>OY821773.1:37967132-47967132 GCA_963682175.1 Triglochin maritima | reverse complement strand
TTGGTTTGATTGGTGAGGGAGGTGAATCAAGCAAATCAATTCGACTCAACCAGTTAGGAGTCGTCTAGATCTAAGCGACACTAGGTCTAGGATTATTTTAACCGTGTTTGTTCAAGAAATTTTTGACCAACCCTAATTTTTATCCTTTAGAGTTAAGTTTCCCTTCTCGTCTGAGTCTTCTTTCCCTTCTCATCTTTACCTTTCTATTGTTTGTTTCCATTTTCATAAATAAAAAAGTAAAATAAAAAAAAAATTTAAAAAAAAAGTAGGTAATTGATTTTTGAAATTGAATTTGAAATTTAAATTTCAAACTCAAATTCAAAAATTGATTCAACCTGGTGCACTCAGATTTGGATTCGGGACTTGAGTAATCGACTCTCACGAGTTCATCTAGATTCCAGTCTAGAGCTTAACCCCAATCCATCTGTTGCACCACCTCACCCGGATCTAATGGGTGAGAATGTTGTGAACCCGCCTATGACTCTGAGGGATCAGTGCTACCCAACGATGGCTGCTCAGCCATCGTGCATCGTCATGCCCACCATACCGGGTCGCGATTTCGAACTTAAGGCACAATACATGAGTATGCTGCCTAAGTTCACCTCTAGGGAAGATCCATATCTCTTCCTTAGAGAATTTGAGGAAATCTGCTCTCTTATGCAATACCAGCATATCCCTGAGGAGGCAGTGCGTCTGAAATTCGTGCCTCTAGCACTGAAGGACGACGCTAAGAAATGGCTATATAGTCTAGCCGAAAGATCTATTAGGAGTTGGGCTGAGTTTGTTCAAGTGTTTCTAAAAAAATATTTCCCCAACCATAAGACTATGAAGATTAGGAATGAAATTGTTGCATTCGTTCAGTCTGAGAGCGAGCCGTTCTATTCCTATCTTGAAAGATTTAAAAGTGTCTTGACCCAATGCCCTCATCACGGAATTCCAAAATGGCAATTATGCCAAATTATTTATGAGGGATTGACACCCACATCTAGAGTTATGCTAGAATCTGTGAGCCAAGGGAATTTCATGTCGAAAAACGAAAATGATGTCTGGACTTTTCTTGAGGATTTAGCTGAAAACAGTATGCAATGGGACAATGCTAGAACACCCATCAACCCGAGTATTGGATCTAGAATAGCAAGTCAACCCCGACCAGGTGTCTTAGCTATAGATGCCAACATAGCGGCTGAGGCAAAACTAGCCACCCTTATGCGCAGAATGGAAAGTTTAGAGCTGCAAAACCAAACCCGACAAGCATCCCCTACCCCTTGCTCTAGATGTGGTCAGACTGGTCATTTAATGGAGGACTGTGTAGACTTGGAACATGTTAATGCCACGTTTAACCATTCTAGAAATGATCCTTATGCATCAACCTACAACCCGGGTTGGCGTAATCATCCCAATTTTTCGTGGAACCAACAAGGTCAACCTCCTAGACAACAACCAAACCCATATAACCAAAATAATACATCATCTGGGGGTAATAACAATGGAAATCATGAAGTTAGGTTGACAAACTTGGAAAATTTAATGAAAACTTTTATACAAACAACCAACCAATCATTCTAAAGGCTAGAGACACAAGTCAGCCAATTAGCGCAAATAGTAGGTGAAAGAGAAAAGGGTCAATTTCCAAGTCAACCTGAGGTGAACCCAAGAACTAATAATCAATATCAATCTTATCAACCACCCTCAGGAAATAACAACCCCAGACCGGTTCAAATGGTTAACGAGGAAGGACCGTTCCAACAAATCAATGCAGTAGTGTCATTACGGTCCGGACGACAAGTTGATAACAATGTGGCAAACCCTAGAATGTCTAATCAATCTAGCCATCAAGCAACCACTTATGACCTGACCATTGAACCTGACGTCCAAATTGAAAAGCACAACCCACCTACACAACCTGAACCCATAGCTCAACCTGAACCTGAGCGAGTCTATGTTCCTAAAGCCCCATTTCCCAATAGACTCAAGAAGAGCTCAAGTGCACAAATGGAGAAAATCTTAGAAGTATTTAAGCAAGTTAAGGTGAATATTTCACTCTTAGATATGATTCAACAAATACCTGCTTATGCTAAATTCTTGAAAGATTTGTGCACTAAAAAGAGAAAAACGAATGTACCAAAGAAGGCATTCTTAACGGCAAACATATGCTCTATTCTTTCCAACACATCTCCTATAAAATATAAGGACCCTGGGTGTCCCACAATTTCATGTTCAATAGGAGATACTTTTATCAATAAAGCCCTTCTAGACCTAGGTGCAAGCGTTAACTTACTCCCATTTTCTGTCTACGAGCAACTCAACCTTGGTCCACTGAAACCCTCTAAGACAACCCTCCAATTCGCTGATTGTTCTGTTAAGAAACCGAGAGGTATAGTAGAGGACGTTTTGATTAAGGTTGGTGACTTCATTTATCCAGTGGATTTTGTCGTACTTGATACTGAACCTGTTGTAAATCCTAATCGACAAATCCCTGTAATTCTAGGTAGACCCTTTTTAGCCACTTCGGAAGCATTAATAAACTGTCGAAATGGGCTCATGCAATTATCTTTCGGGAACTTAAAAGCAGAATTTAATATCTTCCATATTGATAATGAGCCAGAAATAATATGCAACCCAAGTGATGTTGTGATGAGAGCACGTATTTATCAGAATTCTGAATCAAATAAATCATCGCATAAGCAAAAAGGAAGTAAGAAAAAAGGGAGTGATTCATTTACTCAACCACCATCACTCGAGCAAATAAGCGAACCAATTCAAGTGAGAAGAGTGGAATCTTTTCCTCAAGTCAACATGGGGAACAATTCAACTGGATACATGCACCAATATGGTGTCATTCAATCCAGTTCTGATTACGGTTGACTCTGAGCTAACTCAACCCCTCTACCGCAAGCCGACTCAGGTAATAAGTGCATTTATTTTATCTATGCATACATTGAGGACAATGCATGATTTAGGTGTGGGGGGTGGTTATCTATGTATATATCTATTTGTTTGTTTTCTTCTATTAAAAAAAATCAATGTTCCATGACATAGCTTAAGATTGAACTACCAAAATCTGTGTACAAATTGCATTGAGTTTTTGTTCCTTATTATATAGTTCTGCTTGTAGAAATTGTGACATAAATCTAAGTTCCAAAGAAATAACACATTGCCCTTTAAGACATGTATGCACTTAAATTGGATGAATCAAATCTTTGAAGTGGTTGATAAAAAGCAGAGGTTGAGGAAAATACACCGGGAAGTGTGGACTTCTAATAGCAATTAAGCCTTGAGGAAAATAAAAATAAAAGAATAAAGTGAAGAAAACACATTTTGCAAAATGATTACAAAAGCCCAAGCCTTTGAGTCACTGGTCCGTAGGGGTGTCTTAAAACCCGGTAACTTGAGTCTTCCAGCTCGGGATTATCGACCAAACTCGCTACACGAATGCAAAAAGGGTATAAGTGTCAAAAAGAAAAAGCAAATGTGTTGAATCACGGAAAAAGAAAAAATACTTTAAAGATACTCAAGGCCCAAAGCTAAAAGAATGATCCATGTCATGGTTGATCCAAATGATACTTCACCACCAGAGGAGGCGTGCAAAATAATTCAAGTGATAAACATGTGTAGAAGGGTTAGTGGTGTGAATGTTGGAGGAACAAAGACCAAGTCATATTTTTAATGAGTTAGATTTATATAATGAGCATGCAAAAATTCTTAGTGAGATGTATATGGTCGAGGTAGGGATATTGAGAACTATGAATGAAATGTTGATTCAGGATTTTGTGGGTATATCCGCTGAAAACCCTCAGGAGACAACACTCCTGCCCCTTGGCAACAAGGAGGTTTAAAGGTTTGTTGCACATGCTAAGTGCAACCGTGATTCCTACGAAAGTGAGTTAGGATTTCCCTGTTTTCATTCCTTCTTATATTTTGTTTTGCTAGGGACTAGCAAAATCTAGGTGTGGGGGTATTTGATGCATTGCATACATTGCATCATATGTCTTTCATTTAGATTGCTTTTAATTCAATAAATGCTATTAAGGTATGTGTTTAGCCTTGTTTACAGAATACAGGGACCTGAATGCAAATTACCCACATCCCGAGCATAAACGCGTGCAAAAGATTCATTTCCATCATAAAGACAAGTTCAAGTTTATCGAGTTTCAAATAGAAATGCATCCAAGCACAAAAGCATTCAAGGAGTTAATCACAAAAAGGTCAGGAGCTTAAATGCAAAAGGTCAAGGACCTGACTACAAATAAAAGGGCCAAGTTATTGTGTTGGAGAAGTCAAAAGAAAAGTCAAAAATAAAATCCCAACAATGGAAGGAATTAATCCGGAGCTCAAGACAATGGAAAGAATCAATCCAGACGCGCAAAGGAGGATCAAATCATACCATAAACGCACAGCCAAAATTCGGACCCGATCAGACCAGATTGTGCGGCGTTTCCGCCGCACAACACCTACAATCTGCGGCGTTTCCGCCGCACCCCTGTCGATCCGCGTCCCCAAATTTTGTCCAGTCCTGTGTCGCCACGTGTAATTTCCTTTCATATACTGGTATCCCTTGTATCGGCTATAAATAGCCTCGTAGCACGAATGTAACACATCTTTGAACCTTTGGTCTTGGATCATTAGTAATAAATTTCTGTTTTATTTTGTTTGTTGCTCTTTTCTTTTAATGTCTCTAGGATTCCTTCTTCTTCCTCCCTCCATGAGTTTCTAACTCTTTCCAAAGGGTGGAGGTGATGGAATTAGGGTTAGAGAAGATGAATTGCATGTTATTATTTTAAGTTCATGATTAGTATATTTTGATTACTTGAGTTTATGTTAAGTCATTTATCTTGTAATGCTTCATAACTAACATGATTTACAATAAGTTTCAGTAATTCTCTGATCTAAACCTAAATCTAAACCTCCATCCAACGGATTTCTCTCTTTGTTCTTGTTTTAGTTTATTTGTTCTTGTTCTTGCTTTAGATAATTATAATCCAAAAACCTAAAAAACCCAATTGATTCTTCTCTCCTTCTTCCTCTTAATCGAAAATAACATCAACTACGAAAACTCTCCCTCCTTGTGTTCGACCCGTACTTGCCACGTCTTCATAGACGTCGTGCACTTGCGGTATAAATTTAATTCTTCAACACACTGCTACAAGAGTTGGAACTTAGTGAGGTGAAGACGAATTGGCTGCGAGCCGAAGCAGCACTTAGGGAGGCGACCGTTAAAATTAACAACCTGGAGGAAGAACTCCGGATCTCTCAAGAAGAGTGTCGTAGGCTGAGAGTCCGTGGGGAGGAGGAAGAGAGGGAAAAAAGGGAGGAGGAAGAGAGAAATAAGAGGGAGGCGGAGGAGAGGGAAAAAAGGGAGGAAGAGAGAAATAAAAGGGAGGCGGAGGAGAGGAAGAAGACAGAGGAGGAAGAGAGGGAGAAGAGAGAGGAGGAAGAAAGGAAGAAGAGGGAGGAGCAAGAGAAGAAGAAGAGGGAGGATGATGAGAAGAAGAGGAGGGGGGAGGATGAGAGGAATAAGAGGGAGAAGGATGAGAAGAAGAGGAGGGAGGAGGATGAGAGGAATAAGAGGGAGGAGGATGTGAGGAAGAGGAGGGAGGAGGATGAGAAGAAGAGGAGGATGAGAAGAAGAGGAGGATGAGGAGGGAGGAGGAAGAGAGAGAAAAGCGGAGGGAGGAAGAGAGGAAGAAGAGGGAGGAGGAAGAGAGGAATAAGAGGGAGGAGGAAGAGAAGAAGAGGAGGATGATGAGGGAGGAGGAAGAGAGAAAAAAGCGGAGGGAGGAAGAGGGGAAGAAAAGGGAGGAGGAAGAGAGGAAGAAGAGGGAGGAGGAAGAGAGGAAGAAGAGGGAGGAGCAAGAGAAGAAGAAGAGGGAGGAGGATGAGAGGAATAAGAGGGAGGAGGAAGAGAAGAAGAGGAGGGAGGAGGATGAGAAGAAGAGGAGGGAGGAGGAAGAGAGGAAGAAGAGGGAGGAGGAAGAGGGAGAGAAGAGGAAGGAGGAAGAGGGAGAGAAGAGGAAGGAGGATGAGAAGGAGGAAGATATGAGGAGACAACAGGAAAGAAAGAGGAAGGCTGTGGTATCGCTACCGCTTTTGCACCCTCAAAAAATGCGGACCATTAAACCACGCTTGCGCACATAACATATAGACGAAGCGTAAAGCAAATCTGGCCAAGATGAGGCACAGAAGAATGCCGCAGAAAAACAAGAAGAAATAAAGGAGGCCGAAGAAGCCACCACAAAAACAAAAGGGGCCGAAGAAATATACGAGGCCGACGAAACAGCGAAAGATGAACTGGCCGCCCATGTTTCGTCCACGAGGCCCGATGTGGATGCGACCGCCTTGACAACGCTGATCAATGATGAGGTACGTCGTTTATTGAATGCAACGGCTCCCGAGCGAGAAGCCAAAGATATTATCTGGAGGGGGGTTCTGAGCAATATCACCAGGGGTGATCTCAAGGAAATAATTTCGCCAAAAACAGAAATCACCAACGAAACTCTTGACGACCTAATTGAGGTACTCCTCAGAAGAGGAGGGCAACAAAAGGTGGTCTGCTTATCATCCTTCGAATCGGAAATGATTGTGGAGGGACATGGAGAAGATATAAGGAAAGATTATTTACTCCCAAAAATTGAAGGAATAAATGTGGAGGAAGTAATCATCGCACAACCATGTTGTTTGGCCGGCCACTGGACTCTGTTCGTTGCCCACGGACCTCGATCAGAGTTCATTCAGTACAACAGCATCTCCCGCACACTTAAAAAAGGTGAAAATCCTAACCGTTTGGTCGGAACTCATGAATACACCGCGTCTAAGATAGCGGGATTCTGGCGAGGGTTGTTGAAGGTCGAGTGGCCGCTGAGAGTTGAGAGGAAGGGTAGCCAACGACAGCAACCGGGGAGTAACGACTGTGGGCCATACGTTTTGTACTGGATGAAGCGTTTGATGGAGAATGCTGATCCGACGAAGCCGAAGCAGAGCAAGGTTATTCACCGTTTTAGAGGCGATTTGACCAATTTCTTACTCGAAGACTCTGGGATGTGCGATCAACAATAAACGACTCTGGATGTTTTAATTTTTTTCCAAAGTTATACATATATACATGTTAAAATTACATAGACTATTTGAATGATTTATCAATACAAGGACATTTGGTGTTGGGTTTTTATAAAATTATTTTCTTGTTTCCGGACATACATGATACGTAATCCGGACGTTATTTGCAGTCTTATTCCGGACTGCAAATACACTTATTCTGGACAACAAATACACTTATACCGGACAACAACAGAACAAATACACTTATTCTTAAACCGGACAACAAATACACTTATTCCGGACAACAAATACACTTATTCCGGACATCAAATACACTTATTCCGGAAAAACTTTATGTTCCGTTTCTGGACACACTTTATTCTTAAACCGGACAACAAATACACTTATTCCGGACAACAAATACACTTATTCCGGAAAGAAAATACACTTATTCCGGACAACAAATACACTTATACCGGACAACAACAGAACAAATACACTTATTCTTAAACCGGACAACAAATACACTTATTCCGGACAACAAATACACTTATTCCGGACAACAAATACACTTATTCCGGACAGCAAATACACTTATTCCGGACAGCAAATACACTTATTCCGGACAACAAATACACTTATTCCAGAAAAAACTTTATGTTCCGTTTCTGGACACACTTTATTCTTAAACCGGACAACAAATACACTTATTCCGGACAACAAATATACTTATTCCGGACAGCAAATACACTTATTCCGGACAAACTTTATGTTCCGTTTCGGGACACACTTTATTCTTAAACCGGACAACAAATACACTAATTCCGGACAACAAATACACTTATTCCGGACAGCAAATACACTTATTCCGGACAACAATTACACTTATTCCGGACAAACTTTATGTTCCGTTTCTGGACACACTTTATTCTTAAACCGGACAACAAATATACTTTTTGCGGACAACAAATACACTTATTCCGGAATGCAAATACACTTATTCCGGACAGCAAATACACTTTTTCCGGACTGCAAATACACGTAATCCGGACAGACAAACATTGTAATCCGGACAGCCTAAGTACGTCTTTCGGACATACTGGTCACTTAATCCAGAGAAAAATAAAACGTAATCCGGACATTGATGAATCGTAATCCGGACGGACTTATAACGTAATCCGGACATACTGGTAACTTAATCCGGACATAAATATAACTTATTCCGGACAGACATACAATAAACCAAAATTACTTAAATATATTTGTCGCCATCAGAAATTAATTCACAAACGAACAAGCAAAGAAAGGGTTGAATCTTATGCAATAATACGGACAGACATACAATGACTTTCAACAAAATTACATAGGAATAATTCCAACCAAGGACAAATACAATAATCAAGGAGGAACTCCCTCGTAATGCAAATTCATGTCTCAGTCATCGAAATTGTGATCCCCCGGTTTGGGTGCTGCAGGATGTAACGGGGGTAGAACCTTATTCCTGATGATTTTCTTAACGTTACTTTTAATTATTTTCTCAGACAAAGAAATCCGTCGTTTGGTCGGCGGTCTGCCTTTCCGTCTTGTCTTATCCGGATTGAGAACGGATGTACCATCGAACACAGGATCAGGTCGTTGCATACGTTCCTTAAGCAACTCAAGTGCCTCTACCGCCTGAAGATATCTGTCGTTTGAGTCGAAAGCGGCCTCGGCGATCCAAACCGCACGACCCATTATGTCGTCGTGGCGACGAAGCGCATCGTTCCCCGTTATGCCACTTTGAAGGGGAAACTTGACTCCATAGCTCATTCGGATATCCTTCCTCCATCGGTGGACGATGTAAGACTCGGGGAGCAACACGTTTGGACGTATTCGGGCAATAACAACATAAACATGACAACATAGGATACCGACGTGATCAAACATTCTGCAATCGCATACCCACTTCTCATCTCTAATTTGCACTGTGAACCGTTTCGACAATGGGAGGATATGTGTCAATACATGTTCGGTCACGTTGAAGTGCAATGTGTCGTCCTCGTTGAACTCATCCTTGATGTCGCAGTACATCATCTTCCCAATTTCTAACTGCACCTTCTTGAAGACACCCACCGTATACAACTCGCTCAATTGCCTCTCGAATGGATATTTTGAAATCAATTGCGGAGCCTTATGCTGACAATCAAAATCAGACTGAGCTTCCTTCTCATACTTGTGGCGTACTGTGAGTTCGTATTGTTTCACGAATTGCTTAAGTGTCGTCCTTGATGTGAGGTACTTATCGAAGAAGGCGTTCATACCCTCACTTCTCTGGGTTGATGTCATTCTTGCGGAAAAACAATCCCGCCAAAATGCAGGTACCCAGCGCTCTCGAATTGCATAAATGGATCGGAGCCAATTATTGTCGTGGAACTCGAAATCATCTAGAAAACCCTGCCAATTCCGCTCGAATTCTGCCGGAGTCTTGGAATCGAATACACAGTTGTTGAGGTCAAACAACGTATGCTCCCGGTACTTCGTGGGCAACTTCACAGGGGCCTTATTCATTATGTGCCATATACAAAATCTGTGCCGCGCTTCAGGGAACACAGTCCTCACAGCCGCAGCTATGGCGCCACATTGGTCTGTTATGAGCGCCGGGGGGCTTGTATCTGCACACAACGCGATCAAGATAAAAACATATGTTAATCCGGACAGAAATAACGTAAACCGAACAGACGTCAAGGGTAAACCGGACGAGCAAAAAACGTAAACCGGACAGACGTAAGGGATAAACCGGACGAGCAAAAGACGTAAACCGGACAGACGTAAAGGGTAACCGGACAGGCACATAACGTAAAACGGACAAAGCCGGACAAAATAAATCACGTACCGTTCATGCACGTCAACTATGTTTGGAACAACCAAATGTAATTTTGTGTCGTCTCGGAAGAGAGGAGTGCGCAACCGAGTAGGACGGACTGGTAGTGGTGATTTACCCCCACAAATGGGGAAAAAGGCATGTCATACTTGTTTGTTATGTATGTTGTGTCGAAACATATTGCATCTCCAAAGTAAGAGTAAGCAGCTCGAGAACGACTGTCGGCCCAGAACACATTTCGTAGTCTGCCTTCGTCGTCCATATCCATTACGTAAAAGAAGCGAGAATCATTCTTCTGCATCCTGATGAAATAATCTTGGATAGCTTGCGCATCTCCTGGTCCCATTTTGAGGTTTCTAACCTCGTTCACAACATTCCTGCGAAACATAATTTTTATGACAAAGCTAAATGCGTAACTTCAACCAGGTTAAGTGGAGAATAAATAACCTTAGGTCCCGCTCGTTGAAAGACAATTTATCGTGACCTCCAGCTTCGACCACAAAAGATTGCATGGTCTTGGCGGCAGATATACCGGCAGCATCATTGCACGAAATGCGTGCTCTCGCGGACTCCGGGACGGATCGTTTTTGTCGGAGGAAGCGCATCTGGTCTTCCGACAGCATGACGTGATTATGTTCGAGATCTACGTAGTTAATTACGTAGCCTCTGGATGGATTACCGGAGACCCTAATCCGAGCAGTGCATTCGACCCTACCGGATAACCTATGTTTCGGTCTACCTTCACCTTGGTTTCCGGGAGCATTACCCTCCTTTGAGCAAGTAAGAGTGGCCCGTATTACAACACCATGATCGTAATGAGATTGCCTTATCTTCACACCAAAACAACAGGAATCGGCGTATGAAACGTAAAATGCTTTGGCTTCTTCGAAGGAAGGAAAATTCATCATCACTTGAGGGACGTTGGAGGGATGAGCCGGCTGTGAGGACACATTTACGAGTGCCATTACAGTACAACAAAAATGGAGGAAGGAAAGAAGAAGGAATGGTTCGTAGGATCGGAATAACCAAGACACTCATATTTGTATCTCCGTGAAGCGCCAAAGAATAAGAAAGAAGACGGAGGACGTGCTGATTTGAAAAGCATTAAATGCGATGGTGGACGCATCGGGAAAATAAAACAACAGCAAAAAAATTCAGCAGTAAGTAGTACGTCTGTCCGGAATAAGTGTTCCAACTGTCCGGCATAAATAGTAACTGTGTCCGGAATAAGTTATGCGATTGTCCAGAAACTAAAGAAAATGACTGATGTGTGTGTCCGGAAAAAATGAATTTATTAATAAAGAGAAGGGAAAAAAATAGGAGGACGGATGTTGAGTAACTAGTCTTCAGTCTGTGTAGGAGCGGCAAAATGAAGTGAGTGATTTGAGACGCATTAATGAGGGATGAAGAAATTTGTACGAAACGAGGAATAAACTAAACAAAGAAAGGAAAATTGTTTCTGGGGAGAGTGCGCACTCAGCCGCGTCTGCTGACTGGGTTGCCCACATCAGCAAGTGTGCTGACTGGGTTAGCAGCGTCCGTGACACGAGCGTTCAACAAACATTTCCCATACTTGAATGCAAGCAAATACAATCTCATTCCCCTACCTCAGACTACCCCTATCTAGGGGTGCACATGGGTTGGGTTCAACCCGAAACCCAACCCGAACCCGACTGGTCGGGTCGGGTTGGGTCGGGTTGAGGAGGGGTTCGGGTCGGGTCGGGTTGGGAAAATCAAAAACCCGAATTTTCGGGTCGGGTTCGGGTTGAGGGGGTCGGGTTGACCCAACCCAACCCGAACCCGATTTTTATTTTTATTTTTTTTTTTTATTTTTTTTTATTTTTTCCCAAATAAACCCGACCCAACCCGAAAATAAACCCGACCCAACCCGAAAATAACCCCGATTCAACCCAACCCAACCCAAAAATTTCCAAATTCGGGTTCAACCCGACCCAACCCGACCCAACCCGAAAATTTCGGGTCGGGTTGGGTTGAACCCGAACCGGTTCGGGTTCGGGTTCGGGTTGGATTTTTTCCCAACCCGAAAATTTCGGGTTGGGTCGGGTTGAGGCCCAAACCCGACCCAACCCGACCCATGTGCACCCCTACCCCTATCTACTAGAGCCCAAAATTTAAACTCTTGGACACTAGTAATCAATAAGATCCAATCCAGACATGAGGGTTGGAAAGGAAAATACCTTTCTCTGTGAGGTAAACTAACACTTATATGAGTGTGTGCTCTCAGCTATTCCCGCCTACTATCTCATGGTAATCCCCCTACTGACTAAGGTCATAGGCACACTTGATTCATATAGGAACAATTTCTTATGAAAAAAAGACACAAAATCCGGCTACATACCATCGTGTTAATGGGGGTAGGTTATGTCGTCTAAAAGAAAATAACGGTAAGAAAATTATCAATATTAGTGAATTTTCCAAAGCCCTAGAGGCAAAATTTACTTGGCAAGTATTATCGGGAACTATACATTGAAATAATTAAACACAAGTACCTCAAAAAAGGTATCTTCTTTGATATCTCTGAAACTCCTAAATACCACTACCACTCTTCCTTCTGGAAAGCAATTCTAAATATCATTGACTCCTTCAAAATAAATCTATCTTTCCAAATAAATAATGGAAAAAACCTCTTTCTGGTTCTTTAAAAATCCGTGTAGCTTGGCCACTTGTATCCCGATTATCTTCAACAATTGTCCAGACTGAAATGCTTCTGCTGCGGATGTTGTGAATATTCAGATTCCGGAGATTCTTGATAGGTGGGATAGCCACCTTACTTCTAACATAGAATTTCTATTTATCTACCATTCAAAATACTAGACGTCGCCTACATCTTTCCGATAACTCGGAAGACAAAACCACTATGACTTCTCACCAAAACACAACAATTATATGGTCAAATCATTCTACCATTTTCTATCCTTTGGTGGCATCCGATTCACGCTTCCGTGGAAAATTAGATGCTCGGTGAAGATTAAAATCTTCTTTTGGGTAGTCATTAATAACAAGATATTAAATTTTGATAACATTATTAAAAGAGGTATTAATGGGGACTAATTGTTGCCCCTTATTTAAGAAAGAAAGTGAATCAGTCTCCAACGTATTAATGGAATGTGAAATCACCTTGCATATACTATCAATTTAATTGGGTCCACCAATGCTTTCTCAGCATCCTCGGACCCCCCACGATCTGCTTTATTTTTTGGGAACTATTTCAAATCGATTAGGTATGGAAACATACACACGCTTGTTTTTTCTTACATGGACCGTTTGACGCACTAGGAACGATTGTACCTTTAATGATGCCACACCATCCAATGATCTCATGATGCAATACTTCATCTACAATGCGACTTTATGGTTCAAGACGCTTGCTGATCGGCCTACAAACCTCCCCCTTGACGAATTGCTAAGCAATATCTTGTATTCCATTGGGTGTTGAACATCCTTTTCTAGAATATATATTAGCACGATAATAATATTGCTCTTACGTGTACTTGTGTATTGACATAAAATGTCGTTTATTTGTAATATTTGGCTTATGGGTTGACATTGCCATTATTAATAAAAATTTAATGCTTTAAAAAAACCGCACCGAGGGAAAGGTGATCATCGAATAAATTTCGATCACAACCCAAAAATGGATGATCATATATAAACTTCATCGTTGGTCATAGGACGAAGTTCATGTGTATCATAGATGTATTGAAGAACATCCTCAAGGAATTGCGGGCCTAAACGAATGCTCAATTTGTGGTGGTATCGAAAAGTTCACGTTGAAAGATGGAACTAACGTTGATCCTTAGTCAACATGACATGATTATATCACATAACCATTAGAAATAGTAACGTGACTATCTAAAACTAAACATAATAAAACAAAAAAAACTTAAGAGTTCACCGCTTAATAATAGCCCACGAAAACTTCTCATTCTCATTCTCCTCCTCTTAGTTCTACCTACCTAGAGTGAAACACCCTAATACTAACTCGATCAATTTCTAAGAATCTTATGCTTCCCCAGCACTAGTTGTTTGACTCATTCGAAGAGAAACTAAAATAAACTGAACTGCTAAACGTCACCCCGAAATTACTTAAATCGTCTGTACGAATTGCCAATTTCTAATTCTCTCATTTCTATATATATATATATATCTTTATTTCACTCTCCTATCACCACTCTCTCTTCATTTTCCTCTCATAATCATCAAAAACAATGTATCGGAGGTCAGGAAAGGAGTCAGCGGACGCATCAGTATACTCGAATCTGGTAAAATATCCAATTTATTTCAAGTTTTAAAAAATATTTTTTGGAGGGGCATCCGCGAATGCCCCCACCGTGAGGCCGGCGGCACGCCCAGGACAATTTTTTTTGCTAAGCTTACTTCACCGGATCCAGACGCTTCGCCAGACATTTTTGTGGTGTTGGTACTCGTATAAAGAGAAATTGAGACATAAGTCTTAATTTAAGAGACGAGACAAAATATGTATTAAATAAATTGTAAATGACAAAATGTCGATGTAGACGTTTTAAGTAAAAACCAGATAACGAATAGTAATTCTCAAAATAAACTAACAAACAAAACAAGAAAAAACGGTCTACCATCCGAGTTTCCGACACTCTAACCGGCCCACCACTCGGATCCACCCGCCCGCCCGCCCACGCGAAGCACGCCCCCTACATCAACCCACACCAGTACTTCCCACGTTGCAAACGCAACAAACACACCAGCAGTCCAGGACCGGTCTCCCCGTCGAGAAAGGAAGACGAAGGGCAACAAAAACAAAAAAAACAAAACCCCCCCACCAATGCTCGACCCCTCAACCTAACCAAACCCTCCCCAATCCTTCCCATTCCCAATGGAGGCCTTAACCAACCTCTGCGATCTCGTCGTCCACAACCCCGTCCTCTTCGCCGACAAGCTCGCCTGGATCTGCTCCCGATGCCCTCCTCCGGGATCCCTCCTCGCCGCCTCGCCCTCCCCCACCCGCGTCTCCAAGTCCCAGCTCAACGCCGTCCTCGCCACCGCGCGTTTCCTCTCCCGCTGCCCCGATCCCGACGCGTCCAACCCCGCCGCCACCACCGCGCGCTCTCTCGTCATCGAGTTCCTCCGCGCCGTTCCGTCCTCTGTTCTCCTCCGCTCCTTCTGGCCCCACTCCTTCCCGATCGAGAACGTCTCGGCTTTCTTTGTCGATTTCCTCGGGTACGTCTCCGCTGCGGCGGATCTGTCCCCCGATTTGTCAGCCGAGATCGGAGTTTTCTTCGGGGACGTTGTCATCGCGGCGGTTTCGGTGAGGGAGGACGTGGCCATCGCGAAGGCGCTTTTGAATGCGGTTGCGGAGAGTTACCCGCCGATTCATCATGGGGACGCGGAGAGGCTCGTGGCTTGCCTGCTGGAGCAGTTGGGGTCGTCGATTGAGGAGGTCGCGTCGCCGTCTTCTTCCGAGAATGCTGCGTCGTGGTGCTCCACTTCGGCTGTCAGCACTCCTTCGAAGTCCAAGGGGAAGGAGGAGGAGCGGGAGTTTGCGGATGATGGGAGTAGTGAGGCCTCGTCTAAGGTGAATGGGGGTGGATTTTCTGGAAGGAGTAGCTTGGATCAGGTTGCCGGGACGAGCGGTGGAGGTGTTCAGTCGGCTGCCAAACAAATTGTTGTTACGTTTGAAAATGAGTTACTAGAGGATTTGGAGAGGAGAGAGATTGCTTATAAGTTGCTGGGACAGGTCCTCCCCAAGCTTGTTGGGAATGCGAAAACTGTATATGTGGAGCATGTCCGAAAGGCCACGGTGAAGGAGCTCAAGTCTTTGCCTGGATTCCTCAAGGTCTTTTTGATTCTGCCTACTGTTTAAATTATGCTTTGTTATTTATCTGCATTTAAGTTTAACTACTTATATCCTGGCTGGGTGCTTTGTTGCTGTAATGTAGATAAGGAAGCGTGATTGGAGAGAGCAAGGGACAGTGCTGAAAGCAAGAATTGTCACGAAGCTCTCCATTTGCCAGGCGGCAGGAAAGGTGCTAACTAAGGTTATTAGTCTTATGGACACTGATGGAAAAAGTTCAAAGGATTTGTTGCGGAGGACGCTTGCGATGTTTCTGGATGCTGCCGAGGCTTGCTTACTATCATCATGGCGGAAGTTGAAAGTTTGTGAGGAGTTGTTTGGCACTTTACTTAATGGGATCACAAAGATTACAGTATCTCGTGGAGGTCAGCTCTTAAGAGTACTGCTTATACCACTGAAGCCACTTGTTTTGACAACATGCTCTCAGGTCTGTTCTATTTACCTCTTCATTTGTTTACCTGTTTTCATGTTTATGTCATTGTTGAATAATAAGTTTTACAACTTGCTAAACAGGCTGATACATTGGGAAACAGTCCGAGTGCAATGTTTGAAGCTATCACCAAGATTTGTTGTGAAATAATTGAATTTGGTTGGAGCACTGATAGAGATCTGGTTGATACTTTTATCATGGGTTTGGCAGCATCTATTCGTGAAAGAAATGACCACGATGAACAGGTAGGTCTCTTTCCTTTTGCATTAGAACATGTATGCGATGGACATGGAGCTAAGTATTTTCTAATAGAGGGGTGGGACTCAGACCTTTCTTGTAATTTTGGCGTAGCTTGTCTAGTTTCAACAGCATAGGTCTTTGACTGGTCCTAACATTCAAACAGCCACCATATTGGAGCATCATAATAAAGATACTAGAAACTTCATACTTCCTAGTGAACGTAATACCTATATTTATTCTACTGAAATGGCTCCATACATGTTCAGATGTTTGTTTATTGTTTCGGTGGGGTTGTACTTCAACAACTTCAAGGTTTTCTTTCCATGCTGCGCTTCTTATCTGCATTGGTATGAATCTCATAGTGGGTTTTGGCTCTCATACCCTTCCCTGAGTTCTGGATCAGCAGTGCTCTAAATTCTTGTTTCCTCAATATGGGCATTTGTTTTCTTTCCATCGATAGGAGTGGTTACCCAATGTAGCCTGTGTCATCTGGAGAGCTGTTCTTATTCAAAGAGCATGGTATTGTCTAAAGCACAGGTCATGATCTTATTCCTACAGGTGTACTGTCCTAACAAACAATGTTTTCCAGCAATGTAAGCCCGAGAACCTGTTTCTAGCTAATGCAAAGCAAGAATAACCTTTTCTAAATTCCCTTGGCAATTGACATAATCTAAAATACCAGTATTAGGCTATCATAATGTTCTATTAAGTTGCTCGTAGCATTATCTTCCGTTAATGAAGCTTTAGCATCATCTTCCATTAATCGTAGCATGGGTCTTGATTGCTAAAGAGATAACAGATGCTTCATGAGCTGCTATAGGGACAATGTATTGGCATTCCAGTTCACAACCTAATCAGATGTATCAGCCTTTGCTAGAAAAGCGAACATTTAGAAGATGGTTAAGCAAACTTTTGCCTCCTTAACCAGGGCTAAAAAAAGTCATGCCTATTGCATTATGTGGTATTGATCAGTCATGGACTTAGCGGAGGAAATATGAAATGATTGGGGAATATAAAAGACAGCAAATAATAGTCCAATTTTGTCATAACTCATAACAACCAAAAAAGAGATTTTATGACACATTCCCCCTTTGTTTGTTATATTTGTTAGGTTGTCATTATTTTGTATATTTGTCTAGAATTGTTATTTTCTTGTCTCTCCAGGATGGGAAAGAAAAGCCGGCTCCTCCTCCTATACAACTTAACCTTATTCGTTTGCTTGCCGACGTAAGTGTATCTGTGAATAAGTGGGAGGTCGTGGACATGATATTGCCCCTTTTCATCGAAAGCTTAGAAGAGGGTGATGCTTCAGCTCCGAATCTATTGCGTCTGAGAGTATGGAATCTTGCCTCCTAAGCATGTGTATGCTTTGAGCTTTGCTTGCACATTCTGTACTTTAATTTTTTTGAACCCTGGTTAACTGTTTTTTTCACATTCAGTCTTTTATCTCTCCTTAACTGAGGGTTTGAAAATATTTCAGCTGCTTGATGCGGTGTCTCGTATGGCTTGTCTTGGTTTTGAGAAGTCATATCGTGAAACAGTTGTCCTCATGACAAGAAGCTACTTAGATAAACTTAAGACAACAGTATCTGCAGAAAGCAAGACATTTCCTCCTGAGGCTACAACAGAACGAGTGGAGGTTTTTGTTCATGCTTGTTTAATTGACCTTCTGAATTTCTCAGCATTTTTACTTTTACCTTCTACCATGTTACTAAATACACAACATTTTTGTCAGACGCTTCCTGCTGCGTTTCTTCAAGTTGCATCTCGACTTACAAGCACAAAGTTGAGATCGGATTACCGCCATCGTCTGCTTTCTTTGTGCTCTGATGTTGGACTTGCTGTGGAGTCAAATATGGGAAGGTTGAACTTAGAAACTGCAAAATATTGCCATAACTTTATAATAAGTTGCAGTTAATATAATTTTCAAGCTTACCCTTTGTTGCTGGGCTAATTCAGTGTCGCTCATAGTCTATCTTTTTTCTTCCATTCTTTTACAGAAGTGGAGCTGATTTTCTTGGTCCTCTACTTCCTGCTGTTGCTGAAATTTGTTCCGATGTTGATCCAAATTCAGATGTTGAGCCCTCACTTTTAAGGCTGTACCGTAACCTTTGGTTTTATATTGTTTTATTTGGACTTGCGCCTCCTATTCAGAAGAACCCACAACCTGCAAAATCTGTTTCCACTAATTTGAATAGCGTCGGAAGTCTGAGTGCTCTGACTCTTCAAGCTGTTGGGGGACCATATATGTGGAACATCCAATGGTCCGTGGCTGTTCAGCATATCACACAGAGAACTCCACCTCTAGTAAGGATATTGTAGTGGAGTTGGCTAATACTTTTTTATATTGTGACAACTAAAATAAGATGAACTAATAAGAGTTAACAAAGATAAAAATGATAATATTATTGATAAACATTAAACATGCTATTATCATTCGATTTGCTTGGATGGCCATCCGTTTGCTTGCATAAAGTTACTTGCAATATTATGTTCACCATTCTATTTGCCCGTATAGTCCGTTTTTACTCTTCTTGATGTTGCTATCCTGTCATCCACTCAACTGAGCAATTAAGCATTTGCAGTTCTACAAGTTGTCTGAATTATTTTGATTCTTGCATTTTTTATTTGTCTTATAAAATACACACTGTAAGGCTTTCATAATTAAGATCATATCCAGATCAGATGGTCTCTTTACCAAACAAAACAACTCTATCTTATGTTGTAGTGTCGTACCAATGTATGACCGGTTAAGAATGATGAAATACTATGCATGTAGTTTACGTTTAATAATAATGTTTTTTTTTTGAATTTTGGTAAAATGAAATTTGCCTAGGAAGCACATGGCCTCTCTATATTTGAGTAACTTTGCTTCAATGATCATACTATGTTTTTCCTTTGATAGTACAGTTGAATTAAATAAACAGTAGCCTGTGCTTATAATTTTTTATTTTGATCATTAGCCTGTGCTTATAAAATACTTTCTTCCCGAGTCTTTGTGCAATTGAGGTAACTTTGGTGGACTGATGACGTCCATACTCCTCTAATATCCTAACTTGTTTTTTATGGTATTAGATACCCAATTTTCATAATTCTTCTTTTTCCCAACATCAAACTAAGTGTGGGGCGCATCCCAAATTATAATAAGTTGATATGCTCTGTTTATGGCTGGCAGATTTTTCTTTTTGCCTATCCAAAGTTTCTGCTCTGTGTCTGTGTTTATATGAGTGCACAATCTGATTTCAAAACTCAAAACATATTCCCTTTTTTAAATATTGAAACACATCCAATGTGGTGGTATTTTTTAATGATAAATTACTGCATGGAAATATTGAAATGGGTAGGAGAAGCCAATCGTTAATCTATTTTGATATTTCCAAAGTATATCTGGACTGCTATATACACTTTGGTTGTGACTGGACCGTGTTTGGTATCAATTACAATGATGCATCCTTTTACGAGGTTTCATATTTGTTTTTTTTAGTTTTCCTTTGTCTTGGCACATTAAGGCATCTATTTTATTCCCTTGATTTTGAATTTTGGGACATGAATCATTCATGTAGGTGGTTGGCTCGGTGAAATGGCTTGAAGATGAACTAGAGCTAAACTCTTTGCACAATCCAGGAAGTCGGTGTGGTAGTAGCAATGAGAAAGCTGCCGTTTCTCAAAGAGCCGCACTTTCTGCAGCTTTAGGGGGGCGAATTGAAGTGACATCAATGAGCACAATATCAGGTAAAACTGCTGGATAACAAGATACCTTTTATAATAAATGGTGGATGTTGTTCCAAGAAAAATAAATAATAAATTGTGGAACTGTTACCAGTTCAGCTCTTTGAACATGATCTGAGAAATTCGAAGTTAGAGCACTTTCGCTGAGTTGCAAGTTCATATATGATTCAGATACTGTAGTTATGAATATGATATACGATCTGGGATCTGTATCACTTGTAATTCTTTTTTGGTTTTCTCTGCAGGTGTTAAAGCAACTTATCTTCTTGCAGTAGCTTTTCTGGAGATCATTCGTTTTAGTTGCAATGGTGGTGTTCTTATGGATGGTTCTAGTTCTATTACACACAAAAGTTCTTTGAATTGTGTTTTTGAGTACCTCCGGACTCCAAATCTTCTTCCTGTTGTTTCTCAGTGTCTGACTGCAATAGTCCATCAGGCCTTCGAAACAGCAATGACTTGGCTGGTGGGTTTTATTTCAAGTATATGTCCGGTGTTATTTACTGCTGCTACATGTTAGTTCAAAATTTCTGATATCATAATATGTCAGACTGCATGTATGTGACCTAGATAATTTCTTTACATGTATATGTTTTCCTTTTCACACCTCATTTTATACTTTCAATTAAAATCTAGATCTTTAAGTGGCTCAACTGATCAGCAGGAGGATAGATTATCTCAAACTGGAAGGGAAGCTTGCATGAGGGAGGATGTTCTTACTTCTCATGCGTGTTTTCTTATAGAGAGTTTGTCACAGAGAGAGGACCATATTCGTGACATCTCTGTCAGCTTGCTATCTGTACTCAAAGAAAGGTTTCCACAGGTTAAGATTCCTTTTTGCTAGTCTTTTGGTTGATTACTATTAAGTATTAACGGGCATCCTCTAAAAGGTAATTTTTCCAACTACAGGTCTTATGGAACTCCTCTTGTTTAGACTCTCTTCTGTTTTCAGTTTATAAAGGTTTACCTTCTGCCCTTGTGAATGATCCTGCTTGGGTTGCCGGCGTCCGTTCCTTGTATCAAAAGATAGTTCGAGATTGGATCACAAGTGCACTCTCAAACGCACCGTGCACAAGCCAAGGACTTTTGCAGGTTAGTTTAAGATTTTTCACACTATGCTAGGATTGCTGTTACTTTCTAATCTAACCCAATCTTTCACTCACCACACGCTGCAGAACTTCTTGATCATTGCTTACCTATTTGGCGTTTATAATAACTCATTGCTAAAAATTCAGTTTTTTTTAATGTATTTCAGTGTTCTATGATCTTGTGTTTCCTACCTGACCTTCCAATTACTGTCCTTTTCCCACGTTGACCAGTTATGCCGGTGGTACTGAGCTTTTCTCGTCTCAATCTTCAATTTTTTACCATTTAGGAATATTATGTAAAGTATTTGTAAGCATAGAGCGAACTCCTTCCTATGCGTCCTCAGAACCTTATCTGCTTCCAGTGATGGAGGTCAACCTGGAACCACATCCCATTTCACCATTTCATTTTCTTAAAACACCCTCTCCTCAAGCCAGGCACAAGATTCAGTTATCATGCATAAACTGGAAGATTTCAATACCACTTCCCTCTTCATGTATTTAAAAAAAAAATCAAATGCAAACTTATGGGCACTGTAACCTTAGACCTGCACATAAACAAAGATAAAAGCAAGTGAAGTTAAGGTATTCTAACTCGACTGGTATAATTCATTTTCTTTAATTTGATTTTGAGCTTGTTTGAAGTTCAGAGGTGAATTATGGTGCAAATGCCTGTGTTTGGTGTATTAGGTTCTACATTGGTACGTTGCTTTTCTTTCAACATTCTAATTTGGTGTCTTACATTAGTCTCACTTTCTTATATGTACCCTACGTCCTTGCCTAATGTTCCAGTCTTTTTTCAGATTGCATTATAATCCCATTAGAAACTACTGGAACATGTGAAGACAATTGAAAGTCCAGGAGAACCATGTGGTCGTTAATTAATAATAATTGATATCATTTGCTTTCTTACCTTCTTTTGGAAAATCTCAAAGGTTCCCTTATCTTTGAGAGGCTACCTTGATATGCTAGTTAAGTTTCAAAAATCCTGCAGGGTATTGAATGGATACTGGCACATGCCAAAGCAAATTGAAAGTTGAAACACATTGAAGCCTTTTTTTTTGCTTAAGAATTACTCTTTCGAGTTATGAATTTTGGCCTTTCTAAAATAAAGTTTGACTTGTTGTGGTGACGTCAGTGTCAATGTCAAGGCTTCCTCACCTGAAGCCTCAAAACAGGTGGATAGGATGCACACAACCTTTTTCCTACAGTTACAAAGAGGCCATTTCTTACTGACCCTTGTGATGATCCAATAAATGAAAAGAGATCTTAATCTAGTCCAATCCAATATTATCTGAAGCAAAAGATTGCACGTCTTTGACTCCATTGTTAACATACGGTTCTTGGTTTTGGAGAGTTAAAAGAGAGTATGACTCGTCAACCATCAATTGTTTCAAAACTCCACCATCCTTCTCATGCCATCTTCCTTCCATTATTTATTTATATAGTATATTCAGTTTCTTGATTTTGTGGTGCTACTACTGTTCTATGAATCATTGGCTAAGTTATTTTTGTGGCGCTCCTTGCATTTTTCTATCTGGTCATTGACTTATCTATGAAATGTGGAACCCAGATGTTAACTGATTTATGATCATTGTTTTGACATTCTCAACATGTTTTAGTTACCTTTACTGACATCGTATAATTATAGCCTTTCAGTAAATAACTCTTACCTTGTGCTAAATATATCAGGAAAAGCTTTGCAAGCTAAACACATGGCAGAGAACCCAGCATGCAACAGATGTAGTTTCTCTACTGTCTGAAATTCGTATATGCACTGGGAAGAATGATTGCTGGCCTGGAATCAAAACAGCGAATATTCCTGCCGTAATAGCTGCCGCAGCTGCTGCCTCAGGGGGAAATCTGGATGTTACCGAACCTTTCAATTTTGAAGTCTTGTCTACTGCTATAGTGAGTGCAACCCTTAAATGCAACTGTGCAGGGGAGATTGCTGGCATGACAAAGCTATATAATTCCATTGGAGGCTTTCAAACTGGTCCTCTGTCAATAGGTTTGGGACTTGGATTTGGTAACCAAGGCCCTAATACTGCAGTGTCTCCTTATCAATCAGCTGCTAAAAAAGAACCATTTAATGAGATTCTACTTTCTAGATTTGTCCATCTTCTTCAGCAATTTGTGGCTACAGCTGAAAAAGGTGGGTTGGTTGATAAAGCTGAGTTCCGCCAAATATGCTCTCAGGCTACTGCTTTACTCCTCTCTAATATGGTATTATGCTTTGATTTTGTCCTTTAACTAATGGTATATTTGGCACTGTACCTATTGCTTCAATGTGATGCTGTTGCATGCTTATCAGGACTCAGAAACCAAGTTGGATGTAGAAGGTTCCTCACAACTGCTACGCCTCCTGTGCTGGTGCCCTGCTTATATTTCAACACCTGATGTAATGGAAACTGGAGTATTTATTTGGACATGGTTAGTTTCTTCTGCACCACAACTGGGACCTCCTGTTCTGGCAGAACTTGTGGATGCATGGTTGTGGACCATAGATACAAAACGAGGGTTGTTTGCATCTGATATCAAATTTTCTGGACCTGCTGCAAAGCTAAGACCTCATCTTACCCCTGGGGAACCTGAAGCACTTCCAGAAAAGGACATGGTGGAAGAAATAATTTCTCATAGGTTGTGGCTTGGGTTCTTTATTGACCGATTCGAAGTGAGTATTTGTTTCTATCCATGTGCTTTCTATCTTCTTTTGTCTTCTGAATTCTGATAGATTTCTCCACCTGCAAACAGTATCGAGTTGCATTATCTGCTAACCATTTGTTCTTACGTGATATTGTAGTTTGGTGCTTGGGGTGGTGCTCTTATTAAAGCATGTGGTGATATATATGGAACCATAAACTTGTAGTACTCTCACATTCGGATTGTAGCTGTGTTTTGTTGTCTCACTTTTTTGAAACTCAATATTAGGTTTATATCTTTATATTTTATTTAAGTCGCAAACCAGAATTCTTACCATATGTTTGTACGTATAACCGATCACATGGTTTACATACTACTCTTAGTCTCGTACATGAAACTCTGTATTAGGTATTCCATGCTATTACTTTTTTACTTTCTTATACAATTATATTCTGGTATTCAATGTTGTAATGATCATCGCGTTTGGTGTGCAGGTAGTTCGACATGATAGTGTTGAGCAACTTATGCTTCTAGGTCGAATGCTGCAAGGAACCATGAAATCACCTTTGCATTTTTCCCGCCATCCTGCTGCTTGTGGTACCTTTTTCACCTTAATGTTGTTTGGGTTGAAGTTCTGTTTCTGCCAGTTTCAGCACAATCTGCAGAACTGCAGACTAGGATTAAGTTTGCTGGAGGATCGTGTTTATCGGTAATTCATTTTACCCCCGTCCTTCTGTTCCCTCTCGAGGGAACATTTCATCTGGATTCTATACATGCTATGTCCTGCTTTGCTAAATATTTTTCTAGGTTCCAATTTAGAAAACATTTTCTTAGTCAATCCCTTAGGTATTTGCAACTATTTGGTTAATGATTTCCTCTCACTAGTTGCTTGTTGGTCTTTACTGTTGCGCCCAAGGATTAAAAGTCGGATACTAGTTGGCTGGACAGTTTCAGTCCGACTAATCGGATGACTAAATGGCCAAAAGACAAAATAAAAAAGAACATAACAAATGGGCATATTCCATTCATAATCCCATTATAATCCCAAGAAAAAGAAGAAATGAAAATGAAACATAGGGAGAGGTTTCTGGTTGTTGGAGATGCTGCTGGAGTGAGGCAGAGCTCGAAATCTAAACCGCCTTAGGACTCCGACTAGTCGGCCGACTTTTTAATCACTGATTGCACCAGTATTTATTCCAGTGGTGCATTAGAAACAAGTAACGCAATTGGCAGTATCTACTTCTTGATTCTGGAGCAGCCAGATTGAGGAATTCAATTTTCTATTGATTTGATGTTCTCACTTATGCTCTGTAGGGCATTTATTTTGCCCTTTCTTCCCAATACACATTTACTGACATGCCTGCACGGGGTAGTGATTTTCCAGTCCCAATTCCCAACAAATAATTTTCTTGAAATTGAAAACCTTTTTGGTTAAAATTTATGTACAAGCTAGAAACAACCTGGTGACCAAGAATGTAAAATACAAAGTTATAACCCCAGATTGCTCATAGTTCTGGAAAAATGAGACAGGATGAGGTCTCGAGGAGCATAAGATATTTACCGTAGGGGTTGGGTGCCAGTTGTACGGAATGTGATGGTTTTAGGCTAAGAAAGAGTCTTGAGTTCTGGTTGGGATAAATGTTGTTTGCTGTATTGTCATAACGATAAATGCATGTAATGGAACTATTTCTACCCGTATCAAGTATTTCTAGGTTGATACTTCAGAATTGTGTGACATCAAATTTAGATCTGAAATAGTATATTATGATATTTCACGATGGTAGGCCATGCGTAATAAGTGACCCTACTTGTATTTGTGCAACAGCCACCTATTAATGTTTTGGCCTTTTTCCCTTTATCCAGAGTATGATTATAAACATGTTCCATCGCGATTCGGTTGCTTGTCGTATCCTGAAGTATTAAATTTTTGTTTGGTAGTGCCTCTTTGGGTTGGTTCGCCAATGAGCCTGAGTGGTATGAGACAAAGAATAAAAGTTTTGCACAGAGCGAAGCACAGTCTGTGTCTATATTTGTCCACCATCTCTTGAATGAGTCGGTGGATATTCCTACAAGTGATTTGTCGCTGAAGGGTCGTGTAGTTGAAAAACAGTTGAATAATATGGTAATTTATCTGTCCTTTTCTCGCATTGCCACTGTATTTCAACTTGCTTCAACATACAGCTCTACCATATGAAATCCATGAAATTTTCAGGTTGATCAGTGTCACCCTATATGGGGTCGGATGGAGAGTTATGCTGCTGACAGAGAAAAGCGAAAGCAATTACTTTTGATGCTATGCCAGCATGAGGCAGACAGGCTTGAAGTTTGGGCCCAACCTCTAAATACAAAGTATATTTTTCTTTACCATACCATTTTCTTCTTTTGTAGTTTTACCGAATCTTAACCTGTAATTCATGAGTTTTTGGCCCCAACTACTAAAAACACGGCACATATTACTGTGTTGTTTTGTAGCTTCATCAAATCCTAAGCTGTAATGCATTAAAATCTAATAAATTATCATATTAACATGTTCTAATAAATTGCAGGGAAAATGTCTACCGTCCTAAGATAGGCCCTGAGAAGTGGGTGGAATATGTGAAGACAGCTTTTGCTGTGGATCCCCGGATTGCCCTTTCACTGTCTTCTAGGTTCCCTACAGTTTCTACCTTGATATCTGAACTCACCCACTTGGTGCAGGCAAGTTGTAGAAGCAAAGTTATAAGAACCTTGATTACGTATAATTGAAATGGAAATGTGATTTTAGGGGTAAAAATTATGCTTTCGTCATCTTCTGGTGTTGGGATAAAAATGATGAATTGCTATTTCTTTCACTTGATACTTCCGGTTTCCTGTGCTCTCAGCTTTTGTTTCTTTTTTTCAGTGTGTATACCTAGTAGCCCTTCTATTTGAATTTTACAGAATTTAGTTACAAAAATCTTATTGTAGGTCCACTTATAAAATATTTCACATGGGAGCAGCTAGCCTGATCTTGCATATTCCTCTTTCTACCTTATTAAGTTGAACTAGTTCTTAAAGAGCTGTTGCTCTAATTTTTGATTCACTTTGGTGGCCTACTGGCTTGTTTGTTTTAATAAGTGTCAGTCAGCACTTTAATCAGCAAAAGAGGCTACTCTAGAATCATCTCTTATGATTATGCCATCAACACATTTTTACTTTCTTTAGCCATTTGTGTACCTTTTCTATGCCAGACGTTTTTAATTTCCATAGAGTGCGTTGAACGGTTTTAAAATTAATATTCCAAAATTTTCTTATTATATGACCAGAAAAAAATGATTTACAACCAACCTGTACCCATACTTGAAATGATCAACCTTTTATAGTTATAACAATGATTGTATCTATATATAAATCTTGGTGGAAATTCATACAAGGGTACCAAGTGAAGTGTTCCACATTTTCCTTGTAGATGCTCATAGCATTTGAAGTACAGCCTAACAGCATTATTTCTAGCATACAGATTCTTTAGAACTTTATTTTGAATTTCTATAACAACCGATTACATAACAAATGACACCAAGTTGTCTTCTGTATGAGTCCTGAACATGTGAAGGTGTTATTTTCCATAATCATTTGACACATGCTATTATCTAAATTACATTGCAAAGGATATGTTTGTTTGATGTAATTGTTCTAAATTTGTTCTGTATTTACTTGCTTTTGGGACAATCTTTAGTTGTTGCAAGTCTTTAAGAGAATATGATTTTCAGTTTCTAGAATATTCTATTATCTCCAATTCTCGTTGAAGAACCATGTCTGTGATTAACGTGTAACTGACTTTCTCTGCAGCTTCATATATTAGAGCTGCACATCATTCCTGAAGCATTACAATTTTTTGTAACTCCGAAGGCAGTTGATGAGAATTCAGTATTGTTGCAGCAATTGCCACACTGGGCTGCTTGTTCCATCACACAGGCGTTGGAGTTTTTTACTCCTCCATATAAGGGTCATCCACGTGTCATGGCATATGTCTTGAGAGTTTTGGAGTCATATCCTCCTGAAAGGGTTACCTTTTTTATGCCACAATTAGTTCAGGCACTTCGTTATGATGATGAGGTGAGTTTGTTCAATACTTCTTTTCCGGTGTGATTGAACTTCGCCGAATATTACATAACCTCCTTACATGACATTGCATAATTACAAGCCCTATGCAACAGTATGAAGCTATTTTGGGGAAGTTCAAGGTTTTTTTCCTCCTTTTTTTCTCTTCAAATAAGTCAAACCTTAAGGCTGTTGCTCACTATTTATACCTAGAGTTGGGAGAGGTGCATTAATGGAATTAAAAATGTCTTCTATCAAAACATAAGAAAATGCATTAAACATCTGAAATTTTGATACCATCCCGGATTTGTTGTGGAACTATGTTTTTCGACACCATTTCCTGTTATGAATTAGCATCACCAATGACTGAACCTTAGATATCTTGTAGCCAATGCATTCAGGATGTCCAGAGCCAAATTCTGCTTTGTAGCCGTAATCTAAACTAGTTTGGCTTGGTTATTATATGTCGATCGGAGATTCGAACCAGTTTTTGGAACTTCACCCTGCGTATCTTCATTGTGTAAATTACCAAACAACAACACAACAAAGGCTTTAATCTCAAATTTCACAAGTCACCAAAGTAACAAAAAAATGAAATTAACTCATGCAAACTCTAATTTTGACTGTAGACAGCGATCTTTGATTCTAGTGGCTACTTTTGCCTAGCATTCGATGTTTATTTATTTCATTAACAATGCTGAGGTGTATCATACCTTCATACATGCAATTCCTCTTATTTCGGATTTTTAGTGTGCTCATGGGAGGGCTGGTGTATATAGAGGACTAAACCAACTATATTCCTGTTTTTTGAGGTTTCTTCCACTAAGAATATTTTTAGCTTTTGAACTATAAAAAAATTGTAGCATATTAACAAAAGGAGAAACTCACTTCTTCCATTACCTATATAAATGCAGAAGCTAGTTGAAGGCTACTTGCTAGGAGCTGCTCGAAGAAGTAATATTTTTGCCCATATTTTGATATGGCATCTCCAGGTACTTTTTTTGTTGATATTTGGTAATGTAACATCTCAACATGCATCTATTTTCTGATTTATTGATGTTGCCGTCTTATTCATCAAGTTAATCTACAATAAGTTGAACAGTCTTGTAGCATATTACAAAAGTAGGAACTCACTTAATAGCCAACTAAGATTATTTTTAGCTTTTGAACTATAAAAAAATTTGTAATTTTCAGTGTGTATCTCAAACATTGTGCTCTTAACTTATGAAAATCATAGCTCTTGATAAAGAAACAATGCCAGCTTCTTATAGGAGTATCCCTAAAGAAGTTTCTCACTTAAGTCTACTTCGAGGAAGCCCGTAAAGATGCATTTGTATGGGTTTATCATTGTCAGTTGGATCATTGATGTACCTTAGATAAGAATACACGATTCTTCTTGAAAGCAGATAACTAGAGGCATGCTTTCTTTGTGGCAGTTTCTTAAAAATATTCTAGTCTGGGAACCTCTAAGTTTACCTTAGGTAAAATTCATACCAATCAAAAAAAAACCTGAGGTAAAATTCTTAAGTTGTCAATGTCATCTTACAGTACAGGAAATTAAAATGTTTACCATCAAAGAAAAAATCAACCCATCTCAGATGTTGTGAATCCATCATATTATGTCGTACAACTTTGTTTTTCTACTTTTAAGAAAATCTCAACCTCATCTAGATTCTAGCATCTTGTTATCAATACAGAGAGGACCATTGCCTTTTAATATTTTTAATTTATTTGCTAAAAACTTACTTCTGTGAGGATAATCTTTACTGATATCTCCTTTTTAACTATATTTTTTAAAATCCTATCGAAAATCTATTTGTGCCAATTTTCCCCTCATTTCACCATGCCTAAGAACCTACTCACATATTTTTTGTTTCTTTAATTTGGAGAAGCCATTTCTTAGGTTTGTGTAGATGTTTGATTGTTTGTCAGAACAAAATGGGATGGAACTTTGCACAAGTGGATTTCTGGGAGGGGTTTTGAAAACAATAGGAAAATAAGAGAGGACACTTGTCAACTAAATATCATGTTTTTACCTATAAAAAGGGAAAAAATAAATAAAGATCGTGTTTTAGAATTCGGAGTGAAGATTTTTATTGAATGATTTGATTATCCTGTTTCAGAATGACTCTTTCTTTAGCTTGGAAACCAAAAGTATACCATACATCTCATTGATACTAATAGATACTATGCAAATGTTAACAATAAATCAATGCACATAGAGTGCAATTCTTGTTCTGTAGTTGATTGTAGCCAACAACTTGTTTTGATAGTCATTTGGCACCACTGCAGAATGTTAAGATGCTTTTTTGACTTTCAACTTTGCTGACAGGGGGAAACTTGCTCGCTGGAGACAGAGAATGAAGGAGGTGCTGCTAAGGTATTTTTTCTGTTATGTTCTTTAAATTGTCTCAGTCTTTTGTATTTGCGCTGGTTTCAATTAAAATAAAGCTGTTAATGCAATATTGTAATCTGAAGCTATTCTGCAATAGGAGATCACTTCAGACTAAACTACTATATGGCACCGTAATCAGGGTGAAAAAACAACTGCATGATATTGAGCCCCACCGCTTATACCCTGTCCCGAGTTAATAGTAGATTCAATTCTGGTTAATCAAATAACTGCATGTGTACTGTAGACACGCCTTGGATCCCAACTGAGTAGCTACCGTGCTATTCTATTTTACCTTCAAAAAATTCCTTTAGTATGTGTGGTTCTAACTCGTTATTATCTCGTATGGATAGATTAATATTTTGAGTTTGGAGAATTGTAGGAGCAATTATTAATAGCGTGTTTGAATAGCATGGTGGAGAGAAGAAGATAAATGGAGAGGAATGTACCAGATAATCATGTACTGCACCTTTTGTTTTGGTTCTGTAGGGTTTTCTAGAGCTCTTATGGGAATTAAACAAAAAAATGCACGTGTTGTTTTCTTCAAAGCATCCTGAGTTTGAGATGGATTTCTTTCATACTAGAAAGTTGTTTGGTAGGAGAAACGTATGATTATTGGAAGTGGATGAATGGGTTTGACATTTACCAATTTTATCATTTAACGATGTCATTTTGGTGTTTCCACATTCAGTGGTTTTCTAGGTTTGCCAAAGTGTATAAATAGGTTTTGTGCGGTGATATCGTTTTTTGTTACTTCTCAATTAAAGGGAGTAGACTGTAGGGTTGCAAAAATATATTTCTATATTTTCTCTCCAAGAAAAGTTAACGGAAGCTCTAGGGATATGGATCTACTATCATAACAACTCTCAGCTTTACCATTTTAACTGCTTAATTGTGGTTACTCACTATCAGGGCCGTCTTGGGAATTTTCGAGACCCTGTGCGAAAATCAACAATGAGGCTTCTAAATTTGATTTTTTGTCCTCTTAGTTTAAATAATAATTTTTTTACTAACTTAGTGCAATATTACTTGAATTTTTTGTCTTCTTATCATTCTTTGAGACAAATTTATCAATGTTTATGTGTTAGCACTAATCTTCTTTGCAACCCAATAAGCCCATGTACACTTTTTTTTTGTCGAGGCCCCCTCAAAATGAAACCCGGAGTAGGAGCTCACCCTGCTCCTGCTATGGGCCGGGCCTGCTCACTATAGATTGTTGTTGGCAAGTGAGTTCATGGCTAACACCTCAGACCATACTCTAAGTTGGTTTGCCGTGGGTCGTTAGTAGAAGTGCCTAGAGATAAAAAAAACAGCTTCTATTGTGGGTATGACCATTTTTATATTAAACCCTAAAGCTTATATATATATAGGGTACAAAATTTAGTGAGTCCATAACTCATCTTTCTAATTTAAGTCTCCTTCAACCTCACCGTTAGATCTAAATTACGGTTATTCTACGGTTAATATCCACCGTTAGATCATTCTATTAACATAACCGTTATAGTCTTAATCTACCTTACAATTTAAGATTAATGGTGGATATGGTAGGAACTTAAAATAATTAGATTAAGTTCCGGGTTCACTGGAGAATTACTGTATATATATATATTACTGAATCATGACCAAACATGATATAAATTTGCATGTTGAAGATGTCTTCACATATCTCTTTGTTTGAGTATTTTGTATGTTGTTGTGGACATCATTTGTGCCACTCCTAGTTGTTGCATACACTGATTCTCACTGGTTGGCACCAATTAAAGGCATTGAATCTTATAGTTATGAACTTTGATTTGGTTTGGTAACTCTGTCGTTTCATCTTGAAGATCTCAAAACCCTGTAATAACCTTCAGTGATGGGTATGATTAGCTTGAACAGAAAAAAGTCTGTTTCATAGTGGAGTATCATATTTGCGTTATTGAGAGGCATTGCAATGCCACTAAATTTAAGTTGATCTGACTAGTCGAGTTTTCAAACTTACCAGCCCAACTAATCCGATTAGTCAGCCCGATTGATTGCTGACCAGTTGACTAGGACACCTATACCAACTAGTGTCTGACTAGCCAAGTTGAAATCTATGCTCAAGCATTGCCTTACTACAAGTGAAACTGCACATGCAGAAGAAGTGTTTTTTCTTTTTCAAAATATACAGGAAATAATTTTTAAGATGTTGCAGATCATGCCTATTTCTGATTTATTTTTTACTAATGTATCTTCACTATTTCTTACCTTTTCTTAGGCTACTTCATTTCAAGCAATTTTACCTATTCTTAGACGGCGAATAATTGACGGTTTTACCCCCAAGGATCGTGATATGTTTGAACGAGAGTTTGAATTTTTTGACAAAGTCACATCTATTTCTGGTGTACTATTTCCATTACCAAAGGAAGAAAGGAGAGCTGGTATTAAAAGGTATTATGTTAATCCTAAAATTAAAGTGCTTATACTGTCATTCTGTTTTCATTTTTCCCCTCTGTAACAATCTCACATGCAGGGAGCTTTTGAAAATTCATGTGGAAGGCGACAATCTTTATCTACCTACAGCAACGAACAAGCTTGTGAGGGGCATCCAGGTGGATAGTGGTATACCTTTGCAATCGGCAGCTAAAGTTCCAATTATGATTACATTTAATGTAGTGGACAGAAATGGGGATCCCAATGATGTCAAGCCTCAAGCTTGCATTTTTAAGGTACAAAATTACATTCATAATATTCTTGACCCAAATAGAAAACATTTATAATGTTCACGCCTTCTCTTTGACGAAACCATACCTGTGCTTCACATTGTCTAGAAGAATCCTGTAAGCTATAGAATATATACGTTGATAGACAATGTTTTTTTTTGCACTGGTAGCACTGATAAAGAGTTTTTATTATTCCTCCCGTAATATGCGTGTACCTGTCTTTAGTACTCACACGAACCATGTTGAGGAGTGGGAATCTATTTTGCTTGTTCTGTTATACATCAATCAATCATTGTTTTGCATGACTTGCCGTATTATCTGTTTTCTTTTATCTATTACGTGTACCTATAGCATTACGATGATTGCATTTATAAAATATGTTCTTTCTCTAGTTCTTTGTTTCAAAACAATATGCTCCAGCATGTTTTTTTGTTGTATTATTTCAGGTTATATTTCATAAAACTTCTGGGTGTTCCTTTTGTGCTTTGTGTAACAACCTGAGCTTGTCATAGTTATGCTACTTGATATGAGCTAAGTCATTATATGATATGATCAACCTGTCTTAAGTTGGCAATGCTTGTTTCCTTATCCTGTTCAAATTTCATATATTGTATTCCATTTGGATATATTTCCTATATAATGTATAAATATACAGGGCTGTTTAACTGTTTTAATAACCTGTTAGTACATTTTTCTCCTAGTTGAACCCCTTGATATTTCTCATGATCCAAAAATCATATTCGACTATTAAACTGAGTTTAGCATGTGAGTTATATCTAAAGGAAAAAAAATGAAGTGCTTTTGTGATGATAGGCGTTTTTGATGAAAGTTACTAGTTATAGGATTGAAGTCATACACAACAACGTTAGTACGTGGTTTACATAAATGTCTAGTGCAATACATATTTCCAACTTGTGTCTAATGTTCCTACTATATAACGGCATACCATGCAGGCATGCACCCACTGACCCACTGGATGAATAGTGCTACCTTAGCGCTTTCTCTTCCTTTTAAATGTGAAGTGCACTACATTTTTCCGACTCATATCTAATGTTCCTACTATATGGCGGCATACCATGCAGGCATGCACCCACTGACCCATTGGATGAGTAGTGCTACCTTAGCGCTTTCTCTTCCTTTTAAATACATGTGCACATACATATGCTCATGAAAATGTAACAAACTTATCGCATTTTCTTATGATTTTACTATAAAATTGCAAATCTAACTGTCTATATAGGTTTAACATGTTAATTATACCTGCAGATAAAAATCATACCAATCTAACACATCCTTGTTGGTAAATCATGATTTCTTTGAATTGGTATTAGTAAATCACGAGTTGAATAAAAAAATGGATGATTTTGTCATTATGTGTTGAATATCTACTTGTATATAACTATATATGTTAGTTAAACAACCATTTACTTTATTAAACATGTGCGTAAAAAATGAGTTAAACAACTGGTGGGACCTGAAGGAAACTAAAATATGGTTAGGCCTCATTCTAACACCTCTCTCTCTCTAGGTGTATGGCTATTATTCCTCTCATCATTTTGATAAAGACCTTTACTCTTGTTTCTCAACATTAAACATGTAGAAGATGGTGTGAGCTATTTTGTATGAACTAGACTATGCTTCACTTATCCATTAGTACCTTTCAATTTTTTGTTTTTTGGGTGTGCATTATAAGTGCTTTTGGAGATGTATCTCAGCTTTCACATCAGCACACCTGGGCATCAGGATGATGACTTGTTCAAAGGTTTGGTCAACCTTATATCAGTTAAAGAGGTGCTTATTTTGAACGACCAGTATGGTGAAGGAATTTAGACAGATACATATATGTTCACCATATCGTTTGTAAACTGATTAAGATAATTGTGGATAAGTTTGCCAAGTCAATATTCATTTCCAGTGGATGCCTTTGCTTGTAGTATGGAAATTATTTTTTCAATCTTTTGGAGGTTGTTCCTTGATACATTAGTTTTTGTTGTCGTAAAATGTGTTCAAGAAATGGCTAGTGTTTGTAGTATACATTATTACATTTTAGTGCCATAGATCACAAACGGTCTTCTCAGAATCTCAGTCTATTGTGGGCATTTTCGTTTCTTGTAGGATACACCTATATTCATTTGGAAATATGAAATCAAAGTTGTGTTCCTAATCAGTAATATTTTTGCAGGTTGGAGATGATTGTCGGCAAGACGTGCTTGCACTTCAAGTCATTGCGCTTCTTAGAGACATATTTGAAGCGGTTGGAATCAATCTATATCTCTTTCCTTATGGTGTTCTTCCAACTGGAACTGAGAGAGGCATAATAGAGGTAAGCTAACTTCAGACTAACCATAGGTTATTGATATCATATTTTACAACCTTTCAGAAGGTTTTTATTTATTTATATTAATAACATGGCAGTGAAGTGTTGTTTCATTAGTAGTGTCGAAGTTAGAAATATCTTTACCAATCGAAAAAAAAGTTAAAAATATCTGTCTACTCTATGATAGTTGCTAAATTTTAAAATTTTAAATTTCCAAAGTCATTGCTGTAACAAAGTTCCGACAGGCTGCAAAAATAAAATTAAACAAAAAATAAATTAGAAACAGCCAATCAAGTTTCTTGGTAATCTTGTTGACCTGTACACTAGTTTAAGCTGGCACAGTAGTTCCTGGTTTTGGAACAAGTTTTTTATTTGTCAGGTGCATGCACAAGCTGAATCAGACAGGGAAAGAACCACCATGTCCATATGTTTATGTTGCATGTTATTCCTTGATATTCACATCTCTGATTTGTCAATGTATCGATAAATTTGGTGTAGTAAAAGATTATTCTGTTCGTCAGTTTTTGTTTCTAGAAGCCTAAATAAACTGTAAAGCTGTGCCGACTAAGTTTGTCTTGAACTACTAAGATTAGTTTGATAGCTTATAGCATAGAGGATCTTTTTAGTTTGTTAAACCAACACTTCATGGTCATATTTGGTGACTTTGTTATTTTTGTTAACTTTAAACTTGCTCGAGCCCTTTAACCTTCAATTCTGTGCAGATGTGAGGGATACTCTCAAAGTTGAAACCTGATCCAGTTTTTCTCTGGATTAAGTTTTTCTTTTTTGTGAAATAAGAACTGAAATTAAGTCCCCATTTCTATTTATGCAATTATGAAGAGATGGCTGAAGATTTTTGTTAGCGATATATTTTGTTTCATTCTGGTTTAATTTAATCAGCTTGCAACTTAGTCAAACCAAGCTTGCAAGCCATTTAAATCTTTATGTCAAACCAAAATTTTACAATCCAACTTTCGGTTTGGCTCTCAGTAGGAAGTCCCGACAACGTGCATGACACTGGGATAACCACTAAAACATGGATATGAATCATTGAAATAAGGTTTCAAAAGTATGTAAAAAATACACCTTATTGATGAAAATAATAAATGATCACCTGTTATTGAATCATGTAAAGCTAGCATTATATACCTACAAAAATAGTTGTTTTAGAGTTTGTAGATTTGACGTATAGTTCAGACTAATGGTGTGCTTTGTACAGAAGGGGAGAGTTTCGTTTGTCTTTTTTTTCCTGCTTGAATATAGGAGAGAATAAGTTTCGCCCGGTTGGATAACAACATGGAGAGAAGAAAAAGAATTGTGTTGAAAGTGACCAAACTACTAGTCTTTGTATTTTGATAACACTAAGATCATTTCATTGTGTCATACCAACAAGAATTTTACTATTAAACTGAATTCACTATTAACGGTTATACCGTTCGAAAAAAACTTTTAATGGGTATGTGGCAAATGTACAAGTTTCATTTTGTTGTTTTTGTTTAGGACTAGGGTTTTGGGTAATTGGATCCTAAATAAATTTACAATAATTGGATAATTGAATCTAGTAGCAAGGGTAATTTGCAAATAGGAATTAGATGGGACAACTTTCTCCCTATTTCTCTCAAATTTTGGAATGAAAGTTGAGATGTCAATTTATAGACAACTTTATCTCCATTTCTCTCCTTTAAATTGCTATCGAAGCAACAAAAACTTAATTTTCTTCTTTTCTGTTCTCCTTAAGTTGCTACTTGCTACCCAAGCACAGCACAAGGGAATTTTATCTTGACGTGTGTATACGTAAACATGATGGTGCGGATTGTGTGTATTTTATTTATTTCTGTGTAATATGCTTGCCAAGGTATGGTTTGGCTTGACTTGGTTTTCGCTTCAAGCCATGGCCTAACCTAACCAAACCACAATATTTGGTTTGGCTTGAATTGGGCAATCAGTTTTTGTCAGCCAACGTGCACCTGTAAGTTTTGTAGAATATAGGCTCACACATAACACATGATGGGTGCAAAAGGGACCTTTTATCATACCCATATGTGAAGGAACAAAATGGAGTTAGCAACGCAAATGGTGCAACGAGAAGTTGGCAAATTATGACTTTTCTGTTCTTTATGTTTGTCTGAAGTGAAAACCTTGCTTCATTATTTCTCCCTTATCTTTTCGGAAGAGTAGGATATAGGATGCCAGTTTCTGTAGCTGCAATCTAGTCATGGTAGAACACATAATATGGTGAACCTTGGTGTTATTATGGAACTACAATTGTGCACATCTCAGTTCCATTTTTTTGCTTATTAGAGCTTCAGACTGGAAACAGATATTTCATGTTAGATGCTGATATGATTGTTTTCTTATAATTTGTTGATTGGGAAGTTCAAAGTTGGATTATAATGGCTTTTCTTTCTAAATATGTTGCTCCATTATCTTGTTCTGTAGGTTGTGCCAAATACGAGGAGTAGGAATCAGATGGGTGAAACCACCGATGGTGGTCTGTACGAGATCTTTCAACAAGATTTTGGACCTGTTGGTTCTCCGAGTTTTGAAACTGCTCGTGAAATGTTCATCATCAGTAGTGCAGGTTATGCTGTTGCTAGTCTCCTGCTGCAGCCAAAAGATCGCCACAACGGCAATCTACTTTTTGACAAGTATGTGCCATATTCATTAATCATTATTCATTAGAAGTGATGTTGCCGCTGTTACTCACTCTGCTTGCTTCACAGCTTAGGAAGACTAGTCCACATTGATTTCGGATTCATTTTGGAGACATCACCTGGAGGCAACATGAGATTTGAAAGTGCGCATTTTAAATTGAGCCACGAGATGACTCAGTTGCTTGATCCGTCTGGTTCAATGAAAAGTGAAACCTGGTCCCAATTTGTCAGGCAAGCATTGATGCAAATGTCTCCATATGCATACCTGTCTTACAGTCATCCAACGTCATCAGAGCAAAAAATCCTGCATCCTCTCTTTTAATTCATCAAGGAAAATTTATTGTTTTTTGATTGTATAAACTAGATATCGTGATATCGTCTTTAATTCTTTATAAACCACTGAGTAACTGCTTCTGAAAGCACTCCAGATTAAAAATATCGAAAGAGCAAATGTCACTACAGCAGCATAACTTAGACAATGATCTGCTTATAAGCAGAGAAATGATAACTAATAGCTGTAGTCTAGGTCATTGAAGTCCCTATGCGATGTTATTTTGAGTAAAAAAGATATTATCATCCGATCTGTATCCTTTCTAAAAAAATTGCACCCTAAATGCATTAATGTTGTGTATTGCTGGTTCTGCAGTTTGTGTGTCAAGGGCTATCTTGCTGCAAGGAGGCACATGGATGGTGTCATTACAACAGTTCTTCTGATGGTGGACAGTGGACTGCCATGCTTCAGCAGGGGTGATCCTATCGGAAATCTTCGGAAACGATTCCATCCTGAAATGAGTGAGCGGGAGGCAGCTAATTTCATGATCAAAACATGCATGGATGCTTACAACAAATGGACCACTGCTGGCTATGACTTAATACAGTATTTGCAGCAGGGTATAGAAAAGTAGATTGAAGAAGGTTGCCTCAATCACTAGGGTCAATCTGATTTTTGCAGAATGGAATTGGAAAGTTGAGCTGCTCTGGTTAATGAGCAACTGGTAGTTAACCTTAGGGGTATCTGCTGATCCCTTTTCTCTTCTTTATAGCCTCGTCTGTATATGATTTTTTTTTGTGTGGTAGCTTCCACATATGTAGGAGAAACAAATGATAATGTTGTGTCATCTCTGTAAATGTATATAGCTCTTTAGCATATGTAGTTACTGGTTTATTACAAAATTTTCTTCAATGTTGTCAATCTCTTGTATTGTATTTTGTCGCACCAGGCTTCCCAACAGCTTTTTGATCCTTTCTGTAGTTGTCTGTAAATGTTATGGTTAATGATATAAATTCTTTCAGGTTTGTTGTCCATTGTGACACTACAGTGTAGTTTAGGTGACTGAATATGTTAATCAAGTTTTATTTGTTTTTTAAGAATATCTCCAGCAAGATCAAATTTAATTTTTGTTGCGTTGAACTACTTCAGTCCTTCCAGGCTAAACGAAGTTTAGCTTGGCATATAAGAAGAGGAAATTAGACCGGTTTCAGTGTGTATCTATGTTCTTATATGTCCCATTGAACATTTTAGTTTCCTAATGGTTTTTTGTTTTGTTTTTGCAGACGTAGTTTTATCTACTAATTTTTCAAGGGTATGATATAGAACCGAATGATTGAGCGCTCACCACATTTTACTATTTGGTGTAACATCAAAACAAAAAGTAGAAGACCTACTGCATACATAATTATGATTTAGACTTTTGATTGCTTAGCAGTGGAGACTTATTTTCGTCGACCTTATCACGTTGTTGTTATTTTTTCCTTAAATTCTCATAATAGACGTCCACAAGCTTAGACCTCTTTGTTGGATGGACGTCTTTGTAGCAGAACATGCCCCACCGTGGAACTTTGAAAACTGACAGTTTGTTGGGTCATGTAATTATATCATGTACACCCTCAGTTCAGCTCACTAGAATGCCAAATCGTGGCCGAATGATTGCCATATGTTTCCGCTTGTCCTTTTGTATGCTCATTGGTTAAGAACACTATTTGTGCCCACCATGCCTTTGAAGGCATACCTGCCATGTGATTCACCAGAAATTTTCGTGGCAATTGTATACAATTCAAATAAAGAAGAAGAATGAGATGGTATAATATTTTTAGGATGCAGTTGTATAAAGCGAAAGGAGTTGGATTTTTCGTAGCCTAGTAAGCAAAAGTCATGGTCACTTGATCAGTGAGCGTGGCACCCTTGCCCTACTTGTGGACCATCAGTACAACCCTATCCAAATCCAACTTGCGAGTTTTGGTTAGACGTCGGATCATTGATGACGGTGAGGACAATTTTCGTTGTTACTATTACTATTTTTTTATTTATGGTGGTGAAGTAATGATGTTCCAATCTAATGGGAAAGAGAAATTTTAGCCACTTATGCTTCATTGTACACTTAGAACTAGAGGGCCATTCAAGTCTCGGAGAGGCATATTAAGAAAATAGACAGGGGGAGTATTAGTAGAACTCTGAAGTAACAATGTGAGCCTCAGCAACACAAATTATTGGTTTCTTTGTGGGTAGACATGTGAAACTCTTTTTGGTCATAGCAACAACAGCAGCAAATAGTGTACTAATTCTTGTACTGAACTGCTATATTGTCGGAAAACTACTTAAATCGTCCGTACAGATTACCATTTTGTCATTTCATTTATACTCCTATAACGCGAGATTTAACCCTCCTATCACACATCTCACTTCATCTTCCTCTCATAATCATAAAAAATAATGTTTTGGAGGTCAGTAATGAGCCAACGAACGTCCCGGTGTACTCGAATATGGTAAAATATCCAACATCTTTTTAATAAAATAATAATAATAAATAACAGGCGTTCGTGGAATCCGCCCCTCCCATGGGAGCGGCGTCTGGCAAAGACGCCTCCCCTATGGGGGGCGTTTTACCCAGACGCCCGCCCATGGGAAGGGCGTCTGTCTAAGACGTCCGTTATTTTTTATATTTTTATTAAAAAGATAATTGATTATAAATTTACATAATTGCTAAATTAATTAATTATTAAATTAATAATTACTATATTCGGATGACCGATACTCATTCGGTACACCGAATAGAGATTTCCTTCGAAGCTATTGAGGATAAATATTCGGATGATCGGGTAGAGGTCGGTAAACCGACCCAATGATTCCAGGAAGATCAAAAACTCATTGTCTTTACGATCACAGTGAACCGATGGAAACTCGGTCATCCGCATGGAACATGTTCGGTAGACCGAGAAGCAAACGGTCGAGAGAATGACAAAATGGTAATCTGTACGGACCCCCGAACGACATGTCGAGGTGGTATTTGTAAGTCGGGAAGTTTTACCATCAGGGGAATTTGGATCTTGAAATTGTTGGATCTGGAATTTTTTTAAATCTTAATCACTTGCAAAAAAAATCATTGTAATCCGACCCGTTATCACCGAAAACTTGTAAAGGAACCTCAAATAATTTGAGATAACACACCGTGTAATTTTAAGTTTTTTTAGGACGGAGCGTTTTAGCCAGACGCCCCCGCTGGGTGAGGCGTCTTAGACAGACGCCTCCTTCATGGGGGAGGCGTCTGGGTAACCCCTTGGGGGTGACGTCTGGCTAAGACGCCCCCACCATGGGGGAGGCGTCTGGCTAAGACGCCCCCACCATGAAGGAGGCGTCTGGCTAAGACGCCCCCACCATGGGGGAGGCGTCTGGCTAAGACGCCTCTCCCATGGGGGGCGTTTTACCTAGACGTCCGACTCGAATTTTTTTTGCTGGGCTTACTTCACCGAATCCAGGTGCTTTGCCAGACATTTTCGTGGTATTTGTACTGGGAAAATGAGGAAAACGTAGGTAGAAACCTTGTTTAAGAGACGGGACAGAGTGAGTATTAAATGAATTGTTAAGGGCAAAAATGTAACTGTTAGGGCGAATAGTAACCCCCTTCTTGTACCACCCAAACATTGTTAGGACTTTGCCAGATATTTTCATACGACGAACTGTAACTCCCTTCTTGTACCACCCAAACATTCGAGAAACATATAAATTTATTGGTAAGCTTAACTACTTGTCCAAGAAATGGTTAATTATTACTGTATGTTTACCTCACATATAAGTTTCCTAAACGACCTCTGATTCGAGATCTTATCCTTTTCTCTTTCATGGAAATTTACTTTTATTGAAGTGTCTAAATTACGAATGGGTTAAATTTCAGATTTTGTATCACTCGGCATTATCCAAGAAATTGTCGTATGATGTGATATTCATACTGTTACCAGGATAAGGAAAGGAAGACATACATATACAATGCAGTTTTGAATTGTATAATCGGCAAAGAGGAAATAGTAAAGCATAAGATACACTACTTGGCTCCATTTGCTCCGTGTCCCATATTTAGCTTGTCTCTTATTATAATTACAAAACATGTCATGTCTTGGATCCACGACTACGTGGAAGAGTAGTCGCCGTTTACATATATTATTAATTTTGAGTTGTGGTTAAGGCAGGTGCCTCAGCTTACTAATGGTACGTGCAACAGCAAAATATGTCTTTTTTTCTTTTATTTCAACATGAAAGTGTAATAATTTAGACCTAATTATTTCCCCTAATATAAAAAACTCTCAGAAAATAAATTTAAAATTTCAATACTGTAAAAAAAAGGCATTATTGATTAAAGTTTATCTAAAATAACAATTCCTACTCAAGGGCGAGGTTATCGTCTTTTACGGCTGAAACCATTTGTGCAATTTGAAGGATATGATTCCCCCCCCCCCCCCCCGACACACACACACAAACAACGAGTTAGATTTTCGGCCTATAATTTCAAAAGAAAAAAGGTAGCGGTATGAGTCATTCCAACTTGATCGTGTCACTTGAAATTAAGTTGCATTAGAGTCAATTTTTTTTAAAATCAAACTGAATCATATGTAATAACTTTTAAATTATGATATGTTAAAATTTTAAGTCGATCTAAGTTAATTTTACCGTTAATCTAAAATGTTCATATTTCATCAATTGAAAATTACTGAAGTTCGAAGTGTTCCGATCAAGTTTTACAATATTCTATTTGTTATGAAACTTTTACCACATGTTCTTTATATATGGTATATCTCGTATTTAAATTTTTATACCGAAAATGAGATGGCACAACCGAAATGACTATAATAATTCATACAAATAACACCATTATCCTCATCTTCAAATGGTATAAATTGGTCGTCATTTTCCTTTTTCTCTTGAACTAGGGAAGGATTTCCCGTGTAAATTGAAATTACATGTCCCCGATCAGGTTCTTTTGTTATCACGAAATCTAATCTCCCAACAACTTTCATCTTAAGCATTTTAATAATTCATTTCACTATGAAGTTATCTTAAAGTGGTCAAGTACATGAAATAACAAGCCGGAACAAATTCTAAATTAATAATTAACTTCGAGGACAAGTAGTAACAATCACGTGATATAAGGTTGAGGTTGACGTGATCATGTATGGTTGATTCCTTGTTTGTCCAAAATCCCAACTGTACAGACACACTGTTGGAGGGGATCTACGATGTACTAACTCGACACGGATTACATGTATCACGAAAAACGAATATTGTATGCAGAAATTAACTTCTGACCCACTCCTAAACTTAATGTAACAAGCAAACACAAATTAAGATGGAAATATCAAGCAATCACACAACACACCTGAAGCAAACCACGACACACGCGATTTTACAAGGTTCGGCAAGATGCCTACGTCCTTGGGGGGGTCTCCTGCGGGTTTTCTTTCCTTGAAGCTCTTCTCCAACAAGAGAAGTCTCCGAGATTACACAAGTTTGGAAGCAATGCGTCTCCCAAAGCACTCTAGATCTCTCTCTAGCCTAATCTCTCTCAAGGAAATAAAGATTGTATGTTATGTTACAAGATTAGGGCGAAAATCCTATTTATAATGGGCTAAAATCGTACAAAGAATAATTCAGATCGTGCATAACTGTTTGAAATCGGTCGACCGGCATTTCCCATCGGTCGACCGAACTTCGGTTAGTTCGCGTAACTGTCATCTTTCGGTCGACCGCTCGCCCATAGCCGGTCGACCGTTACGCGCTGCTGAACAACGCTCAAAGCTCCTGGACAATTTCGGTCGACCGCGTGTCCAACACCGGTCGACCGTTCTGTACTGCTGGATAACGCCTGAAGCTACTGGACGAATTCGGTCGACTTCGTGTCCAACACCGGTCGACCGATTGTTGTGCTGAATTTCGTCTCGTATCTACTGTCACTTTTCGGTCGACCGCGTGCCCAGCACCGGTCGACCGGATCTTCAAAAGATCCGAGCTCCAAAACTACTGGCCGTTTTCGGTCGACCGAATTCCCCGAACCGGTCGACCGTTCCTCGATCTGTTCCGAGCCCCTATGGCTCCTGGAGAGATTCGGTCGACCGTGACTTAAGTTCCGGTCGACCGATTCTCCCAATTTTCCTGTATTAACAATTATAAACCAAATTCCAACAATCTCCACCTTGGTTTAGAATTGTTACCTTAGCCTTCTTTGCCTCCGCATCCTTTGTGCTTCATAGAAGCACCTTTAGCGCTACCCCCCGGAGCGCTTGTCCTTCTCACTCTCTGAGGACATTGAGAAGCTTCGAGCACAAGTCGAACTTCTCCCGATTGACGACCTTAGTCATCATATCTGCAGGATTCTCACTCGTGTCGATTTTCTGGAGAACAACCTGCCCTTCTTCGATCCACTCCCAGATCCTGTGGTACCTTACTTCAATATGTTTGGTCCTTGAATGGAACGTCTGATCCTTGGCTAGATAAATTGCACTTTGACTATCGCAATGCAATTTGGTCACTTCTTGTTCCATCCCCAAAGAGCTAACCAAACCCTTCAACCATATAGCTTCTTTCCCGGCATCGACAACAGCCATGTACTCCGCTTCCGTCGTAGACAACGCGGTAGTATGTTGGAGAACCGATCTCCAACTCACTGGACCTCCACCCAAAGTGAACACGTACCCTGTTGTGGACCTCCGCTTATCCAAATCTCCAGCATAATCTGAATCAACGTACCCCTCCACCTGCCTTTGTGCTCCATCTTTGGTGAACTTCAAGCTAACATTCATGGTTCCCTTCAGGTACCTCAACAGCCACTTCAACGCTTCCCAATGCTCTTTTCCTGGGTTAGCCATATAACGACTCACGAGGCTAACTGCGTGTGAAATGTCTAGCCTAGTGCAGATCATAGCATACATAACGGATCCGACTGCACTAGCATATGGAACTCTCTCCATATCTCTCCTGTCCTTTTCAGTAGAGGGGCTGCACTTCAACGAGAGCTTGAAGTGAGCACTAATAGGTGTGGCCACCTGCTTGGCATTCTCGAGATTGTACCTCTCAAGTATCTTCCGGATATAACTCCTTTGAGTGAGCAGAATTTCACCTTTCTCGGTATCCCTGGAGATCTCCATGTAGGATTTCATGTTTAATTATACATATATATTTTTCAAATTTTCATGTATAATAAGGATCTATTACAATTTTCTTTGATTTATTTATGCATGCATCGGTTTGTTTTAACAACTAGTTTCAAAAACTTATTAAAACAAACACAAAGGGACTCCGAAATTCATACCTAGAAATTCTCAAAAACTTCTTGACGTTTCAGAGACGTTGAGGAAGCCAATCTTCGCTTCTCGTTGCGCCGGATGCCTCCGAGTGTTCACCGAAACCCTAAACAAGGTTGGAGAGAAAGGAGCTAGCCAATCGATCTCCAAACAAGCTTAGAATCTAGCTACAAACCCCTTCCTTAGCCTCTGAGATTTCTCCTTCCAAAGACTTAGAAAACTAAGAGAATTTTCGTGGGTTTTAGTAGTGAATTAGGAGAGAAAATAATTTCTGAATTGTGTAACCCAATAAGGGAGAATAAGGACCTATTTATAGGTTCCAATCTTACTCTTAATCATGGCTATTCTTAAGCCACGGTTTTATGACAATTTCTCTCACAAACTAATTCCATAATGCATTATATGCACCCACAAAACGTTTGACCAAATTTGGAGCTAATCCAACCATCGATCAAATTAATCTCTTAATAATCAAAGGCAGAAAATCGACCGATGTTCGGTTTACCGAGTCCCACTCGGTTAACCGAATTTGTCACGATCGTTTAACCGAGTACGTGACGGATGACCGAATCTTAAGGAGAAAAATTCTCCTTAACCGATCGGACTAATTCTCGTCCAAGACCGAGTGCTATTCGGTTAACCGAAAATATAGGAACTTGACATTGTTCGGTCGACCGTTTCTGGTTCGGTACACCGTACCAAAGTTCCAGGCAATTTGGTCAAGTTCGGTCAATCAATTACGATTATCCGTTCCACGTTCGGTTGACCGATCCATAGATCCTTCGGTCGACCGATCCATAACGGATTACCGAACTTCTACCCGATTTTGCCTATTTCAAATTTTGGATTTATTTCCAACAAAATTTGAACTTAAGGGGGGGTTTTAGCAAATTCACAACTTATGCAATGTATTATCCTATGCAACAATAAATTATTGCACCCCATAATATATGCATCTCATATGAATTTATCATGATTCTAATTATGTTATATATAACATGATTGATTTTACTTGTTCACCACATGTGTCATATTTTCTATAAGAAACCCGACACATCATATGAACCAAAAATCAAGCTTCTTGTTTCCCGGTTTCTTGAGGTGTGACCTATGGGAGGATCTAGACTAAGTTGGCAGTGATATTAAGAGCTTAATATCACAAGCTATAAGCGGTATCTAGCTACACATTATAGCTCCCAATTAGTTAGATGTCTTAATTCCACTCGAACCAAAACCCGATCCATTTAGTGATGGAGTGCACCACTTGTGTCCGTCCCTTGCCTCATGATATTAAGAATACACACAAAGTAGTATTGTGTCATCTTTGTATTAGTATTCATTTCTTGATCTCTTTAAGCTAGTTATAAATATGTGACTTAACTCAAATCACATTGCGCACATTATAACTTTGCTTTATCAAGGGGCCCACTAATATCATCACTCAATTAAGAGGGACAATGATAATCTTTTGACTAACTATCTTCTTGTTTATGGAGGACAAAGGGAATTGATAGCTGAAAGTTACTCAGATGCGAGTTTCATGAGTGATCGAGACGATAGAAGGTCGCAATCAGGATACGTCTTCCTTCTGAATGGTGGAGCTGTGAGTTGGCATAGTTGGAAGCAAAACACTACTGCCGACTCAACCATTGCTTCCGAAGTGATGGCTGTCGCTGAAGCGAACAAGGAAGGAGTGTGGATTAAGAAGTTCCTTGAAGAGCTTGGAGTAGTTCCCTCGAGCGAGGGACCAATAGAGCTATTTTGTGACAATAGTGCATCTTTCTCGCAAATCAAGGATCCCAAATCACACCACAAAGTGAAGTACATGGATCGTAAGTACTTCGTGACGCGTGACCTCATCGACGAAGGCAAAATAAATCTGTTATGGGTGGACACCAACAACAACACAGCTGATCCATTCACAAAACCCTTATCCCAAGCCAAGGGCGAAATGCATTTCGAGTCCATGGGATTGAGGAACCATGTAGATTGGCTTGATGATTGATATGTAATGGGGTTTACCCTAGTTATTATTGTTTTATGCATTGAGTATGTATGAGAAAGAAAACTTTAATAACAAGTGGGAGATTGAAGGGAATGTGTTCTAAAAGTTTTACTTTTAAATGTCAATTATTATGAATTGAATGAGAAATCATTTTGTTCCTTGTTTATGTTATTCGTCTTTTAGAAGTGTTAAAGAAGAGGCTCTTGGTCCTTAACCGTAGAGCTCTAAAAGATATTGGTTTACATAAAACAAAAGATATTCGCAATCATGGTAACTAACATGGAACATTAATTACCGAGTTAAGATTATCGTGTTGGTCATAGATCATTGTAGCTCTACAAGTGAGTGACAACACGGGTATGCAAAAGAGGAAAATATTACTTTTGTATACTGAATAGACCTAAAAAGTAAAATATTATAGAAATGTGTTTCTGTGTCATTAATATTTTACTGTGTCTTTTGGTCCTTTGATATGAGACTTATATCTAATCACTTAAGGAATACTTAATTAGATCAGTGTCTTGAACTATCGATCAGTGTAGTGTAAAGGCATTGGTTGGTTAAGTACTACTTTTGTTGGAGAAGGTAGTTAGTCAAAAGACTATCATTGCCCCTCTTAATTGAGTGATGATATTAGTGGGCCCCTTGATAAAGCAAAGTTATAATGTGCACAATGTGATTTGAGTTAAGTCACATATTTATAACTAGCTTAAAGAGATCAAGAAATGAATACTAATACAAAGATGACACAATACTACTTTGTGTGTATTCTTAATATCATGAGGCAAGGGACGGACACAAGTGGTGCACGCCATCACTAAATGGATCGGGTTTTTGGTTCGAGTGGAATTAAGACAACTAACTAATTGGGAGCTATAATGTGTAGCTAGATACCGCTTATAGCTTGTGATATTAAGCCTTTAATATCACTGCCAACTTAGTTTAGATCCTCCCATAGGTCACACCACAAAACTGGGAAACAAGAAATGGGGATTTTGAGTTCATAAGATGTGTCGGGTTTCATGTAGAAAATATGACACATGGGGTGAACAAGCAAAATCAAAATTATGTTGTGATTAATAACATAATTAGAATCTAAATTAAATTCATATGTGATGTAAATATTATGGGGTGTAATGATTGATCATTACATAGGATAATATGTTACATAAGTTGTGGATTTACTACTAATCCCGAAATGTCAAATTTTGTAGGGGTTAAACCGAAATTTGACAAGTTTGCAAAACAGTGCTCAAACGGTCGACCGGTTAGCAGTAAACGGTCGACCGGACATGTCTCGACCGATAACAGGGAATTTTCATCTGTTCGAACGGTCGACCGAAAGTGATCGGTCGGTCGACCGAACATTGCGATGGAATAGTTCCTGTTACGAACGGTCAACCGAGCTATTGAACGGTCGACCGAAACTGGTTCGAGCGGTCGACCGAACCTCCAAAAACGGTCGACCGGTCCAGACGGTTTATGCAGAATTAATTTAAGAATTAATTAGATCATGCATGGAATTGGTCCATAATTGATTTAATTCGTGGCTAATATTATTTATTAATAAATTATGGATGGTTAGATGGAATTTTGCATGAAATCATGGGCAAGAGGTTGCACATGAATAGGTAATTTGGAGAGAACCTATAAATAGAGGTTATCTCATTGCCTTCCTACATCTTAATTAATATTGCTTTTCATGCAAAATCTCTCTCCTTAATTCTCCACGAAAATTCCACAAATTCTTAAGTTTAGTTTAGTTCTTAAGAGATCATCTTCTCAAGGGAATTAAAGAGGGGTTAGTAATTGAATTCTAAACCCTATCGGAGATTGAGAGACTAGCTTCCCTCTCTCCGATCTTGTTTAGAGTTTGGTGAATACTCGGAGGCATCCGGCGCAGCGAGGAGCATCCCCAACGTCTCCGAATCTTCAAGAAGTTTTAGAGAACTTCTAGGTATGAATTTCGGAGCCCTTGTTTGTTTTAATAGAGTTTTGAAACTAGATGTTAAAACAAACTGATGCATGCATGAAATAAGTCAAAGAAAATTGTAATTGATCCTTATTATACATAAAAATTTCGAAAATATATATGTATAATTAAACATGAAATCCTACACTATTCCTACTTTAGGAATGAGTCAAATTAGGTATCCTAAGCACTCACCCCTACGAACCGTTCATAGAGACTCGATATTCTTGTTGAGTCGGTTCATTACTTCATCCTCGAATTCCTTGAACTTGTCAAAGAATTCACTTTTGCTTCCCATTAGACAAACATAGCCATAATGACTATAGTTGTCCGTGAACAAAATGAAGTATCTTAAAACGTCTATTGCACTTGTACTTATCGGACCACATACATTAGAATGTATCATATCCAATTAGTCATTCGGTTTCGTTCCTTTCTTCTTGAAAGGTCTCTTGGTCATCTATTTGACTAATCCGATAGTGCTACAAGATTGTATCATTCACGTGAGTTATCTTAGTTCCTTTTGTTATTGTTTGTTTGAGTTTGTTTATTATTCATCTCAAGCAAATAGAAACCATTCTATATGAATGTATTTGCATAGAAAATTCCATTCTTCGACATAGACAAGCAAGAATTAAAATATTTATTAAAATTTATCCATATCTAAAACTTGATACAGAAATGTTCTTGCTAATCGAAGGCATATAACAAACATTCTTCAAAGCATTAATTTAAATCACTAGACTATTGAAGCTCCATAGAATCTTGTACAATCGCAGCGATGGTTGTACTATTTCCAATCTTCAATATCATCTCGTTCTCCACGAGTTCCTTCCTATCCTTCAATAGCTGCACATCAAAATTATGTGAGCACAAGATCCGGTAACCATTACCAAATCAAGGATAAAGGTGATTAAATTTATCTCAATAACAAACATACCTATGACGCTTCTCGGGCGCCTACGTTCAATCATCCCATTTTTAAGGTCTTCCTTGTACTTGGGGCAATTCGGTCGGATGTGTCCCTTTTCACCGCAGTGAAAGCACTCCGTGTTGGGAGTTGGAGATTTGAAAGATTTCCCCCTTGAGGCACTCCCATGAGTACCTCCTACTCCCTTGCTCTTGATTGACGTATCTTTGGTAAATTTGCCTTTACCTTTGTTGATCTTTTTGCTCCTCTCATGGACGGTTAGGACGTGATTGTCCTGACCTTTGCCCATGTCAACTTCAGCCGTTTTGAGAGCGTTGTGAAGCTCCTCAAGACTCACCCCTTTTTCACGCACATGATAGTGCATCACAAAGTCCTTGAAGGACGGGGCTAGAGAGCCAAGAATCAGATCTTCGACAATGTCCTCGGGCATTGGAGAAGAGAGCTTCGACAATTTCTCAAGGTATCCTTGCATCGTGAGAAAATGCATAGATACCGATGTTCCCTCTGCCATATGGCACCTTGTGAGTGCGATGGTGGTCTTATAGCGCTCCTTTCGGGCACTATCCATGAACATCTTTGTTAAAGCCTCCATGGTCTTCTTGGGTTTTGAATCCAAGTATTTCGCTTGAAGCGAGTCACCCATGGATGCCAACATTAGACCGTGAACTTGGTTCTCTTGGTCTTCCCACTTGGCTATCGCCTCCTTCTCATTATCGGTTGTCTTCTCATTCAATTTTGGGATTTCACCACCCAAAATATGAGATAGTTTTTCAAACCTCAACACGATGTTAAGATTGAGTTGCCATTTCATGAAGTTTGAGCCATCATTTTGCAAAGGATTCTTTTCGATCATAGATCGCACAATTGGTTGGATATTAGACATTTCTACAAAATAAATTATACAGGTTTTAATGCCAATTTTATGTTTTAATACACATGCATACATATATCGAATATATAAATGTAAATGTTGCAAATTAAAATTTTGCCCATAAATGCAACAATCCAAGATCCTATTAATTGTAATATAGACTAGCTAAGGGCTATCGAATACATTACAATATCAAGGTAAGAAATCATTTTCTAATCACAACCTTTTTGAATTTTAGCAATATTTAGCATCTTCAAACTCTTGTGACTCTTGTCGTTTTAATTATGAGAGAATACGACCTATCCTCGTAAGAAAACTTTTTCCCAAAACCGAGCGAGGGCTCTAGGTAATGTTAAGAAAACTTATTTTCATTTGATACGAGATATGTTTATCTATTGTATTCACAACTAAATATACTTGGGGTTCACTAGGGTGAAACACACCTCATATATTTAATTGTGGCACAACAACAGACAACCTTTATATCTCCCACTATTCCCAAAGATAGAGGGAGCTATCTCCCGCTAAGGGCGAGCAGAGTATCCCTCGATCAATGGCTGCTAGTGGATGAAATAAGAAGGAAATTTATTCTTAATTTTTGTTGGACAATTTAACTTGTGATTTAGAATTTTAGGTTATCATGCATATTATTAATCATACACATCCTAACATTCAACACATTCATCACATGCATATCAAGATAAAAACAGAAATTAAACATTCACACAATCCACATCGTGTGAGTTTATATGTTCCCTTCGATCCTCGATCCTCGATCCCAGATCTTCGATCCTCGATCGATGCGCTACAGCGGCGACTTCCTCCTGCACCGGAGATGTAGATTTTACAGAAAATAAACATGCTCCTCACATTCGATAAAACCGACTAGTGCAAGTCCTATGTAAAAACCTCTCATATGCAAATGCAACTATCTAAAAGACGGAAATAGAGAGAATTTTGGCTTTTACATACATAAGCCCCTGTATAATAATAATTACATACATTTGTAGTGTCTGATTTGGAACATATAAACTCACAATCCTGCAAAACAACTCAAGCATCCATGCACGCAATTGCTATAAACTACAGAATCTAATTTATCAATCATCCAGAATTCTCAACAATTCTTTGAAAAATATTTTGAAATCCATTAAAAAACATTTTTCATTCATCCATAGTTCAAAACTATTTTTGAACCGCTGTCCATCCAATTTCCAATGGAAAGATGAACTGCAGTTTTTCGGTTTTGTTGATTCTCTTATAAAATAATTGTTTTTAAATAAAACGAAATTATTGTAAGTTGGACTAATGTCTTAATCCTAATTCCAATAATCACATGGCATGTTTTAAAACTCTTAAAACATTCAGACGAATTATTATGGAGAATTATATCAACAAAACATCCATACACCGAAAAACCGGTAAAACCGAATTGTTTAAATCCTAGATGGCAAACTAAATTCGTTTACAGCAATAAATCATAAGAAAATTGAACCCTAAGCTCTGATACCACTGTAGGATTTCATGTTTAATTATACATATATATTTTTCGAATTTTCATGTATAATAAGGATCTATTACAATTTTCTTCGATTTATTTATGCATGCATCAGTTTGTTTTAACAACTAGTTTCAAAAACTTATTAAAACAAACACAAAGGGACTCCGAAATTCATACCTAGAAGTTCTCAAAAACTTCTTGACGTTTCAGAGACGTTGTGGAAGCCAATCTTCGCTTCTCGTTGCGCCGGATGCCTCCGAGTGTTCACCGAAACCCTAAACAAGGTTGTAGAGAAAGGAACTAGCCAATCAATCTCCAAACAAGCTTAGAATCTAGCTACAAACCCCTTCCTTAGCCTCTGAGATTTCTCCTTCCAAAGACTTAGAAAACTAAGAGAATTTTTGTGGGTTTTAGTAGTGAATTAGGAGAGAAAATAATTTCTGAATTGTGTAACCCAATTAGGGAGAATAAGGACTTATTTATAGGTTCCAATCTTACTCTTAATCATGGTTATTCTTAAGCCACGGTTTTATGACAATTTCTCTCACAAACTAATTCCATAATGCATTATATGCACCCACAAAACGTTTGACCAAATTTAGAGCTAATCCAACCATCGATCAAATTAATCTCTTAATAATCAAAGGCAGAAAATCAATCGCTGTTCGGTTGACCGAGACCCATTCGGTTAACCGAATATGTCACGATTGGTTGACCGAGTACTAGACGGATGACTGATTCTTAAAGGGAAAAATTCTCCTTAACCGATCGGACGAATTCTCGTCTAAGACCGAGTGTCATTCGGTTAACCGAAAATATCGGAACTTAACATTATTCGGTCGACCGATTTTGGTTCGGTACACCGTACCAAAGTTCCAGGCACTTTGGTCAAGTTCGGTCAATCAAATATGACTATCCGTTCCACATTCGGTTGACCGATCCATAGATCCTTCGGTCGACTGAACCATAACGGATTACCGAACTTCTACCCGATTTTGCCTATTTCAAATTTTGGATTTATTTCCAACAAAATTTGAACTTAAGGGGGTTTTAACAAATTCACAACTTATGCAATGTATTATCCTATGCAACAATAAATTATTGCACCCCATAATATATGCATCTCATATGAATTTATCATGACTCTAATTATGTTTATATACAACATAATTGATTTTACTTGATCACCACATGTGTCATATTTTCTATGAGAAACCCGACACATCATATGAACCAAAAATCAAGCTTCTTGTTTCACGGTTTTTGCGGTGTGACCTATGGGAGGATCTAAACTAAGTTGGCAGTGATATTAAGAGCTTAATATCACAAGCTATAAGCGGTATCTAGCTACACATTATAGCTCCCAATTAGTTAGTTGTCTTAATTCCACTCGAACCAAAACCCGATCCATTTAGTGATGGAGTGCACCACTTGTGTACGTCCCTTGCTTCATGATATTAAGAATACACACAAAGTAGTATTGTGTCATCTTTGTATTAGTATTCATTTCTTGATCTCTTTAAGCTAGTTATAAATATGTGACTTAACTCAAATCACATTGTGCACATTATAACTTTGCTTTATCAAGGGGCCCACTAATATCATCACTCAATTAAGAGGGGCAATGATAATCTTTTGACTAACTATCTTCTCCAACGAAAGTTATACTTAACCAACCAATGCCTCTACACTACACTGATCGATAGTTCAAGACACTGATCTAATTAAGTATTCCTTAAGTGATCAGATATAAGTCTCATATCAAAGGACCAAAGACACAGTAAAATATTAATGACACAAAAACACATTTCTATAATATTTTACTTATTAGGTCTATTCAGTATACAAAAGTAATATTTTCCTCTTTTGCATACCCGTGTTGTCACTCACTTGTAGAGCTACAATGATCTATGACCAACACGACAATCTTAACTCGGTAATTAATGTTCCATGTTAATTACCATGATTGCGAATATCTTTTGTTTTATGTAAACCAATATCTTTTAGAGCTCTACGGTTAAGGACCAAGAGCCTCTTCCTTAACACTTCTAAAAGACGAATAACATAAACAAGGAACAAAATGATTTCTCATTCAATTCATAATAATTGACATTTAAAAGTAAAACTTTTAGAACACATTCCCTTCAATATTCGGCTCCACCCTTTGACCGAACCTGAGCCGGTCCCCAGACGTTTGAGTGCACATACTCCAGAATTTCCTTCGTCTTGTGGATAGCCGTCTTGAACCGAATCATGTGCTGTTTACCGAAGACACAATACTTGCAAAAATCTAGTTTGCAGCTCTTAACACCCTTCAGCAATCCTTGTTTGTGTAGCTCACACAAACCCTTTTCTGACATATGACCAAGCCTCATATGCCAAAGTGCGGTGCTGTCTTCGTCTTGTGCAACATTTGCTGCACCCTTTCCTGCTACTGCATTCCCGAGCATCCAATACAAGTTGCCCACCTTGGTTCCCTTTATCACTGTCATCGCCCCATGAGTGACATTAATCTTTCCGTCCCCGCCGGACCATCTCCACCCGAGAGTATCAAGCTCTCCTAGAGAAATCAGATTCTTCTTCAACTCCGGTACGTGACGCACACCCGTCAGCATTCGAATGCACCCATCGAACATCTTGAACTGTACGGAACTAATACCGACGGTAGTGCACGGTGCATCGTTGCCCATAACAATGATCCCTCCTTTCAGTGGCTCATAGGATGTGAACCACTCCTTATCCGGGCACATGTGAAATGATGCTCCTGTATCCAAAATCCATCCAGATGATGATTTGTCAATACCTGCAGCGCAAACTGTAAGAACGTCGACTTCGTTCTTCTCCTCCACCACACTGGCGGAATTGTACCCGTCTTTCCCTTTCTGCAGCGACTCCTTGAAGGCCCTACAATCACGCTTCATATGACCAACCTTCTTGCAGAAAAAACATTCAAAGGGTCTCCCCTTTGATTTGGACCGGCCCCTTCTGTTGCTTCTTCCTTTGTTACTCGTCCTACCCCTTTCCGGTGCTGCGATCAATCCTTCACCCTTCTCGAAAGAGTTACTACCAGAATTCCTCCTTGCATCATAGGAGATCAGTGTGCCCTTGACCTCCTCCAACACCAACGAATCCTTGCCATATATGATCGTATTCACCAAATTCTCATACGAGTCCGGCAGCGACGTCAATAACAACATTGCCTTGTCTACATCCTCCATCTTGTCCTCAAGCTGAGTCAGATCAGCTATCAACTTATTGAACACCGAGAGATGCTCAATAAACGGTGTGTTCTCCTTCATCCGAAGCATGTACAGCTGACGCTTCAGATTCAACTTGTTGCTAAGGTTCTTCTTCATGAACCTCTCCTCCAGAAGTTTCCAATATTCTGCCGCGGTCTTCGCCGATTCCTCGAAAAGCAAATCATCTGAGAGGCACAACTCGATGATTCCTATAGCCCGGAGATTCAGACTCACCCACTTTTCGTCGGTCATCTTCGACGACTTCTTCTCAATCCCATCCAACGTCAGCAATAGCCCGTCCGTCTGAGACATCAACGCACGAACCCTCTGTTGCCATGTTGAGAAGTTCCCTTTTCCGGTGAATTTCTCCACCCGAAAATTCTGCGCTTCTTCCGTCATCGAAAGTGCAACCAAAGCTCTGATACCAGCTGTTGGGAGGGGGATCTACGATGCACTAACTCGACACGGATTACACGCACCACGAAAAACGAATATTGTATGCGGAAATTAACTTCTGACCCTCTCCCAAACTTAATGTAACAAGCAAACACAAATTAAGATGGAAATATCAAGCAATCACACAACACACCTGAAGCAAACCACGACACACGCGATTTTACAAGGTTCGGAAAGATACCTACGTCCTTGGGGGGGTCTCATGCGGGTTTTCTTTCCTTGAAGCTCTTCTCCAACAAAAGAAGTCTCCGAGATTACACAAGTTTGGAAGCAATGCGTCTCCCAAAGCACTCTAGATCTCTCTCTAGCTTAATCTCTCTCAAGGAAATAAAGATTGTATGTTATGTTACAAGATTAGGGCGAAAATCTTATTTATAATGGGCTAAAATCGTACAAAGAATAATTCAGATCGTGCATAACTGTTTGAAATCGGTCGACCGGCATTTCCCATCGGTCGAACGAACTTCGGTTAGTTCGCGTAACTGTCATCTTTCGGTCGACAGCTCGCCCATAGCCGGTCGACCGTTATGCGCTGCTGAACAACGCTCGAAGCTCCTGGACAATTTCGGTCGACCGCGTGTCCAACACCCGTCAACCGTTCTGTACTGCTGGATAGCGCCTGAAGCTACTGGACGAATTCGGTCGACCGCGTGTCCAACACCGGTCGACTGATTGTTGTGTTGAATTTCGTCTCGTATCTACTGTCACTTTTCGGTCGACCGCGTGCCCAGCACCGGTCGACCGAATTCCCCGAACCGGTCGACCGTTCCTCGATCTGTTCCGAGCCCTTATGGCTCCTGGAGAGATTCGGTCGACCGTGACTTAAGTTCCGGTCGACCGATTCTCCCAATTTTCTTGTATTAACAATTATAAACCAAATTCCAACACACACATCTCGAACTCTTGAGGCGGGAACTGACTTAAATACTTAATCATCTAATCAAGACTTCCAATTACATTACACTCCTTGACATGAGCAATAACTAAACAACTCACGTTTTCGTGACATGTATAAAGGCATACTAATGTTACTGCTTATTCTTGTTAATTTAGTTGCTCAAAATTCCAATTCCATCTCGTGCCAAGCTAATCCAAACATGGTCCGATTCTGTAATGAGATGTTTCATTCTGATTGGTTTTTGATGTGGAACACATCGGTGGTGGTCCCTCTGGAGGAACCAAACACTTAGAAAAAACTGTTCTCTCTACATCTATTCCTGTCCATGTCATGTTCCCCACCAGTCCCTCCATGCTGGTTGTTGCCGGTGCTTCCACGTCTCCAACCTAGAAAACAAAAGCTAACCTTTTTTTTACATTCGCTCTTTCTTACCTCCATACTGATTTTCATACTAATTCCACGTCCATCCTTAAATCATATTACGTGACTCATTCTGTTGCTATAATTTCACTACTACTTGTCCCGCCAACCTTTTTTTAGATGCATTTTATATTTTTTCGGATTTTTGTATATGTATGTATTGTTACAACTTACAAGTAAGCCTACTCGTATTATACCCTATTTTTTAACAGATGATTACATTTCTCTGCATATATTAACGTTCATTCTTTTAAGTTTGATTTCTTTTGCATATACTCTGCAAATTGTACGTAATTAGAGTTCAACATGCTGGAATCGTGCTTTTTGTTAAGTTTCGTTGTCAATTAATTTGAGATTAAAGGTTTTGTGGTTGTTACAAGGTTTAAAAGATATTAATATTTAATGAAGATTTTTTTAGAAAAAAATATTTAATATTTAATGAAGGTTAAGGCAAATATACGTGTGGTTACGGCTTTGTAAAGTACAAGTGAAAACTGTGTTAAAGAGACATGAAGTGATGCATGGTGTAGAGGGAAATGGGGTACGGTTGAAGTCGATAGAACGCGACGTGGTCTGACTTTTTGAGATACATTTAGGTGTTTTTTGGCATTTATTTTCCGAGTTCAGATTTTGCATGGATTCTGCATTTGTACATTTCTATGATGAGGATGGTGAATATATATCACAGCTAGCTACTGATTTTTCATTCGTTCATTCCCGTTATTCGTCCTTAAGTTAGCAACCACTAGATTTTTTAAGACAGTAGTAGTGTTTCATATTTTGTGTTCGCTGTTAATAATAATATTTTTGGTTAACACTTTGTTAATGCTTGAAGGAATTGAAAGTGGAGGGAATATAATTTTTATATGAAATTCCATGCACAAGGACCTAAAAGTAACCCAACGGTAACTCTAAATTGAAATTGAGTTACAATATAACATCCGGACTAATAAAATTCATGATTAATTTTTTTATGAAATTTGTGCTTGCAATCCAGCAACATAGGTGGATAAGATTCTGCTGCAAAGAATAAAGATTCTTTAATTTAATCCAAGCGCATGTTGTGAAAGTTCAGAATCGTAAAACATTGTTGTAGACTCGATGCTCGGCTATGTGCTTGACTTGAATCACAAAATTTGTGAAAATCCCAAATTGAGCGTCCGACTCCAAAACAAGTCGTCCGTCCCAGGAAATATGTGATTTTCTCCCTACACCCGTTCTCTGCCGGATGAAGCAATGGTCTTCCATTTGTTAGGTGATTTATAGTTTTGTGCATTCGATGAATGGGCGTCCTACGTACCCTCTCAAACTTGGATTTGGAGGTAGGCTTATATTCTGAAAGTACATAAAATCTTGTACGTCGTTGATGAACTTTGCGGTTTATGGATCGTTTATGATTTCGGTTATTTTGTCCCCCTTATATGCTTGAAACCGAAGCTTAGATTTGTGCTACTATTTCTCTGTATCTTGTCTACGAGGAAGTCACATTCCACTTTACACTCATCATTTTCCTAACACAAATTCACATGATTAACCAACAAGGAAGTACAAAAATTGGATCGCAACAAAAATGTCAGGCTGTCTTAGCACATCGGAACCAATAAAAGGATGTGAATAAATGTGCACCTTTATTCATTAATAATAAATGCTTTCATTTAAAAAGTTTTACTTTCCTTGATGGGACTATTTCCTCGTAGTATTCTCAACCTAATTTTTGTTATCACAAATAGGAAAAGGGCAAAAAAATTGCTCTTACTGTTCTTCCCTTCAGATAAAGACATCCATGTTATCTTAGGATGGTTACAAAAAGAAAACATATTAAGACAGTTACACCCACAGTTTTCCTCCGACCAAAATCTATTGGCCTTAGCGCTTTGGGAGAAAGACAATATGTCATCAAGATAACCATGCATGTACATCGACCAATTGGAAATAAGAAATCATGATAACGTTTAAACTTTATCACATTAAAGCAAGAAGATTGGCAGATAATATACTCAACCTCTAAACAAAAACTTCTCATTGCAACTTGAGCCGTTTTAATGCTTTTGGACTGTCAGTGTATTATCAAACTGGAAATAATTAATTAGTTTATAAGTTAGTTTCCTGTTTTTTTATGATACTTTGGAAATACCTTTTCTGAGCAAGTAGACCCCGGGATTTCCCAAAGATTTATTAAAAGGAATAGTAGTTACAATCCACATCAAGGTTTAAAATCAATATTAGAGCGCCAAGTAAGAATCCAAAAAGAATGATAACGCATGAAGCAAAGTCGTGAGACGAAAGCTCCCACACGGCCACACCTGCACAATTTTCAACCATGATTATGAGTCTATAACACGCATTTTCAAACTATAGTAAATCCATCACGATTTTCCGTATCTAACCCAACGATCCCACGTAGACTCAAGAACAAAACAACTAAAACAGCCGTACATCAGTAAAAGAAAACAAAACACAATCAACTACAGATCTACCGAAATCGCATTCTGACCCACGATGAGTGGGTCCCACTTCCCCAAGACATGGACAGATTGTGGGTCCTACGCCCGATACGCAACATCCATTGCGGCTTACGTGTCCCAGCATCAACAGCGACATCCTTCCTGGCTCGGTCGTGGGGCCGACAAGGAATCCAACATAGAAAACACCCGTCCAATCAGAACCCAGAGAATCGGATTACAGATTTGGGTAGCCAATGGGGTTAGAGATAAGGCCTCTGCGTCGGTCCCACATGGCGTACCAGCTCTTTTGTTTACTGCACACTCCGGTGCCCAAAAGCGCACGTGTGGCCCACCCCCTCGATTGTCCTTCCCCGGCCTCTATGTTAAATATGCCAATTGTGATATATATTTTTGGGTACGAGTCGGTTTCTAGTCTCCACACAACCCGACCTAAAACCTTCAAAATCCAGGCTCGATAGGTTTGCGAAAACGTGAAGTTAAAGATTTTGGTTTGATCGTTTTGTTAACTGATTAGAAGGTTAGGGAATTGGTTGGGTTGTTTGTATTCAAGCATGAGCGAGGCTGAGAAGACTACTGCGGCTATTGGAGCCAGGACGGCGAGGGCGTGCGATAGCTGCGTCCGGAGGCGAGCGAGGTGGTATTGCGCTGCCGACGACGCTTTTCTTTGCCAATCGTGCGATAATTCTGTTCATTCGGCTAACCCTCTCGCCCGCCGCCACCAACGCGTCCGCCTCAACACTGCCTCCTTTAGACCCAGTCTTTCTAACGAGGACGACCCCATGTGGCACCATGGCGTCCAGCGGAAGTCTCGGACGCCACGTCATAACAAACATGCGTCTAAAGGCGGGGGAGGTGAGCATGTTGTGACTTGGCCTCTCGTGCCGGACTTGGACGAGTGCGGTCTGGTGGTTGAAGAAGAGGAGCAGTTGATTTATCGTGTGCCGGAGTTCGACCCGGTCCTCACGAACTTCCGGTCGATGCCGACTGGACCCAACGGAGGTCGTGTGGAGGAGTTGGGGAAGCCAGTGGTGGTGGAGAGTGGTGGCGAGGGTGTCAATGGGTTCTTGGGGTCCGACGTCGAGATGGAGGAGTTCGCCTTGGATGTCGAGAGGTTGTTGGGCCGCGGGCTCGAGGAGAACTCCTTCAGCATGGTGGATGAGCTGGGATTGGCCGGAGGAGAAGACTGCGGGAATACATGCCACCTTGACATTTCGAATGGCGAAGGGAGGGTAGTGAAAAAGGAGGAGAGAATTGAGGATGAGGACTTGGCGTTTGCCGGTGGGAATGCGGAGTTGAACTTCTCGAATGATACCATCGATATAAACTTCGGTTGCTGTTCCCCTGGGACCGGAGAAGGTGACGTAAGGGAGGACAAAAAGACTAAGAAAATTATGTTGAAGCTTGACTATGAGGGTGTTATCGACGCCTGGTCCATGCAAGGGTGTCCGTGGGCCGACGGCGTAAGGCCGCTGTTTGATCCAAATGATTCTTGGCTTGACAACATGGTAAGCATTAATTAATCATCCATAAACGGAAGCTAAATTATAATTGATTCTCTCGTAAGATTGTAAATTGAAGGTTTGTTATATGTTCTTGTTGGACAAAAATAAAATAAAAAAATAAAAAAATTGTTACATATGTTGAATGCTTAATTATCAATCATATGATAACTAATGGTATATGATTAATTATTTTGTTTAGATAACGATGTGGAACGGAGGTGGAAGAGGAGAGATTGGGCCGGCTGCCGGAGGCGGCATGCACGTGGGAATTTCTCCCCAACCAGACGTTGGTCGAGAAGCAAGAGTGTCAAGGTACAGAGAGAAGCGAAGGACAAGGTTGTTCTCGAAGAAAATAAGGTACGAGGTAAGAAAGCTCAACGCCGAGAAGAGGCCAAGGATGAAAGGAAGGTTTGTGAAGAGGTCTTCTTTTACGGCCGCAACGACCGTGCAAGTGCAACCCCCGTTCGTTTACTAGACGACTTAGAAGGCTCACCGGATTTTAGCTGGTGAAGTCTTCTCTTTGTAGATAGCTCAATCAGTCGACCATGAACAATTTCTGTATTAGTTGTTAATTTTTTCCTCTTTTTTTGGGGTCTTGGTGGAAGTATGGTGAATTTTTTGGTTCCTTCCAAGGTTCTTTCATTCGAATTTCTTCCAGAAGGCTGTATTATTTAAGAAATAATTGTTCTAACAAAAGTTGGTGGAACTATTACCTCCTACCTACCTTCCTTCCTGTGTATGTTTTGGAAATACACTGGTTTGATAAATAGCCAAAATATTAATTGATTGAATTTTCAATATGTAGTTTTCTAAATCAAATCAACGGTTTTGTGGTCATGTTGTGAAATATATACTCATGTTTGCTGGTATTTTAGTACCTCAAATCCTAAGATTTTAATGGAATCTTTTAAATTTTTGTTCAAAATGAATCAAGGAAGGTGTGGATGGAAAATTTTAAGAAATCATGTATATAATAAAAAAATAGAGGTTATGAAATCACATTAAAAAGTGAATCAAAAGGAGGCTATGGGCTTGTAGCTGCATGCATGGTAAATATTATCAATTTTGGGTGGCATGATTTGATACTGGAGTTTTATTGAATATTATGTTCCAAACTGACTTATGCATGCTTTAAGATCGACAAAATTATGAGTTCATATTCCATCCACACTTATAATAAGGTGAACTGCCCAGAGCATAGGAAAACCTAATTAGTAAATTATTTATAAGTTTTCTCCAAACTTTATGTAAACAGCCAAGCAAATAAACATAATTGAAGAAGCAATCAACAGTACGGTGATAATGGACACGATAAAGTGATAATTAAGGCATATATGCCTTTTTTGAAGCTTTGTTGTGGTTCATAGCAATTTCTATAAAACAAACACACACGATAAAGATAGCAGGAGGAACACTCTTGATTATTTGGTCTTTGTTCATGTCAAGCAAATGTTACGCTACTATCAGAACTATCTCACTCAAATTAAAGACTGGTCATGGTTATCCACCATGTCAAATTAATAATTATCCATCAACATCGTGGTCTAAACAAGCAAAATAACAATTGTCTGTTGTCCATCCAAAATTCATATAAAGTTTTACTACAAGTATATTCAATAATTTTGTATACTATTGCTGCATAAAATATTTCTATTGATAGTATATTTCCATGTCGTTGAGACCTAAAGAAATATTGATACTCGATTACTCCTTGCAAAAGCAGTTTATTTGAGCAACGAACTCCAGACAGAAGAATTGACCTCAATAATTTGTTATGGTTTGTGTTAAATATATAAAAAACGAATAAAAAATATTAACTGTCTCTACGTTTGTGCTTGCAATTGCATACAGAAAGGAATCAAAAGTGAGACGATAATAGTGAATCTGATTACTAAGGCAAACGACGAGTTTAGGTTATCATCTTTCGTTTCTTTCTATTTGGGAATAACCACCACTTGCACAAAGATTGGTTACCGGTAACTGACACTACTAGAAATAAGGGAATTACCGACGAATATATATCCGTCGGTGCAGGGTATGTAACACCAACGGATATATCTTTCCGTCGGACTTTTGTACCACTGACGGAACTTAATAATAACACCGACGGATAATTTCTGTCAGACAAAAAATTTCCATTTGAGGATCCTACACCGACGTATAGAATCTGTCGGTGTAGATTTTCGCTGAAGAAACACGCGGACGTACTCCAACGGACGAGTTCGTTAACACCGACAGATAATGGTCGTCGGTGTACTTGTTCTTCATACCATCAACAGATTCTATCTGTCGGATTTAACTTTGAAAATCGAGCGTTTCAAACCCAAATGTCGACCATTATAATGACGGAAATTAAAAATAACACTGACGGATAACTTCGGTCGGACCAAAATTTTCCATTTGCGGGTTTTACACCGACGGATAGAAAACCGTCGGTGTAGGTTTTCGCTTAAGCAACACACGGGTGTCCAAAACGTAGTTCAGATGTCCAAAACTTTTCACGCAAGAACGTACTTCGACGGAAGTGTTTGTTAACACCGACGGATAAATGTTATCAGTGTACTTGTTCTTCAAATCACCGACGGATACGATCTGTCGGAGATAACTTAAAAAATTGATTGTTTCTTGGGCTACTACACCGACAGGTAACGTCCGTCGATGTAGGTTTTTATCAGGAGCCTGAGACGGGCAAAAAAAACATCCCTTTCATTTCCTTTCTTCTCCAACACAAAAAAAACCATAACTGCCACCGCCGCACGCATGCCGCGCGCACCTTCACTCTTCGCTCCACCGTCGTCGGTCGTCTCCTCCGCTCGCGCCTCCTCCTTGTCACACCTCCACATTCGCCTCCTCTCTGGTAACGCCTCCCACCACGGTCGACCCTCCTCCCCACCACCACCCTGACATCCTCCTCCTCTCAATCGCCTTGACCCTCCTCCCACCCGCGCACCTCACTTCCCCCTGCACCACCACAAACCACTCCACTCAGCCACAAAAAACCACCATATACCACTCCAACAACTCACTCAATTGTTTTTTTATTTTTTGGAATTTTTTCTGATTTTTTTGAATCTTTTAATTTTTTTAATCATAATCGATATATATATATATATATATATATATATATATATATATATATATGTGTGTGTGTGTGTGTGTGTGTGTGTGTGTGTGTGTGTGTGTGAATGTAATTTTTATAACTTAGTGTAGATTTTTATGATTAATTTGAAATTTTATATGACTTAATGTTAGATTGAAATGAATGTCAAATTTTATTGGTTTAGAAATTGTATTTTGTCGACAATTTGTTAGATTTATATGATTCGAATCAGGTTGGATTTACGTTTGTACGATTGACATAGATCATTTGTATAGTTTAAACTAGATTAGTATGAGCACCAAGTTTGATAACTTATTAAGGGAAAGACGAAATAAGAGCATGCTATTGGAGACGTTGCATTTTCTAAATTTAATGTTAAATTAAACTTAATGTGAAGCTTGATTTGTTAGAATTTGCAATACTAAAACAATGTATCGAATATATATGATGTGTATGAACTGATTGTGTATGCTATTGTTGTGAACCATACGTATTGTTTTCTTGTCAATACATGATTTATAAAAAAATCAATATAAAAAATTAATGGGGAGGTTCTGCCCAAATTCTTGTAATATTCTGGGTTGACGAATTGATTTAGGATTCATAAATTTTGGGTTTACTTTAGGATTCTGGGTTTAATCATGATTAGATTTTGGTTACAATTTAGATTTATGAATCAATATTAGATTTATGGATTGATATTAGGTTTGAGATTCGAGTTTGAATTTAAGATTTGAAATTGAACAACGTATTTGATTAGAATTTAGGATTTGATATAGGATTTAAGTTTTGTTTGTTTTTTGGATTAAACAAAATATATTTGCAAAAAGTGCAAGATTATTCAAGCACTTTTGTTGTGCCAAAAAAGAGGGAGATGTTTGTGTTTGATGAATTGAATGTTTGTCGTTCAAATAAATTTTGATGTGTTTGTGGTTCAGTAAATTGATTGAAATTTAAGATTTGAAATTGAACTACGTATTGAATTTTGCCTTAAGGATTTAATTTCAATTTTAGGATTCACTTTGAGATTTGATTTTGGATTACGAATTCTATCCTGAATTAAGAATTTCATTTTGTGTTATAATTTAAATTTATGAATTGATATTAGATTTAAGGATTGATCTTGGATTTTGGAATCAAAATTGGATTTTGAATTCAAGTTTGGATTTAAGGATTGATCTGGGATTTTGGAATAAAGTTTGGATTTGAGGATTGTAATCGATTTGGGATAACAATTTTTTTGTCTTGTATTATTAGAATCATGACTTCAGACAAAAGTTGGATGTATGACCAAAAATTTAGTCGAACATTCACCGATAATTTTGAGGCATTTCTGAAACTAACGGTTAGTCCCAAGAACCAATACATTCAAGATTGAAGAATCTTGTGCCCGTACAAAAAATGTTGCAACAACAAGTGGTCAACCAGAGGGAACGTTATCGATGATGTTGTCGTTAACGGTTTTGCTCGAAATTATAAGCGGTGAGTTTTCCACGAAGAATCATTTGCTAGTACGAGTGCCCAAATAGTACTCCCGGCAAATGTAGTTCCTACAACAGAAAATGAGCCAAGTGAAGATGACATATGCTGTTAACATATTATTGATTGTGGAAGAAGACACCAAAGAGGAGTTGTTACGGTGTGTGGTAGACCTGGGAACCCGGTCATCGGCACGACACGACATTGTTCTCTATCCTAAACTATCATCCCTCTATCCTATATAGACCCCTCAACCCCTTTCATTCCCTTCACACAAATCTCTCCAAATCTTCCAATTTTTCTCTAATTGATTTGATTTTGGTGGAGACGAGTCGAGTTTGAGATAAAACGTAAGCCTAAAGCAACAAGCAAATCGTTGACCGCCGATTTCGCGACTCTGCTTTTCATTTCCTAGGTTTTTCTAAACTTTTCAGTAGTTAATTTTAGTTAATCAACCATAATCATGATTTTCTCATTAATGACAATTTTTCATTTTTTGTTTGCATATTTAGTACTTTCCATGTTTTTAACATCTGATTCTGAAGATAATGATAACCCACAACCCCTCCTATTAATCCACCTAACAGAAAAGGTATTACAAGTAGTAGAAAAAAAACTAGTCCAGTATCGATTGATTTTGGTGAGGGCTACGATAATTTAGGTAATCCAACTGCTACTTGTAGACATTGTGGTCACATATATTCGGCCAAGTCAAGTGAATGACCGGTCATTTAGATAGACATCAACTTTCATGTAAAGTTAAAAATAATTCTGCATCAGTAGTGGATTCACGGCAATCAGTTTTAGACACAGCTAGTGGAACTTTAAATTTTAGAAGATATTGTCCAATTAAAGATAGAGAGATAATTGTTAATTTTATAATTAGATATAAACTATCATTTAGCATATGTGAATCTAAATGCCTTAGGGAAACAATTCTCTATCATAATCCGCAATTTAAATCATTTTCTAGAAAAACACTTAAAAATATTGTATTTGATAAATTCGGTAAACAAAAAGAAATCATGATTACTTATTTTTTGTCAATGAACAATAAAGTAACATTAACTAGTGATGTTTGGACCGGTCTAAATAATTATCCTTATTGTTGCGTAACTACTCATTATTTAGGTGATTCATGGTGTTTAAATAAAAAATCATTTCTTTTTTATCTATTTTGCATCCACACACTACCAAAGTTATATTTGATCACATTAAAGGTGTCATCATAGCTTATAATCTTGAAAATAAAGTTTGTGCAATTGCATTTGATAATGCTACTAACAATAGTTCTGCAATACAAATGCTTATTAATTATTGTCATTCACTTGTAGATGATTATTTTTCATATTAGATGTGTTTTTCATACTTTGAATTTAGAGGTACAAGATGGACTTAGCATAATTAAGTCTTACTTAGAAAATATTAGGAATGCAATTGCTTATATAGGTTATAGTAGTATAAGTCTAGATATCAGGAATTTAAAGAATTTTGTGCATATAATGAAATTAAACTTAGGAAGTTTAAATTAGATGTTCTTCATAAATGAAATTCTACATATGAAATGTTAAAATGTTGTCTTCCTTATCATCTTGCAATTTCAACTTTTTATAATGAAAAGCAAAATGAGTACGTGTTAACCGATTTAGATTGTAATAATTGTCAAATTATGCCTGATTTTTTAAAACTTTTTTCACATTCACTATTAGATTAAGTTGACAATATTATCTCACTTCTTGCATATTTATCTATGAATTACTTCCAATTACAAAAGTATTTGCGAAATATAGGCACAATGTTGGTTTTGTTGAAATTTTATAAGTAATGAAGCTAAGTTTAATAAGTATTAGAATCCTCCTTCATTTAGTTTTTGTTTAGCTTTTATTATGGATCTTAGATTTAAGATTACTGGTTTACAAGTTTTCTTAGATTTTTTTTTGAAAATGTGAATTATAAAAAAATTCAAAATCATGTAGATAGTCTTTGTTAATTAAATATTTTGAAGAATATAATATACTATAGAATATTTTGAAAGAGTATTTTTTTCCTAATACCTCTTAGGGTTTTTTCATTACTCCTTAGATTTAGCTAGTATTCAGACATTTTTTATATGTAACCAATATATTGTTTCTCGAATTGAGTCAACAAACATTAATAAATAAATTGATTACTTTGGGGGCAAAAATTGTGTTTCTGTTTTTATAAATTCAATTGTGATTGTATACTTACTTCAAATTGAAAAAACAACCGAAAAATCAAAATCTGAACCGACCACCCCCGGACCCAGCCCAGAGCTGACATGGCTCCACCACGGATCCGACACGGCCCGACTCATGTCGGGCTGGAGATGCCGGTTGCCGTGCTGGCACGACACGACTCCGAGGTTTAGTGTGTGGAACCATTTTCATGTAGAATCAAGAAGATTAGGTTCATAGTGCAGCTTTCCCCTAAATATTTTTGCACATAGAGAAGACCACTCATTTAACTCATGTCTTCGAAACACCCAAGTCTTGAGGCCATCGGCAATGGAAACAAAATAAGAGATACACTAATTAAAAAGGGAGCTAATATTGATCTTATTTACTCTATGTGTGCATTACAACCAGAATCGATAAAGTATCTTTTTTATAAATGCGGATTTGAAAACTTGTTTTGAGATAGAAATACCATGATTGATATAAATTTGATTCATGACAATAATTTTTCATTCAGAATTGGTGTTCAAAATTGCCTTGATTTAGAAACAAAGGAATGAAATGTCTTAATAAATTGTTGTTTTTGGACACTTTGGTGTGAACAAAAACACATGATTTTCCGTGGATTTGCTTCGTCTCATATTCTATTGCTCAATAACATTTTTGACCTAACGGAAGCGTGGTTAGGTACCCTTAAAAGATCATGACAACCACTCAGACAGGTCCATAGCATCAAAAGGGCCCGAACTTTGGCCGGAGCAATGGCAGCAACCAACAATAGGCTATCGCCAATGTAGCTCGACCCATCGATTTACAATGCACACCCGCCATCTTCCAACTCTTTTGTCACAATCCGAGCCACCACTGAAGCTGGACATGACTCCCCAACATCTAGTGAAATCCAACGCATTCAAGATACTGACAGTATCATGGCAGAAGAGTAGGAAAGAGATGAGCTACTCCAAGAGGATGACATAATTGTGGAGTTCAAGGAGTATGAAAGCTAAACTCTACAAACTTGGCACACCATCGTTGTCATATGAAAGCTAGATGTTACAGACTTGGCATATGGGACCTATGAATGTTGCTTCATTTGGATTATGTTTTTGTAATAGGAAAACTCCGTTACAAATCCTTTATACTTTTTTGTATTTTGGACTCCTAGTTTGGCTGTGAACCATAGGCAAACCATGTTTTATCTCCCAACAATACATGCTAGATTTTCAAAAAAAAAACTAAACAAAAAAGAGCCATTTTAGAATGCCAATAATAAGACGGAATTTAAATGTTGTGATTGTGAGAACACACTGTGCAACTGATCATGGCAACACATGGGAGAAAGAGAAGTGTGATAGTAAGATTTTTCTTGGTGGGCGACTCACCAATGAGTAAATGGAAAATAATTTTGTAATGTATTTTCTTGTCAAATAAAAATTATTAAATTTAAAAAAAACACTAAGATTGTTAATTTAGTTATATGAAATTATTAAGTAAACATCCATATTGTTATATAAATTTGTTAGATTTTAAAATTCCAAATACTAGACCGTTAATTCAAGTCAGACAATTACCCGATTTAAAACAAATATATTCATAACTTTCAATCTTCCAACAACAGTTAGATTCTTAACTTTTCCAGATATTTTATTTTCAAGACTTATTTTTTCAAAGATTTTTCTCAAATCTCAGTTTTTTTGTAAATAGTAAGAAATGAATCAATGGTAAGAGAAAATTTGATTTGATACAAAGATATTTTTATTAAATTCTGTAATTGATAAGAAAAGATGAAATAAAATTGTGATTAAATGTTGTGAAGTGGAACAACGTAGTAGAGAGAAGAATTTGGAATAATATTTTAGTAAATGTTGTCGTCGTGGATAACCTAAAATCAACAATTATCTCTCTTCTTTTTTTTTCTACCCCATTTGAATTTTGAATGACATTTTTAGTCCTACTTCCAATTTCTCTCCTCCTATGCTTCTTCCTCCCTCTTTTCCTTCTACAAATGCGACGGGGAGGGGAGGATGATGTTGCCACAGTGGAGCATCCGTGTGCTTGCTTGTGAACCTTGCCTTGTCTTTTTTGAAAGTGGTGGTGAGACTTTTTTTTCCCGAACTGATTTTAGGATTGAGAGTTTGATCTCTTTGATTTAGTATGATTGGGGTGGTCGAAAATGAGCAATCAGGTTTTCAGCAGAAATCTGAAAAAAATAGCAACGAGCTCCACATTTTGCATTTGTTTTATGTTAACATGTTTTATTTTTGTTGTTGTTTTTGGTTTGTTTTGGTTGAGTTGTTTCCTAACCTTCATTTGTTCATTCAAGATTTCAAGCGTGTGTTTTGGAAGGGTATTTGATTTTTGTTGATTTATTTTTCAATTACAGATTTTTCTTGCGTGGAAGTTTATTTTTTCTAGCATTTGTCTGAGCTTTGGAAATTTCAGTTGACGAAATTTCGACTATTCTATCATATATTTTTCAATTACAGAAATTTTCTTTTTTGTATTTGGTTATTTCTTTGGTTTGAGGTTTATTTTTTCTATCATTTTTTTGAGTTTTCCTTTGTTTTGAAATTTTCAGTTGATCAAATTTCAACTCTTCTACTTCTACTGGGGATTTGAATTTCTATTATGTTATATATAGTCAATATATTGATGTTTATCTTGTATTATGTTCTGGACTTTCATAGCTCAAAATTTCATTGAAATTTTATTTATAATTGAATTTAGAATTTACGATCTGAAATTTATTTAGATTTAAGGTTATGATCTCTTTGGTTTGGTATGATTGAGTGGTATGACATGAGTTGTGGTTTTAAGTACGATTTTTTTTGGATCCATATTTAATAGTTGTTGTATGCTAACGTATTTAATTGGGTAATTTGCTATTATATACCTCCTAGATAACCTAATTTGCAATATACATTCAGATTGTTGATATTGCCAGATATGCACATGTATTGTCGGAAATTTCACTGCACGAATTAGCCAACAATGACACCAAAAATCTCAATGCATACGTGAATTATCCAAAAAATTACTCCGGCCAACACAACAACTGCTTTCAAACAATCAAAACTCGGAATTTCAGTAAGGCAGTAAATTTCATACCCTTCTATCTAAAAGAAGAAGAAAATAACAAAAGATGAATCTCATAGACGTCGTCGAGGCCGTCCGTGAAGGCGAGGGAGGGGCATCAGAAGAGGACAGAGCTGTTGACTGTCGTCGGGCTAATGAAAATAATCAAACTCCCGGCAACGGCGACGTCCGAATCAACGTCGGATGGAAGTTTAATTGGAGTGGAGGTAGATAGCGGCAGAGGAGAGAGCAAAGGCGGGGACAAGGAGGTCGAGGAAGTGGAGGTTGGAGGAGAGGTGGCGGCGACGGCCGGTGGGGAAGGGGAGAGAGGTGATGATGTGGAGAGTGGAGGATATATAGGAAAGGAGGTTATGAGTTGAGGAGAGTGTGATCGGTGGGGGTGAGATTCAAAGTGTTTTTTTGAAAAATTGTGAGATTCATTTTTATTTTTTTGGGAAAAATAATGAGATTCAAAATGTTTCATAAAAAGTTGAAAATACATGAAGTTACATGCATTAAAAAACAAATGATTCTTTGATGCATAAAAAGTTGCATTCATTAAAAAAATGAATCTTTGATTAATGTGACATGCATAGCATAGGTGAGATATTCGAGAGATATTTGTCTCCTCATTTTACACAAAAATTAATGGGAAATTTTTCATATGGACTCATTCCACACCAAATCTATACCGAACAATTCTACAAAAATCATTTTCCAAAACAAATCGGACTTGTACTATTTCAATCATTTCCTTGGGCTGCATGTTGGGGCCCATTATTCTAAAGAAAATGACCAAGGCTGGAATCCAAGAAGGCAAGTTTAGTTATTGATCATACATTCATGTGTCACGTAAAATATGTTGTTATCCATCTTTTTTTCTTTCTCTCTGCATTGAATTTCATCTGAATCTCAAAATGCAATATCTCATCATGATATCATTTATTGTTATGTTGCTTCAAAAGGTATGGAATTTGTTCGTCGACGTGTTGATTATCACATATGTATAGTATTGCATTGTGTTGGTTGATTTTTGTGCGCTTTCTTTGAGGTGGTATACATCGTGTTTATCGAGGTCTATCTTCAAAGAATACATTTTCTCCTTTTTCCGTCCACCCACATAAGTTTGTTACTACACTTATTAGTGGTGTTGATGAGGTTGTCAATTTCTTCACCTAATCTCCGTAGACCATGTTGTGGCCTTGTGGGTATGCCTACTTGATCAAAAACTCTAATGTGATATACTCTTGAGTGTGCCTACTTGATCAAAAACTCTAACGTGATATACTCTTGAGTGTGCCTACTTGATCAAAAACTCTAACGTGATATACTCTTCAGTATTGACTAGTGCGGAGATATCAACATTTTCTTTGAAAACATTAGGTAAATTTATTGATCCAAACATGTAACTCACAATGCGGAGATTTGATCCTTCGATGATGACTAAACCAAGATCTATCAACCACCTTAATTCGAGACTTCCAAATCCTGAAAACATTAACCCTTCAATTTCAATTCTCCATATTGAGTTCAGATATAATATTTATAAGATTTTTTTTTTCAAAATAATCAACAAAAAAATAAAGAATATACAATTGGAAAACTTATTTGACAAAATATGAGACAAATAAAAGATACTTGTGGTATCATTTTTATTAAACAAAAACAGTATTAACAATGCTGTTTTCATTTTACAACTTAATGAATACGACACCACATATTAAAAAAAACATCTAACAACCCAAAGATTAAAACATACACATACACATCTAATACAAATCAAAATATATATTAAGACTTTCAAAACACATACCAGAAGATGGGATCACCAGAGATAGAGAAAAAACCATGGTCTGAGCAGTTAGGAGGGGTGAAGGAGAGGTGGGGAAAGAGAGGTTGACTGTTGACATTCCTTTTCTCGTGATGTAGTTTTCATTAAAGATATCGTTTTCATTAAATGTGCAAAATAAAAACTACATCATTGATATTGTTTTTCGTTTTATAAAAAATGCTACCACATTTTATATTTATTTGCCTCATATTTTGTCAAATAAGTTTCTCAACCTTGTATTTTTTTCTTTTTCTTGTAATTAGTTTGAAAAAAATCATATTTATATTCTAATCAATGTAATCATAGTTCAGCGCTACATCCAAAAAGTGATTTAAGAAAACTCACAAAGTATTGCATGGCCATGATTGCGTGATCAAGTGCTATCTTCTAACTTCAACATGGACTTCTTTTATTTACAAAGTTGCCATTAATTAAGACAAACACCAACTTCGTCTGAGATTCGTGTCAACGAGATTTAGGTACCAACCAAATCAAGCTGTTCTCTTGCTAAATTTACCATGTGTAGTCTTTATCACTTCTCAGAGTTAGTTTCTCGAACCTGAAGTATGCATACGATCCTCCGTATCTCCCACTGCATAGAACTGCCAAAAGGCGGAGGGAAAGTCAAGCCGAAGTTGTGAGTACCAGTTGTGGACGTGGTCTCCGATGCTAACGCAAGCATTACTCTTCATTCTTCAATCTCCAATATTCATGGTGATTAGGCTCACCGAATCTTCCATTTGGACTCTAAAAATTTTACGATTCGACGAGTTTTCGTGTTTTAAAATTTACATGCATGTCAAACATAAACTTTAAAAATCCTATTAAAAATCCTAAGCAATTTATGTTTGGGGGGGATTTTATTTGTACCCTTCAATGAGTTTTGCTATCACAAGTAATTTCTAATTAAACCTTCAATTTCAAATCTTATTTCACTATTACCTTTTAATTCAAATTTTTGTTCGCTCCTCTCAACATAAACTTGAGTTAAACAACTACCTCTGAATACTGGAAATTACGTTTTTGCATTTGTTTCGTCTTACAAAAAATTGAGTAATTTGTGGGTACTAATAAATTCAATCTATTTCTTTCGTCTTTTCTGTTGTACAACATATTTTATGTTGTAAGACCTCTTATATTTTCTATATGTGCATTCAAAGTTGGAATTTAAGATGCCAATAGAGTTAAGATAACAAGAATGTGTAAGCTACTACAACTACTGCTATAAAATCTTACAAAAGGTTGTTCTAAGTTACATGTCAAAAAGAAAATCATAGGATTTTGAAAGGGTGTATTATAAACCTGAACTCATTTTCATAAATGAGTAGAGAACCAGTAAACATCGTAGGATAAAACTTCAATCATGAAAATTTCCCTTAATTTTTTTGACAAATCACTAACCACCCACATTCCATTATCCTTACCACACATTGTTTTCCTTAAGCCATGAACACATTCCAAGAATAACACAATTGCTTGGTGCTTGCCTAGACAAAACCAAAAGCACATCTCGTGCAGAAAACATGTCACTACACCACCAATCACGGACCAAACCCTTGAAAGCTGCCAACCATTAGAACTGCATATATACCTCCCACTCCCATCCATGCATACTTAATATTCCATAATTCGGGTAACAAAGTTGCTCAAAAGAAACCATAAATCATACTAAAGGTTGATTTCTATAGAGGACAAGAGACACACCAGTCCAAGTCCCCCAGTCATGGGTAATTCTTTCTTTATGTCTCAAGCAGTTGATGGTAAGACATTGTATATCAAGTAAAAACAAAACAGTTCACATGAATGGATCTATCTGTGTACAGATACACAACCGTTGGGTGTGGGGAGACTTGCAGTTCTACCCTCTTAATAGGCAAAGCAAGTCCAAATAAATGGACCATCCTCCCCACCAACCTCTATCCACCCTCCTAAGTCTTTATTAGAGATGTGCAACAATAACAGATCTGAACATGTTCATGCATGTGTCTGACCAAAAATACCCAACAAAGCAAGAGATATAAGTCACAATTCAGATGTGTTAATAGTAAATGAAAGAGATTAGGAGGGAAGGGGTTTAAGGCTTTGAGGTCATGTGACAGAGGCAACGTAGTAATGGTGCATGAGAGCTAACTTCGAAGAAAGGAAGAGCCATTACTACTACAGCTGCCAAGGGGCAGTGTTACCAAAAACATCCCTTCTGTTCTTTGGAGTTGGATCTCTACATTTCTTTTTGTTCTTCCTGAAACGCAACACCATCCTGTGCAATGTGTTGAGAATTTGGCTTAAATTTCAGAATATGGATAGTTGTTGTTTTTCTTTTTCTTCTCTTGTTGTTTGTATTGTCCTTCTCATCTCCATTCCAAGCTTCCCACTCAACTCCCACCTCACCTGTGTTGCATGGAATCTGGAGAACCATGAAGAGAACACAGTTGCAGAACCACCTGAAGCTAATGCAGTTGCCACAGATGATTTTGGCATTCTAGAGAATGGACAAAAGAGAAATGTTGAGGTGGTGTCAGGAGAGGACAATGTGGATGGAGGAGTGAAGGTTCTGATATTGGAGAAGTTCAGATTCCTTCTTGGTTTGCAGAGCCCCACCAAGAGAAGCCAAACCAGTGGTGCTGCTAATGCAAGACATGGCCAGTCGCCAGCTCCGGCACCTGCACCAGCTCCCATCCACACAAACCATTTCCACCACCACTCCTTCCACCACCATTCCCTGCTGCCACATTCGGCCCTCATCCCACCTCTACAAGACGGACAAACGCAAAGAAAAAATGGTTCTATTCCGAAAACAGGGAGAATTGTCATTGCAAGTTTGGGATCTTTTGGAGCCACATTGCTGATAATTGGCTTTACAGTTGCATTGCTCTTCTATAGGTCTAGAAGAAACCGCAACAAGAAGCTGGTTTGTGGCGGATTTGATGTATCAAAGACCGTAGAAACAACCATTGTGCAGCGAAAAGTGACTCCAAGCCCCACGCAGGAACTCTTTTACTCCAATTCACTAGAAACAATTCAAGAGGAGCACGATCCGACTGACAACACACCCAATGTTTCAGAGAATGTGAGGAATCTGACTTCCAGGAAACGCTGGAGGAATTATGGATTGGAGGGTATAAGTTCTGGTGCTGAAGAATTTCCACATGAGAAGGACTCCCCACCGCTCGATAAGAATGATGACAGCAGTGAATCATTTCATTCCATTTGCAACTCTTGTTGCTCTACAGCTCGATCTTCTGACGCGTCGGAGAATAACTCGTGTCTTCAGTCACAGGTTTGCTCTCCTTGTCATTTCTCAAAGAGGCTGCTTTCATCTCCAACTAAAACTCCAACCTTACAACTGACACCAGAGGTTGCTTCCCCTTCGCATTCTGTTCAAAATTTACATGAAATAACTGGGAATTACCAAACTCAGCATTCAACGCCAGACGAGTATCATGATTCAAAGACTTCAACTAGACAACATTACCCTCTTGTACCATCAACACTGAGCAATGGAACCATTCCGCAACCCCCACGACCTCCACCTCTACCACAACTAGCTTTGCTGCCACCATTTAGAAAAGAAAGTAATAGTACAAAACCACAAATACCTTTACCGCTGCCTCAGATCTTTCCACCACAATTCAAACCAAGATGTGACTTTATCAGACCCCCATCACCTCCTCCACCACCACCACCACTAAAAACAGTTCCATGTGAAAACCAAACTCACTCTAATCGATTTCCACCACCTCCACCATGTAGCCTCCCAGTTCCTGTCCCTGTCGGAAAGGATGGGTCTACTCTTCCAAAGCTGAAACCTCTGCATTGGGACAAAGTTAGAGCTGCACCAGACCGTTCCATGGTATGGGATAAGATCAGATTCAACTCATTTGAGTAAGTAAAATATATTCTTCCAGCGTTGCCATTTGTGTAAATTTTGTGATATCATCTCGATTACTAACACTTTGGCCGAGTGTGCCAGTATAATTTGATAGCTTGGAAATGACATCTTGATGGTTCTCGTTTAAGGCTTCAGTTTCTGATTACAGATTAGATGAAGAAATGATTGAATCACTCTTTAGCTACAACGCACATGGTTCAGCAAAAGCTGAGGAAGCTAAGAGCAAGACACCATCTCCAAGCAATCATGTTTTGGAGCCCAAAAGAATCCAAAACTTCACAATACTGCTGAAGGCCTTGAATGTGACTACCGAGCAAGTCCACAATGCTTTGATAGAAGGTAAATTCATGGTAAACAGTAACAATGAATCATATTCACGTTAACCGTTGTATTGTTTACCCAGGAAATTGCATAATACAAATGTTGTCAAATGAATGAATAGGCACTGGATTATCTGCACAGCAATTAGAGGCACTTGCAAAGATTGCGCCCACAAAAGAAGAAGAAGAAAACTTAAGAAATTATAAGGGGGGTATCAATGAACTGGGACCGGCAGAGAGATTTGTGAAGTTGATCTTGAGTGTTCCACATTCATTCCAGAAGATTGAGGTGATGCTGTACAGAGAAACATTTGAAGATGAAGTGGCTCACCTTAGAAGTTCCTTTCAAATGATAGAGGTAAATATCATCAAACAGAAGTTCCTTGCAGATTCTCATTAACACAGAGACCCTTCTTAATTTTGTTGAATTGGTTTAATCGGTATTACTAGGAAGCATGCAAGGAGCTGCGATCCAGCCAGCTTTTCTTGAGGCTACTCGAAGCCGTACTGAAAACCGGAAATCGTATGAATGTTGGTACAATAAGAGGAGGAGCCAGAGCATTCAAACTGGATGCCCTCTTGAAATTGGCCGATGTCAAAGGAACTGATGGTAAGACAACCTTACTGCACTTTGTTGTGCAGGAGGTAATAAGGTTAGAAGGTATAAGATCAACCGAAATGATGCCTCAGAAGGAAAAGAAAACAAAGCAGCTAAAAAGTACTGAACAAAAAGAAGACGATTATAGACTTAAAGGGCTGCAACTTCTTTCTGGACTAAGTAATGAACTCTGCAATGTGAAGAAGACAGCAGGGATTGACCTAGAGGTGGTTACAAAAACAGTCTCAAATCTCTCGATTGGAATGGAAACGATGAAACAACTAATACAAGAAGATTTGCAGAAGGAAGATGGGAGTGCCAGTTTTGTGGATCAGATGAAATCTTTCTTAGGTCCGGCAAAAACAGTGATTAGTGAGCTGAAGGATGAGGAGGACAAAGTTCTGCTACATGTCAGAGAAGTCACCCAATATTTTCATGGAGATGTCAACAGGGATGAAACTAATCCTCTTCGTATTTTCATCATCGTGAGAGACTTCCTTGCTATTTTGGATAGGGTATGTAAGGAACTTGGTAGCTCAAAAAACACCGTAGTGTCAACTGGGTAATGCTATTATAACTGAAATATTTCAATTGTTTCTATTGTGACATTTTTCCCATCGAATTGCATTTTAATCAATGACAGTTTGACGAGAGCTCCATTACCAATGGTCTGTTATGATACGCTTCACAGAAATTCTTTTTAATCCAATGCTTGGATAATAAAAGGTAATAAAGGAATATTCCCTTTTACACCAAAACTGAAAAATGAGAAGCATCAATGATGAATACATTTTAATTGTGTACTCATCATAGTAAATTGAGTACTCTGGTATTGGAGGTTTTTTACATCATTGAAGATTGATACAGAGACTCTAAAAATTTACAGGATTCTGAGCAAGTGCAGTATATTAGTTTAAATTTTAAAAATCTGAAACATTAGATACACATATTTACCTTGTGATTGCTAACAGCTACATATTTCACCCTCATGAATTCCCCCGGCTTTGCCTCCTTGAGTTTCTGCAAATTTCTTGAAAAATATAAAGTTGTACATTCAAAGTCCAATAATGTATCATGTAAGTTTATGTATAAATAAATAAACAATGGTAATATGATTTGCAACACTCTTAACTATTATAGCAGTAGTCACACCCTGTGAAGTTTCATGGCGTATTAATCCTTGCTGAAATTTTCTTAACTAGCAGGAAAAACTATAGAAGTTGTCATTCACAAGTATCGTGAATTCCTGATCATGGTCATATGTAAATGTCTGGAAAAAATGAAACTTGATATTTGCTTCTTTAATCAACATCCTCATTTTGATTTCTCAACATAACTCAAAGCATATTTTTTATGAGTAGTTATAGACGGACGCGCGCGTCACGGACGCGTCTTACGTGGATCTGTACAGCTCAGATATTTTTCTTTGAGTCAGCGTCCAGTCAGCGAAATTTCTCTTCGCGCGTTTTGGTCTTTTTAAAAAATGCTGGTTCTTTAAGTTGAACGATTCATTTCCCAATACACAGATAAGACAGTGTGCAGACCCTAGGACATCGTGCAGTCTCATTATTCGTGCAGAGCCCACACTTATCATAATAAAATATTTGTTTTTAAGTTTTACGTTGGATCAACTTAATTTGTCTAGCTTACTTTATGTGTGTGTGCAGTTTACATTATGTGTTTGTCATGTTTACGTTATGTGTCTGTCCGGAATAAGTGTATATTGTTGTACGGAATAAGTGTATTTGCAGTCCGGAATAAGTGTATTTGTTGTCCGGAATAAGTGTATTTGTTGTCCGGTTTAAGAATAAAGTGTGTCCAGAAACGGAACATAAAGTTTGTCCGGAATAAGTGGACTTGTTGTCCGGAATAAGTGTATTTGCTGTCCGGAATAAGTGTATTTGCTGTCCGGAATAAGTGTATTTGTTGTCCGGAATAAGTGTATTTGTTGTCCGGTTTAAGAATAAAGTGTGTCCAGAAACGGAACATAAAGTTTGTCCGGAATAAGTTGATTTGTTGTCCGGAATAAGTGTATTTGCAGTCCGGAATAAGTGTAGTTGTCCAGAATAAGAAGAAAGTGTGTCCAGAAACGGAACAGAAAGTTTGTCCGGAATAAGTGTATTTGCTGTCCGGAATAAGTGTATTTGTTGTCCGGAATAAGTGTATTTGTTGTCCGATTTAAGAATAAAGTGTGTCCAGAAACGGAACATAAAGTTTGTCCGGAATAAGTTGATTTGCTGTCCGGAATAAGTGTATTTGCTGTCCGGAATAAGTGTATTTGCAGTCCGGAATAAGTGTAGTTGTCCAGAATAAGAAGAAAATGTGACCAGAAACGGAACAGAAAGTTTGTCCGGAATAAGTGTATTTGCTGTCCGGAATAAGTGTATTTGTTGTCCGGTTTAAGAATAAAGTGTGTCCAGAAACGGAACATAAAGTTTGTCCGGAATAAGTGTATTTGCAGTCCGGAATAAGTGTATTTGTTGTCCGGTTTAAGAATAAAGTGTGTCCAGAAACGGAACATAAAGTTTGTCCGGAATAAGTGGACTTGTTGTCCGGAATAAGTGTATTTGCTGTCCGGAATAAGTGTATTTGCAGTCCGGAATAAGTGTATTTGCAGTCCGGAATAATATATGGCTTCATTATTGTCGGAATAAACGAATCAATATATGGAATGCAATAATATGATGTCGAAACAAAAAAACGTCCCCCGCAGGGGCTGCCGCCCCCTGCCACCTCCGCACAAACTCAACAAATCTCCCACTGTATATTTTACCCCACAAGAATTACGTTTAGGAAAAAAATAGCATCTCAGATTTCCATTACAAAGACAAACACACACAAATTACAAAAATAATATATATTTTCCCAGTAAATCGGAAAGAAGATGTAAGACTTAAACATGACCGTCTCATTCACGCTGCTTACGTTGTGAAGAACCTTGGGAGTCGGCATCAGACACTTCTTCGACGTAATATCTTACTCGAAATGGTGATTTATTACGGAGAGATGTACAACATAAACCGAACAGACGTAAGTCTTCACCACGGAGCGTTGACAAGAACATCGGGAAGTCTTCGCACCGTCCCATTCACGCTGCTTATGTTGTGAAGAATCCTGGGAGTCGGCATCAGACGCTTCTTCGAAATGGTGATTTATTCTGGAGAGAAAGAATGAAGAAGAAAGAAAGAGTGTAATCATATTTGTATTTGGGTGGAGAGAGAGAACATGCTGAGTTGAAACGCATTTAATGTGATTTGAGTGGACATCAGGAAGAAAAAACAAAAAAACATTCATGTTTTAGCCACGTAAGGGCTGACATGGATGTCCACGTAGAACGCGTCCGTGACGCGCTGCGTTCGATAAACATTTCCCATTTTTTATAGTAGAAGCATAGTGCCATATGCATATCGTGAAAGTCAGTTTGAGGTGCTCGAGAAATATTGGAAAACCGTACAATCCTTGTATGCTATTGCACTAAATTTAACCTTTAAGCATCTTTGTTGTGCATTCCTCTAAAATAAGTGCAATATTTTTAGGATCCTGAACCAAGCAAATCTGAAGAACAGGAAGCTTTCCCTTGTACTACTCCTGATCACTTGAAGGAAGATAAAGCTGTGAACTTGCAAAGGAAGGGAAGAATTTCATTCCAATTGACACACGGAAACTTGTGTGAAAATTCATTATTGACAAACCAAGTGCATATTGTGTGCAATTACAAACAGAAAAAAGAGGAAAATAGCATTCCCGTAGGCATTTTGACAAACATGTAGAGTGCTCCTTCTGAACTAATATTTGCAATTATATGGCAATATGCAATCAATGATTAAGTACACTGTGTAAAGTACTGACTAAGAAGCAAACTCATTCATTCCCGTAGAGTAACAAGTGGAGAACGATCAAGGAGTAAAAAAATGTATCGAAAACTTTACCGGCTCAATCTTTCCTCTCCCACTTACCCTCTCGAAGGCGATCCCAAAGAAGAAATCGCAGCCACTGTCCACAAAATTCGTATGCCAAAAGCCCAAAACTAAGACACAATCAGATCAAGCATACGATTCCACATCTTAACATTTTCAGATGGGAAAAAAACTACTCATACGATTCCACAACTTAAGAGCAGATTGCAGCATAAATTCAACAAACCATAGATATATAACCCTCTTGTGATTCCATTCACAAAATATTTACAATACCAAATTATGAGTTCTGAGAATGTACATGGATCATAACTCCACTACGACCCGCCTCCAGCATGCCAAGTCCTGACCGACAGCGATCTCCCGGCCGGCGAGTTCATAAACCCGAGTCTGCTTCCAGAATCCAACAAACTTGTTTTCTTCCCAAACCCATCCTCCTCCTCCTCCTCCTCTTCTCCCTCCTCGATCGGAGGATTAATTTTCCCCTTCCCTTTGTGTGCCCGTTCGGAAGTGTTCCCCCCATTGCCAGTGGTGAGGTCGATGACGGCTCTCGCCGCAGCGGCCGCGAAAGCCGCGGACTCGAATGCGGCTTCCGCGGCGGAGGCGACGTCGTTGAACCTCGGGTCTTTCGCTGGGAGACGCTCTTTCCAGTAGTAGTCGGAGGAGGCCTCGGTAATCACACTTGTAGAGGCTCGAGACGACGGGCCTGGAGTTCCACTACTGTTCGTTGCGACGTCGTCCTGGATTCAAATTTCAAACATCTCTACTATATTCAATTCAATTTGGGTCATTATCGATTGGGTTTTTTAAGACAGGATTTTACGTGGAAAGTAGCTTAGACATAAAATTATTGTTTATAATAAGAATCCTGGCATTTTCACTTTTCAATTCTTATCTATATTATATTTGATTCGAATTCCTTCTCATTTTGATAACCTACAAAAACAAAAATTGGTCTTAACGCATTTTTACACTGGACCTTTGAAAATATGCACTTTACACTGTAAACTAAAATATTCTTCAAAATTTTGGACGTATGTCTTACATGAGCATACATTTGTTTTCTTCCTTTTTTGGTTCAAACTCCAATCAAAATTACTAAATTCCACGTATTAGCAAACTTGCAAAATGAATATGTTGATCATAAAGAGATTCGTTGTACTTGGTCCAATTTTACTTTAATTGTTATTTGAACAAAAAGACTTCCTAGTTATACCGTGAATATTTTAGCATTTTTATATTTATCACAATTTAATAACTAAATTCAAGGATTTTATCTAATATTATATTTTGATTGCGAGATTGTGATGTTAGGATCTTCAGTAGAAACCGACAATAATGAACTCCTGATATATAATGATATTTATACTTCTTTTCGCATATGAAAATATGAAATTCAAACAAATATGACGAGTCGGGGTCCGAGCAAATCACCTAGGAAATACTCCATTTAAGGATATGTACTCCGAAATTTAGAACCATGTAAGGGGAAAAAGGGTATTGGAAATTCACGTTTGACAGGGCAAAGTGCAATTTATCCTAAAAATAAACTATAATGAAATAATTATTTGCTTTTGTCTTAAAAAACGTTTCAACTCATGAAAATAATTTTGTATTTTACAAGTAACGACTAAAACCGAAAACCAATGGTCCTAAAGATGATATAATCCTAAGACTATCTATCGTTGTTGAAACTAAATTTCCACATTATTTTCACCAATCCATTTGTTTTGAATACTAACCTCTGTGACCATTGAAACAGTTTCCGACGAGGAAAACCTCTGATGGTTAAACGGAATTGACTTTTCAGAGGCAACGTCTTTGACCATCTTAAGCTTGGTTTCGTGATCAACCGGCTCGACGGATGCCTTCTGAATTACCTGCAAAGCAAATTAAGTTGTGTGAATTCATCAAGCAGTAAGCACGGACATAATTCATAACTGAGAATAATAATCGTTTCCGCCAAACCCGTTGATTCACCCGGCAGCCCTCGGTGGCTGCCGACACGAAGGACTTCCCGAATTGTGCGGCGAACATCAACCTTACGTTTTGCAGCTCCGGCAGTTCCCTACATCTTGATGACACGTAGATCAGACCCGATACTGCCTCCTTGAGTTCCTCAGGACACACTCTAACATAACAAAATGATAGTATTAAAGTCAAAGTTCCCAACTAAAACATATCGAATATACAAACAGCACATACTTGTTGCTGTGATCAAGCAAAGAGACCCTTTGAGTGAGAAGATTGCAGTAGCCTTCTGCTATGACAAACAAGTCGTACATGTTCTGCTCCTTTATAGCACACTCTGCCTGCCAAACACAAATACATTGATTTAGTCTCGACTTTCAAATTAAGATTCAGGTAGTATGATCACTTATATACGCGGTCTATGGCCTGTTCCAAATTTCTGAGAGTCAGGGATTGGGCGACATCACTCAGGGCATGGGAGCACCGGGACTGGTGTAAGTTCTTCAGGACAATAAGACGACTGGTAGCAAGCGCCAGGCGTGCTTTGAGTTTCGATGTGTCCAACCCTCTCCTCCCGAATAAGGCATCGAGTGTCTTGCCCATTTGGTCTTCTCTACCATGTTTCAAACAGGAACCTGTCTAGGAGGTAATATATTGAGAGGGTATGTTCTGAGCTGTGATGATGTGTAGTTTTATGTTAGATTATTATGTATACCTTCGATTGCATCCTCCGTTGACCAAATAAAATAACTGTGTCGAATGAATTCAATGTAGCGATTTACCATGATTACTAATCACAGTAAAAAAATGATAAATTAATAACAGTAAACTGACCATCCTAGTATTTGGGATTGTCTTGGACAATCCTGCATTCACAACATTGTCAGCAAGTGCAGTTGCTAATTGCTTAAATGGATTCTTGTACTACATTTATTTACCATTACCATGTGATTGCTACACAGCCAGATGCTTCACCCTCTTGAAATCTCCTGATCTTTGCATCTTCAAGAGCCTGTAAAATTCTTGAATTGTAAGGGAAGTTGTATGTTTTATAAACCAGTAATGTGTGTTACGTATAAATTAAGTAGACAATACAAGGAAGAGTTTTTTACACTCACTTCAACTGAATTTTCATGATTTCCCTTATCATTGCTCTAAAATTGTGGAATAGCAAGAGGGAAGTTGACATCATTTACAAGTCTTCTGATCGTGCTCAAGCTTGATTGCCTTGAACGAAAACATTAAATCAGAGATCTAGGTGCACTGGAATTTTAGTATTTTGTCTTTATAAATTCCTTGTAAATCCCAAAACATAATTGCTGATTTTTTTCAATGTCTAAAACCTTATAATCAGTAAAAGGAAATAGAAGAATCGCCAACCAACTACCAACTGCCACATAGAAATATATATGTGGAAGATGGTTGTTGACAAGTCTTGCAGATATTGATGCACAACTAGAACACCAACTTCCACTAGCCGAGTCATGGAATTGAACTCCAGCCACATGATTTGTAGCCAGAGGTGTTGTGTTTTGAAAAATTCTACGATTGTCTTAATTAAACCTCTTGGTGAGGGAAGTCATTGGTACAATTAGAGTAAAAATCTGGAAACATGGAGCTTAAGTGCTTTAGAAATGAACTTTTTCTTGTAAGAATTTTGCAAATATGCACTATGCTGTTATCTTAGAATTATAATTAAATCTTGCAACAACATATGCAAACAATAGTTCAAATACACCACACAATCTGTCTAATATCTGAAGAAAAACTAAACATTACAAATGATAATAGAAGAAAAGCAAATTATATACGCAGTTCCACTTCTGCAGAAGATCACTGTGATTAATCTGTAACCAGAAAGAACTTTGGGTTATTCTTACCGGACACAACAGCAATTATAATTTTAGCACAAGCACGAAACAAATGGAAAATAAATTTGGGCAAATAGCTTCTTACTTGGGTATCCGCTGGACGATCAGGATGTAAACATGGATGTTGTATCTGCTTTCTTTGCTCCCATCTTATGGGGAAAAGGAGAATTTAACCACTTTCATTTCTGAATACTCCAATTTTCCCACAATTCTTATCCCAAGATCTTTAGAAAATTGTAATCTAGTAGCCAATATCGTAAAACAAATACCAAACAAAGCTATATCATACGTGTATTCCTATTTTATGGAAATACATACGGAGTAGAAAATAAGTCTGAAAACTGCATGGAGCTAGCTAATACATACAAACACAAAATCTCAAAATGACAATACAAGCCTTCTCAGTTTTTTCAGGGTGATTTTCTCCTTTAAACTATCTTCAGCATACCAAGAGCAGAGTTGTAATGCGGGATATGGACTTCATGGAAGTCCAAAGTAATAAATGAGCCATTTTTTAAGTAAACACTGAGTAAAACTGTGAGAACCTAATCCCTTGATTTAGGTTAATTAAGTTTAAGAACCTTAAACCCTGTTTAGTGAGAGTATATAAACCAACCCAAACCTTTTCCTTCTCATTCTTTCCTTCTCTCTCTTTTTCATCTCACTCTCTCCCTCAACACTTTCTCTCCCTCCCTTGTAGTTCGTCGGTGGAAGAAGGAGGAGTTGCGGGTGCACCGGCAAGTCGAGGTCGCCGGAGATCAAGGAAGGTGTGGAGTTCGCCGGAGATACGCCCTTTTGCGTGGGAGGATCGTCGTTGCTCTTCGGAAGCTTCTTCAAGCTTCCAAGGTATGCCAAGCCTTGCTTTTACGCTCACCAAGGTTGTGTGGGTGTTTGAGTGTTCGACGGTAGGCCGAAGGGCTCGTCGGAATAGAGTGGCAGAACTTCTGCTCTGTTTCGGTCGACCGGTGCTCAATTCGGTCGACCGGTTGTAGTGTAATTCGGACGTTCTCGCTCGAATCGGTCGAACGATACCCCATGGGTGGTCGACCGATTGTTCGTGTGAGCGAGAAGATGAAGACCCTGAGTGTTTTCGGTCGACCGGGTCCCCTTTGTCGGTCGACCGAATGCACTGTTGTATGTCGGTTGGGGGCGTTGACCTTCTAAACGGTCGACCGCCTTTTTGACCAGGTTCGACCGGATGTACTGTTTTAAGTCGGTTGGGGGTGTAGACTTCTAAACGGTCGACCGCCCTGAGATCCCGTTCGACCGATGACTTAAGACAACTTAAGTGTGGTTCGACCGATTCATATTTCGGTCGACCGGTAATGACCTTGTAGAATGTTGAAGTCCCTGATGTTTTTCGGTCGAACGGAAGCCCATTGCCGTTCGACTGTTGGGGATGTTTTATTTATTATTTATTTGTGGCGTAGACCTTCTAAACGGTTGACCGCCCAGAGACATTTGTTCGACCGTTTCGATGTTTTCCTTGGTTCGACCGTTGGATTGTGGTTCGAACCAAGTACCGGTTTTAACGACCAACCGGTCGACCGTATGACCTTTTCCGGTCGACCGTTGGAGCCCAGTATTTGTATTGGTTGTTTTTAAGCGCGTTGGTGCGTGGATTGCATTTATTGCTTATGTTCCCATGATATGACATGTGCATTGAGACCTAGGTAGTAGACCTGTGGGATCATATTCCCCTTTGCATGATCTATATGTGATGACTGTGATGACTGTCGGCCTGTGTGGCGACAGAGATGACTGTTGGCCTGTGTGGCGACAGAGATAACCTTAGCCTTTGTGGCGAAGGAGATGACCTTAGCCTGTGTGGCGACGGAAATGACTGCTAGCCCTTGTGCAGCAGAGTTCTGTGCCTTAGCCTGTGTGGCGACGGAGATGACCGACCGATGTTGTTCCGGCGGATGTGCTCGACCGATGATGTTCCGGCGAGTATGATCGTCCAGCTGTGGCACGACTGGCGAGTATGACCGACCAGAGCGACGACTCTGGCGGATTGTGGTCTTCGACCACTGATCAGATCTGATGATGACTCGGAATTGCGTGCGACCCTCACCGAACCCATATGACTAGTGTAGCTGCGAGTGGGGGTGTGTCGCGTATTTTCCGTATGACCGTATGTGCCTGCGGTGGGTATCTACGGATGTCCAAAACTAGACTTATGACTAATGAACCCCGGTTGGGGAAATGACTATTATGACATTATGACCCGTTTGGGGAATGACCAGTTATGATTTATGTTTGGCATAATACTAGTATGATAGGTCATGATTGCATTGCATGTAGGTGGGTTTGGCATACGGGGTTTCCTTCGGGAGACTCACGGCATTGTTGTTTGCTTTCAGGTTCCCTCTTCGGGAGCTGCTTGGGTGGTGACTGAGGACGAGTGCATCTTGGAGTCGGGTCCTCGTGTCGGTTTTGAGGTTTTTATGACTACTTGTATATCTGTATATTGTATTTTGATGTAGTCATTCTTTTGACAACTCCTGTATACGGTGCAGCACCATATATATTATATTTATATTTTCGAGTAGCGTCCCCTGTGTTATGTTTATCCTTTGATTATCATTTATTTGAAAGTTTAAATTTTCCGCTGTTTCGGGGATGTTACAAAAACTCCTCCAAACATCATCAATACTCAATTACATCCGGACTCCAGCACGTCGAGTCCTCACTGAGAACAAACTTCCTGCCGGCGAGGACATAAACCGCAGTCTCCCTCCGCCATTCTCATATCCATCAGCAGCTTCCCTCAATTTATTAGTAGCCTTCTTTGCTCCCAACACATCCAGTGACATGGCATTTGGTCTCCTTCTAACCAACTCCTCATCTACCTCCTCAGATTCCTCGTCAATCTGCAATTGTAACTTCTTCGGTATGATCTTCATCTTTCCTTTGTCTTCCAACTCAGACATATTTCTAATCTCAGATTGCTTCGTCGTGGTGGAGCCATCGCTGGAGCCTCCACCGTTGGAGTTCGACTTGGAGAGATCGATGACTGCTCTGGCTGCGGCTGCTGCAAAGGCAGCAGACTCAAAGGCTGCCTGTGCAGCACTGGTGGCATCTTTAAACTTGTGATCTTTCATCGATTCCTCTAAATTCTCTCTCCATTAGTACTCGGAGGGGTTCTGAGAAGCCCCACTTGAAGTTGAAGGACTACTAAATATTGGGCTCGGACTCTTGTTCGTTACAACTTCCTCCTGCAGAAAAGCAAGCAATCAAAATACAAAGTTTAGACTCTGTTTAGAGGAAGGGGGAAAACATTATTAGAACTTTCTTTGATTTCTATGTTTTCTAATAGCATCCAATGCAAAATAGATTTTTCAAACCATAGTTTGTCGCAAATGTTACTAAAGAAAAAGTTTCTTTGAGAATCTCTCTTCGTTCCGAGTACTAACCTCTGCGATGACCGAAGCAGTTTCTGAAGAAGAAAATGTCTCAGGATCGAACGGAATCGCCTTTTCCGTCGCGATATCTTTTAAGAACTTCAGTCTCGTTTCAAGGTCGGCAGGTTTGACAGATGCCTTCTGGATTATCTGCCAAACAAGTGAGTATAAAATTGTGAGCTCTACTATAGGAAAAGACAGCAACTTATGAGAACAAAACAGTCTTTTTTGTCGAACCCTGTCATTCACGGCACAGCCGTTGCGGACCTCAACGGCTGCTGAGACAAAGGACTGCCCGAATCGCGTGGCAAACATCGAACGGACATCCTGCAACTCCGGCAATTCCCCGCATCTGGAAGACACATATATCAAACTCGATATCACCTCCTTGAGCTCCTCCGGGCACACACTAACATAACAAAACAATCATAAATACCAAAGCTTGAATTTCCAAAACAAAACACATCAAAGTTATAAACAGACGTACTTGCTGTTATCAAGCAAAGAGGCTCTTTGAGTGAGAAGTTTGCAATAGACTTCAACCATCACAAACAGATCATACATGTTCTTCTGCTTTATAACATACTCTGCCTGCCATACACAAATAAGCAATATTAGTGTTAACAATCTTATCTCGTGTAAATTAACAACTACGTAGTAGGACGATCACGTACGCGGTCGAGGGCCAGTTCGCGGTGGCCGGAGAGGAGGAGTTGGGCAATATCGGACTCGGCATGGGAGAGGCGGGACCGGCGTTGGTTCTTAAGGACGGTAAGACGTGTGGTGGACAGACCCAGAAGTGTTTTGAGCTTAGATGTCTTGAACCCTTTCCTACCAAGTAAGGCATCAAGTGTCTTGCCCATGTGCTTGTCTTCTGTTTTGGACAGGAATTGGTAGAGGAAATATAGGAGAGAGGAAGGGGAAGCTCACAGCTTTAGACAGTGATGTGTGGTCTTATCATGTTAGCTTATGTTCGAAGGTTTTTGCAAAGTTTGTGTTTAGTGTATTCGGCTGCTTGCTTCGTAGTGATCAAATGTGTGTCGATGGTGTGATTGCTGTTGGAATATTGAGTTTGGGCTAGGCCCATGAATAGCTCAATAGAAGAAATCCAATGTTGAGATGAAGATAAGAACTATTGCCCCATGTGTCATGTGCTCACCTCACTTTTTAGTCTCACATTGGTAAAGCTAACAAGTTGAAGGATGTTGATAAACATACTATTCACTTGTCACTTTGTAGGTGGAAAGAGAGGAGGAGAGAATTCTCCACACACGCGCGCGCGCCCGTCCCGGTCGGGGCGTGGCGTGGCGAGGCGAGGCGAGGCGGGGGAAATTAGAGGCTTTAGCCTCAGGGTGATGGGTGTATTTATTTTTGGACGGCTCGGTCTATGAGGTCGTTTCTGATCCATGTTCCTTCATTTTTTTGTTTTCCTTTACATGTTTTTGTATGTTGGCTTTATCTGGATCCTTATGGAATATTTATTCGACATATGTAACCCACTTAATTATGCCGTCTAATAATTCGTTTGCGCCAAAAGTGGACATGTCAGGCATGCCGGAAAAATTTTCCGGGCAGAATTTCAAACGTTGGCAACAACGTATGAAGATCTGGTTGACCGCTATTGGTTTAGTTGACGTAATTGAAAAGGTTTTTCCACTTTCTGAAACTAAAGATCCCCAAATCAAAGCAGCACAAGATCTGTGGATAGAGAATGACAAATTATGTCGAGGTTGCATTCTGTTGGCTCTGTCCAACGTGCTCTTCGATGTTTATAGTTCGTCCTCCTCTGCTTCTGTGACTGCAAAGGATTTATGGGATGAGTTGGATAAAAAATATAATACTGAGGACTTAGGTCATGAAAAGTATTATGTTGGAAAATTCCTGAAGTTTCAAATGGTGGAAAGCAAGTCAGTTACTGAACAAGCTCATCAGTTTATGATTCTAATCCATGGCTTAAAAGAGGCTGACATGAAGCTTCCTGAGAAGTTTCTGGTAATGTCAATTATTGAGAAGTTCCCTCGATCCTGGGAGGACTTCGGGATGTCTCTAAAGCATAGGAGAGGAAAACTGACTATGGATGACCTCATGGTTGCTATTGCAATCGAGGAGGAACATCGGGGTGAAAAACCAGTGATGCCTGTAGAATTCCAACCAAAGGCAAACGTATTAATTGGATCCTCATCTAAGTCACATTTTAAAGGAAAACCACAACCTATTAATAAGACTAAACCCAAGGTCAAAATCCAGAAAAGGCCAACAAACAAACCATGTTGGAATTGTGGACAGGTTGGGCACTGGGCTAAGGATTGTCCATCCAAGAAAGCCAAACGCCAACAAGATACCACTGAATCGACTCCACAGGTCAATGTATTGACTGAGGTGGATGAAACCAACAGTAAGTTTGTTTCTGTTAATCCTCATGTTTTTTTCCATTTATGAACCACGTGAGTGGTTGGTTGACACTGGGGCTAATGTGCATGTATGTGCTGACAAGTCCATGTTTGTCTCTTACCAGCCTGTTGATCGTAGATCTGTGGCGATGGCCAATGGGAATGTTGCAAAGGTGCTTGGAATTGGATGTATCGACTTGAAGTTACCTTCAGGACGAGTTCTTTCACTGCACAGGACGCATCATGTGCCTGCTGTTCGTCGCAATATTATTAGTGGTCCGTGTCTGGTAGTTGAGGCTTATGAAGTAACATTTAAATGTAACAAAGTTGTGATTATTCTTTCTGGTACTTTTATTGGCAAGGGGTACTTGTCTTGTGGTGTTTTTTTAATTCATGTTGAACCTGCTTTTTATAATCGCAATGTTATTTCTGTTAAAGATGTGTCTTCTCCTGTTGTTTATTCCATTGAATCTGGTGATGTTTGGCATAAACGTTTAGGACATGTGAATTATCAATGTTTGAAAAGAATGATGAATTTAAATATGATTCCTAAATATGCTATTGAAAATAAAAAATGTCAAGTGTGTGTACAAGCTAAACAACCGAAAAGACCGTTTCATTCTGTGACTAGAAATACTAGTATTTTAGATTTAGTACACACTGATACTTGTGAATTCAATGGCATGTTAACTAAGGATAAAAAGAAATATTTTATCACTTTCATTGATGATAGTTCAAAGTATTGCTATGTTTATCTTTTGAAAAGTAAAGATGAAGCGTTATCTAAGTTTCTTATTTTTAAGAATGAAGCAGAGACACAAACTGAAAAGAAACTTAAGAGGTTGAGATCTGATAGAGGTGGTGAATATACGTCCAACCTGTTTAAACAAGTGTGTCAGGATTCTGGCATAGTTCATGAGGTAACGGCTCCGTATTCTCCACAATCTAACGGGATTGCTGAACGAAAAAATAGAACATTATCTGATATGATTAATGCATTATTAGAGAGTTCAGGATTACCCAAATATATGTGGGGAGAAGCTTTGAATACGGCTTGCCATATTCTGAATAAAGTTCCTCAGAAACATAAGGAGGATAGTCCATTCGAACTCTGGTGTGGTCGAAAACCTAGCCTTAAATATCTTAAAGTTTGGGGTTGTCTTGCAAAAGTGTTAATCCCTGAACATAAGAGGAAAAAGCTTGGTCCCAAGACTGTTGATGCAATATTTATCGAATATGTGATTAATAGCTATGCGTACAGATTTTTGGTAATCAAGTCCGAGATATCTGGCATAGATGTTAACACAATTGTTGAATTTCGTGATGCCACATTTTTTGAGGATATATTTCCTATGAAATCTGGAGTTCCTCAACAAGTTTCTTCTTCTGTTGATCCCTCTACGTCTGGTTCCATCCACGAGCATGTGGAAAGGATGACAAATGTGGGGGCAGATTTGTCTATTACCGATTTTGAGTCTTCTCAAACTCAAGTTGAAATTGAACCAAGAAAGAGCAAACGTTCTCGAATTGCCAAGGATTTGGGAAGTGATTTTATCACATACCACATCGAGGGTGATCCTAACACTTTCAAGGATGCTATGGCTTCATCTGAAGCAAAGCATTGGAAAGATGCAGTTAAGGTCGAGATGGACTCTATTGTCTCTAATAGGACATGAGAGTTGGTAAATCTTCCTTCAGGTTGTTCAACAATCGGTTGTAAATGGATATTTAAAAAGAAATTAAAACCAGATGGTTCCATCGATAAGTATAAAGCCAGATTAGTTGCCAAGGGGTTTAAACAAAAGGAAGGAATAGACTATTTCGATACCTATTCTCAAGTATCTCGTATGACTACTATCCGAGTGCTATTAGCATTGGCGTCTGTATATGATTTTACAATCCATCAAATGGATGTAAAAACTGCTTTTCTTCATGGTGACCTTGAAGAAGAAATTTATATGGACCAACCTGAAGGATTTGTAGCTTCAGGAAATGAGAACAAAGTTTGTAAACTTGTTAAGTCTCTTTATGGACTTAAACAAGCCACAAAAGCTTGGCATGAGAAATTTGACAAAATTATATTATCATTTGGATTCCAGGTTATTGATTCTGATAAATGTGTCTATTGCAAAGTTCAAAGTAATGCATGTATTGCATTGTGTTTATATGTTGATGACATTTTACTGTTTGGTTCTAATCTGAATATAATACATGAAACTAAGTCCTTCTTGTGTACTAAGTTTGAGATGAAGGATATGGGTGTTGCAAATGTGATCTTGGGTATCAAACTGACAAGGTCAGTTGATGGTATTTCCATATCTCAATCTCACTATGTTGAGAAGATTCTTGAGAGATTTGGCTATACGAATTGTAGATCTGTGAAAACCCCATATGATTCATCAAAACCTTTGTACAAGAACAAGAGTGGTGTTCCAGTTTCACAACTGAGATATTCTCAGATTATAGGTAGCTTGATGTATCTTGCAAATTGCACACGACCAGATATTTCATTCTCGGTGAGCAAACTTAGTAGATACACAAGTTGTCCTGATCGTACTCATTGGGAGGCTTTGGATAGAGTACTTAAGTACTTGAACGGTACTTCTACCCTTGGGCTGCATTATGGGAAATTCCCAGCTGTACTAGAAGGGTACAGTGATGCAAGCTGGATAGCCAAAAACTCTGGGAGTAACGGTGTTACAGGGTATGTCTTTACTCTGGGTGGAGGCGCAGTCTCCTGGAGGTCTACAAAGCAGACCATATTGTCTCGATTTACATTTGAGGCTGAACTTTGTGCTTTGGATACAAGTGGAATGGAAACTGAATGGCTGAAATGACTCCTTTCTGAATTGCCAATGACTAGCAAACCAGTTCCTGCAATATCTGTACATTGTGATAGTATGACTACTATTGCAAAGTTAAGAAGCTCAAAGTATAACCACAAACAAAGGAGACACATCCAAATCAGACTGAAGTCTGTAAGGGAATTGATCTCGGAAAGGGTGATAGCTGTTGATTTTGTTGGTACCAAAGACAATACAACTGATCCTTTCACCAAAGGACTTGATCTAGTTCAAGTTCTGAAATCCAAGTTGGGGATGGGATTGAGACCCATTACATGACACATCTAGAATGGCAACCCAACCAATCTGAGTGGAGATCCCACGAAGTTGGTTCAATACGGTAATAACAAGTTCTTGAGTGAGTCAAGTGCAACTCATTGGTGATACATTGTAGGTCATACATTGTATCTGTGTCAATACCCCAAAGAATGGATATGTTGCTGAAACTGCAAGTTTAGTAAGAGTGTAGACTCTGAATGGGTTCAAGTCTTTGAGACAAGATGTTAGCAGTGCATCTTTGGAGAAGCCCAACTATGTGAATGCAATTGTGTGACCGCAATTAGAGGAATGGGGGTCATTCCTTGAAAGCATTCATGAAACAGGATACGGATGCATGGCCGTAAAGCATCAACCATGTAGATTGCAGCATAACCTGCTTAGTGTTGTTCTCAATGGACATCTCCACACAAAAGGTTCAAGTTCAAGACTTTGTTTCACTTAGTTCCTGTGGGGGTAAAGTTGAAGGACTTAGGTCGTGGTTCAAACCCGAAAGGTACCATTACTGAAAGCACTAGGCTGCAAGGTTTGGTCGCTCGTTCAACAATGGATTTGTGGGGGATTGTTGGAATATTGAGTTTGGGCTAGGCCCATGAATAGCTCAATAGAAGAAATCCAATGTTGAGATGAAGATGAGAACTATTGCCCCATGTGTCATGTGCTCATCTCACTTTTTAGTCCCACATTGGTAAAGCTAACAAGTTGAAGGATGTTGATAAACATACTATTCACTTGTCACTTTGTAGGTGGAAAGAGAGGAGGAGAGAATTCTCCACACACGCGCGCGCGCACCCGTCCCGTCCCGGTCCGGTCCGGTCGTGGCGTGGTGTGGCGTGGCAGCGGGGGATTTGGGAGAAATTAGAGGCTTTAGCCTCAGGGTGATAGGTGTATTTATTTTTGGACATCAAGATAATTGTTTTTGCAATTAAGTCCTTGACGGTTACAAGAATAAATACATATATATATATCATGACGGTTTCCTCCTGAAGACACACGTTCTATTTCCCATCATCTCTACGGAAACCGTCACTCTCCGGCGATTTCCGACGGCTCGATCTTGATCTTGCGAGGTTTCGCGCTGCTTTCGTGGTCCGTCGACTCCGGTGTGCGCCTGTTCGACGGTGAGACCGTTCTATCCTGGGAGAAAACCGACAGACCATCAAACGCACTGGTATGTGGGCCGATATTTTCTCTGAGGCAAGTCGTCTTCCGACGGCTCGGTCTGTGAGGTCGTTTCTGATTCATGTTCCTTCGTTTCTTGTTTTCCTTTACATGTTTTTGTATGTTGGCTTTATCTGGATCCTTATGGAATATTTATTCGACATATGTAACCCACTGTGTTACACGATTATATTTGTAATTATATCAACAATTGCTTCAGGATGAAACCCACCCGTGGGTCAGAGAGAGAATGCAGACGCGGTTGCTCTTTTAATTACGTTAATACCCTTCTAGTATCTTAATTTATAACTTGTTGATATTTATATTTTGTTATTTTAATTTTTAAAAAACATAGTTGTCAGTTGACGACAGAGCCTTGAACAGTTGAACCCCGTAATTCTGAGACATTTAAAATCGAATACAAAAGCGTCATTCTGGACGCTCTAGTGAGTAGTACTAAAGAAAAGGAAAGAAAAAGGCACTTCAAACAAGGTTATGTAATAATAAAATCACAACGTTTGATTGAATGTTTTGAATAACTTGAAGGAGTTTTACAGGACTATACTGCAACGTATTCTTGGGGGCTTCCACATTCATGACTGGTTTAGTGATCTTCGTTATGCCACGATTTGATAATAACGTGAAATGAAAAGTTAAGTCATCGGTAGAAGTCTTGGGTCACCCTCCATAACAATTCACACTGGTGAGAAAATGATCTTTTACTCTTTTGACCAAACAAAACGAATACGAAGAAACCACTTCATTGAAAATGAATATGCATACACTGTTAAACAATTAAAACTTGAAAGGCAATTAGATCCTCTTAATCACCAAATATTAATTAAATATATGAATGCAAATACCACTACCTTTCTCATGCAACCTATCAGGTCAGTACCATAATTAACGAAAACTTGCTCATGTAATCATAAGAAAACTAGTAGTATGCATATTTTAAACTTTGTTTTACGTTGCTGTCGCTTTTCAGCTTTTTCTCCAAGAATGTTCTCCTACAAACATTACAAAACAGTAGCTTATCAAAAACATTACAGAACAGTAGCAATAGCAATCGCGTGGAAATTCCATCCTGTTTGTTCCTGGACCAAAACAAGTCTGTCTCTTTCATGGGGACCATCCCGTTGACAAGTTTCACTGTAATTACATCTTATTATAACAGAGATGAATCATTTAATTATTTCATTTTAAAACTTCATACCTCAATTAACTCTTTATGAGGACTCATAACAGTTTAGACAAGTCTTATTTATTACATTGACCTATTGCTATTCTAGAGACAGAATTACTCACACCCCACCCAGATCAGTGTTCATAATTGAAAATCTTGTGTTTTCCTTAATAGACGTCACCAATCAACACCAACAAGATGTGAGTCGTGTGACAATTACAGAGAATGCAACAATCATATATGTATGATATTTTTTATATATAGGCATTTGATTCCCCAAAAATAACCAGCTTATATCTGTATGAAAGCTGTTGGAACGATCTTGTCATACAGTATGTCAAAACTATCTACGTCAGAAGTTTCTACTTGGTTTTAATCAAACATGATAGACAAATTCATACTAAGCACCTTGAGATGACGAAAACGGAAATCAGTCTCTAGGGCGTGCCAACCACAGAGAGCTGAGGGCTCGAAGGCGTGAAAAGTATTCGTTGATTGCAATGTGAGCTCGAGCAGCTTGGCGTGTAGTTAAGATCCTATGCATTTGCTGCAAGGTTTGTTGGCGTAACAGATCAGCCTGTCACAATAAACAACACCTGCAGCATCTTAGGCACGTACATAACATAGATTAATCATGGATGAAAGTGAAATTGAGTTGCCACAAATACTACTAATTTGTAAATAGAAAGGTATTATTCAGTTGATGAGTAAGGTACAAATGAAAGATGCATGTTAGAGCTATGCTGCTATTATGAATTGTTTGAAGATTAGAGAGAAGATTAATACCTGACGGAGAAAATTCTCGAGTGTGCTTAACTTGGTCATTGCAGTTGCCATTAGGTTCATGTAACAGGAAACATTATCCAAGCCAGGGGTATGGTAAACTGAACCTGAAGCAAGGGTTTCTGTTAATGACTGTTGCAAAGCTTCCATTCCTTGGGACAGAGCATCTTCTGCCTGTTGAGATGACTGCTGTAGGTTACATATGCCCATAAGCTGCTGATCTGTCAATGGCTCGACATGATTGGACAGTATCTGCACGTATTAAAGTTGATTAAAACTAAACTATGTTATTCTTGAGAACTTGAGAAAGGATATATATGTACCTTTAGGAGTTCGGAAGAGCGGAAACCTCCTAACCACATAAAACACCTCTCAGTAGGTGTCATCCACATTCCTGAAAGTATGTGGAACACGTCGGCTTTTGCAGCAAGATTTTTAAGTCTAAATAGCTCATCATAATGACTGATGACAGTATCAACAAGCATGCCCAACTCGTTGTCATTACCATGAGCATTTACAGCTGAACGCAGCTCATTCATATGCTGCTGGTGCTCATCAAGCCAACGGGTATATTCCAAATCAAACACAACAGTACCTGAAAGATAAAAATAGACATGTAAATTTTTATGTGGAAGACGAAATTATAATCGGGATTGTATATCTTATTGCTTAGGTAGGTCATTTCTATATATAGAAAAGGATGAAATAAGGAAACAATAATTATAAAACATTAATAAAGAAAGTCCTATCAACTAAATATCTAAATTTAATTATTTCTAATATCTAATATTCTAACATTTTCAAATCTCAAATCTGTTCATAAACAATTAGGCAATGAACTGTAATCATAATGTATAAATACAGAATGAGTTTAGGAATTCGACTATCTTCCGAGTCACAAATAGTGGACTTGAAAGAAACCTTCCTTTCCAAGAGTCGCATTCATCAAATAAATATTTTATATGGACAATAAACACCACCAGAGTGGAACCTCAGAAGAAAGGATTTCTAAATTAAGAAAAAATTACACATCCCAATGTTTACATACCAAGTCCACCCATTGAATGGCTATATTCTGTCATATGCCCTCCAGGAATGAATAAACCCTGAAATGTGAAGCTTTTGTTTGTAAGAAATAAACACATCAACTGCTAAAAATGTATATACAAACCATACTTGTTGACGAACACGCTGTAGTTCCTGCTCAAGTTGTACCAGCTTCAAACGACTGTTCTCTAGTTGCTGGACATAGGCCTATGCAAAACAACTATGAAAGGTAAGGACAGTAATTTGATCAACAAGAAAACAATAAGAATTCTCTAGTTGCTGAACATATGCCTATGCAAAACAACTAAAAGGTAAGGAAAGTAATTTTATCAACAAGAAAACGATAAGAATTAGACTAGGAAAGAAGGATGTTGATAGATCAGTTAATTTCCACTTCCCTTTCATGGAATCAATTTCGAGTATCTTGAAGATATATTGCTTTCACTCATTTAAATTGAAATTCTAGTGTTGGTATTCCCAACCCTTTTCAAGAATAAAATAACTTCAAAAGTCAAGCTTGTGTATCTTTTATGCTGGAACCAAAACTCAAGGGGACTCTTGCCCATAGCTACAATCCTATACAAGGCAACTTGCTAGGGCATAACCGGTACCAAATTTTGAGAGGAAGGGTAGTATCACCAGAAAATCTAAGGGCCATTTCTATTCAATTGATCACCCATATCAAAAGAGATAAAAGAACATTGTGTCATCAGCTTGATCTAATTAGACACATAGAACATAGAAAGGGAAACAGTGGCTTCAAAATTTCCATGTTAGACTTTAGGGGGAAATGGTCAGACAGACTGGCATTTCATTAATAGAAAAATACATCCATGCTTTTATGGCTACAGAATAAATGAGGCAAAACTTTCAATCAGGAACACCTATTGCAAACTTTAGAAACTAAAAATATATATAAGTTCAACAAAACACGTCAGTTTTTCTTTAAAATCCAAAATATGAGAGAATATACTAATATAACTTGACAAAACATAAAACAGAACAAATGTGATAAGCAATTAGAGAGCATGTTGAAATCAAATCCATACATCCGTTTATTGAATGGGTTTTTTTCTAATTGATTCAAGTTCATGGTAGACACGATGCACAAACATGTACAGATGCTAGGGCAGACCATCAAAAAAGCTACAAGCCACGATCAGCCTTTGGCAGTGGCAAGCGCACACATTCATGTGTCACTTAGTCACTAGCAATCAATATAATCATTAGAATTAACAGGACATGGACCTAACAATGTAAAACTTGGCTCCTAGATGTCCTTTGATTGAACTGAAATAATGCTACATACTCATATAAAAAAACTGAAAAACATACTAAAAACTGCAGTTAGACAAGAAAGATTGCATCAATTACATGAATTAGTCTAATCATAAGATAGTAGGATTATCAAACTTTACAAAGGGTAACGTGGCACACTATTTCACATCTTACCTTCTTCCTCATACGACTCCTTCGTGCAGCTTCGCGATTCTGAGTGAGCCTGCGGAGTGTCTGCATTGTAAACATTATCACCATCAAGAGGCAATCACAAATCAAACTGGAGGAAGGTCATTTCACAAATGCAAAAGAGAACTACCTTTTGATCTCCACTGTTTAGCCTTGACTTGTCATAAGAATCCACTGAAACAACGAACCCACCGTGACCATCTCTACACTGTAAATAACCACAATATTATTAGAGCAAAAGCAACATCTAAAATAAAGTAAATTTTAAGTTACCAAAGTTCCTTAGAAAAAAAAAGATAAGAGGATCTTCATATGCATTACCACATTGAAACGGCTCATGTCCGGTTATGAACATAATACAGATAGAGATACTATCTAGAAATAGAAAAATACAACTCCCACAAAACTCGAAGTCTTGTTCTTTCAAAGGAAATTGTAAAGCATATAAAAGAAAATTCCTAGACTAAGCACTTGATTCATGAAATCAAACTTTTGGATTATTGTTATTGATGTTTTATCATAAGAAACAAACCCAAAAAAAGTTAGTGATCAAACAAAATAAACACGTAAGCAAGCAAAAAAATGAGCAATCCAAGACAAACAAAGCTTGAGCTACACATTCAAGTACGGCTCCAAGCCGAGCCGATTGCCAAATTTTAGTTTTTCTCTCTCGTTAGACTCGCCTGAACTTGCTCTTTCACAAAAAAAGTAAGACTCAAAAGGAGTTTTTTGATAAACAAAACTGAAAAAAGAAAATGTTACCATTTGATTCCTATCATATGCATCCATTTCAGTGGAGGTCTCAGCACAAGGACTGGTGGCGGCAATGCCGGAATCACCCCAGTTATCGATGTGTCCACCGACACCCGTTCCCATCGAGACCGCCGCATCCATCAAACCCATACTCTACCCCCAAAAAAAACAGTAAACATCAAAAGAAGAGGAAACAAAAACAAAAAAACTAATCTACATTACCTGTTGGTGTTGGGAGAAACCCCCAATCTGCAACGGAGTCGAAGCGAGGACGGTGAGATTACTGGACGACCTAGGGCTAAGCAGAGGACCTACACCCAAAATCCCAATCGACAATCAAAAAACACAAAGAGATCCCACCTTCGAACCAAAAATCAATACCGACTTCGCGAGACGTCGAGAACGGCATCCCCAAGATGATGGTGATTCTGGAACACGTTCCCCCAATGCTGCTGAGGTTGGCCTCCATCCGCCGCATCCACCACATCCCTGCCAACGAAACCCCCAAAAAATAAGCCCCCAAACAAAAAATCAGAGTTTGAATTTCAAAAAGAAAAAGAAAAAAAGAGCACCTGAAGAAAGGGGAGGAGGAAGAGTACATGAGGAGGAAAGGGGAGGAAATGAAGGCATTTTGGTGTGTAGTGGAGTAGTTCTCCTTGTGTTGTTGTGTTTTGTCTGTGAAAACATCTCGTCTCGCTGTTTCCTGTCTTTCTATCTATCTATCAGTGGACAGAGCTCAGAAGGGTCGAATCACGGAATCGGGGAAATTAATTTCGGATTTGAGAAAGGGGTGGAGTAGGGTAGTAGTAGTAGGGAGGGTGCAATAATGGCGAAGGGATAGTACGGAATCATGCCAGAGGAGATCGTCTCCTTTGGATTCGCTTGGGGGTGTTTTTGGCGGGGAGGGGGTTGATGTTGACGTCTGCTGGCGTCAGGTTGGGTTCTCTTCCCGAGGTATGTTTGTTGCACGTGACGTGGACTATGGGACTAAGAGCACCATTAACTGCGATCAGGCAGTTACTGAGCGCCCTGCTTTCTCTCAGCTACGTCAGCTTCTCTCTCCGTTACGTCAGCTAAAACCAACCCCCTTAAATTTTTCTTAACCACGTCCAGAAACAACTCAAGCGCCCCTACATTCTCTCCATTACACGTCAATTCGGGATCAATTTTATGCAAAACACGAAAAATTATCAAAAATTTCTAGAAAATATAAACAAATAAAAAACTTATTTTCATAAAAAAATATTTGAAAAAACGATTTTAAATGATTTTAAAAATATTTTCTAAACACAAAAACAGAAAATAAAAAAAATAAAAAAATGACCAATGGTGGGGGGAGACGTGCCCCCCACCAAGCACATTCTCCAGGCGCCTGGAGGTGCCTGGGGTGGAATTTCGGGCGGATGGGCGATTGAAACTAGTTATTGAAACAAAACGATGCATGCATGAAACAAATCATAGAAAATTATAATTGATTCTTATTGTGCATAAAAATTTCGAAAATATATATGTACAATTAAACTAGAAATCCTACAAGAATTACTAATAAATCTCAAAAATAAAAAAAATCTTCAGGGGGCGCTACCCCTTTGCCACCTAACCAGCGAGGTGGAACGCCGCTCGTTCACCGGGGAGCGAGACCCCCGACCGAGACGTTGGGGGTGTGCATTATAATTACAACTAATTAGTAAAAAAAGAAAATTAAATAAATGTAAAAATAACCCAAAATAAAGGAAATTAAATTAACATAAACTGCTTACACAAGCAAACACACATAGATAGGACTACTTCCATAACTGGAAATACGAAGGAAATGTACTTAAACCAAATACATCATTCTAAAATAAGTTCAACCGATTAACAACAAAGTACGTAACTGAACCGATTAAAGATGTCCATTTTTCTCTGCCCAATCCAGTAACTTTGCGAGTGTCTGATCTTCCACTTCTGTGCGGCTCGACTTACTAAACAGTGTGTTCATCAATGCTATCTTCCCCGTGGCTAGCTTCAACATATGTTTTCGCTCTGATTTTTCACCTATAACTTGTGAACAATGTTCAAGTTTTGAACACAGCTCCACAACCCGGTCGTCCAGTTGAATTGGTGCTGAGTTTTTTTCCTTTTCTTTGCCTTTTTTACCCCTTCTGGGCGCTAAAAAGGTTGTTGTGGAGTTTCATCTGGTGTTGTTTTGTCTAGCGGAGGTGACCGGGTCGAAGAGTCTTCCGTGCTTTTTCTTTTAGTCCCACTTCCTAATGTTGGAGTACTATCTACTTCCTCCCGTTCAACTATTGTTGGGCGTGCACGTGTTCCCTTTCCTGAACCGGGTTTTACCAACGACTCCCACTTTGGATACTTGCGTAACATTTCCCATGCATGGAGGAATGAAAACTTGGTACCGATAGTGGATTCTTAAATGTTGTGCGCATTACGAACGACATCTTCGTGGTTGTATCCGCTCCTTTTCCGTCGTAGAGCTTCATCATAGCAACCACTCCACTTCATTACTAATGGCGTAAACCTTCTCCAACGACCTTTCAATGAGTCCGAGAGGCGTGCGGGTATTATCTTGTTTGAACTAGCAGCCTGCTCGTACACGCGTGCCACTCTACCCCATAAAGCTCCGGCTTTTTGCGAGGTGCCTACAACGACATCCATACTAACTTGCATGTAAGCCGAGATCAACGCTTCATCATCCAACGTGGACCAGGCCTTCAGCTTGTTTGGTTGTGGTGATCGTGTTGGTGATGGAGATGACGTACGTCGTCTTGGTTCTGTGGAGGGTTGGTCGTGATGTTGATCCTCATCATCAGAAGTTGAGATTGGGATAGTAGGACATGCATGTCCAGTAAGTAGGTTCGCATACATTTCATAAGGCGGTAATGGATTGTAATATTGTTGTGGTGGTGGATATTGTTGTTGCGGGTAAGATTGTTGTGGTGGTGGATATTGTTGTTGTGGGTAAGGTTGTTGTGATGGTGGATATTGTTGTTGTGGGTAAGATTGTTGTGGTGGTGGATATTGTGTGGGTGGATTTTGTGAAGAACTTGGATTGTTGTAAGGGTCGAACTGGTAAGGGAAGGGTGGTGGAATATGTTCATAACCACTGGAAAATAATGGCTGAGGGGTGCCTCGTCCGCGCTGTGAGTCACGATTGTGGTCAGGGGACGACATTCTCTTGTAAGTTGCGGTAGTGCCTTAAGGGTTGTTGTGGAAAATGAAGTCCGAAATGTTAGTTTATATAACATTCTTCAAACCATCGCATGGATTTACTGGACAAGTTTGAACAATTAAGATTCGTCCGACAACGCATGTTGCGTGAGCAGTTAAGATTCGTCCGACAACGCATGCTGTGTGAATAGGTAAGATTCGTCCGACAACGCATGCTGTGTGAACATGTACGATTCGTCCGACAACGCATGCTGTGTGGACATGTACGATTCGTCCGACAATGCACGCTGCGTGAACATGTAAGATTCGTCCGACAATGCATGCTACGTGAACAGGTAAGATTCATCCGACAACGCATAGTGCGTGAACAGGTAAAATTCGTCTGACAACGCATGCTGCGTGAACATGTAAGATTCATTTTACAAGATGGAATTAATGTTACAAATAAGAGGTCATTGTAACGGGAACCTTAAACTGCAACTTCTCCTCAAACGCAAAGTCTCAAGTATGTCGGCTGACAATACTTCTAATTCCAAGTCTTCCTCTTCCTCATCTGATGACGTAGATGAAGCAATAGACCAAGTAACCGACGCAGTTGTCGAGTGCATTTCCTCTTATCTCAATACACAACGTCCATGTAGGACGAGAAGGCGAACTTCTAACCCGGACAGAGATCAGACGGTTGGTTATAATCGTCTAATTACAGATTATTTTACTGACAGTCCGGTGTATTGTGATTGTATTTTCAGAAGAAGGTTTTGAATGCGGTAGAATGTCTTCCTTCGAATTGTAAACACGCTCGAGGCTACCGATGTATTCTTCCAGCAACAACCAGATGCGGTGGGTCGACTTAGCATATCAGGTATCCAAAAATGTACTGCAGCGCTGCGGATGTTAGCATATGGCGTAGCAGTAGACGCGGTTGACAAGTACTTACCTCTCAGCAAAGCAACCGCAAGAATGTCCCTCCAAAAATTCTGTGAAGGCGTCATCAGCAATTTCGGTGCTGAATATCTACGAACGCCTAATCCAGCGGACGTAGCAAGATTGCTCCAGGTTAGTGAACTACGAGGGTTTCCAGGCATGATGGGAAGCATCGATTGTATGCATTGGGAATGGAAGAATTGTCCAGTTGCTTGGAAAATGCAATATCAGGGCCGAAGTGGAAATGTAACACTTGTTCTGGAAGTTGTTGCATCTTACGACTTATGGATTTGACATTCATTTTTTGGGATCCCAGGATCGTGTAATGATCTGAATGTCCTCCAACGATCTCCAGTTTTTGACGACATTATGGAGGGACATGCACCACCTGTTAGATATGAAGTGAATGACAACTCGTATGATATGAGTTACTATCTCACAGATGACATTTATCCAAAATGGGCAGCATTTATGCAATCAATCATTATTCCTCAGACACCAAAAGATAAATTGTTTGCCCAATTTCAAGAAGCAGCAAGGAAAGACGTGGAACGCGCATTTGGGGTACTTCAAGCAAGATTCGCCATCGTGAAAAAACATTCGCTAGCATGGAGTCCAGAGATTCTTGGTAAAATTATGACTGCATGCATAATATTGCACAACATGATTGTGGAGGACGAACGCGACTCTTACGAGCAGTTGATGGATGTAAACGAATTTCTCAACGACTGACCTCAAAACACTGCCGAAAGTTCAAACGAGTCAGGTCTTCCGTATTCCACTGATAGTATCGTAGATATTAACAAATATTTGCGTAACAGAGATCGGGTTCGGGACGCCCGGAAACATATAGCATTGCGAGCCGATTTGATCGAAAATATATGGCAACGCTTTGGAAGGAATGCAAGTTAATTTTGTTTGTAATATGTATTGTAATAATTTAATTTAAAATTGTCGTATTATGTAATTGTCGAATTTTAATTAAATCTAATTTTTCGATATTATTTGGCAATTAATGTAATTAAATTAGAGTACATCACTGTAGAAATAAATTATTGAGTAGTTTGTGTATTTTTGTGATGAAATAGAAAATGAGGTAAAAAAATGATGTGGATGAGAGAGAATGTTGAAAGTGGGGTTGGGGTTAAGGAGTGAATAATGGTTTGGGTTGGGGGTTGGTTGCATAGTGTTTTTCGCTGACGTGACGGAGAAAGAAATTGGGTTGGAAGGAGAATTTTGGGTTGAGGTTATGGATGCTCTAAGGTCTAGCGAGTAGGAACCGTCGTGGATATTTGATTTTTCTTTTTCTTTTTCTTTTTACCGAAGTCATTGACTCGTTGTATTGAAGTATTGACCTAATGGTCGAAGATATTGGGGTGATGATACTTATGATTTATTTTTTAAAATAATGGCTACATTGTTTGGCAGGTTATGTCATATGTGGTTCGTTGGTTTGTAATTTGTATTGTGAAGTTCTAGATTCATCGATATTCTAGGTTTGGTTACTAGGATTCATGGATATTATATTTACTTTTCAGTAGCCTAATTAGTCAGATATTTAGGAACTTATAAAGGTCCATGCTCCACTTTTTGTTAAAGTAGGTGGAATGTTATCTAGCTCTCTTAGCAATTATTGTCATGGGTTGTATTACAAAGGTGATAATAATTGTTAACTTGAAATTCTTATTATTAATGAATAGTAGTAGTGAAGTTTTACCCTAAAAAAAGTTCTAGATTTAAAATTGAAACGGAGCTAACTTGCTCGGATCAAATTTGATAGACTTGAGGTGCATTCAGTTGCGTATTTCGGAGACTAAAGTGAACACGCTTTGGACGGATGAGCGGTGAGCCTCTCATTTTGGTGACATCAGAATAACATCATCAAACTGGAAATCCGCTACTAAACCAAGCCGTTGGCTTTGGGAATCTAATCGATCCAAAGATGGATCAGATTAAACCAGCTTGAATTGGAGGATCAGTTTGACATTTTAATCTTTAACGAGTGAAAGTGTTACGCAAACATAATAATTGAGCAAGAGAAACCACAATCTACCCTTAATGTAATGAACACATTCTATCATACCCTATTTATAAGATTAACAAATGAATTGTTTAATAACTATCTGTCAGTTTGACAATTTTACAATCCCCTGCACCAGTAAATGGCTTAACTCATTTAGTTTCATCTAAAAAAAAAGTACTCATTCATGGCGTAACAAACACCACGGGTCTTGGACTCCTAGGAGGAAAAATGGAACTCTGGTGTCAATATGATATCAAAAGATTTGTTGCCGCAACAAACTAAATTACAGTCTCATCTGAACCCCTAGCTCTAATACGTGGATATGCTCTGCTGATTCATGTTGTCGCCGAAAAAACACAATAATACAGCTCTATACCCCCAACTAACCTCAATCAAGGGTGTGATAATACATGCACACACAGAACCCAGCAAGGCAGATGCATCACAATCAGGTACAGATAGGTAGCACTGTTCCATTCTCTTAGAGCCTCCATCCAGGTCCAGAAATTCCCTAAGCAAACACCACCAAGACCATTGTGCAAGGCCTCCCACATCAGCATCGCGGCAGGAGGGAACCCAATAACTAACAGTAACACATTCAAAATATTCAGCAGCATCAGCTTGCATTTGCTCAGAGGTTGAACCATGAGGCACATAGGTACGAGAAAAATGGCTCCTATCTGGGCTGTGGCGTAATTGATAATCGACATGACACCCAAACAAATAGCAGCTGTTGTAATCATGACCGCTTTCAGGAGCAACCATTCGGTATTCTTGGAGGATCTATAAGGGCGGCCAAGGATCATGTAAAAGAATAACAAAGTTGCTACTGAAAGTGAAATCCAAACCAGCATGCTGACTTGAGAGGTTGTTTTGTGAAGTTCAGGGATGATGTAAGGCAGCAATGAGACAATGACAGCCCAGAGGTGAACAATGAAGACCACCTTAGCTGCATGGATCCATTGCCATGATCTGGTTGGACTTACTGTTTTCTCAGCCCTGTCTAAACTTTGGTTGTTAGAAAATAAAGCAGCTGCTGCTATGGGAAGTGGAACAGCAAGGAGAGCGAACGCGACCATATAGACGCCAACAGACACAAATTTGTTAGAGGATGTTAAAAGATACAGGAAGAATGATTGGTGAAACTTCTCCAGGAGGTTATTAACTGAACGTATTACTCCTTCGATCAATCTGCATTCAGAATTATAAAGTGAAACAATCAGCAAACGTAGGTTCAAATGAGATTAGCATTTGATATAATCATAGAACAGGATTAGTAATATATTGATATATGCTCCAATAAGCTCATAAATAAAGTCAAATGATATTTACACATACACCCTCTTATAATAAAATGTATTTACACAGACAATTATATATTTCAAAGTTTCACTTTATAATGAGCAAGAGATTGGTGACCCATGACCTACCTTTATTTCATCCCGTCCCTCAGGCGAGGCACAGGCTTCAAAACTATAGAAGTCCAGTTCGAATTCGCAAACTATCAAATGATTACAAATGCAAAATGGATTTGATAATTGTTGAAATTCATGCATGCTAACTGTAGCTTTTAGATGGGTATGTAGGCCTTCAAAATTATTGAGGTTGATTTCTTGATGACTTGATGTAACAGAATCCATATTTTTTCCAGTGACACAACAAAAACTGAGTTTTGAATATTGCAAACGTTTATTAACTGCAAATTTGCAAACACTAACCTGCCTGACCGAACAAGCATTGCCGGCTGTGCATGATCCTTTTCAAAAGGAGTCCTAGGAGAGATCTCAAAGGTAATAGCATCAATTTGATAGTCTCGAAAAGAACCATGCTGTCCCGTGGGTATACCAAGAGCCTGTAGCAGTATAACCAGTAGTTTCCATGAAAACCTACCAAGAGAAATGTCTAGGAAATATTTTTCAATGTAAAGGAACATCACAAGGTCAAAATTGATAAGTGATTCCCACCTGACTATACATTGAACTTGCAAGAGTAGCAGTTCCTTCAACATATTCCGCCGCAGGGATGGCAAAATTCCATTTCGGATTCAAAACATGAGCCATTTTGCCTAACAACTCCAGTGTCTTACCTATGTTTTTTAGAAATGCAGAATTAAGCAAGTAGCCTACTAGCCCAACTTTTACACGGAAGCCTTGCCTGTGAACGGCCAAATAACGGACAACATTGACAAGATCTAAGTTTGGCATTTGTCCATTTGAAGCCTCTGAAAATATTGTCATACTATCTACTTCGCTTTGTTCCTTACCAACCTTGAGAACAAGGCCAGCAGCAATGGTACCAGCTCGTCTAAATACATCAGAAATGCTCCCTTCATCTTCACTTTTTCTGCAAACCTCGGATGCCTTATCCTCAAGACACGTGCCCTTTGTGTCAATACCCATATTATTAGCATTCTCCCAAAAAATAGGGTTGTGGTACTCTCTTAACCATGCCGCAACTGAAGCATGTTCTCCATGTCTAGAATCTGCAGCCACCCACACAATATCATTTGCAAGCCAGGTGGCTTGACTAAGAAGGCCAAAGACTGAATAAGCAAGGCCCAACAACACTGCCTCGCTAACTTTGATCTTTTGTGAATTATAGGGAGTGACTATTACAATAGATTCTTTCCCATCACCTCGAGGAGCTCGTATTATGCCCACAGAGCTTATCCCCATGGATTTAGAACTCTTGTTACTACTTTCCAGCCCATTAGTTGAAGGGGCAGAAGAGAAGAAGTGAAAAGGATGAGATTGGCCTACTTTAGGACGAAACTTGTGGTGGTAAACTTCAGCACCCAGACCTTTCATGTGTTGTGCGACCAAAGATGGGATTTCCCTATATCAGAAATACAAGCTTAGAAGTGTATGATTTAATCTGAAATGATGTTGACATGTTGTAAGAGACAAAAATAAAACTAATACATACAACTCCTTCCTGTCACTTGATGTTTGGCTTAAGATAGCTTCTATCAATCGGTTTGCTTCATGTGTCTGATGCCCAGAAAACATGGGATTTGCAGAGCCTGCATGAAATATACATAACAGTGAGAGGCTTATCCTTCTGAGAGATGTCAATGAGAATATTTTAAAAAACATTAAGGGTTAAGGGTGTATCACAAAAACACTGGATCGGGAATATAGATTTTGTAAAGTCAAACAGATGAAAAGGATAAGAGAGCATACAAACAATGAATCTCTTAATTTACAGCAGGTATTGAACTTCAGTGTAAGTGAAAACTAAAGAAGCAAGTCAACAATGTATTGTATCTTCTCTAACTAGTTTGAATGCAGTGATTACCAACTTTCTTAGTATCTAGAGAGTATCTAAATCCTCAAACTATAACACATATATTAAATCACAATTTAATAATGTTGTTTTTTATAACAATGATTACTAAATAGTTGATTGTTGACCTACCATGATGAGTTATAAACCAAAAGATCCATCAAAATCATAGGACAGATGGAAGAGGGAGACCTCCTAGTTTTAACAGTTTATGGTTTTGTCTAAGATTCCACTAAATCATTAAGTCATTTCTAAATCGTGCTTTTATGATCTTTTATGTTTTTTTCATTAGATAAATTATTGTAATGAGTTTAGGCTTCCTAGTTCATTAACAGTCAATATATTTATTGGCCAAAAGCAAATCATCCACGGATAAGTGTTGTTTTATGTACATTTTTTATCTAAAAAATGCTTGTTCTGGTCTCCAAGTTCATGGAACACAATGGCTCATAAAATCTCATGTGGAATAGCTCTCAATAATTTTTGTTTAGAATGTGAACTCACCTTCCAATATGATGCGAGTAGTGTAGGAGACTTTGTTGAACACGTGTTATGCAACTAAGCTTTTCCTTTAAGTAGCAATTCGTTTTTTGATCGAATTAATTAGATTAAGATAGATTGCATATGGTAACGTAGAGTAAAAAATATCAATATGATCACAGGAATTATGTGAAGGGAAACTAACCAACTGGGGTTTTGATAAAAAAAACCTAACCAATTGGGGCATTATTAATTGTTTAGTCATAAAATTAACCCCTGCAGGCAAAGTAAACAAAGAATACCAAACACGACCATAGGAATTGTGTCAAATAAGTAAATTCAGCCAATTGAAACATTAATAGTTACTTATTCATAAAATTAACTCCTGGAGACAGAAAAGAGACTCAGTTTTTACGAGCTTTAGAAGACTTATAAGTAGGTCGACAGTCACTGACATGAGGAGAGCATGGGAGTCCTTGGAAAAGTGCCATATTTTTCTACCAACTAGTCGCATACACATGAACACATCTTTTTAGTAAAACTTGTCATACTCATAACACATTCTTATATTAAAACAAGGGTCTAATCTGATCCTCCACGAGCTGACAGAAGCTTAACCGCTCGTGAAAACCTCACATAGACCACGAACTCATCTTGTTGGTCAGTACACTATCTTGTATACGAAATTCCTCTAAGGTGACGATACTTTCCAAAAACTTGAGTAATTAAAAAAGAAAGGTAACGGCTATTGTCATGCTCCACTATCCCAAATTCTCATACAATCCCGTGCGGCAACGAATAACCAAGCCAATTGACGTACACTAAAAACCAAACTCAGATCAAAACGATAAGAAAGGCGTGAGCGCCATTACCAGGCATGAGGGCATTCTCGGAAACGTAGGTGTTCTTCGCGAGCAAAGGCAACAGGAAGAGCGCAACGATCCCAGCAGAGAAGCAAACGGAACTGATCCAAACCGAACCGGAATCAAACGACCGATCCGAAGCAACGAATCGAACAAGTGTGGGAGGAGAAGCGGTACCTGACCAGCACGCTGTGGGAGATCAGGAATAGTCCGAGGCGGACTACAAGACGAGTCTTCCTCTTTGGTTCGGATCCCGCCTTCGCCTCGCCGGTTGTTGCCTCCATCGTCTTCGGTTCGCGGCGATGGCTGGCGGGGAGGGGCGTCGACGAGTGGGGAAGCGAGGTGGGGTTTGTTGGAGACTTTCCGGGCTTACTCATGGATGGGCCCATGAGCCCCAAATAAGAAGAGTGGTGGGTTTGCATATTGCTTTTTTCTAGGGTATATATTACAATTGTCCGCCGCAAGTCTGAAACGACAGACCTGGCTACTTGACTCTTTGACCTATCTTTTTTATTTTTTTGAATATATACCGTGGTGCATTTGAAAAAAAAATCAAAATTACGAGAATACACCTCAAAAGTTTGAATTTACAGTAGTACACTCGAAAAAATTAGACAGAGGCTAACGACGTCAGTTACAAGTATACTATTGTAATTTCATAGGTTTTTTGAGTGCACCACTGTAAATTCTAACTTTTGGGTATATTTCCGTAATTTCGATGTTTTTCGAGTGGATCACAGTGAATCTTTTTTTATAGATTTTATAATATTTATCTTTTTTGTCTTTTAGATTTTATAACATTTTTCTTTTTGTCGTTAATAATGGGTTAATTTTCAACTTATTTATCGTCTTGTTGCGTGTTGTTATCAAAGAACACTCTCAATACGTACCACATGATCATTTTAGTTCCTCATCTGCATCAAAATTGGTTCATATTTAGGATTTAATGTTATTTCATCGTTGATGCTAATATGATACCAGTTTGATGCATGTCTAAAGCTAACACGTGTAATAAAGTTAGTATTAGGGGTATTATTCAAAAACAATGTACAAAATAATAATAATAATGGTAAATATTTTGAAAATTATCACATTTTTTTAAAACGGACACATTACACTGTTATAAAATATAGTGTACCATGGCAACGAGTGGTACGTATAGGGGTGCACATGGGTCGGGTTGGGTCGGATTTGGGTCATAACCTGACCCAACTCGAAATTTTCGGGTTGGGTTGGTTAGGGTTAGACCCGAATCAATAAGTCATAACCAATTTTCGCCTAAAAATCTACATCAACATTGGGTATACAAATTTCATAAATAAGAGCAACCAATTTTCACATAAGAAAGCCTAACTTTAATAAAAACAATAATAACAACACCTTTGAACCAAACCAAAGTAAAGCCAACTGAATTTAAGATACATCATAGTGAAACGTCAAGTACAATACGCATCATAAACGTTAAATACATAAACATCAAGCATTCAAATTTCACAATATAAATTAAAACACTTGAGCAAGTCTTTCCACACTGTCTTTATCTTCTGAAATAGCTGAAACATACAATACAAAACACGCATAATATGAGATTCATAAATATTAAAGTGATTGCAAATGTAACTGATTCGTTCCTAGAGTCTTAAGTTCTTGAAGCTCTTCCAAACTTGTAGGCAATTTATGTTCAAAGTTTCATCGCACCCAATCTTGTGTACAAATCAAACACTCAACGAGTTTTGGAGTAAGTGAACTGCGATAATCACTAAGAATACATCCACATGTACTAAAAGTTGATTCTGAAGCAACTGTTGAAACTGGAATGACAAACACATCTCTCGTTATAGTTGCAAGAGTGGGGTACTTGTTTGTCGTAACCTTCCACCAATCCAGTAACACAAAACTTGAATTGTCATCTTCACAACTTTCTTCCAAGTACTTGTCCAATTCTGATTTTGCATTTCGGTCGTCCTCTTTTAGTTTCTTTTGGAAATCAAACCTAAAGTGGTCATCATCAATGTATTTATCAATACTAAGATTTGACTCTATAACAACTTGTATGTCATGTGTAGTCTCATTCCCACTACAAGAGGCAATTTCAGACAACTTATATTCCTCAAAAAGAGTTTGCAATTTCTTCAACACTGTTTCAGTTTCTGTGTCAAACTCCTCTTCAGTACTGTATAATTTGCCATAACAAAACCTCATGAACTTAATGTTGTAACGAGGATCTAAAACAACTGCAATTAACAACATTTCATTCACTTTAATACTTCTCCCCCAATAGTTGTCAAACTTCAATTTCATTTTTAAAGTCATAGAAGACAGATGTACATCACTATTCTTGGATCATTCCTTTAACATATTATCAACCAAACACACTTCCTTGAAGTAAAGGTTTGATGTAACATACAAAGTGCCTGACAAACGCTTCGTTGACTCATAAAAACGCTTCAAAATTCTCACCAAAATACGAGCTTTCACCCAATCGGTTTCAGTTGGAATTCTGCACCAACATCACTAACAAATAATGGAACTTGTTCTTCCATCCGTTCAAATGCATTTTGATACTTCAAAGCACTATCCAACATTTCATAAGTTGAATTCCATCTAGTACAAACATCCAAACTCAAGCCTTTTTTCGAAGTTATGTTTTCTTGTTCAACGCATGATTTGAAGTGTTGTCCTCTTGTAGTGGAGCTTTTGGTGTATTTTATAGTTGTACGAATTCTTTTTATAGAATCATCTACCTCCGTTAGTCCATCCTTGACTATCAAATTAAGTATATGAGCACAACATCGAACATTGAAAGACTGTCCACTTAATATTAAATTGTTCTTCTTCACCAATTTGCTTTTCAAGTATTCAACAACTAGCATTATCAAGAGTGATGCAACCAACGTTTCCAATTCCTCAATCGAGAAGAAACAACTCAATTGCTTTACCAAGAAATTGCTGAGTATCTTTTTGTGTAACTTCCAATTGACATCAATGAAATGGCCAGTGAGACACATGTAAAACACTTGGTTTCTAGAAGTCCATTGATCAGAAGTAAGACAAACTCTTTGACCAGAAGATAATATATTTTTCAATTCTTTCTTTTTTGTTACGAACAACTTCACAACATCTCTAGCATGAGTTGTTCTAGAAAGAGTTTTAAATTTCAGTTGGACCTTACTCATGAAATTCTTAACACTCTCTCCATCCCCAAAGTTAAAATACAATTCATCAATCACAATCATTTTTGTGTGGGAATCTCTACAAACCTCTGGGTTGAACTTCCACACTAACAAAGTACTAGAACTTCCAATATTTGATCCGGATGATGTAAATGACATGATTTTCTGACTTTGGTTTTGCACTTGACGTTCTGACTGAAGAGGACTTTTACGACACATGAACCTAAGATGTTTCCACATTGTACTTGTTCCATGAGTTGTATTACATGAATAATCTGTATTCTGACAATAGTTACAAACAACTCGTTCGGTGCATGCCTTTCCTTTGACCCTCTTACAATGACTCCATACTTCAAACTTACGTTTTTTGCTCAATTTCTTTTCAGATGCAGTACAATTAGGTTCAACTATTTCATCAACATCCAAATTTTCTACAGGATCTTTTTCTTGATCAGACAACATCTATCAAGGGTCATAGATAAAAACAAGTTTAAACATAAGAAATCTAATAATCAAGTTTTCATAAAACTAAAGAATTTGATTATCAATAATAAACATGTCGACATAAGAACTTCATAAAACTAAGAAATCTTGATTAGAAACTAACATAAACTTGTCGACATAAACTTGGCAAAAAACATGCTGCAGGATCTAGACAGATAAGCAAGTTTATTTAAACTTGCTGACATAAACTTGGGAAATGTTAAGCACCTCTAGGTGTTGCAAGTTTAAACATAAAGCAAGTTAGCAGAGAGTTGTTCTTAATTTCAATATAATACGAAATTAACCCACATTTGGGCTTCAGTTTGATTCAAAGGCGAGTGCAACCCATCAAGTTTACTAAAATTGAGCAATGTTCTCACCACAAATCCACAATCATCAGAAGAAATAGAATACATTCAAACTAAAAAGGCAAAAAGCATGCTGCAGGATCAAGTTTCGTATAAATTCAAGTTTCATATAAGATCAAGTTCCATATAAAATCACGAAATCTAAGTTACTAATATACACATAATCAAGCTTACTAACATACGTGGACGGAATTTGACGAGGAAGTCGTGCTGACGTTGATCGGAGGAGCAGAGGGGTTGACGGAGAGGAGGGAACGACGGAGAAGACGAGAAGTGTGGAAAGGAGTGGAGCCGTGAGTAGAGGAGGTGAGGAGTAGCCGACGAGGATAGAAGATGAGGAGATCAGTGAGGGTGAGGACAGTAGGCGTGGAGATCGGTGAGGAGGAGCCGGCGAGGAGATCCGTGAGGGAAAGTCGGCGAGGACAGGAGGCGAGGAGAGGAGAGTTGGCGTGCTGCTGGCTGCTGAGGGCGAGGATGTAGAGGAAGGAGAGGTCGTGCAACGTGCGAGAGGCGGCGAGTAGAAGGGGAGGTCGTGCACCGTGCTGGAGGCGAGGAGATCGGTGAGGAGCCGACGAGTAGAAGGAGAGCGTGCGTTTTCTTTAGGGGCTGAGGTGAAGGAAAAGGGAGTAAGATTTTTAGGGTTAGAGTTAAATGAGATGTGAAGATCGACTCAAGACAAAAGGGGACGGTCACGATACATCTAGGGGAATATATTAAAAAACTTCTTCGGGTTCAGGTTGGGTCAACCCGACACCTCAACCGAACCCGACCCGAAAATACGGTTTTTAGAATTTTTTAACCCGACCCAACCCGAATCCCTTCCCAACCCAACCCAACCCAACCCAAATAGTCGAGTTCGGGTCAGTTTTCGGGTTCAACCCGACCCATGTGCACTCCTAGGTACGTCATAGGTGTAATGTTAAGCAAAATGAATTCATAGTTTAGAAAGATTTGATAAATTCATTTTTTATATATCTTGGGTTAGGATGCACATGGGTCGGGTTATGACCGAAAACCGATCAAAATTGGATCAATTGGGTTGGAGTTCATTGAACTTGGGTTGGTTCGATTCCGAAAAATCCAAAACCAATCAAGTCGATTAATTTTAGTTCTAGGGTCGGGTTAAACCAAACCAACCCGAAATCGATAATAGATAATAATTTTATATTTGTATTGCCTATCATGTATTTGTCATTTGTCTCTCAACCTAAACCCCAAAATTTCTACTATGTTTGTGCATTAAGATTTAATCTATTTATTTAAACTTACGTAGTTATGTGTGGTGGGTGGTATAATCGTATAGATTTTTACATTTATTTGCCTTAAACTGATTCAGCATGAGTTATATTACAACTAACACATGTCTCCTAGTTTGGGTTGGTTCGGTTCAGATTTTGTCACAGTTCAGTTGGGGTTCACATCTGGATAAACCCCTAACCAACCCGATTGGAATGAGTTTAATTCTGAATCACAACCGAGCCAACTCGACTATGTCCATACCAACTCGAAGTCGTCTAAAAGTATTTAAAAAAAAGTAACAATTGTTACATAATTCCACTTCTTCCGATTAAAATATGTTAAATACTTCCATAACACATGTTTGTCAACATTTTATTTCCAAAGTATTCTCGCGAAATACAAATATTCTTTCCTTCTGCTGGGGGTTGTGTGGTAGGAAAGGAATTCAAATTCCGATTGAGATTTTTTTTTTGAGTTTTCCGTCAATTTGAGGTTGAAAATCAACAGAACCGGATTTCAGACGACCGAAATGATTTTTTCGGTTGACCAAAATGACCATTTTGGTCGACCATTTAACAAATTTCGGTTTACCGAAATGATTTTTCCAGTCGACCGAAAGTAGTTCAAACACCCCCAAAATCACTTTTCCAAACATGCATAAACAACATAATTCAATCAAAGGTAAAATGATTTCCACTGGATTCGGTTTTCCTTTGCTTTCCGGTTCATTTCGAAATTTACTTTCTGTCATTTTCCGCACCATTAAATTTCCGGAAAGTGATTTTCGGAGTCAATTAAAGGTAGAAAACAGTTTCCCTTTAATTGAATTCTGTTTTTTGTGCATGATTTGACAAGTGATTTCAGGGGCTTTGGATTCCAAAAGCGAACGACCGAACTAGTTTCGGTCGACCGAGATAAGAAATCTAATGATTTCACTGAGCGAACGTTAAATGGTCGTCTGAACTTGTCATTCGACCATTTAACGTTAAACCTATCTACCATATATAAATCTCTCAAGCACTCTCATTTTCTTCACACATGTCACTCCAAATCTTCTATACTTTTTCTCTGATTTGGGTGGAAACAAGTCGAGTTTGAGCTAAAACGTTAAACCTAAAGCTACAAGCAGACCGCTGACCGTCGATTTTGCAACTCCTCTTCTCTTCATTTTCAAGGTTTTTCTAATCTTTTTAGTAGTTAATTTTAGTTAATCAATCATCACCATGACTTTCTTATTTATAAAAAAAACACTTTTTATTTACATATTTAGTAATTTTCATGCTTTTACCATATGATTCTGAAGATAATGATAACCCACCACCTCTCCCATCTGTTAATCCACGTAAACCTACGAGCACAATTATTAGGAAAAAAACATCTCCAGTATGGAATGATTTTGATGAATGACGAATTGTTGAAGGTAAACTAATTGTTACTTGTAGACATTGTGGTCGTATATATTCGGCTAAGTCAAGTGGAGAAATCAGTCATCTAAGTAGACATTTACTTGTACGTAAAGTAGGGGTGAACAAATTTCGGTTCGGTCCGGTCCCCGACTGAACCAAGATTTTGTGGGTAAAATTTGGGTTTTAGACCGGATTCGACCGACCCGAATTTATTCGGTCCGGAGGTCCCAAAAATCCGGTCTTCGGTCCGCTCCGGTTCTGTCCCACACTGAAGCTCACCCCTAACGTAAAAGTTAAGAATAATTAAAGGGTATTATTATTCGTCGTCGGCAAATTATTTAAATCGTCAACGCTAATTACCATTTTGTCATTCACATTCCATTTAATACCTATTATGTTCCGTAAAAAAATCAGGGTGTCCGGTAATTAAACCTTACTTTGAAAATGTTATCATTTTTGCAGACACCCCGTTTTTTTGTTTTTTATTTATTTTATATGGTGTGTTATTTCAAATTATTCGAGGTTCCGTTGTAAGATTTCGGTGGTGACGGGTGGAAAAAAGCACAAACGTAAATAAACGGGTAAACGGATCAATATCTGGTGTACAATAATATAGTGTCGAAACAAAAAAAAACGTCCCCCACAGGGGCTGCCACCCCGTATTATTACTCTGATATTATTTTTCATGATTATTTTTTGTTGTAATATGAAAAGAGTAGAGCTTATTGGGAGCAAAAATAAGTAAAAATGAGAGAATGACAAAATGATAATTGGCGCGGGCGACGTTTAACAGTCTGGTAATTAAACCTTACTTTGAAAATGTTAGTAATACAATTGTTTATGTAGGTTGTACTAGTACATCTAAATATTAGGAATTTAGAGAATTTTGTGCATATAATAAAATTAAACTTAAGAAGTTTAAATTAGATGTCGCTCGTAAATGGAATTTTACATATGAAATGTTATAATGTTGTCCTCGTTATCATATTGCAATTTCAACATTTTATAATGAAAAAAATGAGTGCATGTTAACTTATTTAGATTGGGAAATTTGTAAAGTTATGCATGATTTTTAAAAACTTTTTCACATTCACTAGTAGATTAAGTGGACAATATTACCATACATCTAACATATTTATCTATTAATTACTTCCAATTACTAGAGTATTTGCGAAATATAGGCAAAAATGTTGGTTTTGTTGAAAATTTAAATGTAATGGAGACTAAGTTTAATAAATATTGGAATCCTCCATTTAATTTTTGTTTAGCTTTCATTATGGATCCTAGATTTAAGATTATTGGTTTACAAGTTTTCTTGGAATAAAATTTTAAAAATATAAATTATGAAAATTCTCAAAATCATGTAGATGTAAGTCTTTGTTAATCAAATATGTTGAAGAATATGAAAGAATATATAATGTAAATTAAATATGTTCAAATGTTGCTAGTCAATCATAATGACCACATCCAACTGCAATGGATCTAGATGATGACTCCTAATGGAATTCGTTAAGTCAAAAAACGAAAAAATTAGTGCAAACTGACACCCAAAATGAATTATTTGGATATTTAAACACTGAATTTTACTTAAGTACGAATAAGTTAATTTTTTTGATGTGTTTAGGATGGTGGAAAATAACTTAGGTATGCTTCCACTAGTTTCTTTGATGGCGTGAGAATTATTATGTCATCTGGCGTCAACTGTGACGTTGGGGGGGTGCTTTTAGCACAGGTATACCTGAAGGATTTGATCGATCTTGCTGACAGAATGCAAATCATGAATATTCAGGACAACAATGACGATGAATATTGAAGACAAATTAGCTAAACTATTATGTTAAAATAGTATTTTTTTCCTAATACCTCTTAGATTTTTTTTCATTATTTCTTAGGTTTAGTCAGCCTTCAGGTTTTTTTTATATGTAACTAATATATTGTTTCTCGAAATGAGACAACAATTATTAATAAATAAATTGGTTAATTTGGGGGGGGGGGGGGGGGATTGTGTTTGCGTTTTTGTTAATTTTATTGTGATTGTATACTTACTTTAAATTAAAAAAACAACCGAAAAATCAAAATCCGACCCAACATCCCCGGACCTGGCATGGATCCGACACGACACGACACGACCCTGTGCCGTGGGCCGAGGAGGCCGGATGTCGTGCCATGCACGGCCCTATACCCAGGTTAGTACCACCTACACATGCAAATTTTAACCTACACACATTTTTATTACACTGGTGATGAACTTTATCGCCGTTTCATTATTATTATTTTTACGATCGAAAATATATGTAAGTCATTTTAACAAACGAGCGAATCAAAGCAACCAAATATACCACTCGAAGAATCAGTTTTACATGAAAAATCAGATTCTTGATATTTCACGTAAGATTCGATTCTAAAAAAAAGGAATCAATTTGCAGAAGCAAATCCAAATGGCATGAACTTGTGATCTGACGATTCGAAATTGCGAGAATCACAAGCTACATTATTGATTATTCACGAGTCACGACTAAGTTGATGGTTGAAGCTTACTACTACACTAGACTATCGAATATATGGCAACTACAATAGTACAGTGTTAAGTGCAAACAATAAATCTAATTTTTACAACAATACATTATTCACGAAAACGTACATGTTTAACTCACAAATCACAACAAATAAACATATATATATTTATATGTTTAACTGACAACATGAACACATACACTTTAATTACAATACATGTACGACCCCGACAAAGTCAACACCATCCATAAAACACACGTTCAAGCGACTAATACTTACCGGTTCAGATTGATTTCAGAAAATTGCAACAATTAACTAACGAGTCATCCCATCAAACACATGGGGAGGCACGTCTATTGCTCCTCTTTTGGCCTGCCTTTCCATATTCGCATGCCATCCTGCCCGAAAACGAAAAAAATACCAATCAAAATTCAAACACAAGATAAGGCTTGCTAATCAAATGTAAAGTCATATATAAATCATAATTAAGCATCAAACAAAGAACCAAAGGTTAATTAGTTTGTTCACCAATGTTCATGTCGAAGCCACGGTTGCGAAGTTCTCGGTACTCCTGGCATAAGGAGCACCAACCACAAAAGAGGTGGGCGAAGAAATCTGCACAAGGAGTCTCCTCCAATCCATATTGAGCCCTCATTTTAGTTCGATAGAAGCACGAGTAGACGAAGTGGCAGCCAGTGAGGGCGCAAACGAGTCCATAAGCCGCACCACTTACACCACAAGCTGAACGAATAGTTAATGTTAGATGATAGTAAGTGATGTCTTAAGACGGTAGAAATAGTACAACTTGGGGAAAAATAGTAATAATAGATCAGGAAAAAAAACACTCTAAATACAAGGGATTTATTATTTATATCTCTCACCTACGCTAACAAAAGGTGGTTTAAAAGTTGACTAACCATTTTATCTTAAATCCAGTCTCAATGTTTACTTCATTGATCAAATTGTTGCCCAAAGATTATAAGAACTTCTAATCCATTTACAAATCTTGCATAGCATCGTGACGCTAAGCTTGACCTAAATGATTGATGTTTAAGATTTGAAGCATATATACTTACAACTCGATCCTCTGTCCAAAATCTCCGCAATCTGGCCGAAGGTGACAAAAGGGCAGACAAAGGTGATCAAACCTGGAATTCGCAAAAATAAATAAATAAATATCCAACCAAATGAACCAAATTTTCAAAACTAAAACTATAGTTAGACATATATGCACGTGTCTAAGGTCAATTACTTACAGTTATTGACGTCTTCGCAGCAGTCGAAAAGGCCAGTGGACCATTGATTAGAACCATCTAGAGGAACACGAAGGTAGCGGTTGTATTCCGGCGTGATAGCCGGAACTCCGGCGGATAGAGGTGCTTGGTCTATGTATTGGCTGCCGGAGTTCTCCATGATCTATATCTCAGATGGAACGAGCTTAGGTGATTTATATATCTTCCAATGAAACAAATTCTAAGGAATTTTGATAAGTCAACGCAGAGGCTTCAAGGAAAAAACATGATGAAAATAATTTAACTATTGCAATGTGAGTTGGGTTGATCAAGTGGGATTAATCTAGTTTTTGTAACGTATCCGGGAACTTTCTCCTGCAATTAAGTAATCGAACCTAATAGTTTAGTATAAAAAGTTGTGGCTCTTGCAATTATTCGTTCAGAAACTAACTAATGTAATATATTCCGTCGATTTGAAATTTGAATTCGTTCTGAAATTTAATTTTTCATATGATATATTGTTTGTTAAATCTTCCGAACGAAACTTAAGAGCGAACTTCATACATATTTGCATAGTTATAAAATATAATTCATATATCTTAATACCAAAGGCTATCAATGTGGATTTTTTTCAGGACCTTGAGAATTTTTGAGGAACTATGCGAAAACTAACAATGTCTTTAAATTTGAAAAGTTTTGTTCTCTTATCTAAAATCAAAAAAATTCATTAACTTAATGCAATATTACTTGAAAAGTTTTGTCATCCTAGCAAATATCCATGTGTTAGCATTAATCTTCTTTGCAACCCAATAAACTCATGTATATATATCAAAAAATTTAGCCCCCCTCAAAATGAGGCCTGAAGCAGGGGCTCACCCTGCTCCTATTATGGGTCGAGCCTGATTTTTTTACACCTATTGAGGATAACTTGACGTAAAGTAATTTGCATTTGGGGTGTGTGTGTTGTTGTGCATCCGGAATCCGAGTGAAAAGAAATTAGATTTTGGTTGACTCCGGAAAGAAAGTTGTTTGTGCACTATGAGGAATCCATGCCTACTTTTCGTCGGGTAATGTGGTGTATACAATGTTTTCTTTGAGCTTTCTAACCGTTTTGGGTTGGAAAGCAACAGAAATCGATTTTTTTCCAGTCAACCATCAACCATCCGGCCTACCAAAATAATTTTAATGGACGACCGAACACATTTCGGTCAATTGAAGATGTTTTTTTCCTAATAATTGTGCTCGTAGGTTTACGTGGATTAACAGATGGGAGAGGTGATGGGTTATCATTATCTTCAGAATCATATGGTAAAAGCATGAAAATTACTAAATATGTAAATAAAAAGTGTTTTTTTATAAATGAGAAAGTCATGGTGATGATTGATTGACTAAAATTAACTACTAAAAAGATTAGAAAAACCTTGAAAATGAAGAGAAGAGGAGTTGCAAAATCGACGGTCAGCGGTCTGCTTGTAGCTTTAGGTTTAACGTTTTAGCTCAAGCTCGACTTGTTTCCACCCAAATCAGAGAAAAAGTATAGAAGATTTGGAGTGACATGTGTGAAGAAAATGAGAGTGCTTGAGAGATTTATATATGGTAGATAGGGGTAGTTTAGTGCCAGGTCGTGCTGACACAGCCCGGTACCCAGGTCTTTTGTGGTACTTTGAAGCTTATTGAAGTTTTTTTTTGCACTTGTTGAGTTAACATATCAAGCAGTAATATACTGCAAAACATATCATGTTACGTTGTACTTTTCAGTAATTTTTTTTAGATGTTGTTTTTTATATGTTAGGAATTTCAAGTTATCTACTTGAAACATACAAAATAACATATTAAAAAATAATTTTTAAATAATTTTTAGATATTGGTAAACTTATAATTTTTATTAGTAAATAATACAATCAAAGAAACCAATATAGTAATCTAACATCAATAATCCATAAAAATCCAGAGAAACGGTAAAAAAACCCGATAAAGGAGACATATGTGAGAGCATGAATTAAGAGTGAGGATCGATTTCAGTTTGGAAGTTTTTGGATGACAAATTTCTATTTTTTTCTAGCAAATTATTTAGAATGAACTTCTAGAACCTAATCCAAACGACACATTCAACTCTAATATTGAAATATTTGGAGCTAGATTAAGATATGTTATGGAAAAAAATCCATTAAAACATAAGATTTTTTAATATTGTGCAACTCAGAAACATTTGCTAAAATGTCACTCAGTTACGTCTATTTACTTAGTGTTGAAACTTATATAGTTAATGTAATCCTTAACATATGTAATCAAATATACAAATTTTCATTTCAATAAAAAAATCTTTCTACATCTCTCATCTCTTTCCTTCCATCCACACTGTTGATCCAATATTCCGATCGTCGGTGGTCGTCGCCCGAAGATTTCTACACTTAGGAGCAACTCAAAAACACAATTATCATCCAAAAACCCATTATTTTTTCAGATTAGCACGAATTTGTCACCCCGTTATATTTTTCCGTCAAGTGACTATACTACTACGTTGATTGCGTTAAAAATCTTAATATTTATGGTCAATTTTACAATTTCATCATAAAAACTTAATATACATTTCTTTTTTCTTTCTCCACTCTCTTCTCCTCTCGACTCTTTGCATATCAACCCACAAAAAGTCCTTAACTCTAATTATGGAATGTGTCAAATTAAATTCAATTACTCAAATTATACTTTCTTAATATATGAACAAATTCTAAATATATTCTTTAGATTTTTAATACCATCCCCGACCTTGACTTCATACATCCAAATATTCTCCCAATAAACATCGCGGGAGGTATTTGTTGAAAGGAATGTGTTCTAAAAGTTTACTTTTATATGTCTTTTATTATGAATTGAATGTATAAACATTTTGTTCCTTGATTAATATATTCATCTTTTGAAAGTGTTAAGGAATAGACTTTTGGTCATTAACCGTAGAACTCTAATAAATAATCGTTTACGTAAATCAAAATTGATTCACAATCATGGTGGTTAACATGGAACATTAATCACCGAGTTAAAATTGTCATGTTCGTTAAAGGGTATTGTAGCTATACAAGTATTTAACAACATGAGTATATGAAATAGAAAATGTTTCTTTCATATATTGAATTGACCTAACAAATGAAACATTATGGAATTGTGTTTGTGTCATTAATATTTCATTGTGTCATTGAATCATAATATATAAAACCTATGTCTTTTCACATGAAAAATGTATAATTTGATTTTATCAAAAATTATCATTGAATATAGTGATAAATATATTAGTTGGTTATACATGACTTGTACTGAAAAAGATGATGTGTCAAAAGATTATCATTGCTCATCTTGACTTGAGTTATGATATTGTTGGGCTCTCTGATAAAACAAAAATATAATATGCACAATGTACTTGTGTATAGTTATATATTTATAATTAGTTTGAGAGATCAAGAAATGAATATATAATACAAAGATGACACATTTGTACTTTGTATAATATTCTTAATATCATGAGGAAAGAGATAAACACAAGTGATATTATTTATATCGCTAAATGAATTGTGTTCTGTTCGAGTGAACAAAATATATTTGTTATTTTGAGTAACTATAATATGTAGTTAGTTACCACTTATAGTTTATGATATAAAATATTTTATATCATTGTCAATATAACTCATATCCTTCTAATGTGATTCACAACATTATAACATACACTAGTGCAGAATTGGCTTTACTCGTCGCCCAATAGACGTCGACCGTTACAACGGCCGACGTCTATTGTGGAGAGGACAACATAGACGTCGGCTGAAATGGAAGCCGACGTCTATGTGACACTATAGACGTCGTCTGTAGGAATAACACATTTAACCGACGTCTATAGTGTATAGACGTCGACCTTTAGACGTCGGTGTTTTAGTACCTTGTGAAGCCAACGTCTATAGGGTATAGACGTCGGACTATATACGTCGGACGTAATGTAAGACCGACGTCTATAGTCTATCCACATAGACGTCGAGGTATAGACGTCGGTGTTATGGAACATCCGACGTATATAGGTCTTAAAGAAATCGGACAGACGCGTTTTCTTTCATTCTTTTCAGTCGAAACCCACCCAAACCCTAGCCGTCCCGCGACCGAACTCTCCTCCGCGACCATCCTCCGACCGATCCGCACCGTCTCCGGCACCGCAGCGAGCTCCCAAGCGCTCCTCCACTTCTCCGGCCCTCTTCTCCTTCTTCCTCCGTCTTCCTCCGTCTCTCTCCACATGTAGGTTTTAAGTTCGTTTTTTCTTGTTTTAAGTTCGTCTTTCTCCACATATTCTCTCTAACTTAGCCTCCTCCGCATGTAGCTTCATCGTGTCGTTTACAGCCGTCTCCTCCGCGACGTCTTCGGGAACCACAAAGAGCTCCTCCGGCAATACAACTTTTCCCTCCTCTGGTTCGTGCTCAATTTTAGATTCTTAATTTAGGATTAGTTTAGACCAAGAATCCAACGCCAAATTAGGATTAGTGCAAATATTGGTTAGATAACGATTCAATGTGGATGTACACTCTTGACATGTAGACGTGATAAGCAACTTCTTCTCGGAGTTTTTTTGCATGTGTGTTATGTGTTGATATTTGATAAACATATTCATTGGATTGATTTAGTTTGGATTGAGTTGGGTTGGTTGGATGATTTAACCAAACTTTGTTTTCATTGGATTGATTTGGTTTGGATTATGTTAAGAATTTAGTTTGGATTGAGTAGAGAAATACATAATGTGAATGTGATTAGATAACTAGATATTAGGATTTGAATAAAATTTAAGTGGATAACTAGATGTGAATGTGATTAGATAACTAGATATTAGGATTTTCTTGTTGATTTCAGGATTTGAAGAATTTTACATATTAAATTTTAAGTGGAGGTTCTGCCAAAATTTCAATAAAATTTTATTCCCAATTATTATTAATAACATGATAGTTTGTGTTTAAAATGTTTTTCTGTCAATTCAAGTAATTAGTTTTAATACTTGATTTTAATATTTTAAATGTTTATTGCCTTAATTTATTGAATTTTTAATATTATGATAATAACTCATTGCCCCCTTAAACAACTTGGCCTTTAATAACCCAAAGCAAAAGATTAGACAATATTTGTTAAGTCATTCATCATATAGGATTTGCATGCATTGTATTTTCTATTATTTACGCTTTCTGTCGTAGATTGCTGGCGTAAGGTACGTACTATCTTTCACTCATCATTCATTAGAAAGCACGCATTAGTTAGTAGGACTTGCATTGTAACAAGAGTGAGGTGAGTGTTTGTATTTTAACGGTTCTATACATCTTTGTAAGGTGTCAAGCCCCCGGAGCAAAGGGTCAAACAACCAATCTCCGATCAACATTAATTCGCTTCCAAGTAGGTGCAAAATGTTGTATCAATGTATGGTAGGTAGGGAGGCACAATCGTTAAGTACCTTAGAGTTGGAGGGGGATAAAGGGTTGCCTCCGGCTTTGTACGTCACCAAAGAGGATATCATGCAGTTCATGGCGATGGATTCGTTGTGTATCATGATTATCGACGTGCAAGTGAAGTAAGTGTTCTTTTGTATACAATGAAAAGTATTGAATAATTTTATCAAAACTGTAATAAATTATAATTTTTATACTTGTAGACATCTTTACGACGTCAGAAGGTCAATCTTTCCCGAGGATCAAGTATTTGGATTTATCAGTCCATCTACATATATATACGGGAATGACGATAAATCGGGTCAACTAGGGACATTCTTTAAAGAAGAAGACAAGAAATATTATCTGCTCCCTTATCATGAGAGGTAAACTTTGTAATTCAAAGTGAAAATTTATTTTGTAATAAACTTCTAATTATATATATAACACAGGGCTCATTGTATGCTTGTCGTTGTATGCCCAACGACTAATTCAGCATATTGGTTTGATCCGTTGGGGTCGAATAAACCAAGGGACTCAATAAAGAAACTTCTAAATATGTAAGTTCGTTTAGTCGTGAATAAAGTAATTCGTGGATTTTTATTAGTATTATTGATTGATATTTTAACTTGTGCTACTCAGGGCAATTAAGGTTTACAGAGCTTTAGGTGGTAGGAGAACAACCACAAAATCAGGAATAATATGACATGGAATGAGAGTACGTTCTATCCCATTTTTGTTAATTAAGTTAGGAACAAATATTTAGCGAATTCCTATGTTTGTAGTACCGGAAGCAGGTTGGAAATACGGAATGCGGTTACTACGTGATGAGATACATGGAGGAAATCCTCGATGTGGCAACTCAAGACGTATGTCTAACCGAGGTAATGTAGATCGTTATTCAATTGTATATTCAATTGTAGTTTCAATATTTAGTTATTAATATTCAACACACTTGTAATTTTTTGATAGGTTTTCCCAAAAAGTAGTGATCCATTCTCGCAACAAGAGCTCGATGAAACTCGCGACCGATGGGCTCGCTACTTCATCAGAAACATGCTGACGAACTAAGAGTTTCTACTGCCAATTGTATTTTTTGTAATTTAGTTAACAAGTGCACTTGTATTACAAACCTACACTCTATGCCTTAATATAATCGCCTTAATTTTAGAATGAATTAATTGCAAGTGTGTTGAATGTTAATTGTGGTTGTATTTTTGTGTTTGTGTTTGTGCATGTATGCTTGTGGATGTATGTGGATGTATGCTTGTGAATGTCAATTGTATGGATGTATGTGGGATGTATATGGATGTATGTGGATGAAATTTATAGGTGAACGAATTTGGTGCAGTTGTATGTACACGACGACGATGACTAAAACCAATTTCGTCGGATCCTATTTATTTTTTTTTGTCCAGGTTTGGGAATAGACGTCGGCTGTCTCTATAAGCCGACGTCTATTCCTCTGAAGAAAGGAATAGACGTCGGCTTTCTATGTAATCCGACGTCTATCCCTAAAGTATAGGCGTCGTATCTTAGTTATCCGACGTCTATCTCTAACGTATAGGCGTCGTATGTTTGTTAACCGACGTGTATACATTAAAGAATACACGTCGGAGTCTAATTAAAGCCGACGTATATCCGTTAGGTATAGACGTCGGCTATACTATGACCGACGTCTATGTATAGACGACGCACACATATACGTCGGATTGGGGTGTGCTCATATCCGACGTGTATAACCCCTTATATCCGATGTATATTCCCTTTTCTGTAGTAGTGATATGAATTTACTAAAATCCCAAAGTCCAAATTTTGTTGGATATTAATCCAAAATTTGGTAAAGTCAAAAACAGTGAAAATTGGTCCGACCGTTTGCCCACATTTTTGAATATATTAATAAGAGAGTTTTTACTGATTAATTTCACATGATGTGGTTTAGTGGGGAGATAAACAAGAGATCATATACAAAGTGATTTGCGCATGATGTGGTTTAATGAAGAAATTAGTAAGCGAAGAAGTCATATTTTGATTTTGGGATTAGGTGTTTGGGTTTACTTGGGTCCTTTTATTTTGGTCATGCTATTTGTTGGATTTTATCAAACTAATAGTTTCCATATTTAAGAAGAATTTGTGAATTGTTATGGACTTCTATTAAAAATTACCTATAAATATTAAGTTTTTTTAACGTCGTTAACGAAATAGTATTGTCACTAATGAAAAAGGTTAACAGTGTGCCACATCCACATCAATGTAAAAAAATAATGACATTTTGGACGTTAAACATATTTTTTAGCTGTTCATACGTAAATAGTCGTAAATACGTAGCATTTTAGCAATTCAAATATATTCGAGTGACACAATAACAAAAAACCCAAATTCAAACTCACCCCTAATTCCACCCATCGGTGCCAAATCAGCGCCCGAAACCAAAACCGAACCCCAACCCAACTCTCCTCCGATCACCATCACCTGCCGCCACCGGAGATGTTCCGCAACAAGGTAATGGTGAAGGTGGACCCCCCCGTCTCCGTCTCCCCCTTCCTCCTCGTCCAGATCCACCTCCGCAGCCCCGACCCCAACCCCGACCCCCTCTGCTGGTCCCTCTCCCGCTCCCTCCACCTCGCCTGCTTCCTCCTCTACCCCTCCACCCTCGCCCTCGTCTACAAGGTTCGCCCAATCTTTACTTTTCCGATTCCGAGGATTCGCTGATGCTTTTGCGGTTTGTGCAGCGGAACCAGGAGGGAGCCGCCAGGGAGGCCTTGGAGAGGATAGAGAAGAATCTTCCAATTCAGAGTGTGAGTTTTAGGGTCCGTTTGGGACTGCATTTTGGTAATCTGGTTTTTATTCCCGAAAATCAAGAATTAAGTGTGTTTTGTGATTGTCGTCTTCGTACTGAGGTTGGAGTGCCTTTGGAAATTGATTATGAGATTTGATCAGATTTTAGATTATCAAAATGTGATTCAGACCGACGGTTAGGGTTTGTTGTGATTTTTTGTTTGGTTTTGAATTCGTGGGTTTGGTTGTTGTGAAGGTCGAGGAGGAGGAGGAGTTGAGTTCCCAAAGCGTGGCAGCAAAAGCTGTGGAGTGTGTGCTGAAGGCGCATCTTTTGAATAGTGGATGGAGTTGTGTTGGGAATAGTTGTTTCGTTAGTTCAAGTTTTTGCAGTGAAGATGAGACTAAGCCGCTGCTGGCTTTCAACGTGGTGAGTTGATTTTGTGGGCTTTATTTTATTTTGGTCTTCTTCTCTTTATCTGGTGGTATGCATGTATGACTAATTTGAAATATTAATTTAGTCTTTGTGTGCACGTTGGAGCTAAATGATGCATTCAACTTATTAAATAGAATAGAATATCGGAATTTAGGACATTGTATCAACAACGTTGATTATCTTGTTGTCTTTCGATACTACTTGGTGTTTCCTGTAAAACGATCTTTGTGTCACGTATTTATGCAAAGATGAATCTAAAGTGCTATTGATTTTTATGCTGATTTTTTTGCTCCTTGATTTAAGACTGAAGAAACAATTTCCCTTTATAATTGTCTTATGTAATACTCTTGTCTATTATGCATTACAGAGTGTACAGTCAGACAGAGATGGAAGTTTTGTCTTCCTTGTCTCCCCAGATGTTATCCGGTTCAACAGATTTAAGGTGCCCATTTTCACTCAATTTAGTTTAGGCTGTAGGCCTTTTTAGCCATCTTATCTGATTTCTGGTTAATTTGAGAAAATGGCGCAGATGACAAACTTAGTTGGCTCTAAAATGACAAAAATGTTTGATGAGGGAGAAGAAATCATTCTAGAGGACTTCAATTTTGTAACATCTTGTTCTAGCCTGCCTTCTCTAATGGAAGGATGTGTGATCGGTAATGTACCAAGATGATGTATGAAATAACTTATGCGTTTTCTTCCACCTACTAAGTTTTCTTGTTCCAACAACGACAAATAGGATTAAGAAAACTGCTTCCAGCAGGAGAGGACCTTTTGCGTTTTCAAGATATTTGGTCATCAAAGGTGACACTCTTTATCTTTCAACTACAGACTACTAGGCTATATTTCTAATTGCTTCCCAAATAATTCACTTACTAATTGCTATTAACTTACAAAGACCATACCTTGCAGCATGGTCTGAATTTACCCAGTGAGTACTTCATTAAAGTTCAGTGGTACAGTAGGATTTCAGCAAGCCCAGAATGGTTTGTGTTCCTATAAGATTTTTTCCATATAAAGAATGAATTTTGATATGTATATTAAAATACAATGGATTTGACTATCATTTTTGTCTGTTACCTTCCCTTCAGGTTTCCATCTGCCTTTGTTCTTCAAGGGTCTGGATTTTCTCCAGCTCCACAGTCTGTTAGAATTTCAAAATCTGTTGAAGTTCTGCAATCTTTTATGACATGTATTGAAGGTGAACTACTGAACTGTCATTTTTTTTCTTCACAAATTTGTGTCTTACACAAACAGGTTTTTGTGGAAGTTATAAAACTTTTATCCAGGATATTCTCAATTTCATCTAACTTAGTAAGATATGACTTATCCAAACTCCAAAGTGTGGTTCATTAATCATGGCATTTCCGCAACTTTTACTGCAGCTTGGAATTTTTGTGGTCAAGGTGCATTGAAGGCCAAGGTACTGAAAATTCTTGCAATTGCTAACACTGTCGTTCCTCACTTTCATTTGAACCTCTATTGAGAAAAGAAACACCCTGATGTTACTACATTTAAGTGAAATATAGTTGTGATGTATCCTGGTAACAACTTTCATTTATATGGAGATTTCATGTTTTTCTTTCTTTAAATGTTTCACGCTACAGGACATATCTACTCTTACAATTGGTTCAGAGCTTTTATCTTGGACCAGAGCTGTTGCTGATTCACAGAGTAGCACAACAAATGATACGTCCAGTTTTAACAAGAAATGTGTTGTAAATTTGCTCTCAAATAATGGTAGGAGTTACATTATATCCGGCTTCAGTTATATATATATATATATATATATATATATATATATATATATATATATATATATATATATATATATAGTATCTACGACAACTCATCAACCCTTTCTGCAGATTTTCGCACTGCAAAACCACCACTCATTTGTGGAAGTACTACTGTCAGTGAGAAATCACCAAGACAAGTTAGTACTGACATTTCAGATGCCTGTGCACTTGAATGTGCTACTGCTTCTGAAATTTGTAATGCTGCAAAACAATCATTTGTGCAAGTATCACCTGTCATAAACCCCTCTCATCCAGGTGATTTATTATCTCATTGGTCCAGCCTGTTTCTAGTATGGTAGATAATATTTTCTGAATGTGTTTGCATATGATAGTTTTGTAATCCGTATCTTATGAAAATTATTAACTTATTGAAATACAGTCCGCTTTTGTTTGATTTGGTTTTGTTAAGGTACTCCAGTTTTCTGTTCTTCAGTATGCGATTTTGAATATCAGCTCAGAGCTCACTACAGCTTTGCAAGACTACTATTGTCTTTAAGTTTCTAATGAAGGTTGGTTATTTTCCCTGTAGGTGACATGAAAAGTCAGGTATTTAAGCCAAGATTCTCCCGGAGGCTTCAAAGTAAACAAATGGAAAGCAGTGAAAGTATTGTTTAATGCTCTATTTTATTAGAGTATTACATATTGTTTTCCCTTTATTTTTCTAATGTAAGCCGTACTTTTATCTGTAGATGCTAATGGAGGGCCAATTCAAAGAAAGGCTGAGATCGGCCTCAAAGATATAAGTAACATCCCTTGTCAAGATCGGCGTTTGCTTCCTAGGAGGAAAGGAAAAAACACTTGCCAAAATCGAAGTATTGAAAACAATTACCAGATCATGTTTATTGAATTTCCGGGGCATAAGCATTATTAAGACTTCCTCTTTTTCTTGCTTCTACAGAAACAAAACCTGAAGACATTGTCCCAGAAGGTGCAATTAAAACAAATATTGAGGTTGTCAACCAGGATGTAAGTGCAATCTTTCTGTCATTTTCTTTTCGAGATTAACAAGACTATGGTGTTTGTTAGTTTATCTATGTCTGGTACACAGATTTGCAAATTCTGTACTACTTAGTATCCTCTTTCAAGAGTAGTATTTTGAAATGAGAATTTTGGGAAAAAACTTATTTAGGTTGTCCTTGATATTCTCCCTGTAATAAATCCCGTTTCATGACATCATCAATTATAGGCGTATGTACACCCTTGAAGACTGGCTTTAGAACTTACATTAAGGATAGCAAGAGTTTACAACAACCAAACTACTCGGTAAAGACCAGAATTTGCTTTATTTAAGAGTGGTTTGTCAACATAAATAAAAAAGAAGATAATCTATTGTAGTTGTAAGTAAAAAACATGTATAGTTTCATGTAAACACCAAATCTACTCTGGGTTGAATTGAGGATTAAGATTTAAAAGTCCTCCGACTACGCCGATTCACTATCCCAAGTTTTTAGTTATTCAAGTAGTGATTGCATTGATCCATGGACTATATAGCTTCTATGAATAACTTTTAATTATTAAATCTCCCCCCGCAATGAACAACAACGACCAACTAACTTTGGCGAAAGTGCTGCTTATGTAAGATACTTTAGTTGATTGACTTAATGTGTAGTCAATGTAGGTGAAAATTTACCAATACAATGTTTTTGTCAGATATCTGGAGATTGTAGACCTTCAAAGGAAAATGTGAACTCTGAAGTGCCTTCTGATAACTATTTATCAGGTATTTGAATGTTAAGCAATCACTCCCTAAAGTCTCTAAATTTTATCGTCGGCCTTTGCATCTACGTCTGTCTTATTGTACTTATTTAGGAACTGCAGTCAACTGTACAAGGAAGATACAAGCCAATATCAAGACTCGCAAGAGGACTTCCCTTAAAGAAGACAAGATAAGTGTATCTTAGCCATTATGTCCTAGCTATTGTATCGATAAGCATTATTTCGTCTTGTTATTGATGTTGGAGGAAGATCAATATTACATATTGCTAAAAACAGGTTTCATTCAGAAAACTTACATTAATTTGCTGATAGCATTTAGATAGGTAACATAAGTCGGAGCGACATTGGGGATTTTATGTATTCTACTCTGGGTAGAAAATGTGTTTCCAGTTTTAGCTGTAGTAGATATTCTCTCTCCCTAAAAGAGTATGGTGGTAGGCCCTTGGACCTTGGTATTTGAATTCTTTTCAGAATTTGGATTGCCCTTTGTATTTGAAGTTTGAAATTTGAAGTTGGATTTCCAACTCTTTGCCCAACCAATCTAAAAAACCTTGCAAATCTTGGATGAACGATACAAAAATAGGTGATTATCCTTGGTAGATCAAATAACAAAGTTCAATTAATGTTTTCTCGTTCCTAAACTCCTTTTTTAATTTCAAAACAATGATAATAAATAATATTTTTTTATTAGATATTGCTTTTATGCCTCTGAGTTTGTCTAAATGATCAATTTTTTTATCATTAGAACACAAGCTGAACTTCTCTATCTTGGAAGCTCTTGTCTGGTAATTTTTGTACATGGGAACTCAGCTCGTGTTCATAGTTTCATAGAAAACTAGAAGGGCCAAATTTGGTGTCAATTTGTCAATGGACATTGAATTCATTATTGTCAATAATCATAGCAGACTATGAGACTAAGGCAACACAGGTATCACACACATATAAAACCGATTTACAAATGTAGTTGTTTACATGGTCGTGGTTTTACATGGATATATTTAATTTGTTTTATTGTTTATTTAGGTGTTATATAAAAAATAACCCATTTCTGATTTTTGCTCATGTTTGCTAAATGACACAATTGGAGTTATGTTTCACAAAGGCATGATACTTCCCAAAGGTTTATAATTAGAGTTATGTTTCACACTGCAATACTGCATGAAATACAAGTATACAAACACATGGTTAAAACTAAAATTTTGATTTTACCTCTTTCACAGTAAGGATGACCTGCAAAGCAACATGACAAAGAAAAGGGTAAAGCCACAATGTGATCCATCGGACAACACTTCAAAGGTAAATTCAACCTTCTTTTCAATTGATTTCTCATGTTAGTTGCTTAATATAGAGATTGATTATGATAATGATCTATTTTAGGTACTCGATCACCATGAAAAAGCACAGCTGGAGGCCCTCACTGTTGCAGAATTGAAATGCTTCTTGTCTTCGAAACAAGCCAAAGTTGGAGGGAAAAAACAAGATTTGATAGAGAGAATATCTGCCCTCTTGTCTAAATAGGTATTTCTTGATCCTATGTGCTTGCTGATTCGCTTCTTGGTTGTCGACATCATCAACTTCACCAACAATAACTACACAGAAATATGCGGTTTCTTTATGAGTGCTTGGCATTTTCGATATGATTGCCGAACAGTTCGATTGAGGATGGTAAATTTATGAGAAAGGTAATAAAGCTGCATTATTAAGAAAGACAAGGAGCACATACTGGGGGAAGAACTGTGCCAAGGATTAAATTTGTGTTTGCTTTTTGCACTTTACGTTCTTATTGTATTTGATATGGGAATTTTGGGGTATATGCTTTGTAAATTGTAAATGATGCATAAGGCAATGTTGTTGTCACAAGACTAAAACAACTCTCAGAATATTCATTATGAAAGCTGAGAATCCATTTATTGTGAATATTATTGTTATAACTATTAAGTTATTATCATCGCTACTGCAAATCTGTAACCGCTGTAGTTTCAAGGCATGTCTTGGAAGAGGATCAGGTTTCGAATGGTAATCCATGTTGCCCTATTTTTCTACCTTATTTCGCATACGTGATATGCATGCTGCTTCAAATATTGAGGTTATTTTTTTGGACGGGACCTTTTGAATTAACACTGAATTTTTGTTATCTCTGAAAGCGAATGCAAATCACTCTCTCAGGTATTGGGATAGAACCTTAAGTTGGATGTAAAAATACAATTTTGTTATCTAATGTTAGGTCACCTCCAATTTAGAATTACAACTCGCATAACAAAGGAGGAGCATAACAAAGAAGTGAATCGGGTGTCTTAACTCTTAAGAGTGAGAAACAACTGATAAGCAAAATTAGTATTATTTTAAGTTCATCTATGATTGCTACTTATATCCTTTTCTTTTGCAAAATACTGTAGTCATACAAACCGTCACTAAATGGTAATTTTTTAGACTTTTTTTTAAAGCAATGGCTTACAACCAAAATTGAAGTGTGTTTGGCTTTTGTTTTTAGCATTGTTTTAGCATTTTCCAAAATATATATTTAATTTTGTATATCAAAATATTCACCAACAAATAGCAATTATCTATTAACATTTTTTTTTGTGTGCAAGCAAAATACATTTTGAAAGAATAAAACCTAAAGTTGTAATTAATCCACTAGGATGGCAAACTATACGTGCACCGTAATATGCATCAATGCATGCATACTTCAAACTTCAAAGCTAATAATCCTCTTATCCTCCTCTACAGTCCAGACTCTAGCAGAGAAATTACTTCACTATAAAGAAATACTTTTAAACTCCTTCGAGCCTGTTTAAGGAAGTTGCAGAGACTCTTCGCATAGTCGCATGCATGCAAGTTGCAATCCCCTCGTCTCCTCTCAGTCTGCTTTTAATGATCATAACTTCTCTACCCGCCAAACAACGTCCGAGTCCGTTCAGTTCCACTTTCTCAACTATAAATACCTCCAAACTCCTCCACTCCAACTCACTCCTTCCAAACTCCCCCAAAGTGTCCAACCCTAAACCCAGACCATGGCCTCCATCAAGCACGAGCCCACCACCCTCGCTCCGCTCACCTCCTCCTACAACGACCAAATCCGCCCACTCCTCGACGCCGTCGATCGCCTCCGGCAACTCAACGTGATGAAAGAAGGCATCCAACTCCCCACCATCGTCGTCGTCGGAGATCAGTCCTCCGGCAAGTCCAGCGTGCTCGAGTCCCTTGCCGGCATCAGCCTCCCACGAGGCCAAGGCATCTGCACCCGTGTCCCTCTCATCATGCGCCTGCAACACCACCCCACGAAGTCCGACCCTTCCCTAACCCTAGAGTACAACGACAGGTGTATCCCCACGACGGAAGCTGATATCTCCGACGCCATCACCGCTGCCACCGACGAGATCGCCGGCAGTGGGAAGGGAATCTCGAATATTCCTCTCACGTTGGTTGTTAAGAAGAATGGAGTCCCAGACCTGACCATGGTCGACCTCCCCGGGATTACTCGCGTGCCGGTGCACGGCCAACCGGAAAACATTTACGAACAAATTCAGGATATTATAATGGAGTTTATAACCCCAAAGGAGAGTATAATTCTCAACGTCCTCTCCGCCACCGTTGACTTCCCCACGTGCGAGTCCATCCGGATGTCGCAGCAGGTGGACAAGACGGGGGAGAGGACGCTCGCCGTCGTGACGAAGTCCGACAAGGCCCCGGAGGGGTTGCTGGAAAAAGTAACCGCAGATGACGTAAACATCGGGCTTGGGTACGTCTGCGTTCGTAACCGGATCGGAGATGAATCCTACGAGGAGGCCCGAAAGACAGAAGCCTCACTCTTCTCTTCTCACCCGCTACTGTCGAGAATCGACAAGGCGATAGTCGGAGTCCCGGTTTTAGCCCAGAAGTTAGTGCAGATCCAGGCGTCGGGTATCGCCCGGTGCTTGCCGGACATAGTTAAGAAGATAAACCAGAAATTGAACGAGAACTTGTCGGAACTCAACCAGATGCCGCATAATTTAAGTAGTGTGTCCGACGCAATGAGGGCGCTGATGCACTTGCTGAGCGCAAGCAAGGAAACTCTCCGTAAGATCCTCGTAAGAGGAGAGTTCGAGGATTTCCCCGACGAGCCTCACCTCCACTGCACCGCCCGGCTCGCGAACATGCTTGACGAATACGCGAAAGCGCTGCCGTCCCAGTGCCCCGACTCCGGCGGGTTGTTCTTAACCGAAGAGATCCAGATATTAGAGGAGTGTAAGGGGATTACACTCCCCCATTTCCTCCCCCGGGCCGCTTTCTCGGTGTTGCTTAAGAGGAAGATCAAGGAGATAGAGTATATTCCGGTCGATTTCATCTCCAAAGTGTGGGCTTACGTCGAAGACGTCGTGCTCCGAATCGTCATGATGAAATCCGACAATTACCCGCAGCTCCAGAGCTGCATCCGAAGGGCGGCCCAAAATCTTATGGAGAACATCAAAACCAGATCAATTAACCACGTCCAAGTTTTGGTAGAGATGGAGAGGAACTCCGATTACACTGCCAACCCCGACTACTCCCTCACTTGGGCTTCTTTCATGGAGCAGCAAGACGCTTTCATGAAGGCGATCGAGGAGCACTCCACCCCGACCAACTTGACACTCAAGGTGTATGGAGACGTGGATGTGGCCCACCTGAGGGATCAAGTGGCTGTAGCCGAGCAGGCGTTCGATATGCGGATGCGGCTTGCTGCTTACTGGAGGAGCGTTGTTGTTAGGATGGTGGATGGACTGGCTTTGCATTTGATGTATGGGGTTAGGAACCTGGTGGAGGTTGAGCTGGAGAGTGTTGTGCTGGAGGAGCTGGTGGGACCCGGGAAAGGTGGGGTCGAGAAGATGCTGGAGGAGATGCCTTCTACTGCTAGGAAGAGGGATCGGTTGAAGCAAAGGATTCAACTGCTAAAGGCTTCTGACGAGGTGGTGGGAAATATTATGGATAGGTTTGTTATGGGAGGTGAACACTAGTTTCTGTTGTTTGTGTTAGTGAGTTTTATTTATGTTAGTCCATCTTCTGTCTTGCTTGTGTGACGTTGTGTCTTGTTTGTGTTTGTCGTTGCTTATGGTGCAATCTGTTTGTGGTCTTAAGCTGTTTTCTGTGGGAGTTAAAGGTATGAAGGAATGCTTCGCTATCACAAAAAAAGAACGTTTGGCTCTCATCCCTACTTACGAAGATGTGGTATCTTTTTGGAGTTCTGAAGTTTGTATCATGCTTGTTTAGTAAATTCTATTTTACTCGCAACCTTTATTAAAGTAATAAAACCAATGGCTTAATTCCTATTTATATGTTATGCCCTTTAATTATGTTTGGTACTTCTCAGCAGAGCCTTGGTGGTGTCTACGTCGATATTTTTCTTTGCTGCCTTCGTCGTAATTATTTTGCACGAAATTCCAAGTAAATCATTCAAATGTAGTTAATGAACTCAGCGCTAAACTGTCAACGAAGTTACGAATTAAGAACCCCAATTCCTGTAAGATAAATCCAGCAAACGTATCCTCCCCAAAAAAATTACGAAATGACAAAATCACAAGGATAATTCCATCAAAGCAGACATCCTTGGAGGGAACATGAACAATTTGCAACTACCCACCCAAAGAAAGATTTCTCGTGCAGCTTACTCGCGAGGCGGACAACCCGGTTCCATTGCAATACTAAATCAAGCCTGTAGAAACAAGCAAATCTTACAGCACTAAGATTTGATGGATCCGGAAGACTAATGCAACTTGGACTCCAACAATATAGCCTAAAAGTGTATCACTACACTACATCATTAAGCCCGTAGAAACCTGATGTTTGACGAATGATGTCTGTTTGCACCTCCAGGGTGCAACTGTACAAGTGGGATGGAACAGAAGTAGAATAAAACATTGTATGCCAATTTGCCATTGCAGATGTACCTCTAGTCGGATGTACCTCCCCCCATTTTGCTAGCCAAAGAAGTGCCAGTCACGTACCTTGATAATTCTGTCAAGAATATCAATATATACCACAATGTAAAACACTAGCACTATATCAAAACTGCCAGCAGAAATACTAACTCACGATCAAAACATGGACATGCTACAAGTTTCCAAATCTCCCCCACATTTGCTAGAGATAATTGTTCAAATGCTTTCTGAGATTGACCTTTTCGCAAAAATGTTGAGACTCAAACTACTGGAATAGCTTGCTTAATCTATTCAGCGAATTGCTGGCTGTCTTGTTGGTTGGTTCCACGACAGCGCGTGTTTGAAGTCTGGATAGTGAAATCAAGAACGTTATCGGGCGACCTAGCTCAAAAGCAAAATAATGCAAAATCCCAATGAAAGAAAAGGCATGCACAACATACCATCAATTGCCTCATAATAGTATCCCAGCATTTCCCTATCTGTCCCTCTCCGAAGATAAAAGCTTAAATGTTCTGGTTATCAAAACATGAAGTAGTTTATTTCATCAGGCGTGGAACAAGTAGCGCTAACACATAGCCTAAAAACTGAAAGTTCACACGTACACATATATAAGAGGAATTCACACTACCCTTAAAATAAGTTTGACAATAATTTGCCATTGTTAATAAATTTAAACTTCAAATGTAAAAATCCAACATGTGGATCTTGATCTATGAATTATATTATTTATTGTTGAAACAATTACAAATAGATTCTATGTTATATAAAGATTTACATATGCCGAATGAATATTCCATAAGGATCCACATAAAGTTAATGTACAAAAACACGTATAGGAAAACAACAAAAAAACGAACAGTGATCAGAGACGACCTCAAAAACCGAGCTGTCGGAATGCAATTTGCCTCAGAGAAAATATCGGCCCACATACCAGTACGTTTGATGGTCTACCATTTTTCTCCCAGGGTAGAACAATTTTGGTAGGGAGAGGATAAAATGAAAACGTGTGTATACAGGAAGAAATTAACTGTGATATATATATATATATAATTTTGTAACCGTCAAGGACTTAATTGCAAAAAAAAATTAACATGAGGTCCAAAAAGATAAACCCATCGCCCTCAGGCTAAAACCTCTAATTTCCCCCAAAACCCCCTCGCACCGCATCGCACCGGACGTGACGGGCGCGTGCGTGTGTGTGGAGAATTCTCTCATAATCTCTTTCTACCTACAAAGGGTCAAGTGAAGATGATGTTTATCAACGTCCTCCAACGTTTTAGATTCACCAACGTGAGACTAAAAGTGAGGGAACACATGACACATGTGGCAATAGTTCTCATCTTCAACTCAACATTAGATTTACTCAATTGAGTTATTCGTAGGTCTAACCCAAACTTAATAATCTAACATTTATGTCTGTCAAAAATAAAATAAAATTAGAAAGACATTTGATATAAGTTCAAGAGATACAAAAAAATGAAAGGACTACATCCATTAAAAAATCTGATATCTTGATCTTATGTCAAATGTTTCAAAAAAAAATAGATTTTTAAAGTACATAAATAAAATGAATTATTATTCAAGATCCATGGTTAAAATTTTTATTTGGAATTCAAATTTAAAATTGCTAAAGATTGGTAAATTCATGTCTAATTAACTCATTTCAAGAGTAGCGGATCGCTCCTCTCTCCATACAGTATATACGTGTGTGTGAAACTTAAGACTACGAAAAGGTGGTAAAACTTATCACCTAAGTTAGAAATGTGCCATCCTTACTACCTCTATTTGACATAAAAAGGGCACCATTTTCTCTTGGCGAGGGAAGACCAAGTTTAAGACTTGCAAGGAAGAGAAAAAAAAACCCAACACACGCACCATACAAGCGAGGAACATAACAAAATTACAAGAAATGGAACGCAATTAAAGCATGGTCTCAACGACACTTGGCATTTATTACAAATTTTACCAAATTCTTTTTCATAAACAATAACCATCTAAAGTCCAAGCATTGAATCCACAACTATTTAGTAATAAATGTTGCAGTGTCATGAATATGGAGATTGTTTTGACATATCGTTTGATGACCAAAAGGATTTGGTTAAGGGTAAGATATTTGTGCACACGTGCCTGCATGTAATATATGTTGATATTTGTTTTAGATTTGTTAAGTACAAGAAAAAGAGAGATTCGGTCGACCAGAAGAGGAGCTCGGTTGACTGGAAATTACCAGAGCGTGTCAAGATTCGTCGAACAGTGAGTATCGGTCGACCAAAAACTTCCAAAGCCTTCAGGGCTCAGACTGAAGCATGGATCGGTCGACCGGTGATGGGCACGTGGTCGATCGGAAACTTCCAGAGTCTTTCGAGGCTTGAAACAAAGACTAGTATAACATAACATGATATAATGCAATAAAACATTCCTCCCAAGGGCCATGAAGGACATATGTCCCACAATCCATCATCGGGTCCCCCACGGAGACCTACCGCAGGCACAAACGGTCTTACAGACAGAACACAACGCATCTACACGCAGCTACACTAAAACATGGGGTCTGGTGAGGGTGCCCAAACTTGCACGTCAGAAGAATCAGATCTGAATCTCGAGGTTAAAACCTTACCGACGGAGCCGTCACTCAGGTCGGTCAACTCACCCGACTTTGCCACAACCAAGCTACATGCCAGAAAACATCGTCGGTCAGTCACCGCTGCCACTCAGTCATGCGGTCTTCCCCACCGCCACTCGGTCGCATAAGGGGCACATCATCGCCCTCAAGGCCAGTCGATAGTATCCTTCGCTCGTCGCCTGGCCAATCGACTCATCCGGACCGAAGTCTGCAGGATCATCTCGCTCCGTAGAGCCGTGCAACATCGTGCATTGGGATCTGTGATCCCTCTGGTCTACTACTCTAGAGTGAGTTAATGCAAAACTCTAAGTGACGCCACCGTCCATAATTCAGAGGTGGTACGTCCCAAGCATCCACACCTTTCCACTCGGCGGTCCTTGGGTGGGCGCGATCATCACACCCACCATTACCTCCCGGCTCACTCACTAGGCGAGGATACGAGTTTCCGTGAATAGAGTTGACACTTCACAATGACAAGGACTCACTATTGTGTACAAACGGTCGACCAAAAAAGACAAACTGGTTGACTACTCCCAAGGAATAGGGAGACGTTAGAACGGATGCCTGCAACGGTTGAACCGTAGCACAAGGCTTAAGCCATAAATGTTCGAACAAATGGTCGATGGCGGTCGACCATTTAGATGGTCAACGCAAGACAAGACTAAATCAGCAAAGCAATGATCGAACGACTCATGGCCCCCGTTCGACCGAAATTATCAGAGTCTTTTCCAACCCAACACATATTCATAACCGATCGACCGCCAGCAGACATCGTTCGACCGGTGTTGGGTAAAGATGGAGAATTACACTACATCCGGTCGACCGCCCACAAGCTCCGGTCGACCACCCACAAACTGTAGGATTTTGTGTCCCTATGTATGTATATATTTTTGAAAAATTAATACAACATACAAGATCGATTTCATATTTTCATTAATTTTACGTACATGTATTTGTTTATTCTAATATCATGCATTCCTACACATATTAAAATAAACAAAGGATAGAGGATCATACCCAAAGTTTCTCTAAAACCTTTCAGAAGATCCAGAGTTCCGTTGCTCGTCGAATCGCCCGCCGATTCTCCTCCAAGTGTTCACCAAACTCTAAACAAGATTAGAGAGAAATGAGCTAGTCAATCAATCTCTAATAATGCTTAGAATCTAGCTAATAACCCCTCTTTAAGCTCCTGAGGTTTCTATCTCCAAAACTTAAAATTATTAAGAGATTTTCGTGGTGATTAAGGGAGAGATTATGAGAGAAAGAATTTTTGCATTAACATAAACAAGTAGGATGAATGGTCCTTTTATAGGCTCACAAAACATCATTATCAAGAACTATTCTTTAGTCACGATCTCTTGCTTATTCTCTTCTAAAATTAATCTCAAATTTCCACATAAGCATCATAAAAAACGTTTGATTAAATCTGGAATTAATCCAACCCATGATCTAATTATTCTCATAATAATTCAGGCAAAAATCGTACTTTTCGGTTGACCGAGAATTCTTCTCGGTTAACTGAACCATTCAGTTTTAACACATGTTCGGTGGACCGTGAGCTAGACGGTCGACCGAATATGCATGAGAAAAATTCTCTGGAAATATTCGGACGATTCGCGTCTTGCTCCGGTCGATCGTTGACCAACAAAAATTTCTCCTGACGAATATTCATCGGACGACCGTGTCACATTCGGTCTACCAAAAATATCCCAACATATTTTCTCTCGGTTGACCATTCACGCTCGGTTGACCGAACCCAATTGTCCAGGCACTCCAGACAATTTCGGTCGACCAATTGTGTTTACCCGTTCCCCGTTCGGTTGACCGTTCCGAAGACACCTCGGTCGACCGAACCCTAAACGGTTTACCGTGTTTGATCCCGATTTTGCCTTTGTCAAATTTTGGATTTGTTTCCAACAAAATTTGATATTTTGGGGTTTTTAGCAAATTCATATCTTATATAATATATTATCCTATGTAATATTAAATTATTACACCCCATAATATACACATCTCATATGAATTTATTGTCACCAAAACATGATCCATTTAGTGATGTAAGTGCACCACTTGTGTCCGTCCCTTGCCTCATGATATTAAGAATATATACAAAGTAGAAATGTGTCATCTTTGTATTATATTCATTTATTGATCTCTTTAAGCTAATTATAACTATATAACTTAACTCAAGTTACATTGTGCACATTATAATTTTGCTTTATCAAGGGGTACACTAATATCATCACTCAATTAAGAGGGCAATGATAATCGTTTGACTAGCTATCTTTTCCAGCACAAGTCATGCTCAACAAACTATTGCATTTATCACTACACTCATTGATAGCTTTTGACAATAATCAAATTAAGCACTTCTTGAGTGAAAAGATATAAGTCTCATATCTTAGGATCCAAGACACAGTAAAACATTAATGACACGAAACACAATTCCGTAATGTTTTACTTGTTTGATCTATTCAATATATAAAAGTAATCTTTTCCTCTTTTATATATTCGTGTCGTCAATTATTTGTAGAGCTATAACAATCGATGACCAACACGACAATCTTATCTCGGTGATTAATGTTTCATGTTAATTACCATGATTGTGAATAACTTTTGATTTATGTAAACCATTATCTTTTAGAGCTCTACGGTTAAGGACCAAACACCTCTTCCTTAACACTTCCAAAAGACGAATACCATAATCAAGGAACAAAATGTTTGCACATCCAATTCATAATAATTGACATATAAAAGTAAAACTTTTATGGGCAACGATGCACCTTGCACTACCGTCGGGTTTGGTTCCATACAGTTTAAGATGTTCGATGGATGCATTCGAACTTTGATGAGTGTGCGTCACATTCTAGAGTTGAAGAAGAATCTGATATCCCTAGGGGAGTTGAATACTCTTGGGTGGAGATGGTCCGAGCCGGACAAAAATGTCACTTATGGAGCGATGTCAGTAATAAGGGGGACCAAGGTGGGCAATTTGTATTGGATGCAAAGGAATGCAGTAGCAGGAGGAGGTGCAACGTGTGTTGTACAAGACGAAGACAACACCGCACATTGACATATGAGATTTGGTCATATGTCAGAAAAACGTTTGTGTGAGTTACACAAACAAGGTCTGCTAAAGGGTGTTAAGACTTGCAAATTGGATTTTTGCAAGTATTATGTCTTCGGTAAACAACACATGATTCGATTCATAACGATGATCCACAAGACAAAAGATATATTGGAGTATGTGCACTAAGATGTCTGAGGTCTGGCGCAGGTTCAGTCAAAAAGTGGAGCCGAATATTTTGTCACATTCATCGAAGACTTCTCAAGGATGGCATGAGTTTATTTTTTGAAGAATAAATCAGATGTGTTTGAGAAGTTCCACGTATGGAAGGCCCAGGTGGAGAAAAGTACTGGCAAATCTGTTAAGTATTTGAGGACGGATAATGGAGGTGAATACACCTTAAAGGAGTTCACTAGTTTCTGTGAGAAAGAAAGTATCACGAGGCATTTTACTACACCACGATGTCCGGAACAAAACAACCTAGCTAAAAGGATGAACAAGACATTTTGTGAACGAGCAAGAAGCATGAGACTTCATGTGGATATGTCGAAGGATTTCTGGGCAGAGGCAGTTGATCTTGCATGTTACTTGGTAAGTGTCTCACCATCATCAACACTTGAATTAAAGATGCCTCAGGAAGTGTGGACGGGTGAGCCATTTGATTATTCAAGGTTGAAAATATTTGGATGTAAAACTTATGCGTTGGTTGATGAAACACAACAGTTGAAGCTGGATTCGAAATCAAAGGAATGTATTTTTCTTAGTTACGATAGGTTAGTGAAAGGATATAAGCAAGAAGGTGCTCTTGCGATGTAATGTGGTCTTTGATGAGATGGTTTACTCAAGAGCCTTGAGGAGAAAGAGCAACAAGAGGGTTATGTACAAGAAGACGAATATGAAGTGAGGGTCAGGACTTCAGGGGGTGGATTGAATGGAGGAATTCAGAATGAAACAATCGACTCACAAGTAGAGGAAGAGCCTGAGCAGGAGAGCATTGCTCAGGGAAGACAAAGGAGGATCACTAAGGCACTGGTGAGGTATGGTCACGATGACGCTAGCATTGCGTTTGCACTTGTTACCGAATGTGGTGACCCTTGCACATTCGATGAAGTCATCGAGTAGGAGGACAAGAACAAGTGGATGGTGGCCATGACCGAAGAGATGTAGTCTCTTCATAAGAATCAAACCTAGGAGTTAACAGAGCTTTCGAGAGGAAAACACGTGATTGGGTGCGAGTGGATCTTCAGGAAGAAAGAAGGGTCAACTCAGAATGAGGAGTTAAAATACAAGATGAGGTTGGTGGTAAAGAGATGCTCAGAAGGAAGGGGTCGATTACAATGATATCTTCTCACCCATTGTAAAACATACCTCGATTAGAGTGTTGTTATCCATGGTTGTGATGGACAACATGGAGTTAGAGCAAATGGATGCAAATACAACGTTTCTTCATGGGCACATAGAGGAAGAGATCTATATGAAGCATCCGGATGAGTTCATTACATAAAGCAAAGAAGGGCAAGTTTGGAAGCTGAAGAAGTCGCTCTACGAGCTTAAGCAGTCACCGAGGTAGTGATACAAAATGTTCGATACATTTATGTTAGATAATGGTTTTGTACGTTGCAACTATGATAGTTGTGTTTACTTGCGGAGTCTTAGAGACGGGTCACACGTGTTCTAACTTTTGTATGTTCATGATATGTTAATCGCGGCTAAGGAGATAGAGCATATAGATGATCTCAAATAGAAGTTTCATGGGGAGTTTGAGATGAAAGACCTCGGGGGTGCAAAGAAAATTCTCGGTATGGAGATCTCCAGGGATACCGAAAGAGGTTAAATCTTGCTCACTCAAAGGAGTTATATCCAGAAAATACTCGAGAGATATAATCTAAAAAATGTCAAGCATGTTGGCACACCGATAAACGCTCACTTGAAACTCTCGTTGAAGTGCAACCCCTCTATTGAAAAGGAAAGTAGAGATATGGATAAAGTTCCATATGCTAGTGCAGTCGGATCTGTTATGTATGCTATGATCTGCACTAGACCTGACATTTCACACGCAGTTAGCCTCGTGAGTCATTATATGGCTAACCCAGGAAATAAACACTTGGAGGCGTTGAAGTCGCTATTGAGGTACCTGATGGGAACCATGGATGTTAGTCTGAAGTTCACCAAAGATGTAACACAAAGGCAGGTGGAGGGGTACATCGATTTAGATTATGCTGGTGATCTGAATAAATGGAGGTCCACAACATGGTACATGTTCACTTTAGGTAGAGGACCAATGAGTTGGAGATCTGTTGTCCAACATACTCCCGTATTGTCTACGACGGAAGCAGAGTATATGACAGCAGTTGATGCTGGAAAGGAAGCTATATGATTGAAGGGTTTGGTAAGCTCTCTGGGGATGAAACAGGAAGTGACTAAATTATATTGCGATAACCAAAGTGCAATTTATCTAGCCAAAGATCACATGTTTCATTCAAGGACCACACATATTGAAGTAAGGTACCATAACATCCGGGAATGGATCGAGGAAGGCCAGGTTATTCTCCAGAAAATTTGTATATGCGAGAATCCAGTGGATATGATGACCAATGAGGTCAGTGAAATGAATGTGTTCTAAAAGTTTTACTTTTATATGTCAATTATTATGAATTGAATGTGCAAACATTTTGTTCCTTGATTATGATATTCGTCTTTTGGAAGTGTTAATGGAGAGACGCTTGGTCCTTAACCGTAGAGCTCTAAAAGATAATGGTTTACATAAATCAAAATTTATTCACAATCATGGTAATTAACATGGAACATTAAACACCGAGATAAGATTGTCGTGTTGGTCATCAATTGTTATAGCTCTACAAATAATTGACGACACGAGTATATAAAAGAGGAAAAGATTACTTTTATATATTGAATAGATCAAACAAGTAAAACATTACGGAATTGTGTTTCGTGTCATTAATGTTTTACTGTGTCTTGGATCCTAAGATATGAGACTTATATCTTTTCACTCAAGAAGTGCTTAATTTGATTATTGTCAAAAGCTATCAATGAGTGTAGTGATAAATGCAATAGTTGGTTGAGCATGACTTGTGCTGGAAAAGATAGCTAGTCAAACGATTATCATTGTCCCTCTTAATTGAGTGATGATATTAGTAGGCCTCTTGATAAAGCAAAATTATAATGTGCACAATGTAACTTGAGTTAAGTTACATAGTTATAATTAGCTTAAAGAGATCAATAAATGAATATAATACAAAGATGACACATTTCTACTTTGTATATATTCTTAATAGCATGAGGCAAGGGACGGACACAAGTGGTGCACTTACATCACTAAATGGATCATGTTTTGGTTCGGGTTGAACAAAGACATCTATGCTAATTGGGTGACAATAATGTGTAACTAGATACCGCTTATAGTCTGAGATATTAAGTGTTTAATATCACTGCCAATTTGACTTAGATCCTCCTATAGGTAACACCACAAAACTGGGAAACAAGAAGGTTGATTTTAAGTTCATATGATGTGTCGGGTTTCATATGAAAGTGGAACACATGTGGTGAATTAATTAAAATCATAATGTCATGAGAATTGACATAATTAGAATCATAATAAATTCATATGAGGTGTATATATTATGGGGTCTAATAATTAAATATTACATAGGATAATATATTACAAAAGATGTGAATTTGCTAAAAACCCCCAAAAGATTAAATTTTGTTGGAAATAAATCCAAAATTTGATAAAGGCAAAATCAGGGTCAAACACGGTGAACCGTTCATGGTTCGGTCGACCAGGTTATCTTCGGATCGGTTAACCGAATAGGGAACGGGTAAGCGCAATTGCTTGACCGAAATTGTCTGGAGTTCCTGGACAATCGGGTTCGGTTAACCGAGTGTGCACGGTCAACCGAGAAGTAGTATTTTCGGTAGACCGAAGGTGACACGGTCATCCAATGACTATGTTCCATGATCGATTCTGGTGGGTCAACGGTCGCCTGAGTAAGAGACGTGGTTCGTCCGAATTCTTCCAGGAAATTTTTCTCATAAGGATTCGGTCGACCGTCTAGCTCACGGTGCACCGAACACGTGTTATAACCGAATGATTCGGTTGATCGAATAATTCTCGGTTTACCGAACAAGAACGATTCGACCTGAATTATTAAGAGGTTAATTAGATCATGGGTGGATTAATTCCAGATTTAATTAAAACATTTTTTGTGGGTGATTATGTGGAAAGTAGAGATTAATTTAGGAGAGAATAAACAAGGGATCATGGCTAAAGAATAGCTCTTGATAAGGATGTTTTGAGAGACTATAAAAGGACCCCTACTCCTACTTGTTTACTATTAATGCAAAAATTCTTTCTCTCATTAATCTCTCCCTAATCACCACGAAAATCTCTTAGTAAATTTAAGTTTTAGAGATAAGAATCTTAGGAGCTTAAAGAGAGGTAATTTGGTGAACACTCGGAGGCAAATCCGTAGACGATTCAACGGGCAACGCGACTCCGGATCATCAAAAGGTTTTAGAGAACCTTTAGGTATGATTCTACCTTTGTGATTTATTTTTATAAATGTAGGATTGCATGTTATTAGAATAATCACAAAACTATGTACATAAAATTGTTGAAAAATATGAAAATCGATCTTGTATGTTGTATTAAAAATTTGAAAATATGTACATACATAGGGACACGAAATCCTACAGTCAGTCGGGAGAAGTTCAAGTTGTGCTCGAAGCTTCTCAACGTCCTCAAAAACTGAGAAGGAGGAGTGATCCGGGGAGTAGCACCACGGTGAGTAGCACCACGGTGCTTCAAGGAAGCACGAAGGAAGCAGGTTAGAAGAGAACTCAGGTAACAAATTCAAACCAAGGTGGAGATTGTTGATAATTGGTTTAGATTTTGTTAAGGAAGAAAACAGGATAAAACGATCGACCAGTGGAGGATTCCGGTTGACCGAAAATAACAAGAGCTCTCATACCTGAAGGTTTAGTCGACTGGTGTTGGACACCGTTCGACCGAAAATAACAGAGACTTTTTTGGAGTCAGGAACGTCGACCGAAAAGTGGCTAGAGAACTGGTGCAACCGTGGATCGGTCGACTTGGCTATTGAGTCGGTCGACCGATATTTAAAGGATTCGTTCCTTGTAACTGCTTTGTCAACCGACGGAGGATTCCGGTCGACCATTGCTCACGCTTTCTGCATGTATTTTGAGTCGTCTATTTAAGTGTTCCTTTGCCCTGATTAGTATACAACGTATAATTCTTATTTCCTTCATTGAGTATTGATAGATTAGTGCTAGAGAGAGATCTAGAGTGCTTTTGAGGACATATTGCTTCCATGAATTTGTAATCTCGGTTGCTTTTCTTGTTAGAGAAGCGGAAGAAGGAAAAGAAACCCATAAGAGACCCCTAAAGGACGTACACACGTTGCCGAACCTTGTAAAATTCGTGTGTCGTGGATTATTTCAGCTATGCCTTTGTCTTATTGTTTGTTTCATTTATTTTGTGTGTTTCTTGTTGCATTAAGTTTGGAAGAGGGAAGAAGTTAGTTTTTCCTTGTGTAATATTCGTTTTTCGATTCTACTGTGCATCTTGATATGTTTTTCCTGTAGTCACATCGTTGGAACCCCTCCCAACAATAATCTCCAAGCTTTATGTGGTTCAAGAGTTGTCCTGGCAAAGAAAGAACCAACTGAACAAACTAGGCAACAAGTGTGCTGGATGTTTTGACACTGAATGAAGCTGCTATGGAGAATTTATTTACATAAGCTACTTACTTCCAAAAATCGTTTCTGTGGTCTTCGTAACAATCTGAGTTAGCTGACTGGAAGGAATTCTCAACAATTTAAAACAATCGTCTGCAAAAATAATACGTCTGGGCTGATGTGTATTCAAGTATGGGAGTTGGAACAATACATGTCCAATAGGATGTAAAATATTAGGGTCTTTGGCAAATAGCCCTACCAAAAAAAAAACATATAAAAAACAAACTTTTGAGTTGTCGATGAAAATGAAAATTGCTACACCGTACAATACTAATAGGCAACCTCAAAGGCTAACACTATCACTTCAGTTGAAACACTATAACATGGTTGAAAATCATAATCACATCGATCCTACATAAACAGATCAACGCTACTTAATTTTTATGAATTAAACAATGGAACAACAAAAACTACACCACTGTAAATGTTAATTCCTAGAGTCGAAGTGAACAACAAATCCAAGGACTTACTGAAAGAGTAAAAGAATTAAGGGAAGAAACAAGTGAATATGTTAGGAATGAAACTGAATAGATATATGTTAACACTTACATAAATGCATAGATATTTTGGAAAGAGTTTTTCCTACTGAATCAAGGCACTGAGATACAAGAATTACACCAGCATTCGAGATAGCAAAATGTGAAGGCCTAAATCAAATGATGCCACAGAAAGCACCAGGTATACACACACCACCAATTGTATAATTCCTGTAACGTCCCCGAAAACAACGGAAAATTAAAACAAAATCGACAAGACAATACGAGGACATTATTGAAATATATACTCAAGGTGCACCATAATACAAGAGTTTCCAAAAGTATGATTACATCAAAAGGTATGTCAAATATTTACAAGTAATCATATCAACCTAAACGACGAGATAGAAAGATCTGGTTCGTGGTACACTCCTCAGTTGCCACCCAATCATTGTCGCTCACGACCTAAAATGCAAACATGAAATAATGCCTGAGTTTCCATAAGAAAATCTGTATGCCAAACTCCCCTAACATGCATAGATAACGTACAACATCAACATACTAGTATAACAACTACAATAGTAATTTTCCCCCCATACTTGGTGTTAAAGGGCATCTATCCTACCATACGACAAACCGGTCCCACAAGGGTACACACCGTAGTATACGCGGTTAACAGACATATGCTCACACAAGCTGTAGATACCTCAAATGCTCACACAAGCTGCAATTATTGTTTCTCACACAAGCTGCAAAATGGGTGACTCACACAAGCTGCAAAACGGGTGGCTCTGACAAGCTGCAACACCTTTACTGGAATACATCGGCAGCCAAACAACTCTTGCCTCATGAGGTCGGGTTGCTCACACAAGCTAACACATCGGTCGCTATCAGGCCGGCATGTCCTTTCCGTCGCCATCAAGGCCAATCGGACTCGTTGCCCTCAAGGCCGATCGAACATCACTCACAACCATTACAACACAAACACCAGTACCCACACCTTCTACCTGGCGATCCCTGAGCAGGCACGATCATCGCACCCACCGTCACCCGTACAGGGCAAGAACACGAGTTTCTGTGGACAAGGTGATACTAACAACAAAACATGAAAACCAATACAGGGCAACAATGGTCGACCAAACAAAGCACCGTGGTTGACCGTTTCCCTTCCGAAACTAGCACCGGTTTGAACCGCAACAAAGTCGATTGAACGAACACAACTCAATCAGTCAAACCAAAGGTCATGAGTGATCGACCGTTTAAATGGTCAAAGCCCGGGTTCAACAACTTAACCTCCTGACGGTCAAACTAAAATCACCGTGCGGTCGACCGTTTGGCACATAGACTGATGGTCGAACCAACACACATCGGTCGCATAATGTAGAAGGTACACTTAAGTCATCGGTCGAAGTGATTATGAGGCGGTCGACCATTTAGATGGTCTAGGCCTGAACCGACTTACCACAGATGCAACTGGTCGAATGGCAAAGGGGTATCGTCCGACTTAAAAATAACAGAGTTTACCAAAAATGAACAATCGGTCGGCCGTCGGAAGACATCGTTCGACCAGTTCTGGGCAGAGTCCCACAATTACACTATGATCAGTCGATCGAAACACACTTCGGTTGACCGTTCACGTGTAGTAACTGAGCTGCACCCTCGCCACCGATGAAGCCTCTGGCCTCCGACGACGAATCCGACATCTCACACACCTTGGCTGAGTATTAAAAAGGAACTTGACATACCTTCCAAAGCTTCCACGAGTTCCGAAGGTTGCCGGAGATCACCACCACACCAACTTGCTCGTCAGGCGAATTCCTCACACGAGCTAAGATCACTACAACTCCGGCCACACCGTCTGAGCTTTTCCGTGCTCGCCTTCACCTTAGCACGCCGGATTCTGGAGAGAGAAAGAGAGAGAGAGAGAGAGACAAGTTGAGAAAGAGTGAGAGTGAGAAGAGAAAAGTTTACCTTAAATACCCAACATCTTCTCATCCACCAACCACAAGCCTCCACCTCACCATCACATTTTCCTCCCTAAACACCCAATAACCTGTGTTAGTTCCCTAATAAGGCTTGGGTCCTAACAATTCCTGCACAGAAATTCAAGTAACATTTCATCAGTACCTACATGTGCTCCAATAATTAAGAAATACGTATAATTGCGAATTAGTAGTGTAGCCAGTAGGTAAGTTGTAATGTGGAGCCATGACAGTATGTAAGTTGCAATGTGAAGTACTTGCTAGTTGCTATTCTATAAATTATAAGGTTGGTGAATAAACTAGATGATTAAATGTGACCAAATGTGGCGTGAATGATATTGCTTACTCCTTATCAACGAAGGTACCATAAGCTTAGGTAAAGCATGATGTAGCTGAAGAAGGTCACCCAATGAAAAGTCAACTAAGCCAGAAGCTACAGCAATAGCTGAGCCAGAAGAACAACCTCCAGGTATACGGTCGGGAGCATCTGGATTCGTTGGTGCACCAAAATGTTGTTTTCTCCAATAATACTGTCAAGTAGAAAACGAGTATAACGCTTGGGATCACTTGTAAACCATAATGTCGGAAATATAACCCCCCATCCAACACTATAACTTCAAGTTCATACCTGTAACACATCTCATCAACGACTGTTTTTCCAACACAGGTAGCACCCCCATCAATAAGAACCGAAACAATTGTAGCCATCTCGCTCGCAGCTTCATGCGTTTTTCCCAGTCTAGATTACCAAACCCAGTTACGTATCCATTGATATCGAATCTGGAAACAAGTATAGAAATCAAGATTTCTGGGTGTATTGTGAAAGCTATCCGAACCACGTCCGTATCACACAAATTGCTAAAGCAAATCAATCGAAGTGTAAATAGACAATGCAGTAAGCGATTTCTGAAAAAGAAGAAGACTAACACAAAAATAAATGAGTAGCAATATTGCAATACGCAACAATCATGCAGGTCACATGCTGAAGATACTAGCGCACGACACTTACAGTCAGGGGCGGACCCAGGACGGAATTGAAGGGTGGACACCCTATAAGCAATATTTTAAAAACCGAATCGAATAGTGAACCGAAAATAACTCGGTTTGCTTCAAAGTGGTCCAACCGACGGTTCAATCTGATCCAACCGATGATGACGTCAGTATGACATCAACATTTTGTGAACCAAGTGTTGAATCGAACCGATTGCGTAGCGACGGTCTAGCAAAGGTCCCACCGATTAAATCGGTTTTAATGTAAGCATATAATAATCTTAAGATAAAAATATTTAATATTTTCAAACCAAGAAATACTTGGTTTCTATTTATATTAAACTGACGAGAAGAAAAAAGAGTCGATAAATAATATCACACTAAAATTACATTGCTTCGAACATAGAAATAACTATAAAAATGTTCTTAACACATTAAATATCACCATTTCAGTTACCCTGGAATTCAACAAAATTAACCACACATATTAAGCATTCAAAAACCCAAAGAGTATGAATTTTGTGGTGAAGTGTTGTAACCACACATATCAAGCATTCTTAATATTGAATTTTGTGTACACAAAATACACGTTATTATTATATATTTATTAAACTACGTATAAACATTAACAACTTAGTGTAGGATCGTAATGAACTCTTAATTCTAAGCACTTTTAAACTAATTCCCTACTTTCTTAAACAATCAAAGATGCAGTGGAATAAAACAAACAGTAGAGAATACAATATGCAAACCACACAAAGATGACCCAGAAGATTTTTATAGAGGTTCGACACTCGCACCTGGGTCATAGTCCTCTATTGCAAGCTCCGCTCGATCTCTCTCGAGTTCCGCCTACGTCTTCACTATTAATCTCATTTCGGGCCGAGATTAAGCATTTTACACCACAAGCTCCGCGAACAATCATTGCTAGCTTGATTTCTTCCTCTCACAATCCGAGAGGGAACACTTCGGACTTTCACCGAAATCCTTGCTTCTTGACAGACAATTGTAAGTGGAACACACTCTCTAACTTGAGCACGCTTAGAGTATTATAGGAATTGATCTAAAGTGTGGAAAGTATGACTTCGAGAGTATGATCGGAGAATTGAAAGCTTGGGAGTTTCTCTTAGATGTATTGACCAATTTGGAGTGTAAAAGTTGTTGAATTGTGTCTTGGTAACATCTATTTATAAGCTCTAAAAGAATTATAACCGTTGTGATAAAATTAGAAGTTATTTATAAGCTCTAAGAGAATTATAGAATTGAGCAAGTCACTATAAGGGTCAAGTTCGGTCGACCGAAACGGGTCAAACGGTCGACCAGATGACTGTACAGAAATGAGTCCAGCACTGTCTATTAATGAAACGGTTGACCGAGCAGGGAACAGTCGAACGAAAACTGGTTATAACTTAAGCTCACTTAAGTTAATCGTCGAACGAAAAAGTTTGTTCGGTCGTCTGAAAGCTAACATGCTCTGGGTTGATAAAAACGTTTATATTCGATCGACCGAAACTAGTTCCACGGTTAACTAGTGGTCACTTGTATTCTTGGGTTTTAGGAAATCCAACCGTTGGTATAATACAACAAGTGTAACGGTCTAACTCACTCTAGGATAATAGATCATTCGATCGAATAAAGGTGGTTCGGTCGACCGAATTTGCACGTGCTATGGATAGTGTGTGCTACATTGTAATTAAGATTAGGTTGATTAAATCATCAAACCATAGATTAAAGTCAAAAAACCAATAGTAATGTCCGGTCAAATATTTTGGAAGAAAACTAAATATCTGTAAGTTAGTGCATATGGGAGCACTTTGATAGGTGGCCTATGGGTGCGTGTGGATTAGTTGATTGGTCAGATCTAGATATGTTTCAAATTCGAACATCTGAATAAGAATTTGGATTTAATTTATGGTTAATTACAGTTTGCCCATCTGAACTATGCATTGATATCATTTTGCACCCCTGACCTTTCAAAGTTAACAGTTACCTCCCCTGAACTTTTATTTTGTAACATTTTCCCCCTTTGAATTTTAAAAATCCATTATTTAACACACATTCAACGTTTTCCCCCAATTGTTTTATTGTATCCCTAATATACTCCTAAACCTGTATTTACGTGAAAGTTCGCATTGAAACAAATGTCGGATTTGGTTAGAATTTTGGTCAGATTCAGTATAAATATGACCCAAATTCCAACCAAATTCGACCTCCATTTTGATCCAAGATTTTAGGGTTGTGCATTCGGTCCGGACCGGACCGGTTATCCAGCATTCGGACCGAAGACCGGACCGGACCGAACTGGTCTGGACCGAAAACCGGACCAAACCGGTTGGATTCGATCCGGTCCGATCTAGGACCGGTTTTTAACCTTAAAAATTAAAAAAACAAAACAAAAACCGGACCGGTTCGGTCCGAAACCGAATTTCCAAAATTTTCCGGACCGGAACCCAGACTGGTTGGTTCCGGTCCGAACCGAACCCGGACCGACTGGTCCGGTCCGGTTGACCGGACCGACCTGGTTTCTGCTCAGCCCTACAATATTTCACTTAAATATAAGTTTAAGAATGTATTACGGACACAAAAAAAATTGGAAAAAAATATAGAATGTGTTAAATAATGGAATTTTAAAGTTCATGGGTGCAAAATAGGGCTGAGCATTCGGTCCGGACCGGACCGGATCGAATTTTCGGCCAGGGTCCGGATCGAAGACCCGGTCCGGTCCGGTCAAAAACCGAATATTTTAAATTAAAAAAAAGAAAAAAGACCGGACCGGACCGAAATTTAAAAATTTGGCGGACCGAAACCCGGACCGGACCAGATGAAATCCGAATTTCCCGGACCGAACCCGGACCGATCGGTCCGGTCCGGTCACCCGGTCCGACCCGGGTCCTGCTCTCCCCTAGTGCAAAACGTTACAAAATGAAAATTTAAGAGTACAAAGTGATATCAAGATATAGTTAATACTTTAATTTAGTAGGGTTTGGGTAATTATAAAACAAGTACAGATTTGAATTTGAATATGAATATAAATTTCGAATATAGATTTACGTACATCACTTTAAGTTCGCTCCGTTGGCTCTTCTAATCCTACACACTACACTGTTGAACGATAAATTCCACGTAACACGAGGGTTTTTGTAAAACTAAAAGTAATAAAAGCAAAATCGAAAGTAATAAAAGCGTGAAAAGCAAAAGAAATAGAAAGTAACGTGAAAAGCATAACCGAAAGTAATAAAAGCGTAGACGGCAGGAGGGCGGGCAGAGCCCACATGATTTCTAGTCATGCCCGATATCCAATCCGCCACGTCCACCTGATATTTTCTTTTTGCATATTATACTTTTAGATATCTATTTCGAATCCGTTTCCAATTTAAAAAAAAATCAGACCACGTACCCAATGGTGCAAACTATAGTCCATGCATGGTTACCACGCTACACCTGCACTATGCTGCCTCTCTCGCATCCATCTTTAAAAACAAAAAGTCGCTTCATCTCCTCCTCTTTCTCACTCTACTTTCTTTCTGAACCGTGTCCCGCACGAGGTACCGCATCTACTGGTTGGTGGTAGTGCTTAGGAATGTAGAGGACACGCCCGCACAGCGCGCCGATGCGATGATTGGGGGTCCTGCATGCATCGCATTACTTCATTGCGGTGAAGATAAGATAATGTTAGCCCGTATTATATGACGCATAATGACGTGATGCGGCAGATTATGTACCGAAGAGGGTCTTTTTTTATCGTAATACCTATGCATAATTAAAATTATTTTATATTTTTTATGACCCGAACATCAATTTTGTGTGTATATATATATATATGCAAATAAACATAATATGTTTATTGTACTATTCTATTGTTTAAATTTAAAAACGCATGTACATGCATAATTACCCCATTCTGTATATGCGTCGATGGTCATGCATATCTCATTTGTATCGTACATTTCGAAACCTTAATTAGAGGGACTGGAAGAATGCAAGCTCAAACCTGAACGATGTAGTTATTTAAGTTTATGTAAAAATGATGTTAGACACTCCTAATTTAGAATCATATTTGTCATAAACCCATGCAACATTGCACTGTAGGGATAAATATATATGAATCAGATACATACATGAAGCAAATACATGTTTCTTATGAAAATAAAATTTCCTAAAATATAAATGTAAATATGGAAAAAATTGATTACGTATACATTAGTGGTCAAATAGACATAAATAGAAAATAGATTAGTAAGCCTAAACCCCATTCCAATTTCTATCATATTTTTGGATCAATGGAAAGTAAAATATGTAGATATATGTATCCTTGTCGCTTAATTAAAATATCATCATATGCATATTTTTATTCGTTGACATTTGAAATTGAATATTAGTATCTAAATTACTTCGATGTGAACTTAATTTCAAGATACGACGCCTGAACATTCACGTAACAACTGATGATGCTCTATTAGTGTTATAAAGTATAAACCATATGTTTGCTTGACATTAAGAGGAATGGGTTCCTAAAATAAATGCGAAGATAATAATAGGATAACCGAACGCAACCAATTCCATAACAACTTCCAGCTAAAGAATATAGCCTTATGACAGATTCTAAGTTGCAAGAGTAAACGATAAATTGTTGTCCAAAAAGTTTGAATTGATAATGAAGAAGAACAAAGCAATCTTGTGAGTAGTGATAAACACTAAACCTACTCGGATTAGTTGTATCTATAAAGGTTCAACTTGTCAGGGCATTGTTCTCTTACTTGAAGATGCATCAAACAAAAATAATTGAGGACTGAATTGAGAGAGAATATGTAATTTAAATAAAATAAAATATCGTGGTGTATAAATTAACATTCTTGCTGGAATTGAAGTTCATTAATATTTGTGACTGAAGAAATCAATTGTTCACATGCAATGACAATTGCAATCACATTCGATGGTTAATACATAATTTAGACAAAAGAATCGGTTGCGTCAACGTCGTCAAGAAGAAGCTACGTCATACCTTTAGGAAATTCGAGCTCCAACTACTCCACACCTATGATAATGTAGTTTGTTGTTTCAAGAATTAAGCCACAAAGATATGAATATATATATTCTGTCAGAATGAGAAAGAACCTAAAAAACAATCAAATTTCAGAAGGAGAAATACTAAAAAATATGATTAGGAATAGCACCATGTCATGTTATAGATTTTAGATCAACAAATGTAAATAGATAAACTAAAAGGTAATAGATAAGAGTGAAAGATTACTGAACTGCTAATCGTCGCCGTAAAATTACTTAAATCGTCCGTACAGATTATCATTTTGTCATTCTACTCTTTCTACTTATAAATTTTTCATTTCACTCTTCTAACACCACACCCTATTCATATTACTCTTCTATTCACCAGATACAATGTCTCGGAGGCCAGGAAAAGAACCAGTGGACGCCCCAGATTACTCAAATCTGGTAAATTGCCTTGTTTATTTTAATTAATTTTTTTAAAACAAATAATTTGGGTGGGGTGTCCGCGGGAGACGCCCGACCCAACGGTCAGGCGGTCGCCGAAACCGCCTCCCCTGTATCACGAGAACTCATTTCACGTCTGCGATCACATGTCAGGTAACAACTCATCCGGTATCTGCTTTTGATTTGTATGATGGTATAATAAATAAAAATCCGGCTCCTATTGCAACTTGTTTCGTCCATTTACAAGTTTCCTCGATTGTTGTAAATATTTCTTTACTATCTAAAAGCTCACTGTAATTTACTCCATCACCACCGAAATCTTGCAACGGAACCTGAAAAAATTTAATTTAACAGAAAATTAAAAAAAATTAAAAAAACGGGCGTCTATCCAAAACGCCTCCACGCCTCCACCAAGGTGGAGGCGTCTGAATAACACGCCTCCACCTATGTGGAGGCGTCTGGCTAAGACGCCCCCACCTTGATGGAGGCAAACGCCCCCATCTTGGTGGAGGCGTCGTATCCAGACGTCCGAGTCGGGAAAAAAATCCGCCATCGTTACCTCGCTGGATCCAGGTGTTTCGCCAGACATTTTCGTGGTGTTGATACTAGGAATGTGAGTAAAACTGAGTTAAAAATCTTGTTTAAATACACGAGATGAAATGAGTATTAATTGATTTGTTAAGGGCAAAAAAGTAATTTTTTGGGACGTTTTAAGTAGTTTTTCGGCGACGAATAGTAGCCCCCAAAGATTATGGTTCAAACTTAACATGGAAAAATGTGAACAAGGAAAACTACTATGACATATTATGCGAAGAGGTCTTGATTAAACACGAACCAAAACACAATATCTTGGTCAAATCTAACGGTGAAAGATAAAAAATGTAATTTCGTAATCACTCTGTCATCTTTTTACCTCTCCTTCTTCCTTCCCATACGCACCCACCCCGTCCTTTTTCCTCCGTCCTTCGTTCATTCCCAATCGTACCAATCCCATCCTTCTTCCTCACCCTCCTTATTTCCTATTAGAAGGGAAAGATCTGGCAAAACCTATTGAGAATTGAACTTAATCCTAGGTGACATCCTAGTCACTTGCCACATCACCTATGGAGGGTGAGTCATCTAGGAGTTGATGACTCAACAAGAAGGAAGGCAAAATGTTGTAGGAAAGGAAGAGACAAGGGACTTTTCATTTTTTCTATGATTTTCGTCCTATTTTATGATGCAATTTAAGTAGATGTTGTAATGATCTTGAATTATCATCTTTATATAGTTTATGTTATGTTTGTGTTATAGGGTAAGTTGAAGAGTCTTTGTAAGTGCCTATATAAGCACAATAGTTCTCCATTTGTAATACAAGCCAAAACAAGTCATGTGAAGTCAAGTAAATCAAGTCAAGTGGGAAAGAAGAAAGAAAAGATGAGTGTTTGTTGCAAATCTCGTTTTGCTTGTGAGTGTTAAGTAGTTTGTTTTCTTCTTTCATTCGTGTCCACCAATTGCGTAGATCAAAGTATGGATCTAGTGATGGCAATAGAAGGCCCTCAGAATGGAGAACAAGGCGAGCTAAAGCCGCGCACCAGACGCAACTTCTGAACCGCTGTTTGGCGGTCCATGTACGTCTGGTGGAGGCGTGCTTTCTGGGGTGGCTTGGTTTGGTGCTCCCCGTCTTTCTCCCGCATCTAACAAAGCCAAATGTTTCTTCTTCATCATCGTTGGAGGAGTTCCATAAAGGTTACGATCACTACCATTAGCAGATAAGAAGAAGGGGTTTCCGCTTTCTTATTGGTGATCATCGTCTTCGATGTTTTTGTTGTTGCAATCACTCCAAAGCTGAGCAGAGCTCATCCACTTCATCATCTTTTTCTTGTCTTTGCCATCCGTCGTCTTCTCATGCTTACGGTGGTGTTCTTCTTCTGATTTGGTGTTCTTATGATGGGAAGGAATTGCTCCAGAACAAGAACTGTTCATGTTCCTGTACGACGGCATTGCACCAATTCTTCCTTCAACAATCTAATCACTGCAATCTGTTCAGAAGAATCCAGAAATTAAGAAAGAAATGAGAGATAGAAATAAAGGCAATTAGGTAAAGGTGGTGGTTTTGGTTACCGTCATATTTTGGTTCCTCACTTTTCTTTACTTTAATAATGTAACAGATTTTGATATTTTCTCATGGCAATAAGTATTTTTGTTATGTATGTTTTAGGTTTCGATCGTCATGTTTCACTACAGAATTACACCATTATATTTTTCCAATCGTCAAAAATTTAGCTAATTTTTTATCAAATATAGTAAGATAGCAAACTAACTTTTTGGTCATGTGTTGGAATATATATTTGGAAATTTTGAGTTTTGCAGAGGTTTTGTTTTGAGAAGACTTTTGGGATTTATAGACTCGTTACTAGCCGCAGTTAGCTCTGTTGGTTAATTTTCATTTCAATTTTACATGTTGGGATTTAGTAAAGATATATAATGCAATGCAATAAAAAATTAGACTTTCTATTATCTTTATGAGTGCTCCAAATCTTATTTGGTTTTTTTTGAAGAGGAGAAATGGCATCAAATTGAAAATAAATAAATGACAATCATAAAATAGAAAAACAAATCACGACGTTAATAACACGAAATCTTTAGGCATTAACATCAATCTGAAAGTAGGTTACTGTAATCAAAATGTCAAGTGTCCAATGTCCACATGTCCACCCAATTGTGACTTTTTTGGGGGAAACTTGTCTGTTGTTTATATTCTCTATATTGTTGTGTCTGCAATTAAGTAAATAAAGACAATTGATACAAATTATATTAATAACATTATTTTCCTCCCAATGAACTTATATGTTTACTACTGCTATTGTTGTGTATTAAACCAATAGAGTTCTGCATTAAACCAGTAAGATATAGTAATGTAAGATACTGATATAGAAATGACTTGGGTATTAAACCAGTAAAATATAGTAGTGTAAGTTATTGATATGGTTGTGTAAAATACTGATAGTTGTGTATTAAAATAACACAGTTCTGTATTAAACTAATAGAATTGTGCCTTAAACTGATATAATTGTGTATTTAACTGATATAGTAGTGTAAGAATCTGATAAAATTGTGTTTATTACAAGTTTGAAATGACTTTGAAATTCCAAAGAGAGAAAGAAAATAAATTGGACTTTGATAGTAGAGAAAGAATACCTCAATCCAACACAAGATGGGCAATGGAGAAACCAATGACAATGTTTATACACTGAATATCTTCAAGCTCTTCCAAAATCAATTGGATAAATCTTTGTAGTGTAAGTTATTGATATGGTTGTGTAAATTACTCATAGTTGCGTATTAAAATAACACAATTCTGTATTAAACTAAAAGAGTTGTGTCTGAAACTGATATAATTGTGTATTTAACTGATATATTAGTGTAAGAATCTGATAAAATTGTGTGTTTATTACAGGTTTGAAATGATTTTGAAATTCCAAAGAGAGAAAGAAAATAAATTGGACTTTGATAGTAGAGAAAGAATACCTCAATTCATCACAACATGGGTAATGAAGAAACAAATGACAATGTTTATACACTGAATATCTTCAATCTCTTCCAAAATCAATTGAATAAATCTTTGTCGTGTAACGTCAAGATTGGAAGGTCAGAAAATAATTCAGTTATTTACTTTGTAATAAATATAGATGATGATTTTGGTTCTATTAGAGAGATAATATATTATAATGAAGAAAAAAGGGCTTCGTGTGAATGTTGTTTGTTGGAGTTTGAAGGAATACCTTGTATGCATATATTGACAGTGTTGAAGCATCTTGAATGCAGAGAATTACCATCTTTGTATATATTGGACAGATGGAGGACATGAATAAATGATGAAATTAGACTTCTCATTTATGATGGAGATAGTTAGGGGTGTAAACGGGGGGGGGGGGGGGGGGGGGGGGGGGGGTAATACCCGGTCACCTGCCTCGGTCGGGTACGGGTATGGGCACAAAAACTCATACCCGTTTAAAAATTCAAACTCGTTTACCCGGTTAATAAACGGGTCAGGTACGAGTATACACATTACCCATACCCGTTTACCCGTATACTTGTTAAGATATATTATATATTTTTATATAATATATTTTTAATATATTTATATATTTAACATGTTATATATTTTATATACTATATATTATATTTTTTATATTATATATTATACCCGTTTACCTGCCCCGTACCCGCTAACTTAACGGGTACGAGTATACATTTTTTGTCGGGTATATACCCGTACCCGTTAATTTAGCCGAGTATAGGTAGGGGCATACCCGACCCATACCCTACTTGTTTACATCCCTAGATATAGTAGTAGTTCTTCTCATAATACAGATATGAAGAAATTGAGAAAGATATCCAATGAATTGATACAGTTGTGGAAAAATATTGTCAGATGCTATGACGGAAGTGCACAAGATAAATTATATTTCAGCAAGTCAGAATAAAATTCCTAATCTGAGAAAGGATGAAACAAAATTTCAAGTCTTCCAACCCCGAAAGTCTAAGACAAAAGGAAGTGGACAAAGTGGAAGGCCAAAGGTGGAAACTACACGACTAAAATCTGTTGTGGAAAAGAAATTGAGGCAATGTAAGTTTTGTATGAAGTACGGAACACATGACATTAGCAATTGTCCTACGAGAAAACAAAATGTTAATATTAAAGAAGTCATACAAGATTGAAGTCTACAAGTAATTAAGTTCCAATTCAGGAAACTTGAAATTTATACATTGATGTATCAACTAAATATTCCATATGATATCTTCTTTATCGAGAAAGTGATTACATATGTAGACTTGTATGGTTTGATAATGATAGATTGCTTGACATATTTTTAGAAATATTTTTGTTGCTTGACAGATTTTGTGAATGAGTTTTTACGAAAGAGTTGTTGAACTTGTGTATTAAAATGATATCATTGTGTATTGAAACGATATATTGGTGTATTAAACATATACTATTGTGTATTGAACGCATATAAATGTGTATTCATTAGATGTTGTATTTAAGAAAGTGATGCAGTTTTGTAGAGTGTTTCATGTCATTTCTATATCTAACATCTCTCTTTCCTCTAGAAAAATATGACATACTATAACAATTTAGTCTTATGTGAGCTCGTTAGCATCTATGGTAGGCTTAAGTGGGGATGTCCACAAACTCCCTAAGTTGACTTCAATTAATCATTTATATGTCTGATAACAAAAATATACAAAATCAAACATTTTCCCTCTCCCCAACACCAATCAATGCATTAACTACATGCCATGTACAACAACATGAACCCTCCATCTACTTCCTTTCCTCCACAAGGATTAACAATTCATGTTTACGTATGTATCTCTTTTAGAATCATATGTTGCTCACTTCTTCCTTTCCGGCGACAACTAACTGTATTTGTGTATTAAACGTATTCTGTTGTGTATTGAATGCATAAAGATGTGTATTCACTGGAAGCTTTATTTACGAAAGTGATACGATTGTGTATTTTAATGATATAATTATTAAACTTTTAGAATTGTGTATATTAAACCTACAATGCAGTTATATTTTAATAATGATTTTTTTCCAAAATGTTCTCTAAGCAAAATATCCAATAGACAAACTAAACCATACTAAACAACATTATATTCAACGTATAATGCAATTGTTTATTTTAATAATGATTTTTCCAAAATGTTCTCTAACCAAAATATCCAATAGACAAATTAAATCATACTAAACAACATTAAATTCAACTTATAATGCAATTGTATATTTTAATAATGATTTTTATGAATTAAAGAGTTCTTGAACTTGTGTAATAAAAGGATACCGTTGTGTATTGAAATGATAAGTTATGTATTTAAACTTATAATGTTGTGTATTGAACGTATATATATTATATGTTTCACTGGAAGCATATGACTTCATTTTGGTTGACATGTCATCTTCATTTCATCTTGTTTGTCCAAAGAAAAAGAAAAACATCTTCATTTCATCTTGAATGAGTTTTTACGAAGAAGTTGTTGAACTTGTGTAATAAAATGATACCTTTGTATATTGAAATGATATATTGGTGTATTAAACATACACTGTTGTGTATTGAACGCATATAGGTGTGTATTCACTAGACGTTTTATTTAAGAAAGTGAAGCAGTTTTGTAGAATACTTCATGTCATTTCTATCTCCAATATCTCTATTTCCTCTCTCTCCCTATCTCTCCTATAGAAAAATATGTCATAATATAGTAATTTTGTCTTATATTTGCCTGTTAGCATCTATAGTAGGATTAACTAGGGATGTCCACAAGATCCCTATGTTGACTTCAATTAATCATTTATATGTATGATCACAAAAATATACAAAATCAAACATTTCCCCCTCCCAAACACCAATCAATGTCTTAACTCCCATACCATGCCTTAATATACACAACTTTTAGAGTTGTATATATTATACTTATAATGCAGTTGTGTATTTTAATAATGATTTTTCCAAACTGTTCTCTAACCCAAATATCCACTAGACAAGTTAAACTATACTAAACAACATTATATTCAACTTATAATGCAATCGTGTATTTTAATAATAATTTTTATGAATTAAAGAGTTGTTGAACTTGTGAAATGAAAAAATACAGTTGTGTATTGAAATGTTATAGTTATATATTAAACTTATAATGTTGTGTATTGAACGCATATATATCATATGCTTCACTAGAAGTATATGATATATAAAATGAACTACGAACAAATCAAATATTTGGTCTAATTTCTTGGAGAGAAAAAATACTAACACAAACTTTGTCGACACTCTACATCAAAACTACCATAAATAGGTGTCGTAACCTGTTGGATTAACATAACTAATATATTAAGTGAGTACATAGTTGTGACTCCTACTATATACAAAATGTAGTCACATTGGTTACAAGTATATAACAACAAAAAGATGACATCTTATACAATCTTACTTAACTCAGATATCATCACTACTTTGTGGTCACTACTTCCACAAAAAGCAAAACTCCTGACCACAAAGGCAAAAACTCCAGATGTCCAAAGAAGGCAGAAACTTCAGTAATCCAAACAAAGCAGAAACTCCAGAACATTGTCAAGAATGATCAACCTGTAATACAAGTCTCAGTTCAAACTCTTGGGACGCATGAATCTCCTTGTTGACGATCTGACAAAATATCATTCTAAATTAGGCACCAAACAATATTAGTTTATTCTTGGAAGTGAATAATTTATTTTTGGAAGTGAATGCCTACTGAATATTACTTTATAATAAGACAACATTAAACAACAACTACTAAGGATCTAGACATGTAATCTAATACACTGCTAGTTCATATCAGATATCAATACATCCAAATTCTTTATGACTTCCAATATTTCATCCCACTGTCACTGTAAGAAGCGAAAGAACTACAAATAATAACACAAGTTGGATTTAGATTTCACGTCCTACACAATACTCACCATTAAAAAGCTACATATTCAATTTTGTACAAATACAAATGAAAAGCACTTAAAGAATTAAAAACTCGGTGAAGAAACATGTAACAATTATAAACTAAAATTACAAAGCATATTACAAGTACCAACTTCTCGTGTAGAAAACTGCGGGTAGTTCTTTAGTTTGAATTATTAATAAGTTTAACTTGACAAAATGCAAAAGTTTTACTAGTAAACACCACATTGTCTGGTATCTTTTGACTTTAAATGGATAAGTTATTTCGAAATTCTTGAAAATTAGCTTCCTCGAAAGTCAAAATGTAGAAAGCAAGACGACACCGAGATGAAGTTTTCTCACTCACCGGATTATACTTCCTTAGATGTCCTTCAATGTTTTAGCTATATATCACTAACATTCAAAATGTTGTTTAACAATGGACACATGGTGTTTCCCTGATCAAGTCAATTAGTTAGAGAGGGCAAAAAGATAGTACAAACTAAATAAAGTAACAGTGATAAGGTTAAAGGAGGAAAAAATTGCATGATGAAAGTGGGTTAGAGAATATAAATAAATGATGAACAAGCAAGCAATATGAGAAATCCCAAATCATTTTTCTTCCTCTTTGACAAAGGAAATGGTGAAGTGGATTGAGTTATACAAACACAAAATTATGTATTAAAACAACAACATTTTTTAAAAAATAGTTAATACAAAAAATAACAAATAATTAATACCACCACCAACAACAGCAACATCAATCTCCGATCAGATCTTATCGAGTTTGTCGGCCTTGACAAGGGGATTGGTGCGAGCGATGACCTCCTTCCCTTCCGACTTGAAGTCGAAGCCGCAGGTGTGGTGCTCGGGGTAGCGGTGGATCCCACGGAAGGTCTCCCCGCAATGGCACCAGAACCCCATGAGCCCCACCTTCTTCCGGCCGACGGAGTAGCGGTTGGGTTGTTGCGGAGGCAGGATGGGATCGGCGGACGAGGAGAAGGAGGAGGAAGGTTGGGAAGAAGGGAGGATGGGTGGTGGAGAGAGTAGGAAGGGACGGAAGGAATTCTCGAAGGAGAAAAAGAGGAACCATGAAGAAGATGGCGTGGTGAGCTGTGTTGTGCTGTGTGATTACCAAATTATCCTTTGGTTGTATAAATTGAACGTTGGATAAATCAACCGTTGGATTGAGATCTAAGGGAGGAAATGGGATCTCATTTTTTTACAATGAGATCTAGTCTCATTGAAAAATTCCTGAGTATATATATTCTGACAAAGTAAAACCCTTGTACTTTCATAATGGCAAAGTTGGAAAAAATTATAAAAGGAAAAAAAACTCCTTCAGAAGTGCAAAGGAGAACCAACATATATATATATATATGGTCAAGTTCTAGTGAGTCCATGACTCATCTTATTTAGTTTAAGTCTCCTACAATCTCACAATTGGATCTCATTTACGGTTAATCTCACATTTAATTAGCATAACCATTTTCCTTATAATCTACTTTACAATTTCAGATGTGTGGTGGATATGGTGGAGACTTAAAATAAAAAATTAAGTCTCGGGCTCACTAGATAATTCTTGTGTGTATGTATATATATAGTAATTATCTAGTGAGCTCAGAACTTAATCTATCTATTTTAAGCTCCTACAATATCCACCACTCATTTGCAATTGTAATGTAGATTAAGGATTTGACGGTTATGCTAATTAAAAGATCTAATGGTGGATATTAATGATAGATTAATTGTAATTAGATCTAACAGTGAGATTGTAATGATGCTTAAATTAGTATGATGAGTCCCAGACTCACCAGAGCTTGACTCTACATATATATATAAGAAAAATTAGGTCAAAACCATTATAATCGGAAGAAATGAACATTACATCTGACAACCATAATACTTCATTGCAGAATACTATATGGCCATAACCTAAGTGGAATGGTGAAAGACCCACAGCTGCAAGCCTGCAAGTATGATAAATGAGAATCGATACATCAGCTTGTTTGCTGGAAACAAAAACGAAGTATATGTGCACTAGAATTATTTTCCAGGGCATATATAAAGCAACAATTAAACCATAAAAATAAATTATCCAATGTCACGAATATAAACCCATTTGTCCGGCAGGTTATGGATCATGAGATGATGGTGACACAATGAGATAGCCGTTGGACCAATGCTTACATAAAGACCAAGCAGCGGTTGGGATTGTAGGGATGGTGGCCACATGGTATGGTGGTTTGTAGGGATTCATGAAACGAGGAGGAGCCTCTTGGGTTTACGGTGCAACTTGCAAGTAACCGCTGAGACTGTGGGACGGATTGGAGTGCTTTCAAAGAATTTCTGGTTGCATTTAACAAAAAATACGACAACCCAAAGCCAACAGGACTACAGTGGAATTTAAAAATTGTAGTGATCCGGAAATAGATCAACAAAATACAGAAACGATTGGTAGTGAAGGATTTTCTTCAAGTTTGACTCGTCTTTGCAGTATTTTCCGTTTCAGAAACTATGACTAGTGGGAAATGGTGACGACTTGATGGTGTTTAATCGGTTATGATGCCGTTTATGTGTGAGGAATTGCGCATCGACTGGAGGTTGGGCAAACGATGCATCTGTACATGGAGAAACTGTTGGGGTTGACTCGTCTATGAGAATGTCTTTCAAATCCTTTGAAGAAGCATGTCAGTTGTTGTATACATCATTTGGCAATGTTAATGAATTCAACATCAAGATAAGACATTCTCATTACTTGCATGACGTTATCACCAGGGTCCACTAAACCAAGGACAAGGTCAACTTAAGTCACGGTTGTCTACACCTATCAACTATCATGCGCGTATTAGGGTTACTGAGAATCCAGCCAAGGGTTGTGTTCTCACTGACGTTTGTTTGGAGCATAATCATGACATGCTAGCTAGACAACCATCAATTGCATTTTCTTTGTGTACAACGTGAGATTTTTGAAGCCAAGAAAGCATTAATTGCCTCCAATGATGCAACAAACATTCCAACTTCTAAACCATACAAGCTTTTGTTGTTGAAGTCGACGAACATGATAATCTCACCTTCAATGAAAGAGATGTTAGGTGAGTTGTGTTTAAGATAAAAATGACATGTCAGTGCTTAAAATGACAGGGATCGTGAAAAATGACAACATCGAGGGTTTAAAGTGTTGGCTTTTAGGCTTTAATCTATATTGATTTTGATGATTAATCAAATTAATCTTAATCAATCGACCAAATCAATGAAAGTGAATAAACATGATTGATGTTGGCTTTTTGGCCTTAATCTATGTTTTGATGATTTAATCAACATAATCTTAATTATAATCAATGTAGTGTTGCACACATATTGCATAGCATATATATTGTCTTGTGCTAACATCTACAAGTGATCAAGATTCAAGGAAGAAATGAATTCAAGTCATGACATGTAATCAAGCTATTAAAGACATGTAACTTTACTTGTAATTGAGTCTTACGAATCTTTGTGTACTTGATCATACAAGAGTTAAAAATTACTCACTCACACACTAGGTTCTTTATAGAAGACACATACAAAATCTCATAATATTTGGACTTCAATATGTCACACAAACTTAGACCAAAAAACACTAAAACCCAAACCTGGACTTTCTGAGCTAAATCGGTCAACCGAACTAGTTCTCAGTTTAATCGATTGGATCAATTAATCAGATAACCTTTAGTGTCAAATTGGTCAACCGTTGTGTGCCTTTTGTTCGATCATCTACATGTGTCTTGTTACCGTTAGACTTGTCATATTATACCAACGGTCATATTCGTATAAACTTAACAAAACCCCAAAATACTATGGCAATCGGTCGACCGTTAGAAGACTTTTTCTTGAACATCCTAATGCATGTTTTTTCGGTCGACCGAACCAACCTTTTTGTTCGACCAAACATAAAACCTCATAGTGCCTGTTATATTTTGTTCGATCATTTCACCCTATAGTTTGACCGTTAACTTAAGTTATATCCTAGTTTGTTCGACCGTTCTTGTTTCGGTTAGAACGTTTCCACACCTTTATGGAAACGGTCGACCGGTGCACCCGTTGCGGTCGACCGATTGTGACCAGAAATGTGACCTGCTAAATTCTCTTTTGTGTTTCTTACACAAACAACTTCTAATTTATCACAACGTCTATAATCCTTTAGGAGCTTATAAATAGATGTTACCTAGACACAATTTCACAACTTTTCCATTCCAAATTGTCCAATACATCTAAGAGAAACTCCCAAGCCTTTAATTTCCCAATCACACTCTCCCAGCCTAACTTTTCACACTTTAGATCAATTCTTATATTTCTCAAGTGTGCTCAAGTTTAGAGAGTGGTTGTCCCACTCAAGTTTGTTGCCTTCAAGAAGTTGTAAATGTTTCGGTGAAAGCCCGAAGCATCCCTCTCGGATTGTAAGAGGAGGAGTCAAGCTCGGAGAGGGTTGTTCGCAAGCTTGAAGATTGTAAAGGCGTTGTCTCTCGGCCCGAAATGGGGAGCAAATAGTGAAGTCGTGAGCGAAGCTTGGTGATTTGAGCGGAGCTTGCAACAGAGGACTAGGACCCGGGTGAGGGTGCCAAACCTCTATAAATATCCCTGAATCCATTTGTGGTTTGCATTTTCCTTCCTTGCTTGCTTATTTTAAATTCCGCTGTGCATTCTTGTTTGCTTAAGCAAGTGGGTAATTAACCTTAATTTGATTAGAATTAGAAGGTCATAGTGTAACGCCCCGAGCCCGGACAACTGCTCACCCTGCCCGAACCCGGTGCGTTAAGATACGATCCACAATCCTGACCGCTACGCACTCTGATATTTAAATCCATCTGATAGGCCCATAATAATCTGAAAAATATAATCAACAAATTGTGAGCTCGACAACCTGCAAGTACCAACCATCAATCAATCAGAATCATAATCATAATCATGTGGAAAATAATACAGAATATGACATTCAGTCAATAAGCACAATCAAGAGACATGCATCACAAATAAAATGCATGCATATCAATTTGAAACCCCCATTCAGATTCGACCACATCCTGTGCTTCTGAAATATATCAATCTGTCAGACGCACACCTGGTAGCTCCACACTAACGACAGGCAGCCCTTTCCTCTCTCGGGTGGCTCCACGCTGTCCGTTAGGCAGCTCTTTCCTAAGTTGCTCTGCTAGAAACATACACACAGCCACAAGACATGTCGACCGAAACACCACCATGCAATCATATGCATATCCATAAAATCAATATTAATGCTCAACATGCATGCAACTACGAATATCAAGAGAGACAGACATGATATGAAACTGAAGAATAACGAATCAGTACTTGCCTCAAAATCTCCATCTTTTTCTTCTCAATAATCTTCTCAAAATTCCATTTTCTCCTAAAACCACACAATCATCCAACAATCTTAATTAGTCCATTAAGATATTTGATTATTACCTCAACTAAAAAATTCAGGATATTACACATAGCGATCCTACAATTGCATGCATTACATACATACTTGTATACTTATAATCATCTTAATAGGTTGATCAAGATTATCAAAGAGAAAGGGCATTGGGACAAAGACATCAAGACTTAAGACTTGTAATCAAAGCTTTGGACCAAAGCTCATAATTTTTCATTTATTGAGTCAATAAGAAAATATGTAAACTTGAGCACAATGATTTTGTCCCAACCAAATTCGGTCTAATGAAGCCCAAACAGTCAACCAAAATTATTCAATGGTAGACCTTAGGTTTCTCTCTGGAATTGTCCAATCGAACGACCGAAATACCTTCGGTCAATCGAAGTGCCTTGGACCAGTTTTGGACTTTGCTCCAACGGTCACATTAAAATCAAGTCTTAGAACCCAATTGACTAGTCCAATTTTGGACGACTAAATGTTTATCAGTCTACCGATTCCCTCTTGGCTTAAGGCGTCAAACATCTATTTACAAGTGTCACTTGACCGTTGCACTCAACAACTATTTGAGCATTAACTGTCAACACAAAATTTGTGCTAACTTTGGTCAATCAAAGTATACACGGTCTACCGAACATAAGTAATCAGAGTACAACCAATCTTATTGTCCACCTTGGAACGGTTAACTAAATTAAATAGGACAAAATTGAAAATAGTTACTAGAAGTTGGCGAACGGTAATCCGAATTCAATTCGGTCAACCGAATGCTTAATTCAAACCAATCCAATCTTCTTGTTTTGACCTACCGTTTCCCAAACGATCAACCGAACTAGCCCAGAATTCTGCCCGAGCTTAATTCACATCTTGCTTCTCATTGGTCCAAATATCCACCAACTCCCCAACACTTCTCCAAGCATTAAAGCCTATATAAACACCACTCAAGAGACACAATTTAACATTTTACACCCTCCATTCAACTATACTTCTTGTGTTCTCAATTCCTAAGACTTCAAAGCTCAAACACACTCAAAACTTCATCCTCACCACTTGCATATCAACTCCATATCCATATCTAAGTGTGCTCAAGTTAGAGTGTTTAGATTATGATTCTGTTCCCATATTCAAGATTATCATATCCAACTTCACTTTTTTACTCCCCTAATTCATGTTGCTCATCTTTTCATTTCTCTTCTCCTTCTTCTTCTTCTTCTTCTTCTTCTTCTTCTTTTCTTCTTCTTCTTTCCTTTTCTCCTCTTCTTGTTTCTTATCCTATCTTCTTTTATCTTCCTCTCTTCTTCTTCTTCTTCTTTCTTTTCTTCCTCTTCCTTTGTTCTTTCTTCCTCTTCTTTTTTTCTTCTTTTCCTCTTCATTCTTCTTCTCCTCCTCCTCCTCCTCCTCATTTTCTTCTATTTTCTTTTTCTCCTTCTCTTACTCCTCGTGTCTTCTTCTTCTTCTTCAGGAATAAATTCAAGATTTATCATTTTGTTCTGTTAAATATCATGAAATATGATCGCAAACGGAGAATTAATTGTTAATGATTATGTCCTTTAAAAGACAGTTTGTTTTTAAAGGACACATTCGATTTTAAAAGACACTATGAGTTTACAAGACTTGGTCGTGGGTTTGAAAGGACATATCATTATTGGTGTAGACATATGTGGCTTCAACCTAGGATGTTGAGGCACCTTCTGCAGGTATCCTTAAGCTATCCTCCCCCAGTTCTTCGCTTCTTTCGTCCACAAGAGAAGGTCTCTCTGTTGGTGTGTATTGGGTACACTCTGGAAAAGCGTACATGTACGCATGTTTTTCTCCTTGTAGAGCTTCCGTTGTTCTATCATTCCAGTATTTTATATCTTTTTCTTTCTCAGCCAATTTTTTCTTTAAATCATTGATTGTCTGCTTTGCCTTCATCCACCTTAATTTGATTTCCTCGAAGTTCACATCATCATGTAGTGGGTCTCTTGGGATTTTGTGGGCACCAACGATTAACCTCACGGTCCACACCTGTCTGAACATTTTCAGGTTGTTCCGGCTCTTCTTAGAGCTTGACTTCCACTTCTCTAATAACAATTGTTTGGAGGGTGATGCGTTGCATTTTCAGTCTCTTCATCATCTTTCATGACTAGTGAAAGGAATGTGTACTAAAAGTTTTACTTTTAAATGTCTTTTATTATGAATTGAATGTATTGAACATTTTGTTCATTGATTAATGTATTCGTCTTTTGGAAGTGTTAAGGAAAATGCTTTTGGTCCTTAACCGTAAAGCTCTAAAAGATAATGGTTTGAATAAATCAAAAGTATTTCACAATCATGGTAATTAACATGAAACATTAATTACTGAGTTAAGATTGTCGTGTTGGTTAAGAGAGATATTGTAGTTCTACAAATATTTAACATAAGTATATAAAATAGAAAATATTTCTTTCATATATTGAATTGACCTAACAAATGAAACATTATAGAATTATGTTTCTGTCATTAATGTTTCATTGTGTATTTAAATCCTAAGATATGAGACTTATTGTAATATCCTAAACCTTATTAACTTGGTTAATTGCTTTTTAGGTGCTTAATTGGAGGGTTAAGATGAAGGGCTAGGATTGATTGGGTGGTGATGAGGTGGATGGTGGGGATTGGGAAGAGAAGAGTATAAGTTGGTGAGTTTTATTCTCTCTCTCTCTCCCGCTCAAATCCTCTCCCTCTCTCTGATCTGATCCTCAGTGTGCGGAGGCGCTCGAGGAGTGGTTCTCGGAAGGCGAGGTGAAGATCGGACGTTCTCCGGAGGAGTAGATCGTTGCTTTGAGTTGCTGGAGTTTGGGCTCGAGAGCAAAAGCTCGTCGTTGGGTCTTCGAAGGCTTCTTCAAGTCTTCAAGGTATGTCAAGCTTTACTTTGATGCTCACTTATGCTTTCGTGAGTGTTGGACTGGTCGACGGTAGGCCGGATGGCTAGTCGGACCTGTGCAGCAGTTTCTGTACTGTAAACGGTCGACCGGTGGCATGGTTCGATCGACCGGTCGTAGTGTAAATTGGGTGAAATCTCTCGTACCGGTCGAACGATACCTTGGAGGTGGTCGACCGGTAGTGCATTGTGAGCGAGAGATGGAGTCTCTGGGTGTTTTAGGTCGAACGGGACCCCTTTGCCGGTCGACCGAAAGCACTATTGTAGGTCGGTTGGGGCGTTGACCATCCAAACGGTCGACCGCCTAGTTGACTCGTTCGACTGACGATTTAAATAACTTAAAGTTTGTTCGACCGCGTGATGGTTCGGTCGACCGGAGTATTCTGCTAGATTTGGATTTTCTACTGCCCATATTCGGTCGACCGGTGATTATGTGTTCCGACCGTTTGTGCTTTTCATTGCGGCATGGAGTTTCTCACTGGTCGAATTCGGTCGAACGGGACCCCTTTTCCGTTCGACCGGTTGACAGGTTTTTCGGTTGGATCAGTCCTATGGAGAGGATTCGGTCGACCGGTTTGGTGTTTTCATTCGACCGTTTGGTACAGTTTTGTGTGGATTGAGTGTTGTGGAGCCAGCCCAAGATGGCAACGGGTCTCTGACCTTTTTGGGGCAACAGTAGAGACATTTCTGGCCTGAGGGTGGTTCGTGTGAGTGTAGGACCAACTCAAGATGGCAACGGGTCTCCGACCCCAGAGGGGCAACGGTACAGACATTGCCGGCCTGAAAGTGGTCTTCTGGAGCAGCTCAAGATGACATCGGGTCTCCGGCCCTAGAGGGGCAACGATACAGACACTACCGACCTGAGAGTGATCCAGCGTGTGTTGTAGCCGAGGATGTTTTCGGTTGTGGTGCCTGGGGCACGTGAGTTGTAGCCAAGGGTGTTTCCGGTTGTGGTGCCTGATGCATTGCATACATTGCATCATATGTCTTTCATTTAGATTACTTTTATATCAATAAATGCTACTAAGGTATGTGTTTAGTCTTATTTACAGAATACAGGGACCTGAATGCAATTTACCAACATTCCGAGCATAAACGTGTGCAAAAGATTCACTTCTATCATAAAGACCGAATTCAAGTTTATCGGGTTTCAATTGGAAATGCATCCAAGCATAAAAGCATTCAAGGAGCTAATCACAAAAAGGTCAAGGACTTAATTGCAAAATGCCAAGGACCTAATTGCAAAAGAAAAGGATCAAGTTATTTTGTTGGAAAAGTCAAAAGAAAAATCAACTATAAATCTCCAACAATGGAAGGAATTAATCCGGAGCTCAAGACAATGGAAAGAAATCATCCAGACACGCAAATAAAGATCAAATCATACCATAAACGCGTGACAAAAATCCTGATTGAATCCGACCAACGTGGGAGGCGAATCCGCCGCACAATACACATGATGTGCGGCGATTCCGCCGCCCATTGGTCGATCCGTGTGTCCCAATTTCGTCCACTCGTGTATGGACACGTGTACTATCCAATTCTATACCTAAGTCCCTTGTAGCAACTATAAATAGACCCGAGAACGATGTAAATAGGGTCCTTGGTTGTTGTTCTTATTTGTGTACCTTAGTTTTATTAATAAAATTCTGTTCTTTTAATTCTTGTTTTAGTTTTCTTTTAATGTCTCAAGGACCTCTTCTTCTTCCTCCCTCCATGAGTTTCTAACTCTCTCCAAAGGGTGGAGGTGATGGAATTAGGGTTAGAGAATGATGAATGCATGTTATTATTTTAAGTTCATGATTAGTGTATTTTGATTACTTGAGTTTATGTTAAGTCATTTATCTTGTAATGCTTCATAACTAACATGATTTACAATAAGTTTCAGTAATTCTCTACTCTAAACCTAAGTCTAAACCTCCACCCCACGGATTTCTCTCTTTGTTCTTGTTTTAATTTTAATTGCTTTTGTTTCGTACTTTAGTTAATTAAACCAAAAACCCCAAAAACCCAAATTAATTCTTCTCTCCCTTCTTCCCCTCAATCGAAATCACACTAACAACGAAATCTCTCCCTCCTTGTGTTCGACCCGTACTTGCCACGTCTTCATTGACGCCGTGCACTTGCGGTATAAATAAAATTTCTCATCAAGTTTTTGGCGCCGTTGCCGGGGAGGCGACGCAGATTTTGTTTATTTTTGTGTTTTCGATTTTATTCTGTTTATCTTGTGCGCGATCTAAGTATTTGGATTTGTGTTTCAGGAGACAACAGAGTGCGCGGCGAAATCCGAGCACATTCTGAGCTAAACGAGCGGCGAAATCGCCGCACCTATTGAGCAATTTGCGGCGAATCCGCCGCACACCTGAAGCTTCTGGGCTTCAACTTCTTCGGGGACGCAACTCATCTCTGGGTGGACGCGTAGAGCTACTGAAATTTCGAGAGCGGGCGGCGAACCCGACTGAGCATTGCATAGGTAACCTTTGTTGCCTCTTTTCCTCGTAATTTCTATTTTCAAAAAAAAATTCCTTTTATTAGAATTGCACGTGTTAGGGCAAAAATTCCATAATTGGCAATAATTCAACTCTGACCTAAAATTGGCAAGATTAGAAAGACCTTAGTGCATGCATCATATAATGTTTTGTTTGCATTACTCTTGCTAAATTATTGCAAATTATTTTTGTTGAAGAGTGCTGGAGGCAAGGTACGTATCGCAGTTTTTATCGATTGCATTAAGCATATAATTTAGTTGCATACAACCTTGCAATTGCCCCCATTAAAAAGACCATTGTTTGACTATCTTTGCTAGATCTAAGTTAAACTACTTTAAGGGCAACTCCGTAGGAAAAGATACGGTGGGGATTTCATCACCCTCCCGTGGCCCACAAACCACAATCCTAAAGTGTCACCTAAGCCTAAATTTAAAATCAATTAGACATTGGCCCCTAAGGACTCGGACTCAATTAAGGAGGAGATTGGTTTGACTTGCTATGACCTGAAGCTAATTGAATTCAATTTGGTGTCTAGAAAGTGTTTTTGTGTCGACGAAAGTCTTCCAAGCGACGTGGTTGTCTAATTGGCACCGACTCTGTCGGAAGCGCCCCCACTAGCTATACACTAACTGGCCAACTTGGTTTGATTGGTGAGGGAGGTGAATCAAGCAAATCAATTCGACTCAACCAGTTAGGAGTCGTCTAGATCTAAGTGACACTAGGTCTAGGATTGTTTTGACCGTGCTTGTTCAGGAAATTTCTGACCAACCCTAATTTTTATCCTTTAGAGTTAAGTTTCCCTTCTCGTCTGAGTCTTCTTTCCCTTCTCATCTTTACCTTTCTATTGTTTGTTTCCATTTTCATAAAAAAAAAAAACCTTAATTAATTCTTGAAATTAAATTTGGAATTTAAATTTCGAATTTGAATTCAAAAATTGATTCAACCCGGTGCACTCAGATTTGGATTCGGGACTTGAGTAATCGACTCTCACGAGTTCATCTAGATTCCAGTCTGGAACTTAACCCCAATCCACCTGTTGCACCACCTCACCCGGATCTAATGGGTGAGAACGTAGTGGACCCGCCTGTTGCGCAACCTATAACTCTGAGGGATCGGTGCTACCCAACGATGGCTGCTCAGCCATCGTGCATCGTCATGCCCACCATACCGGGTCGCGACTTCGAACTTAAGGCACAATACATGAGTATGCTGCCTAAGTTCACCTCTAGGGAAGACCCATATCTCTTCCTTAGAGAATTTGAAGAAATCTGCTCTCTTATGCAATACCAGCATATCCCTGAAGAGGCAGTGCGTCTGAAATTCGTGCCTCTAGCACTTAAGGACGACGCTAAGAAATGGCTATATAGTCTAGCCGAAAGATCTATTAGAAGTTGGGCTGAATTTATTCAAGTTTTCTTAAAAAAATATTTCCCCAACCATAAGACTATGAAGATTAGGAATGAAATTGTTGCATTCGTTCAGTCTGAGAGCGAGCCGTTCTATTCCTATCTTGAGAGATTTAAGAGTGTCTTGACCCAATGCCCTCATCACGGAATTCCGAAGTGGCAATTATGCCAAATTATTTATGAGGGATTGACACCCACATCTAGGGTTATGCTAGAATCTGTGAGCCAAGGGAACTTTATGTCCAAAAATGAAAATGATGCCTGGACTTTTCTTGAGGATTTAGCTGAAAATAGTATGCAATGGGACAATGCTAGAACACCCATCAACCCGAGTATTGGATCTAGAATAGCGAGTCAACCCCGACCAGGTGTCGTAGCTATAGACTCCAACATAGCGGCCGAGGCAAAACTAGCTACCCTAATGCGTAGAATGGAAAGTCTAGAACTGCAAAACCAAACCCGACAAGCATCCCCTACCCCTTGCTCTAGATGTGGTCAGACTGGTCATTTAATGGAGGATTGTGTGAACCCGGAACACGTTAATGCCACATACAACAATTCTAGAAATGATCCTTACGCATCGACCTATAACCCAGGTTGGCGTAATCATCACAATTTTTCGTGGACCCAACAAGGACAACCTCCTAGACAACAACAAACCCCATATAACCAAAATAATACATCATCTGGGGGTAATAACAATGGAAATCATGAGGTTAGGTTGACAAAATTAGAAACTTTAATGACAACTTTTATACAAACAACCAACCAATCATTCCAAAGGCTAGAGACACAGGTCAGCCAATTAGCACAGATAATAGGTGAAAGAGAAAAGGGCCAATTTCCAAGCCAACCTGAGGTGAACCCCAGAACTAATAATCAATATCAACCTTATCAACCACCTTCAGGAAATAACAACCCCAGACCGGTTCAAATGGTTAATGAGGAAGGACCGTTCCAACAAATCAATGCTGTAGTATCATTACGGTCCGGAAGACAAATTGACAATAATGTGGTAAACCCTAGAATGACTAATCAATCTAGCCATCAAGCACCCACATATGACTTGACCATTGAACCCGACGTCCAAATTGAAAAGCCCAATCCACCTACCCAACCTGAACCTGTAGCTCAACCTGAACCTGAGCGAGTCTATGTGCCTAAAGCCCCATTTCCCAATAGACTCAAAAAGAACTCTAGTGCACAAATAGAGAAAATCCTGGAAGTATTTAAGCAAGTTAAGGTGAATATTCCACTCTTAGATATGATTCAACAAATACCTGCTTATGCTAAATTCTTGAAAGATTTGTGCACTAAAAAGAGAAAAACAAATGTACCAAAGAAGGCATTCTTAACTGCAAACATATGCTCAATTCTTTCCAACACATCTCCTATAAAATATAAGGACCCGGGGTGTCCCACAATTTCATGTTCAATAGGAGATACGTTTATCAATAAAGCCCTTCTAGACCTTGGTGCAAGCGTTAACTTGCTCCCATTTTCTGTCTACGAGCAACTCAACCTTGGTCCACTGAAACCCTCTAGGACAACCCTCCAATTCGCTGATTGTTCTGTTAAGAAACCGAGAGGTATAGTAGAGGACGTTTTGATTAAGGTTGGTGACTTCATTTATCCAGTGGATTTTGTCGTACTTGATACTGAACCTGTTGTAAATCCTAATCGACAAATCCCTGTAATTCTAGGTAGACCCTTTTTAGCCACTTCGGAAGCATTAATAAACTGTCGAAATGGGCTCATGCAATTATCTTTCGGGAACTTAAAAGCAGAATTTAATATCTTCCATATTGATAATGAGCAAGAAATAATATGCAACCCAAGTGATGTTGTGATGAGAGCACGTATTTATCAGAATTCTGAATCAAATAAATCATCACATAAGCAAAAAGGAAGTAAGAAAAAAGGGAGTGATTCATTTACTCAACCACCATCACTCGAGCAAACAAGCGAACCAATTCAAGTGAGAAGAGTGGAATCTTTTCCTCAAGTCAACATGGGGAACAATTCAACTGGATACATGCACCAACATGGTGTCATTCAATCCAGTTCTGATTACGGTTGACTCTGAGCAAACTCAACCCCTCTACCGCAAGCCGACTCAGGTAATAAGTGCATTTATTTTATCTATGCATACATTGAGGACAATGCATGATTTAGGTGTGGGGGGTGTTTATATATGTACATATCTATCTATTTGATTTTCTGTTCTGCTTTATTTTAAAATATATATATATATAAAAATAATAATAATAATAATAATCAATATTCTATGACATAGCTTAAGATTGAACTGCCAAAACCCGAGTACAAATTGCATTGAGTTCTTGTTCCTTATTATATGGTTCTGCTTGTAGAAATTATGGCATAAATCTAAGTTCCAAAGAAATAACCCATTACGCTTTAAGACATGTATGCACTTAAATTGGATGAATCAAATCTTTGAAGTGGTTGATAAGAAGCAGAGGTTGAGGAAAATATACCGGGAAGTGTGGACTTCTAATAGCAATTAAGCCTTGAGGAAAATAAAAATAAAAATAAAGGAATAAAGTGAAGAAAACACATTTTGCAAAATGATTACAAAAACCCAAGCCTTTGAGTCACTGGTCCGTAGGGGTATCTTGAAACCCGGTAACTTGAGTCTACCAGCTCGGGATTATCGACCAAACTCGCTACACAAATGCCAAAATGGTAAAAGTGTCAAAAAGCAAATGTGTTGAATCACGGAAGAAAAGAAAAAAATAATAATACTCAAGGCCCAAAGCTAAAAGAATGATCCATGCCATGGTTGATCCGAATGATACTTCACCACCAGAGGAGGCGTGCAAAATAATTCAAGTGATAAACATGTATAGAAGGGTTAGTGGTGTGAATGTTGGAGGAACAAAGACCAAGTCATATTTTTTGAGCTAGATTTATATAATGAGCATGCGAGAACTTTAAGTGAGATGTATAAGGTGAAGGCAGAAATATTAAGAGCTATTAATGGAATGTTGAATTAAGACTTTGTGGGTATATCTGCTGGAAACCCTCAGGAGACAACACTCCTCCCCCTTGGCAACAAGGAGGTTTAAAGGCTTGTTGCACATGCTAAGTGCAACCGTGATTCCTACGAAAGTGAGTTAGGATTTCCCTGTTTTTATTTTTCTTATATTCTGTTTTGCTAGGGACTAGCAAAATCTAGGTGTGGGGGTATTTGATGCATTGCATACATTGCATCATATGTCTTTCATTTAGATTACTTTTATATCAATAAATGCTACTAAGGTATGTGTTTAGTCTTATTTACAGAATACAGGGACCTGAATGCAATTTACCAACATTCCGAGCATAAACGTGTGCAAAAGATTCACTTCTATCATAAAGACCGAATTCAAGTTTATCGGGTTTCAATTGGAAATGCATCCAAGCATAAAAGCATTCAAGGAGCTAATCACAAAAAGGTCAAGGACTTAATTGCAAAATGCCAAGGACCTAATTGCAAAAGAAAAGGATCAAGTTATTTTGTTGGAAAAGTCAAAAGAAAAATCAACTATAAATCTCCAACAATGGAAGGAATTAATCCGGAGCTCAAGACAATGGAAAGAAATCATCCAGACACGCAAATAAAGATCAAATCATACCATAAACGCGTGACAAAAATCCTGATTGAATCCGACCAACGTGGGAGGCGAATCCGCCGCACAATACACATGATGTGCGGCGATTCCGCCGCCCATTGGTCGATCCGTGTGTCCCAATTTCGTCCACTCGTGTATGGACACGTGTACTATCCAATTCTATACCTAAGTCCCTTGTAGCAACTATAAATAGACCCGAGAACGATGTAAATAGGGTCCTTGGTTGTTGTTCTTATTTGTGTACCTTAGTTTTATTAATAAAATTCTGTTCTTTTAATTCTTGTTTTAGTTTTCTTTTAATGTCTCAAGGACCTCTTCTTCTTCCTCCCTCCATGAGTTTCTAACTCTCTCCAAAGGGTGGAGGTGATGGAATTAGGGTTAGAGAATGATGAATGCATGTTATTATTTTAAGTTCATGATTAGTGTATTTTGATTACTTGAGTTTATGTTAAGTCATTTATCTTGTAATGCTTCATAACTAACATGATTTACAATAAGTTTCAGTAATTCTCTACTCTAAACCTAAGTCTAAACCTCCACCCCACGGATTTCTCTCTTTGTTCTTGTTTTAATTTTAATTGCTTTTGTTTCGTACTTTAGTTAATTAAACCAAAAACCCCAAAAACCCAAATTAATTCTTCTCTCCCTTCTTCCCCTCAATCGAAATCACACTAACAACGAAATCTCTCCCTCCTTGTGTTCGACCCGTACTTGCCACGTCTTCATTGACGCCGTGCACTTGCGGTATAAATAAAATTTCTCATCAGTGCCTGTGGCATGTGTGTGAGGGTTGGGCTAGAGGACCCGCGAGACCCGTCACTGTTTGGTGTCTACTGTGGTAGGGAGAGAGTTCCTGGGGGCCCAGTGAGATGACGTTTGTTTATTGCATTCCATATCATACATGCTTTAGATGTCTAGTTCATTTATTGTGATAGAAGTTTGGCATACGGGGTTTCCTTCTGGCAAACTCAGGAATAGATGTGTTCTATTTCAAGTCGCGAGCAGCATTAGGTGGTGGTGACTGAGGAGGAGCACGATCGGGGCCAGATCCTGCTTTCCGTGTTTTTGAGGTCCGAGTGATTACATGTATATTTTCCCTATCTTTGTTGTAATCACACTTTTGAAACTCTAAGATATATATTTATATTGTATATATGTTGGTGCACCAGTTGTCTGTTTTCTTCGGTAATATCCTCGGGTTGTGTTTTATTAAAAATTTAAATTTCTTCCGCTTTTGAGGATGTTACAAATTAGTATCAGAGCGGTCTGTTCCAACGCACTTGTCCAAAGAAGCCACCTTAGATGTTTTTAGATAGTTGCATTTTAGAGCATGCATGCATAATCATCTGATTTTCTGTTCTGATGTCTCGTGTGTAGATGCCTCTGAGACGCGTGAGGAGACTGGAGCCAGTACACACAAAATAGTATTGTGTCATCTTTGTATTAGTATTCGTTTCTTGATCTCTTTGAGCTAGTTATAAATATGTGACTTAACTCAAATCACATTGTGCATATTATAACTTGGCTTTATCAAGGGGCCCACTAATATCATCACTCAATTAAGAGGGGCAATGATAATCTTTTGACTAACTATCTTCTCCAACAAAAGTCATACTTAATCAACCAATGTCTTTACACTACACTCATCGATAGCTCAAGATACTAGTCTAATTAAGCAATTCTTAAGTGATCGGATATAAGTCTCATATCAAAGGACCAAAGACACAGTAAAACATTAATGACACAGAAAACACAATTCTATAATGTTTTACTTATTAGGTCTATTCAGTATACAAAAGTAATATTTTCCTCTTTTGTGTACCCGTGTTATCACTCACTTGTAGAGCTACAATGATCTATGTCCAACACGACAATCTTAACTCGGTAATTGATGTCCCATGTTAATTACCATGATTGTGAATATCTTTTGTTTTATGTAAATCAATATCTTTTAGAGCTCTACGGTTAAGGACCAAGAGCATCTTCCTTAACACTTCTAAAAGTAGTATGCCCGAATACCAGTGAGGAGACTGGAGCCACGGATTGGGCTGAGGAGCGCCAGATGCTCTACGACATTGTGCATAGGCTGGGCATTCTTCTAGATCGTCAGTCTGGCAGAGAGGAGACGACAAGGGTAGGAGCGGTGCACGACCGTTTTATGCGCCAACACCTGCCTTTATTTGATGGCAGAGGAGATTCTGAGGCTGCCGAGGACTGGGTCTTTAAGATCCAGGAGATCTTCCAGGCGATTGGGAGTCCACTGGAGAGGATGGTGGGTTTGGTCACGTATGTGATAGGCGGCGAGGCGTCCAACTGGTGGAGGACCACGACTGTAGTGGTGTTTCCGGGCCGAAATGATGTCAGCTAGGATGAGTTCCTCAGGGAATTCAATGAACAGTACTACCCAGAGCATGTCAGGGACGGGAAGAGAGAGGAATTCATGAGCCTCAAGCAGGGGGAGATCACACTGGCAGACTACGTCCGAAAGTTCAACGCTTTGGAGCGTTATTATCCGGAGATTTGTGTGACCCCGATTCAGAAGGCAAGGAAGTTTATTCGGGGGCTTCGGAAGCAGCTCCGTACTCGCGTGACTTACAGCTTGCCTCAGACCTTAGCTGATGCTGTGAAGTTCGCGACTCTCATAGACCAGGACTATCAGGAAAATTATGCAGAGTTCAGGAGGCCTCATGGGAAGATCAGTGGACGTCCGGGAGTTCCACTAGCAGGAAATCCGGGCAAGAGGCCCCGGATAGAGGGAAGCAGTGCACGCCAGCCTGAGCCGTGCAGGAAGTGTGGCAGAGTCCACCCAGGTCGAGAGTGTGGGAGCCGTCCTGGAGTTTGTTTCAGTTGTGGTTAGCCAGGCCATTATGTCAGGGATTGCAGGAGTGGATCAGGCGAGACTAGTGCTCGAGCGAGACCCTCAGCGGTGGGTAGAGACAGAGGTCGCTGTCCTTTTGCACCATCTCAGCAGGGACAGATGACCGGGTGTGTGTTCACCATTCAGGCAGAGGAGGCGAGGGACGCCAACACTGTGGTGGAAGGTACGCTCTTTGTTGCTGGTTTGGTAGCCAGAGTGTTATTTGATTGTGGGGTCACGCATTCGTTCATTTCCGAGAGATTTACGAGTGTGTTGGGTCGTACCCCTACGATGTTGACTGCCACATTGGAAGTCAGCACACCCTTGAGTCTGGTAGGCATTGTGGGGAGCTTCCTCCCCGGTGCCACGATTGTTTCGGAAGATCAGGAGTTTCCGGCTGACCTGATCTTGTTGCCGATGGAGGACTTCGATGTTATACTGGGGATGGATTGGCTATCCCAGTATGATGTGCGAGTTTTGTGCAGGGAAAAGAAGATTCTGAGCCCGAGGAAGGGGCTACCTGATTTGTTGATTAGGGGAAGGAAGAATAGAGGTGATCGGGTTGTGGTGTCAGCAGTGAGGGCACGGAAGTTGCTTGAGCAGGGCTGCAGAGCTTTCGTGGCTACCTTAGTCGTTCCAAATCCAGAGACGAGGTCATTGGAGGACATAGAGATTGTCCAAGAGTTTGGTGATGTATTTTCAGATGTCTCAAGTCTGCCGCCTCACAGGGAGTTGGAGTTCGGTATTGACTTGGTGGTTGGGACCACTCCACAGTTGAAGCCTCCTTATAGGATGGCACCTGTTGAGTTAGTTGAGCTGAAGAAGCAATTGCAGGATTTGTTGGATACTGGGTTTATCCGCCCTAGTGTCTCGCCTTGGGGAGCTCCGGTACTCTTTGTGAAGAAGAAATACGGTTCATTGCGGATGTGCATCGATTACAGGATGTTGAACAAGGTTACTGTAAGGAATCAATATCCTTTACCCAGGATTGAGGACCTGTTTGACCAGTTGCAGTCAGCGAAGATATTTTAGAAGATTGATCTGCGATCCGGTTATCATCAGTGGAGGATCAGAGAGGCAGATGTTCAGAAGACCTCTTTTAGGACAAGATACGGTCACTATGAGTTTCTAGTAATGTCGTTTGGATTGACGAACGCGCCTGCAACTTTCATGGATCTGATGAACAAGACGTTCAGCCAGTACCTCGATCGATTCGTGGTAGTCTTCGTAGACGACATCTTGGTGTATTCACCTGACGTAGAGCAGCACATGGAGCACTTGCGGATCGTACTTGGCATTTTGAGAGATCATCAGTTGTACGCCAAGTTTTCGAAGTGCGAGTTCTGGTTGGACAGTGTCGCTTTTCTTGGTCACATAGTATCTGGGGCTGGGATATCAGTGGATCCAGCGAAGGTGGAGGCAGTGACTCATTGGAGAGCCCTGACAAGTGCGACAGAGATCAGGAGCTTTGTTGGATTGACGGGTTATTATCGTCGATTCATCAAGGACTTCTCGAGGCTTGCTTCACCTTTGACGGCACTGACGCAGAAGGGAGTGAAGTTTGTTTGGTCCCAGAAGTGTGACGACAGTTTTCAGGAACTGAAGAGTCGGTTGACGACTGCTCCAGTTCTGACTCTTCCCAGTGGCAGTGGAGGTTTTGTGATTTATAGTGACGCTTCTGGTGTGGGGTTGGGTTGTGTACTGATGCAGCACGATCAGGTGGTTGCTTATACTTCGAGGCAGTTGAAAGTGCACGAGAGGAACTACCCCACTCATGATTTGGAGTTGGCAGCAGTGGTTCACGCACTGAAGACCTGGCGTCATTATCTGTACAGGGAGAAGTTCGAGGTTTTCACGGATCATCAGAGTCTGAAGTATCTGTTTTCGCAGAACGAGCTGAATATGAGGTAGCGCAGATGACTTGAGCTGATCAAATACTATGACTTCACTATCTCTTACAATCCGGCGAAGGCGAATACCGTCGCCGATGCCTTGAGTAGGAAGGTGGAAATTTCAGCTGCTAGTTTGTGTATCCAAGAGTGGAGACTACTCGAGACATTGTCAGAGTGGAAGCCATTCACCACGGACTCTGAGGGAGCGGTGATAGCTGGACTGAGAGTGGAGCCTCAGATGGTCACGAGTATTGTCCAGGCTCAGAGGGCTGACGAGGAGTTAGCTGGGTTGTTGCAATTGGTAGCCAGAGATGGATTAGGTTTCAGTATAGGAGTTGACGGAGGTCTGAGATTCAGGGCCAGAGTATGGGTACCAAATGGGGGAGATATGAAGAAGGAAATCTTGGAGGAGGCACACAGGTCCCGTTATTCCATCCACCCGGGTGAAGGGAATGTGTTCTAAAAGTTTTACTTTTAAATGTCAATTATTATGAATTGAATGAGAAATCATTTTGTTCATTGTTTATGTTATTCGTCTTTTAGAAGTGTTAAGGAAGAGGCTCTTGGTCCTTAACCGTAGAGCTCTGAAAGATATTGGTTTGCATAAAACAAAAGATATTCGCAATCATGGTAATTAACATGGGACATTAATTACCGAGTTAAGATTGTCGTGTTGGTCATAGATCATTGTAGCTCTACAAGTGAGTGACGACACGGGTATGCAAAAGAGGAAAATATTACTTTTGTATACTGAATAGACCTAATAAGTAAAATATTATAGAAATGTGTTTCTGTGTCATTAATATTTTACTGTGTCTTTGGTCCTTTGATATGAGACTTATATCTAATCACTTAAGGGATACTTAATTAGATCAGTGTCTTGAACTATCGATCAGTGTAGTGTAAAGGCATTGGTTGGTTAAGTACAACTTTTGTTGGAGAAGATAGTTAGTCAAAAGACTATCATTGCCCCTCTTAATTGAGTGATGATATTAGTGGGTCCCTTGATAAAGCAAAGTTATAATGTGCACAATGTGATTTGAGTTAAGTCACATATTTATAACTAGCTTAAAGAGATCAAGAAATGAATACTAATACAAAGATGACACAATACTACTTTGTGTGTATTCTTAATATCATGAGGCAAGGGACGGACACAAGTGGTGCACTCCATCACTAAGTGGATCGGGTTTTGGTTCGAGTGGAATTAAGACATCTAACTAATTGGGAGCTATAATGTGTAGCTAGATACCGCTTATAGCTTGTGATATTAAACTCTTAATATCACTGCCAACTTAGTTTAGATCCTCCCATAGGTCACACCACAAAACTGGGAAACAAGAAATGGGGATTTTGAGTTCATAGGATGTGTCGGGTTTCATGTAGAAAATATGACACATGGGGTGAACAAGCAAAATCAAAATTATGTTGTGATTTATAACATAATTAGAATCTAAATTAAATTCATATGTGATGTAAATATTATGGGGTGTAATGATTGATCATTACATAGGATAATATGTTACATAAGTTGTGAATTTATTACTAATCCCGAAATGTCAAATTTTGTAGGGGTTAAACCGAAATTTGACAAGTCTGCAGCACAGTGCCCAAACGGTCGACCGCTAAACAGTAAACGGTCGACCGGATGTGGGACGGTCGACCGCAATATTGCACGGTCGACCGGATATGTGTACATCGTAACAGGGATTTCGTCTGTTCGTTTTCGGTCGACCGAATTTATCGGTCGGTCGACCGAACATTGTGATGAAATATTTTAATGTTGCGAACGGTCGACCGAGTGTCTAAACGGTTGACCGAAACCAGGTCTAAACGGTCGACCGGACCTCGCAGACGGTCGACCGGTCAGACGGTTTTATCCAGAATTAATTTAAGAATTAATTAGATCATGCATGGAATTGGTCCATAATTGATTTAATTCGTGGCTAAGATTATTTATTAATAAATAATGGATGGTTAGATGGAATTTTGCATGGAATCATGGGCAAGAGGTTGCACATGAATAGGTAATTTGGAGAGAACCTATAAATACAAGGTTATCTCATTACCTCCTTAATTAATTCATTATTTTTCTTATGCAAAATCTCTCTCCATAATTCTCCACGAAAATTCCTTAATTCTTAAGTTTAGTTTTAGTTCTTCAGAGGTCATCTTCTAAAGGGAACTAAAGAGGGGTTAGTAATTAGATTCTAAACCCAATCGGAGATTGAGAGACTAGCTTCCCTCTCTCCGATCTTGTTTAGAGTTTGGTGAATACTCGGAGGCATCCGGCGCAGCGAGGAGCATCCCAACCGTCTCCGAATCTTCGAGAAGTTTTAGAGAACTTCTAGGTATGAATTTCGGAGCTCCTTCATGTTTGTTTTAATAGAGTTTTTGAAACTAGTTTGTTAAAACAAACCGATGCACGCAATAAATTCTAGAAAATTGAAAATTGATCCTTATTATACATGAAAATTCGAAATATATATATATGTATAATTAAACATGAAATCCTACAGTGGTATCAGAGCATAGGGTTCAATTTTCTAATGATTTATGGCTATAAACAAATTTAGTTTACCATCTAGGATTTAAACAATTCGTTTTACCGGTTTTTCGGTCTTTAAATGTTTTGCTGAAATAATTCTTGTAATAATTCGTTTTAAATGTTTTGAATATTTAAAACATGGCATGTAATTATTATAATTATGATTTAGACATAAGTCTAACTTGCAATAATTTCGTTTTAAGTATAAACGATTATTTTGTAAGAGAATCAACAAAACCGAAAAACTGCGATTCATCTTTCCATTGGAAATTGGATGGACAGCGGTTCATAATTAATTTTTTGAACTATGGATGCATGAAAAATGTTTTTAATGGATTTCAAAACGTTTTTCAAAGAATTGTTTGAGATTCTAGATGCTTGATAAACTAGATTGCATAGTTTATAGCGATATTGCGTGCATGGATGCTCGAATTGTATATGCAGGAATTGTGGGTTTATATGTTCCAAATCAGAAGCTATGAATTTATGTTATTATTATAATGCAGGGGCTTGTGTATGTAAAAGCCAAAATTCTCTCTATTTCCGTCTTTTAGATAGTTGCATTTGCATACGAGAGGTTTTTACATAGGACTTGCACTAGTCGGTTTTATCGAATGTGAGGAGCATGTTTATTTTCTGTAAAATCTACATCTCCGGTGCAAGAGGAAGTCGCCGTTGTAGCGCATTGATCGAGGATCGAGGATCAGGGATCGAAGATCAAGGATCAAAGGGAACATATAAACTCACGCGATATGGATTGTGTGAATGTTTAATTTCTGTTTTTATAATTTCTGCTATGCATGTGATGAATGGTGAATGTTAGGATGTGTATAAATTTTAATATGCATGATAAACTAAAATTCAAAATCACAAGTTGATAAATGAAATTGTCCAACAAAAATTAAGATTAATTTTTCCTTCTTATTTCATCCACTAGCAGCCATTGATCGAGGGATACTCTGCTCGCCCTTAGCGGGAGATAGCTCCCTCTATCTTTGGGAATAGTGGGAGATATAAAGGTTGTCTGTTGTTGTGCCACAATTAAATATATGAGGTGTGTTTCACCCTGGTGAACCCCAAGTATGTTTAGTTGTGAATACAATAGATAAACATATCTCGTATCAAATGAAAATAAGTTTTCTTAACATTACCTAGAGCCCTCGCTCGGTTTTGGGAAACAGTTTTTCTTACGAGGATAGGTCGCATTCCCTCATAATTAAAACGACAAGAGTCACAAAAGTTTGAAGATGCTAAATGTTGCTAAAATTCAAAAAGGTTGTGATTAGAAAATGTTTTCTTACCTTGATGTTGTAATGTATTCGATAGCCCTTAGCTAGTCTATATTACAATTGATGGGATCTTGGATTACTGCATTTACGGGCAAGATTTTATTTGCAGTATTTACATCATATTCGATATATATATGTATGTATGTATTAAAACATAAAATTGGCATTAAAACCTATATAATTTATTTTGTAGAAATGTCAAATATCCAACCAATTGTGCGATCTATGATCGAAAAAAACCCATTTGCAAAATGATGGCTCAAACTTCATGAAATGGCAACTCAATCTTAATATCGTGTTGAGGTTTGAAAAACTATCTCATATTTTGGATGGTGAAATCCCAAAATTAAATGAGAAGGCAACCGATAAAGAGAAAGAGGCGATAGCCAAGTGGGAAGACCAAGAGAACCAAGTTCACGGTCTTATACTAGCATCCATGGGTGACTCGCTTCAAGCGAAATACTTTGATTCAAAACCCAAGAAGACCATGGAGGCTCTAACCAAGATGTTCATGGATAGTGCCTGAAAGGAGCGCTATAAGACCACCATCGCACTCACAAGGTGCCATATGGCGGAGGGAACATCGGTATCCATGCATTTTCTCACGATGCAAGGATACTTGAGAAGTTGTCGAAGCTCTCTTCTCCAATGCCAGTGGACATTGCCGAAGATCTAATTCTTGGCTCTCTAGCCCCGTCCTTTAAGGATTTTGTGATGCACTATCATGTGCGTGAAAAAGGGGTGAGTCTTGAGGAGCTTCACAACGCTCTCAAAATGGCTGAGGTTGATATGGGCAAGAGTAGGGACCATGAGGTCCTTGCTATCCAAAAGAAGAGCAAAAAGATCAACAAAGGTAAAGGCAAATTTACCAAAGATACGTCAATCAAGAGCGAGGGAGTAGGAGGTGCTAATGGGAGTGTCTCAAGGGAGAAAACTTACAAGTCTCCAACTCCCAACTCGGAGTGCTTTCACTGCGGTGAAAAAGGACACATCCGACCTAATTGCCCCAAGTACAAGGAAGACCTTGAAAATGGGATGATTGAACGTAGGCGCCCGAGAAACGCCATAGGTATGTTTGTTATTGAGATAAATTTAATCACCTCTATCCTTGATTTGGTAATGGTTACCGGATCTTGTGCTCACATAATTTTGATGTGCAGCTATTGAAGGATAGGAAGGAACTCGTTGGGAACGAGATGATATTGAAGATTGGAAATAGTACAAGCATCGCTGCAATTGTACAAGATTCTATGGAACTTCAATAGTCTAGTGATTTAAATTTATGTTTTGTAGAATGTTTGTTATGTACCTTCGATTAGCAAGAACTATTCTGTATCAAGTTTTGGATATGGATAAATTTTAATAAATATTTTAATTCTTGCTTGTCTATATCGAAGAATTGAATTTTCTATGCAAATACATTCATATGGAATGATTTCTATTTGCTTGAAATAAATAATGAACAAACTCAAACAAACAATAACAAAAGAGAAACTAAGATAACTCACGTGAATGATACAATCTTGTAGCACTATCGGATTGGTCAAATAAATGACCAAGAGACCTTTCAAGAAGAAAGGAACGAAAACGAACAACTAATTGGATATGATACATTCTAATGTATGTGGTCCGATAAGTACAAGTGCAAGAGACGGTTTAAGGTACTTCATTTTGTTCACAGACAACTATAGTCATTATGGCTATATTTGTCTAATGGGAAGCAAAAGTGAATTCTTTGACAAGTTCAAGGAATTCGAGGATGAAGTAGTGAACCGACTCAACAAGAATATCGAGTCTCTATGAAAGGTTCGTAGGGGTGAGTGCTTAGAATACCTAATTTGACTCATTCCTAAAGTAGGAATAGGATATTGCTCGACATGGTTCGATCAATAATGAGTCAATTTAAATTGCCGATTTACTTTTGGAATTATGCACTACAAATAATGACAAACTCACTAAATAATGTTCCATCCAAATCCGTGGAGAAAATGTCTTGTGAGCTATGGAATTGAAAGACACCTAAGCTCGACTTTCTCAAGATTTGGGGTTGTGAGGTATACATCAAGAAATTGATGTCGACCAAGCTTCAACCAAAAGCGGATTAGTGCTTCTTTATAGGTTGTCCTCGTGTGACAAGAGGATACTACTTTTGGTATATCACCTCCAATCGAAAGATTGTAGAGAGAGATATGGTTTTTCTGGAATTTCTGGAAAAGAGAGAAAAGTAGTGGGAGTAGAGTTGAGCTTGAGGAAACTCAAGATACTCTACAAGATCATGATGTGAATGTTGCATTCAAAATCATGAAGACCCAACCGAGATTCATTTGGTTAGTGGGAGCATGAGCGAGAGATCCTTACAAGAAATTGTGAGAGAATCTCAATCATCCTCACCTAGTGTGCGTTCGAGAGTCGAACATGAACCTATTCCTCAAGAAATTGTGGAAGAAGTTCGAGAGACACAAGAAGAACCAAAAGAACTAAGAAGGTCAATGAGGGAAAGGAAGAAACCCAATAAGTATGTGGGACTTCATGAGATCATGGTACTAGATACCAAAGATCCCTCGACCTTCCGAGAAGCAATAGAAAAGACTCCAAACTATGGTTAAAAGCCATGGAATCTGAAGTAGAATCCATGTATGATAATCAAGTATGAAACTTGATTAACCTTCCTCAAGAGAAAATATCATTTGGTATAAATGAGCTTTTAGGAGGAAGATAGACATGGATAGTAACTTGACAACCTACAAAACAAGGCTTGTAGCAAAAGTTATACTCAAATTCAAGAAATTGACTTTGATGAAATTTTTGAGAAGTTGCCATATTAAAATCTATTCGGATTATGCTCACTATTACCGCATTTCACAATTGTGGGATATGGAAAATGGATATCAAAATGACGTTCTTTAAACAGGAACTTGGAGGAGGATATGTACATGGTACAACCTCAAGGTTTTGATGATCCAAATAGTAGCGAGAAGAAATGTAAGTTTCGAGAATCCATTTATGGATTGAAGCAAGAATCGGGGAGTTGAAACAAACGCTTTGACGAAGAGGTGAAGAAGATTCACTTCATTCAAATTAAAGGAGTACCTTGTATATACAAGGAGATTAGTGGGAGCCATGTAGTACTTCTGATCTTATATGTCGATGACATATTGCTCATGAGCAATCATATACCTTTGCATTAGCAAACGGGAAATTTCGTTGAAATCAGTGTATTCAATGAAAAGAAAAGGATAAGGCTCAACACATCTTGAGAATCAAGATACATTGAGATACATCCCGTAGACTCATTGGCTTCAGTCAACGTGCATACATTGACAAGGTCTTTGGAAATGTTCAGGGTGAACAATTCCGATATGGACAATATGCCAATAAGTATGAGTATAGGTGTGCAACTCAAGAAGTCTCAATGTGCTCAATCACACAAAGACTTGGGGTACATGAAGGTATCCCTTATGCTTAGGCAAAAGGAAGGACCATGTACACGATGGCTTGCACAAGACTAAATATCTCGTATGCTTTAAATGTGACAAGAGGTCACCAATCCAACGCGAATCCTAATCATAGGATTGCGGTCAAGAATATTCTGAAGTACCTTAACCGGACTAAAGATAAGGTTCGTGTTTATGGAAGACAAAGGAGAAAATAGCCGAGGGCTGTTTTGATGCAATTCTTATAGGAATTCTAGACAATAAGAGGTTGGAGTGATGATGCGTCATCATTATCGAAGGTGGAGGTATGAGCTAGTGTAGTTAGGAGTAATATCACTACAGCTAACTCAACCACCAACGAAAGACAAAATAAATAAATAGGTGGACACAACAGTGGCACAACTGATCCATTCAACAAACCTTCATACCAAGCTAAGAGACGAAATATATTTCGAGTCCATGGATCCGAGGGTCCATGTGGATTGGCTTGATAAGTGATTTGGGAAGGTTACCCTAGTTATTGATGTTTTATGCATTGGGAATGTATGTGAAAGAAAACTTTGATAACAAGTGTGAGATTGAAGGGAATGTGTTCTAAAAGTTTTACTTTTAAATGTCAATTATTATGAATTGAATGAGAAATCATTTTGTTCCTTGTTTATGTTATTCGTCTTTTAGAAGTGTTAAGGAAGAGACTCTTGGTCCTTAACCGTAGAGCTCTGAAAGATATTGGTTTGCATAAAACAAAAGATATTCGCAATCATGGTAATTAACATGGGACATTAATTACCGAGTTAAGATTGTCGTGTTGGTCATAGATCATTGTAGCTCTACAAGTGAGTGACGACACGGGTATGCAAAAGAGGAAAATATTACTTTTGTATACTGAATAGACCTAATAAGTAAAATATTATAGAAATGTGTTTCTGTGTCATTAATATTTTACTGTGTCTTTGGTCCTTTGATATGAGACTTATATCTAATCACTTAAGGGATACTTAATTAGATCAGTGTCTTGAACTATCGATCAGTGTAGTGTAAAGGCATTGGTTGGTTAAGTACAACTTTTGTTGGAGAAGATAGTTAGTCAAAAGACTATCATTGCCCCTCTTAATTGAGTGATGATATTAGTGGGTCCCTTGATAAAGCAAAGTTATAATGTGCACAATGTGATTTGAGTTAAGTCACATATTTATAACTAGCTTAAAGAGATCAAGAAATGAATACTAATACAAAGATGACACAATACTACTTTGTGTGTATTCTTAATATCATGAGGCAAGGGACGGACACAAGTGGTGCACTCCATCACTAAGTGGATCGGGTTTTGGTTCGAGTGGAATTAAGACATCTAACTAATTGGGAGCTATAATGTGTAGCTAGATACCGCTTATAGCTTGTGATATTAAACTCTTAATATCACTGCCAACTTAGTTTAGATCCTCCCATAGGTCACACCACAAAACTGGGAAACAAGAAATGGGGATTTTGAGTTCATAGGATGTGTCGGGTTTCATGTAGAAAATATGACACATGGGGTGAACAAGCAAAATCAAAATTATGTTGTGATTTATAACATAATTAGAATCTAAATTAAATTCATATGTGATGTAAATATTATGGGGTGTAATGATTGATCATTACATAGGATAATATGTTACATAAGTTGTGAATTTATTACTAATCCCGAAATGTCAAATTTTGTAGGGGTTAAACCGAAATTTGACAAGTCTGCAGCACAGTGCACAAACGGTCGACCGCTAAACAGTAAACGGTCGACCGGATGTGGGACGGTCGACCGCAATATTGCATGGTCGACCGGATATGTGTACATCGTAACAGGGATTTCGTCTGTTCGTTTTCGGTCGACCGAATTTATCAGTCGGTCGACCGAACATTGTGATGAAATATTTTAATGTTGCGAACGGTCGATCGAGTGTCTAAACGGTCGACCGAAACCAGGTCTAAACGGTCGACCGGACCTCGCAGACGGTCGACCGGTCAGACGGTTTTATGCAGAATTAATTTAAGAATTAATTAGATCATGCATGGAATTGGTCCATAATTGATTTAATTCGTGACTAAGATTATTTATTAATAAATAATGGATGGTTAGATGGAATTTTGCATGGAATCATGGGCAAGAGGTTGCACATGAATAGGTAATTTGGAGAGAACCTATAAATACAAGGTTATCTCATTACCTCCTTAATTAATTCATTATTTTTCTTATGCAAAATCTCTCTCCATAATTCTCCACGAAAATTCCTTAATTCTTAAGTTTAGTTTTAGTTCTTCAGAGGTCATCTTCTAAAGGGAACTAAAGAGGGGTTAGTAATTAGATTCTAAACCCAATCGGAGATTGAGAGACTAGCTTCCCTCTCTCCGATCTTGTTTAGAGTTTGGTGAATACTCGGAGGCATCCGGCGCAGCGAGGAGCATCCCAACCGTCTCCGAATCTTCGAGAAGTTTTAGAGAACTTCTAGGTATGAATTTCGGAGCTCCTTCATGTTTGTTTTAATAGAGTTTTTGAAACTAGTTTGTTAAAACAAACCGATGCACGCAATAAATTCTAGAAAATTGAAAATTGATCCTTATTATACATGAAAATTCGAAAAATATATATGTATAATTAAACATGAAATCCTACACCGGGTAGCACGAAGATGTATAAGGATCTTCAGAGAAATTTCTAGTGGAAATGGATGAAGACTGAGATAGCGGAGTTTGTTGGCAGATGTCTGGTTTGTTAGCAGGTGAAGATTGAGCACCAGAGACCCGCGGGACCGATGTAGAGGATAGACTTGCCAGAATGGAAGTGGGAGCATGTGACGATGGAATTCGTCACCGGGTTGCCGAAGACGAGGAAATCGCACGACACGATTTGGGTGATAGTTGATCGACTGACCAAGTCATCACATTTTCTGGCAATCCGGACCACATTACCCTTGGAAGACCTGGCTAGGTTGTACATTGCGGAGATAGTTCGATTGCATGGTGTGCCAGTGAGTATTATATCTGATCGGGACGCCAAGTTTACTTCCAGATTTTCGGGAAGTCTGCAGCAGGCTCTAGGGACTCGGTTGAAGTTCAGTACAACATTCCACCCACAGACAGATGGCCAGTCTAAGAGGACGATCCAGACTCTAGAGAATATGCTGAGGGCATGTGCTCTGGATTGGGCAGGGCACTGGGATGAGCACTTACCGCTGATAGAGTTCGCCTACAACAACAGTTACCATTCGAGTATCGGAATGGCACCGTACGAGGCATTGTACGGGAGACCATGTAGATCACCAGTGTGCTGGAGCGATGTAGGCGAGAGACAGTTGATCGGGCCTGAGATTGTGCAGATGTATGCCGAAAAAGTTGATGTGATTAGGCAGAGATTAGCGACAACTCAGAGTAGGCAGAAGGGCTACGCTGATTGGCGTAGGCGTGCACTGAGGTTTGAGGTAGGCGATCACGTTTTCCTGAAGATTTCACCATCTCAAGGAGTGATGAGGTTCGGGAATAAAGGGAAGCTCAGTTCGAGGTACGTCAGGCCGTTTGAGATTCTTGATCGGATCGGAGAGGTTGCCTACAGGATTGCATTGTCGCCGCAGTTTTCGGGTCTTCACAACGTCTTCCACGTTTCGATGCTGAGGAAGTACGTAGCGGATCCTTCTCACGTGATTCAGTTAGAGGTTCTGGAGATCCGGCATGATTTGTCTCTCGAGGAGAGGCATGTGGAGATCGTGGAACGGATGGAGTACACGCTCAGGAGGAGGACCATTGCGATGGTTAAGGTCAGGTGGAAGCACCATAGTGAGCGAGAGGCCACTTGGGAAATTGAGGAAGTGGTCCGGAAGAAGTTCCCGGAACTATTTGGTGAGTTTCGGTTCTAATTTCGTGGACGAAATTCTTTTAAGGAGGGTGGATTGTAATATCCTAAACCTTATTAACTTGGTTAATTATTTTTTAGGTGCTTAATTGGAGGGTTAAGATGGAGGGCTGGGATTGATTGGGTGGTGATGGGGTGGATGGTGGGGATTGGGAAGAGAAGAGTATAAGTTGGTGAGTTTTATTCTCTCTCTCTCTCCCGCTCAAATCCTCTCCCTCTCTCTGATCTGATCCTCAATGTGCGGAGGCGCTGGAGGAGTGGTTTTCGGAAGGCGAGGTGAAGATCGGATGTTCTCCGGAGGAGTTGATCGTTGCTCGGTTGAGTTGCTGGAGTTTGGGCTCGAGAGGAAAAGGTCGCCGTTGGGTCTTCAAAGGCTTCTTCAAGTCTTCAAAGTATGTCAAGCTTTACTTTGATGCTCACTTATGCTTTCGTAAGTGTTGGAGTGGTCGACGGTAGGCCGGATGGCTCGTCAGACCTGTGCAGCAGTTTCTGCACTATAAACGGTCGACCGGTGGCATGGTTCGGTCGACCGATCGTAGTGTAAATTGGGTGAAATCTCTCGTACCAGTCGAACGATACCTTGGAGGTGGTCGACCGGTAGTGCATTGTGAGCGAGAGATGGAGTCTCTGGGTGTTTTAGGTCGAACGGGACCCCTTTGCCGGTCGACCGAAAGCACTATTGTAGGTCGGTTGAGGCGTTGACCATCCAAACGGTCGACCGCCTAGTTGACTCGTTCGACGGACGATTTAAATAACTTAAAGTTTGTTCGACCGCGTGATGGTTCGGTCGACCGGAGTATTCTGCTGGATTTGGATTTTCTACTGCCCGTATTCGGTCGACCGGTGATTATGTGTGGTCCGACCGTTTGTGCTTTTCATTGCGGCATGGAGTTTCTCACTGGTCGAATTCGGTCGAACGGGACCCCTTTTCCGTTCGACCGGTTGACAGGTTTTTCGGTTGGATCAGTCCTATGGAGAGGATTCGGTCGACCGGTTTGGTGTTTTCATTCGACCGTTTGGTACAGTTTTGTGTGGATTGAGTGTTGTGGAGCCAGCCCAAGATGGCAACGGGTCTCTGACCTTTTTGGGGCAACATTAGAGACATTTCTGGCCTGAGGGTGGTTCGTGTGAGTGTAGGACCAACTCAAGATGGCAACGGGTCTCCGACCCCAGAGGGGCAACAGTACAGACATTGTCGGCCTGAAAGTGGTATTCTGGAGCAGCTCAAGATGACATCGGGTCTCCGGCCCTAGAGGGGCAACGATACAGACACTACCGACCTGAGAGTGATCCAGCGTGTGTTGTAGCCGAGGATGTTTTCGGTTGTGGTGCCTGGGGCACGTGAGTTGTAGCCAAGGGTGTTTCCGGTTGTGGTGCTTGGGGCATGTGTGTGAGGGCTGGGCTAGAGGACCCGCGAGACCCGTCACTGTTTGGTGTCTACTGTGGTAGGGAGAGAGTTCCTGGGGGCCCAGTGAGACGACGTTTGTTTATTGCATTCCATATCATACATGTTTTAGATGTCTAGTTCATTTATTGTGATAGAAGTTTGGCATACGGGGTTTCCTTCTGGGAAACTCAGGAATAGATGTGTTCTATTACAGGTCGCGAGCAGCATTAGGTGGTGGTGACTGAGGAGGAGCACGTTCGGGGCCAGATCTTGCTTTCCGTGTTTTTGAGGTCCGAGTGATTACATGTATATTTTCCCTATCTTTGTTGTAATCACACTTTTGAAACTCTCAGATATATATATATATATATATATTGTATATATGGTTGTGCACTAGTTGTCTGTTTTCATCGGTAATATCCTCGGGTTGTGTTTTATTAAAAATTTAAATTTCTTCCGCTTTTGAGGATGTTACACTTATATCTTTTCACATAAGGAGTGTATAATTCGATTATTATCAAAAGTTATCAATGCATATAGTGATAAATGTATTAATTGTTTATACATAACATGTGATGGAAAAGTTGATATGTCAAAAGGTTATCATTGCCTGATTAGTAGCATATCATGCGTCATATTTATGTTATATATCATTTATTGTGCTACTCGAGTTGTTACTGGTAATGTTTCAGGAATTAGGTAATAAAGAAGATGAGGGAGCAAAAATGACCTAAATGTAACAAGTATGGACTAATTTGGAAGGTTCTGGACCTATTTGTAATGCACAAAGACTCGATCGCAAATCAGGAAGGACCCAAGTGTAAACCCGGAGGGACCTGATTGTGAAGTGCAAAATATGGTGACACATGACTTAAATCATATCAGTATTTCATCAATTAAACTCAAAGTGATTTGAGCAAGTAGAGCAGGATTTCACTCCACGTGCCAAATGAAGCAATAAAGCGGGACACAAAATTTCAGCCCGATGAGATCCATTTGATCTGCCATTGGTGGATCAAAATGGTCCAAATGGTCTCCAATTTTGGTCGTGGGTCGGGTATTCGGGTTGGAGCATTCCTGGACTATCAGAGGTGATTTAGAACCGTCTGATTATTCCTAGATTAATCATAATCATGTATTAGTCTATATATATCATTGTAATCCCTCATCTCCCTCTTCTTCTTGCTTCTCCATTATTTTTTAGATTTTATTTTGATGCTGCTTAGTATAATTGGAGGAGGAGAAGCATACTTTGTAATCTTTTCATTTCAATCAAGTATGAGTTTTGTTCTTTAAATACTTGTCTTTCCTTTGATGCAATTTCTTTGATGTGTTTGTTTAATCTTGTTTTTAGTAATTTACTTTATGGGTTCATGTTTTTAGTAATTTACTTTTTAGTAATTTACTTTATGTGTTTGTTAAGGTGATTTGATCATGTGATGGATTAGTGTGTGTGTGTGTGTGTTAATCTTAATTCTTTGAGTCTTACATAATTTCCATAACCATCTAATGTGATTTCACTCTTATCTTTGATGTGATAATGCTCTTGAATGAAGTTTAGCACATGCTTAGATTAGTGAGTCTTTTTTTATGGGGAATGATGATGTTAGGATAAGTATGGAGTATAAGAGAAAACAAAGCATGTGCATGCATGTGCTATTGTTGGCTTTATCCAAATTAATGTCATGTATGTTTTAATGATTTTGATAAATTTTATTTCATGTGGAGACATAATTCGATTTGAGTCATGATGCATGTGAACATATTAGCTTCATTTCAATTATTGTCTTGTATGTTTTAATGATAATGTTTTATCTTATTTCATATGGAGGCAAAGTTGGAATTGAGTTCTATGGATTTCATGTATGACATGTTTTGATGAGCACATTTGAACACACACAACACACATTTTCGTATTCACATTCTTTTTCTACCCCTGAGAGGTTTAGTTTTATTGTTTATTTTCCGATTTCCCACGCATTGTAGTTAATTTCAATCACATATCTCTCTTCTTCTCTCCCACTCGAGTATCGTGAATCTGACTCACACGAGCACCCTGTGGATCGACCCGTATTTGTCACCTCTTCAACGCGGCCGTGCACTTGTAGTTATTTTAACTGATTCAATCATTGCTCCTCTTGACTTAAGTGATGAAATTGTTGGGCCCCTTGATAAAGCAAAATTATAATGTGCACAATGTAACTTGTGTATAGTTACAATTTATAATTAGCTTGGGAGATCAAGAAATGAATGTATATTACAAAGATGATACAATTCTACTTTGTATAATGTTCTCAATATCATGAGGCAAGGGATAGACACAAGTGATATTCAATATCACTGAATGGATCGTGTTTAGTTCGAGTGAGCAAAACATATTTGTTATTTGTGTAACTATAATGTGTAGCTAGATACCTCTTATAGTTTATGATATGATGTGTTTTATATCATTGTCAACATAACTTAGATCCTCCTATGAGTCACACCACAGGACTAGGAAACAAGGAATTTAATTTTACATTTTATATGATATATTGAAATATATGTGGTAAAATATTAAAATCAAATGTGTCGTGATTACGACATGGTTAGAATAATCAATAAATGTATATTAGATGTAAATATATTATGGGGTATAATATTTGACATTATATATGATAATATGTTGCATATTATAATGTAGTTCGTAACATTATAAAATATAAATTTGTTAAAACCCTAAAGATCAGATTTTGTTGGATATTGATCCAAATTTTGATAAAGGCATAAATCGGTCAAATCGGTCGACCGTTTGATGATTGATTCAGTTATAATAACTGCAAGTGCACGACATCGGTGAAGACGTGGTAAGTACGGGTCGAGTCCAACAGGGAGGTGTGTCAATTCTGGTTCTTCAAAAGTCAAGTGGAAAATAAGGAGAAGTTGTTGATTATGCTAAATAACTATACAAAACTATAAATGATTTAACAATTAAACTAAACTCTCATGGAGTGGAGGTATGTAGGTATATGTGTGTGTGTGTGTGAGTCTTCATTTTAATTAGGCACAAATGTAGTTGGGGCATACAAGTAGAAACTAGTGTAGAATCCAATTGTAGGATACACAACACTACATGACAAACCATGAACGTGCATATCTCACATAAAGTTTAGGTTGATTTTATATTGTCAAACATACAATAGGTACCTAGTGTGGCCATTAGAGCATCAATTAATCATACATACAACCTAAATCATTCATGTGAATGTGCACCAAATATGGATCCAAACATAATAAGTCATTTCCATTAAACTATTAACTCTAAAGCTAGCATGGGATAAGTACCTAGTGTGGACATTATCCTATATAATACAAGTTTAAGCATGCTACGAGTATATTGTTGGATTTCGTGCCCTATTATATGTATATATTTTTCGAAATTTTATAAACATACAGGATCGAAACATTCATATTTTCTTCGATTTTCATATAGACATGCATTTGTTTGTCCTAATTATTTAACATGCATTAGAACAAACAAACAATTGCAAAGAGAATCATACCTAGAGGTTCTCTAAAACCTCTTGAAGATCCGGAGTCGCGTTGCCGTTCGAATCGCCCGGTGGATTGCCTCCGAGTGTTCACCAAACTCTAAACAAGATTGGAGAGAAAGGAGCTAGCCAATCAATCTCCAAACGGGTTTAGAATCTAGCTAATAACCCCCTTTTTCTTTCCTGAGATTTTACTCTCCAAAAACTCAAATTAACTATGGAATTTCGGATGGATTAATTGGGGTGGTTAGAGAGAGAGAGAGAATTTTGCATATACTTATTTTTAATGAAGGAAATTAGGCCTATTTATAGGATCCTTTAATTTCCACATCATGGGCCATGCATTGACCCATTCTTCCATGTTTTTCTCTCTTAAGACCAATTCCCAATATTAAATTTATTAATCCACATCCAAATATAATCATAATTGACCAAGTCAAAACCATGATCAATAATTCCTTAATTAATTTGCATTTATCGAATTTTGGATTAATTCCCAACAAAATTCGTTTTTTTGTTTTAGGAAATTTAATTAATTTGCCTTTATCGAATTTTGGTTTAATTCCCAACAAAATTCGTATTTGGGGTTTTAGCAAATTTAATTAATTAATTTGCCTTATCGAATTTTGGATTAATTCTCAACAAAATTCGATCTTTGGGGTTATAGCTAATTTATATATCCTATGCAATATATCATCATATGTAATATCAAACAATCACACCCCATGATATATTTACATCTCATATATAAATTCATGATTCTAAATATGTCATTTTCATGACATAATGATTTTATCCATTCACCACATGTATACGAAACTAGATACATCATATGAACATAAAATTACCTTTTTGTTTCCCAGTTTTATGGTGTGACCTATGGGAGGATCTAAGCTAAATTGGCAGTGATATTAATAGCTTAACATCACAAACTATAAGCGGTATATCTAGCTACACATTATAGTTCACAATTAGCTAGATGTCTTAATTCAGCTCGAACCAAAACCCGATCCAATTAGTGATGGAGTGCACAACTTGTGTTCGTCCCTTGCCTCATGATATTAAGAATACACACAAAGTAGTATTGTGTCATCTTTGTATTAGTATTCATTTCTTGATCTCTTTAAGTTAGTTATAAATATGTGACTTAACTCAAATCACATTGTGCACATTATAACTTTGCTTTATCAAGGGGCCCATTAATATCATTACTCAATTAAGAGGGGCAATGATAATCTTTTGACTAAGTATATTCTCCAACAAAAGTCATACTTAACCAACCAATGTCTTTACACTACACTTATCGATAGCTCAAGACACTAGCCTAATCAAGTATTTCTTAAGTGATCGGATATAAGTCTCATATCAAAGGACCAAGGACACAGTAAAATATTAATGACACAGAAACACATTTCTATAATATTTTACTTATTAGGTCTATTCAGTATACAAAAGTAATATTTTCCTCTTTTGCATACCCGTGTTGTCACTCACTTGTAGAGCTACAATGATCTATGACCAACACGACAATCTTAACTCGGTAATTAATGTTCCATGTTAATTACCATGATTGCGAATATCTTTTTTTTATGTAAACCAATATCTTTTAGAGCTCTACGGTTAAGGACCAAGAGCCTCTTCCTTAACACTTCTAAAAGACGAATAACATAAACAAGGAACAAAATGATTTCTCATTCAATTCATAATAATTGACATTTAAAAGTAAAACTTTTAGAACACATTCCCTTCAATCTCCCACTTGTTATCAAAGTTTTCTTTCACATACATTCTCAATGCATAAAACATTAATAACTAGGAGAACCTTCTCAAATCACCTATCAAGCCAATCTACATGGATCCTTGGATCCATGGACTCGAAATATATTTCGTCTCTTAGCTTGGTATGAAGGTTTGTTGAATGGATCAGTTGTGTTACTGTTGTGTCCACCTATTTATTTATTTTGTCTTTCGTTGGTGGTTGAGTTAACTGTAGTGATATTACTCCTAACTGCACTAGCTTATACCTCCACATTCAATAATGATGACGCATCATCACTCCAACCTCTTATTGTCTAGAATTCCTATAAGAATTGCATCAAAACAGCCCTCGGCTATTTTCACCTTTGTCTTCCATAAACAAGAACCTTATCTTTAGTCCGGTTAAGGTACTTCAGAATATTCTTGACCGCAATCCTATGATTAGGACTTGCGTTGGATTGGTGACCTCTTGTCACGTTTAGAGCATACGAGATATTGAGTCTTGTGTAAGTCATCGTGTACATAGTCCTTCCTTTTGCCGAAGCATAAGGGATACCTTCATGTACTCCAAGTCTTTGTGTGATTGAGCACATTGAGACTTCTTGAGTTGCACACCTATACTCTTACTTATTGGCATATTGTCCATATCGGAATTGTTCACCCTGAACATTTCAAAGACCTTGTCAATGTATACACGTTGACTTAGACCAATGAGTCTATGAGATGTATCTCTTTATATCTTGATAATCAAGATGTATTGAGCTTCACTCACATTTTTTCATTGAACATACTGATTTCAACGAAATTTCTCGTTTGCTAATGCAAAGGTATATGATCGCTCATGTGCAATATGTCATCGACATATAAGATCAGAAGTACTACATGGCTCCCACTAATCACCTTGTATCAACAAGGTTTTCCTTTACTTTGAATGAAGTGAATCTTCTTCATCTCTTCGTCAAAGCGTTTGTTCCAACTCCTCGATGCTTGCTTCAATCCATAAATGGATTCTCGAAACTTGCATTTCTTCTCGCTACTATTTGGATCATCAAAACCTTGAGGTTGTACCATGTACATATCCTCCTCCAAGTTCCTGTTTAAGGAACGCCATTTTGATATCCATCTTCCATATCCCACAATTGTGAAATGCGGTAATAGTGAGCATAATCCGAATAGATTTTAATATGACAACTTCTCAAAAATTTCATCAAAGTCAATTTCTTGAATTTGAGTATAACTTTTGCTACAAGCCTTGCTTTGTAGGTTGTCAAGTTACTATCCATGTCTATCTTCCTCCTAAAAGCTCATTTATACCAAATGATATTTTCTCTTGAGGAAGGCTAATCAAGTTTCATACTTGATTATCATACATGGATTCTACTTCGGATTCCATGGCTTTTAACCATAGTTTGGAGTCTTTTCTATTGCTTCTCGGAAGGTCGAGGTATCTTTGGTATCTAGTACCATGATCTCATGAAGTCCCACATACTTATTGGGTTTCTTCCATTCTCTCATTGACCTTCTTAGTTCTTTTGGTTCTTCTCGTGTCTCTCGAACTTCTTCCACAATTTCTTGAGGAATAGGTTCATGTTCGACTCTCGAACGCACACTAGGTGAGAATGATTGAGATTCTCTCACAATTTCTTGTAAGGATCTCTCGCTCATGCTCCCACTAACCAAATGAATCTCGGTTGGGCCTTCATGATTTTGAATGCAACATTCACATCATGATCTTGTAGAGTATCTTGAGTTTCCTCAAGCTCAACTCTACTCCCACTACTTTTCTCTCTTTCCAGAAATTCCAGAAAAACCATATCTCTCTCTACAATCTTTCGATTGGAGGTGATATACCAAAAGTAGTATCCTCTTGTCACACGAGGACAACCTATAAAGAAGCACTTATCCGCTTTTGGTTGAAGCTTGGTCGACATCAATTTCTTGATGTATACCTCACAACCCCAAATCTTGAGAAAGTCGAGCTTTGGTGTCTTTAAACTCCATAGCTCACAAAACATCTTCTCTACGGATTTGGATGGAACATTATTTAGTGAGTTTGTCATTATTTGTAGTGCATAATTCCAAAAGTAAATAGGCAATTTAAATTGACTTATTATTGATCGAACCATGTCGAGCAATATCTTGTTCCTACTTTAGGAATGAGTCAAATTAGGTATCCTAAGCACTCACCCCTACGAACCTTTCATAAAGACTCGATATTCTTGTTGAGTCAGTTCACTACTTCATCCTCGAATTCCTTGAACTTGTCAAAGAATTCACTTTTGTTTCCCATTAGACAAATATAGCCATAATGACTATAGTTGTCCGTGAACAAAATGAGGTACCTTAAACCGTCTCTTGCACTTGTACTTATCGGACCATATACATTAGAATGTATCATATCCAATTAGTTATTCGTTTTCGTTACTTTCTTCTTGAAAGGTCTCTTGGTCATTTATTTGACCAATCCGATAGTGCTACAAGAATCAATCATTCACGTGAGTTATCTTAGTTCCTTTTGTTATTGTTTGTTTGAGTTTGTTTATTATTCATCTCAAGCAAATAGAAACCATTCTATATGAATGTATTTGCATAGAAAATTTCATTCTTCGACATAGACAAGCAAAAATTAAAATATTTATTAAAATTTATCTATATCTAAAACTTGATACAGAAATTGAAGGGAATGTGTTCTAAAAGTTTTACTTTTAAATGTCAATTATTATGAATTGAATGAGAAATCATTTTGTTCCTTGTTTATGTTATTCGTCTTTTAAAAGTGTTAAGGAAGAGGCTCTTGGTCCTTAACCGTAGAGCTCTAAAAGATATTGGTTTACATAAAACAAAAGATATTCACAATCATGGTAATTAACATGGGACATTAATTACCGGGTTAAGATTGTCGTGTTGGTCATAGATCATTGTAGCTCTACAAGTGAGTGACAACACGGGTATGCAAAAGAGGAAAATATTACTTTTGTATACTGAATAGACCTAATAAGTAAAATATTATAGAAATGTGTTTCTGTGTCATTAATATTTTACTGTGTCTTTGGTCCTTTGATATGAGACTTATATCTGATCACTTAAGGAATACTTAATTAGATCAGTGTCTTGAACTATCGATCAGTGTAGTGTAAAGGCATTGGTTGGTTAAGTATAACTTTCGTTGGAGAAGATAGTTAGTCAAAAGATTATCATTGCCCCTCTTAATTGAGTGATGATATTAGTGGACCCCTTGATAAAGCAAAGTTATAATGTGCACAATGTGATTTGAGTTAAGTCACATATTTATAACTAGCTTAAAGAGATCAAGAAATGAATACTAATACAAAGATGACACAATACTACTTTGTGTGTATTCTTAATATCATGAGGCAAGGGACGGACACAAGTGGTGCACTCCATCACTAAATGGATCGGGTTTTGGTTCGAGTGGAATTAAGACATCTAACTAATTGGGAGCTATAATGTGTAGCTAGATACCACTTATAGCTTGTGATATTAAGCTCTTAATATCACTACCAACTTAGTTTAGATCCTCCCATAGGTCACACCACAAAACTGGGAAACAAGAAATGGGGATTTTGAGTTCATAAGATGTGTCGGGTTTCATGTAGAAACTATGACACATGGGGTGAACAAGCAAAATCAAAATTATGTTGTGATTAATAACATAATTAGAATCTAAATTAAATTCATATGTGATGTAAATATTATGGGGTGTAATGATTGATCATTACATAGGATAATATGTTATATAAGTTGTGAATTTACTACTAATCCCGAAATGTCAAATTTTGTAGGGGTTAAACCGAAATTTGACAAGTATGCAGAATTAATTTAAGAATTAATTAGATCATGCATGGAATTGGTCCATAATTGATTTAATTCGTGGCTAATATTATTTATTATTAAATAATAGATGGTTAGATGGAATTTTGCATGAGATCATGGGCAAGGGGTTGCACATGAATAGGTAATTTGGAGAGAGCTTATAAATACAAGCTTATTTCATTACCCAATTAATTAATTCATTATTTCTTGTGCAAAAATTCTCTCTCCATAATTCTCCACGAAAATCCCTTAATTCTTAAGTTTAGTTTTAGTTCTTAAGAGATCATCTTCTCAAGAGAATTAAAGAGGGGTTAGTAATTGGATTCTAAACCCAATCGGAGATTGAGAGACTAGCTTCCCTCTCTCCGATCTTGTTTAGAGTTTGGTGAATACTCGGAGGCATCCGGCGCAGCGAGGAGCATCCCCAACGTCTCCGAATCTTCAAGAAGTTTTAGAGAACTTCTAGGTATGAATTTCGGAGTCCATATTTGTTTTAATAAAGTTTTGAAACTAGATATTAAAACAAATTGATGCATGCATGAAATAAATTATAGAAAATTGAAAATTGATCCTTATTATACATCAAAAATTCGAAAATACATATGTATAATTAAACATGAAATCCTACAGAAATGTTCTTGCTAATCGAAGGCATATAACAAACATTCTTCAAAGCATAAATTTAAATCACTAGACTATTGAAATTCCATAGAATCTTGTACAATCGCAGCGATGCTTGTACTATTTCTAATCTTTAACATCATCTCGTTCTCCACGAGTTCCTTCCTATCCTTTAATAGTTGCACATCATAATTATGTGAGCACAAGATCCGGTAACTATTACCAAATCAAGGACAGAGGTGATTAAATTTATCTCAATAACAAACATACCTACGGCGTTTATCGGGCGCCTACGTTCAATCATCCCATTTTCAAGGTCTTCCTTATACTTGGGGCAATTAAGTCGGATGTGTCCCTTTTCACCGCAGTGAAAGCACTCCGTGTTGGGAGTTGGAGATTTGAAAGATTTCCCCCTTGAGGCACTCCCATGAGCACCTCCTACTCCCTTGCTCTTGATTGACGTATCTTTGGTAAATTTGCCTTTACCTTTGTTGATCGTTTTGCTCCTCTCATGGACGGCTAGAACGTGATTGTCTCGACCCTTGCCCATGTCAACTTCTGCAGTTTTGAGTGCGTTGTGAAGCTCCTCAAGACTCACCCCCTTTTCACGCACGTGATAGTGCATCACAAAGTCCTTAAAGGACGGGGCTAGAGAGCCAAGAATCAGATCTTCGGCAATGTCCTCGGGCATTGGAGAAGAGAGCTTCGACAATTTCTCAAGTTATCCTTGCATCGTGAGAAAATGCATGGATACCGATGTTCCCTCCGCCATGTGGCACCTTGTGAGTGCGATGGTGGTCTTATAGCGCTCCTTTCGGGCACTATCCATGAACATGTTTGTTAAAGCTTCCATGATCTTCTTGGGTTTTGAATCCAAGTATTTCGCTTGAAACGAGTCACCCATGGATGTCAACATTAGACCGTGAACTTGGTTCTCTTGGTCTTCTCACTTGGCTATCGCCTCTTTCTCATTACCGGTTGCCTTCTCATTCAATTTTGGGATTTCACCATCCAAAATATGAGATAGTTTTTCAAACCTCAACACGATATTAAGATTGAGTTGCCATTTCATGAAGTTTGAGCCATCATTTTGCAAAGGATTCTTTTTGATCATAGAACGCACAATTGGTTGGATATTAGACATTTCTACAAAATAAATTATACAGGTTTTTAATGTCAATTTTATGTTTTAAATTACATACATATATATCGAATATAAATGTAAATACTGCAAATAAAATTTTGCCCATAAATGCAGTAATGCAAGATCCCATCAATTTTAATATAGACTAGCTAAGGGCTATCGAATACATTACAATATCAAGGTAAGAAAAACTCTTTCTAATCACAACCTTTTTGAATTTTAGCAATATTAGCATCTTCAAACTCTTGTGATTCTTGTCGTTTTAATTATGAGGGAATGCGACCCATCCTCGTAAGAAAAACTTTTTCCCAAAACCGAGCGAGGGCTCTAGGTAATGTTAAGAAAACTTATTTTCATTTGATACGAGATACGTTTATCCATTGTATTCACAACTAAACATACTTGGGGTTCACTAGGGTGAAACACACCTCATATATTTAATCGTGGCACAACAATAGACAACCATTATATCTCCCACTATTCCCAAAGATGGAGGGAGCTATCTCCCGCTAAGGGCGAGCAGAGTATCCCTCGATCAATGGCTGCTAGTGGATGAAATAAGAAGGAAAATTACTCTTAATTTTGTTGGACAATTTCATTTATTAACATGTGATTCGGAATTTTAGTTATCGTGCATATTATCATTCATACACATCCTAACATTCAATCACATATCATCACATGCATAGCAGAAATTAAAAAAAAATTAAACCATTCACACAATCCACATCGTGTGAGTTTATATGTTCCATTTGATCCTTGATCCTCGATCCCTAATCATCGATCCTTGATCGATGCGCTACAGCGGCGACTTCCTCTTGCACCGGAGACGTAGATTTTACAGAAAATAAACATGCTCCTCACATTCGATAAAAACCGACTAGTGCAAGTCTTATGTAAAAACCTCTCAAATGCAATGCAATTATCTAGAGATAGAAAAAGAGAATTTGGCCTTTACATATAAATAAGCCCCTGTATAATAATAATTACATACATTCATAGTTGCTGATTTGGAACATATAAACTCACAATTCCTGCAAAAACAACTCGAGCAACGCATACACGCATGTCCAATCTAAACTATTTAATCTAGATTATCAAGCATCTAAAATCAAACAATTCTAGAAAAATCATTTGAAATCCATTAAAATGTTTTTCATGCATCCATAGTTCAAAATTAATTATTTTGAACCGCTGTTCATCCAATTTCCAAAAGGAAAGATGAACATTAGTCCTTTTTGGTTTTGTTGATTCCTTTATAAAATAATCATTTAAAATAAAACGAAAATTATATAAATTAGACAAATGTCTAAATTTCAATTCTAACAATCATGTATGATGTTTTAAAACATATAAAACCATCAAAACGAATTTATTAGAATTTTATCAACAAAACATCGAAAAACTCGAAAAAGACATAAAATCGAATTGTTTTGATTCTAGATGGTAGCCTAGATTGATTTTATAGTCTAAATCAAAGATAATGTGAATCAAAAGCTCTAGAAAGTGAAATTAAGAACATTATCGGGCGACCTCAAAAGCAAAATAATGCAAAATCTCAATGAAAGAAAAGGCATGCACAACATACCATCAATTGCCTCCTGATAGTATCCCAGCATTTCCCTGGCTGTCCCTCTCCGAAGATAAGCTTTAATGTTCTGGTTATCAAAACATGTAGTAGTTTATTTCATCAGGTGTGGAACAAGTAGTGGTAGCACATGGTGTAAAAAATGAAAGATCTTACAGATTATATATATATATATATATATATATATATATATATATATATATATATATATATACACACACACACACGAGGAATCCACTACTTTAAAATAAGTTGACATTAATTTACCCTCGTTAATATATTTAAACTTCGAAGGGAAAATCCAACTCGTGGATCTTGATATATGAATCCTATTATTTGTCTATCAAAAATAATAAAAATTAGGAAGTTTGATATAAGTTCAAGAGATACAAAAAATGAAAGCACTATATTTGTTTAAAAACCCGATCTCTTGATCTTATGTCAAATGTTTCAAAAAAAAATAGATTTTTGAGATAAATAAATAAAATGAATCATAGATCAAGATCCATGATTTTTTATTTGGAATTTAAGTTTCAAATTACTAAAGATGGTAAATTGATGTCTAACTCATTTCAAGAGAACCAGATCCCTCCTCTCGCCATATAGTATATATGTGTGTGCATGTGTGCGTGTGTGAAACTTCTTTTATTAACTATGCTATTTCTCTTGGTGAGGGAAGACCAAGTAGAAAGAGAGAGAAAAAAACCCAACACACATACAATGTAATATTTTCCTCTTTTGCATACCCGTGTTGTCACTCACTTGTAGAGCTACAATGATCTATGACCAACACGACAATCTTAACTCGGTAATTAATGTTCTATGTTAATTACCATGATTGTGAATATCTTTTTTTAATGTAAACCAATATCTTTTAGAGCTCTACGGTTAAGGACCAAGAGCATCTTCCTTAACACTTCTAAAAGACGAATAACATAAACAAGGAACAAAATGATTTCTCATTCAATTCATAATAATTGACATTTAAAAGTAAAACTTTTAAAACACATTCCCTTCATATATATCTACATTAAACACATGAAATGACACAAATAAAAGAAATCATCACTATCACATAATCTACATCACCTCCACCCCAAATGGGGTGGATCTACTCTCTGTTCATTAGGCTAACATGTATATTAAGAAGAGAAAATATTCTAATTAATTCTACTAAGATTAATAAAACAAGACTAAGTTATGTAAACATTAAAAGAGACAATATTAGAACAAACTAAGAAGAGTTCTTTTATTGATATCTCACATTACCAACAGCATTCTTCTCCAAAGTTTTATTATAAGTAGAGAGAATGATCATCAAACACCGCTTAGATTACAAAGAAGGAGGAAGAATACTATTTATAGGAATGAAAAAGGAAACTAGCGACAATCCCCCGATGTGGGACTAATAAAACATTCTCAGAACAAACATAAACACATAACCCATATCCATACGAAACTAGGTCGCATTCTGACCAAAAGGGACCGCCAATTGGCAATCCACGTTGGTAAGATGCGACTCATTTTTGCTCCTTTACTTAATTCTTCAATTGTGCATGTGGGGTGTGCCCTGGTCAGCCATTTGAGTCTGCGCCCGAGTCTAATTGCCAAAATACTCCTCATTATGGTGTGGAGTTTCTCAGTTTGCTATTTAGTCCCTTCGGGATTACGTCCAGGTTCATCCCTCTTGCAGATGGGTCCTTATGCATGAAAGAGATGTCCATTTTGCTTCATTTAAGTCATTCCTTCTTACGTTTCAGTCTTTTTTCTCTTCCATTCTCTTGTTTATTACTTAATACCTGAAATATAATAACAAACACTCTAGTAGCACAATATTGGGGTAAAATTAAGGATATATAGCATGAATATGATACATAATATGCTACTAATCAATTGACAAACTTTGTTTGACCGAAATCAGGGACTTTACCTGGTTGAGAATCAGTCAACCATTTGGCAAACGTGGTTCAACCAAAATCAAGAATTTTCCTGATTAAGAGATGGTCGGTGTTTTGGCTCGACCGTTTGGACATGTTGCTTGACCGAAACCAGGGACTTTTGGTTGTGGTGAATCGGTCGACCGGTTGGACGTGTTGTCCGAACAAAATTGACGATTTATAACCAATCGGTCGAACGGTCGGTTATTTCCGTTGACCGTTTGTGTACGATTTTGCTTGAATTAATAAGAGAATTTCTTTGATTATGGGTGGAATTGTTCCAATTCAGTCAGAGGAGGTTAAATGATGATTACGTGTCGAAATATGATTGGATTAGTAGAGTTATTAACAAGGAATGATGTGCAAGTGGGTTGCACATGAATAGGTTTTGAGGAAGTCCTATAAATAAGACTCGCGTCTCCTCATTGTTAATATATGAATGCAATATTCTCCTCTCCATATTTCTCCACCAAATCTCTCCGAAACTTCCCTTGTTAGTTGAGTGTTTGAGAGATTAAATTCTTAGTAGCATCAAATGGGTAATTAGCTACATTCTAGCCTTGAGTTAGAGATTGATTGACTAATTCCTTTCTCTCTAAATCTTGTCTAGAGTTTGGTGAACACTTGGACGATTTCTGAGGCAATTCAAGTACAACGCGACTCCAGATCTTCGAAAATATTTTAGAGAACCTTTTGAGTATGATTTTCTTCTATATAATTTAATATTTATGTATGATACATATATTTAAATGTATAGTATATGTTTTGTACGTGAAAAATTATTGAAAATATGAAAATCGATCTTAAATGCTTGTTAAAATTTTAAAAATATACACAAGTATAAGACACGAAATCTTACACTAGACGTGTAACTGGGGCGGGTATTACATGTTTACCCTCTTCATTTAATAAGAGTGTACGGGTACAATTTTTGTACCCTTTTCAAAATTTATACACGTTTACCCATTTGCCTGTTTAATTTTTTAATTAATATATACTTAGTAGCACCAAATAATGAAGAACAACGATTAATAATATATAATTAAACTTTGATATGTTTTGTTTATTTAGTAGCACCAACACTGAAGAACTACAAAACAAGTCTTTTGTTTTTTTGTTAATACTTTGTAATTTGGAACTAGGTAATGTCTCAATCAACACAATGTAATAATACATGCAATACCCGTTATACCCACCTTGTACCCGTTTATGATATGAGACGGGTATGGGTACACCAATATTTAAACAGGTATATACCTATACCCATACCCGCCCCGTTTATACCCTTATTCGTGACCCCAAGCAAGGAACTCCATTGATCAACTCTTGGAATGCAAGGTGGCATTGCATTCTCAATTTTTAACTTCTCACACAGTCATACCTGCAACAATATGTCGATATTTAGTATCATAAAAGTTACAACAAACATAAAAGGTTTTGCAAATATTTCTAATCTTCTATTTTTTTACCTAAAGTACAGCTATGCATTCATCCACATTCCTTTGCTTTTGGGTAATGTTGCATGAAGATTTCCTTCTCTTCATCTCTATATTGCCTTTTTTACGTTAGTAACCAGGTTTTCAAAAATCACCTCTGCCCAGGCGTACTTTGTCATGTATTTCAGTTTTTCAACAACAAACATATATCATTTTTCTTTCGAATTGTGTCGTCGTAAAACATGAATTGACGTATTCTTTGGCATCTCCTTTGTCCCTGACATCAGTCAGTTTTTTTATTCTTGCTTCTCCAGACTCTGACCTGCTCTTTTGCTCAATTGTTTTTTAGTCTTGTTGATTGGCATCACTCCCATTTTCAGTCCTAATATGACGACCACATCGGAGGTTTTGAAATTCACAAGTTTATTTCCTATCCTGAAGCTACCTTCTTCCACCTCAAAAGGATGTCATTGTCTATCAGGAAGTAAGCGAACGAGTAAGCGAACGATGTTCTCTTAAAAGGACACACTTGGTTTAAAGGACAAACTTTGACGAATTGGACACAACCACACCCATGTGTCCTTTTAAAGCACACAAAACTTGATTGTTTAAAGGACACAACCTCACATGTTAAAAGGACACAACCTCGAATATTAAAAGGACATTCAATTTTGAAGGATACTACCTCGAATGTTAAAAGAACACACTCGATTTTGAAGGACAGAACCTTGAATGTTAAAAGGACACTCAGCTTTAAATGACAGACTCCGACGAACTAGACACAACCACACCTTGGTGGTCGTAAAGTTCAATTTAAACAAGAACTCGAAAACCCTAGACTAGTGAAAACAATGACGTTGTTTTCACGACCACCACCCTACCTACTCTCTACCACTGGTGCTTGCGATTTCCAAGTTTGATGTCATTTCCTCGAGTTTGTTTGAAATCTTTAGGACAGAAGAGATGTTAAGGTTTGAAAGGATAGTGTCGATTTTTTGAAATGTTGCGGTTTAACAACCTGGCATTTACCAATACTCGGTGTGTTAGATCATAGCTATGTGGGGGTCCACATTTCTCCACAATGTGTTATAACCATATTGCCACAAACTCATCGCGCCACGGTGTCTGTAGAAGTTCATATATGTGGATAAAAAATGGAGAGTGCATGAAATCAACAATAAGAAAAGCAAGAAGGGAGAGATCTTGTAAGAGGAAGAAGAAGACGAGAGAGATGTGGGAAATTGTGATTTGGTTGTTTTTCAGTAATAATGAGATTAAGTTACATGAGATGTGGAACCAACCTTATATAGTAGAGTTAGCTGGATCCTAGATAATCAGGTATCTAATCTCCTGATACAAATAATAATGCTAATAACTAATCAGTGTAACTAACAGTCCCCCTCAAGTTGGAGAGTGAATATTATGAACTCCTAACTTGATCATCAAATCCCGAAAGCGAACAACAAATAGAGGCTTAGTGAAAACGTCTGCAAGCTGGTTTAGACTGCTGACATGTCTGGTTTGGATAACTCCTTGCTTAATTTTCTACCAAATTAGATGGCAATCAATCAGGGAGACAACTAGCCTGATTAGTTATACTTATTAGATGGCTAAATGTTAGTTACACTGATTAGTCATTAGCATTATTATTTGTATTAGGAGATCAGATACTCGATTATCTAGGATCCATCTAACTCTACTATATAAGGTTGGATCCACATCTCATGTAACTTAATCTCATTTTTACTGAATAACAACCAAATCACATCTTCCCACATCTCTCTCGTCTTCTTCCTCCTCTCACCAGATCTCTCCCTTCTTGCTTTTCTTGTTGTTGATCTCATCAACTCTCCATTTTTTATCCATATGTAAACTTCTACATGGTATCGGAGCATATGATCCATTCGAGCTTCCACAATCTGAGGTTTTGTTGTAGTTCTTGAAGAAGATTCAGAATCAGAGATAATAAGCAAAAGATTCAAAAAAGGCTGCATATCAAGGTCAAAACCTTAATTCAACATCAATCAACATGGAATCTGGTAATCCCTATCATCTTATGCCTTCCGACAATCCAGGAACTAATTTGTTATCTAAAGTGTTAAATGGTGACAACTACCCCACCTGGTCGAGAGCAATGCGCATGGCTTTAGGTGCTAAAGATAAACTAGGGTTTGTAGATGGTAGCATAATTAATGTTCCTTCTAAAGAGAAATCACCAAAAGAATATGCAAAATGGAGAGTTGATGAGATCAACAACAAGAAAAGCAAGAATGAAGAGATCGGGTGAGAGGAGGAAGAAGACGAGAGAGATGTAGGAAATTGTGATTTGGTTGTTATTCAGTAAAAATGAGATTAAGTTACATGAGATGTGGATCCAGCCTTATATAGTATTGTTATGACCTTAACCTTGCTTAAGGTTTTAATGGTGATTAGGTGTGCTAATTGGAGGTTTGCATGGGAAGTTGAGGAGGGAATAGGAGGGTGTTGTTGGGAGGTAAGGTGGAAGTGATGGGCCAGTGGTGCAGGGGGATGGGTTGGGTTGTTGTGTTGGGAGAAAACACCCATCTCTTCTCCTTCCCCTCTCATTCCTTTCTTCCTTTTTCTTCTTCTTCTTCTTCTTCTTCTTCTCCTCTCCATTCATTCCTTCCTCTCCCTCCGAAGCTCATGCGGCGTGGTGCGGGTTGCGGAGCAAGGCGAGCGTGCTGGGCGTGGTGAGGTGCGAGGAGGACGCGTTTGAGGTCGCGGTCTCGAGGTGCCGTCGTGTGAGCTCCGGTGTCTTCGTCGTTCTTCAAGAGAAGGTATGCCAAGTTCTTGCATTAGAGGCCTATAGCGATCACCCACGTTGGAGTGATGTTTTGGTACGTCGCGTGAGGTCGGAGACCTCGCCGACGACGAGTTCGGCGTCAAAACCTCGGCTGGCGCGAGGTTGAAGACGTCTGTCGGTCGACCGGGTCTCTTGGACAGTCGACCAAACGTAGTGTGTTTTGCCTATCTGTTGTGTTTCGGTCGACCGGTTCCCTTTGTTCGGTCGACCGGGACTTAAGTGTACCAGTAGGATGCTAATGTTTTCGGTCGACCGTTGATGACGTAGAAAATATTAGGTTGACCCTGTAAGTTTTCGGTCAACTGAGACCCCTGAGTCGGTCGACCGATAGATTCGTTTTTGATGTTGACCAGACTCTGGATTTTGACCTCGTTCGATCGACCGGTTTTAGACCTTCGGTAGACCGTTGGGAAATATTGTGTTGCGCAAATAGTTCGACCTTTGCAGACGCTTCGGTCGATCGATTCCCTTGTGGAAGCGGTCGACCGAGCTGTCACTTTCGGTCGACCGTTTTCCCTTGTGGAAGCGGTCGACCGGTCGTCACAGCGGTCGACCGATTCCCTTGAGGAAACGGTCGACCGAGTGTCTCTTTCGGTCGACCGTTTTGCACAGGACAGAATTCCCGGTTTCGCTTAGGATGCCAACTCTGTCCACGGAAACCCGTGTCCTCGCCTTGTGCGTGAGCCGGGAGGTGACGGTGGGCGCGTTACGCGTGCCTGCCCAGGGACCACCGTGTGGAAGAGTGTGGGTGTCCGGAACGCGTCACCTCCATGTATGGATCGTGACAAATCTGGTGGATCGTTTGACTCGCGTTAGAGTAGCAGCCTGAGGGATTGCGGATCCCATTGCTTTAGCGGGCACGCAACTGTCGTTGGGTGAAGTGACTACCGGCCTGAGGGGCTACGGAGGCCGCTGCCCTGCTTTTATAGCGGCGGAGTTGGTGTCTGCAAGTGGAGCTCGTTGACCCTGCGGACTTCGGTTCGGATCTGTCGTTTGTCTGTCCTTTGTGTGGCGGATATGTTCGACTGGCCTTGATGGCAGTGATTGCACGTGTCGTGCGGCTTGTATGCGGCGGTAGGGCCCCTGGGTGGCCTGTGTGGCGGCAGTGAGGATCGCGCGTGGCATGTGTGGTTGCGGCGATGGACTGCCGATGATGTGTTCCGGCAGGTAGCTCGACTGGGCACCTATCGAGTGATATCTTGTGCGGTCTGTGTGACGCTGGTTGATGGACCGACCTGAGCGACGGCTCCGTTGGTGTGGTGGTGGACCACGATGTTTTCAGATATGATTCTACCTGCGCGGAAGTGCGAACGCCTTCTCACTGATCACTTGGCTTGTGTAGTCGCGTGTGGGGATGTGTTGTGTACTGTCTGTTAGACCGTATGTGCCTACGGTAGGTCTCTACGGGGACCCGTTGTTTGGACCGTGTGGCCTGTGTGGTGGCGGTGTTGTTGGATCGTGCAGCCTGTGTGGCGACGGCGATGTAGCGGACTGTGGGGCATGTGTGGCAGCGGTGGCGATTGTAGACCGCGGGGCCTGTGTGGCAGCGGGAACGATTGTAGGACGGGTGTCTGGTTTGCCCTTGTTGGAATGTTTACTGTTTTGTATTCCATGTCATGCTATACTAGTATGTTAGGGCATATAGGTGAGCTTGTCATACGGGGTTTCCTTATGGAAACTCAGGCATTGTTGTTGCATCTTTTTCAGGACCGCGTTAGGTTCCGACGGGTGGTGACCGAGAGAGATTGCACTTTGGGACTGGATCCTGTCGTCTACCTATTTAGGTTGTCGCGATTACGTGTTTTATGTATTTTGTATTCCGATGTAATTACTCTTTTGACAAACTCTTATGTAATATTGTGCACCTTATGTATTTGGGTATTTTTTTCAGTAATGTCCCCACTCTTGATTGTTTTATTCACGTGTTTCCACTTGATTTAAAAGTTTAAATTTTTCGATGTTCGGAGATGTTACAAGTATAGTTAGTTGGATCCTAGATAATCGGGTATCTGATCTCCTCGTACAAATAATAATGCTGATAACTGATCGGTATAACTAAAGTGTCCGTGCCCAATGCATCCCCTTAAATTCGCATGACGTCGGCTATCTTCGCTATCAAGAAACACTTACTTCACTAGAAAGATACACTTTTAAACTTTCTCTGTGCATATTCGCATGCATGCAAAGTTGCAAACCCCTTGTTAGTCGTCACCTTTTAATTATCACAATTTCTCCACCCGCTACGTCCGAGTCCGCTCAGTTCCACCTCCTTAACTATAAATACCTCCAAAACCCTCCACTCCAACTCCAATTCCAACTCACTCCTTCCAAATTCCCCCAAGTGTCCAACCCTTAATCCCGATCATGGCCTCCACCAAGCACGAGCCCACCACCCTCCCCCCGCTCACCTCCTCATACAACGACGAAATCCGCCCACTCCTCGACGCCGTCGACCGCCTCCGGCAACTCAACGTGATGAAAGAAGGCATCCAACTCCCCACCATCGTCGTCGTCGGAGATCAGTCCTCCGGCAAGTCCAGCGTGCTCGAGTCCCTTGCCGGCATCAGCCTCCCTCGAGGCCAAGGCATCTGCACCCGTGTCCCTCTCATCATGCGCCTGCAACACCACCCCACGAAGTCCGACCCTTCCCTAACCCTAGAGTACAACGACAGGTGTATCCCCACGACGGAAGCTGATATCTCCGACGCCATCACCGCTGCCACCGACGAGATCGCCGGCAGTGGGAAGGAAATCTCGAATATTCCTCTCACGTTGGTTGTTAAGAAGAATGGAGTCCCAGACCTGACCATGGTCGACCTCCCCGGGATTACTCGCGTGCCGGTGCACGGCCAACCGGAAAACATTTACGAACAAATTCAGGATATTATAATGGAGTTTATAACTCCAAAGGAGAGTATAATTCTCAACGTCCTCTCCGCTACCGTTGACTTCCCCACGTGCGAGTCCATTCGGATGTCGCAGCAGGTGGACAAGACGGGGGAGAGGACGCTCGCCGTCGTGACGAAGTCCGACAAGGCCCCGGAGGGGTTGCTGGAAAAAGTAACCGCAGATGACGTAAACATCGGGCTTGGGTACGTCTGCGTTCGTAACCGGATCGGAGATGAATCCTACGAGGAGGCCCGAAAGACAGAAGCCTCACTCTTCTCTTCTCACCCGCTACTGTCGAGAATCGACAAGGCGATAGTCGGAGTCCCGGTGTTAGCCCAGAAGCTAGTGCAGATCCAGGCGTCGGGTATCGCCCGGTGCTTGCCGGACATAGTTAAGAAGATCAACCAGAAGCTGAACGAGAACTTGTCGGAACTCAACCAGATGCCGCAGCATTTAACTAGTTTGTCCGACGCAATGCGGGCGCTGATGCACATGCTGAGCGCAAGCAAGGAAACTCTCCGTAAGATCCTCGTAAGAGGAGAGTTCGAGGATTTCCCCGACGAGCCGCACCTCCACTGCACCACCCGGCTAGCGAATATGCTTAACGAATACGCGAAAGCGCTTCCGTCGCAGTGTCCCGACTCCGGGGGGTTGTTCTTAACAGAAGAGATCTCGATATTAGAGGAGTGTAAGGGTATTACACTCCCCCATTTCCTCCCCCGGGCCGCATTTTTGGTGTTGCTTAAGAGGAAGATTAAGGAAATAGAGGATGTTCCTGTCGAGTTCATCTCCAAAGTCTGGGCTTACGTCGAAGACGTCGTGCTCCGAATCGTCATGATGAAATCCGACAATTACCCGCAGCTCCAGAGCTGCACCCGAAGGGCGGCCCAAAATCTTATGGAGAACATCAAAACCGGATCAATTAACCACGTCCAAGTTTTGGTAGAGATGGAGAGGAACTCCGATTACACTGCCAACCCCGACTACTCCCGCACTTGGGCTTCTTTCATGGAGCAGCAAGACGCTTTCATGAAGGCGATCGAGGACCACTCCACCCCGACCAACTTGACACTCAAGGTGTATGGAGACGTGGACGTGGCCCACCTGAGGGACCAAGTGGCTTTAGCCGAGCAGGCGTTCGATATGCGGATGCGGCTTGCAGCTTACTGGAGGAGCGTTGTGGTTAGGATGGTGGATGGACTGGCTTTGCATTTGATGTATGGGGTTAGGAACCTGGTGGAGGTTGAGCTGGAGAGGGTTGTGCTGGAGGAGCTGGTGGGGCCCGGGAAAGGTGGGATCGAGAGGATGCTGGAGGAAACGCCTTCTACTACTAGGAAGAGGGACCGGTTGAAGCAAAGGAATCAACTGCTAAAGGCTTCTACCGAGGTGGTGCGGAATATTATCGATAGGTTTGTTATCGGAGGTGAACAGTAGCTTATGTCGTTTGTGTTTGTAGTGGTGTCCTGTCTTCTGTCTTGCTTGTGTGTGATGTATTGTGTCTTGTTTGTGTTTGTCTGTCTTTGCTTGTGATGCAATCTGTTTGTGGTCTTAAGCTGTTTCAGCCTTGATGGTCGTGTCTACATCGGTATCTACCTTTGCTGCCTTCATTGTAATTATTTTGCACGAAATTCCAAGTAAATCGTTCAGATGTAGTAAATGAATTCAGCACTAAGCTGTCAATGAAATGAAGTTACGAATTAAGAACCACGATTTCTGAAAGATAAATCCAGTAAAAGAATCCTCCCAAAAAAATTACGAATTCACAAAATCTCAAGGATGATTCCATCAAAGCAGACATCCTTGGAGGGAACATGCACAATTGGCAATTACCCCCGCAAAGTAGCATTTCTCATGCAGCTTCAACAAAGATTTGGTGGACTCGCGCAACCCAGTTCCACTGATACTAATTCAAGCCTGTAGAGGCAAGCAGAGGTCTTACAGCACTAAGATTTGATGGGTCCGGAAGACTAAAGCAAATTCCAACAATATAGCCAAAAAGTGTATCACAACACTGCATCAAGCCTGTAGAAACCTGATGTTTGACGAATGATGCTGTTTGCACCTCCAGGGAGCAACTGTACAAGTGGTATGGAAGTATGGAACAGAAGTAGAATAAAACATTGTATGCCAATTTGCCATTACAGATGTTCCTCAGGTCGGATGTACCTCCCCTCATTTTTAAATACTTAGGTGAACATAGCCAACAAAGTGTGAGTCACCTTGATAATTCTGTCAAGAATATCAATATATACCACAATGTAAAACACTAGCACTATATCAAAACTGCCAGCAGAAATAGTATTAAATACTAACTCACGATCAAAACATGGACATGCTACAAGTTTCCAAATCTGCCGCTCATTTGCTAGAGCTGGTTGTTGAAATCCTTTCGGAGATTAACCTTTTCGCTCTGGAGCCGGCTAACGACCTTTTCGCAAAAATGTTGAGCTTCCACCATCTTGTTGTTGAGACTCAAACTACTGGAATAGCTTGCTTAATCTATTCAGCGAATTGCTGGCTGTCTTGTTGGTTGGTTCCAGGACGAGCGCATGTTTGAAGTCTGGAAAGTGAAATTAAGAACATTATCGGGCGACCTCAAAAGCAAAATAATGCAAAATCTCAATGAAAGAAAAGGCATGCACAACATACCATCAATTGCCTCCTGATAGTATCCCAGCATTTCCCTGGCTGTCCCTCTCCGAAGATAAGCTTTAATGTTCTGGTTATCAAAACATGTAGTAGTTTATTTCATCAGGTGTGGAACAAGTAGTGGTAGCACATGGTGTAAAAAATGAAAGTTCTTACAGATTATATATATATATATATATATATATATATATGAGGAATCCACTACTTTAAAATAAGTTGACATTAATTTACCCTTGTTAATATATTTAAACTTCGAAGGGAAAATCCAACTCGTGGATCTTGATATATGAATCCTATTATTTGTCTATCAAAAATAATAAAAATTAGGAAGTTTGATATAAGTTCAAGAGATACAAAAATGAAAGCACTACATTTGTTAAAAAACCCAATCTCTTGATCTTACGTCAAATGTTTCAAAAAAAATAGATTTTTGAGATAAATAAATAAAATGAATCATAGATCAAGATCCATGATTTTTTTATTTGGAATTTAAATTTCAAATTACTAAAGATGGTAAATTGATGTCTAACTCATTTCAAGAGAACCAGATCCCTCCTCTCGCCATATAGTATATATGTGTGTGCATGTGTGCGTGTGTGTGAAACTTCTTTTATTAACTATGCTATTTCTCTTGGTGAGGGAAGACCAAGTAGAAAGAGAGAGAAAAAACCCAACACACATACAATGCGTGTGAGGAACATAACAAAATGGCAAGAAATGGAACTTCTAAGCATGGTTTCAACGACACTTGATATTTATTACAAATTTAACCAAATCCTTTTTCATAAACGATAACCAACTAAAGTCCAAGCATTTAATCCACATCTATTTGGTGATAAATGTTGCAGTGTCATGAATATGGAGATTGTTTTGACATTGTTTGATGACCAAAAGAATTTGGTCTAGGGTAAGATATTTGTGCACACGTGCCTGCATGTAATAAGTGTTATTTTGCTGCATTAAAGGACAAACAAGGATAATATCATGCTCAACAGAAATGATACCAAAGCAGGAAAAAACAAACCTTTTTATCAAGACCTATTGCAGTGCTAGAGTCTGCTTCGGCTTGAAGATAACTGGTATGATAATTAAACAGAGAAATTTAGAATTTGCTTTTGATTGGAAAATAATCACATGACTATTGCTGTAAGAAAACTAAATTGTGGACAAAAGAAACCTTCCAAGCTCAAGATATGCAGCAGCCCGGTTGTTATAGTATGTTGCATTGTTCCCATCAAGTTTGATTGCTTCGGAGTAGAAAGTAATGGCTTTGTGCCACTGTTTATCTTTGTAGGCAACATTGCCCTGAGAATCATGGTATGGAGATGGAGTGTTAAGTTACACACAGAACGACATGAACCGGAAAATAAATTGGTTCCAAAAGTGAATCCCAAGGAGGTCAATATATAATGGGAGGAAAAATGACCCATCGCTAACATGGCTCTCGACAACACAAACTGCAACCAAAAACAATCTTTTGAATTAAAAACAATGCAAAGCAAGTCTAGACCATGCTGAAGTGCTAAACGACCTCTTCCGGATCATGCTAAACGATAATTCTAATCTTTGAGTACCTTCTGTTTAGCAATTTCAGCAGATTTTGCTTTGCCAACACTCCCACTCGAAGTGCTTGCTTTCGCAAATACAGTGACCTCTTCCTGGAGAGAACTGTACATCTTTTGGACTATATCCAGTAAAAATCGATCACCACCATTCCTTGCTATGAAGGAAACAGACAACGGACACTTGTTGTAAACTCCTAATGGAATGGTCACCTGCGAATATATGGGATTTGCAAACAAGAAAGGAGTTGGTAAAAGGTGATTTTGAGCAATCTTTATGTATTGCCATACCTGACAACAACCAGACATGCCTGCAATAGCCAAGAGACTATGTGCACGAATCCGATAGTCTTCGGATAAGAACTCTTTGGCACCACATTTTGGAGGTACACCAAAGAAGGTCGGAATCACCAGAATTCCACCATCCTACAAGGTTAAAAGCGACAAAAGACAATTATAAGCAATTACTGGAGTAAAGCACCCACCAAACATCCCTCAAAGCTATTAGACATTCAACTTGTTTTTTTAGCAAAAGTGCCACATTATTTAGTTATTTCAAGCTTCATGTCGAATTAGATAATTAATATATTATAAGTATGACAGTAATACGGACCAATGCTTATTGTAAAATGATCTTAAATACACCATGAAGGAGTCAGCCATCATATTACTATTTTCGGACGTACTTCACCAAGGGGCTGTTACTGCACAAAGCTGACATGTTTCATGCATTCATCTTCTAACAGAATTATCATCTGGTGACATGATTTAAATATTACAAAACAAGTTGAGTCATTTGAAGTTCAAATTTAAAAGTAAGCATTCAAAGATCGGATGAAAGAAATCAACTGCTAACAAAGTGAAAAAATGGAAAAGTAATGTGATAGACAAAACAGCTACCATGTTGATTCAGAACTATGTTAACTGCACCTATGCTACATGTAATTTATCTTCAATAGTTAACAAGCAAATGTGGCACCATAGTGAGTCACATGGGCACTAAGCAAAAATAAGAAAACTCGCCATAGTTCACGAGATTGAATGATCTGCCAGAATGCATACTCTTAGAAGGGCACTGAGTGCCAAGCGAGTTTCGTTCCTTGATGCTTGAAAGTATTGAACATATTCAGCGGTCGATTCAGGTATATCCTTCAGATGAGTAGATAAAATTGGATCCAGAGCAGGCTGGGTGGAGCTAATCCAACCGCCATGGTTACTCCTGAACTCGTGCCTGGGTAAGGTAACATGTCGGCAGTGGAAACATTATTTTTAAGAGGAAAAAAAGCATTATGTGGGGGTTTCAAATTTTCAATCCATTGAATGAACGCAGATGCACCTCATGCCAGGTGCTCAAATATCAATGAACACCAGTGATCTTATGTTGCACACTAGCAACACTAATAAGTGGAGATTGTGAAAATGAAAAATAACTGCTTCACAAGCATCTTCTCTAATAGATAATATAACTTGATTGCGATCCATAAGGATGCAAGTGTATTTAAATCAGGCTACAAGGTTGCACCGATGAATTATTTCATCATTTTAGAAACTATCAGCGGAAAAAATCACATGAACTTGCAAACGATCTGAGAGGCCATTTAAAAGCCAAAATTATATAAGCCAATGTAAACATTCACAACCTCGTAGAAACATCCATTGCATTGTTATACAGATTACAATGACACTCACAAACGATAAACATTCAACCTTACATGCTTGCTCCCAAGAGATACTAGTTGATCCATCAAAAGTAAATACGAAGGTCATGTCGTTTGCAAGTGATGAATGCATAATAAATAATCTAGGGGACATGTTGCTAGGAAAATAATATATATGCTACAGAGAAACTGTTGTTTTTAACACTGCAGTAAATATTACGAATTTGACGTTATAAGAGTTGAAAGAAACTTTACTTGTGAAGAAATTGCATAGCATTCGCTAGTGATTCTAAGAAAGGCCTTTTAGCTTCACCATTTATTTTCCCATAAGATAGTTGCTTCAAACTAGGGACCTTAGGAGCCAAATAATCTCCAAGCTTTATATGGTTCAAGAGTTGTCCTGGCAAAGAAAGAACCAACTGAACAAACTAGGCAACAAGTGTGCTGGAAGTTTTGACACTGAATGAAGCTGCTATAGAGAATTTATTTACATAAGATACTTACTTCCAAAAATCTTTTCTGTGGACTTCGTAACAATCTGAGTTAGCTGACTTGAAGGAATTCTCAACAATTCAAAACAATCGTCTGCAAAAATGATACGTCTGGGCTGATGTGTATCCAAGTATGGGAGTTGGAACAATACATGTCCAACACGATGTAAAATATTTGGGTCTTTGGCAAATAGCCCTGCAAAAAAAAACTTTTGTGTTATCGATGAAAATGAAAACTGCTACACCCTACAAATCCAATAGGGAACCTCAAAGGCTAATACTATCACTTTTGAAACAATATAACGTGCTTGTAAATTATAATCACATCCTACATAAACTGATCAACGTTACTTAATTTTTATGAATTAAACAATCGAACAACAAAAGCTACATCCCTGTAAATGTTACTTAATTCCTAGAGTCAAAGTGAACAACAAATTTGAACCAAGGGCTTACTGAAAGAGTAAAAGAAGTAGGGGAAGAAACAAGTGAAAATGTGTTAGGAATGAAACTGAATAGATATACGTTAACGCTTAACACTTACATAAATGCATAAATATTTTGGAAAGAGTTTTACCTATTGAATCAAGGCTCTGAGATACAGGAATTACACCAGCATTCGAGATAGCCAAATGCGAAGGCCTAAATCCAATGATGCCACAGAAAGCAGCAGGTATACGCACACCACCAACTGTGTCAATTCCTGTACAGAAATTCAAGGAACATTTCATCAGTACCTACATATGCTCCAATAATTAAGAAATACGTATCATTCCGAATTAGTAGTGTAGCGGTGTAGCCAGTAGGTAAGTTGTAATGTGGAGCCACGATAGTATGTAAGTTGCAATGTGGAGTTCTTGCTAGTTGCTATTCTGTAAATTATAAGGTTGGCGAATAAACTAGATGATTAAATGTGACCAAATGTGGTGTGAATGATATTTCTTGCTACTTATCAATGAGGGTACCATAAGCTTAGGTAAAGCATGATATAGCTGAAGAAGCTCACCCAATGAAAAGTCAACTAAGCCAGAAGCTACAGCAACAGCTGAGCCAGAAGAACAACCTCCAGGTATACGGTCGGGAGCAGCTGGATTCGTAGGTGCACCAAAATGTTGGTTTTCTCCAATAATACTGTCAAGTAGAAAAAGTATATAACACTTGGGATCACTTGTAAACCAAAATGTTGGAAATATAACCCCCCATCCAACACTATAACTTCAAGTTCATACCTGTAACACATCTCATCAACAACTGTTTTTCCAACACAGGTAGCACCCCCATCAATAAGAACCGAAACAACTGTAGCCGTCTGGCACGCAGCTTCATGCGTTTTTGCCCAGTCTAGATTACCAAACCCAGTTACATGTCCATTGATATCAAATCTGGAAATAAGTATAGAAATCAAGATTTCTGGGTGGGTGATTGTGAAAGCTATGCGAACCACGTCAATAGCACACAAATTGCTAAAGCAAATCAATCGAGGTGTAAATTGACAATGCAGTAAGCAATTTCTAAAAAAGAAGAAGACTAACACAAAAATAAACGAGTAGCAATAGTGCAATACACAACAATCATGCAGGTCACATGCTGAAGATACTAGCGCACTACACTTACAGCCACAACTAAAATTTGACAAAACTTGAGGCATAGACAAACAAGAAACAAGCTGCATATGGTGAACATGTGAAGAAGAAGAAGAAGCGTGATGTTATTTATTTATAGAAAGAAAAGTCCTCGAACTATGTACTTGGAGATCAAGAATAACTTCTAAACACTTGATTCAAAGAAATTCTGAAACATGAGAATAGCATCCCTTCTATACGCAAAGGAGAACAAGATGAATTCAAAACAAACTAGAAAACTTGTTCCACTTCCAACTTGAAACAAATTTTAGAGTTCACCACAAATATCGAACATATATCTTGAACAATAATCCCTAAGAATCCTAACAAGATGATTTCGAAGTACCCACTTACTACCAGATAGAAGAACACTAGAACATGCATAGCAGTGTAGCACTAACCCAAAGACAACGAAAAAAATAAACAAAACTAGCAGGACATACAAGACTATTTCCCCCATATTACAGAAACAATTCACCTTTTCCTAAAAGCTATGATCATAAAAAGGAACAAACGAAGAAACCAAAGAACCAAGTAGAATTCGAACATCATCCAGAAAACACAGACAACTATTTTTTTGCCGAAATTGAAGCGCCAAACAATCATTTCCTATCTTCCCACAAGCTACACTGAACTATATCATCAAGAAATCAAAGAAAGGTCAATTAAAGGGGACATTTGTTTTCTCACAATTCGAGAACCAATCAAGTACTATTTGCACAAGAGGTACCGACAGTTTACGCTCAATGGCGACAATAGTTTGGACAACAAAAAACATAAGCTCTTTTCAAACTTATTAAAAGGACATTCAAAAAGCCACACCTGGTTTCTCCTATATAACACTAACAAATTATCATTCGCACAATATCTAAACCACACATCCATCAAAAAAATCTGAAACAATAACACAAATCAGAGCTCAAGCTAAACCAAAAATAAAAACACCACGGAATTCAAAATATGCGTGCTTATATCAATAATACCCAGCAATCACCTCTTACTCCACCAACACCTAAACCAAACCATCACAAAAAAAGCCAAACAACACGCAAGCATACAAAATTAACCAAAAAAAACAGAACTAGAACTCAGGCGGCGGAACCGAAACGGTGACTCACACGTCGGCGACGGCGAAGGTGAGCCCCGTCAACGGATGGGGCGCCTTCGGAGGGGCCGGCGGCGGCGGGGGGAGAAGCTCGAATCGGTCGACGAAGGCGCCGAAATCGGCCTTGATGGCCCTCTTTAACCGCCTGGTGACGAGCAGCACGCCGGCGAGGCCGAGGCCGAGCAGAACCCAGAGGTTCGTCGACGCTGACGCCATCGGGAGGGAATAAGCTGCTCTTCCGCTTCTTCTCTTTCTTCTTCTTCTCTCCCTTCGGAGGGTTTGGGAGAAGCAAGAGGATAACAGTAAGAGATGAGAAAAGGCCAAAAGGGTTTTTACAGGGAGGGGAAGGGTGACGTGGCGGTGCGCGATGCGGTATGGGTTGAGGCGTGGACCGGAGGCTTCTGGGTGGGCGGGCGGTGGAACCCCGATTTCCGAGTCCGGGTTGTTTCTCGGTTGTGGCTCTTACCGAGACATGAGTCTGGATTTTCTCCGCTTGTAATTTATTAAGTTAATAAATAAATGGGAGGAATGTAATGCGCGTAAGTGTTCGGGCAATTCGAATTGTTTTGCGATGGGTAAGATTCGAAACATTTAACTTTTGGTTGATATTACAGTAAGATAAGATGATCAAGTGAGTTGTCTTAGCTTGTTGCAGGAGTCTGACATAATTAGACAGGATTAGATATTTCATTCTTTTTTGGTTAAATGATGAAATTAACAGTTTGTGCCTTCAATTGTTCATTACCCCGTCTTTTTATTGAGTAATGGGGTAGGATATGGGTAGAACCATTTCATTCAACTGTTCCAAGTTATTAGATAGGAGTTATGAAATACCTTCCATTTTGTACCCTCCCTGGCTACACATAGACAGACCTTTGTATAAACTCAATTTCCTCATACACCTGAGTAAAAAAAAGGTGGGATAATTTTTTTACCCTGGAAATTAAACTCAATTTCATTATGTCAGCCATTTAAAAAAAGTATCATCTATACACTTGTAACTTCTACTTCATGTTTGCTCTCGTTGGAAGTATTTTCATAACCTTCTCTGTACACACTTTTAAATAGCTTATCCTAGTGAAATTGTCCCCTAATTGATAGCCATTCCCTGAACCTTCAACACTTTGCGGGAATTGATCCTAAAATCACTATTTATAACGTCCCAGAAACAACGGAAATTTAAAACTAATAAATTGATTAAAAATTTTATCAACAACAGATCTCAAGAGGACGCTACGCAAATAAATAAATATATATACATACTATAAGGTGCACCGTATACAGGAGTTTTCAAAAGCGTGATTACATCAAAAGAGTATAAAATAAAAATACAATTAATCACTGCAACCTCAAAAGAGAAATTGGATAATCTAATCCCTGGTGCACTCCTCCTCAGTCCCCACCCTCTAATATCGTCGCTCACTGCCTGAAATGCAAACATGAAACGATACCTAAATTTCCATAAGGAAACCTCGTATGTCAAACTCCCCAACATGCATGAATAACGACAACATACTGGTATAACATAGTATACAAAACTACAGTAATAATACATCTTCCCCAAGCTGGGTACCAATGACATTTGTCCCAACCACAACACACACGGGCCCACAAGGCACCCACCGCCGAAAACGCGATCACCGGAAGGTAATGCTCGCACAAGCTGATATATATATATATATATATATATATATATATATATATATATATATATATATATATATATATATATATATATATATGAAAGGGAATGTGTTATACAAGTTTACTTTTATATGTCAGTTATTATGAATTAGATGTGCAAACGTTTTGTTCCTTAATTAATGTATTCGTCTTTTAGAAGTGTTAAGGAAAATGTTATGGTCCTTAACTGTAGAGCTCTAAAAGATAATAATTTATATAAATCAAAAGTAATTCACAATCATGGTAATTGATATGGTAATCGTAGAACATTAATTACCGAGATAAGATTGTCGTGTTGGTTATAGATTATTGTAGGTCTACAAATATTTAACGACACGAGTATATAAAAGAGGAAAATCATTACTTTTATATTAGACCTAGCAAGTGAAACATTATGAAATTGTGTTATGTGTCATTAATGCTTTTACTGTGTCTTGAATCCTAAGATATGAGACATATCTTTTCACATGAAAAGTGTTTAATTTGATTGTTGTCAAAAGTCGTCAATGAGCATAATGATAAAGACAATAGTTGGTTGAGCTCGACTTATGCTGGAAAAGATAGTTAGTCAAAAGATTATCATTGTCCCTCTTAACTTGAGTGATGATATTAGTGGGTCCCTTGATAAAGCGAAATTATAATGTGCACAATGTGACTTGTGTTAAGTTACATATTTATAATTGGCTTAAGAGATCAAGAAATAAATATAAAATACAAAGGTGACACATTTCTACTTTGTATAATATTCTTAATATCACGAGGCAATGGATAAACACAAATGATGTTCTTACATCGCTAAATAGATCGTGTGTTAGTTCGAGTGAACAAGACATCTTTGTTAATTGGGTAACTATAATGTGTAGCTAGATAACATTTATAGTTTGTGATATTAAGTGTTTAATATCATTGTCAATATAACTTAGATCCTCCTATAGGTCACTGATGAGAATTTAATTTATACCGCAAGTGCACGACGTCAATGAAGACGTGGCAAGTACGGGTCGAACACAAGGAGGGAGAGATATTGTTATTTGTGTGATTTTCGATTAAGGAAAGAAAGAAAGAGAAATAAGTTTGGTTTGAGATTTTTGGTTTTTAATTAATTTCTAAAGCAAGAACAACAAAAACAAATTAAAAATAAAGTAAAGATGGATGAGAGTCCAGTGGGTGGAGGTTTAGATATCGGGTTTAGATTAGAGAATTCTGAAACTTATAATAAATCATATTAGTTATAAAGCATTACATGATAAATGACTCAACATAAACTCAAGTAATCAAAATATACTAACACGAAATTAAAATAATAACTTTATTCTTCTTCTCATCACCCTAAATCCGTCACTCTCACCCTTTGGAGAGAGTTAGAAACTCATGGATGGAGGGAAGGAGAAGGGGTCCTAGAGAAACTACAAAAGAAAACTAAAAACAAGAATTAAAATAACAGAATTTTATTACTGAAATTTGAAACAAAAACTAAGACCCTTTACAACAACGTTTTAGGGCTATTTATAGCCGATACAATGGACCTAAGTATAAAATAGGAAAGTATACGTGTCAAGACACGACTCGACAAAATCCGGAGCCACGGATCGCAAGGGGTGCGGCGGAATCGGCGCATTTTACATGTATGGTGCAGCGGAATTGCCGCACTTTTGACTCAGATTTAATCCGGATTTTTCCTGTGTGTTTATGGTATGATTTAGCTGTCATTTTACGCGACTGGATCGATTCTTTCCTTTCTTTTGAGCTCCGACTTTATTTCTTCATATATTTGGAGATCCAAATTGATTTTTCTTTAGAACTTCTCCAAAATAATATTTTGGTACTTTAATTTGTAGTCGGGTCCTCGGCTTTTTGCAATTAAGTCCCTGGCTACTTTTGTGCTTAAGTCCTTGGCATTTTTGTAATTAGGTCTTTGAATGCTTTTATGCTTGGATGGACTTCCATTTGAATCCCGATAATCTTGACTTGGTCTTTATGATAGAAATGAGTCTCTTGCACGCATTTATGCTCGGGATATGGGTAATTTGCATTCAGGTCCCTGTATTATGTAAATAAGACTAAACACATACCTTAGTAGCATTTATTGATATAAAATTAATCTAAATGAAAGACATATGATGCAATGTATGCAATGCATCAGTCACACCACAAAATTGGGAAACAAGAAGCTTGATTTTGTGTTCATATGATGTATCAGGTTTCGGTGAAATAGCATATATGTGGTGAATCTATAAAATCAATATCGTGAGAAATGACATAGTTAGAATCGTAAATGAATTCATATGAGATGTATGTATTACGGGGTGTAATAGTTTGACATTACACATGATAATATGTTACATGATATATAAATTTGCTAAAAAAACCATGGATCAAAATTTGATGGATATAAATTCAAAATTTGACAAAGTCAAAATTAGGTCAAAACGGTAGACCGTTTTGAGATCGGTCGACCGGGTTCTTCGGAATGGTCGACCGGACAAAGATCAGATACACGTGGTTCGACCGAACATGATCAGGACGTGTCTTGATGATAGAAACGGTCGACCAGGCATAGTACACGGTCGACCAAACATTTCGAGGACATGTCTTGGTGATAGAACAATTGAGCGGCATAGGGACACAGTCGACCGAAAATTATCAAGAGCAATTTTGATAAGGGAATTATAACATAGTCAGGAGCTCATTTCTCTCTAATCTTGTTTAGAGTTTGATGAACACTTGGAGGCAAATCGACGGGCGACTCGACGAGCAACGCAACTTCGGATCTTCATAAAGGTTTTAGAGAATCTTTCAGTATGATTCTCTTCTATTTATTTTAATATATATGTAAATTACTGTGTATTAAAATAGTATATAGAATAATGTACATGAAATCAACGAAAATATGATAATCGATCCACATGCATGTATAAAATTCGAAATATATATACATAGGGGGACGAAATCCTACAATATATATAATAATGGGTACATCACACAAGCTGCTACACCCTAGCTAGAACATCGTCAGCCAAATCCCGCCTCACAAGGTCGGGCTGCTCACACAAACTGACACATATATAAGTATATATAAACGGTTACTTACACAAGCTGCCACATTGATCGCTATCAGGCCAGCATGTCTTTGTCCCAACGCCATCAAGGTCGGCTGGACCCATTGCCCTCAAAGCCGATCACACACCACTACACTATCACAAAGCATGAAAACCAAAATAGGGCAACAACAATCGACCGAACAAGGCACAACGGTCGACCGGTTCCCCTCAAAAATAGGCACGGGGTCAATCACAACATAGTCGATCGAACCAAGGTCATGGGCGGTCAACCGTTTTGATGGTCAATGCCCGAGTCCAACTAACTTAACCACCAATATGTCGAACGGCAAAGGGGTCTCGTTCGACCGAAAATAATAGGGACTTCCTACGTTTTTTTCTAAGTCAACATCGGTTGAACCAAAATACAACTGGTCGAACACATAATAAGTTCACTTAAGTTATCTGTCGAACTGATCATAAGGCGGTTGACCATTTAGAAGGTCTAGGCCCCCGACCGACTTAGCTACAGGTAAAATCGGTCGAATTGGTCACAAGGCGGTCGACTGTTTGGATGGTCTATGCCCCCAACTGACTTACCTACAGTGTAACCGGTGTAACAGCAAAGGGATCTCGTTCGACCGAAAATAACAGAGATTGCCCAAAACACACAATCGGTCGATTGCCGACATACATCGTTTGACCGGTGCTAGGCAGACTCCTACAATTACACTATGAGCGGTTGTTTAATTGTTTATATTTACCGTAAGTGCATGACGTCGGTGAAGACACAGGAAGTATACGGTGTGTCCACGAGGAGGTGTGTCAACTCTGGTTTGTTTGAAGGCAAGTGGGAAAAGATAGGAAAAAGTTGTGATTACACTAAACTACATTAAACTAGTAAGCAACAAAGAAGGAAATGAAAGCACGAGAGGAATTAAAACTAAACTAAGCAACTACTAACAAGAAAAATGAAATTCAGTAATGGAAACCCCTAAGGGGTGAAGTGTGTGTACACATGAAATAAGTGGTGATGAATACATTCAATAAACACAAGTGTAGGTAGTGTTTGCTATGCATAAGAAGTACATCATGACAAGACCTATCATCCAAATCACTAACCCAAGTGGTTAATGACAAGTTTGTTATTAAGAACTTAAACAAGCATGGAATGTACCTAAATATTATGACAGAAACCATCAAGTTAAGTATTCTCTTTAATTCAAATAAGCATACTTACATTTCTCACATACAACAACATATAATATTCATTTCATACTACATGACATGTATAAACATCAACTCCACCCCCCAAAGGGGGATGAAACTACTCACTACTCATTAAAAGAAGACAAAACAAAATTAAGGTAATTAAGATAGGAAATAGAGACATGTTAGTTACTTCTACTAAGATTAAGACAAACAAAACAAGCTAAATAAGCAATCATTAAAACAAAGACAACATTAAAACAAACTATGAAGAATTATTTTATTTGCCTGACTCACATTACAAGTAACATTCTTCTTCACTTGAGTTTTGCTCCAAGGCTTACTCCAAGTAGAGAGAATGTCACCAAGTAATGTGTAGATTACATGGGAGGAGGAATAGTTCTATTTATATGCATGAAAAAAGGAACAGGGGACAATCCCCCGATGTGGGGCTAATGAAACATTCCCAAAATAGACATAAACACATAACCCATATCCGGACGAAATCAGGTCGGATTCTGAGATCAGATATCTTCTTTAGTTCTTCAATTTGTCACATGTGGTGCACTCGGATATGTTATTGGAGTTTAGGCCCGGATCTAATTGCCAAAATACTACTCATGATGGTGTGAAGTTACTTGATTTGCTTATTGGTTTTTTGGTTTACATCCAGGTCATTCCCTCTTGCATATCAGTCCATAGGTCTCACAACTCAGTCATTTTTTTTGCTTTTAAGTCATTTTTGTGCATCTTCTCCTCAAACATGTTTATTCCTAAAACTTAAACATAAAACTCGTTACGTAACATTGTTTAGGTTAAAGATAACGGATATAAGACACAAATGTATGCATGATATGATGTCAATCAGCGGCCGACCGAAACACATGCTGGTCGACCGTTATCCTGCAGCAACCTTGTTGCACAAGGATCATCGTCGAGACCTCCTGTCAATGACGACCGATCCGACCACCTCACACACCTTGGGTGAGTACTAAAAGGAACTTGGCATACCTTTTTGCACGCCGAAGCTTCCGAACGTCGACGACAATCACCCCCACGTCAAGATTGCTTCTCCGGCGAACTTCTCATGTGAGCTACGATCACCACACCTCCGCCCATGATTTCCCAAGCTCTTCCCTGCTTTCCCAAACCTTCAACATGCCGAAGTCAAAGAGAGAGATGAGCTGAGAGAGAGAGAGAAAAGTGAACAAAAGAGAAGAGAAGAAAAGAAATGTTTGCTCTTATAACCCATCACATCCACCTCATCCAATTGAAATGAATGTGTTCTAAAAGTTTTATTTTATATGTCAATTATTATGAATTGGATGTGCAAACATTTTGTTCATTGATTATCATATTCGTCTTTTGGAAGTGTTAAGGAAGAGACGTTTGGTCATTAACCGTAGAACTCTAAAAGATAATGGTTTACATAAATCAAAAGTTATTCACAATCATGGTAATTAACATGGAACATTAATCACCGAGATAAGATTGTCGTGTTGGTCATCGATTATTGTAGCTCTACAAATAATTGACGACACCAGTATATAAAAAAGGAAAAAATTACTTTTATATATTGGATATACCTAACAAGTAAAACATTATGGAATTGTGTTTCGTGTCATTAATGTTTTACTGTGTCTTGGATCCTAAGATATGAGACTTATATCTTTTCACTCAAGAAGTGCTTAATTTGATTATTGTCAAAAACTACCAATGAGTATAGTGATAAAGGCAATAGTTTGTTGAACATGACTTGTGCTGGAAAAGATAGCTAGTCAAACGTTTATCATTGTCCCTCTTAATTGAGTGATGATATTAGTGGGGCCCTTGATAAAGCAAAATTATAATGTGCACAATGTAACTTGAGTTAAGTTACATAGTTATAATTGTAGGATTTTATGTCCCTATGTATGTATATATTTTTAAAAATCTAATATACCATACAAGATTGATTTCATATTTTCAACAATTTTATGTACATAACTTTGTGTTTTATTCTAATAACATGCAACCCTACATTTATTAAAATAATCCACAAAGGAAGAATCATACCTAAAGGTTCTCTAAAACCTTTTGAAGATTCGGAGTCGCGTTGCTCGTTGATTCGTCCACGAATTTGCCTCCGAGTGTTCACCAAACTCTAAACAAAGTTAGAGAGAAAAGAGTTAGTCAATCAATCTCTAACAAGGTTTAGAATCTAGCTAATAACCCATCTTTAAGCTCCTGAGATTCTTATCTGTAAAACTTAAATTTACTAAGAGATTTTCGTGGTGATTAGGGAGAGATTAATGAGAGAAAGATTTTTGGATTAGTTATTAAACAAGTAGTAGTAGGAGTCATTTTATAGTCTCCCAAAACATCATTATCAAGAGTTATTATTTAGCCATGATCTCTTGTTTATTCTCTCCTAAAATTAATCTCTAATTTCCACATAATCACCCACAAAAAATGTTTTAATTAAATCTGGAATTAATTCACACATGATCTAATTAATCTCTTAATAATTCACGGAGAATCGTTCTTGTTCGGTAGACCGAAAATTATTCGGTCAACCGAACTATTCGGTTATAACACGCGTTCGGTGCACCGTGAGCTAGACGGTCGACTGAATCTATATGAGAAAAATTCCTTGGAAGAATTTGGACGAACCACGTCTTTTACCCGGTCTACCGTAGACGCACCAGAATCGTTCCTGGGACATAGTCATCGGATGACCGTGTCACCTTCGGTCTACCGAAAATACCTCTTCTCGGATGATTGTTTCCAATCGGTTAACCAAACCCGATTGTCCAGGCACTCTAGACAATCTTGGTCAATCAATTGCGCTTACCCGTTCCCTATTTGGTTAACCGATCCGAAGATACCTCGGTCGACTGAACCCCGAACGGTTCACCGTGTTTGACCTCGATTTTGCCTTTGTCAAATTTTGGATTTATTTCCAACAAAATTTAATCTTTTGGGGTTTTTAGCAAATTCACATCTTATGTAATATATTATCCTATGTAATAATTAATTATTACACCCCATAATATATACATCTCATATGAATTTATTATGATTCTAATTATGTCAATTTTCATGACATTGATTTTAATTAATTCACCACATGTGTCCTATTTTCACATGAAACCCGACACAGCTTATGAACTTAAAATCAACCCTCTTGTTTCCCAGTTTTGTGGTGTGACCTATAGGATGATCTAAGCCAAATTGGTAGTGATATTAAACACTTAATATCTCAGGCTCTAAGCGGTATCTAGCTACACATTATAGTCACCCAATTAGCATAGATGTCTTTGTTCAACCCGAACCAAAACATGATCCATTTAGTGATGTAAGTGCACCACTTGTGTCCGTCCCTTGCCTCATGATATTAAGAATATATACAAAGTAAAAATGTGTCACATTTGTATTATATTCATTTCTTGATCTCTATAAGCTAATTATAACTATGTAACTAACTCAAGTCACATTGTGCACATTATAATTTTACTTTATCAAGGGGCCCACTAATATCATCACTCAATTAAGAGGGACAATGATAATCGTTTGACTAGCTATCTTTTCCAGCACAAGTCATGCTCAACCAACTATTGCCTTTATCACTATACTCATTGATAGCTTTTGACAATAATCAAATTAAGCATTTCTTGAGTGAAAAGATATAAGTCTCATATTTTAGGATCCAAGACACAGTAAAAACATTAATGACACGAAACACAATTCCATAATGTTTTACTTGTTAGGTCTATTCAATATATAAAAGTAATTTTTTCCCCTTTTATATACTCGTGTCGTCAATTATTTGTAAAGCTACAATAATCGATGACCAACACGACAATCTTATCTCGGTAATTAATGTTCCATGTTAATTACCATGATTGTGAACAACTTTTGATTTATGTAAACCATTATCTTTTAGAGTTCTACGGTTAATGACCAAACGTCTCTTCCTTAACACTTCCAAAAGACGAATACCATAATCAAGGAACAAAATGTTTGCACATTCAATTCATAATAATTGACATATAAAAGTAAAACTTTTAGAACACATTCCGTTCAATAATTAGCTTAAAGAGATCAAGAAAGGAATATAATACAAATGTGACACATTTCTACTTTGTATATATTCTTAATATCATGAGGCAAGGGACGGACACAAGTGGTGCACTTACATCACTAAATGGATCATGTTTTGGTTCCGGTTGAACAAAGACATCTATGCTAATTGGGTGACTATAATGTGTAGCTAGATACCTCTTATAGTCTGAGATATTAAGTGTTTAATATCACTACCAATTTGACTTAGATCTTCCTATAGGTCACACCACAAAACAGGGAAACAAGAGGGTTGTTTTTAAGTTCATAAGATGTGTCGGATTTCATGTGAAAATATGACACATGTGGTGAATTAATTAAAATCAATATGTCATGAAAATTGACATAATTAGAATCATAATAAATTCATATGAGATGTATATATTGTGGAGTGTAATAATTAATTATTACATAGGATAATATATTACATAAGATGTGAATTTGCTAAAAACCCCAAAAGATCAAATTTTGTTGGAAATAAATCCAAAATTTGACAAAGGCAAAATCGAGATCAAACACGGTGAACCGTTCGGGGTTCAGTCGACCGAGGTATCTTCGGATCGGTTAACCGAATAGGGAACGGGTAAATGCAATTGATTGACCAAGATTGTCTAAAGTGCCTGGACAATCGGGTTCGGTTAACCGAGAGAAAATATCCAGGAGCTATCTTGGGATATTTTCGGTAGACCGAAAGTGACACGGTCGTCCGATGAGATTCGACTAGGAGAATTTTTTATGAGTCAACGGTCGACTGGATCAAGACGCGGATCGTCTGAATTTTTCCATGGAATTTTTCTCATGTATATTCGGTTGACCGTCTAGCTCACGGTCAACCTAACGTGTGTTAAAACCGAACAAAACGATTTTTTCCTGAATTATTAAGAGAATAATTAGATCATGGTTGGATTAATTTCAGATTTGATCAAACGTTTTTTAGGATGGTTATGTGACAATTTGGGATTAATTTTAGGAGAGAATAAGCAAGAGATCATGACTAGAGAATAGTTCTTGATAATGATGTTTTGGGAGCCTATAAAAGGATTCATCATCCTACTTGTTTATGTTAATGCATAAATTTTCTCTCTCATTAATCTCTCCCTTAATCACCACGAAAATCTCTTAATAGTTTTTAAGTTTTGGAGATAGAAATCTCAGGAGCTTAAAGATGAGTTATTAGCTAGATTTTAAGCTTAATTAGAGATTGATTGACTAACTCATTTCTCTCTAATCTTGTTTAGAGTTTGGTGAACACTTGGAGGCGAATCGACGTGCGATTCGACGAGCAATGGAACTCCGGATCTTCTGAAATGTTTTAGAGAACCTTTGGGTATGATCCTCTCTTTTGTTTATTTTAATATGTGTAGGAATGCATGATATTAGAATAAACATATACATGTACGTAAAATCAATGAAAATATGAAATCGATCTTGTACATTTATATTAAATTTTTTAAAATATATATATACATACATATGAGCACAAAATCCTACACCAATATCAAACCAACACCTCACCACCTACAACGAAACCACTAACTCATCATTAGCCACCACTAACCTTGATTAGTTTCACTAATTAGGTTTAGGGTTCTAACATTATTAGTTCTTGTAGGTGCTCAACGAAGTGGTGCATTCTGCCTATCTGTCCTCATCTTCGGCGACAATCTTTACTCTTTACTCGTCAACAACATAAGTGAGTTATGTGTAAGGTAAGGCGAGAAAAAAAGTAAGTAGATAACATGTTAATACAAATATAAAATAATGTTTTTGCTCAAGTATGTTCAGTTTGGTTCAACCTGACCCCATGAACCAGAACTGAATCGACTTTGCCGGTTTTGAATTTTTCAGAATCAAATTGACCCAAGTTCAAAAAAATTCAACCCAACCCAATCGGTTCGGTATGGATCGATTTTCAGTTCGAACCTGACCCGTACGCACCTCTATCACTCACGTGTCACGGCCCAAGGCGGGTTTGATTTCACAACTGCATAACACGAATTGACCTGAGAAAACGAAGAAGCAAACTTTTATATTTTTTAGGTAGAATCGCATTCGTCTGCTCACACTTGTTTTACAAATATATTCATAATCAGATATTAGGCTTAAGTGCTTTATTTCTATCCTCCTCAAGCATTACCAGAATCACAAAAATAATCATTTCCATTTTTCAATAAATATATCACATAAAACCTGCATACAAATTCGAATACAAGTGGTTTCGAAACGTTGAATAAACTCAGAGATAGATACTAACATAGAAATATGGCTAAGATCAATATATGTTTGAAAAATAATGGTTAGAACTATCTTTCGAACATAATTCCACAAGTTTTCTTGTTAGATCTTATTGTTACACGAGCAATTACTGTACATTTGACTTTAATTTGTCAACCTAGTTCAAAATAGATACTGTTTAATTTTGTTTCAGGTAACACCCGAATGCCAATTTGTAGGGTTGTGCACGGTCCGGGTTTCGGTCTGGAAGTTTTGGAAATTTCAGGGTCGGTCCGGTCCAGACCGGTCTGATTTTTTATTTTTTTATTTTAAAAATTCGGTTTTTGACCGGACCAGACCGATTCGATCCGGTCTTCGATCCATGAGAATTTGGTCTGGTCTGGTCTTCACTCCGGACCCCGGATAAAAATTCGGTCCGATCCGATCCGGACCGAATGCTCACCCCTACCAATTTGTATTCGACAATAAATATTAAGTAATCTAGGATGCATATTCGAACTCAGTACTAAAGTATAGAAGTTGGGATTCAGATATACTATGTATTCAAGATAAATATTATTCATTTGCATCCCTAATGACACGGTTTGAAAGTTCAAGATCTCCATCTTACTGCCCGCAAATACCGAAGACTTTAACCATCTTGCTCAACCAACACATAAAATGTTAGACCCCTTCTCCTTCCTCCCCTTCCTTTTCTTCACGACCCAAACCCTAATTCCCTAATCCCCACCTAACCCGACCTCCTCCAAAGCTCTGGCGAGGTCGCGACGACGAATTCCGGCAAAGGTACGTCACCCACCTTCTTGTTTTGGATTCACGGGGTCGGGGGGGGGGGGGGGGGGGGGGGGGGGGGGGGAGAGAGAGAGAGAGAGAGAGAGAGAAACGTCGGGTTGGCACTGCGTGTGGCTCGGCCGAAGCGGCGTCGACAACTGTCATTCGCACGTGGGCTGGTGCCGCGTGCCACCATGCGGGTGGCGCCATCGCGTGAGTGGCAATGGCTGTTGGCCGCTGCAATAGCAACCGACCCCTAAGGGGTTAGGGTTAGGGTTAGGGTTTAGTGGGTGAGGTGTTACCCCTGTAAATTATTTGTATTTCGTTAAATAAGTTAGTTGGGTTAATTGCTAGAAAAGCTTGATAAGTTATTAGTATTTGGTTAAAATATTTAATTATGTTAATTGCTTGAAAACCCTGGACTTAATTGGGTTAATTGCTGGAAAATCCCTACATTTAATTGTATTTGAATAAATAATGAATAATTGAGATAATTGCTGGTAAAATCCTGGACTTTGTTGAATCGTAAGAAATAACTTAATTTTGGGAAAAGTGCCCTTTTTTCACTGGATTTCCATATATTTGTAGTAAACTATATTATTTGGGAAATTTACTGTTTTCCCCCTTAAGTTACGAGATTTGTGATCAGTAAGAATTTTTGTTGTGGATTACATCCATGTACCCTTTAAATTGTGAGTTTCAAGCTATAGGTTTATTATGCTACTTTATGATTCTCTAGTCTTGTTTATGCTTATTGCTCTATATTTTTGTTGGGGTTGTGTAATACGTATTGTTAGGGTAAATTGCGTTTACCCCTTGCCCTGTGTGAATCGTGAGAGGTTCATGGAACCAGTTATCCACCCACATTGTGACGAGTGATCGTTGGGGAGCATTGCTCACAGACTCAAGCGTAAGGTGCAGTGGAATGATGTGTGAGGCGCATATGACTAGATGTTAGGGTATCCCCTGTATTTGTGGCGGTTCAGGATGGTCCACCCACGTTCTGAGGAGTGACCGTTGGAGCTTGGCTCACTGGCTAAGGCTCGTGATTGGAGTAGGTCATTGTCTTGTGAATCAGATGTGCGATCTTGTCGAATGTGCACGCTCGCCCTGACTGGGACGCATGATCACCTTAGGACGTGTGACAGTTCTGCCATGAGAGCGGGTTGAGTGTTGCCTTGTGGATCAGATGCGCGATAGGGTTGAGGTGCACACTTAGCCTTGTTGGGACGCATGGTCGCCTTGGGACACGAGACCGGTGTGAGCCATATGGTCGGCATGGTCTAGTATAGTGTCGGGTTGGGTGGTGTACAAAATCTTGATTCAAGACCCATGCATGGTTTGTGTGTGTGCAGGTGAGACACGGTAGGCGGTTGAAGGCGACTTAGGTTTGGGACGCGTGGACTTGATCAATTGGGCTCAATTGTCATGTACTTTCCATTTTTCCTCTTAGTAGTCATGTAGAAGGAATTTAGAGTTCTTGTTTTTCCTTCGTGCATTGTACTCACATTTACTTATTTTTTGTTTTAAATTGAGGCATCAACTTAACTTTATTTGTTAATATTTCTTTTTCGCTTGTTTATAGTTTGTGTTTGATTGTTGTGTCCCGAGTGTGGATTAAAAGTGTTACATAAAATGTGCTGCTTTGGGAAATGTGGCGGATTTTAGAATCATGGACCAATACATTATTTGTACTATTTGGGACTTTTTGAAGAATTCACACCTTAAGTTTGAAGTGTTGGAAATTTCTGAGTGATACTTTAGCCTCGAGTAGCAAAAAAATAATTAATAAATCCATCTACCGTTGACGTAATATTATTGTGTTGACTTTACATGTTATTGACCCCAAATACAGACAATTGGTTGGAAGAAATGCCAAATCCTTGATTCGGATACATATCAAGAAATGTCTTCGAAAAAACTGCTTACATACAATTATTACCAAAAAAAGACCTTGACGTGGTATGGCCCCATGGGAAACATATTCCTACCGAACAACCATATTCCTACCGAACAAAAACGTTCTAACACCTTCTAGTTTTGGACCACTATTTGTCTCTCCCACAACTCATGTTGACTGGCGTCCGTTGTGGAGGACCAAACCGAAACCTGTGTGCACGTTAATTTGGAAGGATTGTATTTGGTAAGGCGATCATCTTTTTAAGTTATTATAATTACTGATATTGATTATTGTGTACTGTGTGATAAGATAACGTATGGACGTTTTTATTATGGATGGTATTGACGTTGTTTGCTCCACTTCTTTATGTTCTTCAGGTATTTTGTTTTAAAAAAAAACCTTTTAAGGGATTGATTGGTTTGCAAGATATTTGCTTAAACTAAACTTTTAAAAATGATTGTGTAGTTGAAAAGGTTCTTGTTGGTCGCGTTTGAATGTCTTACGAATGAATTGACATCATGGGATTGTTTGATGTATCAATCGAAACACAAAAATATTATTCTAACAGATAAACTAAGTTATCTAACATAATAAAACTCAAAAACATAAACATTAGCTTGGTATGAAAATCATTTTCTCGTGTAAGACAACTTAGTATAAAGAATTCAATTACGCCACCATATTAGCCATTGGTATCCAAAAATCAGAGCATCACATAATTGATCACATCCAACATACTTTTGTGTAGCAATGCGACAGAGATACCTAACATGCTGATCCTATACCCACACATTCGTCAATTCGTCGGACCAAGTTGATGCAAACCTACTGATCAGAACCTTGGGAACAACCTGGGCTAACGAAACTAAAACAACGGAGGTGCAAAGCTTCTAACGAGGGACTGACAGCCAACTTGAGACTCACTCGAAGCATTCGCAATTGTTGCCGAAGGGAACATATGCATCTAGTGTTTAGACACCTTATCAGTTATCACATCTAGTATTTTTTATTTCTTAGGCCTAGATTTCAACTTTCTGGAGATTTAAAGGGTACACCCGACACTCATGCTTTGTAACTGTACATTTACGCTCTTGTTCAAGATCCGTTGCGCTTCATAACCGATTTTTCTTTTATTATGCTACTAAAACCATCAAATTTCAAAAAAGAAAGAAAAGACAAATACACTTACAATGCAATGTATTTTTGGGAAAAAACATTGAACATATGCTTCTCGGAATAAAAAAAGTATAAGCAACAACAATTCAAAAAACGTTGTTTATAATTATCCATCCATCCATAGGAAAAATGAAGAGAAATAAAACATCTTTTCTTCTATATGGCCTGCATAGACACGAGAGAAAAAAATAATTGTAAATTGATTAAAGTGTCATTTTCTATATTATTAAGCCATTATTTATTTTGCACAACGATAAGAAAAAATTAGTTATAAAGTTACAGCAACCATTCTTTCCATTCCCTTCCAAAATAGTTATGTAAAACACACATTTTTCTTCATTTCTTTCTCATTAAGTTGTTAATAAAATATTCGATGTTGATTGTGAAATTGGATAGATCTGAAAGTATACGAATATCTTTGCTCGCTAGAAGAAATCCAAAATACAGTATTGTCTTGCCCCGAACTAATAGATACAAAAACAAGTAAAAGAGAAAGAATAGAAAACCCGACGAAAAACCCGACCACGAAACAGCCAGTCCACGTGTCCTCCCCCACCAGCATGACTAGGACCCCCCCTACTGCCACACCTCCACTCCCAAGTTCCCAACCGCACCGCCCTACGTGTCCCCCCTCGTGCTGGTCACGTGCCGTCCCCATTTCCCCTGTCCCCTCCACCAGATCCCCCCCAGACCCCAATGCCTCCCCCGCTGGTCTCCCGATCCAAGTCGACCCGTGAGCGGGCCCCATCGCCGGACCACTTCCTCACCCCAACTGCCTCCAACGGCTTCGAGTGGTCCTCAGTCGGATCCTCCAGCGCCCGGATCACCGGATCCGACTCCCGCCGCGGCGCCCCACTCCGCACCCTCTCCTTTCTCCCTCCCGTCGACCACCTCGTCGGGAGCGGGATCTCGGGGATCCTCTACAAGTGGGTCAACTACGGGAAGGGGTGGAGGCCGAGGTGGTTCGTGTTAGAGGATGGAGTGGTGTCGTACTACAAGATTCATGGCCCGGATCGGATCTTGGTTAACCATGAGACGGAGAGGAGGTCGAGGGTTATCGGGGAGGAGTCGTTCCGGAGGTTGTCGAGGCGGAGGAGTCACCAGCAGCTGCAGCAGTTCTCCAGGAGTCGGAGTTGTACTGGGCATCCAAATGGGAGTGGGGACGAGGAGCACCGGTTTTTGAGGGGGAAGCCCATTGGGGAAGTTCACCTAAAGGTCTCATCTTTTAACTTTTTTTGGTTTAGGAATGGGCGAAATGTCTGTGTGTGGGGTTGGAGTTTCTGTGTTTGAAATCGGCAATGTGCGGGAGTTTTTTCTTCTTCTTCTTCTTCTTCCTTGTGGATTATGTTTAGGGATCGAGAAAATGTGTGTTTTTCTTCATCCGGTTATTGATTAATGTGTTCAAGATCGGTGAAATGCAGGCATTTTCTTTTATTGTTGTTTATGGTTTAGGATATAAGCAAAACGTAGTTTTTCTCCTTTCTGTAATATTTTTGTTCAGCACACTACGAAAGTTTTATTTGCGTTTTGTGAATAGGGAAATGTGGTTGTTTTCCCTTCTTCCCGTGATTTATCTGTTCGGAATTGACAAAATATGGATTTTTTTCCTTCTAATTGTGATTTTTGTATTTGAATTCCACAAAAGATGTGGATTTTATTGTTTGGGGTTGGTTGGTTATTGTTATTTTCATTAGAAGATCTCAGCATTTTTTTCGAGCAACATGTTCGAATAGACATGATTGAATGAGACTTAGCATTGTGTATTTATCATTTTTGTTTTTGTTAGGTGTCTTCAATCAGGGAAAGTAGGTCGGATTATAAGAGATTTTCGATCTTTACCGGAACGAAGAGGTTGCATCTCAGAGCGGAGACGCAGGAAGATCGTAGGATGTGGTTGGACGCATTGCGAGCTGTGAAAAACATGTTTCCTCGCATGCCCAACAGTGAACTTATGGCTCCTGTTGACAATTTTGTTGTGTCAACAGATAAGCTTAGGCAACGTCTCGTTGATGAGGGGGTGAGTGAGGTTGCCATTCAGGACAGTGAGCAGATCATGCGGGATGAATTCTCTGCGCTCCAGAACCAACTTGTTGCCCTGAAGCAGAAGCAGAATCTCCTCCTTGACACTCTCCGTCAGCTAGAGGTATAATTTAGGCATATCGTTTCCCATTGGCTCCGCCTTCAATTCTTTTCTTGTTTCCGTTATTTTTGTGTTAGTGTTACATAAATGACGCATTGGCTTTGTTGTGCATTTTTTACAAATCCATGTTCAAGTGGAATATCCATCCCCTCACTAGGTATGTGACAATCAAGTTGAATATAACTGCTAAAGCTATTATCTTTTTAAATATAAGAAAAATAAAAACACTATTAAGAAAAAAAATCACAAGAAAACACTATCTGCTTGCTCTGTCAACATTTCAAGGTTGTGTCAGGAAAAGTTTTCTCAAAGAATGGTAAAGATGTTTCTTCAATCATCACAATAGTAAGAAATCCTAGGTCCCTAGTAAATAGCTTCTTATATTTAGATCTATTTGAACCATAGGTTAAGACCTTTAGGGTTAATTGACGGTCTAATTACCCCACAAAAAGTGATCCACACTACCACTGATCGACTGTGGATTGGGTAGGCCAAGAGTTCATCTTGAATCCATCAACTGCTTCACCCAAGATGTTGCTTGGAGAGGGAGTAATAGGAGGGTGAATGATTATGGGGATTACGGGGGTAGAATTATGGATTGAGGAAATATGTCTTCCTATTCAAAATCTTTTCCACCTTAACCATTCCCCTCCCACTACCTCATTCCATGCGATAACTAGAGGTTGACTGCTTGAGCCTTCAGTGATCTTTTTGGAGTTGGGACTAGTTGGCCGCCCACTCGATCAGTAGACAACTGCTTCTTTGTGACTAATTGATTGGTCCACTAGTCACAATTTTTGTGTGAGGTCTGGTCTATAGAATTTCTATGTTATGTTGACTAGTCCCTTCAGAAAATTGACCAATGTACTTCTTGATGCTTCTTTCATCTCTAGACTTTAATTCTTGCCCAATGTATGTTAATCTTCAACCTTCTCTTCGATTCCTTGCTCTTCGTTGGTTCATCATCTTGATCTAGACCTTTTATAGAATTTTGCCTGTGTAATTAACGAGAATCAATTTTTTTTGAGTGTTTCATTAATTGGATCCAAGGCCATCTACTATTCACATATTTATAAAGAATGTCCTTGAATAGGACATAATTGTATATTATTCTCCTAAAAATTTCTGCATGATCAAGAAGTTAAATGTCTAGTTTGAGAATGATTAGCGTTTAGGAGTGCTATAGATAGAAAAATAAGAATTGAGTTTTGTTGGAAGTGAGGTCCAACTTGCTTATATGAAGCTTGGTTTTGTCTATGGTCTTGGTTATTTGTTAGAATTGACTATTGAGGTCCAAATTTGAGCACAACATGTGAAACCTCTTATAGATCAAACTTGTGGAGTTTCTATCATTTGCAACTACTAGTCAGTCTAGTCTATTAGCACACTGCAGTTGTACTCAGGTGTTCCAAGCAATAGCAACACCATCCTCAGGTGTGCCACTTGTAAGATGAAATTAACCACCTGAAGAGCATGTAAAAGCAATAGCCAGTAATCATCCAAAAAGCAGCAGTTAACCTGAATAATGCTTCAAGGATCCCTTTTGACTTCCATAACGCAAAACCATTCTATACCAGTACCTGTCAAATGTTTCTTAAGGATTTCTGAAGTAGCGAGTTATGGTACAATTATTTCCTTTGGCGGCACTTATTTCAGTGAACCACACAACACTTCGTTGAGCTCATGCGGAGTTAGGATCCAAAGCTTCTCAATTTGATAAGGATTCTTCTCTAAATCTAGAATAGGAATTTTTCTTCTGAAGTTGGCTATTATGTTTCTGGCTGCAAATTGATGCTAATGGGTATAAAATTGTTCATTTAATGCAAAAACAAAACATGTTTGCAGTTGCAAGGTTATTTACTGATAATCCAGGAAGGAATATGCTGTTGTACAGTGGAGAGAACATTTCTGTACAGCGAAGAGAACATTGTAGTGATGTCTAGAGTCTAGACACACAACAAAAATGTGAGAAGCTGATTTTAAGGTGTTTAATTTACCTTTAAAAAAGTGTTAGATTGCCAGCAAAGTGGCAACTCTTTGAGCTCGAGCTTAATTTAGGAAGCATTTTTTTCTTTTAAAAAGATGTCTGCTGTCTTCCTGAACTTAAACACAATTTTATTCTTTGTTATAGTTATACGTTTTCTGTATCATGTTTGTCGGTGTGTCTCTCTCTTTAATCTAATTTTCTGATTTTTGCTCTGAAAAATTAATACTTTTGTGTGTAGACAGAAAAGGTTGATTTGGAGGACACTGTCGTGGATGAGAGTCAAAGGCATGACCGTGGTGGTGCCGCCAGGTCAAGAAATGAAAAATACAGGGGTATGGCATTTGGTTATTGCTGTTATACAGCCTCTGATAGTTTTTCATTGTGGCGATCTCATGTTTTTGTTCAGCTGCCTTTTGTTGTCTAGACTTAATTCCTTGTTTTCTTAGTCATTTGCTTCGAAGATGACATCAAGCTGATTTTCTTTCTTTCTGAATTTTAATTTGTTTACACGTTATATGCTCTAGGTTTGGTTTTGTAAGTATTTGTATGTTCTGTTAGCAATGGAAGATGTTTAGCTTCTTACCTGTTCAATGATTCAATACAGTCTTACTTGGGTGAATATTTATCACGAGAAGTCATACACAGACACATACATAGCAGAGGATTTATTTTGCCTAGGTAATCTAGAAATAGTTGATATTTACATTTGCATACTGAAGCTCTTATTTTAGTCCTGCTATTAAACCTCTTATAAAAGAAGGAATGAAGCTGGACAAATTGTTCCAATCATATTCCTATATTTGGACATACTTCGTGATTTGCTGGGTTTTTTTGGAAGTGTAGGTGACTTTGTTTTCCCTTCTTTATTCCCTGAATTCGTGATATCTTTTTTTTAGTTCCGTAGTGTATATTAAAACTACAACCTTTTTGAAACTTTAGCTCAAAAACTCAAGAAAGTCTCCAAAGTAAAGATAGATATCCTATGTCTAGATAGTTTTGTTTCTCAAACGTTCAACTATATGTTGTTGGAGATTGACTTCCAAAGCTAAGCAAAATTTTTAACAGCTAGTCACCATCTCTGTAACTACTCATACTTTCCATCATAGAGGTGGGTATAAGAACCCATGCATCATTGTGGCTTGAAAATTGCATAAAATTTATTACTTGCTATCACTCCCATACTGGAACAAGTCTGGTAATATATTACTTTGTAAAATATTTGTATAAAGCATATACTATATTACTATTAATTAGTCTGTTGTATGACTAGCCTAGTTAAATTTTAGAGGACAGATGAGTACATTACATTATAATAGATCTACTATACTGATAAAAATTCTTTTTAATAATATTTACTTCGGTAACATATACTCATAATAAATATGCTTATATATATTTAATCAAATGCTTCCTTTTCAGAAGGAAGCATGACTGAATCTGATGATGAAAATGAGAGGCACGACGCTGCAGAGGAAGAAACTGAAGATGAAGACAATGCATTCTTTGATACGCAAGATTTTCTCTCATCAAGTTCTTTTAAAAGCACCAATTCTGAGTTTAACCTGTCACCGCTCAACTCAGAAGATGGAGATCTCTATGGAAATGATTTTGTTAATGATATTGATGCTTCTGTAAAGCATTTGGGTTTCAACTATCCAGTTATTAAAAGGCGAAACAAGTTACCGGATCCAATTGAAAAGGAAAAGGGAGTTAGTCTTTGGTCGATGATCAAGGATAATATCGGCAAGGATCTCACCAAAGTTTGTCTTCCTGTGTATTTCAACGAGCCCCTTTCATCTTTGCAAAAATGCTTCGAAGATCTTGAATACTCTTTCTTGGTTGGCAGGGCCCAGGCATGGGGTAAACAGGTAAATTTCTTATGTCTTTCTTTCTTTGCAAGCTTTTTTTTCTTCTTCCGTTGGAATCTTGCGTTATTTGCTGGTTGTTTGCTTTCTTATTTATCTGTTTGCTAAGAGCACCAGTGGTCAAATTATGAAATGTTATATCCCAGATTCCTGGCATGTTTAACGGATGTAATGAGCTTCTGTGAGCTAATCAGATATTACATAGAGAACAACAGTCGGAGAAGGTACTAGGGACGAGTTTATGTCTGCTGTTTTCCTTTATGGAAGCCAAGTCATGATTACACCTGTAGAATTATTTCATTCCTTGAATAGTTTTAACACACCTTTTTAAGTTTGATTATGATTAGCTGCTCTTTTTTTATAATTAAACTACAAATTCCTGATATGCAATTTACATCAACGTTGTGTAATAAAATAAACAAATGCAAAAACATAAGAGTGATGGATGCTGGAGAGTAGCGCCATTAATGGGACCAAGTTGGTGGCATGATATTTAGGTTTCCTGAAGCGCATGAAGAAAAATCTTATTAGTAAGGAAAAAAACCCATCATTAAGAGTTACCATGTTCTCTAGAGCTAGCAAAGCCTATATATAGAAACTTTTATATAATTTTGTATGGGTATTTTGTCAAGTGCTCAGCTGTTGGATGAAGGCTAAGCATCTTGACCACAATGGGTGTATGTGCCCTTAACATGGAACCGTGTCAGTGCTACAATGCTTCAAAGATATATTTGGCTAACCAATCTGATTCTATGCGTTGTTGTTATGTACGGGCAATTTAAGACATGCTTATTTCTTTCCTGGTAATGAGAGAAAATACACTTTGTTATTTCCTGTTATAGATCTCATACCATACTCAAGTATCAGTCACTCCTCAACTACAATAAATGGGCTGTTGAGGGTATTCCATGGTGCACATCAGGGGAAAATAGTTGCACCTTATATAGTGAACGTGTAAGCATCAACTACATCCTTGCATCTCCTAATCTCTGAAGAACCATTAGATATAATATGCTTTCACTTCGAAGGGTGATATGATATGCTTCCTAGTTGTGCAGTTCATTATTATTAGGGCTACTTTTGTTAATTCAAGGTAATCCTCTCTCTTTCAGTGTACAGTCGTTTCAAATTTTGATCTCATTTGTATCCTTAAGGTAGGTTGGTCATAGAAATGAACTTATTTGTATGGTATGTTCTAAGCAAAACGTGTTCAAACATAATAAGCATAATGGTTATTGATGTGTGGGCTTTTCTTCCTGCAACTAGATTTTGTGCGTTGCTAGCAGTGTAGGTTTCTCTTTGTGGAGAACACTTACGTCATGGTACTTAACCCCTGATAACAATATTGCGATTTTAATTTTTTTTGTTATTTACTATTTACCATGATTCAAAACTTTGCAAGCTTGAATGGCAGGGAAACAGTCTTCTGCGGATTCTCAATGTAGCAGCATTTGCCATCTCTGGTTACTCATCCACTGAAGGAAGACATTGCAAACCTTTCAATCCTCTTCTGGGCGAAACTTATGAGGCGGAATATCCAGACAAGGGCCTCCGATTTTTTTCAGAAAAGGTCTCTGATTTAATAATTCTCAGATACCTATGCATATGTTGCTTTGTTTTGCCTACAAGCTACTTGTTTCTATCCTCGCCTTTATGTTCTAATTGATGTTGTGGTCAATTTTTACCATAGGGAAATTGCTGACTCCATTTGTAGCTTGTATATTAGTTATTTCTCTGATTTCATTACTTGTATTATAACAGAGTTAACTCAATACTTCAAAGTAGCATGTGAAATCTTGTGGCATGGTAAATGTCATTGAATTCATACATCAGTGATAGTGCAAGTTCGTAAAGAGCGTGAAATTTCACGATCTTGCTTACTCTCCCTGCATGATATAAGATAATGATGTTGAAATGTAAAAAAAATGTTACATAATCTTCCAACTCATACTTAATTCTTTAATCTGGTCTAATAGAGATAATATGCATTTTTTAAAATTTATAGCTGCTAAAGTTTGCACTGTTATGGCACTGACAATGAAAATTCTTTCTACCACATTACTACAGATATCCTGTAGCTTCTGTCAGATGCTTTATATTGGTTTCCTTACAATAAAATGTAAGCAATTGTGAAATAATTGTGCTGTCGTGCACATGTTCCAGGTGAGTCATCACCCTATGATTGTTGCTTGCCACTGCGAAGGTAATGGATGGAGGTTCTGGGCAGACAGTAATTTGAAGAGCAAGTTTTGGGGTCGTTCAATTCAACTAGATCCTGTAGGTGATCTTACACTTGAGTTTGATGATGGGGAAGTTTTCAAATGGAACAAGGTGTGTACTAACTACCCATGTAGGTGGTCTCCGTCATGGAAAACTAAATAATATTTCCTTTTCAGGTCACTACTTCCATCTACAACCTTATACTGGGAAAACTTTATTGTGATCATTATGGTACGATGCGCATTCAAGGAAATTGGGAGTACTCTTGTAAATTAAAATTCAAAGAGCAGTCCATTATAGACAGGAATCCACATCAGGTGTTTGATCTCTCATCTCTAAGCCCATTAACCAATCCATTGTTCAAATTGTGAATATATGAACTATTTGTAACATGTAAACATTTCATTGTGAAGCACACAGTTAACATGATGTGTGGCAGAAAAGCGACTGTTTATAACAACAACAACAACAACAACAACAACAAAGCCTTTAATCCCAAACAAAAGCGACTGTTTATAAAACATAATAAAAAATGAATTTGAAAATCTATGTTAACCTAGGCAACATTATGCGACAATTGTGTCACCATATATGTCGTGTAAACCAATTTTGACATATGCCACTCATTTGGCATGCCAATTGTGCAATATTGTGCAGCACATATTTGTTGCATGGTTCTTCTGTGAAATTTTTCTATGGGTTTGCTAGAGAGCATATGATGCGTGACATTCTTTAGAATGTGATTGGAATCAACTAATTCTAGATATAGGTAATCCCACCTGATTAAAATTGTAATTTAATGAGCCAGTGACTAAACAGAACTTCTGCAGCACAGAGAATTATTGGTGCGAGTCTCATTTTCTTTGTTATTTCTTGTTTTCTCATTCTGACTCACTCGTGAAGATATATTTCATACTTACAGAAAATAACTGGGCAAAAGTTTGATGACTATATTCCTATTATGATTAATGCCTGTGAACAGTAGCAGTCTTTTTCTTGCTAACAATATGCTGTAAATTTTGGAAGGAACCCAATGCTTTTGCATGAGATGTTTGAAAGTAAATGTCTTAAAAAGATTGTTATGTGGATTTTGGTAATTGATTCTATTGTCTTTTTAATTGCAAGGAAATACAAGATCGTGTGTCACTTCACAACACCATCTTAAGTGGTAGATAAGATTGAGGTTAAAGGCATAATGTCATATTTGCAGGTGCAAGGAGTTGTCCAGGACAGGAATGGAAGAACAGTTGCCACATTGTTTGGGAAGTGGGATGAAAGCTTATACTACGTGAAAGGTGATTGCTCTAAGTGGAAAGGCTCTGATTCTTCATCTGAAGCAAGTCTTTTGTGGAAACGTGCTAGGCCACCTCACTACCCTACCAGATATAATTTAACTCGTTTTGCAATTACTCTAAATGAACTCACTCCTGGATTGAAGGTGAATTATGATTTTCTTCTATCCTCTTCCTTCATCTGTGTACTTTCTGCAAGTATATCACTGTAAGATCTGTTAAACTTGCACTTCTCAACAGGAAAAATTGCCGCCTACTGATTCGAGGCTACGGCCTGACCAGAGGTGTCTGGAAAATGGGGAGTATGAAATGGCCAATGCCGAAAAATTGAGATTAGAGCAGAGGCAGCGTCAGGTGTTAATCAGTTAGACTTGATTGCTTCAACGCTACTGGATATGTATGCTTGGAATTTTGCCACGTTAACTTTAAATTGCAGACGACTAATACTTATCAGCTATGCAGGCAAGGAAGATGCAAGAAAGAGGATGGAAACCTCAATGGTTTGCTTTGGACAAAGCTACCAATGCATTCCGCTATACTGGTGGATATTGGGAGGCCAGAGAAAGGGGTAATTGGGAGTCTTGCCCTGATATTTTCGGTCAAGTGTCGGTTGATCACAGTACAGATTAAATTTTCAAGAGAAATAACATGTTCATTTTTTCTCATTATTCATCGGCTTTTCATTCCCTTTTTATGCTTTTGTATCACCTCCTTTGGTCGCTGAAATCTTGTGGAAGGAATGAAAGTTTTGCATGCATAAGATCTTGCTCTTGATTCTTCGTCGTGAGCTTGCATAAGATTAGGTCTTGTTCTTCAGTGTTTTCGATTTAATACCCTTCAGAAAATCTGAAGAGTTTTTTTTCTTCTTTCCGGCCAAGAGCCAATGTTTTTTTTGATACTGGAGAGATGTACAAGCTTCAACTGTTCATAATCGGTTGATAAGATTATGCCTTGGTGATATATATATATATATATATATATATATATATATATATATATTCATTTATATCAACTGTTGAAAATCCTCCCATCTCTTTCTCAGTTTCTCCATCGCTGGTGCCTGTGGATTTCGAAGGAATTAGATGGTGGAAATTGCCTACTTATTTATATATTATATATATATAGGTTCCTTGTCATCTATATTTGCAAGAATGGAACGTGGCAATTGTTGCCTCTACTTTTAGGGGATGTTTCTGCTATGCTTATTATTGTTTGTTGTGGAGTGGTAGGTATGTGCTTAGACTTGTTCTCGTGATTACCATTTCTGTCCAAACATCTATGGGATCTCACTGTGGTTAAATTTGTTGAGTTGGGGCCGATAGCAATGACATCTGTTTCTGAACATCTGTTTGTGTCTGTTTTGTGAACTTGAATGGACCACGCTGTGTAAGTTTGGACGACTAAAGTCAAGATAATGCTAAAAGTAATATTTAACTAAGTTGAACATTTACTTTTACAGCATCCAACATGAATGTGGAACCTCACTTCCTAGTTCCTACCTTCTCTCCCTGCTCTCTCATCAACAGACATTTCATTGTCGACCAACTACTACAATGTAGGGCCTCTCCTTTAGTTGGAACAGATGAAGTGGATATCGTAATCAACCTCAAAACAATACAAAAGCAACACTGTTATGGTGAAAAAGTATTTTATAAGAACCTCAGGAAGCCACAAATGCAATTTTGGCCAACATATCGTTTAAGTCCACAGTGGCATCGACTATGTCAGCACAATGCAATATTGGTGGCATTTCATGTCCTTGTCCACCATATACGCCGCTAGTGTCCCTCGTGAAAATAATGCAGGCGGAATTGGACTTGGGTACATGAACATTGATGTCCCATGCAATTGTCACTTATAGATTGGGAGAATAGAAAGACTCGATTTAAGTACAATTCTCTCCAAAATACTACGCATTTGGTGTTTTCTTACCATCAATTACAGCATTTTCAGAATCGTAGAAGCGGTTGCAGGAAAACATGGTACGTGTTTGGGATGCATGACTAATGGTGATTTTTGAACACTATTTGCAACCTTCTCATATTGTCGCGTTGATGTTTTTTTTTTTTTTATGACCCAGAATTCCTTGGCACCCGCCTCCACTTGGGACATGTGGGTTGCGGCTTCAAACTGGTGGGGGTGGTCCAACACCATTTTCACCGGAACGCATTAGCATTAAATAAAAAGCCTTGCTGGGATTCGATCTTGTGAGCTAAGGTTCGTGAACCCACGTACCTAACCAACCCGGCTGCGACCCGGGGTACATCGTCGCGTTGAGTCCATTCATCCTTTCCCACCGTCATCATCATCCACTTGCATAGCAATGTCCCCACCAAGCTGGCCTATATTGTCCTCCAGATAATAATATCATTGCATGCATGCCATCACCACTCTGCTCAACGAATCTTTTGATCTGTTCAAGACCAAATGCAAGTGGCTAATACAAATAATCAGAAGATCGAGACTGAAACCAATTACGGTTATCTTTTTTATGTTATCATAACGATCATGCTTTAAATGTTAAAACCATAACACACACCCATAGTTCATCTGTTCATTGTTTAATAAAGGTTGATTTTAAGTATTACAGGTAGGGTACGTACGACCGTGTATCACTCATTCACTCATCAGGGGTTATTAGTATTTTGATGGGATGTTAATGTGTTGAAATATTGAGTTTGGGCTCGGCCCATGAATAGCTCAATTGAAGAAATCCAATGTTGAGATTAAGATGAGAACTATTGCCCCATGTGCCATGTGCTCACCTCTACTTTTTAGTCCCACATTGATAAAGCTAACAAGTTGAAGGATGTTGATAAACATACTATTCACTTGTCACTTTGTAGGTGGAAAGAGAGGAGGAGAGAATTCTCCACACACGCGCGCACGCGCCCGTCCCGGTCCGGGTCGTGGCGTGGCGTGGCGTGGCGTGACGTGACGTGACATGACATGACATGACATGAAAGCGGGGGATTTGGGGGAAATTAGAGGCTTTAGCCTCAGGGTGATGAGTGTATTTATTTTTGGACCTCAAGGTAATTGTTTTTGCAATTAAGTCCTTGACGGTTACAAGAATAAATACATATATATATCATCTCTACGGAAACGGAAACCGTCCCTCTCCGGCGATTTCCCCTCCCCGAATCCAAAGTTGTTCAACGTCTGATTCTTGCGAGGTTTCGCGCTGCTTTCGTGGTCCGTCGACTCCGGTGTGCGCCTGTTCGACGGTGAGACCGTTCTATCCTGGGAGAAAATCGGCAGACCATCAAACGCACTGGTATGTGGGCCGATATTTTCTCTGAGGCAAGTCGCCTTCCGACGGCTCGGTCTATGAGGTCGTTTCTGATTCATGTTCCTTCGTTTCTTGTTTTCCTTTACATGTTTTTGTATGTTGGCTTTATCGGGATCCTTATGGAATATTTATTCGACATATGTAACCCACTGTATTACATGATCATATTTGTAATTGTATCAACACAAAATACATTAAAAAATTCTATTTTCTCCGATTGGAAAAAGAAACGGGGGAGGTTTTGGATTTTGGAATATCCAGAAAAGAGTTTTTTTTCTATAAAAATCAAAACCAATTTGTGGGACCCACCACTTTGGCTCCAAGGATCCCAGGCAGTTCCCAGACGCCATGGTTTTTCTCTCCACCACGTCAGCTTCTCTCTCTGCCACGTTAGCTCAAACCAACCCCGTAAATTTTTCTTAATCACACTCAAAAACACTTAAAGCGCCCTACATTCTCTCCCCTACACGTCATTTCGAGATCAATTCTAAGCAAAACACGGGAAAAATTATCAAAAAATGTAGAAAATATAAACAAATAAAAAACTTATTTTCATAAAAAATATATTTGAAAAAACAATTTTAAATAATTTTTAAAACGTTTTCTAAACACAAAAACACAAAAAATAAAAAAATAAAAAAATAGTGACCAATAGGGCCACGTGCCCCCCACCCAACCGAACCATTCGCCCGAATTTCCGCCCAAGCGGTAGGTGGAATAATTTTTTAATGTAAAAAAGCTGAGGTGTTAATCGGCCCGAACCGTTAAGGTACTCTTAGACTTCTTAGGTTTTATTTCCTGAAAAAATCTCAACAAGAATCTGATTAAATCGATTCCTCCGCGTGACCTCTTCTCAGCCGGATTAATCGGAACATAAGATAAATAATTTCATTACAAACTCAGCAACACAATATCATACTCTCCAGAAACGCAACCGAGTTTCCATAACCGAAACCGAAAGTTTCCTTTCACGCTAATATAAAATACCTGCACATACCAACAATCAAGCACACACCTGCAATAGCCTCCCTAAACTTCTTTTCCAAGTTCTCAGCTCGTGCAGACAATGTCCGACTACATCAAAGCTCTTGCATTACACTTATCGTCCTTCCTTTCCAAATTCTCCATATGTCGTGTCGACGACACGTCTAATCGTACCGTGGATTGGTCGGACTTGCCGGTCGACATACTGTGCGTAATCTTTGGCCGACTTACGACCGTTAGCGATCGCAATAACGCAAGATCAATCTGCGGGTCATGGAATCGTGTCTCAAAACTCTACCCGAAACTCTTCCAGATGCCTCAAACTCCATGTCTTATGATCCCGTCTCCGAATCACGATTCTCACCACAAAATGTACGACATCCTTAATAAGAAACATTACGAGGTCCATCTCCCGGAGATGAAGCCTGCAATATCGCTCGTCGTAGGCTCCTCGAAGGACGGTTGAATTGTTTACGTGGACGAGGCGTGGCGTGGCGTGACGTGACGTGACGTGACAGCGGGGGATTTGGGGGAAATTAGAGGCTTTAGCCTCAGGGTGATGGGTGATGACCTAAGTCCTCAGTATTACTTGAAGGGTACTTCTACCCTTGGGCTGCATTATGGGAAATCCCCAGCTGTACTAGAAGGGTACAGTGATGCAAGCTGGATAGCCAAAAACTCTGGGAGTAACGGTGTTACAGGGTATGTTTTTACTCTGGGTGGAGGCGCAGTCTCCTGGAGGTCTACAAAACAGACCATATTGTCTCGATCTACATTTGAGGCTGAACTTTGTGCTTTGGATACAAGTGGAATGGAAGCTGAATGGCTGAAAGGACTCCTTTCTGAATTGCCAATGACTAGCAAACCAGTTCCTGCAATATATGTACATTGTGATAGTATGACTACTATTGCAAAGTTAAGAAGCTCAAAGTATAACCACAAACAAAGGAGATACATCCAAGTCAGACTGAAGTCTGTAAGGGAATTGATCTCGGAAAGGGTGATAGTTGTTGATTTTGTTGGTACCAAAGACAATACAGCTGATCCTTTCACCAAAGGACTTGATCTAGTTCAAGTTCTGAAATCCAAGTTGGGGATGAGACTGAGACCCACTACATGACTCATCTAGAATGGCAACCCAACCAATCTGAGTGGAGATCCCACGAAGTTGGTTCAATGCGGTAATAACAAGTTCTTGAGTGAGTCAAGTGCAACTCATTGGTGATACATTGTAGGTCATACATTGTATCTGTGTCAATACCCCAAAGAATGGATATGTTGCTGAAACTGCAAGTTTAGTAAGAGTGTAGACTCTGAATGAGTACAAGTCTTTGAGACAAGATGTTAGCAGTGCATCTTTGGAGAAGCCCAACTATGTGAATGCAATTGTGTGGCCGCAATTAGAGGAATGAGGGTCATTCCTTGAAAGCATTCATGAAACAGGATACGGATGCATGACCGTAAAGCATCAACCCTGTAGATTGCAGCATAACCTGCTTAGTGTTGTTCTCAATGGACATCTCCACACAAAAGGTTCAAGTTCAAAACTTCGTTTCACTTAGTTCCTGTGGGGGTAAAGTTGAAGGACTCAGGTCGTGGTTCAAACCCGAAAGGTACCATTACTGAAAGCACTAGGCTGCAAGGTTTGGTCGCTCGATCAACAATGGATTTGTGGGGGATTGTTGGAATATTGAGTTTGGGCTAGGCCCATGAATAGCTCAATTGAAGAAATCCAATGTTGAGATGAAGATGAGAACTATTGCCCCATGTGCCATGTGCTCACCTCTACTTTTTAGTCCCACATTGATAAAGCTAACAAGTTGAAGGATGTTGATAAACATACTATTCACTTGTCACTTTGTAGGTGGAAAGAGAGGAGGAGAGAATTCTCCACACACGCGCGCGCGCGCCCGTCCCGGTCCGGGTCGGGGCGTGGCGAGGCGAGGCGTGGCGTGGCGTGACGTGACGTGACAGCGGGGGATTTGGGGGAAATTAGAGGCTTTAGCCTCAGGGTGATGGGTGTATTTATTTTTGGACCTCAAGGTAATTGTTTTTGCAATTAAGTCCTTGACGGTTACAAGAATAAATACATATATATATCATGACAGTTTCCTCCTAAAAATATACACGTTCTATTTTCCCATCATCTCTACGGAAACGGAAACCGTCCCTCTCCGGCGATTTCCCCTCCCCGAATCCAAAGTTGTTCAACGTCTGATTCTTGCGAGGTTTCGCGCTGCTTTCGTGGTCCGTCGACTCCGGTGTGCGCCTGTTCGACGGTGAGACCGTTCTATCCTGGGAGAAAATCGGCAGACCATCAAACGCACTGGTATGTGGGCCGATATTTTCTCCGAGGCTAGTCGCCTTCCGACGGCTCGGTCTATGAGGTCGTTTCTGATTCATGTTCCTTCGTTTCTTGTTTTCCTTTACATGTTTTTGTATGTTGGCTTTATCTGGATCCTTATGGAATATTTATTCGACATATGTAACCCACTGTATTACATGATCATATTTGTAATTGTATCAACACAAAATACATTAAAAATTCTATTTTCTCCGATTAGAAAAAGAAACGGGGGAGGTTTTGGATTTTGGAATATCCAGAAAAGAGTTTTTTTTCTATAAAAATCAAAACCAATTTGTGGGACCCACCACTTTGGCTCCAAGGTTCCCAGGCAGTTCCCAGACGCCATGGTTTTTCTCTCCACCACGTCAGCTTCTCTCTCTGCCACGTTAGCTCAAACCAACCCCGTAAATTTTTCTTAATCACACTCAAAAACACTTAAAGCGCCCTACATTCTCTCCCCTACACGTCATTTCGAGATCAATTCTAAGCAAAACACGGGAAAAATTATCAAAAAAATGTAGAAAATATAAACAAATAAAAAACTTATTTTCATAAAAAATATATTTGAAAAAACATTTTTAAATAATTTTTAAAACGTTTTCTAAACACAAAAACACAAAAAATAAAAAAAATAGTGACCAATAGGGCCACGTGCCCCCCACCCAACCGAACCATTCGCCCGAATTTCCGCCCAAGCGGTAGGTGGAATAATTTTTTAATGTAAAAAAGCTGAGGTGTTAATCGGCCCGAACCGTTAAGGTACTCTTAGACTTCTCAGGTTTTATTTCCTGAAAAAATCTCAACAAGAATCTGATTAAATCGATTCCTCCGCGTGACCTCTTCTCAGCCGGATTAATCGGAACATAAGATAAATAATTTCATTACAAACTCAGCAACACAATATCATACTCTCCAGAAACGCAACCGAGTTTCCATAACCGAAACCGAAAGTTTCCTTTCACGCTAATATAAAATACCTGCACATACCAACAATCAAGCACACACCTGCAATAGCCTCCCTAAACTTCTTTTCCAAGTTCTCAGCTCGTGCAGACAATGTCCGACTACATCAAAGCTCTTGCATTACACTTATCGTCCTTCCTTTCCAAATTCTCCATATGTCGTGTCGACGACACGTCTAATCGTACCGTGGATTGGTCGGACTTGCCGGTCGACATACTGTGCGTAATCTTTGGCCGACTTACGACCGTTAGCGATCGCAATAACGCAAGATCAATCTGCGGGTCATGGAATCGTGTCTCAAAACTCTACCCGAAACTCTTCCAGATGCCTCAAACTCCATGTCTTATGATCCCGTCTCCGAATCACGATTCTCACCACAAAATGTACGACATCCTTAATAAGAAACATTACGAGGTCCATCTCCCGGAGATGAAGCCTGCAATATCGCTCGTCGTAGGCTCCTCGAAGGACGGTTGGATTTTTTACGTGGACGAGGCGAGGCGTGGCGTGGCGTGGCGTGACGTGACGTGACGTGACAGCGGGGGATTTGGGGGAAATTAGAGGCTTTAGCCTCAGGGTGATGGGTGTATTTATTTTTGGACCTCAAGGTAATTGTTTTTGCAATTAAGTCCTTGACAGTTACAAGAATAAATACACATATATATCATGACAGTTTCCTCCTAAAAATATACACGTTCTATTTTCCCATCATCTCTACGGAAACGGAAATCGTACCTCTCCGGCGATTTCCCCTCCACGAATCCAAAGTTGTTCAACGTCTGATTCTTGCGAGGTTTCGCGCTGCTTTCGTGGTCCGTCGACTCCGGTGTGCGCCTGTTCGACGGTGAGATCGTTCTATCCTGGGAGAAAACCGGCAGACCATCAAACGCACTGGTATGTGGGCCGATATTTTCTCTGAGGCAAGTCGCCTTCCGACGGCTCGGTCTATGAGGTCGTTTCTGATTCATGTTCCTTCGTTTCTTGTTTTCCTTTACATGTTTTTGTATGTTGGCTTTATCTGGATCCTTATGGAATATGTATTCGACATATGTAACCCACTGTATTACATGATCATATTTGTAATTGTATCAACACAAAATACATTAAAAAATTCTATTTTCTCCGATTAGAAAAAGAAACGGGGGAGGTTTTGGATTTTGGAATATCCAGAAAAGAGTTTTTTTCTATAAAAATCAAAACCAATTTGTGGGACCCACCACTTTGGCTCCAAGGTTCCCAGGCAGTTCCCAGACGCCATGGTTTTTCTCTCCACCACGTCAGCTTCTCTCTCTGCCACGTTAGCTCAAACCAACCCCGTAAATTTTTCTTAATCACACTCAAAAACACTTAAAGCGCCCTACATTCTCTCCCCTACACGTCATTTCGAGATCAATTCTAAGCAAAACACGGGAAAAATTATCAAAAAAATGTAGAAAATATAAACAAATAAAAAACTTATTTTCATAAAAAATATATTTGAAAAAACAATTTTAAATAATTTTTAAAACGTTTTCTAAACACAAAAAATAAAAAAATAGTGACCAATAGGGCCACGTGCCCCCCACCCAACCGAACCATTCGCCCGAATTTCCGCCCAAGCGGTAGGTGGAATATTTTTTTAATGTAAAAAAGCTGAGGTGTTAATCGGCCCGAACCGTTAAGGTACTCTTAGACTTCTCAGGTTTTATTTCCTGAAAAAATCTCAACAAGAATCTGATTAAATCGATTCCTCCGCGTGACCTCTTCTCAGCCGGATTAATCGGAACATAAGATAAATAATTTCATTACAAACTCAGCAACACAATATCATACTCTCCAGAAACGCAACCGAGTTTCCATAACCGAAACCGAAAGTTTCCTTTCACGCTAATATAAAATACCTGCACATACCAACAATCAAGCACACACCTGCAATAGCCTCCCTAAACTTCTTTTCCAAGTTCTCAGCTCGTGCAGACAATGTCCGACTACATCAAAGCTCTTGCATTACACTTATCGTCCTTCCTTTCCAAATTCTCCATATGTCGTGTCGACGACACGTCTAATCGTACCGTGGATTGGTCGGACTTGCCGGTCGACATACTGTGCGTAATCTTTGGCCGACTTACGACCGTTAGCGATCGCAATAACGCAAGATCAATCTGCGGGTCATGGAATCGTGTCTCAAAACTCTACCCGAAACTCTTCCAGATGCCTCAAACTCCATGTCTTATGATCCCGTCTCCGAATCACGATTCTCACCACAAAATGTACGACATCCTTAATAGGAAACATTACGAGGTCCATCTCCCGGAGATGAAGCCTGCAATATCGCTCGTCGTAGGCTCCTCGAAGGACGGTTGGATTGTTTACGTGGACGAGGCGAGGCGTGGCGTGGCGTGACGTGACGTGACGTGACAGCGGGGGAAATTAGAGGCTTTAGCCTCAGGGTGATGGGTGATGACCTAAGTCCTCAGTATTACTTGAAGGGTACTTCTACCCTTGGGCTGCATTATGGGAAATCCCCAGCTGTACTAGAAGGGTACAGTGATGCAAGCTGGATAGCCAAAAACTCTGGGAGTAACGGTGTTACAGGGTATGTTTTTACTCTGGGTGGAGGCGCAGTCTCCTGGAGGTCTACAAAACAGACCATATTGTCTCGATCTACATTTGAGGCTGAACTTTGTGCTTTGGATACAAGTGGAATGGAAGCTGAATGGCTGAAAGGACTCCTTTCTGAATTGCCAATGACTAGCAAACCAGTTCCTGCAATATATCTACATTGTGATAGTATGACTACTATTGCAAAGTTAAGAAGCTCAAAGTATAACCACAAACAAAGGAGACACATCCAAGTCAGACTGAAGTCTGTAAGGGAATTGATCTCGGAAAGGGTGATAGTTGTTGATTTTGTTGGTACCAAAGACAATACAGCTGATCCTTTCACCAAAGGACTTGATCTAGTTTAAGTTCTGAAATCCAAGTTGGGGATGAGACTGAGACCCACTACATGACTCATCTAGAATGGCAACCCAACCAATCTGAGTGGAGATCCCACGAAGTTGGTTCAATGCGGTAATAACAAGTTCTTGAGTGAGTCAAGTGCAACTCATTGGTGATACATTGTAGGTCATACATTGTATCTGTGTCAATACCCCAAAGAATGGATATGTTGCTGAAACTGCAAGTTTAGTAAGAGTGTAGACTCTGAATGGGTTCAAGTCTTTGAGACAAGATGTTAGCAGTGCATCTTTGGAGAAGCCCAACTATGTGAATGCAATTGTGTGGCCACAATTAGAGGAATAAGGGTCATTCCTTGAAAGCATTCATGAAACAGGATACGGATGCATGGCCGTAAAGCATCAACCCTGTAGATTGCAGCATAACCTGCTTAGTGTTGTTCTCAATGGACATCTCCACACAAAAGGTTCAAGTTCAAGACTTCGTTTCACTTAGTTCCTGTGGGGGTAAAGTTGAAGGACTCAGGTCGTGGTTCAAACCCGAAAGGTACCATTACTGAAAGCACTAGGCTGCAAGGTTTGGTCGCTCGATCAACAATGGATTTGTGGGGGATTGTTGGAATATTGAGTTTGGGCTAGGCCCATGAATAGCTCAATTGAAGAAATCCAGTGTTGAGATGAAGATGAGAATTATTGCCCCATGTGCCATGTGCTCACCTCTACTTTTTAGTCTATTAGTACGTACGAAAATATGATTAAGTACGAAGTAGTTTATGAGTACATAGAACTTATTAGAAACTATGAACTTTCTAGTACCTCGTGTCCATCTTCGGTTGTAATTAATTGCCTCGTGATCCCAAAAAAATAAGTTGTGATATTTTCAACTCATTTTTGTGATACATTATTTTATAATTTTCATTTTATTTGTAATTGTAGCCAAACCACATACAACATGGACTTGTATGGCAATAAGCAGTGTACAACAGGGACTTGATATTTGAGTTTTAGGCTATAAACTATCTAGTTAGAATACCCCGTTGTTGCAATAGTCAATTCCTCTTGTGTAAAACGAATTCTATAAAAGAGGCAATATCCAATAAGTAAACTTAATCAACTCATTAACAACCAACAAAAATGTATGTAATTGATTTGGGTAAGCAAAAATCAAGAAATTTTAGGTAGCGTTGATGCTTGTGCTCTTGATGATGATTATAATGCCATTGATAACTATAATTGAATGGTAATGACTCGTAATGAAATCTGAAGAAGAAGAAGAGGGAGTCAGAGTCATGATATCTAAATCTGAACTGTTTTTGGAGTCTTGAGGAGTCATGAAGGCGTGGTAGTTTCTGATTGGGTGGAAGGAACCATATAAAAGAGTGGACAATGAAGACCTACATGCTGTGTACGTGGCAGCATGTGGGTCCAATGTTTTATTCGTCTTTGTAGCTTAATAATTACAATAATGTTACGTAGATGAATACCATCTTTGAGATGGAGATAAAGGATTTACAGGGGAATTTAATAGAACAATTATGAAAATTTTGCAAAAGCATTCTTTCAGAGGCAATGATAAATTTAAGACGACATAATTTATATACCACTCATTTGATTTGTTATTTCATTATGTGAAATGATCAAGTAAGAAAAGAAGAAAAAACATTTTTTATACAGCATTTTTCTTATTTTATATTATCCTTTTTACATCACAGTAATACATTACTTGTTTTTACAATAAGTTTCAAGTTAATGTAGTAACCCAGAAAGGCAACCAATTTGTAAAGTTCAAATTTTAAATAGTGCAACGGTCGCCAAAATGGAAACAACACATACTACTTAAGCCCCCTCATAAAGTTCACCTATTCTGATAATATCCTCTCTCTATTTCTCATCATCATTTAGATGTTCTTTCCCATTGATATGATAAAAATACCAAACACCCAAAAATATTCCAACAGCATTATTTAAATAAATCTCTACCAAACAACTTGATTCCACTACTCCAAAATAATCACTGCTTATGCGCTTCATCTATCACGTTCCTATAATTGTACTATTATTATTTCTAGCCTTATTAATGCCTTTGACAACTTGCATTTAGTTTAAAAAAGTAGAATGTTGAACTATATCTAAACCATTTCTAGGATTAATTAAAAATAGGTTTAATACTCCAGGAAGTATCAGGGGGTGTTAAAATTAATTTCACACGTTTTGATACAAGCATGAAAGTTCCTTCTTCCATTTGTCCAATCTGAAAAGCTCACACATACTTGTTTAGTTTCATGAAGATTAACATGAATCATGAAGATTGCTTCTACTTTATATCTTCTTGATACAAGAAACTTTAACATCTCGGAACAACGAAAAAATTAAAAAATTAAACAAACGAGATCACAAGACAAAAATCATCAAACGGGAATGTTACTCGTATAAATATAACCAGTCGGTACACCACAATACATCATAGTTTGTCAAAATACATGATTACATCAATACAACAAAAGACAGATACAAATAATCATGAAGACCTCGAAGAGTCCGAAGATGATCCTGGTCCTAAAATGTGTGCGCCCGCTATCACCACCCGAGAAAACCTATTGCGATCCTGAAACATGAATCAACAACAATGTCTGAGTTTCCCATCAGAAAACCTCGTATGTCAAACTTGCATGTATAAATGCAACAGTACGGTAAATAAACATATCATACTAGTAGCATGTCATATCAACATCTGCAATGCAACAAATCCCATCTAAGGGTAAAACATGACCTCAGTCCCTCGGCAACAACAAATACCATCAAAGGGTCAACAAGGACATCAGTCCAACAACAACAACGGGTCTCCCTCGGAAACCTACCGTAGACACATACGGTCTTGCGGACAGTACGCAACGCACTCCCACAGGCGACTACTCGAGCCAAGGGATCAGTGTGGAGCGTCTGCACTTCCACGCAAGGTAACCATGTGGTCTATACCACTCCAACTAGGGATGCAAATGGATCTTTTCGAATATGGTATAACCTGTATCCGAATTCGAATCCGAATTCCAAATAAGCATACCAAATCCGAATCCGAATTCAATTTTTTTATAGCTTACCAATTTCATATCCGAATTTGAGAACTTTTCGAATTCGGATAATGTTCAAATTCTTTTGGAAAATTGTTTTAAAAGAATTATATTATAATTTATTTTTGCACTTCTATTATTTTTATATTTACATAGGAAATAACTTAGTTTTTTATTAACTCACAATACAAATATTAATAACCACATATATTGAATGTTAAAATTGGTATTTTTGGATATTCGGATATGGTCTGACCTATATCCGAATTTGTATCCAAAATTGAAAACGGTAAAACATTTTAAATCAATTTCAATTCCAAATTGTATTCGGTATTATTGTTTTATACATTGAGTATGTATGTGAAAGAAAACTTTAAAAACAAGTGGGAGATAGAAGGGAATGTGTTCTAAAAGTTTTACTTTTAAATGTCAATTATTATGAATTGAATGAGAAATCATTTTGTTCCTTGTTTATGTTATTCGTCTTTTAGAAGTGTTAAGGAAGATGCTCTTGGTCATTAACCGTAGAGCTCTAAAAGATAATGGTTTACATAAAACAAAAGATATTCGCAATCATGGTAATTAACATGAGACATTAATTACCGAGTTAAGATTGTCGTGTTGGTCATAGATCATTGTAGCTCTACAAGTGAGTGACAACACGGGTACACAAAAGAGAAAAATACTACTTTTGTATACTGAATAAACCTAATAAGTAAAACATTATAGAATTGTGTTTTCTGTGTCATTAATGTTTTACTGTGTCCTTGGTCCTTTGATATGAGACTTATATCCGATCACTTAAGAAATGCTTGATTAGACTAGTGTCTTGAGCTATCGATAATTGTAGTGTGAAGGTATTGGTTGGTTAAGTATGACTTTTGTTGGAGAAGATAGTTAGTCAAAAGATTATCATTGCCCTCTTGATTGAGTGATGATATTAGTGGACCCCTTGATAAAGCAAAGTTATAATGTGTACAATGTGATTTGAGTTAAGTCACATATTTATAACTAGCTTAAAGAGATCAAGAAATGAATACTAATACAAAGATGACACAATACTACTTTGTGTGTATTCTTAATATCATGAGGCAAGAGACGGACACAAGTGGTGCACTCCATCACTAAATGGATCGGGTTTTGGTTCGAGTGGAATTAAGACATCTAACTAATTGGGAGCTATAATGTGTGGCTAGATACCGCTTATAGCTTGTGATATTAATCTCTTAATATCACTACCAACTTAGTTTAGATCCTCCCATAGGTCACACCACAAAACTGAGAAACAAGAAATGGAGATTTTGAGTTCATAAGGTGTGTCGGGTTTCATGTAGAAAATATGACACATGTGGTGAACAAGCAAAATCAAAATTATGTTGTGATTAATAACATAATTAGAATCTAAATTAAATTCATATGTGATGTAAATATTATGGGGTGTAATGATTTATCATACATTGGATAATATGTTACATAAGTTGTGAAGTTACTACTAATCCCGAAATGTCAAATTTTGTAGGGGTTAAACCGAAATTTGACTAGTCTGCAGTACTGTGCAAAAACAGTCGACCGATAAACGGTAAATGGTCGACCGAATGTTGTACGGTCGACCGGATGTGTCTCGACCGATAACAGGGAATTTCGTCTGTTCGTTTTCGGTCGACCGAGTATATCGGTCGGTCGACCGAACATTGCGATGAAATATTTTCCTGTTACGAACGGTCGACCGAGTTATTAACGGTCGACCGAAACCAGGTCTAAACGGTCGACCGAACCTCCAAACGGTTGACCGGTCCAGACGATTTTCTACTGAATTAATTTAAGAATTAATTAGATCATGCATGGAATTGGTCTATAACTGATTTAATTCGTGACTGAGATTATTTGTCAGCAAATAATGGATGGTTAGATGGAAGTTTGCATGAAATCATGGGCAATAGGTTGCACATGAATATGTAATTTGGAGAGAACTTATAAATACAGGTTTATCTCATTACCTTATTAATTAAATTCATTATCTTCTTGTGCAAACATCTCTCTCCATAATTCTCCACGAATTTCCTTAATTCTTGAGTTTAGTTTTAGTTTTCAGAGATCTTCTCAAGGGAACTAAAGAGAGGTTAGTAGTTAGATTCTAAACCTTATTGGAGATTGAGAGGCTAACTCTTCTCTCTCCGATCTTATTTAGAGTTTGGTGAATACTCGGGGGCATCCGGCGCAGCGACAAGCATCCTCAACGTCTTCGGATCATCAAGAAGTTTTAGAGAACTTCTAGGTATGAAATTCGGAGCCCCTGTTTTTTTTAATAAAGTTTTGAAAATAGTTATTGAAACAAACCGATGCATGCATGAAACAAATCATAGAAAATTGTAATTGATCCTTATTGTGCATAAAAATTTCGAAAATATATATGTGCAATTAAACTAGAAATCCTACAACCCAATCGAGGAATCATCGCCGTAACAACATTGACGGCATCGCCGACACAACATCGACGATACAACATACGTCCGACACAACATCGGACGACACAACCACAAGCTGGAACATCGTCGACAACATCATCGCCGACAAAAAACCTCGGCGGTACAAGATACGTTCAGCACAACATCATACGGGTCCAGACAGTAGTCTGCAGGGTCATCAAGCTCCACGAGTCATGCATCAACATGCATTGGGATCCGCGATCCCTCAGGTCTGCTACTCTACAGAGAGTCAAGCAACAACATGTCACACCACTGTCCATCAACAGAGGTGGCGCGACCCACGTGTTCACGCTCTTCCACACGGCGGTCCCTGGGCAGACACGAGCAACGTACCCGCCGTCACCTCCCGGCTCACGCTCTAAGCGAGAACACAGGTTTCCGTAGACAGAGTTGACACAGCACAAGGACCATGAATTCAGTTATGCGCACAAACGGTCGACCAAAAAAGCCTAACCGATTGACCATTCCCAATAGGTTCGGTCGACTGAAAGTCTGCAACGGTCGAACTCTTTGCGCATCACTTAAGTCCAAACGGTCAGACAACAATCTAAAACCGGTCGACCGAATACAGGGTTGAAATCCGGAGTCTGGTCAAAATCATACAAGTTTAATCGGTCGACCGACTCAAGGGTCCCGGTCGACCGAAAACTACCAGGGTCATCCTAATAGTCTAAGTCATATAACGGTCGAACAATATATATAATTGGTCGAACAACATGCAATAATATCAAGTTCACTTAAGTTCTGGTCGGACCAAAGGTATGGAACGGTCGACCGAAAACTTACAAGAAATCCTCCGACCCACCAGCACACATGAAACCGGTCGACCGTCACACGACATCGTTCGACCGGTGTTGATTAAAGTCGGGCAAAAACATTAAATCGGTCGACCGCCCGAAGGCACCGGTCGACCGTTGGTCAACAACAACCCCGCACCTGCCGATGATTTTAGGTTGTTTCTCGTCGCCGGCGAGGTCTCCGCCCTCTCACGACCGACCACAACATCACCCCAACGTGGGTGAGCCACAAACAAACTAATAAACTGGCATACCTCAAAAGGGAGACAGAGCACACTGGAGATTCGCTCAACGTCGACGCCCGACAGCAACCCCTGTTCCAACGCACCTCACGTCCACGCCTCCGCAACACTGCTCTCGACTCCACTCGCCGGAGTCGCCTCCACCACCTCTGGTTCGCTGGAAATGAGAAGAAGGATGTGAGAGAGAGCAAATGTGTGTGCAAGAGAGAGAGAGATATGGATTTTGCTTTCAAAAAAATAGCACACCCCCATCACCTCGCCATCCCCTACACCACCCATTGGTCACGCCTCCCATTCCCCAAGCAAAACCCCCACTAATCAAGGGATAAACCTTTAAACCTGGTTAGAGACATAACAGAAATAACTGTGAGAAGTCTCAGACATTTATTTATTTTTCAAATCATCATGGTATCTTTGTTTTGCAAAACAAATTTAAAACAACACATGATTGGTGGAGAGAGTTTAGCTTGGGAATTAACAATGTATCACCGATCCACCACCACCATCTAAGCTTGGAGATTCTCCACTACTTGATCATTTATTTGCAACTACCACTTCAATCATGGGTATATCACCAACCTAGGAAAGTTACACATTTTTTTTTCTTGGGTGATGATGGTGTCTTTAGTGGGAAACAAAAGAAGAGATATTGCATCGACTAGTGGATGCAAAAGATTTTGCCAATGTTGAAGTTTGAATGTAACTAAAAGTTGAGATCATCATCTTATGATCGAATCTTGGATACGTAGTTAGCATTCTTTATAGATCAAGTTTTTTTCTTCCATTAGTGTTAACATCAACTTCGCTTACAAGGAAGGAGAATGTCATCACCCTCACAACGGGTGGTCCTAATGATCAAATCACTACGACAAGATCAAGTGGGGAATTTTAAGCATCCACAAGAGATTTTACTGGGAATGCAACTATAAGCATGTATATATGTTTACAATAATATAGATGCATCACGTGTATATGCATATGTTTATAATTATTTAATAGGTTAATTACAGTTTGTCATCCTGAACAATGTATTGATTTAACTTTATACCGTTTGACTTTAAAAGGTGACAACTACTCCCATTGAATTTTTATTTTGTAACACATTGTCATTGAACTTTAAAACATTATTATTTAAACATGCATTCACCATTTTTGCATTTGTTACATTGTAGTCCCAATACACTCCTAAATTTAACATTACGTTAAAATTCGGATCGAATCAGAAGTCATATTTGGTTCGAATTTGGGTCGTATTGGTACTAAATCTGACCAAAATTTCAACAAGATATTATCTTCGATTCAATTTGAACTTTAACGTAAAGTTGGTATTAAGAATGTATTAAGAATACAACGCACAAAGATCCAAAAAAGAAGCAAACGAGTGTTTAAATAATAAATTTGTAAAGTTCAATGTAAATAAAATATTACAAAATAAAAGTTCGAGAGGTAACTGTCACATTTTAAAATTTAAGGATGCAAATTGGAATCAAAATATTATTCAGGGGGTAAATTGTAATTAAACCTTATTTAACGTATGCACAAGATTTTCTTTGGGTAAAAAGTTGGATTTTCCTTGGATACGTCCTTTTCAAATTGTCACAACTGGCATACTCTATTTCGACCGATCTGGTAAAAAAAATGTTACCCTCAAAAAAGATTTTGTGTGATGTACAAGTATTGGGTAGATTGGTAACGTAAATTAGAGATCCTTGTGGATGCTACTTTTGACAAGGCAGTGATTTGTCATTTCAAAACAACAAAGCTAATTTAAGATCACTTTGCCTTCCTTAGTTGTATTTAGTCTGAAAAGATCGGTCTTCTTGGTTAAAGCAGCTTTTAATCTTTGAACCAAACATGATGACAGTGTTGCCAACTTTGGAACAATTAGGAGTACAAACAGCTTCAGCAATGACCAAATAGCTTGCTTTACTTCTTGCAGAAAGATTCAAATACCCAACTTTTAATTTAAAACAGAACGCAAGAGATAAGATTGGTATAGTACTATAGACTATATAGACTGTGAAATAATTTTGACAGAGTATAGACTATAGACTGTGGACGTGGTTTAGAGTAAAGATCAGAAAGTTTGAAAGGGTTAAAAAATAAGAATTTATTTCATTAGATCAATGTAAGCGACTTATTTCAAAGTAAGAATTTGTTTACTTGATATCTAATGAAATATTTTTTCTCAGTACATAAAATACCTTCATTTTTTGGGTTAATTTTGGAAAACAAATATTAGATTGTTTGAGGGTTTATTCTGTAAAAGATAAAATTTACGCGTGATTTGTATTTTACGGCAATGTACAAATCTACATGTTATGAGTTCCCCTGGCCTTTATCTGCCTATATTTTTTCTTGTTGTTTTGTAGGAAGGTCTTGTCGACGATATTGTTGCGTTTCCATGAACTTCTTTTTTAATTTTTTTGAAGATAAATTTAATAAACATGAACATACAACGATATCTTGAATATGTTACTACTTAAGGCACCCACTGTGGGTGCCCTTAAATTGGACGCATGGTTTCATCCCTATTAACGGGGACGGATTCCCGGGTTAGTTTTTTTTTTCAATTTTTTATTTTAGGTTTTTTTATTTTGTTTTAGTATTCATTTATGTTAAAATTTGATTTCTATTAATCATATTTTTTGTTAATATTACTTAACATTTATCTAAATTAAATTTTCTGTTAATCTTTAAAAAAATAGTTTAGGTTAATTAAATTACAATCCTTAAAAAAGAGTAAATGATATGGAAATTAAAAAATATATTTATTTACTAGAAATATAATTACAACACTGATACACTCCAACATACAAACTTAATGAGATTATAAAACACGGAATGTATAAAATACGACCTATTTCTACAGTGATAGGAACTACCCTACATTAACTCATTAGTTTCCGCCCAAGCTATCATTTTTGTGAGAATTCGGTCTTCAAGCTCTGTTAGGTTTGGATTCTTCAGCAAAATGATTATCATTTTCAACTTCCGGGTATCTTGCTTCATCTTCAACTTTCGCTCGACACGTTCTGCTCACTTTTCCTCATTTTCCATGTCTTCTTTTTTAACTTTTGAACTATATTAAAGTTTAGTACATAATTCGTAAATTCGGTCGGCTCCCTGATCTTGTATCAGAGTTTTTTTCTTTTTTTGGCTTTTTAACACGTTTAGGTCGAACAAAGGGTTGTGATGACCCTTCGTTTGTTGGCGTCGAATGACCCATAGAATCATTTGTGCTTTTTCTCTTGTTGGAGCTTCCGATTTGTGGACTACTATTTGCTTCCTCACATTAACATACCGGTGACGTCCACATGGTACACTCATCGGACCAGGTTGAATGATTGACTCCCACTTTGGGAACCTGCGTAACATTACCCAAGCATGAAGGAATACAAACTTGGAAATAATAATGCACTCATAAATATTGTGAGCTTCCTAGATATCTTCGTCGTTGTATCCGCTCATTTTCCGCTAAAGAGCTTCATCGTAACAAGCAGTCCACACTACTGGAAAATCGGCCTAGGGTAGTCGCCCCTACCACGTCGGTTAATTACAAACCAGCGTGGAAGGGTGTCTTCCATGCCAGTTAATTAAAACCGACGTGGAAGACCAATCCTACCACGTCGGTTTTAGTAAACCGACGAGGAAGGAGATCTTTTTAATATATATATTTTTAAAATTGAAATCCTACAACGTCGCTTTTAGTTAACCGATGTGGTAGGGGTCTGCCACGTCAATTTTGATTAACCGATGTGGAAGGTGTTTTTTAAATATATTTTTTAATAGTTTTATAAAAAGAATTCAAAGCCTACCACGTCGGTTTTTTAGTTAACCAACGTGGAAGGAGTGTTTTTAGTACATATATATTTAAAATAGTCTACTCCAATTCAAAATCAAAATCTTCCCTCCCAAACCCTAAACCCTCAAATCCAAATTCTCTTCTTTTCCCAACCCCAAGTGGAATAAGTCTAGAAGTAGAGATGGGGAGAGATTGATTTCCTTTTCCACTGCGCTTTCCATCCACCTCCTATCTGCTTCCGGCCTTGCCATCCCACGTCCTCCACGACTCCACCATCGTCTCCGTTCCGACGCGCTCCCTCTCTTTCTTCCTAGTTCGGATCACCAAAATCATCCCTAAAGATCGAGTGGATTTTTTCCCCTTATGCTGCGTATTTTTTTCTAGTGGTTTTGGTTTTTGAGGTGATTTGGTTGTTTTCCTGAGATTTTCTTGGTTATTATGACGGTCCACTGTTTCACATTTGTTCACACTAAAGTATCTCATATATGGCCATGGTTTCGAGCATCTAATATCTCATATGCCAAAATGTAGGATTGTTACATCCTAATCCTTTGCTAATTGGGTTTATTGTGATTAGGTGGAGGATTAGGGGAGGAGGAGATGGAGGGCTGAGATGGATGGGAGGAGTTGTGATGGATGGTGGAGATTGAAAGAGGAGGAGTATATAAGGTTGGAAACTCTTCTCTCTCTCTCACTTGTCTCTCACTCGTTTCTCTCTCACGCGTGCCTCTCTCTCGATCCCTTTTCGTCGAGCTGAGGAAGACGCGGAGGCGAGGCCGGCGAAGCTCGGAGGAGATCAGGAGGTTGCCGGAGTCGAGGCGATCGTGTTCGGGTTTTCGCCGGAGAAGAAGAGTTTTGCGAGGAAGCGCTCGCCGAGGTTCTTCAAAGGCTTCTTCAAGCCTTAAGGTATGCCAAGCTTTAGTGTAGACCTCATTTTAGCCTTTGCGAGGGTTGGAGTGGCCGACGGTAGGCCGGAAGGCTCGTCGAGAACCTTGCAGCAGCTTTTCTGCTCTGCAACGGTCGACCGGCGGGATGGCGCGGTCGACCGGTCGTAGTGTATTTTGGGCGGAAAACCCTTGCACCGGTCGAACGATACTCTTCGAGTGGTCGACCGGTGGTACGTTTTACCAGGGGAAAAAGGCTCTGGGTGTTTTCGGTCGAACGGGTCCCCTTTGCCGGTCGACCGAAAAGCACTGTTGTAGGTCGGTTGGGGGCGTTGACCATCTAAACGGTCGACCGCTCATTGACTTCGTTCGACCGACGTTTAAGTTAACTTATTGGCCGGTCGACCGAGAGTGTGGTTTCGGTCGACCGTGTAGTGTGGTTTTGTTGGGGGTTTTCCCTGGTTGTTTTCGGTCGACCGTGATCTGAGGGTCGTTCGACCGTTGGTGCTTTTTGAGCGAGAGAGGATTCTTCCCTGTTGGATTTCGGTCGACCGTGATTTGAGAGTCGTTCGACCGGTTGGACGTTAATTCGGTTTTTCTGAGGAATAGTTGTGGTGTTCGGTCGACCGTTTGGGTTCTTCCGTTCGACCGTTTGGGCACTGTTTCGCATATGGATGCTTGTGCCGTGTGTTGTTGGATCCGCCTCGAGGGCAACGAGTCTCCGGCCTTTTTTGGGGCGACGGTACAGACATTGCCGGCCTGAGATGAGGGTCGTGTTGTGGCTCTGAGGAGCGGGTGCCGTGTGTGCACGTTGTTGTTGTGGCTCTGAGGAGCGGGTGCCGTGTGTGCACGTTGTTGTTGTGGCTCTGAGGAGCGGGTGCCTTGTGTGCACGTGTGATTGTGGGGTTGGGGTGAGAGAACCCTTGAGACCCGTGGCCGATGATGTTCCGGCGGTGCCTTGTGTGCACATGTGATTGAGGGGTTGGGGTGAGAGGACCCTTGAGACCCGAGGCCGATGTGTTCTGGCGGTGCCTGGTGTGCACGGGAGATTGTTGTGTTTTACTGCATTTCATTTCATTTCATGTTTCATTACGCATATTATGTTCATATTTTAGGGGTTTGGCATACGGGGTTTCCCACGGGAAACTCAGGCATATTCATGTTTTATGTCAGGTCGTACGCGTCAGTAGGAGGTGGTGACTACGGACAGGAGTACCCATACCATATCCTGTCTCTTTTGGTTCTTCGAGGTGGATGATCTTCCCTTGTACATGTGTTGTATATCTTTTGTGTTGGGTTGTAATCATCATTGACTCTTGTATTGTACAACTTTTCATATTATATATATATGAACTCGTGGTTTGGTGACGTCCCCTGTGTTAATTCTTTATCCGTTTAAAGTTTTAAATTTTCCGCTGTTTCGGGGCGTTACAAGGATTCAGATAAAGCAATTGAAGATCTTCAGTGTAAATGTCTAACTGTATTTCTTGGTTATGCTAGTTTCATCATCTATGCATGTTTATTAAGATGATAACATGTTTGTGAACATCTCCCAGTGACAGAATATATTTGCTCTTTCTTATCTACGAGGGATTTTAGTGAGAGTGCAATATCAGAGGTTCTTGACTTGCTGACAGTTGTGGAGCTACGTGAAATATTATGCATGGTTTTTTCCAAGGTATGTACGGATGTAGAGCAGTGCATTGCATTTGGTGGGGGAGTTGATATATTTCTTGTAAAAAAACAACTTCATGAGAAGTTAAATGATAACTTATTATTAAGGTACCTATTAAGCTTTAGTATAATTCTTTAGGTATTCTTTGTGATGATTGTCTTTTCAAGAACATGGTTGTTCATCATTCTTTTATACTTTCCTTTGTTGTACCTCTAGAATCCTTGGCGATTGTATTAGTTTGTTAAAAATATTCACCATACACAAGCAAGTGATCTTCTGGAGTATAATGGATGGTTTTTCCTATGTTTGGAATTTGCCGTAGTTATAGCTCCTACAAAAAAATTATTGGCTTCTGGTAATCACACAAGACAAGTCTAACTGTGTGGACAGATACGGGTCAAACACTACACAATAGATGGATCCATTTAATACCTAGTATCACAGGCAGAAGATCATGACTTGACAACATTTAAATTTGTAGAGTATTGGTGTTTGTTCCAGCATAACTTCATATTCACTACGACGGCATACCCCGATAGTCTTTTTAAGACGTATTGTGTGTCTACATATACAACCTTCTCTGTTGATATATATCTTGGAGGTACTTACATTCGAAGCTTTTGTAATTCAGGTCTTGTGTAATTGGGAAAAAAAAACCCTACTACGTCGGTTTTCTATCCACGTCGGTTTCAATGAAACCAGCGTAGTAGAGTATTTTTTATGTTTTTTTATTTTTTGGTTTATATACCCTACAACGTTGGTTTTATAGAAAACCGACGTCGTAGGGGGTCATAAGTCGTATTACCATCTACATTTACACTTGTCTCCTCACTAAGCATTATGGTATGCATTTGGTATTGGTTTGGTGGATTCTGTGGGTACTTCGGGAAACTGTTAATGCCGTATTTAGGATATTGTGGGTACGTTGGGATTATGGGTCCTCATAAGATTGATATGTGTTTTGGTACAGGAATTGTCGATGTCCGGTGGGAAATAATGGACGAGAGATGGTCGGTGGATGACGTGATTCACGGTTGTGGTCGGGAGAAGATATTTTAGTGTCAAAATTGAAGTGTTTATGAGAATTAAAGTAGAAGATGATAGTTTATGAGAATTGAAGTAGGAAATGTTAGAGTGCTTAAGTAAGTGTAGATTTGCGCGAATAGTGTAGATTCGTCTGACAAAGTGTGAATAATGTAGATTCGTTTGACAAAGCATGAATAATGAAATTCATCTGGCTATGCATAAATAGTGTAGATTTGTCTGACAAAGAGTGAATAGTGTAGATTCGTCTGACAAAGCAACACAGATTGTTCTTCAGAATCATGGGTTTTCTGTAGCAACACAGATTGTTCTGCAAGATCACGAGTTTTCTGTAGCAACAAGGATTGTTCTGCAATATCACGAGTTTTGTGTAGTAACACAGATTTTCACAAGTGATTAGTGTACATTATAAGTGGTCGTTCCTCATGTCTCGAACACCACATTATCGAATTCTTACCCTCGTAAACTTTGTTTTTCCTTGTGGATTCTTTTGGTGAAGGGAGTTCTTACATTTCTTCTTCTGCTCCAGTTCATCCTATTCGTCATGTGACAAGATGACCTTCCGTGAGAGATACACGACACTAGACCATGCGACCGAAGTGGTTCGTCAATTATTAATTCTTGAGGTCACTACAAATGCTCCGAGAAGGAGGAGACAGACTCGTAACCCGGACATAGATCGTACGGTCAGTTATAATCGTCTAATGTTAGATAATTTTACTAATAATCCTGTGTATTCAGATTGTATTTTCAGAATGCGAAATAATGTCTTCCTTCGAATTTCCTTCATCGTTGAGGCATATGATGTCTTCTTCCAACAAAGGCCAGACGTCATGGGTAGACTTGGCATATCAGGCTTACCAAAATGTACTGCAACACTACAAATGCTAGCATATGGCGTAATGGCTAATGTGGTTGATGAGTAGGGGTGGCAATAGATATCTGGAACCGGTCAAACCGAACTGGATCCGGTGGTACCGAACCGGAACCGAACCGTGATAAAATGGATATGGATCGGATATGGATATTCAAGTTCAGAACCGACCCAGATCCGGTTCGGATACGGTTCTCACCATTGGAACCGGATCCAGAACCGGATCCGGTTTATTATTATTAAAAAAACACACATACACTGCACGTGACCAAGCAACATCCCAAACCACATCCACGAAAAAACCCTATCCTCTTTCGCCGCCTCCCTCTTCCGTCGCCGCCTCCTCTCCCTTTCCCACCGTCTCCATCTCCGGTTCTCCACGCAGCCCCTCCGGTCTTCTCCACGCGGCACACCCCCACTCGTCCTCTCTACTTCCCCCCTTCCACCTCCCGCCCCAGCGTCTCCATCTCCCCCAACTCCAACATTGGTATGGGGTTCCAGACCGGGGATGGTTTCTCCGGTCCGGATCCGGTGGAGGATCGAGTTGTTGAGAGGTTTGGAGTTTGTCTTATGTTCTCATTCGTTTTCCTTGCCTGCATTACACGTTTGGTTGATGACAGGGAGGACAAAATTGGATAAAGAAAGAGATTGATAAATTCATATTCCCGGGTGGTGGAACCCAGTTCATTCATGGAGCAGATCAATATTTAGATAAGATCTCACAAGTTTGCATTCCTCAATTCTAGAATGTTTTCTTATTTTTTTCTCCAGTCAAATCACATTTTCTTTATGTATATGCAGGTGGTTCCAAACATTGCATTTGGAGATCATACATGGGTTGCGTTAGAAACGCTAGTTTTGGTGCTTTTCTTCTCTCAAGGAATGTTACAACCTTGTCAATAGCAGTCACGTAGTAGTGTATGCTAAACTTGTTTTGCTATTTCCCTTTCATTTGCCTTAAAGTGACCTTCTCGTAGTGCTTATTTTGTCTACTGATCAAGTTCTCTTCTGTTGAAGACGGGATTTTGCTTCTTGAGCTTAATTAACTAGGTTTTAACATGCTTTCCTGATTGTCCTAATTAGCAATAGTTCAAATCGAATCACTTTGTTTTGATGGATACTGCTGAACCATATAGTTGCAATTTAATTACTGAATGGATACTAAAATTTGTTATGGGAACGACATCCAAGTTGACAAGTGAAATGAAAATCAAACTCCCCTGGATCCGGTTCCGGGTACCCGGGATCCAATCGAATCCGGTTATGGGTACCAAATTTAGGAACCGACCCGGATCCGGTTCGGTTATGGGTCCTCAATTCCAATTCGGATGTGGTTCCGGTTCTCATGATACTCGAACCGGAACCGATCCGTTGCCACCCCTATTGATGAGTATTTACGACTTAGCGAAACAACATCAAGAGCAGCCCTCCAAAAATTCTAGGAAGGTGTCATTAGCAACTTCGATGTTGAATATCTACGAAGGCCTACTCCGACGGACTTCACAAGGCTACTCCAAGTTGGTGGGCAAACGGGGTTTCTAGGCATGATGATGAGCATCGATTGTATGCATTGGGAAGAAAAAATTGCCCAGATGATTGGAATAGACAATATCAAGGACGAAGTGGTGAGACAACATTTGCTCTTGAAGTTGTTGCATCTTATGACCTATGGATCTGACATTCGTTTTTTGGTATCCCATGTTCGTGTAATGATCTGAATGTTCTTCAACAATCTCTGGTTTTCAATGATATACTGGAAGGTTGAGCGCCACATACAACTTATGTGGTCAATGATTCTCGGTATGATATGGGTCAGTGTCTTACATATGATATTTATCAGAAATGAGTTGCATATATCCAATCAATCATTTTTCCTCAAACCCAAACGATACATTATTCGTTGAAGTTCAGGAAGCAGAGTGCAAAAGGACGTGGAACGCACATTCAGAGTGCTTTAAGTTAGATTCACAATCGTGAAAATGTCATATCTTACATGGAATCCTCAAATGCTTAATAAAATAACGACTACATGCATCATCATGTACAATATGATCGTGGAGGATGAACGCGACTCTTACGATCATTTGGCTGATATAAATGAATTTATCCAGCATTAACCGCAAAATGTCAACAGAAGTTCGAACGAGGAACATTTTCTGTATTCTACTGATCATATCGTGGGTATTAACATATATCTGGATAATAGAGACTGAGTTCGTGATAGACATAAACATTTGATTTTGAGATCCGATTTAATGAGAATATATGGCAATGCTACATAGGGAATGCAAATTAATAATATTTTTGTAATATGTATTTTAATATTTTAAGTTTTAATTACTATAACATGTAGTTGTCAATTATTAATTATCAATAAAAATTGTGATTTTAATCATAATATTTGTTATTTAATTAGATTAAGTAATTGCAAAAATAGTTTATTATGTAATTTATGGATCATTACAAAAGAATAAAAAAGGAGGTAAAAAGAAAGAAATGATTTGGAAGAAAGAGAGTGCTGAAAAGTTGTAGAGAGTTTTTTTTGATGATCCTGAATTCCCCGCACCCGTTCCCACTTGGGTTAAAGAGGCTATGGTTCTAAACTAGAGGTGATGCACACCATTTTCACCAGAACGTTTGACATGCGTAGCGGAATTCGAACCTGCGTCTTCACGCACTCACCGTAATCACTCCACTATGTTACGTGAGACTAAAAGTTGAGAAGATAGTTTAGTGTTGGGTGAATAAAAGGTGAAAAAAAGACGTGATGACGTGACTGAGAGAGAAATAGTGATTTTTTGGAATGTTTTGGGGATGGTAGTGGATGCTCTTACTACCCGTGCAAAACACAAGAATAAGCTAGTGATGGGTTTTGATATTGAAGTGATATGTCATCAGAAACGAAATGGACAAGTTGTTTTTGATTCAAAGACAACAAAAGTGGAATTAACTTATTTCGAGCAATTTTTTTTCCCAAAACTCCTTTATTTTTTTGTACTACTTCGAACTAACGACGATTATAACCTTCACATATCAGAAGTTTAAGAACCCATTATCTCAATTGCTATATTGTTTTTATTACACTCGCGTAGAAAGTATCAACTCTACGACTAGTTCTAGTGAAATTGTACAATTAATGTAAAAGCAATATGTATTCTTCTTATACAGATAGTAACTTCGATTTATACGTGTCATAGAGGATAAATACTAATGTTTATGTTGTCAACAAAGGCGAGTATTATTTAAGTTTCAACATTTTTCTCACAATGAGCAGAAATACATAATAATTTGATGACCCTACGTGGTGCCGTTGCTTATTTGTCTTGATTTGATTGTTGATGTAGATTTTAAAAAAAAAAGTTGTTTTATGTGACAATTGTCCTTAAAAAGACTAAAATAGAAAAATATATTTGTACTTCCATAACTATCAACTGCATGATCTGAAGATACTACTGACGGTTTCTTTGGTGTACCAGTGTTTGAGTCTAGTAAACCCAAATGTGGCGTTATATTCATTTTTCCCCCGACCCAGATGGCCAGATGCACGTTTGAATTCAAAAGAAAAGACATTTAGACTTAGAAACTCAACTGGATTGGCTTTTCACATCCATACAAATTTTCTAAGTCTAGACTCTAATTCAATTACAACTTCAAAAACCAGTTTGATGTTTGTGTACACCCTCGAGCATTTGGTGTGGGAATGACAAGAGAATGACCAACCGGACCCTAAAATGGATTGTGTTTCTTCTCTTTTTAACAATAATTTCTGCCACTTCCAAATTCCAGGGATCTCTAGGATTATCATAGTAGAATAAAGGAAACATATTGTAACTTCTTAATTTTCCCATAATCATTATGAATTTGATAAAATGCAACACGTTTCCCAATCAACAAGATGCTTAGCTTAGTGCATAATCACAAGCATTAAGCTGTTAAAAAAGCAAAGTTCAAAAGTCCAACCACAGACCCCAAAGCATGTGTTTTGTTGTTGTTGGTGTTGTTGAGCACTACCTCCCCACATGTAGACCCGCGGACCCGCCACTCTGCAAAACCAACCTCCCATTATTTCTACTTCTACTACCACTTCTTTTTTCTTTGGGTAAAAGTGTAAAATTTCCGTATAAACGTAATAAACCCCATCTACGTGTAGAGAGATCTGGGATTTTCTAATAGTGGTGAAATATGAAACTAGTTATATGGTCCATTTTGGTGGGGCTATACTGGAAACTACTGGATTCTCCATTATGTTTTTTTGGGTACATTGCTATATTGTTAGACTACTTTACACCAGACCAAATCGTTTCCTAAGAAGCCATTGTGCGATGATAATAATAATAACAATATCTTCAACAATTTTTTTATGTAGTAAGCCAACATATGTATACTAGCAACAATAGAATAGAATCTTATAGGAAGGAAGAGAAAAGCATCTTAAAGTTACCCGCGTTTGGATGGAAGCTAAAGTCATGTTTGGTTATGGTCTTGTGGATCTTATATTTTTATAGTAATTTTTTTAGAACTCTATATAAAGAAGCTGATTCAGACACCTCCTTTTGGATATATTTTGCATCCATATGTAACTCTTGGACTTTCAAATTAGCTATAGTGAATTGATGTGTAACAACTAAGACGACAGAGATGTATTTGTTAAAAAAATCCTTCAATAAATAAAATGTAAAAAAATATCATCATAATGGTTAATCGCATTAGTTACACATTTTTGGAATAAAATATGGTTGAAATGCATTTTGTACAGCAGAATGATTTATATTACAAAACTCGAGGCTTCATTGCAAATTTCCTGCTTCATTTTTTGAACATGGAGTGCATTTACACTAGCACAAGTCAACTGCACAACAATATGACATGGTAATATATCACTTCTACTCGCTCACCTCATATTTATTTCCCGAACAACACATTACAATTAATATAACTTGAATTTTGGATTTATTTAAGATTTTCAAATTCGAAAAACCTAAACCACATTTTTTTCATAAACAGCCCATCTTGTTAAAGTCTACGGAGTAGCAAGCAACCGAAGCAAGAGAAGCTGCAGTGATTAGAGAATTAGGTGCAAAGTCCAAAACAACGAAAACATCTCATCCCCAAACCAAACAACAAAAGGCAACAGGAGAGTAGCAGCAGCAGCTACAACACAACTAGACAGACAGACCCTCCTCCATGCTCACCTTCCCTCATTCCATCAAATGCGCAGGGAAAACAAATATACATAACCCAATATCAAACATCCCCTACGTTCGAATGGTAGTGTCCCAAATGGAATTCAGAATCGATGATATCAATTCAGAAGGTTATCAATTAGAACTAATTTAGTTGGAAGATTTTTTTTTTGTCTCAAGATGGTGGAGACAAAAAACGAACTCAAACATGTGTATTTTTTGTTTGAGATTTAAAACGAGGTGAGATAGAGTAAATACAATAAAATAAAATAAAATCACAAGATTGAAGTTAAAAAGATCAAAAAAACACCAAAGACCAAAATCTCAAATTTCTTTACAAATTATATGAAATCCTAAAATCCAAAGCTTAAAATCCTCGCAACTTCTTTGCAAACTACAAAATCTGCATTATTATCCATTCAAAAAACAAAACAAAACCAAATAATAGTGATTACTGAGAAGAGAAGAAGATAGTATAATGCAAAAAGCACTAAAGTTTCAACAACAAAAAATCAAAAGAAAAGAAAAGAAAAGTACCTCAAACCATCTCTCATCTTCCCTCTCTCTTCTCTCTACTTGTGTTGTGTGCCTCAGCTTTCCCTTTCTCTTTCCTCTCTCTCATCTGCACCCATTCCACCCTTTCATTCTCCTTCCCCTCCTCCAAACCCACCAACCCAAACACCAACACCAACAAGATAAGATCCACAAATGGATCTCCGTTTCCAATAATGCCCTCCATTTCCTAACCCACAACCATGCGCGAACCCAAAATGGTCGTCTTCTCCGACCTCAACTCCGACGAAGACCCCGAACTCCTCCTCTTCTCCTCCCCCTTCCCCCGCGCTACAATCCGCAAGGTCACCCCAACCCCACCCTCCACCACTCTCGACTACGTCGAGAAGCTCCTCCCCAACGGCGACCTCTACTCCGGAGGCTTCTCCTCCGGCGTCCCCCACGGCTCCGGGAAGTACCTATGGAGCGACGGGTGCATGTACGAGGGCGAGTGGAGGAAAGGCAAGGCCGCCGGGAAGGGGAGTTTTTTCTGGCCGTCGGGGGCGACGTTCGAGGGGGAGTTTAGGGCCGGGAGGATGGAGGGCTTCGGGGTTTTTACCGGCGCCGAGGGGGACACTTACCGGGGGCTTTGGGTGGCCGACCGGAAGCACGGCCACGGACAGAAAAGGTACGTGAACGGGGATTACTACGAGGGCGGGTGGCGGAGGAACGTGCAGGAGGGGCAAGGACGGTATGTGTGGCGGAATGGGAACCAGTACGTCGGGGAGTGGCGGAATGGGGTGATTTGCGGGCGTGGGGTTTTGATCTGGGCGAATGGGAACCGGTACGACGGGTGTTGGGACAACGGCATGCCGAAGGGAGGTGGGGTGTTTACTTGGCCCGATGGGAGCTGTTATGTTGTCAATTCTTGGGAGCAGAGTAAAATTCCGCAATTGCACGGCACGTTTTATCCGTCCGTTGGGCCGGTGGTGATGCCCGGAAGACGGAGTAGTCCGGTTTTGAACTCGCAGTTTGGGAAGGTCGTGGATTTCGGAGTCGAGAATTACCAAACTGTTTGTCGAAAAAGGTCTTCTTTTGATGCTGGAACGCTTGGGAGGGGGAGCTATGTGGATAAGCATTTTCCCAGGATTTGCATTTGGGAGTCTGATGGCGAGGCCGGGGATATTACGTGTGACATTGTTGATACGATTGAGGCTTCTATGTTGTATAGGGATGGGATTAGTAAGGTGGCGGAGGCAGAGAAAGGGCAGCGACAACAGCAGCGGCAGAGTCCGTGGTGTTTTATTGGGGGCGAGCTGAAGAAGCCTGGACAGACGATATCTAAGGGGCATAAGAACTACGATTTGATGAGAAACCTGCAATTGGGGATTAGGTGCTGATCCACTTAGCATTTATGCTCTTCTCCGAACACCTGATTTCTTATTGTTCAACGGTACATTGAGTTACGCCTTTGCTTAATTAGCTAATTTTCTTTCTTTCAGCTATTCGGTTGGAAAGCCTGCTTCTTCAGCCCAGCCGAGGGACCTGAGACCAGGAGACTTTGATCCAAGGGAGAAGTTCTGGACGCGATTTCCTCCTGAAGGATCAAAGGTTACTCCTCCACACCAATCCGCAGAGTTCCGGTGGAAGGACTATTGTCCAATGGTGTTTAGGTATTGCCATGCTTCATTCTGAGAAATACTGGCTCTGTCATAATTCGATCAATATGTCAATTTCCATTGTGTGATTATGTTGTTTTTTTGGCATTTTGAGCATCATGGCTATATCAAATGACTATCTAAACGATATGCATTTATTATCTATTGTGAAATCGCAAATGGTTGGTTGCACTTCACATCATTAGGTCATTTGGAAACAACCTCATTGTTTTACAGTGGTAGGGTTGTTGCATACACCCGATCCCCTACCTCGCCTAGGTGGGAGCCTCTTTTGAGGCGTAGGGGTAATGTTGATGTTAATAATGTCATAATTTAATCAATCCCTACATGCATCTACATTTAAATTGAGGTTCTGATATAGTCTTGAATGAGACTTTTTAATGTATAAAAAGGACATGTTGATTTTCTTTCATTGCTTGCTTCATTTGCTTAGAAATTTTGAAATACCTAGACATATAGGGATCAAGTTATCACTCCCCGTGGCCTTTTATTCAATAGGTAACAGATCAAATAATGTAATTGGAATTTCAGAAATTTCTTTATTCAGTATAGGGGGATTCGTGAATCTGCTTTCTTTTCTCACAGTGGGTCTTGTAGTAATTATCTTTTTTATTGGCCATACTCAACAGACATTTGCGAGAGCTTTTTGCTGTGGATCCAGCTGACTACATGCTAGCGATTTGTGGAAATGAGGCACTAAGGGAGCTGTCTTCTCCAGGAAAGAGTGGAAGTTTTTTCTACCTCACCCAAGATGACAGATTCATGATCAAAACCGTCCGCAAATCTGAGGCCAAGGTCAGAAGTTTGCTTTTTTTAGAATTAGTATAAAATAGGAAGTTCATTTGCAAATCAATGTATCCTATTGTTAAGAATATGCTATGGAATCGGAAACTATTGCTGTATTGGCTGGAAACTACTAACTACCTGAACAATGTGCAGGTATTAATCAGGATGCTACCCAGTTACTACAATCATGTTTCGCAGCACCAGACTTCACTTGTCACCAAATTTTTTGGTGTTCATTGCGTGAAGCCAGTTGGTGGTCAAAAGGTGCACATATACCTAAAGATTGTTTTGTTTCTATTATGTTTTGAGTTTTGGAATGTTTGTGTTTGTTTAATACACACCATCAATTTGCCACTCAATCTTTGTTTGTGCCTACAATCAGGTCCGGTTTGTAGTGATGGGCAATTTATTTTGTTCCGAGTATCGAATCCATAGGAGATTTGATTTGAAGGGTTCATCTTATGGAAGAACAGCAGATAAGACTGAGGGTGAGATCGACGAGACTACCACTCTTAAAGATCTTGACCTGAATTTTGTTTTTCGCCTCCAACAATCTTGGTTTCAAGAGCTCTTGAGGTGCTAATTTCTCTTCAATGAGTACATTGCTTCCTTAAAAGGTTTTTCTGCTTGCATGTCTAATGACATGTTATACCAATTCAGACAAATAGATCAAGATTGTGAGTTTCTCGAAGCAGAGGGAATCATGGATTATAGCCTGTTGGTTGGTCTCCACTTCCGCGATGATGCTCTGGTCTCAAAGATGGGGCTCTCTCCTTCCCCTGCGTCTCCTGGTATTACATTCTTTATCAACTCAATTGTGTATTTGGTCATTCTTGTACGTTTTTTTGTAGAACAATAATTTCAATAGAAAGCTGTTCTCAATGAATGAGAATTTGAAACAGGAAGCTTGTCTGGTTCTCATATATCAGAATCAGAGGCTCAGAGTACGGACAGCCTTCTTGATGGCCGGTAAAATTTCCTGTTATCTAATTGCTTCTTTCTCATTTGATAAGCTTATTAGACATACTTCTTTGGATGTATTGCGTTGTGCTTGTTTTAACGTTATGACATGTATGTTTTATATGCAGTGATGTGATCTTCATCTCATCATGATGTTGCTTAGTGTTGAAAACAAGAGCAACACGGTTTGCTTTAGGCTAGATATCATGTCCCTTTATGGATTTACGGTATTATATTGCCCACTCCAGGCATCATAATGCTCCTTGATTGTGCTTGATTTTGATGTCACAGATAACTATTATATTAATGAGCAACTAGGGATTGTTTTAAGGAGTGGACGTCAAGAAAATATGATTAATAAACAACTGCTAAGTTGGTATTGAGTGCCATGTAATTAAATAAAAAGGCAGCATCTTCTACATTTATACTATGTTGCCCATGCTTTTGAAGTATATGTATAATAATCTAAAATATCTCATTTAATACAGGAAGCCACTAATCCGGTTGGGAGCAAACTTGCCAGCAAGAGCAGAGCTGGTCTCTAGGAGTGAGTCAGTTAAATGTGTTTCCAATGGCGGAGGATCTTCAACACCGGGAGACAGTGAGATATATGATGTGATATTATACTTCGGTATAATTGACATCCTTCAGGACTACGATATCAGCAAGAAGCTGGAACATGCTTACAAGTCCCTACAGGTTGATGCCACTTCCATCTCGGCCGTTGACCCTAAGCTATATTCCAAGAGATTCAGAGATTTCATACAGAAAATTTTCATGGAAGATGGGTAATTGTCGAAATGAAAGCTACAGAAATTGGCAAAACCATGTCGGATACTGCACAAATTGCACAAAGGGAAGCTTGACAAGGATATCAACTCGCAAGTATAGTTGGACATAAGCCTCACAGGTGAGAAGTGGGACATTTTCACGGGCACCTACGTGAATGTTGTTGCATATCTTCTACCAAGTGAATACCAAACAAGAAGGTTATTGGATGGGATCTGCACATGCCACCAGGTGATGCAAGAATTTCGGCTGAATTTTGAAGCTCAGCCACAAGGGTGGATTTTGTATATATGCTGTTTTGGGTTAGAGATGGACTTTTATTTTTAGTTATTTGTTTTTAAGATTTGAGTCAAATCTTTCAATTTGTTTTTTTAATATTCATCCTTTTTAAGCTAGACAGCTAAACTCTGCAGAAAGGAGGGCTGATAGGTTCTTGATTTGGAAGGAGTTAGATTTGGGGTGGATCTGGAATAATGAGGATTCCCTGATGTTGTTGTACAGCAGCAGATATAGTTACGGATTTGTGCATCTTATTTGAATTCTCTTGAACGTGCTTCCCCATGACCTGCCCTTTTACCTTTTGGATTTTGTTAACTCTTTAAAATAACTCTTGTCATTCTTTGAACAGTGTTGGCCCTGATTTTCCTCAGCATCAAAGATGTTTGGAACTTGGAAGTGTTGCTACAGATGTGTTTTTAGAATTTTATTGTTCTTTCTCTGAGTTTTAGATGTTTGTGTGGATTTGGTGTGACCAGTAGTCAAGTCTTAGTTTGGAGTTGGCAATAATGCTTGTGTTTTGGAAAGTTGTCTGAAAGAAAAACAATGGGGCAAAGTGGGGACATCAGTGGGTAAAGAAAGAAGAGGGGAGAGGTAGAGTTGGAGAGTGTGATGGTTAGTGGTGGTGTGCATCAAAAGTAGAGAAGAAAAAAAGCCTACAAGTTAAAACTTAGAACTGGTATCAAAGATGCGGAGATTGCTTGCTTGATGATCCTCTCTCTCTCTTCTTCAGCAGCTTTTACTTTCTTCATCAGTCCTTTTGAAGGTGGTCAAGAGTGTTAATCTTAGTTTACTTGCAAATGGTGAAGAAGAAATTGCATCCATGGGACATCCTGGGGTAGTGTGCCATCCAGTCCAAGTCTCTTTCTCTGATAAAAGAGTTGAGGTCAAAGTCTATATTCATTACGTACATATTGTCTGCCCCACTTCCCACCCTTTCTCCACCTCTCTTGCTACCGAAAAAAGCCAAATGGGCTCACAGGTTGATATTCCCTTGCACATCAAATTAAGTGCAGTGTGGAGACACAATCCATCTCCAAACCAAACATACATATCAGAATCCCAAACATGCATTGAATATCATCCATCCATATACTTAGCTGGACCGACCAGACTAACCAATTACAACTCCTGCATCGCACTGTAGCCCCTCTGTGGCTTTGTTCACTGCCAAGAAGGGAAAAACAGTGGCCACCATGCATGGTGGTGACTGGTGACTCACCAAACGAGGTAATAATATTGGGAATATTACACTTTGGTCCTTGTCTAACATTTGAATCACTTTTCCAAGGTCATCTTGTTGCCTACTTCAAGTTTGAAAGTGGTCTACATGTTCCTTCTTTGCTAAAAAATGAAGACTTGAGAGATTGAAAGGATCGAGAGAAGATGTACTTTTAGCATTTTGCTTACCATCCATTGAACGAATTAAATACTTCTACTGTCTTGGCTGAGGTGTACATTGTTCAAAAACATGGAAACAATGGAAACTAGAAAGTTATGGTTGCATAACTTCTTCTTCTCTCCAAAGAGTCTTTCGTCCGTCTTCACAAGACTTTTCATATTTTGGGTGTTGTTGCAATGTTTTAGGAGATCTTGTGAAACAGTTGCTCTGTAGATTCTTTTGGAAATGAAGCTTGCAATTTATAGCATAGGTTGTTACCTAGACATAGGCAACAAGGCCAACAAAAGGACATAGTAAAAATGATGTTCTCCAAATCGGGGTCCATTTTAGATTACTGTAATCGTCTGCTCTGATTACTTAACTCTGACAAATGACACTATGTATCAACTATTCCATGTTAAGACCACAGTTGATTATATTGCTGAAGTAATAAGTTTATAATAATGCATATAAATGTTACTGTCCTCTATTTTCCACCTAAGTATAATTTCGAAGGATGGCGTATCAACAATATAAATTCATTCCGAAACATGATCGACGAGAATTTCAGACTGGATTCATGGTGCCATAAATGGGAAAATTAGTGTGTTAAAGGAGATCAGATTTGGGCCGTAAAAAATGTTTAATCCTAACTTGATACCACTTGGGCTGTATCGTAATGGGCCTAAACTGTGGACTGGATACTGACCAGCATAATTGTCGATTTCACTCAATTCTAACCGGTTATTTTTTTAATGGCCCACCTTGGATTGTGTATTATTAACTAAAGAGATTCCCTTTTTATTCAATCGTTAACATGTTGATTCTTGGGCCTATCCATGTTTAACCATTTGACCTTGTTTGCTAGAACTAGTCATGACCTTACTAAACGAGGTTTAAATATTCTGAAGTGACAAAAAATATTTTTTCTCCATAAGTGATAGGGATTATTTCATATTTTCATTTGTTAATTGACTCAAGGGTTGATGCAGGAATGAGACGACAATCAGTGTCTTACCCTAACCAAGTTATAGTATACAATAGATGTAATCGAGAACAAAATGTTGACATGGGAGTGGAATTTATGTTTCGATTTTTTTTTCATTTCATTTACAGGAGAAACACTACTACAGAAAAGGAAATATACGTTGGATGTACGGGGTATATACGTCGGATATAAGCATTTCCAGATCCGACGTCTATGTGTGCGTCGTCTATACATAGACGTCGACCTTCATATATGCGACGTCTAAGTATTTTTCATACCTTAATCTAACAAACAACACACTAAACAACACTCACCTCACTCTTGTTCCAATGCAATTCCTACTAACTAATGCGTGCTTTCTAATGAATGATGAGTGAAAGATATTCCGTACCTTACACCAGCAATCTACGACAGAAATCGTAAAATTTATAATAAATACGATGAATGCAAATCCTATATGATGAATGACTTAACAAATATTGTCTAATCTTTTGCTTTAGGTTATTAAAGACCAAGTTACTTAAGGGGGTCAATGAGTTATTATCATAATATTGAAAATTCAAAAAACAAGGCAATAAATATTTTAAATATTAAAAGCAAGTATTAAGAATAGTTACTTGGATTGACAGAAAAATATTTTAAACACAAAAAATCATGTTAAGCACAAAGAAAGAGCATCTACCTCTAAATGGAGATCAAAATGAAAACATAATTTAAAGATATTTTATGTTCAAATTATCATACCCAATTCAAATTTGTCAATTCATACTTTCTATTTTCATACCCAATTTATCAAGAGCACCACTTTCGTATTGAATCAATTTGTCAATCCTTTGTTTTGTTTTCCAAATTTTCATACCCAATTCATACTTTCTATGCTCATTTTTTCTTTCAAACCTAAAGCTAAATAAAAATGAGACAAATTAAATACCCAATCACATGTTATTATTCTTTTGGGCAATTTGCTGGAATGAAGATGGACTAGTATAGCTATTATTGTCATTAAGTACCTTTGAGGATGTCACTCTGCAACTTTCTACTAAGATACGTATTTGACGTCGACGATAATCAATGTGGAAAAATTGAGGCACAAAAATACTGTGTATAAAGTGTTACATGAAGCATAACTGGTGAGGATCTAATTGGAGCTTCTTGATCATCGTCTCATTCTCATTGTTATCTTTGGAATTGGAAAGTATAGATTTTGAAATTACCATAAAAAAGTTGATCAACGGAAGGTTACTCATTATTTAGTCTTGAAACACCATTAATCACTATCACTACCATACTACGATGAACATTAACAGTATGAGCACGAACCAGAGGAGGAGGAGGTTGAGGTCGTGCGGTGACGACGGTCACGGAGGAGGGTGCGGTGACGTTGGTCGCAGCGGGCTACGGAGACGGTGCAAATCGGTCGGAGATTGGTCGCGGGACGACTAGGGTTTGGGTGGGTTTTCGTTTGAAATGAGTGACAGAAAACACGTCTGTTCGTTTTCTTTAAGACCTATAGACGTCTAGGAGGGAGACGTCAGCTATATGCATGGGGTATAGACGTCGGCTGTCTATAACAACCACATCTATAGGTCGACATCTATACTCTATAGACGTCGATTTCTAATATCCGACGTCTATTTGTCGATATCTATAACTCATAGACGTTGGATAAACTAGGTAATACAATAGCCGACGTCTATATTACCACATAGACGTCAGTCGTAGTAACACCCGACGTCTATGTTATGCTCTCCCTCCTAGACGTCGGTTGTTATAACGGTCGATGTTTATTGGTCGACGAGTAAAGCCTATTCTGCACTAGTGAAATGAGATTATCATTTTCCAATGACAATATGGGATTATTAAAATAGGTTTGCTCCGTAAAGTTCACAAGTGGAAGAACCTTTGGAGGAAGAGAACATCCACCGATCTTCTAAATTCGGTGAAAACATATCAATTCACATTCGGGGCAAGTGTCACAAATTAAATCAAATCGATAAGAGGTCGAAAATTATACAACAGTAATTATATGCGTGCTAGTAATCATGTCATTTTGTAAATTCTAAGGTGGATGGAAATGAGACTTCAAGTTGGATGATATATAATATATTTACTAAAAAGCTTGTTTGCAATCTTGTAAGAATTCCTTTTAAGTGTAAAGGGGTCAAATGACCCTCCTTTGCTTCATAAACTTTTCTAAACCTCTAGTTTATTTATATATTGATGGTTTTTCAGCAATAAATATCTGTGCATCAAACGATCGAAACGTTGTATTACTCGTATATATGTATTCATTTTTTTTTTAAAATTTATTTCTACTACTTATATACCAAGTAATAATATACTAGGAAGTTGAATCTGGATTTTGACTATAATTCCACAAAGCCCTCTCATTACCACAGTGTTTCATTCAGTTTGTCAATGAAAAACGTGGTATTGATCAACACATATTTTTCAAGAGCAACCTACCATTCAAATATGGACACCCTCGAACATATAACGACATCACAAAAACCGGTGGCATTAAATACAGGATGCCCATTCTCTTTAGAGCTTCATTAACAATGATAGTATACAACATCCAGCTAACAATGAATGCTTAATTACTAGTTAGGTCAACTAGACAATTACGTACAACTGCTCCACTTGATAGTGTACCTATCCAAGTAGCTACTTTGAGTGAAGTGGGACATTGTCATCTCTAACATATAGTTGTCTTACTCTTACAAAAACAGTATTTAAATATAATTATCTTAGTTTAATCAGTCTGAAGTTACAATAAAGCCAGCCTTGTTCGAAACCAATGCACACATCTCCGGAGAGAACGGCCATTAAGACCAAAAACTCACCGCCTTCAGAAGCAAGCAATCAAACCTCAAAACCATCTAAATCTATGTGTCCGACAAATTAAAAACATCATTTTAGAGAGTCAGTATTTTGTCTATCTGTGTCCGTGGAATTCCCAAGATCAACCACATGGAATGGAGTGGCCAAACAAAATAACATTAATTAGAAGATTCCAGGAATCGTGCATGCAAAAGTCTTACTTCCACTTGAACTTCAGCTCAAACCCTAACCATACCCCTTATTCTGCTGAAGCCATGCATTTTTGACAAACCTTTTGCGCTAAACCAACTCCACGCTTTGCTTAGGAAATATATAGTTTTGATGGAGAAAAACATTAGAAGAAGATGTTTGTGGTTGTGGGTTTTCATTGCATTGGTGATTGGTATGCAACAACATTCGTGCGACGTGTCGGCGGCTCGGGTGCTTCCTTCGTCTAGAGAAGTTTCTTTACTTATCAACTTTGCTCCTGTTCCGGCTGCTTCCGGCGGGGAGGATGAGAACCTGGAAGATAACAAGAGAATGGTTCCGACCGGTGCGAATCCTCTTCATAACAGGTAGCCGGTCTTATTAGGTCTGAGATGGAGTGTGATTAATGGTAAAGCTGTGTTGATGTTACTTTTGGATGTGCATGAGTTATATAATGCAATTTCCATTCGTTTGTTTTATATTGTTATGTGTGATTAATTTGTCTTTCTTTCCATATTTTTAGATATGGAATGGTTGCCGTTAGGGTTTTTGCATGTAACAAGCAGTCGAAAGAGAGAAAATGTTTACTGCAGTGTATATATCACTTTTCGGCGATTTTTTTTCAAAAAATCATGCTAAAAAATACTTTCGTCCAAGATTCTTTTTCAATTAATATAACTAGATAAAATGTGAATTATAAATGGGTATGTAGCGGCGTAGAGGAGACTAAGGATTAGTTCGTAGTTGAAAACTTGAGCCAACTTGAAGGGGGAGAGTTTGTCAAGTTGAACCCAAATAACATTCAAACTCTCATAGTTCAATTATAACTTTAGTTAAAAATTTACGTCATTTTCACAATTTCCTTTGATATTTCGATTCACTATGAGGGTTAAGTACTTAAGTGTGAAAAATTCATAATTTATTGTAATATTTGAATATTACCGCCACTTTTGTCCCAAATGATCAATTATATGTTTGGTTATGATTGGACACAAGTTTAAATTTCATACATTAATAGAAAAATATTAGATAGCTATTTTTTACACACAGGCTGAAACAAATGATGGCTCAACCCAAGTGCCCCTTAGCAATAATACGGTCATTGCCGTTTATGGTAGTTACTTCAATATCAATATAGACAAAAAAAGATAGCTTATACGCCTAAGAAAGAGTTTACAGTGGTATATCTAAGTTTTGATTACGAAAGAGCCATACACACATATATACCACACGTTGACTAGTAACGTGTACATGCGAAGTTACTTCGATTTTAAAGTTTAATTAATTGTAAAGAATCTAGATTTCATGATTATGACGTCCAGCTCAAACCCTTCCAAATTCATCTCTATAGTCAGTGATCATCCAACCCTAGCTACTACTTAAACAAGAATCCTTTTCAGAACTTTGAGAATTCAAAATATTATTTACTTCCGCGAAACAATGAACTTTTCCTTGGAAGAAGTACTTGAATGACCCATGAATCCTTATTCTAATGATAGTGGATTATATCATTGATTTTCTTATAATAAATGTAACTAAGTTGAATAATAATCCTAAGCCAACGCACAACGTATAAAAAATAGCCCCATGCCAAGAAAATGTAGATGCATGTTGAATTTTAATGCTGGAGCTATGATCAATTACCACATGTTTGACTTAAATTTCTGAAAACGTTATGCTCGACTTAGATTCTCCATCCATTTATTATTATTATTATTATTATTTTGATAGTATCCATCCATTTATTATGATTGTAAGGCTGCTGTGTTTGTGGAACCAAACACTAACCCGACTCTTTCTCCAATGTGTCTTGGAAGTCTAAGCATGTTAATTAGGAAAAGAGAATTCTTTGGGGATGGAGAGAGTATGTGTTTTAATTCAGTGTTCTCAAGGTTGACCAGATCTGAATTTCGTAACAAAGGTATATTTATTTCCATATTTGTATAGTTATTATTATTTTCTTCACTGTGGTGTGACATGGACTATAGCCTCAAGCTTCCTATTATTTTTCCGTCAGAGAGTTGAAGAATGGGTGTAACGAAGATATTGTAGAGTATAGGATTTGCATCATGATATTTACTTTCTTTTGTGATCATGATAGATAACATAGAACCAAGTTTAAGACTTGGTCTAGTGAATCGTGATAGTATACGTAATGTCCTTAAATCCAAAAAATATAGTCGCATAACCCTGTCGGCATAAGACATATAAAAGATAGAGCGGAGAGCAGCTTTTATTTTTCTTTATTAATTTCGTCTTATACTTATTTATGTTCTCGTTCTACTTTGCTATTCTTTCTTACTTTATATTCTTTTTATTCATTTAGTGATCGTTAACCCTTTTTTTATTTTGTGTAAACGGCCTATTTTGACCGAAATAGTTAAAACTTTACAAAGATTTGAAAATGAGAGAAGGGACTTACGAACACAAATGATGTGAGAAAAGAATGATTCGTTGGATACGAATCATACGATTCCAGGAAATCGGTTTCAGATGAAAATTCGAATTCTCTTGAAATTTCTGATTTATAGCGAAAATTCTTTCTTTCTGGGCTTTATTTTAGATGATATTAGTACAATATCCTCTCCTCTCTTCATTCACCAATCTTCATTTCCAGCTCCCATCAAACCCATCGTGTATATGACAAGATTTTTTTTTATTCCGTCGTACTATTGCAGTAACAAAACAAGTCTCTTCCATGGTTCTATTGTAGCATTATTTTTCTGAATTGCTAAACATCGCCTCAAAATTACTTAAATCGCCTCTTGAAATTACCATTTTGCCCTTCTCTCATTTCTACTGCTATAACGCGACATTTTACCCTCATATCACACATCTCTCTTCATATTCCTCTTATAATCATAAAAAATAATGTTTTGGAGGTCAGTAATGAACCAACGGACGCCCCAGTGTACTCGAATCTGGTAAAATATCTAACATCTTTTTAATAAAAAAATAATAAAAAATTACGGGCGTCCGACGGAGCCGCCCCCACGTAGGAGGGGGCGTCTGGCTAAGACGCCTCCCCCATGGGGGAGGCGTCTTAGCCAGACGCCTTACCCATCGGGGAGGCGTTTTACCTAGACGCTCCGTCCATGGGACAGGCGTCTGTGTAAGACGCCTCCCCCATTGGGGAGGCGTCTTAGCCAGACGCCCCCTCCTACGTGGGGGCGGCTTTGTCGGACGCCCGTAATTTTTTATTATTTTTTATTATTTTTTTAAAAAGATAATTGATTATAAATTTAGATAATTGTTAAATTAATTAATAAGTTAATAATTACTATATTCGGATGACCGATACCTCTTCGGTACACCGAAAATTAAAAAATTTCCAGATCCAACAATTTCAAAATCAAAAAAAATTCCAGGGGGTGCTGCCCCCTTGCCACCCCCGCCACCTCACCGGCGAGGTGGAATGCCGCTCGCTCACCGGGGAGCGAGACCCCCGAACGACCTGTCGAGGTGGTATTTGTAAGTCAGGATGTTTTACCACCGGGGGATTTGGAACTTAAAAAATGTTGGATCTGGATTTTTTTTGAATCTTCATCACTTGCAAAAAAACTCATTGTAATCCGACCGGTTACCACCGAAAACTTGCAAAGAAACGTCAAATAATTTGAGATAACACACCGTATAATTTAATTTGACAAAAAAATTTAAAAAAACGGGACGTCTGGTTAAGACGTCTGTACCATCGTGGCGGCGTCTGGCTAAGACGCCTCCACCATGGTTGAGGCGTCTTAGCGAGACGCTTACACCATGGTATAGGCGTCTGGCTAAGACGCCTGTACCATCGTGGAGGCGTCTGGCTAAGACGCCTCAACCTTGGTGGAGGCGTCTTAGCCAGACGCCTCCACGATGGAGCAGGCGTCTTAGCCAGACGCCCGAGTCGGAAAAAAAAATCCGTCTCCGTTACTTCGCCTGATCTAGGTGTTTCGCCAGACATTTTCGTGGTGTTGGTACTAGGAATGTTAGTAAAACTGAGTCAAAAACCTTGTTTAAAGACACGGGACGATTTGGGTATTAAATATATTGTTAAGGGCAATTTGGTAATTTCAAGGGGCGATTTAAGTAGTTTTAGGGCGACGTTTAGTAGTTTCCTTATTTTTTGAAACAAAAAAAAAAACTTGATATCATCATTCACTTGTGTTTATCAGGATTCGTTTTTGCAAAATAAACCTCTTAAAACATGGTAAATTAAGGTGTTATCACGTCAATCGTGAAAAGCTAAGGTATTATGAAAAAGGTCTTGTTTTATTCAATAAAGTACGACCCCTGTTCGTATCATTTTATTTTTTACGTTTTTAATTTGTTATACACTCACCGTACTTGCATGAAATGTTAGTGTAAGTCTAATAGGACTTGAGAATCTCGCAGATGAATGAATTAAAACCTTCTCAAACTTAATCATAAGTTGGACGAGATGAACTTATATTTATAAACAGAGTTTCACATGGACACATTTTATGCATACATATGATAATTTGACAAACAAGGTTTTACCAATTCTAGAAAGAAAACTTCACTTTCTATGTATCAAGTGATCCAATTTTAGAAAAAAAATTATGCATCACTTAAAAATTATAAGTTAGGGGTTTAATGTTTTGTTGATATCTAAACATGTATGTCTTGATGTTTGAAATTTAATAGAATGATATCTGAGATTGTTTTTACATTAACAATGTCTGCATTTATATCTTGATTTATCGTCGTACATTACAATCATCACATTCTCTCAACACATTTAATGCAAGGTTGGATGCTCAAATCGTGAAGCTGTGTAATATATATATTTTTAATGGCGGTTTGACTTACTTCTATTTTGTATTAAATATAAATAAGAGTAATTATTGTATTTTTTAAATGAAAATACCTATGAAAATAAAAACGGTTAATTACAATTTGACCCCCTGAATTATGTTTTTGTATCACTTTGTACCCCTCAACTTTCATAGGTGATACATAGTTCAGGGGTTGGAATGGTTGGAATATGGGTCGGATTGACACTCAAATAAACGAGAATTTTTACCTAATTCAAGTGCATCGGGGCATCCGCTGGCTCATTTCCTGGCATCAGAGACATTGTTTTTGACGAGTTTTGAGAAGATGAAATGAAAGTGATGGTTGGAGAGTGAAATGAAGAGATATATAAGTAGAAATGAAAGAATAACAAAACGGTAATTGTCACGAGCGATTTAAGTAATTTGCGGACGACGTTTAGTAGTCCAGTAAATTAATTATAGTATAAATTGCAACACATTTTGTTTAAGTAACTTATTATCTAACGAGACTTTAGTTGATACAGAAAAAAATTGTTATCATTTGGAAATTTTCTATCTCTATCACTTTAATTTCAATTTCTATCCATTTAAATTGCAATTTATAGACTGAGTTTGCAATACTTAAATGTTGAATTGCAATACCACTTACATGTTGAAATTAAATGGATAGTAATTTAAATATGAAGAATTAACAATAAGTAAATTAATTCAAATATCAAAATACGTAAATTAATTAAAATCACAAAATATTACTACTTTGTACTATTTATAGTAAATTAGTTTACTATTTATAGTATAATTAATTAGAATTCTAAAATAATATATATAGAAAACGTCATCACAAATGTCATTTTCAATTTTCAATGTACATACTTTTTTAATTAAGTTTTTGATATTTATATTTTTCTATTTTTTAGTGATTAATTTGAATTTTTTTCCAAATTATAACTTACAAGCAGCTCCCATTGCTATATAAAATTAAAAACAAAAAAACACGATCCGGGGGTTCGACCACCCACGTCCTGAGTTGCAACACTAACCCCCCACACCACTGCTGGTGCTCTTTTCATCCACCACCCTCCACGTGACTGTTTCGACTTTGTTAAAAACAGTTAAACCACCAAATTCTGACACGAGAGCTGGGAAGGATGAATCATCTGATTGACTTTCCCGGCTAAAGAACCGTTGACCATTGGTTTTAGTAATATGCACGATAGCTTTATTAAGGATCTATATACACAAGTCACCAACGATTTGCTTGGAAACTAATCTAAACATCGATCTTAATTAGCATCTACAAAACTCAGTGATTACAGCAGTGTATCTATCCCATCCCACATGCAAGCTAATTACCAAACCATGCAAGAAAAGAAAGTTAAGATTCTCCTATTGCCGGTGCCAATAGCCGGTCATTTCTTCTCCATGCTGGAGTTGGCCAAGCAGCTTCACAAACTCAAACCACAACAATTCTCCATCACGATTCTAATCACGCCCATTTACGGCTCCTCCATCACCGATCTCTCTTCCTTCATCGCCTCCTCCGCCTCGGATCTCGACATCCATTTCGAGTTCTTATCGGAGGTCGACCCCCCTCCCAACGCCTCCAGTCTCAGCCCGGGGCTCGTGATCACAAGGCATATGGAGAGGTACAAACCCCAAATCAACGCCTTCATGGCCACCCACGTCCCGGCCGTGCTAATCGTTGACTTCTTTGCGACATCGATGATCGAGGGCGCAGAAGAGGTTGGTGTGCCCGCTTACATCTACTTCACGTCGGGCGCGTCGCTCCTCGGGTTAATGCTCTACCTCCCAACTCTGGAAACCGAATTCCAATTCGACAGAATGGAAGATATCCCAGTGAACATCAAATTCCCCGGTTTCGACACGCCTTTGCCTCCATTGTCCATAGCCGACTCGGCCATGGACAAGAACAAACCGTCTTACGACAACATGGTGACGCACGGCCGGAGGTTCTTACAGGCCAAGGGGATCATAATCAACACGTTTCAAGAAATCCAACCCAAAGTGATTGATGCGCTACAAAGAAACATGTTCACGTCCAACCAAATTATTAGGGTGACTCCACCGGTTTATCCGGTTGGTCCGCTGCTCCAACACAGGGCCGTCGGCGGCCCGAAGAAGCACGAGTGCATCGAGTGGCTCGACCAGCAACCACCGGAGTCTGTGGTGTTCCTGTGCTTCGGGAGCAACGGGAGTTTCTCTTCTGCTCAGATGGCTGAGATTGCACTAGGACTGGAGCGAAGTGGACACAGGTTTAATATTACACTTTTTCCATATGTGTGCATTTAATTAGTTCCATATGTGTGCAGTCAGCTAACTATTTCTTTATTATACGAGTTTTCATGCATGTTGAGGCCTTTGCGGGTTCAAATTAATAGTTCTATTCCAAGATCCAGATTTTATCAAGTAACTAAATTAGAGTTGGCTAACAAGTCTTAGTAATTAGTAAGTTAGTTATGTTACTTTTCCATGATTGGAACCAGGCACATGCTGAGGCTAGCCGCGCATTTGGAAGTGTCTTGGCGGAACACGTTACGAGGAAACCTTGTTTCTACGTCTAGGTCAAAGAGTGAACCACCTTTAGATCCATTTTCCCTAATATAAGATCCAAAATACAGCTTCCACGATATCTCCAAGACTCCAACGGGACCGAATCAATACAAATCTAAGCATAGGCAAGTGATTATCATTGGATTATAGAAACTAAGATGTCGACCAGTCGTAAGGCCATTATGTTTTTCTTTGTCTGATAATTTTTTTTGGATGTGGTAAATTAAGTCAATCCTTACCAACGTGTGAAAATGGTTATAAAATATTCAATTATCTATTTCAAAAAAAACCCATTAAACTGATATTTAGTTAGTAATTTCTTACCCATTTAACTGAATTTGATAATTCAAAACAAAATTATTTACCTTATAGGTATGTTAACATACTCGTAAATATATACTAATTGTCTTGCATGGCCGGGATACCTCGAGGCAAAAGGAATCATCGTCAACACCTTCTAATAACTTCAATCCAAAGTGCTCGACATGCTACAAAGAGAGATCTATTAACCACGTCGAGCCAAACTTATAGTGATAGGTGACTCCAACAGCGTATCCAATCGGTCCAACACAGACCACCAACCACCGGAGTCCGTCGCGTTCCTGTGCTTCGGGAGCAACGGGAGTTTCTCGTTTGCTCCGATGGCTGAGATCGCTCTAGGTTTGGAACGAATTTGGGCACAGGTCGATTAGGTTTCTCTTATATATTCAATATATGCAAACAAATTTCCTATATATGTTAGCTGAAGTTGACCGTGTAGGTTGGGAGCTGCCAATAGTCTTATTATTCCAAGATCCAGATTCTATTAAGGAAACTTAAGTTGCCAAGATCATGATTCTATCATGTAAATAAAAGGTTGGTTTGTAAGTGTGTGTTAGTTATCATGTTTTTGGACTTTTTCCATGATTGAAACCAGGCATGGTGAGTCTAGTTAATGCATTTGGCAATTCACTGGATAAGATAGTCACTCCTAGGTTGTTAAAAACGATAAGCATACACACTGCAATAGAGTTGCATACGCATCATCCGCTGCTTAAGTATTTGGATTTTTAAGATCGAGGTGATGATCCAACTAAGAAATTGGTTTTAAGGTGTAAATATCAAAAGTAAAATCGATTGACAATAAGTAGAGAACCCTAATATTTCTTAACTCATCAGGAGATCGAATATCCTTAAACACTCTATTGTGGAATTATTCTCTAACATTGTCTCATACAAGTGACTATAATTTTTTCGTCGTGTTTGCGCACGAAAAACAACATGGATGAATGTATAAAAAAGAGTTCTATGTTAACATTCTAGTAAGAAACATGCATGACCATGTTTGGTGTGATATATACATGTAGGTTCTTGTGGTCAGCAAGAAGAAAGAGCAACTCGACGTTTGGTTACTTGAAAGACGCAAACTTGGATGAGGACTTGCCAGAGGGATTCAAGGAGAGGACCAAAGGCAAAGGACTAGTTTGGCCATCCTCGGTACCGCAAATGGAGATACTAGCGCACCGTTCAACGGGGGCTTTCGTGACGCATTGCGGGTGGAACTCTCTGTTGGAGGGCGTGTGGTTCGGCGTGCCGATGGTGGGGTGGCCTTTGTATGCAGAGCAACACTTGAACGCGTTCGAGATGGACAAGGAGATGGGAGTGGCAGTGAAAATGGAGGTCAACAGGATGAAGGGGAATTGGGCTCGGAAGGAGGAGGTGGAGAAGAAGATAAGGTGTGTGATGGATGAAGAAAGCGAGGTTCGGAAGAAGGTGAGACGCAATGTGACGGAGATGATGAAGAAGGCAAGAGGGGCAATGGAAGATGGTGGATCTACCTTGGTGTGCATGCAGAGACTTGGAGATGAACTGGCGAATGGGAGCTGTGGCTTGATATTGCCTACAAATGGACGTACCTAATTATGATTGACTATATATGTGAGTCTCATTATGGTTACTCAACTCTATATGTGGATTAAACCTAGTACAAGTATAATGATACGTGATATGGAGGATTGGACGTGTTACACTGTCAAAATTTCTCCCCAAGGCAAATTCAGTATCATAACGTCGCTTTTCTAATCTCCCTGCCAGGCTTTACTTCGATTGTCTGTACGAATTCCGACCACTTTAATTAACTTGAATTCTTAACACCACCCTGCTATCAATCGTCAGTTTCACGATGGGATTCAAGTAAACTATGAAATTCTTTTAAAAAAACCTACAATATACAAATATATTATTTTTGGGTGTCCGCAATTTGAACAAACTGAAAGTTGGTTTCCGTGAGGCATCACTCCTATTCCAACTGCTAATCTGAAAATATTTCACTGTGCGTATTTTCATTCTTTACCAACTATACAATGACTAGAAAGACATAATCATGATAATAAACATTGCTAGAGAGACGATTCACTAGTGTCATCGTTATTTACGTCAGAAATTCCAAGCATTGCTAGAGCTATATGACCGCTGATATCATCGCTACCGATGGTTGGGTCTGGTAATTGGGTGAAACAACCACTTCTAGGGAAATCTTTGCATGAGAAATACTCTTCTCCTTCACCTGAAAGCATGCTGATAACTTCAGTTATTCTCGGTCTCTCTGATTCGTTACTAATTAAACAAGCTGCTGCTGCATGCATTGTCCGGCACAACTCACTTTGGTTATAAGAACTGGATTGTAGTGTTGGATCGACAAGATTTCTAATTGCTGTTGCGTCATCCTGCTGCAGTAGAGGTTTGGCCTGTGAAATAGTAAAACAATTTAGTGTAATTTGTTAGAAAGGGGTACCTAGCTGAGGTTTGAACAATTTTGATAAGGATTATAGAAACGGGATAACTTATTCAAGTACATTGAATTGTATCCGAAGTTGCAAATAGATTCGATTAGCTTTAGATTACAGCCCAAGATTTCTTTTTATTGTTTATACAGGACAATATTTTTTCTTGCTTTCATATCATAATATGTGAAGAACATACACAACAGTTGCAGACATATCCGAAATAAAATGAGCAATTGTAGTTTCAGCCACATCAGAAATGCACAACAGTTGCAGACAAGATGTTTTACTACCAAGAAAATCACGGATAAACATAACAAAACTAGCAATAAACGAAACTCAAGTAACATATAAAGACATGGTAGCTGGGCATAGTAGAACACTTACCCATAAGACAAGGTTTGCATCTCCATTAGGTCGGGCAGTATCTATGGGTTTTCGCCCAGTGATCAGCTCCAAGAGGACCACTCCAAAAGCATAGACATCTGTTTTATCTGAAAGCTTTCCATGTTGAAAATATTCAGGTGCCAAGTAACTGCAGTTATAAGGTTCAATGAATAAATATTGTGATTAGTTTCCAAACATATGTTGTTATATATGAAATACATAAGATTTCAGAACCATAAAAAATAGAGACATATGATTAATGTTTTTCTTCCAGCTACATACCCAAATGTGCCTTTCACATTTTCACAAAGAAATGGAAGTGAAGGTTTATAAGTCCATGTTGCGAATCCAAAATCGCACAGCTGAAAAAAAGATTTAAGTTTAGAAGTAAGTTTGCAGCTAGCAAATTTGCAGAATGGAGAAGAAAATAAATGAATGAAGTTCATCTGTACTGGAAAAAAATTCCCTCAAAACCAATGCACATCATCATCTACGATCTACACAAATTGTGTCTATTTGTAAAATTCATGGGTCATGGCAATGAATTCCAAACTGAAAATTACGACTTTATAAGCGAAGCAATTAAAAACACCAAATTACAAAACAAGAAAGAAGGTAAGGTGTATAGAAACAGAACTCACCTTTGGATTTCTATTAGACGATAGCAGAATATTAGCTGGCTTAATGTCTCTGTGGACTATACACCTATCAGTTCCAGAGTGAAGATACTCAACCGCTTGCGCCGTCCTCAAGGCCACCTTAAATCTTGCTCCCCATGATAGCGAACCATACTTGTGGCCCATCTCTCCATTTTTGTCTGACAACATTCACCTGAGATAAGAAATTCTTGCAACACAACAATAATATGGCAGAAACTTCCAAAAAAAAGAAAACATACGACAAATGCCACCAAATGACATAAAGAAATAACACAAGATCAAGTAATCCAACAAGTGTGAGAAGATTTAGAATTACCAGGATGGAGATGGAGGTCCAAACTTCCACCAGCAACATACTTATAAACAAGAAATAAACCTTCCTTGTCAATGCAGAACCCCAGAAGAGGAACAATATTACGATTACGAAGCGAGCCAGCAATAACTAATTCTCTGCAAAACGCTTCGGCACATTCCTTCTCCGGCCCTCGCAGCCGCTTGATCGCCACCACTGTCCTCCTCTTCCCTCTCAGAACCCTTCCACCCACACTCCCCTTGTAAACAAAGCTCAAAGCACCTCTCCCTAACACTCTACCTTCACAACCAAAGGCACAAACCAAGACGCAAAACGTCCAAAGAACGAAAACCCATCAGCAAAATCGAATCTTTAGACTTACCCAATTCTCAAAATCGCATTTTTAGGCAAACCCAATGCTCACCTTCGCTGAAGCCACGCGTTGCCGCGAGAATCTCGGATAAGCCGAACCGGACCAGAGCCTTGGAGAAGGACGAAACGCCTCTTTCCACAGAAGAGAAGGCCTCTTTCTCCAAGTTAAGAAGAAGCACAGTGATGTCGTCTTCGAGGCTGAGGCGGGAAGACGAAGCAGAGCTTTTTGTTTGTTTGTGAGGTGGTTTGGGTTTGGAGGAGGAGAAGAGGAGGAGAGTGAAGCTGAGTAGTTTGGTGTAGTGCGAGTACCAGTTGTTGTTTTTGGGTGGAGTTGTGGGGGAGTTTGGGTCCAACAGGACCAAGTCGGCGTCGTCGTTTTGGGAGACGACGCAACGGAAGCAACCCATTCGAGTGGAGTGGAGTGGAGTCAATGCTGACGGAAAGAAAGAAATGAAAAGCGTGCGTCTGAAGTCTGGTACTACTACTCCCTAATTTTTTTATATAATAATAAAAATAAAAAAATTTCGAAATTTAGGAAAAAAATTTTTTTTTTTCCAAAAGTACTCCGATCGCGGGTGTAACCCGCGATCCGTGGAGGCACGGATCGCGGGTGTGACCCGCGATCCGTGCTCCACGGATCGCGGGTCACACCTGCGATCCGTGGAGCACGGATCGCGGGTCACACCCGCGATCCGTGTTCCCGCCAAATTTTTTTTTTTTTTTTTTTTTGATTTTCGTTTTTTTTTTGTTTTTTTTTTCTGTTTTTCTGTTTTTATTATAATTATTTGTAATCTTTTTTTAAATCTTTTTTTTTCAAAATAAGTTTTCTAATTTATATTATTTTTCTAAATTTTTCAAAATTATTTTTAATTTTTCCAATAATCTACCTCCAAATCACGTCGATAACCCGGCGTATTGAAATGTTAGGGTATTTTATACAATATAAAAACAAAATTTCTTAGTCAGAATAATAAATTATTTACAACTGAATATTAAACAAACCATAAAACTAATTAAAACAAAAAATTGGTAACGTTGTCAAAAATTCGTAGGGTGTACACACATTACAAACATTTTGGAGGTCGATACAGCAAAAAATTAAAAACACAATTAAAAAATTTAAAAAATTAATAACAATTACAAAACATATTTTGAAAGCAAATATGATAAAAAACATAGTTAAAACGATTTTAAAAAAATCAAAACATCAAAACACTACGACTAAAATCCGGGACTTTTTTTATTTTCTTTTATTGTTTTTGTTTTTTTCGGTTTTCTGTTTTAGTTTTTTTTCTTCTGTTTTTTTTTTAATTATTTGTAATCTTTTTTGAAATCTTTTTTTTTTCAAAATATGTTTTCTAATTTATATTATTTATTAAAAAATTTTAATTTTGTTTTTAATTTTTTCAAGAAACGACCTCCAAATCACGTCGATAACTCGGTGTGTATTGAATTGTTAGGGTATTTTATACAATATAAAAACAAAAAATTCTTAGTTAAAATAATAAATTATTTACAACTGAATATTAAACAAACCATAAAACTAATTAAAACAAAAAATTGGTAACGTTGTCAAAAATTCGTAGGGTGTACACACATTACAAACATTTTGGAGGTCGATACAGCAAAAAATTAAAAACACAATTAAAATTTTTTAAAAATTAATAACAATTACAAAACTTATTTTCAAATATATATATATATATAACATAGTTAAAATGATTTGTAAAAAAACAAAACATAAAAACAAACAGAAAACCGAAAAAAACAAAAACAATAAAAGAAAATAAAAAAAGTCCCGGATTTTAGTCGTAGTGTTTTGATGTTTTGATTTTTTTAAAATCGTTTTAACTATGTTTTTTATCATATTTGCTTTCAAAATATGTTTTGTAATTGTTATTAATTTTTTAAATTTTTTAATTGTGTTTTTAATTTTTTGCTGTATCGACCTCCAAAATGTTTGTAATGTGTGTACACCCTACGAATTTTTGACAACGTTACCAATTTTTTGTTTTAATTATTTTTATGGTTTGTTTAATATTCAGTTGTAAATAATTTATTATTCTGACTAAGAAATTTTGTTTTTATATTGTATAAAATACCCTAACATTTCAATACGCCGGGTTATCGACGTGATTTGGAGGTAGATTATTGGAAAAATTAAAAATAATTTTGAAAAATTTAGAAAAATAATATAAATTAGAAAACTTATTTTGAAAAAAAAAGATTTAAAAAAAGATTACAAATAATTATAATAAAAACAGAAAAACAGAAAAAAAAACAAAAAAAAAACGAAAATCAAAAAAAAAAAAATTTTTTTTGGCGGGAACACGGATCGCGGGTGTGACCCGCGATCCGTGCTCCACGGATCGCAGGTGTGACCCGCGATCCGTGGAGCACGGATCGCGGGTCACACCCGCGATCCGTGCCTCCACGGATCGCGGGTCACACCCGCGATCCGTGCCTCCACGGATCGCGGGTTACACCCGCGATCGGAGTACTTTTGGAAAAAAAAATTTTTTTTTCCTAAATTTCGAAATTTTTTTATTTTTATTATTATATAAAAAAATTACGGCTACTACTACCCTTTATTATTATTTTTCTGAAAAAGCAGAATTATTTTAAGGAAAATTAAAGTTAAAAAAATAGTATTTTTTTGTGACCTAAAAATTCTCCCACGCTTACCCTTGCTACGAGACTCATGGGTTAGTAGATCTAAATTGAACTTAGTCCACAACCGTTTTCACAAGGTCATACTCATGATATTCAGACAAGCATTTAAGTTTTTTTTATAATGTTTTTCCAGTATTCGTTTCATTTAATGAGGATTCCAATTTTGAGGTGACCCAACACTAGGTACTCACGTAGTTATGTGTATTTTTTGTACACACCGGTGGTTTCATCCCACCGGTGTACACACTTAGTTGTACACACTTTAGTTGTGGTTTCATCCCACCGTAGTTATGTTTTTTGTACACACTTTAGTTGTACTACACTTGGGCCGTAATTTTTATATAAAATAAAAAAATAATTCAAAATTATAAATATAGTAAGAAAAAAAATTAATTTCGAATTCTACTCGAATCGCGGTTCACACCCGTGATTCCTTACTTTTTTTCAATTTTTTTGTTGCACGGATCTCAGGAGTGAACCGTGATCTGTCAGTTTTTATATAAATATTATTTCCCCACGGATCGCGGTTCACACCCGTGATCCGTCACATTTTTAAAATAATTTTTTTTACGGATCGTTGTTCACACCCGTGATCCGTCACTTTAAAAAAAAATCACTGATCGTGAGTGTGAACCGCAATCCATGATTTTTTAATCTTCTTTTCAAAAAAATTTAAATCATTTATAATCTATTTTTTAATTATTATTTTTTCAAAATATGTTTTCTAATTGTTATTATTTTTAAATTTTTTGTTTTTAAAATTTTTGCTACAACGATACTCCAAATTACGTAGATAACTCAGTGAGGTAATTTTATACAATAAAAAAAAATTCTATTATCAAAAATAACAAATTATTTCCAATTAAATATTAAACAAACACTAAAACTCATCAAAACAAAAAAATTGGCGACGTTGTCAAAAATCTATAGGGTATCACTCATTGAAACATTTTTTGAGGTCGATGCACAAAAAAATGTAAAACAAAATTTAAATTTTAAAAAATAATAATAACAATTAGAAAATAAATTTTGAAAAATAAATATTAAAAAACAGATTAAAATAATTTTAAAAAACCAAAACATTAAATCATAAAAGTAAAAACACTAAACCTGAATAATTGGTTTTAAAAAAATTGCAGGCGTGACTTTTTAAATTTTCTTTTACTTTTTTTATATTTATGCTTTTCCTTTTTTTTGAAATGATTTTTTATTTTATTTTTTCAAAATATGTTTTATAATTGTTTTATAATTGTTTTATTTTTTCGAGAATCGACGTCCAAATTACGTGAATAACTAAACGTGTTGAAAAGTTAGGTTATTTTTATACAATAAAAAACAAATTCTTTTATCCAGAATAATAAATTATTTACAACTAAATATTAAGGAAACACTAAAACTAATTAAAACAAAAAATTAGTGACGATATCAAAAATCTGTAAGGTATACACTCGTTACAAACATATAGGAGGTCGATGCAACAAAAACTTAATACAAAATTAATTATTTTTAAAAAATTATAACAATTAGTTAACATATTTTGAAGAAAAAAATTATATTAAAAAACATATTAAAAATGATTTTTAGAAAATCAAAATCAATAAAACATAATAAAAATAGTCAAGATCCATGCAATTTTAAATAAAACCTAATTATTTAGGTTTCGTGATTTTAGTTTTATGATTTTATGTTTTGATTTCTTTAAAATCATTTTTAATATGCTTTTTAATATATATTTTTAAAATATGTTTTCTAATTGTTATGTTTTAATTTTTCAAAATAAAAAATAAAAAAAAATAAAAAATAAAAACAAATCACGGATCGTTGGGCACACCTGCGATCCATGATTTATTTTTTAAAAGTGACGGATCGCTGGTGTGAACCGCGATCCGTCAAAAAAAATTAAAAAAATGTGACGGATCGCGGGTGTGAACCACGATCGGAGTAGAATTGGAAATCAATTTTTTTCCTATATTTATAAATTTGAATAATTTTTTTATTATAGGTAAAAATTAGGAACACTTGGGTGCCGACAAGTATCCTAAGGTTTAACCTTCACCGGTGTAACTATGATTTGGAGGTAGGCAAAGTTAAAAATAAAGAAACCCCAACAATTTGATGGAAGTTTTTTTTCCTTTTGGTTTTCAAGGTTGTTTGAAAGTAAATTGTCTAAAGTTGGAAAAATTAAAATTGGATAAGCGTGCTTGGGTTTCTGATATTTTTAACCATGAGAGTTTGGTGAAAAGATGGCGGAAGACGAAGAAGAAGAAGAATGTGTAAATGGTCATTTTTCCTAATATACTCTTGACATCCAAACAAGGGATTGGGTTTTAGAAGGAGAAAAAACTCAACATTTATGAATTGTGATTTTCACAAGAAACTAATTACTTGAAAAGCCCAAGTGTGAAATGGTCTTCCCAAAGCTAATTACGATCGTAAATATAAATTAGAGTTTTTAATTTTGTTTTGGAAGATAGTTGATCTACTTTAGATCCAAATTTACGTAAAATTATTTGATAGAAAAGGTAAATAGAAAGTTTCAGAAATAAGTTTGAATTGTCATTAATATTCTAGGAAATATGTGTGACATTTTACACTATTTTAAATTTTTAATAGTAACTATGAAATTCCTTAAAAAAGTAGGTTCACTGGACTGTGACTGAGTAAAACTGTAAAAGTGTGGTCAATGCGTGAGGTTCACCTCCCTTTATGGCTTTGGGATTTGATTCGCGATTTCTTTAATCAAAGCATCTTAAGATACAAGTAAATTATAAAAAGCCTTCATTCACGTTCAAACTGACCATAATTTTATAAGGTAACAAATAATAATTGATTTTATAAGGTCATTTTTCTGGTGGTGGTGCTATTCGCGTTTCAACCTATGATTGTCACGAGCCAATGAGTGGTCCATCCTTCTTATACTCTAACCATTCCTGCTAATGTTTCCTACAATGGTTTTCATGTAAACTTTGGTGTTCTATTTGCTCTTTGTGATTGATTGTTTGTGTTGCTTGTTGGATGTTTGCTATGTATTTGTAGAATTGCCTAACATGAGTTTGATTGAGATTACTTCTGTTGGACGGTAACGGTATTACTAAATTACAATGGTTTTAAATAACACCAGGATACATAAAATGGAGACGATATACATCCAACATTAATAGTACGTTTGTGCAAGACTTCAAGGAAAAACCAAATTACAGGGGGGCTGAAAAAACAAAGATAAAGAGTCATAAATATGACAATGAAATGTAACTACTAACTAGAAGGAAATCCCTGATCCCTGAAACTTCTCACTGGTGATCCGATCGATTCTATCTTTCATTTTAGGCGTGAAGTGGTTAGCCCAATCTCCAACGCTCCCTTTCCTATAGAAAGAAGCATTGTCAAGTCCACTCGTGGTGCGACCGGTCTTGTTCACCTCCATGTTCTTCAAGCTATCGAAGCTACAAACTTCGATCACGTCTTCAACAACACCTTGTTTCTCTTCATCGTCGCTAAACGGCTTACCGACAAACTCAGCTATCCTCTTAACGTGGGTTTGAGGATCTTTTTTCATGTCCTCGTACCTCAAGAACAATATGTTGTTATTAGCAAGGCCGGCAGCCTTCCAGTACCCAAGAACGTGATCCCAACACGGCCCGCCGTAAGTGAACCCCTCACAGAACATATCGAACGCCACCTCCACCGACACGAGGGGAGATGGGTTGTTCCGCGCACGAGCAATCTCAGAGACAAAATGGAACAACGAGACGAATACGTCCTTAGGATCTCTCCACACGTACATAATCCTACACCCAGACTCCAAAACGGACTTGGGTAGAAAAGAGTAAGTCATGTGAGTGGAGAAGAGTCTAGGGGAAGGAAGGGCTGTCAAGTCGGGGATCTTGTCGTCGACATAGATGCTAGTTTCCAGACTTCGAGCGTAGTCGTGGGGAGCGAGGTTGCGGATGTCCGAATGACGACGATTCATGGTTGCCACCAGAAGAGCGATGGTCCAAGTGGTCCCCGACTTGGGGAAGCTGGTCACGATGACGTCACTCGGTCTCGCCACGAAGTGTTTCTCCGCCACCATTGCGCTTACGACGATGTCCAAGCTGCCGTACCATGTGTGCTTCGGATGTTTGTAGACAGGAAATGTCCACCTCCTGCCTGTTGGGAATTTAGAGACGACATCTCTGTAGGCGTCGTAGACTGATTTGTTTTCCTCTTCTTTGGTTTTTGGTGAAGAAGACGCCATGTCTGGGAAGGTAAGGTTCAGCTGGTCTGACCCAGGGCAGATTTTGGTTAGATCCACATCCGTTGCAATCTTGCAAATGAAGATATCAAATGTCGAGGATAAGATATATAACCATTTCTTTTATTTGTTTCCCGTAACCACCGAAAGTGGCTTTACACTTGTATAATATATAATTATAGAAGGATTTAGTCAAGTAATCTAAGTATAAAGAGATTTTTACGGACCGGAAAACTGCCAGCTTGTTAGGAGTTTGAGTTCCAGTCTCAAAGTATAACTTATCTAGTTACATAATTGTTGGTTGTTGCGTGTGCTTACTTCTCTCGATCTCAAGCAAAAGATGATGTTTTAGGCTTTTAGCGTGTAGATGAACATGTTTGTTGCAAATAAATTTCAAATTTTGACTCGGAGATATGGGCCTAATAGGCCCAATTCTGTTTACCTAAATGTCATGAGATGGGTTTTTGGATTGTTCTGTTAGTAAAGGAGAATTATTTGGTATTAGGATATTGTTTTGGATAATATTAAAGGAAAACTATTTTGGACCGGCGCAGGTATTCGGCCCAAAGAATCGTTAATAAATTATAAACTTGTTTTGCATGAGTTTGCATTTTGCAACACTATAAGGAAATACGGAAGTATAAATCCAAAAAGATATACACATCCCATATAAAACATTTCCAGGAATTGTAGGGTTGGAGACTTTTTCCGCCTTATCTGCCTATACCGATCACTTTCAAGTTCTCAACAATGTAGTAGTAGTTACTTCTAAGGGTCCCTTTGAGCTCTGAGGTGGGTAGCCATCGTGGTTGAGATCAAAATGCTACTATTGGAAGTGATTATTTCCCCTCACAAAAAAATTATCCCAAACTCATTGTCTTGTGAGAAATTCGGTCTATTATGTTTCTCTCAACAGCAAAAACCAATACAAATTCTAGATGCTTTGACTGCCAACCGGAGATGGCAAAATGTTATTTGAGTACCCAAATCTCCATACGGGGAGGTCTCCTACGAACCTTCTAAGTATACTACAAAAACATGTTGAAGTTTAAGGTCACTGGTAAATTGACACAATGTAGCACATAGGTTTGTGAAAGACAAGACATTGAAACGACTTACGACTCTCATATGTACGAAATCCATTTTGTAGTCAGTGTCCACGTTGTCGTGGGTCGCACATCCTGTCTCACAAGCGAATTTCCCGAAAAGTTTTCCTTGGTCTTCTTCTACCCAACATTAAGAGGCAATATGAACTTAAATGGACTCCAAGTTCTAACGGATAGAACGACACAACGTATTCCAGAGACCACTTCTTTTCATTAAAAAAAGGAAAAAGCAACCATCAAGTCATGGGACTATGAGAGATTGGGCTACAAGTATCGGCAGCCCATTGGTGGAATGAGTCAGTCCACAAACCCACAGGAAAAAAGATCATCCTCCCACGTTGACCAAATCCCACAATAAACTAAAAAACTTAAATAGTGCATTACAACGCAACCAAGTAATCAAAATCAACGACCATATAAATAATAAAACACACCCACTAACCAAACAAAACAAAACCAAACCAAAGTCTTCCCATCCCAAAATCCCCAACCAAACCAAACATGGCTTTTGCTTTCGCTCTCGGAAAGAAGTCGACTCTGCTCCTCCTCCCCCTCCTCTCCCTCCTCTTTTTCATCTCTGTGTCGGGCAAGAAAGGATCCGACGGGTACGAGTACAAGTCCGGATCCGGGAAGGAGAACGGCTGGAACTACCGATGGGGAGAGGGTTCCGGCCCCGGTCACTCCAACCACCACTACTCCGCCAGCTCATCCGACAAGGGCGACTCTAAGGGCTTCAGCTACAGCTGGAGCTCCGACTCTAGCGGCTCCGACTCCGGCGGCGGCGGTGGTGGTGGTGGTGGGGACTTCCACCACGGGGGCGCGTACGCGCAGCAGTTCGGCGGATTCGGGTTTCCGAATGGAGGGTTTGGGTTTCCGAATGGCGGGTTCGGGTTTCAGCATGGCGAGTTCGGGTTTCCGCATGGCGGGTTCGGGTTTCCCGGTGGGATCCGGAACCACGGACAGGAGGAGGAGAATGGGAAGGCCCAGAAGAGCTGAAGGGTGACTTCGGAAAGAAATCGTCGTGCAAGCACGTGTGAGTGGTCTGAGTTTTACACGCAATAATAATAATATTATTATTGATACTATAATAGCATAAATAAATAAATAAATGGTTGCGTGCTAAGTCCTGCTTGTAAAAAAATTTATGTTGTTGTGTGCTTCTCTTGTTGAGGATATGCTTGTGTTGGGTATATACGCTTGTATAATACAGGTTTGATGTAGAATATATATCGCAGAAATTGTCAAACAGATATTGAGTTTGCGTCATGCTTCAGTTGAATATAATAGATGGTCGTTGAAATAAGTGGATATAATGAGATGATCGGTTGGAAATTTAATGTCCGTCTGTCTGTCTGTCTGTCTATGAGTTGATAATGTATGTGCAGCTTCCAGAAAACAAACAGTTGGGTCTGTAATTGACACTATGTAGCATCGCACTGCGCTCGGGATTGTAGACCGGAGTCCAGATGTCCGCTTACACGAATCAGGAATCTTCCATAAAGTAAAAACCATCGGATGACACAATCAAAACCCGACCGGTGAAAACGAAAATATTGTATAACTTTCCCATCTAAGATTCTAACTTATGTCTGATGTTGCTGTGCGTGTTAAGTCCAAATCAACCGGATCATAGGTCATAATTCTTTGGTTAGGCTAAGCCAAAACCATTAGCGATAGTCATGATACGCTATACACACTTCTAATCTTATACTCAAGTTAACTGGTAAATCATCCCAAAATGGAGATAGAATATACAAGTTTAAATATTCAATTAAAAAATCGTTCACATTTGCCATACTGTGATAGTGAACTGCACTTCAAAGGTCTTACATATGATTTCAGAGATTTCATAAGTGAACATTTCCTCCTTATTTTTGTTATGTATAAACCCTGAAAAGAGAGGAAGCAAAGTTCAACAGAAGATATTAGATAAAGAGTAATACTCAGTGTCTGAGATTGAAAGAACTCAATAACTGAGGATATATGGTAAACTTGGGTGTACCTTTTGATAGTGAAATTTCACTGGAATTGGGTTTAGTATGAGAATATTTAGAACTCACCTGCTTGACAGATTTTTCCATTTGCAATTAGGATTAAGATCAATTTAAAAGATCGGAATTATTCACAAATTCACTCTGATAGGTTAAACTTCAACAAGACGCATAAAACTGACACGCAACAAAATCTCATTGAAATAATCTCTTTGATGTAATGCTTCTTTGCTAAACAAAGCATGATATGAATTGGTGGAGACTTATTCTTGGTTGAACCAAAGGGGATGTCAAACAAATCAATAAGCAAAAGCACAAAAAAAAATTACTAGATAAATGGATTTTCAAATGGGTGAGGTTTAGAAACTAGAATGACAAGAATACCTGAAAAGGTGTATCCTGAAATGTTATGATTTGAAGATAATAGGAGGATCATGCAAAGGTATCAACTAGTGCTAATGACGAAGGCAAATATCTATTCTCCATGTCCATGCAATTATGTATCAACGTAGTTCTTAGCCTTTCAAAGTGGCTAGCCACATTATATGTAAACAAATGTTGCTGATGCTGTGATGCACAATGAATTTCATACTTTTCTACTAGAAAATTGAAATAATGCAACTTTTAACAAACAAAGATTCAAATCACTTACAGTGCACACCGTTATTCTGCCTTCTCAGGTTGTGGAAGTGGAATCCTATATGATGGGTCTACCATCTTGAGAATGAACAGGTTTCCCTTGTCTCCTCTCGAAATCCTACAAGTGAGAAATCAAAATTTACCACATAATGAGTTCACTAAGCTATAAGACTAAAACAATAAAGAAATGATCCAAAATTTTCAATATTTCATTCTTACGTAATTAATTACAGTAGAAATAAAAGTAAAAAACCATGAGACTGCAACGCATGCCGAGGAATGTAAATCAATTTCATCTAATGATTGGGTCCATTGGGTTTGGTTCAAAACTTAAAATGCAGTGAACTACTATGTGGGAATATTAAAATTATAGCCTTCATGATCCCAACTCTTTTTTCCCTCGTGAAGGTTATAACTCAATATAGCAATACATCATGCATGTCATTATTATGGATGTCAAAAGAACGGGAGAGAGTGCTCAAACATAACTTTTTCTGGCAGGAATGTGATTTTCTCTAGGGAGTAGGGACTATCAGAGTAGAAGATTGTCACAAACTCACATGTATATGTTCTTTTCTTCTATTGTCATCCAAGCTCTATAAATCTAGAACTTTTGTTTAGTTAGGTGTTGTTCCAGGGTAATTTACATGCCAGATAACTAACATAGCTTATAGAAACTATAACATTCATTTTTTACCCAAAAAAAACTAGTAATTAGTCAACCAGTTTACCTTATTTCCTCGTCCAAATAAGTGATTTCCAGTTCTCCACGACCCCTTCCTGGAGCTTTTATGGGTATCTATAATTTTGCGAAAGAGGTATAGTAAGAAGCTTGAAGATATTCAAAACATGCTTATTTTTATTACAGCATGATGTAAAATATGTCCAGATAAGATCGTGATTTTTTAACGGAATATCATGACTAATTGACTAACATGGATCAATTTTTCATTGAAAATAATAAATTTTACAAAAATATTATGTTGTGCAACACTGTACAGTGACGAATAAGAATGTTTTTCAAGCTTGGGTCCATCTAAAAAACTGAAAGAGGCAAGTAGTTGGGTTCGCTATCATACCCAGACCAAAATTAGAGTACAAGTAGAACGAGGCTGGTGAGGGTTTGAGCTGGCTGGATGGGATTTATTGATCATGTCCTCTGCAAGTGATCTGAACTTATACCTCCGCAAAATAATAGAGCAATCTCAAAATGATGAATTTTGTTTACTACATCAAGTTTTGTGGTTTAAAAGCCCATACTGCTTAGAGTTACTAATTTTTAAATTTCTTTAAATCAACTCTTAATATCGGTTACTAGCATTGTCGAGTTTACTTATATATATGTCCACCTAAGTGCTTATTAATAGCTTAACAAAAGACTGCTCCATTAAAAAGCTTGGTTTGCCGCAACTCATCATCTCATCAATGCCAGCCCAAACTCAACGTAAAGATGTATTGTTAGTAGAAAGACAAACGTCTGGACCCAATTGGAACCATATTTGCCATCTATGGATTCCTCAGCTAAATCTTCAGCCAATTCTTCAGAAAAGGGAAGATCGGAAAAGAAAGATCACAAAATTACTTAACCTACCAAATGAACATGATAAAGCAAAATGCTGGAATTCAAGCCATCAACAGTATTAAATAAGCACGATGACTTTGTGACTTAATTTTCTTAAGATATCACAATTTTTAAACATAAGTTTGAATCCAAGCTTTTACAAGAAATCTAACTTGCATGTAGCCAGCTAACAAATAAATCAGTCTATATACATGTCACAAGAATAGTCAAATGAGGGTCTGCATGAATTGTTCAAATTGTGGAAGCCGTTATGGTTAGGGTATGTGGGTCCTAGCATGCTTATTAAATTCACTTGCTTGGTCACCTTCCCACTAACCTCAGCTGACCAGGCAAAGTGAAGTATCGGCACCTCAGCCTGAACACAGGAACTCCCTTTTAAAGAGGTGATTACCCCTCAAACACTCAAGGAGCTGTAATTTCAAGTCAACGTAATATCTTTAATCTTGAATAGAATGAATACTTGGTTAAGCAAAGATCATCAAAGAAGGAAAATGCAGGAAAGACTATTGTGATAAAAAGAGAAAAAAGTGGTATGAAAAAATCACAACCACTGAAAATTAAATCCCCCCACCCCCAAAAAATAATACTAATGATAATAGGAAAAGACTAAGCATGATATAAACATCAAAATACTAAATATAGATTTTTAGATATTAATTACCAATCCAAGAATTTTGAAGGTATCAAACTGCACGGCAACCCTTTTTGCATTTAGAGGCACCAGATTTGCTGTTACCTGTCAAAAGATTGTGTTTAAGATAGGGAGAACTGAAAGGCTTTTATTTTGAAATATATTTTTAAACTGACCAACAAGGAAATAAGAATAAATATGTGATTAAACAATACAATTGTTTCATATGGATGCACACCACGCATCAAGAAAAAGCATTTGGTACCAATTTATCATCAAACACAATATTTGACAAGAACAAATATATGAGAAAGCATAACAGAAACAAATCATTCAATCCCAAACTAATTGGGGTAGGCTAGAAATGAAACTTAACAAGAATCACTATTCAGGCACGTGAATCACCTCTTTTATGCACTCTTATCTTATGCTAGATCCTTGGAGATATTCCACTCCTTAAAATCTCTTTTGACTGCCTCTTCCCAATTCAATCTTGGTTTGGGACCTCCTTTCATGCCTTCCTCACGTCCCAACATACCCTTCCTCACCGGTGTATTCATAGATCTCCATTATACATGTCCAGACGATCTCAAACGGTATTGTGTAAGTTTCTCCTCGATTGGGACTACTCCAACATTCTCTTGAACATCCTCATTTCTGATCCAATTCATCCGCGTATGTTGAAACATACTCACCATAACATCTTCATTTCCACTACATTCATCTTCTGCACATGATGTTGCTTCGTAGCCCAACATTCCGCTCCATATATCATTACGGGTCTTTTGTTCTATGGAATTCAAGCAGATCTTTAAAGGTGATGATCTTTTGTGGGATAAACACTATAAAGTATGTTGGAGTGTGTTTGAAAACATCAAAATTATTCTCCAAAGGAACTAGTTCTGGAAAAAATAGTCTATTACTTTCTTCAGAAAACAAGTGCTTGTTTGGAAGTATTGTGTTTCAAGGAAAAGTAACTATTTATCCCCCATGTATCCACCCTCCAATTCCATCTTCCAACTAAGAAACATTTCACTAACCTCTATTAGTTACTCAAGTTAATTCAAATTTCGCATATGAAGGACATTAGCAATTTAGCATAATTGGGACTTTGCAATTGCTAGAAGACAAATGACAAAAGTGACTCAAGTAATTACAAACTGAATGTAAATCTGCTAGCCTATATCAAATTAGAAAACAAGACAAGTGCCCTTCATGCTTCATGTCAAACATCACATGACTTTTTTGGTTACCTTGAACTCCTGTTCATATCCATTTGGGTTTAATAAAAACTCCGATAATAACATAAGCAGTGATGATTGAAATACAATAAATAAGCAACAAGTAATGAAATAAAATAAATAAAATCTGCACAAACAACAAAGCAGGCAAAAATAATTAGAAAAGGTGTTCCAATGTAATCTAGGAATCAAATCTATTTCTGTCCAAGAAACTCAAAAGTTCAAACAAGAACCATAATGAAAACTGAAAAGATGATATCAAGTATAGCTACAAAACAGAAAGAATAAGACTGCAAAGCCAACCTGATTAAAAAAGGGCCATGTTTCCATATTTTGGGCTCTTAATGTATCTGCATTGATGGCCTGGTATATTGTCCCGTTAGGCCGCAAAAATTTCAACCTCTGATATGTAGTCATATGAAGAAATGGATATGTGAGTTGTACAAGTTTGAATATGGGCTACCCAGGACCAAAAAGGTAGACAGACAATACTTTGGTAAATGCAAGAGAAACAACGATCAATGACATTGAACACAGAAGAAAAAAGAGCTGAAAAGAACAAATAGCACCCTATCCTTAACATTCTCAGAAAGACAAAAGTAAGCAAGTCAGCCAGTGCATGTATAAATGAGTTCTTTTGAGTAAATAAAAGGAAAATAAGAGATCACAAGGAAATGGAAACTGAAAATCGCATCTTGCCATACCTGTGTACCAAGAACAGATGCTGAAGTAGTATACAGGAGTTGCCATTTTCCATTCAACAAATTAGATTTTAGTGGCTCCTTTACTGTATTCACTGCTTCCAGATTGCGTGCAACCTGCCAATGTAATCTGAGGAAACTATTAGAAATGTAAAAACTAGGTCTGTCTTACAATAAGAAGGGCCTTCCTGTCTATTCATGATTACAGCCACACGGTTTTCATATATTTTGAGCAAACTCTGTAGGTGATAACAAGTAGAGACACAGAACTAAATGTCAATTAAGGTATCAACGCTATTAGAAGTGAAACATATAAAAAATTGGAGATCAAAGTTTTACATGTAGACCTCATTGCATGTGAACCAACTCAGAGAATCCTTAATAGAAACTCATATCGAGAACCAATAAAAGAATTCACCATTCAAGTGAATCACCTGAGTTTGACTTGTTATTGATGAAACAAGAAAATACGTGAGTTTGACAACAACGTACGTGAATTACCACAGCAAATTCTGGTTTAAACCAGAATTCTGAAGAGCCAAATACTGTGGTAAGTTATGAAGTTACTGTGTGTGAATAAACTTCATTGGTAACCAGCCACTGGAGCTTTCTCTACAGGGCCCTCACAATTGCTCCATACATCCTCCACCATGTCTCCAACAAAGCAGGCAAATATCCTAACACCCCCCATTCCGGTGAAACAACTTAAATTGACACTCATATGTTGCGAATGATCCCATATTGGAAAATATAAAACATTCTTATGAGATACAAGATGCAGGGTTACTCCACTCAAGACCAAATGCTTTTGAGATGAAAGGTCACACTTTGTTATGGTATGAATCTAGTCTATGAGAGCCCCATGGGCTAGCGGTAGGGCCAACATATCTACCCATCTGTTTACACATGTTGGACTCTGAACAAGCCAAAACTAAGGGACATCATTATAAGTTATAAGACCTAGGTGGCTAGGTAACTCCACTCAACCCAGTTGTTTTCAGATGACACCCCACATTTCATTCTAGTATCAAAGCCCTAGGGTCTAATCCTTGATCCAATACATCCACCCATCTTTGAATCTACATATGTCGAACACGAAATTGGCAATTTGAAGGTGAGCGTTGAGAATATTCTCATAATGGAAAAATTATAGACAGTCTCGTGAATTATAAGTTTCAAACTCATTCCATTCTATACACTTGGTTTCGAAATGGTAGCCCACACTTAATCATGTACCAAACATTAACAACAAGAAACGAGCTACCTGATCGACGCGTTGCTTGTCGTCAGGTGAAGCGTCGGCGCCGCGATCCAGAGGGGCAATGGCTTCGAGAAGCTCCTCTTTGAGAGCCTCCCTGCTTTTGCCCTTGTTGGACAGGAAGGAGGGGAAGAAGGACACGTTGGTTCTCCATTTCTGACGGCTCCGGTCTGGGGATGGAGCGAAGATGGGGTTGGGGGATGTTGGAGGTCTGGAGATGGGAAGAGATGGTCGGAGAAGGGTGGGGTTCGAGGAGTGGAAGGGACGGGAACGGGAAGGGAGGGGATCGGAGAAGGAAAGGGAAACCGCCATTTGTGGGGTTCGCGGGAATCGGAGGAGGAGCGGTTGATGGATAACACACAGTTATTAGTGGGTGATTGGATGAGGTACGTTTTATTTTTTTGTGACCGGCCATAATTCTATACTTTTCCTTTTAATTTGTGGAGTCAAGGTCATCTACTTTCTCCATCTTTTTTCTTCTCTCTACCACGTTATCATGACTAAACCTCATATTTCTCCTTCATTATTCACTCATTAATCATGACCTAGGTCATCCACTCTTTTTCCTCAACATCATTAAAAAAAATCTCAACTTTTATTATATTCCGAAATTAATTTAGAATATCAGTTGTTATTTCAGTTTAGTTGTTTTTATTTTAAATTTAGTAAAATATTCCATATTTCAGAGAAGTTTGTGTATTTCATTATAATTTTCGTACTTTAATTATAACATTTTCAAAATATAATCAACCATAATCCTAATTATTATCAAAATATAAACTACTACTTAAATCCTAATTATTTATCAAAATATAAATCTCAAATTATTAAAACAAAAAAAACAAAAAACTGAGACGAACCGAGTTGTGTCACTTTCAGTATAAAAAAAACCGCCCAGCGACCGACCGGGTGGGGGTCGTCCCCCAACCCCGTTAAGACAGGGTCGTCCCCGGTCGTGGGGTGGGGAACGACCCGTTAGCCATGCTCTTAGCTGCTATTCAAAACTGGGGTCTCAGCGGCTGGTATCTAAGGTGTACTTTTTTGTGCACATTATGATTCGATTCCAAATTTCCAACACTCGTTTGATGTTGTCTTCGTTTTTGGTAATAAATAGCAATCAAATCACATCTTTTGTTTATATCTTTTTCAAAAAAGGAATACATATCTTTAATTATATTTTACTGGGTTTTATGGGTAAATCACTTCATAAACATATGAAGTTGTGATACTTAATTCGTGTATTTGATCCGAAAATCTCAACTAGTTAATGTCATTTTATGTTACCCAAAACTTGTAATAATGGACTTGTTTTTTGTTTAAGGAATTATTTGAAAGACTAGTGTTTGCTAGGGTAGATGGATGTTGCGAGAAACCCACCAAGAGGGTGGATGAACGGAGAACAAACCCTAACGAGGGTTGAGATCACGAAATGTGGATGAAGGAGATGAGAGAGCGGATAGGGTTAGGAACCCTAATCAGTTGCGGCGGAAGAGGAAAAGGTTTTCTGTGTATTAGGGTTTGGTTTGATTACAAGTATATATATGATTTGTATCCGAGTTAATCGGATATCCGAACCGAATATACAAACGAATATAACACCACTCAACCGAATACATTACTCTCCTCAACATAATCGGGTGTGATACGACTACCTGACTGGGATCCGATTTTGGGCCTCAGTTTCTTAGAACCAATTCATCATCTCCAGGTGCACCATCTCAAGTAATGGGCTCAAGTCACAACTGAATTTGGCTGGTACCTTAAGTAGATGCCAAGCCTAATCAAGTGCTTAAACCATCATTTAGCTTAGAGCTGGTTCCTGGATAATAGGTCTAGGAATTCATCATAGGCTGACCTTCTTCCTTATCTTGAGTAGCTTGGAGGTTTTGATCAGTTGAGCTCTTGTTATTCTTGATACTCCCCTTCAAACTTGGCCGGTGATTGAGGCCGAGTTTGGTAACAAAATTCCGGAAGGCATCTTTAGGCAAAGGCTTAGTGAACACATCAGCCAGCTGATGTTTGGAGGGAACATGCTTGGTGATGAGAAGACCCAGAGCCACACGTTCACGTACAAAATGGTAGTCGAGCTCAATGTGTTTTGTCCTAGCATGAAAAATAGGATTTATTGACATATGTAGTGCACTAATATTATCACAAAAAAGAAGAGGAGTGGTAGACAGTGGGATTTGCAGGTCTCGAAGAAGAAAAGTGACCCAAGTGAGATCTGCTGTGGCAACCGCCATAGCACGATACTCAGCCTCAGCACTAGATCTTGAAACTGTAGGTTGTTTCTTGGTTTTCCAAGTTAAACAATTAGACCCCAAGAAAATGCAGTGACCACTCGTGGATCTTCGAGTTGTTTCACAGTCTGCCCAATCACTGTCACTAAATGCATATAAATCTAAGGATGAAGCTTTATGAATGTACATACCATAAGGAATTGTACCATTTACATAACGAAGAATCCGTTTTAATAAAGAAAAATGGTAGTTGGTAGGGGAATGCATGTATTGACATATGAAGTTCACACTAAAGGTTAAGTCTGGTCTGGTCAATGTAAGGTATTGAAGAGCACCTACTATTTGTCTGAAATATGTGGGATCATGAAACTGATTGTTATCGCGGATTTTATCTAATCGAGCAGGTAAAGGGGTGCTGATATATTTTGAATTGTGCATGCTGGCTTTATGTAAAATACTGGATGCATAATGTTTTTGTGTGAGAAATAAGCCATGTTTGCTTCTAGTTACTTCAATACCCAGAAAATGATGGAGTGCTCCCAAATTTTTCATAGAGAATTCATATGCTAGATCATCAATCAGAGAGTCTACATGATTCTTGTTAGATCCAGTTATAATTATATCATCTACATATATAAGTAAAAAAAGTGGCCCATTATAGTGAGAAATGAATAAAGAGTTATCAGAAGTGCTGCTGAAAAAACCTTTGGAAAGTAAAAAGGAGGTGAAACGATCATACCATGCTCGAGGTGACTGTTTGAGGCCATAGAGAGCCTTATTTAGCTTACAGACATGAGTTGGAAAATTTGAGTCCACAAAACCTGGGACTTGAGACATGTGAACCAACTCATCAATGGAGCCATGAAGAAATGCATTTTTCACATCTAATTGATTTATGACCCAATCATTCATAACAGCAATGCTAAGTATAAGTCGAATTGTTGTGGGCTTGACTACAGGTGAGAAAGTTTCAAGATAATCTACACCTTCAACTTGTTTGTACCCTTTAGCCACAAGCCTGCCTAGCTTTTAATTTGTCTAAGGATCCATCAGGAAGAAGTTTAACTCTAAACACCCATTTGCAACCAATAATATGCATAGTTTTCTAATGTGGTACTAGATCCCATGTATTATTTTGTGATAGGGCATGCATCTCTTCCTCCATTTCCTTTTTCCAACCAGGATGGCTAAAAGCCTCTCTGACAGAGCTTGGCTCATGGGGAAGGGGTTCTATATGATGAAAAAGAGCATATTTAGGATTAGGTTTGCTAATGCCAGACTGAGATCTAGTTATCATCTGATGTGAAGTAGTTTCAGTAGTGGACAATGGATGATGAAGCATACGAGGATCCGCATGATTAACACTATCAGAAGAAATATGATGCTGAAAATCAGATGAACATTCAGGTTGATCAACAGATGCAGTGGTTTGCAAATGTAAAGGTGGGGAATTATGAATATCAGATGAATTGTTTCCTTCAGTTGTGTGTGGTGATGTAATAATGGGTTCAGGAATGGGTGTAACCCAGTCATGAAGTTGAGATTGGTAGATATTACTTGGGTTTCCTTCTTGGTGAGCAATAGGAGGCTCATCAGATATGGAGGGGTTATTCATATCACAAGGCTCCCCTTCATCATCATCATTCTCATTTTTAGTTAGGGACAATGTAGTTGAGTCTGAGACAATTCCTTTAATGGAAGGAAAGGATTGTTCACTAGAGACAACATTAGTATTGGTGGAGTTACCTTCATTTTCACATATCCATTCAGAAAAATCCGAAACAATTGGTTCAAAATCATTTTTGTTCAAGATATTAGAAGGTTTCTTAAATGGAAAGTAATTTTCATTGAAAATAACATGCCTGGTCATATATATTTTCTTTGTTTGAGGATCAAGACACATATATCTTTTATGTCTAAGACTATATCCAAGAAATACACAAGCAGAAGATCTATCAGACAATTTATTTTGAGTATAGTCTCTTAAACATGGAAAGCACAAACACCCAAATACCCTTAAACAAGCATAATCAGGGTTTCTTGAAAATAAGGAGACATAGGGTATGTTCCCATTTTTATTTGGAAGTCTATTTAACAGAAATACAGCAGTATGAAAAGCCTCCACCCAATACTTCTTGGGTACTCCACTATTAATGAGTAAGGTGAGTCCCATATCTACAATAAGTCTATGTCTTCTTTCCACCACTCCATTTTTCTCTGGAGTGTGTGGACAAGACATTTGTAAGTTTACTCCATTTGTTTTTAGATGATTTTGAAAGATGTTAGATAAAAATTCACCACCACCATCACACTGAAAAGTCTTGATGCTTGTATTGAATTGTGTTTGGATGAATTTTTCAAAAACAACATAACAGTCAAAAAAATCAGACTTCAATTTTAATGGAAAGATCCAGGTATATCTGGTGCAATCATCAACAAAACAAGCATAATATCTGAAATTGTTTCTCCCCACAATAGGTGAGGGTCCCCACAAGTCACAATGTATCTTATCAAAGGATTTAAAAGAATATGAGTCAGAGTTTGAAAAAGGAAGTCTAGTAGCTTTGCCGAGTTGACAACTACTGCATATGGAATTTGGAGGTTGAATTGTTTTAGTGATGCAAATTGAGCCTTTACGTTGAAGATCCTCCAACACTTTAGGATTAGGATGTCCAAGTCTACAGTGCCAGATATGTGAGTCTACATTTCTTTGCCTGTTTGAGAAAAGGGCCTTATGAGGCTCACTGGGCAGAGTGTAAAGGTCATCTCTTAATTTCCCAGTGGTGATAATTGTTCCAGTGGTGATATTTTTTATAAAGAATTGAGTGTTGAAGAATTCAACATTGTAAGGAAAAGAGTTTGTAAATTTGCTTACAGACAACAAGTTTTGTTTCATGTTTGGTGCAAATAACACATTATTTAGAGTAAATGAACCTTTATGATGTTTAATTGTGGCAGATCCAGTGTGTGTGATAGGCAATAATTGTCCATTCCCAACCATAATTTTATCAGATCCATTGTATGGCCTAAGTGAATGGAGCATACCTGCATTACCTGTGATGTGAGCTGTTGCTCCAGAATCCGGGTACCAATCCTCAGGAGAATCCTCAACTGTCATGGCGGCTAGGGCTTGAGGCAACTCCCTTGGTTGGAAGGAGTGATTAAACCGATGCCAGCATTTGATGGCCTCATGCCCTGGCTTTGAGCAAATCTGACAGACTACATAAGGTCTCCTGTGAGTAGGATTAGTGCCTGCAGCTTCTGGTGCACCCACTTCACCAACTGGACCCGATTCTTGGGCACTTTGTGGAGGGGGTGGCTTTCCTTGAGCGTTGGGTTGAAAACCCCTACCCTTCGAGGAGAAGCCTCCATCCCTCTGTCCCTTTCCTTGTTTCTTTCCTCTCCCTTCCTGTTTCTGACCAAAGAAGGCCAACTGAACTTCTTCCTCTGCTTCGTGACTTTTGACCCGAAGCTCATAGCTTTGAAGCATAGGTACAAGATCAAGATAAGACGGAAGGGGAGGCTTCAAGTGGACTGTAGTGAAGGCGTTATATTCCTTCCCAAGTCCATTTAACATCCAGAACACCTTTGTCTGATCTCTGACTGGCCTACCGATAGCGGCAAGCTCATCACAGAACAGCTTGAACTTGCTTAAGTACTCTTGAAGATCCTTACAGGCTTTCTTGCGGAGCATCTGAAGTTGTTGAAGGAGTTGAAACTCGCGTTCTTCAGAGTTTTGAGCAAAGGCATGCTTTAACGCTTCCCAGACCTCCTTCGACGTCTCCAGACGAACTACCACGCTAAGAACTCCTTCTCCAAGAGTACTGATGATCCATGCCTTCAGAAGACGATCCGATCGCTTCCAACGGTCATATTTTGGATTTTGCACAACTTTGGGCTCAGAATCCTCACTGGATTCCTTGATAGTTTTCTCAGGCATAGGAAAACCCCCGTCGATAAACCCAGCCATACCTTGTGACTCGATGAGTCCAAGAACTTGCATTTCCCACAGTAAATAGTTTGAGGGTGATAGCTTCATGGAGACGAAGTTGCTGACGTTTATTGTGGTGGGAAAAGGATAGAGATTTTCCGATCCAGAGAGAGACGAACCACCGGATGCCATCAGACGATCCTTTGTACGATTTCTTCAGGAAAGTCTCTGATACAATGCGAGAAACCCACCAAGAGGGTGGATGAACGGAGAACAAACCCTAACGAGGGTTGAGATCACGAAATGTGGATGAAGGAGATGAGAGAGCGGATAGGGTTAGGAACCCTAATCAGTTGCGGCGGAAGAGGAAAAGGTTTTCTGTGTATTAAGGTTTGGTTTGATTACAAGTATATATATGATTTGTATCCGAGTTAATCGGATATCCGAACCGAATATACAAACGAATATAACACCACTCAACCGAATACATTACTCTCCTCAACATAATCGGGTGTGATCCGACTACCGGACTGGGATCCGATTTTGGGCATCAGTTTCTTAGAACCAATTCATCATCTCCAGGTGCACCATCTCAAGTAATGGGCTCAAGTCACAACTGAATTTGGCTGGTACCTTAATTAGATGCCTAAGCCTAATCAAGTGCTTAAACCATCATTTAGCTTAGAGCTGGTTCCTGGATAATAGGTCTAGGAATTCATCATAGGCTGACCTTCTTCCTTATCTTGAGTAGCTTGGAGGTTTTGATCAGTTGAGCTCTTGTTATTCTTGATAGATGTCACAAGTGATGTTACCGAGTTTGGCTGTCTAATGTTACTCTGTGTTACTCAGTAAGATTAAGACAATGGCATTTTTCGTCAAGATATAAGTCAAAGGAACATAAGGAATGACACTAAACTACTGAAATGCCAAAGGGGAAAAAATGTTTACCAACTGTGAAGTTCACCATTCAAGATACATTTCTCTCTAGTTGTTTGGAATCTCATGCAACATTCTCAACTCAGGTCCACAGAGGCTGGATGGTCTACCAGGTGGGATGTAAGTATTGTATATTTGTATGTACAGATACAAGGCAAATTACAACAAGAAGGGCCGCACCATTCTTCCTAACACTCTCAGTTACACAGAAACAAGTGCATCTTGGTCACTGTACGCCCTATGGATCAACTTATCATCCAGTAACAGATAATATTAATGGGAAACTACAAAAGAGAAGCGCACAAAAACCACAGAGATGATGGAGCCCATAAAGCGCGATCTCTTTTTAGCCGTCTTGAAATGAAGGCTTTGAATCGTGGTAGATGAATTTGTGTACTCATTCCCTCTTATCCTCTTCAACTTCATCTTCAAGATCAAAGACATCACTTTTTTCTTTTCTTTCCGAGGCAACTAACCCAATATCGCCTTCTGTTGATCGTTTGGCTAGAGGTTGTGACTCTTCATCTTCAGCATCTTCTCCCACTTCTTCCGTGTAAGCATATCTGTTCCAAAAATTCAGTTAAGCAGCTGGGCAACCTTTAGTGAACACAACATGTGTATATAACTACACAAAATTACCTTCGAGAGCTCTGAGATGGTGCCCAAAGGTAACTCATTACACAGAGCAATGCAAATGCAAGAATGTCCCAGAAGGCAGTTATAATCCACGCACTCTGCCATCTTTCACTGAATGGATCTGTTGCTTTGAAGTAAACCTATTTTGAAAGGAGTACTTAAGTTAACTAGCAATGATGATTGTGTAAACTACATTGGGAGTATTTCACTTCACAAGTATTGCAAGAAAATACAGGCTTAATTAAATATTTGCTGTGAAAGGACAAGGTTATTATTTGAAACAGAAAGCTCTCATGCAATGTTTAGCACACAGGCCCCTTCATCGGTAAAATTTTAAGAAGGTAAAAAGGTGCTGACGATTCAGTAATTGGTGATAGCAAGGCTGCATACTAAACTGAGCTGACCGAATTCAGCTTAGTTTGAGTTCGTTCAACATCAATTTGCATTTTGATGAATTGAACATTATTCCAACACAAATACACAATCTAAACATGAACTAATTTAAAACTTTTATGATAGTTGATTGATCTCATCAGTTAGCTTCATATAGTTTTTAGTTAGATATCTATTATACATGTCAAAGAAACATATAATTCACTTCGTCTTTTCTTTTTTTATCGGTGAACATATATTCACTTGACTTATAAGATAATATCTATTTATGTTTATGTCATCATTTGATGGTTGACAACATATACAGCAATACATACTATCAGATTTTATATTCATAAAACCTCAAACAAGCTAAAACTTTCATAATTAAAACCAAAAATATGAAATCTGAATAACTTCCGATAGCAGTTAACTTTTAACAACAGACTGGAACGAGGAACTTCAATAGCCGTGTTGTTTTAATTTTAATATGCTTGAGTTATTCATTTGTTCTGAAGTGGAAAGACAAATATGGTTCATAAATAAGAGAAAAATGAAGAAATTGCCTTAAGACCTATCAAAAAAATGCCTTAAGAAGAATTCTGAAAATATGTACAAGAAAAATTGGAGCATACAAATTCGACTCCTTTTATATATATATGATATATGATACCTAAGAAGCATCGGTGTGAAATCTTTCCTTCATGCAATTTCTCTATTCTAGGGTCCTTTTTCAATCTAACATGAGCTTTTTAGGGTTTTCACAATGTAAATTACTCTAGTGCTTGATGATTCATTTTGTGCCCTAGCATGAAAAAATCCCATTGTGATCCTCACTATTGTCCTTCCAAAAGAGTCTAGAGTTATGTTCTTCGAAGTTGCAGAAGGTTTCCATGCTCTGAGATTCAACTTTTTGGTAGGAGAAGAATCCTACATAGTTGATTAGTGCGAGAAGTTATAAGAAGCATACTGATCTTTAACTGGAATCATAGAGTTGAAATTGAACAAGGAGAAGCCTAGGGTTGCTACAGTGCATACTCATTTCAGAATTTTCTCTCTTCTACTGTGATTTTTTCTTTCCTCTTGATCAAAAAGTGACAAATACCTTATGATCTTGGGTTTAAAATTACTGTTATGGAACTTAAGGTAGATCTATGCATTACCTATCTCTTAAATTTTAACTCAAGTAGTTTAGGACAAGAAAGTGATAAAACATAACAAAGTGCTTCACTTGCCGACCAGAAGGGTGCCTTAACAAGAAACAACACAAGATGAACTTGAAGATCAATTAACAAATGCCTGAATACCTCATATGTAATCCATGCAACAGAAGCAATCACAGATACTGCCAACGCATTTGTAAACTTTCTGTAAATTTCCAGCTTAGCAGCACTCCTTGCCTAAGAAATAGAAAAAGACAAAAACAATTGGTAAAAAAATATTGCACACTAACGCAACATCTGCATTATCAAACCAAGAGATACCATATAAGCATTAATCTATCATTTCAACATAGCAATAAAAATGCATATGAAGAAGAAACAGCACCTGCAACTTTTCCAATGTCCGGGAAAGAGAAGTAAAAATCCACAGTATTAGGAAAGCATCCAAAAATGCATCAGGAAGAACAAGGAAGAGCCTAGCTTTCCCAGAAATGTCATTGATGGTTCCAACATTTTCTGCCATATCCAGTAACTCTGTTGCCAAAAAATATGTTGCACCAAGAAGAAGAACCTTTGATGTAAGGCCACCAAGTGTTGGTCGAACCACACCGTATCCCATAGATACAGTAAGTATAAGTAGTCGTGAAACTGTCTTTCGAAATGCTCCAACGGTGACCACCCAAGTTGTTATTCCAACAGGCCTCACTCCAGTGTCATTGAAGTTTAGGTACTCAAAATACCAAAGGGTCATTTCAAAGAAACCAAGAACAATAACAAGTGTAATACAATTCTGAATTTGAAGAATATCCCTCCAATATCTGGCATACTGATAAAACCATATACAACCAAGCAACAAATATGCAAGTGACATGAAGAGGTAGAATGTCATCAATGGGGCCATCCTTCCTGGCAAATAACCAGCTGGATTTTTCCAAATTGTCTTCCCACTCATTATTAATCCCTTGAGCTTTGGGTCACAAGAGATGAAAAATAAATTGTACATTCCAGTCTTTGTGATAGTAACATCTTGAGGTTCCATCTTTGTAGACAAGAAATCGCCACTGAACTGTGTACTTAAAAGGACAGGCCAGTTAAAATCCACAGAAGATGGCCTTCTGAGGACCTCTCCTTGCTTACAACCCTCAAGTTTAGCAAGATCAGGAGTGCAGCATATGGACTTCTGCCCACCATATGCAGATCCACCAATATTATCTCTATCAGAAGCTTCAAATATTACAGCCTGAATTAGCCCAGTACTGTGTTCCATGCTAGTATGCTGCTCTGCTGCTTCCTTGCTTCTCCAAAATGTAATATTTTCAAACCTATAAGAGTTCACACATATTATCAACTAATTCTATTAGAAGATGCACAGTTTGGAAGGTAGGGTACAATACAATCACAATTGATCTACAAAATTTGTCATCTTACTAACAATTAATAGAACAAAAGATGAAATTCATATCTTCCAATAACAAATGCAAGCTATATAAGGGAAGGACGTACTATCACATCTCTTTTTGGTTTACCCTGTTTAAACCACTACACTCTTTTAAAGATAGTTGTCCTAATAGAAACACCTGATTACATGAAAGTACAACTTGTATGACCATAAATTCATTTAGATAGTAATTAGCATCAATAGATTTACAGTTTCAATAACTTGTAAGAGGACTTTACTTGGGATTGTCCTAATTTGTTGCAATGCAATTTACGTTATCTGTCAATCAATTTTGTCAATGGTTGGTATCTTGGTGCTTATCGTCACAGTCCTGAGAGCATGATAGAATGACAGCTCGTACTGGATATCTAAATGGTCGTCTTGTATCTTCATTTCATAATTATACAGCATTACAAATTCTAACGTATCAAGGCCATATAAAAAAGATAGATCAAATGAAAGAAAACAAAATGAAATTAGCATCATCCGTACGACTGCAATATCTGATATACTACATTCTTAAAAGTGTTCTTTTTATTTATTTTTGTAATGATTGCCCAGGATGAAATATTGCTTACTTTTAAATAAATTATTCAGTGATACTTTTGGAGAAAGGCAAATTTTGAATGAATAATATGAATTTACATTCCATTGCTTCAAGTACTAGTGGTGAGTATGGTGACCATGGATATACATGATGATATATTCCAACTATTCCGATATTATTATGTGTCATGTGTGAATTTTAATTGATTTGGATATGCTGTTCTGAGGACCAGATGCATTTCTTCCATTGACACTCTTCTAAAACTAGTTGACCATGTTAACTATTTTACGTTCTTACTATGTTGGCATCAAGTCTATAAAGATGACAAATACTTCATTCTGCATGCATGACAATGACAACAGATGAATTAGCTATGAAGTACAGTAACATTCTGTCATACAAATAATAGCAGCAGTAGCAATTACAAAGGTTCAAAAGAATAAGAGAGGTGATCTTCCAAGAAACTAAGTCATCACATGAATACAATATATCAAATACCTCCGACATTAAAGTTAAAACTATAATTGATTAATTGGCACACCATGAGTATGTTGCACATAGTATCATATGTCTATCTACTCTTAAATCTCACTACATGCATTTTTGTGCAGACCAAAACTTCAGTGGCATACATAAAGCTTTGTATAAGTCATCTTGACATAATTAAATTAAGAATAACACATGCAAAGCACAAGAACGTGGCATCAGTGACAAAGTATAAGCATTTCCACTCCATTCCATTCCCTTTTCGACTAATTTCGTCCCCTTTTTCCTTTCCCTTTTCCTTTCCCACCAGCAATTCATAGACCACCACAATTATCGAAAATTTGAAACTAGATCTCATCCTCAACTACAATGTTGGAACCTCTAAGAGCAACCACAGAGGTCCACATTTACCTCAATGCATCCAAAACAAAAGACATTCGCAAACTGCGCAAGTGCATATAAAGTTTTTTTTTCTTCACACATGCATACGAAGTTCTAATCCTTTTCATAAATTCCTATCCATAATTCAAAGAGAAAAAAAAACATTTTTCCTTTTTTTCTCAAACACATGCATACGACAGTCACCAAACAACACAAACACCATAAACTCATCAGATCCAAATGCCTATTCCAATCACAAATTACACTACACGGCTACACATAATTCCAAAAGAAAACACAAAACTAGCATTCCCCCGTCCGTATTCTAACTACAATTTCAGTTCCGCTAAAGGACGAAAGCACGAAAAGGGAGAATCGGAATCACCGAATGAAAGAGGAGCCGCCGGATCGGGAGGAGACGATGCCCTCGCTTCCGCCGGAGAGGAGGTAGGCATTGCCGACCTCCCTGAAGGCGTTGCGGTCGTAGACGTGGACGGAGGCGTCGACGGAGACGACGACGAGGAGGAGGAGGAGGAGGGGTTTGGGATCCATCGAGAGGAGATCTGGATTTTGAGGGAGGAGTGGTAGTGACGACGGACGAGGGAGCGCTTGCTGTTGTTCTGGTCTACCTAAGAGCATCGTTAACCCCAACCCCATTTTTTCCTCCAACCCAGTTTCTCTCTCCGCCACATCAGCAAAAAACACTATGCAACCCACCACCCAACCCAACCCATTTTTCACTTCTTAACCCCAACCCCACTTTCAACACTCTCTCTCATCCACATAATTTTTTTTTACCTCATTTTCTATTTCATCACAAAAACACATAAACTACTAAATAAATTATTTCTACAGTAACTTAATCTAATTAAATTACGTTAATTGTCAAATAATTTCAAAAAAGTAGATTTAATTAAAATTCGACAAATACATAATACGATAACTTTAAATTAAATTATTACAATACGTATTACAAAGTGGGAGTCGTTGGTAAAACCCGGTTCAGGAAAGGGAACACGTGCACGCCCAACAATAATTGAACGTGAGGAAGTAGATAGTACTCCAACATCAGGAAGCGGGACTAAAAGAAAAAGCACGGAAGGCTCTTCGACCCGGTCATCTCCGCTAGACGAAACAACACCAGATGAAACTCCACAACAACCTTTTCAGCGCCCAGAAGGGGTAAAAAAGGCAAAGAAGAAGGGAAAAGCCCCAGCACCAATTCAACTGGACGACCGGGTTGTGGAGCTGTGTTCAAAACTTGAACATTGTTCACAAATTATAAGTGAAAAATCAGAGCGAAAACATATGTTGAAGCTAGCCACGGGGAAGATAGCATTGATGAACACACTGTTTAGTAAGTCGAGCCGCACAGAAGTGGAAGATCAGACACTCGCAAAGTTACTGGATTGGGCAGAGAAAAATGGACATCTTTAATCGGTTTAGTTACGTACTTTGTTGTTAATCAGTTGAACTTTATTTTTAGAATGATGTATTTGGTTTAAGTACATTTCCTTTGTATTTCCAGTTATGGAAGTAGTCCTATCTATGTGTGTTTGCTTGTGTAAGCAGTTAATGTTAATTTATTTTCCTTTATTTTTGGGTTATTTTTACATTTATTTAATTTCCTTTTTCTTACTGATTAGTTGTAATTATAATGCACACCCCCAACGTCTCGGTCGGGGGTCTCGCTCCCCGGTGAGCGAGCGGCGTTCCACCTCGCCGGTGAGGTGGCAAGGGGGCAGCGCCCCTGAAGATTTTTTTTATTGAAATTTTTATTAGTAATTCTCTGCCGATTTTTTGGGTTACTAATGTATTTTGGGATGAACCTAGATAAATTCGTGTGTTCTATTTTTATGGTATTTTTATCTTACTAATTTCCTTTAATTACTTACATTTATAATAATTATTATTTTTACATTTATCTTACTAATTTTCATTAATTATTTTCATTTATTTTAATTTTCACAAATATATTCTAATTATATAAATTATTATACATATCAAATATATATTAAATAACAAATATAAAAACAAAAAAAATAGCAAAAAAAAAAAATTTCAGCCAACCCGGGCTGGCCACGTGGCCAGCCCGGGTCCGCCCCCGGGTCGGGTCGCAGACCCAGGTCTGGACCCGACCTGGGTCCGCCCCCCATTAAGGGGGGCTGGGGTCGGGTCCCCTCAGACCCGACCCCAAAAGAGCACCCGTTAAGGGTGCTCTAATGTGGTGTGGTATGGATTCACGTGGGCGCCACGTGAGGTGAGGAAGAAGATGTTGGATCGCGGGGGTGGGCTTTTTGCGTTTTTCAACTTCCTTAGATTTTCTAAAGAATTTATCGTCGGAAACTACTTAAATCATCCTAATAATTATCATTTTGTCATTCACAATTCATTTAATACTCATTTCGTCACGTCTCTTAAAATAAGATTCCTATCTACGTTTTCCTCATTTTCACAGTACAAACACCACGAAAATGTCTAGCAAAATGCTTGAATTCAGTAAAGTAAGCCCAACAAAAAAAATTTAGGTCAGACGTTTGGTTAAATGTCCACCAATGGAGGGGGCGTCTAGCTAAGATGCTTGTCCAAAAAAAATTAAAAAAAATCTTAAAATTATACAGTGTGTTATCTCAAATTATTTGAGGTTCCGTTGCAAGTTTTTCGGTGGTAACGGATCAGATTACAATGAGTTTTTTTACAAGTGATGAAGATTCAAAAATTTCCAAATCCAACAATTTCAGGATCCAAAAAATTCCGGTGGTAAAACTTCCCGACTTACAAATACCACCTCGACAGGTCGTTCGGGGATCTGGAAATTTTTGAATTTTCATCACTTCAAAAACTCGTTGTAATCCAACCCGTATAATTACCAATTAATACCAAAAAAAATTGGAACGAAACCTGAAATAATTTGAAATAACATACCGTATAATTTTAATTTTTTTTACTAAAAAAGGGGGTGTCTGGCTAAGATGCCCCCCTATGGGTGAGGAGTCTGATGCAAACGCCTCCTCCATGGGGATGGCGTCTTAACCAGACGCCTGTCCCATGGGGGAGGCGGCTCCGGCGGACGCCCCTTAATTTTTTTATTAAAAAGAAGTTGGATATTTTATCAGATTCGAGTACACTGGGGTGTCCGTTGGCTCATTTTCTGACCTCCGAAACATTGTGTTTTATGATTATGAGAGGAAGATGGAGAAAGATGGGTAGTAGGAGAGTTAAATGTCGAGATATATGAGTAGAAATGAGAGAATGACAAAATGGTAATTCGTACGGACGATTTAAGTAGTTTTCCGACGACGAATCAGTTTATTTTTAAAGTCCCACCCAACGAGGCAAGTTGCGATTCCAAATTAGATATATTATCAGGTATCCGAAATATATATTTTTATACTTATTGAGGATATATCTTAAGACCTAAACTAAGGTATATTTCCTAGATTTATTGGTACTTCTTTTTGCATATTAGTCATAGGACGGAGGACACTTGTTGGTTTCTTGGATATGACATCGTCGTAAATTTTTCAATATTACCAAAAACAATTGGTACATCATACTAATTTTGAGGGTTGGGTGTCTAGCTTTTCACATTTAGATGTATGTAAAAATCAATAAACCAATCAAAAAAAATCAAAATGCTAAATTGATAAATAAATTATAATTGCGTACATATTAACTTCTGAAAAATTGGAAGAAAACTATTGTCATACACGTCTCGTATCAAAAGTTGGTGTCCCAGATAAACTCATGCTCCTATTTTGATTATATCATTAGTGAATGTCAACATAAATCATTGTTACAAAGCAACGACATTGTATGTCATACAAAAGAGAGATACAAAATAAAACATAAGATACTAGAGGCGCCTAGAGAAGAACTAGGATTCGGTCGCTAGACGAATCTTCAAGAGCATATTTAACAGCGTCCGGGCTACCCTCGGGCGCCCTGCACTCTCTCTCTGTCACGTCAGCTTCTCTCTCTGCCACGTCAGCTCACCCAACCCACCCAAAAAATCCCCTTATCCATGCCCAGGCTACCCCCACCCACCCTACACTCTCTTTCATCCACATCATTTCTTAATTAAACAAATTTAATTCTCACACAACATTTAACAAAATACATTATATATAAATCTAATTCTAATTACATTATAATTTTAATTCGCGATATACTTATTATTACTATTAATTAATTAACAATATTAATCACTATTAAACACAAAATTTTGAATATTTGAAATTTGAATATTTGAAATTTGAATATTTGAATTTCGAAACGCGCGTGACTGCACAGTATACGCGTGATTGCACAGTATACGCGTGAATCAAAAGTAGTCCGCGTGAATCTACAGTATACGCGTGAAACAAAATAGTCCGCGTGAATGTACAGTATACGCGTGAAAGAAAAGTAATCCGCGTGATTGCACAGTGTCTAATTTTTTCTCTATATATACCCTACACAAAAATCAACTTACACCCCATATCTCTTCCACAAAACTCAAAACTCAATTTACATCTCATATCTCTCCCACAATGTCTTCTCCGGAGTACAATCGTTCCCCTCTCCTCCACAATCAAATCCGCATCCACGCTATCCACAACCATATCCCTCACGTCCATTTTACCAACAACCATTCCAACAACCCGACTTCTCCCAGTACGCACCACCATTCCCACCACCTGACCAAAACTCACCATTCCCACAATTCTCCCACAACGCATCCCCAGATCAAAACTTAACATTCCCACAATACTCTCAATATGCACCACCATTCCCTTATAATCAACCGCAGTTCCAGATGTTTGGCCGACCCTTGTCTCAAAATAGCCGCCAGAGTATGGCAGACACTGAAGATGAGGGTAACGACGACGATGAGTCCCCACCACGACACACCCCCACACCACCATCCCCACCTCCACAGCGTCGTCACCGCAAGCAAGTCCAAAGTGCCAAAGCCAATCCGAAGTTGTGGACCACAGCTGAGGACGAGAGACTTGTCTCTGCATATATGGAAGTCAATTGCGATGCGGTGACAGGGACAAACCAGAAGTCTACTTCATTGTGGACTAGGGTGAAACGTGTGTACGACATCTCCATGGAAGGCACATGCCTACCCGAAAGGAACGCAGAGTCCTTAAAAGGACGGTGGAGGAGAATTATACCTGTTGTGAACAAGTGGGTCGGGTACTTCGATCAGGCATTCCGACGGAAAAGGAGCGGCCAGAATGACGACGATGTTGTCTGACAAGCGCACGTGATCTACGAGCGAACTCATGGGCCTAGTAAATTTCTTTATTTTGATGCTTGGGTTATGTTGCGTAGGTACCCAAAATGGGAGAGTGTGATCTCCGGAGCTAATGTCGTGCCTGTTGACTGGGAGTCTCCGGAGTTGCACGATGAAAATAGTCCCCAGTCAGGAAGCCTTGGGAAAAGAAAGAGCACGGACGGCTCGAGGACGCAATCACCCTCGGATGCAGAAGAGCCGATGCCGGAGTCGTCTACACGCCCAGAAGGTGTGAAGAAGGCTAAGAAAAAGGCTAAGAGTGCATTACGCCCCGAACGAGACACCGATGTTAGAGAACTTGCACAACAGATGCGATACACCGCCCAAGTCAGAGAAGATGGTTTCTCCAAGCAAGAGGAGTTAGCGGAAAGGAATTTCCAGAGGCATTTAATAAAAAATAAGTTGGACATGCTTCACTCTCTGATGAGGAAGGACAACCCGACGGAGAAGGATCAAAAAGTAATCGATAAACTTCTCGCCTGGGCAGAAGAGAATGGGTACGTGTAGTTTGATGTAGTCCGTATTTCGTATGATTTGTATTTCCCTTAGTTTGTATTTCGGGTTGTAGTAGTCCGTATGGTTTGTATTTCCCTTTAACATATGTTTCATGTGGTTGGTTGTATTTCGTATTTTATTATTATTAATGTATTGTTGTTATAGTATTGTTGTATTAATTTTTTTTCTATTTAACTTAAAATTGTTGGTTCTGGAAAATTCTTAATTTTAATCACTTACAAAAAATTATTACCCCACATTTATAACAAATACCCAATCCATTAATAACAAAACCAAAACTAAAAAAAATCAAAAAAAAAACCAATGGGAGGGGGACACGTGTCCCCCTCCCATGGGCCCGGGCGTCTGCCCGGGACGCCCACCGCCCGGGCAAGCGCCCGGGCGGGCGCCCCGCCCGTTAACGGGGGTGCCCCCGGGCGCCCGACCAGTGCGCCCGGGCGCCCGAGCGGGGCACCCCCGTTAAGGGTGCCCTAATGATATATCTTCAAAGGATAAACTAGGTGACCGATCATTCCGGAGTGTGAAGATCCACAACGAGGTGTTGGAGCAGAGGTCTCGCAGCATGAGCTCGTAAGAGGGAGTGGCAGCTCGGAATACGCAGTCGTTCCTAATTCGCTAAACAGTCCAAAAGTAGAAATAGAGTAGTATAAGCCAAGTTGAATGTCCAAGCTTGTGTAATGCTAAGATGGCATTATGGGGGCCAATGATTTTATTTATGATAGGGAGGGTAATCATGCATTCTAAGAAGATATGATTTACGGAGAGGCAGCGACTCGGACCACTTAAAGTTTTTTTGATAATATTGTCAAAGGTTAGGATTTTGTCATTAATGACCGACTATACAAAGATTTTTGTCTTGGAAGGACAATTAATTTTTCCATATTAATTTCCATGACTTGAATTTAGTGTCGCCATTGGTTAGAAAGCAGTAGAATGATTTGACAGAAGATGATTATTCTGAGAGAGGAGTCATATGGCTTTGTCTTCAGAGTTGTTACGTTGTACAGAAGACGTACAACGCCTATTATCATGGATTGCATCGAAGATAGTTAGTAGATCCACGTTCGATGCTAAATGAAATTTCATCTATTCAAAATGGTTGAGGTTGGTGGGCTTGCGGCTTCAGCAACATAGGCATACCAATCCAAACAGATGTTGAATAAATGTGTGAGGGAGTAACCAAAAGGGGGGGGGGGGGGGGGGGGGGGGGGGGGAATAAGATCACAAGGGTTATAACTCTCCTTTTGTACAAGCCTAAAAACAAGGATAAAATTATCCAAATTAGTCAATAGACCCGCCTAGAAACGGTCGACTGTTCACCCCGAATGGTCAAACGAATCTGACAAAAAAAGCTTTGAATCGAAAGTGCACCAAAATAGTCGACCGTTTCTGGTAGATCAAAATGGACATCTCTCGACAATTGCACTTTCCGAGCTCGATTATCACCCAATTTTCTATCCATTTTTGTCGTTGATTTTCAATTGTTTCCTCGACGCAACCTTGCATCTAACATGACTTTTGTTTTAGCCTCCAAATTTTGTCGGAATCGGAGACAATTCCAACACAGGGGAGCCATTAACATGTGTTTGGTAATTGATTCTACCTATTTCACGCCACAAAGAATATCGACTAAGTTAGACGCATGCACGTGTTTTATGAAAACTAAGGTATTTTAACAAAATTGGTCCTGGTAAATAGTCTACACTAATATTTTGTCAATAAGCCTTCAATCGTATTACTTTCTCCACTCAAACAATAGATTGTTTGTTTTTGTAATTTAGAATCTCACATTTCCTGAGAACATCATTGTATAATATTGTATTGGGCTGCCTACTAAACAACCATGGGAAAATCCATCTAGTTGATTAACTAAAAATCCAGACTCATCTATCCAAATGTATATGTTTGTATAAAATAAACTACATGGTTCTTATTGTATCACGGAAACTTGATTCCGGAAGATGGGTTGTGTTGGCCGGGATGTCAATGTATGCATGTTTTATACATTGTGTTTATTAACTCCACTAATTGTTTATTTATTGCATGTGCTATCATAAACTAAATCTTGACCTTGCGTGCAAAGTTGATCTTGACTCCATTAATTTGAAGGACAAATATCAGGGGAAGGTGAAAATGATTTCATCCGAGTATTTCCGGTTTCTAAGTAAGGCATGTTAGTATGTTACGTGCAACTTCAACTGTGATAGATATTGAGTTGTTTTTTCAAAGAATTTTCTGCAGTAAACTAAATTTTAAGACGTTTCTCGTTATTAATGGGATGCAATCTTTTATCTTGACCATTTTCAAAGTAAAAATTTACCAACTATAAGACAATGTAGATAATGAGTTGTAACTTTTCCGACTTAATCTAAGATTTCAAGCAATAAGGAACTATAAAAGTGGCACCGACTAAAAAAAAACTAATATGGTATATATCATTACACAATAAGTGTATCCAAAGTAGTTTAAGGACCAGTTGGAGGAGAGTGAGGTTGCAAGTTTGATATTCACTCCGTAACTGTAACCATGGATAAAATGCGAATATACAAAACTCACAATAATAATTAGAATTAGTCCCACCAATTATCACAAAAAGTGTTATATTTTATTATCAAAATCATGATTCACTATTCACCACCAGAACCCTATATTTACTCAGGCTAAATCCTTGACGGATAGAAACGAAACGGCACGGACTCCAGCTAGCCATGGACTGCCTGTACCACCACAGGAGCAACAGCAACCAAACATGTGGAAAATGGAAAGAAAATTCAAAACCTGTCGGTCTCTTGGGTGCATTACTTGGTTTCTATCAATACTATCTTCCCACGCAGCAGATGAGAGGTGGAGGGAAAGGAGCTGAAGGGTTGAGTCACTAGCAACCACAGGTGTGGGGCGTGATCTGTCCATTTCAGTCAAATCACTCTTCTCAAACCTGCCGACTTGTGCCATTGCGGCAGAACGCCAACAAATGGGTGATTAATGAATATTTGTAATTTTTAATATTTAAGAAGTTTAAAAGAAGGGAAATTTTTAAAGTAAAAGTATATTTTCTTGGAATGGAAATTTACCCAATGGCTCGGGTGTTGGAAGCAACGTATTCTTCGTGGGAATTAACTAGGCAAAACTATGCATTATTGCATTTGCAACAAAATTCTCTCTTTCAGTCTACATTTTTGTGGTATTGATGATTTCACCGATAGAAATTGTTGTATAGATTTGCATGCAAACTCTCTTGGTGATCCATGGGAATGGTGAATCGGTCCTAGCTTTGTTGCATGGATTCTACATTGGTGATGAATTAATTGGTTTAAACCTTGTCAATGACAGTAAATCTCACTATGAACAATCATCTTATAAGCTTAGACTCAAAATTTCAACAAGTAATTTTATCTTTTTTTAACTAAAACTCATTTTGCCTTGTCCTTACATCAGTTTGCAGTGCAATACAAAAGTATATATACTAAGATGAACGTATTTTCTTATTTGAATCACATTAACGGTTCTACCTCCATAAACTCCAAGAGTATAATTATTCTGCTTTGCGAGAAAAAAAAGTTATTCTTCTAAATTAGAGTTTCAACATCTGCATTTTGAAAAATTCCTATTCAATATTGTTTATGAAAATTACTCTTTTTGATAGTACAAAATACATTTTTTTGAAGTGATAAATAAAACAATTACATAAGAAAACATACAGATACCAAAAGAAAGCCCATGCCCACACTCTCCATGTTAATAATTACATTTGCAGACTGCAGTAAGTTTGACAAGAAGTTTTTGTCTTTCTCCCCATTAGGGTTTGGTTTGGAAGAAGCAGCACAATGCACAACATGCACTTCACTAAACCACCACTCCATCTTTTTTAAAAGGGTGATTTGCTTGGGTAGACCCCAAAAGGTGCACAATTGGTGAAATACCCCTGGAACTTTAGTATTCACTTCGGTACACCTCGTTTCCCCGTTTTTTGCTTGTATGCCCCTGAGCCGTTTGTGGGGCCGACGGATTACAAACGCTGTGTGCTCTCCGTCAACTCCGTTCCCACTCCGTCAACGCCGTTCACTTTCGATTGTTAGGTTAAAACCCTTCCCAAAATTTCCCCCAAAATTCCCCCACGGATTTCACCATAAATTTCCGACCTTTCCTCCGATCAAAATCCAATTTTAAATCTCTACCCTGCCACCCCCTATTCCGACGTCGAGATGGCTGGTCGTCGCAATGCTAGAGTGGTTGATCTGGTTTCCAGCTCGAACACCGGCAACAACATGTCCACGTCCGAGCATAATACCGGTAGCGGTTACTTCCCAATGCAGACGACCTCCACCTACTCAACTGGGTCTGTAAGCTCAACCCCACTCCCTGCTTTGCCACTTTGTGAGTGTGGTCTGCCATGCCGGTTGTATACGTCGGCGAAGGAGTGGTCGTACGGGCGGCGTTTTTTGCGATGCTCTAACCATTGGAAGGTGATCTTCATTTTGAGGCTTTTGAATTTAGTTAGAGTAGAAGGTTTGGTTGGTAGTTGTGTATTTAGTAGCGAGGACAATTGCTGAAATTGCAGGAAAACGAGCAAAAGAAATGTGGCTACTTCCAATGGGTTGATGGGAACAGCGGGCGTATCTCTTTGGAGACATTGCATGACATTATGTTGGAAAAGTATGGTCTTCTAGACCAGAAGGTGGAAGAGATGAAGGCACAGTTGGAGGATACAAAAGTAGTTATTTCTGAGCTGAAGGTGTTAATGGCCAAAGCTGAAGAATTCATGGCCAAGTTGAATACTATCAAGATTTTTTTCTTGTTGGTGTTGGTTGCCTTAGTTGGGAAAGCGTTGCTCTGAGGTTGTTGTTACGTAATGTTGGTAAGTGTAATTTAAGGTTGGTGTTTTGTAGCGGTGTTATGTAGTGGTGTGTGTTATGTAATGTTGGTGTTATGTAGTGGTGTGTGTTATGTAATGTTTGTTGGTGTTTAGTTGGTGTTATGTTGTGGTTTGTGTTATGTAATGTTGGTGTTATGTAGTGGTTTATCAAACAATGCTTGTTACAGTTGGAATATTATGACAAAAATTGTTTGAATCTCTGAGTTCTGTTTATATCCTGTCTACTTGAGTTACTTGAGTTAATATTATGTGAAATCTTCTGGATTTTCCGGTGATGCTTCAAGTGTGACATTCAGATACCTAGCAACTAAACAAGTGAATTAGAAGACCATCACTCCCAAGTGGACCCTGGTGCTTCATGATACAGAAGTAAAACTAGAGCAGTGTTGTTCTGATGTTGAAGCAATTGCCAGGGACGAATTGCATAGCTATTAGGACCAATTGTTCTGATGTTGAACCAAGAAACACCCACAGGCATAACAACTTAACCAGAGGTAACAAACAGTTGGTTTTGAGTACATGTTATGAAGCAGCAGTATAATCCAAATGAAATTGGAAGTAATAAACCAAAGCAATGGCAAAATGATCAGCAGTAAAAGGTCCAATTCAATAAACCATATCTCAAAGCACCTTAAGTATTCACACAAGTTCATAAAAACCTTTCAAAGTCAGCGTACTACTACAATTCAGTTGTTTTAGCAGACAATACAGAGAAAGATAGAGATACTACAAGTACAAAACCACCACATCAATTGAATGTGGGCCACTGCAGATGTTCCAAGCTAAGTTGGCCAGAGGTTGCTGTGTGGAATAGGCTGGTCATCGGGCCAAATTGTTGGGAGCTACTTTGGGTGCCCTCTTCTGTTGGGTATGAAGATTGTGTACTAGATTGTCCTTGAGGTGGAGGTGCTTCTGCTAGTGGAGGAGTACCTTCTGCTTCAGGTGTAGTGTAAGTCTCCGAATTCATTCCATTTGTCTTTCTCTTCCCGCTTCTTCCTTTACTTTTAGTTCTGTTTAGAAGACAACCATTAGTGTAAGATATTATACAAAAATATAGCAAACAACCAAACAAAAATATACCTTGATGCACCTGCTTCTTGACTACCAATTGGTTCCTTACACCTCCTTGCTTGGTGGCCTAGAAGACCACATCTTGAACATTTTTTCATCCTTCCAGTGTTATTGTGGTCCATCGAGCTTTTATATCTACTAGTCTTAGGCCTCCCAGCTTGCCTTTTCACAGGTGGAGGTAGTAGGTGGAAACCTTGCACCATTTTCCATTCGGACTTGTCAACCATTGGGTGTATACCAATACAATAAGCTCTGATGTATGCTTCCCTTTTGAACCAGTCACTAACAAAGTCTTCCCAAACAACCCCTCTAATGGTTCCAATGAATGCAGCAGCGTGTTGGCATGGTAATCCTGTGAGTTGCCATTGCCCACAACTACAACTTCTGACATTAAGATGAACCACAAACCTCCTCTGCTTGTAAGTGACCTCTGCCATAGAGTTTGGGGATCTGACTACAATGTAATCCCCCAATTCCCTTGACAATGCATTAAGCCATTTCCTTGCCTTGGGCACTACAGAGTCAGTCCACTCTTTGCTCTCTTCTTGCCGTTTGAACATTGTTTGCATCAACTTCTGTCTGAGCTTATCTATCATTGTAACAATGGGTAGATGCCTAACTTCTCTAATGTAGTTATTAAATGACTCACTAAGGTTGTTTGTGATGTAATTGCATTTTGCTTCACAATTAAACTGACTCCTACTCCAAACCCTATTGGCATTGTCTACCTTAAGTAGCCATTGATATGCTTCTTCATTTTCATTCCTTAGGGCATGCATTTTCCTGTCAAATTCAGTAGTTGTGTAAGCATTTGCTGCATCCCACATCAGGCTAAGAAGCAATGAGTTCCGGAATTTCTTCTGAAAATTCTGATACAAATGTCTTGCACAAGCTCTATGCTCACAACCACTGAACATAACTGCCACTCCCTCTTCTAAGCCTTTACACCTGTCGCTTATTAACACCAAATCTTCTCTGTGACCCACTGCTTCTTTCAGATGGCCAAGGAACCACTCCCAATTGTCTTGTGTTTCTGAATCTGCAACACCAAAGGCTAATGGGAATAGTTGATGATTCCCATCTACTGAGGTGGCTGAAAGGAGAGTGCCTTTAAACTTTCCCTTGAGATGACAACCATCCAGACCAATAACTGGCCTACAACCTCTCACAAATCCTTCCTTGCAACCCCTTAGACATACAAAACACCTTAGGAATGTTCCATCCTTAGTGTTAACCTCATGTGCTATAACACTACCTGGGTTTGTTCTTTCTATTTCACCAAGCAGTGAAGGTATCAGACCATATTGTTCTTCATGTCCACCAAATAACTTAGCCATAGCAATCTCTCTACCTCTCCAAACTCTGTGATAGGGTAAGGTCAGGTGAAATATTTTCTTCATCTGATCACTAATATTCCTAACTGTCAATCTGTCATCTAAATTTAACCATTCTAGGCATTGATATGCAACCCAATTCTTTGTAGCCATCTTCGATGCACAGTTATTCACAGAAGTACATGTATGTGGGAGCCTAAGAGTCTTAATTTGGAACACATCTCCCACATTTAACCTTGAAGCATGTATTCTCCAACCACATTTGAGGTCTCTACACCTAGCTGTAACTCTATGAGGGTCACTTTTCAAGAAAATAATCTCACACTCCTTCAAAATGCAGTATGTTAACAAAGCCATCCTAAAACTGAAGACATTGGGAAACTTCTTGTTAACAGCTATGTCTGGGTTTGACATATTAACTTCCAATGTTTCTTGACCGACATCAACATTTTGAAAAACATCATCAGAACTTCTATGCTCATCAAAATCAAGCCCTAAAAGGTCATCAGATTCTTCAGAGTCCTCTGCAGACAATTGGTAGTCTGGGTCAGACTCACTTTCACTTGACACATCATCCTCCCCACTATGTAATGATGGGTTACTTTCAGGTGGTCTTATTCCCTGATCAACCCTAGTACCACTACCTCGTGCTCCAATTGATGGGGGATCAGCTTCATGAGAAAGTGGTCGAGATCCTACACTTCCAACTACACTAGGTACTGCTCCACATTCATTTGCCACCTCAAGTTGTGGTTCTGCCTCATTCTCAATTGCTACTGCCTCAACAACTGTTTCTCTCCCAACCTGAACATCCTGCTGACTATCAACAATTGGTTCTCTCACAACCTCAACATCTGGCTGACCCTCAACCTCAACTCCTGTAGTTCGACTACCTCCACTCCTCAAAGTCGCATACACATCCAAAACATGCATTGGATTGCTGAACCTAAGGGCCTCCTTAATGTCCAAGTCAGTAGCTAGCACTCTGAAATCTTTCCTAGTAGAACTTGGAATCATGTAATGCAAGGCAATTTCATCACTATTAGTCCACTGCTTAACCGTACAAACCCAAGACCTAAGCATGTTCATATTCAAGTCCTCCACTACTAGCATGGAAGCAACCTCTACAAAACCAACTGCTCTTTCCCTTCCCTTTCTATTACACCATCTACCATCACAATGCAACCTAACATTCAAACTGTCCCCTAAATAAGCACCACTGTATTCCAAACCAAAATGTAAAACAAAATCAAAATCAAAAATCGAAAGAGGGGGAACAAATGACAACCAAATCAAGAGAGGGAAAGTACTTACTAACGTCGTTTCCCCACCAACCCACTCCTAGTGTGAACCATCGACGTTTTTGGATGCGTGGCCGCACCTTTGTTGCTTCCGCGTCTTCGGACTCAAATGATGGGATTTTCTCTGACGTGGGGGAACTGGGAATGGGGATTAGGGGTGATGGATCACGAAGCAAGCCGATGGGAATGGGGATTTGAGGTTCGTGGGGGAAATTGGGGGAAACGACGAATTGGGGGAAATTTTGGGAAGGGTTTTAACCTAACAATCGAAAGTGAACGGCGTTGACGGAGTGGGAACGGAGTTGACGGAGAGCACACAACGTTTGTAATCCGTCGGCCCCACAAACGGCTCAGGGGCATACAAGCAAAAAACGGGGAAACGAGGTGTACCGAAGTGAATACTAAAGTTCCAGGGGTATTTCACCAATTGTGCACCTTTTGGGGTCTACCCAAGCAAATCACCCTTTTTAAAACTCCAAACCAACCAAACAAATTCCATTAATTTCAGACATGGAGAGTGGTGGAGAAGTGAGGGCGTTCGACACCGTGGAGGACCTCTCCACTGGCTTGGTGGACCACATTGTGCAACTCTCTGAGGTTTATGTGAGGGAAAGAGGTGCCTTCTCTCTTGTTCTCTCTGGTGGTTCTCATCTTCTCCACCTTCTCAGGTCTTTATGGACACACACTTGTATTTGTATATACATTTGTTATCACTTTGTTCTTTGTGATGTGTAGATGCATGTTGGTCATGTTGCATGCTTTCATTTTTGTTGTTGTTGAAGTATTTAGTATTTTAAGTACGTGTAAGTCACATGTATTTTTAAGTTCTCTCATGTTGTAGATGTTTTGATGGGTTAGGAAGTTGAGTGGAGCTCCATATTTGAAGACTGTGGATTGGTCAAAGTGGCATGTGTTTTGGGCTGAAGAAAATGCTGTTCCAAGGAACCACCCAAGTAGTCACTATAGGTTGGCCAAGGAAGCATTTCTTTCCAAAGTAAGTTACTTTAGTTTTGCGAAGCTAACATTGCTGGTTGGTGGATGAGACTACTAAAACAATGCATGTTACGTCATGCATCTTAATTAAGGCTTTTGTGTTCAGTGTTTGAGGCACATATGCATAGTGCATGCGTGAACTTGCTCTTGTGAATCTTCACATATATTGTGGGATTGTAGGATCCCCGGAGGGCCACCCACAGGTGGGTGGGGAAATGGGGTGGAATGATGGGTAGAAATCTTACTTAATTACCTTCTATCTATACATGTAACTTCTTAGGTACTTCAAGCCACGTCTCAAACTTATGCTGTATTGCTATACATGTTTGAGTAATCAGAAATTTCATGGTCTCATAATCACTATAATTATTATTTTCTCATGAAATTTTAAGATCATACTTATTACGGGAAGTCCTTTAACTATATATATATATATATATATATATATATATATATATATTGAGACACACACACACGTTGATCGGTTGATATTTAAGAAATGAATTTTCATATCAACTAAATATATTGTATATTAACTAAATATTTTGTAAAGATCATATATATATGTTTGCTAATGAACAATTGAACTTATCATGTACGTGTAGGTACCACTTATCCCCTCCAAGGTGGTGGCAGCCGTGTCACCGTCATTGCCTTTGCCTCTCTCAGCCGAATCAGTGGCGGAGGACTACGAGAAAAGAATCCGGCAGATTGTAAAAAGCCGGACGGTTGACGTGGCCCGATCAAGCGATTGCCCAAAGTTTGACCTAGTGCTTCTTGCAGTAGGTCCAGAGGACAAAGTAATTACCTCTCACAACCCGATGCTACTCCACGGGGGGCACGAGGCTGATGACCAGCAATGCCCCTGGGTAGCACCGGTCAAGTCATTGTCGTCGTCATCGTCGTCACCATCACCAACAGAAAAGGTTGCAATGACAATGCCAGTGATCAATTCCGCCGCAAACTTGACTGCTATCGCCGTGGGGCCCGCGGCAGCGGCGGCGCTTAAGTTTGCATTAATGGGGAGTAACGGAGGCAATGTCAAAGGGAAGTTGGTGTGGTTTGTGGATGAAGCTGCTGCTCCAGTTCTTGGGATCAATTGACTTGAACATGTTTATGTGTTTGTGTTTCTATCCTACCTACTTGTCATGTTATGATATGATATGTGTTTTAGTTTGGTGGTTTGGACTTCGAAGCTGCTTGCTTACATGGAGATGTTATGTTATGTTATGGTAGTTTTGTCTTGACGTTTTGATTAGTTGCTTGACTTCTGACTTTTCTTTCCTCGGGTCGTTTTGGAATGTTTTTGGAGGAGGAGACATAAGTTGGATTTTTTCTATTTTGAATTCAAAACTGCGATTTGTGTTCTGACGTGAAATGAGAAGACATCACCCACTGGCCACTACCAGATGTAAACTTCGGTTTTTGGTAGTTGATTTAAATTGTGTTTCTGTTTTACTTTAAATCCAGTCTTTGAAAATTCTCACTGCACTAATTACAAGTTAACACTGAACACTGTTATTTATCCTGCATATTTATGCTTTGACTTAATAAATAACATGTCACAGATAAGCAAAAAATATGTTATTTATCCAATAATCTAGTTCTATCCTATGAACTTTACCAATGATGTATCTAATGCTCTCGAAATTGTATTTGTTTAACCTCCATGCACCTACGATGATAAACAAATTGTAATGTTTTGATTAAGTTAATTTAGGGAAATTTGAGTTTTTATGCTTAAATTTGCTCAAGAATTGAAAAAAAAATCACACTTTCACATCATCGTAGAAATATGCTTATGTACTACACAAAATACCCCTTGCGTAAACCATTTCATTTCTCAATGATACTCGATGGTATTCAATGGAGCTCGACAAGTTCTCGATATGAACTCAATAGTATGCTCTATAAAGCTCGATGAATGACAATTTCTTATGGTTGTGACTAATTTGTTCGATGACATTAGCATAAAAAATTCAAATTGTTAACATAAGTATTATCGATGTGTTCGATAAGTTTTCGATATGAACTCGATAGACTTGATGTGTTCGATAAGTGTTCGATGAGTTCTTAACATAAGAAATGGTTATTCATTGAGCATACTATCGAGTTTATATCGAGAACTTATTGAACTCATCGAGTATCATCGATTTTCGAGAAAGAATAGTTTATGCAATGAGTAGTTTGGATAACAATGGAAACATAAACATATTTCTACGATGATGTCAAAATGTGATTTTTTTTTTAATTATCAGATCACTTTAAGTATAAAAACTCAAATTCTCCTTAGAGCATCAGTTATCATGACCTAGGTCATCATGATGACCTAGGTCATGCAAACTCTCCCTCTTCGTTTCTCTCTCTGTCACGTTATCATGACCAACCTTCTCTTTTTCCTTCATTATTCACCAATTTACCATGACCTAAGTCATCACACTCTCTTTCCTCCACATCATTGATTTCCTTATCAACTTTTATTCTATTCCAAAATCATTTATATTTACCAAAAATATTAATAATATATTTGGAAAAACCAAAATACCAATAAATCTCATATTTCCAAATTACATATAATTTTTTTAGTTAACCATCAATGATTAGCAAATAGTAAATATCATTAATATTAATAAAACAAATATTACATTAAATTAAACAAACATAAGCTTACATTACCCGAAACAATAAACCAAATACACAACATAAACAAAATATGTAGTTGTGGTTTTTATTTCCCTAATTTATAACATATCTTTCCTAATTTGTAGTTGTGGTTTTTATTTCTGTTTAAGACTTATCTTCCCTATTTTCATGATTAGTTTCAGTTGTTGTTATTTCAGTTTAATTTTTGTTTTCTACTTTAAATTTAGCATAATATTTTCTATTTTAGAAAAGTTGGTGTGTTTCAGTATAAATTTCGTACTTAAATCATATCTATTTATAAAAATATAAACCCCTAATTATTATAACAAATACCAATAAATTTTGTATTGTTATTTTTTTATCATTTTTTATCTGTTTTTTAAATCTTATTTTCTCAAAATATGTTTTATAATTTATTTATTTTAATTTTTTCCTGAATCGACTCTAACTTTTCAACACTGCTCCCTCTTACCCATCATTTGTAGGTCAATTTTGCAACTAATTAAAAAAATAATTAAAATAATATAAACAATTATAAACGTATTTAAAAAAATTACAATTAAAACAAACAAAACAAAATTAAAAAAAAAATCACGACCGACCAAGGTCATGATTAGGTCACTCCAGCGACCCGATCGATGACCAGGTCGATGGATGACCGAGTCATCCTCCAAATGACCAGGTCATGTGGTGACCTCCACTGGGTCGGTCATCAGAGGATGACCTCCCTTGGTGGATGGTCTTATCTTCATGTCCGATAAGTTCTGCACCGTGACCCCTATGGTGGAACCATTGGCCATGGTTTAGGTTTAGAGCCATCAAATCACTAACTCCAAATTTGTACATGCTCATATATTTATTTTTATATAAGGACTGATAGCATCTTCAATTAAGTTCGTCACTCCACTTCTTTCAAGTCCGCGCACTTAGGGCACCCTTAACGGGGGTGCCCCGCCCGGGCGCCCGGGCACACCCCCGTTAGCGGGCGGGGCGCCCGTGGGGCGCTTGCCCGGGCGGTGGGCGTCCCGGGCAGACGCCCGGGCGCCCATGGGAGGGGGACACGTGTCCCCCTCCCATTGGTTTTTTTTTTGATTTTTTTTAGTTTTGGTTTTGTTATTAATGGATTGGGTATTTGTTATAAATGTGGGGTAATAATTTTTTGTAAGTGATTAAAATTAAGAATTTTCCAGAACCAACAATTTCAAGTTAAATAGAAAAAAATTTAATACAACAATACTATAACAACAATACATTAATAATAATAAAATACGAAATACAACCAACCACATGAAACATCTGTTAAAGGGAAATACAAACCATACGGACTACTACAACCCGAAATACAAACTAAGGGAAATACAAACCATACGGAATACATACTACATCAAACTACACGTACTCATTCTCTTCTGCCCAGGCGAGAAGTTTATCGATTACTTTTTGATCATTCTCCGTCGGGTTGTCCTTCCTCATCAGAGAGTGAAGCATGTCCAACTTATTTTTTATTAAATGTCTCTGGAAATTCCTTTCCGCTAACTCCTCTTGCTTGGAGAAACCATCTTCTCTGACTTGGGCGGTGTATCGCATCTGTTGTGCAAGTTCTCTAACATCGGTGTCTCGTTCGGGGCGTAATGCACTCTTAGCCTTTTTCTTAGCCTTCTTCACACCTTCTGGGCGTGTAGACGACTCCGGCATCGGCTCTTCTGCATCCGAGGGTGATTGCGTCCTCGAGCCGTCCGTGCTCTTTCTTTTCCCAAGGCTTCCTGACTGGGGATTATTTTCATCGTGCAACTCCGGGGACTCCCAGTCAACACGCACGGCATTAGCTCCGGAGATCACACTCTCCCATTTTGGGTACCTACGCAACATAACCCAAGCATCAAAATAAAGAAATTTACTAGGCCCATGATTTCGCTCGTAGATCACGTGCGCTTGTCGGACAACATCGTCGTCATTCTGGCCGCTCCTTTTCCGTCGGAATGCCTGATCGAAGCACCCGACCCACTTGTTCACAGCAGGTATAATTCTCCTCCACCGTCCTTTTAAGGACTCTGCGTTCCTTTCGGGTAGGCCTGTGTCTTCCACGGAGATGTCGTACACACGTTTCACCCTAGTCCACAATGAAGTAGACTTCTGGTTTGTCCCTGTCACCGCATCGCAACTGACTTCCATATATGCAGAGACAAGTCTCTCGTCCTCAGCTGTGGTCCACAACTTCGGATTGGCTTTGGCACTTTGGACTTGCTTGCGGTGACGACGCTGTGGAGGTGGGGATGGTGGTGTGGGGGTGTGTCGTGGTGGGGACTCATCGTCGTCGTTACCCTCATCTTCAGTGTTCGCCATACTCTGGCGGCTATTTTGAGACAAGGGTCGGCCAAACATCTGGAACTGCGGTTGATTATAAGGGAATGGTGGTGCATATTGAGAGTATTGTGGGAATGTTAAGTTTTGATCTGGGGATGCGTAGTGGGAGAATTGTGGGAATGGAGTTTTGGTCAGGTGGTGGGAATGGTGGTGCGTACTGGGAGAAGTCGGGTTGTTGGAATGGTTGTTGGTAAAATGGACGTAAGGGATATGGTTGTGGACAGCGTGGATGCGGATTTGATTGTGGATGAGGGGGGGAACGATTGTACTCCGGAGAAGACATTGTGGGAGAAATATGGGATGTAAGTTGAGTTTTGAGTTTTGTGGAAGAGATATGGGGTGTAAGTTGATTTTTGTGTAGTGTATATATAGAGAAAAAATTAGACACTGTGCAATCACGCGGATTACTTTTCTTTCACGCGTATACTGTACATTCACGCGGACTATTTTGTTTCACGTGTATACTGTAGATTCACGCGGACTACTTTTGATTCACGCGTATACTGTGCAATCACGCGTATACTGTGCAGTCACGCGCGTTTCGAAATTCAAATATTCAAATTTCAAATATTCAAATTTCAAATATTCAAAATTTTGTGTTTAATAGTGATTAATATTGTTAATTAATTAATAGTAATAATAAGTATATCGCGAATTAAAATTATAATGTAATTAGAATTAGATTTATATATAATGTATTTTGTTAAATGTTGTGTGAGAATTAAATTTGTTTAATTAAGAAATGATGTGGATGAAAGAGAGTGTAGGGTGGGTGGGGGTAGCCTGGGCATGGATAAGGGGATTTTTTAGGTGGGTTGGGTGAGCTGACGTGGCAGAGAGAGAAGCTGACGTGGCAGATAGAGAGTGCAGGGCGCCCGGGAGTAGCCCGGGCGCTGTTAAATATGCTCTTAAACGGATTATAGTGAAAAGACCCTACCCTACAGTGAATTGATGACTTTTAATCTTCGCTTTTGAGAAATGCGTTATCAGAACTTAAACAAACTTCATATTTGTGTTTATTTGAACTTCAAATATTACATTAAGAAACCAAGTGGAATCGAACTTGAATGCTAACTAAACCAAGGGGTTAGCTCAAGCTAATACATTGCTAATTATTTTGAAAGATTTACTACCAACACAAGTCCACAACAACAACAAAAAACAGTGAACTGGTAGGTGTCTTTTTTCTAAATGTGCACATCATGTATAGTTGCATACATATAGCAAACTCATGAGCTGGTAATTGCATTTGCATTCAAGCACGAGATGTAAAAGTACCATAACATGTATTATGATTTATGACATGATGGAAGTTGATAAGAAGGAAAGTAAATTTTGTTAGGTAGTGTCGTGGGCAGCAGGACCGATCACAGCCTGGAAACAGCTCCACCACCATCCTTCTTCCTAAGGTTAAAATTGGGGTCTGGGCAATAGCTTGAGTTCGATCCAGAACTCCCCACTGCCTGTGTGCGTTGCGATCTCACACAACAGTTTCAAAACGTAAACGCCTCAGGGAATCCAAAGGCAGTACTGGATAAGATCTGGATCTATACGCGTTGGCTGTGCACTGCACACTCTGGACTTTAGTACGTACATCTTTGGGTAACATAGCAGTAACTTTTTTTAGCTTGGAAGTGTTATTCTAGTCTAATTGAATTTGAATCAGAATCAGAATCAGAGATTACTGGGTAGCTGCTGGTCTGGCAAGTGGCAACCCTGTTGGTGGATTACAGTTTTTTAAGAAACCAGGGTTTGACATATCTTCGATCTACTAATGGAACTAGAGACAGCTTGTTATCTTTACATACCTATTGTCTCTCTCAATTATTAAATACTAGCTGGGTGCAGGAGTTGAATGCAAGTTCAGGTCCGTAACAATTAAATCAATCTTATCATTTATATAATAAAAGGACGGACAGCCCGTTCATCTTTTCAAGGACACTACCAAAATCGAAATAACATTGAGTAGAAATATAATCTGAGATTTACGCTCAACATTTAAATAAACCCACAGTAATGACACCTCGACCTAGCTTTCACCTATAAAAAGAATCCCCACACCAAGAAAATTCAAGAGGCACAAGAAGGCGAGAAAGTGAGACCACGGGAAAGCATATCCTTTGAACAGCTAAGGTGAACCTCGTTTTTATTTTCGTGCTGGATCAATAGGAATGTACAAATTTTGTCCTGAAAATTACAGACTGATCAACAATTACAAAATTTATAAATCTTTGGAAGGAGCAATGTTATCCATCTGATAGTGTCTTAACTCTTAACGATAAATACACCCGATTCTAAATACAGGGTTGCAGTCCTTTTAAACAAATCTTTATACGTTGTCCAACGGAAAATTGAGTCAGCTTCTACGGGGTCACAAACATGTCCTGTGGCACACAGAGGCAGGATAGCAGATTGCAGCATAAATGTTGTCTAAATATTTATCCTGTTCTTTTCTTTTTCCCTGCGTATCTTCAACTTTGTCCTCTATTCACTTTGTTGTAGGATGCTTAATCAGATGACTTCCTTTTCCAGTTTCAAAACTGCCATAAAGGCTTCTTGGGGAACGTCTACTTTGCCAATTGCTTTCATCCGTTTCTTTCCCTCAGCCTAACCATTCAGAACAAGAGAGCAATAAACTAATGTGTAAAATGGAATGACATTGGAATAGCTCCAGGACTATAGGCATACGGCTGAAGATGGGTGAACACTTTTCAAGTTTCCTTCTAAAATAAAATGTATGAAGATATATCTGCTTTTAGTGAGTTGCAAAAAAAAATCTTATTGAACAATTCTTGATATAATAATCATCACTTACGAAGCTGCTACATCATGGAAAAATTGCAAAACAAGTAACATGATGATGACTTGTCATTGACATATAGATGGAATGAAGGAATTAAAATGTACTCTTTAGGGATCAAAACACACCTGTTTTTTCAGTAGCTTCTTTTTCCTTGTAATATCACCACCTACAGAAAATGAAATGTTACTTTATGTGAAGTATCACTCCACTGCAAATGTCTTTTTGTCGGGCTTTACTCCATGTTGAGGAAAAATAAATCTCAAATTAAATTTCTCCGAGAAAAAAAATAATAGGAAAGTTCTGGTGTTACCATAGCATTTTGATAGAACATCTTTCCTAATGGCTGACAACGCCTCACTCGCAATAACTTTGGCACCTATGCAAGCCTGCCATAACACCATTGAAACCATTATGCTTCATATAACAAGAGACTTGAGGTTCAACTGAGATGGAAGTAGATATTCAATTAACACCTTGTAAGGAAATGAACGTGCATCTTTAAAGATATGCTTTAAGAAAGAAAGAAAATTGGTACAAGAGGATAGCATGAGTTTAGTTACAGCTTTCAGACTTTTAGGAATGCAAGGAGACAGGAAATAAGCAACAACATCGGAATTGTGACTTGAATGTTACAAACTACTGACATTAGCAGCATGGGGTGATTAATTTTGAATTGGTAACAAAGACCAAAGGCCACAGAAAAAGACATAGAGATGTTAATAACTTCTACAAAAAAAGAAAAAAGCATTTTATTGGATACTATTAGATTCCTAGAGTAAAAGCTTTCCATACACTGGAAAAAAGACTATATGGACAGATATCTCCGCATCAATTGATAAACCACACACCATACCTTTAAAGAACAATGATGTAAAGAAGAAAAGACATATCTTTGCCATATTCATACAATAGGTTCTTTAAACGTTCTACATATCAAGGTTCCGTGTTCTTTTATCATTACAGAAGTCATATCTGCAATTACCTGAATTGGTACTTTAAACATCTGACGAGGGATAAGCTCTTTTAGCTTTTGCGTCAAAGCCCTCCCCAAACCATATGCCTGCAGAGAATGTAATGTTTTACTTGAACTAGGACAAATACGTAATGCTAATTTTGACATTTCTTTATAAAGAAAATTTGCTCAGTTAAATCTATCGAATGTCTTCTTTGCAAATCTCAACAGAACAATGGCTGCAATATAATGAAATAAACTGCCAAGACGCACTTATAACATGTAATGGTTCGCCAAAAACCTTATTGTAAACGTGTAGTTAGTTAGAAATTAAGTTCCAAAATTTTACGAAAATGCCTATCATTTTCTTTACAAAGTACAAACAAAGATACTGTAAGAAAATGTATTCTAGGTGGCTCACAATTTATAACTTAATTTACATATATGTCTTCAGATTATAAAAATAAAAATTGCAGGGTATCAAATACCATATAAGTAATTTGTCCGACAACAAGGAGTACTCAAGGTAGTGCTGTGCAATTTAAACACCATACATGTATCTATTTCAGTAAGCAGTCTCCACGGAAAACTGGATCCAATAGAATGTGACATAGTAGTCAATATAAACACCATTTTACATTTGTTTTGATAAATTTATGCAGAAAACTTGGTTGGAGACTACTTAGTGACTATTCAAACAAAAACTAGGATAAAAAAAAATGACAGAAATACACAATAAAAATTAAATTTACCTTATCCTTGTGAACAATTGTTGCCAATGGCTCTACGGGCTCACCATTGATTTGGATATCAAGCTTTACCAAATCACTCTCCCTGTAGCTGTTAAACCAAAATGACATTGAAAAATTGAAGAAACCTAAATATATATATTAGGAGTATTTACTAGAAGAAACATATTACAGTGTCATTTTCACAAAGTAATGTTACTTTGGTTAAAAGTAAAATTTCATACGAGAATAAGTCATTGCTGAATTTCATCCGATGGTTAGCTGCGAACATACTTTTAAAATGGCCTCAGATCTTATTATAACATATAAATAAGATACTATTTATTGAACTGATATAGACAATAAGACAACATTATCCCAAATTAATGAACAAATTTTTCGTCTAAATTACATTACCCTATATTTTTGTCCAAATTTCTACACTTTTATGAACACATCTAAAATCCTTGCATCCAATGATGTATTTGTGGTCGATCACGTAACAATCTAATTGGGTACTCCATCTTATAGTATCCCCAACTTATAGTAGATACTAAAGTAATAAACTCTTTAAGTTACATTCTAGAACATGATTCTAGAATACTTTGGTGTTGAGCGTAATTCTACGTTGGACAATTTGGACTGTTTTTATGACTTATGAGATCTTGGGTCAATGGACTCGAGATAAATTTGTGAGTGGAGTGACCCATGGTCTTCACAAGAATAGTCCAAACCATCCAATGTGGGACTACTCACGACATTTAGAAATGCCAATAGTAAGAGGTGAACAATGTGAAAATAACATGGCTCGTGCCTCATGCTCAACTTTTTTTCTGATCCCATTTTCTTGCAATAGAATATAAATAGCATATCTGTACAAGTTTATTTGTAATGGAATGTATATAGCACAGTGAATGAATATTCATAATTTCTTTGTAAAGTGATGGTTTTATCAATTTTTAGATAGTTAACCAAATTAAATAACATAAAACATTGAAGGCTGCAAAACAATGAGCATGACCTTAATCAATTACATCAATTTCTAGAGACAGTGATAATTGACGTGTCAACCGGAACTAGCAAAACATGTACATCAATCGATTTACATATGCTACCTAATTTTTTCCTCAATCAAGAAAGCAGACACTCATACATATGCATCATACCTTACTAATATTTTGTTATCAAACTCTATCCATCTAAAGTGGATTTGACGTCATGAGAAAGGAACTTCAACCATCTCCGAACACATGTGAAGATGTAGTGTTAAGTAAGGTTAGGTCAAATCCCACAAGGAGCTCTACACCTCAAAAATTGACTTGTAAGGAAGAGACTTCCATGCCTTCATAACCCACAACATATATTTATTTTTACCTGATGTAGGACTATTCCAACATGTAGTATCAAAATTATTTGTTTTTTACCTACTGCTTAGGTATATGTTACAAAGAAAAAAAGAGCAATACATCTAGATTACCCAATGAAGGAGTACTCCATGCTGGCATAGCCTTTGCTTCTCGATTTCAATTGGTCGAAGAAATCTCCAACCATCTATTGAAGCGAAAATAACAGATTGGATACTTGAAATTTTAATAAATATGTCAACACTGTAAAATACGTAGTATTCATTTGAAAAGGTTGAAACCAAAAGGTAGAATTACCTCAGCTAATGGTAACTCATATGTGATCGAAGTCCTATTTTCGGTGATATAGTTCATTTCTTTGAACTCACCCCTACGCTCTTGACCAAGCTCCATTAGAGGTCCAATATAATCTTTAGGTGTAAGCAGGTCGATCTATGACATCATACAGACACCTTTATCAAGTTATTAAAAGGGGGGAAATCCAAAAATATCCAAATTCTTCCCAAGAGCATAATAACCTTCACAAATGGTTCTTCTATAGACTTCCTCTTTCCAGGCTCAGGGACTAAAGATGGATTGGAACATTCAACCTACATTTAAAATTCACGTGGATAAATTTTGATGTATGTGCTTCAACTATATTTACTTGTGGTGAAATAAATACATCATATGGTCCCTTCCTCGAAACAAGGAAAAATCAAGCTCAAAGATATCAGGTTTTAGTTCCTTAAACAGATGGTGATTTCATCGTGAGTAGAGAACTTAATCATATTAAAAAAAGGTTTCAGTGGTGTAATGTAATTATACAACAATCTTTGAACTATAATGAAGTATCACCAGAGTTTTGCAAACTTAAAAGTTCATCAACCAACCCCATTAAGTAAGCCAACCAAATAAAACACCGAAATCTCTGTAGGTTTTGTCATAAAGGAAAATTTCAACTACAGTGTCACATACCCACATCATGCAAGCAATGACTATATTTGAGGAAATTTTGAAGAGAGAATCCAAAAATCAATGTCATGTAAGTGCTACAACGATATTTAGCTTCTACTTTTTGCCCATATCAGCCAAACAAGAATTCTGGATACATCCTCATGTAGGAAATACAAAAATGTCATCCAGATTGTCAATTACATCTAGCACTTTTCTTGTGGCACCACTCCTTTTGAGCCAGATTCTATCCTACATTTACATTTGGTTTGGTTTCACACACTCCTTTAAGACCTGGTTTTTTCATGGGAAAGAAACAAACTACAATATAAAAAATCAAAAATTCCGTAGACATAATAATAACATGGTTGCATTCTTGCATTAGTCCATTTGGTTAATGTGTCAAAATTATATTACAGTGTATAGGCAGTAGTGCAGTTCCATAGTGCAGCAATAAAGCTATGCATACAAGTGAAAATCAGTATAGATGCTGCTATTTAGTGGTCAAATTGCTGCTTCCAGCAAGAGCAATTACTAGTTCTATAAGCTTATGCATGAAGTACTAAAATAATACGATGACTTTCTTACTTAAACATCTCATAAGAAAATTATGATTTAAAATGGGACGCGCATTCAAAAATGTTTCAGATGAATGAAATGATATTGTTATCTATAGTTTGACTTCAAAATGTTTCAAACATCAAAATTATCAAATGAGCATATAAAATTATTGTTTAAATTGGTGGAGTATTTACTCATAGGACAGACTATTTACTCTAGAAAAACCGCAACAACAGGAAATTAAGGGGTTAAGAAATTACAGTTTCACCATTGACACAGGTAACACGGTAAACCACACTTGGCGCTGTGGTGATCAAAGTTAGGTTGTACTCCCTCTCCAGCCTTTCCTGACTCACAAAAGGGCTTCTTCAGTGTCAATCTCACTCGGTCAAATATCAAAAATAGCCAGTGATTACAACCATAATCAGCATGAGAAAGAGGGAAAAGACTTGACCTGAACAATTTCCATATGCAGTAGTCCTAAGAAGCCACAACGAAAGCCAAATCCCATGGCACTTGATGTTTCAGGTTCAAACTGCAGAATAATTAAGCAATTATATTAGATTATGTCTTGCATTTGTGATGTATAGAAATGGAAATGTTTCAGCCCCAAAAGACCTCACTATATTTAAGGCAATGAAGTTTGCAACTTACACAACATCCATAAGAACAATCATAATTGCTTACTTCAAGTCTGTAAATATAATAAGACATGCACATAATGTACTTTCGGTGACCAAAACAGCCAAACCCCACAAAAAGAATTTGAAGATCAATTAGTCTGGCCCATTTGAATCTTATTTACTTCATAAGGATGCATTGTGAGTTAGCCGCTGGCCATCAATCATATGAAAACTGCTCAACTCAAAAAATAATTTCAGAGTAAATCAGCATGGCTGAGAAGTTGAAATTAGATGGACATACTAAAAAGAAATGAAACTGACAGAAACATTAAACAATTTAAAAATGTCATGTGCAGTGGAGAGTTACTGCAAAATCAAAGAGAAGTTCGACAGTTGCTGAGTGGAAGCATGCAGGCATAGAACAAAACCCCGCTTATGTCAAGATAAGAATGCTTATTAAGCTATGTCAGTGTCATCATGAAATTCGTACTAATTATAAACCAAGAATATGACTTAGTTATTGCTTGCCTGAAGTGCTGCATCATTGAGCTGGAGTTTTTCTAATGCATCCCTTAGCTCAGGAAACCTACCGAAAGATTTATTTAATAAATTTTTACATGTTATTTCAAACCAATAAAGAAGATACAGAAAGAATCCTGGAAAAGAGCATTACTGATCAGCATCAACAGGAAATAGTCCACAGAAAACCATAGGTGTTGCTTCCTCGTATCCTGGCAAAGAGCCATGTGCCTTTCGACCAGAATGAGTTATTGTGTCTCCAACCCGAGCATCAGCTACTGATCTTATTGAAGCAGAAAGGTAACCAACCTGTAGCATTATGAATAAGGAAAATAGTAAAGATGGTGTTCAAACCTTGGAAATGCAATGGAGATGATCTAATGCAATCATCATCGAATATACTGAAAATTGTTCAAGGCATGGCAATGATCTAAAAGTTTAAGTTGAATACTAGGATAACCTAAGAGAATTTTTATACGCATCCCTTCATACCTACACAAACTTAAATTGCGTATACTTATGGAACCATGCATTCCAAAATGTGTGCATTTATATCACTTGTTTGTAGCTTCTGTTGAGTAGATCATAGGTGACTCCAAAGAGAGCAACCTCCAGCACATAAGGAACAAACTTTATCTATAATGAAGGCAAAGGATGTCGTAACATTTGGACAAACATATAAGGCTAGAATTTCTTAGCAGAATCTCTGGTTTTATTTTCTTTTTATGTGTCGTAGTCACATTTGCTGATATATCCCCTTGCTCCATTTAACTAATACACCTTTCATACTTTTCCATTTAACTTATATATCATCAACCCTCTGGTTAACTTTTATTCATTGCAGTTGACTGACAACAAAAAAAATCTTTTGTGGTCATTTTGTCTTACTCTTTAATGTTTCAAACTAAAGGGTATGTTTTATAGGACAATACCAAAACCTGTTACGGAGTACGGAAAATGTCAGGTCATTAAAAGACAAAACGTACACAAGATGAGTGGTGCAAGAAAAAGAAGAAACTGATGTTTACCTCACCAGCATAGAGTTCATCAACTTGCATCTGATTAGGTGATAGGACGCCAATTTCATCAGCAAAATACTCCTGAATTAAATTGAATGCCAGATGAATGATACATGAAGACATGTCAAAATAAATCAAAATTTTAGTCATGCAGATTAACTGTGCCACCTAACACCAGGCCACAACAGATAGATAACAAAAGCCCTCTCTAATCATAAAATACATGACTCACTATTTATTTATTTATTTTTGTTCATTTATTAAAAGAAGGGGTACAAGTAGTTAAAAACCATACAAAGAAAGCAGAAATCAAAAGTAAAAAAGACAAAGAAGAAATCCGTCACACGATACAGAAGCAATTTGTCCAAAATATACCCACAAGATGTGGGGTATAGCAGGAAAAAATTCACTACCACCCCTATAAAAACAGAAATAACGTTTCTAAAACAGAAAATCAACTGATATCCCCGAAACTTGTAGCCAAAAATAGATGTCCCAAACTGTCTTTTTCCAAATCTCCCCAAGTACAATTCTCTTGCTATCAAACCGTAGCCTATTATGAGTCACCCAAATATTCCACCATAAGGCTAGAGGGCTAAGATTTCCTGGTTCCTTGACGGGGTCTTTAGGAAGGCCTGATATCTAATTCACCCAAAATTCTCTAAAATCTGCACCTACGACCACCGGACCCTTGCCTTGCTTAGAAGCAAGCTTCTCCAACATAACTCTGGTAATCTCACAATCTCTGAAAAGATGGTTATTATGCTCTTCCTCCACCAAACAGAGTGGGCACCTACTAGCCAACGCTTAGATTGCAAGGCGACCTCAATCAAAGTATTACCATGAAAAATAAGCCAAGCCAAGAAGCAAATTTTCGGCGGAGCGTTCTTGTTCCAAATCAGCGAATCGATGTCTAAGGTCAGGTTTGGGCCAAGAAGAATATAGTAGAGGGATTTAACTAAGATAGGTTAGATCAGAAATTCCAAATAAGGGAATCATAGTCAACATTAGAAATACACCGTGAATTTAACAAATCAAGAAGAGAACAATTGAGAGCATTCGCGGTCCGTAAGGGACCACGAAAAGGATAGATTCGAAACCGGTGACGAATCTTGACATGTCAAGAGATCTGCAACTCACGCCTCCTTGTCCACCACTAACATGTAGAGTAGGGGAAATGAGACCATAAAAGACAATTAACCCACCCATCTATCAGACCAAAATCAAATATCAACCCCATCCACCACTCCACACCTCATTCCAAATTGTACCACATACTCCACCTCAAGAATTCCACTCCACAAACCCTTTATAGTTTTGATATCTTCATGGAACCATTCAGAAGAGCTACGGTAGTATTTGTCACAGATTACACATTTCCACAAAGGTGAATCTGGGTAAGGTGGACCAGAAATTCTCCAAATTCATTTGCCCAACAAAGTTTGGTTAAAGAACTTAATATCTATAATCCGCAGACCACCCCTAGATTTAGGTTGACACACTATCTTCCACGGGACTAAAGGGTATCCTAATTCTTTATCTCCTTTTCCTCTTTCCATAAGAGTTTCTTTGTAAATATACCTTTTTCGCTACACTTGTTGGGACCACAAAGATTGTCATAAAATATATTGGTAAAATAGACAAAACTGATTGGATTAACGTCAATTCCCCCTCAAGATAGAAATTTTCTTTTCCATCCTGCAAGTCTAAGATCCATTCTTTCCAAAACCGGTTCCTAATCTTGTTTACTTTTTTTGGGTGAAAGAGGTAGTCCCAGATATTTACACGGGAAGGTCTCTAACTCTACACCCAAGCATGTTTACCCAATTGAATATTTTTTCATCCCCCATAATTATGTCTATCACAGAAAATTTATTCAAGTTGACAAGAAGTCCCAAAACCCATTCGAAAATCATAATTAGGCAAAACAAAGTCCTAACCAATTTCTTATCCCCATTGCAAAACAATAATGTATCGTCCACATATTGGAGGAAATGGACTTCCTCCCATCTTCTACCCACTTTAAAGTCTTCCCACATCTTATGTTGTTTGAGCACCTCTACCATCCACCCTAGGATCTCCCCAAAGAGTGTAAATAATAGCGGGGAAATTGGGTTCCATTGTCTAATCCCTCTAGAACTCTTAAAAAACCACAAGACAAGTCATTTGCTAGGATTGAAATTTTGGTTGTAGACACAATGACATTAATCTAACCGGTCCATTTATTCCCAAAGTTCATAACTTGCATCACCTTATCTAGGACCTCTCAATCCACACAATCATATGCTTTTGCTAAATCCAATTTTAGCACTAATCCAAGATTTTAGAACGTGATCTAGCCTCCACACACACTCTTGAGCAACTAGGAAATCATCACTAATCAGTCTATCCTCAACAAATACGGACTGGTAACATGAAGACAATTTTGGTAGTACATATTTGAGCATTACAGACAAAATTTTGGAGGAGATTTTAAAACAATTGAGTAAGCTGATTAGACTAAAGTCCATCATGGAACAACCCCGTCTGTTTTTGGAATTAGGCAAATGAAAGTTGAGTTGGCCGGGGATAAATCAACACCATCAAAACAGTCCTTAATGAAACCCTCAACCTCCGGGGACACAATCTCGCAACACTTTTTTGTAAAAAAAAGGAAACCCATCAGGTCCAGGTGCCCCATCAGTCTGCATCTAAAAAACTATTTCCATAATTTCTTGTTTTGTTATTCCTCCTCAAGACTCATACGATCCTCATCTGTAAGAGATTTGAAATTTACATTATTCGCCCACGGGAAATATCCACTTCTTTTCTCAGAGAGTTTTTTGAAAAAAATTATCATCTCTCTACAAAGACCTTTCTGACACAAGCCCGAGATCAGTGTGTAACTTCCGAATTCCATTGAAATAGGAAAAACCACGTGGAATTGTTTTTCAAGATAACTTGAAAAGAACAATGATTCTTATTTCAGCTTTGATAGCTGACATATTTATTGAGAAATATTATGGGATCACAAGGGTAACGGATTCTACAGCCTTTCTGTTAGACCACAAGAACAGTAATGGCCTTGTAGAGCTAGAGAATACTCTTTCTCACACTTATTCTTATAATATTATGATTTTTTAGTCCCTAGTCAACTAAAAGTATTGCTTTTGTAAACATTTTACCTCAATGGTATCTTAAGAGGTTATGCAGTGAATAAAATAAAGGGGAACGTGCTGAAATAAAATGGAATCGGAACTCAAAACAAGGGTATGTTGTATCACACGTATGAAGATAAATTGATGATAAGGGCAAAACCAGGAAGTCAAAAAAGTAGAATGTAAGTGCAATCTCTTTTTAAATTATTAGAAACAAGTATAGGAGAGATCCTTTTGGTAGTGGAAGGTTAACCAACAAAGCTATTGGTTGGGTTAACTGCATGAAGGAAAATGAGGCCTTTAAATAGATTGGTCTTATTCCACACATGAAGTTCCAAGTAAGACAAATATTCTAAATTATCAGTTCATTAGAGTCAGAAAGGTGCAGCAGCAATTCTCACATCAGCAAAAGTTGGCATGAACACTTTTTCATGACAAAGCAATAGGATACCTTTCCACTAGCCATGAAATATATTTTGTCACCTTTCTTTATTGCTCCATCTATAACCCGAAAATAAACAATAACACCTCTGTATGGATCATAATAGCTGCATGAAACAGAACAACAATGTGCCGAATGGGTGTCAAGATCGCAACAATATGTTAGTCATATGCAATTATTATGTATCAAAAGAACGTAGAAAGATAGTGTAGTTATGATGTTAGAAACAAGCACTCTAGAATAAATGCATCCACTGAAAAACATACAATCTACAGTATTCTAAATTTCAAACCATGAACCACAGCTCAATGATGAAAGAATGTCATGAATACCCTTCAAATGGGCTTCAATATCAGCAATTTTTTTAAATAGGCTCACTTATACCCTTTAACTTCAAGTCTTATTTCACCAATACTCTCCAATTTCAAATTTTCTTTCACCTATGCCCTTTTCGCGCCGTTTTCAACATAAACTTGAGTTCAATCTTAATGCTTGAACTTACATTTTGGTCCTTCTTTCTTCTTATAAATTTCAAATAAAAATAAAAATTCAAGTAAAATAGGAAAAACATGAATGTGAGAAAATAATAACACTAGATCAAACTTCGAATTTTCTACAAGCACTGAACAAGAAAAGCCTAAGCATTTTTTCTTTCTTTTCTTTGTTTTTTAATCTATAAATATACATATTTGATATTTATAAGAAATAATAAGGGTACATTTGGAATTCAACTCTTAAAAGTTAGGTTAGCACAAGTTTATGTTGAAAAGTTGATGGAAGGACATTGGTGAAATAAGATTTGAAGAGGGTATAGATGATAGCCTCTTTATTTGAAGAGTAATGGTGATATTGAGGTTCATTTGAAGGGTATCAATGAAACTCCTCCAAAAAAACCAAGCAATATTTCAAATGACATTTTGTATCTGCCACCCTAAATTAATGTCAAAACCTACTAGTATTCACATCAGTAGATTAAATGCTAGTTATAACAATAATTTTGTCCAAATAAGGTGCACAAGTGAATGACCTTTTAGGAGGTAAACAAATAAATATGTGCAATAAAAAAGATTTGCACGATTGGCAAACCTCTGAAAAATGGTTGTGAAACAACTAATGGGACATTCTTATTCAAGATCTCGTGTGAAAAACAAATGGAGTTTTTGCTTGGGTGCACTTTCAAAAGTGACTTATTGGACATTTGCACACGTGTAGTTTTTTATTGGTCTAGTACACTTAGGAACTTAATTAATTGTTTTGATGCACTTCCCCTTAACATCCACTAACATCCGTTAATAGATTCTTTGACGGTGTTAGGTTTATTTGCACTTAACCCCTCCTACTTACACAATCTCAATCTACCCCAAAAACCCACAATTTGGAACATACCACAAATCAAGACCATCAAAACCCCCTCCTTCGCCACAATCTGGACCTCCCTCCACTCCTCAAACACGAACCCCCCTTCAACCCCTTCCCTTCTCCTCTATTCCTCCCCCCTTTTCCTCGACTACTCCTCCAAAATCCACTCCCTCAAAACACAAAATCAGCTTCCAAAAAACAACTCACCACAACAACAAACACCCACCAAAACACAAAGTCAGGTTCCAAAATTAACCACACCCTTCCACAATCAAATTACAATAAGCACCACAACCAACACCCACCAAAACACAAAGTTAGCTTCCAAAAATTCAACCAAACCTAGACTTCGTCGTAGACAAGTGATGGCCACTTGCTGCCTTCTCTGACAGCTCTTCCTCCTCCGCTTCTCTGTGGCCGACCACACCACCGTTTCTGAAGCCGACGTGCTCCTCAAATCCCCCAACAACACCGTCGCGCTCGGGAGTGGGTTTTGGAGGAGGAGTCGAGAAAGAGGAGGGAGAAAGGAAGGAGAAGGGAAGGGGTTGAAGGGGGATTCGGGTTTGAGGAGTGGAGGGAGATCCAGATTGTGTCGAAGGAGGGGGTTTGGATGGTCCTGATTTGTGGTATGTTCCAAATTGTGTATTTTTGGGGTCGATTGGGATTTTGTGCAAGTAGGAGGGGTTAAGTGCAAATAAACCTAACACCGTCAAAAAATCCATTAACGGATGTTAGCAGCTGTTAAGGAATCAAGTTCCCAAGTGTACTATGCCAATAAAAAACTATATGTGTGCAAATGTCCAATAAATCACTTTTGGAAGTGCACCCAACCCAAGCAAAACCCCCCAAAATCAAATTAATTCCACACAAACCTGAAAGTGTTTCCTGACTATCTAACCATAAACTGGACAATACATCAAAGAAGTTTAACTTTAAGAGAGAATGATCCAAACAGGTTATATGATGCCCATAAACATGCAGGTTATATTCACCATGCACTTTTGGATCGTATTCGTCATCATCAAGCCTTGCCAATAGCAATGGGATCCGTATTATATGGACCCACAATGAAAGACTAGTTGGTCATAGAAATAAAGAATGGATGTCCATTACACCCTCGACCCTTCAACAAAATACGATCAGACTTCAAGATAGAGAAGACCTTTAATAAGTAAATAGTTGCAAATTAGTGCACAAACTGACCAAAGACTAGTTGGTCATAAAACAAACAACACATTGAATAAGAAAAAATTGTCACGCATATAAGAAAGTATGGCATGCTCAGAACCATTTCAACTTATACCTATCAAATATAAGGGCCCTAAGTGGTTTATCAGCAGTATTCTGAGGAGGGGGGATCTTCTTCACAATAGCATCTAGTATTTCAGTTATGCCAATTCCTTCCTGAAAAAAGGAATTTTCAACAATGAAAAAATTGCTACTTCCACTAAAATTGGTAGGCTCGCAGCCAATGGGGGATCTACATGGATTTGTGTGGGGCCATGTCCCCCATAAAAAAATTGGAACAAAAACTTATATACCTTTTTAGAAGAAAAAAAAGAGAAAAGGTTCTATTAACAAAATTTGAGGGAAATTGCAATTGAGTTAAAAAAAATATCAATTTTAGAATTCTTATAAATCTAAGGTAATAATCATATTTATTTAAAAGTTTAATTGATTAGTTAATGTTAGATAAAAGTCTCTTTGATTGGTTTATGAGTTTATTTGTTTGTCTGTTCGATTTATTTGTATTGGTTCAATTTGTGTTTTTCATTGTTAATTTTTTTATATTTGATTGGCTTTTGCGGTATTTCGCTTATGTATGAATATTAAGATGGAGAGATATTATAAAAGAAAATCAACCGTTTGATGTTTTACTATAAATGATGATATTGTAACGCAACGATTTCAGTTTGATGTTCTACTATAACTAATGATACTATTACATAACTATTTCAGAATATGAAAGACAGTAATTTTGTAAATCTCTGTTACTTCTCAATTTTTTGTAGCAAAATATTTTTTATTTAGTATTTAAATCTAACGTTAATTTTGTTCACTTGGTGTTCAATCTTAATAATTTGGCCCCCACAGGTAAATTCTTCTAGATCCCACCCATGCTGCTTGCAGCTCACCTTTGCTGAGCAAAGAATAGCATCGCTGCAATCCAGTCCAATGATCTGCAAATTAAGAAGGATTTCTTTTAAGATATTTGCTTCAATGCAAACATTACTACATGGTCAATTATGTGTAGCTATCAAAAACAGAATGAAAAGAATCGAGAAATGAATGAATTCAGTCAATAGAGACTAGCCCATGAAATACGCAGCAAGCAGCAATCCAAATTGAAACAGGTCTATTTGCAAATGCACCTCCTCAGTTTCTTGAGCAACACGGCTTGGTTCAGCACCTGGCAAATCAATTTTATTGAGGACCTGTAATTACATATGACACAGGTTTAAGCTTTCCAAACATATTCATTCAGGAAATGGGCAGAGAAAATAATGTAGTTAAAGCAAACTACACAAACTGAATTAATGAACCATTTTCTTTTGGTTTATATACTACAGAAATCTCCAGATATTTATTCCACATTCTTATCGTAATAAATCATTTTGAGGGTTTCTTCAAGTTTTTTACAAGGTAATTGGATTAGCATACCTAATTTCACCGGTTTAGTGTCTGCTTGTGGCATCAAAAAATGTATAGGTTGCAAAGAGAAAGTGATAAAGAAAGCTTAGACCAAAAAATGGGGTTTGACTAATTGAAGGAAGGCCCCTGTTAAAGTTCAATTTGCATGTTAGGATTCGATGAAGTAAATAAAATCTAGCTTTTCCAATTAAGCAACACAAGTGTGCACTATTTTGGATTGACTGCTGAGTGCTGAATATTCTTGAATAAGTTTATCAATATTATTGAACATGCCCAGCAACTAATAGCAAAATTTGCCAAATTTGTAGGTCCTTCACAGATCTTGATAAGTTAAGAGTTAGGACCCTCCATTTTGAAGGTACATGGGCTTAATAGTTATGCTTGCAAAATTTACAAGCACAAACAAAAACCATTTTTCTTCAGCATCTTTCAACGGCCTAGAAAAAAAATACTTCAACAACGAGAAGCCAACTCACTTAGCTATGATTGCCTCCACAAAGATTGGAACTCAAATACTAATACATAGTTGAACCCCAAAACAGAAGTATGAAATAAAATAAGTTTAGTGACATAAGCTAGGATATGAGGAAATATGATCAAAAGCAAGAACAAAAATTAACCCCATTAAACTGAATTGAGATATGTTGAGTTAATTAGTAATAGCTTGCTATATTGTGGAAACTATAGTGGAAGGCTATCAAGACAAAGGAAACAGGAAAAATAGTTTTACTGAATACTCACAGGAATGATTTCAAGATTGTTTTCCAAAGCTAGATAAACATTAGCCAAGGTTTGAGCTTCCACCCCCTGCATTGACACTCAAAATATTAATATGGTATGTGAACTCAGAATTTTTAATGATAGAGCAATGGGTTATTAGTACAAAATGTCGTAAATTAGTTGTGAATTGCAATCACTAAATTCAGTCATGATACCATGGGAACCAAAAACTGTGCAAGGGCCGTGAAATCATTCATGGAGATTTCATACCAATCGAAAAAAAGTCATGGAGATTTCACTTCCTGGGCATGAAATTATTTACTGTCACTGAAGTAACAAACCATGCTAGCATTTTTTAACGTATCAACACCTTTGGAATAATCAACCAGAAAAATTCCCAACCACTAAGATTGAGTAAACAAATAAAAGTCAGAGCTTTGTGTGTACAAATCACCCTAGAGTCCTATATAGTTGTATGACTTGAAGAAAAATAATAAACCAAAAACATAAAATATATGATCAATATTCGTATTGCTGGTGCAGATTGAGATCTACTAAGGCCACTGTCTGCATGCAGTCTTTTTTAACAAATATGAAGGCTAAATTAAATGTTTGGTATGGGGATGACAGACTCCTAACTCCTATGGGTTAGGAATCAGATTGCAAGAAAAATTCCATACCTGAGAAGCATCTACGACAAGAAGAGCCCCCTCACAAGCCGCAAGAGATCGAGAAACCTAGCAGGCAAGTATAAGTTCAAGTATGTTCAACCACAAAGCTGATTGTATATGTAAAAACTAAAAAGTGTTCATTTATAGAAAGAGAAACCTGCAAATGATGAAAAAGAGAATATATGATTCATAACAGCTTCGCACAAACAATAACATGTTAACCTACTAATGGGGCTTTGAACAAAAGCTACAAAAACTTCTCTTGGAAAATCGTTTCACGAAGAACTTAAAAGACATCTAGAAAGTATATTCGTAAGTCTTCCAGGATATTATCAAAAGAAATTACTAACGTAGATTCCTGTAACATAGATCGATGAAGAAGCCTTTACACATTTGATGTGACTTGAATTAAGGGCCTCTACATTCTATTTCTTAACAGATTGATAAGAAAAGAGAGATTGAATCAAGATAACTAGAATTATGTAAATTAATATGCTTGGAGTTGGCTATACCGTCAAAATTTTGATGTTATATGCATGATGCATGAAAAGCAGAAAACAACACAGAACAAACAGTTTCATCTAGCAAAATCAGAAATCAAAAGGAAATACAGAAATGATTATGGAGTTGCAGCAGATCATAAAGACTGCCGAATATATTAAGTCAATATAGTAAAAGGCAAAACTGCACAGTTTGATGTGAAGGTATTGAAAATTTAATCAAGTTTCACATTTTGAGAAACATTCTTGTGCTATTTCAGAGACAGACTGCATATAAACAAATCTTTCATACATGTCTGATCTCCATCCCAGATGTGACAACAGTCCTACATTGAGTAATGGTACCAATTAAATATGATTACCTCATATGAGAAGTCAACATGTCCTGGTGTATCAATCAAGTTAAGGCAATAAGGTATGTTGTCGAGCATGTAGCGCATTCTAGCAGCCTGCCATAAAACAAACATATACGGTTGGTATGAAGAGACTGTATATTGATAGTCAAAAGAAACCAAAACCATTCTAAAATGAAATGAACAAATTTTTAAAAATCGATGTACTTATCCAAAGGTCTTCACAAGACTGGTAGGATCATTTTCCCAGGTTATCATGGCAAAACCAATTTTTCACAATGATATGGCACGGATAAAATTCTAAAATGGGGTCCACACTAGTATTCATTTTGACTAATTAATATAAAAATGACTACACCCCAATACCTTGTAGGAATATATATGAACTTCCTAGAAAGTAGAAACCCTTCGGCAAGCAAACAAATAACATAGATATGCTTCAAGTTCAAGATGCACTTATGGTTGGAATAAATTGAAAACCAACCCAAACTGTACTTACGCTTTGAGCGGTAGCATGTCTAAATCTTTCAATGTATTGTGCATGAGTCAAGTTTGGTCCCAAAATATAACCAAAAAATTCATGTTAGATTTTTATCTAGGGAGTAGGGTTACTCGATCAAACTCTATAACCGACAATATATCATATTAAACCTATAAACATACACCACACATATGCACACAGATAAACCTATGTATACATACACACACGATAAAACCAAAGATTCCATAAGGCAAAATCAAAAGTACTTCACTTTAACCGCTCTTACTCACCACACTCCTTAGTGTGCACTTCATGACTTCCCACCATAACCACCACTCAGCCTCATCATCACCACTCAACCACATATAGAAACAAACTATGTAGTTTTAGAGGTTAATAACAATATCAGATCTGATATTTTGTGTGTGATTTTTGGATTTGATAACAATGTACTAATGGATGGCATGTGTTCTTAGACTTGGCATTAATTTGAAAACATAATAGCCGTAGATGAGATTATTTCAGATGGTTTTGTATGGAACTTTTACACTTTTCATTGCATGTTATTAGAATTTATCAGGATACCATGATCGAGTTGAACTGAACCGAACTATACTACAATGGATCTGAGTGGGTCCAGTTCTAAGTTAGATCAGGTATAGTATGGTTCCACAACCAAAAACTTTGAGTTGGGTTAGATATCTGTCAAACACCTTCCAAACCACTCAATGTTGGCCCCTGGACATGCTTAAGATTGCTCTACAAAATTGGTATAGAAGATTCGTGCGGTTCTTGGATTTTTTAAGAAAATGCTCGGCTTTCTCAGCCATGCATATCTTCAGTACAGTTACATGATTTGTATCTTACATCATTTAGTTAGAGAACTATAGCATTTAAGCTTAAAAAACATTACGAAAAGAATAATCGTGCCAACAAAACAGACGTGCCTTTTAGGCTTAACCCAAAAGTAATCATCAGATGTATCAAAGTATTTCAAGTACACCTTCTTGGAAAACCAAAATAGCAAAAGAACTAAATATACCTGCAATTTAATAGTGATACCTCTCTCTCTTTCTAAATCCATGTTGTCAAGAAATTGCTCCTTCATCTCTCTCGATGGCACAGTTCCAGTCAATTGCAATAGTTTATCTGCTAGAGTGGACTTTCCATGATCAATATGTGCAATGATGCAGAAATTTCTGATGTTCAAAATGGGAACCTGAGAAACGGCCAAACCATGATTCCAGAACACCACATCAAACCATTTCCCAAATTATCCACTTCCAAAATTCAATTTTAGAAGAAAAGGTTCATATACCATGAGAATCGTAAAAGATAAGAGATTAAACAAACATGGATTATCTTTTATACTCCTGTCAAAAAAAAATTAAAAGAAAAGCAGTAAAGCATGGATAATTATCTAAAAACTAATTTTGTTGAGTGGAGACCATAGGATTGTATAGCTATTCTCAACACTCCTCACATTTGGCATTCCAGGATCCAACAGGAGTAGATTTAAACAAGGATGAACTTGTTAGCCTTTAGACTATGAAATCTTATTGAAGCATTAGCTTGCATGCCAAATCCCGATTGGCGCTGAACAACAGGGACACGTAATCTTACAACTGATAAGAATGTATCTTAATTTCGAGTGTAGAGTTATTCTTTTATAAAAGCATTCTCAGTCTAACTCATATTCTTTTCCCCCGCATCACAAGTAGGTTTCGAAGTAGTTCCTCCAGAACTATGTACAAAGTCGCAGTAGTCAGTCGGCTTTATTGTAACCGCTAAGTGTTATCCTCATAATGACATGATAGAAAAATGAAATGCTGGACTCAACACAACATCACAAAGCAGCGTTGAGTAGAGAACTGGAATTGAATCGAAAAGACTACCTTCATGAGCCGGTCCCTACCGGGGTCGGCCTTGGTTTCGGTTCCGGTGGCGTGGCAGGAGACGCGAAGCCCGAGCCTGGTGGAAGAAGAGAGGGGAGAGGGCTTTGGTGCGGAACAACAGGTGGGGAGGAGGAGAGATGGTGGGACGGTTAGGGTTTGGTTCCGCCAGAGGTGGAGACATGAGGAAGGGGAATGGAAGTTGGTGGTGGAGGCCATTCCGATGGCGTCAAGCCGAGAGCTCACAGCCTCCGCCAAGCCTATCTGGGAAGGGGGATGTGGAGTGTGGCCACTCGAGTGGCTGCTGACCATATAAATCGATTGAGAGGTTGGAAATCAAATCTCTCTTTTTTCCTGGACCGCTTAACGTTGCTAATGTCCTGAAATTGTCCGTAAATTACGTATATCATCCGTGTCGATTATCATTTTCCAATTCTTTATTTTTTTACTTATTTCTGTTTTTAATAGATTCTTCTCTTTACATACTACAACAAAAAATAACCATGAAAAATAAAATCAGAATAATAATACGGGATGACAGTCCTTATGACGGACGTTTTTTGTTTCGACACTCTATTATTGCACTCCGGATATTGATATGTTTACCCGTTTATTTACGTTTTGTGTTTTTACACTACATCACCACTGAAATCTTGCAACGGAATCTAAAATAATTTGAAATAACACACCTTATAAATTCAAGATTTTAAAAAAATGTGTCCTAACTAGATGCCCTGATTTTTTTTTTATTTTTCACGGGACATAATGGGTATTAAATGGATTGTGAATGACAAAAGGGTAATTGAGACAGACGATTTAAGTAAAAACCGGCTGACAAATAGTAAATCTTTCTTTTTTGCGTGAAAATAACTTGAAAGTAGATGAATTGGACTTTTAGAACGAATTTTAATGATTGATTTCTAGGAAAATTTAATGAAGTTTTGGAAGCCAAGTTCTAAGTCTCGTAACCTCATAATTTTGTACTTTGGACAACTTCTTCCACTTTCACTACAAATTGAAAATGATTCACAAAACTAGAGTTCCAAAAGTTCTTTGATTTTTTTCAAACTAATCACACTCTTCAGGTAACTATTACCGTACAATTTGATTTTTATTTTTTTATGACCCAAGAATTTCACTTGACTCCCACTTTGGAATAGGTGAATTCTACATCCAAACCGAAAGATGTTGAACAACGTAACCACTACCTTTACCCGTTGAGCCACGCCTTGAGGCACAATCTAGTAGTTTTAGAGATCCTAAAATTCAATGTTAGTTGGAAGAGTATTTCAATGTGCAGCAGTTCCTCCAGAATTAGGTACAAAGGCGTAGTAGGTTTGGTTTATGCGATCATAATAGTTGTCGCCTAACTCTTTCCTTGAATTGAATTGAACATAAATTTAGGGAACTATTATTCGTCGTCGGAAAACTACTTAAATCGCCCCAATAATTACCATTTTGTCATTCACAATTTATTTAATAATTAATACTCATTTCATCTCATCTCTTAAATTAAGATTTCTGCCTAAGTTTTCCTCACTTTCAAAGTACCAACACCACGAAAATGTCTGGCGAAGCGATTAGATCTGGTGAGGTACGTCTGGGGAAATTTTTGCCTCGGGCGTCTGTCTAAGCCGATGCCCCCATGGTGGGGGCGTTTGGCTATGACGCCCCAATTTTTTTTTTGGTTTTTAATTTTATTTATGTTGTGTTATTTTAAATTATTTCAGGTTCCGTTGCAAGATTTCGACGGTAATGGATTAGATTACAATGAGTTTTTTTAAGTACACAAGTATTTCCAACAATCGAGGACATGAGTAAATGGGCGAAACAAGTTGTCATCAGAGCCAGATTTTTTTGGTAATATCATCATACAAATCAAAAGCAGATAATCGGATGGATTGCTATCTGAGATGCAATCGCAAAAAAATGAGTTCTCGTGATATGGATATTGCAATACTGAAGAACACGAAAAGAAAGGTTGCGGTTGTCGTTTTTTGATAAAGGTTGTCGAGCGACGGAATCGTGATGGATGAGTCGTAATTTCTAAAAGTACTCATAGGCAACACAATTACAAAGTTGCAGTTTATCCAGATGGTCACTCACAGATCAGTGGTCTTAGTCGTGGGGTCAAGAAAATTATTCATGATATGACTGAGGCACAAGCGAAACCACGTAACATCTTGTTGGCAGTAAATGATAAATTCTTAGAGGATAATCTCAATCAGAGACACATTTATAACTTCAGAGAGTACATGAGGATGACAAAATCTGAAGACAATAATCTTGCTCAGCAGTTCCTACATCAGGCAGTGCAATATCAATACTTACATTGGATTATGGCAGATGAAGAAACTAATGTCATCACTCGCGCATTTTTGGCACATCCGACGTCAATTCAGTTGTTGCGCACATACCCTTTCGTAATCTGCATGAATTCGACATATAAAATGAACAAGTACAAGATGCATTTGTTCGAGATGGTTAGGGTGACTCCAACAAACATGAATTTCCTCGTCGGCTATGCCATCATGAAGGATGAGATCGAGTCTAGTTCCGGTGGGTGTTTGAGAAGTTGTGAGATATGTTATTGGATATTGTCAACCCGACTGCAATAATAACGGACTGGGAGTTAGGGCTTATGCGACCAGTGAGAGAGATTTTTCCTGAGTCTGCTCATTTACTTTGCACCTGGTATATTAACAAAGACGTGTACAACTACGCATACCACGTATTCGGCAAGAACAAGAAGTTTGCAGAGAATTTGAAGTGTGGAAAGTGGAGGAAAGTAATACTTTCTGCTTCACAAACCGAGTATGATGGAGCAGTCCTTAATCTGAAAGATACTTTTCACTCTTGCCCAGCTATCACAGGGTATCTGGAAGACACGTGGTTAGTGAATAAAGAAATGTTTATGTTGAATTGGACGAATAAAATCCTTCATTTCGGCAACATTACGAACTGTGGGGTGGAAAGTACTCATTCGACTCTGAAAGAGTGGATCACTACATCGACTACAGCTCTGGACGCTCTTTTTGACCACGTGAACGCGGATATTGAAATGCAGCTGACGAATATTTGGAACTATCTTGAAGAGTTGAGACGTCGAAATTTGACTAACTACATAAATGTTTTGTATCAACATATAAATGATCAAGTTTCGCATCACTTCTTGTCATTATTGAGTCAGGAGTTGAAGAGAATGCAGAACTTAAGCAATCGAGTTGAATATCGTTGTAGGTGAGCTTTTCTGACTTCACATGAGATTCCTTGTGCATATACAGTGTACGGTTGTATTGAGTGAGGCGAAAGAATTTATTTAGAGTAGATTCATTCATTCTGGAAAACACTTGTCGTTGGAGAAGGAGTTCAGATACATGAGTTTGTTGATCCGTCATCACAAGACGTCGAGCATTTTTGGAACCTCATTGATGAGATTTCGGGGAGCGACCCTGCTGTAATTTGTAGTGCCTCTCGTATTTTATACGCACAGTTACACCCCGATCAGTCGAACTATCAAAAACCCACAGAAAATACTAAGGTACGAGGTCGACCAAGGGAAAAGTCGACACGTCGAGACCCGAGTGCCTTTAAGTATGTTGAGCGAGGTCATGGTCGATCTTGCAGTAGTGGGACCAGGGGTCGTGGTCGGTCTTCCAATTCGTCTCGATCGTCCGTAAACACGGGTGCAAGTTTTGTAGGATTTCATGTTTAATTATACATATATATTTTTCGAATTTTCATGTATAATAAGGATCTATTACAATTTTCTTCGATTTATTTATGCATGCATCGGTTTGTTTTAACAACTAGTTTCAAAAACTTATTAAAACAAACACAAAGGGACTCCGAAATTCATACCTAGAAGTTCTCAAAAACTTCTTGACGTTTCAGAGACGTTGAGGAAGCCAATCTTCGCTTCTCGTTGCGCCGGATGCCTCCGAGTGTTCACCGAAACCCTAAACAAGGTTAGAGAGAAAGGAGCTAGTCAATCGATCTCCAAACAAGCTTAGAATCTAGCTACAAACCCCTTCCTTAGCCTCTGAGATTTCTCCTTCCAAAGACTTAGAAAACTAAGAGAATTTTCGTGGGTTTTAGTAATGAATTAGGAGAGAAAATAATTTCTGAATTGTGTAACCCAATTAGGGAGAATAAGGACCTATTTATAGGTTCCAATCTTACTCTTAATCATGGCTATTCTTAAGCCACGGTTTTATGACAATTTCTCTCACAAACTAATTCCATAATGCATTATATGCACCCACAAAACGTTTGGCCAAATTTGGAGCTAATCCAACCATCGATCAAATTAATCTCTTAATAATCAAAGGCAGAAAATCGACCGCTGTTCGGTTTACCGAGTCCCACTCGGTTAACCGAATTTGTCACGATCGTTTAACCGAGTACGTGACGGATGACCGAATCTTAAGGAGAAAAATTCTCCTTAACCGATCAGACCCATTCACGTCTAAAACCGAGTGCTATTCAGTTAACCGAAAATATCGGAACTTGACATTGTTCGGTCGACCGTTTCTGGTTCGGTACACCGTACCAAAGCTCCAGGCACTTTGGTCAAGTTCGGTCAATCAATTACGATTATCCGTTCCACGTTCGGTTGACCGATCCATAGATCCTTCGGTCGACCGAACCATAACGGATTACCGAACTTCTACCCGATTTTGCCTATTTCAAATTTTGGATTTATTTCCAACAAAATTTGAACTTAAGGGGGTTTTAGCAAATTCACAACTTATGCAATGTATTATCCTATGCAACAATAAATTATTGCACCCCATAATATATGCATCTCATATGAATTTATCATGACTCTAATTATGTTTATATACAACATAATTGATTTTACTTGATCACCACATGTGTCATATTTTCTATGAGAAACCCGACACATCATATGAACCAAAAATCAAGCTTCTTGTTTCACGATTTTTGCGGTGTGACCTATGGGAGGATCTAAACTAAGTTGGCAGTGATATTAAGAGCTTAATATCACAAGCTATAAGCGGTATCTAGCTACACATTATAGCTCCCAATTAGTTAGATGTCTTAATTCCACTCGAACAAAAACCCGATCCATTTAGTGATGGAGTGCACCACTTGTGTCCGTCCCTTGCCTCATGATATTAAGAATACACACAAAGTAGTATTGTGTCATCTTTGTATTAGTATTCATTTCTTGATCTCTTTAAGCTAGTTATAAATATGTGACTTAACTCAAATCACATTGTGCACATTATAACTTTGCTTTATCAAGGGGCCCACTAATATCATCACTCAATTAAGAGGGGCAATGATAATCTTTTGACTAACTATCTTCTCCAAAGAAAGTTATACTTAACCAACCAATGCCTTTACACTACACTGATCGATAGTTCAAGACACTGATCTAATTAAGTATTCCTTAAGTGATCAGATATAAGTCTCATATCAAAGGACCAAAGACACAGTAAAATATTAATGACACAGAAACACATTTCTATAATATTTTACTTATTAGGTCTATTCAGTATACAAAAGTAATATTTTCATCTTTTGCATACCCGTGTTGTCACTCACTTGTAGAGCTACAATGATCTATGACCAACACGACAATCTTAACTCGGTAATTAATGTTCCATGTTAATTACCATGATTGCGAATATCTTTTGTTTTATGTAAACCAATATCTTTTAGAGCTCTACGGTTAAGGACCAAGAGCATCTTCCTTAACACTTCTAAAAGACGAATAACATAAACAAGGAACAAAATGATTTCTCATTCAATTCATAATAATTGACATTTAAAAGTAAAACTTTTAGAACACATTCCCTTCAAGTTCTGGTATGACGATATGTTTGTTGTTGTCATTATTACTTCTTTGTTTGTTTTATTCAGTAAACATGTTCTTCCAGTTATTATATATAACTTCTCATATGTTGATAGTCTGTCAGGAATCATTTTACCATTTCTAGAGAGGTGGAATGACGTACGTGCTGATGGACACTGTGGATTTCGATGTGTTGCCGATGTTTTCCATGGTGGTCAAGACAATTGTTTGTACGCCCGTCGTGCGATTTCTAATGAGATAGTAGCGATTTCCGGTTCAATACGACGGTGTGGTACATGCTCGTCAGCGAATTGATTGGGGTAGGGGACCTTGTGGCGAGGATCAGTCTATGGAGGTTTCGTGCGACTTGTTCCCGATTGCCAATTTTTACAAGTGTGCAGTTATGTGTTTCTCTGTGGGAACTAGGGGTGGCAATGAGTATCCGGAACCGATAGAACCGAATCAGAACCGATGGTACCGAACCGGAACCAAACTGGGACAAAATGGATATGGGTCGGATCTGGATATACACTTTCATAACCGACCCGGTTCCGATTCGGATATGGTTCTAGCCAATTGACCCGGAAACGCATCCGACATGAACAATATTTTCAAAAAAAAATATCACCTACCAGGATTCGAACCTGAGGTGCATAGGCCACAATCAAATAAGCATTACCACTACACCAACTCATGAGAGTTGATAATTAATGTTATCCTGAATAGATATTGTTTTGGACAAAAACAAATTTTGTGTGGAGAGTATAGTCCCACATCGGGAAAAACGAATTTCTCGCTCCAAATCCAATCTATAAAACCTCACCATAGGCCATTGGTTTCAACAAGTTTTTTGGGATGAGTTTTTTTGACCAAATCCGCAAAGAACACATTGAAAATACAAATTTTGTACTGAATCTGGTTCCAACGGATACGGTTCCGGGTACCCGTTAATCAACCGGATCCGGTTATGGGTACCCATGTTGGGAACCAATCCGGATCCGATTCTGGGTCTCAATTTATAATTCGGTTCCGGTTCTGGTTCTACTAGTCCCCGAATCGGAACTGATTCGTTGTCATCCTTAGTGGGAACAGATAGTTCGTTGTACCCGTGTATTACAGCGCTACCTTGGTAGAGTCCGTCTATCATGACGAAGTCATGCAGAGAGTTGATCATTGCTCAGTTAGAGAGTTACAGACATTTCATTCGCTTAAAATTAGTTGAGGGATTCCTAGTACCTTCTATAGCGACCTTGTGGTTTCAAATGCGAGATGAGAGTGTTGTTGGATGGGAGGAAGAGTACGAAAGTATAAGAGCGTATTGGGACCGGTTACGTAGTACATTTTGATTTTAATTTGTAATGTATTTATTAAGTTGCTATATTTGTAATGTATAATCTATCCGCGATTATATTGTGTATTTGTACTTATATCGTGTTGTTTTTTATCAGATTTTAAATTTAAATTACATTACATATACCAAATATGTCTACGATATGCTCGTGAGAAATAAATAATAAAAGTAAAACAGATAAACAAATATGGAGAAAATATGTTCGTCAGAAATAAATAATAAGAGTACAATAGATAAGCAAAGACCAACAAATATAGTAATAGTTCAACATATAATAAAAAAAATGTACAAGTAAACTACAACTCATCATCCGAATCATGGTCAAAAATGTCCAACTGATTGTTCCACGCCTGTACGAGGTCATCCAAATCTTCACATGCAGCTCTCGTCTCCTCGTTCGGCATCTGGTCCCTGTATCGCAAGAACGGTTGCGTAACTCGTATCGTCCTACTCATCCATTGTATGTGACATAAAGATTAGTGTACACTAACAATAAAAATCAAATATACATTACAAATAAAAATTAACTTAGATAAACTTACCGCATCGCCACATGTCATATACAGTGGTCTCTCGGGTCTTGGGGCGGTACCGCGCACGATAACGGGATGTAAGCACCTACCGAACCGCTCCAAATAATCTGCATCACAAGTGGAGGGTCGTGGCTACGTGTAAAATCGCCCAGGTGAAGTCGGCCTCCTCTCGGAAATGTCCTTTAAACCGATTCCGCGTTCGGAGCGTTGTGCCTGACATCGTACATCGTCGCAATCACAGACCGCATTGCATGCTCTGGCGTCGGGATGTCAACCGGGATCACTTGAACGTACCCTAACTGACACAAGACACAATCAGACAAATAAAGCTCTATGATATCCCGATAACGAATAACACCTATAAATGAAGTCCTCGGCATAGCTGCAGCATGCTCAGGACCATAGGGAAACCACTCCACCTAAAGGTTTACACGTTAATAATAATAAAATTTAAATAAACGTGAATGATATATAATTTTATACCTGCGATGCAGTCATCTGAACTAGCCATCTACGAATGGAATGGAGTCGCCCCTCTCTCCTATCCTCGGTCCGAACAGCCCACATACGGGAACGAGGATGACCAGACTCATTGATCTTCCGCTCGCGATGCGGGAGGAAAGGAGGAAAATACTTATATATCCAACCATTCAGCAGCGTAAGACAACCCGCAATACCAGAACAATCAGCACGACTCGATATCCCCAATTGGCGATACAAATATGCCAACGTCGCCGACTCTCATGAGTACTAACCAATGATATCTTGGTCCCTAACCTCCAATATGTCGCGTGGTCTGACTTTGCAACCACTCTTGTCGACAAACAAGACTCAACCCAGCAGTAAGAATAGGTAGGCAGTCATCTGCGTATCCTCAGTCTGTGGTGGTCGTCCCCGTCTGCAACAGTTGTCAACAACGTCGATGCCAACACCACCACCACTCCAAAATGAGATATCCCTCCCAAGACCATCGATGTTGGCCCTGAGCAAATCTGATACATAAATCTTCAGCTCAGGCGTCGATATCTGAGCACTGACCATACGACCCTCAACTAGAATGTGCAGAATCTGAAAGACGTCATGCAACATGATCGTCATCTCTCCGAAATGCAAGTGGAAAGAGTTGTTGTCAGGCTGTCACTGCTCCACAAACACAGAAATCAACGACATATCAAGTCAGGAGAACATGTTGTAAGGCAAGTGACCCAATCCGCTATCAGTAATGGTCGCCGTCATATCATCACTCATAATTGAACGCCAAGTCTGCAATGTAGTACAGGCTCTGTGCCGATTATGGCACTTCAGAACCTTCTGATCCTCGTCCTCCAAAATGCGTTTAGCGATGTGACCTCCGAAACTCGGAATGACGCTGTCATCTAAAGGATCACCGGACATCACACCAGTCACAATCCAAGAATCGTCCTCAAACATCTTCTTCTTCTAAGCTCGGGCGTCTGCAGTGCACGAACTCGAATCATCGGTGACAAACTGTCCACCTCTACCCTTCTGAATGACCCACTCAGCAGAAGAAGAACTACCATGTTGCCCTCGTCCTCCACCATATTGATGTCTCGCCTCCTACTGCAGCTCCAACCCATACTGACAACATCGTCACTCTCATCGTGACTCTCCACCTCATCTGAATCCTCATCATCGTCGAAAAGAATCCTCACGTGTCTGATGACGACGTAAAATATTCATCTCCTTCCTAACCGAAATAGATATACCCCATTTACGTGGATGACGAGGACCTGACTTATCATCCAAACTAATATACAGCGCGTAAGGCAACTGATTTCCCTTTTCCTCCACAGTAACCAGATGACTATTAATTCAATTTTAGAAATAAATTTTGTTAATAGATTTAAATTACTTAATTTACAAATTGATCAATCAATGATACTAATTATAACTAAATTACTTAATTATAATTACTATTAATACAAATTGATCAATCAATTTAACTAATCAATTTAATTAACGATTATAACTAATTATAATCAATTTAACTAATTATAACAATTAATCAATTTAACTAATCACTCAATCAATTTAACTAATTATCAACTTAATAATCAATTTAATTAACAATTCTAACAAATTATAATTAATTTAACTAATAATAACAATTATTTATTAAAAAAAGTAGGGGCATCTGCTGGAGACACCCCTTCAAAGGAGGAGGCGTCTCCTGCAGACGCTCACCCGTTGGGGTGGGGCGGACACCCGACCCTATATAGAGACATTTTACCATTTTTAAGTACGTTGGGATGACCGCTGACTCCTTTTTTGGCCTCCGAGACATTATTCTTGATGATTATGAGAGGAAGATGAAGAAAGAATGATAGTAAGAGTGTGAAATGAAGAGTTATATAAATAGAAAGGAGAGAAAGACAAAATGATAATTCGCACGGACGATTTAAGTAGTTTTCCGACGATGAATAACAGTAAATTTACGGAAACAATTATGTGATTTTATCAAACAAATAGTGTATTTGCCACGCTAAAATAAGAACGAACCTCAATTCCGCACCTTGATATAGTCTTAATTACTTAAATGCCATGTGACCTTTAAATCCAAGTTTAAAGTCTTAATTACTTAAATACCATGCGTGTAAATTGAGAGCAGCATCTCGGATAGTTTGGGCTTCACAATCATAAAGCACAACAAATCGCACATTATCGCCATCAATACAAACATATTCGAAATGTAGTGAATCAAACATTTCAGATACACAAAATATAAATTCAAACTCCTGCGGCATAATAACTCAAAACTAATACATCTGTGTTTATCTTCCACCGCGGTCTCTGAAACAACTACAGAAAGAAAATCTAAACTCCAGAATGGGATAAGATACATGAAATTTGCAGTAAATAGGCTATGCACATGCCAGCCATGTTTGCCATACACGGCAAAACAATTGATGGGAGTAAAAAGTAAAAAAGAAAACACAATTCTTTCCTTCCTACAAGGAAGGTTTTTTTTATGATTTTACATACACAGGTCATGTGAGGAAATCAGCTGGCACCAACACCAAGTCCCTGCAAGATAAGTGAACTGAATGAAGGGGGAAAAATAATGCACTTTAATGAAATTCCTCTCTGTGACAATCTCTTCCCTTTTTCTTGCACATAATTAGCACCTGCACATGATACCCAATGTTCCATTTCTATCAGGTTAAACCTATCCCTGACCTACTTCGAGCCCTCCGTCGACGACGACGCCTACCAGTTCTTTCTGGGCCAACACCTCTGCCTTGCCTTATCACCAGTGTATCATCGTCGTCATCACCATAATCATCCCCTTCTTCCTGTATATTGGTGGGAAGATGAGCGTCCACAGCGACGGATGAAGACAGTGTACCTTCTCCATCTAAAACTCTATAACCCCTCTGAGTCCTCCTCAAGCGTGATGCCAGATTTGAGTTCCCAGAGTTACCAAATGTGTGTAAAAGAAAAAGAAAGTTGAACCAGTTCTCTTGCATTCCATGCCTGCCCTCATTTGCCTGAGCGAAAATTTCTTCATCATCACTGTCAAAGTCATCGTTGTTCTCTATCACATAATCTCCCATCACCATGGCACCAGGCATGGATGACCGTATAGTACTTATAACGTCTTCTCGCTCTCTCTCATGTTCAAGGCTTCTCCATTTCTGTTCAAGCACAGGATCAACCCGCCGAGGCTTTGCTGAAGGGTGGGCTGCCCTGACATGCTTGCGTAGCTCCTTGTAGTTTCCTGAAAAAGAACAATTGTCCTGCATGCAGCTTCTCTTCTTGTCGTTGAGATATACCCTGGCAGGTTCAACAACTGTCCAACCCTTCACCTGTCCACGGCACAGAGGGCATGCAAGCTCTTTTGCCTCAGATTTCCCATTTGAATCCCAATTGGGAGCACCTGAGCTAATGCTCTGGTTTTCCACCTTCATGTATGCCTTCTTGAATTGATCAAGGCAATTTGAATAGCGGTGGCTAGTTCCACACATATAGGGCCGACAACCTTTTTCATGTGAAGAACAAAGGAGGAGAACAGCATTATGTGGGAACTCCATGCACACCGAACAGGTTGCATCTTCCCAGTCTTTCTTGATGCTTTTGGACATTTTTTTAGGTTTCCCTTCCTTCTGCATTCTTTGATGATAAGTGGGTGAAGGATATGGGGTGGCCCTGAGGCGAGATGAAAGACTGCGACCAGCTCTTGCACTTCTTGCCATTTTGCAGAAAACCTGCTCAAAACCAAAATTAACCTCATTGACAAAAGGGTGATTAGAGTGCCACATAGTACAGTTCGACAAACGTAAGGTAATTTTAAGTAGAGAGATCACTTTAATATGTTAAAGAAACATTAGATGTCACACAAATTACTTAGAAGATCACAATTGAAATTACTGAAATCCAAACAACAAACTGCATCTGCATGACAAATCCATAGGGATAGGCAAAATAAATGTAAGACAACAATGCTACCACTTTACCAGATAATCATGATCCAAGCAAAATACCAAGTCAAAACATCTATATTTTAATATTTGACGGACAAACCAAAACTAAATAACGAACAAGACAACACAATGACACACAACACTAAATAAACAAAAAAAAAACTTCCATAAATTTTCCGTATGACCATTTTGTTAGTCATCAAATTATGATATGCAGCTATGTACCAATCATCCAGCATTCCGTTGAGAACCGTGTCTGCCCGTCAAAGTGTAACAAACTAATTAACTTCTAAAAAGAAATATTTTTTCTCATGCAACTGAATGGTTATTTCCATGTTGGATGATTAACATTTGGAGTTCTTCAGGTAATTCTCATCCGTACAGTATGGAAATTGTTTGTCAGTGGGGTTACAGGGATATCAGGTTCTCATAAAAACCTAAAATTGCAAAGCAGCTCTCGGAAAAGAAATTAGGAGGATATAGTTATTTATGGCCACATGAAGAAAAAATAAATATTACTCATGCCGGAATAAGTGTCGAGCAGGACATTCTGTATTACCATATACAACAGTTGCAAGCAAAATACTATTTTCACAAAATTAGTTGAAATTATATAATTACTTTTTTAGACACATGAAAATAAAGGAAACAACTCACAACTATTGCAAAACTTCTTATTTGCTGAACATATTTATATTTCAAAATTTTGTCAAACCAATGGTAGGTTAACTCCGCCTTACAGTCTATCATCACGCAACTACAAGGGCAATTAACCTCTTCCAAACATCTCTCTCTATTTGGATCTTGATGGGCTATGTCCATCTACACTAGATGCAAATACATGGCATGTATTTAAGATCTGCACTCAAGACAGCTTACATTGAGTCTCATTTACCATTTCCCAACAAATTCTCTTTACAAACGAACCAAAGGAAAGAAATTTGTGTGCAAGGACGCACCAACTGTCATCAGAGCCAAAATGAGCACCAAAATAACATGAAGAAACAACTACAGGAGAGAAAATGGAAAAGAAGACACCTCAGATCTTTTTCTCGAAATTGGAAAAGTCAACATGCATGAAGATTTGCTGCAAATTCGGGCCAACTAGTTTCTTGAATATGCATCTTTGTGAATGATGGTGTTGGATGACAAATTGAAAATGCAGAAGAAAAAAAATTCATGTTGCAGCTAAAAACCTGTCATGAACTCCGGAATGGACATCCAAATTCCAACAACACGGATTAAAAAACACTATGAGGTCAGTAAAAGTCAAAACCTAGAGCTACTAGCGAGGGTCCTCCAGAACATCAAAGTTGGTTCTAACCTCCTAGGCATTGTTGTATTGCCTTGCCGAAATTTTTATTTCAATATAAGTTCCACAATTCCTTCCAAAGGGGAAAAATCCTAGAGAAAAAAAATCCATCTGCATTCACAACTTAAATTTTCCCTCGACACCACTTCTGCCCTCCAATTATTCTTACGAACAACGCACCATTAAGAACATACTTCACTCCACAGCACCCCCAGCCCCTACTGGTCGGGCAAAAAATCCGCTCTTTGACAGGATAGACTTAAAAATGGAGAGAGATCTTATCAAAATATTAGGACACTTTACCTGACCTGAAACCTCAGAACTCAGAACCACTCAGCTCACCAGATGGAGATCTCAGCAAGAGGATAAAAAATTCTTCTTAACCAAATCCAAAAGAAAACCCAAATGTAAATGACAAAAAGAAGGCAACAATTGCAATGGAAGCAACCGACTCTCTCCAACCCACATCTATAAAAAGCATGAGACGGACAGGTGATCACCCGGATCAGGCGTTGCCTTCCAGCCAAAACTCCAAATAAAATATTGAATCTAAAAAAAAACACAAACAAGCAACAATAGCCACATGCCCATGTGACCTCCTCGTGGCAACTCTCCAAGTGCTATCAACCACGAAACAAACCCTCGAAGCGAGACGCCAAAAAGGAGAGGATTTTACGGAACATGTAACATTTCGACCTCCCCAGAGCAAGTGGCCGAGTGATACGACCACGAAATCGAAACCCTCGAACCCAGATGTGAAAAGGGCGAGAAATTCACGCTCTGCGACCCAAAACGAACCCTGGAAACCAACGAACCCCAAATTAGACGAGCGCACACTACGATTCCACCGACGAATCAAACGACCCCAAACCCGAAACACGAAAAAGGAGAGAACTTTACGCTCTCCAACCCAAATCAAACCCTAGAAATCCATCGAACGCCAAAATGTTCCCAAACAGCAACATTGCGACCTCCAAAGGAAATCTCGGCAATTGCCACACCAAACCCCAATAAACCACGACCCATGAACCAAAACGCGGAAAAGGCGATTACTTTGTGTCCTCCGACCCAATCGGAACCCTAGAAACCGTCGAGCAGCAAAACAGACGAAACCAGAAGGCGGAAGAATCGACGGTAATGGGAGCACCTGGTGGGTAGAGAGAGCGAGAGTGGGGATCGGATGGATAGGGTTTGGTGTGGTGTGGTGTGGTTCGGCAGTTAAGCGGAAGCCATGGTTGAGGTCGAGATCGGAGTTTGGTTGGGAAGGTGGAGAAGGAATAAGGTTAGGGATTACTTTATCGGTGGATACAGAGGAAATGAAATGATGTGCACATTGTGATATTGATAATGGTTTAATTGGGTGGTTTCCCATTCATTTCTGTATATTGCTTTGTAAGGCCTACTTTGCTTCGAAATTAGCTTTCTCAACCTTGGTTGTTTGATCGTGTTAGACCATTATTGACCAGGTCATGGTTAGTGATGGTCTAAGAGGGAGATGACCCGGTCATCCCAGGTCATCCACGACCTGACCTGGGATGACCCAGTATTTCATCCCGTTAAGGGATGCCCTTAACGGGTGATTAGGTAGTCTTCCGTTTTAATCTCACCTTCGAATATTGGGTGAAGTTGACGTCCGCACTTTCAATCTCATTGTCTGAGTATAATGGATGTTACATAATTTGCATACATGTATTTTTATTTTCAAATATATATTTTATTTTATAAACATTTGACCAAATCAGATTTTTGTTAAGCTAAGTTATCCAACTTGTTAAGTAATCAAACTAGAGGTTCGTGTTCGTGAATGATTTACTAACTTTCAATGTAAAGTTGAATAAAGTCAAACTAAGTCGAGATTGAGGGACTTAGTTAAAAAAACCATTTTAAACAAAATTAACCACACATGCTAAGCATTAAAAAAAACAAGTTTGAATTTTGATGAGTTGGGACTAAGTCCAGGAGACGAGGTGAACTGGTGGAGTCAGGATTGAGGAGACGTAGGTGGAGTCGGGACTGAGGAGAGAGGAGGTGAGGATGGAGTTGGGAGTGAGGAGGTGGGGGTAGAAACTAAAAAATTAGGAAAATTATTGATTTTGTAATTTTTTTTAATAAAAGAAAACCGGTCGAACCTGGTCTGACCAAACCGAAAAAACCGACCGGTTCGATCGGTTTTTTCGGGTTTTTTCGGTTCTCTCCGGTTCAGGTAGGAAGTGGTTTTTTCCATGGACCGAACCGGTCTAGCTCCGGTTCTCGGTCCGACCGCCGGTTCGGTCCGGTTTTTAAAATTGATGGTCCCTTTGGGAACCTTAGAATGCCTCCGAGGATTCCAAACTTTAAGTTTTGAGAAAGAATTTTGAATTTCGTGGTTTGAGTTTTCCAAACTATAATTTTGATCTCCCAGACAATCCAATTCACACGTATCAATTTTTAGAATTTTTGGTACCCATCTTCTCAAAGCTCAACATGTTTGGGGTTCTATTTGGTGTTTTGAGTTTTAGTTTGTTGGTATCAATCAGGAGAGCATTGTAATAACTACTTCGATCTTTAAGTCATCAACACAAATGTCATATTTTTTGGAAGATCGTACTTGTTATTACTATTATTATTTGAATGACCTTAGTAGTTGTTATTACTATTATTTTTAATTTTGTGGGTATCGAAATTGAGCTAAATTGCATTTCTAATTTTGTGAAGTTACGCAACTATCAATCATCTAATTTCTCAAAAATTGGAACATTAAAAGAGTTATAGCAAACATGCAATACATGTCAAAAGTATCACATTAATATCATACAAAACCTACATTCAAACAATACCATGTATTGGTCTAGTTAATGGGCTGAAAATTAATAGGTCATTGATATTAATATCAGAAGGGACATGAGTTGGAAATGGTGTAATTGTTGTGGCTAATTGGTCTAATTTTTATGTGTGTGTGCAAAACTCGCCACAAAGCTTGAGTTTTCCAAAACGACATTTTGTATACAATTCAAACCTCAGAACGCCAAATGAGATAGTTTGGAAGCAAAAAAAATGGAATTTTGACGGTTTGGAACCGTAAAGCTTCAAAATGCAATCTCAGATCTTTATTCCGAACCGACCCATAAGAGCACCGTTAACGGCCTGAAGGTAGTTCCTGGGCATCCTGATTTCTCTCTCAGCCACGTCAACTTCTCTCTCAGCCACGTCAGCTCAAACTAACCCCCATAAATTTTTCTTAATGACACCCAGAAACAACTCAAGCGCCCTACATTCTCTCCCTTACACGTCATTTCGGGATCAATTTTAGACAAAACACGAAAAATTATCAAAAAATTCTAGAAAATACAAACAAATAAAAAACTTATTTTCATAAAAATATATTTGAAAAAACGATTTTAAATAATTTTTAAAATATTTTTTAAACACAAAAACACAAAAAGTGACCAACAGTGGGGACACATGCCCCACCAACCAGAATTTCAAAGCGCGTGGGGCGGAATTTCGTGCCCGCACGAAATTCCGCTTGGGCGTCTGATTTGCCATTTTTTTATTAATAAAATGTTGACGTGTCAGGTGGAATTTCTGAGCCTCTAGTTTTTTTTTTTTTGCATCGTCGAGGATGCTCTAAGGTGTGAGACGAGTAAAGAAAGAGGGAAAGATGAGTGTCATTTTAACGTGACGACTAGTGCCGTGTGGGTGGGGTAGTGGTGTTGATTCCCTTACAAATTTACCTGGATAATTTTTACATTATTCTCTGAATTGCCTTTCAAATTTTCATCATATATAGTTTGAGACGAGTTATATAAACTTCCAAGTGGTGGAACTTCTACCAAAATTAAAGTTCGATTTTTATTTAGTTTTCTTACTTACTAATCACTTAGAAATTGTTTACTAACTCCCCATCATTCTACTACGAAGACTTATATATATACACTTAAAAACAACAATTTATGTGAAGTCGACGTTGGATTAAGCAAAGTACTAAGTATATTTTTATATTTAAATATTTATATCGTGTAGGCTTCGTTGAATGCATGTTTCAAAAATGATATTACTTCACCACAAATCTCACCCCTACAATGGGTCATCCTTTGTTTGAAGATAGAGGAACTAAGAGCACCCTTGACAGGTGCTCTAAATCGGGTGTCCAATTTGTCCTCCTATTAAGGGAGGGTGGATCCTAGGTGGATTTTCAGACAGGTATCCGTTTGGAAATCCGTCTGAACGTCCAATACAGGGGGTCACGTGCCCCTTTCGGATTGGGTGAATTTTTTGTTTGTTTTTTTGTTTTCAAATATATTTTTATGAAAACATGTTTTTTTATTTGTTTATATTTTATAAAAAAATTGACATTTTTTGTGTTTTACCTAGAATTGATCTTCAAATGACGTGGATTCGAGAGAGTATAGAACGTTTGGGTTGTTTCTGAGTGTGGTTAAGGAAAATTAAGGATAGTTGATTTGAGCTGACGTTGCGGAGAGAGAAGTTGAAGTGACTGAGAGAGAAAATCAGACGTCCGAAACTGTTCAGTCAAGTGTCTGTTTGCTGTGTGTTTGCTGGACTTCCAGGTAGAGATTCTATTTCAGAATCTGACTTCTGATTTTTGTCCACATGTCCATCTGTATTAATAGTTTTTATTTAGAGCACACAGATCGATGAGAGAAACATATTCCCTAAACTCTATAGGCTCAAGTGGGTATATTTCTTTCTAATATATCTAATAAACTTGTGGTGTCTTGCATGTGGTAGTGGATGAAAAGAATCTTAATCAGTTCGATTGCATCATATGACTTCAAATTCCAAAGGAAATCAATCGACGCAGAGCCAGCGGTCGTAAGACCAAAGGCCCCTCAATCAAAACTAGTGGATTACCCTTCTGAATCAGATTCAATCTAGACACTACAATTAAGACATCAAGCGTCGTAGGAAATTAGTTATATTTAATTAAAAAAGCTCTTGCACTTCTACACGCTATGTAATCATCATCTCTCCGTATTTTCAAAAAAAAAAAAAACTCATGCCAGACGTGCACGATAATTGATTCCAATGTTCCACCTTATATATATATAATAAGGAAAACGATTAGTGGACGCTAGCGTTCGGGACGCGCGCTTACGTGGTCAGCCCAGTCAGCAGACGCGTTTGAGGTGGCAGTCTCCACAGAAAAAGTTTATTTTTTATTTTATTCCTCGTTTCGTACAAATGTCTACATCCCTCCATCCCTCATTAATGCGTCTCAAATCACTCATTTTCCATGAACATTTTGGCTCTCCTACACAGCACAGGAGACTTGTTATAAATCTCAACATGCGTCTTCCTTTTTCTTCCCTTCTCTTCTGTGGTCTTACCTATGTGCTTTGATAGAAATCGTTCATGTGTCTTTCCAAGTGGAGCAACCGACAAACGTTCATAAGGAGGGGATGTTTTTCCCCTCTTTCGAAGAAGCCCAAACATTTTACGTTGCTTATGCTGATTCTTGTGGTTTTTGTGTTAAGAAAAGGCATCACATCCGTTTGTTTGCTACCTCTGGGTCAGGTGTTAATGTGCTGAAACGAGATGCAATGTTGTCAAAGCTTCCGAGGATTTTGGCGTGTTTTTCCCCTCTTTCGAAGAAGCCCAAACATTTTACGTTGCTTATGCCGATTCTTGTGGTTTTTGTGTTAAGAAAAGGCATCACACCCGTTTGTTTGCTACCTCTGGGTCAGGTGTTAATGTGCTGGAACGAGATGCAATGGTGTCAAAGCTTCCGAGGATTTTGGCGTGATGTTCTACTGTTAAAAGTTCAATCAGAAAGTTCTATGCTTTTGCGTATAATTCCACATATACAACAAACAAGACCAAAGTCATCCTTAAGAATGTAGGAATGATCACATTCTTCTTCATTTTCTTCATGTACAACAGTTGTATGTCTGTTCGGAATAAGAAGTCAGTCTGTTCGGAATATGTTGTGTGTCTGTTCGGAATAAGAAGTCTGTCTGTTCGGATTAAGTGGTGTGTATGTTCGGAATACTTTCTACATAAATAATACAAGACAATCTTTCTACATAAATAATACTTTCTATGCTTTTGCGTGTAATTCCACATATACAACAAACAAGACCAAAGTCATCCTTAAAAATGTAGGAATGATCACATTCTTCTTCATTTTCTTCATGTATAACAGTTGTATGTCAGTTCGGAATAAGAAGTCTATCTGTTCGGAATATGTTGTGTGTCTGTTCGGAATAAGAAGTCTGTCTGTTCGGATTAAGTGGTGTGTATGTTCGGAATACTTTCTACATAAATAATACAAGACAATCTTTCTACATAAATAATACTTTCTATGCTTTTGCGTGTAATTCCACATATACAACAAACAAGACCAAAGTCATCCTTAAAAATGTAGGAATGATCACATTCTTCTTCATTTTCTTCATGTATAACAGTTGTATGTCAGTTCGGAATAAGAAGTCTATCTGTTCGGAATATGTTGTGTGTCTGTTCGGATTAAGTTGTGCGTCTGTTCGGAATAAGAAGTTTGTCTGTTCGGAATATGTTGTGTGTCTGTTCGGAATAAGAAGTCTGTTTGTTCGGAATAAGAAGTATTTCTGTTCGGAATAAGCAGTCTGTCTGTTTGGATTAAGTTGTACGTCTGTTCGGAATAAGAAGTCTGTCTGTTCGGAATATGTTGTGTGTCTGTTCGGATTAAGTTGTGCGTCTGTTCGGAATAAGAAGTCTGTCTGTTCGGAATATGTTGTTTGTCTGTTCGGAATATGTTGTTTGTCTGTTCGGAATATGTTGTGTGTCTGTTCGGAATAAGAAGTCTGTCTGTTCGGATTAAGAAGTCTTTTTGTTCGGAATAAGAAGTATGTCTGTTCGGAATAAGTAGTCTGTCTGTTCGGAATATGTTGTGTGTCTGTTCGGATTAAGTTATGTGTCTGTTCGGATTAAGTTGTGTGTCTGTTCGGAATATGTTGTGTGTCTGTTCGGAATATGTTGTGTGTCTGTTCGGAATAAGAAGTCTGTCTGTTCGGATTAAGTTGTGCGTCTGTTCGGAATAAGAAGACTGTCTGTTCGGAATATGTTGTGTGTCTGTTTGGATTAAGTTGATCCAACCTAAAAGTTATAAACAATATTTTATTATGATAAGTCTGGACTCTGCATGAATAAAGGGTCTGCACGCTGTCCTAGGGTCTGCACGCTGTCTTAGGGTCTGCATTATCTGTGTATTGGGAAAAGAATCGTTCAACCTAAAGAACGAAGACCAAAGCACGTGAAGAGAAATTTTGCTGACTGGACGCTGACTCAACACGTCCACGTAAGGCGCGTCCGTGACGCCCGCGTCCGTGTATAAGGACTCATATAATAATATAGTCTATGAAAAGCATTTATGGGACATATGTTGTTGAAAATTGGTTCATATTTGTTAAGGAAGCAAATCCAGGAAGATTCGGTCGACCAGATTGGATCCGAGCGACCGACGCACAACCTAGGAAATTTCGGCAAAGACGGGTCGATCTACCGATTGGATTCGGTCCACCGAACGGAGGATTCCAGACACTTCGTGTGCAGTTGGGATCGGATGACCGAATTGGATTCGGTCTACCGTCAGAGAGTAGCAAGCACTTCAGAACAACGAGATCGGTAAACCGTTGGGGAGATTTTGGTGTTCCGAGAATTTGGAAAGTGTTTGTCCAATTTGGAACGGTTCACCGAGGGGTTCTCGGTCAACCGAATGGTTGTTGAAGAATTCGTTAGTTCGTGGAAGAATCGTTCTCGCGGTCTACCGAGCTGCGTGAGAATCGTTCCCTCGGTCAACCGAGAAGGATTTGGTTAACCGAATCGGAACAAGAATCGTTCATGTTGAAGCACGCACGGTTAACCGAACGAGCATCGGTTAACCATGTCCCCATGAATAGTTCTGTTCGGTTTTGCTTAATTGTAGTTCGGTTTTTTGAGTCTATAAAATGGCTTGTTTGCTCTTCAATGTAACACACGAAAATATCAATAGTTTCATTCATTGTGAGTTGAGAGATTAAGGCTAGAGATAGATCTAGAGTGCTTTGGGAGACACATTGTTTCCAATCATTTGTAATCTCGGTTGCTTCTCTTGTTGGAGAAGTGGAAGAAGGAAAGGAAGCCCCCCAAGGACGTAGGCACGTTGCCGAACCTTATAAATTACGTGTGTCGTGGTTGTTTCAGGTGTGCATTTGTGTTTGCTTGTTTATTTCAATCTTATTAGTGTTTTTGTTGCAATTGAGTTTGGGAGAGTGTCAGAAGTTATTATTCCGCAATCAATATTCTATTATACGTGGTGTGTTTCTTAGATCCCCCAACATATGTGTACACTTTAGTTATCGTCGTAAAAGAAAAGGAAGCAATATTCTTGCTTTCTTTTTCATGGTTGCGTTGTAAGCAAAGCCATGCTTATCTTTACAACGAGTGAGACCCCTTTAGATTTCAAAAAAAATAAAATAAACGGACCCCAATACAATTCCTTTTGGTTACCACTTGGTTTTGTACGTCCACATGTACACGTATGTGTGTACATTTTTTCTCTCTCAATTTGAGATAACCCAATTGTTAACTAGAATGTTCCTCCAACCACTATTACAAGTTCAAATCCTTTCTATTTGAAAATTGTTAATCCATGTAAATACATCTTTTTTTCATTATTATTTCTCTTCAAAATAGTAATATACCAGGCAAGGCAGTGTTCACGTTATTATTTTGAGAAATCTTCGACGTAAAAATAATAATATCATTTTAGATTTTTTTTATAAAAAATAGGATTAGGAAAAATAGCGTAAAAAATATTGTAGAGATAAATGAGGAACATAGAAGAGAGAGACATGAGAGAGATAGGAGAAAGAAAAGGTGAAAGAGAAGCATGAAAGGAGAAAGATGAGTAAAATATTAAAAGGAGAGGAAGAAACGTGAAACAACACATGCGTAGGATGAAAAGAAATACATAGAAAGGAACGAAAAACATAAAAGAGAGAAAAGACTAAGACTAGAAGAAGAAAACAAAAGACAAAACAGTCAAGTTTGAAGTGTTAACGAAAGAGATTGAAAAAAAAATCTTAACTAATTATCTGTAACCATTGTCCTGATCGAGTTGAAATTAAGGTTTGAAACCAAATTAGTTGATTATATCTAGACACCTAGCTAATTAACTGGACCTTTCGATTACATAGTATTTTAAAAGTATGTTTTGCTTCAGGATTAATTATGACTTCAAAGCTATCCAAATATTCCAAGCACTTGCCTCATTTTTTCCTGAAAGTTTCATAACCAAACTTTGCAGTGCAGAAGCAAGTTATAGACTCCCAGACGACATAAACATTAGTAGTAATCAACTTTCACAATAAGACAACTATTGAAAGAAGACAGTTGAATTACATCTCTTACAGCAACGTCGAGTCTTGGTTGATGGCTGATAATTTTCTAGGACGAGTCTAAACAGAATAATTTAATAAAATGGAGCAAAATAATGTTAAGAATGACAAGAAAATATATAGATGCGCATAGGCTGATGAAGTGATGATTTATTGGGCGAGCTAAGCTAACTGCGGCACCAGAGTTGCATATTTTGGAGCAGAAGGTCAAATTGTGATAGAATGTTGGTAAATTTTTTAAGGTTATATATGTTATTGAGTTGTATCAAATAAATTTGAAAAAAATGCACTGAAAAAATTCCAATGTGTAACTACAATTATCATTCTTTAAGATCGTTCTTTTAAATGTGTAATCAATGTTTTTTTATTTGTTTCTCACTTATCAGAGCTAACTCTTTTTGAGAACAAGAATAAATTGATGATTTAGTGTTGCTCAGATAGCTTATGTGAGATGTTCAAAGGGATAAAACCAATATCCAAATTCTCTGATTCATTGAAAACAACTTGTAAGTTGTTGAAGCAAATAATTTTTAATATATATATACACATCTGAAATTATAAAGTATATTATAAGAAAATGATGATGCTAATTAAAGTTAAGATTAACCGTAAATAATATTTAATGATAAAATGATAAGAAACTTAAACTAAATAAAATGAGTCAAGAATTCACTAGAACTTTGACATTATATATATATATATATAAGAACATCACAATACGTCCTATTGTGCTTCCTAAGTTACCAAAATTCCGTGATATATGCCTATGACTAACTTGCACGATATGTTTCCTTTCAAGTTATTATCATGGGCACTATTTATATACATTGTTTTCTTCTATTATCCAGCCATTTTTCTTCTATTTTTTATACGTTTACTTTTTTTATTCCATGCTCAGAGGGGTTTTCCCTCCTCGTCCAACTAACTTTATAGATAATAAAGACCGACCATCATTTTCATTGAATGTGATTATGTGAGTAGGCATGTTGAATTATATTAAAAAATTGCAACCTACCAAGGAAACTTTTCTCGATTTGCATAAATCCCCTTTTGAAGTTCATATTATGTCAAAAAACCCTAGATCATTAGAGGTACTTTTTGACAACATTTGACTTCGACGCACCTTTTCACCATTTATTAAGGGAACTACTAAACGTCCTCCCAAAACTACTTAAATCGCCTATTGAAATTACCAAATTATCCTTAACAATATATTTAATACTCATATCGTCCCGTATCTATAAATTAGCACTACGGTATTGTCTATTCATAATTTATTAGTAAAAACACCAAGAAAATGTCTGGCGATGGTGATGCATCCGGTGAGGTAAGCCAGGCGCGGAGCACAATTTTGGCGGGGCGTCTGCATTAGACGCCTCCCCCAAGGTGAGGGCGTCTGTGTAGGACGCCCTCACCTTGGCGGAGGCGTCTAACGCAGACGCCTACCCCATGGGAGAGGCGTCTTGCGTAGACACCCTCCCTTTGGGCAAGGCGTCCTACGCAGACGCCTCACCCTTGGGGAGGGCGTTTAACACAGACGCCCCACCCATGGGGCAAGCGGCTTATCTAGACGCCTGTATTTTTTTTTATTTTTTTAATTTCGATTTTATTTTTGTAGGTTCCGTTGGAAGATTTTGGTGGTGATGGAATGAATTACAGTGAGCTATTTCAAACTGCACAAATCTTTGCAACAATCGATGAAACAAGAAAATGTGCCAAACAAGTAGCTATCGGAGCTGGATTTTTTTGGTCGTGTCGTCGTACAAAACAAAATCATATAGTCGGATGGATTGTTATTTGAGATGCGACCGGCGAAATCAAATGGAGTCTCGGGATATGGATACTGCACTTCGAAGAAACACCAAAATAAAGGGTTGCGGTTGCCGTTTCTTAATAAAAGTGGTGGAGCGACGGAATCGTGATGGATGGGTTGTGGTTTTTAATAGTGGTCATGTACATCACAACCACAGACTGACAATTTATGCAGAGGGTCATCGTCAAATTAGTGGTCTAAGTCCTAGGGCGAAGAAGATTGTTCGTGATATGACTGAGGCGCAAGCAAAACCACGGAACATCTTGAAGGCAGTAAAAGAAAAATTCCCGGAGGACAATCCAAATCAAAGACATATTTATAATTTCAGAGATTACATGAGGACGACAAAATCTCGAGACCGGAATCCCGTCCACCAGTTTCTCTATCAAGCAGTGCAGTGTGAGTACTTACATTGGATTATGGCGGATCCAGAAACTAATGTCGTCACTTACGCTATTTTGGCACATCCGACGTCAGTCCAGTTGTTGCGGACATATCCTTTCGTTATCTGCATGGATTCAACTTACAAGACGAACAAGTATAAGATGCATTTATTCGAAATGATTGGGGTCACACCAACAAACATGAATTTCCTTATCGGATATACGATTTTGATGGATGAATCTTACTCCAGTTACCTGTGGGTGATGGAGAAGTTACGAGATCTGTTATTGGGGACTGTCAGCCCGACTGCAATAATAACAGACTGGGAGTTAGGCCTTATGCGACCGATGAGAGATTTTTCCTGACTCTGCTCATTTACTCTGCACATGGCACATCAACAAAGACGTATTCAACTACGCATACCATGTATTCGGCAAGAATAAGCAGATGACAGAGACTTTGAGGCGTGGAAGATGGAGGAAAATCATGTTTTCTACTTCAGAAGCCGAGTATGATAGAGCTTTGTATGCTCTGAAAGATTTGCATAGATCGTGGCCGGCTATCACGGAGTATCTGGACATTACGTGGTTGATGCATAAAGAAATGTTTGTGCTGAATTGGACGAACAAAGTCATTCATTTTGGGAACACCACGAATTGTAGGGTCGAAAGTGCTCATTCGGCTCTAAAAGAGTGGATTTCTACATCGACTGCAGCTTTGGACACTCTTTTCGAGCACGTCAACGCGGCTATTGAAATGCAGCTGACGAATATTCGAAACTTTCTTGAAGACTCGAGACGGCAAAATTTGACTAATTTCGGACATCCTCTATATCGTCACATAAATGGTCGAGTTTTGCATCACTGCTTGCAATTGCTGAGTCAGGAGGTGAAGAGAATCTAACAGTGAGATGATGAAGTTGAATATCGTTGTGAGTGCACTTTTCTGACTTCTCATGGAATACCTTGCGCATGTACCATCCGCGGATGTCTTGAATCAGACAACGAAATTTACTTAGAGCAGATTCATCCGTTCTGGAGGACACTTGTCATTGGGGAAGGAGCCGGGAACCCAGAGTTTGTGTCTCAGGCAGCTCAAGACGCCGAACATTTTCGCAGCCTGGTTGATGAGATTGCAGGAAGTGACCCTACCGTAGTTCGATCTGCCTCTCGGGTTTTATTCGAGCAGCTACACCCCGAACATTCGAATTTCAGAGAGCCTGCAGAAAAAACAAAGCTACGAGGTCGTGGTCGATCTTCCGGTAGTGGGAGCAGAGGTCGTGGTCGATCTTCAGGTAGTGGGAGCAGAGGTCGTGGTCGATCTTCAGGTAGTGGGAGCAGAGGTCGTGGTCGATCTTCCGGTAGTGGAAGCAAAGGTCGTGGTCGATCTTCTGGTTCTTCGTCTGTAAACATGAGGGGAGGATCAGGTATACCATATATTTATTGTTATTATAATTTTGTTATTTATTTCAGTAAATATGTATCTTTTGTTATTATATGTGACTGCATTTTTTGTTTATATTGTAGTGACTGGACGGATTGACGTAGACGACTTCCCATATGTGGATAGAGTTCCAGGAATCATTATGTCATTCCTAGAGCGGTGGAATGATGTACGTCCTGATGGAAACTGTGGATTTCGATGTGTCGCCGATGTTTTCCACGGTGGTGAAGACAATTGCCAACTCGCCCGTCGTTCAATTTCAAATGAGATAGTTGCGAACCCATCAATTTATGAGCACGTATACTACGACGGTGTGGCGCAGGCTCATCACCGGATTAATTGGGGCGGGGGACTTTGTGGCGAGAATCACTACATGGAGACCTTAACGGACTTGTTCCCATTGCAAATTTTTACAAGTGTACAATTATGTTCTTCTCTCTCGGAAATGATGGTTCGTTGTACCCATGTCTTACAGTTCTTCCTTGGGAGAGTCCGCCTACCGTGATGAGACCATGCAGAGAGTTGATTATTGCTCATTTAGGGAGTTACGCTCATTACATTCGTTTGGAATTGACTGAGGGATTCCCCGTACCTCCTATAACGACTTTGTGGTTTCAAATAAGAGATGTGAGTGTTATTGGATGGGAGCTGGAGTACCAAAATAGGATAGCATATTGGCAACAATTATGTAATATGTTTTGATATGTTTGTACATTATATAGTGTTGCTTTATTATCGAAATTTGTTATTATATTTGCATTATATATAAGAGTACGACATGTTAGCAAACACAAATACGAATAATAAGCGTACGACATATAAGCAAATAAAAATGCAAATACTAAGAATACGGTACAACAGATCAGCCTACTCATCATCTGAATCATGGTCGGAGTTGCCAAACTGAGTATGCCACGACTGTATCAAGTCATCCAAATCTCCGCATGTAGCTCTCATGTCCTCGTCCGGTAAATATCCCCCGTCTACGTGGATGACGCGGTGCTGAATCATCATCTAAAGAACGGAAGTCGTGTAATGGTATCGACTTGCCTTTCCCTTCACTGTGACCCGATGACTATTAATTGAAATTTTAAATACAAATTTGTTAAATTTGTTAAACTAAATTATCATATTTATCACAATTGTAAAACTAAATCAAAATTTGTTAAACTAAATTATCACAATTGTTAAACTAAATCAAAATTTGTTAAACTTAAATATCACAATTGTTAAACTTAATAACAATTTGTTAAATTAAATTATCAGATTTATCACAATTGTTAAACTAAATCAAAATTTGTTAAACTAAATTATCACAATTGTTAAACTAAATCAAAATTTGTTAAACTTAAATATCACAATTGTTAAACTTAATAACAATTTGTTAAATTAAATTATGAGATTTATCACAATTTATCAAAGTAATTATCAGATTTAATAATTAAAAAAAATAAAAAATGTGGAGGCGTCTGCGAGAGACACCTCCCGCATGGTGAAGGCGTTTGTCGGAGACGTCTCCCCATGGGGGGAGCTGCTGACTCGGACGGCCGCCCCATGCGGGGGGGCTTCTCCCGCGGACGCCCACAAATTTTTTTAATTTTTTTTTGAAAACAAATAAAATACGTAATGTTACCCTATACGGGTACACCGGGGGAACTGTTGGCTGCTTGTCTGGCCTCCGAGACATTCGTGATCTTCTGTAGTAAGTATATGAAGAGAAAGTTGTGAGAAAAGAGTGAAATGGTGAGATATATAAGCAAGAATAGGAGGAAGGGCAATTTGGTAATTTCAAGGAACGATTTAAGTAATTTGTGGGCGATTAACAATCCACTTTATTAACTAGAACCAAGTTAAAACTATATTTATTTAACTAGCTACTCTATATATATTTCTACCTACGTACACACCTCTTATTATCTTCACAAGTATGTATACTTGACACACAGTCACACAGCTCACACACACGTGACACGTCCACCCACTACAATACTTATCATTAATGACAGAATCATTGTTGACTCACGTAATAATTTAATTTCTCTCCTAATGAAACAACCCTACCATATTAATGCTTCGTATTCATTTTCTCTCATCTTAAACAAAACCAACAACTCCTTAAGTCGCACCATTAATAATCCCCACCTTATATGCAACTTTAAGTCATATCCCAATTGCAACTTATTTGTCAAACAAAGGCAGAGGGAGACTAAAGGGTTTCTGCTCGTAAAGTTAAGGTTGACTTTTGTTATAATTCTTTGTCCTTTTGTTGATTTTGCTACTAACAAATTCTTATGGATATGTGTTGTTTTTTACTTTGAATATGCGAATTAAGTATTTCTGTGGAAACAGTAAAAACGATCAACCGGGCTATAAGTTCGATCAACCGGTAACGTAGCCTATCGTCCAGGAAAAGTGTATGGAAGTTTCCGGTCGACCGGGTGGTCTCAATCGGTCGACCGTGTATGCATTTTATTCGTCCATGAAAAGTGTCTGGAGGTTTCCGGTCGACTGATAAGACCTATTCGGTCGACCGGTTGCGCAGTTGGAGGTCTAGAAAAAGTGTCTGGAAGTTTCCGGTCAACCGAAGGAGCTCGACGGTCGACCGATGCAGTTCAAGATCGTGCTACAACTTAAGTTCCGGTCGACCGTTCGTCCCAACCGATTGACCGTTCTGGTTTATTTTTCCAACGTTCTGCACTTTTCTCCACTCTATTCTGGTGTAAATAATACTTGTTTTGACCTAGTATATAAAGGTAATTTCGTACCCTTTTGTAATAACCTAACAATACCTTACCTAAACCCTAATTATTATTGTCTACTTTGCATTCTTAAGAGAGAGAGAGAGCATCCTTGTGGATTCGATATGTGATCGATTCTATTCCATAACAACTAGTATCAGATCTTTTTGGTCCGGATTTTGGGAATTTCTGTCGTTCTTTCTTGAAAATACATATGGCAAATCAATGAAAGATTGAGAAGTTGAGCCGAGATGTTAATTTCGGCTAGTGGCAAGTCAATATGCACGCAATTCTGGTGCAGCAAGAGGTGGATGATGTTCTTGAGGGCATGGAGACGTTGCCGAAAGAAATGTCCAAACAAGATAAGTTGAAGTGCGACAGGAAGACTATGTCAACTATCAAGTTGTCTTTGTCTAACAAAGTTCTGCGAGAAGTGTTGAAAGAGAAGACGACTGCAAGTATGTGGAAGAAGTTAGAAGAAGTCAATTGCGAGCCGGATTATCTTGAAAAAAATTGTTCCTATTCAAAATGAAGTCGGGTATCTCTCTTCAACAACACTTGGATGATTTCAATGCAATCATCATGGATTTGGAGAAGGTGGATGCAAAGTTTTCTGATGAGGATCAAACGATCCTCTTACTTTGCTCATTGAGTTCTTCATATGATCACTTCGTGGAGACAATGACGTACAACAGGACTGACGTCTTTCTTGCGGATGTCAAAAACACACTCTCCTCCAAATCTGATATGGATAAGATGTTTGATAGTTTTGAGTCGAGCAAAAGTGAAGCATTTGTTGCTCGTAGTAAGGGTAAAGAGAGGAGTTTCTCAAAGAACACCTCTAAGACCAAGTTGAAGGACAAATATATTATTTGTCATTACTGCAAGAAGAAGGGTTACAAGATATCAGAATGTTTTGAGCTACAAAACAGAGATAAGCAGAACTCAACGAGATAAGAAGGGTCCAGTTATTTTTTGACATTTGGAGCATCATGGACTATATCAAACGGCTATTTAAACGATCTGCATTTCTTTTATTGTGGAATTGCAGATGGTTAGTTGCATTTGCATCATTTGGGTCAATTGGAAACAACCTCACTGTTTTACAGTGGTAGGGTTGCGTACATCCGCCCCCTTACCTCGCTTAGGCGGGAGCCTCTTCTGAGGCATTGGGGTTATGTTGATGTTGATGTTGATGTATAATGTCTAGCTAGATACCGCTTATAGTTTGAGATATTAAGTGTTTAATATCGCTGCCAATTTAGCTTAGATCCTCCTATAGGTCACACCACAAAACTGGAAAACAAAAGGCTTGATTTTGAGTTCATAAGATGTGTCGAGCTTCATGTGAAAACGGACCATGTGGTGAATCAATAAAATCAATATGTCATGAGAATTGACATAATTAGAATCATGGATAAATTCATATGAGGTGTATATATTATGGGGTGTAATAATTTAATATTACATAGGATAGTATATTACATAAGATATGAATTTGCTAAAACCTCAAAAGATCAAATTTTGTTGGATATAAATCCAAAATTTGACAAAGGCAAAATCAGGGTCAGCACGTTTAGGGTTCGGTCGACCGAGGTGTCTTCGGAACGGTCAATCAAACGGGGAACGGATAACGCATTTGGTTGACCAAAATTGTCTGGAGTGCCTGGACAATTGGGATCGGTTAACCGGGTTTGATTAGTCAACCGAGAGAAAATATCCATGAACTATCTTGGGATATTTTCGGTAGACCGAAAGTGACACGGTCGTCCGATGAGATTCGACCAGGAGAAATTTTGGTGAGTCAATGGTTGATTGGAGCGAGACGCGGATCGTCCAAATTTTTCCAGAGAATTTTTCCCATATATATTCGGTCGACCGTTTAGCTCACGGTCATCCGAACGTGTGTTAAAACCGAATGGTTCGGTTAACCGAGAAAAATTCTCGGTTAACCGAACAACACGATTTTTGCCTGAATTATTAGGAGAATAATTAGATAATGAGTTTGATTAAAGTTCTCGATAATGATATTTTGGGAGCCTATAAAAAGACTCATCATCCTACTTGTTTATGTTAATGCATAAATTCTCTCTCTTAATCACCATGAAAATCTCTTAATAGTTTTAAGTTTTGGAAATAAACATCTCAGGAGCTTAAATATGAGTTATTAGCTAGATTCTAAGCTTAATTAGAGATTGATTGACTAGCTCATTTCTCTCTAATCTTGTTTAGAGTTTGGTGAATACTTGGAGGCGAATCGGCGGGCAATTCGACGAACAACAGAACTCTGGATATTCTGAAAGGTTTTAGAGAACATTTGAGTATGATTATCTCTTTTGTTTATTTTAATATGTGTAGTAATGCATGATATTAGAATAAACATATACATGTACGTAAAATCAATGAAAATATGAAATCGATTTTGTATGTTTGTATTTTTTTAAAACATTCATATACATTTGAACGTGAAATTCTACACACAGGAGTAAAGTTCCAAATGGAATCGGTATGAAATTCGGAATATTTTTATAACTACGTGCTCATCATTGAGGTCACGTAATACACTGGTCAGTAATCAACTTGATAATTTGTTATCACAAACAAGCAACTGAAATACCTGTATTTAAAATTTTTGTGATGGTGTTTTTTTGTTCGTACAGCCCCTAGAACGTTCTATGTTTAGACAACGTGGAAGTTTTGATTAGGGATGTTACCATTAATCCTGTTTAAGCACTTGAAATTTTGTCGACGTCAAGTCATAATTCAATTACTCATGTTACAGGGTCTCCTCATAACACTACTCATGTTATAACTAGGGTTAAATCCTTCTGGGTGTGTTTAGGTAATACTTGTTGTTAATCCTTTCTGACGTGTCTAGATGTGGTGGTTTGTTTTGTAAAAGTTGAGAGGTGGAATGATGTAACCAGTTAACTTAATGTAACTTACTCCAAATATAATTATGTATACTTTAGTATGTGTTTTTATCATCCACATGTCATATGAAACTCTTAAGAGCGAGTATAAACTATACTAATACAACAACATATGACCTTTTACTTGGAAACGAAAAATACATGTTTATTCAACCAAAAGGAATACAAAAATCATGCCACAATATTTGAGAAATTCTACACTCCAATTCGTGTAGCATTTTTTTTAATCTTATTACAATTAATTGTTTCTTTTATAATTAAAATTTGTTTTTTTAGCTTAGTGGTAGTTTATGATAGTCAGAGAAGTTTTAGTTTCTTGTACTACCTACAACCTCCAATCAATCTTAGGCTTTAGCCGTCCAATCACGCACTCCTAATTATTGTCCTCCTCCGTGTTAATTTAGTCAAAACTTTTCTCGTAAACATTAATCTTCCGAGAAGGCGAGGCAAAATAACATAAAAAATGACCCAAGGCAAGAACCGACCGACACATTTGTTTATTTGATACTTATTAATTATTAAAATTAGCATCAAACCTGCTGATGATTCCATTGCCCAAAGGACCAACCGACAATTTACCCATAAAAAGACAAAGATAAAATCCACCAGTCACCACTCCAAATCCTTGCGACACAAGACCGAAACGACCGCGTACATTCGCCCGCCCGCCATAAAAAAACGTCACGAAACAGCGTCCGCCAACGCCGACGCAAACCCCATAAGCTTCCCCAAACGCGACTCCATCGACCCAAATCTCCATCATTATAATAAACAATCAGCTAATCACATCATTAAAATCCATTTAACGCCCATTTAGAAGTCAAGAAAGCGTAGAAACGCAAACACTCCAGTCCAATCAACCTCTCTTTCCACCAAATCCACCCAAACCCGAAATCCTCTTCCGCGCATGCCAACCTCGTTTCCATGAACCTCTACGGCCTCTTCAGCCCCAACCGCTGGAAGAAGCCGCCGTCTCCGGCGAGCGATGGCGGTGGGTCCAGATCTGGTGGGGAGAAGTCCACTCCGAGGCTCGATCGGAGTAAGGCCGTTAAGGACTTTGACTACGGCGCCGCCGGGGACTTATGCGCCTGGGACGACGGCTTCGGGAGTGTCGAGTCGGTTGCCGCCGCTGACATCAGCAACTTCCGCATCGACGGGGGAGAGGAGAGGAAGATCGAGAGCATATGTAGGAGTCTGGGGTTGTCCGGTTTCGACGAATTCGCCATTCCGATTGCCGTCTGGGAGGCCAGCAAGGTGCGCTCCGGCTCCGGCGGGTCGGCAGGACCGGAGCCGGATCGGGAGGAGGAGGAGGAGGAAGAGGGAGTTAGTGGTTTGTGTAGTGTTAGGGAAGAGGAGGTGGTTAGAGTTGTGGAGGAGAGTAGCTTTTCTCCGATTTCGGTTGCTTCGGTGCGGGGGAGTAGTGGTGGAGGGATCAAAGGTGTCCGTCCGCCTCTCCTAATGCCACCCCCGGCGATGTCGCTCCCGGTTTTCACTGAGACGAGGACGGCGTGGGATTTGGTGATGTCGTTTGCCCCGCAAGATGAGGATTGTGAGAGGGCTGAGGTGTCGGGGCGGTTGGAGAGGGACTCGGTGGGTTCGCGGGAGAATGGAGGGGTTGAGGACGACGGAGGGGTGAGGTTGGGTGTCACCGCAGGAAGGGAACTTGTGGGATCGTGCTCCTTCACGACATCTAATGACGATGATTGCTCAAGTACGACGACGGAGGGGATATTTGTCATCTCGCCTAACGGTAGATGTAGGCGCCATATTGGGCAGTGGTGGCGCACGAAAGAAATTGGGAGGGGTTCGTATGGAACGGTTTTTGAAGCTATCAGCGAGTTAGTAATTCAGATCCTTTTTTTTGCTCGGTATATGTTTCTAATCTAGTTAGCTAGGATCCATCGAAGTATTATTTCTTCTGTTCAATGCAATTTATCAATGCTCTCTGTGCTGACCTCTTGAGGTAGGCCTTGCTCCAACGAGAAATAGTTCTGCTGTCATTTGTAGATCATGTGATGTTTACACAACTCCATTAGTATCAGTAGTTGTTTAGAACTTTTGGTCAGTAAACGAACATTTAGTTTGTCTTTATTTGATTTTGCGGTTGCTTACTTAACTTCACAACAACTTGATTGAATTCAACTGTCAAATCTATAGTATTTTGCAGATTACACTTGACAATTCTGCACAAAGGCATTTACAGTTTTTTGTAGTTTGTTAGTTTTAAAAGTTTGCTGTCAATTTGGGCCATAAACTTCATAATATGACAAAAATAAAGATTTATGAAATAGTCAGTTTAGAAATTCCTTCAGGGTGTGACTGGAACCAAAAACTTTTTAAGGAAGTGGGGGACTTGACTGGGTAATTGGTATCTTGGAAAACTTTAAAATTTGAGGAACTTGAGTTTCAAAACGTAAAATACGTACTTAGAGTGAATTCTCCCATTTCGACTCTAAAATGAGGGAAAACCATGAAAGTGAAGTTCTAGAAGCCTAGGTACCAATCATACCCTCATGGCAGTGTTGCAACATAGTGAAAGTATCATTTTGGCATAGGACATTAAGAACCCTGGTATGAGGTATCCCTTCTTAATTTGATTTCTTGTATTATCCCCTGCACTGCTTCTGTTTGCTTGTAGAGAAGTTTGAAACTTTGCATTGAAAGACAGTCATATGCTTGTGAGCTTCTAAGTTACATGTCCCTCTAACAATCTCCGTGTTTCTGCAGTGATGGCTTTTTCTTTGCTGTTAAGGAAATTTCTCTCAACCAAGGATACAATACAAAAGACAGCATTGAACAGATTCAGCGGGTAGGGCAGTCTCATACTCTCATGGCTTGCATTGCAGACATTTTTGCGTCGTTAAATTTAGAATTATAGTTCTATTTTCTGGCCATTTATGCTTCACCAGACTACATTTCCGATGGACAACAACTAAATCCTCCAAACTTGTACATTGTTCAGGAAATCTGTCTTATGAGCGAGTTTGAGCATGAGAACATTGTTCGGTATCTGGGAACAGAGAAGGTAATTTTCTTGTTAAACCTATTCAATGGCATCCTACAATCATAAAACCATTTGTTCATTCAAAAGAAACAGTCATTTAGTTGTTTCACATTTTCATAATCAGTCATGAATTTCACATCAATCAATTTTTAGCTCATTTATCCTAGCCTTCATATCTGATTGGCTTAACTTCAATTTTTTTTCTTCACTGCGGTCTTTGGGCCATGATAATTATTAATGTCAGGAAGACGAAAAATTGTACATCTTCCTGGAGCTTGTATCTCAAGGTTCCATTGCTTCTCTCTACCATAAGATCCGCTTACTAGATTCCCATGTTTCTGCTTACACAAGACAAATACTGAATGGGCTGAAGTATCTACACAATCGTAGCGTTGTTCACAGGTAGACATAAAACACTTTTCAATCTGTAAATTAAAATTGAAAATTTGGCTTGATTGCAATAACCCAGTTTGATGAAGAAAATACATGCCACATGGTCTTTCTTGATGCAAGTGTCTCAAAAAAACATTTACTCAAAATAGTCAAGAATCCATTCTCCCTAGTCACAGAGAATCAATGATCAAATCTTATGATATATTGGAAAAATAGAAAAAATCATGTAAATTCCATTTCTTATTTGTCGTAGGAATTTGGATCAAAATTAACTTTGAGTGAGTTGTTATTTGAGATTTTACATATGCTTCTTGGATAGTTAAGCATACTTATTTGGTTGCAATCTTATTTAGTCGTTGGCTCTTTGTCGGTGGTCGCTTTTTTATTGTTAGGGAGATTAGTCTTTATGTTCAGTATCGTGTTTGTGCATGACGAATTTCCTTTCGAGATGATCTTTGCAATGTCATCATATCTGATTCGTCACAAGTAGACAATTTTTCCAGGTGTAAGTTTAGAAAATGATAATAGTCAATGTTTGAGCTACTGTTGATGTTGAACCACTTTCAAGTGCCTTGTGCCAAAATATCAGTGCCTATTCCTTATTAAATCAAAACGAGAAGATTGTGCAAATTCTTATCTTGTATAGGTTTTCTTGCCTGTGGCCGATCTTCATCCCTGAAACAATATCTTTTATATAGGTTTCGTTGATTATAGTTGATCTTCATCTCTTTCTTTCAGAGACATTAAATGTGCCAATATATTGGTTGACTCAAATGGATCTGTGAAACTTGCGGATTTTGGATTGGCAAAGGAGGTAAGTTTCAGATCCTTTTCCGCAACACTTGTTGAAGAAGGTTTTCATTAGTTATATATCAGTCAGCTGATTGTCTACATTATCAGATGACTAAGTTTGACAACCTAAAATCATGCAAAGGAAGTGTTTTCTGGATGGCTCCAGAGGTTAGCAGCTTGCTTTCTTTGTCTTGCTTATTCTTATTTCTTGAGTTGTTCAACCTAGAAATTTACACCTTGATATTGAGTGTGTTGTCTCCTTTCCCGACATTGAACACTAGGGACTAGTCAGCACCCTCCTCTTCTATTGGATTGCTTTAGCTAGAACGTGAGAAACACTTCAGAATTGATTTTTTACACATGTTGTTGGCGCGTTTGCAGGTTGTTCATTCCGAAAATGGTTATGGATCTGCTGCAGATATATGGAGCCTTGGATGCACAGTTTTGGAGATGTTAACCCAGAAACCTCCTTATAACATTGAACATGTAATTGTTTTCCCCTCTTATATACAGCATTCGTGTTGATATTCTTCCTTTGTTTTGATGCATTTTACCTATTATTGACCCTCTAGTGTTTGATGCTCATCTATATACTGTCCAAACACTGCTGAAGTAAGAAGCTAGTGATTTCCTATTTTCCTGTCAGAACTTTTACATGGACATACCCTTAATTGAATGCCATGAAATCACTTAAGTGGAATGCATATCATGTGAGTGCAAGGGCGTAGCACACTACAGTAGGGATGTTGAAAATATTATAACTTGCTGATCAAACCTTTAATATTTTTTTCATTTTTCATTTTATGTGTTTCTTTTAGTTAATATGTCAATTTCCGCTGTGTCAAACATTAAATTGTTTTTTGACATTTGGATCATGGACTATATCAAATAGCTATCTAAACTATCTGCATTTATTATTTATTGTGAAATAGTAGATTGGCAGTTGAACTTCGCATCATTGGGTCATTTGGAAACAACCTCTGTTTTTATAACGGTATGGTTGTGTACAACCAACCCCCTACCTCGCCTAGGTGGGAGCCTCTTTTGAGGCACTGGGATAATGTTGATGTTGATGATGCGTTTCTTTTAGTAGTTTGGATTGTTTGAGACTGAGTTTTGCATGCTATATAGATTTCTTTCGGTCCTGACCCAACTTGAGGTGACCTCAAGAATGATGGGTGAGGTATCATGAGTTTATCGGTGTACTCATGATGAGTTGAGGTATTAGCAAATTTACCATTTTGCTTTTGTGATGCGAAAGGAATTTTGATATTTAATTTTTTAAATCTATTATATTCTTAATGTCAAAGTCATGAAGAACTTATTGTCATTGCAATCTTGCAGGCGTCAGCACTGTATAAGATCGGTCAAGGAATACCACCACCTATTCCCAGCACATTGTCGAAGGATGCCAAAGATTTTATCAGCATATGTCTTCAAGTTGACCCTGATTATCGGCCAACTGCTGCACAGCTTTTGGATCACCCCTTTGTCAAGAGGCAGTCACCAACTTCCTCGGGTCATAGTCCAAGTTTACATGGTAGACGGACTTGAGGGCTAGAATACAATGACAACAAGGTAACAACTAGTTCTATAGTTACTTCCTTCTTGCTCCTGTCAGTATTTGTCTCATATCAACAACCACACAGCCATGGGGTCCGTATGATTGCCAAAATTTCTATTGTCAACTCTTTTTAAATTTTTAATCAGTTTCATTGTTAAAAAGGTGGTTGTATTAGGAATTTGACAATGCACATTGCAACATTACCTGATAGTTGCCAATGAGTAGAGATATTCATATCGAAGTACATGTTAGTAAACTTCTTTGTTAGCAGTTACTTTAGGTAGTTTATCTACTTTAAGCTTTGATCGAAGAGAGTAAAGTTTCTGATGCTGAATATTATATTATGTAGCAGATTGTGATCTATAGTTGGGAAATCAGCATACATTCACGAGAAGTCACCACCTATGAAAATTATGATTCTGGGGGTCTGGAGAGATCTGTTTCTGCTTGTAGCTTACTCTTGAACAGGCAGCTTGTGGCAGTTTTTCGGTTGGGAGCAGCCCTGAGTTCCTGAAAGAGTGAATGCTCTGATTCTTTTAGACCAGCTACGTCTTGTATGTAAAGTTTGTATAAAGTATTAAAATGAGTCGTCCGTATGCCTTCGTTTTTGTATTGACAGGGTAGTTCAATATGGTCAATGCTCTAGGATGACTCCAGCCGCTCTTGTAACAGTCTCATGTATCCGCACCAGAAGATATCTATTGGGCGATAATTTTATGGTAATCTATTCTTCATTTGTGTTCTTGAAATTGCTTTCTGTTTGTGACCTGATGCAAATATGTTTTCTTGAAATTTCCAGTACATACAATTTGTTTATATAATATCGTGTGTCATCTCCAATGGATGTCTTCCTTCCGTTACTGTTGTGATGTGCGGACAAATGGGCAATTTTTTTTTTTTTGAAAGATGGAAGGTTGCAGATGGGCAATGTTGACACGAGCAATTATTGCTTGGACACCAAACCTTATAGATTTAATTATAAATCGTTCGGGTCAATTATCATTCTATCTTTTACTTTTTATTAATACTTATTTCGTTCTGTCTCTTAAAAAGATTTCTTTCTCAATTTTTCTCACTCTACTATGATCAACTCCAGTGTCTAGCGAATCGTTTGAATTCGGTGAACTTTAAAAAATAAAATTTCTATTTCTATTTTATTTTTATGGTTATTTTTGTTGTATGAACAGAAGAGTCTATTAATAGTAGAAATAAGTAAACAAAAAAAAGAATGACAAAATAGTAATTGGTACAAACGATTTAAGTAATTCACGGGTAGCAGTTCAGGTCACAAAAAAGATTGTTAAATTTAGAAGTGGCCGGAGAACTACTTAATCCATTTCTCTCACTTAGATTTTTGTTGCTTTGCAAGTTTTGTGATTGGAGAATCTGAGACCTCCTCTTTATCCAGTAGACCAGTACTCGTAAAAAATCAAATTGTCAATACTTATTTCGGTACCAGTTTGCCCATAAGACCATCAACTTTCTAGAATCACAATGGAGCCTAATGCAACAACCCAAAATGTAGGTGGGTTCTAAGTGCAAGTCATTAACCCAAATCAACTCCACGGCCGTGGACTGGTAGTAAGTAAACCATCCCACCAAGCAAAGAAACAGAAATTGCATGCCTAGATGCATGCACATATCATGTCAAACTTTTACATAATGCACTCGCAGCTGCTACTATTATACACATCATGGACGAATTCATTGATTCCATTTTCGTCCAACTTCAGAACCAACACTTCCACTCCTGCTGCCTCCTTTGCAATCACAACACTATGTACAATATTCATTCCCACAATCTGCATCACATACTTGTTCATCAAATACATTTCCAGCAACATCAAAGGCAGACTGCAGCTCCCTCCGGGGCCGACAAGATGGCCGATCATGGGGAACCTCCTCCAGCTAGGCCCGTTCCCTCACCGTGACTTTGCTTCCTTTTGCAAAACTTACCGGCCTCTGGTGTACCTGTAACGTACCCGAAAACAGCGGAAATTTAAACAATAATAAAGACCGTCAACGGTCAACACAGGGCACGTCACTGGAAAACAAACCAACATATATATATATAATATATAAGATACAGACCCACGTGGAAGTCAAAGTATACATAAGAGTCAACTGTGATTACAACAAAAATGAATGTACATGTAATCACTACCTCAACAAAAGAAGTATAAAAGAGGACACAGGATCTGATCCCGGGGGCACCGTCCTCAGTCACCACCTCAAACTCTAACCCTGCTCGCTACCTGAAATGCAAACAAACAAACATGCCTGAGTTCCCTGCAGGAACCCCGTATACCAAACCTCCTAAAATACGAAAAGGAAAATTAAAGACAATGCAATGCAATACACATGATCATCCGCCTCGGGCCCACAATAATGCCCTCACCGCCTCCGCGGCACTGAACCACTCCTGCCACTAGGGTCAAGTCAGTCCACCGCTGCCTCACAAGGATCAGTCGACACCACTGATCCCCAAAAAGTGCAGGAAGGAACCCCCGGTACACGCCGCACTCCAGGAGCGAGTCAGCCCGCCGAATACACAACTCGGGTCAGACGACAGCCGCTGCTCCCCCAAGAGCTGCCAAACGCGCACCCTGCCGGAACATCCTCGGCCTACCGCTAAACCCTCGCAAACTGCCCAAGGTTTACGGTACACATCCCTCACACCCCGCTCGGTAAGAAAGGAAACAATAATACAATAATACGCCTTCGTCGAAGGTGAAATCCGTAGCTCTCAAAGCCGGTAATCAACCGTCGCCTCGGAGCCGGTAGTCGACCTATACTCAACGGATCGCGTGTGGATAAATCCACCAACCTGCGGCAGATCGGTCGACCGCTAAAAGCACACCGGTCGACCGGTCCCCCACATAGTACACAGTACTGTACAAACAAGTCTACCGGTCGAACCACGCCAACCGAATTACCGACCAATCGGTCGAACAAAAGTCATCTAGCGGTCGACCGTTTGGATGGTCTACGCTATACAATTTTATATAATATATATATCCGACCGGTCGAACCAAGGGGTCGTTCAACCGATAACAGGACTTTCTGCATTTTGCCTAAGTGATATTCGGTCGACCGGAACTGCTATACAGTTCGACCGAATCAACACAGGCACTTTACCGCTTAAATAAAATGCTCAGTCGGTCGACCGAAAGTTAAAGAGCGGTCGACCGTTTTGATGGTCAAAGCTCCCAACCGACTAAGCATCGAATGGATCGGTCGAACAAGGTTAAGGACGTTCGACCGTTGGATAAGTCAAAATCCCCAACCGACCCATTCTCATTGTTATTCGGTCGACCGGCTAAGTGGTCCCGTTCGACCGATAACAGCATAACTCCTTTTTCCCGCACAAATCTGGCATAACGGTCGACCGTCTAACGACATCGTTCGACCGTTCGCGGGTAAAAATCCATATAATAATAGGATCGGTCGACTGCCCACAGGCACCGGTCGACCGATCGTCGTCTTCAACCTCTGAATTGGTTGAAATCCGACGGGGAATTCGACACCAACGTCGATCCCCAACACTCACAAGGCATATGTGAGTTATAATAAAGATTTGGCATACCTTGAAGGAGTTTGTAGACGCCTCCCAAGCTTGCACCACTTCACTCCACTTCTTCTTCTCTTTCTTCACTTCTTCTCTCCTTCTTCTTCTTTACCTTCTTCTTCTTCTCCGAATTCACCTCCTTTCACTCTCTGATAATCCAACAATGAAGCAAAACGTATCAGATAATCCTCACCCTCTTATTTATAGTAAAACCCAATTCTTATCTTCACTTCACCTCCCATTCTTCCAACCAAATCAAGCCACCACATGCTTCACTGTTCAATGATTAGATTAGGTTAATTAGGTTTAGGTTTAGTTAATTAAGGTGTTTTAGATTAGGTTATTACAGTACCTCCGGCTGGGCAGTGTCGACGCCATCACTACCGATGACCCGCAAGTCATCCGTGAGATTCTCCTCCGCCAAGACGACGTCTTTGCGTCCCGGCCACGCACTCTGGCTGCCGAGCGCCTTGCGTATGGCTGTGGTGATGTTGCACTGGCACCGTTCGGGCCCCACTGGAAGAGAATGCGTGGGATATGCATGGAGCACCTGCTGACTACCAAACGCCTCGACTCCTTCGCGCACCACCGAGCCGAGGAGGCGCACCACCTGGTTCGTCAAGTGTGGGCCCAATCCACCCACTCCAAGCCAATCAACCTTAGGCAGGTGCTGTGAAATTTAGTTGGACATGTCACTCGATAAAATTTACACACTTAGGTACAATTAGACTACAAAACTTTGTAATGAATTTTCTTAACAAACTTCCCTCTGCATGTGGGTGACTGAGATTATTCTTTCATGTCTATCAACGAACAAAATGACCTGAAATTTCTTAACATGAGTTAACTAACACGGTGTCACGTAAATTAAATTTGGTTGATCCACTGCTTCTTTGAAATGGTAACTTTTAAAGAAAAAAGTAGTGTACACAATCTAATATGAAGTGCTTCTGTACCGATATAATTTTAAGTAACGTGAGACTATATTTCCAACAATAGGTGTTGGGAGCGTTTTCCATGAACAACGTAACGAGGATGCTATTGGGGAAGCAATACTTCGGAGTGGAAACAGCGGGGCCGCAGGAAGCGATGGACTTCATGCAGATCACACACCAGCTATTCCATCTGCTGGGGTTGATCTACTTAGGCGACTACCTGCCGGCGTGGCGATGGATCGACCCATTCGGGTGCGAGAAGAAGATTATACGCGAGGAGGGTGGAGAGGAGGGTGGATGAGTTCCACACCAACATTATACGCGAGCACAGGAAGGCTTTGCCGGGGGAGGATGGAAAGGAACACATGGATGATGTCAAGATCAAAGCTCTCATTCAGGTACTACTTACCTTATATATATATATATATATATAGGGTCAAGCTCTAGTGAGCCCAGGGCTCATCAAATTTAGTTTAAGTCCCCTACAATCTCACCGTTGGATCTTATTTACAGTTAATCTCACAATTCATTAGCATAACCGTTTTTTTCTTAATCTACCTTACATTTTGAAATAAGTGGTGGATATTGTGGGGGCTTAATTTAGTTTGATTAAGCCCTGGGCTCACTTGAAAATTCCTGTATATATATATATATATATATATATATGTATATATATATATATATATGGTCAAGCTCTAGTGAGCCTAGGGCTCATCAAATTTAGTTTAAGCCCCCTACAATCTCACCGTTAGATCTTATTTACAGTTAATCTCACAATTCATTAGCATAACCATTTTTTCTTAATCTACCTTACATTTTGAAATGAGTGGTGGATATTGTGGGGGCTTAATTTAGTTTGATTAAGCCCTGAGCTCATTTGAGAATTCCTATATATATATATATATATATATATATATAGTGCATCGTAAGATTAACAAAGTGAATGCAAATATACGTAATTTTTGAAGGAAAAAAGAGAGGTATAATGAGTAGGAAAGGAAAATACTTGCTGAGAAACTGCCGCTGAAATTCGAACACGCAACATTTGTTTGAGATTGATTACTCTACAGTGACTAGCTGAGGTAACTTGATTATCACATGTGAATTAAACGTAGGACATGATTGCAGCGGCAACAGACACTTCTTCCGTAACAAACGAGTGGGCGATGACAGAGGTGATTAAGAATCCACACATACTCGACAAGATCCAACAAGAGCTAGACTCAGTTGTAGGAAAAGAACGCATGGTATCAGAATCGGACCTTGCTCACCTGAACTACCTCCGGTGCGTCGTCCGGGAGACCTTCCGGATGCACCCGGCGGGGCCATTCCTGATCCCCCACGAGTCCATGAAGCCCACCAAGCTGATGAGGTACGACATCCCCCCCGAAGACTCGAGTGTTCATCAACACCCATGCTCTCGGCCGGAACACCCACATATGGGACGACGTTGAGACCTTCCGACCGGAGAGGCACTTGTCTGATGCCAGAGTAGAGATCAGTCACGGACCTGACTTTAAGATATTGCCTTTCAGCGCTGGGAAGAGGAAGTGCCCCGGGGCGCCTCTTGGGTCGTGTTTGTGCTGATGGGCTTGGCCAGGCTGTTCCACTCTTTCGACTGGTCGCCGCCCGATGGTGTGAGTCCAGATGATATTGATACAAGGGAGGTCTATGGGATGACCATGCCCAAGGCCGTGCCACTCCTCGCCGTCGTACGCCCTCGCTTGCCTTCTCACTTGTACCGGTGAGTGAATTTACAACTGATTTGTGGAAACTCTCATTCCTTTTTACGTCTGTTTGCTGCTGTTAAAGTTGCCATATGTGTTCATGGATTGTTCAGCATTGTTTTTCTTTACTATACATCTGATATGATAAGTACGGTGCATGAGATCTGATGTTTGGTATTTACCATGTCATATATGATTCTCTTTTGAACATACGAAACTGGTTGATCCTGAATTTACGAAAATGTAGTCTTTCTTCACAATCTATAGAGATATCAATACCAGTGCGTAGAGAAATAGAATACATCACATCCAACAATGCCATTGAAATCACATGATATCATTGCCTCAAAAGAATATCATAATACAACACTGGCTTTTGTCATTGCAGCAATCTAAAAACCGAAAAGGCTCATAAATTATATCCTCTTAAATTATAATATACAGCACAAATATACCATCCTCCATAATACAGCTCCGACCACGAGAGAAACTCAACCACCTCAACAGTTCAGCTCCATCAGTCTGGACTAATTACCTTGTCGATGAAGTGATCTCTCCAATCATACAACGATGCAAACGGAAGCAACCCAGAAAATACAGGAAGAATCACTAGAAGGATGCTGTAAAAGACCGACCTTCGAAGCCAATACGGAGGCATAGAACCTTTGTATTGTTGATGCCCACAAACTGGGCCGAAGAGAAGATGATAAATAATTGATGGGAACACATTCACAAGGAAATGCAGTAAGCATAGTGTCTCCCAGTGAAGAAGCCACCAATAACCACTCCCTCCTAATGTATCGATACAGAGCTTTCCAACAACACCACAAATAGCCCCTAATATCAACAGGATAAATGTGACGGGCATCATTTGTCCTGCAGCTGCTGATCGTTGGAAGAGGGAATACGCAATGACGACAATCATCAATATTCCAGACAACATCCGTGTAAGCACAATAGCATGACACCTCACCATCATCCAACTAGAATTGAAAGATGCCATTTGCTTTGGGTACCACCATGCTTTGTTCTCCTACGTGGAAAGCAAAAGTTGGGAACATTTTAGACATGCAAACTACAAGTAAAAAGGAAAAATCATTAACCAAGATTCTGGAACCAACCTTCGGAAGGGATGTGCAGGATGCTGTTGCCTCTGTTACCCGCTCGTATGAATAGATTGAAGCTCCGTACGCAAGGGATGCTGACATAATAAGCAACCCTGCTACAAGTAAATCTATGCACCTTCTTATAAGTTCTGCATGCTTAACATCTTGCATTTGAGTCTTCAGCTTCTCTTCTTTGAACCGGGCCTTAAAGAAACCCATTGATAGTTTAACCTTTTCCAACATATTTGAGTAGGTGCTTAAATCAAGCTGCGACTGTTTTAGTTGCATACTTTTCATCTTCAACCCCAATTCAAATTCTTTGAGATCATTAGAACGAGTCTGCTCTGAAATAGATTTCTCAAATGTGCTCAGAACTGATTGACTATATCCAGGATCGGTGTTGCGGTGGTTAAAGTGTGCAAGCTGCTGGTTAACTGGTCCATCTACAAGTGCAAGTTGATTATCTTCTTGGATCACTGATTGATTCTCTCCAGGCTGTTTTACATGTTCAAATGAAACAGGAGTTTCCTTGAATGCTTGAAATGTTTGGCCTTTGAAGTTATCTTCGATGAACGATGGCCCACTTTGATTTCTTTGATCAGCAGGATTTCCCTCATAGATTACTCTTAATGTCTTCAATGTGCTGCAAAATGACTTCTCAAAGTTGCTAAGGAAACATTCAAACCTTTTCCCATATGCCTACCAGAAAAATAAAATAATCAATGAATGACCAGCACCTCCCAAAATTGTAATCTTAAGAATGACGGGAACTTGCTAACCACAGTCAGATTCAGAGCCCAGTCTCAAACTTACATTGGATACAGCTTCTTTCACAGCTGAGATACAAATCTGCAACATAACAAGCAGTTAAAAATCAATTAAGTTTAATTTACCACAATAGTAAAAGCCAGTCCCACAAGTTAAAAGCTTACTACTGAAAGATGATCTACTGGAATCCTTTGTCCAACAGAATTATTTTCCTCAACCTGAATAAACACCATTTCAAGTCAAAGATAAAGGAACCCATGACATCACAATAAAAAACACAACATGCAGATGAGCACATTGCATTTCTAAATTGAAATAGAATTGAAATGATTCGTGAAAATATTGAGAAGCCAAGACAAAAGACTGAGTGGACTATCATTTGAAACCAGATGAAATTATTTTGAAAAAGATTGAGGTTGGAGAGAATTATTTCACAATCTAAAAGTGAAGGATTCAGAGAATAATCGAATAATTAACTACTAAATAATTGCATGTCTTCTTTTAAAAGACTACAACATTTTAATTTTGCACTTTCAGGTCACTTTTTTTTGTTGCAAAGTATTTCAGGTTACAAGTGGATGAATTGCATACACAAAATTAACTCGAAGATCTACAAACAAATATCAGCTGGTATCTGGTTCTGCATTATCCCTCCGAGCATAATAAGAAACTTAACCCGAACCTACTACTACTACTACTGCTAAGGTAACAACCAAAGACATGAAAAGACAGGAGATAATAAAAAAAACTACATTGCGAGGATTTTTATAGAAAGTTTCAATCTTTAATTTAGGAAACTATCAGCACATGTTCTGATCCAACCCACAATCTCAAACCAAACTTCAGCAACAACAATCACGAACAAGCAGAAACCCTAATCCTGATCCAGCGTCGAAAAAACAAACCTGTGCGATTATGGCTGCGATCGCCATGCCAACCGGAAGAGCGACGCTCTCCACCCTCCCATCCCCACCACCTCCTCCACACACCCAAACCGATACCTTTCCGCAACTCAAACGCAACCCTCCCCGTCGCTTCCTGGAAGACGACCACGAGGAGGAGGAGCGAGAGCAACTTTTACCTTTTCCTTTGGACCTCTTCCTCTTCAGAGCAACCCCGTCTGACGAAGCCTCTTCTCCGGCGCTGTTGTCGGGTTCTTCGTCGTCGGTGTCGGGGATGGGGTGGAGGAGAGTAAGGGGTGGTGGGGGTTTGGTAGGGTTTTGGGAGCAGCGGCGGAGGACGAAGGAGGATGTGGAGGAAGAGGAAGATGACGCCATGGTGGTGTGGTGGCGCCGAGAAGGGGAGGGAAGGAAGGAAGGGAAAATTACGAATTAAATTTTGGTGTTTCTACCCGAGCAAGCGAGAGAGAGAGAGGTGAAAGGTTGCCTCTGTGGTGGGCCCAAATAGAAAGTTCTGTCTAAATATAATTTCTTTTTAAAAAGTGTCATCACTCACTCGTACTCGTAGTCATCGGCGTTGTCGAAAAACAAGAGTTAATTAAAGTTTGCCTACCTAAATAATATCATGATATAATTTTATACCTTTGAATTTTAAAAGGTGACAATTACTCTTACAATTTCATTTTGTAATACTTTGTCACTCTAAATTTTAATTCTATTATTTAAACATACATTCAATGTTTTTTTTGCGTTGTATCCTTAATACACTCATAAACCTAATTTTACATGAAAGTTCGGATCGAATCAGATATCAGATATGATCAGAATTTGGATCAGATTCAGTACAAATGTGTGTTCAAATAATGAAAATGTAAAGTTCAGGGAGACAAAGTGTTACAAAACGAAAGTTCAGAAGAGTAACTAACACATTAAAGTTCAATGATGCAAAGTGATATCAAGATATAGTTCATGGTGCAAACTGTAATTAACCTTAAAAACAATTAAAATTGAATTGATTAGGTTGAATTGAAGTTAGAGCAAAACGAATTGGGTAGGTTGAATTGAAGGTAGAGCCTCGTCAAATTGGTTACACATGTGAGACCAGACAAAACTAGTGATCTAAATAGATATATTTTTACAACAACCAAGTCTTTAATCTCAAATTAGCTTGGATAAGCTAGAAATTAACTCAAAAGAATTATGATTCTGAAGTATCATGAAAAGCTTTCTTTTACATACTCTTATTCATTACCAAATCTTGGGATCGTTGTGACCTTTTACGTTTCTTTGGAGGCTAAATTAATCTTGATATGTCTCTCCCTCTTTCTATGTCTATGTCGTGGTTCTTTTAAATCGGCATGTCTATAAACTTTTAGAAAATGCTCCATATGGCGCTCATCAATCTTTGCATTATGAAACATTTGTGTTGTGCTTTCGTTCATTTGCAATTGACAAACTCAAATTATAAACATGGTCTTTCTTTTGAAGAACGATACAAAGTAGAAGACCTTTGCAAGTTTCTTGGGTTGTTCTATGTTGTTACTCGGTTATTCTCTGAAACACAATATCCCACAACAACCTTGTATTTTCCAAATGTGTATATGGTTCCAATTACAATAGTAAAGGCAATGGATGACCCTCATTCTCTAACTACATCTTTAGCCGCAAGGATGAAAGTCATGAACCCAAGTTTGACAAGTATGGGCATTTGTAGTGGTCTTTGATCCTCGCCAGAGCATCCACAACCATGATCTCTTTATTTCATCAAAGTTTTCTACATCTGTCAGGCCAGATTTTGTACCACACAACATTTAACCACAATATTCTTCTCTTTCATACCGCAACACATTGTAAAAAGATCTTGTTGTCAAACCATTTTTTTTCCAACTCATTTCATACATTATATATAAATATCATTTATTTCTTTTAAGTACGAATTATTTATAAATTTGCTACTAATGTTTTTCATCTTTAATTTATCGATAATAATTGTTGGACAAATGTATGTAAAATCATTTAGAGATTTGCAAATATAAATGTAATTGTTTCAAACCTGGTAGTTGTTCAATTTAAGATAACCTCTAAAAAACTAATATTTTAAAAATACAATATTAATATATCAATGTGGGTGTCTATAAACAGAACATGAAAATATAAAATCTTGAGTGATTTATTATTTTTAATATGTAAGACATGGAAGTAACATTTATATTCTTTCCCTCCCATTTTATCTCTCTTAACTACAAATTTTACAAAATAAAAATAGACCCTACGTCCCCACATATAATAAAAAAAACAAAAATAAGTGGGCTCCCATTTTATGTAGGATTTCATGTTTAATTGTGCATATATATTTTTTGAATTTTTATGCATAATAAGGATTAATTACAATTTTCTACGATTTATTTCATGCATGCATAAGTTTGTTTTAATAACTAGTTTCAAAACTTATTAAAACAAACACAAAGGATTCCGAAATTTATCCCTAGAAGTTCTTTAAAACTTATTGATGTTCCAGAGACGTTGAAGAAGACTATCGTCGCTTCTCGTTGGATGCATTATATGCACCCACAAAACGTTTGATCAAGTTTGGAGCTAATCCAACCATTGATCAAATTAATCTCTTAATTATCAAAGACAGAAAAATCGATCGGGACTCGGTCTACCGAGACATACTCGGTTAACCGAATATGTCATGTTCGGATTTCCGTGCACTTGACGGATGACCGATTCTTAAGGAGAAAAATTCTTCTTAACCGTTCGTACGAATTCGCGTATTTGACCGAGTGCCATTCGGTTAACCGAAAATATCGGAACTGGACATTGTTCGGTCGACCGTTTCTGGTTCGGTACACCGATCCAGAGTTCCAAACACTTTGGTCAAGTTCGGTCAATCAACTTGACCATCCGTTCCACGTTCGGTTGACCGATCCACAGATCCTTCGGTCGACCGAACCATAACGGATTACCGAACTTCTACCTGATTTTGCCTTTTCAAATTTTGGATTTATTTCCAACAAAATTTGAACTTTTGGAGTTTTTAGCAAATTCACAACGTATGCAATATATTATCCTATGCAATAATAAATTATTGCACCCCATAATATATGCATCTCATATGAATTTATCATGATTCTAATTATGTTATATACAACATAATTGATTTTACTCGTTCACCACATGTGTCATATTTTCTATAAGAAACCCGACGCATCATATGAACCAAAAATCAAGCTTCTTGTTTCCCGGTTTTTGCGGTGTGACCTATGGGAGGATCTAGACTAAGTTAGCAGTGATATTAAGAGCTTAATATCACAAGCTATAAGCGGTATCTAGCTACACATTATAGCTCCCAATTAGTTAGATGTCTTAATTCCACTCGAACCAAAACCTGATCCATTTAGTGATGGAGTGCACCACTTGTGTCCGTCCCTTGCCACCTGATATTAAGAATACACACAAAATAGTATTGTGTCATCTTTGTATTAGTATTCGTTTCTTGATCTCTTTGAGCTAGTTATAAATATGTGACTTAACTCAAATCACATTGTGCATATTATAACTTGGCTTTATCAAGGGGCCCACTAATATCATCACTCAATTAAGAGGGACAATGATAATCTTTTGACTAACTATCTTCTCCAACAAAAGTCATACTTAATCAACCAATGTCTTTACACTACACTCATCGATAGCTCAAGATACTAGTCTAATTAAGCAATTCTTAAGTGATCGGATATAAGTCTCATATCAAAGGACCAAAGACACAGTAAAACATTAATGACACAGAAAACACAATTCTATAATGTTTTACTTATTAGGTCTATTCAGTATACAAAAGTAATATTTTCCTCTTTTGTGTACCCGTGTTATCACTCACTTGTAGAGCTACAATGATCTATGACCAACACGACAATCTTAACTCGGTAATTGATGTCCCATGTTAATTACCATGATTGTGAATATCTTTTGTTTTATGTAAATCAATATCTTTTAGAGCTCTACGGTTAAGGACCAAGAGCATCTTCCTTAACACTTCTAAAAGACGAATAACATAAACAAAGAACAAAATGATTTCTCATTCAATTCATAATAATTGGCATTTAAAAGTAAAACTTTTAGAATACATTCCCTTCATTTTCCACTCTCCAGAGAGATAGTAGTAAGGAGGAAGAGCACTCAGCTCGCTTTTACAACGGCAGGAACAACATGCAAGTGCTTGGTAGGCCACTAACAACTCACGCCCTCCAACATTGGAGATTTTCATGTTGGCAATTACAATATGTCGCGCTCGGAGATTTCCCTTTCAAGCCCATTGCTGGGTTTTGCAGCTATATGAAATGAAAAGTGGCAACATAAATGAGGATTCTCTGTCTTGTGCCTTACTTAATATAATAGGCGGAGGATGTAGACACTTCCCTTTGCTTACGAACTGACTTTCAAAGCTTCTTAGTTATCCATGTCTTTCTGCTTGGGCGTTGGTTCCTTCAGGCGGTCGTAGAAAAAGAGAACTAGAGATCGGCTATGGTGGAGGAGATGCTTCTGGCATGAATAACTCCCATAGTGGGACAGTGTGTACAAGGCATGGGAACGAATTCACTGTCGTATGTTGATTGGTGATTACTAGCGATTCCAGCCTGACGATTGAGCATATACGAAAGCATGACTTGACAGTTAGGTCAACTTCCACGATAAAAGCTTCTGGCGTATAGTTTGACACCGACAACGAGCAAAAGAAGGGATTGCCGGGGCAAAACAGAGATCGGATACAACCCGCTTCGCATACAAGATTTTTGGGAAAAGAACAACAGGAGAGGCAATCAGACCAGCTAAATATTTCATGATTGATAGACAGACGCCCACGCACGGTCATTCAAGTTTGTTCTCTTTGCTAACAATAAATTTGAAAATAAAAACCTTAAAAAGTAAAAGTTGAGAATAATTTTTTTTTTAATGTTGAATATATAACTGTTTGAAAAGTGTACCATGAGAATATAATCGTTTTAACTTTGGTAATTGTCATGTTTAAGTTAATCACCGAAAATCTAGAATTTTAAAAATACAATATTTATATAGCAATACGAGTGTTTATTTGTAAAACACGTGAATATACGAATTACGGTGACTTTAAAAAAATCATTTAAAACAATACAATCATCCACTATTTTTAATAAAATTCAAGTAGGCCACCACTAATTAAAAGAATAAAAGAAGAAGTGGAGACACATGTCTCCCTCACATTCCACGATCCGCGGTTTGAAACGCACCGATCGTGGAGATGTGGAGAAAATTATATTTTTAATCTTGAAAAGGAAATGATCCTACGCTGCGCAGGATGACAGGATCTTAAAAAAAACCATTGCTGGTGCTCCGAGGATGCTTTTACAAGACCAAGTTTGTTGAGTTCTATTACAAAAGGCTTTATGGAAATGATTTCTCACGTATTGATGAAATTCATAACAAGTTTAAGTCATTATTTGATTTCTACAAGAACTTAGTAACTACAAGCAATGTTGCTTGTGAAACTCCTACACTTGAGGTGAGGCTTCTTCACTTCGATACCAAGATTTAAGACGAAACTGAATTCCATGTATATTCTCATAAGTTTTACTATTGCACTAGTAAAATGTTGCATGTTTCAAACCCTAGTTGTAATGAATTCTAATTATTTTATTTGTTACAAGGAATTTGATGGAGAAAGTGATGATCTCAACTTGGCCGTGGAAAAAACTGAGTCAGATAATTTCTTAAAGATAAGATAATAGGTTCTAGCATATTGGAAAACTAATCAATACAGGTACCTCAATCTTGCACTCATGGCTCAAGATATGCTGACCATTCCAATTCAATTGTTGCATTTAGTATTGGAGGAAGAGTACTTGATAATTATCTTTAATTCTTTGGCACATAATGTTTCGATTTTCGTGTATAACATCATTTATTCATGTATAGGTTATCCACATCGTTTCATGTACACAAATACACTACACCGTTTGTACACAAATAATTTCCATGTACAAACCATGTAGTTTCGTGTATACACGAAAAGTTTAGTAGCATTTGCATGCACCAATAAACAAACACGAAAATATTTCCTGCATTGTTCGTGCCGACATAATTGTTTTAGTACATGTGAAACTACACGACATGAAACACCCGAAACAACTAGATTGCTAGCCCTACACCCGAAACTCTTGGCTAGAAACCTTCGAGAGGCAGAATGCCGGATCCAAATTCAACAAGCTTAAATAATAAAGACTAGTGATGATCATGGAGCAAGCCTCTGTGGATCGCGAGGGAACAGTGACGTCTTTCTGATGTTGTTGAGAGCACAGAAAAGCATCACAACGCGCTCTAGCCCTACACCAAACCCACCATGAGGTGGAGGACCGTATCTGTCCAAAGCAAATAATATGTGAAGCTTCGTATCATTAACCATAATAAATTTCTACAGGAGAGTGATGCATACGCATGAAAGTAGGAAAAGAAACCAAAAGTGCTGGCAGCTTTTTTTTGGTGGTAAGTGCTGGCAGAATAGGATAATGAACATGTGCATTTAAAAGCTTTAGGCAGCTTAAAATGTGTAAGAATTTGAATGCCTGGACATGAAACAGAAGCAGCCCAACAAACTAAGTTGATCATTCCATATTGTGTACCTGTTATTTCATGTATGGAAGTATTGGTAATCAATTGCGACATTGTAGTCCAAAGTGTTGACTTTTTGGCTAATAATTTTCCTCACATTCAAATTACTTTAGTTTTTTATTTTGACATTGTTTGTTAAAATATTTAATTAGTCTATTCACCCCTTTAGACTAATATTAGGGTCTAGTAGATCCTACACAAAGTACTTGTATAAAGTTCAAGACAGGCTCAACACACTCTGATCATGGAAAAAAGAGAGTTAAATAGTTACCCGAATGAGTCTATATATGTTGATATAGTTTTAACATCAATTCCACATGATTTTGCACGTTCGGCCAAAAGGTCAGGGCAGTGAATTCTCTGAGCTCCAGAAATGATTTCCTCACCTAACAAAACAGAAAGGAAAATCAAATCTTTGAGAGCAGACAGTATAGAATAAATAACATTTCAAGAATTTTTTTGGTCGGTTTTCAATAAATATCACATAATCAATTAAACAATAATCTTTGGAAGCTGATAAACAATAATCGATTTATAGACAACGATAATTGTTCTTTTTCAAGACACTAAGATAAACCGCAAGCTGATCTAGAAATTTAGAATAAGCCATTAATAGTAATTAGTAAATATTAATATAGCTATGAAAATCAGTGAAAACTATATAAATGATAACTTAAAGTAACTTGAATTTACAATGAATGCAATGAATGAAGTAAATCTTCACCTCGTATAAAGACATCGAATGAATTACTGTATTCTTTGTTATCACCACAAGGCATTGTGTAAAATGGTCGGATGGCCAAAGGATAGCGATGCAGTATATAGAACTCTGTGTTGTACCTGCACAAACAACCATATTTCTCTTTTAATGGGCCTGCTATGATTTCATAAAACAATTAAAGGATAGTATAGAGGAAATACTTCTCTCGGACAAGTTGCCCTAATTTTCTTTCTGATTCTGTGTTCAAATCTCCCATTGGGTCGACCACGGTCCCGGCTTCCTAAAATTGCAAGCCAAAAGCAATATATCATACTGTGAAAATGAAGGGGGGAAACAATTCAAAGCTATTACAAGTTAACAGCCCCCAACAAGTTTGGTTTTAAAGGCCTTATTGTTGTTGCACTGCAAGTTAACAGCTCACCAAGTGACAAATCTCTGGAAGGGATAGAGTGCTTATTTTATCAGTTATAAGTCCAGCAGTTCTGAACAGCTTAACATATTATGGATGTACACACGCAATTAGGCATAACTTCAAACGATCTCCAAAAAGAATAACAGAAAATAATGAATTGGGAAAACTAAGCAAACATGAACGAAAAAAAGGAAGCAGACAATGGTTTGTAGGTTACTGTTTTCGGGGGAAAACACCACCTTAGCACAGAGCATGCTAATATTAAAAATTAAAATAACTGTGTAAACACTACTTTAAGCAAGAACATGAAGAATACAATAACAGTGTCAACGTTGAAGCCAACCATCAAGACTGACTGCAATGCAGAATTAAAATCGTACTGTCAACACAACATACCTTAAGCATCCGAATACCCTCCTCAAAAGTAAGCCTCAAAGTTTGCTTCAAGTACTGCATTAAGCAAGTTCAAAAATAATTAATATTCTACAAAATGAACACTAATGTAAAAGGTACATGTACACCATATAATTACGAAGAGGATGAAAATATAATAAAAGACATGAAACAGGAGGTATAACCTTTAGTGGTTCAAAGGGATATTGCTTGTTAATCGCATCAAGTTGTTTTTCACAATTCTTGTTCAAGTTGTCAAATAATGTTACAAACAATCGATCCACGACATCCATAACCTGCAAATGAAATGGACAATTTTATATCTTAAATATTGTACAACAAATAGCAGTTCAAGACCTCAAAGAAGCTTGAATTACAGAATAACTTTTTCGAACCTCAGTATAATCATCCTCTATTTCTAGTTCAGCATCAAGACCAACAAATTCACACAAATGTCGGTGTGTATTTGAGTCCTCGGCTCTAAAAACAGGGCCAACTTCAAATACACGGGCCAATTCACCACAGATAGCCATTTGCTTGTGAAGTTGGGGAGACTGTGCCAAGCATGCAGGTTGACCCTTGTAGTCCAATTTGAAAACAGCAGCGCCACCTTCGCTTGATCCAGCCATCAGTTTAGGAGTATGGATCTCCGTAAAACCTTCAGATAGCAAAAAGTTCCTGAACTCCTGAACCACAATACAAAACCGATGATGAAGACGTGGTTATAAGAATTACATGCATTATGAAATCAAACAACGGAAACCAATTGACTGAATGTCCTTCGGGTTAGGGTTAATGGTATTCATGACATTCGCAACTCAAACTAAAATACTCCCTCTATAGATTCCATTTTAGGTGATTGTTCTTTTATTGATCTCACAAATAGCTATATGTACTAACAATATCACATTAATATAGCTCCCTTAATATAAAAAGCCCAAGGGTAGTTGAAATGAAAATCTAAACACATTATTTGACCAAAAATGTCCAGCGAGTTATGATCAAATAATGAAATGAATGAAAAGTAGTAGGTTAATATGTACTTACCTTTTGCACTTCGCTCTGTATTTTGAATATTCCTTGATTGGCAGGTGTCCGCATGTCGAGAACCCTGTAATTTAGACGAGTGTCTTGACCAACACGAACAAGTTGCTCTCCGTTCTGCGAACAAATCCACAATAACATGCTTTAAGACTCATAATTCGATCAAATGCTTGCAGAAAGAAAATTCATTATTACAATGTCAAAACACGAAGTCCAGATCACAAGATTAAGAAAAAACTTATAATGGTTTACAGATGATAGGATAAAAAAATTAGAATTTCAAAGAGAATGAATTCAATAAAATCAACGTCTTTTTGTTTCTATCATGCATAAATGGTGTTTCGATCTCAACTAACTTCGCTTCCACAACACACCACATAAAGATGGTGTTTCACTAGCAGTCATAAAGTGGTAAGTTTATTCACTACATAATTTCTACCATGTAGTATCCACCGCATTACTTTTATCCTTAAATACCTTGACCAACAGAAAACATGAAGAGAACAAAAAGAAAGGTAAAGCACAACCACAGTGCAACTAATAATGTGTCCAAATGCCAAAAGACAACCTTCACTCACTTGACCACATTAACCAACGGTTTCTGGTAAAATAAACAACTCAGTAGTTCATGTTCAACTACATTCTCACAAAAAACAGATCAAAATCACTTGCCTGCTCGGCCTTCTCAATTTCAGCCTCACTTCGCGCAGCATCCTCGACGTTCAACGGCAGGGTTGCAACAGCTCTGGTAATGCAATGCAGTTTCCTCACCTGCAACTCCACCTGCGAAAACACAACCAGTTTCAAACTACACACGATACAGTTTAAACCTCAAAGACTCATCACAAAACCAAACCTGCTGAGTCGCCCCCTTGATCGGCTCCCCGGGAACAGTAACGATCCCCTCGACATCAACCATCGACTCCCTACTAAGCCCCTTGGCGAACCTAACCATCTGCTGGCTCACCACCTCCGGCTTCGCCGTCACGACGCACTGGACGCTAAACCCCCTGTACCTCACCACGACGAAGGCCATGTTCTTGCTGACGGGCCTGACAGTGTTGATTCGGCCGCGGGCGAGGACGGTCTGGCCGGCGAGGGAGGCGTCGAGGGAGGCGAGCGGGATGCGGGTCCGACGGGTAGGACGGACGGACTGGAGGTCGACGAGAGGGACGTCGCCGTAGTTGGAGGCGAGTGGATCGGACTCCTCGGCGGCTGCGGCAGCCGCGGTGGCGGCGGCGGCTTCTTGTTGGCGTTTGCGGAGCTTCTCGGCTTTGACGGCTTCCTTCTTGAGGGCTTTCTTGCTCTGGGATACGGCGTCGGAGTCGTCGACGGGCGGGATCGGGGAATTGGGGTCGGAAGCCATTGGTGGGAAGTGAATCGTGGTTTGGGAAACCCTAAGCGCGTGAGGTTTAGGTGCGTTCTGGTCTAAACTCTCAAAACCCTGTGGTGGTGGGATGGATGCAACGAGAACTATATATAGACTTTGTTCATGGATACGCTTAATTAATCAGATTATCAAGTGATAATACATCAATAATCCACGCTAACCTTTCTCTAAGATGTTACAACTCGGTTGGAATTAATCTGACTGGATGGCAAGTTGCACTGGAGCAATGACTTGCAGTCAAGTTGGGCTGGATCCTCTTCCTGGGTCTCTAGACTGTCTCCTAATAATGTTAAGTTAGAAATTAATTATATGTAGGTATTTTAAAAAAATAAAATTATGGGTGCGTTTCGATTTTTGAACGAAGATAAAAATCAGGGAGAGAGAATTTGGGATAACCATTAACAAGAGTAGGTAGTCTTTTAGGGGGGTAATAAATAATTTTCCCCGAGTTTAGAATGTCAAGTGATTTTTTATGAAGTAATTAGTAGAATTGGTAAAAATTAGTATTTTTTTTCGGAAAACCCAATCTGACTTGGCCAAATTAGTGGAATCGGGTTGATTTTGAATTTATGTCGTCCCACTATATATATTTACAACGTAGAAGTGTTGGAAGTGAAAAAAGGAGAAGATATAAAATTCCATAAATTTTACCTCACGAGAGAATAGGAAATGAATTACTCTCATATGAGATTAATAGATTTCCCCACCCTAATCGTTTTCCCCTCCAAACGCTTGGGTGGGTCGGTGGATCAAATTTTAGTTACTCACTTCAAATTAAAAGTACTTTGAATATTTCATGATATTTGAAGAGTATCTAGGAAATTAACCTTATATTGTTGTGGAGTATTGAGCATATTTTTGTGCAAACCTGATTTCTTGACTAAATTGGTTGAAATTCGGTCCTGGATTTTCCCAATTCGGGTTCGGTCTGGACTGATTTTTTTTTTTACGTTTTTCCTTAATATAAGTGTATTTACCTAAGATCTATATTATGCTATTTTTAAATTTCAACCAATCTACAATTATTATAAGCAATAATATTATTTGGGAACAACATTCTACCACAATCTTTTGTAATTAAAACATAAATCATGTAATTAACGTATTTCTAGTAGAAGTAAAATAGTAAAAAACAAAAAACAAATTCAGATTGGTTCGGACGGGAACCGACCAATTTGGTCCATAAGATGGACAAGTTTCGATGGTTCGTCAGGTCTCTTCCAATTGATCTAGACCGATGCTCAAACCCATAACCAATCGAACAAATGTGTTTAGTTAAATTCCCAAAAAGACCACAAAAGAATAGTGCATGAAACATTTCCATTGTCAACACTCAGCAGTCAGCACCAGTGACGTGAAACCAGAGTCAGATTAAAACCACTTTATTATATCTATATTAGAAAGATAAAAAAAGACAACAACATCAAAACACAACAACCTTTATTTAAAACAGAAGATAAATAAGTCCGACGTTTAGTATACATGAGAATTGAGATTCATGTCTTATTTTTCTTTATTAATGTCTAGGAGACAATCCTGAACAGATGTTACTTGCATGAGACACACATGGGTGAAGGTGGCGGACGATACCTTGTTCCCGTAAGTTTTGTTGCATCAATTTGTCCAAACTTCTGCAACAACACAAACAGAAACACCAATTTCACCACGACCAGCATTGCTACCGATGAAATCTTCATACTCTTTTATAAGTAATCTAACTAACACGTTTTACGTGTAGATGTGATTGTGAGACATGTGGAGTTATTTATAGTGTTATTTCTTTGCATAGTTTATTAGTGGATTAATTTGAAACTGCTTTAACATGTTTTTCTTGTTGTATTAAGTGTAATTAAACCGTCAGTGTGAATGTTATAGGGTTTTTAACTTTCATTAAAGCTTTTGCTAATAACTTCAGTAAACTTGTGCTATCATCTTTCAGTTATAGTTTGAAAGCGTGAACTTGTAACCTTGCAGTTTCTTGAAGACTGCAATACAGATATGTCACAAGTGAAAAAACTAAATAAAAATGATGCTAATATTTAATCGATTCATTTTTTTAAAGAAAACAGCCACCCCAGTTTTAAAGTGCCGGTTAGAATTTTCTGCAATATACGTGTAACATAACACATACACCTCACAGGAATACTTATAAATATATCTTTTAGTCTTTGTTTAATATAAACACTTCAAAAAAGTCACAAACAACTAAGCATGTCAGTTTAACAATCAATGGCTGACAATTCATCCACGCACTACTCTGAACAAAATCTATAATCTACAACAATGTATCCAGAAAAATATAAGTCAATAGTTTCCAGAAAAATGTTAAGTTCAATAGTTGGAAATTGCCCCAAGGCATGACAGTCAATACAAAAATCACGCAAGGACGTTTGATTGCTTTTGACCAATGACTCATGACGCTTCTTGTTGTTGGGTGGTGTCGTGTTGACTAGAAGAGTAAAATTACCTTAAATTAAGTGAACAATACTCTTCTTGAGCTTACTTAATTTAATATTTCTAGCTTGTTCTGCTTCTCTGTCTCCATGTTAAAACCTGAAAAACTTTTAATTTGACATAACCCATTTATATGTCGGTGAGCATTCCATGTTAGGATTGAAACATTTTGAAGGCCTTAACTTTGGATAAAAGAGTATGGAGGAAGGTGATTCACCTACCAGAACTCTGATTCTTAAGAGTTTTCATTTGTCTTACTTACACAACTATTTTGAGACTATCTTTTTTTTTTTGTTGTAGCTGTTGAATATTTGATGCACAGCTTACTCATCCTCGCTTGTAGTTTTAAAGTTCTGATAGTAACATTGATACCGTCTCAAAACTAATTCACCTTTCATTCCATGCCAAGAAATCAAGTCAAGAAAACAAGCAAAATCATACAATAGAATGCTGCAATTTTGTTCACAAACTGTGATACTATGTCCACAAAAGAATTGTATCTCAGTTAGTAATAGTCAAAACATCTTTTGCTGAAGGTCACGATTTTGGTGCATTAACTAAGTTCTACCAAACTACATAAATATTTCAATCCTAAAAAAATGAAAAAAAGAGTATAGTTGAAGATACAAATGAATATCCTTGAATGATTTCTTCTACACATTAAATCTCTTTCTTCCTGCATCCACTGCAGCTCTACAGCCGAAATTAGTCAATTGTTTGCTTTCCATAACAAGGCAATCTTACTCAGTAAATCATGTGGTCCGTCATCTGCATAAATCGCCTGCACGGAAAGGGACATTAAAGTGTGCCCTACAATTGATCTGAGAGAACCTATAGTCGGCGCAAAAGCTTCTTCTGACCCAACCTCAGAACAAAGCACTCCAAACAGCTCCATCGCCTTCTCCGCACCTCCCATGAACGTCTTTCATTTTCTCAACAGATTTGCAGATACCACTGCAGCTCCAATCAAAGGAAGCAACACAAACATTTCCTGCCTGAGACTTCCATTCACAATCTGACCAGGAGATTAGAAATAATTTAGTCTTGTTTGGAAATATTTATGGTGGGTACATCTATATGAGGATGATATACCTGGTGGAGTGCCACAGCACATGTTTCGCTCATCAATGTGCTCAACTTCGAGACCAATAAACCATGAACCAAGTGACACATCTTCATTGGCATATTTGTGCAATATGGGCCTGCACAAGGCATTTTTCTGTTACGATAGCTCTGCACATCTGGTATTTTTCATATACCATAGATAAATAGATTTTGTTAGTAATGTAATGATAAAATACTTACTGATTAATGGATATGTATGTTGCCAGATCCTTGGATATTGCATATATTTGCCCTGTTGCATGGCGGAAGTACTTGTTCCCATCCTCTCCAAATTTCCAGTACTCAGGTTCATGGTACTTCACGTTCCTAATTAAACGTACCATTATATTAGAGATCTGACATACAACTAATATGATTGAAAAAGCAACATATTTCAGAAGTGTTAGCATACTTTTGAGCGAGAACAGGGCCAGATTTCATGCACCCTATATATATCCTTGGCTTTGATCTATGACGTGCAAGTGTTGCAGCAAGCATGCCTGTAAGTATTCAACTTAGTGTCCAATATTTGACTTTTATCTGCACTGTTCCAGTGGAAAATACAAAATAGTTCAGAATAAATACCCAAGTTGACATGAACATCATCATCGACTTTCACATAGAACTCAGCATCCCAAATAGAAACAGCCGTGGAAAAAAATATCTTTGTCTTGGCAGATAACTCATGATATCCTTCAACATGCTCCTGCATAATATTCAACAAAATATTATTAAAAAAAAACAGGGTCAGAAGTCTCCACACTGATTGGTTAAGATCAATGATCATACCAATCTAAGAAAGTCATTATGCTGTGCCTCTTCTGAATCAATAGCTCGATCCAAAATGCTGTTTGAAGTAGCACTGTGCAAAGAAAAATGATTTTAGCTCCCCATAGCTCAACAGTTATTGTCCCAACAATTCATTTTAATTAAGCTCAATCTGTGATGAATTGGGAAAGAAATTATTCTCGGAACATGTTATAAGACATGTATGTTCCACGTAGCCTATTTGTCAAGCATGTTATCAATTAGATTTGACCTCTCTGCAAATTCAAAGTTCTATATTTTCAGAAATGGACAATGAAAGTAGCTTTGTATGAAATATACAAAAGGAAAGTTCTTATTCAACAACATTCTTTTTGGTGGAGAAACATAGTAAATAAACAAACCAGAAATACAGTTACATAGGGCAAAAGGATTGATGAATGAAAGAATTTCGCAAAAAGAAAAGAAAAAAGGGTTGGACGAAAGAAGAAAAGCAATCAAAACAGACCGCCATAAACATCACCCTGACATGGAAAGACATACCTGTGGCCAATCATAAATCTGACTACAATTCCTTTTTCTTGTTCTAATTGCCGTAGTTTGTCTCCTGCATAAGTACAAGAGAAAGCCTTGATTACATATAAGGATGCTCAAAAATAGTTTGCTCACAATTTAGCAGATACAGAGACGGTCATGTTTGAGCAGCAACACTAAAACAACATGTGTATTGCAGTAAGTAGATTAACTGTTATGCATACATGCTTAGACATGTCCATAGTTCCATACATACGAAGAGATATTACTGCATAAATGATAAACCCCCTTCATTTCTTCTCTTAAAGCATCTGTGTATATCATGCAACAACAGATTGTAAATGCATAAAAGGTAATAGCAGTATTCCCCCAGGAAACTTGATCATGACAGCAACTTCATTTGTACGGTATCAGCATCTTCACAACTGTTTACTAAAAGTTTGACATCCTAATTCGCCACATCATGCATATGATAGTTCTGATGAAATATGAAGCCACTACTAGATATCTGCCACTAACTATCAGTCTCTTCTTCTGCTCTATTTATGTCTCAAAACCAAGCCTGAGTTAGTATAACACTAGGATTTACGAGAGACAAAAACATATGTGCATGTGAAATTTTCTTAAAAAGCGAAAAAAGAAGCCGAAAGAATATGGTCAAAGAGCAACAATGAGGAGGTTGGATTAAAAATACTGCGGACTTTGGTGAAATCCTTATCTAGATTTGTAGAAAATAAGCAATCAGAAAATAAATTATGGACTTCCAATTGAATCTACCCCAACAGGATGAACACATTAAACATCCAGGCTTTAACTTTAGGGATTATTCAAGAAGATAAAAACTTATGCATAATTCCATGAAGGCTTGACTTGGCATACTACCTTGAGGCATCCATGTCTCTCTAACAGAGTCTCTTCGCTTTCTGCTGCTAAATGCTGTATTTATTCCAATCACTACAAATGCCTTCTTTTTCGGCGTGCCAGAGGCTCCATTTGAGGGGGATCCAACATGCCCCGGTAGTTCCTGGGAACTTCTTGCAGCAGCTAGTTCCATTTGAAGTGTGGCAATTGTCTTGTCCAAAGACCTACATGTCCAAAAAATCACTAAACCGTTACACCTCCACACAAAAAATCAAAGCAAATAACAACAACAACAATAAATAATAATTGAATTTTGCATCGATTCGTCGTGACGTACTGTATGGCTTCATGGGTCTTGGAAACCTCCCCCATTATGTTCTCATCTTTCCCTGGTGTCTGCGAGTCGGAAAAACAAGCACAAAAATTGAGCTCAAAGAACAAACTCCACTAAGCAACAAAGAAGGCCAAAAACATCTCCAAACCGATCCACTGAGCAACAAAGAAGGCCAAAAACGTCTCCAAACAAACCTTTTTAGTGGTGCAATCCTCTGCGACAACCTGAAGCTCCTGCTCCTTCCGCTGCTGCGACATCAACGCTCCATTGTTCTCGGGCACATCCCAGAATCTGATAAACACAACCAATTACCAAAAAACCCCACAAAAAGCACGAGACAAAGAAATGAGCAGATCAGAACCCCACACATAAAGAACCTTTTCTTCTTTAGAAAAAGTTCCACATTTCCAAACAAATATATATATATATATATATAAAATCACGCCTTTGGATCGAAAAACTAATCAACAAATCCCCACTTTTGGATCCAAAAACAAACCCAACCTCATACAAGAAAACCCCAAAGATCAAACCTTTCCGGACGAGAAAGGTCCGATTTTTGAGCTCGAAACCAAAAACCAGCGAAGACCCACAAAACCTCCGAAGCGTACAAGCACCATAAGTGAATTTCCAGGGGAAGAAACGTCACCTGTCGGTGAGGAGCATTCCGAGGACGAAGCTGATGGCGCAGAGGACGAAGATCCATCTGGCCGGGACCCTTCTGTCCCCGCCGAACCCGACCCCGGCCCGGCTCCGCATCGCCTTCTAGTTCGAGACCTTTGGCTTCGGGTTCGGAAGAAGGTTGGAGGAGAATGGGATTGGAAATGGGGGCGAACTCCAGCAACGGAAGGAGGTGGAATTTGCTGGTTCCACAACGAGATTGTGTTTTTATACAAATCTCTCGCCTTTTCAAAGTTTTTTAAACAAAGGGGGTAAACTAAAGTTTCTCCTTATCTTTTAATTGAAATGCGTTTTGTGTTCTTTTCTTCGGAAGTTCGACGCTTACGCCGCTACATCATTTTATTTACCTTGTCATATTCGTAAGTTATTCGTTTGTATAATCTATTGTTTTAGTTTTGGACAATAATGACGTTCATTTCTACGACGTTGGGATGTTCTTCTTCTTCTTCTTCTTCTAAATCTTTTATTTATGGTCCAAAATTCAATATGTATTGTTATATTGCATGTGCAAAGAAAACAAGGTAAAAAAGAGCCTCATGTTTAGAAGTAAATGAAAATTTTGTCCAAATTTTTAAATCGAATAGTGAATTACCAAAATCCTAAATACAATGGATGTAAGTACCTATTTCTAAAAGGATATAGAAGTAAAGTGCAGTTGAGCAAAAATCAAGAAGACAAACTACAATTTATCCTTAAGCAAATGGAGGGAAGAGCGAGAGATTTATTTAGTCTTTGTTGGTATAAAAAAAAGACTTCGAAGTCAAATTTTAGTAATTTCAATATAATTTTTTAGGACCCGTGGTTAAAACTTAATAGCATTTGTGGTTATTTATTGGTGGGATATATATAATATATATTGATAAGTGGGCTATTGGTGGGATGAGGAATTTTTGTATATTAACTAGAATTAGAATGTAAAGTTGAACGTGATTAAAGCATGGTTTTGGATGTACTTATGGCATGTTTTCCTTCTTTTAGGTTACGTTACACTTTATTAAGAATGTCGGGTAAAGTTAGCAAAAAGGCCCACGTTTTTTAGCTACATGATGGGTGGTGCCGCCGTGGTGGAACAAAATTTTGAGATCGAAGGATGACATATTTCTTCATGAGGAAAATACAAATTGGCTTGTATTATTGTGTTTACACTTTTTTATATTTAAACAAGTAAAAATGTAACTATCTTCAGAGAGACGAGTTAAAATATTCATATATCAGGCATTCATGTAACATCTATGAAATTGACTGAAAATCACATTAGTTACCTATTTTGATGTGGAATAGTTTCACTTGTCAAGTCAAGCTACATTAATTGTGTTATTTGCATGTCCAATTCATTCAAATTGGGATGGAATTTGAATGACTTTAGTCAGACTAACTTGCACTAACTCTTTTCGGTTAACAATCCCTATTAGTGTGTTTTTTGCAGAACATTGCCAAATTTATAAAATATTAGCTACTCAGTAAAATGGATGGTACTGTTTGGATACCCATGTGGCTGAATGATTACCGGGAAACACAAGTTCGCTTCTCGAGATTCATCATTACATTGGATGGATCACAGGACTTATAAAAATTTTGTATTATCTTAAGAGAGCAAATGGTAGGGACTTGTAATGTGGATGGGGGATGGGGGTGTGAGGTCGGAAGCGAGGGAAAAGAATTCGGATTTTGTTTGACTCTGATTTTGAGGTTGTTTGTAGACGCAAATGAATTTTCTGTCGGATTTCATGATAAGTATAAAATTTTCTTTGAGTTTTTTGTCGATTTGAGGTAAGAAATCAACTTAAATTGGATTTCAATCGACCGAAATGTTTTTTTCCGGTTGACCATTTAACGCATTTGGTCAACCGAAATAGTTCAAACACTCCCGAAATTACTTTTCTAAACATGCACAAACAAATAATTCAATCAAAGAGAAAATACTTTCCACTAGATTATATTTTCCTCTGCTTTCCAGTTGACTCCGAAATTCACTTTCCGTCATTTTCTACGCCACTAACACCCCCTATGTGTTGAGGTTGTGTTTAGAATTTAAGGTTAATTACGGTTTGACCTCCTGAACTATGCACTAAAATTACTTTGTCTCCCTGAACTTTCAAAGTTCGTAGTTACCTCCTTTGAACTTTCGTTCTGTAACACTTTAACTCATTGAACTTTAAAAATTTATTATTTAAACTCATATTCGTCGTTTTTTTGTAATTTTTTTCTTCAATTCGACTCAAATTCCAACTAAATCCGACCACCGTTTCGATCCGAACTTTCACATAAATATAGGTTTAGAAGTGTACTACGAATACTACAAAAAAAATGAATGTGAGTTTAAATAATGGATTTTTAAAATTTAAGGGAAAAAACGACGAATGTAAGTTTAAATAATGAATTTTTAAAATTCAGGGAGTCAAGTTTTACGAAACGAAAATTCAGGAGGTTAACTGTGAACTTTGAAAGTTCAAGATCACAAAGTGATATCAAAACCTCTGTTCTGAAATGCGATCAGATGCGGCCGCATATGCGGATGCGGCCGCGATGCGGGGGAGATGCGCACCGATGCGGCCCTCCGGATGCGGCCCGCATCTTGACCCGCATATGCGGGTAGATGCAGCCGCATATGCGGATAGATGCGGCCGCATTTCAGAACACCCACTTTTTTGTTTTTTTGTTGTTATTTTTTATCTTTTTTTGTTTAATATTAACTTGTTTATCTTAGAAATTATTCAAACATTTACCTAAATTTTTAGTTACATGTATATAATTTATAATTAATATATCTATATTATATTATTTTATTATTAAATCGCAAACCGCATATGCACCCGCATCGCATCTGCATACCGCATATGTCGGATGCGGTACCTCGCCGCATCGCATCCGCATCCCGCATTTCTGAGTCAAACGGTGATTAACCCTATAATTTATACTTCAGAAGTCGGAACAAAGAGCGTGTTGATCCAAGTGACCAGCCCAGTATAATTCAGATTTGACTGCTTACCCATATTACATACTTTGACGTGAAACGGAAATGATGGCCAAATATTTGCAATCAAACTCCACTTTTGTGATACTTAACCTAAATGTCAGATAGAAATTAAAAATAAAAATTCTACACTGCCTGGAACTAAGTGTATAAAATCATCATACTAGCTAGTATTTTAAAATAAGGAGCAATACCACTGCAAAACTTCATAACTGGCATGAACTTTTTAAATGGAAACACTAAAAATTAAATTTATAGGATAGTGTAATATTAACACTTATTCAGACTCAAAATGAAATCAAAATTCATGTATTGAGAATAAGATACAATCACTTACGTATATATATAATAAAATTGGACTTTGACATTTGTATTCACCGTAATACCGTATATTAGGTGTTCTTATGAATGAGACAACCGTTGTACTTGTACATACGTATAGAAAATAATCAAAATGCTCCAGAGAAAGAGAGACAGCATCCAGTGTCGAAGGATGTCCTCCCTTGCAAATAGATCAAACTGCAGGGGTCATCCTCGACATTTAAAAACTAAAAGGGCTTCATAGCAAACAGAGAGAAAAATAATACGGGGTTGCGGAGTCGACGACCGAAGAGAAGGCAACAAAATCGTGGCGGCGTGTGGTATGTTTGTGTTATGTTATCACCAAACACACGTAAAATCGGACGGTGAGGATCGATTTCACGACTTGCATGTTCTATGGAGTTGTCTTTTCTCGTGGAAGAACTTGGCATTTCCATCATTATTATTACCATGATGATTGACGATTGCTTCCAGAAATTGACCATTGTCCAAAGTGTTATTAGTTATTAGGTGTGACTCCATTAGGCTGTAGGGTATCAAGCAAGTCATCGTTGAAAAATCTTATTAGCCATCCACTTCGTTACCGGTATTTTGGTGGAACTGGTCTTCCATCTGGACTTTGGAGCAAAGGTTTGAACCTGCCTTTGGGAGATATTTTGGGTGGTTTTGTTAGGCGAGTTACATTACATAATTAACGTTATAGATTTGCTTTTGAAAAGACGTACATATTTATTCCTGAATTGGTGTAAATAGAAGTAAATATGGAAAATACCAGAAATTAACATCTAGGCTTTAAGTTTATAATGCCTAGTTCGCATTGAAGAAAATTCTGATGATGTGCAAAGAATTTTCAGCGTAAATGAGATCAACCAAGTTATCTATCGGTTAAATTTTGTTGAGTCAACTTTATACAACCGCTTATATGCTCTCAGCCACTTACTTGGTCCTCATATTCGCTGCCAAGGTTTTTCTCGTGCCTTTGGAAAAACAAACCCACCTAAGATTGAAATGAGACATATGACAAATGTGTCCTTTAACTGTAAACCTAAACATACAAGAACAAGAAAAACGTTCACAAATCATGCAATCACATGTCTAAAAGATATATGACATCTAATCACGTAAATTTTACAAGATTAGATAAGCTCTAATGTCTGGTCAGCCACCCGATAGGGGTGGTCAACGACTACACCAACTGCTAGAGGTTTAGTTAGAAAGTGGTCTTCAAGAACAACATCATGATCGGTACATCAGAACACATCTACCAAAGTTGGATTGAGAATTTACTGGACTTCCGAAAACAGAAGACTCGATCATGGTCAGTCCACTGATACTCAACTAGCAGAGTCTTCTTGGGAGTTAATGGAATATGGAGAATGGACATCTGAACTTTATTCGAACGTTCGAATCTGGTCCACCGTATGACCAACGTTAACCGAAATCAAGTGGACAGTAGAAGACTGGGAGTACACTGGAACTTGGAGAACGATTGACCGTTTCCTAAACGATCGATCGAAATCTGAACGCGAGTAGTTTTCACCAAGGATACTTTGGGCATTCTTAAGTCATTTAGGCATGCTCTAAACTTCTCCTATAAAGACTTAATTTGTTTAGAACTCTAATGTTGTTTAAATTTTGAGAGAAAAAAATCTACCAAGTTGAGAAGTAGGTTTAGCCATCAAATACTCATTAGGGTTTTGGATTTTGGGAAAATCTTGTTATTGGAAAATCATCCTGTAACATCCCCGAACAGCGGAAAATTTAAACTTTTAACACCAAAGGAATCACAAGGATAAAACCATCAAGAGTGGGAACATTACTGAAAGAAATACATAAATAAGTCTGGTGCACCAGAATACAATACGAGTTTGTCAAAAGAGTGATTACATTACAACACGAAACACAAGGTACATATAATCACGACAACCTAAAAGTAGGCAGACGACAGGATCCAGTCCCAAAGTGCAATCTCCCTCGGTCACCACCCGCCGGAACCTAACGCGGTCCTGAAAAAGATGCAACAACAATGCCTGACTTTCCATAAGGAAACCCCGTATGACAAGCTCACCTATATGCCCTAACATACTAGTATAGCATGACATGGAATACAAAGCAGTAAAACAACAACGCCACCAAGGGCCAAACCGGACATCCGTCCCGCGATCGTTTCCGCTGCCACACAGGCCTCGCGGTCTACAATCGCCACCGCTGCCACACAGGCCTCACGGTCCGCAACATCGCCGTCGCCACACAGGCCGCACGGTCCACAAACACCGGTACCACACAGGCCACACGGTCCAACCTCACCGCCGCCACACAGGCCGCACGGTCCAAACATCGGGTCTCCGTAGAGACCTACCGTAGGCACATACGGTCTAACGGACAATACGCAACACATCCCCACACGCGACTACACAAGCCAAGGGATCGGTGAGGATGCGTTCGCACTTCCGCGCAAGGTAGAAATCAGATCTGAATACATCGTGGTCCACCACCACCACACAAACGGAGCCGTCGCTCAGGTCGGTCCATCAACCGGCGCCACACAGACCGCACGGGATATCACTCGATAGGTGCCCAATCGAGCTACCTGCCGGAACACATCGTCGGCAGTCCATCGCCGCAACCACACAGGCTACGCGCGATCCTCCCTGGCGCCACACAGACCGCACAGGAGCCCTACCGCCGCCACACAGGCCGCACGGCACGTGCAATAACTGCCATCAAGGCCAGTCGAACATATCCGCCACACATGGCCAGACAATCGACAGATCCGAACCGAAGTCCGCAGGGTCAACGAGCTCCACGTGCAACACCAACTCCGGCTCCAACGAGCAGGGTCGCGACCTCCGTCGCCGTCAATAGGCTGGTACCTCTCTGGACCTCCGTCGCCAATCCTGGCCGGTAGTCTCTGTGCCTCCGTAGCCATCGGCCGGTAGTCACTGCACCCGTCGGCAGTTGCGTGTTGCTGAAGCAATGGGATCCGTAATCCCTCAAGCCGCTACTCTAACGCGAGTCAAACGATCCACCAGATATAGTCACGATCCATACATGGAAGTGACGCGTTCCGGACACCCACACTCTTCCACACGGCGGTCCCTGGGCAGGCACGCATAACGCGCCCACCGTCACCTCCCGGCTCACGCACAAGGCGAGGACACGGGTTTCCGTGGACAGAGTTGGCATCCTAAGTGGAACCAGGAATCCTGTCCTGTGCAAAACGGTCGACCGAAAGAGACACGGTCGACCGTTTTCCTCAAGGGAATTCGGTCAACCGAAGTGACAAACGGTCGACCGCTTCCACAAGGGAATCGGTCGACCGAAAGTGACAACTCGGTCGACCGTTTCCACAAGGGAATCGGTCGACCGAAGCGTCTGTCACGGTCGAACTATTTGCACAACACATAAATTCCAACGGTCTACCGAAGGTCTAAAACCGGTCGACCGAACGAGGTCAAAATCCGGAGTCTGGTCAACGCTCAAAACCAAATCTATCGGTCGACCGACTCAGGGGTCTCGGTCGACCGAACACTTACAGGGTCAACCTAATATTCTCTATGTCATCAAACGGTCGACCGAAAACACTAGCATTCTACCGGTACACTCAAGTTCCGGTCGACCGAACGAGGGACGCGGTCGACCGAAACACGACAGACAGTGAAAATACACCACGATCGATCGACCGTCCAAGGGACCCGGTCGACCGACAGACGTCTTCAACCTCGCGCCAGCCGAGGTTTTGACGTCGAAACTCGTCGCCGGCGAGGCCTCCGACCTCGCGCGACCGACCCCAACCTCACCCCAACGTGGGTGATCAACTACGGCCTCTAATGCAAGAACTTGGCATACCTCTTCTTTTAAGATCGACGAAGAACACCGGAGCTCCGACTACCACGCCTCCGGCCGCAACCTCCACTCACGTCCTCCTTGCACCGCACCACACCCAGCACTTCTTGCTTCACGCGCACCTTCTCCACCAACTCAGCAGCCACCAAGGAAGAGGAAGGAATGGGTGGAGAGGAGGAAATGAAGAAAGGAAGAAGGAAGGAAAAGAGAAGAAGAAACCCTTAAAACCGCTTTCCTTGCTACAGTGCACGTCACTCTCTCTCTCCTCATCTACAGTGCTCGCCCCTTCACCTTCCCATGCAACTCCTACCATTTACCTTCCCCATGCAAACCACACCTTAAACCTCCACTAAACCAAGCTTAACCCTAAACAAGGGTTAGGGACATAACACATCCAACCCTTGATCCGGTGTAACAAATCATTTCCGGTTTCATTCTTCTTGTATTCCAACCATTATCATAGTGAAACTCAATCCATTTCTATCGTGATGGTTTTTCCACGTAAATACGGTGTTGTGATTGTTTGTGTTTTTTGATTGTTTGTGAGATTGCAAGATGTATGCTAGATATTAGATGAATTATTTAGCTTGAAATCTATTGATTTTATTCATCGTTCCACATATGAAACACTATACTAAATATCGTTACAGGTTTGGAATTGAAATTACTCTGGACCGGTCAACCATGTGGTGTCTCTTTTTCTTGTTTCTTCTACGAGTCTTCTGTCTTTGCCCATATCTTATACTCCATAGACGACTTCGTTCTATCCACTCAATGCCCACTCGAGTGACTGAACCAATCTTCACGAAATTGAGAAACCTTCAACAATCATTATAGTAAAAAACAAAACAATATTGTCTACAGAGAGCACATTACAAAAACCTTATAAAGTGCATCAAGAATAGCAACTTTAGCAGCTTAACTACGAAAGGTTAAGCTAAACCCAATCTTTAATTACATGGTCACGATGATCCGCCTGTTTATTAAGGATAACAAAGTACTTAACTAAGCTGGGCCCTTCATAGACAATAAATCATGAGCTGATGAATGATTACACAAGCCCATTTGCCCAATAATACTAGCCCATGTATACGAGGGAGAAGAAGGAAGATGAGCTAGCAGCTGTTAGTCTGTAGACTGTAGCACAACAAAAAACGCCCTCCAGCATGTTTATTGACTTTTGAAAGTTTTCCCTTTTCATAGCATCTTTACAGTTTATTTACTAGTTGCTGAAATCTGAATGTCTAATGCAATAAGATTTTACATTTCATATTCTATTGGATTAACTCTTGCTTGACGATGTTAAAAAAACGAACTAGCTTGAGGCTATAAAACTGTCGAGAAGCATGAATTCTAATTACGTCAACCGCATGTAGAGGAAAAAAAACCCACGAAACTTCAAATTTTATTTAAAGTTTCAAAATTTTCAGAAGAAAAAAAAATTCAAAGAAAATGTAGAAGACAAGACATGCTCAGATAGATGTCATGGTGCAATAGTTTCTTCCATAGCTAAATGCTGGTTCAGAGGAATGAAGCCTGGTCCGAAATCATTTAGATTTTGTTCACCTCTAGTATCCAAATCCAACAGATACTTGTGATGATTTAATCTCCGTGATCTCGAGCCAGACAACATTCCCCTAAACCCAGAATCAACAACAAAAGTAGCACACCAAAATTACAAGAAAAGAGCAAGGAAGTGTGGTAGATGGATAGAACCAGGCATGGTTCCTTTCACATCCATTTCTCCCTTTATATACTGATAAATTTGGCGGAGATGGAGGAGTTATGAAGCGTTGGGAAGTTGGAGTGGGTCACCTTTAATTAATTGCAATCTTAACTTTACTATCTGTTTTCTCTATAAATTGTTTTTACTCTTTTTAGAGATAGGAACCTATATTTGGTTCAAAAAGAAGTATGGATGATAACATTTGTTCAACTCCTATAACTTAAATGCAGTTAAAGTTCTTCAAAAGCTTAGGTGATTGCACACGAGAAGTCATGGTCTATCCACAAAGATCACGGCCTATAAATATTTTGGCTACCAAATAATTGTTCATAATGGGAAGTTTTTAATATTGTGGTTAATCCACAATTAGTGCACCAAATGACAAGTATTAGAAACTCAGAATAACAACGATGGTTTTTAGGATACTGAACCATGGCCGCTATGATGTAAAAGTGATAATCAATTGTTAGTAGTTTCATTTCCAATGAGCACATATAACTCTATAAAAAAATCTTCTATTTAATTCGAATAAAACCTCAAACATGCATTTACGAGTGTCGATAGATGATTTTTGACCGTTCCAAAACTAGTGATTTACCAATTGATTTTGAGCATTCCAGAATTAGCGATTCACTAATTTAACCTCCACTTTATAATATTGAAAAATAAATGGGTAAATATTTTTTTATGGAGAAAAGGGTGAATATAAAAAGTAAAAAGGAGAAGTCATTTATGACAAAAAAACAACTTTCACTTTCTTCCACCTATCTATGCACCTGCTTTCACCATGCAGAGGTGGTAGGAATGGAGCCTTAATGCAAGAAAAATAAATGTGTCATTCCCATTAATTGTATTTTTTCTGTTGTGTTCCTCTGTTCCATCATTTAAGCATCATTACCTCTTCATTGCTCTGTACCTCTCTCCCTTCATGGTTGCTGTATAATTAGGTGTTCATATCTGTGTCTGTGTCAGTCCTTATTTTCATGTCCTTAAATTAACTCCTCTTCTTTCTTGTGTATGTTTTCAGCAGAAAGATGCTCTGTTCTCCATTCCAGTCTCAGGTGTGGAAGGCTGTTGCCACCAAACCATATTAATAGCAGCCCAACGTCCACAACAGTTTGAATCCATAGAAAAACAAGGTCCTTGTAATTTGACTTAGAAGAGGGTTGGAGTTTTGTCTTTTGTGCTTGGTGGGAATTAGGAATTGAGATTATACTTCTGGATGCAAGAAAAGCTATGAAATAAATGCTTGGAGATTGTTTTGGTTTTATTAGATATCAAAATGGACATATACATTACAAGAACTCATCCTTCCATTTGAAGAAAAAAAGAGCCTTCTCTTGACATCCCCTTAATTTCTTTCTACATACGTTCCTACTGATGTAATAATTTCTTGTGATTTTCTTTCATTTTTTATTAAATTTTGGCTGTGGTAAGGGTGTAGAAAGTTGAGAGTATTTGACGTGTTACCGATACCAGTGTCTTACTAGTTATACTCAGAATTTGAAAATGTAACTTTTTGTTAGAGCATTGTAAGTGTGAAACGAGTTAATTCAAGTTGATGGTTTGCTCCTTTTATTGTATTACTCCTTTACATTGATTGCGCTGTCCTTGGAAGTTATAAACGTTAGAACAACAACCATTTTGAGGTGGAGAAAACTAAGTTTGTTTTGGTACTAAGCCTCCAAGAATAAGAAGAACAATAGGAACAAAATCTTCAGTTGGGTAGAGATACTTGTGAATTTAGACAGATTTTATTATCAATAACGATTACATAATTAAGTATACCTGTCCCCACTTTTACATAAACAAAAAACACCACAGCCCATCAACACAGATTGGCCGACAACATGAAATCACACCAAAAAAAAAACCATATTAATCCACATAAAAATCAAACCATCGATTTTCCCTCCTAAACCCCCACAGACTCATCCACCTCTTCCTCCCTCTCCCTAATGACCCCTCCAAACCTCTCCACCAAAATCTCCACCAACAACGGCACCACGTCGTCAGCCGGAACGCCTTTCCGGTACACCTCCCCGAGGCAAAACTCCCCTCCAACCTTCCCGCCAACGAACACGTCCACTCCCTCGCACCGCCTCCCCTGTGAGTCCTTCGTAACGCACCCCATCAGACCAATGTCGGCCACCTGCACCTGCGCGCACGTGTTCGGGCAGCCCGTCCAGTGGATCCTCACCGCCTTATCCACCGCCACCCGTCTCATCACCTCCGCCGCCGTATTCATTGCTCTCGCCTTCGTCTCGATCAGCGCCTGACCGCAGAACTGGTTCCCAGTGCACGCCACCAGACCCCGCATTAGAATATCCGGTTGCGGGGAGAGTTTGGTCTTCAGAAGCTGTTCTTCGAGGAGGGATGGGATGGAATCGTTTGGGACGTTGGGAATTATTATGTTTTGCTCGACTGTCAGGCGGAGCTCGCCGGTGCCGTAGGTGTCGGCGATGCGTGCGAGCTCGAACATGTCGGAGGGGTGGAGACGTCCGACAGGGACATGGAGGCCTACGAAGGAGAGGCCCGGTTGGCGCTGCGGGTGGACGCCGAGGTAGTCGCGTCTTTCCCAGTTTGATTGGAGGAGGTCAGAGGCAGCCGCCCGCTCGAGGTGGTGGTGTGGCATTCTCTTCTCTACTTCCGACCGGAATACTTCCATTCCCTGAGGATAGAGCATGGGAGGGAGTTATTTGATTTGAAAATTGGATTCCATTGGCCGGTTCGATCGTTTGCCGGAGGACTTAATTTTGTGAAAATTAGAAGAGAGATAGATATCTATATTGGTTCGTAACGAAAAAAAATCACGTCGAGCAGGATCGGTTCAACAAATTATAAGAACACAAACTCAGTTACTTGCACAAGCTCACTGAATGTCAACGTGTGTCCCTTAAGTTCTTAATTTTATTTTAAACATACTGCATATCATGTCGATAAATAGACCAGACAAAGTCATAAATGATAGCAAAGTAGACGACTAACAATAACATTGCAATCAACTTACCTATCAGTCGACCACGCTCCAAATTAGTTTGATTTGGTTTGACTTAAGTACCATTAAGAAGAGAATAATAACTTACACAGTGTGGTTTATTTTGTGTTGGTGAGTCGTTGATTTAGGTCGTTGTCATATTACATGAATCAATTAAAATCAACAATTCATTCTAATTGGTTCAATAATCAGTTGAGATTCTAAAACATCATCACCAGTCTAATTTTGTGGTTGTGCCAGAATATTGGGCAATTTTTGGAAAAAAAAAATCGACACACGGCAATCATGGACGTACGAGATTGTGAAACTTTGTTTGTGACTTACGAGTTCGTCGATGAGCCACATCATTCTGGTCTTCTGGCGGTTGCCACGAGTTCCGAGATCCCGGTAGGTCTCAAGAACTGCCTTGCAGAGCGCAACGACATCGTCGCCGGGAACCCACGCATCCATGGGCTCAGCCTCGGCGCACCTCCTAAATTAAACAACGATCGATCGATCGACTAAGTTGTTAATTCATTGCACTCTTTCTATTATCACAAACAAATGTACCGGAAAAAGAAAAAGGAAAATGAAAATTAATATATACCTTGGACTAAAGAAGCCACCAACAAGGATATTAAATCCGAACCGTCCATCCTTAACGGCCGGGACATAAGCAAGATCATTGATATGCGGATGCTCATACATATCATGCGATCCGACAACAGAAACATTCCATTTCCTGGGCAAGTTGGTAACATCAGGATTACCACGTCCGCTCGCAGTGATGTACTGCGATAACAAACTGGTGTAAGGACGGGTGTCGACGACCTCGTGGGGGTCGATCCCCGCGAGAGGGTTCCCCACGGGGTTGCGGACGTTGTCCATGCCACTCTGGAGGCTGTTGAGACCGACCGAGGCGAGGCCCTCGAGGATGTCGGGGACGTCGGGGAGTTGGACGCCGCGGATCTGCCAGTTCTGCCGGGTCGTCACGTCGGCGCAGCCGTACTCTCCGTACTTGTTGATGACGCCGGCGAGGTAGCGGACTTGCTCGCTCGTTGTCACGCCGTTCGGGAGCTTCAGCCGCATCATGAACCGGCCGTCTGAGGGAGGGAATGGGAATATTCCGGTTAGTTTTTGTGTTTTGGTGGGTAATTTGCAGATTGGGTCATGCTGCTGTTTTGTGTTTTTCTTAGAAGTACAATGTTTTCAAAGTTATGTACTTATGTTGAGATTCTTGAGAAGGTACATCCGTACAGGAAGGGTTTGACTTTTTTATTTAATATAATAATATGTCCTCTGAATCTCTGATTGATGATCTATATACTTATTTGTTAATATAAAAAATATAAAGCACCATAAGAGTACCTAAATATTGCCCTTTCGGTAGCCCGAAGGAGTTTATCAATCTATTTTACAACATGGTAACACTTTCTTCCTGAGATGTTTTACATTTTCTAATTTTATTATCTGTGTGGTTTTGACTATTGCAAATCCAAACAAAGAGACTAGTACCGATTGAAAAAAAATCATCCTGGTGTGTACCTTGACCAATTTAATTATTTGAATATTCTAATAACCTACAGTTGCCAATTTGAATCGGTTAACGTAAGATTTCCTAGACCACAAACTCACAGGTCATAAAAAAAACAGAAAACGGATAACAAAAAAAAGCATAGGAGTCCTACATTACTTTTTTTCTTCTTTCTTCAAGATTGAAAAATCTAATAAAGAGTTTGGATTTTAGGTAGCCACCAGTCACCACTAACAATTCCTTCCATTTTTATGCTCCTGTATGTGTTACAACTCACAAGCAAGCACTACCAAGCTCAACACTACCTACAATACAATTCTATGCTCAAATTAATCACAAAAAAGGTTGAAGAGAATATCCATAAATATTCGACCTCCAAAACATGGACCCTTTAGATTATTTAACTCGTCCTACGGATAACTCCACTAACAACTTCAGAAGCATGCAGAAGTAGCCAAGCCAAGCAACGCAATATCAAAACGAAATACGGTTCAAGTAATCAAACTAACTTAAAATAAAACGTTAAAAGTAAACTGACATTGATGTTTCCGGCGGTGGAACAATCCGAGCCACTTAAGCCGAGTATCGACGTCATCCTTCAACGTCTTATCTGCGTCGATGACGTGGAACGGGACGGTGGCAAGGTCCCTTACGCCGCCGTCCATGAACAGCCTCATGGGCTCCTTCTCGATCTTGGCCTTCTCGGCGGGATTGATCCCCTTCCGGTGCTCCTGCTTGAGGACCCAGAATCCGTCCCTCTCCTCCACCCTCGGCTCCAGTCTGGACAGGTCGACAGAGGGGGCGGAAGGAGGCGCGTGCTGGTGGATGGAGGCGCGGGGGAGGAGGTGGTGGAAGGAGGGGAGAGAGGAGGCCATGGTGGTGGTGGCATGAGTAGGATATGAGGTGGTGTTATATGGATGTGTTGGGTTGGGGGTGGATGGGACGGACGGGCGTTGGAAAGGTCGCGCGCGATGGGCTCTTGGAGGGAGTCAAGAGCCAATTTTGTAACATGTCTTGTTGCTGTGCTTTCTTGCTTTTTTGCTCTTCCATGTGGATGTGGTTGGTATCGTATCTATTATATTATATTATATCTGCCAAGTACTGGTTTTTTGTTCTTCGGCTTCTTCCTTATAAAATTTGGATTAACGTGGGTTAACGATAACATTGGAGTATGTGAGTTACATGATGTGATTTAGTTTTTTTATTTTAAAATCTATGCTTTCTGTCTAGGTAAAAATGGACGGGGGGAGTCTTGTTCTCAATTTGTAAGGTTTTTCTTTTCTTTTGCCATGTTCAAACCTAGCACTTTCACAAGGAAAATATATACATGTTACCCTAAATTATCAAAAATAATTATGTTGGACTACCTCCACTTTTTGACGAGTTGGAACTAGGAGTGAGCTTCAGTCTGGGACCGGACCGAAGATCGAAATTTTCGGAAGCCCGGACCGAAGACCGGACCGAATAAATTCGGTTCGGTCCAAAACCCGAATTTAACCCTTAAAATTTCAATCTTTGACCGGACCGAACCGAACCGAAGACCGAAATGCTGTGGTCTCCCGGACCGAAGACCAGACCGAAAAATTCGGTTCGGTCTGGACACCCAGACCGAACCGAATTTTGCTCAGCCCTAGTTGGAACAACTCAAAACAGACACTCGGGGTTTCTCAATCAAAGATTGGAGTTTAACTCTCGATACTTGTAGGATTTTCTCGCTCTCATTCGAAAATTCCTTCCCTTTATAATTGCAATCCGTTTATTCTTAAGTGATGAGAGTAGGTTTGAGGGAATTTTAGTTGATAGAAAATGATTATCAGTGACACACCACTTGAAAATGATTATTAGTGACACACCACTTGAAAATCAATTAATGATACAAATTGATTTTGTAAATATGACTCAAGACTTCCAAATCAATAATTGATATAAAAGAATAATTTAAAGATTTATAAAATGACTCAAGACTTCAAGATACTCTTCATATTATTCTATTCTTACTAATGAACCGGTTTTCCAAAAACCGTAGGATCATACAAATATTAAAGGTCAATATTAAATTAAAGATCTGAGTGTCAATTTAAAACCCCATACGATATGCAACGTGCCAGATGCGCTGACTCCTTTTCTCACAGTTATATAAGTGATCGTTCTTTGTTTTGTTATTCTCGAAAAAAATTCAGGAATGTTGTCAAATTGTAATTTATTAAAACACCACCATCAAGTTGCAAACTGATTGATACCCATAAGTGGATGTTGGGTTGATCTCGCTTTTTAGCATTTAAATAGTCTCAATCAGAGCTTTAAACAACCAAATTTGAATTCGATCAGAAAACGAAAGAGATTCAGGACATGTTGATTTGTTTCCAAGTGAACCAACCAATGAGAGGGGTTCACATATTCTAATAACCTCAAAATTTCCCATCAATGAAAATACAAAATTCCTTTACCTTCTTAATATAATAATGGCCATTTCGTAAAGGCCATTATAAGGTCAGGATAATTTGAATTGTTTCTTCTACAAATCCAACACGATTGTTTTATATTCTCTCCGAAAGATTTTACGCTGGTGGTGTGTAGTACAGTGGTATATATGTGAAATATATATAGGGGCATATATGCAAATAAAATACTTCAATTAAGTATATGAATAAGAATGTGGGCAGAGAAAGGTAAAAGGAGTTGTGTTGGAAATGTGTTGACCTCATATGTTGCTCAAGAGACATCGTTTGTCTCTTTGGAGGTTCCATTTTCTAGACCACATTGTGAGGTGTCAGTTGTGATGAGTCATGGTTAGCCGATGGTTTTCGTTTGGATTTTTGCATCCCTACCTTCCAATGATTATTTTTAGTTCCAACTTTCAACCAATACCGTATTCCTACTTGCAAAAAAACATTTCCTTGTGTTACATACATACCTTCAAGTAGTTTTTACCTTTTTTTTATATAAGTGGGTATTGGGTTTGAAAGAAATGAAGGAATATCATAATTTCGGAACCATGATTTTCCTTGATTTTAGAATATAATTGGGGAAACTCCTTCCAAGCATATTTTTAATTTTGTTAATAAAATTTTATACAAATTAATCATGTAAAATCATTTCAAAAATTCAATTTCTCGTTTGTTTGTGACTTTTTTCTTACAAATCAAGCACATGATTCTACACTTTACACACATCTATGGCAGAATAACCATCACTAAAACATTAGTGTTTTTTTAAAAAAGCAAAAACATTAACGTCAAAGTATCTAAAATGGAGGGTACTTGTGCATAGGATTGGACATTGTAATTTATAACCACGGCTAGTTAGAAGGTTCCACTAAAAATAATATAAATTGAAATATACCAACAAAAGTAAGATTAAAATGGTGGTTATATATGCAGAAAAAAACCTTTTCTTCTTATATTTGACCCAAATTCTACTAGAAGCCCGTTTGGAAGAAACCATCGGCTCTCAAACAGATTTGTGTAAACAACAAATGTGAAGCTACTTTTACGTCACCTCCAACCTACAACTTAAAAAGGAAAACACAAAAAGTTCTCAAACCGCAGCGGCTCAAAACCATTACCATTGCAACTACGATGCCTTGAAGTTGATCGCGACTTTTGTATGAGTTGACAACAATAGTTATACCTTTTCTGAGGAATCTGTGTCACAAACCTCTGTTCTATAACCACGTTGTTTGGGTATATTTCAAATTAGAAACCGTTTCTAAAGAAATTTCGTGGTGGGCAATATTTGAGAATCTCAAACTACTATTTTACAAAAAAAATCAAGGACCAAAACTTGAAGTACAATTACAGATTTGCAAAAATCAATCTTGTAGGGGTCACAACCCCTTCTAGTCTCCATCAGGGTCCGCCCTTAGGTTGTCCATGTTGACACTCCTACAATCCTTAGCTATGCCAAGCTTAAGTTAAGATGATAAAGCTACAACTTGCTTCTGAGTCCATCTTGCAATGCTAAACAAATATGACTTCCAATTTTGCACACGGGTGCTTCTCGATATAATTTTGGAGGTCATTATCATTGGTGAACCGAAAAGTGTACAATGCTTGTCGTTGTGTCATGCCAACCGGGTATATTCTGTATATCTTCAACTCGTCCGTCCCTCGTATACTTTCTGGTCTTTCTTTCTTCCAGACAGGAATGTGTTTAAGTGCATTGAACTGGTTCAATACAGCAGACTCGAGTGCTGCTATTGACAAATCCCCAGACCTATTAACATCATGAATACACTCAGTAAGCCCGTTGAAATACTTAGGTACTAAAGACATGCATGTGGGAGTTTGAATGAAGATTGGCAGATTACCTTGCATTGGATGGAAATGAAGTGTTAAGAAATTGAAAGTTCAAATTATAACTCAAACCATGGGACGTGATTAGTCATTTGTACTACAGAAACTAATTTAAAGTAAAACTTCGTATTAATTACATAGCTTTGGTTCGATATAAAGAAACAAAAATCTATGGCTAAACCTTCCTTAGAACTTATGGAAATGTATGGTAATAAAGTTGTAAACAGAATCGTCACTCAAACTATCATAAAAGTAAGAGCTATGGTTTGTCTAGTACCTCAGGAAAATAGATTCCATCTTGAATCTTCCTCTTTCTCTAACATATAAGTGATACAAAGTTCCCGCAGCATTAGTGCATCTGCAGGGACGCTTTTTATATTTTGGACCCATTTCTTCTTTTTCACGAATCATGGTTGCTACATGAATGCAAAGGCGGCAAGAGGAGTGGACAGCTGCCATGTCCACAAGTGCTTTGAATGAATCTGATGGTCCCTCGTGTTTCCACCTGAAAATGAACATTTTAACTTACTCAAAACCAGAAAAACAAGGATTGGGAGACGCCAATTCAAATTATACAATTGTTTTTTAGTCTCATACTTCTCCTTTAATTATTTTTTTTTGGAAAACCTTGGTCCTTCAAAATATAGCAGATTCACATAATAAGTTACCATCTAATACAAATAATGCAATTATCATTAATTTACAAAATGGCGACACTGTGTGCATAAGACATTACATACCAGTGAGGCAGGCAGAAGTAAACCATACAATATAAAAGAAGCAACATGAGATTCTTAAATTATTGTAACCCCTTTAAATCATCAATTGTTGTATTCACAAAGTTGGTCCAAACAGATGTAAAAAGTTACATAAGAATGAATAAATCCTATAGATTCCGATCATATTGGGTAACCAACTTTACTGTGTGTTATTTAATTTACTTTATCTACAGGTTCACTACAATCTAGCAACAAATGTGACACCTAATGTATCACTTGATTGTGTTTTGGGTAAGAGCTGCAATATATCCATCAAGTTTCAGGTTTCATTTGCAGAGGAGAAAAGACACCAGCACCACGTTGACTAATAAAGTCAATTAATTTCAAAATGGAATTGAAGATCAGAAAAGGGATTATTACCTCATTGCCCGATTGAAAGCATCAGGATTTGCAGCGAGGTGTTTCATGGCCTTTGCCACTGAATCTACTTCATCCAATTGACGGATATGTAAAATGGATCCATTAGAAGGGGCAAAGTCTTGGATGTTAGGAGCACCAACAACGACAGGAATAGTTCCTGGTGATAATAGCATGTATATTAATGTTTGTTGCTCTTATGACAGTGAAAAACAATAATTTAATATAAAGTTATAAACAGGTGAAACCAGAAATGCAAGCCGCATTTAATTTTGTTTATATAAAGCCATAATCTAGCGACGGTGTTAATTGAAGAAAGTGGATAACCTACAAAAGAAAATCATAAAGGTACAAACAGTCTCATTATTGACCCACCTGCAACAAGAGACTGGAAGAATTTTTCGGTCACATAGTCCTCCTCGTTGGAATTTTCAAAAGCCAAGCTAAATTTATAACGCTTCAGAGTATCAACTTTATCCACTGTGGCAACAGAAAAAAAAATCAATAACTACACCTGAAAACTTAAGCATCAGCAAACCAAAAAAAGATATCCCCTTCCACATTCCTTGATACATAAGAAAATGATAGTATGTTATCTGAGCTATACTATATAGCAACAAGACATTGTTCTGAAAAGTGATATTGCCAATGTTGCTAAAGACCTTTTCATTAAAAACTGAACCAGCCATGCCTGTAAATCTTTATTCATATGAAGTATGAAGTGGCACTTGAAGTTACATATACAATGCCAACCTTTCTGGATTCCTCATGTTCAACGTATATAAATGTAAACAAAACAACTTGATTGTTTAAGGATAGACCCATAGGAGATGCATGGCCATGGAAGCTAATATGTGATGCTTTCATTTGAGTTTGTATTTGTACAATTTTTCTTTCTGGCTGTGGCTGAGATGTTTGATAATTAAGATAAGGCACGACAGGAGCTAAATAAACAGCACTAAGTACACAAGAAAACACAAAATGAAATGACATTTTGCCAAAAGGTGCACCGACAAAACCAAAGTTACTCCATAGCCGCAAAGACAAGTTCTTATTTGCTTCGGAACGATATTGTGATGAACCCCACACTAACACATGTCATAACAAGATCACTAAGTTAGCTGTGGTTTTTTTATTTTTGTTCTCCTAGACATGAGAAGCTCATCTTATCTATTACCTCCTAAAATGTAGCTTAGACTCAACTAATCTGTAGGCAACAAAATCAAAGAAAATGAAATGTCCATATTCCATAGCCTACAGGGTCACGATAGAGTAGAAAGTTGTACCCAAACCTGGTGCACTTTACGTTCCTACTCATGCTTTTGTTTATTATAGTGACAAAAAAGTAATAAAAATAACAAAGAAAATGGCACAAAGAGTTGACAGTACAGTAGTACACCATTTCCATCATGATTTCGATGGCAGCTGCCATAGGAATCTATTTTGATCCCGAGATTCTCTAGTCTTTCAAGAGCTTGAAGCCGAAAATTCCGTGCTCCACAGTTAGATATAAAGGCTGCTGCAAGGGCCTCTTCTGTCTTTGGTGGTATAGGTGCCATTATATCATATTCAGCCCATGAGAAGTAGCCAACAGGAACATCTGAAGAGAGACTAGTAGTCATTATGACTCCATAACCTCTCCTATACCGGAAATGAGATAATTAGAGGTGAACTTATAGATCTACCACAAGCTTAAACATATAAATAGTAACATACAGCAAAGAGCAGGAAGCCAATGCAAGCATGAGAATGATCTTTAAAAATTAAACCACTTGTACTGTCATGCGAAGTTCGAACGTTCATGTGAGGAATAGGTAAATGATTTCCTTTTTTTATTTTTTACTCTCTGAAACTGAAAATGTGTAGTAAAGAAATAACTGAAATGGTGATCTCGAATAAGAATATTCCAGGAACCTCCAAGATCAAATGATCGTTACACTATCTGGAATGAGGAGGCTTCATAGCACATAAGTGGGCATTAAGCTATTAACGATTAACAGTGGTAAGCATCAACGGTATTAACATCTTATTCATTTTAGTGCAGATTATGTTTGTCACCTTTTATAACAGGTGCATTATTTTCAAAGATTTTGCAGGACATAATGAACTTTGGATGGTGCAATAACATGTTCCCAAGTATCTTGCAGGACATTATTTTTGTGATGGCTGGTGCAATAGCATGTTCTCAGAAAGTAACTTTGGATGACGATAACACAGTCCATTTGAGTAAGAATAAGAAAATTGGGATAATTTATAGAAGAATAGCATATTAGATGAGTATGTGCAACAACAACAAAAAATAGTTGCAGCACTGCACATGATATCGACCAAATTGTGCACACATAATGAACACACTATCTCCTACAATGCACACATAGACATGTAGTAACATGTCCTGCAAATTTTTTGAGGTTTTAAGTTGAATCCAATGATAATTCATAAAACATCTACTTGCTTCATGAGCTTCTAACCGGAAATAATATTTGAAGTTCAAACAAACAGATAGGTTTCCTAAGGGGCAACCAATTGAACTTCACCAAAAAAATCTCTTGGAAGTAGAAAGTGTAACAGCAGAGCCAGACAGCTAAGTCTCTTAAGAGCCACGAACTTACAAATACAACTTTAAATCATGTCTATATAAAAAAATCAACAAAAACAGTTCTTACCCACCGTCGTGCGTGTTGAAGGCTGTTCTCGTGATAGTAGTGTGACGACTCCATCGATCGAAGCACCCCAGTTGTCTCCGGTTGGTTCGGTAAGCCAAAAGAAGCATCAAACTTCTTACTAAAAGCATAGCCAAATTTACATCCCACAGCACATGAACTCCAGTTCTGCACATTAAACACAGAAAAATAAGAAACAACCAGCATCAGTAAAATCACATCGGGACAGAATGTTCAGTTCCAACACATTAATTCACAGGGAGTAACTGATTAAACAATCAATCAGACGGACAAACGTCAGCGATCTAAGGCAACTAGACAAAATTAACTTAGCAAAGTAATCATTTACAAGTCCATTTGTGGTCACCGGAGCTTTAGCGTCTAGGTAATTTGCAAAATCACCCAAAAGCATGTGAGTAAAGCCAAACGGATTATGACAGTTAAGCGTCTAGCTTTCGTCGTATGAATTTTACGTGAGAATCAAAAAGCTAACAAGACCAACATTTTACTAGGTTTGACATGTATATCAGCTGCCACGTTTGAAACGTCGTCGCCAATAGTAGGTGTCCGAAACGGATCGTACCACTAAAGTGAATAAACTTAAAACTCACAAAACACTAAGGTCAGATCACAACGAACCTCATCAGGTCCGTTAACCAGAACCGGATCCTTATCGAAATCGCGAGAGTACTCGATCCCATCCTCCTTCTCCAACCACTCCCGGCACTCCTCGTGCCCTCCATCGGACTCCGACGAGGTGGAGGAGAAGTGGAAGGCGGTGGTCCAGCTCTCGACGACGGAGGCATTCTTGTCCATGTCGAGGCGGGCGAGGAGGCCGATCTCGGCGAGGACGACGAGGACGACGAAGACGGGGAGGAACCCCGACCACCGCCTCTTGGCTGCCGGAGTCGTGGACGGGGCGGCCATCGGAAGGCGAGATCTAGGGTTTGGTGTTGGTTGGGTCTTCTCCTTCTTATTCTTGTTATGTTTGGATTTGGATGTGAAGAATTTGGAGTGGACTAACAGCGACCGGGACGGAACAGAACATTTGGAGGTTTCCACCGGATCGTGGTCGGATCGTAGGTTGTGTGGGGGCCCACTTGTTTCGTGGGTTTGTTTAGTGTGACGTCAATGAGCTTGTTTGTAGTTTTAAGAAAAGTAAAGTCCTCGACTTAGTGTGCAGGGGTGTAAATGAGACCGGTAATATCCGGACACACGTCCCGATCGAGTATGAGTATGGTATAAAAACTCATATCCGTTTAAACAGGTACGGGTCTACGCATTACTTGTTTACTAGTATACCTCTTTAAGATATATTATATATTTTTATATTATATATATTTATATATAATATATATTTTATATACTATATATTATATTTTTTATATATTATATATTATACCCACTATACACGTTTACCCGCCCTGTACCCGCTCCGCTAACTTAACGGGTACGGGTATACATTTTTTTGTCGGGTATATACTCGTACCCGTTAATTTAGTCGGGTACAGGTAGGGACATACCCGACCCGTACCAGACTCGTTTACACCCCTACTAGTGAGCCTAAGAGATGGATCTACTATCTTTAAATTTTATTGACACAAGATTATGTTTAACGATAAAATCAAATATTACTTCAAATTGAAAATCCAAACTGCATCAACATATGTAGATTAAAGACGTCGAAACCCGATTACTAGATTTTATACGAAACGATTATTAAATTTTATAATTTTCAATATCCTTAATCTACTTATGTTGTAGATCAAGATCTACGGTTTGAATTTTAAATTTGAAGTGTAGATTTGATTTTATCGTCAAACACGACCATATGTGAACAAAAATTAATGATAGTTGATCTCTTCCCTATATATATAGAGTCAAGATCTAGTGAGTTTAGACCATATTTTACTAATTTAAGTGTCATTCAATCTCACTGTTATATATAAATTACGATTTATATCAACCATTAGATCATTTATTAGCATAAACCACTCATAATCTTAATCTACCTTACAATTTCAGATGAGTGGTGGAGGGTCATGCTCTAGTGAGCCCATAACTCATCTTATTTAGTTTAAGTCTCTTACAATCTCAACATTTGATCTTATTTACGATTAATCTCATATTTTATTAGCATAACCATTTTCCTTTTAATCTACCTTACAATTTCAGATAAGTGGTGAATACGTTGGAGCCTTTAAATAGGAAATTAATCACCGAGCTCACAATATAATTCTTGTATTATACAGTGGCGGAGCCACATACGGGGTAGGTGGGGGCACCTGCCCCACCCAGATTTCCAAATTTTCCCAAAAAAATCCATTTTTTATATATTTAAGTGTAGTATCTAGATCTTTGTGGTATAATTGTTGTTTAATTTGGAATTTGGGAGGAACTAAAATAATAGTTTGATAAAAATTGATTTTAGAGCCAATTTGATTCAGACTGGGGACTTTGAAGTTTTTTTGAACAACTACATTTGTAAGATAAGTTATAATCATTTGGACTTGCATGGTTACGTAAGTTTGATAAATTTGTAGTTAAAAAATGAACATTGCATAAATTTTAGTTAGGTGTTGTGGATGTTTGATATTTGACCTTTTTAATTATGGCGTGTAATCTTACTTTTCTAATACAATTATGCTTATTGACATGTTATATCTCACTTTGATACTGTCGAGTTCATTTGTTGGCTGAAAATGGAATGAAAACTAAAATAAACTAGTATTTATAGGAAATTTATTCATCAATGTCATTCTATACATAAGAGTCGTACAATGAATAATAAGTCTAAAACCTGCAATTCCATAAACGAAAATAACAATGAGCATAAATAGTAACAAGTATTAAAAAAATCTTTTATTATAATTTTAGGTTATACTTATACACTAATTTGTTCTATTTGTTTGTCTAGATTTTTTCGATTTTAAACTTAAGAACGAACATAACCAATAAATCTTCTCAAACCATTTGCTTTGTGTTTGGATATTGGAATTTGAGTTGTAATGATAAAATCAATTTAACTGATGTGTCGTGTTTTATGGTTGTAAAAACAACTTTTGGATGTTTGAATTTTATGTTTTTAGTTTTGGAAAAATGTTACAAATAGGAAGGATGTTTTCTTTTTATTTTTTAATCAATTAAATTTATTTAAAGTATTTTCTTAAAGTTATGGGTCATTTAAAAAAAAATCGACCAATGTGGAGACAGTTTGTCCCACCCAAAAAAATATTCTAGATCCGCCCCTATATATATATACATATACATATACATATACAGGAGTTGGAACCCACTCATAGGGCTGCAAACGGGGCGGGGTGGGGCGGGTAAAAAAAAATTGGGCCGCTACCCGCCCCGTTTAATCCGGCGGGTTAACGGGTCACGGGTAGGAAAATTTTAATTTTAGAAGAAATGTTAGAAGTTTAATGAAATAACAAAAAATTTAATACATAAATATGTATTTTTTTAATAATTATATTTGTAACGGGTAAACGGGTTGGTAACACATTAACCGCAACCCGCCCCGTTTAGTCCTGCGGGTTAACGGATGACGGGTTAACAGGTCACGGGTAGGAAATTTTTCAACTGCAACCCGCCGTACGTGGGGCGGGGCGGGTTGGCGGGTCAAACCCGCCCCACGAACAGCCCTACCCACTCAGGACCAGTACCAGTGTGAAATTAGATCATCTTTTGGTTGCGTAAGACATAAACGAGACTATCGAGTGTATAACTTTATATGAAATACATTTACATCATGTGAATTTAAAAGGTTATCTACCAGGTTTTGACGTGTAGTAGGCCCGAGAGAAGAATAAGATGGCTTGTTACGTTGTTAATTACGACTATGTAACTTGACTTGGGACCTCATTGAGGGTTAGTTTGTCGACTAGCTTATAAGTGGAGAACTCAAATAGGCGTTCCGGCTTACAGTTTTCATCGTTATAAATGGGATGATCAGGTCTAGATTCGTTCCTAAAGATAACCGTGCCATTTTGAGATGAAGTTCTGTATGTGTGGGTTTGAATTGCTAATGGTGCTTGATGAAATTGTAATTAATAATATTGTGTTCTTTGTACTTTCTTAGAATTGGTGATTCTCACACGAGTTTTTTTTCCATATTCAATCCATACTTGATTTGTGGACGCCAATTGCCAAATTGCATGTAGATATGAATAAGACATCCAATTATCCATAACCTTAAAGGCAGATAAAAACATGCAAATATAAAATGGTTGGACATACTTTATACATGTACTTGAATAATTGCACTTAAAAATTTAGCTAGCATATAAAAGTAATATTTAATCAAAGGAACATACAAATTTTGAAATGTATTAGTAAAATTGTGGGAAAATTTGCAAAAAACAGACTTTAATTCTTAATCCCAACATCTATACGAGCAAAAAACATTATAGAAATTCTGTGGATGTTCGTACCCATATATGCATTCGTATATAGAAACATATCTCTTTACTAAAATTATAATAATTCAATATCTGCATCCATATCCACAGCAATAATGTACTATTACCTTTAAATTGAATTAAGTGTTTGATATCAAAGGCTCCATATGCTTCATTATTGGGTTCTTCACTTGTGGGTTTTACATGAAAATTCTTAATAGGCCTCGAATATGTATATACTTTCATAGGCCAGATGTCGTCTAGATTTATGTCAACGGTCATCTCCAGAAAAGTGAATTTTTTGAGGGTCTCGTTTGTTTGTAGGAAAATAACATGGAAATCGGAAAACTAGACTCACAAAATGAATTCTGATGATTCATTTACAATAAAACTTATTAAACTTCTGGAAGTGAGTTCTAAGAGTTTCACATCCTTATAATTTTGTATTTGAGACGACCGTAACAATGTCAGACTCTTATATCACATCAGCGCAATTTGAGTTCGCTTACGACAGTGAGAAGTGTTGGATGGAACACCTAAAAAACATGAATCTACTCGAACTATGCTGATGCGACAGCTACTCCTGAACCGAAAAGACCAAAGAGAATTAGTGGAGGATTGGATAATGTCATGACTCCAATTAAGAAGCGCGTTAGGAGCCCTTTGTCTCTAACTCCAGCGAAACAGGCCGAAGATAACAATGACATGGTTGGACTAGGTGCTGCTAAATGTGAAGATCCCTCCCTCTCTTAGATTCCTGCCCAATTCTCTCCTGCAAATGGTATCTTCTTTCCTTCTGTTCACACTTCTTTTAGAACCTTGTGCTGAATTCTCTGTCCTTTTTACAAGAAATGCTTGACCACATCCACATGATTGCGAACTCCATAGAAGGGTCATTTTAGTTATGGATGAATCCTTACCGTTTCACCTTTATCTTTCTGACTTGCATACTACCATATATTTTTCAATCAAATAACATTATCTGAACTTTCTGGTTACTTGTGCTAATACGTTATTACTGATTTATCAAGTCCAATTTTGTTTTGGTAGTCACTCAGCCCTCCTAAATCTTGTTTTCTTAAAATTATCTTATAGGAGGCCTCTGTGCCGTTTAGTTACTTTGATGCTACAATTTTCCGTTCACTAAATCACATATACTTTTATCTTTTAGCTAAATCATTGTCTAATCTCTATTACTGCCTTTCTGAACTTATAACCAGCCTTAGCTCCTCTTGTCTCAATTTGCCTGAGCTAAGCTTGTAATTTTATACGGAGTCCAACCCCAAATCCCTACTATCTAACACTTAGGTTCTAACATCAAGCACAACCTTATTGTTGACAGAAATTCTCACTTCAAATTGTTTTTCTATAACTTCAGGAAAAAATTAATGGTTAGATGCATTGGTTGTTTATGTGTTCAAGTGAATATTGTAATTTGAAGTGGTGTGTTGATTCAAACTGATAACTATGTCGTTATGCTTGTTCATTTCCTGCCAATTTTTTGGATCATGTTAAGAATCTACTTACTGTTACTTGAAATAGGTAAGAGACAGAGTGGAAGGTCATGGAGGACCAGGAAGCAGGTACCCCTCAGACGAGGAGGCGGCAAAAAATGATTGCATGGTTGCCGAAATTATTCGACATCATTCTTCTCATAGTCCAGTCAACCATGAGACATGTTCTTACAAAGCAGGAACTAATCGTTTCTAGTCACCTAGAGATAGTCGATAAGGGTAAGTTATGGTTCGAGTTGGCTCTTTACAAGTTCTAACTCATTGCAATTTTGCTGCATTTGAGGTGGAAGAGCAGCGGACTCTATTACAAGAACTTGTTCCTGAATGGATATCTGAATAGAGGATATTGAGTGGGGATCTTGTTATACGGTGAGATTTCCCAAATCGCGAGATTCTTAGAGTTATCTTATAAGTGGAATGTGATAAACTAAAAATATAAAAGAAGCAACCGTTTTTTCTCTAGCAATATATATTTTTCTCTTTCAATTCTTCATGTCCATATCAGATATGCTTGTGTTTTTTCATGTTGTAACCTTGCAGTTGGGATGATCGGGCACATTTTAACAGACTTTCTGCAATAATGTTTTGTTAAGCTTTTCCGGAATTTATTCCTCGGTTTTGGTAGGAAATTATGTAGATTTCTTAAGCTGAACATACAAGGATTTTGTTCTATCTGCAGCATTAACAAGATAGAAAGTCCAGAGTTAATGCACCAAAAACTTGCAGAAGCCAAGTGACAGCGAGTAATTCGTTCTTTCTCATCAGCATGAGCTCCTCGGACTGTCTAGTTTGTGAACCTCAAGCACTTACAGACATGACAGATGAATTTTTCTAGGCTTCAGGGGCAGCTTAACTTCGGTAAGTAATGCAGCTCAATTTTGATCTTGTTGCCGGGTTTTTTGGAAGAAATTGGAGAATTTTGATCGCCAATCAGTGTCTGCAATCCTGCAAGGTGTGGATGTTAACTCTGATGACAGTCACAAGTCACAACTAGTGATTGTAACTCCTAATTGTTATTGTACGTTCTAATTATAATCCCTAGTCAGGGATGTTTTGCGCTCTCAGCTTCTTAACCAATTTAACTACCTGTTTTGGGCTGGTGATGGTAATTCCTAATTGAAAATCCTACTCTAAACCAACATAAAACCACTTTTAATTAGTGAAGTTAAGCAGATGTCCAAACAACTAAGAACCCAGCAAGCAATGAGACAATAACTATTTAAATTTTTTCTCTCTAAAATATAAAAAAACTTTAAGATTGCATATGATCCCATTAATTAAATATAATACAAACCAAGCTTTAACAACACCAAACTTTACACAAGAAATGAACAGAGCTGCCACAATTTTTAAGCGACTTCTGCTTGTATGAACCTTGAGCTAGAATATAGCTTCGAAATTATTTGATCTTCCGAACTCAAACCTAAAAACATCACCTTGTTTTGCAGAATTACAACACATACACCACGCTAAACAACTATAATATGCTATGATGTTACTATAATTACTTCCTTTGTCTCAACCCTGTACAATCCACTGGTCCAAGGACCGGATCACACAACTCCATCCACGGCGGACGAGAGCCTATCACTTTCATCGGCCTTCTGTCATCGCCATTGTTGTCGCACTGCCTTCTCTTCTTGTTATCACCCTTAGGACCGTCCAAGCACACCCCAAAGAGCTTAACTCCAACTCCCCCTTGCTCTTGTTTCTCATCTGTGTTCACTTTGGTGACTTGTGTAGACATCTCGTGCATGGCCCATGCAACTTTGGTCTTTCTGACGTCGACATAGTTGGAGAGCAAAGTCATGAGAGCCTCGCAGTGCTTCTTGGCATGCGAGAGCTCGGAGGTGAGTAACTCGTTTTGCTTCTTGAGATTCTCGTTCTCTTCCGAAAGCAACTGTTGTTGGGGTGGAGTGGAGGAGGATGTGGAAGTGGTGCTGTGTTCTTCGTCCTTCGAGGAGTTGGACTGTGGGGACTTGGTCTGGGGAGTGGAGGTCGGGGGTTTCCTTCGTTGGATGCCGGAAAGGAGCCTTTCCCCTCCCCGGCAGAAGTTGTCGTTGGCAAACTCCCACCGGTTCGGGATCACCTTCCGGAAGCCCTGAAGATCATCATCATCATAAAAAATCACCATCGATTAGATTTGACTTTGACCAGTCAAAATCAGTAACAAAACAGTGGAATAGGAAATATAAAATAAAATCCAAATCTCTACCAAATTGTACAAAAGTAATAGAAATGATGAAATTGTATGATTTTTTTATTTATACTTATCCTTGATTTATTAAAATAATAAGAGGTAGATCTAGCTAACTTTACCGTGTGCAGTAAATAGACTACTACATGTATCAACGAATAACTGCCTTTGAAGAAGACAAAAGATGGACAAATTGGATGGTTCAGGAAGACTGGAAGAGACTCAGAAAAAGGCCCCAAGGATTGTTCAACCACTTTTCTTTTTAAGTACAAAACAAAAGGTAATCTTCTTTTCAGAAAGAAAAAGTTGAACCAACAACACCTAGTGCCAAAATCACGCAATTAAGAGGAATCAAAACTCTAGTTGAAAGTGGCAGCACAAGATAAACCAGTGGATATCGTTCCATGAAATCCTCTTGGTATTCAGTAACAGTCCCTTTCCACTCCTATGACATTCACCTGATCTGATCACCTGAGTGTCAAAAATGTGAGTGGTAGACAGTACTGGTCCCGTAAGGAATGGTTAACAGTTTTCTTTCAGTGAAAAGTTCAATTTCCAGAATTCTAATTCACAGCTGGTGATTAGTTGAGATGTATATTAAGACAATAGATGTGTCGAATCCTAATATTTGGATAGAACCAAGTAGAATGTTCCTAAATACTGATGCTAGAAAAGCACACTTCCTTTTATTACTGGAGAATAATTTAACCAGGTATAGCGCTCCTTGAACATGATAATCCGTGGTTGGTAGGATGCATATAATAATTAAAATTAATTCACACAAAATAGTAACTTGGGCTAGCTACATAAGAAAAAACTTTACCAAATTATTAATTAAATAATTGCCCATACTCTTAGAATCTAGATTCTAGTTGTGCAAAACACAAAACGCAATATAAACCCTCGAAAGAATCTCAAAAAATAAAATAAAAAATAACAAAAGACAAAAGACGGCACAAAAACAGGACAGAGAGCAGAGAACGCACGTAGGTGTTGAGCTGCCTAACGAAGCTGGAGAAGTTGTTATGCTTGAAGTGTTTGGGGAGAAGATCCCTTGCAAACTCGACCGGCTTCCACACCACGAAGCTCTCCCCCGTTTCCGACCACCCAATCACGTCCTCCGTCGCCGGATCCTCCACCATCTGGTGCGTCTTCACCAGGAACGGCGCCGGACCCCCCGCCTTATCAACCACTCTCCGACCAGCCATATCTCAAAACCAAAAGAAAAAAGAAAGAAAAAAATGTTTTTTTTGTAAAGGTGTGGTTGTTTTTTGGGAATATTTAGTGGGAGAAGAGGAGGAGAGCGGTGAGGAACTCCCAGCCCCAGCAGTAGAAGCCCCACATCACGCCGGCGAAGCTTCTCAAGTTGGCCATGACGGCTACGACATGGATGGAGGATTGGATGGGTTTGGGAGCGATCTGCGACCGTTTCCACAAGCTTTATGGGACATCTCACTTCTTCTAGAAATCCCCCGGGAAGATTTTATCGTTGCTTTTGGGATATTTGCGGATATGTCCTCTACATTTTCTAAAAATAGAATATTATCATTTATATCCTTGGACAAGTCCGTCCTATTCTAACAAATTGGGATGTGGATCAATGATCAATCTACCGCGTGAATATTTGACCACGATTGATTGACTCTAATTTGCACATGTTAGACAATATCTTGTGTTTAACTTTTACACTAATCTATCTTTCATATGAGCCCGTTGAAGGTCATAATAATTCAATTTATTAAAATCTTATACTAGTAGATCCTATCTTCATTTGATGCATGGAGCTTACCCTACGTTACTTTAAAGTCAAGATTATAACAACTAAGCTAAATTTTTACTTAGTGTTAACAATTTTTTTTAATCTTTTTGCATTGTTAATTTGATATTATGACTTTCTACTGTATCTTTTATCTTCGGTTTTAAGTTGTTCACTTTAACGGAAAAGGATATGAAAGTGAGGGACTAAAAGTGTACGGTTAAGTTTTGTAACCTTAATTAGGTTGCTAAAAGTTTTACAGCTAGATTCTAAAGTTGAAGAGATTAAACGCGTGTTGGTTCTAGATACTCATCGTCCAAACGGAAACATTGGAACTTTAGAAAGTAGCAAAAATAATCTTTTGACCATAAACTTCTCAATTAGGTTACAGTCTGATGGTAAGATGAGACATAAAGAATCTTCCATTTAGGTTCGATTTTCTATCCAGGTGACATATTGTTTTGAATTTGATCTTTTATCCTCTAATTTTTTGATTCATTCATTCTCACAATTAATGCTGCAAATTGGACTAGTCTAGAAGCCATTGTTGATAATAAAAAAATACTTTATAACATCTGAAAATTATCAAACAATATTAATCTAATTGACTCTCGCATATACTACTTTTCCACTTTGAGTGTGGTGTGGTGTGGTGTGGTGTGGTGTGGTGCGGTGCATGCTTGGGTTGTTTTAGTCCAAGAGAAGCTTCTTCCAAGGGTTCTTAATTTTAATTTCTTCCTTTTTTTTGGGGGGGAGAGTTGGTGAGGAGATGAAGTTTGGAAAGGGAAGACGTGGTGATCCATCTCTTTCTTCCCACCTACCACTTTCGATAACTTCAGATTTGGTTCACATGTGGTTAGAGGTTTAATGGCCAGTAAGAGCTGATCAACTATAATTAAGTGATGATGTATTTTTAAAAGTTTGTTGGGACAATTAAGTCAAGAAATGGTGTAATCGTGCTACCCAATTGGAGTAGAATTCCGATGTAGTTTTTACATCTAAAAATTAAATATAACTATAGACTGATTATTTTTGTATGAATATCAAAACAAGGACATTTTTCCTATTAGAGGTGACTCAAATAGAATTAATCTAGTTCATATATCTTTAATTTTGAAATAGTCAATGTCAAAATTGAACTCTATCAATAACATATTACAACATAGATCTAGATAGATAACAAAGTTTTATTCTTCTACTTTGGGTGCCCAAACAAAGGTACGAAAGATAATTCACTCATCGTCTACCATTTTTAGCATTTTATTAACAACCATTGTCACTGATGTTATGAGAAATAAGGTCCACCATTTCAAATATGTAGAATGACATTAATTAAGATCCTCGATGCTGAATTTTCCAATGGACATTAATTAAGTTGGAATTGGTAGAAGTTGCTATTTACGGTTGTTAGTTTAAAATCATTAATTCATTGTCACAAGTTCAGAGCAAAGTTTCCATAGAAGTCATTCTGTTGCTTGTCAACATCTGATAACTCTCGATCGGAAGCTTCTCAACTCAAACGCTTGAACTCGATATCAATTTCCACATTCTTTCCTTCTGATTTCACACTCCAAATCAATAAATTTTACCAATTAGTGGAAAAAATGTGTTCGGTGGTGAACATTCCCACCGCCCAAAGTTGACAATTTGGTAAGAGTTATCAACAGTCAACACACTTCATAATCGTAGCATCATTTTTTGTTTCAATATTACATTGTATAACATGTCTTTTCTCACACATTTCGGAAGAAGAACAATGTTTACGAACATAGAGAATCTTCCGTGGCGTGGACTATGTTATGTAACTTGTCATGTTGTGGTGCTGTTGGTCGTGTCCTCCTCTTGTTTGGATATATTTTTCAAACTTCAACTAACATCTCATGAGTAGGACCCCATCGGCACACTGTCACATTGACGAAGGAAATAACATGTTTTCTTAAAGATGTGACATACTTGAGTTGTTGGAATGAATCATGTATTAAAATTGACGATTTGAAAATTAATTTTCAAATTCAACGTTCAGAACAATGATAACGTATCGAGGTTATCTAGATGCGCGGTATTTTGGAATGAATTTAGTATGTATTCGATTTCGATTTTCAAAGGTCAAATGGATCAGCACAACTTCCGAACGACCGAACCCATGAGTTGATTTGAGAATAAATTGATTAGCCAAAATATTTAGTCAAACTCTTCCAGATATAAAGGTGAGGCCTGCAAAGCATATCTTAAACAAACCTTTTTTCTCCAGGAGCATCCATGCGTGTCATATTTTTAAATCGACAGGGGTGGATACACCTGATTCCATTCCTTCTACACACAAGACAACCGTTTCTTATACATTCACCGATGTACGTCCTTTTCCACCCGCGCTTCCTTGGCCACGATTAGGGGTGCACACAGGTCAGGTTGAACCCAAATGTTTCTTGGTAATCTAACCCGTATGTTTGAGTGTATCCTTTAGCAACTAAGCGAGCTTTAAATCGTTCTATAGTATCATCACTATTGTACTTAATTTTGTATATCCATTTACAACCTACTGGTTTTATTCCCTTGGGAGGAATAACAAGAGTCCATGTTTTGTTAATTTCTAGAGCTTTTAATTCATCTTCCATAGTCTTAATCCACTTAGGGTGTTGACACACCTCATGAAAGTTGGTGGGTTCTTTAATTTTGTGTATTTGACTTAAGAAGGCATAATATGTAGGTTTTATTTGGGAGTAGGACAAGTAGTCCTCGATAGGGTAAGTAACGTGGGATATCACATAGTCTTGGAGTCGAGAGGGTGGACGAGTACAACGGGTGACCCTTCTTGGAGGAATACCTTCATCTTCCCCTTGGTCGTCCACTTGAGGGGGTGGTTCGAGGCCTTCGTGAGTAGGGGTAGCGGTGACCGGAGTTGCGGATGTGGGAGTGTTGAGGATGTCTACAACCGGTAGAGGAGCTTTGGGTGCAGCAGAAGGATTGTGGTGTTCGTGGAAGTAGGAGGTACGCTCGAAAAAAGATACATCACGAGAGACATAAATTTTACAATTAACGGGGTCATAACATTTGTACCCTTTTTTTGACAGAGTATCCTAAAAAAATACATTTGATAGAATTATGATCAAGCTTGTCCAGATACTTCCTGTGAACAAAACAAGTACAACCAAATATCCGAAGATGGTTAAAGCTCATTCTTCTACCATGTAAAATTTCTAAGGGTTGCTTTGAACTGTTGAGCTAGGAAAACGATTTAAAAGGTAAGTAGGAGTTAAAACAACATCTGACCAAAAATATTTTGGAACATTGTTTTGAAAAAACAAGGAACGGGTGATATTTATAAGGTGGCGATTTTTTCTTTCAGAGACGCTATTTTGTTCAGGAATGTTTATACATGTGGTTTGATGAAAAATTTGTTGGCCTTTTGGCCTTAATCTTATGTTTTGATGATTTAATCAACCGAATCTTAATTAGAGTAGCACACACTATGCATTGCATATATATTGTATTGTGCTAACCTCTACAGGTGATCAAGACTCAAGAAACAAGGAAATGAAGTCAAGACATGTAATTAAAGCTAAATCGAAGACATGTAATCTTAATTTCTTTTGAGTCTTAGGAACAAAGTGTATTTGAGCATACTTGATCTAAAATCAACTTAATCACACACTACGTTCCCTATAGAAGTCACACACAAAATTTCACATAATTTGGACTTCAATAGATCACCCAAACTTAGACCGAAAAACACCAAACCTGAACTGCAAAAGTCTGCCCACATTCGGTCGACCGCAACATACCGTTCGGTCGACCGAATGATCAAATCTTTTGTTTGTGTTTTCACTGCCCTTATTCGGTCGATCGTGTTTTACCTTTCGGTCGACCGTCAGATCATATTTTCTCGACCGTTACTTTTGTCGTATATACCCAACGGTCGTATTCGTATTAAACCAAAAATACCCCAAATGTATTTCATGTATCGGTCGACCGAGGACCACGATCGGTCGACCGTTGGTTCATCTCTTGACAAACCCAAAGTGCCTGTCCATAATCGGTCGACCGCCAAAACCAGTTTCGGTCGACCGTTTAACCTTGTCAAAATCCCCTGCTATCGGTCAACACAATTTCGTTCGACCGATCCATTTTTCCCTCTACCGAAACGCTTGTTCGGTCGACCGGTAATCTTGTTCGGTCGACCGTTTTCTTAATTGACTTAAGTGTTCAGTCGACCGATTCATATTTCGGTCGACCGTATCCCTATCGAACCCAAGCGTTCGGTCGACCGATACACCTTTCGGTCGACCGTTTCTGGACAGATTTCTGAACCCGATTTTCTGCTTTGTGTTCTTTGCACAATATCCAACCAAATCTTGTCCCAACGGATCTATTCTCTCTAGTGCTTATAAATAGAGTTGTAAAACACATTTTAACACAACTCTCCCACTACAAACTTGCCCCAAACATTAGAGAGAAATCAAAACACTCAAAGCTTCAAACCTTACACACTTAGTGATCAATTCCTTAATCCTACTCAAGTGTGCTCAAAGTTTAGAGAGTGTTGTTCCACTCAAGTTCTCAATTGTTGTAAAAGGAAGCAAGGACTTCGGTGAAAGCCCGAAGTGTCCCTCTCGGATTGTGAGAGGAAGATTCCAAGCTCGGCGAGGGTTGTTCGCGAGTTTGACGGTTGTAAGGCGTTGTCTCCCGGCCCGGAACGGGGAGCGGATAGTGAAGTCGTAGGCGGAGCTCGGTGATCCGAGCGGAGCTTGCAAGAGAGGATTAGGACCCGGGTGGGGTGCCGAACCTCTATAAAAATCGACCCGACTTCTTGTGGTTTGCATATTTCCTACACTTGCTTGTTTTGTTTTAAATTTCCGCTGCGCATATCGATTGCTTAAACAAGTAGGTGATTAGATTAAACGTGATTAGTGAACCCATAACCCACACGATCCTACAATTTGGTATCAGAGCCTTGTTAGCTAAATTCTATACTTAATCGTATTTTTAGCATGGCTAGCACATCTAATCATGTAGAAGGATTATGCACCACTAGACCTCCTTTGCTTAATGGGTCAAATTATGATTATTGGAAGAATAGGATGAAGATTTTCCTAATTTCTAATGACCTTAAGTATTGGATGTTTCTACAAAATCCATACACACCACCAAATGAAGATGAATTAGATTCACTCACTAGGCCCAAAATGAAAGAAATTGAGATGAACTCAAAAATCATGAACATTCTATATTGTGGGCTAAATGAGGGTGAATATAATAGGATTAGAGGGTGTGTTAGTGCACATGAGATATGGCATAGACTTCAAATGCACCATGAGGAGGATAGTAAAACTAAGGAAACACGCATTAGTCTCCTCATGCATAAATATGAGATTTTTTCTATGCAAATCGGTGAAAACATAAGCGAAATGAACACTCGCTTCACCGATATCACTAACTCTCTTTTGGTTCTTGGAAGAAAAATCAATGAAGGAGAGATGACAAGGAAGTTCCTCCGGTCACTTAGCATCGATTGGGAAGATAAGGTGGTCGCAATTGAAGAGGCGCATGATCTCTCTAAATTAAAGATGGAGGAGCTCATTGGAAACTTGATGACTTATGAACTTCAAATCAACCATCGGAAGGAGAAGGAAGCCACCAAGAACAAATTCACCTTGGGATTACATGCAAATATTGACCAACCAAGGAGGAGTGTAGAAGATGAGGACATTGAAGTCCTAGCAAAAGACTTCTTCAAATACCTCAAGAAGGACAAAGAAGAAAAGAATGAAAGAAGAGGTAGAAGAAGTGAGAAAAGAGAAAAAGAAAAAGAGAGGGAGGAGAGTGGAAATGAGAGAAGAGAAGGGGAGAAGAAAAAGGAGAGAAGGGAGAGGAGAAAAGAAAAGGAGAAGAGCAAGAGAAAAGAAAGGAAGGAGGAAGCACACAAGGCTACATGGGATGATTCTTCATCACCATCTTCATCGTCGTCTTCCTTGCAAAGTAGAAGAGAAGTGGCTCACTCATGCTTCATGGCTATTGAAGATCAAAGTGAGGTAGATTCTAACTCTTGTTCTAGTAATTCATGCTCAACTAAGTCATATTATAGTAATAGCTCACATTCTAGTGTTAATGAAGAAACTTATACACATGATGAGCTTCAAAATGCATTTCATGACTTAGTTAAACAATATGAGATCATTTGTGATAAAAACAAAAATGCTAGAAAGTTAATCAAAGATCTCCAAAGCCAAATTGAAACATGCATGAATGAGAAGAATGAGGTGATTGCTAAATTTGAAAAGAATGCATCAAATCTTGAAAAATTAAGAGCAACACCTATAGATTGTGATCAACTAAATCTTCAAGCCTCTAACTTGCAATTAAGAAAAGATTTAGAAAGATTCACTAATGGAACTCATATGCTTAACATGCTATTAGGTAGTCAAAGGCAATCTTTGCAAAAACATGGTTTAGGTTACAATTTTAAATTGAAAAACCATGTATCTCACACTACTCTAAATGGTAAGCATATGTTCATTAACCATAGTTCCTCAAGTGTGTGGGCACCCAAAACCAAAATGGTTTGGATCCCAAAAGCTAATGTTCAAGGACCCAAAGTTGTTTGGGTACCCAAATCTACTATTGTAGGAGCTTGAGGAGGAGATTGATGGTGACCGGGTGAGCTCAAGAGTCAAATTCAAATCCGGTTGCATCACCAAATGAGATTGGAGCTAAATTCGAATTCAACATTGGTATAAATTCTTATCTATTCAATTCATGTTAAATTAGCTCTAATCTAGCTTCATATGCTTAATTGACATATCATATAGTTCAATTCATTGAAAATCATATACCCTATTCATTGCAAATCATTTATCACATCCATTGATTCTAAATGTCAAATTTTAAATGGATGTTAGAATAAGGCTTAAGTTGAAACTTAAATGAACTTAACTTTCATCATACTCATTGTTTCCATTTAGCCTTATTGATAGGGGGAGCTTAAATGATATATCTTTTATGAGAGTAATGAAGTGCTAAATTTAGGGGGAGCAACTTCATTACAAGACATCCAAATTCTTTGCTTAAAGTCATATTTATTGTTGTTTTTGATGGATGTCAAAGGGGGAGAGATAATTAAGGGGGTAACTTGAAAAACATGATAAAAATGGAACAAAAACTATGCACATCCATAGGGGGAGCATCTATATGCATAGTTCCATGGCTTTTAACCATAGTTTGGAGTCTTTTCTATTGCTTCTCGGAAGGTCGAGGGATCTTTGGTATCTAGTACCATGATCTCATGAAGTCCCACATACTTATTGGGTTTCTTCCTTTCCCTCATTGACCTTCTTAGTTCTTTTGGTTCTTCTTGTGTCTCTCGAACTTCTTCCATAATTTCTTGAGGAATAGGTTCATGTTCGACTCTCGAACGCACACTAGGTGAGGATGATTGAGATACTCTCACAATTTCTTGTAAGGATCTCTCGCTCATGCTCCCACTAACCAAATGAATCTCGGTTGGGTCTTCATGATTTTGAATGCAACATTCACATCATGATCTTGTAGAGTATCTTGAGTTTCCTCAAGCTCAACTCTACTCCCACTACTTTTCTCTCTTTTCCAGAAATTCCAGAAAAACATATCTCTCTCTACAATCTTTCGATTGGAGGTGATATATCAAAAGTAGTATCCTCTTGTCATACGAGGATAACCTATAAAGAAGCACTTAATCCGTTTTTGCTTGAAGTTTGGTCGACATCAATTTCTTGACGTAGACCTCACAACCCCAAATCTTGAGAAAGTTGAGCTTAGGTGTCTTTCAACTCCATAGCTCATAAACCATTTTCTCCACGGATTTGGATGGAACATTATTTAGTGAGTTTGTCATTATTTGTAGTGCATAATTCCAAAAGTAAATCGGCAATTTAAATTGACTCATTATTGATCGAACCATGTCGAGCAATATCTTATTCCTACTTTAGGAATGAGTCAAATTAGGTATCCTAAGCACTCACCCCTACGAACCGTTCATAGAGACTCGATATTCTTGTTGAGTCGGTTCATTACTTCATCCTCGAATTCCTTGAACTTGTCAAAGAATTCACTTTTGCTTCCCATTAGACAAATATAGTCATAATGACTATAGTTGTCCGTGAACAAAATGAAGTACCTTAAACCGTCTCTTGCACTTGTACATATCGGACCACATACATTAGAATGTATCACATCCAATTAGTTATTCGTTTTCGTTCCTTTCTTCTTGAAAGGTCTCTTGGTCATTTATTTGACCAATCCGATAGTGCTACAAGATTGTATCATTCGCGTGAGTTATCTTAGTTTCCTTTTTGTTATTGTTTGTTTGAGTTTGTTTATTATTTATTTCAAGCAAATAGAAATCATTCTATATGAATGTATTTGCATAGAAAATTCCATTCTTCGATATAGACAATCAAGAATTAAAATATTTATTAAAATTTATCCATATCTAAAACTTGATACAGAAATGTTCTTGCTAATCGAAGGCATATAACAAACATTCTTCAAAGCATAAATTTAAATCACTAGACTATTGAAGCTCCATAGAATCTTGTACAATCGCAGCGATGGTTGTACTATTTCCAATCTTCAATATCATCTCGTTCTCCACGAGTTCCTTCCTATCCTTCAATAGCTGCACATCTAAATTATGTGAGCACAAGATCCGGTAACCATTACCAAATCAAGGATAGAGGTGATTAAATTTATCTCAATAACAAACATACCTATGGCGCTTCTCGGGCGCCTACGTTCAATCATCCCATTTTCAATGTCTTCCTTGTACTTGAGGCAATTCGGTCGGATGTGTCCCTTTTCACCGCAGTGAAAGCACTCCGTGTTGGGAGTTGGAGATTTGAAAGATTTCCCCCTTTAGGCACTCCCATGAGTACCTCCTACTCCCTTGCTCTTGATTGACGTAGCTTTGGTAAATTTGCCTTTACCTTTGTTGATCTTTTTGCTCCTCTCATGGATGGCTAGGACGTGATTGTCCTGACCTTTGCCCATGTCAACTTCAACCGTTTTGAGAGCGTTGTGAAGCTCCTCAAGACTCACCCCTTTTTCACGCACATGATAGTGCATCACAAAGTCCTTGAAGGACGGGGCTAGAGAGCCAAGAATCAGATCTTCGGCAATGTCCTCGGGCATTGGAGAAGAGAGCTTCGACAATTTCTCAAGGTATCCTTGCATCGTGAGAAAATGCATAGATACCGATGTTCCCTCCGCCATATGGCACCTTGTGAGTGCGATGGTGGTCTTATAGCGCTCCTTTCGGGCACTATCCATGAACATCTTTGTTAAAGCCTCCATGGTCTTCTTGGGTTTTGAATCCAAGTATTTCGCTTGAAGCGAGTGATGCATTGCATACATTGCATCATATGTCTTTCATTTAGATTACTTTTATATCAATAAATGCTACTAAGGTATGTGTTTAGTCGTATTTACAGAATACAGGGACCTGGATGCAAATTACCCACATTCCGAGCATAAACGCGTGCAAAAGATTCATTTCTATCATAAAGACCGAGTTCAAGTTTATCGGGTTTCAAATAGAAATGCATCCAAGCATAAAAGCATTCAAGGAGCTAATTACAAAAAGGTCAAGGACTTAATTGCAAAATGCCAAGGACCTAATTGCAAAATAAAAGGACCAAGTTATTGTGTGGAGAAAGTCAAAAGAAAAATCAAATATAAATCTCCAACAATGGAAGGAATTAATCCGGAGCTCAAGACAATGGAAAGAAATCATCCAGACGCGCAAATAAAGATCAAATCATGCCATAAACGCACCGCAGAAATCCGGACCCGATCCCATCAACCTGGGCGGCGAATTAGCCGCACCTCCCATGCATTGTGCGGCGATTTCGCCGCACCAGGGGTGATCTGTGTGCCCTATTTTCGTCCAGTGTCGGGTCGACGCGTGTACTATCCTTTTATGTATTGGTATCCCCTGTATCGGCTATAAATAGCCCTGTAGGACGAATGTAACACATCTTTGAACCTTTGGTCTTGGATCATTAGTAATAAATTTCTGTTTTATTTTGTTTTGTCTCTCCTTTCTTTTAATGTCTCTAGGATTCCTTCTTCTTCCTCCCTCCATGAGTTTCTAACTCTTTCCAAAGGGTGGAGGTGATGGAATTAGGGTTAGAGAATGATGAATGCATGTTATTATTTTAAGTTCATGATTAGTGTATTTTGATTACTTGAGTTTATGTTAAGTCATTTATCTTGTAATGCTTCATAACTAACATGATTTATAATAAGTTTCAGTAATTCTCTACTCTAAACCTAAATCTAAACCTCCACCCCACGGATTTCTCTCTTTGTTCTTGTTTTAATTTTAATTGCTTTTGTTTCGTACTTTAGTTAATTAAACCAAAAACTCCAAAAATCCTAATTGATTTTTCTCTACTTCTTCCCCTCAATCGAAATAACAAAAATAACGAAATCTCTCCCTCCTTGTGTTCGACCCGTACTTGCCACCGCGTCATCGCGGCCGTGCACTTGCGGTATAAATTTAATTCTTCATCAAGTTTTTGGCGCCGTTGCCGGGGAGGCGACGCAGATTTTTGTGTTTTTGTGTTTTCGATTTTATCCTGTCTACCTTGTGCGCGATCTAAGTATTTGAATTTGTGTAGCAGGAGACAACAGAGCGCGCGGCGAAATCCGGGAGCGTTCTGAGACACTTGGGCGGCGGAATCGCCGCATCTACAAGGTGACTTGCGGCGGAATCGCCGCACCAGTGTGGGTTCTGGTCTTCAATTTTCTGGGCCATCGTCGACATCTCTGGGTGGTCGCATTGAGCTACTGGAATCTCCGAGAGCGGGCGGCGAACCCGACTGAGCATTGCGGAGGTAACTTTTCTTGCCTTTCTCGTAAAATCTGAATAGTTGAAAAGTTCCCTTTCGTAGAATTGCACGTGTTAGGGTTACAATTCCATAATTGGCAATAATTCAACTCTGACCTAAAATTGGCAAAATTAGAAAGACCTTAGTGCATGCATCATATAATGTTTTGCTTGCATTATTCTTGCTAAATTCTTGCAAATTAATACTTGTTGAAGATTGCTGGAGGCAAGGTACGTATCGAGGTTTTTATCGATTGCATTAGAGCATATAATTTAGTTGCATACAACCTTGCAATTGCCCCCATTAAAAAGACCATTGTTTGACTATCTTTGCTAGATTTAAGTTAAACTATCTTAAGGGCAACTCCGTAGGAAAAGATACGGTGGGGATTTCATCACCCTCCCGTAGCCCACAAACCACAATCCTGAAGTGTCGCCTAAGCCTAAAATTTAAAATCAATTAGACATTGGCCCCTAAGGACGCGGACTCAATTAAGGAGGAGATTGGTTTGACTTGCTATGACCTGAAGCTAATTGAATTCAATTTGGTGTCTAGAAAGTGTTTTTGTGTCGACGAAAGTCTTCCAAGCGACGTGGTTGTCTAATTGGCACTGACTCTGTCGGAAGCGCCCCCACTAGCTATACACTAACTGGCCAACTTGGTTTGATTGGTGAGGGAGGTGAATCAAGCAAATCAATTCGACTCAACCAGTTAGGAGTCGTCTAGATCTAAGTGACACTAGGTCTAGGATTGTTTTGACCGTGCTTGTTCAGGAAATTTCTGACCAACCCTAATTTTTATCCTTTAGAGTTAAGTTTCCCTTCTCGTCTGAGTCTTCTTTCCCTTCTCATCCTTACCTTTCTATTGTTTGTTTCCTTTAAAGTAAAATAAATAAAAAATATTTCTAAAATTCAAAAATTCAAAAAAAAAAAGAGTAATTGATTCTTGGAATTGAATTTGAAATTTAAATTTCGAATTCAAATTCAAAAATTAATTCAAACCGGTGCACTCAGATTTGGGTGCGGGATTTAAGCAATCGACTCTCACGAGTTCATCTGGATTCCAGTCTAGAGCTTAACCCCAACCCATCTGTTGCACCACCTCACCCGGATCTAATGGGTGAGAACGTAGTGGACCCGCCTGTTGCGCAACCTATAACTTTGAGGGATCGGTGCTACCCAACGATGGCTGCTCAGCCATCGTGCATCGTCATGCCCACCATACCGGGTCGCGACTTCGAACTTAAGGCACAATACATGAGTATGCTGCCTAAGTTCACCTCTAGGGAAGATCCATATCTCTTCCTTAGAGAATTTGAGGAAATCTGCTCTCTTATGCAATACCAGCATATCCCTGAAGAGGCAGTGCGTCTGAAATTCGTGCCTCTAGCACTGAAAGACGACGCTAAGAAATGGCTATATAGTCTAGCCGAAAGATCTGTTAGAAGTTGGGCCGAATTTGTTCAAGTTTTCTTAAAAAAATATTTCCCCAACCATAAGACTATGAAGATTAGGAATGAAATTGTTGCATTCGTTCAGTCTGAGAGCGAGCCGTTCTATTCCTATCTTGAGAGATTTAAGAGTGTCTTGACCCAATGCCCTCATCACGGAGTACCGAAGTGGCAATTATGCCAAATTATTTATGAGGGATTGACACCCACATCTAGAGTTATGCTAGAATCTGTGAGCCAAGGGAATTTCATGTCCAAAAATGAAAATGATGCCTGGACTTTTCTTGAGGATTTAGCTGAAAATAGTATGCAATGGGACAATGCTAGAACACCCATCAACCCGAGTATTGGATCTAGGATAGCGAGTCAACCCCGACCAGGTGTCTTAGCTGTAGACTCCAACATAGCGGCTGAGGCAAAACTAGCTACCCTAATGCGTAGAATGGAAAGTCTAGAGCTACAAAATCAATCCCGAATGAATCAACAATTATCTATCCCCTGCTCTAGATGTGGTCAGACTGGTCATTTAATGGAGGACTGTGTGGACCTGGAACATGTTAATGCCACATTTAACAATTCTAGAAATGATCCTTACGCATCAACCTATAACCCAGGTTGGCGTAATCATCCCAATTTTTCGTGGACCCAACAAGGACAACCTCCTAGACAACAACAAACCCCATATAACCAAAATAATACATCATCTGGGGGTAATAACAATGGAAATCATGAGGTTAGGTTGACAAAATTAGAAACTTTAATGACAACTTTTATACAAACAACCAACCAATCATTCCAAAGGCTAGAGACACAGGTCAGCCAATTAGCACAGATAATAGGTGAAAGAGAAAAGGGTCAATTTCCAAGTCAACCTGAGGTGAACCCAAGAACTAATAATCAATATCAATCTTATCAACCACCTGCAGGAAATAACAACCCTAGACCGGTTCAAATGGTTAATGAGGAAGGACCGTTCCAACAAATCAATGCTGTAGTATCATTACGGTCCGGAAGACAAATTGACAATAATGTGGTAAACCCTAGAATGACTAATCAATCTAGTCATCAAGCACCCACATATGACTTGACCATTGAACCCGACGTCCAAATTGAAAAGCCCAATCCACCTACCCAACCTGAACCTGTAGCTCAACCTGAACCTGAGCGAGTCTATGTGCCTAAAGCCCCATTTCCCAATAGACTCAAAAAGAACTCTAGTGCACAAATAGAGAAAATCTTGGAAGTATTTAAGCAAGTTAAGGTAAACATTCCACTCTTAGACATGATTCAACAAATACCTGCTTATGCTAAATTCTTAAAAGATTTGTGCACTAAGAAGAGAAAAACGAATGTACCAAAGAAGGCGTTCTTAACTGCAAACATATGCTCAATTCTTTCCAACACATCTCCTATAAAATATAAGGACCCGGGGTGCCCCACAATTTCATGTTCAATAGGAGATACGTTTATCAATAAAGCCCTTCTAGACCTTGGTGCAAGCGTTAACTTGCTCCCATTTTCTGTCTACGAGCAACTCAACCTTGGTCCGCTGAAACCCTCTAGGACAACCCTCCAATTCGCTGATTGTTCTGTTAAGAAACCGAGAGGTATAGTAGAGGACGTTTTGATTAAGGTTGGTGACTTTATTTATCCAGTGGATTTTGTCGTACTTGATACTGAACCTATTGTAAATCCTAATCGACAAATCCCTGTAATTCTAGGTAGACCCTTTTTAGCCACTTCGGAAGCATTAATAAACTGTCGAAATGGGCTCATGCAATTATCTTTCGGGAACTTAAAAGCAGAATTTAATATCTTCCATATTGATAATGAGCCAGAAATAATATGCAACCCAAGTGATGTTGTGATGAGAGCACGTATTTATCAAATTTCTGAAACAAATAAATCATCACAAAAGAAAAAAGGAAGTAAGAAAAAGGGGAGTGATTCATTTACTCAACCACCATCACTCGAGCAAATAAGCGAACCAATTCAAGTGAGAAGAGTGGAATCTTTTCCTCAAGTCAACATGGGGAACAATTCAACTGGATACATGCACCAATATGGTGTCATTCAATCCAGTTCTGATTACGGTTGACTCTGAGCAAATTCAACCCCTCTACCGCAAGCCGACTCAGGTAATAAGTGCATTTATTTTATCTATGCATACATTGAGGACAATGCATGATTTAGGTGTGGGGGGGTGTTTATCTATGTATATATCTATTTGTTTGTTTTCTTCTTTAAAAATAAAAAAATAAAAAAATAAATAAATCAATGTTTCATGACATAGCTTAAGATTGAACTACCAAAACCCGAGTACAAATTGCATTGAGTTTTTGTTCCTTATTATATAGTTCTGCTTGTAGAAATTGTGACATAAATCTAAGTTCCAAAGAAATAACACATTGCCCTGTAAGACATGTATGCACTTAAATTGGATGAATCAAATCCTTGAAGTGGTTGATAAAAAGCAGAGGTTGAGGAAAATACACCGGGAAGTGTGGACTTCTAATAGCAATTAAGCCTTGAGGAAAATAAAAGTAAAAATAAAGGAATAAAGTGAGGAAAGCACATTTTGCAAAATGATTACAAAAGCCCAAGCCTTTGAGTCACTGGTCCGTAGGGGTATCTTGAAACCCGGTAACTTGAGTCTGCCAGCTCGGGATTATCGACCAAACTCGCTACACGAATGCAAAAAGGGTATAAGTGTTAAAAAGAAAAGCAAATGTGTTGAATCACGGAAAAAGGAAAAATAAATAAATACTTTAAGATACTCAAGGCCCAAAGCTAAAAGAATGATCCATGCCATGGTTGATCCAAATGATACTTCACCACCAGAGGAGGCGTGCAAAATAATTTAAGTAATAACATGTTTAGAAGGGTTAGTAGTGTGAATGTTGGAGGAATAAAGACCAAGTCATATTTTTAATGAGTTAGATTTATATAATGAGCATGCAAAAATTCTTAGTGAGATGTATAAAGTTGAGGTAGGGATATTGAGAGCTATTAATGAAATGTTGATTCAGGATTTTGTGGGTATATCCGCTGAAAACCCTCAGGAGACAACACTCCTCCTCCTTGGCAACAAAGAGGTTTAACGGCTTGTTGCACATGCTAAGTGCAACCGTGATTCCTACGAAAGTGAGTTAGGATTTCCCTGTTTTCATTTCTTTTATATTCTGTTTTGCTAGGGACTAGCAAAATCTAGGTGTGGGGGTATTTGATGCATTGCATACATTGCATCATATGTCTTTCATTTAGATTACTTTTATATCAATAAATGCTACTAAGGTATGTGTTTAGTCGTATTTACAGAATACAGGGACCTGGATGCAAATTACCCACATTCCGAGCATAAACGCGTGCAAAAGATTCATTTCTATCATAAAGACCGAGTTCAAGTTTATCGGGTTTCAAATAGAAATGCATCCAAGCATAAAAGCATTCAAGGAGCTAATTACAAAAAGGTCAAGGACTTAATTGCAAAATGCCAAGGACCTAATTGCAAAATAAAAGGACCAAGTTATTGTGTGGAGAAAGTCAAAAGAAAAATCAAATATAAATCTCCAACAATGGAAGGAATTAATCCGGAGCTCAAGACAATGGAAAGAAATCATCCAGACGCGCAAATAAAGATCAAATCATGCCATAAACGCACCGCAGAAATCCGGACCCGATCCCATCAACCTGGGCGGCGAATTAGCCGCACCTCCCATGCATTGTGCGGCGATTTCGCCGCACCAGGGGTGATCTGTGTGCCCTATTTTCGTCCAGTGTCGGGTCGACGCGTGTACTATCCTTTTATGTATTGGTATCCCCTGTATCGGCTATAAATAGCCCTGTAGGACGAATGTAACACATCTTTGAACCTTTGGTCTTGGATCATTAGTAATAAATTTCTGTTTTATTTTGTTTTGTCTCTCCTTTCTTTTAATGTCTCTAGGATTCCTTCTTCTTCCTCCCTCCATGAGTTTCTAACTCTTTCCAAAGGGTGGAGGTGATGGAATTAGGGTTAGAGAATGATGAATGCATGTTATTATTTTAAGTTCATGATTAGTGTATTTTGATTACTTGAGTTTATGTTAAGTCATTTATCTTGTAATGCTTCATAACTAACATGATTTATAATAAGTTTCAGTAATTCTCTACTCTAAACCTAAATCTAAACCTCCACCCCACGGATTTCTCTCTTTGTTCTTGTTTTAATTTTAATTGCTTTTGTTTCGTACTTTAGTTAATTAAACCAAAAACTCCAAAAACCCTAATTGATTTTTCTCTACTTCTTCCCCTCAATCGAAATAACAAAAATAACGAAATCTCTCCCTCCTTGTGTTCGACCCGTACTTGCCACCGCGTCATCGCGGCCGTGCACTTGCGGTATAAATTTAATTCTTCATCAAGTTTTTGGCGCCGTTGCCGGGGAGGCGACGCAGATTTTTGTGTTTTTGTGTTTTCGATTTTATCCTGTCTACCTTGTGCGCGATCTAAGTATTTGAATTTGTGTAGCAGGAGACAACAAAGCGCGCGGCGAAATCCGGGAGCGTTCTGAGACACTTGGGCGGCGGAATCGCCGCATCTACAAGGTGACTTGCGGCGGAATCGCCGCACCAGTGTGGGTTCTGGTCTTCAATTTTCTGGGCCATCGTCGACATCTCTGGGTGGTCGCATTGAGCTACTGGAATCTCCGAGAGCGGGCGGCGAACCCGACTGAGCATTGCGGAGGTAACTTTTCTTGCCTTTCTCGTAAAATCTGAATAGTTGAAAAGTTCCCTTTCGTAGAATTGCACGTGTTAGGGTTACAATTCCATAATTGGCAATAATTCAACTCTGACCTAAAATTGGCAAAATTAGAAAGACCTTAGTGCATGCATCATATAATGTTTTGCTTGCATTATTCTTGCTAAATTCTTGCAAATTAATACTTGTTGAAGATTGCTGGAGGCAAGGTACGTATCGAGGTTTTTATCGATTGCATTAGAGCATATAATTTAGTTGCATACAACCTTGCAATTGCCCCCATTAAAAAGACCATTGTTTGACTATCTTTGCTAGATTTAAGTTAAACTATCTTAAGGGCAACTCCGTAGGAAAAGATACGGTGGGGATTTCATCACCCTCCCGTAGCCCACAAACCACAATCCTGAAGTGTCGCCTAAGCCTAAAATTTAAAATCAATTAGACATTGGCCCCTAAGGACGCGGACTCAATTAAGGAGGAGATTGGTTTGACTTGCTATGACCTGAAGCTAATTGAATTCAATTTGGTGTCTAGAAAGTGTTTTTGTGTCGACGAAAGTCTTCCAAGCGACGTGGTTGTCTAATTGGCACCGACTCTGTCGGAAGCGCCCCCACTAGCTATACACTAACTGGCCAACTTGGTTTGATTGGTGAGGGAGGTGAATCAAGCAAATCAATTCGACTCAACCAGTTAGGAGTCGTCTAGATCTAAGTGACACTAGGTCTAGGATTGTTTTGACCGTGCTTGTTCAGGAAATTTCTGACCAACCCTAATTTTTATCCTTTAGAGTTAAGTTTCCCTTCTCGTCTGAGTCTTCTTTCCCTTCTCATCCTTACCTTTCTATTGTTTGTTTCCTTTAAAGTAAAAAAAAAAAAAATATTTCTAAAATTCAAAAATTCAAAAAAAAAAGAGTAATTGATTCTTGGAATTGAATTTGAAATTTAAATTTCGAATTCAAATTCAAAAATTAATTCAAACCGGTGCACTCAGATTTGGGTGCGGGATTTAAGCAATCGACTCTCACGAGTTCATCTGGATTCCAGTCTAGAGCTTAACCCCAACCCATCTGTTGCACCACCTCACCCGGATCTAATGGGTGAGAACGTAGTGGACCCGCCTGTTGCGCAACCTATAACTTTGAGGGATCGGTGCTACCCAACGATGGCTGCTCAGCCATCGTGCATCGTCATGCCCACCATACCGGGTCGCGACTTCGAACTTAAGGCACAATACATGAGTATGCTGCCTAAGTTCACCTCTAGGGAAGATCCATATCTCTTCCTTAGAGAATTTGAGGAAATCTGCTCTCTTATGCAATACCAGCATATCCCTGAAGAGGCAGTGCGTCTGAAATTCGTGCCTCTAGCACTGAAAGACGACGCTAAGAAATGGCTATATAGTCTAGCCGAAAGATCTGTTAGAAGTTGGGCCGAATTTGTTCAAGTTTTCTTAAAAAAATATTTCCCCAACCATAAGACTATGAAGATTAGGAATGAAATTGTTGCATTCGTTCAGTCTGAGAGCGAGCCGTTCTATTCCTATCTTGAGAGATTTAAGAGTGTCTTGACCCAATGCCCTCATCACGGAGTACCGAAGTGGCAATTATGCCAAATTATTTATGAGGGATTGACACCCACATCTAGAGTTATGCTAGAATCTGTGAGCCAAGGGAATTTCATGTCCAAAAATGAAAATGATGCCTGGACTTTTCTTGAGGATTTAGCTGAAAATAGTATGCAATGGGACAATGCTAGAACACCCATCAACCCGAGTATTGGATCTAGGATAGCGAGTCAACCCCGACCAGGTGTCTTAGCTGTAGACTCCAACATAGCGGCTGAGGCAAAACTAGCTACCCTAATGCGTAGAATGGAAAGTCTAGAGCTACAAAATCAATCCCGAATGAATCAACAATTATCTATCCCCTGCTCTAGATGTGGTCAGACTGGTCATTTAATGGAGGACTGTGTGGACCTGGAACATGTTAATGCCACATTTAACAATTCTAGAAATGATCCTTACGCATCAACCTATAACCCAGGTTGGCGTAATCATCCCAATTTTTCGTGGACCCAACAAGGACAACCTCCTAGACAACAACAAACCCCATATAACCAAAATAATACATCATCTGGGGGTAATAACAATGGAAATCATGAGGTTAGGTTGACAAAATTAGAAACTTTAATGACAACTTTTATACAAACAACCAACCAATCATTCCAAAGGCTAGAGACACAGGTCAGCCAATTAGCACAGATAATAGGTGAAAGAGAAAAGGGTCAATTTCCAAGTCAACCTGAGGTGAACCCAAGAACTAATAATCAATATCAATCTTATCAACCACCTGCAGGAAATAACAACCCTAGACCGGTTCAAATGGTTAATGAGGAAGGACCGTTCCAACAAATCAATGCTGTAGTATCATTACGGTCCGGAAGACAAATTGACAATAATGTGGTAAACCCTAGAATGACTAATCAATCTAGTCATCAAGCACCCACATATGACTTGACCATTGAACCCGACGTCCAAATTGAAAAGCCCAATCCACCTACCCAACCTGAACCTGTAGCTCAACCTGAACCTGAGCGAGTCTATGTGCCTAAAGCCCCATTTCCCAATAGACTCAAAAAGAACTCTAGTGCACAAATAGAGAAAATCTTGGAAGTATTTAAGCAAGTTAAGGTAAACATTCCACTCTTAGACATGATTCAACAAATACCTGCTTATGCTAAATTCTTAAAAGATTTGTGCACTAAGAAGAGAAAAACGAATGTACCAAAGAAGGCGTTCTTAACTGCAAACATATGCTCAATTCTTTCCAACACATCTCCTATAAAATATAAGGACCCGGGGTGCCCCACAATTTCATGTTCAATAGGAGATACGTTTATCAATAAAGCCCTTCTAGACCTTGGTGCAAGCGTTAACTTGCTCCCATTTTCTGTCTACGAGCAACTCAACCTTGGTCCGCTGAAACCCTCTAGGACAACCCTCCAATTCGCTGATTGTTCTGTTAAGAAACCGAGAGGTATAGTAGAGGACGTTTTGATTAAGGTTGGTGACTTTATTTATCCAGTGGATTTTGTCGTACTTGATACTGAACCTATTGTAAATCCTAATCGACAAATCCCTGTAATTCTAGGTAGACCCTTTTTAGCCACTTCGGAAGCATTAATAAACTGTCGAAATGGGCTCATGCAATTATCTTTCGGGAACTTAAAAGCAGAATTTAATATCTTCCATATTGATAATGAGCCAGAAATAATATGCAACCCAAGTGATGTTGTGATGAGAGCACGTATTTATCAAATTTCTGAAACAAATAAATCATCACAAAAGAAAAAAGGAAGTAAGAAAAAGGGGAGTGATTCATTTACTCAACCACCATCACTCGAGCAAATAAGCGAACCAATTCAAGTGAGAAGAGTGGAATCTTTTCCTCAAGTCAACATGGGGAACAATTCAACTGGATACATGCACCAATATGGTGTCATTCAATCCAGTTCTGATTACGGTTGACTCTGAGCAAATTCAACCCCTCTACCGCAAGCCGACTCAGGTAATAAGTGCATTTATTTTATCTATGCATACATTGAGGACAATGCATGATTTAGGTGTGGGGGGGTGTTTATCTATGTATATATCTATTTGTTTGTTTTCTTCTTTAAAAATAAAAAAATAAAAAAATAAATAAATCAATGTTTCATGACATAGCTTAAGATTGAACTACCAAAACCCGAGTACAAATTGCATTGAGTTTTTGTTCCTTATTATATAGTTCTGCTTGTAGAAATTGTGACATAAATCTAAGTTCCAAAGAAATAACACATTGCCCTGTAAGACATGTATGCACTTAAATTGGATGAATCAAATCCTTGAAGTGGTTGATAAAAAGCAGAGGTTGAGGAAAATACACCGGGAAGTGTGGACTTCTAATAGCAATTAAGCCTTGAGGAAAATAAAAGTAAAAATAAAGGAATAAAGTGAGGAAAGCACATTTTGCAAAATGATTACAAAAGCCCAAGCCTTTGAGTCACTGGTCCGTAGGGGTATCTTGAAACCCGGTAACTTGAGTCTGCCAGCTCGGGATTATCGACCAAACTCGCTACACGAATGCAAAAAGGGTATAAGTGTTAAAAAGAAAAGCAAATGTGTTGAATCACGGAAAAAGGAAAAATAAATAAATACTTTAAGATACTCAAGGCCCAAAGCTAAAAGAATGATCCATGCCATGGTTGATCCAAATGATACTTCACCACCAGAGGAGGCGTGCAAAATAATTTAAGTAATAACATGTTTAGAAGGGTTAGTAGTGTGAATGTTGGAGGAATAAAGACCAAGTCATATTTTTAATGAGTTAGATTTATATAATGAGCATGCAAAAATTCTTAGTGAGATGTATAAAGTTGAGGTAGGGATATTGAGAGCTATTAATGAAATGTTGATTCAGGATTTTGTGGGTATATCCGCTGAAAACCCTCAGGAGACAACACTCCTCCTCCTTGGCAACAAAGAGGTTTAACGGCTTGTTGCACATGCTAAGTGCAACCGTGATTCCTACGAAAGTGAGTTAGGATTTCCCTGTTTTCATTTCTTTTATATTCTGTTTTGCTAGGGACTAGCAAAATCTAGGTGTGGGGGTATTTGATGCATTGCATACATTGCATCATATGTCTTTCATTTAGATTACTTTTATATCAATAAATGCTACTAAGGTATGTGTTTAGTCGTATTTACAGAATACAGGGACCTGGATGCAAATTACCCACATTCCGAGCATAAACGCGTGCAAAAGATTCATTTCTATCATAAAGACCGAGTTCAAGTTTATCGGGTTTCAAATAGAAATGCATCCAAGCATAAAAGCATTCAAGGAGCTAATTACAAAAAGGTCAAGGACTTAATTGCAAAATGCCAAGGACCTAATTGCAAAATAAAAGGACCAAGTTATTGTGTGGAGAAAGTCAAAAGAAAAATCAAATATAAATCTCCAACAATGGAAGGAATTAATCCGGAGCTCAAGACAATGGAAAGAAATCATCCAGACGCGCAAATAAAGATCAAATCATGCCATAAACGCACCGCAGAAATCCGGACCCGATCCCATCAACCTGGGCGGCGAATTAGCCGCACCTCCCATGCATTGTGCGGCGATTTCGCCGCACCAGGGGTGATCTGTGTGCCCTATTTTCGTCCAGTGTCGGGTCGACGCGTGTACTATCCTTTTATGTATTGGTATCCCCTGTATCGGCTATAAATAGCCCTGTAGGACGAATGTAACACATCTTTGAACCTTTGGTCTTGGATCATTAGTAATAAATTTCTGTTTTATTTTGTTTTGTCTCTCCTTTCTTTTAATGTCTCTAGGATTCATTCTTCTTCCTCCCTCCATGAGTTTCTAACTCTTTCCAAAGGGTGGAGGTGATGGAATTAGGGTTAGAGAATGATGAATGCATGTTATTATTTTAAGTTCATGATTAGTGTATTTTGATTACTTGAGTTTATGTTAAGTCATTTATCTTGTAATGCTTCATAACTAACATGATTTATAATAAGTTTCAGTAATTCTCTACTCTAAACCTAAATCTAAACCTCCACCCCACGGATTTCTCTCTTTGTTCTTGTTTTAATTTTAATTGCTTTTGTTTCGTACTTTAGTTAATTAAACCAAAAACTCCAAAAACCCTAATTGATTTTTCTCTACTTCTTCCCCTCAATCGAAATAACAAAAATAACGAAATATCTCCCTCCTTGTGTTCGACCCGTACTTGCCACCGCGTCATCGCGGCCGTGCACTTGCGGTATAAATTTAAATCTTCATCAGCGAGTCACCCATGGATGCTAGTATAAGACCGTGAACTTGGTTCTCTTGGTCTTCCCACTTGGCTATCGCCTCTTTCTCTTTATCGGTTGCCTTCTCATTTAATTTTGGGATTTCACCATCCAAAATATGAGATAGTTTTTCAAACCTCAACACGATATTAAGATTGAGTTGCCATTTCATGAAGTTTGAGCCATCATTTTGCAAAGGGTTCTTTTCGATCATAGATCGCACATTTGGTTGGATATTTGACATTTCTACAAAATAAATTATATAGGTTTTAATGCCAATTTTATGTTCTAATACATACATACATATATATATCGAATATGATGTAAATACTGCAAATAAAATCTTGCCCGTAAATGCAGTAATCCAAGATCCCATCAATTGTAATATAGACTAGCTAAGGGCTATCGAATACATTACAACATCAAGGTAAGAAAACATTTTCTAATCACAACCTTTTTGAATTTTAGCAACATTTAGCATCTTCAAACTTTTGCGACTCTTGTCGTTTTAATTATGAGGGAATGCGACCTATCCTCGTAAGAAAAACTTTTTCCCAAAACCGAGCGAGGGCTCTAGGTAATGTTAAGAAAACTTATTTTCATTTGATACGAGATATGTTTATCTATTGTATTCACAACTAAACATACTTGGAGTTCACTAGGGTGAAACACACCTCATATATTTAATTGTGGCACAACAACAGACAACCTTTATATCTCCCACTATTCCCAAAGATAGAGGGAGCTATCTCCCGCTAAGGGCGAGCAGAGTATCCCTCGATCAATGGCTGCTAGTGGATGAAATAAGAAGGAAAAATTAATCTTAATTTTTGTTGGACAATTTCATTTATCAACATGTGATTTTGAATTTTAGTTTATCATGCATATTAAAATTTATACACGTCCTAACATTCACCATTCACCACATGCATAGCAGAAATTATAAAAACAGAAATTAAACATTCACACAATCCATATCGCGTGAGTTTATATGTTCCCTTTGATCCTTGATCTTCGATCCCTGATCCTCGATCCTCGATCAATGCGCTACAGCGGCGACTTCCTCTTGCACCGGAGATGTAGATTTTACAAAAAATAAACATGCTCCTCACATTCGATAAAACCGACTAGTGCAAGTCCTATGTAAAAACCTCTCATATGCAAATGCAACTATCTAAAAGACGGAAATAGAGAGAATTTTGGCTTTTACATACACAAGCTCCTGTATTATAATAATAACATACATTCATAGCTTCTGATTTGGAACATATAAACCCACAATTCCTGCATATACAATTCGAGCATCCATGCACGCAATATCGCTATAAACTATGCAATCTAGTTTATCAAGCATCTAGAATCCCAAACAATTCTTTGAAAAACATTTTGAAATCCATTAAAAACATTTTTCATGCATCCATAGTTCACAAATTAATTATGAACCGCTATCCATCCAATTTCCAATGGAAAGATGAATCGCAGTTTTTCGGTTTTGTTGATTCTCTTACAAAATAATCGTTTATACTTAAAACGAAATTATTGCAAGTTAGACTTATGTCCAAATCATAATTCTAGTAATTTCATGACATGTTTTAAACATTCAAAACATTTAAAACGAATTATTACAAGAATTATTTCAGCAAAACATTTAAAGACCGAAAAACCGGTAAAACGAATTGTTTAAATCCTAGATGGAAAACTAGATTTGTTTACAGCCATAAATCATGAGAAAATTGAACCCTATGCTCTGATACCACTGTAGGATTTCATGTTTAATTATACATATATATTTTCGAATTTTTTTATGTATAATAAGGATCAATTACAATTTTCTTTGATTTATTTCATGCATGCATCGGTTTGTTTTAACATCTAGTTTCAAAACTCTATTAAAACAAACAAGGGCTCCGAAATTCATACCTAGAAGTTCTCAAAAACTTCTTGAAGATTCGGAGACGTTGGGGATGCTTCTCGCCGCGCCGGATGCCTCCGAGTGTTCACTGAAACCCTAAACAAGGTTGGAGAGAAAGGAGCTAGCCAATCGATCTCCAAACAAGCTTAGAATCTAGCTACAAACCCCTTCCTTAGCCTCTGAGATTTCTCCTTCCAAAGGCTTAGAAAACTAAGAGAATTTTCGTGGGATTTTGTGGTGAATTAAGAGAGAAAATAATTATTGAATTGTGTGTCACAATTAGGGAGAATAATGACCTATTTATAGGTTCCAATCTTACTCTTAATCATGGCTATTCTTTAGCCACGGTTTTATGACAATTTCTCTCACAAACTAATTCCATAATACATTATATGCACCCATAAAATGTTTGACCAAATTTGGAGCTAATCCAACCATTGATCAAATTAATCTCTTAATAATCAAAGGCAGAAAATCAATCGTTGTTCGGTTGACCGAGACCCATTTGGTTAACCGAATATGTCACGATTGGTTGACCGAGTACTAGACGGATGACCGATTCTTAAAGGGAAAAATTCTCCTTAACCGATCGGACGAATTCTCGTCTAAGACCGAGTGCCATTCGGTTAACCGAAAATATCGGAACTTAATATTATTCGGTCGACCGATTTTGGTTCGGTACACCGTACCAAAGTTCCAGGCACTTTGGTCAAGTTCGGTCAATCAATTACGATTATCCGTTCCACGTTCGGTTGACCGATCCATAGATCCTTCGGTCGACCGAACCTCAACGGATTACCGAACTTCTACCCGATTTTGCCTATTTCAAATTTTGGATTTATTTCCAACAAAATTTGAACTTAAGGGGGTTTTAGCAAATTCACAACTTATGCAATGTATTATCCTATGCAACAATAAATTATTGCACCCCATAATATATGCATATAATATGAATTTATCACGACTCTAATTATGTTTATATACAACATAATTGATTTTACTTGTTCACCACATGTGTCATATTTTCTATGAGAAACCCGACACATCATATGAACGAAAAATCAAGCTTCTTGTTTCACGGTTTTCGCGGTGTGACCTATGGGAGGATCTAAACTAAGTTGGCAGTGATATTAAGAGCTTAATATCACAAGCTATAAGCGGTATCTAGCTACACATTATAGCTCCCAATTAGTTAGATGTCTTAATTCCACTCGAACCAAAACCCGATCCATTTAGTGATGGAGTGCACCACTTGTGTCCGTCCCTTGCCTCATGATATTAAGAATACACACAAAGTAGTATTGTGTCATCTTTGTCTTAGTATTCATTTCTTGATCTCTTTAAGCTAGTTATAAATATGTGACTTAACTCAAATCACATTGTGCACATTATAACTTTGCTTTATCAAGGGGCCCACTAATATCATCACTCAATTAAGAGGGGCAATGATAGTCTTTTGACTAACTATCTTCTCCAACAAAAGTTGTACTTAACCAACTAATGCCTTTATACTACACTCATCGATAGCTCAAGACACCAATCTAATTAAGAACTCCTTAAGCGATCGGATATAAGTCTCATATCAAAGGACCAAAGACACAGTAAAATATTAATGACACAGAAACACATTTCTATAATATTTTACTTATTAGGTCTATTCAGTATACAAAAGTAATATTTTCCTCTTTTGCATACCCGTGTTGTCACTCATTTGTAGAGCTACAATGATCTATGACCAACACGACAATCTTAACTCGGTAATTAATGTTCCATGTTAATTACCATGATTGCGAATATCTTTTGTTTTATGTAAACCAATATCTTTTAGAGTTCTACGGTTAAGGACCAAGAGTCTCTTCCTTAACACTTCTAAAAGACGAATAACATAAACAAGGAACAAAATGATTTCTCATTCAATTCATAATAATTGACATTTAAAAGTAAAACTTTTAGAACACATTCCCTTCAGTTTACATATACAATTTTCAAGTATTAAGATATCGGTTGCCATCATCAAAAAGGGGGAGATTGTTGGCTTTTTGGCCTTAATCTTATGTTTTGATGATTTAATCAACCGAATCTTAATTAGAGTAGCACACACTATGCATTGCATATATATTGTATTGTGCTAACCTCTACAGGTGATCAAGACTCAAGAAACAAGGAAATGAAGTCAAGACATGTAATTAAAGCTAAATCGAAGACATGTAATCTTAATTTCTTTTGAGTCTTAGGAACAAAGTGTATTTGAGCATACTTGATCTAAAATCAACTTAATCACACACTAGGTTCCCTATAGAAGTCACACACAAAATTTCACATAATTTGGACTTCAATAGATCACCCAAACTTAGACCGGAAAACACCAAACCTGAACTGCAAAAGTCTGCCCACATTCGGTCGACCGCAACATACCGTTCGGTCGACCGAATGATCAAATCTTTTGTTTGTGTTTTCACTGCCCTTATTCGGTCGATCGTGTTTTACCTTTCGGTCGACCGTCAGATCATATTTTCTCGACCGTTACTTTTGTCGTATATACCCAACGGTCGTATTCGTATTAAACCAAAAATACCCCAAATGTATTTCATGTATCGGTCGACCGAGGACCACGATCGGTCGACCGTTGGTTCATCTCTTGACAAACCCAAAGTGCCTGTCCATAATCGGTCGACCGCCAAAACCAGTTTCGGTCGACCGTTTAACCTTGTCAAAATCCCCTGCTATCGGTCAACAAAATTTCGTTCGACCGATCCATTTTTCCCTCTACCGAAACGCTTGTTCGGTCGACCGGTAATCTTGTTCGGTCGACCGTTTTCTTAATTGACTTAAGTGTTCAGTCGACCGATTCATATTTCGGTCGACCGTATCCCTATCGAACCCAAGCGTTCGGTCGACCGATACACCTTTCGGTCGACCGTTTCTGGACAGATTTCTGAACCCGATTTTCTGCTTTGTGTTCTTTGCACAATATCCAACCAAATCTTGTCCCAACGGATCTATTCTCTCTAATGCTTATAAATAGAGTTGTAAAACACATTTTAACACAACTCTCCCATTACAAACTTGCCCTAAACATTAGAGAGAAATCAAAACACTCAAAGCTTCAAACCTTACACACTTAGTGATCAATTCCTTAATCCTACTCAAGTGTGCTCAAAGTTTAGAGAGTGTTGTTCCACTCAAGTTCTCAATTGTTGTAAAAGGAAGCAAGGACTTCGGTGAAAGCCCGAAGTGTCCCTCTCGGATTGTGAGAGGAAGATTCCAAGCTCGGCGAGGGTTGTTCGCGAGTTTGACGGTTGTAAGGCGTTGTCTCCCGGCCCGGAACGGGGAGCGGATAGTGAAGTCGTAGGCGGAGCTCGGTGATCCGAGCGGAGCTTGCAAGAGAGGATTAGGACCCGGGTGGGGTGCCGAACCTCTATAAAAATCGACCCGACTTCTTGTGGTTTGCATATTTCCTACACTTGCTTGTTTTGTTTTAAATTTCCGCTGCGCATATCGATTGCTTAAACAAGTAGGTGATTAGATTAAACGTGATTAGTGAACCCATAACCCACACGATCCTACAAAATTCATTTTTGTTTCAGAAAGTTTTGAAAAATGTTACTGGTATACTCGGATCTGTTATCGGATCTGAGTATACTGATTTTAGAATCAAACATATTTTCAACGAATGTTACAAACTTGCAAAAAAACAAGAAAGCATCTGATTTAACTTTTAACAAATATAACCAAGTTGTTCGTGAGAAATCATCGATAAACGAAATGAAATACTTGAACCCATTATAGGGTGCGGATCCCCAAATATCTGAGTGAATCAGCTCGAGAGCACGACTTGTCTTATTTTATGAAAAATGGAGTCTAGTTTGTTTTGATAATCGACATACATCACAAAATAATTCATGTTTGAAAGTAGGAAATGATTTTTGCAAAACCATATGAGACCGGTGTCCCATTGTTTGATGCCAAGTTTCATGATTAGGAATTTTAGCAAGCAAACCTTTTGTTTAAGTTTCAAGCACATAAAGACCGTTGGCGAGTTTTCCTCTACCAATCGTTTTCCATGTGGTACGATCCTGAAAGGTTACATCGAAAGGTGTAAAGACAATGTTGCAATTCAAATTTCTTGTGAGTCTAGCAACAGACAATAAATTTGAGTCGAAATTAGGAACATACAAAATATTTTTGGTTATTTTATCATCTAATATTTGTACTTCTCCTGTATCTTTAATTTTCACTGTCTCCATTAGCAACAATGACGAATTTATTTTAAAAATTTAAACAAGTTTTTATGTTATTTATCATGGAGGAGTTTCCTGTCATATGATCAGTCGCACTAGAGTCTATAATCCAACTAGAGTTCTGTGAATTAATTTCAGAAGAATATGCATTGCAATTATCTAAGAAGGAATCCATACCTGAGAAATTGCCTTTACTTGGGGTGTTGGATTGCAAAAAGGAGTTTAATTGGGCTATGAGGGCACCAAGTTGTGTTGCTTCTCCACCGTTGAATGCATTTGTTGAGTCGGGTATCTGGAGTTCTGGATAGGGAGACGAATCTGGTGCTCCACCGTTGTTGCTATAAAACCCGCGCTGATCCAAAGTCGACCTAATTGGCCCTCATTTCATTTCTTCTCCTTGGTTGCTAGGGTTTCCTCTTTGAGCGCCGCCGCCACCTCTCCCGCTAAGGTTTGTGTGACCGCCGCTCCTCCCATCTCCCCTCCTCTCTGAGCCGTCCTTAGATGGCCGGAGATGTGGGTAGAGGAAGTAGCACGTCGACCATGGATTGGTGTAGCCAGGACATCACGAGGTGGTCGGTGTTCTGTCACTCCCCCTGCTTTGCCTCGCTTTCCTGTTCTGTGGGTTTGATGACTTTCCCAGTGAGGTGGCCGAACTTCCCTTTGCGGCTAAGGGACAGGGAGACGGCTCGCGCCCAGGTGAGGAAGTTTGTCTCATTGAGGGGTTGGGTGGTGAGGCGCCGTTGTGATTCACCACCGCTGTCTGTCATAGCTAGGAGTAGAGGGCGACGAGGTCGCAACCGCCTAGCTTGCCGGCCGGTGATGAGCTCAGGGGAGCCTCTGATGCCGGATTTGGGTGTGGGTTTTGTTGTGTTCTTAGAACGTACGCTCTAATACCATGTTGATTTGAACAGTATGAGTGAAATGTTATTGTGTATATGATTTAGGGTTTTGGTGTACTACTTATACAAGGAAACTACAAAAAGAACTGTTTTAGGCTTTCCTTATTAGTTACAAAATATTCTAGATTTCCTTGAATGTCTTGATTTAGTGATCGTGTGATCTGAAGGATTTGCTTGATTGACTCCATAACAAGTATGTCTTCTAACATGTATTTCTTGCCATATTTCAACACTTCGGTCCACCGAAATTCCCAGAACGGATGACCGAACCTCACTCAGTCATCCGAAACCCAGCCAACAGTGTCTTAATAAGAGTTACCGGACTCCCAGAACAGATGACTGAACCTCATTCGATCATCCGGATTCACTTTACAAATTAACCATATTGGAAATCCGTCAAACGTAACATACGACTCTAACGGTCGTTAACGACTATTAAATGGAAGTGTACCGAAATAGTTAATCTAGTTTGCAAGTATACTACATCAACATAACCCCAATGCCTCAGAAGAGGCTCCCGCCTAAGCGAGGTAAGAGGGGGTCGGATGTACGCAACCCTACCACTGTAAAACAGTGAGCTTGTTTCCGATTGACCCAAATGATGCAAATGCAATTGACCATCTGCGATTCCACAATAAAAGAAATGCAGATTGTTTAAATAGCTCTTTGATATAGTCCATGATGCTCCGAAATAGTTAATCTAGTTTGCAAGTATACTAGATCAATAAAAAATTATACACGTGAACATGTCCGGTAAGATACTTTTGGAAGTAAACACCAACAAAAATCCCAAAAACTATTCAACCCAGCAGAACTCGTCGTAATAGACAAAAAAATGTAGTACAAATCAACACAAACCAACTATATGTGTTAGTCAAGACATCCACAATTCCCTTGAATGTATTCTAATTACTGCCTTTCTCTTAATAATATATGTATTCAGGAACCCACATTAATTGAAACTCAATTCGGTAATTAAGCCCACTATATATAAAAAGGTATATTGATCTTATTTCATTCTGTCACATTATCTTATGTTTTCCCACTCTTCCTACTTCTCGAGGTTGAATGTAACTAATTAAAAGAGAACCATAAGGATCCATGACATCAAATCCCGGATTGTAAAAAGCTCATGACCAAGCTTAGGCATCGTTATGGATGTGACCATCATGCATAAGCAAACAATCTTCCTGTCCATTTTATAGAATAGTAGATGGTACCATCAGCATTATTTGACACTATATTAAACATTAGTGTCTCAAGCAGCATGCAACCAAGGTAATTTACTTCCACTCCATATATACATGTAGAATATGATTTTCAAAACTTCACTCAATAGATGAAAATGAAATTACTCAAAATTGTCCTCTCCTTCTTGAATATAATATTGTTTGTTGCCATCAACATGTACTCATTAGTTGATAATACCTACTACTTTGGTTCATGCATAGCATTTCCCTGAAACATGTTTGTTTGCTTTTCATCATTTCATGTGACCTCGCATCTCCACATGTATTTTCAAGCAATTCGGTCCCTGTGATCTTCTTGTTAGCGCTTTCATCCAATACATTGTTTCAGAAGCACCTCTACGAAATTCAGGTTCTCGTTATGAATCCATCAGACTGTTCAGAATTTCTGCAACAGAATTCAACTCACTCCCTCATCCTTTTAAGAGATGAAGAATTTCCCTTTGAAGATGATATGGAGGAACAACTGAGAGGAACAATCTGGTACACAGACACAAACACACACAAAGATGTAAGGAATTCAAATTCAGAAATTCTGAGTACCCAGAACAAGAAATTAGGAATCAAGCGAAAGAGCAATACTTGATCGCTATCAAAAACGATATTATTGCCGTTCTTTAACCTTTTCGTTCCGCTGAATTTCTTTTCTACCTCCATGTCGTTATCTGCAAAATTCTGGTCCGATGCCTCTGGGATTCGATAAGGGGATACACAACAAGCATTCCAGATCAGAAATTTTAAGAGCACTAAATGGTACTGTGAAATGTTATGCTTGGTAGAGAAAAAATTGAACGTAATTTCAGTACCAGGTATGTTAGACCACGTTTATTATCTTAAGCAATTCACAACCATGACTTGCTTAAGGAATTTGAGTTTCAACAAGTAAAACTGCAACATAGATTGTTGGATTGAAGTTTTACATAAATAAATAAAATCGGAAGCTAGTTAGTGTGTATCATTAATGAATTATAATGCAAAAACTAAAACAGTTTCAAAATAAGTGCTTTAAAATATATAGGTTATTCAAGTGAAGTCGTCCTCATAACCAATTTGTGGTCCATGAACCTAAAACTCAAAAATAAATCCATTACATATCATAATACATTCCTTACAACATCCACACACCATCATAAACGAAGTCGTTAAAACAATCACTGCAATGAGATTTGAGAAAATTAAATGAATACTGAAATGCTGATACAAAAAGATAAGATAACAAAAAAAAATATCCTAGTTTCTTGATAAGAATACTTTGAAGCCACATTTTTGAAACAAACACCACATACAATACATGATAGTATGTCAACTAAAACATGGTTACAAAAACCAAATAGAAACTTGCACTTAAACTTCCATATATATTGAGGAAGTATGTATCTGCAACGAGTAGGAAGTATATGCATGAAAGAACGAAAAATTATATACCTAATAAGACAGCAGTAGTTTTTTGACGACGCAGATTCTTAGAACAGAAGCAGAGTTTCTTTGGACTTGGAATAGCTTCAAAACTTGTTCCTTCGTCTTCTTGACATCCTGAAGAGTTTCAGTTAAGTTGCCAATCGTAACTGTTCAGTTTCTTAATAGCAAGTGCAAAACCTTACCTGAGGCCCTGCTATCATGAGGTGACCTGAAATGCTTGATCCAGGAGTTAGATGAAAGCACGCGAGATTCATTTAGGTTGTTAGTTTGCGGCCGAAGAATTTCGAAACTGATCTGGCCCCAGCAGCCTCTTTTCTGAACTTTAAACTGCAAAATTTTCACATTAAGAGGTTAATTCTATACTTGCTATTCTATCAAAACTGGAAGGGCATTATTTCAGTGATTGACCAGAGGAGCAGGTAGGTTTGCTCACATTTAGTTCTGATGTCTGTAAATACTTCTGGGTTGCCAAATGGGACTCATGACTGTACAACTGGTTGACGAACGATTCTTCTATAAAACTAAGATACTGGCTGTGCTTTTCATCCGTCCATTCGGTATTTGTAGATTCTATGATCTGAAAAATGTTCAAATTAAGAGGCCAACTAAGAGATGTCCTGGAATCTGTATATGATCCAGTAAAAATATAAAATTATCGTGTTCGAAGGAAAACGGCATGTTATGAAAAAACAGAAGTAGAGATTTGAATTGCAACTTGTGAGTGGAGTGAGACTCAGAATATATGTTAGCTGTATCATTTTCACTTATATGTTTAATAAGCATGTTAAAGACTGCAAGGCAAGAACAAAATATTGTGCCTTTAGTTCGAAGCATGGAAACTTAAACATTGGAAATTTGCCAACCCAATTTGCCTAAGTTAATCACTTGGTTTTGTCCGTCTTCCAAAACGGCTTCAGTATTTTATTCTATTGAATCCCCAAGTCTCATTTAATTGTCAATTAAGCGTATTTAGTCTGTTTTCAAGTTATATGGATGCATAATTGTAACATGTTGAGGTCAAATAACTTTACGTTAATAAAAAGAGTGGCCCTTGAACCTTGCCTTCGCCCAAAAACTTTTCATCATCATTTTCTTCCGAACGCCAATACCATCGCAGGCCCTCTAAAGAGCACCGACAATTCATCATACTTGGACACCATATCTTCTCACCAAAGCCTAGTACAATTCAATCAACTAACTGTTGTGGGATTTTAAAAACAACTCTAGCCTACTCCTTGTGTAACATTTAATTCGCACAACTCTAGTCGGTTAAAGCTTTGATACCGTCTGAAACGATACAATTTTGTACCCACACAAAGTCCGGGGGATATACTTGCCTACAACAAACCCCTAACGAGTGAATCATTATAACATATTGTGATAGTAGGATCATGCCAAATCACAACTTCAATGAATTAATTATCTTGCTAATTAAGAAACAACATGACCTAATAAAGTTTTAGCAAAACGAAGCAAAATTTCACAGAAGCAATTTACAATTTACATAGATTATTATCACGACCATTCATAACCATGTAATCTAAGGGAAAAAGAGCAACGAATAAGAGAAGGAAAAGGCAAGCAGAAATATAAAGAGACCGGACGGTACCGTGCTGGTCGGCTTGTCGGACTCCAACAACCACCTCTGGTGAAACTCCATTGCTTCACTTCACTCACAAAGATGGTTGGAAGGAAAGGGAGAGACTGAGATTGAACTCTGACTTCTCTTTTGGATGGATTAATAAGTAAAGTATACGTGGCGTTGTGGTATAAAAATCTACGCTGGAAGTGACATATAACGTACGTGCTTGACTAGATATGTTGTCAGCAGCAAAATATCTGTCCGAGATTGTTTCATGTTGCGGTGGGCTGCCTGTGGATCTGCGCTGCGGGTTTCATCCGCCTTTTGTTTTAGGATATTTAATTTGGACACGACATGACATGTTCAAGGAGACTTCCACCAATTGGACATTTGATGGAAGTTTCAAGTTTGTCTCACCTCTCATGGTAGATTGAAGTTATGTAAGGTGATAACGTGTGAAGTTATGTGGTAGAAGTCAACATTAAGGTTAAAATGGTCATTAAAAGTGTGCGCTGCGGTGGATATCTTGGTTAGATTACAAGGAATTTAAAGCAAATTTTAAAAAATTATACGTACTTTTAATATTTTAAGTAAGTTATTTATCTATGTGCTCTGCTCGCTGTTAACACTTAATAATACCAATGAACTTTTCACGGAAACAAAAGGGAACGAATTGAAATGTGGTATCTCATATTTAGTGTTAATCAATGAGAGAAGGGATTGGAAATTTGAACGAATAACAGAATTGCTTGTTGGTATAGCAATTCACAGAATGAAATGACAATTCAGTCAACGTCCATAGTCTAGAACGACTTCTGGTTATCAACTATTTTGAAGTTTAGACGATGATATGATTCAAACTATTCAGTACTAGCCCGGCCAAGTGCTCTATTAGATTAGTTGTTCTGTATATATGCAACTAATTAGTACGAATGCAATGTGAACAATGTTTACACGTAAAAGCAAAGTTTAAATCACATCTTAATTACACAATGTAGATATGATTAACATCAGGAAGCTTGCAAACGATGGAAATAAATAGGAAAATGTACAACAAGACACAACCAAGCACAGGACCTGCTCTTTGCAGCGACCCATACATTACGTTTGTTTGCTTTCCTAATGTAAAAATAAAAGCTTAACATACAAGGGGAAGAAGGTCTGCTTTGCATCCTTTTCCATTCAAATTTATGTTTTTTTTTTGTGTGGCTTCTGCAGAACATTGCTTACAAATCCTTAGCTATTGACCTTTGATTGTCACGAACGTTGGCGCACCGAGCAAGCAACAACCTGAGCCCATTGCTTCAATCTTGCCTTTGCCTTTTCCGGGCAATCACCTAAAAGAAGGTAGACAAAAACATAAGAAACAACATATCATTTTTCTGTAATACCACGAGAAATATCATAGATAAACATAAAGATAATAGCAAATTCTCCCTAAACAGAATAGAGGTCCAGAACCAGTTTGTTACCAGTGTATGAATTTATATGGCATAAAACAAAAACCGAAGAACTTCGAGAACATGAAGTTTTTCTCTCTCCAAAAGTGTGTAGTATATTTTTAACTAAATCGCAACATATAACTAAACGTTGGTGATCGACCAGACTAATCTGAATTGATCTACTAACTAAACTAATCCTGGTTAATTATGAGCTTGCTCTTACATACCAAGGGCATGGTCTGCAAGAAGAGGTACGTAAAGCACTAAAGAAAATAACATATTAGCCAACATTTTTATGTCGTCGGTAGCATGTAAAGATACCTCCTTGATAATTTTTGCCTACGAACTCGTTGAACGATCTAACAGAGTCAATTGACAGCGGCCTTTGACATAATAAACACGTCCAATATTGTCAGTAAGATGAAGTTAAATTTGATCTCCAAAGCCTATTCTTTGCATAATCTCTCGGACTGGAAACATGTTGCAATAATGTAGCAATGATTAAACGAACAATCAAAAGTGGGTGCCGTAACCAATACCACCACATGGGGTTGACCAAAAGCCACACACAAATTTGGTAAAAGGTACAAACCGTTACGGAAGTTGAAATTTTCAAAGACTTTCCATTTCAAATTTCCAAAGTTCAAATTTCGGACATAATGAGCATCACGCTCTTTCAAAAAAAAAAAACATTTTAAAAAAGTTCAAATTTTGGACGCAGACAAATAATTGAGGACATACCACCAGCGCAATTTAGCACCGACACACCAATAATAATCAACGGACTGGACCACCACGTCTTCGGCTCATTATAGCACAACCCGAGAGAAAACACTAACATGCGCCAACCAAAAGAAAGCACTTCATTACACCTCACCTGGAGAGTAGATGGACGGCGGAGTTGAACACCCGGAGGACGAATCCGACGGCTGAGATCCCGATCCCTGCTCGTACTGGCGATTAACGGCGTAGTAGAGATCGAGGGCCGGGAAGGTGTCGGCGAGGCTAAGGTTGAAGGCGAAGCCGAGATCGACGCATGCGCGGAGCTCGTCGAGGTCCTCGTCGGTGACGCTGCGGCTGAGCCTGCCGTTGCGCCTGCGGTCCTTGTGGAGGGTCTTACGGCGCAGCCACGCCTCCTCCCGGTCGGACTCCGGCGACCAGGACTTGTGTTTCGTGAGTTGTGGTGGTGGTTGGGACATGGGGCCCACCGCCCGAGATGGGCTGTGGTGGGTGGGTGAGAAGAAGATGGATTGGCTGGCTAGTTTGTGGAGGCCATGATTCAACTCTATTTATACTTAAATCAATGTAATCGTATTTTTATTTATTTTATGGGTACATTTTTTTTATTCATACCATTTATTATTTTTATTTGTTTTTAGCATTATAAGTTATATTTGTTATTAGTTGAGGAGGTACGTAAGTCAGTGTAACAATAAGTCCTAATTACTTAAGCTTAAATATAGTTTACCCTCAACTATATATGTCTCCATACGATTTTGAGCCTCCGAGAACTTTAAAACATGTGAAACATTCTCTTGTTCTTTCTTTTTAATACACCTTTAAGAATTTGTTAGTATGAATAATGTATATCGATATATATTGCTAGCATTTGAATATTTGATAAACGATTTACTCGATATGTTCTACTCAAAATAGGACGCTTGTAGAAGGTGAAGTGATGTGCTAACGTAAGGTAGGAAACGTTCGATGGGATAAACTTCAATTTCTACCCTTTTACTTCAAATTGCAGAACATTTCCTCAAAGTTTACAGGTCAACGCCTCTGACATGTCTCGTATAGTCTTTCATGCCCAAACAAAGATTTCTATTATTTTATGCGTCTTGTTCTTATCTCTCTCGTCTTTGTTTTTTGCCAAAACATATTTAATTCCAGTATTTTATCTTCTTCTTCTTTTTTTGTAAAATGCAAACTGGAAGGTAGAAGCAACCACCCTTAAATAAAACTTCTCTCTCTATTATTTTTTTATAGTAAAATGGCTGTCCTCGTATCATCCATGAGGGAGAGAGTGGGGATCAAATTAATCTCACAATTGTCTTAAGGCATCTATAATTGTTAATCTACTTCCAAATTGGCGGCTAAAGTATTCAGTAGGCATTTGTTTTTGGATATTCTCCGTATCATTCCGACCATTTGGTGAATGTAGCATATGACTCTACCTAAACTAATGTTCTCGGATATTGTAATTATCATTACTAATTCACGATGTTACGTGTTTGTGTCAAGTGCAAGTGGGGGAGTCCGGTGTTATATAACGTAGTGACTAGGATTTTGTCTGCTTGGGGTTGAGAGAGAGAGTGATATGTCTTAGTCGGTGTAAATTTTCTCTATCAATGAAATACGTAGATTAGTGTTGGACATTAGTTTTTTTTTCTCGTCGGGTTGGGGAGGAGGTTTTCCACGTATACATTTTTTTTGTGGTTTGTCTTTGTCGACGTAAATATCCTCTTGTTCAATACTCTTGTGCATGTTGTGGGTGATCGGAGAGAAGGCCTTGAATCCCTAACACTAACTTGATCTAATGACAAATTGTTGTTTCTTATTAAGAGTTGCTTTGAATTAATCAATACGATTACTAATTTGGTGCAACTAATTTTCATCACTCGATTGTGAGTCGATATTGTAATCTGATTTGCCGAAGCACGTTTTTACTAGCACTGCTTGTTACCAATATATAGCTTACATAAATATAAACGACTGCTAACTAAATGTAAAATCATCAACAAACCATTGCTAAATATTTGTTCTCAAACTCAAACAATGTAAAACTATTGCTAAATATACAATAATTAACAAACAAAACTCAAACATATAAATCCATTTAACTAACCAACATCAAACGATTCTAATTCAAACATATATAATTTTTGTAAACAAACAAACATCAAACACACATTTCTAATTTAAGATTTAGTCGTTTACAACCCAGCACACGATTAACACATCATCTAAAATTCATTATTAGGTACAGGAAATGAATGTTTCTAATTAATCACCATTTCCTAAAAAGGTTTCTTAAGTAAAAACACCCAACCCAAATCAGAAGGTAAGGCGATCGCTAAAGAGTAATTAGTTGAGTATGTGGTCTGATTGGTGAATGTGAGGGGTAGTATGTGGTTCTGAACTGTGTAGATATTCTATTATATCTTCGTAATATGCATGCGAAAAATCATAAAATTCGAATGTTGTTTTATATAAGATTAAGTGATGTCAAATTGTCGGGTGTTTTAATTTTTTTATATTGTTGAAATATTATATAAAATAACTTTTAAAGTTTATGATTTTCAACGTACATACTTATCGTGATGTTAAATACGATCTTTGGTTTGGATTTTCCATTTAGAATTTAAATTTTATGTTATTAAGAAGGGTGAATTAAATGTTCATTCCTAATAGAGTCACAAATTAATTTTTTTTTGGTTTTTAGGTTACAATGGACTTAGGGCTGTAAATGGGCGGTTCGTGGGCGATTATAGGGCTTACCCATGACCCTACCCGCCTAATTAAGCGATTCGCGGTTCGATTTGAAACCCGTTTATTTTTACCTCTACCCATGAACCTACCCGTTTAATTTAATTAAACGGTTTTGGGCGGTTATATGGTTAAAACTTAATGGATACTAAAATTGATATAAGAATTGAGTAAATAGTTAAATGGATAAAAACTTGTCAAACTTGTTAAAAACAACATAACATCCATAATTTCATAATCAAAACCTCCAAAAATTCATAATCTAAACATCAACAAATTCATATAAAACAACATCAAACATCCACACAATACAAACAATTATATGTATACAGTGTATATAACAAAATATTTTATATATTCATTATGTTTCGCGGTTAAACGGACGAGTTAAATCATGTAACCTTATCCGTCCATTTATTAAACGGTTATGATTTTCACAACCCTTATCTGCCCATTTATTAAACGGTTATGATTTTTACAATCCGTGATCCTATTCGTCGGTTCGGTTAAGACAGTTAAAGAGTTTTTACCCAATCCATTTACAGCCCTAAGGCCATTAAAAGTATCGGTCGTGGCAGGGTCGTGGAATTAAAAAATATTTTTTTGGTTTGAAAACTTCGGTCGAAGACGACCCGGTCATCAAATTTTTTATTATTTTTTGATTTTTTTTTGTTTTTGTTTTGATTTTTTAAATTTTTTGTTTGAGTTTTTTTTAATTTTTTTCCGAAAATACGTTTTATAATTGTTTTGATTTTTTAGAATTTTTTTTTATATTTTTTAATTTTTTATCAAAATGGACCCCGAAATGATGTGGAGGAGAGAGGTAGGTTGTTGTGGGTTGTGTTGGGTTGTGGTTAAGATGTGGGTTGAGGAAAGAGAAAGCTGATGTGGAAGAGAGAGAAAGCTGATTTTGAAGAGAGAGAGAGCTGATGACCGGGTCGTCCAGGTCATGGTTAGTGATGGTCTAAATGGACTAGATCAACATGGTTCATATATGTTGTTTGTGATTATTATTTATTGTGAATTAGCAAAAAGTTGACTAGACATCAAATCACTGGTCAATCTGAAACATCTTTCACAAGGTAACGGCCTAACGGGATATGATTGTGTATTTGATCTCTCCTTTATCTTGAGTAATGTCGGAGCATCTTTGAGGTTTTGGGGTTACTGTTGAAAAGTGTTAAATTGATGTAACACTTTTTAAGGGTATCAAATAAACTATAACATATCACAAAACAAGAAGATTTACATGCAAAACCTCTTCTCTCAACCTCGAATGAGAAAAACCACGGCCCTACACCGTCTAGGCATATTTTTCATTAATGAAAAAAATGTACATGGGTAGAATCTCTAGAAACAAGAGTTTAATGAAAAAAACGTACATGGGTAGAATCTCTAGAAACAAGAGTTTAGTCACCTTCTCTTGAACCCTCAAAGTAGAGGAGACGATAACCCATCTCCCTCCAAACAAATGATATCCGCACGAAATTTTCATATTTATAGACTCAAACGGAGAAGGAAATCTTAGAATTACATGTAAATCATGTCCATAGAGAGTATAAAACAATCCCCACCCGATTCGTTATGAGTTAGAAAAGATGGAGAACTTTGAAGGTAGTCGATCGCATGGGCGTGTGGCGCCTGTGTCTCTTCATAATAAAATTCAAGATACATGTCAACAATATCCGATTCTTCATCTTGATTAATTCCTGATCTACACATGCTTCTCTCCCTTGAAGCAAATTCTTTTGTGTCTGCTATATTATATGGTCACACGTGGTTGCCCCATCTGAAGCGCTCTTGCGGTACATTCTATGCCACACAACGTGTTGTTTTTCACGATTGAGACCATTTCCTACTACTTCATTGCATGACCTCACGTAACACGCTCGTACCCAAGGCATTAATGTCCATCAAACAGTCCTCATTCACCCAATGTTGCAATTTCTTCATTACCACACTTCCTTTTTTAATCGATTTTTATCCTCAACGAATGCCACATGGTCGATTCAGCTCTTCTGGTTGAATTTGTATCCAACCATCGCTACAAGAGAGTTTCAAATGGGTTTGTCATAATCTAGAAATCGTAATCCTAATTGAATTGATTGTTTCGATCTCCAGAAGGGTTAAGTATAGTCTCTCAATAGCTTAAAATAGTGTTGCTAACGAACAAGAATCAATATTAACATTTAGAAATATAAAGTCGTCTTACCGTTATTCACTATTTTCAAAGTGAGGAGGATGTTTCAAAAAATGACTGCGATAGAACTTAATGATAGTAAATTTGGTATTCAAGAACAGTTAAGTGATTTCCAACTTAAGCTAATGTTTTACGACAGCACCTGAGAATGAGACTTCAGCGGGAAGACTATTTGAATAGATTATATATTTGGTTTGCTTTGTAATTTGATGATTTTGCAAGATTAAAAAGCAACACAAAAAAATATTTCTGTAAGTACCAATAAATTTGAATTTTGGGTTGCTAAATAAATTTTACAAAGCTTTTCTGGAGTCTAATTTAGAGTTCAGTAACATATGAATGACCTGTGAAATTTTTGTAGGGACATGAATCTACTTGTCCCCGTCTACCTCAACCCCCGAGTTCATGATCTTGGACCGCAAATTTCATTCACCAAGGCCCAGTCTGTGTCCTCCTTAAACATCGTTTTTTGTTTCCAGATTGCTGATTTATCATCTCCAAGACCTGTAAGAAAAACAATCTTCTCGTTAAAGCTATAGCACATTATGTAAAATGACAGAGTAAAAGAGATGAGGTTATATATCTGAACTGAGATGAGAAGTACGAGTACAAACAAAGTAGCCAACTTCAGTAATTTGCCACTTAATTATCAAAAAAATAAATGTGCCACTTCAGGTTAACAAATAGGAACCTGAAAACCTTTTTAAGTCATGTTGCGACCATATACTACTTATAAACTCCGACTAGTTTATAGGGACTTGGAATTGAACAAATCAGATCATGATCCAGTTTCAAGGATTGTTCCTAGTTTCAAGAATTTTGAAGCATATTAGGCATATCTAATCATAGCAAGTACAGGACACAGATACAAAGAACTTTGGTATCAAGGGTAAAAAGATGAAAACAATGATATGACCAGAATACCCCCGGGAATTAGCTTTAGTAAATTTTGAGTTTCGGAAAAAGACAATATAAAAGGTATTTAGTCCCAAACACTAGTAAATGAAAATGTAAAAAGATTTTAGAAAGAAGAAAAAAGTGACCAAAATAATAGTTTTTTTATATACAAAATTCAATCATTTGAAAGTAAAAATGTCTAGAGCAAATTTCTTAACTAACGAATTAAGTATTATCGTATTCACGATATTCAATCATTTTCAAAAAAGGTTAATGCCTTGCCAACTCCCGAGCAACTTACAGAGACATTACTGGTTCATTGGCCACATAATCACCACTTCCATGGTTAGATAAGATATCAGGTAGAATGTCCCTTCTCAAAATATGCACGTATGAAAGCCAACAACTACAGCATAGTGCTTGACTGAGAATTGCCTTATTTTGGTGAAACCATAAAAAGGGGAAAACATACTAAACCGAAAAAAACGTAACAACTATCATTGCATCAATGAAGGATAAATAAGTTTCAAATAAGTCAGACCATTTATTCAAAATACTTTGCCAACATACTTATATGCAAAAGGTGATTTTATCTCTTGTATGACCTTGACACCATCATAACCAAAATCATCATGCTACAACGAACTCTACAAATCCTGTATATTCTCTCTGTCACTCACTCGAATTAATCAATACATATCCTTAAAATCCGAAATCACCGCCTATCTACTAGGCTAAAGACAACAATCCTCGCACTCCAACAATCATGAAATCGTGAACCATTGAGTTGCATTGACATCAATAAATAACAAAACAACAATGATTGTTCGTATTTCATCCTAAACATGTTCAATGTTCACAAAATAGTGGACAGAGTGAAATGTTGTAAGAATTCAGTCATGTAAATGTTGTGTGCTGAAATCTAGGTACTGCAATTCAGAATCTATAGACACTAAATATAATTGGGGATATGATTATGTTGTATATTGGCAAGATAAAACTGAAATAAGTTGTGTAGCATTACATCAGTTAAACCGAAGAAACTGCAATATTCAACTAAGAAATAACCTACATTTTTGGGTCGGTGAGATATTGATTTGTTGGGTAAATTAGCATAATTCACTTCATATCCTAAACATGGACCAATAAAAATAATAGTTTTACTTTTCAGCCACTAGGAGAATCCACATTTAAAATTAACTCTTAATGTGGTTCACAACCCTGAATGGATAAGGCAATAAGGAATGAACAATTTTCAGAGCCACTTATCGGGAATATAGCACGAAGATAATTTTGCATAAAAATGAGCCAGTTTTACGGTGGACTCAGAACTAATGATCATTGTAATTGTTACTTCTCATATTTTTCATGGATATGTTGGATTTGAGGATTTAAAGTTAGAATTTTATACCAAAGTAATATTAAGTAAGAGAGTCACACCTGATTTTTTTCTTCCTCCAATATCTCCTGCGATAAGTAAATTGCCAAAGTTCGATCAATCTCGATATTCCAAGATAATGCAGAAATGGTCACTACATACTTTCCTACTTTCTTTGTTCTCGTATCACATGATGACATGCCACTAGAAGTACAATGGCGTGCACATGGACATGCTTTTGAATATTTCATTGATGGATTCTCTAATTTTTCTTTCTTTATTTTTGTCAATTTTTAGTTTTTACTAGTGGAGATGCACTTGCAAATGCATGTGGCTAAGAGAAATAATTAAAATTTAAAAAAACTCAAATTGAAATAATCTATTTTTGTAAATTATCATTAACACATTTACCAATTATACATTTTTCACAAATACTTATATTCATTAACGGTCATATTTATTAATATTTACATTATCAAAACAATGTGATGGTTATAGCTAAAAAATACTTGAATTCATAACTGAAAGTTTCCTTGCAATGTTTGTTGTATACTTTGCAATTGTTGCACCAATTATAACATACTTTGCTTATCATGGTGAAAAATAACTTTATAATTATAATATTGGTATTTCAACATTACTTGTGTCGCATTGTGCATTAGCATGCATGCAGGTGTGTAGTGTGTACACAGGAATTATATCATGTAAAAGTACTATAGCATTAGGTATCTCATAAGGGTAGAATGGTAGATAAGTTTATCATGACGGAAATTTGAAATGAAAAGGTTTATAAATCAATAGGATGCATGAAATGGAAATTCCAATGAGAAAATATGTAGCCTAAAAATAACTCTTAAGAATGTCTAAGCAAATATTGTCCTGCACACACCCATATTCATCACTACAGTACCGCTTAAGAAAAGGAGACTCCAATGACGACTCAATGTGCTACATCACTTCGGAGCCCTAGAGACGACTGAACATTATAGCCACTTTTTATATAAGGTTATATATATATATATATTGAATTTCGTTTAATAATTTTTTAACATAAAAAATGTAAAGTTTTAAATGTCAAATGAGAAAAGATGTCGTATCTCTAACAACGTGTACCTGCTTCTTCTCAAGTTCATGGTTCTGCTCTTTCAGCTTGGCCACCACCTCTTCCAACTCCACTGTGTAAGCCTGGGATACCATAAGGCATGAACACAAATAATCATTTAGAAATGGAGCAAAAATGCTCAAACCATGTGAGAAAAAGTATCCTAGAGAAAGATGCTCCAGCAAGTAAGAATTTAATGACACTAGAAGAAAACCAAATAACATGCCCATTACTTGCTATGGATCCACAGGTCAAAGTGCATCTAAGATTCTAAGGGAGAAATATCCCTTCCGCTTGTTAAGAAAGTAATTAATATGGATATTTTTTGGTTTACTAAACCAATCGTGTAATTGAGGTGGCATAGCAATAGTGCAAAATCCCAATAGTTCATGAAGCATTAATTTACCATCAGAATAAGATCACCTGCTTGCGAGCCCGTGACCTCGCTGCAGACTCCCTGTTCTTGATCATCCTTTTTTGCCTCCTTTCCACAGCCTTTTCCTTGGCATTACCCCTCTTTCCGGATAACTTATCAAATGGATAAGGAACTGGAGACAAAGATGACAGACCCCGATTGCTATCCACGAACGTATCACAAGAACGAGGATTTACAGGAGATGGTGCAGTGGCAACAGAGACTGTGCTTGTGCCTAAACCAACACCAGCCGACGTTATCCTGTTGTTCATGGTTGAATCACCAATTCCCACAACTCCACCGTGCACGTCGTGGTGTTTTCCCAACTCACTACCATTCACTAGATTGAATGGAGGTGGGTAAGAAGGCCACATCTCATTACCAGCTATGCCTATCACTGAATTGCTCTGAATTGGCAGTGGCAACACCGCACCCCCGTTGCTCCTACTAGCTGGATCGAACCCAAGAGAAATTCCAGCATTGGCAGCAGGATTTGTTCTGCCAGTGGTATCACCAAATACCATAGGGGTGTTGCTGCTGCTGTTAGCACCAGCAGTCATCGGTCCATCAGATGCCGGATTTTCCTCTCTCACGGCTCCAACCTTCACTAAGAACTCCTCAAGCGTGACCTCCCCAAAAGTTAGCTGCCTCTGCTGCGGCTGCGAATTGACGACAGCAGGGCCCTGGTTTCCCCCACCAACACCAACACCAGTCTCTCTGTAAAGGTCCTTCCACACCTCGTCCACCGTCTTGTTACTGAGCGTCACCGGCAACGTAAGTGAGGCCTGTCTAATAAGTCCAGTACCAGTAGCCTCAGGCAGACTCGTCCCCGCAGCGGACGCCATCATCTGTGCCTCCTCAGCCGACCAAATATTCTTAATAAACTCGTCCATGTTCATCGAACCGAAATCCTTCCCAAGTGATCCGAGCGTGCTCTGGATCTCGTCAAAGGTGAGCGAATAGATAGACTGCTGCCGCGCAAGATCGTTCCCGGGCGGCAACGGCGGCAGATACCCGGCGCCAGCCAGCTGCCGCCCATTCGCATCCATGTTTCTGGAATTCATCCCTAACCACAAATTCCCTCCTTCCCTTTCCAATTCCTCCCCTAAAGTCTCAAATACACCAAATTCAACCTAAAAGGCGAAACTTCTCACAAGTCCTCTCACGAATTCCCTCCCTTTCCTCCCCCAACCTGTCCAAACCACATCAAAGATCAGCTCAAAGAAATCAAACCATTTTTAAAAAAATAATAATAATATCCCTAATCACCAGCAAAATGAATGGGGAAAAGGGGAGAACCCTAGAAGCCGCCAGAGCTCACTAATCCACAACCCCACCCGCCCATCAGCAGCAGCAGCAGATCGCGGAAAGGGGCAGTCCGGAAATAGCAAGACGGCACTTCTAATTTAAAAGTAAACCCTAGTTAGTGCTCCTGAGAGAGGTAATTATCCAAAGTGCTAGCTGAGGTCCTTCCGTCTGACCGGCGGATCGTTCCCGAAATAGCAAAGATCCACCTTTTCTAATCCCCAACAAATATCAAAATCAAAATCCCCAATTAGTGTGTGTGTGTGAGAGAGAGAGAGAGAGACGACGACGACGACCTCTGTTTTGGGTGGTGTCGGTTTGGTGAGATTTGGAATCGGAGCAGTGGATGAGGTATCAAAACTTTGCTTTGAAACCCGGAATGGTGCATTATATATACACACACAGACACAGTCACACATGAGGATCACTTGGTTGGGTTTGATGACTTTGATCCTTGTGATGTCTTATTATCCTATATCTTATTTAGAAATAGGATTATATTTGGATTTACATTTTAAATGCAGTATATGGGGTTAAATTGTGTTGTTATTGATATGACATAAACACATTCCTAAGAAAAGTATGGAAAGTAATATGCATATTTTAATGAATTTGTACAATTAGGATAATATATATATTGAATAAACTAGCTAATAATAAAATGGATTCAACAACTTCGAAAACACCGTCAACAATTTCTGAAAAGGCGAGTCACGAATAGGCTCAAAGTTGTCCAATGATTGTCTTACCGTGCACGAGTATCTCTACAAGACCACAACCATTGGGTTAGCAAAACATTATTTATTCCCAAGAAAGTATAGATATTCCCTGCCCTGGAAAAATTTCCCAGTACAGTAGTGTGTCCACAAATTGGAAACCAACGAATATGCATTTTACTGCACGAATATATTCACGCTAAGAGCATCCTTAGGCAACCCCTCCCCCCGTTAACGGGGCAGGTGGGCGCCTGGGAAGCCCACCCGGGCGTGTGCTCGGGTGCCCTGTGGGGGTGGGGGACACGTGTCCCCTTTTCCGTTGGCCCGGAAAAAATGATTCTTTTTGTTATTTGTTGAAAATGTTTATAAAATCATCGTTTTAAATTGTTTTTTCAAATATGTTTTTTTGAAAATATATTTTTTATTTGTTTTGATTTTGTAAAAAAAATTGTGAATTTTTTATATATTTTACGCATGATTGATATCCAAATGACGTGGATGGGAGAAAATGTACGGTGGATAGGGTAACCCGGGCGTGGTTAAAATGTTTTTTTGGATGGATCGGGTGAACTGACGTGGTAGATAGAGAAACTGACGTGACAGAGAGAGAACGGATGAGGTAGGCCGAGCATGATTATTTATCGTCTAACACAAAAAAATCTCAACACAATTTTCATTCTTAATTGGTTGGTGGTACGTGCTACCATGACGTTCGAGAGACTCGACCGGCATAATATTGTAATTGGAGGATCTACGAGTGAGTTATGGGAAATCCGGTTATTAAAGACTAAACTATGTTTTCTGTGGTCACTGCTGGTCTTAATTAACTTAATGGTGCAGTTAGGGTACGTGTCAGAAACCGTGCTCCTACATTGTTGGTGATGGGACCGGTTGGCCACTGGAGTTTCCACACGTTGGAAGATCCTGACCGTTAGAGTATGTGTTGCTTGCAAATCTTTCTTGACACGTACCCCTGCTTGGCTGCTTCTTTAATTACATAACTATTGATCTGGAGTGATGGCTTAGATTAAACTAAACTTAAGATAAATCCGGAGTTAGTAGATTAAGTGTAACACCCGCCGACCGGTTACTTCGGTATCATGTCATGATATTTTATTTTATAGCTAGTGAAGTAGAGCATCCGAATTTAGAAGGAAAGGATAAATATAAATATGATGTTGTTTGTAAGTTCTTTAGGAATTTCAATAATTGTTCAACGACGTAATATTAGGAAGTAGTCTTTTCGTTGGACACGTTATCTTTATGTAGAATTATTTAAAAATAACATATACATATGATCTTGCATCTTCATAAAATTCATCATATGTGTTGAAAAATTACAAAAAAAATTATTTATATTGTCTCATCTCTATCTTTCAACTTTCACTTCTTCTTTCCTCTCACTAAAATTAATAACTCGATTACTAAAGTAATGAAATTCGATAAATTTTTTCACTAAAAATTATTTATTTTTATTTATCTTATTTCATATTCACGATTTTTAATATTTTAGTACAAGAATCTGATAATTGATAAAAGAATTTTTATACAAAAAAATTAATATTCTTGGAAAAACACATTTTATATAAAAATGAATTTTTATTAGACAAATGATTTTTTAATAAAAAACAATTAATTATTTTGTATTTTAAAATTTTAAAAATTATCGAATTTCATTAGTTTAGTAATCGAGTCATTAAGTTTAGTGAGAGACAAAAAATAAACGAAAGTTGAAAGATAGAGATGAGAGAGTATAAATAAAAAATTTGAGTAATTTTTTTGTATTTTTTACAACACATATAATGAAGTTTATGAATTTTGGTTTATTCATAGTGATTATGCAAAAATTCCATTAAATATTAATATACTTAACGGACGTTAACGGAAAAGTTAAAAAATTATTGAATTTCATTAACGGACGTTAACGGAATGACATAAAGATAAATATTTTTGTTTTCTTATGATATTAAGATAAATTGTTTGATTTTGCTATGACATTAGACCAAGTAGTCATAATCAACTGGCATAAAGTCAATTTAGCTGTTTCTTGATGACATCAAGCAAATAACCCTAAAATTAATCGGTTTCACACGAGGTTAGCTAGAATCACGCACAAATTAAACAAAAAGGACACGTAATGACAAACAATGTACACATTATCCTGTTTTGAGTATGCCAGCAGCATTTTTGCATTGAGAGTTAGATAAGTTGATCGTGTTATTTACGTTGGGTTTTTTTAGTTAAATTTTTGTAATACAAGTGATATCTTAAAGTTCTAGGATGAATGCATATTGCTTGGAGAAATCATCTAAACAAGTCTTTGTAAATGACATACTTTTACTTTAGACCTAAATAAAGCACAATATCAAGTTAACTAGAATTCTTGCGCATTTTAAGGCCTATGTTTTGGTATAGTTTCCCCGAAATCATATGCTGTGGTTAAGTTGGCTATGTATATTAAATAGTATTAGTGATATAAGAGAGGAAAGATGTAGAGATAATTTCGTCAACTCTTTATATATAATTAAGCAATAACCATAAGAAAATATTAAAATGAGTGAGCACATATTATTAAGCGAAACTAAAGCAGCAAAAATGAGCTCATTTGGTAGCTAGACATCGAATTTTGAAGCCTCAAATATCTGGTACAAAATTTAGTATTCCTACATATATATGACATAAGGTGAGTTAAGCATCACGAGTCTCCCCGTAGGAAGTATGTCGTGGATGTGGAAGGAAGTAAAATTCAAAAGTACGTCTTGTGAGAACTGAGAAGGACATAAACCTTTACTTGTTATGGAATTTATTGAATCCTTAAGTGGAATTCTTATAATATTATTCCACCTTCAATCACGGTCCCTTCAAAATCCCAAGTTTGTGCACCATCTAAGTTTACTGATTGATATAAAGCAAATTAAACATAATATCTTGATTGATAAATACTTCTACGTAGCAATGATCTGAATGTCCGTATTATTTTATAAACTGCTTAGACCAAAGAGGAAGAGAATTCTACCAAGATAAGATCACATCATGCAAAAGACAGTTGTACTCTCTGAATTTTCTGCCCATTGTTTTTTTTTTTGTTTGGAAGTGATTGAGTGCACAGATTAAAAATATTCTTGCTGTCACTCACAAAAAGAATACAAAATTCTATAGAACAAAGAAGTTAACCCAATAGTAGAGGTCTTACGAATCCAAGCGGCAAAGCAATAAAAGAGTCAAACAATTCAAATTAGTACGTAAAGACAAATCTTCTAAGTGTGAATTCTTCCTCAATGGTTGAAGGAGAGAGAGACATGATTTATGTCCGGAAAGCTCAACTGACCCACCCAGAGCAACAAGCACTACTCCGGATCCAATAATACCCTCCGAGAGGTCCACCGCAGTCTCATCATTAGCAACTGTGCGTTGTGATTTCTGATTTTCACACTTTTCGCTAAAATAGGGTCCACGGCCTCGTCATAAATTTTATGCCATTGTTAATTACAAGAGTAGAAAGATGGTCACATGATCACGTTGAAGGAAAGTTGATGTTAATTAAATATGTAGTTGCAGTATCCCATGTCATGTTCTCTGTGGCATCTTCAGCAGATCTTCAACAAAATCCTGAATTAAGACACTGTTTTGTCCTCAAGCAGACAAAAGCTTAAGTTGATTATGCTCTGCACATGAATGCTACCTAACTATTGCGCCCCAACACAATAGTTTACACTGCAAGCGTCGCATATACCAAAGCGGATGGTACGTTTTAAATTATTGTCACTTGTTTACACTTTTCTTGGTGATCCATAAATTTTGGAGATCTAATTCCGCTTTGGGACAGATAAACTGCAATTCAAAATTACAGCTTTTGGATCGAATTAATCTAAATTATTTTAGATCAATTTTTTTTTTCTAACTTAACCGTTGGGGCTTGAATGCTTGATTGAACCACTCCGGTTGGTTTGATATTTCTGATTGTCTCCACGTTTTTTTCTTTCTTTCCGAACTTTGGCGAAGATCATCTCCTTTCCTCGGTTCCTCCCCCTTTTCCGGTCAACCCATGTCTACTATTTTTGTGTCATCATTTGATAAATATTTATGAAATATGAAGCATAATCCTTTGACTTCAAATTTGAAATATCTTTTTTTATCTCAAACAATCACACCTCAGACACAAGCCTCAGGGAAACACCCCTGTAAATTATTATTACTTCATTGTTTCCTAACGAGAAAGGCCCAACTTCCCCAGTAGCTAAACCTTGTGGTTTGAAATCTCAAACCTCAGTTAGAACTTTACAACTTGTATATCGTGTGACAGCAAAAATCTTAATGAACCATTAGGGAACAGTGGAACACTACTATCTGAATCTCAACCAGACAACCAGTGCAAATGTACAATCTATTGTGCTTAATGAGGTTGAGTTTTTCCAAGATCTTTGCTTTTGAATTCATTTCCTTCTTGATTAAAGAATCATATTCTTAAGTATTCGAGTTATAATTTAGGAATGTTTAGAAAGAGAATTCTACCACTCCACCAGATCTTGAAGAATATTTAAGTTTAAATGTGATTACAAAACATAAACAACTTTCTATAAAGTAATTATTAATTCTTCAATTCCTGCTTCCAAGTTCTAACAGCCTTGCATGGCATGCTTTTACATATCTTTTTACTACCATGCATTATTCTTGCAACTAGTGGGATATAAATATTGTGAGATATAAATGATGATACAATTATAAATATAATCATGTAATACAGTAGGTTACAGATGTTGAATAAATAATTCAGCAGAATTCAAATTAAACCAACGTATAAATTCATGTTTAGAACAACAAACAAACGATGAATAAATGATCAGAAACGAACTTACAAACTGAGTCGTCGAATTCTAACTTGCCTCTCTAAAATATTGCCCTCACATACCAGTGGGATGAGTCTGACCCTTTTCTCCCATTATAACGGTTCCTTCGTCGAACGGGCGCACAACAGAGTCGACGAACCTCGAAAGCAACGCAAAATCTCGCAAGATTTGACCGCCAGAGAACGCTGGAATGGGAGGAGAAAAATCGTCAGAGAGAGATGATTTTTTTTCTCTCTGAGAGAGATATTAAAAATGTGTATTTCATGGAGAAAACTAAACGTGATATATATATATATATATATATATATATCCGTCAAAGACTTAAATGCAATAAACAATAAATTCAAGGACCAAAAAGATATAATTACCACCCTTAAAATTTCTAATTTCCCTTAGTCTCACCCTACCCAAGACAAGATGGGACAGAATGAGCACACACGCAAGGAGAATTCTCTACTCCCATCTTTCTATCTTACAAAAGGTCATGGGAAAAGAATGTTTATCAACATTCTCCAACTTCCCAAGTTCCCCAATGTGGGATTAAAAGAAAAGTGAGCACATGACACATAACTCAATAAATCTTATCTTCAACTCAATGTTAAATTTTCTCAATTAAGTTGTTCATGAGTCTTCTCAAACTTAATAATCCAACAATAAAGACATCGTGTAAGATAACATGTTGTTCACTACCTTGTTGGTCTCTTAACTCACCCTCAACGTACATTTATTTGTATGTTGCGTTATCTTATCTCTTTTGTAATCGGATCCTAGTACCTTACTATCTTTGGCAATATCGATTGTGCAGTCTTCAACAAAAAAATCTGACATTTTATTCTTTTTACTTTATATAGATTATTTTTTATTATTTAAATGAAACTAATTACTTGCTAATGTTGCATCACTTGCATGGATATGATGTTTTTCTTTTTGAAAATAAGGTAGATGCATGAGATAAATAAATTCCTTGCTACGAGATCCATAGCAAAGGAAATCAAGTTGAATGTTGATACATGGACATCATGCATCTTTGACGTGCTCTTCATCATCATTCGTGTCATCATTTGCATTTTTTATGCTATTGTTTAAAAATACAATTACTGATGCACGACAAATTGTGTTTCCAATGCAAGACAGATGTGTGTCATTCGCGAGAAACACACATTTATTCCTCGCGGGACAAATCTCTCATGTATCGAAAACACAATCTTTCATGCATTGGATACAAATGGATGTCTAGATTGTCACGTCATCAATTCATCAGCAAATTAAATATTATTGAAAAATAGTTCCACGTTGATAGCACTCGTAAAGAAATCAAGTCTCTTCAAGTCAAGGGCATTCTAAATGGTGCGTTAAAAATACTCCATAAATTATTTTCCAATCAAGTTTAATCCCCCCAAGTTGAGGTACCAAAAATCCCCAAGTCGCTGACCGGAAGACCCCCCGTTAGTGATGCTCTTAATGGTGCTCTAAATTGGGTGCCCAAACTGGGCGCCCGATTTGCCCTCCTTTAATGGGAGAGTGGCTCCTCTATCAGCCTGGGTGCCCGATCGGGTGATTTTTTATTTTTTTTTGTTTATGATTTTTTGTTTTCAAAAATATTTTAAAAATCATTTAGAATCGTTTTTTCAAATATATTTTTTATGAAAATATGTTTTTCGGTGTTTATATTTTTTAATTTTTTTGACATTTTTTGTGTTTTACCTAGAATTGATCCCCAAATGACGTGGAGATGTGAGAATGAAGGGTGCTTGAGTTGATTTTGGGTGTGGTTAAGAAAAATTTAAGGGGATTGATTTGAACTAACGTTGTGGAGAGAAAAGTTGACGTGACTGAGAGAGAAAATAGAACACTCGAGAACTGTCCAAACGTTGTTAACAGTGGTCTAAGACTTCCTTCCAGAGCCTCTCCTTCTCCAACCTCGACACAGATCGAGCAAGATTGGTTCCATCCCACATCGGGACATCACCCTGGTCTTGTCAATATATATATATATATAGTCAAGCTCTAGTGAGCCCACGTCGAGACAAAACCAATTTTCCTCCAATATAATTTCATGGTTTTAATGATTTAAGATCATGTTTCTCTTTAACATTGAGTGGAGTATGTTGGGCCTTGATATCCAGATTAAGGATGTTAGCCTCAATTCCTAACTCTGAATTGAGGTGTTGAGGCTCTGCTTTCTTTTCGAAAAGTCTTGATATCCTCTTTAATTTTTTTCGTGAGGTGTTGGATTTTTAACGAACCACTAAGTTCAATTGACTTTGAAATGACCTCCTTATAATACAAGGGTCGATGATCCAAACATCCTAAAATTTAAAATGTTGTTTTATCTTCAAGTTCTATGTTGTGCACAGAGTAATAGGGATGTGATCCAAAGTAGTTCTCGGAAGACCCACACAATGGGTGAGAGGAAATTGGTTTTCCCACTCGCGTGGGATAAGGAATCGGTCTAGAAGGCTCATTCGTTCCCAAGACTTAAGGCAATTAAGTAGTGTTTGGATGTGCAGTCTTGTAAGTCAAGATTATATAATAATTTTTTTTCTTCTCTCTAGCATCAAAACACCTCAAATCCATCAACGAATTTTTCAAATATCTTGGCCCCCGAGAGGGAGTTGTTATGATTTGCATTGTTAGGATGTCAGAGAGTGATGCTGATTGGGAACATTAAAAGAGCAAAGATATGTTAGTTTACAAAAAGTCCATCCATTTGATGGAGAGACATGGGAGGTGCTTATGGATAAGGGTGGTTGGTCTGACGCAACACAGTTCCCAAGTGATGTTTTATGGTTGCAAGCAATCTTAGAGAGAGATACACAAAGTCAAAACTTTGTTTACAAAAGGAAACAAAAGTACCCACTCACCTAATTTTAATTGGACGATCCCTTAAAGCCGCAAAACGGGTTCGCTCTCCACGCGGTGATGGCTGGAACTTGTCTTTATTCATTTCTTTCCTTTTTTTTTGTGTGTGTGTTAGGTGATGAGATAAGAATAAATGGGAATGCAAACTGAGCGGGACAGCTTTCCTTGGAAACGGTAGGTAGAAGTTGGTGATAATATGTTACTAGTTATGAAATCATAATCATGCTTATCAATTATTATCATACTTAAAGATTCAAAATATGATCCTAAGGCAATGTGAGGAGGAAGATTGAGAAGACGAACTGCTAATTAACTTTCGGATAAGTGATATTCATCCTAGTCAGGTGCGAGTTGAGTTTCCTAGCTCACTAGTTCTAACCAAATAGAGTTGTTAAATCGCTCGAAATGAAAGTTGCAAGTGTTTAATTGCATCTAATTAGAATACCTGACCACTTGTGGATGTATGATTGACTCGAATGTTGATTAATTATACTCATCATAGTACTAAGTAGGCAAACCTTTAATCATCTGCTTTCAAGATCACAAGTCAACCTGGTCATGTGTGATTATTGACCGGAGACCAAACGCATTATCTTTTTTAATTTAAAGGAAAATCAAACTTAGATGCGCAATGAATACTGAGAACACAAGTAAAAATGGACAATGATGTAATAGTTTGAAAGAATGACAAATCTTTAATTCTTGAAAAGGAGAGGGAGAGGGTAGCATCATTGGAGAAAGCAAAGAGATCTTTAAATGGTTTTAATTAAATTTTGACTTTTCTTGTTGCAGTCGATTTTGATGATTTATGGTAAAGATAGGTTCATTTTCGATAGCCGACACAAACATAAACAACTTCACTGGCCAATAAGAAAATAAAAGTTTCTTCTGTAAAGTTTAGTGATCCAGGTACTATCTTGATTTAACGACAGAAAATTCCAAAGACTTCGTGAGATTTTGAGAAATTTTAGAATTGGATATCTAATGAAGATAAGAAGCATATTAATCTTGTTCATAACAAAAATCAGCAAAGGAGCACAATAAGACTTGTCGATCGTGTTGTGTTCGTGTATTATTGTGTAAGACAGTTTTACAGCCGTGTCAGGATTTTCATGTTATCGTGTATAACACAAATTTGAAAAGTTTTCATTATATTTAGATTTAAAATAGTTAAGTGACATATTATATTGTTTTTTTTCATTATAAGTAACATCTTAATTGACCATCATCAAGTAAAAAATATTTGATTATTTAACAAAGATGCAATTCATGTCAGTTTTGTGTAAAAAAAAATAACACATCATGTAATCGTGTTGTGTTCGTGTCAAATCGTGTATCAATTATTTTATATTTGTATATTCACAAATTATCATAATAAAATAATTTAATCATACAAAATATTTCGTGTAAAATCGTGTCGAAATCGTGTTATCATATTGTGTCATGTAATCGTGTCGTGTCCTGAATTGACTCGCACATACTAATTAAACCTTTTTTTGTAAGTTCTATATGAAAGTGAGCAGGGGTGTAAGCAGGGCGAGGTGGGTTTTTGGTCCACTGCTACCCGCCCTGCCTAGGGGTGTGCGAAACCCGGTCTGATCCGGGTTCAGTCTGGAATTTTGATATTTCCGGTTCCGGTGAGGTCCGGACCAGTCCGGTTTTGGTTTTTTATATTAAAAATTCTGGTCTTGGTTTGGCCTTCGGTCCGGACCCGGATAAAAATCTGGTCCTGTCCAGACCGGATTCTCACCCCTACCCCCGCCTAAGTTAAGCGGATATGCGGGGCGGGTCAAAATATTAAAAAACGTTATCCGCCCCACCTAAGGCTAACTAGGCGGAGTGGGTTATGTGGGTTTGGCAGAGGTTTTTTAACTTTTAGATTTTTCCTAAGAAAAATAAAACAATACAAACTTGAGAAATAATCACTCACGACATTTTTTCCTAATAACATTCATTATAAAATATTAAAAACACGAACTAAATAATAACAAACTCTAACATCAAACATTCATAGTAACGTAACAAACTCCAACATCAAACAATAAAAAACTTAAAAATATTTCTTAAAACATAGCAAACTACAACGTCAAATAATGAAAACATTTAAGTTAAACAGGTTGTGGAGTGGATTGCGAGACAACCTGTCCCACTTAGTAGGTAGATTATTCATGTAGTGGGTTGAAAGGTAATCTTTTTTAGTAGATGGGTTTGCGGGTAAAACCAACCTCATTTGCAGCTACAAGAGAGTTACTGCCATCGTTAGTGACACACGTGATCACTTATCGTTCATGTGATGGGTCTTGACACGGAAAGATTTGTTCAGTCTTCTAGTAGTGAATTTTCTCGACTGTGTCTGTCATAAATTTTTTACTCCATGTGACAAAGTGCCGACAAAACAATGGATCTATTTGACATAGTTCCATGGTCTGGTTTGACAAAGCGTGAAACACATGGAGTATAACGGATTGCTTATCAAATCAAATCGACTAATCATCTTAGGATTTGCATCCTGTCCATTCTCACGAGACAATTATACAAAAGATGTACTATAGATGATGGCAAGAATGATGCGACATGAGCACTGTTGGACGATGAGACACATGATCACATCACAATCTACACGAATTAGTTCATGGGTTTGTCATTTCAACATTTTATCTACCACATGGGCCCATGACACCATTACTATTGACTCATCTCACTTGCTTCCAAAGCTTTTGTGTGCGATCCATTGGGGCACTTCGAATTACGTTAATGGGCCATTACTAATGTCACGTCTCATTTCATTCCATAATTTGTGCACAACTTCCTCCTCAAAACTACTTACGGGAGGTGATAATATGTTATACTTCTGCACTTAAAAAGTAAGTGATATATCCGTTATTAGATGAAAGTATAACAGCATTTCAGTAGACAGCCAAGGTTAGATAATAGGAACTACCAGACGAACATTTTTATTGTAAATGTGTGTCTAGACACGCATTGCAGTTGCACTGAATGTGGTGTCGTAACTAAAATCTGGTTGTGTCAAGAATTTCATTTGCAATTGCCACTGGCTTAATTTTCCACTTGTTGAACTAAATAGTCTGTATTTATGGACGTGTTGACCAGCACATGAATCAATCAAATCTCACCCTCTAAGTTCGCGCCATGCATGCATAATAATATTGGTGGTGATCAGCGATTTGGTAAAATCCATGGCAGATTCTTTGGCGACATCATTAAACAAAAGCTAGGTTGTTAAATTTTGAGCAGTATTTTACATTTCGATGAGTCGATGCCAACGAAGTATTACACATGCAGTGGTAGATTTGGTTTGTTTTTATAATGAACCGGATGTTTACAAGGAATTTAGGGGATCCATTTGATTTGTTTCATTCAAATCATCTGTTGGTAAAGCATGGGTCTGAAGACTTGAGAACTAATTATACAACTGGATTGACCACTTTCAACTGTACTGTTTATTCTTCCCGTCATGCAAAGCATAATTCAACATAAGAAGGATATTGCTTTTCAAACAACAAAAAAAGGCTATTTGTTGTTAGGAGTTTTGATCATATTGGACTATTACTTACTAGTTACTTCAAATATAGGTGACACAAGATTTTAAAAAAAAGTATGACAGTGGAAACTATAAAATCTTATAACCCAGATGCAAAGTACAACAAACCAAATGTGATTTAATACCACACCAACGGATAAATACCAAACTTTGGGGGAGATTTTTTTATAATCGATATGGTTGATTTTAATTGTTAGCATGAATAATAATAACAATTAATTTTTTTTTATAAATTTTTTCAAAAGGTGTAAGAAATTATCATATAATATTTAAAAATTGGAATTATTTAAAGTAATATGATGTTATATTTTGATGCTTATATTGACAAATAAAATATGGAATCTGGTCGAGGTATAAGTAACGAGGCAAATAGGGGTGCAAACCGAATATTTTGACTCAGATATATGGTATATCCGAATTGGAATCAGAATTCTGTAATCCATTATCAAATTCGAAATCAGTAATTCGAATTCCGTAATCCATTACTAAATTTGAATTCGAATCCGAAATCAGTAGAGTTATCCGAATTCGAATCTTCAAATTTTTTGAATACTAATTGGTATTCAGATATTATCTGAAATTGAATATATATATATATATATATATATATATATATATATGTATATATGTATATTGTAATTAATTTTTGAATACTAATATGTGTATGTGACCATGTGGGTGTATCCGTATATGTATAAGTGTATATATATTTATATTGTAATCAATTTGGTTTCAGATTATTCGAATTTGAAACACATTATATCCGAATTCGTATCTGATTTCTAATTGGTAATTTTTTTAAACCAAATCCATATTCGAAATTAAATTGGTAAGATGAAACTTACCAAATACAAACTCAATAGAAATTTTCGAATCGAAAATCGGGATAGTTGGTAACAATATTGCACCTCTAGATGCAAACATGTATTATTTTCTGTGTTTATATATATATAGTTTTATATTTTCATATTTTCTGGAGAGAAAAAAATCTTGTTCCACCACTGAGTATTAGGTATATAGTGTATTTGCTTCCTATCTACAACGGTTTACGACGAGTTGTTATGGAAGTAAGTATCTAATAATACTTCAACTACTTGAGATACACAATTAGTGTACGGAATAAGTTAGATTCGTATAATATGTGCTTCCACGTTAGTAAATACATCGACTTCGTTCCAGTAAAAAAAAATATACCGGGGGAAAGTGAAACAGAGAGTGGGTGGATGTAATAAGTCTTAGCGGCAGTTCTGGTTGTGGCCTTCCGACACCACTCCCTCGTCTTCCACACGTCCACACCAATGCCAACTCCAGGCTTAGGGTTTCCCTCCCAACACCACACCAACAAGAAGAAGAAGCAAAGGAAGAAGCATCGTTCAACCAACCACAACAACCAATACCAACACCAACACTTGGGATCCCACCCCAATCCCTCGCCTTATTTACAGCTTGTGAGTTGTAGAGATTTGGTTTCTTTTGACTCGAAGAGTAAATGAAAATGAGATTAAAGTAAAGTAAAGTAAAAGATGACCCCTTTATTTTTTCTTCTTTTGGTGTGTGTTCTTATGAGTTGGTTATCTGTTATGTTGTGTTGTGTCTTTCACGAGACTAAAAATCCCAGTTTTATGGGTTTGTATAATTTGGGTCACACTCAAAACTGCAGCATTTGGAACGACTCGGTGGGTTCAGCAACGGTCCAGATCCGGAGAGGAAGACGGATTCGTCCCGTATCGACCAAATCCAGCATGCTTCCAAGGGTACTCCTGCTTTCTGCCCCCACATAACATTTTCTCTTCTTTCTCTGTTTCTTTCTTTCTTCTCTCACACACCACTGCTGCACTGCATTTTCCTTCTTCTTTGTTGGGCTGCTTTGGTTTCCAAACAAAATTATTATTTGTTGTAATTGGAGTAAAGGGTCATCTTTTTTTGGTGCTATAACTTGGCAGAGGTAGATCAAGAGGTGGTGGGAAGGTGGGGAGAGGAGGTAAGAGTTCTTCATTCACAAAAACACTCTTTCTCTTTGACCCTCAAAGGTACACAGTTTATAATGTCGCGTTTTTGTAGTTACTTCTTCGACTATCGTTTTTTGTTGTTGTTTGGACTCAAATTTGTGTGTTTGGTGGTTTATTTGCAGAATGTCAGACCAGGAGGCTTAGATCTGATGGTGTTCCGTCACCGGTGGGACAATGGAAGCAGAGGAGGAGACTACCTGACTCTCTTGATTTGAATGGCCAAATGAGCGATACATCCGTCTCGTCGTCGAGATGTTTTGATAAGGGTGGTGGGTCGAAGAAGAATTTGGTGATGCCTGTCCACGGTAGGACAGGTGTATTTCCGAGCCCTGGAACGCCAAACTACAGGCATGGTGGTGGTGCTGCTGCAAATGGATGCCAAAAGGGATGGAGTTCAGAGAGAGTGCCGTTGCCGTCAAATGTCAGCAGGAGATTCGGAAGCAGCACAGCATTGCTACCTTTAGGCAATGCGAAAGGCATACCTTCTAAATGGGAGGATGCTGAGAAATGGATCTGTAGCCCAGTTTCTGTTGATGGTGCCGGTGCCGGTGCGAGGCAGGCAATGCTACCTCCTCATCATAGAAGGCCTAAGTCTAAGAGTGGGCCACTTGGGAATCCTGCTGGGGTTGGATCCTGCTACTCATCGGCATCACCTTCCTTGCCTTGTTTTGATGGCGGTAGAATGTGGAATTTGGCAGCTAATTCTCCTCTCATGGCTGGAATTCTGGTGGCAGATGGTGGATGTTATGGTGGTAATAGTGAGATAAGGGAGAGGAACAGCTTTTTTATAGGAGGGGGAAGGAAATCTTATTCTGCACAATCAGAGCACAGTATGATGCGATCCGCTAGTGTTCATGGATGGTCGGATCTATTGTTGGAGTCGTCTTCCTCATGGCATAGCTCTCAGGGTACTACTGCATTCTCTACTTGTTTCCCCCCATTTAGTCTCTCATATTTGCTGGCTTTCATAGTTTTCAGTTACATGATTGTCTGAGGCCCTCGCATATTTCTTCACATATTCTTTACTATGTGGGAAGAGACTAGTACATTTATATGCAGTGCCCAAGTTCTATAAAGTTATCATGCAAAGAATCACTCATAGCTAAAAGGATGTCCAACACCAACACCCTTCCTATAAATTATGGTGTTGATAATGTTGATTTTTAAACATTTTGTTCAGTAATTCTACGGCAAATAATACAGTCGAAACATGCAATCCCCTTAGCAAGTGTAAATCAAAGAGATTTTAATTGTGTCTACCTAGCGAAAAATTAGAATTGATATAGGCTTGTATTATCCTTAACATACCAATTTCCTTTTACTTGCTAGTTAGAGAAGATTACATCTTCCATAATAAGGTCAAGCAGGAAGTAAACCAAGTTATTTGCTACAAAATTTAAAAGATGAACAATTTTGATGGAAAATAACGATGAAATACTACAGTTTCAAATTATAGTACAACCCAGTGCACTAGTTAAATAGCTATCCTATAAGATCATTTTCCTTGTCTACAATTTTTACTTGCATTTCAATCATTACTTTTTTGTTTTGAACTCTTTGTTCAAATGTAGATGAGAAATTCGACTCTCAGAAGGGTGACACCACCATAGACTCATATGCCATTCCAAGAAAAGACATGGCAACACAGATGAGTCCTAAGAGCAGCACTCACTCTTCTACCAAAGAAAGGCAGCAACTCACTTCGCCATCACGTTCATCTCTTCCCATTGTAGAACTGCAAAGTCATTGCTCGAAGGTAGAGGTGAGAGATGTACAAGTAGATGACAGAGTGACAGTCACAAGGTGGTCCAAGAAGCACGTTGCACGTGGTTTGGATAAGAAATCGGCAAACATCACTCTCTGGAAGAACGAAGCTGTGGAGTCTCCAACCGAAGCATGGAAAATCATAGAGACGGCCAAATGCATGTCCAAGTAAATTATGTGCTGAGCTCCATTTGAACTTTGATACACTCCAAAAAAAATTTGTTTTGTGAAGGGCATCTTGCCATGACATCATAACTAGTAGTCAGGTGGGAAGTTAAGTAAATATGGACTTGAGCGTTTGTTTTCAATCAAGAGTGTAGGGCTTGGTTGGGGTTTAGAATGTAGAAGCAGGTCACAAGGAATTCAGGGGTTGGGTTGGAGGATAAAGGATGGTCATCCAGGGAAGAAGTTATAAGGTTCAATGGTTCATGTGTTCCTCAGTATGTTTTGAAACAGAAAAGTTGGTTCGAGATACCAATAGACAGGATAGAAAACCTTGTGTCCAGACTCAATATGGTGAAAAAATATCAAATCATTAGCATTTTATTATTTTTCATTGAAATGCAATTACTTTCCATCAAATTGTAGAAACAGTTAAAAACACAAGACCTTGTGGATTTCTCCCCACTGAAACAATTGGTCGATGTTGAGACGTTTTATTTCTCTGCAGGTCAAAAAGAGAAGACGCAAAGATCACAGCCTGGGAAAACCTACAGAAGGCAAAAGCTGAAGCTGCGATACGGAACTTAGAGGTGCATTTCTTGATTTCTTATCCTTAAATTAGAAGTAATATCAACCTGTTACCTATCTGTTAAATGTTTGAGATAGAATTACATCGTTTCTTGTTATTGTTCAACTTGCATCTAGTTCTGTTCAGTGTTCCAACTTTGTTTCCTGTTATTTTCTTTTGATTTTGATCTGCCCTGCTGAATTAGTTCAATTGTTTCAAAATTTTGAACCAGATGAAACTTGAGAAAAAGAGATCGTCATCTATGGATAAAATCTTAAGTAAACTGAGATCAGCTCAGAGAAGAGCACAAGAGATGCGTAAAACAGTGACTTCTGACCAGACACCTGAACTTGCCACACCAACGAAAAAGGCTCTAATCTTTCGTAGGACTGGACATGTGAATACCTTGAGTGGGTGTTTCACATGTCATGCCTTCTAGTTGCTTAATTGTTTTCACGTTAACACATCTTTGGGCTTCAATTGTGTAAGTTCATTTTCTTACTGTCATACAATCTGGAAACTGAATGTTGCTACTGCTGATAATGCTAAATAAGTAGATAGATCAGGTATTCACTATTGGGTACACTATGCACTTTTCGGTATTCGATAATATGTAGCAGATATGTTCCCTTCGTTATTGTACCTAGAACAATTTCAATGAAGACTTCATTCTTAAAAACACATGTTTCATTCATACTGTTTCAATCTCTCTAAAGACATCTCTGTATTTCAGGTTCTAAAAGAATTTAAAGATGTCAAAGATGGTAGACAGCGAAGTTTATAAATTCTGACTGAGGTAGTTTAATGGGGATCTGTTTAGTCACTCACGTGCATATATATAGATTGATGATCTTCACAGGAGAGCCCCTTGCCAACTGAAAACAGGGATCGCCCTCGCCATTCTGCAAGAACTCTTCAAATACTGAAAACACGTGTTGTTTCCGCTTATACTTGAGGCAGGCAGGCAGTTCGTTTGCTTATACTTGAGGATGGGCAGAATGAGCTGGTTGTAATGATAATTTATTAGTGAAATTTCTGGTGCCCGTGGGGTAATTGTGGGTCGTGGGTGTTCTATAGCTGCGTTTTTTTCATCTGTATCTTTTCGTTAGCCTTATCACCCAGAAGCAAATGAATGAATGAATATTCCGCATGGTTAACAGATAACTTTTATTCTAATAGAAGTTACAAATCGTGGCATCATTTACATTTTTCCTGTCCAATTTCAAGGTTTTTTAGCTCACACATGACCCGGAAATGATCAATGTTTTCTTTACCCTGTTGGATATTTTCAATGTTACCTGACAGAAACTTCTCCTGCCCAGACAATTTGTTCGTGGCGTGTTTTCTTGTTAGAGGGAAATTTGAGGCCCACCAACATTTCCAACAAAGCACAAGACTAGAGATCACCTCACAGACCAGCTCTAAAGCTCGAACCTGCTTGTATGGGCCACACTTTTTATATCAAATCTCCGATACGTAATTCTTTAGAAAGAATGACAACGATCAACGCGTACAATTCATACAATTAAAGGCGGCCAATATTTGAGTACACCAGACCATACAGATTCTACCGTTTTCTTTCAATAAATATTAAAACTCCAATCAAAGAGGGGGTCGATGCCTATGTCTTATCTTAGCAAATACGAATACAAAAAAGCAAACGATCCATCTCTATGCTGCAGTGAGCTACCGTACAATTTTCATATTCAGTGGGCTATTCTGGATTCCTCAAACTATATGCTAAGATGACTACAAATCACATGTTTATACGCCAATATCAAATTACACTCGCTGCCTTCAGCATGTGTCCAACATGGGAATTCGTATAATGTTTCCAACATGGGAATTCAGTAAGGTCTGTACCTCCAATCCATTCTTGATGGTCGACCACTGCTGCTCCCTCCGGCACCATAACCCCACTACAAGAAAGGTCATTAAGAGAAATCAGAATGATTAGAAGTAATCAAGATGATCTTGATGAATAGTCACTGTCATCGTATTATTGCAACATATCATATTTACAAAAAGCAAATGGAAAAAGGTGCACGTCATAATCAGACCAGAAAATTCCATGGAACAAAATTTCATGTTTGGCATGGCCGACCCTACCACAATATAAAAGCTATATGAAAGTTATATCTATGAGAGTTGTGGATATTAAACCTAAAACTATTTCGCCATATGATAAGATCATAAGAGGCACGAGGTTCTAAATTTGCAATTAGTGGGTTGATGTTGACATATTTCCCTTTCCCATTTAAGGTGATGCATGATATGATGGTAAAACAAGAAAATCTTACTCACATCATCAAAATCCAGGCTTCCATAAAGCCTTCCATATGAACGCACAGGACCACCATATCCACCATATGGCTCAGCAACATGTCCCATAAAGTTGCCACTAGAACTGGGGACATCAAGTGGTGTAGCAGAGTCTATAGCAACCTGGAAAAAGAACATCTGCAGATAAAGATCATAGTTTGTGCATTATGCTTGCACAAGATTTACAAGCTTCCAGGTCAAGGAGGACAATAGCAAGTTACAGCAAAGCCACAAAATCATGTCATCATGTGAACCATTTTTAAATTTATTTAACGATTGCAGTTTGAACATCACATTGTCCTCATTTTACTCGGATATTGGATTCTATTGAAAGCAATCAATAAGCGACAAATTCATCTCAATGTATTGATTTATAGGCTTCAATTGTTCTGAACTGCAAAAGAGTAGAATATCAACCACCAAAAGAAATGGCATGGTGGACTACTGCTACAAAGTAGAATATATCAAGAATATTACTCTCAATTGTCTCAAACTTATAACCAGAACAAATCCACCGACCAAACACTATATGGACACCAAACAGAAAATCGAAGCCGACAAAATATTAAGCACCCCAATGCTCAGTAATACCATTCAAGTCCAGAAAACTGACCGTGATTCAACTTGCAAGATAATATTAGCCCCATCTGGTGGGACCATATAAGCCACGCAACTAAAAAATGCCAAGAGCCCCAACTTTCACAACACTAAGGAAATTCCATCACTTTTTTTGTTTTACAGTTTTGTTATATTTGTTTCTCATATACTCATCTTATGTTAAATTGCTATCATTTCTTTCTAAATCTCAACGTAATAGTACAATATTTTAAAATTGAACATAGAAAGCATGTGATTTTTTCGGGGTTCGATCTGCTGTTATGGGTACAATCCATACTTGGTTGTAACTTGATTGGTTGAGTAATTAATTTTAAAAGAGAGAGGAGCGCAAAACATGGGGTATTGTGCCACACGTACAAGGTAGAAGCAGCAAAGTACGATTTTTAACCATAACAGCAGATCCAGGGATGCTTTTTTTCCTCCTTTTCTAAAATTTCCTTTGCTCTACCAACAGATACCTGCCATTGCTTGAATTATGTTTACTCACTTCAATGTCTATCATTACTGTCTTAAAGCAATTAGGATACATAAAGGCAAGTATCTTGACCATAAATAACTTCAAGTGAATTCTTGTTGTTAATATTATGCACTTAAATTTAAGAATATTAAACCCCACTATCCATACCTCCTGCCCAAGTATTTCATGGGTACGCCGTGACACACGATCTGCTATTCCATCCTCAGCAAAAGTTACAAAACCAAAGCCTCGATGACCGCTCCTCTTAGGATCCTGGAAAGAAATAAGATACTAGCACAAGATATTTCAATTAGACCTAATGCACGAGAGTTGTAAAGTTGTCTAACCTTCGGCACATACACATCATAAATACGCCCATATCTACTGAAATACTGGCGCAGGTCTTCAGCACTTGCCTCCTGAGGAAGCCTGCCCACAAAAATCTTTTTTCCCAATCCACGTGTAGGAGGTTCAGGCATTCCTGAGCATTAAAAGAACAACTTTTAGCACATTCACCAAATAATTTAAAATCTTAGTATTACGATGTAAAAATACACAAACACTTACTTCCATAAGCTGAACCGGGATGATCGTAAAGTGTAGGTGCACCTAATGCTGCATATCTTGTTGCTGCCGAGATATAAGCATTATATGCACCATATCCACCTTGTGGCACCCTGCTTGGATATCTTACCTCCTCTTCCTGGATATATGAAAAATGCTTGTTAGGAGCACTCAACATATCTCAAAATATATGCATCTAAGTCTCAAATTCAAAATGTATTGATTTTGAAAAGTGAAATGAAAAAAAAAAAGTTGCCTTGGGAGCTGCACGATCAACGACTATAGTAGAGCCACCCAACTCATGAGTCTCTGACATCAAGGTATCCACTGATTCTGTTTATCCAAAAAATGAATTTTTATCCACATTGAATTATGACAATACATAAATCATTTGGAATTTATACAGAGATAATACATTATATGACTGTTAGAACTTAGAAGAAGATCAATCCTCTAGTCTTTTGTGATGATTATGTCCCTCATGATGGCAACAAAATCAACAGATAACCCAATGGCTAAGAAATAAAGCATCACAAAAAAATCTAAGGAATTCAAGACAGTGGACAGAGAAGGCATACATGCTAGAAAAGCATGTCTATGCTAATATTAACTGCCACTGGAAATTGTAAGTGTGCAGCCAAATAGCATGCTTACAGAAATGAATTTACCGAGGGTAAGAGGGATCAGTAACAAAGATGACATCTACAACAACCATTTTCTAATTGTTAGTGACATCTTTTTTAATGGAAAAGAACTTCCACATAAAGGCTAGAGATACCTGCATTCCTAAAGACATACTTACAGTGGATTATAGCGTGCTTGTACAGGTTATGTTCTATGTAACCAGCTACAAGAGTAACTAAATTTAACCCTTAATACTTCTGAGACAGATGCCCTGCAGGCTAGAACCTTTTAAATAGCATGTGAATTCCATTTAGCCGACAAAGAAATATCACAAACTCTATTGCCTACATATTGTTGAAGCTCTTCCAAAGTTAAATCTTTCACACAAAAAATGGATATGGTGTTACAAGTATTGTGCAAATAGCATAGCAATATTCTACAACGCAGATGATGTTGCAAACCCCATGACTCCTACAATTTAATTTTCATTCTTGCATAACTAAGATGACTCCACCCGCTATCATAGATAAGTTTAAAAGTAATTATCAGCACTTCCTGCCCCCCTAATGGCCTAATCCCAATCCCAGAGTCAGTCTCCTCATGGAGGATACTGGAATGTCTGACGTATTACGTGGTACTTGCGTGGTTGTTGTTGCCGTAGTGCAATTTATCCCAAAACTCATTCCATTCTAAACTTGTGTATCTCCACATATTTGCATCATATTCATACGTTAATCTGCCTTTACAAATCAACAGAAAGGCGTGTCCAACTGATACAAGTGTCGAAGTAGTAAATTCCCAAACTTTAACACTATAATTATTGATAATCCAGAACAGACTCTTTTAGATAGTCAATGAATTAGAAGTAGTTATTTCAGGTGAATAGGTGATGGCTTGACAGGTGTGACATAACTAGAATGCTAGGTAGATGAGTTAACAAGATCCATTGACATGCACGTAGTACACATCAATCCCTCAATACACCCACAACATACATAGTTACATATTTTATTTCTCAAAAAATAAAATAAAATGAAACCCATTCACAGATGTTAATTGCAAGATGCCAACATATGTGATTTCAGCCTGTGACTGAAGAGTAAATGCAATAGAAAATGAGAAATTAAGTATTGGAGTTCATAACTGCTTCTATATAATTGAAGGAAACATGTAGGAAACTACTACTACCTGAATTTTCAAATGTTATGAAGCCTATTCCACGATGCCCTTTTGAGCCTACCTCCTGTGGATGAAAACAGACTGTAAACCTATCTTGCAAGGAAGGAAACTTCTAGAAAATCAAGATGGTTAACGTTAAAACCTTTACTATATTATCTAAAAAAGGCTTTTTAGGAAAGAAAATCCCCTTTTGTTGAACTATGTTAAGTACCAAACAGTAACAAAACACTCCCACAAAACACTAAACGACAAATAAAAAAGACTGAAAGGTGGGAAAGTGGCTTATGGTTTTCCGGATCTATATAATGTTCTCAACTGAAAAAAAGAAAAGAAAAGAAGATTACGAAATGAAACGACACCAACAGAAATATTTATGAGCATTTCAAGCATGGAAACGTCATGGTATTGTTTTCTTGCACAATCTAATTCTTTACTAAGTCATTATAGTTTTCTACATTTTTCCTGTGTCAATGGGAAACACTGCATTGTTGTAGAACTTCTCATAAATGCAAAATGCAAAGCCTTGTGAATTGCAAGGTTCGGTAAAAGGTAGCACTAAATACTTGCAACTACTTAATTTATGAGTTATTGAGCTACTAACATTCATGAAATTAGTCGTAGATAATGGTTCCCGGTTGGGAATAGTATCAACCATCAAAATAAAACTCAACAGAAGAGAAACCAAGATCATATGATGTAGGTGATAACTGAGAAGCTATAGCCTATCTCACCTTTGGCATGTATAGGTCTGTTATCTCCCCATAGTGTTCAAAATATCTGCAAAGGAGAACAAATTGGCAATTGTCATTTTAAAATAAATTCAGGTTCTACATGTGCACAAAGACGATCAACTTACCTTCTAAAATCTGATTCAGTAACTGATGGAGGTATTCTAGCTACAAATATACGAGTAATTTTCTTAGAAGAGACATGCCTCATTTCTTCCTGTAAAAGATGATGTTATTGGTGGATAATACCAAAGCTTCAAACATGTACAAAAAAAAACCACTTCATACTCTTGGTGTGGCTATTTTCACTTCAAGGGTCCTATTTCCAAGGACATGCTCAATTTCAAGGACAGTCTGCACGAAAGAAAAAGAAAAAGAATACCATGTCAAGGTTATAAATATAAAAAGAATATTATGAATAGAGTTTCGATAACTCAATATTCATAGGATTTATTCTTGCATCAATGCATTAATGTTGTGGTAGCATAACTTTGGAGTGCAATTTATCTTGGGATTTAAAACTTTGTCATTTACAAAAGACTTGTTAGGATGAGTTCCCTAGGAATTTTATAAGTTCGTGCTAATTTGAAATAACATCTCTACATAAATTTGTCAAAAACAAATCTGAAGATCGAGGTGGAATTAAACGTAGACATTTCAAATGAAAAATGGTAATGATAGCAAAAACATTAAAAATACACTACCACATGCAACTTCTAGTTACCATCCTATGAAGTTGGACATACTTATTATGTTATCCAAACAAAAAAGTTACAATTCACACCTACAAATCTTGGATTTGTAATTCCTGTCCACTAAAAGCATCATGGGATTTAAAAATAACACATCCAAACACCACCTCAATACGATTTGCACTTTGAAGTCTGAAACACTGAAAATCATGATAGAATTAAAGCAAAAGCTTTTAGGTTTTAACCAAGCAGAAACTAAGGAACAGATGATCAGGAATAATCAAATGTCTGCTGGTTGCTTGCAATATAAGAATTCTGTTATATTTGCAGTGGCGGCAGTCATTTTTTAGAATTTGATTTGATTCCAATTGTAAGTTGGATTGCTCACTAGAACTCAAACTGTTTGAGAACATAAACCCTTACTTAATAGATAATTATAGAAAACAGTATGCAAATCAGCAAATGACAGTCCACAGTACAACCTCGAAGAGAACACATAAACTAGATGTAATAACTCTTTATAGAACCATGTCGGACACAATCACCAAAATTTAACAGTTCACAGTACAACCTTGAGGAGAACACATCAACTAGACATAATGTCTCTGTATAGAACCATCTCGGACACAATCACCAAAATTTAATAGTTCTTCTATTGGTACAAAAAATTGACAGTTTCGACTTCCAAAAGATAAGTGAAATCAGGTTGATGTTGTGAAAAATCTATAATTTCTTTCTGTGACTCTTAATCTCTTATACCAGTCACTGAAAATCGTAGAGAGGACTAGGAATTGTTTAAAAAAATTGGACAAAGAAATATTTGAGCAGGATGCTGTGGAATAATGGTTTAAAGTTTAAAACTTGGCACCAAGCTGTGAGTTCTTCCTAGTGTGATTATTGATGCATTATTCCAGTTTGTTGATTATGTGTCTACATGGTACGGAGATGTCTTTTAATATTTTAAAGTTAAAACACACATGATTCAAAACTGAGAAGCATGATTACAGACAATCAAAAAATAAAAATGGCTACTAAGCCTTGTAATCACCAAAATATACCTTGCTAAGTAGCAGGATTACAGTTTCTATAGTTTTGTCAATGTTCTCACTCTCTAATGTTAGCTTTGTAACTTGTTATGTTTTTTTCTGAAAAATATGTTAGCAAATGAATCATAACAAAAGATCACACACAAATAAGCATATGACACTCCTTCAGTATGAATATTAACGTACTATGACAAATTGACAATATTCCATTGAACATATAAGTAAATAAACATTAAGTAGATTAAAAAAGCACTAAGTACATCTAGACACTTTTTAGAGAAATATCTGGAAAAGGCCTCCTATATTTCAATTGCTGGAAAACAATTGAGACTATTCATTGTGCAAATGAGATGCCAGAGTGAATCAAATTATTACATTCTAGCAACAGTTCCATGTGGTCAAGAAGCTAGCAATATTTACAATAAAAGGAGTTATGACGTTCAATATGAAATTTGTTCTGGATCAGGTTAATGGTCACTAGGATGACAATTTATAATGAAATAACCATTAAGATGGTACGCGATAGCATGGACTTGACAATTAGTTTGGGTATACCTTAAATCCTAAAAACATAAAAAAGTCATATCGACGGGAAAGGTACAAAAACCATATGATAGTATGACCAAACTTTATACATCTATTTATTTTTCAAAGAAAAATTACCTTTGCATCGTCTGAAGATGAGAAAGTTACATATCCAAAGCCACGAGACCGACCTGTAGACCGTTCCTGAAGTTTAAACCAAACATTGATGAGATATTTTGTTCCTCGAAATTTAATTTCAAAACAAAGTGCGGGCGAACCCCTTTTAATTTTGACTCCACCGGTTTTCTGAAATACCTATAACTACAAAGCTAAATTAGTTTAACAAATACCAACCACCTGACCTCCTAACAGCTGTGTAAACAATTTGGCACCAAGTAATACCTAAGTTTCACCATCTACTGCTATTTTGTGCATTTAATTGGATCAGCAATCCATGTAAGGGCAAATAAAACCCAAAAAAAATTAGGAGGTTGTATTGAAAAGAAAGAGAGGACCTTCATGACAATGCAATCTTCGAGGTCACCGAACTTGCTCATGTACTGCCGGAGTCCGTCCGTGTTGACATCCCATGGGATTCCGAGCACCTGCAACAATCAAATCAACCAAAGATCAAATCTTTCCACCTTCCTCTTCCCTAAAAATCTATTTATTTAAAAAAAATTAAAAAAAAAACACAAACCACGAGTTTGGTCGCCATGGCTAAGAACCGGGGATCTGAGAGCGACGACGAGGACGCGCACACACAGGGGGATCTCACGGGAACCTCTCTCACAGTTAAAGTCACACCTCTCAAGTGAAGCTCTCTGATGGGTGTCTCTCCCTCCCTCCCTCACACACCTGCACAGAAGCACACACGCGCCGAAGGTGGCTCTCATCTTGGGGTCTCGACCGAAGGCGGCGGAGAGGGGAAGAGGAGAGAAGGATGAGGAAGGCATGGGTTTTGGGGGGGGGGAAGGGTTTGGAACTCGAACGCTCTTACCTCGCTCGCTCGCGCCGCTCCGCCTCGCTCCTCACGATCCACACCTCCACCACCAAAGTTTCGGATTTTCCCTATTTCAGGGTCTTATATCGGGTGGGGATGACACGAACGGAATTGGATTTGGGTTTCGGACAGCACCTACTGCGGTTGATCTGCCGTTCGTGTGAGATCGAACGGTTGGGATTGCCGGATTGGGTTACAGTGACGAGTATTTTACAAGTAGCTTGGGTGGATTTACTATTATATAAGTGGTTGGGTTAGCTCAGAAAAAGGAGTGACGTACCGATTGTCCCTCGGTTTTAAATGGTAGGTCAAAACCATTTAACCATCCTAATCGAACTGACGGATATGATCATAACCATTTAATAAATGGACGGATAAAGATTGTAAAAATCATAATCACTTAATAAATAGACGGATAATGATACATGATTTAACTCGTTCGTTTAACCATTTAACGACGAAAACATAATGAATATATATAATATTTTATTATATGTACTATATACATATAATTTTTGTATTTGTCAATATGTGTGGATGTTTGATGTTGTTTTATATGAATTTGTGGATTTTTATATTATGAATTTTTGGAGGTTTTGATTATGAATTTATGGATGTTTGATGTTTTTAACATGTTTGACAAGTTTTTATCCATTTAACCATTTACCCAATTCTTATATCGATTTTAGTATTCATTAAGTTTTAACCATATAACCACCTAAAACTGTTTAATTAAATTAAACGGTAAGTTCATGGGTAGATGTAAAAATAAATGAGTTTCTAATCGAACAGTGAACCGTTCATTACGCGGATAGGAACATGGATAAACCTTATAACCCGCCCACGAACCGTCATTTACGGCCCTATCCACCATCCTTCAATTCAAAATATTTCACCCAGTTTTTTGGAATATAAATAATAAAAGAGTTTGGACGTCATTCTACCGTGATCTCAAGCATGAGCACACAAAACACAAAACATGGGTTCTTAATCGTGGGCCAACATGTGAATCATTCCTAAGTCTCAACCTCCATCGGGGGAGCAGCAACTCTGTCAACCATTACAGGTGGAGTGGTGTTTGGCCCCGAAATGGTTCCTGATCTCAAATCCAGGTGCTAGATGTTGAGCTTCTCAAGAGTTGTTACAAGGATAATGATTGAACTTGTGTCTCAATCCTACTCAATTAGTCATCAGAACAATTGGCACACACATGTGTGTACGATGATGTCGGGTTATAAAAGACAATGATACATCTGGAGTTTGGTTGATGTAAGTTTTCTTTATACAACTTTTCTCAGAGTACATTTTTGGTACATGACAATAATACAAAATCTAGAGTCTTTGCAATTCCAACAACCTTCACTTTTTTTTCTTTTTCGATCAAGATGAAAGGTTACGGTCAGAAATTTGAAGTTAATGTAAGATATTAAACAAAATTAAAATGTGCACACGCTACAGACAAAGTATGCTTTGTGAGTGTGTGATCAACTCACAATAGAATAGAGAGCTACAAAGTTACAAAGCCCATCAAACAATTAATGATTTTCGATGTGGGACTATTCTGGAATTGTTATACACTTAAACAAAGTCAAAATTAAATTTACATTACATAATATCCTTAATCCCTAAAAATTAAATCCCCCCTCAAATCCCTTTCAATCCCTCTCTACGCAACTCCATCTTCTCCACCTGACCAAGCGAGAAGCGAGCCTGGCCCCTCCGCACTTCTCCACTTCTCCACTCCTCTGCATTTCTCCACCAGACCACCCCTCCGCACTTCTCCACCCCACCTCCACGGCTCCGCCTCTCCACCTTCTCCACGACCCCACCTCTCCGCGCCCCTGTCCGCACCTCCACCTCTCCACACCTCCGCCTCTACTACTCTACCTCTCCAAGTTCAATTGTGGGTCAACCGGTTCGGTCAGGTACTCTTACTTTGCCACTGGTGGAACGAGTGGTGGTGGACCTCGTCCCCCCAACCAAGTCCGAAGGTGTGTGGGACGGTGAGAGCTTGCTCTCTAGTCTCATCTTTGATCCTTAGGGGTTCCTATGAATGTGTCTATCTTATTTCTTGAATTGCATCTTCTGCTTGATTTAGTGTTTGATTACGAATTTTGATTGAAGAATAAAATAGCTCCTCCGATTTAGTGTTTGCGAGTAGAGAAATTTGATCATTGTGTTGTTTTAAAGTATGGAGTTTGATCACAACTCCATTCAATTTTTGTTTTTCATTCTCGGGAAAGGATGAGTTTTTGATAAAAAAAAACCCAAAGAAGCACAACCACCGGAAAAATGGAGTCGAGTTGAAATAAATTAGTTGGATTAGTATCAGATCCAAGAGAAAGAAAACAATTTTTTGAATTTCATTCTACTCTGCATAATGAAATTCGTAGAGAATAATACTTAAGAGGACCTTTCCGCCCATCTGATCCAAACTATGAGTTCCCACAAACCAAAACTGGTGCTAAAATGCGACGTTTCAACACCAAATGGTTCAGTGAATTCAATGATTGGTTGGAATATAGTGTTAGGATCTATGACCCTCTAATCACTAGATAATTGCGGAATTAAAAATACTAATTGAAGGATTAAGGGAAAAGACAATTGCAAACCACAAATTCGTCGACATTGGAGTTTAGAGAGGTTCGGCAACGCACCCCAGTCCTAGTACTCCTCGCAAGCCTCACTCGATCCCACGAGCCTCGCTTACGGTTCCACTAACCGATCTCCGTTCTGGGCTGAGATCAACGTCGTTTACAACCACTGAGCCTCGCAAACAACCTCGCCTCGCTCGTGTCTCCTCTCACAACCCGAGAGGGAGCTTCCTGAAAGCTTTACAACTCTTTGGTTGAATATGGAGATGGAATCACAATCTAACTAACACTCTATACTTGAGCACACTTGGATATTGATATGGAATTGGATATGCAAGTGGTGAAGTTTTGGCTTGAGTGTTGAGGATTGAGAGTTTGAAGATGAAAATGATTTGACTTTGAGTATTGGATAGATAGGGAGTGTTCAAGTGTCTCAAAACCAAGAAATGATGTCCTATTTATAAACCCTCAAGGTCTACTAGTCATTGAGAGTTGGTGGGGGAAATGTACTGATGAGAAGCAAGATGGGAATTGAGTTCGGGCAGATTTTAGACCAGGTTCAGTCGACCGTTCAAGTAACGGTAGTCCGAGACACAAGGGATTGATTGGTATAAACTAAGCATACGGTTGACCGACTAGGATTCAGATCACCGTTCACCAACTTCCAGTAGCTTTTAACAATTTAGCCCTAATTGAGTTCGGTTAACCGAATTTCATTCGGTTCACCGTTCCAAGGTGGACAGTAGGATTGGTAGGGCTCTGATCTACTCAAGTTCGGTTGACCGTGTATACTTCGGTAGACCGAAGTTAGCACAATTTTTGTGCTAAATGTTAAGGCTCAAATAGTCGTTTGGTACAACAGTCAAGTGTAACGTGTAAATAGTCATTGGACGCCTAAAGTCAAGAAGGACTCGGTTGACCGACAGATATTCGGTCGTCCGAATGGGGACAAGTCAATTGGGCTCTTAGGGACTTAATTCAAAAGTGACCGTTGGATCAAAGTCCAAAACCGGTCCATGGCTATTCGGTTGACCGAAGGTGGTTCGGTCTTCCGTCGGGGCAATTCTAGATAACACCTAAGTTTTACTAGTGGGAAGAATTCGGGTAGCTGATAGATGTTCGGTGGACCGAACTAGAAGGTTTTGGTTGACCGTTTGGGGTTCGGTTTACCGAATCTTGATGGGACATAATCCTAGTGCTCAAGTTTACATTAAACCTTATGGACTCAATAAATACAAATTTACATGTCTTGGTCCAAAGCTTTGATTACAAGTCTTGAGTCTTGATATATTTGTATCAATGCTCATTTCCTTGATTGTCTTAATCAACCTATTAAGATGATTGCAAGTATACAAGTATGAATGCAATGCATGTAATCATGTTTGCTCACTTTGGTTGATTAAGTTGATTGATTAATATTAGTTTGATTAATCATCAAAATTAATATAGATTAAGGCCAAAAAACCAACATATAGTGTCACAAAGATATGTTGCTTTCTGTCTTTATTGTTATTTGTTCAACTCTTTTGGGATGGACAAGCATTTGTTTCGAAATGATTTTCGATACGATTAGTTATTAAGTTATAATGAAAAAAATTCAAAGCATGAGACCGCGTACAATTACCTTGTAACAAACATGTTTGAAGTTAATATAAAAACTTTTTAAATTATTATATTATTTTTGGGTTGCTATATTTTTAAAGGGTGCCCACCCATCAATATCGTCTTGGGTCCTCCCTGGTTACAGTGACTCGAAAACACAAAGGTTGAAAAAACCCTAAAACATTGTTACAGTAAGAGGAAAAAAAGAAGATTCAAGGCCAATATGAATTTTGGCAATGTCAGCGACAATTAGTGACGACGTGATAGTGGAAATGTTAAAGGTAAGTCAAATATTCCAAAAGAAAACAAGTGTTGTGTGCTTCATCGAGGAGCACCTTAAAAAGAGGCATGTATCGTAAGTATTGATTAAAGACTAGGTTAAGGGAGCAACTTTCTTGTCCTTGTATTCTTCAACAACCTCATCTAATGTTTCTTCTTATTTGTGATCTTCTCATTTTCTCCATCTCCTCCTCCCAAATAGTGGTACACTCTCGAGAACATTATTAGAAAAACAAATTTCACTAACGGATATATATACGTCGATGAAACATTTGTCGGTAAAGTTAGCTATAAATCGACAGATAGCATTTTTCGTCGGTGGAGTGCTACAACGGATGTTCTCATTAACACCTACATAACAAATTCATCGGTAAATATTTTTGTAGTATTCGTTGGACCAAAATTGGTGGGGGGGGGGGGGGGGGGGGGGGGTTAATTGATGTTAATCATAATGAAAATTAGTATAACTTAGTTAAACACAGGGTGTTAGTGAATGTTCAACATCCGAGAATTCGTCAGTGTTCATATTCAATTTATTGAAGAAGCCAATATACGTGTAATTGTTTTCATACCTGATTACAACCACCCACAAACTTGCGAATGCAAATACAAATAATAATATATCAAATTTGAATAATATTTGATCCGAGATTGAATATCTTTGTTACAATGCATTCATATTCATATATATAAGAATATATCTACGTAATAAAATATTTCATAATTAATCTATTTAAACATTAGCATGTGGAGGCAGATTAATATTATATATTTGTGGTTGTGTTGCAAAACAACTTTTGAGTTGTGGTTTGTTGGTCTGTATGGTTGCTCTAAAGACTAAAGACGAAAACATGGGTTTGAAAGCCAAAAGGACGCACATGGTGGATTTTTTGTTAAATTTTACAAGTACTCTCAAACTTTCTAATTTCATTTATCATTGGGCTATTTGCTTGTGTGCATCTTGAAATTTACATAATTAGATCTTTGTGTTGGCATTTTGGCCTTAATTCGTATTTTGATGATTTAATCAACTGAATCATAATCAAATTTAGTGCAGCACACATAATGCATAGAAGATATATTGTATTGTACTAACATCTACATTTGATCAAGATTCAAAAAGAATGGAATTGAAGTCAAGACATGTAATCAAACATATTTGAAGACATGTAATGTTCCTTTATTTTTTATCTTAGGAACTTGTGTAATCTTAAGCATAAAAGAGTTAAAACTTACTCATATACACACTAGGTTCCTTGCAGAAGTCACACAAAAAAACTCACATTAATTGAACTTCAATAAATCACCCAAACATTAGCCAAAATCACTAAACCAAAACCTAATTCCTGTGCAAATCGGTCGACCGGAACAAGATCTTTGTTTGACCGATTTTAACAGTCTCGGAGTGAATTTTCCTAGCTCAACCGGTCGACCGCCCTTGACCATTCGGTCGATCGTGCAGGATTTCATGTTTAATTGCACATATATATTTTCGAAATTTTTATGCACAATAAGGATCAATTACGATTTTCTATGATTTATTTCATGCATGCATCAGTTTGTTTCAATAACTAGTTTCAAAAACTTTATTAAAACAAACACAAGGGACTCCGAAATTCATACCTAGAAGTTCTCTAAAACTTCTTGATTTTCGAGAGACGTTGAGAATTAGCAAAAACATGTGTGTCAATTAATGAGAATAAAGACCTATTTATAGGCTCCAATCTTACTCTTAATCATGGCTATTCTTAAGTCATGTTCTCTTGACATTTTCTCCCATAAACTAATTCCAAAATGCATTATATGCACCCACAAAACGTTTGACCAAGTTTGGAGCTAATCCAACTATTGATCAAATTAATCTCTTAATTATCAAAGGCAGAAAATCAATCGGGACTCGGTCTACCGAGACATACTCGGTTAACCGAATATGTCACGTTCGGATTTCCGTGCACTTGACGAATGACCGATTCTTAAGGAGAAAAATTCTTCTTAACCGTTCGGACGAATTCACGTCTTTGACTGAGTGTCGTTCGGACGAATTCACGTCGGAACTCGACAATGTTCGGTCGACCGTTTCTGGTTCGGTACACCGATCCAGAGTTCCAGGCACTTTGGTCAAGTTCGGTCAATCAACTTGACCGATCCACAGATCCTTCGGTCGACCGAACCATAACGGATTACCGAATTTCTATCCGATTTTGCCTTTTCAAATTTTGGATTTATTTCCAACAAAATTTGAACTTTAGGGGTTTTAGCAAATTCACAACTTATGTAATATATTATCTTATGCAATAATAAATTATTGCACCCCATAATGTATGCATCTCATATGAATTTATCATGATTCTAATTATGTTATATACAACATAATTGATTTTACTTGTTCACCACATGTGTCATATTTTCTATAAGAAACCCGACGCATCATATGAACAAAAAATCAAGCTTCTTGTTTCCCAGTTTTTGCTGTGTGACCTATGGGAGGATGTAGACTAAGTTGACAGTGATATTAAGAGTTTAATATCACAAGCTATAAGCGATATCTAGCTACACATTATAGCTCCCAATTAGTTAGATGTCTTAATTCCACTCGAACCAAAACCCGATCCATTTAGTGATTGAGTGCACCATTTGTGTCCGTCCCTTGCCTCATGATATTAAGAATACACACAAAGTGGTATTGTGTCATCTTTGTATTAGTATTCATTTCTTGATCTCTTTAAGCTAGTTATAAATATGTGACTTAACTCAAATCACATTGTGCACATTATAACTTTGCTTTATCAAGAGGCCCACTAATATCATCACTCAATTAAGAGGGACAATGATAATCTTTTGACTAACTATCTTCTCCAATGAAAGTCATACTTAACAAACTAATGCATTTGCACTACACTCATCGATAGCTCAAGACACTAGTCTAATCAATCAATTCTTAAGTGATCGGATAAAAGTCTCATATCAAAGGACCAATGACACAGTAAAATATTAATGACACAGAAACACATTCCTATAATATTTTACTTATTAGGTCAATTCGGTATACAAAAGTAGTATTTTTCTTTTTTGCGTACTCGTGTTGTCACTCACTTGTAGAGCTACAATTATCTATGACCAACACGACAATCTTAACTCGGTAATTAATGTCCCATGTTAATTACCATGATTGCGAATATCTTTTGTTTTATGTAAATCAATATCTTTTAGAGCTCTACGGTTAAGGACCAAGAGTCTCTTCCTTAATACTTCTAAAAGACGAATAACATAAACAATGAACAAAATGATTTCTCATTCAATTCACAATAATTGACATTTAAAAGTAAAACTTTTAGAACACATTCCCTTCAGATCGTTCCCGTATTTTCATATGGTCGTTATACTTGTCGTATTCTCCAACGGTCGTATTCGTATAAACTCAATCAACCCTTACAATTAGCCACCTGTCGAACGTTGACCTTAGAACGGTCGACCGGATGAAGACAAATATTATGCACCAACTTCCTGGTTTCGGTCGATACACCTTTCGTTCGACCAATCACAATCTACCTTAGCCAAAACTCCTTGAACGGTCAACTGTCCCTGTATTTTTGTTCGACCGATGATTTATTCGTTCGAACGTTTCCTTACCATTAAGGAAATGGTCAACCGATTACCCTGACTCGGTCGACCGTTGTGGGAAAGAATTGTGAATCCTGATTTTTTGTTTTGTGTGTTCTTCACACCAATCAATTATTTCCCAACGGTTAGAAATTTTTAAGAGCTTATAAATAGATGTCCAAACACATTGTTTAGACAACTCTCACACTTCCAATTATCTCATACATTAGAGAAAAATCCCCAACTCCTGAAACTCTTAATCCTACACTCAAGAGCCTAAATTTCACACCGTTGATCATTTCAATATTATACTCAAAGTGTGCTCAAGCTAGAGAGTATTGTTTCACTCAAGTTCTTTGTTGTCAAAAGAGTAAATACTTCGGTGAAAGCCCGAAGCAATCTTCTCAGATTGTGAGAAAAGGAATCCAAGCTTGCGAGGGTGTTCGCAAGGTTTGAAGTGTAAATGTGTTCTCTCCCGACTCGAAATGAGGAGTGGTTAGTGAAGTCGTGAACGTAACTCATGGAATCGGATGGAGTTTGCAAGAGATGAAGTAGACGGGAGGCTGAAACTCTACAAAAACCGTCTTGCATCTTGTGGTTTGCATTGTTTCTTCCATACTTATTTTAAATTCATTTTCGCTGCATATCTTGATAATCTAGTGGGGATTAAACTTAATTTGATTAGATAATTATGGACCATCGAATCTAACACTTTGCACCTACATTTCAGTTATTTTCGTCATGTACTTACATGTTCACTTTATTTACTTACATGCACCTTCACTGTTATTGGGTCACACTCCGTCTAGTGTGAATAACATAAATAAAAAAGTAAAAGTTGAAAAAAAGATCAACACTCCTCTCACTCCTCCCTTCCTTCCCAACCTGGAATCTTGTCGGCTTTAAACACCTTGTCGTTCAATGCGAATGGTGACAAAGTGTGACCTACAAACAAATGTATGTACACCGGAGAAAGTAGTTGAAATGTAGATACAAATATCAAATTATGCCACTTTCGGTGTCCACATAAGAAAATAACCTTTATCATTCACATGTTATTCAGTCTTACGCGGTCGAAACAACAAAGTTACCTCAGTGTCCATAATAAATTATTAAATTAAAGGGACTAGAGGTGTAAACGGGGCGGGTAATACCCGTATACCCGGTCACCCACCCCGGGCGGGTACGGGTATGGGTACAAAAATCCATACCCGTTTAAAAATCCAAACCCGTATACCCGTACCCGTTTACCCGCTTAATAAACAGGTCGGGTACGGGTATACGCATTACCCATACCCGTTTACCCGTATACCCGTTAAGATATATTATATTATATATATAATATTTTTTTAATATTTTATATGTTATATATTATATATATTTTTATATATAATATATATTTTATATATTATATATTATATTTTTATATATTATATATTACACCCGCTATACCCGTTTACCCGCCCCGTACCCGCTAACTTAACGGGTACGGGTCGGGTACGGGTATATATGTTTTTTGCCGGGTATATACCCGTACCCGCTAATTTAGCCGGGTACGGATACGGGTAGGGGCATACCCGACCCGTACCCGACCCGTTTACACCCCTAAAAGGGACCATCAAAGAAAACTAGAAAAGTCACGATAAATGGGGCTCACGGGCCCATTGGGCCTAATTTGGGTCCGCCCATGTTCCCAAACTTTATATCTACACAAGTACATCAACGCATAATTACAAATACATAAGCGTCAAGCAAGATTTTTTTTCCCAAATAAAAAAAAACCAAAACAACTGGACTCACAAATTCTAGCAGTGCTTAACAACAAGTTTAAAAACAACTAGGTCTGAAACGGGAAAAAAGGAAAGAAAAACAACAAAACATAAAAATATCGACCTTGGCAAAAAGATCAATCTTTATTACGGAACTGATTACTAACAACTAGACCTCGGTGCAAGGCCGGGCCGGACGGGCACGTTATGGCCCGACCTCACATCAGGCAAACAGGCTCAATTACGGAATATGGCCAGAGGGCTGCCCTGTTTAATTATTAATTTTTTTAAATAACTCAAAAAACATTAAAAAAAAGTTAAAATACCACCAAAATTTACAAAAAATAATTTTAAAAAATAAAAAACACCAGACTCGGTTCGCCCCAATCCGTTTAGATTTCCATGTTGGATCGGCCCGACCCGATACCCAGATCTACTAACAACAATAAAAAGGAAATCATAAATTGCTTACCAATGAGCAAAAGCCCCGACAAAGGAACAATGTCGCAATTGCGGCAACTCACATTTATTATGCAAACAAGCACTATATTCCGTAACCTACTTTTTTGTCTCCAGTACAACTCACTTCTTCCTAATATCGGAGGGCGACAATTCCCATCTCTCTTCCAATGGATGCAACATCATAATCGGAGAACTTCTTTGTCGTCAATGGGTCCGTTTGGCAACCCTTGCGTCTGAGTATCGAGACTCAGACGATGCGTCTCAACGCATTTGTGGGACGCCAACGTTTCGAACCAAACCCACAAGTTTGTTTGGATAACGTAGCAAAAAAAATTTACGGTACGGTACGGGTATCCTTTATATTTTTATTTTTTTAAAATTATTTGTAATCTGTTTTTGAATTATTATTATTTCAAAATATATTTTCTAATTGTTTTTACTTTTACCACCTTTTTAAAAAAATTAATGCATTTTAATTTTTTCAAGATCGACCCGACCCCCAAATGACGTAGAGGAGATAACGTATTGAAAAAAGTTAAGTTATTTTTTCAATATTTTTTTTAAAAAACCCAAACAATTTTTTAAAAAAGATTAAAAATTAATTTTATATTGGTAATCAAACAATAGATTAACAAAGGGTAATATCGGTAACTTAACAAAATTATTTGTGTCTGGGTGAAAAACTCATTCCAGTCTGTTTCTCAAATGCGTGGATTTAACACATGAGCGTCTGATTTTGAGACGCATGAATAAAACCAAAATTTATTGTTTGGTTGTGCAAACCAACGTCTGGACGTCTAACCCGGTGCAAATGTTGATTCTCACGTTACCAAACGAACCCTTTGTATGATTAGTTTGGCTTGGAATCACACAATAATGGGATTGGAGGTGTGCTTAGTCTCGTGAACTCAGGACACTCTCTCTTGTACTTCCAGTTTGACACTTATCCGACTTACATTAATAATGCTTTAGTTTTATTAATGTTATACACTTTCATAACTTGTTTGCACTTAATTCTTCCTTGAAAAATAAGATTAGTCATGCGAAGTCAAAGATAGGAAGAGAAGCTATTCACAGGATCGTGTTTTAATACCCATGCTCCAAGAAATACTTATCACTCACTCAATGAAAACAACCTACCTCCGCTGTTATAGTTGTTTGTAAAATCATCACTTACCATGACCTAGACGATCCGGTCATCAGTTCTCTCTCTTCCACATAAGCTTTCTATTTCCTCAACCCACTCTTTTCTCTTTCCTACACTATTCACCTCTCAACCACAACCCAACACAACCCACAATAACCTATCTCTCTCATCCACATCTTGGTAAAATTTTAAAAAAATTCTAAAAAATTCTAAAAAATCAAAACAATTATAAAACGTATTTTCAAAAAAAAAATTAAAAAAAACTCAAACAAAAAATTCAAAAAATCAAAACAAAAACAAAACCAAAAAAAATCAAAAATTATTAAAAAATGGACGACCGACTCCTCCACGACCGAAGAAGACCCACGTTAAGAAAATGACGACCTCTCACGACCCGGTCGTCAGGTCGTTCACGACCTTAAAAAACATGCGTTAAGGGATGCTCTAAGAGCATCTGCGGTCATGAAAAAGAGGTCATCTTAGTTTTCTCAGTATTTTCACATCACAATATTTATCCACAATTTTTTCTCTTTTATCTTCTCAACCATAGCACATTATAAAAATATCTTGCTCTTAAGTCAACTTTCAGTTTTCCTCAAACTCATTTCTTACATTTTACAAATAAATAAATAAATATATCATCATTTATGTCTTTTATATACAAACTATTAATGAATTTTGATAGAAAATATTTTTCATTTTTAATTTTTCAAAAATAATTGTTGGACAAACGTGGGTCAAAAATAATAATTTATTAGCTACAAAGGATAATAATGCTATGATTACCAAACTTATAGACATTACAATAACGATTACATATAACTAAACGTTACAACAACTAAAAAACAAATAATTAAGATACTTTAATTATCATCATGGGGTAAAGAGAGAGATGAGAATATAACCCTTTTTATTTGGTAATTTTCATTTTTGAGTTAACAACTGAAAATCTAGTATTTCGAAAATACAATATGACAATATGGATGTCTACTCGTAGAACATGAAAATATAAGAATTTTGTTGATTTTTTTTAATTTAGTATTTTTATTCTAAGATATCGTAATTTAAAATAATATAATTATCTCTCGTAATTATATTCATTATAAATTAGAAATCGGTCTCAACGCCATTTTAACACACACACACAAAAAAAAGAAACCAACACAATCCGGGCTTTCAGTCGCCCAGCGGCCCGGATCGTGAGCTGGAACATTAAAAAAAAAATTAATCCTACGATCCCACCAAGGGTCTTAAGTCTAAACCCCCCAGTTGGAGTCATCACCTCTGATTGGGTTTAACTAACTGGATATACCCGAACCTAACCTGGTAATTATTCTCAGCACAGGTTCTACTGTTCAAGGCATGAGTAGCGGGGCTGACACCTATGCCTTAGTCTCTTAGACTTCCATATGCCTCCCCATTGGGCGAGAAACAATACAAATACTCCAACTTGTCATCCAAATTGAATGAAACGGAAACCTTTATAATCAAATTATATAAATATATCTAGTGTTCGCCAGGAGACACAGATCCTAAGTTTATGGTCATTATTTCCTCGACCATACAAAATCATAGATGCAAAATCATGCCTCGACATGTTGAACTCCATTTTCAAAAATAATTATACACAAACGCTAAGCTGCGTGGGGGCGATAATATAAGGTCCCACTCCCATGAATCCAACAGCAGCCCACGAGAATACTAAATTCGAAAGAAGAACTACAACAAAATCTTCTAGTATATACACAAACATTAAACTGCGTGCTAGTAATATAAGGTCCTAATCACATAAATCCTACAGCAGCCCATGAGAATACTTAACTCAAGAAAAGAGCAACAAAACCTTCTACATTTTCTCAATTTCCTTGAAATGAAGACACCTTTTATTTACCCATCTACAGAAACCCAACTAGGGATGAAAAAAAACAGGGGAAAATAATAATACATACGTCAGTCATCTAACCTTAATTCTTCTGAATGTGTTCAGAACATAAAATATCCACGCCAATTTTTCCACTTTGATTGAACCTCTAAAAAAACTGGTAAAAAATTACTTACACCAAGTGACTAAACTACATAATAATAAACAACAATTAATGATAAAAAAGAAGAAAACCCAATCCCGATCGACGTGCTGCTACCTCGGACCAGACACCTGCTGCGACGACAGATACGAAACCATCGACGGGCTACTCGTAGCATTACTAGAGACGGCGGAAATATTACCACCACCAATCCCGACGACCCCACCAGGCTCGGCCGTGTCCCTCCCATAGAACCTCAGAAACCCCAACGACTCAACTCTAGGCCCCACAACCGCCACGTGCCCCTCCAGCATCCCGGTGACGGTCGCCATCGCCGGCCGACTCCACGGCTCCTCATGCAAGCAGGACAGCGCGATCCTCACAACCCTCTTCAACTCCTCCACGTCCACCCTCCCCTCCAGCCTCGGGTCCGCCAGCTCCTCGTACCTCCCCTCCTCGTGCCTCTCCAGCGCCGTCAGCGGGAAGTACCTCCCCTCCACCTCCGACGACGTCCACGTCGACGACTCCGTCGGCAACGTCACCCAGTTCTTCCGTCCGCGGACGAGCTCGAGGAGGACCATCCCGAAGCTGTACACGTCGGTCTTGTCGGAGATGGCGGAGTTGGTTAGCCACTCCGGCGCGAGGTACCCGCGGGTCCCACGCATGGTCGTGAAGAGCCCGGATTGCTCCGGGGAAAGGAGTTTCGAGAGGCCGAAGTCGGAGATCTTGACGGAGCGATCGTGGAGGAGAATGTTCTCCGGCTTGACGTCGCAGTGGAGGACCCGGTGCTCACACCCGACGTGGAGGTAGGCGAGGCCTTTGGCGGCGCCAATGGCGATGTGGATCCGGTCTTTCCATTCTAAAGCCGGTCCGGTGGGGGAGAAGAGGGATTTGTCGAGGGATCCCCGGTTCATGTACTCGTAGACGAGGAGCCGGCGGGAGGATTGGGCGCAGAAGCCGCGGAGGTTGACGAGGTTGACGTGGTGGATTTTGCCGATGATCGCGATCTCCGTGCAGAATTCCTTCTTCCGTTGGACTCCGGCGTTGCTGATTCGCTTCACGGCGACGGCGGTGTTGTCGCGGAGTGTTCCCTTGAATACTTCCCCGAACCCGCCGGATCCGATTTTGGTGTTGAAGCCGGCCGTCGCTTCGTCTAGCTCCTCGTAGGTGAATCTCGTCGGGAGTCCTGGGATTGCGATTATGTCGTCGTCGTCCACGTCGTCTCTTTTTCCCAATCGGATTTCTTTTCCCGAAAGTCGTTTCTTTGATTTGAACTTGATTCTCTTATAGCGTAATAGTATTAGGAATAATAACACCACGAGAAGGAACACGGCGATGGAGGGAAGGACGATCGGGAGGACGTAAATGTGGTTGGTTTTGGTCGGAGTGGTCGGTCTAGATGCAGGTGGAATCGTTTTGAGGTACCCGACCGTGGAGGAATCGCTCGTCGTCAAAACGGAACCCAATCGGTTCTTTAGTAGATAGCACGAACTCGTCGAATTCCGATAAAAGAACCCTAAACAACTACAATTCCCGGAGCACGAACTCCGGCAATCGGTAAAACTCACGGCAACCGGACTTACGAATCTGTTCCCAAAATACCCAACTCTACTTCCAAGACTTTTATACTCCACACGACCAGAGCAAGTAGAATTGGACGTCAAAGTCGACCCATCCAATGGCACGCAACCCCCGGCGGACGAATCCGACGGTCGGAATCCTCCAGGACAAGAACACGAATTCGTCCCCGACGAGCACAACCCGAGAGTCGCACACGCCAACGGCAAATTACAATTATCCTTTGGCACCGTGAACCCACCGTCGACCTCAACTCTCGACGAAACGTTCTCGAAGCTTCTGACGACGAATCTTCCGTCGCCCCCAACTGTTGCGATCCTAAACGCGGCGACCGGAAGATACAGGACGATAACCACCTCCGAGCTCGACGAGTCGAACAAAATCAACCCGGTGGCGTTCATCTCCATCTTAGAAACCCTCCCGTTAGAATTTTTAATGGATCTCTCGTCGCTGGACAAAGCCCAGTACTGCTGGTCCCCACCCCACCGGAGAGCCACGTCACTTCCGGTGACTAGCAATTCATACCGGGCCGAACTCGTGAGAAATCCCCCGACCGGAAGGGATTGTCCGGTGACGAAGGTGTCGGTGGGATTTCCAAAGGTATCCCAGAGAGAAGAATTCCGGGAATCGAGCAACTGGAGGTTACCGGTGTCGAGAAGCCGGAGGGCAGAAACAGCACGAGACAGAGGCGGGGTCGACCAGACGGGGTCCTTTCCGAGGGAGAGGCCAGAGGAGGTGAGAGTAAGCGGATCATCGGAGGAGACGTGGCGAGTAGTGGACCAGAGGACGGAGTTGGTGGGGGAGTGGAGGACGGAGAAGTAGAAGCGGTTTGGGGTGGGGGCGTGGAGAGAGGCGAGGAAGTGGGAGTTGGGGGAGGCGAGGAAGGCGCCGGAGTGGTCGATGTAGGCGAAGTTGGTGGCGGTGAAGTTGGGATGGATTGTCCCGACGGCGAGAGGGGCGGCGGAGGAGAACGGGAGGATGAGAGAGAAGAGAAGAAAGAGCATTGTGGACTCCGTTTGTTCCCATGTGGGAATGGAAGGTGGTTTTGATGTTTGTTTTCTTCGTTGACTTGTTTGACTTTTGTTCTCGTTGTCTCGTTTGGTTTGGTGTCGTTATGAATGTGTATCGCGTTTTCTTATCTCTCTCTCTATCTGACTTTGAAAAGGTGATTTTAGTTTTTGTACGAGTGCATGGATAGTTTTTGTCGTGTTAATGTGGACTGTTTGTGTTTGACGTCGTGATGGATAGTTCTTGTAATCGGGTAGTATATAATCTTCGATAACGTTTGGCATATCTTTTTTCCTTATTTCTTTATCTTTTGCATAATTCTAATTTTATGAGACGTCTACGAATACACTTATCTTTTGGATTAGATCGACACATCTGTAGCACGTTTACTTAAAAAGACATATCCATAACTAATTTCATGCTAAATTTGCAAGAATGGAAGCGAAACTGTTGCAGCTTAGAGCACAAATAACAGCGCCCGAGCTATCCCGAGCGCCCTACACACTCTCTCTGCCACGTCAGCTTCTCTCTCTGCCACGTCAGCTCACCCAACCCACCTAAAAAACCCCCTTACCCATGCCCAGGCTACCCCCACCCACCCTACACTCTCTTTCATCCACATCATTTCTTAATTAAACAAATTTAATTCTCACGCATCATTTAACAAAATACATTTTTATATAAATCTAATTTTAATTACATTATAATTCTATTTTAACTCGAAATATTGTTAATAATTACTGGTAAATCACGAAATTATTATTTAATATTACGGAGCCACGTTACATTTAAGACAAACTGGAATAGGAAATATTACACTCAAAGTTAAGAAACAACAGTGCATATTACATAAACTAAAATTTCAAATACTACATTACCAACTCGTTAACCGATTTTCAAACCGCTCCTCGTCCGTAGCGTTGCCATATATGCTCAATTAAATCGCCTTTCAGATCCAAATGTGGTTCCTGTCACGCACTCGATCTTGATTGACAAAAAACTCGTGAATATCCGCTATACGATCGGTCGAATACGACGTTTCCTCAGCTGAAGTTCCAGGACGATCTTCCATAAATTCGCGAATATCTCCAAAATTAGCATAGCAGTCGCGTTCGTCCTCCACTATCATGTTATGCATGATGATACAAGTTGTCATTATTTTGGACAGAACGTCCTTGCTCCAAGCAAGAGCCGGGTTTCTGATGATCGCGAACCTCGCTTGCAACACTCCGAAAGCGCGTTCAACATCTTTACGCGTTGTCTCCTTCACTTCAGCAAACAATCTGTGCTTCGGGGTGTGAGGGTGAAGGATGGATTGGATGAAGGCCGCCCACTGTGGATAAATACCATCAGTAAGATAGTATCTCATATCATATTGAACACCATTTACCTCATGATTAACAGGTGGTGCTCGGCCTTCTAGTATGTCGTCGAAAACCGGAGATTGTTGCAGGACGTTCAAGTCATTGCATGAACCCGGTATTCCGAAGAAGGAGTGCCAGATCCATAAGTCGTACGATGCCACCGCCTCAAGGATCAGAGTTGTTTTCCCAGCACGCCCTTGATGTTGTACCTTCCAAGCAGCTGGGCAGTTTTTCCACTCCCAGTGCATACAATCGATACTCCCCATCATACCTGGAAACCCACGTTGCTCACAAACGTAAAGTAAGCGTGTCAAGTCATTTGCAGTTGGCCAACGTAAATACTCAGGGCCGAAGATGCGAATAATACCTTCACAGAATTTGAGGAGAGCATTTCTGGATGTTGCCGCACTCATTCGTAGGTACCCATCGATCCCATCAGCGGCAACACCATATGCTAGCATTCGCATTGCTGCCGTACTTTTTTGTAGACCGGAGATGCTCATCCTACCAGTTGCGTTCGGTGTTCATTGGAAGAAGACATCAGATGCTTCGATGACATTGTGGATGCGCAGGAAGACATGCTTTCTCATCTGAAATCTTGTCCTGAAAAGAGTATCAGAATACACAGGGTTGTCAAATAAAAAATCGTCTACAAGGCGTCTGTAACCTAGTTTACGATCTCTATCTGGGTTCGTCGTTCTCCTTCGACGCTGCTTAGGACGTGTAGTCCTTTCGTAAACAACCTGTCCGGCTAATTCAATAGCACGGTCCATTAGATTTAATGTCTCATTCCAGTTATCATCGTCGGATTGACCGGAGTTTAAACTATTATCCGACATTTATGAGCGAAGAAGTTAACAAGTTGAGAAGTTAAGGAAATGTGAGGAATCATGGGATAGATAGATGTATTTATAGTTGAGAGGGTTTGGATGTATTTGTTGCACTGTTCACGCGTGATTGCACAGTTTACTCTTTGGAAGCGTGATTAAAGTGCACGCGTGATTGCAAACAGTGCACGCGTGATTGAAAACAGTGCACGCGTGATTGAAACAGTGCACCCGTGATTAAATATTGCACCCGTGATTAAACAATGTATTAGTTCTGGAAATTTCTTAATTTTAATCACTTACAAAAAATTATTACCCCACATTTATAACAAATACCAAATCCATTAATAACAATACCTAAACTAAATAAATTTAAAAATAAACCAATCGGAGGGGGACACGTGTCCCCCTCCCTTGGGCGCCCGAGCATCTGCCCGGGACGCCCAACGCTCGGGCACACACCCGGCGGACGCCCCGCCCGTTAACGGGGGTGCGCCCGGGCGGGGCACCCCCGTTAAGGGTGCCCTTATGTCTCGTTGGGGCTATTATTTACCTGTCAACGTCATATCTACTTATGCAGAGCATATAAGCGATTTTGCTTCGTGATGCATTTTCAAGATGTACAATCAATTTATCCAACTGAAAGTTCATTATCCATATTTATTTATTTTCTTCTTCTTTTCGAGTAGATTAACAGTTGATTCAAGCACGTTAGTACGTTACACACACACACACAATCTGCTTCTCCGTTACCTAGTTCAATATCATTTCGATCTACTCCTCGAATTAATCCGGTAGAATCAAGTGGTAATTTCTTCCAACAATAATTTAATAATGATATTTTCGTATATGTCGGCACGAGATATTGCCTGATTACGATTTTTGTTTTGTTTTGTTTTGCCTGATTATCATTGTTACCATTTATTATGTCACTTTCACGTAGATAGTGACAAGAGACCAAACGTTTGACGAATTTATTTCTACTGAGAGGATAAAAAATAGAAACACGATGACAGTGCACAACGGGATCGACAGGTGTGGATTTTAAATTCTGCAATGAATATCATCCGAGTCTTGGATCCTTCAAACAAAAAAATGCATTATTTGCCGTTCTTGTTCCTAGAGAATTAGTTTTGCCATTTTATGATGTTTTGCGTCAAATTTATGATAATACCTCGATTTGCACAGACATGTTATATGTATGAGCGCATTAATCCCTCGAAAATCAAAATCTCCTTTGTATTCATTACCCAAGTTGAGGTGATAGTGGGTGGTATTTAGGCATTAGAACATACAAGATCATGTATCGTAGATAGAGTTGTAAATGGGTTGAGTCAAAACCGTTTAACCGTCATAACCGAACTGACGGATAGAATCACGGGTTGTAAAAATCATTATTATTTAATAAATAGACAGATAAAGTTACATGATTTAACCTGTCCATTTAACCGCGAAACATAATGAATATTTATATATTTTATTGTGCATATAATTATTTGTATTATTATTGCTATTATGTGTGGATGTGATGTTTTATATGAATTTGTGGATGTTTAGATTTTTGATTTTTGAGATTTTGATTATAAATTTATTGATGTTTGATGTTTTTAACAAGTTTGACAAGTTTTTATCAATTTAACCATTTACAAATTATTATATCGATTTTAGTATCCATTAAGTTTTAACAATATAATCATTTAAGCGTCCAAAACCACTTAATTAAATTAAACGGGTAAGGTCATGGGTAGAGGTAAAAATAAACGAATTTCTAACCGAACCGCGAACCGTTTAATTAGGCAGGTAGGGTCGTGGGTAATCCCTATAACCGTCCACGAACCGCTCATTTACAACCCTAATTGCAGAGTAGTAGTACATCTATTCTATTTCCTGTGATATCTCAGGCGAACTTGATTAAGGAAATCCAATAAGAATGCTTCCTATCTTGAATTTTAGCATACTTTAATAACATTTCTCATTAAAAAAATTTATATCCTCCACCCTCCATTGGAGCCGCTTAGAGAATAAGAACCACAAAGCAAACTCTTACTCTCTGGAACGTGACAATTTTGTATCTAGTAACGTGGTTAAGTATTGTAGGTGTCCATAAATAGTTGTGAGATCTAGTTCCCTCTAAAGTCTAAACTAATCACCTAACGGTCAACTAATCTTGAAATCGAAATGTATTTTTTTTATTCATGCAATTAGTGGGTCGTGATTGAGGTGGGATTATTGGAATCTGTTGCTCACAACCACCATTTACATGTAAGCCAACACGTAAGCAAAATACCCAATAATTTGGTTTTGCTCCAAGTCATTAGTTTGTTTTAATAAGTGGTGGGAGTTAATTTTGAACGTGTGGAAAGCTATTTCTTTCGCTAAAAACCAGTAGTCAGTAGCCCCTTTTCTTCTCCGCGATTCCACTTTATCATAAAGTAACTAAAACAACCATCTTACTTCGCATATCCTAATTAATTACCCTTCACTGTTTTACCGTCACACGACTCACACCTGTCATTTTCTCTTGCAAAAACAAACCTTAAGTTTCTCTAGCACTACAATAAGTTGTATTGACAAGCATTCGCACTATGAATGATGGAGAAATATTTGCACAATTGAAAATAATACAATCCTATTAATATATGAAAACAGATAGCTTTTTTCCAATTAAAGAAGGCATGGGCAGAAGATGAGTGTTTTATATCTAAATATTGAGTATTTGCTCCAAGAGTTTGGGATGAAGAAATTTAAACAATAATAGTATTGAGAAGTAACATTACTATCTCACGTATTTATAAATTCACATACATTGTTTCTGTTAGAGAACAGTTCCACATTAGTTTCAAGGGAGACTTTCTCATGAATTATAAATTGTAAGATCTCTCCACTTATTATCAATTGGTTTTGAATTGGATACACACATTCCAATATGGTATCGAAGTCATAAATGTCCAACAATCAACTTAGACATATTCACCATTGTTGTTTGACATTAGAAACAAAATAACCTCACATTGGTCCAATGTGCGGGGGAGTGTTAGATAATAGTATCACATGAGTTAAAAAGGTGAATTTTCTCCTGGATTATAAGTTATAAAATCCATCCATTAATATTTTCCGTGCCAAACAAAAAATTAAGTTCTCTCTCCGAATCACCTACATGTTATCACAAATCCTAGGATCCCAATCCAAAAGAAAATCAGCCATGGTCACCCATTCCACTACTTTCCCAAGAACAAAATAAATTACAAAAAAAGACAAACATGTTCTTTTTCAATGGAATTTGAACTTTGAACGGAGGAAATGTGTGAACAAACTTTGACTTTCTGGATTAGAAAAGTAGAAAATGAAGTGGGATCGGAAGGATGCCATTCAAATTTCATGTTTGCAGCCTTTGGACTTTGGAGGCCTTTTTAGGTTCATGCATGAGAAACCGCTGTTTGACATTAGAAACAAAAGTGGCCTCACATTATTGAAATAGCTGTTCACATTTATGAAAGATTGAACGTCAAAATCAAATTGCAATAACAGTCGAAAACGAAGGGTAAGGAATGTATGTGTTTTCGGAATTTTTGTAGTGTAAGTAAAAAAATTAACAGACTGAGCTAAAGTGGAAACAAATTTCAAACTATGGGTTTAAGTAACTAATTGGACTATTACCAACCAGCACATTGATTAAGTTGATCTTCATTCAATACAATTAACTAAGTTTCAATCTAACCCTTAACCAAATGGTGCATGAACACTGGGCCTAGCCCAATTGTCAAACCTTTAGGCATTGGAGTAGGCATGATTGACTCCAGCCCCAAATAAGCCTGTGTAGTTTAAAATGGAAACTAGAAAGTCCCTCCAAAAAGCCAATCTAATCTTCAAATCTGCCCAACACTCCAAACCACAATGGCCACTTCTAGTTTTCCATTGGTAGACCAACCCCTTTACTTTCTCACCTATGGTGGTGACAATGAGACTGTGAAAGGAAATAAGTGAATTCCCAAAGCAAACTACACCCATAATGCAACCACCATGCCAATTCACCAAACCAAAGTCCTCACATAAAACCCCAAGTTAGCCAACTGCTCTTGAAAATACAACATGCACGCAACCACCACTTACCATATTTCACTCATAGGTTTGAAAAATAAAATGTCCTCCAAGACTATATATATATATATAACACAGACTCCAGTCACTTACCAGACAATGGCAACTACTAACTTCCATATTGTTGTCATCATTCTGTTCTTTTCAGTTTGTTCAGCAGCAGCCAAGGAGTCCCCTGTCACGTTTGTGTTTGGTGACTCATTAACCGAGGTTGGGAACAACAATCATCTCCGGTACTCGCTTGCGAGGGCGAATTATCTGTGGTACGGGGTGGATTACAAGGATGGGCGGCCTACTGGGAGGTTCTCGAATGGGAGGACTATTGGGGATATCATATGTAATTCAACATGTTTGCTTCTCTGGTTTGGTTAACATAATTAGACCAAGTGTATACATGCTTTGCTTATATTTTTTTGTTGAAACACATGGTAATGCAGCTGCGAAACTGGGGATTCCGTCTCCCCCGCCTTTCTTGTCCATGTCGTTGAATGACAATGATATTCTTAACGGTGTAAATTATGCATCGGGAGGCGCTGGTATCCTCAATGAGACTGGAGTTTACTTTGTAAGCACTCAATCAACCATATAGTATAATATAGTGTAGTATCATATCAACTGTTTGGTAAGAAGCAGTCTGCATAAGAATTGTATAATGTTATATATTCAGATTTTCGTATATATGACATTCTTGTGGCACAATTAAGATATAGGTTGGTAAGACCATTGAATATCAGTTTCTTTTAGCAAATGGCCAGGTTATAAAATATCTAACAAAGAATTTTGTGATGTGCAGATTCAGAAACTGACTTTTGATGATCAGATAAATTGTTACGAGAAGACGAAGGCTGCAATCAATGCCAAAATAGGAAAAGAAGCATCTGACGAGCTCACGAACAAAGCTGTCTTCTTCATAGGACTAGGTACTGCATTTCGCGTCCTGAATTTTGAGGACTAGTGTTTCAGTTGAATTTAATTTCAGGTCAAGTATTGAATTTCTGTCGTCGAATTTCTCGATTTTTTTTATATTTAGTTTCGGAAGCAAATAATTACATAGTATATATATAACATGTACTACGTTGTATAGTACTTAGAACTTTAACGAGAAATTATTGACTGTATGTTGTGGACAATTTTTTGTTTTGTTTTGGAATTTCTAACTAATCCGAACATGGCTCAATCGAGTTTCTTTTCCGATTAATTCAACTCGAGCCAATGTTCATGTAGGTTTTACTTCCTTTTTTTGAACCTATAATCCTCCGGTCATCGGTTGAACCAATTGAACTAGCCAGTTTGGTTCGAGTCGGTTGGATCCATAGTCGCATCGCACTTACCAATGGTTGTTGAATGACTTTGTTTAGGAAGCAACGACTACGTGAACAACTTCCTTCAACCTTTCTTACCCGACGGCCAACAATACACACACGACGGCTTCTTGAATCTCATATCTTCCACATTAGACAGACAACTCAAGGTTGCCAACACACTCTTAATCCGATTTCGCAACGACATGTTCTTAGCATTAACCGTTTGTTTTGTGTTGTGTAGAGGTTGTATGGACTTGGAGCTCGGAAAGTGGTGTTCCATAGCCTTGGTCCACTTGGTTGCATACCATCTCAACGAGTTAAGTCGAGGAACGGGACTTGCCTCCATCAAGTGAACCAATGGGCTTTGCAGTTCAACGCGAGGGTTAAGAAAGTAATGGACTCGCTTAACTCTGAGCTCCCGTCAGCTAAATTCGCGGTCGCCGACTCTTATGACATCGTCATGGATCTCATCGAGAGACCTCATGTTCATGGTAAACAATCAATAGACGGATAATGGTAGAAGTTCAACGTCAAGTGATCAATATATTTGTAGGCTTGATAATTTTAAACACGACTTCAATACTTTTAGTGGAAATGCTAATTAACAAAACTATGGTTAGGGATTTGTATATATCTATGTTTTGATCCTCCTTGACCTCATAATTCTGAAATAATTGAGTTAACTAGTAGAACTAATAAATTGTTTCCTATCATATTTGAATTTTTGGTTGAAAAACAAGTGTTCTTAACAAATTCTCTCGAGTCTTACAACGGTTAAAATGAAGACTTTCTTTTGTGTTATAAGTTGTAAGATTCTTCTACTCATAACCAATTAGTTTTGAGTTAGATACTCATACTTTAATTTGGTATCAGAACCAGAAATACTCAACGGTGGGTTTGCTACATCCATCATTGTTATTATCCACGCATAGGAGGAGTGTTAGATAATAGTCTAACATCGGTTAATTCCTCCACTCATAGTCAATTGATTTTGACTTGGATACTCGCACTTGTCTTAACTGTATCGGTGTTATAAGTGATTAGGAAACAAACTCTTAAAGAACATACCTCTGGATGTTATGTTGTATTACATTTTCCAATTGCCAGTCTCGAAAGATCTCATTTCATTGACCTGCAGGTTTCAAAGTTTCAAACACTTCGTGTTGCAACGTCGACAGCGTCATTGGTGGCCTTTGTTTGCCTAGTTCGAAGCTCTGCTCCAACAGATCAGAGTATGTCTTCTGGGATGCCTTCCATCCGTCAGATGCGGCCAACGCTGTCATCGCTGAACGTCTGTTTGCTGATCCCAGCTTCTTAGGGAAAACATTCCCTGCTGAGGCACCCGGACCAACACCAACACCAACACCAGCACCAGCACCAGCACCTGCAGCTTCTCCACGTTGATATATAGTATGTAGACGTGGTGACATGTTTGAGTTGATCCTCCAATACGATTGACATTGAAGAAATACCAAAAAATAACCTGAGAAATTAATGAGAGATTGGGATTGCTGGATGGTATATCTATTCGTATATAGTACTTTCAAATTTACCTTTTATTCCGGTTACAAATTCACGGGATATTTATAAAACTGGTTTACTTTCAACGATATAGTTAGGAACGTTTAAGCTGGTATCCAAGAACAAAATAAAGAATCCAAGTCCAGATGTTATGATACCAAATTCATCCTCGAGACATGTGGAAGCATAAACGAAACCTTTTGCAACTAGAAATCACGTAGTAACTCATGATGCCTTCAACTAGTAGCTGGATTCAATACCCATTTGGCAGCATTTTTTTTTCCTTTAATTGATCAATCCAAGTTAGTATCTTGTTACCAAATGAGATCTTTTTCATAGTTAAGCACTTACGCAGGTAGCATAGCAAGAGAAACTTTCAAAAGCTTTTAGGAAATGTTCAATCAACCGAACTACGTTAACTGGAATCATATGATTAATGACTCAAGATGAGAGATTAGGGTAGATGACATTTCTTCACATAATTGTAGATGGTTTTTGAGTTCCATCATGATTGATGAAGCTGAAGAGAATTTCATTCGGACGTGCCTACCCCATCCACTTTGAGACTAAAGGCTTTGTCACTCTTGATTGTAGATGGTTTCAATCAATTTTTGAGGGCGGTAACTTGGGAATATTTTTAACGCAACCATATCAAAGAGATTAATAAAATGCAAAATAGTAACACACGTGACCCAAAAAAAAACTAAAATAGCACGAACCCTAGAACTTCTAACATTCAATAAAATAAGTTTGATACAAGTCACAAGTCGCTTTCATGACGATCTCACCATGAAACACTGAATCCCTGCTATTTCACACCCATGAACTAGACAAACTTCAAGTAACAAAATAATTTAGCTGATGACCTAATTAAGTAATCATAACTCGTAGGTTAGGCGATTTTCAAAAGTAAATTCTTTGTGCCAAAACTAATATTATCTGCTGACGAGCATTGCAAACTGTAGTATTTACAAATCATTGAATTTTATCAACTCAATTTTCTTCTCACAAGTCCTTTGAAGAAGTCGAAGCTGCATCATTTTGAAAAGAAATGTCTGCATGAGGGACTTGCTAAAAGCAACATTCACAGTGAAAGAAAAGTTTAATAACACTTAGGACTATTAAAGGTTTGGCAATTGATTTTGCGTACGTATGTGTACTAGGGAGATAACAGAAACAAAAAAGAACTCTATCAATTTAAAAATTATTTAATTTATCAAAATCATAGGAAAAATTATCAATTAGACTGAAATCTGTTTTGCCTATGTGGATATTGGAAGTTTCCTTCAGGATGGTTGGAGCTCACAAACAAGTTATATCGTGTAAAGCCAATGATTAAAGGTTTCAAGGGTGCAACACCCTCAACTCATTTTCAAACTTCGACACCACTGGTCATTAATCATTTTTAACAGTGACTGCAATTTCTTTTCATATCCAGAAATATCATGTTCAAATTTTCAGTGTGCATAGACATAGCATTTTTTGCTGATGTGGGCAACATAATGGATCTAGAAATTGAAGTTTGTATTTACCTATTTCCATCAGGATGCAGCTCATACTTGTTTTCACCATCAGTAGCCAATAAATACCCACAGGAAGTTAAACCCTGCAATAGGTCAACTAATTAAAGTGTGTTTGTTTTTTTCCAATTCAGGACGACAAGTATTTCAACCATTTCATATACTTACCCTAATCGTAACCAATATTTTTTGCTTTAGGCCATTGTGGCATTCCTCTATGGTTACCTTTTGGCCACTGTATACAAAGAAATTGTAGAAGATCACTTGAATCACCAAGAAAATCTACCTAGGTTTTAAATATTATTGTAAAAGAAACTAGACATGGGAGTCATCTTAGTCTTAGCTATTTTAATTTTTAACTTTAGCTAAACTTCATTCAAGCGAAGGTAATGACAAAAGAGGCATAAGAGCTGAAAGGTGCTGCAGCATATATATACACAATTGCCTCTAGGTTCCCTTACAAGAACGAAGGAATCTGAGTTAGACATAAGAAACACATGGATTGAAGTTATTGTCAACTAATTGCATCAGAATTCAAGTAGTACTCGGGTATTATTTCTAATATTGGATCTATAATTACATACATTGTATTGTAATGAGAAAACTTAAGTGGCAGATCTAAGCGCAGAGGTAAACTATGTTTGTGTGCAGCAATGTTGAAGAATTAAAGTAATAGACCACAGCATCTCGGGGTACATCAGGCATGTAGTTATATTTTAATGAATGATGATAAGAACAAGCATCTATTGCACGGCAGGACATAAATGGAACAGGGAAACAGAATAAATTTACCTATGTAGCCACGTATCATAGTACAATTTCTCCAGGACTTCAAAACCTGAGAGTAAAAGCAAATTACCCTTATTTGATACAGTTTAAGAACAGTACCATCATACATCTACAGTAAAAATAAATATCATTGTTTAATAAAAAAAGGAGTAACGGAAATTTAGAAGAAAAAATGACCAACCAATGCAACACAATCCCAGATCATGTAAAACTAGGTCGTGCATAGTAAAAGCATAATGGTTTAAGAAAATGTCTCAACAATTTACCCAACATCAATAACAACCAATCACGTCACAGTTAAATAGACTAAATTTATGAAAGCATCTAAAAGAATTAGGAGAGAAAATTCAGTAACATTATAACAGCTCACGTTACACTTATTGTCATTAGTGGTGGAACTTAAAATACCGAATAACATGTGATATATACTAGGTCAATGTCACCTAACGGTTCTATATGACATATACTAACAGATTGTTCATTAAAACAAAAAATAACGGAAAGAAGCAAATTCTATAAGAGAATGTAAAGGCACACAGGTACCTTCTTTCAAAAAAGCATCATAAAAATCCTCAAACTTGTTAAAGAAGGCAGCAAGGATGTCTTCTCTCCTTAATTGGCCTCCAGTAGAAGCCAATTCTTCCAGCACTGCATTCAAGCATGTTGTTGGTGTTTTGTTATTCAAGTTCAGGCCCACACCTATTTAACATCAAAAGCATTTGTTACTGAGAAACAACGAAGAATTTAGAGGATTGACCCAAGCAAGAGGGCAAAAAGAAAACTATATATATATATATAATATGAATACGATGCAGATATATTTCATTGGGAAGAGACCTAATTACCAGCACTAACATTGAAATTTCCTGATTGATATCTTGAGTTGCATGATATTCCACCAACCTTGATTCCGTTTAAATAAATATCATTTGGCCACTTTATCTTGACATCTAATTGAGGCAAACCCTAAAAAATAATAGATATTTGTTACCTCCTTAATACCTGAAAATATAGATGGTGATACAAAAAACGAGAGAAGCAGAAAAACAAAAATACCCAATCCTTGAGAGAAAACAGAAAGATGACAACATGGAAATGTAATGATCTGAAGCAGCATATAGCAAGGAAACAACAACTAACCAAGTCAATGGGTCATTGGACTGCTTACTCTCTCACGACAAACATCCTTAACAGCTTCTGTTACGGCCAGAGAGATCACATACTGTAAGAGGGGCAAAACTCGCCCCTTATCCATTTGCATGGTGTAAGAAAACATAAGACAACCAACATGAGACTCCCAAACATTCTTCACTCTGCCTGTATAAATGCAACAAATGATGCAATTTCAATAATAAACAATTTTTTAACAGAATCTTCAAGAACCATGACGTAAATGGATTGAGTCGTATTTGTGATGTAACGATCATGTCCCATGTTACGATTAGTTTCACAAAGTTTCCATTGGATTTGTCACTATAAGATATGGTTATGAACTTATGACAACAAATGTCTAGTATCGTATAACAGAGCTTACGTAAGACTTTTTTGCTACTAATATTAATATTAAACTATCATTGATGCAGAAAATCAGGTAAAATCATATAAAATAGCCCTTTCCATGTGGGAATTGTATTGTAAAATACCTTTAGGTTGTGTTTGGATATGGTGGTTTAGATTGGGATTTTGAAAGTGTCATTTATAAGTGACTTGTTTGAATCAATTCCCTTGAGGATCCATATATCCTTCTTGGTTTTTTTCTTGATCACTAATAGCGGGAAAAGGGGGGATACAAGAGGTCAGAAAAACCAAAAAAAAAAAATATATCGAAAATGCATGGGGAAATCCCAAGCCCAAAAAAGAAAGCTAGCTAACCAAATGGGGAGTCAAGCACGACAAAAATCTACCACCCTAACACAGAAGAAAATCCTTCTTGGTATTCTAATAGCACTTTAAGAAAAACTGTTAAAGGCAAATCCCAAGTTGAGAGGTGAAATTCGAAAATATTTCACATGAATTAACTAATATTAGTCATCTCGAACTCTTACAGAATGTTAACGTTATACTACAAATATGATCGTATGAAGAGGTAACTTCACATAATCAGATAGTTTATATACGGCCTTAAATTCATCACAATTGAAAGAAGTATCAACAATTCACTATCATATGCAATTATAAATCACTAACATTTTAAGGTAACATGTTTATCAGAAACAATAAAAAAAGGTAAACACAGATCACGCCATTAAGCCTCCATTGGAAAACACCCTAATGATTTACAAACGTAGCGTTAAAAACTTCAATCTGCACTAAAAGGCGAAACAAAAAAAGAAATAGAGATTCATCTCTTAACAACTCCGACTAATTAAGCATCTAAAACAAATCCAAACCTCTGCCTCTGGTCTGCACATCCGCAACGCAAATCGTCCCAATAGGAAACTCACAGAAGTTCCTACAAAACAACAAACATCAAACCCTAAAAAAGACGAATCAGAACACTTTCGAGTAGCACTCACTGGTGGAGGAGATCGTGGGTGGAGGTGATGCAGGGAGTCCAAACGAGGAACCTACCGAACCTCCTAGTCCGGATCCGGCCGAAGTAGTCCCTCACCGAGAAGGAGTCCGAGTCGGCGTCGTCCACGAGACGGACGGAGGTGTCGATAGGCCCGCGGCCGTCGCGGTCGCGGAGAGTTAGGAGGTTGCGGGACACGAGGGACGCGGCGAGGGCGTGGTCGTCAGGGGACTTGCCAGCGAGGTGGAGGAGGCACGGCGACATGGCGGAGGAGAGGCGGGAGGTCGGGAGGAGAGGAGTCATGGCGGAGATGTCGAGGTTTGGGGGAATGGGCCGTGGAAGGGGTTTCGGAGTGGGTCCAAAGGTTTTGCTTATTTACGTTTTGGTCCTTTGAAATTGGCGGGACTGGGCCGTATTCCTATTGGAAGTTCGGGTACCGTGCGGTTTCACATAAACGTTGATAATCCTATTATCATCATCTAAATACGGTTGTAATTAGGGTTGTCGAAGCTCAATTCGAATTCGACTCGAAAAATATTTGATTCTAGTTTAACTTGAAAATGAAAGATTTTGATGAAAAATAAAAAAATTCTTCCGACTTAGTTCGGTAAAGGAGTCGTTCAAACTCGAAAAAATAGATGCTTGATTCGAACGTGCGACTTGAATATTTTATTACTCGATTTATAATTATTTTTTTGTATTTGGTTATAATGTAGATTAAAAAAAATTGTTCGAAATGTTTACTCGACTTGATTCGTTTACATTGATAGTTATAATTTACTGGTTAAATGTGTTATACGTGGGACCAATGTATTTTATCAAATTCAAATTATTTAGTTGTCGTATGTAGTGGGTATGGAAAGTCCTACGCAACTCGTTTTAATTATTGTGTCGCAAAGTGACGCGGAAGTATATTCAAAGAGTATTTTCAATAAAAGAGATTTTTTATTTAAAAATGCATTGTCATGACACAACAATATTACTTTTATTGTTGTATCTTCTTTCAAAATACAGTATGACTAAAAGTTCACCTCGCTCGCGCTCCAGTGGAGATTATCAAGTTTTGAAAGTGGCAATGCAATCTTAAAAATATTTTTAGACATTTATGTAGACTTTTCAATTTATATGAGTTTATTTGTTAGAGTTGTGAATTGTGATAACCAATTATGTGTGGTTGGACGTTCGATAATCGTGGTGTTCGTTCGGCAAAAAAAGTTTAAAGATTTTTTTAAACATCAATCGATATGAATTTAATATGATAGTGCGCGCTATTTCGAAAATAGAATGTCAAATTTGTCAAGTGTAGAGTCAAAGATAATTAAAAGTAAAATTTAGACAATTTGACCAAAAATACCAACTTATTCGGCTTTAATTTGGTAACCTCCTATAATAAACTTCTAAAGCGCGTCTATCATGCAACATCTCCGATGCTTAGATAGTTAGATTCCATCTTGATTACTGATTAGTGTCCAACTTGCCATTTTTATAAAACAAATTAAGAATGAAGATAATAATGAATGCTATTCTCGTAGTAATCTATTGGACCTGCAACAACACGCTACGCCACCTCTTCACATCGTTGTTGTTATCCACTAGTCCGGATATCCTTCTCTGTCCTAATCTAATAGCACTCAGAGGCCCCACACCTCGCGAGGCATCAATAGATCACAGTATCACACATGCATGGGAGTTTTGTAACATGACTCGGTAACGAAGCGAGCAAGCATAAGTACCACTACCACCACTGCACCCTCACATTATTATTGCAATTTCCAAAAGCATCTTTAAGGTTGAACTGGAACTTGCCGATACACTTGCTTACCCCCACATTCACACAAAATTATAACTAATCTTCCTCTTGTGTTTGGTTGCTTCTAATTCTTTCGTTTATACCACCTGCATGTTGTTTCGTGGGTAATTTGAGTAGCAAGTGGTCGTTGTCCTAGGAAGGCGAGGAGTTCAAAAAGAGGTGGATCAGAGTTGAACTTGGATTGTGTTGTCTACAACAAAAGCACATTGCCACCATGTGGCCGGGTTACTACGTACGCCCGTCTTTATCTTACCTTCTAGTAAAAAATATATCTGAAAGTGCACGAAACATCTGTAGTGGTGAAGTTAATATCGTATAATTAACTAGTAAATTGATCTCATGTTAGGTGATGAAACATTGCCAAGAGCAGTACACAATGACAGAAAAACGCTTCGGTAATTGTTATAGTCTACTTGAGCAGGAATGCATTGATTGATATTCATTCTTTAGCTTGAAGACTTCAATGGGCATCCCTTAGCTGCTAAAGAAGAATAAATGGAAGAAGTTTAACGAAAGCGGTTTACCTCGCTCAATGTTCATTATCGTGTCATGTCTACGGTGTATTTCTTTAAAATCCCCCCCCCCCCCCCCCCCCCCCCCCCCACACACACACACAATACAGGATTAGGAATAGTAGACGTGACAATAAATCCGCTTAAAAGAAGGTATCCAACCAATATCCATTTAAGGATTCTCAACACTGCTAAAACCCTTGCAAATTACATAGTCACGTGGTGAAGAAGGGCTCCATCAAATTAAACACAATACAAGCAACGAGCACTTGTTCGTCGTGTTGTTGGACAACAACACATGTCATGCTTTCTCAGCTTGTGTATATTAAGAATCTTCAAAGAAAAAATCATCTCAATGCATGTAAACTTTTCTGGTCGGCCTTACATTTTGACCAGACATTAGCTAAAAAGTAGAGATCATGAATCAGAAACAGAATCAGCATCCGGATCAGGTCAATGGATCCACTGAACATAATTTTGAAAAACAAAGGCAGTTTGGCATCTCCACTGCCACCAGACAACATTTGGTGAAAAGGAAAAGCAAGTTGGGACGTCAATTAAAATGCATCATGATTCATGTATTTCCCTTAAAAAAACATCACCATCTACCACACTTCAGTTCAGCAGATTTTATTTAATTTACAGGCATAAAGGTGGCAACCAGGATGAAGACATAGAAATGAGATTATTTTAATCCTTTCTAGTTTGTTTTTGGCAGTTTGCTGTAAATTAGATAAGAAAAATCTTGATTTAATTTTGAATGGAATGGCAAGCGAGAGGAACTTAAAATAGAAGGGATAGAAACAAGATGGTGAACATAAGAACTATATTATAGCATACATGATGGAAACCAGAAAGACAAGGAAATCAAAGGCGGCAGATGTAAAAAAAATGTAAGCTGAACACATCCCAAAGATAACAGCACATGGTCACCCTATTTTGATAAACTAAATATGTTGGGAAGCAAACACCAATTAAAGAAGAGACAGGATGAACAGTGGGAAGTGGACTTGTATTCAAATCAAGAACCATTGGTCATCGTTTACAGAGTTTGAATGGCTGTTGTCAGTACATTGGATTCCTATATTCAAACTCCTGTAGTTGTCAGTTTCTTCTGATTCTTCCACTTCCCGGCCAAGAAGGCTTTGCCTTACTGGTGGCCACTCTTGGGTCGATGTAGTGAACTTAAAAGAAAAGAATTTACAATTAGGAAATCTAGGAACTTAGACTTCAGCATCACAAAACTTCCCATCCATCCTATTTTGAACTGCTTTGACGGCCGCAACTCGTGCGGCGGTAGCAGCTCGGTTTGCAGCAGCTACGGCTTTATCTACTCGATCATCTACTTTTGGAATTAAAAGGGAAGTAGCTTCAGCCCTCCTTGCAGCCTGAAACGAAGGAATTGATTAGAAGACGAAGTTAATCAGAAAGTATAGTTCTAAGACGCTCTCAGTTATTACCAGAACGGCACGCCGAACAGCTTCTGCTGTAGGTGTAGAGGGATTTTTAAGAACCCCGCAATCCCACTCTCCGGACTTTACATCACCGTTCCTGAAGACGTAGGCCCCGAAGCCCTGCTTCCTGCCCTCATGCCAGGAACCTTCATAGGAGTGACCATTAGCAAAGTGGTATACCCCAAAACCATGGATCTTATCCCCAAAATATTCGCCAGCATATCTATCTCCATTCCTGCCAGGAAATTACCATATACAAATTGAGAAACAAATCCAGATTGATTCCAACATTCCACTGAAATCATTTGAGGAAATGCAACGCTTAATTTTCACTGTCAAGTCAAAGCTGGCTATCTTAAGACAATTAGTTGTGTTAATTTTCTTCGTATCTTCTGTCACACAAAAAGTAATAAGATAAGGATTCAAACTCATGACGCCAGAATCGCAAAAAAAGAAAGTTTAAGAGGTACAGTAAACTGAAAGGAAAAACTTGCAGTCTATGGAAAAAGCTTTACTTTTTAAAATATTGCACTGCCAGACAAAAAAACTCAACTTTTCTTTGAGTTGTTACAACAACCAACTTTAGGGGTTATAGCTTTGACAACATGCTGAAATTCCCCTCCCAAAAAAAAAGTTTGACAAGTCAGTGCACAGCTTCAATGAACCATGATTTGAAGTTGAAGGCATTATAACAAACTAGATCTATTACGATACAAGTGAAAATAAACAAAAACACCCAACAGAAACATGAAGAAACTTTAACTTGGAAAGAAACAATACCACGAAGTGCGAAGTTGCCAAGAAACTTCATGCATCAAATCAACAAAACTGTAGTAAAAAGGAGACAAACCCATACTAACAGTTCTTAAGAGTTGGATAGAAAGAAGAGCAAATTAGCACTCATCTACATCTCTGACAAGCTAATCCTAGCATTCAGCAAGATCTCCACAAAGAAACAAGAAAGCATAGACTAAAGGCCTTTTGAGCAAGATCTCCACAAAAAAACAAGAAAGCATAGAATAAAGGCCTTTTGAGCCCCTCCGTTGAAATTCGCAAATAACAACTAAATGCCAAAAATCACTAAGCTTAAGGGAGGAGGAGGGAATTCCAAGAAGCATAGTAGCATACCAAGCATTTATACCCTTGCTTAAAAGGCAGCAATTTGAGAAAGCATTTAAATTTCCTGAAAGTATCCACTTATCAGGCCAAATACTTAGAATACCCATTTTATTACCATTCCCAGAAACTATCAAACAGAAATTCAATTATTTCCTAGAAACCAGCCTTTTAGGACACAAAGTTGAAAGTTCTCCCAAACCGCATATCCTCATTCTCTCAATTACTTCCAGTTTTGTATCCTCAATGCAACCACTCAGGCATTGGTTACTCAAAACCACCAGTTTAATCAATAATCTAAACGCCGTAATTACAGTCACAAATCAAACCAAAAAACCAACTTCCCAAAACCAGAACAACAAAATCCACAATACACCTGAAACGATAGCACCCGAGCCCATGCTTAACTCCGCACTTAAACCCGCCAACGTAACAGCTCCCATCAGAACAACTCTGCACGCCAACCCCATGACTCTGCCCATTGAGCCATTCTCCGGCGTAACTATCCCCGGTATAAAACCGGTAGACCCCAAAGCCATGGCGAAGCCCTCTCCGGTACTGCCCGCCGTAGCGGCTCCCCCTGGCCCAATTCTCGATCCCGTACCCGTCGTAGTGGCCGTCGATCCAATCCCCCTCGTAGCGTCCGCTCCCAAAGAAGCTGTAAACCCCGCTCCCGTTGCACCTCCCCTTGTGGAACTCCCCCTCGTAGTGGTCCCCATTGCCGTAGAACTCGACTCCTTCCCTCACCGGCGGGACGCCTTTCCGTCTCCCGGAGTCGCCGATGAACCACTCGACGGACTCCGTCCGCCGGACGGGGCGTGAAAGGAGAGATCTTTTGGCGACGGCGAGGAGGAGGAAGGGGAGGAGGAGGAGCGGAGAAGGGTAGAAGAAGAGAAGGACGAGGAGAAGAAGGAAAGGAAGGAAAAGGAGAAGGGATGGGGAGGAGGGTTTGGGGGTTAGGGTTTTCTTGAGATCGGGGTTGGGGTCGGAGTCGTCGAGGCTGGTGGGGATGGATCGGACGGTGGGGGAGCGGAGGAGGGAGGACGACGTCCGGGAGAGCTTCTTCTTGCTTCCCACTTCCATTTTTCCAGAAATCTTTTTCGGTGGAATCACGTTTGGGGCATTTCGCGGAAGTGCAGATTCTGGGGGGAACCGATTCTAGTCTACTTGTGTTTCAGTGTGGTTTGCAACTTTGCATGTGGATGGTGTTGATTCTTAAATACATGGGTTGCAAAAGGGAAGGGAATATTGGGGGATCGTATTATTTTTTAACTTGATTGTGAAATTAAGGACTTGTCCTTCTAATCTAATTTTCGTTGGAGATGTATGGAATATGGATAAGAGATTTGTCAGTATTAATATCACCCTAATACTTTGAAGGGAGCATATGTGCTAGAGAAACAAGGAGTTTCAAAACTTACGCGGTCATGTCCTTAATGGTCTAAAAGATTGTTTTCTTTTTGAAAGTCGATCTTTATTATGAACCACAACAAAGAATCAAAATTTTAAATTAAAATACACTTGAGTTATTCCCATTATAGGGTTAAAGACTTAAGCATATAAACTCAAGATGGGAAAATACCATATGTTTGTCCCAATGGTTGGTATTTGGTACATCAGGAGACAACAAAAAGACAAGGCACCTCGGAACTAGTAGACATCTAAAGAAGCATCAAAATACGGTACAATCTGCCCCCTCACACTCAACTCTCCTTCTGCGGTGAGTCCTAGGCCAGCCCCTATCACTGTGACGGCACCTCTTGCTTTTGTGGACGCACGGGACGTTAGATAAGATGTTAGTAAAACAAGTTAATGTGTGCATGTTTTAACTGTTATACGTGTATCGAGATGATTAATGGTGTGGTGTTCTCCGAATTGACCTGTAACCAATGGGTAAGATGTTAGTAAAGCAAATTAGGGTGTACCTGTTTAAATTATCACATATGTATCGAAATGATTAATAACGTGTAATATTTACGCTTGATTAATTATTACGGAGTTAAGAAAGAGTATATTGAACAACTGGGCATGCGTTCGCTTGTAATCAAACCTTGCATGATGTCTCCAATACTGATATTAATTAAATATCGAATCATTGACATATTATACCAAAAAACCCTATCGGAATGATTTTTGCCAACATTTTTTATACGTAATTATAGTATAGTGTTGTCGATTGATACGATATGACGAATAGTTCAACCTTGAGTTATGGAGAATTTAATCATACCATGTAATATGACACATGTATGGTTGTTGGTGATCATAGTGTATAATGTTGTCTAACGTTTATACCAAATGACAACGATGTTCTCTTTCTCTCTGGAATCGTAGATGAATGCAGTGGAATGGTTTTTTTAGGAGGAGATTTATTCATTTGATAAAGCTCGGTAGTACAGGTGTTGAGTCTATTACTTAGATACATGTCGAGACTTATCCCTTGAGGAGGATATATGCTTAGCATTGGTATGACTCCATTTGTTGTTGTGTTAAGGGCTAATACTCGATAGAACAAATTCGTTGGAGGTTGTGGTTGGTTCTCAGCCAAGTGTTGTGCAGTGGAATGGTTTGTTATGTGTATGGAATTGGCCTTTGTCTTTAAATATTTACCTCCAGCTCTACGTTTTTTTATTCGTAGTGTCTTGAGAAAATACGTTATATATTAGGTGATACAGAAGAAAATCATTATTTAGATCCTCGCAAGCAATACAGATAAGTCGGTAAACCTAATGTTGTTGGACTAATTGCAGTGCATAACAATAATCCCATAATCCATTTTGAAAGTCATATCTGATAATTTCACAACTTTTACAGGGGCATTCCAAAGTCCATTTACGACAGAAAGTTAAATTAATATTCAAGACATGAACCAAAGAATCTTGACAATCGAGCTTAAAAAACACAAGTTTCTAACCTACTACACGTACATCCATTCATTTAGGATGATTTGACTTGTATGCCATTGTCATCTAATCTGGTAAATAACTCCCAAGTCTAAATAATACACATACCTCCCAATATACCACCTTGGCTTATTCCGTTTGTTCCATTCTCTCTTGATGTGCTCATAGCTGATATTGTATTAATTGCTATCCTCATGGGTGGGGCCACTGTGTTGCAATATTGACGATAAAATGGAGACGATAAGAGAGATGAGTCAAGTTGAGGATGATAGCATGGGAAATAGGGGAGGAATGGGTGTGGCTCAAACACTTTTCAATCTCACCTAATCAATCACATCTCCACATGCAAATTACAACCATATGTTTTAGAGCCAATTCAAGAAACTACAAGGACATGTTGCCATCATAGTAGGGTCATGGGCATGTGGATAATGTTTGTTTTAGGATAGGGTGGTTAGCTCAAACTAGGCAATCTGCATCTAATATCTTCCAAAATGATCCATTTTTTTAATAACGAAAGGTTGACACTTGATAGGCTTCAAGGAACATAATTGGACACGATGAAACGGAAAGAAGCGGAAAATTTGCTGTGGTTCGTAGCAACTAGCAAGGGTACTTAATTTAATTGCACTAAAATATTTTCAAAAAAAAAAGAAGCGGTTTTTTTTTTGAAAAGTGAAAGAAGAGGAAATTTCGCAAGGAGTTGTTTATGGGTGCATGTAAACTGTAAAGTCCATCATGGACATGGAGTTCATAATTCTGGTAATTAATGCATTATTGTTCAAAATGGTTAAAATTACAACAAAATATAATTGAATCCCCTACGACTTTTCAACTAACTGCGTTTCAAAAAAGTAGTAAGCTAGTCAAATTTACATGGTATATTTTAGTATTAGAACAGATCGATCATGTTCAATCCCTTATGTGCCCACTTGTATACATGAAGAGTAACCCAAGAGGTGTTCTGGGGACTACACTAAATCAATTCGACACAAAAAGCTATAACAATATATAACGGTCTTTGTTTTACCATTTCACACCCAAGATATAGTGAATCAATCAAAAATTGAAATTCCTATATTTTCAGGTAATGGTTCTTAATAGAGAACCTAAAGCTATGCAGTTGCAACTCAGTCCAAACGTATATAGTAGAGTTTCAGAGATATATGAAAAAAATGAAAAACTACAAGAGTATCCAAATTAGATTTCCCTCTACTTCTGACATGGTTATTCTAGATTTTTGGCACACTAATTAAATGTCAAGGCATTATCATGACGAGTTGGCTCTTATGTGTTTGTAAGTTCTTTAACCTTTCATGATCGGTTGGGCTAAAAAGTTGAAGATAAGGAAGGTACGTAAAGTACATGTTCAGAAAAGAGATGTTTATTGCCTAGATTAGATGCTGGATAATGACACTTACAATCTTTGTGGAAAAGAGAGTTTATTAGCATCCCCTACAAAGATGGGTCCATATCTACTGTCTAAGTTCTTTCTAGACCGTAACTTATTGTGAACTCAGAATGGGAAAATGACCCTCTGGGCTCTGGCTTTATGGCTAGACAGCACTTAAAATGTAAGTTAGGTGTAAGTGTATAGTCCTTTAAGTAGTCTTATTTTAATTGTATACTTAAAGTTGTTCCATTGAGCCACCAAACCCATCTTTGAAAACACTCGCCTTTTCTCCCTATCATTTATCTCTATTGAATCTTCTTAAAAATTCCGATCAATGAGAATACGAGATTGAACATGTTTGGTTTTCATACTTAAAAATCAAAATACTTAAACTAACTCTTTGAAAATGGGCCCGATGGATTAGCCCTTTGATAGCCCCCCATCTTAAAGTCTGGTTTATAGAACCCTCTTTTCATTGTACAACAAGTCAGGCTAAATTGCTAATTGCTTTGAATGTCTGAATTCTGGTAACAAGAAAAGAAAACAAAGAAGAAAAGGGAAAGATATTGATTAGCATAAAGTGAAAAATTACAATTTATCCTATAATTGTGATATAATATGAAGTATACGTTGGAGTATAATTGGAGTTTGACCAAAAATGGATAAATTTATATTCTTGTAAATATATTTTGAAATTAGACTAATTGTAATATATCTATCTAATTATTGCTATTCGAAAAAAAATAAAAAAAGAGGTCACAATTTAAAGCGATCGAAAATCTAAAGGAGTTGAGATACAAAGGATGTTTATAAACTAAGTGAAATCACAAAATGGAGATGCTAGTTGTCTCCACCTTTGTGTCTTGTAATGTTGACTAGATTTACCGTTACGTCCTCAGAACAACGGAAAATTTTACAATTTAAACATACAATCAATTGAGTACATTACGAAAAGACACACACAAGTGCACCAACATATATATGTGTGTGTGTGTATGTGACCGAGTTTACAAAAGAATGTGATTACATCAAAAACTCGTAAACAGAAAATATACAAATGTAATCACAACCACCTCAAAAGGAAGGAAAACAGGATATCGTCCCGAGCACCTCCTCCATAGTCACCACCATCCTAACGCCGCTCTCGACCTACAAAGCGACATGAACTATGCCTGAGTTTCCATAAGGAAACCCCGCATGCCAAACCCTAACACATGAGTGAAATAATGAATACGAAAACCATCAAAGGACACAAGCCTAACAACTGAAAACCACCAACAATTGCCTCATTCACCGGAGCCACGGTTTTGCCTCATTCGGCGGAGCCACGACTGGACTCAATGTTACCGAAACCACGGTTTTGCGTCATTCGCTGGAGCCACGACTTTGCCTCATTCGCCGGAGCCACGACTTTGCCTCATTTGCCGGAGCCACAACAATAACAACCACAATCTGCTCAAAAATCCACCACTGATCGCTATAGGGCCGGTCGGCCGGCCTATCCGTTTGTTGCCCCTAAAAGGGCCGGTGAACTCGTTGCCTTCTAGCCGATCAACAACAACAAGGAAAACACCAAAACTGTGTAAAAACAGTCGAATAAAAAGCAGCTCACCGGTCGATTGATTCCTCACCCAGAGGACTGACCCAACTGAAAAACGCGTCGATCGGTCGAACTGCAAAGGGGACCTGTTCGACCGAAAAGCACCAGTAAAACCTTTTCGCAAACAACGATCAAACGGTCAGACAACCCAACACCTCCGGTCGACCGAAAACCACCAGTAAAACTCACCAACAATTCACACTACACGGTCGACCGAAACAACACTTCTGGTTGACCGACCATTAAGTTAACTTAAGTCGTCGGTCGGATGAGTCAAACAGACAGTCAAACGTTTGGATGGTTAGCGCCCCAACCGACCTACGACAGTACTTTCAGTCGACCGGCGAAGGGGTCCCGTTCGATCGAAAGTACCTAGAGCCTTAATCTCTCGCTCCAATTGCACCACCGGTCGACCACCTAAAGGTATCGTTCGACCGGTGCGAGGGATGTTGCCCAAAATACACTACAACCGGTCGACCGAACCCAAAACACTGGTCAACCGTTATAGTGCAGAAAAACTATTGTGCATGTCCGACGAGCCATTCGGCTTATCGTCGACCACTCCCACCCCCACACTAAACATATGTGAGCGTAAAAGCAAGTTTGACATACCATAAGGCTTGAAGAAACCTTTGAAGAACCACAGCGATCTTCTCCACGCACTCCTTCTTCGGTGAACTTCATGAACACGATCTCCTCAACTCCGGCAACAACCAAATGAGTCCCGATCTACTCGACCCGGAGAACGTCAGAGCTCCACCTCGCCTCCGAGAGTTGCGGATCAGGAGAGAGAAAGAGAGGATTTAAGCGGGAGAGAGAATAACGAGAGAGAGAGAGAAAAAAAAACCACCAACTCATATACCCCTCATCTCATCTCCACCATCCACCTCATCTCCACCAACTCAATCCTAGCCCTCCATCCTAATCCACCAATTAACCACCTAAAAGCAAATAACCCAATTAATAAAGGTTTAGGATATAACATTTACATTAATTAAGAGCATGTTTTTGCTCTCAAAAAATGAGGAGTGAGTATTTCTTTTTTCCAGGAAATAGAAGAAGAGAGTAGATGATATTGGATATGTAACCTTGACCATATCTTTGAACCAAGGAATATATTTTGGCATCAACTGAGCTACCTATTTTTCTCAACAACAAGAGTATGTTCAAATCACACTTAGTTTGATGAAATCATCCAAATTAAAAATACACAAGCAATGGCCCATGCAAGTAGGGGTGAGCAAAATTCGGTCCGGTCTTCGGTCCACAAAATTTTGGAAATTCGGTCTTCGGTCCGGACCGGACCGAAAATTTAAGGGGAAAATTCGGGTTTTGAACCGACCCGGACCGGACCGAACCTATTCGGTCCGGACTTCCCGAAAATTCGGGTTTCGGTCCGGTCCGGTCCAGGACCGAAGCTCATCCCTACATGCAAGTATGCAATATGGCTGGGTGGATCATTTGGAAGACCAATGGTAACACATATGCCACAATTTTTTTATTTAATTAAAAAAATTTGAAATTTCGAATTTTAGGAATTTTTTTTTTCGAAAAATACTACGATCGCGGGTGTGACCCGCGACCCGTCCCCCGATATTTTTTTGACGGATCGCGGGTTGGAACCGCGATCCTTCATTTTTTTAATTTTTTTTTTTCCACGGATCGCGGTTCCCACCCGCGATCCGTGAAATTTTCTTTAAAAATTTTTTTTTTTGAAAAATTTCCACGGATCGCGGGTGGGAACCGCGATCAGTGGATTTTTTCTTCTTTCTGTTTTAGTGTTATTTTGTTTTCTGTTTTCTTTTTTATTTTAATTATTTGTAATCTTTTTTAATTTTTTTTTCAAAATATGTTTTCTAATTAATATTATTTTTTTAAAAAAATTAAAATTTTTTTAAATTTTTTAAGAATCGACCTCCAAATCACGTCGATTACACGTCGTATTGAATTGTTAGGGTATTTTATACAATAAAAAAACAAAATTTCTTAGTCAGAATAAAAAATTATTTACAACTAAATATTAAACAAACACAAAATTTAATTAAAACAAAAAATTGGAAACGTTGTCAAAAATTCATAGGGTGTACACACATTACAAACATGTTTGGAGGTCGATACAGTAAAAAAATTAAAACACAATTAATTTTTTTTAAAATATTAAAAATTACAAAACATATTTTGAAAGCAAATATAATAAAAAACATAGTTAAAACGATTTTAAAAAAATCAAAACATCAGACACTACAACTAAAATTCGTGATTTTTTTTTTCTTTTATTGTTTTTGATTTTATGTTTTGTTTTTTTACAAATCATTTTAACTATGTTATATATATATATATTTCAAAATATGTTTCCTAATCTTTATAAATATTTTAAAAAAATTCATTTTGTTTTTAATTTAGTAAACTGTATCGACCTCAAAAAATGTTTGTTTAAAGCAATGTTTTAAAAACCGAACCGAAGAGTGAACCGAAAACATCTCGGTTTGGTTCAAAGTGGTCGAACCGATGGTTCCACCTGGTCCAACCGATGATGACGTCAGCATGACATCAGCATTTTGTGAACCGAGGGTTGAACCGAACCGACTCCGTAGCGGCGGTCCAACCGACGGTCCGACCGATTGAACCGATTTTTCCTATTATTTTTTAACATAATAAGTAATAACCAAGTACCTAAACTATGAACAATTCAACAAAAATTATCCATTTGTAAAACAACTTAATTAAAATCAGTAAAAAAATGAACAAACATGTAACTAAGTAATATTAGTCTTTCTTCTAACAAATGAACAAACATTTATTTCAACATCTAAAGCAGTAGGGGTGGTAGACTGCCCTAGAGATCCGTCGGTCTGTCGGCCTTGGTGGAGATCGCGAGCGGTGGCGGTGCGATGAGGGGTGGACCGGTGGAGATCGTGAGGGTGGAGGTGTGGCGAGGGGTTGGGGAAGGAGTAGTAAAAAGTAAAAATCTTAGAATTTGGGTCAAAATGAAACAAATAATAAAACAATAAAAACCAAATTTTGTTTAAATTGAAAAAACCGGGTTTTTCGGTTCGACCAAACCGAAAAAACCGATCGGTTCGATCGGTTTTTTTGGTTTTCTTCAGTTCGCTCCGGTTCACGAGAGAAACCGGTTTTTTGACCGAACCGACCGATTTGCTACCGGTTCACGGTCCAACCCGGTCTGACCGCCAGTTCGGTCCGGTTTTTAAAACAGAGGTTTAAAGTGTACAACTTACCGGTTTTTGATCCGTAATTTTTTTGAGTCACACCCACGATCCGTAATTTTGTTTTTTGAGTCACACCCGGTTATAAATAAATTATTATTCTTCATGAGAAACGTTGTCAAAAATTCGTAAGGTGTACACACATTACAAACATTTTTGGAGGTCGATACAACAAAAAATTAAAAACAAAATGATTTTTTTAAAAATATTTATAAAGATTAGGAAACATATTTTGAAATATATATATATAAAACATAGTTAAAATGATTTGTAAAAAAACAAAACATAAAATCAAAAACAATAAAAGAAAATAAAAAAAAGTCACGAATTTAGTTTTAGTGTTTCATGTTTTGATTTTTTTAAAATCGTTTTAACTATGTTTTTTTATTATATTTGCTTTCAAAATATTTTTTGTAATTTTTAATATTTTAAAAAAAATTAATTGGGTTTTAAATTTTTTGTTGTATCGACCTCCAAGTAATGTGTGTACACCCTACGAATTTTTGACAACGTTTCCAATTTTTTGTTTTACTTAATTTTAGTGTTTGTTTAATATTTAGTTGTAAATAATTTATTATTCTGACTAAGAAATTTTGTTTTTTATTGTATAAAATACCCTAACAATTCAATACGCCGGGTTATCGACGTGATTTGGAGGTTGATTCTTGAAAAAATTAAAAACAATTTTATTTTTTTAAAAAATAATATTAATTAGAAAACATATTTTGAAAAAAAAAGATTTTAAAAAAGATTACAAATAATTAAAATAAAAAAGAAAACAGAAAACAAAATAACACTAAAACAGAAAAAAAAATTATTTTAAAAAAACGACGGATCGCGGTTCCCACCCGCGATCCGTGAAATTTTCTTTAAAAAGTTTTTTTTAAATTTTTTTTATATAATTTTAAAAAAAAAATGACGCATACCGGTTCCAACCTGCGATCCGTCCAAATTTTTTTTTTTTCGGGGGACGGTATGAGGGTGTGACCCGCGATCGGAGTATTTTTCGATTTTTTTTCTTCTAAAATTCGAAATTTCAATTTTTTTTATTAAATTAAAAAATTACGGCACATATGGGCCAATTTGTAAATCTGTTAATTTATATAGTTTAAAGCCCACTTACTCCTTCATCAATCAAAATGTGGCAACAATCTTTTTTCACCCTTCATTCAAATAACATTCACCGTCATCAACTTCTTAATTTTCTTATATGTGCTTATAGTGCTTCTTCTTTTGACAAATTCAGTAAATGAGTACGCCATAACCACAAGTCCACAATAATAGTCTGGCTATGAATTATCAATATGCACCAATGCAATAAACTTTATTTGGACCTTATTCTTACTGGTTTTCAAAAGTAAAGATCTCCAATTGTTGATTGATAAAAAATAACGAAATGTTGGATTTAAGTCAGATATTGAATTCTATATGTTGCTATTCAGGGTTGAAGCTCACATCGGCCACATTTGTAGCAGCCATGTTCAATTTACTTCCTTCCCTTGCATTTCTTTGCTTGGATATTCAGGTGATAATAAACACAAGGTTTAATTTCATCATACATTCCTTTCTTCCACATAATTGTTGTCTATCATAGTAATCATCTTTGGTGCGTCATACATACTTTACCATGAAAGTTTGTTTCCAAATACGGAGTTAAATTGATTAAAAAATGAGTCATTTTGACTTTGCAAATATCGTGATGTTTAAACTAAAATGTCTTATTTGTAAAGCAAACTGAAATGCATTACGCACACTTAACCGTCCGTCAAGAGTTGTTGGTCACAAAAATGCTTCACTAAATGCACACGTTTATTATGAAGAATTTTCACATCAAAATTTCTATTATGAAATTTTTTGTACTACAATTAAACTCAAGATGCAAATCACTATCGTGTGGTTTGATTTTTGGTAGTTTTCAATTCATCTTAGCTTTTTCTAAAGATTCAGGAGTCATATTAATGATATATTCATGACTTCATGTAACACCGTTTTACATGTTATTAGTTTAATTATGAAAGAACATTGTCTACGCATAATTGGTGTTATCATTAATTTCCATAACACTAATTTAAATTACAAATGGTAGATTAGAAAGAGTGAACGTCAAAGAAACCCCAAGTCAAGCCAAGATAATGGGAACCCTATTGTCTTTGTCTGGAGCAATGGTGATAACCCTTTACCACGGCCTGACCGCGCACCTCCCCCTGATCAAAACCACGAGCATTGATCCACCAGTGGAAGCTGGTGTCGGATGGTGGAAACCACACCGTGAAAGGTCCATGCCTGATCATTGCCGCAATCTTTTGTTTTGTAGGTTTTACGTCCCTTCATGTAAAGAAAAAAGTTACAAATTAATTGATGTATGTAGATGTTGGTTATATATAGTTATGATTTGTTGGTTATAGAGGACTGTGGTGTTGGAGGAGTTTCCTCTAGTACTGTGTGTTGGAGGCACAGTTGAAGGTGCGGTTGTGGCTCTGGTGGTGCTTCGTTGGGAAACCAATGCTTGGGTTCTTCATTGGGACATGAAGTTACTTTCCATACTTTACGCAGTAATTAAGTATCATGATTTACCAGTCTTAATGGTATCAATCTTAGTTTTTAAATATTTTTGTATAATTTATCTATTCACAAAGCGCCTCCTATATGTACATAAATTACTCCACCGAACTATATATAGTGGTAAATTTTCCTTATACTTCCCGCCCAAAGAAACTTGTACCTTCAAAATCAGTTTTCGTCGACTAACTAATACACTATCATTGAGTCCGACGTAGAATTGACCAGATTACGTATAATATGGGACAAGAATTCTCTAGTGAGCCTAGAGCTTAAGTTTTCTAAATTAAACCTACACAATATCCACCGCTCATTTCAAATGGTAAGGTAGATTAAGAAAAAAACGATTATGCTAATAAATGGTGAGATTAACTGTAAATAAGATCCAATTGTGAGATTGTAAGAGGTTTAAATTAAATTTGATGAGCCCTGAACTCACTAGAGCTTGACCCTAATATGGAAAATGTAAATGTCCTAAGCCAAAAAAATATTAAACAAAAAATAAAAATGTATTTATGGTTGTTCAATTTTTAGAGGGTATTATGGTAATTTTTCTAGATTTAGAGAGTCATTGTAACAAAAGAAACTTTAAAAAAAAAAGAAATCAGATCGATACAGGAGCAACTTTTATTTTCTGCACTTCTAGAGAGACAGGAACTGAACACGAGTTCTTGTATGGTTTTTATAATTAACAAATCTAAGTCAAGCAAATATATCAAAATTGCAACATCTCATCAATTTACAAATATTATGCTTAAAGTTTACTTTTTTATTTGATTTGTGGTCATTATAAATTAACTATGTCATAATTTAGATTCTTCTAAACACAAGACATCTTTTTGGCATTCTTCTTTTTCTTTTCGACTAACATTATTATTTGATGTTCAAATAGGGAATAATGGGCTCTGGTAAAGCCTACTGCATGTGTCCAAGGAATTATGATTAAAATGAGAGGACCCGTTTTTACAACATCATTTGCTCCGTTAGGTATGATTATTGTTGCAATCTTCAGTTTTTCCTTCCTAGGAGAAGATTTTCCCCTTCGAAGGTAAGCCAACCTCAAGAATCATTTTATTAAAAAATTAATTACTTCATGGGACCATTTAATTTAGGTCCGACTAATTTCATCACTAGAACAATTTTGTATGTAATTCCCCAGGATCATCGGAGCTCTTATAATCGTAGTTGGTTTGTATTGCATTGTGTGTGGGGAATGAACAGAGAGTCAGAGATAGAGTCGAGCCACGACCGCAAGTCGCAGGCTAAACGACCAATCGAGGTTATTTTGTTAATTAAGCGATTGATTGATCATTCTTGCACGTATGACGGTAAACATTTTTACATATTGGGGTGTTCACATTTATTTAACAAGTAATAAGTTGACACGAAGGAACATTTACTATAAGCCTAGACGAGTCTTCTAGAGCATGTGATGATGATGATGATGTTTAAGTAGGTGTTTTGGATGATGATTGCAGATTAACTAGTGGTCACCACTTTCATATAATATGGGCATCATGAGTCTATTTTTGACAAGGAGAGCAAAGGTGGAACTTACCATAATAACTATAATTTAGTGGTGTTTATATGTGTAAAGTATACGAAAGTTGTTGTTGTTTGACACGCACGCATGTCATTGGAGAGTTGGAGATCATGTTTCGTCTCCGTCATCTTATCGTGTTAGGTATATATATATTGACAGCTTATTGTTCTACCTAAATTCGTTTCTTTCTGGTTAGCCATACAAATACATTTTAATAGAATTGTTCCCACAAGGAGTGCTCCGAAACTTCTTCACCCAATTCAAGTTTGTCGGATCTTCTATCTTATATGTTTGTTAGGTCTTTAAAACCCAAAACAAGGTTATTCGCGTTATTGTTGAAGATGATTTGCGTGACAAAACCAAGTAATAGTTGTTTCGTAGATGATAAATTAACTCTCTAAAGTGAGCCCAAGAAATAGAAATCAAGATGATGAAGTGGTATAGTGAACGTAACAATTGATATTATAAAATGTAGAACTGAAGAATATTAAAGCAACAAAACTTTTTTAGTTTGGTGGATACAAACACTTTCGGCCTGGACCAACAAAATATTATATATCCCATTTGATCGAGGAGATTTGTCCTTGATTAGCACTCAGACATTTTTATATTTAGAGATAATAGTTGGACCACAACCTTAACATGGTGACTTCATGGTATATTTTAGGACGACAACAACAAACATCAATCCTTCACATTTCAAGTTTGAATTTAAAATACTTCGGTGGTAATGGAACCTTAAAAGATCCAATTGTCCACGTACACATTAGAAACTATAACTACGTGATATTACTTCATTCGTTATGATACACATCGCAATAAGTAACAAATAAATGCCTCAAAATTCAGAAAATATTGGCATGTCCAAGTAGACCGTACCCGATTAATCCATTAGGGTTTTCAATCGTATCGTGTCAAGTCGTATACATAAGCTTTAGGTTGCGTCGTATCCGACCCATTTAACAATCGTGTTGCTAGACTTCTGCCGTATCCAACCCATTTATAATCGTGTTGTCATATCCAACCCGTTTATACACGATTATTAAACGAATTATTTCGTTTACACGTTTAACACGACTACTGTTTACACCATTAAACAATAATCCAAAAATAATTAGTTTCGTTTATTACACGAATATTGGAGTGCATGATTGCACTCCACCCGTGCATTATAATTATAACTTATATATTACTTGTAGACTTGTCGGTATTAGTCGTGTAATATTCGTAATCGTGTACCTAATTATCTGATTATTTATTGTGTCTTAATCGTGTTAATCATTTTTGCAGCAGAAATCCATATCCAACTCATTTGATAGTCGTGTTGTCACATCCAACTTATTTATTAATCGTGTTCAAATTCTCAATCCATATCCACTAAGTTCGTGTCGTTTTCATGTCGTGTAATCATGTTTCGTGTAAAATTGACAGCCCTAAACCTTAATACATTAACCAAATCCGGATCGATTAGCCCATCACATTTTTTATTTCTTGGTAGCACCAAATCAACAAAACACTTCTCCAACAACTCGAAGACAAAAACAAGTTATTGATATTATCCGTAACCCAATCGAGATTTCGCGCTCTTAGTCAGAAAAACTAGTAGCAGCTTAATTGATCAGATAGATTATTGGATCTTAATTGTTCAAAACTCTGTTCATAAATCTCAACCGATGGGCGGGTGCTTCCTCAAACCCCCACGGCCACCTTGTGGTTATCCTGGTCGCAGTTATGCGGGGCGTGGCTCGAGTGGCGGACGCACATGACTCGGCAATCGTGTTTCGGCGGATTAAGCTGCGATAACTTGTCGAGTGGTAGTTCTTGAGGTAGGCTGGTTGAGTTGTCTTTGAGCTTCCCCCATATCACAGAGTAGAGCCCGAAGATTATAATGATTGCTCCAATCAAACTGTACTCATAGGGACAAAAAAATAATTAGATGGGTCGTATGCATTGATTTGGTAATTAAATGTATGATTGTTGGATGTGTGATGTTTATGTACCTGCCAAGGAAGAGTTTTTCTGCTAAAAGAACTGATCCCATGATAGCCACAACTATCATGCTTAGAGGAGCAAAGGACGTGACAAAAACTGGGCCTCTCCTCTTCATTATGGCACCTTGGAGATAATATGTAAGAGCTGATGATATAATTCCCTGTAGAGCACCATTACAACAACATCGCATTAAGCATCATACTTGAATCTCTTTCCCGGCCATCTCCAAAATAATTGAATTTACACAAGGTCTATTTGAAATTCAAATATGTAACCAATGCTCAATTCGAAATATGGCATGCATATATATTGGAATATTCTTGAATATGCTCATGTGATGAATACGGATAAGTCATTTCTGTTATGTTCATACATATATAAGCTAGCTAGCTAGCTAGCTATAATCATCTATCTATACATGGGAGTGTGAAAAATAAGTAAATAATGGAGTGAAAACTGTGTATTCAGCTTACTAATAATTAACTTACCCCATAAAGAGTGGCAATCAATCTCATATCAAATCCAAAAGCCCAAGCAGTGGTGTCCCCACGAAGGCCAACAAAAGCCACCACAGCTCCTTGAAGGGTCCCCAATACACAAACCAAAGCAGTAAGAGAAACCTCAGCAGGATATTCCTTCAACACCATGGCCTGCGCATGCATGCCAAATTCCAAAACAAATTTAAAACATTGGGTGAAGGGCACGAAGTTGAGGTGCAAAGTGGATCGAGTTTAATTAATTTGTGCCCCACACCACACCTGGAGGATTACAAAAGCAGCCCAGCAGAAGCGAGAGGCCACTATAAGGGTTGCACCCTTCATCGTGTCATCACCATGTGTAGTTGTTTGGGTGTGGACTGTCACGATGGCTGACCATGGCATCTTTATCACTACCCCGCGGTATAGTGTCATGAACATTGCTCCTCCCAACGATGTCAACGTCCCTACGATCTTCGCTTGACTTCTAAATTCCCTTATGTTTACTCTTTCCAACCTTCAATATATACAATATATATATACGTACTTACTTTGTTAGAAAATGTATATGTATATATGTATCGGAAAAGTAAAGTTTAACATCGTCAGAAAATGGTCCAAATTAATGTATTGAAACTTGAAATAAAAAGAAAACCTATTTTTAACTCGAGAAGGACTTAAAACTTTCTAAGTAAACCTATCATCAATAATATCTCTCGCTCGGATGTTATATAATACTTATATTATATATCTTTCAATTTGGGTAAAGGCTTTTTAATTACTATATCTCAACTCAAACTATATGTGTCAATCATGCATGTAATTAAGGCCAAAAATACTACCAAAGGTTAATAAATATATGTCAAATCGAAGGTATGTATGGTAATAATAATGATATTTTGATTAGGTGAAGGGTATATATGAAATTAAGTACTACATTAAAATATTAATAGATAAAAGGGTTGGCAGATCTAATAAGTCCAAATTGAGTTGAAACTTGCCCCCTATGTTCGTACAGTCGTACATGTACCTTCTCATTTCCTGTAGCAAAAAAAACAAACAATTATCGATCTAATTAATATAACATGTATATACCTGAAGATCCAGGCCATGACGAAGGCAACCGATGGCAAGATGTTGGTCATGACGGAGGCGAAGGTGGCGGATGTGTCTCTCAACCCCGAGTAGTACATGGTCTGGTCTGCAACAGGTCTACATGTACGTACACAAATTATCCATTAGATTAACACGTATATATGTAGCGTAAAAATACAATTGTAATTATTATAAGCACATCACAATTAATAATCAAGTTGTATGTGTACAAGTACGTACTCTAGCAGAGCTAGCAGCATGATCTTGAAGAAGAGTTTAGATGTCATCTTTGGCCTCGTCTTCCTGTTGAAAGAAGAAGATTAAGAAAACAATTTCATTACAACATATCAATCTACAATAAAAGAATATTTATAAAACATGCATACAAAGTACGATCTAATATATTGTTTTGTTTTCCTAACCTACGATGGTCATGTGCCCATTTAATTCATATATGTATTTTTGAAGTATTTTTGTAATCTACTATACCCTAGCTTAATTACAAGATGCATGCTATTTATCTCCTCCAGATATATGCTTGCTGGATTCGATTATTATTCCAAGACCACGCATGATTCTAATCATGTTGGTCATTTCCCCCTCGTATATTATCATCACATGCTAATATCATTTTAACCCAACTTCCTCGTACATACATGTACATTAATTGCGAGTGAGTTATCTAAGCTTGCATGTTAACAAAAAATGAAGTGGAAATTAAACATGACAAACCTTTCGAGGACAAGAGCAAATGGCACAAGAACCACGGAAGCAACGACATGTCGATACACAACAAACGTGAAGGGGTTCATGCCTTTGTTCAAGGCAGACTTAACTAAGATGGTTAGCCCTGCATAAGTAACTTGGAGGAAGACAACACCCACGTAAGCCCACAACTGACCAACAGCTGATTTCTCCATTGGAAGATTTGGTCACTAATTTGGTTAATTTCCACTCTTAATTTGGTACGTGTAGCAAACAAGAGTGGAAGATGTGGAGCTTAACTTGAGAGGTGTGGGTGACGAACAAAGTCTGCGGAGTGCTGCAGTACTTATAGATGTGAGTGGCTGTGGATATCACCCACTTTAGAGGATACGTATCAGAACTATTTGGCGTTGCTAAGTAATTTAATTAATTTGTGTGATGATGCTTTCCTGATGTTTGTCACTAATGGAATTCTTTTAATTAATACACTCGACGCATGTTTTAAAAAGAAGCGCAATATGGCTGGAGGAGAAGTGGAAACCCGATGGCTAAGTTGGTAGGATTGGATTAAAGAAGTACTAGCTAGAGAAGTACGATGTGTCTAATTAAGTTGGACACTACAATGTTGTTTAAGTTTTAATTGTTCTAGAGAGTTTAGATGCACGATTATTTTAGAAACACGTGTATGAAGATGAATTGGATATGTACTCACACACATGTATGTATGTATGTCATTTGTATTGTAGATTAATGTCCAAATACTTTGTTCGAAATGTTGCGTGCATGATAAGACTCGTATTAAGATTAGAAATAAGGACGTATGAGAAAACATTGTAGCAAGAAGAATGTGGTTTGGTCATGAGGTTTTAATCCGCTAGTGATTAGAACATTTTAGATATTCGCTATGATCGATATACTGGAAGTGCAGCAAACTAAAGGCACCTCACGCACCAAAGGTGTCCCTTCTGCTTTTAGGACTGCAATTTATATTTTGGATGTGATAATTACACAATATTGGTCTGGTTCTGATTTCATGGCCCATACGGAAAGTACACCAAAACTTCCAAGAAGATAGTTTTTTCTAGGAATGAAGTCATTCCATTTATATAGTTGTTATAAATAGACATATATTGGACCCCATTAGCTAGAAAAAGATTTTGTTGTAAGTCTACGTGTAGGTGGGATTCGACGTCATACTATGCTTTCTTCCAAAGGGATAGTTGTAGCATATAAAAAGTTGAAAATCATAATATATGCCGATACCATTGCAATCTGACTCCTGGATTTATAGATGTTATCACTCTTACCTTACATAAATGGATTAATTGCTTCCATATAATTACAAAAGACGATGATTTTTAATGGTCACCACTCCACAACTATTATCATTTATGTCATCAAAAGATACACTTAATATTCACATTACCATTAAAGTTTCCAAATGTCACTTCTTCAGTTGTTTCCTTAAAGGTTCGTTGGGACGTTTCACGTGTGTGCTAGTCATTGGGTTGTTCTATTATTAAATTTTTTTGTTAATTTGAGTTGGTAATCACAGTAGATCAACGTACACTCTGACGGCTATCTCCTTTTGATTTTTTTGATTTTTTTTAAATTACAGTATTGTCACTACCCCAAATCTTATATAAACCCCTCCAAACCTCTTTATTTTTCACACATCTCTCATTCTCTTTTTCTTCATCATTCTATTCTAATCTTCTAATTTCCTAATATTCAAGTTTTCGTGATTAAGTCTTCGGTCTGGTGTTTAGTTTTGAAGTTTGAAAGTGAAGTCTCCGATCCGGTTCTTCATTCTTCAACCGCCAAAATCAAGTGCACTCTTTCTAACTTCTCTTTAGAATTAATATTTTATTTTCATATTATTCTAAATTTTTATATTAGTCTAGTTTTAAGATATGACCTACGTACCCGACACTAGTCTCCCCATGCATCACGAGAGTTACGATGACCTAAGACCTACCCGTACAAATGACCCCGGATGGAATACTGCCCATTACATTAGTGCTAATGATAAAAATTGCATTGTCTATGAGTTATGTGGTAAGTAAACTAGAGGTGGTATAACCCGTCACATTGACGAGCTATATGTCCAATCCGACGATGAAGAAACTGAAGAAGATGATGTCTACGTCGACAATCCGAACGAGAACCACTCCGATGACTCTGATGGTGGTGGAAGATTTGATATGATTCCCAGTTGGACATTAGATCAATGTGTCCAATGGAATTAGTTAGTTAGCTGTTATTGTATGAATTCTAAGTTAGTTAACTACCATTGGAATCATACTACTAAGCAATAAATTGTATACCTAAGTGTTTAGGTGGGTAGAGAGGGTGCCTGGTGAGACCTTGGTCGAGGAACTGTGTCTTTTTGAAGCCTAAACATGTATGATATGTTTAGATAATATTTGTGCATTTTTTCCTATTTTTCCCGATTTTTCTTGATTTTTTTAATATTTTATCAAATTTAATTGATTAAAAATAAAAAAGACCGCCCAGACTTGGGCGGTCGCACAATCGCCCAGGCGACGGGATGCGCCCAGTTGCCTAGGCTCGCCTAGGCATTCCCTGAACATTACAGTAGATTACGAATAATTAACACAAGCTCGATCTGGGCGAATTTCAGGGTTAAAGTTGGGATTAAGAGGGTAACAAGGTTAGGGAGGGGACATGCGATGGGGGGCCGAGAGGAGGGGCAGATCTTGTGGAGGCAGACACTGGAGGGTTTGGGGGGATTAGAGGAGCGAGGAAGGGGATTAGAATTATTGAGGAAGGGGTTCTGGTGAGTTGTTGGACCACGTTATGGAAGTCGTTCTTGTTGATGTTGTAGAACTGTGGTTGGAGGGTTGGTGGATCATGCTTTTTTGGATGTTTCTGCTGATCCGGTTCACGCCATGTGGTGGTGGTTGTTGTTCATGTTTATTTGGGGATGGAATCGGGAATTCTAAGGATAGCGCATGATGGATGGGTTTGGTGCGAGTGGAGAGTTGGAGGTTTGGGTTGTGGCTACTAGGAAGAGGAGGTGTGAACCCGTCGAGCCACTGCGCCCACTAGTGCTCCTCGTCTTTGGATTCATCATGAAGCACAAGAGAGTGTAAAACATGCGATCCAAGAGAGAAGAACGACAGGGAGCAGCAGTTCAACATTGGTTTCAAGCCAAAAGATTGTCAGAGAGGAGGAATGAGGTGAAGGTGGGGTGTTGGTTCATTTATTACCTACATTAACACTTGTTAAATGCTACATTAACACTTAATAGGACTTCAAGTAATGACGCTACGGAAGACAACTAACAAAGTGATGATTGATAGTTTTAATAACCGCAAGTGCACGACATCAGTGAAGACGTGACAAATACAGACGAACATCAATAAGTTGTGAGTGTTGTTATGACTACCATACTCGAGTGAAAAAGGAGAGGAAATGAGATGATTATGCTTAACTAACTACACTAAACGAGAAATGAATCAACAATTAAACTAAACTCTCGTGGAGTGAAGAGTGTAGGTATGTGTGTGAGAGAGAGTGATTCTCTTAATTACATGATGCACAAGTATGTAAAGTAGATGAAATCAACTAGAAACTAGTGTGAAGTTTAATTAACATCAACTACATTCACATGAATACATGACTAATATAGTTAGATATGAAATTAAGTTGCACTTTGGGTTCTCAATAATGAATTAAGTATCTAGTGTGGACGTTGAGACTTCAATTAACCATCCGTACAACTTCTTCTTATGCATTCTCTATTAATCAAGCATCCATACATAACAAGTCATTTACCATACACTACTGTAGAAAGGGGAATATACATCAGATATAAGGCTCCCCAGACCCGACGTCTATGTATACGTCGTATATACATAGACGTCGATTGCTTAACGGTCGACATCTATTAGTTAGGTATAGATGTTGATTGTTATATACGACTGACGTCTATACCTAGACAATAGATGTCAGTTGTCTAGCCTAACCGATGTCTATTGTCTAGCCTAACCGATGTCTATTTTGTCTAGGTATATACCTTGGTTGTATATAACAACTGACGTCTATACTCTTACTCCGTTCTCATACTCATCACTCAATCGATTTGAAAGAATCCACTCTCGATCCATTTCAATCTAAACATTAAGAAAAATGATAATTATTATTGAAGAAAATAAATAAAACTTCAATTTAAAAGAAAGTGTTCGTAGGTGAGAAGATCCGGAGACATGAAGATGAGAAAAAAATAACTCAGGAGAGAGGAGATGAAATCCTTAATCTAGCATGTGAATAAAGAATGCTAAAAATATAACTAAGCAATCAAGGTCAAAGCAAGCCTAAAGTCCACTATAGGTCCTCAACACTAGACGACACCTAACTTCGAGGTCCCACCGATGACCACTAGTATGTAGGAAATCAAGAACCTGGAGGTCCCTAAAATCTCAGAAAGACTAGATGGGCGACGACGTTCAGGCCGAAACGGTCTTAAACATCAAGGACCACTAGTCTGTAGGAAATCAAAAACCCAGAGGTTCCTAAAATCTTAGGGAGACTAGATGGGCAACGACGTTCAGGCCATAACGATCTTAAACGGTTTCCTATCCTTAATTCGTCTGGAAATCGTAGGGGTCAACGTCTAATTGATTTTATTAAGGCTCTTTTCTTGATTTTACTACCAGCATATTTACAGACAATATGTAAATAATATTGACAACTCAGAGAAGCAAGAGAATAAACATTTAAAATATTAAAATCAAGTATTAAAAACAATTACTTGGATTATAATTTTAAGACGGAAAAACATGTTAAACATAAAAATAATTCATGTTATTAATAACAATTGAAATTATAATTTTATAGAAATTTTGCAGAACATTCCCTAAAAATTTGCTATGTAAAAAGCTTCAAATCCTGAGATTAACAAGAAAAATGTATAATATTCTGCACTACATGACACTCAAATTACAAACATCAAATTGATATGTCAATCTAAAAAAAGACAAAACAAAAAGCACATAATTTAAAAATCTATTTTAGTCGGAATTAGTAGTACCAATGTGATTCATACACTAATCACCACTCATTCACGACACACTTGGTTTCTATATTGTTTGGCAATAACTAATAAATCCATTATCTAGACAACATTAATCTATCTCCTACATCAATATAACTACGATCTTACTTGTTTTGATTCCAGGGTGAAATTCAAACCCATAGGTTCTACACTGTTCGCGACTGTGGTGATGGTGGTCGTGGTAGAGGAGGGTGCGTTGACGGTGGTCGAAGGAGGTTGCGGTGGTTGGGGAAGTGGAGTAAGACGACCGGTGTTGCGGAGGTTAGGATTTTGGTTGAGTTTTGGCTGGAGTCGTCGAAGGGGAGGAAGACGGCTAGGGTTTTTGTCGGGTTTTCATGCTTAAGAGAAAAGATAAAAGATAAAAACTGAAGGGATACTTGGCCTTATTTGACCTATAGACGTCCGTTGTACCTTGCATCTGATGTTTATACCCCAATGTCTATACGGGATGGGGAATAAACGTTGGATGTAACAAATATCCGACGTCTATAGGGCGACGTCTGGGGGGTATAGACGTCAGATGTCGACGTCTGAGGGGTATAGGCGTCGGATGCAATGCATCTTCCAACAACCGACGTCTAGAGTACACAATAGACGTCAACTCTACTAATGGTTGACGTCTATTAAGCAACAAGTATGCACTGTTCTGCACTAGTGATAGCAAGATGATTATTTAAAAGCAACAAGATAAACTCTAGATCTAGCATGAGACAAGTACCTAGTGTGACAATTATCTTATCTAATACAAGTTTTAATAAGTTACATGTATAGATCTACATTAAGCATATGAAATGACACAAATAAGAAGAACTCATAACCAACACATCACATAATCTACACCACCTCCATCCCAAAATGGGGTGGATCTACTCTCTACTCATCAAGCTAACAATTATACTAAGAAAGAAAGACATTCTAACTAATTATACTAAGATTGGGAAAACAAAGCTAAGTTAAACATGCAAGTATTCAAAAAGAGACAACATTAAAATAAAATTAGGAAAAATTATTTTATTTATGACTCACATTACAAGTAGCATTCCTTTCACTTGAGTTTTGCTCTAAAAGCTTACACCAAGTAGGGAGAATGACCGCTAAGCAATGAGTTATTACAAAGGAAGAAGATGAGTTTTATTTATAGACATGAAAAAACGTAATTGAGGACAATTCCCCTATGTGGGATTAATCATACATACCTAAAATGGACATAAATAACATAACACACAACACGCGAAATTGGTCAGATCCTGACCAAAATGGACCGTCAATTGGCATCACAATTGGTTTGATGCGACCCATTTTCGGATGTCTTCTTAAGTGCTTCAATTATTTACGTTGGGTGCACCCTGGTCGGTTATTTGAGTCCGTGTCTGAATCTAATTGTCAAACTACTTCTCATGATGATGTGAAGTTTTTCAGTTTGCTATTTGATCATTCTGGCTTACGTTCAGGTCCCTCCTTCTTGCGAATAGACCCATAAGTCTCACATATCATTCATTTTTCTAGCGTTTTAGTCTTTTTTGTGTCTTCTTCTTAAACATGTTTATTCATGAAACTTAAACTCGTTACATAATATTTCCTAAACTCAAAATAGATGATATATGACCTGGATATATGCATGATACGACACTAATCAAGTGACATTTTGGAAACATTAATGACAATGCGTATATTAAGTATGTCTTTGGATGACATAAATGATAATAGGTGTAGAGTAGTGTCGTTGAGAATTATAGTCTTTTATAATGGCATGCATGCAAACAAATAACCCAACATAAATTTCATTTACTCAATATCCTCATCTATTAGGTTCAGCTTAACATCCTTTGCTAAGCCATTTTGGATACAACTACATTTGTAAGTACCTTCAATATTTTAACATCAACATTCTTATCAAAAAAAAAATCATTAAGTTTGTTGAAACATTACCAAACTTGGCTCAGGACCAAACGACTATCATCACCAATCAAGGGGCCAAATATCTAATTCAAGAATTCAAGATCTCTCCAAGCAAGACAATATCTAATTAGGAAATCACGCACAATTGTATACAACGGTTAGATTATTAGCCTTATAAATAACAAGAACATTATAATTGTAGGAACAGAGATAAATACAATACAAATTCCGTTTTAATAAAGTTGAAAATATTGACAAAATATCCATTGCTCAAGGTGCATGTAAGTCTCCCTCCTACCAAATTGGGAAATAAAATTTTCTTACAAAGTCCACAATAATTCTAATCCATTAATCCAATTTGCATCAGTCATGAAAATTATCATATATATCCAATCCCAGCAAAAGAAAAGTAAACTTTTCATATCAAATAAGGACTTCCTCTACCCAACTCAAGCCCAAAGAGAACCACGATGCTAGTATTGTACCCAATTCCACCAAAATCTGGCTAATATTCAACCAAATTCAGGCTAAAACAAATCCACCAACAAATGTTGTTGGCACTTGGCAGGCCAATCTAGTGAGAGCCTCTTGTATAAGCACCAACCTTGCTAGGACAGTGACCTCTATGATATGGAGACTTCACACCCACACATATATATTATATTATTATATTACACTACATATAAGCAAACAAGTCATGAGAAGTTGGATACTATACCGTATCACTTGCTGTTAAAAGACTCTAACCAAAGCAAAAGTGATTCCTTAAGAGCACTGATGTCTGATATTGGGTGATGACAGATATTGACACTTTAGTATCATTTTATAAGCCAAGAGACCTTTAGGAAGCTTGGATGGAATGCTCATATCACTTTCTTTTTTTGTTTCTTGTAGTTAAAGGGCCAGCAAAGTAAAAATTATTCCACAATATACCAATAGCCCTAGCAAGAATGCAAGTGCATTTGGGTAGTACTCGATATCAGAGAGACAAACCTAGATTTAACTTCTCTAACTTTCCAAAACCTACTGTACCATTAGGAAATCTAATTTGTACTGACGTGACATTACGTGCTTGGCTTCTTTTATTATTTTTATTATTATCTTAGGTTAGCTTTAGTTGTGGAAATAGTTAGTAGATAGATTTAGGTAGGATAAAGTTGTGGATGAGATGTACCTAGGAAGTATTGTTGGACTATTGAATATTGAGTTTGAGCCTATGTAATATTCAATTGAAAATCTAATATTAAAATATATTAGTTGAAACGCGTGAGATTCTCTCAGGCCATCACTAACGGGTCCCCCTCACGACCGGTCATCCAGAGATGACCGGGTCGTTGAATATTAGATATTTTTTGGTTTTCTTTTTTTTGTTTTTGTTTTGAATTTTTTGTTTGAATTATTTTATTTATTTTTTTGAAAATACATTTTATAATTTGTTTTGATTCTTTATTTTTTTTCCAAAGATGAACCCCGAAATGATGTGGAGAGAGATATGTTGTTGTGAGTTGTGATTAAGATGTGATTAGTGTAGGAAAGAGAAGAAAGTAGGTTGGGAAGAGAGAGAGAGAGAGAAGAGAGAGAACGCTCGTGACCATGTTGTCCGGGTCATGGTTAGTGATGACCTTAAACTCTTTAGTCTCGCGTTGAAAGATTTGGAAAGTAAAGAATGTTTATGTACCTTAGTCTCTCATAGCACTTTGAGGGGGTAGAGAGAGGAGAGAATGTCATAACATTGTGCATGCCCCGTCCGATTAGGTGTGGTCATTTTGTGTATATAAAAGACCATGTTCTCAAACTTGGAAATACATATTTTTTGCCCTATGGATTTGCTGAAACTTAGGGGCGATAATTTCTTTAAGGGAGTCTGACAATGACGGCTCAATCGAGGTGTTTTCTATTCCTTACCTTCTTTGTTTTTGTTGTTTTGTCTTCATGGAATTGTTCGTTGACTTTCATTGGATTGTAACATGTATGCATGTTAATCGACATATGTGTACCACGCTGGTATGCATGCTTCTATTTGTATTAACAACAAGAATTTTTTGGTATAGCTTTAATCATCTCACTTGTTGTGATACTATCTAGAATTCAGCTCTTTAAACTCTCATAATTAGGAAACCTCAGTTGTAGAACATTATTACCACATGCAAATAGGTATTTCAGTGGGTAGAGTAGAAATTGTACGGGGGATTAATGCATTAACTGACCCGATAATTTATTGGTCAAACGAAACAATGATAGTGTTGTTGTTTACTTTGAATATGTGAATTAAGTATTTCTGTGGGAAAGAACATGCAAACAGTCGACCGGTAGGAGTTCGGTAGACCGGTATTGTAGTTTGACGTGCAACACAAAGTGTTTGGACATTTTCGGTCGACTGCTTGTTCTCAATCGGTCGACCGTTTCTGTTTCTCGACAAAGTATTTGGACACGTCCGGTCGACCGGTAGTTCTCAACCGGTTGATAGTGTTTGCATTCAGAGGTTTAGGAACATTGCATGGAGATTTTCGGTCGACCAAAGGCGTGCGATGGTCGACCGATGGAGTCCATGGTCAGTTACAAGTTTAAGTTTGGTCGACCATTTCACCTGATCGGTCGACCGTTCCGAACGGTTTCGCCCACGATCTGAACCTTCTTTAATCCGTATTTTAGTGCCATTAATACTTGTTTTGGCCTAGTATATAAAGACAATTTCGTCCCCCTTTGTTAAAATATTATTATTATTATCATCTATTTTGCATTCTTGAGAGAAAGAGAGAGCATCCTTGTGGATTCAGTAGGAGCAATTTTAACCGAGATTCTCGTCGGTTGATTTGTGTGTTCTGTAAGTATCTCTTGTAGTTTGTTTCTCTATAGTAGATTGAGGTTGTGTCGTCTGTGGTTTCTCCCGCCTTAAGTTTCCACATTAAATTTCTTGTGTCTTGCGTGTTGGCGTGGTTTGGTGTTGGTGATTTGCATTATTTTGTTTTCTTTCTTCCATCAGATTTACTATTTCATTCCGCTGTGTATTTAGGGATTGATTGCCTTCCGTAACATATAGTATATCCATTATATATCCTACTTATTAAACGACGGTTAAACAAATGATTTGTAGTAAAATTTTCTAACTTGAACCTTCATTAATGAAAAGGTTTCAAAATTCACATTTTTTTAATATTTAACGACCAAATGCATTAATGAGAACATTACTACGATACAATCCAAAAAACCAAAGGTTTCATACTCAATAGACATAAAAAAAATCACAGCACCGTACATCAAATGTAGATAAATGGGTAAATAGATCAATATCCGAAATTCAATAATAAGGTGTCGGAACAAAAAAATACCGCAAAACGAGCTCCCTCTGCTCACTCCCTTTGCGCGGGGCACTAGCGTCCCCCACAGGGGGCTACAGATCCAACAAAGAGTGTGAAAATTCATTCCTAAAAGGGAGAATAACAGCGATACAAAAAGCAAATGCTACGATCACCAAATCACCAAGCAAATGGACGATCGAATCCCATTAAGACGTTCGTTTCCAAGCCTATAGAGATTTCATAACATCACTGAGTTCCCAGAAACAGACGCCCGAATTGGATTTGGTCACCCGTTTCCATGAAGAGATACAACTCAGAATTCCAAGTTCGGATGACCGGTTTGTAACAGCCAACCGAACTATACGTGTGGTAGTCGAGGTTAAATACTACACATTTGTCGTTAACGGCATCAAAGTCCAATGGAAATCCATTAACGGCGTTAGACGGGGAGTGCACCAAAGTAAATATTGAGTTTTGCAAGTATTTGTGGCCAATAAAAAACTTCAGATGAGCAAAGGTCCAATGAACTTCTTTTGCAAGTGCATCCAAGCAAAAATCCCTATCCTTAATGGTTGACGGTGTAAATGGGTAAGAATTTTCCCATTGCACTACTCTACCCCTTCATTTTCATTTGGTTAAATGCACCCTTGAGCTAGTTATCGATCCAAAACTTTCCTGCTTATAGTATTTTTCTTTTCTTGGGGTCTCTCACTCTTAATTTGTAGGTTAGGGGTCTCCCACTCTTAATTTGTAGGTTTTTAATCGGTTGATCTAACTATATGGAATTTTGAATATATCCCGTCAGTTGCAACTCTTTCATGTAACTACATCGGATCGTGACGTCCTAAACTTTTATTCCAGGTTGATGTAGTCATAGTCATATATTAATGACATAAACCTTAAAAGAATAATTGTAAAAATAATTGCTTAAAAAATAACAATCTTAAGATTATCTAACCGGTTGAAGAAAACATATATATCTCCAATGAGATTACTTTAGATTGATTTCATATTCATTTTTCAAACAAAATCCAATTGTAAAGCTTTCCAGACAAACCCAAGACATCTTACCCGTATGTACCCCCCGACATCGAGTCCCACAATCCACAAACATTTCCAATCAATCAAACTCCCCACCTTGTTTAATGGCCACAACGTCGTCGTCAAGTATTGCGTCTACCTACTTAATTATTTCACTCACTATTTGATCCACAATCCAAACAATGCATGCCATCACCCGACCACATATTGACCAGTACTTGTCATGCAAACCAAAGCCACCACCAAACTTTCCCAAGAATATAACTTACGTACATGTATTATGTGCCCAAAAGTAAACTTAGGTCACTGCACGTTTCATGATGTTTCCACCTGGAAACCACCACATGACCTGTATTTGTCGTTGGTGGGAGAATCATTCCATTAACTTCCCTTGGCTGAGGATTAATTCTTGCATTCTTTTCCATATGAGATTAGTAACTTTAATACCAAGAATCTAAGGATTTTGTGCTTACTTTAGGTAGAAAGCAGCCAGTGCCTGACTACTTGATGATTGTGATGTCACTGGGGTTTTAATTAATGTGTCTGATTTGAAAGAAAAAAAATCTAATGGTTGTGTTAAAACTTGGTAGATAAGGAGAATCGATCCACCTATCCTTGCTAGGTGGTTTGTTTAACCAATGTTTGATGATGCTTTTTGTAAAAGGAAGAACCTTACGATTACATTGAATATTTGACTACATGGTAAAAGATTGATCGATAATACTTATTAGATTGTAAATCTTTATCCACTACAGTTCAGCCAAATATATATGTTATACAACACAATTACAAAAGATTGATGATTGTGATGTCATTGGGGTTTTAATTAATGTGTCTGATTTGCAAAAATAAATAATCTATTGGTTGTGTTGAAACTTGGTAGATAAGGAGAATCGATCCACCTATCCTATGTTAGGTGGTTTGTTTAACTAGTGTTTGATGATGCTTTATGTAAAGAAAGAACCTTCGATCGATTACATTGAATATTTGACTACATGGTAAAAGATTGATCGATAATACTTATTAGATTGTAAATCTTTATCCACTACAGTTTAGCTAATATATGTGTGTGATACAACACAAATTACAATTTTGTGATTTTTCTAGCAGATTTTTCCATACTTAAACCTGGATGCCCCAGCTGGTTGAAAGAATTGTCACTAAACTGATGTTACAATCTCAGAAATAATAATTAAAGTAGTTTGCTTTTTAGATTGTTGGAGAAGAGGAAAATGAAAAACATTTGTTAACAGGACCCCTAATTAGTAACACAAAATTTGGTTGAAGGAGCATTATGTGTTGTCGAGCTATAACACAAGTTTCCTGTAAGATATGTTCTTGCTGTTTGGGACGAATCAACAGAACAAGACGTTGGGTTTTGACATCACATGGTTGGGGAGACAATGACATTCTTTGGTAGCTTATTTGATGTTCTTGATTAATTAGAGAGCAAAACGTCTCGTGATAATTAAGTGGGATGATTGGATTAATAGCATGGTGGTGGTGTTTGTTTACTAGCTAGTGCGCGCACTAGACCTTATTTGAGTATGATAATCACAAATCTCTATTTTGAAGAAGATACAAAGGACACTTCTCCGTACCAACAAAACTAGTGGAACATGAACTATTGCTGACAAATAAACTAAATTGAGTTCTTTTTATAAAATCATTAAACCAATCTAGCTCTTACTTGGCCCTTCAGAAAATAGCTCTTTACTGGAAACTTGGGGAATAAATATTGTTATTTTCCTTCCAAGTTTTTTGCGTAGCCTTTTGTATTATTTAATTATTCTCGACAAAACCAAGCAAAGTGAATACTGACAGCATGGTCACTTATACAAACTACTTTTTAATACCTAAAACAACACTTTTTTGAATGCATAGTGAGATCATTTGTATTCCTTTTCGATTTTACATCATTAACCATTCCCTCTTGCTGGTAAGGAGCATTTTTTTGAGCATCTAAGTTCTTATTATTAAGCATTTTTGGACGTGAGTAAGGATTGCGTCAAAGGGTGCACAGCCAAATCAAGATTATTTATGATTGTGGTCCGGTGAGTGAGTTCAAGCGTAAGCTTGTATCCTCGATCGTTGTCAGACTAATGTGTGTTTGGATGGGGCTCCTGAGATTTCTATCTCCTAAACTCAAAATTACTAAGAGAATTTCGTGGTAATTAAAGGAGAGATTAATGAGAGAAATAATTTTTGCATTAGTATTAAATAAGTAGGAGTAAGAGTCCTTTTATAGTATCCCAAAACATCTTTATCAAGAGTTATTCTTTAGTCATGATGTATTGTTTATTCTCTCCTAAAATTAATCTTTAATTTCCACGTAAGCACCCAAAAAACATTTTAATTAAATCTAGAATTAATTCACCCATGATTTAATTAATCTCTTAATAATTCAGGCAGAATCTTTTTTGTTCGGTGGACCGAGTATAACTCGGTCAACCGAACCGTTCGGTTATAACACGTGTTCGGTGCACCGTGAGCTAGATGGTCGACCGAATCCGTATGAGAAAAATTCCCTGGAAGAATTCGGACGAACCACGTCTTTTACTCGGTCGACCGTTGACCCACCAGAATCGCTCCTAGGACATAGTCAACGGATGACCGTGTCACCTTCGGTCTACCAAAAATACTACTTCTCGGTTGACCGTGCACACTCGGTTAACCGAATCCTATTGTCCAAGCACTCCAGACAATTTCGGTCAACTAATTGCGCTAACATGTTCCCTATTCGGTTAATCGATCCGAAGATACCCCGGTCGACCGAACCATGAACGGTTCACCGTGTTTGATCCCGATTTTGCCTTTGTCAAATTTTGGATTTATTTCCAATAAAATTTATTCTTTTGGGTTTTTTAGCAAATTCACATCTTATGTAATATATTATCATATGTAATATTAAATTATTACACTCCATAATATATACACCTCATATGAATTTATTATAATTCTAATTATGTCAATTCTCATGACATATTGATTTTATTCATTCACCACATGTGTCATATTTTCACATGAAACCCGACACATCATATGAACTTAAAATCAAACCTCTTGTTTCATAGTTTTGTGGTGTGACCTATAGGAGGATCTAACCAAATTGGCAGCGATATTAAACACTTAATATCTCAAACTATAAGTGGTATCTAGCTACACATTATAGTTACCCGATTAGCATAGATGTTTTTGTTCTACCCGAACCAAAACACGATCCATTTAGTGATGTAAGTGCACCACTTGTGTTCGTCCCTTGCCTCATGATATTAAGAATATATACAAAGTAGAAATGTGTTATCTTTGTATTATATTCATTTCTTAATCTCTCTAAGCTAATTATAACTATGTAACTTAACTCAAGTTACATTGTGCACATTATAATTTTGCTTTATCAAGGGGGTCACTAATATCATCACTCAATTAAGAGATGCAATGATAATCGTTTGACTAGCTATCTTTTCCAGCACAAGTCATGTTTAACCAACTATTGCCTTTATCACTATACTCATTGATAGTTTTTAACAATAATCAAATTAAGTACTTCTTGAGTGAAAAGATATAAGTCTCATATCTTAGGATCCAAGACACAGTAAAAACATTAATGACACGAAATACAATTCCATAATATTTTACTTGTTAGGTCTATTCAATATATAAAAGTAATTTTTTCCTCTTTTATATACTCGTTTCGTCAATTATTTGTAGAACTACAATAATCGATGACCAACACGACAATCTTATCTCAGTAATTAATGTTCCATGTTAATTACCATTATCTTTTAGAGCTCTACTGTAATAACCTTAATCTAAACACCTTAATTAACCTAAACTAAACCTAATTAACCTTAATTAAGCTTGCTACAGTAAAGCATGAGGTGGAAGTATTGGATAAGAATTGGATTTTTGCTATAAATAGGGGGTAAGGTTTATCTGAAACGTTTTTCTTCATCCTTGAGTTATCAGAGAGTGAGAGAAGTGAATTTGGAGGAGAAGAAGAAGGAAAGAAGGAGAAGGAGAAGAAGTGAAGGAGAAGAAGTTGGGTTGAGTTTGCCAAAGCTTGGGAGGCTTCCACAAACGTCAATAAGGTATGTCAAATCTTCATTATAACTCACATAAGCTTTGTGAGTGTTGGGGATCGACGTTGGTGTCGAATTCCCCGTCGGATTGCAACCTATTCAGAGGTTGAAGACGACGATCGGTCGACCGGTGCCCGTGGGCAGTCGACCGATGCTATTATTATATTGATTTGCACCCGCAAACGGTCGAACGATGTCTGAGGATGGTCGACCGTTATGCCAGATTCGTGCGGGAAAAAGGGTTTAATGCTGTTATCGGTCGAACGTGTCCACTTAGCTGGTCGACCGAAACAATGAGAATATGTCGGTTGGGGATTTTGACTTATTAAACGGTCGAACATCCTTAACCTGGTTCGACCGATCTATTCGATGCTAAGTCGGTTGGGAGCTTTGACCATCAAAACGGTCGACCGCTCTTTAACTTTTGATCGACCGACTGAGCATTTTAATTAAGCAGTAGAGTGTCTGTGATGTTTCGGTCAAACTGTATCTCAGTTCCGGTCGACCGAATATTACTTATGCAAAATGCTGAAATCCCTGTTATCGGTTGAACGGACCCTTGGTTCGACCGGTCAGATATATAAATATTATAAATATTGTATAGCGTAGACCATCCAAACGGTCGACCGCTAGATGACTTTTGTTCGACCGATGGGTCGGTAATTCGGTTGGCGTGGTTCGACCAATACACTTGTTTGTACAGTACAGAGTACTGTGCGGAGGACCGGTCGACCGGTGTGCTTGTAGCGGTCGACCGATCTGCCGCAGGTTGGTGGATTTATCCACACGCGAGCCGTCGAGTATAGGTCGACTACCGGCTCCGAGGCGACGGTCGATTACCGGCCTTGAGAGCGACAGATTTCACCTTCGACGAGGGCGTGTTATTGTTGGTCCTCTCATATCGAGCGGGGTGTGAGAGATGATTGTCGTAAACCTTGGGCTGTTTGCTGGGGTTTGTCGGTAGGCCGAGGATGTTCCGGCAGGGTGCGCGTCTGGCGGCTCTTGGGGGAGCAGCGGCTGTCGTCTGGCCCGAGTTGTGCATTCGGAGGGCTGACTCGCTCCTGGGGTGGCGGCGTAGTGTCAGGGTTCCTTTCTGCGGCTCTTGGGGAGCAGTGGTGCCGACTGACCCTTGTGAGGCAGCGGTGGACTGACTTGACCCTCGTGGTGGCAGGAGTGGTTCAGTACCGCGGAGGCGGAGAGGGGTATTATTGTGGACCCGAGGCGGATGATCATGTGCATTGCATTGCATTGCATTGTCTTTAATTCCATTTTGTATTTTAGGAGGTTTGGTATACGGGGTTCCTGTAGGGAACTCAGGCATGTTTCAATTGTTTGCATTTCAGGTAGCAAGCAACATTAGAGTCGAGGTGGTGACCGAGGAGGGTGCCCCCGGGATCTGATCCTGTCTTCTTTTTGTATCTTTTGTTGAGGTAGTGATTACATGTATATTCATTTCTGTTGTAATCACAGTTGACTCATATGTATATTTTGACTTCCACATGGATCTATATCTTTATATATATATATACATTTCATCTTGTCGTCTCGTGACGTGCCCTGTGTTGACCGTTGACGGTCTTTATTATTGTTTAAATTTTCCACTGTTTTCGGGGACATTACATCTACGGTTAAGGACCAAGCGTCTCTTCCTTAACATTTCCAAAAGACGAATACCATAATCAAGGAACAAAATGTTTGCACATTCAATTCATAATAATTGACATATAAAAGTAAAACTTTTAGAACACATTCCTTTCATCTCGTTCGACCGAAAATTCGCAGACAATCCTCCGAGCCCAAATCATGATCTCTTGCTTATTCTCTCCTAAAATTAATCACAAATTGCCACATAAGCATCCTAAAACGTTTAATTAAATCTGGAATTAATCCAACCCATGATCTAATTATTCTCATAATAATTCAGGCAAAAATCACGTTGTTCAGTGAACCGAGATTTTTTCTCGATCAACCGAACCATTCGGTTTTGACACATGTTCGGATGACCGTGAGCTAGACGGTCGCCGAATAAGCATGAGAAAAATTCTCTGGAAAAATTCGGAAGATCCGCGTCTTGCTCCGATCGACCGTTGACCCACCAAAATTTCTCCTGGCGAATATTCATCGGACGACTGTGTCACCTTCGATCTACCGAAAATGTCCCAAGATATCTCCTGGATATTTTCTCTTGGTTGATTGTTCACGCTCGGTTGACCAAACCCAATTGTCTAGGCACTCCAGACAATTTCGGCCAACCAATTGTGTTTACTCGTTCCCTATTCAGTTGACCATTCCAAAGACACCTCGGTCGACCGAACCCTAAACAGTTTACCGTGTTTGACTCCGATTTTGCCTTTGTCAAATTTTGGATTTATTTCCAACAAAATTTAATCTTTTGGTGTTTTTTAGCAAATTGATATCTTATGTAATATATTATCATATGTAATATTAAATTATTACACCTCATAATATATACACCTCATATGAATTTATTATGATTCTAATTATGTCAATTCTCATGACATATTGATTTTATTCATTCACCACACGTGTCTCTTTTTCACATGAAACCCGACACATCATATGAACTCAAAATCAAGTTTCTTGTTTCCCAGTTTTGTGATGTGAGCTATAGGAGGATCTAAGTCAAATTGGCAGTGATATTAAACACTAAATATCTCAAACTATAAGCGGTATCTAGCTACACATTATAGTTACCCAATTAGCATAGATGTCTTTGTTCCACTTGAACTAAAATACGCTCCATTTAGTGATGTAAGTGCACCACTTGTGTCCGTCCCTTGCCTCATGATATTAAGAATGTATACAAAGTAGAAATGTGTCACTTTTGTATTATATTCATTTCTTGATTTCTTTAAGCTAATTATAACTATGTAACTTAACTCAAGTTACATTGTGCACATTATAATTTTGTTTTATCACGGGGCCCACTAATATCATCACTCAATAAAAAGGGGCAACAATAATTTTTTGACTAGTTATCTTTTCCAGCACAAGTCATGTTCAACTAACTATTGTCTTTATCACTTTACTCATTGATAGCTTTTGACAATAATCAAATAGCCTTTGTAGTCAACTTCAATAGAACCTGAACAATACAAGAACCATACAAATACTTCATGCCACATTATCCACAAAAACATAAAAAACAACATAACAAGAACCATACAAATACTTCATGCCACATTATCAACACATAAAAACAACATAACCACATTATCCATAAATATAAAACAACATTATCCACGTTAGATATAGATTCAGATAACCACCTTAAATGTAATAACGCAAACTTTATGGAGGTTATTAAATTAAATGAGGATAAAATCACAATGACAATTAAAAAACAAATCAAAATAACAAAATTTATACAACACGTAAGGGTTAATAGATAAAGTAAAATGATAGAAAAAATACAAATAAATCATGAAAATATGCTTATTGGAGTTTCCTCCCGCAACTGCTAGAAAAAGGAGGAACGTCCAGCCTACAATCTTCGTATTCGACACAACCTCAACGTCGTCAGGTACGTTCAACCTATTCAATTTGGTCCTCGGTGACATAGATAGAAAAAGGGAGTTGTGATGGTGTCTTCAATATCTTTATCTTCATTATCTAACAAATAGGTTGTGATGGTGCATGAGCACTAGATCATAGAGGTAAGTGTTTTTATGTTGTGTGATTTCAACAACACAAAAAACTCAAACTGGCTTTTTTATGGATGTTTTCTAGGAAAAGAGCCTGGTTGTCGATTTGATGTGTCTTTATTTAGATGATACATATTTGGTTTAAAAGTTAAGACATCATCCCACAATTTCATTAAAAAATTCCACAATTAGTGTGTTGTGGATGACACACAATTTGTATATTTCCACGGACTTTAAGTCGTTATGTTTTCTTGTTGCCTTATATGTTTTAGTTTATTTCTTCACTTGTTACATAATGTCTTATGGAATTACTCATCCATGTATTTCAAATTGTCATATGTATTATGTATAAGTACAAACAACAATGGTAACACATTTGTGTTCCCACATATATTATTGCACTGGTTTGTCATTCATGTTGAATCGAAATGAAATTGTATCATAAAACATAGAATAAAAGCCACAACATTGTTAAACAGACATCCACACTTAAATGTAAACAAAAAAACGTGAGAACATAATAATCCACACTTGAATCAAATTACCCACTCTTAAGACTATATTTACCCCAACCTACCATCCATTCTACCAATTGAATTTATCAATTAAGGTTATCCTGCTATTGAATTCAGCTTACCTCGACTATTATTTCAGGTTACCTTGCTATTTAATTCAACTTACCCCACCAATAGATTAGGGTATCCTGGCTAGATTAACCCTACTCGATTCAACTTGATTTACCTTGCTATTATATTCAACTAACCATGTCCATAAATTAGGGTTACCCCCACGAAATATCATTTAATACATTTTATTTACTTCAAGTTACTCATCCTATTAAACCAAATTCCATTTTGGATTACCCTGTTGGATTTAGAATACTAAATTCCACTAGACTATGACTAACATGCTATTGAATTCAACTTACCCTGTCCTTTACTTAGGGCTACCCCGCTATTGCATGGTGCTTACCTTGTATATTATTTTTAGGTACCCCATTTTTTAATTCAGCTTACCCCGTCAACCAATTAGGATTACTCTGCTACATTCAACTAGATTTTACACTACTGTTACATTTAATTTGCCCCTCCATCAGCTAGGATTACCCCCCACGATTGATTCATCATATTTACTCCAACTTATCGATCTTGTTGAACCAAATATCCTCTATCACATCTATATTAACCAAAACCTTACCGCCATAGCCCACTCTACCTACAATTGATGTTCAGTTTCTTATCAATCACCAACCTAGTCATTATATACCGCGTCAAAGCGATCAGAAAAAGATTTACAAGGGCGACAATACCAAAATCGATGTTAATTCAACATATGCAAAGCATTACAACTTATAAGACCTTCAAAACACAAACTTACATAACGAACTTAGTACCAACCGCGCATTATTCATAGACACATACATCACAACAACAGACTCAATCGACTATAATACAACGTTAACTCCTTACTATACATCAAATACAACCAACACAACAACCATAATCTTAATTATTGAAATGGAGAGAAAAACCCCCCAAAAAATACAACTTTGTTGTACGTAGACACAAAATAAAATACGAAAATATATTTTACGCACAACAACACAAGACATGACAAGAAAAGGGAGATTGTAAAATAAAGTCTCCTTGGTACAATTCCAAATAAAAAAGCAACATACCATGATTGGAAACAAAGTGACAATGAACACCATAGATAATGTTGGGGCAAATAAACAATATCAATATTTTGTAATGAAGTTAGGGTAAATAAACAAGATTAATGTTTGGAATTCACCCAACTATATATGTAGTCCATGTTTGTTGTTGGGAAGTTGGTTCGCAGCAAACATGAATGAGATCCAAATTACTATATTGTTCCCAAAAACACTACTCAGGAAAAAACATCATAAATCATAATGCTCCATCATGTGGTTCAACTACACACATACACTGACAAAAGAGAAGGAGAAGGGAAAATCTCTACAAAAAAAACTCTCACCAAATGAGGGAGAATGAAAGATGAAATGAATCTTTCTAAAATCCCAAAAATTCACTTTTTTCCCTTCCTTTCAAAGCCACAAAAACCCAAGAGTCAGAAAAACGAGTCGAACCTATTTTACGAAAGAAACCCAAAGCCCCATTTCTACCAAATCAACCCATAAAAATCCCACTTTTACAATCAAAACTCCAAAGAAAGGCCAAAAACCCTGCTTTTGGTAGACCTCAGGCAAAGAAGAGTAAAAACTCTGAAGAATTGGAGGTTGGAACGAAATTTTCCAGCAAGTTGCTTGGGTCGGTCGATGGTGACAGGAGAAGAGTTGTCGAGGTTGCCGACCAGGACGGTTCTGAATCCGACAAGGAGAGGTTGCTTTACCGTGTTCTGAATCAACTTTTGGAGAAGAAAATAGATGGGATGATGAAACTAAAAGAAACCCTAGAAATGGGAGAGAGGAGATGAGTGGTCTGTGGTGGTTTTTATAAAAGTTATATTTTAGGTGGAGGTGGTTTTAGGAGAGTTGGTGATTGTATTTTCTCTACTCCATTTGGATTGTCCACTGTAATGTTGTGTGAGATATGGGATAGGAAGTAGCATAGGGAACTACTTTTCCGTTTACAAATTAGATCCCGTGGTTGACATATGTACTTGTTGGAACCTGACCTAGTAATTTCAGTAAGTTTTAAATTTATTCTGCTTTCCAATATACCACAAACTTAAATATAAGTTTCCTCTAGTTCATCACACGTTAATTAACTCTCCACTCCAGTAAGAAAGCTAGATGATTTAAACGCTTAACATACCAAATTAGTTGATTTGTGATAAACTAGTGAAAAAGTTCAGCCTACGCGAATTCAGATCAGTGACAAACAATATATAGTTTAATTCAGAGTGTTAAATTTAGCAGGTACAACTTTAAGTATCGCATAGGCCAGATGAAAATGGTTTTTGGTCTTACTTCTTGATATTCTGTTAATTAAATGTTAGGATTGACTCGCACGTCTTATGTCATTCTGACGAGTCGGTCGGGAGTCTCGCTTCCCGGTGAACTAGTGGCGTTCTATCTCAACACAATGTATATTTTGGGCTTGAGATTTATTAATAATTTTGTAACATATTTTTTGGATTACTAATGTGTTTTGGGGCCTAATGTGTTTTTAAGCACATGATTGGAATTAGGGGTTTTAATTACTGTATAAATTACTCTTGTATGGACGGTTACAAAAATATACAAAAAAAGAAGGAAAAGCAGGACGTAGCCCACATTAGGTGTACCTGGGTAAATTTGTGTGTTCTTATTTTAGTGATTGTTTTCATCTAATCCGTGGTTAATTGTGTTTGGATCTAGAAAATCTAACGTTAAATCTTGTAGTCAATACAATATGATTTCTGGCATGCAAGCACACTTCGAAAGAGTGGATGAGATAATCATGTGTGGACCTCAATCATTGTCATGCCCCCCATTCACTATAGTTTCATGTTTCGATCAAAGATGGTGCTCTTGGAGGGCTTGGTTTAGCTCTAGTCTTTATGCTCACAACTTCAACTTCAACTCTTCTCTGCTATTTTGTAGTTACCAGTGACAGACATGAGGACGGGTCCGATCCAACTAGGTTGGAATATTTTCGTGACAAAGTTTTTTGTATTTACACGCGACAAATATTAAGACGAGTTTATAGTCATTTGATTTCACTTTTAGTTTATTTATTTGAATTATTAAAAACATATGGATGGTTGTGATCAAAAGTTCAAGGTATGTAACAAATGTTAGGATTGCGCAAGGAAGGACTAAGAAAAATATTTTTGTATTTAAAAATATTTAAAAGGGACTTAAATCATAAAAAAAGACTAGGAAAAATAAGAAAATGGTAGTTATTTACACTACACTTATTATACATTTTTGAAGTGTTCTCGATTGTGCAAGTTTCTTTGCACCACCTTTCTGTAGCCTAATTTCATGTTTTTAGGTTTTCATCCATTTTGCAACCTTTTACGTTAAAACCTTTTAATCATCCACTATCTTGTGTTTATGCATTTTGGTAATTGTTCGAGAAATGAAGGGATTAAGGCACAATCCAACCATAGAATGGACCTCAGTTGGGCCTAAACTTGGGTACGGGCCCGGCCCGTTTTCCAGGGGTCCGCAGGCCCACGGCGGGCCGGGCCGGGTCAGTGGGCCCGTTAATTATATATATAGTATTTTAGGGTTTTTATATGTATTTTACGTATTTTGGAGGAATTTTTTAAATAAATAAATAGATTTTTAACATTAGACGTGCCCTGGACCCGGTCCGACACGGCACGGAGCCTGTACCCAGCTCTAGTTGGGCCCAAGAAGCTCATTCTCTACCTTTCCGTTTCAAAGAAGTTAACTTTCTTAATCACCAAAGTTCACTTCGTAGATTGGAAATGGCTTGACTAACAATGTGGCCAGCTTGTTTATACGCCGGACAAAGTCGTTTACTTTACCTCGTTATTGAATTATCAGTAAATTCTTTGACATTGTTTTCCTGTGGATTGAATTAAGCCAGCTGAAATTTAATTGGACTCCAACCCATGCTAGCGGGATCTTTTCCAATCACAACACCAATTAAGCAAAATCCTGGAGCTTATGGGCGTATTGATTAGACAGAAAACGAACCTAAATTTCATTTTCTAATGGAGATGGACGGTAATGGTATTTATTTAAGAGACAAGAAATTCTTTTTACCCTGATTACTAGATTTGAAGATTAAATAAATAATCAAACGTACTGATTACACCTCCTCTCCTTTGGAAATTAAATAATAATCCAGACCACGCCACGTTAGTACGTTACCTCTCGTTTCCTCCTCTCCCCGCTCGCCGCTTCGCTTCGCTTCCTTTCCTTTCCTTTTCCTTCTCTCTCTCTTCTTCCAAACAAAACACAAACATGTCGAATCCCTCCCAATCCTCTCTCCCCCTCTCGGCCGCCGACAACCCCTTCTCAGTCCTCCACCACCACCTCTCCCGCCTCGCCACCTCCCTTGCCGACCGCCTCGACCACACCAGGCGCCTCATCTTGCCTCCCACCACCTTCCTCCCTCCTTCCCCTTCCCTTCCCTTCGCCTCCACCTCCACCCTCCGGACTCCCGTCCACGCCTTCGACATTGCCCTCGCCGCCGGCCACATCTCCAGGACGCTCACCGGGACCAAGGTTTACACTGTCAGCAACTCCAACAACGAGTTCGTCCTCGTCTCCGATCCTAATAATAGTGTTCGGTCGTTGGGTTTGCTTTGCTTCCGCCAGGAGGATGCCCAGGCGCTTCTGGCTCAGGTAGGGTTTGCTTCGATTCGGGGTTTCGGTGGGGAAAGGTTTGATCTTGCTGCTGTTTTTACTTTTTTAGGTGCAATTGAAGCAACCGAGGTTGGGGAGAGGGGCCAGAGTTGTGCCCATTACGCTTGATCAGGTTTGGAATTTTCTATTTTCATTTTGATTTTGAATTGATCCAACTGTGGTTGTTGTTATGGTTTGATGATGGGGCCTAATTCTAAAAGCCCAATTCTTTTGCTACAAGTACTATTTCTGGATTATTATTTATTTAATTTTAGTACTTGTGTCCCTGACTCTGCTATGATGATGCTATTATGCTTAAACTTTCTTGTACTTCTGTTGTCATGTCCTTCAAACAGTGATGTTGAATGGAGTGGACTAATTCGTCCATTTCTTATGCATTGGTAGAAACGAGTTTGTTTTGAATTCTGATGTTTGACTACTTTTTTTGTAGGTGTATATGCTTAAAGTCGAAGGGATTGCATTTAGGTTCTTGCCGGATCCTCTTCAACTAAAAAACGCGATAGAGGTATGACAAATATAGTTTTTCTATTCCGCTTTTTCAACTCTTGTTAGATGTGGTGATAAATAATCACCTCAGCTTTTAAGATGACTTTTTTTTGTTAGTTTATAATTGCAGTTGTACGGTAAGCCCATACGATAGCTTGAATTCACTTTTCTACTTTCTCATACACACAAAAAAACACATATTTCTGACCTTTCGTTGCCTCTCCATTCATGCTTCTTATATTTTTTTGATGTAAATTATGTGAGTAACTTGGAGATTATAAGGGCAAGGGACTATACTAGACAAAGATGATAAGAGCAAATGTGTTAAAAACACATTCAAATTTGAACAAAGATTTAAGGTTGCAGCATACTATGCTGGCAAGTATGGTATTAGGTTTATTCCTTATATCTATATTTCAGCGAAAAGGGTTTCACTGTTGCTTGTCAAATTCTACCACTTAGAACCTACAATATTTTTTGTTAAACCTTGACATGGACTGCCTAGGTGTTGAAATGGTGGATGTCTTGTTGTGGATTATAACAACAACAACAACAACAAAATTTCCATAATGTTCTATCAAATAACTCCTACATTAAGATGTTGGATGATCTCCTAATAAGATGACATGCATATACTACGAGATTTTTTATGGCAATCTTCGCATTCATGCTATTCAGTGAGTTAGATCGAACTGCCACAGGCAAGTAATGTGTTTTTAACCCTGACAGCACACTCCTGTGACTTATTTTTCATCGATAGTGGTAGATACTCATAGTTCATATTTCATAACTCGAAAATGGGTCAATGCCCTATTGCAGTTGGGCAATATGGAGTGGATTACAAAACTTTGAAATTGAACCTATTCAACACCTTAATGTTATGCAATTTCACTTTGTTTTCAAATGATCCTGGATTCCTGATTGTCATATTTCAATTGTCTAGCTTGGAGGCTCACGTAGAAACATGTGGATTTTGAAAACAAATATATTTGGTGATCAGAAATTAGATCTGATAAGTTTTTTTTTCCAATCGATATCCCCTTAATCCTGAAAAAACTATATCTCCATTATTATGCAAAACATTGTGGTCACTGATTCATTTGGGACTTAAGTTTGAAAGTTGGTGGTTCAATTTAACAGAAAAGGAGAGAGACCTTGGTTATTTCATATTTGTTTATGATCCTTTTTCCTTTGAAATGGGATAGTATTGATCTTGGTGTGGATACTGAAAAAACATTTAAATAATAAACCAGAGAGAAAATCTTGGGGATATATATATGTTATTATGTTTCTTCCTGGAGGGGTCTTGTCTTGGGTGTGTGTATGTTAATAATGAACAAAATTAGTGCTAAATGAGTAATACACTACAGCTAGCTGGACTTGTGGTTATTCTTTTCAGATGAGGTAGTTTTGTTACTCCAAAGGCGAATTCCTATTTTGGTCCTTCACTACATTGGTATATGTCATTATTTTTTGAAGTGTTTCTTTTGTTCCTTGATGTTTTGATTTGCCTAACATGGATGAAAATAAGCCTTAATTTTTAGCTCTTTAATTTTTTGATAAAAAGACACTTCATTTTACTAGAGCTTCAAAATTCATATGACAATATCATAAATGTAATTGTACTTTCTAGTGATATAGGAAATCCTCAAATTGATAGTGAAATAACTTTATAGAGTTAGTTTTTTATTTGAATGGAACCAGTTATGAGCTATTCCCTGTTGAAGTACCAAGCATGAAGCATATATTCACTCATAAAAGCTCTTTGCAAAATTAATGTTTGACTATATTGGTCATGGATTATATTTGTAGTTTTATAAATATTACTTAGACTATTTACTAGCATTACAACAACAACAACAAAAACATGTTTAATCCCAGACTAGTTTGGATAGGCTGGAAATGAAACTTGTTAAGAATCATGGTTTCAGCACATGAATTGTCTCCTTCCATTCACAAACTAGTTGCTGGTATTGCACAAGCAATGCAGCAAATATTTTTCTTGTCTATGGAATATTCATAGAAGATTTTTTGCTTCTTTGTTAGCATGTACTGTTAGCCACGATTTATGATATTGAAGTTTGATTAAATTTAAATGATAAACTGAACCTTGTTTTTCTCAGTGATTCTCATCTTCCAACACTGATGAATACTCAGCCTACGACTGTAAACCCACATTAAATGGTCATGTTCTGCATCTTTGTTGCATTTGCTTTATGGTCTTTCAATGAATTTCTCGTAAATGACAAATTTATCATTAGGAGGTTGTCCTGGCTTGAAATTTTGAGGTATTATATTTTGAAAATAATATTAAGCTTATACCTAAAATCTCTCGACACGAGCTAAAGCTGAATAACCTACATTAGCCCAAGACTTTGAGCTCAGCTGTTTATTAATTCCAGCTTTTGCGTAATGCCTCTCATGGTGCTATAAACCGATCAACCTTTTCCAAACCATGGGGGCACACGGCATTAGACCTAATCTGAGGCTAGGAGTAGTGTTAAAGACTAACACCTTTTCTATGCCAATTGTGACTTAAAGTTCATCATACCAGGGTGTTCTCGTAGCTCACAAAGATCATCAGATGATTTCTTTCTTCATTAGGGGTTTTGCTTATGCCGTGGCCTTTTGTGCTAGTTATCAATTTGTGTCTGCGCATTCTTCTTTTTGCCCCTGTTTAATCAGTTGTTATCATAATGACCATTTTCAAAGTCTACACATATATTTGCTCTTTAAATGCAGTTTTATGATTTTGTTGGTTGATATCTTTTGTATATTTGCAGTTAAAATCATCCAGTGTCTCAAATGGGTTTGATGGAGTTCCTGTTTTCCAGGTATAATTTTTCATTTCTTGTAGTACGTTTTGCGTTGAAGCATTAAAATAGCTTATATGGCTATAATTTTATTAGGAGTTTGGGCTCACGTGAATCTTATCTACTAACAACTGAAGTTTTTTATTGAAATTTATGAATATTCGAGTATCAATCTGGCATTAGCAATGACATCAAGCGTGAGCTGAAACTGTGGAAGAAGCTCAGCATGAAGCCACTTCCCTGCTCCACTGACTTGTCGTGGGGCTGCAGTTTCAAATATACTAACTAACAGTGCACTTTGATTGGTAATAATAATAATTTGTTGGCAATGATCCCAACAAAATCGATCACAAATTTCAAAATGTAATGTGTAGCACATTTACATTATGTTGAACTTAAAGTATCATTACTTGCTGACTTGAGTTTAAACAAAGTCTTATATAATGTATGGCACATTCTATAATATACAGTTTTATATATTAATTGTGCAAGGCATTCATATGATTTGTTTGTATGGCCCCTTCAGCTTTGATTGTTGAGCTAAATCCTTCTTCATGCCTGCAGTCAGATCTCTTAGTTTTCAAGAAAAAGAACAGACGTTACTGCCCAATTTACTTTCAAAAGGTACGTACCTTATGTGTTATCATTGTTAATAAAGTCTGGAAATAAATCGATCTTATTGTGGACTAGCACTGGATGATTATTTTATTCCATGCAGGAAGATATAGAGAGGGAACTTATGAAAGTCCCAAAGAAATCAAAAGTTGCTCCAACCATAATGGTATCACTATCTTTATAACCTAGAAAACCTTTATTCGTATTTGAAGGAACTTCTTTTCCTTGTATTTTCTCAATGTTTGTTTATGTTCAATTTTTCATAGTACATTAATGTTTAATTATTATGTTCAATTTGTCATAATACATTGATGTTTAATTATTGTTTTTGTAGGTTGGAAGTTTGGAAGATGTTCTTAAGAAAATGGAGGTTAGTAAAAGCAATATCTCTAATTATGATTTATGCATTTTTTTGAAGCTGTCATGGTTTTCTAAAGTAGTCTTTTTGTGTTTTCAGATGAATGAGAAGAAGTCTGGATGGGAAGATCTGATATTTGTCCCACCAGGTAAAAGCTACACCCAGCACCTTAGTGAGGTGGCCGTGTGATAGCAGCGTTTTTGCAGGCTTAGGTGTTTGTAGGGCTTTAAATTGCGGTTATGAGGTTTAATACAAAAGCAGGAGAGCCATCTGCATATTTGAGGGAATTATGGAACACATGATTTGAGCATGTACTAATGTTTCCTCTTTTTGGCCAATGTTAAATTATTCTTTCATAGAAAGATTTATAAAAAGTTCCGATGGTCAGCCGGGTTTCATAATTGTAAGTGAGAGAGTATCATTCTTGCAAGCAATGTTCACGAAAGAGAGATTCAAGTTTTCTTGAAGATCTGCTCTATATCCATTATCATCTTGAAACGCATTCTTGTGTATAAGATTCACCCCCCTAAAGTTGGTTGTCTGAAGTTGCAGGCTGCTTATGTGGACGTATTCTTCAATTTAAAGTCCAAAATCTTAATAATGACAATGTGTAGTTGGTGAACCACTGATTCTTATTTTGATCGTCCTATTTCATATCTTGAAAGCAAACGATTGAAGTGTATTCTACCAGTGTAGTTGTTTTTCTCGTCCAGAAGGAAAATTTGACTTTCTAATCTGTAACCTAATTTCTGAAAAAAGATCTTAATTTTAACTTTTTTTTGAAAAATATATTTATGTTTTTTGTTTCATCCAAAATACCCTTGTCTAAACAGTGAGATCATTTTCTTTCTCCATTTCTCTCTCTTTCCTTGGACTTGGGAATGATCTCATGGTTTAGGAGAAGTATATTGGATAAAACAGAAAACATAAGTATATTTTTTAGAAATAATCTAAGTGAACTTTTTTTCTAGAGTTTGGAGCATAGATAATTAAAATTTTCTTTCCAAACGTAAATTGTTGTGGTTGTTTGGAAATTGTTGTGGTTCTTTCATCTGAGATGTTCAAATTTTCCACATTTGGGATTACGGGATATCTGCAATCTGAAGTTAACGAGAAATCCAGAGGCCCGTGGATATAGCTTGTGCCAATGCCAAGTTTAAATAACTAATAAAGATACGTTTCTTATATTTATGTCAATAAATGGTTTTTAAAACTTAGGCAAATCGCATTGGTCCGAGAAACCGCAACCATCCAACAAAAAAAATGCTGAACTCCTCTCACAACATAAAAAAACCGTGTTGAAGGCAAATTTTGATATGAAGTGGCAGCAGTGGAAAAAAAGGTCGCGCCAGGTAGGGGTCGAGAACCTACGACTTTCTGCTTAGGAAACAGACGCTCTATCCACTGAGATACAAGCGCTTGTTTTTTTATTTCGTTTAATCAAATTTTGAAAAACAAAACTACCAAAAAATAAACACAATTCATCATGTGACCGTTTCCGAGGCTAGCTTCCTCGAATCAGACAGGCTGAAGTACAGAAAAGGACTCATGAGGCATTGTTGTTTCAGATTGCAGCTATCTTCCGTAATTTTTTTATTTAATAAAAAAAATCAAAAATTCGAAATTTAGAAAGAAAAAAATTTCCAAAACTACTCGGATCGCGGGTGTGACCGTTCCCCACGATCCGTTCCCCGCCAAATAATTTTTTTTCGATTTTCTGTTTTTGTTTTTTCTTTTCTGTTTTTATTTTTTATTGTAATTATTTGTAATCTTTTTTTAATTTTTTTTTTCAAAATATGTTTTTTGTAATTTATATTATTTTTCTAAATTTTTTAAAATTATTTTTAATTTTTCCAATAACCTCCAAATCACGTCGATAACCCGGCGTATTGAAATGTTAAGGTATTTTATCCAATAAAAAAGTAATTTTTTTAGCCAAATTAATAAATTATTTACAACTGAATATTAAACAAACACTGAAACTAATTAAAACAAAAACTTGGAAACGTTATCAAAAATTAGTAGGGTGTACACACATTGCAAATATTTTTGAAAGTCGATACAGCAAAAAATTAAAAACACAATTAAATTTTTTTAAAAAATAATAACAATTACAAAACATATTTTGAAAACAAATATAACAAAAAACATAGTTAAAATGATTTTAATAAAATCAAAACATAAAACGCTACGACTAAAATTCGTGACTTTTTAATTTTCTTTTATTGTTTTTGATTTTATGTTTTTGATATTTTAAAAAAACATTTAATCTGTTTTTTAATATATTTGTTTTTAAAAATAAGTCTTCTAATTCTTATTATTTTTTAAAATGTTTTTATTTATTCAAAAAATTTAATTTTGTTTTTAATTTTTTCAAGAATCGACCTCCAAATCACGTCGATACCCGGCGTGTATTGAATTGTTAGGCTATTTTATACAATATAAAAACAAAATTTCTTAGTCAGAATAATAAATTATTTACAACTGAATATTAAACAAACCATAAAACTAATTAAAACAAAAAATTGGTAACGTTGTCAAAAATTCGTAGGGTGTACACACATTACAAACATTTTGGAGGTCGGTAGAGCAAAAAATTAAAAACACAATTAACAAATTTTAAAAATTAATAACAATTACAAAACATATTTTGAAATATATATATATAAAACATAGTTAAAATGATTTGAAAAAAAACAAAACAAAAAATCAAAAATAATAAAAGAAAATAAAAAAATCCCGGATGTTAGTCTAAGTTTTTTATGTTTTGATTTTTTTAAAATCGTTTTAACTATGTTTTTTATTATATTTGTTTTCATACTATATTTTGTAATTGTTATTATTTTTAAAAAAAATTAATTGTGTTTTTAATTTTTTGCTGTATCGAACTCCAAAAAATATTTGCAATGTGTGTACGCCCTACTAATTTTTGATAACGTTTCCAATTTTTTGTTTTAATTAGTTTTAGTATTTGTTTAATATTCAGTTGTAAATAATTTATTAATCTGGCTAAAAAAATTTGTTTTTTATTGTATAAAATAGCCTAACATTTTAATACGCCGGGTTATCGACGTGATTTGGAAGTCGATTATTGGAAAAATTAAAAATAAATTTAAATTTTTTTACTAAAATAATATAAATTAGAAAACATATTTTGAAAAAAAAGATTTAAAAAAAGATTACAAATAATTACAATAAAAAATAAAAACAGAAAAGAAAAAACAAAAACAGAAAATCGAAAAAGAAAAAAAAAATTGGGGGGGAACAGATAGCGGGTGTGACCTTCGATCCGAGTAGTTTTGTAAGAAGAAAAAAATCCTAAATTTCGAATTTTTAATTATTTTTATTAAATAAAAAAATTACGGGCTATCTTGGCCAAAATATAACTTAGTTAACTTCTTTTCCAAATGTTGCGAACGATGACAAACTTGTACGTCATGGAGAGTAATACATGTCCAAATAAAACTAGGGGAAGGAGGAAAATGCATGCCACACTTCGACAGCAGCCTAGGTAGCTTTCATAACATCTCGGCTATCTGCATTACGTGCCACAGAAAAATGTTACTCTACCTGCAGGAAGATTGCCAAATCAGATAAGCAGATTTACTCACATTTATGGGCATCTCTGCAATTACGAAACCACAACTCTCCTCGAGACTTTTTAAGGTCGCTACCTCGCCTCCAACAACCATGTTAATTACAATACCATCTGCAATATAATTTCGTAAACAAAGGTATGAAAACATTTAGACAGCATGATGCTTTTGAGAAAGTTAAAAAAGAACCTGCCGCCATACAAGTAGACATTCGCCTCATATATATCTCCTGTAACATAAAAGAAAGATTTAGTAGACGTCAAGTCTAACATAAGGAGAGTGAACCATAACATATACTACATTATTAGACTAAGATTAAAAAGAAATGATTTGCTCAAATTGTTAGTGCTAATCCTCTATTTACCATTTTCATTATAATACAATGACAACACAAAAGCAATTATGCTTTCACTTGTTGATGTTAACTTGCATATAGTTCACAAATAACCTTTTGCATTAGATACGTTCATTGAGTGTAAAAATTGAAGATGGTGCAGAAAATCGGCAAAAAGAATTTGTATAATTGACGCCAACCTTTTCTGGGGAAACGTCCTAAGCCTAACCTTCTTTGTGGGTAGCTCAAAATTAATTAAAACTCTAGCTAGCATAGGTTGCTCTCCCGATGCAAGCAATGGTAGGCAAGCATCAGTCACGACTACCAATCTACCATGATGGAGTTCTGTACTGGAGCACCATTTTCTTCATTTTCCAAGGAATGAGAATTCATGTTTTGGCTCCATTCTGTGGCAGCTTGACGAAAATTTTCTAATATATGTGATCTTTCAGTTTCTGACTGATCACTGTACTGAAAGTAAAAAGAAGTAAAATATGTCAACGTGTATTGCTTATAAGAAAAACATCACAGCATTCTAACTTAGAAGACAATAGAGATAAAACCCATCCCACAGCTGCAGAACTGATATATTTTATTAAGTCATTAGCCTCTCAAAATCAGTTATCTCCTTGTGTGATTGATTATCTATGCTAAACCATAACTAATTTTCCACCTATGAACGCCATCCGCAAATGACTCTTTTTAGGGCAAGAGTTGACATATGTAATTATATATGATACCAGAAAGATACACCGGTTGATGGTAGTTCAAGGTCAAGATGATTACCCCAAGTTATTATGATCGTTATCACCACGATTATGACTAAAGAAATGTGAAAGTTGGAAGTTAAGCTTGTTCCATATACTTTCAGCCACGGATTCCGAAACAAATTTACTTCGAATATTTAACTATATCTTTGTCCTTCAATCGTAAATTGATAGCTTCTAAGCCCTTTCACTACCCATCTCCTACCAATGTAAGCAGTATGAGAGATTGCTTTCTTCCACCGAACTTTGCCCATTACAACCTAGGAATATTACTATTCCCCATCTAACACTAGTTTTTCACCAATGAAGCATAAACACATATAAGATACACATATGATATGATACAATAACCGGGGTAGAAAATCCTAACGAGTATAGGGTAACATATGTTATGTTTACAATTGTATTTTTTTGTATACAACTGTAATTTTTATGGAGAGTCGATAGAAAAATGGTGTATTTGGCTAATATTCAATCCGTACTCATGATGTTTCCGACTGTAATGAACTAATGAACCAACATAGTTGACACTTTCCAAGCAATTGTTTATCAGTGTACTTTGTTAAACTCCCCTTTCACAAGCCCCTTGTGGCTCGAGTGTGCTCTGTCGTAGTGTCGATTAAAGCATCTTATCTATATCGAACTCTGCAAATTCATAACATTGCCTTAACTCCATATTTCACTAACAGAACAAAACAACATAAGAAGAAGAAAGCGGAATAAGAAAACAAATCACCAGAAAAGAGAGAGATATGTATGAAAGGCTTGACACAGCAGCGCACACGGCATCAAGCTCATCCCTTGAGCTGCAGCAGACCACCATCGGAAGATTCGGGCGGGCCGTCACGCCTAAGAGATCCACCAACGTCCCCTAAACACCAAATCCACCTCAATCAGATCCAACCAACAATTACGCTCTAATCAACTCAAAAATAACACAAAATAGCTTATTTTCTGATCGAGTCTCAGACGAACACTAAAAACTCCCAAATTTAACACATCAAACGATCGAATTACAAGGAATTAGGGGGGGAAATGAGATTTACCATCTTGAATTGGTTCCTATCGACGGCCACATAGAAATGCCTCCCGTGACTGCAAGAAAACCCTAGAATTCAGAATCCTCCGCCATTTCGAACGAGAAAACCATCGAATGGATCGGCACGGGAAGGTAAAGTTACCAGAAATGATGGGAATGGTAAGGAGACGAGGCCGCGTGGGGAGGAGAGGAGAAGGAGAGGTCCGCCGGAGAGGGTTCGAAGGCCATTTGCCCAACCGCTCGCCCTCGTCTCGGAGAAGGGATGGCCATTTTGCTTCTGCTCATCCCAACTCTCCGTTTTTGAGTTTGACCCTCGAACGTTTCGTTTTGGATAAAATTTCTGATACTTTTGTTATTTAAAAAAAAAGCAACTTTGCGATGGCCAAGGAAGTGGGAAGAAATGGTGGGTGTATATACAGTTTTGGAGAGGTTGATGGAAGTAGTATATGCAGGAGATATTCCTTTGGATGTGGAATATTCACTATCGATTCATTTTTACCTTGTTAGCATATTCTTGTAAAGGGATATGATTTGTTAACTAATTTGGTCGTTTTGTTGAGGTTTAATTGGGGTCTAAACTAATATTTTGGATACTAGTGTTGCGATTAACCAGGGTACTAGTGTAGTGCTCAGAAGTCGTGGACAAAATGATACACTTGGGTTTAGGGATAATGGCTCGAACATGTTTGGACATTAATTTACGATAGAAAGTTTAAAGTAAGTTATGCGCTTACTTAAGCTTAACTAAAAGCTCCCCTGTGCAAGACATAAATAAGCCGTAATATAAGTTGTTGAACATGAAAAAATTGTGTTGTTGTAATATTGTATCACGTGTTGAACGTGAAAATTGTGAATTTCATTCTATCTCTGTTAAGCAAGCAGAACGTACACATGAGCGGTCAATGTAATATGAATCATATGTCTGACCCTAACCCTAGCTTAGGAGCTAATGGTGTTTAGGTGGGGTTAATGGAGGCTTTGCATGGGGAACGAGGAGTTGTGAAGGGAGTTGGCTAGTGGTGCAGGGTGATGGTGGAGTGTTTGATTGGATGGGTGAGGGATGTGTTGGTTTTTAAAAGGAAACCAATGTTTCCTTCCTCTTTCCTTTCTTCTTCTTCAAACTTTTCTCCCCTCTACCCATCTCTTCCTCTCCCTCTGAAGCTCGACCACTGGTGGTGAAGGCGCGTGTAAGGCAAGGGTGTGTTGGGCTTGGTGCGTCGCGAGGAGGAGGCGCGAGTTCAGGTGGTCGACCGGTTTAGTGTTTTGTCCGACTTTAACAAACACCGGTTGAACATGACATGTGGCAGTCGATCGATTGTGCATGTGCTGGTGGCTTGGAGGATTGTCTGTGAGTTTTTGGTCGAACGAGACCCCTGAGCTGTTCGACTGTTGCTTCGTGTTTCGCTTGGACCGAACGTTGACCATCCAAACGGTCGACCGTTCCTGACCTTTGGTCCGACCAGAACTTAAGTGAACTTAATTGTATTGTATGTTGTTCGACCGATTGTTGTATCTTGTTCGACCGGTAGATAACCTAGACTGTTAGGATGCCCCTGATAGTTTTTGGTCGTCTGGGACCCTTGAGTCGGTTGACCGATTGGACTTTTATGATTTTTACCAGACTTTGGTTTTTTACCACGTTCGGTCGACCAATTTTAGACTTTCGTTCGACCGTTGGGAATCAAATTTCGAGCACAGAGTTCGACCGTTGTAGGCATTAGGTCGACCGGTTCCCCTGGTGAAGCGGTCGACCGGTATACCTTTTCCGGTCGACCTTTTGGGCCCAGAACTGAATCCTGATCCTAGTGAAGTGTCAACTCTGCCCATGGAAACTCGTGTCCTCACTTAGAGCGTGAGCCAAGAGGTGATGGTGGGTATGTTGCTCGTGTCTGCCCAGGGATCGTTGTGTGGAAGAGTATGGATACTTGGGACGTGTCGCCTCTGTATTATAGAGGGTGACGTAGTTTATGCTTGACTCTCACCTTAGAGTAGCAGCCTGAGTGATCGTGGATCTCATTTCTTTCAGTGGGCACGCAACTGTCGTTGGGTGAAGTGACTACCGGTCTAGATGGCTACAGATGTCGCTGCCCTGCTTTTATAGCGGCGGAGTGGGTGTCTGCACGTTGAGCTCGATGATCCCGTGGACTTCGGTTCGGATCTGTCGATTGTCTGACCATCTGTGTGGCGCATAGGTTCGACTAACCTTGATAGGCAGTGATTGCACGAGCCCGTGTGGGGGCAGGGGGTTGTGCGACCTGTGTGGCGACAAGGATGATCGTGCGTGGCATGTGTGGTAGCGGCGATGGACTGCCGATGATGATTTCCGGCAGGTAGCTCGATTGGGCACCTATAGAGTGAGATATTGTGCGGTCTGTGTGGCGGCGGTGATGGACCGACCTGAGCAATGGCTCCATCGGTGTGGTGGTGGACCACGATGTTTTCAGATCTGATTCTACCTACGCGGAAGTGGAACGCCTCCTCACCAATCTATTTAGCTTGTGTAGTCGCGTGTGAGGATGTGTTGCGTACTGTCCGCTAGACCGTATGTGCCTACGGTAGGTCTCCACGGAGACCCGATGTTGTGGACTGTGCGGCCTGTGTGGCAGCGATGGCGATTGTAGACTGTGCGGCCTATGTGGCAGTAGAACCATTACGGGACGGATGTCTGATTTTACCCTTAGATGGAATGTTGTTTTATTAATTTGTATCATGTCATGCTATACTAGTATGATAGAGCATATAGGTGAGCTTGTCATACGTGGTTTCCTTATGAAAACTCATGCATTGTTATTATGTTTATTTTCAGGACCGCGGTAGGTTTTGGCTGGTGGTGACCGAGGGAGATTGCACTTTGGGACCGGATCCTCGAGTCTTCTTTAGGTCGTTATGATTACATGTTTCCTTATCTTCGTATCTTTCTGCTCCTTGATGTAATCATAATTTTGACAAACTCTTATGTAATATGGTGCACCAGTGATATTTGAGTATTTTTATGAGTAATGTCCTCACTCTTGATGGTTTTAATCATTGTGTCCATTTGATTATAAAAGTTTAAATTTTTCCGTTGTTCGAGGATGTTACAATTGGTATCAGAGCAGTCGGTTCTTGTGTAGTCTTCCAAAGAAACCACCATTGTGAGTAGTGTAGCTCGATTTTTGCATTTCATTGATCATGCATGCATTGCTGATTAGTTTTTAATGGTGTTCCAGATGCCTCCTCGACGCGTGAGCGCAGTGTCAGTGATGTCATTGAGGGTGCTACGTGGGAGAGGTTAGGCGAGTTCCTGGAGCGCCACGCAGTTTAGACTGAGCAGGTCGGGGCGGGCGTAGAGCACGATCGTTTCATGCGTCAGCATCCACCTAATTTCGATGGCAGAAGTGACCCTGACGCGGTGGATGATTGAATCTTCAAGATGTAGAAGATTTTTCGAGCAATCTACATCCTTGGCCGCCTCTCAAAACACCCTCTTCTTTTGGTTATTTGGTATTTTTTTACTTTGATTTTTTTATTGAATTGTTGATCTTAGAAATTATTTAGAATTTTAGTTAATTTTTTAGTTACATGTATATAATTTATAATTAATATATTTATATTATATTATTTAATTATTAATTACAAACCACGTTTTTGAAGAAAAAATGTGTGTATATCTGCAATCCATGTGTCCAAAAGCAAAGATGGATGTTAGAAATTTCGGGTCATATAAAAATGTTATCGTTAATATTTGATTTGATCACAAATTCTCAATGTCGGCACTCAGGGTATAAGCTTCATCATCGCAAAAAAGTGCACTTAATAAATGAAAGGCAAAGCTCCGGAATGTTTCGGTCTCAACCAATTAATGCCTTGAACAGAGATAAGAAGACGTGATGATTATCAAATGCTCACACTCTTCGTTGCCGACGCCAAAATATCCCACCTGAGAGAGTTCTTGCAACGCCAGTTAGACACGTGGTCAAAAGATGACAAAGTTGTCCTTCGAATCCACCTGCTTGTTGGCTCTATCTCGGTACTTTTCGTTACCCCAAGATTCGGAACTCTAAGAGTGGACTCTGACGAGGAGATGTCTTATCTTATCTTTACAAACCTTTTATGACGTGATGCATATATGTACGGGATGGATACTGGTTAAAGGATCTCGGATTGAATTTTTATTTTTTTAATTTTTTTTGAAATTCATAGGATTGAATCGATTGATTTATTTGGTGGGTGAGACGGCGAGTTACGATTAGTTTTTTTTTTGGGCAAGCAATAAGGGAGGGGCTATTTTGGTGGGTGACTTGTGAATTGTGATTGGTTAGCTGTTCGGTATGGTTATTGCAAAGTAACTGGTATTGTAAAGTAATTGTGTTGAGCTCGGTTTAATACGGAGCTAGGTTTTATGTGCACACATAAATTTCTTCTTATCCTAGGTTTTCTATAAATAAAACCCCTTCAAATAATAACTTTAAATGAACGTATAGCCCTTAGAAGAATTCAAAATAGACATATATAGTTCAATTCTCATTGTAACGTATTGTTGGATAAAATAAACACAACAATTGTACAAAAAAATATGTCTATGTTAGGAAATAAAGGTGAGAAATCCCGAACGGAAGCTAGATTGACAATTTAACGCACACTTAACATGCATCTATCTTCGAGTAAGTGATAAAAGAGCAAATCACAAACAAACCATGATGCCAATGTATATTTGGAAACACAAATCAAGAAAAAAACGAGCGGAGACAGTCGGAGTTTCACTGTGGGGGAATGTGGAGTTACAACGGAGAAAGAGAGACGAGAGAAGTAAATGCTCGAAATGGATTTGGGTGTTGGATGGAAAACTCCTCCATCAACAAGATTTTCCCTAAAATCCATAAAACTTAAGTTTGAAAGAGGTTAAACTACACTCCCAATTTGGTGGCTCTCAATGCTCCAAAAAACCCTCATTAAACCTTAAACACGAGAGATGGTATATATATATATATATATATGGAAAGTTTAGGGTACCCAAAAGGGTAAGAAAAAAGCTTAAACTGCCCTTACGATAAAACTACTTTGCGCTCAGAAATGGTTGACCGAAATACAAACGGTCATTCTAACATGTGGAGACAGTAAAATTCGACTTGACTCTCTCCCGAAAAAATAGGTCGACCGAATTGGAATTTGTTTATAATTTTTGGTTAGTCTAAAAATTGTTGTCGGCTAAAAATCGATCGACGGTTTGCCCATCGGGCGACCGTTCCACATGGGTTTTCAAGGTACAGAACTAACAATCTCCACCTTGACTTGAAAATTATCTTTAAGACTCCCAAAATCTTCACATCGTCGCGGTGCCACTCGTCTTTGCCAAAACTCCATCAACATAAAGCTATAAAGAATCAAGTTCAATGATTTTCGAACTTGAATATAGTGACCGGCTAATGAGCACATCGGTTGCAATAGTAGTCTAGCCTACATAGAACATAGAAATCCACATTCCACCTAGACAGAGCTTTTGTGTATAACTTCTTGAAACCACAAACACTTTTTCAAGACCCTTGGTCTCAACTAAACTTCTCCTTAATGGTAGAAAAGTCACAGTGTGTTGTATAATGGATTTTTTTTTCAAAATAAATGTTTTTTAATTCTTTTTTTGCCAAAATAGACCTCAAGAAAAAGTATTTGTCCAACTAGACTCGCTGCCACCACGTGGTGACACGTGGCGGAAGCGGGTTTTGTTTTTGTGTGCATAGAGAACTCAACATCACCAGTGTCGACTTCTTTTTGGTTTTATTGCCCAACACTTCATATTCTACTCGACGTGAGTTGTCAGGAGAATAATGATTCAAATAGAACTCGGCACTGGGGATGTCGAGTTCTATTTGGATCTGTTCTCCTGACACTCAGATCGTGCATGAAATGGTTGGACGGCCAGGAGAACAGTGTCTAAAATAGAACTCGACATCTGAGATGCCGAGTTTAATAGGCATAACTCGAAGTTTAATAGGCAGAAGTAGACAAATTTGCAGTCCTAAAAAATACATTACATTAATTCAAGTCTTACAATTAATCAACTCTTAAAAAGGATTTAAGTCATACATTCATTCAAGTCATAACAAAATACATTACATTAATTCAAGTCTTACAATTAATCAACTCTTACATTTATTCGTCTCACTAAAGAGTTACATACAAAATATTCAAACTATTTCGCTATATAGGTTCCTTGCATCGCTTTCGGTTATGTCTTATACCGCCGCATCTCCCACACCTTACCCTTCTTCCAGAGTGTTCGTCCATCTCGTTTCGGATTCGCGTTGATTTAGGCCAACCGGGAGGTCTTTTGGTTTGGGGAGGTTTCATTGTGATGTTGCCTCGATCTGGCCAATACCTCACATCAGGAATTGGGATAAATATCAGTTTGTACACCTCCCTGTACATTTGAACCTCATAATACGGGGACACCAAATGTGAAGTATTGACATTTGCATGTCTGCCACTACAAACTACTAGTACATGTGAACATAGGACGTGCATTGCAATTATGTATCCACAAGTGCAAGTAATAATTCCTTCAAATTTCACGAGGTATTTTTTCTGGTCATTGGCTTCAACCTGGTACATCAGTTGGTGGTACCGAGTTACTGTATGTGTTCTGACCAGATTGTTGTTTGTCGTTCCATCCACATTGTTCCTCTACAACAGCAAATGCCAAAGGAAAAATGTACTAGCCTATTACATCAACAACTCAGATTGTATGTGTTCTGATCAGATTTATGTTTGTCGTTCCATCCACACTATTCCTCTACAACAGCAAATGCCAAAGGAAAAATGTACTAGCCTATTAAACCCAGCATGTCAGATGCCGAGTTCTATTTTAGACATTGTTCTCCTAGTCGTCCAACCGTGTCATGCACGATCTGAGTATCAGAAGAACATGTTCAAATAGAACTCAACATCTCCAGTGTCGAGTTCTATTTGAATCACTATTCTCCTGACAAATGACGTCGAGTAGAATATGAAGTGTTGGGCAATAAAAACCAAAGAGAAGTCGGCACTGGTGATGCCAAGTTATGCTAAATAGAACTCGTCACTGGTTATGTCGAGTTTCCTATGCAAAAAACAAAACCCGTAGCCACGTGTCACCACGTAGTGACAGCGAGTCTAGTTTGACAAATACTTTTTCTTGAGGTCTATTTTGACAAAAAAAATTAAAAAAAGTTTATTTTGAAAAAACAATCTTGTATAATTACTTCTTAAAAAACCATATTGCTCTCATAACAAATAAAATACTAATCATGAATCTTTACCTATCATAATTTTCCCAATAAATGCCGGTTGTACCTCGTAGGTACCTCTAGAGCAAAATCACATCAACGCCTTAGAGAATAATCTGGTTATGCGCAAAAAATAAGAAATACACTGGGAGATAGAAAACATAGACAAGATCTTCGGGGTTGAAACTCTTTACATGTATTTTGAATCTGACACGGATAACACCTCAGACAAACTGATGGACTCTCTTGCATCAAAAAAGAATCATGTGTACGATGTGGTTATTTGGAAAACGTCGCTTATCTCTTACAATGCACAATTTTTCTGTTGTAGGGGGATCAAACCCAACTTCTCTTCTTCTGAAAAACAATAGATACACCTGGAAAATACAAGCTCCGTACTAGAATCAGATTGCTCCACCTTGCTTGAAGATTTCTGCGTCTCCTTCTTATGTAGCTTGTAGCACTCTTTCATTGGGTGACCCTTTTCTTGCAGTAATTATATAATTTGCTCTCAAACTTAGAGCTGGAATCACCCGAGAATGGATCCTTCTTTGTGCTTCTACCGCTTCCGATAAGAGGTCCACCCACGTCACTATTGGAGCCGAAGAAACCTTTGTCCTTGTCACATTTAGAACTCAAATCATTCTTGACATCAGCCAACAAAATGGCCGTACGACTATACATGATAGTCTCGCCAAAATGCGAGTAATAGGGTACTAAAGAGCACAACAATAAAACAGCTTGATCCTCAACCATGATAGAATTAAAATCATCCAAATGTTGCTTCAAGGTTAGATTGATTTGTTCACTGTGAATAAACTTAAAAAAAAAACCTTTTACTAACTTCATATTTTGTGCTAACGTTTGCAGCTAGAATTTCTTTATTTTCTATGCAACATTGTAGGATATGTTTTATTTGTTTAATCTACTCTCTACTTGACTCCAATTTAAATATCATACATGCAAATGCATATGTAACAATCTTTGTTTTTAACTATTTCTTAACTAAAAATCTTCCAACGAGCTTGCCCTAATTGGTACGATGTATGATTTTTTTTTCCAGTTAAACAAGTGTAATACTGGTGAAAGGACACACATTGTGTATCAACCACTAGGGTGATGGTGAGATGCAAGTTCGATCTTCACATTCGTAACTACACATAGTACACGAGATATAGATCCAGAATCCATCTAATAATTAAAACTAACCCTACTAATTAACAAAAAAAACTAGTGAAAAGTTAAAATAAGTATCTCCATTGATTATATATATAGGTTTCCTCGCCGACTTGGAATGGAGAAGCTTTTTTATGTATATATTTAGGGGGTGTTTGGTTGATTGGGATGGAATGGAATGGAATGAGAATCTCATACCAGGTTGGAATGGATTCTCATTCTATGGTAGGTAGGTAAGGTTCTAATTCCTAGGTATGGGCTGGAATGGATTCTAATTCTGGACCCAAAATAAACAAACCAAACACCAGAATGGAATGAAATCCATTCCATTACATTCCAGGTACCCCCAACCAAACACCCCCTTATAGTGTTGGCTTTCCCACTTCTGCCCACGGTCTTCAGCTGTCAAATTTTAACCCTCACATTCATATTTTCAGAATGTGATTGAAGTTTCATGATCCTCTAGTATCTATCAATCAAACGTTGGATGTATCTTTTTTCTAGCTAAACCCCACAAATTTAGAGCACTGCTGGCTTTTACTTCAACTGTTCCAACAAAGTGGTTCCTTATCAGTAGTTATCATGATTGGGCTCCACAAATCTTTCCTTCTCACTTTGACAAGCCTTATCTTTTATGTGATCTCCATTTATGGGTTTCCAAAAATGATGAGGTCTAGACGTTTTTCTATCTCAAATTATAATTTATTATAGTACAACAAATTTGTGGGTAATAAATGGGATCGGGTGTATCCAATTCCTACATTAATTGGTCTTAATGGCTCTTGAAAGTAGTATGTGGACGCCTCCTATCTCAATGAGTCGTGGACTTTGGTGAGATCATGAGCGAACACCGTGAATTTATTTTTATTTTACATAAGCTAAGACAATTTGTAAAGTAATTGCAAACAAAAATTGTAGGTTCAAATGTTGGATTATTGAGTTTGAGTTAAACTCATGAATAACTAAATTAAGTAAATCCAATATTGAGTTGAAGATGAGAACTATTGTCTCATGTGTCATGTGTTCACCTCACTTTTAGTTCTACATTGGTGAATCTAAAAGGCTAAAAGAGGTTGATAAACATCCTCTTCACTTGACCCTTTGTAGGTGAAAATAGAGGATGAGAGAATTCTCCACATGCACGCCCGCCCGCCCATCCCGTCCAGTCCAGTCCTATCAGAGTCTAGGGGAGGGGAGGCATGTGTGGCGTGGCATGCCGTTTTTTGGGAAATTAGAGGTTTTAGTTTGAGGGTGATGAATGTATCTTTTTGGATATCATGTGTAATTGTTTTTTGCAATTAAGTCCTTGACGGTTACAAAATTATATACATATAAATCACAGTTGGTTTGTTCCTTAAGATATACGTTTTTATTCTCTCATCCTCTCTCTACGAAAATTGTCTCTCTTTGGCGATTTTCGGTCTCCAAATCCAGAGTCTCCTGCGATCAATTCTTGCGAGATTTCGTATTGTTCTAGTGGTCTGTCGACTCCGTTGTGTGCCTGATCGACGGTGAGATTGTTCTACCCTGGGAGAAAACCGACAAACCATCAAATGCACTGGTATGTGTGCCGATATTTTTTCGAAGTCAAGTTGCGTTTCGACGGTTCGGTTTTTGAGGTCCTCTTTGATCACTATGTTTCTTCTTCTATTGTTTTCTTGAATATATTTTTGTATGTTGACTTTATCTAGATTCTTATGAAATATTTATTCAACACATGTAAACCGTTATATTACATGAAACTATTTGTATTTGTTTCAACATCAAATTCCACCGTTGCAAAGTTAGTTAGAATTTTCTCATATGTATCTTTATTTCTTCTAATAATCATAAGTTGTGCTTTCAAGAAGAAGAAAAATATAGTTAGGATTTTCTTATAAATTCCTTCACCTTATTAAGAAATATACAAATGACCGATTCTTTAGAATTTGGAAGATACTTTTAGATGATCAATTAAGATAAATTAGTTTGTCTTAATTCTTAAACAGATCACACTCTTATAAGGCAAAAATTTAAAAAAAAAAGTTTGACATTAACAACACGCATTGCATGGATAGAGGACCAAACACAATTTTTATCTAAGTTCACCAATAAAGTTTGGAAATCCATTATCATTGTAATCCTCCATGTCCAAGTCTATCATATATATGAACGGAGATTTAATCAGATGACTAACAGAGCGCCAAACACACAATGAAAGAAGCTTCTTAACTCATAAGTCCAAACCATCCAACTCTACCAACTCCTCCAGCCCATCCCACAACCCTTCCACCCTCTTCTGCTCATGCGAAGACGGCGAACTTAACGAAACCCCGCCCGACGCATTCGACGAAACACTACTACTCGTCCCACTCCCGTCCTCCGGGAACGAAAAGTTGAGCCTTGCCCGGGCCCCACGGAACTTAATGGCGGCACGATCGTACGCACGTGCGGCGTCCTCGGCGGTGTCGAAGGTCCCGAGCCACACCCTCTTCCTCCGGCCGGGGTCCCGTATTTCCGCCGCCCACTTCCCCCACGGCCTCTGCCTCACCCCTCTGTACTTCTTCCTCTTCTCCTCCGCGAAGAAGTTGCAACCGAGGCAGCCGTGGATGCCGCATTGCCGGCAGGAGTCGGGTTCGGGGAGATGTTCGAGGGTCGTGTTTTTTGACAGAACATGGACGAGAGTCGATACGATGACCGACTCCTCTTCGTCGGGTGTGAGTCGCGGTGGCGGCGGAAGTGAAGGAAGAGGATAATGTTGTTGTGGTGTGGAGTCGGAGGGGAAGTGGGAGTCTTGCATGGAGTTGGAGTTGGAGTTGGAGGGAAGATTTAAAAGGAGTGTGTACTACGTGGACGTGAAGTGTGTTTGGTTGTGTGTGTGGATTTGGATTGGAGTTAGTCTGTGGGAGCACGTGGATAATGCGGGGGGAATTAGTGGAGAATGTGAGGATTAGAGTGGGCGTGTAGTGGGGTCCGCACGCCGACATGTCAATACCAGACGGTAGTTTCGACTCTTCAGGTGGGTTGATGTCGGTGAGACTGACACTGTGGTTTGGTTTTTGTAGGATATTTTATTTTATTTTGATACATAAAAATGTGACAAATGCAAAGAGATGCCGATGAAGTTTTCTGCAACGAAAAATTAACTTTCCAGAAGAAGTGAAGAGTAAGTCAACGAAGATTGAAGTCAATGTTTGACTTCGTAATATGAAATTTGACCTTGCCGTTCATGGATATAATATATACTTGTGTTTGTATGTGAAAGTTTTTTATTTTTATTTATTAACTTTTCTTCTTATAATTTAAAAGAAACGAATGCAAACGCACGTAACCGTAAGAAAAAAGAGGAGAAAAAATAACTTACCTAATCAACGGTTTGTTAAATCATGTTAAACTCTAGCTGTTTTTATCTTCTTATGATTTTTTCCCGAGGTTTCTCATTTTCTCAACATATATACAACATACTTTTTTGTGTTGTACGATATCCATTTAAATTTGTTGTTTGGTGTTCAAGTTCTTAATGGAAACTATTGTTTCAATTCCCCTGATTTCAAATGTGCAACCACTGATTGAAGCATATCCTGGTGTAATTTATGAGTTATACATTTATTTTTATTTTTGAGTTATACGTTGACATTCTTCTAGGGTAATTTATGTATTCATCACAAATGCAACAACAGTCTTTCATGTAGACATTTGTATTGCCAGACATCACATTTTATTTCCTGGTAAACATACATTCTCATGTACAATAACTCAACAGAGCATGTTCTATATATACGTCTAAGTCTCCTAGTAACTTTCATATCAGCAGGAAATGCATGATCTTTTCCTCAATTTCTTATCCACTAGATTATTAATTTGCACATCGTTAGACAATAGCAAGTTGGTGGGCTCTTAATTCAGCCCTTTCTCTGCATGTAACGACTACTACAAGCAATCACGTAGTAAATCCTTTCTCTGCATCAGTCTCATAGATTGTCAATTGTGAGCTTTTGTTTTGCTCCTCCTCCGACTCGATCAGATGGTCTTTGCTCTTTCCCCATATCAGTGAGTAGAGACCAACAACAATGATGGTTGCACCAATTACTCTGTAAAACAAAAAACATACTCGAGTTAGAAAATTTATATATCATTTCCCTGTAGAAAACCTTGAAGTCCATAAAACTAACCTCCCTAGGCTGATCTCTTCGCCGAGTATGAATGATCCCATGATAGCAACAATGATCATGCATAGAGGGTTGAATGCCGTCACGAAGACCGGCCCTCTTTCCTTCATCACTATTCCTTGCACATAGTAAGCGATCGCCGAGCACATCACACCCTGTATATTGGTTTCTCAATCAATTAATTACTTGCGGCAGCACAATTATTGGATAAGATTTCCTTACCTTTATCTTACAGACACAGTGCTAATTCTGTAAATAACTTTCCAACAATTCAAAATAGAAGCACTTCCTTCCAATTTGAAGTAAAATTTTCCATTTACTTGTATTCTCATCTTAAACAATATACAAAGCTTAGTGAAACGCCCCAACCATAGAGAATCAAATGACAAGCGGTACTTTCTTCCTAAAGAAAGGTTGTGACATTAGGCTCCTAATTTGTTCATTATTACGTAGAAATACATAACTAAACCTTCAACAGTGAAAACCATGAAGTTTGAATACACTTGAAGTGAAAAGATACTAATGATGCCAAATGGGCTAATGAAGCGTATAATTCAAAATTTTAAACAAATTAGAAGGTATCTAAGATGTCATGATATTTTAAAGGTATTCACTAAATTATGATTAAAGGTTTTAGTTTCTTACAGAGTAAACAGCAGTGACAAGTCTCATGTCCCAGCCTATGCACCAAGCCTTGGTTCCCCTTTGCATCACCAGTGTAACCGCTAAGCTCTCGATTGTGCCCATGAAACATATCCACGAAGTAAGCGACATCTCGGCAGGATACATTGTTAGAGTATGAGACTGCAAAATGAAAATAAAATGTTAATTTAGAAGCATGGCAGTCAGTTGTTTCATTGTTATGTGAGTTATGTGAGTATGTTTCCACTAACTTGCAGCACAAAGAAACCAGACCAACTGAAACAACTGACAAGCAGCATAAATGTGCCTTTCAGGAAGTTGGCTCCGTCTTCACTTCCCGCTGAGGCTTGGTGGTTCTTCCCTTGTGTCCAAGGTAACTCCAGGTTAGGGCCCTTGTACATTATCATCACCAAAGCTCCAGCAACGGTCACTATCGTCCCTACAATCTTCGCTTGGGTTCTCAGGCTTTTAATCTTGATTCTCTCCATCCTGATAAAATATATGGACTGTATATTAGTATTCCGAAGGTTTGTTTGAACTTGCACAAGATAGTAAATTTCAAGAGGTTTAGATGGGATGGTTTAATTTGATACCATACCTCAAATTGAGATTTGAAAAATTATCAATATCTGTCAAAGGTTTGTTTGATCAGTGATTGATGAATTCTTTCTAAAACTTTGAGATACCACTTGTGTACGAAAGTTGTACTTCCAAGTAGAAATGTAGAATTTAGAAATTCTTGTGACTTCGTTTAACTTTATTTATTTCAAAGTTACCTCAAGTTTGCATCATATCTATAGCATATGACACTTAAACTAAGTGTTTAATGTTATATGTAATTTTATATATATAATTGCTATGAAGCGTTACCTCATTATAATTGCTATGACAAAGGTTATTGCTGGAAGAATGTTGTAAAGTGCAGAGGAGAAGCTTGCTGATGTTAATTTGGCTCCCATGTAGTAGAAGTTCTGATCAAGCACTGGTCTGTGAACAGAGCAAGGTTGCAATAATTTAAAATGTTAACATAACACACAGGAGTACAAATAAATAATAATATCTATAAATGGACAAGGATGTGTTGAGTAGTACTCTAGAAGTGCAAGCACTGCGATCTTTATGAAACATGAAAGAGTCATCTTTGGTCTCACTTTCCTGTTATGGGACATAACACAGGTGTTAGAGAAGATTAAAATAGGTGGTAATATGAACAAGATTACTAAGAAAATAATTGGAATACCAAACTTTACTGCCTTGATACCTTCAGTGGAAATATCTCTACCTTAGGAAATAAGTTGTGCTTCAGAAAGAATTTCGTGGGATCATTTCAAAAATATTTTTAAATATGAAAATATCACCGATTTAATTTTATATTTTGCAGTATCTTAAAAAAAACCACTTCCGTCAAAACTTTATATAATAACATTTTTTCCAGATTTTTTGAGCATGAGATGAGTGTTATAGATATGCTTCAAGATAGTGTAGAACTGAATATTTTGATCAAATTGTAGGGGAGCCAAAATATTATGAAATATTGAAGAGTATTAGTGAAATTTGAATTATTTAGGGGACTTTTAAATTAATTTATCTCTAAATAAAGAGTAAAAAAATCAAATCAAATCAAATTACTTGAATAAAAAATCAAATGATTTTTTTATTTGTGTGCCATGTCATATATACAATTTGAGAAATATAATTCTGAAAACTACTGGACGATTGAGATAAGAAATCAAATTTCTTATTAGAGGAGGATAGCATGCATAAGTCTATCTACAGATTCTATCATTATTACTCATTTTTGGCGAAAATGTTAACCCTCTATTAATCTACTTCATGCTATGTTTTGACTGTAATCGTGTAAAACCACTCTAATAAGTTTATATGGTCCTGAAATAGATCACTTCCATTTTTCACTTTCCCTTTAATTATTAACTAGGTACATGTTAACAAACACTTGACGCACGTTGTTTAGAAGTTCTGCGGACCAAAAATATTACATGCTCGAGTTCCAAATTTGCAAAGTCCATCTCTACCAAGTGCCAACAACATCAAATTTATAGACGCTATATAAGATTGATAGTAGAGGCTATGTGGATGCATGCATGGACCCTAGGTACGTCGTGCACATGTAACATACAACAACACAACATGCAGTTGGAATAGTCAAAATCAAGAAATCGAATTCTAATACAAACAAGTCATACTGTGTAATAAGATACGACGTAGTAAACATGAGATCGAATCCAACTCTAATAGAAGTCAAAACAAACCTCTCACACCAGAAGGCAATTGGAGCCATGACAGCAGTGGCAACGGCGTTACGATACACAACAAGCACGTAGTGGTTCATCCCACCCTTCAAAGAAGCCTCGGATATGATGTACATCCCAGCATACCCAAACTGCAAAAACACCATGAGAAAATATGGTCTCACCTTCTCAACCACTCCACTCACCACAGACATGTCTAAAATCTAACCTCAACAAATGTCTAATTAAGAGAGTTTAGGTTTGTGAGTGTCTGTGTGTGTAACTAATGAGTTGAACCATCTATATATAGAACTCAGGACAAGCAGTGGACACACAGATTCGAACCAATATCCCACTCTCTTGGGCAAAGAAGAGGTTGGTGGCGTGATCACGGGACTACTACAGGGTATAGAGCGATTGATGAATTTGATATTATTCCTCAAAGCAATTAAGGAGCTAAAGTTGCATGCATCTATTACTGCCCTGTCAGATTCCTATATTAGAATTTTGTTTTCTTCCTAGCCATCGGCAAGTGGATCATTTTTACTTTAGACAATTGTGCATTATTAATTTTATAGAAACTAGTATTTATAGGCAAAGTTGCAAACGTATTGTGTATACATTAAAACAAGAAGAAAATAAACACACCATGTTGTTGTGACTTGTTAGAAAGATAATTTCGCAACATTTTATAATATAGTTGAATTCATCTTCCACTAACCACTACCTATGCGAATCTTTGTTATAATGGTGAATCAATCAAAATTTGATATGGTATCGTACCAATTTATCTGTGCCGCTCACTCCAACTTATATGTATTTGTCAAAATGGGTAATCTCAATGACACGTGTGATGAAGTATTTGAAAGATGGTCTTGAGATCTAGCCTATCTGGAATAAAATATGTTCAAAAGGGAAAATATCCTCTTTTTTCAGTTATAGAGGTCATTCCATAGTAACCGACCATCTTATTTGAATGTATTATTGTACAAAAATGAAATTACACATATTCTGTAATAAATTTATGACCACCGTCTTCTGTACGTCTATACAATTAAGTTCTAGATAAGTGGTATAGATGAATTAAATTTCACATAATGGAGTTTGACGGGCCACTGCTTAATAATGTTGACATCGTTGGTGCGATCATACTAAGATTCCAATTTCCAACGTTCCCTCACTAGATATGTCTCGTTCATATATAATATTCTATAATGCCATCATCTGTATAAGGTCATGCATCGCACACTGGCGTATAAACCTCATATGTCTCTGTTCGTGTAGCTGTCGGAAATCATACTTACTCGTCAAGTCTCCCTCTTTCTTATTCGTCGTGGGTCTGTTTGTGTTGGATATATTATACACATGTGTTCTTCATACCATGAAAATGAAGCACAAAAAGCAAAGCGGTCTAGATATGTGATATAATATGAGAATAGTTGGATATGGAAAATATTTATGAGAAGGACTTCGTGGGTCGAATGTTAAATTTCGATTTTGAACGTGATCTACAATATCTGCAAGGATAAAATTTCTGGATATTTAATTAATTTCCTTGAATCGCTTATGGTTATGTCAGTTGCTCACTGACGATAATCAATTAAGCTGATGTTGCATTCTAATTTTACATACTGTTTCATAACCAGATGATTTTTATTGATATATAAGTGCGCTCGTAAACTCTGTTGAAAGTTGCTACTTTCTGATGATTTGCTTAGAGACACAGTAATATATTGTTTGTGACAACATTAATATATAATTGCAAATTTTTCTATCTAATTTTTTACATAAAATTCTCCGGCCGGCTCATAGGGAGATTACATCTCAATTTGTACATGTTATTACGTTTGAAGAGGAGTCGTCACCTTTAAGTGTTAAAAAGATTTTGTTCCTAGAGATTTAAGAGCCTCTCTACGTCACAGAACAAGATTCTCACGTTGGAAATTCAGATGTCACTATGCTACTCATTGTTTACCCAATTGGGTAATCCATTTGGAATCAACCTGAGAGATCAGGAGAATATATTTTTAATATATGAAAAGAAAGGTAAAGATACATATCAAATTACTCTACACATGCATATAATCAATTACTCAGAAGTCAGACCTAACTCCATGTTATAGTTATTGGTTGTTTGTGAACTAATAATGTTTCTATTTCATAGTATTCCCTTTTGAGAGAGACCATTATCATACATAGATTCCATTAACTACAAGTGATAAGTAAAATCTTCAATATTATATATGGTTATCTTCAGTGATTACATAAGCATGGATAATTATCATGTCATTGATGAAAAGCGAGCATATTATCTTAGTGCAATTAATCTAGCTTTGGGGAAAGAGGCCACTGGCCGGAGTGGCTCTATTCTTCTTGTATACGTACTAATTATATTTTACAAGTTGGATATGACGTAGAACACACTTTCTCATCTATAATTTCTCGCCACAAGCTCATGCCGACATTCTACGATCGATCACATTGAGATTCTCCTCTCAGCAGACAGCTTGTGCCTTCATCGTTGTTTCATACACCCATTTATTCTTCTGAAGTAGGAATTTTTTTTATTCGTTTGCATGATCATCAAAAAAATGATACTGATATTCTTTATTAATAATTAGTTTCTGAAAATTAACATCATGCATTTGCTTCACGTTGAATTTGGTTACATGCATCTCATATCATTAGTCTGTCAAATTAGTGACTGAATCTTAAAATTAACATTTCGAATTTAAATATTCATTTCACCTATTTTCTAACTCTTAATGAAACCGTAAATTCAACATTTTCCCAAGGTTTTTATTTCAAGACTATCATGTTCTCCCTAAAACGAAAATTTCTCCTAAAACCTGGTTCCCCCATGGTTGTCTCTCCTAAAACCGACCATCGTGATTTTGAAGTATGGGAGAAAAATATGAAGACTAGTGGATGGTCTCTCCCGTATTGTTGCCTCAATCCAGTTTTAGGGAGATCATGGTCTCTCCTACTAATACTTCAAATTTGAAGACTCGTGACTCCGACAGGACAATATGAGAAAAAGTACTGTAACAATAAAATACAATCTTCCTCTATAAATGGGCCAACTCTAGACATCACACGATTCACAACAATTAAATTAAATTTCCTCTCTTGTCAATGGTCATTGGGCAGACGAGAACATATAACAATCTAGATATGTTTTTAGAACCGCGGATATTTCTCAAACTTGTTCAACAGACAAACACTGTGCTGGATTTTTTTCCCACACAAGGTGGTTGAGTTGAAGACCTTAATTGATCGATTTAATAAGTAAGCATTAAGAAGGCAACATTTTTACTCGATGGGCAAAAGCCCTCTCCACATGTTGGGTGCCATATGATATGGTCTTCTTCCAATCCTTCGGGCTCAATCTTGAAAGACACGTACAACTAATCTTTGAAGGAGTAATTCAACTCCATAGAAAGGCCACCAGACTAATTTGAACATGGACACAACTTCAAAGTTAAATTTGTATATTTTTTTAACGTAAGAAAGGATCGAACTGAATCTTGTTCGGACATCTAGTTTCTAACTAGCCGACAGAGCCATGTTGGGATTCATTGGACTCCTAGAAACATGCGTCTGAATACGCTTCGGACATCCACTTCGGTGTACCGTCTTGTGAACGGTTGACTGAAATATATGTGAGTAGCTATTATATGAGCATGTTATGTGTTGTTAACGAGGTTAGACACCGTCTGTTCTTGGTTAACAACATCAAAAGATAATGAAAATCCGTTAATGGTATTAGAGATGATGTGTACCAAAGTAAATAGTCATGTTTGCAAATATTTTAGAATAATAAAAAACTTGACATGAGCAAATATTCAATAAGTTTTTTTTAGAAGTACATCCAAGCAAAATTCCCATTAAAGAATTGCACCTCTTGACCAAACCTTGACAACACTTATCCCGAGAGAGCCACGTGCAGAAGAAGTATCTGATTAGTCTTCAACAATAGATTCTTCAATTATTAGCTACTTATTGTGAATGCGTTTGATTTAACAATTGAATCGGCAAGAGTACGCACAAAGGGACTTGCTTAACCACAGTTGCTTCAACGAAATCCCGGTTAGCTCCTGTCGCGGTTGGAACAAAAGCGTTGACTTGGGGATATACTACATAACATCCCCCAACTGAGTCTCATTGTGCAAACATGGAGATCCAGGTTGAATTGGAATGGAAATAAAGGTAGCTGGAAACAAAAAGAAACGAAAAATGGTGGTTGAACGTGAAAGTGTGAAACGATATTCCATGCCTACTGTAGCGAGAAAATGCTCCATAATACAAAATTTTGGACCATATGCTTTAGTTTACTATTTACTATGTCTTAATATGAGCTCGCTAGTTTCATCACCAGCAAACATGGTTTTATCTTGGGCATTTGTGGCTCACAATTCCCTTTACCAATTGATCACCAATTATCGAAAAATAAAATAGAAATACAAAGTCCAATTGTCCAAAGACTAAAATATCTCCACCTTCAAAAATATCTCAACATCAACAAAATCCAAATCCCCATTTTTAGAAAATATAAAAAGAAAAAGGAGAAAACTATAAATACGGACAAGATAGGGCGGCACGATCCAGCCGGAACCAAACCAAACCAACCCCAAACCCGAGTTCACTTCCGGCCGAAACCCATGGCGACGTCCCTCCTATTCTTCTCCCCTCTCTCCTCCCCGGGAAACCCTAACCTTACTTCCCCTTTCCTCCGCTGCTTCCCGCCGCTTCCCATCTCGCTCCCGCCCGCCGCGCCCCGCCGCGCCTCCTTGCTCTGCAGGCCCGTGTGCGCCGCCTCCACTGCCGAGCTTTTGGAGATCTCCAAGCTCGGAATCTCGGAGCATATTGTCTCCGCTCTCTCGCGCCGCGGCATCACCGAGCTCTTCCCCATTCAGGTGGATTTCAGTTTGTTATGTGCGTTTTCGACAGTTTGTTATGTTCGAAAAGACATGGCCGCATGAAATGACAAATTTTGTTGTCGTAGTACTCTTAACTTTAGTGTTACTGTAAATGGTAATTATAAGTAAAGTGGGATTAGGATTGATGAGAATAAGGTTTTCTGGGAGCAAGACAACATAGGAAGGTGTATGAGGAGACGGAATTTTAATGGTAATTTTCACATATCTCGATGGAACGTTGTTAATGTAAGAATGGAAAGGGTGAAGGAGATTGATTGTAAAGTTTTAGTTAATCCAATCAGTTATGTGGCATTCTTTAGTGTAGGGATATAGTGGTAGTTTTACAAATGGTCGGTCGAGCAGCATGCAAACCTATCCCAGTTTTTCTATAAAGAACCTAAATGTGGTGTGTTTGGCCTTCGGTCTTCAGATGATATAACATTCACTAGCTGGCATGTTTTACATTTTGGCTCTCATTGTGGTATTGTTTGTTGATTTTATTTCGTTACAAGTATTTCTTGTAATTGCAGAGAGCTGTATTAGAGCCAGCCATGGAAGGTCGTGATATGATCGGAAGAGCCATCACTGGTTCTGGGAAAACATTAGCTTTTGGCATTCCTATACTGGACAAAATTATCCAGCATCAGAGCCAGAACAGGTTTTTCTATGTCTTGGTCTTTCAAATTTTAGTCACATTTTGTCACTTGTTTTAGTAGTAGTTCTACAGACTAAAGAGCTCTTTCTAATATGATTTTCCCTCATCCATGAACTTCTGTTTTTATCTTAGTCATTGAATAACTAAATGTGGTATTACATATTCATTTACATTGTTCACTATTACTGGAATCACAAAGATTAAAATCATTAAAGAGTGATAGATCAATAGTTAGACATGTTGATTTTGAGGTGTTTCGGTGACTCAATGTCTGGTATACATAATAGCTTGCTTCTAGGTTAAACTGGTGAACAAAGCCTTTTATCTTGTGTGAGAAGGTGTTACTTGCACAGGTTTCCTTTATTATTTTCCATCAACATACACCATTTTGGAATGAAATGCTAAAATGGGTTGACATACATAGATTGCGTTCCTAGAATAACATGCAAACATCAGTCAAACTTGGAATTGGAGAATATCGAGTCACCATTCTTGTCTTCTTTTGATAATGTCCTCCTCCCTTCCTAATACCATTATTTTTATGTATTTTATGTATTTCTATTTTGGTCCACCAAACTCATTTTATAAGTTTACGTTCATGAATAGCAGTCCACAAGTAACTACTTACGTGCAAGTGGCTTATACGTCTGAAATACTCGGCTAATTATTTAATGTTTCGTCTCAACTCAAGTTTAGGCATGATTCATGAATGATAGTCTTCAATTTTCTTTCCCGACCCGCACTCTCATCTAGACATGACAATCGTGTACTTTCGTGTAGTGTTTCTTTACATGTATTAGCCAATTTGACCATACACAAACATGACACGAAAGTATTTTGAATGCCAAGACGAGGCACACGAACACGATCCGAATTATTTCGTGTAAACACGAAATAACCCGAACATACACGAAAAATTTGATTAATTTCAGAAACCAAATCATGATTTCAACTAATATACCATTACATTTCTTTTAACCCAGGAACTTCTGAAGGAGGAAGTCCCATTCAAGGGGTTTGGATTGTTAACATAGGTTGTCAATCCTTTTATAGTTATGGCATGGGATGTGTTTGTTGCATTAGTCAATGTGAGACTAAAATCTTACACATTCTACAATTAATCGAAAAGCAAATATGTAATACAAAACCATAAACTAACATAAATGCCTGGTTGCCTTAGTGGTCTGGTTTACCCCCCCCCCCCCCCCCCCCCCCCCCCTCCAGGTCTCAAGTTCAAACCCCGCTGAGGATCCTGTTTTGCTAGCTAAAAAAGAATTCTTTTAAAAAAACTGCACCCTCTAAGGAACGAATTCGGCATCTCAGGTGCTTCTAGTGGCTCGTCACACCACTCGGCTAACACAACAAATCCATTCATATTTCTACTAACATAATATAATCACATCGTGTACATTCGGGTATTTTGATGTTTGTGCAAGTAAACACGAAAACGACATGAAATAATTTCGGGTACCCGAAATCCAACACGAACACGACACGAAATCCTTAAACCCAAACATTGATTTTTCGTGTCATGTTTTCGTGTTCCGTGTCAAATTGTCAGGTCTACTCTCATCATGTCAATGGATATCAATTTTATTGATTCATGCTTCTCATGTCTTACTTAAATCACAGTAGAGTTGAACACGACAAACTTGAGAGAATTTCATGTCGTTCTGATATGATTTGATTTTATGGTTCAACCCAGTCTTTTATAAAACTACTCACTTGTGTTTGCTGCACTTCTTGAAATAATGTTATTTTGCAGGAAAAAACGAATTCCATCTGCTCTAGTCTTGGCTCCTACTAGGGAACTTGCACGGCAAGTGCAAAGGGAGTTTGAAGAGTCTGCACCAAATTTGAACAGTACATGCCTATATGGTGGAATACCAATTACAAACCAAGTACGTGTCCTTGGTTTTGGTGTAGACGTGGCTATTGGCACACCTGGTAGAATAATTGATCTGGTCGAGAGAGGTGCTTTAAATCTTTCGGAGGTCAAGTTTGCTGTTTTAGATGAAGCCGATCAGATGTTAGCTGTTGGTTTCCAGGAGGATGTTGAGTGCATACTAAAATACTTGCCTGCAAAGAAGCAGTGTATGCTATTTTCAGCAACAATGCCATCTTGGGTAAAACAGCTTTCAAGAAAGTATCTGAAGAATCCTATAGTAATTGATCTTGTGAGTCATTGAAACCATGGATTCATTTTATTTGGGTTGCATTTACCTATTCAACGGTGGTGATCATGTTTATATTATCGTGAAATGTCTGGTTCATTTTGTCTAATACTTTATACTTTCATTTGTTTTGGTTTACATAGGTGGGTGGATCGGACCAAAAATTGGCTGATGGCATCTCTCTCTTTTCTGTAGCTTCAAATGCTTCCGGGAAGCAAAGCCTTCTCCCTGTTTTAATATCGGTAAGTTAAAGCAGTTGCTACTATGCTAATTTACTGATAATGCGTATCATTGATGTGCTTTAGACTAAAATTGTTGGTTTGAATTCATGAGGTACTTAAAGCTGTTTCTATTTTCAATTACTACAGTATGTCTTATCAATTTATAACTTTATAAGCACTGACACTATTAATGGGTCATCTTCTTTTGCCTTCTCTAAAATATTTCCATATATCACTTTTCAGCAATATAGTTCCGGAGGGAAAACGATAATTTTCACAAGAACAAGGAAAGATGCAGAAGATCTTTCAAGATCAATGGGAAGAATCATCGGAAGTAAAGCTTTACATGGGAACATGCATCAATTTCAGAGGGACAAAACCATAGCTGCTTTCAGCAGCGGACGGTTTAATGTGCTTGTTGCAACAGATGTTGCTGCACGTGGACTTGATATTCCTGATGTTGACTTGGTAATGATTCTGTGACTCATTGTCTATATTTTTATGCATTGCAAATTCCACCATTACCAACAATATTCTTCTTTGCAGGTCGTCCACTTTGAAATGCCAAATACATCTGAGATCTTTGTGCACAGATCTGGTAGAACTGGCCGTGCAGGTAAAAAGGGTACTACGGTATTGATGTTCACTGAGGGACAGCGTCGTGATGTGAGACTCATTGAAAGGGATGTAGGCTGTAAATTTGAAGAGGTATGTGTTTCTGATATTCATTAGCAAATGTCATTATTTTAAAGTTCATTTTCAGATTTGAAATGTGGCCAAATTCTATAAAGCTATTTTTAGTTATCATACTTACATATTAACTAGACCATTTCCAAGGGTCGTTTAGATATCGCTTAGATAATTGATTTTCACTAAAATCTGATTCTTTATTGATTTTAGAGAATCTAATTCACTTCGAATTGATTCCAATTATGAAATTGTTTTGATGGAAATGATTTCACTTGAAGTCAAATTACATTTCAACCCCATCATAGATACATATGAGAATTGTGTAATAATATAATAATAAATTTGATTGAATATCTAAAATTGTTTGCCACTAATTAACAAATTCGAGACAATAGTTACGAAATCACAATTACCAACTTGAAGTGAAAATAAACCAAAAACCCACTTGCACGTATCATGAACCAAACATGTTGTCAATAAAGTAATTAACAAAAAAAATCTCATACTATAATAATTAAAAGTGGCAAAAGTTAAAATAATTGGTGGAATGTTTGGTAAATATTCTATGTTGATGGGGTTATATAGACATTTGTTCCCAAAATCCATGAACAGTATTCTGGAATTAATTTTTTTTTTTGATTCTGGAGGAGAGAACTTTGAGAGCACATTTTAAGGGTGGGAATCAGATTCTGGATTTCAGAATCGATTCTGGGTGGGTCTTTTTGGGTAAAAGTGAAACTAATTCTACTGACAGATTTTTGAGAATCTAATTTGAGAATCAACACCCAAAAACACACCCAAAATCTAGTTTGAAATGTGACCAGATTCTATAAAGCTATTTTTAGTATCATACTAATAGATTCAACATCAACATAACATTGCCTTAGATTAACTAGACCAATTCCAAATAGTTTCAAACTGAACTGAAAATTTTAATTAGCAAAATAGGTGAACTTTTAATTACATTTCCCCCTTATAATGTCTTTTTGCCAATATATGTCCAATGTGTTATTGATATGTATCGGAACTAATTCTCTGAAGCTCGCATGTTTGGCAAGTTTACCTGAATTTGTAGTTCTCCTACCAAAGCCCGTGGCGTTTTGGAATTCAGAAAAACAATCATTGAAAGAACTGAACCTAAGCATTGCCCTTTTTTGTATTTCGTATCACTTTCGTAGTTGCTGTCTCGCATATTTTGTTTCTGTTTTTCAATTTATCCTTCATTCCTTTCATGCCAGCTTCCAAAAAACGTAGATGTTGGAAATAGAAATGAGTTGAGCAGAAGAAAATCTTCTTATGGTGACCATGAGGAGTCACTTGAACACCGGAGCCACAGTCGTAATGACAGGTATTTTGAAAATTCTCCAAGGAACTTTGGCAATGGCAGAACCAGAAGGGTAAACTCAGGCTCGTCGAGGTTCCCTAGACAAGGCAGTTTCAGTGGATATCAGCAGTTCAGGAACGGTGGTTCTCCAGACAATTACAGTGTTAGGCAAGCCCGTAGCTCTCGATCTGGGAAGAAACAATTTTTCGATCGTGATTACCTTGTGGATTTTGAGGACAGCAATCGTGATCGAAGCAAATCAAGAACGCCCAATATGGCTTCGAGCAGTAACCAAAGATCTAGACCTCAAAAATACCAGACAGGAAGCAGATCAAGTTCACTCCTAAGCGAAGAAGAGAGTGAACTTGGATGGTGATTATTTGTTGTCAGATTTGATTTGTTTATAGGCCATTGTTGGTATTGCTTCTAAGGAACACCGAGATACAGAATCGTGTCCTTCACTTCACCTCTATCTTAAATTGGTCCTGTTTAGTTTAGATGCTTCCAAGGAACACCAAGATACAGAATCGTGTGCTTCGCCTCTATCTTCAATTGAACCTGTTTAGTTTAAGATTGATGTACCACTTCATTTTCACCCCTTCAAAATTTTAGCCGATGTTGCAGATTTAAGGGTGACGCCTGGAATTATTTAAGAAAAATAGATCTTTTGATTTCTTTTGATTTTTGTATTGATGATGAGATTGTCCGATCAATTGACCATTGAGAATTTGACTGGAGCGTCACTGTCTACCTGGCAATCAAATGCTACAGATCAAGTGATACAGAAGATTACTAACTCAGGCCGTTGAGATCCAACTATGCTGTAAATTTTCATTATTTAAAGCCTTCTGCTGGATGCCGACCTATCTGCAAATGTGTTTGTCATTCTTTATTTAGAGTGCCCAGAGTTTAATTTAAAAAAATTAAATCCCCACAATATCCACCACTCATTTCAAATTGTAAGGTAGATTAAGAAAAAAATAGTTATACTAATGAATAATGAGATTAACTGTAAATAAGATCTAATGGTGAGATTGTAGGTGGTTTAAACTAAATTTGATGATCTCTGGGCTCATTAGAGCTTGACCCATATTAATATTAAATTTTAGTCCCGTTATTATAAATCTCAACTTTCATTACCAAGAATTTTACTTTGAACATGTTATGTTACTTAAGGTGGGATAAGCATTGGATGTCTGAAACGAAAAACTAGCTATAGCCTATAGGTCCTTAAGCTATATAGTTTATTGGCTAACTACAAAGTTGCAATTTTTCGATAATCAGAAAAATTCTAAAATGACAAAAATGCAACATATCCCAGGATAATTTATTTCCAAAAGACTGAGGCTCAAACTAATTCAAGCATTAAACCACAATTGACGTTCGTGTCCAAAGAATCAAAGATGATCAAGTAACACATAATTGTGTTATGGACGTGAAGCATTAGACCACAATTTCCGTCCATATCATTATGTCTATTAGTAGAGAAGAATTAGCCCAACCCGACACGGCACACGGACCCCACAGCAAGTCGGATAGACGGGGACCCGATTAAATACCGATAAGAACACCAGACGATTTAGGGTTTCTCCATCTTCCAGACTATAAATAACAAAATTGCTAAGGTTTCTTCGCTCTTGATCTCCAACCAGAGAGTAAAAGGGGAAGCGCCGCAGGAAAAGAGGAGAGAAAGAGGCAGACGCGATGGTCCACGTCAGCTTCTATCGCAACTGTAAGCCTCGCTCCCCTCCTCCAGATCCCGTTTCTTGTCGATCCGTCTAGGTTGATGTTTTGGGTGGGATTTTGAGGTGATTCGTCTCGAAGAGTTGGTAGATTTGTAAAGTTTATCTGCATCTCTTCTTACGCATCGTTTGGAAATACTGTCATTAAAAATCTGAATTAGAGGATTTTGAATTCCTAGAAAACTCTTTTTTTATTATAAAGATTCTCAAGTCTTAGATTTTGGCTTTGATTAGGAATCGAATTCCTTAGAATCAAGTTGTGGCTTGATGCGGTACCCTTAGGGGCTGTTTGGAATCACATCTTGATAACCTGATTTTCTTAAATCTGACCAAATATCATAATAACTTCCCAGACATACCTTAACCTTAGTCCGAAGATTACAAACATGATAGCTTTGTTTTGTGGATTTTGAAGAATTAAAATTCACGATTTGCCCAAATTTGCAGATGGGAAGACTTTCAAGAAGCCTCGCCGCCCTTATGAGAAGGAGCGATTGGATGCAGAGTTGAAGCTCGTTGGTGAGTACGGTCTGCGCTGCAAGAGGGAGTTGTGGAGGGTGCAATATGCTCTTAGTCGCATCCGTAATGCCGCTAAGGAACTTCTCAAGCTGGACGATAAGAACGAGAAGAGAATCTTCGAAGGGGAGGCCCTTCTTCGCCGCATGCACCGATATGGTCTCCTGGATGAAAGCCAGAACAAGCTTGATTATGTCCTCTCCTTGACTGTGGAGAATTTCCTGGAGCGCCGTCTGCAGACTCTTGTGTTCAAGTCTGGAATGGCCAAGTCTATTCACCATGCTCGTGTGCTCATCAGGCAGCGCCACATCAGGTAGTTCTTTTGGATGCCGCTTTCTGGTTTGATTCTATGATTAATTTGTCTTGCATTGCTCTTTTCTGTTGTAGTGTAGAGAATGACTTCTGGTAATTTATATATATTTGTAAATGTCATGCCATTGAAATGTGTTCAAGTGGAAACTAAACCCAACTATTATATGCTTGATTGTTGTCTCAAATACCAGTAAAACCAAAACTAATGAGCTCAAACTTTTAAAATCTATATTACTGATGTAAAACTTCTAGAATCTATATTTAATGAGATATTTTCGCTGCGAACTGCTGAAAGTGGTCCCTATCTTCTTTTAAACATGTCGTGGTGTTTCCTTGTCTTTGTTGAGAAAATTAGATGTGCATTTTGCTTTTATAGAGATGTAGTTGTATTTTATGGACAACTGTAGTTTTTATTGGGATTCCTTGGTAATTATTGTCAATAAGCACATCAATCCTAAATCTGAATCTTCTCGCATGAACTTTTTCCAGGGTGGGAAGACAAGTGGTCAACATCCCATCATTCATGGTGAGGATGGATTCCCAAAAGCACATAGACTTCTCACTCACCAGTCCTCTCGGTGGAGGGCGCCCAGGAAGAGTGAAGCGAAGGAACCAGAAAGCGGCTGCTAAGAAGGCTGCAGGTGGAGATGGGGATGAGGACGATGAAGAGTGAACCATAAGTGGACGCTGACATTGCTCTTCTTTAATTTTCTTGCCCTGTTATTTATCTTGAACCCTATTAGTGTCTTGTCTTTTGACTTTTTAAAGTTTTGGAGGTGGTTTGTTGCTTAAATTGTGTCCCGACTACTCGACATTTAGTGAATTGCCAATTTTTTCTTCCTTCTGGTTAATTTTGAACTTGTCTCCACTGACATGTCCTCTATTATGCCTTGCTAGATTGAATTGGACGTTGATCATTGTGACCTTAATATTAAACCTTGGTTAAGGCCAAAAGAACGATATTAAGTAGGAACAATATTGCATTTGCCGTATCCATCTTCTGCCCTTCAGTACTGAGTTTGCCTCCATTCAAGGTTGCAATGCGATTGTGGGAAATCTAAGCGGGTGGCCACTGGTTGCCATATTAAACTGCCTATGGTGGTCGTAAACTTATACTAGTCGTATTATTCCCGCATCACTTCACCTTCTTCACTGGAATAGTGGAATGGGCTGGTGGTTACACCGATCCAGGATGGTATCTGCAATCATCGAATAAAATTCTGTGATGGTATGCTTTAATTCTTTTTCCCTGATATTCCATTCAACGCATCCACGTCAGATATGTTCGGTAACTAATGAAAACTACGAGAACGATTGTGAGGCAGAAAAAAGGAATTCAATGGTCGTATAAAGATTCACTTGAAGCTTATTCCAACTAATTTCGGACTAAAAGTTCGGTCGTTCATGGCTAGATAAAAATGTATTTAAACATCCACTAACATCTTGCAGTCATGACTCACGGAAGTGAAGGCATTCCTTCACACGAAACGTTTACTAAATTGATTGCCGCCGACCTTATGTGAGACTAGGGGTAATTTTGTGCGGATTCTAAGTAGTAATAAAATAAATTTATTTTGACTTTTCCCGGAAGGGAAAATAAAAAAAAAATCCCATAAATTCCAAAGTATAAAGAATTTTTACGTATCCTTTTCTCACCTTGAACTTCTAACTTATTTCCACTTTTCCAACAACATCCTTCCCCTCTCCGACCACCTCCAGTGATCCTTTTTCCGATCGGCACCTCGGACGACACAAACACCGACAACCCCTTTTCAGATGACACCCCCTTCGGTGTTTGTGCACACTTCAAAAAAGATGACGCCGGAGTTAACCAGAAAAGAGGTGATCGGAGGGGATGTCGCCGGAAGTGACCGGAAAGAAGATGACCGAAGGAGGTGGTTGAAGAGGATGTTGCTAGAGAAAGGGTCACCGAAAGTGATCGAAAAAGACATAACCGGAGGTGACCGAAAAAGACATAGTCGGAGATTACTAGAAAAAAGAACGAGACGATCCCATCCCTCCGATGGACCGGTTCCATCCCTCCAACCTCCACAGGACATACCTACCCCTAAACTTAACTAACATGTACGAACAACATAATTTGAATTTCATTAGACTCCGGTTACATGCACAAACAACAATATTTGATTAAACAAAATTTTAATTCTGTTGAATTCTATTTTCATTGTTTTCCATTTCTCCCAGAATTCACTTTCACTTGCTTCTTGTGCACAAAACTTATTTAAAACCCATGAAAGACAATGAGCAGACTAATATTAGAATATATTTTTCTTCAAAATATTGTAAGTTATATGACTCTTCATTTCTCCATTTAATTGCCAGTCCCCTCACCTCATTTCTGCCTCTAATACAGATACATCCCCCCCCCCCCCCCCAACACTTTTTGAAGTATTTGCCATATAGACCATCATGGACATGATTTTCATCATAAATATATAACAATGCAAGCTATACGACTGTTCTAATGCCTTCAGCTTCGGCAACAGCCAACTCTCTCGTGAAGTAGTACATCAGTGGCATATTCAAGCTCGACATGTATAGTTTCCCAACATTTCAACAGAATCTGAAGCGAGGAAACACGAATCAAACACCTCGCTGAAAAATTTGTGAATGCAGTCTTTAAATCATAGGTGCAAAATTGGAATCCTTGTACTGCTGTTGAGATACGATGCGAACTCAAACCGCCAAATTATGTGATATCAACAGCAGCCAGCAGGAAACATATCCGGAACAAGGTGCTAAGGATAGAACCAACGCTGGGACTTTTGGCGGTTTAATCATATTGTCATTGCATGACTACCTTAAAGAACTTTCTTAACCTCAAAGAATGCATTTTGCTGAGCATTAGCAGCAGACACATCCTCCGGGCATGCAACTGCAACAGCCACCCCCTTGTCCTTCACAGATTCAACTACATCTGCAAAGTCTTTGAAGTGCTTGAGGCTGCCAAAGTTGTATCAAATGAAGCAAATTTAGCTTAAAATCTACAAAAATGGAACTTCTAAAAAGTTAACGCTCTAGTATTGAACAGAACTAAACCTAGTTGATAAGATCTCTTCACGCCGTTTTTCTCTTTCTTCGTCCGTGACGCCCAAGAGATGCCGAAGAAGGCTGTGAGATAAGGGCAAAAATATGACAAATTTGTGTCAGAATATAATTCGTATAACATTTCACTAGACACAAAATGCAAGACTAAAAAACAAAACTGTAGGAAAGAATGTATTTGATCTACTGCATTTCCCCTCTCGACAGACAGGATGATGATAATTGATAAGATTGCCTAACTAAAATGACAATTCTTCTGGAGATATGTGGATATATCTGATGACAGAATTACATGGAGATAATTGATAATGGTAGAATGAAAAACCATGATTTTCCAATACAACCGTGACTACGAAAAATAATCAATAACTGTATCCAATTTTACTCGAGAATAAAATAGAAATATGAAAAAAATGTAAATAATGTGCTGGAACCCCCACATCTCCAACTGATGCCCTTTTAGATAAACAAAAATGATAATGAGATCCAACTGATGCCCTCATACCCCTCTAGGCTCTAACCAAAAAGACCCCAAGAAATATGGACTTCTAAGAAAAAAACTTAATTGCTGGAATGGGAACCATGCTATCCACCTAACAAGCAAAGAACTGCCATAGGGTATGAACATGACTGACTTTGGATTTGATGCAACGTTGCAATGATTCTCACCTACTATAACCTTTTGCGTCGGGTAACTGATATGCATCCACGTCTCCAATAGTACCAATAATTGCTTTCGCTAATGCCTCATCATCCAAGTTTAGCTCACGGAGAAAGGTAGAAGTTCCATCATAGATCTCAAGTGTTTTCATCAAGTTCGGATCACGGTATGACAGGAAGGAGAAGACACCTATTATAAGAAAATTAGTAACAAATAGAAAACATAGCAAGATACATGTGAAAGTTCCTTATTTTGATGTATATAGAAAGAAAAAATATGTATAAACCAGTTTTAATAGATAGATTTTTTTATGGCTACTCCAAATAATTGTTTCGTGCAATGTGGGGAGAAAAAGAGGAATGCACATGACTAATGGCGAACTGACCAGAGTGAGTGTCAAAATCACAGAAGCCACCATATGCACCACCACTAACTCGTACACGGTCCCATAACCATGTATTCCCTATGTATTTAGAAACAACATATGCACTTCCATGGAGTTGGTATCCTGTTTCATAAAGGTTGGCAGCCTTCCCAACATAATTAACCTGCACGGTAATTTTTTTATCAGAATCACAAAAATAGATAACAAAGAATGACAACAATCCAAAGTAAAATTCAGATGAGCTACACAGATTGTATGATACCTGTGTTGGAATGACAATAGCTTCATGTCCTGAGGACAACTTAGCATCCCAAGAAACATAATCAGTCAAATGAGACTCTGGAAGTGAGTCGAGAAACTTGGCAACGAACTTGTTAGAGTTTGAAAGATTTTTCCCATCAGCTGTCAGATTTACTATGCAGTGATCCCTTGAGAGTAGGGAGCGGCGTATCTCCTCCAATGATGAGGATATCTCGGACCAACTTTCATTCACACGATTTTCAAGATCTTGAAGAAATTCCAGATAACTGAAAAGGATAAGTATATAAGCAGAATCAGAATACATGCTTCCTTTCGTGTCAAAAACATAAAATATGTCATGAGGAAAAAAATATAAAAGCACAAATTGTGACCAAATGATCACATGCAACGGATCTACCCATAATCTTGATAACAATTTCATCTGGACTTCGTATTTTGTTACTATTATCACTAATCCAACAGCAACAAGAGCCACGGTAATTACAGGAAATATAACTAAATATAGCTGTAGCCACTGTCATACCAAATGTACGACGGATGATGATGCAATGCAGTTGACCGATTTTCGATTTGTGAAGTGTGAAATGGTCTAGCAGACTAGCATTTTATCTGATCGAACAAAGCCTCATTATTACTCCAAATACCGACATATCAAATGATAAAAGAGGTTGAGACCACGTCCTAGAAAATATTAATACTTTACTGGTTGATCAAAAAATTTAACAGCATACTAGGTACTGAAAATTAAAATGGAAATAATATTACATTATATGCCAAACACCTCGACGTTCATTTGAAGGTGCAGGAGTTCAATAAGTCAAATAAATTATGTAATGTATACGTATAACGGAAAAATGACTCCCTATTGAAGAGTTTCAAAATTAAGGGGGAAAATCCAAACAGGAGAATTTTATATTACAGAAATTAAAATCAATAAAGAAAATCAAAGAAATAAGTAAGAAAAAAAACTCTTCAAACCTAACACCACCCATCTGCTCCGAAATCCATCCAGCAACATTCAGCTTGGCGTCCATTCTTGCAGCTGCAATTCCATGACCGCTGCCCCTCAATCGGCTCTGTAACAGATACATTAGAAGCTTCAAAATGTAAAACTTGGTAAATTTTTTATGTGGGGAATGCATGTCATGGCCTTATTATGGATACCTCCATTCTTGCTCTGCTTTGCCCAACAAATTGCTTGAAGCGTTTCTGATCAGTGAATTGAACTTCTTGAAGTAGACAACTCATCTGAAAATTTCAAATCAGCATTTGCTTAAGGTTGTACTTGAATTACCAATTGGCATAAGATCATGGAAGGTCAGTACGACCAGAAATTATGCTACAAACAAAGACTAAGTAACCACTATGAAAAATCCACTAGGAAAGACAGTAACATAAGTCATATCAATAAAAGTGTGGCAAATTAGACCATCTTGAACTACATAATACCATACGTCATACCAGATTTGGCCTTACATATTGATAAAAAAGCTTCACCAAAAACTACACAGTAAGCACCACATGAACAAGAAAGTATGGACACAAAAGAAGGAAATCAGTAAAACGACACGGAAGTACATAAATGAAAAGGCAACAAAGCATAAGGTAAGTCTACGATAAATGAGACCCCTTCTAATGGCAAATATTTTTTAGTAAAGGTAATACCTAAACCTATAGTGGTTACATACCCAAAGTCGACAAGAAAGGAGACCCCATTATTATTGTTGTTGTTTATTGATCGGGAAATGAGATCCCATTATAATAATGTGTACTATCATATTTTAATTATTACAACATCACGTTTACTGGAATTCTATCAAAAAATTCAGATGAAATAGACGTTCAGACGCCACAACAATAATGGTGGTCATAGGGCTTCACTATCAAGCTTCGTCTTTTTCAAAGTAATATTTTTTTTCAAGACAAGTTCTGTGCAATTGTTATCCTATTTATTAGTTTTGGCATTTTCGGGTGTTCCACGTCAATCACAAAAAATAAATCAAATATGGCAGCACAGCAACCTCCTATAAAAGGCCACGATACACTTCTATCCAGTAATCAGCCTCATGGAGAACTAAGTGGTGCCAAAGAGCAAATAGTTTCCTAAATCGACCGAGTCCGATGAGGTTGGCTTTCTCAAATATAGTGTTTTACATCCCTGTGTTTTGCATTGTAAATTAAAACCGCAACTATATTTTCATACCTAGAGAGAAATAGAGGGATAAAGGTTCATGGAATCTCTTTAGTACATGAAATAAAATCAGCCACGCATTGTAGAAAACTTGCAAAACATATTGACCTTAGTAGAAGGCTCATAACCGCTGCCTTTTCAAAACTATTGGTTTACATCTTATAATCTTATTTTACGTTAAAAGATTGTGGATTACAAAGTGAAATAACAGATGATAAAAACTTGACCAAGCATAAGTAGTTGGGAATCCAATACAATGCTGCAAATGATGATAAAGACTGTACCAGATCAAACAGATCTCCAGCCCTTCCAGCCATGGACTTGCCTCGAACAACAATACGACAACAAGGATCCTCTTTTCCACGTATAGAGGATGTGAGAGGATAGACTGATATACCTCCTGTTTTCCTTCCAATTAATTGATTAAGCTGAACAAAGTCCATGTCTTTAGTTCCCATCTCCAGCAAAGATTGACTGTCACGGAAATTTGAAATAAATATACATATACTTCACTTTTCGATTGAAACAAACAGAGAATCAAGGAACAAAAATTCACATCATTCACATGCATAATAATAAGATACCATGCAGACAGAGCTTCCAAACAGGCACACAATAACTCACCAAAATAACGGTACCAAAGGAAGAAGCTCTTGCTTCAAAAACCGCAAATCAAATACAACTTCTGAATACAAAATATCATTTGTAAAAAGATCATGCTGCAAAACTTTTACACCATTAATGTCTCCAATCTGCAACAAGAAGCATATAAAGAGTAAGCCATTACAAATTACCGAAGGGTAAAAGGCTAAAAGCAAAAACTAACAATTCAACAAGGAAGCACAAACTGTGAATTAGCAGTGGATGCTACAAGGGCTGTCGCAGAAGTGCATGCGTTTTTATAATTCTCAAAAGGAAGAAATGAAAGTATCACACCATCTGCTAGGATAGGGATTTTTTAGGTAAAAAGGTGTAAAATAGTTTCGACAGTCTTCTCATAGTGAAGCAATACATCCTCAAGGTTTAATTACGACACCTGTAAAGATGACTATCAAATTTGAACGGAAGAATGAGAATGCACATAACTCAGGACTTCCTCACTTCCCTATCATCATTCAATCATACAGAAGTACAAAAAGTAGCACTGCCTTTTAAATTCGAAGATGATATACCTCAGTAGGAACATGAATGGGTTTAGTTGGTATATCTTTCAAAGATAGACTTGGAATAGTTCTCAACACTTCTGGTGGATCTGGAGTCTCCTGTTTCAGTCGAAGCTCCTCCGTTGCACGAACTAGCTCAGCAAGATCTTCTTCTGTCATGCTAGCTTTCACTTTCTCAAGGATGCTTTTTTCAGCTGCTTCGCCATGAGATGCCTTTTCTGGATCAGGCTAAAATAGAAAGTAGAAATTTAATCAAGTGGACCAAAGAAACTTCAAAGTATTCAAAATTCTTAGCATTCAGACTGCAATACCTGCATCTCAATTGTGACACGATGAGGGTTGTTTAAAATGAACTTCTCAATCAATGGGGAGAAGACAGTTCTTGCACCTTCTTTTTCTATCCGGGCTTTTAAAGATTGAAGAGGCTTCTCAAATCTTAAAGGTTGAAATGGATCTTTATCATATATCCATTTTCCCTTCACAATGTTAAAAATGAATCAACTGCTCAGACAAGTCATAAAAAGTACATAAGGTATAAGATTTCAAATGAGGAAAAAAACTCAAATACCATAGAGCGAAGCATTAAAGATAAGCCTCGAGGAAATGAGCCTGTGTTGTTTTCCCTAAGAGAAAACTCTATGGTATTCATGGATGCTTCTACAGCTTCTGTATTGAAACCTTCTTGGGCTATTTTTTTAAGAGTATCCATTATCAATTCTTCGACCTTATTTACATCATCTTTGGAGACACCTTTTAGTCCAATACTGAATTGAGGTTGAAGAAGTTCATCCTCAACTCCACCACCAACAATAGCCTCTCCAAGACAACTTTCCAGTAAAAATTTTCGAAGAGGAGAAGCTGGTGTTCCGAGCAAAAGATGGTCTAGGAAACCAAGACTGAGCTCAGTTTCCAAGTCCAAGGGTTCATATGATAATAGCCAGTTAAGGCAGACCATATGATTTTTCTTACAATCACCGTCTTCACTAACAGGATATTTCTCAACAACCCTGACAGGCTCCTTGAATAGTTTCTGTGGCTCGATCTTTGACTCATTTTTGACCGGAATTGCATCAAATTGATCAAGATATTCTGTCAAATATGCATGAAAAAAAGATCAGGGATAACAAATATAACAATCTAAGGGTTCAAAACTTCAAATGAGTTCTTCAGTCCATAAGAAATTGCCATTCTTGTACTGAACAATGACGCAGCACTATTCCACATGCACAGATCATCAAATGCAAGTGTAAAGAACTTAGTTCAAACAAATACCGTAATGCTATAATTATTTTATGCACTCTGCACCAATACTTAGAAAAATTATGGTTTCGTCAACTCCAATTTTTATGTCTATGTGGCCCCTAGGAACCAGGAATCTACAGCAGACCTAAATGTTTCAACAGACTTGCTTCGTAAATGAAGTTAACAATTTTCAGGCTACAACACTGCATTTCTTATAGGAATTATTTAAAGAAATACCACTTATGATACGTAGACGCTCATTTGTATCATCATCTCCATAGAACCAGATTCTGGCATTGCTTGGGTGATAGTATCTTCCGTGGAAATCCTGAAACAATACTAAAATATCATCTAGAAGTCATATTACATGCACTGTATTATATAATGACAAAAGTTGTCTTAAGTTGCTGGTCGGAAGGAAAAAAACATAAAATATAAATTATGGTAAAACGCGTATAACAATTGCACAAGCTTTGCGATATTATATGAAACAACTAATCTAGGGAAAATAGGACACAGCAAGCTACTGGTTCTTCTTCAATTTGCATGGAGGAAAAGTAAATGGAATCATCAGTGGTATTTTGTACATACTTTGTGATACCCAGACAAAGTCTCACATTGCCTAATAGAAATTGTCGGTGTGGGTTCTCGAGACAATAGCCTAAATAATACACTCCCAACTTAAGTATTGTGACAACTAAAGAGGTTGTTGTGGAACAGTGGGCGGCAGGATATTACAGATTTCTACTTTCACTGATGTTGGTTTGATGTTATTGTCGCTACTGGAGTTGATGTATTATAATTTACAAAAGAAAGGTAAATCAAAGAAAACAACAAATCAATCAATGACATCTATATATACTGCACGATCCACTTACTCTAACAAAGAATGTTTGCTAATGAAAAAAATACAAGTAAACCCACCTTAAATTCCTCAAAGGTCAACTTTGGGATCACCTCAGGATCACCACCACTATCAACACCATAAGTATTGTCTGGAAAGAGAGCCTGCAAGGTGTCAAACATTAAAAAATAAAGAATAACTGTGTCAATTTTCAGACCCTCGGAAAGTACTTTTACCACAATAATAATGTATTCATAGTCATTTCATGGATGTATAACAATGCAAAACATATTATCATGTTTTTTATCGGTAAAATATATATTTATCATGCGAGAAGATTAAGATTGTCTCTTTGATAAAGTTTTAGATGTTTCAATCGTTCTTGCTGCTATTTTCTAGCTATGCATATTTGCAAATAAAATAAAATCACGAAACATATTGATTGTGCTATTTGGTAAAAGTCATTCCTTTTTGTAATGAAATGACACAAATATCATTATGCTCAAAGGACCATGTATCTTATTTGCAAGAGGGCAAACAAATAATTGCATAACAATAGTATACTCTAACTTCAGTTAATCTGAGATTGAGCTATTGTATTATGCTCGTGGCGTGGCACCAAAATTAAAAAAATTTATAATTGCTCTTTTCTTCTTTTTATCGGCACATTTGCATCTTACACAGCACCTGTTTGATCAGTTAGGATGCTTAGCTGAAGAACTAATAACAACTAGGATTTAGATAGCATGCTTGGAACAGTGCAATATGACTGTATTTCACTTGTACAACTTCAATTCACCAAAAACCTGTTTTCAAATCTTCACAGCATCCTAAATCTATCCAAAAATTTCAATCTTTTTTGTTCTTTTTCTTGTTCCTTAGAGAGGCTTCAACAATAAATAAAAAAATGATTTTGATCACATCAATAAATTAGACTTACTCAGAAGTCAACAAATCAAGACTGTAATTACTCAACAAATCTCCTACATGTTACAAGCATGTCCTAATTAATCAAAGAGAAGTATAGGAGTATAGGACAACCTAACATGTTCAACTCCTGCTTTGTATATGATTAATTCTTAAAAGATGGAAGTGTGAAGAAAGCATGCCTGCTGAGATACCCTCCCCAATATATTGTCAGGCTGAGAATAAACACCTTTCATCTCATTAAATACAACACCTGAAATAGACAAAATACAGTCCGGATCAACATAAAATTCAACAGCTTAACAAAAGCCTATGCAAATGGAACATGAGTAGAACAAAAACAACCTTTGAACGTTATGCTTTCACTGGTATCATTGAGCTCATAGTGCCAACCCTCTTGTTGAAATGTCTTTTCATCCTCAATGCACTTAGGAAAGAACACCGCGTCCAAATACACATCAACCAAATTGTAGAAATCCTGCAAAGTACAATTAAACATTTAAACACTTAATATAACAATAACAAACACACGTTTCATGGTACATATGATCTCGAAATTGAATGGAAGAAAAAAATTGTGCGTAAATTACCTTTGTATTTGTTGAAGCCACTGGATAGCAAGTTCTATCAGGATAAGTGAATGCATTTAAGAAAGTATTCAAGCTACCTTTCAGCAGTTCGACAAAAGGTTCCTTCAATGGATATTTCCTTGAGCCACATAACACACTATGCTCCAATATGTGTGGTATTCCAGTAGAATCCTTGCTGCAAAACATAATTAAATGGACATGTAACAGCACAAGTTGCCTGTGCATTAATACCCTTTTTCATGGAGCCATGTGATTAATTTAAGGGTTGTGACTGAAACCTTTAAAAATTCATATTTTTACACGTAGAAGGGAGAAAGTTCACTAATGAAAAATAATCTTCGCACTGCAATATCATATTGTGAGTGGCTTTTGAATTGTGAGTGGCTTTTGAATTGCCCTTACGACAAAAATTACAAATTTTGTCCATAGGATGTATCAGTCATCATAATGGGCGTCATTGGACATAAAAATCCATTTTTCTATGAGATTGTTAAGATTACTAAACAGGAAAATAGAAGAAAAAAATACTCAAGAAAGTGTTACTGCCAAAAGAAATTGAAAAAAAATGGAAAATCATATATGAATCAACTGACATGATGGTTTATTCAAATTACACAACGAGAGATCAACTGATCATATAGGACCACAAGTTTTTTTCCCATAATAAGTAACAGCTAGAAGAAACTGTGCACTTCAACTAAATCAAAATTAACATACTTACGGTGGTGTTCTAAAAACAATGCCAAAAACCTTGTTTTCATCGTCATTAGATACCGACATGACTTCGGCCCCTGTTTTCTTATGTTTATACAGGGTGGCAGTTGACTTGAACTCGTCAATAACTTGTTCAGATATCTTTTCAAATCCAAGTTTATGGCAAACATCACTGTTTCCATCTAAGTCTGCTGAGAACATCAAATAGAACAAAAAAACGTCAACATCTATTATTTGTGGTGATTATAGCATTCCTTGTGAAAAAAATTTGATAAGTGAATACTAAGCAAGCTATGTGTTTTCTATAATTCTATGATCCCAAATTGTAGCACCTAATACTTATGTGTATGCATGGAATGTTAGAACAGCTATAATTTGAAGCTAACTGCAAAAACATATCAGTTAGACAAAATCAAATTCTGTAAGAAAGGGCATTTTTTCTGATCAGTGAAAAAAATTCTGCGGAAAAAATGGCATATTACTAGCTACTGGTGGAAAAAAGGGAGAATAAGAAGTAATACCTATACAAATTGTGACTTCAAGACAATGGCAATGCCTTCACCTTCATCCTTATGTTAGGCTAGCGTGCATGATAAATGTAGTGATATTTTAAATCTTACTTTTTTAGTATGATAACTTCTATGGTACGACTAAATTAGTAATTTTTAATTGCAAGAAAAGGATAATGCATCGAAGACTCGCATACAATAACGACAAGCGTAATAGATTGCAATAAAATGCTCAGGCAAAAGTCTCCACGGTAAGAGATTAAGAAAACACCATGACAGGTATTAAGGATGAGAAAAACAATTGTGCTCGGTGACAACACTAGTTCATGTGTGCAACCACCTAGCTTGATATGAAATCAAAGGTGCAACCTACTAATCAATGTGGAACTTCCACCAATAAGTTAGCGCAAAATAAAAATATGACTGATTACATTAACAAACAAAACTAACATCAGATGACAGCAAACAATACTAACATCTGATGTTTGTGTAACAGCCAATTATCTTGCAGCAATTCTGGGTTGGAACATTTGCCTACTTGTTTGTTGGTCGAAGATAACATTGCACGTCAAAACTACCTTTGCCGATGCAATGCTTTTATTATTCAAAAAGATATCTCCAACTAAAACACATGACTCGAGAGACTATTGAATAGTCAGAGCACTAGTTTTCAAACGAGAAAGTAGAGTCACTGAGTATTCAAACCATATCAAGCAAAGCATTGCAAGGAGTATCTCAACAAAAGACCAACCACAACAAACATCTCAGAATCATACTGGGACACCAATTAATTCACTAAGGCTGTCAAATCGGCTCAAAACTCATAACCAACTCGAGCATAGCAGGCCTTGCAAAAGCTCAGCAACTGATTTGACTCGTCGACCAAACGACTAGAGCGGAGATTGTGTCAATGAGCATACACAAACGACTAGAGCGGAGATTGTGTCAATGAGCATACACAAAACCTTTAAATTCAGATTAACACTCATCAATCCAATTCATCCAAATTCCACGACAATGCACCCAAAAAAAAATCAACATCCACTTCGGCACTCATCAATCCTACTCCACCACTTCGATTCTCGAAACTTCTCATCTCAAAAACAACTCCACCACAACTACTACGACCGTTCAAGCACAAAACAAAGACAATTTCACCGAAAAAAACAGACCTGGAGACCTCCGCGCCGGGGACGACGAGACCGCCTGCGGAGCAACACTAAACGCCCTCCTCCCGTCCCTCCACGCAACACCATACGGACCAGCGAAACTTCTCTTCTGCTTCCAACGCCGCTGCAGCCTCACCCTCCCGAGGGAGGAGAAAGGATTGGAGAGGAGGCGGCGGCCGGCGGTGGCGGAGCAGGTGAAGGAGCGGAGCAGCGTGGTTGTCGTCTCCATCGGGGGCGGATGGGAGGGAAGGGAGGGGAGAGTGGAGGTGAGGTTTGAGGAGAGGAGACGTGGACGAGTGCGGAGAAATGAAGCGTAGGCCATGTGGGTGGGGTGCGTGGATATGTGAAGGCCACAACCAAGGCTAGGGTTGAAGAGATTTTGTCCGGTATTGGGAGTTTGGAGTGGGCACGTCAGGGGTTTAAGATATTTTCATGGGTTCGTTGGTCTTTTCACGTGGGTTGTGGTTGGGTTGGGTTGTTTTTTTTTTTCTTTTTAACTTTGGTCTCGAGAGTAAGTACAAGCCACTAGGTAAGGACAATAAAGTAGAACGTTTAGAAGTGAATGTGTTAGTTGAATGTGTTCATATTTTTTGGGTTGTATTGTTTGGAGTAAAAAAAAAAAGAGTGTAATCTTATTAATTTGAATTGAACGCGATCGATGGTAAAATACAGAATATCTCGTTGGACCACTTGGGGATCTAGGCTCCAGAGCATGGAGAAACTAAATTCAGCCAACATAAGGCCAAGAACACACTGATGAAGTCATCTTTCAAAGAGGTGCATTATGTGCGTTGCGCGTTGAAATAAGACAACTCTCGCTCGCATATTGAAGTTCGATATATTTGCAGCATGATCTATCTCAAGTTTTAACAATATGTCAAACTTTGAGTAATTTGAAACATATTAATTACACATACGATGATTACAAGAAAATAATTGAGGTTCAGGATGACGAACAAAGGGGCAATCTCTACTAGCTAGGTTTTCCTTTGTATGGATGTTATAATAGGTTTTCCTGTTCTGAAGTGTTGTGAGATTTGTAATGGTTGTCAGTGGAGTTATAAAAGTTAGTCGTCCTTGGAAGAGAATTAAGGATTGAAGCTTCTGCCAAGTCTAAGGAAGTGAATGGAGGAAAGCTTGGGAGGCTACCTTAGGTACTAGCCATCAAAGTTATTTTTACAAATAAAGAAGCTTATGGGAAAAAAACTTGGGAAGAACACAAGTACAACCCAACCTTTACTACGCGTCATTGGCCTAGTGTATTGTACTCTCTTCTTTGATGGATTATCGTCCATATGAGCGTTGAAAACATCCTTGTCTGTTATTATTTGTTGGTTACCTGATCCATTCCAGCTACAAAGGATTATGGATTACGTACAAGACTAGTTTACCAAGATTTATGTGTGTATCTCCTTCGGCCTTGAAGAGATTTGAGTTCATAATCTTAACGAACGTGAGAAGTCAATTTTTTTTATTCAGAGATACTACTACATTTATATCAATCTACCATCTTTATATCAATTTATTATACGAGAGTTGTAAATAACTATTAAAATTAGCAATAATGACAAACTCCATACAAAAAAATCGAAAGTAAGAATCACGGTATTATCAACAACCAACGAATTTGATTTTCTGTTCGCAGGAGCAGGGTGAAGGTTCTTTTAACTTAAAAATTGGGTTATTTTCTTGGATGCACTTCAAAATATTTATATTTCAGTTTTACACTTGAATTTTTGGATTTTACTTGGATACACTTGATTTCTTCCATTACTATGCAAAATATCTAATTTTTTTCACATGAACATAACATATTATGTCAGCGAAGTTGGTCACACAGTTCCGCAAGTGTACCAAACCAATTTTGAAAGAAATGAAATGTACACAAACAAAATCCAAAATCTCAAGTGAAAAAATCTAATATCCATTTTTGAAGTGCACCCACTTCAAAATCTAACCCTTACGATTGGTTTTCCATAGACCATAAGACCACCCTTAACGGGGTCGTCCCTCACCCACTACCCAGGATGACCCTGACCCAATCGTACGACGTACAGGTTGTCGACCGGGTAGCTGGAGCAACATGGTTCATCAGGTTTTTATTTTGATTTTTTATTTGGTTTGGTTTTGTTATTTGTTTTAATAATTTGGGGTTTACCATATTCAGTTCTCTTTAGCACGGGTGATGTCGAGTTCTCTTTAGCAGAACTCGGTATCACCAGTGTCGAGTTCTATTTGATTTTTTATTGCCCAACACTTTTCCATATTCCATTCGACGTGAGTTGCCAGGAGAACAGTAACTCAAAGAAAATTCGACACTGAGGATGCCAAGTTCTATTTGAACTGTTCTCCTGGCACTCGGATCGTGCATGAGACGGTTGGACGGCCAGGAGAACAGTGATTCAAATAGAACTCGGCATTGAGGATGCAAAGTTCTATTGATGTGAACTCGACATTTGTGATGCCGAGTTCATTAATTTAAGAACTCGACAATTTCTTTTCCTATTTGACAACAAACACAACAAAGACAATTTCATTTCCTGTTTGACAACAAAGACAATCATTCCAATTACCAAAACACAATTCAACCACAAAACACAAATAACTATGATAAAACCAAAATAACAAACGTTTTAAACAACAAACAACCACAATAACGAGTTTAACATAAAACCAAAAGTAATATAATAACAACCAAGTAAGTTTAACACAACTAAATATCTATCCTAAGTGATCTCTCAATCTCGTCTTCCTTTTAGTACGTGCTTGAGCACGTCCTCTCCTCTTGCCGCATCCCCCTCCTCGTGCTGCATTCTCTGTATCCTGAGTGAGACCGTCAGCATCTTCTTGAGTGTGTGGATCTTCTTCTTCAATGACGCGATCCTGACTCAAATGTAATGTGGGTTCTTCAGCACCAAAACACATGAGCCAAACTTTCATTTTTTTCCTTCAATTTTCCAACCATCGAAGAGTCTGTCTTGTGATCTCTGATCACCTCGTGAATTTGATGGAGTTTTTCGTGGAACTCATAAACTTTGTGTACCTACAGATAATTAAACAGTTCATCAAACACTAAACATAATTTTAAAACGTGGTAATTGTTTAAATAAATATTTAAATCTTACCATCTCTCGCTCTCTACCCGCTCGAGGTCTGTATAAGGTATGAGTCAGAGCCAAGGTGTGATGTGTAACAATCCAACGTACGGTGATGCTCCAGTACCATTCCATATACAGTCGTGTGCTCTCTTCAGGAGTGATACCTAGGAGTGGTCGCTCAAACTAGGGGTGCACATGGGTCGGGTTGGGTCGGGTTTGGGCCTCAACCCGACCCAACCCGAAATTTTCGGGGTGGGAAAAAACCCAACCCAACCCGAACCCGAACCCGAACCGGTTTGGGTTCAACCCAACCCGACCCGAAATTTTCGGGTTGGGTCGGGTTGGATCGGGTTGAACCCGAATTTGGAATTTTTCTCCCAAACTTGGTCGGGTTCGGTCGACCGGTGCTTAAACGGTCGACCGGTGGCTTGAAAACCCGAAATTTTCGGGTTGGAAACGGTCGACCGAGTGATGTTCGGTCGACCGAGGGATGTTCGGTCGACCGGTTTATTTGGGAAAAAATATAAAAAAATTAAAAAAAATTAAAAAAAAATAAAAAAATCGGGTTCGGGTTGGGTTGGGTCAACCCGACCCTCTCAACCCGAACCCGACCCGAAAATTCGGGTTTTTGATTTTCCCAACCCGACCCGACCCGAACCCCTCTCCAACCCAACCCAACCCGACCCGACCAGTCGGGTTCGGGTTGGGTTTCGGGTTGAACCCAACCCATGTGCACCCCTAGCTCAAACTGTAGATGATCTCTTCTGTGCGACCAATGCTGAATGAATTGGTGATTTTCCGCCAACCAATTAACATCTGACCTCCCTTAAGCCAATTTCACTACATGTCTCTCCATCGGCTCTGGAATGTGTTGTTGTAGACTGAACTGTCTCATCACTCGGTCTGGACAATGCATAACCACCTCACCAAAATTTATAAGCCAAGTACGGCTCGTCCAGATCTCTGAACCTTCCGTACTTAGTGGTGGTAACTGACTAAGATCCAAATTTGCATAAGGGTCCCAGGTCACTTGATCGAATTCATGCACGTCCAGCTCATTCCGATAAAAATCAAGTGTTGTCGTCTTCGCACTACCCTTGAATGTTCTTGGTCATCTCCAACGGGCACCTAATGGTGCCCTCTCGTCCTCTGGGTATAATTATTGTATGCTCTTCAAAGGTCTCCCAATGTGTAGATGTTCCCAGCACCACAACTGCAGGAACGTAAGAAAATCACATAGATGTTTGGTCGGAATCAGTGAAGCTTCGTCTAACATGTGATATAAGTGGGTCAGAGCCACACTACCCCAATTGTACTCCGATGCGACGGTCAAATCTCCGAGCAAAGACAGGTACTTCAAGTGAACCACCGTGTCACTTTTATCTGCCAAAATACTACATCCCAGCTGAAACAGAATAAATGTTCTGGTGTGTCGTGTAACTGTCTCCTCGTCAGCATCAAAAGGAAACTGCTGAAACTGAGCTTGCAACCAACCTAGAGTTACGGACCCCTTACGACCCAAGTCATCGGGGACCTGACCCAATAAATCCATGCATACCTCTGACCAAACGTACTCCTGAGACTCACACACTGGCAAACCATCTACATACAAGCCGGTAATCATAGAGATGTCACGCAATGTGCACGTGATCTCACCATGTCGCAGGTGAAATGAATGAGTCTCCGGTCTCCAACGCTCGACCATCGCCCCCAGCAAGGTATGGTCCAACTGGACTCGACCCGACTATGTCAAACCCTACCATATCTAGCAGAAACAACATCCTCTCATCAGTGATCTGCCATTCGTTGAGCTTCGATCCATGCTCAACGCATTTTACACCACTAACCTCCTTCTGCATAAATTTAGAGAAATGTCAGAATATTGAAATCTACGTGCAAATATTTAACTTGAAGACGTAAAATGCTTACAAAATCTTTGAACAAGTCATACTTGTGGTTGACCTGCAAAATCAACACTGATATGTCTACCGGACCAAGTGAAGCGTAGCTACCTCTAACCGAACCAGTACTGGAACCACCAAACTCTATCTCTACATAACACGCTAAATATTAGAAAACATTGAATTGTTGCAAATATCCACAAGTGCAAGTAATAACCCATTCTTCAAATTTCACAAGGTATTTTTTCTGGTCATTGACTTCAACCTAGTACATCAGCTGGTGGTACCGAGTTACTGTATGTGTTCTGGCCAGATTGTTGTTTGCCGTCACCACAGTGTGGACTGTCGGTACATACGTTTCATTCCACGACTCAGCGACGTCCCTTCTTTTAACAAAGAATTTGTTCAAACGGAGAAAGGTCATCAAAATCATGGTTGTAATTGGCATACCGCGTGCCCCTCGTAAGACATTGTTGAAGCTTTCTAACATGTTTGTTGTCATACACTTGAAACGTCGACCCCCGTCGTGACAACAAGTCCATCTTTCCAAAGGACATTCATGTTGAATCCACTCGTATACCGGTTTATGTTCATCTACAATAGCCTTCATTAACTCTTCAAATTTCATAAAGGAATGAATTTTACCCGCTTCGTAAAACTTGATTTATCTCAATCTTTCCTTACAATTTCGATGTTTAACGAGATTTGCTTTTATATGTCGAAGACAGAATCGATGTACATGCCCATCCGAAGGTGGAAATGCGGATCGCACACAAACGTTTATTTCCAAAAATCTGTCGGTGATAATACACAAATTGGGTCGCCTCGTAACTCTACTTCCCAGCAATTGAAGGAGCCACGTCCACGACTCTATCTTCTCGCTCTCTATAACAGCAAATGACAAAGGAAAATTTTTGTTGTTTGCATCCGTGCCCACAACAATTAACAATAAACCTCTATATTTGCTATAGAGGTGTGTTCCATTCACACTGACAACGAATCTACAATATTGAAACCCACTAATTAAATGCCCGAACGCCCAAAACACACACTTAAACATCTCCTCGTCTGAATTTATTTGTACAGACTCTATTTCGACAACAGATCCTTCATTGTTCTGACAGTGAACTGTGAGGAACCTTCGAATATCTTTAAAATTGTCTTCTTCGGCACCATAAATTCGGTTCAACGCTTTTTGCCTAGCATGTCATACTTTATCGTAACCGATTTCAAGTGAGTATTTGGTTTTCACCCTTTCCATTATTTCAACAGGAGTAATTGTGAACTTAGTTCTAACAGATGACATTATCAAGTCGTATACAAAATTAGCACTGCATTGTTTGTTGTCGTTTAGTAATATCAGATTGGAACAAGTGTGCTCGGCGTCGTATGTTTTAACTTGAAAATATTTGCAGCCTTTTGAGACAGACGCATGTAGACGCAATTTGTAGTTATCTTCATCACGACGAATACAATGAACAATATACCGTTTCGTTGAAAAAATCACAACTGAATACTGAACAAACTTTTTAATGTGCCACGATTGCAGAGCATGAACCAAATCATCTTTCGTTAGGAAAAATTGTTTATCCCTGAAAGAACGATCATCTTCCGTACGTCAATCACTTCGTTCCAAATTGTTCGCGGCGTCGAAAAATGAGTGTTCAATTACAGAATTCTCTATCCAGTTGTCGTCCTCGAAGATATCAGGAAGTTCATTAAGAGTTGGAAGCATGTCGTTGTTAGCAACTGCATCATCAACAACGTCGTCTTCACGGTTTATGGATTGACCCATCGCATATATGACACCCTGCGTCTCCGGAATGACTTAATCAGCAGAAACACCTTCAGGTTCGTCTTCTACAGCGAAGGGTGTGTTGTAATCCCCTAATTCCTCAGTGTCATCATCTTGAACGTTATGCATCTCTTCCAGTCTTTCTGGTCGACTAAAATGAATTGAGTCAACAATTAACAAACCAAGCCCAATGGAGGGATATGAGGTAGATGATCCAGCCCTTCCAGCAAACTCATCATGATTGTAATGCATGGGTTCAAATTGCGACAGACCAGGATAACGATTTGCACTGCTGGAAGGAATGTCATACGCATTTTCTGGTCATTCGTTGCATGTTTGGAAGTTATGCGATTGGAAAAATGTAATTTTCTGGTATGCCGAAACTTCAGTTGTAGGATTTAGACTTATATTCAAATTTATTCCATAGTCCCAACCGGTCGACCTTACTGTACCATACTCCAACAAATGAGTGTTGGTTGTCAGCGTAGGGTCGAGCACTTTAGGTTCAGCTACCACATACACTCCAACCACAGACATTCGTTTAAACAAACACATCAATCCATAAACCAACCTATCATTGGTTAATAGAGCGTATGTCCAATCACTGTTTAATGACAATTTCGCCGTCAACTTGACATCAAACATACTGTGTGGATAACAAGATTCAGATCTTATAACATCCACTAAATTCTCATATTTTATGTTCAACGGAACAACTACCAATTTGCAGTCAGATCCTGTATATTCTGCCACATCTCTGTTACATTCTAACTTCCCATTATGCATGACCAACAAAGATTCTTCATCATCTTTATCCATACCTAACATATATTAATTAAATTTGAAAATTTGTTTAAGTGAGATGGTTGTTCTTCATTACTAACTACATAAAAAGTTAAAAATACTCAAATGTTTTAGAAATTACCTCAATCGAGTGTAGTAGCAAACGACTGTAAATGTCGAGCAATCTCTCTAATAAAATCAACTACAATAAACAACGTTACGAATCATGTCAGAAACCTACACGGTAGAACAAACTAACAATACTACAAATAACATCATCACATTCTAAACATCTAAGTAACGATGTATTTCTCAACATGCAAATCACAATATATTTAACGAACATATTTCTCAACTTCAAAACATTTTTTATATTAAAACTCACTTACATTATTACTCTATTTTTAATACTAAAAAAATCTAACTTCAATTCCCACATACATTTAAACTCAAATAAATCATTTTTAAGTTTACATTCATTCAAACTAACATACATTCAAACCAAAATAACAACAAAAAAATCTAATTTCAATCACAATAACCAAACTTAAATTCAACTATTTTTAAGATTACTACCGTAGACCTACAATCAACAAAACTAAAATCAATAATCAACTAACAAACAATAAATAAAAAGTTTGGCCTAAAAACCCAAAATCAAAATCGAGTTTGCACCAAAGTGGGTTCCTAAACCAAAAAAACACTACAATAATACCTAAAACAACAATGTATATCATCCTAATACATAAAAAAACAAGAAAATGGTGGAAAATGAAAAAAATCGAAACTCTAACCTTAAAATCGCGAGAACTCGACGGAGGAGGGGTCAGACTGCTATTATCGCCCGACGGAACTCGACGTTTGTAACGCCGAGTTTTGCCTATTAAACTCGACATCTCAGATGTCAAGTTCTATTTAAGACATTGTTCTCCTGACCGTCCAACAGTCTAATGCACGATCTGAGTGTCAGGAGAACAGTTCAAATAGAACTCAACATCCCCAGTACTGAGTTTATTTGAATCATTATTCTCCTGGTAACTCACATCGAGTGGAATATGACAAGTGTTAGGCAATAAAAAACCAAAGAGAACTTGACACTGGTGATGCCGAGTTCTTCTAAAGAGAACTCCTACAGTGGTATAATTAAACATGAAATCCTACAGTGGTATCAGAGCTTAGGGTTCAATTTTCTCATGATTTATGGCTGTAAACAAATTTAGTTTACCATCTAGGATTTAAACAATTCGTTTTACCGTTTTTTCGGTCTTTAAATGTTTGTTGAAATAATTCTTTATAATAATTCATTTTAAATGTTTTGAATGTTTAAAACATGACATGTAATTATTAGAATTATGATTTAGACATAAGTCTAACTTGCAATAATTTCGTTTTAAGTATAAACGATTATTTTGTAAGAGAATCAACAAAACCGAAAAACTGCGATTCATCTTTCCATTGGAAATTGGATGGACAGCGGTTCATAATTAATTTGTGAATTATGGATGCATGAAAAATGCTTTTAATGGATTTCAAAATGTTTTTCAAAGAATTGTTTGGGATTCTAGATGCTTGATAAACTAGATTGCATAATTTATAGCGATATTGCGTGCATGGATGCTCGAATTGTATATGCAGGAATTGTGGGTTTATATGTTCCAAATCAGAAGCTATGAATGTATGTTATTATTATAATACAGGGGCTTGTGTATGTAAAAACCAAAATTCTCTCTATTTCCGTCTTTTAGATAGTTGCATTTGCATATGAGAGGTTTTTACATAAGACTTGCACTAGTCGGTTTTATCGAATGTGAGGAGCATGTTTATTTTCTGTAAAATCTACATCTCCGGTGCAAGAGGAAGTCGCCGCTGTAGCGCATTGATCGAGGATCAGGGATCGAAGATCAAGGATCAAAGGGAACATATAAACTCACGCGATATGGATTGTGTGAATGTTTAATTTCTGTTTTTATAATTTCTGTTATGCATGTGATGAATGGTGAATGTTAGGATGTGTATAAATTTAATATGCATGATAAACTAAAATTCAAAATCACATGTTGATAAATGAAATTGTCCAACAAAAATTAAGATTAATTTTTCCTTCTTATTTCATCCACTAGCAGCCATTGATCGAGGGATACTCTACTCGCCCTTAGCGGGAGATAGCTCCCTCTATCTTTGGGAATAGTGGGAGATATAAAGGTTGTCTGTTGTTGTGCCACAATTAAATATATGAGGTGTGTTTCACCCTAGTGAACCCCAAGTATGTTTAGTTGTGAATACAATAGATAAACGTATCTCGTATCAAATGAAAATAAGTTTTCTTAACATTACCTAGAGCCCTCGCTCGGTTTTGGGAAAAAGTTTTTTCTTATGAGGATAGGTCGCATTCCCTCATAATTAAAACGACAAGAGTCACAAAAGTTTGAAGATGCTAAATGTTGCTAAAATTCAAAAAGGTTGTGATTAGAAAATGTTTTCTTACCTTGATGTTGTAATGTATTCGATAGCCCTTAGCTAGTCTATATTACAATTGATGGGATCTTGGATTACTGCATTTACGGGCAAGATTTTATTTGCAGTATTTACATCATATTCGATATATATATGTATGTATGTATTAAAACATAAAATTGGCATTAAAACCTATATAATTTATTTTGTAGAAATGTCAAATATCCAACCAATTGTGCGATCTATGATCGAAAAGAACCCTTTGCAAAATGATGGCTCAAACTTCATGAAATGGCAACTTAATCTTAATATCGTGTTGAGGTTTGAAAAACTATCTCATATTTTGGATGGTGAAATCCCAAAATTAAATGAGAAGGCAACCGATAAAGAGAAAGAGGCGATAGCCAAGTGGGAAGACCAAGAGAACCAAGTTCACGGTCTTATACTAGCATCCATGGGTGACTCGCTTCAAGCGAAATACTTGGATTCAAAACCCAAGAAGACCATGGAGGCTCTAACCAAGATGTTCATGGATAGTGCCCGAAAGGAGCGCTATAAGACCACCATCGCACTCACAAAGTGTCTTATGGCAGAGGGAACATCGGTATCCATGCATTTTCTCACGATGCAAGGATACCTTGAGAAATTGACAAAGCTCTCTTCTCCAATGCCCAATGACATTGCCGAAGATCTAATTCTTGGCTCTCTAGCCCCGTCCTTTAAGGACTTTGTGATGCACTATCATGTGCGTGAAAAAGGGGTGAGTCTTGAGGAGCTTCACAATGCTCTCAAAACGGCGGAAGTTGACATGGGCAAGGGTCGGGACAATCACGTCCTAGCCGTCCATGAGAGGAGCAAAAAGATCAACAAAGGTAAAGGCAAATTTACCAAAGATACGTCAATCGAGAGCAAGGGAGTAGGAGGTGCTCAAAGGAGTGCATCAAGGGGGAAATCTTTGAAATCTCCAACTCCCAGCACGGAGTGCTTTCACTGCGGTGAAAATGGACACATCCGACCTAATTGCCCCAAATACAAGGAAGACCTTGAAAATGGGATGATTGAACGTAGGCGCCCGAGAAACGTCATAGGTATGTTTGTTATTGAGATAAATTTAATCACCTCTGTCCTTGATTTGGTAATGGTTACCGGATCTTATGCTCACATAATTTTGATGTGCAGCTGTTGAAGGATAGGAAGGAACTCGTGAAGAACGAGATGATATTGAAGATTGGAAATAGTACAAGCATCGCTGCGATTGTACAAAATTTTATGGAACTTCAATAGTCTAGTGATTTAAATTTATGCTTTGAAGAATGTTTGTTATGTACCTTCGATTAGCAAGAACTATTCTGTATCATGTTTTGGATATGGATAACTTATTATATATTTTTAATTCTTGTTTGTCTATATCGAAGAATGGAATATTCTATGCAAATACATTCGTGTAGAATGATTTCTATTTGCTTGAAATGAATAATAAACAAACTCAAACAAACAATAACAAAAGAGAAACTAAGATAACTCACGTAGATGATACAATCTTGTAGCACTATCGGATTGGTCAAATAAATGACCAAGAGACCTTTCAAGAAGAAAGGAACGAAAACGAGTGACTAATTGGATATAATACATTCTAATGTATGTGGTCCGATGAGTACAAGTGCAAGAGACGGTTTAAGGTACTTCATTTTGTTCACGGACAACTATAGTCATCATGGCTATATTTGTCTAATGGGAAGCAAAAGTGAATTCTTTGACAAGTTCAAGGAATTCAAGGATGAAGTAGTGAACCGACTCAACAAGAATATGGAGTCTCTATGAAAGGTTCGTAGGGGTGAGTGCTTAGGATACCTAATTTGACTCATTCCTAAAGTAGGAATATGATATTGCTCGACACGGTTCCATCAATAATGAGTCAATTTAAATTGCCGATTTACTTTTGGAATTATGCACTACAAATAATGACAAACTCACTAAATAATGTTCCATCCAAATCCGTGGAGAAAATGTCTTGTGAGCTATGGAGTTGAAAGACACCTAAGCTCGACTTTCTCAAGATTTGGGGTTGTAAGGTATACATCAAGAAATTGATGTCGACCAAGCTTCAACCAAAAGCGGATAAGTGCTTCTTTATAGGTTGTCCTCGTGTGACAAGAGGATACTACTTTTGATATATCACCTCCAATCGAAAGATTGTAGAGAGAGATATGTTTTTCTGGAATTTCTGGAAAAGAGAGAAAAGTAGTGGGAGTAGAGTTGAGCTTGAGAAAATTCAAGATACTCTACAAGATCATGATGTGAATGTTGCATTCAAGATCATGAAGGCCCAGCCGAGATTCATTTGGTTAGTGGGAGCGTGAGCGAGAGATCCTTACAAGAAATTGTGAGAGAATCTCAATCATCCTCACCTAGTGTGCATTCGAGAGTCGAACATGAACCTATTCCTCAAGAAATTGTGGAAGAAGTTCGAGAGACACGAGAAGAACCAAAAGAACTAAGAAGGTCAATGAGGGAAAGAAAGAAACCCAATAAGTATGTGGGACTTCATGAGATCATGGTACTAGATACCAAAGATCCCTCGACCTTCCGAGAAGCAATGGAATAGACTCCAAACTATGGTTAAAAGCCATGGAATCCGAAGTAGAATCCATGTAAGATAATCAAGTATGAAACTTGATTAGCCTTTCTCAAGAGAAAATATCATTTGGTATAAATGAGCTTTTAGGAGGAAGATAAACATGGATAGTAACTTGACAACCTACAAAGCAAGGCTTGTAGCAAAAGTTATACTCAAATTCAAGAAATTGATTTTGATGGAATTTTTGAGAAGTTGCCATATTAAAATCTATTCGGATTATGCTCACTATTACCGCATTTCACAATTGTGGGATATGGAAGATGGATATCAAAATGACGTTCCTTAAACAGGAACTTAGAGGAGGATATGTACATGGTCCAACCTCAAGGTTTTGATGATCCAAATAATAGCGAGAAGAAATGCTTATTTCGAGAATCCATTTATGGATTGAAGCAAGCATCGAGGAGTTGGAACAAACGCTTTGACGAAGAGGAAAAAGAGATTCACTTCATTCAAAGTAAAGGAAAACCTTGTTGATACAAGGAGATTAGTGGGAGCCATGTAGTACTTCTGATCTTATATGTCGATGACATATTGCACATGAGCGATCATATACCTTTGCATTAGCAAACGAGAAATTTCGTTGAAATCAGTATGTTCAATGAAAAGATGTGAGTGAATCTCAATACATCTTGATTATCAAGATATAAAGAGATACATCTCATAGACTCATTGGTCTAAGTCAACGTGTATACATTGACAAGGTCTTTGAAATGTTCAGGGTGAACAATTCTAATATGGACAATATGCCAATAAGTAAGAGTATAGGTGTGCAACTCAAGAAGTCTCAATGTGCTCAATCACACAAAGACTTGGAGTACATGAAGGTATCTCTTATGCTTAGGCAAAAGGAAGGACCATGTACACGATGACTTGCACAAGACTCAATATCTCGTATGCTCTAAAACGTGACAAGAGGTCACCAATCCAACGCAAGTCCTAATCATAGGATTGCGGTCAAGAATATTCTGAAGTACTTTAACTGGACTAAAGATAAGGTTCTTGTTTATGGAAGACAAAGGAGAAAATAGTCGAGGACTGTTTTGATGCAATTCTTATAGGAATTCTAGACAATAAGAAGTTGGAGTGATGATATGTCATCATTATCGAAGGTGGAGGTATGAGCTAGTGCAGTTAGGAGTAATATCACTACAACTAACTCAACCACCAACGAAAGACAAAATAAATAAATAGGTGGACACAACAGTGGCACAACTGATCCATTCAACAAACCTTCATACCAAGCTAAGAGACAAAATATATTTCGAGTCCATGGATCCGAGGATCCATGTGGATTGGCTTGATAGGTGATTTGAGAAGGTTACCCTAGTTATTAATGTTTTATACATTGAGAATGTATGTGAAAGAAAACTTTGATAACAAGTTGGAGATTGAAGGGAATGTGTTCTAAAAGTTTTACTTTTAAATGTCAATTATTATGAATTGAATGAGAAATCATTTTGTTCTTTGTTTATGTTATTCGTCTTTTAGAAATGTTAAGGAAGAGGCTCTTGGTCCTTAACCGTAGAGCTCTAAAAGATATTGGTTTACAAAAAACAAAAGATATACGCAATCATGGTAATTAACATGGGACATTAATTACCGGGTTAAGATTGTCGTGTTGGTCATAGATCATTGTAGCTCTACAAGTGAGTGACAACACGGGTATGCAAAAGAGGAAAATATTACTTTTGTATACTGAATAGACCTAATAAGTAAAATATTATAGAAATATGTTTCTGTGTCATTAATATTTTACTGTGTCTTTGGTCCTTTGATATGAGACTTATATCTAATCACTTAAGGAATACTTAATTAGATCAGTGTCTTGAATTATCGATCAGTGTAGTGTAAAGGCATTGGTTGGTTAAGTACAACTTTTGTTGGAGAAGATAGTTAGTCAAAAGACTATCATTGCCCCTCTTAATTGAGTGATGATATTAGTGGGCCCCTTGATAAAGCAAAGTTATAATGTGCACAATGTGATTTGAGTTAAGTCACATATTTATAACTAGCTTAAAGAGATCAAGAAATGAATACTAATACAAAGATGACACAATACTACTTTGTGTGTATTCTTAATATCATGAGGCAAGGGACGGACACAAGTGGTGCACTCCATCACTAAGTGGATCGGGTTTTGGTTCGAGTGGAATTAAGACATCTAACTAATTGGGAGCTATAATGTGTAGCTAGATACCGCGTATAGCTTGTGATATTAAGCTCTTAATATCACTGTCAACTTAGTTTAGATCCTCCCATAGGTCACACCACAAAACTGGGAAACAAGAAATGGGGATTTTGAGTTCATCAGATGTGTCGGGTTTCATGTTGAAAATATGACACATGGGGTAAACAAGCAAAATCAAAATTATGTTGTGATTAATAACATAATTAGAATCTAAATTAAATTCATATGTGATGTAAATATTATGGGGTGTAATGATTGATCATTACATAAGATAATATGTTACATAAGTTGTGAATTTACTACTAATCCTGAAATGTCAAATTTTGTAGGGGTTAAACCGAAATTTGACAAGTCTGCAAGACTGTGCAAACGGTCGACCGGTTAATGGATAACGGTCGACCGAAGGTGCACGGTCGACCGGACGTGTCTCGACCGATAACAGGGAATTTTCGTCTGTTCGGAACGGTCGACCGAATCTATCGGTCGGTCGACCGAACATTGCGATGAAATATTCTACGTTAAGAACGGTCGACCGAATCTCGCACGGTCGACCGAAATTGGGTTCGAGCGGTCGACCGGACCCTCGTAACGGTCGACCGGTCCAGACGGTTTTATGCAGAATTAATTTAAGAATTAATTAGATCATGCATGGAATTGGTCCATAATTGATTTAATTCGTGGCTAAGATTATTTATTAATAAATAATGGATGGTTAGATGGAATTTTGCATGGAATCATGGGCAAGAGGTTGCACATGAATAGGTAATTTGGAGAGAACCTATAAATACAAGGTTATCTCATTACCTCCTTAATTAATTCATTATTTTCTTGAGCAAAATTCTCTCTCCATAATTCTCCACGAAAGTCCCTTAATTCTTAAGTTTAGTTTTAGTTCTTAAGAGATCATCTTCTCAAGGGAATTAAAGAGGGGTTAGTAATTAGATTCTAAACCCTATCGGAGATCGAGAGACTAGCTTCCCTCTCTCTGATCTTGTTTAGAGTTTGGTGAATACTCGGAGGCATCCGGCGCGGCGAGAAGCATCCCCAACGTCTCCGAATCTTCAAGAAGTTTTTGAGAACTTCTAGGTATGAATTTCGGAGACCTTGTTTGTTTTAATAGAGTTTTGAAACTAGATGTTCAAACAAATTGATGCATGCATGAAATAAATCAAAGAAAATTGTAATTGATCCTTATTATACATAAAAATTTCGAAAATATATATGTATAATTAAACATGAAATCCTACATAACCACGTGGTGGCAGCGAGTCTAGTTTGACAATTACTTTTTATTGAGATCTATTTTGGCAAAAAAAAATTAAAAAGTTTATTTTGAATTTTCCCTTTATTTAACGTTATTTTAATCGAATCCCAAAGAAAAGGGTCGGACCGCCATACAAGGGCTTCTCACTGCCTACAAGGCTACCAACAAAAATATTAGGGTTATTTGCTTCCGTGTTCCCTCTATTATTGTGTAATTGGAGCATTGCACCCGATTTTCGACTATTTTCTTGGGTTCTCCTACATATCAATGTTATTTGCTTGTATGCACCTATGTTGTCAATTGGACCCACTCCGTTATAACGTCGTAACTGTACCATTATAAAATTTGCAATTTACCCTTATAAATTTAAAAATATTTTCAATGTTAAATAAAAACCGAAAACCTCTCTCACATTATCTCTCCTCTCAATCTCGAGTCTCTCTATTCAATCCTCTCTCTCTCTAGTCCCTCTCTTTCTCTCTTCTCTTCAAATCTCTCTCTAGTCTCTTTTTTCAATGGAGAGAGAGAGTAGAAAAGTAAAGAGAAAAGAGAGACTGGAGTGAGAGAGTGGACCGAAGAGAGAGATTTAGAGAGAGGACAAAGACTGGAGAAAGAGAACGAGCGAGAGTGAGGAGAGAGAAAGGGAGAGAGGTTCTTGGTTCTTTTTTATATATATTTAACATTAAGGAAATTTTTAAATTTATAGGCGATAAATTACAAAATTCCCAACAATATGGTTATAACATTATAAAGGAGTGGACCTTATTGACGCGAGAGGTTCACCCAAGCAAATAATTGAAAATCGAGCGTAAAGCTCCGATTACGCAACGACAGAGGTACACCCAAGCAAATAGCCCAAAAAATTATCAATCTCTGATTTTGCTATGGCGTAATCTGGTTGTACATGATAGCCTTATGCTAATATTAATCCAATCTAATCTACATGCTTATTTTCGACCTCATATGTCTGATTAAACCTGATCATATGATTCATTCAAATGATCTCATCGACCAACCTTTGAAGTATAAGAGCACCCTTAATGGGTGCTCTTTTGGGTCCAGGTCGTGGAGGGACACGGCCCGGTGGCCCTTAACCAAAGGCCACCCCTGGTCGGGGTGCGACCTAGGTCAGCTAGCCAATCCAGGCATTGACCTGGGTCTTGCCACATGACCATCCCGGGTTGGCCTTTTTTTTGTTTTTTAAGAAATGATTAAAAATCATTTATTTATATTTGTTAAATATTTTTTTATTGATATGTATACATTTTTATATAATTAGAATTAATTTCTGAAAATTAAAAAAAATGTAAATAATTAATGAAAATTAGTAAAATAAATCAATTTAATTACGTATACTAACATAAATTAGTTAAAATCATAAGTACGAGTCATTTGCTAAAATTTTTTATTTTAATAAAAAATTAATACAAAATTAAATATTTAGGTAAATACAGGAGAAATAGATCCGAATATTGATCTGTTTACCCGTTTCATAATAATATAGCCAACAGATCAATATCTGGAATACAATAATAACGTCTCATGTCACCCCTGCATTCCTAATCAGACTCATAGACCCAACATCTTATAATTCAAAGTTTTTCTTTTTGCGAGCGATGAAATAGTCGAAGATCGAAGGGTTTGTCTTCGGGATTTGTCCCATTTTGGAATAAATCTGACATTGGACTGTTGGACGACATGGGTTGGACGAGTTGTTAAGTGGTCGGTTTGGATTATTAGAGTACCGACCACGACAACGACCTCAAGATCTATTATTGCGCCCACCACAAGTACTATTGGAAGCTCGAGTTGCGACATTAACAGATAGGTCAAGAGCAATCGTGTCGTTCTAAAGTTGCATTTCATAACTTAGTAACATAGCATGCAAATCTTCAAAGGTAGGGGAATCAGATCGTGTGAATATGGATACCAGAAAAGATTTATACTCTGTTCCCAAACTCGCAAGTACATGCAATACTAAATCAGAGTCAGAAAAAGGATGCGCAACAACAGATAGACTATTAGAGATGGATTTCATCTTCTGAATATAGTTAGAAATGGAAAGGTTTCCTTTTTTAGTTGTCTGTAACTGAAGGCGTAATTGAATAATACGAGACCTAGACTGAGACACAAAAGCATGTTCTAATGTAACCCAAATAGATTGCGAGGTATTACAACCAACCGTCTGTCCCAAAACTCCCTAAGTTAGAGAAGCAAGGAACCACCCCAATAAAAGTTGGTCATTTCAAGACCATATCTTAAACTCAGGGTTAAGGATGGTTAGATCGTCATCCCAAAACTGAGGAGGAGGGGAGTAGTTTCATCCAAAAACCCATATAAGTCATTACCACGAACAATAGGCAATATTTGAGATCACCATAGTAGGTAGTGTAGGATCGTATGTAATGGTATAGTTCTAATCACTTTTAGGGTTAATTAAACTTTACTTGCTCAATAAAAGATGTGCAGTGGAAATTAAAACAAACAACCAAGTAAAGAAAGAAATTGTGCAAACCACAAGATGACCCGGAAGATTTTATAGAGGTTCGACATCCCGCCTACTTTCTCACTTGAAATTTCGCTCGACCTCCCTCGAGCTCCGCCTACGTCTTCACTATCAATCTCGTTTCAGGCAGAGATTTAAGCATTTTACACCACAAGTTTCGCGAACAACCTCGTTAGCTTGATTTTTTCGTCTCACAACCCGAGAGGGAACACTTCAGGCTTTCACCGAAATCCTTGCTTCTTGAACAACAAATGAGCAGGACAACACTCTCTAAATCTTGAACACTTTGAGTATGATTTAACTATGATCAATGGTGTGGAATTTAGGTTTGGAGTGTAGGAATGGGATTTCAAAGCTTGGGAGTTTCTCTTTAGTGTATAGGACAAATAATAGTGGGATAGTTGTTTAAATAATGTTTGTGCAACTCTATTTATAAGCTCTAAGTGAGTTATAGCTGTTGGGACAAGTATAGAAAGTTGTTGTGTAAGAAACACAAAATAGTGAAATGTGAGTCACATTTCATAACACAATCGGTCGACCAAATCCGGCATACTGGTCTATCGATTGGTTAAATCTAGCTATAACTTAAGTTCACTTAGGTGAATGATCGATCTAATTGGGGATCAGTCGACCGTTATAGGGGTTTTGGTCTGGTAAATGATGGATTGGTCGAACTAAGGATAAAGTCTATTCGACCGGAAACTTCCAGACACTTCTGGGTTCAAGGAGAAAATAAGTTCCGGTCGACCTAACTCTACGAGACGTTCGACCGGAAAATTCCAGAGTATTTAGGGTGACCAAAGATTGTTTGATTGGTCGACCAATAGGTAAATGATGGTAGGCCGGAAGTCTGGTAAAATTGGGGTTTTGGGAAACCCGACCGTTGTAGAATACGACAAGTCTAACGGTCACTTGACACGTATAGACGGTCGAACAAAAAGCTTGCAATGGTCGATCAGTTCAACACTTATTCTAACAATATTAACATACCCAATCGGTCGACCGAATTGGCACTGGCAGGCCATGTTTGGTGTAAATGTTTTCTGATTCTTATTTCAGTGATCTATTGAAGTCCAAATGTTGTGAAATTTTGTGTGTGACTTCTATAATGAAATAGTATGTGTTTAAGTTGATTTTAGCTCAAGTATGTTCAATTACACAATGTTCCTATGAATCAAAATAAATCAAAATTAGATGTCTTTAAATGAGCTTTATTACATGTCTTGACTTGATTTCCTTTATTCCTTTAAGTCTTGATCACCTGTAGAAGTTATCACAAACAATATATATGATATGCATAATGTGTGTTACTCTACGTTGATTGTAATTAAGATTAAATTGATTAAATCATCAAAACATAATTTAAGGTCAAAAGGCCAACAAGTAGTTTGTGTGATCGAGGCACACATGAATGGGGAAGGATGGAGTCAAAGAAACAGGCATCGAGGTGCTAGTAGAAGAGTTGGTCTGAGAGTTTTGACTAGATGTCAGCATAGCTAAAACAAGCCGGAATGTAAAGAAATTACAATTGTTGTTTACACAGGAAAAAAAGAATCGTTTAAATGGAAAAATCTAAGGAAACGTTAGGAGTTTATTTTCTTCAGAAAGAACAATTTATAGCACAATCAGAGACTAAAAAGTTAGGATCAGAAGTAAAACTAAGTTTGTTTCAACTCAAAACAGAAAAGATTCCAAAGAAAAGCACAAAATATGTAAAATTCATCATTTTTAACCAAGAAAAGCAAAGAAGATTTCGATTATAACCTAGATCTGGTATACTTTTTAAAAGAGAGGTCGAATAAAATTCGCAAGAAAAGAAAATCTGGAAAGATCTAGGCACAATAATCGTAAACTCACAAATTTCGTCCACGAAACTAAAAAGAGGGGGAGAAGAGAGAGAGAGCACCAGATTTCTCCGGATATTTTTAGGGTTTGTGGTGAAAAGTTTGTTCTGTTGAGGCGTTGGACCAGGAGGGGGAGATACACGTGTTTCGTCTGTTCAAGCCTTAGTACGAGAAAAACGAGGAAATGATGGAGTGCGTGGTGGGTTTTTTTTAGTGGGGTGGAGACGTGGAGTAGTTTGTTTAATTGAGTTGTGTTAGTTGTTGAACCCGTTGTATGTTGTTTTGAATTTCCGATGAGTTTTTTCCCTGTCTTCTTCTAGTTAAGGGTTATGTGAGTTGGGATCTTCAAATTGATATTGTGGAGAGTTGCAACATGTAAGATAGTAATTTGCAGTAGATATGCTTGTTGTGTTTTGGTGAGAGTGAGACTAGTTTGTTGGTGTTAAAGGTATTCATTGTGGATGGCGATTTGAAACCTCAACGTTCCAACAAGAACATAAGACCTCCAGAACATTAGGAAAATGCACCATTTTTTTAGATCGAACTACGGGATATCATTACTGCTAAACGAGGATTGCAAAGTCTGACAAACAACCATTTAAAACCAAAAATAACCTCGCAATGAAACAACCTCGATATCTGAAAAAGAAAAGGAAAAAGGGTGCAGCACTAATAATTCCTACCAAATTTTGCACCAAGTTCCAATTACAAGGCCCAATAACGACGCCCATAAGTCTTACTCCTATGTAATAGTTCTAACTACGGTAAATTACATGTAACCCCCTAAACTACGGACCCAAATCACTTAACCCCGTGAACTTTTGAAGTTAACTCTTAACAGCACTAAACTTTAGATCTATAACACTTTAACCCTTGAACTTTAAAAATCACTAGATTTCACATTTTAACCATTAACTTTTTGAATTTTTTGTGTTCCCTATAATACTCATAAATCTAACTTAATGGTAAATATTAGTTTTTTAAGTATTCTAGGTAAACAACACGAAAAATTAAAAAATTAATTGTTAAAATGTGAAATCTAGTCATTTTTTGAATTTCAATGGGTAAAATGTTACAGATCCAAAGTTCAGGGGTTAAATGTTAACTTTGAAAGTTCATAGATGTGAAGTTAGAAAGTTTCCTTGAAAACAAGCATAAAAAAAGGTCGATCGGATCACATTCGTTGACCGATACACATCTTTACTGGAGTCCCGGAATCGGTTGACTGAACCACACTCGGTCCACTGATGCCCATTCGATAGAGTCTTCCCAGAAACCTATTGAAGCTTCAGGTTCGGACATCTGATACCTATTCAGTCGTTCGAATCTGATCATCCGTTTGGCCAACAGTTGATCGAACCATAGTGGTCAGAAGCTACTGAAGTTTACTGGATTGTGAAGAACGATTGATATTCCCCCAAACAGTCGATCTAAATTTTGAACGCGAGCAGCTTTCATTAATGATACTTCTGGCATTCTTAAGACATATAAGATTACCCTAATCTTCTACTACCTAAGTAGCTTAGAACCTTAATGTTGTTGAAATCTTGAGAAAAAGACAAGCACCAAAGATAGGTAAGTTTAGCCACCATATTCTTTAGGATTTTGAATTTGGGGAAAATCTTGTTGTTAGAGAATCATCTAACCCACAATCCGATTTAAGAAAGTGATATTCGGTTCCATTTTCTTTGTACTCTAACCGTTCTTGTAGTGAACCTAATGCGTCATCGTAGTTGTAGTTTTTTCCAATTGGGTATTCATGTAACTCAAGTATTGTGTTTGTTTGATTAATTGTGAGATTGGTAGATGCATGTCAGGCGTTCGATTTAGGGATTCAATTTCAACGATTAATTCTTGAATATTTTTCTTCATACTAATTATATAATATTTTTCCTTTTCAATTATCTCATATATCAATTCCACGAAAAGACTTTCGAAATCATTGCATACATACGTATCGAATTCTGTGGAAAGTCGTATTCAATGAAAGTCGTATGAACGGCTTGGGGGGGGGAGATCTTTCATATCTTTCGGGATCCACCCACAATATGGAGTCAAAAAGCCATGAGCAAGGATCGAACTCTCCATAGATTCATAGTTGCATTACTTATAGCTTCATTGTTTGTAGATAAAACGGATTCGGAATTGTCTTTCATTTCAAGACAACTTGTATCTATGTGTTTCATATTCTATTGACTTTATTCATCATTCTGTATATAAACCACCGCATTAAAAATCCTAACAATAAGTGATTTTGGCTCATAGTTCACGAGGTTATATATAATTTACACTTCTAACTAATAAAATTGCCTATACAGTAAAAAAGTTATAAACTGGCGTTACAACTATCTAGAATGAGCTGCTAATGCAGACTTTAAATGGGGTTAAGATTGGAATTCAATATTATATTCATATACATATACGTATGATTATTAACATTCGAAAGTATGTATTTTAACTAGTCAAAATGCACGTTTGACCTTAAATTTACACAAAATCCATTGTTATCTTCCCAAGGAACATATAGGGGCGCGCTATACATACTATGACACATAAATGTTTTGACTTAATGCTCACGCTTGACATTTGTGGTGATTCATTTATGGCCCTTCCATTTTTTTTTCATGACTTGATCGCTTCTCCTTCAAATTATTCATCATATAAAATGTTTACTCATGTTGTATTCTATTAGTTGAGCTTTTGCAGCATAATTTTCTTTCTTAGAAAATGTTTCTTCCTTGAGAAATCATTTATACTAAAGTAGCAATACCTAAAGTATACTTATTTTGCTCTCTTAAAAAACAGGTCCACAAATTATTAAAAGGGAGAATTTCATACATACCCTTCAAATAAACTTCAATTTCACCAATAACAACATAAACTTGGATAAACTTAACTTTAAGGAGTTGAATTCCAAGTTTGCCATTGTTTTCCTTTGAATTTCAAATATAAGTACAATATTAAACTAAAAATTAAGAGAGAAAAAAAAGTTTGAGTTTTCTTGTTTGATTGTTTACGAAAGATTAGAAGATAAATTTATTGTTATGCTTTCTTACACTTATTTTTACTCTTACAATAAAGTTTTATATATACGTGAAATAAATAGAAACAAACAAGGGTAAAAATGTAATTTCAAGCATTTAGAGTTAACTTGGTCCAAATATTATGAGGGATTTGAGAAAATGACATATGTGAAAGAAGATTAGAGATTAAGGGGTATTTGATGGAATATGATTTAAATTTGAAGGATATAGATGATAATCTCTTTATGTGGAGGGGTATTGATTACATTGAAATGTATTTGAAAGATATCTACAAAATTTCACCAGGAACATAGTTTATTTGGTGGACCTAACAGAACTGCTTCAAGATATAAAGTATTATTTCCAGGTAGACGGCGGCTCCAAAGTTTTTTGCTTCAAAGTTCAAATAGATAGATAATGTTGATTAATCTCGTTTGTTTCCAGCTGGCAGTTCCAAATTAAGTTGCGGTTTCCTCAAATCATTCTGCGTCTAACGCTGATAACTAAAAGTCCAACAAACATATAACGTTGATTAATCTCCAAGTTAATTATAGTTTGTCTATCTAAATTATGCTTCGATTTTCACTTTGTCTTAAAATTCAGAAAGACATGCTGTTATGAAAACGAAATCACCATTGATCTCCTTTACCAACAGAGAATGGAACAACTTTACGTTAATAAAAATGAAATCCTACCACGTTGTAAGAGGTAACCCGTTTAGCGGCCAAAATCGACTTTCTTTTCGAAAAAACCAAAGCTGACTTCACCTTTAGCCGTATCCCTCACACAATGTCTATAAAAACACCAATTCATTTCCACCAGATGCATCCACCAATATATCCAAAGTCCAAACACATCTACATAAAATTTGCTCTCCTCCGTTCCAAAGCAAAAAATGGTTGCTTCTACCATTATCTCCGACCATGGCTACACCTTCAAAGTCATATACTGTCGCCTTGACAAAGACGGCCACGTAGAACGCCTTGGCGGCGAAGACATACTCCCCCCGGCAAACCCTGACCCCACCACCCTCGTCTCGTCCATCGACGTCGTCCTCCACCCCGACGTCTCCGCTCGGATCTACATCCCATACCACGTCCTAACTAACAACAATAAAAATAAAAAACTCCCCGTCCTCGTCTACTACCACGGTGGGGGTTACATCATCGAGACGCCATTCTCACCGCTGTACCACCCTTACCTCAACTCTCTCGTGTCCAAATCTGACGTCATCGCCGTCTCCGTCCACTACCGTCGCGCCACGGAACATTCCCTCCCCACCGCCTACGACGACTCCTTGACTGCGCTCCAGTGGGTGGCGTCTCACTTCAATTCCGCCGGTCCAAACACGTGGCTCAACGACCATGCCGACTTCACCCGTCTTTACCTCGCCGGCGACAGTGCCGGAGGCAACATCGTCCACAACCTCACCATGCGGATCGGGAAAGAGCCGTTGGGGAACGGAGTGGGCGTGGAGGGAATCGTACTAGTCCACCCCCACTTCTGGGGGGAGGAGAGGTTGGAGGCGGACTCGGGTGCGGATCCGGAGGTGTTAGCGGAAGTCGATCTGGTGTGGAAGGTGGTTTGCCCGTCGGCGGAGAAGGGGAACGACGATCCACGGGTCAACCCGGTGGTCGAGGGCGCACCGGACTTGGCCGGGTTGGGGTGCAAGAGGGTGTTGGTGTGTTTGGCGGAGAAGGACTTTTTGACGGGGCGAGGGTGGGTTTACTACGAGGCGTTGAGGAAGAGCGGGTGGGGTGGGACAGTCGAGGTGTTGGAGACGAAGGGAGAGTCGCACGTGTTCCATCTGTTCAAACCTGAGTCCCATAACGCCGTGGAGAAGATGAAGGTAGTTGTGGCTTTCCTCAACGGGGTGTAGTTTGTTACTTTTTTTGCGTGTGAATTTGTTTGTTGTGTTTTATTCCGAATTTATTTTATTTTTGCCAAGGTTGCGTGAGTTGCATGGGATGAGCTTAACATATATGGTCTATATGAGAGTTGTGGGTATGTAATGTATCATTTGTCTATATTTCGCCTCGAGCAAAATGAATCAAATATTCCCAAGCAATCCTAATTTATTATAATATTTGTTTCTAAATTTGGGAAATACAATTCTTAAAATATGTTGACATCTATTTGTCGTAGATAATAAATTCAATTTTTTTAACCCCAACCAAAACATCTGAACCATAGATCTTGGTTGACGGTTCAAACTATTCATGCATATAGAAGCTAAATAATAAATTTGAGAGTTATTTCATGCAAGATCAAAAGATCGAGTTTCGTAACAAATTTAATATGCTCATAATCTCCGGATCTTATGTAAAACAAATCTCAAATTTGACGTTTTTGGAATGCTTTAATAACTTAACTCATAGATTAATATCTACGACAGTATTCGTCCCGAGTTAGAATTTCATATTTTTAATAAAGGTCAATTTATATATTAACATAATTTGTTACGATTGATCACGGGGAGAGCCACAAATGTTTACACGTGGGAAGTTAAAGTTGAACGGTTAAACCTATAAGAAGAGAAAAGAGCTCTGTTGTGTTTTGGAGGCTCCACCGTAAAGATTGAGGAATGAGTGTGGATTTTATGAGTCGTTTGGATTAACTTCTAAGGGTTGATTTTAGAGAACAAAGAGTCAGGCTTTGTCATCAAACAAAAGTTGATTCTCCAAAACATATTTTACACCCCCTCATTCATGCTTTCGCATCTCTCTCCTCTCCCACATCTGTCAAAATCCATTTTTGGCCGTTTCTCTAGATTCTTCATGAATTATTGTCCTTATTGGTTGTATTATTTACTAGTTAGATTTTATTTTGCATGTTTCAAGTGCATAACTTGGAATTTGTAACAACATTAATATTACTACTTAATATGTTAACCACAATAATACCAAAACCTTGATAAGTTTCAGACAACATAACAAGCAAATTTTAACTTACAAATTTTATTATATTATTCGTTTTCATTAAAAAAAGTTTTACAATATTTTTTAAAAATGAAAAAATAGAAAGTAAAAAAAAAAACATCACATAAAAATCAACTTCTTCACAATAAGAATCAAATTCATGAGATTTTATGTAAGAATCAATTATAAAAGGAAGAATCGAATTCTAAAAGCTAATTCAAACACCTTCTTTGTTTTTTGTTTGCACATTTGCAAGTTACAAACATAGTTTATCTTTATTTTGGATTGAAGTGAAACATTTAGGTCATCCACAACAACAACATTTATCAAAATGTTATACCAATATTCTCTTTCTGGCACGTCATTTATTTCACTTCACAACATTTAACCACAATTTTATTCTATCTCTTCTTCTCAATCACAACATTTAATAAAATGTTTTGATGTCAAATTTATTTTTTTCTTACCTCCAACTCATTTATCCATCTTTACAAATAAATATATATTATCATTTCACTTTTATATAACAATATAGATGTCTATTGGTATATCTTGAAAAGACAATTTTTTGGGTTATTTTTTTAAAAAATAATATATTTTTTTTATTTTACAAGATAAATAGGTAAGAGGCAGAGGGAAATTAATGGGTTTGGGTGTTTTTATTTTTATATTTAATATTCAAGACAATTAATTTTAGAAAGTGTTTTTTGTATAAAAAAAATAACAAAAAATGTAAGGAAGTGGATCCCACAAATGGTGGAGGTGTCCTGAAGTAATTTGTAGTGAAAATGTAGGTGTACTTGTACCCAAATAAATAGTGAAAATATAAGTGTAAATAACCAATTATAACCGTAATTCCCCGAAGCAGAATGAAATATCGAGATCACATTAAAATGACCAATTCCGGGAGTGCTCACACCTAACTTATTTCTTATCAAACGTGACTTAATAAATAATTAATCCCAACGCTACTTAAAACAACCTCATCCAAACGGTCTAAACCCACAACTCCTTTTTTTAATATAAAAATGTCCTTTCCTTCATCAACCCACACCGCTTACAATGAGAAGTAGTCCTTCTAAAAAGTCCTATCAAATTCACAAAAGCATTTTCTCTACTTTTCTAGAGATTAAGATGAGATATCTAACCCAATCACTTTCACTTTGGGGTTCCTTCGACGAAAGGTTACAAGTTTAGACTCCATCAACATCTTCAAAGTGGTTGGAATATTCTTTTATACTTCGCTTTCAAAGGGTTCACTTGTATACATTTGTTCTGTTAGTTCCATTAAAACATTAAACAAATGTAAAAACAACATTAAATGATCATTGTATGCAGTGCAAAGGTGGAGTGGTTTCGTATTTTCTCGGGCTCTCTAATTAGGTTGTAAACGGGTCGGGTTTGGTATAGGTTGAGGTCCATCCACACCCGACTCGTCAGGGTTCGTCGGGTTACGAGTCGATCCACACCCGACCCGTTAGGGTTTGGCAGGTTACGGGTTGGGTCGTAACTTGCCTCAGAAAACCCATGACCCGCCTTCTTCGCGTGTTGCGAGGTGGGTTATTCCATTTCAAAAATATTAAAATACTGAAAATTCAAAAAACATTTAAATAACAGTATATTTTAGTAAATTAATGATTTGAAGAATCCACATATTTGATGAACAGGAAGCGGGTTGGCAAGTTAGTGGGTTTTATTTTCTAAATAGGTTGTAAATTACGACCTTAATCTGGATTAATCGGGTCAGATTTTGCCGGTTGACAGGCTTAACCTACCTCGTTTACGGCACTAGTCTGACCTCGTGTTTAAATCCCACTAGTAAAAAAACATGTATCAAAAATTCAAGATGCATCCAATGTGGGACCGGACCACCTACAAATTGGAACTGGGTCCGCTTGTTACAATTAAATGAGTGTTGGATAACAGTGTGATATTAAAAAAAGGTCAAAATTACTTTTCTGGTTTAGAGAAAAAGTCACACAAAGAAAATGCTGCTGGAAAACCAATCCAGCCCTGGATGTGAGACGTGTCTAGCATCCCAGCAAGTAGCAACAACAAGAGAGCCGCCAACGTCACGCCACTTCACTGCATAATAACTAGTTAACTACTATAACTCTATAACCATTAACCACCATTTCATCTGAGATCTCTCGTTCTAAAACCACAAACTCGTCTTATCCTCTCATCACTCCTCCCACCAATGGCCTCAACTCCAGTCGACTCCGACGTCGAGCTCGACCTACCTCTCCTCGCCTTCCGCAGGTTCAAAGACGGGCGCGTCGAACGCCTCAAAGGCGAGGACGTACTCCCCCCGTCCAACCCCGACCCCACCACCCTCGTCTCGTCCATCGACGTCGTCCTCACCACTCACGTCTCCGCCCGCCTCTACATCCCTCACCACATCCTAACCAACGAAAACAAAAGGAAGCTTCCCGTTCTTGTCTATTACCACGGCGGCGCCTTCATCCTTGAATCACCATTCTCCCGTTTGTACCACCCTTACCTCAACTCTCTCGTGTCCAAATCGGGAATCGTCGCCGTCTCCGTCCACTACCGCCGTGCCACGGAGCACCCCCTCCCGATCTCATACAACGACTCCTGGGCGGCGCTCCAGTGGGTGGCGTCTCACGCCAATTCCACCGGTCCCAACGCTTGGCTCAACGACTACGCTGACTTCACCCGCCTTTTCCTCTCCGGCGACAGCGCCGGCGCCAACATCGTCCACCACCTCGCCATGCGCGCCGGGAAAGAGCCATTGGGAGGCGGAGTGGAACTAGACGGGATCGTTCTAGTGCACCCTTACTTCTGGGGGGAGGAGAGATTGGAATCCGAGCTGGAGATGGACAAGAACGTTATCAAGCAGATAAGCCTGATGTGGAGGGTGATTTGCCCTTCGGCGGAGAAAGGGAACGACGATCCGTGGATCAACCCGGTGGCGGAGGGCGCGCCGGACCTGGCCGGGTTGGGTTGCAAGAGGGTGTTGGTGTGCTTGGCCGGGAAGGACTTATTGACGGGACGTGGAAAGGTGTACTGCGAGGCGTTGCGGAAGAGCGGATGGGGTGGGACGGTGGAGGTGTTGGAGTCGGAAGGGGAGCCGCACGTGTTCCATCTCTTTAATCCTGGTTGCGACAACGCCGACGCAATGATGAAGCAAGTCGTGGCTTTCTTCGTTGGGGAGAAGAACTGAGGCGTTGAGATCGCTGCATGACGACGGTGTTCGGTAGCTCTGTTTCTTTTCTCTCATCGATTTGGCGGTAGTTAATCATTTTAATTCATAAGATGGTAGTTAAACGATATTATGTGTGCATCTTCGTTGGAAGGTGAAGCGTGTGCAAATTTATTGATATCTCTTTTATGAGGTCGATGATAAAGGATTATGAACTGGTCGAGACGGTAGTAATGGCAGCACGTTGTGTTCTTTCCTTTGTGATTGTACATAATTCCGGTTAATTATGTCATAGTGTTGATATAAATACGTAATTAGACTTTAAACGGTTGATATTTCTTAACTTCTCTAACATTATCATGAGCCCACTACGTGTATGTCAAATGTATCACACCTTGTTACAAGTTCAAGTCTTACTTACTAAGAATAATTCATGTCTTCAGGATAGCTTCAACCTTCATGACTTGCTGACCTTGACTTTGGAGTTTGGATGTGTGATTCTCTTATAACTTCTGTGTGGAAATTAAGGATTCTTATTGAATGAATTTTCTCAATGTCAGTGTTGAGCGATGCTAATTGGAATCTGTTAGGATTGGGTCTTACATTTTATGCCTACCTTGACAGGTCAGTCGGGGGTCTTGTTAATGTGTTTGTAATCTGTTTTGGACTTGAGATTTATTAGTAATTTTGTATCGAGATTTTTGGGTTACTAATGTGTTTTAAGTCCATGATTGCAATTAGAGTTTCTAATTGCTATTTAAATTGATCTTGTATGGACGGTTATTAAAAAAAGAAAAACAAGAGAAAGACAGGACGTAACCCAAATTGAATGGACCTGGGTAAATTAGTGTGTTTGTATTTGGTGATTGTTCTTAATCTAATCCGTGATTTTGTGTGTTTGGGTCTTGAAATTCTAACAATCTAATATAAGTTCACATTAAATAAACTTATAAAAGTCTCTCATTTATGCAGGTTTGGAGTCATCAATTATGAGCAGTAGTATAGCATTGTCCGTAGGCCATTGATATTATCTTGGCGTGGAGAACGTTGTACAGGTTGGAAGGGTCGTTGCCTGGTTGGCTTAGCAGTTAGCACCTTTTACCTTTTTGTTTCGATATAATGGAAACTTATCTATACATGGGTTATTTGTTTGGTTGGACTTCAAAAAGATTGTTTGCTCTTGAGTTTTTTTATTTCTTCTAGAATTAAGGGAACTACTAAATGTCGTCCCAAAACTACTTAAATTGTCCCTTGAAATTACCAAATTGCCCTTAACAATATATTTAATACCCATATCGTCCCGTGTCTATAAATTAGGCCTACGGTCTTAATATTCATAATTTATCAGTAAAAACACCACGAAAATGTCTGGCGAGGGTGATGCATCCGGTGAGGTAAGCCTGGCGCGGGGCAAATTTTGGGCCGAGCGTCTGCATTAGACGCCTCCCCCAAGGTGAGGGCATCTGCGTAGGACGTCCTCCCCTTGGCCTAGGCGTCTAACGCAGACGCCTACGCAATGGGAGAGGCGTCTGTAGTAGACGTCCTCCCCTTGGGTAAGGCGTCTGTAGTAGACGTCCTTCCCTTCGATCAGGCGTCCTACGCAGACGCCTCACCCTTGGGTAAGGCGTTTAACTCAGACCCCCCCCCCCCCCCCCCCCCCCCCCGCATGGGGTAGGCGTTTAATACAGACGCCCGAATTTTTTTTGATTTTTTAAATTTCGATTTTATTTTTGTAGGTTCCGTTGGAAGATTTCGGTGGTGATGGAGTGGATTACAGTGAGTTATTTCAAACTACACAAATCTTTGCAACAATGGATGAAGCAAATAAATGGGCCAAACAAGTAGCTATCGGAGCTGGGTTTTTTTTGGTCATGTCGTCGTACAAAACAAGATCAGATAGTCGGATGGATTGTTATTTGAGATGCGACCGGCGAAATCAAATGGAGTCTCGGGATATGGATACTGCACTTCGAAGAAACACCAAAAGAAAGGGTTGCGGTTGCCGTTTCTTAATAAAAGTGGTGGAGCGACGAGATCGTGATGGATGGGTTGTGGTTTTTAATAGTGCTCACGGACATCACAACCACAGACTGGAAGTTTATCCAGAGGGTCATCGTCAAATTAGTGGTCTAGGTTCTGGGGCGAAGAAGATTGTTCGTGATATGACTGAGGCGCAAGCAAAACCACGAAACATCTTGAAGGCAGTAAAAGAAAAATTCCCGGAGGACAATCCAAATCAAAGGCATATTTATAATTTCAGAGATTACATGAGGAGGACAAAATCTGAAGACCGGAATCTCGTCCAGCAGTTTCTCTATCAAGCAGTGCAGTGTGAGTACTTACATTGGATTATGGCGGATCCAGAAACTGATGTTGTCACTCACGCTTTTTTGGCATATCCAACGTCAGTCCAGTTGTTGCGGACATATCCTTTCGTTATCTGCATGGATTCGACTTACAAGACGAACAAGTATAAGATGCCTTTGTTCGAAATGATTGGGGTCACACCAACAAACATGAATTTCCTTATTGGATATGCGATTTTGATGGATGAAACTTACTCCAGTTATCTGTGGGTGATGGAGAAGTTGCGAGATCTGTTATTGGGGACTGTCAGCCCGACTGCAATAATAACAGACCGGGAGTTAGGCCTTATGCGACCAGTGAGAGAGGTATTTCCTAACTCTGCTCATTTACTCTGCACATGGCACATCAACAAAGACGTATTGAACTACGCATACCACGTATTCGGCAAAAATAAGCAGATGGCAGAGACTTTGAGGCGTGGAAGATGGAGGAAAATCATGCTTTCTACTTCAAAAGCCGAGTATGATAGAGCTGTGTATGCTCTGAAAGATTTGTATAGATTGTGGCCGGCTATCACGGAGTATCTGGACACCACGTGGTTGGTGCATAAAGAAAAGTTTGTGCTGAATTGGACGAACAAAGTCCTTCATTTTGGGAACACCACGAATTGTAGGGTCGAAAGTGCTCATTCGGCTCTAAAAGAGTGGATTTCTACATCGGCTGCAGCTCTGGACACTCTTTTCGAGCGCGTCAACGCGGCTATTGAAATGCAGCTGACGAATATTCGAAACTCTCTTGAAGACTCCCATGGGCGGAGCGGCTTCCTCGGAAGCCCGCCCCATGCGGGGGGCGTCTCCCTCGGACGCCGACCACTTTTTTTAAATTTTTTTTGAAAACAAATAAATAACGTAAGGTTTCCGTATACGGGTACACCGGGGGAACTGCTGGCTACTTGCCTGGCCTCCGAGACATTCCTAATCTTCTGTAGTAGATATAGGAAGTGAAAGTTTTGAAAAAAGAGTGAAATTGTGAGATATATAAGCAAAAATAGGATGAAGGGCAATTTGGTAATTTCAAGGGGCGATTTAAGTAATTTTGGGGCGATGTTTAACAATTCAGAAAATTAATTAGAGAGTTGTGAGGTCCACTTTGTTTGTTAGATTTATTTTAAAAAAATGAATATTTTGCAGCGTAACCCTTGAAAATACATGAAATTCTTTCGAGCCCTTCAATTTCATTCTTTTTCAAAACCTTTATTTAATATTATAGTTAGTTACATAAACTAGATTAATTATTTTTCTTTTCATTTATGTACCCAACAAAACATCTAGTCAAAACTCATTTTTAGACAATTTGTAGAGTACTCCAAGAAAATTCATAAAATTTTACTGAGATTTATAATTTTGGACATATTGCACATCGATCCAAGACAAATCCCAAAATTTTATCAAAATCTGTAAACTTTTTGTATAAATGTGTGTTTTGACTAAGTGGTGTTTGTTAGGTATACAAAAGGGGGGAAATATAGTTTATAATCTAAACAAAAATGCGTAACTACTTTTACATTAAATACAAGTTTTGAAAAAAAAAATAGAATTCAATGATTAAGATTAAAAAAAATCTTGAAATGTCTTGGAGTAGTTCGTGAATTGTGCAAAAAATGACTCTTTGTTTAAATGTTTGTTAAGTATATAAAAGAAAGTAAAATTTTAATCTAATTTGTGTAACATTCGTAATATTGAATTGATGTTTCAAAGGAAAATAGAATTAAGTACTCGAAAAGAATTTCCTTAATGGTCTTGGATTACTATGTAAAATATCTTAAAATATTTAAATATGAATATAAAAAATTATGTTGCTTAGGTGGGTCCCACAGTTCTATAAGTGTAACCAAACAAACTCAAAAAACTTTAAATGCAAATATTCAATACAAATAACCTAATGGACACATCTAGAAGGAACATCCGGAAGACAAATGGGCCCCATTCATTTATGTGGTTGGAGAAGGATAGCGAGACTTTTGTCGGTTCACGATGTGAACTAAAGTTTGAAGTTTCAATTTTACCTCATTGTATCTTGTATGTTTAGTACGACAAAATCGATCCTTGGCTTTATGTGATTAAAATTTAGTTGGAAATTTCGTTACATGGTTGAAATTTATCGGTTGCTTGAGTGAAAATATATTGTCAAACGTTATGGTTCACTAACAGAGTAGAACACATAACAAATAGAAGCAAATAAAGGAACGTATCTTTTCTATGTATTTTGTAATTAAAGTCGCTAAAATAATCAATATGTTCTCCTATGCTTTCTTTCTTTTTAAATCAAATACATGAGTTGGTTGAATAATTATTTTTCGATTTGAACTTCTAATCATATCACAATATCACCTATGGAAATCTCGATCATGTTTATTTCAATAAGCATGCTCTTTTCAAGTTCATTTTAAATTATTCCGATGGCATAGACATGAACTAATTATGGATCAGGTGTAACACAAAGTGTGAGAACCTAATCCTTTTCATTAAGGTTAATTAGGTTTAAGAACTTTAACCCTATTTAAGTGAGAGTATATAAATCAAACCCAACCAATTTCATCTAATTTTCCTTCTCTCTTTTTCATTTCTCTCCCTCAACTCTTTCTCTCAACACACACACTCTCTCTCACTTGTAGATCAGTGGAAAGGAAAGGAGGAGAAGTGGGGCGCCGGCAAGTCGACTTCACCAGAGTTTGAGGAAGGAGTGAAGGTTCACATCCGGGTGAGGAGTTCTGCGGAGATACATTCTTTCTCGTGGAGGAATCACCGTTGCTCTTCGGAAGCTTCTCCAAGCTTTCAAGGTATGTCAAGCCTTGCTTTTACGCTCACCTAAGTTGTGTGAGTGTTTGAGTGTTCGACGGCAGGCCGAATGACTCGTCGGAATAGAGTGGCAGAATTTCTGATCTGTTCGTTCGACCGACGTATGTTTTCGGTCGACCGGTCGTAGTGTAATTTGGGCGTTCTCTCTCGCACCGGTCGAACGATACCCTGGGGGTGGTCGACCGGTTATACGTTTGAGCGAGAAGATGAAGACCCTGGGTGTTTTCGGTCGACCGTGTCCCCTTTGTCGTTCGACAGAATGCACTATAGTATGTCGGTTGGGGCTGTTGACCATCTAAACGGTCGACCGCCGCTTTAACCAGTCCAACCGGATGTACTGTTTTAAGTCGGTTGGGGGTGTAGACTTCTAAACGGTCGACCGCCCTGAGATCCCGTTCGACCGATGACTTAAGTAGGGTTCGACCGATTCATATTTTGGTCGACCGGTGATGACTAGACTAATCTTGAAGTCCTTGATGTTTTTCGGTCGACCGGAAACCCATTGTCGTTCGACCGTTGGGGATGTGTTATTTATATTTATTTTGTGGCGTAGACTTTCTAAACGGTCGACCGTCCAGAGACTTTTGTTCGACCGTTTGATGTTTGTTTGGTTCGACCGTTGGATTGTGGTTCGAACCAATTACCAGTTTTAACGACCAATCGGTCGACCGTATCACCTTTCTTGGTCGACCGTTGGAGCCCAGTATTTGCATTGGTTGTTTATGAGCGCGTTGGTGCATGGATTGCATTTATTACTTATGTTCCCATGATATGACATATGTATTGAGACCTAGGTAGTAGACCTGTGGGACCATATTCCCCTTTGCATGATCTATATGATATGGCTCTACTGAGCATGATGACTGTCGGCTTGTGTGGCGAAGGAGATGACCTTAGCCTGTGTGGCGACGGAAATGATTGTTAGCCCTTGTACAACAGAGTTCTGTGCCTTAGCCTGTGTGGCGACGGAGATGACTGGCCGATGTTGTTCCGACGGATGTGCTCGACCGATGTTGTTCCGGCGAGTATGATCGTTCAGCTGTGGCACGGCTGGCGAGTATGACCGACCAGAGTGACGGCTCTGGCGGATTGTGGTCTTCGACCACTGATCAGATCTGATGATGACTCGGAAGTGCGTGCGACCCTCACCGAACCCATATGACTAGTGTAGCTGCGAGTGTGGGTGTGTCGCGTATTTTCTATATGACCACATGTACCTGCGGTGGGTATCTACGGATGTCCAAAACTAGACTTATGACTAATGAACCCCGGTTGGGGAAATGACTATTACGACCTTACGACCCGTTTGGGGAATGATATGTTATGATTTATGTTTGGCATAATACTAGTATGATAGGTCATGTTTTGCATTGCATGTAGGTGAGTTTGGCATACGAGGTTTATTCGGGAAACTCACGACATTGTTGTTTGATTTCAGGTTCCCCTCGGGGGCTGTTTGGGTGGTGACTGAGGACGAGTGCATTTTGGAGTCAGGTCATCGTGTCTATTTTGAGGTTATTATGACTACTTGTATATCTGTATATTGTATTTTGATGTAGTCATTTTTTGACAACTCTTGTATACGGTGCAACACCATATATTATATGTATATCTTCGAGTAGCGTCCCTGTATTGATGTTAATATCATTTGATTATTCTTTATTTAAAAGTTTAAAATTTATGTTGTTTCGGGAATGTTACACAAAAGGTACTCCGGGCCTATATCATAATGGAAGAAAAAAGGTTGGAGTTTATTCCGGTCATCGGATTTAAGCCAGTGTGAAATTTGTCGTGTAGTATACAGTTTTGAGTCCTAGACCTAGAGACACACCCCGAGGACGAGAGAAAGAAAGAGGTACAATTTCCAACCGATCGATGCGTATGGATTGAACTATTGAAGAAAGGATCAAAGACTTGTTTGTGAAGTTAACTAACAGACTGAGTGGGCAAACCCCACGACTTGTTTAACAATCGAACGCATGCACAAACTACAATGTGCGCTCCAGTGGTTGATCGATCCTAGGTTTGGGAATTCTCTACTGAAATTAATTAGGATTTATCATCTGTCATAAGAGAGTTGATATCTTGAAGAGAAAAACAGAAATATCGCCAGATTGGATAATATTCGCCTTGTGTACGAAGAATTCGTCCTAGAACTTAGCAGTAGAACACATAAATCTTCCAACCTTAAGAAATATTATCCTACAACGTGGGATTGTTATTACGGGCATATTTAGCTACTGTGGCTTCGCAGTCCGATGCCTTGACAAAATAAGCAAAAACAATGCATACGAAATGCAAGAAAGCATGTAATCCAGATCTTGCACTTGCACCTCATCAAACAACTGATTCAGATTCACTCCTAGCAAAGAAAAAAGAAGGAAAGAACCATGACGGGGTCGAAGATGTTATGCTTCTGCTCTCCTCAGATGATTTCGGCTCTAACCTGATCAAATTAAAGAAGAGAAGAATTCAGTTTTATGCGAGGGTGAAATAAAATATTCAAATAAATTCACAAGGACATCCAAGCTAAAACAAAATCAAGTCATTTATAGCTTGTGTTGTATATCACTTAAAAAAGTTAACAAAAACACATTTTCTATTCCGTGGTGGTGGCTTCAAAATAAAAGCACCGGAGCAATAACTTCTAAATTCTCAAGAAAAGGATAAGAAAAAGGATTGCAACATCAAAATTTAAGAAAGAGATCGACTCACCAAAGCAAATACAGTTTCAACACTGGTCACGGAAGAACTTGACAAGGCGATCCATCTTTTCCACAGCATGCTGGCACTTGGGATCCATGAGATGGAACACATGATACTGCCCTTCCGACACCAACAGCTCCGCCTTCCCACCCCATCCACTCCCTTTCAACTTCTCATAATAATCCACACCTCTATCCTTAAACAGATCCATCTCCCCAACGCACACCAGAACGCGTTTACAAGCCAACTTCTCCAAATCCTGGGCCCCACCCGCCACGGGGTTCAACCACGGGTTGTCCACCCCGATCGGCGTCCCGGGGCAAATGAACTCCCACGAGCTCGCCATCTTCCCCCTCATAACCGGGTCGGTCGGTTCCGACCCGATCGGATCCTTCCCCCAGAAGTAAGAGTGGACCAGAACCACCCCTTCTATCTCCCTCCCCTCCGGGAGCGGCTCCTCCCCCGCCTTCATCGCCACCCAGTGGCAAATATTCGCCCCAGCGCTGTCCCCAGCGAGGAACACGTGGTTGAAGTCCCCGTGGTCCTTCAACCACGTGTCGGCGTTGTCCTTCAACCACGTGTCGGCAGCCGATAAGACCCACCGGAGTGCCTCCCAGGAGTCGTGGTACGCCACCGGGAGGGGGTGCTCCGGCGCGAGACGGTAGTGAACGGATACGGCAACGACGTTGGAGGCGGAGACAAGGGAATTGAGGTAAGGGTGGTAGGTGGGGGAGAAAGGCGAGTCGACGAAGAAGGCGCCGCCGTGGTGGTAGACGAGGACAGGGAGCTTCTCCCCGGCGGGTACGTTGGCCGGGATGTAGAGGCGGGCGGAGAGGTTGGTGGTGGGGTTGATGGTGACGTCCTTGGAGATGACGCCGGAGCTGGGGTCGGTGGGGGATGGAGGGAGGACGTCGGTGCCGAGGAACCGCTCGATGCGGCCGTCCTTGTAGGTGCGGAGGAAGGGGGCGAAGTCGTAGTCGACTTCGGAGGACGGATGGTCGCCGCCGGCCATGGAGGCGATGATCGAGTGCAAGTCCATTGTTGTGGGAGGTAGAGGTAGGTGTGCCGTGGTGATTGTATGGATATTAATGATCCTCGAGGGCCACAAATGGGTGGGGGGGGGGGCGGCGGCGGCGGCGGCGGGGGCATAAATATATTTAGGTTTTTTCGCAAAGCTATGTCTCTCTGTTTTTTTTTTTTGGAAAATGATTTATGAACGTTGTGCGTCACGGACGCGCTATACGGTGGACATCCATGTCAACCCTTACGTAGCCAAAATAAGGATGTTTTTCTTTTTTTGTTTTTTCTTCCTGATTTCCACTCAAATCACATTAAATGCGTTTCAACTCAGCACTTTCTCTCTCTCCACGCAAATACAAATATAATGACACTAATTCTTTCTTCTTCATTTTTTCTCTCCGGAATAAATCATCATTTCCAGCAATATATTATTTCGAAGAAGCGTCTGATGCCGACTCTCAGGGTTCTTCACAACGTAAGCAACGTGAATGAGACGGTTGATGACACTATTTCTTTCTTCTTCATTCTTTTTCGTGTAACAGTGCAGCAAAGATGTTGTGGTGCCATGTTGGAGTGTCCGTAACAGAAAAAGAATGAAGAAGAAAGAAAGAGTGTCATCGACTGTCCCATTAACGCTGCTTACGTTGTGAAGAACCCTGAGAGTCGGCATCAGACGCTTCTTCGAAATAATATCTTGCTCGAAATGATGATTTATTCCGGAGAGAGGTACAACGCTCCGTGGTGAAGACTTACGTCTGTTCGGTTTATGTTGTACCTCTCTCCGTAATAAATCACCATTTCGAGCAAGATATTACGTCGAAGAAGCGTCTGATGCCGACTCCCAGGGTTCTTCACAACGTAAGCAGCGTGAATGGGTCGGTTACATCGTTGCTTCACGAAGTCGCACCAACAAGAGAAGAGAAAGTTCAAGATCAAGGTTACATCGTTGCTTCACGAAGTCGCACCAAAACCCGGGGATCCTGATTTCTCTAATTGGGACATGAATATGTTGTGTGTCTGTTCGGTTTAAGTTGTGTGTCTGTTCGGTTGTGTGTCTGTTCGGTTTAAGTTGTGTGTCTGTTCGGTTTAAGTTGTGTGTCTGTTCGGTTTAAGTTGTGTGTCTGTTCGGAATATGTTGTGATTCTGTTCGGAATAAGTTGTGTATCTGTTCGGTTTAAGTTGTATGTCTGTTCGGTTTAAGTTGTGTGTCTGTTCGGAATATGTTGTGTGTTTGTTCCGTTTAAGTTGTATGTCTGTTCGGTTTAAGTTGTAAGTTGTGTCTCTGTTCGGTTTAAGTTGTGTGTATGTTCGGAATATGTTGTGTGTATGTTCGGAATATGTTGTGGGTCTGTTCGGAATAAGTTGTGTGTCTGTTCCGATTAAGTTGTATGTCTGTTCGGAATATGTTGTGTGTCTGTTCGGATTAAGTTGTCTGTCTGTTCGGAATATGTTGTGTGTTTGTTCGGAATATGTTGTGTGTCTGTTCGGAATAAGTTGTGTGTCTGTTCGGAATATGTTGTGCGTCTGTTCGGAATAAGTTATGTGCCTGTTCGGAATAAGGTGTTTTTCTTTTCGGATTAAGTTCTGTGTCTGTTCGGAATATGTTGTGGGTCTGTTCGGAATATGTTGTGGGTCTGTTCGGAATATGTTGTGGGTCTGTTCGGAATATGGTGTTTGTTTGTCTGGAATAAGTGTATTTTCTGTCCGGAATAAGTATGAATTTCAACATAAACTAGACAACCATTCTACATAAACATGACAAACTTTCTACATAAACAGGATAAACTTTCAGTTCCATTTCTGGACAAAACTTAATAATAAAAAATATTATGATAAGTGTGGGATCTGCACGAATAAAGGGTATGCACGCTGTCCTAGGGTCTGCACACTGTCTTATCTGTGTATTGGGAAAGGAATCGTTCAACTTAAAGAACCGGCATTTTTAAAAAGACAAAAACGCGCGAAGAGAAATTTCGCTGACTGGACGCTGACTCAAAGAAAATACCTGAGCTGTACAGATCCACGTAAGGCGCGTACGTGACGCGCGCGTCCGTGTATAACGACCCTTTTTTTTTGCTATCGTCTTGTGTACGTACAAGTCAATATTAATTGCATATCTACTGACGGCAAATGTACCGGGGGGTGTTTGGTTGGTTGTGATGGAATAGAATGGAATGAGAATCTCATACCATGTTGGAATGAATTCTCATTCTTTGGTAGGTAGGTAAGGTTCTAATTCGTAGGTATGGGCTGGAATGAATTCTAATTCTGGACCCAAAATAAACAAGCCAAATACCATAATGGAATGAAATCCATTTCATTCCATTACAGGTACCCCCAACCAAACACCCCCTATGTACAATTAGTATGGACTTGTATGTACACTTGAGTCAATAGTAAAAATATATGTGTATATTGTCAATTACGTCTCCCAAGAAGTATGTCATTGCAAAACACCCAAATATGTTTATGTTTGTGGTGTTGTTTGGTCAGGAACGATTAATTAGATCATTATCTCAATTTTAGAATTTTGCCTTGTGTTTAGATGTATTTAAATTAGTTAATACGCTTATGCTTTTTTATATTATAAAATAAAACAAGAAGGGTGGAATATAGTTGTTTCAGTATATTTATATGAAGTTGAATCAAATTTGATCATAAAAGTTTGACACTCCTTTTATTTTACATTATAGTCTGTTATCGTCGTATGAAGTATCAAACATACTTTTCACCTAGACCTTCTTCGAATCTTACTCTGTATTGTTTTTTATATGAAAATTGGAACGTGGTTTTGGTGGAATTCATGTATGAATGCGTGGAGATATGAACACAGTTGACGTCAAAATGTAGTAAAATCATTAGTGAATGCACTGATCCTTTGAGCGCTAACATTATATATCTTAATAAAACATATGTGTCTACACTGCGCACACTACGTGCTATTCCATTGAAACATGGTGGTGTACACCTTACACGTGTTTGGGGATGAAATGGTGATTGGTGGTGGTTGGTTTGATTGGGTCCACCTTGAATTGCGTTTAATTACTATCAATAAATAGGTGGGGTGGTGGCCCAGTGGGCGGTTACGTCAAGCCAGAGAAATCATGGACGAGTGGTTGAACGAAGGGTTGATTATTGATGCATCCACGTACGTCATTTCCTCCCGTTACTATTTTTACATGGTGTTGGAAGAAAGTGGACCAGTAATTGGTGGGAGGTGGGAACTTTACGTTTTCTACGTGATTTTTGTTATTTTGGATGGAGACGTTGAGTTAGTGTTCTTCGTTATCTTGGTCTTAATTTATGTTTTTAATGATTTAATCAATCTATTTTTAATTATAATCAATGTAAAATAACACAAATTATGCATGACATATATATCGTATTGTGTTATTTCTACATGTGATCAAGACTCAATGGAAAAAATATTCAAGTCAAGACATGTAATGAAACTCAATTGAAGACATGTAATTTATATTTTCTTTTAAATTTTAGAAAACTCGAGCAACGCATGTACATATATTATATATTACTCGATTTAATTTATCATGCATCTCTAAATCAAACAATTCTAAAATCATTTAAAATTCATTCAAAATGATTCTATACATCCATAGTTCAAAACATAAAATATTTGAACCGTTATTTATCCAATTTTTAAAAATAAAAAATTTAAAGAAAGATAAACATATACTTTTTTTCCGTTTTGTTGATTTCTTATAAAATAATCATTTAATTAAAAAATGAAAATTCTATAAATTAGACATAAGTCTAAATTTTAATTCTAACATTCAAATGATGTATTTTAAAATATTTAAAACTATCAAAAGAATCAATTATAATTAAATCAACAAAACTATCGGAAAACTCGAAAAAGACAGAGAACATAAATTGTTTCGATTGTAGATGGTAAACTAAAATTAATTATATAGTCTAATTATTGAAAATATGAACTAAATGCTCTGATACCACTGTAGGATTTCGTGTCCCTATGTATGTATATATTTTTAAAATTTTAATACAACATACAAGATCGATTTTCATATTTTCAATAATTTTACGTACATAGTTTTGTGATTATTCTAATAACATGTAATTCTACATTTATTAAAATAAATCACAAAGATAGAATCATACCTAAATATTCTCTAAAACCTTTTGAAGATTCGGAGTCGCGTTGCTCGTTGTCTCGTCCACGGATTTGCCTCCGAGTGTTCACCAAACTCTAAACAAGATTAGAGAAAAATGAGCTAGCAAATCAATATCTAACAAGGTTTAGAATCTAGCTATTAACCCATCTTCAAGCTCCTGAAATTCTTATCTCTAAAACTTAAATTTACTAAGAGATTTTCGTGATGATTAGGGAGAGATTAATGAGAGATTTTTTTTGCATTAGTCTTAAACAAGTAGGAGTAGGGGTCTTTTTATAGTCTCCCAAAACATCCTTATCAAGAGCTATTATTTAGCCATGACCTCTTGCTTATTCTATCATAAAATTAATCTCCATTTTCCACATAAACACCCACAAAAAATGTTTTAATTAAATTTGGAATTAATCTACCCATGATTTAATTAATTTCTTAATAATTCAGGCATAATCGTTCTTGTTCGGTGGACCGAGTATAATTCGGTCAACCGAACCGTTCGGTTATAACACGTGTTCGGTGCACCGTGAGCTAGACGGTCGACCGAATCCATATGAGAAAAATTCTCTCGAAGAATTCAGACGAACCACGTCTTTTACTCGGTCTACTGTTGACCCACCAGAATCGCTCCTGTGACATAGTCATCGGATGACCGTGCCACATTCGGTCTACCGAAAATATTATTTCTCGGTTGACCGTGCACACTCGGTAAATCGAACCCGATTGTCCAGGTACTCTATGAAGGGAATGTGTTCTAAAAGTTTTACTTTTAAATGTCAATTATTATGAATTGAATAAGAAATCATTTTGTTACTTGTTTATGTTATTCGTCTTTTAGAAGTGTTAAGGAAGAGACTCTTGTCCTTAACCGTAGAGCTTTAAAAGATATTGGTTTACATAAAACAAAAGATATTCACAATCATGATAATTAACATGGAACATTAATTACCGAGTCAAGATTGTCGTGTTGGTCATAGATTATTGTAGCTCTACAAGTGAGTGACAACATGGGTACACAAAAGAGAAAAATAGTACTTTTGTATACCGAATTGACCTAACAAGTAAAATATTATAGGAATGTGTTTCTATGTCATTAATATTTTACTGTGTCCTTGGTCCTTTGATATGAGACTTATATCCGATCGCTTAAGGAGTACTTAATTGGACTAGTGTCTTAAGCTATCGATGGGTGTAGTGTAAAGGCATTAGTTGGTTAAGTATAACTTTCGTTGGAGAAGATAGTTAGTCAAAAGATTATCATTGCCCCTCTTAATTGAGTGATGATATTAGTGGGCCCCTTGATAAAGCAAAGTTATAATGTGCACAATGTGATTTGAGTTAAGTCACATATTTATAACTAGCTTAAAGAGATCAAGAAATAAATGCTAATACAAAGATGACACAATATTACTTTGTGTGTATTCTTAATATCATGTGGCAAGGGACGGACACAAGTGGTGCACTCCATCACTAAATGGATCGGGTTTTGGTTCGAGTGGAATTAAGACATCTAACTAATTGGGAGCTATAATGTGTAGCTAGATACCGCTTATAGCTTGTGATATTAAGCTCTTAATATCACTGTCAACTTATTCTAGATCCTCCCATAGGTCACACCGCAAAAACCGGGAAACAAGAAGCTTGATTTTTGGTTCATATGATGTGTCGGGTTTCTTATAGAAAATACGACACATGTGGTGAACAAGTAAAATCAATTATGTTGCACATAACATAATTAGAATCATGATAAATTCATATGAGATGCATATATTATGGGATACAATAATTTATTGTTGCATAGGATAATATATTGCATAAGTTGTGAATTTGCTAAAACCCCCTTAAGTTCAAATTTTGTTGGAAATAAATCCAAAATTTGAAAAGGCAAAATCGGATAGAAGTTCAGTAATCCGTTATGGTTCGGTCGACCGAAGGATCTATTGATCGGTCCACCGAACGTGGAACGGATAATCAAGTTGATTCACCGAACTTGACCAAAGTGCCTGGATCTTTGGTACGGTGTACCGAACCAGAAACGGTCGACCGAACAATGTCAAGTTCCGATATTTTCGGTTAACCGAATAACACTTGGTCTTAGACGAGAATTAGTCTGATCGGTTAAGGAGATTTTTTCTCCTTAAGATTCGGTCATCCGTCGCGTACTCGGTTAAACAATCGTGACATATTCGGTTAACCGAGTGGGACTCGGTAAACCGAAGCACGATCGATTTTCTGCCTTTGATAATTAAGAGATTAATTTGATCGATGGTTAGATTAGCTCCAAACTTGGTCAAACGTTTTGTGGATGCATGTAATGCATTTTGGAATTAGTTAGTGAGAGAAAATGTCAAAAATTCGTGACTTAAGAATAGCCATGATTGAGAGTAAGATAGGAGCCTATAAATAGGTCATTATTCTCCTCAATTGACACAAGTTATTTTCTAATTATTTTCTTTCCAAAATTCACCACAAAAATCCACGAAAATTCTCTTAGTTTTCTAAGTCTTTGGAAGGAGAAACCTCAGAGGCTAAGGAAGGGGTTTGTAGCTAGATTCTAAGCTTGTTTGGAGATTGATTGGCTAGCTCCTTTCTCTCCAACATTGTTTAGGGTTTTGGTGAACACTCGGAGGCATCCGGCGCAACGAGAAGCGACGATTGACTTCCTCAACGTCTCTGAAACGTCAAGAAGTTTTTGAGAACTTCTAGGTATGAATTTCGGAGTCCCTTTGTGTTTGTTTTAATGAGTTTTTGAAACTAGTTATTAAAACAAACTGATACATGCATGAAACAAATCGTAGAAAATTGAATTTGATCCTTATTATACATAAAAGTTTCGAAAATATATATGTATAATTAAACATGAAATCCTACACTCTAGATAATTTCGGTCAACCAATTGCACTTACCCGTTCCCTATTCTGTTAACCGATCCGAAGATACCTCGGTCGACCGAACCATGAACGGTTCACCGTGTTTGACCCCGATTTTGCCTTTGTCAAATTTCGGATTTATTTCCAACAAAATTTGATCTTTTGGAGTTTTTAGCAAATTCACATCTTATATAATATATTATCATATGTAATATTAAATTATTACACCCCATAATATATATACCTCATATGAATTTATTATGATTCTAATTATGTCAATTCTCATGACATATTGATTTTATTCGTTCACCACATGTGTCCCATTTTCAGATGAAACCCGACACATCAGATGAACTTAAAATTAACCTTCTTGTTTCCGAGTTTTGTGGTGTGACCTAAAGGAGGATCTAAGCCAAATTGGCAGCAATATTAAACACTTAATATCTCAAACTATAAGCGGTATTTAGCTACACATTATAGTTACCCAATTAACATAGATATCTTTGTTCCACCCGAACCAAAACACGATCCATTAGTGATTTAAGTGCATCACTTGTGTCCGTCTCTTGCCTCATGATATTAAGAATATATACAGAGTAGAAATGTGTCATTTTTCTATTATATTCATTTCTTGATCACTCTAAGCTAATTATAACTATGTACAAGTTACATTGTGCACATTATAACTTCGATTATCAAGGGGCCCACTAATATCATCACTTAATTAAGAAGGGCAATAATAATCGTTTGACTAGCTATCTTTTCCAGCACAAGTCGTGCTCAACCAAATATTGTCTTCATCACTACACTCATTGATAGCTTTTGACAATAATCAAATTAAGCATTTCTTGAGTGAAAAGATATAAGTCTCATATCTTATGATCCAATACACAGTAAAAGCATTAATGACACGAAACACAATTTCATAATGTTTTACTTGTTAGGTCTATTCAATATATAAAAGTAATCTTTTCCTCTTTTATATACTCGTGTTGTCAATTATTTGTAGGGCTACAATAATCGATGACCAACACGACGATCTTATCTCGGTAATTAATGTTCCATGTTAATTACCATGATTGTGAACAACTTTTGATTTATGTAAACCATTATCTTTTAGAGCTCTACGGTTAAGGATCAAACGTCTCTTCCAAAAGATGAATACTATAATTAATGAACAAAATGTTTGCACATTCAATTCATAATAATTAACATATAAAAGGAAAACTTTTAAAACACATTTCTTTCAATAAGTTCCCTAGAGAAGTCACACACAAAGTTTCTCATCAATTGGACTTCAATAAATCACCTAAACTGAGACCGGAAAATACTTAAAACAAACATGATCTGCCAGTGCCAAATCGGTCGACCGGAACGAGTTCTTCGTTCGACCGATTGGGTTCACCAAACTCTAAACAAGATTAGAGAGTAATGAAATAGCCAATTCAATACATAAATCAAGGTTCGAATCTAGCTAATAATCCTTTTATGCTCCCTGAGAATTTAATCTCCAAAAGCTTGAAATAATTAAGGAGTTTTCGGATAGATTAATAGGGTGGTTAGGAACAGAGATTTTTTTGCATTAATTAAAACAATGAAGGAGAAAAGACATATTTATAGGGTCTCCCAACACCTACATCATGGGTTAACAACTGACCCATGATATCTGGTTTTTCTCTTCCCAAAATCAATCATAATTTGACACATAATCATCAACATCCACATTTAACCATAATTGGAATAATTCCAATACATGATTAATACTAATTTCTTATTGATTCTGGCAAAACCGAATTCACCGTTTTTTGTCTTTTCCAAATTTTGTATTTATATCCAACAAAATTTGATCTTTGAGATTTTTAGCAAATATTGTGAAAAACCTTTGATTTATGTACATCATTATCTTTTAGAGCTCTACGGTTAAGGACCAAGTGTCTCTTTCTTGACACTTCCAAAAGACGAATACATTAATCAAAGAACGAAATGTTTGCACATCTAATTCATAATAATTGACATATAAAAGTAAACTTTTAGAACACATTTCTTTCAATTTGACCAACCGGTCGACCGATATGCCCGATTTGGTCGACCGATTTTGTTCTGAATTGTGACATGCACTTTACTTTCTTGTGTTTCGTACACAACCACTTACCTCTTTAATCACAATGACTATAACACCTTAAGATCTTATAAATAGACGTTACTAAGACACAATTTGACAACTCTTACACTTCAAATTGTTCAATACATTTAAAAGAAACTCCCAAGCTACAAATTCCTCAATCATACTCTCCAAGTCAAACTTTCACACTTTAGATCATTAACTTATCATACTCTAAATGTACTCAAGTTAGAGAGTGAGTGATCTACTCAAACATTGTCTGTAAAGAAGCAAGGACTTCGTTGAAAGCCCGAAGTGTTCATTCTCAGATTGTGTGATGAAGAAATCAAGCTAGCGAGGTTGTTCGCGAAGCTTGTGGTGTAAAATGCTTAATCTCGACCCAGAATGAGATTGATTGTGAAAACGTAGGCGGAGCTCGAGGGAGATCGAGCTGAGCTTGCAAGAGATGAAGTAGGTGGGAGACCGAACATCTATAAAATCTACCGAGTCATCTTTTGGTTTGCATTGTCTTCTTTATTTGCTTTTGATTATTTCCGCTGCATCTTAAGTAGATGTTAATTAATCCTAAAAATGATTAGAAAATTTGACCATACACGATCATACAAGCGCCTCAAGTATCAACTGTCAATCAACTAGAATCATAGTCACGTGGAAAATACATAATAAGACATTCAGTTAATGAGTACAATCAAAAGACATATATTACAAATAATATGTATGCATAACAATATGAAACCCCATTCGGATTTGACATCATCATGTGTTTCTGAATCTATCAATCAAAGGCACACTTGGTTACTCCATATTAACTACATATAACTATTTTCTCTCTCGGATGACTCAATGTTACCCGCTAAGTAGCTCTTTTCTAAGTGGCTCAGTCAGAAACCCCCACACATGACATGTCGGCTGAAACATCACCATGCAATCATATGCATATCAATAAATTGAATATTGATACTCAGCATGCATGCAACTACAAATATCAAGAAAGACAGACATGACATAAAACTGAAGAATAACGAATCAATACTTGTCTCAAAATCTTCATCTTTTTATTCTCTAATTTTTTCTTTAAATTTCTTCTTCTCTTAACTAACTTCAGTTCTTTGTATAGCCAACTCCACCACCAACGCATCCAACTGCAACACACCACCACCGATGTGTTGGCAACAACCAGGGGAGTGGGAGAATTGCACCCAATCACCTAAATTATTTACATTATCAAAGTCATCCTTAGTAGATAAACATTAAAACTTTAAAACAGTGTGGACTATTACAGTGGTCATGTACTTGGAAATTTGTTTTTAACGTAACGTACGTGTGTTTTAAGCTTCGTAAGTTGTGACTTATTTGATGCTTGCGTATTCATACTTCACATGTCACGCTCGGTCTACTGTTATGACTTTTTATGTAATTTAATTTCGTATAATCAGATTATATAACCATAAATTGTATTATTTGTAATTGAATTACGTTATTTGGTAACATCGAAAATTTACCACAAGATTTCCTATAAATAAAATTGTATTTAAAATCTTGTACAGCAAATAATTTACCAAATAGAATTTCAATCGCCTTCCGCCTCTTTCGTTACTCTAAGTGAAGCACAATTCAACGAGTCCACGCAGTCAATGAATTGAGTTAAGAGTAACTGACTTTGTGGGCATATCCACTGGATTGTCACGTGTATCTATATTCTTCAAGATGACACTTCCATGAGACAATCGTCCATTTGAAATGATATCGAACATCAATATGTTGGTTCTCTTGTGATGTATCAAATGCTTCGCTAAATCGTCCTTTTGACGACAGATTCTTAGCTGGATTCCAGTAAGATTCCGATAAGAATCCAAATGTACTTCACAAACAGAAAATCAATTTCTAGATTCTGTAATAATCTCTGATTCTTAACAACGAAATTTGGAAAGAAAAAGAAGTTGAATTTATATAGCTTCTTGCAAGAATCTAAATTCTAGAGTGACATTTGTTATATTACCCTCAGTTGTATTTATCATAATACTCTTATATTTTAATATTTTTATTCGATAAATTTCTAATTAGAAACTATAAATGTCATATATATTATATATTTTTTAATAAACTTGATGAATTTACGATATATATTTTAATGAGTCCTTATACACTGACGCGGGCGTCCGTGACGCGCCCTACGTGGCTTCAAAAAGTGGAGGAGTCAGCGTCTACTCGGATTGCCATGTCACGCTCTCCTTCCGAACGCGCCTTAAATTGTTTTAATTTTTTTTTGACGGTTTTCGAAGAAGGACGGTTTGTTTCCAGATTAGACAGCGGCAGACACCCTACGAACGACGGTTCGGATACCGAGGAAGATAACATATCCAGAACTAAAGGGAGACTCTCGCTTTCTTTCTTTCTTACCTGTGAACGTAGGAAGCGCACCTGTGAAGCTTTCCCGACTTTCTTTCCCTGTGAAGCGCACCTTGTAAACGATAATGGATTCTTCAACTCCGGCCGTCGATATCGAACACGTCCCAGAACCGGTGGGTCTCTAATTTTTTCTTTCCCTGGGTCGTTATGTTTTTTGATGAACTTCCGTTTATTAAATTATTGGTTTTAGGGAACCACGTACTACTTCCGGGAATCACGATGCTCCTGGAAGGCCATCCAAAAGCAGTTTGACCGGATGAATAAGGTGGAGAAGGAGGCTTTCCGTAGCACCCCATTCGGTCACTTCCTAAACCTTCCTAACATTACGACGGACAACGAAATAGTCGGTTGGTTCGCCGAGCACTACGATACGGAGGAGGTGGGGCTGAGAATAGGATCAGGGGTAGCTCCCCTTACACCGGAAGACATCGCCCTAATTTTGGGGTTACGTACGCATGGGAAGGCCGTGGTGATGGAACCATTGCGCGTCCAGAAGCGAGACGGGGTGAACCTTGACAACACCCAACTTTTAGTTCATCTGATGGCAAACAGTACCATGGGCGAGACGGAGGAGTACGTTCGTCTCCTGATTTCTTTCATCTTCAACAATTTTTTGTTCTATGATGGAACGCTGCGACCGAAGGAATGGTTCATGCACCCTCTGAGGAACATCAAACGCCTAAGCAGCTACGCATGGGCAAGTGCAGTTCACAAAACCCTGGTTGGAGGCCTCGAGAAAGCAAGTTTAGAACTGCAGGAGAGGAAAAAGGCAGGGAATTTCATAATGAGGCAGGGGAACGTCGAAGGTTGTGTTGCCATACTACACGTAAGTTTTTGTTCCTGCTTCACACTTCCTCTCTTCCTCTTTTTTTGTTTTTGTTCTTTTCGGAATACGATGTGTGTCTGTTCGGAATACGTTGTGAGTCTGTTCGGATTAAGTGGTGGGTCTGTTCGGATTAAATGGTGGGTCTGTTCGGGTTAAGTGGTGGGTCTGTTCAGATTGCGTGGTGGGTCTGTTCGGGTTAAGTGGTGGGTCTGTTCGGATTAAGTGGTGAGTCTGTTCGGAATAAGTGGTGCGTCTGTTCGGATTAAGTTGGGTGTCTGTTCGGATTAAGTGGTGGGTCTGTTCGGATTAAGTGGTGAGTCTGTTCGGAATAAGTGTTGCGTCTGTTCGGATTAAGTTGGGTGTCTGTTCGGATTAAGTGGTGCGTCTGTTCGGATTAAATTGGGTGTCTGTTTGGATTAAGTGGTGCGTCTGTTCGGATTAAGTGGTGCGTCTATTCGGGTGAGGTGGTGCGTCTGTTCGGATTAAGTGGTGGGTCTGTTCGGAATACGTTGTGAGTCTGTTCGGAATACGTTGTGGGTCTGTTCAGATTAAGTGGTGGGGCTGTTCGGAATATGTGGTGGGGTTGTTCGGATTAAGTGTTGGGTCTGTTCGGAATACATTGTGAGTCAGTTCGGAATACATTGTGAGTCTGTTCGAAATACATTGTGAGTCTGTTCGCATTAAGGGGTGGGTCTGTTCGGATTAAGTGGTGGGTCTGTTCGGAATAAGACGTGTGTCTGTTCGGAATAAGAAGTCTGTCTATTCGGATTAAGTTGGGTGTCTGTTCGGTTTACATTTAATGTATGTTCGGATTCAGTTGTCTTGCGAATATGAAGGTACGTTGGTATAGTAGTTCTCATTTTTTTCCTTTCCATTTGAAGGTGTGGCTTTGTGAGAAATTTAAATTGGGGGAGCCCAGAACTGGAGTTTTCCCACGGATGAAAAGATGGACGGAGCTGTTTGGGAAACGATTAACCCTGAGGAAATGGGAGGAACGTGGAATTACCTTACATCGGATTTACGACGACACGTTCGACCTGATGGGGGCTCCATCAATGAGTGAAAGGGAGCTGCAACTTATTGGTCATGTTGGAACTCCTGTTCGAAAGAGCTCAACTTCAACCGTCAGTTTGCCAAGGCTCCAACTGGCAGACTGCAGCATTCCATGCGACCCGCTGCTCCAAGAATTGGAGCTGAGTGAGGTGAAGACAAAATGGCTGAGGGCCGAAGCTGCCCTTAAGAAGGCCACAGAACAGGTACACGACCTCAGGGAAGAACTGAGGATTTCCCAGGAAGAGTGTGGGAGGCTCAGGAAAGATATTATATATCTTCGAGGGACAGGGACAACTGGAAAACCTGGTGGGGAGAACGAGCGAGAGCAAGAGGAGGAGAATAAGAAGAAGAGGGAGGCGGAGGAAGAAGAGAATAGGAAGAGGAAGGAGGATGAAGAAGAAGAAGAAGAAAAAAAGAGGAAGGAGGAGGAAGAAGAAAAGAGGAGGGAGGAGGAGGAAGAAGAAAAGAGGAGGGAGGAGGAAGAAGAAGAGAAGAAGAGGAAAGAGGAGGAGGAACGAGAAAAGAAGAAGAGGAAGGAGGAGGAGGAACGAGCAAAAGAGGAAGAGGGAGGAGGAGGAATGTGAGAGAAAAAGGGAGGAAAGGACAAAGGAAGAAGAGGAGAAGAAGAGGAAGGAGGAGGAGGAACGAGAAAAGAGGAAGAGTGAGGAGGAGGAATGTGAGAGAAAAAGGGAGGAGGAAAGGAAGAAGGAAGAAGAGGAGAAGAAAGAAGAGAGGAAGAGAATAGAGAGGGAGGAAGAGAAGAGGAGGGAGGAGGAGAAGAAGGAGAAGGAAGAAGAAAGCAAGGCCCAGATAGCAAACTGGGTCGCGAAAAGAAAACGCTCGACGGCCACCGTTGAGCAGCAGCTGAAGGAAGGCGAACATCTGGCCAAGAAGAATAAGAAGGAAGAAGAGCAAAAAAGAAAAGATAGAGCGGCTCAAAGGAGCCTGAAGAAAAAAAGGCCGGATGTTGACATGCCTGCATTGGGCACGTTGTCAGTTGATGAGGTCAAAATGCTACTGAACCTGACCGAACCCAACAAGGACAATAGGGAGGTCATCTGGAGAGGCGATATGTGCAGTTTAAAACGCTCCGACCTGAAGGAGCTTATAACACCTAGGATGGATATTAGCAATGAAACTATCGACGCTATGCTATCGGTGCTCGAAGAAAGACGCCACCCAGAAAAAGTTATATGCATATCCACATTCGAGTCGGGGCGAATTCTTGGAGGGCAAGACAGAGAAGTTGATGATTTTATCCTCCCTAAAATCGTAGGTGCGTCTCCAACAAAGACCGTGATCGCACAACCATGCTGGTCTTCAGGTCATTGGACTCTGGTGGTTGTCTATGGCCCGTCCAAAGAGATTTTGGCATTCAACAGTATCTCTAGGGAGCTAGGCGAAGGTGATGATCCGGAGCAGACTGTAGGCCTACATGAATGTGCAGCAGCGGATGCGGCTGTATACTGGAGGGATCTACTCAAGGTCGACTGGCCCCTGAGAATCCTGAGGAAAGAGAGCCAACAACAACCACCGGGGAGCAACGATTGCGGCGCCTTCGTTTTATACTGGATAAGGTGCCTAATGTTAAATCTTGACCCTACGAAGGAGAAGGACCCCAATACCATCCACTCTATCAGGGGTGAATTGGCGGTCATGTTACTTAGGGATCGTCGGTCGTGTGTGCAGGTCTAAACAGACAAAGATATTTTAAGTTTTGTTTATTTTATGGTTTACATGTACAAAATGTTTACATATTCAGTTCACAAACTATTTACATGTAAAAATACAAACATTACCAATGTCATTCTTAAGCTAACTTTATTCCGAACAGACAGTCTTCTTATTCCGAACAGACCCACCACTTATTCCGAACAGACCAACACTTAATCCGAACAGACACAACACTTAATCCGAACAGACTCACAACTTAATCCGAACAAACGCAACATTTAATCCGAACAGGCTCACAACTTATTCCGAACACAGTCTTCTTATTCCGAACAGACCCACCACTTATTCCGAACAGACCCAACACTTAATCCGAACAGACGCAACACTTAATCCGAACAGACTCACAACTTAATCCGAACAAACGCAACATTTAATCCGAACAGGCTCACAACTTATTCCGAACACAGTCTTCTTATTCCGAACAGACCCACCACTTATTCCGAACAGACCCAACACTTAATCCGAACAGACGCAACACTTAATCCGAACAGACTCACAACTTAATCCGAACAAACGCAACATTTAATCCGAACAGGCTCACAACTTATTCCGAACACAATCTTCTTATTCCGAACAGACCCAACACTTAATCCGAACAGACTCACAACTTAATCGGAACAGAACCACCACTTATTCCGAACAGACCGAACACTTAATCCGAACAGACTCACAACTTAATCCGAACAGAACCACCACTTATTCCGAACAGACCGAACACTTAATCAGAACAGACCCAACACTTAATCCGAACAGACTCACAACTTAATCGGAACAGAACCACCACTTATTCCGAACAGACTCACAACTTATTCAGAACAGACACACCACTTAATCCGAACACACACAACTTATTCCCAACACACCCACAACATATTCCGAACAGGAAAAACTTATTTCGATCAGACACAAGTAAATCTGAACTGAACTTGTATAACAACCATTTACAGATCAAAACAGATCAACAATTACAAGTTTCTTGGTTTTACAAGAACGGGAAAAAACAAAAAAATGTAAATTAAGGAGGAAATTCCTCGTAATACAAACTCATGTCCCAATCAGAGAAATCAGGATCCGCGGGTTTTGGTGCTACTTGGTGAAGCGGCGAAGTAACCTTCATCTTCCACTTTCCCTTCTCTTGTTGGGCGTGTTTTTTATGGCTCTTTTTAATTATCTTCTTAGCTAAAGACACTCGACGTCTAGTCGGCGGTCTTCCTATACGTCTGACCTTTTCCGGATTAAGAACCGATGTACCCGAAGACTCAGGTTCATCAGGTCGAACCAAGTTTTGTGTAGTGTGCATACGTGCCTTAAGCATTTCAATACACTTAACGACCTCAATATACCTTTTGTGGGAGATGAAGGCTTCATGTGCGATCCAAACGGCACGACCCATGATGTCGTCGTGACGACGTAGCACATCCTTCGCCATTACACCATCGTCTGGGTACGTCTTATCTCGATAGCTCCTTCGAATATCCTTCCGCCATCGATTAAGGATGTAAGAGTCTGGAAGCAATGCATTAGGATTCAAGCGTGCAAGTACAACAAAAACGTGGCAGCATAGAAGCCCAACGTGCTGAAACATTCTGCAATCACATGTAAAATTCATGGATGTGTTTTGTACTAGGAAACGTTTCGACAGTAGCTGCTCACCAGCCAAAACACGTTCAGATACCTTGTACTGGAATGTTTCATTCGTATTGAACTCCTCCGTTATATCGCAGTATATCATCTTCCCAATTTGTAACTGCATTTTTTTGAAGACCCCTACGGTATACAACTCGCTCAACTGACTCTCGAATGGATAAATTGAAACCAACTGGGGTTTTTTATGAAGACAATCAAATTCTGATTGAGCTTCCTTCTCGTACTTGTGGCGGAGCGCAAGTTCGTATTGTTGAACAAACTGCTTAAGGGTGGTCTTCGAAGTAAGATACTTGTCGAAGAAGGCGTTCATACTCTCGCTCCTCTGAGTAGATGCCATTCCCGCGAAAAAAAAATCACCAACAAATGCAGGGATCCACGACTCTCGGATTGCATAAATGGATTTGAGCCAGCTGTGGTTCTGCAGGTCAAAATCAAGAAGGAAACCCTGCCAATTACGATCAAATTCTGCTGGGGTTTTGGAATCATATACAATCAATTTCAGATCAAATAATATGTGATCCCGATACTGCGTCGGCAACTTCACGGGAGCTTTGTTCATTATGTGCCATATACAGAATCTGTGTCTTGAATCTGGGAAGACATTCCTTACAGCAGCAGTAATGACACCACATTGATCTGTTATTATAGCTGGGGGGGGGTATATCTGCATAAGGGACCCAATTCGAAAGGAGTGAGACATTATTCCGAACAGTCAGACTTCTTAATCCAAACAGACAGTCTTCTTATTCCGAACAGACACAACACTTAATCCGAACAGTCAGGCCACTTATTCCGAACAGACACAACACTTAATCCGAACAGTCAGACTTCTTATTCCGAACAGACAGACTACTTATTCCGAACAGCCAGACTACTCATTCCGAACAGACACAACACTTAATCCGAACAGTCAGACCACTTATTCCGAACAGACACAACACTTAATCCGAACAGTCAGACTTCTTATTCCGAACAGACACAACACTTAATCCGAATAGTCCGACTTCTTATTCCGAACAGACACAACACTTAATCCGAAAAGAACCACCACTTATTCCGAACAGACCGAACACTTAATCAGAACAGACCCAACACTTAATCCGAACAGACCCACCACTTATTCCGAACAGACTCACAACTTATTCCGAACAGACTCACAACTTATTCCGAACAGACACAACACTTAATCCGAACAGTCAGACCACTTATTCCGAACAGACACAACACTTAATCCGAACAGTCAGACCACTTATTCCTAACAGACACAACACTTAATCCGAACAGTCAAACTTCTTATTCCGAACAGACACAACACTTAATCCGAACAATCCGACTTCTTATTCCGAACAAACACAACACTTAATCCGAACAGAGAGACTTCTTAATACGAACAGACAGACTTCTTATTCCGAACATACACTCTTCTTATTCCGAACAGACAGACTTTTTATTACGAATAGACAAACAAAAAAGAGGAAGATATGAAGAGGGAAGAAGGAAAAAAACTTACCGTTCATGCACGACAACCAGGTTTGGAACAACCATATGTAATTTTGAGTAGTCTCATAGGACAGCAAAGCGCAACCGAGCAAAACTGATTCGAAATAGTGATTGACTCCTACAAATGGGGCGAATGGCATGTCGTATTTGTTGGTAATGTAGGTTGTGTCGAAACATATTGCGTCTCCAAAGTATGAATATGCAGCTCTAGAACGACTGTCAGCCCAAAAAACGTTGCGTAGTCTTCCTTCGTCATCCATATCTATTACATAAAAAAACATGGAATCAATCTTCTGCATCCTAATGAAATAGTCCTGAAGAGCTTGTACATCACCAGGTCCCATCTTCAAATTTCTGACTTGGTTTACAACATTCCTGCAAACAGGAACCAGTAAGACCAGGCGCAAAATGTTCAACTTCAATTATGTTAGACGGAAAGAACACAAACCTTAAATCCCTTTCGTTGAAAGTCAATTTGTCATAACCTCCAGCCTCGACCACAAGAGATTGCATGGTCTTAGCAGCCGATATCTCAGCTTCATCATTAACCGATATCCGTGCTACGACAGCCTCAGGGACGGTTCGTTTTTGCCTGAGAAATCGCATTTGCTCTGGGTCAAGCATGGGATGGTTATGGTTAAGATCCACAAAGTTAACGTTGTAACCCCTTGCTGTGTTTCCGGATACCCTTATCCGAGCAGTGCATTGTACTCTGCTGGATAACCTAGGCTTCAATTTTCCTTGCCCTTGGTCCGTTGGTGCGGTGCCCTCCTTGGAGCAAGTCAGTGTGACCCGTATAACAACACCACGATCGTAATGAGATTGTCTTGTCTTAACGCCAAAACCACAATAATCGGCATAGGCCACGTAAAATGCTTTGGCTTCTTCGAAAGAGGGGAAAAACATCCCCTCATGGGGAACGTTTGATGACTGCTCCACTAGGGGAACGATTTCCATTTGAGTACAGAGGAATGATCACAGAAGAGAAGGGAAGGAAAAGAAAGAGGCATCTTGAGATTGATAACAAGTCTTATGTGCCGTGTAGGAGCGCCGAGCGCCAAAATGATGAAGGAAGAGAGTGATTTGAGTCGCATTAATGAGGGATGGAGGGAAGGATGGTGGAAATGATGAAGGTACGAAAATAGAGGAATAAAAAAACCAAAAACATTTCATATCCCTTCGCGCCAACAAAGCAGCGTCTGCTGAGTGGACTGGCCACATCAGCGCGCGTCCACTAAACATTTTCCTATTTTAATATATATATATTTTTTCGATATTTATTAGATAAATTTAATATACATTGTATTTTATGATAACTTTTAATATTAGAAAATAACATAAATATTCTACCTTAGTAAAATATCATATCATATCTTACAATAGTAATCTAATAACAATATAAATTTAAATCTAAGGACATACTGGTTATTTAACATTTAGAATCATGAGCAATATTTTTTTTCCATCCAAACGAATTTTGATTCTTACATTTTCATTTAGAATCTGAATTCTCACAGGAATCATGTCACAAGAATGCAATCCAAACGCACTCTAAGGCTATTATAAAACAAAACCATCTTTTGTTGCCTTGCATATATAAAACTTAGTAATATATCTTTCAACCGCAAAGCTTCTATAGATATTTTTTGTGGCGATCTTCTTCATAGTCGGAATCAAGATATCTAATCAGCTCAATAGAAGACCTTCCGGAAGTTGCGATTATGGGCAACAGAGAGAGTGATGATATTGTTTGGATAGAACTATTTGTATTAGGACTCATGACGGCTTGGTGAGAACTCTACTCCATGTTTCCCATGTTTCAGATGCGATGAGATATCTTATTTTTGGGGTAGTTTTGAAACAACTCCTCCATAAAATAAGACAGATCCCCAATCACAGACTCTTGTCTTTTGGTGTCTAAGCCTAACCTTCTTCTCCAAATTTTGTAATGACACAACCTATCGAGATGTCTATTTATAAAAAGACAATTTAAATTCAGTTACTTGAAAGTAAGGACCCAAATCGCTAAGCGATGGAAATCGATTCCACAAAATTAAGAAGCAATTAAAAAATTCAAGATAGCATTGACACCTATTGTCAAACATCCCTAACCCGCGGGTACAACTCTGAACTCCCAAGTAAAAATATCAAAATATAATAACTCTTACAAGATCCTTAATTTTAGGTAGTTAATTTTTTACATTAATGCAATACCTGCATTTAATATTTTTCCATATACCAAAATAGTACCTTATTTGTGGTGTAACTTATTGTATTGTTGTCATGTAATGAAACTTTTAATGGCTACTTTGATTTCTTTTAAATTCACCACAATGATTTACATCCCCAGGTTGGTTAATCCTCTTTGTTTCAACTTTCCTATTTTAAACTTAAATTGACGGTGGTTTCGGCGCATGGTAAACTTAAATTCCAGAAATCAAGCTGACTTGTAGAATTGATTGAATACTTCGTACTAGTAATCATAGATTCATAAGTATGGTGGGTCTGTTCAAAGTACCCTTTGTGATCCTTAGGTATAGATAAACTACAAAATCGACATCCAAAACTAGAACTTTCTCAACGTAAGTTTCACTATCTCTATCTATAAATGTTTTTTTCTCAATACCCTTCCCTATTTTCTCCTAGTAAAATATCACAGTTTTTTTATTTATGGGAAGCTTGGTAAAATATCACAGTTAAGAATATTCCTTAGTAAACGTTTATTAGCGGTTAACTCGATAGATATTAAAACAAAATAATTAAAAGGAAAGAAATTTACTTGACATAATAAGTATAAAAAAAGAGTAGATTTTCAAAAAAAGGGTAAGAAATAAGAACCCCTAAAAACATGATCTGGAACTGGAAGAGATATTAATGCGAAAAACAAAGACCCAATCATATGATTAAGAAACAGCATCAAATCAATGGTCCGAAAAAGGCAAACCCCTAAGCCCAGATAAAAGTCGGCTCGGAAACAAAAGCACGGCGCGAGCACAAACAGATTCCACCCAAATCCACATCACCTCCTGCACCCCCAAAACCCCATAACCCCGTGCCCCACAACCAACGGCCACGATTCCCCCACCCTCCCAATCCAACGGCCCACACCAAACCTCCTCCCTCGTATAAAACCCTCCCACCCCCCTCCCCTCCCCTCCCTTCCAACCAAGATGCAGCACGCTGCCGAACAACCGCAACCGACGAAGCCCGCGGTGGCGGTCGCGACTCCTCCTCCGCCGCAGTGGATGCCGCCGATTCCGTACCCGATGATGCCGCCGCCGCACCACTACGCGCCGCCGCCGCACTACCTTCCGTACCCGCAGTACCCGCCGGTGGCGTTCCACCGCCACCCGAGAGAGCTGCCGCCGCCACAGCAGCAGCAGGGCGGGGAGGAGAACAAGACGGTGTGGGTAGGAGATCTGGTGTACTGGATGGACGAGAGTTACCTGCACAGCTGCTTTGCGCACACCGGCGAGGTTAGGGTTTTGCGGCTTTTGCGTTTTCCATTGGGTATGGTGGATTCTGATGTCTTACTTCTTAGGTTGGTGAGATCCGTTTGATGGAGACAGGTTGATGACTTTTGAGGAAGGAAAAGTAACCTGCTTGTGTAGTTATTGGTTATTAGGAGTTAAGTGGTTAAGGTTGTGGTATTTGTGGTACTAATTGTTAAAAAGTAATCTTCCACGGATATATTCAGGGTAGTTGTTGTGTCGGATACTATGATGTAGGTTTTTGACTGGAAAGAGACGTTATTTCTACTTTTGTGTTGAACAATATACCGTTTTGAGTTTCGAGTTCCAGAGCTGACTTTCTAGGGTTCAATCAGTGTTTATTATTTGGGGGTTTCTTGTTTAGTATGATCATTATTTAATTTATTTTTCATCACGTATGTACATGAAGGTATTGATAGGGAACGAGCATTGATTCATTGAGTCGTTTTTAGAGCATTTTATGTTTTTAAGTTAAATCTCGACATATAACACATTGTCGGGATTCGATCCCTCGTCTAGGCTACCTAAGGCTGGTGATTTACCAACTAAGCTAACCACAGTTGGTGATAAGCATTGAGCCATTGGTAAACTATAATGACGTCATCTGGTTTTGTTCCTACATTTATTTATGGAATCTTTAGGAATTCATGCACTATCTGACATCATTCGGTCATTTGTAACTTAGATAAAGTCAGAATGTTACAACTTCAATTTAATGTTTGTATATAATCTGCATTTATCGTCTAGAAAAGCTAATTGACTTTTTTTCAGCTTGTCTCGATAAAAGTTATACGAAATAAGCAGACTGGTCAGTCCGAGGGCTATGGATTTGTGGAGTTCACTTCGCATGCAGCTGCAGAGAAAGTATTGCAGAACTTCAGCGGAATGGCAATGCCTAATTCAGAGGCTCCTTTTAAATTAAATTGGGCATCATTCAGCATGGGGGAAAAGCGTTCAGATTCTGCTTCTGATTTATCCATATTTGTTGGTGACCTGGCTTCAGATGTCAATGATAGTTTACTGCAAGAAACCTTTGCCAAGAAATATGCTTCTGTAAAAGGTGCCAAAGTTGTTATTGATGCAAATACTGGACGGTCAAAGGGATATGGATTTGTAAGATTTGGAGAGGAAAGCGAGAAAACACGAGCACTGAATGAAATGAATGGTATTTATTGCTCTACAAGACCGATGCGAGTTGGCGCCGCAACTCCTAGGAAGTCATCTGGTATGTTGTAAGCTTACCTTTCTCCTTGGGACAATGAATGCCACATGCCTTGTGTATGTCTGTAGTAAGTGATAGCTTCAGTTTTATTTTCTCTCAAGGCTCTATTTTGATATAGCCATGTATGGTTAGCTGTTTGACTCTATACGTAATATCACATTTTACATTTATACCTAATATGATTTCTCCCTCCGATAAAAAACTACTTTGGTTATTGACCGAGGGTGAGTAAAATCATTAGCTAGTTTGGCATCTTCGTTCTACATGGTTATGATTTTTTTAACGGTACATGGTTAAGTAATGAATTATGTGATTTTGTAGTTTTTTTTGCATGTTCTGTATCTTTTAGTTGTTTTCTCATGAAGATGATCTTGTAAATTTTAGTGCAACATCATCTCTATTTGCACTAACCAATGCTATGATTATTTCTTGCAGGCAGGAGAATTTTTGTTTTCATAAACTAGGCCATTTCCTATGTAGTAATGTAGCATTTTTTTCAGATTCATGAATGTATGATACTATAATGAATTCCATGCCTTAAAAGTGAAGAAACAGTTTTCGGAAAGTGGGAGTACCAGAGTATTTTAGCAATTGGCTCAATTTGTTGCCATTTTCTTGTAAAAACATGTCGTTGACACTTAAAATACTGATAACAAAGATGAGTAACGGATCAACAAAAAAATCGCAAACCACTTGATGACAAAAAATCAAGCTATTGTGGAAGTAGTTACTGTCTCTCCAAAGAAGAATTTAATACACATTCACAATAAAGTAGTTGAAGTTTGTTAGTACAATAGAAGTTAGAAGATTAATGTAGAAAGTCGTGAGAATAGTTGTAGGCAAGGTGGAAAGTGCAAATTAATGCTGATAACAAGGGCTATAGCTCAGTCAGCAGAGCAGCTCATTTATGTCTGCTCTAATGCTTTTTCAAGAAAGTAGATTATGCAGTAACTATATTTGGTTGTATTCCTAAATAGATATTTTGCTTCTAATATAGTCCATGTTCTATGACTTGATTTTGTGGTGAAGCCTCAAGCCGTTATTGCTTGTTTGCTTCATTTTGTCTAGCAGCTGACTTATAAACACCTCATTTACTACACCAGCAATACAGACCCTTTTCTGACATTAACCTATTATTATAGGAACATACCATAATGATTTCTGCTTAGTTCATCGATCAACAAACTATCTCATTAATTGTGTTTAGGTGGTTCTGGATCTGGTGGTTTTCAAGGTGCACAGGGTGAGGGTGATTCAACCAACACTACAGTGAGTCCCTTGATTCATTTACTGATGGTTTTGCAACTTTTGCTGTTACATTGGTCTTAATTTAAGTTGTGCACACAGGTATTTGTTGGTGGACTTGACCCAGAAGCTAAAGAAGAGGACCTCAGACAGGCTTTCTCTCAATATGGTGAGATCTCGTCAGTGAAAATTCCAGCGGGAAAGCAGTGTGGTTTTGTCCAATTTGTCAACAGGTACTTTGAACAATATCTGATTGAATATTGCCGTTTAGCGTTTCCAAAAATCCTATTTTTGGTTTAATCATGTATTACATGACATGAATTTTAAAACATCGCAGAAATAATGCAGAAGAAGCACTACACAAATTGAATGGAACAGTCATTTGTAATCAGACAGTTCGCCTTTCCTGGGGTCGCAATCCAGCAAACAAGCAGGTAGGGTAGTTGATTGTTGGATAAGTAGTCTATCATAGTCAATAGTTTAATCAAGCAGCAATTTACCTTTTACGTTTTTTACAAGAATTAAGTATGGAATGAAAAATTTATGTGTTTTCCAATCACATTAGCCAACCAAAATCCCTCTGTTAGTACTGTGTGTTACTTAACAAACTTGTCTTTTGTAACTTCATAGCAATGTCACTGATAAAAATAAATAAAGAAATAGCATTATAGCAATGTCATGATATATTTTGTACTTTTTGTAGTCTGATAAAATTTCTCGTAATGGTGAAAAATGTAGATGCGGTCTGACTCCAGCAACCAGTGGAATAATCAATATTACGGAGGGCCTGTCTATGATGGATTCGGATATCCTGCACCACCCTATGATCCAAGCATGTTCACAGCAGCATATGGAACTTACCCGTTGTACGTCAACCAACAACAAGTGAGCTAGGAGTGCTGCAGTAATAAAAGAAGCTATATGAGCTTGCCGGCTCAAATGAGCTTTAATGTGTCGAACTGATAGTTTAGATAGGCTTGAATGTAGTGAGCTTGGTTTTTGCTGCTAAAATAGGAAATTTTACTGCGTAGTACTTTCTCACCCCCTCCATTTGTTGAGCCAGTGGTAGTTCTTCCAGATTTTGACTGGCTATCCAGATGTATGCATAAAGCCGACCATGAATAAATGGGTGCAGGCTTGTTAATTATGGTTATTGTTAAGCTGAAAGTAACGTACTAAAAGTACTGAATTTCAAATGCTGGTCCGGATTTTCTTGTTTAAATGATGGTATTCTTTTGAAGTGAATTGGGAAGACCTTTCAGGATTTGTTGCGGGTATCGATAGGTCTAGCACGATGTGGGAGCTTGAAATGCTGTTTTCCTGGTAAATTTTAGTCTAACATTCATGTATGCTTAAAATCTCGGCAACAAGGGAATATTTTGCATGTTTAGTATGTACTCGTATCTTTAGAAGTGAATTAAAGATGCATCCCCAAATTGAGCGTGTTACGCTATTCGCAACCTGAGTAGGTCACTCCGTAGATCCAAGGCAGTGAGTGAGATACAATTACATGACGTGCTCGATTCAGGAGAAGTTCAAATGAGGTAAACATAACTCATCTTCTTTTGATGTTGAACGTCTGGTGTTCTACTCTTATCATCCAAAATACAATGGGAAGGAAAAAAATTACATGAATAGCCAGCCGATCATCATTTAACCTCCCGTTCTTCAGATCACAATGGTTCTCCAGACATAAGAGCCATGGGCATGGTGTAAAAAACCCCTACGTTAACTGAAAGATGCTACTTGCTGCTAGAAAAATGAGATAATTTTGTAGTGTTTAAGGTCAAGAATATGGGGAAAAAGGAAGAGTTACCGCAATTGTACATTACATTTGGTTTTCAAGGAACTTAATTTCTTTACACTAAACAGTGATAGAAATGACGAAAACCATACAAACCGACCAGGAATATGAGGCCAGGTGCATTTTCTGTATGAAACTCAAAAGAAAAGAAAGGCGATATACAATGCTATAGAATATTTAATTTCCATGTTTTCCCTAACCTTGAGCAGTGAGATTGATGTGAAAAGTGGGCATTATTAGTTCACGGTAAAAAGAACCAAAATCATTTATGCAGCCCCAATTGCTTTTGTAAGCAGCAATTCAAGTTCTTCCAACCTAAAATGAAAGAATGGCAGTCATAATTGTTGCTAAAGTAAGCAAATTAGATGCCGGTCCAACTTTAAGAAACATACCTCACATTACTTAAGTCGGGGTAAGTTTTAATTGCATCTTTGAAGTCCTAGAATAAGAAGAAAGGAAAAGGTATTATTCAAAGCGGGAACGTAAGCATATAGCTTCAAAAATCAAAGGGAAAGTGCTCTGACCTGATCAGCTGTGGATGATGTATAAGTTATTATACATGGCATTCCTGCTTGAGTTGCAGCCTGAGAATAGAAAACATACCCCAATATGAGAGGGAAAAAATCTATACGTGATCGTAAGCAAAAAGAATGCAGAGCCACCTGTAGTCCAATAACGCTATCTTCCACAACCAAACAGTTTTTGCTCAGTACGTTGAGCTTCTGTAAAAAAATATTTCATTTAAGATTAAGTGACGGACAAAAACATCATTCTGTTACAGAAAAATTCTGCCGCTTCTACCTGTGCAGCTGTTAGATAAATAGATGGGTCTGGCTTCTTTTGTTTGACATCATCACCTGTGTTGTAGAATATATTTCGTAAAAATGCATGTGCATGATTGCCCTAACTATGACGACAAAGTCTAGAGGTACGAAGGTAGAAAAGGACCGTCTATGTTTATTTATATCTCCATGAACCATGTTACTTCCCTCTTGGTGACTACTGTCAAGATTATAATAAGTACTACAAGAATGATTCTTCACTTCTCTTCTTGTGATCTTTTGCGAGTTGGAGATAATTTGAGGTCACTTCTGGGTTACGCTACTAGTGAACTAATATGTAGCAAAATTTATAGAATCCTCTTTATTTTAGAAAGAAAAAAAGTGAATAATTTGTCATCAATGTTTAAACCACGTCGACCTTTTGAAGACTATATAGTGGTACAGAATCAAGTTTTCCATCAAGATGAATGATGATAGTTTAGAGGGCAAGAAAAATACCAGCAAGGAAACAGTCAAGCTTCCTGAACCGCTCCTGCAATACCATATGTAAAAGTAAGATAAAAATCATCATAATCACTGAATATAAATAAGCTATTAGCCAATATTAACAAGAGAAATTGTTGGGTAAAGGCCTTACTATTCCAATGAGGTTTTCAAGACATAGAATCACAGAACTTTTAGTTGCAGCCGAGCAAACAGCAAGTTTCATGCCCTAGAGATGACCCTCCAAAACAAAAACAAAAACAAAAACACTTGTTAAAGCCAGCAAATATTGCAATATGGAATCTCCAAATGTACTAGGGGAAGTCTGCTATACTAGTTTTAGATGATCCACTTCTATAATGACAAGCATTGCCAAAGGCCCAAAAAAAATGAGTGAAATGGTAGGCTCAAAAGTAAAACCATAAAGAAAAAAACAAACAAAACTAATAATCTAATTGCTAAATTTCACTACACAAAACTGATAGTCTAAATACTAAATTTCATTACCGCAGTCTTTGCAGCGTCCATGAGGTGGAGAACTCCGGGCCTCGGTTCTACCTGGTAACAACAGTAAGCTTAATGAAATTTGCCAGGTCCCTTCTGAAGATGGCATATTCACCTAAATTGCATAATTTACTTACACTTCCAGATCTGATAATATCCTTGTACCTTTCTGTTTTCCAATCCTGCATTGGCGAGACAACAAATAAATCACGAACTAGGTTGCAAAGGAAAAGGTTGCGAAGAGAATATCCTAAAGCGAGCAGATGAATCAGGTCTATCATAGGTGGCCATAAGGCCAAACTTCTAATAATCTACCAAATGAGGCTCATATGCAAAGTAGTTTAGAATTCTCCAAAAGAAAATTCAAACCTAAAATTAGCACGCTCCCATTGCTTTCAAAGCTTAATTGCTACTTTACTAAGATAACCACATAAAGTTTATTCACAACCAAAACTCTCATCTCTCCAAACAAGACCAGTTGAGTTCCACAAAATTGCATGAGTTGGAAAGAGAAAAACTCAACACAAAACCAACATCCATCCACAAAACTCACATCTCCTAAACAAACTCGTCTCCCGACGAAATGCGATTCAAAGTAAATCCCTGAGCTCCGAGACAAATTAGGGAAACCTCAACGCACCTGAATTGTATCGATGAGCTTCACCTTGCTCTCGTCGTCCGCAGGCGCCACGGGGAAGATCTTCGAAGTAGGCCATCCATGTTCCCCAAAGTACCTAACAACACCAGACCCAACTAAAAAAAAAGGCGAATCGAGCAAAAAGCGAATTCACTTGAAAACACCGACGGACCATCTCATCTTGGGCTTTCCGCCCCCGATCTGGTTCTGCAGCACGTCGTAGAACTCGGGGGACCAATCGAGCGGTCCCGAGGCGGAACCGGGGCATCGGACGTCGAAGTGGGCGAAGGCGTCGTTGTATGCCTGGCGGTGGAGGTGCTCGGACTCGAGAATGACACCGTCGCAGTCGAAAATGAGGGCGTGGAGAGGGGAGGAGGAGGAGGAGGAGGAGGAGGAGGGAGTGGATGCCTTCGGTTGCGATGGAGTGGCGGAGGAAGAGGAGAGGGTTCGGAAAGCAAGGCGACGTGGTTTTGGGGAGGGGAGAGAAGGGTTAGGGAAGAAGGGAAGGGGGAGGGAGTGAGGGGAAGAGAGGATTGCGGCCATTGGTGGGGGAGTTCGGACGAGTGGTGGGAAAAGGCGCGGGTCGGTTTTTGTGGTGTGGTCAAGTGTGAGTTTTTGAAATCGGAAACCGGAATCCGATGGTGGTAGACTTAGAAAATGTGAGGCGGGTGTTAGTTGGAGTCTATCTATGTTGGAGACTCGGCTTGGGCTGGTTTTTGTTTGTGGGAACTTGGACCAGTCCATCTGATTTGGGCAATTCTTACAACATTTTTTATTTTTGTTGTTTCCAGTTCAATTTATTGGAACCCCCTCAGTTTACAGTTTAGATTTGAATTACACTTTATAGTTCAAATGCATTGGACCATCTAGTACCTAAGGGGATCCAAGTCCTTTTTGTGGACTTGACTTTTAGGATACGTTTGGATAGCCTAACATACCATAGTTTAGGGAATCCGTATTATTCATAAAAATATAGCTTTTCACTTTTCAGTCATATCGGGGTGTTTGGATCACACTGCATTATAAATATATGTTTTTCTCGAAAATGTATTTTTTTGAAAAAGAAGTAGTACAACCTTTTGTCTCAAATACGTACACGTTGTGTCTCTTCTTACTTTATTTCTTATGAAACATTTGATTTTACAAAAAAAAAAAATTGTAGCCAGACATTATTATGTATGATAGTATATTTTCCAAATACTTTATTTGATTTGGATGACAGTATGAAAAATACGGTTTTGAAAACAAAGATTTAAAATATTTAGTTACCTAAACATGAACTCAGAGGATTGAGGTGGTAGCTAGGTTTGGTGGTTGAATTTCGTCTGGGTTTGATAAGTAATTGCATCATATGTTGTATCATGTCCTTTAGTGTTTTTTGTAATATATAAAATGTTTCTAATTTTGATTAATTAAATATGCAAATGTTAAACGCATATAAGTCCTTGATCGTTTTAAACATCAAGTCTTGTTGAGATTGAGAGTAGTGGCGGTGCTATACAGGGGTCATAGATTTTGGATTTTCCTTAGTGAAATGTATACTAATTAGGATTTTGTTTCTCTAAGATTTTCAATTTCAAGTATTTAAGTATAATTCCCCCTACCCTGAAGTTTGGATTTTACTTAGTTAAGTATTCTTATACTAGATTTTGAATCTCTTAAACTTTTTACACGATGTCATACAAATTGTGCCTAAACTGCAAACATATGTCATCTACTCATCTCCCAACTCATAGTTAGAATTGTATATAATGGATCATACAAAAATAGGTGATCCTCACCACTAATTATAGATGAGTTTAAATGGAGATAGGATGGAGAGGTCACACAAAGTTACAAGTAATAGAGATGAGAAGTGAGGGTCCACGGAATGACACGAACGGTGTGTTTGGTACGTAGGAATCAATGAGGGAATGAAATCATCATTCCATCATTGATTCCATTCCTATGTTTGGCCTCAAATTTTGATAAGGAATGGTGATTTCCTTGGAATTCCAATTCCCTCGTACGAAGGAATGGTGATTCCTTCCCACCCACTAGGAACGGTGATTCCATTCCTGGTGGTTATTTTCATAATTTTTTGTTTTTTAATTTCCAATAAGCCCTCCTATAAATTTGTGAATGTTGTTTATCTAATTCAGTGTATTCATATAGAGAAGTATATATCCATGTATTTGATGTAGATTTCAATTTGATTGAGAGAAAATGTGAGACATTGCCAATGGTGGGCTAGGGGGTAGAAGCGCCGGATGTGGAGAGAGTAGACGAGCCAGAGATGGAAGACGTATGAAGTGAAAATGGAAGAGAATTTCTGATACCAAGTTATACAAATCATACAATCCACGTTTTGTGTTGTTGTGTCTTTTTTTTGGTTAAAGTAATATATCTTGATTACTGCCCCAACAAGTACATTATAATATGAGTCCTTATACACGGACGCGGGCGTCCGTGACGCGCCCTACGTGGCTTCAAAAAGTGGAGGAGTCAGCGTCTACTTGGATTGTCATGTCACGCTTTCCTTCCGAACGCGCCTTAAATTGTTTTAAATTTTTTTTGACGGTTTTCGAAGAAGGACGGTTCGTTTCCAGATTAGACAGCGGCAGACACCCTACGAACGACGGTTCGGATACCGAGGAAGATAACATATCCAGAACTGAAGGGAGACTATCGCTTTCTTTCTTTCTTACCTGTGAACGTAGGAAGCGCACCTGTGAAGCTTTCCCGACTTTCTTTCCCTGTGAAGCGCACCTTCTAAACGATAATGGAATCTTTAACTCCGGCCGTCGATATCGAACACGTCCCAGAAGCGGTGGGTCTCTAATTTTTTCTTTCCCTGGGTCGTTATTTTTTCTTTCCCTGGGTCGTTTATTAAATTATTGGTTTTAGGGAACCACGTACTACTTCCGGGAATCACGATGCTCCTGGAAGGCCATCCGAAAGCAGTTTGACCGGATGAATAAGGTGGAGAAGGAGGCTTTCCGTAGCACCCCATTCGGTCACTTCCTAAACCTTCCTAACATTACGACGGACAACGAAATAGTCGGTTGGTTCGTCGAGCACTACGATACGGAGGTGGTGGGGCTGAGAATAGGATCAGGGGTAGTTCCCCTTACACCGGAAGACATCGCCCTAATTTTGGGGTTACGTACGCATGGGGAGGTCGTGGTGATGGAACCATTGCGCGTCCAGAAGCGAGACGGGGTGAACCTTGACAACACCCAACTTTTAGTTCATCTGATGGCAAACAGTACCATGGGCGAGACGGAGGAGTACGTTCGTCTCCTGATTTCTTTCATCTTCAACAATTTTTTGTTCTATGATGGAACACTGCGACCGAAGGAATGGTTCATGCACCCTCTGAGGAACATCAAACGCCTAAGCAGCTACGCATGGGCAAGTGCAGTTCACAAAACCCTGGTTGGAGGCCTCGAGAAAGAAAGTTTAGAACTGCAGGAGAGGAAAAAGGCAGGGAATTTCATAATGAGGCAGGGGAACGTCGAAGGTTGTGTTGCCATACTACACGTAAGTTTTTGTTCCTGCTTCACACTTCCTCTTTTTTTGTTTTTGTTCTTTTCGGAAGACGATGTGTGTCTGTTCGGAATACGTTGTGAGTCTGTTCGAATTAAGTGGTGGGTCTGTTCGGATTAAATGGTGGGTCTGTTCGGGTTAAGTGGTGGGTCTGTTCGGATTAAGTGGTGAGTCTGTTCGGAATAAGTGGTGCGTCTGTTCGGATTAAGTTGGGTGTCTGTTCGGATTAAGTGGTGGGTCTGTTCGGATTAAGTGGTGAGTCTGTTCGGAATAAGTGTTGCGTCTGTTCGGATTAAGTTGGGAGTCTGTTCGGATTAAGTGGTGCGTCTGTTCGGATTAAGTTGGGTGTCTGTTCGGATTAAGTGGTGCGTCTGTTCGGATTAAGTGGTGCGTCTGTTCGGGTGAGGTGGTGCGTCTGTTCGGATTAAGTGGTGGGTCTGTTCGGAATACGTTGTGAGTCTGTTCGGAATACGTTGTGCGTCTGTTCGGATTAAGTGGTGGGGCTGTTCGGAATATGTGGTGGGGTTGTTCGGATTAAGTGTTGGGTCTGTTCGGAATACATTGTGAGTCAGTTCGGAATACATTGTGAGTCTGTTCGAAATACATTGTGAGTCTGTTCGCATTAAGGGGTGGGTCTGTTCGGATTAAGTGGTGGGTCTGTTCGGAATAAGACGTGTGTCTGTTCGGAATAAGAAGTCCGTCTGTTCGGATTAAGTTGGGTGTATGTTCGGTTTAGGTTTAATGTATGTTCGGATTCAGTTGTCTTTCGAATATGAAGGTACGTTGGTATAGTAGTTCTCATTTTTTTCCTTTCCATTTGAAGGTGTGGCTTTGTGAGAAATTTAAATTGGGGGAGCCCAGAACTGGAGTTTTCCCACGGATGAAAAGATGGACGGAGATGTTTGGGAAACGATTAACCCTGAGGAAATGGGAGGAACGTGGAATTACCTTACATCGGATTTACGACGGCACGTTCGACCTGATAGGGGCTCCATCAATGAGTGAAAGGGAGCTGCAACTTATTGGTCCTGTTCGAAAGAGCTCAACTTCAACCGTCAGTTTGCCAAGGCTCCAACTGGCAGACTGCAGCATTCCATGCGACCCGCTGCTCCAAGAATTGGAGCTGAGTGAGGTGAAGACAAAATGGCTGAGGGCCGAAGCTGCCCTTAAGAAGGCCACAGAACAGGTACACGACCTCAGGGAAGAACTGAGGATTTCCCAGGAAGAGTGTGGGAGGCTCAGGAAAGATATTATATATCTTCGAGGGACAGGGACAACTGGAGTCCCTGGTGGGGAGAACGAGCGAGAGCAAGAGGAGGAGAATAGGAAGAAGAGGGAGGCGGAGGAAGAAGAGAATAGGAAGAGGAAGGAGGATGAAGAAGAAGAAAAAAAAAAGAGGAAGGAGGAGGAAGAAGAAAAGAGGAGGGAGGAGGAGGAAGAAGAAAAGAGGAGGGAGGAGGAAGAAGAAGAGAAGAAGAGGAAGGAGGAGGAGGAACGAGAAAAGAGGAGGGAGGAGGAAGAAGAAGAAGAGAAGAAGAGGAAGGAGGAGGAGGAACGAGAAAAGAAGAAGAGGAAGGAGGAGGAGGAACGAGAAAAGAGGAAGAGGGAGGAGGAGGAATGTGAGAGAAAAAGGGAGGAAAGGACAAAGGAAGAAGAGGAGAAGAAGAGGAAGGAGGAGGAGGAACGAGAAAAGAGGAAGAGGGAGGAGGAGGAATGTGAGAGAAAAAGGGAGGAGGAAAGGAAGAAGGAAGAAGAGGAGAAGAGGGAGGAGGAGAGGAAGATGGGAGAAAAGAGGAAAATAGTGGAGAAGGAGGAAGAGAAGGAGAGGGAAGAGAAGAAGAAGAAGGAGAAGGAAGAAGAAAGCAAGGCCCAGATAGCAAACTGGGTCGCGAAAAGAAAACGCTCGACGACCACCGTTGAGCAGCAGCTGAAGGAAGGCGAACATCTGGCCAAGAAGAATAAGAAGGAAGAAGAGCAAAAAAGAAAAGATAGAGCGGCTCAAAGGAGCCTGAAGAAAAAAAGGCCAGATGTTGACATGCCTGCATTGGGCACGTTGTCAGTTGATGAGGTCAAAATGCTACTGAACCTGACCGAACCCAACAAGGACAATAGGGAGGTCATCTGGAGAGGCGATATGTGCAGTTTAAAACGCTCCGACCTGAAGGAGCTTATAACGCCTAGGATGGATATTAGCGATGAAACTATCGACGCTATGCTATCGGTGCTCGAAGAAAGACGCCACCCAGAAAAAGTTATATGCATATCCACATTCGAGTCGGGGCGAATTCTTGGAGCGCAAGGCAGAGAAGTTGATGATTTTATCCTCCCTAAAATCGTAGGTGCATCTCCAACACAGACCGTGATCGCACAACCATGCTGGTCTTCAGGTCATTGGACACTGGTGGTTGTCTATGGCCCGTCCAAAGAGATTTTGGCATTCAACAGTCTCTCTAGGGAGCTAGGCGAAGGTGATGATCCGGAGCAGACTGTAGGCCTACATGAATGTGCAGCAGCGGATGCGGCTGTATACTGGAGGGATCTACTCAAGGTCGACTGGCCCCTGAGAATCCTGAGGAAAGAGAGCCAACAACAACCACCGGGGAGCAACGATTGCGGCGCCTTCGTTTTATACTGGATAAGGTGCCTAATGTTCAATCTTGACCCTACGAAGGAGAAGGACCCCAATACCTTCCACTCTATCAGGGGTGAATTGGCGGTCATGTTACTTAGGGATCGTCGGTCGTGTGTGCAGGTCTAAACAGACAAAGATATTTTAATTTTTTTTATTTTTTGGTTTACATGTACAAAATGTTTACATATTCAGTTCACAAACTATTTACATGTAAAAATACAAACATTACCAATGTCATTCTTAAGCTAACTTTATTCCGAACAGACAGTCTTCTTATTCCGAACAGACCAACCACTTATTCCGAACAGACTCACAACTTAATCCGAACAGACGCAACACTTAATCCGAACAGACTCACAACTTAATCCGAACAAACGCAACATTTAATCCAAACATGCTCACAACTTATTCCGAACAGACAGTCTTCTTATTCCGAACAGACCCAACACTTAATCCGAACAGACGCAACACTTAATCCGAACAGACTCACAACTTAATCCGAACAACCGCAACATTTAATCCAAACAGGCTCACAAATTATTCCGAACACAGTCTTCTTATTCCGAACAGACCCACCACTTATTCCGAACAGACCCAACACTTAATCCGAACAGACTCACAACTTAATCCGAACAAACGCAACATTTAATCTAAACAGGCTCACAACTTATTCCGAACAGACAGTTTTCTTATTCCGAACAGACCCAACACTTAATCCGAACAGACCCAACACTTAATCCGAACAGACGCAACACTTAATCCGAACAGACTCACAACTTAATCCGAACAAACGCAACATTTAATCCGAACAAAACCACCACTTATTCCGAACAGACCGAACACTTAATCAGAACAGACCCAACACTTAATCCGAACAGACTCACAACTTAATCGGAACAGAACCACCACTTATTCCGAACAGACCGAACACTTAATCCGAACAGACTCACAACTTAATCCGAACAGAACCACCACTTATTCCGAACAGACCGAACACTTAATCAGAACAGACCCAACACTTAATCCGAACAGACTCACAACTTAATCGGAACAGAACCACCACTTATTCCGAACAGACTCACAACTTATTCCGAACAGACACACCACTTAATCCGAACACACACAACTTATTCCCAACACACCCACAACATATTCCGAACAGGAAAAACTTATTTCGATCAGACACAAGTAAATCTGAACTGAACTTGTATAACAACCATTTACAGATCAAAACAGATCAACAATTACAAGTTTCTTGGTTTTACAAGAACGGGAAAATAAAAAAAATGTAAATTAAGGAGGAAATTCCTCGTAATACAAACTCATGTCCCAATCGGAGAAATCAGGATCCGCGGGTTTTGGTGCTACTTCGTGAAGCGGCGAAGTAACCTTCATCTTCCACTTTCCCTTCTCTTGTTGGGCGTGTTTTTTATGGCTCTTTTTAATTATCTTCTCAGCTAAAGACACTCGACGTCTAGTCGGCGGTCTTCCTATACGTCTGACCTTTTTCGGATTTAGGACCGATGTACCCGAAGACTAGGGTTCATCAGGTCGAACCAAGTTTTGTGTAGTGTGCATACGTGCCTTAAGCATTTCAATACACTTCACGGCCTCAATATACCTTTTGTGGGAGATGAAGGCTTCCTGTGCGATCCAAACGGCACGACCCATGATGTCGTCGTGACGACGTAGCGCATCCTTCGCCATTACACCATCGTCTGGGTACGTCTTATCTCGATAGCTCCTTCGAATATCCTTCCGCCATCGATTAAGGATGTAAGAGTCTGGAAGCAATGCATTAGGATTCAAGCGTGCAAGTACAACAAAAACGTGGCAGCATAGAAGCCCAACGTGCTGAAACATTCTGCAATCACATGTAAAATTCATGGATGTGTTTTGTACTAGGAAACGTTTCGACAGTAGCTGCTCACCAGCCAAAACACGTTCAGATACCTTGTACTGGAATGTTTCATTCGTATTGAACTCCTCCGTTATATCGCAGTATATCATCTTCCCAATTTGTAACTGCACTTTTTTGAATACCCCTACGGTATACAACTCGCTCAACTGACTCTCGAATGGATAAATTGAAACCAACTGGGGTTTTTTATGAAGACAATCAAATTCTGATTGAGCTTCCTTCTCGTACTTGTGGCGGAGCGCAAGTTCGTATTGTTGAACAAACTGCTTAAGGGTGGTCTTCGAAGTAAGATACTTGTCGAAGAAGACGTTCATACTCTCGCTCCTGAGAGTAGATGTCATTCCCGCGAAAAAAAAATCACCAATAAATGCAGGGATCCACGACTCTCGGATTGCATAAATGGATTTGAGCCAGCTGTGGTTCTGCAGGTCAAAATCAAGAAGGAAACCCTGCCAATTACGATCAAATTCTGCTGGGGTTTTGGAATCATATACAATCAATTTCAGATCAAATAATATGTGATCCCGATACTGCGTCGACAACTTCACGGGAGCTTTGTTCATTATGTGCCATATACAGAATCTGTGTCTTGAATCTGGGAAGACATTCCTTACAGCAGCAGTAATGGCACCACATTGATCTGTTATTATAGCTGGGGGGGTATATCTGCATAAGGGACCCAATTCGAAAGGAGTGAGACATTATTCCGAACAGACAGACTTCTTAATCCAAACAGACAGTCTTCTTATTCCGAACAGACACAACACTTAATCCGAACAGTCAGGCCACTTATTCCGAACAGACACAACACTTAATCCGAACAGTCAGACTTCTTATTCCGAACAGACAGACTACTTATTCCGAACAGTCAGACTTCTCATTCCGAACAGACACAACACTTAATCCGAACAGTCAGACCACTTATTCCGAACAGACACAACACTTAATCCGAACAGTCAGACTTCTTATTCCAAACAGACACAACACTTAATCCGAACAGTCCGACTTCTTATTCCAAACAGACACAACACTTAATCCGAACAGAACCACCACTTATTCCGAACAGACCGAACACTTAATCAGAACAGACCCAACACTTAATCCGAACAGACCCACCACTTATTCCGAACAGACTCACAACTTATTCCGAACAGACTCACAACTTATTCCGAACAGACACAACACTTAATCCGAACAGTCAGACCACTTATTCCGAACAGACACAACACTTAATCCGAACAGTCAAACTTCTTATTCCGAACAGACACAACACTTAATCCGAACAATCCGACTTCTTATTCCGAACAAACACAATACTTAATCCGAACAGAGAGACTTCTTAATACGAACAGACAGACTTCTTATTCCGAACATACACTCTTCTTATTCCGAACAGACAGACTTTTTATTACGAATAGACAAACAAAAAAGAGGAAGATATGAAGAGGGAAGAAGGAAAAAAACTTACCATTCATGCACGACAACCAGGTTTGGAACAACCATATGTAATTTTCAGTAGTCTCATAGGACAGCAAAGCGCAACCGAGCAAAACTGATTCGAAATAGTGATTGACTCCTACAAATGGGGCGAATGGCATGTCGTATTTGTTGGTAATGTAGGTTGTGTCGAAACATATTGCGTCTCCAAAGTATGAATATGCAGCTCTAGAACGACTGTCAGCCCAAAAAACGTTGCGTAGTCTTCCTTCGTCATCCATATCTATTACATAAAAAAACATGGAATCAATCTTCTGCATCCTAATGAAATAGTCCTGAAGAGATTGTGCATCACCAGGTCCCATCATCAAATTTCTGACTTGGTTTACAACATTCCTGCAAACAGGAACCAGTAAGACCAGGCGCAAAATGTTCAACTTCAATTATGTTAGACGGAAAGAACACAAACCTTAAATCCCTTTCGTTGAAAGTCAATTTGTCATAACCTCCAGCCTCGACCACAAGAGATTGCATGGTCTTAGCAGCCGATATCCCAGCTTCATCATTAACCGATATCCGTGCTACGACGGCCTCAGGGACGGTTCGTTTTTGCCTGAGAAATCGCATTTGCTCCGGGTCAAGCATGGGATGGTTATGGTTAAGATCCACAAAGTTAACGTTGTAACCCCTTGCTGTGTTTCCGGATACCCTTATCCGAGCAGTGCATTGTACTCTGCTGGATAACCTAGGCTTCAATTTTCCTTGCCCTTGGTCCGTTGGTGCGGTGCCCTCCTTGGAGCAAGTCAGCGTGGCCCGTATAACAACACCACGATCGTAATGAGATTGTCTTGTCTTAACGCCAAAACCACAATAATCGGCATAGGCCACGTAAAATGCTTTGGCTTCTTCGAAAGAGGGGAAAAACATCCCCTCATGGGGAACGTTTGATGGCTGCTCCACTAGGGAAGGCACGGGAACGATTTCCATTTGAGTACAGAGGAATGACCACAGAAGAGAAGGGAAGGAAAAGGAAGAGGCATCTTGAGATTGATAACAAGTCTTCTGTGCCGTGTAGGAGCGCCGAACGCCAAAATGATGAAGGAAGAGAGTGATTTGAGTCGCATTAATGAGGGATGGAGGGAAGGATGGTGGAAATGATGAAGGTACGAAAATAGAGGAATAAAAAAACAAAAAAACTTTTCATATCCCATCGCGCCAACTAAGCAGCGTCTGCTGAGTGGACTGGCCACATCAGCGGGCGTCCCGGACGCGCGCGTCCACTAAACATTTTCCTTATAATATATCTTGAAGTTTGAGTATCTACAAGTTCAAGCTGTACAAAAGGATAAGGTTGTGACTTGTGAGTTGTTTCACGTACTGATTCAGTGTTTTTTGTATAAAAAAAAACCATTACAATGATAATGATGTCTGAAATAAAATTACCTTGTAAACAAACAACTTCATTGTTGCAGGGGCAAACATTTTTATAACATGTGAGTGAACTCTGTAGTTGATGAAATCCAATAGTCCAGATGATCATGCTACTTGTTTAATGGATTTACTTGTTAGGATTTCATATTTATTCGAAGAGCTAATTAAAAACCCAAATTTCATGATTTGAAGAACTTCCTGCGTTTTCCAACGGTAGTAAACAGCCCCCAACAGCTCCCCAGAAAATAATAAAATTATATAATATACTTTCTTTCATATTCTTAAACAGCAAACATACAATTTTCCAAGATATATACACGTAGCTAATCACACATACTTTACTCCATCACACCAAAGTGGAACAAGAACCAGACACAGGATCAAACAACCCAGGCAGAAGGTACTTCCTCCCAGCGACACCCTCAGCATTGTAACTCGCCCCAGTCGTCTCATCCACCAACAGCTCCCCAGCATATCCCGGAAACGCCCCTTTCCCGTACTTCCCGGTGCAAGCCGACGCCACCTCGAGGGCCCCACCTCTCGGCCCCTGGAAGTACCCGTTCCCGAAAGGGTTCGTGACCGTCCCCGCTAACAGACTCGCGAGGTTAATCACCATCCCGTCCACCCCCACCTCCCCGTTGGGGGCCACCAAAGCTGGGCCTTGTGGGCCGTATATGGGCCTATGAAAAGGCCACGCGCACTGGCCCGGACATTGTGTCTCCGAGTTCCCAACCCAGATGTAGGCTGAGTTGGTCGTCTTGTCGGACCCGTGGCTGCCGCAGCTACTCATGCAGAAGCCCTCCACGCTGACGTCATCCGCTGTGAACACCAACGCGACCCCGCCGCCTCTCTTGGGCTGGGCTTTGGTTGCTAACTTTGCTATCTGGGCCTTCTTTAGGGTCCGGCCCAACGAGCACTTCTCGTCCGACACTTGGGTGGACAGCGTGATGTGGGTTTTGTCACTACCTTTCGGGACCTTGTTTAGGTACATTTCTTCTATGGTTTTCCACCATTTCGAGACTGATGAAGAGGAGGAAGAAGTTGCCTTTTCGGGTGTGAGGGAGAGGAGGAAGTCTGTGATGATGGTTTTCTGGGACGAGGAAAACTGACCGTACCAGAGAATGGAAATGGGAATGTGGCCTCTTAGGACGTCTCCGTTGTGATATTTTAGAGGAGTTGATGGTTTGTCTTCCACCAAGTAAGTCAGCTTTCTAGCAGCCAAACATGATGGAACAACGAAAAACAGGAAAAATGCAAATTTGGATACAAAAGCAAAGGAACCCATTTTTTGGAGAGAGAGAGAGAGGGGAGAATATAACAGATTTTGTTGTTCGAGTTGAGGTGATGGTGTGGGTTTGGGTTGGGTGGGTATTTATAGGTGAGTGCCACAGCATTGAGTGGAAAGATGGAAAAGCTAGAGAAGAGAAAAGAATGTAATCGGCTTCCTCGCACCTTCCTCGCACAATTAAAAAATTACAAAAGGCAAGAGATTATTCATTTAGTTATTAAGTATAAGTATATTAGTTTTGATGGCGAAACTTATCTTATTCTGCGAGTTGTGGTTCCAAAACGAAAGTCAGCCAAAATCACGTAGTCGTGTGTATTTTTTGCGTCTAATCAGAAACTCGATTCTAAATACTTCAGGAATGATCCACTACCTCAAATTAGGGAGAGTCGAATCGAGCAAAATTTCAAGTTATATATATTATCCTGTGTTATTATTAAATACAAAAAATAATTATAAATAAATTAATAAAAAATTCGAGTTATCGAATCGAGTTTTAATTTTTTTTTGACTTCGAACAGTTCGTTTACCGAACTAATTTCAATTTTTTTTTGTTTTTCATGTAGATTTTTTATTTTCAAGTTAAAATAAAATCAAATGTTTTTCAAGTCAAACTTGAATCGAACTATCAAGTGAGTCAAAATTGACCATCCTACCTCAACGGATGATTTTGTTATATCGGGATAATTAAGTGAATTTCGGGATAATTAAGTAAATTAAGTATTATATGTTATGCGGATAGGAATGAATGACGAACCACGGGATTCTGGTAGGATGCCAGGATGGTGAGGAGACGCCACATGGAAAAGGCTGGGTTGGCTCCAGGGTTTAATGCATAAAAAGCCCTCGGAAGGGGTGCAGTTCCAAGGCGCACACTGCACAGCAGTAGTGGGACGCAGCTTTGCTGCGTTTTTCTAAGCCAAATATTCCATAGAGTTGTGTGTTGTCATTTACGAGCCCATTGCATGTGCGTAGGATAGAGATATCCCGTGTGTGGAACAGTGGTAGGGAGACGTGGAGGGGTCTCGTGCCGTGCATGGATATGGTCAATGCTTTGGACTTGGATGAAGAAGCAGATCGAACGCCACATTCTTCTCCCTTACCGGGAGCATGTTCGGGGTTCGGATGGCGCAGTGACGTTGCAGGCTTTGGTTTTACGCTTTATTTTGATAATTTTACCTTTTGGTGAGGTTGAATTTGTGGAAGTGCGAATTTTATTGTGTAGGTCGGCATTCGGAGGTAAAAAGTTACGTGGGTTATGAGGAATTAGCGGAAAAGCTTACGTGTACGTAGCACACGAGATGTTGACTACGTACATACCATAAGAGCCTACTATAATATGAGAGCCTCGCAAATGTATATATACAGTTGTTATTAAGGTGGAACATTAATGTTAATCAGCTAGGCCGATGTTAGAACCCAAACCTAGATTAGGGTTAAACTTGGATTAGTGGTGGTTTAGTGGGGGGTTTGCATGGGGAAGAGGCGCTACAGTTGTCGCGTGGGGAAGAGGAAGGGGCGTGCACTGTAGCGAGGAGATGGGTTTTAAGGGTTGTCGTTCTTTTCTTCTCCCTTTTTCTTCTCCTTCCTTTCCCTCACTCCTTCCTTTCCTTTGCTGTTGCGTGCGTGTTGGTGGAGCAGCTGCGGAGGCGTCGGGCGAGGAAGGTGATCGTGCGGGAGAGGCGCGGCGCGTGATCGAAGTTTACCGGAGGCGACGTACGTGAGCGGGCTCCGGCGTTTCGTCGTCGTTGGTTGAGGTATGCCGTCTCCTTAGTGTGGTTTTCTTGCTCCCCAAGCGTGGGGGAGGTGTTGGTCGGTCGGGGAGGGGTCGGAGACCTCTCCGGCGGCGTGTTTCTTCGTAAAACCTCGGTTGGCGCGAGGTTGAAGACGACCAACGGTCGACCGGTTCCTTCGGGCGGTCGACCGAATGTAGTGTTTTTGCCCGACTTTAACCTTCACCGGTCGGACGATGCCGTGTGGCGGTCGACCGGTAGTGCGTATTTGCTGGTGAGTTGGGACTGCCTGTTGTGTTTCGGTCGACCGGAGTCTTGTGTTCGGTCGACCGGAACTTAAGTGTACTGGATTTTATTGCATGCTGGTTCGACCGATTGTTGGTTGCGTTCGACCGTTTTATGACGTAGAATGCTAGGTTGACCCTGTAGGATTTCGGTCGACCGGGACCCCTGAGTCGGTCAACCGATAGATCCGATTTTGATGTTGACCAGACTCCGGATTTTGACCTCGTTCGGTCGACCGGTTTTAGACCTTTGTTCGACCGTTGGGGGTTCTGTTTTGAGCGCAGCGGTAGACCGTTTTAGGAGTACGGTCGACCGATTCCTTTCTGGAAACGGTCGACCGTTTGGGCCCAGGACAGAATTCCTGGTTCCCTTTTTGAACGCCAACTTTGTCCACGGAAACCCGTGTCCTCGCCTTGTGCGTGAGCCGGGAGGTGACGGTGGGTGCGTGATGTGTGCCTGCCCAGGGACTGCCGTTGGGAAGAGTGTGGGTGTTCGGGACGCGTCACCTCCGTGTATGGACCGTGACTTGAGATGGATTGATTGGGCACTTTGTAGTATAGCAGGCCTGAGGGATCGCGGATCCCAGTGTTGATGTTTGTGCGGGCACGCAACTGGCGTTGGGTGAGGTGACTACCGGCCCACGGGCTACGGAGGTCGCTGCCCTGCTTTTATAGCGGCGCGGTTGGTGTTTGCGGCTCGAGGAGCCTGATGACCTGGTAGACTTCGGTCTGGATACGTCTGATGTTGTGTCGGACGTTGTGATGGACCACCGATGTTGTGCCGGTGATGCCGCCGAGGTTGTGCCGGCGATGATGATTGTTGGGCCGAGGTTGTGCCGGCTATGTTGTTTTCCTCGGCTGGGCACCTACCGAGTTGTTGTTGTTATACCTTCCGGGCGACGGCCCTGTTGGTCCATGTGGCTCCGACCACTGAGATTTGCAGATCTGTATTCTATCGGCGCGCAGGCGTGACAGAGGCTCCCTGCCGAACCCTTGAGTAGTGTAGCTGCGTGTGGGGAGTGCAATGTCGCGTGCTGTAAGGCTGCATGTGCCTGCAGTAGGTCTCCTCGGGAGACTCGTTGTTGACTGTTGGACTGATGTTCTGTTTTACCCTTCGGGGGAACTGTTTTCCATATCTGTCGATGTCATGACATGCTACTAGTATGATAGGTTCATTGTGTAATGCATGCATATATAGGTGAGTTGGCATACGGAGTTTCCTTCTGGAAACTTAGGCATTGTTGTTATATATTTTCAGGACCGCAGTAGGTCCAGTGGGGTGGTGATCGGCGGGCGCGCGCGTTTGGAGTCGGATCCTCTAGTCAGACCACTGAGGTCCACATGATTACATTTATCTTCCCTTGTCGTTTTGTTGTAATCATGTATTCATTTTGGCAAATTCTGATGTATTATGGTGCACCGCTTTATTGTTTATGAGAAGTAACAGTCCCGCCTTGATTATTGTTCTCTTTGTCTTGATTATGAATTTTTAAATTTCCCGCTGTTTCGGGATGTTACAATTTGGTATCAGAGCGGTCGATTCCTATGCGGTTCCCAATGAAATCACCCTTGTAGTAATAGGACTCTTGCATTTTATCTTTTCGCATGCATACATGGCTGAAGTTTGTGATTGTTTCTTCTGTCCGATGTTGTGCTGAACTCTACCGGGCGAGTCTTCACTATTCAGGCTGAGGAGGCGAGGGACTCCAACACCGTCGTGGAAGGTACGCTTTCAGTTTTTGGTTCTGTAGCGCGTGTGTTGTTTAATTGCGGTGCCACTCACTCCTTCATTTCGGAAAAGTTTGCTGGCGAGTTGGGTCGGACCCCTGTGCTGCTGACTGATGTTTTGGAGGTCAGCACGCCCATGGGTGAGGTGGGCACTGTGGGGAGTTTTTTCCCCGGCACCACAGTTGCTTCGGGAAACCATGATTTTCCGGCAGATCTGGTCTTGTTACCGATGGAGGACTTCGACGTCATACTGGGGATGGACTGGTTGTCACAGTACGACGTGCGGGTCTTTTGCCGTGAGAAGAAGATCCTGATTCCGATGGAGGGCTTGCCAGATGTTCTGATCAGAGGTGCGAGGAGCAGAGGGGGTCGTCTGATTGTGTCTGCGGTTAAGGCACAGAGACTGTTACAGCAGGGATGCAGAGCGTTTGTGGCCACGCTGGTAGTTCCTGATCCTGAGACGAGGAGGCTGGAGGATATAGAGGTAGTGCAGGAGTTCCCAGATGTTTTTCCAGCAGAGATTCCAGCATTACCGCCGCACCGAGAGATTGAGTTCAGCATCGAGTTGGTTGCGGGTACGACACCTCAGTCGAAGGCACCTTATCGGATGACACCTGCTGAGTTGACAGAGCTGAAGAAGCAGTTGCAGGAGTTGATGGAGTCCGGGTTCATTCGACCGAGTGTTTCTCCATGGGGAGCGCTTGTGCTCTTCGTGAAGAAGAAGGATGGATCGTTGCGGATGTGCATTGACTACAGGATGCTGAATAAGGTTACCGTTCGGAACCGGTACCCTTTGCCCAGGATTGATGATTTGTTTGATCAGTTGCAGACGGCGAGAGTGTTCTCGAATATCGATCTGCGTTCGGGTTATCACCAGTTGCGGATCAGGGAGGCGGATGTTCAGAAGACAGCCTTCAGGACGCGGTACGGCCACTATGAGTTCTTGGTGATGCCATTTGGACTAACGAATGCGCCTGCAGCATTCATGGATCTGATGAATAGGAAGTTCCAGCTGTACCTTGATAGATTTGTCGTGGTGTTCGTGGAGGACATCTTGGTATACTCGCCTGACAGGGAGCAGCATCGAGAGCACCTGAGGATTGTGCTTGGCATCTTGAGGGAGCAGCAACTTTATGCCAAGTACACGAAGTGTGAGTTTTGGTTGGATCAGGTGGCTTTTCTGGGGCATATTGTGTCAGCAGATGGGATTTCAGTGGATCCGGCGAAGGTCGAGGCAGTGACTCAGTGGAGAGCCCCGACGAGCGTGACGGAGATCAGGAGCTTCATAGGTCTGGCAGGGTATTACAGGCGGTTTATCTAGGATTTCTCCAGACTTGCATCGCCGCTGACAGCATTGACGCAGAAGGGCGTCAAGTTTGTTTGGTCCCAGAAGTGCGAGGACAGCTTTCAGGAGCTGAAGAGGCGATTGACGACAGCACCTATTCTGACGCTACCGAGTGGCAGTGGAGGCTACGTGATTTACAGCGATGCATCAGAGATAGGCTTGGGTTGTGTTCTGATGCAGCATGGGAAGGTGGTCGCGTACGCTTCGAGGCAGCTGAAGGTGCACGAGAAGAACTACCCGACTCACAATCTGGAGTTAGCAGCAGTAGTTCACGCGTTGAAGACCTGGCGGCACTATCTGTATGGCGAGCAGTTCGAGGTCTTCACCGATCATCAGAGTCTGAAGTATTTGTTCTCGCAGAAGGAGCTGAATATGAGGCAGCGCAGATGGCTTGAGTTCATTAAGGACTACGACTTCACCATTTCCTATCATCCGGGGAAGGCGAATTCGGTTGCAGATGCGCTGAGCAGGAAGGTGGAGGTTTCAGTTGCGAGTCTGTGCATCCAGGAGTGGAGGCTGCTCGAGGCTTTGACAGAGTGGAGTCCATTCACCGAGGGTTCAGAGGGAGCAGTGATTGCTTGGCTTCGGGTGGAGCCGCATACTGTCTCACGGTTGGTTCAGGCTCAGCAGAGGGATGATGAGTTAGCTGGTCTGCTACAGTTAGCTTCCAGAGATGGATCAGACTTCAGTGTGGGGGTTGATGGTGGTCTGAGGTTCAGGAGTCGGATCTGGGTGCCGAAGGTTGATGGGCTGAGAGATGACATCATGGAGGAGGCACACAGAGCAAGATACACTATTCATCCGGGGAGCACGAAGATGTATAAGGACCTGCAGCGGAACTTCTGGTGGAAGGGCATGAAGAGGGACATTGCAGAGTTTGTGAAGCAATGCTTGGTCTGCCAGCAGGTGAAGATTGAGCATCAGAGGCCAGCAGGACCGATGCAGTGTATTGAGCTTCCTGAGTGGAAGTGGGAGCACGTGACGATGGATTTTCTCACGGGATTGCCGAAGACGAGGAGATTCCACGACGCGATTTGGGTGATAGTCGATCGACTGACCAAGTCGGCGCACTTCTTAGCGATCCGGACCACGTTGCCTTTGGAGGGTCTAGCTAAGTTGTACGTGGAGGAGATAGTCAGGTTGCATGGAATGCCAGTGAGCATCATCTCCGATCGAGATCCTCGTTTCACTTCCAGATTTTGGGGGAGTCTGCAGCAGGCTTTGGGGACGCGTCTGAGATTCAGTACAGCATTTCATCCGCAGACCGATGGTCAGTCAGAGAGGACAATTTAGACCCTGGAGGATATGCTGAGAGCATGCACACTGGATTGGGCAGGGCACTGGGATGAGCACCTGCCGCTGATAGAGTTCGCCTACAACAACAGCTACCACTCGAGTATTGGGATGACACCGTACGAGGCGTTGTACGGGAGGCCTTGCAGATCACCAGTATGCTAGAGTGATGTGGGCGAGAGGCAGTTAGTGGGGCCAGAGATTGTGCAGATGTACTCAGAGAAGGTGGATGTGATCAGGAGGAGGCTGGCCACAGCACAGAGCAGGCAGAAGAGTTATGCTGATCGACGCAGACGGGTGTTGAGTTTCGAGGTGGGCGATCACGTGTTTCTGAAGATTTCCCCAGCCAGAGGTGTGATGAGGTTTGGGAAGAAGGGGAAGCTCAGTCCGAGATTTGTTGGGCCGTTTGAGATCGTCGACCGAGTTGGAGAGGTAGCCTACCGGATTGCATTACCGCCGCAGTTTTCAGGTTTGCATAATGTCTTCCATGTGTCGATGTTGAGGAAGTATGTGACAGATCCGTCGCACGTTATTGAGATAGCAGTGCCAGAGATTCAGCAGGACTTGTCGTTCGAGGAGAGGCCAGTCGAGATTGTTGATCGCATGGATCACCAGCTCAGGAGGAGGACCATTCCGATGGTGAAGGTCAGGTGGCAGCATCACAGCGAGCGCGAGGCCACTTGGGAGATCTAGGAGGATGTCAGAAGGCAGTATCCAGAGCTTTTCGGTGAGTGTTTGCTTTGATTTCGGGACGAAATCCTTTTAAGTTGGGTGGATTGTTAGAACCCAAACCTAGATTTGGGTTAAACTTGGATTAGTGGTGGTTTAGTGGGGGGCTTTCATGGGGAAGAGGCGCTACAGTGGTTGCGTGGGGAAGAGGCGCTACAGTGGTCGCGTGGGGAAGAGGAAGGGGCGTGCACTGTAGCAAGGAGATGAGTTTTAAGGGTTGCCGTTCTTTTCTTCTCCTTCCTTTCCCTCACTCCTTCCTTTCCTTTGCTGTTGCGTGCGTGTTGGTGGAGCAGCTGCGGAGGCGTCGGGCGAGGAAGGTGATCGTGCGGGAGAGGCGCGGCGCGTGATCGAAGTTTACCGGAGGCGACGTACGTGAGCGGGCTCCGGCGTTTCGTCGTCGTTGGTTGAGGTATGCCGTCTCCTTAGTGTGGTTTTCTTGCTCCCCAAGCGTGGGGGAGGTGTTGGTCGGTCGGGGAGGGGTCGGAGACCTCTCCGGCGGCGTGTTTCTTCGTAAAACCTCGGCTGGCGCGAGGTTGAAGACGACCAACGGTCGACCGGTTCCTTCGGGCGGTCGACCGAATGTAGTGTTTTTGTCCGACTTTAACCTTCACCGGTCGGACGATGTCGTGTGGCGGTCGACCGGTAGTGCGTATTTGCTGGTAAGTTGGGACTGCCTGTTGTGTTTCGGTCGACCGGAGTCTTGTGTTAGGTCGACCGGAACTTAAGTGTACTGGATTTTATTGCATGCTGGTTCGACCGATTGTTGGTTGCGTTCGACCGTTTTATGACGTAGAATGCTAGGTTGACCCTGTAGGATTTCGGTCGACCGGGACCCCTGAGTCGGTCAACCGATAGATCCGATTTTGATGTTGACCAGACTCCGGATTTTGACCTCGTTCGGTCGACCGGTTTTAGACCTTTGTTCGACCGTTGGGGGTTCTGTTTTGAGCGCAGCGGTAGACTATTTTAGGAGTACGGTCGACCGATTCCTTTATGGAAACGGTCGACCGAATCACCTCTTCCGGTCGACCGTTTGGGCCCAGGACAGAATTCCTGGTTCCCTTTTTGAACGCCAACTTTGTCCACGGAAACCCGTGTCCTCGCCTTGTGCGTGAGCCGAGAGGTGACGGTGGGTGCGTGATGTGTGCCTGCCCAGGGACTGCCGTTGGGAAGAGTGTGGGTGTTCGGGACGCGTCACCTCCGTGTATGGACCGTGACTTGAGATGGATTGATTGGGCACTTTGTAGTATAGCATGCCTGAGGGATCGTGGATCCCAGTGTTGATGTTTGTGCGGGCACGCAACTGGCGTTGGGTGAGGTGACTACCGGCCCACGGGCTACGGAGGTCGCTGCCCTGCTTTTATAGCGGTGCGGTTGGTGTTTGCGGCTCGAGGAGCCTGATGACCTGGCAGACTTCGGTCTGGATACGTCTGATGTTGTGTTGGACGTTGTGATGGACCACCGATGTTGTGTCGGTGATGTCGCCGAGGTTGTGCCGGCGATGATGATTGTTGGGCCGAGGTTGTGCCGGCTATGTTGTTTTCCTCGGCTGGGCACCTACCGAGATGTTGTTGTTATACCTTCCGGGCGACGGCCCTGTTGGTCCATGTGGCTCCGACCACTGAGATTTGCAGATCTGTATTCTATCGGCGCGCAGGCGTGACAGAGGCTCCCTGCCGAACCCTTGAGTAGTGTAGCTGCGTGTGGGGAGTGCAATGTCGCGTGCTGTAAGGCTGCATGTGCCTGCAGTAGGTCTCCTCGGGAGACTCGTTGTTGACTGTTGGACTGATGTTCTGTTTTACCCTTCGGGGGAACTGTTTTCCATATCTGTCGATGTCATGACATGCTACTAGTATGATAGGTTCATTGTGTAATGCATGCATATATAGGTGAGTTGGCATACGGAGTTTCCTTCTGGAAACTTAGGCATTGTTGTTATATATTTTCAGGACCGCAGTAGGTCCAGTGGGGTGGTGATCGGCGGGCGCGCGCGTTTGGAGTCGGATCCTCTAGTCAGACCACTGAGGTCCACATGATTACGTTTATCTTCCCTTGTCGTTTTGTTGTAATCATGTATTCATTTTGGCAAATTCTGATGTATTATGGTGCACCGCTTTATTGTTTATGAGAAGTAACAGTCCCGCCTTGATTATTGTACTCTTTGTCTTGATTATGAATTTTTAAATTTTCCGCTGTTTCAGGATGTTAAAGCCGACGTGTCACAAAGTAAATTATACAAGATCCTAAGCCGAAGTAATTACACCATCGAAATTAATAAGCCCATGAGTTGGAAAATTTTGGTTTTACATTTGACGGTCAAATAACGTAAAACAGCTACAAAGATATGATCGAATGTGATTATAAGGATGTCATCGGGATTTTTTCTATAATTATACTGTACTTTTTATTCCAATTGCAATGACAAACGTGTCATCTTGAGAATTATGCCCCATTAATGTATTCCAAATCCTATTGTTCTTGCTTTTATGCGTGTTTGCTCTGAATTTGGATCTAACAAGATATATCATGTACGTTAAAATCATTAGCGCCTACAGAGATGCCAATACTTAGACGCAAAACGGTCAAACGGACCAATAATACTTCTAACATGCAAGAATATATATATAATACACATCACGTAGGTTTACTAGATAGTGTTTGTCCAGTAGTTCCAATTGCGTAAGCATTTTAATTTGGTATAATCTTAACTAAAGCTTGCCTCTTCTCCCACGTACACTGCCATGCAGATTAATCACAAAGTCAGCTCATGTTACTCTTAGTGTTCCAACGGGGCAGGACAGCAGGTAGCACATACGAAGCATCCAATCCATAATCCATACAAGTCAAAGTTGCCATAGCTTCAAGAGATATCAAGCACACGGAACCTCTGCTAAGTGTTAATACAACAGCAAACACGTAGGAATCTAAACTGCGACCGTTTCTTTGATTTGTATTTTTAATTGCTACAATGGCTTGACATCAAAGATTTGGTTCGAGTGATTTGTGACACCAGGCTGACATGCTTCTAAACAATGTCCTACTCCTAGACTCGTAGTGGGTGTTGTATAATTGTATCTGCGCCCGTGCTCACAGCTCACAATGTTTGTATAGTCGATCTAAGTCTTCAATAAATCCTGGCATCTTTATCCGTTTAAGAAACTAAATTTGCAGCTTCCACTGAACAATTAATAATAATTACGTATAAAACAATGAAAACAACTGATAAACAATGGATGTGGTAGGGCGTGTCCTATTTAGTAGCAGCATTCAACTTTCAGGTGATGTCTTCCATTCATTACCCTCCTTTCCCAAGGTGATAATTGTGGGGTAATACGTTTTCATTTGATTTTTATCTTCTCTCACTTTAATCAACTGCAGATTCATGTAAGGTTGGCTAAAATTGAAACTCGACCCAACTGATACATTTGGGACGGGGCAGGACAAGTTTAGTTTCCTCAAGTTTGAAATGATTCTCTCGTTAACAAATTCCATAGTATACCAAACTTATGTTAGGATAATGATTCGTCTCCTAAAATATACTCCCCTAGTAGTTGCCCTTAGAATCATTCACCTTCAATAATACCTCCCATTCCAAACACCCCCTCAAAGTTGATATCCCCGGGGAGAGTAGAGAAGGGGAGAAGCGACTCGTCTATGAAGCTCTGCTTCCGGGACGAAGCCTAAAAGATTTATTGAAACTTAGATCTTTTGATGGTTAGAGAATACAGACGCACATATGCTAATTTGGGGACGTGCCTTGGGGTCATAAGTCAAGAGAGTACTCGTACCTACAAGCAGGCCTGGTGGCATGTAGGGGTCACTATAACATCCTCAACACAGTGGAAAATTTTAAATTTTAATAGCACACAATCAACAGAGGATATTACGCAAATAAGGAACACAGGTGCACCAACATATATATAATATATATATGAACATCAGAGTATTTCAAAAATTATGATTACATCAAAAGACTATACAACGAAAGCAGTAATCACTCGACCTCAACTGAGAGAAAGCTGGATCCGGTAGCGGTGCTCCTCTCCTCGGTCACCACACCCTATCGCCGATCACGGCTTGAAAATAAATATGCAACAATACCTGAGTTTCCAAAAGGAAATCTCGTATTCCAAACTCTATAATGCGGAAATGAAAACACCCTAGCATGCAGTTCTACTAACAAGAAAGCATCTCAGACAGGCTAGGCTCCAGGGCTCTTTCACCCAACCACAACACACACCACCGTCACGGGGCTCTAGGGCTTTTTCACCCAACCACCGCATCACACACTCGTCGGCAAGCTGGGCTCCAGGTCTTTGTCAACCAATCGCAGCTACCACGAAACGACCAAGGGCTCCAGGTCTTTTTCAACCAACCCAAACGTCCAAGGGCTCCAGGTCTTTTTCAACCAACCCCTACACGCGGTCCCTGCTCAGGCTCCAGGCCTTTTTCAGCCAACCTGAACGCACTACGGAGCTCCAGGTCTTTTTCAACAAACCCCGCACAGACTAGCTGGGCTCCAGGTCTTTTTCAACCAACCACACCTCTCACACAGTTACGGGGCTCTAGGTCTTTTTCAACCAACCACCGCAACACCACATTCTAAGCTGGGCTCCGGGCCTTTTTCAGCCAACCTAAACTCTCACACAGTTACGGGGCTCCAAGTTTTTTTCAACCAACCACCGATACACTCGTGCACCCTAGCACACTTCCCGGAAGAACATCGGCACCACAACTCGCCTCACACGGACGACCACAACAATCGCACATCCATAGTGCAAAACTGGACACAAACAGTCGACCGAACCAAAAGTCCCGGTTGACCGAATCAAGCAGATACAGGGCAATCACATCGATCGGCACTCCATCGGTCGACCGATTCCCACCAACAGTACTCGTTCGGTCGAACCAAAGTCAAGGGACAATCGACCGTTTAGATGGAAAACTCCCAGGTCCAACGAACAAAACGACCAATCGGTCGAACGACAAAGGGGCCTCGTTCGACCGAAAGTCACCAGAGACAAATCCCACAATCTCCACAACGAATTCGGTCGAACCCCCGAGCACTCTCGGTCGACCGAATTCCACCAGGGAATTCCCCCAACTCTCACCACTAATCCGGTCGAACGCCCGAGCAATCTCTGTCGGCCAAATTCGTTTAGAGCATTCCCCCCCACACTTCTCAACATGTCCGGTCGACCGAAACCACCTTCGGTCGAACCGACCACTATTCCCACTTAAGTCACGATCGACCCAAAGTCAATGAGCGGTCGACTGTTTAGATGGTCAACGCCCTCAATCGACATATGACAGTGCACACGGTCCAACGGCAAAGGGACCCGTTCGACCGAAACTCACCAGGCTTGCCTCCCACGCACAATCGATCGACCGCCCCTAGGGCATCGTTCGACCGATGTGAGGCAGAACCCGAATTCTTTTCACGAACGGTCGACTGTTTACACCAACCGGTCGACCGATCAGGCAGTGAAATCTGCTGCACGTTTACTTGCGACGAGCCGGAAGGCCTACCGTCGACTTCCAAATACTCACACTACTTAAGTGAGCGAGCTTGACATACCGGAAGGTTTGAAGAAACCTTTGAAGAACCACGACGACGCCTCCACGAGCACGCCTCCCAAAAACACGATCCGTCGACGAATCCGTCACTCGAACGACGATCAACACCTCCTCGACGATCCACAACCACCACTCCACCTCTGGCAACCTCCACCAACCACTCACGACCACAGAAACACGAGTGAGGTAGAGAGAGAGAACCAAACATGTGGAAAGGGTTAAGAACCAACAACTCACCTCAAGCCACCAACGCCCCTAACAACCACCTCCGCTCGTCGGAGCACAACCTCTGCGCCGGAGCTCAACTTCCACACCGGAGCTCACTGTGGGAGAGAGAGAGAGAGAGAGAGAGAGAGAGACGTGAGCAACTGAGAGAGAGATGGAGAGGGAAATACCATAAATATCTCTCACCCCTTCAATCCCATCCATCCATTCCATCACCACCACTCATCTCATCTCCAATCCATCTCAACCCTCCATCCAATCATCTTCAATCCCAGTCATCCAATGCAACTCCTCCTAATCACCACCTAACAACAATAAACACTCAATTAGAATTAGAATAGGATCCTCCGGTCACTTGGCCCAAGACCCCTCGTGAATTTTAGATTCTATCTAGTAAAATGTATACCAACAAGTTGCCTTACTGTGTTTTAAATTTCATGTAATTAAGTGAACACATATTCGATTGTAGTTTAAATCACATGGCTTGATTTCACCTTTCCGTAAGGATTGACCCGTTTGTCGTAGCATTCACGTAGTCGTACGCTTGCTAAGTAATTAAAACTTAACAATTTACCACCCGTCCATCGTTTCTTTTCAAAAATAATACATAATTATGCCACCTGTCCATTATTTCTTTTCAAACATAATCACATAATTATGCAAGGGATAGTACATGCAACAATCTACAAAAGAAATGCCATTTGATCTTGCTCTTCGTAACATCGGTTACATTCTCAGCAACCTTGATGCAATTGTGATAATATTACACCAAATTTGTGTTGGGATGATATCTAACAATGCACTAACTCGACACGGATTAAACGCACCACGAAATACTAAATATTGATTGCGGAATTAACTTCGGATCATCTCTCAAACTCAATTGCAACAAGAACACTAATAAGATGGAAATAAACAAGCAAACACAAATGCACACCTGAAACAACCACGACACACACAATTTACAAGGTTCGGCAACGTGCCTACGTCCTTGGGGGTCTCCTGCGGGTTTCATTTCCTTCTTCTGCTTCTCCAACAAGAGAAGAAACCGAGATTACAAATGATTGGAAGCAATGTGTCTCCCAAAGCACTCTAGATCTATCTCTAGCCTTAATCTCTCAACTCACAATAAAGGAAACTATTGATATTTTCGTGTGTTATATTGAAGAGCAAACAAGTCCTTTTATAGACTCAAAAAACCGAGCTACGATTAAGCAAAACCGAACAGAACTATTCATAGGGACACGGTTAACTGATGCTCGTTCGGTTAACCGTGCGTGCTTCAACATGAGCGATTCCTGTTCCGATTCGGTTAACCGAATCCTTCTCGGTTGACCAAGGGAACGATTCTCACGCGGCTCGGTAGACCGCGAGAACGATTCTTCCACGAACTAACGAATTCTTCAACAACCCTTCGGTTGACCGAGAACCCTTCGGTGAACCGTTCCAAATTGGACAGACACTTTCCAGATTCTCGGAACACTAACAATATCCCCAACGGTTTACCGAACCCGTTGTTCCGAAGTGCTTGTTACCCTCTGACGGTAGACCGAATCCAATTCGGTCATCCGATCCCAGGTGCACACGGAGTGCCTGGAATCATCGGTTCGGTGGACCGAATCAAATTCGGTAGACCGACCCGTCTTCGCCGAAATTTCCTGGGTTGTGCGTCGGTCGACCGAATCCATGCTTCCTTAACAAATATGAACCAATTTTCAACAATTTGTATTTCATAGAAGGGTTAGTAGATGAATGCTTGGCCATGTTTTTTTATATTTTGTTTTATGATTTCACCCTCAAACATGGATATTGTTGTTCGTTCATTATTACCTAACCCGGGTGGTACAGTTATTAGTTACCTGATTTTGGAATTTTCAAGGCAAATAATTGAATCTTTTATTATAGTTGGCAAACATGTATAAATAATTCCTTTATAAAAATAGCTATATTACGTTTTTCGTAGTAAATCCTCCACCATAACGCAATTCAATGATACTTCACGTGTTTCTTGCATCGGAACACCAGTTTATGAGGTCCGCCATTATCTGCTGGTTTGTCTAAAAAAAACGTAGTATATATGAGTAAAGTAAGACACCCATACGTTGAAAATAGGCGTTTTTTTTTTGTTTGTTTTAGGATAAGCTGGATCCTGGATGACCACATTGGACAAAGCATGGTGTGGCTGTGTAATAGGCAATTTACATGGCGGCCAGTTGTCTCTTACTGTCAGCATGTGCTTCTGATGTATATGTTTTCTATTAGACATGATTTTGCCACATTCAGTTCTCTCTAGAATGTTTCTTCAAGTAAATGCACAAATTGGATCACAATCATATTAAAAATTAAATAAGGGCTTTAAAGCAATCTATTTTTCGTGATTGAAGTGAGTTTAGAATTAAGGTTCTGCAAGTCGCATTATCCAAACCTACTGTTAAACTACCCACGAAGTCCACTGTGAGAAGAAATTCGAACTCAAACCTAGTGTTAAGAACAAGGGATGGTAATTCCGACAGTTATTTAAGAGAAGCAATGGGCTTTCAATGCTAATGCCAAATTTCAATTATCCAAGGAATTTTAATAAAAACACTTTCAAATATTATGAACGTGTACGTAATTTACTAAAAAAATTGTAGATACTGATAAATGTCCTTTAATATTTTATGATATTTGGTACCTTCTGTTTTGTTTTTTTATTTAGAGAAAGTTAGGTACCTTATCATTTGAATAAATTTGACATTTGTAACTTCTACCTATCACTCGTCTTAGTTAGTTATGACATAAAAGTAAAAACAAGTTCATAGGAAGAAACCGTCCGATTTTTGAAACTCCGGTTCAAGATTTGCACACACACACACACATATATATAGAAAACAAAAAAATGGTCAAATTCTAAATCATGTTCAATACGAGTATACAATGAATTGGGTGTTTGCATGAAATTAAAAGGCGCTTTAGATAATATGAAATATGTAAATGTCTATGAAATCTAGATATATTTAGAGGATGCCTAAGAATCTATCATAAACTACTTATAAAAGCTGGAAAAAGATGGATCTCTTGAAATCCATCTTCTAGCCTTTAAGTTTGTTGAGTTTACCTTCCTCGTTTTCCAATTTCTTTTCTGTCCTTATTGGGGTTATTGTAAAATCCCACTAATATGTAATATGACTGTAAGACTTAAATTTTGAATATGTAACGAAAAGAGAGGGAGAGAGATAAAAATCTGATTAAAAATAAATATAGTGGATCTATATCGACAACATTTACCCCACCGGCCACTGTACAAGTTTGAGAAGAGGTAGTTGAATCTCAGCTAACTATGATAACTGTAACAAGTGCATTAGAGCTAATAATATAGATACTTAACCACTAAGCCAATACATTAAGAATAGTTTACCTTGAACCCAACATGTGAGTTCAGTGTTTGATGTCCATCATTATCCTTTATCCATCCCCTGCAATTGCAATGTCCTAACGTTACCCGAAAGATGCTATCCATCTTTCCGAGCTCGTAAGAGAGCACAGTTGCATGTGACCATGTCCGCATAACAAGTTAAGGGAAACCAAATTATTTCCAAGAAATCGTACTTTATATGTGTCTCGCATGCGAAATGAAAGGTTAGTGCTCGGATTTCGAGTTTGGCGCACTTAAATTTTTTGATTATTGCATCTGTAAGATGATTGGTTGGGTGTTGATCAGCACGACGATCTTCATACTGTTCAACTTAAGTTGTTTATAATCCAACTTTTTTAAAACTAAACCTCTTTAATTACTCTCAGAAGAACCACTCCCAGTCTCCTCCATGTTAGCATTTATTAGAGCAGTTCTAAACGTTTGTAGTTTAAATCTCCAATCACCAATTTACAGTTAATGAGCCATTTATCACGAATCTCAACTGCCATGCTCGATAATTGGTGATCTTTCTCTCGTGGTCAACCCCCTCTCATCAAGATACCCGTCGGAACATGGAATTGAAATGGAAGATGTGACACAATGGTGGTAGTTGAAAAGTAAAAGGATAGTTAGTTGAGCAACTAATGTGTTCATAAAACACAACCAAAAAAAGATATGTAACAATTCCGATTCTTTTTCATACAATTTTGAATAGAGCAGTGTCTTTGCGGTTCACTGCAGTAACGAAAACAAAAATGTTTTTTGCAGTACTAGTGTTTTTTCAGTTGGTCCAATTACTGGCCAAGTCAAGGAGGGACGTGGGTTCAATTATCGTTTCCGTTACAATCTAGTTGGTAGGATAAAATCCAGAACTAATCTTAATAATTAAAATTAAACAGAAGTTAAAAAGAACTGTTAAATATTTAACAGTAATGGTGCAGCATCATGACTAAAATGTTGTACCTAATTGAGGACAACAGACCGATCCCCAAGTGAGCCCAGTTGGTGCTTGAAGAGGACGGTTGGTGGTCGGCGCCAGTTGTCCAACACAGCGTAGATCTCCAGAACCGATAGAACCAGCCTGTCCAGCCCCCTCGTCCGTGCCCCCAAAGCCCACCCACTCCTGGAGCTTATCTAAAAAACTAAGGGATTTTTGCATAAGATATACCTGTAAGCACAAATATATACATGTAAGTCTATTTCGAATCATAACCTTCTGGATGTGTGCATCATATAACTTGCATAGTTGCATTATGTAATGCTGTTTCAAACTGTGAAAAAAACAAAAATGCGTAAATGTTTTGTTCCTAACTAAGAATTTTTTTACATGCTTATGTTCGTAATACTACAAATCGATGTTAATATAGGTAGTCCATGTGATTGTTGGTACTTCGTTCTAACACTTTCAATTATAGATGTTAATATACTGAATTGTTATTCATCGCCGTAAAACTACTTAAATCGTCCATACAGATTATCATTTTGACTTTCTACCATTTTTACTTATATAACTCTTCATTTAACTCTCATAACACAACTATCTCTTCATATTACTCTTCTATTCACCAGATACAATGTCTCGGAGGTCAGCAAAACAACCAGCGGACGTCCCAGATTACTCAAATTTGGTAAATTGTCTTGTTTATTTTAATTATTTTTTATTTTTTTTGGGTGGAGCGTCCGCGGATACGCCCGACCCTACGGTCGGGCGGCCACCGGAACCGTCTCCCCCATGGTCGAACATGGAATTGAAATGGAAGATGCGACGAACCGCCGCCCGACCGTTGGGTAGGACGTCTCCCGCGGACGCCCGAACATAGGGCAAGGCGTCTGCGGGAGCCGCCTCCCCACTGGGGGAGGCGTCTCTGGTAGACGCCCCAATTTTTTATTTTTTTAATTTATTTAAATTGATTATAAATTGTGATAAATTTAAAAAAATTGAATATTATGTTAATAATGAATTAAATTAGTTTAGTAAATCATTTATTGATTATAAAATATGATAATTACTAAATAAATCGACTCTTAAGTTAATAATTAGTTTAGTTATTTTAGTAAGGAATTATTGATTAAAAGTTGTGATAATAGCTAAATAAATTGATTATTAAGTTAATAATTAGTTGTGTACGATTTTAGTAAAGGATTATTGATTAATTGTGATAATTGCTAAATAAATTGATTATTAAGTTAATAATTAGTTTAATTATTTTAGTAAATCTATTAATAAAATTTTATTTTTAAAATTGAATTAATAGTCATAGGGTTACCGTGGAGGAAAAGGGAAATCAATCCCCTTACGCGCGGTACGTAGTGTAGTAAATAAGTTTAATAGCCGAGTTCACGCGGTCGAAAAGAGTGTCGAGAGCGGCAATCGATGTAGTGATCCACTCTTTCAGAGCTGAATGTGCACTTTTCACCTGCCGTTCGTAGTGTTGCCGAAATGAAGAACTTTATTCGTTCAATTCAACACAAACTTTTCGGCTCTTAGTCAGACGCCCGAGTCGGAAAAAAATCTGCCTCCGTTACCTCGCAGAATTCAGGTGTTTCGCCAGATATTTTCGTTGTGTTGGTACTAGGAATGTGAGTAAATCTGAGTTAAAAATCTTGTTTAAAGATACGGAACGAAATGGATATTAATTAATTTATTAAGAACAAAAACTAATTTTTGGAACGATCTAAGTAATTTTTTGAGGACTAAATCAGAACACCAAATAATCCCAAGAAGCAGACTCCACTCATTTTTCATCCCGAATTACCACTATTCGTTGTCACTACTGCTCACGAACTATAATCTACACTCGCTGAGTCCCTTCTACCATACCAACCCATAGTGGCGGGTGAGTGGTCCGAATACAAAATTCAAACCAGACATGCCCTGTCACACTGCCAGCTTTCACCTTCCTGTCTCTTGTTTCCAAGCACCTTCCCGTTGAGGCGTTGAGAGCCTTAAACAATTAACACTCATTGAACTCCCCTCTACCGACCCCTATAAAACCCTTCCCACCTCACCATCACAAACCACAGCTCATAAATCAACTTCACCCGTCACCACCACTTCTCAAAACAATGGCAAGTCTAAGTCTTCTTATTGCTCTCATTCTATTCATTTCCCTAATCCAAATCTCCCACTCCACGAGGCTCCTCACCGCCCTGGTGGAGGACCAACCTCTGGAACTAACCTACCACAAGGGCCAACTCCTCACCGGCCCGATCACCGTCCACCTCATCTGGTACGGTAAGTTCACCGCTTCCCAACGCGCTATTGTCACCGACTTCGTAACCTCCCTCTCCCACCAAACCCCGTCCGTCCACCAACCCACTGTCGCCACGTGGTGGAGGACCACCGAGCAGTACTACCACCAAGCCTCGGAACGCCGCACGCCTATCCTCACCCTCGGTGACCAGATCCAGGACGGCTCCTACTCCCTTGGGAAAAGACTCCGGTCGTCCCACCTCGCCACCCTCGCGGCCCGCGGGGGGAAGAGGAGAGCCATCAACGTGGTTCTAACCTCGTCCGATGTAGCAGTCGACGGGTTCTGCTCCAGCCGGTGCGGGACCCACGGTTCGTCGCCCCGGTCAAAGTCCGGCCGTTTCGCGTACATCTGGGTTGGGAACTCGGAGACCCAATGTCCGGGCCATTGCGCGTGGCCTTTCCACCAGCCCATTTACGGCCCACAAGGCCCAGCTTTGGTGGCCCCCAACGGGGACGTAGGGGTGGACGGGATGGTGATTAACCTCGCGAGTCTGTTGGCGGGGACGGTCACGAACCCTTTCGGGAACGGATACTACAATGGGGCGAAGGGGTCGCCAATGGAGGCGTCGTCGTCGTGTTCTGGGGTTTATGGGAAAGGGGCGTATTCGGGTTATGCTGGGGAGTTGTTGGTGGATGAGGCGACGGGTGGGAGTTATAATGCGAATGGGGCGAATGGGAGGAAGTTCTTGTTGCCAGCGGTTGTGGATCCGTCCACGTCCAAGTGCTCCACGCTTGTGTAGAGAGAGAGAGAGAGAGAGAGAGATGGGATTAGTGTGGTGGTGTTATCTATTCTTTTATTGTTTTCATTGGTTTATTGATGATTAACATTTGTTAATGGAAATTGGTGTTCATTGAAGTCCGGATTCGTAAACTGCTATTGTCTTTTTGTTCTATTGATCAGGGATGCTCACGCGACCTTCTAATTAGTTGTGACTAACATCGATTTTCTGGTTTCTCTCCCTACGCAATACGATTAACTTTAGAAACGTGAATAAAATGGGTGAGTTTAAAGTTCTGGCTATTAGAAATTATTATTTTAAATCTCTCTTGTTTAAAAAATTGACTTTAACGAATATGGTTAAACTCTAGTGAGTCCAGAGCTCATCAAATTTAGTGTAAACTCTCTTAATCTACCTTACAATTTGAAATGAGTGGTGGATATTGTGGGGCTTAATTTAGAAAAGTTAAGCCCTGAACTCACTAAAGAATTCTTGTTTCTTAATTTGTTCCTGCAAAACTTAGAAGGTTGTGATTTGTGTAAAACTGTAAACAAAATTACAAAATGTTATGACATGTATTTTGTGAAATTTTATCCATGAAACAAAAGTTTTCAATACTAATATGACAAGTACAAACGTAGCTTTCAATGAAACATCCAATATATTCAACAAAGATATTTGATAATCGGTAGGATATAATATTAAGATTAAGATAATTGGGGCTGTGGAAACACCCCCACGGAAAGCCAGCAATAACCGAGTGAGTAGCTGAATAATGTTTTTTTGAAAAAGCACTCTCTTGCAAAATTAAGAACATATGGATACTTGGATAGAAGCACCCAAGGAACCATCAGTGGTCTCCAAGAATGTGCGGCTGTGGGCTGGACGCCTGGACTCCTCCAGTAGGCCAGTTTCGGGTTCAACAAATATTGCTGTCCAAAATCTTTTAGTTTGTCTCAAGTTCGGGCAGAATAGTAAAAGAGATGATTAAGAATGGAAGACAGAACTCAAGAAGATGTACGATACACTATATGGAGTTATGGACCTTAACACCGAACAAAAGTTAGAAGTTGGACTAACCCATATTCTTGACTGTTCGCCCACAAGCGTGACGCTTCTTGGTGGCCCGGAATTAAATAACCATGATCCGGCCCATTAATCTCAATCGACAAAAACCAAACAAAAGCAATCACATTTTGAGTTATCGACAGAAGTTGATCAACCTTGTGTTTTTTTCCAAGCAGTTTTGCGTATTTTCTCGTAAGATAGTAATTCCAGAATCCAGTGCCATCTACAATCTCTTGTAAGTGATGATGTTATATTTTTATACGTCTACTCACCAAAGTCCCAAAAATAACTTATGGAAATTTGCAGTACGATCTGCAAATTGTACTACGTTAGTGACAAGTAACTCGTAAAGCGTCTTTCGTTTTACCACGACCAAGAGTCCAAGATAGTGCTCTCATCCTCTTATTTTGATCCCACGATGATCTTCTTTTGAAAGCCTAATCCTACAATAAACTAGAGTTTGTATTCTCACATAATGTCTTTTTCAGAGCCACCGATTAGCTTTTAGATTAATGCAAATGGTATTCATTTCAGGGGAGAGGCAGAGACCTCTCTATTTTTCAAAAACAATAGTACTATATTGTTTCTTCAAAATAAAGAACATACTGTTGTAAAATGAACAACGATCATCAACAAAATCAACTCAAGATCAACTCAAACAACACACAAGTATGTAGGGTGAAATGAGATAAGTTCTTGTTTCTTGTTGTGTAAAATACAAAGCACAACCCCCTGTGTATAGTGGAGGTGTGATTGCTACTCTAGTAAAGTCACATAGGTTAGAATGAAGTTACATAATGTTTATTGTAACTATAAAAAAATCCCTAAAAGCACCCTCAACATAATATTCATATTTATAACACACCCAATTGGATTTTTTTTTTGCTATGTACATGTCTCGTTAAAAATCTTATTAGAAAAACTAGTTAAGGAAAAAAGTACATGACACATGCTATCTGGTTAAAAACTTTCAATTCAGAAAAACCCAATAAGATAAAAACTTGACAAAAGGAAAAAAAGTACAACATTAAACTCTTAGTTTTATCATTCGAGGATAATCATAAACTTCACTCCCCTTGATGAACGTACCTGACCATGTGAACGCATATGGATTCAATATACAAGCTTCTCAAATGTGTAAGTCGGTAGAGATTTAGTGAACAAATATGTAAGATTGTCACTTGTGCAAACTTGATGGATATTTATTTCTCATTTCTCTTGGAGTTTATGTGGATAAAAGAACTTAAGAGAAATATATATAGTTCTCTCACTTTTGATATATTCATGATTTATCTGTGTATTGCAAGCTGCATTGTCCTCAAATAGTGTAGTAGGAGTATCACTAATTAAGGATGTAAGCGGGGCGTGTTTCTGCTCCACCTCTACTCGCCCCACCAAATGTTGGTAGGTACGTGGGGTGACTTGAATTTATTTTACCGCTAAATCAAGATAGAAAAATTAAGTTTGATCACTATATTACTATATATTGTACTTTAAACCAAAACACCTTTTTCATTCCAAAATAAAATAAAATAGAGTAGAAATCAAATTTTCATTAAAAACTCACCAACAACAAAAATCCTAAAATTTCCACTTAAAACACCACAATCTGTCCAAAACTCCATGTTTAGAAGAGTTTCTCTTACATGACAGAGGTCGAACAAGAGTAGAGGATCAGGTTATGGTGGGAAGGTGGGTTGCAGGAGCTACGACGGCCAACGGTAGAGTGAGAACTTTTTGGTTTGGTTTGAGAATGAAGAATTTGGGATTTGACCATATATATTATCATATATTAATATTATTAAAAAAGTTGGAACACTACTGCTACTCACCCCTTTTGAGATAAGAGGGTTGGTGAGTAGCAAAATTTTGATCGCTACTCGCCCTGAGTGGGGCCAGTTTGCGGGTAGAACTTGCCCTACGCACAACTCTATCACTAATTGAGGTTAAACAACACCAAACATGAATGTGTTATTTCAAAGACCTTAACCACACCCATTCTGGAGTGGTCTTATACAATGCGATAATCTCTAAGTGATTTAAAGAGGTAGCAACTAAAAATTACTTTACAGACCTCCAAAAAATTATAGTGCCTTCACAGAGGGACACGAACCAGTCTCCGATTTGACATTATGTGGATCAGACATATAACCAATATTAGAGTATCCCACCAATGTGAAATCTTACCTCAAAGGTAAAATGGACTAAGATAAAATAGATCATTGGAGGTAACGTAGAATATGTTTAACATCATTCTAATGTCTTTGGGATGAAGACGCATTATGTCTAGCTATAATATTTACTGCAAATCAGGAATGGTGCACTCTGCAAGATAAAGTAGTTCTCCAATGGCACTAAGGTATGTAACTTCCAGTCTTAATCCCTCCTCATCAACCTCTTTAGGTCTAAATGAGTCTTTATTTACTTCTAGTGAGCATACCAACATCTGTGTACTAAGAGGTTGAGATGTATTCACATAAAATTTCTCCAAAATCTTTTTTATATAATTAGACTAGTGCAATAAAAATCCTTTAGAGAAATGCTCGATCTGTAGGGCGAGGTAATACTTAGTTTGTTCCAGGTCTTTCATTTCAAGTTCCTGCTTCAGGTAAGAACGAGCTTTCCTAGCTCTTTTTAGTCCGATTATGTTCAAGTCATCCAAATAAACTGAAGTATTCTTGCAGTCGGTTGTACCACATACGACCAAACTGCTTAAGGGTATACAATGTTTTTTGCAACCAAAAATTGTACATGTTACGATTTTAATTATCTTCCATTTAGGAAATTGAAAATCCTTCAAGAACTTTCATATAGATATTTGTGTCATGCCCCATATAAATATGCAATCACGACATCCATCGAATACATATCTAGATTCATAGTGACTGCTATACTGATCAAGTAACGGAGTGTAATACTATCCATTACATGCAGAATAAGTAGCATCTTAATTAATGTCGGGTCTTTACAAAAACCCTTGGGCAACTAATCTCGTTTTATAAACTTCATTAGACTGATTTGGTAAACATCATTAGACTGATCTACAAAAAATCGTCGTGTATTGTAGCCAAATAAAACTCCTAAAAACCCCATGATACGCATATTGAGAACACACGCAACTTTGCAGAGCATCGTGATTTTTCTACTAACTAAAGGAGACAATGGATATGGCCCGTGCACCAAATCACCGAACATTGGATTGAGTAATAATTATCATTTTTTTACAGGGAAGAGTAATAATTATGAATGCTACTAATCCCAACTAGGACAATGAACACAGAAGATTTCCTTGATTTTAAATACTTGAGCTTGGCATTGTGTCGAAGGACTTGTTGAAACTCGTTCCTCATGCTAAACCATGGCCATTTCCAATTCTAAGATGTTGCTAACGTCAGGTTGCCCATCATTTTGATCCTTCATCTTTCACTTTACGGAAATGATGACAACAACTGTTTTGCTCTATTTTCATCAAAACAACCTTTTGCTTTATCGTGAGAATACAAACCACCAGTGGATTTGTTGTAGCTCACTACAGGAACACTATTTGTATTATAGTTTGGCCACTAAACTGGTCTTCTGTCTTAAAACTGATTCAATTCTCTAAATTATACTTTTTGGTTTAATTATTTTTTCACCTTTTCCGTGAAACAAATGGACGAACTCTTAGGTCTTATAGTCAACAATGTGACACCAATTTCAACAACCAAAGAAAACTCATTCTAAGGGCACATAAGCGGACGAAAACACGAGTCTATGTGTTGAAACCAAATTTGTTCGTATAAGATTTACGATTTGTCACCTAACAATAACAATCAACGAAACAAATGGTCCACCAAATCTACCAGTGTTCACGTTTTGGTCGTGACAAAGCAAGCTCGATGTCACAATCTCATATGGTCCTATGCACATCGACGTGGTTGATTAATAATGAAACCTGCAAGTCGACCCAAATGATGGCTACGAGTTTCACATCGAGGGTGATGTGAAGTGTGTGGCTTAGAACATCCTTAACGGGGGTAGATCAACCTGGGCGCCAGATCACGTTGGATTTCTTGTGAAAATAAAGTACCACGGAGGAACGCACTCCCCCGCCCGGGCGTGAAATTGGACGGGGAACTCGTGATCACCCGCCTGGGCGGATGGGTGATCTCGTTTGGGGGGACATGTTGCCCCCATTCATTTTTTTTTGAAAAACTTAATAAAATCATTTTTATATTATTTTATCACTTTTTTGTGAATTTTTGTTTTGTTTTGTTTTGATTTTGTAGCATTTTTTTTAGATTTTACTTATGATTGATATCCTAATGAAGTGAAGATGAGAGAATGTAGAGTGTGTGTGGTATTTCTGCGTGTGATTAAGATAATTTTTTGGAAGAGTTGGGTGAACTTACGTGACAAAGAGAGAAGTTGACATAACAGAGAGAGAAAAAGAAACCCGAGAGTAGCCCGAACACTGTTAAACATGATCTTAACGGCAAGCCGGACCTGCTACACCTTTCCTCACACGCATCATCTTTAGATTCTTTTTCGTGTTCTCCTTTTGGTTGCTCTTAATATATCATCATTGCGGTCTGTCATTTTGCTACATGCGATGTCCAGCTTCGGTTTGCCATGTAGTTTGGGGATGTCATGTTAACATGTGGAACTCAGGCACCTGGGATTAGGGTAGTCTGTTGGAATATCTGTGTTGAAATGAAATGTGTCGATTTTAGTATGAGTACAACATGCCCTTGATGTGCACGTACTCAGAAAGGAAAAGCGTCCCAAAATCATCATAATTTATAACCATATGTAAGGTTTAATACTTTAATTTCGCAATTTGCACACATGCATTTAGACATGAATCCGCCCATATTTGTCATCTTTTGATTTTTCTGGTTGTCACGTAAAAATCGTTTCTTGTAAAAGTTGAAGTATTTACGAGACAGAAACACTTTCTTAGGGAGGAAAGAAACACAACCTGAAAATTAAAGGAATAATTACATATCTACATGTTTTTATCTCCTTGTACTCTGTTCCAATGGATATACGGACTATTATCTGGGTGCCCGATTACAATGGATATACGTACTATAACTGGGTGCCCGATGCATCTCTCGTCCAATCCTTGGGCCTAGCGGAACAGCACAAGGGAATAGACCATATGGTGTAATGATTGAACTCCATTTTTATGATTTATATTTTTTTTGTTGAAAATTTAGTTTTTAATTTGACAGCCCCAATACGTACCAAAAGAGTTGAGATCTTTGCTTCTGCGACAAGTCTCACCCTCCACTCCTTTATTTCCTTCCAAAAGAGAAAAGCAGATGACAGCCTGCTCCTCTGCTACCGTCACCTCCACAGCTCTTCTTCCCACCACAATCTTCCCAAGCACTCCAATAGCATTTTCCATATAATTAATCTTAAGTTCATAATCCAAGGTGACCAAACTCTTTTTGCTTATCCTTCGACGTATGTATCAAAACAAAATTAAAAAAAAAAAAGCAAAAACAAACAAACTTCCTTGTAGGACCCGGTGGGCCCACATCAGTCAAATCCGAATGGCACCCCGTCGACATGGACACAACTGTGCCTACAGCTGTCTCTTCTCCACCTCTCCACTATATAAAACCCCATACTCCCACTTAAACCCCACACTACAAACTCAATGGCCTTCTCTAAACCACAAAACCTCTTCTTCCTTCATGCCTTCCTTCTCCTCCTCTCCTCCACCTCTTCCACCACCTCACCCCGCAAGCTTGCCCTCGTCAAGAACCAACCTCTAACCCTCAAGTTCCACAACGGCCTCCTCCTCAAAGGCAACCACACCCTCAACCTCATCTTCTACGGCTCCTTCACTCCTTCCCAACGCGCCGTCGTCTCCGACTTCGTCCGCTCCCTCAACGCCCCAACAACCCGTTACCCCTCCGTCTCCTCCTGGTGGAGCACCACCGAAGCCTACACCGGGGGGCCCACCACGATCACCCTCGGTAGGCAAGCCACCTTCCCTTCCTACCATCTCGGGAAGTCCCTGTCTCACTCTGACGTCCTCTCCCTCGCCTCCGCCGGGCCCCACCGGAACGCCATCAACGTCGTCCTCACCTCCGCCGACGTGGCCGTCAATAGATTCTGCATGAGCTCGTGCGGGTCCCACGGTTCTGGTCCCGCGGGGAAGCACGGGAAGTCCCGGTTCGCGTACATCTGGGTCGGGAACTCGGAATCCCAGTGTCCGGGCCTGTGCGCGTGGCCTTTCCACCAGCCCATTTACGGCCCACAAGGCCCAGCGTTAGTGGCCCCGAACGGGGACGTGGGGGTGGACGGGATGGTGATTAACCTCGCGAGTCTGTTGGCTGGGACGGTCACGAACCCGTTCGGGAACGGATACTTTCAGGGGGCGGAAACGGCGCCGTTGGAGGCGGCAGCGGCGTGTCCGGGGATGTTCGGGAAAGGGGCGTATCCGGGTTATGCCGGGGAGTTGTTGGTAGATCAGACGACCGGTGGGAGTTATAATGTTGTCGGGTTGTATGGGAGGAAGTATCTCGTTCCGGCCATGTGGGACCCCAAGACTTCGACCTGCTCCACGCCGGTTTGAAGGATATGGATGATATCATGACAATATTGTGTTTGTGTTCTGTTCTGTAGATACGAAGATAGAAGGTTCTGATGTCTAAAATGTGCTTCTCGTGTTAAGACTTTGCTTTGAAGTTTGTTTTGTGTGTGTGACTGGTGGTGGTATGATCACGTCATCACGTGTAATGAAAATGGAATTGTGGAAGGTTTGTGATTGGATGCCTGTTTTACGGGGAAATGTTTGGTATTCTTATAATTGGAAGGCACAACTTTCGGCCTTGAAATTCGTGCGATGACGACGATGGGTTAACTTTTGCGAAGGAACAATTAAGTTCCAACACGGTTACCAATTATCTCTTCGCTTTGGAATATTTGGGGCATGGAAGGTGTCGTCTCGCTTCTTGAGTTTTTGGGCATATACAACTTGGATTATATACGCAATCGTTCTGATTGCGAAATGCTTAGCACAAAAAAAATCCCAGTTACATTTACTACCATTAAAAAAGAGAAATTAGCGTTGATATGTTTTTAAGTTTCGAGTGCCATTTTAACGACACTTTAGTTACACTCGTGCACATATATAATTTTCTCACTAATCTTTGGGGTAAGTTTGTCATTGGGCACTATTTGTAGATAAAAGTCCAAATGTCGTCACATCAAGAGTTGGAGAGAATTAAAATCTTTAACGACGAAAGTGGAAAAAGGTTGCAAAGCGCTGTAGCCTTCGAAGAGGCACTGCAACTTTAGCTCTCTTTTGTTAACTTATGCAATCAGCTATCTACACGTCGAATTAGAACTATATACTTTCGATAAATCTATGCAAACCGTACTTAGTTCAACAGAGTACGAGTCTAATATTTTTGGCGTGGTCCAATTGGATTCTCGGCTTTCATTGGAATGACCGTGAATCTACTGACGTCATACGGCATAATTCAGGTCACACATTACAAAAATGAGTTTATTCCTCCATATCCATCGTCTTCCTAACTTATCTTTATGATAGCCACCTATGACCTATACGTCCTACCATATACATGCCAGGGCCTATATTAGGCATAAGCATTCTTTCCATTAACCTACTCCTCACATATTAACGTCGAGCCAACTCCATTATTGATGCTCCCCAATAATTCTCCAAAGGTCTAGAATAGAGTAAGGTGTTCTTAATACGAGTCAAGTCCAATCGTGGCACGTCATGATTTGTTGACAAGTCTCATCAACATGGTCCTGTGCTCACACAAGCTTGGACGAGGGAGAAAATATGCATGGAGATAGAGAGTGGTCCACTCTTCCGATAATAATCAAGCTATGTCCTGATCTGGTGGCATCACGTTCAAATATCTTAATGACCAAAGCATTAGTGTTTCGATTACATACTAATTAAGCACTAAGGTAAATGATAGGAAGCATTAGAGGAGATTATAAACATTATTGTGTGTGCCCACTTGCTTGAGATGATGGGTCCTTTTAAAGTTGGAGTGCAAAACATCTGTTCCTCATCATTGATGGAGGGGACACATTATCTATTATCTCGGGATAAGCTTGACGTTATATAACAATTCCTGTGGCCCCAATGATCCGTATGTACTGAAAGAATAAGACTTGGACTTGCATGCATGAGGGTGTGTTTGTTTGAGTAAAAAGCAAACCAAGATGATGCTTCTGGTGTGGAGCGCGGGTGTAATTGTAGTGGATGGATTGGCCCATGCTCGTGATGGTGTGCGCTCTTCTTTATTTGAGATTTTGAACTTTTTTGAATTTAAGTGTGGTGTGTGAACTTGCCTTGTCTGCATATGACGTGTTCAGTTTAATGTGGTGGGGGAGGTGAGTAGGTGACAACTGGAGATATGTGAAAGAGGAAAACTTCTGAAGTTGTCAGATGTATGAGAAGTCACTGTTACGTCTGAGTTCCTGAAACAAGCGTGGCTTTTCTACAGAAGGCAGTATATGCAAATCTTAAGACACAGTAGGTCCATCCCATACTGTAGGACTCAGGCGAACTCAGCCAGAATGGTACGTACATGAGTTTGGATATATCATATATATATATATATATATATATATATATATATATATAGTAATTAGAACGATGAACATTAAAACGATGAACTTTGCTAGACATTAGAACGATGAACATGTAAGGATTGTAAGCTGCAAGAGATCTACCCTCCATGCACTGTTTTTTTCGGTGGGAGCAGAAGGAGAGGGCACTTATAGAGTAAGGAACTTATCAAGTCCAAACTAAATTAGCAGTAAGAACACTACCAAGTGACTAACTGAATTAGACCAATTTGTCCATTTTTTTTTTTATCATGTCTTACTATTATTGATGTTGTTGTGTCTTCGATTTCGCATTTGCTGACGTCTCCTCATCTTTGTGCGAATAGGTATGTTGGAACAATAAGTAAGCAAGTGAACCAGCTAACGTATCATAAAATCTTGAGGAAATTTATCATCATGGAACTATTCATGATGACATGAAGATCTCAATTCTATTCTGGATGCGTAGTCACTAGTCGGTACATACATCACCCACTCTGAGCTACAGCCCAACTTCTTTTCTCATCAAAGTCCGACCCACAGGCCGACACCCCCCCGTAAACAGCCCACGGATCTTGGGCCCAACCGAACCCTTCTAACATATCCTCACCCGACCCGATTAAATCCCCATTTCCGTCACCTTCCTCCAACCAAATCAGACCAAACCCACATTCCGTTCAACCCCACCAATGCCAGGCGACGACGAAGTCTCGTCCTCCGCCGCCCAACTCCAACCTCCAATCCTCTGCTCATCCTGCGGGTCCCACCAACCGCCTTCAATCCCGTCTTCCTCCTCACCCCCGTCCTACCGCCCCATCCGCGCTCCGGCCCTCAACATCCCGAACCGGTCGGTCTCCCAAACCGCCATTATCCTAAATCCGGTTCCCAAACCTGAATCGGTCCCACTCATCTCCTTGCCCCACGCCTTCCTCGTTCCCACCAAACGAATCTCGTCCGATGACGACATCGTCCACTTCCTCTCCTCCTCCTCCTCGTCCGGCCCCAACTTCCTCGGCTTCGTCTCCGCTCTTTCGCACTCCGTCCTCTCGAAGAAAATATCCGATCCCCTCCCTGTCGCCCTCTCCCAAGCCCTCCTCACCCTGAGGTCGATCCTTAACGACCTTTCCGGTTGGGTTGACGATATTCCGGCTCAGGTCCACCAGGCCCGGTACGGGAACCCGGCGTACCGCCTTTGGCATGACCGGCTTTCACGCGAGGGCGAACGACTTATTGCCGATCTTCTCCCGGAGGAATTAAAGGAAGGTGTTGTTGAATTGCTGCCTTACTTTCTTGATTCTTTCGGGAATGCGAGTAGGATCGATTATGGGACAGGATACGAGACTAATTTCGCGGCTTTTGGTCAAGGAGGAGGACTACCAGGGGCTGGTGCTTAGGGTTTTCGTTTGTTACTTTAATTTGATGAGGAAGTTGCAGGATGTGTATTTCCTTGAGCCGGCCGGGTCGCATGGGGTTTGGGGTTTGGATGATTACCATTTCCTGCCGTTTATATTTGGATCGGCGCAGATTGTCGATCATAAGTATATGAAGCCGAAGTCGATTCATAATCAGGATATATTGGATAATTTCATGAACGAGTATATGTATTTGGGTTGTGTTGCATTTGTGAAGAAGATGAAGAAAGGGCCGTTTGCGGAGCACTCGCCATTGCTTGATGATATCAGTGCAGTTGCGAAGTGGGCGAAGGTTCATGGTGGGATGCTGAAGATGTATAAAGCAGAGGTGCTAGAGAAAGTGCCCATCATGCAGCATTTTCTGTTCGGGTCTCTCATCAAATGGTAAACGCTTAATTTAGTTCCATCGTATTATTGTTGTTTAATATGATCCTAGTGAGAGTTTGCTTTTGCACAACTCACTGTATAAACAAGAACCGATGCAGAAGAAGCACCTAATTTATGCATGTTTTATTGGTTTAGTTAAACTTGCATTTGACCAATGAGATCATAAGTTTCTAAAAGACTTGAAGGCTTCAAATTATCATCCAAATAAAGGAAGGTTTTCTTGGAGATTTAATAAAATTGCGCATTATATTAATCTGCAAAGTATTTGCACATCTATATATATGTGTCACTATTAGGTGGCACACATGATGGCGACCTAAACGTTCCTCTTTCTCGTTGAATAGTGAACTCAGCACTGCAAGAGTTGAGTTCACTTATGGCAGTTCCAACTTTTCCTTGTGTCAAATTGTTGAAGGGAAGAACTAGACTAGAATTCGGTAAAAGTCAGCACTTCTAATACAAAGTTTTCTATGTTATGATATAAAATCTTCACCTACCATTCTGGTGGTAGTACTGATGGCAGTAGAGGAATATCTTACCGTGGTTTCCGTCAAGGTTTTAGTTACAGGTATTACGGTAGTACTAATGGTTGTTAAATTGGTTATTTCTTTCACAATTATACTTTCAATTTTAGTTATCTTGGTTCTTCCATTAATTCATGTATGATATTAGCATGTGTCTTCTCGTGTTTAATCTCAACTTGTTTTTGTCATGATTTATCTTTTCCTGGGTCATATTGTCATATATGAAGATTGCCATATTTTTTCATGATAAAACACTTTCTTTCATGTCGTTCCACATTTCTTGTTACGTATGAGTTTCTATGACCCGTATTCCCTTTTAGATATGAGCCTTCATGGACCCATATTCTTGTAATCTGTTTTAATGTGAATTACCTTTTTGTTAGTGGCGGTTCTCTCATTTCATTTTGATGAGTAACGCTGCTCGGTCATGTTAAGCTCATTCTTCTTGGCCGCCCATAAACCTATTAGATCTAACTATCCAATAAACATGAAAGAACCATGACTACCCTTAAAAATTTATAAATTGCTTGCAAAAATCAAAGAAGAAAATGCAGCACTTCAAGTGCTAGATTTTGCTTCGAGAATTTAGCATTACCCTTGCCATGTTATAGTATGGACTTTCACCTTCAGCTACTTGCTAGAGCAGAAGCGTAAGATGTTAAAAGTGAACCTTGCACTTCAAGTGCCGAGTTTATCCTTTTGAACTAGGCCTTGCAAGTTGCAATTGGTACCATGTGCTTCGCTTTGTTTGTTCATTTTCAGATTTGTATAAGGCAACAGTGTAGAAAATGTGCTGGCACAAGTAGCTGTCTTAGCTCAGACAAATAAAAAAACATGTTAAATACATGAAGAGGGTGTCATTGAATCACGTGCCATCTTAGTAGACTTTGGAAAAATACCACATTATAACAATCAATAGGCTACAATTCTGGATCCAAATGATTTCATTGGGGAACTTATATTACAAATGTTGGTTGAGTCATGATCGATGTTCTTTTATACCATTGTAAGGTGGAAAACTAATTGAAGTACAGTGTGATCTCATGTTTGTTGCCAGTTGTTTCATAGTAAGCTTGTTGGTTGAGTCATTAGTGACTCTATCAGTGCATGCATCACTAAGGTGGAATAATAATTGGGTTAGGGTTCATCGTTAGCATGTCACCATTGCTGCTTGCTTGTTCATTTGTACTTAAACAAGTGTTGGTTGACTTATGCAACACTACATTGGTTTATACAGTTTTAAGGTGAATAGTAATAAAAGTAGGGACAGTTATCTTCTAAACAAATGTTGATTGAGTCATCATCAGCTCTGCTGGTTTACACAATTCTTGGGTTGATCTTAGTAGGGGTTACAATAACAACATGGTATCTTTGTTGACATTTCATTTGTGATTCATATTGCTTATAGAGTGAAAGAAAATGGTACAAAATATGGTAAAGTGAATTTAATTAGTTTTTCTTTCCGTTGGAACTAAAAGTAAGTCTTAAATGTACAAGAACGATGCTATCAAAATCAAATGGCATGGTTGGTGGATTATGGAAAATGGTCACATCTTACCACTCAGTGGATTACTAGCTGGAAGACTATTTAGATGATTTATGCGGGGAACTAATGCTTTAAACGAATGGTGATTCATCTCTAATATTATTCTATTTCTGCATACGATTCCAAGGTGAGATATTTATCAAGGTCGGTTACTATAAGAACATATTCTGACACCTTGGTTAACAGTTCAGTTGCAATTACTATAGTCTATAGGGCAGATAGGAATGAAGTTCGAAATACTAATGCAAACTCAATATGTAAATTAGTTGTTAATTGTCAAGAAATGGAGCTTAATTTCATGGGCATTTATCTGTTTTTATGTGATATTGACAGTTAAGCAGCATTTCAGGTGGTTAAGACAATTGACAATCCTTTGAAAGTTTACACTTGATGCTCAGTAGTTCACGTTCATGTCTATTGTCTGGTCCTTAATATGAATTATAATTGAAGGTATTCATTTGTGTTAATTTCAATCATAACTGAAAACAATATGGTGTAAGAAGTTGGGTTTTTCTCTCTCCAGGGATTAGGAGCTCAAATTCCTGAGTATGAGCTTTTGCTTTGTATACGCCAGTAATGCCAACTGTCCGTTTTGGAGCTATCAGGCTTATCTTCATCTGATGATGATAGTCTTAGGTAATTTGCTGCAAAGCACATTTTATCTTTTCAAGATATCTATCACTGTGAAGGCTTCATTGTTTCAGTTTGATGGTCACATTTGTTGAGTTAGAATGTGTGCATTTCTGATACCGGGTTTGATCGAATCTAATCCTCTACCATATTTGAGGACTGCCGCTTTAGCAATCTTGGTAATACATTGGATCGCCAACTGCGGTCAGGAGTCGGATTTAGTTGTAGCTACTCCAATTCTACCACATATAGCTGGAGTTTGTTTTGATCGTTGAGCAAATATTTTATGTCAACATGATATGTATATATTGTTACCTACTTCTGAGTTGGGTCCATTTGTAATCACTGATTCCCTAGTCGGCTTTTCTTTTGAACTTCTTGCATTTGGATGCTTTCTGCTGCTATTTCTTGTCGGCGACAGAAATTTGAAGCGTTGTACGACTTAATAATTGAGCATTTGTTTCTCTTGAGCACGGGACAATTTGGACTCTCAATCTTTTTCGTTTGGTTTTTGTTATATTTATATACGTTGGGTTCCTTGGGGATTTCCCTTCCGGGCCCTCAGCCATTAGAATATCTTGGTGATTAGAACCTGCACCTCTCCGAGACTCAAACAAATATGGTGACAAACGAACTAGCAAAGTAGTTCAGAGAATCATGAAATCTTTCAACTCTATGATCAACAAAACAATGAGTGTGCATATACAAATAAATACCGTAGGGGAACATCAATTGGTAGATGTTCGAATGTTTGACCATACAATAGTACCAGAGGATTGTGGCATTGTGCACTATTATTTTTTGATAAGTAGGATTGTGCACTGTTGAAGTGGGTTGTACCATGAATTCATGAACATGATGTTTATTACTGTTGAAAAATCTTTTAAGGAAAACAGACCGAGGAGATTGACTAATGAACTGTAGGCTGCAGTTGAATAGGTGGATGTTTGATGTTTCAAGTTGAATGGTTCTGCCCTTGCCCTGGGAAAAGTCATCACACTATACATGCATGGTACTTTCTTTCTTCTTAAGTTACAGCAGCTCTAAGTTCTAGTAAAAGCCCATGGATAAATGACTAGTCAGCATGGGCAGCAAATGTGCAGAAAATTCAATATACAGGCTGGAGCTCTAGGATCGTAGTCCTATTATACTACCCTGAGTACAGAAAAGCGCCAAGTTCCAAGAGACTTATCATTACTTCTCTTCTGAATTATAAAGTATGAAACGCATTCTTTACTTACTTGTACAAGGCCACATTAGCTGGATATCTTTGTTTAGAGTCGGATTAAAAAGTTCTCCCATTTGTTTACTTTCAAAGTTCTTCAAAATCTTTTTTTTTTTGATACTCTGTTCTTGTAAGTCTTCATTTCCATCAACCTACGAACTCTAAAAGTCCCAACTCTTTCTTTAGGCCACCCCTAACGGCAGTGGATTTCCCGGGCTCCCTTATGTTTGAGCCAACATAATTATATGTTTAACGGGTAAAACGGGGCGGGTTACATAATTAAGAAATACTGAAATACTGAAACATAATTAAGAAATACTGAAATATAAATATGTTTATTTTATAATTATGTGTTTAACGGGTAAAACGGGGCGGGTTACACATCAACCACGCCCCACCCCGTTTAGTCTGGCGGATTAATGGGTTACGAGTTAACGGGTCGCAGGTAGAGAAAATTCTACCACAATCGGCCCCACGCGGGGCGGACGAGTTGGCGGGTCAAACTCACCCCGCGAACAACCTTACGTAGCAGAGAGAGAAGGTGACGTGACAAATAGAGAAATCAGAGCGCTCAGGGGTGACCCGGAGGCTGTTAAAGATGACCTTAGACCATCCTAAATGGGATGAAAAATCCGAGCGCCCAGCCCTGGGCTAACGATGGGGCGGCGAAACAAGCAGTGGGTGACCCGTTTCGCTGCCCGATTGGGTCTGGGCGGAGGTTTGGGTGAGGGGCACATGTCCCCCCCCCATTGGTTCTTTTTTTTATTTGTTAAAAATGTTTAAAATATTCATTTAATTTTTTTTCTTTTCTGAAAATATGTTTTAATTTTTTTATATATTTTACCCATGATTAATCTTCAAATGACGTGGATGGAAGAGAATGTAGGGTGTTTGAGGGATTTCAGGGCACAATTAAGGAAAATTCAGGATGTGTGGGGTGAGGTGAGCTGACGTGAGAGAGAGAAAAACTGACGTGACAAGGAGAGAAAACAAGACGTCCAGAGGTAGCCCGAACGCCGTTAAAGATGACCTAGGGATGATACAGGGACCGTCCAAATCCATCTCATTGCTCCAACAGTGCAGGGTCGATTTTTGTGTCGCATCCGGCCCAGATTAATGAAGACTATTTCTCACATGTGCTTAGATGCACACCGGCACACTGACAAATTCATGTCCCTTGGGAGATCTGAATTCTGATCATCCCCTTCAGATAATAAAGCATTCATCACCGTTCAACTACCCGTGTATCTCTCTATCGTTTTGAACTACTACCAAAGAAAACAATTACTAGCCATAGTTATCTCTCTCCCCAGCAAGCTGAGGAAGTGTAACTGTTTCTTTGAGGAGTGATCGGGGTGAGGGTTCAGCTGGATTCCATCTAAAAAATTATAAGCAAATAGAGTAGAGAAGTCCACAAAAGAGTCTCCAAGATGTAGTTGTTATTATGTGTAATTGGTGTTATGTGTCGATGATCACTTGAGTGAACTAAGTTCGTTAAACAATATCTTAAAAAAAAATACCTTTCACGTCCTTTTTTCCCTCCTTGGAGGAAGATTGTAATACAAGTTTCATTTTTTTAGATAGTTTAACTAAATCAATTCGACTTAGTGTGGGCTTATTAAAAGTTCGATATGAACTTGAACTTTTAAGCATGCCATTCAAGAAATATTTGGTCACAATTTCATTCCTAGTGTCATTTTTCTCTCTCTTTCACGATCTACCTATCACTTCTAACAAAAACAATGCACACAATCAATCTATATCAATTAAACTTCTTTTTAGAGCATCCTTAGATCATGTTTAATGGTGCCCGGGCTCCCCGGGCGCTCTGCTCTATCTCTCTCTGTCACGTCAACTTTTCTCTCTGCTACGTAAGCTCACCTAACCCATCCAAAAAATCCCCTTAATCACACCCAGAAACACCCTACATTCTCTCCAATCCACGTCATTTGAAGATCAATCCTAATTAAAATCTCAAAAATACTCAAAAGAGTCTACAAAATCGAAGCAAATAAGAAACATTTTTTCACAAAAAAATTGATAAAATAATTTAAAATGGATCTTTTAAGTTTTAAAAAATAACGAAAGAGCCCCACCCAACGAGATCACCCGACCAAGAGCTCCCTCGCCCGATTTCATGCCCGGGCGGGGGAGTGCGTTCCTCCGTGGCGCCCCATTTTCGCGGGAAATCCAACGTGGTCGGGCGCCCGGGTGGATTCGCCCCCCGTTAAGCGCACTCCCCCGCTCGGGCGCCCGACCATGTCAGATTCCCCGCGAAAATGGGGCGCCACGAAGGTGCGCACTCCCCCACCCGGGACGTGAAATCGAACGGGGGAGCTCGTCCCCCCATTCGTTATTTTTATTTAAAAAATCATTTTAAATTATTTTATCAATTTGCTTATGTGAAAATATGTTTTTTATTTGTTTTGATTTTGTAGAATTTTTGAGAATTTAATTATGATTGATCTCCAAATGACATGGAAGGGAAATAATGTATGGTGTGTGGGGTGTTTTTGGGTGTGATTAAAGAGATTTTTTTGGTGGATAAGGCGAGCTTACGTGACAGAAAGAGTAGTTGACGTGACAGATAGATAAATTGACGTGACAGAGAGAACAGGGCGTCGTTAAACATGGTCTTATCTAGACCGCATCATTTCTTAAATTAAACCCAATATTTAGTCATTAAAGACTTAATTATAACTCCAAAAGTCCAAGTATTAAAATTAACACCACTTTTAGTCAATCAAACAAAAAAGGGAAAGGTAATTTTTTTTTACATTTTTGGTGTGGTTCGGTAAGAAAGAAAAACAATAATGCTCTGACACATTCGCACACATGCGTGAACTTCTTGCAATTACCAAACATACTTGGGGGCTTTTATGCAACAAAACTAAACTATCTATCTTTGGGGATCGTTTTGTAACTTGGCTGTGGTTCCTTCTTCCTCCTAACAGATTCTGTTTCTGCTCTTCTCAAAGCCATCGCTTTTGTTCGCACTTTTTGCCTTCTTTCTCCTCTCCTTTCAGGTATCAGACGGGAAGAAAAGCTTCGGATCGGCGTAGCTCCGGTATTGTTCTCCTTTCCCTCTTCTTCCTCTTCTTCATCCCAAAAAGGTCTCTTTCTGCTGTTTTTTCAGGTGAGTTTTTTGTTGGAAGCAAAAAGATCCATTCTTTCCTCGATTTTTGGGAAAATGAAGAAAAAAGAGAAAAACTTTGGTTTGTGTGAAATCATGCATTTTGGTTTTACCATTTTGTTCTTCTGAAGTGAATTCGTCGTTCTGTTCCTGATTTGCGAGTCTTTCTTCCTTTATTTCGGTTAAAAATTGTTTTTTCCTAAAACAAATCGTATCTTAATATTATCTGAAATTACTGTTCATTGTTTGGCCCCCAATTTGCAATCAAGTCTGAACATTTTTCACATGTGCTCTGGTTAGATTTTTGTTCCTATAATTATGAAACGGTGAATCCCGAAATGTGTAATGTGGATTTCTTTAAGAGATAAGGGAGGATTTTTTGTTCTTTTTTCAATTTGTTTTTTGAGAAAAATATTGGATCTCAAGCACAAAATTAGATTTCCTTTTCTTTATATGTGATTACCACAAAGGTGAAAGGAATAATTTTTTTTGGTGTTGCCCTTTTTCGAACCATTCCGGTGTGTGGGCTTCCAAAGCTGAACTTGTTTTCCAGATGTTTCCTTTCTACCAACACTTTCGCCCTTTCTTTTTTCTTTGACATATGGCTTGCGTTATCATTTATTTTTCTTTGTTTCGTCATATGGCTTGAACTCTAGGCCTTTTGTTTGCTTTTGTGTTCTCACAAGAAAAGGGGTTTCCAATGTGTTACAATTTGTAGCTTATTATCAGATAACCATATTTTCTCACACAAGTAAGCGACCATTTCCATGTAATTTCCGTTTTTCGTTAATGCAATTACATTGTTATCCCCTGTTATGTGTTGGAAATGTAGTTCAGATTGCTCATCATAAAAAATATATAACGCTGCATTGTAGAGTTGGTCTTACAGAGGGGGTGGATAAATCAGAATTCACATGGTCGAGTGAATTGATATGTTTATGTCAATGGGATCTCCACTTCACTGTGCATTGTCTAGGCATACACATGGAGATAAATCTTGGTCGTACGTACAAATGGAATATTGGAAATATAGTTTTTTCCGAAAATGGCAGTTGATCTTTAGTTTCTGGCTTTCTTACCTTCTGGTTTATCTCAATTAGTTTTATTTATTTATTCCATGTTTAATCTCTACCTATCTGAGTTTTTCTTATTTTGTGGGCTATTCCTGTTGTTGGATTTTACTAAAATTCACTGATATAACTGTATGAAGGACGTGTGCTTGATTACAGTTTTTCCCTCTATTGCTTACTTCAATAGGAATTTTCTATCTGATCCTTTTCATGGCAACTTCAGAAGGAATACTTCCTTTTGTAGTTAAAGCATGGAGGAGCTTAACGAATCCGTTGGTTGGGATGAGATGATTCCTGATACACTTGGATTAGTCTTTGAAAAGCTCTCTATTCAGGAAATCCTCACTGTGATACCCAGTGTATGCAAATCATGGAGGACAGCGGTATCTGGGCCTTACCCTTGGCAAAAAATAGACATAGAAGAGTGGAGCGAGCGCAAGCCGCAGCATGTAGACGAGGTGCTTCAGATGCTAATCACCAGAAGTGGTGGATCCTTTCGGAAGCTCTGCGTTTCGGGTCTCTCTAATGATTCTATCTTTTCATACATTGCAGATCAGTAAGTGAAGCTCTTTCACTAATCTCTCTTGGATTTATTATCTGGCATTTACTTATTGACCAGAATAGGTCAGGCTACATTCTTGAGATTCTTAAGAACGTTGCATATAGAATGTGTGGTTGTGTGACTTAAGGAGCCTTTTGTTTTTATGAAAAGTTCACTTTTTATGCTTTGCTAATGCAATTTTCAAAAATAAGAATGCCTTCTTAAAAATTCACGTTTTGATTGCCTTCTAAAATTTCATGTTGTTAATAGAGCTTCACTAGGGCCGTAACGTACCCTTCCTTTCCATGATTGCAACCACACATGTATTTTGGTAAACCAGACAAGCAATGTTCATTTATGCCCTCCTTTATGCTGCATGATTTTGATGGTATAATATTTGTATGCTACATTCTTGTAAATTTATGTTATCCCGGTTAATTGCCAACATCAAATTTAAACTGATTGGACGTTACCATTGACATTGAACTGATTTTATTTCTCTCTAAAATTCCGCTTGACATCAATTTGGATTCACATCTGCATTTTGTCCTATTGTTTTTAATTGGTTTCTTTGTCAGTGCTCGATCCCTTCACACTCTTAGTGTGCCAAGAAGTGAAATAAGTGATACCATTGTAGAGCAAGTTGCTGGAAAGCTCTCAAACGTCACTTTCCTGGATGTTAGCTATTGTGGGAAAATTGGGGCTAGAGCTCTCGAGGCATTCGGAAAGCATTGTAAATCGCTTGTTGTGTTGAGGCGTGTAATGCATCCATTGGACGTTGTAGACAAGGTATCACAAGATGATGAGGCAAATGCGATTGCCTGCACAATGCCAAAGCTTAAGCATCTTGAGCTAGCATACTTGCTAGCTACGTCGCAAGGAATACTTCAGATCCTTTTGGCATGTAAAGATCTTAAGTATTTGGATATACGAGGTTGTTGGGGAGTCAAGATAGACGAGAGGTTCTTCAAAGAGAAAATGCCACATTTGAAAGTAGTGGGACCTTTGATCTTCTGGAATGACAACCACTCAGATTTTTCGGAATCTTTAGGCTATTTGTCATGGGAATTCACGGATGATGGTGGTGGGGATTATGAAGTGAGTGATGACGAAGACTTCTGGGACGATGGACGCGGTCTTGAACCCCTAGAAGTCAGATTCTATGGTGGAGGATTTGCCAATGCAGGTGTGGGATTTGAATGGCCGCATTCTCCATGAAGACTTTGAACTTGGCTAGTGGAATACTCTGTTGTCCCTGTAAAACCTACCGATAGTGTGACCTATTCTGGTTTTATATCAGGATAAGTGCTTTGGCTTGGATATGCTGGAGTTCAAGCAATTAAAGTTTCAAAGATTACGATTGGGGTTCAGTTGTCAAATTGTCTGAGATAATATCATGAAATAATTGTCATGTATGCATTACTAACCATTCCTGTGGTCACAACTGAAATGAAAAAAAAAAGTTGAGATAAATGGAATGATGTGATTTTCTGTATCAACCATTGTGATGTTTTGGTGCACTTCGTTGAATTTGAATTGGTGTAACAGGTATTTGTCCAGGGTATTGTTTTCTATCCTCTGCAGCACAATAAGGGAAATGTTCTTTTTTTTTTTATAATTGGTAGGGTTAATTTTAATTCTTAGGTGAATTGCATATCTGCATTCCGCCTACTTACCGGTTCTTACGGAAATGATGATTGCACTATGATCCCCTCCTCACCCAAGTAGTGTTTGAACTATTTGGGAGAGACAGTAAGGTAAGGTCCCGAGGGGCATTTTCTACCTGCAAACTATGCTTGTTTGAGCCGACGGATCTTCTCTTATATTTTCATGTTCCAATTCGAAAATAACAAATAGGTTGTGTCATCATATTGTTCCTATGCTTCTGGATAATCCTCTCTGGAACACTAGCAATTCAATTTGTAGAACTTAAGATAAAATCTCCACATTTTGGTTGACCAGTTTTTGAATATGAAGCGCAACTTGTGCTTCAACTGATGTTTGATACATGTAGTCAACTTTTATTAAAATAATTAAATAAAGATAGTTGGCAACATGTAGGCAGTATTATCAAAAGACATTTCTATTTTGGAGCTTTGGATGATCATCAGGGGTGTCAACGGAGCGAATATGGACCAAATCTATCAATATCCGTATCCGCGGAACAAATGATACATCCGTATCCGTATCCAGACGGATATTAAATTGAATATCCATCTTAGAATCCGTCGGATACGGATCGAATACGGATATTATCCGTATCTGGATATAAATCGAATACGGATATTATCCGTATCCGTATTCATATCCGTTGGAGTTGTGTTTGGGGGACTTTAGGTAGGTTTAGGGTTAGGAATTTAGGATAAGTTATATACTTGGGTAATTTATAGAAAAAATGCTAAACATATAAATATTTCATTAATTTAAAGAATAACTATATATAATACGGATTCGAATACGGATATGAATACGAATGTTGTACTACGGATATCCGATCCCGGATCGGATATTATACGGACCGGATGTACCAATAACCATATCCGCTCCACGACTTTACAGATCGGATACGAATACGGTCTTACGGATATTTTTTCGCAGATCGAATGTCCAAATTCGAATACGGACGGATGTTCGGATATTCGAATATCCACTGACACCCCTAATGATCATTGTGATGCAAGCTTACGAAGGATGGGTCATGTAGCATAGATGTTAATTTTTTTTGACAATTCTTGTTATATGAAAAATGTTTACTCAATATGATATATATAAAATCATTTTTTTCTTCAAACGCCACAACACTATTAGAAATATAGGTCAAAGACTGGAAATGTTGAAGAGTAACTTCTAAGAGACGGAATGTTATCGTTCTCTAGTTCTGTATATTGCAGTTTATTACCACAAAAATGGCATGAGCATGCATGTTAACGTGCAGTGTACTGATACACACATTTCATGTTTGCACAGTCACATACACAGACAGTGGAGGATTCCTACTGTAAGAAACCTTTGGTAGAAGCTAAAAAAGAATGTTAATTGCACTGTTCACAAGGTCACGATCAAATAGGACCACCAAAATAATTCTTCTGCTAAATGTTCGCTGTATTGAAACAACGACTCATCTGACAAGGTGGGAATTGTATTGTCCGGTTGAGAACAATCGTAGCAGTAACACTGTAACATTGGTCTGGAAATAATTTGAGAACCATGACGGTATTGTTGCTGTAGAGTGAGAATGCAAGAAAGCAAAATAGGAGACAGGCTGGTCCAATTGTTGAGAAGAATACAGGAGCCAGACCAGTCCCTGTCAACCTCACCATAATGCACCATAACAACGTTAAGACACCTGAATTCCATGTTTTTCATATGAATCTGGCAGCTCAGGAAAATAAAGATGGGGGAAAATATGAGTAAATGCAGTTGTCTGGTGTTATGAAAGCTTTCGTGTAACAGTCTGCAATGTCCATACGATACATGTCCTTTAGATTCCCCAACTACAGCAAGAATATAGTCCATCACAGTAATTTAGCTGGGCATGAAATCTAAAACCTAAACACTCTACCAATGGCAATGCATTTTTATACTCAGCCAAGTCATTTATCCCGCTTTCTATCATCAACTCATACATTAGAAATTTAGCCTCATTGTTAAGAAATACATGAGTGAAGGTGAGAAAGAAGCATGGTTCTAGATCATATCATTGGTCCTTCTCAGGAACAATATTTTTTCCTGATCCATGTCTTTAAGTATCTCCTTTGCTTTCAAACAATTGTCCAGCCTTCGCAATGGCAAGAATCAGGTCAAGTTGTTTTTGTTGTTGCTCCTGCAATCAAATTCAAGAAAGAAAAATAAACAGTTGAGAAATACAAATGGGGTTCTTGGACTTCTTCCTTTCAACATGATCATCACATTGAAAAAATTAGCTGCTGTCTGTACTGTGACAATAACCAGAAAATGTCAATCAACTTGCTTGAGAAAGTGAAGCTTTTATCTGAATAAACATCTCATTGCTACTTTAAAATTTCTCCAGATATGACTTGGCTGTCACTTCTGTTATACCTTGATACCTTAAAGTTTGGAACTCATAACTTCTTAAACTTCCATCTGCAATGGATTGGAAGGTACTAAAGTGAAATATATTATACCTTTTATAAGAGCTGAAAGTAGCAAGGTGACGTGATCATTCGGTAATGAGTGACAAGTATTAACACACAAAAGTAAAGGATTTTTCATACTTAAGAGAATGAATAGGAGACTTACATTTTTATGTAGTTTATGAAACATGGAATACCACAGCAAGCATATTTTTTAATGTCATCTACAAAGTAAATAGGTAGCTGGAATATGAATTAGCTGGTTATACAAACTACCTTTTTCAGAGATACACAAATTACTTGTGAGTGCTATTATAAAATTACAATAAACTAAACTGCCGTGCAGTAGCTTCCTAAATAGCAAACTAGAAATTTGAAACTCTAGAACAGACATGTCCAACAAAGGGAGGGAATTCATCTTCATTATTTTATCATCGTGATTTTTTTATTTATCACTTACAAACAACTTTATTTATAAAGCAACAATTAATTAGTATAACATGGATTCCACAGAGATGTGGCAAAGCGAAGAGGCAGAAAAATAGAACATAAACTTCCCCCGATTGAAAAGGTGCACTCAGTAAGGACTTTCTTCATTATATATTTTTACAAAAAAAGTACATGTAAGCTTAAAAAGAGCTTTGGCTGACAATGCTTCATTGTTTTTCTCACCCCTGTCACACGAACTGGTGAGCTATTCAGCCTAGGGCGTGGATCAAGACCACATCAATGTGTGCCCAAATTTAGTATTGACATGTATCTACCAATTAAAAAGTATGGATTTCGATGTATTAACAGCTGATGTCCCAATGCCAAACAAATTGCAGATAACATGATGAAGCAGGTAGATGCCCACTTGGAGCAGATACTAGAGAACTGTAAGTCTCAAAAAAATCTGTGTTACATTTATGTGCACCTTCTTTAGCAGAAACACAATACAATATCCGAAAAGCATCAAACAAAGAATCAATGCTACCGAATACGGACCAGAGAACCGATAAAAAAAATGCTACAGACCAGTGAGTGACTTGCACACAGATTTCCAAGTCAGAGTTGATGGTTTAGTTTAGGGCTTTTAACATGAATTTAATTCTTTTCTTCAAGGTTGTAAGTTTTCAAAAACATATCTTTCGTCATAATAAAAGACTAGAACGACGATCAGTAACATGCTTAGTATTTGTGCCCTTTTTGTTCAAACTCTTCATATGCCTAAGCAGCATCAGCTAGAAATTGCTAGGATAATTTAAGTAGAAAAGTTATTAGAAGCTGCAATTCACCTGCATTGCCAATAAAACCTTTTGAACTTCACCAAGCTCCTTCTCGAGAATGTCTTCCTGCAATGCAAGTACTCGAGTAGCTTCAGAGTTCTTCTGTGCCAATGTTGCAGTCTGTATATGACAATAATATATTATGATTTGGGATATCCCATCTAATTGGAAATATAAGGCTATTCAGTTTAGGATTAGCAAATGGAAGTCTCTCTTCGATGGATCAACATCAACATAACCCCAATGCCTCAGAAGAGGCTCCCGCCTAAGCGAGGTGGGGGGGGTCGGATGTACGCAACCCTACCACTGTAAAACAGTGAGGTTGTTTCCAATTGACCCAAATGATGCAAATGCAACTGACCATCTGCGATTCCACAATAAAAGAAATGCAGATCGTTTAAATAACCCTTTGATATAATCAATGATGCTCCAAATGTCAAAAAACAACTTAATCTTTGACACATTGGAAATGGACAAAAGTCTCTCTTCGATGGATGATGTTGCAAAATCTAGGAGAACTAAGTTCACAAATCAATCAGGATGTTACAATGGATATATTTCATGTAATGATTAACAATATAGAAGAAGATAAACGTCTAGATAAGACCAATTTAAGTAATACCAAAGTAGCATACACTTGAGGTTTAAGATCCCATTTAACTAGATGTCACTTTTCTTAAGTTGGTCATGTTATGTATGAAGTACTCCAACATGGGAAGTTGTCCTTCAGTCCTTGTGCTAGGCCATCCAATTTTGACATGAAGTATGCCATCACACAGGAAAATACGCTAAAAATTAGGCCAGTGTTACAAACCATGCTCCAACTATGCAGCTAAAATTTCAATTTAGGGTTAAGCAATGGTCTTATGGTCCAATGTTCCAAATACATGCCTTAGATGACTGCATCATACACCTCAACAACTACGTGACGTACAAGGCTGGACGCACAACAGATTCCTTCAAAAACATTAAGCCTACCCTCTATACCCAAAGTAGATTTTTTAAGGAATAAAAAGTCTCTTTCTGTTTTAGAGTGGAGAAATGTAATAACTTTCTTTGCTGTCAGTTGTAGTTGATTCAATCGATTATTGTTACTTTAGTTTTTACCTCAAATCTCGATCCATTGGATAGGCATATTCTTTCACAGTATTGGGGTTGGTGACAGTCAATCAAATTTCAATTATATTCTACAATTGCTGGTTTCAATCTAAATAGTACAAGACATGCTCCTACAAGATGAGTCCTTATTCTTGACTTGGTATTATAGTACTCAAAAGGACCAGTTATAACAATTACTCACTTATCCTGCTGGTTAAACACCAGATACACCACATAAATTCTTTTAGTTTACAATAGCTTTGTTGTTGATTTAAAATTAGAGGTCCAAATTATATGAAACGCCTTTTGTAGAAGCATGGCTGACTAAAATCTTTTATCACATCAAAGCACTAATGTAGCGAGAATTGCATCTTAGTGTAAATTCTATGTAATATTTACAACTACAATTTACTTCTATTGTCTGTATTATGTACTTATTGATCCATTGAACTCCATTAAAATATGTAACAACTACCAATGACTATGTTAAACAACATTATACTATTACTGCAAGAGAGAAGCACTAAATTTACAGACCATACACAGATAATCAAAAGAAGCTGCTGATTCAATAGAGAATAACCCGCGAATACCGAAGGATGGGAACAAATAAACTCCTGAAATGGCAAGTTTTTTTGTTCTTAAACTTCGATAGGTTGCAGACAGATAAGTTACCTCAGAAATTGGCTCTTTCAAAGCTTTTCTAGTGACCCTAAATCTAATCCCCAACTTCTCCAGCTGCCTCGAGAGCACCCTAACAACCTTTACCGAGCTCCTCAGATCATCCTCCAACTTCTCAATCCTCCCAACCAAATCACACCCGGGCACTTCATCGTCCACGCAAACCCTTCGCCACCGTCTCTCCCTAATCAAACCTCCAACAACCACCGCGCTGACAAGCAGAAAGAATTGCCACGTCACATTGCCCGAATTGACCTGCAAAATTCTGGGAACGCTAGGAACGATCGATCCGACCACACCCCCAACCGCAAGGACAACACACGGGGCAACACAAACCACCACCAAAACCGATAACAAAGCGTCAAAGTCGAACAACCCCGGAGCAGCATTCCGCTTCCGCGCACCTGAATCAATACCTGAACCCCAAACAAGGACTTTTTGGTTAAATTGTAACTCTTTTGGTGGTTGTGATTGCTGAATTGGGTTAGTGGCCTTTGGTTACCGGAAGCAAAGACCTTGAAACACCACCTGGAAGTGCCTATGTTGGGATAACAACGCTTCTGCCAGAGCAAGAGCTGAGCTGGAGAGAACAAGGAATTGGGCCTTGCCCAGCGGGCGTGGAGGGGAGAAGGGAGGAATCGAAGAGGAGCAACACCACTTTCCAGTGACATGGGTGCTTCCTCTTCGACTAGAGTAGGTGGGGTGGAAGCATTTGGGTGGGGGGAAGGCCGGGAATTAGGGTTTGTTGGAGGGAATAGGTTGGGTTGGGTTGGGTTTTGGTGGAGAAGAAGGTGTTGGTTTTGGCGGAGTTGACGAGGCTCTGACCCGACCGAGGTTGGATAATCGGATCCTTGACTGCTTCCGTTTCGGACATGGGCCGGGCTTTCCGAATAGTTCTTCCTATTTCACGTATCATAGAGTGGAAGGTGTGCTCCAAAAAAAACTCCCCAAAGCCACGTCCAACCCTTTCCCTTCTCCGACACCACAAAATCCACACGAACTCTACCTCCGACGCGGCTCCAACCTCCAGCCACCTCTAACGCCGTTCCAACCACATCCAGCGCTGTCTTGACCTTGCCGGCCACGTCCCTCCGTCTAGTCGGCACACTCTCTCTCATCGAGTCGGACATCTAGGTATGCTTCTGGACTTGTTATCCTTTTCTGGTTTAGTTTTCCTTTGATTTTCTTCGATTGGTTGATTAATTTTTTATGGTTTTGATTTTTTTAATTTGTGTTGCGAGATTGCACAACTACACGAATTCAACTTGAAAATGGGAAAACTTGGAATTAGGTGATAATAGAAGTTGAATTGAATTGGTGGATTAAAATGGTTAATTTGTTATTGTGAAATTAAATTAGTTTATGAAAAGTCCATCTTAACTAATTTCTTTGGATAAAATTAGATGATTAATTTTTTGATTAATTTTTTGGTAAACTGGATGTGGAATTTAAGCATTTTGGTTTGGTTTCGGTAGGGTTTTCTTGGTTTGTTAGGTGGTATGTGGATTCTCAGATTAGGTGTGCAAAAGGAAATGCGAGCATGCAACAGTTGGTGGGTTGGGATGTGATTTGCAAGTTTTCTTTTGGATAGTATTCGCTGGTATTAAAAATGAAGATATTTTATAACGATATCAAAATGTGTACTTGAACAGGACAATTGTAGTTTTTCTCTTTACTTTATGTTAATTGAATTTGTTTTTTTTTGGATATCCACTCAGCTTCTCGCCTCTTTGCACCCCCAATCACAAGTCATTGCATGCTTTGGCTGATAGTTTTAGCAAAATACATCTTTGTAGTTTGCAGTTCCTTCCTCGTAGGGTCATAGCAGCACTCGGTTTTGTGGTATAAAATTGTTATGCCATACAGGTAGTTTACTATTTATTCAAATGGTGTAAAGTTTAAGTAGTATTCTGGTAGGGCTATATTATTATTGTTATTTAACCCTTTAATTTGCCAGTCATCTTCAATTAAAACTTAAACAACAGTTTTGTAGAAGTTCAATATTATTGCATTTTCTAATAGCAGATTTAAAGCATAAGTCTATATCACTGTACTAGTGAACTGTTTCTTTTGTCTTGCAATTCAATTTTGTTGAGAGGTAGCTCATGAAACTTGACATGTTATTGTTGCTTTCTTTGGTTCCTTGTCTCACCAATCTCTAAGTAAGATAACCTTCTTGCTTCCCAGATCATACCCAAACAACATGGTTGGTTTTAAAAATCGATACCTTGTGATGGAGGTCTTTGTGGACCCAAATAGAGATCTTGGCCAGGAAGATCCTATAATCCTTACACAACTAAACATCTCAAAAGCAATCAAAGATAGCATTCTTACAAGCTTTGGAGAGTGTGGGTTAGGCACATGTCTTGGGTCATTTCAAGGTTAATTTGTTTACTCTTTTGAATTTCAGAATTACTATAGCTTCCTTTTCCTTAGAAAACTCTTTCCAGAACATCTTTTTAGTTTATGAACTCTTTCATCAGTAATTGTAGCAATGTAATATGAGCACACTTTAACTCCCATTGTTTTACTTCCTTGTAGTTAAATATGTTAATCGCATTACCAAGGTTTGCATCATAAGAGCTTCGCGTGAGGATTACCAGACAGTGTGGTCTGCTATTACCATGGTTAGAAGTATTGGAAATTGTCCAGTGCTCTTCAACTTACTTGATCTGAGTGGTGGGTTTTTTTATGATTAACATCTGTAGTTTTGACATTATACCGTCAAATTTTGACTTTGTTGTATTTGATTATTTTCGGTAGTTTTGGGGTTCTACCATAAAATCATGATCAATACCTCGTGCATTTTCCAAATATGTAATAAAGCATCTCATGTTTAATGTTAATTTTTATACTCTTTGTAGGTTCATCAAACAACTAGTGTTGAACCGAAACCTGCCGTCTTCCCTTTACATTTTCTTCGATTGTCTCATAGTTTGATGTGGTGTTGGTATTGTTTGATAGTGATGTCCATGTTGTGTTATAACAACCCCATATTTGTTACTATGTTTTGATTAGGTGTTATTTTCCTGACAAGAATATGATAAGAAGATTGGGAGTTTGTTTTTTAAAACACGTACGCTGAAAGTAAGTAACATCGAAGATTAGCCTTAGATTGATTTGACCATTCACAGTTGATTTTACAGTTTGTCTCTACTCATAAATAGAAAATTTTGTCCTCTTTGACATTCAGGGTGTGCATGATCATCTCATTGATTTACGAATTAATTGTTTCTTAATTTCCCATGATTGAAGAATTAACCATCATTTTTTGTTATATAATTATCATTATCGATGAGCATTTATTCATTCTTTCACATAAGCTTGTTTTATTGAATTTGATATCCAACTCCATTATAAAACATGTGCATGTGCATAGTATGAATATTTTTGAAGTTTCCTAACCAAGCGTAATAGATTGAGACAGTTATTTGTATCTTTTAGGAAACATTAGGGTCTGTAAGAATGCTGCATTGAAGTATGATCATGCAAAGTTTGAACAGTACAAGGCTTTAGCAGGAGACCGTCTCACACACCAGGCTGTTCAAGAATGCAATAATTTTTTTGAGAAGATCAAAGTGTTGGAGAGTTGAGTCAAGCATTATCATTCGGGGGTTGATCTTTGAAATGCCTTCACAAGGTAAAACATAAGCTTTTCTTTTTCATGGAAGCAGTGGTCATTGTCAGTTGTCTACTTTATACATTGGCATTTGTCGGGATCAGGGAAATTATTTCCATGCTTTGTAATCCACTTTCCTTACTTCCACTTTATTATTTAATGCAATTATCTATTTCAATTATATGTAGTCATTGCCATTATTACAGTGAGTGTATGTAATCGTTGCTATTTGAGTAATCCATGATTTATTTTATTGTAACATGTTTGATCCTAATTCATGTTTCTCAGCCCATCGTTGTTCACATATTTTGCTGTTAGAAAATTAATGTAAATGCGAAATAAAAAATATATATCATTCCAATTGCAATTTAATTGCATAAGACTAACATGGGTTGGATAATTTGAGCTGCTAAGCCTATTCCACTTGCTATGGTTTTGCCACCTTCATTGTGGGTTTGGCCTTCTCTTTGATCTTTATAATGATGAAGAACAGGAGTCTGTACACCACCACCATCCCAAACAAAATACCAACATCCACCCACTTTGAGTGCATCTCCATCTCATAGTAAATACTTAAAATCTGCTCCCCGGTGATGATGGATGGGAAAGACCCGTTTCTGTTTGGGAAGGACAGCCCCAAGAATTCGTTCTTGTAAAATCCCTGGTCCGCATACTTGTGGAATGTCATGTAGTAAACTGGGTACTTCCAAACTGGTTTTGGAATGTCATCTGGCAGCCGGAAATACCCACCTGTAAGCATCATAAGTCCTTGGATTCCTGCTCCTGTGATGATACCCATGTTATAGTCTGGAATCAGGCTCGCGACCATCATCATCAGGCTTTCAACAAGGATCATGCATGCGTAGAGAACCAGAGTGAAGCAGATGAAGTGGTCGATACTTTTCTGTAATCCAGCCATGTAGTAAGCGATGACGGCTGGGATCACACATACCAAGGCCAAGAAGGGAGCAGAAGAGCAGGTATGACCGACAACATAAGAAGCTACACCATAGTGCCCATTGAGTCGCTCCCGCTCGAACACCTGCATTGAAAACAATAGAAGAGGCTAAATAATTCGATATCAAGCAGTTAAACCAATTTTGGAAGCCTGGTAAGCAAAACCTTCATGTCTTCTACGAATGATGGAAATCCTCCGATGGTCATGAACGTTAAGAAACCACCTACGAACAATAGCACAGATCCACGGTCCTGAAGGATCACAAAACTGTCACTATTTTCTCTTATCAACAACGAAGCTTCCAACAAGAAAAACATACCGAAATTGATGCATAACTGTCGTCAAGTTGATAGAAGATGCTGCCGAGACTAACTGCTATCACAACAAAAATGAAGAAGCGAAGCCAGTAATAGCCGATGTCCCTTGACATGTTCACCATAGATCTCCTTGTAAGAACAACAGACTGGTTGAAGAAACCTGATTGATTCCCTTTCTTCAATTTAGTGCCATTCTGCAGGAAGATCACAGCAATTCAGTCTAGATAAAGATAACAAAAGCCCAGGATGGTCCGGGACAGCTACCCTCCAGTTATTACTGCACTATGGAGTGCCATTACCATTTTGTTTATTTCTGTTACTCTCTTGATTGCATGTTTCTGATGGTCTGATGATTTGTAAGATGTGACCAAAACTCTGACGGCTTCTGTCGTGCTTATGGTTGTATCAGGGGCAGCTTCTTCTTCATCATCAAATCCCTGATAAGTTGGCATATATACATGAGCACATGGTTAGACTGGACATGATCATAGCTTGATAGCAGTGGCAATTTTCTATGGTTTACTTACCTGGTCAAAGTCCTTGTTGATTGTTCGGAGATAGTGATCTGCGGGGTTCTTCAAGGTGGGGCATGGGAAACCATTCTTTGAGAAAAACTGTGAAGGTAAACAGAAAAACTGTGAAGTAAACGCATATGAATTTATACTGTTTATCACTACCTGAATAGCCGTTCAGAGAGAGAGAGGTTCAAGATTTGAAATACATTACCGGGATGGCCTCAGCAGTTGGGCCAAAGTAAATTGTTTGGCCAGAGGTGAGAAGGCAGAGATTGTCAAAGAGGTCAAAAACTTCACTGCTAGGCTGGTGAATTGACACAATGACGGTTCTACCTTGGTGGCAGGCAAGGCTGGCAAGGTGCTTCATGACATGGAACGAGGCAGCACTGTCAAGACCACTAGTAGGTTCATCCAAGAACAGAAGCCATGGTTGCGTCAAGATCTCAACACATATGCTGACCCTTCTCTTTTGGCCACCACTGATACCTCTGGCGACCTCGTTTCCGATCCTTGTATCCATCACATCATGTAAGCCCATATCTCTGATCACTGATTCTGCTCTCTCCCACTTCTCAGTCTTGGACATTGTATCAGGTAGCTGGAGTTGTGCTGAATAGAAAACTGCTTCTCTAACTGTTAAAGTGGTCAAGAGGACATCATCTTGCGTGACATATGCCTGTCCAGACATCCAGTTTTATGAGTCACTGCCGTGGTTCATTCATTATGAGTAATTCTCAACAAAGATATTAAATTCTGTAAACAAGTTTCCATGTATTTCTTACTGAGGTTCCAAATGCCAAGGACTGCCTACGGCCATTAACTAATATCTCTCCGGACTGTCTGGTGTTTGAAGCCTGTCTTCCTGCACATTGAACAAGCATGGAGGTGCGAATGTGTCAATTCGCTCATGCAAACCAGTTATAAATTTGAGCTGCATATTTTTAGATCCTGAACAGCCACGCGTTTTCGTTTCAGATTTTTAAAGAATTGACTTGCACATGGCTGGTTGGTTGTATCTATTTTGAAGATCAAGAATCCCAAATGGGTTTTTTAAAATCTTGTTTCAGGAATCTATCTATGATTTTCGTTGGTATTGGAAGCTTTCCACTTATAAACCACATGGAAAATTTATTTCTACGACAAGATTAGCAAAACTACAGAGATCACTTTTTATTACCTGATAAGGCATCGAGAAGAGTAGTCTTGCCTGAACCAGAAGGCCCCATGATAGCCAAAACACGTCCAGGCTCGGCATAACCAGTGCATCCTTCCAATATTGGATGAGAGCCATTTTTGCCGGCTGGTACAGTCACCCACAGATCATCCCAAGTCATATAAACGCCATCGTCCTTTCTGCCTTCGAACTTATGTTCTCCTGCATTACCGGAAACCAGGTTCCAATGACCACACTTCACACACTCAACTTCCGCTGGCCGTTGAGCCAAGACGCAGTCCTTGGAATCAGACTGCGTCGGTGGAGGAGTTGAGGCATTGCTTGAGGCACCGTAGTACTCCAGCGACATGTTACACTCTTCCTCAGAAATGAAGTCCTCTACCATCTCCATTTACACCCCAGGCTGGGTTTTCATGAAGGTATAACAGGGTTCTGGTTCTAGTCTTCTATGTTGCCAACATTTTCTAGTAATAACTACATGTCACATGGTTACACGATGCACCTCAGCTGTACGTATCACTTAAGTGTGGTGGTTGAAACTATGGAAGTAGACGAGAGGTGTTAACGAGTCAAGACATTAGTTGGAATGTCGAACTCAATGTTAGCAGTCTGCCTCACGTCCCCTTTTATTGATAAGACCATTCTTAATATTTCTGTTAAAGTTCTAACGCTTGTAGGTTTGTTAATCAGACTGCTTTTATGATTTCGTAACTGCTACGGTCCTAACTAAGTGACAACAACTTCTTCAGTTATTGGAAATCGATGGAATTGAGTTGATGATAGATTCACTTATATATATATATATATATATATGACCATTCTTATTACGAAGATTTATTTAAGTAGCATGCGGTCAGCTTCGTTTGCTACTTAAATGGCAATGGGAGACGTCAATCACTGATTAAGATTGGAGGCAACTTCAATTAATGTTCCATGAGGTGTACGCTAAACAGCAATTTACCTTGGTTAGAAGTCAAGTTGTGATCCAATTCCTACTTGCCTATTGACCCTCACATCTCTTGAAAACTTGGTTGCCATGAATTATATGGGCACGGCATTTAGTGGGCGGGTGAGCGGTGCCATAAATGATAAATCCATCGGCCCCAGAAATTAAGATGACAACTTGACATCCATTCATTGTACACCGTTACGAATGTCCCTATCAAATAATTTGATTCGTATTCATCCACAAAAATATCTTCACTTTTTTACTGTATGTATGTATTTTGTTACTTTTTGGTTGACAATTACTTGGGTTTCTTCAAACGAAAACTTGACTTTTTATTACTCAAGCATCCCGACTTCTGAAAAAATCTCTTATTTTGACACATTCTGAAAAATATACACTTATGTTTCCCGTTCTACCCAAAATATCACTGCCTAAACCGTGGAGTCGTTCATTTTCTCCATTTTTCTATCTCTTTCTTTCTATTTCTTTCGGCCCTCAAAAATCGTGCGGTGAACAGTTCTCGACACCCAAACGATTCGAATTTTGTTTGTTATAAAACGTTCTCAAAAATCGTACGGTGAAAAGTACGTTTTTTTTAAAATTTAAATTATCGAGGTCAGATTTGCACACATATTGAGCGCATCAAGTTTATCGAGTTTACAGTTCTTCACATCCAAACGATTCGAATTGCGTTCGTCATAAAACGTCCTACAAATCATGAGGTGGAAAGTAACATTGTTTCAAAAAAAATTAAATTATCGATGTCATATCGAACGCATCGAGTTTACAGTTCTCTATACCCAAATGATTCAAATTTTGTTCGTCATAAAACGTTCTAAAAAATCATGCAGTGAGAACGACATCGAGCTCTATCGAGCTCTACCGAGCACATCAAAACAAACTCAACACTAAGTTAAAATAAACTCAACAAACTATTGTCGAGTCTTATCGAGCTCACATGCAAAAGTAATTGAGTATATCGAGCACAACAATCGTGTTCTTATCGAACTCATATCGAACATATCAAGTTTCGTTGAAAACAAAAGATCGTTCATTTTTGGCATTCTGTCTAGAATGAATGTCCAGAACTAGATCAACATCTAGACAAACCTGGATACAGGTACTAGACAAAGTGTGTTCATCGAGTATTTATCGAGCTCATTCAGCTTCGTTGGAAATTAGTTCAGTCGTCCATTTTTTGTATCTAAATTGTTAAAATTTCTAATAAATCCCTTAACCCAAACCCGACCGACCTGTCGGATTGAGCATAAAAGGCGTGAGACAATCCCAATCCTCCGCTCAAATCACTTTCCGAACATGTATAAACAACATAATTCTGTCAAAGGAAAAAAGATAGAGAAAGGAAAAGAAAAAGAAAATGCTTTTGGTTTTTAATATGTCTGAGTATTTTGGGTAGAACGGGAAACATAAGCATATTTTTCAGAGTGTCAAAATAGAAGATATTTTTCAGAGATTGGGATACTTGAGACATAGAAAGTCAAATTTTCCTTTTCAAATTGTGGAGTGCGACGATATTGTGTTAATGTTGGGCAGGTTAGGAGATAAAGTGGAGTTGAGCCGAAACCAAGTAGGTTTTGAGTGAAATACTGTACATGCAAGAAATATGAAACAAGCAGAATTGCGGAGTTTGATTTTGTGTTCATCCCAAGATTTAGGAAACCGGACCGCCCGCCAAATCCTCATCACACCGCCGACTCCTACTTCTCTGACCAATAAAGATGCTGACGTAAATTTTACTCAAAGTTGTAGAAGAAAATTTGACATTGGTTGGGGTCATTGCGTATCCGTTGGAAAGAAATCGATTTGATGCAACTACTGTAGTAAACAAATTAACGGTGGTGGAATACATAGATTCAAACATCAATTCGCTAAACTAACTGGAGATGCGACTAGTTGTCCTAATGTTCCTGTTTATGTTCAATATCAAATAAAAAGTGAAATAGAGAATTATAGAGGAGAATAAAGAAGAAGAAAATGCCGATGGTAGTGTTTTTTCTCACTTTGAAACGTTTGGAAATGACAATGAGGTTGTTGAACCAAGTAAGCCACCTAATGTGTCCAAGCTCAGTACTTTGTCCAACTTATTCCCTCCAACAACCCCTGGATCTCAACCTTATCTTAAAGGGACATTTGCTTGGGTGCACCTGAAAACATGCATAATTAACTCTATACACCCGAGTTTCAGGTATTTGCTTGGGTGTACTTACATTTGCAGTTTAATTGCTTGCATGCACCTGATCTGTTTATAGGTCCCACTTCGTTACTTTTTATATTAAAAAATTAACGAAACACACCCTCTAAAATTGAATTGTCCTTAATATTAAATACAAAAACACAAAACAAATATTTATTTTACAAACACACACTCTCCCTCCCTCTCTCACTCATCTCTTTCTCTCCTGCTCTCTCATCTCTCTCTTGTTCTCTCTCTCAGTTCTCTCTCTTATTCTCTTTTCTCACACTCGAATTATCTCTCTCCTCTCTCTCTCTCATTCTCCCTCCTCTCTCTCTCCAGTTCTCTCTTCTCCCTCTCTTTATCTCTCATGTTCTCTCTCACACACATCTCTCTCACTCTTACTCTCATCTCTCTTGTTCTCTCTCTCCTAAGTGCAGTCATGTCAATTTAGTTTTGATTTTTGGTGGGGGAAGTGTCAGAGAGAGAGAGAGAATTCGAATGGGGAAGAGAGAGGGGAGAGAGAGATTAGAGAGAAACATGTGTGAGAGAGCGCATAGAGAACATGAGAGAGAGGGTAGAGAAGAGAGAATTGGAGAGTGAGAGGGTGGAGAAGAGAGAAATGGAGAGAGTGAGAAGAGAGAGAGAGAGAAAGAATTAGAGAGGGAGAGGAGAGAGAAAAGAGATAATTTGAGTGTGAGAAGAGAGAATAGGAGAGAGAGAGAATTCGAATGTGAGAAGAGAGAATATGAGAGAGAGAGAGGGAAGAGAGATAATTCGAGTGTGAGAAGAGAGAATCAGAGAGAGAGAGAGAGAGAGAGAGAAGAGAGAGATAATTCGAGTATGAGAAGAGAGAATAGGAGAGAGAGAGAGAGAACATAAGAGAGAGAGTGGAGTGAGAGAATAGGAGAGAGAGAGATGAGAATGAGAGGGAGAGGGAGAGGGAGAGGGAGAAGAGATGGTGCATGTGTTTGCAAAAGAAATATTTGTTTAGTATTTTTGTATTTAATTAAGGACAATTCAATTTTAGATATGTGTTTTGTAAAAAAAATTAATATAAAATTTAAAAAAATGAGACCCACAGACGGACCAGTTGCATGCAAACAATTAAACTGCAAATGTAGGTGCACCCAAGTAAATACCTGAAACGCGAGTACATAAAGCCAATTATGTTTGTTTTCAAGTGCACACAAGCTAATGACCCTATCTTAAAAGTGTCATGGCAAGCAAAACATTGTTGAAGCTGTTGATTTTGCAATTGCTCGGTGGTTGTACGAGGCATGCATACCCTTTAACGTTGTTAATTCTTTCAATTTTCAAAGAACGATTGATGCTATAACATTAGTTGTTCATGAATATAAAGCACCAACCTATTATGCTGTTAGAGGGCCCTTTGTTAGTGAAAAGTTATCTCGAATTGTCTGAATATATGGAAACATTTAGGAAATATTGGGAGTTATGCGGTTGCAGAATAATGGCAGATGGTTGGACAAACACAAGCCGGCAGAGAACTTTGATAAATTTTCCTGAGTCGTTTTTGTTAAATCAGTTGATGCTTCCGATAGATCTAAAACTGCTGAAATTATATTTGAGCTATTCAAAGAAATTGTTGAGTATGTTGGCCCCAAAAATGTTGTCCATTTTGTTACTGGCAATGCTTCTAACTATTATTGAAGATATTATGGACATTTTTTTTTGGTTTGGTTGTGCTGGTCATTTTATTGATTTAATGTTGGAGAGATTTGACAAACTCCCTTTGGTTAGTGAAGTTGTTGATGGTGCAAGGAAAATGACGAAGTTTATATATAATCATAATTTTGTTCATTTGATGAGAAAGTACTGCAAAAAGGATTTATTGCATCATGCTGCCACTAACTTCTTAGCTATCCAAAGTCTCTACGGGCTGAAGGATGATTTGGTAGCTATGGTTGGTAGTACGGAATGGCTTGAGCACAATATTTCCAAAACTAGTATCGCAGTTCACGTGAAGGAATTGATTCCAAGGCTACTCTTAACGGGTGGCCAAAGGCTCTAATTGGGTCAATTCTGTTACTGTTAGAAAAATTACAACAAATTTCTTTTAAAATAAAAGACATCCTTAATGTTGATAATAAAAATTAAAACGAAAAAATATATATAAATCAACCCCCCCCTTATCCCTTATCACCTCTCTCTACTCCTCTCTTCTGTATCTCCTCCCTCTCATCACCTCTCTCCCCTCTCTTCACAGATGAGAACATTTTTAAACTCATCCATGTAAACATTTTTAAACCCACTTCATGTTCTCAAATTTCAACATCCCCCCCCCCCCCCCCAGTAAACAGATACCTAAACCAATGAGAAAGCCGATGGCAAAACAAAACAAAAAAACTTTTACCACTCACATATAACAAATTCGTAATTAATTTTCCGTTAAGTTATAACATTGTAGCTTAAAAATCATAAGCAACCAATACCAATGTTGCACGTATTTCATGATTCTCACAAACTTATAACTAATGCTTAACAGCTCTAGCAGCTCTAATCATCGGAGTGACCTTCTCTTTAACTTTAATAATACCAAAGAACAGAACTCTATAAACCAGCACCATCCCAGCCAACACTCCAAGATCAACCCACTTGGAGTACCCCATCTCCATCTCGTAGTAATCTCTTATTATTTCCATCCCTGTGATGAACTCCGGCAAGTCCCCGGGCCGGTTCCGGAACGTGAGCCCAATGAACTCGTTCTTATTGAAGCCTTGGTCGGCGTACTTATCAAAGGCAATGTGATAGAAAGGGTACTTCCAGACAGGTTTCGGGATGTCGTTGGGGAGGCGGAAGAAGCCGCCGGTGAGCATCATGAGGCCTTGGATGCCGGCACCAGTGATGATTCCCTGGATGAAGTCGGGGACTACTGCGGCCACCATCATCATGAGGCTTTCTACCAAGATCATGCACATGTAGAGGACGAGGGCGAAGTAGAGGAAGTGGTCCCAGCTTTTCTGGAGGCCCACCATGTAGTAGGATATGACGCCCGGGACGAAGGAAACGAGGGCGAGGAATGGAAGGGACGAGAGAGTGTGTCCCACAACGTACGCCGCCACGCCGTAGTGCCCGTTCAGCCGCTCGCGCCCGAATATCTGGTTGAAATGGACGCACGTACAATCATACATACACACATGAGGAGTCTCGAGTTTCGTAATTTCTATGAATAAAGTATTAGCCAAATATCTCCGGAAAAAAGCAAATACATAGCATGCAAATTCTTCAATTTGGTTGAATTTGTATCAATCACGAGATGCATGTTTGAACTTTGAACTACAGTTATATTCGTGAGCTACGTACGACAAGCCAGACTGTCCTGTTGGTTCAGTTCGCTGTTTATTTCTAATAACTTTACCTTGTTATCAAATAAAATAAATATATATATATATACCTTGATATCTTCCACAAAAGAAGGGAAGCCCCCAATTGTCATGAATGTCAAAAATCCAGCAATAAACTCTAGCACTGAACCCCGATCCTGAGTTAAATACAATGTTTTACTTTGGTATACACTATTAAAGCTCATTAATTTAACGCCTACTAGTATATGATATTTTACTTACCGCAATAGCAGAATAACTGAGGCCAAGATTGTAAAAGATGGTTCCCAGACAAATAGCAATGGAAAGATAGATGCCGAACCGAAGCCAGTAGTACCCCACATCTCTGGACATGTTCACCATTGACCTTTTGGTCAGCACAACACAGTGGTTAAAGAATCCAGCTTGGCTCCCTTTCTTTAATTTAACGCCTTGCTGTAACAATTCATTATATATATATATATATATATATATATATATATATATATATTGTATATTAGTTTGTAGCAATGTGTGTGTGAATATTGGACTAGAGGGGTTAATTAAGATTTACCACTTTGTTTATATCGGACACTCGTTTGACCACTTGTTGGCGGATGTCGGAAGACTTGTAGGCCGTCACTAGTATGTTGATGGCATCAGTGGTGCTTATGGCCACATCACTAGACTGAGTTCCTTCTTCAGTACCCTGATGATAAATAGTAATAACCAATAAATGTGCAATTAAAAGTTATGGGAATCCTTGGTCATAAAAAAAATCAAGAAGAATTGTCTCCTTGCCTGCTCAAAATCCCGATTGATTATTTTCAGGTAGTGATCTGCAGGGTTCTTCAGTGGAGGACATGGGAAACCGTTCTTGGAAAAGAACTACAAATACATAGTACTAACTTATTAGGCTACAAGAGGAACAACTAGCTTATAGTTAAAAGTGCAAACAAATATAGAATGAGACTATACATACATTACAACCAGTATACAACTACAAAATTGATCTAAGAATAAAAACAGTTATTTTAATCGCTAAAATTTTGCTTACAGATGAACTTTTAAAAAATAAATTTACCAAATGCATACTACCTCAATAGCTGAGGAAGTGGGTCCAAAGTAGACAGTCTGGCCATAAGTTAGAAGACAGAGTCTATCAAACAGATCAAACACTTCACTGCTCGGTTGGTGTATGGCCACAACAACGGTCCTCCCGCTATTCCTCGCAAGACGAGCGATCCTCTTCATGACGTGGAAGGAGGCGGCGCTGTCGAGCCCACTGGTGGGCTCGTCCAGGAATAAAAGCCACGGTCTCATCAGCATCTCGACGCATATGCTCACCCTTCTCTTTTGCCCGCCACTCAATCCTTTCGACACCTCACTGCCAATCCTCGTGTCCATCACGTCCTGCAGGCCCATTTCTCGTATCACCGTCTCCGCTCGGTCCCACTTCTCGGATTTCGACATGGTGTTGGGGAGCTGGAGCTGCGCCGAGTAATAAACTGCTTCTCGAACTGTTAGGGTTGTCATTAGAATGTCTTCTTGTGTCACATAGGCCTGGTAACAATTTTTTTGTGCAATACGGTTATATTGTTAAATTTTGGTTAGATCGTCACCTCAACAAAATTCAGATACTTTGGTAGTTCTGTTATATAATATTACATGTTTTTTTTTATGTTTAGAACTGTAAGATTATTTTTTCCAACATTAATTATATATATAATGCAATGATTATATATGTCACACCCAATCACAAATATTCGAGGGGCGAATGAGGTCCACAGCAATCGATCACAAGGTGAAACGTGGGATTCAAATATTCAATGATAAGATTACCCAACCCAAGCAGGCTAGTATAGGAGCATAAGTTCTTAGTTCTTACAGATGAGCCAAAGGCCAATGACTGCTTTCGGCCGTTGATCAGGATTTGTCCAGACTGACCCGAGTTTGCTGCCAACCTACCTGCACATCATTAAGGACTTTATGAGAACTTTATTACTCGGTAGGTATTCTAGTGCAGGTTTGGATCCATTGCTAGCTCTTGCCCATGGCTTTTCTTTAAATGTCTAATGCACTATTAGTCCAGTATTTATGGGATTTCTTTATTTTCTGGTAAAAAAAGATAGTTGTTGTGTAAGGCTATGCTATATGTATCGACTAAAATTGGGTAAAGAAGTCAATGCATCTATTTCAATCAAAGACATCAGAAATTTACAGGTAAAGTTAACGTATTAGCTTGCGCATGTAATTATAATTCACCTAGTTTAATTTATCATATATAAGATCTCACAGGGTAGTTTTGGTTTGAGTATTTTTCTTATATAGATTCGAACAATTAACTATCACACAATTGAGGTACGTACCCTCTTGCGTCTCAGCGTCTAAGGGCTAAGGAAATATATTTACTTCTAATTAAGAGTGGCAATTTAATAATCTAAGATTTTCTTTGAAAGCTACAATTAAAGATCCAGTACTACATATTCATGAAAATTACCTGCCAAGGCGTCCAGCAGAGTGGTCTTCCCGGAGCCAGAAGGCCCCATGATGGCCAACACCTTGCCCGGCTCGGCGAACCCAGTGCTCCCCTCTAATATCACCCGACTCGACGACCCCTTCTTGCCGCCAACGCTCACCCACACGTCGTCCCACGTGACGAACACCCCCCCATCCTTTCCCACATCCACCTTATGCTCGACCTGGTTCCGGTGCCCGCACTTGGCGCACTCCACGTGCACCAGCGGCTGCAGCTCGTAAGGAACCACCAGACCCGTTCTGTCCCTGTTGGTGCCGTCGAAGGGGTTGCGCTGGGTGTGGTTGTGGTACATGGGAGGGGGTGGTGGAGGAGTCGACCCCGACGTCGTGAAAGGGGAGTAACCTCCCGTTGATGTGTTCTCCTCGTCCTCCGACGCGAAGCATTCTGATGACTCTTGATGCTTCTGGTTTGGGACGTGGCTTGAAGCCATTAACTTCGTCGAGCAAAGTTAGACTAGTTAGCGGTGGTTTTGGAGGGTTTTTAAAATGAAAGGAAGTTGGGGCCGTTTTGCATTTTCTACCCTCCGTGCAACTATCTTAATTTGTATAATACACATTTTCTTTTGACACAGGTAGACCTGGCTGTCGGGCCGTGCCAGCGTGCCCGACGTCCTAGCCATCGTGCCGTGCTGGCACCACACTGTGAGAGTCGTTGGAACGTTGATGTCAGCACCAACAACTCTCAAAACTGTTGGGATTTTTTATACCTAAACTACCGTAAGAATTGATTTTTATACCTAAAATACGTCAGCACCAACGACTCTTCTACCGTAATAATATCAAAGACCAAAGAGACAAATTGGTTCAAATGTTGATAGTTCATTATCACAAACCACCTCCAACTGCAGTGGATTCAGATGATGATGACTCGCAATGGAATTGGTTAGTCAAAAAGACTAAATTTATGCGAATTGAGACCCAAAATGAATTAACTGCATATCTAAACACTAAGATTTACTTAAGTACAGATGAGTTAAAATATTTTGATGTTTTAGATTTGTGAAGAAAGAACTCAGGTAGGTTCCCACTACTCTTTTAAATGGTGTGGACTTATTATATACTTCGACGTCAACTGTGGCGTCGAAGACTGCTTTTAATGCAGGTAAAAGGGTCTTGTGCGACAAGAGACGGTTTGTCCCACAAGTCTATCGATATGAGCGTATGTCTGAAGGATTGACTCGACACTACGGATAGAATGTAGAACATGGTTATTCACGACAGCAGCGACGAAGATGAAGATTGAAAGACAATTAACTAAACCATTTTGTTTAAGGAGTAATTTTTTTCTAATACACCTTAGGTTTTTACCGTTACTCATTATGTTTAGTTAGCCTTCGGATATTTTTTATATGTAACTAGGGGTGGGACTCGGGCCGTGCCGGCCCGCCTCGGCCCACCAAGGTTGGCGGTCCGGCCCGGCACGGCCCGCAGGCCCGGCTGGGCCGCGGGTCGGGTCGTGTCGGGTCGGGTTTTTTCGTGTCGGGTCGGGTTTTAAACTTTTTTTCAACTAAAAATAGAAATGATTTCCCAAAAAAATGCCAATTTTATTAATGGTTTTTAAGAAATACAAGTTTGTAGCCGAAACATAGTAATCATTACAAAAAACCTAGGGGGTTCTAGGAAAAATTCATCCCATTTGGCGCGTTTTCGGCTACAATCTTCGACGTACGTCTACTGCTCCGGCCACGTCTCTTCGTCGTCGTCTTTGGCTTCGTATTGGTTCTGCACTCTGTCTTCTGCGTCCAACCAATCCTTTAGGCACACGCACATCTGCATCGAGTCGGGCGCGAGACTGTGTCGTCGATCCGTCATCACTCGCTTCCCTGCAGAAAAAGCCGCTTCCAACGCCACAGTAGACGCCGGAGCACACAATAAGTCCTTAGCTATTTCAGCAACTATGGGAAACCTACCTTCGTTGTGTTTCCATCAGTCTAGTACATCTAAATTTTTGGATTCTTGGGGGGACAGATATAAATCTAAGTTCAAAAACGAATCTAATTCATTATGACATACATTTGAAACATATTTTTTCTTCTTTTGGGTTAACCACGCCAATGTAGCGTCCTCGTCGTCTTCTAACGACATCGGCTGAACGGGTGGTTGTGATGAAGTACTTGCTACATTAGATCCTACATTATAAGTTAAAGTATATTCTTCAAAATATTTTCTTAATAAAGCAATAGATGCATCTACATGGGTTTGAGGGTTATCATAGTTCATGTTTTCATAAATTTCTTCTAAAAAAACTTGTAAACCTTCTTTTTTAAACCTAGGGTCTATGACTAAAGCTAAACAAAACACTAGTGGGGGGGATTCTAATACTTAGCAAATTTTGATTCCATTGTTGTAAATACATCTCCTAAACTATTTTGAAACCTATATTTTGCAAAAACTTTAGTAACTTTACAAATTTCGATTAAAAATAAGTTCGAAGTTGGATAATAATGTCCACTTAATTTTTTAGTAAATAGAAAAAAAGGTTTCAAAAAATCGACTAAAAATTCAACATTTAACCAATCAATTTCAGATAACATGGCATTATTTTGTTTTTCATTATAAAAAGTTGTAATAGCAAGTTTATATGGAATTGTCATTTTAAGCATTTCATATGTGGAGTTTCATCTATGAGGTGCATCTAAAGTAAATCTCTTAGGCCTAATGTCATTATAGGTACAAAATTCTCTAAATTGTTGATACCTAGATGTACTACTAACTCCACAAAATCTAATAGCCTTCCTAACATTACTTACATAATATTTAAGAATCTCTAATCCGTCTTGTACAATTAAATTTAAAGAATGACATACACATCTAATATGAAAACATTGGCCTTTTACGGGTGGTTCTAAAAATGCCTTAAACATTTCTACAGCAGATGTGTTGTTAGTTGCATTATCAAAAGACATGGTTGTTACTCTCTTTTTAAATTTGTGGGTTGAAATAATGTCACTAACATGATCAAATATAGCACGAGTAATGTGTGGATAATCTAAAGGTAAAAATGACAAAATTCTTTTGTTTAACCTCCAACGATCATCTATGTAATGAACAGTTGTACATGCATATGCAAATTCATTAGGTGAGGTCCAACAATCACTAGTCATTGCTACTCTTTTATTTGTTGATTCAAACAAGTTAATAATTTTCGATCGTTGAAATTCAAATCTTTTCATAGCTAAATTTTTAAAAGTACGTCTACTCATATGTTTAGTTTCAGGATTAAGATATTCACACATTTTTCTAAATGCACTAGATTCGACAGTACTAAATGGCAATTCATCTCAAATTATGTATTCCACTACATGTTCTCTAGCACGAGCAGGATCAAATTTCCTAAATTTACCAGAACTACAATCTATTGTGGTTTGTCTAGAATCTTGCACAGATGAATTATGCCTAAGTTTACATTTAATTGCATGTCTAGTTAAATGGCATGTGCCTGCACTAGTTTTAGCAGTATATTGTTTTTGGCATAACTTACAAAATGCAATGTCATTACCATCTTCATCTTGCCCTAAATCAAAATCTTCCCAAACTTTACTAGTTCTACGTCTACGTGATTTAGATGAAGATGCAACATTTGGCAATGCAACATTTTGAATTTCATCGTCAGAACTAGTCATGCAAATTACTAAGTAAAGCATAAATATTGTTTTTAAACTAGCCATGTAATCTAATGAAGTGAATGCAAAGTAAGTTTAGAAAATGCTCAGTGATCGGCGAGAAGTCGGTCGGACGAGAAGAAAACTCGGATGGAAAACTTCAACTCGACCCACTTTATTTCAAACTCGACCCGCTTTTCGCAAAACCCGACTAGCACAAATTGCTTGAAGATTGGAAATTTGGAATGATTAGAAGAGAAGAAGATTGAGAGAATTGGTGAAGAATGAGTGAAGGGGTGGGGGTATTTATAGGATTGGTAAAAGTAAAAACAAAACAAAAATTAAAAAAAATGGCTTTATAGCCGTTGCGGGCCGTGCCGGCCCGCGCCAACGGCAGGCACGCCGGCCAGTCGCGGGCCGGGCCGGCACGGCCCGCAACGGCTACTTGCCTGGCCCGGCACGGCCCGCCAGCCCGGCGTGCCGCGTGCCGGGCCGGGCCGTTCACGGGCCGGCACGACCCAGGTCCCAACCCAGCTTTATATGTAACCAATATATTATTTCTTGAATTGAGTTAATAATTTCTAATAAATAAATTGGATATTTTGAGAAAAAAATAAATTTTGTTTGGATTTTATCTTACTAAATTGTGATTGTATACTTAATTCAACACTAAACATGACAAATAAATTAAAAAACAATCCGACCCGCCAAATCCGGCACGACCCTCGTGCGAGCCGGGGGAGCCGGCCGCCATGCCGGGTAGGCCCGGTTCCCAGGTCTAGACACCGGTAGACTCTACCGATCGAAGTACTATTACAACTTATAACTGGTTATAAGGATAATGTGACTTTTATTTTCAACTTTGTAACGAGTTGTAAGTACAAAAATTAGTGGAGGTCAAAGGATCTAAAGTTTTGCAAACTAACCAGAGCTCTTATTAGATTTAAGTCTTTAGAGCACTCTTAAAGGGGGCGTGATCACCTGGGTGCCAGACCACGTCAGATTTCTCGCAGAAATCAGGCACCACAAAGGCTTGCACTCCCTCCCACGGGGCGTGAAATCGGGCATGAGAGCTCTTGATCACCTGTCCTGGTGGGTGGGTTGAGTGTGTTGGGTGGGGGGCACGTGTCTCCCTCCTTTTGAGAACTTAAAAAAATATTTTAATTTTTTTTATCATTTTTTTGGTGAAAAAATATTTTTTATTTGTTTTGAATTTTAGAATTTTTTGTGATTTTTTAATATATTTTACTTAGGATTGATCTCCAAATGACGGGAAATGGAGAGAATGTATGGTGCATTTGGTGTTTTTGGATATGATTAAGGAATTTTTTTGGATAAATTGGATGAGCTTACTTAGCACAGAGAAGTTGACGAGCTGGCACTGTTAAACATAATCTTAACATTTATTTGGTTTAGGATGTTTGATGCGGACGCTGTTGGAGGTTCATGTGCATTAATGTGTCAACAACTACGGTTGAGATGTAGAGATCATGCATGGGTGAGCCTTCATTGAGGCCCGCAAACAGGAAGTCGTGACTAGTGGGATCGTGGCAGATGAGAAAAGTCACACTTGATTTATTAACGTGGACCATTTGATTCCATTGGTGCCGGCCGATCACATTAATTGAAGGCGCTGGAGGCCGATCAACTTTTAAAGACCTTCCTAAATCGCCCATCCCTCAGTTTGTCCCATCATGTCATGTTAATGTCTCACATCTTATCCGTTGGTCTGCTATTTCGATTTATCTTTATCAAAAAAATATTTGATTTATTATCTTTTGATTATTCTTCAAATTCATCAAATAATTATTCTTCAAATTCTTCAAATAATTGAAGGCACTGTTAAAAATATTTGGGAGAATAATGAGTTTGTCCTCCAAAATTCATCAAATAATTAGGAAATTCATACAAAAATTAATTAGACATACGACAAATAGAAGGAAAAAAACGCATTGCTTGAAAATATAGCGAAGAAGTTCAATTTTACTTGCATGCATGTCATGCTACAAGCCTAACTAACAAATGGAGAAGATGACTCTAGCTAAAACTATATAACATTAATCAATTAAACTCCAGTGAGGTAAAATGTCATTGTCAGAACATATATCAAGTTTAATTACTTCAGTTACCTACATTTCGGACAAAAAATATACTTACGTGATGTCTTGCGAAGAGCTTACCGAGCGACGTTGATGGGAAGCTCACGGAGACAATGATGATAAAGGTGGGGGAAAAAGATTGATCAAGATGATAGGAACGAGTTGGTGATGGTCCCCTGCATCTGCATGTGACGATGATTTGTTGGTTGAAATGGACGATTTATTTGACGTAGAAGATGCATACCTAAGTTAACATGTAAGAATGTATTGTTTAGTAACTTGTAACGTTTGAAGAAACAAGATTAATTTTTGGGTCATTTGCTTGGGTAGACCTCAAAAGGTGCACAATTGGTTAAATACCCCTACAATTTCAGTATTCACTTGGGTACACTTCGTTACACTGCATATTGCTTGCATGTCATTGGGCCGTTTGTGGGGCCGACGAATTACAAACGTTGTGTGCTCTCCGTCAACGCCGTTCACCCACTCCGTTAGCTTAAATCACCCCTAAATTCTCATCTCCAATTCCCAGTTCACCTAAAATGCCGATCGGACCTCCATCGCTGTCTCTAGACGTCGCAACCTCCTGGTCCTCCCCGTCGGACCTCCAACACCCCGGACACCTAAACATGTCTCCCCCTCAACTACGATCCCAGGCCACCTCATTCCCCCCTCGCTCTTTTTCCTTTGCTGGAATTGAATCGAAATAGTGCATTTTTATTTCGAATTGTTGTTTAACAGAGCCTATCTTTTGTTGTTTTGACTTGTGCTACTTCTTAATTAATTAGTATTGCTGCATTCTGACTTCAATTTCCAGTATTTTCTGTTTTTGTGTCCTACTATTGCTCAATTTCTTGTTTAAATTGTTCTGGGCTAAATTGTTTCTGATATTGCTGAAATTGCTGCATTTTGTGTTGCTTTTGCTATATTGGTGTTGCTTGGATCTGTTATTGAGTTAATTTGGAGCCAATTCGCGTGGTCTTGTGCTAATTTTTGCTGCCAATTTATTGCTGCATTTGAACCTAATTTATTGCTGAATTCTTGCTCAATAGTGCTGCTTTTGTTCTGATTTTAATCACCACATTGGGCTGAATTGTGCTGATTTCTGGGCTGCGGTTGTGCTGTTGTTGTTTGTATCTTGGGCTGCATCTCGATCGGCTGCTTCTAGGGGGAATTTGTTAGTGATTTGTGTTGTTTTTTAGGTGAACTGGGAATTGGGGATGAGAATTTAGGGGTGATTTAAGCTAACGGAGTGGGTGAACGGCGTTGACAGAGAGCAGCCGGCGTTGACGGAGAGTCAACAACGTTTGTAATTCATCGGCCCCACAAACGGCCCAAGGGCATGCAAGCAATATGCAGTGAATCGAGGTGTACCCAAGTGAATACTGAAATTTCAGGAATATTTAACCAATTATGCACCTTTTGAGGTCTACCTAAGCAAATGATCTTTTGTAACTCTTTCATGTGGTTGGGGCTTATAACCGAAACACCTGGGCGGCTGGGCATGTTGTCGGCTCTGCCTACACTCAGCTGGGCCTTGCATAAAAATATAATGTATTAGTTAAAGTATATTTTCTATTAACGTGCTGGGTCGTACCCATTGTAGCACTGGACCAAACCTAGTCGGTTGGATAGCTTTCAGAATTTTAATGTTCTAGTACTCTTACCTTTAGGTATCATTTCATGATTTCATCTATTAGGTTAGTCTTGTTAGTTGTTTTATGACTTTTATCAATGATCATTATTTTGCATCCTGTATTTGTGTAATGTAATCAGTAGAGAATTACTGTAGTTTATAGCCTGATACTTGACTTATCTTCTCTCTCTCTCCCACTCGAATTTGATCAAAACGTTGGTGCGAGTATATTGAGAGAAACAAGGTCTCATGTAAGAACTGAAACTAACTTGTGAGTGAGAGAGCACATGAACCTTATGATCACATTGTAGACCTTTAAATCTACCAATGTAGGGATCGAGGGCTGTAAATGGGTACACGTTTACTCGTTTGCACGTTATATTTCTACACGTTAAAAAGACATTCAGATATAAATTTCTTACATGTTTATATTTTCTGAACTATTTTACCTTTATCCATTTTACAGGCTTTCTTATCGGGTAGATAGTGAAATATTTTTTTTTTTGCCCGTTTACACTAAGCGAATTATACAAGTATTTTTGAAATTATATATGTTTAGAAAAAAGAACTACTGCCCAACATAACTCATGCCATAGTTAATGGTATACTTTCATTCTATGTTTAGTAATTTGTTTGTGTGTAATTGTGTTGAATTATTATATATCTTGATACGTTACATTAATGTCGAAGCTGGTGTATGTAAAATAATCCAAAATTGAATGTTAACATTCAATTATGTCTTGTTTGACAAATATGATGCGTGTGTGCGTGTATATATGTATGTGTGTGTTTAGGGGGAAAAACTACATGTTATGGTATATATATAATTACATGTTATGATTTTCTAGAAAATTACGCAGTCATGCATGATTTTTTATTATTTATTAAATTGTTTATTTTCACTATCCTTACTCTGCCCATTGACAAACCTAAATGTGAGACTATTCTTTACACTCCCGCTCACTCGTGAACGGAATTTTTGTCATGTCCACGAGTAAGTTTTATACCACATAAGGAGTGGACCCCACACAGACAATTGCCCCACCCATGTACCAATATACCAATAGAAACAAGGTCTCATGTGAGAACTAGATCCAGAAACTAGCTTATGGGTGGGAGGGCAGATGAGACTTATAATCATGCATATGGTAGAACTTTAAATCTACCAACATAAGAATATTCTTCACGTATTGATCCATGTGGATACGACTGTACGAGCATCCCTTAACAGGGAAAAAACTTCGGTCACGACCCGGTCGTGATCGGGTCATAAATGACCTCATCTCTTAATAGTGAAAATGTTCGGTCGTGAATGACCGGGTCGACCCGGTCATCCATTATTTTATTATTTTTTGATTTTTTTTTGTTTTGATTTTTTGTTTTGATTTTTTTAATTTTTTTGTTTGAGTTTTTTTATAATTTTTTTTTAAAATTCGTTTTATAATTGTTTTTAAAATTTTTTTTTATAATTTTTTTTTAAATTTTTATCAATATGGACTCCGAAATGATGTGGAGGAGAGAGATAAGTTGTTGTGGGTTGTGTTGGGTTGTGGTTAAAATGTGAATAGTATAGGAAAGAGAAGAAAGTGAGTTGAGGAAAGAGAAAGCTGATGTGGAAGATAGAGAAAGTTGATTTTGAAGAAAGAGAGAGTTGATGACCGGGTCGTCCAGATCATGGTTAGTGATGGTCTAATAAGTCTTATGTAAAGACATAATAATATAAACACAAAATTTACAGCATGGATAATTTTAATTCCTTGTATATTATATTAGATATTATCCGGGGTTTGAAAACACACAAGCACCAACAACAATAATGTAATAATACACGTACGATACACGTTGAAATTAACTAATGCTCAACTGCTCTAGCAGCTCTAATCATAGGAGTGATCTTCTCTTTAGCCGTTATGGTATAAAAAAAAAGAACTCTATAAACCACCACCATCCTGGCCAACACTGTTAGGTCGACCCACTTGGAGTAACCCACCTCCATGTTGAAAAAATCCCGAACGATCTCTGACCCCGAGATGAACTCTGGCGTGCTGCCTTGCTAGTTATGAAAAGTGAGCGGTGGAAGACAACTAATTATATCTACCCTAAAGTTATCTTAGCTTGTATTCAGTTCCGGGCCACCTCCAATTACTGCAAAGAAGAGTCAACCGCAAACGTGGACGTAAAATCGAACACTCAGAAGAGTAAAAGTACTTGTCATTGATATTAACAAAGAGGACGAACGGTAGTGCAAGTTTGTTTGAACCAAGATAAAATGTATTAAATCTAATGATTTTTTACCGTGTGATCTAATAGATAAAGAGTTTAATAATCTAATTATATTAATAGAAGGCTGAGGAATGGACGTGGAAAAAAGTAGTTTTACGATTTCAGTAAAAAAAATCCTGATATAGCCTAATATAATATTTCGAAAACTTTGTGAAATTAAGTGATTTCAAATAAAGTTTTAAAGTAATTCAATAATGTTCATTTGTATACTCTAATTATTGTATATTATATTTACCTAATCCGTTGGGTTTTGAGAAATTTTTTGTTTCAGAATTTTGCTAGCCAATTCATATTTCAATTAATAAGACTAACTGTATTGACTTAACATTTGTCTGTTGATCGTTACATCTACGTGTAGAAGAACAAAAGCGAGTGCTTTTTTTTATTTTGGAATTTGTAGACATAAAAATTACACTTTAAGTCATTGCATTGCCAATTTTGTGAATTTCAGTTATTGCATTGGAATGCTTATATATTTATGCAAGTGCATGAATTAAGAGTCAATTATGTATTGACGTAATTGCAATTTGTAACTCCAAAAGTTGTTTTAAGTAAGTGCAAACCAAAAATAATTGGAGAGTATAAAATGCACATGGAGCTCAAGCGATACCACCCACTATTCTTGTGACGTACCGAAAACAGCGGAAAATTTAAACAATAATAAAGACCGTCAACGGTCAACACAGGGCACGTCACGGGAAAACAAACTAACATATATATAAAATATATAAGATACAGACCCACGTGGAAGTCAAACTATATAAATGAGTCAACTGTGATTACAACAAAAGTGAATATACATGTAATCACCACCTCAAACAAAAGAAGATAATAAAGAGAACAAGATCTGATCCCGGGGGCACTCTCCTCGGTCACCACCTGACTCTAATGCTACTCGCTACCTGAAATGAAAACAAACAAACATGTCTGAGTTCCCTGCAGGAACCCCGTATACCAAGCCTCTTAGAAATATAAAAAGGAATTAAAGACAATGCAATGCTATGCACATGATCATCCACCTCGGGCCCACAATAATGCCCTCACCGCCTCCGCGGCACTGAACCACTCCTGTCACTAGGGTCAAGTCAGTCCACCGCTGCCTCACAAGGGTCAGTCGACACCACTGCTCCCCAAAAGTGCAGGAAGGAACCCCCGGTACACGCCACCACCCAAGGAGCGAGTCAGCCCGCCGAATACACAACTCGGGTCAGACGACAGCCGCTGCTCCCCCAAGAGCCGCCAAGCGCGCACCCTGCCGGAACATCCTCGGCCTACCGCTAAACCCTCGCAAACTGCCCAAGGTTTACGGTACACATCCTTCACACCCCGCTCGGTAAGAGAGGCAACAGTAGTACAATAATACGCCTTCGTCGAAGGTGAAATCCGTAGCTCTCAAAGCCGGTAATCAACCGTCGCCTCGGAGCCGGTAGTCGACCTATACTCAACGGATCGCGTGTGGATAAATCCACCAACCTGCGGCAGATCGGTCGACCGCTAAAAGCACACCGGTCGGCCGGTCCCCCACACAGTACACGGTACTGTACAAACAAGTCAATCGGTCGAACAAAAGTCATCTAGCGGTCGACCGTTTGGAAGGTCTACGCTATATATTTTATATACATATATCTTGTCGGTCGAACCAGGGTCCGTTCAACCGATAAGAAAGTCTGCATGAATCCTGCCCACTGGATTCGGTCGACCGAAACTCCTTCGGTCAACCGGATCAACAAGCACTTCACTACAGGAAAACTGCACTCGGTCGGTCGACCGGATCCAGAGCGGTCGACCGTTTGGATGGTCAACGCTCGTAACCGACCTTGCGCAGTTCGGTCGACCGAGACACACACTCGGTCGGCCGAAGGCCTGTCTAACCTATCTACTGGGTTCGGTCGACCGACACAACACCAGTCGACCGACTAATGTAACCCTTTATTTCCCGCGAAATTTGGCATAAACGGTCGACCGTCACACAGACATCGGTCGACCGTCACACAGACATCGTTCGACCGTTTTCGGGCAGTAAGTTAATATTTATAAATATCGGTCGACCGACCCATATATCGGTCGACCGAACAATACATAATCGCCACTGTACAGGCATCATTTAGACGACATTCGGTCGACCGAGACACACAACGGTCGACCGAACCAGTCGTCTTCAACCTCCGTCCAGTAGGGTTTTCACCGGAGAAACGACACCAACGCCGTCCTCTACACTCCCACACCTCTTGGGGAGTTAATATTAAGACTTGGCATACCTTTTGGTCGAGTGAAGAAGCCTCCCAAGCTTTGGCAACCCTCTTCTTCTTCCCTTCTTCTTCTCCTCTTCTTCTTCTTTACTTCTTCTCTCCTTCTTCTTCTCCAAAGAAATCTCCTCTCTCTCACTCTCTGATAAGGTTCAAGTGAAGAAAACGTCAAACCCTTATCTCTCAACAACTTCTCCTTAAATAGACAATCCAACCTACACCTCATCCAATCAAAACCCACCATCTCTCTCTCCTCTCACGTTCCAACAACTCATCTCTCATCCTTATCTCCTCACCTCTTCATTAGCAAGCATAATTAGGGTAAGTTAGGTTTAGTTAATTAAGGTGTTTAGATTAGGTTATTACAATTCTGATATGTGGCCGAATGCGTGCGCCTATGCGGGTGCGACCGAGGACCACATCGCATCCAAATGATGCTTGTTTGTTTATGCTGACCGCATATGTGGTGTATCTCAGAACAATCAATTTCAATTTTTATAATCTTGTCTTTTTAAAAAAAATCTCTCTCAAGGAAATTAATATATTATTATTTGTATACATGTAATATCATGTTTGCTTTTGTTTAATATTTATGTTACGAATGATTTATTTATTTTTACTTAATTTTTTATGCATTCATATATATAATCAATATTCATATATATAATCAATGTCTCCGATCCGGTTCTTCATTCTCCAACCGCCAAAATCAAGTGCACTCTTTCTAACTTCTCTTTAGAATTAATATTTCATTTTCTGGAATTAGTTAGTTAGCTTGTAATTCTAATTTCTCTCTTATCTGCTATTGTATGAACTCTGAGTTAGTTAACTACCTTTGTAATCGTACTACTAAGTAATAAATTGTATACCTAAGTGTTTAGGTGGGTAGAGGGGGTGCCTAGTGAGACATTGGTCGAGGAATTAGGTGTTTTTTTGAAGTCTAAACATGTATGATATTTTTAGATAATATTTGTGCATTGTTTTACTATTTTTCTGATTTTTTAACTATTTTATCAAATTTAATTGATTTAAAAATATTAAAAAATAACTGTCCAGAGCTGGGCGGTCGCACAATCGCCTAGACGATCGTCCAGACCACGGGACGCACCCGGTTGTCTAAGCTCGCATACACTTTGCATGAATGTTGTATATAATTGATAATTAATATGTATATTGTTGATATTATTTTATTATTAAATTATAAACTGCATACGCAGGGCATTGCATTCCTAAACCTTGATATGACCCCTATGCATCTCCACTTACCATCAAATGTGCATTCCATCGTTTTGTCGTGTCCTAATTAATGGCCAGTGTCATGTTGATCATTCTTTTTCATGTTGTCACCCTCCTTAATTTGTTGATTCATGCACCTCATCAAACCCCGATCCATCTCCCAATTGATGTATAGTTTGATCTTGAAATTTCAATAATTTTACCATCCACTAAATAACATAAGTAAAACTAAATCTTAAACAAATTAAACTTATTTACTGAAAATGTGCAAGCTCACTTGAATTTCCAGCTTCCAACCCATAATACAACAATGGTTGAAGTTATCATAGAGAATCATAGAATTAGACTCAAAACAGAACATGGTCTCAACTAACAAACACATGCAAGTACACAAAGCCTTCTGGCCAATTATGCTCCAGTTTTTGTGCAAATATACAGATAAACTCATTTTCTATTATTTTCCTCTTATGCTCTGGATCTTTGACAACTTTGAGCTTACCAAGGAATTGTGGACTAACAATTACTAACAATTTGAGATCACAATGCAACCTATCACCAATTGCTTTGTGGACAAGGATCACAATAAGTAACTGGCAAATGGAGATCACAAGTAACTGCCAAATGGATCGAGATCATCAATTGCACAAATTCAGATAGAAATTATCTAACCTCAGCAAACCATTATCTACAAAGACACAATGCAGCCTATCACCAATTGCTTTGTGGACAAGGGTGGCAGCAATGGTTGAATAAGCCACAACCCAGTCATGTGTCACCTATATGTCATCGAGAAACATAAGAATGGTAATCAACGTGACCACGCATACTTGTGCGGTCTCCGAGATACGTCAAACTCCGGCTAACCAGGCGCCCACAACAACAATGGCTATCCACGTGGCTGAGAGAACGACAAGAAATTCGACGGGGGACGGAACTAACGAAAGATTCTTCACGCGGATGTACTAATAGGCAGTGGATTCCGACCTTGGTTCCGTTGTAATTAATGTCTCAACTGAGCACACTTTCAATGCGAACGAGGAGTAACATGCGGAATTGTCTCAATTATGTGGGGGTATTTTCGTCCAAAAAAACAACAATCACCATAAGCTGGACGGGAGCTGGGAGAAGCTCATGAACCGAGCTTCTCCATCCATGAAGAAAAGGGGCGTTGGGATGCGGGCTGGGAGTCGGATTCCTGAGATCCCTTTCGTCGTTTGGATGTCCCCTATCCACTATAGCAGCTCTTGTTCCGTGGAGAAGCTGGATCAGCTAACATCCAAACGGGGTCTATGTTTGACATTGTGACTATCGCTCAAATGATACTGAGGCTAAAAATGACGTAAGACATTGTGGTGGTTGTGCTTAATGGTGTTTTTTTTGGTTTTCAATGTTCTGATTCAAGTTTTCCTCCCGCATCAGGGCGTTGCGAAAGTGGTTGGTCTGGTAATGGTCGGAATTGGACGAACGAGATGGGAGGTGTCCGAAGTTGGCCGAAACGGGAGGAGAGCTCGCAAGAGTTTGACAAACGGGAGGGGAGGGTGTTATTATTACGTGGCATATATTATTCCATTAATAATTAATTAAAGCCATGCATATTCATTAAGTGTGTTAGTGAGTAGTTATTTTGATCGAAGAAACCACCCCAAACAAAATTCTATAAATAAAGATTTTTGGTTCCAATTGTTGTCCTAGTTAATTTTCACAATCTTCTCTCTAAATTTTCTCCCAAAATTCAAGAGGATCATCCATCATCAAGTCTAGAGAAAACAATTAAAGATCACTTACCTAAAGTTCCGCTTTCGTTTTACGTTCTTCAAGATGTCTTTGACATCTAGTTGTAAGTGTTTTCATTAATGTTATTTTATATAGAATTTAGTAGTAGATCTTGTTGTTTATCATATTCTTAATGTATTAGAACATACTTATTTCTAACATTTGGTATCAAGAGTCAAAATAAATTCATATAAAATACATGATTTTCCCCCTAATCTGATGTTGCATCCAAATTTGGATTCGATCTCGTTTGTTTTAGGATTCTGATCATGTTCAATTCAGCATGTTTATTTGGATAAAATAAATACATAATTATTCGGTGAGGTTTATTATACGATTTGTCACATATGTTGTATATTAATTTCCTGCATACTATATGGTCATCTGAGTGATTTTTACTTTGCGAATAAATAATGCTTACAAGTTACAACGGTTGGTTTTGTTTCGTAGAACAAGATACGTTCCTAAATGGAATATTTGCATTTTCTTTACTTCCTGATATTGTAAATATGGATTATGTAATAATAATGAAGGGATGACCTATTCCAGTAAACATGGTGTTAATGTTGTGATCATGTGAATTAAATATTTTTTATCTAGTTTTAACGTGTAGAACATGATGTGGTACGTGATTCAGTTCTGCTCATGTGCAGAGAACATGCCCATTTTTTTCACACTGGATATTTCATTGTTTGATTTTTTAATTCGATTATGGCATTACATTTAAAAAAATAATCATACATTATGATATTATGTTTTGATATTCTTCGTTTAAGTAATTTAAGAAAATTTCAATTTTATGATATGATATTCATGCTTATGTAATCTTAAATTTTATATAAATATTATGAAAAATGAAAAATTAAGATTGTCATGTATAATAATTGACCTAACGGAAAATTATTGTACATGTTTGCCTTATGAAAAATTATTAACCATATTATGATATATTTAAAGACTGATTATCGTCAATTTTACCAACTTTAATTGTCGATTCTCTTTTGTTAAATATTATTTTTGATGGTTATCTTGTGGTGTTAAATCACAATTTTTATGTATGATGAACCATAGACATAATTTTACCAACTTTAATTATAGACATGATTTATTATAAATAAATTCTCTTATGACTAATGATTTTGTAAATCAATTTATTTTCTGCCCAACGGTGATGTAAATTGATTTATAAATGTATATTAATGTGCATGTTATTAATCGTACCAACTTAGATTAATAATTATGCAAAACGGTTATGAATTAACTGAAATATTTTTTGAGTATTTAATGTTAATTTCAGTTTGTTAACTGTTAGACTACAGTTAATTAATGTTATTATGTCATTTGTTTCTCGTGTGGTTTATGTAGTTAATGAAAGTAAGCATCATATATATTTTGATAATTTTGCAGCATTGAATACATCACATATTACATCACAACTAACTGGAATTGAACCCTTTAATGGAACATATTTTCTTACTTGGAAGGAGCAAATAGAAATATGTCTAGGTGTTTTGGAACTCGATCATGCATTTCGTATGGATGCTCCCACACCTCCTACAACCACTAGTTCCAACGAACTAAATGCCAATTATGAAAAGTGTGAGCGTTCTAATTGCATGTCACTAATGATTATGAAGAGTTCTATTACTCCTGCTATCCGGGGAGCAATCCCTCAAAAAGATAGTGCTAACAAGACATTTAATGCAAAAGAGTATTTGACTTCTGTTGAAGAGCAATTTAAGGGGACTTCCAAAGCTAATGCAAGTGCCCTTATAATGAAAATGCTCACAACCAAGTATAATGGTTTAGCGGTATACGTGAACATATCATGATGATGAGCGATATGGCCGCAAAACTGAAAGGCATGGATATGACAATTTCTGAAGGTGTTCTTGTTCGTTTTATTATGACTTCTCTGCCTGCGCATTTTGGTCCTTTCAAGATCAATTATAATACGCAGAAAGAGAAATGGAAAATGAGCGAATTAATTGCTATATGTGTTGAAGAAGAAGAAAAGCTTAAAATTGAAAAGCCTGACTTTGCACACCTTTCCTTTAATGGTCCAACAAAGAGAAAATTTAATGGTAATGGTAAAGGGAAAAAGAAAATGAAGGCGGTTGTTGCTAACGACAAAGCAAGTACATCTGGTACAAAGCCTACTTTTACTCCGAAATGACACTTTTGTAAGAAATCTGGACATGTAAGGAAGGAGTGTGATGGTTTTAAAGCATGACTCGCTAAGAAGGGTAATGAAACTAATTTTATGATTTATGAATCCTTTTAGTTGATGTTCCTTCACATACATGGTGGGTTGACACTGGTGCAACTGTGCACATTACGAACTCATTGCAAGAATTCCATTCTGTGACCAAACTCCCAAAGGGAGGAATGAAACTTAAAGTTGCTAACGGGCAAGAGACTGAAGTTGAGGTTGTTGGAACTATTCGTTAGTATTAAAGAATGAGTTGTTGGCTTTTTGGCCTTAATCTATGTTTTGATAATTTAATCAACCTAATCTTAATTATGGTCATGTAGAGTAGCACACATGTTGCATTGCATATATATTGCCTTGTGCTAACCTCTACAGGTGATCAAGACTCAAGGAAGAAAGGAAATCAAGTCAAGACACGTAATCAAGCTCATTTGAAGACATGTATTTTGTATTTTTTTGAGTCTTTAGGAACCTTGTGTAATTGAGCATACTTGAGCTAAAAACTACTCAACCACACACTAGGTTCCCTATAGAAGTCACACACAAAATTTCACGTAATTTGGACTTCAATAGACCATCCAAACTAGAACCGGAAAACACCTAAACAAAACTGTCCAAAACGGTCGACCGTTTTAACCTTTCCGTTCGACCGTTTACACATATTTTCAGACCGTTTGTTTTGTCGTATTATACCCAACGGTCATATTCGTATTATTCCCAAATACCCCAAATTTCCAAACATCCGGTCGACCGAAACTTTCCTAACGGTCGACCGAACCAACACAATTTGGTCTCCCAGAAGTGCCTGGACTAATTCGGTCGACCGATCCCCTGAGCCCGTTCGACCGTTAACTTAAGTGAACTTAAGTCAAAGCTGGATTTTGACCAAACGGTCGAACGGAATACCAAATTTGGTCGACCGTTTTTAGGCAGAATTGGGTTCTGCAGGTTTCTGTTTTGTGTATCCTACACCAACTCTTACCCAATCAATCCCAACGGCTATAACTCTTTTGGAGCTTATAAATAGAGATGTAAAACACATTTTGACACATCTCTCCAACACCTATTTGTCCCCAACATTAGAGAGAAAGCTAAACACACTCAAAAGCTCAAACCTTCCACACTTAGTGATCAATTCCATATTCTACTCAAGTGTGCTCAAGTTTAGAGAGTGTTGTTCCACTCAACCATTGTGAAAGAAGCAAGGGTCTTGGTGGAAGCCCAAGACACGAGTATAGACTTCGGTGAGAGCCCGAAGTGATCCTCTCGGATTGTGAGAGGAGGAGCCAAGCTCGGCGAGGGTTGTTCGCGAGCTTGAAGACTTGTAAAGGCGTTCTCTCCCGGCCCGGAACGGGGAGTGGTTAGTGAAGTCGTGAGCGGAGCTCGGTGATCCGAGCGGAGCTTACAAGAGAGGACTAGGACCCGGGTGGGGTGCCGAACCTCTATAAAATCCCCCGTGTGATTGTGGTTTGCATTTTCTATTCCCTACTTGCTTGTATTTGTTTTAAATTCCGCTGCATCATCTTTTGACTTGCAAGTAGAGTTTGTTTAGGATTAAATTTGTTAATTAGCCTTAATTGTGGACCCATAAACTCACACGATCCTACATGAGTTTGTCCTCTATTTATATGATGTAGTTTATATTCCCTCTTTTGTTCGAAATTTAATTTCGATATCTAAACTTGACCTTTGTGGTTATTTATGTCAGTTTGGAAATGGAATACTTAAACTTTATTATAACTCTTGTTTTGTTGGTTCTGGAATTTTAGAGGGTGACCTCTACAAACTGCATCTGAATTATTCATCGACTAAGTGTCCGTTGTCTATGAATGTGAATAGTGTCAATAGTTGGCAACGTGGAATCAAAAGAAATCGTGATAGTGGAGATTCATCAAAATTATGGCACTGTCGTTTAGGTCATATTTCTCGAGACAGAATGCAACATCTCGTTAAAGATGAAATTCTTCCTACATTAGACTTTTCTGATTTTAATGATTGTGTTGAATGTATTAAAGGAAAGTATGTTAAAGGAACTAAGAGAGGGGCTACTCAAAGTGGGGGACTATTGGAAATTATCCACACAGATATATGTGGACATTTTCCTACTTCGAGTCTTAACGGGCACAAATCATTTATTACGTTTATTGATGATTATTCTCGTTATGGTTATGTATACCCTATTTATGAAAAATTTGAAGCACTAGAAAAATTTAAAAATTTTAAGGCAGAAATTGAAAATCAATTGAACCTTAAAATTAAAATAGTGAAGTCAGATAGAGGAGGTGAGTATTATGGTAGACACACCGACTCGGGACAAAATCCAGGTCCGTTTGCTTTATTTTTTCAAGATAATAACATCGTTCATCAGTTTTCAATGTCGGGGGATCCCCACCAAAATGGTGTAGCTGAGAGACGAAATCGTACACTTATGGATATGGTACGAAGTATGATATGCAACACTGACTTACCTGATTATCTATGGATGGAAGCAATAAAGACAACCACACATATTCTAAATAGGGTTCCTAGTAAATCTGTCCTGAAAACACCTTATGAATTGTGGACAGGTCGAAAACCCAAATTGGGATACTTACGTGTTTGGGGTTGTCATGCTGAAGTTAAAATCTTCAATCCACAAATTAAGAAACCTGACCCTAAAACCATTAGTTGTTATTTCATCAGTTATCTAGATAGATCCAAAAGTTTTCGTTTTTATTGCCCATCTCATACCACTAAAATTGTTGAAGACATGTTGTATTTTTTAGAAAATGACAAGAATAGTGGGAGTAGTGAAATTAGAAAAGTGAATCTCGAGGAAAATCGGACTTACGTTCCAATCCCGATTATCCGTGAGGTTTCAAGTTCAACACCTCTTTTGGATGTTGTAGACACAACTAATCCCCTACTTAATGAAGAACCCCACACTAATGAAGCTCCTGAACTTCCTGAAGAACCTTTACGTAGGTCGCAGAGGGAGCGAAAATCTGCAATTTCTAATGATTATATTGTATACCTAACTGAAGGATGCGATATTGGCAATGGAGAGGATCCTACCTCATTTAATGAAGCCGTTATGAGCGATAAATCATCTCAATGGCTAGAAGCCATGAATGAAGAGATGAAATCGATGGAAATTAATGAAGTTTGGGACCTTGTTGATTTACCAACTGGATATAAGCCAATAGGCTGTAAATGGGTCTATAAGACCAAGACAGACTCCAAAGGTAACATCGAAAGATTTAAGGCCCGACTTGTCGCTAAAGGCTTTACACAAAGGGAAGACATCCATTTTGATAATATATTTTCTCCAGTCTCAAAGAAAGACTCACTTAGAATTGGTTTAGCCTTAGTAGCTCATTATGATTTAGAGTTACATCAGATGGATGTAAAAACTGCATTCCTTAATGATGACTTGCAAGAGAAACTTTTTATGACAAAACCATAAGGTTTTGTCGTAAAAGGCAAGGAACATATGGGATGTCGATTAAATAAATCCATATATGGCTTAAAACAAGCATCTAGACAATGGTATCTTAAGTTTGATGAGGTGATAACTGTAGGATCGTGTGGGTTATGGGTACACTAATCACTTTTTAATCTAATCACCTACTTGTTTAAGCAATGGATATGCGCAGCGGAAATTTAAAACAAAACAAGCAAGTGTAGGAAATATGCAAACCACAAGAAGTCGGGTCGATTTTTATAGAGGTTCGACACCCCACCCGGGTCCTAATCCTCTCTTGCAAGCTCCGCTCGGATCACCGAGCTCCGCCTACGACTTCACTATCCGCTCCCCGTTCCGGGCCGGGAGACAACGCCTTACAACCGTCAAACTCGCGAACAACCCTCGCCGAGCTTGGAATCTTCTTCTCACAATCCGAGAAGGATGCTTCGGGCTTTCACCGGAGCCTTTACTTTCTTTGACAACAATTGTAACCTTGAGTGGAACAACACTCTCTAAACTTTGAGCACACTTGAGTAGGATGATGAAATGATCACTAAGTGTGGAAGGTTTGTAGCTTTGAGTGTTTGAGATTCTCTCTAATGTTTGTGACAAGTTGATAGTGGGAGAGTTGTGTTAAAATGTGTTTTACAACTCCTTATATAGGCATTAGAGAGAATAGAGCCGTTGGGATTGATTGGGTATGAGTTGAAGTGTGATTACACAAAACAGAAAAGTCAGGACCCAATTCTGGCTGTAATCGGTCGACCGAATCGGGACAATCGGTCGACTGTTAGGCAGTTTTACACTCAGTTCGGTCGACCGGTTAAGCAATGGTCGACCGCCCAACGCTACGACTTAAGAAAACTTAAGTCATCGGTCGAATACACTAAGAGGGTTCGGTCGACCGATTTCTTCCAGGCACATTTGGGTTGACAACAAATATGTGAACGGTCGACCGAAACAGGTTCTTCCGGTCGACCGATTTTGGACAGGAGATTCTGGTTTGTCTGGACACGCTCATTCGGTCGACCGATCTTGGTCCTCGGTCGACCGATACATAAAATGTATAAGGGGTATATTTTGATTAATACGAATACGACCGTTGGGTATATACGACAAAATAACGGTCGGGAAAATAAGGTTCGAACGGTCGACCGTATGGAAAGGTTCGGTCGACCGAAAACAGACAGGGAAACACAATAAGAAAGCTTGATCATCCGGTCGACCGAACGGCCTGTTGCGGTCGACCGAATGTGGGCAGACAGTTAAGTTTAGTGTTTTCCGGTCTAGGTTTGGGTGATCTATTGAAGTCCAAATTAAGTGAAATTTCGTGTGTGACTTCTATGAGGAACCTAATGTGTGATTAAGTTGATTTTAGCTCAAGTATGCTCAATTACACTTTGTTCCTAAGACTCAAAAGAAATCAAGATTACATGTCTTCGATTTAGCTTTAATTACATGTCTTGACTTCATTTCCATCTTTCTTGAGTCTTGATCACCTGTAGAGGTTAGCACAATACAATATATATGCAATGCATAGTATGTGCTACTCTAATTAAGATTCGGTTGATTAAATCATCAAAACATAAGATTAAGGCCAAAAAGCCAACAATAACTAACTTTGGATTTAAAGAAAATGTGATTGATCAATGCATATATCTTAAGGTTAGTGGGAGTAAGTTTATCATTCTCATCTTGTATGTGGATGATATTTTGCTAGCAAGTAGTGATTTAAACATGTTATATGAGACCAAACGATTTCTTTCAAACAAGTTTGAAATGAAGGATCTTGGTGAAGCCACTTATGTTATTGGCATTGAAATTCATCGAGATCGGTCTCGTGAGATTTTACTATTATCTCAAAAGACATATATTGAGAAAATGCTTAAAAAATATAACATGCAAAACTGCTCCCCAAGTGTTGCTCCTATTGTAAATGGTGACAAATTTAGTAAATTACAATGTCCTAAAAATGAATTAGAATGTGCAAAAATGAAGCAAATTCCTTATGCCTCAATGGTTGAGAGTTTAATGTATGCTCAAGTTTGTACACGTCCTGATTTGGCATTTGCGGTTGGTATGCTTGGTCGATATCAAATAGATCCAAGGATGGATCATTGGAAAACTGCCAAAAAGGTTTTACGCTATTTGCAATGGACAAAAGACTATATGCTCACTTACAGAATGTCAGATAACCTTAAGGTTATTGATTATTCTGATTTTGACTTTTCTGGATGCATTGACAGTAAGAAATTCACGTCGGGTTACATATATATGCTTGCAAATGGACCAATATCATGGAAGAGTGTCAAGCAGTCTTTACAGGCATTTTCCATAATGCAAGCATAATTTGTGGTATGCTATGAGGTTACTGCTCAAGCCGTTTGGTTAAAGAATTTTGTACCTGGGCTTCAAGTAGTTGATAGTATTTCGAGACCACTCACATTATTTTGTGATAATGAAGTTATTGTTTTCTTCTCTAAAAACAACAAGTCAAGTGGTGCATCCAAGTAGATTGACATCAAATATCTTGTTGTTAGAGGCAAAGTCAAAGATGGTACTATTGTCATACAACACATAAGAACACGAGCAATGTTAGCTAATTCACTAACAAAGACTCTACCACCCAGTCTCTTTAGAGAGCATGTTGCCGACATGGAATTGGTAAATGTAATGTAATGTCGTTAATGACTGATGTGTATGACATTATATGTTGAAGCTTCAATGATGTGTTTGACTTTGATTTGTAAAAGTTTGCTTCTTATTTCTTGTGCACAACATTATTATTTAAGCAAACAAATTTATGAACCTAATGACTTATGTTGACTAAATTTGGAAAGATTACCAAATACCATAATTGATGGGGGTCAATGATGACGTTAATTATTTGACTACATTGGTTTGACTTGGTGATTCCGACTGAGTGAAGTATATGTTTTAATGAAATTTATGTTGGTCAATTTTTGTATGTGCTTTTGTAAATGGAACTAATGATAATTGATGTTACGGCCAAGTGGGAGAATGTTATTATTATGTGGCCTATATTATTCCATTAATAATTAATTAAAGTCATGCATATCCATTAAGTGTGTTAGTGTGTAGTTATTTTGATGGAAGAAACTATCACACACAAAATTCTATAAATAAAGATTTTTGGTCCCAATTGTTGTCCTAGTTAATTTTCACAATCATCTCTCTAAATTTTCTCCCAAAATTCAAGAGGATCATCCATCATCAAGTTTAGGGAAAATAATTGAAGATCACTTACCTAAAGTTCCATTTCCGTTTTACGTTCTTCAAGATGTCTTTGACATCTAGTTGTAAGTATTTTCATTGATGTTATTTTATATAGAATTTAGTAGTAGATCTTATTGTTTTTCATGTTCTTAATGTATTAGAACATACTTATTTCTAACAGAGGGAGCCAAATTTGAACAAATGGGAGGGAAGGTGGCCGGAGACGGTGGAACTGTCGTTAGAATGAAGGAAATAAGGAACGAGGTTGGAGACGGACAAACTGATGTTGCGTGAGTCACAAATCTATTGGCATTCGCAGAGAAAGCATAACAGTCAGTGAATCGGAGAATCACTGAGTTGATGCTACTGGATTCGTGCATGGAACTAACATATGGTTAATGGTGACCTGCAGTTCTAGTTTCCATCATGTCGTTTTTTACATTGATTGAATTGGAGGTTTGTGGTCATTGTTTCATGATTAGTTAGTCACATGAGGGAGGAAGAGAACGATGAAGAGAGGAAGAGAATAAATTCATTTATGTGTTTGGTGTTTAAACGCATTTGTCCTTTTAACTTCATCACGTGTCTTTTTAGTTAAGAAGGAGAAAATCATATATTAAAGGGAAAAACTCATATTTGTCGTACCAGCTCTTTAAACAAATAAATTCATATATTAAATATGACAAAGTCATTGTTTAAAAAGAATTAAGTCTATATATTAAAAAGACAAAATCATATAATTAAATGGATAAACTCATGTATTAAAAAAGACAAACCTAATATATTAAAATGACAAACTCATATTATAAAAATGACAAACTCATGTATTAAAAAAGAAGAAACCCAATATATTAAAATGACAAACTCATATAATAAAAAACAAACTCATTTATTAAAAATGACAAAGTCTTCCTTTAAAATGACAAACTCATATATTAAAAAGGACAAACTCATAATATAAAAAAGACAAATCAATGTATTAAAAAAGAAAAAAACTCATATATTTAAAAAGGACACATTTTGTACTGATTCTGGACACAATCTTTATGGAAACATTATAGATTAATTTTGTACACATCATGCTATTAGGATTCTATCATGTAGCAGGTTGTGTTGATGTGGGTTGTAAGTAGATCATGTAAAATTGTATTTTATTTATTAGATATGGATCTCCACAATTTACATCAATACCACCATTTACATCCAACATTCACAGAAACACATAAATAGACAATTCATTCATAACTATTGAACAAAAACATTACAAACATAATGTTGCTGCGAAAAAAAATGACAAATCATCCATAACTCTTGCAAAAAAAACTACAAAATACATAGTTATTCCAAGTGTGTCCAATCCTTTACAAGTGTTTCTTCCAAACTCGGGACAACATCACTCAACACATTTTGGCATCTGGTATTTCTTCTGGAATTATTGAGTAGTTGGTTTCTCCATCTCCATAAGGGCACCCTTAACGGGGGTGCCCCGCCCGGGCGCCCGGGCGCACCCCCGTTAACGGGCGGGGCGCCCGTGGGGCGCCCGCCCGGGCCACCCGCCCGGGCGCTTGCCCGGGCGGTGGGCGTCCCGGGCAGACGCCCGGGCGCCCATGGGAGGGGGACACATGTCCCCCTCCCATTGGTGATTAATTTTTTTTTTTGAATTTTTTTTGTTTTGATTTTGTTATTAGTGGATTGGGTATTTGTTATAAATGTGGGGTAATAATTTTTTGTAAGTAATTAAAATTAAGAAATTTCCAGAACCAATACACTGTTTAATCACGGGTGCAATATTTAATCACGGGTGCACTATTTTCAATCACGCGTGCACTGTTTGCAATCACGCGTGCACTATTTGCAATCACGCGTACACTATGTGCAATCACGCGTGAACAGTGCAACAAATACATCCAAACCATCCCAACTATAAATACATCTATTTATCTCCTGATTCCTCACATTTCCTTAACTTCTCAACTTGTAGCTTCTTCTCTAATCAATGTCGGATAATAGTTTAAACTCCGGTCAATCGGACGATGATAACTGGAATGAGACATTAAATCTAATGGACCGTGCTATTGAATTAGCCGGACAGGCTGTTTACGAAAGGACTACACGTCCTAAGCAACGTCGAAGGAGAACGACGAACCCAGATAGAGATCGTGAACTAGGTTACAGACGCCTTGTAGACGATTATTTCTCTGACAACCCTGTGTATTCTGATAGTCTTTTCAGGACAAGATTTCGGATGAGAAAACATGTCTTCCTGCGCATCCACAATGCCATCGAAGCATCTGATGTCTTCTTCCAACGAAAGTTGAGTTTATGTAATTGAGCATATATGGCAACGCTACGGACGAGGAGCGGTTTGAAAATCGGTTAACGTAGTTGGTCATGTAGTATTTAAAAGTTGAGTTTATGTAATATGTACTGTTGTTTCTTAACTTTGATTGTAATATTTCCTATTTCAGTTTGTCTTAAATGTAACGTGGCTCCGTAATATTTAATAATAATTTCGTGATTTACCAGTAATTATTAACAATATTTCGAGTTAAAATATAATTATAATGTAATTAAACTTAGATTTATATAAAATGTATTTTGTTAAATGTTGTGTGAGAATTAAATTTGTTTAATTAAGAAATGATGTGGATGAAAGAGAGTGTAGGGTGGGTGGGGGTAGCCTGGGCATGGGTAAGGGGATTTTTTGGGTGGGTTGGGTGAGCTGACGTGGCAGAGAGAGAAGCTGACGTGGCAGAGAGAGAGTGCAGGGCGCCCGGGGGTAGCCCGGGCGCTGTTAAATATGCTCTAAAATGGAGCATCATGAGTTTGTTTTTTCAAACTTGAGTCTAAACCTCCCATATCCACACCACTCCCCAAAATCCTCTTGATCCCCTCACAATCTCTGAGCTCACCACTGCCCCGCTCTCCTTCTCTGTTTGCTCCCACATCCATCACCATCTACAACAACTACAATTCTTGGAGACGTCCTTCCGAGTTTGCTTCTTCGAAAAAACGAAAAAAACATTTTCTCAAGAGGAACATTGAACAACATGTCTTCTTGGGAAGACATGGATACAATTCTCGTTGCAGTTAAGAGTAGAGAGAAACATACAATCAAAAGAAAGAAAGAAGACACGAAAGAGAAAGGAAGACAAAAGATTGTCATTCTGTGGACTATCATATGATAGATGACTAAAGGAGGATGGAAAGTTTGCAGATTGGATAGAACACTAGGTATGATTTGAGAATATTTTAGTAAGAAACTATAAATGAGAGTTTATTGGGCTGAGAGCAAAGAAAAATAAAAAATAAAAAATCTAACGATGATCTGAACCTGTATGCGTTAGCAACGTCTCCAAAAAGCATCCCGGAGAGAGATCACAAATCATTTTCCTTCCCACAATGCAGAATATATCTCCAACGACAGACATGCAAAAAAAGCAACCACCTAATCTCCTTGTAAACAAAACAATACAATACAATGTTTAATTGTTTATCCTCGAAAACACGGTTTACTAAATCAACAAATCTACCCCCACTCCACCACAGTCAAACGAAGACATATCGTACGTACCAGCAGTGTTAGCGTACGTACCAGCAGTGTTAGTCAAAAGGCGGTGAGAAGGGGCAGTCTCGTATTTTCATACTCCCCACCTCTCTCTCTCTCTCTCTCTCTCTCTCTCTCTCTCTCTCTCTTCTTCGTCGGCGATGGCGGGCGACAAGATCGACTACGTGTTCAAGGTTGTGCTTATCGGGGACTCGGCGGTGGGGAAGTCGCAGATCCTGGCGAGGTTCGCCAGGAACGACTTCAGCCTCGACTCCAAGGCCACCATCGGGGTCGAGTTCCAGACCAGGACTGTTGTCATCCAGCACAAGAGCGTCAAGGCCCAGATCTGGGACACTGCTGGCCAGGAGAGGTACTCTTTGCTTCTCCTAACGCCCTAACCCTAGACTCATCTTCCGTTACTCTTTTTAGTTTTTAGTCGGTTCGTTGGATGAGAATGTCACCTGCGATCTGCGCTTGTTTCGTCAATTCAGTTCGGAATTTGTTACTTAGGATCTGTTTTTTTCCCCACGAATCGGGAGGAACTTGAAGTAGTGAGCTTAACACTACATTACATAGTAGACTTAGTTACTTAATTCTTACTTGAAGTGTTTACGGTTCGTACATGTGATGTGCTATAATTAAGTGGTAGAGGAATTTGTCCGGCCTTTTGACTAGTTAGGATTCGCTGGTATTGTTGGGAAAATACTCTTACATTGCTCAACAATCAAGAGAAAAGTCTATGAAACTACATCAGATTTTTTTTTATTGATAAGAAACTATATACGACATCGCTCAATGTCTTAGCTCGGCCGGTAGAGTGCATGGCTTTAACTGTGTGGTCGTTGGTTCGATTCCCACAGACGGTGTTCGCACAAAAGAAACTACATAAGAAATATAGGTGGATCCACCGTCTTCCACTGTTTAGGTTTTGTAGATGTGGTGAATTGATCATATTTTAGATGTTCGAAAAATGTTGGTATAATGCCTTTTTTTGTCAATTGATTAGTTATAGCATTACAATGCATTCTATGGGTAGTGTAAGTTAAAAGTAAGATGAGTCCAAAATCCAAATCATGGGGTGCGGTGGCATGCCTTGAAGAGATGGTAAAACCAACCCAGTGTGGTTTTAAACCACATTGATTGATACAAGCTATTGCTCATGTTTGGATTAGTATATATTAAGTAGATTTGATATGGCTTGAAGGAAAACGAAGCAGAGTTAAGATTGGATTTTGCTTTGCTAGTTTAGTTGGACGATGATTTGCTCACTTTGGTAGAACTCACACATATTAGAAATCACTTGTTTTGGATGGTTATACTTACGGTTGATTTTGGATGTTGTGAACTTATCGTGGATAATATAATGTGATTGAAAAGGCAGATTGAATATGACATGTAGAGTTGGATGTCACTGCTAAGTTGTATATTACGTTACTTAGATGGACACTGCTTCTACATTGATTGCTATCTGCCACAAGAAATTTTGAGCTGCTTTGACTTAGTGAACCCACCTCAAGTGATTTTGCAATAACCACCATTGATGCAGTTTGTGTTGTATTCCTTAAGAAATCAATATGCCCTTGTTGTGATCCCGTGACAGACTGACAGCAATTTGAAGCAGGACTTGGAAAATAAGAAGGAACTGTGTGTTTAATTGTCTATATTTTTCTTGTGGTTTTCAGAGCATGTGAAAGCTCTTCAGAATTGATTTTTTAAAAACCTAATATTGAAATTGTAAATATGCTCGTAATTCTAAAGCAACAATTCGTACATAGCTCAGAGTTTTTTGTAGGACTTGTACTTGGATCAAATGCTCATGTACAATTAAAAGGGTTGGCAATTGGCACTCATTTAACCCATTACACTGAATTTCACTTCCTCATTTGTTCATGAGTTGATCTATATTTTAATTGGTTTCCTTGAGTTTCTACATAATGTGTTTTTTTCTGGACCATTTAATTTCTACATCCATTAAGATAGTTGCCTCAAATTTGAAAGTATTTTCAATAGACTGTGAACTCTCTTTGGAAGTTTGAAATAGAATGCATCATTCATCCTCACATAATTGCATGGTTACTGGTAAGCAATGGAGGTGATATCTCTTCGAGGGTAGTGGACATTGTTAAATATCCAAAAATATATATGATAAATAGCATATAATAGAGGTAATATTTCTCTAAGGGCGATGCGTAGTGGGACTAGTAATTTGTTCTTTTGTTTCTTAGCTATTTTTAGGAAAACCAAGGGATCACTTGCCTGACTTCAACTCAAACTTCAACCTAGAGAGTGTTACACAGAACTACCCTGTTGGTCTTATCTTTTGACGTCACTGCAGTAGTTAATTGACAACCAATACTCACATAATGATGTCATCTCCCTCAACCACAATCCAGATTTGTCCTGGGAAGCTGCTGGACCAGACCATAGATTATACTGGCCGAAGCACTATACATTTTGGGGTTTTTTTTAAGTTAAATGCCATTTGCCATTGCAGATGTTTATGATTGGTAAGACATGTTTTGCAAACGGGAATAGGCAAATAGCATTTAATTTAGAAGTATATGTGCTTCTAGCTTGCCACAATTTTTTCTTCCAGCACATGCCCTTGTAGATATTGCCTATCACTGTACTAAGGCAGATGTTTCTCCAATTTAAGCAATCACCAAAAAGGCCACTACGTGACTCATGGTGTTGTTTCTCATCACTTAGGTTGTCCATATCCATCAACATCAACATAACCCCAATGCCTCAGAAGAGGCTCCCGCCTAAGCGAGGTAAGGGGCGGTCGGATGTACGCAACCCTACCACTGTAAAATAGTGAGGTTGTTTCTAATTGACCCAAATGATGCAAATGCAACTGACCATCTGCGATTCCACAATAAAAGAAATGCAGATCGTTTAAATAGTCCTTTGAGGCTGTCCATATCCATGCTTTAGAAAATTTATCTACTATTCTAATATATGTTCATCCTATGGATATCATGCCTGCAAAACCATATTATGTTATGCATGTACACATTGCATGATTTTTCCCCACTCGGTGGTTATATAACGTTGTTGTATATGTGTTATGATTTGTTTTTTATTGTTTTTTATCATTTTCTTATTGATATTGTTGCTCTATATTTTCGTGAAGATTGTGTTCCAAGCATTCAAATATCGAATGTCGTTTTGAAGTAGGCCAACAATTTAAACAATTGATACTTTAAAATATGAAAAATATTTGTTTTTTTTGGCATCTGGAACACCTTTTATTTGAAGCAAAACATGGAAATGCATAACATCTATGTGTCATTGTGGATAAAGCTATCTCCATCCTGCTTACTAATCATCTAGAGGATATGCAAGAGTAAAAGAGTTGAATACCTATACAGTTGATCATTTTTTGTTTGTTTATGTGAGATATATTAAGTTGTTTACTAATGTACTTAATCAAAGAAGCACTATTAAGGTATTTCCACACAAAAAAATACTGATAAAAGGATATTGTCTCTCTACTTATGTAGCCATTAACCATACATTATTTGTCACTAGAATTCAAAAGAAGTCACTTTAATTGAAGAGATGTACATTTTTGTTACGAGTTACGACCAACAGAGAAATATATTGATAAAAATCTTTAATCTTGGTTCTCTCCTTATGCAATCATGCATTATTTGCCATTAAAATTCAAAAGAAATTACCTTGGTTGAAGAGATTTTTTTAATTGATGAAATGTCAAAAGTTTAGAATCTGATATATGAAAGCTCCAAAACAACTTTTTTTTTTTATAGATTGACTTTGATTCATCTGACATACAGATCAAATTGAAATGTACAAGCTTTGGTATTGTGTATTATACGGGACTTGACCATGTCGAGCTGCCCTATAAAGAAAAAAAAGTTTCCTGAACTATTACAACAGTGTTCAATTTTTGTATATTAATTTATAATGCAACATTTACTACTTATCGGTCGAGGCAAGCTTTGTCTTCAACCAAGGATCAAACCTCTAAGGTTCCATTTTGAATGTAAGATTACCTATAATCTTGCAAAATATGGAATCTACTTCCAAACATTCCTAAACCATAATTTAAATAGTTGGGAATTCAAATCCTAATTCAAGATTAAAATGAAGCTAAAATCTGAGAAACTAAAAAAATAATCTTCCTAGGAACCATAGGTTCCATCAAATCTGATGTTGGTAACACTGTTTAACAGGTATCTGAGTTTGTGTGCTTTTGCTCAGTGGGACTTACAACTTGGACACGGGTCATCAAAATATTATTCGCCATGGAAAGTGCTTGTCTTTTGATATGGTTCTTGAATTCTTGTGGCATGGACTGTAGGTGTAAAGATGTGTAGTTGATGACATGGATGATTAACATTTTTTATTTCTTTTGCGTCTTTTTGGATCCAATTGACTTTATGAGAACTTCCCTTCAACAAAGAGTCAACTTTATTAAGGAAATTTAAAAGTTTATCCATATTTGGCTCATTTGTTTTTTCATGGAATTCTTTTCTTCTTAGTGAATTATCCTATTTTGTTCAAATGTTTAATTTTCTTTTCATTGGTAATGTTAATTGTTTCCCCTCTCAAATACATAACTACAGGTACAGGGCAGTCACAAGTGCATATTACCGTGGTGCTCTTGGGGCCATGCTCGTCTATGACATTACCAAGAGACAGAGCTTTGATCACATAGCAAGGTGGCTGGAAGAGCTGAGAAGTCATGCTGACAAGAACCTTGTGATAATGCTTGTTGGCAATAAGACTGATCTTGAGGATCAAAGAGCTGTTCCGACTGAAGATGCAAAAGAATTTGCCGAGAAGGAAGGATTGTTCTTCCTTGAGACATCAGCCTTAGATGCTACAAATGTGGAGCCTGCTTTCTTAACAACTCTTACAGAGATCTTCAATATTGTGAACAAGAAGACCTTGGCTGCTGACGATCAAGCAAATAGTAACGGCCCATCGCTATCAGGAAAGAAGGTTGTCATCCCTGGCCCTGCACAGGTGATCCCAAAGAGCAAACCGTGCTGTTCATCGTGATTCGTTTTGGTTGCAGGGTGTTACGGTTATGTCACCTTGGAGATACTCCTGCGAAGCAAATTGACTCGACGGTAGACTCCGTAAGCCACCAGTAGATCTGGTTATTTAGATTGTTTGGGATAGTTTTTGGGACCATGTATGATTAGATTGTTTGCACAGCATCAGATCAGGAGGTTTTCAGCGCCTAATTTTGCTTTTCCGCAGCTTACATTTCTTTATGCATCTTGTAAAGCTGTATGGATGTGCAAATGCTTTATCTTGCCTTTTTGATTGGATTCTATATATATAATCTATTCACCTGATTGTTTTGGCGAAATATCGTGATTTTATTTTTCTGATACGAGGAATAGGAAAATGATTTATGAACGCAGCGTCGTTACGGACGTGCTCTACGTGGACATCCATGTCAGTCCTTACGTGGCTAAAGCATGAATGTTTTTTGTTTTTTCTTCCTGATGTTCACTTAAATCACATTAAATGCGTTTCAACTCAGCACGTTCTCTCTCCACCCAAATACAAATATGATGACACTCTTTCTTTCTTTTTCATTCTTTCTCTCCAGAATAAATCATCATTTCGAGCAAGATATTAGGTCGAAGAAGCGTCTGATGCCGACTCTCAGGATTCTTCACAACGTAAGCAGCGTGAATGAGACGGTGCGAAGACTTCCCGATGTTCTACATAAATAGGAAATCTGAGATGTTATTTTTTTCCTAAACGTAATTCTTGTGGGGTAAAATATACAGTGGGAGGTTTGTTGAGTTTGTGCGGGGGTGGCAGGGGGCGACAGCCCCTACGGGGGACGTGAGTATATCCATGCCCATACATTATTCCATTCCATATATTGATTCGTTTATTCCATATATTGATTCGACATCATATTATTGCATTCTATATATTGATTCGTTTATTCCGACAATATATGGAGCCATATATTATTCCGGACTGCAATTACACTTATTCCGGACTGCAAATACACTTATTCTGGACAGCAAATACAGTTATTCCGGACAGCAAATACACTTATTCCGGACAAACTTTATGTTCCGTTTCTGGACACACTTTATTCTTAAACCGGACAACAAATACACTTATTCCGGACAAACTTTTTGTTCCGTTTCTGGACACACTTTCTTCTTATTCTGGACAACTACACTTATTCCGGACTGCAAATACACTTATTCCGGACAGCAAATACACTTATTCCGGACAAACTTTATGTTCCGTTTCTGGACACACTTTATTCTTAAACTGGACAACAAATACACTTATTCCGGACAGCAAATACACTTATTCCGGACAACAAATACACTTATTCCGGACAAACTTTCTGTTCCGTTTCTGGACACACTTTCTTCTTATTCTGGACAACTACACTTATTCCGGACTGCAAATACATTTATTCCGGACAGCAAATCCGCTTATTCCGGACAAACTTTATGTTTCGTTTCTGGACACACTTTATTCTTAAACCGGACAACAAATACACTTATTCCAGACAACAAATACACTTATTCCGGACAGCAAATACACTTATTCCGGACAAACTTTCTGTTCCGTTTCTGGACACACTTTCTTCTTATTCTGGACAACTACACTTATTCCGGACTGCAAATACACTTATTCCGGACAGCAAATACACTTATTCCGGTACACTTATTCCGGACTGCAAATACACTTATTCCGGACAGCAAATACACTTATTCCGGACAACAAATCAACTTATTCCGGACAAACTTTATGTTCCGTTTCTGGACACACTTTATTCTTAAACCGGACAACAAATACACTTATTCCGGACAACTAATACACTTATTCCGTACAGCAATATACACTTATTCCGGACATACACATAACGTAAACAGGACAAACACATAATGTAAACTGCACACACACATAAAGTAAGCTAGACAAATTAAGTTGATCCAACGTAAAACTTAAAAACAAATATTTTATTATGATAAGTGTGGGCTCTGCACGAATAATGAGACTGCACGATGTCCTAGGGTCTGCACACTGTCTTATCTGTGTATTGGGAAATGAATCGTTCAACTTAAAGAACCGGCGTTTTTTAAAAAGACCAAAACGCGCGAAGAGAAATTTCGCTGACTGGACGCTGACTCAAAGAAAAATATTTGAGCTGTACAGATCCACGTAAGGCGCGTCCGTGACGCCTGCGTCCGTCTATCACGGTTCCGAGGAATATGGTTACTGACAGGCGTTGTAACTGGGTTGAATATTATATGTTTATCCGTACTATTTAATAAGCATGTACGAATATGGATACGATTTTTATACCAATTTAAAAAATTATATCCGTTTACTTATGTTCATTTTACCTGTTTAATAATTTAGACGAGTATGAGTATATCCATGCCCATACATGTTTATCTATTTTTCTGTTTAATTATTTATTTAATATATAATATAGTTAGAATAATAAAAGGCGAGGTTTTTGTTGACAAAAATGTTTGTTTGTGAGAAAATTGGTGTTTTTTATTATCATTTTGACTTAATTTTTAATCTAAAAATAGCAAATTTAATATCTTTTTGGCTTAAATCATTCAAATCCAATGATCATAGTCTTCTAAGTTGATTGATATTAGCAAAAATACTCATTTTATTAGCAAACAATATACCCGTTGTATCCGTTCCATACCCGTTGACGGGTACGGGTACAACAATATTTAAATGGATATATATTCGTACTCATTTAGTTATGCAGGTATGTGTACGAGTATGACCATACTTGCCTTGTACTCGACTTGTTTACATCCTTACTTACTGGTTTGTTGATATTCTAAAATTATTGTTGTATTGCCAACCAAGATAACTTGATAGATCTTTGATTTTAATAAGGTTATTTGTTTGCGTGCACCTTCTTCAAGGTGACGTAATTGAATTTTTACATTTGCATTTCAACTATTTCCTTGAGTGCATTTAAATTCGTATCTTATTTGTTTGTGTACACATTTGTCGTTAGTAGGATTCATTCCGTCATCATTTTCTTAGAAATTTTGTAAATTAAATTTTATAAATTACAAATGTTATTAATATAAAAAACCAAAATAATCTAAAAAACCAAAATCCTCATCTTCCCACCATCTTCTTCCTCCTAAAATTTTCTTGAATAACAAATTAACATCTATTAATATTGTTCCCAAAAATTCCAACCTTCTAGAATGTTGTAAGATTTAATTTGCAAATTTCTAATGGTATTGGATGCAAATACGAAACGGTGGCAGAATGAGTCATACTAACGGTGAAATTGCATACAAGCAAATAAGATGAGAATGCAGGTGTATTCAATGAAGTAGTTGAAATACGGGTGTAAAGATCCAATTACGCCACGCCGCCACCTCGAAAGATCATGTAAATACCCATTTTTGATATTTGATTGCAAAAGGTTATTTTTATTATTTTATATATATATATATATATATATATATATATATATATATATATATATATATAGGTGTTTAAACCAACATTTGATTGTTGCCCGATGTAATTGTTAAATTTTCATTGAAAAAACACTAGACTTTTAATAAAATAAAAACAAAACAAATATTCAGAGGATATACATTTGATTTTAATTTGAAAAATGCTATTTTTCTTATATTACCTTAGGTTTAAATCAACGTTAGATTAATTGTACCCACCCTGGATTATTTTTGTTCGATCACACTGAAGGCATGGAAGAAAAGTGAATGTTGGCTTTTGAGATCATGGAGTAGATTTGGTGAAATTGATCATTCAATAAAGTGATGTTGATAGGTTCTGCTTGTGCCATCCTTTTCTGAAACAGCATATGATCTTCCCTTCGAGATTCGTCTCGCTACTTGGTTGCCATTATATGTCCATGGCTCCATGCCATGAGATCATAGTCAAAAAGGAAATGGGCACCCTATAGATCGAGGTGGTGACATCTACGAATAGGATGTGTGCCGTTCAAACCTGATCTTCTCGTTCCTGGTACAGATTTTGCTGTCTCCTGTCCATTGGCTATTTGTAATTTTCCAAACATAACAGTATTTCGTCTGTTCTTACTGTTGCTTCAGCTGATTGTTTAAATTTCATCTGGATAGAGTTGTTACACTGTTTTCTTTATTTCAATCTTTTTGATGATTGACAAGGTTAATTATTAATGTGTGTTGCGTAGTCACGTTCCATCGCTTATGGGTTATTACGACAACAATGAGAATTGAACTTTGACTCACATCTCATCCAATTTAATATATATCCTACCAGGTCAGGTGTCGTAGGATAGCAATAGTCAGTGCCTTGGTGCACATGATTTATCTGTATTTGACGATCCAAATTTGACCACTACCTCGTGCATTGAGAGCACGATCGAGGTAGTCAATTTTGATCACTACTAGTCAATTTCAAATTAACTACCTTTACTAAATCTCAAACGGTAACGTACCAAAGATAAAATTTTAAACTTTTTAAATTGTAAAAATCAACAACCAAAATAAATCACTGAAAACATTACGAAAGATATACACAATGTGCACCAACGTATATATCAATATACAGATCTGAGTTTACAAAAAGGGTGATTATATCAAAAACTATAAGATAAATATACAAATGTAATCACAACAACCTCAAACGAGGGGAAAGCAGGATCAGGTCCCAACAGCTCTCCCCCGCAGGCACCAACTCTCTAACGTCACTCACGGCCTGAAAGCAGACATAAAATATGTCTGAATTTCCAGAAGGAAATCCCGTATGTTAAACCCTAACACATATATCTATAATAATGAAATATGCAATGAACAATGAGTAGCACAACTGACACAACTGCTAAGTTCCTGAGACCTCTCTCCCAGTCATAGCCAAACGACAACCCGAGTCTCAAATGTCCTCTCACCTCAACCCCACCAACACTCGTGCACACAAGGCACCGCCGGTCCAAATCACGACTACACAACCGGGTCTCAAGGGTCCTCTCACCCCAACTCCACCAACACTCGTGCACACAAGGCACCGCCGGTCCAAATCACTGCCACACAACCGAGTCTCAAGGGTCCTCTCACCCCAACCCCATCAACACTCGTGCACACAAGGCACCGCCGGTCCAAATCACGGCCACACAACCGGGTCTCAAGGGTCCTCTCACCCCAACCCCACAAACACTCGTGCACACAAGACACCACCACAAGATATCAGGCCGACAGTCTGTGTCGTTGCCCACCGGGGACGGAGAGACGAGCCGCCTTCAATCAAACACTCATACCGCTATCGGGCGACAGTCCGTGCCGTTGCCCAAGGGGCCGGAGAGACAAGCCACTTTCAAGCGTACAAGCACACCACTATCGGGCGACAGTCTGTGCCGTTGCCCACTGGGGCCGGAGAGACGAGGCGTCGTCAAGTGTACTCATAAAACCATGAATCTACCGAAAAAAGGCAGAAACGGTCGAACGAAAACCGTTTAACGGTCGACCGATCCTCACCTAGAGAACTGGCCCAACCGAAAAACTCGTCAATCGGTCGAACGACAAAGGGGATCCGGTCGACCGAAAAGTACCAGTAAGAAAACATTTTCGCAATCCACGATCAAACGGTCAGACGACCCCAAACTTCCGGTCGACCGAAAACCTCCAGTAGAACCCGCCAACATTCCACACTACACGGTCGACCGAAACAACACTAGCGGTCGACCGAAATCCACCAGTGCAAATCCTTCAACAAACCATTCTACACAGTCGACCGAAACAACACTTCTGGTCGACCGGACATTAAGTTAACTTAAGTCCTCGGTTGGACGAGTCAACCAGGCGGTCGACCATTTGGATGGTCAACGCCCCAACCGACCTACGATAGTACTCTCGGTCGACCGACAAAGGGGACCCAGTCGATCGAAAAGCACCAGAGCATCCATCTCTCGCTATAAATGCACAACCGGTCGACCACCACGAAGGTATCGTTCGACCGGTGCGAGGGATATCGCCCAAAATATACTATAACCAGTCGACTGAACCCAGAACACCTGTCGACCGATTTTAGTGCAGAAACTGTTGTACAGGTCCGACGAGCCAAAACGGCCTACCGTCGACCGCTTCACCCCCACACTAATAATAGGTGAGCGTAAGAGCAAGTTTGGCATAACTTAAGGCTTGAAGAAGCATTTGAAGAACCAACGACGACGCTTCCTTGCAACCCCTTCTTCTCCGGTGAACTCCACGAACTAGATCACCTCGACGCGGTACCCCACTGAGCTTCAGCAAGCGTCGACGATCCCACCTCCACGAACACAGAGGAAGCACTGAGGGGGAGAGACGAGTGAGAGAGTGAGAGACGCGAGAGAGAGAATGTGAGAGATGAGAAAACCAAACCTTATATACTCTATCCACAACCGATCTCAGCTGTCCATCTCAAGCCTCCTCTAATCCATTCCTAAACACAATTAACACATTAAGCAAGAGTTAGGATATTACACAAACTCCTTAAAAGGAACTCAACAATCTTTTGATGCAGGATGGGAAGTGGAAATCGAAATGTTCCTCTTTTTTTGACAAGCTAAACTTGGGAGCTAATGTGTAGAAGCTAAATTTTGTGTGATCCACGTGGAGCTTGAGTTCCTATTTTCAATTTCTTGACTTCTGTAGTCCTCGTCGGGAGATAGGATCGAGTGTCGTGTTTTTGGGTTGATATTGTGTTTTAACCATTAGTAAATAGTGATAATATACTAGTATAGCTAGGATTTTTTTTTTTTTTGCAAATTATTAGACTTTAGAACTTTTATATTGGGAATAGATGGGTTGAAAGAGATAGATTGATTGTTTTTCTTAAATTTTGGACTGGGTACTTTATTGATGGATTCCAAGAGTTTGAGAAAATTTACTATATAGGACGGTGACAGGATTTTGATTAGAAAATTCATGGGAAAATTTACTATATAGGACGGTGACAGGATTTTGATAATATACTACTATATAGGACGGAAAATTTGTATGACTTCTTAGATATTTTTTTAGTGTTATAAAATCTAATATGAAAATACTTAGCTAGGTAAAATCCAAATTGTAAGGGAGGATAATGCGGTTGGTGTATGCTTAACTATGTGAAATTCAAACCCTAAAAGAAACAAAATCCTAATTAATATACATTTTAGAGGGAAAAATCTAAAATCCAGGGGGTCGGGCCGCATGGACCCTATGTGCCACCAGCCCACCACTACTGTTAGTGTTAATACAAGTATTAACTCTATAAACCACAACCTCAATAGTATTACAAAATTTGATAACGAAGATCTCGGGATGTTTAAAGTTTAGTACGAAATAGTGGATAAAGAGACTACAACCATAAAGACGACAATTGTTTCTTCAAAAAAGTTGTAAAACGAAGGTGTCTCTAATCTTCATCCAGAAACAATGCCACTGTCAGTATAAACCGCAGGGACCCTCCCATCCACCGGAGGCCCAAGGATTGTGGTAGGGCAAAGACAAACGCGCACCAGGATTAGTCGAATCCGATCAGTTGACCGGAATCCGATTTCGGTCACACTCTCTCCATTCCCTGTCATTATTCGTCTAACTTCTTTTTCTTATACCCTTATTGTCGACGGTGACAAATATTAGAAAAATAAAAGTCATATTCCAATCTTTCTACGTTCACCACGTTGTGTCGCACTAATCCTATGAGATCTGTAAATCTACGTGATGCTATTTTCTTTACATCTTAGTGCTTGTACTTTATTTATAATAATTTAACTAATGTAAATAAAAAATGCGTAGTAGGATATAGATTACTCGATGACATTTTTGATAATTAAACATCTAATATTTTATCTTATCTTATCTCTAGACTCTAGTTGACTTGAGTGAAGTCGACCACAAGTTGTGCAATTAGACACAAGGGTTGACGGTCGTTGCATCGTAGGACTTAAGCTAGCTACCAAGGTATATATGCTAGAACTATCACAGTCATTACGAGCTTAAATATTTAAAATCACACTTAGTATCAATCAATATATGTTCATGAGTTATAACGAGGAACTATAAGCCCAGTAAATTTGAACTCGGGGTTTGTGCAGACATTTTTGCTCTTCATATTCAGTTCTTATTTTGACCTATGTGTCTTTTTTTGTTGTTGCCAAATTGCCAATAAATCTCATCTCACCATATTTCTAGTAGTTAATTTTATTAACCCAGACATAAGTGTTTATCGTCATTTATTCTGAAAGATTTAGCCTCAACACAAATACGATCATTGGGATTTTAAAATTATGTTCGGACGTACGTGTACCATTTTTCTCCGCTCTATCTGGTTATTAGATCATGCACTACTTTCTAAAATATTAGAAGAAAACTCACGTCTCTAGAAAAAGATAAGATATCCACTTACGAGGGAAACCACGTAAATGACCATAAAGTATTTTTTTTAAAGTAACAACCAGAAATCATGAACCGTAATTAATTACAACGACCCATAACTAGTAATCCAGGTAACAAAAATAAAAAAAGACGAGGGCCCATGCGTGAAACCTGTCCATTACACCCGACGAAACAACCATAAAGAGCCGACATACACCATTGAGGAAACACAAGTTTCACAAGTCTGTCTATCACGATTGTGTTTTGATTTTCTCATTCCTGTTGATAGAAAAGAAACAAAACCAACCCATGCCCACATTCAATTTCCATCACCTCCTCCTCCTCTTCATCCTCTTTCTAAACCACAACTTCTTCTCCTCCTCCACAAAATTGAGACCGGGATTCTACACCCAGACATGTCCCCGAGCCGAGGACATCGTGAGGCGGGTGATCCACCGCAACATGCTAAAGGAGCCTCGAAGTGCCGCCTCCGTCATGAGACTCCAGTTCCACGATTGCTTCGTCAACGTAATGTTATCTTTTCTCTCTTGACTTATTCCTATCTCATTAATTGGTTTTAATTTTCTGGCTCTCTCTTGTGGATATAACTTTGAAATTTCTAGTGGTCACGACTCACTAGTTCATTAATCATGCTAAAAAATTGTGAAATGGAAATTGATTTTCTTACTAATTATAGAAAAAATTACCCAAATGGAAGAATCATAAGTCATGTTGCAGGAGAGATATGTATGGTCTGTTTGTTATGATTTGGAAGCATATTGACTTGTATTTGACTAAGTAACATATTACCATGTGTAAAAATCTGATGAGCGAGAAAAGACAAAAGGTAAAACAAGCGAGTATGATTTGAGCCAAGCCAAACACTTATCTTATATGTGACTCCTTGTTTGTATACTACTTAATATTAGTGTATTCAGGATGTTATATATTCCCCTGGGTTGACTACATTGACTACTAAGTGAATGTTTTATATGTTTAGGGGTGTGATGCATCGCTGCTGTTGGACGACACACCGACCATGTTAGGGGAGAAGTTGTCGCTATCGAACATAGACTCGCTCCGGTGCTACCATGTGATAGACGAGGTGAAGGAGGAGTTGGAAGAGGCGTGTCCTGGTGTCGTCTCATGTGCCGATATCATCGTTATGGCTGCCAGAGATGCTGTGGTTCTGGTAACAACATCCCCACCCTCAATCACCATTCTCTTTGTAGTTTGTTATTATCTATTAATTAAATCATGGGTATCAATTATGATGTATGTGCATCAATAATAGCATATATGTGTGTGTGTTGTACGTTTGCTGCTGACGTTTTTCAATGCTTATTTGGTTCCCTGAATTATGTGTTTCCCAAACGGGGTAACTGTAGTGCATTATGAGACAGACTTCAGACTTTCCTATTGGGATTTATGGTGCTACCTAATGACCTGTTTTTTTTTAGCAGGTTGAACTGTTTCTACCACCGTTTCACCGGTCGAACCTACCGGTTCGGTTCAGTTTCCTAAATACTGTTTTAATAGCATTTGCTTAGGATTGCCTTTGGATGCATTATTTGCAAGTTCCGTGGGATTTATAATTAATGAGATCTACAAATTCCAGGATTTATAAATGATATAATTTTTATTTATTATATTTGGACAGGCATGTTATTTTAAAATGACAACAAAAAAATTATATAATATTTTATTAATTTTCGAATTTGAAATTGTATCCGAACCACGAAAACAATGTACTACTGTGGATAAAACAATATTGAGAACAAAATATTAATATTTTGTATTAATTTGAATGAATAAAGTTTTAAAATATGATGAGAAATTTACAAATTCCAGTACAATAGTAACCAAATGCAACTTAAGATGAACTCACTCACTTCCTTGTAGCAAATAAAGTTTTGTTAAGGTACCCATATTCTCAAATATAACGTCAACGCAAAATCCACAAAATTCATTCTCATTTCTTTTTGGTGTGTACGATAATATTTAAGTACTGTTTCCGTACTCTTTTTCTTACGGTAACTTGCTAGTTGGTTGGCAGAGTGGAGGTCCAAAGTGGTCAGTAAACCTTGGCCGAAAGGACAGCTTAACGGCAAGCCAAGAGGACGCAAACAGAATCATGCCAAGCCCGCGAGCCAACGCCACGTACCTCATCGCCCTCTTCGCCACCCTCAACCTCACCGTGACCGATCTCGTGGCCCTCTCTGGGTCCCACAGCATCGGCTACGGCCGTTGCTTCTCCATCGTCCACCGCCTCTACAACCAGTCCGGCACCGGCCTCCCCGATCCCGACATCGACCCGTCCTACTTTTCCACCCTCTCCCGTCTCTGCCCTCCTGGAGGAGACGTTAGTGTCACAGGTGGGCTCGACTTGACTCCACTCGTTTTCGACAACAGATATTTCAGGGACTTGGTGGGCATGAGGGGGTTTCTGAATTCGGACCAGACGTTGTTTTCGGGAAACGATGAGACGAGGAAGGTTGTGAGGAGGTTCGCAGGGGAAGAGAAGGCGTTCTTCGAGGCGTTCGTGGAGGGGATGGTGAGGATGGGGGAGGTGCAGAGTGGGAGGCCTGGGGAGGTCAGGAGGAACTGTAGGGTTGTTAATGGTCGGGGTACTTATGTGGCGCAGAAGGTGGAGGTTAAGAAGGTTTGTGAGTGAGAGGGTTCAAGTTGGTTTGGTTTGGTTTATATACGGTATGGTGTTGTTAGTAATCTTTTAATTGTGTCGTGTTGTTCGTGTAATATCGTGTTTAAATATAATATGTGTTGTTAGTAATCTGACATGCCGTTTTATATCATGATGTTTTATAGTGATTTTATATTATCGTTTATAATAAAATATAAAAAATATTTATTTTATTTAGATTTAAATAGTTAAGTTATACGTTTTTTTAATAACATCTTCGTTGACCATAACCTAACAAAAGATGCAGTTCATGTCAGTTTCGTGTGAAAAAATAATATATCGTGTAATAGTGTCGTCTTCGTATCAAATCATATACAAATTATTTTATATTTGTATCTTGACAAATCACCACAATAAAGTATTTCAATCATATAAAAAAATTCATGTAAATTCATGTCTAAATCGTATCGCCGAATTGTGTTGTATTCATGCTGTGTAATCGTGTCGTGTCAGAAATTGATAAACATAGTGTTATTGAATAGTTGTAAGATATCTTCGGATGTTTGATGTGTATTGCATTTGGGGATGTTTGAAAGTCATCCACTCAGTTAAAAGTGCCAAAAAATTACATGCTGGGTTGCTTAACCACTTGTTGAAAAATAAATAGAAATCACAGGTAACCACTTAATTACTTTCTCTTTCGACGTCTCACCTTTCAGAAAATATTGTTTTTTTTTTTTGAAAGTTAATATTGGTGTTGCTGTTGCTTATGTGTTTCATGACATCGTTCAGAAAATATAATGCAGGCGATGTGAAACCCGAGCTCTTTTACTTCTAACATACATTAATAGGTAAGGCAAGAAAGTCAACATGAAAGCGTCGATGATAATTGATGGCAAAGATACACATGGCCACAGTGAAAGGCACAATCCATGTTTGGTGATTCTTTTGCAATTTCGACCTGAAAATAGTCCTTGGCGCTTTGCCAATGAAATTGGTCGAGATGGTCACTTCTTAACTTATGTTATTGGCGTACAAGTACAGTTGACCAGATAGTCGGTAAACGTTAGGTGTTTACACAAGATTGGATCACTATGGACACTTGTTGTTCATGATCTTACAATCCACCGATATGGAATTCTTTCCAGCTTTTTTATTTATTTATTTCATTAGTGTTTTGTTTCTTACATGTACTTAGTATAAGAAGAGAGAAGCCACACAAACGGGGCCTAAAAAGGAAGGGGGGAAACAATATTTTGCGCTTTTGATCCTCAGACAATCCAATATGATACCAACATAAGGACTCCAATATTACAGCTTATTGTTTCTCAAGTCAGAATGAGAACATATCCTTTTTCAGACCTTGATAATTGAAATGGTAGTTTTTTGTTTTACATAAGTATGTTTAAACTAAGTAGAACAGTAAGATGCTCTTTTTTTAAAATTTATATATTGATTCGAATAAGATTTAGGATCGATCGTTTGGATCCAATTCTCAAACAAACCACAATATTTCTAGACGTATGGCAATAATTATGCCCGAGGAAAGATTCATAGATAGAAATTTTGAAAAAGAAACCATATTTCATCATATAATTTGTACAACATATGGTGGGAGAAGGTCAATCTACAATGATAATATAGGTTGACCTCCTAAGCATGTGTAAAAAGCAGAACTGAAGTCCTGTCCTAAAGAACCATAGCATCTCAAATGCTTGCTGTCCTTACAAACATGCAAACAGGGAGGCATGGTTGAAACTAGAATGTACGATCCGTTTGCATCAGAAAAATGCGGGGTACTACGACTCTTATTCGTGGACTTATTTTTCTTATCTGGATGCATGAAAGTCTTAAATTGCGCAAACGAAATCTCCACTGGCCTCATTGTCTTCAACATCTGAATCACCAGCCATGTCATCCAAATCCATGCTGTCTCCTCCAACAAACTGCCCTGTCTGGAGCCTTGGCACCTCACTTGGTTTTCTGGCTTCCTGAATTATCGATGTTACGTCTTCAACGCTCTGTGTATTACTAGAATCGTCGCTCTCGTAAGCAATGAACTCCCCGTTGACCAGATCTATTGGGAGGTTTTTCAAAAACCAAGGATGGGACTTCAGCTCAGGTAACGTAATTCTCTGCAAAAAAAGAAACTCTAGGAGTTAAGAGCAGTATATAGCGTAATTATTAAGCTGACCTTGAATTTTAATCTTTTCCAAACAAGAAGATAGTTTTTGTTCTGTAATTCCCACTAGCGTACCTTCTCTGGATTGCCTACGAATATGCGAGATAAAAGATGCCTGCACTCGGCTGACACTCGCACGTAGTCCGGGATTGAGTACTGGACAGTGAGTATACGCTGCGACATTAAAGAGACTTTATTAAATTATGGTAACCATGATTACATACATGGGCTATATTGTGAGAGCTCTAAATTTTGACATGATTCTTTACCCCTATGGTCTTTCTAAAGTTTCTCGGATCATCTGGATCTTCAAAGGGATATGATCCAACCAGCATCACATACAAAGTTACTCCACAAGACCAAACATCAGCAACCTGAAATTTCAAGGATTGCTAAATTGAGTTTTTATAACAGAATAAATGTGATAAATTATCGGAATTACTAGTGACGTCCACCTTCCCGTCGTATTCCCTCCTAGATAAGACCTCTGGAGCAATGTAAGCTGGAGTTCCCACAGTTGATTTCGGCTGTGAATGCAGTACTGAAGACTGTAAAACAAGAAACGATTAACCATGACTTACGTTGCATGTCACCAAATTTGTGCTTGTAATTGCATTGTCATTACCTTGGAGTAGCCGAAATCGCAAATTTTAAGTCGAGGTGCAGGACTTCCATCCAAGAGAGTATTCTCCAGCTTCAAATCTCTATGACATATTTGCTGCCACAGAAAATAGCATACAAGACAATGAATTGACCAACTTATAAAGTAATTCTCTCAATAAAAACTATGGATTAGAGACATGTTTGAATGCGATAGTTGAATTCTGTAAAAGTACCTTTGAATGGCAGTAGCTGACTCCTGATATCAGTTGTTGAAAGAAAAATCTTGCCTGTTAAACCACCAAAATCACATCTTGCACTAAGCTAAGACGTAAAATTCAAAGGTAAAAGAGCTAAGAGTGTTAAGGAATTTCTCTCTTTACCTCGTCTTCACCGAACCTCCCGGCATTACAGATCCTCCCAAAAAGCTCACCTCCAGCAGCATACTCCATCACTATGGCTAAATGAGTAGGGGTCAGTACAACCTGCAAGAAATCAGGATATTGTCTTGACAAACTTAAGTGATCTACAAAATTTTGCTAACATGCAGAATCAATAGTCTACTGAATTAAAAAAAGTTTATGTGGCTGTGTATATCACAAGTCAACGCACATAGATTGTTAAGCTTGTCCACTTCGAGTGTGATGTCTAACTTCATTTCACCCAATTAGCATCACATATAGATTACTGAAGACATCAATCTGGATAACCAAGATCTCGCTCTCTCTCTGCATGGTGGGCTATTCCCATTCAAGAAATCCATGAAAGTACAAGTAAATACAAGTGGTGACACCAGAATTGTAGGATAATTTTTTGAAAGAAAAAAAAAAGAATCTTGGTATATTTCGACGAAATGTCCAAAAACATTTTCAAGTAGTTGAATTGAAATTTAAGAGAATTATCTTTTCAGCCGGTCTAAAAACAACATACTTGTAAAACATACCAACTCTGCATGGTTTTGCGATCATCTAAACTTCCTTATATGTGGCACTGGCACTATACAACATATCACACTGTACAATTGTCAACAGTAAAGCATCAAATAAATTTTCGCGGCCTTCTCCTAATCTAGGCTCAAAAACAGGATTAGGACAACATTAACATTGAAAGAACAGATTATAGAATTTATGAAGATTTTTTTAATCTGGTCCCAATGTCCCATCGACCAGAAAGGGAGGGAAGGAGTCGACTCAAGGAAAGAAAGACCTTTTAGATATTTCTCTGATTTTGTTGTTTTTAGGAATCCACGACTGTGGATAACTCTATGGATTGGTATTCATAAAATCCCATTAATGAACTACCTTAGCATCAAATCTTGCCTTTCGCAAGCAGTAAATAATTTAAAAATTGATGTATCACCTATAAATAGCAAAGCAAAGAAGAACAAGAACCTCCAACAACATGGGAATCTAACAAGATACCTTCTCCAAATTCGAACAACAAAATCCATTAAAAAAACAAATTACCTCCTTAAATCTAACAATATTAGGATGCTTGAGTGACCTATGATTCATAATCTCCCTCTGCACATTCTCATCAATCTGCCCACCAACAAAAACCAAACCCACATCATAAAATCCAAATAAAAAAAGGAATTTCTAAACTAAAAAGAACTGAAAGAGCACAAACCCTGGTCCCTCTCTCTATAAACTTAACAGCAAACAGCTCTTTGCTCCACCTATCTCTGACCAACTTGGCCACCCCAAAGTTCCCAGACCCGATATCCTTGAGAACCTCGTACCTCTCCATAGCCCAGTACCAGAAAAATCTCCGAACTTCAGAGCTGAATCAACAGAGCATATAAGTCTCCACCTCCCCTACTTTCCAAAGAAAAGTCCAAACGCAGGACATATGGTAGGTGTTCAAAAGGAAAAGATATATTATTATTATATATAAAAAGAAAGTTCTATCTATTATGATTGAAGCCTTTAGTCATATATTTGTATTATTGTGTCTTTGGTTGGAGTTGCTGTTAGAGTGACAGCAACCGTTCCTAATCGAAGTTCACCAGTGTCCACGCATGCTTGTGGGAATGTGTAAATTACGATTTTGGCCTTCGGAAACAACGTGGTGTTGTCGTAAAGTGGTGCATATGGTTGGTTGTCAGGGAAGACACGGCAGACGGGAGGGATACGTGGAGGATGTGTGGATGTGAGATTGGGTTTGCGAAAGGTCTTTTGTGGGTTCCCTGAATGATTTTTAACGTGTTTTTGTCTACGGTTGATGTTTGTGTTTTGTATATCAAATAAAATTAAGGTAAATTATGGATATGTATATGTGATATTTAAACCGTTATGGTTACACACTTACACTTTTATAATTTTCATTTGTGACACTTTCACTTTCGTTGATAATCCATCCGTGTTCGACATATTAATAGTTATTTATCTGTTTCCTAATTTTTTATTACTGTTTTGCATAAAGTTCGGTTTGCTAAATGTTTTTGCTAATGGTTTATCGGCAAAGTAATGAAAATATGACTTGTGGTTAACTTATTTACCAAACAAGATTTTCAAAACCAAAATTTGGTTTTTTCGTCTTCGTAAGCACAATGCAAAACAACAACAAAATCCCAAGTGGTGCTTTTGTTCTAGTCATTATTAATATAACCTTGATTATTTTTTCAAAATTACAATGCAACCACAGTAGGATTATGAGTGTCTCCGAAAAAGACATAATGAGATTGACAAATTCGTAACAAACAAGAAGGCAGAGTTTGTTGAAGCAATGAGAAATTAGAGACATAAGTTTGATCAAAAGTTGATTGAGCTTTCGGTGTATAAGTTTAGGACGAAAGTCACTACTAAACGAACCCTGAGCACTCATAATCTTAACTTTTTTACAAAATTAAATTAACATTGCATTGAATTTATTATATCAATTTAGCTTTAAATTTATGTCACATTTGATAAAAATCTTGACCAAACATAACACAATCTGGAATTCCATTTTGTTGAAAAGTGTTAAAACAATAACAACTCAGACAAACGGTTAGGCCGAATATGGACACAATCTTCAATCAAGTAAATCAGTCAACTAGTAAATATTCATCAAATGTAACATCCATTCATGCACAAAATCCTACAACAATTAAATCATGTATTAGGAAATAAACCAAACACACACACATATATGTTTACTCTGTATTATTCAAACATAAAATAAAATATATTCCAAATTTCTTCAAAAATTTACAGGGTATTGTAAAAATATTACAGAAAATATCGAAAAAGTACGATGAATATAACGAAAACTAACACACAATCGATAGCACTTGGCAAAGTTTAGGGACTATAAACATGACATTAAGTTTATGAAATCCAAGTGGTTTAGAGGTGAAGTCGAGGGGATATCTGTAATTTTTCTTAAAAAGAGTACACAAATTGGCTTGGAATGTAACTGGAAAAAAGAAGTGGGTTGTGGTCCCTTTTATGTCTGTCGTGGGCTTAATTTCTTTGAGGCGAAGGAGAGGATATGTGCTGTGTGTTGGACGGTGAAATCATGACATCGTAGATTCCTCTTTTTCGTTGGTAGTGCAATGAACTCACAATAGTCGTGAGTATGCAACGGGTCAATGTATTTCTCAACAAAAAAATTGTGCTGGATTAGTTTGTTTGTCCCATAGTAACTTCAGAGAAACGTGTCGATGTTATACGCAAGTGGCAGTGTTCTTCGGAACTTCGGATGTAGAAACACGAGAATTATAGTCGCATGCTGTAACGCCTCAAAACAGCGGAAAAATTAAAACTTAAAACATATAAAAATCAACACTGGGGTCGTCACCAAACCACGAGTACATATATATATATATATATATATATATAATATGGGAAACTGTACAATACAAGAGTCAAGGATGATTACAACCCAACACAAAAGATATACAACACATGTACAAAGGAAAATCGTCCACCTCGAAGAACAAAAGAGACATGATCTGGTCTGGGTGCTCCTTTCCGTAGTCACCACATCCTACTGACGCGTACGACCTGACATAAAACATGAATATGTCTGAGTTTCCCGAGAGGAAACCCCGTATGCCAAACCCCTTAAATATGAACATAATATGCGTAATGAAACATGAAATGAAATGCAGTAAAACATAACAATCTCCCGTGCACACCAGGCACCGCCGGAACACATCGGCCTCGGGTCTCAAGGGTCCTCTCACCCCAACCCCCAATCACACGTGCACACAAGGCACCCGCTCCTCAGAGCCACAACAACAACGTGCACACACGGCACCCGCTCCTCAGAGCCACAATAACAACGTGCACACACGGCAACGCTCCTCAGAGCCACGACAACAACGTGCACACACGGCACCCGCTCCTCAGAGCCACAACACGACCCTCCTCTCAGGCCGGCAATGTCTGTACCGTCGCCCCAAAAAAGGCCGGAGACCCGTTGCCCTCGAGACGGATCCAACAACACACGGCACAAGCATCCATATGCAAAACAGTGCCCAAACGGTCGAACGGAAGAACCCAAACGGTCGACCGAACACCACAACTATTCCTCAGAAAAACTGAAATAACGTCCAACTGGTCGAACGACTCTCAAATCACGGTCGACCGAAATCCAACAGGGAAAATCCTCTCTCGCTCAAAAAGCACCAACGGTCAAACGACCCTCAGATCACGGTCGACCGAAAACAACCAGGGAAATCCCCCAACAAAACCGCACTACACGGTCGACCGAAACCACACTCCCGGTCGACCGGCCAATAAGTTAACTTAAGCGTCGGTCGAACGAAGTCAACGAGCGGTCGACCGTTTAGATGGTCAACGCCCCCAACCGACCTACAACAGTGCTTTCGGTCGACCGGCAAAGGGGACCCGTTCGACCGAAAACACCCAGAGCCTTAATCCCCTGGTAAAACACACCACCGGTCGACCACTCAAAGAGTATCGTTCGACCGGTGCAAGGGTTTTCACCCGATTTACACTACGACCGGTCGACCGCGCCGTTCCGCCGGTCGACCATTGCAGAGCAGAAAAGTTGTTGCAAGGTTCTCGACGAGCCTTCCGGCCTACCGTCGGCCACACCAACCCTCACAAAGGCTAAAAGGAGGATTACACTAAAGCTTGACATACCTCAAGGCTTGAAGAAGCCCTTGAAGAATCCCGGCGAGCTTCTCCTCGCAAAACACCTTCACTGGCGACTCAACCGAGCAACGATCGACTCCTCTCCGGAGACCGTCTGATCTTCGTCTCGCCTCTGAAAACCACGGCTCGAGCACCTCCACCCACGGAAGATCTGATCAGAGAGATGGAGAGGGTTTGAGCGGGAGAGAGAGAGAGAAAACGCGAGAGAGAGAGAGAGAGTAAAACTCACCAACTTATACTCTTCTCCTCCAATCTCCACCATCCACCTAACATTTCCCCAAGCAATCCCAGCCCTCCATCTAAAACACAATTAAAACCCAATTAGCAAGGGGGTTAGGATGTAACAATCCACCCTCCTTAAAGAATTTCGTCCTCGAAATTAGAACCAAATTCTCACCGAACAAATCCGGATACTTCTTCCGGATCTCATCCTCGACCTCCCAAGTGGCTTCACGCTCGCTATGCTGCTGCCACCTGACCTTCACCATCGGAATGGTTCTCCTTCTGAGCTGGTGCTCCATCCGATCTACAATCTCCACGGGCCTCACCTCGAGAGATAAGTCCTGACCGATCTCCGGAACACAGATCTCAATCACATGCGACGGATCGGCAACGTATTTCCTCAACATAGAAACATGGAAAACGTCGCTCTGATACCAAGTTGTAACGTCCTCAAACACAGCGGAAAATTTCAAATTTAAATCATACGATCCTCGGAATTAGTCGGGATTTGGATTTGAAATAAAAATTTGATTGGATTGGAATTTGAGAAATTGAATTTAGAAGTATTGACTATTGATTTAAATGTGAATTTTGACTTGGTTGGATTTGCTACCAAATTATTAATAAATAATGAAAGATGAATTTAGAGATATTTGGACTTGAGTTCAAATGTGAATTGGATTTGGTTGGATTGATTATCCAAATTATGAGCGATAAGTGGTGTTAGGTTTTTAGATTTGATAAATAATGAGTTGAAAAATTTGTATTGATTTGTTTGGATTGAGACAGTATTGAGATCAAATTTCGAGGACGAAATTTCTTTTAAGGATGGTAGAATGTAATATCTTGAATTTTTTAGTTGAGGTAATAATCAAATATCTTAATGGACTAATTAAGATTGTTGGATGATTGTGTGGTTTTAGGAGAAGATGGAATTTTGAGAAGAATATTGAGAAGAAAAAGATGGAGATTTTGAGGCAAGTACTGATTCGTTATTCTTCAGTTTCATATCATGTCTGTCTCTCTTGATATTCGTAATTGCTTGCATGTTGAGCGTTAATATTGATTTTATGGATATGCATATGATTGCATGGTGGTGTTTCGGTCGACATGTCCTGTGGCTGTGTGTATGTTTCTGGCAGAGCAACTTATGAAAGAGCTGCGTAGCGGACAGCGTGGAGCCACCCGAGAGAGGAAATGACTGTCTGTCGTTAGTGTGGAGCTACCAGGTGTGCGTCTGACTGATTGATAGATTTCAGAAGCACAGGATGTGGTCGAATCCGAATGGGGGTTCCAGATTGTTATGCATACATATTATTTGTGATGCATGTCTCTTGATTGTGCTCATTGACTGAACGTCATATTCTATGTTATTTTCCACATGATTATGATTCTGATTGATTGATGGTTGGTACTTGCGGGCTGTCGAGCTCACAATTTGTTTATTATATTTTTCAGATTTATTATGGGCCTATCACATGGATTTAAATATCAGAGTGCGCAGCGGTCAGGATCGTGGATCGTATCTTAACGCACCGGGTTCGGGCGGGTGAGCAGTTGTCCGAGCTCGGGGCGTTACACATGCATTAATGGTTGGTAATTAGTCAAGATTGGTTACCATATTATATTTTCGAAGAAGAGCTGTCTCAATCTGAAAGATAGTAGAATATCGTATTGATTTACCCAAAGATCTTAAAAAAGTGAAGGTGGAAGAAGATTTTAACAAGTCGGCATCTCTACATTGGTTTGATGTTTTTTTTGTGCTTTGGACAGAAGCATTTCTACCTGCTCTACCAAAATGGGAATTATTTCGTCATCAAATTTTAGAGCTCAAGTTATGTACTAAACAAATAAACGTAAACAATTATAATAAAAAACAAAGAGCTCTTTGATCTTGTGGAACCAATGTTCATATTTTTTCGGTACAGATAAGTTGTAGTTTTATCCATTATAAGATTTGTGGTTCCTTCTTATGTAATATTTCTTTTGTATGAAAAATAAAAATAATAATGGTGAGTTCTAGTAAGAGGGCAAATTGGTAAATTTTGTGGGTACTTTGATCTATTCAAGTCTTTCATTCCCTAAATTATACAAGTCATCAATTGAATACTTTGAAAATTATACATGGATACAACGGTGCTATAATTTTTAAATATATTACACATTATGTTATTTTAGACCTACAAAATTCAAACACAACATGAACGTTGTGTTAATGGAATGTTAAGCAACATGGTTTGATTAAATTCACCATCATTTAAACTATATTGGGTTTACTTAGAAGGACCAAAGCTCATCATATTATTCATTAAGTTGAAGTAGTACATCAAGGAGGGTTGTAAGTACGGTAAATCTGATTGATCAAATCTAATACTTCCAAGGATACTAACGTTGACTCCTCAAAAAATAAAATTACAACATGTTTTTTAGGGATTTCAAAATAAAACGCCCACACACACCTCATATTGAGAATTCCCCCATAAGAGAGAGGTAAGGTAATGCTGAAAGGTGATGTCAAAAATCGACTAGGTTAGCTATAGCTCAAAGCGCAACCTAGCAAGGCAGGCAAAATGTCACCACCAGAAGATAAGGTGCTCTAAGGTTTCTGATGTAGAAGTACATAAAGGGACAACGAGAGTGAATGGTGCTTAAAGTAGATATCTGTCAGGCGAGGTTGGCCCGTGTGGGTTGAATTTTCTGGTAGCATCACCATAGGAAGTAGGCTACCCGTGGTGGAAGGTGCTTGGTATGGTGTCAAAGATGATCAAAGCGACGACCATCTCGAGCAAGTGCCGGTGCCGGAGGGATTCAAAGATTGCCTTGGTTTGGAGGTGAGTTGAATCCCAGGTCCCTGGGTTTGGCATTAAAGAACGACCATAGATAATAACTGGTAGAGAGGAGCACATGCCATAGGTCTGTCTTAGGAGAGATACATTAAGGAGGGGAGGATTCGTCAATTATTATGTATTTATTAATTAACAATGTTTCTTTTCAATTTAACTCAGAGGTACGAATACACGATGTGGTTACATACATGAACACCATCTACTTTCTTTAAAAAGAGTAATTTAAAAGTCTGGGATAAAATACAATTATGTCATTTTATTAAATGCATAATAACCTAACAATCCAGGACAGAAAATGCAATTATGACATTTAATTAAAATGCACAATAACCTACCAGTTCAGGGTAGAAAATGTAATTACTCCACAACCCCACAATGCAATTAACATAAACTCCACGGTAGACATGCAATTAAGCCTTTAATCAACGATGCAAAATAATCATATAAATAAGGGTAAGAAACTTAATTAACTCCAAAACCCATTGATGCAATATAACATATAAAGCCAGGGTAAGAAAAAATTAACCCAACCCTAAACCAAAACAAAATCATGCTACCACTCCTCTTCTTCTTCTTCACCTCCGATACTGCCGCCCATCCACCGCCACACTGCCACCGCACGACGCGCTAGCCATCTCACCGTTGTAATATCCTTAACCCATTTATGGTTTAATTAGTGGTTAAGTGGAGAGAGGTGGTGACATGATGGCTGCATTGAGGGGTATGACTGTGATGTGGCGAGGTGAGGGGAGGGATGGTGTGGTGTGCTGGTGATGGTGTTGGGTATGACTTGGGTTGATGGCTTGGGTTTTTAAGGAAGGATACCAACGTCCATCCTCTTCTTCTTCCCCATTCCATTTCTTCCACCACATTCCTCACCTTCTTCTCTTCCTTTTCCGGCGCGGCAGAGGAGGTGGCAAGAGCTCCGGTCTTCAGAGGCGAGTGTGCGCAAGAGGCGTGAGGTGTGCTGAGGTTGGCGCGCGAGGATGTTTTCGGGGACGACGTTGCGCGAGCGAGGCTCCGGCGGTTTCGTCGCTTTTGTGGGGTATGTCGGTTCAATAGTGTGATTTATTGCTCACCCAAGTGTGGGTGAAGTGTTGGTCGGTCGCGGGAGGTCGGAGACCTCACCGGCGATGAGTATGGCGTAAATCCTTGGCTGGTGGAAGGTTGCAGACGACCAACGGTCGACCGGTTCCTTAGGGCGGTTGACTGATGTAATGCATTTTGCCCGACTTTAACCAACATCGGTCGGACGATGCCTTGTGGCGGTCGACCGGTAGTGCATTGTGTTGGTGGGTCGGGGTTGCCTTTGGATTTCGGTCGACCGGTTTCATGTTTTCGTTCGACCAGAACTTAAGTGTACTCGATTATTATGCATGATTGTTCGACCGTTATTTGGTATGTGTTCGACCGATATATGACGTAGAACTGCTAGGATGCCCTGGTAGTTTTCGGTCGACCAGGACCCTTGAGTCGGTCGACCGTTAGTATTGATTGATGTTGACCAGACTCCGGATTTTGACCACGTATCGGTCGATCGGTTTTAGACTCTGTTCGACTGTTGAGACTTAGGTTTTGCGCAGAGAGTTCGACCATTGCAGACTTTTGGTCGACCGAACCTTATGGGAACGGTTGACCGGATTGCCTCTTTCGGTCGACCGTTTGTGCACAGAATTGAATTCCCGGTCCTTTTAGGATGCCAACTCTATCCACGAAAACTCGTGTCCTCGCCTAGTGCGTAAGCCGGGAGGTGACAGTGGGCGTGTCACGCGTGCTTGCCCAGGGACCGTCGTGTGGGTGTTCGGGACGTGTCACCTCCGTGTATGGACTGTGACTTGATGTGATGGATGGATGAACTCATTGTAGTGTAGCAGGCCTGAGGGATCGCAGATCCCAATGTATGATGTTGTGCGGGCACACAACTGTCATTGGGTGAGGTGACTACCGGCCTGGATGGCTACGGAGGTCGCTGCCCTGCTTTTATAGCAGCGAAGTTGGTGTTTACGGCTCGTGGAGCCTGATGACCCGGCGGACTTTGGTCCGGACCCGTCCGATGTTGTGTCGAATGTATGTTGGATCACCGATGTTGTGTCGGTGATGCCGCCGATGCCGTTCCGGCGATGATGGGCCGATGTTATTTCGGTTATGATATTTGATGGGCCGATGCTGTTCCGACTATGTTTTCCTCAGCTGGGCACATACTGAGATGATGATTGATGGACCGACCGAGCGACGGCTCTGTTGGGGTGGTTTCGGCCACGAAGTTACAGATCGGTTTCTTATGGCGCGGACTTGGCGGATGCTCCTTGCCGAACCTCATGTTTAGTATAGCCGCGTGTGGGGAACATCATGTATTGTTCCGCTAGACCGTATGTGCCTACGACTGGTCTCCTTGGGAGACCCAATGATGATTGTCGGACTGATGTCATGTGTTACCCTTCGAGGGAACTATTTTCCTTACTGTTGATGATATGACATGCTACTAGTATGATAGGTTCATTTGTACTACTGCATGCATATAGGTGAGCTTGGCATACAAGGTTTCCTTATGGAAACTCAGGCATTGTTGTTGCATGTTTTGTTTCAAGACCGCAGTAGGTCCAGTTGGGTGGTGACAACGGGCGCGCGCATTTTGGGATCGGATCCTCTCGGTCGGACCATTGAGGTTGACATGATTACTTGTATCTCCTTTTGTTATATCTGATGTAATCATGTAGCTTTTTGACAAACTCTAATGTAATATGGTGCACCGCTTTGATGTTTTTATGATAAGTAACAGTCCCGTTCTTTCATTATTGGTCTCTGATGTCTTGATGAAAAAATTTAAATTTCCGCTGCTTCGGGATGTTATAGTCACCGTGTTTGACAGCGATCACCGCACGATTGAGCTTCCAACGACAATCTCCTAAGAGTGTCTTCTGGCAATGATTACCAAGCGGCGTCCTCAGCGGCAATCTTCGAGATCCTTCATGGCGGTGACGCCTTCCAAACATCGACATGCTACCTTGGGCGGCAGTGATTAGAGGATCAAGCCCCCTACTCCACCAACGGAGTAGGTTGAGGGCAAGGCTGACAGCTCGACACTGAGTTCTACTGACTACGGGAACACCCTTGCATTCCAAAGACATACTTTCAACAACGTCGCTCAGTTTCCAAGCTCCGACCTCATATTCCGTTCGCGTTCCGCTGCTGCCATTGTCGTTGGCATCAACTCCCTACCGGTGAGAATAGATGTTAAAGTTTAGTCTTTCTTCTTCCAACCCTAAATCAATCGATTTGAATAGATAATATTTGGGGCCTAAACTAACTCTCATTGATCCCCCGTAAACCCATGGTCTAATTCCATAACTACCTAGTAATCCGATTTTCTTGATTTAATAATTTTGTTGCCCAAAAATTTAGATTCAAACATGCCTAAATTGGTTATCTTATAAGAAGACTTTGGAGGGAGTTTTTGACCAATACCGGTCGACAAGCATGGGAGTGTAGGATTTCATGTTTAATTGTGCATATATATTTTTCGAATTTTTATGCATAATAAGGATCAATTACAATTTTCTACGATTTATTTCATGCATGCATTGGTTTGTTTTAATAACTAGTTTCAAAACTTATTAAAACAAACACTAGGGACTCCGAAATTCATACCTAGAAGTTCTCTAAAACTTCTTGATGTTTCAGAGATGTTGAGGAAGATGATCGTCGCTTCTCGTTACGCTGGATGCCTCCGAGTGTTCACCGAAACTCTAAACATGGTTGGAGAGAAAGGAGCTAGCCAATTAATCTCCAAACTAGCTTTGAATCTAGCTACAAACCTCTTCCTTAATCTCTGAGATTTCTCCTTCCAAAGACTTAAAAACTAAGAGAATTTTCGTGGCCTTTTGTGGTGAATTAGGAGAGAAAATAATTAGAAAACATCTAACGTAATTAAGGAGAATAAGGACCTATTTATAGGCTCCTATCTTACTCTCAATCATGGCTATTCTTAAGCCATGTTCTCTTGACATTTTCTCTCACAAACTAATTCCATAATGCATTACATGCATCCACAAAACGTTTGACCAAGTTTGGAGCTAATCCAACCATTAATCAATTTAATCTCTTAATTATCAAAGGCAGAAAATCGATCGGGTTTCGGTTTACCGAGACATATTCGGTTAACCGAATATGTCACGTTCGTATTACCGTGCACTAGACGGATGACCGATTCTTAAGGAGAAAAATTCACCTTAACCGATCGGACGAATTCTCGTCTAAAACCGAGTGTCATTCGGTTAACCGAAAATATCGGAACTGGACATTGTTCGGTCGACCATTTTGGGTTCGGTATACCGTACCAGAACTCCAGGCACTTTAGACAAGTTCGGTCAATTAACTATGACCATCCGTTCCACGTTCGGTTGACCGATCCACAGAACCTTCGGTCGACCGAATCATAAACGGATTACCGAACTTTTACCCGATTTTTCCTTTTCAAATTTTGGATTTATTTCCAACAAAATTTGAACTTTAGGGGGTTTTAGCAAATTCACAACTTATGCAATATATTATCATATGCAACAATAATTTATTGCACCCTACAATACATGCATCTCATATGAATTTATCATGATTCTAATTATGTTATATATCACAACATAATTGATTTTACTTGTTCACCACATGTGTCATATTTTCTATAAGAAACCCGACACATCATATGAACCAAAAATCAAGCTTCTTGTTTCCCGGTTTTTGCGGTGTGACCTATGAGAGGATCTAGACTAAGTTGGCTGTGATATTAAGAGCTTAATATCACAAGCTATAAGCGGTATCTAGCTACACTTTATAGCTCCTAATTAGTTAGATGTCTTAATTCCACTCGAACCAAAACCCGATCCATTTAGTGATGGAGTGCACCACTTGTGTTCGTCCCTTGACTCATGATATTAAGAATACACACAAAGTAGTATTGTGTCATCTTTGTATTAGTATTCATTTCTTGATCTCTTTAAGCTAGTTATAAATATGTGACTTAACTCAAATCACATTTTGCACATTATAACTTTGCTTTATCAAGGGGCCACTAATATCATCACTCAATTAAGAGGGGCAATGATAATCTTTTGACTAACTATTTTCTCCAACAAAAGTCATACTTAACCAACTAATGCCTTTGCACTACACTCATTGATAGCTTAAGACACTAGTCTAATTAAGCACTCCTTAAGCGATCGGATATAAGTCTCATATCAAAGGACCAAGGACACAGTAAAATATTAATGATACAGAAACACATTTCTATAATATTTTACTTATTAGGTCAATTCGGTATACAAAAGTAGTATTTTCCTCTTTTGCGTACCCGTGTTGTCACTCACTTGTAGAGCTACAATGATCTATGATCAACACGACAATCTTAACTCGGTAATTAATGTCCCATGTTAATTATCATGATTGCGAATATCTTTTGTTTTATGTAAACCAATATCTTTTAGAGCTCTACGGTTAAGGACCAAGAGTCTCTTCCTTAACACTTCTAAAAGACGAATAACATAAACAAGGAACAAAATGATTTCTCATTCAATTCATAATAATTGACATTTAAAAGTAAAACTTATAGAACACATTCCCTTCAGGGAGAGGCAATTGGCCTTCCATCTTCCAAGTTTTTTTGCTCATATTAACTCGAATTCTATAGGCAAAACGGGTTTATCCTGGACGATCAAAGATCGAGGAGCCCAGGTAGATGTCATTCTCATCCATAATGGTGAATGCAGTTGTCTAAAGGATATGTTCCTGAACCTTATCAGAGACACCAACACCAATAAGAATGCGAGATTTTAGGTTGTAGATGTGCAGACCTAAAGCAACCACAAAGGAGCAAAGGAGCACTGAGCTCCAAAAGTGCTTGGGAACAAGTCTTTGAAGCGAGGGTGATGACTAGCAGGTCATCTGCAAAGCTCAGGTGGGTGATAGGAGGTACCTGGAATAAGAGTCGCGCTGAAGTTGTGAGACCTTGCAGCATGGAGTCTCTAAGGAAAAGAGAAAGACCTTCCATTGCCAAGATGAAGAAAAAGGAGGAAAATGGCAACCTTGGCAGAGCCCTCGTGTCGGCTTGATGAAACTTGTTGGTGTGGCATTAAGGAGGATCAAATAGGAGGTAGTGGTCACACATGCATTGAGAAGAAGTATGACTTAGGCATCAAAGCACGCCTTGTTAATTAACACATCAAACAAAAAAAAATCATTCCAGTTTGCGGATCCTTATACACGGACATGGACGTTCGTGACACGCGCTTACATGGTCAGTACAGTCAGCAGTCCAATCAGCAAAATTCAAATGTCTTTACTTTTTTAACTTAACTAAGTAGCATATTTATTTTGTGTCACATGCAATTTTTACTTTCCCGATGCAACATTTTGATTCCCAATGCAACATTTCGTTTCCTCGTGCAACATTTTCCCAATGAAACTTATTCTGAACAGACACACAATTTAATCTGGACAGACACAAAACTTATTCTGGACAGACACACAACTTATTATGGACAAACTTTGAACTTATTATGGACAATCTTTGAACTTATTCTGGACAGACTTTGAACTTATTCTGGACATATTTTGAACTTATTATGGACACACACAGAACTTATTTTGGACAAACTTTGAACTTATTTTGGACAAACACAGAACTTATTATGGACAGACTTTGAACTTATTATGGACAAACACAAAACTTATTATGGACAGACTTTGAACTTATTATGGACAGACACACAATTATTCTGGACAAACTTTGAACTTATTATGGACAGACACACAACCTATTCTGGACAAACTTTGAACTTATTATGGACAGACTTTGAACTTATTATGGACAACACATAGAACTTATTATGGACAAACTTTGAACTTATTATGGACAAACACTCAACCTATTTTGGACAGACACACAACCTATTCTGGACAAACTTTGAACTTATTATGGACAAAATTTGAACTTATTATGGACAGACACGATCTATTCTGGACAGACACACAACCTATTCTGGACAAACTTTGAACTTATTCTGGACAGACTTTGAACTTATTATGGACACACACAGAACTTATTCTGGACAGACTTTGAACTTATTCTGGACAAACACAGAACTTATTATGGACAAATTTTGAATTTATTCTGGACAGACTTTGAAGTTTGAACTTATTATGGACAGACACACAACTTATTCTGGACAGACTTTGAACTTATTATGGACAAACTTTGAACTTATTATGGACAAACACACAACCTATTCTGGACAGACTTTGAACTTATTATGGACAAACTTTGAACTTATTATGGACAAACACACAACCTATTCTGGACAGACTTTGAACTTATTCTGGACAGACACATAACATATTCTGGACAGACTTTGAAATTATTATGGACAACAAACAGAACTTATTCTGGACAGACACACAACTTATTCTGGACAATCGCAGAACTTATTCTGGCTAGAATAAGGTGTTCGTCTGTCCATTTTATGTTGTGGGTTTTTCCGTGGAGGAATCAAAAGTTGCATTGGGAAAATAAATGTTGCATGTGGAAACGAAATGTTACATTGGGAAACGTAATGTTGCATTGGGAGAGTATAAGTTGCATGTGACACAAAATAAATATGTTGCTGCTGATTGGACTGACCACATCAGCACACGTCCCGGACGCAAGCGTCCATTATTCATTTTCCTTTATCAAATAATTTGGACACGTCTAGCTTAACAATTACACTACGCCCCATCATGGAGATGTTATGTGTCATGCAGTAGGTGACCTCCTTTGCCAATAAAATATTATCGTGGATGGACCTCAAACCACTTGTTGCCAATGAAAGTGCGGAGCTTTGCCTTGCGTGCCGGGTCCACCTCGGCCTTGATGTCTACGTTGAGTCGCTCGAGCGAGACACACCCAACGATTTGGTTGAGGGAGTGTCTCATCCTGCCACAAAAACAACAAAAATGGGGTAGATGCTCATATTTGATAAGGGCACCCTTAACGGGGGTGCCCCGCCCGGGCGCCCTGGTCGGGCGGTGGGCGTCCCGGGCAGACGCCCGGGCGCCCATGGGAGGGGGACACGTGTCCCCCTCCCATTGGTTAAAAAAAAAAAAAATTGGATTTTTTTTTAGTTTTGGTTTTGTTATTAATGGATTGGGTGTTTGTTATAAATGTGGGGTAATAATTTTTTGTAAGTGATTAAAATTAAGAAATTTCCAGAACCAACAATTTCAAGTTAAATAGAAAAAAAATTAATACAACAATACATTAATAATACGAAATACAACCACGCGAAATACAAACCATACGAAATACGGACTACTACAACCCGAAATACAAACATATGTTAAAGGGAAATACAAATCATACGGACTACTACAACCCGAAATACAAGCTAAGGGAAATACAAACCATACGAAATACAGACTACATCAAACTACACGTACCCATTCTCTTCTGCCCAGGCGAGAAGTTTATCGATTACTTTTTGATCCTTCTCCGTCGGGTTGTCCTTCCTCATCAGAGAGTGAAGCACGTCCAACTTATTTTTTATTAAATGCCTCTGGAAATTCCTTTCCGCTAACTCCTCTTGCTTGGAGAAACCATCTTCTCTGACTTGGGCGGTGTATCGCATCTGTTGTGCAAGTTCTCTAACATCGGTGTCTCTTTCGGGGCGTCACACGCGTTTCGAAATTCAAATATTCAAATTTCAAATATTCAAAATTTTGTGTTTAATAGTGATTAATATTGTTAATTAATTAATAGTAATAATAAGTATATCGCGAATTATAATTATAATGTAATTAGAATTAGATTTATATATAATGTATTTTGTTAAATGTTGTGTGAGAATTAAATTTGTTTAATTAAGAAATGATGTGGATGAAAGAGAGTGTAGGGTGGGTGGGGGTAGCCTGGGCATGGATAAGGGGATTTTTTGGGTGGGTTGGGTGAGCTGACGTGGCAGAGAGAGAAGCTGACGTGGCAGAGAGAGAGTGCAGGGCGCCCGGGGGTAGCCCGGGCGCTGTTAAATATGCTCTAAGAACAAGAACCCGGGGCACCATCGGGCGTGTAGAGGAGGATTGCGGGTACGAGAGAGTCAAAGAGAGGGACATCGACCCAGAGCTTTGCACATGGGTCCCACTCTTCCGTTTGGGCCACATTAACATGATGGACATGACCGATCTGAGAGGGGATAACTACGGTAATCAGGATGGAAAGATATTTGACCAGTATGTTGTGGAGTTAGAAGAAAAGGGTGACGAAGTCGAACTCCAAGACAAGCGGTGGGAGGTCCAGCGCGGTCTCCTTAGCCACAACAATAACGTTCTGGAAGTACTATAGAGCAATAACAAGGACCACAGAGTACTCCTCAACCTTCTGGAACCGTACGAGCCATGCAGGTTGGCGCAATTAGGAGAAGCATACGCGTGAGTTGGTGAGGCTCCAAATTCGGATGAGATGCTCGGGAACCGTGTTGGGGTTGGGGTTTTAGGCGTGTGGAGATAAATGCCAAAGGTGAATGGGTAGGAGAGAGGTGACCACTTCTCCGCAAGCTTGTCAATTTCTAGCACGACAAGATTACACGACACGATATTATGACATGATTTAGACATGAATTTTTGTGGGTGGTTTAAATACTTTATTATGATGATTTATGAAGAAATAAACATGAATAATTGGTACACTAACACGAACACGATCACACGATATGTTTCTTTTTTACACGAAACTCACACAAATAAATCTTTTGTTAGGTAATCAATTATTTTTTACTTCATAATATCAATTAATATGTTTATTTACAAATAAAAATATCAATATAACATACCACTTAACCATAAAATCATTCACCTAATCCACCGACCGTAGTTCCGCAGCTCCCGGGAGAAGCTCCTCTCCACCTCCATTCAAATCATGCATCGATTTCTGTGGCAGGAGCCGAGCTCCACATGATCCGTCGCGGTGTTTGGATGTCGTCTCCGCACGGTAGCAGATCCCGCCGAGTCGGGGAGTGGAATCATCGTGCATCCAAACGCGACCTTAGGAGAGGGTTTTGCTTTCGCAAGCGAGTTGTATCGCTTCTCCCGAGGAGAGCAAAGGGTCCGTGACATCTAACTGATAAACTATATTGGGTTGTTTCGTTTAATCAGAGATTAAAGGAGAATCTGTGGCGAGCCCTAAGTCAGATTTCAAGAACACGTAACCTGTCTGCTGGTTGCTTGTATACATCGAAGGCATTATAGAGGCGCCAAACTAATTCTATCGATCAGAACTACAACATTTACAAGACACGAGGAACTCACCAGATTATCATTGCATTTGTGTTTCTCGTCCATCTTGTTTTATTAGTTTAATCTAGTAGCTCGTGTTCTTTTTTTTAAAAATTTAAATCATGTTTGCGTCTTATTCGAACAAGATTTTCACACAATTATCGAATATTGAGGATTAACAAAAGTGTTTTTGTGTTTGAATTGTTCAATTACATCACATGTTTTCTGTCGTTTCTATGTGACTATAGGGATCTAAGGGTTTGTAGGAGTTTACTAAAGTACGCAATTGCATTAGCTCTTGTAATGAACTTGAACTTAAAAACCAACATAAGATAATACTTTATATTGACGAACAACAAACTCAATCGAATATGACTTCAGTATACTAGCATGCCATTTTTGTAGAATGTAATGTTGCTAAGCTGATCATGGTATGTGCTATCACTTCTTTTTTTCTTGATCCATTGATGCATGCTATTCGTAAGTCTTTCTTTGTCAGTTCGAAATTTTACAATTGCCATGCCCATTGTTTATACTGTTTTAGATTGATGTCAATGTTTATTGATCGTGCATTTTTTTGACTCCACGTCCCATCATTTTCTACTTCTGTAATAACCTTAATCTAAACACCTTGATTAAACTAAACTAAACCTAATTAACCTTAATTATGCTTGCTACAGTAAAACATGAGGTGGAAGTATTGGATAAGAATTGGATTTTCGCTATAAATAGAGGGGTAAGGTTTATCTGAAACGTTTTTCTTCATCCTTGAGTTATCAGAGAGTGAGAGAGGTGATTTTGGAAGAGAAGAAGAAGGAAAGAAGGAGAAGGAGAAGAAGTGAATGAGGAGAAGTTGGGTTGAGTTTGTCAAAGCTTGGGAGGCTTCCACAAACGTCAATAAGGTATGTCAAGTCTTCATTATAACTCACATAAGCCTTGTGGGTGTTGGGGATCGATGTTGGTGTCGAATTCCCCGTCGGATTGCAACCTATTCAGAGGTTGAAGACGACGATCGGTCGACCGGTGCCTGTGGGCAGTCGACCGATGCTATTATTATATTGATTTGCACCCGCAAACGGTCGAACGATGTCTGAGGACGGTCGACCGTTATGCCAGATTTGTGCGGGGAAAAGGGTTGATGATGTTATCGGTCGAACGGATCAACATCGTCGGTCGACCGAAACAATGAGGATAGGTCGGTTGGGGATTTTGACTTATTAAACGGTCGAACATCCTTAACCTGGTTCGACCGATCTATTCGATGCTAAGTCAGTTGGGAGCTTTGACCATCAAAACGGTCGACCACTCTTTAACTTTCGGTCGACCGACAGAGCATTTTAATTAAGCAGTAGAGTGCCTGTGATGTTTCGGTCGAACTGTAGCCCAGTTCCGGTCGACGGAATATTACTTAGGCAAAATGCTGAAATCCCTGTTATCGGTTGAACGACCACTTGGTTCGACCGATCGGATATATAAATATTATAAATATTGTATAGCGTAGACCATCCAAACGGTCGACCGCTAGATGACTTTTGTTCGACCGATGGGTCGGTAATTCGATTGACGTGGTTCGACCGATACACTTGTTTGTACAGTACAGAGTACTATGCGGAGGACCGGTCGACCGGTGTGCTTGTAGCGGTCGACCGATCTGCCGCAGGTTGGTGGATTTATCCACACGCGATGCGTCGAGTATAGGTCGACTACCGGCTCTGAGGCAACGGTCGATTACCGGCCTTGAGAGCGACGAATTTCACCTTCGACGAGGGCGTATTATTGTTGGTCCTCTCATATCGAGCGGGGTGTGAGAGATGATTGCCGTAAACCTTGGGCTGTTTGCTGGGGTTTGTCGGTAGGCCGAGGATGTTCCGGCAGGGTGCGCGTCTGGCGGCTCTTGGGGGAGCAGCGAATGTCGTCTGACCCGAGTTGTGCATTCGGCGGGCTGACTCGCTCCTGGGGTGGCGGCGTAGTGCCAGGGTTCCTTTCTGCGGCTCTTGGGGAGCAGTGGTGCCGACTGACCCATGTGAGGCAGCGGTTGACTGACTTGACCCTCGTGGTGGCAGGAGTGGTTCAGTACCGCGGAGGCAGAGATGAGTATTATTGTGGACCCGAGGCGGATAATCATGTGCATTGCATTGCATTGTCTTTAATTTCATTTTGTATTTTAGGAGGTTTGCCATACGAGGTTCCTGCAGGGAACTCAGGCATGTTTCAATTGTTTGCATTTCAGGTAGCGAGCAGCATTAGAGTCGAGGTGGTGACCGAGGAGGGTGCCCCCGGGATCTGATCTTGTCTTCTTTTTGTATCTTTTGATGAGGTAGTGATTACATGTATATTCATTTTTGTTGTAATCACAGTTGACTCATATGTATATTTTGACTTCCACGTGGATCTATATCTTTATATATATATATATATATTTCATCGTGTTGTCTCGTGACGTGCCCTGTGTTGACCGTTGACGGTCTTTATTATTGTTTAAATTTTCCGCTGTTTTCGGAGACGTTACAACTTCTGTTGAAGTTTCAAATCAATCCGTCCCCTGAATTTTTGCTCAGTCTAATGTTGTGTTTGGTTCACACAGCATGTGTCAGTGTCCAGGTGAGACGCATTGTTTTGGGCAGAAATTAGGTTGGTAACGTTTGGTAGTGTCTCGGGTGAACTTGAAAATTCTCATACGTTGTGAAGCTGCAAGCAGTCTGCTTCTTTCGGTCAGTACATTTTGTTAACAAAATCGAGACACACATCCTAGAGGCTAACACGTATTACTGTTTGGATGTTGTTTTCGACGACCGGAGAAAAAATGCAAATATCCCAAACGCAGACGTCAGAGTACCAAATCGGCCATAAGCGGAAAACTTGATTTTCAAAACCTCATTTTCCTTAAACCCGCACGTTTAGGAACATGGTCACGTATTGCGTGCTTGATGGAGATAATCTCAAAGATGTCAGATTAAAATTTTGCCCGTAAACCTTTCAATGGTTTTGCCTCCATTTCTTGGCCACAATTTTAATGAAGATGTAGACATGTTACTTGCACAAGCATCTCATGTGAAGAAGCAACCTAATCTGTGCACCAAAGAAAGAAAGCTGCTGTCTTAAGAACCATTCAAGAGCCCAACATATTTTGTTCGGAGAAATGGTTTAGTATTGAGAAATGCAAAGCTTTACTCTAAGATTCATTAGATCTTAAATCATTCTAAGAATTCAATGCACTTTGATGATCTGGGATCTTTAGACCTTGTTGTATAATTTAAAACATCTCACAACTTCATTCATAATGATATATAGACATAATGTTTCACTTTACAAACTTCACATATTTGTGAATGAGAAGGACGCCCACAAAGACAGTTTTTTTCAGTTGCCAAGTTTGAAACGAAAAAAAATGTAAGAGTACATACAACGGGAGAGACAACAACATTACAAGAAAACTTCAAATCCAAAATTCCAAACTACTGCGGTAGACATCTGAAGAGCTTCCAGTGAAGAATCTTACTTGGGAAAGCTCTTCCTCATTATATCAGTAAATTTTCGAAAAACTGGTTTCTTCTTCTTATGCGTGAGCGGCGAGCCCTGCTTTATCTCTGGTTCTCCAAATTGAGCCACATTTTTCTTCTCAAAGCCGTTGACAAACATATCCGGTACACTCTCCATTGGAGCCTGGTTGCCTGGTAATCCGCTGAAGGATTTCAATTTACGCGCCCTTGGATGCTCAGACGAGACGAACACATCGATTACAGGATCATTGAAAGATTCTGATTTCATTTTTCTGTCATCAAATGAAGTGGAGATTCTTCTCGATTCGGGATTGGCAGACAGTGCAGCTCTACTTCCCTTGAGGAGTCGCAGTTCTTGCCTCATTTGGGCAAGCTCGTTGTCCCTTTCTGACAACGTATCTTTCAGCTGGGAGTTCTCACTTCTAGCGATCTCTAACGCTTCTTTTACAATGGTAGCCTCGTTTACTGCATGTTTCATTATATCCCTTAGCTTCGAGTTCTCATCCTTTGATGTACGTTGTGATTCGATCAATTTGCGGTTCTCGTTCTTGTCGCGGTTGATTTCCTCCTCAAACAGCCTCATGCAGTCCTTAAACCCATCCTGCTTCGCGTTCCAGGCCATTTCTGATTCTTCTGCCTCCATTTTTAGCCTCTGTACTTCGACGGTAGTAATTTTAAGCTTCTCTTCTGTTGTTTTCAACAACGACTTCGTTTGTTCAGCTTCCTTTTCCACCACCGAAAACTTCTCCTTCGCTCGGTTGGCGTCCGTTGCTACCTCCTTAAGCGCAATCGCGAGGTCATCCATAGCCTTCTTGCTCTTCTCCTCGGCCCCCAATGCTAACTTTAGCTCGTGTCTAAGCTTAACGATCTCCTCCTTGGGTCCAGCCGAATCAGCCACACTGCCTCTCTCAAATTGCTTGTTAACAATTGTCCTACTACTTGTATATTTTGGGCTCTTTACTTCTTTAATGGTTTCATGGAGAGACTTGATCTCCAGCTTCGCTTCCTCGAGCTCTATCTTGGTTTGCTCTAGTTGTTTTGTTTGGAGTGCCAAAGAATCCAACATCTTGCTCTCGGATTCCTTCACCCTTTGCAGCTCTTCCAGTAACTCTTTTCTATCATCACCTCCGCCCATCGAGAAAGACAAGCTCCGGACCTCTTTGAACAGTTCAGGCGATCGTTTCGCTTTATTCGTTTCTTCCTGAACATTACCAACAATGCGTTTGTAGTAGAAAAGAAACCGACTCATTACGTGAAGACGCGTTTCTACAATACGAATTATAAATTCGAAGTGATCTAAGAATGAATATTAATGGAAAGGCGGTACCTTTGGAGAAGGTTTCCTATCCATGGATTTGGAAGATCTGGTTCTAAACGAAGTGGGGACTGCCCCTTTCTCCATTTCCGGAACTCTCGATCGAACGCTGCACAAATTACCCAAACCACATGAAAACATAGCCAACAAGTTTCTTTACAAACCAAGGCACGCTCGAAACGACGACTCAGGAGAAAAAAAGGATCACGTGTTTTCACCTGGTCATGGAAGACGGAAGAACAAACTTGGTCGTCGTGTTTTTTATTTGTTTAAACTTCCGAAGAGAAAAGGACACAAATTTTAATATCCAAGATATAGAAAGGGATGCGAATGGTGAGAAAGGAAAAGGAAAGTGCTTTGCTTGGAATGGAGATTTTGGAGGAAATAACGGGTTTGTCGGGGGGAGGAGGGGTGGTTTGGACTTGGGAGTTTCAAGTTATTGTCGTGGATCCAAGATTAGGAGTAACGAACTAACTATAGATAATAATGAACGTGCGGTTCGGAAAACGGTCACAAAGATTGTTTACTTGTTGAAAGTTTTCTGGGGGGGTTAAGTTAACGGCGGGATTTTGTTGCTTCGGCGTCAAGCACGTTTGAACGACAACAAAAGTCTAACACGTTTCTCAGGTATAGAAAAATCTGTAACCGTATGAATCGTGAGAACGATTATGTATGAAAGAATTATGTAGAATAAGTGTGAATAATGTAGAAAGTCCTCGATAATGAAAATGAGTCGTGGTTTTTAGCTGCTGCTTTTTTGTTCTAGGGTTAATTACAGTTTATTCTCCTGAACTATGTCTTAGTATCATTTTACCCCCTTGAACTACCTCCCTTGAACTTTAATTTTGTAACATTTTGCCTCCTGAACTTCAAAAATTCATTATTTAACACACCTTCGACGTTTTTTTTCTATTTTTTTTGTTTGTATCCCTAATACACTCCTAAACCTATATTTACGTGAAAGTTTGGATCGAAACGGATGTCGGATATGATTGGAATTTGGGTCGGTTTGACACTCAATTCGACCCAAATTCCAACCATATCCGACATCCGTTTCGATTCAAACTTTCACGTAAATATAGGTTTATGAGTGTATTAGGGATACAACAAAAAAAATTAGGAAAAAAACTTCGAATGTGTGTTAAATAATAAGTTTTATAAGTTCAAGAGGGCAAAGTGTTACAAAATTAAAGTTCAAGGGTGGTAACTGTTAACTTTGAAAGTTTAGAAGTACAAAGTGATATCAAGACATAATTTAGGAGGTAAAACTGTAATTAACCCTCCTTTTTAAGGGTTTTTAATCATGCTATTGAGGTTTTTAGGTTAGTCAACACGTTTTTGCAGGAGCCATGGACTTTTGTTAATGCGTGGCAAAAGGAGTTACCTTTATCGGTTTTTGGCTATTCATTTGACATTTGCCAACGGAAAGTAGCATAACATTTGATAAATAACACACACAACGAAATCTTTTTTTCCTTTCTTTTTTCGATTCTTCGGCTTTTACATGTAAGAGCCAAGATATATTAGAAAAGAACACATCTCAAAATCTTGTAATGTTATTATTTGGTAACGTCCTCTAACAAATGATAGATAAAAGCCTTTGCTTTTCAGTATTATATATAGCTCAACATCATCGAACTAGTGACAATGGCACACACAAAAATATTCAATTTTGATGAAATTAGTGATTTTCTATGATAGATAATTATGTAGATTTATCATAAGATATTGTTATGAGACACACAAAAATATAAACGTAATTAAACGGCAGTCCTTAGCGTGTCATCATCACCATCTACTACAAAATGATAAAAAGTTTGAGGTCACGGTCTGACAACTTGAGATTTTGGCAATTCCCATGGTTTATCTTCTCAATGCGCAGAATATTAAGTACTAAGTGTTAGACTTAAGTTTGTTCAAATACATCAAGAACATAATTAAATAATCAAATCTACTATTAAATTATGTATAAAATAACATAAAAGAAATACTTGCAAATAGATGTCAAAGACATCTTGAAGAATGCAAAGCGGAAGCGAAACGTTTAGGAAATTGATCTTCAATTGTTTTTCCCTAGACTTGATGATGAATAATCCTTTTGAATTTTAAGAGAATTTTAGGAAAAGAATGGTGGAAATTAACTATGGCAACAATTGAGACCAAAAACCTTTATTTATAGTTTTTGTGTAGGGTAGTTTCTTCCATCAAAATAACTACACACTAACACAAGTAATGGATATGCCTGACTTTAATTAATTAATTAATGAAATAATATAGGCCACATAATAATATAACATTCTCCCACTTGGCCGTAACATCAATTATGGTATTTGGCCATCTTTCCAAATTCAGTCAACCAAGTCATTAGGTTCATAAATTTGTTTGCTTAAATAATAAGATTGTGCACAAGAAATAATAAGCAAACTTTTACCGATCAAAATCAAATACATCATTGAAGCTTCAACATATAATGTCATACACATTAGTCATTAACGACATTACATTATATTTACCAAACTCATGCCGGCAACATGCTCTCTAAAGAGACTGGGTGGCAGAGCCTTTGTTAGTGAATTAGCTAACATTGCTAGTGTTCTTATGTGTTGTATGACAATAGTATCATCTTTGACTTTGTCTCTAACAACAAGATATTTGATGGCAATCCACTTAGATGCACCACTTGACTTGTTTTTAAAGAAGAAAACAACAACTTCATTGTCACAAAATAACGTGAGTGGTCTCGAAATACTATCAACTACTTGAAACCCAGGTACAAAATTCTTTAACCAAACGGCTTGAGCAGTAGCCTCGTAACATGCCACAAATTCTGCTTGCATTGTGGAAGATGCCCGTAAAGGTTGCTTGACACTTTTCATTTTTAGGACATTGTAATTTACTAAATTTGTCACCTTTTACAATAGGAGCAACACTTGGGGGAGCAATTTTGCATGTTGTATTTAAAAAAAAAACCTCAATATATGCATTTTGAGATAATCCTAAAATCCCACGAGACTGATCTCGGTGAATTTCAATATCAATAACATAAGTGGTTTCACCAAGATCCTTCATTTGAAACTTGTTTGAAAGAAATCGTTTGGTCTCATATATATAACATGTCTAAATCACTACTAGCTAGCAAAATATCATCCACATACAAGACGAGAATGATAAACTTACTCCCACTAAACTTAAAATATATACATTGATCCATCACATTTTTTGTAAATCCAAAGTTGGTTATGACCTCATTAAACTTAAGATATCATTGTCTAGATGCTTGTTTTAAGTCATATATGAATTTCTTCAGGAAGTTCAGGAGTTTCATTAGTGTGGGGTTCCCATTAAGTAGTGGATTAGTTGTGTCTACAACATCCAAAGGAAGTGTAGAACTTGAAACCTCTCGGATGAACGGGTTTGGAACATAAGTCTGATTTTCTTCAAGAATTACTTTTCTAATTTCACTACTCCCACTATCCTTGTTATTTTCCAAAAAAAAACAACATGTCTCGTTTCAACAATTTTAGTGGTATGAGAAGGACAATAAAAACAAAAACTTTTGGCCAGAAAATAAATTGATTTATAAATCAATCTATATCACCGTTGGTTAGAAAATAAATTGATTTACAAAATCATTAGTCATAAGAGAATTTATATAATAAATCATGTCCATAATTAAAGATGGTAAACTTATGTCCATGATTTATCAAACATAAAAAAATATTGTGATTTAACACCACATGATAACCATCACAAAAATTTATTTAACAAAAGAAAATCGACAATTAAAGTCGTTAAATATATCATAATATGGTTAACTATTTTTTATAAGGCAAACATATACAATAATTTTCCGTTGGGTCAATTATTATACGTGAAAATCATGATTTTACATTTTTCATGAAATGTATAAATCATATTTAGAATTGCATGAGCATGAATCTCATATTATCGTGAAATTAAAATTTTCTAAATTACATTAATGTAAGAAGATCGATATGATCATTGTTAGGATCATTATATCATAATCCGAAATAAACTTAAATGTAATAACAGAAAAGAAAGTAATCATAACTGCAAAATATCCAAAGTGAGAAAATAAATTAACGGACTTGAACATGTTCAACTAGATCGTGACATGTTCATTCAATCATTCAGTTATTTATTTTTTATAAGACAAACATATGTGGCCAAAATAATCATACATGAGTGCAAACAAAAATTACATAAATCAACGAATATTTAGACAAAATATTCTATATTACATAAACATAATACAACAATGACATAAACAAAAATAAATCAGATGAGAGTTTAAGCGTAACAAATCATTACGTCACCAACAAAAAGGTCATGGCACAAAAAAATGCAATGATACATATTAGAACTTTATGAAATAAAACCAAAGCACAAACCTAAACAAAGGACTTACACTTGCACATCAGAGAACATATCAAGTACGTCAAACAAAACAAGATCTTATTTCTTTCTTTTAGCATTAATAAAGTGTAAGCAATGAAAATCGTAATCATGATTTTATCCGTAGCATCGCATAATCCAGGCAGAGAAAAACAATTCGGCAACAAGAACACATAATTCTCAACAAGATAGCATGATGCATTTTGCAATATTACGGGTTTTCAAATTACAATAAAATAAAACTCCAACCAACTTAATGTATTTTATACAAATTTAGTTTGTCTCTTGATACCAAATATTAAACTTAAGTGTGTTCAAATACATCAAGAACATAATCAAATAACCAAAATCTACTACTAAATTCTGTATAAAATAACATAAAAGAAATACTTACAACTATATGTCAAAGACATCTTGAAGAAGTCAAAACGGAAGCCAAACTTTTAAGAAATTGATCTTCAATTGTTTTTCCCTATACTTGATGATGGACAATCCTTTGGAATTTTGGGAGAAATTTAGGAAGATGATGGTGGAAATTAACTAGGACAATAATTGTGACAAAAAAACTTTTATTTATAGATTTTGTGTGGAGTAGTTTCTTCCATCAAAATAACTACTCACTAACACAAGTAATGGATATGCATGACTTTAATTAATTAATTAACAGGAATTCTCAAGTGAGCTCAGTGCTTAATCAAACTAAATTAAGCTCCCACAATATCCACCACTCATTTCAAAATGTAAGGTAGATTAAGAAAAAAACGGTTATGCTAATGAATGATGAGATTAACTGTAAATAAGATCCAATGGTGAGATTGTAGGGGGTTTAAACTAAATTTGATGAGCTCTGAGCTCACAAGAGCTTGACCCAATTAAATAATATAGGTCACGTAATAATATAACACCAAGGAGAAGTTAAGCATCAAAAGTCCTATGATCCGAAAATCAATACATTTACATTGTTTATTAGGAAGAAAAACCAACATTTGTTGAGTAGACAAAACAATTTTCCAATTAATCTTGAACAACTACAAATAAAAGAATTACATTAAGATATTATATTACAGAAATATCAAAAAAGAAAGCCACTTACAAAGTAGAGAATGAAAATAATATCATGACTGAAATTTGTTAGCACTATAGATTATTCTACGTCGATCCAATGTGTTATGTGTATGCTAGTATAGTAGTATAGATGTTTTTTTCTTCCTAAAAGCAACATCATGAAATGTCGATACAAGTTATCGGGCAAATATGGTTGGAAGTTTATGTCCTCAACAGTTTAAAACTACTAAATTATAACTTGTGACCAAGCTGACAGTTTGCACCACCCACGCCACGTTGTGGACCGGGTGGTGTTTGAATATAAGCTAAGAACTTACGGCGAGTAATGTGATTGGATAGTAATGAGGAGAAAAAGAGAAATGATTTGAAGAGAAGATAAAGGAGTAGAAGATAAAGCTTTGAAACCTTTCTAAGAAATTTGTAAAGAGATAAGCTAAAAGAAACTTCTACCTAACCATATCATGAACTCATGATTATTTTATCTCTTTATTTCGTTGTAAGATTTTTTGGGAAGAATGAACAAGTTCACAGAGAAATCAATTTTTTCTTAACTTACACTTCAAGATTGCCTTTTATTATACGAGTGCTTTTCTCTATTTTTCATCTTAAAAGATTTATCCAAAGAAGAGAAATCCATTTTTTTTTCTCCATTTCTCTTTTTCTCTCTCCTATCTAAACATACAATAAAATCAATCAAGTGAACGAAAATTCACAAGATTATTTTATAGTTTATTAAGGGACAAATTTAAGAATGATAAAGAAATTGACATGTATAAATCATGCCTCCAACTCTCTTAATTTCCTAATATTTTGAAATTCGGAGGTCTAAGATGAGTTTGAATAATATATCTTTTTTTACGATCTAATTAAGTGTGCAAGTCGAAAATCACAAAAAAATAGTTTAATAAAGAAGAAAGAAAACTGTCCGACCAATTCGTCTTATCCAACCAAATATTCGGAGGACAATCAGATGTAGTGTACTAGTGTAGAGTAAAATCATATATACGATTGTACACGACATGATTAACAGCACTACAAGCAAGCTTAGTTATCCAAATAAAATAAAATAAAATAAAATGATTAACTTAACCACTTGTTTAGCAACAAACTTAACTACCCTAACAGCCTTGTTGAATCTACATATGCCATAATGGGCCAAACCTCGGGCGAAATGGGCCTAAATGGGCCACTAAGGCCCATCCATCTTTCTCCGGAAACCTTGAGAAGACTCCACTCGCTTACCACTCCCCACCAAACCCCAAATTCGGCGAATCCCCAATCCCCCATCTCCAACCTCCGTTGCCGCTTCGACTCCATCGAGCTCAGGAGCATGGCGGAATCCGGAACGGGCCCCACCCCATCCCTCGCGGAGGTAGTCCTCCGTCCATTGCACAGATCTCAACTTTTATATGTTTCTATCGGATCAAACGTGACCTAATCCGTCGTTTTGTCGGCTCTTTCTATTGCGGATTCCGTTTCGTTTGTTTTAGGATTTGGGTTTAGAGTTTTCTGGTTTTGGATTTTGTCGGCGTGGTAGTGGTAGTGTGGATCTGGTGACAATAGCTGATATTATGTTTGGTTTGCTGCTAATAATATATTTGTGTTTTTTTTATGTTAATATTTTGGCTCCTGATTTTGGATTAGTCAGTTAGTGTTTGGAAGATTATTAGTTGTGTTTGGGTACTTACAGAGTACCATTGCTCTTCGATTTTAGATAATTGACGGTTTTTTGTTTGTGTGAGGGAGAGTGGAATCCAATCAAACAGTACTGTGCTAGGATTGATTTGTAGGAATTTTTGTGGCTGGATGAAATGACTGACAATGGATTGTTCATCCAGAATGTGATGGTGTTGCTTCATGGTCGATGTACTTCTGTTCCAGTGAAACTTTTATGGTGCTTTCACCACATTCAAATGAAGTGTCCTTTTGACTATCCTTATCTTGTGTACGACTCTTATTTATTTTCTTTTTGCCTGAATATTTACTAACCAAATCCTTCCCTTCAGCAATGTGTCTTGGATAAATATTTCTCATTTTATAGTTAACACAATGAGACAATGATACAAGGACACAGATAAAACAGAACGACCAAAAAATAGACCAATAAAAACAATACTAATTCTACAGGAAGAAAACTATAAGACGTCAGGGCTGGACGTGTATGGTTCCCTTATGTCTACACTGTATCTCGTAACGTACTAATACTGTATAGATTATTTGGTCACTTTTTGAGGTTTTGGCAATAGGAGCCAGATTATTTACCATTCCATCTATATCCGTGGGGTTAATCACCTTGATGTTTACTTAATGATGGGAACGCCTAGTGGAACACTTTCACCATTACAATTGTAGAATTGTAGTAGGCCAGTCATGCTAGAATACCAGTAAAAGAGGTTTATTTACTGTAATAAACTAGTGTGGGTTTAGGTTACTTATCTTATCACGTTTCTGGTTCACGTGTAAGTCGTTCTTATTCTTATACTGCTTGGCCAAATCATGGTAAAAGAGGTTTTGTTAACTATAGAAAGATATTTTGTATGTTATCAACTAGGGACCTACAAGATGCAACCAAAAGAAGGTAAATTACTAAGTTAATACTTAAATATCATTCCATATCAGGCATGCCAAAATAAAATAAAAACCACTTTCTTCACTTCCGAATTATACCCCGAAATGTTACACTCGAGAAGTTAAGAGATTTATTTTAGATAAGCAGTTAAAAGAGAGTATTCTGATAATGCTTTATGCTATGGTTGCTTCTCCAAGAGACTTTTTTCTTATCATTTCTTCCTAGAGAACTTGAACACTGAAGTTGCTCCCCATGAAAATGATTGTTGGTTCTTTCAATGGGTTTGGATTGTTTATTACATATCAAAGCTGTTGAAAAGGTTCCCTGACATCAGTAGGGTCGTATTGTGACGTGGAGCAGAGTCTTCGCAAAGTTAATCGTAATTCGTAAACTTCAAATGTGTGAAATTCCTGACATGATTGTGTCACCAATTCACCTAACACGAGTTTGTTGCAACATCTTTTTGTAGAATGTTTTTTCAAAGGTACCACTAGATGTCTAGATCACATGTTATGTTAAGACGACAAGCATTTTACATGGACTCATTAGGTTTGGGGAAGTGGGATCAGATGTAATAGCAGTTCAAATTACCAATCATTATCCATATATTTTGTTTACCCTCTGTCCACTTTTGCAATACCTCCTGGGTGTATCCTAGATGTTTTGCTGTGTTTAATATGATCACACAACACTGCTTATTAAAAAGACAGATAGAGTGATGGTAGATCAGGCTACGAACGACCTACTGTCAATCAACATGCATAAGGGAAAATCGGGTGTGGGTTGCATTATTAGTAATCTGTCTCATTGTTGTTCTTTTTTATATAGTCATCTAACCAACATATTTTCTTAAATGCAGCAATGGTCTTTGCCCCCTAGTGAGGAGCAACCAGCTAAAGAGGTTGTTGTGGAAAAGCCATCTGAAACAGCTGCTGCAGAGAAAACTGATGAAGCTCCTGTTGCGAATCAAGCTGATGAAACTCCAGGAACTGAAAAAACTGATGAGACACTGGTTGTAGCAAAAGCAGAAGAAGCACCTCCTGTGGAGAATACTGAAGAATCCTCTGAAAAAACAGATGAAAACCCCTCGTCCGAGGAAGGTGCAGAGACTCCGGTTGAAGAGCAGCCAGAAGAGGAAGAAGCTACTGAGGAAAAATCAACCATAAAGGTCAGATTTCTGTTGTCATGTTACAAATCAAAAATATTCTTCATGCTATATTAGAATCTTGCTGCAAAATTGTTCTTCAGCCGTCTTATCTTTGCAAGCTTGTCTAAGTTTGTATAAATGAGGTGTTCTATTTCTAAGTCCAAGTGCCCTTTGATATATCATCTTTAATTTCCAGATCGAGACAGCACCAGCTGATTTTCGTTTCCCGACCACCAATCAGACAAGACACTGTTTTACTCGGTATATCGAATATCACAGGTAAAGATTCAAATTTCGGTTAATTATCCATTACTTGTTTTCAATCAGATAAGACACTGTTTTATTTAATTGTCCATTCTTATCAACCTTTACATTTTCCTCCAAACCAGTCTCCCCCCTCTTCTTTCTTATTGAACTTGTGATCTCACATGAATCGGAATTTGTGTATCTAGATGCATTCAAGCCAAAGGTGAAGATGCCCAGGAATGTGAAAAGTTTGCCAAGTATTATCGTTCACTCTGCCCAACTGAATGGGTATGTTTTGACATCTGCCTTCTCTTCCTGTTTTATTTTCCTTTCTGAAAGCATGTGCTCACTTATAGTTTTTTTGTTTTATTCATTGTATAGGTTTTTCACTAGAAGTAGATAGGGTGCATTTTTATTACTTAATACACCATATAATACTATCATCTCATCACATTTATTTCGTAAATTATGTAATTGAAATGGAAATGTACTCAAAATTATTTTTGGGTTTTGTCCTGAGGTTGAGGAAGTCATTTTGATATATTTGTGAATTCAACCATGACCTTCATGTTTAGATGATGTCAGCTATATGTGAGAATCATCAATGTCCATCTTTGTTAGAGTTCTTGGTCCAAACACACGAGGGAAATTCAGTGGTTCATTGTTGTTATCTTATAACAATAAACTTCATTGTTGACATCTCAGTGGTTCATTTAACGTATCGTTTGCATAAAAAATGGCATCACATTCGAGATATACTATCAGAAAGCATTAGTTCTATTTTAGTGTTATCTGTTTGAGAGAAATTCAATGTTTAATTTATCTGAAGAACCATGATAGTATTTAAGAATCGGTTTGAAAAGGGGGAAAATTATAGAGAGGTTGTATGTTATAACTTCATTGTTGACATCTCAGTGGTTCATTTAACGTATCGTTTTATACAAGAAACAGTAAGAGTTATGTTTTTTAAACTTATCTGTCAACACTTTGTGCTGAATGATCAAAATAAGAAAAACACTTTATGCTGAAATTTTTCTTTCTTTTGTCAGCAGTAACGCAGCATCTTTTGCGTCCATGTATTTTTCTTTAATTTTTTATTCTTGTTATCCGCCATATTACTTTGTTTTATGGTTTCTTCTCATTAATAACTTTGTATACACACTGAATAAGTTGAGTAATCCTTTCATGTAAAACAGATTGAGCGATGGAATGAACAAAGAGAGAATGGGACATTTCCAGGCCCACTCTAGATGGCTTTGCAGGGGGTTCTTCTCCTGGTCTAGTGAATCTTGGAGAAAATCTTGAGGTTGAGTGAGGTACTCCAATCGGCAATCTCACAATGTGCTCATTAATAAAAATTTCCATCCATGTAGTTCTTCAATGCTGGAAATTTCTATAATTTAACCCAATGTTACTTGTTTCTCCCACAATCTCTTGATATTCTGTTTTTTCGATGTCTTGCCCCTCCAGACTCTGAGTTGACATGAGGATGGTGCAGAATAAACATTAATTACATTTCATATCTTGCTTTACTTGAATACGGGCTTATAGTCTGAAGTGTAGAACGCTTGACTGTAGTCAATCGTCCTCATGTTCAGCAGTTTTTTCTCGGTGTTATTTGATTGATATTAATGCAGAGTATATGGGTAATTGTAATCAACCAAATGCCTGGCACAGCTACGTTGCAAGAAGAGAAGGCCCAACCCAGTGCCGTCTTGATTATATAGTGATCGTCATTTTGCATTTTTCCTCAATAGTTGGTTGGTTGGTCAAATTTGAAGTTTCAATTGTTGCATTCAGATGAAGATGTCCGATGGTGCTTAAGAGCACCGTTAATAGCGCCCGAGTAGTTCTCAGGAGTCTGGTTTTTTCTCTTAATTACGTCAGTTTTTCTTTCCGTCACGTCAGTTCAAACCAACTTTTTAAAAAAAATCTTAATCATGTCAAGAAAAAAACCAAAGTGTCCTACATTCTCTCTCATCCACGTTATTTGGAGATTAATTCTAAGTAAAATAAAAATAAATTAATTTTAAAAAAAATATAAACAAATAAAAAATATATTTTCATTTTAAAAAATAAACGATTTTAGATACTTTTTAAAATATTTTTGTAAACAATAAATAAAAACAAAACAAAATAATTTTTTTAACCAATCGGGAAGGTCTCGTATTTGTTGGTCATCTCGGTTGTATTGTGTGACCATAGTCACCTTACAGTTGTAGCGTTGAGGATTAATACGTTCTTTGGAATTTGGATGCTGGAGCTGGGTATGGTGCTCCAGAAAGCAACGACACTTCTTCGACCCCTGATATTCTTTCTTTATTTTACAACTTTCAATTTTTGACGGCCATCAAGTTACGGTTTCCTGAAAGACTGTTTTGGGGTTGCCCTCCTAGTTCCGTAGCCAGACGGGTGAGTTAGATTTGGAACTGGCGGGCGATATCTAAACGCCAATCCTCCAATGTGACGCTTCAAGAAACACGAATGCTTGGCATTGCCATCACTAACTGTATTTCTCATCGTGATGTTGGAATGTGCAAGATTTGAGTCCCACATTGACTAATCCAATATACACCTCTCGCACCGTGATTAGAAGTCATTTTCAGTTATAATATTTTTATAAATGTTATTCTAGTCACATCAGTGTTAGCTCTCTTTACAATCTCCATCTCTTTTAAGAGCATTCTTCTCAACCACAACTCACCATTATGTCAAACTTATCAAATTAGTATTCTTTCTTTCACATCATTTTCCCCCCTATAATTTTCAACAATAATCAATTTATTTATTTATTGTATTTACAAAAAAATATACAAGTAAATATAAATAGTAGGAAATAAAACTCAGAAAAAATATTATTAAATATTATATAATTTTGAAATTTAAAAGTTGTGCATCGTGACACAAGGTTGTGCAACGTCATACAAAGTTGACCCAAGTGATATAAAGCTAACCCTAGTGACACAAAGTTGATCCTTTTGATTTATTTTTTTTGTTTTTATTTTAATCATAACTCGTTGTTGTGTAATTAGCATATTCTAACTCGTTGCATAACACATCTTTCATTCTTCAACTCAAAATGTCTTCCCCTAATCACTCACGACAAGCACGAAACACCAGGCACCAAAAAACCAACGACGCTTATTTCCTACTAAAGCACCATCTTCGTTCCCAACTCCATATACCATATACCCGAAATACCAATATCAACCAGACCAGAATTCATTCACATTATTCCCTCCTACAAATCCTCAACAAAACCGCGAGATGTACTCGCAGTTCTTTCATGATGAAGGTCCTTCGTCATATCCATATGTCGCACAAGATGATTAAAACGATAGTGAGGATGAGAACGACGAAGTTGAATCTTGCCTGCTTAATCTATCACAATGCTTTCACCACCGGCAGAACATGCCAACACTCAACCACGTCAGGGCAAAAGACCATGGTCGACGGAGTAAGACGATGCATTAATCTCTTCCTTCATGAAAATTAGTTGTGACGTTGTCGTAAGTACCAACCAAAAAAATTGACAACTATGGAGTAAGATAAAGAAAGCTTACAACTTGGCAACCCTAATGGAACCAAACATTGAAGAAAGGAACACGGATTTCTTAAAAGGTAGGTGGAGAAGAATTGGAGCAGTCGTTATGAGGTGGATTGGTTGTTACAACAAAGCAGTTGCACGCAAGATGAGCGGGATGAATGACGAAGATGTCATTTGAGAATCACACTGCATCCACGAGCGTACTCATAATTCCTAATTTACTTCTTTTATGCGTGGGTAATGTTGTGCAAGTACCCGAAATGATAGTCCATCGTATTTTCTTCCATAGGCAACATTCAATGTGGACGACCCAAGACTTCTATCCTTGTTGCCAATAGTCTAGAAACTGGTGCACACCTATTTCGGTGACACCAATTGACATAGGAAACATTCAAGCATAACCATACTCTCGTCCAGAAGGGGTGGAAAAATCCAAGAAGAAAGGGAAATGTAAGATCGACGGCGATAGCAATGCCTCTCATCTAATTGTGTATCACAAAAAATGCAGACATCAAAAGAGAAGTTATTGTCTCAAGCAAGACAAAGTAGTTTTCCAACGTAAAAAGCATGAAGACAAAAAAAATATGAAGAAACTTGAATGATTGATGAGTTTGTCGAATAATTCTTCGCTGACAGACCTTGAAGAAAAAATTGGCTACAGAATTGGATAATCTCGACATATGAAAAAATAAGAGTTGTAATTTTTTATCTTCCTAATGAAATGTTTATTGTTGTTTTTTAAATTTTTTATGCAAAAAAATTACTAATTCTAACTACTTCTCTAAATTATAATAATCAACCAAACTTTAACAAAATTAATTAGCAAAAAATAAATTTAAATTTAAATTGTGTAAGTAATTAACATAATTAAGTAATTAACAAAATCATTTTATTTTAACAATACTAATTAATTTACAAATTAAACTAAATTTAAAATAAAAAGGACCAATAGGTGGAGGACACGTGGCTTCCATCCACCTCCAACGACGGTCTCAAAATGCCAATATTATGTCAGCATTTTGTTAAGGGTCCCATTAAAGGTACCCTAAAAGGATTACAACTTATTCTAACCACCCAAACCCCTTGAATGGCACTCTCTTCTGTGTTAAAAGAAATGTTATGGTTTATTAGTTGAAATTATGATTTAGTTTATGAAATTAATCAAAAATATCATGTATGTTCAGGTTATTTCCTGTCGTGTTCGTGTATGGTCGAATCCAACATACACATCCCAACTGATACGATTCCCAGGTCTACTGTTGCCTTGGTTTTTTTACTTTTTCGTGTGTTTGTGTGCAAGATCGTTTCCAAGTAACGATCTTATGATATCATCATCCACTTCTGGGCCATTTCCTTGTGTAGGATTCATCTGACCCGTAAAGCACTTTTGTGGTATGCATTGGCTCCCCCATCATACTGCTGTCCCTTTGAGATGCACCACTATGGAATGCTCCAGTTAAAACGATTAGATTTGGAATAGCCTATTATCCCAAGGTTAGTAGACTTTCCAGGTACTCTTATTCTGCTAATTCTTTTCTCAATCTTGTTTACCTTAAGTAGATATTTTCCTTCTAGATGCCTCTTTTCAGCTTAAGTTATTCCTGAAATAGAATGCTCCCTTTCAAACCACACCCACCACTACTTAAAGCAAAGGTCCTACTTGCATAACTTTCCAATCAACCCAACTCTTTGTTTAACCTGCAAAAAATTGCAAGTGGAACGCATACCACTCCTGTCCAGATCACAGCGGAGAAAAGAAATGCTACTATTTCCATTATATTATGTTCCTTAATAGACCAACCATGTCTTATTAAATTGCAATTAAATTAATCTAATCCGTTTTTAGCTGTTTTTCTTTCCATTAAATGAACTTGGTCGACGCAACTTGTTGATCTTATCTACCCAATGAAAGAATTTAAATATGTAGATGAGTCTTTTCCTTAAAAATAACATTAAAGATATTTTCTTTTATTCTTGCTTGCATCATCAATTAGGACATCAACAATATATAACTGTGTAAAGAAGTATAGATTTATAGGTTTTGGTGAGGTGAGATGCTACATTGTTGAGATCAGCAAAGCTGCTTCTTCTAACTTTCATGTATGGTGCTCCTGTCATTGTCAAATAAAATTATTTGACATCAGATTAGAGAAACTCTAACCCCTGGTTTGTTGATACATTATTGCATTTTATATACTACAGAACTATTTAGTGTTACAGTTTATTACTAAATAACAAAAAATGATAGCAATTTGTCATAGTAATGTGTTCTTAATTGGGGAGAGAATTTGTTTCATTTTTTTAGCTTTGATGGGGATTTAATTTATTTTTTTGAGTGGTAGAAATGGAGAAGAAGAAAAAACTCTAACTATGTATCCATTTCCAAGATTCAATTTCGTTTAATTGGCACAAAAGATCCGATTCCGTGAGGTACTCTAGATTAAATTTCTAGTTGGGCTCATTGACTTTGAGGGACTATTATGGTTAAGGAAGAAGAAATATTGCAATAAGAGATCATGACAATGGTTTTACTATCACCTTTATATCATGGACTTCTTGGACAAGGTCATGACTGATCATGATTGTGAAACAACACAAAAATTCTTAATTCCATCTTTCTTAAGTTAAAATTCATTGAACTGAAAAACAAATTGAATCAATTCATTTACTTCCAAATCTCACTCCTCTTTTCCCCCTCAATTCCAATTCGGCATTGTGGACTGGCCGTGCTCATCTCTACCGGGAAACACTAAGCATTTCTAGATTTAGACAGACTTAACAGCTTTCAGCCTTCCATCACCACTGCTGTTTCATCTCCATGTTATGGTTTATCTACTTGTCCCAAACCTGTTGGTACAACCGACTGCTTCATCTAAGGGCATCAGTAACAGGGTGTTGTGCGCCCCCATGATCCGGTCGTTGGGTTGTTTGGGTTGGTTTTAATTTTTTTTAATTTTTTTAAATTTGTATTGAATAAATTTGTTAAATGTTAGGTTTATTTATTTGTTGTAGATGCTAGGTTTAATTATTATTTGGTAAGTAGTTTGGTATGTAACACTTGGATTGAAATTAAACTACGTTACACCGCTTAATTGAATTTTTCATGTTAATGAAATTTAGGTAATGTAATATTTTATTGTATTGCGTTAGGTACAATGGTTTAAATAAATATGTATTTTTTTATTGATAAAAATAATTATTTGCTAATTAATATATATTTGTTTGAATTATTAATGTTTTAGGTAAATATAATTGATTTTTGAATAGAATAAAAGTTTGTGAAAATAAAAAATGATGTGGATGAGAAAGGTAAATGTTGTGTGTCGTGGTTAAGAGGTAAATAATGTAGTAAAGAGAAGAAAATTGATTGGGAAAAAAAACTGACGTAGAAGAAAGAAAAAATTGATTTGGATGAGAAATAAAAGAAAAAAAAGTTTATGATCAGATTGTCTGAATCATGGTTACGGGTTACGGATCATTTAACAACAAACAAACATCGGCCAACGCTCGGAAGGTGAAGTTGGAGAAGAAACAACTTTGACTGTTGGCCAACGTGGCCTACTTCGTTACTTCACGTGGACACGGACGCCAAATGGGTCCTATTCCACCAACTTGATCATATCTAAATCGACGTCCCATCTCATTCATGGATGCGCCTCATCCAAGAGAATCACGATGCGGAAAGGTTTACCCAGTGGGCCTCATCTGTCTTAGTAAATACATTTTGTAGTTACATCCTTAAGAGTAACTATAAATGGATTCGGATGCGTTATTGGTTAATTAGGAGAATAATGGTCTAAGATTTAATCTCTTTTGATGTGAAAGTGGTAGCTACATATATTATAAACTACGAGAATCGCTGGTATAGGCTCCAAGGGTGTGGCTCTGTGGTTCTCAAAGGGGTGCAGTATTTGAATTCTCTGTTCATTGATTTGAATCTCGTCAACTATTCTGGTAAAAATTGTGTGATCACTTGCAATTTAGAACCACGTTTAGTTATCCTAAAGTTTTGTTTTGTTTTTTGAAATTATTTACTTATCTTTGAATTCTTCACCGGACAAACAACTAAAATTTACTTATGATAACCTGGGTTACATCATCTGAAATCAGTTTTGGAAGATGCCAACCTTAATCTCCTCGTTCAAGTCAATCTCGATTGTATGGAATCACCATATCAACACATATGATGTAACGGGTTTTAACACGTAGCAATCGTGAATTCAAAATGACATGCAGCCAATCGTGATGGTTGCATGTGAACTTAAATTCTCATCATCGTGCATGCGTTGGAATAAACTAATCTTGGGGTTTGTGTAACATAATAACTGGTCGTTTGGCTAATGTGGAGGAGGATATGCTGAGTCGCCTATTGCAACCTCTGTTTTATAGTCAACGATCATGGGAGCCATTCTTGTCGGTGAAGAGCCGCAAGGCCCCCAACCAGAACAGAAGATGTCTGATTTTTTTTGAAAAAAATATATTACTAATGAACTCAATGTTTTTTTTTGGGATAAGTATTGAACTCAATGCTGTGAAGAGACCTATCAAAAACTGTGAAGAGAGCTACGGCCTAAACTCTAAAGGCGGCCTATGGCCACAAGTGACGTAAGAGGTCAGGTCTGGTAAATAAATAAAAAAATTGCGATAAGGTCTGGTAAAATTGTCCCAAAACATTTTCACGGACCGGAATACCAATCAATTTTTGGAACTATAACAAACTTCTGCTTAGTTTGCCTTTCGATGACAATCTTCTTCTTTTTTTCTTTTTTTTGATAAGCATATCGATAACAAACTCATGAAACGGTTTGAAAATTGGAATTTACCACAAAATTGAGACCTGAGGAAATGCTGCTAGTCTTGTAGGTAATGATTCCACATGAGTTCTCACTTATCAGAACCAGGAATCAATTTCAGCTCAAGACCGGAGGATTTTAGGGGATAGGATAAAATTCATATCTTGTATTTTGGAAACAACTTAGAACATCATTAACAGCGACCGAGCAGTTCTCGGGCGTCATGGTTTCTCTTTCCGTCACGTCAGCTCAAACCAATCCCCCTAAATTTTTCTTAATCACACCCAAAAATAACTCAAACGCCCTACATTCTCTCCCCTACACGTCGTTTCGAGATCAAATCTAGACAAAACACGAAAAATTATCAAAAAACTCTAGAAAATATAAACAAATGAAAAACTTATTTTCATAAAAATATATTTGAAAAAACGATTTTAAATTATTTTTAAAACATTTTTGAAAAACACAAAAAAAAACTGAGGACCAATTGAGAGGTGCACGTGCCCCCCGACCGGGTGGCTTGCCGCCCGAAAATACACTCGGGACGCCCTGCCTCGGGCGCACCCTCCCACTAAGGAAGGGCATTTCGGGTGCCCTTCCTGGGCGTCCGAAATAGAACACCCGTTAAGAGTGCTCTTAGGTCGCTTGAAAGAAAGGTACCATTCAAATAAAACTCAAGTGAAGAAAATAGTGATCAAGGTGTTACCATCGCGCATAGACAAATCTTTCTGAACTGCTAAACATCGCCCCAAAATTACTTAAATCGCCCCTTGAAATTACCAAATTGCCTTTCATCCTATTTTTGCTTATATATCTCACAATTTCACACTTTTTTCAAAACTTTCTCTTCCTATACCTACTACAGAAGATTAGGAATGTCTCGGAGGCCAGGTAAGCTGCCAGCAGTTCCCCCGGTGTACCCGTATACGGTAACCTTACTTTATTTATTTGTTTTTAAACAAAAAATTAAAAAGTGGTCGGCGTCCGAGGGAGACGCCCCATGGGGGAGCGGCTTCCGAGGACGCCCGACCCTTGCGGGGGGCGTCTCCCTCGGACGCCGACCACTAGCGGGAGACGTCTGGGGAAGACGTCTTCCCGATGGAGGAGACGTCTTCGGCAGACGTCTCCCCCAAAGAGGAGGCGTCTCCGACAGACGCCTCCACCATACGGGAGGCGTCTCTCGCAGACGCCTCCACAATTTTTTTTTAAAATTATTAAATCTGATAATTACTTTAATAAATTATGATAAATCGGAAAATTTTCTTTAACAAATTCTTATTAAGTATAACATTTGTGATATTTAGTTTTAACAATTTTTGATTTAGTTTAACAATTGTTTTAATGTAGTTTAACAAATTTTGATTTAGTTTAACAATTGTGATAATTTAGTTTAACAAATTTTGATTTAGTTTAACAATTGTGATAAATATGATAATTTAGTTTAACAAATTTGTAATTAAAATTTCAATTAATAGTCATCGGGTCACAGTGGAGGGAAAGGCAAGTCGATACCATTACACGCCTTCCGTTCTTTAGAGGATGATTCAGCACCGCGTCATCCACGTAGACGGAGGATATCTGCTTCGGTCAGGAGGGAGAGAGAGGCATTACGTCGTCGTGAGGAGGATGATGATTCCTTCGATGATGTGCATGTGGACAGTCCCGACGACGGGAGCGACGATGATGACCCGTATGAGTTAGAGCTCCCGGAGGTGGAGAGGCAGGGGGAGTATAGCAGAGGACGTGGTCGAGCGGGTAGTTCTACTTCCGCCGGATGGATGGTGCGGAAGGGTAGGGGTGGGAGGTTTACGACCGCGGATTCGAGCTCGTGTACTGTAGATCCCCGCGCTCAGAAGAAGAAGAGGGTCCAGGACGATTCTTGGATCGTGAGCAGTATGACGCCTGGTGGTCCTTTAGATGGGAGCGTCATTCCTAGTTTCTGGGGTCACATCGCTAGACGGATCTGGGATGGAGAGGATCGGAAGGTTCTGAAGTGTCATAATCGGCACAGAGCCTGTACAGCACTACAGGGTTGGCGGTCTACACTGAGTGCTAATATCAGAGAGGAGATTAGTGCCACGCATTTGGGGCACTTACTGTACAGCATGTTCCCTTATCTCGACATGCCTTTGATTTCTGCGTTTGTGAAGCGGTGGCAGTCTGACACCAACACTTTCCACATGCCTTTCGGAGAGATGACGATCATGCTTCACGATATTTTCCAGATCCTGCGCATTCCTGTGGATGGTCGTCTGGTTAGTGCTCAGGGGTCGACGTCTGAGCTGAGGTGTTATGTGGCAGAGTTGCTTGGTGTCACACCTGATGGTCTGGCGAGAGATACAGCTTTATGTAGTGGTGGTGGTGGTGTCGGCATCGACTCCCTTGAGGACCTATGCAGACGGGCACGACCTCCGCGGGTCAATGATACACAGTTGACGGCGTACCTATTCTTGATGCTCGGAGCCGTCTTGTTTGTCGACAAGAGTGGTTGTCGGATCAGACCACGCGATCTACTGGAGGCCCCGGACGCCGTTCGTGAGTACTCGTGGGGGTCAGCGACGTTGGCATACCTGAACCGTCAGCTTGGGATAGCTAGCCGTGCGGATTGTTCTGGGATTGCAGGTTGTCTTACGCTGCTGCAGGGGTGGATATACGAGTACTTTCCTGCATTCTGCCCGCATTGTGAGCGGAAGATTATCGACGAGGGTCATACACGTTCGGGTATGTGGGCCGTCCGGAGCGAGGACAAGAGCGATGGACGATTGCGTTCCATCCGCGCACGGCTAGATCAGATGACTGCATCAGAGGTATCAAACTTTACACCATTTATTTAATTTTAAGATGTATTATTATTAATGTGTTAAACTTTGGTGGAGTGGTTACCCTATGGTCCTGACCCAGCAGCAGATGTCCCGAGGACTTTATTGATGGGTCTTATTCGTTATCGGGATATCATAGAGCCTTATTTGCCCGATCGGGTCTTGCGTCAGTTAGGATATGTTCAGGTGATCCCGGTTGACATCCCGACACCAGAGCATGCGGTGCGGTCTGCGACAGCAGCGACGTACGACGTCAGGTTCCCCGCTTCTACAGCGGAATCGACTTGGCGGACATTTCCGAGATCATGCCGACTGTTCCTTGGCGACTTCAGACATAGTCGCGACCCCTCCGAGTGTGATGCACGTTATCTTGATTGGTTCAGTAGTTACTCACATCCTATCATCGTCCGTGGTGCCTCCCGGAGAGCAGATCGGCCACAAGATAGGACGTGTGGCGATCTGGTAATTTTTTCATTTTATTTATATTTATTTGTACCGTATATTTTGTTAATGTACGCTAATGTTATTGTTATGTGTAGTGGATGGGTAAGATGATACGGGCTGTAGACCCAATCTTGCAGATGAGGGATCCAGACGATGCCAGAGCTGCATGCGGAGATTTGGATGAGATCATACACTCGTGACATACTCAGTTAGGCATCTCCGACCATGATTCGGATGATGAGTAGGCTGATCTATTGTACCGTACTCTTACTATTTGCATTTATATTTGTTTATCTGTCTTACGCTTATTATTTGTATTTGTGTTTGTGTTTGCTAACATATCGTACGCTTATTATTTGTATTTGTGTTTGCTTATTTGTCATACGCTTATTATTTTTATTTGTGTTTGCTAACGTATCGTACTATTATATATAATGCAAATAAAGCAAACATATCAAAACATATTACATAATAAAGCAACAATATATAATGTACAAACATATCAAAACATATTACATAATTGTACAAACATATCAAAACATATTACATAATTGTTGCCAATATGCTATCCTATTTTGGTACTCCAGCTCCCATCCAATAACACTCTCATCTCGTACTTGAAACCACAGAGTCGCTATAGGAGGTACGGGGAATCCCTCATTCAAATCCAAACGAATGTAATGAGCGTAACTCCCTAAATGAGCAATAATCAACTCTCTGCACGGTCTCGTCACGGTAGGTGGACTCTCCCAAGGTAGAACTGTAAGACATAGGTACAACGAACCATCATTTCCGAGAGAGAAGAACATAACTGCACACTTGTAAAAATTTGCAATGGGAAACAAGTTCGTCCACGTCTCCATGTAGTGATTCTCGCCACAAGGTCCCCCGCCCCAATTAATCCAGTGACGAGCCTGCGCCAAACCGTCGTAGTATACGTGCTCATAAAAAGATGGGTTCGCAGCTAGCTCATTTGAAATCGAACGACGGGCGAGTTGCCAATTGTCTTCACCACCGTGAAAAACATCGGCGACACATCGAAATCCACAGTTTCCATCAGCACGTACATCATTCCACTGGTGTAGGAATGGCATAATGATTCCTGGAATCCTATCCGCATATGGAAAGTCGTCTACGTCAGCCCGCCCAGTCACTACAATATCAACAAAAAATACAGTTACATATAATAACAAAAGATACATATTTACTGAAATAAATAACAAAATTATAATAACAATAAATATAGGGATGGTATACATGATCCTCCCCTCACAAACGAAGAACCAGAAGATCGACCACGACCTTTGCTTCCACTACCGGAAGAACGACCACGACCTCTACTCCCACTACCTGAAGATCGACCACTACCTCGCTCTGCATACTCAAACGCACTAGGGTCCCGTCGTGTCGACTTTCCCCTTGGTCGACCTCGTAGCTTTGTTTTTTCTGCAGGCTCTCTCAAATTCGCATGTTCGGGGTGTAGCTGCTCGAATAAAACCCGAGAGGCAGATCGAATTACGGTGGGGTCACTTCCTGCAATCTCATCAACCAGGCTGCGAAAATGTTCGGCGTCTTGAGCTGCTTGAGACACAAACTCTGCGTTCCCGGCTCCTTCCCCAATGACAAGTGTCATCCAGAACGAATGAATGTGCTCTAAGTAAATTCCGTTGTCTGATTCAAGACATCCGCGGATGGTACATGCGCAAGGTATCCCATGAGAAGTCAGAAAAGCGCACTCACAACGATATTCAACTTCATCATCTAACTCTTGCATTCTTTTCACCTCCTGACTCAGCAATTGCAAGCAGTGATGCGAAACTCGACCATTTATGTGACGATATAGAGCATGTCCGAAATTAGTCAAATTTCGCCGTCTCGAGTCTTCAAGAGCGTTTCGAATATTCGTCAGCTGCATTTCAATAGCCGCGTTGACGCGCTCGAAAAGAGTGTCCAGAGCTGCAGTCGATGTAGAAATCCACTCTTTTAGAGCCGAATGAGCACTTTCGACCCTACAATTCGTGGTGTTCCCAAAATGGACTTTGTTCGTCCAATTCAGCACAAACATTTCTTTATGCACCAACCACGTGGTGTCCAGATACTCCGTGATAGCCGGCCACGATCTATACAAATCTTTCAGAGCATACACAGCTCTATCATACTCTGCTTCTGAAGTATAAAGCATGATTTTCCTCCATCTTCCACGCCTCAAAGTCTCTGCCATCTGCTTATTTTTGCCGAATACGTGGTATGCGTAGTTCAATACGTCTTTGTTGATGTGCCATGTGCAGAGTAAATGAGCAGAGTCAGGAAATACCTCTCTCACTGGTCGCATAAGGCCTAACTCCCGGTCTGTTATTATTGCAGTCGGGCTGACAGTCCCCAATAACAGATCTCGCAACTTCTCCATCACCCACAGATAACTGGAGTAAGTTTCATCCATCAAAATCGCATATCAAATAAGGAAATTCATGTTTGTTGGTGTGACCCCAATCATTTCGAACAAAGGCATCTTATACTTGTTCGTCTTGTAAGTCGAATCCATGCAGATAACGAAAGGATATGTCCGCAACAACTGGACTGACGTCGGATGTGCCAAAAAAGCGTGAGTGACGACATCAGTTTCTGGATCCGCCATAATCCAATGTAAGTACTCACACTGCACTGCTTGATAGAGAAACTGCTGGACGGGATTCCGGTCTTCAGATTTTGTCCTCCTCATGTAATCTCTGAAATTATAAATATGCCTTTGATTTGGATTGTCCTCCGGGAATTTTTCTTTTACTGCCTTCAAGATGTTCCGTGGTTTTGCTTGCGCCTAAGTCATATCACGAACAATCTTCTTCGCCCCAGAACTTAGACCACTAATTTGACGATGACCCTCTGGATAAACTGACAGTCTGTGGTTGTGATGTCCGTGAGCACTATTAAAAACCACAACTCATCCATCACGATCTCGTTGCTCCACCACTTTTATTAAGAAACGGCAACCGCAACCCTTTCTTTTGGTGTTTCTTCGAAGTGCAGTATCCATATCCCGAGACTCCATTTGATTTCGTCGGTCGCATCTCAAATAACAATCCATCCGACTATCTGATCTTGTTTTGTACGACGACACGACCAAAAAAAACCCAGCTCCGATAGCTACTTGTTTGGCCCGTTTACATGCTTCATCGATTGTTTCAAAGATTTGTGTAGTTTGATATAACTCACTGTAATCCACTCCATCACCACCGAAATCTTCCAACGGAACCTACAAAAAAAAATCGAAATTAAAAAAATCAAAAAAATTCCGGACGTCTGTATTAAACGCCTACCCCATGGGAGGGGCGTCTGAGTTAAACGCCCTTCCCAAGGGTGAGGCGTCTGCGTAGGACGCCTGACCCTAGGGAAGGGCGTCTACTACAGACGCCTTACCCAAGGGGAAGACGTCTACATAAGACGTCTCTCCCATTGCGTAGGCGTCTGCGTTAGACGCCTCGGCCAAGGGGAGGACGTCCTACGAAGACGCCCTCATCTTGGGGGAGGCGTCTAATGCAGACGCCCGGCCCAAAATTTGTCCCGCGCCAAACTTACCTCACCGGATGCATCACCCTCGCCAGACATTTTCGTGGTGTTTTTACTGATAAATTATGAATATACAAGACCGTAGGCCTAATTTATAGACACGGGACGATATGGGTATTAAATATATTGTTAAGGGTAATTTCAATAGACGATTTAAGTAGTTTTGGGGCGACGTTTAGTAGTTCCCCAAATCTTTTGACAAAACCATGAAGTACCCATCATATTCTCTTTGCCCATGAGTCTATGACAGCATCACGTGATGTTTTGACAAATCTTTTTGACAAAACTTTGAAGTAAGATCCATATCCTTTGTGCCCATGACAACATAGGGTGATATTAAGTCGGGTGTTCAATACGCAACAAGGCAGCGACCACATTAGGGCTATCAATTTTACACGAAATACGATAACACGACACGAAATTAGCAGTTATGGATTGAGAATTTGAACATGATTAATAAAATGGGCGATACGGGAACACGATTATTAAATGGGCTGGATATGGATTTATGCTGCAAAAACAATTAACACGATTAAGACACGATAAAACACGATAAGTAATTGGGTAATTAGGCACACGATTACGAATACGGCATGATTAATACACGACTAATACTAACAAGTCTATAAGTAATATATAACTTATAAATTATAATAAACAAATTCTAATAACTGAATGTCATATTTATAATCTTACCAATTATATATACAAGTGGTTTGAAATTTTGAAGTTTGAACTCTGATCGAGTAGATAAACATGTGCTAAATGGTGTAAACGGTAGCGATGTTAAACGTGTACACGAAATAACCCGTTTAATAAGCGGATATAAACGGATTGGATATAGAAACAAAATTATAAATAGATTGAATACGACAGAAATTTAACAACGCGATTATTAAATGGGTCGCATTAAGACCAGTAAAACAAAATTAGAGGCATTCAAGTTTGTTGTTTATAACTTTATATCAGTATTACATATTTACATGAGAGGGATGTTTGAGTTAACTTCATTTTTCAACGCTCAAGCAGATGAACTTCAATTCAGCACAATGAACAAGATCATAGACACTCTTGCTCAAGAAAAAAGAGAGACGAGGTTTTCCTCTTCCCCCTACTATTATTCCATCGCTTATCACCTTCGTACCCCCTTACAAGTACTTTTTACAAAAAATACAACATAATTTACACAAAAGCAATGGGTTACCAGCTTCCATTACCCACGGGCCACAACCATCACAGAACTCCAAACTTCACGAAAATTGCAACCCAATCCCTCCCGTTTCCTGAATCACAACCCCAACACCATCTCAGCTCCACTGGTCAGAGCAGTACCAATCAAGATTAGGCATCTGCTCGTCGGAGAAGATGTTACCACCACAAGCCTCCTCACCCACGAGAAATTCGTTGTCCTCCAATCCCAACAACTCCTGCTGGTGGCAATAATAGTAGTTCTCTTTGCTTCCCCTTCCATCAAGGCAACCCCAACCACCCATACCAATCACTCCCTGCTTGAACTCTTCCTCCTGTGGCATTTGGAACAAACCTGAGAAATCTCCAACGCCAAAGCGGTTGGGGCTATTCTCGTCGTTCAGAATTACGCTCGAGTCGCTATCGGAATACGCATCTTTGTACAACAAAGCAGGAGTCGTCTCTTCTTCTTCCACCTTCACAGCACTCTCTTGGGTCGTCGTTTTCGTCTTCTGAACCTCCTCTTTTGCTTTGATCTCTGCCTTGAGCTCCTCAACCTACAAAAACACAACGACCCAATTACCAAAACCATCATACAACCCCAAAAAACAAAAAAAAATCGAACCTTCAACACAACGACCCAATGACCAAAACCATCATATAACCCCCAAAAATAAAATAACGAATTTTCACGGGTTAGAACTTGTTTAACACAACGACCCAATAACCAAAACCATCACAAAAACCCAAAAACAAACAAAAAGATTCGATCTTGACGAGGTCGGAGGCTACCTCAGCGAGGAGGGCGTCGTGCTGGAGGCGGAGGGAGTCGTGGTCGAGACGGAGCTTGTCGTAGTCGGCCTTGAGGACGCCATAGTCGCGCTCGAGCTGCTTCGTCTTCCACCTCGCGCGCCGGTTCTGGAACCAAACAGCGACTTGGCGGGGTTGGAGGCCGAGGTCTTTCGCCAGCTTCTCTTTTCTTTCCGGTTCGAGCTTGTTGTCGAGGTCGAAGTTTTTCTCCAAAGCCTTCACTTGATCCACCTCGAGCCTCCTCTTCTTCTCCCCCGGAAGGGTGGTTTCGATCTCAGCTTCTTTTGGTTCCTCTTCCTCTAGTAAAGTAAAGATAAGAAAGACGTGAAGAAACGAAGCAAAAGGTGAAAGTTTTGGAGGAAGTGAGACAAAGATGATACCTGTTTTGAGGTTGGTGATCAACGGTTCGGATTTACCCCGAGCGTCAACGTCCGACCTGTTGGGTCTCTTCATAGCTTCCACTTATGTTTGGTTTTTGTTCTCTTTTGGTTACTTAAACTAAAAAAAAGTTTTCAAGGAGAAAGGAACTGAAAGTTCTACTGCTGGTGGTTTGCGTAGAGGTGTTGAAACATGATGACAGCTTGATTTGCCGCACCAGAGCGAATGGGTCCAGAGAAGACACAGGAGTGGGCAAGAAAAGAAGCAACTTTGCTCATTAATAAGTGGTTGTCATGGTCACCGCTCGCCCGTTCCTGTTCCAAATCCATACCAAAGAAGCGTAGCTCAGTAGGGGGAGGTTTGGGATTGGAGAGGGGTGCGTTTGGGATTGGGGAGAGAGTGGGGAAGACGGGGCCAGATCGCCGCTTGGAGGAGGATCTTCTTTTGTGGGAATAAATAGAGGATTTGATTGGTGAGGGGACGGGTGTTTTTAACCCATGTTGGGTGCTACTCGGGTTAGAGAGCTTGACTAGAGTTGGGGGGGACGACGACAAATGTGAACCAGACTTACGCCAGCACAATTTTTATTTGTCTTGGGATTGCCGATTGCTACAAACTGATTTTTGCAAAGGTTCTAAAATCAATTGTTTTCTAAAAAACAATTGGCTCATGATATATTGATATTTGTATTTTGGATTTTTTTGTTTATTTTTCTATTTAAGTCAATAAATGTGATTATACCGGATATGAAAATTGTTACAATATATATTTATTGTTACATATTCAATAACAATTCTCACTTATAAATATATGATGAAGTTAGACTGTAATTTAAGTTCAACTAAAATCATTTCATTTCTGGAATCTATTCTGAGTATGAATCAAATTCTCTGAAATTAATATAAAATCAGATTTTTAGTGAAAATAAAGAATCGATACTCGCACGGACCTAAATTATTACTACCACTTTTGATTCTCAAGTCCATTTGGTTCAACCCCACTTTTGAATGAATAACTCGTCGAAGGGGAAGGATTCTTTTTTTAACAAATTAGAAGCACCCGGTAGAAAAATAGCACTATTCTCGCCAACAATGGGGTCCATTACGACCATTAAACTGTACTATTTTCTTTTTCGGGTTTTTTTTCATACACAACGGATATCACTTCAGATGGCAACATTGGTTTAATTTACAAGGCTCCAAATATACAATTCATCATAGTCAACCATAATTCGGAGTTTCATGCATTGTTTTGACAGTAAGCTTTTGTAATTTAAAAGGAAAAAACAGAAAAAGCTTTTGTAATTTAAACGAACGAGTTTACTACGAGAAGCTCGTTCATCAATCTGAGAGGGAGCACGCTGTTAACTTGCTTGTGTTATTTGGTGATAGCCATAAACTCCTATTATTATACACTTACGAATTACGATTTTTTTGCTTGCTAGTTGCTCGTAAATTCACAATAGTGGAAACGCATTTTTATCTTAACGTGACCGTGGTTCACAGTTTTTTTCTTTCACGGCTGCTTCACCATCCGTAACCACAACCCAGACTAGGTCATAAGTTTTCTCTTTTTTTTTCTCTTTTCCAAATCAAATTTCTCTTTCCCAACCTACTTTCTTCTCTTTCCTACGTTATTCAACTCTTAACTACAATCCACAACAACTTATCTCTCTCCTACACATCATTTCAGATCAATCTTGAAAAAAAATTAAAAATTTTCTAAAAAATCAAAACAATTATAAAACATGATTTCAAAAAAAAATAACAAAATTCAAACAAAATTTTAAAAAATCAAAACAAAACAAAAATCTTTAAAATCCATGCTGGGTTGACGAACGACCCGGTCGTGGGGCACACAACCCCGTTAAAGATCCCTTAATCTACTACCAGACATAAGACTACGCAACAGACATGGACTGTTTTGAAGCTCCGAGTGGGACCCATTAAACTCCAAATATTCAGTATGAGATATTTTCAAATCATATTTAGTTAGTTTTATCTTGCATTTGAGTCATTTCTCCTATATTTTTTTATTCTTTTGAGAACGAACTAAACATTGTAAGGTTTCTTGTCATTTAATGAATGTTTTGATAACCAAGTATTGTTTAGAACCACAGTGGTATATCTTAACCCACCCATAGAAGATAGGAACCACGGCAGTGTATTTTAACCCACCCATAGAAAATAAATTTCATTTTCCGACTACAAGGTTGTCGTCACTCGAATTCGACTCGAAAAATGTATAATTCTAGTTTAACTTGAAAATGAAGATCTTGATGAAAAATAAAAAATCTTCAAACTTTGTTTGGTAAACAAGTTGCTCGAACTCGAAAAAAATTGGTCATCGACTCAATAGCTTATATGAAATTTTTATTGCTCCATTTATATTTATTTTTTAATATTTGATAATAACATAAGATATTAACGCCATGAAAGAATCTTTTGATGAGTTATGTAAATTTAATTTTAAAATTAATTTTCAATTCAAATGATTAAAATAAACGGGCAAAAAAGTCTGACAACCAGTGTCGCAGAGAACAGGCATATGGGTCCAAATACTCGTAATCAAAGGAAGCTGCAAGGCATCTACCAATGCAGCTATAGTAAAACACAAGTGACAGGTTTTTCTTTCTTTTTTACTTTTTCCCGGGCAATCTACAGACCTAGAGGAATCCGTAGGGACAACCTAATACATGTTCATGTAATGTTATTTTTGAAAGCACATGTTCATGTTCATTTTATGTTTCGTCGATGAGTTCACTTTTGCCAGACTTTCTAGAGGCTAATATTATTTTTTTATTGATCAACTTGTTGCATGATGGGTGTGGAAATAGAGAACAGGTAGGTCTAGGTATTATAATCTAGGATTGTCTTACCCACCGGTACATTTCGTGAGGAACGACCGGAACGCCAACCACAGCAGAATCTTCGATAATACTTAAAATTTATTGTACGAAACTCAAGCCCCTCAACCTCAAGACTTCCAGCCCATTTTTGAAACACTTCATATATATGAACGAAGTGTTGGTTTGGAGAGTGACGAGAAACCATCCTATTGGTCCTGAAATTTAAGGTTCAATCTGAATTGGGACCAATAAAACGAAGATAAGAAACTAAGAATGGTTTAATCTTGGAAGAAGGAAAAAAGATACAAATGTTGATCACAATAAAAGCTCAATACCTTCATGTAGTTAAGGTTTAACCATACTAGGACGCCCTCTCCATCTTTCTTCCATCACACTCGGCATCTTGAAATCATATTTTATTCTGGAATACAATTGGGGAAGTATATACCTTGTGAAGGTGAACCTTGCGAAGACCACATCTTTAATGCTGAATCAGCATACCTTAATTATCTGTAGCATTTGGCATAAAAATTGATCCACTACTTCAAAACACATTGCAGGTAATCACAACGAATAATACTGAGAATCTGAGGTCCACAAGGTGACCAGGTCACTGTAGTTAGTCAATCATAAGCCAAACATTTCCAGAGAAGACAGAACACAGGTTTGGGATATATTTTGAGCTCCATGTATGTCAAAAGTTAGTGACTACTAAAAAATTTGCCTTACTAAATGTTTTGTTCTGTCTCATGAGTTACTGAAGAGCCGAGGATGCGTGGAGAACCGTTACAACATGTAGATACCATTTGACATAGTATTCTTGTACTACTAACTTATTGGAAGTTGGATACAATGAATTGTAACTGTTGCATCATCGGGGGTTGGAACCTTGCAGCATCTACTTTTCACGAAAAATTATAGAAACCGAGTGACAGAACGCACATTTTTAGGTATATGGTTCACACGTGGAAACAACCCATTTCTGCAATTGATGCTTAAGAGATGCATCACTGAAAAATTGAAAAATTGGATAACATGGTACAGATGTCAAATAGAGCATGGATCTTTCTCTACAATTGTGAAGTACTTGTTGCTAGATTCATTCAAAAGGGTTTAGTTGCATACTAGCAGTTGAGAATGGTAGGATATCATCATGAATATACTAATATTACTAATTTAATCAATGAAATTTTATAGCGGCTGCATATAATTTTGAAAATGAAATAAAATGGTCGGCGTCAAGCAGCTTCAGAGAATGCCGTAAGTAGTCCAAAGGCTAACCAAGTACAGTTCATAAAAGTTTATTTACCTGCTGACAGAAGAGCTTTCAATAAAGGCCCAAAATTTTCCACCACACCGTTCCTACTGAACCCCAAACAGCTGCGTTGAAGATAGCCATTATAAATCCAACTTTGAAAATGTCAGGAAGATCTACATAGCCCGCTGCAATTTAAAAAGATGGGTTATGAGAGGACAAAGTTGATGCAACTTAAATAGAGAGTATCTTCTTAGGGTAGACAACAAGGACAGAAACAAGCATACAAGATTGTAATGCTTACTTCAGCATGATATACCAATAACAATGAGATGATAAATTCCAGGGACATCAAACACTTACCAACCACAATCAAATATGTCCGTGATACTTTCAATGGGTCAATTACCAACAAGAGCATAAGAGTAGATTAACTCCTAGAAAGAGCACCATTTGTTCCACATTCTTAAAGAAATCCAGAAATTCCTTAAAGACAACGCTTGAGAGAATTTGCCCCATAAAATGATCCTTGAAAATATGACTCAAATTTACGTCACCTAAACCTAGAGGCTTTCATATCTAAAAGGATCAGTATTCTACAACAGGTCAATCATAGATGCTTCGATTGAAATAAACATAACAAATCTGAACAATAGAACATCATAACGTAACATGCTTCAAATTGTACTGCACTTGGATTACAACTCCAATTCTTTTCATCGATGAAGAAGCACCACCATCATGTCCAAAGAAATGTTACTCACAGTATGGAAAACCCAAAACCTTCTAATGATCTAATCTAAGGTCAAGAGTTAAACAAGGAAGTTTCTGGAAAACATGAACAATTTGCATTTGCTTCCATGATTGAGGTAAAGGTGAAATAGTCAACAAGGTCGCGATTATATTTCTTACCATCTCTTTCTCCATAACTGACAATATAATTTTGTTGTAGGCTTGAAGCCCTTACCTTCCATCAGATACGTGTCCTTTCAAAGTGCTATGCGTCCATGACGAAAAACAGGCACTATTCATTTCGCCCCCATTTCATTCTGTATATGATTGTCAATTATTTTAATCTTTAGTGGCATATACATCACCACAAGAATTTCCATAATCAAAATTTAACCTCTACTAAAGGGAATTCTCTTTAGTAGAGGTTATTTGTTTCTGTTGAGACCTATGACAACAAGATGGACTTCATTTTAGGTGAAACTTGGGCCCACTCTCCAATCTCTAGAGAAGTGGAAGTGAGTTGGTCTACCTGTGGAGAACCTTTGATTCTAAATTACATTCTTATTCTGAAGGGTTTTGCTCCTCTACTCTAATGACCGGCTGCTGGATTCATATCATGTATAACCCAGAAACTTCATGGAAAAGCCCCTGCTTGACTTCCTCTACACTATTAATCCTAGGAATGACGGCGACATCTTGCAAGGATAGGTACCTTCCAGTAGTCCTTGAAGATATTGATTTTTAATTTATTAAACAGTAAAGATCATTATATCAATTTATTCTACCCATTCCCCAATCTCTAACAGGTTCAACCATTCATCCAAAGTGATGAGCTGGCTAAATTTCAAGGGGGTCGAAAGTCCTATATGAAACGTTGATCTTAGTGACAGAGTATCCACAACCTGGAAGGTTTTCTCAAATGGTATATACAAAATTCAACTTTTTTGTTTAGACAATAGTGCTGTAATAACTATTTTTCTGAAATCCCCATGAAATTTGTTCGGTCAAGTAGGCTTTGAACATATTCTCATGGAAAATAATGAGGTGACCCATTCATGGTCAAACTGAAAAATTATTTTAAACAGTTTCACTATTTGATCAGACAAGACATTTCTTAAGAAAACAAATTGTAAAACAGTGGACCGTGATGACAAAATTAAGTTTAACTAGCAAGAAGAGGAACAACGACTATTATGATAATGGATTTGATTAGTTCTCTTTTCATCTAAGCACCTAGAAATGTTGACCAACTTCATAGAATGAGAAAGGATGACGGTAAAAACTAAGGTACCTCCAAAGTAGACAGCTGCCTGGCCACTGCTGTAATGTGATATTGCACCAAAAAGATTTGTATTATAAGCTAAAGCCAGTGCAGCAACTATTCCAGGGACACCAGACACCAAATGCATGGCAAGGAATGCTGAATAAAGGGCTCCCACATGGCCAGTTTGACTTGCAAATAGATAGTGTATGAAGAAATACGCAGCCTGGAGAGCACAAAAGGCTACTGGCCAGCTCAAAGATAGAGATTGGAGCAATTTTGCCACGGAGTTGGACATCCATGATACAATACCCATGCTTGTAAGTTGTCCTGCCATTCCTACTAGAACCGCAAACCAAGACAAAGTATCCCATGCTGATTTCTCACTTAAGCAATCATCCCACTCCAAAACACCAGTAAGGAGAAGAACAGACAAGCCAAGCATGGCAGCCACAACACTAGGGACACCAAGAGCATCTCTGCAGAAATTAAGTTATCAATGAAACAAGTATCATGAACCATCTGTACAAAGAATAACTAGAGGTGACAGTTGGAGTCAAAAACCATGTTGTAATCCCAAACATTAACAGCTTATAAGTAAAACCTAGTTCCTGTAATTAGATGTAGATGACGACTGGTAGTATTTATAATTTATTTTTGTGCAAAAGTGTGCAGACGGCAAATTTCTGCGAAGAATAGTATTTCTCCTAGAAAACTTAGTATCGTATATCGATCTTGGAGAATAAACATAATAAACATCAAACGGTCCCAATTAGACTCTTTGGGAAGACTTGCCAGCACTACCACACAGATACCAGTACAAGTTTGGGTACAAGGTACAACAATGATATGTGCACAAGTCAATTTTTATGAAAGTACAACACTACACTGCAAGGTGTGTTGTTGTGCTTACTAGTTTACATGAACAATATGTTCTTTTATAAAAACTTCAAAGATATATAATAAATCCTGTAAAGTGAATTGAAATGATAAAAGATGATATAAATTTTTTTGAAGTATACAATTGAATCCAATCTTTTGTAAAGATGAGCACTTAAAATATGTTATATTCCGTACAATGTTCTACAAAAACATAAACAAGATTATCCATTCACAAGTATCAAGAAGCATTAGCATGTATTCAGCTTTCAAAAAATAATTATTTCATGCAGGTACTTTAGATGAATATCGAACACGTAGAAGTCCATGTAAGTATTAGGATTTCATACAAGTATGTCAAGGGTCTAGATAGACAGTTTTTTTTTGCAAGGTTCCTAGATAGACAATATATATAGTTGTTAGGGCAATTGTAGAACAATAAAAGGCCATTATAATGGACAAAAAATAACAAATTGAAAACTTCATTCTTAACTAAAATAGAAATCCAGTTGATGTAAGAAAGACAAATTAAAATTTGCATTGTCAAGCTATCAATTTCTGGCTATTTTTTCTTCAAGGTATAACCTATAGTATAATGACTAGGATAAGGCAATTACAAAAATATGTTTCATATCAGCGAACGTAATTTGTACAGACTAATCTGAACAGTTGGTGGTGATTGAAAATTTTGAAAGTTAAAGAGCTAATAGTTATTTATGACTCAAGCCTGAAAGTAACTCATCATCAGAAAATTAACTAATAGTCTAATACTACTCTAGCAATGAGTAAATCATAAGAGAATCACCTATATCATTTACAAAAGTACTTCCTGATGCCACCCTCTCCAAGTAGTCGGTCTTTAGAAAATCAAGTATTTTCACTAAACAAGACAAACGAATGCTCTGATTTATGTTTCCTCTTATAGTGCAAGGGTTGTATTTTCTCTCTTTGGCAAAGTTTGATTTATAATAATATATAAGTGCATTATACATTTTTCATCCTTGTAAATGAAAGATTTTTCACACGAATATAGCTTACGAATTCTTGAAATCCATGAATCACTGGTGGTTCATGAATTTGTAAAAACAAAACGAAGGGTCATATTCATCATTCCTTCTCCACAACATACTTAAGTGAATCTTCTACTATCCTCAGCAATTCTTCTCAATGTTGTTGACTGAGTCATGTAATGTGACCTCATTTTTTGTCATACAGGAACCAAAATACATCACTATCTAATTTTGCACATCTTCTGCAATTCCCTGTCCAGGCTCAATGCATAAGTAATCCTTGTTTCGTACCGATGCACGGATAAATTATCATCTCAACCCCCCCCCCCCCCCCCCCCCCAAAAAAATAAAAATAAATAAATCAGATAACAATTTACTAAAATCAAAGTTGATTACCCGAAAATCCAGAGTGAAACAGCAAAAAGCATGGTGGCAACCATCACCCATTCATTCTTTGTGACAGGCCCCATTTTCTCCAATTTTCTGGTTGCTATAGAAGGTGCTTCAGGAGTGTCTTTAATTTCAGGCGGACTGAGCTTGTAGAGAATATATGGAGTTGCTAAAAGACATATAATGGCTGGCAGACTCGCAGCTTTGAACCAGGACACCCACGGGCTAGCAAGTTTAACTCCAAGCTCCTCAGCTAATTTGAGGCACAGCAGGTTTTGTGCTGCAGCGGTAAGATACAAAGCACTTGAATTACCAGCTGACTGCCATTGAAACCACCAAACAAAAGACAAGTGCATAAACATATTAGGGTTCACAACAATTTGTAGAACAATTCTAATTATAAGTACTGCTACTAGTTGAAGATGTGGTCCCGAGAAATAGAACTAATATCAAGGAAAAAGGCTAAAGTTTTAAATAGTTAAACAAAGCAAGATATACAGTGAAATTGACATATTCAAGTTTATTATTAGGGATCATATATAGGCATACTTACAAATCATTCATCAACTTGTATTATTCTCCAACCATACAATCATATCCAATATTACATAACTGCTTTGGACAAACCAAACATTTTTATATTTTTCCCTTCACAGGTATTCTTTTAATACAAATCATCGCTGCCATGGTTTTTAGATGTTAAATCAGGTGTTTGACTTATTTTCGTAAATAAATACATCTTAGCACATGCTCCAAGTCTCCAACAACTAATTTTGTGACACGGGACATGCTAACATGTCTACAAATGTATCTATTAATCGATAGTGATAAAAAAACTTTTGTACAAAAAAAGCATAACCTACCAATTTCTGTCCTAAGGCTATACAAAGAAGAACGTAAGGATATGTGAAGTTTGTTAGTATGCAAAGATGTCTTTCTAGGCTAGTTTGTACTTTGCAGGGGTACATTTGCTAAATATTATGTGACACCATTGCAACATTGAAGCATAAACAGTTTAGGATTAAATGTCATTCATGTTAGCACCATTCTATCTTGAGATGGAAAAGCAAAGATTACCCATCTAGATCGTTAAAAGACAAGCGAAGAAGTAGAACACAACAAGCAAAGCACACACACACACATATATATACAGGAATTATCTAGTGAGTCTGGGACTTGATAGATAATTTTAAGCTCTCACCATATCCACACCACATCTGAAATTGTAAGGTAGACTATAAGAAAAATGGTTATGCTAATTAAATGTGAGATTAACAGTAAATGAGATCCAATGGTGAGATTGTAGGGGGCTTAAACTAAATTAGATGAGCCTCGAGCTCACTAGAACTTGACCATATATATATATATATATATATATAGAGAGAGAGAGAGAGAGATGTGTGCTTCGCGTGAACCACAACAATTACAAGACACATAGTTAGGCCTGACAATATCTTTTTTCTATGTCAAATTGATTGCAATGTTTTAAGAACGCATATGCGACCCTGTGCGGTCGGGCACCCAGGGTCGCATATGCGACTGTGCGGTCGCATATGCGGCCGCACAATGGTAAAAAAATATTTTTTCAAAAAAAATATCATAAAAAAATTGAAAAATCATACAAATATAAAAATATCTAACACAGTGACACACAGCTGGAATCAACCCCATTTCTCCTCCTTCAACCTCTTCATCTTCACAGCTTCACCTCTTCTTTTTTTTTTAAACTCCTTTTAAGGCCTCAATCTCATATTCTCCCTTTCGACTTCCCATCTCCACCTACTCTGTTGCCTCCGTCCTCCTTCCTGGCACTCGTCGACGACATCGCATCCTTCTCGCTTCCCCTCCTTCCTCCCTTCCCCTCTCCCATCCTCCCCTTTCCGGTTGGGGTCACATATGCGGCATGAGCGGCCGCACATGCCGCATATTTGTCGCATAAGTCACACCAGATTTGGTGCGACTATGCGAGGGTCACATATGTGACCCCAGCCTTTCCGACCGCTTAGTGCGACCGCATATTGATTATGCGATCATATTTTGAAACGTGGATTGATTGACTTTGGCACATACCAATTGAAAAACGGAACATACTTAGAGGACTCAAGAAATTGTTATCGACATCAACTGCAAAATAATCTTATATGTTTGTAGTTGTAAACTTCAAATGGGTGACTTCAAAGTCATTGTACACAGATGAACAAAGTGAAGGATCTAAACACGTCAAGGCTTAGAAACCTTTTATCTTTCCTGTTCTGAACTCTGCACTTACTCAACTAAGCAATCTAATCCATTTACTTTCTTTCACTGAGAATGAATGAAATCAATGAATAACAATCAGCCACTAAGCCATCAAGGGGGGAAATGATGTAAAAGGGTCTTGGGATCAAAACAGCTAGGAATGTGTACCAATTGGTCAAACCAACTTATGAACACATAAGAAATTAGCTTAAACTTTACAATCTGAACTTCATGCTTATGTACGACATTTGTGAAGGGAGATTCAAAACAAGATCAACCAATACTTCAAGACACAGTAAATAATTCCATAATCTGAGATTGTAGAGAACTCCAGCACACCTCCTTCAACACAAGCAGATAAGTATTTGCAAATGCAGTATGTTTGATAATTAAATCAACTAGATTACAGTTTACACAGTAAGGCTCACATATCAGCAGACTGTTTAATAACCTATCAGTTAGCAAGGATTTCCAAGCAGAACATCGTCAAGTGAAGTAACTCGCACACCGACCTACCGCAACACACTCAATAGAAAATAACCACAAGATCCAGCCACACTAACCTGGAACTGAGATTGTATAAGATACGATCCGATCTTCTTCGACGAGGGATCATTAGGCAAACTACCAGACGACAAAGACAGCGACTTAATAATAGGCAAAAACACTCCACCGGCCCTTGCAGTGGTACTCGGCATCGCGGGAGCAATAACCGCCTCGCTAAGAGTAAGCCCATACGACAACCCCAACGTGCTCTTCCCCAACCACTTCACAAAGTAAGTCGCAATCCGATCCCCGAGCCCGGTCTTAACGAAACCACGGGCGAAGAAGAACGAAATCACGATGAGCCAGATGACCTCGTTGGTGTACGCGGCGTACGCAGCGGAGAAGGTGAGCGTGCGGGAGAAAACCGCGGCGGTGAGGGAAACGAACGCCCACGCGCCGACGGGGAGCGGCGCGAGGACGAGGCCAGCGATGGAGGAGAGGAAGATGGAGAGGAGCTGCCAGGCTTGGAGAGTGACCTCCGGGGGCTTGGGGACGAGGAAGCGGACGGCGAGGCCGATCGCGACGGAGAGGACGAGAGGGACGAGCTTGACGCCGGGGGATGGAGGAGGAGAGGGAGGTGGAGAAGGTGGGGATGAGGATGAGGAGGTGGAGCGGATTAGGGTTCGGCGAGGGAGGGAGGGGGAGAGGGGGAAAGGGGATCGACGACGGAGGGAAGGGGGTGGGGTGGAGAGGGAGTGCATGGACGGGTGGGATTTGACGGAGAAGAGGGGAGTGCGGCGGATGGGGAGATCAAGGAGGAGGGAAAGGGAGGGTCGGGAGAGGACGAAACTTTTCATTGTGGGAGTGGAGTTGGAGAGGGAGGAAGTGGTGGAGGAGTGGAGTGAACGGAGTCACCAACCAAAGGCTGTCCAGGTGTGTTTGCAGTTTTGGTAGTTTTATCACCCACCCTTTCCATTTGTTTCGATTTCATTGTGGGACAAGAATTCCGTCAATTTTTTATGGTCAAATTCTGTAAAAATACTTTTAATTTTTAATATAATCGAAAATTCAAATCGTACATTTTCATATACGAGACAAGTTGTACATGCATGATAGAAATTTATAAAATTAGATATGCATTTTAAATATCATCAATGCAAAATTAAAAATAAACACATAATATTTATTGATCTCTTAATTTTATGTGAAACGGTTATCAAATTATACGATTATTGTTCATGGAAAGTGGAAACCGGTGCATTGAAAGAAATTCCGACTAGTATATGCTGCTTTGACATTCTAATTTGACATCTAATTGATATCAAATTACTAATTAAAGTCCATGTTCAAAAAATAATTTTCATTCACAACCAGAACTCCAGAAGTGTCACATTCTCTGGCTTGGCACTTCTCACCCCAACATGGCCACACTTGGACACGCGTGGATCGTTCTCAAAAGTGATGTCTATTTATGCGTTCTGGGATGGGGTCGTTCTCGTTGGAATCTCCCACATGGTTGCGTCTGCTATGGTCTCTGTAGTATTATTATCGCGGTACTTGTGGTCTTCGTTGCGTCGAAGGATTCGTTCACTAATAATACGTGGAGCAACGACGTGATCTTGGAGGATCGGGGAGAAAATGCAACCTCTCCTTCATTCGTTTTTTTTTTTTTTTGATAAAAGGAGCGGAATGGGCCCAAAGTTCGTCGTGACATGATTTCTGTTAGTAAGGTTTAAAACGTGGCACGGTCAAATACCGGCGGTTAAACTTTTTAAAAATGGAGAAACTCGGGAGATACTAGATAGGGTAACGGGGTGTCAACGGATCGGATATAGGTATATTTCATATTCGTATCTGCGTGAAATTTACGAATTTGGATACAGATACTGATTGTTTGCGGATATGAAAAGTCTATATCCGTTCGGACATTTGACGGATTCGAAGCAGATATGGATAATATCCGCATCTGTAAACATAATTTTCAACCTTATAACATTTTCCGTTTTCACTTAGACAAATTCTTATACATAGACACATTTATAACTTTATTTGATTTTAAATATTAATTTACTTTATCTTTACTTCTAACTCCATATTCTGGAAATGAGAACAATATTCAATGTTTGAATAAATGTGATCAGTAGATATATTTTTATTTGAATAAATAAATTTAAACTATATATTCAAAATATAATCACACAATGTTGAAATATGAATACTTCTACATATAATAATGCATTGCATAAGTATATGATACAAATATGAATACGGATGTTGAAATACAGATATGTAGTTTCGAAGCGGATATTATTCGGGTTAGTACTTTAGGGTTAGTAATTTAGAATATTTATATAGTTGGGTAATAGAAAGAAAAAAATTAACTTAAATATATATATATATATCATTAATTTAAAGAATAACTATATATATAATACAGATACGAATACAGATACGAATACGAATGTTGTACTGTGCACATTCGATCCCGAATTGGATAGTATACGGATCGGAAGTACCAATAACTATATCCGCTCCACGACTTTACGGATCGGATACGAATATGATCTTACAGATATTTTTTATCGAATCGAATGTCCAAATTTAAATACGGATACAGACCGATTCTCAGATATTCGAATATTCACTGAAACCCATGTGTAATGGTAGATTAAACGTTTCCTACGTTAAAGTTACCGGTTCAATTCTTATGTTCCCGTTCTCATACGTGATCTCTTTGCGCATAATGATTTTGCTCAGGCCCACGAGGGAAGCTTCGTTGAGTGGAGTGCAGGTGAGTACTTTTTTTATTGGCGAATCTGCAGCAACGTTGTATTGTATTTGGAAGCAAATCCACAAATAAACTTGCAAATACTTAATGGAATGGAGCATAGAATTGCCTAAGACAATGATTTTATTTTTAAGTCGTGCCTTAGGGGGTGTTAGTGGCGCGGAAAACTCCAGAAAGTGATTTTCGGAGTCAACGGGAAAGCAGAGGAAAACGGAATCCAGTGGAAAACAGTTTCCCTTTGACTGAATTCTGTTGTTTGTGCCTGCGTCGGAAAACAGTTTGGATTAGAAAAACGGACGACCGAACTAGTTTCGGTCGACCGAAATGCGACTTCCTCAGAGTGAACGTAAACGGAAGACCGAACTAAGTTCGGTCGTCCGAACGGGTCATTCTAGTTACAAATTCGGTAGACCGAAATATGTTCGGTCGTCCGTTATATTCATTTTCGGTGAACCGAATGTTTGACGGTCGACCGAAAAAAAATCGGTTTCCGTGACTTTCCGACCTCAAAGTGACGGAAAACTCAAAGAAAATTTTATACATACCACAGAATCCGACGGAATCCGTGTTTTCGTGCACAAACGCCCCATTTCCAGAGTCAACCGAAATCCAAATTCCGTTTCCGCCAGATTCCCTCGGAATCCATGTGCACAACCCCCCTCCCCCCCAGCCTATTTTCAAACGCCACTCACCAACAACTTCAACAATTGTTTGCACATAGGTTGTATTTACCATTTTACCTTCAACGATAAAAGTTATGACAAAATAATATAATACATCAAAAAATTCGCCTTAAACTGTTAGTATCAATACCAACTTCTGTACTTTAAACATTCTCAACACGCACCTAAAAATTGATTTTACAACAGACACCCTATTCTTCACCTCGTCAACATTACTGAGACTTGTTGATATTATTTTTAGGAATCTCAATTTAGTTAACGGTTACCATTTTGTTTATGTGTTGATGGCCTGTGGCCTCAACTCGAGTAACGAATTGGAATGGATCTGCCACTCTCCAGCCGTAATTTTTTAATATAATAAAAAAAAAATTAAAAATTCGAAATTTAGGGAAATTTTTTTTTTTTTCTTCCAAAACTAGGTGGATCGCGGGTGTGACCCGCGATCCGTGCCCACGGATCGCGGTTCCCACCCGCGATCCGTCCCTCCCGCCAAAAATTTTTTTTTTTTTTTTTTTTTGAAAATTTCACGGATCGCGGTTCTGAACCGCGTTCCGTGAAATTTTTTTTTAATTTTTTTTTAATTTCTTTATTTCTGTTTTTCTTTTTTATTATAATTATTTTTAATCTTTTTTAAAATCTTTTTTTTTTCAAAATATGTTTTCTAATTTATATTATTTTTTAAAAATTTAAAAATTTGTTTTTAATTTTTTCAAAAATCGACCTCCAAATCACGTCGATAACCCGACGTATTGAATTGTTAGGGTATTTTATACAATAAAAAAACAAAATTTATTTGTCAGAATAATAAATTATTTGCAACTAAAAATTAAACAAACACTAAAACTAATTAAAACAAAAAATTGGTAACGTTGTCGAAAATTCGTAGGGTGTACACACATTACAAACAGTTTTGGAGGTCGATACAACAAAAAATTAAAAACACAATTAATTTTTTTTTAAAATAATAACAATTACAAAACATATTTTGGAAAGAAATATAATAAAAAAACTTAGTTAAAATGATTTAAAAAAATTCAAAACATAAAACACTACGACTAAAATCCGTGATTTTATTTATTTTCTTTTATTGTTTTTGATTTTTTCGGTTTTCTGTTTTAGTTTTTTTTTCTTCTGTTTTTCTTTTTTATTTTAATTATTTATAATCTTTTTTAAAATCTTTTTTTTTCAAAATATGTTTTCTAATTGATATTATTTATTAAAAAAATTTAATTTTGTTTTTAATTTTTTCAAGAAACGACCTCCAAATCACGTCGATAACTCGGCGTGTATTGAATTGTTAGGGTATTTTATACAATATAAAAACAAAATTTCTTAGTTAGAATAATAAATTATTTACAACTGAATATTAAACAAACCATAAAACTAATTAAAACAAAAAATTGGTAACGTTGTCAAAAATTCGTAACGTGTACACACATTACAAACATTTTGGAGGTCGATACAGCAAAAAATTAAAAACAAAATTCAAAATTTTTAAAAATTAATAACAATTACAAAACATATTTTGAAATATATATATATATATAAAACATAGTTAAAATGATTTGTAAAAAAACAAAACATAAAATCAAAAACAATAAAAGAAAATAAAAAAGTCACGGATTTTGATTTTTTTAAAATCGTTTTAACTATGTTTTTTATTATATTTATTTTCAAAATATGTTTTGTAATTGTTATTATTTTTTAAAATTTTTTAATTGTGTTTTTAATTTTTTGCTGTATCGACCTCCAAAAATATTTACAATGTGTGTACACCCTACTAATTTTTGATAACGTTTCGAATTTTTTGTTTTAATTAGTTTTAGTGTTTGTTTAATATTCAGTTGTAAATAATTTTTTAATCTGGCTAAAAAAATTTGTTTTTTTATTGTATAAAATACCCTAACATTTCAATACGTCGGGTTATCGACGTGATTTAGAGGTCGATTATTGGAAAAATTAAAAATAATTTTAAAAAATTTAGAAAAATAATATAAATTAGAAAACTTATTTTGAAAAAAAAGATTTAAAAAAAGATTACAAATAATTACAATAAAAAATAAAAACAGAAAAGAAAAAACAAAATCAAAAAATCAAAAAAAAAAAATTTTTTGGCGGGAACACGGATCGCGGGTGTGACCCGCGATCCGTGGAGCACGTGCCCCACGGATCGCGGGTCACACCCGCGATCCACTTAGTTTTGGAATTTTTTTTTTTTTTTTCCTAAATTTCGATTTTTTTTTTTTTATTATATTAAAAAATTACGGCTCTCCAGTCCAAAAACTAAGAGAAAGAAGCATTTCCAGCTTCCACATGTTCAGATGTCAGACCACATAAATCCAGAAGTGCAGAGATATTTACATGACAATAAACTAATGAGCAGTTGAGCATATACAATAACAACTCTCTTAGAAATTGCATCACCCACATGCACAGAACTCAATGGATTCTTTTTGCCAATTGTCTACCAAATCAGTAATCAATATCCTTCTTACGTAACTTCCCACAACTGAATTATTAATACGAAATATCCATTTCCATTCTAAAAGAAGTCCACAGCAGGGGCCCTTCCAAATTTTGACAACCAGAAAAGCACAATAAATCCTTACAGGACGAATGGACACCAGTTGCACACGTCATGTCATTTGTTTTTTAAGTATAAGCGACGAGTTTCAGGATTAAGCGACGAGTTCAAAATTAGCACCCGTCATCCCACCCCTCTACATAGGGGTGGGATGCGGGCCGGGCCGGGCCACGGGTCGTGTCGTGTCGTGTCGGGTTGGGTTTTTTCGTGTTGGATTTTAAATTTTTTTTCAACTCAAAATAGAAATGATTTTCCCCAAAAAATGCCAATTTTATTAATGGTTTTTAAGAAATACAAGTTTGTAGCCGAAACATAAGAATCATTACAAAAAAACCTAGGGGGTTCTAGGAAAAATCCATCCCATTTGGCGCGTTTTCGGCTACAATCTTCGACGTACGTCTACTGCTCCGGCCACGTCTCTTCGTCGTCGTCTTTGGCTTCGTATTGGTTCTGCACTCTATCTTCTGCGTCCAACCAATCCTTGAGGCACACGCACATCTGCATCGAGTCGGGCGCGAGACTGTGTCGTCGATCCGTCATCACTCGCTTCCCTGGAGAAAAAGCCGCTTCTGACGCCACAGTAGACGCCGGAGCACACAATAAGTCCGTAGATATTTCAGCAACTATGGGAAACCTACCTTCGTTGTGTTTCCACCAGTCTAGTACATCTAAATTTTTGGATTCTTGGGGGGACATATATAAATCTAAGTTCAAAAACGAATCTAATTCATTATGACATACATTTGAAACATATTTTTTCTTCTTTTGGGTTAACCACGCCCATGTAGTGTCCTCGTCGTCTTCTAACGACATCGCCTGAACGGGTGGTTGTGATGAAGTACTTGCTACATTAGATCCTACATTATAAGTTAAACTATATTTTCAAAATATTTTCTTAATAAATAAATAGATGCATCTACATGGGTTTGAGGGTTATCATAGTTCATGTTTTCATAAATTTCTTCTAAAAAAACTTGTAAACCTTCTTTTTTAAACCTAGGGTCTATGATTAAAGCTAAACAAAATACTAGTGGGGGATTCCAATACTTAGCAAATTTTGATTCCATTGTTGTAAATACATCTCCTAAACTATTTTGAAACCTATATTTTGCAAAAACTTTAGTAACTCTACAAATTTCGATTAAAAATAAGTTCGAAGTTGGATAATAATGTCCACTTAATTTTTTAGTAATTTTTTTAACTAATCAATTTCAGATAACATGGCATTATTTTGTTTTTCATTATAAAAAGTTGTAATAGCAAGTTTATATGGAATTGTCATTTTAAGCATTTCTTATGTGGAGTTCCATCTATGAGGTGCATCTAAAGTAAATCTCTTAGGCCTAATGTCATTATAGGTACAAAATTCTCTAAATTGTTGATACCTAGATGTACTACTAACTCCACAAAATCTAATAGTCTCCCTAACATTACTTACATAATATTTAAGAATCTCCAATCCGTCTTGTACAATTAAATTTAAAGAATGACATACACATCTAATATGAAAACATTGGCCTTTTACGGGTGGTTCTAAAAATGCCTTAAACATTTCTACAGCAGATGTGTTGTTAGTTGCATTATCAAAAGACATGGTTGTTACTCTCTTTTTAAATTTGTGGGTTGAAATAATGTCACTACCATGATCAAATATAGCACGAGTAGTGTGTGGATAATCTAAATGTAAAAATGACAAAATTCTTTTATTTAACCTCCAACGATCATCTATGTAATTAACAGTTGTAAATGCATATGCAAATTCATTAGGTGAGGTCCAACAATCACTAGTCATTGCTACTCTTTTATTTGTTGATTCAAACAAGTTAATAATTTTCGATCGTTCAAATTCAAATCTTTTCATAGCTAAATTTTTAAAAGTACGTCTACTCATATGTTTAGTTTCAGGATTAAGATATTCACACATTTTTCTAAATGCACTAGATTCAACAGTACTAAATGACAATTCATCTCTAATTATGTATTCCACTACATGTTCTCTAGCACGAGCAGGATCAAATTTCCTAAATGTACCAGAACTACAATCTATTGTGGTTTGTCTAGAATCTTTCACAGATGAATTATGCCTAAGTTTACATGAAATTGCATGTCTAGTTAAATGGCATGTGCCTGCACTAGTTTTAGCAGTATATTGTTTTTGGCATAACTTACAAAATGCAATGTCATTACCATCTTCATCTTGCCCTAAATCAAAATCTTCCCAAACTTTACTGGTTCTACGTCTACGTGATTTAGATGAAGATGCAACATTTGGCAATGCAACATTTTGAATTTCATCGTCAGAACTAGTCATGCAAATTACTAAGTAAAGCATAAATATTGTTTTCAAACTAGCCATGTAATCTAATGAAGTGAATGCAAAGTAAGTTTAGAAAATCCTCAGTGATCGGCGAGAAGTCGGTCGGACGAGAAGAAAACTCGGATGGAAAGCTTCAACTCGACCCACTTTACATCAAACTCGACCCGCTTTTCGCAAAACCCGACTAGCACAAATTGCTAGAAGATTGGAAATTTGGAATGATTATAAGAGAAGAAGATCGAGAGAATTGGTGAGGAATGAGTGAAGGGGTGGGGGTATTTATAGGATTGGTGAAAGTAAAAAAAAAATTTGCTTGCTTATAGCCGTTGCTGGCCGGGGCCGGCCCGGCACGACCCGCAACGGCTACTGCCCGGCCCAGCCCGGCACGGCCCAGGTCCCAGCTTTACCTCTACCCTTGACTACTTGTGTATTACGATTACTACAATTGTGGACTCGCAAGCCTGCATGTTTCCGGAGCCAGACTTGATCGGCACATTTAATTAGGGAAGACTAACAAATTTCCATCGGAAAATGGTAGACACGTGGAAATAGGTGACGGGTCCCCATTGAAAACTAAAGAGCCGTGATAGACGGACGCGCGCGTCACGGACGCGCCTTACGTGGATCTGTACAGCTCAGATATTTTTCTTTGAGTCAGCGTCCAGTCAGCAAAATTTCTCTTCGCGCGTTTTGGTCTTTTTAAAAAACGTCGGTTCTTTAAGTTGAACGATTCATTTCCCAATACACAGATAAGACAGTGTGCAGACCCTAGGACATCGTGCAGTCTCATTATTCGTGCAGAGCCCACACTTATCATAATAAAATATTTGTTTTTAAGTTTTACGTTGGATCAACTTAATTTGTCTAGCTTACTTTATGTGTGTGTGCAGTTTACATTATGTGTTTGTCATGTTTACGTTATGTGTATGTCCGGAATAAGTGTATTTGTTGTCCGGTTTAAGAATAAAGTGTGTCCAGAAACGGAACATAAAGTTTGTCCGGAATAAGTGTATTTGTTGTCCGGAATAAGTGTATTTGCTGTCCGGAATAAGTGTATTTGCAGTCCGGAATAAGTGTAGTTGTCCAGAATAAGAAGAAAGTGTGTCCAGAAACGGAATAGAAAGTTTGTCCGGAATAAGTGTATTTGCTGTCCGGAATAAGTGTATTTGTTGTCCGGACTAAGTGTATTTGTTGTCCGATTTAAGAATAAAGTGTGTCCAGAAACGGAACATAAAGTTTGTCCGGAATAAGTGTATTTGTTGTCCGGAATAAGTGTATTTGTTGTCCGGTTTAAGAATAAAGTGTGTCCAGAAACGGAACATAAAGTTTGTCCGGAATAAGTGGATTTGATGTCCAGAATAAGTGTATTTGATGTCCGGAATAAGTGTATTTGCAGTCCGGAATAAATGTATTTGCAGTCCGGAATAAGTGTATTTGCAGTCCGGAATAATATATGGCTTCATTATTGTCGGAATAAAAGAATCAATATATGGAATGCAATAATATTGCCGCCCCCTGCCACCCCCGCACAAACTCAACAAACCTCTCACTGTATATTTTACCCCACAAGAATTACGTTAAGGAAAAAAATAGCATCTCAGATTTCCTGTTTATGTAGAAAGTTTGCTATGTTTTGTCCGCACAATGAGATATTGATGGTACATATTATTGATTGTAACTATTACACAATAAGATACAATGAGAGCACAAAGACAAACAAACAATAGAAGCACAAACACAAACACACAAAAATTACAAAAAATATATATCTTCTCCCAGTAAATCACACACAAACAAACAATACAAACACACACAAATTACAAAGATAATATATATTTTCCCAGTAAATCGGAAAGAAGATGTAAGACTTAAACATGATCGTCTCATTCACGCTGCTTACGTTGTGAAGAACCTTGGGAGTCGGCATCAGACGCTTCTTCGACGTAATATCTTACTCGAAATGGTGATTTATTACGGAGAGATGTACAACATAAACCGAACAGACGTAAGTCTTCACCACGGAGCGTTGTACCTCTCTCCAGAATAAATCACAATTTCGAGCAAGATATTATTTCGAAGAAGCGTCTGATGCCAACTCTCAGGGTTCTTCACAACGTAAGGAATGTGAATGGGACGGTCGATGACACTCTTTCTTTCTTCTTTCTTCTTTTTCTGTCATGGCTCCAACAATGCAGCAAAGATGTTGTGGTGCGAAGTCTTCACCACCGGATCGTCACATTCACGATGCTAACGCTGACAAGAACATTGGGAAGTCTTCGCACCGTCCCATTCACGCTGCTTACGTTGTAAAGAATCCTGGGAGTCGGCATCAGACGCTTCTTCAACATAATATCTTGCTAGAAATGGTGATTTATTCTGGAGAGAAAGAATGAAGAAGAAAGAAAGAGTGTCATCATATTTGTATTTGGGTGGAGAGAGAGAACGTACTGAGTTGAAACGCATTTGATGTGATTTGAGTGGACATCAGGAAGAAAAAACAAAAAAACATTCATGCTTTGGCCACGTAAGAGCTGACATGGATATCCACGTAAAGCGCGTCCGTGACGCCTGCGTTCAACAAAACATTTCCCAAAACTAAATTGTGAGTTAAAGTGATTGTAATCATTGTATCGCAATCCAACACATTTTTCTTCAAATTAATGCCCCTTCCAGGAAAGGTAAGATTTAGGAAATCAAGTTTACAAATCATTAATTGGATGGGACATAGAAGTTCAAAGATGTCAAATTTTAAAGGAAAGTTCTAAGTTTAACTCTTTTGTCCGTCCTTATACGCCAAAAAAGAGAGGGATAACTATATTATAATTAATTATTATCCTAAAGCACAGCCATCTTCCAGAAAATCAAAAATTCCAAACAACCCAACACACAATCTTGACCATCCCCTTGACTAAGTCTAGTCTTTAACCTTAACCGCGTACCTTTCCAGCATACAGCAACGACTAACCCCCACATACTCCCCAACAAACCATACTTTACCATAATTAATCCAAAAACAAACTCTTCATTCCATTTTCAAACCACCTTTCTTAATCCCACCACGCTCTATATAAACCTCTCCTCCCCTCTCTCCAAACCCTAATCCCATCTGCTACTTTCCCTCAAACCCAAGCAACCATGAAGACCGCCATCTTCCTCCTTGCCCTCCTCGTCGCCACCGCCTCCGCCCAAGCCCCCGGCCCCGCCCCGAAACCCTCGCCGCCGGCCACCACCGTCTCTCCTCCGATCAGCACGCCTTCCCTCCCACCTCCGTTCTTCTCCCCCATGCCCACCCCTCCCTCTCCTTCCCCTGTCACCTCCCCTCCAGCGCCTCCCACCGCCCCGACCATGGCTCCGACCGGATCCCCCGCCACCACCATCGCTGGAACCCCAGGGCAAGCGCCCTCCACCGTCGCCGGAGCTCCATCCGAGGGCCCGTCCTCTACCAACGCCGCCGCCGTAGTCTTCACTTCCAGCTGGATCTCCGCCGCCGGGCTCGGTGTTTTCGCTCTTGCCTGCTTCTACTGAGCTTTGGATTGTGTTCTGTCGCTGTTCTTGTCCTGTCTAAGGGTTTAGTCTCCACGATTACTATTCTTAGTTTCTATTTTTTGTATTTTTTTACTTTACTTGTTGTAGACATGTGATGTGATGTGAGTGAGATCATGGCTGAGGACTAGTTATTGGTTATTACTTGTTATTTAGTTTGGTATTAGTATGTAGTTGTAATATTGTGATATTTTTTGTATGACGATGGACTGCATTTGCTTTACGATCTTGTTGGTTATCGGTTTGTGCTCCTCATGCTGTTTTCTGTGTGTCGAATGTTTTGTTTGTATGGAATGGTTGTGTGTGGAACAGCTGAAGTTGGCAGTGCGGTGTGTCCTGTCTTTTTTCGTGTACAAAAGAGGAGAGTGATAAAAGCTGTGGAATGTGTGCAACGTTGAACTGTGCCATGTGCTTGTGCCTTCAGGGTACCTAGACGTGTCGGATGGGAGTGGGTGTGGTCCCGAAGGGTAACGAACTGTGTTGGTTTTGGTTTGTCTTTTACTTTGTGTCTCGTAGATGGATCACCGTTGGATCTCGTGCTTGTGGTTGTGATTGGGTTTGTGTGATTTGAGAATAGTACTGTGTTGTGGTCGGAAAGTTTGGGGGATGCTTTTAACAGGCTGTTATTCTGTTAAGTTACCGTTTGGTAAAGTATAATACAAATAGATCGTTTAAGTTATTGAAAATAAAAAAAGATAACGTTTTTAATAGAATTAGCATATAAATAAAAGTAAACGGATTATATTGGTCGGTTTTTTTAATGAAATAATTTTATAATTTTCAAGATGCGCGGATAACTTGGGTACTGGATCAAGATGTACAATAATGTTAACTAGATCAAGATGTACAACTGTAACGTACCCGAAAACAGCGGAAAATTTAAACAATAATAAAGACCGTTAACGGTCAACACAGGGCACGTCACGGAAAATCAAACCAACATATATATAAAATATATAAGATACAGACCCACGTGGAAGTCAAACTATATAAATAAGTCAACTGTGATTACAACAAAAGTGAATGTACATGTAATCACTACCTCAAACAAAAGAAGCTAATAAGGAGAACATGATCTAATCCCGGGGCATCGTCCTCAGTCACCACCTGACTCTAACCCTGATCGCTACCTGAAATGAAAACAAACAAACATGCCTGAGTTCCCTGCAGGAACCCCGTATACCAAACCTCCTAAAATATAAGAAGGAATTAAAGACAATGCAATGCTATGCACATGATCATCCGCCTCGGGCCCACAATAATGCCCTCACCGCCTCCGCGGCACTGAACCACTCCTGCCACTAGGGTCAAGTCAGTCCATCGCTGCCTCACAAGGGTCAGTCGACACCACTGCTCCCCAAAAGTGCAGGAAGGAACCCCCGGTACACGCCGCACCCAAGGAGCGAGTCAGCCCGCCGAATACACAACTCGGGTCAGACGACAGCCGCTGCTCCCCCAAGAGTCGCCTAGCGCGCACCCTGCCGGAACATCCTCGGCCTACCGCTAAACCCTCGCAAACTGCCCAAGGTTTACGGTACACATCCCTCACACCCCGCTCGGTAAGAGAGGAAAAAGGTAGTACAATAATACGCCTTCGTCGAAGGTGAAATCCGTAGCTCTCAAAGCCGGTAATCAACCGTCGCCTCGGAGCCGGTAGTCGACCTATACTCAACGGATCGCGTGTGGATAAATCCACCAACCTGCGACAGATCGGTCGACCGCTAAAAGCACACCGGTCGACCGGTCCCCCAAACAGTACACAGTACTGTACAAACAAGTCTACCGGTCGAACCACGCCAACCGAATTACCGACCAATCGGTCGAACAAAAGTCATCTAGCGGTCGACCGTTTGGATGGTCTACGCTATACAATTTTATATAACATATATATCTGACCGGTCGAACCAAGGGGTCGTTCAACCGATAACAGGACTTTCCGCATTTTGCCTAAATGATATTCGGTCGACCGGAACTGCTATACAGTTCGAACGAATCAACACAGGCACTCTACCGCTTAAATAAAATGCTCAGTCGGTCGACCGAAAATTAAAGAGCGGTCGACCGTTTTGATGGTCAAAGCTCCCAACCGACTAAGCATCGAATGGATCGGTCGAACAAGGTTAAGGACGTTCGACCGCTTGATAAGTCAAAATCCCCAACCGACCCATTCTCATTGTTATTCGGTCGACCGGCTAAGTGGTCCCGTTCGACCGATAACAGCATATCCCCTTTTTCCCGCACAAATCTGGCATAACGGTCGACCGTCTAACGACATCGTTCGACTGTTCGCGGGTAAACATCAATATAATAATAGGATCGGTCGACTGCCCACAGGCACCGGTCGACCGATCGTCGTCTTCAACCTCTGAATTGGTTGAAATCCGACGGGGAATTCGACACCAACGTCGATCCCCAACACTCACAAGGCTTATGTGAGTTATATTGAAGATTTGGCATACCTTTTTGACGGTTGTGGAAGCATCCCAAGCTTTGGCAACCTCAACCCACTTCTTCTTCTTCTTCTCCTCTTCCTCTTCTTCTCTCCTTCTTCTTCTTCACCAAAATTGCCTCTCTCACGCTCTGGTTAACGAAACAAGTGAAGAAAACGTTTCAATTAATCTAACACCCCTATTTATACAAAAACCCAATCTTATCTTCAACTCACCTCTAAATCCTCCAATCACAACCAACCAACTCTCTCTCCTCTCACACTCCCACACCTCCTGCTTCACTGCTCAATGATTAGATTAGGTTAATTAGGTTTAGGTTTAGTTAATGAAGGTGTTTTAGATTAGGTTATTACAACAACCATGTTCAAAATCAAAATTGTATTAAAGGAACTTCGACTCTCACGTAAATAAAAGGAATCATTGTCCTTTTCTTTTAAGGATTTTTTTGAATTCCCTATTTAATTCGATTGTGTTCTTTAAAACGCTAACTCCCTTTAAAATCTGAAAATAGTGGTGAAATTCTTAATGAATTCGGTAATACCGAACTGGAACTGAATCAGAATAAAATGGATACGGGTCAAATTTGGTTACCCAATTCTGGTTCGGTTACGGTTACCCAATTGGGATATTATTAAAAAAATACCCAAAAAAGTTAGTGTAAGAAATGAAAAAACATTTTCTACCTGAATTTTTACAATTTTCACTGCTGGAAAAAAGACTATAACATCGGATATTGAAGGGGTATAACGTCGGATTGACCACCTACATTGACCAATGTGGTTAGTGGGAGACGTTATACAGGGGTATTCTGTCACATCGTTCGTAACGACCAACGTTATATTATCTCTATCACGTCGGTCGTGGTTTAAACCACAACCGACGTAGTAGACCCACGTGCTAGTATTAAAAAAAAAAAATGGACCCTAACGTGTCGGATAAACACGAACACCGACGTGGTAGGGTGTTCTACTACGTTGCTTTCTACGCCCGACGTGATAGGGGTATGAATTATTTTAAAAAAATTCAAAAGAAATACCTTACAACGTCGGTTTGTGTGGAGAACTGACGTGCTAGAGTGTGTACAACGTCGTTTGTGCTTAAAACCGACATTGTAGGGTATTTCTTTTTTTTTCTTTTTTCGTTTTTATTTATTTGATGTCTCTAATTCAGACTCAAACCCTGTAATTCATATTCAATCCAGCAATTCACAACAAAAAATCACAACATTCATATCTATCAAATACACAACATTTATATCTAGTTCATATGTAACATACAAATGCACCCAATAAATACTACAACAAACAATGAATATTTATTTTCGATGTTTTCGTTTTTTTGCTCATAGGATCTTCGATCCATATTCATTCATGATGATCATCTTGGATAAGTAAGTTGTCAATAATTTTTTCGTTGTCGAGCGATTTAACGTTTTTCTTATAAAACTACCGATCATTCATTACTACACAGGTCTGTTACATAGAAAATATGTTTTGTTTGAGATGTCAGAATGAAAGAACTGATCCTTTGAACAAGATCCAGTACAAAATTTTGTACCGGATCCGGTTCAAATGATCAGTTCTTGTTACTCGTGATCGTACCAGATCTGATTCTGGATACCTAAGTTGTGAACCGACCCGAATTCAGTTTGATTCTAGGTTCCAAATTTAAATATGGATCCAATTTCGATTTTCCAGTATCCGAACTTAACAGATCTGTTACCATCACTCGACGTGAGGTTCCAATTACCTATTGGCTATTTCTGTTTACATACTAACGCAAAATAAAGCTGAGAAGACAAAAATGTACAGTGCGCTTTGGTCCCGTATGAACAATTTATTACATTTCCGTTCTCCACGACGGCCTTTTAATAAAAATCTCGATGGCGCCTTTTTATTTAGCAAATCGTGTTCGCCGCTGAACCAACTATGACTTCAAACTTTGTCGTACATGTCGACATGAATAACGTAATCGAAAACGAATTGAAGTTCCCCGTTTTTTTATAAGCAGTTTTCGGGGTATTTTCCAATGAAGTTCACCTCATTGCCTCATTGGTGTTTATGTTGTCAAATTAGACCGTTGGATCGATGCATTCTAATTGACACCATTAGATTGATACAAATTTGATTTACAAACAAATAAGGCAATTATGTAATTATAAATATGTTAAAACAAAAGCGTGTTGATGTAATTTAGTAATAGAATTAATTTTGCCATCAAACCCCACCACCGAAATCCACACTTTTCTTTAATTTTCCTTTCCTTAAAAACGTAAATGTAAAACTCCTCCACCCAAAAACGAGTGTGTATTACATTCCAAATCTGACTAATGCAATATGTCATCCATGAGATTCCAAATCTGACTAATGCAATATGTCTGTTGCATTAAAATCCAACTATCCTGTTAGTCAACCTCATTTAAGCCCGAGTTATGTCAACCTCATTCGAAAATTTATCAGCAGTTACCTTTGTATTTTGACTTCATGAATTTCAATCCCTAATGTATTTTTCACTCTTTTATTTTGACCCTCCCGACTAGATCTCCCTGCAGCACCCTCCTTGTCTAATACGTCCATCTGTAAATCAAAATTTCAACATGAGCAACTAATGAAATTCCAGTGAGACGGTGAAAAATCGACTGATATGGTGACATCATTCAGAACCTTTTTACTGTGAATTAGATTTAAGGACAGACCTATAAGACCGTCTCAAATTTGCTAATTCATCGATTGAAGCAGACCTTTAAAATAGCCCTTAAGGGGGCGAAAATAACCTCGTTCTGGAACGATAACAGTATGAGAGAATAATGGTACACAACAAATGACACGACCAAATCTACGGCCATAAAGCCAACAACAATAACACATCAGGAAAACAAAAGTAACCAACACATAACCAACATATGATGGTAACTATAGGCACGAGCGAGCAGCACCGTCACTTCCCCGACCATCCTAGAACAAAGCAACCTTGACCAAAACCATACCCGCCATCACAACCCGTACCATGGGAGACACATCAGCTGACGAAGAAACAAAGCCGTCAGGATTCGTCGCTCGCGACCCAACGCCTGCTGCGGTTGGTATAGTACCAGGGACGGTGTTAGCCGGATCATCACTGGAAGTGGGAGTTCCGAACCCCGGTGTGGTCGTGGGATCACCGCCGATGCCTGGGTTGGTCACGGATGGAGTTCCGAACGTGGGTACGGTCGTGCCAGGGTCAGGAGTGGTGCCAGCTTCTGGCGTAGAGCCGGCGTCGGGAGAAGTCCCGGCATCAGGGGTGGTGGAGGGAGAGGTGGCGCCGGTGGAGGCTTGGACGGGGACGGCCAGCTTCATGCCGGAGGAGCAGTGGCCGGAGGCGCCGCAGATGAAGTAGCGTGTCCCGGGGGAGTTGAGGGAGATGGTGCTGGCGCCGCTGCTGTCGGAGGAGATGGTGTTGGTTGAGGTGCAAGTGCTGTAGTCGTCCTTGCTCACCTCCACCACGCTGTGTGCTCCACTCATGTAGTTGAACACTGATTCATGCATGCATCAAATATACATTTAATTTCTATAGCCCATCAAATATTTAATATTTTTCTTATAAATCTCAACATGTAATTCACATGCTAGAATTCCACCTTGTGTCTAAGCCAATCGTCGTAAAAAAACAACAACTAAGCTAGTCGAGATGGTTAGTCACTCAATTTAAGGTTGGCCACTTAATTTGGTGTAAAGTTTTCTTCAGTTAATTAGCTTGTGCTTACCGAGGCTGTCGCCAACCGCGAAAGTCTTCCCATTAGTCCAGCTGGAGTAGTCCGTCCCTGCCGTCCACCCGCCGGAATCACCCACGGTATGGACAGTTGCGGTGCACCACGAGAAGCAACACATAAGTGCTGCCAAAGCCACTGCCGTTGCCACTATTCTTCCCATTCTCTCGGAGACAATTGTACAACCGATACTAGAAACTAGTAATGCTCCTTAAGATTCAAACACCCAGTGGTGCCTAAGCAAAGAGGTGGAGTGGGCTTATATAAGGTTCTAAACGTACGAGACGTGGTTGGATATTTGAAGGAGTGACTAGAGGAGTTATGGTTCTTTCGGTATTATTTAATTTGCATTCGAACACATTTTGCCAATCTTTCATTCGCCAAAACCAAATTATGATTGATAACACTGATTAAGGACTTTAGTTGTTATCCAACCGAAGGGTAGGTTTCCTTGGTGGTTGAGCCTCTTATGTGGGACATGGATGTGGAGCCAAAAGTTTAGGTACGTTCCCCGGGGCTCGTGTGGGTGGATTAGTGAACTGGTCTCACCAGTTCACAACCATGATTTGATGAATTGGTTGGCTCACTCTTGTTGACCCATTAGAGTGGTAAGTGGTGGCAGTTGACCCAACTGCTTTCTCTATGCTTTCTTTGGTGCTGGTGTAATTTAAAATGTTATTGTAATAACCTAATCTAAAACATCTTAATTAACTAAACCTAAACCTAATTAACCTAATCTAATCCTGGAATAGTGTAGCATGAGGTGTTGAAAGGAGAGAGAGTGTGTTGGCTGGTTATAATTGGAAAGGTTTTAGGTGAGTGGTGATTGGAGGATAGGGAGGTGAGATAAGCTTGGGTTCTTTTATAAATAGGGATGTTAGGTTAAGCTGAAAACATTTTCTTCATTTCGTGACTTAACAGAGAGTGAGAGGAGGTGAATTTCGGAGAAGAAGAAAAAGGTGAAGTAGAAGAAGAGGAGAAGAAGGAGAAGAAGGAAGAAGAAGAGGAGTGAAGTGACTCAAGCTCGGGAGACTTCCACAACCGTCAAAAAGGTATGCCAAGTCTTCATATTAACTCCCCAAGAGGTGTGGGAGTGTAGAGGACGGCGTTGGTGCCGTTTCTCCGGTGAAAACCCTACTGGACGGAGGTTGAAGACGACTGGTTCGGTCGACCGTTGGGTGTTTCGGTCGACCGAACAACGTCTAAATGATGCCTGTCCAGTGGGAAGATGTATTGTTCGGTCGACCGGTATATGGGTCGGTCGACCGATATTTATAAATATTAACTTACTGCCCGAAAACGGTCGAACGATGTCTGTGTGACGGTCGACCGTTTATGCCAAATTTCGCGGGAAATAAAGGGTTACATTAGCCGGTCGACCGGTGTTGTTTCGGTCGACCGAACCCAGTAGATAGGTTAGACAGGCCTTCGGCCGACCGAGTGTGTGTCTCGGTCGACCGAACTGCGCAAGGTCGGTTACGAGCGTTGACCATCTAAACGGTCGACCGCTCTGGATCCGGTCGACCGACCGTGTGCAGTTTTCCTGCAGTGATGTGCCTGTAGATCGGTCGACCGGAAGGTAGGTTTCGGTCGACCGAATGCTGTAGGCAGGATTCAGGCAGTTTTCCTTATCGGTGGAACGGACCCTGGTTTGACCGATTGGATATATATGTATATTAAAATGTATAGCGTAGACCTTCCAAACGGTCGACCGCTAGAGGACTTTTGTTCGACCAATTGGTAGGTATTTCGGTTGGCGTGGTTCGACCGGTAGACTTGTTTGTACAGTACCGGGTACTGTGTGGGGGACAGGCCGACCGGTGTGCTTTTAGCGGTTGACCGATCTGCCGCAGGTTGGTGGATTTATCCACACGCGATCCGTTGAGTATAGGTCGACTACCGGCTCCGAGGCGACGGTTGATTACCGGCTTTGAGAGCTACGGATTTCACCTTCGACGAAGGCGTATTATTGTACTACCTTTTTCCTCTCTTACCGAGCGGGGTGTGAGGGATGTGTGCCGTAAACCTTGGGCAGTTTGCGAGGGTTTAGCGGTAGGCCGAGGATGTTCCGGCAGGGTGCGCGTTTGGCAGCTCTTGGGGGAGCAGCGGCTGTCGTCTGACCCGAGTTGTGTATTCGGCGGGCTGACTCGCTCCTGGAGTGCGGCGTGTACTGGGGGTTCCTTCCTGCACTTTTTGGGGAGCAGTGGTGTCGACTGACCCTTGTGAGGCAGCGGTGGACTGACTTGACCCTAGTGGCAGGAGTTGTTCAGTGCCGCGGAGGCGGTGAGGGCATTATTGTGGGCCCGAGGCGGATGATCATATGCATAGCATTGCATTGTCTTTAATTCCTTTTTATATTTTTAGGAGGTTTGGTATACGGGGTTCCTGCAGGGAACTCAGGCATGTTTGTTTGTTTTCATTTCAGGTAGCGATCAGGGTTAGAGTCAGGTGGTGACCGAGGACGGTGCCCCCGGGATTAGATCATGTTCTCCTTATTAGCTTCTTTTGTTTGAGGTAGTGATTACATGTACATTCACTTTTGTTGTAATCACAGTTGACTTATTTATATAGTTTGACTTCCACGTGGGTCTGTATCCTTTATATTATATTATATATATATATATATATATGTTGGTTTGTTTTTCCGTGACGTGCCCTGTGTTGACCGTTGACGGTCTTTATTATCGTTTAAATTTTCCGCTGTTTTCGGGTACGTTACAATTTGGTATCAGAGCGTTGATCTCGGTGTACTTGTCCAAAGAAACCACCTTTGAGTTAGGAGTTAGGTCTAGAGGATCATGCATGCACAGATTATATTGATATTGTCTTGTTTTCCTTGGCAGATGCCTCCTAGACGGGGGAAGGCTGTTGCCCATACTCGTGGTGAGAGTGAGACTGCGAGGGATGAGGCTTGGGAGGATGAGCGTCGGACGTTGTTCGATACGGTCGGACGTCTGACGGAGATGCTACAGCAGCAGACGGCACAGACTGGGCAGACGGGGACTGGCGCTATGCATGACCAGTTTATGCGCCAGCATCCGCCTACCTTTCTATGGCAGTACGACGCAGAGGCTGCGGAGGAGTGGATCTTCACGATGCAGAAGATCTTCAGTGCTATTGGTTGTCCTCCGGAGGCGAGAGTGGGCCTGGCTACATATGTTTTGGACGGTGCTGCGTCCAACTGGTGGAGGTCCACATCTGCAGTGGTGTTTGCGGATCGAGATGATATAGCCTGGGAGGAGTTCGTTGGCGAGTTCAACGAGCAGTATTTTCCGCAGCATGTCCAGGATGAGAAGAGGGAGGAGTTTCTGAGTCTTCAGCAGGGAGACATGACCCTGGCAGGCTACATCGGGAAGTTCAACGCCCTAGGGCGTTACTGTCCCGAGATGTATATCACACAGGAGCAGAGAGCAGGGAAGTTCGTCCGAGGGCTCCGGAAGCAGTTGAGGACGAAGGTGCTGACACATATGCCACGCACATTAGCTGATGCTGTGAAGAGTGCTACTGTTCTTGATCGTGACTACAGAGAGAACTACCAGGATGAGAGGAGGCCATCGGGTAGGTTCTTTGGGAGGCCAGGAGGTCAGACTGGAGGGAATCCGGGCAAGATGCCCCGATTCGAGAGAGCAGGAGTAGCAGTACCACGACCTGAGCCTTGTGGTACTTGTGGGAGGTTTCACTCCGGGCCGTGCTTCACCCCCGGAGCATGTCATGGTTGTGGTCAGCTGGGTCACTTTATTAGGAGTTGTCCGAGCCGAGGAGCTGGACCGAGCAGACCATTGGGTTTACCAGCACCAGGCAGAGGTGGAGGCGGAAGTAGACCACCTTTCAGACCACAGCAGGGGCAGCGCACTGGCAGAGTTTACACCATCCAGGCAGAGGAGGCTCGTGATGGAGGTGCTGTCGTGGAAGGTACGCTTCTTGTCGCAGGTTCAGTAGCTAGGGTGCTCTTTGATTGTGGCGCGACACACTCGTTCATCTCAGAGAGATTTGCGGGAGTGTTGGGTTGTACCCTTGCGATGTTGACTGCCACGTTGGAGGTCAGCACACCCCTGGGTCTGGTGGGCACTGTGGGGAGATTTGTCCCCGGCGCCACGGTTGTTTCGGGAGATCAGGAGTTTCCGGCAGACCTGGTCTTGCTACCGATGGAGGACTTTGATGTCATACTTGGGATGGATTGGCTGTCCCAATATGATGTTCGAGTCTTGTGCCGTGAGAAGAAGATTTTGATCCCGAGGAAGGGTTTGCCTGATATTCTGATTAGAGGGATCAGAAGCAGAGGGGGTCGCATTATTGTATCTGTTGTGAGAGCTCAGAGACTGTTACAGCAGGGATGTCCAGCATTTCTGGCGACACTTGTCGTTGCGGAGGCAGAGTCTCAGAGGCTAGAGGACATTGAGGTGGTGCAGGAGTTCGCTGATGTTTTTCCAGCGGAGATTCCAGGTTTACCACCACACCGGGAGTTGGAGTTCGGCATTGAGTTGGTAGCCGGCACTACACCACAGTCGAAGGCTCCATACCGGATGGCACCTGCTGAGTTGACAGAGTTGAAGAAGCAGTTGCAGGAGTTGATGGACTCTGGATTTATCAGACCGAGCGTCTCGCCTTGGGGTGCACCAGTTTTGTTTGTGAAGAAGAAGGACGGATCCTTGAGGATGTGCATAGACTACAGGATGCTGAACCAGGTGACAGTGAAGAATAGGTATCCCTTACCTAGGATCGAGGACCTCTTTGACCAGCTGCAGTCAGCGAAGGTTTTCTCGAAGATTGACCTGCGTTCAAGATATCACCAGTTGAGGATCCGAGATGAGGACATCCAGAAGACAACCTTCAGGACGAGATATGGACACTATGAGTTCTTGGTGATGCCATTTGGATTGACGAATGCTCCGGCAGCGTTCATGGATCTGATGCACCGGACATTCAGGCAGTATATTGATATATTTGTGATTGTCTTCGTGGATGACATTTTGATCTATTCGCCAGATGTAGAGCAGCACAGAGAGCATCTGAGGATTGTACTCAGCATCTTGAGGGCTCAGCAATTATATGCTAAGTTCTCAAAGTGCGAGTTTTGGTTGGACAGAGTGGCATTCCTCGGACACATTGTATCGGCAGAGGGGATATCAGTGGATCCGGCAAAGGTGGAGGCAGTGACACAGTGGAGGACCCCTACGAGTGTGACGGAGATTAGGAGCTTTGTTGGACTTGCGGGTTATTATCGTCGCTTCATCAAAGACTTCTCGAGAATGACAGCACCACTGACGGCTCTGACGCGGAGGGGAGTCACCTTTGTATGGTCGCAGAAGTGCGAGGACAGCTTTCAGGAGCTGAAGAGATTGTTGACCACAGCACCAGTTTTGTCATTCCCGAGTGGCACAGGTGGATTCGTGATTTATAGCGATGCTTCAGGTGTTGGCTTAGGATGTGTACTTATGCAGCACGGGAGGGTGATCGCGTACGCATCCAGACAGCTGAAGGTCCATGAGAGGAATTACCCGACACATGATTTGGAGTTAGCAGCAGTGGTCCACGCACTGAAGACCTGGAGACACTATCTTTATGGCGAGCAATTTGAGGTGTTTACAGATCATCAGAGTCTGAAGTACCTGTTCTCGCAGAACGAGCTGAACATGAGGCAGCGCAGATGGCTTGAGTTTATTAAGGACTATGACTTTACTATCTCTTACCATCCGGGGAAGGCGAACACAGTTGCAGACGCTTTGAGCCGGAAGGTGGAGGTATCAGTAGCAGGCCTATGCATTCAGGAGTGGCGACTGCTGGAGTCTTTAGCGGAGTGGAGACCATTTACAGATAGCTCTGAGGGTGCAGTGATTGCAGGGTTGAGAGTAGAGCCTCAGACAGTATCAGCAGTGATTCATGCTCAGACTACAGATGATGAGTTGAGCGGTTTGTTACAGTTAGCTGCCAGAGATGGGTCAGACTTCAGAGTTGGAGTGGATGGAGGTCTGAGATTCAGAGACCGTATCTGGGTGCCGAAGACAGAGGACCTGAGACATGACATCATGGAGGAGGCACACAGATCGAGATATTCCATTCATCCAGGGAGCACCAAGATGTACAAAGATCTGCAGCGGAACTTCTGGTGGCGAGGTATGAAGAAGGACGTTGCAGACTTTGTGTCGAGGTGTTTGGTCTGTCAGCAGGTGAAGATCGAGCACCAGAGACCAGCAGGGCAGATGTAGAGGATTGAGTTGCCCGAGTGGAAGTGGGAGCACGTGACGATGGATTTTGTTACGGGGCTACCGAAGACACGGAGATTCCACGATGCGATTTGGGTTATAGTCGATCGACTGACCAAGTCGGCACATTTCTTAGCTATTAAGACCACTCTTGCTCTGGAGGGTCTAGCTAAGTTATATATTGATGAGATTGTCAGACTTCATGGCGTACCAGTCAGTATCATTTCAGACAGAGATCCCAGATTCACTTCGAGATTTTGGGAGAGTCTACACAGAGCACTGGGGACACGTCTGAAGTTTAGCACAGCTTTCCACCCACAGACTGATGGCCAGTCAGAGCGGACGATACAGACATTGGAGGACATGCTGAGAGCGTGTACACTTGACTGGGCTGGGCATTGGGACGAGCATTTGCCGTTGATCGAGTTCGCCTACAACAACAGCTACCACTCGAGTATTGGGATGGCACCCTATGAGGCATTATACGGGAGGCCGTGTAGATCGCCGGTATGCTGGAGTGATGTGGGCGAGAGACAGCTAGTTGGACCTGACATTATCCAGTTGTATTCAGAGAAGGTGGAAGTGATTCGGAGACGACTAGCTACGGCGCAGAGCAGACAGAAGAGTTATGCTGATACGCGGAGGCGTGAGCTGACTTTTGATGTAGGAGATCATGTCTTCCTGAAGATCTCGCCTTCCAGAGGGGTGATGAGATTCGGGAAGAAGGGGAAGCTGAGTCCGAGATATGTTGGACCTTTTGAGATATTGGATCGGGTCGGGGAGGTGGCATATAGGATTACACTACCGCCACAGTTCGCAGGACTTCACAACGTCTTCCATGTTTCAATGCTGAGGAAGTACGTGGCCGATCCAGCTCATGTGATAGAGATAGCAGTACCAGAGATCCGGCAGGATTTGTCATTAGATGAGAGACCAGTTGAGATTGTGGATCAGATGGTACATCAGCTCAGGAGGAGAGCGATTCCGATGGTGAAGGTCAGGTGGCAGCATCACACTGTCAGAGAGGCTACCTGGGAGATCGAGGAGGATGTCAGGAAGCAGTATCCAGAGTTGTTTCGGTAAGTCTGTTGTTTCGAATTTCGCGGACGAAATTCTTTTAAGGAGGGTAGATTGTAATAACCTAATCTAAAACATCTTAATTAACTAAACCTAAACCTAATTAACCTAATCTAATCCTGGAATAGTGTAACATGAGGTGTTGAAAGGAGAGAGAGTGTGTTGGCTGGTTATAATTGGAAAGGTTTTAGGTGAGTGGTGATTGGAGGATAGGGAGGTGAGATAAGCTTGGGTTCTTTTATAAATAGGGATGTTAGGTTAAGCTGAAAACGTTTTCTTCATTTCGTGTCTTAACAGAGAGTGAGAGGAGGTGAATTTCGGAGAAGAAGAAGAAGGTGAAGTAGAAGAAGAGGAGAAGAAGGAGAAGAAGGAAGAAGAAGAGGAGTGAAGTGACTCAAGCTCGGGAGACTTCCACAACCGTCAAAAAGGTATGCCAAGTCTTCATATTAACTCCCCAAGAGGTGTGGGAGTGTAGAGGACGGCGTTGGTGCCGTTTCTCCGGTGAAAACCCTACTGGACGGAGGTTGAAGACGACTGGTTCGGTCGACCGTTGGGTGTTTCGGTCGACCGAACAACGTCTAAATGATGCCTGTCCAGTGGGAAGATGTATTGTTCGGTCGACCGGTATATGGGTCGGTCGACCGATATTTATAAATATTAACTTACTGCCCGAAAACGGTCGAACGATGTCTGTGTGACGGTCGACCGTTTATGCCAAATTTCGCGGGAAATAAAGGGTTACATTAGCCGGTCGACCGGTGTTGTTTCGGTCGACCGAACCCAGTAGATAGGTTAGACAGGCCTTCGGCCGACCGAGTGTGTGTCTCGGTCGACCGAACTGCGCAAGGTCGGTTACGAGCGTTGACCATCTAAACGGTCGACCGCTCTGGATCCGGTCGACCGACCGCGTGCAGTTTTCCTGCAGTGATGTGCCTGTAGATCGGTCGACCGGAAGGTAGGTTTCGGTCGACCGAATGCTGTAGGCAGGATTCAGGCAGTTTTCCTTATCGGTGGAACGGACCCTGGTTTGACCGATTGGATATATATGTATATTAAAATGTATAGCGTAGACCTTCCAAACGGTCGACCGCTAGAGGACTTTTGTTCGACCAATTGGTAGGTATTTCGGTTGGCGTGGTTCGACCGGTAGACTTGTTTGTACAGTACCGTGTACTGTGTGGGGGACCGGCCGACCGGTGTGCTTTTAGCGGTTGACCGATCTGCCGCAGGTTGGTGGATTTATCCACACGCGATCCGTTGAGTATAGGTCGACTACCGGCTCCGAGGCGACGGTTGATTACCGGCTTTGAGAGCTACGGATTTCACCTTCGACGAAGGCGTATTATTGTACTACCTTTTTCCTCTCTTACCGAGCGGGGTGTAAGGGATGTGTGCCGTAAACCTTGGGCAGTTTGCGAGGGTTTAGCGGTAGGCCGAGGATGTTCCGGCAGGGTGCGCGTTTGGCAGCTCTTGGGGGAGCAGCGACTGTCGTCTGACCCGAGTTGTGTATTCGGCGGGCTGACTCGCTCCTGGAGTGCGGCGTGTACCGGGGGTTCCTTCCTGCACTTTTTGGGGAGCAGTGGTGTCGACTGACCCTTGTGAGGCAGCGGTGGACTGACTTGACCCTAGTGGCAGGAGTGGTTCAGTGCCGCGGAGGCGGTGAGGGCATTATTGTGGGCCCGATGCGGATGATCATGTGCATAGCATTGCATTGTCTTTAATTCCTTTTTATATTTTTAGGAGGTTTGGTATACGGGGTTCCTGCAGGGAACTCAGGCATGTTTGTTTGTTTTCATTTCAGGTAGCGATCAGGGTTAGAGTCAGGTGGTGACCGAGGACGGTGCCCCCGGGATTAGATCATGTTCTCCTTATTAGCTTCTTTTGTTTGAGGTAGTGATTACATGTACATTCACTTTTGTTGTAATCACAGTTGACTTATTTATATAGTTTGACTTCCACGTGGGTCTGTATCCTTTATATTATATTATATATATATATATATATATATGTTGGTTTGTTTTTCCGTGACGTATCCTGTGTTGACCGTTGACGGTCTTTATTATCGTTTAAATTTTCCGCTGTTTTCGGGTACGTTACAGTTATGAACTCGAAACTGCCTGTAATCATGATAGCAACAACTTCAGTTTACGTAAACCAAAACCAGAGTTTTAAAAAAATATATAAAATATGTTTTGGGGAAAGATTGAGGAGAGTTCCCCATGCTTTTGGAGGAAAAACTACTAGCGTCACCTTGAGTGATTTGACTTTGGATATGTAAATTAAAATTTGCAAACTATGATCTGCTTATTGATTTGTATAGAATGTACCTAGCTCCAATATCAAAATATATAGTTAACCAATTAAAACTCCATTGAATAAAGAAGCATTTACTAGGAAGACTAAGAGGGAGTAAGAGATACTTACTGCTCCTATCCTAACCAACTCTGCAGTTACAAATGGGTGCATTAGGAAATAGCTTTTGCTTGGTGCCCAGTGTAATGTGTAATTGAGGTAATTATAGTCTTGTAATATGTGTCAGTTACTGTTAAAATTGTTATTAATGGAGATTGAATTTAGCTCGAATAGTCATTACTTTGTAAGCCCTATAAATATCAAGCTATGAGCATTAGCAACCAACATTCATGTGCTAGGGTTATTCCTTACTCTCCCTATTACGATGCACCTCTCTCTTCTTCCCCATTCGTTTTCGGAGCTCCATCCAGATCGTGCTGCCTTCAATCTTGTTTAAGCAAATCGTGATTCCTTCTTGGTATCAAACCAAGATGACCTAACAATGACAGTGACATATTACTATTTAACTATTCTCTAAACCTAGTCATGACTCATGAGGCTCTAAAGTGTTATGATATGTTAATTAGCCATTCTTTCCGAGGTAAGGAAATACTTAATGTAACATCCTCAAACACAGCGGAAAAAATTAAAATTTTCAAAACAACAATCAACAGAGGATATTACTCAAAAACAAGAAAGACGGTGCACCAACATATATAATATATATATCCGAATATTTTCCAAAAGGGTGATTACATCAAAAGGCTAAACAATAAATACAAGTAATCACTCGGCCTCAAATGAGAGAAAATAGGATCACGTAGCAGTACTCCTCTCCTCGGTCACCACCCCACCTAACGCCGGTCACGGTCAGAAAGTAAACATGCAACAATGCCTGAGTTTCCAGAAGGAAACCTCGTATGTCAAACTCTATAATGCATGAAATGAAAATCACCATAGCATGCAATTCTACTAACAAAAAAAACATCACAAGCAGGTTGGGCTCCAGGACTCTTTCACCCAACCACAACACACACAACAGTCACGAGGCTCCAGGGCTTTTTCACCCAACCACCGCAACACACACTCGTCGCCAAGCTGGGCTCCAGGCCTTTTTCAGCCAACTGCAGCTACCATGACACGACCAAGGGCTCCAGGCCTTTTTCAGCCAACCCTTAACACGCGGTCCCTGCTCAGGCTCCAGGCCTTTTTCAGCCAACCTGAACGCACTACGGAGCTCTAGAGATTTTTCACACAACCCCGTACAGACTAGCTGGGCTCCAGGGCTCTTTCACCCAACCACAACTCTCACACAGTTACGGGGCCCCAGGGCTTTTTCACCCAACCACCGCAACACCGCATTTTCTAAGCTGGGCTCCAAGGATTTTTCACCCAACCCAAGCTCTCACACAGTTACGGGGCTCCAAGGCTCTTTCACCTAACCGCCGCAACACTCGTGCACCCTAGCACACTTGTCGGAAGAACATCGGCACCACAACTCGCCCCACACGGAAGACAACAACAACCGCACCCCATAGTGCAAAACTGGACACAAACGGTCGACCAAACTAAAAGTCCCGGTCGACCGAATCACGCAAACACAGGGCAATTGCCTCGACAGGCACTCCATCGGTCGACTGATTCCCACCAACAATACTAATTCGGTCAAACCAAAGTCAAGGGGCGGTCGACCGTTTAGATGATCAACTCCCATGTTCGACGAACAAAACGACCAATCGGTCGAATGGCAAAGGGGCCCCGTTCGACCGAAAGTCACCATGGACAAATCCCTCACTCTCCACAATGAATCCGGTCGAACCCCTAGCACTCTCGGTCGACCGAATTCCACCAGGGAATTCCCCCAACTCTCACCACGAATCCGGTCGAACACCCGAGCACTCTCGATCGACCGAATTCCACCAGGAAATTCCCCCACGCTCTACATCAAGTCAAACCACCATTCCAACTTCAGTCACGGTCGGACGAAGTCATACAGGCGGTCGAACGGCAAAGGGGACCCGTTGGACCGAAACCAACCAGGCTTGCCTCAAATGCACAACGGTTCGACCGCCCTAAGGGCATCGTTCGACCGTTGTGAGGCAGAACCCGAATTCTCTTTATGAACGGTCGACCGTTTGCACCAACCGGTCGACCGATCAGGCAGTAAAACCTGTTGCACGTTTACTTGCGACGAGTCGGAAGGCCTACCGTCGACTTCCAAATACTCACACTACTTAAGTGAGAGAGTTGACATACCGGAAGGTTTGAAGAAACATTTGAAGAACCACGACAACGCTTCCACGAGCACGTCTCCCCAAAATCATGATCCGTCGACGAACCTCACGTTCAAACCACGATCAACACCTCCTCGACGATCCACACTCACGATTCCACCTTCGTCAACATCCACCAAGCAACCATGACCACAACAACAAGTTAGGTCGAGGGAGAGAAACCAAAACGAGCGGGAAGGTTGAGAACCCAACACTCACCTCCACACGCAACCGCAACGCGACGAACACCTCCTTCTCGTCGGAGCACACCCTCCACGCCGGAGCACCACCTCCACGCCGGAGCACCACCTCTGAGAGAGAGAGAGAAACATGAGGGAGAGAATGAGAGAGTCGTGAGAGGGAGAGAGAGATCACCCCTAAATATCTTCCACTTCTTCAATCCTCACCATCCATTCCATCTCCACCACTCATCCATCACACTCCATCTGAGCCGTCCAACTCATCTCCTCCTAAAACATCACCAACACTCAATTAGGATTAGGATCAGGATCCCACACTTCTATGTTTGCTATGCATATTTTTTATATTTTACTTCTGATTTGTTCCATGGGCCTCCTCATGTTACTAGTGAAAAATTTATATAAGAACTTAGTACCTTGTAATGGCTCGAATTACCATGCTATGTTACGGTGATATGCTTCCTATTACTTGTGTATGTAATGTTGATATTAAGCACGATAATGGTATATATGTTCTCTTACAATTGTCTTATTAAACACTAGTATGGAGTGTTTGAGGATAATCTTCTATTTAAGAATTTTATCGCTACACAATGTCACTATGTAACTTTTCAATGTTATGGTCCTCACAAATCTGTCCATACCATGCGGTTTCAAGGTGTTCATATTCAGTACTGATGCCAGATAACTGATAAAAAGTGTAGAATAATGGCTGCGATTGTAATAACCTTATTCTAAACACCTTAATTAAACTAAACTAAACCTAATTAACCTTAATTAAGCATGTTACAGTAGATGTAAGGGGATAAGATTGGGGAGATGAGGTGGCTTGTTATGGTTGGAAGCTTTGGAGGTGGAGTTAAAGATAAAACTTGATTTCTCCTATAAGTAGAGGTGTAAGGTTAAATAAAACGTTTTCTTCTTCTTTATCAAATTCCAGAGAGTGTGAGACACAATCATCGGACTGAAGGTCGGAGAGAAGGAGAAGAAGAGGAGGAGAAGGAGAAGAAGAAGAGGAGAAGGAGAAGAAGTTGGGTTGAGGTTGACAAAGCTTGGGAGGCATCCACGAGCTTCAAAAATGTATGCCAAGTCTTCATAATAACTCCCCAAGAGGTGTGGGAGTGTAGGGGGGCGGCGTTGGTGTCGTTTCTCCGGTGAAAACCCAACTGGACGGAGGTTGAAGACGCTCTGTTCGGTCGACCGATTGAGGGTTCGGTCGACCGAATGACGCCTATATGATGCTTGTCCAGCGGGAAGATGTATTGTTCGCTCGACCGGTAGTTGGGTCGGTCGACCGATATTTATAAATATTAACTTACTGTCCGAGAACAGTCGAACGATGTCTGTGTGACGGTCGACCGTTTATGCCAAATTTTAGCGGGAATTTAAGGGTTACATTAGCCGGTCGACCGGTGTTGTCTCGGTCGACCGAACCCAGTAGATAGGTAGACAGGCCTTCGGCCGACCGAGTGTGTGTCTCGGTCGACCGAACTGCGCAAGGTCGGTTAAGAGCGTTGACCATCTAAACGGTCGACCGCTCTGGATCCGGTCGACCGACCGCGTGCAGTTTTCCTGTAATGAAGTGCTTGTTGATCCGGTTAACCGGAAGAGTTCCGGTCGACCGAATACAGTGGGCAGGATTCATGCAGGCCTTCTTATCGGTTGAACAAACCCTGGTTTGACCGACATGATATATATGTATATAAAATATATAGCGTAGACCTTCCAAACGGTCGACCGCTAGATGACTTTTGTTCGACCGATACACTTGTTTGTACAGTACCGAGTACTGTGTGGAAGACCGGTCGACCGATCTGCCGCAGGTTGGTGGATTTATCCACACGTGAGCCGTCGAATATAGGTCGACTACCGGCTCCGAGGCGACGGTCGATTACCGGCCTTGAGAGCGACGAATTTCACCTTCGACGAGGGCATATTATTGTTGACCTCTCATATCGAGCGTGGTGTGAGAGATGAGTGTCGTAAACCTTGGGCTGTTTGCTGGGATTTGTCGGTAGGCCGAGGATGTTCCGGCAGGGAGCAGCGGCTGTCGTCTGACCCGAGTTGTGTATTCGGCGGGCTGACTCGCTCCTGGGGTGGCGGCGTAGTGTCAGGGTTCCTTTCTGCACTTTTGGGGAGCAGTGGTGCCGACTGACCCTTGTGAGGCAGCGATGGACTGACTTGACCTAGTGGTGGCAGGAGTGGTTTAGTACCGCGGAGGCGGAGATGTGTATTATTGTGGACCCGAGGCGGATGATTATGTGCATTGCATTGCATTGTCTTTAATTCCATTTTGTATTTTAGGAGGTTTGGTATACGGTGTTCCTTCAGGGAACTCAGACATGTTTCAATTGTTTGCATTTTAGGTAGTAAGCAGCATTAGAGTCGAGGTGGTGACCGATGAGGGTGCCCCCGGGATCTGATCCTGTCTTCCTTGTATATCTTTTTGTTGAGGTAGTGATTAACCGTTGTATACATTTTGTTGTAATCACAGTTGACTATTATGTATATTTTGACTTCCACGTGGATCTATATCTTATATATATTATATATGTTGGTTTGTTTTCCCGTGATGTGCCCGGTGTTGATCGTTGACGGTCTTTATTATTGTTTAAATTTTCCACTGTTTTCAAGACGTTACAGCGATTGCACTAAATCTTGTTGTTTCAAGATTGTAGTCCTGAGAATTTTTGGGTTGGGATTTTTCGAACATGACCATTCTTCTGTTATTTTGGTCTCAGATTTCTTTTTCTTAGAGACTATAAATTTATTGAATTAATTAAGTACCACCATAACCATAGCTGAACATATCAAATCTATGGAAGTAACTCTAATATCTTCAAGGACCTACCAAGCAAAACGCTGTTGTAATTCTGTGTGAAGATGAACCTGAGCATCAGTCTCCATATATGGTTGATATATAGATGGTGGTAGCTTATAGGAATGATTGTGACCAAGCAACTAATTTTGCTCTTAGATGAGCAATTTTACAGGATTTTTTTACACGAAAGATAATCGCTCCAGTAGTAGTTCAGACAAGCAAATTGAAACTAAAAAATCATGCAATATCTTCTTTGGTAAACCAAAGGACACTTATTACTGTTGTTTAAAAATATGTGCTCATTTCGAATCCAAGTCATTTTAGGACGTCTTATATTTAGCGTTTTACTTCTTCCATTTATCAACAAGTGGCTCCATTGCGTCTCCCACTTTTTCCTTCATATCATCAACCTACAATCAAATTAAAACAGCATGTCTTAGTTTGAACCCTGCCTTATCACTCGGAAGTGCTTTATTGAAACGCATAACATCGGTAAGATCAGAAATATCAATCTAGTATATATATATTCCGGCAGTAAAAAACTTTTGCACACAATCAACCCAAAGATCGGTAGTGTCAAAATTCTAATGTTAACGTATTTGAAAAGCCAACAAATAGTTTGTGACTAACGTATAAAAAAATTATTTTATAGCTGAAAATTAGTGTCATGAAGCTAATTTTGCCATAACTAATTAGTAGTAATTTCTGGAATTTGAATTATTGAGTAATTAAAAATAAATATTATGATGACTATTTCCACTTACATATCAAATAACCATATGACTTCTCCATCCAACGACTTCTCTTAAAAAAAATTCTACTCACTCTCATTATCTCATAGTTACCTCAAGACCGGGGTTTGATCTCTAGCTATTCTCTAAGTTTATCTGATCCCAAGTAGTTAATTATAACCAACTTAAAGCAATAACTAAGTTCTGACAAATTTCTTTGAACTAAAAATCCCAACCTTCTAAGCTAGTACAATACTTTCTCCAAATCAATATCACCTACAAGATTATCCAATGTTTAAAGTTACATACCTTATCTATGAAGGAGTTGAGTTTCTTTGCATCCTTGCCTGCCTCCTCTGCCATCTTATCTATGAACTCCAACTCTTTCCTCATCTTCGAGTCCTTAGGTAGAGTGAATGCTAGTGTTTCGGTCACTTTCTCCATCATTGGCGCCAAATTCTCCACATCTTCCAACGTTGTTTTAGCCTTCTTCTCCATTTCCCCTATCATACGTCAAATATATAACACAATATGTATGTAACTCCACCAGACGAAGATGTGTACAATAATACACATAAGGAAGATGAATATATTCAAAACCTTCAAATTTTATGGCTCTCTTGGATAGTGGTATGGCAAGAACAATGATGACTCCTGCAGATCCCAACCCTAGCAACCACTTAATCCTGCATTATAAGATATTACATAATTTGTTTTGATCCAGTTAATTTAATCTTTTATTGTAGTTTGGGGACTCCTTATTTTTTAAGGTAAATCTATCATTTTTTGTCGAATTATGCATTTTTTTATTTTTTTACATGTAATACGAATAGCTCATTTCAGAAAACTTTTCATCTCCTCCTAAGAGGTCTTTCCAGATTAATAAAAGTACCTAATTCCACAAAAAATCGTTGATTTTGTGATCATTCTCTTTGTTAGACATCTTAATTATTATTTTTCTATTTGACTTTGTACTTGAGTTGATCCTGCAAAAGTAGATATTCTCTTCATGGAGTGGTGAAGATTCATATAAACCTTTAATCATTGCATTTTACTTTAGGTTTATTTATTTATTTCCATTATATATATATGTAACATGCTCCTACCATTTCTTAGAATTAGGCAAAAATTACCTAGTAAATAATACAGCAAAGTGATTTTTTTGACAAATACGAAATATTTGTTTTATTGATGGACAAGAAGAGTTGTCTATTTAAAGTCTTCACATATCTGCATTGGTGTAAAAATTGGTATTACATGGTCTTTGTAACAAATGTTTTAGATGTTTATTCTTTGATTGAAGAAGTGATTTTAGCATGGGCCCATATCAAAAAATAGAACTTGAGAAATATTAACATTCATTAACGAGAGAGAAAAGACGAAAATATAATTCATATAGTATAGTTATTCTCTTTGTCTATTTACATACCATAAGGGGAACCATCCACCACGCGCGTTTCCATTATCCCTGAAACGAAAAAAAGAGTAGAAATCCATTTAAATTTAAAAAGGTATAATAGGTAAGTCTCAGGCTCTCAGCAGAAGTTCATATAATACTAATAAGCTGGATAATTTTCCAAAAGTGACAACCACGAGTCCATGACCCCCGTTACTGCACTTGCATACACATTTATTTCTTGACAATTAGTCAGAGGGTCAGAAATCTTGGTTTGAACTTGTAATTTTTAATGTCACTCATGTACTTATTATTGTTCGGAGAAATCCACTAATTGAAATGCATAAACTACTTATAATTTTATTGTACTTATTTGACATTTTTCAAAAATCTATGGGCTTCACCCCCGTTAAATTCAAGTATACTACATCTGGATGTGATTCAAAATCTCAGTAATTAACATGATCAAATTATATTCCCAACATATACTTAAGCTTACTTAGAATTATTAGTAACTCCGGAAACAACTTCGTCATCCGAGGGTTTCATGGCTCTAGACACCTGAAGATTCCGTTGCCGGTGACCGGAACTCAAGATCTTCACAGACCGACAGGGAACTAAACCAGGATCCGATTGGCCGAAAGAAGAGATGAGGCGGAGCGCCGGAAGATTGAGTGAGGCAGTGGTCATGTCTGGTGTAACGTAGCACCTTCGCACTATATATATAGATACAAATATATAGAAGTCACTCTCCAAGTCCACCTCTCCCTTTGTTGGAATTTGTTGTCTTTGTTTTCTTTGAATGGAGGTCGCAACAGCTGGATATATATATAGTCTCTTTCCAAGCGATTGATGATTTACGTTGTTGGCATGTTGGGATGACCATTTGAATTGAAAACATGAAAATATGATTCCTAATGCATGCTTGGGACCATACTGTGGGGATGGACGGGTTGTTCAGAGAACTTATTCGATTTGGATTCGATGCGTCGGAGAAGTCAATTAATAGAGGATGTTAGCTATCTTGGTTCATCGGATATTGTAATATCCTGAGACAGCGGAAATTTAAAAATTTATAATCAAGACAATGAAACTTAATAATCAAAGACGAGACTGTTACTTCTCATAAAACAAATAGCGGTGCACCAAATTACATCAGAGTTTGTCAAAAACGATACATGATTACTACAGAACAACAAGGAAGATAAATGTAATCATGTCGACCTCAATGGTCCGAGTAGAGGATCCGACTCCAAAATTCGTGTGCTCGCCGATCACCACCTAACTCGACCTACTGTGGTCCTGAAAAATATATAACAACAATGCCTGAGTTTCTAGAAGGAAACCCCGTATGCCAACTCACCTATATGTGTGCATTACACAAATGAACCTATCATACTAGAAGCATGTCATGACATCAACAGAAAGGAAAACAGTTCCCCCGAAGGGTAAAACAGGACATCAGTCCGACAGTCAACATCGGGTCTCCCGAGGAGACCTACTGCAGGCACATGCAGTCTTACAGCACGCGACATCGCACCACCACACGCGGCTACGCTACTCAAGGGTTCGGCAGGGAGCCTCTGTCACGCCTGCGGGCTGATAGAATACATATCTGCAAATCTCTGTGGTCGGAGCCACGGGGACCAATGGGGTCGTCGCCCGGAAGGTATAACAACATCATCTCGATAGGTGCCCAGTAGAGGAATCAACATAGCCGGAACAACCTCGGCCCAACAATCATCATCGCAAGCACAACCTTGGCGACATCACCGGCATGACATCGGTGGTCCATCACAAACGTCCGGCATAGCATCGGACGGGTCCAGACCGAAGTCTGCCAGGTCATCAGGCTCCACGAGCCGCAAACACCAATCACGCCGCTATAAAAGCAGGGCAGCGACCTCCGTATCCCATTGGCCGGTAGTCACCTCACTCAACGCCAGTTGCGTGCCCGCACAACATCAAACATTGGGATCCACGATCTCTCAGGCCTGCTATACTACAATGAGTCCAATCAATCCATCATCTTAGTCACAGTCCATACTTGGAGGTGATGCGTCCCGAACACCCACACTTTTCCACACGACGGTCCCTGGGCAAGCACGCGGACGCGCCCACCGTCACCTCCCGGCTCACGCACAAGGCGAGGACACGGGTTTCCGTGGACAAAGTTGGCATTCAAAAAGAGAACCGGGAATTCTGTCCTGGGCCCAAACGGTCGACCGGAAGAGGTGATTCGGTCGACCGATTCCAGAAAGGAATCGGTCGACCGTACGCCTAACACGGTCTACCGCTGCGCTCAAAACACAATCCCCAACGGTCGAACAAAGGTCTAAAACCAGTTGACCGAACGAGGTCAAAATCCAGAGTCTGGTCAACATCAAAATCAACACTATCGGTCGACCGACTCAGGGGTCCCGGTCGACCGAAACGAACAGGTTCAAACTAGTATTCTACGTCATAAAACGGTCGCACGCAAACATACAACGGTCGAACAAGCATACATAATAAATCGGTACACTTAAGTTCTGGTCGAACGTCCCCAAGGAACCGGTCGACCGAAACACAACATGCACTCCCAACTCACCAGCAAAATGCACTACCGGTCGACCGCCACGAGGCATCGTTCGACCGGTGAAGGTTCGAGTCGGGCAAAAACACAACATCGATCGACCGCCTGAAGGGATCCGGTCGACCGTTGGTCATCTTCAACCTCACGCCAGCCGAGGATTTACGAAGAAACTCGTCGTCGGAGACGTCTCCGACCCTTTTCGGCTGACCAACACCTCCCCCACACTTGGGGAGCAAGCAAACCACACTAATGAGTCGACATACCTCACACGAAGACGGATCAACGCTCACGCCTCCGTCCCCTCCTCACGCGCGACCTCCTCTTCGCAACGACCACCTCACGCCGGAGCCTCCGTGTCCGCTGCCTCCTCTGGACACTGGGAAAGAAAAGAAATGAGAGAGAGCAAGTGAGTGAGAGAGAGAGAGAACAAAACCCAATTTAAACCCAACCATTCAACTCGCGTCTACAGTGCCCGACACCCTCAACCCATCACCCTCCCCTCATCCACAGTGCACGCCCCCTTCTCTTCCCCATGCAAAACACCTCCTTAATCCATGATTAACCCTAAACCAGGTTAGGGTTCTAACAGATATGATTTTATCTTGATTTGTTTTTCTTTATATGTCAAAACATGTTCAACTTATCTTCAGGCGAATTTCAATTCTTTTTGTAAACACATTCAGCGGCAAACGGGTAGTATCCATATCAATCAAGGTCAAAGTGACTCCTTCGGTTAGAGGAATACAAATAAAAGCAATAAAAGGCGTAGATTCGTATATAAATCTATCTGTTATTGACATAAAATTAATTCCTGAAAGCATGATTATGGATGATGGTGAGCTCCGGTAGCCCGACTCAATACACAGCCGATCTTAAAAAAATCCGACCTGAGCTCAAGCCCATGTTGCAATGGGTTGGGGTTGGATTTAAAATACAATTCATTTGATATAATGGGCCGGGTTTGGTAGAACATAACCCGACCAATAAGCCACTGGGCTGGCCTGAAATGAAATTGTAAATTTACATATGGTTAATTGCAATTTGCCGCTCTATGATTTCATTCGTTTCATTTTGAATCTCTAATCCACTCCTTTTCCTGAATCATTATGTGAAAATTGGAAGAAAATAATAATAAGATTATTTATCTACTTTAAATTAATTTTTCTCCTGTATAACAGACATGTGTGAATATAACTCGTAAATAAACACAATTCATTTATTAAATGGGTTAGATGAGTTAGGTTGAATTATTAGATGAGTCCGGTTTGGGTTTTCATTTCCAATACATATATAAATGGGTGGGTTTGGATTTAACTAAATTGGATACTGCAAGTGGGTTTGACATGAACACAACGTGCCAACCTATATTAACACCCATACATATTATAGGACAAGTTTGATAAATCAAGTTAGCATCAACACACAAACTTCCCAAATTACCCCTATTAATGTCTTGACTTAGTTAGGGAAAACCCCCAATATTTTTGCTTCTAAAGTATACTAGGGGCAGTTTGGATTTGATTTTGAAAATATGATTCATGAATATTTTTCTCTTGGTCGCTACCCCAATAAACATCGGTACAATATACTAATTCCAGAATGACTTCAGCTTAAAGTGTGAAACAGAGTACTTTTATTATCTTAGTACTGTTTATATTAATATTGATAGCCTTTTATCAAAGAAAGTTCAGTGGATGCTTAATTTCGTCATGGTAACATCGATCTAACAACGCCTGGATGTAATAAGATCCCATGGATGGCAATGATCGTACAGCTGAAAACCACCAGCATGCATTATTGCCCTGAATTTTAGTCGCAATTACCAAACCAAATTATATGATATATGCGCAATAATCGGCACCTACGATGAAACCGTTTGAAATAAAATGAATGTGAATTGTGAACAATGAATTAGACTCCTCCGAGTGGAACATCAATTGATTGATGGTGGTAGTTTGTCAAATTGATACCTGTCATAAAGCAACGTATAAACTCGGACCACAAGCGTCCCTTTCTCGTTCGCCAAGTTTAAAAGTCACGCGAAACATCGACATCGTATCTACTGCTCTTCTATGTTCTAACCCGCCAGCTACTTCAAACCAATCTGATTACTTCCCGTTGGAACACTTACCATAGTTAGGCATTTCTCTTTTTGTAATTTTTACTTCCATTAGTAATAATCTGCTTACTACTGGAATTTGCTCACTGCTATTAGTCAAAAAAGGTTAGGAACGTCTCTTTTTAAAGTATAGTAGCCATATTTTTTATATCATGTTACAAGATACATCAAACTTGTAATGATAGAAGCTGGGTTGCTTTTCTGTGAGCATTTGACTAAGTCAATCTAGAGTAAACCATAATTTGTTTCTCTCAACCTTTGTACCATTAAAAATTAATCCCATCAGTGTTCAGTTGCAACATTTGACGTGTTGTTAGGTTACGGGTGTGGATAGTTCGTATATGTATTCGTTTTTAGGATATTAACATCAATTTTTTATATCCAAACATATAATGTTTTATATCCAAACATTATAGATGCAAGTATGCATAATTTGGTGGATAAAAATACTAATATTCTTAAGTTTTCTGTAATATTTCTCCCCATCTATGTAAGAATTAGGAATCTATTTACAATTTCTTATTTACATTTGCACCGGGTGTCGCAATTTAGGTCATAACATAGTAACAAAACATGAATCTTACACGAGGAAAATGGTCACCAATTTAACCCAAATGACTTATGTTCCCAAATCGATTGACATGTTTGATCCGCTATCGGTTTGGGTTTAACACATGCAAGAATGCAATTTATGTGGTCGTGTCCAACCCATTTATTATTCATATATATTCTTTTGAATAATATTTTACCAAAACATAAGATTGGAAAAAAACTTCATGATTTTCCTTTTTAAATTCAAAATGTATCAAATACCAATTGGCCAACTAATAAAACATTTTTTTGTTAGCTTCAGTATTAATCACCATATCATCGGGGAAAAATCAAAATCAAAATCTTACCCTAAATCTCTCGTTGTCTCTCTGATTTATAAATGTTCTTGTTGAGAGAAAACTTACAACTATCATTAATTATCTCTTTAATTGATTGGGGATTGACCATTGATTTGTTACCGGAAATACATGCCATATGATATGGGTAACTAAGTTTAACAAGACGTTTGATTAAGCCCATCTTGCGAGTTGGTTTGAGTTTTGAGTTTGAATCTCTAACGTTCTAGTGAACGCATCGGACTTGTGTTTAGATAAATTAAATTGTATTCTCGATAAATTTGACACGAACATGACATGTCAACCTTTCGCCCCTAAAACCAATATTCACTTGTAATAATGATACAAGTATTTTGAAAAATGTATATAATGGATGATCTACCTTCTAAGATGGTTCATCTTCAACCAATCTATTGTAACCCTTCTATTAAAATGTGTTGTAATGTGCATTGTATTTATATCCTTATCTAGTATACATTATGTAACTTCTACACATCTATGTGTATGTATATGAGATTGTGCTATGTATTGAGGAGATAGAAGATAAAAGTATACATCTTTCTTCTCATCCACATACTTCTTTGTCTTGTTGTTCTTCTATTTTTAAGGATGTTCAACATATTTGATAACAACAAGTTGGTTTTTTGAATGTGTATTTAACTCAAATGTAATTTATCAATATAATTCTAAAAGGTTTTTAGATAACCCACATTATTTCATGATAATCACTTTTCTAACCCACGAGACTGACTTTATTTAATGATTATGATTCTACACCTACCTTTCACAAAACACGATTAACCTAAACACACCCATGGGAACACCACACCACCCACCCCTCCACAATTCAACTCTTTCCTGCAACCCCCCTTGACTTCTCGGCACTTCACTCTGACACAATCCAACTCAATCCCTCTCTCTAGACATGTAGCCAAAGGCAACGACAAAACCAAGACATCCCATCCCAATGGCTTCTTCCCGCCGGCTACTCTACCCGTACTCCGACTCCATACCACCTGTGCCGGAGCCCAAATTCCTGCCCCTCCCTGACGCCCTTCCCAAACCCCCGATCCCCATCAACGGCCAAATCCCCTACTCCCAACGCCCCTCCACCCACCACCAAAGCGTCCTCATCCTCGCCATCGCCTCCGTCCTCGCCGCCTCCTTCCTCCTCCTCTCTTACTACTCCTTCCTCCTCCTCCTCCGCCGCCACCACCGCCGCCGCCGCGCTCTAGCCCAAACCCCCGACGTACACCCCGTCATCCCTGGCGACGAGATCCACCACGTGTGGTATATCCGCACGGTGGGGCTCGACGAGAGCACGATCGGGTCGATCGCGATATGTCCGTACAAGAAAGATGAGGGGTTGATCGACGGCACGGATTGCTCCGTTTGCTTAAGCGAGTTCGGCGATGGGGAGCTCGTGAGATTGCTGCCCAAGTGTAGCCACGCTTTCCACATCTCGTGTATTGATACCTGGCTTAGATCGCACGTGAATTGCCCTCTCTGCCGCTCCCCAATTGTTGCTCCTCCGGTGACCTTTCCGGTAGAGAATACTGCTTCTGTTGTGGTGGAAGAGGGGGAGGGGAGTGAGAGTGGAATTGGGTCGTCTTCGGAATCTGTTGTCGAGGAGTCTCCGGTTCCGATTCCGGTTCGGGGTCGGATCGATGAGGGTGATTCGGCGAGGTGGAATTCGGTGAGGCGGTCGGTTTCGATGGACTTCTCGGGGCGTAAAGAGGGATCACCGATGAAGGTTCCGTTTGGGATTGAGAGGTCTATGTCTACTACTGGTAATAAGTTCTTGATGTCGAGGTTGGGTAGAGTGCATAGCGTTTCTGTTCTTCCTCTTTGAGATGGCATATACATATATCAATATGATTGATCTTTTTGTTGAAGGGTTGTCTTGGGTAAACTCAGCTTCCCGTGGATGGATGTGTAGAGTTAAGTGAATGATGTTTTGTGTTGGTCTAGACAAGATTTCATACATGAATGGTATCAAACTATTAATGTTTTTTCATCTCTCTCTCTCTCTCTCTCTCTCTCTCTCTCTCTCTCTCTCGCAGAATTGGTGAATTAGGCTTGTTTCTCTAGTATCAATATTTGTTGTTTACGTTCGATCATGTATGTGTTTACTCAGCCAATTGTGTGTTTGTGGAGTCGATTCCAAACCGGTAGGCATCATCCCGCCCCGGACAAACTCCCCACCACCGTGCAATGGTACTATAGTAGGCCGAACATGTATGTTCTTGTTTTAGCAGGTATTGAGACTATTTTCAGCATAAATCTATTGTTGATTATGTGAAGTGGAAATCAAGACACTACGACAAGTCAAATTAAGTCAGCGTCATCTTCAAATCCGCCAGCCAATCTAGTTTCATTGGATTTTTGCACAGAAATTGACTATAAAATCAGAAACTTAATCAATGGCTGTTGATGGGTTAAGATTTTTGCAATTGTTGGTAGTTGTAGACTTAAGTTAGCTTGAGATGGATTGTCTTAATGTTAGAATGAGATGTATGTGTTTTAGATTTCGTGGTTTAATTGTGTTACTTTGTGTTTAAAGCCAAGCCATCGATGTGATGGTGTCTTTACAGAAAGAACCACGAGAAATAGAACATCAAATACAACCTTCAATCCTTAATCTTCAATTTTTCTAGTGAAACTCTTGGAAGGTTTGTTACCAATTTGCTATGTTCCTCGTAAGAATGGATAGTCAACCTAATGTCCCAAGTTGACTTTATTATATTTGTATAACAAATACATGTATGATAATTTCTGATATAAAAAGAGAACTACTAAACGTCGTCCCAAAACTACTTAAATCGTCCTTTGAAATTACCAAATTGCCCTTAACAATATATTTAATACCCATATCGTCTCGTGTCTATAAATTAAGCCTACGGTCTTGTATATTCATAATTTATCAGTAAAAACACCACGAAAATGTCTGGCGAGGGTGATGCATCCGGTGAGGTAAGCCTGGCGCGGGGCAAATTTTGGGCCGAACGTCTGCATTAGACGCCTCCCCCAAGGTGAGGGCGTCTGCGTAGGACGTCCTCCCCTTGGCCTAGGCGTCTAACGCAGACGCCTACGCAATGGGAGAGGCGTCTTATGTAGACGTCCTCCCATTGGGTAAGGCGTCTGTAGTAGACACTCTTCCCTTCGGTCAGGCGTCCTACGCAGACGCCTCACCCTTGGGTAGGGCGTTTAACTCAGACGCCCCCCATGGGGTAGGCGTTTAATACAGACGCCCGAATTTTTTTTTGATTTTTTTAATTTCGATTTTATTTTTGTAGGTTCCGTTGGAAAATTTCGGTGGTGATGGAGTGGATTACAGTGAGTTATTTCAAACTACATAAATTTTTGCAACAATGGATGAAGCAAGTAAATGGGCCAAACAAGTAGCTATCGGAGCTGAGTTTTTTTTGGTCGTGTCGTCGTACAAAACAAGATCAGATAGTCGGATTGATTGTTATTTGAGATGCGACCGGCGAAATCAAATGGAGTCTCGGGATATGGATACTGCACTTCGAAGAAATACCAAAAGAAAGAGTTGCGGTTGCCGTTTCTTAATAAAAGTGGTGGAGCGACGAGATCGTGATGGATGAGTTGTGGTTTTTAATAGTGCTCACGGACATCACAACCACAGACTGGCAGTTTATCCAGAGGGTCATCGTCAAATTAGTGGTCTAAGTTCTGGGGCGAAGAAGATTGTTCGTGATATGACTGAGGCGCAAGCAAAATCACGGAACATCTTGAAGGCAGTAAAAGAAAAATTCCTGGAGGACAATCCAAATCAAAGGCATATTTATAATTTCAGAGATTACATGAGGAGGACAAAATCTGAAGACCGGAATCTCGTCCAGCAGTTTCTCTATCAAGCAGTGCAGTGTGAGTACTTACATTGGATTATGGCGGATCCAGAAACTGATGTCGTCACTCACGCTTTTTTGGCACATCCGACGTCAGTCCAGTTGTTGGAGACATATCCTTTCGTTATCTGCATGGATTCGACTTACAAGACGAACAAGTATAAGATGTCTTTGTTCGAAATGATTGGGGTCACACCAACAAACATGAATTTCCTTATTGGATATGCGATTTTGATGGATGAAACTTACTCCAGTTATCTGTGGGTGATGGAGAAGTTCCGAGATTTGTTATTGGGGACTGTCAGCCCGACTGCAATAATAACAGACCGGGAGTTAGGCCTTATACGACCAGTGAGAGAGGTATTTCCTGACTCTGCTCATTTACTCTACACATGACACATCAACAAAGACGTATTGAACTACGCATACCACATATTCGGCAAAAATAAGCAGATGGCAGAGACTTTGAGGCGTGGAAGATGGAGGAAAATCATGCTTTCTACTTCAGAAGCCGAGTATGATAGAGCTGCGTATGCTCTGAAAGATTTGTATAGATCGTGGCCGGCTATCACGGAGTATCTGGACACCACGTGGTTGGTGCATAAAAAAAGTTTGTGCTGAATTGGACGAACAAAGTCCTTCATTTTGGGAACACCACGAATTGTAAGGTCGAAAGTGCTCATTTGGCTCTAAAAGAGTGGATTTTTACATCGACTGCAGCTCCGGACACTCTTTTCGAGCGCGTCAACGTGGCTATTGAAATGCAGCTGACGAATATTCGAAACTCTCTTGAAGACTCGAGACGGCGAAATTTGACTAATTTCGGACATGTTCTATATCGTCACATAAATGGTCGAGTTTCGCATCACTGCTTGCAATTGCTGAGTCAGGAGGTGAAAAGAATGCAACAGTTAGATGATGAAGTTGAATATCGTTGTGAGTGCGCTTTTCTGACTTCTCATGGGATACCTTGCGCATGTACCATCCGCGGATGTCTTGAATCAGACAACAGAATTTACTTAGAGCAGATTCATTCGTTTTGGAGGACACTTGTCATTGGGGAAGGAGCCGGGAACACAGAGTTTGTGTCTCAGGCAGCTCAAGACGCCGAACATTTTCGCAGCCTGGTTGATGAGATTGCAGGAAGTGACTTCACCATAATTCGATCTGCCTCTCGGGTTTTATTCGAGCAGCTACACCCCGAACATGCGAATTTGAGAGAGCCTGCAGAAAAAACAAAGCTACGAGGTCGACCAAGGGGAAAGTCGACACGACGGGACCCTAGTGCGTTTGAGTATGCAGAGCGAGGTAGTGGTCGATCTTCAGGTAGTGGGAGTAGAGGTCGTGGTCGTTCTTCCGGTAGTGGAAGCAAAGGTCGTGGTCGATCTTCTGGTTCTTTGTCTGTGAGGGGAGGATCAGGTATACCATCCCTATATTTATTGTTATTATAATTTTGTTATTTATTTCAGTAAATATGTATCTTTTGTTATTATATGTAACTGTATTTTTTGTTGATATTGTAGTGACTGGGCGGGCTGACGTAGACGACTTCCCATATGCGGATAGGATTCCAGGAATCATTATGTCATTCCTACACTAGTGGAATGATGTACGTGCTGATGGAAACTGTGGATTTCGATGTGTCGCCGATGTTTTCCACGGTGGTGAAGACAATTGGTAACTCGCCCGTCGTTCCATTTCAAATGAGATAGCTGTGAACCCATCTTTTTATGAGCACGTATACTACGACGGTGTGGAGCAGACTCATCACCGGATTAATTGGGGCGGGGGACCTTGTGGTGAGAATCACTACATGGAGACGTGGACGGACTTGTTTCCCATTGCAAATTTTTACAAGTGTGCAGTTATGTTCTTCTCTTTCGGAAATGATGGTTCGTTGTACCCATGTCTTACAGTTCTACCTTGGGAGAGTCCACCTACCGTGACGAGACCGTGCAGAGAGTTGATTATTGCTCATTTAGGGAGTTACGCTCATTACATTCGTTTGGATTTGAATGAGGGATTTCCCGTACCTCCTATAGCGACTCTGTGGTTTCAAGTACGAGATGAGAGTGTTATTGGATGGGAGCTGAAGTACCAAAATAGGATAGCATATTGGCAACAATTATGTAATATGTTTTGATATGTTTGTACAATTATGTAATATGTTTTGATATGTTTGTACATTATATAGTGTTGCTTTATTATGTAATATGTTTTGATATGTTTGCTTTATTTGCATTATATATAATAGTACGATACGTTAGCAAATACAAATAAAAATAATAAGCGTATGACAAATAAGCAAACACAAATACAAATAATAAGCGTACGATATGTTAGCAAACACAAACACAAATACAAATAATAAGCGTACGACAGATAAACAAATATAAATGCAAATACTAAGAGTACGGTACAACAGATCAGCCTACTCATCATCCGAATCATGGTCGGAGATGCCTAACTGAGTATGCCACGAGTGTATGATCTCATCCAAATCTCCACATGCAGCTCTCATGTCATCGTCTGGCAGCTCATCCCTCCTCTGCAAGAATGACTCTACAGCCCGTATCATCTTACCCATCCACTGCACATAACAATAACATTAGCGTACATTAACAAAATATACGGTACAAATAAATATAGATAAAATGGAAAAATTACCAGATCGCCACACGTCCTATCTGGTGGTCGATCTGCTCTCCGGGAGGCACCACGAACGATGATAGGATGTGAGTAACTACCGAACCAATCAAGATAACGTGCATCACACTCGGAGGGGTCGCGACTACGTCTGAAGTCGCCAAGGAACAATCGGCATGATCTCGGAAATGTCCGCCAAGTCGATTCCGCTGTAGAAGCGGGGAACCTAACGTCGTACGTCGCTGCTGTCGCAGACCGCACCGCATGCTCTGGTGTCGGGATGTCAACCGGGATCACCTGAACATATCCTAACTGACGCAAGACCCGATCGGGCATATAAGGCTCTATGATATCCCGATAACGAATAAGGCCCATCAATAAAGTCCTCGGGACATCCGCTGCTGGGTCAGGACCATAGGGTAACCACTCCACCTAAACTTTAACACATTAATAATAATACATCTTAAAATTAAATAAATAAATGTAAATGGTGTAAAGTTTGATACCTCTGATGCAGTCATCTGATCTAGTCGTGCGCGGATGGAACGCAATCGTCCATCGCTCTTGTCCTCGCTCCGGACGGCCCACATACCCGAACGTGGATGACCCTCGTCGATAATCTTCCGCTCACGATGCGGGCAGAATGCGGGAAAGTACTCGTATATCCACGCCTGCAGCAGCGTAAGACAACCTGCAATCCCAGAACAATCCGCACGGCTAGCTATCCCAAGCTGACGGTACAGGTATGCCAACGTCGCTGACCCCCACGAGTACTCACGAACGGTGTCCGGGTCCCTAGCCTCCAGTAGATCGCATGGTCCGATCCGGCAACCACTCTTGTCGACAAACAAGACGGCTCCGAGCATCAAGAATAGGTACGCCGTCAACTGTGTATCATCGGCCCGCGGAGGTCGTGCCCGTCTGCATAGGTCCTCAAGGGAGTCGATGCCGACACCACCACCACTCCATAAAGCTGTATCTCTCGCCAGACCATCAGGTGTGACACCAAGCAACTCTGCCACATAATACCTCAACTCAGACGTCGACCCCTGAGCACTAACCAGACGACCATCCACAGGAATGCGCAGGATCTGGAAAACATCGTGAAGCATGATCGTCATCTCTCCGAAAGGCATGTGGAAAGTGTTGGTGTCAGGTTGCCACTGCTCCACAAACGCAGAAATCAAAGGCATGTCGAGATAAGGGAACATGCTGTAGGTAAGTGCCCCAAATGCGTGGCACTAATCTCCTCTCTGATATCAGCACTCAGTGTAGACCGCCAACCTTGTAGTGCTGCACAAGCTCTGTGCCGATTATGGCACTTCAGAACCTTCCGATCCTCTCCGTCCCAGATCCGTCTAGCGATGTGACCCGAGAAACTAGGAATGACGCTCCCATCTAAAGGACCACCAGGCGTCATACTGCTCACGATCCAAGAATCGTCCTGGACCCTCTTCTTCTTCTGAGCGCGGGGATCTACAGTGCACGAGCTCGAATCCGCGGTCGTAAACCTCCCACCCCTACTCTTCCGCACCATCCATCCGGCGGAAGTAGAACTACCCGCTCGACCACGTCCTCTGCTATACTCCCCCTGCCTCTCCACCTCCGGGCGCTCTAACTCATACGGGTCATCATCGTCGCTCTTGTCGTCGGGACTGTCCACATGCTCATCATCGAAGGAATCCTCCTCCTCCTCACGACGACGTAATGCCTCTCTCTCCCTCCTGACCGAAGCAGATATCCCCCGTCTACGTGGATGACGCGGTGCTGAATCATCCTCTAAAGAACGGAAGGCGTGTAATGGTATCGACTTGCCTTTCCCTCCACTGTGACTCGATGACTATTAATTGAAATTTTAAATACAAATTTGTTAAATTTGTTAAACTAAATTATCACAATTGTTAAACTAAATCAAAATTTGTTAAACTAAATTATCACAATTGTTAAACTAAATCAAAATTTGTTAAACTAAATTAAAACAATTGTTAAACTAAATCAAAAATTGTTAAAACTAAATATCACAAATGTTAAACTTAATAAGAATTTGTTAAATTAAATTTTCAGACTTATAACAATTTATTAAAGTAATTATCAGATTTAATAATTTAAAAAAAAATTGTGGAGGCGTCTGCGAGAGACGCCTCCCGCATGGTGGAGGCGTCTGTCGGAGACGCCTCCTCTTTGGGGGAGACGTCTGCCGAAGACGTCTCCTCCATCGGGAAGACGTCTTCCCCAGACGTCTCCCGCTACGGGGGGGAGCGGCTTCCTCGGACGCCCGACACATGCGGGGGGCGTCTCACGCCGACCACTTTTTTAATTTTTTTTTTGAAAACAAATAAATAACGTAAGGTTACCGTATACGGGTACACCGGGGGAACTGCTGGCTGCTTGCCTGGCCTCCGAGACATTCCTAATCTTCTGTAGTAGGTATAGGAAGTGAAAGTTTTGAAAAAAGAGTGAAATTGTGAGATATATAAACAAAAATATGATGAATGGCAATTTAGAAATTTCAAGGGACGATTTAAGTAATTTTGGGACGATGTTTAACAATTCAGTATAAAAATCATATTTGGGATTAAACAAGTCACTTTTTTTACCAACAGGATTCGATTATGTCGGACAAGACGGATATTATTATCCGGACCACTTTCACTGCTAACCACACTACCACCTTATCTAAATCATCTATACGTTAATACGTATTAGATAACAACTCCTGTGATTCAGAGCATACATGTGGAACTTGAGTTAACATCAGGAGAAGGGGTCAATGTCGACTTTAAGCAACTTCGAATTTCCATATTTGAAGAGGACTTCACTTAAGTTTCTATTGCCTTATTTTCTCTCGGAAAGGAGAAGCTTCTGTTGCTTGGAAGTACGTAATAAGCATCATCTTTTTCAAAAAGAAGAATCACTAAACAATACATTGCGGATAGTGGGCAGGCAGGCAGCCCTACTTGACAGTGAAGATTAATCTGCATCCTTAGCGAAGTGTTTCTGTATACTCTTTCGTAATTAGTCTATTCTACCACCGCCGCTGAACAAGTCAAATCAAACTTAAGTTACTCTATTAGAGCGAGATCAACTTGTACAATATTCCACATAAATGACCACCGGACCATAATGGATCCCTCTAGTCTCCATTGAAAATTCGTGTGAGGCATATGCAAAATTTTGGTTTCTTTTTACTAATATTAGTAAGAGAGGACGAAGACCAGAAGCGGAACAAAAAATTGATGACGATTACGTCTCTTGTAACACGCCTAAAACATATATATTCAAGTTCATTTTAAATAGGCAAGCTGCAGGCTTTTCATTTGGATTAGTTTAGTCCTGAAAAGATATTAGTTCTATTGTTGCTAGCACTTTTGTAGTCTCTTACAGCCAGATGATTTACTAATGGAGTTACACCACGACCGTGACTTACTTATAATATTTTTTTCCAATTAAAAACATCTTTCAAAGACGACATTGTCATGGGAGTAAGTAATCTGTAATCTAGCATGTTTTACAAACAAAAAATCTAGTCAAACCGCTGCGTTGACTACACTGAGCTTGTTATGAGCCGATACAAGAGTGAACTTATTAATTAACGAAACAAACTAAACTCCACGCTTTGAAGAAAAAAAACTAAAATTCATACTCACACAAAGTAGGTCTTTTATAAACGACAAACCAAAACAATTAGTTTCATTTCAAGAATAATTTACGTCAGGTGCGATGCCAGAAATTCCAGTTAGAAGGTCGGAATTTATAGGGCGCCGTACAAAATTAGAGTATTAATTGGTTGATTTAATTTGAGGTATGATTTGAAGTTTAATTATGTATTTTACTTAAAATTAAGTGAATAGATACTCTTTAGGTAATTGAGTGATTTTTCATCAACTTGCCAATAGCACTGTCGGTATTCCAAAAAAGATCCAAAGGGTGAAAATCCTTAAAAATAAAAAAAACCATGAAGTCGACATCCTAGGAAATAAAAAATTGAAAGAGTCGGAACCCAAAAAAACTTTACAATTTAGGAAAATCTTTGAATCCAAAAGGTCACATGACCCCTGTGAGCATCCCTACGTGGTCATCCCCGTGGATGACCCCGGATGACGCAGTTGTCGACCAACAGACCCAGTCGTGCCACTTGGCACAACCTGTTTTTTTGTTTTGTTTTGATATTTGTTTTAATAATTAAGAGTTTATATTTTGATAAATAATTAGGAGTTAAGTAGTCGTAGCTTATATTTTGATAATAATTAAGATTATGGTTATGATTTACAGTATTTTTTTGTAAATTGGTGAACATTTATTAAATTGGAGTATTATTTTGATAACGTTAGATTTTCAAAATCCAATTTTTTTCAAGGGTTATGAATTAGGTGGAATGTCGCTCGCTCACCGGGGAGTGAGACTCCCGACCAACCCGTTAAATGTGTTTTATGTTGTATAATATTTGAATTATGTCGTGTTTTATAATTAAAGTACGAAATTTATACCGAAATATACCAACTTCTCTGAAATAAGAAATATTTTACAAAATTTAATGTATAAAACAACAACTTAACCGAAATAACAACAACCGATATTCTAAACTGATAATTAAAATAGGGAAGATAAGTCTTAAACTACAATTAAAACTGAAAATATGGAACATAGGTCGTAAGCTGAAAGTAGGGAAGATAGGTCATAAACTAGGGGAAAAATGGAGTCTACTTATAGATTTCGTCACTGATCCTTTCCAGATTTATTTCATCCTTCGAGGTCAGGATGTCGAGTTCCTTGACCTTCAGTAGTGAAATATAAATGTCGTACTTCATAGAAACCTGACATGTTTCTTCTTTCTCCATTTCCAACGTTATCTTCTCTCGGCGAAGTGCAATTTCATCTTGTTTGACCAAGGCCGCGACCTGAAGAGACTGAAGTGTGCGTCGTTGTCGACCATGTCCGGATCCTCCGTCGCCGCTTTCCTTTTCCTTTTGGTTTTCTTTATACTCGCCAGACGGGGTGCACTTGGGGTGACAAATTCTGGGGTCGTTGATGGATGATGAGAGCCTAAAAAACCTTCTTCCGACGAGTCTATACGACCCATTTTCCCGAACAAACCGGTGGATGGGTGGGTATGCCTACTTTGAAAATTATCCTAACGCATCATCCCATGCATGGGGACCATAGTCCGCCACTTGTGGTACTCTTTCAACATCAACCATGTGTGGTAGTACGTGAAGGTCGTCCTGTAAGTGCGCTCATAAATTGCATAAGCTTGCCCGATGAGGTCGTGTGTGTTGTCCCAGCTTCTGGTTCGCCGAGTAGCCTCATTCATGAGGCCGCCCCACTTCATAGTAGCCCCATTTATCCTCCTCCAACGTCCTTTGAGAGAGTCAAAGTTTTGTGATTTCAGTCACTTGTTTCTGAGCCTCGCTTCGTCGTACAAAGTTTTCACTTTTCTCCAAAGGAACATTGCCTTCTGGTTTGTTCCCACCATTGCATCACAACTAATAGCCATGTACGACGAAACAAGGGTTTCGTCCTCATTTTTTGCCCATACGTTCTTGCTTTTAAGGGGCTAGTAGTCATTCTTGGTGTACGTTGGGACTAGACCTGGCAATCGTGTCGTTTCGTGTATATTCGTGTCGTGTTTTTTTCTATGTATTAGACAGATTTTACAGACACGAACACGACCCGACAACTTTTCGTGTACCAGTTAAACAAACCCAAACACGAAGTTAAAACAAGTTTTAATTTTCTGTATGGACTTTCAAAAGTACCTTCTTAGGAATTTATTCCGCAGGCTGAAAGGAAGCAACCAACTGGTTGGGTTAAGCAATGAGAATATTACTCTTAAACCATGTTAAAAGTAAAATGCGGGCGATGTGGGACTAAACTTTAAGGCACCAGACACACAAACCAAATCTATGTATAATAATAAACATCCAACATACAAAGAAATTGCGTTTGTAAGAGCTTTTGGTGCAGGTTCGAATCGAACCCAGGACACTTTGTCCGTTTTTTAAATTTCTAAAAAAACTTGGCACAGCTGGAATCAAACTTCGGACTACATGGTCTTTCTAACCGTGGTTCAACCAATGCACCAGCGGAACAATTCTGTTTAAAGTTATGTTTTATATACTTAGTATTATTCGTGTACTTTTTAGGTATACGATCAGATACACGAAACGACACGAAAAACATTCCGTGTACCCATGACACGACACGAACACGACACGAAACACGAAATCAGCAAACCCAAACACGGATTTTTCGTGTCGTGTTCGTGTCGTGTTATCGTGTTTCGTGTCAAATTGCCAGGCCTAGTTGGGACAGACTGATCAGGCAAGGGTCTGGGTCGTCACTATCCTCGTCATTTGGGGTAGTGGTATCTCCGTCCTACTGGATTTACCACTTAAGGAGTTGGTTGTACATCTGCAATCGGGTTGGGGGTTATTGTGAGTATTGTGGTTGGGATGGTACTCCCCCAATTTTGGTGTCAGGGTGGATGTCTAGAGTATTGTTGGGAACTCCCACAATTTTGGTACGTGGGTGGATGTTTAGAGTAATGTTGGGAGCTCCCCCAGTTTTGGGTCATTGGTGAAAATTTGGAGTATTGTTGGGAGGTCCCCCAATTTTAGTGCTAGGGTGGATGTTCGGAGTATGGTTCGGGAAATTGTTAAGTACTTCCTACATCGTGTGGAAGGGTAGGACGGTAGTATGGATATGGTTGGGAGTACGCGGTAAATCTTTGAGGTTTAAAAAGACGACGAAGGACCAGGGGTGTTTGATGGTCTTCAGTGTTGTGGTCAGGAGAAGACATGGGTTCAAGAGAGTTTAGAAGGTTGAGGGAAATGAAATTGTGTGTGATGACTAAGGTGGACTTGAGGGTATTTACAGAAAACTTATTTTGATTTAGCTTAACTTCCTAAACAGGTTTTAAGATAATTATATTCCGAGACAAGATTTCAAATTTGAAATCACACACGCACTGTAGATTGTCAGTTCGACAAGATAAAACATCACACACGCACTGTAGATAAGTGTGTTAAATAAATAAAATTCATATAATTTGGAAATAAATAAATTATTAATGTTTTTGGTAAATATAATTGATTTTGGAATAGAATAAAAGTTAAGAAGAAAATTAATGATGTGAAAGAAAAAGAGTGAGATGACCTAAGTCATGATTAATGGGTGAATAGTGAGAGAGAAATATGAGGTTGAGTTATGATGACGTTACAGTAAGAGAAAAAGAAGAGAAAGTAGATGACTTAGGTCTGCGGATAAAAGGTTCGATGAAAATCTTTTAAGCATTTATTGATGATGAGCAACTTCTAGCCAGTCGTACTCGTAGATCTTATTATTCTACTACGGTGTGCATTATTTTTCGTTGAATTCAAGCGAGCCATATGGACTTATTTGACGACAACTCTCCAATTATGTTCCATGTGCAAAACAATTAATAAGATTCTATTCACACCACCAACCACGACATTCCTATAATTTCCAATTTAATAAAAAGCTCAAACCTCCCCAATCGCGGAATATATTATCACCACAAAATATTCTAGAAGGAGTTGGATGAAACACCGCTGTCTTTTGTTGACCGTAATACGCACGAAATCTCCAACAACTGAAATCTCCAAACTCCCACTGTTGTCCTCACTCTCCCCTTAAAAGCTTTTGCGACTCAAAACTCGATCTCCCACAATACCACCCCCATCCCATGCAGACATAACCAAAACATGTCTCTCCACCACCACCGTCCGATCCAACTCCTACTCCTACTCCTGATCATATCCACCGTTCATTCCCAACCAACCACCAACTCCGACCAACAACGTCTCTCCGGCTTCACCAAGGGATTCAATCCCACCACGGCCATCGTCATCGTTGCCGTCATGAGCGCCTTCTTCTTCTTGGGCTTCTTCTACATCTACTTCCACAAGAGAAGCTCCGGAATCAGCGAGAGACACAGCAATTCAATAGAGACGATGCTAGCGTCGAGGTCGACGAGGGAGCAAGCCACGAAAGGGCTCGACCCGGCCGTCATCAACTCGTTCCCGACAACGATGTACTCGAACGTGAAGGGCATGAAGATGGGGAGCACGACGTTGGAATGCGCGGTTTGCATAAGCGAATTCGCAGACCACGAGACTCTAACACTCCTCCCCAAGTGCAACCACGCCTTCCACCCCGATTGCATTGGGACATGGCTGTCCTCCCACACCACCTGCCCCGTCTGCCGGACCAACCTCGCCGCCGTTTCCTCCACTTCCTCACCCGACCACGATTCTACCCCGGAGCACGTGGCGGTCACCGTGGATAACGATATAGCCGAGGAGTTGCGGAGAATGGGGAGCAAACGTGGCCGCGTGCTCCGAACCTGGCGGTCGAGGTCCGAAAGACCCGGGGCCGGTGCAAGGATGGGGCAATTCTGGGCGGAGGAGGAGAGGGAGCGGTTCACTCTCCGGTTACCGGAGAACGTGAGAAGAGAATTCCTGACGGGAGTCAAACTGTTACCGTTGACTAGCGTCCGAGTCGAGAGCTCGAGAATGGGGTATAGAGGAGAGGACAGCGTTGGATTGAGAAAGTGGGATCGGGCGGCCAAGTCGGACCGGTGGGCATTCCTCGGGAGAGCGTCGACCGTTAGATCGTCATCCAAGACTGGAGATACGGAGGGCGGTGGGTCCAGTCGAGGGAAGGTGTTGGCGGCCGTGATGGGGCCGTTGGATTGCATTGGTGGTGGTGGAGTTGGCGACGACGACAAGTCAACCGTCGCTCTCATGAAGAATTGAGGTCGTGAATGACGTGGATGAGGACGTGTCTTGTTTTCTAAGGTTTGTAAATATGGAGAAGATTAGTGTCGTGGCTGGTGTTAGAGGAGGTTATTTGGTTGGTGGGAGTGTTGGAAAAGGACGGGTTTAGGCACCGCAGGCGTGTGAGACCGGCAACTTAGAACTTGGATTATAGCTTTGTCGGTTGCGCAACGTCCGGTGGAGTTGCTTGCAAGACTATGCTTCTTGTCGGCATCACCTTTTGTCCTCTGGCTTTTCTTCATTGGTCATTTGTTTGAAGTGTATTATCTGTTTGTTGTGGTACAGAACACACCATTTAATTGTGTGATGCTAGCTAGTTCATTTGTTTTATTTTTGTGTGCGTTCGGATTTGTCATCTGTCGTAGACACATGACGCACATCATACAATTTAGAGATGGTTTGTTACCCAAAAATTCTTTACTAATCCAACCAAGCTTGTCGTTCCAAGAATACACCTGTACAATTATAACTTGTTAGTTGTCATTGATGGATCATACTTACTATCATAACTACGTACATGTATAGGTGGTGGTAATTAAGGTAGAAGTAGAACGAGTTATAAGCTCATTTGTTGCTAGTTAGTTAGTTAGTTTTGACTAGTGTAAAACAACATATCGAATTCTCATTTGTTGCTAGTTAGTTAGTTTTGAATATTGTAAAACAACATATCAAGTCTGTAATAGAAATACATAAGTGATATTATTGTGAACCAATGATATAGTATAATGTCACTCACTTCATCAACCACCCAAGCCTTTGAATTCCAACATGGAGGTAAGTTTTGTCATACAAACTTGGATCTTAACAACCATAAGGGGTCTGTCTCACTGTAAAGATTAACATAGATTTATCAACGTTTTAGTCATTTATCACAAAATTCATAAAATTCATTGATGTTGTTTTGATGGTGACGCATCAATCATTATCTCAAGAGGCAAACGAACCAAATTGGAAGCTCACTATAACATGGTGGTGACTAATTTGCCTTCACCACCCTAATACAGTTGAATGACATCACTAAAATATTAATACGAAACCAAATTTACATTATATCATATTAGTAGCCAAAAAGAAGTAAGACATAAATGATTCTCGCAAGTACTAACGAAATGGGAGCAACCTGGGCCTTGAAAACATGTAGATCTACTGTTAAGATTTTCCCCCCAAATTTTGAGACTTCTACCTTTATTATTAAACACAACACACGTTAAAATATTCATCATTTTTTTTAAATAACTACATTTTATGTATGAGTATATGCCACATCACATGTTAGAAGTAATACCCGAAAAACTTAATTACACATCAACGGATCCTCCACAAAAAAATAAAGGAGGGAGAACAATACAAGCTTGATGGACTATTTAAACGAGGAATTGGTAATAAGATTGGGCTGGACCAGAAGAGGAGAGACATTAAGATAGAAAAAGGCCCCGAACAAGTCAGCACACGCCATTCTCCCTTCTCCCAAATAACGCCCAACCACCTCACCCCCTCCTCGCCGATCCCACCACGCCACGCCGGCTACGTAGTGGAGACCTCCTCAGGCGAACTCCACTTCCAATTCGAGTTCGGCGCAATCCTCCCACTCTAACGATTCTCGATCCGACGCCGGCGTCGTCGGAATTCTCTCCCCTGATTGGAAATTTAGGGGTTTTATCAATTTGAACGTGGGAGGAGGAGAAAGTTGTGGTTCTGGTCCGGAACTGGTGGGGTAAACGATGAGCGAGGTGTTCGAAGGGTACGAGCGGCAGTACTGCGAGCTCTCCGCCTCCCTCTCTGGGAAATGCACCGCTGCCGCTGTTCTAGATGGGGGTAATTTCTTAGGGTTTTGGTTTGGAATTGGTTTACTGCTCTGGTTTGCTTTTATGTGGATCTATTGCATGGCTGTGTCTTAGAGGATTGCTGTTTTGGTAGAAATTGTGGTTCTTAATTGTGTGCTGTCTTTGGAATTTGAGTTGAATGAGGTTGTTGAGTTGTGTGTTCGTACAAGGGTTGCATGTTCTGTTTTCGAGTTGGGGTAAGAAAGGATGACTGACCTCTGAAGTAAATTCTCTTTTAATCTACTATTGAAATGTGGATTTTCGGTTCAAAATCAACTCATTTAGTGGAACCGTGGAGATACGAAAGGAGGTTATGAGTCTAAGAATAGTCCAATAGTCCAATGTGAGTATGTCCTAAACATGTACCTTAAGTGTGTGCTTGGAACGATGGTAGTCATTAGGGAGGAATGGTTTTGCAATTAGGGGAATAATTTTTTAGAGGGTAAAAAATCTTCTGACGTAACTTTGGAATACCAAGAATTTGTTAATGGGGGAATTTTTCACCAATCAGAAAAAAAAAGTTTATGAGGGAACTATTGCGAAATTGCAAAAAACTCAACAACACCAAACTTAATTGGTATCAATTGGGTCGGTTTCTGATGTTAGTTGTCCCACCTCCATTCCTAGAAAATAGAAGTGTCAGAAGAGAAACAATGGAGAAAATGTAATACCTCATAATTATCACCTTAGGAGACAGGAGGGTATCAGATTACCTTCATGTGGGGGTGATGGATTTCCCCAATTTATCTTTCCCTCCAGTCCATACACTCTTGAGTGGGTGAATATTATCTTTTTAATGATTCCCCTCTTATTCTCCCCAATCTAAGCACACGCTAATTGATAATTCAGTTTATATATACTAAACAAATTCAACATTAAGGGTGTATATGTTACTTTGATGTGTCTAAGGTCCGTGCTTTCAATTTTAACCTTGTGATTATTTTGTAATTTGTTCGTTATGTTTAGTTAATTTAGGCTTTAACTTGCATTACTTGTATATTTCTATTTACCAATAAAGTACTAACTAATACTGATAAAAAGAATAAACACCTTTGATTACCTTGTCAATTTGTCAGTTAATGGTTGTATCAAAAGTACCTGATATGCACAATTTTAAATGGAACTCATCCGGCTTTACTATAATCTTCTTCAGAACGTGTGATATCTTTGAAGTTAATATGTTCCATAGTTGTTGACATGGTAAAATTTATTTCTCTACAGTTGGTCCAGACTGTCCATTTCGTTTAATCAACAGGATTTTGGTTCATAATAAATATGTTATTTAATTGAATTGCGATTTTGTTGCCGGCAGACGAAAAGCAGCAGAAAATTTCAGAAATTGAAGATGGATTGCAGGAGAGTGAGACATTGGTAATCATTTGGCATAGTTTCATCACTTAATGAACATTAGTTTTTGTAAATTATAGTATTATACTAGCTTCTTTAATTTAACATCATTGACATCTGTATGCCTTTTCAGATCAGGAAAATGGATCTTGAAGCACGAAGTCTGCAGCCAGCTTCCAAGGCCATGTTTCTTGCTAAATTGAGAGAGTACAAAGCTGATTTTTCCAACTTGAAAAGTGAACTTAAACGAGTAAAATCAGTTACTCCTCACTCCGAAAGAGATGAGCTTATGGAGCTAGGGATGACAGAGATATCAGCGGTATGTTTACCTCAGTTCTTTCATCTAAGAGTGTTGTTTGGCTTGTTGATAAATATCTTCCATATGAAGTTGTATAAAGAAAATTCCAGTAAGGTCTATATTTCATATCTATCTTCCACTATGATTAGTGTTTCCAATGATATTTAATGAAGGGAAACTCCATTAAGGTCTGTATTTTAGTAACTTGTTCTTCGTCGACACTGTCATGTACTCATGTTGGTAAATTAAATTCACTTTGTTCTTGTCACGGTTTTTTCTTGTAGTCAATTTTCAACAGTTCCTGCATATGTTTTTGTTTCCAGCACTTGTACAATTTATCTTCACCTTGATTTTTTTGTGTGGAGATGTGCTGGTTATAGATTTCTAGATAAAGTACATGGAGGTTTATTTTCCTACTATGGGTGATACAGGCAACATCTGATCGACATGGACGATTTCTCATGTCAACCGAAAGATTGAATCAATCCAGTGAAAGGATTAAGGAGAGTAGGAGAGCAGTGCTAGAGACTGAGGAACTCGGTGTCTCGATTCTTGAAGACCTTCATCAACAGCGCCAATCACTCTTAAATGCGCACAGTACTGTAAGTTTTGAAGTTTAATCTGTTACTTTGTGGTACTTAATAATGAGCAATGTTTTGAAGTATATGCAGGAAAAAGCATTTAACTGGTCCTTAATAAGCATATTTGTGGCACTGAAGAGATTGTTTTATAAAATTATTGAAGGCAAACAACATGTTTCAGCATTGCATATTAAAGCATGCTTAAGTCTTTCCCTATTTCTCTGAAACATCTTGTTCATGGGTATTGTGGAGAAGCATAATTGCTTATGCATTAGTGCACCATGCAATTTAAACATGCAAACCTGCTGTAACTGTCCTCTTCCTTTTGTCATGGGATAAAAAAACCTTTACAAACTCAAACCGTTATATGTTCGTACTGTCCAAGCTTAATGGTTAGTTTCTTTATATGTTATTTCAATCTGCACAAACTGATTCAGGATTTTGAATTCTAATTTATAAAACTATAAAGATAATGGGACGAGTTGACATTTGATCTAGTGGTAAGTGTAATAATTTTTCAATTCTGAAAAATATGTTGGTTTTGCGTTTGTATAATCCTCCTTTACTTAAGTTCGTCCTTCAATATTTTTGTTTCACAGTTACATGGTGTTGATGACAATATCAGCAAGAGCAAAAAGGTCCTAACAGCCATGTCAAGAAGGTTAACAAGGAACAAGTGGATGATTGGTTCTATAATTGGTGCTCTGGCATTTACAATAATTTTAGTTCTGTACTTCAAGCTCACTCACTAGTTGTTTCTCATTACTCGAGGCCATATTTCTCCTATGTTTCTTGAAGAGTCATTTGTGGGAGCATGTTCACGTGTGAAGATTTGCATGGTTGGCTGTTATTAACTACTAAAACTGTTTCTATTAACTACTAAAACTGTTTGTATGAGCTTTATATTGCCTATTAGAGTAATCAGTTTTTAGATACTTTGTATCAGGTGGAAGTTAAGGACACGCCATGTCTTGTTGCTTTCCATTTTCCATGAATATAGATGAAGTTACGATTCTTTTGATGTGCATCGCATCCATAAAACTTTAAACCTACAATACTCATTCTGAAAACAAACGAAATATCTACGGCAAGTAAATATAATTTTTGGTGAACATGAAAAATAGAATTGTATTATTTGCTGTAGTAAGAACTCATGCCACGTGATTGGTAATTACACTGATTATCCAAACACGTACTATCATACAGGATAAAATAGAGCTGTATATTTTTTAAAATGAATACGGCAGGTGAATGAATATATACATCTACGCCGTCAAAACAAGTCACATAACGCAAGACGGAAATGATCCATAAAACTTGAAGTTTATCGTAAAGATTTCATGTTTTGAAAAGTGTACTCATGTAAATACGAATTACTCATGTGCAAGTTTTTCAATATCGTTTTTTCTCTAGTGTATCGAAGCAAAACTCTACAATTAACAGGTGGAAGTATAAAACCGAAAAGAATATCGAAGTCTATAATCACGCCCTTCAAGTAAATCACGGTGGGAGATATCTTTAGTCCCTCTGAAAATTTAACTTGGATAGAATGCAAATCGGTCCAGCCCCCCATATCATTGACGTTCCACAATGTTGTATCGGGCCGAAGGCTACACATTTTATGTCCATTGCTTCGGTCATAGTTGTAATAAACACCATACACTAGTGTCCGGGTAGCAAAAGTGGGATCATCTCATCTCATCTCATCTCACCCTTTGATAGACATTGGTGGGTGAGGTCTAGTGATAGGGAGGAATATGAGATCATAGGGGAGACGTGCGCTGACAAAAATGAGTCCACCGAGAAACTTGCCGATGTAGTCATGTCATGTTTAGCTTTTGGAAGGATTCCACACAAAAATCCCACTCCAACCAAGTCACAACCAGTCCCACTCCCAACAAGACGAAAACAGACACAACACGAAACACAATACAGACAAGAGACGATAATACTAAATATGAATAAACATGATACTTAACCATATCTGGTTTGAGTACAAATGGTTGATACCTTATTGGGTTGGGTTGGGTTGGCTTTGGATAAAAGATATTGGACACAAATACACGATAATACACTCGATACAATAACATGTACTTGAGTACACGAAAATATGATACTACATAAATACACGAAAAAACCCCAATAGGCTAATACATTAATTTTTTAAATAAGTGATAAGTTTATTATTTGAAACTGAATTGTTATTCATTATCGGAAAACTACTTAAATTGTCAGGGCGAATTACCATTTTGCCATTTTGTCATTTGTACTTATATAACTCTTCATTTCACTCTCCTAACACCACTCTCTTCATATTACTCTCGTACACATAAAAAAGAATGTCTCGAATGCTAGTAAAGGAGCTAGCGGACGCCCAGCGTACTCGAATCTAGTCAAATGTCTCGTTTAGTTTTTTTTAAAATATTTTTTTAGGTCGGGCGTCCATAGGAGCTGCCCCCTCCCCCCGATGGGCGGGCGTCTCCTGCAGACGTCCCTCCATTTTTTTAATAAATAATTATTTTTATTATTTAAATTAATTATAATTTGTGATAATTGCTAAATAAATTGATTATTAAGTTAATAATTAGTTAAATTAGTTGAGTAATTAGTTAAATTGATTAATTATATAATTAGTTTCATGATCAATTTGTAAATTAAGTAATTTAAATCCATTAAAAAAATTTATTTCTAAAATTGAATGAATAGTCATCAGGTTACCGTAGAGGAAAAAGAAAATCAGTTCTCTTACGCGTTGTATGTAGTTTAGATGATGAGTTAGATCACCGTCATCCACTTACATGAGATATTTCTGTAGGATTTCGTGTCCTTATGTATGTATATATTTAAAAAAAATTAATACAACATACAAGATCGATTTCATATTTTCAACGATTTTTATGTACATTACTTTGTGTTTATTCTAATATCATGCAACCCTACATTTATTAAAATAAACCACAAAGGTAGAATCATACCTAAATGTTCTCTAAAACCTTTTTGAAGATTCGGAGTCGCGTTGCCCGTTGAATCGTCCACGGATTTGTCTCCTAGTGTTCACCAAACTCTAAACAAGATTAGAGAGAAAGAAGCTAGTCAATCAATCTCAAACAAAGTATAGAATCTAGCTAATTACTCATCTTTAAGCTCCTGAGATTCTTATCTCTAAACTTAAATTTACTAAGAGATTTTCGTGGTGATTAGAGAGAGATTAATGAGAGAAAGAATTTTGCATTTGTATTAAACAAGTTGGAGTATGAGTCCTTTTATAGTCTCCCAAAACATCCTTATCAATAACTATTCTTTAGCCATGATCTCTTGCTTATTCTCTCCTAAAATTAATCTCAAATTTCCACCTAAGCACCCACAAAAAATGTTTTAATTAAATCTGAATTTAATCCATCTATGATCTAATTAATCTCTTAATAATTCAGGCAGAATCGTTCTTGTTCGGTGGACCGAGTATAACTCGGTCAACCGAACCGTTCGGTTATAACACGTGTTCGGTGCACCGTGAGCTAGACGATCGACCGAGTCCGCATGAGAAAAATTCCCTGGAAGAATTTGGTCGAACCACGTCTTTTACTCGGTAGACCGTTGACCCACCAGAATCGCTCTTGGGACATAGTCGTCGGATGACCGTGTCACATTCGGTCTACCGAAAATACCACTTCTCGGTTGACCGTGCACACTCGGTTAACGGAACCCGATTGTCCAGGCACTCTAGAAAATTTCGGTCAACCAATTATGCTTACCCGTTCCCCATTCGGTTAACTGATCCGAAGATGCACCGGTCGACCGAATCATGAACGGTTCACCGTGTTTGACCCCGATTTTGCCTTTGTCAAATTTTTGATTTATTTCCAACAAAATTTGAACTTTTTGGTTTTTAGCAATTCACATCTTATGTAATATATTATCCTATGTAATATTAAATTATTACAACGCATAATATATACACCTCATATGAGTTTATTATGATTCTAATTATGTCAATTCTCATGACATATTGATTTTATTCGTTCACCACATGTGTCCTATTTTCATATGAAACCCGACACATCATATGAACTTAAAATCAACCCTCTTGTTTCCCAGTTTTGTGGTGTGACCTATAAGAGGATCTAAGCCAAATTGACAGCGATATTAGACACTTAATATCTCAAACTATAAGCGGTATCTAGCTACACATTATAGTTACCCAATTAGCATAGATGTCTTTGTTCCACCCGAACCAAAACACGATCCATTTAGTGATGTAACTGCACCACTTGTGTCCGTCCCTTGCCTCATGATATTAAGAATATATACAAAGTAGAAATGTGTCGTCTTTGTATTATATTCATTTCTTGATCTCTCTAAGCTAATTATAACTATGTGACTTAACTCAAGTCACATTGTGCACATTATAATTTTGTTTTATCAAGATGCCCACTAATATCATCACTCAATTAAGAGGGGCAATGATAATCGTTTGACTAGCTATCTTTTCCAGCACAAGTCATGTTCAACCAACTATTGCCGTTATCACTACACTCATTGGTAGCTTTTGACAATAATCAAATTAAACACTTCTTGAGTGAAAAGATATAAGTCTCATATCTTAGGATCCAAGACACACTAAAACATTAATGACACGAAACACAATTCCATAATGTTTTACTTGTTAGGTCTATTCAATATATAAAAGTAATCTTTTCCTCTTTTATATACTCGTGTCGTCAATTATTTGTAGAGCTACAACAATCGATGACCAACACGATAATCTTATCTCGGTGATTAATGTTCCATGTTAATTACCATGATTGTGAATAACTTTTGATTTATGTAAATCATTATCTTTTAGACCTCTATGGTTAAGGACCAAACGTCTTTTCCTTAACACTTCCAAAAGACGAATACCATAATCAAGGAACAAAATATTTGCACATCCAATTCATAATAATTGACATATAAAAATAAAACTTTTAGAACACATTCCTTTCAATTTCTGCGTCAGTTAGGAGAGAGATATATTTTACGTCATCGTCAGACACGTGATGATTCTTTCGACGACGAGGATGATTCAGATGAGGTGAAGAGTCACGACGAGAGTGACAATGGGGGTCGGTATGACTTGGAGCCACAAGAGGAGGCAAGACATAAGTATGGTGGAGGACGGAGGCAACATGGTAGTCCTTCTTTGGCTGAGTGGGTCATTCGGAAGAGTCGAGGTGGCCGGTTTGTGACCGATGATTCGAGTTCGTGTACTGCAGACGGCTGAGCTTAGAAGAAGAAGATGGTTGATGACGATTCTTGGATCATGACTGGTGCGATGCCCGGTGGTCTTTTAGATGGCATCATCATTCCGAGTTTCAGAGTCCACATCGGCAGACGCATTTGGGAGGGCGAGGATTGGAAGGTTCTGAAGTGCCATAATCGGCACAAAGCCTGTACTACATTGCAAGCTTGACATTCAGTTATGAATGATGATATGACAACGACTATTACTGATAGCGGATTGACTCACTTGCCTTATAACATGTTTCCCTGCCTTGACATGCCGTTGATTTCGGGGTTTGTGGAGCGGTGGCAGCCTGACACCATGACGATGGGGCTCGATCATGTTGCATAAAGTCTTCCAGATTCTGCACATTTCTGTCGATGGTCGTATGGTCAGTGCTTAGGCATCGACCCCAAAGTTGAAAATTTATGTATCAGAGTTGCTCAGGGTCAGCGTCGATGGTCTTGGGCGGGATAACTCATTTTGGAGTGACGGTGGTGTTAGCATCGACGTTGTGAACGACTGTTGCAGACGGGGACGACCACCACGGATTGAGGATACGCAGATGACTGCCTACCTCTTCTTACTGCTAGGCTACGTCTTGTTTGTCAACAAGAGCGATTGCAGAGTCAAACCATGCGACCTATTGGAGTCGAAGGACCCAGATACCATTGGTCAGTACTCATGGGGGTCGAGGACGTTGACATATTTGTATCGCCAGTTGGGGATATCGAACCGTGCTGATTGTTCTGGGATTACGAGTTGTCTTACGCTGCTGCAAGCTTAGATATATGAGCATTTTCCACCTTTCCGCCCGTATCGGGAACAGAAGATCATTGAGGAGGGTCATCCTCGTTTGCGTATGTGGGGTGTCCGGACCGAGGATAGGAGCGAGGGACGACTCCATTCCATTCGTTGATGACTAGATCAGATGACTGCATCACATGTATAAAATTATATATCATTCACGATTATTTAAATTTTGAATTTACTATTATTAACGTCTAAACGTTTAGGTGGAATGGTTGTCGTATGGTCCTGAACCTACTGTAGCTATGCCAAGGACTATATTTATGGGCGTTATTCGTTATCGGGATATCACAGAGCCTTATTGGCCTGATCACGTCTTGCGTCAGTTAGGGTACGTTCAGGTGATCCCGGTTGACATCCCGACGCTAGAGCATGTAGTGCGGTCTGCGACTGCGACGACGTACAACATCAGACACAGTACGTCGAGTGCGGAATCGGTTTGGAGGACATTATGGAGAGTATGCCGACTTCACCTGGACGATCTGAGACGTAGCCGCGACCCCTCCACTTGTGATGCAGATTATTTAGAGTGATTTGGTAAGTGCTCACATCCAGTTATCGTGCGCGGTACCATCCTGAGACCGGAGAGAACTTTGGATAGGACATGTGGCGATGCAGTATGTTTATCTAATTTAATTTTTATTTGTAATGTATGTTTTGATTTTATTGTTAATGTACGCTAATTTTTATGTTACATATAGTGGATGAGTATGGTGATACGAGTTATGCAACCGTTCTTGAGATACAAGGACCTGATGCCGAACGAGGAGAAGAGAGCTGCATGTGAAAAATTTGGATGACCTCGTTGAGGAGTGAAACAGTCAGTTGGGCATTTCGGACTAGGATTCGGATGATGAGTTGTAGTTGGCTTGCACATTATTTATTTTATTATATGTTGTACTGTTACTAAATTTGTTGGTATTTGCTTATCTGTTGTACTCTTATTATTTATTTCTGATAAACATATCTTCTCCCTATTTGTTTATCTGACATATTTTTCGTACTTATTTCTCACGAGCATATCATAGACATGTTTGGTATATGCAACGTAAATTAAATTTAAAATCTTATAAAAGAACAACACGATATAAGTACAAATACACGATATAATCGTCGATATATTATACATTACAAATGCATTACAAATTACAATCAAAATGAACTACGTAATCGGTCCCAATACGCTCTTCTACTTTCGTACTCTTCCTCCTATCCAACAACAATCTCATCTTGCATTTAAAACCACAGGGTCGCTATAGGAGGCACTGGGCTAATTTCAAGCGAATAAAATATTTGTAACTCCCTAATGAGCAATGACCAACTCTCTGAATGACTTCGTCATGGAAGACAGACTCTCCCAAGGTAGCACAGTAAGACACGGGTATAACGAACCATCCATTCCCACTGAGAAATACATAACTGCACATAGGGGTGAGCAACAAACGGTCCGGTAAGGGTTTTTGGACCGGACCGGTCAGTCCCGGTTTCGGTCCGGGACCCGGAGCAAATTCTGTTCCGGTCCGGTTCGGCCCGGTCTGAATTTTTATTTTATTTTTAAATTTTAAGGTAAAAACCGATTTTGAACCGTGCTTAAGTCATGCATTCTCTTGAACTCCTGACTCAATAATGACAAGCAGTGATGCGAAACTCGACCATTTATTTGCTGATACAAAGTACATATGTTGTTAGTCAAATTTCGACGTCTAAAATATTTAAGAAAGTTCTGAATATTCGTCAGCTTCATTTCAATAGCTGCATTCACGCGGTCGAAAAGACTGTCAAGAGCTGTAGTCGATGTAGTGATCTACTATTTCAGAGCCGAATGAGCGTTTTCCACCATACAGTTCGTAGTGTTGCCGAAATGAAGAACTTTATTCGTTCAATTCAACACAAACTTTTCTTTATGCACTAACCACGTGTATTCCAGATACTTTGTGAGAACTAGCCAAGCTTGAAAAGTATCTTTCATATTACAGGCTGCTTTATCGTACTCGGTCTGTGAAGCAGGAAGCATGACTTTCCTCCACTTTCCACACTTCAAATTATCTGCAAACTTCTTGTGCTTGCCGAATACGTGGTATGCGTAGTTGTACACATCTTTGTTGATATGTCAGGTGCAAAGTAAATGAGCAGACTCAGGAAAAACCTCTCCCACTGGTCGCATCAGGCTTAACTCCCGGTCCGTTATTATTGCAGTCGAGTTGATAATATCCAATAACAGATCTTGCAACTTCTCCAACACCCACCGGTAACTAGACTCTGTCTCATCCTTCATAATGACATAGCCAACGAGGAAGTTCATGTTTGTTGGAGTCAGCCTAACCATCTCGAACAAAGACATCTTGTACTTGTTCGTTTTGTACGTCGAATCCATGCAGATTACGAAAGGGTATGTGCGTAACAACTGAAGTGACGTTGGATGTGCCAAAAATGCGTGAGTGAGGACATTAGTTTCTTCATCCGCCATAATCCAATGTAAGTACTGATACTGCACTTCCTGATTCAGAAACTGCAGAGCGGGATTCCCGTCTTCAGATTTCGCCATCCTCATGTACTCTCTAATGTTATAAATGTGTCTCTGATTGAGATTATCATCAAGGAATTTCTCCTTTCCTGCCAACAAGATGTTACGTGGTCTCGCTTGTGCCTCAGTCATATCACGAACAATTTTCTTGTCCCCAGAACTAAGATCGATGATCTGTCGGAGACCCTCTGAGTAAACTGCAAGTCTATTGTTGTGCTGCCCATGAGTACTATTAAAAACTACGACTCGTCCATCACGATCCCGTCGCTCGATCACATTTATAAAAGACCGACAACCGCGACCCTTTATTTTCGTATTCTTCCGTAGTGCAATATCCATATCACGAGAACTCATTTGATTTCTGCGATCGCATCTCAGATAACAATCCGTATAATTATCTGCTTTTGATTTGTATGATGATATTTCCAAAAAATCCGGCTTCGATGACAACTCGTTTCACCCATTTACACGCGTCATCGATTGTTGGAAATACTTGTTTACTATTAAAAAGTTCACTGTAATCTTTTCCATCACCACCTAAATCTTGCAACGGAATCTGAAATAATTTAAAATAACACAACATAAATAAATTTAAAATCAAAAAAAATTAGGGCGTTTGGCTGTGACGCTCCCTCCATGGGCACGACAGCTTAGAAAGGCGTCGCCCCCCAAGGATGGGGCGTTTGGCAAAGCTGCCGCCCTCCAAGATGGGGTGTCTGACTGGAATGCCTCCTCCAAGGAGATGGCATCCCAGCCAGACGCCCCATCATTGGGGTGACGGCTTAGCCAGACGGCCGAGACAAAGAAAAAAATTCCCCCACTTACATCACTAGATCCAGGCGTTTCGCTAGACATTTTCGTGGTGTTGGTCCTGGAAATGTGAGGAAAACTCAGGCAAAAACCTTATTTTAAGACACATGACGAAATATGTATTAAATGAATTGTTAAGGGCAAAAATTGTGAGCGATTTAAGTAATTTTCCGACGATAAATAGTAGTTCTCTATTTGAAATTGCCATGCTAATTCTTAAAGTATTTATGCTAGAACTTATTATTTGAGTTAATGTTTTTTAATTTGACATGAAATATTTAATTCTTTTTTGGTGTTTGACTTGATTTCTTTGAAGTTTGAAATATGCAAGGTAATCAATTTGGATGCAAGTTTTGTACAATATGAGTGTAAAATGGATTCAGTCTTTGTATAATAGATTTTGGTGTACATGTTAACATGAGTTTTGCGTAAATCCGTGCAAAAATTGTGTTTGTTTGGGCAAGACGACTCCATTGAAATCGTGTACATATATAACGGGTAATGTCGTGTGTACATGATATCATATTGTGGTCGGGTATGGATATTATGACACAATATCTTATTTGGGGAGACATAAGTAACCAAAAATCATATTAGCATAAAGTATTTTATATGACATGATAATACACAACCCGATAAGATTGATAATGCAATAGGTGCTTCAGCAAAATATCTTCCATCTCGCCGATCCAATTAAATTTGTCATTTTCTCCCTTAACACGTACAAGATCGATTTTTTTATTTGGAGAGATTAACTATGTATACTGACGTTTTGTTTGCTGATTTTTTTGCTTATATATAGGTTATATGACCGTAATTTTTTAATATAATAAAAAATAAATTAAAATTTCGAAATTTAGATTTTTTTTTTCGAAAACTAGGTGGATCGCACCCGCGATCCGTCCCCCCCTAATTTTTTTTTAATTTTTTTTAAAGTTTTCTGTTTTATTTTCTTTATTTCTTTATTTCCGTTTTTCTTTTTTTTCTTATAATTATTTTTAATCTTTTTTAAAATCTTTTTTTTTCAAAATATGTTTTCTAATTTATATTATTTTTTAAAAAAAATAAAATTTGTTTTTAATTTTTTCAAAAATCGACCTCCAAATCACGTCGATAACTGGACGTATTAAAATGTTAGGGTATTTTATACCAAAAAAAAAATTCTTAACAAAAATAAGAAATTCTTTACAAATAAATTTCAAACAAACACTAAAACTAATTAAAACAAAAAAATTGATAACGTTGTCGAAAATTCGTAGGGTGTACACACATTACCAAAATTTTGGAAGTCGATACAACAAAAAATTAAAAATACAATGAATTTTTTCAAAAAAATAATAACAATTACAAAACATATTTTGAAAAAAAATATAATAAAAAAACTTAATTAAAATGATTTTAAAAAAATCAAAACATAAAACACTCCAACTAAAACCCGTCACTTTATTTATTTTCTTTTATTGTTTTTGATTTTATGTTTTGATTTTTTTAAAATCATTTTAACTATGTTATATATATATACTTCAAAATATGTTTTCTAATTTTTATAAATTTTTAAAAAAGTTTAATTGTGTTTTTAATTTTTTGAAATATTAGAAAACTGTTTGTAATGTGTATCCACTCTACGAATTTTTGATAACGTTACCAATTTTAAAATGTACCTACATTGGTATTCGAAATTTAATTTTTTTATTAGATAAAAAAATATACCTAGTTAATACTATATTCTAAATTTTTAAAATTTGTAACGTTGTCAAAAATTCGTAGGGAGAATACACTTTACAAACAGTTTTGAAGGTCGATACTGCAAAAAATTAAAAGCACAATTTTTTTTCAAAACAAAAAATCAAAAACAATAAAAGAAAATAATTAAAGTCACGGATTTTAGTTGGAGTGTTTTATGTTTTGAATTTTTTTAAATCATTGTAATTAAGTTTTTTTATTATATTTCTTTTCAAAATATGTTTTGTAATTGTTATTATTTTTTTTTAAAATTCATTGTGTTTTTAATTTTTTGTTGTATCGACCTTCAAAACTGTTTGTAATGTGTGTACACCCTACGAATTTTCGACAACGTTATCAATTTTTTGTTTTAATTAGTTTTTGTGTTTGTTTAAAATTCATTTGTAAATAATTTCTTATTCTTGTTAAGAAATTTTATTTTTTTATTGTATAAAACACCCTAACATTTCAATACGTCCAGTTATCGACGTGATTTAGAGGTCGATTTTTGAAAACATTAAAAACAAAATTTAAATTTTTTAAAAAATAATATAAATTAGAAAACATATTTTGAAAAAAAAGTTTTTAAAAAAGATTAAAAATAATTATAATAAAAAAAACAGAAATAAAGAAAATAAAACAGAAAACTTAAAAAAAAATTCACGGATCTTTTGGAATTTTTTTTCCCTAAATTTCGAAATTTTAATTTATTTTTTATTATATTAAAAAATTACGGTTATATGACATATTTATAATGTATGATTGTGATATTATTTTAATCGAATGGATATGCAATATTGTAGTTAGGAATGATACCGGGTAATTAGGTAAGGGTCGTGACAGACGAATGCGGGCGTCACGGACGCGCTTTACGTGGATCTGTACAACTCAGATATTTTCTTTGAGTCAGCGTCCAGTCAGCGAAATTTCTCTTCGCGCGTTTTGGTCTTTTTAAAAAACGCCGGTTCTTTAAGTTGAACGATTCATTTCCCAATACACAGATAAGACAGTGTGCAGACCCTAGGACATCGTGCAGTCTCATTATTCGTGCAGAGTCCACACTTATCATAATAAAATATTTGTTTTTAAGTTTTACGTTGGATCAACTTAATTTGTGTAGCTTACTTTATGTGTGTGTGCAGTTTACATTATGTGTTTGTCCTGTTTACGTTATGTGTCTGTCCGGAATAAGTGTATTTGCAGTCCGGAATAAGTGTATTTGTTGTCCGGTTTAATAATAAAGTGTGTCCAGAAACGGAACATAAAGTTTGTCCGGAATAAGTGTATTTGCTGTCCCGAATAAGTGTATTTGCAGTCCGAAATTAGTGTATTTGTTGTCCGGTTTAAGAATAAAGTGTGTCCAGAAACGAAACATAAAGTTTGTTCGGAATAAGTGTATTTGCTGTCCGGAATAAGTGTATTTGCAGTCCGGAATAAGCGTATTTGTTGTCCGGAATAAGTGTATTTGTTGTCTGGTTTAAGAATAAAGTGTGTCCAGAAACAGAACATAAAGTTTGTCCGGAATAAGTGTATTTGCTGTCCGGAATCGGAATAAGTGTATTTGTTGTCCGGAATAAGTGTATTTGCAGTCCGGAATAAGTGTAGTTGACCATAATAAGACGAAAGTGTGTTCAGAAACGGAACAGAAAGTTTGTCCGGAATAAGTGTATTTGCTATCCGGAATAAGTGTAGTTCCTGTCTGGTTTAGGAAGAAAGTTTGTCATGTTTATGTAGAAAGTTTGTTCTGTTTTGTCCTGTTTATGTAGAAAGCTTGTCCTGTTTTGTCCTGTTTATGTAGAAAGTTTGTCCTGTTTTGTCCTGTTTATGTAGAAAGCTTGTCATGTTTTGTCATGTTTATGTAGAAAGTTTGTCCTGTTTATGTAGAAAGTTTGTCATGTTTTGTCCTGTTTATGTAGAAAGCTTGTCCTGTTTTGTCATGTTTATGTAGAAAGTTTGTCCTGTTTATGTAGAATGTTTGTCTTGTTTATGTAGAATGTTTGTCCAGTTTATGTAAAAAGTTTGTACTGTTTATGTACAAAGTTTGTCCTGTTTATGTAGAATGTTTGTCCAGTTTATGTAGAAAGTTTGTCCTGTTTATGTAGATACAATGAGAGCACAATGAGATATTGATGATACATATTATTGATGATAACTATTACACAATAAGATACAATGAGAGCACAAAGACAAACAAACAATACAAACACAAATACAAACACACAAAAATTACAAAAATAATATATCTTCTCCCAGTAAATCACACACACACAAACAAACAATACAAACACACACAAATTACAAAGATAATATATATTTTTTCCCAGTAAATCGGAAAGAAGATGTAAGACTTAAACATGATCGTCTCATTCACGCTGCTTACGTTGTGAAAAACATTGGGAGTCGACATCAGACGCTTTTTCGACGTAATATTTTACTCGAAATGGTGATTTATTACGGAGAGATGTACGACATAAACCAAACAGACGTAAGTCTTCACCACGGAGCGTTGTACCTCTCTCCGGAATAAATCACCATTTCGAGCAAGATATTATTTCGAAGAAGCGTCTGATGCCGACTCCCACGGTTCTTCACAACGTAAGCAGCGTGAATGAGACGGTCGACGACACTCTTTCTTTCTTCTTTCTTCTTTTTCTGTCATGGGCACTCCAACAATGCAGCAAAGATGTTGTGGTGCGAAGTCTTCACCACCGGATCGTCACATTCACGATGCTAACGCTGACAAGAACATCGGGAAGTCTTCGCACCGTCCCATTCACGCTGCTTACGTTGTGAAGAATCCTGGGAGTCGGCATCAAACGTTTCTTTGACATAATATCTTGCTAGAAATGGTGATTTATTCTGGAGAGAAAGAATGAAGAAGAAAGAAAGAGTGTCATTATATTTGTATTTGGGTGGAGAGAGAACGTGCTGAGTTGAAACGCATTTAATGTGATTTGAATGGACATCAGGAAGAAAAAACAAAAAAAACATTCATGCTTTGACCACGTAAGGGCTGACATGAATGTCCATGTAGAACGCGTCCATGACGCGTTGCGTTCATAAAACATTTTCCATTAGGTAATCATATCCGACTTATATCTGTTTTATCACAAGGTACATCCGATTCAGTTTGATTGTCGGATACCATTTGTCACTCCTAATTGGAGCTCTTTGCAAGTACACCTAATGCAGTCACATGTAATTGTCGGAGGTGATGTGATTTTGATTTGAAAGGAAGACAAACTATTTGATGTATTACACCTTGAAGATTAGATTTGGAACTCCCATATTATAAGTTCCAGCCTACCTGGGCCTAACAACCATGTTGTAACCTATTGCGTTCGGTATTTGTGAATTTATACTTGGATTATATAACTAATACATATACATCCAACAATCTTTGCCAATTTTCACTGTATAACATAATCGCATAGAAGTATTACCGTTGTCATGAATATGTTCTAAGATCAAATAAATATAAAGAATTTTAGAAACAATCTAAACTCTAACCGTTCACAACCAACATATGCACAACAAACTGGTCTATAGGTAGACCAGTACCAATACTTTTTAAATTTTAGCCATTTTGCATAATATTTTTTTCATAATAATGTGTTTTTGCTACATAATGAACGACAATACCAATACTTTTTACAACTTCAGCCAAAATATCCACAACGATGCAACACATAAAATATAGAGAAAACAAGATGTAATGCAAAAGCACAAGTACATAGAGCCGTTTGGAACTTTGGATACGACTTTTTTTGGAAGTTTCTCCTAGAATCAAAATATCCAGTGTCCCCTCATCCCTTGCCGCTTCTCCACCTTTGGAGACCCATAATATTGGTATGACATTTGTAAAGCTTCTTGATGAGCAGCAGCGTGTGGATCAATAATTTTAATATTGGGTATGCAATAATTTTAAAAATAATTAATCGCATAATCTTCAACGACGACAATACAGAAAAATATAACGACTTTAACATTACTACTTCCGAACACGTTGAAATATGAGTCTTTTAAAACAAATTGGTTATTTTTCCAGGTAAACACTAATAATTTGTAGATAATTTAAATATCATCGCTACTTGTCGTAGAAAATACCCGTAATATCCATTTAAAATCTCCTTTGACAAGACGCCTCATCAGATTTGATATTACGGCTGTATTTCAAAAGATTTTTTTCTTCAGATTTGATACCCGTAATATTGAAATATTTTTAATGGATATTACGGGTGTATTTTAAATATCATCACTACTTGTCGTAGAAATTACACTCGTAATATCCATATAAAACCACCAATATTTTCGGATTTGATACACCTGGATGTTGAAATACAAATATCCGAAATCCAAAAATAACATCAATATTCGAAATCGAACATTTTATTAGAGAAAAATTATATTTGAAATATATATTCGTATCCGAGACAGAGAATCCGTCAACTCAGAGAGCGAATATTGATATTGATGTATCCAATCTGAATGATATCCGTTTTGAAATTACATATCCGTGTTTCAACATCTGTATATGTATTTATATTTGTATACTAATATAATACATTATTATACCCAAGTTTTACACATTTCAATTGTGTATGATTACATTTTGAATATATAGTAGATATTTATTTACTCTTGGAAACATGCATCTACTGGTTCCATAGTTTAAGCATTGAATATTGTTATTATTTTTAGTATATAAAGTTAGAAATTAACATGAATTAAATTAATATTTCAAACCAAATAAAATTGTCTACGTATAAACATTTTTCTGAATAAAAACAAAACATGGATATTCGTAAGAGCAAGAAGTTACCGGGAGACCTAGGGATGCATTTGGCGAAGCAATGTCACTTTTAAGATAACAGGTATCAATCAACATAAATACAACCAAAATAGTTATCAGGTATATCTAACAAGGTGCATGTATCTGCGGGGTATAGTACATAACACGGTCCAAATCGGTGGATGTCGATGTCAAATAATTCACTAATGCAATTATGCAAATGCGACCAAAATGGAGACAAAACCACGACTAAGAGGCCATCCCCCCCTCAACCTGTTTTTTGCTACCCACTTGCAAGCACTAAGCTCCAAGCTTTTGCCTTCCACGCCCATGCGTCCTTTGTCAAAAGATGAACCTCTCCGCAGAGGTCTCCTTCACTGCTGCTTGTAGTAAATCAATCCCAGAAATAACAAAAAAACAGGTCAATATCCAATGGATATGGTAGAAGAATACAAGGAGTGGTTCCACTTGCATGCATATCTACTGTACGTATGGGAAGGTTGAGGCGGCTTTTGAATTAAGACTTAGGGCCTAAGTTGAAGTTTTTTTGCTTTATTTACTAGAGTTTCACAGGTCAATTTGCTGCATTGCGCCTTTTGAATTCAGAGGATGGACGGTCGACCATTTAACCCAAATTCTATGGATAATTTGTTTTCGAACGATTGTTTTTCTGACTTTAGTATCATAAAGGTCTGTATTTATGCTTGTCCAGATTAACAAAAATATGTGAGGTAAATTTTCGCGATACAGAATTAAGTTACTATTCGGATTATCAAACAGTTGATCTTGTAGGACCATTAATGAAACAAAACATACGAAAAAATATTTTAAAAGAATTCAAAGTTCTTTACTTTGATGGCGATGCCTATATAAAATGATAAACGAGTGGATATAAATGTTAAAACAATTTATTGAAGGATTTTTTAACAAATACATCTCTGTCGTGAGTTGTTACACATCAATTCACTGCAGCTAATTTGAAAGTCCAAGAATTACCATTTTGCGCTCTATTCGTCGTTCTAAAACTACTTAAATCGTCCAAACAGATTACCATTTTGCCCTTCTCTCATTTCTACTGCCACAACGCGACATTTTACCCTCCTATCACACATCTCTCTTCATCTTCCTCTTATAATCATAAAAAATAATGTTTTGGAGGTCAGTAATGAGCCAACGGACGCCCCAGTGTATTCGAATCTCGTAAAATATCTAACATCTTTTTAATAAAAAAATAATAAAAAATTACGGACGTCCGACGGAGCCGTCCCACGTAGGAGGGGGGCGTCTGAGTAAGACGCCTCCCCATAGGTGGAGACGTCTTACCCAGACGCCCCTCCTACGTGGGGCGGTTCCGTCGGACGCCCGTAATTTATTATTATTTTTTTAAAAAGATAATTGATTATAAATTTAGATAATTGTTAAATTAATTAATTAATAAGTTAATAATTACTATATTCGGATGACCGATACCCCTTCGGTACACCGAAAATTCAATAAAATTCAGATCCCAGAATTTCAAAATCCAAAAATTTTCCAAGGGGCGCTGCCCCCTTGCTACCCCCGCCACCTCACCGGCGAGGTTGAATGCCGCTCGCTCACCGGTGAGCGAGACCCCCGAACGACCTGTCGAGGTGGTATTTGTAAGTCAGGATGTTTTACCGCTGGGGGATTTTGGATCTTAAATAATGTTGGATCTGGAATTTTTTTGAATCTTCATCACTTGCAAAAAACTCATTGTAATCCGACCGGTTACCACCGAAAACTTACAAAGAAACGTGAAATAATTTGAGATAACACACCCTATAATTTTAATTTGACAAAAAAATTAAAAAAAAACGGGACGTCTGGCTAAGACGCCTCCACGATGGTACAGGCGTCTTAGCCAGACGCCCGAGTCGGAAAAAAAATCCGCCTCCGTTACTTCGCCTGATCTAGGTGCTTCGCCAGACATTTTCGTGGTGTTGATACTAGGAATGTTAGTAAAACTGAGTCAAAAACTTTGTTTAAAGACACGGGACGATATGTGTATTAAATATATTGTTATGGGCAAAAAGATCATTTCAAGGGGCGATTTAAGTAGTTTTGGGGCGACGTTTAGTAGTTCCCTTACATATGGATGCAAAATATATCCAAAAGGAGGTGTCTGAATCAGCTTCTTCGTATAGAGTTCTAAAAAAAGTACTATAAAAATATAAGATCCATAAGACCATGACCAAACATGACTTTAGCTTCCATCCAAATGCGGGTAACTTCAAGATGCTTCCTTCGTTCCTAGTATACTTATGTTTAGACCTGTCAAAATCATACACGACACGATAACACGACACAAACACGATAACTTACTGTATGAGTATAGGAACCTGTACACGAATACACAATAAACATACACGACATTTTACACGTACCCTTATCGGGTTGGGTCCGTGTATAAGGTCCATACAGGAAATACACGATAAGATATCGTGTATATCGAGTGTAAACGCTACGATAGACACGTTTGTACACGATTTACGACATACACGATTGACATGATAGACACGTTAGAACCCAAATCCGCACAACCTAAACTGACTAAGCCAAACCTAAAGTCAAACCCAATTACCCGAAACCAACCCAACTCCCAAGTCCCAACCCGAAACCAACCCAAAATCTGATTCCTAACCCTAACCTAACCTTGTTCCACTCCCCACCAGCCCCCAATCTCGCCGCTGACCCTCCACTCCCTCTCCAAGCCCCTCCTCTCGCCACCAACCCTACTCTCGATGCCGGCCCTCCACTCCCCAACCCCTCTTCTCGCCGCCTTGAGTAAGATGCTCTTGTGCCCTGAGGCTTCGATCCATGGCGTTTGGTTTGAGGACTGATAATGGGTTTGGTGGTTTTGCAGCACCGTCGAGGTGTCGATCCCTTCACGAAGAAGGACGGGTACGATGTGAAGAAACCTTCCATCTTCACCAGCAGGAACGTCGAGAACTAAGGTTCGTTTGATTTTTTAAATGTTTTTTGTTTGATTTGATCTGAGATGAGTTGTGATCTGAGAATAAATGTTTTATTTTTAGATCTACTCTTAGTTCACAAAATCCTTGCTGCCCCACTACTTCGCAGTCAATTATTTCCTTAGCATTACGTTGTGATCCACCATTTAACTTTACTAAGAAATTTGTACGTATATCATATCAACGTTTACTCTTGAGGCATCAATCATTTATTAAATTAAAAACCTCAATTTCAGCTTTGGCTCTCTACAACGTATAACAACCATCATTTGGATCTAACATCAGTCTCCATCTTTCATTATTATGTCATACCTACATATAAGAAGAAAGGTCCATCTTTCAGTCTAACATCAACAGAAAATCAAGTTATATATTATTCAGCAAGATTCAACGTTTTTGTATGTTTGCCTTCAACTAAAGTTTTACGACAAACACAAGTTATATAAGCATACCCGATACGCCATATAAGAAGTGTGCATTAAGCTCTTCTCAATTGTTTGTCTTCTCTGTAATTTTAGAGGAGTTGGAGTGTTGCGACTGTTATGGCTTGTATTAGGATCAGAAGAAGAAAAATGATTTTTTACTTGGAATTGTGTGGGTTTTGGATTGTTTTAAGTTTAATTCAGTTAGATAATGTGTTGATGGCTTGGTGCTTGGTCTAAGAGAAGAGAAAATGTTTTTTCTTGCTTGGAAGTATCTTGGTTTTGGATTTCTTCGGGTTTAGTTGAGCTAGATAACATGTTGTTTGTAACATCCCTGATTCCGCACGGGTCAACGTGTAAGTCAAAATCAGACTTAATTTGGATTATATTACAAGATTCAACTAGCACACCCACTCCTACGTCAAGATCCAGAGGTACCTAATTTAGCCATTTTCAATTATTGTTTTGAAATATGAAAATATACTAACATTGATGCTCATGTCTTGTTTATATTGTTGGATTCGTCAAGTAATGTAGGGAAGGAGTAGAGGTTAGAGAATAAACCAACGTTTACGTAGGCGACCGCCTAGGCGTTAGGCGGTCGCCTAGGCGGTCGCCGGTGGCGGTGGTCGCCTGGGCGACCACCGCCTTTCGCCCAGCAGAGCTGGGCGAAATAGGCGATCGCCTAGGCGATCATTTCGCCTAGGCGATCGCCTAGGCGAGAGCCGTTGGAGGCTCTCCAACGGCTCTCTCCTTTTAATTTTTTTATTATTTTTTTTTTCAAAAATTACAACTTTGCCACTAGCCCCAAATCCTATATAAACCCCTCCAAACCTCTTCATTTTTCACACATCTCTCATTCTCTTCTTCTTCATAATCCTATTCTCATCATCAACCTTCCTAATCATCAAGTTTTGCGATTAAGTCTCCGGTCTGGTGCTTAGTTTTGAAGTTGGAAAGTGAAGAAGATGAATGACTTGGTGTATGTGAACTACAACCAAAAGTTAAGGCAAAGGTTTCAGCAAAGGATGGAGAAGCCTGGATTTTATGACCCCATCAGTGTGGAGTACGATCTCTTCGACGAGCATCCGTGGTTGGTAGAAACTGAAGATCCGGTCTTCGCTGGAGAGGAGCTTACATGGGCCGATGTCGAGGAAGCAGCTTTGGGACATTCTTCTTCACGGAGACGCTTTGCTCGATCCATGTCCACTGCATCTGACCCGCGGTGTTCTACTGCATCTGACGCGCCATTATTAGGTCGTGGCATGGATGATGCCATCGTTCACATCAGTTCTAGAGATCCAGGTGCATCGAGTTCTCAACCACCGATGGACATCGACGAGCAATATGTCCAAACCGACGATGAAGAAACTGAAGAAGATGATGTCTACGTCGACAATCCGAATGAGAACAACTCCGACGACTCTGATGGTGGTGGAGGATATGATATGGTTCCCAGTTGGACATTAGATCAATGTGTCCAATGGAATTAGTTAGTTAGCTTGTAATTCTACTTTCTCTTTTATCTACTATTGTATGAACTCTGAGTTACTTTGTAATCGTACTACTGAGCAATAAATTGTATACCTAAGTGTTTAGGTGGGTAGAGGGGGTGCCTAGTGAGGCCTTGGTCGAGGAACTAGGTGTCTTTTCGAAGCCTAAACATGTATGGTAGTTTTAGAAAATATTTGTGTATTTTTTTCTATTTTTCCCGATTTTTCCTGATTTTTTTATCTATTTTATGAAAATTAATTGAATTTAAAAAAAAAAAAATTACCGCCCAGCCCTGGGCGGTCGCACAACCGCCTAGGCAATCGCCCAGGCGACCGGACGCCGCCGGCCGCCTAGGCTCGCCTAGGCGGTGCCTGAACGTTGGAATAAACTATGAAGCTACTTACGGAAGTAATGAAGAAACAAAGTGGGAATTAGAAGGAGCTGAACTTGGAGCCTTCGAGAATGAACTTGAAGTCTTCAAGTGTTATGTTTTTTGCATGTATTAGACCATTATTTGTTGTGAAACTATTTATTTGAAGTTTTGAACTTAAGGAAACTAGTATCATACTATTATGCAGTTGTATTTGTTAGGTTTACTTGGTATTTTCAAAACTTATTCAATTTTGTGTCTATCGTGTCTTTATCATGTCTATTACTGTATACATGTATTCAGGCCCGGCCCAATAGCAGGAGCAGGGTGAGCTCCTGCTCTGGGCCTCATTCCGGGCCTCATTTTAAGGGGCATCAAAAAAACGTACATGAGCTTATTGGGTTGCAAAGAAAATTAGTGAACACATAAATAACACATAAACATTGATAAATTTGTCTCAAATATTGCTAAGAGGACAATTTTTTTATTAATATTGCATTAAGTTAGTGAAATTTTTATTATTTAAACTAGGAGGACATTTTTTTTCAAATTTAGGAGTCTCGTTGTTGATTTTCGCACAGGGCCTCAAAAATTTCCGAGACGGCCCTGCATGTATTATCGTGATTATTCGTGTATACATGTATTTATCATGTATTAGGTTCTTATCGTGTATGTATGTACTTATCGTGTATACAGGTACTACTCGTGTCCATTCGTGTATCGTGCTACACGACACGATAAGAATTCGTGTACAAATCGTGCCGTCCGTGTATACACGATAATTACCGTGTTCGTGTCTGGGGTTTGTGTACACGATTTCTTATCGTGTCAGGTTCGTGTATACCTAATACTTGTTAGCATCCGACCATACACGACACGATAAGACACAGACACGACACGATTGACAGACCTACATATGTTGGCTTATTGCGTAAATAAAGGGTTGAAAATATTGTTATTATTATAAGTTTTTTGCTTGAATGTCATTACAAAATGTCGTAATTCCCCAAATGTCATTATGTTTTTAACACTATCACTTCGTTAACATTTTCTGTTAACAGTGTTAACTTTTAATCAACTATGTTAACTATATTAATATTTAAGTATACAATTTACAAGTTTTCCCTAACTTTTTTTCTTTTTTCTTAGATTCAAAATAAACTCAAACACAAACCCAACCCACGTGAGTTGATCTCCAACATCCGAACACGTACGATTCAGATAACAAATTCCATCTTCAACCTCAAAAGAAAAAAAAAACCCTAAAACATCATCGACCATCGTCAACCTCACCCATGAACCTCCTAACCCAACTCAACCCTAAATTCTAAATTCTATGAATTCCAAACAAAACCCCAAAACGACACCAACCCATCATCAACCAAAGTTGAGTCCAGTTTGCAGTCTGCCAAACCAAGAACCCTTCATATTGTTCTGCAAAGATATATAAGCGAAACTCTATCAAGTAGTTGTAATTGCACTAATTAAACGTGATTCATAAAAAAAATTAGCTACTTATTTTCACCAAATTCATCTATGCATGGAAAGAAAACTTGCCCAAGTGCTTCTTAAAAGTCATACTAACATATTCAAATTAATGCAGTATATTATTATATGAATTTCGAAAAATAAGTCTGTTTGTTTTCATTTCTCCTAAATTTCTATAAGATGAAAAACTGATAAATATATTACGTTCATTATTGTTTATATCTTAATTATATTCAAAATGTATCTTAAATTTCATGATTTTGGATGCACATAGATAGCTCATGTCATTAAAAATCAAAAATGTATTGAAGAAACTTAATTCTCAAGTAAATGAAGAGAATCTCGACCCATTTCATAATAAAAATGAAACACTTCTTTGTTCTATCCCAATAAAGAGAAATTTTTGCTATCCTAACAAGATTCTAAAACACACTAAATTGCTGCTTCATAACTCTGACGACTGAGCTGGTTCTGAATACGCGCTCTAGAGATAGAGATAACTGTTCGATTATATTTTTGTTCTTAGCACTGCGCCTCTACGTGAATTGTAAGAGTCAGAGGTTTTAGAAGCCAGATACAAAAGTATTGTTTCGACTTTCGAATGGCGTGAGAACCCTGCAGGTCTGCAACAATATTAATAGTGGGAATTGCAAAGGTATGGTAACATGAAAAACCATTGGCTTCAGAGTTCAGACCATGATTGGGAATTGCAAAGGTATGGTCACTCGAATAGTCCAATCATCCTTTTTAATTGGTTTCCAACGTGCAACTCATATGTTGGAGCTCGATTAAAAATGTTGTTAACTCGAAGTGCAACTCAAATCTAGGCTAATTCAAGATAAAAATAAATAAATGTACCAACTTGGTTGACTCCATTTGTTAATCGTGATTTTTTTCTTCAGGAAGTGGTACTATAGTGAATGAAATCCGATTACAATTTCATATTCAAAACTGTAGCTTGATCATGCAACACATGATGACAAGATATGTTTTGATGACCAACTTGTTAGAATCACGTGTTCTAAAATAATTCTATTAATTTAATTAAAGTACTTATCTATTACATGAGTTAATGAATAGTTATGGATGCTGGTTATTTGATGAGGAAAATCGTCCATTAGGAACTCTATAAATAAGAAGATGATCTCAAATGTTGCCCAAGTATTATTTTTCACCCTAATTACTCCCAAACTAGATGGTTTTTTTGTTTCATCGTTTTAGTTTAAACAAACCGTTGAAGATCACTCCCTCAAGATTTCGTTTCTGCTTTGAGTTCTTCAAGATGTTTTTGAAACCTAGTTGTAAGTATTTCTTTTATGTTATTTTATACGGAATTTAGTAGTAGATCTTGTTTGTTTATTATGTTCTTGATGTTTAGAACATACTAATGATTAAGATTTGGTATCAGTCCAAACTAAATTCGTATAAAATACATGAATATTTTTTTATGATTTGATATCTTTATAAAATTAAAAAATTCGTTGAAAGAATTATGTTGAATTTAAAGAAACTTGGAACATGTCGATCTTGTAACTTGAAACGTGCTAAGTTTTTTTTCCTCTACAGTTGTCAAAACGTGTCGTAGTAGAACAAGATAAGTTCCTAAATGGAATATTTTTTACTTCCTGATATTGCAAATATGGATTATGTAATAAAAATAAGAAGATGACCTATTCCAATAACACATGTGATCACGTGTATTAGAAATACTACTACCGCTAATAATAATAATATTGCCAGCGTGTAGAACACGTGGTACATGATTCCGTTCTGCTCACGTGAACAGAAACATGTGCAGGAAAAAATTTCGAAATAAACTTTTTTTTATTTTTTTTTGCCAAAATAGACTTCAACAAAAAATATTTGTCAAACTAGACTCGCTGCCACCACGTGGTGACACGTGACGGCGGCAAGTTTATTTTTTAGTGCATAAAGAACTCGGCATCACTAGTGTTGAGTTCTCCTTTGAAGAACTCAGCTTTACCGGTGCCGAGTTCTCTTTGGTTTTTTATTGCCCAACACTTGTCATGTTCCACTCGACGTGAGTTGCCAGGAGAACAGTGATTCAAATAGAACTCGACACTAGGGATGTCAAGTTTTATTTGAACTGTTCTCCTGACACTCAGATCGTGCATGAGACGGTTGGACGGCTAGGAGAATAGTGTCTTAAATAGAACTTGACATCTGAGATGCCGAGTTTAATAGGCAGAACTTGACGTTACAAACGCCGAGTTCCGTCGGGGTATAAAAGCAGTCTGACGCCCCCCATCTCCCCCTCCGTCGAGTTCTTGCGATTTTAAGGTTAGGGTTTTGATTTTTTTTTTCTCGTTTTCCACCGTTTTCTTGCCTTTTTATGTATTAGGATGATATACATTGTTGTTTTAGGTATGATTGTAGTGTTTTTGTTGGTTTAGGAATCCGTTTTTGTGCAAACTCGATTTCGATTTTGGGTTTTAGGCCAAACTTTTTATTTCTTGTTTGTTAGTTGATTATTGATTTTAATTTTGTTGATTGTAGGTCTACGGTAGTAATCTTAAAAATAGTTGAATTTAAGTTTGGTTATTGTGATTGAAATTAGATTTTTTTTGTTATTTTGGTTTGAATGTATGTTAGTTTGAATGAATGTAAACTTAAAAATGATATATTTGAGTTTAAATGTGTGTGAGTTTGAATGTGTGTGAGAATTGAAGTTTGATTTTTTTAGTCTTAAAAATGGAGTAATAATGTATGTGAGTTTTAATGGAAAAAAATGTTTTGAAGTTGAGAAATATGTTTGTTAAATATATTGTGATTTGCATGTTTAGAAATACGTCGTTACTTAGATGTTTAGAATGTGATGATGTTATTTGTAGTATTGTTAGTTTGTTTTACCGTGCAGGTTTAAATTTACGAATTTGAAAAATATAGGAGAGGTTCTGTCAAAATTTAAAAATATATCTGACATGATTCGTAACGTTGTTTATTGTAGTTGATTTTATTGGAGAGATTGCTCGACGTTTACGGTCATTTGCTACTACACTCGATTGAGGTAATTTCTAAAATATTTGAGTATTTTCAATTTTTTAAGTAGTTAGTAATAAATAACAACCATCTCACTTGAACACATTTTTAAATTTAATTAATATATGTTAGGTATGGATAAAGAAAACATACCTTGTGAAATTTGAAGGAGTTATTACTTGCACTTGTGGATACATAATTGCAATGCACGCCCCATGTTCACATGTACTAGCAGTTTGCAGTGACAGACATGCAAATGTCAACACTTCACATTTGATATCCCCGTATTATGATGTTCAAATGTACAGGGAGGCGTAGAAACCGATATTTATCCCAATTCCCGATGTGAGGTATTGATCAGATCAAGTGAACATCACAATGAAGTCTCCCCAAACCAAAAGACCTCCCAGTCGGCCTAAATCAATGCGAATCTGAAACGAGATGGACGAACACTCTGGAAGAAGGGTAAGGTGTGGGAGATACGGCGGTATAGGGCATAACCGAAAGCGATGCAAGGAACCTATATAGCGAAATAGTTTGAATATTTTGTATGTAACTATTTAGTGAGACTTGAATGAACGTAAGAGTTGATTAATTGTAAGACTTGAATTAATGTAATGTATTTTGTTATGACTTGAATGAATGTACGACTTGAATCCTTTTTAAGAGTTGATTAATTGTAAGACTTGAATTAATGTAATGTATTTTTAGGACTGCAATTTTTTATGACTTTGATTTTTTGCAACACTTTCATATTTTTTAATAGCTCACATGGTGTAGTGGATAAATTAGACTCCAATTTTTATGACTCCAATTTTTCCTAACTGTAATTAATATTACGTTGAGTTTAATATTTGCAATGATTCAATATTTTCTAATATTTAACGTGTTATGTACAAATAGAGTTTGGTGGTTCCAATACTGGTTCGGTTAGAAGTAGCTACTCTTCACAGGGTCCGGTACACAGATCAGTGTTGATTTTGAAGGCCAACCACAAGTCTGACTTGTTCAAAGATTTTGTAAGCATTTTGCGTCTTCAAGTTAAATATTTGCACGTGAGTTTCAATATCCTGACATTTCTCTAAATTTATGCAGAAGGAGGTTGATAATGTAAAATACGTTGAGCATGGATCGAAGCTCAACGAATGACAGATCACTGATAAGAGGATGTTGTTTCTGCTACATATGGCAGAGTTTGACACAGTCACTCGATTGGGCTGAGTCCAGTTGGACCATACCTTGCTGGGGGCGATGGTCGAGCGTTGGAGACCGGAGACTCATTCATTTCACCTGCGACATGGTGAGATCACGTGCACCTTGCGTGTCATCTCTATGATTACCGGCTTTCGAGTAGATGGTTTGTCGGTGTGTGAGTCTCAAGAGTACGTTTAGTCAGAGTTATTGTTCCATCGTTTTAGCTTGGGGAAACCGTTGAAGACCATTTCCTCATGATTTTGCTTCCGCTTTACGTTATTTAAGATGTGTTTGACATTTAGTTGTAAGTATTTCTTTTATGTTATTTATACATAATTTAATAGTAGATCTTGTTTGTTTATTATATTCTCGAGGTTTAGAACTAACACAACTGAGAACCATACACTCACAATAAAGAATGTAGTATTGTTTTTTATTGATTGGTAGCCAATGAGTTCCATGCGCATCTCCTATTAATCCTCTCCCCACACCCTATTCATTCCCCCCTCCAAGTCCAAACACCTCAACAAACAATGGACGTGGAAGGTGCAACCCCATCAAGCACTAAAACTCAAAACCTGTCTAAAACCCTAAAGCTCACTCTCCTCCTCATAAACTCCACTCTCTGCTTCGTCGGCGGTGGTGGTGCTCTCCTCCTTCGTGTCTACTTCATCCACGGCGGCGCGAAAAAGTGGTTCTCTAGCCTAATCCAAGTCGGCGGTTGGCCGCTTTTCCTTATCCCCATCGCCATCTCCCACCTCCACCGCCGCCGCTACGACCCCACAACCCCACTCCTTCACCTCACTCCCTCCCTCCTCCCTCCTCTTATCACCATTGGCGTCCTCTTCGGCCTCGATAGCTACATCTTCGCCTTCAGCGCCGCATATCTCCCCATCTCCACCTCCGCCCTCCTCTCCTCCTCGCAAATGGTCTTCGTCGCCGTCTTCTCCTACTTCATCGTCAAGCAGAAATTCTCAGCGTTCTCGGTAAACGCCGTCGTGCTTTTGACGGTGGCGGCGGCGATTCTAGGCGTGCATGGAGAAGGGGACATGCCGACTGGGGTTAGCAAGTTTACGTACATGTTGGGGTTCGTCATGACAATCGCTGCGTCGGCTTTGTATGGGCTGACGCTGCCGTTGATGGAGTTGGTTTACATTAGGGCGAGGAAGAAGATCACGTACTCGCTTGTTATGGAGATGCAGGTTGTTATGTCCGTGGCTGCTACTGGATTCTGTCTCGTTGGCATGCTCGTTAACAAAGACTTCCAGGTTCTGATTAATTACATCACTTTACTACTTTGTTGATCGTATTTATGTTTAGTTAGTTGTCCTTTAAGCATTGGCGATAATTACGGTTGGAAACCATAACGACAAACTAGTTTTTTTAACTTTAGCTATTATTTAATAAATAATTACAATGAATATCTTCTAAATGATAAGTTGAGTTAACTTAACCAATCCTGTACTTAAGATTATTTAATTAAATGATAGAAGCCTACGTATGGATTTGAAGACATTAATCTTCCGCTGTCAACACCCCACCAATTCTCAAAAGCACAAAGCATTAATATCCACTCAATAAATTAGAATATCTACGATGCTTTTATGATATCCTGAAATCCTTCTCCTTTACTTAGTCTGTCTGTACAAAGCATTAAGTTCTATTATATTTTGTTTAATCTAAAGTCTGTCTAATTTTGACTAAACTTGACTTTCAAACTGTAAATTGCAAACTTCATGATGACGTTCTACAACACTAGTTTCAAATATTAAAAATTAAAGTTTAACCAAATATTATTTAGTTTTAAAAGAATATTATATTCTAGCTAAATTAAATTCAAGATTCAACTCGATAAAACTCGATCATCATCTTCACATACAAATCTAGGAATTTACCAAGTCAAGCTACCTGGAGGGTGTAATCAAATATACAATTTGAATACTAACAAGCACAAGTCACTTATGTTGACGTGTAGTAGTTAAGTGTAATTAAATATTGACAATGGTCCATGCAGTCTATTTCGGAGGAGGCTAGGAACTACAGGCTGGGAGAAGGCAAGTACTACGTGGTTGTGGTGCTTGGGATGGTTTTATGGCAAATGTTCAACTTAGGGTTAATGGGAACCATTGCCTGTTCCTCTTCACTATTTGCTGGAGTCTTAGGGGCTTTGATGCTTCCAGTGTCTCAAGTGATTGGAGTCGTGTTCTTCCACGAGAGATTCGACGTTGGGAAGGGTCTCTCTCTTGTCCTCACTCTTTGGGGATTCGTGTCGTATTGGTATGGCGAGGTGCAGCAAAACAATAAGCTGGAAGAAGTTGCAGTTGTGGAATTGTCTTCTAATTCTCAATGAATGGCCAAATGCTGCCTCCTTAGATTTTTTTTCAACGTGGGGATGCATGATTAAATTTAGATATTTGTTCTCTTCCCAAAAGAAGATAATCTTTACGATAACATTGCTTGCCAGTAACTACCGAGGGGTTATTGGGAACCGTGTGAGTTCTAAAAAATTAGTTTGGACAAAGGGTTCATAAGCCAGGCGAATGGTAGATATGCTTGTCGAACTTATCGAAACATTATTGACTAAATCAATAATCATGTTGGTGAAGCTTCAGTTAAGACTTGGCCGGTTTCGGTGTGGTTACATGCATGTGCTTGGGAAACAAACAATACCGTAGTTCATGTATAAACAATGAGGAGGTATCTAAATGGTTACATAATACTAGAAGGTACCAACAATTAATGATGTAATATCACATCCTTAATATATTATCGAGCAATGCTCCTTCAAAAAAACAAAAAATATATTAATGGTCTATTATCTTGTTTGGATATGGAAACTTTCAAAGCCAATTGATAAGACTTGAAAGTTTAAAAGGGACGGCTGATACCAAAACTGCGAAATTGAATGTTTTGCTCAAATGAAAAGGTATCTAAAAACTATGTAATCGAATGTTTGGTCATACAATACTAGAAGGTACTACTTTATTCTCAACTATTTCAAATATATATTTTGAATGATACTGCTAATATAGGTAGGTACATTTGCGAACACGATAATGGATTAAAAATCGCTTATTTGAAGTTGAATCACTTGAATGCAATGAAAATCGTTGAGCAAAAATAAGACAATTGAAAGTAGCTATCGTGACTCAGCATACTGCTAAATTACGGTTGGGCATTGTTGGAATGTATTAGAGAGAATTCTAGTTGTAGTGGCTATGGTTATTTCTGTTGTATTAACAGTGGTGTTGGGCTTTAGTTGTACGCCCAATTAAGACTTGTATTTTCCAATTTTTATATAAGGCCCAAATTTTATAAAGTCGTCTGTTTCTCAAGGCCACACTCCTCTATCTGTCTCACACTCTTTGAAGATGTAAGAATATAATGTTTTTTATTGGATTGGGATACAAAATTTCGTATTATTTTATTATAAAAATAACAAATTTCTTACATGAAGTAGCACCCACGTGTTAGCATGTGCACCAAGACAAATGTTTTGATCGGAAAGTATACCACACTAACTACGTACATTGGCATGTGCAAAGATGCAATATACACATCCAAACAAAAAAAGCTCATTTAGTAATGGTCTATGTTTGATCAGAAATTAATGAGAGATGCGGCTGCGGAAGGACATGAATGGGCATTTGCATAAAAATGCAAAGTACTAAAACATGTTTTTTGAAAGAAAAAAACTACATTTTTAATTAACTCAAATACATAACTCACACGATTGAATTCAATTCAAGGGATCAGAGAGTATATGATTAGAGATTTAGCAATTAACCCATCCCCAGCGATTAAAGTACTAAAACATGTTAAAGTTGATTAAAACACAACGTGCAAAATATTTTCCAAGGAAACGGTTCGTGCAAGCCAGCTTTTTCAACGAAACGTTTCGTGCAACACCAGAACATCTTTTTCAACGAAACCTTCGGTGTAACACCACAATAAGTTCGGCATAACTAATTCAAAGTTCGTCCCTAATTTGGTGGTGGCACCATGCCTAACCGTGCACATGTTGGACCGCTTCCCAAAACCCAATTCCCGTAATCAAAGTTCGCTCCCAATTATGTAACGACCAAGTCAAAAATGATCGATCTTGTCCGGCCCTTCTGTCAAAACAGTGATTCTTTCCTAACATTATCCCAATTATTATATCACACTTATCACAGATAGCAAATCTACACCACAATATCTCGACTTATTAAGCTTACGTTAGCCAGGAAATCGTGAATTAGGTACCAAAGTTGCAATTCTTTCGCATAACGTCTAAATTACTTTATATTAAAGCTTCAACGCTAACACAACACGGAACTGAACCGTTAATAGTACGTCTCGGTTCATAACAAAATTCCCATGCATTAATAATCCACTCCACTTTACAACATCGAACTCACTAAAAAGATGGCGAATACCAGCAAAGAGCAACAACCAGCGTCGAAGACGATCACCAAGCGTAATTACTTATTCTCCTTCGTCGTCGTACTTGTCGTCGTATTCATCGTCCTCCAACTTCAAGCACCAAAGGGGTTTCAACTCCAAGCTCCGAGTTATCTTTTCTCTTCCTTAAAATTCCCATCCGATTACCTTCAAACCACTTCAACCGCCACCACCGTTGCAAATTTGACGTTCAGCCAAAGACTCACGACCCGATTCCTCCCTCTCCGAGACAACCGGTACAACGACGAGAGGATACACAGCACTTGGTTCATGAGCTCACTCAACTTAACACACGACGACGACATAACGGAGTACATCCACTTCCCCTCCGAGTCGACCCAAGGCCGCGTTCTTTGCCTCGCCGGCAATAGTTACACCAACAGTTCCGGAAACTCCTATGCCTTAGCGTGGCCGGATAGCCTCCCCTACAACGCCACCCTCCTCCCCGGCCTTACCTTCGTCTCCAACACCCAGTACCGCATCAAAAACCTTTGGCATGGCCATGGCTCCTTGCTCCCCTTCGTGGGCTGGCACAAGTGGAGAGGCTGCACCTCGCCAGCTCGGTGGCTTCTGTACCACTGGGGAATGCTGAGGTCCAAAGACATGACCCACTGGGTGAAAGGCCTCGCCGAAGCTGTGTTCAAGAACGAGGTTGTGCTCGAGAGTCTGGATGGGAGTGGTCGGGCTACGTGTTTTGAGGAGGCGGTGGTGTTCAAGCGCGACGAATCATCGGTAGACAGGGAGAGGTGGAGGGAGTTGTACGACATTATGAGGTGTAGGGCGTGGGAGCATTGCAATGTTACGGTGGGAGTTGAAGAGAAGAGAATTGGGTTGACTTTGATGTTGAGGGCGCCCGGAGGTTCAAGGTCTTTTAAGAACGATACGGCAGTGATTGCCGTATTCCGGCGAGAATGCGAGAAGGTTGAGGGTTGTAGGTTTCAACTGGCATGGCCTCACAATATGACGTTTTGTGAACAGGTAATATCAATACACGGCTTAACTATTCACTACCAACTATCGAGGGTAAATGATTCAATACTATCACGTTGGTTGTTACTTACATATAGGCAAAGTTCTTTGTGATAAAACATATTAGATCAATCCATTTTCTCATTTTATCTTTTACTTATGTTTCATGAAATATTAGCTTAGTTTCTTCCTAAACTAACCTTCCAATATTTTGAGATCAAATTAGCTTATTCGGGAGTATGTATATCCCCATAATATCTCACCCATAAGTACAATCAATCAATTTTGCACCTATAGTTTGAAAATTATGCTATATTAACTAGCATGAGCATATCCTCATGGGATGTTTTTGTGTCAATTTTTAACCCATAATAAATTGTGGATACCATATACCATTTTAATTGATTTTAAAAATTGCCCAAATAACTATATAATTTTTAGATAAACACAAGTTGTTACATATGACTCTCTGACTTTGTTTTCGTGTGGTTCAGGTGAGGGTGATGAGATACACCGACGTGCTGGCATCCTCGCACGGGGCGCAGTTGACGAACATGATCTTCATGGAAAAGAACAGCTCTATAATGGAGTTCTTTCCCAGAGGATGGAAAGAGGTCGGGGGAAACATCAAACACGCATACCATTGGTTGGCCGGAAGAACCGGGATGAGATATGTGGGATCATGGTGGGATACCGAATCTGGAATTGTCAACTGCACTCGCCCCTTCACACAACCACACTGCCAACATGCTTACTATCAGAGTGCAAGACTAGGGCACAACGAGGCCTTCTTCTCTAATTGGACGAGTCAGGTGCTGAACCAGGTTAGAGACTACAAGTTGAGTTTGTTGTCTAATATGACCGAGGCTCACGGGATTCAACACGTTATTAATGATTGTTCATGTGGGTAGTGTTTGTATTAGCTAGCCAGCTCAAAGAGGGCTTAGGAATTCGACACAGTTACAAACGTTCGAGTCCGTTTATGTTTCAAAATCTTGAGCTCGTTTGCCTGTAGTGCTTGTAACGGTTTGTAACAATTCTTTGCAAAGTATAACAAAGAATGCATTCTTCCTTCTCTAATAATAAGTGGGGGAGAGGGTCGATTCTTGCATGAGTGATTTGCTTGGGTACACCTCAAAATATGCACAATTGTCGAAATATCCCTGTGTTTTTACTATTCACTTGAGTGCATCTACTTTTCAACATTATTGTTTACATACCCTCGGACTGTTTATGTACCACACTCCATTAACTTTTCTGTTTGTACATTTACAAAACACATTTTCTAAATTTTAAAATTCCTTGATATTAAATAAGAAAACGTAAAACAAATATTTTATTTACAAACACACATTATCTTCTCTCTCTTTTGTTCTCTCTCCCCCTCTCTCATCTTTTTCTTGTTCTCTCTCTCTCTTCTCCCACTCTCCTCTCTCTCCTGTTCTCTCTCTCTCTTGTTCCCTCTTCCTCTCTCTCTCTCCTCACTCACACTACAAGAAACTAGACCTACTACCACGGATACACCTCTCGTGGCTGTAGGATCCGTCACGGTTAGGCCTGTCAATCGGGTCGTGTACGTGTCTTATCGTGTCGTGTATTGTTGGATGCTAACAGGTATTGGGTATACACGAACCCGACACGATAAGAAATCGTGTACACGAACCCGGACCCGGACACGATAGTTGTCGTGTATACACGGACACGACACGATTTCTAATCGGGTCGTTTAACCCGATACACGATAATACCCGAATGGACACGAGTAGTACCTGAATACACGATAACTACCTACAAACACGATAAGAACCTACATACACGATAAGAACCTAATAACGATAAATACATGCATACACAAATAGCCACAACAGAACCTATTTAACATAATAGACACGATAAAGATCCGATTATACGATAGATACGAAATTGTAGAAAATACCAAATACATCTAACAAATACAAAAACATTATAATATAATACTACTTTCCTCCAATTCAAATCTTCAAATAAATAGTCTGTCAACAAATACATGCAAAACAACATAACAACCCAAGACTTCATTTCCAAGGCTCGAAATCCAACTCCTTCCAACTTTGTTTCTTCTTGTATTCCCCACATTACTTGACGAAGGATCTAAACATATAAACAAAGCATGAGCATCAATGTTATTATATTTTCATATTACACAACAACTGAAAATAGCTAAAGTACCTTCGGATCTTGATGTAGGAGTAGGGGTGCTAGTTGAACCTTGTAATAAAACTGATTCATTTCGAACTAAGTTCTCATTGATTGTGAACCCTACAATATCCTCTGTAAGCTCGTCCAGTGATGGCCCTATAGGTATAGGTGCTCCCACAATTTCTACAAGTTAAACTCATACAACCATTTAAAATTCAAACAATTTAAGTAATATGATGATTTTGAAAGTAAACAATCTATTTAATTTACCTGTTTCATTGGATGCCCAATCTCTTGAACAAAGTAAACTTTCAACAGATTCATGTGACAGAGAGCTTCGTTCTTCATCTATGACTTTCCCTGCAATGCTAAAAACAGATTCAGAAGCAACTGTAGACACAGGAATGGACAATATATCTCTAGCCATAAGAGCAAGATTTGGAAATCTATACTGAGTAGATTTCCAATATGCTAGAATGTCAAGATCAATTTGTCTATCAAGTCTCTTCTCCTCCAAGTACCTATCCAATTCTGATTTTTCCAAGAATGAGTGGAGTTCTGCATCTTTTTTTGCATCAAATTCCTACAAAAGAATTATATAAAGAGCAATTACATATTGAGAAAAATATAAAAGTAAATAAGTGAGACCAACTAAAGACAAATACTAGGTAGAGAGATCATTACACTTAACACTGCAGCTGCAATACTTCGAGGTTTGGGTGTGGAACGTGTTGTAGACGCTTTACTAATAGGATGTGTAGGAACAGTGTCCTTGTAGACCCCAAAGAGTAACTTCAACTTCAGCTCAAGTCTTTTTAGGTTCACAACGATCATTGCTAGGTGACAAAGATTCTTGAGATACAGGTATAGTATGTTCTTCTGCAGTGGATTGTCTCTCAACCTTTAAGAATTATAACATGAATAAATATACACAACCAATCAACTAATACTAATATAGCAAAGTACTCAGAATAGAAAAAGAATACATACCATAGCATCAACTTCATCTTGGTTGTTTATGTCCATCTCGACTCCTCCATAATGTCTCAAGTTGAGTAAACTAATCTGCAAAATAACAAGCAATGTCGAAAATTCAGGCAATCTTCTCTCTCTCTCTCTCTCAGGAATATTATAAACAAAGGAATATTTTGCAGGAATATTATTTTGCAGGATTATTATGAACACTTGGTTCTCTTTACTTATAAGACCATAACAAAAGCCCTTGCCAACAGATTGACATATAAGTTTAACTCCAATTATCTATAACATACATGATCTGGAATAAAAATGACATAGACATAAAATTATCTTCCATTACTGCAATACCAACTCAGAGGTAGACATACTTGACAATATGAAGACAATTGGAAAGTATATGCCTACTTTATACATCATCATTATAGTTACGTGGTAAACCAGTGGAGGAAGGAATTGGAGTGGAATAATATAGATTCATACAGAAGAAAAGGTTCTCTATTGATTCAAACGCTATGAATATTACAGGTTCTTTTATCATATGTGGATATTACAATGGAAAATCTAAAATGGAATTGAATTCAAAGTCCATACCCAAGGTCATGATACCCTGCTAATGCAAATACAAAATATTAACATTATAATTCCTATAAAACAAAACATAGAACTACAGGTTTATATATTTGTCAAATAAAAGCTCATGGCATACCAGGTGATACAGGTTCAACTGGATCAGAAATAACTACAGGGCCACGAGCACCATCTTCCGAACAGGTTCACTCATTTTTCCATCATTACTAGTCTGCAGATGAGTGAAGTCAAACCATTCATATGTACCACGATAGAAGAATAAAGCCAAAACACAGAAATAAAATAGGTAAAAGCATTGGTAATCAACGGAGACAAATATATAAATAGAAACTAAAGCCACATCTGCAAAGACATCCAAAAATAAAATGAGAACGATAAAATTATTTTATAGAAGAGGCATGAACGCATTTGTCCTACAAAACCCTTAACCCAAATCCCTAAAAACGCATAACATTACACATCCCAATTGGCACACGACTATTCTGGAACCCAAAACCCAAATCCCCAGTCGATGTGTGTGTGTGGGGGGGGGGGGGGGAGGGGGGAGGAAACGAACCTGTGAAGAGGGAGTGGCGGTGAGAGGAGGTGCTGGATGGGGAGTGGGGGTGAGAAGAGGTGCTGGATGGGGAGTGACAACGAGTTAGGGGTGAGGAAGAGTGACGAGTGAGGTTGGGGAAGGAAACAAACCTGTGAATGGGGAGTGGCGACAATAGGAGGTGCTGGATGGGGATTGTCGGCGAGAGGAGGTGATGGATGAGGAGTGGCGGCGAGTTAGGATTAGGGTTAGGGGTGAGGAACTGAGGATGAGGAGTGAGGGATTGGGTTCGGTTGGGAGTAATTTGGGCTTGGGTTTGGTCTTTAGATGGGTTAATTTGGGCTCACATTAGTCTGTTTGGATTAGGTTAATCGGATCGGGTTCTAATGTGTATATCGTGTCTATCGTGTATCGTGTATACTGTTGGATTTCATGTTTAATTATACATATATATTTTCGAAATTTTTATGTATAATAAGGATCATCTACAATTTTCTACGATTTATTTCATGCATGCATTGGTTTGTTTCAATAACTAGTTTTAAAATTATTAAAACAAACATGAGTCTACGAAATTCATACCTAGAAGTTCTCTAAAACTTCTTGAAGATTCGGAGACGCTGTGGATGCTTGTTGCTGCGCCGGATGCTTCCGAGATTTCACCAAACTCTAAACGAGATTGGAGAGAGAAGAGCTAGCCTCTCGATCTTCAATAGAGTTTAGAATCCAATTACTAACCTCCTTTAGTTTCCTTGAGAAGATGACCTCTTGAAACTAAATCTAAACTTAAGAATTTGTGGAAATTTCGTGGAGAATTATGGAGAGAGAATTTTTGCACAAGAAATAATGAATTAGATTAGTTGGGTAATGAAATAAGCTTGTATTTATAAGCTCTCTCCAAATTACCTATTCATGTGCAACCCCTTGCCCATGATCTCATGCAAAATTCCATCTAACCATCCATTATTTAATAATAAATAATATTATCCACGAATTAAATCAATTATGGACCAATTCCATGCATGATCTAATTAATTCTTAAATTAATTCTGCACAAACCGTCTGGACCGGTCGACCGTTTCAAGGTTCGGTTGACCGCTCGAACCTAGTTTCGGTCGACCGTTCTATAACTCGGTCGACCGTTCGTAACAGGAATTATTCCATCGCAATGTTCGGTCGACCGACCGATCACATTCGGTCGACCGTTCGAGCAGATGAAAATTCCCTGTTATCGGTCGAGACACGTCCGGTCGACCGTGCCCGATCGGTCGACCGTTTACTGCTAACCGGTCGACCGTTTGAGCACTATTCTGCAGACTTGTCAAATTTCGGTTTAACCCCTACAAAATTTGACATTTCGGGATTAGTAGTAAATTCGCAACTTATGTAACATATTATCCTATGTGATGATCAATCATTACACCCCATAATATTTACATCACATATGAATTTAATTTAGATTCTAATTATGTTATTAATCACAACATAATTTTGATTTTGCTTGTTCACCCCATGTGTCATACTTTCTACATGAAACCCGACACATCCTATGAACTCAAAATCTCCATTACTCGTTTCCCAGTTTTGTGGTGTGACCTATGAGAGGATCTAAACTAAGTTGACAGTGATATTAAGAGCTTAATATCACAAGCTATAAGTGGTATCTAGCTACACATTATAGCTCCCAATTAGTTAGATGTCTTAATTCCACTCGAACCAAAACCCGATCCAATTAGTGATGGAGTGCACCACTTGTGTCCGTCCTTTGCCTCATGATATTAAGAATACACACAAAGTAGTATTGTGTCATCTTTGTATTAGTATTCATTTCTTGATCTCTTTAAGTTAGTTATAAATATGTGACTTAACTCAAATCACATTGTGCACATTACAACTTTGCTTTATCAAGGGGCCCACTAATATTATCACTCAATTAAGAGGGGGCAATGATAGGCTTTTGACTAACTATCTTCTCCAACAAAAGTTGTACTTAACCAACCAATGCCTTTACACTACACTTATCGATAGATCAAGACACTGATCTAATTAAGTATTCCTTAAGTGATCAGATATAAGTCTCATATCAAAGGACCAAAGACACAGTAAAATATTAATGACACAGAAACACATTTCTATAATATTTTACTTATTAGGTCTATTCAGTATACAAAAGTAATATTGTCCTCTTTTGCATACCCGTGTTGTCACTCACTTGTAGAGATACAATGATCTATGACCAAGCACGACAATCTTAACCCGGTAATTAATGTGCTATGTTAATTACCATGGTTGCGAATATCTTTTGTTTTATGTAAACCAATATCTTTTAGAGCTCTACGGTTAAGGACCAATAGTCTCTTCCTTAACACTTCTGAAAGACGAATAACATAAACAAGTAACAAAATGATTTCTCATTCAACTCATAATAATTGACATTTAAAAGTAAAACTTTTAGAACACATTCCCTTCAATCTCCCACTTGTTATTAAAGTTTTCTTTCTCATACATACTCAATGCATAAAACAATAACAACTAGGGTAAACCCCATTACTTATCAATCATCAAGCCAATCTACATGGTTCTTCAATCACATGGACTCGAAATGCATTTCGCCCTTGGCTTGGGATAAGGGTTTTGTGAATGGATCAGCTGTGTTGCAGTTGGTGTCCACCCATAACAGATTTATTTTGCCTTCGTCGATGAGGTCACGCGTCACGAAGTACTTACGATCCATGTACTTCACTTTGTGGTGTGATCTAGGATCCTTGATTTGCGAGATAGATGCACTATTATCGCAAAACAGCTCTATTAGTCCCTCGCTCGAGGGAACTACTCCAAGCTCTTCAAGGAACTTCTTAATCCACACTCCTTCCTTGCTCGCTTCAGTGACAGCCATCACTTCTGAAGCAGTGGTTGAGTCGGCTGTAGTGTTTTGCTTCCAACTACGCCAACTCACAACTCCACCATTCAGAAGGAAGACGTATCCTGATTGCGACCTTCTATCGTCTGGATCACTCATGAAACTCGCATCCGAGTAACCTTCAGCTATCAATTCCCTTTGTCCTCCATAAACAAGAATCTTATCCTTAGTCCGGTTAAGGTACTTCAGGATATTCTTGACCGCAGTCCAATGCTCAGGACCTGCGTTGGATTGGTGACGACTTGTCATGCTTAGAGCATACGAGACATCGGGTCTTGTGCAAGTCATCGCGTACATGATCGACCCAATTGCCGAAGCATAAGGGACATCCTTCATGTACTCTAAGTCCTTACGTGATTGCGCACGTTGAGACTTCTTGAGTTGCACACCCATACTCATTGGCACACTGCCTTTTTTGGAGTTGTTCATCTTGAACCTTTCCAAGACCTTGTCAATGTATGTACGTTGACTCAGGCCAATGAGTCTACGAGATCTATCTCGATATATCTTGATTCCTAAGATGTATTGAGCATCACCCATGTCTTTCATTGAAAATGCAAATTTCAATGAACTTCTCGTTTGCTCAAGCAAAGGAATATGATTGCCCATAAGCAATATGTCATCGACATATAAGATTAGGAATACTACATGACTCCCACTAACTTTCTTGTATACACAAGGTTCTTCCTTACTTTGAATGAAGTGAAGCTTCTTCACTTCCTCGTCAAAGCGTTTGTTCCAACTCCTTGATGCTTGCTTCAATCCATAGATGGATCTTTGAAGCTTGCATACCTTCTCGCTATTCTTTGGATCTTCAAAACCTTGAGGCTGTACCATGTACACATCCTCCTCCAAGTTCCCATTAAGGAATGCCATTTTGACATCCATTTGCCATATTTCATAATCATGAAATGCGGCAATAGCGAGCATGATCCGAATAGACTTGAACATGGCAACCGGTGAAAAAGTTTCATCATAGTCAATTCCTTGAACTTGAGTGAAACCCTTCGCTACAAGCCTCGCTTTGTAGGTTGTCAGGTTCCCATCCATGTCCATCTTCCTCTTGAAAACCCATTTATTTTGAATGACATTTTTCCCTTGAGGAAGGTCAACCAAGTTCCATACTTGATTATCATACATGGATTCTATTTCGGATTCCATGGCCTTAAGCCATAGTTTGGAGTCTTCCCTTTCCATTGCTTCTTGGAAGGTCAAGGGATCATTGGTATATAGTACCATGATTTCATGAAGTCCCAGATACAAATCGGGTTTCTTCCTTTCCCTTGTTGACCTTCTAAGTTCTTTTGGTTCTTCTCGTGTTTCTCAAACTTTTTCCACAATTTCTTGAGGAGTGGGTTCACGTTCAACTCTTGAACGTACACTTGGTGGGGATGATTGAGATTCTCTCACAATTTCTTGTGATGGTCTCTCGCTCACGCTCCTACTAACCAAAGGAATCTCAGTTGGGCCTTCATGATCTTGAATGTCATCATTCATGTCATGATCTTGTAGAGTATCTTGAGTTTCCTCAAGCACAACCCTACTCCCACTACTTTTTACTCTTTCTAAAAATTCCTTTTCCAGAAATGTGGCATCTCTCTCTACAATCACTCGATTGGAGGTGATATGCCAAAAGTAGTATCCTCTTGTTTCACGAGGATAACCAATAAAGAAGCACTTATCCGCTTTTGGTTGAAGTTTGGTCGACATCAATCTCTTGACGTAAGCCTCACAACCCCAAATCTTGAGAAAGTTGAGCTTAGGTGTTTTACCACTCTATAGCTCATAAGGAGTTTTCTCCACGGATTTGGATGGAACATTGTTTAGTGTGTAAGCCGCAGTTTGTAGTGCGTAACTCCAAAAGTAAAGAGGTAATTCCGCATGACTCATCATTGACCAAACCATGTCGAGTAATGTCCTATTCCTCCTTTCGGATACCCCATTCCACTGAGGTGTACCGGGAGGGGTGAGTTGAGGTACAATACCAAACTCCTTTAGGTATGAGTCAAATTCGGCACTTAAGTACTCACCTCCACGATCCGTTCGTAGAGACTTGATTTTCTTGTCGAGTTGGTTCTCTACTTCATTCTTGAATTCTTTGAACTTGTCAAAAGATTCACTTTTGTTTCTCATTAGATAAACATAGCCATAACGACTATAATCATCCGTGAACGTAATGAAGTACCTGAAACCATCTCGTGCACTAGTACTCATTGGACCACATACATCGGAATGTATCAAATCCAACAAGCTATTAGCCCTTGGACCTTTCTTCTTGAAAGGCTTTTTGGTCATTTTTCCCATTAGACATGGTTGGCACGTCTCCAATGATTTAAAATCAAGTAGACCAAGAAGCTTAGCTTCTTGCAATTTCTTGATGTGTTTTTCATTTATGTGACCAAGACGATAGTGCCACAAGAGAGTATCATTCTCGTGAGTGGTCTTAAGTCTTTTGTTATTGATATTAAAGATTTGTTTATTATCCAATTCAAGCAAATAGAGACCATTCCTTATGAACGCATTTGCATAGAACACACCATTCTTCGATATAGACAAACAAGAATTTGAAATATTTATTTTAAAATGATCCATATCTAGACATGATACAGAAATAATATTCTTGCTAATCGAAGGTACATAATAAACATTCTTTAGACATAAATTTAAACCACTACACAATTGAAGCACCACAGAACCTTGTGCAACCGCAGACACGTTCACACCATTTTCGACCTTCAATTCTACCTCGTTCCTTACGAGTTCCTTCCTATCCATGAGTAGCTGCACATTAGAAACTATGTGAGCACAAGATCCGGTATCTATTACCCAATCCTGGACAGAGGTGGCTAAATTTATTTCAATAACAAATATACCTTTGGTCTTTTTAGGGCGCCGACGTTCAATCACTCCGTTGTCAAGGTCTTTCTTGTACTTGGGGCAATTTGGCTGGATGTGTCCTTTGTCACCGCAGTGAAAGCACTCCGTATTGGGAGTTGGAGATTTCTGAGATTTCCCCCTCGAGGCACTCACACGAGCACCTTCTACTCCCTTGTTCTTGATTGAACCACTTTTGGTAGATTTGCTCTTTCCTTTACCAATCTTTTGGCTCCTCCCATGGACGGCAAGGACTTGCTTGTCCCTACCCTTGCCCATGTCAACTTCAGCAGTTTTGAGAGTGTTGTGAAGCTCCTCAAGACTCACCCCTTTTTCACGCACGTGATAATGCATCACAAAGTCCTTAAAGGACGGGGCTAGAGAGTCAAGAATCATATCTTCAACAATGTCCTCGGGCATTGGTGAAGAGAGCTTTGCCAACTTCTCAAGGTATCCTTGCAATGTGAGAAAATGCATAGATACCGATGTTCCCTCCGCCATATGGCACCTTGTGAGTGCGATGGTGGTCTTATAGCGCTCCTTTCGGGCACTATCCATGAACATCTTTGATAAAGCCTCCATGGTCTTCTTGGGTTTTGAATCCAAGTATTTCGCTTGGAGCGAGTCACCCATGGATGCTAGCATAAGACCGTGAACCTGGTTCTCTTGGTCTTCCCACTTGGCTTTTGCCTCTTTCTCTTCATCGGTTAATCTCTCATTCCACTTTGGGATTGGACCTTCCAAAATGTGAGATAGTTTCTCAAATTTTAACACAATGTTGAGTTTGAGTTGCCAACTAATGAAGTTTGAGCCATCATTTGCTAAATGATGTTTTTCTATCATGGATCGTACAATAGGTTGGATGTTCGACATTTTCTACAAAATAAATCATATAGTATTTTAATGCCAATTTTATGTTTTAATACACATGCATACATATATTAAATATAAATGTAAATGTTGCAAATAAATTTTTTTCCCCATAAATGCAACAATCCAAGATCCCATCAATCGTAATATAGACTAGCTAAGGGCTATCGAATACATTACAATATCAAGGTAAGAAAACATTTTCTAATCACAACCTTTTTGAATTTTAGCAACATTTAGCATCTTCAAACTCTTGTGACTCTTGTCGTTTTAATTATGAGGGAATACGACCTATCCTCGTAAGAAAAACTTTTTCCCAAAACCGAGCGAGGGCTCTAGGTAATGTTAAGAAAACTTATTTTCATTTGATACGAGATACGTTTATCCATTGTATTCACAACTAAACACACTTGGGGTTCACTAGGGTGAAACACACCTCATATATTTAATTGTGGCACAACAACAGACAACCATTATATCTCGCACTATTCCCAAAGATGGAGGGAGTTATCTCCCGCTAAGGGCGAGCAGAGTATCCCTCGATCAATGGCTGCTAGTGGATGAAATAAGAAGGAAATTTATTCTTAATTTTTGTTTGGACATTTTAACATGTGATTTAGAATTTTAGGTTATCATGCATATTATTAATCATACACATCCTAACATTCAACACATTCATCACATGCATAGCAAGATAAAAACAGAAATTAAACATTCACACAATCCACATCGTGTGAGTTTATATGTTCCCTTCGATCCTCGATCCCTGATCTTCGATCCTCGATCGATTCGCTACAGCGGCGACTTCCTCTTGCACCGGATATGTAGATTTTACAGAAAATAAACATGCTCCTCACATTCGATAAAAACAGACTAGTGCAAGTCCTATGTAAAAACCTCTCATATGCAAATGCAACTATCTAAAAGACGGAAAGAGAGAGAATTTTGGCTTTTACATACATAAGCCCCTGTATAATAATGATTACATACATTCATAATTGCTGATTTGGAACATATAAACTCACAATCCTGCAAAGCAACTCAAGCATCCATGCACGCAATTGCTATAAACTACAGAATCTAATTTATCAATCATCTAGAATCCTAAACAATTCTTTGAAAAATATTTTGAAATCCATTAAAAACATTTTTCATTCATCCATAGTTCAAAAATTAATTTTGAACCGCTGTCCATCCAATTTCCAATGGAAAGATGAACTGTAGTTTTTCGGTTTTGTTGATTCTCTTACAAAATAATCGTTTTTAAATAAAACGAAATTATTGTAAGTTAGACTAATGTCTTAATCTTAATTCTAATAATTACATGGCATGTTTTAAAACTCTTAAAACATTCAGACGAATTATTACAGAGAATTATATCAACAAACATTTAAAGACCGAAAAATCGGTAAAACGAATTGTTTAAATCCTAGATGGTAAACTAAATTTGTTTACAGCCATAAATCATGAGAAAATTGAACCCTAAGCTCTGATACCACTGTTGGATTTCATGTTTAATTATACATATATATTTTCGAAATTTTTATGTATAATAAGGATCATCTACAATTTTCTACGATTTATTTCATGCATGCATTGGTTTGTTTCAATAACTAGTTTTAAAATTATTAAAACAAACATGAGTCTACGAAATTCATACCTAGAAGTTCTCTAAAACTTCTTGAAGATTCGGAGACGCTGTGGATGCTTGTTGTTGCGTCGGATGCCTCCGAGATTTCACCAAACTCTAAACGAGATTGCAGAGAGAAGAGCTAGCCTCTCGATCTCCAATAGAGTTTAGAATCCAATTACTAACCCCCTTTAGTTTCCTTGAGAAGATGACCTCTTGAAACTAAATCTAAACTTAAGAATTTATGGAAATTTCGTGGAGAATTATGGAGAGAGAATTTTTGCACAAGAAATAATGAATTAGATTAGTTGGGTAATGAAATAAGCTTGTATTTATAAGCTCTCTCCAAATTACCTATTCATGTGCAACCCCTTGCCCATGATCTCATGCAAAATTCCATCTAACCATCCATTATTTAATAATAAATAATATTAGCCACGAATTAAATCAATTATGGACCAATTCCATGCATGATCTAATTAATTCTTAAATTAATTCTGCACAAACCGTCTGGACCGGTTGACCGTTTCAAGGTTCGGTTGACCGCTCGAACCTAGTTTCGGTCGACCGTTCTATAACTCGGTCGACCGTTCGTAACAGGAATTATTCCATCGCAATGTTCGGTCGACCGACCGATCACATTCGGTCGACCGTTCGAGCAGATGAAAATTCCCTGTTATCGGTCGAGACACGTCCGGTCGACCGTGCCCGATCGGTCGACCGTTTACTGCTAACCGGTCGACCGTTTGAGCACTGTTCTGCAGACTTGTCAAATTTCGGTTTAACCCCTACAAAATTTGACATTTCGGGATTAGTAGTAAATTCGCAACTTATGTAACATATTATCCTATGTGATGATCAATCATTACACCCCATAATATTTACATCACATATGAATTTAATTTAGATTCTAATTATGTTATTAATCACAACATAATTTTGATTTTGCTTGTTCACCCCATGTGTCATATTTTCTACATGAAACCAGACACATCCTATGAACTCAAAATCCACATTACTCGTTTCCTAGTTTTGTGGTGTGACCTATGGGAGGATCTAAACTAAGTTGGCAGTGATATTAAGAGCTTAATATCACAAGCTATAAGCGGTATCTAGCTACACATTATAGCTCCCAATTAGTTAGATGTCTTAATTCCACTCGAACCAAAACCCGATCCAATTAGTGATGGAGTGCACCACTTGTGTCCATCCCTTGCCTCATGATATTAAGAATAGACACAAAGTAGTATTGTGTCATCTTTGTATTAGTATTCATTTCTTGATCTCTTTAAGCTAGTTATAAATATGTGACTTAACTCAAATCACATTGTGCACATTACAACTTTGTTTTATCAAGGGGCCCACTAATATCATCACTCAATTAAGAGGGGCAATGATATGCTTTTGACTAACTATCTTCTCCAACAAAAGTTGTACTTAACCAACCAATGCCTTTACACTACACTTATCGATAGATCAAGACACTGATCTAATTAAGTATTCCTTAAGTGATCAGATATAAGTCTCATATCAAAGGACCAAAGACACAGTAAAATATTAATGACACAGAAACACATTTCTATAATATTTTACTTATTAGGTCTATTCAGTATACAAAAGTAATATTGTCCTCTTTTGCATACTCGTGTTGTCACTCAATTGTAGAGCTACAATGATCTATGACCAAACACGACAATCTTAACCCGGTAATTAGTGTCCCATGTTAATTACCATGATTGTGAATATCTTTTGTTTTATGTAAACCAATATCTTTTAGAGCTCTACGGTTAAGGACCAAGAGCCTCTTCCTTAACACTTCTGAAAGACGAATAACATAAACAATGAACAAAATGATTTCTCATTCAACTCATAATAATTGACATTTAAAAGTAAAACTTTTGGAACACATTCCCTTCATATACCTGATGTACACAATACCATTATCGTGTATGTTATCGTGTATTTCGTGTATAGACCCTCATACCCGGACCCGACCCTATAAGGATTTGTGTATCGTGTCGTGTATTCTTATCGTGTATTCGTGTCCAGATTCCTGTACCCATACACTAAATTATCGTGTCGTGTCCGTGTCGTGTAATCGTATCGTGTCTAATTTTGACATGTCTAGTCACGGTTGCCTACAACAACAACAGATTTGAGAGAATCAGCCACGGATAAGTCCCGTGGCTGATTCATTTCCCCAAATTCCTTAAAAAACCGACTCCTTCACCCCCAAATCATTCTTTTCACAACCAAAAAAAAACCTCACCCCTCAACCCTCCTCCGGCCCCCACCCCGAAACCCCCATCCGAAACTCTGAATCCCCACAGCCAACCGTCCAACCTCGTGCGTCCAACCTCACGCCGTCCAACCCTCTAGGTCTTTCTTTTCCAATGGTCTTGGTTGTGGGTTTTGGTTGTGGATTTTGGAGTTTGGTTTTGTGGGTTTTGTTGGTTTTAACGTGTTGTTGGCTGATTTTTTGGAGATTTGTTTTAAGTGTACCGTGAACAACTAAAAGAAATATCAGATGAAGTGAGTTTGGTTCTTGATGAGAATTAAATTTATACCGCAAGTGCACAGCGTCAATGAAGACGTGACAAATACGGGTCGAACACAAGGAGGGAGAAATTTGTTATTAGTGTGATTTCGATTGGGGAAAGAAGGAGAGAAGAAATAAATTGGGTTTTGAGATTTTTAATTTTTAATTTCCTAAAGCATGAAGAATGAACAAATAAAACTAAAGCAAGAACAAAGAAGTGAATTCCGTTGGGTGGAGGTTTAGATTTAGGGTTTAGATTAGAGAATTCAGAAACTTATAATAAATCATGTTAGTTATGAAGCATTACATGATAAATGATTTAACATAAACTCAAGTAATCAAAATATACTAATCACGAACTTAAAATAATAACATTCATTCATCTTCTCTTCACCCTAAATCCGTCACCTCCACCCTTTGGAAAGAGTTAGAAACTCATAGAGGGTGGAAGAAGGGATCCTAGAGGCATTACAAAAGAAAACTAAAAACAAGAAATAAAAGACAGAATTTTATTACTCCAAAGAAAAGACTACAAATAAAAACAACTAAAAACTAGGTCTAAGGCCAAGGACCCTTCTAACATTGTTCTCGTGGCTATTTATAGTTGTTACAAGAGACCTAAGTATAAAATTAGAGAGTACACGTGTCCAGACACGACTGGACAAAATTGGAGCACACGGATCGCTAAGGGGGCGGCGTTTCCGCTGCACAATGTATGTGATATGCGGCGATTTCGCCGCATAATCTTCTCTGATTTAATCCGGATTTTTGCTGTGTGTTTTTGGTATGATTTGATCCTTCTTTGCGCGTCTGGATTGATTCTTTCCATTCTTTTGAGCTCCGGATTAATTCCTTCATATATTTGGAGATCCACATTGATTTTTCTTTAGATTTTCTCCAAGATAATAAAAGCTACTCGTGATTTGCACTTAGGTCCTTGTCTTTTTGCAATTAAGTTCCCGGCTACTTTTGTGCTCAAGTCCTTGTTCTTTTTGTAATTAGGTCTTGAATGCTTTTATGTTTGGATACATTTCCATTTGAAACCCGATAATCTGGAGCTTGGTCTTTATGATAGAAATGAGTCTTTTGCACGCGTTTATGCTCGGGATGTGGGTAAATTGCATTCAGGTCCCTGTATTCTGTAAATAAGACTAAACACATACCTTAGTAGCATTTATTGATGTAAAAATAATCTAAATGAAAGACATATGATGCAATGTATGCAATGCATCAGTTCTACCACTGGTTTGATGTGAGTGAAACCATTAGATTTTCTCAACTTGCAATTTTAAGTAGGAAAAGGTTTGATTTTTGGTTCTATAGGTGTCGAGTTGTTCCAGGGCTTTAACTAACATCCTAGGAAGGCAAAGGAGTCATATGATAACAAGACTAGGGCACAATATTGTATTTTTCCAAATATTTATGTTGTTAGTTTATTATTATTACTATTATTATTTTGGTTATTGTTTATCTCGCTCGATGTACAATACAATACCCATGTCTGCATTAGTTTTCTTCTTTGCTAGAGTATATATAAATCCCGATATGATTTCTCGTATCTTCTTGGAAGGAACATAGGTATATATAAATCCCAATATGACCAGTCAATTATCATTTCTCGTATCTTCTAACGATCCCGTCTCTTGAACTTTTAACTATATATGTCATTTTCACTTCAACTTAGTATAATGGTATACCGTGAACAAAAATACCAAGCTATTTACAGATGTATATATTGATATTGTCTCACAAGTGAAAGCTACGAGGCATCTAATGACATAAATATAACTATACTTAACTCTGGATTTGGACCATTTTACCTATATTAGGCATTATTAGATTGGTTAGAAGTAGATGTTCTTGACTTTGGGTTTTCAAATCATGCATGCTTGGGCTATGCTTACTTTTGGACCATTTTCCATGCACGTGTGCAACCTTGATTTCATTTATATATCATGATTTTAGCATGAAATATATATTATTGTTAACAAGTGTGTGGTGTTCTTAATTTTTTTTGGGGGGGGGGGGGGTGTGTTGACAATCACTCCAATTAAGACAAAAATAAACACAAGTTCAAAACAATAAACCACTTAGAACCTGTTGACCATGTTTCTTTTAAATGACTTAATTCTCCTATCCAGACACATTTATGTGATGTGTCAAATTATGAAAGCTCTTGAAAGTAAATCTCAAGAATTATTCTCATTTTTGTGATTTATTTGAACTTGATAGAGACACAGCATAAAGTCAAATAGAAGTTGGATGTATGGTGAAAGAAGTAGTTCTACCTTTTCCGATCAACTGAATGGTTTTCTGGATTATGCGTTTGCATCTAGTCAGAGTTCACATATAGTCTACCCATGTTCTAAATGTAACAGTTCCAAAAGGAAGAAACGACAAGATGTATATGAAGATGTTATTTGTCAAGGTTTCACTCGTGATTACACATGTTGGATTTTTCATGGTGAGAACTTTGGAATTTCAAATCCATCGACCACGTCACAAATTGAGGGAGAGAATGTTGAGGAATTTGATGACATGCATGGCATGGTCCACGATTTGTTACACAATCAAATGGATGCAAACGAGTTGCATGATGAAAACATGGAAGATTCAATTCTTGTAGGTGACCAAATGATGAAGCTTTGCCAATATTTAGAAGATGCAGAAGAAGAATTATATCATGGTTGTAAATTGGGGCTCACAAAGCTGTCTTTCATCACAAGGCTATTGCACTTGAAGTGCGTAAGCAAGTGGACCAATAGTTCATTTAATAAACTGTTAGAGTTCTTTGCGGATGTACTTCCAGATGGTGCACATGTGCCTAAAAACCATTATGAAATAAAGAAGATGATGAACAACTTAGGATTTGGTTACAATAAGATACGCGTTTGTCCTAACAGTTGTATCTTGTATTGGAAAGAATTGAGTGAAGCCATTTCTTGTCCCGTATGTGGAGTTTCACGATGGAAGGTTGTAGAAAAAGACGAAGACGGTGAAGACATAATTGTTACTACATCGAAGAAGAAAAATAAGCAGAAGAAAATTCCAACAAAGGTCTTACGCCATTTCCCAATTAAGGATAAACTTCAAAGGTTGTTTTCAACCAAAAATGTGGCGTTGTCGATGAGATGGCATGACGAGAATCGGAAAAAAGATGGAGTTTTGAGACACCCAGCTGATTCAAAAGTTTGGCATGCATTTGATAGAATCCATCCATTTTTTGCATGTGAACCAAGAAATGTTAGACTTGGATTAGCATAAGATGGTTTTCAACCATTTTGAGGATATGCACATAGTATTTGGCCAGTTATACTTGTAATTTATAACTTGCCACCATGGATGTGTATGAAACATCCATATTTCATCATGTCGCTCCTAATACCAGGACCACTAGCCCCGGGAAATGACATTGATGTTTACTTGCAACCTTTAATTGAAGAACTCAAGGAATTATGGGTTTCTGGAGTAAACACTTACGATGCATCTCGAAAAGAAACATTTTCAATGCGATGTGCACTTTTATGGACAATAAATGAGTTTCCAACCTATGCAAACCTAAGTGGTTGGAGCACAAAAGGTCGTTTCGCTTGTCCTTGTTGCCAAGGAGAAACTTGCTCTCAGTGGTTAACAAATAGCAGAAAATTTTGTTACATGGGGCATCGTCGCTGGTTAGATGAAACCTGTTGGCTTTTTGGCCCTTTAATCTTAATTTTGATGATTAACAAACTAATAGTATGCATAACTTCAATTACAACATCACACACATCATATTATCAAATTGCATAGATATTGTGTATTCCTAACAATGTAGGTGATCATACCAAGGAACTAATCAACTTCAAGATCAAGGGTCAAGACTTGTAATCAAAGCTCAAGGACTTCATATGTAATTATCCATTTATTTGAGTTATAGGATCAAATGTACACTTGGATGCACAAAAGGATAAACCCATCTCGGTCGACTGTGACCTTATCGGATTACCGAACTAGGTTCCCCACGGATAACCGAGTGTCTCTCGGTGAATCGTTCCCTATAGAGTCAGTAACCTCTTATCTCCTGGAACCTTTGTTTCGGTATACCGAAACATAGTCGGTCAACCGTCTCCTTAGAGTCAGTAGAAAACTTGATCTCCTGGAATCCTTGTTTCGGAGTACCGAACCATATACGGACGACCGTGTCCCTATTCCTAGTAGCTTCGAATATTTCTCTGGACATCTCTATTCGGTCTTCTGAAGAGCGATCGGTCATCCGAACTTCTATGTGTCTTTAGGCCTAAAACGTCTTCATCTTATTGGCCCACGTGGCACAACTAACTCCACCAGACCTATATTTTGTCGTTTAGCCATATCCTTGAAACTTCCATACCGGACTACCGATAGATCTTCGGATTACCGAGTATTAGTATATGTATGATCATAACGGCTATTTTTCCACGTAATATTTCGACCGTTATCGATAAACCAATTTCCCATACAATGTCAGCCGAAAACCCGCACATGTATCGGTCAACCGAACATATCACGGTCTACCGAACATGTTCACCGAGTCGCACCAAATCTTACTGTCCACTCTTGAACGGTGCACCGAAGTGATCTCGGTCAACCGAAATTAATTATCCGATATTAGCAAATAGTTACTGGAAGTTGGTGAACGGTTATACGACCTATATTCGGTTAACCGAGTTCTTGTTTCTGACCACTTCTTCGGACTACCGTGTTTCCAACGGTCAACCGAATCTGTCTCGATTTCTGCCCGAGCTTAAGTCACATCTTGTTTTCCTTTGGTCCAATGCTCACCAACTTACCATAACGGCTCTATTTGTTTTGAAGGCCATATAAGATTTACTTAAGAGACACATTCATTACCTTACTTGCAAAATATCAAGCCTTCAAAGCTCCACCAACTCTCATACTTCCACTAAATTCACTCTAAGCTTAAATCATATCCTTGAGTGCATTCAAGTTAGAGTTCAACAAACACATTCAATTTCCATTGTGTTGTAAAGCTTCGAGGAAGCACCCTCTCGGGTTGTGAGAGGAGATCCGAGCAAGGCGAGGGTGTTCGCAAGGCTCCGATTGTAAGAGGGTTTATCTTCAACCCGGAACGAAGATAATAGTGAATTCTCGAGTAGGGATCGGAGGATCGATCGGAACTTGAGGAGAGGACTAGATCACGATGGTGTGATCGAACCTCTATAAATCTCCGGAGTCATCTTGTGGTTTGCATTCTTTCCCTTATTGTTTTAATTGTGCAATAGTTTAAGAAAATTAGGAGATAATCTATTCACCCCCTCTAGATTAGTGACTGATTAACTTACAAAACCATCTTTGGAGAAAGGATAAATGGCACTTTGATGGATCTACTGAACAAAAAAGTACTCTTGTTGCTTTGACTGGTGGTGTCGTATTTGATCAGGTGAAAGAATTTGAAGTGGTTTTTGGGAAATGACAACCACATGCTGATTTAGGTAAAGATCACAGTTGGAAGAAACGAAGCATATTCTTTGAGTTGCCTTATTGGAAAGACATTCTGGTGCGACACAACCTTGATGCAATGCATATTGAAAAAAATGTGTGTGATAGTTTGTTAAGCATTGTGGTGAGTGTTTTGCCTAATAGTAAAGATAATCTAAAGTCTAGGAAGGACTTGCAGTTGATGAACGTCAGGAATGATCTACATCCACACAAAGGACCAAATGAAGGGAAATTCAAACCTACCGCCTTTTGGATGAAAAAGAATGAGCAGAAAAACTTTTGTCGGGTATTGAAGTTTCTGAAAATGCCAAATGGATTCTCATCCAATATATCACGTTGTGTTAAGGTGAAAGAATGGAAGTTGCATCAATTGAAGAGTCATGATTGTCATATTTTGATGCAAGAACTGCTCCTTTTGGCCCTTCGATGATCACATGGAGTAAAGCATATTTTGATGCAAGCTGTGATTGACCTGTGTCAATTCTTTAGAGGTCTGTGTTTGAAAGAATTTAGGGTTGTAGACTTCCTTCAACTTGAAAAGAAGATATCCCATACCTTATCCGAGTTGGAAATGATATTCCCACCAACCTTGTTTGATATAATGTTGCACTTACCTATATAATGATACAAGCTAAGGAAGCTAGCTTGTGTGGTCCCGTGTATTACCGTTGGATGTATCCATTCGAAAGGTAAAAGTACATTATGTTCTGACTCATAGTAAGTAATAATATTATTTAGAATATGTTTATAAATATGTATTCAAATTTCAGGTACATGGCAAGGTTGAAATCATATGTTCGTAATACGAGTCGTCCGGAAGGGTCAATGCCTGAAGGTTACATTGTCAATGAGTGTGCGACATTTTGCTCACGTTATTTGTGTAAAGATGATACTCTAATCAATCGACCATTAAGAAATGAAGGAGACCAAGGTTGTGAAATATGATATTCTGACATGTGTCGACTTGAAACAACTGATTTAGAAAAAGCACATCGTTGGGTTTGATTCCACAACAAAGAAGTTCAACCATATATAGAGTATGATTACTTTTTTTCCCTTTGGTCACTTTTGTTTATGTCTATTTGAAATAAAATAATTCATTTCTGGACTATAGGCGTTGGAATGTATTGAATGTCATGCGGGGTCGAAGGCGTATTCGAAGAGATGTTACCAATCAACGAAATAAAGAATTTAGTAGTTGATTTTCTGACACAGTTAGAGAGGAAAGTGAATCAGGCATGATTTTGTCAAACATCTTAATGGCACTGGCGAGAGGTCCAAATACAATTGGCAAGCGTTATTCTGCTTATTTAAGCAACGGGTATCGGTTCAACGCTGCAAATCGTGAATCATCCCGAAAGACACAAAATAGTGGTGTAGCCGTCACATCATCAACTGAAAGTTACTCTAGCAGAAGAGACTCTAACCCCGTTGTAGGAGAAGTTGAAATTTTTGTGTTCTTAAAGATATCATACAGATTAACTACTTTGATGATATAAAAGATGTATTATTAATGTGATTGATATGACACTACTTCTTGGGATACTGGGATAAAAAGTGACGAATTCAGGTTTACTTTGGTGAACCCAAAAAGGCACCTGAATAGTGACAAACCTTTTATTTTTGCAAGTCAAGTAGAACATATTTTTTTACGTGAAAGAAAAAACTCTTGGATCCTTGAGAGCAAGAATGACTTGTGGTTATTAGGAGCACACCAAGGCATTTATATAACATGCTAGAGTCTGACACACCAGAGACAGATGAGATACATTGTCAAGCTCGTCCTCTGGATTTAAGTAATACCCATGTTGAAATTGTTGATGTCGATTGGGGTAGACTTGACCTTGAGGAATTATAGATCCTCCACTTGCAGAAGAGGAGGATGATGTAGATAGTGATAATTGGTAAATTATTTATATATTTATAATTCTGGACCACTATTGCATTTATACAAGTTTTACAATCTTGGTTTTTTTAACTATTGATTTAAAGAAATTTAATGTTTGTTCTTTTTTAAACATTTCGCATATATGAAAAGACTGAGACGCTTTGTGAGGGGTTCTTCAAGTCAAACATCACAACCCACTCAACATCAGAATGAGACACAAGATGATCCAGTTGAAGACATTCCTCCACACGTGTCTGAGGAAGACAATAACATTGACGCATCACTTCCTTCCTCAAGTTAGTAAATTGATTTACATAGTTATTGTGTTTGATACAAGTGGTGTTATTTACTTATTTAAACTTTTAAATTGTTGCGTAGTGGATTCAAATTCCACAAAACGTCGGGACGCACCCAAGCTCTTTCTACATGGGAGCTTAATTCCGAAAACAAGTTAATGTTGAGTTTGGACGCGAATGAGCTTCTTGTCAAGCCTAATGCAGTTACATTAGCAACATTTGTGGGTAGCATTGTAAGAAAGGGTAATCTTCTTCTATTGACGTATTCTGACTGGCGTTCTGTCCCTAAAGAAGATAAAGAAAAGGTATGAAACATTGTTAAGGTACATTTACACCCCCAAAATTTAGTTAATGTAATGTAAATATGTTTTTTATCAAATACTTTTATAAATTAGGAGCGATTTAACATTGAAGAACATCACAATAAGAAGTTGGTTGCTTGGATGAATTTGAGATGAAAGGGTGGAAAAATAAATTACATGTTTTAGTTGAGGGTTTGGAGAGTAGATCTGATCGACTTGGTGCTAGACCCGATGAAGTTAATCCTCAACAATGGGTTACACTATTAGACTATTGGGAAACCCCAGAATTTAAGGTAAATTTGTATTTTAAATTAGTCAAAGTTATGATATATTTTTAATTTGTATTTTTACTAATACATTGTATTTTTGTACATTTAATTAGCACAAAAGTGAGGTAAACAAGAATAACATAGCTAAAAATGTAATACCCCATAGTTGCGGCACGAAGTCCATTGCTCACAAAGCTGAGGAAATTGTAAGTTGTGAGACAACTTCTTTGTCTTTGCTGTTAAAGTTTGATGGTTGGTTATTCTTTATTTGTTGGAAATTTTTGGTTTAGTTTCTCGATTTGTGGACTGGAGTGAGATATCAAAGTTAGACTGTTAGAGTCAAATTTAACTTCTTTTCTTCATTTGGTGTTGAGAAAATAGTCTCACATTGCTAAACACAAAAAGTACAACACTCTATAATAAAGTTGGATCAACTACACTTCACCTAAGTGCTTAGGTTTTGTTGAGGTGGTGGACCAACCAAATTTAACATGGTATCAGAGCAGGTTGATTGACCTGTGGGGGCTCACTCCAACCTATATTGTTCACGCGTAGACACGGAGAAAATTATCCCGGTCACGCGTGCGGGGGAGTGTTGAGAAAATAGTCACACGTTGCTAAACACAAAAAATGTACAACACTCTATAATAAAGTTGGATCCACTACCCTTCACCTAAATGCTTAGGTTTTATTGAGGCGGTGGACCAACCAAATTTAACATTCGGTGGCACGGGGAGCAAAAGAAGCATATTCCTGTAATCATGTTACTTCTTTAACAAATTTAATTAAATTGTATATTGTCATAATCCTAGAACTATTCAACTCCAGCAACATTGCTTGAATTAGGTTGACAGATTGTCATTAACGTGCTCTAGAAGCTAAACTCTATTTAATTATGAGTGACAAGCAAGCAAGTGAACAATACCTCATGTATTAAATGCATACTAATCCTTACCCTGAAGTTCATGCAGTTCATGTCCACACAAGATCAAAAACCACTCATCTGATCTTAAATGCTCACATGTGTTTCAGCAGGATATTGTTCACTCCCGTAACTGGATGTTAAAAAAGTGGACTTTTGTTATGTTTCATTTGTAAATGTTGTTGGCTTTGTTAAGCAGCATCTATATTAAACGTCCACACACACCGTTTAGTCTACTAGTCAAATATGCATTAGTGGTTTGTCAATTAGCTTCAGAATCTTTCCCCCCTTCTATTAATGCTCTCACGTGTCAGTAACATTACTGATGGAAACTATGCATCGTTTGGTGGCTGAGTGCTGTCATCATGAGATGCTGATAAAGTATCGGCTGAAATGAACATTAAATAATTGAAGCCAAATGATATTTGCATGAAACAGTGGTAACTGTATATTGATGGAAGTTAATTTTCATTGCACAAGGTATGATTTTTTTCTCTCCCGTAAGTAGTTTGTACAAAAGAAGTCATCAAAACTACGTTGGTGCTTGTGTTTGCAGCTAGCGAACAATATTCAGATTAGAAATAATTGCTTTTGAATAGATTTTTTTCTCATATTTATTAGATTAATATATTGACAGTGAAGAACTTTATAGAGTATGTTTACATTACATATACGATCTGTAGTCCCTTAATCAAGGTTAGTCTGTTTGTTATGGTTGTTATGCATTTTGTAGCGAAAAGCGAATCCAGAAGATCCACCTCCAACTCGAGCATAGATGTGGTGTTTATTGCATTCTGATAAAGTTCCTGCTTCAGTGGAGATTAAGGTGATAATATAGTTTTTTAAGCTTAATTCTTGTTGTTGTATGTCAAATAATTTCTTTATCACATTGATGAATGTGTGAGTGCAGAGTAAACTGAGAGCAGAGGAAGCAAATATCAGATATTCTGGTTCTATGGTTAGCACTAGTAGACACGACGCCCTTGCAAAAATAATGGGTAATGACGAGCACGGTCGTGTTCGAGCAGTAGGCGCTCTCGCTACCCCTACCGACATATTTGGTTGTAGAGCTGCTCCAAGTGCTGAAGAGATAAATTTCCGAGTCGAAGTCGGAATCAACCAGAGAATGGAAATCATAGGAAGTGAGCGAGAATAATAGCTGAGCAACGAGAAACAATAGCCGAGCAGCGACAAATAATAGCCGAGATGAAAAAAATGATGAGTCCTAATGAAGCTCGGTGTGCTCAACATGATCAATTTTTCCTCCAAATGTCGAGAAGATTTGGCTTCAACTTAAGTGACATAGTAAATATAAAAACTTGTTTACAGATAGTTATAAAAATTTACGATAATTGGAAAAAATTAATTAATTTTTTTATGAAACTCAGAATGAAGATGAAGTGCAAGATGAATCTTCTCCAATGACTACTAGGAATGGACGAGGAGCAGGGAGAGATGTATAAATTTGTTTCCTTTACTTGAGTCTTAAAACATTGCAACCTTGTTATTTACTTTGACTAGTAACTTAAATTTTTGTTGAACTTTACTAATTAATATCAATGAATAGTATGGATGACTGTAATAGACAACGAATTTCTTGTATGCATATGTTTGTGGGATGATGGATATACAATATGTTTCTTGTATGCATATGTCTGACAATGTATTGTATGCAACATGATTTGAAATGAATAATAACAAAATAATGGGCTGTAAAAATATCTGAAATGAAGCTTAGGTACAGCCACGGAATATTTCCGTGGCTATTGGTCATTAACAGGAGGGCTACAACCACGAAAAATTCCCGTGGTTGTTACTACAGTGACCATATTGGCCACGGATAAAATCTGTAGTTGATTCATATTTACGTGCTAATTCTCCCGCCAAAAAGGAAACAACGTCGGTAAATATTCGTCACAGTATCCGTGGTTGAAGATCTACAGTGACCATCATATTAGTCACGGTAAAAATTCGTGGTTATTGGTCCATTGCGACGGACACTCAACTACAGCCACGGATAAGGTCTGTGGCTAAAGGGCAAAAATATTGTAGTGTCACTCTCTCCTCTCTTTCTTCCCTCTCAGAGGTAACAGGACGACACGTGGACAAATGCCACACCCAACTCACCACCGGAGGCCAACTCACCAATCCCTCTGTCGCCGAATTCCTCCTAAACCACCTCATCCGGGCCCACAACAACAACAACACTTCCTCCTCTTTTGGTGGGTTGTCCGTGTTCCTCCACGTCCTCCGCTCCCACCGTCCCGACACCCACACCTTCCCTCCCATCCTCAAAGCAGCAGTGAACAATCACTCTTCCTTTGGCATCTCCCTCCATGCGCTCCGGCACATTTGCAGCCTAGAGTTTTGGTACTACAAGATATTGATTTTACTAGCAGGGGCCTTGGAAAATGCTGAAATTGTTGTGGATGCACTTACCATATGGTCAGTAGTCGATTATATGCTTAATTTTATTTTGTTCAAACATAATCTACATCCACCTATACTGATTCTTCGTTGTTGCAACCGTTAAGCATGACAACAAATACACTAGAAATGATGATTCTTCTAACATTCTTTGCAGGAACAGGGTAATTCTCTCATTGAATTTTAAAAATTTCTTGCGTCTATACATGCTAATGATATTGTTGGTGTGCTAAATATAGAGTTAGAGTTGCAAATGAATTGGGGGCTGGAAATGGGAAATGGTATGTTCTTATATTTAATCAATCGATGGCTCTTTTCAATTTATAGTTTGAGTTACCACTATTGTGATATTTGTACTAATTGGTCGCTAAGATTGATTACTTCTGTAGGAGTGGCTTTTGGATCAGGTTGGCAAGGCTTAGTAGTCAAAGTGAATATTGGATCTTACTACTTGCTTGGAGTTCCATTTGGAGTATTTCTTGGTTGGCATTTTCATCTTGGTGTTCGGGTAAGATAGTCCGCAAAAAAACAAATATTATTGGTCAATGGGACAGTTGGTAAATTTAAAATACAAATTTTGTCTTCGAATGTCTACATGATCCTCAATTTATCTTTGGATCAAATTTGCTTCGTGCAACAAATAAATGATAAGCTTTATACATATTACAGGGCATATGGGCTGGAATGCTTGGGGGAACCGCAATACAACCGTTGATACTAGCGTACATAACCAGCAAATGCGATTGGGATAGAGATAAGGGTGCACACAGGTCGGGTGGAAACCGAAATCCAATCCGAACCCGGCTGGTTGGGTTGGGTTGGGTTGTGGAGTGGTTCGATCGGGTTGGGTTGGGAAAATGGCAACCCGTAACTTTCGGGTTGGGTTCGGGTTGGAGGGTGGGGTTGATCTGATCCAACCCGAACCCAATATGTATTTAACATTTTTTTACTAGGTTATATATGTTGTTAATCTGGACCATCCATTGTATGTTAGAGATGATCTCAACTCTTTATTGTTTACACCGTAAAAACCCTAAATCCCTAATCTACCTAAACTCTCACCATCTCTCACGAAGACAACAACAACCGCAACCTCTTCAACCCCATCTTCCTCAACCTCAACCTCAACCTCAATCTCCCTCAACCTCAAGTCCTCAACTCCTCCCTCCACAAATCAAACACCTCCCTCAACCTCAACTCCTCTCTCTCATGATTCTCCCTCAACCTCAACTCCTCAACGCCTCCCTCCACAAATCCAACGCCTCCTTCCACGAATCCAACACCTCCCTCTCGACCGATTGGACGCAGATCCCGTCGACCGACATTCAATTTATGTATTATTGTACTGACATTCAGGTTAAGATATTAGAGATGATAATTTAAGTTTTGTTTTTTATCTTAACTTGGTGGATTTGTTACACAGGTTAGATGGCTACATATCTACAATGTTGGATTGTTGGTTAAAATTTATGTTGTAAATTAGTTAATTTATTGAACAGAAAAAATTCCTTTTAAAACTATTTGCCAAAAATTCAGGTTCAACCCGATCCAACCCGACCCGAAATTTTTGGGTTGGATCGGGTTGTAGCCCAAATCCGACCCAACCCGACCCGACCCATGTGCATCCCTAGATAGAGAAGTGAGATATTGATTATATAAACAAGTTGATGCAACAACCATTGAATTTATATTGGTTTTATATTCTACTTATAGTAATTATTACCATGCAACAACCATTATGCCGGGGTTAACTGGAGGGAGAGGGGAGAGGTTGAGGAATCTGTTCGTGACGACGCGAGCGGTGATGGAGGCGAGACGCTGACATGACTGAATGACGCGGCCACAACGGCGCACCTGCTGACGTCGGCGAGGTAGTTGGTGATGCAAACGGGTGGAGGAGATGAGAGGGTGATCGAGGCGGAGTTGGCCGAGGTTGCAGTGAAGCATCTGGAGGGAGGGAGGGAGGAAAGAGAGAGAGGAGAGGGAGAGTGAGGCAAGAGAGGGAGAGAGAGAATTTTTTCAAGAGGGAGGAATGGAGAGAACATGTGAGAAAGAGGAGAGAGATGAGGTGAAGGAAAAGAGTGATCAGGAGAGAGAGAGGGAGAACAGATGGTGTATTTGTAAAAAATATTTTTGTTTGAGTTTTCTTATTTAATATTAAAGACAATTTAATTTTAAAGAGTATGTTTTGCAAATATTTTAACAGAAAAATTAATGAAGTGAGTTCCACAAAAAGTAGAGGAGCACACAAATAATATGTAGTAAAATATAAGTACACTCAAGTGAATAGTAAAAATACGGAAGTATTTCGATAAATGTAGGTGCACTTTTGAGGTCACCCAAGCAAATCACTCTTCTTCCCTTGGTTAGTGGAGGGTTCAGTCCATGCCATTTAGCCCAGTCAAAACAGGTGGCCCAGTTGTCCACTTTGTTCGGTCAACAGTATGATTTTGTGTATATACGATTTCATCATGTGCATCGAAATTGATATCATTAGAAGCTTTACATCAATTAGATCTAATCTTGACTTGTCATTTACATAACAAAAATAATATATAATATCTTGTTGTTTGATTAATTCAAGTTGCTTGAGTAATTTGCTCAATTCTGCATTTTTTTGAATATTTGTGCTCATTGCAGATAAAATCCGGTAAACATTGAAGATTGACATTAGTAAAATAATTTATTATTATTCTCATCTCACACACATACACATATTGAATATATTCAAGTTCAGGTTTTATCAAATGCAACTAAATTCCGCCAAATTTGATTCATATAACATGCATTACCACATACTTATAATTCTTAACTCGTGTCAGTCATCACTTTATGGAACTGAAAATCTATTTACCGTTTTGCCTGATAACCTATCACCAATTCAGTCCTTCGCCATAGGTTTGCTTCCCAGTTTCCAGAGCACCACTATATATCACGACTATAGATTTCCAAATAACGTTTCGTGTAACAACAATATATCTCTTTCATGTTTCAAGGAAGCCTTTGGTGCACAACACAACAAGTTCGGTTAACTAATTGCGTCAACTCTTTGATTGTAAATCCTAGAGAACAATATTCATTCTTTTTCCTTAACAATTCATATAGGCGAAGCAACGTTCCCCAAGTCCTGACTCACACATACTCCCAATTAGGTACGTAACGACTACAAAGTCAACAAGATGGAGAGGCGCGGCCCTCCTACTTCAGTCAATGATCTCTTATTCATTTTGCTAAAACTTCAAATAAAAAATGATATTTTTGTCTTAGTGCACTTTCAAAAGTTTTTTATTGGATCTTTGATTTTATGTATGTTTTATTGCTATACTACCCTTGTTAACTCAAGTAATTGATTTATTACAATTCGCGCGTGAGTCTCGTTGATAGGTTAATTTAATATAAAAATAATACAAAAAATTGTCCCCTCCCCAAAATAAATAAATAAATAACCCACGCATACTTCCGAAGAAAAATCATTTTACTTCTCCTTTTTATAGTCATCGACATCACCGTCTTCTTCTTCTTCTCCTCTAAACCATCAACCCCCACCCCTTCCAAATCCCCCTTAACCCCCAAAAACCCTCAAAACCTCTCCTCCGAAACCATAGTTGACAACAATTTGGGCAGAGTTTTAACCTATCAAAAAATTATAAATCATCTATATATTTCAAGCGAATTATCAAAAGTTATAACAAATCAAATTATTAAATGACTGCAATCCTGATTCTTAATTCATCATAGCTCATATTTTCACATTCCAATAGATAGATTTAGTTACACATGATGAAAGAAAACATAAAAGAAGAAAAAATAAAATTAATTTAGATAATAATAAAAATAAAATTTAAGTACAAACAACAAAAGACACTCTCCAGTCTCCCCAAAGAAAAAAAATGAAATTTAACTAAAGGAGAAGAACTCCCTTGCTTAGAGAATAAAAGACTTTATATAGAATTTTGTCTCTCCCAAGTTAATTGTCTTTCAAGCGCCGTTTGACCCACGACATATCTGAATTTAGAATATTTCTTGAAAGAGAAATCGTGATCCTTCAAAATATATTTCCAATGCCGTTTGAATTATTTCAAAGTCTCTGGAGGAGAACGTTATGCTCAAATTACTGATGATCTATTGATTGTCTGGTTTCCAAATACAGTTTGTCTTGACACGTGTTTTTCACCTCATATGATTGGTGTTTGGCAAAGCTTAAGAGAAACCAATATTTTTGTCTTAAAATTATTTTTCCAACGGATCTCGGATCATCAAATTTAGAATTTGAATGTGCATGTTATAAATAAAACGAGTGACATACGCAGACAGACATTGACAGTTTGGATTTTTCATATCTGAACTTTCATATTTGATATTGATTGCATAATTCGAATTTACACTTACGATTTGAGTATTTTCCCACAACACGTGGAGTGAATTTTTTGTATCTTGTGCTCCAACTTTGAGTTTATATATACGATTTTGTATTTATGTCATTTCACTTTTCAGTATTTTCAACAATCGTATTTATTTCCTTGTAACTTACCAAATGAAAATAAAACACTCGACGTAATATTATTTAAATACAAAAATAAGATAATAATAAAAGTAAAAATGATAAATTGTGTTACTCATACCCCTACCATCAGAATTTCCAGCAAGGACGCGTCCCTCGTCACCGTTTGTTTGTTTCCTACTCGGTCGCTCTCGGATTCATCGGTGACATTGCTAAAGTTGATCCTTCCATCCTCCACCCCTTGACGCATGCCATATTCCGATTATTACGCTTGTTGCAGCAGATGTGTCAGTGGGCAAAGTTACGATAATAATGTGGACATTTCGGTAGGGGAGATGGAGGCCACGGTGGGGGCATAGAAGCTGATAATGCTGACAGACATTGCAGAGATGCTGGAGGATTAAGGACGATCCCAGGAGTTTGGTTAATGAGATTAGTTTTAAGGATGTGATGACAATGGTGAAAGATGGGAAGATTGTTGAGCGGTGTACAAATGAGTGTTTTGTTGTGTAATGTGTTTGTTAGAGTATGTGAATAATTTGATGTTGAAATATATGGTTGTATTAAGCTGTTATTTTTTAGTTATAATGTGATTGCTAGTTTGTGATAATTTGATGTCTAATAATGTTGATATTATTTTGAATTGATTTTATTCAAATATATTGTTTGATTTTTTAATGTCAAAAAGATAGATAAAAATGTAAAAACGTCTTGAGATATATTACATAAAAATATCAAATCTTAAATTTGGGTAACTTAACTTTAATTTAACAAGATAAACGACTGCAAGGATATAAATAGGATGGAACATATTTTTGGGTTTGAACTTTGAATGCAAACATTTGTATTATCCCATTAATTATTAGGAAAAATTTTCAAAATGGAATTTTTTTGAAAAAAAATTCTCAAAATAAACCTCAAACAAAAGTATTTCTCAAACTAGACCCGCTGCCACCACGTGGTGACACGTGGCGGCGGCGGGTTTTGTTTTTTTGTGCATAGAGAACTCGGCACTGGTGATGCCGAGTTCTCCCAGAGATAACTCGTCACTGGTGATGCCGAGTTCTCTTTGGAAGAACTCGGCACTGGTGATGCCGAGTTCTACTTGATTTTTTATTGCCCAACACTTGACGTTTTCTGAGGTGATTCAAATAGAACTCGGCCGTTAGAGTGCCGAGTTCTATTTGAAAACTGTTCTCCTGACGCTCAGATCGTGCATGAGACGATTGACGCCCAGGAGAACAGTTACTGAAATAAAACTCGGCATCTAGGATGCCGAGTTCTAAAGGTAGAACTCGGCGTTACAAACGCTGAGTTCCGTCGGGCTATATAAGCAGTCCGACGCCCCCATCTCCCCCATCCGCCGAGTTTCCGAGTTTTTCAGGTTAGGGTTTCGATTTTTTTTCGATTTCCACCGTTTTATTGCCTTTTTTATGTATTAGGATGATATACATTGTTGTTTTATGTATGATTGTAGTGTTTTTGTTGGTTTAGGAACCCGTTTTGGTGAAAACTCGAATTCGATTTTGGGTTTTTAGGCAAAACGTTTTATTTCTTGTTTGATAGTTGATTATTGAAGTTAGTATTGTTGATTATAGGTCTACGGTAGTCATCTTAAAAATAGTTGAATTGAAGTATGATTATTGTGATTAAAATTAGATTTTTTGTTGTTATTTAGGTTTGAATGTATGTTAATTTGAATGAATGTTAACTTAAAAGTGATTTATTTGAGTTTAAATGTATGTGAGTTTGAATGTATGTTAGAATTGAAGTTTGTAGTATTGTTAGTTTATTCTACCGTGCAGGTTTAAATTTACCAATTTGAAAAATATAGGAGAGGTTCTGTCAAATTTTTAAAAAACATTCTGACATGATTCTTAACGTTGTTTATTGTAGTTGATTTTATTGGAGAGATTGTTCGACGTTTACAGCCGGTACAGATGGAGTTTGGTGGTTCTAGTACTGGTTCAGTTAGAGGTAGCTACGCTTCACAGGGTCCGGTAGACAGATCAGTGTTGGTTTTGCAGGCCAACCACAAGTCTGACTTGTTCAAAGATTTTGTAAGTATTTTACGTTTTCAAGTTAAATATTTGCACGTGAGTTTCAATATTCTTACATTTCTCTAAATTTATGCAGAAGGATGTTGATGGTGTAAAATGCGTTGAGCATGGATCGAAGCTCAACGAATGGCAGATCACTGATGAGAGGATGTTGTTTCTGCTAGATATGGCAGGGTTTGACACAGTCACTCGGTTGGGCCGAGTTCAGTTGGATCATACCTTGCTGGGGGCGATGGTCGAGCGTTGGAGACCGGAGACTCATTCATTTCACCTGCGACATGGTGAGATGACGTGCACCTTGCGTGACATCTCGATGATTACCGGCTTGCGCGTAGATGGTTTGCCGGTGTGTGAGTCTCAGGAGTACATTTGGTCAGAGGTCTGCATGGATTTATTGGGTCAGGTCCCCGATGACTTGGGTCGTAAGGGTTCCGTAACTCTGGCTTGGTTGCAAGCTCGGTTTCAGCAGTTGCCTTTTGATGCTGACGAGGAGACGGTTACACGACACACCAGAGCCTTCATTTTGTTCCAGCTGGGATGTAGTATTTTGGCAGATAAGAGTGGGATGATGGTTCACTTGAAGTATCTGTCTTTGCTTGGAGATTTGGCAGTCGCATCGGAGTACAGTTGGGGTAGTGCGGCTCTGGCCCACTTATATCACATGTTAGACGAAGCCTCACTGATTCCGACGAAACATTTGTGTGATTTTCTTATGTTCCTGCAGTTGTGGTGCTGGGAACATTTACACATTGGGAGACCTTTGAAGAACAGACCATTAGTATACCCGGAGGACGAGAGGGCACCATTAGGATCCCGTTGGAGACGACCAAGAACATTCAAGGGTAGTGCGAAGACGACGACACTTGATTTTTATCGGAATGAGCTGGACGTGCAGGAATTCGATCAAGTGATCTGGGAGCCTTATGTAAATTTGGATCTTAGTCAGTTACCACCATTATGTACGGAAGGTTCAGAGATCTGGACGAGCCGTACTTGGCTTATAAATTTTGGTGAGGTGGTTATGCATTGTCCAGACCGAGTGATGAGACAGTTCGGTCTACAGCAGCACATTCCAGAGCCGATGGAGGGACATGTAGTGAAATCGGCTCAGGGAAGGTCGGATGTGAATTGGTTGGCGGAAAATCACCAATTCATTCAGCATTGGTCGCACAGAAGAGATCATCTACAGTTTGAGCGACCACTCCTAGGTGTCACTCCTGAAGAGAGCACACATCTGTATATGGAATGGTACTGGAGCATCACCGTGCGTTGGATAGTTCATCACCCATTGGCTCCGAATAATACCTTATACAGACCTCGAGCGGGTAGAGAGCGAGAGATGGTAAGATTTAAACATTTATTTAAACAATTACCACTTTTAAAAATTGTTTAGTGTTTCATTAAATTTTAATTATCTGTAGGTGCACGGAGTTTATGAGTTCCACGAAGAACTCCATCAAATTCACGAGGTGATCAAAGATCACAAGACAGGTTCTTCGATGGTTGGAAAATTGAAAGAAAAAATGAAGGCTTGGCTTATGTGTTTTGGTGCTGAAGAACCAGCATTACATTTGAGTCAGGATCGCGTCGTTGAAGATGATTCACACTCTCAAGAAGACGTTGGCGGTCTGACTCAGGATACTGAGAATGCAGCACGAGGAGGGGGACGCGGCAGGGGGAGAGGACGTGCTCAAGCACGTCCTAAAAGGAAGAAGAGATTGAGAGGTCACTTAGGATAGAGAATTAATTGTGAACTTATTTGGTTGTTTTTATATGATACTTTTGGATGTATGTTAAAATGTTGAACTTCATATTCCATTCGTAGTTGTATTGTGTTTTATCGTACTTGTTTGTGTGTCGTGTTTGAATTGTGTTTTCGTTGATTTGTGTCGTGGTTGAATTGTCTTTGTTGTGAAACAGGAAATGAAAAAAAAAGTCGAGTTCTTAAATCAATGAACTCTACAAAAGAACTCGGCATCATGGATGTCGAGTTCTATTGTTGTGAACACGGCATCACCAGTGCCGAGTTCACACCAATAGAACTCGGCATCATGAGTGCCGAGTTCTATGCTTGGGTTTTTTATTGCCCCATTTGATATTCCACTCGGCTTGCCAGGAGAATAGTGATTCAAATAGAACTCGGCACTGGTAGTGCCGAGTTCTATTTGAATCACTATTCTCCTGGGGCTCATATCGTGCATGAAACGATTGACGCGCCAGGAGAACAGTAAATGAAATAGAACTCGGCCTCTAGGAGGCCGAGTTCTAAAGTAAGAATTCGGTGTTGGTAACGCCGAGTTCACTTAAAAAAAGATAACTCGGCGTTGCCAACGCCGAGTCTGGAGGTCTATATAAGCAGCCAGACGCCCCCCTCTCCCTCAAGCCGGGTTTCCGAGTTTTTCAGGTTAGGGTTTCGATTTTTTTTCGATTTGCACCGTTTTATTGCCTTTTTTATGTATTAGGATGATATACATTGTTGTTTTATGTATGATTGTAGTGTTTTTGTTGGTTTAGAAACCCGTTTTGGTGGAAACTCGAATTCGATTTTGGGTTTTTAGTGAAAACGTTTTATTTATTGTTTGATCGTAACTTGAATTTAGTTTTGTTGATTATAGGTCTACGGTAGTCATCTTAAACATTTTATTGGAGAGATTGCTCGACGTTCACAGTGGTTTGCTACTACAGTCGATTGAGGTAACTTCTAAAACATTTCAAAATTTTCAACTTTTTAAGTATTTAGTTGTGAAGAACAATCATCTCACTTGAACACATTTTCAAATTTATTTAATATATGTTAGGTATGGATAAAGATGATGAAGGATCTTTGTTGGTTATGTATAACGGGAAATTAGAATGTGACGGAGATGTGGCAGAATACACAGGATCTGACCGCAAATTGGTAGTTGTTCCGTTGAACATCAAATATGAGGATTTAATGGATGTTATAAGATCTGAATGTTGTTATCCACACAGTATGTTTGATGTCAAGTTGACGGCGAAATTGCCATTAAACAATGATTGGACTTACGTTCCATTAACCAATGATAGGTCGGTTTATGGATTGATGCGTTTGTTTAAACGGATGTCTGTGGTTGGAGTGTATGTGGAAGCTGAACCTAAAGTGCCCGACCCTACGCTGACAACGAACACTCATTCGCCGGAGTATGGTACAGTAAGGTCGACCGGTTGGGACTGTGGAATAGATTTGAATATAAGTCTAAATCCTACAGCCAAAGTTCCAGCATACCAGCAAATTCCATTTTTCCAATCGCATAACTTCCAAACAGGCAACGAATGGTCAGAAAATGCATGTGACATTCCTTCTAGCAGTGCAAATCCTTATCCTGGTATGTCGCAATTTGAACCTTCACATTACAGTCATGATGAGTTTGCTGGAGGGGCTGGACCATCTACCTCATATCCTTACCTTGGGCTTGGTTTGTCACCTGTTGAACCATTTCATTTTAGTCGACCAGAAGGCCGGGAACAGATGCATAGCGTTGAAGACGATGACACTGAGGAATTAGGGGATTACAGCACACCTTTCGCTGTAGAAGATGAACCTGAAGGTGTTTCTGCTAATGAAGTCGTTCCGGAGACGCAGGATGTCATATATGCGATGGGTCAATCCATAAACCGTGAAGACGACGACGTTGTTGATGATGCAGTTGCTAACAACGATATGATTCCAACTCTTAATGAACTTCCCGATATCTTCGAGGACGACAACTAGATAGAGAATTCGGTAATTGAACACTCATTCTTCGATGCTGCGAACAATTTTGAACAGAGTGATTGGCATACGGAAGATGGTCGTTCTTTCTAGGATAAACGAATTTTCCCAACCAAAGATGATTTGGTTCATGCTCTGCAATCGTGGCACATTAAAAAGTTTGTTCAGTATTCAGTTGTGATTTCTTCAACGAAACGGTATACTGTTCATTGTATTCGTCGTGATGAAGATAACTGCAAATGGCGTCTACATGCGTCTGTTCCAAAAGGCTGCAGATATTTTCAAGTTAAAACATACGACGCCGAGCACACTTGTTCCAATCCGATATTGTTAAACGACAACAAACAATGCAGTGCTAATTTTGTATGCGACTTGATAATGCCATCTGTTAGAACTAAGTTCACAATTACTCCTGCTGAAATAATGGAAAGGGTGAAGACCAAATACTCACTTGAAATCGGTTACGCTAAAGCATGGCATGCTAGGCAAAAAACGTTGAACCGAATATATGGTGCCGAAGAAGACAGTTTTAAAGATTTGCGAAGGTTCGTCACATTTTTCTGTCAGAAGCATGAAGGATTTGTTGTCGAAATAGAGTCTGTCCAGATAAATTCAGACGAGGAGATGTTTAAGCGTGTATTTTGGGCGTTCGGGTCTTCAATTAGTGGGTTTCATTATTGTAGACCCGTTGTCAGTGTGGATGGAACACACCTCTATAGCAAATATAGAGGTTTATTGCTAATTGATGTGGACACAGATGCAAACAACGGAATTTTTCCTTTGGCATTTGCTGTTGTAGAGAGCGAGAATACAGAGTCGTGGACGTGGTTCATTCATTTGCTGGCAAGTAGAGTTACAAGGCGACCCGATTTGTGTATTATCACCGACAGATTTTCGGGAATAAATGCTTGTGTGCAAGCCGCATTTCCACCTTCGGAGGGCCATGTACATCGATTCTGTCTTCGACACATGAAAGCAAATCTTGCTAAACATCGAAATTGCAAGGAAAGATTGAGACAAATCAAGTTTTATGAAGCGGGTAAAACTCATTCATTTATGAAATTTGAAGAGTTAATGAAGGCTATTGCAGAGGAACATAAGCCGATATACGAGTGGATTCAACATCAAGGTCCTTTGGAAAGATGGACTTGTTGTCACGACGGGGGTCGACGTTTCGGATGTATGACAACTAACATGTCAGAAAGCTTCAACAATGTCTTACGAGGGGCACGCGGTATGCCAATTACAACCATGATTTTGATGACCTTTCTCCGCTTGAACAAATTCTTTGTTAAAAGAAGGGACGTCGCCGAGTCGTGGAATGAAACATATGTACCGACAGTCCACACCGTGGTGATGGCAAACATCAATCTGGCCAGAACACATACAGTAACTCGGTACCACCAGCTGATGTACCAGGTTGAAGCCAATGACCAGAAAAAATACCTCGTGAAATTTGAAGAAGGAGTTATTACTTGCACTGGTGGATACATAATTGCAATGCACGTCCCATGTTCACATGTACTAGCAGTTTGCAGTGGCAGACATGCAAATGTCAACACTTCACATTTGGTGTCCCCGTATTATGAGGTTCAAATGTACAAGGAGGCGTACAAACCGATATTTATCCCAATTCCTGATGTGAGGTATTGGCCAGATCGAGGCACCATCACAATGAAGCCTCCCCAAACCAAAAGACCTCCCGGTCGGCCTAAATCAACGCGAATCCGAAACGAGATGGACGAACACTCTGGAAGAAAGGTAAGGTGTGGGAGATGCGGCGGTATAGGGCATAACCGAAAGCGATGCAAGGAACCTATATAGCAAAATATTTTGTATGTAACTATTTAGTGAGACGAATGAATGTAAGAGTTGATTAATTGTAAGACTTGTAATGTATTTGTAATGTATTTTGTTATGACTTGAATGAATGTACGACTTAAATCCTTTTTAAGAGTTGATTAATTGTAAGACGATAATTGTAAGACGAATGAATGTAATGTATTTTTTAGGACCGCAAATTTGCCTACTTAAGCCTATTGAATTGGACTTCTGCCTATGAAACTCGGCATCTAGAATGCCGAGTTCTATTGTAGACCTGGGCCACCTGGCCGTCACCCATTTTCACACAAGATTTTAGTGCCAGGAGAACATGACCAAATAGAACTCGGCATCCCCAATGCCGAGTTCTATCTGAATCACTATTCTCCTGGCAACTCAATTCAACTGGAATTTGAAGTGTTGGGCAATAAAAAATCAAATCGAATTCGGCATCACCAGTGCCGAGTTCTCTCTGGGAGAACTCGGCACTGGTGATGCCGATTTATCTATGCACAAAAAAACAAAACCCGCCGCCGCCACGTGTCTCCACGTGGTGGCAGCGGGTCTAGTTTGAAAAATACTTTTGTTTGAAGTTTATTTTGAGAAGTTTTAAAAAAAAATATTATTTTGAAAAAATTTCCTAATTATTATACGGTGAAAACCCCTCACCAAACTAACAACCTCATCTGTATAGCCGTATAGGGTGAGACCAAACATGATCCCATTATTATATGAGAAAATAATGGAGTTCTTTCGCAAAGGATGGAAAGAGTCAAAGAGGTCGGTGGAAACATCAAACACGCATAACGTTGGGTTGACCGGAAGAACCGGAAACTTCAAACATGCATAACGTTCGATCTTTTCACATGCTTTCGTTGGAAAATCATGCATTAGGATCAAATCGTCATACTTACGCGTAACTTTTAGTTAACTTAATCACTAAACATCAACGCTATCTAACATAGATCCCGATCTGAAACACTCAGTATATCCTTGATCAATGTGATCATAACAACATTTACATGCAACAATACCCCCACACACTTCACAACATAAGTCATAAAAAAGATGGCGAACTCCAGCCAAGAACAACAAAACTCTGGCTTGAAGACGACCACCAAGCGGAACTACTTGCTCTCCGTCTTCGTTATACTTGTCGTCGTATTCATCCTCCTCCAACTTGAAGCACCGATAGGTTTCCAACTTCAAGATCAAAAGAGTCTTCTCTCCTCCTTCACATTTCCCTCCAAATTCTTTCAATCCGATAAAAACACAGACACAAAGATCTCGGTCGATTGCGACAAAAAGATCGCAAATTTGACGTCAAGGCTAAGACTCATGACCCAATTCCTCCCTCTCCGAGACAACCGGTACAACGACGAGAGGACACACAGTACTTGGTTCATGAGCTCACTCAACTTAACACACGACGAAGACATAACGGAGTACCTCCACTTCCCCTCCGAGTCGACCCAAGGCCGCGTTCTCTGCCTCGCCGGCAATAGCACCACAGCCGGTTCCAGAAACTCCTATGCCTTGGCTTGGCCCGACAGCCTTCCGGAGAATGCCACTCTCCTTCCCGGCCTCACCTTTGTCTCCAGCACCCAATACCGCGTCAACAACCTCTGGCATGGCCATTGCTCCTTGCTCCCCTTCGTGGGCTGGTATAAGTTGAGAGGCTGCAGCGTACCGGATAGGTGGTTGTTATACCACTGGGGAATGCTTTGGTCGAGTCGTATGAGCAGGTGGGTGAAAGGCCTTGCGGAAGCTGTGTTCCGAAACGAGGTTAACCTCGAGAGTCTGGATGGGAGTGGTCGGGCTACGTGTTTTGAGGAGGTGGTGGTGTTCAAGCGCGACGAATCATCGGTAGCGAGGGAGAGGTGGAGGGAGTTGTACGACATTATGAGGTGTAGGGCGAGGGAGTTTTGCAATGCTACGATGGACTTCAATGCCAAGAGGATTGGGCTCACTTTGCTGTTGAGGCCGTCCGGAGGTTCGAGGTCGTTCAAGAATGAGTCTGGGGTGATCACGATATTCCGGCGAGAATGCGAGAAGTTCGAAGGTTGTAGATTTCAAGTGGGGTGGCCGCATAACATGACTTTTTGTGAACAGGTAATTATGATTCAACTATAATTAACCAATGTTTTTTTATAATCGAAAAGGTCAATGTTAGTTAAGGTCATAGATAACTAAAATCAACGTTTGGATCAATTTTAAAGGCAAATGAAAGTTGCTTAATTATGATCTATCTAATACAGGAATCCATCATCCTATTGAAAGTTAAAATTTGATATGGTTCAGGTGAGAGTAATGAGCACAACGGACGTGCTGGCGTCACCACACGGAGCTCAGATGACGAACTTGATATTCATGGATAGGAACAGCAGCATAATGGAGTTCTTCCCCAAGGGATGGAAAGAGGTGGGAGGAAGCATAAAACATGCATTCCGTTGGTTGGCGGGTAGGTCCGGGATGAGGCATGTGGGATCGTGGTGGGATACGGAGTCCGGAATTGTCAACTGCACTCGTCCCTTCACACAACCACACTGCCGACATGCTTACTATCAGAGTGCAAAACTAGGGCACAACGAGGCCTTCTTCTCCAATTGGACGACTCGGGTGCTGAACCAGGTTAGAGACTACAAGTTGAGTTTGTTGTCCAATATGACTGAGGCTCACAGAATTCAACACGTTGTTAATGATTGCTCATGTGGGTAGTGTATGATGGAGACTTTTACTCTTGAGTCTTGAGAAGCCGTTTTTATTAATGAACGCCTTTTATATATTGAAACTTCTTCAGATCTAAGAACCTGTTCACCTGTTGGACGAAGGCAAGTTGCAATTACAAGTTTTTTAGGCTTATTTGTTTGGAAACACCGAAAGTGGGTAAATTAGAGGGGCTTTTTTAGTCTTTACGCCTCCGTTGGAGTGGAACCAACAAAACTCTTAACATCGTCATAACACCGTTTAGTTTTAATATTATATGATTGATATATTTACAAATTTAACCTTAGAAAACTCACCAATTACACAAATTCATTATTTTCCTTTTCCTTACGTTCAAGAATATCCAAGCAAGTAACCTTTTTATTTTTAAATTGGGTTATTTGCTATATAAATCAAAAGTGCTCTTATTGGAGTTTACATGCATGAATTCAGTTGTTGGCTGCTTCGCAAACATGCTCTTTTGTAAAATTGGCATCCAATATCTGGGGCGTAAATTTAGTTATAACATTATTAATTTAATATTAAATTAATGTATATATTTTGAATTTAATCCTTGCAAATCCAGTAATTACGTATCTTCATTATCTTCTCTTTTCTCCTGAATTTCACATCTCTCCTATTTCTTTGTTCTTCATCACCAACAACTGCTCGCCTCTACCCCTGCTAATAAAAAGGATATCAATCATTTTAATTTTTGCTTCACCGACTAATAGTTCCTACAAACTAGTCCAAAACAATGAGAGAAGAGAGTAAGATAAAACCCCTTGGCGGTAAGTTGGTAGTGAGAAGCGTTAGTAACTACTATAACCAGTAGAAAGATGAGATAAAAATTTGAGGTGAGAAATGAATTTGCACCATTTTTGTTTTTCTAGTTTTATATTTACAAAATTCCCAATAATTAAAATCAAAATTAACGGTGTTAATGTGTTATAATGGAATCGATCTCACTCTAATGGATATGTACCTAGACAAACTTTATTAGGAGCACAAGGGTGGCTCGTGAGTAAATTTGTAGGTCAATACTCAAATATTCAACTTCCACTGTGTATTCAAGTAAATAATCTTTTTAAATTTCCCAATAATTTCATTAGTACGTAGCTTATATAAGGTGGCTTTATTCTCTCTGGTGCTTTTCTAAGGTTAAATTTACAAAATTCCCAATAAAATAATAATAAAATAATGGTGTTATAAGTTATAACGGCGGTCTCACTCTAACGGATACGTAACTATGACAAACTTAATTGAGAACACAAGGGTCGAGCCAATAAGTAAATTTGTAGGCATTATACTTAAATATTACAATTTGTAAGGTGTATGGAAGCAAATAACCTTTTTAAACATCCCAATAATTTCTTAAGTACGTAGCTTATATAACGTGGCTTTATTCTCTCTAGTGCTACTCAGCCAAACACATTTGCCTCCTCCCAGGCAATAGTCAACACGGCTTTGTTGTCTCTACTCTCTAGTGCTACTCAACCAAACCATTGATACTTTGACTCTTCCGTTCCGGATAAGATCATAATGTTAAACCTCATTAGCTAGACCAACAAATTAGGTCCGTAGCCAGTTCATAGAAACCTAACTAATCTCTTAGTTTGACATCCGAAATCGTCTGAAATATTCGTGCATGCTTTCGCATCGAGTTTAGTTAACTTAGTTGACTTTCCTCGTACTTAATTATAACATCAGCGGGTATATATATATATATATATATATATATATATATATACATATATATATATATACATATATATATACATAAATCATCTCAATCTGGATCTGAATTGATCATCCATCTTGGATCATTGAAGTTAACAAAAACATGAGGACCACCGGCAAAGAGGAACATCAAGTGCGGAAGGCAGGTAATACAAAGCATAACTTCTTCTACTCCCTCATCATCACACTTATCTTAGTATTCATCGTCCTCCAACTCCAAGCTCGAAAGAGTGTTCTTTCCTCCTTCACATTTCAATCTAAATTCCTACAAATCACTTCGACCGATAATTCCGACGGCAAGATCGCAAACTTAACGGCAAGGTTAAGACTCACGACCCAATTCCTCCCTCTCTTTGACCGCCGCTATGCCGACGAGAGGATAGGCAGCACTTGGTTCATGAGCTCCCTTAACTCAACGCACCGCGACGACAACATAACCGACTACCTTCACTTCCCCTCCGAACGCACCCAAGGCCGACTTCTCTGCGTCACCGGTAATAGCTCCACCAATGGCACTAAAAACTTCTACGCCTTGGCGTGGCCCGACAGCCTCCCCGAGAACGCAACCCTCCTCCCCGGCCTCACCTTTGTGTCGAACACCCAGTTCCTCGTCAATAACCTCTGGCACGGCCATGGAGCGATGCTTCCCTTCGTGGGCTGGCACAAGTGGAGGGGCTGCGCCGTGCCGGCAAGGTGGGTGTTGTACCACTGGGGAATGGTGAGGTCCAACGAAATGAGCAAGTGGGTGAAAAACCTTGCGGCGGCCACGTTCAGAACCAAGGTTAACCTCGTGAGTATGGATGGGGGTGGTAAGGTGACGTGCTTCGAGGAGGCGGTGGCGTTCCGGCGGGACGAGCCATCGGTGGTCAGGGAGAGGTGGGGAGAGTTGTACGACTTGATGAGGTGTAGGGCCAGAGAGCATTGCAATGTTACGGTGGGCTTTGATGCCAACAGGATTGGGCTCACTTTGCTGTTGAGAACTCCGGGAGGTTCGAGGTCGTTCAAGAATGATTCGGCGGTAATTTCGATATTCCGGCGAGCATGCGAGAAGGTTGAGGGTTGTAAATTTGAAGTGGGGTGGCCTCACAATATGACCTTCTGTGAACAGGTAATTCTTCCATTGTCAGTGACCAGTTTGATTTACAGAGTCGCTTGTGATCTATCTGATTACATCAATGCATACTCCCATTTCCTGTTGGACTTATAAAATTTAATACGGCGGGGTTTATAGATTATAGTTTTAATTATGTTTCATGAAATATTATTTTGTCTTTAGAAAACACCCTTCTAGTAATTTTTACTAATTATTAATTTTATTCTAGACAATGTTCTGCATTCTTAGTTTTTTTCAGAATCGGCTGACTCAGCCCAAATTTTACACCAACGGTCTCGAAATTTTGCACCTAATGATGTCAATTCTAAACCACGTTTCATTGGCTCAACCATAAACCATGTTAGTGCATCAATTAACTTTTTAATCACAGATTTTAGATAACAATATAATTTGCAACTTCATCAATGACTACTCGCCAGCGTAGCAACACTTAGTAATTAATATGTTTTTGAACTATCCCAGCTAAATCATTCTAATAATTTGGACGTGCTGGGTTCAGGTCAGAGTGATGAGCAACACGGACGTGCTGGTGTCGGCGCACGGGGCTCAGATGACTAACCTGATCTTCATGGACAGAAACAGCAGCATAATGGAGTTGTACCCGAAGGGTTGGCGGGAGGTCGGGGGGAATATCAAATACGTTTTCCATTGGTTGGCAGATCGGACCGGTATGAGACATGTGGGATCGTGGTGGGATACCGAGTCTGGAACTGTCAACTGCACCCGCCCATTCACACAACCACACTGCACACACGAATTTTACCGACAAGGCAGACTTGGGCACAACGAAGCATTCTTCTCTAATTGGACTACTGAGGTCTTGCACCAGATTAGAGACTACAAGTTGAATTTGAAGTCCAATATGGCTGCGGTTGACGAGAATCGGCATGTTCAAAGTGGTTGTCCCTGTGGTTAGCGTACGTACGTGCACCAATGCAATGGTGAAGTGATTTTCATCTCTCTCCGGGAAGCCGGTGGATTTGAAGATCTAGCTAATTATTATTTGAAGTTCAGATATAGAGCCATTGATGGACTTGGGATCAAAGCATGCAACAATTCGTGGCACGAAATTTCACGAGAAATATTTGCATAATGTACAATCTTATTGACCATTTATATATATGCAATAATACGAGTTATGAATTCCCTTGTTACTGAAACAATGATTGTTTATGTTAATAACGAGATTGAAACGTCCGAAGGATGCGTAAAGTCGAAAACAGATCCAAGAACCTGCTGGACTAACAGTGCCTCTCTGCTTCAGTCAGATTTGGTTCTTGTAATAAATTAAAAATATTGTTTGTTTACACATGGAAAACAGCTAAACAATTTTTACCATGAACTTATAAAGCTGCCTATGTACATTTATTGAAATTCTCGATATCCGGGAACCGAAAACTGAATCGAGCCCTATTCGGTTCGGCGCTTCGGCTTGGACCGAACAAACAGATTCAGTTCGGTTAACCGAACCGGTTTCACGTACACCCATATGCACTAGGGTGTGCTGGAAGCAAAGAATTGAGCGAGTTGTTTACAAAATGGTGTGCGATCGAGAGGTTTGTGTTTCCTGTATAATTATCTTTTATTAACGAAATACGTAGAAGATTTTCGGGTCGTGGTTTTGCCCATTCATATTGAGGATTTTACGCATATATCATTGTGTGGTCAAATTTGTTTTTCTTTGTGTATTCTCCTTGCCGATAGTCTTGCATTTGTGGGCGATTGAGACAGATACAATAAAGGCCAAATCCCAACAAAAAAATGTGAAATGCCAAGACAAAATTGGTCGAAAGATTCAAAGTGCTAAGTGTGGTGAGACACCATATCACAATTACGAGTAATTAATAATGTTTTTTTTATTTAATCTACTTTAGACCATCCTCTTTTCAATCTCAAACATCCCAAACATGAACGAGACTAATAAAATTTAATATAACATTGATTATCAAGATGTGGCATCTCCAACTAATAATTTCATATAATGGATAGAATCTCCCAATTTTGACTTTTCCTTGTTCTTTTAGGGTTCAAATGTTATGATAGTTTTTAGCTCTTTCGAGTGAAGTAGTTCTAGAACATGACAAGATGAGAAAGATAAAAATTAGACTTTGGTAAACTTTTTTTTTTTGCTTACTAAAATAAAAATATTATATTGTTTATGTAAGAACAATTTCCCTAACATGGAAATAATAATGTAAGGAAATGAAAGAAACATATCGTTATTCCCGTCCTCCAAATGAATCTTGTCCATGAGATTCTAAGTAGCCATTAGCAAAACTGGAAAATGAGTGACGGTCTGGTGGCTCTCAATTTTGGGGGAAAAGTTGGTAGGTAAATCATTAGATCCAGTACCTTATTGTTGACAACCCGAAAAGTAAGGAGTTTGACTAGAGAAAGAATGTGGAATTGAGGTTCATAAACACGGTTATAGCGACAAATTTCATTAAAATTAAAGAAAAGAACTTTCTCTTGATGATCTTATGGTTCAACGATCATGAGATTATGTAGTGAAAGGCAAAGTGTCGTGATTTTGTTGGTAATTGTGGAGTAGGAGTTTGTCAATGGTAAAGGTAGGAGTTGTAGACGTGCATCGGAGAGGGTTGGGCGCAATAGGTGTCGAGAATCTAGATTTTATCCTCATTATTTTCAACTAGATCTACAACAAGAGAAGTGAATGAAGGTTGAGGAGTTTGTATTTCACATCAATAGATGAGTTGTCAAGTTTAAGATGGTCGGGATCGGGTCGACCAACGTGGGTTGGTTGGAAGTGCAATACCATTGTTAGGATTGATTTTGTTGTTGAGGTGTTGTAAGTTGTGTAAGTAGACTTTCGAGTCTTGCGATCGCTGTGGCGAGGGACGCAACATTGTCGGGCATGATGTCGAGTTTCTTGTCGTGGTTGTTGGATTTGTTGGTGAGGTGTGTGATAACATTTCCGGGAATGTGGAATCGAGTGTGGTTTGCCATTAGAGGGGGAGGCAATAGAAATATCAATGTTACGAAAGTTTTTCTTTCAAGCGGAGTAACTCTAGAATGTGACAAGATGAAAAAGATAAAAATTAAACTTTGGTAAACTTAATTTATTTTTACTTATTATCATTTAAATAAAAGTATTACACTATTTATACAAGAATGAATTTCTCTAACATAAAAATAACTAATAAGAAAAATAATAACGCATTAATTCAAAATAAAAGGTGATCGATAAGTAAAAGGTGATCGATACGACTTTGTTATTTTGCGTTAAGCAATGTGAGATTTTTTTTAACAGGTACGATTTCACCAACATCTGGCACGCCCATGGCACGGTCTTCCCCTTCGTGGGCTGGCACAAGTGGAAGGGCTGTGCTGCACCGGCAAGGTGGGTATTGTACCACTCCGGAGAATTAAGGACCGAAATGAGCCCGTGGGTGAGGAGCTTAGCGGAAGCGACGTTGAAGAACGAAGTTGAGATCGAGAGTTTGGATGGAAATGGTGGGGTGACATGTTTGGAGGAGGCAGTGGTGTTCCGGCAGAACGAGGGGTCGGTGGCGAGGCGGAGGTGGAGGGAGATTTACGACATGATTAGGTGCAGGGCGAGGGAGTATTGTGACGTTAAAGTGGGAGTTGATGAGAAGAGGGTTGGGTTGACTTTTCTGTTGAGGGTTGGTGGGAGGTCGTTCAAGAACGACTCCGCCGTGATTGGAATATTCCGGCGAGTCTGTCGGGAGGTGGAGGGTTGTCGGTTGCAAGTGGCGTGGCCTCACAATATGACCTTCTGTGAACAGGTAATTACGGTTCAACTTTCAACAACCAATATTATATTGTTGTAATGATGCCTCGTGTCTTGTACGATTTTGTTAGATCAATCGGTGAACTCGCTTATGATCTAATTATCATCGATTTTTTTCTTCTCTTCCAATTGGAATTTAAATTTTGAGTTTTAAGGACAGGAATTTATTTGTACATATATGTTACATGGATTTCTTCAAATTTTTGCTTGTACTTCACCCCATAGCATGTATTATGCTACTTTACATGTTTCTCATAATGAAAAACATTTGCTAAGCATATTTTGTGATAGCGTACTATTTAGGCTTTAGATATTAGGACGAGTCATAGACTCATATATGAGATTTTAAATCCGAAATTTGTGCCTGTATATGTTAATTTGGGGAAATTTCACAAATATTCTTCAAATACAATGCAATATAACTAATACCCTCCAAATAAAGAGACTATCACCTATACCCTTCGAATTTTAATCTTATTATACTAATACCTCTTAATCTCAAGTCTTCTTTCACATATGTTATTTTTCTCCCTACATAAACTTAAATTAAGTTAACTCATGCTTGAATTAAATTTATACTGTTATACCATTGTTTGTTTCTATTAATTTCACACACACACATATATATATATATTACCTTTTATTGTAAGCGCAAAAATAACAATAGATCTATATTCGAATTTTTCGTAAGCAATCAAACAAAAAATTTCTCTTATTTTTTAGTTTTATATTATACTTATATTTAAAATTCAAAGGAAAAAAACTTGAGTCTCCTAAAAGTTAATTGACTCAAGTTTATGTTGTAAACTTGATAAAAAGATATAGGTGAAAGTGTATTTGAAATTTAAGTGTATACATGAAAGTTTATCAGTTTGGATGGTATTGCTGAAATTGAAATTTATTTGGAAGGGACGACAATTCCCCCTATTAATTTGAGTCACATGCATGTAAGTCCAAACGCATTTTCCGGATCATCTAATTCTTACGCACAATGATAAATATTAATGGCGCCGGAGGGAACTCCACGGTTTTGAAATCTCCTAGCTAGATCAACAATATTTTCTTATGTCGGCTTGATTTGTCTCAGGTGAGAGTGATGAGCAACACCGACGTGCTGGTATCAGCACATGGGGCTCAGATGACAAACATGATCTTCATGGACAAGAACAGCTCCATAATGGAGTTTTACCCCAAGGGATGGCAAGAATTGGCCGGAGTCGGCCAATACGTGTTCCGTTGGTTGGCGGATAGGTTGGGGATGAGACATGTCGGATCTTGGTGGGACACCAAGTCAGGAAATATAAACTGCACCCAACCACACGAGCAACCACACTGCGACCTAACCTTCTACAAGAATGGCCAACTTGGGCATGACGAGGCCTTCTTCTCAAATTGGACTACTCAGGTGTTGCACCATGTTAGAGACTACAAGTCAAGTTCCATGTCTAGCATGATTGTGGTCGACAACAATAACCAGCAGCCTGTTGGTAGTGTACCAAAGAGTCAAAGACCACGATTGTAATTTCTTAATGCATACTGTCCAGCAATCCAACGTGGGATTTAAGCAACGGTGGCACGAGATACTAACACAATTATTTATATCATGTTCATTTATTAATGTGCTATAGTGTGAATAAATTCCTTTGTATCATTGAGTTAGGCGTATGATCAGATATCCAAGAACCTGCGTGGTCCAACTGAATTTAGTTAACAAAGAAAATTACACTACCGGACAAATTGATGAGTAGATAGATTGGATTTCTCCTGTATCAATACAACAACAACCAACCTAGCTTTGACTCCTTGGAAGCGTCAGAATCTTCTCGTCAAGCGACTCACGAATGATAGTCAAATATGCCAAACTTTGGTAGACACAACATATTACCGATCGTAAATGGTTTCCTATACCATTAATATACATTGGATAAAAGGGCAATTCCTTTCGCCATGCTGAAGTTCTTGAATGTGTAGAAGCCATTCGGTTGGGTCGTTCATTTCACCGTTGAAAATAGTTCACTTCGATTCCGAGGAGGGTCCAGGGGTCAAATCATACACTTGTTTAATGGTCGGTTGTTTAAATTTTAATAGCTTACATACACTTAAGGATTTGTGTTTTCGTCCTCCTATTACTTCAAGCATATGCAGATATTGGAAAAGAAAGTTCCCTAGAATTTTTATTCTCCCTAAAATCAAATGTCATGGTAACATTGTCTATTTTTTTAAGGAATCATAATCCATTCTTTGTTGCACGTTAAATAATAATCAAATATGTTGCTTCAATCAATGCAAGTGTAACTATATATTTTCCTAAATTGCTAATTTTCATCTCTCTAATTTTGTTTTGGAAGAGTTTCTAGTAGGCGTTTTTCGCAAGACATTTTACAGAATGGAGATCCAGTCTAACTCCACAAATTTGAAAACTCTAAACTCTAGTCCAAACCGGTCATGTACGTTGATTGGGCTTTTGTTCGGGACTAGGCCTAGCACGTTATTATTCTTAAAAGACATTTCGTATTTGAAAGGGGACGTTGGAACTATAATTTAACAAAATACATTCGTAATAAACAACAAAATGGAAATGCGTTTTGAAATTGACTTCATAATCTTTTTAAATGTGTAACAAGTAAAATATTTTATCTTAGGCTATTAACATTGTTTTCATTTTTTTCCAGCACTGAGTTTGTATGCATTGTGCGATATTAAGACACACTAATCAATAATATCGGGGCGGACGCACCTTATGGCAATCCCCCCCCCCCCCCCCCCCCCCCCCCCCCAAATAATGTAAGGTGTTTAAAATTCATGATTATATCCATGTGATGGATCCAAGAATATATAATCATAAAATCTAACAAAAATATATTAATATATAGAACTTGATTACGACATTCCCTCGAATGATACTCATCTGGATTTTGGTTCACACAATTATTGTTTCAGACAATCCGATATTTTTTTTCTTTCTTTTGAAATATCTTTCCATGATGAAAGCTAAATTTCACAAAAAAATTTAAAAATATCAAGTTGATCATGCAATTCAAATGAAACAAAAATTGAACAAAAAGTAGGCAAAACACCAAAAGTATATAAAACACGAAACCACATCATATCTGTTGTAATTTCCACCTACAACTTTTTAATTTATTTCTTCAATATATTTTTACAATTATTTTTATAATCTAATTCTAAGGAAACATAAAATATTGGGCTATTATTTAATCGATTTTTACAATATTTAGATTCCATTTTGGGCTACAGGAAGGTTCGAGAAGACGAGAGTTTGTGTAATTTTGGGTGTTGATTTTGGGTTCTTAATCTTTTTAAATGCCTTAATATTAGTATTTTTTTCCTTCAAATGGGGCTCATAAGCCCAAGGGAGTTTATTAATTGTTTATTTTGACTATCGTGGAAAAACTTTACCCTCCAATCAAAATTTCCTGGATCCGCCCCCTGATCAATATGACATAGGTTTTCGTATTTAATATTATGGTAATAATACATCAATATGACCATCAAAGGGATTTAAGCCGGAAGGATCGTTCGCCCCTTTTATAACTTGGCATTGCCTTGGTGGTCATGTCCATCTGTATAGCCCCCGTTCCGAAGCTGAGAAATGGAAACTAGAAATAAATTTTTTAACTTTTAAATTCCATATATGAATAATATTAGGGAGAAAATATGAATTATCTTCTGATTTTTTACGCTGTTTTTTATTGCTGTCAAGGAACGACGTACTGTTAACATCAACATCAATATTCGAGTTAATTTGGATCATTTTGATAATTAGAAGACTAATTTAGTATCTGAGCCGATAACATCCAACAGTTGTCCTAGCAATATGCAATTCGTGGAAGGCCGAATCAGGAATTTCGTTGAGGGTAAAGAAAAAACTATTTTGTATATATTTCCAAAAAATAATAATTGATTTCAAAATGATACATAATTGCATTGTCGTTACTCATTAACTTACCAAGTCATAATTTTCAATATAAGCAATTAATTTGCCGTTCAAACAACAGTATTCCACTCAACTACTTACAAGATTCTTAACAATATTAATCACCAAGAACAAGTTTTTTAACTATTATAATCAGTGGCGGTGTCACATAGGTGCCAAGGGGCCCGAGTACGTCTCCCTTGGATTTTAAATTTCACCTCGTAAAATATGTAATGATTAGAGTTTTCTCCCCCCTTGGATTTTGAATTTCACGTCGTTAATGATATACCATGTGGATTTTGCCCCCGCTCATGGAGTTTGAATTTTACTTAATAAACTTTACACATATTCAGTTTTTATAAAGAATCGTGACACCACCCCATATTGTAGTTTGCAATCGTAAGCGTAAGCCAATGTTAGTATGAACAAAATCAGAAACGTAACATTATTGATTGCGGAGAACATTTTTAACTGTTATAGTTGCACTCATTAGCGTAATGTCAATTTTAGTATTAAAAAATCAAAAGATGTAATGTACTTTTCTTCTCCTCAAGCATATTCCCTGCTTAAGTATCAATTCCTTTCGACTCACAAAACTCATCCGATCGAGGTACAGATATCAAAATATATTTTGGTTGACCTTAGTTGTTCTTAAGTTTCTTGTTTGACACACACATCATACTATTATGCTTCTAATTGATGGATTGCTAAACAAAACACAAATGAAAATTTGTATATTGAAGAAAAGAATGAATTGATCAAATTACAGAAATATTAGGAAAAAAATAATGAATCTCTTAAAGAAAAATGTTTTGGGTCCTTGAAATTCTCAAAATTAGTAAGACGAGGGACATGTCCATTCCCACGATATCGATTTTACCTTTCGAAAAATACGTATATCAAAGTGACGGGAGAATTTAAGAAAATAGAGAAATATTATGATGAACATGAATTGCTTAAAATTAAGAAAAAATGCTGTGTTTCATTGATCCTTCATTTATAAAAAATAAATGTGTGTGTCCGTGTATATCGAGAGCTTTGAGAATTCATTGAAGTAGACAATATTAGAAAGCAGAATGAATTGTTTAAAGAAACAATGTATATTATTACTTCCTTACATTTTTCGAAATTGTTACCCGCCCCTCGAAGTACCGGAGTTTTTTTATATACCTATTTTATAGAAAATATATTATTTCAAACCCATTTTGAAGAAAATTCCAACTCAATCCCAATTCCAATTAAGTTAGCCTACACTGAACGTACTCAGCGTTTAAAAATAAATTGACGCGTACGTTATTAACAAACTTGCAAATAATAATCAATTGGCAAGGAAAATTGAACAACTAAAGGACACAGAAAGTCTGTGTCGCAAAATATGAAGAGAGAAGCAAAAGCGAACATCGACCATTGCTAGGACCAGCGACGTCCAAAGGGACCGCTACATCATTTGTTGTTTAGATCCCGATCGAAATAGTGAAATGCAGAAGTCTGTTACAGCAGTCTTCATTAACGATGACCTTCTGACTTGTGTCACAGAGCTTCTAAATATAATCAACGAACTTGTGATTTATACTCCTAAATGAGAACCTTGTAAATTGACAACATGACCCTATATTTTTAAATTATGGCATTTTAAATTAAAAATACAATTTTTATATCATTACAATAGACATTGTAAATTTATAATCATCTACATGTTGGGGTATTTTTTTATGGGGGTTACCATAAAATATAGACACTTCACATGCTTGATTTACTCATGTTTATTGACTGAAATTTCTTGTTGGGTATGCTACATGATAGTTGTGTATTTGTATTTGTATTTGTGTTTGCTTGCTTGATTGATTGAAAAAACTTTGTTTTGATGGGTTTTACCATAAGATTTAGACACCTCCTGTCCTTAGTTTGTTCTTCACGTGAGTTCATGGTTTTTGATGAGTCTTGCCATATTGTTAGATATTTCTCATGCTGAGCCTAGTCTTGTGATAATCAAATAGTAATTGCCGATACGTTGTGTGAATGGATTCATAGGTTTTCCCAAATCTTTAGACACTTTCTATGCATGAAGACACACACATGGCACACACACATACATGCGTCATTCATCACTTATTTCGCTTCGTGCACACACTCCACCCTTAGGGGTTTTTCTTCCTGAATTCAAATCTCTTTGTTAGGTCTTTAATTATTTTTAGTCAATCTTTAGTTGCTTTCTTTTGCATTTGTTAACTATTAGTTTAGTGTAGTTTAGTTTAGTATAATCAAATATCTTTTCCTCTATTTTGCTACTTAAATTCTGATAAACCAGAGACTACTCACCTTCCTGTGGATCGATCCGTACATGCCCGGTCTTCACCGACGAATGTGCACTCGTGGTCTAAACTTTAATCGAATCATACACACACTTTAAGTTCACACCTTGCATGCACGTTGATTTTGGGATTTTTCGTGGACTCACGTACGCTAATTTGGATATAGCTTGTAGTATCATTTGACCTTAACGTTAGTTGTAAGGAGCATGGATTGGGTGACGAAGTTGTGATTCTTCTTTGGGTCACTCATGTTAATTTGGTTATAGAATTGTTTCACCACACGTAGAATCTATTCGTTACTTCGTGAAGATATACTGCTCTGTCTACCCATGTGCCCTCTATTTTTTCCTTTGAATTAAGTTAGGTAGATATAGTTAACATAAAAATAAACCATAGTATCAGCCACAGCACGATTTTTTTCTCCTATAGGGTTGCAATCCAAAGGACGTATCAATCCACAAAAGCATAATTAGTTCCCTGCTAAAAGAGTTTCAACAAAATAGGGATTAAAAGAAACCTGCAGTAGAATAGCAACGTCGATGAGCTACGTACTCATGGTAATGTCGGATGCACCTCTCCATCAACAGTCGATGCTACGTCCTCCGCCCCCATATTACATCTGCGGCAGGAGGCGGATGGTAACATCATCATGGTTTGTTGCCAATATTCGGTGCATGGTAGGAGAGGTATCCAATGCCGTAGGGATTGCATCCGCCATCGGAGCCCCAACCGCTAGCATTCGAACCCTCTTTATACACATGCCATAAGTGAATTTGTTTGTTTAAAATAAAATTCTTGACAAATAATTAAGAGGTTCGTAAAAGGAGGAATTACTACAACTAGATTAAGTCTTATACAGGAGCTCATATCAACTAATAATAGAAATGAATCAAACTAATTCAACTAATCCTTTGCCACAGTTTCAAGTTTTGATGTATTTAGAGTAGGATTCTTTATCTTTCCATTTTAAAGTTACAACTCAATTTTACTCTACTCCTCACTGCTGTTCTCTTGCTATAGGCTTATCAAACTTTTAAAATTTGGTATTGAATTTTGGTGGCCTGAGGCCATAGTTCCTTCGTGAGGAGGAACAAATTTTGTATTTAATTTGGATGCTGTTTCTCATAACATCGAAAACTCTTAACTTTAACTAATCAAATACCAAATTTCAACAAAAAAAAATTGTACTCCTGCAAGGATATTTCATATGCCACCAAATAAATATCTTCAAATAAGTTTTCAATCATGATTTAACTTTCACCTACAAATTGCAAACTTTCGAGTTCATTCTCTGCAAAAAATCATATTTATTACATCATATGCGATGCTATAACGACAGAAAGCGTTGGATACATTTGAAGTTGACATCCGCGGTCAAACTTGCCTGTTTCAAACAAAATTTCCAACCAAAGAGAGGAAAAAATGGCGTGTGCACAATTAACACGCTAACATTTTGTATGCGTACAGCACGTTCAGGTATAGTAAGTTGGAACACATTAACTACTTCTGCACTAACTAATACACATGCATGTTACAGAAAAACATGTAAAATGGGAAAGTAGTGAATCTTATATATGTATATAGTAGGAATATCTTGTGTTTGAGATATATGGAAGTTGTGGAGATGAAATGAATGTAATTGATGGGGGAGGAGCCGAGGGAGTGGAATAGTTGGAGAAAGAGGAGAGAAGAGATTTTAGAGAGATAAAAAACAAAAGGAGAAGCAAAGAAAGAAAAGAAAGTGTTGATGAGGGTGTGGGAAGATGGTGCAGAAAAGGCTGCAAAGGAATACAGAATGGGAAATCACGGTCTACAACCTTTTCTTCGTCCTGTCAACATCCAACTCCCCCAAGAATCTCCCACTCCTCTCTCCACTCATATACCCAAACCACCAACGAGCACGGGCGCAACACAAATCATGCAACGCATTCCACCACATAACGTAACGTAATCGTAATGGTCTTTGATGTGGTTAACGCAATTAAGCCATAACAGTGCAGGTGCAACAGCAACTGTTGCTGCCAAGGCCATGCTACCACTGCAGGAGGGGTGATGTGCACGCTGCAACCAACAGTGTCCTCTCTTTCTTGGCATTAACTTAACCTTATATTATTATAGTAAAGTAATTGATGGGTAACTACGGGTGCACGTCTGTTGTCGTCCACTGTTTCAGCTCCTCTCCTTTCTTGCTTACTCTCTCTCTCTACAAACAGACGTGTTTTTTGTTTGTTTGCTTGTAGGTTTCTCTCTCAACCTACGGTTCCCCGCCAACTGACAGCTCTGACGTCGTCCTTCAGTGGGTCTCGTCAGATGGGCTGGAGGGGGATCACATGATCTCTTTACCTTTCCATATGTGTTGTGTACTTGTGTGTTGTGTCATAATTCTCGCTTAAATTAAATTAAATTAAATCGGTTGTAATGTGACGTTTGCAACCTCAGTCCCCACGTTTATCATTTTCGTTTCACACCATCCCTCTAATTTTAATTATTAATTGAAATGGTCAACTCCACCTATCATGCATGGTATTTCTATTTCATGCAATTGAAGTATGTCATATTGTCATTTCACCTCAATTTGATAGAATTATGTTTTCGATAATTCAATAATAGGACCCAAAACTCACTTGAAAAGTTTTTTTTAATGTTTCGTTTGAGAACTCTCGTGAGAAAATAGCCCACGGTAAGAGGGCATTTGAAACCTCTAATCTCATCATAGAATTTTATTATGCCAATATGTCATATCTTAGTACGTTTTTTAGAATCTTTTCAGTTTTCGCACACATTATTTTTCCCTATTCTATTAAATAAACAAATGTAAACAAACGTAAACTCTAAAGAAGGAGATAGAAAATCCTTGTTGCTCTACAATTGCCAAGATTTGTATATGCTATTTTTAGTGAAGTTTACCCGATTCAATGATCAACTGAGTAATTTCACTTTGTTGCGTTTTTCACACAGCAAAAATAAGATAACAAATGTAATAATAGCCCAATTGATGAAGGCTAATGGTATTTATCATTAAATTATGGGTACAAGTATGCAAATTCCGATTAAATTTTTTGGGTTAGCAACAACACCAATAATTTCTCCTCCTTATCTTAGTAGATCTCACTAATGGATCTACTCAATGTTTTTTCCCTCTTTTGGACCCATCCCATTCTTCAAGTCCCAAGATCTCAACAAAACAAATCTTAACTCGATTCTTACTTTCCTCGTGGATTATACTCGTTAGGGTTGCGGTGGCCTTCCCACTTGCTTCCCAGTTCCCATTCCCATTCCCATCGAGATCATGGTCTTCAATTCTTTCAGCTACGACAATAAAACACCATGAAAACATCGTATTTTTTTAAGGAACACATAAAACATCATAGTTAAGACACTAACTTCTAACATGCAATTCTCTCTTTCAACTTTGACATGTTGTTGTTGTTTACCTTGAATAAGTGTTTAAAGTATACGTGCAGAAAAACAGACAATCGGTCAACCGGATGGAGTGATTCGGTCGACCGGATGTGTGTTAATTTACCCAGCAAAAGTGCCTGTCGTTTTTCGGTCGACCGAAATCTTGGATTCGGTCGACCGGGAACACATCTGGAGCTGGGCAAAAAGTTACTGTTGTTTTTCGGTCGACCGGAACCTTGGGTTCGGTCGACCGGAAACGTTCGAGGAGCTGGGAGAAAAAGTGCATGTTGAATTTCGGTCGACCGGAACTTAAGTTTACGGTCGACCGATTATGCACTCGCGCAAGCCAGAAAAGTTACTGTCGATTTTCGGTCGAACGAGACTCCAATTTCGGTCGACCGTTGGAATACAGTTATTGGATCGGTCGACCGATGCACCCGATCGGTCGACCGTTTGGACTCAGTTCTGCCCACGTTTTGCACATTACTCCACCCGATTTTGGTGCAACTTATACTTGTTTTGGCCTCATATATAAAGGCAATTTCGTCCCCTTTGTATTATCAGTTAATTCTATTGTTCACTTTTATGTTCTTGAGAGAAAAGAGAGAGAGAGCATCTTTGTGATTCGGTAGGAGAGATTTGAGCCGGGTTCTTCGTTGGTTCGTTCGCGTCTCCCGTAAGCATCTCTTGTAATACGTTTCTCTATAGTGGATTTGAGTTGTGTCGTCCGTGGTTTTTCCCGCATTGGGTTTCCACGTTAAATCTTGCGTGTTTGTGTGATTTGAATTTTGGATTTGCGTTTTGTTCTAGCCAATTGGATTCGTGTTTTTGTTCCGCTGCGTATTTGTGATTGATTTTAATTCCTAACATCTTTCTTACCCATATGCATATGTACATGCAATCATATATATATTACAACATTTCAATCGTTTCTACAATTTTGCTGTCATGTTTTGGTTGCATAAGCTCTTCGATGGGGTTGCTCATCCGAGTCACATTGAATACAGCTTGTGTTTGACCTATCTCAACTTGCCGAAGTATTTGAACTTAGTAAATCAAACACGAACTTGAAATTTGATCTTCATGGCTTCAGAATTGAATATTAACTCATATCTATTCATTCTTCAACAGCTCTATTTGAATTTTAAAGATTATATTTGATGCAATTATATATTAATGCACCGGTTCTTGAGCTTCAGTTGATCGATGGTCATCACTCATCAACATTAGAACGAAAAAATATACATGGGTTATAAATAAACGAAACAAATTGAAATTCGAGTTCACATGCAGCTCATCTATTAAAAAAGCTAAAAAAGAGAACTGAACTCGAACAGGCAACATTATCAGAAACTACAAAGACAGATTAAGTTAAATGAGCTTTATCCGGGCCGGAGAGCTGAACATCAGATTCACCTTGATAAGCACCAGCAAGCCTAACTAATTCTGCTAAACCATTGTCAACTTTTTGTAAGCGTTAGCAGCTTGGCAAGAACATAAAACAAGTCTACCACTCTCTCTCTCTCTCTCTGTCTATACATGAAGCGAACCCCACCAAGTCATCGTCATTTCACTTCGACACGACCACTACTTTCATCGCGTGGTGCAACTGGTGACTGTGGTAAAAAAAACCCATAAAGGAAGAAAAACTATGAGTAAATGGTAAAAAGACGACTGAGCAAGCTGAAGTACTACAGTACCCACCTCCTCCTACTACTAATAATAATAATTAAAACAATCGAAAAGATAGAAGAGAAGGAAGAAGGAAAAAAAAGCAGAATCAAAAGAATGGGTCGTTGTTTGTATTTATTTAAGCACCAACAAACCCCCTAAAGGATGGTTTTTCTTAGACCAACCCCATCTCTTAAGATAACCCAACTCAACTCAACCCAACCCAAACCCATGGACTTTGACGACAACGACGAGGAGATCGGAGATCTACCCGTTGGTGGAGGCCCCACCTACGACCCCCCATCCCTCCCCATCCCTCCCGTCCGGAAATTAACCCCAGAAACCCCCGGAATGGGCTTCGGTCACCGGAAACCCGGCGGTGGACGCTACCGCGAGTGCCAGAAGAACCACGCCGTCAACTTAGGCGGTCACGCCGTCGATGGCTGCGGCGAGTTCATGCCAGCTGGCGTGGACGGAACTCTCGACGCGCTGAAATGCGCCGCGTGTAACTGCCACCGGAATTTCCACCGCAAAGACTCCGACGTCGGAGGTGGAGGTGGAGGGTTCTTAGGTATAACAGCACCCGACCCCACCGGTGGGTTCCACCACCACCACCCGCAGCAGCCGTTCTCCCCGACTTACTACCGGACTCCGGGATACCTCCACCACCCTCACGCAGTCCACCAGCGAATGGCGTCGGCGCCGTTGGCCCTCCCTTCGACGTCAGACGGGGGAGGAAGCCGGGACGAGCAGGAAGGGTTCTCCGACCCGGTGGGGAGGGGTGGGTCGAGTTCGAGCTTGGGTAAGAAGAGGTTCCGTACGAAGTTCACGCAGGAGCAGAAGGACAAGATGCTGGAGCTGGCGGAGAGGCTGGGTTGGCGGATGCAGAAGCACGACGAGGTGGTGGTCCAACAGTTCTGCGCGGAGACGGGAGTCCAGAAGCACGTGCTCAAGGTTTGGATGCACAACAACAAGCATACCCTCGGGAAGGCGCCGCCGAGCCTTGTCCACCACCCGCAGCCGCAGCAGCAATCGGTGCCGGATCGGGACGTGGCGATGGAGGACGGGATGCCCGGGTAGGGACCGGAGTTAACTGAATTTAAATTGACGAGAAGATCGAAAGCGATGTCTTTGTCTAGGTTATGTATGTCTCTTCCCATCCTATCTATCCTATTATTGTATGTTGGATTCTGTCGCTTTGTTGTTTTATGGTGTTGGGTGGGCTAGATAGGGTCGCCTGTTTGTTGTTGGATTTATTATTTTGGTGTATCTTCGTCTACTTCTAATTAGGGTTTCGGATTCAGGTGGAAACTTTTACTGTTTGATTCCACCCCCCACCCGTTTTGTTCACCTTCCTTAAGTCTCTACATCCTTTTCTCTTCTCTTCTCCTCTTCTCTACCATTTGATGTTGTGGTTGTGGTGTAGAACATGTCTATACGACGTGTCTTTCATGCTCATCTTCAACATCCACACGTTCGATCTTTCACTTGAGGTCTCTCTTCTTCTTTGGCATGCTGTAATATGATGAAGATATTATGATAAGAAAGATGATGAGACTGATTCAACAATTTGTAGTCGTACATGACTGTTGTTTTCTCTTTAGATTATTTTATGCACGATATATATACTTGATTTCTTCTACAACAACAAAACCTTCTTTTAAAAAAACTATAACAAAAAAAACTTTGTTTACCTGTAATGTGTGATACTCTAGTTCTTTTCCAACACAGCTGCACCTATCTTTCCATGGTTTGCGAGGGCGTCCATATATACGTAAGCGAATTTGTTGTGTTATAGAGTATGGATAGAAATTTGTTTTTTGAAGTGAAGATGATGGAGGAGTAGAGAAAGGAAGGTTTGCTTCAGCACCTGGCGACCGGATTCGCCAGGTGGTTTGCTCTGAGGAACCTCAATTATTATTTGGTTTCTAAATTTTACGATTTTTTTCATGTTTGTGCAATAAATAGAATGTGTTCGTTTTCAGACATTTATATAAAAGATATATACGTTGATTTTGTGGGATGCATGTTTGATCACTCTATTTGGAAATGGTCAAATGGTGGTGTTTTGAAGCGGAAACGATTAGTTGGTGATATACAATGTAATTAAATTTGATTATTGTGACTAAACGCCATTCGTGATCACTTTCCAAACTCGGCTGAGGAACATTTAGTTTGACAAATGAAGCCGAAAACTAGATGTAGCAGACTGGGTATCAAAATGTGATCACTAATATATAACAGGAACACAGTTCATATCTGTATTGGTTTTACAGACTTTTGGTTTGACAAAACATTGTCTGCCTCGCAGGTCTGATTAGTTGCATGCTGGTTTTTGTTTAGTGGGTCATAGATGTTATAACAATGATGTCACTGTCTCTTTGGTTTCTATATTTTCCCTGTCTTGTTCCGAATATCTTTGGTCTCTTTTTTCTGTTTTGAGAATATGGTCCTTCGCTACCGAAAATAGATGGAACAAAATCCTCTCCAATTCTTTGTGAATTGGGAGGCACAGTTCAATTCTTTTGGACTATCCATTTCCCATGAGTGGTGGATTAAGCAATTTAATTCAACTTATTTATTTATTATGGCTTGAAATCTAAACTTATAAAGATATAAAATTAATTTTGCAAAACTTCCATTCCAATGTCTTCAATTATCTATTCCAAACTTGTGAAGTGAGTCACGATAAATTTATTTGGATTCTCAAAACAAAAAATAAACATATTCAAATATGGTACACTATCGCGACAGGATTGTTTATCTTTTGAGTAATATTGATTTAGTTTACACAGTTTTTTTTAACATTGGGATATCAATTAAAATATCCTTACTACTTAGATTAATTTGGTTGAAATGAGTGGAAGTGAACTACTATGCAGAACAATACCTAGATAAATCAAGCGACAACTACATTTTAGCAACAATACAGAAGAGCTTATGAGTTAATAAGTTGAAATTGCATATTGTTTAAGCATAGACTGCGTTTGAATAATCCTTCATAATTAAAAAATATATCAACATATTAATATGGTTTAAGCATAGATTGTGTTTGCGTGATCCCTTATAATTAAGAAAAACATTATGATGTTAATATGATTTCTTAACTTCATAATAAGATTTGCCATCTTGGATGTCAAAAAGAACAATATAAAACAATGATGTATATAACATATCTTGTTGAAAGTTTGACATAAAACTACTACAACATTTAACTCATGAAAAGAATTACATATAGGATCGATTAACAAATTTTAATATATCAAATAGAAGTTTATATAACATATCATTAGTAAAAACATAATAATAAATAAAAATCTATATAAATTTCACTCCACTTTAACTGATAGTGCGACATTCAATTACAACTCCTCTATTAGTAAGGTGACTTAAGAAAAAATCTAAGAGATTGAAATAGAGCTTTTACAAATTTAATCATACTTGTTTCCAAGTTTAGATTTTAGCCCTATAATAAATAAGGTAGTTGGTTAAATTCCTTAACCCACCTTCCATTAGAAAATTGGACCTCGTGCCAAAAAGGCTGCACGAGAAGATGAATAGAATTGGACCTCGATCGTATCAGATGAAAATCCATTTGGGCAATATGAATTGGAGAAGATCTCTATCCAAAATAGATCAAATCGGTGGGCTTGATACCGGAAAGGTTGTTATTTTCTGACGACAAAAGGAACTTTGATTTAGTTTAATACAAAATAGAGGATGCAACAATCGAACTGAATATATTCAATACCGTCCTTGCAGTTTCGTAGAAACATAATCACTCCAATTTTTTATTAAATATTTGTCCTATAAAAAAAAGAATCCTTTTTCAAATCTTTATCGTAATAATACTTATATTGTTGTATTCTCTTGCTTCAGATATTTTTTCTATAATGTTGAAGGTTTAATGATCTGCAAGGGCATAAATGCATGAAATCTACTAGCGTTTGGTTTATCTGCTGTCTTTCTCTCTGTCATTTAGGTGTGGGACTTGTCAGATTAATTAAAATGGTGTTTTTGTGTGAATATAACGCTAATATATTCCCAAAAAACACATTTTTTGTTTTAATACTTTACCATCACACAGTCGCTTTTGAAAATTGATACTCAGATCGCTTTCCAAATACAATATTCAAACTACCCCCATATAATACATACATTATACAAATTAATGATGAATATCATACAAGTTCAAGTTACAAATATTTTGTTTTTTTTTACTTAGCACTCCTGTTATTGAAAGATTTCATATAAATAACTCTTCTATTCTTCCTATTGTCCTTTGTTTCCTATAATTCCATGAAATTGACATCATTTTTGCATTTAAGAAGTATATCAAACCTCCAAGTTCATAGCCTACGACCAAATTTATTTTTACTCGTATGCTAAAAGTAACAAAAGAAACAAAGCTGCTAAAAAAATTCTGCGGCCACAACAAAATTATAATGCATCCAAGGCAGTAGCTATGCTGCTCGATCCCTACCTGATTGAGACCCCATGGACCACAAAGGATCACTTACCAATACCTCGCTTGGTGTGACCCCTATGGGTTAATTAAGGAACCAATTAGAGATTCAGAGGTAGCTAGACAGCTCGGGTCTTTATATCTCGTTGGTTAAGCCAAGCACTGTTTCCCCATTGAGCCGCACCACTTTTGTGACCTTCGTTCGTAAGGACCTCGCGCCACCCACAAGATAGCCCATGCAGACGAGCATTCAGCGATCAAATTGACATTACTCATAATTCAGCGTGTGATTAACTTTGTAACGACGTTTGGTTTGTGGCACATGTTGACAAAGTTACAACGACATTGTCAAAACAAATTGTCGATCCGATTCAGATTAGATGAAAATTATGGGAGTTGCCGCTTGCTGTGTTTGAACAAGATGTGTGTACAAAAAGCCAAGAAAAAAGAATCACAAATTAAAGTAACACAATGCAATAAAAGTTAAGATTTTAAGTTCCGGACTGGTTATTGCGCGGGAATCTTACATTTTCTGTTGTATTATTAAGTTTTTGTTAGGCACGTAAACAACTTAATTTAGAAATTTCAATCTTGAGAAGTGGAGAGAGTGAATGAATGGTTAAACCCGTATTCACTTACACACATTGTGATCATAGGCTCAAATTAGTGGGGTTAATGAGTCCTATTTTTGGGTTATAGACTATTATAAAATGTCGTGCACTTCATCCAAAGAAATACACATAATACACACATCTTTTATCTCTCTCTTTCAACGAAAAACCGCTCCGGCGATTTTTGTCTCTACAAATTTCAGCTTTCTCCGGTGGTCGAATCTTGCAAGATTTAGATATGTTTATATGCCGATGACGTATTACTATTTGGCGCTAACCTTAATATAATATATGAAACAAAGTTCTTCTTATGTACTAAGTTTGAGATGAAGGATATGGTGTTCCAAATGTGATCTTGTGTATCAAACTAACTAGATCAGTTAATGCTATTTCCTTATCTCGATCTCACTATGTTGAGAAGATTCTTGAGAGATTTGACTATACAAATTGTAGATATGTGAAAACCTCATATGATTCATGAAAACCTTTGTACAAGAACAAGAGTGGTGTTCTAGTTTCACAACTGAGATATTCTCATATTATAGGTAGTTTGATGTATCTTGCAAATTGCACACAACCAGATATTTCATTCTCGGTGAGCAAACTTAGTAGATACACAAGTTGTAATTATCGTACTCATTGTGAGGTTTTGGATGGAGTACTAAAGTACTTGAAGGGTACTTCTACCATTGGGCTGCATTATGGGAAATTCTCAGCGGTACTAGAATGATACAGTGATGCAAGCTAGATAACCAAAAACTCTCAGAGTAACGACCTTACAGGGTATGTTTTTACTCTAGGTGGAGGTGCAGTCTCCTGGAGGTCTCTACGAAATAGACCATATTTTCTCGATCTACTTATGAGGCTGAGCTTTGTGCTTTGGATACAAGTGGAATGGAAGTTGAATGGTTGAAAGGACTCCTTTCTGAATTGTCAATGACTAGCAAACCAGTTCCTGCAATATCTGTGCATTGTGATAGTATGACTACTATTGCAAAGCTAAGAATCTCAAAGTATAATCACAAACAAAGGAGACACATCCAAGTCAGATTGAAGTGTGTAAGGGAGTTAGTCTCGGAAGGGTGATAGATGTTGATTTTGTTGGTCGCAAAGATAATATTGCTGATCCTTTTACCAAAGGACTTGATCTAGCTCAAGTTCTGAAATCCAAGTTGGGGATAGGACTAAGACCCATTTTATGACTCATCTAGAATGACAACCCAACCAATATGAGTGGAGATCTCATGAAGTTAGTTCAATGTGGTAATAACAAGTTATTGAGTGAGTTAAGTGCAACTAATTGGTGATACATTATTGGTGTTGTTCTCAATGTACATTTCCACAACAAAGGTTCAAGTTCAAGACTTCGTTTCACTTAGTTCCTGTGGGGATAAAGTTGAAAGACTCATGTAGTGGTTCAAACCCAAAATGTATCATTACTGAAAGCACTCGGCTGCAAGGTTTGGTCGCTCAATCAACAATGGATTTATGGGAGATTGTTGGATTATTAAGTGTGGGCTATGCCCATGAACAATTATTGAGAATCCAATGTTGAGAAGTGGAGAGAATCAAAGGAGTGGATGTGTGTGTAGGATTTCATGTTTAATTATACATATATATTTTCGAAATTTTTATGTACAATAAGGATCAATTACAATTTTCTTTGATTTATTTCATTGCATGCATCGGTTTGTTTTAACATCTAGTTTCAAAACTCTATTAAAACAAACATGGGCTCCGAAATTCATACCTAGAAATTCTCAAAAACTTCTTGAAGATTCGGAGACGTTGGGGATGCTTCTCGCCGCGCCGGATGCCTCCGAGTATTCACCAAACTCTAAACAAAATCGGAGAGAGGGAAACTAGTCTCTCGATCTCCGATAGGGTTTAGAATCTAATTACTAACCCCTCTTTAATTCCCTTGAGAAGATGATCTCTTAAGAACTAAAACTAAACTTAAGAATTAAGGGATTTTCGTGGAGAATTATGGAGAGAGAATTTTGCTCAAGAAAATAATGAATGAATTAATTAAGGAGGTAATGAGATAACCTTGTATTTATAGGTTCTCTCCAAATTACCTATTCATGTGCAACCTCTTGCCCATGATTCCATGCAAAATTCCATCTAACCATCCATTATTTATTAATAAATAATCTTAGCCACGAATTAAATCAATTATGGACCAATTCCATGCATGATCTAATTAATTCTTAAATTAATTCTGCATAAAACCGTCTGACCGGTCGACCGTTTAGACCTGGTTTCGGTCGACCGTTTAGACACTCGGTCGACCGTTCGCAACATTAAAATATTTCATCACAATGTTCGATCGACCGACCGATAAATTCGGTCGACCGAAAGCGAACAGACGAAATCCCTGTTACGATGTGCACACATCCGGTCGACCGTGCAATATTGCAGTCGACCGCGTAACATTCGGTCGACCATTTATGGTCTAGCGGTCGACCGTTTTTGCACAGTGCATGCAGACTTGTCAAATTTTGGTTTAACCCCTACAAAATTTGACATTTCGGGATTAGTAGTAAATTCACAACTTATGTAACATATTATCCTATGTAATGATCAATCATTACACCCCATAATATTTACATCACATATGAATTTAATTTAGATTCTAATTATGTTATAAATCACAACATAATTTTGATTTTGCTTGTTCACCCATGTGTCATATTTTCTACATGAAACCCGACACATCCTATGAACTCAAAATCCCCATTTCTTGTTTCCCAGTTTTGTGGTGTGACCTATGGGAGGATCTAAACTAAGTTGGCAGTGATAGTAAGAGCTTAATATCACAAGCTATAAGCGGTATCTAGCTACACATTATAGCTCCCAATTAGTTAGATGTCTTAATTCCACTCGAACCAAAACCCGATCCATTTAGTGATGGAGTGCACCACTTGTGTCCGTCCCTTGCCTCATGATATTAAGAATACACACAAAGTAGTATTGTGTCATCTTTGTATTAGTATTCATTTCTTGATCTCTTTAAGCTAGTTATAAATATGTGACTTAACTAAAATCACATTGTGCACATTATAACTTTGCTTTATCAAGGGGTCCACTAATATCATCACTCAATTAAGAGGGGCAATGATAGTCTTTTGACTAACTATCTTCTCCAACAAAAGTTGTACTTAACCAACCAATGTCTTTACACTACACTTATCGATAGTTCAAGACACTGATCTAATTAAGTATTCCTTAAGTGATTAGATATAAGTCTCATATCAAAGGACCAAAGACACAGTAAAATATTAATGACACAGAAACACATTTCTATAATATTTTACTTATTAGGTCTATTCAGTATACAAAAGTAATATTTTCCTCTTTTGTGTACCCGTGTTGTCACTCACTTGTAGAGCTACAATGATCTATGACCAACATGACAATCTTAACCCGGTAATTAATGTCCCATGTTAATTACCATGATTGCGAATATCTTTTGTTTTATGTAAACCAATATCTTTTAGAGCTCTACGGTTAAGGACCAAGAGCATCTTCCTTAACACTTCTAAAAGACGAATAACATAAACAAGGAACAAAATGATTTCTCATTCAATTCATAATAATTGACATTTAAAAGTAAAACTTTTAGAACACATTCCCTTCAGTGTGGTTAAACTCATATACACTTACACACATGATGACTATGGGCCCATGTTAGTGGGGGTTAATGGGTCCTATTTTTGGGCTATAGACTACTATAAAAGATCATGCACTCCATCTAGAGAAATACACATAATACACACATCTTTTATCTCTCTCTCTCTTTCAACGAAAAATCAGTCTGGCAATTTTTGTCTCCATTAATTTCAACGTTATCCGTTGGTCGAATCTTGCAAGGTTTTGATATGTCTTCGAGGTTCGTCGGCTCCGGTGTGCGTCCGCTTGACGAAGAAACCGTTCTATCCTGGGAGAAGAGCACCAGATCCATCACACTGGTATATGGGGGCGATATTTTCTGTGAAGCAAATCGGAATTCGACGACTCGGTTTGTAAGGTGTTTTCTGACCATTATTCTTCGTTTGTTTGATTTTCTAAACATGAATTTGTAGGTTGGATTCTGCTAATTTATTTACACATGTGTAACCCACTGTATTACATCATAATATTTGTAATTGTACCAACATTTTCAACACTCATCTCACCTGGCACTTTGATCCACATCAAAATTTAAAATGCTTTGTATATGAAACTACACAATCTTATGCTTTGAACATCTAAAAGGTTGGTAATCTTAGGAACAACAAGAGAGTATGAGTGAACAACAATAATTTTTGTTAGAAATAAAAAAACGGTAGCATGGGAGAGATCATATTTACACGTGATCAAAGTGGTGCTCACAATGTAGAGGTTTCCTACCGATCGGGTTTCAACTCTCATTGAAATGAAATACAAATTCACAACACCTCACAATGTAGAGGTGTCATGCTTGTGCACTCGAAGGGAGAAGAACAATTTTTTGGTGTTCAAGAGGAAGAGAACCAAATCATCTCACTATTGAAAAGACCTTAATCTAGATTTATATACACCAAATCTTTGTAACCTTCATTCGCCCGTGATTGAAGATTTATATACACCAAGTCTTTGTAAACTTCATTTTGAACTAGATTACGCCAATTGTCGCCCATGGTCCCATATATCTCATCGAGCATATTAAAACAATTCTCCAACTTTCCCTTATATCGTAGGAGATAAGGAATGAGAGGGGTGACAAGTGTTTATAAAGGAGTAGGGGTGTCAACGGATCGAATACGGACCAGATCTGCCAACATCCGTATCCGAATTTGGGAAATTTTTTAACATCCGTATCCGGATCTGTATCCGACCAGATCTTTTTAAGTACATCCGAATCAATATCCGACAGATCCTGATCAAATACGGATATTATCCTTATCCAAACAATAACATTCGGATTTAAAAATCCGTATCCGAACAAACATCCGAATTCGAAAATCCGTATTCGAATTCCTACTTTAAGATAATAATAATAATCAAAACCTGAAGTTTGATTCAATTCCATAATTCAACAACAATACATACAAGTTACAAATTAATAAAAGCATAAATTACAAACATTAGAACAATACAAAGTTACAAACAACATACGAAGACACACAAGAACCACATAACAAACAATTAGGCAACAAACAAACTAGCAAAGTAATTATTCCAACGTGAAACATCATCTCCATGATAGCATACAAGTCACATTTGATACCTACCTACATGTAAAGAGAGAAAAAGTATGAAAAATGACAATTTATTATATGAATATATTGTTACTAAGTATTCAATAAATAAAAGTCAAATTCTAAAACTATCTTTCAAGGTAAACCAGGGTCTTCTTCTGAAATTTAGAAATCTAAATCTCTAACTCTTGATCCTTTCCAACTTCACTTGAATCTAAACAACATAGATAAGTTCATTATCATAATAAAATTAAATCATAGAAATTTAAAAGTAGCATCAAGTAAGTAATAATACATACTCATGATTAAATGTGGCAACCAATCCTTTGTAGAAAGCAATGCCTCTACAACGTCTCTTCCTTACTGAGAACAAGTGTCATCAATGACTCTACGAGCACAACTGAATGCAGATTCTGAAGCAACTATTGATACCGGGATTGCCAAAATATCAGGAGCCATTTTTGCAAGTGTTGGAAACCTAGCTTCATACTGACTCCACCAATTCAAGATATCAAATGACAACTCATTATTTGTTGACCGGACTAAAGGCTCCTCCAAATACATCTCAAGTTCAGATTTTGTTGCACTTGATACAAACTGAGTGTTACTACTAGCATATCCTATAAATCCTCCTTTGAATGGTTGGTTAGGATCATAAGTCATTTCTTCTACAGAAGGATTACTACCATCACATTGTGAACTACTAGGAGCATCCAAATACTCTGTGAACAACTCAGTAAACTTATCTCATATCTTATCAATTTTTTCATCAGCACAAGAATCATATAAGTGACGATTTGCATACTAAACAAACACCATTTTGTAACGTGGGTCGAGCACTGAACCAAAGGACAATACCAAACTGCAAGAATCCCAATATTTATCAAACTTCATTTGCATCATAGTTGTCATTGACCGAATGTACTCAATAGGACTCTTATGCCATGTAATCAACATGTAATGGATGTGACAAAGATCATTGAAGTAGAAATTAGCAGTGGGATATTTACTACCAGAAAGACAAACTGTGATATCATAAAAAACCTTCAAACAATCTCGTATATTTCTACCCATCTCCCACTCCTCTGGTGTTGGCAAAAACTTATATTGATTATCCAATTCTGCTAAACGGTCAAATGCATCCCGGACATCCAAAGCACTATCAAGCATTAGATAAGTTGAGTTCCATCTAGTATCAACATCATAAGACGCGCCCTTATTCCCAGTCAACCGAGTTTGACTCAATGGAACCCTAAACTTATTAGCCTTATGTACAGAAGAATTAACATACTTCACACTTTTAAGAATCTTCTCCAACAAAGGACTAATAACTTGCAACCCATTCTTCACAATCAAATTAGGGATGTGAGCGGTGCAACGAGTATGAAATAACTCACCCTTGAGAGGAAGTGCGTTCCTTCCATTCAACCATGTCTTGATAGTGTTCACCATTGGTTCATTATTACTAGCATTATTCACAACAATGTTAAACATCTTTTTATCCAAGTTCCAATCCATGATGCAATTTAAGCCAATCAGCTAAGACATCACTAGTGTGTGGTGTGTTAATGTCCTGAAAGGCAATGATTTGCTTGTACAATACCCATTTATCATCAATATAATGACATGTAACACAACAATATCCACGAGTTTGGTGCTCGAGTGTCCATAAATCAGTGGTGAAGGTGACTCTACTAGTATTCTCATCAAGAGCTTTATAAAGTTTTTCCTTCCATTGCCCATAAACATCAAGACAATCCTTTCTAACTGTATTCCTTGAACGACACTTATATGAAGGTTCAACATAACAAACCCACCTTCTAAAGTAGTCATTCTCGCACAATACAAAAGGCAAATCCATCTTCATGATCATTTCAGCAAAATATTCTCTTTCTACTTTAGGATCATACTTATGAACCACCAATTTAGAGGATGATTTACTAAGAAGTTGTTGCCTTATGTCTGCTCTTGGTCTACGCATGCAACATTTTTGATGATTTTTGAGATGGGTAGTACCTTTGGCGTTTCCACCATCAAATACCTTTTGACAATAATTGCATGTGGCTTTGACATAAGCATCACTCAACCTTTCTCTTTTATAATGCATCCAAACTTCCGAAGTAAATCTTTTTTGTCGCTTTGCATCCTGATTGAACTCTTCCACTCCATCAACATTTGCACTTCCAACAAGTGTCTCATTGTTGATCGGTGTAGAACTCGAAACAAGACTTGTTGTGGTGCGAGCAGCTGGACCAGAAGCACCATCTACAACTGGCAAATCCTCTTCCATACTGGGAAAAAAGTGACACGTTGCAAACAATTCATGAATCTCATAAAGTATGGTCAAGATCATTGCCATTCAAGAACGATTCCTTACTTCAAACCTATCATGAATGTTAAAGGATTCATAACTATGTTAGCACTTTAGCATTTAAAAGCCCTTCAAAACATAAACTTGAAACAAGAATACTAGGCATTGACTCATAAATCCAACAATCTTTAAGTTAGACGAAAACTATGCATTGGCATATAATCTAGAGCATAAACTTGAAACAGGAATACTAGGCATTGGCATATAATCCAGAGCATAAATACCTACAGATGAGATATGGCTACTCAGGTTTAATCATCACCAAAACAACACCACACCTATGCATGTAAGCACTTATGCAGTTATGCCCCCTGTAAACCAACCATAATTAAAAAATGACATACATATTATTGTTTTATTTCGAATTAAATCACCAGTTACCACCCAGACAAAACTCATGTGCTGAAATTCTGAAACATCTCAGGGAAGAGTTTAATCACCATCTAAACTTACATATAAATAAATTTAAGTACATCATTAACTTATGACAGTTCTAGGCCTTTTTTTATCTGCCAAACAGGTAGCATACATTCAAGCCAAACTACAGATAATAAAAATAACATAAACAAACAAAAAAATTGCCAGATACATGAAGAGAAATAAAGGTATTATTGTTTAACAATACACATGCCGTAATCATGGACTTTAATAGGGTGTCTTTTTAGAGGTTTGGTTGGTTTAGAGGTATCAACAACGTTAATAGGGTGTCCTTGGATCGTTGGAGAAACATTAGTACCCCAACGACGATGGAGAAGCAACAATGTGATGGGAGGCGGAGACGACGAGGCATGACGGCAGGAGGCCGAGACCACGGCGCACAATGGTAGGAGGCGGAGACAACACGGAAAGAGGCGGAGGCGAGGGGTGGAGGCGGCACGGGTTGGGTTAGGGTTAGGTTTTGCTTTGGAAAATTGGAGAAAAGAGTTTATATATGTTGGGTAAATTGTATACAAAGAACATACTTTTTCATATTACATATGAAAGATAATATTAAGTTATTAAGTTACAATCAATTAGCAACTATGTACAAATTATAAAATTTTAAAAAATATATACATATACATATATATGTTATGTATGATATTAAATGGATACAGATACAGATTCATATACGGATACAGATCCTATAATACGGATATTCAATCTCGGATCGGATGTTATTCAGATCGGATGTATCAATATCCATATTTGCTCCGCGAGTTCTCGGATATCAAGTTTCGGATACGAATACGGTTTTATGGATGACGGATTCTCGGATAAAACGAATACAGACGCGGACGGATTCTCGGATTTTGGACATCCACTGACACCCCTATAAAAGGAGTTTGGGGTATTGGCCAGGTGGGAGGCGATTTGAGGGGTTTTGGGCTATTTGAGGTGGTGGGGGAGGTTTTTCTTGGGAGGATGTTTCTGAAGGAAGCTCAGATATGAAAACGGTTTATGTTTCGAATAATTAAGTTTTGGAGATGTGTAAAGGATTTGGGTAGTGATATGACTTTAAGTTAGTGTTTTCGTTGTTTTAAGTTATTTTAAAGTGTGTTAAGATGTGTTTGGGTGTTGTATTGTTGTATTAGTATTTTTTGAAGAGAATTAAGGTATGTTTTAGATTGGATTAATTAGGTTTGGGTGTGGGTTCTAAGTTTGAATCAAGGTTTAAGCTAGTGTTGCTGATTTGAGTTTTAAGTGTTAAATTGGTGTGGGGTGTTGTTTTGTGGTTTGATTACACGCCTAATTGGTGTTTATTTGGATTTGTTACTATTTTAAAGTGTTGAATTGTGTTTGAGATAAGTTAATTATGTTTAATTTTATTTTAAGTTGCTTACCTATTGAGGATGTTTAAGGTATTTCTAAGTATTTTTAGTACCTTAAGTGTGTGTTTGGGTTTTAATTACTAAATGAATTAGGGTTTGGTTGTGTTTGAGGCTTTTAGGTTGTTAAGCTAGGTGTTTGAGGTGAATTAAGGGTGTGATTGGACTTAAGAAATATGTTTGATTTTAATGTGTTGGTTGGGGTTTTGAATTTGTGGACTTAAGAAATATTTGAAGGCGGTCCAATTGTGATGCATCGATTGAATGACTAAAAAAACTTAAAAATACCTTAAACATCCTCAATCCGGGGGGGGGGGGGGGGGGGGGGGGGGGGGGGGGGGGATGTTGTCCTACGCCTAAGGGTGCACTAGGCAAGGCGGGTTACTTTTTAATCAAAGCTAAAAACAAAAAAATCAAATCATTTTCCTTAACATTTTCTATTTTGATCAAACCTATATATAAAAAATCAATTGATGCATGTTTTTAAAGCTAAATACAAAAAGATCAAAGTTAAATACAAAACAAACGTGGGTATAGGATATTGGGTTCTACGGGTTGCGATTCTCGCAACCCGCCCCACTTATTATGTGGGTTGTGTGGGTGGCAGGTTGGTGGGGTTTTTGTTTTGTCCGCAACCCACACTAGGTGGAGCGGGTGGGGAGGCAGGTCAAACTCGTTTTATTTACAATCCTATGTGTTTACAAGGTGTTTAAGGTAAATTTGGAATCATATTTTGATAATTATATTTTTTTTGAAATCTAACCAAATCTCGAAATCATATTCGTAATGTACCTTTATCTTACTATAAAGATTTTAAATTTCTGATGTAAATCGTAAAGCACATTTGATTTTTCATGTTTAAATTTTTTATTACTAAAATATAATTCCTAATGGATCTTTAGACGTTATGTTTGTTTTAAGTACTAATGAAATAGCAATGTAAGTTAAGGTGGAAGCTAAAATTGACAAAAGGAACATTTACGAGGGTGTTTATAATGCAGTTTGACTAGTGAAGGGTCTCTCACAAAGAATACACACGTTTAGTAGGGTATATTAGTATATAGGACAAGAAACCCTAACAAGAATGGACAGTATTTGACCTGAAATTGCCTCTGCTTAACCAGATTCATATGAGAATGGTGAAACCGTGGGCTGGTGAGCCCATGAAAAATAATAACAAAGACGGTATAGTACACTACCAGATATTTGAATCAACATTTGATCACCTCTACGATTCAAGTGTTTTAATCAAGTCCATTGGAAATTTGGAATGCATTGCTATAGGAGATTTAGAATCATAGCAATATCTTATTTTTAGTCACTCATAATCTTCTTTGCAACTACTACCTATTGTTCACTAATGAATTTTTGGTTGGTCGTAATGGATGAGGGGGTACTCACATTGATTTGGGGATAATTTCATGTTCTATCCATGTTTTTTTTTCATTTCTAAGAAGATAGGTTTGCCTTATCCGACCATGATTGTCATTGCTCTAGCAGGAAAGTTAGACATGTCTCACGTCTATCTTGACAGCGATGGACAATTTTTTAAGTTCCTCGCTCGACAACGTCAATCAGAATTGGTCGAAGCTGCGTATAACTCTTGACGGTTTTGCTTCCATTTAGGAGTGGTGATGGGAATTCGAGTTCCTCGACCATATCTCATAAAAACAATAGCAACACAAACAACGATTCTAGGTATTAATTACAACGATGAAATATTATGGTGGCAAATTCTTTCATTTACACCAAGGTATCGTCACTTGGAAGTACTGAAAAAAGATGCCTCCACATAAAAGCTTTTACCTCCTTAATCATTTTCCTTTCCTTAACCTCAATCTAAGTGATACCTTAATGGTAATGATTTAGGCACACACTATGGCACCACTCATATTTGCATCCAAGTTCAGCTCTTATACCAACTTCCGGCTGAAGTGAAGGAAAAAACTCAAATCTTTTATGTTCTTATTGTAAATCATCGATCCCCAAACAAGTTCACAATTAGCATTAATTTATGTGACCCTTAAAATCAAGCCAGAATGCCCTCACCTGACACCTAATCACCTGTAATAATGAGAGAAAATTTAGGGTGATAATTTAAAATAATTGAAAGAAAAAAAATTAATCCTTCTATTAAATTTCCATACTTGATAAAGAGCATGGAGTTCATAGAGAAATACGTAAATTCGCTGAGGAAACTTGATTGTGAGCTTTGGAACAAAACATCGTATGCACGTCGTATTAATTAGCAACTACGGCATCACAAACTCAGCTCCAGTATCATAGATAATAAGTTAATAACTAAGTCATTACTGACATCCACGTGTAAATAACAAATAAGTTTGAGGTCTATAATTAATAATTTAAGATCTTTATGATTAACTCACTTCTTACCCAACTAATAATCTTCAATTCTTCACTGAACAGAAAGCCAGTCCCTGGGGTATCCTCCAGTATTATTTCTGTTCTCTCATTTGTCCAAAATAATGTCCAGCATTGAGCAAATCGTCCAACCCTGCAATTTCCTCTAAATTATAAAGTTGTGCCCCCTTGAAATTTGATTTCTTTCTACATATATATCCCCCGTATTTCTCTCTCTCTATGTATTTATTTTTTAATTCGGCTTCAAATAGAATGCTGGTTTCTGGCAGGTCATCACTCTCTGGAGCTTCTTCGACGATTTTCCAAAGTGCCAAACCATCAAAACTTTGGCGGAAAAATACAGCTTCCATCTTTGTTGACAAAATCACCATATGCAAAAAGGTAGTTGTGCTAAATAGAGCCACCGATTTTTCTCCTTTTGGCTTCCGGAGAAGCAAGATTTGAATCCGATACTGATCCAACTGCTGTATCATCACTTGTAAAACTCAAGCATACAGCATCCAACACTCCTACTGGACTGTGAGGCACAGAAGACAGTGAACCACTGACCCCTTTTTTCTCCAATGCCATGTCTTTAACAGCTTCATAGCATCTTAGCACTCGCTCCTGCAATGGAAAGTGAATGCCATTGTAATACAGGGCCCAAACGAGCAAACCAACAAGCATTTTACAATAGAGTGTGACTGTGCATGGCCAAAGAAAATAAGTTAAACCTGGTTGATACAAGGGCAAGAGGATAAAGTCTCCTTAATATCACCACAACACATCTCCATTGATAGGAATAGTGCAACTGCTGCAGCAACTTCAGATGGTCTGAATTTTAAGAATTTGATACCTACACGGCAAGTTCAATACCAATAAAACAACCTTAGCTATTGTTGTCTTGTTTCCTGTGAAAATGATTACAATTTGCTATGTTAAAAATTCAGATTGTGCTTAAAAGCAACATACTCCTGGTCGCATCCAGAACCAGCTCAGTGAACCGAATGATCATTGAGCTTGGCAGAGGTTTGTCATCACCGAATTTGTGAAGAAAGTAATCTATAAAAGAGAAAGGAGTCACAGCTTGCATCCTCCACTTGAGGGTGCTCATGACCAGAAGCTCCATTCTCTTTATGGTTCTGGTCTCAAAAACAAATTCTGATTTTCCTACCTATCGATCACAGCAACACGCTACGGTAATAATTGTGGCCCAAGAAAAGGACTAATATGCACAATCTCATGCAATGTATTCCACCTGTAAATCTAGAGAATGAGGAATTTGAGTTTCTTCCATCTTGGCAGCTAATGATAAACAGGCTATAGATATTAACTGGGCCATCCATGCCTTCCTCTGCTAAATACAAGTTGGACAAAAAAAAGATCATTTACAAAGATGTAAGGAACCACATTGTATCGATAAAGAAAAAGAATTGCTGAATAGAGTTTGTAAGTGGTGCTTACGGGAAGATTGTACAGGGAGGTGAATCTATCCAAGTAATTTACTGACAAGTAAAAGCTGAGAGGTCCAAAGTTGTAATGCCCATGAACCTGTCCAAACACCAAAGCTAGATCCATTAGTAGAACATATAAAATAAAAAGAAACATGTAAATTATAACAAAAAAGGAAAAAAAACATAAACCCAAAAATTATGGAACGGTATCGATGTCAAAAAAGATCAATTGGAAACTATAAATGTTAAGAAAAACACCACAACCACCTCACTATCACAATCCAAAAAACATAAAAAAATTAATAGTGAAATACAAGAACAATCTACACGATCCAACCAGAAACAATGACTTAAATAACACCATCAATCCGATTTATAAAAAAAACTCCAGCATTCCGAAAATATGAAGCAAAATCAAAATAAATAACAAAGGAACATCTACAAGTACGAAAAAGAAGAGGAAAAAGACATGAAATCTCACTTTGGACATCCACTCGACAGCCTTGCATCGGTCGGAGAGATCCAAAGAACCAGTTTGCAACCTCTCCAGATAATCATCCTTCGGCAAGTGATAGGCCTCCTTCGAAACCAACACCTCCAAGCACTCATCCGACCGGGCAGGAAAACCCAAACCGAAATCCCCCCAAAGATCCAATCTTTGATCCAACCTTTCGACCCCGCGATCGAAACCCACATCCGAAACCCCACCCTCGTCGTCCCCGAAGTCGAGAATGCTGCTGTTGTCCTCGGGGCAGAGGAGGATGGAGGGTTCGGGGTCGCACCCGAAGCCCATCTGGGGGGGATTAGAGAAGCAGAAATGGTTGGGTGTGTTGGTGGAGGTTCATGTAAAGGTGGTGGCTTTTTGGATTGGGAGGAGGTTTTGGTTGGGGTTGGGATGGTGAGATGGGGGGTTTTGTAGGGGAGAGGAAGGTAGTGTTGGGAGAAGAAGGGGGGACAAGCATGGTGGAGTGGAGACTGTGGGGATTGGAATATAGAATGGACACATTTCATTTTTGCAAGATTTTGTGGGGGAAAATTGCACCTCATAAGGGTTGAAGTTTTAATAGCAAGCGAAATATGAAGGTCGGCCTGGTTGGGATTTGGAGAAAATAAAATTAAGTTTTTTTACAAAAAAATGTGGTATGTATGCATTTATATACGTATGTATGTATGAGTAAAGGTAGAGCTATCTTAAAAAGAAATATGTTAAAACAGTCAACTGTAACATATCGGAAAATTATTTTCATAGAGGATAATGTACTGGAAAACAGTGAAAAACACCGTTGGTTGAAGTTTATCTCAACAGAGAGAGGTTATAGTAGTTAATTTTCCTTTTTTGGGAAAATTTGGTGTTATTTATTGTTTAACAAGGTGAACGTAGACACATAAATTCAGAACATGATTTGCAAATACTAGAATTTGAACCTATAATATTTAGTCGAGGTGACCTCAATTTAACCAACCAAATTATCTCAAATTGTCATGACAGATTTTGGCTTGGTGCATAAGCTTTGTTTCTCGAGTGAGCTATGGTAAAGGTGGTTTTCTTCTTAATTTGCCTTTGCATTTTGTGTAATTCTTGCTCAAGGGAAATCCTACAAGTCAACAAGAGGGAGAAAAATCTGAACGTACGCGATGGAATTCATTTTTGACAAATATAGTTATGCAAAATCAAATTTAGTTAATCTACAACTTTTATGAAAACCAACAAACATAAGTGAAAAATAATAGGTAGAACTACATCACACAATTGATACCTTTCTCCCTTTGACATATAATTTAATATTTATTATACATGAACAAAAACTAATCTACAAACAAATAAGCTATCATAAAGTCATCATCTTGGTCAGCTAGTTTCCATGGGTGAGAGCGAGGCTTTATTATGATAACGAAGTATCCAACAACCACCAATAATTTACAGTAAATTATTGAGCTAAATCCAATTCACAACATGCATATAGGAAAGATCTCCTTTGGAGAAAAACGTGCATACAGGAAAGAGATGTTATTGCACATAGGATGCCACGACCTTGGACGATATGAACTTGAACACCTCTTTCACAGAATATAGTATCTAAATTTCAACCAAAAATAAATCATGCTTAGTAGGAGAGAGACTATTCCGACGTCTACGTATAGCGATCGAGTCCACCATAAATCCTTGATCTTGAGCTATATATGGTACAAAGATCGCAGTCAGATCCAACACCATTTGTACCACCAATTGCTTCACTAGGTTTTTTGTTACAAGAGACACCGTACGGATAGATATTCTTGAATTACAAAAACATTGCGAAAGAACTTAAAAAAAGAGTCCCTCAGTCTTTGGTACTTCGCCCTCTTGTAACCTTAGATTCCAGACATCTTCAAGATGTGGCTTCCTCCAAGTTGGCCCCTCTTGATCTGGCAACGCCTTCTTGAGAATCAAGAGCTCCGCATCCACAGTGTCCCATATAGACTCATGTGCGTCCTTTAGATCCTTCAAGCTAGCTTGTAAGGTACCATTCATGATCTATATTTTTTGCGTTATCTAAGAGCACCCTTAAGAGCACCCTTAACGGGTGCTCTTGCCCGGGCGCCCAGGGCGCGGGGAGGGCCACCCGGGCGCCCGGGCGGGGGGCCACGTGCCCCCCCCATTCGTCCATTTTTTTTTTGTTTTTGTTTTTGTTTTAAAAATAAAGAATATTTTTATAATTAGGATAATGTATTAATTAGGTAAATGGAATTTAATTAATTAGGTATTACAAAATAATTGAAAAATATTTTATAATGAATTAATTTTTTTTGACTTACTTCAAAATAAAAAAAATAAAAAAATCATAAACAAATTAAGAAATAATAGTACAATACTCATACATTTCAGAAACAAAATACAATACAAATACATAATACGAAATACAACAGAAATAAGAAAAGGAAAGACAGTCCTCCTACGGATACAAATACATAATACGAAATACTGATAAACTACCACAGACATATTGAAAACATAAGCACCTACAGATATCATTGTGCTTTAGCTCACTCTTTGAGTTCAGCAAGTGTTTCTTTATCGAATTCGTCCTTGTTTTCCTTCTTCATTAGAGCGAAGAGGACATCAAGTTTCTTGTTGTTCAGTTCCCTTTGGAAATTCGCCTCAGCTTCGATGCGTTTCCTCTCCAGCCGTTCTTCGTAACGCAAATATTTTTCATCTTTCACTTTTGCGCTATATTCAATTTGTTTCCCCAGTTCTAACATCTCAGGATCAAGTTGTGCCTGAAATGATTGTTTCCCCTTCTTCTTTTTGGCTTTTTTAACACCTTCAGGACGAGCACATGTTTCGAACACCATTTCATCTGCTGACGGTGTTGTGTTACTCCCATCGTCGTCAGTGCTTTTTCTTTTCCCACTGGTAAAACTCTCCGGACTTTCTGCAGCGACGTTTCCGGTGGGAATTCTAAGCGCAACAGACTCTCATTTAGGGTACCTGCGTAACAAAAGCCAAACATGCATGAACTGAAATTTGGCGTTGTGTGTTCGTTCGTATATGATGTGCGATTCATGGATGATATCGTCCTCGTTGTAACTGCTTCTCTTCCTCCGCACCGCCTGGTCGAAGCAACTGACCCATTGGTTCACAGATGGCAATGTACGCCTCCATCGCCCCTTCAAAGATTCATCGTTACGCTCTACTACACCTGGCTCGCCTGAGTCATTGTAGATGCGCTCCACACGTTTCTAAAAGGACTTCATTTTTTGGTTTGTCCCAACCACAACATCGCCACTGACAGCCATGTAAGCCGAGACGAGTCGTTGATCTTCTTGTGCAGACCACGATTTTTGTGACCTCATCGTCGCGGTTTTGTGTGTTCCCTCGGTCGTGGTTTCGTCATTCACATCAGCTGTATAGCGGCTTGCATTTCCACTACTTTCACCACTTAGGAGGCGAGTATACATACCTATTGGGAATTGGGTTTGCCCTTCTTCCTGAGTTGGCGGTTGGTATTGATTGTGTGGGTAGAACCATGGGTGTGGTAAAAATTGGCTTTGGTGGGACGGGTGGAATCCTGGTTGTGTGGTAAATTGGCTTTGGTATAACGGGTGGAATCCTGGTTGTGGAACATTTTGGTAAGGGAAAAAGTGTTGGCTTGGGGGTGGACGACGTGGATATCGTCTGTAATCTGGTGAACCATTGCCTTCTGAAGATGACATTGTGAGTAGAGAGTAGAGGTGAGTAGAGAATTATTGTGGAAGAAGTAAGATTGGAATAGAGGTGAGTAGAGAATATATATTGAAGTAGTCACGCGCGTACTGTAGGTCCTCGATCCAATCGTCTCGTCTTTTGTGAGTCACGCACATACTGTAGCTCCTCGATGCCATAGAAGTCCAAGCCTCGATCCAATCGTCTCGTCTTTTGTTAGTCACGCGCATACTGTAGCTCCTCGATGCCATAGAAGTCCAAACCTCGATCCACTCGTCTCGTCTTTTGTGAGTCGCGCGCATACTGTAGCTCCTCGATGTCATAGAAGTCCAAGCCTCGATCCACTCGTCTCGTCTTTTGTGAGTCACGCGCATACTGTAGGGCCTAAATTTGAAATTTGAAATTTATTAATTTGTGGTTTTCTAAATTTTAATAATATTTTCGTATTTATTAATTAAATGTTATTTAAAAACGAATGAATTGTTGATATTAAATTATTACAATAATGATTATTAATATATTTTGTTGATTGTTGAAAGAGTTTTGGAGAGAAGAATAAAAATAATGACGTGGCAACAAATACTGTAGCGTGACTGGGTGGATTGGGTAATGGTTAAGGATTTTGTAGGGGGGTTGGTTTGTGCTGACGTGACAGAGAGAGAAGCTGACGTGGCTGAGAGAGAAAGCAGGGCGCCCGGTAACTGCCCGGACGCTGTTAAGGATGCTCTAACGGGTGCTCTTGCCCGGGCGCCCGGGCGGCCCTCCCTTAACGGGAGGGCGCGCCCAGGGCGGGGCGCCCTGGGCAGATTCCCGGGCGGCAGGCCGCTCGGGAATCCGCCCTGGGCGCCCGGGTGGGGGGCCACGTGCCCCCCCCCATTCGTCCAGTATTTTTTTTGTTTTTGTTTTAAAAATAAAGATTATTTTTATAATTAGGATAATGTATTAATTAGGTAAATGGAATTTAATTAATTATGTATTACAAAATAATTGAAAAAATATTTTATGATTAATTAACAATTTTATGATTTACTTAGATATAAAAAAATTAAAAAAAATCATAAATAAATTAAGAAATACAAAATACAAATACAATACATATACACTTCGGAAACAAAATACAATACAAGTACAGAATACGAAATATTGTAGGTCCTCGATGTTTGAGAAGTCCAAGCCTCGATCAAATCGTCTCGTCTTTAGTGAGTCACGCGCGTATTGTAGGTCCTCGATGTTTGAGAAGTGCAAGCCTCGATCCAATCGTCTCGTCTTTAGTGAGTCACGCGTGTACTGTAGGTCCTCGATGTTTGAGAAGTCCAAGCCTCGATCAAATCGTCTCGTCTTTAGTGAGTCATGCGCCTACTGTAGGTCCTCGATGTTTGAGAAGTCCAAGCCTCGATCCAATCGTCTCGTCTTTTGTGAGTCACGCGCGTACTGTAGGTTACTTCTCACAACTATAAATGCACTCCTCCTGGTTGGTTCTCTCTCATTCATCTACGAACAATGTCTTCACCCGATAAGTCTTCCAGTTGGAAGTCTTCATCATCTTCAACATCCAATGACGAAGTTTACGACCAAGTGTTGAACTCCTTAACGGAGTATGTCTCCCAAGTGGTGGACCAACGTCCTAAGAGGCGTAGGATGCGAACTTCGAACCCAGATAGAGATAGGGAGCTTGGTTACAACCGTTTGATTGCGGATTATTTTTCTAACGACCCTGTTTATCCTGACAACATTTTCAGGAGAAGATTTAGGATGCGAAAGCATGTATTTCTTCGCATTGTGAGTGCCATTGAGGCGTCTGATGTCTTCTTCCAACGTAATCCAGACGCCACCGGTAGGATGAGCATCTCTGGCCGGCAGAAATGTACCGCGGCGATTCGTATGCTAGCGTACGGTGTTGCGGCTGATGAGGTGGACAAATACTTGAGGCTAAGCGAATCCACGGCAAGAAACGCACTTGAGAAATTCTGCGATGGTGTAATTAACAACTTCGGCGGTGAGTACCTCCGAAGACCTAATGCAAATGACCTAGCACGACTACTTCACGTTGGTGAGCAGCGTGGGTTCCCAGGCATGATGGGAAGTATCGATTGCATGCACTGGATGTGGAAAAATTGCCCGGTTGCTTGGAGGGGCCAATATCAAGGGCGTAGTGGCAATGCCACTCTTGTCCTCGAGGCAGTGGAGTCGGCTGACTTGTGGATATGGCACTCGTTTTTTGGCACACCAGGTTCATGCAATGACTTAAATGTCCTGCAACGATCTCCGGTTTTTGACGATGTAATGGAAGGACGAGCTCCACCTGTGAATTTTGAGGTAAACGTTTCTCGATATAATATGGGATATTATCTTACTGATGGTATTTATCCAAAATGGGCAGCATTCATTCCGTCCATCGTTCATCCACAAACACCGAAGGACAGGTTATTTGCTGAACGACAGGAAGCAGCACGCAAAGATGTAGAACGTGCATTTGGAGTCTTGCAAGCGCGATTCGCGATAGTGAAGAAGTCATCTCTTGCATGGAGTAAGATTGTACTTAACAAAATAATGACAGCTTGCATTGTAATGCATAATATGATAGTGGAGGATGAACGTGATTCCTTCAGTAATTTTGGAGATTGGAACGAATTTGTTCAGGATCAACCTGGAAATTCCGTGAACGACGCGGTTCGGTATTCCACTGACCGTGTATTGGATATTACTAGGTACTTGAGAAGGAGAGATCAAGTTCGTGATCACACCACACATTTGAACCTTCAAGCCGATTTGGTCGACAATATATGGCAACGCTTTGGAGGAAATGTGTCTTGATGTATTTGAAGTTTAGTATTTAAGCATGTATTTTTAGTTTTAGTTTCTCAATTTCCGGTTAATGTACTATGTAATGTGGTTTTCTTAATTTTAATAATATTTTCGTATTTTTTAATTAAATGTTAATTAAAAACGAATGAATTGTTGATGTTAAATAATTACGATAATGATTATTAATATATTTTGTTGATTGTTGAAAGAGTTTTGGAGAGAAGAATAAAAATAATGACGTGACAACAAATATTGTAGCGTGACTGGGTGGATTGGGTAATGGTTAAGGATTTTGTAGGGGGGTTGGTTTGTGCTGACGTGACAGAGAGAGAAGCTGACGTGGCTGAGAGAGAAAGCATGACGCCCGGGAACTGCCTGGGCGCCGTTAACGATGCTCTAAGAGTGAGTCTTGTACCATAGAAAGAGTGGATGCATGCAGAGGTCGATCTACTGATACCAAGATAAAATAAGATCACATGTATGAAATCAACCTAAGAACTAGTTCACAGTGAGAGACTATATGGATCTTATAACCGCATCGGAGAAACTTAATACTGAGACTATTCTTTACGCACACAAAAAGGCATACGAGGATTAATTGTTGGACAAAAAGAAGAAAATAAAAGGAAAAGTTGGAGAGAAGTGGGTAAAAAATGTGATGGTTATTTATGGAGTTTAAGAAGAATTGGATTGAAAATCACTTCGATATACAAACTACACATACATACTTGCTCTAATACAAATGACGAAATGAAGCGTGGTTTAGATACTTCCTTGGTGTCCTATTCCTCCCGTATAAATTTGCGACGACGGAGTGAGTCTACGGTCTACATACGATAGACAAGAATGCTTTGGTCGAACGGATATGTTGGAAAGCCCAACTGGCAACTACTCGTTACTAACTTAATTTATTATAAAATTCCATGTCTACCCTTATGTCTTCTCCAAAACTACGAGTACACCCCTGGAATAAGTAACCGTTGTGAGAAGCCAGTCCTAATTTATTCATGGTGCTGCGGATCGACGTGCTCATGTGTTTCAGAACAGTTGGGTTTTATATTCTGTCATAATTCGAATTGGAACTTTAATCACCGCCGTGGTATGTCCCGAGCAAGACGTGTCCGTTTCGAGTTTTAGAGAAGCAGATAACATCGGAATTCGACTCGACACCGATGCTCCGTCCCGTCCGACACGACGTCATGTGTTCGATCGGAATCAATGTGGTTCAATTGCTGTTGAGGATCCCAGGCATGGGCAGCAGTGCCAGAGTAATGTGGAATTTGTAATAAGAATGAACCACAGGTTACCTTACCAAGTTTGAATCGATGAATGATTAAAGTTCGACTTTAGCTTTACATGTGGGCTTGTAAGGAAATTTATACCAATGCAAAGCAATTTGGGTAATTAGAAGTAACACCGAAGCTAAACTTGCTAAGGTTTTACCACGCAAAGGAAAATATGTGGCTTCCGAGTCAACACGGAGATATTATGACCACACGATAAGAAAACCCTCTCAAGGAGTATGAAAGATTAAATTTATAAGAGCAAACGAAGTTAGGTCGAATTAAACTCAACTCAACATTAAGTGGTAATTTGTCCAAAACAATCTTAAAAATGACTCTAGAGAAAGGTTGAGTTATCTCATGTACGTAGTCACGTTTAGTATTATTTTACGACTCGCCTCTACATGTTTCAAGTTACAACTTACAAGATTAGAGCCCCTCTTGATGCTCGTCCATCACTGGGCCCTTCTTCTCCTTATTCAATCATCAAGCGTAAACATGTCACTTGAGATGAAAATCTAATATTGTATAAGAAAATTTTGTTCATTACTTCATACAAATTTTAGGTTCTAATTGATCGAAGATACTAAGACTGTGTTTGCGACGATGACTACAAGGTTTTAAGACCAATTCGTCGACCAAACTCCGACTACAAGTTGTCATTTAGAATGCTGACTTGCCTTCCAACTCCAAGTCGAACCAACTTGTAGCTCGAAAATGCTCCAACTTGTGGTTGCCAAAAAAAAACCAAATCTAATCGAACGACTAGGAGATGTATGATTACTGCCACCATACATAAAGGAAACAATATATTTAGTACAAAGAGATAGAAACCAAATTATCACACATTTTATGTATCTTTGTTACTAAATATATTTTTTGGATTTTTCCTATTTGGTACTTGTCGGCTAAGAAATTTCTAAAGCTTTAGCTTTGCACATTGAATTTCTTTAAATTCTAATGATGTATAACTTTAAAAGGTTGTTATTGTTTAGCATAATAAATTTAATAAAAATATTTGATTGTTTTTTAGGCTTTCATGTTATTTCAAAAAAAAAGTTAATTTGGTAATTTCACAAATTTAAATACCAACTTCAAGTTGTTATAACAAATGAAAAACTTGTAATCATCGGTCCGACTAAAGCCACCCACCCAAATAATTATTACCGACTTCAAGTCAGACGACTCCCAGTCAAGACTTTTAGTCGAAGCTAGTTGTTGTTCCAAACGCCAACTAAACTAATTGAATTTACATAACCAACTTAATTGCACACTGAATTCATAATCACCTAAATCAACCTCAAGATCAAACCTTTTTTTTTGATTTTATCTACTCTACTACTCCATCCATTTTAAATCTTAATCTCTCAAACATATGAATGAGACTGTTGGAATTTGATCTATGGTCTTAACTATCTCAAGACAAGCAATCTCCCAACTGAGTTCGCCACAGTTGGTGTTCAAACTCAAACTTATCATATAGTTTCAATCAACTGATCAATTTGTTGGTATTTAGGTCTTAATCATGTTTATTTGATGATTATTGAAAACTTTATCTTAATTCATGCACAATCAATTAATCGAGTCAAACATATATTTGCCATGCATATCATATATACATGTATTGTGCATATTTTTATCTTGTTAGGTGTCAAGGACATTGAGGATCAAGTATTAGACTCAAGAAATGTAACCAAGTTTCAAGAAGACATGTATTTACCATTTGTTGAGTCATAGGATTAATTATAAACTTGACACAAATGATATGGTAGAATTTCAGGTAAATCGAACGACTAAACCCTTGCTCCAGTCGTCTGAATTCTTCATCAAGAAAATCATCTTTTGAGCCACTCATATTCGAACGACTAAATCCTTACCCCAATCGTCCGAACATGTCAGTTGTAAATCCTGACTTGATTCAACCCAGTTTCGGATGTCACATTCCTTCGTTCAGTTGTCCGAACATTTTCTCTGAATTACTAAAAATATTCCTTAATCATTTCGAACTACCAATCTACCTATTTAGTCATCTGAATTCAACCCAGTTTTGGACGTCCTATTCCTTCATTTAGTTGCTTGGACATTTTCTTTGACTTACAAAATATTTTCCTTCATTTATTTTGGACAACCAAACTGTCTATTCAGTCATCTGAATTCATACTCAGTTTGGATGACTTATTTCGGACGACCAAACCACTGTCTCAATCGTCTGAACCATGTTTGATTAAAGTTGCTTATACCAAAAATAGTCATTGTATTATGTCAGATATTTGAGTTTTTCCAACGATTATATCCAAATTTGTCTCATTAATTATACACACCTTTATTTTGGACGGGAGGAAGAGGTTGCAGCCCTCACGGGTGAACTATTTTGGACATCTCTTCACTTAGTTTTGGACGACCTATTTAACCATCCAGCTGTCTGAATTACCTTGGAATCAAAGTGAACATTTCTTCAATCATATTCAGACGATCGATTTTCGGGCCAGTCGTCTGAAGTCATCTTGTTTTATGCATATCATTCTTTGACCCACCCTTTTGTATGTACCATGATTCTATTCAGTCATTTGAATCTTGTCGACTGTTAATTATACTAGTTTTTGCTCTCCACTCCAAATTTGACCAAACCACCCTCAAACCTTTTCCAACGGTTGTGAAACTTTGAGAGCCTATAAATATGTGTTCTGACACTCATTTGAACATCAATTATAATCATTTCTCAAGAACTCTTATTAGTATTCAAGTGCTTCAACTCGAAGCCTTAAAATTACATCTTATACTCTCTACACCACAACCCAAAGCCTAAATCTCACACTTGTGTTCCTAGTTTCATACCCAAATCAAATATGTCAAGTTATAGTATTTGTGTTATGATTCTACTACTTTCTATCTTAGAACCATCAAGGTTGTAAAGTTTGGGAGGAAGCTACCCTCTCAGGTTGTGAAAGAATGACCAAGTTTGATGATGATTGTTCGTAAGCTTGAATTGTAAAAGTTTGATCTTTATTCAAAATATATATCATATAAGGGAGGACGTGAGTGATGTTCATGGTGATCAAGTGAGACTAATTATAAGAGAGGATTATGATCATGTTGATGTGTCGAATCTTTATAAAAATTCCAGTCTAGGTTGTGATTTACCCAACTGTAGTTTTTGTGGTGGGGAAAACATGACGTCTAAGAATATAAGATGGTTGGGCAAGTTGACTGTGTAAAAGATGCTTGGATTAGAAGAACAACCCCTTGCATGTAAAGTCTGACAAGTGATGGATGAGTTGGAGCTAACCAAGTGAGTTGCAAGTGCCATGGGAACAGAAGTGGCTATGCTTTTAATGCAACGAAGCAGCTGACCACGTGGGTGAAGGACTGAAGGTAGTGGTACCACATGAGACTGATGCCTAAAGGGAAGAGATGTGGTGCATTCAATATTTAGGGATCCAAAAAGAAGAGGGAATATATAACATAATCCCTCTCCTTTCTCACAACTCCATACCCACCTCACTCCTTTATTATGAAATTACGAGCTCAAGTCAACTTGGCATTAGCTAGTCTACTGTATGACACGGGTCCATGTATCTTAACCTCGCATAAAATCAACTTCATCGTCAAGTTTACAAAAACTTCATCATCATCATTAAGGTATATATTTGATGGTAGTGTGCCACTTTTGAATCAAAGATCAATGCTGAAAGTGATTGAATGTTGTTAGTGTTAGATTATTAAGTTTGGGTTAGGCTCATGAATAACTTAATTGAGTAAATCCAATGTTGAGTTGAAGATGAGAACTATTGTCTTATGTGTCATGTGTTCACCTCTTTCTTTTAGTTCCACTTTGGTGAATCTAAAAAGTTAGAGGATGTTGATAAACATCATCTTCACTTGACCATTTGTAGGTGGAAAGAGAGGATGAGAGAATTTTCCACATACGCGTGTGCCCGTCCATTTCGTGGTGTGGCGTGGGTTTTGGGGGAAATTAGAAGTTTTAGTCTTAAGGTGATGAGTGTATCTTTTTTGGACCTAATGTTAATTGTCTTTTGCAATTAAGTCCTTGACAGTTACAAAATTATATATATATATATATATATATATATATATATATATATATATCAGTTGGTTTCTTCCATGATACACACGTCTTTATTTTCATCCTCTCTGCGAAATTTGTCACTCTCTGGCGATTCTCGGTCTCCAAATTCAGAGTTCTCCTGTGATCGATTATTGCGAGGTTCCGCGTTGTTCTCGTGGTCCGTCGACTCCGGAGTGCGTCTGATCGTCGGTAAGACTGTTCTACCCTGGGAGAAAATCGACAAATCATCAAACACACTGGTATGTGGGCCGATATTTTCTCTGAGGCAAGTCGTGATCTGACGGCTTGGTCTTCAAGGTCCTCTCTGATCATTGTTTATTCTTTTGTTGTTTTCCTAAACATGTTTTTGTATGTTGGTTTTTTCTGGATCTGTATGAAATATTTATTCGACATATGTAAATTGTTATATTACATGAATCTATTTGTAATTATTTCATCAGTTAGATCTTTTATTCAACCTAATGTTGTTTATATGTAAATAATTTTGTGATGTGTGATATCGTGATTATATATTGTTGAAAGTGGTCTACTTAATTATGTTTAAGTTGTGTAGAGAATTATGAAAAGTTTCAGTTTTGTGATAGACTAGTTGTGCTAATTAATCGCGTAATTACACACTTACAGTTCTTTCTTTGCATTCCATCGTCGAGAGAGGGGGACCGCAAAGAAAGGAAAGAATACTCTTGTTGATATGAAATGCCAACCACAGACATTAGGAGAATGAATCACCAGTAGGATTCTTTTTGATATAAAACTACATCTACTACTATTTCATTAGTTCGTCGTTCTGAACTCAAGTTGGTTTCCGTAAATTTAGTTACGGTTCTTAATGTTTCAGCATTTTGATCCGATACAGATGTGGTATTCGCAACTTTAAATTCCAACAAGACATCTATGATTCTTGAAGAAATGCTTCGTTAAATAGAAAATTATTGCTACAATAATAAGCATTCAAGTGCTCCATAACCTACTTCTTTGGACTCACTTTCACGAGACGATTACTGAAGCTCTAAGTGACCATCGTGAGGGAACACTATTACTAACCAGAAAAGGATTGTGAAGAGGCACGACGCTGTATCCATCATTAAAGAGTAGCTGAGTTTTTGTGTGGAATTAAGAAAGTTTTGGTTTTGAGCAGCATTGGATTCTTGGGGGTATGGACCTAAAAAACTTGAGCTCGAGTCGTGTTGTTGAAAGAGATTGCGAAGAAGAAGAAGAAGTTTGTATTATTTCTGTATATTGTATTACATGATTTTGTGATGTATTTATACAAAGTATAATAGATACGTTGGGGTCTAATAAATACGTATTTATTGTTTGTGGAGAACGAAAAAGCTGGAGAAGCTGCACCGGCGATGCCAACGGTAAGGTGATTTCAACACGCCCCCTCAAGTTGGATCTGGAAGGGATTGATAGATCCTAACTTGTGAATAAGTGTAGTGAATGATTTGTGATGAGCTTTAGTAAATATGTCCGCAAGTTGTTCTTTGCTGGGAACGTAGGGAACTTCTATTTCTTTTGACTGAATCTTTTCTCGGATGAAGTGACAATCAACTTCGATATGTTTAGTTCGTTCATGAAAGACAGGATTTGTTGCGATGTGACGGGCTGCGTTATTGTCACAAAATATTTTCATCGGGCCTTGGGTTGTGATATTCATGTCTTTGAGAAGCTGACTGAGCCAGATTAATTCGCTGGTAGTGGATGTCATTCCGCGATATTCTGCTTCTGCACTGAAGCGAGCAACGACATTTTGTTTCTTAGATCGTCAGGTAACAAGGTTTCCTCCAACAAATGTGCAGAAGCCAGTGGTAGATTTCCGATCGTGACTTCCAGCCCAAACTGCATCAGAATAACCAACAATTGAGTTAGATTTGTTAGGTTTCATCCAAAGTCCTTGCCCAGGTGTGCCTTTTAGGTAACATAAGATTCTGTTAACCAAGTCCAAGTGATGTGTGTGAGGAGCATGCATAAATTGACTTATAAGGCTTACAGCATAGGTGATATCTGGTCGAGTAACTGTGAGGTAGATTAGTTTTCCTACCAATCTTTGGAATTGTCCAATATTGGTTAATGACGTGTCATCTGTAGGTCCTATCTTCCTATTAGTTTCTATTGGTGTGGTGGTAGGTTTTGATCCTATTTTTCCGGTTTCCTTAAGAAGGTCTAGAGTGTATTTTCGTTGTGAAAGGAATAACCCTTTCTTGGAATGAGCAATTTCTATACCTAAGAAATATTTCATGATTCCTAAGTCTTTTATATCAAATTTAGATTTTAGGTAGTCCTTAACTAAATTTATTTGGTGATTATTATTACCGGTTATTATAATATCATCGACATAAATGAGAATAATGGTAGTGTTTTTATGATCATGTTTTGTAAACATGGAGGCATCTGCAGAACTCTTAATAAAGTCATACTTAAGAAGAGAGTGACTGAGTTTGGCATACCAGGCACGAGGCGATTGTTTTAGTCCATATATAGCTTTGTGAAGCTTGCATACCTGGTCAGGATGAGTGGTGTATCCAGGGGGTGGAGTCATATAGACTTCTTCTTCCAGATTTCCCTATAGAAAGGCATTTTTGACATCCATTTGGAATAGATTCCATCCATGGTTAATGGCGACAGACAGAAGAACACGAACAGTGTTCATTTTTGCTACAGGGGCAAAGGTTTCAAGATAATCAAGCTCATAGGTTTGGGTATATCCTTTAGCAACGAGTCGAGCTTTGTACCTTTCTATTTTTCCATTGCTAAGATACTTGATTTTGTAAACTCACCTACAACCAACTGGTTTTATGCCAGGTCGGAGAGGGACTATAGTCCAGGTGTGGTTGGTTTCTAGGGCCTGTATTTCTTCATTCATGGCTTTGATCCAATATTTGTTTTGTGTGGCTTCATCATAGGAAATGGGTTCTTTGGTTTTTTCTAATTCTCCTAAGAAGGCTTGGTGTTTTTGTGAAAAATGATGATAGGATAGGTGGTTTTGAATAGGGTAAGTGGTGTGAGAGAGAAAATAATCATTAAATCTAGGTGGAGGTCGGCTTTGACGAGAGGATCTTCTTGGGATCTCTTGTTGATTGTCTCCTTCTTCAGTGTTGTCTTCGTTTTGGGTATTATCTTCATCATCTCCTCCTCCTTGGTCTTCTCCTCCTCCTTGATCTTCTCCTCCTCCTTGATGTGGGTTTTGAGGAAGGGAGTTTGGTAATGGAACGGAAGCGTCTTGAGTGGAGTGTTTAAAAAATGGTTCAGTCTCAAAGAAGGTGACATCTCTTGAGACAAGCATTTTGTTATTTTGGGGATCATAACATTTATATCCTTTTTTTTCGAAAAGAATACCCTAAAAAAATACATTTAATGGAGTTGTAGTCGAGTTTGTCATTACGTTTTTTGTGAACAAAACAGGTGCACCCAAAAACTCTAAGGTGGTCAAGACTAATTTCTTTATTATATAAAATTTCGAGAGGTTTTTTATTGTTAATCGTAGGACTAGGAAGACGATTGATGATGTAAGTAGCAGTAAGAACAGCATCAGACCAAAAATGTTTTGGGACATTGTTTTGAAAAAGAAGTGATCGTGTGACATTTAAAAGATGTTGATTTTTCCTTTCTGAAAGCTCATTTTGTTGCGGAGTATTAACACACGAAGTTTGATGAAAAATTCCTTTTTGTTTTAACAAATTTTGAAACAAAGTGCTCGTGTATTCAGAACCGTTGTCAGATCGAAAGATACGAATTTTAGCATCAAACATATTTTCAATAAATCGTAAAAATTCGCAAAAGACTGACTAAGTATCAGATTTATTTTTTAGCAAGTAAATCCAAGTTGTTCGAGAAAAATCATCAATGAAACTGATAAAGTATCGAAAACCATTATGAGATTCAACAGGGGCAGGTCCCCAAATGTCAGAGTGGATTATTTCGAATGGAATATAAGTTTTTGTGCTAGATTTTGAAAAAGGCAATCGAGTTTGTTTAGCAAAACGACATACATCACATAGTAAATCAGAAGTAAAAACAGGAAATAAAGTTTTCAACACATTTGAAGATGGATGACCCATTCTTCGATGCCAAAGGTTATGATCAATTTTGATGTGATATGCTTTTTGATTTGTTTCCAGAACATAAAGACCATTTTGGAGGATGCCTTTACCAATCATCCTCCCGGAAATACGATCCTGAAACAAAACATTGTTAGGAGTGAATACAACATTACAATTCAAATTTCTAGTAATTTTGGCAACAAATATTAGGTTAGCATCAAGATTAGGAATATATAAAATATTATCACTAGTGTTATTGACTAATTTTGTTTTTCCTATTCCTTCAATTTGTATTTTATTTCCATTAGCAACAGTAAAAAAATTATTTAATAGTTGCAGATTGTGAGAAATGTTATCAAGTAAAGACGGGTCCCCGGTCATATGATTTGTGGCTCCGGTATCAATAATCCACGGTTTACTTGTAGATTTACTAGATAATCCAGAAAAACTAGCAATTTCAGACAATATTTTATTAAATGCATAATTACCTGTTGCAGGGGGTGTAGTCTGCAAATATTCATTCAGGTGGTCCACTAACCAGCGAATCGGATCCGGGTCGGGTGCTTCACCATTTGATCCGAGAAAAGCCGACCCGTTGGAGTCGGGTAACGCGGATCTTTTGGATCCGTCTTGGATTCGGATATCTGGATCGAGATATCTGGGTTTGCTGGAGCTATTTAACCCTGCATTTTTCGCAAACAGGAGAAGGTTAGGGTTAGGGTTGTCGTTTCGGCTGCCGCCGCTCCTGCTTCTTCCGGGCTGCTGGCTGGCGCTGTTGCCGGTGATGCTTGTTGAACGTTTTATTTAAACCGCAAGTGCACGGCCGCGATGAAGCGGTGGCAAGTACGGGTCGTCCTCAGGGAGGTGAGTAGCCTCTTGCTTGTACGAAATCAAGTGGCAAAATAGGGAAGAGAAAGATTGATTATGCTAACCTACGCTACACTACGCTAAGAAGTATGAAATGTGAAAGAAGCAAACAAACGATGAAATAAGAACTAAGCTAAGAACAAAACAAGAATGCTGGAATTTCAGGAATGGAAAACCCCTAAGGGGTGGAGTGAGTGCACACATGCAAAGAGGTGGGTGTAGAATACATTCTTTAAGCACATGAAGGTGGTGTTTATCAAGCATAGGAAGTGTCTAAATGTTATGACAAAACCTATCAATCTATTCACCAACTTAGTTGATTAACATTTACATATGCAAAGTGTTTATTTCAGAACCTAAACAAGCATGAGAGGTGTCTAATCATTTTGGCAAAACTCATCAAGTTGTAAATTCTATCCTAAACAAGCAAGCATACATTCATGTTTAATCAACACATTAAAGCATTCATCCCATTCTCTAATGCATGTATGTACATCTACTCCACCCCCCAAAGGGGATGGAACTACTCACTAAACATTACACTAATTATTAAACTATGGAAAGAAAGCATATTAAAACTAAGCTAGAATTAAAAGACGATTAAACTAAAACATGCACAAACAATAAAAGAAGCATAAAACAAACAATGAAATAAACACAAAACTTTATTGATAAAATGACTCACATTAAAAGTAGCATCCTCCTACTTTAGTGTGTGCTTCAAGGCCTCACTTCTAGTACGAAGAATAGCCACTTAAAATATGGAGTGATTACAAAAGGAGGTGAAGAGTTCTATTTATAGGCATGGAAAAAGCTAATCCGGGACAATCCCCCGATGTGGGACTAAACAGATACCACACATAGCCTAAACATCCTCTAATACATGTGCTGGAGAAATTTGAGCGCATTTGGGCCAAAAGTGACCGCCAATTAGCGGTCTTGGACCGCTAATTAGCGGTCTACAGTGTCCGGATCGCTCTGGAATTTCTTGTGGGCTTTTCTGGAAGGCTTTGTTGGTGTTTGATGCATCTAGTTTGCATGTTGGAGCTCCGACCCGAATAGAATTGCCAAAATACTCCCCATGATGGTGAGGAGTATTCTGTTTTGCTCTTAGGTCCTTCAGTCTTGCATTCAGGTCCTTCTTCCTTGCATCTTGGTCCCCAGATCTCACAATTCAGTCCTTTTTCCCAGCTTTTGGGTCTTTTTATCCTTCATCTCTTCAAACTTATTTATTCCTGAAAACTAAACATAAAACTCGTGACATAGCATTGTTTAGGTGAAAGATAATGGATATAAGATACAAATATAAGCATGAAATGATGTCAATCAATGCTTTCCACCATGTTTGCTTGTCTGTTTTTGTTGTTTCTTTGAGGTCGGAGGTGTGGGTGAAGAAACCAGCAGTTGCTGGAGTCGTGTCCGATCTTCTTGCAGTTTTCGAAGTGTTCTTCTTTGTGTTTTCCAAAGGTTTTTGTGTTGTTTTGGCTTCGGTTTTGTTTTTTTTCCGACAAAAAAAGCTTGGTTCTCATTCTCGTCCTTTTGCTGATGAGTCATGGTTAATCTTTGGGATTCTTCCCGGAGAACCATTGCAGTGATAGCGGCGAAAGAAGGAAGTTCTGGTGACAATAGCACCTGACTTCTGATATTTTCAAAGGAAGGGTTCAGTCCTGCTAGGAACTGATAGATGCGATTTTGTTCTGTCCTTTGTTGAATGATGTCCGCGTTGGTTGTTGGAGGTTCATACACTCCTAACTCATCCCATGCCCGTCTGAGAGTACCAAGGTACTCAGTGATGCTCTGGGCGTTCTGTTGGTTTTGTGCGATTTGTTGCTTGATTCGGAAGATGTGTGCAAAGTTCTGATTTTTTCCAAAATTCTCTTGGATGGCTTCCCAGAGCTCCTTTGCACTGTCTTTGTAGATGAATATTTCTGCAATTTTTGGTTCCATAGACGCGATGATCCAGGACATGACCTGGTGATCGGCGATTTGCCATTCATCCATGGCTTTGTTATCAGAATCCTCTTCTGGTTTTGGTGTTCTCCCGGTGATGTGGCTGATCCTCCCTCGACCGCTGAGGGAAAGAGTAACGGCACGAGCCCAGGAGAGATAGTTTGCCTCGTTCAGCGGGGTGGAAACCAGGCGCTGCATAGCTCCTTCAAGGTGGCTTTTCTCGGACATGCTTTATTTTTTTCTTCTCCTTGTTTTGGGTATGGATGTGGGTGTATCGACCTGCAACCCCCTAGATGAGGTGCGACCGATGAGGACAGATAGGGGAGGTCTGAGGTTTTTTGTGCGGATTACCGCTCTAATACCATGTTGAAAGAGATTGCGAAGAAGAAGAAGAAGTTTGTATTATTTCTGTATATTGTATTACATGATTTTGTGATGTATTTATACAAAGTATAATAGATACGTTGGGGTCTAATAAATACGTATTTATTGTTTGTGGAGAACGAAAAAGCTGGAGAAGCTGGACCGGCGATGCCAACGATAAGGTGATTTCAACACGTGTTGACAAGAACTCATCAAGAAAGTGGTAAATTATATGCCAACCCTTTTATGAATGTTAGATATGATTCTCTTTTGTATCCGACCTTCCCTTCCCACGTCTGGTCTTATCAACTGGTTTTAATCCTTGCTTTGAAATGTAAAAAAGTTCGATGAATGTGCTCTACAGCTTGAGCACATGCGCATTCCACAATTCTCTTGTTGTCTTTAAAGTTGTTGAAGCAGTTGAAAAACTTGTTTTGGAGCAACGGCATTTGAAAAAAAATTAAGAGAAATTTCACGTCAAAAGTAAGACCGACCACTTTTATCCGTCAATTCTCTAAGGCAGGAAGCTACAAAAAAATTATTAATTTGTAAAATGTAAACCAAGAGTGCTATTTTTATGGTTTCTTAATTAGAAGAAAAAAATAAGGTCACACTTTTCATTAATATGGAGACTTTGAGTTACTAGAGTCAACGGTGCAATTTCAAGGGTATTTTATGATTATTTAGAAGAAAACAATTAAGTTTTCACTTCTATAATATACCATGCACCATCCTCACAACTTTGACATTAGATGGTCAAGAACCAAGTTGAGATAGTTCAACTGATTATCTTAGGATTTCTTCAACTAAAATATTGTAGGTTCAAACCTTAGAGCATCCCTTAACGCAGAAAAACTGCGGTCATCCTGTGGTCGTCTGAAGGTCGTGAATAAAATATTATTTTTTTAACAGAAAAACTTCGGTTGTAGATGACCGGGTCGACGACCAGTCATCAAATATTTTATTATTTTTTGATTTTTTGAATTTTTTTTGTTTTTGTTTTGATTTTTTTAATTTTTTGTTTGAGTTTTTAAAAAAAATCCGAAAATACGTTTTATAATTGTTTTGATTTTTTAGAATTTTTTAGAATTTTTTTTTAATTTTTTATCAAAATGGACCCCGAAATGATGTGGAGGAGAGATGTAGGTTGTTGTGGGTTGTGTTGGGTTGTGGTTAAGAGATGAATAGTGTAGGAAAGAGAAGAATGTGGGTTGAGGAAAGAGAAAGCTGATGTGGAGGAGAGAGAAAGCTGATTTTGAAGAGAGAGAACTGATGACCAGATCGTCCAGGTCATGATTAGTGATGGTCTTAGGAGTCTAAAATGATTGAAATTTTCTCATCTGATCCTCCTTTTTGGAACTTATGTGTACATTAACTTCTTGAAATAAATAAATAATTGCTTTTGAAAAAAATTAGATGGTCAGTGCTAGAATAGTGTCGTCAACTACATGGCATTGGCATCCTTCTTGCTTTTGGTCTGTTGCACTCCTTTCTTTTATAACTATATTCTCTAGCATGACCAGTTATGGTGTTAAAAAGATGCATTGGAGGCTTGGAGCACTGTATACAAAGCTTTGATCTCATCTCACTTGAGTTATTTAATGGGAGAATCGTGGAAATAAGATTGTGGTCTGTCGCGCTGTCAACACCACAGTTTGGAGTTTCATATATGATCATGGCGGGGAGAGGGTAAAAAAAGTAGAGGGAGACGTCCAACTGTCCAAGCCAATTTGTAATTAGAAAAAACATGACATTTTGTGGACCAAAAGGACATTTCAGCTCAACATCCGAATTCTCGAAACATTTTAAAAAACATCAAATATTTGAACATGCATGTAGAATATCGCAAAGGTTGACAGTAAGACTGCCATCATTACTTTATAACGTCCATCTCAACTTCTTGAGCAATTACTTATCAAAAAAACTTCTCAAGCAATTCATCTGCTAGCTGCCTTCCTCGGCCACAATGCCAAATATCACCTCAAATATGTTCTTTGTCGTTTAAGTTGGATAATGTAAACCATTGAGCTATTTGAGAATTCAACCTTCCATAACGGTCTTTGGAAGACAAACAACCCAGGTCCGTTGGGGGAAAAAAGGTCTTCGGATCAAACCGAAACATCGCAGACAATGTCAACGGAAAGGTAATCTGTTTGTAAATACAAACTGCAACTCATGAGAATCTTAACGGAAAAATAATTCTTCTAGATGGACAAAAGTAGCAAATATTACATGATTCATATCCGGAAAGCGTGCATGTAAACATTAGAGTACCATACGGTCGTGACTTCATTGAATTATTTACAGTTCAGAGTGAAGGATATTTACATAGAATTGCAAGAACGTAGCCAAAGAACAAACCAATTTCATAGTAAACAATAGAGTAAAGGTGAAGATGGTTTACAGGCAGCCAATGAGTTAACAATGTCGCGCCACTAGCATCTGTGGAAGTTTTCTTTAGCACGTAGATAGAAGCAACTAGTGCTTCGCATCCTCCCCCATATATACAGTTAATGAGTTAAAAGAATTTGGATATAACATTGCAGGAAGTCCAAAACGCAGCAGAAGCTGCTTTCAGCAGAGCAGGATTTTGATATATTCTGCAGAGGGGGGAAAGAATCAGAAGAAATTATTAACAGGATAGCTTAGTTTAGAGTTGTCACAGAAAATTGCTTCTCTTCTCTTTCAGATTGCTCGAATCAAAGTGAACAAGGAGGGCATAATTTAAACAACAAGCTCTGTTATAACCGCTCTGACGGCACAGGAGGCTAATGAAATATGAATTCTATCATTCTATGTTAACTTTTTCCTGTAACAAGCCTGTACTAGTCTAAAGCAAGTTGACAAAGCCAATATGGAAAAATCAGTTCTAAATGAAGAAAATGTGACAACTGCATTAAAATTTACAAGGTGAAAAGGCTTTCAAAGTCAACCTGACAGATGAAAGGTCAAATATTTGGACATATGAGTATCATGATTCAGCTGTCCCAGTAAAGCTTGAGCCAAATATATAAAAGTATTTTTAAGAGCATAAAATTATTATTTTTATCAGTAAGACCATATATAAACGAGTGAGTCCTTGAGAATGACTAATTTTTTGGTAATTATAGATGGTAAGAAAAGAAAAAATATTTTTCATCATCAGAAAAAATATTACGGTAATTAGTTCAGGATGATTAAGTGGCAAAGACTACCATTATGTTTTAACACATTGTAAGGGATTGTCACCATTGACCTAAATATATATAGCAGAAAAGATCAAACTTAAGAGAATAAGGAATGAAACAGATTATGCACAACTGCAGAAGCAATCAAATCCCGAAGATGTCTCCTAAATTATCATGATATTTTTTTATTAAAAAGGAGAAGGCATTAACACTATATATGCTTACCCAACAGCAGTTGCACCCCAAGAAGCAACATTGTAAATAATTTTGCTTCCATCCCATGCCTTTCGAAGCTTCCCTTTTTTTCTTTTTAACTGAAATGTTTTACTAAGAGCTGAAATAGAAAAGAAAAAAGAAAAGGAAAAGGAAACATCAAGAGACTCATCTCATCGGAAACTAAGTTTCAACGCTGCCACTAACAAGTAGGAGAAACAACACCAAAACTAGATGAATTGTATATATTTCCCAACACCATGGTATTTATTACGTTAAAGTAATGCATTATTGCAGCATAATTAGATTGACAATTTTGTTTCAAGGGTAGTGCAGAGCTCACCTTCTTGAAGTTGATTTGGACTTAAATCCTGCAAGATAAAAAAAATCACAAGATGTCAATTGCATACCTGAACGTAAACAAACACGCAATGATATGTTTAACTAATATACATGGAATTGAAGTGGAACTTTAGTTCATGGTGAAAGGGGATATCCATTAATAGCATGCACCAAGATCAAATTCCATCACTTAGTGAAATTAAAAGGCATCAATCTTCACAGAAAGGCAATTGCGAGAACTCTTTTTAAACAGAATGCAAAACGGTTCACTGAGAAAGGAAAAGGTTCAGTCCTTGCAAAGTTTTTTGACTCTCTGTAACCCGGCTTTCGCAGGAAATAAGGAAAATAAAAGTAGGGTAAATTATATAGAACTTCACTTACTTTGGTTTCTTTAAGGGATAACATGTAAGAAGCATGAAGCATGCAATACCATCTGCTATATCCTCTTGACTAACAAGTATGTAATCATTTTGATCTGAATCACTTTCACCATCCATATGTTCATTACCCCATGTCTTTGGAAGTAACAATATTTCAGGAATTGTTTTCCTCTGTTAAAACATCCAGGAATTATTCAGGTAGTGTAGATCATACAAAATTGATGCAAGGGATAAAGATAGGGCTATCAATTTTACACAAAACACGATTACACGACACGAACTTAGCGGATATGGATTGAGAATTTGAACACGATTAATAAATGAGTTGGATATGACAACACGATTATTAAATGGGTTGGATATGGACTTATGCTGCAAAAATCAATGTTCTGGTAGGCTGTCGCCTAAGCGGTACGCGACCGCCCGTCGCGGTCGTCGCCTGGGCGACCACCACCTTTTGCCCAACGAAGCTGGGCGAAATAGGCGATCGCCTGGGCGATCGCTTCGCCTAGGCGAGAGCCGTTGGAGGCTCTCCAACGGCTCTCTCCTTTTTTATTTTCTTATTTTTTTTTCAAAAATTACAAGTTTGCAACTACCCCAAATCCTATATAAACTCATCCAAACCTCTTCATTTTTCACACATCTCTCATTCTCTTCTTCTTCTTCATAATTCTATTCTCATCATCAAGTTTCCTACTCACCAAGTTTTTGCGATTAAGTCTCCGGTCTGGTGCTTAGTTTTGAAGTTGGAAAGTGAAGTCTCTGATCCGGTTCTTCATTCTTCAACTGCCAAAATCAAGTACACTCTTTCTAACTTCTTTTTAGAATTAAATTAATTAGCATTTTATTTTCATATTAGTCTAAATTTTTATATTAGTCTAGTTTTAAGATATGGCTTACGTACCCGGTACTAGTCTCCCTATGCATCACGAGAGTTACGATAACCCAAGACTTACCCGTACAAAAGACCCTGGTAGGAATACTGCACATTACATTAGTATTAATGATAAAAACTGCATTGTCTGTGAGTTATGTGGTAAGGAAACTAGAGATGGTATAATCCGTCACAAACAACATCTTGCACACACACCCGGTAGCAATGCTAGACCTTGTGATAAAATTCCTGACTTTATTAAACAAGACAACTGCATAAATGATTAGAAACAGAATCATTTATTTGATGCATTGCATACATTGCATCATATGTCTTTCATTTAGATTATTTTTACATAAATAAATGCTACTAATGTATTGTTTTGAGCAATTGTGCAAAATTCAGGAGTTACAATGCAATTTACCAACATTCGAGCTAAAACACGTGCAATGGACTCAAATAGATCACAAAGACCAATTAGCTAGAGATTCAAGCTCAAGTTGAAATCCAATTGATCACATAAAGGGTCAGGTACTTAATTGCATAAAAAGTCAGGGACCTGATCGCAAATTAGAAGGACTAAAAAATTATTTTGGAGAAGTATTCAAGAAGAAATTAAATTTGGATCTCCAAAGATATGCAATAATTAATTCACACGCCTGGAGGCCATCTAGAACAAACCAAAAACACACCCGCAAAAGCACATCATCTGAGCCATCCATGCAGCGATTCCGCCGCATCTGACGGTCAATGTGCGGCGGAAACGCCGCATGGTGTGCGATCTGTGCCCCCGGATTTCTTCCCGTCGTGTCATATCACGTGTCTTTTCCTTATTGATACTTGGGTCCCTTGTATCGGCTATAAATAGCCCCAAAATTATGTTGTAATGGATATATATATTTTATTCCATTCTATAGCAATAAAATTGTGCCCACTTATTTCTCCATTGTTTTTTTTCTTTCGTAAGCTTAGTTTTAGATTAATATTTCTTGTTCTTAATTCCAGTAGAGTAGAATACTTTAGTTGTTTTATATTTTTCTCTTAGAATAATTTGTTGCATGCTTAGAATAATCTGCAGGAGTGGGGACGAGCCGCTCTACGACATACGTGAATCCATGCATATGCTCATTGAAAGCTACATTTCGATCCTGAGGTGGGACGGAGAAGAAAGTACCATGGTTGAGTAAGAAACCAGCTTAGTGTAGCGGTGAGGACATCATCTTCCCTGAACCCCACCTGGTGTCGATAAGGTCGATGACTTGCTTGTACAACCTCGGGTTTCCGTCAAAGTTCCTCATGATTTGTTCGTTGGTTTTCTCAATTGCGTCACACAGATATCCCATCGGTGGTTTCTCATCGTCGTCAACAAGTCTAAGAACCTGGACCATAGGTTGTGAGGCCTTCAGTGCCTTCACGACGTTGGTCCAGAAACCATTTTGTAGAATGGTTTCGGCAACTTCAGTAGAGATCTCCTTCTTTTTTTTCTTCTTTATCCGACTTGCATTAGGATCGTTGTACTATGGGGAAACAACAAAGACGTGGAGTCTGTCTTTCTTCAGAAACAACCTTTGCAAATTCAGAAAGGCGGTGACAAATCCCGTGACAGCAGGGCGAAGCAGGTTCCCTTCAATGACAATTCGCATCCTCTTCAACAACATGACATAGCTGTTGAAATGTTTAATGATCTTACGAGCTAAAACAATAGTTTTCAAAAACAGCTTGCCAATATCCTCCAAGATGAGATCGATACAATGCGCTGCACAGGGAGTCCAAAACAATCTCCTTTTTTGCTGCAACATCCTACCGGCAAGTTAGTACGCAGTTGCGTTGTCGGTGACCATCTGAACAACGTGTTCTTCGCCAATCTCGCCAACTACCTTGTCCATCAGCTTGTACAGGTAGTCTGCGGTGTGAGAGTGACCGGAAACATCTACAGACCTCATGACATGGTACCTGTCGGTTAATTTACTAGAAAATTGATTATATTCCTACCGGACCTATGAGTCCAGTCATCTGTCATCAACGTGCACCCGTATGTTGCCCAATCTTGTCTGTACAACTCTAATATACCTCTAGTGTAGTCAATTTCCTGTTTAAGGTACCAGTCACTAACTTCATGATACGTTATTAGTTTAAGTCCGGGTCCGTAAGTACAAGTAGAGGATATTGCTTCCTTCCACTCAGGCGTCCTTACAATGTTGAATGATATACCACATCTATAGAAAAATCTAGACCATTTTTGATTAATTGTTTTTCTATCTTCTTTTCTAAAGATTCTTTCGATGGTTGTTTGTTGGGGGACGGAAACCACGTCATTCCCACGTCCGCGAAATGGTGCCCACAAACGTTGTTTGTCTTTTTTGACCAGGAACGGGGCGAGAACGGGAGGTTGGGGTCCGAGCAGAACCGGAACCCGACCCGGTTTCCAGATAAAATTCTATGTTTTCTCGGTCTACATAATCATCAAGACAAACATTTTCGTTTTGTAATGTCCTATGATGCATTGCATACATTGCATCATATGTCTTTCATTTAGATTAATTTTATATAAATAAATGCTATTAATGTATTGTTTTGAGCAATTGTGCAGAATTCAGGAGTTACAATGCAATTTACCAATATTCGAGCTAAAACGCGTGCAATGGACTCAAATATATCACAAAGACCACTTAGCTAGAGATTCAAGCTCAAGTTGAAATCCAATTGATCACATAAAGAGTCAGGGACTTAATTGCATACAAAACCAGGGACCTGATCGCCAATTAGAAGGACTAGAAAGTTATTTTGGAGAAGTATTCAAGAAGAAATAAATTCGGATATCCAAAAATATGCAATAATTAATTCAGACGCGTGGAGACCATCTAGAGCATACCAAAAACACACCCGCAAAAGCACAACATCATTTGAGTCATCCATGCGGCGATTCCGCCGCATCTGACGGTCAATGTGCGGCGGAAACGCCGCATGGTGTGCTATCCGTGCCCCCGGATTTCTTCCCGTCGTGTCATATCACGTGTCCTTTCCTTATTCATACTCGGGTCTCTTGTATCGACTATAAATAGCCCCGAAATTATGTTGTAATGGATATTTTTTTTTATTCCACTCGACTCGTACTTGCCGCGTATTCATCGACGCCGTGCACTTGCGGTATAAATAAAATTCTCATCAAATTTTTGACGCCGTTGCTGGGTAGGCGACGAGAATTTCAAGTTTTTGTGATTTTTTTTTTTGTTTGGATTTTGGTTTTCGCGATCTAACGTTTTCTCTGTGCTTTTCAGGAAATAGTAGAGACGACGCAAAAATCCGGAGGCGATCCGAGGTGAACAAACGACGAAAACGCCGCTCCAGCAGTATATTTTGCGGCGATAACTCCGCACGGGTTGGAAATTTGGGCGTGAAATTTCTCTAGGACGCGACTCATCTTTGGGTGGACGCGATAAAGTAACTGGAAAGTTTCGAGAGCGGGCGGCGAACCCGACTGAGCGTGCGTAGGTAACCTTTGTTTCATTTTCCTCGTAATTTTTATTTTTGGAAAATTTCCTTTTTGTTAGAATTGCATTTGTAGGACAAACTTTCATAATTAGCACTAATTCAACTTGTAACCTAAAATCTTGCAAAATTAGAAAGACCTTAGTGCATGCATCATTTAGAGATTTTCTCGCATTATGCATGCTAAATTTTGCAAATCAATTCATTGTTGAAGAGTGCTGGAGGCAAGGTACGTGCGCAGTTTTTATCGATTGAATTTAAACATATAAATTAGTTTGCATACAACCCTTGCAATTGTCCCCCAATTAAAGTCTAATCATTGACTATCTTTGCTATATTTAAGTTAAACTATCTTAAGGGCAACTGCGCAGGAAACGATACGGTGGGGATTTCATCATCCTTCCGTAGCTCACAAATCACAATCCTAAAGTGTCACCCAAGCCTTAAATTAAAATCAATTAGACATTGACCTCTAAGAATTCGAACTCAATTAAGGAGAATATTAGTTTGACTTGCTATGACTTGAAGCTGATCGAATTTAATTTTGTGTCTATAAAGTGTTTTTGTGTTGATGTAATTCTTCCAAGCGAAGTGGTTGTTTAATTGACACCGACTCTGTCGGAAGCGCTTCCACTAGCTATACACTGCCTGACCAATTTGGTTTGATTAGTGAGGAATGTGAATCAAGCGAACCAATTCGACTCAACCAGTTATGAGTCGTCTAGATTTAAGCTATACATTAAGTCTAAGATTGTTTGAACCGTGCTTGTTTAAGAAACTTCTGACCAACCCTCTCATCTATCTTTTAGAGTTAAGTTTCCCTTCCCTTATGAGTCTTCTTTCTCTTCTCACATCAATTCTCTAGATTAAGATTCTTTTCTCATCTTTCTCTCTTCTATTGTTTGTTTCCATTTTAAAAAATAAAAATAAAATAAAATAAAAAATCAATTGATTGATTCTTGAATTTGAATTTGGAATTTAAATTTTGAATTTGAATTCAAAAATTAATTCAAACTGGTGCACTCAGATTTGGGTTCGGGACTTGAGCAATCGACTATCACGAGTTCATTTAGATTCCAGTATAGAGCTTAACCCAAATCCACCCGTTGCACCACCTCACCCAGATCCAATGTGTGAGAATGTAGTGGACCCGCCTAGGACTCTGAGGGATCGGTACTACCCAACGATGACTGCTCAGCCATCGTGCATCGTTATGTCCATCATACCGGGTCGCGACTTCGAAATAAATGCACAATACATGAGTATGTTGCCTAAGTTCACCTCTAAGAAAGACCTATATTTCTTCCTTAGAGAATTTGAGAAAATCTGCTCACTTATGCAATACCAACATATCTCTGAGTAGACAGTGCGTCTTAAATTCGTGCCTCTAGCACTGAAGGACGATGCTAAGAAATGACTATATAGTCTAGCCGAAAGATCTATTAGGAGTTGGGCCGAGTTTGTTTGAGTGTTCTTAAAGAAATATTTCCCCAACCATAAGACTATTAGGATTAGGAATGAAATTGTTGCATTCGTTCAATCTGAGAGCGAGCCGTTCTATTCATATTTAGAAAGATTTAAGAACTTGTTGACCCAATGCCTTCATTATGGAATTCCAAGATGACAATTGTGTCAAATTATTTATGAGAGATTGACACCTACATCTAGGGTTATGTTAGAATCTGTAAGCCAATGAAACTTTATGTCCAAAAATGAGAATGATACTTAGACTTTTCTTGAGGACTTAGCTGATAATAGTATGCAATGAGACACGGCTAGGGCACCGACCAACCCGAGTATTGGATCTAGAATAACAAATCAATACAGATCAGGTGTCTTAGCTGTAGATGCTTCTGTAGCTGCTGAAACGAAATTAGCCACCCTTATGCGTAGGATGGAAAGTCTAAAGCTTCAAACCCGACCCTTAGTGAATCAAATCTATTCTGTTTTTTGCTGTAGGTGTGGTCAAACTGGTCATGTTTTGGAGGAGTGTGCACTCATTTCTTCGGACATGGAACAAGTTAATGCTGCATTTAATCGTCCTAGGAACGACCCTTATTCGTCAACCTATAATTCAGGTTGACGCAATCATCCCAATTTTTCATGGAGCCAAGGGAATTCAAATCCTGCACCCATGCCCAACAAGGTCAACCACATAGACAACAAATGTACTCAAACAACAACAATAATAGTGATGTCCGATTAAATGGATTGGAAAACTTAATGAAAACATTTGTTCAAACAACTACTCAATCTTTTCAAAAGCTAGAAACTCAAGTAAGTCAATTAGCACAAGTTGTAGGTGAAAGAGAAAAAAAAAGATTCTCAAGTCAACCCAATGTGAACTCAAGAATTAACAATCCACACAATCAACATATGTCATATCAATCACCTCAACTATTTAAGCCTGAATCATTCAATCTTCAACAAATTAGGCCTTCACCTAATGTACCACATAATGCACCACCTCCTAATGTGAACAATAATAACAGACCAGTTCATATGGTTCAAGAAGAAGAGCAAAATCAACACATTAATGTTATACTTACATTAAGATCTGGAAAATCTGTTAATAACAAAGTCACTCACCTTTTGTTAATGAGCCTAATAATTCTGTCACACCTGAGCCATCTAATGAGCCACCAATTCAATCTGAGGAACCAATTGAAATTGAACCAACTGAACCTGAAAGAGATTCATTCCTAAAGCATCACTCCCTAATAGACTTAATAAGAATCATACAAATCAAATGGAGAAAATGTTGAAAGTTTTTAAGCAAGTAAAAATAAACATCCATTTATTAGAAGTTATTCAACAAATTCCACCTTATGCAAGATTCTTAAAAGACTTTGCACCAAGAAAAGGAAAACACAAGTACTAAAAAGAGCATTCTTAACTGCAAATATAAGCTATGTGTTAACCCAACTCACACAAATCAAATATAAAGACTCTGGTTGTCCAACTATTTCATGTGTAATTGGTAACACCTTAATCAATAGAGTCTTGCTGGATTTGGATGCTAGTGTTAATCTGCTTCCTTACTCTGTATATAAAGAATTAGATATAGGAGACCTTAAACAGACTAGGACCACACTCAAATTGACTGATAGATCTGTTAAGATTCCTAGAGGTGTGGTTGATGATGTTCTAATCGAAGTGGGTGAATTCATATTTCCTGTGGACTTTGTTGTCTTAGACACGGAGCCTGTTGCTAACCCTAGCAATCAAATTCCCGTGATCTTAGGAAAACTTTTTTTAGTCACTTCCAATGCCCTAATCAATTGTAGGAATGGATTGATGAAATTGTCATTTGTAAATTTGACTGCTGAGCTAAATATTTTTAACTTACGGAAGCAACCTGGAATTTTCTCTGATGAATCGAGTGAATTGAATTATATTCAGGATTGTAGTGAGGATGATTTGATTTCGGATTACTTAAATTACATCCAATTGGATGAAGTTGATTTTCAAAAGAACCTGAGTAGTGAGACCACAATTTGTGATCAAATCAATCATATAGGTTCGAATCGATCTTCACCAAATTGGTCTGACTTAGGTGGACTTTTAGCCGAACCAAGACCTCAAGCCAAACCCTCACTACAAGAACCACCATCACTAGAGTTGAAGTCTCTCCCTACTACACTTAAGTATGCATTTTTAGAACCCTCGTCCACCCTCCCAGTTATCATAGCATCGAATTTGACCCCTAATCAAGAGAAGAAATTGTTGAGAGTCCCCAGTAGAAATAAAGAAGTTATTGGATGGACCATGACCGATATCAAGGGAATTAGCCCATCTATAGTCCAACATAGGATCCATTTGGAGGATAATACTCAACCCCGTAAGGATCCGCAAAGGCGGCTTAACCCGGTCATAACTGAGGCGGTTAAAAAGGAAATACTTAAGTGGTTGGACAATGAAATTATATACCTTATATCCGATAGTGCTTGGGTTAGTCCTGTTCATGTTGTCCCAAAGAAATCTGGAGTTACTGTAAGTGAGAATGAGCTTAATGAGTTAGTCCCGACCCGTATCCAAACCGGTTGTAGGATTTGCATTACTATAGGAAACTGAATTCTGCAACCCGTAAGGACCACTTTCCTATTCCTTTCATAGATCAAATGTTAGAACGGTTGGCCGGATATGAGTATTAATGTTTTCTTGATAGATATTCCGGCTATAACCAAATTCCTATCGCTCCTGAGGATCAGGAGAAAACTACATTCACGTGTCCATTCGACACGTTTGCTTTCCGTCGTATTCCCTTTGGCTTGTGCAATGCTTCTGCCACATTTCAAAGATATATGGTTAGTATCTTCTCTAATATGGTGGATAATTTCATGAAAATTTTCATTGATGATTTCTCTGTCTTTGGTCCCACTTTTGCCAAATGTTTGAACCATTTGTAATTAGTACTAGTAAGGTGTAAGGAGAAGAACTTGACCTTAAATTGGGAAAAATGTCATTTCATGGTTAAAAATGGAATAGTACTTGGTCACATTGTGTCTAAGGATGACATTCAAGTGGATAAAGTCAAGGTGGATTTGATTAAGCATCTCCCTCCACCAACAAATGTCAAAGAGATTCGTCCATTTTTAGGGCATGCCAGATTCTGTCGAAGGTTTATCAAGGACTTTAGTAATGTGGCTAGACCATTGACTGAATTATTAGCGAATGACTTTAAGTTTGAATTTTCTGATAAATGTTTGGAGTCATTTAACCACCTTACGAGGGAATTGACGTCGGCACCCATTATTCATTCACCGATTGGACCCAACCCTTTGAGATAATGTGTGATGCATCGGATTACGCAATATGAGCGGTGTTGGGTCAGGAAATTGAAAAGAAATCTCACGTGATATATTATGCTAGTAAAACGTTGAATGATGCCCAATTGAACTATACAGTAACCGAGAAAGAATTTCTAGCAGTCATTTTTGCCTTGAAAAAAATTTCGACAATATTTGATAGGCACACATGTGATTATTTACACAGATCATGCCGCAATAAGACATTTAGTAAACAAAAAAGATGTCAAGCCGCGTTTATTGCGTTGGATCTTACTACGGTAAGAATTTGATGTCTAAATCCGTGATAAAAGGGTTGTGGAAATGTAGTTGCCGATCACTTGTCTAGAATCCTCTTATCCCAGTTAATAACACACCAGTGAACGAGAACTTTCCGGATGAACAGATTATGGTTGTGTCTGGCGAATCATAGTTCGCCGATATAGTCAATTTCTTAGTAACTGGTGTGACCCCGACTGAATTGTTTAAGAACGATGAAGCCGAATTTAGGTCCCTAGTGAAGAATTTTTATTGGGATGACCCATATTTTTTCAAGTATTGTTCGGATCAAATCATTAGGAGATGTGTTCCTGAGGAGGAATTTGCAAGTGTTCTATCTTTTTGTCATGACCAAGCATGTGGAGGACATTTTGGAGCTAAGAAAACCGCGGCCAAAGTTTACGGTGTGGATTTTATTGGCCCACCCTATTTAAGGATGGGAAATGTTTTATGAACGCAGCGCGTCACGGACGCGCTCTACGTGGATATCCATGTCAGCCTTTACGTGGCCAAAGCATGAATGTTTTTTTGTTTTTTTCTTCCTGATGTCCACTCAAATCACATTAAATGCGTTTCAACTCAGCACGTTCTCTCTCCACCCAAATACAAATATGATGACACTCTTTCTTTTTTCTTCATTCTTTCTCTTCGGAATAAATCACCATTTCTAGCAAGATATTATGTCGAAAAAGCGTCTGATGCCGACTCCCAGGATTCTTCACAACGTAAGCAGCGTGAATGGGACGGTGCGAAGACTTCCCGATGTTCTTGTTAGCGTTAGCATCGTGAATGTGACGATCCGGTGGTGGAGACTTCGCACCACAACATCTTTGCTGCATTGTTGAAGTGCCCATGACAGAAAACGAAGGAAGAAGAAAGAAAGAGTGTCATCGACCGCCCCATTCACGCTGCTTACGTTGTGAAGAACCCTCCGAGTCGGCATCAGACGCTTCTTCGAAATAATATCTTGCTCGAAATAGTGATTTATTCTGGAGAGGTACAACGCTCCGTGGTGAAGACTTACGTCTGTTCGGTTTATGTCGTACATCTCTCCGTAATAAATAACCATTCCGAGTAAGATATTACGTCGAATAAGCGTCTGATGTCGACTCCCAAGGTTTTTCACAACGTAAGCAGCGTGAATGAGACGATCATGTTTAAGTCTTACATCTTCTTTCCGATTTACTGGGAAAATATATATTATCTTTGTAATTTGTGTGTTTGTATTGTTTGATTGTGTGTGATTTACTGGGAGTAGATATATTATTTTTGTAATTTTTGTGTGTTTGTGTTTGTGCTTGTATTGTTTGTTTGTCTTTGTGCTCTCATTGTATCTTATTGTGTAATAGTTATCATCAATAATTTGTACCATCAATATCTCATTGTGCTCTCACTGTATATACATAAACAGGACAAACATTCTACATAAACAAGACAAACATTCTACATAAACAAGACAAACTTTCTACATAAACAGTACAAACTTTCTACATAAATTGGACAAACATTTTACATAAACAGGACAAACTTTCTACATAAACAGGACAAAACAGGACAAACTTTCTACATAAACAGGACAAACTTTCTTCCTAAACCGGACATGAACTACACTTATTCCGGACAACAAATACACTTATTCCGGACAAACTTTCTGTTACGTTTCTGAACACACTTTCTTCTTATTCTGGACAACTACACATATACTCCGGACTGCAAATACACTTATTTCGGACAACAAATACACTTATTCCGATTCCGGACAGCAAATACACTTATTCCGGACAACAAATACATTTATTCCGGACAAACTTTATGTTCCGTTAATGGACACACTTTATTCTTAAACCGGACAACAAATACACTTATTCCTGACAGCAAATACACTTATTCCGGACAGCAAATACACTTATTCCGGACAAACTTTATGTTCCGTTTCTAGATACACTTTATTCTTAAACCGCACGACAAATACACTTATTCCGGACAACAAATACACTTATTCCGGACAGACACATAACGTAAACAGGACAAACACATAATGTAAACTGCACACACATTTTTTTCTTATTCTGGACAACTACACTTATTCCGGACTGCAAATACACTTATTCCGATTCCGGACAGCAAATACACTTATTCCGGACAGCAAATACACTTATTCCGGACAAACTTTATGTTCCGTTTCTGGACACACTGTATTCTAAAACCGGACAATAAATACACTTATTCCGGACTGCAAATACACTTATTCCGGACAGAAAATATACTTATTCCGGACAAACTTTATGTTCCGTTTCTAGACACTTTATTCTTAAACCGGACAACAAATACATTTATTTCGGACTGCAAATACACTTATTCCGGACAGACACATAACGTAAACAGGACAAACACATAATGTAAACTGCACACACACACATAAAGTAAGTTAGACAAATTAAGTTGATCCAACGTAAAACTTAAAAACAAATATTTTATTATGATAAGTGTGGGCTCTGCACGAATAATGAGACTGCACGATGTCCTAGGGTCTGCACACTGTCTAATCTGTGTATTGGGAAATGAATCGTTCAACTTAAAAAACCGGCATTTTTTAAAAATACCAAAACGTGCGAAGAGAAATTTCGCTGACTGGACGCTGACTCAAAGAAAATATCTGAGCTGTACAGATCCACGTAAGGCGCGTCCGTGACGCCTGCGTCCGTCTATCACGGCTCTTTAAGGATGCATTTGCATTTTATAATTTTTGCTCTAGATGTCAAATGCTAGGAAAACTCTCTTGTCGAGACATGATGCGTCTGCACCTTATTCTCGTAGTTGATATCTTCGATGTTTGGGGCATCGATTTTATGGGTCGTTTCCAATGTCTTTTGGGAAGGAGTATATCTTGCTAGCTGTGGACTATGTGTTCAAGTGAGTTGATGTTATCCCCACAAAATCCAATGACAACAAATTTGTTGTCAAATTTCTAGAGGAGAATATTTTCTCCCGGTTCGGTACTCCACGTACCATTATCAGTGACCGAGGTACTCATTTTTGTAATAGATTATTTGAATCTTTGATGAGAAAATATTCCATAACTCATAAGTTAGCTACCACGTATCACCCTTAAACAAATGGATAAGTTGAGGTTTCCAATAGACAAATCAAGCAAATTCTGGAAAAGACGGTTAATGCATCACGTAAGGATTGATCTGTAAGAATTAATGATGTGTTGTGGGCCTATTGGACCGCTTTAAAGACCAATTTAGGAATGTCCCCTTACCGGTTAGTTTATGGAAAATCGTGTCACTTACCGGTCGAATTAGAGCATAGAGCCTTTTGGGCTATTAAACAACTGAATATGGATTTAGAAGCAGCCGGTAATGCTCGAAAATTGGATTTAGTTGAGCTTGAGGAAATAAAAAATGATGCTTATGAGAAGGCTAAAATTTATAAGGAAAACACCAAGGTTTTCATGATAAATTCATCGTTAGGAAATCTTTTTCTCCTGGACAGTTGGTCATTCTCTATAACTCTCGCCATCATCTTTTTTCCGGGAAACTCAAGAGTCGTTGGATCGACCCTTTCATGATCAAAACCGTTTTCCTTCACGGAACGGTCGAGATCAGTAATCCAGAGAACGGTGAAAACTTTAAAGTTAGCGGACATCGATTGAAGCCCTACTTAAATCGTCCCTCCAATGTTGCAGAGGAAGTCGTGTTTTTACACGTAATTCCTCATTTTGATTAAGTTTTAGTTTATTTCTCCAAAAAAAATATGTTGGTACATGACTTATTTTTGGAGAACGGTGGAAGTACATGATTTATTTTTCTAAATCTAACGTGTATTACTTTAGCAGCATTCTATCACCATGATGTTTCCCGAGAAGAACTTCCAGCCGTTGCTTGTTAGGGATCAATATGGCACCCAATTTTACGATGAAATCATAGCACGGAGTTGGAGCTACTTGGTACATAATAACATTGATGTTTACTGCCCTAGCTTAGTGGAGTTCTATAGCAGTATCACTGACAAGGACGTGGACAGTAGGTACATTTTACTGAGTTGGAGAAACAAAGTCTGGACGATTGACCTCCACATCATCTCCAACTTGACTGACATACCACAAGGGGCCTCCACTTTGCCATCTGAGGAAATCAGTTTCTATCGGTCACTAATGGGTAGACCTGTCAAAATCAGACACGACACGATAACGTGACACGGACACGACACGATAATTTAGTGTATGGGTACAAGAACCTAGACACGAATACACGATAAGCATACACGACACTAGGGGTGTCAACAGAGCGAATATGGACCGGATCTATCAATATCTGTATCCGTATCCGCGAAACAAATTATACATCCGGATCCGTATCCGGACGGATATTAAATTGAATATCCATTTTAGAATCCGTCGGATACGGATCGAATACGGATATTATCCGTATCCGGATATAAATCGAATACGGATATTATCTGTATCCATATCCGTATTCATATCCGCTGGAGTTGTGTTTGGGGGACTTTAGGTAGGTTTAGGGTTAAGAATTTAGGATAGGTTATATACTTGGTTAATTTATAGAAAAAATACTTAACATAAAAATATTTCATTAATTTAAAGAATAACTATATATAATACGTATTCGAATACGGATGTTGTACTACGGATATCCGATCCCGGATCGGATATTATACAGACCGGATGTACCAATAACCATATCTGCTCCACGACTTTACCGATCGGATACGAATACGGTCTTACGGATATTTTTTCGCGGATCGAATGTCCAAATTCGAATACGGATACAGACGGATGTTCGGATATTCGAATATCCACTGACACCCCTACACGACACGATACACGAACCCTTATCGGATCGGGTTTGGGTATGAGGGTCTATAAACGAAATACACGATACCACACACGATAATTGTATCGTGTTTATCAAGTATACATGATACACGAAAGACACGATTGTACACGGTAGAACACGATTCGAATAACCTAAACCAACTAACCCGAAACCATACCCAATTACCCCACCCGAACACGTTCCCCACAGGCCCACATAAAACTCCTTACCCCCAAACCCTAACCGGTTGCACTCCCCACTGAGCCCCTATCTCGTCGCCACTCCCTTTCCAACTCCTTCTCTCTCCACCGCTCCCCCACCGAGCCCCTCATCTCGCCGCCACTCCTCACCCAGTCCCTCCTCTCGCCACCACTCCCCACCCAGTCCCTCCTCTCGCCACCACTCCCACCCTAGCCACTCTGGTCCCCACCCCAGCCCCTCCTCTCGCCCATAATCCCCAACCCCTCTGGTCCCCAGCACAACCCCTCTTGTCGCCCGATCTGTTGAAACACGACAAAGAAGCAAACTTCTTCTCGCCAAATCTATTTACGTCAGTACTCTTTCTTCAATCTTGGATTCATTTATTTGCTTTGGATATGATTTAGGTGTTTGAATTTTTTCCCTTTTTATTATTATGTTATATGTAGAATGAAAGTAAACTAATTTGGTTCTTGTAATTAGCAATTGATTGTTGTTCTTGAGGTAATATCGAATCCATGTTAAATATTGATACTCACTGACATGGTCCTTACGGGTTGCAGAATTCAGTTTCCTATAGTAATGCAAATCCTACAACCGGTTTGGATACGGGTCGGGACTAACTCATTAAGCTCATTCTCACTTACAGTAACTCCAGATTTCTTTGGGACAACATGAACAGGACTAACCCAAGCACTATCGGATATAAGGTATATAATTTCATTGTCCAACCACTTAAGTATTTCCTTTTTAACCGCCTCAGTTATGACCGGGTTAAGCCGCCTTTGCGGATCCTTACGGGGTTGAGTATTATCCTCCAAATGGATCCTATGTTGGACTATAGATGGGCTAATTCCCTTGATATCGGTCATGGTCCATCCAATAACTTCTTTATTTCTACTGGGGACTCTCAACAATTTCTTCTCTTGATTAGGGGTCAAATTCGATGCTATGATAACTGGGAGGGTGGACGAGGGTTCTAAAAATGCATACTTAAGTGTAGTAGGGAGAGACTTCAACTCTAGTGATGGTGGTTCTTGTAGTGAGGGTTTGGCTTGAGGTCTTGGTTCGGCTAAAAGTCCACCTAAGTCAGACCAATTTGGTGAAGATCGATTCGAACCTATATGATTGATTTGATCACAAATTGTGGTCTCACTACTCAGGTTCTTTTGAAAATCAACTTCATCCAATTGGATGTAATTTAAGTAATCCGAAATCAAATCATCCTCACTACAATCCTGAATATAATTCAATTCACTCGATTCATCAGAGAAAATTCCAGGTTGCTTCCGTAAGTTAAAAATATTTAGCTCAGCAGTCAAATTTACAAATGACAATTTCATCAATCCATTCCTACAATTGATTAGGGCATTGGAAGTGACTAAAAAAAGTTTTCCTAAGATCACGGGAATTTGATTGCTAGGGTTAGCAACAGGCTCCGTGTCTAAGACAACAAAGTCCACAGGAAATATGAATTCACCCACTTCGATTAGAACATCATCAACCACACCTCTAGGAATCTTAACAGATCTATCAGTCAATTTGAGTGTGGTCCTAGTCTGTTTAAGGTCTCCTATATCCAATTCTTTATATACAGAGTAAGGAAGCAGATTAACACTAGCATCCAAATCCAGCAAGACTCTATTGATTAAGGTGTTACCAATTACACATGAAATAGTTGGACAACCAGAGTCTTTATATTTGATTTGTGTGAGTTGGGTTAACACATAGCTTATATTTGCAGTTAAGAATGCTCTTTTTAGTACTTGTGTTTTCCTTTTCTTGGTGCAAAGTCTTTTAAGAATCTTGCATAAGGTGGAATTTGTTGAATAACTTCTAATAAATGGATGTTTATTTTTACTTGCTTAAAAACTTTCAACATTTTCTCCATTTGATTTGTATGATTCTTATTAAGTCTATTAGGGAGTGATGCTTTAGGAATGAATCTCTTTCAGGTTCAGTTGGTTCAATTTCAATTGGTTCCTCAGATTGAATTGGTGGCTCATTAGATGGCTCAGGTGTGACAGAATTATTAGGCTCATTAACAAAAGGTGAGTGACTTTGTTATTAACAGATTTTCCAGATCTTAATGTAAGTATAACATTAATGTGTTGATTTTGCTCTTCTTCTTGAACCATATGAACTGGTCTGTTATTATTGTTCACATTAGGAGGTGGTGCATTATGTGGTACATTAGGTGAAGGCCTAATTTGTTGAAGATTGAATGATTCAGGCTTAAATAGTTGAGGTGATTGATATGACATATGTTGATTGTGTGGATTGTTAATTCTTGAGTTCACATTGGGTTGACTTGAGAATCTTTTTTTTTCTCTTTCACCTACAACTTGTGCTAATTGACTTACTTGAGTTTCTAGCTTTTGAAAAGATTGAGTAGTTGTTTGAACAAATGTTTTCATTAAGTTTTCCAATCCATTTAATCGGACATCACTATTATTGTTGTTGTTTGAGTACATTTGTTGTCTATGTGGTTGACCTTGTTGGGCATGGGTGCAGGATTTGAATTCCCTTGGCTCCATGAAAAATTGGGATGATTGCGTCAACCTGAATTATAGGTTGACGAATAAGGGTCGTTCCTAGGACGATTAAATGCAGCATTAACTTGTTCCATGTCCGAAGAAATGAGTGCACACTCCTCCAAAACATGACCAGTTTGACCACACCTACAGCAAAAAACAGAATAGATTTGATTCACTAAGGGTCGGGTTTGAAGCTTTAGACTTTCCATCCTACGCATAAGGGTGGCTAATTTCGTTTCAGCAGCTACAGAAGCATCTACAGCTAAGACACCTGATCTGTATTGATTTGTTATTCTAGATCCAATACTCGGGTTGGTCGGTGCCCTAGCCGTGTCTCATTGCATACTATTATCAGCTAAGTCCTCAAGAAAAGTCTAAGTATCATTCTCATTTTTGGACATAAAGTTTCATTGGCTTACAGATTCTAACATAACCCTAGATGTAGGTGTCAATCTCTCATAAATAATTTGACACAATTGTCATCTTGGAATTCCATAATGAAGGCATTGGGTCAACAAGTTCTTAAATCTTTCTAAATATGAATAGAACGGCTCGCTCTCAGATTGAACGAATGCAACAATTTCATTCCTAATCCTAATAGTCTTATGGTTGGGGAAATATTTCTTTAAGAACACTCAAACAAACTCGGCCCAACTCCTAATAGATCTTTCGGCTAGACTATATAGTCATTTCTTAGCATCGTCCTTCAGTGCTAGAGGCACGAATTTAAGACGCACTGTCTACTCAGAGATATGTTGGTATTGCATAAGTGAGCAGATTTTCTCAAATTCTCTAAGGAAGAAATATAGGTCTTTCTTAGAGGTGAACTTAGGCAACATACTCATGTATTGTGCATTTATTTCGAAGTCGCGACCCGGTATGATGGACATAACGATGCACGATGGCTGAGCAGTCATCGTTGGGTAGTACCGATCCCTCAGAGTCCTAGGCGGGTCCACTACATTCTCACACATTGGATCTGGGTGAGGTGGTGCAACGGGTGGATTTGGGTTAAGCTCTATACTGGAATCTAAATGAACTCGTGATAGTCGATTGCTCAAGTCCCGAACCCAAATCTGAGTGCACCAGTTTGAATTAATTTTTGAATTCAAATTCAAAATTTAAATTCCAAATTCAAATTCAAGAATCAATCAATTGATTTTTTATTTTATTTTATTTTTATTTTTTAAAATGGAAACAAACAATAGAAGAGAGAAAGATGAGAAAAGAATCTTAATCTAGAGAATTGATGTGAGAAGAGAAAGAAGACTCATAAGGGAAGGGAAACTTAACTCTAAAAGATAGATGAGAGGGTTGGTCAGAAGTTTCTTAAACAAGCACGGTTCAAACAATCTTAGACTTAATGTATAGCTTAAATCTAGACGACTCATAACTGGTTGAGTCGAATTGGTTCGCTTGATTCACATTCCTCACTAATCAAACCAAATTGGTCAGGCAGTGTATAGCTAGTGGAAGCGCTTCCGACAGAGTCGGTGTCAATTAAACAACCACTTCGCTTGGAAGAATTACATCAACACAAAAACACTTTATAGACACAAAATTAAATTCGATCAGCTTCAAGTCATAGCAAGTCAAACTAATATTCTCCTTAATTGAGTTCGAATTCTTAGAGGTCAATGTCTAATTGATTTTAATTTAAGGCTTGGGTGACACTTTAGGATTGTGATTTGTGAGCTACGGAAGGATGATGAAATCCCCACCGTATCGTTTCCTGCGCAGTTGCCCTTAAGATAGTTTAACTTAAATATAGCAAAGATAGTCAATGATTAGACTTTAATTGGGGGACAATTGCAAGGGTTGTATGCAAACTAATTTATATGTTTAAATTCAATCGATAAAAACTGCGCACGTACCTTGCCTCCAGCACTCTTCAACAATGAATTGATTTGCAAAATTTAGCATGCATAATGCGAGAAAATCTCTAAATGATGCATGCACTAAGGTCTTTCTAATTTTGCAAGATTTTAGGTTACAAGTTGAATTAGTGCTAATTATGAAAGTTTGTCCTACAAATGCAATTCTAACAAAAAGGAAATTTTCCAAAAATAAAAATTACGAGGAAAATGAAACAAAGGTTACCTACGCACGCTCAGTCGGGTTCGCCGCCCGCTCTCGAAACTTTCCAGTTACTTTATCGCGTCCACCCAAAGATGAGTCGCGTCCTAGAGAAATTTCACGCCCAAATTTCCAACCCGTGCGGAGTTATCGCCGCAAAATATACTGCTGGAGCGGCGTTTTCGTCGTTTGTTCACCTCGGATCGCCTCCGGATTTTTGCGTCGTCTCTACTATTTCCTGAAAAGCACAGAGAAAACGTTAGATCGCGAAAACCAAAATCCAAACAAAAAAAAAATCACAAAAACTTGAAATTCTCGTCGCCTACCCAGCAACGGCGTCAAAAATTTGATGAGAATTTTATTTATACCGCAAGTGCACGGCGTCGATGAATACGCGGCAAGTACGAGTCGAGTGGAATAAAAAAAAATATCCATTACAACATAATTTCGGGGCTATTTATAGTCGATACAAGAGACCCGAGTATGAATAAGGAAAGGACACGTGATATGACACGACGGGAAGAAATCCGGGGGCACGGATAGCACACCATGCGGCGTTTCCGCCGCACATTGACCGTCAGATGCGGCGGAATCGCCGCATGGATGGCTCAAATGATGTTGTGCTTTTGCGGGTGTGTTTTTGGTATGCTCTAGATGGTCTCCACGCGTCTGAATTAATTATTGCATATTTTTGGATATCCGAATTTATTTCTTCTTGAATACTTCTCCAAAATAACTTTCTAGTCCTTCTAATTGGCGATCAGGTCCCTGGTTTTGTATGCAATTAAGTCCCTGACTCTTTATGTGATCAATTGGATTTCAACTTGAGCTTGAATCTCTAGCTAAGTGGTCTTTGTGATATATTTGAGTCCATTGCACGCGTTTTAGCTCGAATATTGGTAAATTGCATTGTAACTCCTGAATTCTGCACAATTGCTCAAAACAATACATTAATAGCATTTATTTATATAAAATTAATCTAAATGAAAGACATATGATGCAATGTATGCAATGCATCATAGGACATTACAAAACGAAAATGTTTGTCTTGATGATTATGTAGACCGAGAAAACATAGAATTTTATCTGGAAACCGGGTCGGGTTCCGGTTCTGCTCGGACCCCAACCTCCCGTTCTCGCCCCGTTCCTGGTCAAAAAAGACAAACAACGTTTGTGGGCACCATTTCGCGGACGTGGGAATGACGTGGTTTCCGTCCCCCAACAAACAACCATCGAAAGAATCTTTAGAAAAGAAGATAGAAAAACAATTAATCAAAAATGGTCTAGATTTTTCTATAGATGTGGTATATCATTCAACATTGTAAGGACGCCTGAGTGGAAGGAAGCAATATCCTCTACTTGTACTTACGGACCCGGACTTAAACTAATAACGTATCATGAAGTTAGTGACTGGTACCTTAAACAGGAAATTGACTACACTAGAGGTATATTAGAGTTGTACAGACAAGATTGGGCAACATACGGGTGCACGTTGATGACAGATGACTGGACTCATAGGTCCGGTAGGAATATAATCAATTTTCTAGTAAATTAACCGACAGGTACCATGTCATGAGGTCTGTAGATGTTTCCGGTCACTCTCACACCGCAGACTACCTGTACAAGCTGATGGACAAGGTAGTTGGCGAGATTGGCGAAGAACACGTTGTTCAGATGGTCACCGACAACGCAACTGCGTACTAACTTGCCGGTAGGATGTTGCAGCAAAAAAGGAGATTGTTTTGGACTCCCTGTGCAGCGCATTGTATCGATCTCATCTTGGAGGATATTGGCAAGCTGTTTTTGAAAACTATTGTTTTAGCTCGTAAGATCATTAAACATTTCAACAGCTATGTCATGTTGTTGAAGAGGATGCGAATTGTCATTGAAGGGAACCTGCTTCGCCCTGCTGTCACGGGATTTGTCACCGCCTTTCTGAATTTGCAAAGGTTGTTTCTGAAGAAAGACAGACTCCACGTCTTTGTTGTTTCCCCATAGTACAACGATCCTAATGCAAGTTGGATAAAGAAGAAGAAAAAGAAGGAGATCTCTACTGAAGTTGCCGAAACCATTCTACAAAATGGTTTCTGGACCAACGTCGTGAAGGCACTGAAGGCCTCACAACCTATGGTCCAGGTTCTTAGACTTGTTGACGACGATGAGAAACCACCGATGGGATATCTGTGTGACGCAATTGAGAAAACCAACGAACAAATCATGAGGAACTTTGACGGAAACCCGAGGTTGTACAAGCAAGTCATCGACCTTATCGACACCAGGTGGGGTTCAGGGAAGATGATGTCCTCACCGCTACACTAAGCTGGTTTCTTACTCAACCATGGTACTTTCTTCTCCGTCCCACCTCAGGATCGAAATGTAGCTTTCAATGAGCATATGCATGGATTCACGTATGTCGTAGAGCGGCTCGTCCCCACTCCTGCAGAACAAGACAAGATTTGCGGTCTACTTGATCGTTACAAGAACTCCCTCGGAATATTCTCGAGGGATATGGTCGTCAGACAAAGGTCGGAAATAAGACCTATAGATTGGTGGCAATCTTATGGTGCAGACATGGGAGAGACCGCATTACAGAGGTTGGTCCTGAGGGTGTTGGGATTGACATGCTCGGCATCAGGTTGTGAGCGGAATTGGAGTGTCTGGAAGCAGTTGCACTCAACGAGAAGGAACAGGTTGGCTGTGAAGAAGATGAATGACTTGGTGTATGTGAACTACAACCAAAAGTTAAGGTAAAGGTTTCAGCAAATGATGGAGAAGCCCAAATTTTATGACCCCATCAGTGTAGACTACGATCTCTTCGACGAGCATATGTGGTTGGTAGAAATTGAAGATCCGGTCTTCGCTGGAGAGGAGCTTACATGGGTCGATGCCGAGCAAGCAGCTTTAGGACATTCTTCTTCACGGAGACGTTTTGCTCGATCCACGTCATCTGACGCGCGGTGTTCCACTGCATCTGACGCGCCATTATTAGGTGTTGGCATGGATGATGTCATCGTTCACATTAGTTCTAGAGATAGAGGTGCATCGAGTTCTCAACCACCGATGGACATCGACGAACAATATGTCCAATCCGACGATGAAGAAACTGAAGAAGATGATGTTTACGTCGACAATTCGAACGAGAACCACTCCGACGACTCTGATGGTGGTGGAGGATATGATATGGTTCCCAGTTGGACATTAGATCAATGTGTCCAATGGAATTAGTTAGTTAGCTTGTAATTCTAATTTCTCTCTTATCAGCTATTGTATGAACTCTGAGTTACCTTTGTAATCGTACTACTAAGCAATAAATTGTATACCTAAGTGTTTAGGTGGGTAGAGAGGGTGCCTAGTGAGGCTTTGGTCGAGGAATTATGTGTTTTTTTGAAGCCTAAACATGTATGGTAATTTTAGAAAATATTTGTGCATTTTTTCCTATTTTTCCTGATTTTTTATCTATTTTATAAAATTTAATTGAATTAAAATATAAAAAAGACCGCCCAGACCTTGGGCGATCACACAACCACCTAGGCGATCGCCCAGGCGACCGGACGCCCCCAGTCGCCTAGGCGGTCCCAGAACATTGGCAAAAACGGTTAACACGTTTAAGACACGATGAAACACGATAAGTAATCAGGTAATTAAGTACACGATTACGAATACTACACGACTAATACCGACAAGTTTAAAAGTAATATATAATCTATAAATTATAATGAACGGGTGGCGTGCAATCATGCAATCCGTATTCGTGTAATAAACGGAACTTATTGTGTATAGATTATTGTTTAATGGTGTAAACAGTAGTCGTGTTAAGCGTATACACGAAGTAACCCGTTTAATAATCATGTATAAACGGGTTGGATATGGTAACACGATTATAAACGGGTTAGATACAGCAGAAGTCTACCAACACAATTATTAAATGAGTCGGATACGGCACAACATGTAGAACTTATATATACGACTTGACACAACACGATTAACACATGACACGACACGATTGACAGCCCTAGATAAAGGTGCATGTTAACTTAAAATTCATTGAAATAAGGTCCAAAACTTGAAAGGCACGCTTTAGAGAGACCAACCTCGAATAATTGAGTTTGTCTTGAAAAACCTGGGAGGCAGTTTCTGAGTGATTGAGATGTTTTAGTAAAACATTATGCTACGCAATTCATAAGACATGTTCGACTACAGGTACAAGAAAAAGAAATTTAGTGCAGAAGATCAAAAAAGGTGGCGTAGGTTCAAAGACAAGCTAAAAAATTTATGAACCGTCACTATCACTATGGACTTGATAGCATGACTACAACCTTGATCTTTAATGATGGTAAGTGTTTCTAAAGACAGTGACTACATTAGATCTCGGTACCAAAACAAGATGTACTCAATCATAATGCCATCAAGGCATCGTCAAATGAAGAACTCGGGATAAAAATTAAAAAGGAATAAACCTTAATTATGTAGGTAGGAGACTTAGCCTTCATCACATCAAGGAACACATGGCAGCAAACACCAGTACTTACTAATTTCTATTCACAAAAATAGACCTTAAGTACAAGCAATCATTAAAACTTCCAAGTTTATCATAGTAAGTCAAGTACACACCTAATACTTCTAAATCTAGAAAAAAAATACTTTAGACGAATAAGTTTTCGGTTCATAAGAATATTAGACTATGATGCATCTTTTTTCGCAAAAACTAATAGAGGTGGCAATGTACCACATGGAAGTAAACTTGATATGCTGAGAGCCTGAGACATGCCATGACTGTAATATAGGGGAGAAAACCCTGTATTACACAATGTTTAAACGAACTCCAATAATTTCAATTGATCAAAGGAATTTAGCAATTTATCCTTTGCTGAAATATATAGCCCACTGTCTCTCACTAATATGAATATTCCTTTTCGGGTTACATACTTTGGAAGCTTAACTTAGCACAGACAGTGACTAATTAAGATACATGTTTAAGCCAATAACTGGTACAGGAGAAAAACATAAACATTAAAGCTACAGAAATCCACTACGAGATTTGTGGATGAAAATACAGATAGAGCAATGTGAGGTGAACAAATAATCACCTAGTTAAAGCAAATATATTATGATAACTAAAAATTGTCATTTTAACAAATTATGTTTCCGAGAAATAGGCATCACATAGAACACATACCAGAACTGTTTTCAAACACGGATGCTTGGATGCTTCCAAGTTTTTCCAGAAAATTAGGTGATTCAATTCTAGATTTCAGAAGATCACATAACTGCAAAAATAAGAAACTTCAGTTCAACCACGACAAAAGGTAATCCCAAGAGGACATGTTTCTAACCAAACATTATAGCTACAGGACAACTATAATCACATTCTCAAGTGTTGAAATTTGATTCAAATTACTTTTTTCGCATTCGTGAACTACAACCAGAAAATTGAAATAACTAATTGCTAGAAGACTGAACACTTAAACTACCTACTTTTAGGTAACAATCGGATTGAATTATCACGGAAATATAAAACCACACAGCTTGTTTCTAACTCACAATCCTCAACATAGTACTCAGTTTCCGCTGCAAAACACCAGAGCCCAATGCTTGATATATGCACTTATACACCTCTGAAAAACTAGGGGTTTTTTTTCTTTGCTCTTGTCATGTATCAGAATCGACATACTAAAACGATTCGGAAATTCGATTTTAAAATCGACTCCCGAAGATGAAATCGTTAGAATCAGTTCCAGAGCGCACCGAACAAATGCAATTTCCCCAAACCAAAGCCACAGGAAACGGGAAAGGGGAAAAAACGAATCCACCACGCAACTAAAGCCTAACCTGATCGTTCCCGGAATCCCCATCCACGGACGACGGCGAAGACGGCGACACCGCCACGTCATCCACCTCCCTCTCCTTGACATATCCCTTACCCTTCTCCTCCTGGTGGAGTGGGTCGAGGTCCAACTCGGCCTCGTTGAGGAGCTCGAGAGTCCTCTGGCACTGGTCCAGCATGGCCTGCAGGGTCTCCCTCTTCATCCTCACCCGCTTCGTCTCGTCCTGGGCGGGGCCCACCGGGACGATCGTCGCCGACGGCGGATCCGGCATGTGGGAAAGGGGGAGGTGAGAAGGAAAAAAGGAAAGGAAGAGAAGGGACGAGAAGCAGTTCGAAGGCACGCCACGCTTCGCTTCCCCAATCTTCCTTTCCTGAGTTTCCAATTCCAATTATTGTACTTGTAGCGGTTTTGTCTTGTTTTGTTTTTAGAGGGTTTCTTTTGCTATTTGCCCACGTGATAATTGGTAGATTAGTGAAAGGAAAGCTCGGTCTGGGTTTAACTGCCGTGTGGTGAGATGTCGGGTCATCGTCCGATCCGGAATTGAGACTATTGTTCGGTTCTCACACTCTCACCTGTTTGATGAGAGAAATTTTCGTTTTGACCTGTGCTATTTTATTCACCAACAATCAAATTAAATTTGAAAATCTGGTAAGGTTATCGAATAGGAGAATCCCAACTATTTAGCAAAAAAAGTAATAATTACGACTACAAAAGTATGGACAGTTGAAACCTTAATAATCCGTTGACATGTGATATAAGGTCAATTTCAAGCTGCATTTTAGATGTAGTATGAAGGGGTATATGACTAAATATTCAAAAGGAGCAATATTTTACGGGAAAAAGAAGTGCAATCATACTATTTTGTGTTGCTACAGGAATGAAATGTGAGAATATAATCAATTAGAAAGTTGGAAGTTGTGAAAATAAAAAACCTAGAGAAGCAAAAAATTAAGAATAATTTTTTTGAGAAAGTTAAGAATATAACTATAGAAAAAGTTGGAGTTGAGAATATTGTTGTTTCAAACTTGGTCATTGGTATCTTTAAGTTAACCACAAAACATTCTCGAAATACAATATTTATATAACAATACAATTTTTCGTGATTTTTATTAAAATTTTATTATTTTTCCCTTTTAAGAGATTTCCATTCAAAACAATACAATTTTTATTCTTTTATCTCTCTTAAATATAGTTCTTATAAAATATATAAGTGGAATCCAGTCAATCCACCGAGACAAAACAAATAATATAAAAAAAACCAATTAAACACCCACGATCCGTGCGTCTGTAGGTTCCGTATGTTGTGGAAGGTTTAGATGTGTTAACTGTTAACCCCGCGAATCTCTCTTTTAACGGCTATAAATAGAGACCAACCTACCTGAGTTTCGCACCACATCTCTCGATGTTGCCCTTCTATGGTGTCAGCGACTACTCATGTGAGGCCGATTTGTCCGGTCTTGACATATTTCTCGACACTCCTCCGCAGCCCACAGAGACAAAGTCCCCCATGCCGTCTCCGGCGGCCGCGCCCGGTCCAAGCGACCGCCCGTCAACGCCGGCCCCCGTCGATACAGACAGTTTGGACGCTTTTCTCAGCACCCTTCCGCCGCTCACCAGTTTTGACGCGTTTCTTGGCACCCTTCCGCCGCTCACCGAGACAATGCCCCCCATGCCGTGTCCCTCACCAGGTGCCCCTCGTCCACGTGGCCGGCCTCGGGGATCGAGGAATAAGCCGAAAGCAAACCCTAGCTCCTCCTCCGACCCGCCGTGCAAGAAAGTGCTGCTCCGAATCCCAGCTGGCCGCGACATCGCCGAAGCTATCGCGACGTTCCGGCGCGAACGGAACCTCGGGTTTTCCGTCAAGTCGTGCGTCGGATCCGTTACGCAGCCCTCTCTGGTAGACCCAGTCGGGAAGGTCTTCCCTTTGGAGGGGAAGTGGGACGTCCAGCGGCTTTCCGGCGTTTACTTCCCGTCCGTGGGAACCTCAGAGACGCTATCGTTGACGGTCGTCGGAGAGAATGGAAAAGTCGAAGGTGGGAAGGTGAATGGGCCGCTCGTGGGGGCGGGGCCAGTCGAAGTTGCGTTAGATGTGTTTACCAATCCGATTTTCCACGACGTCCCGGCTGCTTTGCCGGGAGACCGTGGAGACATATGTTCAGTGGTTGGTTCTGGTAGTTGGATTGACGTTCTCAATTGGACGAATGATGTCGTGATCAATAACTGGAACACCCGTCCTCCGCTGGTGTTGCCGCCGAGTTTGGATGCGGGTTGGCTACTGCCGCAGCCACCGTCGCCGCTTCATTCTGCGTTGTAGTCGACAAGTCGTAGTGGTTCGTGCATTGTAATTTTATTTGTCGATTGTAATTGGATGCTTTGGATTTGGTGTTGTTTTGAGTAGTAGGAGGAATTTTTACGCAAATTGTTAATAAGAGTTGAAGTTTTTGTCAATACACTAGAAGTTATCTGGGATTTGCTTTATTGTAATGCTGTTTTTTTGGTTCAATAAAAGTTAGGTTGTTATTATTGTCTAGGTTAATTCATGGTGTTATCTTCGTTATCTTCAAGTTACATACTGCTGCAGATTTGTGTGTGTTGCTTTCTTTTTCTTATTTTGTGTTTAGATTTTGGATATACAAGAACGACTTTCATATGTTCTTTTTTAGCAAGAATCCAGGAAGAAGATCACCCTGCAGACTTCGTATGTTCCCTCTTACAGTACGAATCTAGAAAGGTAAAGAACTTTACATTGCAAAATGTGAAACAAACCATATTCTAACGACAAATAATTTGAATTTTCCAAGTTTTGTTACTTCTATTCTTTTTTGATACACAATAACATTCGTTACTGTTGAAGATAATATCTCTCTCTGACTTAAGTTTTTGTACGGAGTATTGGTCAAATCCTGGTAGGCAGTAAGATGTCGGTCAACGTAACAAACGAATAACTGTATCGTTAAAATATATTACAAAAATATTGAGCTAGCCGAATTAAAAACTATCATCACGGATTTATAGGCCGGAAAATTGACGTATCTAAACTAGGACAATTGACAAATATGCAACTACCACTTCACAAGAGAGAGATCCAAATATTACCTAATTCAAAAACCAAATTACAAAAACATTAATTATGTATTTGTTAATGCAATTAGACATATTAGTATTTTCTTAAAAGATACGTAGGTAGATTAACAACGTAAGAAACTTTAGGTATGGGTTGAATTTTTAAACACGAATCTTTTAACTACGGAACGTGGCGGTATAAAAATCAAAATATTCTACCACCCCACTTACAACCATCTGGTAATTAGTAAGGTACGCCTTACAAAAGTTTAAAACCCTTAAGATTTTCAAAACTTAATGAATAGCTTATATTCTTAATTTTTATTTTATTTTTGAGAACTACAAAGTTTGGTTCTATTGAAATTTGAACACGTGAATCTACAAGTGTGTCATTGATTTGCAATAAAATAGTTTAGAATTATGAGAATTGAACTCTCAGTATGACTTCTGACGATCACTTCGTCGGAACACTTGAGCACCGTTTGGATAGCACCCAAACCCGTGGTTTTGTTGCTTTTCTCTATTGACGGTATGATTTGGTTCCATTGTTTTTATTGTCCTAGAGAGAGTAGCAGGACAGGATGCGTGATTGTTAAAATGCCCAGTAACCACGGAAGTGGAACTTATCCATTCAAAAAACGCATCAAGCTACATGACCTTATCCAAACACATTTTTCATTGATTGCTCTGATTAGTAACACAAGGGGACGTTTGTACACCTAGAGACATAGGGAAAAGAAAAACATATTCTCTTTTACCAAAATATTTTTTGGTGTTTGTGTCACTTTTAGAAAATGAAAATATTTTTCCTATGTTTTCCTCTACCATCTAAAATGTACTGAAATATTTGCCCTCAATTTTGCATACCCCTCACAAGAAACTAATGAAAGTACAGGAAAGTTGTAAAAAATGTAGACGTCTAATAAAAAAATTATTGCATAAAAATTTAACTACAAAGACATTAAAATCAAAATTTTAAAATTAAATTATCTTTAAAAAATCATGACAATGTCTATTTACGCATCATATTTTTTTAGTTCAATTAAACTAAAATGTACAATGTCTATTTAAATCTTTATGTACAACATCTTCTTCACAATAAAATTATACATTTATAGATACAATATTTATAAATAATATCAATTTCCGGTAATAATAACTAATGAATTTTTTTTATTTTTCAATGGATTTCAGTGGCTTGCAAAAACAACAGAATATTGGTTAAAAGAAACTAGTTTCCTATAATTTTTATTTTCCGTTGTTTTCTTTTCACCACATAATTCATTTTCCAATAGTTTTCAACATGAACAAACACCCCGAATCCAAACGACCTTGTACGTGTATCATAACAGTTTTATCCAAATGGCCCCTTGGATAAGTACAGAAAGTTATAATTTCGAGAGCCTATAACCATATCAAATTGTAATTAGAATGACTTTTTCCGCTCCAAATTTCAGATTCTTGACTTTCTTTCGAGTCATACAAATAAAGCACACCTCACACAAATAGTTCACAATTGGGTGACAAATAGAAGTGAAAATTCGTATGTAACTCTAAAACTTGCAAAACTACTGCGGCAACGGGTGAAAAAAAGGGAGAACTTGAAACAATTGCACCCAAACAATTAGAAAATTCTGATCAATCAAAATAATTGAACATTTTAAATTAAAGTTCAGAATATCTAAAAACTTTTAAAATAAATGTCTTCTTTTTCATAATTAGTACGATTTATTTTAATTACTAATTCTAAAAAATGCCAAACACGCATTCTGACCGACCCCAAATAGGATAAGTTATAACCGCCGTCCTCCGATCTACCTCGGGTATGTTATACCCTTGGCTGACGCTGGTTCGACGGGAGCATAAGTCGGAGACAAAAGACCACGTGAAGCGGATACTTCAAAAATTTATCGCTGATTCTTCGCAGACCACAAGGAATCCGGACAACAATGGATGATTTTGCATATGAAAGCAAGTTTTGGCTCATGGCGGGTCATTGACTTCCTAACGGACTCTTAACTTCCCCAGCCGAAGGCGTATCATGTAGCAATATAAGAGGTCCAAACAGAACCAGATAATAACATGCCCAATGAAATGGAAGTTGAAGGCGTAACTTTATTTCATACGGATGGAATGAATGAACTTGATGATCACTTTTCCCTCAGTACACAAAGGACCATAATATCAGCCTCCATAAAAATATACGACATGCCACAACTTCTGTAGTATGAATCATTTGGGCATGTCTGCTGACAAATTTTTTAACTCATAAGCATTTCTGCATCCTATATCTTTCAATCTGTTAATAAAAATAAGAATCATGAAATAAATCCAAAAGAGGAAAATCTTCCATCCGCTGGTACAAGCTACGTCACTATCAGCTCAAAAAATAGATCATTTGAAACTTGTATTAGGCTTTCGTCTCAAGAGGTACAACTCAACTGTGAACAAGCAAATAAACACAACCTCATTGGGAATTTCCTTTTTTTTGCATCTGAACTACTTCATTTCATGCCGTCTGCTTATTAAGTTAGCAATTATGCAGCAAATTAGCCTGCCTATAAAAATTTCTCTTGATTCTTAACGACTCCGATTCACCAAAACAGTAACCGATGAATTGGGAAAATTGCAGACACTTCATCCGTAAGATCTTGCACTCAAATATGATAAAAGGATGCTTTTCCAACTTCAAAAGAGAAGCAAAAAAAGTATACCATCTATAGGATTCCAGGTTCTACTTATCATGGCGAATGAGAACTTGGTACTAATTTTGTCAAGTATAATTGTTGAGTTTGTAAACCCTTAATTTCAATTGTTACTGTGTGCTTGTTCAACAAAAAATACTTAACAATATGGTCCTTCCTGAGATTCAACTTCAGCACCTTATTTACATCAACTTGTCAAACTATGAACAGATATATTTTACTCATTCCAGTACCAGAAATGCAGTGATGGAACTTCAAGTCACTAGACCACGAAGACCTATAATAAATTTCCAATATTACCTCGAAGCTAATGCCCCTAAATTGTCACTCTACGCCTCCGCCATGAAAATATTCCACTTATAATCTTCATTCCAAATAATAAACACAAAGACAACCATCTTTGATCCAGACAACCTTCTTAACGTTTGTTTTATCTTGTTTTAGAGCTATGATCAATTGATCATAGGTACTAAAACTCTTTTGACCTACCTGTGCTCCACAATGGTGGTTCCTATAAATATACATATAAGCAAAATAGAATTACCGAAAATCACTATTACTCCATTATTATGGTACTACACTACTACCAAACACTTACTGTAAAAGCACAATCTGTACCAACAAACCAATGAACTATGATAGCTGAGGAGTCATGTTTACTTACAGTCACATGCAACCAACAATACAAGCTAAGACCAACCCAATCGCTCCACCAAGAACACCATCCCAGAGCTGCCAAAACATAGATTTCAAACATATCAGGAAGGCACGAAAAGGATCCAACAAACTTCACTTCTACTCCATCATGCCTAATAACTTTGACCGACATAGATCGGCAGTGATCAACAGCTACCTAATCACACAACTACACTAACAATTAAACAGCAAAATAACATTAAGGAACATAAAACAGCAAAGTTTGTCTGGCGGCAATTGGTCCCCTGTAATTCTACAGCTACCGCATAATTACAATTTCGTCATCCTTCAGGAACGGCAAGTTAGCAAGGTTCCCGAGAACCTCGGCGTTAGCATCCAAATCAATGCTGAAAGTGTTCATATCGAATCCTCCCGTGAAATCCCCTGCATTATCCGAAATCCCGGCCTTATCACCCGTATCCTTGTTCATATGATCCTCAATCTCTGGCTCCCCTCCGAACAGCATCTCCATCTGCTGGGAAGGCGACGGGGAGCCGGCGTCCGCCGCCTTCTTCGGCTTCTTCGCCTGGACCTTCTTCGGCCTCCCAGCAGCATTCGACTTACCAGAACTCATATTTGCCTTCGACCCCGACCCCTTCGGCCGTCCTCTCGGCCGACCAGTCGAAGTCACTTTAGGCGGAGTTGTCTTCGCAGCCGTAGCATTTCCACCCCCACCAATACCAGCAGCCGGCGGAGGCGGAGAAGGATTAGACGGAAAAGCTTGGAACAAAGGCGTCCCCTCCGGAATCGCAACCCCGTTAAAAGCCGGAGCCCCGGGGAACCCTAGAGGAAAAACTCCCCAGGAACAATAATACATCTCCGCCCCGGGGACCACCGGAGGCTGACTCGGCAACTCGGTGGCCAGAAACGACTTCCTACAGTTCTGGCAGCGTAGGTTCTGATCCAAATACCGCTTCTCATACTCGTACGCCCGGAAACACCCGGGGCACATCGTCCAGAACGCCGGCGGCGGGGGAGTCGCCGGTGAACCCGACGCGTTCCCGGAAACCTTCTCCGAGCCGTTGGATCTAAGATGAGCGCCGATCTTGATCTCGTCGTCGTAAAGACTCTTCTTGGTGGGATCGGAGAGAAACGCCCAGGCGTCGGAGACGAGTCTAAACGCCTGCGCAGCGGAGGGGAAGCGGTTCTTGTCGGGGTGGAGGAGGAGAGCGAGGCGGCGGTAGGAGGCCTTGATGGAGGCGAGATCGTGTCCGTCGGAGGAGGGCTTGAGGTGGAGGACGGAGTAGTAGTCGAGGTGGTTGTTGATGCGGCGTTGGGAGGCGAGGATGACGTCGGCGGCGGCGACGATCTGGTCGACGCCGTCGAGGAGAGGGTCAGCGTCCATCGCCCGCTCGGCGAACTTCTTGCAGCCGACGAGGTCGCGGGCCTCGAGGAGTTTCCCGGCGATGGAGCACCACCGTTCCGCCTCGTCCCGATTCCCGCCGTCGGGGGTGTGGTCCATGTCGCTCGCCGGGATCTGGTGGTGGGGCGTTTAGGTCTTTTCGGGTGGGGTATCTAATTGGATTGGAAATTGGATTGAGTTGGGGTCTGAAGGAAATGTGGTTTTGGGAATGGGCGTTGGATTCAGATCGGACGGTTGAGGTTTAGTGCGGGTCTTCGGATTGATTGATTTCTGTCACACGTCTCGTGTCGTGGGAAGTGGGAGATTTGTAGTTTGGTCTTCAAGGTTTTTCTCTAGGTTTTGTCGAGGGTTTCGCAAATCTCAAGGGAATTGCATCCTAATTCGCTAATTAGCTAGTTTCATATTAGCTTTCGATTTTTTAGAGCATCCCTTGTCGGGATAAAAACCTGGGTGACCAGGTCGTGGGGAAAAAAAAAACTTAACGAGGGAAAACAAGGGGTCACTGCCCTGGGCGTTGAAACGCCCGGGTCGACGACCCGGAATTCCCGGGTCGTCGAATAAAATAATATTAAATTTTGTTTTTTGTTTTTTTTTGTTTTGATTTTTAGAATTTTTGTTTTAGTTTTTTAAATTTTTTTTTTGAAAATACGTTTTATAATTGTTTAGATTTTTTAGAATTTTTTTTAATTTTTTTTAAAATTTTACCAAGATAGACCCCGAAATGATGTGGAGGAGAGAGATAGGTTGTTGTGGGTTATGTTGGGTTGTGGTTAAGAGGTGAATAGTGTAGGAAAGAGAAGAATGTGGGTTGAGGAAAGAGAAAGCTGATGTGGAAGAGAGAGAAAGTTGATTTTGAAGAGAGAGAGTGCTGATGACCAGGTCGTACAGGTCATGGTTAGTGATGGTCACATGGGTTTGTTAATTTTTTTGTAAAATTCAATTAAAAAAAAAACACTGTAAAGGGTAATTATATTTGCTAAATTGCAACAATAAATTCATGTAAGCTATTTAAGCGAATACAAGAATGCAAAGAATATTTTAGCAAAATCGAAAGTTATGAAGAATATTTCATCAAACTCTCCTTTTTTGAAGCAAAACGTCTTACCAAACTCCTCACTTTCTAAAATTCAAAAAATAATTCCTAACTTTCGTAGAATGTATTGCTGAAATATATATATATATAAGTATGTGTGACGCGCGCTAGGTGAACAAAAAGAAAACTAAATCTCACTCTTTAAAACAACCAAAATTTTCAATCCAGAATTTACTAAACCATTTCCTTAAACCTATAACCACCGTAGCCCCCGCACCAACGAGGGAAAACCCATACCAATGTCATTGAGTTCTGTAGAATTTTTTTTTTTTGTAGAACTCGGTATTATCAACACAGTGTCAAGTTCTCTTTGACATGACTTGGCAACATCACTGTCGAGTTCTTTTTATAGAACTCTGAGTTCTACAAATACACTAAAAACAAGACATGTCAGTCACCACATGGTGGTAGCAACTCTAATTTAAGAAATATGTTTTGGGAGAGTTTATTTTGAAATTTTAAAATAAAAAAAATCAAACTTTTTCCTTCTAAATATATGGTACAATTTATTTCTGCATTTCAAACACGTGGTTTTTACTGTACCAATGGGTATCTCGCGTTCATGGATGCCACTAGTTTTTCGGATTTGTCATTCCGACAATTTTTTCTGTAAGCGGTGTTAAGAAAAATAATTTTAAGTCGACGGTGTTAAGAAAAATAAATTTTAATTGGAAATTTTACAAACTTTTCCCTAACTAATCTAATAAATGTCATTCAATTCTATAAATTAGTATTTTTTACGAAATCTACTCAAACTAATTTTAAAATTTATCAACACCAATTGAAAGATTTACACCACCACACTAGGCTCAATTGGTATCCGACCAAAAACCCAAACACATCCTCCACACATCCGGCATGCCCTAAGAGATCAACAACACACTCATAATTAGGGGTGTCAACGGATCGAATATGGACTAGATCTGCCAACATCTGTATCCAAATCCGGGAAATTTTTTAACATCCGGATCCGTATCCGACCGGATCTTTTTAAGTACGTCTGAATCAATATCTGACGGATCCGGATCGAATACGGATTTTATTCGTATCCGAACAATAACATCCGGATTTAAAAATCCGTATCCGAACAAACATACGGATTTAAAAATTTGTATCCGAACAAACATCCGGATTCGAAAATCAGTATCTGAATTCCTGCTTTAAGATAATAATAATAATAATAATAATAATAATCAAAACCAGAAGTTTGCTTCAATTCCATAATTCAACAACAGTACATACAAGTTACAAAGTAATAAAAACATAAATTACAAACATTAGAACAATACAAAGTTACAAACAACATTTGAGAACACACAAGAACCACATAACAAACAATTAAGCAACAAACAAACTAGCAAACTAAGCAAAGTAATTATTCCAACATGAAGCATCATCTCCATGGTAGCATACAAGTCACATTTGATACCTACCTACATGTAACGAGAGAAAAAGTAAGAAAAATGACAATTTATTATATGAATATATTGTTACTAAGTATTCAATAAATAAAAATCAAATTCTAAAACTACCTTTCAAGGTAAATCGGGGTCTTCTTCTAAAATTTAGAAATCTAACTCTTTATCCTTTTCAGCTTCACTTGAATCTAAACAACACAGATAAGTTCATTATCATAATAAAATTAAATCATTGAAATTTAAAAGTAACATCAACTAAGTAATAATACACTATATCATTATCCTTTCTAACTGTATTCCTTGAACGCCACTTATACGAAGGTTCAACATAACAAACCCACCTTCTAAAGTAGTCATTCTCGCACAATACAAAAGGCAAATCCATCTTCATGATCATTTCAGCAAAATATTCTATTTCTACTTTAGGGTCATACTTGTGAACCACCAATTTAGAGGATGATTTACTAAGAAGTTGTTGCCTTATGTCTGCTCTTGGTCTACGCATGCAACATTTTTGATGATTTTTGAGATGGGTAGTACATTTGGCGCTTCCACCATCAAATACCTTTTGACAATAATTGCATGTGGCTTTGACAGAAGCATTGCTCAACCTTTCTCTTTTGTAATGCATCTAAACTTCCGAAGTAAATCTTTTTTGTCGCTTTGCATCCAATGACTTAGGAAGATTAGTCCCACATAGTATGATTGGTTATTTACCTATTGGCCACTAATTGAGGGGTTATTACAAACAACATGGATTCCAATAGGCTAATGCAATTTCTTCAAGAGGAAGAAGACGAGGACATGTTAGTTATGAGTGTCATGTCATGCGTACAAGAGTATATTAATACTAGTCTTTGTAAAAACCCAATACACACTGCTCCAATGATCGGTCACCAGAAGACAATTGATATGTTGATCGGTCATTGGCGAGTGTGTTACGATGGATATAGAATGCACATCTAAGTTTTCAAGAATTTTTATTGTATTATGAAAGTTCAAGGTCTACTAACCCCCACACGAGAGATAACTGTTGAAGAACAAATGTACATGCTCCTATATGCGTTACGACATGCACATGTTAACCGAGTCATTCAAGACATGTTTCAACATTCCGGGGAAATGGTTACTAGACATTTCAACTCCATTTTGCATGCCCTGGCAATGTGGAGTTGTGATATGATACGACCGAGAGAAATATGGAAGACACCCCGCACTATATTTGTGACCATGCTGGCGGGAATTTTCCCCCGTACTTCAAAGATTGCGTCGGTGCTTTAGATGACACACACGTAAGTGCTTGTGTTCTGAAAAAAACAACAACTAGCATATCGATCAGGTAGAGATCCAAAGCACACCACTCAAAATGTGTTAGGAGTATGTGATTTTCGGATGCGCCTCACGTTTGTCCTTGTCGGCTGGGAAGGAAGTGCCCACGATAGCAGAATCCTAAATGAAGCATTATACAAAGTAGACCACAACTTCCCTTTAAAGCCCCCCATGGTAATCCAATGGCCTCATTTTTATTCATGAAACTTTATAATATAAGAGTTAATAACTTACATCAATGTTTACATACATAAATATTATCTCGTCGATGCCGGATATCCCAATCACAGAGGCTTTCTTGCCCGATACCGTAACACGAGGTATCACTTACCTGAGTTTTAGGCGGTGCAACCCAAAGGAAAAGAAGAAGTCCTCAATAGCATGCATTCTCCGTTGCAAAACGTAATTGAAAGAGCATTTGGAGTGCTTAAGAAGTGTTGGTCTTTATTAACACACATGATGCCTTATCATTTAGAGTCACAATCCCTAATTGTCACAGTGGCAATGGTATTTCACAATTTTATTATCGATGAAAGGTGGGACGAGTTGTTAGAAGAGGTTGAAGAAACCCCAAGTATTAGTTTCAATAATGGCCCCACTCGTACGAGAGGTGTAAGGATGAGTTCAACATGGGGGTTGTTAGAGATCAAATTCGTGATGCCATTGCTGAGGGGAGGAGTTGATGTAACGTATGTACGAAAATTTGTATTTCCCTTATCTTAAAATTGAAGAATTGTTTTGATGTTATTGTATCTTTATTGATGTCACTTGTACTACTTTAAGCAACTTTATGAATTATCAAGTCATATTATTTAATGTGTGTTCTCATTAAAGTGTTTATTCCTTATATGTTTCAGTTCTTTTATTACATCCAGAGCTGGTCATTAAGTTATTATCTGTTGTTTATTTACATTTGTACAATTTTTACAACAGCCTGTCATAGACGGTCATTTTGAGGATAACGGTTACAGGTCATTGGTTCCACATGACAAGTCATTTGAGGGCGTGTATGGCAACTTGGATGGTCCAGGAGTCTCTTCAACAACCCAATTTGGAAGTTGTGAACAACTTGGGGGCTCATCTAATGGACACACCATCCAACAACAACAACTCATAAGCTATGGTAGTGATTGTTGGATCGTGTAGGTTATGGGTCCACAATCTCTAATCACCTTTTAATCCTAAACAAACTCTACTTGCAAGCCAAATGATGATGCAGCGGAATTAAAAACTAAACAAGCAAGTAAAGGGAAGGAAAATGCAATCCACAAGAAGTCGGCTGGTTTTTATAGAGGTTCGGCACCCCACCCGGGTCCTACTCCTCTCTTGTAAGCTCCGCTCTGATCACCGAGCTCCGCTCACGACTTCACTAACCACTCCCCGTTCCGGACCGGGAGAGAACATCTTTACAATCCTCAAACTCGCGAACAACCCTCGCCGAGCTTGACTACACCTCTCACAATCCGAGAGGGATCCTTCGGGCTTTCACCGAAACCTTTACTCTTCTTTGACAACAACAAACTTGAGTGGGACAATCATGAAGAGAATGTGTTCTAAAAGTTTTACTTTTAAATGCCAATTATTATGAATTGAATGAGAAATCATTTTGTTCCTTGTTTATGTTATTCGTCTTTTAGAAGTGTTAAGGAAGAGGCTCTTGGTCCTTAACCGTAGAGCTCTAAAAGATATTGGTTTACATAAAACAAAAGATATTCGCAATCATGGTAATAAACATGGGACATTTATTACCAATTTAAGATTGGTCATAGATCATTGTAGCTCTACAAGTGAGTAACAACACGGGTACACAAAAGAGGAAAATATTACTTTTGTATACTGAATAGACCTAATAAGTAAAACATTATAGAATTGTATTTTCTGTGTCATTAATGTTTTACTGTGTCTTTGGTCCTTTGATATGAGACTTATATCCGATCACTTAAGAATTGCTTAATTAGACTAGTGTCTTGAGCTATCGATGAGTGTAGTGTAAAGACATTAGTTGGTTAAGTATGATTTTTGTTGGAGAAGATAGTTAGTCAAAAGATTATCATTGTCCCTCTTAATTGAGTGATGATATTAGTGGGCCCCTTGATAAAGCAAAGTTATAATGTGCACAATGTGATTTGACTTAAGTCACATATTTATAACTAGCTTAAAGAGATCAAGAAATGAATACTAATACAAAGATGACACAATACTACTTTGTGTGTATTCTTAATATCATGAGGCAAGGGACGGACACAAGTGGTGCACTCCATCACTAAATGGATCGGGTTTTGGTTCGAGTGGAATTAAGACATCTAACTAATTGGGAGCTATAATGTGTAGCTAAATACCGCTTATAGCTTGTGATATTAAGCTCTTAATATCACTGCCAACTTAGTCTAGATCCTCTCATAGGTCACACCGCAAAAACCGGGAAACAAGAAGCTAGATTTTTGGTTCATATGATGTGTCGGGTTTCTTATAGAAAATATGACACATGTGGTGAACAAGTAAAGTCAATTATGTTGTATATAACATAATTAGAATCTTGATAAATTCATATGAGATGCATATATTGTAGGATACAATAATTTATTATTGCATAGGATAATATATTGCATAAGTTGTGAATTTGCTAAAACCCCCTAAAGTTCAAATTTTGTTGGAAGTAAATCCAAAATTTGAAAAGGCAAAATCGGGTAAATGTTCGGTAATCCGTTATGGTTCGGTCGACCGAAGGATCTGTGGATCGGTCCACCGAACGTGGAACGGATGATCAAAATTGATTGACCGAACTTGACCAAAGTGCCTGGAGTTCTGGTTCGGTGTACCGAACCAGAAACGGTAGACCGAACAATGTCCAGTTCCGATATTTTCGGTTAACCGAATGACACTCGGTCAAAGACGCAAATTAGTCTGAACGGTTAAGAAGAATTTTTCTCCTTAAGAATCGGTCATCCGTCAAGTGTACGGAAATCCGAACGTGACATATTCGGTTAACCGAGTATGTCTCGGTAGACCGAGTCCCGATCGATTTTCTGCCTTTGATAATTAAAAGATTAATTTGATCAATGGTTGGATTAGCTCCAAACTTGGTCAAACGTTTTGTGGGTGCATATAATGCAATTTGGAATTGGTTTATGAGAGAAAATGTCAAGAGAACGTGACTTAAGAATAGTCATGATTGAGAGTAAGTTTGGAACCTATAAGTAGGTCCTTATTCTCCTTAATTAAGTTAGATGTTTTCTAATTATTTTCTCTCCTAATTCACCACAAAAACCAACGAAAATTCTCTTAGTTTTTTAAGTCTTTGGAAGGAGAAATCTCAAAGATTAAGGAAGGGGTTTGTAGCTAGATTCTAAGCTTGTTTGGAGATTGATTGACTAGCTCCTTTCTCTCCAACCTTGTTTAGGGTTTCGGTGAACACTCGGAGGCATCCGGCGCAACGAGAAGCGACGATCGTCTTCTTCAACGTCTCTGGAACATCAAGAAGTTTTAGAGAACTTCTAGGTATGAATTTCGGAGTCCTTTGTGTTTGTTTTAATGTGTTTTGAAACTAGTTATTAAAACAAACCAATGCATGTATGAAATAAATCGTAGAAAATTGTAATTGATCCTTATTGGGCATAAAATTTTCGAAAATATATATGTACAATTAAACTAGAAATCCTACAAATCACTCTCTAAACTTGAGCACACTTGAGAATGATTAGAATTGATCGTTAGTGTGGAAATTTGAGGCTTGGAGTGTTTGGAATGATCTCTCTAATGTAGGAGACAAATAAGTGTGGGAGAGTTATGTTAAAATGTGTTTTACAACTCTTTATATAGGCATTAGAGAGAATAGATCCGTTGGGGTTGATTGGGTGAGTGTTGGTGTAGGATACACAAAACAGAAACTTGCAGGACTCAATTATGCCTAAAAATGGTCGACCAAAACGGGTATGTCATTCGACCGTTTGGTCAAAATTCAGCTTTGACTTGAGTTCACTTAAGTTAACGATCGAACGGGCTCAGGGGATAGGTCGACCAAATTTGTCCAGGCACTTCTGGGAGACCAAATTGTGTTGGTTCGGTCGACCGCTAGGAAAGTTTCGGTCGACCGGATGTTTGGTAATTTTAGGGTATTTGGGAATAATACGAATATGACCGTTGGGTATAATACGACAAAACAAACGATCATGTGACACGTGTAAACGGTCGAACAAAATGTTTAAACGGTCGACCGTTTTGGTCCAGGCAGTTCAAGTATTGTTTAGGTGTTTTCCGTTTTTAGTTTGGATGATTTATTGAAGTCCAAATTATGTGAAATTTTGTGTGTGACTTCTATAGGGAACCTAGTGTGTGTTTGAGTATATTTTAGCTAAAGTATGCTCAATTTACACAAGTTCCTAAGACTCAAACAAAATACAAAATACATGTCTTCAAAAGAGCTTAATTACATGTCTTGACTTGATTTCCTTTCTTCCTTGAGTCTTGATCACCTGTAGAGGTTAGCAGAAAGAAATATATATGCGATGCAACATGTGTGCTACTATACATGATCATAATTAAGATTAGGTTGATTAAATCATCAAAACATAAATTAAGGCCAAAAAGCCAACAGTGATCATACCATTCAACAACAACACCCCCTAGCCTCTTCAAGTGCTCAAAGTGGCCAGCAACAAGGACTGCTTGTACCATAGAATCCAGCAGTTGAGGTTGAGGAGTTAGTGTCAACTTGTCGGAAGAAGAAGGCGCAATGGACGGATGAACGCCATGAGCTATTCTTACATTTGTGTATTGACGAGATACGTGCTGGAAACAAGCCTACTAAAGCCTTGAACAATGAAGGTAAAAAAAATCTGGTGGAAAAATTCAATCGCGAGACTGGACTGCGGTACACATGGCTTCAAATAAAGAACCACTGAGAGAATTCAAGGAAAAGATACACGACGTGGAAGTGGTTGCAGGCACAAACGGGAAAGGGATGTAATGACAATAAAAGAACTGTTGAGATAGATGATTCCTGGTGGTGGATGGACAACCAAAAGGTATAACAATTCATTAATCTAATGTTATAAGTGCAATTTACAATTTAAATATCAAAATAACCTTGTCATATGTTGTTGCAGGGTCATTTAAGGCTACTAGATTTCAAGAAATGTCCAGTAATGTTTAAGGACAAGATGTGGTTCGTGTTTGACGAGGGGTTAGTTGATGGAGGGATTAGATTCAACCCAATGAGAAAGGGAGCAAAGACCAGACTTGATAGAAGTCAAAGTCAGTCCTTCTATATCAGCAACCACAATGGTTACGACGGGCTTGAGGAAATGGAGACTTTGTTGACAAAGTTGACGAACCTCCCATACCATCCCCAACTATGCCAAATGAAAATGGAAAAAACAAAGAAGTCACGCGTCCCACCTTCAGTACAATACCTCAGAGAAAATGTGCCACACGTTTCGTGGTCTTGGAGAGAGAAAAAGATATTCTAACTGAGATGTAGAAGGACCACACTTTCAAAGTTTGTATAGAACTAACAAGGGAGTGTGGGATTTCAATTGGGACCACAGAATATGTCCGTGTTGCTGCTTTGTTCGAGGCCTTTCTTAATAGAGAAGTTTGTAGGGATCAAATGACACATAATTATCTAATCAAATTACGTTTAATTCATACTTAAAATAACAAGGTGTGCAGCAAAAAAAAATGATTGCTTTCCCTCTTTTACATCCAAAAAAATGTAGACATGAGATGTCAATTTCTCCCTTTAATCACTGTAATGAATTGGCTCCCCCTTAAATATGCAATTCATTACTTCATCTAAAATATATTTTTTAAGCTCCCTTTATCAATATATATAGGTCTACCGATTAAGTTCAATTCTTCTCCCTTTTTTTCTCATTCATGATTATTTCAATTTGTCATTGGAGATCATTTATTTGCTTTCTAACATTCTTGTTTTTTTTCACAATGGATCTCATATTGATTAACTAAATCATGAAATGCATTTTGAAACTCGTCATGTGTATATGAATCATCATTAGCAATACATTTTGAACTATCACTAGAGTATGATTTAGTTGAACATGAATTAGATCTAGTAAAGCAAGAGTTAGAAGCTACCTCACTTTGTTCATCTTCAATAGCCATGAAGAATGTGTGGGCGATCTCCCTTCTACTTTGTGGGGAAGATGATGAAAAATCATTCATAGTAGCTTTGTGAGATTTCATCTTCTTTTCTTTTCTCTTGCTCCTCTCTTTTTCCCTTCTTCTCTCCATTCTCTCATTTTTCTTCTCCTTCTCTTTTCTCTCATTTCACTCTCCTCCTCCTTTTCTCTTTTCTCTTCTCACTTCTTCTACCTCTTCTTTCCTTCATTTCTACCTAGTCTTTCTTGAGGTATTTGAAGAAATCTTTGGCTAGGATCTCAATGTCCTCATCTTCTACTCTCATCCTTGGTTCATCGGAATTTGCATGTGATGCCAAGGTTGGGTTCTTCTTGGAGGGTTCCTTCTCCTTTCGATGACTCCATTGGAGTTCATATGTCATGAGGTTTCCAATTAGCTCCTTCATCTTTAGTTATGAAATGTCATGTACTTCTTCAATTGTGACGACTTTGTCTTCTCACTTCCTTGTCATTAATCTTTCTACGAAGAACACAAAGAGAGTTAGTGATATCGGTGAAGTGAGTGTTCATTTTACTTATGTTCACACCGATTTGCATAGTGAAAATTTCATATTTACGCATGAGACGACTAATTCGAGTTTCTTTAGTTTTACTATCTTTTTCATGATGCATTTGAAGGTTATACCAAATCTCATATGCATTTTCACACCCTCTAATCATATTGTATTCTCCCTCATTTAGGCCAACAAGCAAACCACAACTAACACGGGAGGAATTTTATAGATGTTCGGTCTCCCGCCTACTTCCTCTATTTCAAACTCCACTCGACTCCACGAGCTCCGCTCACGACTTCACTATCCACTCTCCGTTCCGGGCCAGGTGAGAATGCATTTACAAAGCAAGCTCCGCGAACAACCTCGCGAATTTGGTTTCCTCCTCTCATAATCCGAGAGGGATGCTTCGGGCTTTCACCAAAACCTCTACTATTTTGACAAAGAACTTGCATGGAACAACATTTCTAGCTTGAGCACACTTTAAGTATAATGTGGAATTGATCATAAATGTAGAAGTTTAGGCTTGGAGTATTTGTTTTGAAGCTTTGAGGATTGTGAGACTTCTCTCTAGTGTATGGGATAATTGAAAGAGAGAGAGAGTTGTCTAAACAATGTGTTTGATCATCTATTTATAAGCTCCTAAAGTTTCTAGCCATTGGGGAAGATTTGATTGAGTTGTGTGCAAGATACACAAGACAGAATTCTAAGTTCAGCAAATCTATCCCTCAACGGTTGAACAGAACGAGGCCAATGGGCGACCGAAAGAAGTCCAAAAATGAAGTTCAGAAAGTGCTAGGAAAAATCGGTCGAACGAACAATGAGACGGTCAAACCTGTAGGATTTCTAGTTTAATTGTACATATATATTTTCGAAATTTTTATGCACAATAAGGATCAATTACAAATTTTCTATGATTTGTTTCATGCATGCATCGGTTTGTTTCAATAACTAGTTTTAAAACTTTATTAAAACAAATATGGGACTCCGAAATTCATACCTAGAAGTTCTCTAAACTTCTTGAAGATCCGGAGATGTTGAGGATGCTTGTCGCTGCGCTGGTTGCCTCCGAGAATTCACCAAACTCTAAACAAGATTGGAGAGAGAAGAGCTAGCCTCTCAATCTCCAATAGGGTTTAGAATCTAATTACTAACCCCTCTTTAATTCCCTTGAGAAGAATATCTCTGAAAATAAACTCAAGAATTAATGGGATTTCGTGGAGAATTATGGAGATAGAAGTTTGCACAAGAAGATAATGAATTAACTAATAAGGTAATGAGATTAACTTGTATTTATAAGTTCTCTCCAAATTACCTATTCATGTGCAACCTCTTGCCCATGATTTCATGCAAACTTCCATCTAACCATCCATTATTTGCTAACAAATAATCTCAGCCACGAATTAAATCAGTTATGGACCAATTCCATGCATGATCTAATTAATTCTTAAATTTATTCTGCAGAAAACCGTCTGGACCGGTCGCCCGTTTGGAGGTTCGGTCGACCGTTCGAACAAAGTTTCGGTCGACCGTTCGACATACGGTTGACCATTCGCAATAATAAAATATTTCATCGTAATGTTCGGTCGACCGACCGATAGATTCGGTCGACTGTTCCGAACAGATGAAAATTCCCTGTTATCAGTCGATACGTGTCCGGTCGACCGTTTACTGTTGTTTGGTCGACCGTTGAGCATTGTTCTGCTGATTGGTCAAATTTCGGTTTTACCCCTACAAATTTTGATATGTCGGGATTAGTAGTAAATTCACAACTTATGTAACATATTATCCTATGTAACGATAAATCATTACACCCCATAATATTTACATCACATATGAATTTAATTTAGATTCTAATTATGTTATTAATCATAACATAATTTTGATTTTGCTTGTTCACCCCATGTGTCATATTTTCTACATGAAACCCGACACGTCTTATGAACTCAAAATCCCCATTTCTTGTTTCTCAGTTTTGTGGTGTGACTTATGGGAGGATCTAAACTAAGTTGGCAGTGATATTAAGATCTTAATATCACAAGCTATAAGCGGTATCTAGCGACACATTATAGCTCCCAATTAGTTAGATGTCTTAATTCCACTCGAACCAAAACCCGATCCATCTAGTGATGGAGTGCACCACTTGTGTCCGTCTCTCGCCTCATGATATTAAGAATACACACAAAGTAGTATTGTGTCATCTTTGTATTAGTATTCATTTCTTGATCTCTTTAAGCTAGTTACAAATATGTGACTTAACTTAAATCACATTGTGCACATTATAACTTTGCTTTATCAAGGGGCTCACTAATATCATCACTCAATTAAGATGGGCAATGATAATCTTTTGACTAACTATCTTCTCCAACAAAAATCATACTTAACCAACTAATGTCTTTACACTACACTCATCGATAGCTCAAGACACTAGTCTAATTAAGCAATTCTTAAGTGATCGGATATAAGTCTCATATCAAAGGACCAAAGACACAGTAAAACATTAATGACACAGAAAATACAATTCTATAATGTTTTACTTATTAGGTCTATTCAGCATACAAAAGTAATATTTTCCTCTTTTGTGTACCCGTGTTGTTACTCACTTGTAGAGCTACAATGATCTATGACCGACACGACAATCTTAACTCGGTAATTAATGTCCCATGTTAATTACCATGATTGAGAATATCTTTTGTTTTATGTAAACCAATATCTTTTAGAGCTCTACGGTTAAGGACCAAGTGTCTCTTCCTTAACACTTCTAAAAGACGAATAACATAAACAAGGAACAAAATGATTTCTCATTCAATTCATAATAATTGACATTTAAAAGTAAAACTTTTAGAACACATTCCCTTCAAAACCAACAAGGTTGAAGCTTAAGTTTACTCAAGTGAACGGACGAACTAAATAATTGGGTTGGTCGCCCATTTAGGGGGTTTTGGCCAGGGTAAAGGTAATCGGTCGAACGAAAGGTGCTTCGAGCAAAAAGATGGATTTTTGGTCTCAAGAGAAGTGTTCAACCGGTCCACCATTATAAGGTCAACGTTCGTCCGGTGGCCAATTGTATTCTAGGGGTTGGTTAAATTTATACAAATACGATCGTTGTATAATACGACAAGGTTAACGATCGACCGAAAGGTCAAAAGTGGTCGACCAGTGGAGCTTGGAAAAATACACTTAGAAGGTCTGTTATAATCGGTCGAACAAGACACTGGTTCCGATCGACTAATGGACACAGGAAGTTTAGGTTTTGGTTTAGTGATTTTCCGGCTAAGGTTTTATGTGATCTATTGAAGTTCAATTGATGTGAAATTTGTGTGTGACTTCTACAAGAAACTTAGTGTGTGTGTGAGTAAGTTTTAATTCTTGTATGCTCAAGATTACACAAGTTCCTAAGACTCTAAAATAAAATAAAATTATATGTCTTCAAATAGCTTTGATTACATGTATTGACTTCAAATACATTCTTCTTGAGTCTTGAACACTTGTAGATGTTAGCACAATACAATATATCTTCTATGCATTATGTGTGCTACACTATATTTGATTGTAATTAAGATTAGATTGGTTAAATAATCAAAACACGAATTAAGACAAAAAGGCAACACGAACCACCCGCGCATGCATCTTCTCTACCTCCTCCAACCTACGTTGCAAGTTCTCCATGACCAAAAGTATGATCTCGAGCTTGCAATCGTTCGAGAACTGAAGAACGTGTCGGGGAATGGTCCCCGCATTGTCGTATAGAAAGAAAACACAATGAGGAAGTCCCTATCACCAAAGCCTTTGTTAGAAGACATCAAATAAATCGAAAACACGATAATGGGAGGAAATAACCACAACCGCATGTAGTGGCGTCGGGCAGCAGAAGAACCATGGGCCTCCACCACCCTCAGAAGTCCCAATGTGTTGGCGCCTCGTCGGCAGCAGACAATAGCAAGTAGGGGTACGGTAGGTCAGGGTTGGATCGTCGACCGCCTCAATGAAGACCATGGTGTTGTGCGACGGGGAGGGAGAGGGGACACGAGTGGAGGAAGATGGGAAACTACAAGAATGGCATGACTGAAGTGGAGAGGGTATTTGAGGAGACGAATGAATGAGGATAAAGCTGTAACTCCGCCCCCATATGGGACGTCAATGGGTTCCCAAGAAACTGGTCATCCAAACAAAATGACTCTACCAACTCCGAATTTATTGCAGCCAAGTTTTTGAAGAAATTCTGGTTTCTTGAGAATTTGGAGTCTCGGGACCATGCACCCAAACACGACATTAGTATAACTTGTCATAACACGAAGTTGTTACAAATCAAGAGATTCTACAATAGTTGTCTTTTATCTTTTAGTAGCAAATTCACAACTTTTAGTAGCATATTTTTAAGTTAGTAGCAAAAAAATTAGAATGCCTTTTAAAATGCATTTAATAATTATATAAATCAATTTCATATTGCAAAATCATGATTTTATATATTGTGGAATTTCATTTTTTAGATGATATGTGATCAATGTATGTGCAATTTTTATTACATTTTTGTAGAAATACATTTCCCAAATAATAAATAAAACACATTTTAAGTCAACAAAATAAATATCTAAAATTGAAGATCTTTCATCGAAGTGAGTTGCACTTGCACTAAATTGTTATTACACAATACAATCACTATATTAGAAAAATGTTATTATTTTATAAAATGAACTTTTTAGTTTCTTAGTGAAGGTGTTCACGGATAATAAATTTTTTGCACCTTATATTAGTCAATTGTTCCTAGTTAATGTTCAAAACCTTGGTTTATTACTATTAGACTATGAAAGAAATGTACACAATTTAGATTGCATATTGGATTAATGTTTTTGTTAAATATCTAGAAAATGATTTTTTTCGTGATTTGTACTTCATTTTTAAGCAAATGTTGGGAAGAAATGTCTAATTCGTGTGATGATAGATATCTATTTAATAGATATTCTTTTACATTTTTCAATGTGCTTTTAATTGTATATTTTTTATTATTTCCAATTACGTTTGCAATCATGTGTTGATTTGAATTGGAATATATAATTAAGTTTCCAATTTTTTATCTTGTTTGAGAAATTATGAAAGAAGTCTTTAGTTGTTAGCATCTGTGTGAATGCAAAATAGTTATTATCTGTTAAATACTGTGTTGAAGTATCCAACAACTCATCAATGTTTGAATCTTTAGATTAAAATCCAACATCTAAAATATGCAACTTCAATTACCTCGAAATAATGTTGACCTCACCTAAAAATCACCTATATATCTCTTATAGCCTAGTGTTATAATTCAGCTTCCTTTCTCATAAATACTTTTACAAAGTCAAATTTCATTACATGATAAAGAAAGAAACCAAAAACAAAAGGTCCAGTCCCATGATATCTACCTGGCCACAAATATAATGCGATTGTTGGACACTTATAGTTTTGTAGATTTAAAGGGCGAATTTTGATACTAGCCGAACTAACTCATTATAATTCCAAAAAATATTTCTTTTTTATCAATGGGCAATCAATTCAATCCACATGCATGAGCAGGCTACAGGTGACTTTAGGTGTCCAGTTGATCGCTTCGAAAATCAAAACTGAAGTGAGGAATAACAATTTATACAACTGATATTATTTCTACTTTGAGTTGAAAGTCTATCATGATCAAGTAACGTTATTTTACGAATATTATGTTTGTGTGCCTTTCTCTTGTAGGTTGCGGACCATTTTTTCCGACTTTTCTTTTGATGATTGGTTATATGCATTGGAATATTGGATAATAACTATTAGGGCTATTGATCCACAACATTAGCAGCAAAATATGACATGTGTTTTTTGTTTAGCTGCATAATAGCCTTGGTAATGGACCTAATGGTATCGATATCATATAGTTTAAACTTAACATGACCAAAGGCCGAAAGTCCAAAACCATGTTCTATATGTCAACAATAATAGAAACAGTTTTATTGGTGTCATATTCTTGTCCACTGGAATCTGTTGTTATGAGTTTTTTTTCTCAGTTTTGTTGTTTATGCACATTTTGATAAACACAATAACTCATTTTTTGCACTTATCTATATTTTAAAAATAATTAAATTGTATACATGTTTCATATATAAATAGTAGCACATTTAAAACTTAAATAAAACTCTTGCGTAACGCCCAACCCGCTTTAGCACATCGGGGGGCAAGGTGAACACATGGGTACCTGATTGATTCTTGGTCCGTTGGATCTTAGATATGTGTCAGCTTTTATTATTTATTATCTTAGATAGATTCAAAAGCAACTTTGGTTAAAAGTTTCTGCTTGCATTTCGTAGGATATACTTTTATAATTACTCTAAGTCAGGAACTCAGGATGCACCACTTGCCGTTCTATATCTCAAGATCTATGAATAATGAATTTGTTTCAAATTTATTACACACGATAACAACCTCATCGTTCTGTGGAGGTCACATTAGACTATAGTTTCTGGCCTCTTTAGCAACACTACATGTCTACATCGATATCTTGATATGCTGTGCAATTTATTTTTCGGTGATGTTTTAATCAATTCTCACACCAATACAGATTTTTTTCTTCAGAAAGTACGTTATCCAAAAATCACCAACTCGATCGTCAACAATTATCATCAATACTTTGTCTTCGTCCAAGACTTTTTAGAAATGTGACAAAATACAAGTGGATGACTTCTTAACCTCGTATTGCTCTCTTCTCCAATATGGGAGGCGGAGAAGGTGTAGCATTGGAAGTGGAGAAGACACAAAGCAGACTAGATTTGCACTTGCTAAAAGATGGTGTCGCGACCTGTAAGTACGGGTGAACTTCGGTCCGGGAAATTTTTGGGACCTCCGGACCGAATAAATTCAGGTCAGTCCGGTCCAAAACTCGAATTTTATCCACAAAATCTTGGTTCGGTCCGGTCTAGGTGCTCGGACCGAACTAAAATTTGCTCACCCCTAACTGTAAGTGTGGGAAGAAAGCTTGAAGATTTAATAATGAACAATTTTAATTGGTTATATCTACCGGTGACAATGAAACCGGTCAAACTGAACTGAATCCATTGATACAGAACTGAGATAAAACCGATATGGGGCGGATCTGGTTATTCAATTTCAGAACTGATTCAGTTCCAGTTATAGTTACCTTGTATTTGAGGTATTATTATAAATAAATAAATATTAACCTTAAAAAGTTACTGTAAGAAATGAAAAAAAATAGTTTGTAGATGTAAAAATTGAAAATTTTACATGTTTTTGTACCAGATCCACCAGTTCAATTCTAGATACTCAAGTAGATTATGGATCAAGTTCCGATTCTCCCGGTACATAACATGGACTTCCTGATTTATCATTAACAAGACTCCATCTAGCATCACATGTAGATCTTCACAGTTCAGGCTTCGGACTGTTCTTTAGTGACGCAGTCCTAAAAGCCACCACTAACATTACTTGTTGCTATTACAATTTACAAGGGCCACGCATAATAATTCTTTGTAAGAATTGTACACAAAGGCACAAAGGAAATTATAGTTTCTTTGTATAATTATGCTTGTCTAAGGGTGGATCCGTATGTCAGTGATTCGGTCTCATGATGGCCATACGACTTGGAAGTTTAACTCCACAGCGAGCCAGGCAGAAGAAGTCCAGAGTAAAGAAAATGTCACGCCTCTTTCTTAACTACTTGGTAATAACCATTATAATCGTGTCATGAGTTGTTTTGTGTCTCTACGTTGCAATTTTTAAAGAAGATGAACTCTTCTTTTATGCTATATCCATCTTTATAAATAAATATTTAATTACAATTGTCATCCTGAATTATACATTGATATCACTTTTTACCATTGAACTTTCAAAATTTACAGTTATCACATTAAATTTTCGTTTCGTAACACTTTATCTCCATGAATTTTAAAAATCAACTATTTAAACCCACATTCGACTATTTTTTGTTACAATTTTGTTGTTGTATTCCTAGTACACTCCTAAATATATACATATGACTTGGAAGTAACTCCAGACTTGGAAGTAACTCTACAGCGAGCCAGGCAGAGTAAAGAAAATGTCACACCTCTTTCTTAACTACGTGGTAATAACCATTATAATAGTGTCATGACTTTTTTGTGTCTCTACGTTGCAATTTTTAAAGAAGATGAACTCTTCTTTTATGCTATATCCATCTTTATAAATAAATATTTAATTACAGTTTGTCTTTCTGAACTAAACATTGATACATTTGCATCATTGAACTTTCAAAATTGGCAGTTACCACATTAATTCGTTTTGTAAGACTTTATCTCGTTGAATTTTAAAAATCAACTATTTAAACCCACATTCGACTATTTTTGTTGCAATTTTGTTGGTGTATTCCTAGTACACTCTTAAATCTATATTTATGTGAAAGTTCAGATCAAAATGGATACCCGATATGGCTAAAATTTGAGTCTAAATTAATATAAGCGTAACTTTTGTCCACGACAGTGATAATACTACCTACGAGAAGTGAAGAATATGGAACAGTTGTCATGATAAATTCATTTTATCTTACCAAATTGACTTAGCTGAGGTTCCCATTTTTTTTAACAATAAAAAAACATGGCCAATGTTCACACGAGGATAGTCGGAAAAACAGGACCAGTGAATCAAATTGTAAAGCGTTATTCTCCTTTAAAAATTAAACACATTTCTTATAAATCCAACATTCCAACCCAAAATGTTTTCATGCAAAATATCTCTACATAATCCCTTATTCCAGAGAAGCAAGGTACGATTTGTTAGTGTGGTCCTCAACGATCACCCCAAAAGTAATGTTTCGCTTTCAGGTCCGTTTGGGAACACCTGCCGTGGGATTCTAATCCTAATTGAGTTTTTAATGATGTTTAGGTGGTGATTAGGAGGAGATGAGATTGAAGGGTTGAGATGGATTGGAGATTAGATGGTTACTGAGAATTGAGGTGGGGTGAGATATTTATTAGTGATTCTCCCTCTCTCTCACGTCTCTCTCTCTCTCCTAGTTGGTGCTCCGGCAGAGGGTTGAGCTCCGGCGAGGCGAAGGTGGTCTTCGTGTGTGGGTTGCTCGTGGAGGTGAGTGTTGGTTTCTTAACCATTCCCGCTTGTTTGGTTCTCCCTCTCAACCTACCTCATTTTCAGTGGTTGGAGTGGAGAGTGAAGGAGGTGAAGGTGTGCTCGTCGAGGAGGAGGTGATTGTTGATCGAGCGTGAGGTTCGTCGACGGATCGTGTGTTGGGGAGAAGTGCTCGTGGAAGCGTCGTCGGGGTTCTTCGAAGGTTTCTTCAAACCTTCACGGTATGTCAAACTTGTAGTTGTAGCTCACTTTTGTAGTGTGAGTATTTGCAAGTCGACGGTAGGCCTTCTGACTCTTCGCAAGCAAACGTGCATCAGTTTTACTACCTGATCGGTCGACCGGTTGGTGCAAACGGTCGACCGTTCTTAATGAGAATTCAGGTTCTGCCTCACACCGGTCGAACGATACTCTTGGGCGGTCGTCCGGTTGTGCATTTGAGGCAAGCCTGGTGGTTTTTGGTCGAACGAGGACCTTTTGCCGTTCGACTGTGCACTGTTGTAGGTCGGTTGGGGCGTTGACCATCTAAACGGTCGACCGCCTATGTGACTTTGTCTGACCGGTGACTTAAGTTGGAATAGTGGTTGGTTTGACCGAAGGTGATTCGGTCGACCGGACTTGATGTTGAGTGTGGGGGAATTCCCTAGTGGAATTTGGTCGACCGAGAGTGCTCGGGGGTTCAACCGGATTCGTTGGTGAGAGTTGGGGGAATTCCCTGGTGGAATTCGGTCGACCGAGAGTACTCAGGGGTTCGACCGGATTCGTTGATGTGAGTGAGGGGTTTTCCCTGTTGACTTTCGGTCGAACGGGTCCCCTTTGTCGTTCGACCGATTTGTCATTTTGTTTGTTGAACCTGGGAGGCGACTTCTAAACGGTCGACCGGTCTCTGACTTTGGTTCGACCGGACGAGTGTGGTTGGTGGGAATTGGTCGACCAATGGAGTGCCGGTCGAGGCAATTGCCCTGTGTTTGTGAGATTTGGTCGACCGGGACTTTTGGTTCGGTCGACCGTTTGTGTCCAGTTTTGCACGTTGGAGGTGCAGTTGTTGTGGTCGTCCGTGTGAGGCGAGTTGTGGTGTCGATGTTCTTCCGGCAAGTGTGCTAGTGAGCACGAGTGTTGCAGTGGTTGGGTGAAAAAGCCATGGAGCCCCGTAACTGTGTGAGAGTTGTGGTTGTGTGAAAAAACACTGGAGCCCAGCTTGGAAATGTGTGTGTTGCGGTGGTTGGGTGAAAAAGCCCTGGAGGCATGTAACGGTGTGAGAGTTGCGGTTGGGTGAAAAAGCCCTGAAGCCCCGCTAGTTTGTGCGGGGTTGAGTGAAAAAGCCCTGGAGCCCAACCTGGTTGTGGTAATTTTCTTGTTGGTAGAATTGCTTTGTTAGGGTGTCTTTCAGTTCATGCATTGTAGAGTTTGGCACACGGGGGTTCCTTCTGGAAACTCAGGCATTGTTGCATGTTTGCTTTTTAGGCCGTGATCGGTGATAGGGGGTGGTAACCGAGGGGAGGAGCGATGCAACCTGATCCTGCTTTCTCTCATTTTCAGGTCAAAGTGATTACTTATATCTATTGTTTAGCCTTTTGAAATGTAATTACACTTTTGAAATACTCGGATATAAATATTATATATGTTGGTGCACATCTTCCTTGTGTTTTGAGTAATATCCTTTGTTAATTGTTGTTTAGAAATTTTAAATTTTCTGCTTTGTTAGAGAATGTTACACCTGCGTTTGCGGTGGGGTTCCCAGAACATACATTTATTAGCTAGAGGTTTGAACACGACGTTATGCAGTTGAGTTTTCCAAATTGCAACTTCTTGTTTGCGGAAGCACGGTTATAAAGTTTGGGTTTTGGATACCCTTGCTTCAAAACCCACGAAAATCATTAAAAAATCACAATAACCCCACTCAAAATACCATGAAAATCTCAACCAACCATCTGAACAAATGTATGGGATTGAAAACATGTATGAAGTGGTTTGAACAATAAGTTTTTTTCATGAAAGAGCATTTACATAAAGTTCTAAGACCTCATTAAACGCAAATCATGTACTGCTTGTGGGATTGTGCCGTTGGGCGATGGAGCCTTGTTGGTTGGTGAGGTTTGACCGTTTGAGTGGGTTAATCACTTGTTTGGATGTTATTTGGGAAAATTATCAATTTAAATGTGGAAATAAATACGGAGATAGAGCTTGGAAACTGATCTATTTTAAGGGGTAGTAAAGGAAGAATAGGAAGCGTTCTGCAAAACTCTAGGTATGATCAGAGTTTTGAAAACATTTCTTTCCATACAAACAAAACGCAGATCACTCAAAAACCCAAACGTCTAAAGTACTTTGTTTGGGTGCAAAAACTAACGTTTCGGCGTCATGAGTCTCAAAACGCAATCTCATTCCTTTATTCCCAAACAGACTCGTAATCAACATCCTTGGCCCTTCGTCGATGCCAAGAGAAACCATTTTGACGTTATTTAAAAAAAGGAAAAATCATTTTATATACGGAAAAGACATGAAAAGAATCAACCACCGGGTCCGGGGCAAATAGTACCCAACAAACAGTTTCGGTGGTAAGAATCGGATTCGGATCCCATCCCTCGTGGTCCTTGAGACCCGCGCCGACCTCTCCATTTCACCACCCACCAACCAAAAAATAAAATAAAAATCCAAAAAAAGTATATAGACTACAGCTGCCTATAAGAAGGAGGGAGTACGGACGAAGACGACAGTGGTAAGACCAAGACAAGACACAGTTGGCTCCTTTTTCACTGCCTCCATGTTAAATCTCATCCATAAATGTACACACCACAGAGGGTTGGCGAAAAAAAAAAGAGGAAAGAAAGATGGGTAGTAACAGTGCTGCTGCTGTGATGTGATGATATTATTTTTTTGCCATAATAGGCTTTCCCCTTCCTCCTCAATCCCCAATTCCCATCCCTCCCACCCCCACTTCTGGTAAGTACCTTCTCCCAATCACTTTTCTTCTTTTTCTTCTTCTCTTTTTTTAGGGTTTTTGCTTGTTTGCTGTTTTTTTTGTGGAGATCGGAGAATCGAAGGCGATGGCGAGGGAGAAGATAAAGATAAGGAAGATAGACAATGCGACGGCGAGGCAGGTGACGTTCTCGAAGCGGCGGAGGGGGCTGTTTAAGAAGGCCGAGGAGTTGGCCATTCTTTGCGATGCCGAGGTCGGTCTCATCATTTACTCGTCCACCGGGAAGCTCTTCGAGTACGCCAGTTCCACGTATGTTTCCCCCACATGTCTTCGATCTCTTGTTCCTTTTTTCTTTTTTGGTTGGATTAAAATAAGAAGATGTTTTGTAGATCTGGTGAGAGGAATATTAGTGAAGTTTTGGTGAGTTTTGAAATGACGTTAGTGCAGGAAAGGACCGTCTCGCTCACTAACTCACTACGATTTGTTTCTTATTCTCGACTTTATGTGTTGTTGGATTAAGTTTAATTTTTCCTTAAGTGATGTTAGTTAAATATATATAGTAAAGTAATATTACATGTTAGGTTTTAGGCTTTTAGATCTTAAAAGGACGGAATAAACAAGTGTTTAGGGAGTACTGTTTGGGTTCAGTAAATATATGTAGAATTGTAGACAATACTTAGTTCCTTGCTTAAATTGAAACGAAAATCATGTTCATTGATTAGGGTTCCTGATTTACTTTACTTCACATCTTCACCTATATTATCAATCACCTGAACCATATGATTAACACTTAAATTATCTTAGGAAGATCAAAACGTGTATAACTTAGCCTAAACGTTTGGAATCGTATCCCATCTAGCAACCCAAGGTTTCTCCATGGCCACAATGCTATCCATAGAAATGCAAGAAATATGTGATCTACTATGGATATGTGGTAATTTGCGTGCACGACGAATCTGGAGATAGAAAGACGTGTGTACGTTGACCATCTTTGATATATAGGTTGGATGTAAATATACATTTCTGAGTCCTTCAAATATTATTTTAGTTGAAACAATAATATGCAAGAGATCTAGACTATAGATGATCCGTTGTGATTTTCTTGACAGCATGTTTGGGAAACCTGTTTGAATTAGCTCTTCATGCTTCAATATAAACCTAACATATATCTAATCTCTTAGTCGCCGAAAATCATATACTGCAATATAAACCATAGTAGCATATAATCATATATATCTCTTAGTGGCCCAAAGTCAAATATCTCAACGTTGGAAAGAAAGTCTAGGAATACGTCTGGAAAATATATATAGGGTTTTGGATGTTGCAACTAAATTCTATCATTTCATAATCAGGAAATAAAATATGTCCCACTTTGTAAAAGAATCAAATATTATGTGTTCAATACAAATTGAATTGCTACAAGAAGTTGACAACTTGTAAACCTTCTCTACAAAATCAAAATATTTGCCAAAGAACACGCCATTTTAAAAGTTAGTGTCATGCCACTACATTCACGACAAGTAACAAGTGTCAACTCGAGTGTAAACTATGCAATAGATACTGTGGTCCATTATTAATTATCTTAGGTTTCTGCTTTCAAAGCATAAGCACGTTTAAGTATTGCACCACAAGCACAATCTCATTGAAAGGGTCTTCTTAGAGATCATTTTTTCTTCTTTCTACGTGCAAGTGTTTTCCTTATGATTACTCGAGTACTTGCATCGTGCCAACATCATTCTTGTTTTATCTAATAACCATTTGAATGAATTCTTAATTCAAAATATTCATTGTAGACCTAAAATATTGCCACTGTTGAAACTTGAAACAGATGTAATCTAAAATTAATACATACTGCTTGAGTGCTGCTGCCCATTTTCCAGATACTTTAAAATGCTAAGAATCCCTCCTTGTTTGCTTACAGCACTTTATATGAAGTTATGAAAGAAAAAGAGACATAGATGAATACATACAATATAGTTAAGATTTCTTCCAATTATCATGATTTGATTTAGTTTCATAAAGTAATATGAATCCCAGGAAGCCCACCCACTTTCCCACCCGGAAATCCACACACGCAAGTTTTTTTTTGTTTGAAATTCAGTTTTTTTGTCCTTTTAATTGTTCTCTTGTCATAACAGCCGTCATTATTTTCCATTGTCTTGTTACATTTAAAGCATGTATTGTCAAACTAAAATATCCATATTACACCACGAAAATACATTTATTATAAAACAAAAGTACTTTTATTATAACACAAAAACATACAATATTCTCATTGTTATAACACGAAAATGTTTAAACTGTAACACTAAACCCAAACTTCACCACGAAAATACTCATATTGAACCTACTCACACATTAACTCCAAGATACCCTCATAATCAGTATAAAATATCCACATGTGAAAATATCCTAACATTTAGTGTAAAATACCCAGCAAAAGCACCTACAAATTTATTGAACACATCCACACATTAACTCCAAAGTACCTTCACGATTAGTATAAAATACCCACCTTCAAAATATACCATCTCATTCAGTATAAAATATCCAGCAAAAACATTTACAAATCTATTGAACATACTCATACGTTAACTCCAAAATACCCTCATAATCAGTATAAAATACCAATCTTGAAAATACATTCACATTTAGTATAAAATACTCAGCAAAAGTACCTACAAATCTATTGAACATACCCAAACATTAACTCCAAAATACTCTCATAATCAGTATAAAATACTCATCTTGAAAATACCATCGCATTGTGTATAAAATACCTAGCAAAAGCACCTACAAATCTATCCAACTTACCCACACATCAACTACAAAATACTCTCACAATAAGTATAAAATACCCACCTTGAAAATACCCTCACATTCAGAATAAAATATGCAGCACAAACACGTACAAATCTATTGAAAATACTCACACATTAACTCTAAAACTACCCTCACAATCCGCATAAAATACTTACATTGAAATCCGAGATTACGATCACCATGGCCTCTTGGGTCACCACCACCTTCGTCATCTACCACCACCACTTTCGGTGGACCCACCAACACCACTACCATCTACCACTACCCAAACACCCATTCTGCAGTCACCACTAATAACACCACCACCACCTTCCAATGCCACTATTATCACCACAATCACCTATCACTGCCATCACCACCACCTTCCGTAGCCACCACCACCATCCGCACCACCACCGATCTTCTCACCAGCTTTCGTATTCACCACTAACACCTACCACCACCACCACCTAACCGTCATATTCCATGCGACCACTTCTCACTACCATCACCTTGAGCCACCAAAATCACCACCACCAACAACCGTTCATCACCTTTTCCCTCTCCAACCAAAAATGTTGAAAGTAGTGAGAGGAAAAGTGAAAAGAGAGAGATTGAAATGGGGTGGGAGAGTTACTGACCAAGGAATATTAACTTGTCTATTATATTATCCCGGTTGGTTGATGATTGAGTCATCGTGTGATACTTATCGACAGGCATCGGACCACACTATGCCATGTTATGTCATAAGTAGAGAGTGTGTTGTTACTCTAGCTCTGGTCACTATTTATTTGAATGTTGAATGCAGTAGCTTAAAGTTGTTTTGTACGTTTCATGTTACATATCAGATTTTAACACAAAACTATCTACCTAAACCCTACTCCTAGTTAAGGTGGGCTCTAACAATTTTTAGGTCACAAGAGTATTTGTTGTTGTGTTATGAACCATGTAATGTTGACATTTCTTCCGTGTATAACTTCAATTCTTTGATATCGAAAATTAGTTGGAGATATATAGCAATCATACCTGAAATATAGATAAATAAGTTTCCCACCTCTTAGTTATTATATGTACAGTTGTACATATTTATTTCTTGTCTGGTACCTTATTTTTGAAGTGGTTCGCATGGTAAACTTATGGTTGTTCTTATCTTTGATCCACTATACTATTGAAAACTTGGAAGCATGAAAGAAATCATTGAGAGGCACAGCAATCATTCGAAGAACCCTCAGAAGCTAGATGAGCCATCTCTTGAATTGCATGTAAGATGTTGGCTCTTGTCTCTTCTTTAAGTTTTCAACATTCCATCACTAATTTAGGGATTACCCATCCTAATGATGCATGCCAATCACACGACTTAATATGCTTCCATTGACGTCCAATAATGTATCAACTTAATAGGCTTTCAAAAAAAACTACCAATTAACTAAATACATGCATTAGTAGAAGTGCATAACCTTATTTGGTATTAGTTTTCAACAATCGCATTCCTTCGGTATCAGAGTTTTATTTTTCACATATACGACAATGAAGCCTTAAAACTCAAACCAATAAAGGTAGGAAAGGAAACTCACCAATTGATGGAATAAGTATCTCTCAATATCTTCGTATTTTTATCTCTTTCAAAAAAGATCTTCATATTTTTATTGCTAATGACATAATCTTACTCATAAACCACTCAACCTTTGCATTTATAGAACGTAATCCTAGTAAATTAGTAATACATGTTGGGAGTTTAGTATTCGTACCATCAACTAATTAAGCAAACATAACATTTATTTACGCAGCTAGAAAACAGTGATTGTGCAAGACTCAGCAAACAGATTGCAGAAACGGGTCACAAACTCAGGTATGTTTTAAAATTATCCACGTATGTTTTGATCCTCATCCAAGTGCTTGTTGGTCTTTCATGGGTGTTGTTTATAAATCTAATAATATTTTAGATGATGATGATATATGTTAATTATTTGTAAATCCAAGATTGACAACCAAATACATGATTTGTTTTTACCTTGTTGGGATTTTTATGTCACTAAATATTTTATAATCACGAGAACTAAATGTTTCACATGAGAAGTACCGGTAACACTTATTCAAACGTAAACGAAGTTTAGAATCTTAAACATAACATAAGAGCATGTATTAAAGTAAGCATGATCATGTTGGAAGTAACATTGTTACACTAATTTGAAAAGGTATCAATGTAAGACTAAGTTCTAAATTCCACCTCTTTACATCGTATTTATTTTTGACAAATTTGAAACTGACAAATGAATGTAAAAATACCATGAAGGTTACATATTCTAAAGATGAATGATCCAAACTAGCGGTTGGCACTTTTAAATCTCAAGTTAAATTGGCTTATTCAATGTAATCTTATGGGTCCATGCATACAATTTTGTATTGTGAAATTTGGTTGGTTTACCACCTTAACAAACCCTAAGCACTTAAGTGAAGGGTAGCGTATTCAACTATGTTACATAGTGTTACACACTTCTTGGGTTTAGAAACGTGGGAATTGCTCAACACTCTCCCTGCTTAGGCGACCGAGATTATTTTTCTTTGTGTTTACGCATGAACAATGAGTTAGAGTGGGTTGATCGACCAGTGGAAGCCTCTATTGGTTGACCGACCCACTCTGATACCTTGTGAAATTTGGTTGATCACCACTTAAACAAAACCTAAGCAGTTGAGTGAAAGGTAGTGGATTCAACTCAATTATAGAGTGTTGCATAATTCTTGTGTTTAGCAGTGTGAGAAATTGCTCGACATGTACATCAACGAAATCTCGATAGACACGATGACGTAACCATGGTCTTTTTTATTGTCAACGGTGGGCAATATGGGTTGCATTGAGCTCCATCCCTTACAATGATAGCCTTGTTCTACGTTAGGATCGTTTTTCTTTTTAACGGAGTAGCTGCAGAACGTGACGAGAAATATGAATATTAGAATTTGGTAAACTTGGTTTATTTTTTTCTTTGAATTAAAATATTATACTATTTATATAGGTATTGATTGACTCTAATATAAAAATAACTAAGATAACAAAATAAGAAAACTATCTATTGCCAACATATCAATTTAAATCAAAAAACAGTTAGGAAATAAATCAATTATGATATTGTAGAGAATATTGTACGACTTGATTGAATATTTGCATTTATAGCCCGTCAAAAGATGAGGAACTAATTGTATCATTCTAACACATTTTTCCTACACGTAAGATGTTATGTATTTTTTTATACTCGAAATAGGACTAGCTTTCAAACGTTGAAAATGCGTATCAATTTTACTCCAGGCAAATGAAAGGAGAAGAGCTCCAAGGATTGTCACTCGAAGAGCTCCAAATGCTTGAGAAGACACTTGAATCGGGGTTAGCTCGTGTGCTTGAGAAAAAGGTGTGTTACTTTCACAATGCTTTTTTTTTGTCGTTCTACCATCATTACACCATAATTGAGGTTAGGAGAAAAATATTTGACGAAGTTGTATAAATTTAGGGTGGTCAAATCATGGATGAGATCAATGGCCTGCAACAGAAGGTTCGTACAATATTTTTTTATGAATCTAATCTTTAGTAGTCATTACTAATTTCTTGTGCGATTGGCTAAAAGGTTATAAATATCTATTATATATTGTAATCTTCAGCTTAATTTGTACCTACATTCGCCCCTTTGATATTTGTTGATTGAATCACTTTTATTCAATTTATGTATCAAAGTTTGTGGCACTAATCCATCCAAACGAAGAGCCTTAATCATGTCTAGTTCATGTTTTTCGGATCTTGCCATAGATCATAGTGGTAAGTAATTGTAAACAATAAACACTTTCTTCGCTCATATTACTAATGTTTTAATGGCATGGGTTGTAGCAATTTTATCACAAAAAATTCGTAGATTTGTTTAGTAAACCTGGGGCATTAGGTAGCACCTTCGATTGATTGTCGACATTCAACTTCACACGTTTATGTTAGATTTTTCGAATTAACGAAAGCTAATTGGTCTTTGCAGGGAATGAAGCTGATGGAAGAGAATGCGCGACTCAGACAGCAAGTATATTAATTTGCTTTTATTTTCAGCTCATAGGTTTCTTTAATTGATCGTTCCCATTAAATATCATAAAATGCTGATTAAAGATTGATTTGCCTTCAAGAATTGAGATGTTTCTCCATTTACCTGAAATAGGATGAAGTTCAATCGATCAAGTTGTCATTTTGTTACATGTTTAATAAATTGTAATATTGATTATTAAGTTACTCGTTTTCTATCTCATGATGGCATGATGCATATCGCTCAAGAATTTAGAATTGGATATCTTCAAATGTGAATAAATTAGGGAGGACACTAGTTCATAGCTAATTTGATGTGAAATGGTTGCAGCTGCTAGAGATATCTGGAGAAGGAAATCAGATAGCAGCTAATCCTGAGGGGCAGTCTTCCGAATCCGTCACTAACGCCTCAAATTCTGGAACTCCCCCTGAATGTGACGATAGCTCAGACACATCGCTCAAGTTGGGGTATGTAATTATATCACATTACTTCTTACAGTTATCGCATCCATGCATAAGCTAAGGCCTACGATAGATGGTAAATTTCTAGAACTGCCTACCATTGAAGTATTTGAAGATAGATCTAGAATGTTTGAAATTTGAGTTGCCAACCGACTTTCTCGTACGTCTAAGGCGAATAACAGGACAACCCTTTGACAAAAAATCGTCAATGTAAATGGATATTTATTGACAAATTTTTAAGCTTTTGATTTCAGACTAGATGTCCCCTTGATGTGTTAGTACTCGTAACCATCTGGGGTCTCTGTGTCGTTGGTTGAGACTGCAACTCTTAATGGACAAGACATTGGATGAAGTTTCAGTGACATGTCTTCGAATATAACTATTGGATGTAGTTAGTTGTATGTCGAAAAAGAGTTGGAAGTACCGCAGCGATTACACTGTCTTATTACCAACAAAATCAACTTATTTGATACTCTAAAAGGTAGAATATATATATATATATATTCTGGTACTGAACATCAAACATACCTGTTAAATTGTTCAAGTTATTGACGAGTTAAGGACGTTCAGTATGTTAATTAGTTAACAAAAGGCTAAGCTTCCAATCTTTACGTATGCACCTTTTTGGGGGAATGACATATTAACATGTCTCGGCCAAATTTTCATACAACCCCTCAAAGGAACATATTGGACTCCATCAAAGTGAGGTACAAAGTCATATGGGCCCTATATTATATGGGCTACCTTTTATTGGAGATGTGGCCTTTAATCCATTTTTGAGTGTAGTTGATTCAACAACTACATTCCAAAATTAATCCCTCTTTAGTAGAATGGTTCCAATAAACATTGTATGAAGTTTAACTGTCCTGGTAAATTTTGGTAAAAGATGATTATGATGTTCTTAGTGCAAAATATGGCTTTGGTCTTTAGTGGTTCTATAGGAAAATAAGAAATTACCCAGATCTGGTGCTCTATCCAGGTGTGGTTTGGAAATCAGTAGGGCAATCATTTTAAATCTGGAAATTGATTCTTAGATGTGCCATGTTTTACTTACTTTACGTAACCATATATATATCATCACGTGTGCGACAAATGTTAAACAAATCTTATTGGGATCACATAGATTTCATGACACTAAAATATGAAATACTGAAATTGAGTGGCTCAACTTCGTCCTCGTGCTTTGTCAAGTGATGCTTTTGCTTCATTTGGAAGATATGACTCGGACTAGAACTAAGGATGTTTTAGAATGATTTAAATCTGTCATTGCATGAGATAGTATGATACTACCTCCCGTACATGCCACATTGTCCTATAGTTTTTTTTCCCACTCATTCTATTTTTGAAGATCGTACTCAAAATATTGTCACCTATCAAGTGAAGTACTAACCTGTGGTTGGAGATACACTTCCTTGCTCGTGCTTATGGTAAACTTACTTTCCGAGAACGTCCATCCGACACCACAATCTCCTCATAAGCCACATTTGATTAGCCATGAGTTTTAGGCCTACATGGATTTTCTATTGTAAAGGTTTCTTTAAGTTCACATTCAATCAAGAGTATCCAAATAGGATATAATCTAATTGGTAGATCTTTTAATCTTAAACTAATGAAGACAAATCATCAAGTGCCACTTAATTAGACTAGAATCGTATTTTGGAAAAGAAGCTCTCTTTGGGGAGCACAGAGCCATGCCTGATTGCCCGGTGGATCATAAAGTATAAATATGATAATCATCCGTAGAAGTTCAACCATGAAAAACGCTTCTGAAATTGTTAGTCCTATGCAGATGTTCCTACCATTTCTACATTAACTGAACTCCTTAATGCATAAAACAAAGTGGAGCCACATTTTGGCCCCTTGTGATTTTCATACAATAGTTCAGTTTTCCTTTTCCTTGATATATTCGTTGTGCTTGACAGACAGACATGCATGCATGCGTCTTTCTGAAATTATTATATTAGCTAAAGTATTACACGCCCTAATCTCTTCTTTCTTTTTTCTGGTTTGCAGGCTCCCATTCTCTAACTGAAGGTGAAGGATATAACTAGGGGGAAAGAGCTTCTTTTGTTATAATATAACCACGCTCCATTTTTTTTTTCTACCAACGTGTTTATGTTGTCAACATGTTTATTATATATATAGTGTCTGACCTGTTAAGACATTTTTCATGGAAGCGCTTGCTGGACACTAAATCTCTCACCCAAAGCATATTGATGAGATTGCCAATGGAGAGCATTAAAGGAGCTACCTATGCTGGCCTTTGGTTTATGATTAGTCTCTTAATTTGTATAAATAATATGTTGTTTGGGAACTGTACGTGATCATCAGCTATGTTATTATATTTACCCCAACTTTGTCAACACTATGATATATATCTTTAGCTACTTTTTAAACAATGGTGTTGGTTGTGACTTTTTAGAAATCTAGCATGTTTGTTGTTTTCTCAAGTGGCAAGGGGTAAGCATGTGATGGTGTGTCATTGGGACATAAATTGGAAAATGATTAGCACAAGATTACGCAACTATGTTTACGCAATGACATGACATGAGAATGAGATACATAACCGATTAATCTATATTTAACGACGACCTCATATGAGTGGAAAATCTACGTAATTACCTTTCTTTTTCCAAGTGCTGCAAGTTTTGAGTTATTTGGCACAATCATTTCCGTAGTATTTGTTTTGACCATGGTTTTTCCATACGAACTCTGGAAGTTTTTCATGTATATCTTTTTTCTTGTGGTGCGTGATCAATTCTCTCATATTAGATGTGTGCTCGTGTATGTGATTCTCGTGCTGTGGGTGATTGGAATGGATTCAACCAGAGTTCGCCGACAAACACTTTTTTTAATATAATTGTTGTTTTTATATTAATATAAATAGATGGTTCCGTGTAACCACAAACCCTCGTTCAAAAGATACATAGCTTTAGCCCCTGGGACGCAGCCGAGTTGGTTAGGTACGTGGGTTCACGAACCTTAGGTCACAAGATCGAATCCCAGCAAGATACTTTATTTAATGCTAATACGTTCCGGTGAAAATTGTGTTGGACCACCCCCAGTTTGGAGCCGCAACCCGCCTGTCTCAAGTGGGTGCGGGTGCTGGGAAATTCTGGGTCATAAAAAAAATACATAGCTTTAAGTTTTTACTTTTTATGGTCATTACGAGTAAATGGAATGAATTAGATTTCGTTTTATTTTTAGTGTTTGATTTGCTTATTTTAGGTTCATAAACAAAAATAAATTAAAATTCATTCCAGACTCGTATGCTTGGAATCAAAAACTTAACCACACGCCTCAGAATAAGAATCCATTTGACTTCCACCCCCAAGAAACCCTTCCTGTGCCTCTACCCCTCACGACACTTTTCTCCTAAACCCCAACGCAATCCTTCTCGCCCCAATCCACCCCCACACAGAATCTTCCGATCCTCTCCACCCAAATCCACCATCAAAATGCTCGAAACCCTACCTTTCTCCGCTCCTCTTATCCTCCCCACGCCTCGCGACCTCCTCAACGTGACTCTCCAACGCTTCCTGAATCTTTAGGTCGAAGTCGACATCGTTCTCCTCGTTTTCGTTCTCCTCCCCGTCTTCACCGTCATCTCGTCTCAGCACGACGGTGAGGAACTTCCGATACTCCTTCTCGTCGTCGGACTCCTGCAGAAACATCTCGTGCTCCACCAACGTGTAGTGCGCGAGCGATGGCGTCCTCGTTGTCGCATTCGTCCAAGGATTAGGTTAGGGTTAGGGTTGTTGCGAGAAAGAAATTGTTAGTGTTTCAGGAAATTGTTGTGAGAGAGAGTCGTCGGAGAAGGTTAAGGAGTGTTTTAGGAAATTGTTGATGTGAGTTTTGGTTGGATGATTTAGTGTGAAACGAGTGAATTGGTTTATGGAGGATTTTTTTATGTTTTAATTTGTTTTTTGATGAATGGTCGGTAATTTAAATTTTGATATAGGAGTTCGTAGTTTAATGAGTTTTGGGTTTTAAAGATGAGGGTAATATAAAATGAATGTTTCATTTTGTGTTATTTTTTTGCTTTCTTAATCGGGTGTGATCTTATTTCTGATGTAAATAATGGAAAGGAATTTCAATTTCATGCAATTATTCTGACATGAAATACATATTACACGTTGAATACATATTACATCTTGAAAATAAAAATAAAAATGAACCATACATCAGGAATAAAATTCATTCACGATATAAACCAAACACCGAAAATCAAGAAACAAAAATGATATCTATTCCAGCATCGTACGAATTCATTCTACTCCAACCAAACACCCACTGAACACAAATGAAAAGACAGTTAATAAACTTTCAACGGACGATGAAATTCACGTGAAGACCATGAAAAGGTCGGTCGGACATTATTTCCTACCTAGACAGTAGACAGGTATCTGCTACAGTTATCAGACTTAAGCACAGAGTGTCATCATTTTCACGAGCCCACACAAATCCAACGTTGGCATAAGTCACAACATCAACCAAGTTTGTACACCTACTACACGCCAAGACCATTGATTGCAGTACTCGTCTCATCTCAGACACAAATCACACAATAACATTGGTCTCGATAAAATATAACCAATCCGTTGCAGCATTTCCAGATTTGTTTTGGGAACTACTAAACGTCGCCCCAAAACTACTTAAATCGCCCCTTGAAATTACCAAATTGCCCTTAACAATATATTTAATACCCATATCGTCCCGTGTCTATAAATAAGGCATATGGTCTTGTATATTCATAATTTATCAGTAAAAACACCACGAAAATGTCTAACGAGGGTGATGCATCGGGTGAGGTAAGCCTGGCGCGGGGCAAATTTTGGGCCGAGCGTCTGCATTAGACGCCTCCCCCATGGTGAGGGCGTCTGCGTAGGACGCCCTCCCCATGGACTAGGCGTCTAACGCAGACGCCTCCCCCATGGGATAGGCGTCTTATGTAGACGTCCTCCCCATGGGTAAGGCGTCTGTAGTAGACGCCCTTCCCTTCGGTCAGGCGTCCTACGCAGACGCCTTACCGTTGGGGAAGGCGTTTAACACAGACGCCCCATCCATGGGGCAGGCGCGTAACACAGACGCCTATGTTTTTTTTTTTTTGATTTTGATTTTGTTTTTTTATTTTCGACATTATTTTTGAAATTTTTTAATTTCTAATTTATTTTTTAATTTTTTTTAATTTTGATTTTATTTTTGTAGGTTCCAGATTTCGGTGGTGATGGAGTGGATTACAGTGAGTTATTTCAAACTACACAAATCTTTGCAACAATCGATGAAGCATGTAAATGGGCCAAACAAGTAGCTATCGGAGCTGGGTTTTTTTTGGTCGTGTCGTCGTACAAAACAAGATCAGATAGTCGGATGGATTGTTATTTGAGATGCGACCGGCGAAATCAAATGGAGTCTCGGGATATGGATACTGCACTTCGAAGAAACACCAAAAGAAAGGGTTGCGGTTGCCGTTTCTTAATAAAAGTGGTGGAGCGACGAGATCGTGATGGATGGGTTTTGGTTTTTAATAGTGCTCACGGACATCACAACCACAGACTGGCAGTTTATCCAGAGGGTCATCGTCAAATTAGTGGTCTAAGTTCTGGGGCGAAGAAGATTGTTCGTGATATGACAGAGGCGCAAGCAAAACCACGGAACATCTTGAAGGCAGTAAAAGAAAAATTCCCGGAGGACAATCCAAATCAAAGGCATATTTATAATTTCAGAGATTACATGAGGAGGACAAAATCTGAAGATCGGAATCCCGTCCAGCAGTTTCTCTACCAAGCAGTGCAGTGTGAGTACTTACATTGGATTATGGCGGATCCAGAAACTGATGTCGTCACTCACGCTTTTTTGGCACATCCGACGTCAGTCCAGTTGTTGCGGACATATCCTTTCGTTATCTGCATGGATTCGACTTACAAGACGAACAAGTATAAGATGCCTTTGTTCGAAATGATTGGGGTCACACCAGCAAACATGAATTTCCTTATTGGATATGCGATTTTGATGGATGAATCTTACTCCAGTTATTTGTGGGTGATGGAGAAGTTGAGAGATCTGTTATTGGGGACTGTCAGCCCGACTGCAATAATAACAGACCGGGAGTTAGGCCTTATGCGACCAGTGAGAGAGGTTTTTCCAGACTCTGCTCATTTACTCTGCACATGGCACATCAACAAAGACGTATTGAATTACGCGTACCACGTATTCGGCAAGAATAAGGAGATGGCAGAGACTTTGAGGCGTGGAAGATGGAGGAAGATCATGCTTTCTACTTCAGAAGCCGAGTATGATAGAGCTGTGTATGCTCTGAAAGATTTGTATAGATCGTGGCCGGCTATCACGGAGTATCTGGACACCACGTGGTTAGTGCATAAAGAAAAGTTTGTGCTGAATTGGACGAACAAAGTCCTTCATTTTGGGAACACCACGAATTGTAGGGTCGAAAGTGCTCATTCGGCTCTAAAAGAGTGGATTTCTACATCGACTGCAGCTCTGGACACTCTTTTCGAGCGCGTCAACGCGGCTACTGAAATGCAGCTGACGAATATTCGAAACTTTCTTGAAGACTCGAGACGGCGAAATTTGACTAATTTCGGACATTCTCTATATCGTCACATAAATGGTAGAGTTTCGCATCACTGTTTGCAGTTGCTGAGTCAGGAGGTGAAGAGAATGCAACAGTTAGATGATGAAGTTGAATATCGTTGCGAGTGCGCTTTTCTGACTTCTCATGGGATACCTTGCGCATGTACCATCCGTGGATGTCTTGAATCAGAAAACGGAATTTACTTAGAGCAGATTCATTCGTTCTGGAGGACACTTGTCATTGGGGAAGGAGCCGGGAACGCAGAGTTTGTGTCTCAGGCAGCTCAAGACGCCGAACATTTTCGCAGTCTGGTTGATGAGATTGCAGGAAGTGACCCTACCGTAATTCGATCTGCCTCTCGGGTTTTATTCGAGCAGCTACACCCCGAACATTCGAATTTGAAAGAGCCTGCAGTAAAAACAAAGCTACGAGGTCGACCAAGGGGAAAGTCGACACGACGGGACCCTAGTGCGTTTGAGTATGCAGAGCGAGGTAGTGGTCGATCTTCAGGTAGTGGGAGTAGAGGTCGTGGTCGTTCTTCCGGTAGTGGAAGCAAAGGTCGTGGTCGATCTTCTGGTTCTTCGTCAGTGAGAGGAGGATCAGGTATACCATCCTTACATTTATTATTATTATTATTTTGTTATTTATTTCAGTAAATATGTATCTTTTGTTATTATATGTAACTGTATTTTTTGTTCATATTGTAGTGACTGGGCGGGCTGACGTAGACGACTTCCCATATGGAGATAGAATTCCAGGAATCATTATGCCATTCCTACACCAGTGGAATGATGTACGTGCTGATGGAAACTGTGGATTTCGATGTGTCGCCGATGTTTTCCACGGTGGTGAAGACAATTGGCAACTCGCCCGTCGTTCGATTTCAAATGAGATAGCTGCGAACCCATCTTTTTATGAGCACGTATACTACGACGGTGTGGCGGAGGCTCGTCACCGGATTAATTGGGGCGGGGGACCTTGTGGCGAGAATCACTATATGGAGACGTGGACGGACTTGTTTCCCATTGCAAATTTTTACAAGTGTGCAGTTATGTTCTTCTCTCTCGGAAATGATGGTTCGTTGTACCCATGTCTTACAGTTCTACCTTGGGAGAGTCCGCCTACCGTGACGAGACCGTGCAGAGAGTTGATTATTGCTCATTTAGGGAGTTACGCTCATTACATTCGTTTGGAATTGAATGAGGGATTCCCCGTACCTCCTATAGCGACTCTGTGGTATCAAATACGAGATGAGAGTGTTATTGGATGGGAGCTGGAGTACCAACATAGGATAGCATATTGGCAACAATTATGTAATATGTTTTGATATGTTTGTATAATTATGTAATATGTTTTGATATGTTTGTACATTATATAGTGTTGCTTTATTATGTAATATGTTTTTGATATGTTTGCTTTATTTGCATTATATATAATAGTACGAAAGGTTATCAAACACAAATACAAATAATAAGGGTACAACAGATAAGCAAAACACAAATACAAACAATAAGCGTACGACATGTTCGCAAACACAAACACAAATAATAAATAATAAGCGTACAACAGATAAACAAATATAAATGCAAATACTAAGCGTACCACAGATAAGCAAACACAAATACTAAGCGTACAACAGATAAACAAATATAAATACAAATACTAAGAGTACGGTACAACAGATCAGCCTACTCATCATCCGAATCATGGTCGGAGATGCCTAACTGCGTATGCCATGACTGTATGATCTGATCCACATCTCCGCATGCAGCTCTGGCATCGTCTGGCAGCTCATCCCTCATCTGCAAGATTGGGTCTACAGCCCGTATCATCTTACCCATCCACTGCACATAACATTAACATTAGCGTACATTAACAAATTATACGGTACAAATAAATTTAGATAAAATGAAAAAATTACCAGATCGCCACACGTCCTATCTGGTGGTCGATCTGCTCTCCGGGAGGCACCACGGACGATGATAGGATGTGAGTAAGTACCGAACCAATCAAGATAACGTGCATCACACTCGGAGGGGTCGCGACTACGTCTGAAGTCGCCAAGGAACAATCGGCATGATCTCGGAAATGTCCGCCAAGTCGATTCCGCTGTAGAAGCGGGGAACCTGACGTCGTACGTCGCTGCTGTCGCAGACCGCACCGCATGCTCTGGTGTCGGGATGTCAACCGGGATCACCTGAACATATCCTAACTGACGCAAGACCCGATCGGGCATATAAGGCTCTATGATATCCCGATAACGAATAAGACCCATCAATAAAGTCCTCGGGACATCCGCTGCTGGGTCAGGACCATAGGGTAACCACTCCACCTAAAGTTTAACACATTAATAATAATACATCTTAAAATTAAATAAATGGTGTAAAGTTTGATACCTCTGATGCAGTCATATGATCTAGCCGTGCGCGGATGGAACGCAATCGTCCATCGCTCTTGTCCTCGCTCCGGACAACCCACATACCCGAACGTGGATGACCCTCGTCGATAATCTTCCGCTCACGATGCGGGCGGAATGCAGGAAAGTACTCGTATATCCACGCCTGCAGCAGCGTAAGACAACCTGCAATCCCAGAACAATCCGCACGGCTAGCTATCCCAAGCTGCCGGTACAGGTATGCCAACGTCGCTGACCCCCACGAGTACTCACGAACGGTCTCCGGGTCCCTAGCCTCCAGTAGATCGCGTGGTCTGATCCGACAACCACTCTTGTCGACAAACAAGACGGCTCCGAGCATCAAGAATAGGTACGCCGTCAACTGTGTATCATCGGCCCGCGGAGGTCGTGCCCGTCTGCATAGGTCCTCAAGGGAGTCGATGCCGACACCACCACCACTCCATAAAGCTGTATCTCTCGCCAGACCATCAGGTGTGACACCAAGCAACTCTGCCACATAACACCTCAGCTCAGACGTCGACCCCTGAGCACTAACCAGACGACCATCCACAGGAAGTCGCAGGATCTGGAAAACATCGTGAAGCATGATCGTCATCTCTCCGAAAGGCATGTGGAAAGTGTTGGTGTCAGGCTGCCACCGCTCCACAAACGCCGAAATCAAAGGCATGTCGAGATAAGGGAACATGCTGTACGGTAAGTGCCCCAAATGCGTGGCACTAATCTCCTCTCTGATATCAGCACTCAGTGTAGACCGCCAACCCTGTAGTGCTGTACAGGCTCTGTGCCGATTCTGGCACTTCAGAACCTTCCGATCCTCTCCGTCCCAGATCCGTCTAGCAATGTGACCCCAGAAACTAGGAATGACGCTCCCATCTAAAGGACCACCAGGCGTCATACTGCTCACGATCCAAGAATCGTCCTGGACCCTCTTCTTCTTCTGAGCGCGGGGATCAACAGTGCACGAGCTCGAATCCCCGGCCGTAAACCTCCCACCCCTACCCTTCCGCACCATCCATCCGGCGGAAGTAGAAGTACCCGCTCGACCACGTCCTCCGCTATAATCCCCCTGCCTCTCCACCTCCGGCCGCACATCATACGGGCCATCATCGTCGCTCTCGTCGTCGAAACTATCTACATGCTCATCATCGAAGGAATCATCCTCCTCCTCACGACGACGTAATGCCTCCCTCTCCCTCCTGACCGAAGCAGATATCCCCCGTCTACGTGGATGACGCGGTGCTGAATCATCCTCTAAAGAACGGAAGGCGTGTAATGGTATCGACTTGCCTCTCCCTCCACTGTGACCCGATGACTATTTATTGAAATTTTAAATACAAATTTGTTAAATTTGTTAAACTAAATTATCATATTTATCAAAATTGTTAAACTAAATCAAAATTTGTTAAACTTAATTATCAAAATTGTTAAACTAAATCAAAATTTGTTAAACTAAATTAAAACAATATATAAACTAAATCAAAATTTGTTAAAACTAAATATCACAAATGTTAAACTTAAAAAGAATTTGTTAAATTAATTTTTTTGATTTATCACTATTTATTAAAGTAATTATGATATTTATTAATTAAAAAAACAAAAAAGGCGGAGGCGTCTGCGAGAGACGCCTCCCGCAAGGTGGAGGCGTCTGTCGGAGACGCCTCCTCCTACGGGGAGACGTCTGCGGAAGACGTCTCCCCCATCGGGGAGACGTCTTCCGCAGACGTCTCCCGCTTCGGGTCGGCGTCCGAGGGAAACGCCCCCCGCATGGGTCGGGCGTCCTCGGAAGCCGCTCCCCCCATAGGGGGAGCGGCTTCCTCGGACGCCCGCCCCATGCGGGGGGCGTCTCCCTCGGACGCCGACGACTTTTTTTTTTTTTTTTTTTTTTTTTAAAACAAATAAATAACGTAATGTTACCTCATACGGGTACACCGGGGGAACTGCTGGCTGCTTCCCTGGCCTCCGAGACATTCGTAATCTTGTGTAGTAGGTATAGGAAGAGAAAGTTTTGAAAAAAGAGTGAAATTGTGAGATATATAAGCAAAAATAGGAGGAAGGGCAATTTGGTAATTTCAAGGGGCGATTTAAGTAATTTTGGGGCGATGTTTAGCAGTTGTTTTCCAGATTTATAAACTGCTATGTGGCAGCAACTTTTGTACGCTCCCGTTAATTATAGAATTAATTTTTATTATCAAGATAGATTGTATACCCACGAATTATATGTCATATCTGAACGTGCATCGCCAACTCATTCAACTAATTCTTAAACCAACTGTGATAGACTTCTTGTGTCTTATGCAATGAAAATAAATGAAAGATGCAAAGACATGCACTACAAGGAGTCTACAATAAACGGTGATTTGTTTCATACATTTTCTCCGAAGATGATCTATATCCGTATTCGGATTACATTTTATAAAATTCAGATAGTAATTTGACTATAAAGATTTCCTGCCTGTAAATAACTAAAAAAGTAATGGTTTTATCAATACTGGAATGTTTTTGACTTATTGGAAACAAAAAGATAACAATTAACAAAGGTGGTAGGACTGGTCGGCCAAAAATAGCAGTGAGTTCATTTTTTATTTTTATCCAATAAAAGAAATGCTACATTGATTTTTATCCAATAAAATAAAATGCTACATTGCACACCACGACATCTGTGAACGGTGAAAGAAAACAAACAGTTGGAACACTATGGACATCAATGACATACATGAAAAACCCTGAACAATCTAGAAAGGCCCCCCCTACACATCATCAAAATACATGCATTTGAGCATTTCCCATTTGTGGCAGGACGACATCATATTTAATGTCACAAAGTGGACAATGTTTTCTTCATAACCCACCTCATTTAATGTCTTCGGACATTATCCTATTTTAGGCCCAATGCCTTGGCAGAGGCGCACAGCAAGTAGTATGACAATTTTATTTTTATTTGATATAAGTGGTAGGGTTAATTTTAATTTCAATCATGAGAGCATCCTTAACGGATGACGGATGAACTCGGACGCCCGACCACGTTAGCTTTCCCACGTCCTCCGTACTTCCCCACTCGGGCGTGAAATTGGGCCATGGGCGTCGCGATTTCCAGCTCTGGTGGGAGAAGGATTTGGTTGGGTTGGGTGGGGGACGTGTCCCCCCACTTCGTTAATTATTATTTTTGGTTAAAAATCTTTAAAAATTTATTTTAAATTATTTTATCAATTTTTTTTTTGAAAATATGTTTTTTATTTGTTTTGATTTTGTAGATTTTTTTGTGATTTTTTTTAATTTTAACTAGAATTGATCTCCTAATGACGTGAATGAGAGATAATGTAAGGTGTTTGTGTTATTTTTGGCGTGAGTAAAAGAGTTTTTTGTAGGGTGAGTGAGCTTATGTGGCAGAGAGGGAAGTTAACCTGCCAGAAAGGGAAGTTAACGTGACAGAAAGAAACTGACGTAACAGAGAGTTGAAACATTATGAGTAAGGATACCCAGACACTACTATTTATTGTCTATAAATTGAGTTAAGTATTTGCATCTTACCAACTCCAGGTTTTATTACAGGGTTGGGTTTCAAACCAGCGTTTCACACTACTTTCACCCCCATCCAATTGGTATTCATACTAGCTGTGACGCACGACAAGTGCATAAATTCCAACTATATATATACTATACTATTCTGTAAGTTCTACCTCACTTCTTATCTTGTATTTTTTTAAGTGTTAGGTGATTAATGATACCAACAGTTTTTTTAGATAAGCACGCACCACAAAGCGCTTGGATTGGTTTATTACACGTCAACCGGAGAAGAAAAGGCAGGTGATTGCTTGATTATTTAGTCAGGTATCTGTTAGGATGATAATAATGAAAAAGCCATGAACGCGTGTTTCGAGATTACAATAAAGGAAGTTCATAAGACACCCCCATTAAAGTTGCATTTACGTTCTTATACTCTACTTTGAACCATCATCACTTATACCATTCAATTTTATAGCATTTGGAACTACAATTTGGTTGTCTAATTAGTTTACGATTAAGTTGATGTTTTATAATTTGTGTTATGCCAAATGTTTATGTATTATTTGTAGTGTTGTTATATTCGAAAAGGAAATTACTATTCGTCGCAGAAAAATTACTTAAATCGTCCTAACAATTACCATTTTTCCATTCACAATTAATTTAATACTCATTTTATCCCGTCTTTTAAACTAAGGATTCTACCTACGTTTTCCTCACTTTACAAGTACCAACACTACGAAAATATCTGACGAATCGTCTGCATCACGCGAATTTCAAAAATAAAAATAAAAATTGGATGGGGCGTCTGGGTAAAACGCCCCCTGTGGGGAGGCGTCTGACTAAGACGTCCGTCCAAAATAAATAAATAATGAAATCTTAAATTTATACGGTGTGTTATCTCAAATTATTTAAGGTTCCGTTGCAAGATTTCAGTGATAACGAGTTAGATTACAATGAGTTTTTTGCAAGTAATGAAGATCACATTAGACGCCCCTACTTAAAAGTTGGATACGTGAAGATAAAGAATTAAAAAAATATGAAGATTGAAATCCATTTATTGTGAGGTACAATTGCAAAACCTCAAAAATTAAATACCAATAGTCCAACACCAATAAGGACATAATCAATTAATAAAATGACGACAACACAATCAATTAAATTAAATTAGTTAACCCGAAACAGAACCACCACCTCAACTCGCCCCTCTATAAAAGCCCGAAATGCGGGTTTCGAAGTCCACACCACGACTCCCTCACACGCACACACACTCTCTCTCTCCTTCCCCGCGAGGGTTTTGCTAGGGTTTCGAGATGGACCCGACCGGAACGCCGGGGCTGGACGGCGCCAAGGGCGCGGAGGCGGCAGGGGAGGGTTCTCCGCGGCGTAACCCGCGGTGCTTCCTGGACGTGAGCATTGGGGGCGAGATGGAGGGGCGGATCGTGATCGAGCTCTACGCCAACGTCGTCCCTAAGACGGCCGAGAACTTTAGGGCGCTCTGCACTGGGGAGAAGGGCGTCGGACCTAACACCAGAGTCCCTCTCCACTTCAAGGTCGCGCCTTTTCATCTTCCCCTCGCCTTTGACGTTGTGGTTTTTTTGCTCCGTTTTTGTTTCTATTTTTTGTTAATGTTTTGGTTTTTACTGGGTTGGGTAATATTGCAGTAAGATGAGTTGGTGGGGTTTTGTCGTTGGTGCGATCCACTGGGCTCACATTAGTGTGGTGTGAGATTGGGTTGTTGGTTTGTGTTTCTGTACTTTTGTTTTTTTGTTTGTGTGATTGGAGAGTTCGAATGACGTCGTGTACTTTGCTGGTAAACAATCGATGGAAGATAGTTCGGAAATGAGTGAAGCGAATCTTTCGGAGTGTATGTGGTTTTCATCCTGAGTAGACGCGTTCTTTGTTGTTGAGGTCTCAGAGTGATGGCAGAAGTTCATGAATAAATTTGTGCTTCTGTACTTGTGTTTCGTCTTTGGTTCGTTCGTAAGATAACCAGGAAAATGAAGCGAAACCAGTTGCATACTAGTGGTTTTGGTCTTACTTATGGACACGGAAGTTCTTTGATTATTATTTTTTTCATTTGTAACTCGAAGAGAAGTAGGTTGATTGAATAAAGTTTTGAGGTTGGATTTTATGTACATTGGTCAGGATACCGTTTGTAGACTGTGCAAGCTTCTTGGAAGATATGGCTTTGTAGATGTATAGGATGGTGCGTTTTTTCTTGTGTTTCTAGTCTCACTGGATGCAACACACTTTTGTTTTATTACATAGTTTTTGCGTGTATAGGTACTTTACTTGCTATGCTAAAGCGTAACGAGTTTTCTTGCAGGGATCTCGCTTTCATCGTATCATAAAGAGTTTTATGATACAAGGAGGAGATATTTCTGCAGGTGATGGTACTGGCGGGGAATCAATTTATGGATTAAAGTTTGACGATGAGAATTTTGACCTGAAACATGAGAGAAAGGGAATGCTGTCCATGGCTAACTCTGGCTCCAATACCAATGGCTCTCAGTTTTTCATCACGACAAATAGAACACCACATTTAGATGGGAAACATGTTGTATTTGGGAAGGTTATCAAAGGTATGGGTGTGGTACGTTCTATCGAGCATACTCCTGTTGAAGAGGGGGATTTTCCTACTGTAGAGGTTGTGATTGCGGACTGTGGAGAAATTCCTGATGGGGCTGATGATGGTGTGAGGAACTTCTTCAAGGATGGAGACATGTATCCTGATTGGCCCATTGATCTTGATGAAAAGCCCGATGAGCTCACTTGGTGGATGACTGCCGTTGATTCTGCTAAAAGCTATGGAAATGACTGCTACAAAGTAACCTTTTTTGGTCTTATTTCTTTTCCCTGTTTTACTATAGGTTGTTGGAAAATCATGAATTCCTGAAGTCATAGGAGTTTCAAATAAAAAATGACAGCACTGCAATATTATATCAACTCTTGTATACAGTGAGCAAGTCAACACTTACCGTCTGAATTTTTGACTTTGCAGAAACAGGAATTCAAGATGGCTCTTAGGAAATACAGGAAGGCTTTACGGTACTTGGATGTGTGCTGGGAAAAAGAAGATATTGATGAAGGTAAATTTATCATATCATTGATCGACTTTTACCTTTGGGTAATTTGCTTGTCTATTTCTCATGATTGACTAATTTCTTTCCTTGAACTTCTTTTCAGAGAAGAGCGATCTTTTAAGGAAGACCAAGTCTCAGATTCTCTCAAATAGTTCTGTAAGAATATTTCTAACTTAACGATAAAGAGAGTAATATCTGTAGAATTTTCACAAAAATCAATTTTTATTTGACATGACAAAGTGATCAGAATTGAATCTAATTTTCAAGAGAATATCATACATCAATTTTAAATTTATAACATTTGAGAAAATGATCTCTAGATTTACGGGAATGCATGTAGTCTATCACTTCTGTATGCCTGATGTGCTTTGCCAATTGCATTTTGAGGGAATGAGATGTAACCTACTCTTATTCCACAATGTGCTGGTTTCTTACAAAAGAAATGCCGATTGATTCTTCATCTATACAGTTTGAACAGTGTGTCCAGCACGTTAAGAATGCTTGTAGTGATTGCAATAGGCTGTGCCCTGAGAGTTATCTTAAATCACGTTGCTTCTTTCTTAAGATATTTAACATATAGATGACCCAATTTAATTTTGACTGTTGGACCAACCAATTAATTTGTTGAGTTTGGTCGTTGATGATTCTTACTAGCTGACTTTTGATCTATGCACCTATAGCATATTAAATCTATTGATTTGTACATCGTAGAAAAGACCATTCTCATACGTTTGACTTGGTCAGGTAAGGTGCATGTATTGCATGATTGCAATAGACCATGACACCAATTTAGATTATTGGTAATTTGGTATGTTGACAATCCTTTAGGTTTTCTAGTCTGTTAATTGCGATCATGATTTTCGAAGATCTATTTATGGTCTGGTTTAGTATGATTATTTGGCTATTATATGGATTTCATTAGGCTCCAACAGAAGTTTTGTTGGAGCTTTGGTATGATATGGAATAATGGAATCACGAATGGGTAGCTCTACTTAATAGTCGTCTTGAATAATTACATGGCATTGGAAATGATAATGAGGAGGATTATGTTCTGAATTTGCAGAGTTACTTCTCTAGCTTCCATAAGATTATACACATGTTAATTATTGATCAGGAGACAACTTTGAGTATGCTCATCTGGAGTATGCATCAATTATTGGCAATAAAGTTACATCCAATAAACATCCGTGAATTGTGCAAGGTCTACAAGAAATACGTTTTCGTAGTACTTTTGGTTGTATGGTTGTGTTTTTTGTAATAGAGATATGAATGGGCGTAATATTTCTATGTCTTGGAAGCCTAAAAACATGAGTATACCATCATTTTGTTTAGTGATTATGGTAAGAAATCCCTTTTTAGTAGTTTTTGTCTATAGTGAGTTGCAAATATACTAGGGAAATTATATATAAGTAAAAAATAGAGGCATCAGAAAGTATATGCCTTTTTCAATTACTGATATTTTTTATTTATTTTTGTAAGCAATTTTTTTTAAGTGGACGGTGGAACCTCAGGAATGATTGATCACATTCCAGATGTAAATGTTTATCATTTGATTTGTTTTGTTTGCAAATACATATTCTTTACTAAATTTGTATTCTGTGGTTCCATGTTGAGCTCCTTCATTTGTTTAGTTAGACTCCTAATCTTATTCTTTGCTACCTGCTTGCACAGGCTTGTAAGTTGAAACTAGGAGATTTAAAGGGTGCTTTGCTGGATTCGGACTTTGCAGTGCGTGAAAAAGATGATAATCCCAAAGCATATTTTCGCCAAGGCCAGGTTCATTTATTCCCTTTATTCCAGGATCCAGGTTCTTTCCTTGTATTATTGCTTCTGTTGGAGGTGCAGTTTACTTGCATTCTAGTTGCATTAATTCTGATAGGTAGTAGATTCATCTTGCAACTTTTCTGAACCTACATTTTGTATATAGTCTGGTAGAACATTGGCTCTGAAGCACATTGAGATGCATATTACTTAGACATTTACATTTCTCTATGTAAGGAAAGTATCTTCTAATATTACTTCTTGGACTATTGAATTTGTAGGCACATATTGCACTTAATGATATTGATGCTGCTGTTGAGAGTTTCAAAAGGGCACTAGAGTTGGAACCAAATGATGGTATTTCTCCTAATTTGAGTTAGTTATTTATTATTCATGTTTTGAGGGATTATATTCATTTGTGTTGCTGTGTGCATGCTGAAGGGGGTATCAAGAAAGAGCTTGCTGCTGCAAAGAAGAAGGTTGGGACATCTTGTTCGGAATATTGTGTTCAAACTGTATTTTGCGGTGCCACCATTTGGGCTTTAGACCTGATACTTTGCCTAACTTTTCTTGCAGATTGCTGATAGACGTGATCTGGAACGTAGGGCATATGCAAAGATGTTCCAATAGGTAAGGACTGATCACAGAGCTACATCACAGATCTTAACTTTAGATCTGGATGACAGAATGAAATAATTGTCACAATGAAATAATTCTGCATCACATTGAAATAAATTTTGACGTTACATTTTATGTCTGATTTTTCCGGATTGCAGGTCAAACACCACTGGAATGTGCTGTTTTGGTACTTCAAGTTTTTGTTTGCATTGGTGGGATTCAGGTAGGAGCCATTTAAGCCGTTCCTTGCTTTGTACTTCTGCCTGTGTATTTTTGCACCTAACTTCCTCATCCTCTACAAAATCATGATTATAACAGATCCCATTGAATGCATTTAATTGCAGGTATACTTCTGGGACCAAGGAGAACATCCAGATCCCATTGAGCGGCAGGAATATACACAGAACGTCAAAACTTTTCTAATTTTGTTCTGAAACTGTTATATGGTCGCCATTTGGGATGCATCAGCCGTTTGGCTGGATGTTCTATGATGCTCAAATTGCAACCTTTTATCTTCTGAAAAATGGATCCGTTAACTCTTTTTGCTTAAATATTATTCCGTAGTTTTGATCGTTTGTGCATTTCAATGTTTCATTCCAAATTCTCTTATTTCATGTTAAAATTTAGACTTCTATAGCCGAGTGCCCTAAAGATGCATTTAAGTGATGGTGTTTCTGTGCCGTACAATTTATTTTAAAATAGTTTGTGAGCAGATGAAAAAGGAAAACCTTATATTAGATGTCATTCTTTCTACACAACATCATCACGCGCACTTCCAGACAACCCCTTGGGCACAGCAACATCATTGAGGACAACAGTGCACTTTCGAATTTATATGCTGTCAATACAGAGAAAGTACTACAGTTCGAAGGTGGAGGAACAACTACAGCAATGCTCATGAATATTTTGAGGACCAAAACAAAACCCACAGAGTAAAGCTTTTACAAAGAAGAACAAATAACATAACACGAATATGGGAGGAATGGGTGAACTTATGAAATTCACAATTTTCACCTTACCCTCACGAGGAAGATACTGAGCTCAGGTTCACCAGAGCCGTCAGGGTTTATCATGTGCAGAGCTTCCGAGTCTCTCGATCCGATTACCCGCTCGAACCTGGCTCTCATGTATGTCATCTCGCCTTCTGAAACTGGTTCCTTCTCCGACGAACATGGCAGCACTCCGACGCCCACCGACACCCCTCTCAGGGTCCGCAGGACATGTCCCTCTTCTGTTGTTGTCTGCTTCCTCCTGTTACAAAACAAATCCAAATTAACGCTAACAAGTGATGTATCTAGCAGAGTAAGCACTAATACTCGCGCTACTAGCAATTAGCTTAAGAGTAGACAAAATATAGCATCTGGGTTCGTTTCTGAGAAGTGCTTAACAAAATATTACTTACCACGTTACCCAGTCGATGATACCAGAAATCATATTTTCACAAAGCTACAGCTAAGAATGTACGTACGTTATTTTTCCTAGACTATTTGTTCATCTGGTTTTTGAATGATGAAAGAACAAAAAATGGAACATTCGGAAATCATTAAAGGATAAGAATGTGTACGTACTTCTATTTCTAGGTCATCCACAATCCGTAAAAGTCAAAAGTTACTACCGTTTTGTCCTTCTATCCAAGATACAAAAATTCATTCCAAAAAAAGTTCAACAATGAACTCCAATTTGTCGTCCTCAATGTCAAAAATTGTAATCGCGCCTGGTACCGAAAAATATTCCTAGAAAATTACTTCAACACCTTTATACGAATCGATACTACTCGAGGTATAAACTCAGAAAAAAAAGTTTTAAAAAGATGACGACAATCTCATCAATCTATCCACTACAACAATTAATTAAGCTACAAATATATGTGATTTGGAGTCATATTGGATTAATTCTACTAAACCTTGCACTCACACTGTCACATGATGAATCAAATACTAATCAAACACGAACTAATACGGTTCATTCACCTTCTAACGGAGTATCCCAATTTCCGGCCATTACAGTAGGCAGCCCAGACATACTCCTCCAGCAGCCACCTCCGGTGCACGACCGTCCTAGCCTCGCACTCCAGAGCCAACCTCACCACCCCGCTGGCCATCTCCTTGTGGAGAGCCATGGTCACCATTGGCAGCTCTATAAGGAACGCCGGCGGCGCCTGGGAGTCCTCCTGTATGGCCAGGCTCACCCTCCCCCTCCGCCGACCGAACAACGTTACCGTGCTCGCCGGCCGCCGGAGCTGCGTCATCCTTTTGCACCCGGCGGATAGAACTGGGACCAGCTTCATCATGCGCATGAACACTCCCATTCCGGTACCGACCGGCTTCGGTCGGTGGGGGGCGTCCATTGATGGTGTGGTGGTTGGTTTGTTTTAATATATATGGAGAGGTGTGGATGGAGACTTGGGTGTTTGCGTGCATGGTTATAATGTACTCGGTTAATTACTTTCTCAAAGAAGTTTAAGATGTTAATTTAGACAAAAATAGTTTTTTTCAAAGTATTTATTTATATTTTGATTCATGACGATAGCCTTCCGATTTGATTTCTGATTCAAGTTAGTCAAAGTCCTAAGGATCTACCAATTCAGCCAGTTTCAGTTGATAGTTCGACATAAATAATCAAAAAGTAATTTGTTTCAACTTCATGTTGTAGAAGCTGGAAACTAGAGTTTGAAAACGAATAACGGGTGGTTCATTTCAAGTGCTGTTGTGGGTCAATTTGAGTTAAAATCTCATTGACAAATATGATCAAGAGATCATAATCAAAAGTGGATGACTTTCATCATTTTAAGCTCGTGGATGACACTAATATCGAGTTGACAAGTGTGGTATTCGCTTGTAGATAGCCCTCTAGTAACAGGATTTATGTTTTCAGGGCTCTACTTGAGAAGCATTGATATTCTTTTATTGGTCAAATTATTGTTTTTTTTTGTGTGGAGTTTCCCTATTTTATTCAAGGTTTAGAACTACAGTAGAGAAGTCGGGAAAAGTCGCCTAAAAACACACTATTTTAAGTAAATTAAAAGGCCGAGTTGTAGAATTTCCAGTAATATAGTTCTTAATCCATAACTTTGGGGAATGAACTCCCGCCTTCTAGACAATTTTGTGGCCAAACAATTATGTCATATCTAAAGTGTTCTAAATCAGATGCCTCCTCGAAACCACTCATATGGTAACAACAAAGAAAGAAGTATAGTTGAAGCAATTGAGAGAGAAGAATGAACAATGTTGATTAAGACAGTTGAATTTTCAAGTGTTGAATGAACAATGTTGTTTATAAGTTTTACTTAATTACTTTTTAGTTAAATATCAAACAAGTAGGCACATATTCACAAGCCTGATCCTAACTAACATAAGATGAATCTACCAACTAAGCTGATCTTAATTTTAATTAAAAAACAAGCAATATTGTTTAACCATTTGGTCGATATGACAGACATGTAATGTTGGTCTTGATATGTTCGGTTCGTGGTTCTTAAAAAGTGGAGACAAAGGTGGAGGCATGGGACCCCCAAGGAATAGTACTTGAGAATGGAAACGTGAGGGAGTAGAGTCAAAGGTGGAGAAGGCTTTGGCATGTGCTGTGAGGATTAAGGACACTGTGGGCCTCTCTTAATTATTATTAGAGGATTACGATTATGATGTTTTAGTTTGATAAGGACGTGTCAATGGAGCAAACATCATCGTGTAACTCTTGTGATTTTTCAGTTGCCTGATGCAACCTTGTGTTTCCTAATTTTGATTCATGTGCCTCTACGCGTATATATCATCTGGTGTTGTCATAGACTAATTATAGGTTAGATTGCAACAATGTTTTGCTACATTACATTATCAAATGTATTTATGGTATGTTCCTAAGAGTAGGTATGTATTATAACTTCTTGAACATGAAGCAATGCAAACCTCAGCTCCACTGAAGAGGAAAAATATAACGGTCCGTGGAAAATGTTTAGATAGTTCATCATTGTCACTTATGTAATTGTTGATGGATTGAGGCATAATACTTGTAATGTGTAAACTCGGATTGATGTGGCTCAGGACATGGATGGTTTTTTAAGACTTGGAAAACGGACTGGGTCGGACCACAAGCGGTCTTTTTATGAAAAAAATCTTCGTTTACAAAGGTACGACTTAAAACTCAAACATATAACTTGATATTGAGTTTCAATTCTTAATTCAGGTTAATCCAATATTAGATATTTAACAACTAAACTATAATTGATAATTGTTTTACCTTGTTGAAGGCTTGTCTCGACGCCTATCGAAGCACTTGTCGTATAGTTTACACACATTCAAGCCCTCTTTAGTTTTTGTCTCATGTTTTGCAATTGTCTTCACACATGCATTCAAACCTTACACTTTTAAAGATTCTTGTGAGAAATGTAACTACTATGTTGCTTTGACTACCATCTCCATTCATCTTTGGATCATCTAATCTAGGTATCATATAGCATGCATAAACTCAGGCCAAATCAGTGAAACACTTTTATTGGAAGCTTAAATTGATATGGCCAAGGTGGTCAATGTCAATAATTGAATCTTTAGTGGGGAAATAAACCATGTGTTCACTGCCAAACAAGTGTTTAAGGGACATCACAAGACAGTTGAACCCACTAGGTTTATTTCTTCCCACCCAAGTCTATTTCCACGTGAAGACACTGTCTACCTTTTGATGGGTGGCAAACCTAATCAAATTGGGATTGGAAGATCCTAGAGTTAATGAAAATGGTGCCCACCACTTATATGGAAACCTTCTTTTTGGGAACTATTCACCTCTCATTGTGACCTGCAATATGTATTTTTGACATCATAGTCTATTTGTACAAATCCAACGAGGAGAACGAGACCTACGATCACTCTTCTTCTGATAAGTGAAGACAGAAGATCAAAGTTTCGAATCTGATGAGATATTCTAAGACTTCTACATAATGGTTCGCTTATACCTTGGTCTGTTTGAATAGTTACCAACATGCATTGAGAGTTTTGCTCTTTCATATCATAAGATCTTAAAACTAGCTAGTCTGGGCGTTGTTAGTTGTTACATGCAAAATTTCATCTGTATTTAAGTAATTGTATTTGGTTCTTTCATTTATAAAGTGAAAGAAATTAGTAAACATTTCCCATTTAAATTAAGATCCAAACTAATTCACACTAAGTTGCAGCTTAATACAATGAATCGATCCCACAACTTCACATTAAACATTTTCCTGCCAATAATTTCAAGGTCATTATTTTTCTATATTCTCCAATATATCTATAGTTCTATACATCTAAACAGGTGACAATACGGTTTAACATGTTGTATTCTTGTCAAACAAATTTATAATTAACTCGATTTACAAAAAATCCAACTCCAACCTATTTATTATATGGTTTGAAAACAATAACTTAAACCCCTCTAATGTCATGTCAACATGACCCAACTCATATAACTCATTCAATAAACAAGTAGTGTTTTACTCAAAATAATAAATAAACTAAATAGTGTTTGTAATTTGTATACGGACTAAACTTACTGGTACAACCATTTTGTTTACAACATTATCTATCAATTGTCGTTCGCTAGATCTTATTTGATTAGAAAAATAAAATATGAAAAATAACAAAAGTAGTTATGTCATTCTTTGCTAATCGGTAATTAAAATAGTTTAAATAAACGATGGAAAATATCAAAACAAATTATTTATTTTGTGATTAGATGTAATATTACAAATACACGTACAGTGTAATATATAATTATTTTACGAACGAGTTGAACACACTTTACTATGCTAAACTCTAACTCGACCCATTCAATTAATGGGTTGATTATGTCAACATGATTATGCTCCAAATTCAATTATGTCAAATCTAAATCCATGTTTCTTTATCAGATTTAAATTGTCAGCTCTCTTTATAAAGGAATGCTTCAACTTACGTTGTAACCTTGACCTTGGGCAGGGAAGGGCTTCTAGATTTGCTTAAGGAGGGATATCTGTAACATCCCGAGACAACGAAAATCTAAAAATTTATAATCAAGACAATGAAACTCAATAATCAAAGACAGGACTGTTACTTCTCATAAAACAAATAGCGGTGCACCAAATTACATCAGAGTTTGTCAAAAACGATACATGATTACTACAGAACAATAATGAAGATAAATGTAATCATGTCAACCTCAATGATCCGAGTAGAGGATCCGACTCCAAAATGCGCGCGCCCGCCGATCACCACCCAACTGGACCTACTGTGGTCCTGAAAAATATATAACAACAATGCATGAGTTTCCAGAAGGAAACCCCGTATGCCAACTCACCTATATGCGTGCATTACACAAATGAATCTATCATACTAGTAACATGTCATGGAGCATGTTGTATCAGTCTCTGTGCCTTAACCGCAGACACAATCAGACGACCTCCTCTGCTCCTCGCACCTCTGATCAGAACATCTGGCAAGCCCTCCATCGGAATCAGGATCTTCTTCTCGCGGCAAAAGACCCGCACGTCGTACTGTGACAGCCAGTCCATCCCCAGTATGACGTCGAAGTCCTCCATCGGTAACAAGACCATATCAGCCGGAGAATCATGGTCTCCCGAAGCAACTGTGGTGTCGGGGAAAAAGCTCCCCATAGTGCCCACCTCACCCATGGGCGTGCTGACCTCCAAAACATCAGTGAGCAGCACAGGGATCCGACCCAACTCGCCAGCAAACTTCTCCGAAATGAAGGAGTGAGTGGCGCCGCAATCAAACAACACATACACTACTAAGCCAGAAACAGAAAGTGTACCTTCCACGATGGTGTTGGAGTCTCTCGCCTCCTCACCCTGAATAGTGAAGACTCGCCCGATCATCCTGCCCTGACCCGGTGAGACGACTAATCGACTGCCTCCGCCTCTGCCTACAGCTGGTGGTCCTGGCCTCCTGCTCGGCTCCCCCTGCCTCAGAGGACAATCACGGACGAAATGCCCCATCTGACCGCAACCCATACACGCTCCAGTCTGACGGGGACACTCCTGTCCTGGATGAAACCTCCCGCAGTAAGTGCACGCTCCTGACTGACGTGCTCCTCCTCCATCAAACCTGGGCCTCTTGCCCGGGTTTCCCGCTCCACGACCGGCTACACGGCTACCGGTACTCACTGGTGCCTTCCTCGCCTCTTGAAGACACTCCCTCTGGTCCTGCTCGATGATAGTAGCACGCTTCACCACATCTGCAAGGGTCCGCGACATGCTGTTGATCACCCGAGATCGGAGCGGCTGCCTCAGTCCCTTCACGAACTTCCTCGCCCGCTGCTCAGGGGCCACACAAATCTCAAGGCAGTACCGCTCCAAGGCGTTGAACCTGCTGATGTAGCTCGCCAGATTCATCTCCTTGTGCTCCAGCGACATGAACTCCTCCCGCTTCTGATCCCTGACGTGTTGGGGGAAGTACTGCTCATGGAACACCTCTAAGAACTCCTCCCAGCTAACATCCACACGGTCGTTAAACAACACCGTGGACGTAGACCTCCACCAGTTGGCAGCCTCGCCATCGAACACATAGGTGGCCAACTCCACCATCCTCTCTGGTGCTAATCCAATCGCGCGGAAGATCTTCTTCATCCTGAAGACCCAGTCCTCCGCAACCTCTGGGGCCTTCCTGCCATCAAAACTTAGTGGGTGCTGACGCATGAAACGATCGTGCTCAGCTCCCACCCCGCCCTGCGCACTCTGAGCTGCCTGACGCTCCAGAAACTCGCCCAACCTGTCCCAGTTGGTGCCCTCCGCGACGTCACTGGAACCGCGATCGCGTTGAGAACTCCTCACGCGCCTAGGTGCCATCTGACAGAAGAAACAATCATAAACTTCAGCCATGAATGCATGCCAAAATATAAAATGTATGAGTCCTATTACTACAAGGGTGATTTCATTGGGAACCGCATAGGAATCGACCGCTCTGATACCAAATTGTAACATCCCGAGACAGCAGAAATCTAAAAATTTATAATCAAGACAATGAAACTCAATAATCAAAGACATGACTGTTACTTCTCATAAAACAAATAACGGTGCACCAAATTACATCAGAGTTTGTCAAAAACAATACATGATTACTACAGAACAATAAGGAAGATAAATGTAATCATGTCGACCTCAATGATCCGAGTAGAGGATCCGACTCCAAAATGCGCGCGCCCGCCGATCATCACTCAACTGGACCTACTGTGGTCCTGAAAAATATATAACAACAATGCCTGAGTTTCCAGAAGGAAACCTTGTATGCCAACTCACCTATATGCGTGCATTACACAAATGAACCTATCATACTAGTAGCATGTCATGACATCGACAGAAAGGAAAACAATTCCCCCGAAGGGTAAAACAGGACATCAGTCCGACAGTCAACATCGGGTCTCCCGAGGAGACCTACTGCAGGCACATGCAGTCTTACAGCACGCGACATCGCACCCCCCACACGCGGCTACGCTACTCAAGGGTTCGGCAGGGAGCCTCCGTCACGCCTGCGGGCCGATAGAATACAGATCTGCAAATCTCTGTGGTCGGAGCCACGGGGACCAACGTGGCCGTCGCCCGGAAGGTATAACAACATCATCTCGATAGGTGCCCAGTCGAGGAATCAACATAGCCGGAACATCCTCGACCCAACAATCATCATCGCCGGCACTACCTCGGCGGCATCACCGACAAAGCATCGGTGGTCCATCACAAACGTCCGGCACAACATCGGACGGGTCCAGACCGAAGTCTTCCAGGTCATTAGGCTCCACGAGCCGCAAACACCAACCGCGCCGCTATAAAAGCAGGGCAGCGACCTCCGTAGCCCGTAGGCCGGTAGTCACCTCAACCAACGCCAGTTGCGTGCCCGCACAAACATCAAACATTGGGATCCGCGATCCCTCAGGCCTGCTATACTACAATGAGTCCAATCAATCCATCAACTTAGTCACGGTCCATACATGGAGGTGACGCGTCCCGAACACCCACACTTTTCCACACGGTGGTCCTTGGGCAGGCACGCGGAACGCGCCCACCGTCAGCTCCCGGCTCACGCACAAGCCGAGGACACGGGTTTTCGTGGACAAAGTTGGCATTCAAAAAGGGAACCAGGAATTCTGTCCCGGGCCCAAACAATCGACCAGAAGAGGTGATTCGGTCGACCGGTTCCAGAAAGGAATCGGTCGACCGTACGCCTAACACGGTCTACCGCTGCGCTCAAAACACAATCCCCAACGGTCTACCGAATGTCTAAAACCGGTCGACCAAACGATGTCAAAATCCGGAGTCTGGTCAACGTCAAAATCAACACTAACGGTCGACCGACTCAGGGGTCTCGGTCGACCGAAAACTAACAGGGTCAACCTATTATTCTACGTCATATAACGGTCGTCTGAACACATAAAAACGATCGATTTAGCATGCAAAATAAAATCCAATATACTTAAGTTCCGGTCGACCGAACAGAAGGACCCGGTCGACTTCGGTCGACCGAAACACAACAGACAGACAAAATACATGCATTCGGTCAACCGCCCGAAGGGTCCGGTCGACCGTTGGTCGTCTTCAACCTCGCGTCAGCCGAGGTTTCTTCACCAAAACTCAACGTCGGAGAGGTCTCCGATCTCCTCTGACCGACCAACACAACCCTCTCGTGAGGGTTAACACCCAAACCAAACTAAGGAACGACATACCTCAAAGAAGACGACGAAATGCCGGAGCACCGCTCACGCCTCCGTCACCTCCTCACGCGTCTACCCCCGCACGCCTCACGTCGGGACCGCACGACCGCGCTCCTCACCACCACCGGAGTCGTCCTCTGCTGCTAACGCCGAACAAGGGAAAGAGTGAGAGAGAGCAAGTGAAATGAGAGAAGAAGTAAGGAAGAGAGAGAGGAAAAACGTTTCTCTCTTAACCCACCCAAACCCATCATCACAGCCTCCTTCAACCCATCCCCTACCCAGCCTAAACTCCTCCATTCCCGTGCATTCTCCTGTTCACGCCCCTTTCCCCATGCAAACCCAACTCTTAACCACTCATTAACCCACTAAACAGGTTTAGGGTTGTAACAATATCTCTCTCCTCCAACTGTAAGTAGGTTGTAAAGGCACTTTGCAATATCTCTCCCCTCCATGATCTAATGTCTCGATCATTTGTAAGTGAAAACGACGGGAAGGCCATGTATAGTAGAATGTGTTGTCCTTAAGTCAGTTCATCTGTAAAAAAAACTTGCGTTGTACCATTAATTGTTACGAAAAAAACAGATAAATTACTAGACGAGAATACCACGAGCATTTATGTTGTTTGGTCACCAGACTTACCACGGCCGACAGTGCTGAAGATCAATGCAAATGGCAAGAAATATACCACATCACATGTACTTCTACTTTGGCAGTTTATGATGTATTATTATGTGCAGTTCTCTGGCTCGTCTTTACAATCCTCATTTATTTAGTCTACTTATCCAACGCATCACGATTCAAATAAGATTCTATTTTCTATACAAATACCTCATCTTTTGGTTATGATTCATCTTGAAAGGATGGCTTACGTTTTTCCCAAAAGAAATGGTAGTTACTTTATAAACTAATGCATCATGACGAAAAAAATATAGACACAAGGCATATACATTATGGAAAATGTTTTATGAACGCAGCGCGTCACGGACGCGCTTTACGTGGACATCCATGTCAGCCCTTACGTGGCCAAAACATGAATGTTTTTTTGTTTTTTCTTCCTGATGTCCACTCAAATCACATTAAATGCGTTTCAACTCAGCTCGTTCTCTCTCTCCACCCAAATACAAATATGATGACACTCTTTCTTTCTTCTTCATTCTTTCTCTCCAGAATAAATCACCATTTCTAGCAAGATATTATGTCGAAGAAGCGTCTGATGCCGACTCCCAGGATTCTTCACAACGTAAGCAGTGTGAATGGGACGGTGCGAAGACTTCCCGATGTTCTTGTCAGCATTAGCATCGTGAATGTGACGATCCGGTGGTGAAGACTTCGCACCACAACATCTTTGCTGCATTGTTGGAGTGCCCGTGACAGAAAAAGAAGGAAGAAGAAAGAAAGAGTGTCATCGACCGTCCCATTCACGCTGCTTACGTTGTGAAAAACCCTGGGAGTCGGCATCAGACGCTTCTTCGAAATAATATCTTGCTCGAAATGGTGATTTATTCCGGAGAGAGGTACAACGCTCCGTGGTGAAGACTTACGTCTGTTCGGTTTATGTCGTACATCTCTCCGTAATAAATCACCATTTCGAGTAAGATATTACGTCGAAGAAGCGTCTGATGTCGACTCCCAAGGTTCTTCACAACGTAAGCAGCGTGAATGAGACGATCATGTTTAAGTCTTACATCTTCTTTCCGATTTACTGGGAAAATATATATTATCTTTGTAATTTGTGTGTGTTTGTATTGTTTGTTTGTGTGTGATTTACTGTGAGAAGATATATTATTTTTGTAATTTTTGTGTGTTTGTGTTTGTGCTTGTATTGTTTGTTTGTCTTTGTGCTCTCATTGTATCTTATTGTGTAATAGTTATCATCAATAATATGTACCATCAATATCTCATTGTGCTCTCATTGTATCTACATAAACAGGACAAACTTTCTACATAAACTGGACAAACTTTCTACATAAACAAGACAAACTTTCTACATAAACAGTACAATCTTTCTACATAAACTGGACAAACATTCTACATAAACAAGACAACCATTCTACATAAACATGACAAACTTTCTACATAAACAGGCTACATAAACAGGACAAGCTTTCTACACGAACATGACAAAACAGGACAAACTTTCTACATAAACAGGACAAAACAGGACAAGCTTTCTACATAAACAGGACAAAACAGGACAAGCTTTCTACATAAACAGGACAAAACAGGACACGCTTTCTACATAAACAAGACAAACTTTCTACATAAACAGGACAAAATAGGACAAACTTTCTACATAAACAGGACAAACTTTCTACATAAACATGACAAAACATGACAAACTTTCTACATAAACATGACAAAACATGACAAACTTTCTACATAAACAGGACAAAACATGACAAACTTTCTACATAAACAGGACAAAACATGACAAACTTTCTACATAAACAGGAGAAAACAGGACAAGCTTTCTACATAAACAGGACAAAACATGACAAACTTTCTACATAAACAGGACAAACTTTCTTCCTAAACCGGACAGGAACTACACTTATTCCGGACAGCAAATACACTTATTCTGGACAAACTTTCTGTTCCGTTTCTGAACACACTTTCTTCTTATTCTGGACAACTACACTTATTCCGGACTGCAAATACACTTATTCCGGACAACAAATACACTTATTCTGATTCCGGACAGCAAATACACTTATTCCGAACAGCAAATACACTTATTCCGGACAAACTTTATGTTCCGTTTCTGGACACACTTTATTCTTAAACCGGACAACAAATACACTTATTCCGGACAACAAATACACTTATTCCGGACAGCAAATACACTTATTCCGGACAAACTTTATGTTCCGTTTCTGGAGACACTTTATTCTTAAACCGGACAACAAATACACTTATTCCGGACAGCAAATACACTTATTCCGGACAAACTTTCTGTTCCGTTTCTGGACACACTTTCTTCTTAAACCGGACAACAAATACACTTATTCTGGACAACAAATACACTTATTCCGGACTGAAAATACACTTATTCCGGACAGCAAATACACTTATTCCGGACAAACTTTATGTTCCGTTTCTGGACACACTTTATTCTTAAACCGGACAACAAATACACTTATTCCGGACAGCAAATACACTTATTCCGGACAAACTTTATGTTCCGTTTCTGGACACACTTTATTCTTAAACCGGACAATAAATACACTTATTCCGGACAATAAATACACTTATTCCGGACAGCAAATACACTTATTCCGGACAAACATTATGTTCCGTTTCTGGACACACTTTATTCTTAAACCGGACAACAAATACACTTATTCCGGATAACAAATACACTTATTCCGGACTGCAAATACACTTATTCCGGACAGCAAATACACTTATTCCGGACAAACTTTATGTTCCGTTTCTGGACACACTTTATTCTTAAACCGGACAACAAATACACTTATTCCTGACAACAAATACAGTTATTCCGGACTGCAAATACACTTATTCCTGACAGACACATAACGTAAACAGGACAAACACATAATGTAAACTGCACACACACATAAAGTAAGCTAGACAAATTAAGTTGATCCAACGTAAAACTTAAAAACAAATATTTTATTATGATAAGTGTGGGTCTGCACGAATAATGAGACTGCACGATGTCCTAGGGTCTGCACACTGTCTTATCTGTGTATTGGGAAATGAATCGTTCAACTTAAAGGACCAGCGTTTTTTAAAAAGACCAAAACACGCGAAGAGAAATTTCGCTGAGTGGACGCTGACTCAAAGAAAATATCTGAGCTGTACAGATCCACGTAAGGCGCGTCCGTGACGCCCGGGTCCGTCTATCACGACCCTAACATTATACCCCAGACATCTAATTAATGCTTAATTCATGTGTTTAATTTCTAGTTATGAGTTGTAACCTGCATAGGTTAGCTTAGCTCTTAAAAAGTCGTACGGGGTAAGTCCACCTGAGCGTGGGGAACGGAAAGGTAAGTGACAAAAGCCTAATACTCACTCTCCATTGGACCAAAGAGCTCTCGTCCTAACTTCCCTGGAGGAAAATGATTGTGGATTTCATTATTAATTATCCTAAGGTGTATACCTCCGAGGGAATCCCCCCGATTTTGAAAATAAAAAGCTCCAGTGGATAAATGGAATCTTGGTGGTGACAATATGGTGAATCAAGTCCAAACAAAAGGACTAACATCAGATTCAAATTAAAATCAAAAGCACGAGCATGCATAGTGCAAATCACCACCAAAACATTCCAAGCGTTTGTTATGTTTAGGGTTTAGCACAGCACAAAAACAATAATATATTGCTACTGCTGCGAGTAATACAAAAGCAAAACATACAGAATGTTTGTCACCGACTCCAAATTAAAAAAAAAAGATTGTTAGCAGACAACGTGATTAAGTTTTGACTTAGAAAGAACAGCTTAAAACTCAAACTGATATCACAAAATCCAACAGACCCTCAAGACCCGCCACCATTCACACGTGAAGTTTGAGTGAGTCACACTAAGGCTTCTGTCCTCGTCCTTGTCTCTGAGACATATACTAGTATTCCACGACTCTACATGCAAACTTAACAAAGACCAAAAATGTGAATTAAATTAAACCAATGCATTATATGCTTAACCACACAGATTAACATCAAAGTCAATCCAAACTCAGGCCAAATTCAACTTCTGATTTGGTACCGAATTTTATCTTAAAGTTTAAGAGTATGTTTGATGAAACAACAAAAAAAATCAGGAGGGCAATGTGTGAATACGTTGAAAACTAACATATTCTTATGGACAAAGCAATACAATACGTTAAAGTACAATCGAGTAAAAACTTGTTTAACTCGACAAAGCGTTAAAGTTCAAGGGCAAAACAATATAGAGACACAGTTCAAGGAGCAAATTGTAATTGACCCTGATAACATGGTTAAAGTTTTATTTGATACAAAGTGACCAAAAAATGTTAAATAACTCGTCAACCCAAAATTTAACTACACTCGTCTAGAACTCACTTAACTTGCACCATACCGAAAAGGTAGGTCTGACACACCTTAAACCGAAGGGTTTAGAGGTAAAGTTTAAGACCATCCTTGCCGGTCCAAAAAAAACACTGAACGCCTGAAGAAAACGTATGGCACATCAGCATCCATCATGCCATGTTTTCTACTCGTGTGGAAAATTGGGCGGTTTATCAGGACACGTGTTATTCTCGTTGGTTTTCTTATTTTTTATTTATATATAAAATGTTATAAAAAATATTAAAAAATGTTTTAAAAATTATTTTAAATCATTTTTTTCAAAAAAAAAAAAATACAAATATGTTTTTTATTTGTTTATTTTAAAAAAAAAATATTTTTTGTGTGTTTTATCCAGAATTGATCCCCGAACGACGTGGATGGGAGAGAATGTAGGACGCTTGAGTTGTTTCTGGGTGCGGTTAAAGAAAATTGGGGGGGGGGGGTTGGTTTGTGCTGACGTGACAGAGAGAAAAATTGATGTGACTAAGAGAGAAAACATGACTCTCGAAAAGTACCCATGTGCTGTTAACGATGGTATAAGTCAGACACACCTTAAATTGTAGGGTTTAGATGCAAGGTGTGTTGGCTTCCGAAAAGGTAGGTTGACACTGTCACAATTTGTCTACACTTTACGGAAATGATACTTAATAATGATTCACCCCTAACTTGTACCAAATTAGCTTATTCTCAGATACACTACCATAGTTTCGTAAAAGAACTCCTATTAGATAATTTTCAAAATCACCTGAAAGCAAGTAAATACACTGATACACTCAAAAGAGTAAGAAGCTAACGAAGAGTAGATTTTCATCCATGGTTAAATTTTAGATCATTTGTATTTAGACCTAAGGAAAAAATAAATCCCAGATACCATTTTTGAATTGTAACATAAAAAGCTGATCTTTCAAACAAACTATGAGTGCGGTTGTGTGACTCTCACATGTTAAATTCTTGTAGGAAGTCAGTTCTTGAATTTTTGGCCGCAGAAGATGTTTCTTCTTAACAGAAGTCGAAGCTGTTTGGATGAAGAGAAGTTTGGTGGATCACATATGTCTTGTCTGACGAAATTCCCAAAGTATCTTCCAATCATAACACCACAATGATCAACATGATATTTCTGTTATCAATGAGTATCAAGTCAACAAAAATATAGAAAATTACAAGCAAGATTGACAAATCGGCTGACTAGACTATAATGATGTATAAAAAGTTGAAGTTTTACAAGTTATTACTAAAACTTGATGACAACGAACTTGTAAATAATGAATAAGAAAATCAAATATAATTTCCTCATTTCAACGGAAACAATATAAAAAATGTCATTAGAATGTGCACGAGGAGCTCAAATTCTGAAGAAACATTCGGTGTTTGCATGACTTCCTGTTACTTTAACGATTCTTTGAGTGTGGAGTAGCCAGAATCACTGACATCCAAACTCAATTTATAATACTAAATGAATTAAACTCCACAGCTCCCCTCATCAAATGCTGCACAGAGCCGAACCCATCCTCTACCGGTCATCCAACCCCATGAGCCATCATCAATTCCATTAACACCACCACCCTCCATCCTCGCTCCCCTCACCGAACCCCCAAAACCAATCCTAGCCGTTCATCCACCTCCATTTATTTCCCCAACAATCTCTTCCCATTCGCCACGTGGCAATCCTCCCTGGACCCCACCACCCCTTCAACTCCCACCCCTCCTTTTCCCCTTTATTACACTCCCACCCTCCACCCCCACTCCCAGTGGGAAAGAGAGACACTGAACCCAACAATGCCGTCGACCAACTCCATTGTCTCCGCCAATTAGGGTTAGGGTTTGGCTGACGATGGGGAACTGCCACGGGAAGCCTCCGCCGCGACCCACCCCGTCGGATCTCCCTCCAGAGCCGAAACCCCCGAGCCGCCGTCCTTCCCCGGCGAGAACACCGGCGAGGCCGGAAGACGGAGACCCCGATCGCGCCTCGTCCAAACCCTGGGCCTCCCCCTTCTTCCCCTTCAGCCCCGCACACGGCCTCTTCTCCTTCTCCAAGAAGTCTTCCGCACCGTCCGGGGAGGGGTCGGCCACGGGTACCCCGAGGAGATTCTTCCGGCGTCCGTTCCCCCCGCCGTCTCCGGCGAAACACATCAAGGCGGCGCTCGCGAGAAGGCATGGCTCCGTGAAGCCCAACGAGGCGGCGATACCGGAGGAGGGAGAGGGGGTGGGGTTGGACAAGAGCTTTGGGTTCGCCAAGGGGTTCGGGAGTAAGTATGAGCTTGGGGAGGAGGTCGGGAGAGGGCACTTTGGGTATACTTGCTCGGCGAGGTGTCGGAAGGGGGAGCTTAAAGGGAAGCAGGTTGCTGTTAAGGTCATTCCCAAGGCTAAGGTTCGTCCAAAGATCGTATCTTTTGATTGATCTTTGTGTAATTTTGTGTTCGTTACTTCAAATTTGCGTAATCTCCTTCAAATTTAAACAACGAACACCATTCTGCTTCCATTGCAATTCGAACTTCGGGCCGAGTTATTCAAGACTTGGGATCTTCTAGTTAAGCTAGTTCAGGTTGGTAGCTTAATATACTTCCTGCACTTAGTATGATGTGCAAATACCTTGACTTTCTTTACCTATTGCCATGTAGATTGTCATTCTTCCTCATTTGAGTAACATTTTATATCAGTGAAGTCTGACATGGTCTTCGAGGAATGACTGCATGATTATGTATGCATTTTTCAATGGTCTGTGTAGTTCTCAGTCAGTTATAGATGTCAAACTTCTGAGTAATCAAAGAAAAACATTTTCTTTACTAGAATTCAATTAAACTATGTGAAAGGGTTGGAATGGTCGTACCACAAATTGGTTAATGTTGACGATTTCTTGGTGCTGGTTTTCGTATAGCTTTAGTTAAACGGGACATCCAGTGTCTTAAAATTTGATTTCCATTTCTTCTAATTCTCCAACCAAACTGCATTGAAGCTAAATTGTTGAAGAATAATTTGGAATATCTTGGCAACAAAAGAGATGTTGTTTTAGAGAAAACAGTCTTTTGAATTATCGATTTTGCTACGATTGCTTTGTAAATCTATAGATCATCTTACTTCTTTTCGTATATTTGCAGTTGACTACTGCTATAGCTATAGAAGATGTCAGCAGGGAGGTTAAAATCTTGAAAGCTTTGACCGGACATAAGAATCTAGTGCAATTTTATGATGCTTATGAGGACAATGAAAATGTTTACATAATAATGGAGTAAGTCTCTAAAAAATTCCATTTTTTTCATGTATGCATGTTCTTTGAGTGTAAACGTATAGCTTTCAGCACAGAAATATATTCTCAATACCAAATTGTTCAAGGTTCCATTTGAATACCGTGTCACCCGCTATACATCATTAATTAACCAGAGAAGCTACTTACATTGGCAGTATGCATGTATTCATGCTTCTTTCAAGATTTTTTTGTCAAATTAGCTAATAGAACTGAAAAATAAGTAAACCTTTCAAAGGCATGTCCCTGTACCCATTTATCCACACAAACCATTGTTGACAAAACAAGGCTGGAGAGGACTCGTGGACACAAGCTGTCTTGTTCCAATTGTCAACTTTAGTGCTTTTGATTTTGTATGGTGCTTATGATGTAATCATAATTGTTGTTTGGGTGTATATATATGTCTCATTCCAGTGTCATTGAATGTGAATGTAGACCGGATTGAAGTTATAATTTTCATATTGTATTTGTCATAAGCTTAGCCACAATGTATTGCAAGCTATTGCATCTCCCGAATTGTGATTATCCTTGTATTCGTTACTCCATCTAGCTCAATGTGTATGGTGTGTTTCAGCTTGACATGTGGACTGCTGGACACTGCTAAACCTGAACTTTTGTTGCCTATTGACATATGAGTTTTCACCTATCATTTACCCACCACTCTGTGGCTTCCATTTGAGATTATTATGTCGAACAATAGTTTACAAGATATGGGCCTATAATTCCTGCAATTGGCACTAAATATGTACACATGAGACTCCTAAAACTGTTTCAGATGCTTACGTTTCCCTACCTGACTACCTGTTTATAATGCTTTCTGTAATTGGGTTCATCCATATCGTTCCTTGTGGGCACCTTTTTTGTGGAATCAAATGGGTTGACCTGTGGGTGCAGACTGTGTGGTACTGCACTTTTACATATTGGTGTTCTAATTTTTCTGTTGGTGAGTTTCACTTGAGAATTCCAAAGAAATTCCATAAAATCAAAATTTAGATACGATACTACCGATCAAAAATAAAATAAAATTAGATATGATACTTTGAGGGTACATGCTCACAATGGATCTTGATGCTCGTGGATATTTAGTATGCATTATAGATATTGAGGGTACACATCAGCACATGAAGAATAATCTGGATTTGCAATTTAAGGTATTTCTTGCTTTATATGATGACCCTTCTGTCCAATAATTCATTTTATGGTTTTACAGTTGCCTGTCAAAACAGTTAAGCATCCTCTGGCAAGAAATTGTCCATTATAACTTCTAGGCTGCATATGTTTGAGCAATTTATATTTATGAATTTACTACTCGCTTTATGGTTGCCAACATGATCCCTTATCCAACCAAATTTATGAATCTAGTAGTTTTTCTTGTCATGATCTGTGATGGTTTTAAGTACAGCATTTGCAGATATAAAGTCATTCATTATGTATTTCAGGTTTTGTGAAGGTGGTGAACTTCTGGATAGAATATTGTCAAGGTAATGATGCTTTTCTTAATGTGACTTCTCTTGGTTGAAACTCATTTGGAATCTGGAACAGAGGTGGCAGATACACCGAGGAGGATGCTAAGATCATCATGGTACAGATATTGAATGTCGTTGCATTTTGCCACCTACAGGGTGTAGTCCACCGTGATCTCAAACCTGAGGTAGATGGACACAACACGTCAAGAAATTAACTGTAACAAACTTGTCACTGGAATGTCTTTTTTGACCTATTTTCTTTTCCTTTTGGCTTTTTTATTACCTATCTTCTTAGGTCTGGGCTTTGTTGTTCTAATACATTTTTCCTTCTAACTGACTAACATCTATGCGTTTTATTTATTTTTGACAGAATTTCTTATTCACTTCAAAAGATGAAAATGCCCTGCTGAAGGCTATAGATTTTGGTTTATCTGATTTCGTGAAGCCAGGTTCGTTTGCTACAGATATTCAACCTCACTTTATGTTCACTTTCATATATCAAAGAAATCATTTATATACATTTTGTACATTATGTTCACATGCAGATGAAAGACTCAACGATATTGTGGGAAGTGCATATTATGTGGCGCCTGAGGTGCTCCACAGGTCTTACAGTACAGAGGCAGATGTGTGGAGTGTTGGGGTGATTGCATATATTTTACTATGTGGAAGCCGCCCATTTTGGGCCCGAACTGAGTCTGGCATATTCAGAGCTGTTTTAAAAGCTGATCCAAGTTTTGAAGAGCTACCTTGGCCATCTCTATCTTCTGAAGCAAAAGACTTTGTGAAGCGGCTGTTAAGCAAAGATCCACGGAGGAGAATGTCTGCTTCACAAGCTCTAAGTGAGTTTCATTCCTTCAAGTTTGAACTATGATATTTTATTCTGGTCCTATTATCGATTGCTTTTTCTTTCAGGCCATCAGTGGATCAGGGACTCCAGTGACATCAAGAGACCCCTTGATATTTTATCATTCAGACTCATGAAAGCTTACATGCGTTCATCGTCATTGCGGAAGGCTGCATTGAGGGTGAGTAGTATCAAATTGTTGTGTTTACTGGGCAATTATTATTATTTTGTTAGAATTTTGAAATAAAGGTAATTTAGTTACTCTGGGTGTATTTACATCATGAACTGCATGACATAGTCATGCATGGTTCTCATGTTCAAATTTTCCTTGATATATGAGTTTGTTTGTTGTGATACCATATTTTTTTATTGCAATCTACATGTCTTTTAATCTTTGCTCTTGATTATCAGGCCCTATCAAAAACGTTAACGGTTGACGAGCTCTTTCATATGAAGGAGCAGTTTGCCCTTCTTGAGCCAAACAAGAATGGTTGCATTTCTCTTGAGAACATTAAATTGGTTAGTATCTCAAATAACTTTTCTTTTGCAAAGAAAAACAATCTTGTTAGGTTGCTAACGAGATGGTTATGTTTCTTTGTAGGCCTTGACGAGAAACGCAACAGAGGCTATGAAGGAATCCCGTGCTCATGATCTTCTCATCTCAGTATGTCCTCTCTACTCTGCGTAGCATAAGATACATGTTTGTAGTTGCTAAAGATTTCTGGCAGCCATTGCTGATGTTTATATTTTTGTCTTTTATCTGCCCCGTTTCAGCTAAGCGCTTTACAGTACAGAAAGATGGATCTCGATGAATTTTGTGCAGCAGCACTTAGTGTTCATCAGTTAGAAGGACTTAGTAGATGGGAACAACATGCACGCTGTGCGTATGAGTTTTTCGAAAAGAATGGTAACAGGGCTATCGTTATTGACGAGCTTGCATCGGTATGTTAAATACTTGTTACCATTGAAATTTTATTAAGCTATTATAATTAATGCTGTGTGATTTTCTCACGGCTCTTAAAATTGTGAACCCACATTAAAGAACCATCATTTGGTATGTAGGCCTTTAGACAGTGATGTATATAATTAAATTAGCTTTCACTTCCTATCGTGGCGAGGGTGTTCTAAAATACGTGCCACTGCAATAATTAGTAACTGAAACGATACAAAAAAGTCCCAAGTGATTGATCTGGCCTGGCCTTCTTTTAATTGGTGAAGTTTAGTGTCATGGTGAATTATCTTAATTGGCATCTTTTGTTACTAGGCTTTACAGGTGAATTGGATTGTTCGACTTCTAATTCAAATTCATTGCCTTTTCTTTCTCAGGAACTTGGTCTTGGTCCTTCTGTGCCTGTTCATGCGGTTTTGCATGACTGGATTAGACATACAGATGGGAAATTGAGCTTCCTCGGCTTTGTCAGGCTATTGCATGGCGTATCCAGCCGCTCTATTCCCAAGGTTCCATGAATGAATTTGGCAACCAAGTGGAGCATGTTGACATATTCAATTTTGAATCCATCCAGTAATCACAGGAAGGAAATCCGCACTTAGGTTTAATCACAATTTTCAGATGAAGCTGGTGTCGTTGGTGTGGACCACCTCATGAGTTTTTATCATCAATCAACAAAGTATGAAGTTCGAACTCAACAAATAGTGGAATCGCTCCACAGTTCCCTGTTCCGCACATTGCCGGTAGTCAACACTGCTGGAAATGGTCTCAGAGTTATGTTGATGAAAATGTTGTATCATCTGTGGAATAGAAGATTTAACGATTTGAAATTAAGTTCTGTTTGTAGGTCCAAGTGTTTGATGCTGAGCGTCTGTAATTTGTACTTCATTATTGCATACTTATTTGACACTGACTACTTTGATAATCTGATATTTAACCTTCATTCCCTATCTTTGGTTTGCACTTTAATTTACTGCTGTACTGTGCAGCCAAACGAGCATTTGATGGATGTACCGTTGTGTTTGGTATTTTGGTACACATATTTTAATCTTTAAAGGTTTTACCAGTGTTTGGGAGAAAGAAGTTCGGATCGTATCATGTGTCTGAAATCTCTTATACCCTTGGGTCGTTTTCCTGAAAGATACCTTTGGAGGTTGCAGCTAAATGAATGCTCGCACCTGCTACCTCACCCACAGACCAATATATCCCATTTACTGTATCATATCAAATCAAACCTCTCTCCATACTCCAAGCCCACATTGTCGGTCAATATTTATGTTGATTTGTCAAACACTGACTGAAACTCTCGAACTTACCTTAATCCATTCTTAAATAGCTCAATTCAAAATTATCTTTTGTCATTTATTTTATGAATTGTAAATGCGTTGATATTGTCTTTAGTAATTCTAACTGTAATATCTACATCCAACGTTGAAGTACCCATCATCAAACTTCCACGTTGATAGACACATGACGATACAAATATTCACATCAAAGAGAGCAAATTAATCAAATCTGCAAAGAAACTTTTTTTTTGTTGTTGAAAAAACGATGACATGACATTCAACGAACCAAGCCCCTTCAGTATGCGTCCACATCCATCCAAGATCTTCCCACGACAAATCATTTAACACATCCACCCGGACGTGACCTTTTCCCAACCGCAACATTCAACACAAGCACCCAAATCAACATTGCCCCACACTTACTACCCCCTCGTAATTTCCCCAGATTACATACCACCCCAATTCCAACCAAAAACAACAACAAAAGCACCCAAATCATTGCATGGACGGCTGTCGGAGATCCATTTCCTGCGTCCAAGCGCTCTTGTCCTGCGTGTGAAGGTACCAATACGTCTGCGCCAACGCGTCCGGATCCATCGCCGCCTCTTGCCTCAATACCCTAATTATCACACTTACGATGTGAGTCTAATCATACACAATTTATCATGCACACTACCTGCTCGTCAATATGTCCCTTAAGCATTCATTAAGGTATATCGCTTTCAGCGAGGGTAAAAATGGTAAAAGATTTTGACTTTTTCAGTAGAAAACGTTACCTACTTAATAATTCGCCACTTGTTAGCGACTTTTATCAGTTGTGTTATTGTTTTAACTTGTGAGGCTTACCCTGGCGGGCCGATGAGGCCGTCGATGACGACGTGCGCCACGTGTATTCCTGATGGTTGGAGCTCCTTTGCGAGGGACTGTGATAGGCCCCTCAATGCAAATTTCCCACAACCTATGAATTTGAACATTTTGTGTTAAGAGTATAATTTTAGGTGTGTGTTTTGGTTGGTGAATTGCTGAGGTTTATGATCTTACTTAGAGCGCAGTATCCGGGGAGTCCGGCGACGGAAGCTGATGTGCCGGTGAAGAGAATTGTGCCTCTTCCTCTGTCAACCATTCCAGGAATCACCTGACATGACCTTAGGTGTGATTTGGTTGGAGTGTCTGAAGTGATTGAATTGGGAATTATGATTACCTGTTGAGCGCAATGGAAGGAGCCTATGGCGGAGACAGCGAGGGACTTCTCAAAGTGCTCCAGAGGGATGTCGGTGACCTTTGTTGGCTGTTCTGGGAAGTTTTGGCTGGCATTGTAGACGAGAATCTCGACGAAACCCAGAGAAAGAACACCCTCGAAAGCCTCACGGACAGATCTTGAGTCCGAGCAGTCGATTCGAATGGCGAACACTTGGGCCTTTGCCTCTCTGGCTATTTCATCCGCGAATTGGGATAGCTTTTCTGTCAATAGAATGGGGGAAATACAGAAAATTGAGAGAGAAGTTGTAAAGGAAAACCGAGCATTGGAAGAAGTATGGTTATAGGCTTGCCGAGATTCCGTGCGAGAATGGCGACGGTGAAGCCCTCGTGTGCGAATTTGCGAGCTATTGACCGGCCGAGCTTGGGGCCGACTCCGACGATGGCGGCAATGCCTTTGGGCGAGGTTGGACTCGACATGAACCGCATGTTGGGGGTATTGATGGGCTTTGATACACTCATGTCTTCTCCACTTCTGCCTGAAGCAGCAGCCTTGGGTGCTAATCTTGCCGCCAAAGATGTGAACTTTGGAGAGAACTCCCAAAGTTAGCTCTGGACTCTTGAGAGTTCCCAAGACAAGAGAGAGACTAAATACTTGGAGGCCACTTGAAGGGTATGGTCATGGGTGGAAGTAAATGGCATGGCATGTCTCTTTCTCTTTCATTGTCATAGTTGCCCACGGTTGATAGCTGAAATGGTTTTTTTTTTCTTTTCGTGTGTACCATATATCCCAAAGATTTGCATCTTCTTGTTGGTTGAAAATAAGAGGCCAATCATTGCCTTCTTTATGATCTTAGAGAAAGTAGTTAGAGTGTTGGGCCCAATTTGGGTTGTGGATTGTCAGTTGTGAAAGAACTACTTCCCAATTTGCTAACTTGGTGCAGTGGAGCTGCCCATTTTATTTCCCCTGTAAACTACTTGGACAAATGAGTTAATCCATGAGACCAGCATCACAGCAGACAAGCTTGTGGTTGGACGTTATGAGCTAGTTCAGACGAATTGGTCAGTAATGTACTCGCTAACACTTTGTCGGAAATGTTTTTTGATAGTAATTGGTCAGTAATGTTAGGTAAGGTGTTTTATTACATTTGACTTGATTAATGATCTTTGAAGAAGTAACACCTACAAATACTTGACTCATAATCACATTAGTAATTCCCTGAAACTCTTTTGAAATTTTGCCTTTTTTAGAAAAGTAATGGTCACGGATATCCTCCTTTTGTGTGACTTCGACCCATATCAAGTTATACTTGTCCTGTTTTCCAGTTCATACAGTAAACAATAACATCGTCTAGGTTCAGATATATGTGAAAACAAAAGCAACATGGACCAAGACATGCAGAAGCAGCTATATTCTGTCCACATGTTGTTACCTTCTTGTTGATGGTGATGAAAGAAGCAAATCCAGACATTTATGAGGACAATCCAAGTTGCCTAGTGGATGTCAAATGGTTGACGGACAGCTATATAATAGTTGTATCCACTTGTGAAATAATTCACTGCGAATGGAACCAAATACAAAGTGGCATGTTATACTTGAATCTGTGTGATTTGGGTGGTCCTGAAAACCAAATCCAAAGTGGCATGTTATAGTGAATCTTATCTTAAAAATTTGGGCTGGTTATGGTATATATGTCTGGTTGGTAGTATGGTATCTATATTGGTTATCAAGTATGTTTTAGGAATTACATTAGAAGTTGCATTATGAAGAAATCTTGTATTCGAAAAATATTCAAATAGGCCTGTAAATGAAAATGGTCCTTGTTTTCACCCATTTTAAGGTCAAACCAAATACAAAGTGGCATGTTATATTATGGGTATGATGTCTTGGAATGATGCAATTATAGTAGAAAGCAATATATATGCAGTTAATACCGAAAATCTCAAAATTATTGCCCCTTTTGGCCAATATGTATGCTGCTAAATATGTTTATAAGAAACTTTTTCAACACCCATTGTTGTATTTTTCGTACTTCATTTGATATGATCCCTCCAGTGGCTTATTCATGTATGCTGCATGTACAATATTCAACTTCATTTGAATGTAACAGGTTTTTCCAGATGCCAATTTATGTGATTATATGTGCTTCACTTGAAATATTTCTTCATGTGCTTTCCTAATTTAGCAAGTCCTTAAAATGGATTGGAATTCATGGTCCATTTTTTTAAAATCATTGTGGGCAGAAACTCATGGTTTTAGTTGGGCATTCTATGGCTATCTTGAAAGGAGCCTCACAATTTAATGAAAATTTCAGGGGCAACGTGGTTGTCATAAAACTCGAAAGTGGAGCTCTGCGGATGAGGTTTCACTTTATTGAATTCCAATTCTCAAATAATGTTATTGGTCGCATTTGAATTATTGTTCAAATTCATGATGCGAATATGCCACGGCTTAACAAATGAAGTGTAAGAAAGGACTTTTAAAATACTAGTATGTATATATTTCTAAAGAGATTATATACAAGCAACTAAAAGTGTTCTTATGACCCGCATACATAGTGAATGCATGTCTCATTTCAGATGCCTTTAAGTAAGCACCTTTCTGTATGACTCGTTGAAATAAAGTTCTTCAGAGAAGGTAAGATTGATTATTTGCCTGACTTTTCATGGGGATCATTAGGTATGATTATCTCAATATGTCCTCCGATAACTGAAGTTCCTTTTGTTCACTACAGCTTGTCAACTGGCACAGGCAAAAGTCCTTAGAAATAGCTGTGCTTACTAAATATCATATGTCAGTGACCAATTAGTTAGAAGTTATTTATTGGTATTTGAAGACTAAAAGCACCCTGAAACACATTGATTTCACGTGCCAAAGGGCGTAGAGAGAGCCAAAGTAAGTGTTGCTTAAGAAGGAAAAATGATTAATCAGATATTCAAATTCAACCCCAGCATCTTTGAAACTGAAATCATAAGGTGACACCTTTGCTTTGTGCAGATCCATTTCTTGAGTTCCTGTGGTGCACTTTGCTTCAACAAAACTCAGATTTCTTGAATGCTGATTGCAGATCCAATCTGCCCATGATTCGACAATTTTCGGAAAGTCAATTTTTATGTATCCAAAAGGTTGGGGCTCATAAAATTGTTTGTTCAGGAGATGGCAAATGAAGTTCCAGCTTGTAAGCAATACTCTCTCAGCTTTCCGTATTCATCCTCAATCTTCAATTTCAAATATACGTAGGTTGTGGCCCTATACTTTCAGTTTGTGATGCACACGGGTAAAATGGTGCTGCAATATAAAAGAATTTTATATTCTAAGCTCAGCAATAGTCAATGAAGCAACTATTAGTAGGAAACTAGTGAAATGAACAAAGAGAAAAGAAGGAAGATTGATCATACAATGAATGAGTGAACGATTGAAGGGTTCCCACTTATTTGAAGGAAAATAGACATTTTGTAAAGGAGTTCCAGTAAGAATTATTATCTTGGTAGTTGCTAATCGTTTTACCTAGATCCTGTTTAGGCTCTAAGGGAGCTTTCACTACCAAGCCACTCTGACAGTGACATACTTTTACTAGGTAATTATGATATGCTATTCAGCGAGTTTCTTGGTACTTCACAGACAAGTGCTGGCCTCTTTCTTCATCTTTTTAACCAGCCATGCAGCCATGCTGTAGGATTGGCTGCAAGTGTGATATTATTCTAGTAAAAACCCTGAAGGATATCTAGTATTACTATTATGGGGGTGTAATGGTGTTCGTACACTTAGTAAGCAAAACAAATGGGTACAAACCATTTTTGGCTGGGTGATAATACGGTCTGCAACATTTTCCTTTTGTTCTCTCTGGTTTGTACATCCCCCCGCCCCTCTTAAGCACAAGAAAGCTCCTCCTCCTCCAACTGAACACTGCCTTCACTCTACAATTTCCTCATCTGAAATTTAGCTAGATTATATGGCTAGAATTTTTATGTGGCTAGTATTCTATGGTGATAAATCTAATTAAATACATGTCTAGAATCTGTTGCTGTAGCTTTAACCAGGTAGATTAGACCTGAGGATATCTCTAATGATCTAATCTTGGACACGTGACATGAGTGGGACTATAACACTTTGGAAGTAGCTAAAGGTTTCAGTATATGACTATGTCCTTTACCATTTACCATAATGATGTGTGGCTTTAAATGCACTTACAGTGAAGGAACCATCTCTTACGAGTTTATGTGAATCTCTTTGAATTCATGGTTTACTTAGTCCCAACCCTATGTCTTGTAACTTTGGGCCAAAAAAAAACTTAATAGAACTTAAACTTCAAAAATGCAAAAACAATTGAAACTTTTTCTCTTTAAGACTGATAATGAGGATCTCTTTTAATGAGTTTAATATGTAATTCTGTTTTTGATTTAGATTCCCATAGAAATAGTAGCAATTCAACATTTGCCTCTGGATTATGTTGGTGCTTTTCCTTTATTCCATTCCTAGATCAAGTGAACGTGGTTTCAGGTGTTAGTGTAACATTCCCGAAACAACAACAAATTTTAAACTTTAAAAGATAATCAAAAGACATCAAATCACACAGGAACACTACCAACCATATATACATCAAGATGTGCACCGTATAATACTGAGTTCAAAAATATGATTACAACAAAAGAGATACCAAACATATACATGTAATCATAGCAACCTCAAAAAGAAAAACTAGAGGATCCGATCCCTGATGTCATTACTACCCCCTAATGTCACTCATGGCTTGAAAAACAAATATGAAATTATACTTGAGTTTCCATAAGGAAATTCCGTATGTCAAACTCCTATATGTATGAACAAGACCATAACAAGTATAACATGGTACACAAATACAATAACAGTAAAACATCGTCGTCAATACTGGACTCCAAGGATCTCTCTCCCAACCACAACATACACGATCCACAAACGGAACACTAGGGTCCTCTCACCCAACCCCCACATCACATGTGCTCACAAGGCACACTCGTCGGCACAACCTCCACCACACAAGGATAGACTGCAATACATAGTGCATATACAATACGAGTGGCTCACACAAGCTGCTACACCCTTTGTCGGAATATCGTCGGCGAAACCTCTACCACACAAGGACGGGTTGCACACAAAACACACGTGCCTACACAAATCGCTTTCAGGTTGGTCTGTTCATTCTGTCGTCCTAAAAAGGTCGGGGATCCATTGCCCTCAAAGCCGATCACAAATTAAACAAACATAAAAGCACAAACATTGCAACAACGGACGACTGAACGAGGCACATCAGTCGGCTGATTCTCTCCAGAACCATGCAAGGGTTCAACCGTCACCTAGCCGGTCGAACACAAAAGAAACAATCGGTCGAACCAAGGTCATGAGCGGTCGACCGTTTAGATGGTTAACGTCTGGGTCCAACCAACTAACTAACAACCCATCGAACGGCAAAGGGGTCTCGTTCGACCGAAAATATCATGGTCTTCAACTGTTCAATTTCGACCACTACCAGTCGAACTTAAAGTCATAGACGGTCGACCGTTTAGATGATCTACGTCTAAAATAATTACACAGAACATCCTATCAGTTGAACGGCAAAAGGGACCCGGTCGACCGAAACCAAGGATTCCTACGTTTTCACTAAGTCACCTCCGGTCGAACTAACATACCACCGGTCGAACAAGAAATAAGTTCACTTAAGATATCAGTCGAACAAATCTTTAGGCGGTCGACTGTTTAGAAGGCCTAGGCCCTAGCCGACTTATTACAGGTACAATCAGTCAAACTGGTCATGAGGCGGTTGACCGTTTAGATGGTCTATACCTCCAACCAACTTACCTACAGTGAAACTGGTTGAACGGTGGAGGGGCATCGTTCAACCGAAACTAACAGAGTCTACCTAAAATACTTAATCGGTCAACCGCCCAATGACATTGTTTGACTGGTGCAAGACATACTTCTGCAATTACACTAGCATTGGTCGACCAAGGCATACGTCGGTTGACTGTTATTCAGCAACAACTTGCTGCACAACAACCTCCGACGAGCCTAACGGCCACCATCGACTAAACTAACCACTCACACACCTCGAGTGAGTATTAAAGATGAGTTTGACATACCTATAAGGTTTGAAGAAACTTCTAAAGATCAACGACGATCGCTTCCACGCCAACAAACTTCTCTCCGAGCAGTAATCACTCAACTTCGCCGACCCTTTGCTAAACTTGCCTCGCTTTTTTTCACCTTCACCAACACCCCTTCCGGAGATCGGAGATTTGAGAGGGAGAGACGGATTGAGAGAGAGAGAAAAGGAATGAAAGTGAGATGAGTTTAGCTTATATAACACTCACCTCCACCGCAACCAATCACAAGCTTCCAACCATCACCTTTCTATCAGCCAATCAGAAGCCCTCAACCTAACAAAATATCCCAAGGAGGGTTAGGATTCCTTAAACCCAATTAGCCTAAAAAAATTGGATTAGGTTCTAACAGTTAGTGTTAGTATGTGATTTTGTAGATCTTGTTTCAATAATTTAATTGATGGAATTTTATGTCACAATAAGAATAGGCATTTGTACATTAGTGTAGGATGACAGAACTTTGCAGTGAATGCGGTTAATAGCAAAAAAACTCCTTTATTTTCTCTAGTATCAACACAGGTGATTACTGTTAAATATTTAGAAGATGCTCAAAACTTTCTTGATAATGAAATAACTTCAGATCATCTATAGAAACCTGTAGAACGATTAGTTCTACATAGACACTGTAGAACGATTAGTTGTTGGATCAGTTGATTAGTTCTACAGAGCCAGGAAAAACTTCATATCATGTTTATTTCCTTCCTGAAAACTCACATAGTCATTGTAGATCTATTAGTTGTTGAATCATTTTAACCTTCAAGTTGTAATTTTTTCATTGATGATGAAATCTACCTTTTGGAGCATGTAGGGTTTTTTATGGAAAGGACGGGCGTTGTTGCGGTGATTTTTGACTATCTGGAATTGAGCTTATACGGTTAAACAGCAAACTTACATGTATAATATATGCCAAAAAAGCAGAATCTTTTGGGACGTGAGATGGTGTTTTATTGAGGACTATTTCGTTCTTAATTGCTTATTCAGACAGGAGTGCCCTTGTTCCAATTGAGATTGCTATTTTTACACATATGCTTGTTACGATTATTTCTATTTGTATTTGATTGCAAGTTGTGTGAAAAGCAAGATCCGCAGATTGATTTTAGTTCCACATTCTATTTTCGCAATTGCCAACAATAGAAGGGCTTGACTTGAAGAGTAATTATTAGATGTATATTCTACAATTACAAGCAAAAGGAAGGACCGGAAAAGGCCGATAATAATTGTTTGGATGGGAAGTGATGAAAGAAGTGTAGAAGACGATTCCACTGGACGCTGTAGTTCCATTAGACGCAAGGAATCAATGAATGATATTGGGCAAAAAATGGAATGCTTAGACCTTTCAAGATGGGGGACATGAAACAGTAACGGAATCACATAGTGAAGCAGGGGTGTAGGCAGAACCAGAAGACTGAGGGAGATGGACTAGTCTTTGGAAAGAGGAAAATTTTATGCAGCATTTGCTCTTTAATCAGAACATGCACATCTGTATGTATTTGTACTTCAACACAGGGAACCATTTGTTCCTGCTTAGGACTGAGGAAATCTAGAAGAAGCCAAAAACATCAACATGTATCAAAGAAGTTCTGAAGATAACTTAAGTAGATCCTCGTCCAAGGTACGTAGCCTTTACTTCCACAACCACCAGATGATTTATGTTTCATGGCTCTTTATATTAGAAGATATTTAATCTTGCCGTTCAAACAATGCAAAGACAGGTGATAGCTCTGGGATCGAATTGTAGTGTGAGACTCGGACTACTAATCAAACTATTGAAAATTCAAACCGAAGGCTCTTTTTCCATAATAAAGTGCTCGTGTTGTTCCTGAATAAATTTGAAATCTGTCTATCTCAGCTATACTGGAACCGAAATGGAACAAGTGTTAGGTTCTTTTAAGTTTCTCAAGGCAAATTTTGAAGTTTTGTGGAAATAATAACTGAGGTAAGATTGTATGAGGTTTTCAGAAGATAGGTATGGATTCAGTCGGCCAGATGTATATAAATAGATATTCCTTCTTCCAACCTCAGAGGAAATAAACATGCTTTAGAGAAGTTTAGAGATAGAGAGAAGGGGAGTGTTGCAAAGCCCCACGCAGTGTGTGTAACGTCTCGAGCCCGAAAATGTGCTTACTCGTCCGAATCCGGTGCGTTAAGATACGATCCACGATCCTGACCGCTGCGTACTCTGATATTTATATCCATCTGATAGGCTCATAAATAATCTGAAAAATATCATCAACAAATTGTGAGCTCGACAGCCCGCAACTACCAACCATCAATTAAACAGAATCATAATCATGTGGAAACTGATACGGAATATGACATTCAGTCAATGAGCACAATCAAGAGACATGCATCACAAATAATATGCATGTATAACAATCTGGAACCCTCATTCGGATTCGACCACATCCCGTGCTTCTGAAATCTATCAATCAGTCAGACGCACACATGGTAGCTCCACACTAATGACAAGTAGTCATTTCCTCTCTCGGGTGGCTTCACGCTGCCCGCTAGGTAGCTCTTTCCTAAGTGGCTCAGCCAGAAACATACATACAGTCACATGACATGTCGACTAAAACACCACCATGCAATCATATGTATATCCATAAAATCAACATCAATACTCAGCATGCATGCAACTACGGATATCAAGAGAGACAAACATGATATGAAACTGAAGAATAACGAATCAGTACTTGTCTGTCTCGCAATCACAACATTTCCACAAATCACTTCGAATCTCTTTCTTCTCCTCACATTCAACTCTCACCCTCTCACACTCAACTTCACAATCCAGTGAAAACCTCTCACGTTTATCCTCCATCTCCTTATATATATATAGTCACATTTTAACCTCTCACCTCTTCAACCTCAAATCAGCTTCCAACACCTCATCCCCCTAAGACATCCCTCATCTTCCATGCATCCACCACGTCACCTATTTCCAAACCAAAAGATAAATACCATAAATTCACTTAATCACTCAATTAACCTAATTAATCATTCAATAAGTTTAGTCTATCTTAAATAGAGTTTACGATTGTTTACAATTCTGACAGTGTGTATACCATAGCCAGCACAAGGCCACATTACTCCTATGTTCAAGGTTGCGAAGATTTTACACCACAAAAACTTCCACGTAACGTTTGTAAACACAGAACACAACACCATCAGTGCCTCCTGAAGTCCGGAGGTCCTTCCTGTCTTGATGGTCTTCCAGATTTCCAATTCAAGATCATTCCTGACGGTCTTCCGTCCACCATGCTTAACACTCTTCAGAGAGCTACTTATGAAGATCAACAATGATGAGGCATCCGGTGTGCCACCAGTCACTTGCATAATTTCAGATGGTGTCATGAGCTTCACGCTTGACGTGGCTGAAGAGTTCTGTATTCCTGAAGTCTTGTTCTGGACAACTAGTGCTTGTGGATTAATGGCTTACCTTCACTACAAGGAGCTTGTTGACAGAGGAGGCTCACCCCACTAAAAGGTACGGACTTAAACTCTAATATGGTTGCCTAAACTATATGTCAATCTTAATTTTTTGTGGTGCTGTGTTGGTAATTGATTTCAGAGCAATCTGAAAGGCGACTTTGATTGCCATTACTAAAAACCATTGACATAAGAGTTGTGACTATAGATAATATATCAATTCACATCCAAATAATGTTGCTTCAAAGCATGCCACTAGCAATCATTTTTACTGTCCATTTATGGTTTTCGAAATCAATCTAGTTTTGGTATTAAGGTGTGTAGATATGAGCTAGCTTAGTAATGGACACCTTGACACGCCGGTGGAGTGGATGCCGGGAATGAACAACATTCAGTTGAAACACATCCCCAGTTTCATCCACACAACAGAACCAGAAGACATCATGCTCGACTTCTTCCTCCACGAAACAAGCAGAAGTACTCGTGCCACCGCTGTGATCCTCAATACCTATTCTGATCTGGAAAGATCTGTCCTTGATGCAGTGGTTCCCATTCTGCCATTAATCTACACAATTGGTCCTGTTCATTTGCTCCATGGCATGCACGGGCTTGAATCTTTGGAAGAAGGATCAATTTTGCCTAGAGTGGCTGGACACAAAAGCACGAAAAGTCGGTTATGTATTGTAATATCCTAAATCCTTACTTTGGACTAATCATGTTATGGCCTTGATTAGGTGCTTAATTGGTGGATTAGGATGGAGGGTTGGGATTGATTTGGAAGAGATATGATGGATGGTGGAGATTAGAGGAGAATAGTATATGTGGTGAGTGTTACTCTCTCTCTCTCGCGCGTTTTCTCTCTCTCTCTCTCTCACGCTCAAACCCTCTCCCTCTCTCTGATCAGATCTTCGGCGTGCGGAGGCGCTCGAGGAGTGGTTCTCGGAAGGCGAGGTGAAGCTCGGACGTTCACCGGAGAGGAATAGATCGTTGCACGGTTGGAGTTCGCCGGAGAAGGTGTTTTGCGAGGAGAAGCTCGCCGTTGAGTCTTCGAAGGCTTCTTCAAGTCTTCAAGGTATGTCAAGCTTTACTTTGATGCTCACATATGCTTTGGTGAGTGTTGGGGTGGTCGACGGTAGGCCGGAGGGCTCGTCGGACCCGTGCAGCTGCGTTCTGCACTGTAAACGGTCGACCGGTGGCATGGTTCGGTCGACCGGTCGTAGAGTAAATTGGGCGAAATCCCTTGTACCGGTCGAACGATACCTTGGTGGTGGTCGACCGGTAGTACATTTTGAGCGAGGGATGGAGACTCTGCGTGTTTTCGGTCGAACGTGACCCTTGTTGTAGGTCGGTTGGGGCGTTGACCATCCAAACGGTCGACCGCCGAGTTGACTCGTTCGACCGACGAATTAAAATAACTTAAAGTTTGTTCGACCGCGAGCTGGTTCGGTCGACCGGAGTTTTCTGACGGATTTGGATTTGGTACTAGCCGTTTTCGGTCGACCGGTGTTTGTGTTTGGTTCGACCGTTGGTGCGTTTTACTGTGGAGTGAATTTTCACTGGTCGAATTCGGTCGAACGGGACCCTTTTGCTCTTCGACCGGTTGACAGTTTTGTTGGTTGGGTCAGTCCTGTGGAGAGGATTCGGTCGACCGGTTGGGAGGTTTTGTTCGACCGTTTGGTACGATTTTGTGTGTTTTGTGTTGTGGAACCAGCTCGAGATGGTAACGAATCTCCGGCCCTAGAGGGTGACCGGTGCCGGCCTGAGAGTGGTTCATGAGTGTTGTCGGGCCAGCCCAAGAAGGCAACGGATCTCCGGCCCTAGAGGGTGACTGGTGCCGGTCTGAGGGTGGTTCGTGTGTGGGGCCAGCTCAAGATGGCAAGGGATCTCCAACCCTAAAGGGGTGACGGTGTCGGCCTGAGAGTGGTCTTCTGGAGCAGCTCAAGATGTCAGCGGTACAGACGATACCGACCTGAGAGTGATCCAACGTGTTAGCCGAGGATGTTTCCGGCTGTGGTGCCTGGGGCACGTGTGTTGTGGCCGAGGATGTTTTCGGCTGTGGTGCCTGGGGCACGTGTGTTGTGGCCGAGGATGTTTCCGGCTGTGGTGCCTGGGGCACGTGTGTTGTGGCCGAGGATGTTTCCGGTTGTGGTGCTTGGGGCACGTGTGAGGGTTGGGCTAGAGGACCTGCGAGACCCGTCACTGTTTGGTGTCTACTGTGGTAGGGAGAGAGTTCTCGGGGGCCCAGTGGGACGATGGATGTTTATTGCATTTCATATCATACATGTTTTAGATGTCTAGTTCATTTATTGTGATGTAAGTTTGGCATACGGGGTTTCCTCACGGGAAACTCAGGCATATTCATGTTTTATGTCAGGTCGTAGGCAGCATTAGGAGGTGGTGACCGAGGAGGAGCGCTTTCGGAGCCCGATCATGCTTTCCTTGTTTTGAGGTCCGAGTGATTACATGTACATTTTCTTAGTTTTTGTTGTAATCACACTTTTGTAAAACTCTCAGATATATATATTGTATATATGTTGGTGCACTAGTTGTCCACTTTCTTCGGTAATATCATCGTGTTGTGTTTTATTAAAAATTTAAATTTCTTTCGCTTTCGAGGATGTTACATGTACGTAAACTTCGGGAGTATTACAATCATGTCAAACAACCAACTGATCGAGTTTGCATGGGGATTGTGTAACATCAACAAAGATTTCTTGTGAATCGTCAGGCCCGACCTTGTAAAAGGTGAGGCTGCGGTTTTACCAAAGGCTTTCTCAGAAGCAACTAAAGAAAGAGGCATGTTAGCGGATTGGTGCTCACAGGAGCATGTCCTGGCTAACCTATCTGTCAGTGGTTTCTTGACTCATAGCGGTTGGAACTCAACTTTGGAGAGCATATGTGCTGGCGTACCAATGCTTAATTTGCTGGCCATTTTTTGCGGAGCAACTGACCAACTGTCGGTACTGTTGCGTGGAGATAAACGATGACGTTAAAAGAGAAGAGGTGACAAACCTCATCTTGAAATTGATGGATGGGGTTAAGGGTAAGGAGATGAGAATGAAAGCTGAAGAGTGGAGGGTGAGTGTTATTGCTGCAGCCCAAGAGGGTGGGAGCTCGTTTGAGAATGTTGAAAAGCTCTTGAAGGATGTTTTGATTCGTGGCAAGAGTTCGAAATAAGTGATGTCAATGTGTTTGAACAATTTAGATGTCTACATAGTTTAGTCTTGAATACTGAAGATTGTGGCTTGAAATACGTACATCAAGGTTTTCTTTCTTTCTTTTGTGCAAGAATCGAGTATGAATGGAGAAGCTATACATTGGATCATGTACTCATGTGTGGGACTATTGATAATAGACCATCAACGGGTTTCTGGATACAGAAATTTCTGCAACTTTGGAATTTGTTTCAGTGTCGGAAAAGGAAGGAAAGCTGAAAATTATATATCATTAACTTGAGCGTCCATGAAAAATGTTCAAATCCTCGGCAGCTCGTAGCTGAATATTGGTGTTAATTGCTTGTGGTTGCAATGCAGGCTTTTCTTATCCAACTAGAAGGGATACATTCTGTCAGAACCATAACATACTGTTACTCAAATTTAGGCCCTTGGGTATTTTGTTAGTTTTGTAGGAGTGTATGTATAACTTAGTTCTAATCACTTTTAAGTTTAATTAAATTTTATATGCTTATCAAACAAAGATGCAGCGGAAACTAAAAACAAAACAAGTAAGTAAAGAAAACTAGGCAAACCACAAAAAAGACTCGGTAGTTTTATAGAAGTTCGGTCTCCTGCCTACTTCCTCTCTTGCAAGCTCCGTTCGACCTCCCTCGAGCTCCGCCTACGTCTTCATTATCAATCTCTTTCCGGACCGAGATTGCCTTTTACACCATAAGCTCTGCGAACAATCATCGCTAGCTTGATTTCTTCCTCTCACAATCCGAGAGGGAACACTTCAAACTTTCACTGAAATCATTGTTTCTTGAACGACAAATGAGTGAGACAACACTATCTAAATCTTCAGCACACTTTGAGTATGATTTGACTATTATGAAAGATGTGGAATTTAAACTTAGAGTGTAGGAATAAGGATTTCAAAGCTTGAGAGTTTCTCTATAGTGTATAGAACAAATAGTGGTGAGAGAGTTGTCTAATTGTGTCTTGGAAACACTTATTTATAACCTCTAAGTGTGTTATAACCGTTGGGATTAAATGGGTAAGTGTTTGTGTAAGAAACACAAAACAGTGAAGTTCAGGACACATTTAAAAAAAAACGGTTGACCGAAACGGGTATACCGGTCGATCGTTGGTCATATCTGGCTACAACTTAAGTTCACTTAAGTGGTCGAACTAAAAGTGGGGATTGGTCGACCGTTCTAGGGGTCGGTCGGTCGAACAAGGCAAATGGTAGGTTCGACCGGAAACTTCTAGGCACTTCTGGGTTCAGGAAGAATTTGAGTTTCGGTCAACCAAGGTCTAGGAGACGTTTGACCGGAAACTTCCAGAGTGTTCAGGGCGACCAAGTTTTGTTTGATCGGTCGACCGAAAGTTTGGGGTTTTGAGAAATCTGACCATTGTAGAATACGACAAGTCTAACAGTCATGTGACACGTGTAGACGGTTGAACAAAATGCTCTAAACGGTCGACCGGTTTAACAATTAGGCTAACAATAATAACAAACCTAATTGGTCGAATGTACAGGTGATAGAGATGTGCCTGTATCCTTTGAGAAACGATTCGAGCTAGCCATGATACTAGCAGTAGCGAGATTGATTCATAAATTGAGATTATGGTTTTTTTGACGTCTTACTTTGTATGAACATGCTTCTTATATTTCCTGTGGTGGTTTGGTGTTTATGTGAAATACTTTAGTTGAATTGCATGCAAGGAAATATGTATCTTGGCAGTAGGCCTGTAAACGGGTAGAGCGGGTCGGGTAAACGGGTTATGCGGGGTGGGTAGATGGATAAATGAATTTTTTTTATATTTTTTCTTTCTTTTTGCATAACACTATAAATTAAAAACATAACACATTAGCACCTTAAAAACATTACCAATGTAATGAACACCATAAAATTATAAATAACTTCAACTTTATAACACTATTAGTAAATTATGGATAAGAGAATATGTATATGTATATGATATATAAGTGTATATATATATAATATTTATTATTTAATTTATTAAATTCTTAGGCGGGTAATCGGGTAAACGGGACGGGTAGAAAATACAACCGCTACCCGCCCCGTTTATTAGTCGGGTTGGCGGGTGGCGGGTTGAATTTTTTTCCCCGCTACCCGACTTAGGCGGGTCGGGTTGGCGGGTCGGAGCGGGTTTTACCCGCCCCATTTACAGCCCTACTTGGCAGCATTACCTTATCTTATTTGAGTTGTGTATGTGACCCTCCTTTGAAATTCAAAACCAGTGTTCGACATTCATATGTGCTTATTGGCACTTTGTGTTTTTTGTCTTTCCCTTACAATATTGTGTGGGGGTATACATGACTTCAACGGGATTACTTTCATTTCTACTGAAACAAGACGCATAAGTACGTAGGTCCATAACTAAAGCGATTCAAGTGAACAACATAAGTGACAAAAGTGAAGCAACATAAGAAGCCGCATAAGTGGTTGGCTGTAATGAACCACAACTTGAAAATGGGAACTTTTGAAGTTTGTAATTCAATTCTGACCAAATTCAAGTGAGTCCTTACCAAGAAGCTAATAACACAAAAAACACAAACTTCATACTTCAGTAGAACAAGTACTCGAAATTCTCAAACCAAATGAAATTGGTTCCATTTTTTTATAACAACTAATCACACCCGTAAGCAAACTACTCAGCTTCATCGATTCCAAAACCAGGCACATCCGGCTCTCAACATCCCCAAGTGCTACAAACACTTATGTTTGGTGCGACGCTTTGAAAGTGCGGCTGGCATTCACCCATTCTATACTGGAGAGACCGTCTTTGAATTTCTTTATGCCAGCATGAGCCTACCCAAAAAGATAAATTGAAAATTTTGAAGTGACCAAGATGGGTATAGGTGGGCGGAGGTCGGATTGGGAGAGAATGAAAAAAGAGAGGAAAGTGCAGCCACATGTGCGTGGGCTGGGACTATTGCAGGGATATGGCCTGTAAATGCTCAAATGTTAGGGTTAGAATTGACTTTCAGGGTTGACAATTTTGTGTAAAAAACAGAAGAATGGAGGCCAAGGAATAAGAAGGAAACTACTAAACGTCGCCCCAAAACTACTTAAATCGCCCCTTGAAATTACCAAATTGCCCTTAACAATATATTTAATACCCAAATCGTCCCGTGTCTATAAATAAGGCCTATGGTCTTGTATATTCATAATTTATCAGTAAAAACACCACGAAAATGTCTGGCGAGGGTGATGCATCGGGTGAGGTAAGCCTGGCGCGGGGAAATTTTTGGGCCGAGCGTCTGCATTAGACGCCTCCCCCATGGTGAGGGCGTCTGCGTAGGACGCCCTCCCCATGGCCGAGGCGTCTAACGCAGACGCCTACACAATGGGAGAGGCGTCTTATGTAGACGTCCTCCCCATGGGTAAGGCGTCTGTAGTAGACGCCCTTCCCTTCGGTCAGGCGTCCTACGCAGACGCCTTACCGTTGGGGAAGGCGTTTAACACAGACGCCTTTTTTTTATTTTGATTTTGTTTTTTTAATTTCGAGTTTATTTTTTAATTTTTTTAATTTCGAATTTATTTTTTTATTTTTTTAATTTTGAATATATTTTTGTAGGTTCCAGATTTCGGTGGTGATGGAGTGGATTACAGTGAGTTATTTCAAACTACACAAATCTTTGAAACAATCGATGAAGCATGTAAATGGGCCAAACAAGTAGCTATCGGAGCTGGGTTTTTTTTGGTCGTGTCGTCGTACAAAACAAGATCAGATAGTCGGATGGATTGTTATTTGAGATGCGACCGGCGAAATCAAATTGAGTCTCGGGATATGGATACTGCACTTCGAAGAAACACCAAAAGAAAGGGTTGCGGTTGCCGTTTCTTAATAAAAGTGGTGGAGCGACGAGATCGTGATGGATGGGTTGTGGTTTATAATAGTGCTCACGGACATCACAACCACAGACTGGCAGTTTATCCAGAGGGTCATCGTCAAATTAGTGGTCTAAGTTCTGGGGCGAAGAAGATTGTTCGTGATATGACAGAGGCGCAAGCAAAACCACGGAACATCTTGAAGGCAGTAAAAGAAAAATTCCCGGAGGACAATCCAAATCAAAGGCATATTTATAATTTCAGAGATTACATGAGGAGGACAAAATCTGAAGATCGGAATCCCGTCCAGCAGTTTCTCTACCAAGCAGTGCAGTGTGAGTACTTACATTGGATTATGGCGGATCCAGAAACTGATGTCGTAACTCACGCTTTTTTGGCACATCCGACGTCAGTCCAGTTGTTGCGGACATATCCTTTCGTTATCTGCATGGATTCGACTTACAAGACGAACAAGTATAAGATGCCTTTGTTCGAAATGATTGGGGTCACACCAGCAAACATGAATTTCCTTATTGGATATGCGATTTTGATGGATGAATCTTACTCCAGTTATTTGTGGGTGATGGAGAAGTTGAGAGATCTGTTATTGGGGACTGTCAGCCCGACTGCAATAATAACAGACCGGGAGTTAGGCCTTATGCGACCAGTGAGAGAGGTTTTTCCTGACTCTGCTCATTTACTCTGCACATGGCACATCAACAAAGACGTATTGAATTACGCATACCACGTATTCGGCAAGAATAAGGAGATGACAGAGACTTTGAGGCGTGGAAGATGGAGGAAGATCATGCTTTCTACTTCAGAAGCCGAGTATGATAGAGCTGTGTATGCTCTGAAAGATTTGTATAGATCGTGGCCGGCTATCACGGAGTATCTGGACACCACGTGGTTGGTGCATAAAGAAAAGTTTGTGCTGAATTGGACGAACAAAGTCCTTCATTTTGGGAACACCACGAATTGTAGGGTCGAAAGTGCTCATTCGGCTCTAAAAGAGTGGATTTCTACATCGACTGCAGCTCTGGACACTCTTTTCGAGCGCGTCAACGCGGCTACTGAAATGCAGCTGACGAATATTCGAAACTTTCTTGAAGACTCGAGACGGCGAAATTTGACTAATTTCGGACATGCTCTATATCGTCACATAAATGGTAGAGTTTCGCATCACTGTTTGCAGTTGCTGAGTCAGGAGGTGAAGAGAATGCAACAGTTAGATGATGAAGTTGAATATCGTTGCGAGTGCGCTTTTCTGACTTCTCATGGGATACCTTGCGCATGTACCATCCGTGGATGTCTTGAATCAGAAAACGGAATTTACTTAGAGCAGATTCATTCGTTCTGGAGGACACTTGTCATTGGGGAAGGAGCCGGGAACGCAGAGTTTGTGTCTCAGGCAGCTCAAGACGCCGAACATTTTCGCAGTCTGGTTGATGAGATTGCAGGAAGTGACCCTACCGTAATTCGATCTGCCTCTCGGGTTTTATTCGAGCAGCTACACCCCGAACATTCGAATTTGAAAGAGCCTGCAGTAAAAACAAAGCTACGAGGTCGACCAAGGGGAAAGTCGACACGACGGGACCCTAGTGCGTTTGAGTATGCAGAGCGAGGTAGTGGTCGATCTTCAAGTAGTGGGAGTAGAGGTCGTGGTCGTTCTTCCGGTAGTGGAAGCAAAGGTCGTGGTCGATCTTCTGGTTCTTCGTCAGTGAGAGGAGGATCAGGTATACCATCCTTACATTTATTATTATTATAATTTTGTTATTTATTTCAGTAAATATGTATCTTTTGTTATTATATCTAACTGTATTTTTTGTTCATATTGTAGTGACTGGGCGGGCTGACGTAGACGACTTCCCATATGGAGATAGAATTCCAGGAATCATTATGCCATTCCTACACCAGTGGAATGATGTACGTGCTGATGGAAACTGTGAATTTCGATGTGTCGCCGATGTTTTCCACGGTGGTGAAGACAATTGGCAACTCGCCCGTCGTTCGATTTCAAATGAGATAGCTGCGAACCCATCTTTTTATGAGCACGTATACTACGACGGTGTGGCGGAGGCTCGTCACCGGATTAATTGGGGCGGGGGACCTTGTGGCGAGAATCACTATATGGAGACGTGGACGGACTTGTTTCCCATTGTAAATTTTTACAAGTGTGCAGTTATGTTCTTCTCTCTCGGAAATGATGGTTCGTTGTACCCATGTCTTACAGTTCTACCTTGGGAGAGTCCGCCTACCGTGACGAGACCGTGCAGAGAGTTGATTATTGCTCATTTAGGGAGTTACGCTCATTACATTCGTTTGGAATTGAATGAGGGATTCCCCGTACCTCCTATAGCGACTCTGTGGTATCAAATACGAGATGAGAGTGTTATTGGATGGGAGCTGGAGTACCAACATAGGATAGCATATTGGCAACAATTATGTAATATGTTTTGATATGTTTGTATAATTATGTAATATGTTTTGATATGTTTGTACATTATATAGTGTTGCTTTATTATGTAATATGTTTTGATATGTTTGCTTTATTTGCATTATATATAATAGTACGAAAGGTTATCAAACACAAATACAAATAATAAGGGTACAACAGATAAGCAAAACACAAATACAAACAATAAGCGTACGACATGTTCGCAAACACAAACACAAATAATAAATAATAAGCGTACAACAGATAAACAAATATAAATGCAAATACTAAGCGTACCACAGATAAGCAAACACAAATACTAAGCGTACAACAGATAAACAAATATAAATGCAAATACTAAGAGTACGGTACAACAGATCAGCCTACTCATCATCCGAATCATGGTCGGAGATGCCTAACTGAGTATGCCATGACTGTATGATCTGATCCACATCTCCGCATGCAGCTCTGGCATCGTCTGGCAGCTCATCCCTCATCTGCAAGATTGGGTCTACAGCCCGTATCATCTTACCCATCCACTGCACATAACATTAACATTAGCGTACATTAACAAATTATACGGTACAAATAAATTTAGATAAAATGAAAAAATTACCAGATCGCCACACGTCCTATCTGGTGGTCGATCTGCTCTACGGGAGGCACCACGGACGATGATAGGATGTGAGTAACTACCGAACCAATCAAGATAACGTGCATCACACTCGGAGGGGTCGCGACTACGTCTGAAGTCGCCAAGGAACAATCGGCATGATCTCGGAAATGTCCGCCAAGTCGATTCCGCTGTAGAAGCGGGGAACCTGACGTCGTACGTCGCTGCTGTCGCAGACCGCACCGCATGCTCTGGTGTCGGAATGTCAACCGGGATCACCTGAACATATCCTAACTGACGCAAGACCCGATCGGGCATATAAGGCTCTATGATATCCCGATAACGAATAAGACCCATCAATAAAGTCCTCGGGACATCCGCTGCTGGGTCAGGACCATAGGGTAACCACTCCACCTAAAGTTTAACACATTAATAATAATACATCTTAAAATTAAATAAATGGTGTAAAGTTTGATACCTCTGATGCAGTCATCTGATCTAGCCGTGCGCGGATGGAACGCAATCGTCCATCGCTCTTGTCCTCGCTCCGGACAACCCACATACCCGAACGTGGATGACCCTCGTCGATAATCTTCCGCTCACGATGCGGGCGGAATGCAGGAAAGTACTCGTATATCCACGCCTGCAGCAGCGTAAGACAACCTGCAATCCCAGAACAATCCGCACGGCTAGCTATCCCAAGCTGCCGGTACAGGTATGCCAACGTCGCTGACCCCCACGAGTACTCACGAACGGTCTCCGGGTCCCTAGCCTCCAGTAGATCGCGTGGTCTGATCCGACAACCACTCTTGTCGACAAACAAGACGGCTCCGAGCATCAAGAATAGGTACGCCGTCAACTGTGTATCATCGGCCCGCGGAGGTCGTGCCCGTCTGCATAGGTCCTCAAGGGAGTCGATGCCGACACCACCACCACTCCATAAAGCTGTATCTCTCGCCAGACCATCAGGTGTGACACCAAGCAACTCTGCCACATAACACCTCAGCTCAGACGTCGACCCCTGAGCACTAACCAGACGACCATCCACAGGAAGTCGCAGGATCTGGAAAACATCGTGAAGCATGATCGTCATCTCTCCGAAAGGCATGTGGAAAGTGTTGGTGTCAGGCTGCCACCGCTCCACAAACGCCGAAATCAAAGGCATGTCGAGATAAGGGAACATGCTGTACGGTAAGTGCCCCAAATGCGTGGCACTAATCTCCTCTCTGATATCAGCACTCAGTGTAGACCGCCAACCCTGTAGTGCTGTACAGGCTCTGTGCCGATTCTGGCACTTCAGAACCTTCCGATCCTCTCCGTCCCAGATCCGTCTAGCAATGTGACCCCAGAAACTAGGAATGACGCTCCCATCTAAAGGACCACCAGGCGTCATACTGCTCACGATCCAAGAATCGTCCTGGACCCTCTTCTTCTTCTGAGCGCGGGGATCAACAGTGCACGAGCTCGAATCCCCGGTCGTAAACCTCCCACCCCTACCCTTCCGCACCATCCATCCGGCGGAAGTAGAAGTACCCGCTCGACCACGTCCTCCGCTATAATCCCCCTGCCTCTCCACCTCCGGCCGCACATCATACGGGCCATCATCGTCGCTCTCGTCGTCGAAACTATCCACATGCTCATCATCGAAGGAATCATCCTCCTCCTCACGACGACGTAATGCCTCCCTCTCCCTCCTGACCGAAGCAGATATCCCCCGTCTACGTGGATGACGCGGTGCTGAATCATCCTCTAAAGAACGGAAGGCGTGTAATGGTATCGACTTGCCTCTCCCTCCACTGTGACCCGATGACTATTTATTGAAATTTTAAATACAAATTTGTTAAATTTGTTAAACTAAATTATCATATTTATCAAAATTGTTAAACTAAATCAAAATTTGTTAAACTTAATTATCAAAATTGTTAAACTAAATCAAAATTTGTTAAACTAAATTAAAACAATTGTTAAACTAAATCAAAATTTGTTAAAACTAAATATCACAAATGTTAAACTTAATAAGAATTTGTTAAATTAATTTTTTTGATTTATCACTATTTATTAAAGTAATTATGATATTTATTAATTAAAAAAACAAAAAAGGAGGAGGCGTCTGCGACAGACGCCTCCCGCAAGGTGGAGGCGTCTGTCGGAGACGCCTCCTCCTACGGGGAGACGTCTTCGGAAGACGTCTCCCCCATCGGGGAGACGTCTTCCGCAGACGTCTCCCCCATCGGGGAGACGTCTTCCGCAGACGTCTCCCCCATCGGGGAGACGTCTTCCGCAGACGTCTCCCGCTTCGGGTCGGCGTCCGAGGGAGACGCCCCCCGCATGGGGCGGGCGTCCGAGGAAGCCGCTCCCCCTATGGGGGAGCGGCTTCCTCGGACGCCCGCCCCATGCGGGGGGCGTCTCCCTCGGACGCCGACGCATTTTTTTTTTTTTTTTTTTTAAAAAAAACAAATAAATAACGTAATGTTACCTCATACGGGTACACCGGGGGAACTGCTGGCTGCTTCCCTGGCCTCCGAGACATTCGTAATCTTGTGTAGTAGGTATAGGAAGAGAAAGTTTTGAAAAAAGAGTGAAATTGTGAGATATATAAGCAAAAATAGGAGGAAGGGCAATTTGGTAATTTTAAGGGGCGATTTAAGTAATTTTGGGGCGATGTTTAGCAGTTCAAAATAAGAAAAGTGGAATTTACTGTTACAAAAACTTCGAAAACAGCTCAAAGTGAGTTTTTCAACTTCCCACGTGTAAAACTCAAAATCTCTGTTGCAGTAAGAATTCAGATTCTGTTGAATTTTTAGGTGTTTGGGTGTGTTGTCTGAAAAATTCAGGTTTTCCCAAAAATCCAACAACCATTTGTGTTACATTCAAACACAACCTATATCCAGTATTTGAGTCTTAGACGAAAGTTACTCTTTCGTCTTTCTCCAAGTTTTCGGATTCTGAGATAATAGTGTGGAGATTTAAAAGAAAAACTCGGAATACCAATAGAGTGCTATAATTTACATGACTCCGTTAGCGGGGTTATCTATTGTAATTTTCTTTTTAAAGATTGTCATAGATCACCAGTTCCACAAGCCATCAATTATCAAAAAGTTCTAGTCATGACAGCATAATTTTCTAGGGAAATGTTTGTTGAACGCAGCGCGTCACGGACGCGTTCTACGTGGACATCCATGTCAGCCCTTACGTGGCCAAAGCATGAATGTTTTTTTGTTTTTTCTTCCTGATGTCCACTCAAATCACATTAAATGCGTTTCAACTCAGCATGTTCTCTCTCTCCACCCAAATACAAATATGATGACACTCTTTCTTTCTTCTTCATTCTTTCTCTCCAGAATAAATCACCATTTCGAAGAAGCGTCTGATGCCGACTCCCAGGATTCTTCACAACGTAAGCAGCGTGAATGGGACGGTGCGAAGACTTCCCGATGTTCTTGTCAACGCTCCGTGGTGAAGACTTACGTCTGTTCGGTTTATGTTGTACATCTCTCCGTAATAAATCACCATTTCGAGTAAGATATTACGTCGAAGAAGCGTCTGATGCCGACTCCGAAGGTTCTTGACAACGTAAGCAGCGTGAATGAGACAGTCATGTTTAAGTCTTACATCTTCTTTCCGATTTACTGGGAAAATATATATTATTTTTGTAATTTGTGTGTGTTTGTGTTTGTAATGGAAATCTGAGATGCTATTTTTTTCCTAAACGTAATTCTTGTGGGGTAAAATATACAGTTGGAGATTTGTTGAGTTTGTGCGGGGGTGGCAGGGGGCGGCAGCCCCTGCGGGGGACGTTTTTTTGTTTCGACATCATATTATTGCATTCCATATATTGATTCGTTTATTCCGACAATAATGAAGCCATATATTATTCCGGACTGCAAATACACTTATTCCGGACTGCAAATACACTTATTCCGATTCCGGACAGCAAATACACTTATTCCGGACAACAAGTCCACTTATTCCGGACAAACTTTATGTTCCGTTTCTGGACACACTTTATTCTTAAACCGGACAACAAATACACTTATTCCGGACTGCAAATACACTTATTCCGGACAAACTTTATGTTCCGTTTCTGGACACAATTTATTCTTAAACCGGACAACAAATACACTTATTCCGGACAACAAATACACTTATTCCGGACAGCAAATACACTTATTCCGGACAAACTTTCTGTTCCGTTTCTGGTCACATTTTCTTCTTATTCTGGACAACTACACTTATTCCGGACTGCAAATACACTTATTCCGGACAGCAAATACACTTATTCCGGACAACAAATCAACTTATTCCGGACAAACTTTATGTTCCGTTTCTGGACACACTTTATTCTTAAACCGGACAACAAATACACTTATTCCGGACAACAAATACACTTATTCCGGACAAACTTTCTATTCCATTTCTGGACACACTTTCTTCTTATTCTGGACAACTACACTTATTCCGGACTGCAAATACACTTATTCCGGACAGCAAATACACTTATTCCGGACAACAAATCAACTTATTCCGGACAAACTTTATGTTCCGTTTCTGGACACACTTTATTCTTAAACCGGACAACAAATACACTTATTCCGGACTGCAAATACACTTATTCCGTACAACAATATACACTTATTCCGGACGGACACATAACGTAAACAGGACAAACACATAATGTAAACTGCACACACACATAAAGTAAGCTAGACAAATTAAGTTGATCCAACGTAAAACTTAAAAACAAATATTTTATTATGATAAGTGTGGGCTCTGCACGAATAATGAGATTGCACGATGTCCTAGGGTCTGCACACTGTCTTATCTGTGTATTGGGAAATGAATCGTTCAACTTAAAGAACCGGCGTTTTTTAAAAAGACCAAAACGCGCGAAGAGAAATTTCGCTGACTGGACGCTGACTCAAAGAAAAATATCTGAGCTGTACAGATCCACGTAAGGCGCGTCCGTGACGCGCGCATCCGTCTATAACTACTCAATTTTCTATGCAAAAAGATCTTACGTGCTGTACAAAGATCAGATTCAGCTTACATAACTAAATAATCTTTCCTCTGGACGGGGAAAAAATTGAAGCATGTCTCCCAGGTACAAACAAGTAAAAAAGCAATTCAAAAGCTGCGACCGAAGTGACGACCCTTGAAGCTTGTCGGGCCGAACAAATAGATTAGGATGCCACCAATATTACTGCTATGCCGTTCCCTTACCCCCATTTGCTTTGAGGATCTGGAAAGAACATAGCAAGCTATCGTCGACACACATCAGTGCCCCGGCATTGTTGAACTCTCCGCAGTAGTTAGGTGCAGAGAATATGGTGACAAGCTGCCTGTCTGCGAAGAATTCGTAACCATCTTCTACCACCTGAAAAGTTGATCCATGGACGATGAATATGTTTCTATAAAAGTTCACTCGTTTGTCTCGATGATAACCGAAGGAGAAACAATGCAAGTTCATATTCGAATGACTTCACAGATAAAAATAGCATCTGGACAGTTAATAAAGCAGTCAATATATACCTAAACATGTAAGCATTAAAAGTATTAGCATGACGTGCTGATAAGGCACAACCAAAAAAGTAGAGATTTGCTCATCATTCAAATGTAGTTCAAAATAGTAATGCTTCATCCTTCTGAATGCAACACCATCTGATTCATGTGTAATTGCTTATGATATTGATAGTCATCTGGCAGCTACACTTTCATGTCAGGCACAAATCCATCTTTTTCCTAAGTTAGTAGAATCACCAACCTATGGTAACTATTCCAGAAGAAAGATGTAATCCTCGAAGGACACTGCATTAAAAAAATCTTATCCAGAAAAAGTCAAAGCCATCCCAACTAGTTTGGGATTATAGGCATCGGAAAAAGGTCAAAACATCCAAGACAAAACAAAGTTATAGATCAAAATGCATCTATTTTTCATCTCCCCGCTGCAGATATTGCAATTTTAAATAAAATTTGCTTGTTACAAAAAATTGAAGTCCAATGGAAAGAAAAATTAAAGCCGGAGCGTTATTTGAATGAATAGATTGCTAATGTAGCACATGCCATGAAGCATTGTGATGCATGAAGTTTCATTTTTCTCTGTCAACTTCCTAACTTACTTTTATGCTAAGATCATTTTGCTGCTCCAACTTTCTATCGTAATTTAAGATCAACAAACTCAGATCTAGATAATTGGGAAAGCAAAATATTTCAGATAAAAGTAGAGCAAAGCAGACGACATACTTGATGCGCACGGCAGATGAGATCAAGATCATGCTTTTGCAAGAACTCCGACACCTTGTCAGCTCCAAAGGTGTACGAAACACCCCTATCATTTTCACCCCAGCCCTTGATCTCTCTATCCGGATCAGACCACAGAAGGTCGCACAAAAGTCCTTGGTCCGGCACATCCGTGGGCCTTTCGATCTCTCTTATTTGGTCCAAGCTTTCCAGGTCCGGCGAGAGCCCACCGTGCATGCACAATATCTTACTGTCAATCACAGCAGCCACAGGCAAGCAATTGAAGCAATCGGTGAATATCTTCCAGAGTCGGACGCTGAATCGGCGCTTGCATTCGTCATAGAATCCGTAAATTCTGTTGATGGAGGCGCACTCGTGGTTCCCGCGAAGCAGGAAGAAGTTATTGGGGTATTTGATCTTGAAGGCTAGGAGAAGGGATATGGTCTCTATACTTTGCTTCCCTCGATCCACATAATCCCCGAGGAACAAGTACTTGGAAGTTGGAGGCAATCCACCGTAATCAAATAGCCTAAGAACATCATTGAACTGACCATGTATATCACCTGATCCGCAGTAAAAGCACGATATTAGAATTCCAATAAACACGACCGATGAATGCAATGCAAACGCAGAAAGGCGACAATAAAAGTAAGAAAAAAAACTCGTCTAAAACCATATAATGTTACGAGACAAACACGGCAACACAAAATTTATAACCAGAAAATCTCTCGATCGATCCATCGAAAAATAAAGGTACAGATCAAGACCTCACAATCACCTATCTACATGAAACCTGCATTCCGAACCCAAGACTTGTGGAGGAAAATCTCACATTTTCGCCCGAAAAACCGCTGCAAGTCGGCCCCAATACAAATTACAATTCTAACAACAAAAAAGTCAGAGCTACCGATTAAAACTTTATCTCAGTTGCTAGATATCTTAATCCGTTCGATGCTGGTTGAATTCAATTAATTTTTTTTAAAAAGAAAAGAAAAGAAAAAGAAGATCAGCTACCGCAGACGTTGATGGGGGCCTCCAAATCCAAGAGATTAGGCTGACTAAGGAAAATCTCCTTAGCAGCAACACAGAGGCCTCGGATGACAGCCTCCTCAAGCGCGATCCTCTTGCCGGCCCCGGCCTTCCCCTTCTTCTGCTCCAGCAGCCTCTCGATCAGCCCATCGACCGCCTTGGGGTCCATCTCGATCCGGATCCGGTTCTCTATCGGCGCGTCGAACAGCCCGAGCCCGACATTGTGTGGCGTTTTTTCTCTCCCTTTTTCTTTCTTTTGCCTCCCGATCCGGTTGCTTCGGGGCCGGAGGAACAGGATGGAGGGAGCTTGTGGTCCCTTCGTTCCCGCCTCCTCCGGAGAGCTTTGTGGACTGGTCCGGGTCGGGGTTCGTTATATATATCTATATATACTCGACACGTCGGATTTGAATTTTTTTGGTTTTGTCCTTTTGGAGGTAATGAACGATGCAGAACAGCAGAAGTCAGTAGCAGCTTCGAGGAGTCTTCGCCGACTACTCTCGTAGTCTCGTGCTTCATTGATTGATTGTTTGTTTGTTTAGTGGTGATTGGATCGTGATCGGATGCAAGCACAGACAAATTTATTGTGGATAACATGTTGTACCCGTCGCTACTTGCATTTTTTTAAATAATAAAAAATAGTGATGATGTGGTGGGGATTTGTTTCTAACAATACTACTTTTTGATAAAATCAATCTCTACGAGCAAATCGCATGTTTGGATCGATTCCTGGTTCAGACTAATTTAAGATAATAATAAAATCTAACAAATGATCAAATCTCATTTGGGTTTCTGCAAATCTTTTGAGTTTGTTGCTTGAACCAAACGAAAAGCCAACATGGGATTTTTTTTTTGGTTGATTGCAGTTTGTCATCTTGATTTTCGCTGTTATTTTGTATTTCTAACTTTTAAAATGTAGCAATTTATCCTCTCGTCGTTTCATGTTAGTTTTGATATTAAAAAATGAACCAAAATGCCATCAACAAGAAAATTCAAAATCATCACAATTTTTTAAGAAAAATATTAAAAATTATAATTAGAAATTATCTTGTTCATTTTTAACATTAAATTTTTTAATATTTTTTCAAAAAAACTTGATGCAACTTTGGAATTTTGGATTGATGACATTGTTGTCATTTTTTGGGATCAAAACTGACAGAATGGAGCAAAGTGACAACAAGTTAAAGATATATGATAAACTACTCCATTTAAAGTTTATGGGTGCAAAATAACAATAATTGAAAGATCGAGGGGGCAAACTACAATTAACCCTTATTTTTATCGTGATTTGTAGATTAACTTGGTAACAGTTACCGATAAGTAGAATAACAAAACCCCGTCAAAAATCTATTTACGTAGAGTTCAATCTAACCAACTTCATCCAATTACAAAACTTGATTAAGACGACCGACTTGGTTAGCATGTACACTGAATTATCACGACTGCTGATTTTCTTTACCATCACGTTTCCTTCAAAGATAATCTCTTGAATAAAATGGTATCAATACTTGATGTGCTTGATCTTCTTACGGTGTATCTGATCCTTTGTTAACTAAACGACACCCTAGTTGCCACAAATAACCATGATTATCCTTTGAACGGGGTTAAGCTCTGCGAAAATCTTTCAATCACCGAGCTTTCTTAATACCATTGTTAGTCGTCATATGTACTCCACGTTAGTGTTTGATAATACTAAAGTGTGTTGAAGCGCAGGTCTCCAGCCACAAGAGGAGCACGATACTACTCCCCAGCCTTACAACTCATCAGATCACTTGCATATTCATAACTGGCATAGCCCTACAACTCATCGAATGATCTCCTAAACTTCAAGTTTGTAATGCATTGTAACTTCAAGGCTAATTCGATCTTATTTTGCAATGCATCTAACTGTTTTTTTTTCTCAAGATTCGACATGAAATGACTGACTACTAATTGCTCAGGTGACAAAACTCTGTATAGACGAATCCATATGAAATTGAAAATTCATATTGTTTTAAAATACTTTAGTAACATCAAAGTCTTGAAAAACCTTAACGTTTTTTTCTAATTTTGAAATTGAAATCATTGTACGAGAGCATTGTCGTGTGGGTACAAATATGTTTTTATCAATATAAGTAATCACCCAAGCATGCATCAATTCATCTCCCATCCAATTACGAAAACATTTGATGATTTTCACTGCTACAAAGACATATCATCTCTTTCCTTAGTTGGGCGGTTGGGCCTTGAGTCCCAATCTCATGATGCTATGACTCTTCAGTCCAGCAAATCATAGAAATAAATGTCTCTTTACGGGTTTTTAAAACAAAACTGCAATCTACTATGTCTTTCTTAATTTTCAGGATAACTTGATCAAACTTGTTAAAACAAATACTGGAGTTCACAATGGAGTCTAAACTAGAGTTCATCGATCATTATTCAAAAATTAAAATGATAATGCCTCATCTACCAAAAAAAAATACAAATTTAACTTTTAAACAAGTTAAATACGCACTTGATAGATGAAATCCAAATCCAAGTATCCAACCATTGATTTGCACTTCGCAAGCCAACTCCGTCAGCCCATTTATAATCCATCCCATCAAGCCCAAACCCAAACCTCCATCGGACCAGATCACGTGAGGCCTCACGTGCGCGAACCCGCATCGGACGAGCAAGTCTCCGGAGAAACCCACTCGCGTGGGTTCCTCCCGTCGTGGCGGTGGAGTCTTCCTTGTCCCGATCGCTCCTATAAATTTTCCCCACTTAGAATTCTCCTCCCCCTTCCCCTCTCCCAAGCTTCGCCAAATCCTACCGGTCTTAGTTCTGACGTCCGCGCCGGACCGAGGCGGCGATGAGCGGTCCGGGTGCCCCGCTGAAAGTCGAGGAGGACGAAGGTGCGGGAGAATTTGGGAATTCGGCTTTCGGTTTGTTTTGTTTGTGTCGTTTGCGTTGATTTTGGTTTGTTACGAACTCGTGTAGATGAAGAGGAGTACGATGAGTCGGAAAGGGGGAATCGGCTTCTAGGGTTTATGTTCGGGAATGTCGATGACTCCGGCGATCTCGATGTGGATTACCTCGATGAGGTATCTTTGTTAATCTCCTGTTAATTAAGTTTGTGGAACGTTGTTTGACCTGATCATTTTGTCGCGTACCTTGTGGAGTGTCATCATTTTTTTTGACTTTAGTTCTTTTAGGATTTTAAGGTGTTAATTCTCCCTTTGTAATTTGTTTCTTGGCTATTGTTGCTTGTTAGTTTGAGAATGCTTCCTTGCTCCCAATTAGAGTAACTGAAATTATAAGCAGGGTAAGTGGAGTTAATTGACAGTTTGCACTTCCCATTTGTTTTAAAACTGGTTCAGCAGATATTGCCACCTTATATTTTAATTGTATTTGTGTCATGGAAGTGGTGGGAGCATGACTTGAAGATGTGAAGCTGTTTTGAGAAAGATAAAACACGCTGAATTTAAGGTCCTTTTCTACTTAAGAAGCTAAAGGTCGGAATATGGAATCAAGGATGATAACTTATTTTAAAACTTTACTTTAGGTCAACCACTTATCAATCCCCCCCCCCCCCCCCCCCCCCCCAGGTTAACTACATAATCTCTCCGAATGTGAACTGGACATTTAGTAGTGTTCAGAAGATATTATTACACTGAAGATTTAGCATTATAAGCAAAATAAAGAGGCAATTGTAGAGCTCAAAAGTAAAAATCAACAAATGCTAATCATATCATTTCTGCAAGAAAACAAAGTAAGAGAATGTATGGAGATAGAAATATAGCATTGCATTAAATTGTACAAGACAACTACTTGTTTATAAATGGACTGGTAAAAAACTTTTTTTTTGATCGGTGAACATTTAAAGATGTAAGAGTTTTTTAAGAAAGCCGAAGGTTACAACAACAAAGTCTTTAAGAAAGCTAGAGGTTGACCAGATAAAAATATTTTGCATTGGGGTCGCAAATTTTAAGTTCTTTGGCGATAAAGTTCCTCTTATAATGTCTACTTTCTACTAAGTGAACCTGTTTTATTAGATGAAAATCCTGATTCCTGCACTATAGTTTAATCAACAAGCAGCAAAAATTTTCATTACAGTTGGAAGGATCATAAGAGAGGATTACTATACATATGGTTTGCTTATTAGAAATGCAAGCATAAACACTGCAAGAAAAAAATGGCATTTGGAGGTAAATGTCAACAGCAACTGAACAAAATGTGTACAACATATCATATCAGGCAAAAGCAGTAGCCATTAGGGAATAAGAGAAATCCGAATCATGTTGAATGAGACCTAATTGTTGTACAGAACATGGCGTGAATGAAATCTTGCTGTAGGAGTGAAAGATTTTAATGTTTCATCTAAAAGAAGCATGTTGGTGGCAAGAGCGGCTCCTCTTCAATTCACTCTCTTCCCTTTTTTCCTTCCTCTCGAAAACGCTACCTGTATGATATATTGATATCTTTGTTCTTGGTCTGAAAACCATAAGCGAAGAGTCATTTGAACCATAGCACTTCTTTCCCCTAGGATGGTGGAGGATTGGTTTTGATTTTTTTTTGTGTGGCAACATATCCCTTTTCCTGCAGCAATTGTTCATGCTGAATAAGAACCATTTCTTCTCTTATGAAATATGACGAGGACCCATCTTTCAAGCACTGCCATTTGTAATTTTCCAGTGTTTCAAATCCTATAATCTGAACTGACTTCTCCTTGCAAGTGTTAACTTAGATTTTTTCAATATACTTTGCAACTTGCATTTTATGCCACAAATTTGATTTTTATGTCTTCTTCTGATTGGCTTGTTGGGAGCAGGTCTAAACTGCTAAATTCTTAAAATATATAGTGATTCTCTTCTATTATTCAGCATTGAGGATACTTCTTTTGTGTGTAATATGATCCATTTTCTTTATTAGGACGCAAAAGAACATTTTGCTGCATTGGCCAACAAGCTCGGTCCAACATTCACAGATATTGATGTGAGAATCTCAACTCTTCTTTTGTATAGAATCAATACTTAGTGGCAAATTAGTCATAAAGAAGAAAAATACAACTTTGCAATACCGTTTGAATCAAATAATAATATGGGAGTTAAGATTGAAGCGTATATATTTATCTGGGTTGACAGGGTATTAGTCTTTTGAAGTTATAGTACGTAAGATTTAAACACTTCAAGTTGAATGGCATATCCAAGAATGAGTTTGAGGTTTAGATAAAGTTCAACTAAGTTTGACCTTTTTGAGTTTGCCGCCTGTTACCTCACTTATATTAGCTTTTACACATCTTTTCTTGGTCTTGTTGGTTAGTCGGCTTGTATTTTACCTATAACATTGTTTGCCATTTTCAAGACAAAGAAGTTGGTGTATTTTCTCCATCTGCTTGACACAATGTAAGTTTGGTTCATGCCAGCATATGCCTAAGCATATCTCAATATTCTTTATTTTGAGCTTCTTTTAAACATTGTTCATGCCAAGTGTGGGCTTATAGCATAAGTTCTTTTATACTTCCCTGTGTGATTATGCAAATTGATGCAAAAAACTTGCTATCTACTACAGAATTAAAACATAGATTAGTTCTGCACAAAATTGTTTGATGATAACAAAAGCTTATGAATCAGTGATCTAACAAAACAGAGAAGGTCAGGATGCTGTCATCTTGGGATATTACATGTTCAGAACTATTTAAAAGGTTGTAATTTAAGAAAAACTTGGGAAGAAGTTAATGAAAATATGCACATCTTATTGGTTGAGTCTTGGCTGAATTGTTAATTTCCGAAAAAAACTTATAAAGTATTATTTGATATTTCTAAAACTACATGACACTCAGAAGTCCTGAACAATCTCTTGCATTCACTGGGAGCTTTGAAGAAGACGAGCTTTAAGCAAAAACCACATCGTAAAAAAAGTCTCCTAATCGTGATAGGGTTTTTTCACTCCAACCAAAATGATTCATCACATGAAAATGAAACAAGCATTGAAATCTTATTATCTTCATTCTTCTTGACTGGTTATTACACTGAATTTCAAGCTCATCCTACAGCAGGCCCAACATTACATGTTTGGATCTTTCATATGTATATATATCTGTAAGGTGCTTGAGAGTAGTTTAAGAATCTTTCTTTTGTGGAACCTCTAAAATAAGGGACAAACTAGAGAACGTTGTTTTCTTGAAGAGAGCTAAATCTTATGTACAAAAAGAAAATTTAAGAGCAAAGGGATCCTTTCTCATTTTAATCATTGAAAGAACTTTAGTTAGAGCAATAAAAGCAGGAATCTCTGGTTTGCACATAGTGAACTAGTGGTTGTGAGGCTTAAGGTATTTCAAGGACACCGATTTTATGGAAAACAAATGTGCATGTAAAGAATTATAGAGAAGCAAAATGCTCTTTTTCTGGTTGCTTTACTTTTGATCAATTCGGTGGAGGGGGGAAATGTGTTATTTTTCCACCCCCTTGATTTAGTGGGAAATCTTAGTAAATTCTGAGATAAAATGGAAGGAAATTGAAGATGGTGATTCATTTATAGATAGTGGCCACATGCACCATGTTGTGTATGTACATTAGAAATTAAAGTTTTTCATTCTGATCAATATTACCAGTCCAGTGGCACAAATGCTTTTCATATTTTTTGGATTTTGGTTGCTATTTTAAGTCATGGTGACCTTCCTGGCATTGAGCAATCAACTTATTTTGTCTTCTCCTACTGTATAGATTTTGGTTTTATTAGGCCATTACATCCTAATTACCTTATTATTATACTATTATTCTTTTTGTCCTTATCTTAAATTTTCCTTTTTTCCAGGCTATTTATTATCTATCACTATTAAGAGAAAATACAATAATTTTGATACACAAACAATTTCTCATCCACACCAGAATGCCACTCTGAAAAGAGAAAATGTAGGCATACAATTCTCATTCTTCTAAAACTTGGTACATTTTGAGGTAGAATATGAAATAGGGGAAGTTTAAAATCATGATGGTATCCTTCAGTATATAGTACTTGGTTTTTCCTTGAATGGTAATATCTGACTTCTGTTAAGCTGTGATTGGTAGCTCAGTGGAGGGAAGTAAAAAACTCCAATTCCATGACTTACCTCATTTTAGAGAAAGAGTGGGGGTACTCACTCTAAGAATAACATTTAAGTCGTGGAACTTCTCCTGGAACTCAGATTTCTGTGTTTTTGAAGTTTTCCTAGTCACCAATCACCATTCACCAAGAAGCCATTATAGAAGTCTAGTTCAACTTAAATTTTCCGGGATACCAGTCAATCATACAAAACTAACAGCTTCCACAATATTTTCTAGCGTTTTGACAGGGCTTAGGCCTATTTCTTAGGAGTATCTGTGCATTTTAATATCGTTACATCTACCTTTTTTGTTCAGATGATTAATTAATTTCATGATCAACTTACCATTTGCAACCTCTTTTTGTATTTTCATAGATAACGAAATCACCTTCAACTCCAGCTGGTGCTTCTGAACTTGGTAAGACATCCTTGTTCTTTTTTTTAAGCTGAGCTTTATCATTTGTGCTTGTTTTAGTACTTACTAGTTACTACGAAATGATCATCAGAAGTCTGTGTGTTTTAAATTGTTTACCTCACATTCCTTTTATTGGTTATTGTCCATTTCCAATGAGTCAAAAATCATACTATTTTTGATATTTTTGATTGAAATGAACTAAATCAAAATCTCTGTCTAAACCATCTGGATTTCTTATTTATTATGAAATGCTAGACAATTAAGTGTGCATTGAATCAATGGATCAATTGGAAACAACCTCTTCGATTATCAGGATTATGGTTGTGTGCGATCGACCCCCGACCTCTCTCATCTGATAGTTTCTTTTGAGGCCTTAGATCTTGTTGTTGATGGTGACTTATCTTTACCAGTGACGAGTTCTCTTTGTGATGTATTGGTTGTGTTTGATTTACGTTATGCAATACCAATTGAATCTCCTCGTCAAGGATGGGAGATTCGAGCTACATTTTAGTTTATTAATGTTTTTTTCTTCTTCTTTCATATGCTCAGATTATGATGAGAAGGCTGAAGATGCAATTGATTATGAGGATATAGAGGAACAGTATGAAGGGCCCGAGGTTCAAGCAACTACGGAAGAGGACCATTTGTTTTCGAAACAAGAATATTTCTCTCAAGATGTTTCATTGGATTCATTAAATCGTAAAAATTCTATCTTTGATGAAGAAAATTATGATGAAGATGAGGATGTAGAGAAGGAAATAGAGCCTGAAAAGGACAATCTAGAGCGCCAGTCAGTTTCTTTAGAAGGTACATAAGTTAGTGGTAGAAGCTGATCATTTTGTTATGCTATCTATTCTTTCGTCAATATATTGGAAGCCTCTGCTTTTGTAATGGAAGACATGTCATCAAATAAAAGGTTTGCCAACTTGCCTTGGAAGTTCTCTAGTAGACCACTTAAGATATGGCCATTAACTAATTACTGCCTTGTGAAACTACGATACACTACTTGTATTTCATTGAAATTTATCTGAACTTTTTTGTGGTAAAAATATTTATGGAGAGAGAACAATCGAAGGCTTTGCATATTCCATTTCAAGTCAAGGCACCAATCTTGTTCCCTTTCTAGTTTTCCTAGGTTTTTGTATTTGTTAGTTGTTTGAATTTGCAATTAAAACCGTGTAGGCTGTAGAGTGAAGCTTATAGTAATATTGAATATTATGAGCTAGTATGCCAAATAAACAGAAAAAAAACTTAAAAATTGATAATGGCTCGACATAACCATGTTGACTTAAAAACCTATCATTCCTTGGTATAACCAGGTTGACTCTAGTATTTCTCACAGGTCGAATCAATATTTTTTGGTTTAATTTATCTGCTCTTCATTGTAGGTCAGATTAACATGCTCTTATCTATTGCTATTTGCCTTCCACATCATTTTCTATTCTCAATATCTCATCTATTGACTGATAAAAGAACTCTTCCATTGCATGTCTGCCACATCATTTTGTGATCCATATATTCAAGGTTTTGTTGCAATGCTTTATACTTTTGGTAGGGAAAGTATGTCTTGAACATTATTTATTTTGTGGGAAGTTATCAACTTTAAGGTTTTATGGACACAATATCATCCTCATGCCAATGGTTGTTTTTGGCTCTCTGCATGTTTATACGTCAAACACCTCCTTTTCTGTTTTCACACTTTTTTTGGTCACTGTTTGCACTTTGCATATATTCCAATTTCATGTTATTACTATATGTTGTCACAATTATCACAAAATTTCAATTTCAAGAACAAATGATGTAATCTGATACTTTAAAGGCTATATTCATGTTTTCCAGTTGATTTAGATATCACAGGCGAGAATGAGTAAATGAGGGTAAATGTATTGAGATCAAATGATTCAATTACATAGATAATTAGATACATATTTGATTTTTTTACTCTTCTTGGTTATGTAATAGCATGAACATTCCAACCTTGTGGCATACCCGTACATGATTTGTATGAAATAGCTTTGTAATTTTGGTCTCCTGCCTTATGACATGGTACATGTTATCTAGCTGATTTTCATTCAGATTTGAGCCATCATATCAATAAAATATATTGCCTTGTTATGTCTTTGTATTGCTGTTTCTTTTGGACTTGAGAATATTCAGTAGTATATTTCTTTTCATTTTGAAACTGATTTTTTTTATCGGGTTTTGTAACTGAGTTTGCTTTTATTATTAGAGATGTTAGGCTTCCATTACCATTTTGTGCCTTTCCCGAATTATTTCATAATGTTAATTGTCCCCTAGTATCACATTCTCTGAAAGAGAGATAGTGTATTTGGTTTCATGTTTCCCCAAACGTTTTATACTACATCTCACAAATCAGATTCAGTTCTGGGAAGCACAAATAGAGAGATAGGTATGATAAGGGTACATGGGTACCTTATTTTTCATAAAAGTAGGTTGTAATATGTCACATATGTATCGCTATTATATTTCATTTAATATGAATATCATGTGTATTATGCCATTTTACTCAAAATATGGTTTGTAGGTATAAAACATTATAAAAGAATTTACAAAGTGAATTGAGATGAAATAATAACTAGTGATATACTGATACATTAAGGTTTTGATATAAAAGTTGATCTAAAGGCCCATATAGATGCATATTGTATGGAGAGTCAGAATACCGTCATATGTATGATCCCAGAATATCTGAAAGTGTCCACGAAGTATTCTAATTTAATATTATAATTGTTTAATCAGGATACTTCAATGAAGTATTGGATACATATCTAGAAGTGTTGGCGGGAATACCGGTACTCGATACGTGTACAATACAGATATGTTAAGAGTCTAGAAGTATCTGTGCTTCCTATATTAAGTATCTTTGGTTAGTCTAGGTGACAGTAATTTTTATTTTTTGTTACACCAACAATTATCCGTTCCTGTTGAGAAGATTGCCGACAACTCATGGTGGATTAGGTCACAACTTTTTTATTGTAGTCGAACTAATACAAAGTTGCTCTGGTAAATATAACATCAAGCTTCTGATGATTTTGCTTTCTTGACTTTTCAGGAAAGGAACTTGACACAGTTAATGAGAAAATACAACCATGGAGTGAAAATGTACCTGCAATTGAATCATGTGAGGATGAGCCCATTGCATATGAAGAGGATTTTGAGGTGATTATTATTTTATAGTGATGTGGTTATGGACTGGTTCTGAAAGTTGTATGAATGAGATAATATATAATTTTCCATATCATGTATATGAAAATTTACAGTATATTATGTTAGTAATATACCTAAAAAATATCCTAGGTAATGTAGTTACCATTAATTTTCCATCACATACTGTTGTCCATTGAAGCACATGGATGTAGTTACCATTATAGAAATGTGGAACACTTTTCAAGGAGATCGCAAATAATGTATCTGGTGCCTAGCTTACACATGAGATGTGATGGGTGGTATGCCGCCCATGTAATTTTTTTATAACCTTTCTATCATTCATCAAATTGGAGGACCTTCCCTGCTCGGGGGAAAATACCATTTTTCCTCCAGTTTGACATTCCTTCAAGGGCAAGCCTTCTTTATATCCTTGATAGCAGTCAAAATAAATGAAGTGATGTGGCCAATCGTAATTGGTCTAATACACTTGATGAGGATTGATGACTTGGCATATTTTGATTGGGTGTTTGGGGGTTACATGGATTCTATGTTAGTTAGAGTTAGTTTTAGTAGTTAGAGTTAGTTGGAGTTAATTGAAGTGGTTGTTGTAGCCTATAAATAGGTCATCACTTGTACTTGTATAATCATCCATTTTGAATAATGAAATTTTAGTTTTGGTTATTGTGTTTGTTTGGAGTTTTGTGTCACTCGAAGAGCACTAATCGTATCGGTTCGTAGTTGGTGATCGCATTCGCGAGTCCGGTCCGGAGTGGATCCATCGGGACGCTAACAATCCTCCTAAGAAGCAGTAGCAGTAGCGACTGAAAACTGGAATCTCAAGGGCACTTCTACTTGACATCTTAGGTCATGGTGCAAGAATCATGTCATAACATATTTTACTGAAATGCCATCGTAAAACTTTTATGGACTCATTTTTATACTTGTTTATTAATTCATCACTCATCATTTCTCATTATGTGATTGGTGTTTTTGCTCATGGTTTGGTTGAAAAACACAATATTTTCGTGAAATTAATATCTATTTAGAACATGTTTGTGTTGTATCATATCTTAATTTTACGGAAGATGACATACCCTTGTTGTGCCTATTGTACACAATATACCGCATCTACATGCTTGCTTCGTATTTATTCCAACTGCTAGCAACTTAACATACCTTTGAAGTCCGCTCATTTTGTTGGAGGAGGCACTTCTATTATTTTATCTTCCTCCAGGGAAACATAATGGGAGTTAGTCTATAATCGTTTACTTATTTATCAATATCCATGGGCCTGGACTAATTATGAATTTTATGGCATTCTGTAGTTATTAGTTTCTTTTTCATGTCGTGTCTTATTAGGAAGATTCAGCTACCATCCAACATCCTATTCAGTCCGAAAGTGGATCATCACTTCCTGTTTTATATGTTGAAGATGGGACAGTTATCTTGCGGTTTTCTGAAATTTTTGGCATTCATGAGCCTTTGAAAAGAAAGGAGAGAAGGGATAATCAACGTTTCACAACGAATAAAGGTATGTGACTTGGAAACCATGGTTAATCAAGTTACTGTCTATCTGTGATGGTAGAAGATATTGCTTCTCAAATAAAAAGAGTTTCATATGTAAGACAGAATAAAAGATAACAACCTGTAATTGGTCTTGATTGTCTAATGCAGCTTATGGATGGAGTATGGTAGCTCACCTTTTGATGTACAATGTAATTCTATATTGGTTTCTTGCTATATATAAGTTACTATGTTTTTCGTGAATTCTTATAGAGCGTGCAAAAGGCATGGATCTTACTTACAGTATTGAAGAGGACGAAGCTGCTTACCTGAGAAGTGCTCAATATGATCTTTCTGTCTCCACCAGTCTTAGTTTATCACAAGACTTTTATTCACAGTTTGATGAAACGAACACACAGTCAACAGCATCTGGAGTCCATGGCGAAAAGAAAGATTCTTGTTTGCCTGCAGAGCCAATGAAAGAGGGTATGTCTGCAGACATATTGGCTGAGTGGATTTCACCCTTGTCTCCTAGATTTTATCCTCTTGATCAACAAAACTGGGAAGATGAAATCATTTGGGGAAATTCACCCCCCTCCATTAATGATCCTGCGGAGAGTTTTCCTGAAACAGAATCTGAAGACTTCCCTATTAGCAATGTGAATGTGCAGCAGAACTCAAAGCTTGTTGGAGAGGATGGGACCAATGAACCAACTCGTAGTTGTGCCAGTCTTATAGACATATCTGATGGTATAGATTTTACAGAATCAGCTTCTGTTGGCTTTTCTGGGAAGAGCCGTCACCCTCAAATGCTGAGATTAGAGTCCAGGTTGAGAAATGATGGTTCAGAGTTTGCTGAAATAATGTCGAAAGATAGAGGTGGGCAACCACAGAATGATGATTTTGTGGAACGCTTCAAGAAATTGTCAGGGCAAAACAAGGACTTGCTGGGAGATTCTTGGTTGAAAAATATCATCTGGGATGCTAGTGAGTCTTTTCAAAAGCCAAAGCTGATACTTGATCTTCAAGACGAGAGAATGTTGTTTGAGATATCAGAGAGTGATAATGTTGAAAAATTTAGGTCTCATGCAAGTGCTATGATAATTACCCACACACCGAATTCCACGGAAGATTCACTCGACGTTCATGGTTTAAATGAGTTGTCTGCTGGTCGATTTGACATTTCAAACGACAAGTACTATTCCAATCGGAAGAATTCACAGGAAATGAAAATAAATGCTAAAAAGCACTCCATTGGTATTAAAGTTATGCATTGTGTACCTGCATTGAGGTTGCAAACCATGAAACCGAAACTGAGCAAGTATGAATGTGCACATCCTATTTGTCTGTGGTGACATTTTTGCTATATGCTTCTATTTTTAGCCATGGTTGTTTTTGCTTGCAAGTTATTTTAAATACTTAAGTCTGAAGTATGAACTGGATCTGCATCCAAAATTACATGTTCGTAAATTTCCTACTTGACCTTTGTAACATTTTGTGGTCCCGTAGTTTTGGTTCATGGTTTTCATACTGAAGTTCAAGCTGATTTCTTTCGTATAGTATGAAAGGCACCTTAGCTGCCCTTGTCAAATATATTTGTTTCTCTGAATGTTGGAAATATTAATCTCCATTTCTGAGTTTTATAACATTACTTGAGTAAAATTATGGTCAATGGTTACAAATTACTCTAAATGCTTGCTAATAACTCTGTCTAGCATTTTGAAGTATTTGTTGGCATATGTTGTTGCGAGGACAGGGATTATTGAGATTCTAGATGTGTTCTTAGCTGCTTCGGAATGATTTATGTGACTATGGGCATATTTGTTTTCCTTTCATGTTATATGTGCTGCTAGGTATTTGCTGTTCTGCGCTATGTAAATGTTCCTTCTTGTTTTGCTACTTCTTGGTGTTGTGATTCTAAGTTGAGGATTCTTATCTATCCAACGTATTTGGGAGGTTCCTTCCAATGGGATTTGGTAAACACTTTTCCACTTGGGGCATTACAAAATGGAAAATATCATCAGGTTGGCAGTTGCACCACTACCTAACTTATGAACTGACTCTGACACGCTTTGAGAAGCAAGTAGTAAAATTTAATGAGTGAGTGGCTTCAGGATTTGAAAACATCATTTCTGTTTTACTTTGCTATGCGATGGTTGCAGATTAAAAGATGTACAAGGTTTAAATTTCCTATATATAAAAGGTTTTCAAATGGCTGTCTGACACTATGATTTAGTCTTTGTGAACTCTTAAATTAGCTCTAGTGACTTGATTGATTGCATTTGGTTCCACTTTAATGTTCATCAATCTCCTTATTCTACTTCTAAGCTGCCTAAATTTATTCTGTTCTTCTGATAATCAGCTACATTCAGTTTTCTCCCTTTTCAGCAAGGAGTTGACTCATTTCCATCGCCCTAAAGCGTCATGGTATCCTCGTGACAATAGAGAGGTGGCTAAGTTGCAAAAAGAGTCCTACAAAGGACAGTTCAAAATCATCCTGAAGACATTGGCGGGAAAACTAACTTTGCTCCGTGTGAATTCTGTGGATGTACTAACATCCGTTTTAGCAAAAGCCTCAAAGAAGCTAGGTTTGATACTCCTTGACGTGATTTTGAAATTTCTTTAGTGATCTGCTACCTATTTAATAATCTGCCTAATGGAATGTATAGATTTCAGGTCATCGGAGAATATCAAAATATTTTATTCTGGGAGGGAGCTTGAAGATGGTATATCTCTAGCCTCACAGGGTGTACGTTGGAATTCCATTCTTTATGTTGTTCGTACGAATATAAACCTTTGGCCAAGGACCTTACAGTCACCTGGTGAGGGCAAGCCTCTTCGCCCCCCTGGGGCTTTCAAGAAGAAATCAGACCTCTCAGTGAAAGATGGGCATGTTTTCATGGTAGAGTAAGTATATTCACTATGTGAAATCATTTTATCAACTTTCTATTAGTTAAGTTGTCATTACTTGTTCGACATTATATGGAATCATATCATGATTACATGTTATATATATATAATAAGAAGCAATAGAACATTTTTCATATGCACACTTGTTTGGCATAACTGTGTCCACCTAGCACTTCCATCCCACGACCCATCTTATTATGGTATTAATAAGGGAGCTCCTGTGATGTTCCTTAGACGTACATCATATCATGCTGTTGAGGTCTTGTGAGTCTTGAGAGTTATTTACTTATTTGTGAAATTTTAAGATTTTTCCCTTTTAAAAATTACTCTAAAAATTTCCCATCTTCTGCATGAGGTGTTTTGGCTTTGTTGAGGGCAATGTCTTGTATTAAAAAAATGATGCAAAGTTGAATTTTAGTCATCAATGTGCTGCAAAGCATGGTAACTTGCTACAGATAAAAAAAGATACCTTGCTAACTTGGTTGATTATGTTTCCTAATTAAGTACTTAACTAGCATCTACAGTAAGAGTTTTTATTCCTTTTGATAAGGCTAAGCTTGTTGTATTGATCCTTAAACTCAATTGTGGTTGTCCACTAAGGGTGTTCTGCGTTTAAGGACTCCATGAGTACATTGTGGTCAGAAGATTTGGACAAGCCCCTAAATAGGCCTATAATCTGGACATGCATATACAACTGACTAACCGTGTATGAACTAACTGGTACACTTCTGAGTCAACATGGCATACCTTAGGTGTCCTATATGACATGATCTATTTGTTTGTTACTGAACATGCCTTGACATTGAGTAACATTACCACCTCCGTTTAGTCTATGGTTGGTTCCATGCAATCAAAGTCAACCTTTTGATTTGCCCCAGATTATTTGTACTGTTTGGTCTTTTCAAAAAAAAACTGTGTTCTTGTTTGTATATCATCTTCATTTTTACTTTTCTCATGTGTTCTTTAAAGATTTGGTGTCATTCAATAGATTCTTTTTGGATTATTCTTTGTATTCAGGTATTGTGAAGAGAGACCATTGCTACTTGCGAATGTGGGGATGGGTGCTAGACTCTGTACCTATTACCAAAAGCTAGCACCTAACGACCAGACTGCTTCAACTTTGCAAAATGAGAACACTGGTCTGGGAACTATTGTAACACTTAATTCTACAAATAAATCCCCTTTCCTCGGTGAAATTGGCCCAGGCTGTAGCCAGTCAAGTCTTGAGACAAATATGTACCGTGCACCAATATTTCCACATGAGTTGCCTACGACAGATTATCTGTTAGTTCGTTCTGCAAAAGGAACACTTTCATTGAGGCGTATTGATAAAATATATGCTGCGGGACAACAGGTTGGTCTTCTTTCAACTTTTACCTAGAAGTACTTGTCTTTCCCAGCCCTTTTACTGGGTTTGAGACTTGCAAAATGTCAAGGTCCTAACTACCTTACAAGAAACAACTTTAACACAGTTAATCCCGAACTACTTGGGATTAGAAATTCTATAAATTACTCGCAATTAAAAAGAAATAATGGACGCTCATGGTTCATTGGGGACATCTAACTAATTTTTAGACAGGGACTTGTATTCTTGTACCATCAAACATTCTTGAAGGAGATCATTGAAAGGTTTTGTTTAAATCGTGACAGTGAAGCTGTCCCTTAAATAAGTAGAACTCGGACGTGCTTGGTTTTAATTTATTATCCTGGATCATAGGCTTTCCTGATCTGGCCTTTTGTTAGTACTATTTTGAATCTTATAATAAAATATGCGGTGTATGACACACTAATCATGACAGCAATCACACCATCATTTCATACACAATTCATAGAACTTGAATTATTGGATTATGAATTATTAGATAGTTTCACTTTGTTTAGAAAATCAAAGGCCTTGAAGCATATGATCTAGAGAATTCTACTCTTTTTTTCTTCCCCATTTAAGTCTTTGCACATATATAGTTTATTTATTGGGGGATTTTTCGTAACATTATATTGAACAACTGTATGTATGAGGTGTATGATAAAATTATCATCACACCATCATATGACTTGGGTCATGATTTATGATGCATTATATTGGTCTCACTTTGTTTAGAGAATCGAAGACATTGAAGCATATGACCTCGAGAATATAAGTGCACTTTGCTTTTTTTCCTTTTGCATTAATAATTGATTCATTGCACATCTGAATTTATGGTTTTGATGGATTTCATAACAGCAAACACGCTACCGATCAGAAAAATAGCAAACACATTTATGTTTTGCTTAGCATTGATGAATAGCAGTGGAGAGACTGGCTGAAAACATGGCAACTATATCGTGTCTGTGACTTGCATGCTCCATGGATGTAGGAACGAACATTCTAGAGCTTGCATTAGTTGTCTCTAGAATTTTATTGGTGGTATTTAAGCATTCTTAAAACTAGCAATATAAATCTACTATTCTACAAGTAATGACTTGGTTAGCAAGACCAATGTGTTGTTGACCGAGGACCTTATAAGATTACATTTGTAGAGTTGGGAACCTGGGGACATTTTAAATTGTAGTTGCATCTTTTGATCTCTTGGTTTGCAAGGTTTTATTTCAGTCAAATGCAGTGTCTTTAATCTGTATTACATTTTCCTTATCTTTGACTTTGTCATAATCTTATAATTGTATTTCATCTGCAGGAACCTCATATGGAAGTAATGGCGCCCGGAACGAAAAACGTACAGAACTATTTAGTCAACAGATTAACAGTGTATGTGTACCGTGAGTGTTGTGCAAAACAAAAACTTGGATTCATTCCTTCTATCCGTGTGGATGAGTTAGCATCACAGTTTCCTAGTTTACCATTGTCATTCATGAGAAAGAAATTGAAGAACTATGCTGATGTTCAGGTAGAGATTTCCTTTGTCTACTCATTTGAAGTGGTTTTTATTTTGATGTGAAGTATTTTTGTGCATTTGTTGTCAATATTTTGTCATATATGTCTGTAATCCTTAAAGATGATTTCTTTCAACTTCCCAAGAGGCACTCGAAGGGGCACTTGATTTGGGTATTGAAGCCTCATTTACGCACAGAGCAAGAATTGAGGAACATGGTGACACCTGAAGAAGTAAGTTAGATACTTGTCTTATTTTGCAAGTGATTTGACCTGCTGCAAAAAATGTGTCTTAGCTTCAGATAATTTTGGGTTTTTTGTTTGTCACACTGGTGCTAAATGTGATGCAGCTCATTGCTGATGCTTTCCTTCTATAATATAATCATGGTGCTGCATGCCTTAAGAGAGTCACTAGGAGGGTCCGTAACTATAAGAAATATAGATTTCCTGATTCATTTAACATTAGGAAAGCAACAATACAAAAAGATATGTGTGCATCATCATGTTTACTTAGGTGAATGTGTATGCAAATGTTTTAAATATAGGAATAGGAAATAATAAAATGCTGCCAAATCTGCTAGTATGGCTTCAAACAATACTTGGATAGTTCTACCTCATATGTGAGCCACATAACCCCCCTTTTCACTCAACCCTCTTACAAAAATAGCCACATACCTAGAAGTACTCTTACCTAATACATATGAGCCACCACGTGCAAAAGATGAATGTAGCGAAAATGAGGATGTTGCAGTGGATGTGTGGACATATTCGGATGGATCATATCAGGTACAAGGACGTTCAGGAGAAGGTTGGTGTTTTCCTGATTGAGGGGAAGCTTATACAACACCATTTGAGATGGTTTGAACTTTGAACATATACAACGGAGAACTATGGATGCACTTGTGAGGAAGGGTATGTTGGCCTGTGAGGAAGGTGTGGAGAGAGGTAGGGGAAGACCAAGATTAGCTTGCGAGAAGGCAATGAAAAGAGATTTAAAGGAGTGTAACATACTAACATCTCCAAGGTTTTAGTATTAGGTAAGGGTGCATGGAAGAAAGTGATTCACGTTCCGGAACTGTGATTCTTATGGAGTTTCGTTTCTAGCCTACCTAACTAGTTTAGGATTAAATGTTTTGTTGTAGTTGCAATTGCTTGCTAAGTGGTAATTAAGATGGAAATATGAAAACTCTATACTGATTTTGGGGTTATATGTAATATTATAAATGCATATATCTATATGTGAGATAGATGTCTATAAACGGGTTGGTCACAGGTTACATGAGTCAATTGTATCAACATGATTATGACCTAAACCTATTTGTGCGAAATTTGAACCCGTATTTTTCGTGTCGGGTTGTTGTGTTTTTACTTTATAGTGTCATTCATGGCATCAAAAAGTGATACAGGTCTTGGTTAAGGATGTACAGCTCACTAGTACACCCTTGGTGATGATCAATCATTGTTGCCAACAACTATTAGCTAGAGTGCTTGTTGTACTAACGAACATGTGTATGGTTGGTGAAGTAAGCTCGTCTTGAGAAAACTCATGTACTTTGTATCTATTGTTTGTGAAGTGTATTATACTGTTATGGTAGTTGAAAGAGTGTAGGTCACAAACAGTAGATGGGAACAAGTTGTCTCACGCTATCTGCTAAATAATATATTTCAGAATTTTTTTCTCACAGCATAAGCAAATCTTCTTTTAACCGATTTATAGGTCATTCCTGATTCTAAAATTCATAGGTTTCCTTACGTATATCCATGCAAATTTTTAACAATTTAGGTGCTTAAAAATTGTGGTGTTTTGTTTGCAAATTTTAATTTCACAAATTTATCATAATATCATCTTTAGGTATGCTCGTATGAAAGCATGCAAGCAGGTCTTCATCACCTGAAATCTCTCGGAATTAAAAATCTCACCTATCTGCCAGTTGGCCTTTCCGCTGCAATAAGCAGGCTTCCTGATGAAGCCATTGCATTGGCTGCAGCATCGCACATTGAGAGAGAACTTCAGATAACACCTTGGAACCTGAGTAGCAATTTTGTTGCTTGTACAAAGCAGGTTAGTTATATATATTTCTTTTAGGTGCAGTTGTTTGCCAAGAAGCACTTTATGGATAAATCATTAGATGAAATAGCAATTGCTGCTCCTGGTTTTGAAATGTTACAAACGCTCAGGCAGATTTGTAACGTATATTCTGAATTCTTTTGTGTTTCCATTTTGAGAAAGATGAGGTTGATAGAGGATAAAGAAATATAAAAGCTACCTGTAATTACATGCTAATGAAGTTGATGGTTTAAATGGAAAATCATTCCCGTGTGGAACTTGAAGGCAAAAAATGGCTTCTGTAATCCGTTTTTTGTAAATCCTTACTGTAGACTTGAAGGAGTTTACGCCTTCTTTTTAAGATGAGTTCCTGCTTCCACGACAATTGGAAGAAAGGCCTATTCCACCTTAATATGCAAATTTAGGGAGGTTTCTTCCCTCTTTTCAATTTAAGGTTAATTTGTAGACCAACAATATCCTCTTTGGGTGTGTTTGGATTGGCTAAAGTTTGAGGTTTGGATGAGTTTTGAGGTTTGTAAACCTCATCCAAACATATTTTTCTTAAGGTCGGCAGGGTTTGAGTTTTATGTTGCATTTTTAGCTTGAAAGTTGAGTTTTGCAAAATACCAACCCAGACCAGTATTTGCAAAACTCAAAGATTTATTCTTAAATTGCCCCAATTCACTTCCTTATTTCTACTCCATAATCTCAATTTTCACTCCAACATGTCCCAAAAGTGTTTTGCTCAATTTTGGCTTCTTAATTTATTTATCTATGGTTCTTACAAATTCAGGTTAGTTGTAGATGGCTTACTTAGATGTTTGTACATGTGATCGATCACTTTAATCGACTTGTGTGGATATTGCTTTCTTAAATTTTGTTCTTAAATTTTGCTTGATTTGTTTTTGTACGAATATTACTTATTTATTTTGATTTGCTTATTTGTAAAAATAACAATTACATATATTAATAAGTATAACACCTATGAGATCGATGTAAGTTCTCCCTCAGATGAGGAAAGAGGATTTGTTAATCCACAATGCAACATCCAACTTTTAGCATACCAAACATGAAGTTTGAGTTTTGATAAGGGGTACCAAAACCTGATATTTCAAAACTCAAAGCCAAACATGTAAGCATGAGGTTTGAGGTTTGCAAATGAAAACTCCTGTGGAGTTTTGAGGTTTGTAATTAGCCTCACAACTCAAATTATTCAAACAGACCCTTTGTATCAAATCCTCTGAGGTGGAGTTTTTGAAATTCAGGATTATTGGCCAAATTGAAACCATTGAGGCTTTTACTTTGTTTGCCTGAAACAATACTAAGTGAGTGAACAATTGCAATGTTAATGCAAGTTCAGGATTTCTAATAACTGCTGTTTTCTTTGCACAAAGTCCATGCTTTTGTAATTTCGTGTTTGGAGAATGAAGAAAAAATATGTCAGAATCCTGAAACTTTTCAACTCTTATGATAGAATTAGTAGCAGATGAGCACCTTTATAAGCATTCTTGAGAAGAAAGACAGATGTTAGACCAAAAAAGATGATTATCGATCAAATAGAGAGAGGACATATTGTAGCTAGGCTACCCATAAGTTAATTGTTGCAGTTAATGGACAGAGTAGAACAACCTAGATTTCATCTTTGCTTGTGATGGTAAATTTGATAAATCTGAAGCATGTTTCTTTCTTTGGTAATGGGATAATCACATGCTGTCCAATTTTTTGTCTAAGACATGCGTATAATGACCCATATGATGTTTTTGTAAGAATTATGTTGGTAACTTAGAGCATCATTTCCCCTCCCCAATACATATGTCAAGTGGGTCCAAACTGCATTTGTCTCTCTTCCACATCAGATTTCCACTAAACATCCACAAAACTTATCATTTATCTCGTCTACCATTTTATCCTAACATTTTCCACCTTACCATTTCTCTCTTCCACCCAAAAAATTAATAAAAATGGACAAATAACAAAGTGACATGTGTCCCATTACCTATCTCCACCATCCACCAAAAAAATACTAAATTTATAGTGGGTCCCAATGCACCTTGCTTTTTGCATGGGGTGAAGGCTCCCCAACTTTTTCTTTGGGGAGAATTCTCCCATCTCATAAATTTGAAATAGGGTGTGACATTAACTCATGACATTTTTAATATCCCCATAAATGATGCTCTTATTATGACCATGCTATGCCTAATGTACCATTTCACTCTTCAACCGAACACTTGACATCAAATATTTTCTAAATCCAGGTTTGGCCATTATGTTATTCATGTAAAGTTTTTCTATATTTTTTAGGAATTATCGATCAGCTTCCATTTTTTTCTTTTTCCGTGCCATCACATGATGGATGGACCTCTAGTTTTCTGAATAGTGGATAAGCTAACATTTTCTCAACCTTTCAGTGCATCATCTTCGGGTCTTGCCTTAAAAAAATGCTCCAGTTTTGGATGTTAATTTTATATCTAAAACTTTTATCTTGTTATCTATTTCACCAAATTTAATATTTTATGTTATGTTTTTGTTATATAGGATCGAGGGAATATTGAGCGACTGGAAATCACTGGTGTTGGGGATCCATCTGGACGTGGATTGGGTTTTAGCTATGTTCGTGTTGCTCCAAAGGTGACTGGAACTAATTCATCTGCAAAAAAGAAAGCACCTCTTCCCCGTGGAGGTACTACTGTTACGGGAACCGATGCTGATCTTCGTCGGTTGAGTATGGATGCAGCTCGTGAGGTACTTATTTGATATTTTTATTGTTCTTACATATAAATACTTTGTTAGTTTGGGCAGCTTATGCTTGATACTTGTATGTGGTTAATCTTGATTGATGTGGATCAAAATGGAATTATGATGATAATCATTGACTCTCGAGGAATAAGGTTGTTGTTGATGGTGCTTACATAAAAAGTAATTGGAAGTTCCAATTGCACCTTGATTATCTCAGACTTACAAAGATGTCAATATACTATTGCATATTGTCTTTCATGATAAGTTCTCGTGTGAATATACTATTGCATATTAGTTGAAATGCAGTTGTACTTCCATGGAATTCCGCGTAGATCCTTATGGTGGAGAAACAATGTTGCATTGTTGCTCTTAAATTGTTCACTATCAAAATGTGTGAACCTTTATTTTTCTTATATAGTATGTGTTAATGACTTGATGTAAAGGACCGTATAGATGCAATTAAGCCCTTCACAAATATGTGTCTTGTTTTGTGAGATCTTGAAAGTTTGGTTGTATCCTATATACTGCTGTGTTGTTTTAAATCTAGAGAAAGATAGTATTGCTTCCTTTTTAAAACCAGCTTAATTTTTTTAGGTTCTTCTTAAATTCAACATTCCTGATGAAAGCATTGGGAAAATGACCAGATGGCACCGTATTGCTATGATACGCAAGCTTTCAAGTGAGCAGACTTCATCTGATATTAAAGTGGATGCAGCAACACTCAGCAAGTTTGCACGTGGACAGCGCATGTCCTTTTCTCAACTTCAACAACAGACCAGAGAGAAATGTCAAGAAATATGGGATCGTCAAGTTCAGAGTCTCTCTGCCGCTGATGAAGATGAAAATGGAAGTGACTCAGAAGCCAACAGTGATCTTGATTCTTTTGCTGGAGATCTTGAGAATTTGCTAGATGCAGAAGAATTTGAAGGGGAGGAAGGGCATGTTGAAAGCAAAGGTGATAAAGTAGATAGTGTGAGGGGCTTAAAAATGAGAAGGTGCCATTCTCAATCTCAAACTGCAGAGGAAATCGAAGATGATAAGGCTGAAGCTGCTGAAATACGCAGATTATTTGACGGTATAAAGATCCCCTTTTATATGGTTTTAGTATTACTTTGCTGCTGAGATCTGGCTGTGTCAGCATAGCTATTCAATATCTGCATCTTCTTAAAGTTCATTTATAATTCATTAGGCGTTGTACTGCTCTCCAGGTGATATTTCTGATTCAAAGAAGAAAAAAAAGGTTAAAGCTTCTGAAAATGAAGCAAGATTGGGTCTCGACAGTTCGGAACTAGCCAAGAGACCTAATAGTTTTGTTGGACAAACCAGCAATCTGCCCAAAATTGATGCTTCATTTATTTCAGAGGCCCTGAACCAGGATCTCAAGGAGGTATGATGGGTTTTCCCTATTTCAACTTTATAAAAATCCACCACCTAATTAATCACAATCAGCAAATGAGTTTGCATTCATGAGAAACACAGAAGTGGAACGAATGGCAAATCATTTGTTTCGTGGATGCAGACAGGAATATTTGCAGAAAAACTTTTAAATATGAAAACAAAAGCGAAGGGAAATGGGGGTCATGATGATGTGCCTTCTGGACCTTTTAAGAAACAAATGGAACAAGGGAAAGATGGAGGAAAGGTTGATCTAGGCTTGTGTTATTTGATCGTCGGCATTACTTCTCTAATTGTTAACTTTGTCTTCTGTTCATTTGGACTCAGATTATGAAGGAGAAGAAGCCAGTAGATAAACCAGTGAGAGAGAATTTTGTTTGCGGGGCCTGTGGTCAGGTACTAGACAGCATAAGTTCATTTTGTGTTTTTTGTGTGTATTTTCCGTTCCATAACAATAGGTCTTTTATGAAACAGCTTGGGCATATGAGGACCAACAAGAATTGTCCAAAGTATGGAGAGGATCCAAATGCGTCTGAATTAGAAAATATAGCAAGCAAATCTCATCTTCCAGAGGCTACAGGACAGATCCAACTGAAAATGCCTTACAAAAAATTGATTTCAAAATCCGTGACTAAAACCAATATTACTGAAGCAAGTGAAAGCTCTCCAAAGTCGGGAGGAAAGTCTCAAACTAGAGTGCAAGCTTTAAAGCTTAAATGTGTTCCTCCAAGCAAGCAATACGAGCCAAAAGAGCCTCAATCTTCTATGAGACAGATAATTGCAGTCGCTTTTGATGCAGAGAAAGAAGCAAAATCCAGTGGACGGATCAATAAGCTTATCATTTCGAATAAAATGAGATCTGACTCTGTCCAACCCGAACCGCAAAAGCCTTCTGTTGTAATACGTATTCCAGTTGAAGCTGATAGAGACAGACCTCCTAAAAAAATAGTTATCAAACAGGCAAAATCATCTAACATGGACCAAGCTAGACAAACTGTTGAGTTTGGGGTGGATGAGAACTTCAGAAAGACCAAAAAAATAGCTGAACTGACAGGCTTGCAAGAGCCGAAAAATTGTCATGACCCGTGGCTTGCTGAAGAAAGCATGAAAAGAGAAGCATCAAGGAGCAGGGTGGTATGGGAAGAGAAAGATAACAGGATAAGCCAGTTGAGGATACAAGAAGAACATCAGAGACTGTATGAAGCAAGAATGTATGAAGAAACACAGAGAAGAGAAATGGAGGAGCAAGCTAGACTAAGGAAGAAGAAAAAGAAGAAAAAGAAGAAACCTGATTTTGGGGATGACTATTTAGAAGATTATAGGTCAAGCAGGAAGGAAAGAAGAACAAGTGAGAGAGATAGAGCTGCGAAAAGGCGGCCAGTTGTTGATTTGGGAAGGCATCTTGCTGAACATGGACCACCAACAAAGCGCCGCAGGGGAGGGGAGGTTAGTTCATCTGCCTGATTGTTCTACATTCTTTTGCATAAATATAGAATATAGACAAGCTTCATGCTTGACATGATTTTCTGCTAGTATATGTCATACATCTATTTTTATCCCATACAGTGCATTCGACTCTATTCAGTTTAATAAAATAATCGGTTTCACTCTCTTTGTGTTAGGATATGAATGTACATTGTTGGAATTATTATCATTTAAAATATTTAGATTTTGACCCCTAGAGGTTAACTTATTGGTGACTTCTCGTGGACAGTTTCTTTGTTGCAATTCCCGTTTATTCTTAGTATACTCGTTGATCTTATCAAGATATTCAAAACACAGGACCTTGTCATTCACCTAGTTATTCATCTTTACTAGTTTGTGGATAACTTACCCATTCTTCTTCTTTATTGTATTTTCTTGAACTCATTGATTGCAATAACATATAATAGGATACACATTTTTTGGTGACAGTCTTATGCTCCGTGACTTAATTGGCAATCCTGGTTTTGATTGAAAGGTGGGTTTCTTTCAATTTTGTGAAAATCTGGTTTAGATCTTGAATCAGAGGCAGAGGCAGCATGACGTGATACGTATTCGATTGATAGATATGTTCTCCTCGCACATATTGCATTAAGTTGTCCGGTTATCTTTTGTGGTTTATGTTTTTCTAAAGCAAATTAATATTGGCTTGTATAAAAATTGATGATATTGAATTCTCGACAGGTTGTGTTATCCAACATACTGGAGAGCATAGTGGACAAATTGAGGGAGAATACTGGTTTGTCGTATCTCTTTCTAAAACCAGTAACAAAGAAAGAAGCCCCTGACTATTTTGATGTCATAAAGGACCCAATGGACCTTTCTACCATAAAAGAAAAGGTCAGGAGAATGGAATACAAGGACCGGGAAGATTTCCGGCACGATGTGTGGCAGATTACATACAACGCGCATGCATATAATGACGGTCGAAATCCAGGAATCCCCCCTCTTGCTGATCAGCTGTTAGAACTGTGTGACTACCTGTTAGATGACAATGATGAGGCTCTCACAGAAGCTGAAGCTGGAATTGAGTGCCGAGATTTCTAAGTGGACCCTACAAGCAAATGTCAGTTTCCTGTAAGTAATTTTGTTCCCTCTATGTAAAGACACCTTTTTCTCCCATATTTTGTTGGTTCCCTAGTTGGGCATGAGAAGCCCTTCGTAGGTCTTGTATCCTTATGTATATTATCAAGTTGAGAAGCAACCGGCAGACTCGGGCTATAACTGCTAGATGCCGTGCACTTTATCTTGGTTAGCATAAAAATATCATTTGAAAGGTGTTGAAAGTGGCAGCCTGGCACTATTGTCCAAATCCGATGATAGAGAATTTATTTGAGATGGCTGTGCAACTGCGTGTCGTTTTGGATTACCGGCAACAATCGAATGGAGATGGGGGGAGGGAAGGGAAGAGAGCAATATCTGCGACTTGATTTCAATGAAATGTATTTCGACAGCTGCGGCTGGTGTGAAGAGGGCAGCAGAGTTCGTATTGGAGAGGGGCATGAGGGAGAAGCATGTCGGAGGGGGTGTTTCACATCAGGGGGATCTGCAGGCACAACCTTAAAACACCTGGTGGGGAAGAACCGGTGAATTGACGATGCATCTCCGCCATCTGCAGCAGGGTTCTTCCAAACGAGCCTTTTTTCTCCCTTGTAAATATTCACTAATTCGGTATTGCACTCTTTAAAAGATTAGAGTCGGCTTTGTAATTTTGATTCCAGTACAGCGTAATGACCGGTCATTTTAACATTAGTGATACTTTGTATTCTGTTCACTTCATTTTGTGTTGATCGTATGTCTCATTTCTTCTGAATTTTCGGTAGAAACGTTTGTTTTTTTACTGAAATGCAGAATTAATCATCCAATAATTATTAAAACCAGGGTGAAGTCGGTGTCAACGGATCGAATATAGGTATATTCATATTCATAGCCGTATGAAATACAGTTTTTCGGATATTCATAGTCGGTGTCAACGGATCGAATACAGTTTTTCGGATATTTTTTCTCGAATCGAATGTACAAATTCGAATACGAATACAGACGGATGCTCGGATATTCGAATATCCAAGGACACCCCTAGGTGCAGATGAATAATGAGGGTCAAATATTTCTACTGCATTTTAGGAATTCATGAAAGCAGGAACTCGGAAGATAAAAATCTGTGCAAGTCGTTATCCAACGGTTGCTCATTTTTCACATATAACATGCTAGCCTCAAGAGAAGCATGGATACGAGAAAACCAACCGATAGCATGTATTATTTTCCTAATGAGAATTTCGTTTAACAAAATTTAATTGCATTCAAAAAACCTGCATAAAACCAAGCGGGCGTCCCGCGGGCGTATTTACAATATTCTTCTTCGTTTGAGCTCCACTGTCGAGCCATCGAAACGCGTAGGGAGGCATTGTTTGAAGCTCCTATGTGTCATAGTTGCACACTATCATATCATCCCAACTACCGGAAGTTACCTTTGCCTATTCAACCACACATGTTCAAAAAGAACACCGATCAAAATTCGATCGCTTCTTCCCAGTAGCGACCGAAAAGGATAAAAGAAAACTGAAATGAAACCTACTGCAATCGATTATCCAACAAACTTTAAAATTTAAATAGCTCAAGCATTACGAAATATAAAAAGAAGATAAAATTCATTCACTCGTTCAAAAGAGTTGGAATCCATTAGACCAAAACTTCTAACAGCCTGCCTTTACAATCTAACAAGGATCATCACACAGTTTCAACCAAACCAAAATACCAAACGGAAATGATGGAATAACGAAATGTAGTACCCAAAAACAACCATCATCTAACAACTACAACATTTCAAGTCGCCGAATTCCATCCAACAAACTTAAGTCAGACCTCGTCCTCATGCAAAAGCATGTTAGGAATCCCCTTGCTGACGGGAAACTTCCTGCCAGTCTCGGGGCAGACGAGGGCACCCTCCTCTACGTGGAGCTGGAGGAGGGCGTGGTGGAAGGCTCTGAGGAAGCAGTCGTCGGAGAGGAGGGAGGAGTCGGCGTCGTCGGGGAGGTCGGCGAATCCGAGGACCTTGGCGGCGTCGACGAGGGGCTTCCACTCGATCCGGGGGAAGATGTTGCGGAGGAAGTCGGGGTTGAGGTCGACCTCCTTGACGACCCACTTCTCCGCCTCCAGCCGGAGAGGGTAGCCGTTGCTCACGCCCTTGATGTTGCAGCACAGCATGTTGTGGGTCAGGAGTCTCATCGTTGCTCTGATCTGATCGGATCGGAGGAAAACAAAAGGGGGTTTTGATTTTGGAGTCGACGATCCAATCCGTGTGAGGGTTGGGGGGGTTTGCTCGTGCGCTAGGGTTTTGACATATTCCTCCTACCTACATGCAATTAATTGTTGAGGAATGTTTTTTTATTGGATTACTGGCAAATAAATTATAATAGATACATATACGGAGAGGATTGGAGCTACGTTTGCTCGTTAGTTGGGTGTCCACAGGGCTGAAAATAGTCCGGACTAATACGGATATTGATACTATTATTTTAGATTTTTATAATACATAATCATATTTAGGAATAAACAAATGTAAACAACAATAATACACGGATATGTATTGGTTACTATGTTCTTGCCTCTTTTTTTTGTAAAAAAACTTAAAATTAAGAATTCAAATACGAATACGAACTGAATATTATCTTATATAGTCTTATCTTTATGATTATCATACAAATTCTATATTTCGTGATTATATCCTACTAATCGATGAAATATGTTAGTCAAAACGGATATTAGCCGAACCACTTTGTATGGATTCGGGATTTGGGGTCAACTGTAATCTAGAGTAGATTAGAATTTATCCTGGTGAAGTTTGATTGGATTTGAAAGTAGCTTGAGACTTGAATTAAATTTTTAGTTAGATAGGCCAGAATTTTGCTACATGTATAAGATTTAAGTCAAAATCGTTAGCACGAGTGAGACAAGAAATATAAGTCGAGATAGTTCAACTATTCGCATTGAAATTACCTCTCCAAAAGTAGCACGTTCATATCCAACAGTTGTAAAAAGGTAAATTGATTACACTACTTTACCGTCGTAAAAAACCATTGAGAATTTGAGATTCCAAAAAAGAAAAGAAAAAAGAATGAGACAAGCGGGTGGGTGGGTGGGATTGGCGGGTCGTACCCGCCCGTTTACACCCGATCCTCAAACAAGAACAAAGAGCTCTCGCCTCTCTCCCCTTATCTATCCATCATCCACATTCCACCTCCACTCCGACACAAAACAAACACGATGTTGGGAATGATCTCCCTCACTCCCTCCCTCTCCCTCCTCTCCTCCTCCTCCTCCTTCAACGGTTCCCGTCGTCTGCAGCCTCTCCAGACGCGGTGGGCCCCGCAGGGAAGGGGGAGTTGCAGGGCTGTGGTGGGGGTTCGGAGCATGGTGAAGAGGGAGGAGGAGCTGAAGGAGATAAGGGGGAAGAGCACGGACGAGATCAACGAGGAGGTGGTCGACCTCCAGGGAGAGCTCCTCATGCTCCGCCTCCAGAAGTCCGCCCGCAACGAGTTCAAGTCCAGTGACTTCCGAAGGATGCGCAAAAGGGTATTCTTTTTTTACTTTCGAAAATTTCGTCCACATATTTGCTTCAAATAAATGATATCTTTTAGGTTTCAAGTAAGTTGGAAGTAGTCCTGAATTGTTGGAAAAGATAGTCAGTCTCACATTGCTATACACTCTAGTGTGCAATATTACGTTCTGTAATATAATTGGATCATCCACTTGTCAATAATGTTTGGTTTTGATGAGGTGGTGGACCGACCAAATTTGACATGATTGTTGAAGAAAATATTAGGAAATGTAGTACTACTGTGTTGGTCGTCGTGAGAACCTAGACCATTTTACTATGTATGGTTAAAAGTGGGTATTAATCGCAAAATCTATTGATGGGGCCAAGGGGGAGTACATTTTTGGTTGGATTGGTTGCGAAAGAAAATCTAGACACGACAAAATTATGTTCACTATATTCAGTTTAAGGTTTTCGGTTTTGAAGACAGAGATGTTGTTTTGTTTGTATCTTATGCAAGGCTATGTTACCAGCTGTGCTTGTTTTTAAGTGCCATGATGAAAAAGATTGTATGTGAATTTCTTTTTGTAGAAACGTGCTCTATATTTTACGTTGTTGAACAACATTGTAAAAGAATTACCTTTTGGCTATTTTTGTTAGCTCAACCTCTATCAGTAATTGCCAGTAGCTTTGGCAATTAAGATAAAAGAGAGGGTGTCAGTGTAGAGGACAGACAGGTTTAGTAAGCAAACAATGTTTGTCATACTTGGTATCAGTACAAAGGAAATAATCTTGTATTACTTTCCAATCTGTAGTTAACTTTCAGAAGACCTTTGGCATTTGGGCATAAGAAGTAGGAATGCTATGTGTTCTTCGGGGATACTCTATTGTTGTCACATGTGTCAAATTTTAAGGTTCTTACTTTGAAAGCAACTTGACAGTTCTCTTCTCCCACCCTTTGGCAACTGACAAACTTAACTGTAGCAGAAACATGAAAATCTCCTCTCAACTTAAGTTTTACTCAATTCAAAGATGTGTAATAATTTGTTTTCTTAATGATGATCTGAATTTGACAAGGCAATCTAGTAATGAATTCAATTCTGTTAAGTGCATTTTGGTTACTTGCATTGTGCAATATGTAGGTGAGCTAATCTTCATCAGTTGTTTTTATTCTATTCTTCATTTTCATTATCTACTATTAGGCTGTTTATTGTTCAATGCAGAATTTCAGAGTAATGCAAGTTTGTACAGAAATTACTAAATTAGTTGGTTTCCTTTGGCTATCACTGATTAGTTATTTAGTTATTCCTATCCCTTTTCTCATGATTCTATTTATGCAGATTGCTCGAATGTTAACGGTGAAAAGAGAAAGGGAAATTGAGGAGGGCATCAATAAAAGGCTTTCAAGGAAACTTGATCGGAAATGGAAGAGAAACATTGTGGTCAGACCACCCCCATCCTTGAGGAAGAAGCAAGAGGAGGAAAAGAAAGAAGCGGAGGCTAAAAATTGATGTTGAGATACATCGCTTGTACTTCTTTATCGGGTTATGAATTTTGCGTTATGAAATTTGAATGGTATATATTATGTTATTTCAGTTTTCTTCCGGTCTCTTGTCAATCTTTCTGTAAACTTAGTCTCCTGTTATTCGGTATTATATACTCAATATTTTGTTGTCCCACAGTGCGTCGCATATTGGCATTCTATCACAAGTTTTATTGGCATTCTATCGCGTATTGGAAAAGGACATGGGGCCATCCAAAATCCAATGGGGGCAAATCAAGAAGGGTCAAGATCCGTTGAGGATTTCTATGCAAGTTAGGTGAATTCCAAAATTGGCACCTGCTCTTATGTCATCCTTTTGGTTGTAGGCTACTATGTTTCTTCCTGTTATCTACCTTTCTGCCCCTCTGTTGTTATGTTTTGTGTTAGCAAGCCCATTCTAGGCACTAGTTTTTACCCATCTTTGGTCCTCTTCGCGTTGCCAATGTCGGTTGTTGAAGTGTTCGATACTTCAATACATTTGCAACTTAGCCTTTATTAGCAAGTCCAGGGCGTAGAGTGATAAGAGTATCCATTAGCTGGTCTTTGGACCATTCGGGTTTCTGATTTTATCATCAAGTGTTGCACTTCTTATTTTCTTCAACACTCTGCGGCGCGTGTGGTTGAAATTATTTTCTCTGTTTTTTTTTTATATCAGATTATTCTGTGTTTATGTCTAGATAATACATGTTGGAGTGGACTTTCATGCTTGATCAATCTACTGTGAAATCATGTGAAAATGTGCGACTTTTGTTAGCTGAGGCGATCAGGTGTTACTACAATTTGAGTTTTTCTGTTTATAAATAATTTTACTTTGTGGATTTGCATTATCTTTTCTCAAATTGTACTTTATGTGATTGATTAGGTTATTTGATCGACCATTATGGTTGTTGGAAACATAAGATTAGTTAGGTGTTACTACGAACGTAAACTAAACCGACAAAATCTCATCCCTATTGCATCCCTCTTTTAATAACTAGAATCAACCAATACAACTTATCCAAGGACACCCTAGTCATGTAATTTAAGCGAAAGAATAATCTTACTACTTATGGAAAAAAAAAACTAGTGGTATAATTATGCGTAAGAGCAGATAAATTCTTGGATCCAAATTCTTATCTGTTGGTTCACCACCTTAGCATAAAAATAGTTCAGGTAAAGAGAAACTATCTAATCTTCTAGTCCAGTCCCTGTTAACCGGGTTTTAATGTGCTTTACGGCATGGTAAGCTAAAGTATGCTCTAGCTCAGGCGAAGTCATAAGCATCTTTTACTTTTATCACCAGAACCAGAACTCTTCTAGCATCAATTTATATTGTTTGGTTACAAATTTTCACATCTACCCTCCACTGCTCTTTAAATGCACATTGACATTTGTACCATTTCAAACATGCACCCATATTGTATTTTTCCAATCAAATGTCAACTTGTAATTCGAGATGCGGGTATTCAATGTTCCTAATTTAGACCAATTCAAAGCTAGAAGATCTACTAAGTAAGTTAACTCCTGTTGATTCAATCGAATTATATTGCCAAAAAAAAAGACACTTCGGGTATTTTTCAATTAAAAGGTCACATCATCAAATCAAAGAGAAAATCACACATTCTAAACCTTCCAATTTGAAACCTCATAAGATTTCAAACATTACTATTTACCAACCGAAGTAACCAACTCGAATCCGACAAACGCACCCTTTGGAGCAATTTATGAGCCATATTTAATTTCCAGAACAGAAATAATTGGGAGGAAACTCAGTAGGCACACGTGCGGGTGCTTTCTTTTCCATCCCATGCATGCTAATAAGCATTGCTAACTACTGCTACTGTGAGTGTTGAGAATTGAGATGGAGAGGGAGGCTTTGCTCCTTCTCGGTAACGAAGATGATCGTGACCTACTTTCTCACGCTTCTCGCTACTGCCACCATTCTGATCCCCGTTGGTTGGACCCCATGCCAACTGCCTCCCGCTTCCAAAAACTTGTTCTTATATTCATTTATATTTTTAGTTTGTTTTGATTTCGATTGGTTTTGAAGTTGGCTTTTCTTTGGGATTCGGGAAGCGATTAGGTTTTGTATCGGTATTGAATGTGACTGGCATGTAAGGAAACTTAAGAAAATGTGAAATTAAACTTCACATGACTCCAACTTAGATTGATTTGTCATGAAGTTGAAATTGTGTGACTTAAAAAAGTATGCTAATCAAAATGAAAAAAGATAGCATAATACTCTTCAGATTGTGATGCAAAAATAGGTGATGCGGCAAATCTCTCACTATGTGTTTTACCCTACAAGAATTAACACTTAGATATAATAATTTGAGTTGATTCATACAATTTTAATTAAAACACTCGACATAAGTTACATAATATGTGTATCTAGTTGCCTTTAAATAGTCACGTTGTCTTCAATTCAAGTTAATGGATCGACTGATGACTTACCCGTTCCTCCAAGAAACGAGACTCCTAACCGACCCGTTGACTTGAGTAAAAACGACACCAATAATGTCGTTTTCATACATGATAAAAACGACATCACTGATGTCGTTTTTATACACCTTAAAAACATCGGTGATGTCGTTATTAGTTAATGAAAATGACAATGCATACTTACCAAATAAATTTTTCATACGCATATTCTTCTGATTTTTTAATTTTTTGTGATTATTTTGAAAAAAAATCCATATATAACCATAATGGTGAATATTTTTTGTTACATTCATGTTACCACATTCGGTGGTGGATTGAACGACAGAAGAAGCACGTCAATAACTTCACGACTTTCTATTGAGAATTTAAAATTGTTTACAAGTGTGTTAAACTTCCATTAAAACGTACAAGAACAAATAAAAAAGAAAAGAAGCAAGTTTCCTATCTCCAACGTACAAAATTTCCACCAAAAGGACAATATAAACACGAAGTAGCAGCCTTATTTTTCAAGCGAAACATCTACTCGATTTCAAAAGAGTAAGGATCGCACATCTACATAGCCAAAATGTACGCCAATAACTGGCCGAACATTCTTCACATTCTTAATGCAAAGTTTTGGCGCTGCCATCCTCGTCAAACAAAACATTAGCTGATTGGGTGATATTGATCTGTGACTCGTCGAGGTGGCAGCTTCCGGAGTATAAAGAGAACCAAAGCAGATGGAATTATCTCAGTTATCTGAAAGACAACATAAAACATGAGAAAAATAATACAAGACCCTGCTGGGGACAAATATAGCACAGTCTGCAGCTCATAGCTATTTACAAATGCTTACCATGTAATATATGAAATTCAGAATAGGATGGTCGAGAACATCAAGATCGTCATTCTTGTTGAATGCGGAAATAGTAACCTGGCCAAGAAGTCAAAAGCGTAATTATTCTGGACAACCAAGTTGCATTAATAAAGCAGTTCGTTTAAATATAATTCGTCTTGTTGAATGCGGAAATAGTAACCTGGCCAAGAAGTCAAAAGCGTAATTATTCTGGACAACCAAGACTACCAATAGTCTTCTACTGGTAGTTATAATCATGTAATCATTCCTTTACCGTAAGACAATATGCTCCATATCCAACCATTCAAACTTAAAAATAAAAACAATTCCCATGGATGGAGAGTACAGTCAACAAAAATGAATTGAAAGTCAAAGTCACAGATATCTACCATCAAGCATCTCGCCACAAAGCACAATGAGCAGATGGAGGTCACAAGACCAACCTGTCAAAAGGATGACATTAGATGCAGCACCATGAAATGCTATAACAACCTTCAACTGTTCTACACTTAAGGCATGACACGAGATACAACAGATTGTGGATACTGGATAGGAACAAAGAATCATATTTTTATAAAAAGGTAGTCAAATAACATGAAAATAACGAAAGCATTATTTGCCATATTAGCTTCTGAGGGTGGAACAGTTGCAGAATTCCTATGTTCGTATAGGAGACAAACCTCAGTCATCTTTTTCTGGCGACCTCTTGATTGAATTGGAAAACGTCTCAGCATGAAAAACAGCCTACAATAAGAATAAGCAAGTTGATTTCACATCAGTCGTAGGTAGAGTGACTTCCACAGAGAGGTCGTTTGTAGCCCTATATGATTTTATTTTAAAATTGAATACCTTCCACCGTAGATCACAAATCCTATAGCAGCGATGAGGGAAAAAACTGCAAAAAGCGGCTGTTAGGACATCACCAAGAAGGCTGCAACTCTTAACTCCCTATACCAAAGATCAGTCCTAAATTCCCAATACAGCTAACTATTTTGTACTTCATGATATAAGTTGATATGATGAGTGAAGAATAAAAAATGCAATAATCACCATGGCTTTACCTAAATCATGGCAGTAATGAGAATCTCAACAAACAATAAGGTAAGAAACTAAGAATGCTCAATTTAACTATTGCACAATAAAAGAGTTTTCATTCACCCCAAAAAAGAAAAGAAATAAAAGGAATATTTACTTACCTGCGAAAATGATTTTAGCAACTTCCATGGCAATTGGATTTGATCCTACTCCTGCATACACCCACACAATAACCTGCAAATTCATATGGAACACCAATATTATAACCCTCTATTTTCAACACAAAATATCTGAAATGGAATTACAATATCTAACCTGTATGATGTAAACAACTCCATTTATGGCCAAGTATGCAGGCCTCAGTTTCTCAGTCGGCAATGATCGGGCCTGAAAGCAGTAGTGCTTAGCCGTGAATTGTGAAACGAGTAGATGATGGGTCACAATGGCAAATAAAGAGTACCTGATAATAGATCTCGGCCCAGAACAACACTAGCAATGTATATGTAGAGAAAAAAAGGAGCCCGGGAAAATCCAAAAGGGCCATTTCAAGAGCCTGCACATTTAACAGTTGATGCAGAAACATCACCAATTCTCAAACAAGTTAGGGTAGACTACAAATATAACTCACCAAGAATCAGGGCACATATAACAGTTGATGACAATGGAAAAGAAAAGGTCAATTATAGTAAAGTATTATAAAATATTGAGTTGCTAATATTTACGAATTAATCAATAATATTAAGGAACACCATTATCATACCACTCAATAAAATAAAAGAGTACAAAACACATGCTGAAATAACATCAACAGAAACTTCTTTAAGAAGCAAGTTTCAATAGCCGGTAAGGATGTATCACATTGCGAGGCCACATTGAAAAATTGCTTCTAAAAGCAAGAAGTAAAATATCAATCAAGTACGGAAAAAGCCTACACTTGGAAGATGCATGAATTTGTTGAGTTTAATTCATCAGTAAAAAAAAATGAAATGTTTACCCAAGACAGAGAACAATTGTTTTCTGTAAAATAATATGCTAACAAAATAGCTAGACATATAAAGCATGGATGTTTCAAAAATCACCATCATGTGCATGGATGTTAATCAACAAATAACTTCTGTTAGTATAGCATTCACGAAATTGTTTAGTAGAATTACCCTATTCTAAACCTCATCTAAATAGGATGGGGAAAGTCATGCACTGTAGAAGCTTACGATATATGTAACTTTTCTTGCTCGTACAGCTTCTCATAAAATTCAGTAATAAGCATGTTTCTCATACAAAGTTTCAGATGTCTTTAACTCCCAAGATAACCTTTTTAGTCAGGTTGAATCATTACATCAATCCTTAATAAATTGCGAGCTTGCATAACAATTAAGTTAGTCAATTATACAGAGGTTGCAAATGCACAAGCAAAAGAGAACATTTTCATTAGCTGCCTCAATCCCTTTTCACTTCCCAACTAAAATGCAGTTGGCAGCTCTTCCCTTACTATACCATGAATTTAGATCTCCAATTAGATACCCAACTCATAATCCCAACCAAACCAGAAAAAAATGGGTTTGGGTTAATATTACGATGCATTTGTTTAACAAATCTAACCTCCCAAAGAAGAAAAATTAACAGGCACTCCAATTTGACTGGCAAGGAAGCACGATGCTCAACATGTGAAGGACCATGAAACATCATATTCCAAACTCATCGTCTTTCGACAATAATTCATTCTCCAATTTTCCGAGGATTAGATGGCTTTTCCATCAATTAAAGGGGAAAAATCTTTTGTCAACGGATAGCACACAAAAAATTCTTAATTTTTATAAATCCTTGAGTCTAAATGTCTAATTCTTTATTCCACCGAAGTACTTGGACATAACACGGAGCTGGTATTAATGTTGGAACTTAAAAAAAAAGCAAAAACACAGAAGCATCAATGCGGAGAGGAAATTCAAAAGGGAAAAAACTTACTTTCGGCCTGATGAGAAAGACACTATGATAAAAGCCAAAGAGGATAGCTCGCACTGCCACCAAAAAACAAAGTAAAATTCCAATCCATAAATCCTCCAAAAACACCAGAAATAACGAACAACGAAACAACCGATTGTTATTCTTACATGCATTGATGATGAAATTCATGAAGTGGAAAAGCTTCTGCGTCGTCCATCCGTACTCCGGCACGCGCAGGTGAATCCGAACAAGTTGTACCTAACCACAAGCCAAAATATCAAAATCCCTCAAAACAACCAAACCTACACGAAACGAGATCAAGACCCCAATTTTCTTACCAAGGCGACGAAGGAGACGAAGGCGTAGCAAGCGCAGAGAGACGAGAAGACGCCGCGCTGCCAGTCCTCGGACGAGTTGACGTCGTCCCACCACGACGGTGGGGCCGCGACGCCGGGAACCCTCGCCATGCTGGTTAGAGTTAGGGTTAGGGTTAGGGTTAGGGTTGGGGGCGGTTACGGAGTGAGGACGGTGGGATTGGCGATCGAGATTGGGGTTGTAGGAGGGGGAGTAGGTGGCGCGAGGAGGGAGGAGGGGACGACACGTGTCAGGGATGGGATCGAGAGCGAAGGGAAGGGAAGGTTGGGTTTTTAGTAAAAGGAGGTGGTGGAGGAGGTTCGAGATGCTACGCTACGAGGAATAGGATGGAAGCTTATTATTCTCTTCTGGGAAGTGGTTTTTGAATTTTGATTTGAGAAGTGGATTTGCGAGACACCCATTTATAATTATCTGTTTTTTTGTTTTCTTAATCAAAGAGTTATAATTGGGAGTAGTATGTTGTATTGATTTTTTTTTCTATGGAATCATTCATTAAATTTGGATCCTATATTTTTGTATTTTTTTTCATGGATATACATATTTAAAGGGAGTTTGGATGAAGTTTTGGGCGGATCTATCATCTATGTAGAGTAGCATGTAAAATAAGATTTAGTTGTAAATGATACTTGAAAATTTGCAATGCTGAAGCCTGAAAGTTGCTTGGTAAGCGAAAAGTGCAAAATTATTTTTTTGTGTTGGTCAGGGTGATTTTTGCGAGATCTTGAGAAAAATAGTTTTGCTAAAACTTATGGATTGAAAAGTAATATTTTTAGCCTGCAGTTGAAGATTATTTTGATACGATACTTACTAATTATCGTTAATACTTTTGCCTTTTCGTATTGTTTGTGCTATAAACTTTTTGTTGTTATAACTTCTAGTGTTTAGTCCTTGAATTTAACGTCACAATTATACCCTTCAAATTTTGAAAAAGTAACACTCTACCTCTCATTAAAGTATCAGTTTTCAACAATCACCATTATGTTTCGACTTTTTGTATTTTATAGTTAAAACTGCTTAACCTTAACTTTATAACTTCTAGTGTATTTTATAGTGCAAAACTACATTATAAACTCACAATGAGAAGCATTCTATAAAAAAAACACAAAAAATTAAATAATGCTAACTAAATTGAAAACTAACAATTTATTGATGAAAATATGGTGTTACAAATTCAAAATTTTAGGGATGTGATTGTGATATATGTTGGACTTCAGAAGTGAAATTGAAATCAAACCATATTGAATAAAAAAAAACTTTGAACACTCGGCAATTGAATAGCATGAAAAGAGGGCAAACAAAATAAATATAGATGACTCTTTGATACTGGGTCCACAATCTATTATAATGGACTAAAATCTAACTATTAGCAAGGCTTATTATTTGAAAAGCCCTCGGCCCCACCTCATACATTTCCTCCTAAATGGTAGTTTTCTTGTGAAATGATTTGTGGAGTTTAGCGGTTAGTTGTAATACAACGAAACACCGACAAGGATGTGCTATATCTTCATTGGTGTGATCTTCATAAGGTAATTGTAGTGATCAAGGATATAATTTGCATTTGTTTGTGGTGAAATTACAAATTGGAAATGAAACGATATATAGATTGTGTTGTACAGTTTTAGTGTTGAGACTCATGGACGCAATCATATCGAACAACTCACGTTAAGACAACTTACTTGACTTTTGCTTTTTAAAATTTAATTGAATTTTTTTCTAGATCCATCATTGGATAAGGTTGATGTCATTTGTCGACTAGAATTAGTGGATTTCAATTTCCTCATTAGACGTACAAGGTCAATTATAAACACCATATATGTTGTATAAGTTCTAATATTTATCTGTCTAGGCATAAATTTATTAAACTTATCAAATTACCAACATCTAGCGGCTCTAGTCTTGCGTACATCATTAGAGGTTCTCAAGTTGGTTATGCAAATAAATCAATAAGAAGTTGGAAATATTATAAATCTACTCGCAACGATGTATATACAACTTGTAGTACACCTATTTTACGGTTAATTGATTTAGGGATGTTGAATTAGGGATTTGACTAGAGTAGAGACACGGTGTTTGTGTTGGATTTGTTATTTTGGTTTAATAAAAAGGAATTTGGGCTGAGGTTAGTTTCCCAAAAAGAAAAGGAAAAAAATTGAGTTTTCCGTCAAAAAAATAACTAAACCTGTTAAACGTCATCCACGAATTACTTAAATCGTCCGTGCAAAAAATCACTTTGTCATTCTCAACTTTTTACTTGTTTCTACTCCTAATACTCTCATATTTTCATACGACAACAAAAAATAACCATGACAAATAAAATCAGAGTATGAATGTGAAAGTGACAGCAAACGAGCAAAGGGAACACGTTTTGCGGACGTTTTTTGTTTCAACACCTTATTATTGTATTCCTGATATTGATCTGTTTACCCATTTATTTACGTTTGTGTTTTATTTCACTCTGTCACTACCAAAATTTTGCAACGGAACAAAAATAATCTGAAATATCACGTCATTTAAAATAATAAAAAATAACCCAAGACGTCTGCAACCCCCCAAGAGGCGTCCTAACCAAACGCCACAATTTTATTATCATTTTTTACGAAATATAATGGATATTAAATAGAATGTGATGGACAAAATAATAATTAAAGCAAACGACGAATAGTAACAGCCAAAAATAAAAGCTGTTAAGGGCCAAAGGAGTGTCACTTGTCAATTTAGTAAAGGTTTGGAGGTAACTGCTAAGTTTCAAAGGAGAGAGTTGCAAAGTACTTCGAATTGTCGATTCGTTGTCAAGACGGCTTAGAAGTAAGAACCCGTAGTTCACTATGATTTTCATTATAATTCCTCCAAAAACAATGAAATCCAAGGCCCTTTCGTCGCTCACTGTTTTTAAGATACTTTGAGGGGCAAACAACCCGACCACTTGCATGTAGTTCTCGACCCAAACGAGAAGTACACCCGACTTTGGATGGGGTTTTTTCTCGAGACAAAAGCAAGAATAAAACACCATCTGAGAAGCTGGACGAGGATGAAGAGCTGATTGATTTACCAAAAACAGTAGAACACGATTCGTCACCACTTTTACAAAAAAATATAATCCAGCCCACGTACAGGGTTCAAGCCGAAGAAAGCTGAACTAAAATCCACCCAGACCTTGATTTTGTGTGCCCTAGCATTTTACCACCACACATCTTGGTATATTCAACTATGAGTTAGTATACAAGAAAGTTGAAAGAACGACGGTAACCCCACACTGTTTTTTACTCATCCTTGATACATTGTACTTGTTATGTGAAGAAAAAAAGCATACATACGGGCACTTATTCTACTAAAAATATATACAAAGCAAAAACTCTAATGCTTGTTTCAAAAGGAAATATTGCTTTGACTAAATTTTTGCCTCACAGAATCAACGAAAGAACTAAAAAGTTTAGGATCTTTTACCTAGTTAAGGGATCTGCCAATTACTCGTAAATGTTTTTAATCTGGAGAAACACATAGTTATTATTTATCGAGATTGGCAGATACAAATGATGTCACTAACATGCCACTTCAAATTTAACCAAGGATGCCATTATTATCCATACCTACAGATCTTTCAACATGCAAACCACCACAGCGGGCTATGTTGATGGAGAATAATGCTTTAGATAATGAAGGGCCTCTTGTACACATCAAAAATCTCCGATGAACACAGTTGAGGCTCCTGTTTGAGAAGGTAGATTAGCTATCAGTGATAAATTGTAATAAATCATAATAGATTAGTGCATATGGTAGGTAAAGGAACCTACCTGAGACAACCCACTTTGAAACACTTTCTTCATGAGAGATGCAATCGGGCCTCCAACATAAGAACCTGCATTTGCATCTCTAATTGCAGCTCGCATTGCCAAAAGCAAACTTCCATACGTACCTCCAGGATCACTTTCCACTGCTTGGATGAAAGCAAAAGTCATTGCACCAGTCATCGTGTTACCCGAAAGTGCCTGTGCATGCTTGGATATCAATAAACTTGTTCATATTGTTTGAATCAAGTTAAAAAGAAGAAATAGTTATGAACAGTAGCTTCATTTATATGGTAGATTCAGTAATATTTGTCTTCTAAAAAGGAGAAAAGAAAACCATTGAAGAAAATGCAGGAAAAGATGTTTCATCAAAATCGAAGGGAAAATTTTCCAGTGTGGCATCCTTTTAATCCCCCAAGGTACTTAAATTAGTACCTTAACAAATATTATAAGAACCTTTCACTAAGCATATGTTGGAAATTAAACCTCTCTTTATGTGATGAATTGATAATTCTACCAGTGGGTGAGATCGCAACCTTCCAAATGTCCTATTTAGTTTTCCATATTTGATCAGTATTGTCCTCAACATTTAATCTTGCTGGACTTAATTGGTGATATAATTTGAATTTTGAAATTTATATAGTGAATTACTAACATCATTTTAACCACTAAAACCATTTCAACCACATGACCCACGAAATTTACACTTACAGTGGTATCCACAGATTTCTGGTGGTCATCACAACCACTAAAGGAAATGACCAGTCCACCGCTGGTACCCTGGTTGGTCACAGAAGGCAAGCTGCTTTCTTTCCATTGGTAATATCCCATCCTATATAATGAAAAACAACATTCAACAAAGTTATCATTCTTATACCAAACATATACAGATACGAAAGCAAAAGTTTTTTATTTTATTGATCAGAGAAAGCAAAAGAAAATGATGTTCACTAATCCACTAATGAACGACTAACCTGTTGATCCTACATTGATAAGGGAGGTCCATGACTGTGCCACTATGGCAAGAATCAATGACTGCATGGAGCTTCACACGATGGGGAAGTGGCTGTACTAAGATGCTATTGATCTCGTCATCAGTGATCATGCCGTTGCGATTGAAGTCAACAGGGCACAACGTCTCATCAAAGCCATCAATATCATCACCACTGGTATCTAACTGTTGGGAGCCATGTCCTGAGAAGTGAAACACGAGCGAGTCCCCAGCTCTGCAGTCATGAACCAGCCATCGCATTGCAGCAAGCATGTTCTGCCGTGTCGGAATCCAGCAAGGATCTCTCCCTTCTTCTGTGAGAAATGGATGAATGATGTCAAAAAATATGGGAAAAGGATGACAGTACTTGAAAATTTTGCATCCCCGGAACACTAACTGCTCCATATTCGAGTTCAAATTACTTTTTTCTCTGAAGTCAGAACACATGCTTCTAATTAAAGTGGTGCTGGACAAATGGTGTCAAAAATATCTGGGGGAAGGATCACAATATTTGAAGAATTTGCATCCTCAGAACCCTAGCTGCTCCATATTACCCCCAATGAGTTCAAATACTTTTTTCTCAGAACACATGCTGCTAATTATTTGATTCTTATCATTAATTTCACTGGAAGTTCAAATTATTGCAGACAGAACAAAACCTCACACCCATGTTACGTTACATACAATCATACACATTTAAAACTGAACTTCATTTCTTCAAAAGCAGTTGGCATCCAAACAGAAGGTGGGGTTATCAACTAAACCCATTGCCTTGGCATACACTCCAATTGAATAGAATGGAATGTGATGGTCTTTGAAGACATCAAGAGGGCATGAACCAGTAAAGCTTCAAAACAAGGATCCATTGGTCTATGTATAATAAATAAAAAAAGACACATGTTGACAAATATCAAAGTGGGATTAAAATTTTGATTCATTCTGGTGCTATATCATAAAAAGTGTTACCGTGGACAGCAATTAAAGTCTCAACTCTTACAACCTCTATACCTGTGAGAACAACAATATATTCCTCAGAGAATCCATACTTCTGGAGGAAAAATTTCATGCATTTAACATCATTCACAGACCCCTCCAACTGATATCCTGATCCTTTGTATGTTACCCCAATAAGTAGAGCTTTCCTCTTGCTATGACCCAGTGGATAGCTGGGCGGTGTGGTGGTGGACGAACCATCATAAGGCGGGACCATGTTGAACTGGCTGCTGGAAGAAAGTGCTGACCGGGTGAGCCCCCTCGTCCTGTTCACCTTCTGCTGCTGAACAGGAGCTCGAGAACGTGGCGCTATAAGCTTCCCACAAACAGCACAACAAGTAGTCGTAGCACGAAACGGTAAAAGCAATAAGCGGAAGCAACCACTGCAACGCTCAGTTCTTCGCGCCATGAACTCCTTAGCCTATGCAAAAACAAACAAACTCCAAATAATAGGTGGACAATGGTGCAGTGTCATTGTCGTGTTGCCTTTATTCCAACTTGATAAAGGGCATAAGAATTTGATTCTTAGCTCTTGAGTGACCTTCAATTTTCATTACCCTTTCCAATATTCTTCCAGATGTCAACCAAGCCTTCCCTCTGAAAAAGAGACAACGTCGTTTGAAGAAAATTACCTGGAAAAATAAGAAGTCTTTAGCTCCGTACTGACAAAAAAAACCCAAAGAAAATCATCAACAAAAGAAAGAATACCTGTGACTCATATAAGTATGGATTATTAAAAAGAAAAAGAGGGAGAATGATAGAAGAAGGCAATTAATACACAACTCTACAGGAAATGAAGATGGTACTTGCTCCATTATATAAAATTGATTGTGAATAATAGTTTACATCAGTGCAAACTCGGAAACCTGTTACAAATCTGCCTATATAGTCACCATTACCTTCTTAAACAGAAAACTGCCCTTTCAGCCAATAACAAGAAAACGACATAGAAAGACACAGCATATACAGAAGCCACATCATTGCAGCTTTTTTGGGCCAAATAATCATCTCATCTCCCATCCTTGCAGCACTCTTCCAGTACTAGATTCGCCTAAGGAAACTGATGCAAGAGACTTCGAAGCCCATTCACTGGCATTAATACCTCTGTGCTGCGGTTTGCTGCAGTAGATTGCAGCAGAGGCTTGCCTTGCTTGTTCTAGACAAATCTGGAGCAGGCTCACTAAACTAGCATACCTTATATGCCTCCTCCACGCACTATGTATGCAAGTGCCAAGTTTGGGAGCAAGAAAATACAGCAAACGTGCAAGAATAAAGGCAGTTGCCAGGGCCAAATAAGTATCTTGCTGAAGCAATTTCTCTGGTGATCTTGCCCAAGAGAATGGGCAATTTTCGAGTTCTACATCAATGAGCTTGGTTTCTACAGCTTTTTCTAGTGAGCGTGGATCAAGTGGCATGGGACTATTGCCTGCAAATAAGAACATGAAGGTGAAAAGAAGTTGGGTTAACTATTAAGTGGCAACCATCACTTCTTTTGGGGGAAAAAACTAATTTTCTGAAGTGCTAGTCCCTTCTTAACAGGAAACAGTGCTCAATAAAATCACAAGTGAAGCGTGGGAACCAATAAACTGTTACCTGTTACGATGCTGTAGAAAGAAACAAGTGAATTGACTGTCCGAGGGCCATGGTAGCGAACTCTCACTGTGGAATTTAACAGAAAAAAGGTTGGAAAACCATGAACTCCGCATTTTGACAGTGTGCTGCAAGAATAATAATAAACAACAATCATTCTAATAATCTGAGCATCACATGCAGAAAATACACAAGAATTACAAACAAATAACTAGCGAACCTTGGTCTAACAGCAGATTCCTCAAACGCAAAATGGCGAATATTGGGAAATGACAAAGCAAGACTGTCAAAGTTTGGTCTACAAATTTTTGAAAATGGGCACCACGACGCATAGAAAAGCAAAGCTACGTAATCACCCCTGTTCTTGTGAACTTGATGAAGTGCTTTGTTTAATCCACTTTCATCAGCCTGTTAAAGCAAAAGAACTGACTTGGTTAAAAAAATACATATTAAAATAGGCAGGGTAAGACTGAAAAAAACTCTCTAAAATAAGTTTAACAAAATACTAAAAACAATTCTCAGCTAAATTTCTTCATGACCAGCACAAAAGCTTCTCCCAGATATCCCGTACTTATAACACGGAGAACCAAGTAGCATCAACACTTCTACGCTTCATTAGACAATGAAGACAGGTGCTCCACATTGCTTACTCAAATGACAGTTTATGTATGGCACTTCACCAAACATGCACACCGACGACGAAAATTATTCGAGCTACTTTCTAAGTGACCTCCATCATTTCAAAACAATTTGTGAAGGTATGCTTAAGTCGAACACAACAAAAATCAATCCTTTACGCCGCTCGACACTAGGAAGCAAATAATTCTATTTCAGATACAAATTTAACAATAATATCATACACCACGAAAGAAAACAGCAAATTTCACAGTCAAGCAAGTCTTATTTTCACTTTACAACAATTCATCCCTAAAATCTCGCAAAACCAACACAAACACATCTCCAAACAAACCAAAAGGCATCAAAAGGTAAAGGATCCAAACGGAACAAATTCCCACCTCGGTGACGCCGACGAGATCCCAACCTCTACCTCCAGGTCCGCCCTCCCCCCAACACCCACACGAAGAGCACGAAGCCCGACCTCCGAGCACCGATTCGGCCAGCGAAGACCGAGAGCAGAGCCCCTCGTCGGCTGCGACTCCGCCCACGACCACAAAGAGGAGGAGACCGCGAATCCTCGGGTCCATAGGTAAAGAGGAAGGAGAAGAACGGGGATTTGGGAAGAAAGAGGGGTCATGCGCATGATAGCGCTTGCGTGGGATTGGGCTCGGACTGACCACTTTGGGCCCAATAAAATAGACAGGAAATGGTTTTACTTCCGGAGTCAACGGATCTAATCATGCTCTTCTATCTAACTTTTTTTGGATAATGATTTATGAACGCTGCGCGTCACGGACGCGCTATACGTGGGCATCCATGTCAACCCTTACGTGACCAAAGCAAGGATGTTTTTCTTTTTTTGTTTTTTCTTCCTGATGTCCACTCAAATCACATTAAATGTGTTTCAACTCTGCGTGTTCTCTCTCTCCACGCAAATACAAATATGATGACATTATTTCTTTCTTCTTCGTTCTTTCTCTCCGGAATAAATCACCATTTCCAGCAAGATATTATTTCGAAGAAGCGTCTGATGCCGACTCTCAGGGTTCTTCACAACGTAAGCAACGTGAATGAGACGGTCGATGACACTATTTCTTTCTTCTTCATTCTTTTTCGTGTAACAGTGCAGCAAAGATGTTGTGGTGCCCTGTTGGAGTGTCCGTAACAGAAAAAGAATGAAGAAGAAAGAAAAAGTGTCATCGACCGTCCCATTAACGCTGCTTACGTTGTGAAGAACCCTGGGAGTCGTTATCAGAATCGTTGTTGGAGAAGCCATTGAAGGTCGGGACGGGAAGTGGTTTAGGAGTTGCGAGTGGAGGAGTTTCTAGTTTGGTTTGGAAGGGGAAGAGGAATGGAGAAAAATGGGTAGGATTGGCTTTTGATGTTGGGGGTAAATGTTAGATTTTAAGGAGTTTGGTTACCTTAATTTGGATTATATTAACTTATTGACAAATTATTAACTACGGAAGGTGTTTAGGTATTATAGAGTTATGTTAAGAAATCACCAATCACATCCTTACATGTGTAATGGTAACGGATGGTGCTAAAGGAATGGAAAGTGGGGAAAAGTAATGGCATTTCGAAAAGTTTCTTGATTTGTTGCACCATTTCATAAGTATCATATAGCAATATCATAATATTTTATTGACATGCAAACGTATCACTTGATACATTCATTTCCCAACGATAAAAAAACTAACATTCACGACGGATATCATCGGTCACCAAATCCTCCACCAACCTCTCCAAGTTAACGGTCGACGACCCGCCCTCCCCAACCGCCTCGGCCGCCTTCCTCCGCCACAGAGCCGCCCTCGTCCTCATCTCCCTCCCCTTCTCCCCATCCATCACCTCCCTCACCACCTCCTCCACCTGCTCCCGCCTCACCATCCCGTCAATCTCCATCCCCACCCCCCACTCCCCACACAAATACCTACAATTCGTCGGCTGCTCCGCGAAAAACGGGCAGCACATCATTGGAACGCCGCAGCACACGCTCGTCAGCACGGAGTTCCACCCAGCATGCATCAAAAACGCTCCGACGGCCGGGTGGCGTAAAACCTCCTCCTGCTGGCACCAACTCGCCACGAAATCTCCCTCCTTGGTTGCCTCCACGAACCCGTCCGGCACGGTCCCGACAAGATCCGGCCGGACGACCCACAAGACCGGGTGCGAACTCCTGGCAAGACCCCACGCGAATTCCATGAGCTGATCCGACGTCAGCACAGCAATGCTCCCAAAATTCACGTAGACCACCGATGACGTGGCTTGAGTATCAAGCCACGTCAGACACCCGGAGTCTTCCTTCCAGAGGGTGAGGCTGATGTGGTTGGAATTCGGGAGTTGGTCGGCGAGAACCGACATCGAGCCGAGCGTGTAGAGTCTTGGGAATTTGTCGTGGAGGTGTTGGAGGACGTCGGATTCGAGCTCGTCGAAGGTGTTTATTATCACGCCCCATGAGGTGAGGCCTATCTCGGCTTCTTCTTTCTCGAAGGTCAGGCCTAGGTCGTCTGGACTCGTGGTGCGAACGAATCGGGTCAGGTCTCTTAGACGGATGCCTTTCATGCCGGCGACCCAATCCAGCTCCGTGTCTAAGTAGCCGTTGGATAAGCAACTCTCATCTACAAATTTTAAAAAGTTATCCATATATATAACTTTAAAAAGTAGAAACACGACTAAAATATATTAGCAAATTGTATAATATTATATTAATTTTTCTATGAGTTAATTATTCTAACTTAAGTATCAGGATTTAGGATACGGGAGTTATCAAGTTCTACAACTTCTTTGTTTACAATAAATAAATAAAATAAAAATGCACGACATGCTTTCTTGACCACTCCACAAGAACAATCAACCATCTGAACTAGTTTGTGTCGTAGACCAATTGACTCTTAAATTAATCTTAATTAGAAGAATTATTTTTTTAAGTTATTTACTCTATTTCACTTCATTTTAAATCTCAATCTCTCGAACATATAAAAAAGATTACTTGATCATATAAAAGAGAATACTGGAAATCTATCTATGATCTTGATTATCTCAAAATCTTACAACTGAAACAGCCATATTTGGTAAGATCATGGATTTATCAAAATCCAAGTCTCAATAGGAAAATCGATGTTTGTCATGTATAGTTAAGTTACCTTTGAGGGGTACGTAACCTCTCTCCACCAATTCACCAATCTGCAGAGTCCCCATCAACCCACAGGCACTCGCTGTCCAGAACAACACCTTCAAAATCCCCAACTCCCCGGCAACCCGAAGCGCCGAGCTCATAAACCCAGCGACAACACACGTCACCGGCGGCTTCTTCTCGTTGAGACCAACGAGCAACTCTCTAAAGTACTCCGGGAACTTAGTCCTCAACGACACGCCGAGCTCCTCGAGCTTCCGGATCCCATCGCGGCCGTCGTAGTCGAGCCCGTCAGGGACGACGGCGAAGCGGAAGGACGGGAGAGTGTGGAGGAGGAGCGGGTCGGCGGCGCCGGAGCGGAGATGGCAGCGGTGCGTGTGGTCGGTGACGACGAAGGTGATATGGAAGTTGCGGGAGTGGAGGAGGACGGCGAGCTTTAGCATCGGGTTTATGTGGCCGGGAGTTGGGAGGGGGACCATTACGGCGTGGGGTTGGTGTTTCCTCATGGTTGCCTTCTTTGGAGAGGTTGGTTGTCTTCTGCGATCACGAGGTCTGGTTTTATATACTTTGATGATGGTTGGGTTGATGTGTCCGATGTCTCCGAACTATACAACTATACAAGTGTTTGTTTGGTTTCTTACGTGGGATTGTCGTGGAGCTCACCATATTACTTGTAACTATTGTCATTAGTACCCTCCAAAATATTGCAATTGTCTCTCAGAAATAGTTTTGATTGGGATGGTTTGGTTTGTCCAACTTGATGTTGACGAGGTAAGTATATGTACAGTATTGGCTATGATCGATGAACCACACTGGCGACAATAACTTATCACGATGGCAATAACAGTAGGCACAATTTATCGCGGTGGCTCGGGCAGCGACTCCAGATTACTTGGTTTAGAGAGCCGATTGTATAATAGTTGATTTTGAATGGATAAATTGTCATATATAAATTTTTTGATGATCAAGCATTGAAGAAGAGACCAAGGTAAGGAACGTTCGATACATGTCTTGTTATTGTCCAATATATTATGAATGTGTTAGAGATTAACAGGCAATACCAATGATTTTGATTTTTGACACAAAATCTTCAAAGTACAAAGATCAATTAATGGTAGTACATCGAACTGATCCTTGTATTGTAGCAAGAAGATTAAAAAATAGTTTGACAAACAAGAAGAAAAACGTAGAATTTTTAGTTAATATCTGAAAATTCACAGATAAATCTACACTTATAATTGTACTGTAACCTTTAACATAGAATATACCTTATACAGAAATGAACTACTTGAAGATATTATGGGTGAGATAGTTTCGTTGAGATTAAAGTGTAAATATGAAAATTTTATAATATTAGGATAAAAAAAGGGAACTACTAAACGTCGCCCCAAAACTACTTAAATCGCCCCTTGAAATTACCAAATTGCCCTTAACAATATATTTAATACCCATATTGTCCCGTGTCTTTAAACAAGGTTTTTGACTCAGTTTTACTAACATTCCTAGTACCAACACCACGAAAATATCTGACGAACCACCTAGATTAGGCGAAATAACGGAGGCGGATTTTTTTTTCCGACTCGGGCGTCTGGCTAAGACGCCTCCACCATGGTACAGGCGTCTTAGCCAGACGCCTCCACGATGGTACAGGCGTCTTAGCCAGACGTCCCGACCATGGTGCAGGCGTCTGGCTAAGACGCCTCCACCATGGTACATGCGTCTTAGCCAGACGCCTCAACCATGGTGGAGGCGTCTTAGCCAGACGTCCCGTTTTTTTTTAATTTTTTTGTTAAATTAAAATTATACGGTGTGTTATCTCAAATTATTTGACGTTTCTTTGCAAGTTTTTGGTGGTAACCGGTCGGATTACAATGAGTTTTTTGCAAGTGATGAAGATTCAAATAATTTTCAGATTCAACATTTTTTAAGATCCAAAATCCCCTGGCGGTAAAACATCCTTACTTACAAATACCACCTCGACAGGTCGGTCGGGGGTCAATTTTCGGTGTACCGAAGGGGTATCAGTCACCCGAATATAGTAATTATTAACTTATTAATTAATTAATTTAACAATTATCTAAAATTATAATCAATTATCTTAATAATAATAATAATAAAAATTACGGGCGTCCGACGGAGCCGCCCCACGTAGGAGGGGGGCGTCTGGGTAAGACGCCTCCCCCATGGGGGAGGCGTCTTACCCAGACGCCCCTCCTACGTGGGGGCGGCTCCGTCGGACGCCCGTATTTTTTTATTATTTTTTTATTAAAAAGATGTTAGATATTTTACCAGATTCGAGTACACTGGGGCGTCCGTTGGCTCATTACTGACCTTCAAAACATTATTTTTTATGATTATAAGAGGAAGATGAAGAGAAATGTGTGATAGGAGGGTAAAATGTCGCGTTATAGCAGTAGAAATGAGAGAAGGGCAATTTGGTAATTTCAAGGAGCGATTTAAATAATTTTGGGACGATGTTTAGCAATTCAGTAAAAAAAGGAGCAAAGGGTATTCGTATAAAACATACGCACGAAAATAATTTACCCGCGAGGCCGGGACCAACGGACACGAAGACGTGTTGTTATTTGTTGAAGACCACAACAATACCGAAGCTAACACGTTTCGAGGATTTGGATTGGTCGTGGGGCAACTAAATACGCGATATTAATCCCGTGATTAACCATATATTACTATTACAGCACAAAGTTCTAGGTCTATAAAAATCCTACCACTTTAGATACGATTTTCCTTCTCCCGAGCATTCATAGATTATCCTGTTTATTTTTTTGACAGATCAGATTGGCCTACCTTTTGTTGGTAGATCTGAATTCTGAATTCATCTAAAATATATCAATAAAATACCGTAAGGGGTTTACGGTTACCGGAAGAAAACGTAAAGAAATACAGTAAAATAGAATAGGCAAGAGGATAAACCCTCAAATTAATATTTCAAACCACATACACTAATTATTAAATAGAAGACCGTGGGCGTAGACTAGAAACAAACGTTGCCGATCGACAACAGAGAGAGAAATCAAACAAAACCAAATAAAAATCGGTTTATAGATGTATGAAATGAATGGAATGGGTTTGGTTTGCAATGTTGAAAGGCAAAGGTGTTGGCTTCTGTCCCGATTGGGGAAGTGTGACGTGATCTGGGACGAGATTCGGATGGATACCGTGTCGGGAGAAAAAGAGAGGTGGTGGGTGACGTATGTCGAGGTGAGGTGAGGTGAAGCGAGGAAAGATTTCGTGACGATCCGATTCGCCCATGTGAGGGGAGATCTTGTGCGCGGTGTTCCAAGTTGTGACTTGTACGTGTTCTCTGTTCAGATGTGTTTTACTAGATTTTTCTTTTTTGGACCACCACTCAGCATAGTTACAATTCCAAGATTTTCTTTTTTCTTTTTACAGTTTTTTATATGACCTAGATGATTTTCTACCACCTTGATATAATAGGATCGGGTCGCAAACTTGTAATGACATTTTGCTATTTCCGACTGACTTTTTTCAGTCTTCTTTAATGTTTTCGAATACAAAAAATAAGTTGTGTGAATGATATTTTGTCCAACTAGTCTAGACGGTTAGTACAGAGTATTTATTTAGCTACTTATGCGAAAATACATAATAATGAATCTGAATTCCTGTCACCGTCTAGATTGCTTCAATACAAACGCAAACCAAAAATGATTCAGCTGTATATTTAGTCCAACATGCTATCCCTACACCTAATTCCATTTTAGCATAGATGGAAGTAGACTATGGTTCTAAGTTAGAGGTTTGGAGGTGAATCAGGTGGCACACTATTATGTTTTGAGAAGATAAGACCATCATTTATTATTATTATTTTGATACATGGTAGGAATAATTTTTAATTTGTAAATAGAGGATTACGGATCTGTTCAATTTTCTCACGAGCTGGTGCTCGGACCAATTTTCTCTTCAAAATATTGGATTCAATCTAGGAAAAATCTGACCAACACTGGGAAGGGGATCACGACAGCAACGGGAGATGCCAATAATTTTGCATTCAGATCTCAAGATCTGTTGCTTGTCCTTTTCTGCATGCATGCGACCTTCAACTTGCTCCTTGTTTATAAAAAAGATAAACATCAAGGATTGTGGTTGTGGGTGGGCATCGGTCTCGTTGGATCCTCCTTTACTATTTTAAATGAAGATTAGATTTCCTCGGAATTCCAAGTGATGTGGTTTCATATTTACTAGACATAAAACATTTTGCCATTTCTTTAGCAGCTGTCTAGGAATTCGAAGGGTAGATTTGGGCGATTGAAATCTTGGTCTTACTGCCTTCTATTGCGCCTCCTGAGATAATAGTACCATCCTTCAGACGATTTGAAAAGGAACCGAATTAAGTCTGTTTGTTGCATTAACCTTTTGTTTACGACTTAAGGGACCTTTTTCTACCTTCACGCAAGCAAAAACTCAGTTTGTTATTCATTCAACAACGCCAACTTTTGTTAATGTTATCTTCTTTTGAAATTTAAAAAATTCAAACCGCATCACTTTCTCAAGAACATATACCTTACGATCACCAATCGCAATTTGAAATGATTATTTTACGTAGACATGGTAGTCCTTACCATCGGATGTACATAATATCTTATTAGATACTATCCAAATAAGCCATTTAGAAATGACATATTTTGAAATGTTTAAGTTGAAGTATGTACCCATCTAATATAACCAGCTAACCACCAAACTAAATCACCAATGTCACAAGGAAAACTTCACCATATTTGACAATACGATATTCTACAAAAATTATGAGATGACATGTTATAGCTACAAAAAAGTGTTTAACTTAATATTTGAGTTGAAATGTGTATAACTACAAACAACACCACATGAGAATGTATTTTTTATTAGCAACACCGCATGAGAATGTTGGTATCATCTGAAAGTGACATATTTTCACATAAACAAATGACATGTTTATCCAAACACTGCTAAGATAACTCAGAATGAAAAGTTTAAACTTACAAGCCCCACGCGGCCACGCTTTTGAAAATCTTTAAAATGTGCAAACGGTGCATTCAAAATTTCACATACTTTAAGAAGAAATTGGAAAAAAAAAACTAAAAGTGAGTTTCCCTGCTTCTATATATGCAAACAGAGAAAAAAAATGTTAGTTAACATTTTGTATTGCCGATATTTATTTCCCCTAAAGACTTTTTTTCATTCATTTCCTCCCGGAGGTGCTGCCCAACTGACAAATTAAAGCTTCCATATTATTCAGTTAAGAGTATAGTAGAAAAATCTTTTGAAAAAAATTTGCACTGATCAACTATAAAACTACTTTAACTTAGACACAAATGATATTAAACCAGAATATATTTGAATTCAATGACACATGAAATCGGTAGAAATTCACCCATATTCCAGTCATCTCATAATTTATGATTCAGATAATAATCAAGAATAATGGAACCGAAAATGATAATCTAGAAACCTTTTGGTCAACCCACTAAAATGATCCAAGAATGGTAAACTTGGAGATTTCATTAGGGCTCCACCAACTCACTTTTCAGTCGTTACAAAAGAGATCAGTATACCTGTAGGGGGGAATCTAAAATGTCAAATCTAACGAAAACAGACAAGTTTGCTTTCCGACTTTTACTATCTGAGTTTCGTTTTTTATAAATATCATGGCTGCTAATGTTCTAAACGTGCAATAAGACAGAATCTAAACAGATCTGATCTGTTGTCGGTAGCCAAGAATCTCTCTCGTCAAAGATCTTCCTTGTACCATCTAGGATTAGTTGTGGTCTGGTAATAGACTTGTCTGCTTATCAATGATCAGTGTTGTTAGCAAACATATCTTCAAGAAAAAGACAGACATACAACAAAGATTTTCCATGGAGTTGTTGTCTCACTTTGAGTGGTGGAAGTATGGAACTGCAACAAAGGTCGCCATCCATCATTTAAAACAAACAAACAAACAAACAAACAATGTGCAAATATTTATTTATTCTCATTATATGCCTCAAAGAGATCAAATGAAACCAAAGTGAAAATGACATGCGTGATACATGTCTATCGTAACTACGTACGACCAGATCTTATCCAGCCAAGTCATGTATTAGAGCTTCCATATTCACACGTGAAGATCCTTTTTCATGATTAGCAGCGTTCTCTGCTTTCTTCTTCCATTTGAGAGCATTATCCTTCATCTTCTTACCCTTCTCACCATTCATAAGCTCCCTCACCAAAGCCTCGATGTTCTCCCTCTTGACCTCACCTTCTATCTCCATAGCTAAACCCCACTCCAAGCAAGCGTATTTGGTGTTGATGGGCTGGTCGGAGAAGAAAGGCCAACACAACATGGGCACGCCGCACCTGATACTCTCTTGCATTGAATTCCACCCACCATGGGTCAAAAAAAAACCAATGGCTTTTTTGGAAAGTACGTCCTCCTGAGGGCACCAACTCCTCACCAAACCTCTCGATTTTGTCTCGACCATAAATTCCTCTGGTAACACACTCGATTGACCAACCACGAGATTTGGTCGAATTACCCACAAAAATGGTTGCTTGCTTTTGGCAATTCCCTATGCAAGGTCCATGAGTTGAGGAGTTTCTAGAACTGTTATGCTTCCGAAGTTGATGTACAAAACAGAACCCTCTTGTTGCTTGTCTAGCCATTTGAGGCATTCCTCGTCTTCTTTCCATATATCTAATTTGAACGACTCCAAGTGGGTATTGACCATTGAGTTCGCAAGTGCAGGTAAGGGTCTTATTGTGTAGAGTTTAGAAAACATCGATTTCATTGCGATGACAGTTGTGTTCCAATTCGTCAAAGGTGTTCAAGATCACCCCTGAGGCTTTAGTGCCCATTTGGTCGCTTCTTTGTCAAAATTTAGCCAAGCGTCATTGGACTTCGCAGTCCAATAGAAGCTGGAAAGATCTCTGAGAGGGAGTGGTCGGATTCCGGGAACCCAATCTATTACCTTGTCTAAATGAACGTTGGTGAAGTCACTCTCATCTGATATATCAAATCAGAAAGTACCAAAATTAATCTCAAAGAGTGTAAGAACAAAGCATAATCAGACAGAACCCGTTACCACATCCCATGTGTCAATTGAAAAGAATTATGAAACTCAATGGTTCATGTGTTGGTTCAATTTCAATATTGTTAAACATGAACTTCCATCTAAGCACATCTGTTGTTGATTGGGACAACCTAAGGCCTTAGTGTTCATGATAATCTTCTTAAATTTTCAAATAGTATATATGGGACTACTCTCAACATTTACAAAAGTCAAGTGGTGTCTCTGAATCCAATTAGGTTGTTAACTTCAATTCACATATGAAAATCAACTCGTACTCATGAAGTGAAACGTGATAGAAGAACCAATGTCGAAAGCTAGTTTGTAGGTTGCGAAACTCAATGGTTCATGTGTTGGTTCAATTTCAATATTGTTAAACATGAACTTCTATCTAAACATATTTGTTGTTGATTGGGACAATCTAAGGCCTTAGTGTTCATGATAATCTTCTTAAATTTTCAAATAGTATGTGTGGGACTACTCTCAACATTTACAAAAGTCAAGTGGTGTCTCTGAATCCAATTAGGTTGCTAACTTCAATTCACATATGAAAATCAACTCGTATTCATGAAGTGAAACGTGATAGAAGAACCAATGTCGAGAGCTAGTTTGTAGGTTGCGAAACTTATGATGATATATCTGATATCAGACATCCCATACTAGCTACTTATGAAGTTTCACGCCATGATTTTACTAAAACAAAATTTTCAAAGAGCTTTTACTAAAATATATAGTTTCTACTTGTACAGACAAACACCCTAACAACTTGGATTTTCAAAACAATTAAAGGCTTACATGTATTTAATTTAATTTAATTCGCGTCCTTAAATAATAGAAATCTATAACAAACACTTACCCTTAAGAGAGAAATAACCTCTTCTAGTAAACTCCTCCGTGGAAAGCGTCGGAACAAATCCACACCCGCTGGGAGTCCAGAACAGGAATCCAGGAACCCCCAACTCCACCGCCACCTCCAGCACCGGTCCGAAGAGTGCGGACACCACGCACGTGACGGGCGGCACGCCCTCGTCCGTCTTCGCCAGCCGTTGCAGGAGCGCGGAGGCGAAGTCGGTGCACATGGCGGTGATGGAGGCGTCGTCGACGTAGCGGGTGTCGTGGGCTTCGGGAAGGCCATCGGGGACGGGGAGAAGGAGGAAGCGGTCGGGGAGGGTGGGGGGAAGGTGGAGGAGGCGGTGGACGTGGTCGGTGACGACGAAGGTGACGTGGAAGTTGCGGGAGTGGAGGAGATTGGCGAGTTTGAGGGTGGGATTGATGTGGCCGGCGGTTGGCCATGGCACTAGCACGGCGTGTGGAGAAGGGACTGCTGCTAGTGCTCTTGACGGCTCCATTAAGGCCATCTTTAACCCCAACCCCAAATATCTTGACACGTCAGCTTTCTCTCTCTGCCACGTCAGCAAAAAACACTATGCAACCCACAACCCAACCCAACCCATTTTTCTCTTCTTAACCCCAACCCCACTTTCAACACTCTCTCTCCTCCACATCATTTCTTTTTACCTCATTTTCTATATCAACATAATAATTCACAAACTATTAAATTTATTATTTTTATAATAACTTAATCTAATTAACTTACAATAATTACGAACAACACATAATAATTAGATTTTATTAAAATTCGACAATTACATATTATAATAATTCAAAGATAAAATATTACAATACATATTACAAACATAATTAATTCTCATTTCGTCCAAAACGTCGCCATATATTCTCGATCAAATCGGCTCGCAATGCCATATGTTTTTGAGCGTTGCGAACTCGATCTCTGTTACGCAGATATTTGTTAATATCCACGATACGCTCAGTGGAATACCGGAGACCCGACGGGTTTGAACTTTCACCGATTTCTTGAGGGCGCTCATGTATAAATTCGTTTATATCCACCAACTGTTCATAAGAGTCGCGTTCGTCCTCCACGATCATGTTGTGCATGATTATGCATGCAGTCATAATTTTACCGAGAATGTCTGGAGTCCATGCTAACGACGGTCTTTTCACGATGGCGAATCTTGCCTGAAGCACTCCAAATGCACGTTCCACATCTTTCCTTGTTGCCTCTTGAAATTGGGCAAATAATTTATCTTTAGGTGTTTGAGGAAGGATGATTGATTGCATAAATGCTGCCCATTTTGGATAAATACCATCTGTAAGATAATAACCCATATCATACGAGTTATCATTCACTTCGTATCTCACAGGTGGTGCGCGACCCTCCAGAATGTGATCGAAAACTGGAGAGCGTTGGAGGACATTGAGATCGTTACACGATCCTGGGATCCCAAAAAATGAATGCCAAATCCAAAGGTCGTAAGATGCAACAGCTTCCAGAACAAGTGTCGGTTTTCCGCTTCGACCTTGATATTGTCCCTTCCAAGCAGCTGGACAATTCTTCCACTCCCAGTGCATACAATCGATGCTCCCCATCATGCCTGGAAACCCTCGTAGCTCACCAACCTGGAGCAGTCTTGCTAGGTCCGCTGCGGTAGGGGTTCGTAGATATTCATCACCGAAATTGGTAATGATACCTTGACAGAAATTTTGGAGAGATTGTCTTGCTGTTGCTTCGCTTAGACGTAAGTACTCGTCCACCTCGTCTGCCGCTACACCATATGCTAACATCCGGAGCGCTGCAGTACATTTTTGGATACCTGATATGCCAAGTCGACCCACAGCGTCCGGTCGTTGCTGGAAGAACACATCGGTAGCCTCAAGCGTGTTTACAATTCGAAGGAAGACATGCTTCCGCATTCGAAATCTCCTTCTGAAAACACGATCACAATACACAGGATTGTCATTAAAGTAATCTGCAATTAGACGATTATAACCAACAGTGCGATCTCTATCTGGGTTAGAAGTTCGTCGCCTCCTGTTACGTGGTCGTTGTGCTTCGAGGTGAGAGGAGAGGTACTCGGCAACCATTTCAGTTGCCTGGTCTATGGCCTCATCTAGGTCATCAGATGATGAAGACGAGGAATTAGAGTTAGAAGATTTGTCACTCGACATAGTTGAGACTTGAGGTTTGAGGAAGACTTGCAAATGACCTTCTATTTATAATGTTTTGTCGGACGACTGTTCATCATCACGCGTTGTTAAACGAACTTTCAAAGTTGATTGTCATGTGTTGTCTGTTAGTTGTCACGCGTTGTCTTCACTATTTGTTGTCACTCGTTGTCGACGAATCTCCACTGTTGGTTGTCACGCGTTGTCTTCACTATTTGTTGTCACTCATTGTCGACGAATCTCCACTGTTGGTTGTCACTCGTTGTCGACGAATCTTTACTTTTTGTTGTCATGCGTTGTTGGACGAATCTCCACTGTTGGTTGTGACGCGTTGTCGGACGAATCTTCACTGTTGGTTGTCATGCATTGTCGACGAATCTCCACTGTTGGTTGTCACGCATTGTCGGACGAATCTTCACTATTGGTTGTCATGCGTTGTCGACAAATCTTCACCCTTCATTGTTATATAAGCTAACACTTCAAACTTCATTTCCTACAACTCATCCAAAGCTAGTCTCGCATGTTAAACAAACATGTCTTCTCCTGACCATAATCGTGACTCACGTCCTGCACGGGGTATTTCCCAACCACAATTTTACCAGTTCGATCCTTACAACTATCCAAGCTTACCACAAAATCCACCACCACAATTTTTTCAACCACAACAATATCACAATCCATTACCACCACAACAATATCACAACCCATTACCACCACAACAATATCACAACCCATTACCACCTTATGTCATGTATGCCAACCTAATTAGTGGACATGATCCGAATGATGCCGATGTGAATGATCAGAATCAGAGCGACGACCATCCCTCCTCCCAACCAACACAATCACCGCAACCAAATAAAGTGAAGGCGTGGTCAACGTTGGAGGATGAAGCGTTGATTTCGGCTTACATGCAGGTTAGTATGGATGCCATTGTCGGGACCTCACAGAAAGCCGGAGCTTTATGGGGTAGAGTGGCACGTGTGTACGAGCATGCTGCCCGCTCGAACAAGAACATAGCCCCACGCCTGTCAGACTCCTTAAAAGGTCGTTGGAGGAGGTTTACGCCTCTTGTAATGAAATGGAGCGGTTGCTATGATGAAGCTGTACGACGTCAAAGGAGCGGATACAACCACGACGATGTAATTCGTGAAGCGCATGCTATTTACGAATCCACTGTTGGTTCTAAGTTCTCATTTCTTCATGTATGGGAAATGTTACGTAAGTACCCAAAGTGGGAGTCGTTCGTTAAACCTGGTTCGGGAAGTGCAACACGTGCACGCCCACCCATAATTGAACTAGAGGAAGTAGAAACTACTCCAACATCAGGAAGCGGGAGTAAGAGGAAAAGCACGGAAGGCTCTTCGACCCGGTCGTCTCCACCGAACGAAAGAACACCAGATGAAACTCCAGAACAATCCTTTCAGCGTCCGGAAGGGGTTAAAAAGGCAAAGAAGAAGGGAAAAGCTCGAGCAGTAAATCAACTGGACGATCGGGTTGTAGACTTGTGTTCAAAACTTGAATATTGTTCGCAAGTTAGAGGTGAAAAATCAGAGCGAAAAGCAATGTTGAAGCTGGCCACTGAGAAGATAGCATTAATGAACACATTATTTGGTAAATCGAACCGCACAGAAGTGGAGGAAAAGACACTTGGAAAGTTGCTGGATTGGGCTGAGAAAAATGGACATCTTTAAATTAGTTTAGTTATGTATTTAGTTGCTAATCGATTTCGGTCAAGTTTAGTTTAAGTCAAATTTCATGTTATTTCCTTTTTGTAGTAGAAATCTATGTTATGTGTGTTGGTTGTTAATTTGTTTTGAAGTTAATTTAATTTATTTGAGTTTCAATTTTTTTGTTTACTATATTATTAACAAATATTAATAAGTGTTACACTTTAATTGATTTATTTAACAAAAACACAAGAAAATGTAATTTTTTTTAAAAGTTGGATTGAAACATATTGAACTCGTACGAACGGCTGCCCAGCTCGCCGGTGAGCTGGCGGGGATCTCGCTGCCCGGTCAGCGAGCGGCTGTCCAGCTCGCCGGTGAGCTGGCGGGGGTTTCAGGGGGCAGCGCCCCCTGAAAGGTAAACACAATTTCAAATTTGATATTAAATTCAATATTGATTTTGTATTATTATAGTTAATTCAATTGATTTATTTTATTAATTATTATATTTTTTTACAATTTATTTTAATTATATATATTTATTAACATATTATTTAACTAATATAAATAAAAAAAAATAAAAAAACAAATCAACCAACCAGGTCTGGCCACGTGGCCAGACCTGGGTCGGAACCCGGGTCGGGTCGCAGACCCAGGTCGCGACCCGACCCGGGTCCGCTCCCCATTAAGGGGAGCCAGGTCGGGGCGAATTTCGCCCCGACCCGAAAAGGGCCTCCGTTAAGGAGGCCCTAAGGGAATTGGTGTTAACGATTTTGGTTAGAATATTTTCATGATTATCTTATCTCGAACCAGCTTCGATTTCACAAACGAAGATAACCTCAAAATCTTCTAAGAGCATATTTAACAGGGCGCCTGCACTCTCTCTCTGCCATGTCAGCTTCTCTCTCTGCCACGTCAGCTCACCCAACCCACCCAAAAAAACCCATTACCCATGCCCAGGCTACCCCCACCCACCCTACACTCTCTTTCATCCACATCATTTCTTAATTAATTAAATTTAATTCTCACACAACATTTAACAAATTACATTTTATATAAATATAATTTTAATTACATTATAATTATATTTTAACTCGAAATATTGTTAATAATTACTGGTTAATCACGAAATTATTATTAAATATTACGGAGCCACGTTACATTTAAGACAAACTGAAATAGGAAATATTACAATCAAAGTTAAAAAAACAACAGTACATATTACATAAACTAAACTTTTAAATACTACATGACAAACTACGTTAACCGATTTTCAAACCGCTCCTCGTCCGTAGCGTTGCCATATATGCTCAATTAAATCGCCTTTCAGATCCAAATGTTGGTTCCTGTCACGCACTCGATCTTGATTGACAAAAAACTCGTGAATATCCGCTATACGATCGGTCGAATACGACGTTGCCTCAGCTGAAGTTCCAGGACGATCTTCCATAAATTCGCGAATATCTCCAAAATTAGCATAGCAGTCGCGTTCGTCCTCCACTATCATGTTATGCATGATGATACAAGCTGTCATTATTTTGGACAGAACGTCCTTGCTCCAGGCAAGAGCCGGGTTTCTGATGATCGCGAACCTCGCTTGCAACACTCCGAAAGCGCGTTCAACATCTTTACGCGTTGCCTCCTGCACTTCAGCAAACAATCTGTGCTTCGGGGTGTGAGGGTGAAGGATGGATTGGATGAAGGCCGCCCACTGTGGATAAATACCATCAGTAAGATAGTATCCCATATCATATTGAACACCATTTACCTCATAATTAACAGGTGGTGCTCGGCCTTCTAGTATGTCGTCGAAAACCGGAGATTGTTGCAGGACGTTCAAGTCATTGCATGAACCCGGTATTCCGAAGAAGGAGTGCCAGATCCATAAGTCGTACGATGCCACCGCCTCAAGGATCAGAGTTGCTTTCCCAGCACGTCCTTGATGTTGTCCCTTCCAAGCAGCTGGGCAGTTTTTCCACTCCCAGTGCATACAATCGATACTCCCCATCATACCTGGAAACCCACGTTGCTCACCAACGTAAAGTAGGCGTGCCAAGTCATTTGCAGTTGGCCGACGTAAATACTCAGGGCCGAAGATGCGAATAACACCTTCACAGAATTTGAGGAGAGCATTTCTGGATGTTGCCGCACTCATTCGTAGGTACTCATCGATCCCATCAGCGGCAACGCCATATGCTAGCATTCGCATTGCTGCCGTACTTTTTTGTAGACCGGAGATGCTCATCCTACCAGTTGCGTCCGGTGTTCGTTGGAAGAAGACATCAGATGCTTCGATGGCATTGTGGATGCGCAGGAAGACATGCTTTCTCATCCGAAATCTTGTCCTGAAAAGAGTATCAGAATACACAGGGTTGTCAGAGAAATAATCGTCTACAAGGCGTCTGTAACCTAGTTCACGATCTCTATCTGGGTTCGTCGTTCTCCTTCGACGCTGCTTAGGACGTGTAGTCCTTTCGTAAACAGCCTGTCCGGCTAATTCAATAGCACGGTCCATTAGATTTAATGTCTCATTCCAGTTATCATCGTCCGATTGACCGGAGTTTAAACTATTATCCGACATTGATGAGAGAAGAAGCTACAAGTTGAGAAGTTAAGGAAATGTGAGGAATCAGGAGATAAATAGATGTATTTATAGTTGGGAGGGTTTGGATGTATTTGTTGCACTGTTCACGCGTGATTGCACATAGTGTACGCGTGATTGCAAATAGTGCACGCGTGATTGCAAACAGTGCACGCGTGATTGAAAATAGTGCACCCGTGATTAAATATTGCACCCGTGATTAAACAGTGTATTGGTTCTGGAAATTTCTTAATTTTAATTACTTACAAAAAATTATTACCCCACATTTATAACAAATACCCAATCCATTAATAACAAAACCAAAACTAAAAAAAATTTAAAAAAAAAACCAATGGGAGGGGGACACGTGTCCCCCTCCCATGGGCGCCCGGGCGTCTGCCCGGGACGCCCACCGCCCGGGCAAGCGCTCGGGCGGGTGGCGCGGGCGGGCGCCCCACGGGCGCCCCGCCCGTTAACGGGGGTGCGCCCGGGCGCCCGACCAGGGCGCCCGGGCGGGACACCCCCGTTAAGGGTGCCCTAAGAGCACGGTGCACACTCAGTTTCCGGGTGTCCTGGTTTCTCTCTCAACCATGTCAGCTTATCTCCCACCAAGTCAGCTCAAACCAATCCCTCTAAATTTTTCTTAACTGCACCCAGAAACAACTCAAACGCCTTACATTCTCTCTCCTACACGTCATTTAGGGATCAATTCTAGGCAAAACCCGAAAAATTATCAAAAAATTCTAAAAAAATATAAACAAATAAAAAACTTATTTTCATAAAAATATATTTGAAAAAATGATTTTAAATAATTTTTAAAACATTTTCTAAACACAAAAACACAAAAAGTGACCAATGGGAGGGGGCACGTGCCCCCACCCAACCGCCTGGGCGGAAATTCGGGCGGCCCGGCCAGTGGGTTTGTGATTTTTTTAATATAAAAATTAGTGATGTGTCGGGTGGATTTCTTGGCGCCTGATTTTTTAAGGTGGCTAAGGATGCTCTCATAGGGGAAGAAATTCTGAAATTGTATTGGCATATGGAGATTTACTTTGACAGTCAGCACCAGATTACATTTCACTGAGATGTCAACAAATAGACATACCATTTTAGCATACAAACGTATGATACAACAGTATAAGTACCATTTTCTCTGCACTGAGTTTTGTTTCGTCTCATTGCCTCAAGGCCCTCAACACTTGCTTCCTATGTTTTGATACATCTGGTTACAGGGTTGTCAATCGTATCGTGTGCTAATTGTGTCGTGTCAAGTTGTATATATAAGTTATATGTGTTACGTCGTATTCGACCCATTTAATAATCTTGTTGGTAATTTTTTGTCATATCCAACTCGTTTATAATCGTATTGTCATATCCAACCCGTTTATACATGATTATTAAATGAGTTACTTCGTGTATACGTCTAACACGACTACCGTTTACGTCATTAAACAATAATTTATACACAATAAGTTCTGTTTATTACACGAATACCGGATTGCATGATTGCACGTCACCCGTTCATAATAATTTATAACTTATATATTACTTGTAGACTTGTCGGTATTAGTCTTGTAGTATTCGTAATTGTGTACCTAATTACCTGACTTATTGTGTTTTATCGTGTTAACCATTTTTGCAGCAGAAATCCATATCCAACTCATTTAATAATCGTGTTCAAATTCTCAATCCATATCTGCTAAGTTCGTGTCGTTTTCGTGTCGTATAATCGTGTTTCGTGTAAAATTATCAGCCCTAGTTGGCTATAACAATCTGTCTTGGGTTTAAAAGTGGAATAGATGGGAGAAAACAACCACAGGAGACTCCCAAAACTACTTTGGTATTCAACACCATGTTTAATTTTTCCTTATCTAGTGATTTGAATTTCTCTAAAGAAAGTGGGTTCACGTGGAGCAATTAGTGTTGGTTGTTTAGCATTAATTTGTGTTTTGATAATTTAACTAACTTAATATTAATCACAACCAAACGTAGAGTAACACATATTATGCATAGAACATATAATGTATTGTGCTAACATCTACAAGTGATTAAGACTCAATGAAGAATGGAATGAAGTTAAGACATATAATCAACTTACCTGAAGACATGTAATTTTACATTTTATTTGAGTCTTATGAACTTATGTGAGCTTAAGCATACAAAAGTTCAAATATATTCATATACACACTATGTTCCTTGTAAAAGTCACACACAAAATCTCAGATTAATTGGACTTTAGTAAGTTACCCAAACATAAGTAGGAAAATCACATAAACCGAACTGTTGTCTGTCTATGCAGAACAGTCGACCCAAACGAGTTTTCTATTCGATAGTTTCTACCAATTAACGGTTTTACAAATAGTGATTTTACCTAACTCCACTGGTCGACCAATTTCACCTTTTCGGTCTACCGTTGTACACATTTTCATATGACCGTTATTCTTGTCGTATTATACAATGATCGTATTTGTATAATTTTACATAAACCCCCAAATACATTTGACCACCGGTCGAATGATACATTCACGGTGGTCGATCGGATGAAGACAAATTTGTGCACCAAAAATTCATGTTATTTTCGAACGAACAGACTTTCGTCTTACGTTCGACCGTTAATCCTTTATCTGGTCAAAACCCTCTAACTGGTCAACTGCCCCCACATTTGGTTTGATCGATGACTTAAGTCATAACCCAAATAGGTTCGACCATTGCTTAAAGTGGTACAAATGTTTCCTTATTGTTAAGGAAACAATCGACTGTTTTGTCCGTCTCGGTCAACCATTGGGGGACAGAATTGTTGAACTTCAGTTTCTGATTTGTGTATCTTACACACAACTTAACATTTTTCTCTAACGGCTATATATCTCTAAGAGCTTATAAAAATAGGTTCATACACCTCATTTAAAAAACTCTCCAACTTCTATTTGTCTCATACAATAAAGAGAATCCACACGTCTCAAGAAATCCAAATTCTACACTCAAGAGCTTACACTTCCAGACTTTAGTTATCAAATCCTAGTCATACTCAAAGTATGTTCAAGTTAGAGAGTGTTTGAATCACTCATTCCAATTGTTGTCAAAAGAGTAAAGGTTTCGGTGAAAGCTCGAAACATTCATCTCGGATTGTGAGAGGAGGATTTGAGCTCGACGAGAATTGTTCGCTAGCTTGAAGTTTAAAGGCGTAATCTCGGTCTGTAACGAGATCAGACAGTGAAGACGTTGACGGAGATTGTGGAATCGAGCAAAACTTGCAAGAGATTAAGTAAGCGGGTGACCAAACTGAAGGAAATGTGTTCTAAAAGTTTTACTTTTACATGCCAATTATTATGAATTGAATGAGAAATCATTTTGTTCCTTGTTTATGTTATTCGTCTTTTAGAAGTGTTAAGGAAGATGCTCTTGGTCCTTAACCGTAGAGCTCTAAAAAATATTGGTTTACATAAAACAAAAGATATTCATAATCATGGTAATTAACATGGGACATTAATTACCGAGTTAAGATTGTCGTGTTGGTCATAGATCATTGTAGCTCTACAAGTGAGTGACAACACGGGTACACAAAAGAGGAAAATATTACTTTTGTATACTGAATAGACCTAATAAGTAAAACATTATAGAATTGTGTTTTCTGTGTCATTAATGTTTTACGGTGTCTTTGGCCCTTTGATATGAGACTTATATCCGATCACTTAAGAATTGCTTAATTAGACTAGTGTCTTGAGCTATCGATGAGAGTAGTGTAAATGCATTGGTTGGTTAAGTATGACTTTTGTTGGAGAAGATAGTTAGTCAAAAGAATATCATTGCCCCTCTTAATTGAGTGATGATATTAGTGGGCCCTTTGATAAAACAAAGTTATAATGTGCACAATGTGATTTGAGTTAAGTCACATATTTATAAATAGCTTAAAGAGATCAAGAAATGAATAATAATACAAAGATGACACAATACTACTTTGTGTGTATTCTTAATATCATGAGGCAATGGACGGACACAAGTACTCCATCACTAAATGGATCGGGTTTTGGTTCGAGTGGAATTAAGACATCTAACTAATTGGGAGCTATAATGTGTAGCTAGATACCGCTTATAGCTTGTGATATTAAGCTCTTAATATCACTGTCAACTTAGTCTAGATCCTCCCATAGGTCACACCGTAAAAACCGGGAAACAAGAAGCTTGATTTTTGGTTCATATGACGTGTCAGGTTTCGAATAGAAAATATGACACATATGATGAACAAGTAAAATCAATTATGTTGTGTATAACATAATTAGAATCATGATAAATTCATATGAGATGCATATATTATAGGGTGCAATAATTTATTATTGCATATGATAATATATTGCATAAGTTGTGAATTTGTTAAAAATCCCAAAAGTTCAAATTTTGTTGGAAATAAATCCAAAATTTGAAAAGGCAAAATCGGGTAAAAGTTCGGTAATCCGTTATGGTTCGGTCGACCGAAGGATCTGTGGATCGGTCAACCGAACGTGGAACGGATAGTCATAGTTGATTGACCGAACTTGACCAAAGTGCATGGAACTCTGGTACGGTGTACCGAACCAGGAACGGTCGACCGAAACATGTCCAATTCCGATATTTTCGGTTAACCGAATGACACTCGGTTTTAGACGCGAATTCGTCCGATCGGTTAAAGAGAATTTTTCTCCTTAAGAATTGGTCATCCGTTTAATACTCGGTTAAACAATCGAGACATATTCGGTTAACCGAGTGGGACTCGGTAGACCGAACCTCGATCGATTTTCAACCTTTGATAATTAAGAGATTAATTTGATCAATGGTTGGATTGACTCCAAAATTGGTCAAACGTTTTGTGCATGCATGTAATACATTATGGAATTAGTTTGTGAGAGCAAATGTCAAGAAAACGTGACTTAAGAATAACCATGATTGAGAGTAAGATTGGAGCCTATAAATATGTCATTATTCTCCTTAATTAAGTTAGATATTTTCTAATTATTTTCTCTCATAATTCACCACAAAAGCCACGAAAATTCTCTTAGTTTTTTAAGTCTTTGGAAGGAGAAATCTCAGAGATTAAGGAAGGGGTTTGTAGCTAGATTCTAAGCTAGTTTGAAGATTGATTGGCTAGCTCCTTTCTCTCCAACCTTGTTTAGGGTTTCGGTGAACACTCGGAGGCATCCGGCGCAACGAAAAGCGACGATCGTCTTCCTCAACGTCTCTAGAACATCAAGAAGTTTTAGAGAACTTCTAGGTATGAATTTCGGAATCCCTTGTGTTTGTTTTAATAAGTTTTGAAACTAGTTATTAAAACAAACCGATGCATGCATGAAATAAATCGTAGAAAATTGTAATTGATCTTTATTATGCATAAAAATTCGAAAAATATATATTTTCACAATTAAACATGAAATCCGACACAAACCTCTATAAAAATCACCTTGTGTTCACTTGTGGTTTGCTTATTTTTCTAATTGTCTTATTTATAGTTTCTGCTGCATCTTTGATTGGATCTGAGTAGAGAATTAGGCATAACGATCCTACAATTAGTCATACGTTACTAAACAAAAAAGTATGCAACACTCTATAAGAAAGTTGTATCATCATCCATTGTCTAAGTACTTAAGTTTACTGAGGAGGTGAACCAACAAGATATTAGAGTAATCTCACACTCCAAGCTCCATCTTTCTTATTGAAGAAACCTGCAGACTGCCTTCCAATTAGTAAACATGTTTCTCATAGAGCATATACAGCCCAAAAATTGTCCTAGGCAGTTTACAAACTTTTCTACACTTTTACTACATATTTATTATTTACAAAACTGAGTAAAAAAATTCGAAGTTTCTAAGAGAAACAAACTTAATGTGCTACTTAAAACTACCCTGGCCAGACAACTATATACCCAAAATTCCCCACAAAAACCCAGTCCGGTACAGGTTCGGTCCGGACCGAATCTTACCGGTCCGGTCTTCGATCCGGACCACGGAGAGCATCCGGGTCAGGACCGATGCTCAGCCTATTCTTTACTATCGAAGAAACCTGCAGACTACCTTCCAACTAGTAAATCTGTTTCTCATAGAACATATAAACCCCAAAAATTGTCCTAGGAAGTTTACAAACTTTTCTACATTTTTACTACATATTTATTATTTACAAAACCGAGTAAAAAATTCGAAGTTGCTAAGAGAAACAAACTTAATGTGCTATGTAAAACTACCCTGGCCAGACAACTATATACCCAAAATGCCTCTTGCAGAAATCAGGGATTTCTGTTTGTCATTTGCATAGCCTTCTGTCACGTATAAGTTTGTATACTTTGACCTCATTTTGGATAAGCTCTCTTGTGGGATAGTAGTCTGAATTCATCACTCTCAAATTCTTCTTCTTCATAGTCGATATCAATGACACTTCTTTCATTTACATCTGAATTCAACTGCAAGACTTGAACCTGTGAGTTGTTTTGCATCATTATGTTCTCTTGCTCTATCTGCTGCATTTCCGATTCTATCAAACAATCCATCCTTGCTCTCTCTTTATCCCTGGGATAAGTATAATAAAGAAAGGAGTAGATTAAGCAACATAGTAACATTGGAATTGCTATTGCTGTGTAGAGTGCCTTGGCCAGTGAGGCAGCATTTTCCCTATCTGTTTCAACCTTTTCACCAGCACTGGATCCTTTGGAAACTGGTCTGTATCCATAAATATGTTCAGCCAAGAGACCTACAATAGGCGGCGCAAATGAGGCAAGTACAGACTCAAAAGATCTGTCTAAAGCATATATGCTTGTCCGTGATTTTTCTGGTACTATTTCAGCAAAAATAGGTCTGTTCAAAGCAAGCAAAATGCATTTCATAAGTGAAAGAAGATGTCACGAAATTAGAACAAAGAAACACCACTACTATGGCATATTAGCACGTGAATGGCGCAACATGTTTGTGAATTATAACATCATATTAAATATTGAATATAGATGCACATAAGGAACCTCCAAAAAAAGGTCAACTTGTTTTTTATCAATAGGACAAAAAAGGTCAACTTATTAGTTGTTACAATTTAAAAGGCCAAATCACAACATTGAAGTACATTACAAGAAGGATGTCTTATCGGCCACAATTCCTTTAACTCAATACCAACAAACATTTAAGAAAAGCTACGATTATGGGGAACATTTTTTTATCGACTGTGGGGAACATATTGCAAAGAGGCTTCACAATAGATGTAATTGTTTTTGAATCCCATGCAATAAAATGGTGTTACTCATCAAAGCATTTTTTACAGTTTAATCTAGTTGATTTTTATACCATCTCATATTTCTATGCTTACAACATGTTGCTCCATTAATATTTTTGATGGTTAAACTTATTTTGTTTGGTGGCCTTAAGTAGTGCTTGAATACTTGGTCGAAGATCCAATCTAGAAAATTTTATGACCAGTTACGGAATCTCAACTTGACAGACTAAGGCGCGTGCCATTTACACTACCTTACATTGTGAGTCATTCTTAAGCAATGAGAACCTAAAGAGACTAAGATGTGTGTCGCTTATCCTACCTTGTTTTGTGAGGGTCATGCGTAGGCTTTACATGTTTATTGCAGCGTGATGAAGGATTATGAAATAGAAGAAAATATGGTGCTCTTACAAATTTAGGATGCGGGAGGACAATTGAAATCTGATAATCTTGTTGATGATCCATCCGTTCACGGTGTTTTATGAATTTATGATGATGATTTGAATACTCAATTAATGATAATTCAACTGGTGATTCATGGTATTCTCCACAACAATTTTAACATGGCAACAAGTTAATTAGAAAAGAACCTACGCATTTGTTGCTGGACCATTCCATGAAATAGCTGCCCCCATGATGAAAAGAAGTAAGCCATGGACGACACCTGAAGATGGGTCATCAGGCAAGCCTAGCAACATCATAGCAGCAAGAGGGATTGCAGATGCAGAACTTATCTGAGATAGAATTATTCTTCCAGAATTTGGGTAGCGCTGTCCAAGAAAATCCCCCATTGTGCCCCCAAAAAGGCCTCCGAGGGAGTTTGCGACTACAAACAAAGCCATGAGAAATCCCGTGGCTCCATGAGAAAAACCAACGAGCTCCAACCACATGGGTGCAAATGCCAGAGCAGACCAGGGAAATGACCCAGCTACTCCTTGTGCAACAATTACTTGAAATGATGGAATTTTCATAACAGCCTTGGCTTCTGTGACCAGATCATTGATCTCGGACCTCATTGACTTATGTGGAAGAGATTCTTGACCAAATTTTCTATCTCCAGAGAAGTGTGGGTCAACAGCAAAGAGATGAACCAAAATTCCTACTATTACACTCACTATGCCAACCAGATGGAAAGAAACCCTCCAACCAGGAATCCCCAGAAATGATCTTGGTGCGAGAAGGAGGGAAAACATACAACCAAGTAAGGAACCAACATTTCCAGTAAATTGTAGCCAACCAAAAGCCGTACCACGGTTATTGTCATTAGTAGAATCTGCTACAAGAGACTGAATTGCAGGAGTGACCAAAGCAAGCCCAATGCCATTCAAGGCTCTTGAGATGGCTACCTATATGACAAGCATGAAACTCCCATTATTGGACTAACAAATTGTAATATTTCCATCTGAAAGATATCAGGACATGTAACATGTTAGTAAAAACACGATAGATCAAGAAATACATCTTTGGTGATATTCAAATAGGAAGAAGAATGCAAGTCAAGATATTTTGCTTGGGAAGATTAGAGTCTTAGCTCAACCCTTGGCTCACATATTGATGAAAAAACTTAGTGATGATACATATAAAAGTGACAGCAGGTCAGGTGTTCTGAAGGACCGACATCCTCAACCTCTAAAGTAACATCAGAAGAATGCATGTATAGGCAATGTAAATCTGACACAGCAAATCCAATCAATGCATTAGATCTTCTTACGAAGAAGCATATATACTAAAATAAGCAACAAACTCGCCTTACTAAGTCAAAATACAGGGAACCCTTGGTAAATCAACTCAAACTACTTTCCCTCCAAATTCATCTTCAACCACAACCTAGGGTGGGAGCCTCAAATTAGAAGTATTTGACAACCTCAATGTTTCCTTCCAAACAATGCAAACTGTGCATAAAAAACACTGTAAAAGTTGATACTACCGGTTCAATGAATCTTCTCATATAAACCCAAATTTTTATTTTTGATCGGTCAGAAAAACCCAAACTAACACCAGCATATTACCAACAACTTGCACAATATTCAGTGTTACTGCCGCAAGTAATTTTTCACTGGCTGACTTGTTTGAATCTTGAATCACTTTATTGGATTGCTTGGAGATGGTTGGATTGATAGATTCCAGGTACTTAGACTATTGAAGTTCAGGACTAACAATATGAAGGTGTCACCCCAACAGAAGTTTTAAGTTCTTCTAAGATTTTGTACTCTGAATGTGGAATATGCTGATTGTTTCTCTACATTGGTTTTCCTAATTATACTTCTACCACTAATTTGAAAATCTTAAAAACCGTAAGAACTTCAAATTTATCATGAATGAGGTAAAGATACATCTACCTAGAAAAATCATGAATAAATGTAACAAAATATTTCTGCCACACTGAGATTACTAATTCACTTTAATACATACTTGAAAAATGTATTTATCAAATCAAAGTTTCAAACCTTTAGTTACCCAACCACGATCTTAATCTCCACTAAGGAACCTGATCACAAGCAATCCTATTCTACCAACAAAAGAGGAACTTTGAAAAGAACAAATTCGATACGTGCATGGGTTCAATTTATTAATTTTTCCTTCTAACTTTCTAGCTTAACGACTTTCTAACGCATCGAAAATCCACAACTTCCGACATCGATCGGAACAGAAGCGGCGGCCCAGAGGTATTCCTCATTAGAAGAACGTCGATGCGTTGAGAAAACCTCCATTTTGCTAGTGCTCCCTACTTCTCTGGTGGCACTACTACGGAATAGGGTTTTTCGATGTACAAATCCGTAAGGGAATGCTCCAAATCCGACGGGAAATGCTCCAAATCCATCGGTAATAATCATTCTGACGGAAATTTTGTCTGCAAACATCCACTGGCAAAAGGGAGTGTCGGCGATGAACAATGGCGACATAATTTCCAAACGAGAAGATATTACAGTCGGAAATTCTGTCAGGTTGAATTGACACGAAAATTTGGTGCATGCATAACTTTAGTATTGCTGACGGAATTTCTGTCGGGAATAATCTGTTCAAGACACTTTTCTAGTAGTGATCTTGGAAGTCCATGTTCCTAAGACGATTTTGTTATCATTTTGTTCATCTATTTTCTTTACATGGTTAGATTATGCATGCATTTTTTTCTCATTATCAACCCTTTGTGAATTTCTACTGTTGTGCATCTTAGACCATGCATTAATTTATTTTCCCAATCATGTTTTAACTTTGATATTTGTTCGTGTCTTCGGCTTTATAAGGTTATATTGCTTTTGTATTTGAAACTACCTGAGAGGTTTATAAGCTACCTGAGAGAAGGTGGAGGAGATGGCGACGAGGAAGGTAGCGGCGGCCCAGAGGAAGGCGCCGAGCGCGATGACGTGGGCCCGGTTGTGGCGCGCGCAGAGGTAGACGGCGAGGGGGTAGAAGGAGGCCTGGACGATGGATCGGAAGAGCGTGAGGTAACCGAGGCTAGACGGCGAGGCGTGCAGCTCCTCCCCCACCTCCCGGAACACCGCCGGGAGCAGCGCCTCGTCGGCTCTCTCCATGATCGCCGCCAGGTTCACCAGCGCTAGGGTTAGCTTCCCCTCCTCCATCGCCCACAACCACTTCGCCATCGTCCGACCGGATCAGTCGTCGTGGCTGTGGCGGTGGCGGGTCAATATGATTTTGTTTAACACTACTAACGGGGGTCATCACCCCCCCCCCCCCCCCCCCCCCGATGTCCTGGGTCATCAGGTCGTGCTCCCCATAACAGGGGAGAAGACCGCGTCGTGTTAATTTTGTATTGTTTTTTGTTTTGATTTTTTTCTAATTTTTGTTTGATTTTTTTTTGAAAATACGTTTTATAATTGTTTTGATTTTTAAAATTTGTTTTAATTTTTTTTTCAAGATAGACTCCGAAATGATGTGGATGAGATATATAGGTTGTGGTAAGTATGGTTAGTAGATGAATAGTATAGGAAAGAGAAGAAAGTGAGTTGGGGAGAGAGAAAACTGATGTGGAAGACAGAGAAAACTGATTTGTAAGAGAGAGAGCTCATGACTATGTCGTCCACGTCATGGTTAATGATGACCTTAGTTTACTCGGAGATTGAAGGGGCCGGATTCACATCAGGAAATAAATTTGCTTCCAAACTTTTCACGTTTTTGTTAGGAAAATATTTGTTGACGCGGTGCATCTCAGACACTGTCTCACGTGGTTAATCCAGTCAGCAAAAATCACATATTCATCAAAGATTAATTAAATCACATATTATTTATTTATTTTGTGTCACATCACGCGCACGTTAAACTATGCGACATTTGATTTTTACGGTACATATCTCCTCAAAACCTTCCATTATACTCAAAAATCTTTCATTCTCTATCATTTTCTCCCGATGCAAAAATCTGTCGCGGCATTTGATGAGGTGTCAACGGAGAGGTCGAGGACGGGGTGGAAGGCGAGATCGATAAGAGGGATGCCGAGGGAGACGACGCGGGAGTGAGTCTTGAGGGAGTTGGGGCGCCAACGTCCAACGACATTGGTTAGGACGTCGCGAAGAAGTTGGTTGGCGATGAGGAGAAGGAAGGGGTCAGCGTTGGAGCTCATCCCGAGGCTAGGAGGAGGAAAATGAATGTGGTTCCTTGTAGCTGATTTGAGTTTTTGTGTAGTGTTTTTAGGGAATTTTTGGTTTTTTGTTGTTAGTTTGAAGTTTTTGTTCTGTGATGGATCAGTATTGGTTTTCTGAAAGTGTGGTTACTTGTAGCTGATTTGAGTTTTTTTATAGAGTTTTTGGGGAAAATTTTGATTTTTTGTGATTGATTTGAAGTTTTTGGTTTTTTCTGTGATAAATCGATCTTGGTTATTTGATGTTATTTTGGAAAGTTTGTTTCTTTGTAACTTTTGTTCTTTGTAGTTGTTTTGGTTTTTTGTGTGTTGTTGGGAAAATTTTGATTCTTTGTAGCTAATTTGAGGTATTGCGTTGATGATTTTTTTGTTGGTGTTTTTGTCTTGAAATTTTTGTTCTTTTTCTTTGATTTCGGTTTATGGTGTTCTGTCTAAATTGGTTTGTTTTTTATATTAGTTTTTTAAGGATTTCTGATTTGATTTCGTGTTCTTGTTTGCTAATTTCAACTTGGGTTATTAAAAAGGACAAACATGTTACTCATGTGATAAAAATGATAAACCATTACTTAAAAAAAGACAAAATCTCGGCATAAAAAGGATTTTTTTATAGGCTCCCAAAACATCAATATATCAAGAACTATTCTCTAGTCATTATATCTTGATTTTTCTCTCCTAAAATTAATCTCAAATTGTCACATAAGTATTCTAAAAACATTTGATCAAATCTGAAATTAATCCAACTCATGATCTTATTATTCTTTTACAAATTCAGGCAAAAAATCATGTTGCTCGGTGAACCGAGAATTCTTCTCGGTTGACCGAACTATTCGGTTTTAACACACGTTTGGATAACCGTGAGTTAGACGGTCAACCGAACATTCATGAGAAAAAATACGAACGATCCGCGTCTTGCTCCGGTCGACCGTTGACCCACCAAAATTTCTCCTCGCGAATTTCTTCGGACAACTGTGTCACGTTCGGTCTACTGAAAATATCTCAAGATAGCTCCTCGATATTTTCTCTCGGGTGACCGTTCAAGCCTGGTTGACCGATCACAATTGTCCACGCACTCCAAACAATTTTGGTCAACCAATTGTGTTATTCGTTCCCGGTTCGGTTGACCGTTCCGAAGGCACCTCAGTCGACCAAACCCTAAACGGTTTACCGTGTTGACCTTGATTTTGCCTTTGTCAAAATTTGGATTTATATCCAACAAAATTTGACCTTTTGGGTTTTTTTAGCAAATTCATATCTTATGTAATATATTATCATATGTAATATTAAATTATTACACCCCATAATGTATACACCTCATATGAACTTATCCATAATTTTAATTATGTCAATTCTCATAACATATTGATTTTACTAATTCACTACGTGTGTCTTTTTTAACATGAAACACGACACATCTTATGAACTCAAAATCAAGCTTCTTGTTTTCCAGATTTGTGGTGTGACCTATAGGAGGATCTAAGTTAAATTGATATCTCAAACTATAAGCGGTATCTAGCTACACATTATAGTTACACATTTAACATAAATATCTTTGTTCCACTCGAACTAAACACGATCCATTTAGTGATGTAAGTGCATCACTTGTGTTCGTCTCTTGCCTCATAATATTAAGAATATATACAAAGTAGAAATGTGTCACATTTGTATTATATTTATTTCTTGATATGTTTAAGCTAATTATAACTATGTAACTTAACTCAAGTAACATTGTGCATATTATAATTTTGCTCTATCAAGGGGTCCGCTAATATCATCACTCGATTAAGAGAGACAATGATAATCGTTTGACTAACTATCTTTTCCACCACAAGTCATGTTCAACCAACTATCGCATTTATCACTATACTCATTGATAACTTTTGAGAATAATCAAATTAAGTATTTCTTGAGTGAAAAGATATAAGTCTCATATCTTAGGATCCAAGACACATTAAAACATTAATGACACGAAACACAATTTTATAATGTTTTACTTGTTAGGCCTATTAAATATATAAAAACAACCATTTTGCTCTTTCATATACTCCTGTCGTCAATTATTTGTAGAGCTACAACAATCGATGACCAACACGACAATCTTATCTTGGTAATTCATGTTCCATGTTAATTACCATGATTGTGAATAAATTTTGATTTATGTAAACCATTATCTTTTAGAACTCTACGGTTAAGGACCATGTGCATCTTCCTTAACACTTTCAAAAGACGAATATCATAATCAATGAACAAAATATTTGCACATCCAATTCATAATAATTGACATATAAAAGTAAAAGTTTTAGAACACATTACTTTCAGTGTTCTTTAGCAAAATCACAAGGGTGTCATGGTAAATTCCAACCATGACAATAATGAATTTAAAGCCAAAAACTGTGTAAAACTCAGTAATTGAGTTTTTTTTGTTTAGTGTAATTGTGTGTCTGCAAAAGTGTGTTCATCAAATCAACAAAGCTTTCCAGATTTCTGTTTGGATACCACCAATAATTTTTCATGGCTCTTGGGCTCACTAGATATTACAAAAAACTACCAAAAACTACATCCAAACTGAACATATGTTTTTTGACTTTTGTGAGAAGTGTCAATTTTACCGTTCACAAATGTTATTTCAAATAGACTAATATTGTAAATAAAGACATATTTAAGGATAAAATATATCTTTCTAGAATCTGTGCACACATATTCTTGAAAAACTTTTTTTTAGCTTCTCAAGAATCTGGATATGAGTTTGGGGTGTTTGGATATGTCTGGACATGAGAAGAAGAAAACAAAAGAGTATTGCATAATCTTGAGTCACAAAATTGTACATTCTTGGTCATGGGAATCCGTTGGACAGCTCTCAGTCTAAAACGGTTGACAAAAGTGATTGCTATGATGTTACTCCGTTTGTGAACTCGGAGGAGAGGGGTGAACATGATGGTTACCGTTTCTACAATGGTGGCTTTAATTGTGGTTGCGATGTTTTTTGGTGTTTTAGCCACTGCCAAATGTAATGACTGGTGTTTTTGGTCACAAAAATGTATTGTTTAGGAAAAACTAAAACGGATGTTGAACGAAAATGACAGTATTTTGTGTGAGAACGACCCAACACTCTCTTCTTCTTTTTTCTCCATAATCTCATTATGAAATTGTTGCATGGAGAAATTGTGAAACAATCACAATTAAAGCCAAAGCAGGATTTCATGACCCAATGGAATCGGCCGAACCACTTCGCGATCTTCTTGGTTCTTTTTGTTTCCTTACTTCCAACAAACAGAAAGGAAGCACCAACGCTCCATTCCCATGATCAAACCTTATTTTGTCGGCACAGTCAGCAGGTGTGGAGAAGTCAACACACCGACACGTCGCCACGTATCTGCTGGACCCCACAACCCAGAAACAGAAACAAATCAAACAAACACGACATGTCCTTACGAACTATTTCCGATCCACAAGTCTTTCCGATCCCGATCGATGGCGTCTCTTTCGGTCCCCGAATCCGTGCCTTCTCCCCTCGACGACGCCGACCAGCTCCGCCACGCCTTCGAAGGTTTAATTTTATCTCCTGAACATCTTCTGCTCATTCTCTTTTTTTGTCTTCGTCTCAACTGCTAAGAGTAGACCGGAAGTGGATCGATCGGACGGTGAGCATTTGGTTCGTAGCGGGAAAAATTGATAAGACAGCGATCCGATCGATCTTACTACTTAGTAGTTGATTTCGGATTATGCAATGCTAACTTGGAATTGGAAAGATCAAGTGAGACTGAAGCTGGATCTACTTGTCTAGATCAGTTTAGGAATCTAGAGATTAAAGATCGTGTCTTTTTCTTTCTTTCTTTTGGATCTGTGAATCGGGAATCTGGGAACTTTGAGACCATCAGGGATAGCCTGAGTTGATATTATACTTCTACCTTTCTTTTCTTTTTTTTCCAGTATACTTTATCATAATTGAGATCACTTTTCTCTTAATCTGATTGTTGTCTGTGGAATATAATTTACTTTACTTGTACAATGCTGTTATGTTCTGGCTTCTAGTTCTTACATTTGATGTTGCTAGTGGAGTGTCTAGTCGCTTTTCATGTTTTGTATAAGGTTTTCGCCAATTTTTCCCTCGTAAATTTAAATTTAAAGGTTTTTACTCCTAAATACATAAACATCGATTGTCGACATTCAGAAAAACTCACTTAATTCTTGGCTGATCTGCAGGATGGGGAACGAATGAGAAGCTGATCATTTCCATACTGGCTCACAGGAATGCTGCTCAACGCAAGCTGATTCGAGAAGCCTATGCTGAAAAATACGGGGAGGATTTGCTGAAATCGCTGGATGAGGAACTTTCTAGAGATTTTGAGGTGCCTCCTGTGCCCGAAAAAAAATTCTGCTATCTGCTGAAGTTACTATCATTTCTCCTAACATTTAGTATTTGTGTTTTGAATAATCATATCCCGGAATAATTTCAAGTTGAATCCATTTGTAAATTGAAATGAAGAATACGTTGACCATAATTTACTATCAATTCTTTCTTTTCTTTTCTGACCACTTGTAAATTATGTACATAATGAAACAGAAATCAGTGTTGCTTTGGACACTCGATCCTGCCGAGCGTGATGCTCTGCTGGCTAATGAAGCAGTGAGAAAGTGGAACCCTAAGAACCATGTTCTCATTGAAATAGCATGCACAAGGGATTCAATGCAGCTATTTCTGGCAAGACAAGCATATCATAACCGTTACAAAAGGTCGATGGAAGAAGATGTTGCAACTCACACCAAAGGAAGCTTCAAAAAGGTTCCTATCTATTACATTTTTGCAGAAGTAAACCTTTTGCCATCGTAAGCCTTTTCAGATTATAACATTTAAAACCTTTGCTTGTATTCCAGCTCTTGGTGCCCCTTGTAACTGCACACCGATACGAAGGACCAGAGATCAATATATCATTGGCGAAATCCGAAGCGAAGATGTTGCACGACAAGATAAAGGACAAGCATTATGACGATGAGGACCTTATCAGAATCCTAGCTACAAGGAGCAAATCACAGATTCTTGCAACGTTCAATCACTACCATGATCATGTTGGGAACACCATCGAGACGGTACACGTCTAAAAGCCTGAATTTACAAGGACTCCACGGTCCTCGAAACTCAAACTACTTCTGTCTCATTTCAGGATTTGGATGCCGACAAGGATGATGAGTTTCTTTCTGCACTAAAAGCAGTGGCACTATGCCTGACATCTCCAGAGGTGTACTTTGAAGAGGTTCTCAGGCAAGCGATCATAGGGTTGGGAACCGATGAAGAGGCGCTTACCCGTGTTGTGACTACTCGTGCCGAAGTCGATATGGAGAAGATAAAAGAGCACTATTATAAGAGGAACAACGAGCCACTTGACCGTGCCATTGTTGGTGATACCTCTGGAGATTACGAAGGAATGCTTCTTGCTCTTATAGGGCATGAAGATGCTTGATGTGTGTCATACATGGTTCCGTATAAACCTGAGAGAGAGTAAATAAAGAGGCATTGTTGATCGTGTCTCCCCTTTTCCTTAATTGATTAGTCTGTGTGTTTGCTCGTGTTATCTGAAAGATGCTGTGGACTGTTACATAAGCATGGTATGCTACCGTCGATGAATTCCAAAATTTATGAACTTGATATCCTTGGGATGATTCTGGGATCCAAGCATTTGAAACACCATTAGTTTCTAGTAGTTGTCATGGATTGCAGCCGAGGACAGTTCCAGATTTTCAAGTTAATGGGGACACAATTTATATGACATCTAGGAGAAAATTTAGGATGATGTATATACTTAACTATGTAAAATCAAAAATCTAAGAGGGATAAAATCAAATTGTTGTATACTTAACTATATAAAATCTAAATCTAAGAAGAGCAAAATCCATATTGATATACATTTTACAAGCAACATCCAAAATACAGGGAAGACCTAGGCCCCCGTGGTCCTTACTTGGTACCACCACTGTTTGCAGCCACTAGACCTAAGAGGTTTGTGAAGTTTGCTAGGATTTACGAGTTCTCATCTGTCGGCAATTATCTTTTTATTTGATTTCAAAGGAGAAGTCGTTTTTCTTCAGATTAGAGGTCGTTTGTTTTATAAGCTTAGCCGAGGCTCAAATTTATCACAAGAACCCAAGCAAATAGGAGCTCATCAATCAGGTGAAACATTGGTGATTTCTCCATAGCAACAGTACAACCTTCAATTTTTAACGTTACCATATTAGCAGATGGTATAATTAACCCCGTATTACACTCCAATTTTAACAAACCTTCACTGAACCATTACTAATGCTGCTCAGCAAGATCTGAATCGTACCTATAAACCTTAATAAACCGTCCAGCTCATAACTTGATTTCACTTGACACGGTCTTCACTCCAGCTGCATGTCGACCTCACAAGATGAGAAGACATTAAACCGTGGTCCATGAAAAACTCCTGATGCATCTGCAGCTAACACCTGCACCTTTACCTTCGCACAATGTTGCAACTCACAAATCACGATTCTCAACACCAAACAGATCATTTCCAATATTCCACCTAGCAATATGTAGAACAATGCAATCACATCTGAACACAATAAATATAGCAATTTAATGAAAATATATATAGCAAATTTTATTGTTTCACTTACCTATTGCAAAACCCAAAAATTCCCCACAAAAACCCAGTCCGGTCCAGGTTCGGTCCGGACCGAATCTTACCGGTCCGGTCTTCGATCCGGACCACGGAGAGCATCCAGGTCAGGACCGGTGCTCAGCCTATTCTTTACTATTGAAGAAACCTGCAGACTGCCTTCCAACTAGTAAATCTGTTTCTCATAGAACATATAAACCCCAAAAATTGTCCTAGGAAGTTTACTAACTTTTCTACATTTTTACTACATATTTATTATTTACAAAACCGAGTAAAAAATTCGAAGTTGCTAAGAGAAACAAATTTAATGTGCTATGTAAAACTACCCTGGCCAGACAACTATATACCCAAAATGCCTCTTGCAGAAATCAGGGATTTCTGTTTGTCATTTGCATAGCCTTCTGTCACGTAAAAGTTTGTATACTTTGACCTCATTTTGGATAAGCTCTCTTGTGGGATAGTAGTCTGAATTCATCACTCTCAAATTCTTCTTCTTCATAGTCGATATCAATGACACTTCTTTCATTTACATCTGAATTCAACTGCAAGACTTGAACCTGTGAGTTGTTTTGCATCATTATGTTCTCTTGCTCTATCTGCTGCATTTCCGATTCTATCAAACAATCCATCCTTGCTCTCTCTTTATCCCTGGGATAAGTATAATAGAGAAAGGAGTAGATTAAGCAACATAGTAACATTGGAATTGCTATTGCTGTGTAGAGTGCCTTGGCCAGTGAGGCAGCATTTTCCCTGTCTGTTTCAACCTTTTCACCAGCACTGGATCCTTTGGAAACTGGTCTGTATCCATAAATATGTTCAGCCAAGACACCTACAATAGGCGGCGCAAATGAGGCAAGTACAGACTCAAAAGATCTGTCTAAAGCATATATGCTTGTTCGTGATTTTTCTGGTACTATTTCAGCAAAAATAGGTCTGTTCAAAGCAAGCAAAATGCATTTCATAAGTGAAAGAAGATGTCACGAAATTAGAACAAAGAAACACCACTACTATGGCATATTAGCACGTGAATGGCGCAACATGTTTTTGAATTATAACATGATATTAAATATTGAATATAGATGCACATAAGGAACCTCCAAAAAAAGGTCAACTTGTTTTTTATCAATAGGACAAAAAAGGTCAACTTATTAGTTGTTACAATTTAAAAGGCCAAATCACAACATTGAAGTACATTACAAGAAGGATGTCTTATCGGCCACAATAAGCATGGGATTATCCTTTAACTCAATACCAACAAACATTTAAGAAAAGCTACCATTATGGGGAACATTATTTTATCGACTATGGGGAACATATTGCAAAGAGGCTTCACAATAGATGTAATTGTTTTTGAATCCCATGCAATAAAATGGTGTTACTCATCAAAGCAATTTTTACAGTTTAATCTACTTGATTTTCATACCATCTCATATTTCTATGCTTATAACATGTTGCTCCATTAATATTTTTGATGGTTAAACTTATTTTGTTTGGTGGCCTTAAGTAGTGCTTGAATACTTGGTCGAAGATCCAATCTAGAAAATTTTATGACCAGTTACGGAATCTCAACTTGACAGACTAAGGTGCGTGCCATTTACACTACCTTACCTTTGTGAGTCATTCTTAAGCAATGAGAACCTAAAGAGACTAAGATGTGTGTCGCTTATCCTACCTTGTTTTGTGAGGGTCATACGTAGGCTTTACATGTTTATTGCAGCACGATGAAGGATTATGATATAGAAGAAAATATGGTGCTCTTACAAATTTAGGATGCAGGAGGACAATTGAAATCTGATAATCTTGTTGATGATTCATCCGTTCACGGTGTTTTATGAATTAATGATGATGATTTGAATACTCTATTAATGATAATTCAACTGGTGATTCATGGTATTCTCCACAACAATTTCAACATGGCAACAAGTTAATTAGAAAAGAACCTACGCATTTGTTGCTGGACCATTCCATGAAATAGCTGCCCCCATGATGAAAAGAAGTAAGCCATGGACGACACCTGAAGATGGGTCATCAGGCAAGCCTAGCAACATCATAGCAGCAAGAGGGATTGCAGATGCAGAACTTATCTGAGATAGAATTATTCTTCCAGAATTTGGGTAGCGCTGTCCAAGAAAATCCCCCATTGTGCCCCCAAAAAGGCCTCCGAGGGAGTTTGCGACTACAAACAAAGCCATGAGAAATCCCGTGGCTCCATGAGAAAAACCAACGAGCTCCAACCACATGGGTGCAAATGCCAGAGCAGACCAGGGAAATGACCCAGTTACTCCTTGTGCAACAATTACTTGAAATGATGGGATTTTCATAACAGCCTTGGCTTCTGTGACCAGATCATTGATCTCGGACCTCATTGACTTATGTGGAAGAGATTCTTGGTCAAATTTTCTATCTCCAGAGAAGTGTGGGTCAACAGCAAAGAGATGAACCAAAATTCCTACTATTACACTCACTATGCCAACCAGATGGAAAGAAACCCTCCAACCAGGAATCCCCAGAAATGTTCTTGGTGCGAGAAGGAGGGAAAACATACCACCAAGTAAGGAACCAACATTTCCAGTAAATTGTAGCCAACCAAAAGCCGTACCACGGTTATTGTCATTAGTAGAATCTGCTACAAGAGACTGAATTGCAGGAGTGACCAAAGCAAGCCCAATGCCATTCAAGGCTCTTGAGATGGCTACCTATATGACAAGCATGAAACTCCCATTATTGGACTAACAAATTGTAATATTTCCATCTGAAAGATATCAGGACATGTAACATGTTTGTAAAAACATGATAGATCAAGGAATACATCTTTGGTGATATTCAAATAGGAAGAAGAGTGCAAGTCAAGATATTTTGTTTGGGAAAATTAGAGTCTTAGCTCAACCCTTGGCTCACATATTGATGAAAAAACTTAGTGATGATACATATAAAAGTGACAGCAGGTCAGGTGTTCTGAAGGACCGACATCCTCAACCTCTAAAGTAACATCAGAAGAATGCATGTATAGGCAATGTAAATCTGACACAGCAAATCCAATCAACGCATTAGATCTTCTTACGAAGAAGCATATATACTAAAATAAGCAACAAACTTGCCTTACTAAGTCAAAATACAGGGAACCCTTGGTAAATCAACTCAAACTACTTTCCCTCCAAATTCATCTTCAACCACAACCTAGGGTGGGAGCCTCAAATAAGAAGTATTTGACTACCTCAATGTTTCCTTCCAAACAATGCAAACTGTGCATAAAAAACACTGTTAAAGTTGATACTACCGGTTCAATGAATCTTCTCATATAAACCCAAATTTTTATTTTTGATCGGTCAGAAAAACCCAAACTAACACCAGCATATTACCAACAACTTGCACAATATTCAGTGTTACTGCTGCAAGTAATTTTTCACTGGCTGACTAGTTTGAATCTTGAATCACTTTATTGGATTGCTTGGAGATGGTTGGATTGATAGATTCCAGGTACTTAGACTATTGAAGTTCAGGACTAACAATATGAAGGTGTCACCCCAACAGAAGTTTTAAGTTCTTCTAAGATTTTGTACTCTGATTGTGGAATCTGCCGATTGTTTCTCTACATTGGTTTTCCTAATTATACTTCTACCTCTAATTTGAAAACCTTAAAAACTGTAAGCACTTCAAATTTATCATGAATGAGGTAAAGATACATATACCTAGAAAAATCATGAATAAATGTAAAAAATATTTCTGTCCCGTGAAACATGGGTTAAAAGGTCCACATACAAATTACTGCCTGCCACACTAAAACTAGCAATTCTACCAACAACATCTCTCAAACCTGAAAGAAACTGAGATTACTAATTCACTTTAATACATACTTGAAAAATGTATTTATCAAATCAAAGTTTCAAAACCTTTAGTTACGCAACCGCGATCTTAATCTCCACTAAGGAACCTGATCACAAGCAATCCTATTCTACCAACAAAAGAGGAACTTTGAAAAGAACAAATTCGATACGTGCATGGGTTCAATTTATTAATTTTTCCTTCTAACTTTCTAGCTTAACGACTTTCTAACGCATCGAAAATCCACAACTTCCGACATCGATCGGAACGGAAGCTACCTGAGAGAAGGTGGAGGAGATGGCGACGAGGAAGGTAGCGGTGGCCCAGAGGAAGGCGCCGAGCGCGATGACGTGGGCCCGGTTGTGGCGCGCGCAGAGGTAGACGGCGAGGGGGTAGAAGGAGGCCTGGACGATGGATCGGAAGAGCGTGAGGGAGCCGAGGCTAGACGGCGAGGCGTGCAGCTCCTCTCCCACCTCCCGGAACACCGCCGGGAGCAGCGCCTCGTCGGCTCTCTCCATGATCGCCGCCAGGTTCACCAGCGCTAGGGTTAGCTTCCCCTCCTCCATCGCCCACAACCACTTCGCCATCGTCCGACCGGATCAGTCGTCGTGAAGGTGGCCGGTCAATATGTTTTTGTTTAGTTTACTCGTTCATTGGTGGGGCCGGATTCACATCAGGAACTAAATTTGCTTCCAATCTTTTCACGTACATCCGGGACACCGCGTCAACAAATATTTTCCTAACAAAAACGTGAAAAGATTTGAAGCAAATTTAGTTCAATTATTATTGAAATACAAATATGGATACGGATGATATTTATCAAAGATTAATTAAAACACATATTATTTATTTTGTGTCACATCACGCGCACGTTAAACTATACGAAATTTGGTTTACGAATGTAGATATTATCCGTATCCACTCCGAATCCGTCAAATATCTGAACGGATATAAACTTTCATATCCGCAAACAATCCGTATCAATATCTGAATCCGTAAATTTCATACGGATACGAATATGGATATATCTATATTCGATCCATTGACACCCCTAGTTTCTTTGTAGCTTTTGTTTTTTTGTAGTTGTTTTGGTTTTTTGTGTGTTGTTATTGGGAAAATTTTGATTCTTTGTAGCTAATTTGAGATTTTGAGGTATTGTGGTGATGATTTTTTTTGTTGTTGTTGTTTTTGTCTTGAAAGTTTGGTTCTTTTTCTTTGATTTTTGTTTGCGGTGTTCTGTCTAAAGTTTGTTTGTCTTTGATATTAGGTTTTTGGGGTTTCTGATTTGTTTTCACGGAATTGGTTTGATTTCGTGTTCTTGTTTGTTAATTTCAACTTGGGTTGTTAAAAAAGACAACCAATATAATAAAAAGGACAAACGCAGACGCAAGTGATAAAAAAGACAAACTCATACTTAAAAATGATAAATCATTTCTTAAAAAGAACAAAACTTCGACATAAAAAGAACAACCCACCAATATAAGAAGGACCGATTCAAATGTTAAAAATGACAAAATCATACTTAAAAAGTACAAACCTACACTAAAAAGGACGAAATCATACTTAAAAATGATAAACTCGTACCTAAAAAGACAAACAACTACTTAAAAAAGACAGACCATACATTAAAAAGGACAAACTCATATGTTAAAAAAGACAAACGCAGATGCTAAAAATGACAAACGCAGATGTTTAAAAGCACAAAACATGAACTCTTCATTTTTAACTTTGTATCCGAAGGTTGCATGAGAAAACCAAATGTTGCGTTGGGAAAAATAAAAGTTGCATGTGAAACCAAACGTTGTAGTGAGAAAGTAATGTTGCATTGGGAAACTAAATGTTGCATACAACGTTCATGCAACGCCTAGGTGATTGTGCGACCGCCCAGCTCTGGGCGGTCATTTTTTTAATAATTTTAAATCAATTAAATTTGATAAAATAGTTAAAAAATCAGGAAAAATTGTGGAAAATAGGAAAAAATGCACAAATATTATCTAAAAATATCATACAAATTTATGCTTAAAAAGACACCTAGTTCCTCGACCAAGGTCTCACTAAGCACCCCAACTACCCACATAAACACTTAGGTATACAATTTATTGCTTAGTAGTACGATTACAAAGGTAGTTAACTAACTCAGAGTTCATACAATAGCAGATAAGAGAGAAATTAGAATTACAAGCTAACTAACTAATTCCATTGGACACATTGATTTAATGTCCAACTGGGAACCATATCAAATCCTCCACCACCATCAGAGTCGTCGGAGTGGTTCTCGTTCGGATTGTCGACGTAGACATCATCTTCTTCAGTTTCTTCATCGTCGGATTGGACATATTGCTCGTCGATGTCCATCGGTGGTTGAGAACTCGATGCACCTGGATCTCCAGAACTAATGTGAACGATGACATCATCCATGCCAACACCTAATAACGGCGCGTCAGATGCAGTGGACGTGGATTGACCAAAGCGTCTCTGTGAAGAAGAAGGTCATAAAGCTGCTTCCTCGGCATCAGCCCATGTAAGCTCCTCTCCACCGAAGACCGGATCTTCAGTTTCTACCAACCATAGATGCTCGTTGAAGAGATCGTAGTCCACACTGATGGGGTCATAAAATCCGGGCTTCTCCATCTTTTGCTGAAACATTTGCCTTAACTTTTGGTTGTAGTTCACATACACCAAGTCATTCATCTTCTTCACAGCCAACCTGTTCATTCTCGTTGAGTGCAACTGCTCGAAGACACTCCAATTCCGCTCACAACCTGATGCCGAGCATGTCAATCCCAACACCCTCAGGGCCAACCTCTGTAATGCGGTCTCTCCCATGTCTGCGCCATAAGATTGCCACCAATCTATAGGTCTTCTTTCTGTCCTTTGTCTGACGACCATATCCCTAGAGAACATTCCAAGTGAGTTCTTGTAACGATTAAGTAAACCGCAAATCTTGTCTTGTTCTTCAGGAGTGGGGACGAGACGTTCTACGACATCCATGAATCCAGGCATATGCTCATTGAAAGCTACATTTCGATCTTGAGGTGGGATGGAGAAGAATGTACCAGGGTTGAGTAAGAAACCAGCTGAGTGTAGCGGTGAGGACATCATCTTCCCTGGACCCCACCTAGTGTCGATGAGGTCGATGACTTGCTTGTACAACCTCGGGTTTCCTTCAAAGTTCCTAATGATTTGTTCTTTGACTTTCTCCATTGCGTCATGTAGATATCGCATCGGTGGTTTCTTATCGCCGTCAACAAGTCTAAGAACCTGGACCATAGGTTGTGAGGCATTCAGTGCCTTCACGACGTTGGTCCAGAAGCCACTTTGTAGAATGGTCTCCGCAACTTCAGTAGAGATCTCCTTCTTTTTCTTGTTCTTTATCCAACTTGCATTAGGATCGTTGTACTATGGGGAAACAACAAAGGCTCGGAGTCTGTCTTTCTTCAGAAACAACCTTTGCAAAGTCAGAAAGGCGGTGACAAATCTCGTGACATCAGGGCGTAGCAGGTTTCCTTCAATGACAATTCACATCCTCTTCAACAACATGGAATGGTTGTTGAAATGTTTGACGATCTTACGAGCTAAAACAATAGTCTTCAAAAACAACTTGCCAATATCCTCCAAGATGAGATCGATGCAATGCGCTGCACAGGGAGTCCAAAACAATCTCCTTCTTTTTTGCTTCAACATCCTACCGACAAGTACGTACGCGGCGGCGTTGTCGGTGACCACCTGAACAACGTTTTCTTCACCAATCTCGCCAACTACCTTGTCCATCAGCTTGTACAAGTAATCTGCGATGTGAGAGTGACCGGAAGCATCCACAGACCTCATGAACATGGTACATGTTGGACAATTTACTAGAAAATTGATTATATTCCTACCGGACCTATCAGTCCAGGCATCCGTCATCAACGTGCACCTGTATGTAACCCAATCTTGTATGTCGGACTCTAGTATACTTCTAGTGTAGTCAATTTCTTATTTAAGGCACGACTCACTAACTTCATGATACGTCATGGGTTTAAGTCTGGGTCAGTAAGTACAAGTAGCGGATATTGCGTTCTTCCACTCAGGCGTCCTTACAATGTTGAATGATATATCACATCTATAGAAAAGCCTAGACCATTTTTGATTAATTGTTTTCCTATCTTCTTTTTTAAAGGTTCTTTCGATGGTTGTTTGTTGGGAGCCGGAAACCACTTCATTCCCACGTCCGCAAAATGGTCCCCACAAACGTTATTTTTGTCTCTTTCGAGAAGGAACGAGGCGAGGACGGGAGGTTGGGGTCCAAGCAGAACCGGAATCCGACCCGGTTTCCAGATCAAATTCTATGTTTGCTATGTCTACATAATCATCAAGACATATATTTTCGTTTTGTAGTGTCCTACTGTTTCTAATCATGTATACAGTTATTTCTTGTTTAACAGAGTCAGGAACTTTATCACAAAGTCTAGCATTGCTACCGGGTGTATGTGCAAGATGTTGTTTGTGACGAGCTATACCACATCTAGTTTTTTTACCACATAACTCACAGACAATGTAATTTTTATCATTAGCACTAATGTAATGGCCAGTATTCCATCCGGGACCATTTGTACAGGTAGGTCTTAGGTTATCGTAACTCTCGTGATGCATGGGGAGACTAGTGTCGGGTACGTAGACCATCTCTTAAAATTAGACTAATATAAAAATTTAGATTGATATGAAAATGAAATATTAATTCTAAAGAGAAGTTAGAAAGAGTGCACTTGATTTTGGCGGTTGGAGAATGAAGAACCGGATCAGAGACTTCACTTTCCAACTTCAAAACTAAGCACGAGACCGGAGACTTAGTCGCGAAAACTTGATGATTAGGAAACTTGAAGATTAGAATAGAATGATGAAGAAGAGAATGAGAGATGTGTGAAAAATGAAGAGGTTTGGAGGGGTTTATATAAGATTTGGGGTAATGACAATCTTGTAATTTTTATAAAAAAACAAAAAAACTAGTCGTTAGAGAGAACTGTCCGACGGCTATCGCCTAGGCGACCACACCGGTGAGCGGTCGCCTACCGCCTAGGCGATCGCCTACCTGAACATTGGTTGCATGTGTGATACAAATATGTTTTTAAATTAATTTAAAAAATAAAAAGACATTTGACTTTTGTTGACTGGATTGATCCGTATAACTATCATTTTTGCTACAGCCAATGTCATTTAGACTTGTGGTGACCGGTGAGAGATGGAAGCTTGATCCTCATCCCAGATAACTCGTAACAAGTAGGATGTAAATCCGCAACCAACGTAATATTTTAAATTAATCTCATCAATTAAAAAAAATATCGTGTTTTTTTTTGGTCGAAACGCCTCTCGGTAGTTCATTGGTAGATTGATGGGACCGAACCTAGACCGTTTTCGGTTTGGTCGGAACTCAAAATATTTCTGCGTAGTTTATTGATAGATCAGTGGAATCGAACCCAAATCAGGAAGTAATTTTGCTCCTAATTATTTGTTTGCTTTTCAATTATTATTTTTATCCGAACATTTTCGGGTAGCAGTAAATGGGTGGGAGTTTGGAAATGAACATTTTTTTAAAATTTATATGTGTTTTCACTTATGAACAATTATATGTAGTTCATCACACCAGCTTAGGTCTTGCGTTACATGGAGAGGATGGTCGATGCAACGATTTTGATTTACTAATCAATTTCTCTCCCTCTATTTTTTTCCCATGAACAAGTTTGATTTTTTCTTAAAAACACGTTGAATTTATTTCTCACCTTATTGATAGAAAAATTATAATTCGTAGAATCTAAAATATAAATGTTCTACTACAAAATAGTTATAAGATGTATGTTAAATCAATAGATAACGATTTGCAAATAGAACATATTAGAATACTTACATTGATACACAGTGAAAGCATAGATGTTACCCATATCTTGGTCTTTTAAGTTTCGATACTTTTCTAATGATTTATCACATGGAGAAGAGAAAATTGTTTAATGTTATGATTGTTGTTTGTTGTCGTGTCTGATTTAAGGACAATGACATCCTAATTATAATTCGTTTGTGGGTCCATCAATCACAATCGAATGGCTAATGGACTCTACGTATGTTTGAGTCATTATTATTAACGAATATTTCTATATATATATGTGTGTGTGTGAATCCACCAAATAGAAAATTTCTAGCATGTATTTTTTAAGCAAAATGTTTTCAATCTGAAGTAAATAAATGCAGCTGGTGATTTTATATTGTTTTCCAAAGGTCAATCGTCCTGTCTCTCATTAGGAAAGAATGATACGCAGTACGCTCACTACCATAAATTCCATAATGACTTCCTCGCGTCGTGAATTTCTAGTACTCTTTAGCTTCCCCCAGCATATTAGCTCTAGATATCACTGAGTTGTCGGACTCCATTGGGAAAAATATTAACCAATTTTTAATGTTCAACTTACTTTGTCTTTAGCTTTTACTTTTTAACTCAAAGTTTACCTACGAATTAGCTTTTGTTACTGGCATTTCTGTGTTGTAAAAATCAGCAATTTTTTTTATGAGTTACGTTTCACACGGTTTCACTCAACAAAGCTCGTGAGAATGGAGAAAACAAGTGATTATGTGATTGCAGTGCTATGATGCGGTGTATATATCAATAAATTCTAGAAATGTACGTTTTAAAAATCACAAATCACAAACCATTAACGAAATATATATTCACAGACTTTTATGTGAATGGAGTGCTTTCAGAGGATGTTGACGTATCTCTCTTTTGGGAGACGTATGTCCCAAACCCAAATACTTGGAAATAAATGTCTCGGTTCTTGAAAACGAATATACCATCGAAAGTCAACAGCTCGGGTCGTTGGTTTTGGATAAGTACTTTCTCTTCCACAATAAAAGGTTCAAATCACATTTTTCATCAAAAAATAATCTTGTTTGATGAAGCACCACCCTCATCACGATTCCTCAGGAGATTGAGAGGCGGATATTTAAATGCAAAAGAAAGAATCACAGATTTATGAACGTATTGATTGCATATTCTATTTTATCCTTGTTTAGTATTTTACTTGCTAAATTTATTTATGGTCCATTCGGACATGTAAAAAAATACAAATACCAAAACTTCAAAAGGTAGAAAAATAAAAACAACAAACTCGTTGCAAATAAAAATAAAAATGTTTCTAGGCCCAAGATGAAGAAATCCAACTCGCTCGGAGAGTGACCATTTATGAAACCCAACGTAAGAAATCCAACTCGCTCGGGGATGGGATGCTGTAACAATCGTGGTTAGTGAAATGTAATTCTGCAACCTTTTCTAATAATACAATTAACCTTCCCACTTATCTCAAAACAAAAAAAAACCCGACGTAACCTGTGAGAACCTAAAATTTTAATATTAAATTAATCAAGTGAAGGTAGGCTAATTGGCTTTGAATACTTAGGTGGAAGGTTGAGGTGGACGGAGGAGGTGAGGTGTACGGTTGTGGTGATGGTTGGATGGCTTTAAAAGGGTGGAGTTGAGTGTTGAAGTGGAAGGTTTGTTAAGAAGAAATGAGTTGAGGAGAAGAGAGGATTTTGGTGAAATTTGAGTTTTGTTGTTAAAGAGAAGATTAAGAGAGGATTGAGAAAAAAAGTTTTGAGAATTGAGTGAAGTTTGGAGATCAGAAATAGAAGAGGAAGAGAAAGTGGAAGAAGATTCGAGCTTCGACAAGTTGTGTTCAACCGGATTTCGACGAAAGGAGGTGGTGATCGCGCCAACATCATTTGGAGCGTCGTTGATCTTCAGAAGCTTTTTCAAGCTTCCAAGGTATGTCAAGCTTTGCTTTTACGCTCACCTAAGTTGTGTGAGTGTTTGAGTGTTTGACGGTAGGCCGAATGACTCGTCGGAATAGAGTGGTAGAATTTCTGCTCTATTCGGTCGACCGACGCATGTGTTTCGGTCGACCGGTCGTAGTGTAATTTGGGTGTTCTCTCTCGAATCGGTCGAACGATACCCTATGGGTGGTCGACCGATTGTACATTTGAGCGAGAAGATGAAGACCCTGGGTGTTTTTGGTCGACCGGGTTCCCTTTGCCGTTCGACCGAATGCACTGTAGTATGTCGGTTGGGGGCGTTGACCATCTAAATGGTCGACTGCCGCTTTGACTAAGTTCGACCGGACATACTATTTTAAGTCGGTTGGGGGTGTAGACTTCTAAACGGTCGACCGCCCTGCGATCCCGTTCGACCGATGACTTAAGACGACTTAAGTGTGGTTCGACCGATTCATATTTCGATCGACCGGTAATGACTTTGAAGAATGTTGAAGTCCCTGATGTTTTTCGGTCGATCGGAAGTCCATTGTCGTTCGACCATTGGGGATGTGTTATTTAATATTATTTTGTGGCGTAGACCTTCTAAACGGTCGACCGTCCAGAGACTTTTGTTTGACCATTTGATGTTTGTTTGGTTCGACCGTTGGATTGTGGTTCGAACCAATTACCGATTTTAACGACCAACTGGTCGACCGTATGACATTTTTCGGTCGACCGTTAGAGCCCAGAAATTGCATTGTTTATTTAGGAGCGCGTTGGTGCGTAGATTGCATTTACTATTTATGTTCCCATGATATGACATGTGCATTGAGACCTAGGTAGTAGACCTGTGGGATCATATTCCCCTTTGCATGATCTATATGATATGGCTTTACTGAGCATGATGACTGTCGGCTTGTGTGGCGACAGAGATGACTGTCGGCCTGTGTGGCGAAGGAGATGACCTTAGCCTGTGTGGCGACGGAGATGACTGTTAGCCCTTGAGCAACAGAGTTCTGTGTCTTAGCCTGTGTGGCGACGGAGATGACCGACCGATGTTGTTCCGGCGGATGTGCTCGACCGATGTTGTTCCGGCGAGTATGATCGTCCAGCTGTGGCACGGCTGGCGAGTATGACCGACCAGAGTGACAGCTCTGGCGGATTGTGGTCTTCGACCACTAATCAGATCTGATGATGACTCGGAAGTGCGTGTGACCCTCACCGAACTCATATGGCTGGTGTAGCTGCGAGTGGGGGTGTGTCGCGTACTTTCCGTATGACCGCATGTGCCTGCGGTGGGTATTTACGGATGTCCAAAACTAGACTTATGACTAATGAACCCCGGTTGGGGAAATGATTATTATGACTTGTGACCTGATGACCCGTTTGGGGAATGATCTGATATGATTTATGTTTTGCATAATACTAGTATGATAGGTCATGTTTCGCATTGCATGTAGGTGAGTTTGGCATACGGGGTTTCCTTCGGGAAACTCACGACATTGTTGTTTGATTTCAGGTTCCCCTTCGGGAGCTGTTTGGGTGGTGACTAAGGACGAGTGCATTTTGGAGTCGGGTCCTCGTGTCTATTTTGAGGTTATTATGACTACTTGTATATATGTATATTGTAGTTTGATGTAGTCATTCTTTTGACCACTCATGTATACGGTGCAACACCATATATTATATTTATATTTTCGAGTAGCATCCTCTCTGTTGATGTTTATCCTTTGATCATCCTTTATTTAAAAGTTTAAATTTTCCGCTGTTTCGGGAATGTTACATAACCAAACCACTCCAAACTTCCAATTCTACAAATAAAAAAACATACATATAGATTCATCACACCCAAAAAACCCAAAATTAAATAAAGAAACAAGCAAATACATCACCCGAGAAAACCTCTTTGGGTTTGTAACTTTTGAATCTTCACTGTGATCGTAGCATATATTTTGTCGTAATCAAATTGCTTAAAAAAAAGAAAAAAGCAAGCAATTTAAATACACCACTCCAATAAGAGCATAAATAACAACACCGAGGGTAATCGGGCGCCATGCACCCTCTTTCTGCCACGTCAGCTCACCCAACCCACTCAAAAAATCTTTTTAACCACGCCCAGACTACTCATCCACCCTACATTCTCTCAATCTTGGGTAAAATATATAAAAAAATCACCAAAAAATCTACAAAATCAAAACAAATAAAAATTATTTTTTCAGATTTAAAAAAAAACAATTTAAACGAATTTAAAAACATTTTTAACTCTAAATAAAAATAAAAAATCAAACCAATGAGGATACACATGCGCCTACCCCAAGGCACCCGAGCGTCCAATCGGGACGCCCGACGCACAACCACGCACCCGGGTGAGCACCCCGCCCGACACCAGCCCACCTCGTTAAGGGTTGGGCGCCCGGACTGTGCGGCCCCTGCCACCGGTATTGTTAACAACGTTCTAACAAGAAGGAAAACACACACCAAAAAGGCATAGCGGCCCAATGGGACCCACCCACGTGCCCCTCACGTGACGCCAACTTCCCTCTGACTCCTCTCGTCACCCTATAAGATCCCAAATCCCTCCTTCTCGAACAAGAGCTCCTATAAAATCCCCAAATCCCAAACTTCCCTCTTTTCTTCTCTCTCTCTCTCTCTCTCTCTAACCCGGGACGACTCCACACCTCGAAAGGTACACTTCTCCACACAAAACCTAGGGTATCCTCCCCAAAAGCTCCAATCTTTGCCCTCTTTCAGGTCGTCGGAGGTGGGCGATGGCGACGTTCGAGCTGTACCGGCGATCCACCATCGGAATGTGCCTCACCGAGACGCTCGACGAGATGGTGTCCAATGGCACGCTCAACCCCGAGCTCGCCATCCAGGTTCTCGTCCAGTTCGATAAGGTCGGTTTGGTGGGCTTCGGTTTGGTTTGGTTTGGTTCGGTTATTATGTTGATTTGATTTGGTGGTATGGTTGTTTTTTGGTGCAGTCGATGACGGAGGCGCTGGAAACGCAGGTCAAGAGTAAGGTCACTATAAAGGTGAAATTTTTATGGCTTTTGATTCTTTCCTTTGATGATTGATATATTTTGATCTTGTGTGGTTGATATATTTTGATCTTGTGTGGTTTCTTTTCACGTTGTATGTCATTCTAAAGCAAATCGGGAGATAAAAGTGGTATCTTTGAAAGAAAACTGTTAAACGGATTGCTGGAAGGATGACGTATTGTGTTATAGTACTGTTCTTCCATTGGTAAAATGTTCTTTAATGAGTTGGTAATTTGGTTGGTGAATAAGGTTGTATTTGCATTGATGGCATGCCATCATAATTCTTTGTGGGCTCGGTGTAAGGAGACCTTTCCTCCTGTAGTTTAGGTGCCCCCTGCATTTCTATTAGACCTAAGGATATGCATTAACAAGAATGCCTTGATCCGTTTGTGGTCCTACACTCATTAATTTGTGCAATTACTCTCAAGGGCATGCAGTTATTTGATTGTGTTTATATTAAATACTTTATTTCTTTATTTTTTTATAAAAATAGCATGATTGTGTCCATACGAAGAGGTCTGCCCTTCCTTCATTAAAGGTAGGATTATGAAATGCAAAAGAACACTAGATGAGGTCCTAATATATATACATGTAACACTTTATAGTATTATACTTTTTATTGGTGCCATGGTAATTTTGTGGATTATTTTGCCTCTACGATCTTTTAACTGTTTCCATTATATTATTTTCTATTTTTTTTAAAATGGTCTTGATGTCTTTTAGGTTTCACAGTTTAGCATTACAGATTCTACATTGACGTTGATGTTATTTCCTGTATAAAACAAATCCTGTTTAACAAGAAAAATAACAGTATAGTGCTAAACTAGGTAAAGTAACACACCCAAGCTACGACAAATGTACCATTCCTTGGATGTTCTTACCTTAAGCGCTTGACAATTTTTTACAAGGGGATGGGACAGAATTTTAGTGTTTGAAAACTTGAGTGGGATGCCACCTGGATTTGTGAATATGCAACTGCACATTTACTTGGAGTTGCATATTCTCTTAACACTGAAGATGTTTTTGGCCATAAGAATGGAGTTGCATTAAAATTTGTGATATGTTGTGTACTATTCCATTAAAATGTGATCTTTCTTGAGCTGCATATTCCTGAAATCCTGTTTAACAAGAATCCTGTTTTAACATATCAATCCATAGAAGTTCAAGAAAGATCCATTAAAAATGTGATCATTAAAATCCTGTTTAATATATCAATCCAAGCTCAAGAAAGATCCATTAAATTTTTACTTGGAGTTGCACATTCCTGAGTTGCATATTCTCTAACACTGAAGATGTTTTTGGCCATAAGAATATAGAATGAAGGAAATAAGAGGAATTTGAGTTCCTGAGAACTCTGATTGAAGTAGTTCGTAATGAAGTTCGAATGACCATGTAACAAAAGTTTTTCCAACGGATGGTCAAACTTTAATGGAGCATATTTAGGGGGTTCAACGTTGAGCTTTATTAGTTCACAGGTGAAGTTTGATTTGGATGTACCAATAAAAAAAGGTTTGATTTCGATGTATGGATCATGAGAGTAGCAATTTACCCTTTATTATTTTTCACTTCGAATTTTTGACTTCACATATTTGTATTGTTGTCAAGCAGCATTTGGTAATTCGGTCAACATTCAGATGGTTAAATATTTTCTCGTGGATGAACACATACCATTAAATTTCTCTACTCATGTGCTTATTTGTTCTTTCCTCTAGGGGCATCTGCATACGTACAGATTCTGCGACAACGTTTGGACTTTCATTCTACAGGATGCAACGTTCAAGAATGAGGAGTGCCAGGAGAGTGTGGGTAGAGTGAAGATTGTAGCATGTGACTCAAAACTGCTCACACAGTGAGCAGATGCTGTCCCTGTGTTCGTCGTATACAAGATGTGATGAATAACTACATCACAAACTTTGTTTCTTCACAAACTGTGTTAGTCTGTGAACCTCGCTTATTAATGGAGGCAATTATGTGTTTCAAAAAAATGAGTTTGCTGTTGTGGGTGCATGGTCTAGCCTCTTTCTTGAGCTTCTATGGATTGATATGTTGTGTACTAGGATTCATTCGCCACCTGGATTTGTGAATATGCAACTGCACATTTACTTTCAGAAGATACGTCAGTAGTGGCGTCAGATAATTAAAGGTGTTGCTTGCGTTGATGTTCACATCATCAGTTTACTATTGTGGTTGTGAGATTTCTCTTAATCCAACATCAAGATGATAACAAGTTATAAGTGATGGGAGTTGTAAAGCGTGATGTCGGATTAGTAGAGGCTCTTGATTTCCTCGTGAGTCATGATCTTACTGTAACTGTCTTATCTCTATTGTAGAAGTTGAAGTGGAAATATCAAGTGGAGTACAGAATAACCTACCCTACACTGCGCGCAGCATTGCCTGCCGCAGTATCTCCTTCAACTGAGTAAGGATGTACATGGCACCCTATCATATAAGGATTTCTAGTGAGTACAGCCAGAACCCAGAGTTGGGAGTACACCAAGAAACGTACATACAAAGATACATGTCCAAAAAAGATAACTACGTGAAATCCGAAGACAACAAAACGTTGCATTTCGGCTTTCAAAAATAAAAAAATGTTGCATTTTGTACTGGCCGTAAGCTGTGAAGGTAACTGTCCTAAGGCAATTCTAGACGGTACAGAAACGGTGTAGAAATAACCATTATTGGCGAGGTTGAGGGCACGTTGTATTAGCATACCTCAGTGGGAAATTAATGAATCTCTCATTCATAGACGAGCAAAGGCCAAGGTAGCAAGTTACAATATCGTACAAAATGAACTTCTGGATTCCGACTACAGAGTTGTCAACATCTTGTGAAGCAACTTACAATTACAAATAGAATAACAAGTTGCAATCCTAGACTAATCGAACTGCTGTCGTAACTGCATCTCAGTCTCACTTTTCCAAGCAGCATGACTGGATTGTCCCTTCATCCTCTTACTCTTCTCCTTATCTTTGATGGTTGAACCCTTCTTCTTTTCCTGGGTGCCATTGGGATCCACTGGAGGCCGATCACTACAGAGAGGGCAGACCATGCCTTTTGAGTGTGAGTATGTCTTTGGGACTCCACATTGTATGCACATCCTGATAAGGGTCACGAAAAGACTTAGCAAATGGAAACCTTCATAAAGGAGTAGGAAATCACTGCCAACGTGATAACAGTTTTAGGTCAAATAAACCCCAGAATTCATTGTGTTTGAAAATTCATGATGGTGACTAAAATTAAAAGGTGCTTATCTTACAAACATGACAGCTTAAATTCTTTAACTGCCATAAATAGAGAAAATTGGTAAATGTAATTAAACAATGATGAAATAGAAGCAACACGCATGATTTCCAACAAGTGTTATTCTATCGTGGGATAATGCCTTCAATTGGAGTCAATTTCATAGAGGAGAAGAAAACAAAATGAATTATGATCCTTTCCAATAACACATGGCAAAAACTGGTAATGAGCTCTCAGGAACCAGGACAAATTAATTTTTTACTTTATATTTACACTGAGACTACTGTTGTATAATTACTTAATTTGATACTACTGTTGTATATTGATTATCGTTCTGAAAAACCAATCAGGGAACTTCTTTGAACACTACATAAACTGTCTTCCAGAAATAAAATCAAACTGCAAAAGTTTACAACATGAGTAAGAGCACCTTAAAAGGTCTGCAGCGTCACTTGGTTCAGGATTTGCTGCAGAAATAACCCTTGGCTTTTCTCCGGATGTTTTACCCGGTAGCCCGGAATTAGTAGGCCCGCTTCCATCTATGTCACTTCTTACTCTGTCTCTGATACCTGTAAGTTGAGGTTTGGCTTCCACAACGACACCTAGTATTGAAGCATACAACCATTAATTTTTAGTGATTGTTGAAAAGGAGAGTGGTCAATATTGTAATATTTTTGGTGCAAAAAATGAAAAGGCATTCAAGAGACCAAATACCATCATGAGTATTTGACAAATAAATATGCATTTACCCCTTGGAAAAGGAATATGAGTTCATCACAAGCTGGGGTTTTCTTGATGTGAGGGACTAAAGAAAGTTGCAACTTCCAGACTGAAGTTTCTAAATGAGAATCATGACATCGTAGAAAAAATTCAATTTGGAACCCAAGAAAACTTTCCACACTTTCCTTTCCAAGGAGTGAACAAGGGGTTAACAAGGTCATCCCAGATGCAAATATCATGTATCTAAATCATGAGATAGGTGAGGCGAAGCTACAAAAAACTAAACATACTAATAATCCCATCAAACAACTTGATGTAACATACAAAACAACCTCTTAACTGTGACACAGGTTAATGCCATTACCTTCTCCTAATTCGTAGTGATCAGTGAACATCAGTTTTAGTAAGAGTACCCTCTCTTTGACGCAAGAAAATTCACCTTGTATTTTATTTTGTTAGAAACCAGAGTGAAATGGACAAACGGAAATGTGTGAGTTGAACAAGGGAGAACCAGAATCACAGTTTCCACCATCTCATAGATATATACACTGGGCAAGAAACTGCCGACCACATTATACTCTCATACAAGCTGAAAATCAAAATAGCAACGAAAAACAGAAATTGTAAAAATAAAATCAAATGAGATAAACTCTAAAGTGAGGTACACCTACCAATAAAAATAGAGTACAATGTCATTTTTTCATGCTATAAACAAATACACAATGTCATTACATATTTGTGCCATCAACCGTGTCTCTGTGCCATATAAAATTGTTTCTTTCCAGATTATATTCTTTGCACAACCAAAGAAAGTGTGTAGAACAAAATTATCTTATAACACAAACATCATGACGTAGTAGTAACACTAACACATTGTTTACACAATTACACCACTACACTTTAGAGTTTAGAGTACCCCCACTCCAATGGTAGGAAGAGCTAGAGTGAATCCGCAGTCCACCCAAGTTTAGATGCTTGAGAAAATAGGAATTTATCTCGATTGTTATTTGATATTCAGACACCAAACATATTCTAAAGCCATTCTCAAACATAACATTACATATCTAGATTTTTCAGCATCATTCCATTGCTCCAAACACTAAGATATCATCGTCACCTTAGCACCATTCCATTTTTCAGCATCAAAAAATCAAAATGGCAATTTAGATATCATGATTTTATAGAATCTGCCTTTTAAAACGAGTTCACAAGCACAACCTAAGATAAACTCGAAACGACGACGACAAGAAAAAGTGCGAAAATAAAAATCAAACCGTACCAGCAGGAAGATCCTTCTTCTCCCTCCCCGCCTTCCCCCGTCGTCCTCTCCACCTCCCACCCCTCTCCCTCCCCTCCCCACGCTCCTCTCCTTCCCCCACGCTAATGTTCAGGAACTCCGGCGGTCCTTCGACCTCCAAAACCAAACATAAACCTCAGAAACCCTAATTTCCACACACCGCCAAAAACCACAAACGGCAAAGCAACCATACCTCGGAGAAGGCGCCGAAGGCGGAGGGGAGGAGCGAGTTGGACGAGTTAGAGGAGTGATCGAACACGGATCTCTCGTTTTTCCTCACTTCGCGTTTGGAGGATTCCGTTTTGGGTTCGTCGAGCGAGGAGGAGGAGGTGCGATCGTCGTCGGAGAGGGTCTCGTCCGGGTTCGGGTCGGGTTTGGGCTCGTCCTCGTCGGAGGAGTAGGTTTGCAACAGTGTGAGGCTCATCGCGCCGCCGCAACCGTCGCCGCCGATTGAACTCCGGTTTGGCTCCGTTGTTGGGGTTTAGATCTGGGTGTGTCGTGGGCTTTGGGTGGTCCGCCCATTTAGAGTTTCGGCTGGGCTTGTTTGTCACGACCACACACTAATTGAAGAGTCAATAGTTTGTTGCCGAGGAATTTCGTTTTTTGTCATTTTGTCGGCTACTTTTAATTATAAGTAAGTTCCGACAATTTAACACGAAACACAAACATATGTTATGAACATGAAGATGTTTGGGTCATTTCGTGTTTAGATGAAAAGATTCAGGTAATGGTCATATGCATTGGCTTGGTATACAAAATAATTTCGTGTTGTGTTTGTGTACGGTCAAATTGACCGGTACATGTAAAAATATATGACACAAATGTACTCGATACTATATAATTGTCAGGTCTAATTAGAAATAATATGGAAGGAAACTTGTAGTTTCAAAATCTTTTGGATCAAACATATACACCTACTATCATGTGAAGAAGTCAAGAAACACAAGTGGTGACAATAAGGTCAGTTTGGGAAGCATAAGCTTCTTGGAATCTTGAGTGTAGCCTCTTACGATTGTGGGTAATTTGCTAAAAACTTTCAACCACCAAAGTAGCATTCAAGCACCATTCGAAGCGTCTAGCATTCGTGTCTGAAGGGGTGAAGTACTACAACTTGCGTCAAAGAAGAGGCAATCTTTGGTTAAATTCTTGCGTCTATGATAATTTAATTTCACCTCGAAATGCTAGGAAGCCTCGCTTGTAGAAAATTTGTTTGGCTTCTTGCCACTGTGACGCAAACGTAAGTGTTTGCCAAACTATAATGCCACAACGGAGGATGTGAAAGGAGACTTCGGATTCCAAATTTCGATGTGATATGGGATCGTTGTACACGGACGCGCGTGTCATGGACGCGCCTTATGTGGATCTGTACAGCTCAGCTATTTTCTTTGAGTCAGCGTCCAGTCAGCGAAATTTCTCTTCCCGCGTTTTGGTCTTTTTAAAAAATGCCGGTTCTTTAAGTTGAACGATTCCTTTCCTAATAAACAGATAAGACAGTGTGCAGACCCTAAGACAGCGTGCAGACCCTTTATTCGTGCAGAGCCCACACTTATCACAATTACGTTGGATCAACTTAATTTGTCTGACTTACTTTATGTGTGTGTGTGCGGTTTACATTATGTGTCTGTTCGGTTTACTTTATGCGTGCAGACCCTAGGACAGCAAATACACTTATTCCGGACAACAAATACACTTATTCCGGACAGTAACTACACTTATCCCGGACAGCAAATACACTTATTCCGGGCAACAAATACACTTATTCCGGACAAACTTTCTGTTCCGTTTCTGGACACACTTTCTTCTTATTCTGGACAACAACTACACTTATTCTTGACAGCAAATACACTTATTCCGGACAACAACTACACTTATTCCGGACAGCAAATACACTTATTCCGGACAAACTTTCTGTTCCGTTTCTGGACACACTTTCTTCTTATTCTGGACGGCAACTACACTTATTCTGGACAACAACTACACTTATTCCGGACAACAAATACACTTATTCCGGACAAACTTTCTGTTCCGTTTCTGGACACACTTTCTTCTTATTCTAGACAACATCTACACTTATTCCGGACTGCAAATACACTTATTCCGGACAACAACTACACTTATTTCGGACAGCAAATACACTTATTCCGGACAAACTTTCTGTTCCGTTTCTGGACACACTTTCTTCTTATTCTGGACAGCAACTACACTTATTCTGGATAGCAAATACACTTATTCCGGACAACAACTACACTTATTCCGGACAGCAAATACACTTATTCCGGACAAACTTTCTGTTCCGTTTCTGGACACACTTTCTTCTTATTCTGGACAACAACTACACTTATTCCGGACTGCAAATACACTTATGTAGAATGTTTGTCCAGTTTATGTTGGAAGTTTGTGCAGAAATGGAACAGAAAGTTTGTCCTGTTTATGTAGAAAGTTTATCCTGTTTATGTACAAAGTTTGTCCTGTTTATGTAGAATGATTGTCCAATTGATGTTGGAAGTTTGTCCAGAAACGGAACAGAAAGTATGTCATGTTTATGTAGAAAGTTTGTCATGTTTATGTAGAAAGTTTGTCCTATTTATGTAGAAAGTTTATCATGTTTATGTAGATACAATGAGATACAATGAGAGAAAAATGAGATATTGATGGTACCTATTATTGATGGTAAATATTACACAATAAGATATAATGAGAGCACAAAGATAAACAAACAATACAAACACAAACACACACAAATTACAAAAATAATATATCTTCTCCCAGTAAATCACACACAAACAAACAATACAAACACAAACACACACAAATTACAAAAATAATATATATTTTCCCAGTAAATCGGAAAGAAGATGTAAGACTTAAACATGACTGTCTCATTCACGCTGCTTACGTTGTGAAGAACCCTGAGAGTCGGCATCAGACGCTTCTTCAACGTAATATCTTGCTCGAAATGGTGATTAATTCAGGAGAGATGTACAACATAAACCGCACAGACATAAGTCTTCACCACCGGATCCAACATAAATCACATTCGAAATGGTGACAAGAACCTCGGGAAGTCTTCGTACCACAACATCTTTGTTGCACTGTTGGAGTGCCCGTGACAGAAAAAGAATGAAGAAGAAAGAAAGAGTGTCATCATATTTGTATTTGCGTGGAGAGAGAGAACGTGCTGAGTTGAAACACATTTAATGTGATTTGAGTGGACATCAGGAAGAAAAAAACAAAAAAAATTATTGTTTTGACCACGTAAGGGCTGACATGGATGTCCACGTAAAGCGCGTCTGTGACGCGCTGCGTTCATAAATCATTTTCCTAAAAACAACTTGCCAATCAAAACTGTAAATTCATTGGAGGTTTATGAATTCCAAAGGCGTACAAGGATGCTTATGAAAAATACCACGAGAATAACTAATTAAAATGCAAAAAACCAAAAAAATACTCTTTCCAAAAGCATGGCCCTTGTGCGTGTGCATTTATGGTTGACTCCCAGTGAGGCTCAAACTGTCAAACATGATTGGAAGGAAAAGTTGAAACTCTGACTACAAAATTAAGGGGTTGGTTAGACGTGCAAGCCTCAACAGGCCGTCGGACCATCCAGCTGAGCTGAGCATATGATTACAATTATGCTTAACTAATAATGTTTAATCCGTTAGTATGCGTCTTGCACATAAGTGGGCAAGTGGCTAAGCAAAAAGCTGACCTGGGGTAGTTGCATGCTCTTATCCACTCCCACTCTTATAGTAGTCACATCATATGAATCGAACATCACTAACCACCACATCCTGCCCATGATTATGAAAAATTCAAAGAACGCCCATTCGTTGGGCTCCTCCAAGTTCCAACTCAGCACATGGGATTGCAAGTTCATGACTTGAAGCAAGTTATTTGAGGTTTGAGTTTGAAAACGTGCTTCACTTGCTAAATGCCCGTTAAGTACACTTAGTTTCATGGCAAATGGAAGACATGTGAAAGGCACATCACAAGCACGTAACTCCTGTTATTTCCCTTTTTCATCTTTCTTTCGAAGAGTGCTTGCATGTGTTTTAGTTACGATGACCAGGATTGGGGCTTAATGAAGGATTTGTAGGAAGTGGGTTTATGAAATTATAGTTCTGTTGAAGGTTATTATGCTCCAAATGTGTTAAGCCCATTATGCTCCAAATGTTTTGTTGGAGAAATACTACTACCAATGTATTTAGACAAAATTATATAACAAATACATATTTATGTATAGACCCATATCGGGTCCATTAGAGATATTTACGGCCCATCACAATATATATATGAGCCCTCTTCATGGAATGATAAATACAATTCTTTCTTCAATCTACAACAGATAATCACCTTCTTCCCTCTATGTTCCTTTTCTTGTTTGTCGACGATCCCTTCCTCCCCTCATCTCCACCACCGATCATCATCATCGGAGTTCATCATGTTTTTAGCCCAAAAGTGCTCCAACGCACATGATTGACATTTATTAGAAATTAAAACCAATTCCAAGTACGCAACAGACTCGAAAATAACAAATCCAATGGAGAAAGAAATCATAATTGCAAATCCAAAACACCAAACCACGCAAAACACGTAATATTTAACGTGGAAACCCGATACGGGAAAAACCACGGACGACACAACTCCAAATCTACTATAGAGAAACATATTACAAGGAGAAGCTTACAGGAAACGCGAACAACCGGCGAGAATATCCGATTAAATTTGCTCACACCGAATCAACAAGGATGACATCTCTCTTTTCTCTCAAGAATGCAAAGTAGACAATAGGAATTACCCTTAATCTCTCCTAAACAAAAAGGGGACGAAATTGCCTTTATATAGTAGGTCAAAACAAATATAAGTTGCACCAAAATCGTGTGGAGAAATGTGCAAATCGTGGGCAGGACTGGGTAAAACGGTCGACCGAATGGGTGCTTCGGTCGACCGATCTTCTAACCGTAACGCAAACCAGGTTTTCTCGGTCGACCGAAACTTAAGTACCGGTCGACCGAAAAGTGACAGTCATTTTTCCTGTTTTGCTCAAGTGCATACTCGGTCGACCGAACACTTAAGTTCCGGTCGACCGAAAATGGACAGACACTTTTGTCCAGCTCCTCGTGTGTGCCTTGCCGACCGAACAACTCCTCTCGATCGACCAAAACACGCCAGACGCTGTTGCTGGACAAATCAGAACACATATCCGGTCGACCGAACGCCTTCCGGTCGACCGAATGTCTGTTTTATTCTACGAATACTTTAATCACATATTCAAGGTAAACAACAACAATCTCCACTTTTACCTTGAATAGCCCCCGAAAATATTTGAAGGAACACTTCCTTCCTCATTGTGTCGTCGTCTTAACTCCATCTACTTGGAACTCACACCAACCAAGTTCACGCATACCATGAACTTAGTTGAAATAACTGGCTTCGTCAACATATCAGCCGGATTATCTTCAGTGCCCACCTTCTTCACTACCACACTTCCTTCAGCAACAACTTCCCGAATGAAGTGATAACGGACGTCGATATGTTTCGTCCTCTCGTGGTACATCTGATCCTTCGTCAGATGAATGACACTCTGACTATCACAATAAACAACCACTGTATTCTGACCTGGACTAAGCTCTCCAGATAAACCTTTCAGTCAAAGAGCTTCCTTTATACCCTCGGTCGCTGCCATATACTCTGCCTCCGTTGTAGACAAAGCAACAATGTGTTGCAACGTCGCTTTCCAGCTAATAGTTATGCTCCCAACAATGAACACATAATCAGTCATAGATCTTCGTCTATCGTGGTCTCCCGCGTAATCAGCATCTACAAACTCCATTAACGAATACCAAGATCGACCAAATTTCAGAGATAGCTTAGTTGTACCTTTTAGATACCGGAGAATCCACTTCACAGTTGACCAATGCTCATTTCCTGGATTCGACATATAACGGCTCACAATGCTGACCGCCTGAGCTATATCTGGACGAGTGCATATCATAGCATACATCAGGCTGCCAACTGCACTAGTATAAGGCACACGTGACATGTATGCCTTATCCTCATCCTTCTTGAGACACAAGTCTACCGAGAGCTTAAAATGTGCGACGAGAGGAATTCTTTCAGACTTGGCATCTTCTATGACAAAACGATGCAAGACTTTCTCAATATATTGTTGTTGGGAGAGAAACAAGCTCTTGCATGTACGACCGCGATGTATCTCGATACCTAGAATCATCTTCGCTGAACTGAGATCCTCCACCTCGAACTCAGCCTTTAACAATTCTTTAAGCTCAAATATTGTAGACTTGTCCTTAGCTGCTACCAACATATCATCTACATAGAGTAATAACAAAACAAGAGAGTCATCTGGAAATACCTTTCGGTAAACACAACAGTCATACTGGGATCTGCTGTACCCATGTCCAACCATAAAAGAATTAAATCTTTTATACCATTGTCGAGGCGACTACTTTAACCATAAAACGACTTCTTCGGCAAACAGACCTGATTCTCTTTACCCTCGACCACAAAGCCCTCAGGTTGGGACATGTAAATTTGCCCATCTAATTCTCCATGTAAGAAAGCGGTCTTCACATCTAGTTGCTCTAACTCTAAATCATGAATTGCAACCAAACTCAACAAAACACGAATAGAAGTATGCTTCACAACGGGTGAGAAAATATCGCTATAATCCACATCCTCCACCTGACTAAAACCACGAGCAACTAATCGAGTTTTGTATCTCACATCTGAGAGACCCTCAATTTTCTTCTTGAAGACCCATTTGCAGCTAACGACCCTTTTTCCTTTTCGAAGTTCTACCAGCTTCCAAGTTTGGTACTTATGAAGAGACTCCATCTCTTCATTCATTGCACCCACCCAAGCAGCTGAATCAGGTGCCAAAATTGCCTCTGAATACTTGCTCGGCTCACCAGAGGTTCTAATATCTTCAGTTGCACTAAGAGCATATGCAAGGACTGATTCAGCGTATCTTCGGGGTTTCTTGGTCAGTCGCCTCTCACTGTCCCTTGCCAACAAATACTCTTCTTCTTCCTCAGATTTCGAACTCTCTCCTTGTGTCACACTGGAATCCTCATCAACAGTCACTACTGGTGGCTCCACCTGAACCAGAGTCTCACTTGACACAAGAGTAGAAAATAACAGTGTCTTTCCTGGAAGGTAATATAACAAGCTCATTAAAGACAATATTTCTTTCAACCATGAGCTTCTGAGATTCCTTGCACCACAGACGATAACCCTTTACACCCAAATCGTAGCCAAGGAATATACACTTCATCGACCGAGCATTCAATTTTCCTTGATCTACATGTGTGTACGTTGGACAACCGAAGACTCTCAACTTAGACAAATCTGAAGCTCCACCTGTCCAAACTCATTCCGGTGTTCTCATGTCCAAAACGGTGTGAGGTGAACGATTCACTAAATAACAAGCGGTACACATTGCTTCTGCCCAAAAATCCTTTGTCAGGTCAGCATTCAGAAGCATACATCTAGTTTTCTCCAAGGGAGTTCGATTCAGACGTTCTGCTACTTCGTTCTGTTGTGGTGTGTGACGTATGGTTTGTAGGATCGTGTGGGTTATGGGTCCACTAATCACTTTCTAATCACGATTAAGCCCTAATTAACTACTTGGTTGATTGATCAAAGAATTGCAGCGGAAATTAACAACAAATCAAACACAAGTAGGAAAGAAAGACAATGCAAACCACACAAAGACGCGTCGGATTTACAGAGGTTCGGCCGCGCCTACGTCCTCTCTTGCAAGCCCCTCTCGAATCCCCGTTCGAGCTCCTCTTGCGTCTTCACTATGCCTCCCCGTTCCGGGCCGGGAGCAACGCCTTTTACAAGTCTTCAAGCTCGCGAACAACCCTCGCCGAGCTTGGCACCACCTCTCACAAACCGAGAGAATCACTTCGGGCTTTCACCGAAATCCTTGCTTCTTGTCTTGGGCTTTCACCAAGACCCTTGCTCACTTTGTCTTGGGCTTTCACCAAGACCCTTGCTCTCTTGACAACATTTGGAGTGGAACTCACTCTTCTAGTATTGAGCACAACAGATGCTAGATTGATTGTATGATGAATGATGTGTAGATGTGAGGCTTAAGATCACTAATTGGGAGCTTTGAGGTTGTGGAAAATCTCACTATAAGTTTGACACTTTGGAGTTGTGAAATCTTGTAGAAAACTAAGTGTGAACCTCTATTTATAAGCTCCTAAAGATTTCTAGCCGTTTGGACAAGATTTGATTGGGTATTGTGCAAGATACACAAAACAGAAAATCGGGTTCAGAAATCTGTCCAGAAACGGTCGACCGAAAGGTGTATCGGTCGACCGAACCCTTGAGTCTGTTGATGGATCGGTTGACCGAACAAAGGTACTGGTCGACCGAATCACTTAAGTTCTATAGGTCAACGGTCGACCGAACAGGTACCGGTCGACCTAACTACTGGGTTCGGTAGAGAGAAATCTTGATCGGTTGGACAAACTTGTGTCGACCGATAGCAGGGGGTTTTTCACGAATTGAACGGTCGACCGAAGATGGTATTTTGTTCGACCGGTTCAAAAGTATTTGGGGGTGTATATAGGAAAAATGTGTATACGACCGTTGTATAATACGACAAATAAAACGGTCGTATTTTTACCAGAAATAGCAAACGAAACGGTCGACCGAAGGTCTACAGGTCGACCGAACAGGTCTGGGTAATCGGTTAATAGAAGGTGGAATCGGTCGAACGAATTGGTCTGGTATAACAAATATTGTGTATAACCGGTCGACCGAAAGGTGAACGGTCGACCGAACTCAGGTAGACTGGCGACCAATGTTTTAGGTGTTTGGGTGATCTAATGGAGTCCAAATTATATGATATTTTGTGTGTGACTCCTACAAGGAACCTAGTGTGTGAATGCATGCATATTAGCTTAAGTTATGCTCAATTTACATAAGTTCCTAATACTCAAAGAAATATAAAATTACATGTCTTCAATCCTAGCTTGATTACATGTCTTGACTTGATTTTTCTTCTTTCTTGAGTCTTGATCACCTGTAGATGTTAGCACAATACAACATGTATACCATTATACTACATGTGCTAATCTACATGTCCTAATTAAGATTAGGTTTAATTACATCATCAAAATACGGATTAAGACCAAAAAGCCAACAATCTCCCCCTTTTTGATGATGGCAACCTATATCTTAAACCAACCTAATACTTGAAACATGTATAAGTTAACTATGCATATAAATGCTCCCCCTATGGATGTGCATAATTTTTCTTGATAATTTCATGTATATTTCAAGTTACCCTAATCTATTACTTCTCCCCCTTTGACATCCATCAAAAAAAATACAATAATCAATGTAATATATGAATTTAAATTTCTCCCCCATTGACAATTATATATAACTATTTGAGTTCACTGTAGGATGTCATTTGTAATGAAGATGCTCCCCCTAAATTTTGCACTTCATTACTCTAATAAAAGATATAACTATTAAGCTCCCCCTATCAATAAGGCTAGATGGAAACTATGAGTATGATTAAAAGTTAAGTTCAATTAAGTTTCTATTTAAGCCTTATTCTAACATCCATTTAAAATTTGACATTTAAAATCAATGGATGTGATAAATGATTTTCAATGAATAGGGTTAATAATTTTCAATGAATTGAATTATATGATATGTCAATTAAGCATGTGAAGCTAGATTAGAGCTAATTTAACATGAATTGTATAGATAGGAATATATACCAATGTTGAATTCGAATTTAGCTCCAATCTCATTTGGTGATGCAACCGGATTTGAATTTGACTCTTGAGCTCACCCGGTCACCACCAATCTCCTCCTCAAGCACCTACAAGTGTAGATTTAGGTACCCAAACAATTTTGGGTCCTTGAACATTAGCTTTTGGGATCCAAACCATTTTGGTTTTGGGTGCCCACACACTTGAGGAACTAGATTTAACAAATAAATGCTTGCCATTTAAAGTAGTATGAGATACATGGTTTTTCAAATGCACATTGTATCCTAAACCATGTTTAGCTAATGATTGTCTTTGACTACTCAAAAGCATATCAAGCATTTTTGTCCCTTTAGTGAACATTTCAAGATCTTTTCTTAATTGCATATTTGAGGCTTTAAGATCTACATGTTCATCAATAATGGGTGTTTTACTTAGACTAGCAAGTGATGATTCATTTGATTCAAGTCTAGCAATCACCTCATTCTTTTCATTCATGATTAATTCAATTTGGCATTTGAGATCATTTATAGTTATTCTAGCATTTTTGTTCTTTTCACAAATGATCTCATATTGTTTAACTAACTCATGAAATGCTTTTTGAAGCTCATCTTTAGTAAATGTTTCATTAGATGCACTTGAGTTTGAGCTATCACTAAGATCTCTAGATGAGCAAGAATTAGAAATAGAAGAGTTAGAGGCTACCTCACTCAATTCATCTTCAATTGCCATGTGACATGAGTAAGCAAATTCTCCTCTACTATGCAAGGTGGAAGATGATGTTGATGGTGATGATGAGTCATCCCATGTAGCTTTGTGAGCTTCTTCTCTCCTTTCTCTTCTCTTGCTCCTTCCCTTCTCTTTTCTTTTCTCCCTCTTTTTCTCCCCTTCTTTTCTCTCAATTTTGCTTTCCTCCTTCTCCTTCTTTTCTCTTCTCTCAATCCTAATACCCCTTCTTTCAATTTTGTCTTCTTTATTCTTGAGGTATTTGAAAAAATCTTGGGCAAGGACCACGATTTCTTCTTCTTCATCTTCTCTATTTTGCTCCTCAAAATCTGCATGTAAGGCCATAGTAGGAGTTTTCTTGGAAGCTTCTTTTTCTTTGCGATGACTCAATTGAAGCTCATAGGCCATGAGATTTCCAATGAGTTCCTCCATCTTCAATTTGGAAAGATCGTGCGATTCTTCAATTGCGACGACCTTGTCTTCCCAATCGTTGCTCAAAGATCGGAGGAATTTCCGAGTCATCTCTCCTTCATTTATCCTTCTCCCAAGAATCAAAAGAGAGTTAGTAATATCGGTGAAGCGAGTGTTCATGTCGCTTATGTTCTCACCGATTTGCATAGAAAATATTTCATATTTATGCATGAGGAGACTTATCCTAGTTTCTTTGGTTTTGCTATCACCCTCATGATGCATTTGTAACCTATGCCATATTTCATTGGCACTTTCACATCCCCTAATTCTATTGTATTCTCCCTCATTAAGGCCACAATAAAGAATATTCATAATTTTTGAATTCATTTCAATTTCTTTCATTTGAGGCCTAGATAAAGAATCTAACTCATTTTCATTTGGGGGGATGTATGGAGTTTGAATAAACTTCCAATACTTAAGGTCATTTGATATTAAAAAGATTTTCATTCTATTTTTCCAATAATCATAATTTGACCCATTAAGCAAAGGAGGCCTTGTGGTGCATAAACCCTCTAAGTGATTAGATGTGCTAGCCATGCTAAAAATACGATTAAGTATAGAATTTAGCTAACAAGGCTCTGATACCAAATGTAGGATCGTGTGGGTTATGGGTCCACTAATCACTTTCTAATCACGATTAAGCCCTAATTAACTACTTGGTTGATTGATCAAAGAATTGCAGCGGAAATTAACAACAAATCAAACACAAGTAGGAAAGAAAGACAATGCAAACCACACAAAGACGCGTCGGATTTACAGAGGTTCGGCCGCGCCTACGTCCTCTCTTGCAAGCCCCTCTCGAATCCCCGTTCGAGCTCCTCTTGCGTCTTCACTATGCCTCCCCGTTCCGGGCCGGGAGCAACGCCTTTTACAAGTCTTCAAGCTCGCGAACAACCCTCGCCGAGCTTGGCACCACCTCTCACAAACCGAGAGAATCACTTCGGGCTTTCACCGAAATCCTTGCTTCTTGTCTTGGGCTTTCACCAAGACCCTTGCTCACTTTGTCTTGGGCTTTCACCAAGACCCTTGCTCTCTTGACAACATTTGGAGTGGAACTCACTCTTCTAGTATTGAGCACAACAGATGCTAGATTGATTGTATGATGAATGATGTGTAGATGTGAGGCTTAAGATCACTAATTGGGAGCTTTGAGGTTGTGGAAAATCTCACTATAAGTTTGACACTTTGGAGTTGTGAAATCTTGTAGAAAACTAAGTGTGAACCTCTATTTATAAGCTCCTAAAGATTTCTAGCCGTTTGGACAAGATTTGATTGGGTATTGTGCAAGATACACAAAACAGAAAATCGGGTTCAGAAATCTGTCCAGAAACGGTCGACCGAAAGGTGTATCGGTCGACCGAACCCTTGAGTCTGTTGATGGATCGGTTGACCGAACAAAGGTACTGGTCGACCGAATCACTTAAGTTCTATAGGTCAACGGTCGACCGAACAGGTACCGGTCGACCTAACTACTGGGTTCGGTAGAGAGAAATCTTGATCGGTTGGACAAACTTGTGTCGACCGATAGCAGGGGGTTTTTCACGAATTGAACGGTCGACCGAAGATGGTATTTTGTTCGACCGGTTCAAAAGTATTTGGGGGTGTATATAGGAAAAATGTGTATACGACCGTTGTATAATACGACAAATAAAACGGTCGTATTTTTACCAGAAATAGCAAACGAAACGGTCGACCGAAGGTCTACAGGTCGACCGAACAGGTCTGGGTAATCGGTTAATAGAAGGTGGAATCGGTCGAACGAATTGGTCTGGTATAACAAATATTGTGTATAACCGGTCGACCGAAAGGTGAACGGTCGACCGAACTCAGGTAGACTGGCGACCAATGTTTTAGGTGTTTGGGTGATCTAATGGAGTCCAAATTATATGATATTTTGTGTGTGACTCCTACAAGGAACCTAGTGTGTGAATGCATGCATATTAGCTTAAGTTATGCTCAATTTACATAAGTTCCTAATACTCAAAGAAATATAAAATTACATGTCTTCAATCCTAGCTTGATTACATGTCTTGACTTGATTTTTCTTCTTTCTTGAGTCTTGATCACCTGTAGATGTTAGCACAATACAACATGTATACCATTATACTACATGTGCTAATCTACATGTCCTAATTAAGATTAGGTTTAATTACATCATCAAAATACGGATTAAGACCAAAAAGCCAACAATCTCCCCCTTTTTGATGATGGCAACCTATATCTTAAACCAACCTAATACTTGAAACATGTATAAGTTAACTATGCATATAAATGCTCCCCCTATGGATGTGCATAATTTTTCTTGATAATTTCATGTATATTTCAAGTTACCCTAATCTATTACTTCTCCCCCTTTGACATCCATCAAAAAAAATACAATAATCAATGTAATATATGAATTTAAATTTCTCCCCCATTGACAATTATATATAACTATTTGAGTTCACTGTAGGATGTCATTTGTAATGAAGATGCTCCCCCTAAATTTTGCACTTCATTACTCTAATAAAAGATATAACTATTAAGCTCCCCCTATCAATAAGGCTAGATGGAAACTATGAGTATGATTAAAAGTTAAGTTCAATTAAGTTTCTATTTAAGCCTTATTCTAACATCCATTTAAAATTTGACATTTAAAATCAATGGATGTGATAAATGATTTTCAATGAATAGGGTTAATAATTTTCAATGAATTGAATTATATGATATGTCAATTAAGCATGTGAAGCTAGATTAGAGCTAATTTAACATGAATTGTATAGATAGGAATATATACCAATGTTGAATTCGAATTTAGCTCCAATCTCATTTGGTGATGCAACCGGATTTGAATTTGACTCTTGAGCTCACCCGGTCACCACCAATCTCCTCCTCAAGCACCTACAAGTGTAGATTTAGGTACCCAAACAATTTTGGGTCCTTGAACATTAGCTTTTGGGATCCAAACCATTTTGGTTTTGGGTGCCCACACACTTGAGGAACTAGATTTAACAAATAAATGCTTGCCATTTAAAGTAGTATGAGATACATGGTTTTTCAAATGCACATTGTATCCTAAACCATGTTTAGCTAATGATTGTCTTTGACTACTCAAAAGCATATCAAGCATTTTTGTCCCTTTAGTGAACATTTCAAGATCTTTTCTTAATTGCATATTTGAGGCTTTAAGATCTACATGTTCATCAATAATGGGTGTTTTACTTAGACTAGCAAGTGATGATTCATTTGATTCAAGTCTAGCAATCACCTCATTCTTTTCATTCATGATTAATTCAATTTGGCATTTGAGATCATTTATAGTTATTCTAGCATTTTTGTTCTTTTCACAAATGATCTCATATTGTTTAACTAACTCATGAAATGCTTTTTGAAGCTCATCTTTAGTAAATGTTTCATTAGATGCACTTGAGTTTGAGCTATCACTAAGATCTCTAGATGAGCAAGAATTAGAAATAGAAGAGTTAGAGGCTACCTCACTCAATTCATCTTCAATTGCCATGTGACATGAGTAAGCAAATTCTCCTCTACTATGCAAGGTGGAAGATGATGTTGATGGTGATGATGAGTCATCCCATGTAGCTTTGTGAGCTTCTTCTCTCCTTTCTCTTCTCTTGCTCCTTCCCTTCTCTTTTCTTTTCTCCCTCTTTTTCTCCCCTTCTTTTCTCTCAATTTTGCTTTCCTCCTTCTCCTTCTTTTCTCTTCTCTCAATCCTAATACCCCTTCTTTCAATTTTGTCTTCTTTATTCTTGAGGTATTTGAAAAAATCTTGGGCAAGGACCACGATTTCTTCTTCTTCATCTTCTCTATTTTGCTCCTCAAAATCTGCATGTAAGGCCATAGTAGGAGTTTTCTTGGAAGCTTCTTTTTCTTTGCGATGACTCAATTGAAGCTCATAGGCCATGAGATTTCCAATGAGTTCCTCCATCTTCAATTTGGAAAGATCGTGCGATTCTTCAATTGCGACGACCTTGTCTTCCCAATCGTTGCTCAAAGATCGGAGGAATTTCCGAGTCATCTCTCCTTCATTTATCCTTCTCCCAAGAATCAAAAGAGAGTTAGTAATATCGGTGAAGCGAGTGTTCATGTCGCTTATGTTCTCACCGATTTGCATAGAAAATATTTCATATTTATGCATGAGGAGACTTATCCTAGTTTCTTTGGTTTTGCTATCACCCTCATGATGCATTTGTAACCTATGCCATATTTCATTGGCACTTTCACATCCCCTAATTCTATTGTATTCTCCCTCATTAAGGCCACAATAAAGAATATTCATAATTTTTGAATTCATTTCAATTTCTTTCATTTGAGGCCTAGATAAAGAATCTAACTCATTTTCATTTGGGGGGATGTATGGAGTTTGAATAAACTTCCAATACTTAAGGTCATTTGATATTAAAAAGATTTTCATTCTATTTTTCCAATAATCATAATTTGACCCATTAAGCAAAGGAGGCCTTGTGGTGCATAAACCCTCTAAGTGATTAGATGTGCTAGCCATGCTAAAAATACGATTAAGTATAGAATTTAGCTAACAAGGCTCTGATACCAAATGTAGGATCGTGTGGGTTATGGGTCCACTAATCACTTTCTAATCACGATTAAGCCCTAATTAACTACTTGGTTGATTGATCAAAGAATTGCAGCGGAAATTAACAACAAATCAAACACAAGTAGGAAAGAAAGACAATGCAAACCACACAAAGACGCGTCGGATTTACAGAGGTTCGGCCGCGCCTACGTCCTCTCTTGCAAGCCCCTCTCGAATCCCCGTTCGAGCTCCTCTTGCGTCTTCACTATGCCTCCCCGTTCCGGGCCGGGAGCAACGCCTTTTACAAGTCTTCAAGCTCGCGAACAACCCTCGCCGAGCTTGGCACCACCTCTCACAAACCGAGAGAATCACTTCGGGCTTTCACCGAAATCCTTGCTTCTTGTCTTGGGCTTTCACCAAGACCCTTGCTCACTTTGTCTTGGGCTTTCACCAAGACCCTTGCTCTCTTGACAACATTTGGAGTGGAACTCACTCTTCTAGTATTGAGCACAACAGATGCTAGATTGATTGTATGATGAATGATGTGTAGATGTGAGGCTTAAGATCACTAATTGGGAGCTTTGAGGTTGTGGAAAATCTCACTATAAGTTTGACACTTTGGAGTTGTGAAATCTTGTAGAAAACTAAGTGTGAACCTCTATTTATAAGCTCCTAAAGATTTCTAGCCGTTTGGACAAGATTTGATTGGGTATTGTGCAAGATACACAAAACAGAAAATCGGGTTCAGAAATCTGTCCAGAAACGGTCGACCGAAAGGTGTATCGGTCGACCGAACCCTTGAGTCTGTTGATGGATCGGTTGACCGAACAAAGGTACTGGTCGACCGAATCACTTAAGTTCTATAGGTCAACGGTCGACCGAACAGGTACCGGTCGACCTAACTACTGGGTTCGGTAGAGAGAAATCTTGATCGGTTGGACAAACTTGTGTCGACCGATAGCAGGGGGTTTTTCACGAATTGAACGGTCGACCGAAGATGGTATTTTGTTCGACCGGTTCAAAAGTATTTGGGGGTGTATATAGGAAAAATGTGTATACGACCGTTGTATAATACGACAAATAAAACGGTCGTATTTTTACCAGAAATAGCAAACGAAACGGTCGACCGAAGGTCTACAGGTCGACCGAACAGGTCTGGGTAATCGGTTAATAGAAGGTGGAATCGGTCGAACGAATTGGTCTGGTATAACAAATATTGTGTATAACCGGTCGACCGAAAGGTGAACGGTCGACCGAACTCAGGTAGACTGGCGACCAATGTTTTAGGTGTTTGGGTGATCTAATGGAGTCCAAATTATATGATATTTTGTGTGTGACTCCTACAAGGAACCTAGTGTGTGAATGCATGCATATTAGCTTAAGTTATGCTCAATTTACATAAGTTCCTAATACTCAAAGAAATATAAAATTACATGTCTTCAATCCTAGCTTGATTACATGTCTTGACTTGATTTTTCTTCTTTCTTGAGTCTTGATCACCTGTAGATGTTAGCACAATACAACATGTATACCATTATACTACATGTGCTAATCTACATGTCCTAATTAAGATTAGGTTTAATTACATCATCAAAATACGGATTAAGACCAAAAAGCCAACAATCTCCCCCTTTTTGATGATGGCAACCTATATCTTAAACCAACCTAATACTTGAAACATGTATAAGTTAACTATGCATATAAATGCTCCCCCTATGGATGTGCATAATTTTTCTTGATAATTTCATGTATATTTCAAGTTACCCTAATCTATTACTTCTCCCCCTTTGACATCCATCAAAAAAAATACAATAATCAATGTAATATATGAATTTAAATTTCTCCCCCATTGACAATTATATATAACTATTTGAGTTCACTGTAGGATGTCATTTGTAATGAAGATGCTCCCCCTAAATTTTGCACTTCATTACTCTAATAAAAGATATAACTATTAAGCTCCCCCTATCAATAAGGCTAGATGGAAACTATGAGTATGATTAAAAGTTAAGTTCAATTAAGTTTCTATTTAAGCCTTATTCTAACATCCATTTAAAATTTGACATTTAAAATCAATGGATGTGATAAATGATTTTCAATGAATAGGGTTAATAATTTTCAATGAATTGAATTATATGATATGTCAATTAAGCATGTGAAGCTAGATTAGAGCTAATTTAACATGAATTGTATAGATAGGAATATATACCAATGTTGAATTCGAATTTAGCTCCAATCTCATTTGGTGATGCAACCGGATTTGAATTTGACTCTTGAGCTCACCCGGTCACCACCAATCTCCTCCTCAAGCACCTACAAGTGTAGATTTAGGTACCCAAACAATTTTGGGTCCTTGAACATTAGCTTTTGGGATCCAAACCATTTTGGTTTTGGGTGTCCACACACTTGAGGAACTAGATTTAACAAATAAATGCTTGCCATTTAAAGTAGTATGAGATACATGGTTTTTCAAATGCACATTGTATCCTAAACCATGTTTAGCTAATGATTGTCTTTGACTACTCAAAAGCATATCAAGCATTTTTGTCCCTTTAGTGAACATTTCAAGATCTTTTCTTAATTGCATATTTGAGGCTTTAAGATCTACATGTTCATCAATAATGGGTGTTTTACTTAGACTAGCAAGTGATGATTCATTTGATTCAAGTCTAGCAATCACCTCATTCTTTTCATTCATGATTAATTCAATTTGGCATTTGAGATCATTTATAGTTATTCTAGCATTTTTGTTCTTTTCACAAATGATCTCATATTGTTTAACTAACTCATGAAATGCTTTTTGAAGCTCATCTTTAGTAAATGTTTCATTAGATGCACTTGAGTTTGAGCTATCACTAAGATCTCTAGATGAGCAAGAATTAGAAATAGAAGAGTTAGAGGCTACCTCACTCAATTCATCTTCAATTGCCATGTGACATGAGTAAGCAAATTCTCCTCTACTATGCAAGGTGGAAGATGATGTTGATGGTGATGATGAGTCATCCCATGTAGCTTTGTGAGCTTCTTCTCTCCTTTCTCTTCTCTTGCTCCTTCCCTTCTCTTTTCTTTTCTCCCTCTTTTTCTCCCCTTCTTTTCTCTCAATTTTGCTTTCCTCCTTCTCCTTCTTTTCTCTTCTCTCAATCCTAATACCCCTTCTTTCAATTTTGTCTTCTTTATTCTTGAGGTATTTGAAAAAATCTTGGGCAAGGACCACGATTTCTTCTTCTTCATCTTCTCTATTTTGCTCCTCAAAATCTGCATGTAAGGCCATAGTAGGAGTTTTCTTGGAAGCTTCTTTTTCTTTGCGATGACTCAATTGAAGCTCATAGGCCATGAGATTTCCAATGAGTTCCTCCATCTTCAATTTGGAAAGATCGTGCGATTCTTCAATTGCGACGACCTTGTCTTCCCAATCGTTGCTCAAAGATCGGAGGAATTTCCGAGTCATCTCTCCTTCATTTATCCTTCTCCCAAGAATCAAAAGAGAGTTAGTAATATCGGTGAAGCGAGTGTTCATGTCGCTTATGTTCTCACCGATTTGCATAGAAAATATTTCATATTTATGCATGAGGAGACTTATCCTAGTTTCTTTGGTTTTGCTATCACCCTCATGATGCATTTGTAACCTATGCCATATTTCATTGGCACTTTCACATCCCCTAATTCTATTGTATTCTCCCTCATTAAGGCCACAATAAAGAATATTCATAATTTTTGAATTCATTTCAATTTCTTTCATTTGAGGCCTAGATAAAGAATCTAACTCATTTTCATTTGGGGGGATGTATGGAGTTTGAATAAACTTCCAATACTTAAGGTCATTTGATATTAAAAAGATTTTCATTCTATTTTTCCAATAATCATAATTTGACCCATTAAGCAAAGGAGGCCTTGTGGTGCATAAACCCTCTAAGTGATTAGATGTGCTAGCCATGCTAAAAATACGATTAAGTATAGAATTTAGCTAACAAGGCTCTGATACCAAATGTAGGATCGTGTGGGTTATGGGTCCACTAATCACTTTCTAATCACGATTAAGCCCTAATTAACTACTTGGTTGATTGATCAAAGAATTGCAGCGGAAATTAACAACAAATCAAACACAAGTAGGAAAGAAAGACAATGCAAACCACACAAAGACGCGTCGGATTTACAGAGGTTCGGCCGCGCCTACGTCCTCTCTTGCAAGCCCCTCTCGAATCCCCGTTCGAGCTCCTCTTGCGTCTTCACTATGCCTCCCCGTTCCGGGCCGGGAGCAACGCCTTTTACAAGTCTTCAAGCTCGCGAACAACCCTCGCCGAGCTTGGCACCACCTCTCACAAACCGAGAGAATCACTTCGGGCTTTCACCGAAATCCTTGCTTCTTGTCTTGGGCTTTCACCAAGACCCTTGCTCACTTTGTCTTGGGCTTTCACCAAGACCCTTGCTCTCTTGACAACATTTGGAGTGGAACTCACTCTTCTAGTATTGAGCACAACAGATGCTAGATTGATTGTATGATGAATGATGTGTAGATGTGAGGCTTAAGATCACTAATTGGGAGCTTTGAGGTTGTGGAAAATCTCACTATAAGTTTGACACTTTGGAGTTGTGAAATCTTGTAGAAAACTAAGTGTGAACCTCTATTTATAAGCTCCTAAAGATTTCTAGCCGTTTGGACAAGATTTGATTGGGTATTGTGCAAGATACACAAAACAGAAAATCGGGTTCAGAAATCTGTCCAGAAACGGTCGACCGAAAGGTGTATCGGTCAACCGAACCCTTGAGTCTGTTGATGGATCGGTTGACCGAACAAAGGTACTGGTCGACCGAATCACTTAAGTTCTATAGGTCAACGGTCGACCGAACAGGTACCGGTCGACCTAACTACTGGGTTCGGTAGAGAGAAATCTTGATCGGTTGGACAAACTTGTGTCGACCGATAGCAGGGGGTTTTTCACGAATTGAACGGTCGACCGAAGATGGTATTTTGTTCGACCGGTTCAAAAGTATTTGGGGGTGTATATAGGAAAAATGTGTATACGACCGTTGTATAATACGACAAATAAAACGGTCGTATTTTTACCAGAAATAGCAAACGAAACGGTCGACCGAAGGTCTACAGGTCGACCGAACAGGTCTGGGTAATCGGTTAATAGAAGGTGGAATCGGTCGAACGAATTGGTCTGGTATAACAAATATTGTGTATAACCGGTCGACCGAAAGGTGAACGGTCGACCGAACTCAGGTAGACTGGCGACCAATGTTTTAGGTGTTTGGGTGATCTAATGGAGTCCAAATTATATGATATTTTGTGTGTGACTCCTACAAGGAACCTAGTGTGTGAATGCATGCATATTAGCTTAAGTTATGCTCAATTTACATAAGTTCCTAATACTCAAAGAAATATAAAATTACATGTCTTCAATCCTAGCTTGATTACATGTCTTGACTTGATTTTTCTTCTTTCTTGAGTCTTGATCACCTGTAGATGTTAGCACAATACAACATGTATACCATTATACTACATGTGCTAATCTACATGTCCTAATTAAGATTAGGTTTAATTACATCATCAAAATACGGATTAAGACCAAAAAGCCAACATGGTTCGGTGTCTCACGATTCATTCATCCTTGCAGAAATCGTTAAACTCTGAGGAACAAAACTCCAAACCATTATCCGTCCTTAGAACCTTAATTTTCTTTCCTGTTTGATTATCAATCATAACCTTCCAGTGCTGAAAATTCTGAAACACATCGCTCTTTTGTCTCAGAATATAAACCCAAGCCTTCCTAGAGAAATCATCAATAAATATGAACATGTAGCGAGCTCCACCTTTTAATGGAACCTAAGAGGGTCCCCATAAATCAGAGTGAACATAATCTAAAGTGGCCTTGGTGGTGTGCTTTGCTGTTGAGAAGCTAGCCCTTTTCTGCTTTCCCAAAACACAAAATTTACAGAAGTCCAGACTACCGATTTTCTGACTTCCAAACAAACCACGTTTGCTCAACACCGTCATGCCTTTATCGCTCATGTGCCCCAACCTCATATGCCAAAGTTGGGCATTCTCCTTACCAGACAATGATGATACTACAGCTGCATCACCCACCACGGTTTCTCCTTTAAGCATATAAAGCTTACCGGGTTCAAGCTTCTTTCCCTTCATCAGAATAAGTGATCATTTGGTGATGGATATGCATTCATCCTCACCACTGAATTTGTAGCCCTTTGCAGTCAGACTACCTACTGAAATCAGATTCTTGCTCGCCTTTAGAACATGTCGCACATCCGACAAAATCTTGACTAGGCCATCATGGGTCCCCAATTTGACAGAGCCAATTCCTACAACCTCGCACATGTCACCATTGCCCATCACAACCATTCCACCTGACATTGATTCATAAGATGAAAACCATTGTTTATTCGGAGTTAAGTGGAATGTACAGCCCGTGTCAATCACCCAACCATCAGAAGCTTCAGAAGAACTTGTAGTTGCCAACACAAAATCAGAATCGGACTCGGCAACATTCGAACCTGACTGATCACCACTACTAGAACCCCTTTGTTTCTCTCTGTTCTGTAGCTTAAAACATTCTGATATCTTGTGACCATTCTTGTCGCAGTAATGACAAATAATATCTTTGTCTTTCGACTTGGTCCTAGAGGTGTTCTTTGAGAAACTCCTCTCTTTCCCCTTACTACGAGCAACAAGTGCTTCACTTTTGCTCGACACAGAACCATCAGACTTTTTCTCCATATCAGATTTGGAGGAGAGTGCGTTTTTGACATCCGTTAGAGAGATGCCGGTCCTGCTATACATCATCGTCTCCACGAAGTGATCATATGAAGAACTCAACGAGCAAAGTAAATGGATCGCCTGATCCTCATCAGAAAACCTTGCTTCCACTTTCTCCAAATCCATGACGATTGCATTGAAATTATCTAAGTGTTGCTGAAGGGAGATACCCGACTTCATCTTGAAAAGAAACAACTTCTTCTTCAAGATAATCCGGCTCGCAAGTGACATCTTCATGTAGACTTCCTCTAGTTTCTTTCACATACTTGCAGCCGTCTTCTCCTTCAACACTTCTCTCAGAACTTCGTCAGACAACGACAACTTAATGGTTGACATCACCTTACGATCAAGCTTCAACTTGTCTTGATCGGACATTTCTTTTGGCAACTTATCCATGCCCTCAAGAACGTCCTCCACCTCTTGCTGCACCAGGATTGCATGCATCTTAACTTGCCACATGCCGAAATTCACATCTCGGCTCAACTTCTCAATCTTCCAGTGATTTACCATGTGTACTTGCCAAAAGAATCGATGAAAAACCCCAAAATTCGGACTCAAAAAGCTCTGATACCAGTTGTTAGGAATTAAAATCAATTCCAAGTACGCAGCAGACTCGAAAATAACAAATCCAACGGAGAAAAAAACCACAATTGCAAATCCAAAACACCAAACCAGCAAAACACGTAAGATTTAACGTGGAAACCCGATGCGGGAATAACCACGGACGACAACTCCAAATCTACTATAGAGAAACGTATTACAAGGAGAAGCTTACATGAAACACGAACAACCGGCGAGAATACCCAGTTAAATTTGCTCTCACCGAATCAACAAGGATGCTCTCTCTCTCTTTTCTCTCAAGAATGCAAAGTAGACAATAGGAATTACCCTTAATCTCTCCTAAACAAAAAGGGGATGAAATTGACTTTATATAGTAGGCCAAAACAAGTATAAGTTGCACCAAAATCGCGTGGAGAAATGTGCAAATCGTGGGCAGGACTGGGTCAAACGGTCGACCGAATGGGTGCTTCGGTCGACCGATTTTCTAACCGTAATGCAAACCAGGTTTTCTCGGTCGACCGAAACTTAAGTACCGGTCGACCGAAAATCGACAATCATTTTTCCTGTTTTGCTCAAGTGCATACTCGATCGACCCAACACTTAAGTTCCGGTCGACGAAAATGGACAAACACTTTTGCCCAGCTCCTCGTGTGTGTCCAGCCGACCGAACAACTCATCTCGGTCGACCGAAACACGCCAGATGTTGTTGCTGGACAAATCAGAACACACATCCGGTCGACCAAATGTCTATTTTATTCTACGAATACTTTAATCACATGTTCAAGGTAAACAACAACAACATTTGTGTTTTTGTTTTAAGATTAGTTGGCACGTGCTTCCAGAAAGCATCCAATTCTCAAGGGCGGATTGTGAATATTTCTTCCACCGGCCAAATATGGAATTTGTCATCCCATTGCTTAACTTTTCAGTTTTCACGAACATTAAGCAACATTTTCTCATTTTGTAAGGGTCAAAATAGGTCGTTGATAATCTCTGCTACTAATTAATTTGGCGGAATAATCTAGTTAGGGATATGTTTTAGTTTGAAAAAAAATAAACTCCAGATGTTGTTGGTAGGCTCAATATATTCTTTTTGAACCTGAGTTGATGAAGTCCATCCTTTCGGTTCAGCTTTGCTATTTCAGATTCAGGAGAAATGTTGAAAATCGTGCCAAATATAGGAAAATGAAGTCACGGATAACGAATTTCTGAACGTCACACAAACTGTCACCAAGGCATAACATTTAAACTCCAACCTCTTAATTTGAGGAGTATTTATCAAATTTGGTAGATCCACTGTTTCTTTAAAGTTTTAGTTAGGAGATAGTGGACGCATCTCATTAAAAAGTGTGGTTAGAGAAATATCACATTATATTACTAATTAACATTCGTTGTCATACACGGTTAGGTTTGTTTTCTTATTTACGCATTGATTGATAATATTAGTTGAAGTGACCTTCAAAATAAATTACTTATTCTAGGATCGTGTAATATATTGTCAATCTACCACCTTTTAAATTCAAACATTTTCGTGAAATATGATAGATAAAACTCTCTTATACACACTTTCAATAAAAAATAAATAAGATATTGGTCTAAAGATTTATTTGTATGATCTCAAACATATTTGTCTAGTTTCGTTTCGAACGTGAGTTAGAGTACTCCCATGCTTTATACTCATCATTATTCTTAAAAGTAATTACTTTTTTATATTTCTTGAAACAAATAGCAGCCAAGTAAAGAAAATTAACTAAAACAAACCCAAAACACACAACTTCTTTAGTTGCATCTAGTTAAGAGAATTATCACGATCAAAGCAAGTAACAAGTAAAAAACAGCCCAAAGCAACAAAAGCGCGGCGGACCACACCCAACAAACTCGTTGGGACCAAAACCAAAAAACTTGGGGCGGCACGAACGAAGCAAGGTGTCCAACAAATCCACCCACACCCACCACAAGACACCACCTCCAACCTTAGTCCAGAACTCTCCCCCAAATCTCTCCCCCTATAAAAAACCCCGAATCCTAAAAACGGGCAAAACGACCAACCCCCCAGATCGAGAATGCCCGAACCGCTACTCACCTCCGAAGCCGGCGCCGGCGGGTTCGACCGCGTCCCGGATCACATCTCTCTCCACATCCTCAACCTCGTTGCCGACGTCCGCTCCCTCGCCCGCTGCCGCTGCGTCAACCGCCGGTGGTCGGAGCTCGTCCCTCAGGTCGAGAATGTCCTAATCAAGGTCGACGCCGTCATCCCCGCCCAATCCGACGCCGAAACCCTCCTCCTCCCCTTCCTCCATCGCTTCCTCTCCTCCATTCTCCACTCCCTCACCTCCCTCCTCAAATCCCCATCCAAACCCCTCTCCAACCACTCCCCTTCCCCGTCCCCTTCTAGCCTCCTCCTCGCCTTCGACCGGGTCCGGAAACTCTCCGTCGAGCTCCCCGGGAGCGATCTGAAGCTCGCGGAGAAAGGTTCCGTTCTCCGGTGGAAGGCCGAGTTCGGGAAGACGTTGAAAACTTGCGTGATCCTCGCGGCGAGGCGGATGACGGAAAGCGGAGAGAAAGCCCCAGAACTGACGGTTGGAAGCGAGGACGGGTTGAAGGAGCGAGTGATCTGGACGATCGGAGCCCTAATCGCGGCGTCGGCGAGGCACCACATGGTGCGCGACGTGGTGAAGATCGGGAACGGCGGAGCTATGGAGAGACTCACCGTCGCCGACCGGGACGGGGAGGGGACGCTGGAGATGGGCGGGGAGGGGATCAAGGAGTGGAGGAAGAGCGAGGGGATCGGGGAAGGGGAGGAGGGGAAGGGCCGGACGACGCTGCCGGCGATGCGGATGCGGATGCGGCACCAGAAGAGGCTGGAGTTGGGGGGTGGGGTTGTTATGGAAGGGGCGGTGCTGGTCGTCGCGAGGGCAGCCGGCGGTGGGGACGAGGAGGACGCCGACGAGGGGGTCGTCGTCGGGAGGGCGTTCGACGGGGTGTTCCGCTGCGCCGCGGAGGAGCTTATGAAGAGGCCGAGGTATGTGCTGGATATGAACTCGTTTTGATCGCCGGCGCATGGTATCGGTTGCTAAGGTGCGCGGGATGGAGATTTGTTGCTCTTTGTATGATATTCTTTCTTTCTTGCCTTTGGTATTGTCTTTTTTTGTGGGGGCGGAAATAACGAATGTGATTAGTTTTCTAGTGTAGGTATGTTGGTAGAGTTTGTTTTCAGTTTCCACGTCACGTTCTTCTTGTCTGATGATGTTGATAAAAAAAACTCTTCCTAACTTTGGTTTTTGTTCATGCAAATTGTGTTTGTTTGGGGAATTTGGATTTGTGTTGAAGGAAGGAAGGAAGGAAGAAGAATTTGTTTTGGTGAAATGCAAGTAGATGGTGTTTGTGGACCCCAATTTCGGAATGGAATCACTTGTGGTGTTGTTTAGTCATCTTGAATCTATATATTTCTTCTCGAAATGTGAATTCTAAGCTCCACATGTTTAGCAATTAACATCGTGGTGTCTCCACTAGCCTTTCTTGGTAGAGTCCATTAACTTAATATAGCAGATGATTCGGAAGGCTCACTCAAATTTCTTGGTGTGATTTTTCAATGTAGAAAATTCTGCTGTTCATGCATCTTTCAGCTTAGAAATGTGGTGTCAAATCTAAATTCCCATCAACCGATTTGTCTGAATACTATCGTGTGAAGTCTGTCGACTGTAGAATGGACCTAGAAACTTCTTACTACCAAAAAAAAAGAAACTTCTTCTTGTTCTAGTCAGTCCTGGATCATACAATAAATTATAATGTAGACTTCTGTTAGGAGACGTGTGGAAGTTAGTTCCCATTGCTAGTTGGTCCAATCTAAAAAGAACCTTTACATTTCAAACTTCGTTTATGTATTAAATTCCTCTTTGGAAGAGGTCCACATACTTCGGATGCTGCTGTTAGGCTGTGATTATATGATAAGATCCTTTTTAGGGAGAAATTGAGGATAGAACTCCAAAAAGCATGTACTGACGGTTTGGTGGTTCTTCAAATCAAATCATTATATAATGATATGAACCAACTTGTAGTTCCTACACTTAAATTCATTGGCCAAACTAACCACAAAATAAATAAACTAAATAAAAGCAACTTTCAAATGAACATTTTCTAAATTCTAATGACTGACCACGGCTGGAGAACAGCTACGCCGTGCAGTCTAATGTGGACATTTTGTGTATAGAATGGAAGATGTATCATCACCAACTTGTTTTTAATTTTATTTAATACGAAGACAAAGTTTAGATAGAAAAAATAATCTGGGATTCCGCGTAGAAACGGTCACGAATTGGTATTATATTATTTGTTGGTATCACACTTGTCTTCGTCTCAAACCAGTCCATTGTGAATATCTTAGGTGCGTTGCATGTAAATCCTTTGATGGGGTATATCTTTATTTTGTTTGATTCTAAGTTCGGTAATCAAGGGTTTACAATAGATGCTTGGGCTTCTGAGCGATATTAGGGGTCTACAGCCTACAAGTGGTGGTTGGAATTTATACTAAACCTTATTTGGAGGATAAAACGAAAGAATTTAGTTATGATGTATATATACCTAAAAAATAGCCAAGACGTTTATCACACCAACACTTGATCCCCAGCTGTGCATAATGATATAATATCACGAAATCAATTATCAAATGAGATAACCGCGATCTCCAATTTGCCTACAGAGTGACATTTGAACATCTCTATCCGCGTCCACAAGGTGCATATATCTAAACTCAGATGTAAATAAACAAAAACAAAAGAAACGAATGCAGAAGATGATGGTCGTGGCTCATAATCAACCCAACTTTGTCGTTTATAAGATATCCATCTCCTTTTTGAAAGAATAAAAGCAGTCTAGATGTCGAGGTATGGAACGTATATTGTTCGATGTCAAATCACACGACGTGCCAATCCCACAGACAAAAGCTAAAAAGATGAGTGAGATAATATCCAAACATTAGTTAGTCTCTTGATTGCATCGGAAATATTCGACCTATACATTAGATTAACATCGATCGTTTAAACTAAACATTGTTATTCTTGAAATATGGGTGACCTAAGGGGGCATTTGGTTGGCTGAGATGGAATAGAATGGAATGAAAATCTCATACCAGATTGGAATGGATTCTCATTCTATGGTAGGTAGGTAAGGTTCTAATTCCTAGGTATGGACTGGAATGGATTCTAATTCTGGATCCAAAATAAACAAACCAAACACCAGAATGGAATGAAATCCATTCCATTTCATTCCAGGTACCCCCAACCAAACACCCCCTAATAACTTTTACAAGGGATCTTGGAATGAGTTTTCGGATGTTTTTTTGTTGGAAACGTGTTTTCCTTTATAACAAGTATATTTAGCAAAAAAAAAAAATACCGTCATATTCAGCATCAAGCTTGATTAGATCGCTGCATTAATTTCTGTCACGTTTAGAATCTTGACCATGCTTGATCGAGGACACAATCGCACAATAATAACTCTAGATGCTTCTGCTGTCGTTTTTCTTGACTACGATCTGGTATGGACCAAACTTAATGTTCTTTATTTAAATCTCTCTTACTGCTTCACCTATTCATTGTATTAAACCAAAAAAATTATCTCAAAATTGGTACTTCTAGTGACAAAACAGATTTTCAAGTAGTTGTTGCGAAGATAACACATTTATCAGACGATTGCGACGGTTCTCAAGTTTCATTGTGCTTGAAACGTGTCAGGTAGGCAACCAAATAGTGTTGCGGACCTGTCAAATCAGAGGTTAAGAAGGGTTGTCAGGGGAGTGTAGATAGTCATGGCTTGGACGAAGGACCATCCCGCAAGTACAAAAAAAAAAAAGAGTCGTGACAGACGGACGCGCGCGTCACGGTCGCGCCTTACGTGGATCTGTACAGCTCAGATATTTTTCTTTGAGTCAGCGTACAGTCAGCGAAATTTCTCTTCGCGCGTTTTGGTCTTTTTAAAAAGGAAAATGTTTTATGAACGCAGCGCGTCACGGACGCGTTCTACGTGGACATCCATGTCAGCCCTTACGTGACCAAAGCATGAATATTTTTTTGTTTTTTCTTCCTGATGTCCACTCAAATCACATTAAATGCGTTTCAACTCAGCACGTTCTCTCTCTCCACCCAAATACAAATATGATGACACTCTTTCTTTCTTCTTCATTCTTTCTCTCCAGAATAAATCACTATTTCGAGCAAAATATTAGGTCGAAGAAGCGTCTGATGTCGACTCCCAGGATTCTTCACAACGTAAGCAGCGTGAATGAGACGGTGCGAAGACTTCCCGATGTTCTACATAAACAGGAAATCTGAGATGCTATTTTTTTCCTAAACGTAATTCTTGTGGGGTAAAATATACAGTGGGAGGTTTGTTGAGTTTGTGCGGGGGTGGCAGGGGGCGGCAGCCCCTGCAGGGGACGTGAGTCCCCCCCGCAAAGCGAGCGGACAGAGGGAGCACGCTTTGCGGACGTTTTTTTTGTTTCGACATCATATTATTGCATTCCATATATTGATTCGTTTATTCCGACAATAATGAAGCCATATATTATTCCGGTAGGGGTGTAATCGATCTCTAAACGAGCGATCCGAGTCTGCTCAAGATCGGCTCGTTAAGGGTTTCGAGCGGAAAATTATGCTCGTGCTCGGTTCGATCTGCTCGCGAGCGGCTCACGAGCGGCTCGTTAACCTAAACCTTTTTTTTGGTATTGAATTCCTAATAATGTTGTCCTAATAAGTAAATTATAAAATTACTTAAGACAAATATCATAATAGTTACTAACACAATCTTTAAATTAACACCTAAAATAATATACAATCTTATAAATTATACGACAACATTAACATCTTATAAATAAGATTATACACTTGGATCAAACAAAATCAACACAATATTAAAATCAAACACAATCTTCTAAATTGTAGGACAACTCACAACATCAACATTTTATAAATAAGATCATCTACCTGACCCAAACCTTAATTTATTTGAACTTTTGGTGTGTGGAAAAGAATGAGAAAAAAATGAAAAAAATGAAAAGTTTAGTACTAATATGGTTTTGATTCTAATGAGTATTTTGGTTTGGTTTGTTAAATGGATTGTTGGGTTTGGTAAATTAGTTTATTTAATGAGTTTAACACTTTACCGATCGGGTAATTGGATAGAATATTCAGGTTAATCAAATAATTGGATATAGTAATCAGGTTTCGAGCGAGAATTGAGCGAGCATCGAGCGAGTATCGAGCGAGCGGGGTCTGCTCGTGCTCGGCTCGTTACTAACCGATCCGAGCAATTTCGAGCAAAATCTTTGCAAAATCGAGCGAACATCGAGCGATCTATCGATCCCGAGCAGAACTTGACAACCCTATATTCCGGATTGCAAATACACTTATTCCGGACTGCAAATACACTTATTCCGATTCCGGACAGCAAATACACTTATTCCGGACAGCAAATCAACTTATTCCGGACAAACTTTATGTTCCGTTTCTGGACACACTTTATTCTTAAACCGGACAACAAATACACTTATTCCGGACAACAAATACACTTATTCTGGACAAACTTTTTGTTCCGTTTCTGGACACACTTTCTTCTTATTCTGGTCAACTACACTTATTCCGGACTGCAAATACACTTATTCCGGACAGCAAATACACTTATTCCGGACAAACTTTATATTCCGTTTCTGGACACACTTTATTCTTAAACCGGACAACAAATACACTTATTCCGGACAACAAATACACTTAGTCCGGACAACAAATACACTTATTCCGGACAACAAATACACTTATTCCGGACAAACTTTCTGTTCCGTTTCTGGACACACTTTCTTCTTATTCTGGACAACTACACTTATTCCGGACTGCAAATACACTTATTCCGGACAAGAAATCAACTTATTCCGGACAAACTTTATGTTCCGTTTCTGGACACACTTTATTCTTAAACCGGACAACAAATACACTTAGTCCGGACAACAAATACACTTATTCCGGACAGCAAATACACTTATTCCGGACAAACTTTCTGTTCCGTTTCTGGACACACTTTCTTCTTATTCTGGACAACTACACTTATTCCGGACAACAAATACACTTATTCCGGACAAGAAATCCGTACAGGATACTGGATACAGCCATACTGATCAGTGATTAGTTGATTGCTAAGAATCTAAATTCTAAAAAAGAATCTAAATTTATTGTAATTATAGTAACTAATCTCCTCTCCTAATCAAAACTCCCCACATCTCCATCGTTGACTACAGTTATAATCGTCATCTTTACCCTTTCCCCCGTTTTGCCGAAACCGAACAAATTCCTCCACCGATCGATCCAATTCGGCTCCGAAACAAACCCTATTTTCTCGCCTTCTCGTTGCTCTCGATCCGGAACCATGGAGGCGTTGTTCGGGAAGCTGCGGAACCTGGACGCGTACCCGAAGGTGAACGAGGATTTCTACAAGAGGACGCTCTCCGGCGGGATCATCACCATTGTGTCGTCGGTCGTGATGTTCTTCCTCTTCGTCTCCGAGCTGAGTACGTTCGCGTTCTCTTCTGCCTTGATTTTGGGTCGCTTTCGACGTTCAGGGGTTTGTTTGGTGGTTTTGAGGACTTGAGAGGATGGAATTTTGCTGATTGATTGTGTCAATTTTTGTGTCTAATCTCGTGGCATGTGGGGATTGTACTTAGATATTGAGATTTGCAGTTTGGTTTTGCCGATGGTTGCGTGCGAGGGCTATGTGACTTAGATTTTTTTTTTGGGGGTTTTCTTACAAAATTAAGATGTGGAATTTGATTTTACGGAGTTAAGGATAATGTGCGTGCAAACGGTCATTGAAACACTCTAGAAATGCATTCTACGTGTTTTCGTTTCCATGATTTCGGAATCCAAGGTTAGGAATTATCGTTAGCTATTTAGCTGGAATGTGCGGATTTGATTTTTTCGACTTTAGCGCATTTGAAACCACATCAATACTATATCTTGAATTTTAACTCCTATAATTTCTCGAAGTGTGCCTTAAGGTAAAGTTTATTGACTTTATGGGAGGGATAATATTGACAAGTGCTTTGGTGTTTCTCCCATAATCCTAACCACAACTTCCTTCGACGATTTAAATAGGCGATGACTTGTTCATTCTCATGATAACCAATTCATGGGCTGTCTTCGGTCTACATGCATTATCAGTTCCACAATGGAAGCTGCATCTTGTTGTTGTTATTGGGCGATTACATTCTTTGTATTCAAAATTACTTAGCTCTGCTGCTTTGCACACGATGCATTAATTTTGTACCTCTGCGGAGAGTTGTCTTGAAAACCACAATGGTGCATATGTTGAAAAAGGATAACTGGCGTGCACTTATTGTATTGGTCCACCATTGGAAATATCAGGAGATATTTGTTAAAACCCGATATGGATGTCCATAGAAAATATGGACTTCTTTTCATTTTTTCTTCGCACAGTTTGGCTATGAACTATTTTTTACTAAAGTTACACCCTTATGCGTTCAGCCTTTACTATGGCTCTTTGCTCAAAACACATCCATTTTCTGTATGACTTGACATGCTGAATTGCGCGAGCTTCTGATTACTAGCAATACACTCTTTCTCTCTCACCAAAGTTAAAGCTTCAACTAATACTAATGAAAATTGTGTTCCGTATATTAACAAAAAATGAAGGCAAGCAACTACTCGAGCCACTACATATATCAATTCATGAAACATGTTGTTTAGCCACCACCCACGCTAATGTCTTTCGTGGACATTTCTCTGTTCTTTGCTTTTGTTCTATGTATATAGGTGTTGGTTTACTTTACTTCTTGTTGAAGTTGTGTTCCGAATTGAAGCATTTTAAATCAACTTCTTTAAGTGATGACGAAGGAATTGAATGGCTTGTTTACGACTGTTGGATGAAACTAGAAGACTTACCAAAGAAGCAGTGCATATGAAGATCACGTTGGAGGAAACAAATCCGGTTGTGCAAAGATGGAGTTTGTGGGAACTATACCAGTTTGTGCTTTATTGTGTCGTATTTTCATCCCAGACCATAGTACAAAAATACCTTTATGGGTACTCCCAAAATAAGGCAAAACAGATTGAAGGTAATGTATTAATGGTAAAGAAAGATTGCAATCATGTGTGAGGCATCCTGATCTGCCAAGTGCCAAGTATACTTGGTGTTCTCAGCAGAGAATTGTCCCCAATCTCTAGCATTTATCAAGCTGGAACTTAGACAATTAATATAAAAAAATTCTTGGAAATTAAAGTATGATCATGGAGGAGATTGCTTCCAATGCATAATTGCTTGTTCTTGTTGACTTGTGCCGAGGTTTTGTACATGTAGTGGATCCAAAATTTGAAGCTTCTTAATATTTCTGGCTTGTTTGGGCTGTGGAAATATTGTCAAACAGTCCTCAGGTATTAGATTATTGAATAAGTTTCTCGTAGAAATTCGCTTATCACTGTAAAAGTGAAAACTAATTCCTTTTCCGTGGGGTCATACTTTATCTAAATGCAAAATGAATGATTAGCTTATACTTATAGAAATTTATCTATATGCTCATTATGTTAAAGATTCTAAAACAATGCAATTATCTTTCTACCGTGTTCTCACAACAACCTTTTGTACTTATCTTTGAAGATATTGCAATTCCATGATTGCAGGAATGTTTCTTCATCCTGTAACCGAAACCAAGCTTGTGGTTGATACCTCGAGAGGAGAGACCTTCCGCATCAATGTAATTTTACAATTTATTTGATGAATTTTTCTCTTTTTTAACCCTCATGCCAAAAATAGGGGTGGAATTCTTATCCTACCTTTTGCCTCTTCATAAGTTGCATCTTTGCCACAAGTAAGCATGCTTACAATGTTATCATGTTCATGTGTTGTATGTGTTTATATCATTCTTTTTGTCTTCTTTGAAATTCTCGTGACACCTTTTTCTTTACTCTATCTGTACTTTTTATGTGTGCATATGTAAAAGAATAATCTGCCACTTTCAAATGATGTCTAACTATCAGTTGATTAAAATAATATGCGAGTGTATTAATATGGAAGAGATGGCAAGTTTACCATTTAGTGGATAGATTATATACATATTATGCATTATTTATGGTTGTGTTATGTTCTACCGAAAATTTCTGGCTTTTGGTATCATAGAGCAAAGGTATATATTGAGTCAGTCTTGAATAAATAAGTTTAAGTACACGAATGAGAATTAGATCATTGCAACTTCAACTTCTGAATAAAACAAGTGCTAAATGAATGTACTTGATATGCTAATATTTCAAATTATGTACATATACATGTTGACAAATAGATATGGTATCATTTTTTTTGTTTTGTTTTGTTGAAATGACTTTTGAAATTACATTATTCAAAGTTAAATTTACAAAGAAGTCCCACATTGTTGAAGTAGTTATTAACTTGTCATCACATAACTTGTTTGATGTATATGTACTATTAACCTTAAAGTGCAGTTTGATGTTACTTTTCCCGCTCTTCAATGTTCAATGCTCAGTCTCGATGCCATGGACATCACTGGAGAGCAACACCTTGATGTGGTATGTTATAGAAAATCATGCTTCTGATTGCTTTGCTATTTTTTTAAATAATACATCCTTGTGTTATTTTCATTTTCTTGACTGTCATGATCAAATATTTGATGAGTTATCATTGATGTTCCCATTTAGAAGAAACTCTTTGTATACTTATTTCTATCACCTGAATTTGCAGAAGCATGATATAATCAAGAAAAGGATTGATGCCCATGGCAGTGTAATTGAAACAAGACAGGATGGGATTGGTGCCCACAAGGTTATTTGTTGTTAGCAGGCTTGAGCTTGTGATTTTTTAGATTACGTCCTTGTATCTATTTAAAATTTGGATTTCCAGTTTTTGACGTTCACTTAGACGGTATTTGGTACTATCACATTTCTGAGTATGCTGACTTTGTTTGCGTGTGCATTAATTGCTTATCAATAAAGTGTCTTTCTCTTTATAGCAGCATATGACAGAAATTCTGACTTGAAGTCATGACTTCTTAATTTCTAAGCTGATTTAAAAGAGTGAAGTAGATTTTTGAATGTTTAATTTATCATTCATACATGTTCAGCCAGTCCAGCCGTCCTGGGTACCTTTGACGTATTGAGTATATAATATTTCCGATAAAAACCTTGAATCCTCAATATCATCTATTTCTACTTAATCAAGGATCTGCAAGTAATATGAAGACAACATCCTGTCATAAAATATTGAAAACTGGACATGCTGTTTTTAAGAGATCCTTGTGTTGAAAGCTGAAACCATCCATAAATAATGAGCTTGTTCTTGTTCTCTCTTCTAGTTTTCCCACCTCGGTACCATTTTCTTCATCTTATTCACCTGTTTCATTGTTATGACAGATTGAGAAGCCCTTACAAAGGCATGGTGGAAGGCTTGAACATAACGAGACATATTGTGGTTCGTGTTACGGTGCAGAAACAGTATGTCCTTTTGCTTGTACTTGACTTCTTCGTTCGTTCCCTTTTTAACTCTCAAAGAGCAAGGAAAATGGATTTTCTTTCACATATGATGCTTCAATATCCACTTGACCCTTCTTCAGTAGCCTCAACAATTGAAAGGTCTTGGCACCTCAAACGCAATATTATTTAATTTTTGTTGAAGACATCAACTTGAAGTTTTTTTTTCTCTTGTCGGGCAGGCCCAGAAAACACTTTTGGTTAAAGCATTCACTAGAGTAGCTTGCTTTCCCCAATAAATAAACTTCATCCAACTCAGTAGAAGTAGAACATGTTGTGTAGGAATAGTCATCTTTTCAGTTTCCAATGTTGATTATTATTTTAAAATTAAAAGCATCCTAGCTGCAATATACATTGCAGAACATTGCTGTGTAGGGGAAAAGTATTTGGATTTTGGGGTTTACCATGTCAAATATGATGACTCTCAACCTCAAGTGTGTTTTTATCGGTAAGGTAACTATGTATTACCCTCAACCTCCAAGTGTTCCAACCCATAAACCATAGTTTCATTTGATATGTTTCACATTATACCTACCTTCATGTTTTGATCATCCCAGTGTTTGGTAGTAGGCATAATTCTTATAGTTCAATGATCTTCTACTTTTGTTCTTTGTGTTATGTCCGTTGTCCTTTACCCATTCCTTGTGTATTTCATTAGTTCATTTAGCCTTTGCATATTTGAACAATTTTTATTTTCTATGTTGTGTACTTTGAAGATGCAGTCGAACATTAATATAAGTGTAATACAAGTTTCCATGATTCCAGAACATTATATATCATTATATCCTATAATCCTATATGTATGTTTGAATTTGACGTGGCATGGTTGCGAATTTGCTTGCATATGTCATCCAAGGGATATACATATCTTTTCTTTTATTAACTTTTTTAGATGTATGTATATACTCTAATTATTGGTGTCTTGCTACATTGTCCAATTCAAATTGTTATCATTGACAGCTTGCAGAACTAGTATCATCTTTCAATTGTTGACATGGGCCCTCTCTTCTCCCTCTTCGTAGTTCTCATCTCTCTTGTTCTATCTCTGTAAACTTGATTTCTCCTTGTCTCTCTGACATCTCTCCCACTCTTTTCCCACACAAAATGTTGTGTCCTTTTACTCCTTACATTTTTATCTCTTGTTACTTGTTGCACTGTTTGCATGCCATCATGGACAACTTTTTACCCTACTTTTTACGATTTAAGCACAAATCATATTAATTAATTTTCTACTAAAAGGGTTTAAAAAAAGGGTCTGAACTGGACTGAAACTCAAACATTTCTGTCCGGTCTTCGGTCCGTAGGGTGGACAAGTTTCGGTTCTCGGCTTGGTATGGATCCTGTCTGGGAGTGGACTAATGCTCAGCCCTATGTGTTGCTCCCATATCGCCGTAATCCTATCTAGATAGTCAGGATTTATGAGGAAGGTGGTATCGAGGGTCTTGTTGTCTTTAGCGATATTGAACCTATTGGGGTTCTCAATGCCTGAATGACTATCTACCTCACCTTAGTCCAACACCATGTGCCACCGCGTCTAAACTCTCACCTCATAATCTCGTGCAAATGTGGAAGTACAATCAATGTTGAATCAAGAAGTGCGGTAGTGAAAGAGTACTTTGCATATTTTTCATGACCATAGACTTCAAGCTCCACAATGTAGCCTAGATTATCTCCCTAAAAACCACATAAGTCAATATTATATGAAGTGGACTTCACCGTTATTCAACATTTTATCAAAGGATCATGATTCAATTTAGAATCCTCCAGCTTCAAGTCTAACTCTTGGGTTGATGAATTGATGTTACCCCATTTAGACATTGAATCCATAAAATCCTGCCAACTAATTTCCTAAGATTTGTTCTTTAACCATTATATGACAATGACTGAAGTTAAAAGTTTCTTGTAATTATGTCCATAGTCTTTTAAAGCCACTTGGCATATTTTTCCTTATCAAGGGAAATGAAAAATACACGCATTAACTTTTTTCTTCACATTTAAAAAAAACCAAGTTGGCTATTTGATTTTAAGGTACCGTCTGGTTCACCTTAATTAAATTACAACTTACAAGGACTGAAGTAGGCAAGGCCAATCCATATGTTAATTCTAGGTAAAAAGCTAGTGTCCAAATATGTCTTTACTCGAATACCTTTACCTCTCGCAACTAGTTCGTTTGCTAGGGTCACAATCCAGCAATTCCATGTAATAAAATTACATTCCTCGGAATTTAGTTCTTTATAATCGAATTACATAGTTTGGTAGTGTTGAAATTTACCACATGAATCACAATACAATTTAAAAAATAATTTAGTAATTCAAAAGCAGTGTATCAAATTATACTACACCCTTGATTAGGGCAAACGAAACATGGCCCTCACTGATGTCCACTGTGGTGTATCAATCTAAGATACTGTTCTATGATGCTTTTATTGACGATGAGTTGTTTTCGATAAATATTAGAGAAAATAAAGATTTTAACTTTGTTACCAACAAAAAATAATTTAGAATCTTATATCCATTTATTTAATATTTCCAAGTATAGAATTGCCCATCCATTAGTATGACAAGCACATTACTTTCCCCTGCTACCATGATATAGTTTATTTCAATTGAGGGCAATTTTGCAACTTTTGAGTTAAAAGGATAGACACTTTAAATGTATGCTCTTGTAAAATTAACAAACTCCTTCTAATATTGTGAAGAGTACCAGGAAAACTTGATTGCAACTGTCTGGTCACTCGTGACTTTTGTGTCAAAATCTAACAATATCATAGGCTTATAGCAAATGCTTGAAACATATGAAAAATTGAGAAGCTCCTGGTAATATTTCAACGTGAAGGCATTTTGTTTCTCCTTATTCTATTTGCATGTTTGTCTTTTTTTTGTTATTTTGTAGTTCTTCCTTTGTGCCTGGATTGCCTGTTATTCTTGATTCCTGATTCCTTGTGCACCTATGTTAAATACCAATTGATTCTGTCGTTGTTCTGCCTTTGTAGTCTGATGAAGATTGTTGCAATTCCTGTGAAGATGTCCGTGAGGCATATCGTAAGAAAGGGTGGGGGTTAGCGAACCCTGATATTATTGACCAGGTAATTTGTAGCTACTTCTAAATTCGTAATGGCAATGTAAGAGTTTCCCTGTTGTTAAATAAGTGAATTTGCAATCCTGGTGTAGAAGGCCGAGAATCGAGAGCAACCCAATGGTTCAACTGTTTCTGATCTCAACTGCAAGTCATATCTTGTCTTTCCCTTTCACATGATAAGTGAACTATGCATGTAGCTTGCCTCTCTTGATTGGGGATTTTCCTCATCTTGGTGCTATTTTTCTTTTGAAAGTTGGATATGGGTGCTATTATTGGGTGTTAACAAGGCATTTTGCCATTCTGGTTGTGACATATCACCAACCATTTTGCCATTCTGGATCTGGTTGTAACAAATCCCAGATTATGAAATGGTATGTACTGGCATTATGAAATGACCCCGACATCTACGCCCATTTCTTGTTAGGTGCGTGTGTTTGATAATGAAGATGAAATTGCAAAATGTTGTTCCGCCATTTCTAAGTTTACAATCTTGGTATGATGTATGAATGTTGGAGAAAAGAATTTCATATGTAGCCCCAAAGAAAAGATTTTTTTGTTGAAATAAAAAGTGAGAATATTTAATTGTATTGTTAACTGTAAAGAACGAGTAGTATCCCTACTACATGAACATAAAAAATACAAACACTTGTGCTCATGCTTTCCACCTTTATACTGAAGCTTATAAATTTCTTTAGTGCCCCAGTAATTTATTTCTAGGGCTTTAAACCTTTTTTTCACACTAATGTACTTTTCAATAAAATTGCCTTTACTTCATTTTTTTGGGTGCTTCTTTTTAGATCTATGTTTTAGTTTTGACTTTTTGATCTCTGTGATGTGTTCATTGTTGTCCTACATAAACCTGCAACTTTCAGTCTTTTGCTTGCATGCATGGCATTTTATTTGAAATTATAGGCAAAAATTTGTCCAGATTTGATGTTATAGGTTGTGAAAATAGCAAAAATGTAAACACGTGACAACTTGCATATGTGCAGTTGTAGTGGTATTGAAACCTTTGTACGAAAAATAAGTCCCTTCCGCATCGACTACCTTTATATCACTCAATTGCTGAACCGTAACTGTTTTACCTTAACAGGTCTGAATCATCCTTTTCTTGTTTTGCCTACTTCTAACTTGTAGTGGATTTTACAACTACAGTGCAAGAGGGAGGGCTTCCTCCAGAGAATCAAAGATGAAAAAGGCGAAGGCTGCAATATTTATGGTTTTCTGGAAGTCAACAAAGTGGGAGGGAATTTTCACTTTGCTCCGGGAAAGAGTTTCCAGCAATCAAACATGCACGTTCATGATCTACTTACATTCCAGCAAGAAAGCTTCAATGTAAGAAAGCAAAACATCCGTAATAGTTTCATTAACAAAGGGAAAACAATCCTCCTTTTCTATATTTGAACTTGCAGTATTAAGAAATTCTTGTTTGAATTTCATGGCTTATATTTTTCTTCAATTTCGATGTATCAGATAAGTCACACCATCAATAAATTGACATTTGGAGATTATTTTCCCTTTGTTGTCAATCCTCTTGATGGGTATTATTCCTACCTTATGTGAATGACATTTAGTACTATCTATATGACTTAATAACACTACGTGTACATTATGCATCTAAATTTACAGGGTGAAGTGGATACAACGAACACCACAGGCAATGTATGAATACTTCATTAAGGTCTGCTGTTATTTTATTTCATGTACTTATTTTAGTCATCTTAAATACTAGGGGGGATCATTTTCCCTAGTATATGGTTTGAGTATACTAGAGTGTCATACTGTCATATGGTTCCTCTGTTTGCTTTGTACATCTCTTTTGTATTACAAATGTGAAATGTTCAAATTGACAACCTATACAATTAATTGTCTTATGGTCTCAACGCATCATGGTTCTTCTTTCAGATGGTTCCTAGTGTTTTTACTGACATAAATGGCAATGCTGTTTACACAAATCAGGTGAAGCAACGTATTTTAATTTCTCTGTGTTCTTTGATTATATCTGTCTTCAACTATCGTGCATAACCTGAAATTGTTTAATCTTGCGTGTAGTTTTCTGTGACGGAACATGTCAAGACTGACAAAACTGGTCGGTTTGAGTATCTTCCTGGAGTTTTTTTCTACTATGATCTTTCCCCAATTAAGGTCAGAAAATAGATTTTGACATAAGAATGTCCTATGCACTATTTGTTTGGATTGTATTTTCTACTATTGCTTTCTTTGAATATGTTCTTGTCTATTTTTACAGGTCACCTCTACCGAGCAATATGTACCATTCTTGCACTTTTTGACAAATGTTTGTGCTATCATCGGAGGTATATGTTGGTTATCTATTACTTTAATATGAATGTTATCATTTCTTGGCCCTTCAAAAACCACGATTGCACTTTCCCAGAAGAATTCCTTTTAAAGACGTTTGTTTCTTTGTTGAGCATTTAATTCTCTTGTCCAAAATCAAGGAAAATCACTTTTAATAGGGTTTAATAACGACCATCGGGATCACATAGTTATCTAGCATATAATCTTAATGTTTTATTAAAGATCAACCATGGACTAATGTCACAGAGTAGTCATGTAATCTGAAATCTAGATCATGCAGTGAGCATATTGTTTTAATATTGTTTGCTATTGTCATCTGTGTAAGCATTAAATTTGGTATATTTAGTTTTTTTCAAACTTTTATGGAATTGGTTTCTTAGTGCCACAAGTTTATCGTTTATGTATGCTAAATCAAGGTCAAAACACCTAAACTGAACATTTGTTAACTCCACTAATTGTAGGTTAACCCATTAAGCTTTATAATAGAAGAAACCTGTGAATGCAGCAAAAATATAATAGATACTGCAAAATCAAATAGAATGACCATATATTAATGCTTTGAGATATTATCTAGATGTATTATACAAACTTAAATAACTTAACACAAAACATTCACATGCATTGAAGTTCTCCTTTGTGTGACGTAACAATATATATAGCAGTAATACATGATTGATTCTTGAAACGATTTCACATTGTTCATAATAATTAGATATATTGCTATCAAACATGTTTGTTATCTTTTGATACAAATTAACAAATCAATGTTTAGGTGATCTTTACATATTTTCATAATCAAAGAACAGCTAATCATGGTAAACAATGACCATATCAGAATGACATCTAATCATAGCATCACATGATCTTGTATAAACAAATTTGATTTCATTATTATCTATGGTATCATTTTAAATTGATTACTTTGGCAGTAACAAATTACCCTTAGTATAAATGTCAATCTTGAATAATCATGATAAAAAGAAAATATAAATGCTTATAAAAAATATAAATACCAAGTTGCTAACTAGTTTGGGATAAAAGGTTTTGCTATTGTTGTTTTAAATGCATATCAACTTATACAACAAGAGATGAAAAAATTGTAATATATAAATAAAAAAATCATGCCCTCAGCCATTGTCCAAAATCCAAATCTTCCTAGACATCACAACAACACGAGATAACTTTATACAGTGAATGTTGATTTAATGAATATACCAAGTTGTGAAGTTTAATCTCCATGCAATAATCAATAGATGGTGTAAAAACTAGCTATTCATCAATAGAAGGTATAATTACATTTATCTGGAAATTTACATTTTGATTGTTGTCCACTTCATATATTTACCTGTTTCACACATGACACCTCTGAGCTTCAAGAGTCTCACTCCTTTTCTGTCTTCCACTTTCCAGGTATATTCACAGTTTCTGGGATACTAGATTCTTTTATTTATCATAGCCAAAGAGTAATAAAGAAGAAGATGGAAATTGGAAAATTCAGTTGATTCTGAATTTTGTTTCATGCAACAAAATGAGAGATCATCAAGATCTTGGTATATGGCTGTTTAGAGTTGAAGTCTTGGGGACCTTAGAGACCCGTAGCGTTGTAATTTTCGCTGCAATTTTAGTCGAAGGACAAAGGTCAGGCTTCTTGAAGTGCGAATCTCCTTTCTAATGTAAATTTTTTGGGTTGTTGTCTGTTCATTTCTTAATTAGTTGTCTACTCATTCTAGTATTTTACGAACTCAAGTATGTGAAGTTTTATTTATTTTTGAATGCTGAGTTTAATTATGAAAGACCTCTGGCTCTCTGTGGTAAGCTATTTTATATCTGACAAGTCCTTTTTCGTTAGTTTAAAAAAGGAAAAATGCAACATATCAACGAAAATATGAATTACCAAAATCAACTACATTATTGTCCCCAAAAATTAGTGATTGTTAAGACAGCATTTGGGAGTGTACGGTCGATTCAAAAAAATCAGCTTGCGGATATCTTGTTCGTTCTCTTCCTTCGACTTGCAAATGGTACGTGCAAGAATTTATTTAATACAGAATGTGCTCGCCGTAGTCAGAAACTCAGAATTGTAGAACTTTCTTTTTTGTCTAAAGTTGTTTGTATTGCAATAGTTTATTCTAAATATATTCTCCCAGAGAGCAAGAAACTGTAGACTTTTGTATTGATAGAAAGTATTTTAGTTCATTTTCTGCATTAAAAGAGAAATCCTACCCGATGTCTTTTGTTCCCTACATGCTCCCCAAGGGTCAAAAACCCACCAACTAATTGGTTATGTTGAGGTCACTAATATTCTTCAAGTCTATTTCTATTATATACGGATGATGTAGTCTAATTGCAATTTTCATGACAATATTTACTTCTATCTAAATCTACAAGTCCTAAATTTAGGTTGAATTTGCCTGTAATGGAACTCATATCATGGCAGTTGTCACAAACTTGAGATTGAGGGAGACGCCTAGGGTGCACCAACCAGGCGGGTCTAGTAGTCGGGACTACATGAGAGACGAAGAAGTGCACAATTGGTGGCTTGGAGCGCAAGAGTTCGTGGAAGAGCACCAATGCTTGGGATCTGAGGATGTCCAAGGGAGATCAAGGAGCATCAGCAAGCATGGCGCGAGCGTGGCACTTGGGAAGTGCATCCTCACATGCGGGCAGCCAAACGCGCTTGAGAAGCACGAGTTGGGGCTGTGGCTAGGAGGGCACGCGCTAGACATTGCCCGGGCAACACATAGGCGCGCCTTGGGGGCGTGCGTGGGCAGGCAATGCCTAGGAGTTGAGGCGTGGATGTTTGGGAAGCCAAGACACTTGCGTAGGGGTCAGCAAGGACTAGGAACGAGTCAAGAGAGGCTGAAAATCGTGTGGGAATGGTTAGGCAAGCCTTTCTTGAAAATAGGATTCGGTTATGGAACGGGTCCGTAATCGAATCGGGGAAAATTTGGGTCGGTCAAAATTGTTCTCCTTAAAAATAGGAGTCGGTTATGGAATGGTCCATAACCGAACGGAGATGGCATGAGTGGGCTGACTGGGTCAAGCCCCACTAATGCATGCCTCTCCAACGTGTTTTGGAGAAAAACCGAACCAGCCAACATGTTCCCCACGTTCTGGTCAAGGTTGACCAAGTCCTTAACCGTTTTATTCGGTTATAACCCCATGCGTGATTTATAGGAGGCACTAGAGAGAGTGACCTTAGTGGGGAGAGTGGGCATTCGGTTTTGCCCCACTCCCCCCACAACCAAAGGAGAGTTAGAGGTGATAGTGGGGATCGTGGTTCCCTATGTGTGCATGTAGTGAGAGGCTCACAACATGTATAAAAGGGATGCACATCCAACCTGTGGAAAGGGCATCACGACTAGAGATAGGGTTTTCTAGTTGTATCGGGTTTTTCCTTCCTTCTTCCATCCCTAAGGAATTGTAATTCGTTTGTTCATAGTAATAAAGAATTGTGATTCCGCCAACGTTGTTTGTGTGTACGTTTTCGTTTGTGCTTGTTTGACTCTGCGGGAAACCGAAGGAGTTGTACGGTTGTGTTGGTGTTTTCAATCTTCCCCGCGGGGATAAGGCGTTTGGCGAAGCCAAAACTCGAAAAAGTTGAAATTTGAGAGTCTCTAAAGGACTCCTAACACGACCGGTGACAGCAACTTCTTAATTTTGTCTTGACGAGGCACATACTTATAACTGTGAAATTGGTTGGTCTACTACCTCAACAAAACTTAAACACTTAGATGAAAGGTAATGAATCAACTCTATTACAGAGTGTTGCACACAATTTGTGTTTAATAATGTTGGACTATTTGCTTAACACTCCCCGCACGTGTGACTGTGATTATTTTTTCTGTGTCTACGCGTGGACAATATAGGTTTGAGTGACCCCCCGCAGATCAATCGATCCGCTCTTATACCATGTTAAAGTGTGAGTATCCAACTAAAAATCAATTGGTGTGACTGGAGGAACTCTCCAACTTATAACTCAGGAGAAAGTCTTCATTTTAATTGATGTGAGACTATTCTCTAACGTGGTATCAAAGCCTGAAAGACCCAACGATCGGCTTGACATATCCACTATTGTTATCAACGTGTAGACACGGAGAAAAATAAATCTTGGTCACGCGTGCGGGGAGTGTTAGAGAATAATCACACGTCGGTTGAAATGAAGATTTTCTCCTGGGTTATAAGTTGAAGAGTTCCTCCACTCATCACCGATTGGTTTTGAGTTGGATACCACACTTTAATAATAATCTTTTTAATTTGGTCCTGATTAAGCAGATTCCGATCGTAATTTGTGACCTTTGGAAAGTTAAAGATGAAAGCAATACCTAGGGTAAGGGTATACATATAAGCATAGTGACTGAGAATAGCATATTGTCTTGTTTCATGATTGGATATTATAAAAATACATGCATGCGCCAATGCAAGCTAAAAAATCTTGATGTCAGAGTTATTGTTTATGAGCTCAGTTGTTGGCTTGTTGTGTGCAATTAAAATCGGACTGGAAAAGGACAGGCTTCTAAGTTCTAACTGCATATGATAAGTTTCCCGTCTAGTGCAGTATGAGCTGTGAACACATCAGCATGTTAGATGAGATTTAAGCTGCACGGGACTACTGTGGACTTTTGAGACAAAAATGTTATTTTTGCTAGGAAAAGATTTCCATCTTTCTTTACTCAGGTTTATCCTTCGGACTCGATGTCAGATTATGTTTTTTTCTAGTAAGAAAGTTACTTTTTAATTAGCTTAGCATGGGTGCAGTTTAAAGTTACTTGTGTACAGGCTCATATTTCAGTTAGGACGTAGGACACCATGAATATTACTTCAGTCAACCTCCAGATCCAAGAGTTTCTTTGCAATACTACTTACGCTCTTAAACTTTGAAGAGATTGGTTAAACTTTTTTTCAGAGTGGTGCCTGGTGGTTCCATGGCACATTATATTGGCCTTCAATAAATAAATAAAAAGTGCAGGACATGATCTTCAGAAAAGATTGATGAATAGTGCAGTGTGGACAATTGTTAAGTTCGAGAGAATATTATATCTGTAATTAGAGCATTTTCTCTTCTTTTTCATTAATTCTCTTGTTACCAATGAAACCTTAGAGCACCCTTAACAGGTGCTCTAAGCCCGGGCAGCCCTCCCTTAACGGGAGGACGTGCCCAGAGCGGGGTGTCCTGGGCGGATTCCCGGGCGGCAGGTCGCTTGGGAATCCGCCCTGGGCGCCCGGGCGGGTGGCCACGTGCCCCCCCATTAGTCCTTTATTTTTTTGTATTTGTTTTTTTTGTATTTGTTTTAAGAATAAAGATTATTTATATATAATTAGGATAATGTATTAATTAGGTAAATGGAATTTAATTAATTAGGTATTACAAAATAATTGAAAAGATATTTTATAATTAATTAACAAATTTTTGATTTACTTAGATATAAAAAAATTAAAAAATCATAAACAAATTAAGAAATAGTAGTACAATACTCGTACATTTCGGAAACAAAATACAATACAAATATATAATACGAAATACAACAGAAATAAGGAAAGGAAAGACAATTATCCTACGGATACAGAATTTAAACTACCAGAATACTGATAAACTACCACAGACATATTGAAAACATAAGCACTTACAAATATCCTTATGCTTTAGCCCACTCCTTGAGTTCAGCAAGTGTTTTTTATCAAATTCGTCCTTGTTTTCCTTCTTCATTAGAGCGAAGAGGACATCACGTTTCTTGCTGTTCAGTTCCCTTTGGAAATTCGCCTCAGCTTCGATGCGTTTCCTCTCTATCCGTTCTTCGTAACGCAAATACTTTTCCTCTTTCACTTTTGCGTTATATTAAATTTGTTTCCCCAGTTCTAACATCTCAGTATCAAGTTGTGCCTGAAATGATTGTTTCCCCTTCTTCTTTTTGACTTTTTTAACACCTTCAGGACGAGGACATGTTTCGAACATCATTTCATCTGCTGACGATGTTGCGATACTCCCATCGTCGTCAGTGTTTTTTTTCTTTTCCCGCTGCTAAAACTCACCAGACTTTCTGCAGCGACGTTTCCGGTGGGAAGTCCAAGCGCAACAGACTCCCATTTAGAGTACCTGCGTAACAAAAGCCAAACATGCATGAACTGAAATTTGGCGTTGTGTGTTCGTTCGTAGATGATGTGCACTTCATGGACGACATCATCCTCGTTGTAACCGCTTCTCTTCCTCCGCACCGCCTGATCGAAGCAACCGACCCATTGGTTCACAGATGGCAATGTACACCTCCATCACCCCTTCAATGATTCATCGTTACGCTCTACTACACCTGGCTCGCTTGAGTCATTGTAGATGCGCTCCACACGTTTCCAGAAGGACTTCATTTTTTGGTTTGTCCCAACCACAACATCGTCACTAACAGCCATGTAAGCCGAGACGAGTCGTTGATCCTCTTGTGCGGACCACGATTTTTGCGACCTCATCGTCGCGGTTTTGCGTGTTCCCTAGGTCACGGTTTCTTCATTCACATCAGCTGTATAGCGGCTTGCATTTCCACTACTTTCGCCATTTAGGAGGCGAGTATACATACCCATTGAGAATTGGGTTTGCCCTTCTTCCTGAGTTGGCGGTTGGTATTGATTGTGTGGGTAGAACCCTGGGTGTGGTAAAAATTGGCTTTGGTGGGACGGGTGGAATCCTGGTTGTGTAGTAAATTGGCTTTGGTATAATGGGTGGAATCCTGGTTGTGGAACATTTTGGTAAGGAAAAAAGTGTTGGCTTGGGGGTGGACGACGTGGAGATCGTCGGTAATCTGGTGAATCATTGCCTTCTGAAGATGACATTGTGAGTAGAGAGTAGAGGTGAGTAGAGAATTATGGTGGAAGAAGTAAGATTGGAATAGAGGTGAGTAGAGAATTAATGTGGTTGGGGTATATATATTGAAGTAGTCACGCTCGTACTGTAGGTTATCGATCCAATCGTCTCGTCTTTTGTGAGTCACGCGCATACTGTAGGTCCTCGATGCTTGAGAAGTCCAAACCTCAATCCAATCGTCTCGTCGTTTGTGAGTCACGCGCATACTGTAGGTCATCGATGCCTGAGAAGTTCAAGTCTCGATCCAATCGTCTCGTCTCTTGGGAGTCACGCGCATACTGTAGGTCCTCGATGCCTGAGAAGTCCAAGCCTCGATCCAATCGTCTCGTCTTTTGTGAGTCACGCGCATACTGTAGGTCCTAAATTTTAAATTTATTAATTTGTGGTTTTCTAAATTTTAATAATATTTTCGTATTTATTAATTAAATGGTAATTAAAAATAATGACGTGACAATAAATACTGTAGCGTGACTGGGTGGATTGGGTAATAATTAAGGATTTTGTAGGGGGGTTAGTTTGTGCTAACGTGGCAGAGAGAGAAGCTGACGTGACTGAGAGAGAAAGCAGGGCGCCCGGGAACTGCCTGGGCACCGTTAATGATGCTCTTATGCCTCTTGAAATAGTTGTCCACTACAGAATACATGTTAATTGCTTCCAGACTTACAAATGATATTTTCTCTTTCTTTTGTTGTGTCGATTAAATTCCGGGGACCTAATATCCACTGAGGTTAGTTGATCATATATAAATTTTTCAGTTTACAACTTAACCTTTCTACTTGTGTTATGTTAATATTATCTGTTAGTAGTTCTTTCATAGGGTAGTAGATAATTGTTGTGAGATTAAGATAGGTTAGGTGGAAGAAAAGCTAGGATTCCTCTAAAGCAGTGTGAATTCCACCTAATTGTTGGATGGAAGGAATATGAACAAAGAGATGGGGGAGAGATGACTAGATGAGGTTGTTTGGTTTGTGCTCTTCCTATGTCATTCTTCTCACCCAGTCACTTGGATGGAGAAAACACCAACCAAAGTGGGAACATTTTGGTCATTTTCACGGGATAAGGAAGACAATTATTCTAGGTGCTTCTCCTCTTGTTGCATCCCGAAGTAAAGTTAACAGAATATATAATAATTGTTGTCCTGACAGTGTTAGTTGACTGGTTGCTATGAAGAAAAATATCGCGATTCATCTTTCAAATCACAAATAGTGAATCTAGTCAAATTTTGGTCCCAGTGGTTACACCTCCCTTTCAGCGCCACTCCAATCCAAGTTTGATGGGGCCCACTTCTGTCTCATTTTCCTCGTATGAGCCCACAACCTTGGAACTTCTCCGAGCAAGTTGAATTTCATAGTTCGCTAGACAAGTTTTATTTGATCAAATCTAAGAGCCTAAGAGGGGGTATGATATTCTATGCCTTTCGAAACGACTAAAGTAGTTGGCCTTTTAAGATTGGAAAGGTCACCACCACATGGTAACGGTAACCAAGTGTTATCATTAAAAATGTGAAACGCCGTTACCAAGCAATATACATGGAATATGAAATGTACACTTCTTCACTTTTTTAATGTAGGCAAAGGAAGATGCCAACCTTTCGTCTAGCGTGACGGATCTGGAGGAAGATTTCAAGAACTTATTTGTCTCCTTAATGTGTGAAATAATTTGGATATCACAGATTACAATATGGCGACATTCCGTGGCCAAGTTGATAAGAGCATCGTTAACAGCGTCCGGGCAGTTTCCGCACGTCCTGGTTTCTCTCTCCGTCACGTCAGCTTCTCTTTCCGCCACGTCAGCTCAAACCAACCTCCCTAAATTTTTCTTAACCACACCCAAAAACACATCAAGCGTCCTACATTCTCTCCCTTACACGTTATTTCGGGATCAATTCTAGGCAAAACACGAAAAATTATCAAAAAATTCTAGAAAATATAAACAAATAAAAAACTTATTTTCATAATTTTTTTTTGAAAAAACGATTTTAAATTATTTTCAAAACATTTTTTAAAACAAAAACACAAAAAAATTGCACCAATGAGAGGGGGCCCGGGCGGCCTGCCGCCCGAAAATGCACCCTGGGCGCCCTACCCAGGGCACGCCCTCCCGTTAAGGGAGGGCTGCCCGGGCGCCTGGGCAAAGAGCACCCATTAAGGGTGCTCTAACATTTTGTTTTGGGAGCTCAGTGGGGTGTGTCAGTAAATGTCCTGATTTCAGAAACATTTGTCTTCCGGTTGGTTGGAGCAAGGTTTAGAATTACGGGATGCGATGCGGTGAGACACCGCATCCAACATATGCGGTATGTGGATGCGATACGGGTGCATATGTGGTTTGCGATTTAATAATTAAATAATATAATATAGATATATTAATTATAAATTATATACATGTAATTAAAAATTTAGGTAAATTTTTGAATAATTTCTAAGATAAACAAGTTAATATTAAACAAATCAGAATAAAAAACCAAAAATAACCCAAAAATAACAAGAAAAAAAACAAACAAATAGGTGTTCTGAAATGCGATCACATATGTGGCTGCATCTACCCACATATGCGGGTCAAGATGCGGGTCGCACCTGGAGGGCCGCATCGGGGAGATGTGATGCGCCTCTCCCCAGCATCTCGGCCGCATCTGACCTCATTTCAGAACAGAAGGTGGAGCTCACACTTAAAATATTTTTGTTAAGGGGTTATTAGTTCGGTACAAGTACAATAACCTTTTTATTACATGCTGAGGGTTAGGTAATATTTCCACACAATTGATACTCTAAAATTGGATGCAAGCTAGTGATTGAGTTAACTGCCTGTAAAAATATCCAAGATGAAACAGAAAACAAATCTTCATATGCGGGCTTTTTTTTATAAATTTGAAAAGCAGGTTATTTCTGCATATTGGAAATTAAGACGTGCTAAGTGTTACAAACAATTTCAAACGGTACATTCTTCTCATATTTTTTGCAAAATCATGAGTTATACAACATATATCAAAAGGAAAATTAATAAAATAAAATCCACATTGACATTCTCTAAAAATATGTTTATGTTTACATTTCCCCCAAAAATACCCCGTCTTTAAATAAAGAGAATAAACCAAAGAATTTCTTTCTCTCACGCATCCACTCTCTTTCTCTTTCGCGCATTCTCTCTCTCTCGCACTCGGCCTTTCAATCGAATCTAGCCTCGGACTCTGTCGAACCGAGATCGGAGAACTACTCCTCCATTGAAGTCGACAACGAATGTCAATTTTAGGACACGTTTTTTTTGTTTTTGATATAAATCTGATGCATTTTAAAGTTAGGTTATTGTTTTTTTTATCAAAAATGTAGTTGATTACCTTCATTTATTGGTATTGATATGAGTTTTATGAACTGGGTAGCATCGATGGAAGTCAAGCCGTTTTTCTGTGTTTTTAACGAAGCTCAATATGTTCAATATTAGTTCGATAGGAACTCGATTGTTGTTATCGATTCATTTTGCATGTGAGCTCAATAAGATTAATTTGACTGAAATATTTAGTTTACTCGATTGATTCGATAAGTTCTCAATATGAACTCGATAGTATGCTCGATAAGTGCTCGAAATGAAACAATTTTGTTTTGCAATTTTTTCCATGTTTTTAGCTGATTGTTTTTTTTTATGTTTTGTTTTTACAGATATCGAAGTTAATAATTATAGTTAAGAAATATTTTCCCTGTCACGTGACATATATGGACAGTAAACATCTGAATGACAAAAACAAAACAATTAATACGTTAACCGTCTCAAATACCATTGTACATATCCAATACATTAACAGTTGAACCTGATACGACAAAAAAACTATCAAAAAGTGGATTTCAAATTAAGTACAACAATCAAGCACAATTGAGTTCAATCGAACTTCCGTCCCAAACACCATTGTACGCAACTAAAACGTTAACAACCGAACTTGATATGACAAAAAAAATCAAATTCATAAGTTATCGAGCTTTTGTACGGTTTATATAGAGCACAACAATCGAGTACAATCGAGTTCAATCAAAATTCGTCTTCAACCATAAGAAATGATTATTCATCAAATACTATCGAGTTCATATCTAGAATTTATCGAACTCACTGTCAAACTTAGAAAGAAAATTATTTATGTAATGAGTATTTTAAGCAGTACAATAAACATAAACATATTTCTACGACAACGTCAGAATTTAGATTTTTTTTTTCAAACACAGTGAAGCATACGTACTCAAATTTTCGTATCAAAATCGACTTAGAAACCTGCTCGAGCGTAATTGTGCCATTCCATACCACGCAAACGAAGTGATCACATACTGCGTTATATCTCATTGAGAAAGGATACTTACATTCCATAAACTTTCCCTGCAATTAAAATTTCGCGAATCCTAACAAGTAACAAAACAGATAATAGTATTATTTTAACAAAAAGGAACCGAAGATTTTTTTCATAATAAAACAATCATACCAAACATACACCAAAGTTGCACAACGACAATAACAACACAAACAGTCAGACAGAAAGCCCCGCATAAAACTCGCAGGACTCCCATCTTTCACTCTCTGGCAGTGTCAACAAAAATCCAGCCACTCCAGCAGAGACCCCAACAACTAAACATCAAATTAACAACTAACCATCCCTACTAATGACCCCGCAACTGCAAAAAAAACCCATCGCAGAAGCCACTCCAACTCCAATCCCCTAAAAAAAACACTAACAAATGATAAGCCAACTTAAGCTGCGGAACCCAATATGGCGTCCCAATCGATCTCCGACGAAGGGAACTTACTGAGCCCCGTCATCTCCTGGGCCCCACCCCAGGTGTCCTCCTCAACGAAGCTCAGACACGTCATATCCGACGCCACCGCCGACGATTCCAACTCCGGCGTCGTCTCCTCCTCCTCCGACGCGCTCCCCTCCATCTTCTCGCATATGCTCTGCAGCTTCGCGTCCACCGCCGCCGGCAGCGCAGCGGCATTGTGAGCCCCGGCGTGGCGCTGGTTCGGGAAGTTGAGCCTCGCCGACTCCCCCCTGAGCCGGAACGCCGCCCGGTCGTAGGCCAGGGCGGCGTCCTCGGCGGTGTCGAAGGTGCCGAGCCATAATCGGGTCCTGTTCCTCGGGAGGCGGATCTCCGCGACCCATTTACCCCAGTGGCGCTGGCGGACCCCACGGTAGAGCTTGGCCGGCCTGGGGATAGTTGGTGGGCCGGTAGTGGGCTTCATGGGCTGGGCTCGAGGCCCAAGGTAGTTGACGTAGTGGTTGTGAGTCTGAATCTGAGGTGGTGGTTGTGGTGGTGATGGTGTGTTGAATTGGGACTGGATCTGGAGGATCTGGGATGGGCTGAGATGGGTTAGTCCGGTGGACCCCACCAAGGGCTGGTCGTCGATAATCATTTGGGGCTGGAAAGGGGTTGTTGGGTTGGGAAAGGTAGACGTGAAGGTCTCGAGGGCTCGCATCAGCTCCTCCTCGGAGTTGGGGTCCGGAAAGAAACTACTACTGTTGAAGAAATCTAATCCTGCAACCATCGGTAGAGGTAAAACACTTTTTTTAAGATAGAAGAAAATACGAGGCTTCGGTAAAAGAAAAAGGAAAAAGATGCCTCTTTTTGGGGGTGATTAAAAAAAAGGAGAACAAGAGTTTTAAGACCCAGGAAAAAAAAGGATCTGAGTCTGATCTCTGTTCTAAAACCTGCAAGGTAACGGGAAAAAAAGAAGGAAAAGAAGTAGTATTCTTATGAAGAGTGGGAAGCCTGGAACTGGAAGGAGAGGTAAAGGTGGAAGTGGTTTGGGTGGAATCCTCACAAGTTTCGGTGGCGCTCTGGGGAGAGAGGGGAGATTGGAGTGGGGTTATATAGTGGTTGCATATATTAGTGTGAAGTATGGGATTCCTACTGGTGTTTGTGATTAGTTGCTTCGGCTCATCGTTGGTTTGTACGCGGTTGTTGACTGTTTTGGCCAGTGTGCAGGTGACACGTGGTGGATGACTGGTTCGTGTCGAGGTTGTGACTGACTCGTGTCTGATCAAATGGGTATTTTGTATCTACGCTCTTTAGTTTGTGCTTTTATGGTATCAGACTTTGGGGAAGTTCTATGTTGCTAATTTGTTCGGACGTCGTAAGGGCCAAATTAATTTAAGGAAAATGTTTAGTAGACGCGCGCGTCACTGACGCTACTTACGTGACGGAGAAATTTTGTCCATTCAGCATCCAGTCAGCATGTACACTAAGCTTCTCAGAGCAATGATGTCTTTCTTATTTGTCTTCCCGATACATTAAATGCATATCTACGGAGATACCACCTTTTCTTTTGGCGCTCAACGGAGATCCACTAAAGATCCCTTAGGGTTTCACGTCACCTAATTTTTTACTCATTTTTCTTTTTTTTCCGGACAAGCGCATGACTCATTCCGGACACAGTTACTATGTAATCCGCATAGTTGGAACACTTATTCCGGACAAGCGTACTACTTACTCCGGAATGTTGTCTTTTTCTTTTATTTTCCCGATACGTCCACAATCGCATTTAATGCTCCTCAAATCAGCACGTCCTCCATTTCTTCTTTTTTGGCGCTTCACGGAGATACAAAATGTTTTGGCTACCTTATTCGGATCCTGTGAACCATTCCTTCTTCTTCCTCCATTTTTGCTGTACTGTAATTGCACTCGTTAATGTGTCCTCACAGCCGGCGCATGCCTCAAACGTCCCGCAAGAGAAGATGTATTTTCCTTCCTTCGAAGAAGCCAAAGCATTTTACGTTTCCTATGCCGATTCCTGTGGTTTTGGTGTGAAGATAAGGCAATCTCATTACGATCGTGGTGTTGTTATACGGGCCACTCTTACTTGCTCCAAGGAGGGTAATGCTCCGGGAAACCAAGGTGAAGGTAGACCAAAACATAGGTTATCCGGTAGGGTCGAGTGCACTGCTCGGATCAGGGTCTCCGGAAATCCATCCAGAGGCTACGTAATTAACTACGTAGATCTCCAACATAACCACGCCATACTGTCGGAAGACCAGATGCGCTTCCTCCGACAAAAACGATCCATCCCGAAGTCCGCCAGAGCACGCATTTCGTGCAATGATGCTGCTGGTATATCTGCCGCCAAGACCATGCAATCTTTTGTGGTCGAAGCTGGAGGTCACGATAAATTGTCTTTCAACGAGCGGGACCTAAGGTTATTTATTCTCCACTTAACCTTGTTGAAGTTACGCATTTAGCTTTGTCATAAAAATTATGTTTCGCAGGAATGTTGTGAACGAGGTTAGAAACCTCAAAATGGGACCAGGAGATGCGCAAGCTATCCAAGATTATTTCATCAGGATGCAGAAGAATGATTCCCGCTTCTTTTACGTAATGGATATGGACGACGAAGGCAGACTACGAAATGTGTTCTGGGCCGACAGTCGTTCTCGAGCTGCTTACTCTTACTTTGGAGATGCAATATGTTTCGACACAACATACATAACAAACAAGTATGACATGCCTTTTGCCCCATTTGTGGGGGTAAATCACCACTACCAGTCTGTCCTACTCGGTTGCGCACTCCTCTCTTCCGAGACGACACAAAATTACATTTGGTTGTTCCAAACATGGTTGACGTGCATGAACGGTACGTGTTTTATTTTGTCCGGCTTTATCCGTTTTACGTTATGTGCCTGTCCGGTTACCCTTTACGTCTGTCCGGTTTACGTCTTTTGCTCGTCCGGTTTATCCCTTACGTCTGTCCGGTTTACGTTTTTTGCTCGTCCGGGTTATCCCTTACGTCTGTCTGGTTTACGTTTTTTGCTCGTCCGATTTACCCTTGACGTCTGTCCGGTTTACGTTATTTTTGTCTCGATTAACATATGTTTTTATCTTGATCGCGTTGTGTGCAGATACAAGCCCCCCGACGATCATAACAGACCAATGTGGCGCCATAGTTGCGGCTGTGAGGACTGTGTTCCCTAAAGCGCGGCACAGATTTTGTATATGGCACATAATGAATAAGGCCCCTGTGAAGCTGCCCACGAAGTACCGGGAGCATACGTTGTTTGACCTCAACAACTGTGTATTCGATTCCAAGACTCCGGCAGAATTCGAGCGGAATTGGCAGGGTTTTCTAGATGATTTCGAGTTCCACGACAATAATTGGCTCCGATCCATTTATGCAATTCGAGAGCGCTGGGTACCTGCATTCTGGCGGGATTGTTTTTCCGCAGGAATGACATCAACCCAGAGAAGTGAGGGTATGAACGTCTTCTTCGATAAGTACCTCACATCAAGGACGGCACTTAAGCAGTTCGTTCAACAATACGAACTCGCAGTACGCCACAAGTATGAGAAGGAAGCTCTGTCTGATTTCGATTGTCAGCATAAGGCTCCGCAATTGATTTCGAAATATCCATTCGAGAGGCAATTGGGCGAGTTGTATACGGTGGGTGTCTTCAAGAAGGTGCAGTTAGAAATTGGGAAGATGATGTACTGCGACATCAAGGATGAGTTCAACGAGGACGACACATTGCACTTCAACGTGACCGAACATGTATTGACACATATCCTCCCATTGTCGAAACGGTTCACAGTGCAAATTAGAGATGAGAAGTGGGCATGCGATTGCAGAATGTTTGATCACGGCGGTATCCTATGTTGTCACGTTTATGTTGTTATTGCCCGAATACGTCCAAACGCGTTGCTCCCCGAGTCTTACATCGTCCACCGATGGAGGAAGGATATCCGAAGGAGCTATGAAGTCAAGTTTCCCCTTCAAAGTGGCATAACGGGGAATGATGCGCTTCGTCGCCACGACGACATAATGGGTCGTGCGGTTTGGATCGCCGAGGCCGCTTTCGACTCAAACGACAGATATCTTCAGGCGGTAGAGGCACTTGAGTTGCTTAAGGAACGTATGCAACGACCTGATCCTGTGTTCGATGGTACATCCGTTCTCAATCCGGATAAGGCAAGACGGAAAGGCAGACCGCCGAGAAAACGACGGATTTCTTTGTCTGAGAAAATAATTAAAAGTAACGTTAAGAAAATCATCAGGAATAAGGTTCTACCCCCATTACACCCTGCAGCACCCAAACCGGGGGATCACGATTTCGATGACTGGGACATGAATTTGCATTACGAGGGAGTTCCTCCTTGATTATTGTATTTGTCCTTGGTTGGAATTATTCCTATGTAATTTTGTTGAAAGTCATTGTATGTCTGTCCGTATTATTGCATAAGATTCAACTCTTTCTTTGCTTGTTCGTTTGTGAATTAATTTCTGATGGCGACAAATATATTTAAGTAATTTTGGTTTGTTGTATGCCTGTCCGGAATAAGTTATATTTATGTCCGGATTAAGTTACAAGTATGTCCGGATTACGTTATATGTCCGTCCGGATTACGATTCATCCATGTCCGTCCGGATTACGATTCATCCATGTCCGGATTAAGTGTATTTGTTGTTCAGAATAAGTGTATTTGTTGTCCGGTTTAAGAATAAAGTTTGTCCAGAAACGTAACATAAAGTTTTTCCGGAAGAAGTGTATTTGCTGTCCGGAATAAGTGTATTTGTTGTCCGGAATAAGCTTATTTGTTGTCCGGAATAAGTGTATTTGTTGTCCGGTTTAAGAATAAAGTGTGTCCCGAAACGGAACAAAAAGTTTGTCCGGAATAAGTGTATTTGCTGTCCGGAATAAGTGTATTTGTTGTCCGGAATAAGTGTATTTGTTGTCCAGAATATGTGTAGTTGTTGTCCGGTTTAAAAATAAAGTGTGTCCGGAATAAGTGTATTTGCTGTCCGGAATAAGTATATTTGCTGTCCGGAATTAGTGTACTTGCTGTCCGGAATAAGTGTATTTGTTGTCCGGAATAAGTGTATTTGTTGTCCGGTTTAAGAATAAAATGTGTCCCGAAACGGAACAAAAAGTTTGTCCGGAATAAGTGTATTTGCTGTCCGGAATAAGTGTATTTGTTGTCCGGAATAAATGTATTTGTTGTCCGGTTTAAGAATAAAGTGTGTCCCGAAACGGAACAAAAAGTTTGTCCGGAATAAGTGTATTTGCTGTCCGGAATAAGTGTATTTGTTGTCCGGAATAAGTGTATTTGTTGTCCGGAATATGTGTAGTTGTTGTCCGGTTTAAGAATAAAGTGTGTCCGGAATAAGTGTATTTGCTGTCCGGAATAAGTGTATTTGCTGTCCGGAATTAGTGTACTTGTTGTCCGGAATAAGTGTATTTGTTGTCCGGAATAAGTGTATTTGTTGTCCGGTTTAAGAATAAAGTGTGTCCCGAAACGGAACAAAAAGTTTGTCCGGAATAAGTGTATTTGTTGTCCGGAATAAGAGTATTTGTTGTCCGGTTTAAGAATAAAGTGTGTCCCGAAACGGAACATAAAGTTTGTCCGGAATAAGTGTATTTGCTGTCCGGAATAAGTGTATTTGTTGTCCGGAATATGTGTATTTGTTGTCCGGTTTAAGAATAAAGTGTGTCCGGAATAAGTGTATTTGCTGTCCGGAATAAGTGTATTTGTTGTCCGGAATAAGTGTATGTGTTGTCCGGAATATGTGTATTTGTTGTCCGGTTTAAGAATAAAGTGTGTCCGGAATAAGTGTATTTGCTGTCCGGAATAAGTGTATTTGCTGTCCGGAATATGTGTATTTGTTGTCCGGCATATGTGTATTTGTTGTCCGGAATATGTGTATTTGTTGTTCGGAATAAGTGTATTTGCTGTCCGGAATAAGTGTATTTGTTGTTCGGAGTAAGTGTATTTGTTGTCCGGTTTAAGAATAAAGTTTGTCCAGAAACGGAACATAAAGTTTTTCCGGAATAAGTGTATTTGCTGTCCGGAATAAGTGAATTTGTTGTCCGGAATTAGTGTTTTTGCTGTCCGAAATAGGTGTATTTGTTGTCCGGTTTAAGAGTATTGATAATTTATACATGTCCTTGTATTGATAATTTAACCCAACACCAAATGTCCGTGTATTGATAAATCATTCAAATAGTCTATGTAATTTTAACATGTATACATGTATAACTTTGTAAAAAAAATTAAAACATCCAGAGTCGTTTATTGTTGATCGCACATCCCAGAGTCTTCGAGTAAGAAATTGGCCAAATCGCCTCTAAAACGGTGAATAACCTTGCTCTGCTTCGGATGAGTCGGATCAACATTCTCCATCAAACGCTTCATCCAGTACAAAACGTATGGCCCGCAGTCGTTACTCCCCGGTTGCTGTCGTTGGCTACCCTTCCTCTCAACTCTCAGCGGCCAGTCGACCTTCAACAACCCTCGCCAGAATCCCGCTATCTTAGACGCGGTGCATTCATGAGTTCCGACTAAACGGTTAGGATTGTCACCTCTTTTAAGTGTGCGGGAGAGGCTGTTGTACTGAATGAACTCTGATCGAGGTCCGTGGGCAACGAACAGAGTCCAGTGGCCGGCCAAACAGCATGGCTGTGCGATGATGACTTCCTCCACATTTATTCCTTCAATTTTTGGGAGTAAATAATCTTTTCTTATATCTTCTCCCTGTCCCTCCACAATCATTTCCGATTCGAAGGATGATAAGCAGACCACCTTTTGTTGCCCTCCTCTTCTGAGGAGTACCTCAATTAGGCCATCAATAGTTTCGTTGGTGAATTCAGTTTTTGCCGAAATCATTTCCTTCAGATCACCCCTGCGGATATTGCTCAGACCCCCCCTCCAGATAATATCTTTGGCTTCTCGTTCGGAAGCCGTTGCATTCAATAAACGACGTACCTCATCATTGGTCAGCGTTCTCAAGGCGGTCGCATCCACATCGGGCCTCGTGGACGAAACATGGGCGGCCAGTTCATCTTTCGTTGTTTCGTCGGCCTCGTATATTTCTTCACTGGCTTCTTCGGCCCCCTTTGTTTTTGTGGTGGCTTCTTCGGCCTCCTTTATTTCTTCTTGTTTTTCTGCGGCATTCTTCTGTGCCTCATCTTGGCCAGATTTGCTTTGCGCTTCGTCTATATGTTCTGTGCGCAAGCGTGGTTTAATGGTCCGCATTTTTTGAAGGTGCAAAAGCGGTAGCGATACCACAACCTTCCTCTTTCTTTCCTGCTGTCTCCTCTTCCCTTCCTCCTCCCTCTTCTTCCTCTCCTCCTCCTCCGCCCTCCTCTTCTTCTCTTCCTCCTCCCTCGTATTCCTCTCTTCCTCCTCCCTCCTCTTCTTCTCATCCTCCTCCCTCCTCTTCTTCTCTTCCTCCTCCCTCTTATTCCTCTCATCCTCCTCCCTCTTCTTCCTCTCTTCCTCCTCCCTCTTCTTCCTCTCTTCCTCCCTCCGCTTTTTTCTCTCTTCCTCCTCCCTCCTCATCCTCCTCTTCTTCTCTTCCTCCTCCCTCTTATTCCTCTCATCCTCCTCCCTCTTCTTCCTCTCTTCCTCCCTCCGCTTTTTTCTCTCTTCCTCCTCCCTCCTCATCCTCCTCTTCTTCTCATCCTCCTCCCTCCTCTTCCTCGCATCCTCCTCCCTCTTATTCCTCTCATCCTCCTCCATTCTCTTCTTCTCATCCTCCTCCCTCTTATTCCTCTCATCCTCCTCCCTCCTCTTCTTCTCATCATCCTCCCTCTTCTTCTTCTCTTGCTCCTCCCTCTTCTTCCTTTCTTCCTCCTCTCTCTTCTCCCTCTCTTTCTCCTTTGTCTTCTTCCTCTCCTCTGCCTCCCTCTTATTTCTCTCTTCCTCCGCCTCCCTCTTATTTCTCTCTTCCTCCCTCTTTTCCCTCTCTTCCTCCTCCCCACGGACTCTCAGCCTACAACACTCTTCTTGAGAGATCCGGAGTTCTTCCTCCAGGTTGTTAATTTTAACAGTCGCCTCCCTAAGTGCTGCTTCGGCTCGCAGCCAATTCGTCTTCACCTCACTAAGTTCCAACTCTTGTAGCAGTGGGTCACATGGAATGCTGCATTCACTGAGTTGTACCCTTGGTAGAGTGGATGTTGAAGGTGTTTCCTTCGAGACAACCTTTGCTGCGGGAGTTGCTTCTTCAGTAGGAAATTGATCCTCTGACAACAGTGAATGCTCCCGTGCACTGAGTTTCGGGGTGCCCTTCAACTCAAATTGACCCGAGTAAATCCGGGACAAGTTGATGCCTCGATCTTCCCATTTTCTAAGGATTTGGCGTCTGCTAAACATTTCCGTCCAACACTTGAACCGTGGAAATGCTGACCGGGGATCCCCCAATTTGAACTTCTCGCAAAGCCACACCTGAAAACAGGAATGAGTTAAAAACCAGAAACATAACTTCCCCAGGACAGACACAACTCTTATTCCGGACAGACGCAACACTATTCCGGACAGACACAACTCTTATTCCGGACAGACGCAACTCTTATTCCGGACAGACGCAACACTATTCCGGACAGACGCAACTCTTATTCCGGACATACGCAACTCTTATTCCGGACAGACGCAACACTATTCCGGACAGACAAAATACTTATTCCGGACAGACGCAACTCTTATTCCGGACAGACGCAACACTATTCCGGACAGACAATATACTTATTCCGGACAGACGCAACTCTTATTCCGGACAGACAATATACTTATTCCGGACAAACAAGATACTATTCCGGACACTATTCCGGACAGACAATATACTTATTCCGGACATACACAACTCTTAATCCGGACAGACACAATACGTATTCCGGACAAACAAGATACTATTCCGGACAGACAAAACACTTATTCCGGACAGACACAAGACCTATCCCGGACAGACAAAACACTTATTCCGGACATAAACCAACACTACTCCGGACTGACACAACACTCATTCCGGACCAAGATGCTTACTTGTAATACGGCAACACAACCATACACGTAGCCCTGCTTCATAGAGAAGTTCCCTGACAATCTCCTCCTCGAGAGGTCCCGTTGGGCTTCCTCCAGTCCTTCAACCAAGAAAGTGTGAACCGCATTTGCCCACGCATATCTCTTGAGGCGCTTGAGGTTCTTAAGGTGCTTCGTGTACCACGCTTTACTTCGCAGTGATCCATCGAAGAACAAAAAATGATTGAAAATCATAGAAATAAGGAGTCGGACGTGCTCCTCCTCCTCGCCCATCTTGCTCGTGGCGGTAAGATGACCCAGTAGTTGGGTGTTGTCGAGGTTCACCCCGTCACGTTTCTCTACGTACATTGCTTCCATATCCACTCTCTGCCCATGTGCTCTTAGTCCAAGTAGAAGGGCGACGTCTTCTACCGTAAATGGGACCACCCTAGTGGCTATTCTCAGACCGACTTCAGTGGCGTCGAAGTGTTCGACGAACCAACCCAGTATCTCGTTGTCAGTTGTGACGTGAGGAAAGGAGAGGAAGTGACCAAAAGGCGTCCGTTGGAAGACATTTTTCTCCTCCTCCTTCATCCGGTCGAACTGCTTGTGAAGGGCCGTGAAACCGCACTTGGTTTCGCGGAAGTAGTACGTGCTTCCCTTAAACCACCAAAAAAAATTGTTAGAGGCCAATAATGAACCTTAAAATGAACCAGAAAGAACGTGGTTGACACAACACCTGCGCGGCTACAATTTCAGGAGCGATGGAGGTTTCAGGTAGAGAAGGATCCATTTTCGCCTTGTTATAATTTTCGTTCGACTAAAACAGGAATAAAGGTTTTGGATGAGCGTATGGAAAAGAACTCCGACTGAAATGGGGAATGGAAAAGGAGAAGACTTTGGAGGAAAGTTACTCGAATGTTGTCCCACCGCTAATGATGTACGTGAAGTTTAACCGTCTAATCGTGATTTCGGGAAATGAACCGTCTAATCGTGATTTCGGGAAATGAACCGTCGCACCCAATAATTCGTAATTTACTTTTCCCCGCGCAGAAGTTTTGGCTGACTGGACGCTGAACTGGCAGCTGACTTGTCCGTCCACGTAGGTAGCGTCACGGACGCGCGCGTCCGTGTATAACTACTCTTAATTTAAAGTTGATGTGATATTTTTGATTTTTCAATCAAAACCACGTGTTCCTTTACTCAATACACATTTTGATTTTTCATATAGGATTACTGTAAATCTGATTGTTAGATTTCTCATAGGAAGACTGTTTAAATTGACATGCTTATTGGGCGATGATTTAGATCAATTGTAACCATGATTAGAGTCAACTCGTTCATGTGCTTTTCTTTTCTTCTTCCTCTTTCACATCAACTTTCTTTTTCATCTACATCAACTTTCTTTCTAATACACACGAGTTTTCTCTCTCACCAACTCACTTTCTTCTCTTTATAATACTATTCACCTCTTAACTACAACCCACAACAACTCATTTATCTCCTCCACAAAATAATACCCCCAAATCATTTACACACTTATATACACAACCAAAAAAATTAAAATAATTTTTTTTAAACCAACAGGGACGCACCGCGTGCGTGTCGCTACGATGACCAGGGACGACCTGGTCGACCCGACAGGGTCGTCGTGCCCCCGGTGAGGGGTCGACGACCTGATCGATGCGAGGTCGTCTCGGAGGGACGACCCGTTACGGGTGCTCTATCTTTGTATTTGTTTACTTAGACACATAATTTGTGATGTTTTTTCTAATTATTTTGCACATTTCCTCCATCAAGACCACAATAATCCTTCATTGTCAGTTGTAAGATTCATTTTAGGATTTCTAAGCCTCTAACTCATATTCTTTCGAAGACAATGAAAGTAACACACTAATTGTATACCCCAGTTGATAAATGTATCAGTATAGTGCGGATAAGATGTAAGTTCAATCCATCTGCCATAATAACATGTGACTGTTAAGATGTTGACTTGTCATCTGTCTTATAATTAAAATTAACCTTACCACTTCCTGAAAGGCAACATACAAAAAAATATCATTTTTAAACATACTTTAATTGAATTATGAGTACACATATGACATTGATGGGGGAGATAGTCTATGTTGGTTGTAGGCTTGTAGCCAACTGACTCTTATTTGAAATTTTGAATACTTCCATTTCAAAGAGCAAATGACTCGATTAATTTTTTTATTGGGTGATTACGATCCGATAGCGTATGTGTAGCCAATAAATACAGAAAGATGTCACTTATGAAAGGGTAGTGCAAATGAACACGCAAATTGGTGGTAAAAGACTAGTCACCCTTAAAACCCAATCAACCTACTTCTTATTAAACTAATTGGATTTAATAGAATGTAACAGTGGCGGACTTATCTATTAGGTTGATTGACAATACAAAATCACTAGCTTATCCATCTGAAAAGACAAAAGGCATATATACTAAGTTAATAATACGCATTAAGATGAGAGCAGCTTGTGAACATTATAATACAAGCAATTATTGATGAGAAATGATAATCTCGATCGTCACATCACATGCTTATCTCTTGTCCCAACACAGACGTCAAAGTTTGAGTTTCATCACAAAATGAATGAAGTTGATCTCCCTAAAACTCAAATGTCATAGGTCACTCACTCTACACGTTTCCTTGCTGGGTTACGATGTTATCATTTAATTTAACGCAATTAACCAAAGATTAGGATCAAAACGAATCTATAACCATCTTAGTTTTCATTTTGATTATCAGACCATGTGGATCACATGTGTAAATCTAAGATCAAGGTTTTATAGAGCACTTGTTTTAGATGGCAGTTGGGCTTTGTTTGTTTGGATGGCAGTCTTCTAAGTTTCTGAAGCTTTAAGTTCGAGAAGACAGATTAATACGAATTTTAATTGAAGTTTGAAAACTTTAATGAATCAATTACATAGATGTTATAAATTTACTAGACATCCTGCTATCATATTATTTTCTTGCAAACTAATCAACGATATTTAAAATTTTCACTTTTTTATATCGCAACCTTCCATTTAAGAGATTGAAGCGTTATCTTTTATTCTGAACTTAATTTTACGATATCTCATTATCTTGCGACAAAAACGTCTTACAAACATTCTTAACTATGTATTATATCATTTTGATGGAACCATGATGAAACCTCACGCTTTAGTATCCGTTTCATTGTTGTTGTTCTTACCGTTGCTTGTTGTTTTCTAAATGCCAGTTTCCTTACAATCTACTTTCCTTTCAACCGACGGAGACTTTTGTAATTTTAGAGCCACAAAGACGGTGATTAAGATGGGATGTCGGTATCATGTGCTTTGGGACCGGGAGGAGTGAAAAATAAAACAAATGAAACTACAAGCAACATTGGAAACCATACTTGTAATTACTTTGCTTTATTATTATTATTATTGCGTCTGAATTAGCACCACATACGACTTGCCCACTGGTTTGGCCAATGGGATGGTTCAATGTTTAATACTTTAATATTAGCTACCTCAGTTTCTGAGCACTTAAACCTGGCGTTGTGTACCTCTGTGATTATAAGTTAACAATAATTGATGATTAGCAGTTATATGGCGCATAGGATTCGGAAATTTGCCTGCTTAGTTCTATACATGCTTATAGTTTAGTTGGTTCAGCGGAAGTTTAATATAGAGAGAGTTGTTTTTAATGAAGATTGGAGTTTGTGTTGACACATGGAGCATCGCAAGGCACGTGGAAGAACTTGGATTTTGGTTGGTAAATGGGGTGGAGCACATGGTGAACATTCAAAACTTTGATGGATATATATTAAGCAAAGACTTATCAATTCTTGGATTTCCGAAAAGAAAGAAAAAAAACTACATATAGTTTTCAAGATTTCTAAATTGAATTTTCTTTGGAATAATTATAATTTCCATTTTTACACTAGTGAATGATACAATTATACAAGATTGTAAAACTGTTTGACATATAACATAGCTAAAATCCCAAAACCCCAGCATTAATATCCACGAAGTTGAAAATACACCCTTTAATTATGAGCTAAAACATAAGAGTCAAACAAGGTGAGGAATCCATCTTCAGTTGTGACAACCCGTATTGAAGAAAGTTTCATACAGAAATGCAAGTGAAAATTTGGCCCTACAACTTTGTATACACGTACATTTATTAGTTATGTACAAGTATTTTACTGTCATTAGGATAAGTAGATTGTTTATCATGATAAATCTAAAAAATATCACTAAAATTTCATTAAATTTGGCAGGTAACTTGGAATAAATAAAAGAACAAACAAAGAAGATTGACTCAGCAAGTTGATAGTCCCATACTCCTCCTGTCTGAACTCTTGAAATTGAACCAACGGCAAATGGAACCGAACACACAATTAATAGCCGAGCCATCATAAGATTGTATTATGATCCAAACTTGCACGTATTTTACAGCAACACGGGCCGAACTGAGCTCAGTCCAACCCGCTCACATACACCCTTCAGATAATAGTCATCCTTCGCAGAATTTTTCAAAAACAAGCGACTTATTTCTCCCCTATCTAAGTTCTGCCACAAACATGAAGGCACTGTGCATAACTACTACAAATTTATACAAAAACCCAACAAGATGGGAAAAAATTGTGCATTGTCCAAGTGTGTTTTCTAAAGACAGAGGTGTTCTGAGTCAGAAGAAAAAAGAGAGTAAAAAAACAGTCCATGACTGTGTTCAAAGATTTTTAATCTTCCTTGATTTGTACCTGTACAGCAGGAACTCAGGAAGCCAGTAATCAATAATCTAATGAGATTCAGAATAACTCCAAGACATCATTAAGACCTCATTTTAATGTATGAAAACATAACCATAGCTTTATTGCTGAAAAAAACCTGCAGCACATCAGCAACAAAAAGAATGCAAACTTACAAAAAAATCAGGATCCAAACTAAGCAGTTTCCACAATATAACGACCCATCTCTGCTCGATCCGGAAAATTCATTTTTTATAATGTCAATCACGATTGAAAACTACTCAACAGAAATATAAACCACCACATAAAACAGGATCTGTTCAGGAAAAAGAACATATCTAAATAGCTTGAATAGACGGGAAACTACATTAGGAATTATACATCTCTTCACATCGTCGGCCATGCCTGAAAGCTGACATCCACAAACAAAGGTTACAAGTCCACAGACCCGTAAATTCTAGGAGCATAGTTTGAAATGTCATAGCAAAAATCTCATCCTACCATTTGCATATGCATCACGAGCTGTTTCACTCGACTGTTTGGTATCTTCGTACATCTTTAGCGATGCCTCAGAAAACTTTGTCATGCAATCAAACGTTCTTGTCAGGGCTGCCTGTAGGCTTCCCATGTTTGGGCCTTCTTCGCATCTCCCATTTTCTTCCTTTTGTCCAGTGTCAACTTCCTCGTTTCCTTTTACCGGTTGTTTTTCAGCTTGTTGAGGGAACGAAGCATGCAGTTCGGAAATGAGGGCTTTGATGGCATTAGAGAGATTCTCAGATGGCAGTGACTTGATTCCAGCTGACCAATCACGGCAGAGAACGAATATCGGAGGAGCAAGTGCTCTACGAGGTGAGAAGGCTGCTTTCCTTCGTGACCGTTCCTGAGGTAGCAAGATGCAATTTTGAAGCCACGAATTGAGAGACTCGACGTACAGCTTGAGTGCATCAACCCACATTGTGAAGCTGGACGTGAAGCACTCCATCTCATTTTGTAGATGAACCAAAACTTGCTTGTGTGTGTCGCCCCGTGATACTGCACCGGAGTTCTTCACATGATAAGCTAACGAGATTGTGATGTACTGGGTATGGTGGCTTGCGAGCATTGCTTTCCACATTCTGATGAACCTAAATTTTTTTAAAGGAGCATTGCGATTAGCATGATTTAACTTAAAATATGTAAATAGATAATAAAAAACTGTACATTACTCCCCGAGTCCAGAACTTAATCAGGGCTTTCTGACTAGCCCCAAGCAACCCCAAGAAATGACTGGTCCCGCTTCTTAATCCATCGAAGTCCTGTACTTAATCAGGGATTTTGCCTTGCCTCAAGTGACCTCAAGAAATGACTGATCTCGCTTCATAATCCATAGCAATCCCAAACTCAACCCACGTTGGTAACATATTATTTGACTCTTAACATCCAAATTATTTGACAACATTTTTCAAAGGTTATAACTCCCAGATCCAAATTATTAGAGAGTGGACCTTAATCTCAAAACAAATAGGTGTTAGTTCAGTGAAATGGCTTCTGATCTTATATTTTTATTAGAATGACATTTGTTATCTTGATGTTGGACAATTTGAAACAATCCCTTCAAGTGTGGCCTCATATTTGGTCAACAAAGTGTAAACTAAAAGATTGGTGGATGTGCTGGTCCAATCCTTGGAAGTTAGAAAGTTGGACCATGATACCACATATTAAAGCACTTCTCAACACCACTTACTATCGAGGCCAGTGTCCTGTAAACAATCTATCATTGAATTTTTAAGATGTCCTTCCATTCTCCAATCTGAGACTATTCTCATATAATTCATTATTATAGCAGATAGCCTTGGTGAATGAACAATGGACAAATTTTTGCTCGCAACTTGCATGAGTTTTCGCTCCCTAATCTAAACCAGCACTTCCATTGGCAACCTTTATGAATGAAACTTGGACGAAAATGCTAGGGAAGATGATAACTAGGAATACTACCTAAAATTGGAGCAAGAGAAAAAAAACTTGTGCAATTTTTAATTGCTTTGCCAACGGGCCTTATTTAATCTACTTATTTCTTCCAATGATACATTAGTAGGTACATAAATACTCTTGTACTAGACTGACAATAATATAATCTATTATCTTATTATTGGTATTCAGAATTATTTAGGGGGTTGAAATCATAAGGAGTCAAAAGTTCATGGGATTGAAATCCCAGATGGTCTTTACAAAGTAACCTCGAAATTCTAACCACCCCCGCCAGTATGTGGATCGAGTTATGGATACCATGATTAGGAACGTAGAAGCTCATATGAATCAGGAGCATTTCTCTGAGACAACAAATTGACCCAAGTGAGAGAAAAATTGGATTATGACAACAGTAATCCAACAAGGTTTTTAATTTGGTATTCCCTATTAAAAAATTGGTCCATGAGGAAAGGCTCTTCTTCTGCACACAAAAGGTTCAAACAGTATCACATGATTGTACTCTGCAATTAGGTGAATCCTCAAGCCTCAAATACCAACATTGAATTAAGATGCACCAAATGACAACTTCACTAGTCTTGCAAGAGAAATATAAACACCATAATGTGTGTGGAAAATACTGCAAAGATATTATGGATTTTTCTCCAATAACCTGGGATGCTATAAATCTACTAGAAAAAGTTATGGCATTTAAATTCATAAGGACAATAATAACAAAAAAAATCACAAGGACAATGTATTGCTAAATACTAAAATAAGAATGTAAATTTCTTACCCTTGTATCAGCTCAACAAGCTGTGGCAGCAATTCTTCATCCCGTAATTTCTCAATCCTTTTTGATATTGAATCAACTGCTTGTATGCCAACACGTACTTGTGAATGCAAGTCCTTTATAACTGCTCGGGTTTTATCAATCATCTTATTGTTTTGATCTTTGGCAAACTGATAACGAAGTTGGCAGCACTTCCGATCATATACCTTTCGGATGGATTCACTTGCCTAAATAATGAAACAACTCTAGGACATTTATCGAGACAAACAGAAAATAAACGCTGTAATCGATTCATTTGCCTTCTAATATCCAAGCACCACACTATACCAGGATGAATGCATAAAGAACTTCAGATAATTAAAAGACAACATGGGCTGGCTCAAATGTTTCTTTTACAATCACTTAATTACCATGATTCCAACAGAATCCCTTAGGTAAAATATACTATTTATCAGATTGTATATCATATTACATCATGTACCTAAATTTCACAATAGAGACAATTTAAGTTTTCACTATAAAGGATTTTTTTATCGGTCACTATAGAGGAAAATTATTTACAGGCTCCAATGAAGTTATATTACATCAAACTTAACAATTTGCAGACTTGTTAGGATTTTAAGTTACTATGTACCTTTTCTTCTATCCAGAAACATGAGATATTGTTTTTTCCCCTTTTTATGTAAAGTTAGTCACAAAGATAAGACACGTTTGTTAAAGATATTGTCCATATGCTTCTCTGCTGCTCGATAGTGACTAGAATTTTTTTTGGTATGTCAAACTGATTTTTAACAAGACATCACGTGAAAAATATATTCCTGAAGGTCCAAACAAAATAAACTACAGGAATGCACATGCAGAAAAGGAGATACCTTGACTTCATCATAGAGTTTTCTTTCCCAAGCATATAGTCTATCTAAAGTGGAGGAATGGCTCCCAGCAACCATGCTAAACTCTTCAACAAAATCACTACTACTGTCACAATCATCTTTTACAGCCGATGCCACGACAGGGTTCTTTGATGATGATGAAATTGAGGACGTCGAACGATTCCATGTAATGACCTTGTTCACATGTAGGGTAAGTTCTACATAAACGTCACAAATGCAAAAAAAATTAGATGCATAATAGTAATCACTCCCATATCAGTTAACAAAGAAAAAAAATTGATCGAACGTACCATGATCAAGAACAACACCTTTGTTGCAACACGGTAGATGAACAGACGACAAAAACACTGGAGGTGATCTTCCTGTAAGGAAGACAGAACCAAATTGTAATGATAACATGCCCATGAAAAAGCCAAAAAATGGATACAAGTGTAGTCTATATAATGATGTGAATTGTTAAGTACCTATCTTGTCTAAGTAATTGCCGAGCCTAATCTTGTTAGCCTCGAGCATTCGGGAGACATCGTTGCCTGATTCTGCAGCTCTTACAAATCGATGCTCGATGTCTTTGATGCTAGAAAGAAAATCCTTTGCCCGGTGAGTGATGAATTCAGAAGGATCTTCCCTTTCAGCACATGATTCTTTATCAGGTTCAGCAGAACTGTCGAGTTGTGAGACACATTGCTGAGATTTTGCTTTCTCAGCCAATGTTTCCAGTTCGTTGGTACCATTTTGCTTAGAAACAGGCATTGTCCTGATATTTTGCAATGATTGGGTGTTGGCAGGTTTCTCCATGGCCATGCTGTTTGGAGCTGAAGGGTTCGATGATAGTGGTCGACTAACGATTTCGGTAGTGGTCTGTGGATTATCAGAAGATTCTTTTGTACCAGCTAGATGATTATTTTCATCAACTTCAGCAGAAGGAACAACTTCATCTTTTCTGATTTTTGTTGTGACCGCTGAATTATATCGATCAGGGCCATTACGACATTGTGCCTTGCAGTTTCTGTCAGAATCCGCAGGATTAAAGAAATCCCATTCAGGCGGAGGAGGTGGCAGCGGAAAAGGCACATCTAGAGATTCATCATCAACAAAATGGTTCGAAGACGATTCCATCTTAACCGTTACTGTTGTACTTCTATTCACTCTCATGTAACTGATATTCGACGGTCTAGGGGATATGTGATCACTATTTCGTGAAGGAGAGCCTGCATTATGAGGAACGCGAGTCGGAGAAGGAGAAGCATAAGACGAATGAGAGGGAGACTTCTCGGGTTCGGAAGTAGACAACGACGATTCAGTCAAGCCCTCAGCTTCCGCAAATCTCCTCAATGCGCCACCCACATTGCGCAGGGATTGAATGTAAGCAAGATGTGCAGCTGATAGAGCATACCTAGAATCAGTCGCTTGCCGGATGAATCGCATCCGTTCCCGACAAAGATGAAGAGCTCCATTCTTTTCGGGCTTCGAACTCGACGACCCCATGACTCACTTTCCTAATCCCTCAAATCCTTAATCCCACTTCAAAATCAGGACCTTTTAAGGCAAAACTCAACACATTGTCTCACAAAAACAAAAATCCACTTGAAGGAACTAAAACTTCCTCAATGGCATAACTTTACAATGTTAAACCTTCTTACCCAACAAAGAGAAGAGGGATCTGGGCTTCATCCAGATCTCCAACTCCTCCAAAATCTCACCTTTCCATCTCCAAACACCACCAGAGAGCCGAAAGAAAAGATCTTGCTTTGCTATTCTCCACAGCAAACACTCTTCACTCCAAACCCTCCAATGCTGCAAAAAAAGGAGACCCAAAACAGCAAAAGGGACGTAAAAGAAAACCCACTTCCGGCATAGGAAGAAAATGTCAACAGCTACTCTTCTCCAGTAAAAAAGATGGGTATTTTTCCCCTCACCATCAAAACCGTGTGTTTCACTAGAGAATAAAAGGGAGTTCTTTTTATGGGAAATAAGTATAGATATCCAACTGTAGAGGATCGAAGAAAAGGTGGTAATGGAGGAAAAAAGTGAGAGTGGAAGGAATCAAAGGAATCTGCAGTGCCCACTAGAAGGATAAAAGGGAAATCTTTTTTAAAAAACAGAGAGCTGGTGGTGGAGGAAGACTTGGGATTTGTCTGTCATATTGTCCTTTTTTTGCTGTAAATGCTAATTCCATGTGAGTGTCTTTTTGATCTTTCTAACGTTAAACCTAAACTCCCACTTAAAGTTCGACTTATCAGTTCAGACTTCATAACCGTAATGGTAAATATGTTATTTTCTTCTACTTTTTCTTTCGGACTTCGGAGTTCATGCCTGTTATATTCGTTGTGTTAAATAGTAAAAAATATGTAAAAATATTCAAAACACAATAAACTCATACTAAACTAGCATGGTGACGGTGAACGTACAAATGTACTTATATAATTAAACAAGATAGATTGTATTACATTCTCTATCTTCAGTTCTTCACCATGGAGTGGCGATTTGGGCCTTTAAGTGCTTTAGATTCACTCTAATGTTTTGAGTTTTTTCTCCTTATTTTATTAGTTTTATGAGCTACGGTGAAGATGGATGAAGGTGTAAATTTTAGAACTAAAGCAAAGTTAAAGATACTCCTCAATTGGTGACAGAGACGTAAGGTGGTTTTTCTCTTCCAAAATTTGGTTACTGTTCACACGGGTTCAACACACTACAAACTTGCCTGTCTATATATAAGCTGGTATACACCTTTATTTTTATTTACATCATTAATATTCTCCTTGCTGATTATATTCACGTTAATATTCTTTAACTTCGACTACACCATGTTTTTGTTTTTAGAAATAATTACCATGCCATGCGCTCATAACTTCTAGTCTTCTACCATCATCATGGCATGGTACAATTGTAAAGATGGTGTTGCATTAGAAAAGAAAGGAAAATGCTCTCTTTTTATTAAATAAATATGATTATGTTTACTTAAAAGGTTCCTTTAATAAAAGATGGTAAACCAATTGTAGTGGTAAAACATGACTAATTTATTGGTGAACAACGCTTACTCAAATTTTTATTTCATGTCTCACGTTTGAACACGTAAAGAGAGTGTTTTAAAGATCATCTTGCAACCTTTATCTTGGGTCGCACTCATTTCATAACTATGGTAGAACTGTATCACAACTGAAAGAAACATATGTGCCCATAACTCATATGGATGACATAGACACCAATAACTTATTGTCCTCCAATTAAGTGGATGTAATTATGTTAGGTAGACTTTGATATTAATATCTTTCAAAACTGCACATTGACATCACTACTTCTTGGACTCTTGTAAAAACATAGGTCGAATGGTTTTGCACGACAAACCTAAGTGTTGTAAGATATTGAGAGTGTATATGTATTATGTACCTTGTGAAAAGGAAAATTGAAAAGGGAAGACAGAGAACGTACTTTATTTACAGTTAATTTAATTAAAAGTAGAAATCTTCCAAAAACAATATTAAAATTAATAGTACTATTTGTACGCAGATATGTGAGAAGTGGAGGGTATAAGATGTAAAATCGTTTTGTCAGTGTTCATTTGTTCTTTCTTTCTTTATGGTGTGGTGTGGGTCACATCCTTTTTTACATTTTTGTTTGTTACTCGATTTCTTCTATTCCCAAATGCACTTATGCACCCAGAGATGCACAGTAGATTCTCAACGGCTCCATTTTACTTTACACTCTTTGGTGGGGGACCAAAGAAATCTACTATGTCCAGTTCTGGCCTATCTCGACCACTAGTTTAGTAGTTACATGACTTAATTAAGTCTTTAAAAATCAAGTGGAATGTGATGATACATAACATGTCTTCAATGGCTACCCACTCATAAATGATTTTACGTAGAGGATAGGTGATCTTAAATAAATTGGTTCGTTGGGCTGAAATTCCAGTTTAGGTTACCAATTCCATGTACCGGTGAAGTTGCTAATTAGTTGGTCTTCAAATAATCAAAATTAAGGAAAACATCCTAACAAAACGACTTCCACCTTGGGATTTAGTTACAGTGGAGTGGAGATTTTTGTTTGAGGATGGGAAAATGGTCTAGAGTGATGATCGTAGTTTTTTTCCGACTCGGCTTCTACCACCATGGAATATCAAGTTGTGTTTGGAATATTCCCATTTAGTGTCGTACTTTGAGTTTCGAAATATATTTCTGTATTGTTAGTTAATGACTTGTATAAAGCTAACATAACATCGAAAGAGAATCTGTTCAAACAACAATGTCCATTTGTCATTTCATGTAACCCTCAATGTAAAGAGAGTAAGAACATTTGACGGTAGGTTTAAAAAAAATAAATAAATTATGGTAGGTTGCAACCATTAATCAGCTTGATCCGTTTCAATCAAACATACATGAATTTCAGGTTAAGTCTCATCCAAGCTGAATCAACATTACATTGTCACCTTCGTTATTTTGTCTATTTTTACTTTATTATTGTGTTTGTGTGCTAGTCGACTAATGGTTTAACCTGTTGGCTGTACGTAGTACGTGGGATGATACACTTTAGGTTAGTTCCTGTAATTTGTTAAATTGAAATTAATATAAAAACTTTTGTACTCATCCCATGCAATGCGAAAAGTATATTGTAGATGCGTAACGAAAAGTAATACCACTTAGAAGTGTATTATGTTTCAGTTTAAATAGAAAAAATGGATCAGACCAGGTTTTTGGGATTTTTTTTAAATCATTATACCTTTCGAACCATGTTTTTTTTTAAATTTATGTGTTGTGTTTTTATGTTTTAACACTAAATTAATTCTAATAACTAATAAACTCTAACAGCATCCGCAGCAATAACCTACGTCATTCACATTCTCTTTCTCTCTGTTACGTCATCACGACACAACCTCATATTTCTCTCTCTCTTTTACGTCATTCACATTCTCTTTCTCTCTGCTACGTCATCACGACACAACCTCATATTTCTCCTTCACTATTCACTCATTAACCACGACCTCATCTCACTCTCTTTCCTCTACATCATTAATTTTCTTTTCAACTTTTATTCTATTCTAAAATCATTTATATTTACCAAAAACATTAATTTTTTTAACTATCAATAATTATGAAATATTAAATACCATTAATTTTCTTCTCAATGTTTATTTTATTCCCAAATCATAACCGACCCCGACAGGTCATCCGAAGTCGGACATAATAGTAAATTGATCATAAATCATTATTTAAAATAATCTTACACAATTGTTATATAAATCTCGATATGTCAGTAGAAACATATTTTATCTTACATGTGTAATTGTTTTTAATCTTACATGTATAATTGTTTTTAATCTTGATGTCAGATTTAGAACCGAAACTAACCATTCTAGTTGAGAACTGACTTTTATTTGTTCTATTCTTGATTCTCAGATTCGTTTAGCAGTACAATTCGATTCCGGACAGATGTATAACCCTGATTCACTAACTAAGTTTTTCCTACTAAAGAAGCATTAACCATTAAGAATCGAAAGGTACAAATACATTCGTAATAAATGGGGGTGCGTCCCAAATAAATCCTAAGAAACTATTTTACGTGAGCATAAACGAGCAAAAGAAAATGTTGTCTGCAAACAACGCTGGTGGACTCGCCCATCCTTTTCCATCAACTCCACTGTTGGCGTAACCATCAGCAAAGAACAGCCGTCCGATGAAGATCCACTTCGCATCTCCACCGTACGATCCAACATCCTAAAACGAACATCCGAGGCCGCGGGGAATCGATTCCCCGGGACGCACGACGCTTCACGTGTTTCGACTTTCGACTTCAACCATCTCCCATCGCAAGTTCGTTCCATACTCCCGATTTCGCCGCGAATCGGATTGGCCTTCTCGCCGCAGGCAGTTTTCTTTATTTTTTTTTATTTTTTTTGTTTTTGGATTTCGTTCTATATTTGGATGTTGAAGATCTTTTCTTTTGGGGGAATTCGGGAAGTGAATCTTCTTTTTGTCGGTCAAATTTACTATTTTCGCCTTCTTTTGAGAAATTATTGTTTTTGGAGGACTGGTAGTTGTTAGTTAGAGGTTTGACTGCGTTTGAATTGGTGAGGAGTGTGATGGTTGGTTGAGATTTGAGAACTAAACAGGAAAATGAGGTTTTCGTCAATGCTGTGTGAATTGTGGACTTCAAACTCAGGAATTGAGGATTTATTTGATCGAAGTTACGGAACATCGAAGATCTTTTGCGTTTTTTCACGGAAGTTATGGTTTTATTCGTAGTTTACTTGTTCCAGAAAAAAAGTAAAAAAAAAAGGTTTACACGATTAGATGTTTCGTGTAGAAAAGGATTTTTAAAGCCTTTCTGTTCAAAACTTTGAAATGCAGATAGAACTCTTGTTGACACGATCGACGATTGGGAACAAATGATCTGAGTTTTCCGGCGGTAGCAGGATTTAGCAATCTACTCATCTTGTAAGTTCTTAGAGATCACTGATTCCATGTCGCTCTTGATTTCGTTGAAGTTAAATCATTATTATTGAATTTTCTTTAAATTTCCATAGAATGCGAATTATTATGCTTGTTTCCTTTGCAACATCATTCCCTGGCTTTGCATGTTACAATTTTTTGTTTGTGAAGACTTCAGAACCTGAGGATGACTTCGAAGACTCCCGAGTCAGTTGATTGTAAATTCTCACCTGAGCAGCAGCAAGCTAAGGTGAAATAAAATCTTTTAATATAGATCTTATTAGTCTTTATCTTTACTTAAGTTCGTAATCATAGAATATAGCATCGTTTGAAAATTTGGTTAACTCTTTCTGCTTTTGGTAAATCTTCTCAGATAAGTGAGATAAGAGATTCACTGGGACAATTACCAGAGAACTTGAGCATTTATTGTTCTGATGCGGCGATTGTAAGATATCTGAAGGCAAGAAACTGGGATGTTAAGAAAGCTAAAAAGATGCTGAAGGATACCTTGAAATGGAGGCTTAAATACAAGCCAGAAAAAATCCAGTGGGTGGGTTATAGTCTAACCCATTTTGGTTATTTTGTTGCCAAGGGGAACATATTTGAAGTTAAACAAAGTAGGACCAAGGTTGGATACTGCAATGCCTATAATTGAACATTTTGAACAATCTTAAATCAATCAATATCTCAAAAAAAAATCTACCAAAACAATAACACCATCTGCAATCTGATATTGATCAAGTCACATAGACAGAGACGTGAAAAAATGTTTTCCTGTAAGGCCCAGCTGAGCATTTTCTCAGCACTTGGACCTCCACCTTGGTGTTTAACCAAAGATCTGGCTCCGGGAAATAGGGTACCACTGACTGCGGTGATGCTTCCCTGAGTTCCTTAATCTTTTTCACCCATCAAGTTCTATAACTTGTCTTCTTATGCAGAACATTTTAACAAATTAATATTCAAAGGTCGTATCTCAGTTAAATACTTACTCTTGTAGCATGATCTGACATGGTTTTATTACAATAATCCCCAATTTACGGATTATAATTTATAAGCTTTTGACATCCCTAGGCATTTTCTGTTTGTGAATGAGACTACTATGTAGGCATTTTCTGTGGAAATCATACTACTACAATCATTTGTTTACAACTCTTATCATCAGTGCTTATTACATTCCATGCGAGATGTATCAATCCTGTTAAATATATATTTGCTTCACGAGGTTGGATTTTTTCTTTCTTTCTTTCTGATATTCTCCTTTTTAAGTGACTTGCCTCTCTTAATGTTTGTTTACAATTGGTGATATGTTGCAGACTATGAGGTCCCAGATTTAACATTTGATTTCAGTGCTAAGAAGTAAGCTCATTGATAGGAAGGCTATATTACATCCTAACGCATGTTTTTCATTATGGAAGGAAGACATTGCTGTCGAAGCAGAGACGGGGAAAATCTACCGATCAGATTTTGTTGACAAAAATGGAAGGAGTGTGCTTGTCATGAGACCTAGCTGCCAGGTTATTCGTTACTACAATTCCAATATAAAGAAGCAAATGCATACTTCTAAACATTGATAAATTTGCAATATAAATCCATCCATTGTGGAACAATGAACATGAACTGTATTGAAATTGCTGCTATTCCTAAGGGTAGTCTCCTCTCGCTAATTATTGAGAGGTATAACAATTTATTGAATGTGACGACATAATTAGATGTCAGTATTCAGATTAGGGTCACCTCTTTGGAGGTGATATACTGATATCGGAACTGATGCACAGACAGCCGGACACAAGATTTCTCCAACATTTCAGGACTTAGAAATTTGATTGGGCATAAATGGTAAACTACTTATAGTGATCAGGTTAACTGAAGCTTCAGTCAAAAAAAAAAGGGCTATAATTTCATTTACTGTAGCAGAGTTCTGTTTTATGCTTTTGTTATGTTTTTGACTAAGTGATCTTTTTTCCTCGTGAATTAACAGAACACTAAATCAACAACAGGACAGATCAAGTACTTGGTTTATTGTATGGAGAATGCAATTCTAAATTTACCTCCAGATCAGGAACAAATGGTTTGGCTCATAGATTTCCATGGGTTCCAGTTACAACATGTATCTATCAAAAGCACAAGGGAAACGGCCCATGTTCTGCAAAATCACTACCCTGAGCGGTTAGGCGTGGCAATTCTGTACAATCCACCGAAATTCTTTGAACCTTTTTGGATGGTATGCCCTTATTGTTGTAAGAAATGGGAAAATCTTTGTTTCATCTGTGTAGCATGGAAAATGTACTTGTGTGGGCAGTTTTATCTGCTCGTGGTCGGCATTCAGCATGAAAATTGATTCAGAACTTTCTCTTTTTTCTTACAGATGGCAAAGCCTTTTTTAGAACCAAAAACTTGTGCAAAAGTGAAATTTGTCTACTCAGATGACCCTGGCTCAATGAAGATAATGGACGGTCTATTCGACATGGATAAGCTCGAACACACATTTGGGGGAAACAATCAAGTGGGATTCGACTTTCATCACTTTGCTGAAAAAATGAAAGAAGACGACAGAAGGATGTCGATGTTCTGGACTAGAGGAAGCAACACTGGATCTTCAGAAGTTGAAGCTGCAGTTTCCTCTACATTTCTTAATTCAGAAGATTATGATGAGTCGTGTAGGGCCCGGAAACAAGAATTTTCTGTTGATCTGAATTCAGAAAATTCGCTGAAGAGCCCTGTGAAAAAAAATGGTTGGCAAGATTGTGCAACATCTGAGGGCAATGAATGCAAAGTCGGATCGAGCGATGTCTGAACATTGACATAGTCCTGCGGGCATGCGCCAATGAGGTGGTCTGACGGGGATTGAACACACCACATCATCTAGCTTCACACTGAACTCGGTATGGCTTCTGAGTTGACATTCTGTGCAGCTGGCGAGGTTCCTTTCCGTTGATCTCTATTATCTTCAGCATCGTTTTTCCAAGATCTAAGGTTTTCAAAGATACTACAATGCTCAGAGTTGTACCGTAGTCGCTGCTCTGTAAGCATTCTGGTAAAAAAAACCACTAATTGGTCTTACTATGTCCCACAACTCAACTCGCCTGGTTCAGCTTCATTTATTTGTCAGGAAATATTATGATCACAAAATCCTGAGCATACTTTCAAGTATTTATTTAGCTATAGAAAGTTTCAATGTGAATAGTATAGTTGATTGCAGAACTTATATTTCCAATTTAGATAACCACAAGCAAGATAACTTGCCTGTACTTTATGAATGTGAAGTAGAAGGAAATCAAAGACATGCCCAAACTGTGAAGAGGTATCTTACTGGAAGTCATCTCTCTTGTCTAAAAGGCAAGAACCTAACTCGACACACCAAGGCACCACCATCACTGCGCAGCACCCACCAACACATAACTAACCAAAATTGTGAAAATCTCTTACCAACAAACAAAAGCCAAAAGGAGAACTGTCTTTTTTTACACCAAACCATTCATACAAATATGATGAGCCACAACATCGGCAAACTAATTACTTGCGCTATATAACCATTATTATTAAGGCACCGTCAATCATGAAGATTATTCTTCATCTCCTGCTGTAACACTTATGATCCAATACAAAAAAAAGGACTTCAACATAACAATGTTTCGAAGATAAAGTTAAAAAACATGTGAAAACATGCACTTATACGTCTTATAAAATTCTGCAAGGGCTGCGGAACTGTTGTTCTTAATTTCTCAGAAAAGCAATAAAGCCAGACATCTCCTTCCGGGCACCATCTCAAAAACTGGGCCTCAGGGTTACTCTCTCTCTCTCTCAAAGTATCCAAATTTCATCATATTTCCAAGCAAGTAACTGTAAATGGTTGACCGTGATGGACGAAAACCATCCTTTGGAGATAACTTATAAAATGTCAATTCATCCAGAAAGAGTATCCAAATGAAGACATTGTTTCATTTCTTTTCGAGGATAATACACCAGTTGGACTTGTCGAAGAATTGGTCAACAACAAAGGCATCATCAATACCAGATACTAGCCTACAAAAAAAAACATTAAAAAGGTATCACAAATCATTCATGTTTGAATATATTTAGCCAAGTATTCTGTTAAAATTGCAACATCTACATTACCATAGTGTTCTAAAACACATATAGCTTGAAGGCATGCGAAAATAACTGTTGTGGTAGTAAAACAAGACTCTGAAGTCTGAAGCTATATTATTAATTATTATGATCAGAACCATTTGTATGCAGAAGGCCTCTTCCATGTGAATGGAGTCGAGCAAAAAATCTTAAAAAATGTACTTACTAATAAAGGTACTTGGATTCATCATGGGTACTTGTAATAGGAAAATGAAACCAACAGAAGCATTAGTGTGATCGGATCTCAATTCTCAACTAAGAGATATTGAACTGTGCACTTTCTTGACAGAGAGAACCAAAAAAATGATAAAATAACACACTAAGCGAAAGGATGAGTGTTATCTAATAGTTGCTCTTCAGAAATTTACGCTCACAAGAGCCACAACTAGAAAGTCTTGATATACAAATTAAAGAGGAAGATAATTTGACGTGTATTAGTCATCAAAGGTTTTTTTTCATTATTATATTAATTATCAAAGGACTGAAAGATATTTTATTATTAGTCGGGAAGCGATAAAATTTGGTCTACCATCAGTCCTTCACGAGATACTAGATAATGACAAATGCAACTCTTATAGTCTTTACGGAACCAATTTCATGGTTACTATTCTAAGATTTAACAAAGGGATACCATGTGAGATACCATGTCTGAAGAGCAGCACTAGAAGGGGATAAAAAGGAACCCTATTTTAAATCTTACAGAAAAAGGATCATCACTCATTCGACCTTGCATTTGCTGGGGCATGGTTCTCATGCCAGATTAGAAACAAAGATCTGCTATGTCACGACATGTAAAAGACCTTTAACATCATAAAGTTCCATAAACAAGCAATATCATCTATCATCAAATGTACAAACATTTCATTCCAAATTCAATCATACCTTTGAAGTTCACCTTCCGCAAATACATGATAATACCGATTATACACGACCGCACCCTTCTTATCGTCCTTCTTCGCCAGCCCAGTCGCAAGTGCAGACGCAGACCCACCACTTATCTCAGCCCTATGGTAAGGCAAATGCCACGGAACGAAGTACTCCTGTTGGTTCTCACAGCATTCTTTCTCCTCAATCCCCTCGCAAACCTTGTCAAACGCACTCGCATCCCTCCGCCCACCGTCCTCCACCTCGTGAATCGTCTCCAGCGAAGGCGAACTCTCGTTCCCAACCTTACACCTCGGACTCTCCGCACTCACCCACTCCTCCTCATACCTCAAATCCAACGGCGTCCACTTCTTCACCAACCCCCGATCCTCCTGCTCGACCGCCCACACCGTGATCAGCACCCTCCCACCTTTCCTAACAACCCTAACCAACTCCTCCACCGCCGCTCTCCTCCTCCGCTCGGTGCTGAGGTGGTGAAGCACGGCGATCGAGATGGCGGTATCGCCGAAGCCGGAGCGGTAGGGAAGGGAGACCGCGTCGGCAACGAGGACCTCGTGGGAGTGAGACGCGCAGATGGCGACGAGCGGCGGGCTGACGTCGGAGCCGATGGAGAGGGAATTTGGCCCGACGGCGAGGTACTTGCCGTTGCCGCAGCCTGCGTCGAGGACGAGGGAGCCGGACGGGAGGGAGGCGAGGAAGGCGGCGACCTTCGGCCAGCGGGCGAAGCGGGTGGAGCTGAAGTGCGGGGCGATGCTGTTGTAGACGCTGTGCACGTGCTTCTTCTCGATGTCGGGGGTCGAGGAGACGCTGCTCTCCGGAAGCATTGTGTGGGTGGTGAGGAGGCGCCGGAGGAGGAGATTAGGATTCGGAGGTCGACGGCGACGGCAGAGCATCGGACATGGTGCTGGCGTTCAAATTAGGGTTTCGTAGTTTTTTGTTTGTTTTGCAAAGAGAATCCTTTGATTTTTGTTTATTTATCAAGTCAAGTGTCGCGATCACGGGTAGAGTGCAAATAAGTCCAACACAAAACAACAAAACACAACGGTGGGAATATGATGCAAATAACGCACCGACGCTCCAACTACAAAAAAAAACCCAACTCAGGTAGGAAATGTTGTTTTTAATCATGCTGGGTTGATTATGCAAAAACACATACTTTCCGGTTGCAAAGTGAAAATGGATCCAAACGGGTTTGATGAAGTGCATTTGTGATTGCTCCTTTTGGCGTGGTTCAACTAATCAACCAGATATGTGGACTTGGATTGTTATGATGGTATCTACCTCTTAAAATAAACATAAGGTAACCCAAGAAGAAATTAGAATTAACAACGTTTTTTTTTATGTGATGCAATATCCTTGCACAAATCTTTGTGATAATACACTTGCCTAATTCGAAGTTATATTCTTCAACAAATATTCTTCAGTCAATTTCGCGTTGGAACAAAGTTAGATATTTTGCCAATCACGTTTAAGATTCCCACATTTTCCACTAGTAGAAACCAAATTATAAGACCACCTGGTCCACCTTGTGACAATTGCCCAATAATGGAAACAACCCAAGTTCCCAACCCCACCTTCCACTTCATCCTTCTTACCTAATATTAACACGCATTAGTTTTGGATAAACTCAACTCCTAAGTAACCCACAGAATTCCATAATCCGCGTCCACCCAACCTGCCTACAAAATTGAGTGGTGAACATGTGCAATTTTGCACCCTCTTCTCTATATATAGGAAACACAACACAAGAGGTGTCGCACCAAACATAAGAGAGATAAAAGAAAACATGGCCTCTGTGGGGTTCAACTTTGCTCAGGTATACGTCAAGCAACAGCAATGCAAAGAGAAGGTGAAGAGGGCAGACGAGAAGAGGGATTTGGAGAAAGAAAAAGGGAAGAAAAGTCATAACAAAGTTCATACTAAAAGCTCTACGTTTTGGAGATCAATGTTAAAGGGAGTTCGTATAGAACAAGATCCCTGACGAATGCATGCGTGGGAGAGATGTGTTGTTTGTAGTTTAATTTATGATGTTGTTGTTGTTGGTAGAGTTTGTGATTTAATTTGTTTTGTCTGAGACGTTGCAATTAGCCTAGCTACTTCTGTATTATGTAAGATTGATTTGGAAATGATTAAGTTTCATGTCTAAATTTCTTTTGGTTTCTTGAAAATTTCCTTTCCTCGTTTTAAATAAATAAATATATGTATATAGTGAACCCATGACTTAACTTATATATATATATATATATATATATATATAGGGTCAAGCTCTAGTGAGCCCAGGGCTCATCAAATTTAGTTTAAGCCCCATACAATCTTACCATTGGATCTTATTTACAGTTAATCTCACCATTCATTAGCATAACCGTTTTTTTCTTAATCTACCTTACATTTTGAAATGAGTGGTGGATATTGTGGGGACTTAATTTAGTTTGATTAAGCACTGGGCTCACTTGAGAATTCTTGTATATATATATATATATATATATATATATATATATATATATATATATATATATATATATATATATATATATATATACAAGAATTCTCTAATGAGTCTATGACTCAACTTTTCTAAATTAAGCCCCCACAATATCCACCACTCATTTCAAATTGTAAGGTAGATTAAGAAAAAACGGTTATGTTAATGAATGGTGAGACTGTAAATAAGAACCAATTGTGAGATTGTAGGGGGCTTAAACAAAATTTGATGAAGCCCTGGGCTTACTTAGTAAGACCAGAGTTTATCAAATTTAGTTTAAATCCCCCACAATCTCACAATTAGATCTTATTTACAGTTAATCTCATCATTCATTAGCATAACCGTTTTTTTCTTAATCTACCTTACATTTTGAAATGAGTGGTGGATATTGTGGGGGCTTAATTTAGAAAAATGAAGCTCTGGGTTCACTACTCTAATGAACTCAGGGCTTAACTTTTCTAAATTAAGCCCCCACAATATTCACTACTCATTTCAAATTATAAGGTAGATTAAGAAAAAACGGTTATGCTAATGAATGGTGAGATTAACTGTAAGAGTAGTTATAGACGGACGCGCGCGTCACGGACGCACCTTACGTGGATCTGTACAGCTCAGATATTTTTCTTTGAGTCAGCGTCCAGTCAGCGAAATTTCTCTTCGCGCGTTTTTGTCTTTTTAAAAAACGCCGGTTCCCAATACACAGATAAGACAGTGTGCAGACCCTAGGACATCGTGCAGTCTCATTATTCGTGCAGAGCCCACACTTATCATAATAAAATATTTGTTTTTAAGTTTTACGTTGAATCAACTTAATTTGTCTAGCTTACTTTATGTGTGTGTGCAGTTTACATTATGTGTTTGTCCTGTTAACGTTATGTGTCTGTCCGGAATAAATGTATATTGCTGTACGGAATAAGTGCATTTGCAGTCCGGAATAAGTGTATTTGTTGTCCGGTTTAAGAATAAAGTGTGTCCAGAAACGGAACATAAAGTTTGTCCGGAATAAGTTGATTTGTTGTCCGGAATAAGTGTATTTGCTGTCCGGAATAAGTGTATTTGCAGTCCGGAATAAGTGTATTTGTTGTCCGGTTTAAGAATAAAGTGTGTCCAGAAACGGAACATAAAGTTTGTCCGGAATAAGTTGATTTGTTGTCCGGAATAAGTGTATTTGCTGTCCGGAATAAGTGTATTTGCAGTCCGGAATAAGTGTATTTGCAGTCCGGAATAAGTGTAGTTGTCCAGAATAAGAAGAAAATGTGTCCAGAAACGGAACAGAAAGTTTGTCCAGAATAAGTGTATTTGCTGTCCGGAATAAGTGTATTTGTTGTCCGATTTAAGAATAAAGTGTTTCCAGAAACGGAACATAAAGTTTGTCCGGAATAAGTGGATTTGCTGTCCGGAATAAGTGTATTTGCTGTCCGGAATAAGTGTATTTGCAGTCCGGAATCAATATATGGAATGCAATAATATGATGTCGAAACAAAAAAACGTCCGCAAAGCGCGCTCCCTCTGTCCGCTCGCTTTGCGGGGGGGGACTCACGTCCCCCGCAGGGGCTGCCGCCCCCTGCCACCCCCGCACAAACTCAACAAACCTCCCACTGTATATTTTACCCCACAAGAATTACGTTTAGGAAAAAAATAGCATCTCAGATTCCCTGTTTATGTAGAAAGTTTGTCCTGTTTTGTCCTGTTTATGTAGAAAGATTGTCCTGTTTTGTCCTGTTTATGTAGAAAGTTTGTCCTGTTTATGTAGAAAGTTTGTCTTGTTTATGTAGAATGTTTGTCCAGTTTATGTAGAAAGTTTGTACTGTTTATGTACAAAGTTTGTCCTGTTTATGTAGAAAGTTTGTCCTGTTTATGTAGAATGTTTGTCCAGTTTATGTAGAAAGTTTGTCCTGTTTATGTAGATACAATGAGAGCACAATGAGATATTGATGGTACATATTATTGATGGTAACTATTACACAATAAGATACAATGAGAGTACAAAGACAAACAAACAATACAAACACAAACACAAACACACACAAATTACAAAAATAATATATCTTCTCCCAGTAAATCACACACAAACAAACAATACAAACACAAGCACGCACAAATTACAAAGATAATATATATTTTCCCAGTAAATCGGAAAGAAGATGTAAGACTTAAACATGACCGTCTCATTCACGCTGCTTACGTTGTGAAGAACCTTGGGAGTCGGCATCAGACGCTTTTTCGACGTAATATCTTACTCGAAATGGTGATTTATTACGGAGAGATGTACAACATAAACCGAACTTACGTAAGTCTTCACCACGGAGCGTTGTACATCTCTCCGGAATAAATCACCATTTCGAGCAAGATATTATTTCGAAGAAGCGTCTGATGCCGACTCTCAGGGTTCTTCACAACGTAAGTAACGTGAATGGGACGGTCGATGACACTCTTTCTTTCTTCTTCATTCTTTTTCTGTCACGGGCACTCCAACAGTGCAGCAAAGATGTTGTGGTGCGAAGTCTTCACCACCGGATCGTCACATTCACGATGCTAACGCTGACAAGAACATCGGGAAGTCTTCGCACCGTCCCATTCACGCTGCTTACGTTGTGAAGAATCCAGGGAGTCGGCATCAGACGCTTCTTCGACCTAATATCTTGCTCGAAATGGTGATTTATTCTGGAGAGAAAGAATGAAGAAGAAAGAAAGAGTGTCATCATATTTGTATTTGGGTGGAGAGAGAGAACGTGCTGAGTTGAAACGCATTTAATGTGATTTGAGTGGACATCAGGAAGAAAAAACAAAAAAACATTCATGCTTTAGCCACGTAAGGGCTGACATGGATGTCCACGTAGAGCGCGTCCGTGACGCACTGCGTTCAACAAACATTTCCCTAACTGTAAATAAGATCTAATAGTGAGATTGTAGGGAGCTTAAACTAAATTTGATAAACCCTGGGCTTACTAGAGCTTGACCATATATATATATGTATATATATGTATATATGTATATATATGTATATATATATATATGATCAAGCTCTAGTGAGCCCAGGGCTCATCAAATTTAGTTTAAGCCCCCTACAATCTCACCGTTGGATCTTATTTACAGTTAATCTCACCATTCATTAGCATAACCGTTTTTTTTCTTAATCTACCTTACAATTTGAAATGAGTGGTGGATATTGTGGGGGCTTAATTTAGAAAAGTTGAGCCCTGGGCTCACTAGAGAATTCCTGTATATATATATATATATATATATATATATATATATATAATGCTTCTTTTTGTGTTATTTATCTTCAATTCGAACTATATATGAACAGTATCAGTGATGTAACGTTGACGATGCGGATTAGATTTAATTAATAGACCAAATCAATGTATATAAGAGTCTGATTAGTTTGGTAATAACAGTTGCACGATTTCAAGAAGAAGGGGAATTGTGTGCTTCTCGGAGTAGATACTAAAAAATGTATTGCACTGTATTACGCATGTCCATGATACTATAAGAGGCTATCTCTTCGTTACGTTCTTTGAGTTTCTACCGAAATAAGAGAAATTTCAATTCTTTTCTACATTTTTCTTCTTTTCTTTCTGTTAGAGATAGAAAGATACCATCAACATCATGAAAACGATTACAATTAAAATTTGTGATTTTTCTTGGCTCATGTATGGTGGGTTGTGAGAGGATCAAACAACAATCCTGGATTATGACCCTTTAGATTTTGACTTTCAATTTCGAAAACCGCTTGTGAGACAAGAGTTTGGTACTTACTGTAGGACAATTTTTTTGTGTTGCTTCTTGGTACGTACGTGTACCAAACACATAGTAGGGAAAGGTAATTGGAAATCTATAATCCAACTTAGAGTTAGAGTGTAAAAGATAATTTGATTTCATGTTTGTAATAACAGGTATTATGTACGACTGAGGAGAGCAAAAATCAGTGCATATATCTTGGTCGATTTTGTATTTCATTTTCTTTAGAAGGGGCAGGGAGAAATGAGAATCTTATATGCTACTCATGTGCAGGATCCAAGGCCAAGGGGATACTGTTATGTCCCTAACCCTGGTTGATTAGTGCTAATGAGTGGTTAGAGAGGCGACTTTGCATGGGGAAGAGGAGGCATGAACAGTGGCGGCGTGGAGGGTGATGGGTTGGGATGTGTAGGGTGTTGTGGATGAGGTGATGGTGAGGGATGAGTGCTTGGTTTTTAAGCAGAAAAACTCTCTCTTTCTCCCATTCGTTTCTCTCATTGCACTCTCTGACTCCCTTTCCTTTCCTTGTCCGGCTAGCAGCGACGAAGGAGACGACTCCGGTGGAGTAGGCGTGCGGAGGTGGATGCGCGAGGAGGTCCCAGAGGTGACGTTGCGCGAGCGAGGCTCCGGCAGCTTTCGTCGCTTTCGAGAGGTATGTCGGCTTCTTAATGTGGTTTGTTGTTCACCCTCGTGTAAGAGACGTGTTGGTCCGTCGGGGGAGGTCGGAGACCTCTCCGGCGACGTGAACGATGTAAATCATTGGCTGGTGCAAGGTTGCAGAAGACCAACGGTCGACCGGGTCTCTTCGGGCGGTCGACCGATGTAGTGTATTTTGCCCGACTTTAACCATCACCGGTCGAACGATGCCTCGTGACGGTCGACCAGTAGTGCATTATGTTGGTGGGTCGGGAGTGCCTGGTTGTTTTCGGTCGACCGGTTCCTTGTGTTCGTTCGACCGAAACTTAAGTATACTGGATTGCTATGCATGCTTCTTCGATCGATTTTTTATATGTGTTCGACCGTTATATGACTTAGAACTGCTAGGATGCCCTGGTAGTTTTCGGTCGACCGGTACCCCTGAGTCGGTCGACCGGTAGTATTGATTGATTTTGACCAGACTCTGGATTTTGACCACGTATCGGTCGACCGGTTTAAGACTGTTGTTCGACCGTTGGGACTTAGGTTTTGCGCAGAGAGTTTGACCGTTGCAAACTTTCGGTCGACCGAACCTTGTCGGGAATGATCGACCGGGTTGCCTCTTTCGATCGACCGTTTGTGCACAGAACTGGATTCCCGATCATTTTTGGATACCAACTCTATCCACGGAAACTCGTGTCCTCGCCTAGTGCGTTAGCCGGGAGGTGACGGTGGGAGCGTTACACGTGCCTGCCCAGGGACCGCCGGGTGGAAAAGTGTGGGTGTTCGGGACGTGTCACCTCCATGTATGGACAATGACTTGATGTGATGGATTGATTGACTCATTGTAGTATAGCAGACCTGAGGGATCGTGGATTCCAATGTATTGATATGCGAACACACAACCGTCATTGGGTGAGGTGACTACCGGCCTTGATGGTTACGGAGGTCGCTGCCCTGCTTTTATAGCGGCGAGGTTGGTGTTTGCAGCTCGTGGAGCCTGAAGACCTGCCAGACTTCGGTCTGGACTCGTCCGATGTTGCGCCAGACGTATGATGAATCACCGATGTTGTGCGGGTGATGTCGTCGATGCTGTTCCGGCGATGATGTGCTGATGTTGTTCCGACTATGATTTATGATGGGTCGATGTTGTTCCGGCTATGTTTTCCTCAGCTGGGCACCTACTGAGATGATGATTGATGGACCGATCGAGCGATGACTCCGTTGGGGTGGTTTCGGCCACGAAGTTATAGATCTGTTTCTTATGGCGCGGACCTGGCGGATGCTCCTTGCCGAACCCCATGTTTAGTGTAGCCGCGTGTGGGGAGCGTCACGTCTTGTTCTGCTAGACCGTATGTGCCTACGGTAGGTCTCCTTGGGAGACCCGATGATGATTGTCGGATTGATGTCCCGTGTTACCTTTCGGGGAGCTATTTTCCTTACTGTTGATGACATGACATGCTACTAGTATGATATATTCATTTGTACTACTGCATGCATATAGGTGAGCTTGACATACGAGATTTCCTTATGGAAACTCAGGCATTGTTGTTACATGTTTTATTTCAGGACCGCAGTAAGTTCAGTGGGGTGGAGTCGGCGGGCGCACGCATCTTGGAATCGGATCCTCTCGTTCGGACCACTGAGGTCGACATGATTACTTGTATCTCCTTTTGTTATATCTGATGTAATCATGTAGCTTTTGACAAACTCTGGTGTATTATGGTGCACTGCTTGAATGATTTATGATTAGTAACTGTCACGTCTTTTGATTACTTGTCTCTGATGTCTTGATAATAAATTTTAGATTTCCGATGTTTCGGGATGTTACAGATAGTGTCGTTAATTATTTTTTTTCGATGACGTAGAAATCCACAACACCTGCCCCGTATTGTTTAACTTTTGGTTGATGATACTTTTCATGATCCCAACTAAGTCAACTCAACTAATCAACTTATTAACTATATTGGTTTTAGATGGACATGAAGTCATCTTCAACCAAAGTTGAAAACACAACTTATGGATGTAAACCACAACATAAAGTAGCGCACCAATCAGATCAACTGCAGCTCGTGAATATAAAACAAATGAAACTGAACTTCATGTTAAGGCTTCTGGAGGCAATCCATGCTCGAAGTAGGTTTGGTAGACCCTGCTTAAATAACATTATCTTGTTAATCTAATAGTAACCATTTCAAAGTGCCACTGTGCCACACCTAGTAAAAGAATAACAATTATGATGGAAAGAACAGGAGCATGAACAGTATGGGGATGATAATTGAATTGAATATTTATGTACGTTCTCAACTCATCTTACATGTAAATGGAGGCTAAAGTTTGACAGGGTGGTGGTGAGTGGATGAGGCACTGGAAGTGGAATGTGTATCATTTCCCTTTCCTTTTCCAGTGGGCAAACAAGCAACACCTTTCCTGGGACCTTCATGCATCCATCCATCACATATTCACATATGATGTGAAAACTGCCTAATCTCCAATGGGCCTTAAAAGAAGTAGAATTTTCTAGTATTCCATTTCAGTCAACTATTTTTTACATCACTTTGATTGGTCATATCCAGCCTATATATATTAATGCTTTGGGCATTTGCCATTTATCTTTTTTTGAGTTTTTTTACAGTCGAATGGATAGAAAAGTATATGCTACAATGTAGGGGTGTACATCGGTCCGAATCCGTATCTGACCGGAGATTCCATACACTGGTCAAATTCCCTGAAATTTCATATTCACCCTTAGGTGGTCTATTAAAGCAAGAACGTGTGATTTTATTTCAGAGAGTATCTGTTTCAAAAAGAGCAGCATAACTGTGCAACTATGTAAGTAAGATAAAGGGTTCATTGAACATTTAAGGTAAATTACTATTTGAAATTTCTGTGGTAATACAGCCGTATGAAGTATTACAGCTCTGTTGCGCAGTAATCATAGTACACAAGGACAAGTCTTGATAATTTACAATTGATAAGCCGATCTCGGTCGCACGCTTCACAGAGAAACACCATCTTGAAACTTAAGCTGGAAAGCCGGAATCGATGAGGTTTGATGCAGACACGATTCCCGTCAAAGTATACAGCATGCGCATTTGTTGTCGATTTGATTTTCGGCTACACAAAAGTATGGTATCATCATAGTGAGCATCAGGTTATGGGCTTAGCATGGATGTTCTTTCAAATTCACTTGTAGAGAAAACTGTACTTTATATCCTTCTAGCTAATAATTATTTCACCTCTTCAAAAGAAATGACTTTGATGTGTTTTCAACTAAAACCAACAAAATAGTGAAACTACAGAAATATATGGTATAATGCATCTGAGGTTTTTCTCCTTTTTCCTAATTTGATGAAAGAAATGGAAGATACAAAATGGATACAAAATGAATGTCAATGTTCATGTGCAGACAGTATGGTAGTGTAGTGAGTGGACACCTACAGATTCCATTGTGTTAGAAGCTGCAAATACTAATGATATTACAGGCACAGGCTGGCATAGAAAGTAACTGCTGTGTCATGACTTTTTACAACTAAATGATAACAGAAATAGAACCGAATAAAGAGATGTTGTTAATCATAACTAATAAGACCATCTCATTCACTTCTTTAGATATCATATAATGTTAAAAGATGTCGAGATATGAGCTAGAAAAGGTTTTTTTTGGTATATAACTAGTTTGGAAAAAAACTCTTCAAGTATCCACTTTTAGTTTTGTTTTGTGTCATTCTTTTTAGTAAATTACTAAACATCATGCCTTCAGAAAGATAACAGAGGATTAACTACACGGCCACTTAAATACAGAAGTATTTTGTTATAACAAGTACCATCTAGTTGAGGCGGTTGAACAACGACATGCATTGTAGTAACCCCACCAGGGAGATCCACAACTGCTACTCTGGACTCTGAAAGTGTGTGATTGTCTTCAAGTATCCTTCCACTGTCTATAAGCTTTATGCAGTTTATCGTTTTGGGGCCATTCTGCTTGTCTGCCAAATAAAAGTTTTCATAAAATAACAGATATAGCTGAAAAAAGGAATAATTGCCATGTAACTAATAAAATCTGATGTATCACTTAAGATGTAGAAAATCTCTGCAACTTTTCAATGAAGGTTGAGAGAAGTGCCTTTTGTGGCAATATTTTGATTCCGGATATCAAATCCACATTGTACTTTCCCAAATGTCGAGAAAACACAAAACTCTATGCAGCTTACAGCATATTGGGATTAAATGAGGAAAAATATTGCAAGTTATGAAATATGAGAAAATCTACAAAGAGTTACAGATTAAATTATGCGCAAAAGATGTATCAGTTGAGACTTGAGAGGAACAAGGAAATGGTAACAAGGTAAAACCTAGTAAGTTCCATGTTCTATTAGTGTTTTTCGTACCGGAAAATAAGTAGTGTGTCATTTAACAAGCATAAATTCTCAGACAATATACAGAGTATTAAATTGTTCGATCGAAGAAAATCATACATATTCACAGAAGAAGTTACTCAAAGATTGAGACAACCATCAGATAAGAATGAAACTCTTCAGAATGCACGACGGACTAAATATGAAATAATTATGGGTTTATTTAGATTTAAATTCGAAAAAAATGCCGAACTACAACAATGATTAACGAAAAACATCAAAATTGATGGAAAAGCAAAACTAAACACTAAAATGAGGATCCTTACTTGGAAACAGAAGAAACTAAATCAAACCAATAGGTACTGTAGATGTTCTCAAATGTCACAATAACACAATCTTCATGAAGAAGACATGTTAGAATTTTATGTCCAAACAGAATAACAACATGTTTTTAAGAAAACGAAACAAAACAAGAGAAGTTAAAGGTGTAAATTTGTTATACCTCCTTGAGGCCATTGAGCAATAATGACTTCTTTGAGAGAAGCAACAATTGTGGAAGGATCGTATTTGGCGGGACCAATGTCGGTTCCATCAGAAAGCCTAAACTTGATCTCAATCAAACCATCTCCATCCATTTCATGAAAATTTTTGACAAACAGAAGCCTCTGCCAATTATCAAATTTGCATTGGAAGAAAACCTCTGCTGTAAGTTCCTACAGGCTCAATCCCACCAAATGCAATCACCAAACAAGAAACCAAACAAAACCCAAATCCTACATCAAGCTTATGCTGCAAAGAAACATCAAACGAGCTCCAATGGGACTCTAAGATCAACAAAAACCACAAAATGCACTATAAAAGCTTGAAAACAGGGAGGTAACTACTTTTGATCTAAAAATCAGATATTTTTGGATGAAAAATATTAGAAATGGATGGAGGAGGAAAACCCATTTGGAGATTCTTCCAAATCTAAGAGAGGAAGGTAGGAAATGGGATCTAGGAGTGGTGCTGTCATAGAAATTCTCACCCAAGCCAACCTCTCATTGTATTTTAATATTTTGCTGAAAGCTTTATATCATTTGTTTAAAGTTTTATATACATATAATTCTTCCTTCTTCGCTTTATGCTTTGCTTCAATTTCACTTCATGGTGAGCTGAATCTACTTTTCCAGTGCATCCAACTCTCGGTGTAACTAAAATATTGACATTTTCAGAAGGTTTGACAATGTGTTGTCGGTTGAAATGGTGCTTTGTTTTTTATGTCTTCGGGTGCAATTATTGTAACATAAATTGCTTTGAATAATATCATGATTGCTGTATGTTTTCTTTTTGGGATTTTTTCTTGGGTTCACTTCCAAAAATATCTTATTGGACTTTTTTACGTGTATAATTTTTTATTGGCCAGTACATTTATAAACTTGATGAATTGCTTTGGTGCACTTCCTCTTCACCGTCGTTAACGACTGTTAGGGACGTCTGTTATGTTTGATGAATCTAGGTTAATTTGTTGTTAAACGCTCATACTTCGATTGACCGAATGAGATTCCGTCAACTATTCTGGGTGTTCAGTAACTCTAAAAAATTATGTTGACTGGGCCTCAGACGACCGACTGGGGTTCGGTCGGTTGATCTAGGTGTCCACTAACTTTAAGGAACTTTGTTAGTTGGGTATCAGTAGACCGAATGAGGTTCGATCGACCGTTCTGGGTATCAAGTAACTTTAAGGAACTCTGTTAGCTGCGTCTCAAGGGACAGAATGAGGTTCGGTCGACCGTTCTGGGTGTTCAGTAACTCTAAGGAAAACTCTGTCGGTCGGGTCTTGGACGACTGGATTGGGATCGACCGACCGATATGAGTGTCCAGTACTATAAGGAAGACTATGTCAGTTGGGTATCCGTCGACCGAATTCCTCCCCTTTTTTACATCAAGCAATTTTTTTAAGGAAAAGAAAAGATTAGTAAAAGCATAAAGCATAAGTTGAGACAAAAACATACAACAAGTAAAGAGCGAATTGCTTGTGTGCCATCAAGAAGCAACTATATTGGTCACAATGTTCACGCAACGCCTAGGCGACCGGGTGCGTCCCGGTCGCCTGGGCGTTGCGTGAACATTGTGACCAATATAGTTGCTTCTTGATGGCACCCGTCGCCTGGGCGTTTGTGCGACCGCCCAGCTCTAGGCGGTCATTTTTTTAATATTTTTAAATCAATTAAATTTGATAAAATAGTTAAAAAATCAGAAAAAAATCGAGAAAAATAGGAAAAAAATGCACAAATATTATCTAAAAATATCATACATGTTTAGGCTTCAAAAGGACACATAGTTTCTCGACCAAGACCTTACTAGGCACCCCCTCTACCCACCTAAACACTTAGGTATACAATTTATTGCTTAGTAGTACGATTACAAAGGTAGTTAACTAACTCAGAGTTTATACAATAGCAGATAAGAGAGAAATTAGAATTACAAGCTAACTAACTAATTCCATTGGACACATTGATCTAATGTCCAACTGGGAACCATATCAAATCCTCCACCACCATCAGAGTCGTCAGAGTGGTTCTCGTTCGGATTGTCGACGTAAACATCATCTTCTTCAATTTCTTCATCGTCGGATTGGACATATTGCTCGTCGATGTCCATCGGTGGTTGAGAACTCGATGTACCTGAATCTCCAGAACTAATGTGAACGATGTCATCATCCATGCCAACACCTAATAACGGCGTGTCAGATGCAGTGGACGTGGATCGACCAAAGCGTCTCCGTGAAGAAGAATGTCCTAAAGCTGCTTCCTCGGCATCGGCCCATGTAAGCTCCTCTCCAGCGAAGACTGGATCTTCAGTTTCTACCAACCATGAATGCTCGTCGAAGAGATCGTAGTCCACACTGATGGGGTCATAAAATCTGGGTTTCTCCATCCTTTGCTGAAACCATTGCCTTAATTTTTTGTTGTAGTTCATATACACCAAGTCATTCATATTCTTCACAGCCAACCTGTTCCTTCTCGTTGAGTGCAACTGCTCGAAGACACTCCAATTCCGCTCACAACCTGATGCCGAGCATGTCAATCCCAACACCCTCAGGGCCAACCTCTGTAATGCGGTATCTCCCATGTATATGTCATAAGATTGACACCAATCTATAGGTCTTCTTTCTGTCATTTGTCTGACGACCATATCCCTAGAGAACATTCTAAGTGAGTTCTTGTAACGATCAAGTAAACCGCAAATCTTGTCTTGTTCTTCAGGAGTGGGGACGAGACGCTCTACGACATCCATGAATCCAGGCATATGCTCATTGAAAGCTACATTTCGATCTTGAGGTGGGATGGAGAAGAAGGTACCAGGGTTGAGTAAGAAACCAACTGAGTGTAGCGGTGAAGACATCATCTTCCCTGGACCCCACTTAGTGTCGATGAGGTCGATGACTTGCTTGTACAACCTCAGGTTTCCTTCAAAGTTCCTAATGATTTGTTCTTTGGCTTTCTCCATTGCGTCATGTAGATATCCCATCGGTGGTTTCTCATCGCCGTCAACAAGTCTAAGAACCTGGACCATAGGTTGTGAGACCTTCAGTGCTTTCACGACGTTGGTCCAGAAGCCACTTTGTAGAATGGTCTCGGCAACTTCAGTACAGATCTCCTTCTTTTTCTTGTTCTTTATCCAACTTGCATTAGGATCGTTGTACTCCGGGGAAACAACAAAAGCTCGGAGTTTGTCTTTCTTCAGAAACAACCTTTGCAAAGTCAGAAAGGCAGTGACAAATCTCGTGACAGCAGGGCGTAGCAGGTTCCTAGATTAAATTCTATGTTTTCTATGTCTACATAATCATCAAGACATACATTTTCGTTTTGTAATGTCCTATTGTTTCTAATCATGTATGCAGTTATGTCTTGTTTAACAGAGTCAGGAATTTTATCACAATGTCTAGCATTGCTACCGGGTGTGTGTGTGCAAGATGTTGTTTGTGACGGGTTATACCACCTCTAGTTTCGTTACCACATAACTCAAAGACAATGCAGTTGTTATCATTAGCACTAATGTAATGGGCAGTATTCCAACCGGGGTCATTTATACGGGTAGGTCTTAGGTCATCGTAACTCTCCTGATGCATGGGGAGACTAGTGTCGGGTACGTAGGTCATATCTTAAAACTAGACTAATATAAAAATTTAGAGTAATATGAAAATGAAATATTAATTCTAAAGAGAAGTTAGAAAAAATGCACTTGATTTTGGCGGTTGAAGAATGAAGAACCGGATCGGAGACTTCACTTTCCAACTTCAAAACTAAGCACAAGACCGGAGACTTAATCGCGAATACTTCATTATTAGGAAACTTGAAGATTAGAATAGAATGATGAAGAAGAGAATGAGAGAGGTGTGAAAAATGAAGAGGTTTGGAGGAGTTTATATAGGATTTGGGGTAGTGGCAATCTTGTAATTTAAATAAAAAATTTAAAAAAAGAGATAGCCGTTGGAGAGAACTCTCCAACGACGGTCGCCTAGGCGAGACGACCGCCCATTTCGCCCAGCTTTGCTGGGCAAAAGGCGGTGGTCGCCCAGGCGACCACGCCGAGAGGCGGTCGCCTACCGCCTAGGCGACCGCCTACTTGTACACCGATTGGTCATATGCCATCTCAAAGCAACTATTTACACTAATGTCACAAAAAAACTGAAAACATTTGCTCTAATGTCATTAACTTTTTTCCCAATGTCATTCCATTAGTCATCCGTTAACTTCTCCGTTAACGGTCGTTAGTTTTATTAATATTTAATGGAAAATTTGCAGAATCACCCTGAATAAACCCAGAATTCATTAATTCTATTATATGTGTTGTAACAATTACAAAACAAATACTCAAAAATTGCAAATAAATATTTTTTTGGAAAACAGAAACCCAATTTTTTTGTTAGACCGTGACAGATCCAGGGTGGTCGGGTCGGGTTTTCTTCGTTTGTTCGAGTTAGTTTTCGTTTTCCCATTTTGAAGTATACAACCACAACCGCATTAATAAAAACACAAACACAATTCCCCCCCCCCCCCCCCAACCCAAGGAACCAATTTATTTATTAATAATTGTTGACTCAATTAGAGAAACTAATGAAAAAATATTCTTTCCTCTATCATTTTTTTCTTTTTCTCTCACTAAACTATTGAAATCCGATAATTTTTATATTTTAAAATTATAAAATATTTAATTATTTTTTTATAAAAGATACATTTTCTAAAAAATATTGAGTTTTTATAATAAAAAGTCAAAAAAATATTTTTGCAATTTTTAAGTATTTTTAGTAATTTTTACAACACATATAATGAAATTTATGAATTCTAGGTTTATTCAGGGTGATTCTGCAAAATTTCCATTAAATAATAATAAAACTAACGGACGTTAACGGCTGTTAACGGACAAGTTAACAGATGAATAATAGAATGACATTGGAAAAAAGTTAATGATATTAGAGCAAATTTTTGAGTTTTTCTGTAGCATTAGTGTAAATAATTGCTTTCAGATGACATATGACATATGACCAATACAGTTGTTTCTTAATGACACAATCAATTCGCCCATAAGTAAATGAAAGTTCATTGCTAAAAAAGCAGGAAAAGACATAAAACCGATTAAAAAACAAATACATACTAAAAAACAAACAATAAATAGAACAAGCAAAAAGATAAGTGTAAATGTTCGACTTGTTCATATTGCGAAGGAATTTCATGATCTTATTTTGGGAATCGATAAACATTTGGCGAGAATCTCCAACCGAACGAATTTGGTTGTCAATTTCATTGAGCGAGTTCGACGTCGCTAATTGAAAAGCATGGAATTTATATGCGAGCTCTTGAATTCCTTGATATTTGCGATCCACAAGCTCACGAACCTCTTGGATCTCTTCGCAATTCCGGTTAATGAGTCTCTCATGCCGATAAGCCCATTCAGGTTGGTTCCATTGAGCATCAGAACCAGATGGCCATTCGAGTCGAGTGTAGTGTGGAGGACCACAAGCTGATTTTGGATCCCAATTTGTGTCAAACAGGGGTTTGGTCGGAGGACGAGACAAAGATCGAGCATTGACCATTTCTTCATCGTCTGAGGCTTGGTCATCATCGGTGGAGGTGTCGTCCTTATCTCTAGGAGGTGCTTCTCTCGATGCTTGTTGCTCCTCAAGTTTCATCCTTTTGAGAGTGTCGATTTGTGTGAGTCCCGATGCAAAGATTAAATAAGCATTTCATCATTTGATGACCGAGTTCATCTTGATGACATTTGTGAACGAAAAGATTGTAGGAGATGAATCGGCAAAGAACTTTTCTAATAATTAGTAGAGGAGTGACATAAAGTTTTTTTGTTCTAGAGGTACCATTGGTTTGGTAATATTGATGAATTGATCGATGGGACCACACACCTCGTCCCAAGCTAAGTCTTTAGATGTCATCTCGGCGCTTGGAAGATCGGTAATCTCTGCAAGAATGAGGCGGTGAGAGTGAAAGATAAGACACAATTGATTTTAAATGAAAGAGCATTTTGAGTGTCATCCAGAGTGGTGGTTTCTTGAAGATTGGCATGAAATCGTCGACAATCTTCTGAGGAAAATATCACTGGAAGTTTGTCTTGGAAGAAATCACCAAGATGATCTTCCACGAGAAATGTTGCGAGACTGATTTGGTTGAAATCTTTAATGATGATCTTCTGCTCTGGAATGGGGTTAACACCACTAATGAAGATGAAGTCTCTCTGTTTTCTGGTGGCTGAAAATGTTGGATGGCGATTATGGGATGAGCTCTTTGGGAATTTCCTCCATCGGTGCCGTCGAGGTGTATGGAATGTTAGGATTGAGACGGTTTCTTCGCCAACAGGACTGACTTCTTTCCTTTCTTCTTGACCGGTTTCTTAGTTGAGGTCGTCGTTTTCTTTGAGACAATAATCTTCTTGGGAGCCATTGAAAAACTTGTGAAAAGATGGTAGGGATTGGAAGAATTTGAGTAGGAGAAGGAGTTAGAGTGATTATAGAAGAGATGGATGAAAGGAATGAGTGGATGGGGACTGGTTATATAGAAAACATCAAGGGCGGATTGAGAAAATTGCATCCAACGGTTGTCCATAAATGGTGTGGATGACAGTTGGATAGCTCCAACAACTATATTCCGCAGATCTTCGGTCGACAATAATAGGTTCGATCAACCAAACTGTATAAACAGTGAATTCAAAATTCACTACTGAAATTTGGAACGAACGTCCGACAAGCGTTCGATTGTTTGCATTCCAGTGGTCATTGATATTTCGAAAGATACACGTCAACGGTCATCTGATTTAAAATCGGATAATCAGATCTAACAGTTTGATTTGTTAAATCAGAAGAAGAAAAATCAAAGTTTCACCCAACAACATTGGTCAATCAAGAACCACTATGATCACTGAACACAAGATAACATTGAAGTTTGTCATTCTCAGGAGAAGATTCAAAACGGTCAACCGTACCACGATAACCAGCTAATATGATTCCTTAGAGTTACTTGACACCTGAAGTAGTCAATCAAACCCTAGTCATTCGTCCAAGATTTAGCCAACATAGTTCCTTAGAGTTACTGGACACCCAGAATGGTTGACCGAACCCCCATTCGGTCAACCAAAATAAGAGAGTTAAACCACAAATTAACCTAAATACGTTAAACATAAAAGATGTGCCTAACGATCGTTAACAACAGTGAAAGGGAAGTGCATCAAAACAATTCATTAAGTTTGCAAGTGTATTGGAACAATAAAAAATTATACATACGCAAAGATCCACTAATATTCTTTTGGAAGCCCACTCAAACAAAAAATTCTTTTCTTTATTGTGGCAGTGGAGAATAAGAATCATGTTTCTGAAAGAAAACGAGTTGATGACTTAAAAAAACCGAGTATCATGGTTGTCGTCCGATATGACAAATAGTCGTGTCCATCTTTCTTTCTTTTTTAAAAAGAATCTTGTAATAATTGGTGCGAAAGAATCAAAATAGATGAAATTGAAGGGTGCATATGAAGCCACTGTGTAAAAATCCTTTTGGTTAACTATGTTTCAAAGACAATGTTTTAATTTTTAAAATTTAACGCTCCCAAGATTTCTTAAAAGTGGATCTTGTGTGTTGATTAGACTCTCGTTCCGTCAACCGTTATAATGAGACCTCTACAATTGGGAATAATGGTTAATTATCTTTAAAAATGGATCCTTACTCTGGACACCGGAGCAGACAAAAATATTGAAGTGTTGCATTTGTAATAAAAAAAAGCAATAATTAGTTGATCATTCTTTTCTTGATCGTGCAAACAAATATTCGATACTTAATACGTTTACTAAAAAATTGGATGCCATCTGAGGCACTAAACATTTTTTCTCTACAACAGTCTGGATGTTTTTTCTTCTCGTTAGATTGGGTGGATTGACGTAAATGGTGGTGTTTTTTCGTGGTTTTGATGATTGGTCGGCGTTCAACTTCTTTCTCAACATCTTTAAAGTTATTCTTTGGATCTTGTGTGTTGAAAGAGTGGTCCGGATGTGCTGAATTCCACCGTAACATATATAAGTAAAACCAAGTTTTTCAGAACGGAACTGGGTCATCGAACCGATAAAGTTTTGATTTTGGTTCAATGTGGTCGAACCACGGTCGGACCGTTGATAATGTCAGCATTTTTAGACCTGAAGTTGGACCAGATCCAATAAATATTAACAGTCAGGACTGTTTGAACCGATTTCTGTAAATATTAACTAAATGTTCGAACCGTCCATCAGGAGTTGGACCGACCGCTGGACCATTGGTTCCCGGTCCAACCGGGTCAAACCGTCCGGTCCGGTTTTTAAAACCTTGAGTAAAACAATTATGTGACCTGCATTTCAAATCCGAACAATAAAACAACTAAACAAGGGTTGCACACTAGGCCAGCTGCCACATTAGCATCATTACTAGAGGTGGGGGTTTCCTGATAAATGATGATAACTTTATTTGTTTCCAAACAAATTGTAATTCTCAAAATTTTGAAATTTCTTTCCAAAAAAGAACAAAATTGTTGACATTCTGTCCATACTCAGTCCAAAATGAACTCGGTACTAGACACGATTGTCCAAACTCAGTTCAAAATAGACACGGTTCTGAACACGATTGTCCAGAATGGACACCATTATCCAAACTAAGTCTGAAATGGACATGATTCTAGACACGATTGTCCAGACTGTATCCAAACTCAGTCCAAACTATGAACACGATTGTCCAATTTGTCCAGGTTGTGTCCAGATTTTGTCCATAATGGTCTTGATTTGGTCCATATTTGTCCAAAATATGAAGAGTCATGTCCTTTTTTTGGAAGGAAAACCTTAAAATTTTAGGAATCACAATTTATTTGGAAACAAATAAAGTTATCATCCTTTCTCGGGAAATTCCTCACCCTCTAGCAATGATACTAACGTGGTTGCTAACCTGACTACGCGTCCGGAGACGCATGCATCCAATAATCGTTTCCATAAAACAAGGGAACTACTAAACGTCGCCCCAAAACTACTTAAATCGCCCCTTGAAATTACCAAATTGCCCTTAACAATATATTTAATACCCATATCGTCCAGTGTCTATAAATTAGCCCTACGGTCTTGTATATTCATAATTTATCAGTAAAAACACCACGAAAATGTCTGGCGAGGGTGATGCATCCGGTGAGGTAAGCCTGCCGCGGGGCACAATTTGGGCGGAGCGTCTGCATTAGACGTCTCCCCCAAGGTGAGGGTGTCTGCGTAGGACGTCTTCACCTTGGCCGAGGCGTCTAACGCAGACGCCTACCCAATGGTAGAGGCGTCTTCTGTAGACGCCCTCCCCTTGGGTAAGGCGTCTTGTATAGACGCTCTTCCCTTGGGCCAGGCGTCCTACGCAGACGCCTCACCCTTGGGGAGGGCGTTTAACACAGACGCCCCACACATAGGGGCAGGCGGCTAATCCAGACGCCTGGATTTTTTTTGATTTTTTTAATTTTGATTTTATTTTTGTAGGTTCCGTTGGAAGATTTAGGTGGTGATGGAGTGGATTACAGTGAGTTATTTCAAACTACACAAATCTTTGCAACAATCGATGAAGCAAGTAAATGGGCCAAACAAGTAGCTATCGGAGCTGGGTTTTTTTGGTCGTGTCGTCGTACAAAACAAGATCAGATAGTCGGATGGATTGTTATTTGAGATGCGACCGGCGAAATCAAATGTAGTCTCGGGATATGGATACTGCACTTCGAAGAAACACCAAAAGAAATGGTTGCGGTTGCCGTTTCTTAATAAAAGTGGTGGAGCGACGAAATCGTGATGGATGGGTTGTGGTTTTTAATAGTGGTCACAGACATCACAACCACAGATTAGCAGTTTATCCAGAGGGTCATCGTCAAATTAGTGGTCTAAGTTCTGGAGCGAAGAAGATTGTTCGTGATATGACTGAGGCGCACGCAAAACAACGGAACATCTTGAAGACAGTAAAAGAAAAATTCCCAGAGGACAATCCAAATCAAAGGCATATTTATAATTTCAGAGATTACATGAGGACGACAAAATCTCAAGACCGGAATCCCGTCCAGCAGTTTCTCTATCAAGCAGTGCAGTGTGAGTACTTACATTGGATTATGGCGGATCCTGAAACTAATGTCGTCACTCACACTTTTTTGGCACATCCGGCGTCAGTCCAGTTGTTGCGGACATATCCTTTCGTTATCTGCATGGATTCGACTTACAAGACGAACAAGTATAAGATGCCTTTGTTCGAAATGATCGGGGTCACACCAACAAACATGAATTTCCTTATTGGATATGCGATTTTGATGGATGAATCTTACTCCAGTTACCTGTGGGTGATGGAGAAGTTGCGAGATTTGTTATTGGGGATTGTCAGCCCGACTGGAATAATAACAGACCGGGAGTTAGGCCTTATGCGACCGGTGAGAGAGGTTTTTCCTGACTCTGCTCATTTACTCTGCACATGGCACATCAACAAAGACGTGTTCAACTACGCATATCACGTATTCGGCAAGAATAAGCAGATGGCAGAGACTTTGAGGCGTGGAAGATGGAGGAAAATCATGATTTCTACTTCAGAAGCCGAGTATGATAGAGCTTTGTATGCTCTGAAAGATTTGTATAGATCGTGGCCGACTATCATGGAGTATCTGGAAACCACGTGGTTGGTGCATAAAGAAAAGTTTGTGCTGAATTGGACGAATAAAGTCCTTCATTTTGGGAACACCACGAATTGTAGGGTCGAAAGTGCTCATTCGGCTCTAAAAGAGTGGATTTCTACATCGACTGCAGCTCTGGACACTCTTTTCGAGCGCGTCAACGTGGCTATTGAAATGCAGCTGACGAATATTCGAAACTTTCTTGAAGACTCGAGAAGGCGAAATTTGACTAATTTCGGACATCCTTTATATCGTCACATAAATGGTCGAGTTTCGCATCACTGCTTGCAATTGCTGAGTCAGGAGGTGAAGAGAATGCAACAGTTAGATGATGAAGTTGAATATCGTTGTGAGTGCGCTTTTCTGACTTCTCATGGGATACCTTGCGCATGTACCATCCGCGGATGTCTTGAATCAGACAACGGAATTTACTTAGAGCAGATTCATTCGTTCTGGAGGACACTTGTCATTGGGGAAGGAGTCGGGAACCCAGAGTTTGTGTCTCAGGCAGCTCAAGACGCCGAACATTTTCGCAGCCTGGTTGATGAGATTGCAGGAAGTGACCCTACCGTAATTCGATCTGCCTCTCGGGTTTTATTCGAGCAGCTACACCCCGAACATTCGAATTTCAGAGAGCCTGCAGAAAAAACAAAGCTACGAGGTCGACCAAGGGGAAAGTCGACACGACGGGACCCTAGTGCGTTTGAGTATGCTGAGCGAGGTCGTGGTCGATCTTCAGGTAGTGGGAGTAGAGGTCGTGGTCGTTCTTCCGGTAGTGGAAGCAAAGGTCGTGGTCGATCTTCTGGTTCTTCGTCTGTAAACATGAGGGGAGGATCAGGTATACCATCCCTATATTTATTGTTATTATAATTTTGTTATTTATTTCAGTAAATATGTATCTTTTGTTATTATATGTAACTGTATTTTTTGTTTATATTGTAGTGACTGGGCGGGCTGACGTAGACGACTTCCCATATGTGGATAGAATTCCAGGAATCATTATGTCATTCCTACACCAGTGGAATGATGTACGTCTTGATGGAAACTGTGGATTTCGATGTGTCGCCGATGTTTTCCACGGTGGTGAAGACAATTGGCAACTCGCCCGTCGTTCGATTTCAAATGAGATAGCTGCGAACCCATCTTTTTATGAGCACGTATACTACGACGGTGTGGCGCTGGCTCATCACCGGATTAATTGGGGTGGGGGACCTTGTGGCGAGAATCACTACATGGAGACGTGGACGGACTTGTTTCCCATTGCAAATTTTTACATGGTTCGTTGTACCCATGTCTTACAGTTCTACCTTGGGAGAGTCCGCCTACCGTGGCGAGACCGTGCAGAGAGTTGATTATTGCTCATTTAGGGAGTTACGCTCATTACATTCGTTTGGAATTGACTGAGGGATTCCCCGTACCTCCTATAGCGACTCTGTGGTTTCAAATACGAGATGAGAGTGTTATTGGATGGGAGCTGGAGTACCAAAATAGGATAGCATATTGGCAACAATTATGTAATATGTTTTGATATGTTTGTACAATTATGTAATATGTTTTGATATGTTTGTACATTATATAGTGTTGCTTTATTATGTAATATGTTTTGATATGTTTGTTTTATTTGCATTATATATAATAGTACGACATGTTAGCAAACACGAATACAAATAATAAGCGTACGACAGATAAGCAAACACGAATACAAATAATAAGCGTACGACAGGTTAGCAAACACAAACACAAATACAAATAATAAGTGTACGACAGATAAACAAATATAAATGCAAATACTAAGAGTACGGTACAACAGATCAGCCTACTCATCATCCGAATCATGGTCGGAGATGCCTAACTGAGTATGCCACGACTGTATCAACTCATCCAAATCTCCGCATGCAGCTCTCATGTCCTCGTCCTGCAGCTCATCCCTCCTCTGCAGGAATGGCTGCACAGCCCGTATCATCTTACCCATCCACTGCACATAACATTAACATTAACGTACATTAACAAAATATACGGTACAAATAAATATAGATAAAATGAAAAAATTACCAGATCGCCACACGTCCTATCTGGTGGTCGATCTGCTCTCCGGGAGGCACCACAGACGATGACAGATGTGAGTAACTACCGAACCAATCAAGATACGTGCATCACACTCGGAGGGGTCGCGACTACGTCTGAAGTCGCCAAGGAACAGTCGACATGATCTCGGAAATGTCCGCCAAGTCGATTCTAATGTCGAAGCGGGGAACCCGACGTCGTACGTCGCTGCAGTCGCAGACCGCACCGCATGCTCTGGGGTCGGGATGTCAACCGGGATCACCTGAACATATCCTAATTGACGCAAGACACGATCGGGCATATAAGGCTCTATGATATCCCGATAACGAATAAGACCCATCAATAAAGTCCTCGGGACCTCCGCTGCTGTGTCAAGACCATAAGGTAACCACTCCACCTAAACTTTAATACATTAATAATAATACACATTAAAATTAAATAAATAAATGTAAAATGGTGTAAAGTTTTATACCTCTGATGCAGTCATCTGATCTAGCCGTGCGCGGATTGAACGCAATCGTCCATCGCTCTTGTCCTCGCTCCGAACGGCCCACATACCCAAATGTGGATGACCCTCCTCGATAATCTTCCACTCACGATGCGGGCGGAATGCGGGAAAGTACTCGTATATCCACGCCTGCAGCAGCGTAAGACAACCTGCAATCCCAGAACAATCCGCACGGCTAGCTATCCCAAGCTGACGGTATAGGTATGCCAACGTCGCTGAGCCCCACGAGTACTGACGAACGGTGTCTGGGTCCCTAGCCTCCAATAGATCGCGTGGTCTGATCTGACAACCACTCTTGTCGACAAACAAGACGGCTCCGAGCATCAAGAACAGGTACGCGGTCAACTGTGTATCATCGGCCCGCGGAGGTCGTGCCCGTCTGCATAGGTCCTCAAGGGAGTCGATGCCGACACCACCACCACTCCATAAAGATGTATCTCTCGCCAGACCATCAGGTGTGACACCAAGCAACTCTGCCACATAACACCTCAGCTCAGACGTCGACCCCTGAGCACTAACCAAACGACCATCCACAGGAATGCGCAGGATCTAGAAAACATCGTGAAGCATGATCGTCATCTCTCCGAAAGGCATGTGAAAAATGTTGGTGTTAGGCTGCCACCGCTCCACAAACGCAGAAATCAAAGGCATGTCGAGATAAGGGAACATGTTGTACGGTAAGTGCCCCAAATGCGTCGCACTAATCTCCCCTCTGATATCAACACTCAGTGTAGACCGCCAACCCTGTAGTGCTGTACAGGCTCTGTGCCGATTATGGCACTTCAGAACCTTCCGATCCTCTCCGTCCCAGATCCGTCTAGCGATGTGACCCCAGAAACTAGGAATGACGCTCCCATCTAAAGGACCACCAGGCGTCATACTGCTCACGATCCAAGAATCGTCCTGGACCCTCTTCTTCTTCTGAACGCGGGGATCTACAGTGCACGAGCTCGAATCCCCGGTTGTAAACCTCCCACCCCTACCCTTCCGCACCATCCATCCGGCGGAAGTAGAAGTACCCGCTCGACCACGTCCTCTGCTATACTCCCCCTGCCTCTCCACCTCCGGGCGCTCTAACTCATACGGGTCATCATCGTTGCTCTCGTCGTCGGGACTGTCCACATGCTCATCATCAAAGGAATCATCGTCCTCCTCACGACGACGTAATGCCTCTCTCTCCCTCCTGACCGAAGCAGATATCCCTCGTCTACGTGGATGACGCGGTGCTGAATCATCATCTAAAGAACGGAAGGCGTGTAATGGTATCGACTTGCCTTTCCCTCCACTGTGACCCGATGACTATTAATTGAAATTTTAAATACAAATTTGTTAAATTTGTTAAACTAAATTATCATATTTATCACAATTGTTAAACTAAATCAAAATTTGTTAAACTAAATTATCACAATTGTTAAACTAAATCAAAATTTGTTAAACTAAATTAAAACAATTGTTAAACTAAATCAAAATTTGTTAAACTTAAATATCACAAATGTTAAACTTAATAACAATTTGTTAAATTAAATTATCAGATTTATCACAATTTATTAAAGTAATTATCAGATTTAATAATTAAAAAAACTAAAATTGTGGAGGCGTCTGCGAGAGACGCCTCCCGCATGGTGGAGGCGTCTGTCGGAGACGCCTCCTCCTTGGGGGGGAGGTCTTCCGAAGACGTCTCCTCCATCGGGGAAACGTCTTCCGCAGACGTCTCCCGCTACGGTTGGGCGTCCGAGGGAGACGCCCCCCGCATGGGGCGGGCGTCCGAGGAAGGCGCTCCCCGGGGGACATCTTGGGGTGGTTTGGTCGGAATATCGACCATCTTGGAGACTTGTTCCCGAACAAAGTGGAAGTTGATGGCTACATAAAAATTGGATTGGAAGTTAAGTATGTTGCACGTAAGTATGGTTGCCAGAGAGACCCAACTCTTGAATGAGAATTCAAATTTATAATACTTCAGAAGTGGCTTGAGAGATTCCCCGATATTCTACTTCAGTGGAAGATTTTGCGACAGTTAACTGTTTCTTAGATCTCTATAAGATGAGTTTTTTCCCCATGAAAATGCAGCACTCAGTGGTGGAGCGCCTATCTTGTATTGATTGAATAGTACCAGAAATTATTTCCACAATGGTTTTTCCGTGATAATTACCTCCAATCTGAACACACCGACCATAAGGTGTGACGACTTGTCAACAATTAAAAATCAAACTTCTAAAACAATTTTTCAACAACTAATTCGCACATGTATATATACAGTAATTCTCAGTGAGTCTGAAAGTTAATCTATCTATTTTAAGTATCTACCATATCCATCATTCATCTTAACTTGTAAGGTAAATTAATGTTGTGACGGTTATGCTAATAAAATGATCTTACGGTGGATATTAACCGTAGAATAACCGTATTTAAATCTAATTGTGAGATTATACGAAGCTTAAACAGATAAGATGAGCTATGAACTTACTAGATCTTGCATATATATATATACATGAATATATATATATATATGGTCAAGCTCTAATGAGCCCAGAGCTCATCAAATTTAGTTTAAACCCCTACAATCTCATCATTTGATCTTATTTACAGTTAATCTCATCATTCATTAGCATAACCATTTTTTTCTTAATCTACCTTACAATTTGAAATAAGTGGTAGATATTGTGGGAGCTTAATTTAGAAATAAGTGGTAGATATACTCATATACGTACCAAACAACATTCAAAAAAACGTGAAAATTATTTTACAAAAACATAAAACCAGTCTGGAATGAGAGAGATCCTTCGATTTCCATTCCTCAACACAACACACCACAACACTTCCGACTTCCGAGATCTCAGAACCAACCAATGGTGGACCCCACGGGACCGGTGGTCCTGATCACGGGGTGTTCGGAGGGGGGGATCGGGCACGCCCTCGCCTGCGCCTTCGCGGCGGAGGGGTGTTTGGTAGCAGCAACGGCGAGGTCTTTGAAATCCATGAAGGGCCTTTTAGGGGACGACCGGTTGTTCCTGCTGGAGATGGACGTGGTCTCCGAGGAGAGCGTGAGGAAGACGGTGGGGGATGTGGTGGCCACGCTCGGGAGGATCGATGTCGTCGTTAACAACGCGGGACTCCACTGCGTTGCTCCGCTGGCCGAGGTGCCCATGGAGACCGTGGGCCTGCTGTTCCAGACTAATGTTTTTGGTGCGTCAGATTAATTACTTCAGTTTTTTTGTTGATTTGTGTTGTTTGATTCAAGGACATTGTTTATTGGTTGTGTGTTTATGTGATTTGTGATTCCGAAATTGAACCGACTTTTCTGGTTCGGGTTGGTTTCGTTCTGGTTTTTTCACTATCCGGTTCAACCCACCGGGTCGGGTTTGGTGGTTCTCAGTCGTAACTGAAACTATATTTAACTATTGTGGAGAAAAGGTAGTAGTTACTTTTAACTAAACTACATTTAACTTACTTCAACTATGGTCGACTGACATTTCAATACATCACGGTTTAAGTAAGGGTATGATTGGTTTGTAGAAGCGGAGGGAAGCTCAAAACTCGAGATTTTTTTAAAAAACTTTTCTTGTTTTTAAAGTGAGGAAAATGCTTTCGAGTACACTTATTTAAGTGTCAGAACTCCCATCGGAACTTCAGTTTTAGGATTTTTCTTGAGATTTCTTAGAAAGAATCACCCAAATTTCTCCATACAAGTGAAATTCCTCACATCCTTGAGTCAGTTTTTTCAACTTCCATAATGTTTTGGATTATAGAAATCCCATTCCGTACTCATTATATGCCCAAAAATTAACACTTGGAAGTCGTAACCAAAGCACCAACACATGGTCGATTGTGCCTCCTAAGCCATGGCATCATCTTCCATGCAAGATGGAACACTTCCATTGAAAGAGGGCTAATTTGGTAGGTTTGTAGAAATGTCTCAGATAAATAAATGGGAACTAGATTTTGAGTGATCATTTTCTGAGAAATAGTTCAAAAAAAACCCTCAAAACAAGTTACTAATCGCACTCCAAAAGGCAATTCAGTTTTTCGTCTCAAGGAATTTAAATGGGTGCTAATGCTAGCGCAAATGCAGTCATCTAAAGTCATATGAGTTGAGAACTAATTATTGCTCATAAGTACAAATCTAAGCTTTTCTTGCCCTCTTCTGTTGGCATGTTTCCTTGATTTAATTGTTTAGTTTGTTGGCCACCATCTGCTTTATTACTGAACGTCTGTATATGAGTAATATGTTATCCACTTGATCTCTAAGGGCTAGACTGGTAACTGTTATCTTTTTAATTTTAGGTCCTCTGAGTTTGATCCAAGCAGTTGTTCCTCACATGGCCACTAGAAGAAAAGGTAAGATTGTAAATATTGGAAGTGTCACAGCTTTGGCTCCTGGACCATGGGCAGGTGTTTATTCGGCATCAAAAGCAGCTCTCCATGCTATGAGTGATACCTTGAGGTAGGTAAGTCTCATCCTAGTTATCTCTTTCATATTTCTTTCTTGAAGAGAGATGTAGTCACAAAATTATCTTGGTCCGTTGGAATTATTCGTCTTACTTTCGAAAATGAATTATTGAAATAAATGGTGTCAGAAATAGTTTTGTCGAAGATGTCTGAGCCTTTGAGGGAAGACATTGCTTTCGAAGACTATAAATTCTTCACAAATACTCTTTATTTTATATCTGCTACTGCTAGCTCTCTGTTTTCCATTTCATGACTAAGCTCGTAATATTGAACTCCAAATTCAGCATTCAAGGAAGACTTACATGTCATGATTTCAAATCACATATTTATTCCGTGTTTGAAAATTTTATCATGATTTGCAAATCTGGAAATACTGCAAATACTTGTAAGATGCTTTGGGCAGCTACGAAATTGTAGTATGTGATATATCTCTTTAAACTTGACAATGTTAAAATCTATGTATCATTCGCCTCATTACAGTATATAACGCAGTTCACCTTATATAAGCTTATTTACCTTCATATTTCCTTAAAGGTACCGTCTTATACATTTTAATACTACTCTAATCTTAGTCATACTAGCCAAATTCTGTAAGACTCTGTACTGGCCCTGCTTACCAAACTGGAATCAACATCTTTGCTCAGTTTCTCTGCATGTTTCAGGATGGAACTCAGCAGTTTAGGAATTCGAGTTATAACCGTAGCTCCCGGGGCGATCAAGTCCAACTTGGGAAATACTTCATTGTCAAACTACAACAAGATGCCAGAATGGAAGCTCTATAAGAGATTCAGCTCGTCGATGAGGGTTAGAACGACGATATCTCAGGGCCCTAAGTGCACTCCTGCTGAAGAGTTTGCAAAGAAGGTTGTAGCAGTTACTCTAAAGAAGAGTTCACCGGCTTGGTTCTCTTACGGTCATCTGTCAACTATTTTTGCCTTTTTCTATTACCTACCTTTATTTATTAGGGACTTTGTGTTCAAGTTGGTTCTGAAATACTGACGCTTGTGCTGCCAATCTGTTATTTTGAACGGGAATGACATTAGTGGATAAAAAAATGAAGCAATAAGCAATTAAGGACCAAGTCCAATTTTTATGTTGGCAAACTTTTTTATTTTTTCCTCGACCTATCAAAAAAGTACCCCCAAATTTTGTTTGGCAGTAGTAGTCGTGTGGGCATTCTACAAAGGATCTACAGATATGCCAGTTAGTTCGAGCGCTTCCACCGGAAAAATATTACGGGGATGAGCAAATTTCGTGAATAAAACCGAAGTTGCCTGAGAACTAAATACCTTCGAAGCTGGAACACACACGTAGACGCCTGAACCGAAGCTGAAATCTAGCAATGTTAAACGTGTTTCAACCAATTGTAACTTCTTGCTGAGCCCAACTGCTGAATTATTTAATTCCATTTATGAAAACGTGCTGAATTCTTTAATTCCAATTATGAAAATATGCTGAATTCTTTAATTCCATTTATGAAAACATGCAGAATTAGGCCCACCAAGTAGCCAAACTATAATAGCAGAATAGACAATATGCTTATATGCCATTGGTCGGAACTCAAGTTCGTTGGTGACATCGCATGATATGCCCCGGCGTTTTACTGGAATCATACAATGCAACAGTGCGCAATGAAAAGGCGTCGGATCTATATCAATAATAGAACTACCAACCAAGAAATGTCACCCGCTTGCAACATTCGGACACATTCTAATAAGCTCATAAATGATACAGATTCAAGTCTTAAACACGATAGTGTTCGATGCAGAACAGAGCAGTAGCAGACCACCAACTTGGCAGCTGGTCGTCGTCTGAAAACGTCTGAACACCACAACTACTAAACAGCTTTAAACCCTGCTGCTTTTCACCTGTGCTGATGTTTTGGAGGCAACCTGCTCTTCAGACAGAGGCAGGTAATAGATCCTTGGTGTGGCCTTTGTTTTCATAAAGAGGTCGTCAAGTGTCAAAATTGGAGGTTCTGGTTTCTTCGAAGGAGGTGGGGGAAGGCGTTCCCTAGCTGGAAGGTCAGACACAGGTGGTGGTGGAGGATGGGAAGCTGGTTGAGGCTGCTGCTGTCTAACACCAGTTTGGCGTGGATGACTTTGAGGCTGTTTTTGTTGTGGTGCAGATGGTGTAGGGTTGACGGGAGCAGGGCAATCTGGAACAGCTTCAAGACGCATCTTCACTTCATTAGGATCAACAAACTCAGCTGTTAGAAGGCGTCCACCATTAGGTGGCCACTGGAGATTGTAAACAGCATTCCTAGTCTGTCCAGCCTCCTCCTCCGATGCATACTGCAAAATCAAATTTCGTCAGCACCATATTTACACTTATAACTTGTAGAGGCAAGAATTTCATATTAAACAAGCACTGAAAAGAGGGATAATTTATTAACCAAAATCTGATAAGAAAAAGAGCCACAAAAGTACTACAGTGATACCTATCCCAAGCAGAAGTGTCAAGCATGAAGATATACTATTCCAATTTGAGACAACCTACAAGAACTCAGTGCTAAACAAACATAACATTTTCTGCTGTTCAATTTTTTTCTTATGTTTTCTACAGTAAAACAAGGATTAATAGGTGAATATCCATTTCATTCAGTAGGGGGAAGCTCATGAATAAAACAACAATTTTGTTGCACACGAATGAAATATGAATCATGAAATCACAGTTGCACAGCTTGGGAACAGTTCCGCCACTAAAATCAAAAGGAAACTAGAATATTTAAGACTTCTCTGTCTTAATTGAAAGTAATTATGAACCAACCATCTACACATGAAATTCACTGTTCTGAATCATTCTCCTCTGAATAATAATTTAGATTTAAAGCTAGCATGGCTACAACCCAATCAAACCTTACCCCTGGTGAACATCGTCAATGTACTTCCTTTTCCAGTGAGCACAATCACACATGCATTTTTGTGCACTGTAAACAATAACACACATGCACGCACGCGCACACAACATTTATAATCACAAAGTGCTAAAAGCTAAAGTTTAGGAATCACACATGCATTTCAAGGAATAAATTAGTAACATCGTAGAGGTGCCTAAACTTGCAGGTCAATGAAAGCTAGGAGCCTAGAACATAAACAGATTGGATTTGGTGCACTCACGGGCTTTGGTGCAATTTGAGGCATCCAAGACATCCAACACTTGTTAGACTTTTGGACAACAAAACTAGATATCTTAAGCGATATTTCTGACGCTCTTTCTGGAACTGTAATATGGATTTAACCCAACAGGGAAACTTATTTGGCCTACTACTGCCACAAACTCTTACTGCACTAATGTGCACGTGTTGTTCTAGGGTGGGCCGAGGTTCACAGCCTACTGTAATTAACTTCAATGAATTTATCAGCCTTTCAACAAACAAAAAGGTGGGAACGGATTCAGCGAGATGCGTATATCAGCACGATGTTGACACTTTGCAGAGATCATGCAAAGAATTGATAATAAGTTCTACCTTCGTATCTAATTCAATCTTTTACGCATTAAACTGCGTCACCACAGGTCTTGCCATCAACACAGTCAAATGAGGTACTTACTGTTACAAAGCAATGGGTCTTGATATTGTCCATCCAGAAACTACAAACTTTTCCCGTCTTTCCGAGTAGCTCTTGCACAGCTTTTAGAGTGAAGGGGCGCAAGAAGCGATCTATTCTTAAGGAATTGGTAGGTGGCTTCTCTGATGGCGGTACTGCCAGAAAAATGACAAAACAAACAGTGAATAAATTGTCCAGTCCTACGAAATTACAGTACATCTATCACATACCTGTTCGTTCTTTATGAGAATCTTCACTTACAGATGAGTCAGTCCTGCTAAAGGAAGGTTTTGGAGTAGATTGGTTTGAACCTTTTGGTGTACCAGAAGAAATAAGATTAGTTATCTGTTGGTCAGGAACTTTTGGTGTTTCAATGTTCCAACGGCGTTGGCGTTTTGAAGGCTCATTGTTTACAACAGAGTCCTTTTCTGCACAATTTTATCCACTCAGAAGTCAAACAAACATGTGATTAAAGCTTTCACGTACACAGTTGAGGAAAAATATGCCAAAAGAAATAAGAGCAACTTTAAAATCTTGATAAAAAAATCTAGAATAGGATACTAGGTACACATACCAAACCCAGAATGCCCACAGGGAAAAAAACCCTGCAATATTTGCTAACAAGAGTCTCCAAATTCCTACCATTATCTATTGTTTTTCTTGGGTATTTTAAATCCATTAAGTAACCATACCATTCTTTGCACAGTGTCATAGAATATGCAAGAAAAGCAAAGCCTAATAGGACACAATTGCAACTCAAGTATGCAAAGTGCCTAAGTTGCTAAATAGTTTGAAGATCAGTAATATGGGTTGCAACAAACAAAATAGTATGGACAAAAAATAAAATGGTATAGATCACTATCTGCAGATATGATTCATCCAAAGTAGTGAAACAAATACAACTGGACAAATCAATGTAGAGAGAAAAGAAAATCAAGGAAAAAGCCAGGACAAACACCAATAAGGACAGACAGGTTATGGAGCAAGTCCAGCCAGAAACATGAGAGAGAGAGAGTATTACCTCAATATAGAAATACTACTAATTAACATACTTCAAACGGTTTAGCAAAGTTTTACAGTGTGTAGTTAGTTACCAGTTAAATCTACTTATTATATCCAACTTCATCCGATATTAAGCACGGACAAAGGAACATCCATTTGCGGCAAAGAAGTTGTGAATAATAACATTTTCTAAAGCGGAGGTACTTCACGTAAGCTAAGTAGAATGTAATTTGTAGAAAAGCAAATCATAGAGAAATAAGAAAAGGCCTACTCGTACAAATAAACAATCAATACCTTCAACTTTCCTTTTCTCGGAAAGATTAGGAGGCTGGGGCATGTGTTCCAAATCAATGGCATCCTTGTTCTCAGAAGTGTGTGCACCAATGTTTACAGGTAGTTGAGCAGAATTCTCTACATGAGATTGCCCTACCACAACCATGCCTTCCACAACATCAGGGTTGATATCGACATTTTCCTGCTTATTCTCGAACACATCCTCCTCCATTGACTCATCCCCTGAACTCCTATCTAAATTTAACTTTTCTGAATAACCCTCATCAACAGCATCAGTCTTCTTACCAATGTCCTCACAAGAAGGATTTTTGATATCTACTTCAACAGAACCCTGGTTATTAGCTAGGTCTTGAATGTTGTCCAAAGGGTGAACGTCATCACCCCTTGGAGCAACATCACTGGATGATGGACGCACCATTTCTGATTTAACGACTCCTATGTCTAGATTATCAGCATTTAAATTATCTTTGAGTTCATTCTTTTCATTAATAGATACAGAAGCAGTAGAAATTGACGCATAGCTTACTTGAAATCCAAAATCAGATTTGACCTCAGATACCTGGTTGTTCAGCTGCGATTTGTTGAGGCTGACATCACCTGTAAGATGCTCTGGATCCTTAATGTACTCCTCATTCTTCATGTCATCCTTTTCTTCAATCATTTCATGTTTGGCTTCACTATTCTTTCCATCCATGTCATGGCTCTTGTCATTGTCCTTCTCATTGATCACATCTTCATTCTTCTGAATTTCTGTTCCCTCACTCTTCACCGTATTCATTTCCTCATTCTTGCCAATGTTCTTTTCTTCATTCTTCACATTGTCTATTTCCATGTCATTTTCAGTGGCTGGTTCCTCGTTCTTCTCAACATCTAGTTGCTCATTTTTGTCGATGCCCATTTCCTTGTTCTCCAAACTCATTTCCTCTTTCTTCTCAATGTTCAATTCATCATTCTTCTCGACACTTAATTCATTCTCCTTTTCATTGTTTGGTTCCTGCTCTGTTGACTCCAGTTGGGGTTGCTTGACATGACTTTCTACCAAATTGTTTCCTGAGGAAACTGCAGGAGATACTTCTTGACCAGCAACATTTTGATCAAAAGTTGTAACAGCATCTTTGGCAAGAGGATCAGGAGCACTGTAATTGAAGTTTCCATCAACCACATTTGAGTCACGCTCAAGGTTTATGACCTTTTTCTCAACAACCTCTGCAACATCTTTGTTTGTTTCTTGAGTACCTAAAGGAGCTGGACTTTCTTCAATACGTGCATCTTCAATGGCATGGTCAGTATCACCAGCAAGATCCATTATTTCTTTTTCTTTCTCAATTTCTTTCTCTTCTATTTCATCCTGAATTGCTTCACTCAACCTTCTGACTAATTCCTCCTTCAAACCCCTTGTTATGAGTCTCCGCCTTTTCAGCTCATCCTTCAACTCGGTCACCTTCCATTGATCGATAGGCTTATTGTGAAGAATAGGATACTTTGACGGCATTTTCACAGTGCCAATTGAACTTCACCAGATTATCTGCCATTCAAGAAATACAGTAATTGATACGAAGGAACAATCAGGTTGAGTAGCAAAACAAAAGAAAAATGCAATCTCACATGAGAAACCACCTCCCATCCCAAACTACAAAAGGTATTAAATTTAGAGAAAGGCTCCAGGAAACAAACAGGGAGAGTGCAAATAAAAGGCCCATTACTATCTTTTCAGCTTTAATCCGTAACAACTAGTAAATGGTGATGCTACACTGGTCTTCTACAGAAAGAGGTCACAACTCACAAACCACAGGTGCAGTAATCTCAAAGGCGTGGATACCTAAACCGGACTTATATTGAATGGAAACATTAACACAATTCACAACAGCTAACCAACATCAATCCTTAACCATTAAAAGGAAATACTTATGAATCTCTATATATCGAAGCGAAATACGGACGGAACGAATTAAGAACCACTCGGAAGCAGAACCATCCAAGAAAGGAAAAACTTTCGGAACAACGGAACCGAAAATAGCAATCGAAGACAGCGGACTCCAATACAACCCCCCATTTCCGGAACGAATCGGACAAAAGAAGACTCACCAATCCACGTGCGAAGGAAACGCTCGTAGACAGTGAGTTCCGAAACCCTAATTCCAGAAGTAAAAAACGAGCATTAGACGGGACGAAACAAAACCGTGGCGGAAAAGAAAGCGCTGCGCTGGAGGATCTCCCGTCGTCGTCCGCTCCGATCCCTGCCTTCGATCCTGAAAAAAGAAAAAAAAACTACGAAAACGGGGTAAAAGGGAGGGGTTTAGGGGCGATTGGGGATGGAATGGATGGCGTTTGGTTTTCTAGGGTTTGTTTTCACGCCCTCGCCTTTGGAAACACGATGAAGGGTTTGGTTTGGCACGGTACGGTGTGCCTGCGGGACTCGATAGCTTAGTGTGTACTGTGTTTTCCCAGGGATCAGGCCCATGGGCCGCCGCTTGACCAACTCCAATTAGCTTTGTGGGCTTAGTCCATGTGATGTGTTTGTTTTATTGAAAAGGAATAGTCAAATATGGTTTCTTGTTGTAAATATAAATAAATATATATTGATACGTGGATGTCCCTAATTCCAAAAGAGATATTATTTCTTCACTCTCTGGGTTTTATGAGATGGAATTTAAAATTCTCATACATTTATGTGAATAGGGTTTGTGACCTCCAAGTGTTAGTTCAGACTAAGAGATATTATACAGAGGCAATATATAAAGTTCGATGTCCACCGCAAGTCCACAACACAACAATGTGATACAATATGTCTCTTAATTATGTTATTAACATTTTGTCCTGTTAGTTCTCAAAATTTTCTATTTGCAATTAAATCACAACATTTCTTAGGATTACTAAAGTAAAGTTTCAGTGTCTTACAGTACATTATGATATTTGTGGATTAAGTTATTTAAAAAATAGTCAGTGTTAGGATCTTTAGTGTTGTGTTTCTTACGCAAATTGATGAATAAAATCAATAGAACTCAAGCCAAGCAATTCATCAAACAACTAACACACATCTAACTCACAAGCAATCAAGCAACCACAACACCAAAATTACGTGGAAACCAAATTACGAAAACCACGACGGCAGAGATGGATCGAGCTTCTCTATGAGAATGATTGGAGTGCAAGAAGAATGGAATCAGAGATAGTTACTACACCGAATTAGGGGTTGAATGATCCTCCAACAACAAGATTTTCTTAAAATCTAAAACACTAAGGAGTATTGGTGACAAAGCTTACCTCCCAACTTGGTTTTTTCTCTCTCAAGATTTCAACCACGTTAAGGTTTTAAGCAACTTAGGTATTTATAAGAGAAGTTTATGGCAAACCTAAGTGGTTTAAGAATGCCCAAAGTACTTTTAATGAAAACTATTTGCGTCTAGATTTCGATCGACCATTTGGGGAATAGTCAATCGCTCTTCAGGGTCGGATTCGTTATTCATGTTTCAGTACTCCTAGGAAGACTTTGTTGGTTGGGTATCGGTGGACCGAATGAAGTTCGATCATTCGTTTCTGGGAGTCCAATAAATTCTCAGACCGACTCTGATGGATGCATTCCGATCAACCAAATGTGATTCGGTATGTTGTTCGTTAAGTCAACTTTCTAACATTAAAGGTGGATCTAAGCAAGGGTCTAGAACCATTTGTCTGACGGTGAGTAGGTTAGTATTATATTAGGTGAATGTAAACACAATTGAGCTGCAAAAAAGGTAGGTAAAATTAGAGGGAAAGATAAAACTAAACTGCAAATTTGTTGCTAGGATGTAAAGAACATTTGGTTGATGTTAGTTTAAGGTAACCAGCTAAACTGACTCAGTTTATTTTGTATTTTTACTTGGTCACTAGAGGTAGATTTACATCACGATATCGAAGTTGGATGTGTTAGAGCCTAGAGGTCATCTAATATTGTAACTTCAAGTGCAGATGATGTCTAACCTTATGAGAACGCCCTGGATTTCGACGAATTGAACTAATATCTCTACCGATTTTTGTGCGGTTTTGACTTTCTTAGATCCGTCAACTGTTCCCTTGAACCACATAAATTGTCGTATGAAAAAATTGTCGTGAAACTTCTTTATTGCATCAAAAATTGTCGTATGAAGCATGCTAAGTGTAGACCACAATTTCAAACAACTACTTTTTGAGAAGCGGAAGGGATTAAATTTGATTATTAGTTTCACTTTTGGATAAGCAATCTACAGAAATGTTTAAGAAACCAAACCGAACTGGACGGTTCGCTCGATAAAAACCGAAGTGGTAGAAATGGTTCAACCTGCTAAAACACCAACCCACTTATTGAACCACATAAAACCATTGAAAAATCGACTGAACCAATCAAACTGGACCAAACCATTGTACCAAACTCGATGGTTTTTTAAATTAATTTAAAAAAATATTACTAGTGAGTACGGGTGTAAACCGGGCATGTATGGGGTGGGTATGGTCATACTCGTATTCATACCCGTCTAACTAAACAAGTAAGAGTATATACCCGTTTAAATATTGTTGTACGAGCACTCGTTTAATAAACATGTATGGGGCGGGGTATAATTTTTGCTCGTTTAAATAACGTAACTTGGAAGAATTTAATCATCGAATGAAAAGTATTTAAGCTCTAAAAATGTTAAATTTATTGTTTTCGACATTATGAATTAAACCAAAACGATAACAAATCATTAATTTTATCACAAACAAGTCACTTTTGCCAACAAACCCCCCACTTTTATTATTTTAACTATAATTATATATTATTTTATATAATAGTTAAATAATTAAACGGATAAATTGATAAACGAGTATGAGTAGATGTATACTCGTACCCACCTCATTTATTAAATGGGTAAAGCATGTATGGGTAAACGGATATAATTTTTTAAATAGGTAGAAAAACCGTACTCATACCCGCTTATTAAATGTGACATATAAACGGATAAGACTCGCCCCAATTACACCCCTACTAGTGAGGTCGAACCGTGCTACCATTGCACCATAAAGACACATTTTATCTATAAACAAATTCATCTAATAATATCTTTATAAATTTTACTTGTTATTAAAACCACAGTCATTTTGTCATTTTATTATGTACATCATTGCTATTGATAGGAAGTAATCCTTGAAGTTTTTTTTGGTAAAAGAAGTGTATTGTCTTCACGTTTTATTTAATCAAACGTACATGTACGTCCAAAAAACATGTAAATACTTGGTTAAATCTGATTTTATCTGGTTTAAGGTTCAACTGTATTTTCAAGATTAATAGATAAGTTCGGTCATTTTTTCCCCGATTGATGATATCATGATGACGTCATCGTCGGTTGAACCAATTTGAACAAACGAACATACCACATTTAACAAAATTCAAAGGTTTTCCTGTTTGATACCCGGTTCGATTTGCAAAACATATCGCATTCTCGCTAGACTAGTACTTGGACCAACTGTGATACATATCAAGGAGATTTTTTCAAATAATCATGAAAAAAATAAAAATTGGAAGAATATAAGGTTGGGAAACTTGTTTGGGAAAATATGAGCCAACTAAACGACAAGTCGACAACTCTAGTATCGCTTTTATTACGCTAAAAACGACATCACGGATACTATTTTCATTATACATGTTTAGTGAAAACGACATCGCGGATACCATTTCTATTAAACAAAAAAATCTGAGATACTATTTTTTCCTAGGACGAGAAAAGGAGGCATCAAGCCACTAATGACGTTTGAAGTACATATGAAATATATCGAAATTAATCACCCTAATGTGTTCAAGTGTATTAAAGAACAAGATGATGTTTCATATTAGGACTAAGCCATGATAAGGACCAACGCTTGGTATAATGACAACAATTTTGTCAGAAAGCTTTAACAATGTCCTAAAACGTGTACATAGTCTACCATTTGTCTTGTGATCATGATGACTTACTTGCGGTTGAATAATTTTTTTGTGACTAGAATAGATGAAGAAGAAACTATGATATTGACTTATCCTAAGAAGATTGACAATAACTCACAATCCAACGACACTTGATTGCAACAAATCTTGCATAGTCACGATATATTTAGTGCAAAAACACAATCAATCTGGTTTTCTTGCCCTTGCAAAAATGGTATCTTGAATACCATTTTCTGTTTAATAAAAACGGTATTCACGATGTCGTTTTCATTAAATATGTGTAATGAAGACGATATCCGTGATGTTGTTTTAAACGTAATAGAAACGGTACCAAATGTGTCGTTTATTTATCTCATATTTTGTCAAATAAGTTTTCCACTCTTATATTCTTTTAATTTTATCTTTTTTTCGTGATTATTTTGAAGGAAAAAAAATCCTATTATTAATGTGTATTCAAGCTACTATTTCAAAAGGTCAATTTTCGATTCTAGATTAAGAGCATCTCGTATGAATATAAGAGCATCTCGATTCATGCGATCCAACTTTGATCATGACATCATTAAGAGGCGATTGCGTCGTCGTGATCAAACCGCGTTAACAAAGCCCTAACCACCAGCAAATCTGAGAAGATATGATGAGCGAAAAATCAAGTCATGCATCCCATAGGCCAGCTTTTTCCTCTCGCATGAACAAACTCCCAATGGACTCCAACATCACAAATGACAGCTCTCTACCAACATAAGGAAAAAGGACATGCAAGTACATGGTCATGTAACACTAATCGTATATTTGTACGTGTAACTCACAAGTCACAAGCACATACGATACATCCACAGTCAAATTACGTACTTCGTACATTGCATAAAAAGTGGTGGTGTACATTGTATATGTTATGTCCCTAAACCGGATTAGGATTGGATTAGGGTTAATTTGGGTTAGAAGAGGGGTTTGCATAGGGATGGAGGAAGGAGTGGTGGATGTGATGGGAAGTATGGGTTGGGGTGTAGGGTGATGGTGTAGGGTGAGGGAGAGGTGTTGGGGTGTAGGGTTATTTAAGTGTTTCTCTCTCTCTCTCTCTCTCTTTTCCTTCTTGCACTCTCTCACTCCCTCTCCATTTTTCTATCCGGCGACCAGAGGAGGAAGAAGGCTCGGAGGCTCCGGCGTGAGGAGGTCGTCGCGGGGAGGAGGACGCGCGTGAGGAGGACGGAGGCGTGAGCTTGCTCCGGCGTTTCGTCGTCTTCATTTGAGGTATGCCGCTCATTAGTGTGATTTTGTTGCTCACCCTTGTGGAAGGGTGTTGTTGGTCGGTCGGGGGAGGTCGAGGACCTCTCCGGCGACGCGTTCTTCGTAAATCCTCGGCTGGCGCGAGGTTGAAGACGACCAACGGTCGACCGGGTCCTTCGGGCGGTCGACCGTTTTAGCACTGTTTGCCCGACTTTAACCTTCACCGGTCGAACGATGCCTTGGGGCGGTCGACCGGTAGTGCATTATTGCTGGTGAGTTGGGATTTTCTACCTGTTATCGGTCGACCGGTCCTTGTTGCGTTCGACCGATTGCATGTTTGTTCGACCGATTTATATTGCGTTCGACCGATTGCATGTTTGTTCGACCGGTAGTATGTTTACGTTCGACCGTTTGATGACGTAGAATACTAGGTTGACCCTGTCTGTTTTCGGTCGACCGAGACCCTGAGTCGGTCGACCGATAGAGTGGAATTTAATGTTGACCAGACTCCGGATTTTGACCTCGTTCGGTCGACCGGTTTTAGACCCTTGTTCGACCGTTGGGGGTTCTGTTTTGAGCGCAGCGGTAGACCGTTTTAGGAGTACGGTCGACCGATTCCTTCCTGGAACCGGTCGACCGAATCACCTCTTCCGGTCGACCGTTTGGGCCCAGGACAGAATTCCTGGTTCCCCTTTTGAACGCCAACTTTGTCCACGGAAACCCGTGTCCTCGCCTTGTGCGTGAGCCGGGAGGTGACAGTGGGCGCGTGATGCGTGCCTGCCCAGGGACCGCCGTTGGGAAGAGTGTGGGTGTTCGGGACGCGTCACCTCCATGTATGGACCGTGACTTTTGAGATGATTGTTGACACTTTGTAGTATAGCAGGCCTGAGGGATCGCGGATCCCAGTGTTGATGTTGTGCGGACACGCAACTGGCGTTGGGTGAGGTGACTACCGGCCCTTGGGGCTACGGAGGTCGCTGCCCTGCTTTTATAGCGGCGCGGTTGGTGTTCGCGGCTCGAGGAGCCCGATGACCTGGCAGACTTCGGTCTGGACCGTCCGATGCTGTGCCGGACGTTGTGATGGACCACCGATGCTGTGCCGGTGATGCCGCCGAGGTTGTGCCGGCGATGATGATTGTTGGGCCGAGGCTGTGCCGGCTTGTTGTTTTTCCTCGGCTGGGCACCTACCGAGATGATGTTGTTATACCTTCCGGGCGACGGCCCCGTTGGTCCCTGTGGCCCCGACCACTGAGATTTACAGATCTGTTTCTATCGGCGCGTAGACGTGACAGAGGCTCCCTGCCGAACCCTTGTGTAGTGTAGCTGCGTGTGGGGGGTGCGATGTCGCGGGCTACTAGACTGCATGTGCCTGCAGTAGGTCTCTTCGGGAGACCCGATGATTGATTGTCGGACTGATGTCCTGTTTTACCCTTCGGGGGAACTGTTTTCCATATCTGTTGATGCCATGACATGCTACTAGTATGATAGGTTCATTATGTGATGCATGCATATAGGTGAGTTGGTATACGGGGTTTCCTTCTGGAAACTCAGGCATTGTTGTTGCATCTTTTTCAGGATCGCAGTAGGTCCGGTGGTTGGTGACCGAGGACGGAGCGCTTTGGAGTCGGATCCTCTTCGGCATTTGCGAGATCGTACGACTACTTGTATTTTCATTTCTTTCATCTGGATTGTAGTTGTACACCTTTTGTAAACTCCATGTATTTTGGGTGCACCCGGATTTCTATATTTATATATTAGTGACGTTCCCGCCTTGAGTTGTCAGTTTTATTCGTTATTTCGAAATTTTAAATCTTCCGCTGTTTCGGGACGTTACAACTTGGTATCAGAGCGGTCGATTCCTGTGTCTTCGTCTAAAGAACCACCCTTAGGAGTAGTGCTAGAGGCATGCATTAATTTCGTAGCTCATGCATGCATTGTTGCTTATCTGTTGATTGTTGTGGTGACAGATGGCACCTAGGCGCGTGAGGAGTTCTCCACGCGATCGTGATCCCAGTGACGACACTTCAGGTGCTCAGTGGGACAGGCTGGGCGAGTTTCTGGAGCGTCAGGCTGCTCAGAGCGCTCAGAGCGGGGTGGGAGCTGAGCACGATCGGTTCATGCGTCAGCACCCGCCGACTTTTGATGGCAGGAGGGCCCCAGAGGTTGCAGAGGACTGGGTCTTCCGGATGGAGAAGATCTTCCGCGTTATTGGTGTAGTACCTGAGAGGATGGTGGAGCTGGCCACCTACGTGTTCGATGGCGAGGCCGCCAACTGGTGGAGATCTACGTCCACAGTGTTGTTTGATGATCGTGTGGACGTGAGCTGGGAGGAGTTCTTGGAGGTGTTTCATGAGCAGTACTTCCCCCAGCATGTCAGGGATCAGAAGAGGGAGGAGTTCATGTCGCTAGAGCAGAAGGACATGACACTGACGAGCTACATCAGCAGGTTCAACGCTTTGGAGCGTTACTGCCCTGAGATTTGTGTGACCCCAGAGCAGCGGGCGAGGAAGTTCGTGAAGGGACTGAGGCAGCCGCTTCGTTCTCGGGTGATCAACAGTATGCCGCGGACCCTTGCAGATGCGGTGAAGCATGCTACGATCATCGAGCAGGACCAGAGGGAGTGTATTCAGGAGGCGCGGAAGGCGCCAGTGAGCACCGGCAGCAGAGTAGCTGGTCGTGGTGCAGGGAACTCGGGCAAGAGGCCCAGGTTCGATGGTGGAGGAGCACGTCAGTCAGGAGCGTGCACTTACTGCGGGAGGTTCCATCCGGGGCAGGAGTGTCCCCGTCGGACTGGAGCGTGCATGGGTTGTGGTCAGATGGGGCATTTTGTCCGTGATTGTCCTCAGAGGCAGGGTGAGCCGAGCAGGAGGCCGGGACCACCAGCAGTAGGCAGAGGCGGAGGTAGCCGATCAGTTGTTGCACCGGGGCAGAGCAGGAGGACTGGGCGAGTCTTCACTATCCAGGCTGAGGAGGCGAGGGACTCCAACACCGTCGTGGAAGGTACGCTTTCAGTTTCTGGTTCAGTAGCGCGTGTGTTGTTTGATTGCGGCGCCACTCACTCCTTCATTTCGGAGAAGTTTGCTGGCGAGTTGGGTCGGACCCCTGTGCTGCTGACTGATGTTTTGGAGGTCAGCACGCCCATGGGTGAGGTGGGCACTGTGGGGAGCTTTTTCCCCGGCACCACAGTTGCTTCGGGAGACCACGATTTTCCGGCAGATCTGGTCTTGTTACCGATGGTGGACTTCGACGTCATACTGGGGATGGACTGGCTGTCCCGGTACGACGTGCGGGTCTTTTGCCGTGAGAAGAAGATCCTGATTCCGATGGAGGGTTTGCCAGATGTTCTGATCAGAGGTGCGAGGAGCAGAGGGGGTCGTCTGATTGTGTCTGCAGTTAGGGCACAGAGACTGATACAGCAGGGATGCAGAGCGTTTGTGGCCACGCTGGTAGTTCCTGATCGTGAGACGAGGAGACTGGAGGACATAGAGATTGTGCAGGAGTTTCCGGATGTGTTTCCAGCGGAGATTCCAGCGTTACCGCCGCACCGAGAGATCGAGTTCGGCATCGAGCTGGTAGCGGGTACGACACCTCAGTCGAAGGCACCGTATCGTATGGCACCTGCAGAGTTGACAGAGCTGAAGAAGCAATTGCAGGAGTTGATGGAGTCCGGGTTCATTCGACCGAGTGTTTCTCCATGGGGAGCGCCTGTGCTCTTCGTGAAGAAGAAGGATGGGTCGTTGCGGATGTGCATCGACTACAGGATGCTGAATAAGGTTACCGTTCGGAATCGGTATCCTTTGCCCAGGATTGATGATTTGTTTGATCAGTTGCAGACGGCGAGAGTGTTCTCGAAGATCGATCTGCGTTCGGGTTATCATCAGTTGCGGATCAGGGAGGCAGATGTTCAGAAGACAGCCTTCAGGACGCGGTACGGCCACTACGAGTTCTTGGTGATGCCATTTGGACTGACGAATGCGCCTGCAACATTCATGGATCTGATGAATAGGACCTTCCAGCCGTACCTCGACAGATTTGTCGTTGTATTCGTAGACGACATTTTGATATACTCGCCTGACAGGGAGCAGCATCGAGAGCACCTGAGGATTGTGCTTGGCATCTTGAGGGATCAGCAGCTATATGCCAAGTACACGAAGTGCGAGTTTTGGTTGGATCAGGTGGCTTTTCTGGGGCATATTGTGTCAGCAGATGGGATTTCAGTGGATCCGGCGAAGGTCGAGGCAGTGACTCAGTGGAGAGCCCCGACGAGCGTGACGGAGATCAGGAGTTTCGTAGGTCTGGCAGGGTATTACAGACGGTTTATCCAGGATTTCTCCAGACTTGCATCGCCGCTGACAGCATTGACGCAGAAAGGCGTCAAGTTCATTTGGTCCCAGAAGTGCGAGGACAGCTTTCAGGAGCTGAAGAGGCGATTGACGACAGCACCTATTCTGACGCTACCGAGTGGCAGTGGAGGCTACGTGATTTACAGCGATGCATCCGGGATAGGCTTGGGTTGTGTCCTGATGCAGCATGGGAAGGTGGTCGCGTACGCTTCGAGGCAGCTGAAGGTGCACGAGAAGAACTACCCGACTCACGATCTGGAGTTAGCAGCAGTAGTTCATGCGTTGAAGACCTGGCGGCACTATCTGTATGGCGAGCAGTTCGAGGTCTTCACCGATCATCAGAGTCTGAAGTACTTGTTCTCGCAGAAGGAGCTGAATATGAGGCAGCGAAGATGGCTCGAGTTCATTAAGGACTACGACTTCACCATTTCCTATCATCCGGGGAAGGCGAATTCGGTTGCAGATGCGCTGAGCAGGAAGGTGGAGGTTTCAGTTGCGAGTCTGTGCATCCAGGAGTGGAGGCTACTCGAGGCCTTGTCAGAGTGGAGACCGTTCACAGAGGGTACAGAGGGAGCAGTGATTGCTGGGCTTCGGGTGGAGCCGCAGACTGTCTCACGGTTAGTTCAGGCTCAGCAGGGGGATGAGGAGTTAGCTGGTCTGCTACAGTTGGCTTCCAGAGATGGATCAGATTTCAGTGTGGGGGTTGATGGTGGTCTGAGGTTCAGGAGTCGGATTTGGGTGCCGAAGGTTGATGGGCTGAGAGATGACATCATGGAGGAGGCACACAGAGCCAGATACACCATTCACCCGGGGAGCACGAAGATGTATAAGGACCTGCAGCGGAACTTCTGGTGGAAGGGCATGAAGAAGGATATTGCAGAGTTTGTGGAGCGATGCTTGGTCTGCCAGCAGGTGAAGATTGAGCATCAGAGGCCAGCAGGACCGATGCAGTGTATTGAGCTTCCTGAGTGGAAGTGGGAGCACGTGACGATGGATTTTGTCACGGGATTGCCGAAGACGAGGAGATTCCACGACGCGATTTGGGTGATAGTCGATCGACTGACCAAGTCGGCGCATTTCTTAGCGATCAGGACCACGTTGCCTTTGGAGGGTCTGGCTAAGTTGTACGTGGAGGAGATAGTCAGGTTACATGGAGTGCCAGTGAGCATCATCTCCGATCGAGATCCTCGTTTCACTTCCAGATTTTGGGGGAGTCTGCAGCAGGCTTTGGGGACGCGTCTGAGATTCAGTACAGCGTTTCATCCGCAGACCGATGGTCAGTCAGAGAGGACGATACAGACCCTGGAGGATATGCTGAGAGCATGCACATTGGATTGGGCAGGGCACTGGGATGAGCACCTGCCACTGATAGAGTTCGCCTACAACAACAGCTACCACTCGAGTATTGGGATGGCACCGTACGAGGCTTTGTACGGGAGGCCTTGCAGATCACCGGTATGCTGGAGTGATGTGGGCGAGAGGCAGTTAGTTGGGCCAGAGATCGTGCAGATGTATGCAGAGAAGGTGGATGTGATCAGGAGGAGACTGGCCACGGCACAGAGCAGGCAGAAGAGTTATGCAGATCGACGCAGACGAGCGCTGAGTTTCGAGGTGGGCGACCATGTGTTTCTGAAGATTTCCCCTGCCCGAGGTGTGATGAGGTTTGGGAAGAAGGGGAAGCTGAGTCCGAGGTATGTTGGGCCGTTCGAGATCTTGGACCGAGTTGGAGAGGTTGCCTACCGGATTGCTTTGCCGCCGCAGTTTTCGGGTCTTCACAACGTCTTCCATGTATCGATGCTGAGGAAGTACGTTGCAGATCCGTCGCACGTTATTGAGATAGCAGTGCCAGAGATTCAGCAGGACTTGTCGCTCGAGGAGAGGCCGGTCGAGATTGTTGATCGCATGGATCACCAGCTCAGGAGGAGGACCATTCCGATGGTGAAGGTCAGGTGGCAGCATCACAGCGAGCGCGAGGCCACTTGGGAGATTGAGGAGGATGTCAGAAGGCAGTATCCAGAGCTTTTCGGTGAGTAGTTGCTTGATTTCGGGACGAAATCCTTTTAAGTTGGGTGGATTGTTATGTCCCTAAACCGGATTAGGATTGGATTAGGGTTAATTTGGGTTAGAAGAGGGGTTTGCATAGGGATGGAGGAAGGAGTGGTGGATGTGATGGGAAGTATGGGTTGGGGTGTAGGGTGATGGTGTAGGGTGAGGGAGAGGTGTTGGGGTGTAGGGTTATTTAAGTGTTTCTCTCTCTCTCTCTCTCTCTCTCTTTTCCTTCTTGCACTCTCTCACTCCCTCTCCATTTTTCTATCCGGCGACCAGAGGAGGAAGAAGGCTCGGAGGCTCCGGCGTGAGGAGGTCGTCGCGGGGAGGAGGACGCGCGTGAGGAGGACGGAGGCGTGAGCTTGCTCCGGCGTTTCGTCGTCTTCATTTGAGGTATGCCGCTCATTAGTGTGATTTTGTTGCTCACCCTTGTGGAAGGGTGTTGTTGGTCGGTCGGGGGAGGTCGAGGACCTCTCCGGCGACGCGTTCTTCGTAAATCCTCGGCTGGCGCGAGGTTGAAGACGACCAACGGTCGACCGGGTCCTTCGGGCGGTCGACCGTTTTAGCACTGTTTGCCCGACTTTAACCTTCACCGGTCGAACGATGCCTTGGGGCGGTCGACCGGTAGTGCATTATTGCTGGTGAGTTGGGATTTTCTACCTGTTATCGGTCGACCGGTCCTTGTTGCGTTCGACCGATTGCATGTTTGTTCGACCGATTTATATTGCGTTCGACCGATTGCATGTTTGTTCGACCGGTAGTATGTTTACGTTCGACCGTTTGATGACGTAGAATACTAGGTTGACCCTGTCTGTTTTCGGTCGACCGAGACCCTGAGTCGGTCGACCGATAGAGTGGAATTTAATGTTGACCAGACTCCGGATTTTGACCTCGTTCGGTCGACCGGTTTTAGACCCTTGTTCGACCGTTGGGGGTTCTGTTTTGAGCGCAGCGGTAGACCGTTTTAGGAGTACGGTCGACCGATTCCTTCCTGGAACCGGTCGACCGAATCACCTCTTCCGGTCGACCGTTTGGGCCCAGGACAGAATTCCTGGTTCCCCTTTTGAACGCCAACTTTGTCCACGGAAACCCGTGTCCTCGCCTTGTGCGTGAGCCGGGAGGTGACAGTGGGCGCGTGATGCGTGCCTGCCCAGGGACCGCCGTTGGGAAGAGTGTGGGTGTTCGGGACGCGTCACCTCCATGTATGGACCGTGACTTTTGAGATGATTGTTGACACTTTGTAGTATAGCAGGCCTGAGGGATCGCGGATCCCAGTGTTGATGTTGTGCGGACACGCAACTGGCGTTGGGTGAGGTGACTACCGGCCCTTGGGGCTACGGAGGTCGCTGCCCTGCTTTTATAGCGGCGCGGTTGGTGTTCGCGGCTCGAGGAGCCCGATGACCTGGCAGACTTCGGTCTGGACCGTCCGATGCTGTGCCGGACGTTGTGATGGACCACCGATGCTGTGCCGGTGATGCCGCCGAGGTTGTGCCGGCGATGATGATTGTTGGGCCGAGGCTGTGCCGGCTTGTTGTTTTTCCTCGGCTGGGCACCTACCGAGATGATGTTGTTATACCTTCCGGGCGACGGCCCCGTTGGTCCCTGTGGCCCCGACCACTGAGATTTACAGATCTGTTTCTATCGGCGCGTAGACGTGACAGAGGCTCCCTGCCGAACCCTTGTGTAGTGTAGCTGCGTGTGGGGGGTGCGATGTCGCGGGCTACTAGACTGCATGTGCCTGCAGTAGGTCTCTTCGGGAGACCCGATGATTGATTGTCGGACTGATGTCCTGTTTTACCCTTCGGGGGAACTGTTTTCCATATCTGTTGATGCCATGACATGCTACTAGTATGATAGGTTCATTATGTGATGCATGCATATAGGTGAGTTGGTATACGGGGTTTCCTTCTGGAAACTCAGGCATTGTTGTTGCATCTTTTTCAGGATCGCAGTAGGTCCGGTGGTTGGTGACCGAGGACGGAGCGCTTTGGAGTCGGATCCTCTTCGGCATTTGCGAGATCGTACGACTACTTGTATTTTCATTTCTTTCATCTGGATTGTAGTTGTACACCTTTTGTAAACTCCATGTATTTTGGGTGCACCCGGATTTCTATATTTATATATTAGTGACGTTCCCGCCTTGAGTTGTCAGTTTTATTCGTTATTTCGAAATTTTAAATCTTCCGCTGTTTCGGGACGTTACAGTATATCCAGCCACGTACCATTAATTGAAAGTGTTCAGGTGGGCATTGGTTATGTCCTGTTTCCTTTTCCCTTCAATCTTTTTCTTTTCACGTCAATATATATATATATATATATATATATAAAAGTTCTAGTAAACTCAAGATATATCTTATTTAATTTAAGTTTCTTAAGATCTCATTATTTGATCTTATTTGTGGTTAATCTCACTTTTAATTAACATAATTATTTTTCTTATAATTTAATGTACAATTTTGTGTGGTATGACAGAGACTTAAAATAAAAAATTAAATAATTATAACAATTAGAGTACCATAATCATTCGTTTCTTTGCATGCACATGACCAGAAGCAGGTATGTCACGTCCTACGAATTGTGATGTCTGCTGAGGTAAAATAATGTGTGGTAAGAGGAAATGACAATACACATATTACAATTTACACCGGATGTGCAAAAATAATTATCAGAATATATGTTTAACTTGTTAAGCCACACATGAGTACATGACCCCATACATGATGGCTTTTATCCCGTGCCATTGCCCATCACTTTTTAATCAGATCCTCAAAGTTTATCTTTAGATATGTTTGCATCTTTATAATCCAAACCCCCAATGAAGAGATAACACTAATCAGCAGCACCAACATAGAGAACTGAATTGTCATTTAAAGCTAACCAGAGTCAAAAACTTCTGAAGTGGCTGCATTGATATGTATTTTGACATGGACAAAGATCACACATCTCTGTGTGTTTTCCCTGTTCCAACAGCTCCTGTCCTTAGCCCTGTTACATCCAAGCATTGGGTTGCCCACTGTCACACACAACATCTACATGCCATGCATATCTTTGTTCTGCCAGTGTCCCAATACACAACTCTGCTTACCACCTTGCTTTTCCTCCTGGGTTTCCATTCCACACACACATATCTTTGGCTCAGGCCTATATAAGGAGAGGTGAAGATGGTTGTGTCCAAAAATAAAAGGTGTGGCAATGGGCAATGAGAAAAAGCTCTTGCACTAGTGCAGTATCTTCTTCAAATCTTCTTGCAAAAGAGAGCAACCAATTAATTTAACTTATTTGAGTCACACAAAACTTGGCTCTAGGAAAGGGTATGAATTACTTCTCTGGTTTGTTAGGAGGCGGCCATGAAAAGACCAAAATGAAGCAAATGCAGAGTGTGGAGCTGAAGGTAAGTATGGACTGTGATGGCTGCGAGCTCAAAGTGAAGAAAGCCCTCTCCTCTATGAAAGGTTTGTTGGTCTGTTACTTACTTATTTCTTAGTTGTCTTGTTTATTCAACATGTGTATGTTATTGGGTTAATCTTAATCGCTTAGTTAATCATGTTCCACATTTTTATGTTTATATTGAATATCTTGCTATATGTTTATACCTCACTTTTAATTACATTAACAACAAGAACTTTCAAAAGATATAAAGATGTGCATCCAATCTCCACTCCTGTATCAACCGTGGTCGATATGATAAGCATTGTCGTATTCACCCAACCTTGATAACTAAAATTCACTCTAAATTATAAAAAAAGAACTTTTCATAAATAAATTATGTTAAACAACAAGATGCACCTTAAAATTTTGTGGGCATGTTGTGATGATGGTCAGGGGTGGAATCCGTGGAGATAAACAGGAAGCAGCAGAAGGTGAGAGTGCATGGATACGTGGAACCCCACAAAGTGCTGAAGAAGGCAAAGTCCACAGGAAAGAAAGCAGAGATGTGGCCTTATGTGCCATACAATTTCATGAGCCAACCTTTCACGAGTGGTGCATATGACAAGAAGGCGCCGCCTGGGTACGTTAGGAACGTGGAGTTTGTAGCAATGCCAACTCAAGCCAGCAAGCAGGAGGAGCAGATTACCACCTTGTTTAGTGATGAGAATCCTAATGCTTGCTTTGTGATGTGAGGGGGAGACTTGGGTTGTTTGTTATGTGGGATGTGGTTGGAACAGCAGTTGGTGCTGTTTTGTTCGTGTCTTGACTTGATCATGTGACAAGAGCTTCAGACGTAGGATCGTTACTGTTTCTTGTTGTTTAGAGTTTGAATCTACTGAAATGGAATGTTAAGTCTAAACCAGTACGTAGACTTTGGTTTTGTTAAGAATGGTTATTATATTTGCTTCCTCGGATCTATATCGAAGAAGTTAACGCATTCACATATATACTTTGGCAAAGGAAGGATGTTAAGTATTTTTCAAAACTTGGGGAGCTCTATTGGAAGTTGGAATAGGATGGGGGTAATGGGAAGTTTCTCTTAGAAATAAGTATGTTCTAATACATTAAGAACATGATAAACAATAAGATCTATTACTAAATTTTATATAAAATAATATTAATGAAAACACTTACAACTAGATGTCAAAGACATCTTGAAGAACGTAAAGCGGAAGCGAAACTTTAGGGAAGTGGTCTTCAATTATTTATTCCTAGACTTGATGATGGATGATCCTCTTGAATTTTGGAAGAAAATTTAGAGAAAGGATGGTGAAAATTAACTAGGGAAACAATTGGGACCAAAAACCTTTATTTATAGAATTTTGTGGTGGTAGTTTCTTCCATCAAAATAACTACCCACTAACACACTTAATGGATATGCATGGCTTTAATTAATTATTAATGGAATAATATATAGGCCACATAATAACATTCTCCCACTTGGTCGTAACATCAATTATCATTAGTTCCATTTCCAAAAGCACATACAAAATTGGCCAACATAAATTTCATTAAACATATACTTCACTCAGTCAGAATCACCAAGCCAAACCAATGTAGTCAAATAATTAACGTCATCATTTGACCCCCATCAATTATGGTATTTGGTAATCTTTCCAAATTCAGTCAACATAAGTCATTAGGTTCATAAATTTGTTTGCTTAAATAATAATATTGTGCACAAGAAATAAGAAGCAAACTTTTACAAATCAAAGTCAAACACATCATTTAAGCTTCAACATATAATGTCATACACATTAGTCATTAACAACATTACATTACATTTACCAAACCCATGCCGGCAACATGCTCTCTAAAGAGACTGGGTGGTAGAGCCTTTGTTAGTGAATCAGCTAACATTGCTCGTGTTCTTATGTGTTGTATGACAATAGTACTATCTTTGACTTTGTCTCTAACAACAAGATATTTGATGTCAATCCACTTGGATGCACCACTTGATTTGTTGTTTTTAGAGAAGAAAACAGCAGCTTCATTATCACAAAATAATGTGAGTGGTCTCGAAATACTATCAACTACTTGAAGCCCAGGTACAAAATTCCTTAACCAAACGGCTTGAGCAGTAGCCTCGTAACATGCCACAAATTCTGCTTGCATTGTGGAAGATGCCCGTAAAGACTGCTTGACACCCTTCCATGATATTGGTCCCCCTGCAAGCATATATATGTAACCCGACGTGGATTTCTTACTGTCAATGCATCCAGAAAAGTCAGAATCAGAATAACCAATAACTTCAAGGTTATCTGACTTTCTGTAAGTAAGCATGTAGTCTTTTGTCCCTTGTAAATAGTGTAAAACCTTTTTGGCAGCTTTCCAATGATCCATCCCTGGATCTATTTGATATCGACCAAGCATACCAACTGCAAATGCAAAATCAGGACGTGTACAAACTTGAGCATACATTAAACTTCCAACCACTGAGGCATAAGGAATTTGCTTCATTTGTGCACGTTCTAATTCATTTTTAGGACATTGTAATTTGCTAAATTTGTCACCCTTTACAATAGGAGCAACACTTGGGGAGCAGTTTTGCATGTTATATTTTTAAGCATTTTCTCAATATATGCCTTTTGAGATAATCCTAAAATCCCACGAGACCGATCTCGATGAATTTCAATGCCAATAACATAAGTGGCTTCACCAAGATCCTTCATTTCAAACTTGTTTGAAAGAAATCGTTTGGTCTCATATAACATGTCTAAATCACTACTGGCTAGCAAAATATCATCCACATACAAGACGAGAATGATAAACTTACTCCCACTAACCTTAAGATATATTCATTGATCAATCACATTTTCTTTAAATCCAAAGTTAGTTATCACCTCATCAAACTTAAGATACCATTGTCTAGATGCTTGTTTTAAGCCATATATGGATTTCTTTAATCGACATCCCATATGTTCCTTGCCTTTTACGACAAAACCTTCTGGTTGTGTCATAAAAAGTTTCTCTTGCAAGTCACCATTAAGGAATGCAGTTTTTACATCCATCTGATGTAATTCTAAATCATAATGAGCTACTAAGGCTAAAACAATTCTAAGTGAGTCTTTCTTTGAGACTGGAGAAAATATATTATCAAAATGGATGCCTTCCCTTTGTGTAAAGCCTTTAGCGACAAGTCGGGCCTTAAATCTTTCGATGTTACCTTTGGAGTCTGTCTTGGTCTTATAGACCCATTTACAGCATATTGGCTTAGATCCAGTTGGTAAATCAACAAGGTCCCAAACTTCATTAATTTCCATCGATTTCATCTTTTCATTCATGGCTTCTAGCCATTGAGATGATTTATCGCTCATAATGGCTTCATTAAATGAGGTAGGATCCTCTCCATTGCCAATATCGCATCCTTCGGTTAGGTATACAATATAATCATTAGAAATTGCAGATTTTCGCTCCCTCTACGACCTACGTAAAGGTTCTTCAGGAAGTTCAGGAGCTTCATTAGTGTGGGGTTCTTCATTAAGTAGTGTATTAGTTGTGTCTACAACATCCAAAAGAGGTGTTGAACTTGAAACCTCACGGATAATCGGGATTGGAACGTAAGTCCGATTTTCCTCGAGATTCATTTTTCTAATTTCACTACTCCCACTATTCTTGCCATTTTCTAAAAATACAGCATGTCTCGTTTCAACAATTTTAGTGGTATGAGATGGGCAATAAAAACGAAAACCTTTGGATCTATCTGGATAACCGATGAAATAACAACTAATGGTTTTAGGGTCAAGTTTCTTAATTTGTGGATTGAAGATTTTAGCTTCAGCATGACAACCTCAAACACGTAAGTATCCCAATTTGGGTTTTCGACCTGTTCATAATTCATAAGGTGTTTTCGGGACAGATTTACTAGGAACCCTATTTAGAATATGTGTGGTTGTCTTTAATGCTTCCATCCATAGATAATCAGGCAAGTCAGTGTTGCATATCATACTTCGTACCATATCCATAAGTGTACGATTTCGTCTCTCAGCTACACCATTTTGCTGGGGATTCCCCGGCATTGAAAACTGATGAACGATGCCATTAGCTTGAAGAAACAAAGCAAACGGACCTGGATTTTGTCCCGAGTTGGTGTGTCTACCATAATACTCACCTCCTCTATCTGACCTCACTATTTTAATTTTAAGGTTCAATTGATTTTCAATTTCTGCCTTAAAAATTTTAAATTTTTCTAGTGCTTCAGATTTTTCATGAATAGGGTATACATAACCATAACGAGAATAATCATCAATGAACGTAATAAATGATTTGTGCTCGTTAAGACTCGAAGTAGGGAAAGGTCCACATATATCTGTGTGGATAATTTCCAATAGTCCCCCACTTCGTGTAGCCCCTCTCTTAGTTCCTTTAACATACTTTCCTTTAATACATTCAACGCAATCACCAAAATCAGAAAAGTCTAATGTAGGAAGAATTTCATCTTTAACGAGACGATGCATTCTGTCTCGAGAAATATGACCTTAACGACAGTGCCATAATTTTGATGAATCTCCACTATCACGATTTCTTTTGATTCCACGTTGCCGACTATTGACACTATTCACATTCATATACAACAAAGACTTAGTCGATGAATAATTCAGATACAGTTTGTAGAGGTCACCCTCTAAAATTCCAGAACCAACAAAACAAGAGTTATAATAAAGTTTAAGCATTCCATTTCCAAACTGACATAAATAACCACAAAGGTCAAGTTTAGATACCAAAATTAAATTTCGAACAACAGAGGGAATATAAACTACATCATATAAATAGAGGACAAAACCATTCTTTAATACTAAACGAATGGTTCCAACAGCCTCAACTTCAGTCTCTTGCCCGTTAGCAACTTTAAGTTTCCTTCCTCCCTTTGGGAGTTTGGTCACAGAATGGAATTCCTGCAATGAGTTCGTAATGTGCACAGTTGCACCAGTGTCAACCCACCATGTATGTGAAAGAACATCAACTAAAAAGAATTCATAAATCATAAAATTAGTTTCATTACCCTTCTTAGCGAGTCATGCTTTAAAGCCATCACACTCCTTCCTTACATGTCCAAACTTCTTACAAAAGTGACATTTCGGAGTAAAAGCAGGCTTTGTACCAGATGTACTTGCTTTGTCATTAGCAACAACCGCCTTCAGTTTCTTTTTCCCTTTACCATTACCATTGAATTTTCTCTTTGTTGGACCATTAAAGGCAAGGTGTGCAAAGTCAGGCTTTTCAATTTTAAGCCTTTCTTCTTCTTCAACACACATAGCAATTAATTCGCTCATTTTCCATTTCTCTTTCTGCGTATTACAATTGATCTTGAAAGGACCAAAATGCACAGGCAGAGAAGTCATAATAAAATGAACAAGAAAATCTTCAGAAATTACCATATCCATGCCTTTCAGTTTTGCGGCCATATCACTCATCATCATGATATGTTCACGTATACCGCTAGTCCCATTATACTTGGTTGTGAGCATTTTCATTATAAGGGCACTTGCATTAGCTTTGGAAGTCCCCTTAAACTGCTCTTCAACAGAAGTCAAATACTCTTTTGCATTAAATGTCTTGTTAGCACTATCCTTTTCAGGGATTGCTCCCCGGATAACAGGAGTAATAGAACTCTTCATAATCATTAGTGACATGCGATTAGAACGCTCCCACTTTTCATAACTGGCCTTTAGTTCGTTGGAACTAGTGGCTGTAGGAGGTGTGGGAGCATCCATACGAAAAGCATGATCGAGTTCCAAAACACCTAGACATATTTCTATTTGCTCCTTCCAAGTAAGAAAATTTGTTCCATTAAGGGGTTCAATTCCAGATAGTTGCGATGTAATATGTGATGTATTCAATGCTGCAAAATTATCAAAATATATATGATGCTTACTTTCATTAACTACATAAACCACACGAGAAACAAATGACATAATAACATTAATTAACTGTAATCTAACAGTTAACAAACTGAAATTAACATTAAATACTCAAAAAATATTTCAGTTAATTCATAACCGTTTTGCATAATTATCAATCTAAGTTGGTACGATTAATATCATGCACATTAATATACATTTATAAATCAATTTACATCACCGTTGGGCAGAAAATAAATTGATTTACAAAATCATTAGTCATAAGAGAATTTATTAATAATAAATCATGTCCATAATTAAAGTTGGTAAAATTATGTCCACGATTTATCAAACATAAAAAGTTGTGATTTAACACCACAAGATAACCATCACAAAATTTTATTTAACAAAAGAAAATCGACAATTAAAGTTGGCAAAATTGACGATAATCAGTCGTTAAATATATCATAATATGATTAATAATTTTTCACAAGGCAAACATGTACAATAATTTTCCGTTGGATCAATTATTATACATGACAATCATAATTTTACATTTTTTTTATAAAATGTATAAATCATATTTAGAATTGCATGAGCATGAATCTCATAATATCGTGATGTTAAATTTCTCTCAATTACATAAATGTAAGAAGATCATCGTCGTTAATTATAATCCATAATAAACAAAATTGTAATAACAGAAAAGAAAATAATCACGATTGCAATTATCCAAACGTCGGCTATATACGACCGACGTCTATACAGTGTATAAACGTCGGCTATATACGACCGACGTCTATTATATGTTAATTAACAAAAAAATACATTGGAACGTATATCGGGCATTCTGCACTCACATTAATCAAGCCCAAGCTGCCCAAGTGCCCCAAGTGCCAATCTTTTGACAAATAACCACGAATATCAAGCTCAGCATAACCAGGTGCTCCAAGTCGTTCGCGTTCAGCAGTAAAGGAGTGGTGGAGTACATCAACCACACTAACAAAAATAAATTCTCCGATGTGGGACTAAAGTATTACACCCAATAGACGTCGGATATTTATATTGACCGACGTCTATTCATACAGCATGACCTATAGACGTCGGTCATGCTATACATCCGACGTCTATACATGAGTTAATAGTAAAAAAAAGACGTTGCAACCATTTGAAGCCCAAGTTGCCCAAGTGCCCCAAGTGCCCCAAGTGCCAATCTTTTGACCATTAAATATATATATGTATCTCACTTGCATTTTGTAATGTGGTACCAAACTACCATTTAGAAGTAAAGGAGTAGTTGAGTACTTCAACTCCACCAATAAAAAACTTTCTCCAATGTGGGACTAAACATGTCACCATACACACACATGTGTACAACACACATGTGATAGTTATAATGATGTAACTATTACTACACAAAATAATCCCCATAAATTATTACACAAAATAAATCCCAAAAAATTACGTTATTTCTTATACAAAATAAATCCCAAAAAAATGTGTTAATTCTTACACGAAATAAATCCCAAAAAAATGTGTTATTTCTGATACAAAATAATCCACATAAATTCGTATACGAAATAAATCCAAAAAAATAAACAAAAAATATTTTCTTCTTTTAGGAGGTATAGACGTCGGTTATACTAAACAACCGACGTTTATACAAACCTATCGACGTCGGATGTCCAAACATCCGACGTCTATACCAATAGACGTCAGATGTTTTTATATCCGACGTCTATTTGGTGACGTCTATTGAGCATTCTGCACTAGTGGATGTTACACTAGATCGTGACATGTTCATTCAATCATTCAGTTATTTATTTATTTATAAGACACATATATGAGCAAATTAATCATACATGAGTGCAAACAATTTTTTTATTATTTTTATATATATATATAAATCAACGAATATTTAGACAAAATATTCTACATTGCAAAAAGGTAATACAACAATGACATAAACATAAAATCAGAGGAGAGTTTAAGCGTAACAAATCATTACGTTACCAACAAAAGGTCATGGCACAAGAAATGTAATGATACATTAGAACTTTACGAAATAAAAGCCATTTTTTAAAGCACGTCTAAACAAAGGACATGCACATTAGAGAACATATCGAGTACGTCAAACAAAACAGGATTGAATTTCTTTCTATTAGCATTAATAAAATGCAAGCAATGAAAATCGTAAACATGATTTAGCCGTAGCATCACATAATCCAGGCAGAGAAAGAAAAAAAGTGTAAATCAAATGCATAATTCTCAACAGGACATGCTTGGATTCAATTTGCAATATTACAGGTTTTCAAATTACAATAAAATAAAACTACAACCAATTTAATGTATTTTATACGAATTTAGTTTGGCTCTTGATACCAAATGTTAGAAATAAGTATGTTCTAATACATTAAGAACATGATAAACAATAAGATCTATTATTAAATTCTATATAAAATAACATTAATGAAAACAATTACAACTAGATGTCAAAGACATCTTGAAGAACGTAAAGCGGAAGCGAAACTTTAGGGAAGTGATCTTTAATTGTTTATCCTTAGACTTGATGATGGATGATCCTCTTGAATTTTGGGAGAAAATTTAAAGAGAGGATGGTGAAAATTAACTAGGGCAACAATTAGGACCAAAAACCTTTATTTATAGAATTTTGTGGTGGTAGTTTCTTCCATCAAAATAACTACCCACTAACACACTTAATGGATATGCATGGCTTTAATTAATTATTAATGGAATAATATATAGGCCACATAATAACAGTTTCCCGTATCAAAAATAAAGTTTAAAATGGTATTGTTAGTATGGTAGGTAGTTCCTACAATTAGAGTGGTGGATTTTATTTTGACCCTTCTGAATTCCCGTGTCAAAATGGTGTAACGTCTTTAATCCCCCCTCTTGCTAGCACTAATGACAATGTGTAACGTCTTTAATCCGCATTCAGAACATAACAGTCAATCACAAACTATAAACAAACGAAAAAAGAACATTAACGAAAATAGTCAAGTTGATGTCTTAATTAAAAATAACATAATGCCAAGGTCAAAGTACAAGCGGAAGAGAATACAATATGAGCTGAAATTCTACTAAATCAATACTAAGAGAGAAATGAAATACATCAAATGAGCTCACGATCTAATCCTTGCATCCAAGTTGCCTCCAACCGCCTACTTCGTCACACCTGCACACGCATAAGCCACGCCTAAGTCTCTAAACAATATTACGTACACCACCCCAATCCGACACTGTACTTGGTCACGTCGTCCACATGGCTCACACTAGTCTTGTGTCCCAAGACGACCACATGTCCTACAAGACCGAGCGTGGACCTCGCCCCCACCACATATCTGATCCACAAGGCAACACTCAAACCGCTCTCACGGTAGAACTGTCACACGTCTCAAGGCGATCACGCGTCTGAGCCAGGATGAGTGTGCTCCCTCGACAAGATCGTGTATCCGATTCACAAGGCAACACCCTACTCCAATCACACGCCCGAGCCCATGAGCCAAGCTCCAACGACCACTCGTCACAATGCTGGTGAGCTGACCAGTTCCGCATCCAGCTTCGGGAGCCAACCACACGCCCGAGCATGTGAGTGACATGCCTTTGACTGGAGATCACTCGAGAAAGGGATGTCTTCCCCTCCACCGCCGGAGTTCCTTGCTATCGCCGAAGCTGTGGAGAAGAGGAGATGGGTGGATGAAGAGGGGTTTGAGGTTAAGGTTTTAACAAAATGTAAGTAAATGATGTAAATGCATGGATAATTATACATCTAATCAAGAATTTTGACATCTCCTGACCAGATGCACCTCCCTTGCGTATATAGATAAATGACACCATTCGATGATTTATGTGCGCACGAGTGTGTGCCTCATTTAGGAATGTATTTTAAGAGTGTGTCGTTTGATGGAGGTCCAATGCAACTTAATCCATTATGAAGTTTGGGATAGGGCTCTACGGATTGAAAAAGTCCAATTGAGGTCCAATTGAGAAGAGTCCTCAATGTAAACTATTTGTTTCTCTTAAAGGATCTTCAAGTGCCACTTTACCACCACTCCAACCAAGTTTGCTGATACAAGACTACAAAAGTGTGATATGTGTTACAAAGAATCCAGTGTTCTTTGTTAGACATTAACACATTGAGATTCATTATCACTTTGTCAAGGAAAAGGTGTCCTTAAGATTATAGATGTTCCGTTCATTGCTCTTCTAAGGCTCGGTTTGGTAAGCACTTGTTTCCAATGTATGCGGCATGAAAAGCAGGGGCATTTTGCAAATTTTGTTTGTGACACATCCAAACAACTTGGAATTTGTATTAAATTCCAGAAGCTATCTTAAGTTTGCTTCTCATTTGGACAATTTTCATGTGTCCCTGTCTAAGTCACTGCTTGACTATTAAATTTGGGTTAGATCCGTCAACAATTTAATTGAAAAATCCAATGTTGTACATGAGAGTTTTTGAGGCATGTACTCACCCTTTTTAGTTCCACATTGGGGAACATGAGATGTTGGAGAATGTTCTTTAACATTCTCTTCACATGACCATTTGATGGAAGAAAGAGAGGATGAGAGAATGCACCATACGTATGTGTGTGCTCGTCTAGTGTGAGGCGAGGTGAGGGGATGGGGGATTTAGGGGAAACCTTAGGGTGCTAGTATATCTTTTTGGTCTTCGACTTAATTATATATTGCATTTAAGTCCCTGGCGATTACAAAAGGATATATATTACGTTCGATTTCCTCAATGAATTGCCCTCTGACGATTTTTGGTCCTCCAAATTTCAGCATTCTTCGGCGATCGATTCTTGCGAGATTTGGATTTGTTTTCGTGGTTCGTCGTCTCTGGTGTGCTCCCACTCGACGAAGGAACTGTTCTATCATGGGGGGAAATGTCAGATTCATCGCACTGGTATGTGGGGAGCGATATTTTTCTAAAGCATGTCGGAATTCGACGGCTCGGTTGAAAGTCTTTCTCATCACTACTTTTTTGTTGTTTTTAGTTTCCTAAACGTGTTCATGTATGTTGGATTTGTCTGGATTCTGCCCTATAATTTATTCGACATGTATAACTCAATGTATTATATGATAATATTTGTAATTGTTTCTCACCCAGATGCGTCACAAACAAGACGCAAACGTTGGCCCTCGTACCAAACAGGCTCCAAATCAAATTGTAGATACTCTGACCAAACCCCTCTGCAGCTAGCCTTCAATTGCAAGTGGTCTTCGAAGCAACTAGGCCTTGTGTAATATCCTACTAGGAGACCTGGTCTCAATTCTGTTGAGTTGTTTCGATGTATCATTTTGTAATGCATGGGAGTGGAGTGAAATTCGGTGGATTTTATAATTAACTTTAACTCGTTTATAAATAAATAAAACCCTCTTCTCTCGAACCAACAACAATACCTCAACAAGAGAGATGAAAAGAAACTAATACAATTTTCCCAACAGCAAGTTATGATGATGACTATATATGAACTCTTTTGCTATCGGAGAATAAGAAGTAATGAGATAATGAAATTAATCTTTCAGGATGGTCTGCAGTTGATTTCTAGGTAGAGAATATAGATTGAGCCCGGGCCTACTACATATTTAAAACTGGAACCTGCTTCATTGGATAAAGAAGAATACATGCCATTTATTTTTGTCACAAAAAAAACCTTTGCCATAATTTAATTTCCTGAACGATTGCAAACTATTAAGATTTTTCAGCGACTCCAAATGGAAGTCTTCTTCACAGCTCACTGTCATGACTAATGACTAAAAAAATATAACGATACTCATGACTACAAAATAAAACAGTTAACTGATCAAGGTAGACTTTCCACGATAAATCAGACCTACAAGTTGTGAAGAATAGTAATGTCTAATTCTGTATCTTGATACATAATTATGTGTGTTTATGAAGCTTTTTATCTTTTAGTTAGTGTTGTTAATACTAGACACTCCGCAACCCCCAAGGGCACAATTCACCGGTTAAGGTTGTGCTGCATAGTCATGAGATATCAATTTGAATTGCATGACCATGTTTTGATAAAAATAATGTTGGATCATTCTCAATTTAGATTTACAGTCCATATATCTCCAAGTGAAATAGATGTACGAGAATTTCGAATCATTAGAAAAAATAGACACCACAATCCACGTGACCACATGCATAACACCCAAAAATTCGATCGATCGACTATCCCCTCCAAAAATGCATGTGAAGAGCACTCACAAGTCACAAGAACACCAATCACCAAGCCACTAATCAAGTGCATCCAAATTAACAGCAAAACAACCTCATGCATGTATACTGTTCTCCACACTGTCTCGAGCCATCCATCCAATTCAGATATTCCAACATCCAAACCAGCACATGCAAGTCCATGGTGTCACACATATCAAACATCCTCCCACTTGAAGTTACATAACCAAAATCATGTTGTATTTATTATCAAGTCTAAGATAGGGACAAACATTCCAAATTAACATTAACGGAGCTATGCCATAAAGTTGATCTCTCTATCTCTAGCTAGTACTTGTAATCATTAAAACACCTTTTCTCTGCTACATGTCTGTTATAACTAGCTAGTAAATAGCAATAATGAATCCAGACTTTTGACTGAAACATTTCAATCTCAAATTATTGCACAATGCTTCTCAATAGATGCATAAACAATGCATGTTCAACCAATTATAATAATAAATAAAAAAGTTCAACCAAATTTGGTCTATTAATTCTCACTGGTATCAAAGACTTACGGACTTGTTGTATCAGAGTCTGGTGTAATTCTCACTTGTATCAAAGACTTATAATTCTCTATAGAAGATGGATGACTATCAAAGTTTCAAATTCCGTCCTACTTCAGAACTTTTCTCTGTTGATATGACGACGTTCAATAGTTTAGGGTGATGGCCCCATGAAGACATAAATAATAGGGATAATTGCATCCATATCCTTCAACTATTCTAAAATATCGCCTACATCTTTTAATTCTCTATAATATCGTAGGTAACTTTAAATTTGACTTACACACTTGCATTCTATCTTAACTTGATTCTTTGGTCAAATTGTGCCATTCTACCATAACATCAGTGTGTTAATTAAATATCCTAAAATCACTTCTCGACGAATTTGGAAATTAATTAAGTAAAATGGGGGTGACAAAAGGATACAATGGGAAGATATTTGGGTATCAAAAATATCCTGACAAGTTAAAGAGTATAATGTACATATTAAGTTATTTAGAAGATATCAAGTGCACTTGTCCCTAAATAATTTACCCCTGACTTCATCAAATGAAATAAGCAAATCCATGAAAAGGAGATATTACACCAAGGGGGACGTCCTTCAAATATCAAACCACTACGCCTCCCTCCTTCCAATCTGCATCCATTCTACTATCAACCATGAAGACCAAGAAAATTCAAGGTTTTCTATGTCGTTCCCATGCCTCGACGGCCGTTTGCATTCCGGCAAAAGCCCGTCCGGTTGTCGTGCCACGCCTTCCGGACCGGAGACCTGTGCTTGTGGACTTAAGCCACTGCCGAGTCCCCAGTAGTAGAAGGTATTCAGCAGTGTCAACTTCAGCTACTGATGAGAAGAGGATTTTGATTCCAAGCAAGAAGAGAGAAATGTCCCCTTCTGCCGCAAGCAAGAGCAGTACTTCTTCAAAAGTCACGACTCTCCCTCTCATTTCCACTTATGGTGAAGCTTTTCAAGTATGTTTTTAATAAGATGTAAAAGCTTGAATTATATCTCCACTACTCTTCATAAACTCTTCATAATTATATTCCCAAGAAGTAGGTATCAATGCAAACACGACACAATTCAAAGCTAGGTCTATTTAGTATCTAAACTTGGCTTGACTTTTGTTGGAGACACAAGTTGGATATAATCTTATGCATGAAATTGGTTGGTTGGTTATGCATGCTATGTTCTTGCTTAGTGTTGGGATCGACTTATATTCTTTATGCCCACTCCGACATATCATTGGGTTTGGAGATATATAATTAATTTTGTACTGATTTTATGTTACTAATGTGTTTTTTTTGGGTCTGATGTGTTTTAAACCCATGATTGCAATTATAGTTTTATAATTGTTGTATAAATTGTTTTTGTATGGACGGTTATAGAAATATACAAGAAATGAGAAAGAAAATGCATGACGTAGCCTGGGTGAACTTGGGTAAATTCGTGTGTTCTTGTTTGATTTTTGTTCTTCATCTAATCCGTGATTTGTGTATTTGAGTCTTAAAATCTAACACCTAGTGTTCTTTTTTCTCAGTTTTGAACAAAATTGGTGGTTAATTACAACGACAAATCACACTTTATTTTTTGTTTGTATGCGACTGTGAAAGCAGATTGTGGACATGAAGGTTTCGATCCACTGCCAAGGTTGTGCTGGAAAAGTTAAGAAGCACATCTCTAGAATGGAAGGTTCACTCCAAATCACGTAGTCCACATTTTCTTTTCATGATCTGTCAAGAAACCAAGGTGTAATTAAGTTATTGTTGTGGAATTAATCTTAAAAATTTGTTGGTGATGCAGGAGTGACTTCATTTAGCATAGATGTGGAGTCCAAGAGGGTTACAGTGATGGGGCACATCTCACCTGTTGGTGTCCTGGAGAGCATCTCAAGGGTCAAGAGAGCTGAGTTCTGGAATAAAGAGGTGTCTAACTAATGGATCCCTTGTGATACATGTTTGATGTTTGTTAACTTGAATGCCATGAGAAACCAGACATGTTCAATTAGCACATATTTAAGTATTAATACATATATATTGGCTGTCAAGTTAAAGTTGTAGTTCTCTTGTTTGGGCAAATGGTGATAATTTCCAATAACTGCGTTTTAAATGGTTTTGAGGCAGTAAAAGACTACTCGTTTAAAATGCTCATTAATGGGCAAGGCAAGACCCTTGCTAATGTTGGATTCAGCTCGTTGAATGGTTGAACTGTTTCAGAAGGCAGATGAGATTTTTGCAGACTGATGACCGAACAGTACAGAGAATTAAATACATACGATGAATATATTTAGCTTCATAGTTTGGAGGAGAGTTCTTTTGAGTCTTCTGACCTAATCATAGCATTGGTAGACATAATTAGTTAGTCATTTACTCATTTTCCATCCAGCAAGAAGAACATTTTCCAAACTAAAATTGGAGTCCGTCAACATAGGTATAGTTTCATGATTACTGACTGGGAACTTGGCAGGGGTAGGGGTCATACACTCATACTTCAGTAGATTTATTGCGATCAGTAGATACTTTATCATCGGAGTTCGGATGGTGGTTTAAATTTGTCATTGTCGATTTGGTATTAGGTTGTATAGATATATAATACATCTTGTGTATTTATCAAATTAAAATGAAGTCGATGTTCGGATCGAACGAAGCGAACCGACCTCCTGCTTTTGCATCCTGATGTTAATCAAATTAAGATAAAACTATATAAGGTTAGTTCTTATACCTACTCAAACTCTTCATTACTCAGAAGTTTAGAATCGGGCACGACCTACGGCTTGAAAAATCTCAAACCAATTGGTTTAATTTGGATCGAATTTTGGTACAACCCAGAAAGATAAACACTATTAGACTTGACTAATCAACCGTAACATGATCTATTGATCTATTGACCCTATGTAAACGAGTCGAATCGAACCTTCTCGGTAAGCTATTGAGTCGGAGGGCCGGACTCGAAGTTGACTCGGTTCGACCGGGGATCCAAATTAAAGACACGCAAGTCACCCTCTCTCTCTCTCTCTCTCTCTCCTCCAAGTCCTTCCGCTCCTCCAACCATGGCTGACGACGCCCACCCATCGATCGAGACCCTAACCCTCTCCCCCTCCGCCCCCCTCTCCGACCCCCTCTCCGGCGCAACGCACTTCAAAACCCCATCCGACCTCTGCGTCGACCTCGACTCCCTCCACGACCTCGCCGCCCGTGCCCAGTGGCTCTCCGTCCTCGATAAGGTCGCTCGTGCCCGCTCCCTCTCCCTCATCTCCCAACCCCACCACCACCTCGTCTACCTCGCCTTCAACCTCCTCGCCCTCCACAAGCTCCGCCGCTTCCCCGACGCCGCCCACGACCTCCAGCAACTCATACTCCAAGACTCCCTCGACTCCCCTCGCTTCCGCTACGACACCTACCCCCAGATCTACCCTTCCCGGTCCGGTTCCATGCTCCCCTTCGTCGTCCGCTACATCCACGCCGACCTCCCACAGCGCCTCGGCAACCGAAGCGAAACCCTAGATCGGATGTACAGTTTGCTGGAGTTCACGAGGGGGAAGGAGGGATCGCAGTGGAGGCGGAGGGAGAGGTTCGTTGTGTCCGCGCTGTGCTGTAACCATTTCGCGCACAAGGAGTTTGACGTTTGCTTGCTTTTGATGGACGATTTGGTGCGGCAGGATCCGGACGATCCGATGCTGCTTTCGAAAGTTGGGTATGTTCAGATGCAGATGGGGGACTTGGAGGGGTGCAAGGCGACGTTTGCGCGGGTGGAGGGGATGAAGGTGGGCGGGGATGGGGACTTGGGGTTTGGGAATTTGGTGAGGAGGAACCGCGCGTTGGGGTTTGTGTTGGCGAGGGATTATGCGTCGGCTGTGAGAGAGTATGATGAGTGCATTGAGAGGGTTCCTGAGGATGTGGCCGCGATTAATAATAAGGCGTTGTGTTTGATGTACTCGAGGGATTTGTCGGATTCGATTAAGCTGCTTGAGGGGGCGCTTGAGAGGGTGCCAACTGTGGCTGTGAATGAGATGGTGGTTGTTAACTTGTGTAGTATGTATGAGCTTGCTTATGTGAATCACGGGGAAGTTAAGAGGAGTCTCAGCACCTGGATTGCTCGTGTTGCTCCCGATGATTTTGACTCGACTTGTACTCGCATCTGATCTGAGTGGGAGGTATGTATGTATGATGTCTATGCATTAATGCACCAAATTTTGATCTGCATTTGTTGTTGCACACTGTCTTAACTTCACAATGCATGTTTTATCTACACTGTATTTCAGAAGAGGAGATTACCCATGCAATTGTTTCTCTTTTTCCAATCAACTATTTAATAGACACATGGCTTAGGTTTATGAACTGAAACAAGGATACAATTTCCTTCAAGTCAGGTTTGTATGCAATTTCCCTGATAAAGTTGATGAGTCATTGTTTATGTATTTTTGGTTGAATAGCATGCAGTGGAGACTTTGTGCTTCTCAAACTTTTGAATTAACCTGTCCAACATAAATTCTGGAATGAAGTCGATAATCTTCATTAATTTACCTCTACCAGTACATTTGGAATTGCAGAAGTGCCACCTTAGTAGGTTTTAGCTGACTGCAGTTGTAGTGTATTTGCCAGAAAGAAAGTTTAGCCCACCAAGTACATTAGTATTGTCATTGTCATTTCTCTTCTTAACCATACAGACGAAAATGAGGTAACTTGAGGTTTTGAAGTTCCTACCACATGTATGTGTTGACTGGTGATACTAGGTTCACATGGAAAGTGATTTTGGATTAAATTGTGAAAGATTTGATGACAAAGTTATCTATTCATTTGGATTTTTTTTATGGGCTATTCATTTGGAATTGGAAATTGTATTTCCAACTTATCAACTTTCAACCTCTCTAGAGCTGTGAACTCAGCCTTTTTCAGTTGAGGTCAGATCTCTTTCCTGTTTTTTTTTTAAATTTTCATAAGTCATTCATGGGAAGGCTAAACACTCAAATACAAGTTGATATTTAGAAGTCCGTCCTTTTCTAAACACTTGTGATTTCTTAAAGTTGAGTCCAACAAGTATTTTAGTAGTGGTCTTCAATGCAATCTAATCTTCTAATGGATCCTTGTAATTAAAAATAAAAATACACTTGTGGCCTCTTAAAATTGTATTTGTATCGCATCAATTGCAAAATCAAGTACAAGAATTTATCAACTTGATCTCTTTTCCCTCTTCCTTGGCATAATAAGCAACTCAGCATCTTGTACCCTTATGTCATCTTGAATGTTTAGCACTGTATTTGTCCTATATTTGGTGCCAACTTGAAATGAAGAACGCTTTTAGCCACTTAAATGCAAAATTTTAATACCTTGCTAATATTTCTTTACAGCGTGCATAAAGATCCAACAAGAAAATGTTTTGGCAATAAATTAAATACCTGTTGGCCTAACGGTGCTTTTTTTTACCCGTGACCATCAACAGGTTGTTAATTTGATTCAAAGATGTTTATGTGCTTGGTGACTTTCCTGTTGAGTTATCATATCCAGATATAGGAGTGCTGCTTTCACGACAGACCTTGGATCCTTCCATATTCACCGGGACAGTTGCAGGGATGTTAAGCAGGGACGGTACTATGCTGACTCTATACTCTGGTAGGAGGGTTTGCTCCCGAAGATTTTGAACTTGAAAGGCTGGGTGAGATACTTGTATCTGCTGACTAGATTCATTAGCAGTAAAAAAATTCTTCTTATTGCTCTTGGTTCTTTTTGAATCAGCGCTCCAGCTATGAAAATAAATAAATTATCGAGCATTGGCTGTTCTATTTTGTAATTGGATGGGTTTGCAAGTTCACAATCAATGTTGTGGAAGAGATTCCGATTCTTACTCTCTGTCTTTATGTAATGATTCATTTAGTTTTTAATGTGAAATCGTCATCAAGATCCAAAAGTGGATCACTCTTGCTGCGTGAGACAGGCCTTCTGCTTGCCTAGTCCTGTTTCCTGTTATTCCATAAACCTTAACCTTCCAAATTATAAAAGATATAAGTAGGATTGAATTGGTGATCGATTAATATAATATAAATGAGTATCAATCTCGTGTGGATCAAGTAGTCCTATAATCCCCCTATATGACTTTCTCTCCCAAATGTATTCGGGGCACCTTCAATGATTAATTCATAGAGATCTTAGTACTTCTTTGAACCCAATTGAGTTGCCTCCCACATTTGTATTTGGGGTTGGTCTTTCCTCTGAGACAAATTTGGGTTTGCTGCAACCCCCTTCTGATGAAGAGATTCGATCGGTGAAGGCATGGATAGTAACAGGATCCCAGAGCCGGATGGGCTAAAGCCGTTGTTCTTTAAGAAATATTGGACTACTATAGGCCATGATGTATGTGAATGGGTCCGAAATAATTTCCTGAAAAGAGTTCCCTTCAATCCAAAACAAAACCACCATCTCCCTCATCCTCCAAAAACAGAAGCCTGAATCCCCCTCCCATTACCAACTTATAAGTCTCATCAATACCCTCTACAAATTTTTTACCAAAATCATTGCCTCCTGTCTCAAGCCTTGACCTTTGTTCCAATCTCATTCACCACACTCAATCGGCTTTTGTTCGAAACTGCAATATGAATGACAACATCGTCATTGTTCATGAAATTTTCCACTACTTCCAAACTTGCCGGTCCTTTGTGAGATCGGTGCTCCTTCGCAAAGGGTTTGGCGAGAATATCACTAACCTCATTATGAGTTCTCTTACCACCACCACTTATACTTTAAAAATCTATGGGGAAATTGGTTCCTTTTTCCATCTGAAGCGTGGCATCCGACAAGGGTGCCCTGTTAGATCCCTAACCTAGGGTTAGTGGACTAATGATGGTTAAGGTATGGTTTGCATGGGGAAGTGGGTGTGCAGGAGATTGCATGGGAAGGTGAAGGGTTGGGGTTACTGTAGCACCGAGTTTAATAAGACTCTCTCTCTTCTTCTCCTTCTTTCATCTCCTTCCTCATTTCTTCTTCCTCCATTCTCACCAAACACACACCTTCTTCCTCAGTCACCCAAGCCCAGGCGGAGGAGGCTGCGTCGGCGTGAGGTGCGAAGCGGTCCAGGCAAGAGAGGCGCGGAGTTGAGCGCACGAGGAGATCACCGGGGGCGACGTGCGCGAGCGGAGCTCCGGCACTTTCGTCGTTGCTTTTGAGGTATGCCGCTCTCTAGTGTGGTTTTGTTGTTGACACTCATGAGAGGGTCGTGTTGGTCGGTCGGAGGAGGTCGGAGGCCTCTCCGACGTCGCGTTTGGGCGAAGAAACCTCGGCTGGAGCGAGGTTGAAGACGACCGGCCCTGGGGCGGTCGACCGATTGCATGTAAATTTGTACTGCCTGTTGCGGTTCGGTCGACCGAGGCCTCGTGTTCGGTCGATCGGAGCTTAAGTTTATTTGTGTATATTGCATGCTGTTCGGACGTATACTTGAGTTCGGTCGACCGTTATATGACGTAGAATATAGGTTGACCCTAACTGCTGTCGGTCGACCGAGACCCCTGAGTCGGTCGACCGAGGGATTAAAATGATGTAGAAGATGTACTGTTAGTTTTCGGTCGACCGGGACTCCTGAGTCGGTCGACCGATAGACTGGATCGTAATGTTGACCAAACTCCGGATTTTGACCTCGTTCGGTCGACCAGTTTTAGACCTTCGGTAGACCGTTTGGGGGATTGTGTTCTGTGCGCAGCGGTAGACCGTGTTAGGGACGGTCGACCGATTCCTTTCTGGAAACGGTCGACCGAGTCACCTTTTACGGTCGACCGTTTGGGCCCGTGTCCTCGCCTTGTGCGTGAGCCGAGAGGTGACAGTGGGCGCGTGATGCGTGCCTGCCCAGGGACCGCCGTTGGGAAGAGTGTGGGTGTTCGGGACGCGTCAGTTCCAGGTATGGAGTGTGACAAATGTGATGGATTGATTGGACTTATTGTAGTATAGCAGGCCTGAGGGATCGCGGATCCCAGTGTTGATGTTGTGCGGGCACGCAACTGGCGTTGGGTGAGGTGACTACCGGCCCACGGGCTACGGAGGTCGCTGCCCTGCTTTCATAGCGGCGCGGTTGGTGTTTGCGGCTCGAGGAGCCTGATGACCTGGCAGACTTCGGTCTGGTTTTGTCCGATGCTGTGCCGGACTGTTGTGATGGACCACCGATGCTGTGCCGGTGATGCCGCCGAGGTTGTGCTGGCGATGGTGATTGTTGAGCCGAGGCTGTTCCGGCTATGTTGTTTTCCTCGGCTGGGCACCTACCGAGATGTTGTTGTTATACCTTCCGGGCGACGGCCCCGTTGGTCCCTGTGGCTCCGACCACTGAGATTTGCTGATCTTTATTCTATCGGCCCGCAGGCGTGACAGAGGCTCCCTGCCGAACCCTTGGGTAGTGTAGCTGCGTGTGGGTGGTGCGATGTCGCATGCTGTAAGACTGCATGTGCCTGCAGTAGGTCTCCTCGGGAGACTCGTTGTTGATTGTCGGACTGATGTCCTGTTTTACCCTTCGGGGGAACTGCTTCCATTTCTGTCGATGCCATGACATGCTACTAGTATGATAGGTTCATTGTGTAATGCATGCATATATAGGTGAGTTAGCATACGGGGTTTCCTTCTGGAAACTCAGGCATTGTTGTTATATATTTTCAGGACCGCAGTAGGTCCGGTGGGGTGGTGATCGGCGGGCGCGCGCGTTTGGAGTCGGATCCTCTAGTCAGACCACTGAGGTCCACATGATTACATTTATCTTCCCTTATCGTTTTGTTGTAATCATGTATTCATTTTGGCAAACTCTGATGTATTATGGTGCACCGCTTCTTTATTTATGAGAAGTAACAGTCCCGCCTTGATTTTGTGCTCCTTGTCTTGTTTATGAATTTTTAAATTTTCCGCTGTTTCGGGATGTTACAACTTGGTATCAAAACGGTCGATTCCTATGCGGTTCCCAATGAAATCACCCTTGTAGTAATAGGATTCATGCCTTTTATCTTTTAGCATGCATACATGGCTGAAGTTGTGATTGTTTCTCTTATCAGATGGCACCTAGGCGCGTGAGGAATTCTACACGCGATCGTACTTCCAGTGACGACACATCTGGTGCTCATTGGGACAGGTTGGGTGAGTTTCTGGAGCGTCAGGCAGCTCAGAGCGCCCAGGGCGGAGTGGGAGCTGAGCACGATCGGTTCATGCGTCAGCACCCACCGACTTTCGACGGCAGGAGGGTTCCAGAGGTTGCAGAGGACTGGATCTTCCGGATGGAGAAGATCTTCCGTGCTATTGGAGTAGCACCTGAGAGGATGGTGGAGCTGGCCACCTATGTCTTTGACGGCGAGGCCGCCAACTGGTGGAGGTCCACGTCCACAGTTCTGTTTGATGACCGTGTGGACGTCAGCTGGGAGGAGTTCTTAGAGGTGTTTCATGAGCAGTACTTCCCCCAGTGATGCATTGCATACATTGCATCATATGTCTTTCATTTAAATTACTTTTACATCAATAAATGCTACTAAGGTATGTGTTTAGTCTTATTTACAGAATACAGGGACCTGAATGCAATTTACCCACATCCCGAGCATAAACGCGTACAAAAGACTCGTTTCTATCATAAAGACCAAGTTCAAGTTTATCGGGCTTTAAATGGAAATGTATCCAAGCATAAAAGCATTCAAGACCTAATTACGAAAAGAACAAGGACTTAAGCACAAAAGTAGCCGGGGACTTAATTGCAAAAAGTGAAGGACCTAATTGCAAATCACGAGTAGCTTTTATTATTATGGATAAAATATAAAGAAAAATCAATGTGGATCTCCAAATATATGAAGAAATTAATTCGGATCTCCAAAGATATGCAAGAATCAATCCAGACGCGCAAATGACATTGAAATCATACCATAAACACACAGGAAAAATCCGGGTCGATTCTGAGCCAAAAAGGTGGCGATTCCGCCGCACCTCAAGAGCAAATTGCGGCGAATCCGCCGCACCAAATTAGATGCATGCTCTAAAATTTTTACCGGTTGCGTGTTGACGCGTGTACTTTCTTATTTCATGCTTAGGTCCCTTGTATCGGCTATAAATAGCCCCGAGAACGATGTTGTGAGGAGTTCTTCCTTTTGTTCCATAATTTAGCAATAAAATTCTGTTTCTTTTATTTTATGTTTTTAATTTTCTTTTCTTAATGTCTCTAGGATCCCTTCTTCTTCCTCCCTCCATGAGTTTCTAACTCTCTCCAAAGGGTGGAGGTGATGGAATTAGGGTTAGAGAATGATGAATGCATGTTATTATTTTAAGTTCATGATTAGTGTATTTTGATTACTTGAGTTTATGTTAAGTCATTTATCTTGTAATGCTTCATAACTAACATGATTTACAATAAGTTTCAGTAATTCTCTACTCTAAACCTAAGTCTAAACCTCCACCCCACGGATTTCTCTCTTTGTTCTTGTTTTAATTTTAATTGCTTTCGTTTCGTACTTTAGTTAATTAAACCAAAAACCCCAAAAACCCAAATTAATTCTTCTCTCCCTTCTTCCCCTCAATCGAAATCACACTAACAACGAAATCTCTCCCTCCTTGTGTTCGACCCGTACTTGCCACGTCTTCATAGACGCCGTGCACTTGCGGTATAAATTTAATTCACATCAAGTTTTTGGCGCCGTTGCCGGGGAGGCGACGCAGATTTTGTTTTCTTTTGTTGATTTCGATTTTATCCTGTTTATCTTGTGCGCGATCTAAGTATTTGGATTTGTGTTTCAGGAGACAACAGAGTGCGCGGCGAAATCCGAGCACATTCTGAGCTAAACGAGCGGCGAAATCGCCGCACCTATAGAGCAATTTGCGGCGAATCCGCCGCACACTTGGAGCTTCTGGGCTTCAAACTTTTCTGGGACGCGACTCATCTCTGGGTGGACGCGTGAAACTACTGAAATTTTGAGAGCGGGCGGTGAACCCGACTGAGCATTGCATAGGTAACCTTTGTTGCCTCTTTTCCTCGTAATTTCTATTTTCAAAAAAAAAAAATCTTTTTATTAGAATTGTACGTGTTAGGGCAAAAATTCCATAATTGGCAATAATTCAACTCTGACCTAAAATTGGCAAAATTAGAAGGACTTAGTGCATGCATCATATAATATTTTGTTTGCATTATTCTTGCTAAATTCTTGCAAATTAATTCTTGTTGAAGAGTGCTGGAGGCAAGGTACGTATCGTGTTTTAACGATTACATTTAAGCATATAATTTAGTTTGCATACAACCTTGCAATTGCCCCCCTCTAAAGACCATTGTTTGACTATCTTTGCTAGATTTAAGTTAAACTACCTTAAGGGCAACTCCGAAGGAAAAGATACGGTGGGGATTTCATTACCCTTCCGTGGCCCACAAATCACAATCCTAAAGTGTCACCCAAGCCTTAAAATTTAAAATCAATTAGACATTGGCCCCTAAGGACTCAGACTCAATTAAGGAGAAGAATTGGTTTGACTTGCTATGACCTGAAGCCGATCGAATTCAATTTGGTGTCTAGGAAGTGTTTTTGTGTTGACGAGAGTCTTCCAAGCGAAGTGGTTGTCTAATTGGCACCGACTCTGTCGGAAGCGCCCCCACTAGCTATACACTACCTGACCAATTTGGTTTGATTAGTGAGGGAGGTGAATCAAGCGAATCAATTCGACTCAACCAGTTAGGAGTCGTCTAGATCTAAGTGACACTAGGTCTAGGATTGTTTGAACCGTGCTTGTTTGGGAAACCTCTGACCGACCTTCTTTTCTATCTTTAGAGTTAAGTTTCCCTTCTCTTCTGAGTCATCTTCTTCTCACCTACTTATACGTTCTAGTCTCCTCCCCTTTACATTCTCTATTAGCATTTTAGGGTCGAGTCGAGAACTTGTGCTTGCTTAACCTCCTAAGGGTAAGAGTACTTGACTCAAGAGTGTTTTGATGGATGGTTACATGAGCAACCATCCATATCATTGTTGGGACCAGGGCAATGCTTCCTGGTATTCTAAAGCCATGCAGGCTAGGGTGGCTCAGACTAACACCCCATATGGTTGGGACAATCCTAATTGTATAACTGAGCAATCTTCATATTGGGGTAACATGAGTGCACCGGTGGCTCCAGTAGCCGTACCGTGCGACTGTTGCGGGTTGAGTGGTCATCTTATCAGGGAATGTCCTTATGTCCCCCCAGAGCCTGAGTATGAGCATACATTTTCCCAGAATGCTCGATATGACCGTTACACTTCCGCATATAACCCAAGAGTGATGGATTCGTGGGGAAACAATTCATATCCAAATTCTTATACGTCATTTTCACCCCAATATCCTTCTCCCGAATACCCAGAACTCTACCAACAACCCACTTCAAATCATTGGACTTATCCTCAGTCTACCAACACACAACCTAAAAATGTCCCGAGTTCTGACTCGAACCTCATAGTTGACCACATACCTGATACCTTGGAACAAGCTTTCCATACGTTCATGACAACTACTCAACAGTCCGTAGACAATATGGTACTACAATTGAGTCAAATGTCGCAGCAATTAAGTGAGGAAAGTAACTTTTCGTGTCAACATGAGGATTCATCTTTTAGTATCGAACCACCACCACATACACAAATTCAAAGCACAATCTTTCAAAGTCAAATTCCTAGTCAGTCTGAGGGACTTGGAATTTCAATTCACGATCACTTAGTGGAGGATTCGATTTATATGGACCAATTTCATTATGAGTCGGCACAAGATTGTGCCCTATCTTCTTGTCCCGTGGCCCTTGAGCCACATGATCGTCATGTTGCATCTCTTAAGGACTCACCTCTGGTGGAGCAAGATCTCCCTAGTACCCTCAATTTCAAACAACCTGGTGAGAGTCCGCCTCTCACCATTGTTCCTGATCATCTTGGAAATGATGGAACATCAAACAACCACATAGCTTATGAGGATATTAGAAGTGCCTTAGAAGATACCTTGGGTATGAGACCCACTCTTTGTTCGTCTGGTGAGTCGGACTTGCCTGACAAGGCTCTTGACCTCGCTCCGACGCACCAGCCAGTTGGTTGGAGAGTTTGGATCGATGATCATAACTTCAACACCGCAACGGGAGAAACTCCTCTTCCGTTGCCCCTTAATTCCCAAACTCTCGAGAGGTTCAAGCTCTTTCAGTTTGATCCTTTGAATGAGACGCCTTTGCGTCCAATTCATGAACCTCTCAATTCATCTAGCGTTTTTTGTGAAGGCGGCCAACACATGCATTTTCTGGCCCCACGTGGTGTCATGTTTCCTTTTCAGGTGCACTGACCCACTCTTGAAGTTTCCATTTGATGTCTCTTGACAAATGAAGATGGGAACTTATGTTTGTACATAGTTATATATATAAAATAAAATAAAATATATGTTGTATTTATCCATTCTTTAGTATCTCACAGGTTTTTGAGGGAATTCGGGTTTTTTTCCATCAATAGAGCCATGAACTTTCCTTTGTACTTCACGTTGGTGAGATCTTTCCTTTTTCATGCATAAATCCACGTAGTATCTTGCTCACATTCATTGAGGACAATGCATGATTTAGGTGTGGGGGGTGTTTATGTATATATTTATTTATAGATCTGTCTTTTATTTCTAAAAATAAAAAAAATAATAAATAAAAATAAATAAATAAATAAAAATCATCAATGTTTCATGACATAGCTTAAGATTGAACTGCTAAAACCCGTGTACAAATTGCATTGAGTTTTTGTTCCTTATTATATAGTTCTGCTTGTAGAAATTGTGACATAAATCTAAGTTCCAAAGAAATAACCCATTACCCTTTAAGACATGTATGCACTTAAATTGGATGAATCAAATCTTTGAAGTGGTTGATAAAAAGCAGAGGTTGAGGAAAATATACCGGGAAGTGTGGACTTCTAATAGCAATTAAGCCTTGAGGAAAATAAAAATAAAAATAAAGGAATAAAGTGAAGAAAACACATTTTGCAAAATGATTACAAAAGCCCAAGCCTTTGAGTCACTGGTCCGTAGGGGTATCTTGAAACCCGGTAACTTGAGTCTACCAGCTCGGGATTATCGACCAAACTCGCTACACGAATGCAAAAGGGTAAAAGTGTCAAAAAGTAAATGTGTTGAATCACGGAAGAAAAGAAAAGAAATAATAATAATACTCAAGGCCCAAAGCTAAAAGAATGATCCATGCCATGGTTGATCCGAATGATACTTCACCACCAGAGGAGGCGTGCAAAATAATTCAAGTGATAAACATGTGTAGAAGGGTTAGTGGTGTGAATGTTGGAGGAACAAAGATCAAGTCATATTTTTAATGAGTTAGATTCATATAATGAGCATGCAAAAATTCTTAGTGAGATGTATAAGGTTGAGGTAGGGATATTGAGAACTATTAATGAAACGTTGATTTAGGATTTTGTGGGTATATCCGCTGAAAACCCTCAGGAGACAACACTCCTCCTCCTTGGCAACAAGGAGGTTTAAAGGCTTGTTGCACATGCTAAGTGCAACCGTGATTCCTACGAAAGTGAGTTAGAATTTCCCTGTTTTTATTTTTCGTATCTTCTGTTTTGCTAGGGACTAGCAAAATCTACGTGTGGGGGTATTTGATGCATTGCATACATTGCATCATATGTCTTTCATTTAAATTACTTTTACATCAATAAATGCTACTAAGGTATGTGTTTAGTCTTATTTACAGAATACAGGGACCTGAATGCAATTTACCCACATCCCGAGCATAAACGCGTACAAAAGACTCGTTTCTATCATAAAGACCAAGTTCAAGTTTATCGGGCTTTAAATGGAAATGTATCCAAGCATAAAAGCATTCAAGACCTAATTACGAAAAGAACAAGGACTTAAGCACAAAAGTAGCCGGGGACTTAATTGCAAAAAGTGAAGGACCTAATTGCAAATCACGAGTAGCTTTTATTATTATGGATAAAATATAAAGAAAAATCAATGTGGATCTCCAAATATATGAAGAAATTAATTCGGATCTCCAAAGATATGCAAGAATCAATCCAGACGCGCAAATGACATTGAAATCATACCATAAACACACAGGAAAAATCCGGGTCGATTCTGAGCCAAAAAGGTGGCGATTCCGCCGCACCTCAAGAGCAAATTGCGGCGAATCCGCCGCACCAAATTAGATGCATGCTCTAAAATTTTTACCGGTTGCGTGTTGACGCGTGTACTTTCTTATTTCATGCTTAGGTCCCTTGTATCGGCTATAAATAGCCCCGAGAACGATGTTGTGAGGAGTTCTTCCTTTTGTTCCATAATTTAGCAATAAAATTCTGTTTCTTTTATTTTATGTTTTTAATTTTCTTTTCTTAATGTCTCTAGGATCCCTTCTTCTTCCTCCCTCCATGAGTTTCTAACTCTCTCCAAAGGGTGGAGGTGATGGAATTAGGGTTAGAGAATGATGAATGCATGTTATTATTTTAAGTTCATGATTAGTGTATTTTGATTACTTGAGTTTATGTTAAGTCATTTATCTTGTAATGCTTCATAACTAACATGATTTACAATAAGTTTCAGTAATTCTCTACTCTAAACCTAAGTCTAAACCTCCACCCCACGGATTTCTCTCTTTGTTCTTGTTTTAATTTTAATTGCTTTCGTTTCGTACTTTAGTTAATTAAACCAAAAACCCCAAAAACCCAAATTAATTCTTCTCTCCCTTCTTCCCCTCAATCGAAATCACACTAACAACGAAATCTCTCCCTCCTTGTGTTCGACCCGTACTTGCCACGTCTTCATAGACGCCGTGCACTTGCGGTATAAATTTAATTCACATCACCCAGCATGTCAGGGATCAGAAGAGGGAGGAGTTCATGTCCCTGGAGCAGAAGGACATGACACTGACGAGCTACATCAGCAGGTTCAACGCCTTGGAGCGTTACTGCCCAGAGATCTGCGTGACCCCAGAATAGCAGGCGAGGAAGTTCGTTAAGGGACTGAGGCAGCCGCTTCGTTCTCGGGTGATCAACATGCCGCGGACCCTTGCAGATGCGGTGAAGCATGCTACGATCATCGAGCAGGACCAGAGGGAGTGTAATCAGGAGGCGGCGCCAGTGAGCACCGGCAGCAGAGTAACTGGTCGTGGAGCAGGGAACCCGGGCAAGAGGCCCAGGTTCGATGGAGGAGGAGCACGTCAGTCAGGAGCGTGCACTTACTGCGGGAGGTTCCATCCAGGGCAGGAGTGTCCCCGTCGGACTGGAGCGTGCATGGGTTGTGGTCAGATGGGACACTTTGTCCGTGATTGTCCTCAGAGGCAGGGAGAGCCGAGCAGGAGGCCAGGACCACCAGTAGTAGGCAGAGGCGGAGGCAGCCTGTCAGTTGTTCCACCGGGCCAGAGCAGGAGGACCGGGAGGGTCTTCACTATCCAGGCTGAGGAGGCGAGGGACTCCAACACCGTCGTGGAAGGTACGCTTTCAGTTTCTGGTTCTGTAGCGCGCGTGTTGTTTGATTGTGGCGCCACTCACTCCTTCATCTCGGAGAAGTTTGCTGGCGAGTTGGGTCGGACCCCTGTGCGACTGACTGATGTTTTGGAGGTCAGCACGCCCATGGGTGAGGTGGGCACTGTGGGGAGCTTTTTCCCCGGCACCACAGTTGCTTCGGGAGACCATGATTTTCCGGCAGATCTGGTCTTGTTACCGATGGTGGACTTCGACGTCATACTGGGGATGGATTGGCTGTCACAGTACGACGTGCGAGTCTTTTGCCGTGAGAAGAAGATCCTGATTCCGATGGAGGGCGTGCCAGATGTTCTGATCAGAGGTGCGGGGAACAGAGGGGGTCGTCTGATTGTGTCTGCGGTTAAGGCACAGAGACTGATACAGCAGGGATGCAGAGCGTTTGTGGCCACGCTGGTAGTCCCTGATCCTGAGACAAGGAGGCTGGAGGATATAGAGGTGGTGCAGGAATTTCCAGACGTTTTTCCAGCAGAGATTCCAGCGTTACCACCACACCGAGAGATTGAGTTCAACATCGAGTTGGTTGCGGGTACGACACCTCAGTCGAAGGCACCTTATCAGATGGCACCTGCTGAGTTGACGGAGCTGAAGAAGCAGTTGCAGGAGTTGATGGAGTCCGGGTTCATTCGACCGAGTGTTTCCCCTTGGGGAGCGCCGGTGCTCTTCGTGAAGAAGAAGGATGGATCGTTGCGGATGTGCATCGACTACAGGATGCTGAATAAGGTTACCGTTCGGAAGCGGTACCCTTTGCCCAGGATTGATGATTTGTTCGATCAGTTGCAGACGGCGAGAGTGTTCTCGAAGATCGATCTGCGTTCGGGCTATCATCAGTTGCGGATCAGGGAGGCGGATGTTCAGAAGACAGCCTTCAGGACGCGGTACGGCCACTATGAGTTCTTGGTGATGCCATTTGGACTGACGAATGCACCTGCGGCATTCATGGATCTGATGAATAGGACCTTCCAGCCGTACCTTGACAAATTTGTCGTGGTGTTCGTGGATGACATCTTGATATACTCGCCTGACAGGGAGCAGCATCGAGAGCACCTGAGGATTGTGTTGGGCATCTTGAGGGAGCAGCAACTTTATGACAAGTACACGAAGTGTGAGTTTTGGTTGGATCAGGTGGCTTTTCTGGGGCATATTGTGTCAGCAGATGGGATTTCAGTGGATCCGGCAAAGGTCGAGGCAGTGACTCAGTGGAGAGCCCCGACGAGCGTGATGGAGATCAGGAGTTTCGTAGGTCTGGCGGGGTATTACAGGCGGTTTATCAAGGATTTCTCCAAGCTTGCGTCACCGCTGACAGCGTTGACGCAGAAGGGCGTCAAGTTCGTTTGGTCCCAGAAGTGCGAGGACAGCTTTCAGGAGCTAAAGAGGCGTTTGATGACAGCACCTATTCTGACGCTACCGAGTGGCACTGGAGGCTACGTGATTTACAGCGATGCATCAGGGATAGGCTTGGGTTGTGTTCTGATGCAGCATGGGAAGGTGGTTGTGTACGCTTCGAGGCAGCTGAAGGTGCACGAGAAGAACTACCCTACTCATGATCTGGAGTTGGCGGCGGTAGTTCATGCGTTGAAGACCTGGCGGCACTATCTGTATGGCGAGCAGTTCGAGGTCTTCACCGATCATCAGAGTCTGAAATACTTGTTCTCTCAGAAGGAGCTGAACATGAGGCAGCGCAGATGGCTCGAGTTCCTTAAGGACTACGACTTCACCATTTCCTATCACCCGGGGAAGGCGAATTCGGTTGCGAATGCACTGAGCAGGAAGGTGGAGGTTTCTGTTGCGAGTCTGTGCATCCAGGAGTGGAGGCTACTCGAGGCCTTGTCTGAATGGAGTCCTTTCACCGAGGGTTCAGAGGGAGCGGTGATTGCTGGACTTCGGGTGGAGCCGCAGACCGCCTCACGGTTGGTTCAGGCTCAGCAGGGGGATGATGAGTTAGCTAGTCTGCTGCAGTTAGCTTCCAGAGATGGATCAGACTTCAGTGTGGGAGTGGATGGTGGTCTGAGGTTCAGGAGTCGGATCTGGGTGCCGAAGGTTGATGGGCTGAGAGATGACATCATGGAGGAGGCACACAGAGCTAGATACACCATTCATCCGGGGAGCACGAAGATGTATAAGGACCTGCAGCGGAACTTCTGGTGGAAGGGCATGAAGAGGGACATTGCAGAGTTTGTGGAGCGATGCTTAGTCTGCCAGCAGGTGAAGATTGAGCATCAGAGGCCGGCAGGACTGATGCAGAGTATTGAGCTTCCTGAGTGGAAGTGGGAGCACGTGACGATGGATTTTGTCACGGGTTTGCCGAAGACGAGGAGATTCCACGACGCGATTTGGGTGATAGTCGATCGACTGACCAAGTCGGCGCACTTCTTAGCGATCCGGACCACGTTGCCTTTGGAGGGTCTAGCTAAGTTGTACGTGGAGGAGATAGTCAGGTTGCACGGAGTGCCAGTGAGCATCATCTCCGATCGAGATCCTCGTTTCACCTCCAGACTTTGGGGGAGTCTGCAGCAGGCGTTGGGGACGCGTCTGAAGTTCAGTACAGCGTTCCATCCGCAGACAGATGGTCAATCTGAGAGGACGATTCAGACCCTGGAGGATATGCTTAGAGCATGCACCCTGAATTGGGCAGGACACTGGGATGAGCACTTGCCACTGATAGAGTTTGCCTACAACAACAGCTACCACTCGAGTATTGGGATGGCACCGTACGAGGCGTTGTACGGGAGGCCTTGCAGATCACCGGTATGCTGGAGTGATGTGGGGGGAGAGGCAGTTAGTGGGGCCAGAGATTGTGCAGATGTACTCAGAGAAGGTGGATGGGATCAGGAGGAGGCTGGCCACAACACAGAGCAGGCAGAAGAGTTATGCTGATCGACAGAGACGGGTGTTGAGTTTTGAGGTGGGCGATCACGTGTTTCTGAAGATTTCCCCAGCCCGAGGTGTGATGAGGTTTGGGAAGAAGGGGAAGCTCAGTCCGAGATATGTTGGACCGTTTGAGATCCTCGACCGAGTTGGAGAGGTTGCCTACCAGATTGCACTGCCGCCACAGTTTTCGGGTCTACATAATGTCTTCCATGTGTCGATGCTGAGGAAGTATGTGGCAGATCCGTCGCACGTTATTGAGATAGCGGTGCCAGAGATTCAGCAGGACTTGTCGCTCGAGGAGAGGCCAGTCGAGATTGTTGATCGCATGGATCATCAGCTCAGGAGGAGGACCATTCCGATGGTGAAGGTCAGGTGGCAGCATCACAGCGAGCGCGAGGCCACTTGGGAGATCGAGGAGGATGTCAGAAGGCAGTATCCAGAGCTTTTCGGTGAGTGTTTGCTTGATTTCGGGACGAAATCCTTTTAAGTTGGGTGGATTGTTAGATCCCTAACCTAGGGTTAGTGGACTAATGATGGTTAAGGTATGGTTTGCATGGGGAAGTGGGTGTGCAGGAGATTGCATGGGAAGGTGAAGGGTTGGGGTTACTGTAGCACCGAGTTTAATAAGGCTCTCTCTCTTCTTCTCCTTCTTTCATCTCCTTCCTCATTTCTTCTTCCTCCATTCTCACCAAACACACACCTTCTTCCTCAGTCACCCAAGCCCAGGCGGAGGAGGCTGCGTCGGCGTGAGGTGCGAAGCGGTCCAGGCAGGAGAGGCGCGGAGTTGAGCGCACGAGGAGATCACCGGGGGCGACGTGCGCGAGCGGAGCTCCGGCACTTTCGTCGTTGCTTTTGAGGTATGCCGCTCTCTAGTATGGTTTTGTTGTTGACACTCATGAGAGGGTCGTGTTGGTCGGTCGGAGGAGGTCGGAGGCCTCTCCGACGTCGCGTTTGGGCGAAGAAACCTCGGCTGGAGCGAGGTTGAAGACGACCGGACGGTCGACCGGCCCTGGGGCGGTCGACCGATTGCATGTAAATTTGTACTGCCTGTTGCGGTTCGGTCGACCGAGGCCTCGTGTTCGGTCGACCGGAGCTTAAGTTTATTTGTGTATATTGCATGCTGTTCGGACGTATACTTGAGTTCGGTCGACCGTTATATGACGTAGAATATAGGTTGACCCTAACTGCTTTCGGTCGACCGAGACCCCTGAGTCGGTCGACCGAGGGATTAAAATGATGTAGAAGATGTACTGTTAGTTTTCGGTCGACCGGGACCTGAGTCGGTCGACCGATAGACTGGATCGTAATGTTGACCAAACTCCGGATTTTGACCTCGTTCGGTCGACCGGTTTTAGACCTTCGGTAGACCGTTTGGGGGATTGTGTTCTGTGCGCAGCGGTAGACCGTGTTAGGGACGGTCGACCGATTCCTTTCTGGAAACGGTCGACCGAGTCACCTTTTACGGTCGACCGTTTGGGCCCAGAATAGAATTCCAGGTTCCCTTTTGAATGCCAACTTTGTCCACGGAAACCCGTGTCCTCGCCTTGTGCGTGAGCCGAGAGGTGACAGTGGGCGCGTGATGCGTGCCTGCCCAGGGACCGCCGTTGGGAAGAGTGTGGGTGTTCGGGACGCGTCAGTTCCAGGTATGGAGCGTGACAAATGTGATGGATTGATTGGACTTATTGTAGTATAGCAGGCCTGAGGGATCGCGGATCCCAGTGTTGATGTTGTGCGGGCACGCAACTGGCGTTGGGTGAGGTGACTACCGGCCCACGGGCTACGGAGGTCGCTGCCCTGCTTTCATAGCGGCGCGGTTGGTGTTTGCGGCTCGAGGAGCCTGATGACCTGGCAGACTTCGGTCTGGTTTTGTCCGATGCTGTGCCGGACTGTTGTGATGGACCACCGATGCTGTGCCGGTGATGCCGCCGAGGTTGTGCTGGCGATGGTGATTGTTGAGCCGAGGCTGTTCCGGCTATGTTGTTTTCCTCGGCTGGGCACCTACCGAGATGTTGTTGTTATACCTTCCGGGCGACGGCCCCGTTGGTCCCTGTGGCTCCGACCACTGAGATTTGCAGATCTTTATTCTATCGGCCCGCAGGCGTGACAGAGGCTCCCTGCCGAACCCTTGGGTAGTGTAGCTGCGTGTGGGGGGTGCGATGTCGCGTGCTGTAAGACTGCATGTGCCTGCAGTAGGTCTCCTCGGGAGACTCGTTGTTGATTGTCGGACTGATGTCCTGTTTTACCCTTCGGGGGAACTGTTTTCCATTTCTGTCGATGCCATGACATGCTACTAGTATGATAGGTTCATTGTGTAATGCATGCATATATAGGTGAGTTGGCATACGGGGTTTCCTTCTGGAAACTCAGGCATTGTTGTTATATATTTTCAGGACCGCAGTAGGTCCGGTGGGGTGGTGATCGGCGGGCGCGCGCGTTTGGAGTCGGATCCTCTAGTCAGACCACTGAGGTCCACATGATTACATTTATCTTCCCTTATCGTTTTGTTGTAATCATGTATTCATTTTGGCAAACTCTGATGTATTATGGTGCACCGCTTATTTATTTATGAGAAGTAACAGTCCCGCCTTGATTTTGTGCTCCTTGTCTTGTTTATGAATTTTTAAATTTTCCGCTGTTTCGGGATGTTACATGCCCGCTCTCACCTTACATCTTTATTTTATGTGCAGATGCTCCTTCAACACACCTTAAGGCTCTTGAGGATAGTAACTGAGTCTGAGGAGTCAAAATTAGGCATAATGGCCCAATCTCTTAGTCAAAAGTTGTGCATGGTTACATAAGCAAAAACGTCGAGCCGGAAAGGCTGCGAGGCTGAATTGGAATCCCAGCCATGAAGTAGGATGAAACTAATTTGGGGTACCACTTTTTCACGGAAGAAGTCTAACCAGATCACTAAAGGAATTCCAAAGAAAGATTGAGGATAAACTCCAAGGGTGGAAGAAGAATCTCCAGTCGGCGGCAGAAAGGGTTACTTTGGTGAAATCTAACTTTGTCAAACCTCTATTTACACCCCATGACTTCTCACCTCTGGGTTGAACTCGTGAATGCAAAATATTTTTCAATTGTTGATTTTCTCAACCAAAGATTAACACCAAAGGTGTAACGCCCCAAGCCCGGACAGATGCTTACCCGCCCGAACCCGGTGCGTTAAGATACGATCCGCGATCCTGACCGCTGCGCACTCTGATATTTAAATCAATCTGATAGGCCCATGATAATCTGAAAAATATAATCAACAAATTTTGAGCTCGACAGCCCGCAAGTTCCAACCGTCAATCAATCAGAATCATAATCATGTGGAAAATAATACGGAATATGACATTCAGTCAATAAGCACGATCAAGAGACATGCATCACAAATAAAATACATGCATAACAATCTGGAACCCCCATTCGGATTCGACCACATCTTATGCTTCTGAAATCTATCAATCAGTCAGACGCACACCTTGTAGCTCCACACTAACGACATGCAACCCTTTCCTCTCTCGGGTGGCTCCACGCTGTCCGCTAGGCAGCTCTTTCCTAAGTTGCTCTGCCAGAAACATACATACAGCCACATGACATGTCGACCGAAACACCACCATGCAATCATATGCACATCCATACAATCAACATCAATACTTAGCATGCATGCAACTACGTACGAATATCAAGAGAGACAGACATGATATGAAACTGAAGAATAACGAATCAGTACTTGCCTCAAAATCTCCATCTTTTTCTTCTCTATATTCTTCTCAAAATTTCATCTTCTCCTAAAACCACACAATCATCCAACAATCTTAATTAGTCCATTAAGATATTTGATTATTACCTGAACTAAAAAATTCAGGATATTACATTCTACCATCCTTAAAAGAAATTTCGTCCTCGAAATTTGATCTCAATACTGTCTCAATCCGAACAAATCAATACAAAATTTTCAACTCATTATTTATCAAATCTAAAAACCTAACACCACTTATCGCTCATAATTTAGATAATCAATCCAACCAAATCCAAATTCACATTTGAACTCAAGTCCAAATATCTCTAAATTCATCTTTCATCTCTAAATCCAAATTCATCTCTAAATCCAAATTCAGAGAGGCTACCTGGGAGATTGAGGAGGACGTCAGGAGGCAGTATCGAGAGTTATTCCGGTAAGTCAGTTGTTTCGAATTTTGCGGACGAAATTCCTTTAAGGAGGGTAGATTGTAATAACCTTAATCTAAACACCCTAATTAAACTAAACCTAATTAACCTTAATTAAGCTTGCTACAGTAAAGCATGAGGTGGAAGTATTTGATAAGAATTGGATTTTTGCTATAAATAAAGGTGTTAGGTTAAATTAAACGTTTTTCCTCTTTGCTTGAGTGATCAGAGAGTGAGAGAGGCGATTTTGGAGGAGAAGAAGAAGGAAAGAAGGAGAAGGAGAAGAAGTGAAGGAGAAGAAGTTGGGTTGAGTTTGCCAAAGCTTGGGAGGCTTCCACAAGCTTCAAAAAGGTATGCCAAGTCTTCAATATAACTCACTTAAGCTTTGTGGGTGTTGGGGATCGACGTTGGTGTCGAATTCCCCGTCGGATTGCAACCTATTCAGAGGTTGAAGACGACAATCGGTCGACCGGTGCCTGTGGGCAGTCGACCGATTCTATTATTATATTGATTTGCACCCGCAAACGGTCGAACGGTGTCTATGGACGGTCGACCGTTATGCCAAATTCGTGCGGGAAAAAAGGGTTGATGCTGTTATCGGTCGAACGGGTCCACTTAGCCGGTCGACCGAAACAATGAGAATAGGTCGGTTGGGGATTTTGACTTATTAAACGGTCGAACATCCTTAACCTGGTTCGACCGATCTACTCGATGCTAAGTCGGTTGGGAGCTTTTACCATCAAAACGGTCGACCGCTCTTTAACTTTCGGTCGACCGACTGAGCATTTTAATTAAGAAGTAGAGTGCCTGTGATGTTTCGCTCGAACTGTATTTCAGTTCCGGTCGACCGAATATTACTTAGGCAAAATGCTGAGATCCCTGTTATCGGTTGAACGACCCCTTGGTTCGACCGGTCGGATATATATATTATAAATATGGTATAACGTAGACCATCCAAACGGTCGACCGCTAGATGACTTTTGTTCGACCGATTGGTCGGTAATTCGGTTGGCGTGGTTCGACCGATAGACTTGTTTGTACAGTACCGAGTACTGTGTGGAGGACCGGTCGACTGGTGTGCTTGTAGCGGTCGACCGATCTGCCACAGGTTGGTGGATTTATCCACACGCGAGCCGTCGAGTATAGGTCGACTATCGGCTCCGAGGCGACGGTCGATTACCGGCCTTGAGAGCGACGGATTTCACCTTCGACGAGGGCGTATTATTGTTGGGCCTCTCATATCGAGCAGGGTGTGAGAGATGATTGCCGTAAACCTTGGGTTGTTTGCTGGGGTTTGTCGGTAGGCCGATGATGTTCCGGCAGGGTGCGCGTCTGGCGGCTCTTGGGGGAGCAACGACTGTCGTCTGGCCCGAGTTGTGCATTCGGCGGGCTGACTCGCTCCTAGGGTGGTGGCGTAGTGCCAGGGTTCCTTTCTGCACTTTTGGGGAGCAGTGGTGCCGACTGACCCTTGTGAGGCAGCGGTAGACTGACTTGACCCTTGGGGTGACAGGAGTGATTCAGTACCACGGAGGCGGAGAGGGGTATTTTTGTGGACCCGAGGCGGATGATCATGTGCATTGCATTGCATTGTCTTTAATTCTATTTTGTATTTTAGGAGGTTTGGCATACGGGGTTCCCGTAGGGAACTCAGACATGTTTCAATTGTTTGCATTTCAGGTAGCGAGTAACATTAGAGTCGAGGTGGTGACCGAGGAGGGTGCCCCCGGGATCTGATCCTGTCTTCTTTTTGTATCTTTAGTTGAGGTAGTGATTACATGTATATTCATTTCTGTTGTAATCACAGTTGACTCATATGTATATTTTGACTTCCACGTGGATCTATATCTTTATATATATATACATTTCATCTTGTTGTCTCGTGACGTGCCCTGTGTTGACCGTTGACGGTCTTTATTATTGTTTAAATTTTCCGTTATTTTCGGGGACGTTACAAAAGACATCAAGAATATGGAAAAGCATCATGTCTATCACCTTTTTTTGAAGAAAGGCCTTGGTTGGAGGATTGGAATGGCGTAGCATCAAAATTTGGTCAAAAAGTTGGATCCCCCATAATCTACTTCCCCCCGAGTCTTTTATCCTCAACGAGCTCACCAGAGTGAACCAACTTATATCCCCCATGACACGTATGTGGAATGAGGGATTAATCCACCATTTATTCCACCCCAGACGACATGTAAATTTTTAGCCATTCCACTGCTGACTAACGAGGAAGATGACAAGTCAATTTGGAAGTTCACACCTAAAGGACAATTCACTATGAAATCAACTTATCGCCTAATCTTCGAGTCATCGGTTGTTGCTCAACTTCCAGGTGATAGGGAAGATTGTTGTGTGCTATGGAACAACATTTTTAATGACACCATCCTCTCGAGAGTGTTGTTATTCATCTGGAAATGACAGAGAAATGGTCTGCCTACGGGGTTATACTCAACCGTGGTATTGACCACATGCTATTTCATTGTGCCAGATCGATGGTTATTTGGAAGAGAGATAATTTGGGGTTCCTACCCTCAATTTTTTTTTGTCATGGTGCTTATCTGGAATGATTGGCTTAGAGGCAAGCTCGTGGAACAAAATTTTGTCAAAGTTGGATGCGCAATCCTAAGGCTAACTTGGAAATCTAGGCACACAAAGTCATAAGAGGAATCTGTTACGGCAAGACAAGTAATAACTTGACTACCCTTCGAATTTCATGTTCCATAACTAGGGAGTTGGTGGGCACACCAAACATGATCATCTGATTCATCTCCCAATATGGATTATGGACCAACAGTGAGTGGTAGGTAAACGCAAAAATAGTCACCAACCCAACCCCACCACAGTCGATTTCAGTCTTTCAGATCCACCAACCCAATACCACCACTGTTCCAGAATAAAACACGCCTCCACTCTTCCATTCCACCCACAGAATCAATGGACGCCCTCTCCTTTTCCTCCTCCCTTCCCTCCTCCGGGTTCGCAATCCGCCCCTCAAACCGCCCCACAACCTTCTCGATCTCCATCAGGATGGCCCACAACGGCCACCTCGACACCTCCGTCAGCCCCAGGGTCACCTCCCTCAAGCCCTCCAAGACCATGGCCATCACCGACCAGGCCACTGCTCTCGTCCAGTCCGGCGTCCCCGTCATTAAACTCGCTGCCGGGGAGCCCGATTTCGACACCCCCGCCGTCATTGCTGAGGTTTTGTTTTTTTTAAATAAAATAAAAAAAATAAAGTGATTTCCCAGCTTAATGAAGTTCGTGTTTTTCGTTTCGACTGTACGTGATTTGTGGTTCGGACTGGTTGTTTTGAGTGTAGGCCGGAATGAATGCTATTCGCGATGGGCACACGCGGTACACGCCCAATGCCGGCACGATGGAGCTTCGCAAGGCCATCTGCAATAAGCTCATGGGTTAGCTCTGTAACACCCTAAACGTAGTCTTGCATTGCCTAACACAAAATTGTTGGGGTAGAATATAATGGCGTGAGCCTACTATTATACAACACTTCAACTTAGTTTCGTGGCAATTCATGAGGTTGTTGTAGGACTTCGGGCTTATGGGTGATGGACCGGACTGTGTTCCATATGGCCACGGGACGGGATGACACAAGTTTAGTTAGTGTATTGTAAGATGTATTCTTACTTTCTTGTGAGAGAAAACTTGGATATTTCTAGTGAAGTTGTGTGCATCTTGTATTTGGTTGTTGTTCACCTAAAAATAGGTGGTTCTAGGAATTAATTTAAGTTGATTCTGATTTAGGGGGGAAAATTGCTTTTCCTAAGACCACTTTGAGACACTATTGTGGGTAGTAGTGTGTTCCCAACTAATTTTGATTTAAAATGCATTTTGGATATCATGGTTCTGAGAATTAAACTTTAAGGGTTTTGTTAATTACCATTGAGTTGAACTCACTTGATGGTTTGTTGGTGTTCTCATGAAGATTGAATTGTGTCTCGAAGCTGATGGTTGGTTTATTGACAGTGGAAAATGGGTTGTCATATACTCCTGATCAGATCCTTGTCAGCAATGGGGCCAAGCAATCCATCCTGCAATCAGTGCTTGCAGTTTGTTCTCCAGGCGACGAGGTAATTAAAACTTCCATTCAATCCTTGTCAAGGAATATTTTAGTTCTTATGGTTACATGCTATTTTCAGGTAATAATTCCAGCTCCTTTTTGGGTTAGCTACCCAGAAATGGCTCGGCTTGCCGATGCAACACCAGTTATAATTTCCACCAACATATCTGATAACTTCCTTCTCAACCCCGAAGTTCTAGCATCCAAAATCAATGATAAATCTAGACTCCTGATTCTTTGCTCCCCATCCAATCCCACTGGTTCTGTTTATCCGAAGGAGCTGCTTGAGGAAATTGCTAGTTTGGTGAGGAAGCATCCAAGACTTCTGGTAGGTTTCTTCAACTTTGGGCACGGCATTTTCTCACTACTGGTTCTCTGTGTTATGTTTTCGAATGAGCTAAGTTGTTCTTTTCTTTTGTCTTGAAGGTTTTATCAGATGAGATATATGAACACATTATATATCCTCCAGCAAAGCACACAAGTTTTGCTGCTTTGCCGGGCATGTGGGAAAGGACTCTTACTGTGAATGGATTTTCAAAGGTATTTATTCTGTTCTCTTGTGAAATTTACAACATTTCAAGGTAGGCGAACTTTTTTATGTGTCGGGCGATTAACTGTGTAATATCTTCAATCTTCATTTAGTTTAATAAACTAATGTTGGTAAGAGCTTCCTCTTGTCATGTATTTGCTACTTAAAATGTAAGGATCTAAACTAAATGATGAGAAATTGTTTGATCTGAATGCAGGCATTTGCAATGACAGGATGGCGGCTTGGATACCTTGCTGGTCCTAAACACTTTGTTTCAGCATGTGGAAAGATTCAGAGCCAGGTAAAATTGCCCGATTTTCTTTATATTCCATTCATCAGTTTCTGCTGTCATTGCTTCGGGGTAGGTGGAGGGTGACATTACCATTCCAACACACGTGCAAAAAAATTGGGTTCACATGTACATTGACAGTACATTTGGAAGTGTAGGCAAAATGCGCCTGGAAAGGGGAGACATCTGAAAAATGCTCCTCTTCATTTTTTATTGTGCTGGTTGTCTAATCTTTTTTTAGTGTGAATCCCTGTTTGTTCTTCTGGATAAGAGGGTATAGGCACTCAGGAAATGAAGTTAGTTATTGTTTGGCAAGAAATGATTTGCATGTAGTTCATATGGAAGAATTTTAGTTCATTTTCCAATTCCCAGGTGTAAAAATGCATCTCTTTGGATGCACAAGAATTCAACTAGAGCTAAATTAGCATTTATAAGTTCCTTTAATATGTTTACAGTCCACTTCTGGTGCAAGTAGCATTTCTCAGAAAGCAGGACTTGCTGCATTAGGCCTTGGTTATGCAGGAGGTGATGCAGTAGGCACTATGGTAACTGCATTCAGAGAGAGGCGAGATTTTCTGGTTAAAAGCTTCAAGGAAATTAATGGTGTCAAAATATCAGAGCCGCAAGTGAGTTTTTGTCCGGCACTGCTCATTCTTTCGCTTTTACTCGTGTTATGCAACGGTTCAAGCGAACATGGTCATAGTATTGTCTCTTGCAGGGTGCGTTTTATCTGTTCCTCGACTTCAGCTTCTATTATGGTGCTTCGGCAGAAGGATTTGGTGTTATAGACGGCTCCGAGTCCCTTTGCCGGTTTTTGCTTGAGAAGGCCCAAGTAATTACCTCAAACATGATTGTGATGCCACCTTACTATAGAATATGGGTTATGGACTAAGCTAATTTTTTATTTTACAGGTTGCTCTTGTTCCAGGAGATGCCTTTGGAGATGATAGCTGTATTAGGATGTCGTATGCAGCAGCTCTTGACACACTTACAGAAGCAACTCAGAAAATAAAGGGTGCAATCTCTCTTCTGAAACCACCTGTTCCAGTATAACTACTACATATGAGATGCCATATAAGCACGCTTGGGCTTTTTTTGATTGTTTGTTTAGGTTCACATTTTATCCATTAGGGAACATAATCAAATGTACTATGCAAGAGTAATAAATTAGAAAAGTTAGGTGACAACTATGATTTCAATTTTCTTTACTGTGGCCATCTATTTGCGAAACAGCAAATAACATATGAAATATTCTCTCACTTGTCTAATGTTTCAGTAGTAACAAGTTTACACGAGCATTGTATTTTTTAAAAATTAATAGTTCAAATATCAAGACATATTGTCGTTTGCATTTCCTTTGTCATCACAGTCTTCCCCTTTGAAGCATGTTATGAATTGAAAGATTCTTGATCTCTAGTATCTTTCAATTAATGACATATTGCATTTGGAAACTGCATTTGGGTGAGTGTTTGACAAATGCGAATTTCTATTCCAGGGTTAATCCAAGACAAGATTTTCTTTCTTAGTTCTAATTGGTACAAATGTACAAATCAAAGACAAGGACGCATATATTCTATTTGATTAAATCATATTCCGTTTACGGGTTTATTATAATACATAATGCCTTGAAGAACCACGATTTGCCTTGAATATAGCACCTAAACTAATCCCAGATTAACAAATCACAAAGACGATTAACAAATACGTGTCTGCCTGCGTCTCCGCCACACCCACACCCTTTTTAGTATTTCTTCCAACATTTTTTAGGATCAATTTTTGAACGCTACTCAAGAATTATATACGTACCATTCAAAATGGTATGGTTTGTTGTTCTACATCTTATCTTATCTACTCCTGCCAAAAATACAACTGTTTTCACCTTCAGTAGATTCATTGAAACATTGAGAGGTGAGAGATCCAGTTGTCAAGATAGAGAGAAAAAACGTTGTAATGATAGATAAAAATATGACAGGAACGAGGGACGATCTTTACGGTTAAAAGAAAGAGTTGTTATATTGATTAGAGAGTCGTTCTTGTAGTTACTTGAGGCAGAGTGAGAGTTGTTGGGTAAATTGTTGGAGTTGTCTTGCAATTTCAACTTGTTTTGACGAGCTTTATTTGATCAAACAAAAAGGACACTGACCAAGTTGGAAGTCTCAAATTGGTTATTTGACGGAAGTCATGAATTTCTGGGAGCTTCAGCATAAATTATACTTCGGTTCTCCCATAACCTGATAATTACTGTTCAACAATGTAAATCTTAACCATCAAACGTGAAAGTAACACGTTGAAATAGTTCAACTAGTCACCATGGATCATTGGATTGCAGGTTCGATTGACCATTTGCAGCTAACATTTTCTTCGTCCCCATTCACCACTTGATATCTCCTAAGTGACCAAATCATTGCAGCTAAGTTAATTTTTTCTTAAGAAACCATCAAACATGAAAGTGGGACCTTAATGGTTTATATGATCTCCAACTTCATGAAATCACTTCTGACGTTCCTAAACAAGATAAAATCCGGTTCATGAAACCACAAGTTTTAACGCGCCAACTTCACATCCTCATCCATTTGAAGCTTTTCCCCTCTCGTTTCCAATATTTTTTTCCCATTTTTATTCTGAAACTCCGAATCACGAAAGTCATTTGGTATCTCCTAGATGCACTAAAGCGTACCTGGTGACGTCAACTTGAGAGTTTGAGGAATACATGCACATCTGAGTAGTGCATTTATACATAAGAAATACAATAATAAATCATCTCCTATTTATCATAAAAAACAGTCCAATTTTACTTGAGCAAATCTTACTTACTTCGTAACGTTTGCTTTCACGTCCTATGGTTAGGATTCTGTCTCTAGAATTTTTCAACTGCTATTCGCTTAACTAGCGAGTACATAAAAGAAGATTTTCTTGACATATAAAAAGAAACACAAAACATTGTTTACAGAAATACCACTGGCATTCCACATGTTTATGTTGAATCAACCTTAACTCGACCATATTAGTTCGTCCGTAGGAAATGACAATATGGTCCGCCTGAACTCTATATAAATGGTTTCTTATTCTTGTTACATGTCAGAACTGTGAATACCAACACAAAGCTGCATATTGCAATCAACAATCTGATCGAGGTAGAACACAATCAACTTAAGACAGTGGTAAATTTCATGCCAGACGAATCGACCCATCATCCAAACGAGATGGAGAATTCTCCTGGTGAATCAAGTATATCCGATCGCAGCATGGACAGCAGTGGACATGCTTATAAAGTTGGATTTCCACCAAAGAAGAAGCTCTTGACGGAGTTCAAGGACATTATGAAGGAAACACTACTTTCTGATGATCCTTGGAGGCCTTTCAAGGACCAATCAAGGTCGAAAAAAATCGGGTTAGGCATTCAGACTCTTTTCCCAGTGTTTGATTGGGGCAAGCATTACAGTCTTACAAAGTTCAAAGGTGATCTCGTTGCCGGTCTCACAATCGCAAGTCTAGCTATTCCCCAGGTACTTAATGTTGGAAACTTCGGGTTGTGATAATCCTGGACTCTTCTCAGATCGTGTACGGATCACTTTCCGAACAAGATTATTCGACCCTATTACACTGCCCGGGTTGCACGAATACCTTGCGGGGATAATCCTGAGAAGGAACAATCTCGTTCAGGCAATATGAACTTCGATCAGAAAGTGTTGAATTTGGTAATGTTTTGTATTATTTCTTGATTGAAAAAATTCGTTACAAACTGTGACAATATATATTGGGTACAAATGTAGCCGTTAGTTACAATCTATGATTTGCTAGAAGGATGTCTGGATGAGATGTTGTTGCCTTGATGAAATATGCGATTGATAGGTTTCCTTTGAAGAATACGACCGTTGGTGTGATGGATTTGTTCCCTTATGACAGTGATGATAAAGGTAAGTCTGAGCCACTTTTATATTTCAACACTCCCCCTCAAGTTGAGTTCGGAAAATGTTGAAAGAACCCAACTTGTGGAGAATGTTATGGAATTGTTTCTGGTCAAGTGCTTTGGTGAAGATATCTGCGAGTTGGTCCTTACTTGGAACATAAGGAACCTCAATTTCTTTGGCTTGATTTTTTCTCTCGAATGAAGTGACAGTCCACTTCTATGTGCTTGGTTCGTTCGTGAAACACGGGGTTAGAGGCGGTGTGTCGGGCGGCATGGTTGTCACAATGCATTAACATAGGCTCCTCGTAGGGAACTTTCATTTCACTGAGGAGTTGTTTGAGCCATATAAGCTCACTAGTAGTAGATGCCATTGCCCTGTATTCAACTTCTGCACTCGATCTAGCGACAACATTTTGCTTTTTACTTCTCCATGTGACTAAGTTTCCACCCACAAATGTACAAAATCCAGTTGTGGACTTCCTGTCATGACTGCCGGCCCAATCTGCATCAGAGTAACCAATTATTGAATTAGAGCAGTTTCTTTTCATCCATATCCCTTATCCTGGTGTTTTCTTTAAGTACCTAAGTATCCTATCTATGATGTCAAGGTGATGTGTGTGAGGGTTGTGCATGAATTGACTTATTGTGCTAACGGCATATGTTATGTCTGGTCTAGTGACAGTGAGATAAATGAGTTTTCCTACTAATCGTTGGTATTGTCCTATGTCATGGAGGGGTTCTCCATCAGTAAGCCCAATTTTGCGATTGGTCTCAATGGGGGTATTGGCAGGTTTAGACCCTAATTTTCCAGTTTCTTGGAGGAGATCTAGGATATATTTTCTTTGAGATAAGAATAAGCCCTTTTTAGAATGAGCAATTTCGATACCTAGAAAGTATTTCAGTGTTCCTAGATCTTTAATATCAAATTTGGTTTTTAGGTAGGATTTCACATGGTTGATCTCAAGATTGTTATTTCCTGTGATTATGATGTCATCTACATAAACTAGGATAATGATGGTAGAGTTGTTTGTATGTCTAATAAACATGGATGCATCAGCAGAGCATTTGTTAAAACCGAAATGAAGAAGAGATAAGCTGAGTTTTGCGTACCATGCTCTAGGAGATTGTTTAAGTCCGTAGATGGATTTATGGAGTTTGCATACCTGATTTTGAGGGGAGATATACCCTGGAGGAGGAGTCATGTAGACTTCCTCTTCAAGAGACCCTTGAAGGAAGGCATTCCGTACGTCCATTTGATAAAGGTCCCACCCATAATTAACAGCAATAGAAAGAAGAACTCTTACAGTGTTCATTTTGGCTACAGGAGCAAAGGTCTCTAGGTAATCGAGCCCATAGGTTTGGGTGTACCCTTTAGCCACTAGTCTAGCCTTATATCGGTCAATAGAACCATTACTGTTGTACTTAATTTTGTATATCCATTTACATCCTACAGGTTTGATTCCAGGTTTTGAGGGGACTAGGGTCCAGGTTTGGTTTTTTTCTAATGCGTCTAGTTCATCTTTCATAGCACATACCCATTTTGGGTCTCTAAGGGCTTCATGGTAGGAGGTGGGTTCACTAGTTTTATCGATTACATTCAAAAAAGAGTAATAAGAGGGTGTTATGGTATTGTAGGAGATGTAATTTTGGATGGGGTAAGTCGTGTTGTAGGTGATGAAATCCTGAAGGCGAGTAGGAGTCCGGGTTGGACGTTTAGACCTTCTTGTGGGGGTCCCACCGGGTTCAGTACCTGTAACCTGTTCACCATTGAGTGTGAGTTCAGTATCTGTAACACCTGTAACCTGTTCGTCTCCCCCGTCTTGAGGAATAGGGTTTTCCTCAAGGGGAGGAGATAAATCAATCATCTCAATGGTAGGGAGAGGAGGTGTCTCGCCTGGTGGGTTAGTATGAAAGGATTTAAAATAGGGTTCATTTTCAAAAAAGGAGACGTCGCGAGATATGTAAAGTTTGCAATCTATTGGATCATAGCATTTGTATCCTTTTTTGCGAGAGGAATACCCAAAGAAGATAGTTTTGACAGATAGAGAATCAAATTTATCAATTCGTTTTTTGTGAACATAACACTTGCATCCAAAAATCTTAAGATGGTCAATGCTCATGTGTCTACCATTGAGAATTTCTAGGGGTTGTTTGTTTTGAATGACAGGACTGGGAATTCGATTGATAAGATAAACTGCAATTAAAATAGCTTCAGACAAAAAAATCTTTGGTACATGAGTTTGGAAAAGTAGAGCACGAGTAACATTTAGAAGATGACGATTTTTCCTTTCAGATATGCCATTTTGTTCAGGTGTGTTAATGCATGTAGTTTGGTGAAAATACCTTTTTCTTTTAAATTTTTTTGGAATATGTTACTGGTGTATTCTAATCCGTTATCAGATCGAAAAATTTTAATCCTAGAATCATACATATTTTCTACGAAAGTGACATATTCACAGAAAACAGAGAAAACATCGGATTTTGATCTTAACAGGTATAGCCAAGTGGTGCGAGAGAAATCATCGATAAAAGTCACGAAATATTTAAACCCATTATAAGATTCGACTGGGGCAGGGCCCCAGATGTCAGAATGTACCATTTCCAAGGGCTTCTTTGTCCGAGTTGTTGATGCATGGAAGGGCAACCTGGTCTGTTTCGCAAGGCGACAAGTCTCACAACATATGTCAATATTTAAATTTAAACTAGGCATCAAATGTTTTAAAACGTGCAAGGACGGATGTCCCATGCGTTTATGCCAGATATTTGGCATTTGAGAAGACACATTATTAGCAACTGAATTTTTATTTGAGTCTAAAACATATAAGCCATTAACGAGCAAGCCTCTACCAGTCATCTTCCCTGACGTTCGGTCCTGAAATAACACATCAAAAGGTGTAAAAATGACATTGCAATTTAAATTTTGAGTGATCTGTGATACAGAAAGAAGGTTTGTCGTGAATTCTGGGATATATAAAACATTTTCAGTAGTTCGGTTTAGCAATTGTGATTCTCCTATTCCATTGATTCTGACTTGATTTCCATTTGCAACGGTGACAAACTTATTCATATTGGGATCATAATAAATATTACTTAATAGATTTTTGTTACCAGTCATGTGGTCAGTAGCTCCGGTGTCGATTATCCATGAATTCATGAAATTAGCAAGATTTGCAATGGAATTAAGAGAGCTAATACCTGATCTATTACCTGAGTGGCTCTGATTTTGTCCTGAAAGCTGAAGAAGACTGTTCCTTGTAGTCCACGCTCAGCTCCTGTTCGCATCTCAGTACACCCGTTCATATTCGGGTCCGGAGCCCGCCCGCCAGCGTTGTCGATATTCGGGTGATCCGCGTATGAATCGGAGATAAAACCCCGAATCCCCGAGCTCGACCCGATCTGCCCCCATTTTTGGTATTCTCCTGCAAAATTAGGGTTAGGGTTTTGGTCTGGTTTTCCGCCGCCGCTTGGTCCTCTGCTATCACCCCCTTTTCCTCCGCGTCCATCCTTGGGTGGTCGGAGGTGCGGGTAGAGAAACCAACAGCGGTCGCGGTTGTGGCCTTGCTTCTTGCAGTTGTCACAGTGCTCATCTCTCCTTCTCCCGAACTGTCCTTTGTTCTTTGTGTTTTGGTTTTGGTGATTTGCAGCGGAAAAAGCTTGGTTTTCTTTTTCTGTGTTTTGGTTCATGCCTTGCCTTCACGTTTCTTCGCGTTGTGTCATCGCTACGATCTGACTGAGGGGCGGAAGCTCCGATGAGGAAAGGATATGCGATCTGAGGGTCTCGTAGCTAGGGTCGAGTCCCACGAGAAAGTGGTAGATTCGACCTTGCTCGACTCTTTGCTGGATGATCTTGGGATCAGTGCTTGGTGGCTCGTAGATTCCGAGCTCGTCCCACCGACTTTTGAGTGCGCCGAGATATTCGGTGATGGATTTCTGCCCTTGTCTTGTTTGTGCGAGTTCTTGTTTTATTTTGAAGACGTGGGCGAAATTTTGTTGCTTTCCATACAGATTATGGGTTTCATCCCACAGTTCCTTTTCCGAGTTTGAGTAGAGAAAGAGGTCGGCGATCGGTGAATGCATGGAGTTTAATATCCAGGTCATCACCAGATGATCCGCCGTTTGCCATTCTGCCACCTTGGTGCCGTCGGTCGGTTTGTTTGTGTCTCCGGTGATGTGACCTAGTTTGCCCTTGCCACTAAGGGACAGAGTGACTGATCTCGCCCATGATAAATAGTTTGCGCCGTTGAGTAACTGAGTGGTCAGTCGTTGCGGCGTGGGTGCTTCTGAGGCCATTAGAGGGATGGAGGTTGTCTTTCGACGTCAGCCCCCTCGTGGGATTTGGGATTCGGGTTTTTGGTTGGCTTGGTTTGGTTTGTGGGATGAGTCGGTGATGATTTTTGGGTGGTTTCTAAGGTGAGTATCTCTGGTGATGAAACACCCGTTTCTGAGACGTTTTCAAAGAGGCTCTGATACCATGTTGAATTTGGTAATGTTTTGTATTATTTCTTGATTGAAAAAATTCGTTACAAACCGTGACAATATATATTGGGTACAAATGTAGCCGTTAGTTACAATCTATGATTTGCTAGAAGGATGCCTGGATGAGATGTTGTTGCCTTGATGAAATATGCGATTGATAGGTTTCCTTTGAAGAATACGACCGTTGGTGTGATGGATTTGTTCCCTTATGGCAGTGATGATAAAGGTAAGTCTGAGCCACTTTTATATTTCAACAGAAAGGTAGAGAAAAACTGTGTTATTCAAGTACCGAATCCCTCTAATAATGAGATAAATCGAAAAGGCAGAATGACGGTTACACAACCGCTTTTCGGTTGGTATTATCCACTCAAACCGGAAATACATAAAATCCAATAAAGAATCAATATGGATTTCCCGAAGAGCTTATTTAGGGTCTGCGCCCCCTCGACCCCTGTTTCATATTCGTGGTCGATAAACCGTTAGCTCAACAAGCGTGCACTCCGCACTACCCAAACTCGTTTCCGAGCGTAACGATAAATCGCATCGGTCTCAAGTAAATCACATTACGACTAAAATGAATCGATGACACTAAAATCACCAACACTTAAAGCCCAATAGTTCATTGTGTCTATGATAAATTGAGTTGGATAGTTTTCAGTAACAAACATTTTTTATTTCTTGTGTAGGACATTGGATATGCGCAACTAGCAAGTTTGGACCCTAAATACGGTCTTTGTATGTTCCGATACTATGGTTTCATTGGCTTCTCTATGTGACATGTTTTCTTGTTCATAATTTTGGTTGATTTACCATAGACTCAAGCTTTGTGCCACCACTTATCTATGCTGCCATGGGGAGTTCAAGAGATATTGCTATTGGGCCGGTTGCGGTGGTATCTCTGTTGTTGGGAACGTGCCTAAGAAGTGAGTTTGATCCTGTAACTCAAAAGGCAGATTACATAAGATTGGCTTTTACTGCAACATTTTTCGCTGGCGTTGTCCAGGCCTCACTTGGATTCCTCCGGTAATAATTCTACAGTTAACTTCTCTTTATCACCTGAAGTCGCCTGCTAAATGATAATCTCTGACTCTATATTGATACTCTCTCTAATCTGTGGATATATATTGTCTTGTCTTTTACTTCAGGCTTGGCTTCTTAATTGACTACTTATCACATGCTTCCATTGTGGGATTCATGGGCGGGACATCCATCACGATTGCCCTCCAACAGCTCAAAGGCCTCCTTGGGATAAACAATTTCACCAAGAAGACAGATATTATCTCTGTTATGCACTCCGTGTGGGGCTCGGTTCATCACGGGGTATGAAATTCAAATAATCTTCTTTTACTCATTATTTGTCTAACTTTTTTTTTTGAAAGAGGTTAGGATATTACTTGTCTCACTTTTACTAATTCCCTTTTTCTTTGATTCCTCAGTGGAACTGGCAGACAATAGTCATAGGTGTTGCCTTCTTAATATTTCTGATGATCGCGAAATATGTTGTAAGCACTGTAAAGCTGAATTCATGAACCATGAACTTCTAATTTTTCGTTGTCTAAACAAGCATCTATCAACAGGGAAAGAAGAACAAAAGGCTTTTCTGGGTACCTGGACTTGCTCCGTTGATGTCTGTTATTTTCTCCACATTTGTCGTCTATATTACGCACGCAGACAAGCAAGGAGTTCAAATTGTATACACCGAGTTCTTAGTGCTGAATTTCTATGAAAGATTTTTCGTCTTGTCTGTTTTTAGTTAACGACGAATGTGCTTCAATTTTCTTGTTCTACGGGTGAGACACATAGAAAAGGGAATTAACCCTGTCTCGCTGAATCAAATTTTTTTCACCGGACATTATTCTATCAGGGGTTTGAGAATTGGTGCACTAGCAGGAATGGTTGGTTTAACGGTACGTTTCCATGAAACAACGATCTTTGTGTTTTGTTTGTGGTCTATTGCTTCGAAATATCTCTTATTTTGTCTTATTGTGATAAAATTCGTTAGGATGCTATTGCTATTGGAAGGACTTTTGCTGCCATGAAGGACTACCCGATCGATGGAAACAAAGAAATGGTGGCTTTAGGAACAGTGAACATGGTTGGCTCCATGACTTCTTGCTACGTAGCAACAGGTACTGTTGCAACATTCTTCGCGTTAAATCAGACGAATTGTGAAACCAATATCAATATAACAACCTACAATAAATACAAGTCGCACAATAAATACAAGACACCCACATTGACACACTATTCACGTGGAGGAGATTGTGATGGAGGGTTGAGATGGAGTGGAATGGTTGGATGGTGAGGATGAAGGATGAAGGATGAAGGTTTTTTTAAGGTAAATCTCTCTCTCTCTCACTCTCTCGTATCACACCCTCACTCGTCTCTCCCTCTCCCTATCAGTGTTGTGCTCCAGCGAGTGGAGATGATCTCCGACGGGGTTGAGGTGGTCGGCGTCGATTGCTTGTGGAGGTGAGTTTGTTGTATGCTAAACTCATCTCATTTGTTTCTTTTTCTTTCTCTCTCAACCTGTCTTGTTTCCAGTTGTTGTGGTCGGTGTGGAGATTGGTGGAGGTGTGGTTGTGAATCGGCAAGGAGGTGCGATCGTTGATCGAGCAAGAGTGGATTGTGATTTTGGGAGAAGTGCTCGTGGAAGTGTCGTCAAGGTTCTTCGAAGGTTTCTTCAAACCTTCACGGTATGTCAAACTTGTAGTCGTAACTCACTTTTGTTGTGTGAGTATTTTGGAAGTCGACGGTAGGCCGAAATGCACGTCGCAAGCAAATGTGCAGCAGTTTACTGCTGCATCGGTCGACCGGTTGGTGCAACGGTCGACCGTTCCTAGTGTGATTTTGGGATTTTGCCTCGCGTCGGTCGAATGATGCCTTTGGGCAGTCGACCGGTGGTGCGTTAGAGGCAAGCCCTGGATGTTTTCGGTCAGACGGACCCCTTTTGCCGTTCGACAGTATGCACTGTTGTAGGTCGGTTGAGGCGTTGACCATCCAAACGGTCGACTGACTGTTTGACTCGTCCGATCGACGACTTAAGTTAACTTGTGGTTTGGTTCGACCGATGGTGGTTCGGTCGACCGATGTTGATTGGATGTGACGGAGGATTTCACTGGTGTTTTTCGGTCGACCGATGGTGCTCGGGGGTTCGACCGGTGGATTTTGTTGAGCGATGGGAATTTTACTGGTGGTTTTCGGTCGGACGGGCCCCTTTGCCGTTCGACCAATTGGTCGTCATGTTCGTCAAACCTGGGAGGTGACATTCTAAATGGTCGACCGGTCCCAGACTTTGGTTCGATCGAACGTGTGTTGTTGGTAGGAATTGTTCGACCGATGGAGGGTCGGTCGATACAATTACCCTATTTTAGTGAGAGTCGGTCGACCAAGACTCTTGGTTCCGTCGACCGATTTTGTCTAGCTTGGACATATGAGGCGTGTTTGTTGTGGTTTTCCTTGTGAGACGAGTTGTGATGTCGATGTTCTTCCGGCAAGTGTGCTAGTGATCACGGGTGTTGCGGTGGTTGGGTGAAAGAGCCCTGGAGCCCCGTAACTGTTGCGAGAGTTGTGGTTGGGTAAAAAAGCCCTGGAGCTCAGCTAGTCTGTGCGGGGTTTGGTGAAAAAACTCTGGAGCTCCGTAGTGCGTTCAGGTTGGGTGAAAGAGCCTTGGAGCCTGAGCAAGGACCGCGTGATAAGGGTTGGGTGAAAGAGCCCTGGAACCCTGGTCGGGTCGTGGTATCTGTGGTTAGGTGAAAAAGCCCTTGAGCCCAGCTTGACGACGTTGAGTGTTGCGGCGGTTGGGTGAAAAAGCCTTGGAGCCCCGTAACTGTTTGTGGGAGTTGTGGTTGGGTGAAAAAGCCCTGGAGCCCAGCCTTGTGTTATGCTTTTCTTTGTTGATAGAATTGCATGCTAGAGTGTTCCAGTTTCATGCATTTGTAGAGTTTGGCATACGGGGTTTCCTTCTGGAAACTCAGACATTGTTGCATGTTTTCTTTTCAGGCCGTAATCGGTGTTAGAGGGTGGTGACCGAGGGAGGAGTATCGCTACCAGATCTTGATTTCTCTCATTTTGAGGTCGAGTGATTACGCGTACTTTGTATATTCTTTTGATGTAATCACACTTTTGAAAACTTGGATATATATATATATATATATATATATATATATATATATATATATATATATATATGAGGAGGGATCCACTACCCTGGTGTTTTTTAACATAACTTTTACACTAAATCTGGACCCTCCATCACCAAAACAGGAATGATTAGGATTTCGAGCAAAATAATTATTTTTTTATTCCCAAATCTCAATCTTCTCCCCCATCTTCCCTTCTTTTCTCTGCTCACGTTTTCTTCTCCATCTTCCCAACTCTTTGTTTTTTTTCTTTTTCACGAATGTGAGTTTGCTGAAGAGTTTTAAATTATAGTATGCTTTAGATTAAATGTTTTTAGTTTATTTGAAGTTGTTGTTTTTACATGTAGTCTACCGACTTGTAGATTTTGACTCATGATTTTAGTGTTTATTTCACACTTTCAAGGTCTACTTTCCTGTGGTTAATTTGGTGGATTTAATTAATTGACTAATGTGTGGTTTTATTTGATTTTTTTAGTAGAGCACTCCTCATCGATCAATTGGATACAAAAAATCTAGATTGTGACGAACCTTTGCCAAACAACTCACTCATAGACATTGTCACGTAAACATATAAGGGTGTGCGTCCCTTCAAAGGCATGGTGTTTGACTCTCTTGATGAAGCTCACTACTTTTGCCATCTCTATGCTCAAGTTAGTGGCTTTAGTGTGCGAATTCGAAATTCTAATACCTTCTCTAGAAGTGCTGAAATTAGGTATCGACGCTATGTATGCTCGTGTGAGGGGCATTCGTCAGAGCGCATTTCCGACGTGGATGAAAGAAAAAAAAAAGACTCTCACATGTAGAACTGGTTGTCTCGTAGCTTTTACTTGTTGGCTTTTTTGCCTTAATCTTATGTTTTAATGATTTAATCAACCGAATCTTAATTAGAGTAGCACACACTATGCATTGCATATATATTGTATTGTGCTAACCTCTACAGGTGATCAAGACTCAAGAAACAAGGAAATGAAGTCAAGACATGTAATTAAAGCTAAATCGAAGACATGTAATCTTAATTTCTTTTGAGTCTTAGGAACAAAGTGTAATTGAGCATACTTGAGCTAAAATCAACTTAATCACACACTAGGTTCCCTATAGAAGTCACACACGAAATTTCACATAATTTGGACTTCAATAGATCACCCAAACTTAGACCGGAAAACACCAAAACTTGAATTGCAAAAGTCTGCCCACATTCGGTCGACCGCAACATGCCGTTCGGTCGACCGGATGATCAATTAATCATGTTTGTGTTTCCCTGTCTAGTTTCGGTCGACCGCACCATATCTTTCGGTCGACCGTCAGATCATATTTTCTCGACCGTTACTTTTGTCGTATATACCCAACGGTCGTATTCGTATTAATCAAAATATACCCCTTATACATTTTATGTATCGGTCGACCGAGGACCAAGATCGGTCGACCGAATGAGCGTGTCCAGACAGTCCAGAATCTCCTGTCCAAAATCGGTCGACCGGAAGAACCTGTTTCGGTCGACCGTTCACATATTTGTTGTCAACCCCATAGTGCCTGGACGAAATCGGTCGACCGAACCCTCTTAGTGTGTTCGACCGATGACTTAAGTTTTCTTAAGTCGTAGCGTTGGGCGGTCGACCGTTGCTTAACCGGTCGACCGAACTGAGTGTAAAACTGCCTAACGGTCGACCGATTGTCCCGATCCGGTCGACCGAATTCAGCCAGAATTGGGTTCTGAACTTTCTGTTTTGTGTAATCACACTTCAACTCATACCCAATCAATCCCAACGGCTCTATTCTCTCTAATGCCTATATAAGGAGTTGTAAAACACATTTTAACACAACTCTCCCACCACAAACTTGTCCCAAACTTTAGAGAGAATCCAAAACACTCAAAGCCTCAAATCTCCACACTTAGTGATCATTTCTTCATCCTACTCAAGTGTGCTCAAAGTTTAGAGAGTGTTGTTCCACTCAAGTTCTCAATTGTTGTAAAAGGAAGCAAGGACTTCGGTGAAAGCCCGAAGTGTCCCTCTCGGATTGTGAGAGGAAGATTCCAAGCTCGGCGAGGGTTGTTCGCGAGTTTGACGGTTGTAAAGGTGTTCTCTCCCGGCCCGGAACGGGGAGTGGTTAGCGAAGTCGTGAGCGGAGCTCGGTGATCCGAGTGGAGCTTGCAAGAGAGGATTAGGACCCGGGTGGGGTGCCGAACCTCTATAAAAATCCCCCGACTTCTTGTGGTTTGCATTTTCTATTCCTTACTTGCTTGTTTGTTTTAATTCCGCTGCATTTACTCGATTGTTTTAACAAGTAGGTGCTTAGATTAAAAAGTGATTAGTGGACCCATAAACCACACGATCCTACATTATTGTGTCAAGAAAGAAGGAGACAAATCATTGGATATCAACAATAGTTGAGAACACACACAATCATGTGCTCGCTAGTCCTAAAAGTGTTTGTAATCTTAGAAATCAGAAGTTCATGCCTTCAATTGGCAAAAAATTAGTTGAATTTTTGTACGAGATTGGACTTCCTACAGGTAAAGTGCCAGAGGTATTTAATTATGAATCTAATGTTAACTTTTCAAGTAGGGACTGCTGGAATCATGTTAGAAATTTTAGAACAATAAATTTGGATATTGACGATGCTAGGAGTGTTTTCATTTATTGTAAAACGAAGCAAGCTCAAGATCCAAGTTTCTATTTTTCAATTTTACATGACAATGAGTCTCGAATGGTTAATTTCTTTTGGGTGGATTCTAGAGCCCGCTTATGTTACGAGCGATTTGGTGATGTTGTTGTAGTTGATACTGTTGGATTTCATGTTTAATTATACATATATATATTCGAAATTTTTATGTATAATAAGGATCATCTACAATTTTCTACGATTTAATTCATGCATGTATTGGTTTGTTTCAATAACTAGTTTTAAAAACTTATTAAAACAAACATGAGTCTACGAAATTCATACCTAGAAGTTCTCTAAAACTTCTTGAAGATTCGGAGACGCTGTGGATGCTTGTTGCTGCGCCGGATGTCTCCGAGATTTCACCAAACTCTAAACGAGATTGGAGAGAGAAGAGCTAGCCTCTCGACCTCCAATAGAGTTTAGAATCCAATTACTAACCCCTTTAGTTTCCTTGAGAAGATGACCTCTTGAAACTAAATCTAAACTTAAGAATTTGTGGAAATTTCGTGGAGAATTAAGGAGAGAGATTTTGCATGAAAAACAATGAATTAATTCAACTAAGGAGGTAATGAGATAACTTGTATTTATAAGTTCTCTCCAAATTACCTATTCATGTGCAACCTCTTGCCCATGATTTCATGCAAAATTCCATCTAACCATCCATTATTTAATAATAAATAATATTAGCCACGAATTAAATCAATTATGGACCAATTCCATGCATGATCTAATTAATGCTTAAATTAATTCTGCATTAACCGTCTGGACCGGTCGACCGTTTGTAGGTTTGGTCGACCGCTCGAACCTGGTTCGGTCGACCGTTCAACAACTCGGTCGACCGTTCGTAACAGGAATTATTCCATCGCTATGTTCGGTCGACCGACCGATCACATTCGGTCGACCGTTCGAACAGATGAAAATTCCCTGTTATCGGTCGAGACATGTCCGGTCGACCGTGCCCTATCGGTCGACCGTTTACTGCTAACCGGTCGACCGTTGGAGCACTGTTCCGCAGACTTGTCAAATTTCGGTTTTAACCCCTACAAAATTTGACATTTCGGGATTAGTAGTAAATTCACAACTTATGTAGCATATTATCCTATGTAATGATCAATCATTACACCTCATAATATTTACATCACGTATGAATTTAATTTAGATTCTAATTATGTTATTAATCACAACATAATTTTGATTTTGCTTGTTCACCCCATGTGTCATATTTTCTACATGAAACCCGACACATCCTATGAACTCAAAATCCCCATTACTCGTTTCCCAATTTTGTGGTGTGACCTATGGGAGGATCTAAACTAAGTTGGCAGTGATATTAAGAGCTTAATATCACAAGCTATAAGCGGTATCTAGCTACACATTATAGCTCCCAATTAGTTAGATGTCTTAATTCCATTCGAACCAAAACCCGATCCAATTAGTGATGGAGTGCACCACTTGTGTACGTCCCTTGCCTCATGATATTAAGAATACACACAAAGTAGTATTGTGTCATCTTTGTATTAGTATTCATTTCTTGATCTCTTTAAGCTAGTTATAAATATGTGACTTAATTCAAATCACATTGTGCACATTATAACTTTGCTTTATCAAGGGGCTCACTAATATCATCACTCAATTAAGAGGGGCAATGATAATCTTTTGACTAACTATCTTCTCCAACAAAAGTTGTACTTAACCAACCAATGTCTTTACACTACACTTATCGATAGTTCAAGACACTGATCTAATTAAGTATTCCTTAAGTGATCAGATATAAGTCTCATATCAAAGGACCAAAGACACAGTAAAATATTAATGACACAGAAACACATTTCTATAATATTTTACTTATTAGGTCTATTCAGTATACAAAAGTAATATTTTCCTCTTTTGCATACCCGTGTTGTCACTCACTTGTAGAGCTACAATGATCTATGACCAAACACGACAATCTTAACCCAGTAATTAATGTCCCATGTTAATTACCATGATTGCGAATCTCTTTTGTTTTATGTAAACCATTATCCTTTAGAGCTCTACGGTTAAGGACCAAGAGTCTCTTCCTCAACACTTCCAAAAGACGAATAACATAAACAAGGAACAAAATGATTTCTCATTCAATTCATAATAATTGACATTTAAAAGTAAAACTTTCAGAACACATTCCCTTCAATCTCCCACTTGTTATTAAAGTTTTCTTTCTCACACATACTCAATGCATAAAACAATAATAACTAGGGTAAACCCCATTACATATCAATCATCAAGCCAATCTACATGGTTCCTCAATCCCATGGACTCGAAATGCATTTCGCCCTTGGCTTGGGATAAGGGTTTTGTGAATGGATCAGCTGTGTTGCTGTTGGTGTCCACCCATAAAAGATTTATTTTGTCTTCGTCGATGAGGTCACGTGTCACGAAGTACTTACGATCCATGTACTTCACTTTGTGGTGTGATCTAGGATCCTTGATTTGCGAGATAGATGCACTATTATCGCAAAATAGCTCAATGGGTCCCTCGCTCGTGGGAACTACTCCAAGCTCTTCAAGGAACTTCTTGATCCACACTCCTTCCTTGCTCGCTTCAGCGACAACCATTACTTCGGAAGCAGTGGTTGAGTCGGCCGTAGTGCTTTGCTTCCAACTACGCCAATTCACAGCTCCACCATTCGGAAGGAAGACGTATCCTGATTGCGACATTCTATTGTCTGGATCACTCATGAAACTCGCATCCGAGTAACCCTCAGAAATCAATTCCATTTGTCCTCCATAAACAAGAATCTTATCCTTAGTCCGGTTAAGGTACTTCAGGATATTCTTGACCGCAGTCCAATGCTCAGGACCTGCGTTGGATTGGTGACGACTTGTCACGCTTAGAGCATACGAGACATCGGGCCTTGTGCAAGTCATCGCGTACATGATCGACCCAATTGCCGAAGCATAAGGGACATCCTTCATGTACTCTAAGTCCTTACGTGATTGCGCACGTTGAGACTTCTTGAGTTGCACACCCATACTCATTGGCACACTGCCCTTTTTGGAGTTGTTCATCTTGAACCTTTCCAAGACCTTGTCAATGTATGTACGTTGACTAAGGCCAATGAGTCTACGGGATCTATCTCGGTATATCTTGATTCTCAAGATGTATTGAGCCTCACCCATATCTTTCATTGAAAATGCAGATTTCAATGAACTTCTCGTTTGCTCAAGCAAAGGAATATGATTACCCATGAGCAATATGTCATCGACATATAAGATTAGGAATACTACATGGCTCCCACTAACATTCTTGTATATACAAAGTTCTTCCTTACTTTGAATGAAGTGAAGCTTTTTCACTTCCTCGTCAAAGCGTTTGTTCCAACTCCTTGATGCTTGCTTCAATCCATAAATGGATCTTTGAAGCTTGCATACATTTTTGCTATTCTTTGGATCTTCAAAACCTTGAGGCTGTACCATGTACACATCCTCCTCCAAGTTCCCATTAAGGAACGTCGTTTTGACATCCATTTGCCATATTTCATAATCATGAAATGCAGCAATAGCGAGCATAATCCGAATAGACTTGAACATGGCAACCGGTGAAAAAGTTTCATCATAGTCAATTCCTTGAACTTGAGTGAAACCCTTCGCTACAAGCCTTGCTTTGTAGGTTGTCAAGTTCCCATCCATGTCCATCTTCCTCTTGAAAATCCATTTATTTTGAATGGTCTTTTTCCCTTGAGGATGGTCAACCAAGTTCCACACTTGATTATCATACATGGATTCTATTTCGGATTCCATGGCCTTAAGCCATAGTTTGGAGTCTTCCCTTTCCATTGCTTCTTGGAAGGTCAAGGTATCATTGGTATCTAGTACCATGATTTCATGAAGTCCCAGATATAAGTCGGGTTTCTTCCTTTCCCTCGTTGACCTTCTTAGTTCTTTTGGTTCTTCTCGTGTCTCTTGAACTTCTTCCACAATTTCTTGAGGAGTCGGTTCACGTTCAACTCTTGAACGTACACTAGGTGGGGATGTTTGAGATTCTCTCACAATTTCTTGCGAGGGTCTCTCCCTCACGCTCCCACTAACCAAAGGAACCTCGGTTGGGCTTCATGATCTTGAATGTCATCATTCATGTCATGATCTTGTAGAGTATCTTGAGTTTCCTCAAGCACAATCCTACTCCTACTACTTTTTACTCTTTCCAGAAATTCCTTTTCCAGAAATGTGGCATCCCTCTCTACAATCACTCGATTGGAGGTGATATGTCAAAAGTAGTATCCTCTTGTCTCACGAGGATAACCAATAAAGAAGCATTTATCCGCTTTTGGTTGAAGTTTGGTCGACATCAATCTCTTGACGTAAGCCTCACAACCCCAAATCTTGAGAAAACTGAGCTTAGGTGTTTTACCACTCCATAGCTCATAAGGAGTTTTCTCCACGGATTTGGATGGAACATTATCTAGTGTGTAAGCCGCAGTTTGTAGTGCATAACTCCAAAAGTAAAGAGGTAATTCCGCATGACTCATCATTGACCGAACCATGTCGAGCAATGTCTTATTCCTCCTTTCGGATACCCCATTCCACTGAGGTGTACCGGGAGGGGTGAGTTGAGGTACAATACCAAACTCCTTTAGGTATGAGTCAAATTCGGCACTTAAGTACTCACCTCCACGATCCGTTCGTAGAGACTTGATTTTCTTGTCGAGTTGGTTCTCTACTTCATTCTTGAATTCTTTGAACTTGTCAAAAGATTCACTTTTGTTTCTCATTAGATAAACATAACCATAATGACTATAATCATCCGTGAATGTAATGAAGTACCTGAAACCATCTCGTGCACTAGTACTCATTGGACCACATACATCGGAATGTATCAAATCCAACAAGCCACTCACCCTTGGGCCTTTCTTCTTGAAAGGCTTTTTTGGTAATTTTTCCCATTAGACATGGTTGGCACGTCTCCAATGATTTAAAATCAAGTAGACCAAGAAGGTTAGCTTCTTGCAATTTCTTGATGCGTTTTTCATTTATGTGACCAAGACGATAGTGCCACAAGAGAGTATCATTCTAGTGAGTGGTCTTAAGTCTTTTGTTATTGATATTAAAGATTTGTTTATTATTCAATTCAAGCAAATAGAGATCATTCCTTATGAACGCATTTGCATAGAAAACACCATTCTTCGATATAGACAAACAAGAATTTGAAATATTTATATTAAAATTATCCATATCCAAACATGATACAGAAATAATATTCTTGCTAATCGAAGGCACATAATAAACATTCTTTAGACATAAATTTAAACCACTACATAATTGAAGCACCACATAACCTTGTGCAACCGCACACGTTCGCACCATTTCCGACCTTCAATTCTACCTCGTTCCTTACGAGTTCCTTCATATCCATGAGTAGTTGCACATTAGAAACTATGTGAGCACAAGATCCGGTATCAATTACCAAATCCTGGACAGAGGTGACTAAATTTATTTCAATAACAAATATACCTTTGGCCTTTTTAGGGCTCCTCCCATGGACGACAATGACTTGCTTGTCCCTACCCTTCCCCATGTCAACTTCAGCAGTTTTGAGAGCGTTGTGCAGCTCCTCAAGACTCACCCCTTTTTCACGCACGTGATAGTGCATCACAAAGTCCTTAAAGGACGGGGCTAGAGAGCCAAGAATCATATCTTCAGCAATGTCCTCGGGCATTGGTGAAGAGAGATTTGCCAACTTCTCAAGGTATCGTTGCATCGTGAGAAAATGCATAGATATCGATGTTCCCTCCGCCATGTGGCACCTTGTGAGTGCGATGATGGTCTTATAGCGCTCCTTTCGGGTACTATCCATGAACATCTTTGATAGAGCCTCCATGGTCTTCTTGGGTTTTGAATCCAAGTATTTCGCTTGAAGCGAGTCACCCATGGATGCTAGCATAAGACCGTGAACTTGGTTCTCTTGGTCTTCCCACTAGGCTTTAGCCTCTTTCTCTTCATCGGTTAATCTCTCATTCCACTTTGGGATTGGACCTTCCAAAATGTGAGATAGTTTCTCAAACTTTAACACGGTGTTGAGTTTGAGTTGCCAACTAATGAAGTTTGAGCCATCATTTGCTAAATGGTGTTTTTCTATCATGGATCGTACGATAGGTTGGATGTTCGACATTTTTCTACAAAATAAATCATATAGGATTTTAATGCCAATTTTATGTTTTAATACACATGCATACATATATTGAATATAAATGTAAATGTTGCAAATAAAAATCTTGCCCATAAATGCAACAATACAAGATCCCATTAATTGTAACATAGACTAGCTAAGGGCTATCAAATATATTACAACATCAAGGTAAGAAAATCATTTTTCTAATCACAACCTTTTTTGAATTTTAGCAATATTAGCATCTTCAAACTCTTGTGATTCTTGTCGTTTTAATTATGAGGGAATGTGACCTATCCTCGTAAGAAAAACTTTTTCCCAAAACCGAGCGAGGGCTCTAGGTAATGTTAAGAAAACTTATTTTCATTTGATACGAGATACATTTATCCATTGTATTCACAACTAAACATACTTGGGGTTCACTAGGGTGAAACACGCCTCATATATTTAATTGTGGCACAACAACAGACAACCATTATATCTCCCATTATTCCCAAAGATGGAGGGAGCTATCTCCCGCTAAGGGCGAGCAGAGTATCCCTCGATCAATGGTTGCTAGTGGATGAAATAAGAAGGAAATTTATTCTTAATTTTTGTTTGGACAATTTAACATGTGATTTAGAATTTTAGGTTATCATGCATATTATTAATCATACACATCCTAACATTCAACACATTCATCACATGCATAGCAAGATAAAAACAGAAATTAAACATTCACACAATCCACATCGTGTGAGTTTATATGTTCCCTTCGATCCTCGATCCTCGATCGATGCGTTACAGCGGCGACTTCCTCTTGCACCGGAGATGTAGATTTTACAGAAAATAAACATGCTCCTCACATTCGATAAAACCGACTAGTGCAAGTCCTATGTAAAAACCTCTCATATGCAAATGCAACTATCTAAAAGACGGAAATAGAGAGAATTTTGGCTTTTACATACATAAGCCCCTGTATAATAATAATGACATACATTCATAGCTTCTGATTTTGGAACATATAAACTCACAATCCTGCAAAGCAACTCAAGCATCCATGCACGCAATTGTTATAAACTACAGAATCTAATTTATCAATCATCTAGAATCCTAAACAATTCTTTGAAAAATATTTTGAAATCCATTAAAAACATTTTTCATCCATCCATAGTTCAAAAAATAATTTTGAACCGTTGTCCATCCTGTTGGCTTTTTGGCCTTAATCTTATGTTTTGATGATTTAATCAACCGAATCTTAATTAGAGTAGCACACACTATGCATTGCATATATATTATTGTGCTAACCTCTACAGGTGATCAAGACTCAAGAAAGAAGGAAATGAAGTCAAGACATGTAATTAAAGCTAAATCGAAGACATGTAATCTTGATTTCTTTTGAGTCTTAGGAATAAAGTGTAATTGAGCATACTTGAGCTAAAATCAACTTAATCACACACTAGGTTCCCTATAGAAGTCACACACGAAATTTCACATAATTTGGACTTCAATAGATCACCCAAACTTAGACCGGATAACACCTAAACCTGAATTGCATAAGTCTGCCCACATTCGGTTGACCGCAACGTGCCGTTCGGTCGACCGGATGATCAATTAATCCTATATGTGTTTTCCTGTCTAGTTTCGGTCGACCGCACCATACCTTTCGGTCGACCGTCAGATCATATTTTCTCGACCGTTACTTTTGTCGTATATACCCAACGGTCGTATTAGTATTAAACCAAAAATACCCCAAATGTATTTCATGTATCGGTCGACCGAGGACCACGATCGGTCGACCGTTGGTTCATCTCTTGACAAACCCAAAGTGCCTGTCCATAATCGATCGACCGCCAAAACCAGTTTCGGTCGACCGTTTAACCTTGTCAAAATCCCCTGCTATCGGTCAACACAATTTCGTTCGACCGATCCATTTTTCCCTCTACCGAAACGCTTGTTCGGTCGACCGGTAATCTTGTTCGGTCGACCGTTTTATTAATTGACTTAAGTGTTCAGTCAACCGATTCATATTTCGGTCGACCGTATCCCTATCGAACCCAAGCGTTCGGTCGACCGTTGCACCTTTTCGGTCGACCGTTTCTGGACAGATTTGCAGCCCGATTTTCTGCTTTGTGTTCCTTGCACAATATCCAACCAAATCTTGTCCCAACGGATCTATTCTCTCTAATGCTTATAAATAGAGTTGTAAAACACATTTTAACACAACTCTCCCACTACAAACTTGTCACAAACTTTAGAGAGAATCCAAAACACTCAAAGCTACAAACCTTCCACACTTAGTGATCATTTCTTCATCCTACTCAAGTGTGCTCAAAGTTTAGAGAGTGTTGTTCCACTCAAGTTCTCAATTGTTGTAAAAGGAAGCAAGGACTTCGGTGAAAGCCCGAAGTGTCCCTCTCGGATTGTGAGAGGAAGATTTCAAGCAAGCGAGGGTTGTTCGCGTTGCTTGTGGTGTAAAGGCGTTCTCTCCCGGCCCGGAACGGGGAGTGGTTAGTGAAGACGCAAGAGGAGCTCGAACGGGGATTCGAGAGGGGCTTGCAAGAGAGGACGTAGGCGCGGCCGAACCTCTGTAAATCCGGTGTCTTCTTGTGTGGTTTGCATTATTATTCCTACACTTGCTTGTTTTGTTTAAATTTCCGCTGCGCATATCGATTGCTTAAACAAGTAGGTGATTAGATTAAAAAGTGATTAGTGAACCCATAACCCACACGATCCTACACATCCAATTTCCAATGGAAAGATGAACTGCAGTTTTTCGGTTTTGTTGATTCTCTTACAAAATAATCGTTTTTAAATAAAACGAAATTATTGTAAGTTAGACTAATGTCTTAATCTTAATTCTAATAATTACATGGCATGTTTTAAAACTCTTAAAACATTCAGACGAATTATTACAGAGAATTATATCAACAAAACATTCATACACCGAAAAACCGGTAAACTGAATTGTTTAAATCCTAGATGGCAAACTAAATTCGTTTACAACCTTAAATCATAAGAAAATTGAACCCTAAAGCTCTGATACCACTGTTGGATTTCATGTTTAATTATACATATATATATTCGAAATTTTTATGTATAATAAGGATCATCTACAATTTTCTACGATTTAATTCATGCATGTATTGGTTTGTTTCAATAACTAGTTTTAAAAACTTATTAAAACAAACATGAGTCTACGAAATTCATACCTAGAAGTTCTCTAAAACTTCTTGAAGATTCGGAGACGCTGTGGATGCTTGTTGCTGCGCCGGATGTCTCCGAGATTTCACCAAACTCTAAACGAGATTGGAGAGAGAAGAGCTAGCCTCTCGATCTCCAATAGAGTTTAGAATCCAATTACTAACCCATTTAGTTTCCTTGAGAAGATGACCTCTTGAAACTAAATCTAAACTTAAGAATTTGTGGAAATTTCGTGGAGAATTAAGGAGAGAGATTTTGCATGAAAAACAATGAATTAATTCAACTAAGGAGGTAATGAGATAACTTGTATTTATAAGTTCTCTCCAAATTACCTATTCATGTGCAACCTCTTGCCCATGATTTCATGCAAAATTCCATCTAACCATCCATTATTTAATAATAAATAATATTAGCCACGAATTAAATCAATTATGGACCAATTCCATGCATGATCTAATTAATGCTTAAATTAATTCTGCATTAACCGTCTGGACCGGTCGACCGTTTGTAGGTTTGGTCGACCGCTCGAACCTGGTTCGGTCGACCGTTCAACAACTCGGTCGACCGTTCGTAACAGGAATTATTCCATCGCTATGTTCGGTCGACCGACCGATCACATTCGGTCGACCGTTCGAACAGATGAAAATTCCCTGTTATCGGTCGAGACATGTCCGGTCGACCGTGCCCTATCGGTCGACCGTTTACTGCTAACCGGTCGACCGTTTACTGCTAACCGGTCGATCGTTGGAGCACTGTTCCGCAGACTTGTCAAATTTCGGTTTTAACCCCTACAAAATTTGACATTTCGGGATTAGTAGTAAATTCACAACTTATGTAACATATTATCCTATGTAATGATCAATCATTACACCTCATAATATTTACATCACGTATGAATTTAATTTAGATTCTAATTATGTTATTAATCACAACATAATTTTGATTTTGCTTGTTCACCCCATGTGTCATATTTTCTACATGAAACCCGACACATCCTATGAACTCAAAATCCCCATTACTCGTTTCCCAATTTTGTGGTGTGACCTATGGGAGGATCTAAACTAAGTTGGCAGTGATATTAAGAGCTTAATATCACAAGCTATAAGCGGTATCTAGCTACACATTATAGCTCCCAATTAGTTAGATGTCTTAATTCCATTCGAACCAAAACCCGATCCAATTAGTGATGGAGTGCACCACTTGTGTACGTCACTTGCCTCATGATATTAAGAATACACACAAAGTAGTATTGTGTCATCTTTGTATTAGTATTCATTTCTTGATCTCTTTAAGCTAGTTATAAATATGTGACTTAATTCAAATCACATTGTGCACATTATAACTTTGCTTTATCAAGGGGCTCACTAATATCATCACTCAATTAAGAGGGGCAATGATAATCTTTTGACTAACTATCTTCTCCAACAAAAGTTGTACTTAACCAACCAATGTCTTTACACTACACTTATCGATAGTTCAAGACACTGATCTAATTAAGTATTCCTTAAGTGATCAGATATAAGTCTCATATCAAAGGACCAAAGACACAGTAAAATATTAATGACACAGAAACACATTTCTATAATATTTTACTTATTAGGTCTATTCAGTATACAAAAGTAATATTTTCCTCTTTTGCATACCCGTGTTGTCACTCACTTGTAGAGCTACAATGATCTATGACCAAACACGACAATCTTAACCCAGTAATTAATGTCCCATGTTAATTACCATGATTGCGAATCTCTTTTGTTTTATGTAAACCATTATCCTTTAGAGCTCTACGGTTAAGGACCAAGAGTCTCTTCCTCAACACTTCCAAAAGACGAATAACATAAACAAGGAACAAAATGATTTCTCATTCAATTCATAATAATTGACATTTAAAAGTAAAACTTTCAGAACACATTCACTTCAAATACAACCTACAAAGCCAATAAATATGACTTGCCATTTGGGCTCTTTATGGGTGTTAATAACCATTTCCAATCTATATTGTTTGGTTGTGCTTTGTTGCAAGATGAGACTGAAGAATCATATGAATGGAAAGGCGCCGATGTCAATTTTTAACCGATCAAGATAAAGCAATTGGGAATATGGTAAGAGAAGTTTTCCCTACAACTACCCATAGATTGTGTCTTTGGCATATCATGAAGAAGTTTCCAGAAAAATATGGTTATTTGTATAGAAAGAAATCACCATTCAAGAAAGATATCAAAAAATGCTTACATCAATCCGTCACGACGGAGCAATTTGAGAAAGAATGGAATGCAATCATGCTAAGGTACATTTATCATTGAACTACAATTTAATTTTTATGTTATACGTTTGTTCATTTTTTTAACTTTGCCTGCAGCTACAATCTGATGGATGAGTCATGGCTCAAACAAATTTTCGATATCCGCAGTTCTTGGGTTCCTGTTTACAACCGACCAATTTTTTTTGCCGGTATGAACACCACACAACGTTGCGAAAGTATGCACTCATTCTTTGATTCATTTGTGCATAGTGGCACTACATTAAGAGAATTTGTTGTGAAGTATGAGCAAGCTCTTATGCGTCGGTACAAAGATGAGAATCGGGAACATTTTGCCTCAAAGCACATGAAACATGTCCCAAAGATTAGGCCACCAATAGCTGATCATGCTGCTACCGTCTACACACGAAATGTGTTTAACATATTTGAGGAAGAAGTGTTAGAGAGCTTCTGGTTGACAATCGAAAAGTTAGAGAAAAATGAATCTTCCAATTCTTACTCAGTATCAAGTATCCAATCTCCGGATATTAAATTTATTGTCTCATTTAATATTGCATTATGGAATGCTGCCTGCGAATGCCACCTGTTTGAGTTTAAAGGCATTCTATGTCGACATATATTATCTATCTTTCTCAGGAAAAATGTTCAAAGGATACCACCACAATACATTCTTCAAAGGTGGACCATAGAAGCAGGTGATGGTATTCCCATTCCTTTGAAAATCGATGCAGATAAGTCTTCCTTTGTCCGCACTTCGAATTTTCATCGTAAAACAAGTTTGTTGTTGCCGTATTTACATGAATCTGAAGAATCTTATCAAGTGATAATTGATGCCATGGAAAAAGCATTTAAAGAAGTTGTCAAATTGAAGAGTTCCAACAATGACCCCATTCAAGTGGAGGAAAGACAATTTCCAATTGAAGACACACACCACTAGCTGATCCGCAAGTCGCAAAAACAAAAAGGTCAGAAGAAAAATTCTGAAAAAGAATCAGATTATGGAAGGCTTAAAAGTGGCCTTGAAGTTGGAATGGCCGCTACCAAAAAACAAAAACGAAGGTGTAGTATTTGCCATGAGTTGGGTCATTATAATACTACTTGTAAGAATCAATGAGGTGCAGCAAATGTCTTTTGTTGTTTTCTGTTATCTTTAAAAACATGAAACATATATGTGCATCCTTTGTGGCTATTATTACCATAGTTTGTAAAATTTTGGTTAACAGAAATGTTGGTGAACAATGAATGGATATTTTGCTGGGGAATAAATTTGCAATGCTCTTGTGTTCGGCAGTGCTCTTGTGTTATTTTGGAACGAATGAACAAGGGTGTAAATAGGAACATACATGTAGCACTTATCATTATTACACACAATCTGAAATTTCAAAATCTAGATCGAGTGCTTCCATGCCTCGATACTTTAGAAGCATGTAATTGTTGTCTCTGAACTTCATATGACCAGGACCTACTCAAACAAATGCTACTCAAGAATTACAAATCCAAATCATTCTGTGTTTTAGGCAAATGCACTTCAAATTATTCTCCACGTTATAATGGCAAATCAGAACTCCAACCTTTGTAAAACACCACGTGAAAGCTTAGTTTTCTCTATCAAAGTCCAATCACAAAGTTGGATAAACAATTCATAAGCATTGCAAACGGCATACAAACTCATTCGCCTACGACGACCACAACACGATAAATTTGTAGAGGACTTCCAATGTCTCCTCGGCGTGGTCGAGCTCGAAGTGGGAAGTACTCTGGGGCAACCTCACGATCTCCTCGACGGACCTGCGTTGGTAGACCTCCACTTGATCTCCTTCCACGATGTGATATCTCGCAGTTACGGGGGAGAAGAAGATGAGTTGGGAAGATGGAGACGAAAACGTGAGCAGAGAAAAAAAAAATAGGAAGATGCGGAGAAGATTGAGATTTAGGAATAAAAAAATAAATTTTTTGCTTGAAATCCTAACCATTCATGTTTTGGTGATGGAGGGTCCAGATTTAGTGTAAAAGTTGTGTTAAAAAAACTCAGGTAGTGGATACCTCCTCATATATGATATATGTTGGATGCACCGTTCTTTATTATTGTGTAATATATGAGGATGTTACAATTCATGCTGCAAAATTCTTTTCTTTGTTATAGAGGGAGACTCACTCTTCCTTAAATGTATTGGAATGGTTGAAAAAAGAAAAAACCTTTATTTATAATTGATAACCAAATGTTATTGGGAGGGTTAGAGTATATTAAAGCAAAAGTGTAAAAACCTCTAGAATGAAATGACTCTAAACTTGAACCTACTAGGCCGATGCATTATTTTCTTTGACTGTTTTTATTGAACCAATGAGTTAGCATTGGCTTTTCAAACAAATAGTGATTAGCGAACCTGATTAATGAGCTCAACAATGTTTCAGGATCCTTCTCACGATCAGCTGTGAATTACATGACCGGTTCCAAAACTGCTGTCTCCAACGTAGTCATGTCCTTCATAGTGCTGCTCACACTTTTACTTATAACACATCTGTTCAAATACACCCCAATTTCCATCCTTGCGTCCATCATTATAAATGCCGTTATTGGTCTTGTCGATTTCCAAGCTGCAATTCTTATCTGGAAGGTGGGTAAGATGGACTTCGTTGCCTGCCTAGGGGCTTTTTTAGGTGTGATCTTTGCTAATGTCGAGATTGGCCTCTTTGTTGCTGTAATAACTAATAAGCATTCCTCACTCATTTATATTTAGAATTCCTGTTTAGCGATGTCTACTAAAACTGCATCCTTTTCTGTTGGTCAGATTGGGATATCCTTTTTCAAGATTCTCCTGCAAGTGACCAGACCGGCAACAGCTCTGTTAGGGAATCTCCCCGGAACACACATATACAGAAATATTGAGCAGTATCCTGAGGCAGTGAATGTAACGACCCTAACATAATTAAGGTTCTTTGGTGATTAGGTCGGCTTAATGGTGGAGGTTTTGCATGAGAATTGAGGAAGCATGGGGTGACGTGAAGAGGTATGAGCTAGAGGTGTGGGTGAATAGTGGGAGCATGGTGTATGTGATGGTGGTGGCATGGGTGATGTGAAGAGGGATGGGCAGTAGGGTAACGGTGTGGAGTGTTGATGATTGGATGGGTGAGGGAGGAGTTGGTTGGTTTTTAAGAGGAAACCAACGTTTCCTTCCTCTCATTCCTTCCTTTCTTCTTCTTCTTCTCCTTCAAATCTTTCTCCACCCATCTCTTCCTCTTCCTCTGATGCTCGAGCTCCGGTGGGGAAGGCGTGTTGGGCATGGTGCGGTGCGAGGAGGACGTGCGTGAGGTCGTGGTCCTGAGGTGTCGTCGTGTGAGCTCCGACGTCCGTCGTCGTTCTTCTCGAATGATGTATGTCAAGTTCTTGCATTAGATGCTTTTGTTGCTCACCCACGTTGGGTGTGGTGGTCGGTCGCGGGAGGTCAGAGACCTCACTGGCGGTGAGAAACGACGTAAAACCTTTGGCTGACGGAAGGTTGTTGTCGACCAACGGTCGACCGATGCCTTCGGGCGGTCAACCGGTTTAGTGTGTTGCCCGACTTTAACCAACATCAGTCGAACAACGCCTTGTGGAGGTCGACCGGTTGTGCATGTGTTGGTGGGTCGGAGGTTTGTCTGGGAGTTTTCGGTCGAACGAGACCCCTGAGTCGTTCGACCGTTGCTTCGTGTTTTGCTTGGACCGTACGTTGACCATCCAAACGGTCGACCGTTCCTGACATTTGGTGCGACCGGAACTTAAGTGAACCTATATGTATTGTATGTTGTTCGACCGATTGTTGTGTCTTGTTCGACCGGTAGATGACTTAGACTATTAGGTTTACCCTGGTAGTTTTCGGTCGATCGTGCCCCTGAGTCTGTCGACCGAATAGACTTGTGTGATTTTGACCAGACTCTGGATTTTGACCACGTTCGGTCGACCGGTTTTAGACTTTTGTTCGACCGTTGGGAATCAAGTTTTGAGCACAGATTTCGACTGTTGTATGCGTTCGGTCGACTGATTCCTTTACGGAAGTGGTCGACTGGTATACCTTTTCCGGTCGACCGTTTGGGCCCAGAATTGAATCTCGGTCCTAGTGGAGTGTCAACTCTGTCCACGGAAACCCGTGTTCTCGCATAGAGCGTGAGCCAGGAGGTGATGGTGGGTACGTTGCTTGTGCCTGCCCAGGCCCGCCGTGTGGAAGAGTGTAGATACTTGGGACGTGTCGCATTTGTATTATAGAGTGTGACGTAGATTATACTTGACTCTCACATTAGAGTAGTAGCCTGAGGGATTGCGGATGTCATTGCTTTCAGCGGACACGTAAATGTCGTTGGGTGAAGTGACTACCGGCCTGGATGGCTACGGAGGTCGTTGCCTAGCTTTTATAGTGGCGGAGTTGATGTCTGCACGTGAAGCTTGATGACCCCGCGAACTACAGTTCGGATCTTTCGATTGCCTGGCCCTCTGTGTGGCGGATTTTTTCGACTGACCTTGATAGGAAGTGATTGCACGAGCCAGTGTGACCTGTGTGGCAGCAGGGAGGATCGCGTGTGACCTGTGTGGTACGACAATTGACTGCCGATGATGATTTCCGGCAGGTAGCTCGATTGGGCACCTATCGAGTGAGATACTGTGCGATCTGTGTGGCGGCAGTGATTGACCGACCTGATCGACGACTCCGTTGGTGTGGTGGTGGACCACGATATTTTCATATCTGATTCTACCTGCGCGGAAGTGTGAACGCCTCCTCACCGATCCCTTTGGCTTGTGTAGCCACGTGTGGGGATGTGTTGCGTACTCTCCGCTAGACCGTATGTGCCTACAGTAGGTCTTCACGGAGACCCAGTGTTTGTGGACCGTGTGGACTGTGTGGCACTGGTGTTTGTGGACCGCGTGGCTTGTGTGGCCCCGGTGTTTGTGGACCGTGCAGTCTGTGTGGCGGTGGCGGTGTTGTGGACCGTGCGGCCTGTGTGGCAGCGGGAACGATTGCGGGACGGATGTCCCGTTTTACCCTTGGATGAAATGATATTTTATTGCTTTGTATTTCATGTCATGCTATACTATTATGATAGAGCATATAAGTGAGCTTGTCATACGGGGTTTCCTTATGGAAACTCAGGCATTGTTGTTATGTTTATTTTCAGGACCGCGGTAGGTTCCAGCGGGTGGTGACCGAGGGAGATTGCACTTTGAGACTGGATTCTGTTGTCTGCATATTTTAGGTTGTCGTGATTACATGTATTATGTATTTCGTATTCTGATGTAATTACTCTTTTGACAAACTCGTATGTAATATGATGCACCAGATATATTTGGGTATTTCTTGGAGTAATGTCCCCACTCTTGATGATTTTTATCCTTGTGTTTCCTTTGATTTTAAAAGTTTAAATTTTCCATTGTTCGGGAATGTTACAGTGAAGGTTCCCCTTGTCCTAATTGTGAGAGTTGGTTCCGCTATCTACTTCTCGAATGCCAACTATGTTATGCAAAGGTACGATTAATTTGAAATGCCTCGCCATCGAACACATAGGTGGCCAACTCCACCATCCTCTCAGGTGCTACTCCAATAGCGCGGAAGATCTTCTCCATCCTGAAGACCCAGTCCTCTGCAACCTCTGGGGCCCTCCTGCCATCAAAAGTCGGCGGGTGCTGACGCATGAACCGATCGTGCTCAGCTCCCACTCCGCCCTGGGCGCTCTGAGCTGCCTGACGCTCCAGAAACTCGCCCAACCTATCCCAATGAGCACCAGAAGTGTCGTCACTGGGATCACGATCGCGTGGAGAACTCCTCACGCGCCTAGGTGCCATCGGACAGAAGAAACAATCACAACTTCAGCCATGTATGCATGCTAAAAGATAAAATGCATGACTCCTATTACTACAAGGGTGATTTCATTGGGAACCGCATAGGAATCGACCGCTCTGATACCAAGTTGTAACATCCCGAAACAGCGGAAAATTTAAAAATTGTAATCAAGACACAGGAACTCAACAAACAAAGACGGGACTGTTACTTCTCATAAACAAATAGCGGTGCACCAAAATTACATCAGAGTTTGTCAAATAATACATGATTACAACAAAACGACAACAGAAGATAAAACGTAATCATGCCGACCTCAGCGGTCCGAGAAGAGGATCCGACTCCAAGATGCGCGTGCCCGCCGATCACCACCCAACTGGACCTACTGCGGTCCTGAAAATATATAACAACAATGCCTGAGTTTCCAGAAGGAAACCCCGTATGCCAACTCACCTATATGCATGCATTACACAAATGAACCTATCATACTAATAGCATGTCATGACATCGACAGAATGGAAAACAGTTCCCCCGAAGGGTAAAACAGGACATCAGTCCGACAATCAACAACGAGTCTCCCGAGGAGACCTACTGCAGGCACATGCAGCCTTACAGCACGCGACATCGCACCCCCCACACGCAGCTATACTACTCAAGGGTTCGGTAGGGAGCCTCTGTCACGCCTGCGCGCCGATAGAATACAGATCTGTAAATCTCAGTGGTCGGAGCCACAAGGACCAACGGGGTCGTCGCCCGGAAGGTATAACAACAACATCTCGGTAGGTGCCCAGCCGAGGAAAACCACATAGCCGGCACAGCCTCGGCCCAACAATCATCATCGCCGGCACAACCTCGGCGGCATCACCGGCACAGCATCGGTGGTCCATCACAACAGTCCGGCACAACATCGGACAGATCCAGACCGAAGTCTGCCAGGTCATCAGGCTCCTCGAGCCGCAAACACCAACCGCGCCGCTATAAAAGCAGGGCAGCGACCTCCATAGCCCGTGGGCCGGTAGTCACCTCACCCAACGCCAGTTGCGTGCCCACACAACAACAACACTGGGATCCGCGATCCCTCAGGCCTGCTATACTACAAAGTGCCTCATCAATCCATCTCAAGTCACGGTCCATACACGGAGGTGACGCGTCCCGAATGCCCACACTCTTCCCAACGGCGGTCCCTGGGCAGGCACACATCACGCGCCCACCGTCACCTCCCGGCTCACGCACAAGGCGAGGACACGGGTTTCCGTGGACAAAGTTGGCATTCAAAAAGGGAACCAGGAATTCTGTCCTGGGCCCAAACGGTCAACCGGAAGAGGTGATTCGGTCGACCGGTTCCAGAAAGGAATCGGTCGACCGTACTCCTAAAACGGTCTACCGCTGCGCTAAAAAATAGAACCCCCAACGGTCGAACAAGGGTCTAAAACCGGTCGACCGAACGAGATCAAAATCTGGAGTCTGGTCAACATTAAATTCAATTCTATCGGTCGACCGACTCAGGGGTCTCGGTCGACCGAAAACAGACAGGGTCAACCTATTATTCTAAGTCATATAATCGGTCGAACGCAAACCTCCAACGGTCAAACAACATACAATCGGTCGAACGCAATATACAATCGGTCGAACAAACATGCAATATAATCCAGTACACTTAAGTTCCGGTCGAACGACCCAAGGAACCGGTCGACCGAAAACAGGCAGAACGTCCCAACTCACCAGCAATATGCACTACCGGTCGACCGCCACAAGGCATCGTTCGACCGGTGAAGGTTAAAGTCGGGCAAAAACACTACATTCGGTCGACCGCCCGAAGGAACCGGTCGACCGTTGGTCGTCTTCAACCTCGCGCCAGCCGAGGTTTTCCACGGAAAACATCACCGAGGAGGCCTCCGACCTCCCCGTCCGACCAACACAACCCTTCACAAGGGTTAACAACACAACAAATCACACTATCAAGTTGACATACCTCTCACGAAGCCGGAGAAACGCCGGAGCAACGCTCACGCCTCCGCGTCCTCGATCACGCGCCGCGCCTCTCCCGCACGAGCACCTTCCTCTCTCGACGCCTCCGCAGCTGCTCCACCAACACGCGCACCAGCAAGGAAAGGAAGGAAGAAATGAGGGAATGGAGAAGAAAAGAAGAAGAAGAAGAAACTATGTTTTATAACCCCGTCTGCTACAGTGCCCGCCAACCTCACCATCACCCTACTCACCTTAGGCCACTGTAGCTCGCCTCTTCCCCATGCAAACCCAACTTCCCATGCAAAGCAAGCCCTAATCCTCCTCTAATCTCCATTAGCTTCCTAATCTCGGTTAGGGACATAACAATTCAGCCGTCACAAATCTTGACACTCCACGCTCTAGAAGATCTATACAAATGCTTAAAGAAACGTGAAGTTCAGGTAACTGAAGTGTATTTTATAATTTCTTGATAGAGGGAACAAATTTAGGGTACTAACTTCAAGTCGTTTTGTTAGTTACAAGATACTTAAGATATTGTTTAGCTTAAACATTGCTTCTACACAAAACTACTGCTGCTTCAATTACTTCAGTTGCAGAAGGCTGAAACTAAGAATCAGTAAATGAAGAAGACTCACTTTGATTTTCTTCTGTGCTTGTCATTCCAGCTTCTTCTGGCAAATCCTGGACCTGTCGCAATGGACAAGCTTCGGAGGTCTAAGTTCACTGAGATGAATGGCCAAGACAAAATCTTCCTCACGACTGGAGAAGCCGTGTTACACTGCACTCGTGGAGCAGCGTGTGATGCAAGTTCAGTGTAACAAGTACCAAAAAGTGAACCATATAAACTGAAATGAGAGCCGAGTGGATGAACTTTTCGTAAAAGATGTTCACTTAGAATTCATTAGTCTGTATGATTTTGTAAAAAAATCTTGTGTTGATTGAATAAATGGAGCTTGTAGAACAATGGTGGAACATATGATGATTTTGCATATGTATATGTATATTAATAAAAATGTATATGATTATATAGGCTCATAAAAGTTGTTTGTGGAGCATGATTATCTTTGAGACCTATTATAAAGTTAATATTTTTCCGTCCTCAAGATCTTTCGGTTTTGCTGTTTGCTTCTTTGGTGTTTGATATATCAAATAGTGTGGTTGTTCATCTAATTGTTTGTCCAGGATTTTACTTGGATATAAAGAAAATCACACCTTATCTAAAGTTTGATCATGCTTAAAATTAATAAGGGATTAAGAAGGAGGTTACAACTGTTGATTGCTCCAAAATAGGGAAGAAAGGTTTCTAGGAGTCTGATGTTCTTGAACACAGTTAGTTAAGTCAGTTGCTCTGATTCTATCGAAATGTGGTGGCAATTCTAGTTGTTGGTAGTTATGGACTTGTTGGGGCTGGCAGATCCACGAATCCTATAAATGTGTATTTCTTCACAATAAAATAACAGTCATTAAGAGGGAAGCGGACAATTTGGGTCTTTTGGGATGTTAAAACATGACTAAAAAGGGATTGAGTTAATCATGCCGTCCACTGATTGTACAATCCTATATAGAAGTCCTATATGATAATCCGTATCTGACTCATTTAATAATCATGTTGTTGGACTCAATTATATCCAATTCATTTATAATAGTGTAAACACGACACGACCAATTTATACACGGTTATTAAAACTATTCATGTTGTGTACACATTAGGACACGTTTAACTCAACTCTCATTTACATGTTTATCACAAGAAACAATACACGTTTAGTTCAGTTTATTACACTATTATAGGATTACATGATTGCAAGTCCCGTTTAGCACACAATTATCACCTGTTAAGTAAAAGATTAAAACAAAAACATTAGTTGTACTTGAACCAAACAAATATCAAGCACCACAATAGATTTAAGAGTAAAATCTACTTATACATGTATTACGTGTATTAATCCTGTTATTCGTAATTGTGTGCATACGTACACAATTACTTGTCGTGTCTTATAATGTCTCAATCTTGTTAATCATTTTGCAGCAGAAATCTATATTTGATCTATTTAATAATCGTGTTTCTATATCCGATCAATTTATTAATTGTGTTCAAATTTTCAATTCGTAGTTGTTAACTTTGTGTCATTTTTGTATCATATAATCGTATTTTGTGTAAAACTAACGGCCCTTGGTTAGATACATAGAATGACTCGTACATGCATAGATATGCATAACATAGAGTCATATCTGATTTGTTACCCATAACTATAAGTTAACCGACTCCTAATAACTCCATAATGACAAGTACATAAATTGACAAGTTGTTCTCCTATTTCACTCTTCTTCTTTTTCTTCCGCATCCCACAAAATTCTCATCTCACAATGTGAGACTATAATTGGAAAAGAGCTCCATTTTAAGCATATCCATAAATCTCACGACATATTTCCCATTTCAATATCAATCACACGGATGTTCTTATGATCTTATCCAGTGACCTTATAAAAAGAAAATTACTACCGAAATAGAGAACATAAATGCAAAACCCTAATAATAATAAAAAAGACAGGAAACACCAATGAACCTGGACGGATTATCATCCAGTGGGCCCCCACTTTGTTCACTGATACGCACGAAGCCTAACCGGGGACGCCAATCTGAAACACACGAGTGGGACTGACAAACAACATCTCATTTTTGCTTCTGCTGCTCTTCTTCCAACCTCACGTACGTCACTATTTTCACCACTACATCTCTGTTCTTTCTCGCACTTTTTTATTTTCCATTAATATTGTCTGGAAAAACCTTGGATCAACAAAAGTTGGCGCAACTTCCAGATTCCCGACTGTATATATTGGAGCGCATGTTTGATCCACTGCTTGGAGTTGGGAGTTGTGTTGTTTCAAAATTTGTTCGCTGGAAAGATGGATAAAGCCATGTTTTGTTCGGATTCCCTGTGAAATTTTTATCCAATGTTGTTGGCAACTTGCATCACCATTTTGGTTTTTTCCTATTTGTGTATTCTTTTATTGGACGTTGAATTTTTGCCATGATTGGCTATATAAATGTAATTACTATAGTTTAACCTCATCATTGATTCTCTTCCGAGGCTTACGCTTGGTACGGCATTAAGAACTGTAATTATTGATTGAAATAATTGAAATAATTGAATTAATTCATCAAGGTAGTGGTAATGACATGTGATAATACAATAATGGAAATAACTGAGGTTATTCTAAATTTTTGACGCAACCTAACTTTTTTTCTTTTGCAATCAGAAGGAAAGTCTACAATCATAGCTGTACTTTTTAGGAAAAAAATTCAAGTAGTCTACAATCATAACTTGTGACTTTCGACTCCTGTGTCCCAGTAATAAAACAAACATGTTCTAACAAAAGCTAATTTTGACGTGCACTGTTGTTGCTGATATGATTTGATTGATATTAGTCACAAGTGGGACATGGCTTTGTTGTACATAGAACTCTATATAAAGGGTTGTTAATCTTTCTTAGTTAGTAGAACATAGAAATCCTAGAGAAACTTGTGCATTGCCACTGCCTTCTCTGCTTCTTAATTAGCATTTTAATTATCGTTTAGCATTCTGATTAATATCAGAGTGCTTTCTTTCATATAGATGGGACACCCTGTTAGCGCTTCAAGTGAAGCTGATGCTCGTGATACACCGAGCAATCAGCCCCTGAATTATCCCATGGAGAGCTCCCCGCACGGATATAAAGTGGGATTTCCGCCCGAGAAAAAGCTCACGACCGAATTCAAGAACATCCTGAAGGAAACGCTGTTCGCTGACGATCCTCTTAGACCTTTCAAGGACTAACCCAGGTCCAAAAAATTTACGTTGGGCCTTCAGGCCATATTTCCAATATTGGAATGGGGTAGGAATTACAATCTTGGAATGTTCAAAGGGGATATCATTGCTGGACTCACAATTGCCAGTCTATGTATCCCACAGGTACTAAAAACCACACAATTTAAATGTATTTGCACATTCAGTATGATTGGTTATATAATAACAAACTCTTCGTTTCTAATAACAGGACATTGGGTACGCGAAGCTCGCGAATTTAGCCCCACAGTATGGCTTATGTAAGTAATGACATTGATGGTTTCATTGTCTTCTTTATTTGTTTTGTGTTTTGCTAACAACTTTTGATGGTTTACGTCGACAGACTCAAGTTTTGTCCCACACTTATCTATGCTGCAATGGGGAGTTCAAGGGATATTGCCATTGGACCGGTTGCTGTGGTGTCTCTCTTGCTCGGAACTCTCCTAACTAACGAGCTTGATCCTGTGACTCAAAAGGAAGATTATACGAGACTGGCTTTTACAGCAACTTTTTTTGCCGGTGTTATTCAGGCAGCACTTGGATTTTTTAGGTAACAATACCGGTCTTATATATCACCTTAATTATAATTTCTGAGTTTTGATAATGACTCTTGATTGGGTGATAATGTCATTTATTTCAGACTTGGATTCTTAATTGACTACTTATCACATGCTTCCATTGTGGGATTCATGGGTGGGGCAGCCATCACAATCGCCCTCCAACAGCTCAAAGGCCTACTTGGCATCAAAAAATTCACCAAGAAGACGGATATTATCTCCGTTATGCATTCCGTATGGGGCTCGGTTCATCACGGGGTATGAATTCAAAATCCTCATGTCTTTTTTTTAATTCAAATCATATTTTTTGCCAAACTCGCTTGTTCTGATTTCTCCTCAAATTCCTCAGTGGAACTGGCAAACAATACTCATAGGTGTTTCCTTCTTGGCATTTCTTCTGTTCACCAAATATATCGTAAGCACTATAAACCTGATTATGAGCCATAGACTCTAATTTTTTGTTTACCTTTTGATTTTCTAAGTGGACTATTTATCAACAGGGAAAGAAGAATAAGAAGTATTTCTGGATACCTGCTATTGCTCCATTGATCTCAGTTATTCTCTCAACATTTTTCGTGTATATTACACGTGCCGATAAGCTAGGAGTTCAGATTGTAAGCACAACATAAGAATTTGGTCTGCCTAATTTCTAATAAAGACTTTTCTCTATTCAGAAAGATAATGTTTTTGGTCTTCAGGTGAAACACATTGAGAAGGGAGTCAACCCTCCATCAGTGCAACAAATCCACTTCAGTGGAGTATATGCTTTGAAAGGTTTCAGAATCGGCGCTGTAGCAGGAATGGTTGGTTTAACGGTATGCTTCCTACCAAATACCAGATTTCTCTTTGAAGAAAAAAAAATAAGAAAAAGAAAAGATTTAACTTCACGTTGCTTTTCATGAAATTAATAGGAAGCTGTTGCGATTGGAAGAACTTTTGCTGCCATGAAGGATTACCGGATAGACGGAAACAAAGAAATGATAGCTTTGGGAACAATGAACATTGTTGGCTCCATGACTTCCTGTTATGTAACAACAGGTTTGGTAACAGAACTCAACCTCTTTATGCCCACTTGCAATTACAACGTGACTAACTAGTCGAAAAATCTTCAGGTTCTTTCTCTCGATCAGCTGTCAATTACATGGCCGGTTGCTGCACTGTTGTGTCCAACATAGTCATGTCCATAGTAGTACTACTCACACTTTTGCTTATAACTCCTCTCTTCAAATACACCCCCAATGCCATCCTTGCATCCATCATTATAAATGCCGTGATTGGTCTCGTCGACTTCCCAGCTGCGATTCTCATATGGAAGATAGATAAGCTGGATTTTGTTGCCTGCGTAGGTGCTTTTTTCGGCGTGGTCTTTGTTAACGTTGAGATTGGCCTTCTGATAGCTGTAAGGAATACCTCTGAATTACTTAAATTTCAAAATCCTTATTGTTCCTCCATTGGAATGTCAATGATAACTATGTTTTATCTGTTATTTCAGGTTTTGATATCGTTTGCCAAGATTCTCCTGCAAGTGACAAGACCAAGGACAGCACTGTTGGGGAATCTCCCTGGTACTGATATCTACAGAAACATTGAACAATACCCTGAGGCTGTGAAGGTTCCTGGTGTCCTAATTGTGAGGGTTGATTCCGCCATCTATTTCTCGAACTCCAACTACGTTAAGGAGAGGTACCGTGTGCGAAGAACTCCAACGTGACTAATTATTATCACACTTTGAAGCCATTGTGGGTATTTTATTGTGTTGTTTTGCAGGATACTGAGATGGTTGGAAGACGAAGAGGAGAAAAAGACGAAAAATTCTCAAAAATCGAGTTTCTTGTTGTTGACATGTCGCGTAAGGATTTATCTTTTCACTTGCTTGTAGCACACAGCTTACAGATTGTTTTTGTTTTTGTTTTTTAACAAAGTTGATCGTTATGATCAAATGCAGCTGTCACGGACATCGACACTGGTGGTATCCATGCTCTGGAAGATCTGTACAAGTGCTTACAGAAGCGCAAAATTCAGGTAGTTTGAGTGGAAGGTTTTGAGTTTGCCATATTAAAATTCATAACTGCATGATGGATTAAAAAAATGAGTTTTTGTTACCAAGTTTTGAGTTTCTCCGGAAATAATTCCATAAACATGTAAATTTTGCTTTTGCTTAAACATTGCATCTGCGTAGATCACCGTCGATTAGTTTACTCAAGTTCACGGATCATAGAAACTAAGCATCACATCTTGATATCTAAAATTCTAAGGTATAAGAATGAACTTACATTTTTTTTGTTCTTTCATTTTTGTAGCTTCTGCTATCTAATCCTGGCCCGATCGTAATGGACAAGCTCCGGAGGTCCAAATTCACAGAGTTTATTGGCCATGAAAATATCTTCCTCACGGTTGCAGAAGCGGTGTTAGTTCGAGCTCCAACGCAAATGCTTGATGCATGAGTTCAATCAAAGTTCATACCGAAGTAGAGTTTGTATCACTCTTTGTTTAGTTTGTAGCCACTTTGACTGAATAAGTGGAGCTTGTAGTAGTGATCCTGGCTCATGTAATTCACATTTGTGCATATATGATCTTATATATGCTGATAAAGAATGGCCAACATAATTAGGTCTCGACGTAATTCTCGGTTTCTTCTTGAAATAATGTGCTTTAGATGTATAATGTATTGTGTGCTTTTTGCAGATTTTCATGCTATAAGCTTGTAAACCTGTTTGCTTATGCTTATATGAGCTTGAACATTTTTGAAACTTATAGATGCAACTGAAACAATCACATAGTGTTCTTTTACAAGCAATTATTTTACCAAATATACAGACAATTGGGTCAGATGATTAATGATCCCCTCTAATTTGAAAGAATTAAGATAAATCATGGAAAAATGTATACAAGTGAGCCTCTGTATCTTTTTTAACTCGAAACTTCTAAAAGAATCATAATTAGTAGGGCATGCAGTTGACTTTTATAATTTCGGCATTCTACTCGATTCCTTAGCATTGAACATGTAGGAACACTTGAAAGCATTTGTATTCTGTAACCGCAGTTTCTTGAAGTTACGAGTCCACTAAAAAGTGGTATTATTGCAGCCGTAAAAACTATTATGTTCCGGTTTACTAACTCATTTTTCAATACTGCCTAAAAAACTCATCTTTGAAAACATATAAAGACGAACCCTCTAAACATATATCGAGTGTGGGATTTGAATAGGGATTAGGGATGCAAACAGATTAAAAAAAAATTGAAAGCAACAGATAAAGTAAACCATGGATAATTGGATATTCTGCAGATACAACATATTCACATTTTTTCCTTTTCTTTTTTACAAATAACACCTTTCAGTGTTCACTACTCGACTAGATACATGTACGATATACTTTCTGAGAAAATATTGAGAAATGACTAAATACAAACTTCCCCAAAAAAATCATACTTAAACAACATATTAAGAAATTATTGATACATTCCAACGTAAAAAACCGTCGATCCGTCAAAGTATATCGTACTCAAACTCAAAGCAATTCTTAATCAAGCAATCCAAACTAAGCAACCACGTAAGTATGTATGTATATATACCACGGTGTTTATATATCTAAAATAAATATCCGTAAAAACAATTGATAAAAAACCGTAGATAGGAACGCTATCCTTAGACTACTTTGTATTAACCTTTCCCACTCCATAATTCCTTGGTTTATTAAACACATCATCGTTTCCTTTTGACTTTCTGACATGACCGGCAAAGGGTTGACCTCCGGACATGCATCACATTCATTGTACCTGGACGGGCTTCGGTTTTTGTTCCTATCAATTGACACTTTTGACTTTCCCCTACTTCCTTCGTGCGCGAAGCAGAACGTCTATTAGTGCAGACAAGTACTGAGTGGGCTCCCACACATCCGATTCATTTTATGGTAACATTTTTATACTTCCTTCTGTTGTTTATGATTGTTTGTTTTTTTTAGCATAAATAACTTCTCATGTCTTTACGTTATTATGATTGTTTGTTTTTTTAGCATAAATAACTTCTCATGTCTTTACGTTATTATTATTAGTAAACCATTTTGTGAATAATTTGATCTGCAACATTCAGTTAGGTTTTGTAAGTTTTGGGCTATTGTGCCATCGGATACCGTATCGAGTGTGGGATTTTAGTAGGGACTAGGGATGCAAACAGATAAAAGTTTGATTAATAAGTATACGGACATGCATCTTTTCTTTACCAACATGCAGATATCCACACAAAAATTATATTTTTTTTCTCCTTGTTATAAGTGGGAACATAGAAATAAAATTTAACCTTGGTTCTTTGATTTTTTTTATTTCTAAGTTAATATTTTAGATGCACAATATATATCAAGTTTAGCAACTAACAAAAGTCTTAAATAAATTCTTTCATTTTCTTTTTATTCATAGGATTACATATCTGACTTTAATTTGTATTTGGTTACAAAATATCCATTCCATATCCACTTTCTAAGGATGGTTGGTCGTGCATTTTCACACCCAAAGGCTATCCGTATCCAAATTCATGTCCACGTTTTCAATACAAAAATGAAAATATTTATATACAACCAGTTTCCACTCCTACTTTTTGTTAGGAACGACGACCCTCTAATCTCTAGAACAAAATCCAGAATTAAAACATTAAGTAAAGGATTAGTGAAATAACCATGCAAACCACAAATTCGATACCAGAGTTTAGAGATGTTCGACACTACACCCGGAAATAGCCTTCCTCGCAAGCTTCGCTCGATCCTCCGAGCTTCGCCTACGACTCCACTAATTGATCATCATTCCAGGTCGAGATCAATACATTCTACAAGCATCGAGTCTCACGAACAATCTCGTCGCGCTCGAGTCTCCTCTCACAATTCGAGGGAGTTTTCTCGAAGCTTTACAACTTTGTGGCTCTTGAGTACAGAAGTTGAATTACAATCTAGCTAAACACTCTAACTTAAGCACGCTTGGATATATGATTTGGGAATTGATAAGCAAGTGGTGAAGTTTGACTTTTGAGTGTATTTAAGCTTTGAAGGTTGGGAATTGAGAGTACAAAGATAATAGATGAATAAAGAATGTAGAGTTTTTGTTTATGTCTCTTGAGTGTTGTGTATATAGGTTTCAAAGCTTAGAGAGCCGTCAGGGAGTTTGTGAAGATTTGAACCAATGAGAAGCAAGATTTGAAATAAGTTTGGGCAAATTTTTGGCAAGTTCGGTCGATCATTCCAGAAACGGTATTCTGAAGCATAAAGGTTGGATTGGTCTGAACTAAGCATTCGGTTGACTGAAATGGATTTGGATCATCGTTCACCAACTTTCAGTAACTTTGTTCTAATTTCGACCTATTTAATTTCAGTTCACCGTTCCAAGATAGACAGTAAGATTGATCGGGATGATCTGTTTACACAAGTTTGGTAGTCTGTCTACCATTCGGTGGACCGAAGTTAGCACGAGTTTTCCTCTGACAATAGTGTCTCAAAAGTTGGCCGAAGATAACAGTCATATGTCATGTGTAAGTAGTCGTAGCCAAAGGCCAAGAAGGAATTGGTTGACTGATAGGTGTTCGATCGTCCGAAAAAGGACGAGTTAATTTGGGCTTTTAGGCAAAATTCAAATGAGACCGTTGGAGTAAAATTCAAAACTAGTCCAAGGCATTTCGGTCAACCGAAGGTATTTCGATCGTCCAACGGGACAATTTTAGAGAGCATCCTATCGTTACTGATGGGAAGGTTTCGGTTATCAGATAGGTGTTCGGTGGACTGAACAGTGAAGGTTTCGGTTGACCAAACTTGGTCGTGACAGAATCATAGCGCTCAACTTTACATTTTATCTTATGGACTCAAAAAATGAAAAAATTACAAGTCTTCATTATTGAGCTTTGATTACAAGTCTTTTGTCTTTGTCCTCATGCTCATTTTTTTTGATAATCTTGATCAACCTATTAAGATGATTGCAGGTAGGGGTGCACATGGGTCGGGTTGGGTCAGGTTTGGGTGATAACCCGACTCAACCCGAAAATTTTGTGTTTTCAAAAAACCCAACCCAACCCAACCCAAACCGATTCGGGTTCAATCCAACCCGACCCAAAAATTTCGGGTTGGGTTGGGTCGGTTCGGGTTGGACCCGAATCAATTAAGCACAAACAGAAACTCAAATCCAGAACTAAAAAAATATTCAGAAACATAATTTAAACAACACAAAACACTTCAGCTCCAAAAGCAAAAGTTCATAAAAAACCCACTACTGTCTATTGCACTTAGAAAGTGAGAGTTCATAAAGTCTATCAACTAACAAAACAAAAGATTCATCTTATCTTAGATAGGATTTTTGCTAACTGCGATCCGGCCCGTAGATTCTACTACTTTAGCTATCTCCACTCTTTTTTCTCAAATTAAGGAAGAAATCTTTGATGCGAGTGGTTGAGGAATTCGATGCAGAGTGGGTGAGGCTGAGGAGATCGTGAGGGCGAGGTCGTGAGAGTGAGGGTGAGGAGGTTGTGAGGGCGAGGTCGTGAACGTGAGGGCAAGGATGTCGTGAGCCGACGAGATTGTGAGAGTGAGGGTGAGCGGCGAGATTTGATGAGGAAGCGAGGGTGACTGGGTGAGGACCGAGGAGATCGGTTGCTGGGGAGTGGGGAGTGAGAGATTTGGTGTGTTAGGGTTGGGAAAACGTGAGGTTGAGATCAGTTATGGGTTAGGGAACGGTTAGGATACATTGGGGAGATATATAAAAAAAATATTCTTCGGGTTCGGGTTGGGTTGGGTCAACCCGACCCCACAACCCGAACCGACCCAAAAATTTGGGTTTCTGAATTTCCCAACCCAACCCAACCCAACCAGTCGGGTTCTGGTCGGTTTTCGGGTTCAACCCGACCCATGTGCACCCATAATTGCAAGTATACAAGTATATATATAATGCATGAAATCATGTTTGCCCACTTTGATTGATTAAGTTGATTGATTAATATTAGTTTGATTAATCATCAAAATTAATATAGATTAATGCCTAAAAATCAACTCTATTGACAATGTGTTGAGTGAAGTAATCAAGATTTTAATTTTCTAATATAGGACTATTTTCAGTTGTTAAAATTTTCCCCTAGACCCCAAAGATTCCATTAAAACAAGGGGGAAATTCAAAATAATGATGAAAAAACGAAAACATATAACTTGTGAAAGTTATTTGGCAAAATATGCGAGGAAAAACGACACCTGTGATATTGTTTTCATTAACAAAAAAACGACTTCATAAATGTTTTTTCATTTTTTGAAAAACAACATCACAAATGCCATTTTTTAGAAAATCAAAACAAATCAATCCAAAATGTCGTTTTTGCATACCACAAATTAAAAGTCAGGATTAATTACTTCCACAAATTAAGTCATGTGTCACTGTGTCGTACATCACAGGATTAATCACTAATGTGGTAAAACACTTCCACAAATCACATCTAATTAATCATACCAAATTTTTTACAGGCCACAACTAATTAAGTCATTATGACTACAAACAGATCCGAAATGCGGTAAAACGACTCCACAAATATTTTTTGGCCGTATTACATCCGACACAAAGGGCTAAAATTTGGAAAATTAAACATCAAGTTGTGTCAATGGTCTACAATAATTTTTACAAGCGGCATGAGTAATCTAAATGTAATTTATAATTTTTTTATTTTAACTGGGATTGCCGTGAATTATATATTTGGACTGTCGTGAATTTAAACTTAAGACTTGGAAGACCATGTATTATAATTTAAAGGTAAAACCCTTTAAAAATTGTATGTCCAACAAAGAAGCAAACATTCGTTAAAGTATTAAATTATATTGTATTAAATTATAATTGATGAAAGCTTAGGCTTAGATGGTCGTGAAAACAATTACTCAACAAAACACTGGAGTTGTAATTGACACACAACATGATATGATAAAGTCAAATGGAACAAACTAGTGAACGAATTAGGAAGAAATACTTAGTTAACAAGGGGAAATCAATTTAACATGGTTTTATTGAAAATTACATTAGTTTCTATTATTTTCCTATTTTAAAATTTACCTTTAAACATAAATTTAATCCTACAATTGATTTGTAGAAAATGTAATAGGGACATGAAAAATTTGTGGATGCGTTTTACCGTATTTGTAAATCCGTTTGTGGTAATAAAGACTTAATTAGTTGTGATATGCAAAAAAATTGGTATGATTAATTGGATGTGATTTGTGGAAGTGTTTTACTGCATTGGTGATTAATCTTGTGATGCATGACACAATGACACATGACTTAATTGTGAAAGTTATTAATTTTGACACTTAATTTGTGGTATGCAAGAACGACATCTTGGATTAATTTCTTTCTTTTTCTGCAAACGACGTCACAATATTATTTTTAGAAGAAAAAAAAAACATCTGTGATGTTATTTTTTGTTAATGAAAACGGTATCACAAGTGCATTTTTCCATTATATTTTGCCAAATAACTCTGACAGATTTATATTCTTCTTTTATTTTTTATTTTTTTCATCATTATTTTGAAAAAAAATCTTAAAATAACTTAATCATGGTATTCATGATACAATGTATTTTTGTGTTAAACTTAGTTCATGATGATCAACCCTCTGTCTCAAAATTCATGGCACCACTAGCATTGAGTGGTAGCATCTCAAATTGGTTTCTGGACCAACAAATTTCAGGCAACCTCTTTGTGTACTTACATATTCCTCCATGAGTGTTTACCATGATTATTCCTCTGCATGTAATAGCAACATCTGCAAGACTGCAACCTTATGATTGATTTGCCACCCAAGGCTTACGCTGTTATGCATGATTGCAGCTTAAGTATTATTCAGATTTTTATTGGCCAGAAGTGCAAATTATTAGAGTAAAATTATGCGTCGGCTCCATTTTATAAATCAAAGTCAGTTTCAATCTGATGCATTCTGTATTATGCCTTTGAGAAAAATAAAAGCAACTTGAGTCGTATTTTCTAATTAATAAAGAACACTGGATTTTTGTAACATGCCAAATTTCGATCTACATTCAGAACCAACTCTTAGCTGGAAAATGACACTATAATTAAGTTGAAACTCTATATAAACCATTACTCATTCTATTTTTTGGTAGAATTGGGAAGTGCAAGAAGAAATTGTACATTTTCAACTTTTCATTGTCGTCTACTGGTTTTTAGTTTTCGTTTTTATAATGAGATCGCTTTTCTTTCTGTAATGTGGTGCAAATAAACGACAGCAGCATCCAATCAGAATGGGGCATTCTGCTGGTGGCTCCAATGATGCCAATAAAGAAGGCATAGTGGGTGATCAGCCCACAGATCATAACAATGGGAATGGGTCATTTTCATATAAAGTGGGATTTCCCCCTCAAAAGAAGTTGACCACAGAATTCAAGAACACTCTGAAGGAAACACTGTTTTCTGATGATCCTTGGAGGCCTTTCAAGGACCAACCGAGATCGAAAAAAATCAAATTAGGCCTTCAGACTATATTTCCAATTTTGGACTGGGGAAGGCATTACAATTTTACGAAGTTCAAAGGAGATCTTATTGGTGGTCTCACAATTGCAAGTCTATGTATTCCTCAGGTACTACATGCCAACGATATCACCTGTTCATGAAATATAGAGTAAGGTTGACTTTTTAATCAATAAAAAATTGCTTTTCTAATGTAGGACATTGGGTACGCAAAACTCGCAAATTTGGAGCCACAATATGGCCTTTGTAAGTTGTAGTACTGATATATCTTCATTGGCTTGTTTCTTCGGCATGTTATTAACTCACATTTTTCAATGTTTTGTTACAGATTCTAGTTTTGTGCCACCACTTATCTATGCTGCCATGGGAAGCTCAAGGGATATTGCCATTGGACCGGTTGCTGTGGTGTCCCTCTTGTTGGGATCACTCCTAGTAAATGAGTTTGATCCCGTGGATCAAAAGAAAGAATACCTACGACTTGCTTTTACCGCAACATTCTTTGCAGGCGTTATTCAGGCTGCACTTGGGTTTCTCCGGTACTAATTATATTCTTATATTCTTAACGCAATAACATTCTAGTTTGACACCGCCGTGGTGGACCAATAATGTTGCTTAATTCAGGCTTGGCTTCTTGATTGAATATCTATCGCATGCTTCCATTGTGGGATTCATGGGTGGGGCAGCAATCACAATCGCCCTCCAACAGCTCAAAGGCCTACTTGGCATTAAAAATTTCACCAAGAAGACGGATATCATAAGTGTCATGGATTCGGTCGTACATTCTGCTCGTCATGGCGTATGATACTTCAAAAATACCTTCCTTTGCCTTAATTAGATTTTCCATGCTTACTCTTTTATCTTTTTTTTTTCTTTTTTTCCTCAGTGGAACTGGCAAACAATAGTCATTGGTGTTTCCTTCCTCGCCTTTCTGCTTTTCACTAAATACATTGTGAGTTTCTATAAAAAATGAACTATGAATCATCGACTTTATTTTCTTCGTTGCTCGAGTTTCTAGATGAGATTTTTGTCAACAGGGAAAGAAGTACAAAAGGCTATTCTGGGTACCTGCAATTGCTCCATTAGTATCTGTTATCATCTCGACATTTTGCGTCTATATTACGCGTGCAGACAAGCAAGGAGTTCAAATCGTAAGCACCATATCTGCTGAACTTCTGCGATATGTATAAACCCTTTTGTGATTAATGTGATTGTGCTGACGTATTGAAATGGCCTCTGTCTACAGGTGAAACATATACGGAAAGGAATTAATCCTCCCTCAGTGCATCAGATCTATTTCAGCGGACCATATGCTTCAACAGGTTTCAGAATTGGTGTAGTAGCAGGAATGGTCGGTTTATTGGTATGTTTCCAGAATTTGTACTACTATTTCAGATAAGAAAAATATTATTCTTATGGAACTCTAGTATTAATTACTTGGAGAAATCTACAGGAAGCTGTTGCAATTGGAAGAACCTTTGCTGCTATGAAGGACTATCAGCTTGACGGGAACAAGGAAATGGTGGCTGTGGGAACTATGAACATCGTTGGCTCCATGACTTCCTGTTATGTTACAACAGGTTCAATACCTATAGTCTCTATCTTACTTGCAATGCATAATAGCAAGAGTAAAGAATGTGATTAATTGATCCATAATTATTTCAGGATCCTTCTCTCGGTCGGCTGTAAATTACATGGCCGGTTGTCATACCGCTGTCTCCAACATAATCATGTCTATCGTAGTTCTACTCACGCTACTACTCATAACACCTCTGTTCAAATACACCCCGAACGCCATCCTTGCGTCCATCATCATAAATGCTGTGGTCGGTCTCCTCGACTTCCAGGCTGCAGTTCTCATTTGGAAGATAGATAAGCTGGATTTCCTTGCCTGTGCTGGGGCTTTTTTCGGCGTGGTCTTTGTTAACGTTGAGATTGGCCTCCTGATTGCTGTAAGCAACATTGCTATTCGTGTGAATTATTCGATCCTCTTTTAGGATGGCTGGCTAAATCGACATTGTTCTAACTCTGTCTAACAGATCATATTGTCGTTCATGAAAATTCTTCTGCAAGTGACAAGACCAAGGACAGCTCTGCTGGGGAATCTCACTGGAACAACCATCTACAGAAACATTGAGCAGTACCCAGAGGCCGTAAAGATTCCCGGTGTTCTAATTGTGAGGGTTGATTCCGCCATCTACTTCACGAATTCCAACTACATTAAGGAGAGGTATTGTCGTCCACTTGAATACCATAACTACGATAACAACCACTACAAAACCATTGCTAAGGTTTAAGTTTAAATTTTGCAGGATACTTAGATGGTTGGAAGATGAAGAGGAGGATATTAAAAAACTAGAGTTGCCGAAAATTGAGCTTCTTATTGTTGAGATGTCGCGTGAGCATTCACAATTTCGTTGCTTGTAGCTCCATGATTGCTGATTCTTTGCATTTGCTGACAAAATATTTTTTGTTCAGCCGTAACGGATATTGACACTGGTGGCATCCATGCTCTGGAAGAATTGTACGAGAGCCTACAGAAGCGCGAAATTCAGGTAACTTAAACGAGCAAGATCAACACTCACTCACTACGACTCGTGATTTTCTGTTGGACTTGACAAAACAAACATATCATGTTACTAACTTGAAGCGATGTAGTTTAAGATGACATAAACTTGCGGCTACAATCGATTGATTTCCGTTCATATTAAAGTAGTTACTACTTGGGAAAGAATGAACTCTCACATATTCTTTTTACCTTTGCTTCTGATCGAGTGTAGCTTCTCCTTGCAAATCCTGGCCCGATCGTGATGGACAAGCTCCGGTGCTCCAAATTCACTGACCGAATTGGCCATGAAAACATCTTCCTCACTGTCAGTGAAGCAGTGTCCGCTTGCTCTCCAAAAACTGGACTCGGTGCATGATGAGTTCATCATTTGGGATGGAATGCTGTCCAACTTGCGTTGGTTCGATCTATGTTGTGTTGGCATTGGTGTAATTTTTGTGTTTTGGTTTGGTTTTGGTTTGATCGAATGTGCTGTCTTCTGTTGCATTATGTATGTTATCTTTTTTCTGTTTACAATGAAATAAGCAAAAGTCATCTTGCAGTACATCTTGGATTCTTGATCCATTTTGACAAACAAATTTAAGGTTTCGAACTCCTATTTTGCTGTTTCCAAGGAACCTGATTAACTAAACGACCATTAACCGCGCCCGAAACTTGTCGGTGCCTAATCATCTAAGTTATTTGGGAATCAATATTGGATAAAAAAATTAAAAAATCTTAAAAATATAAACAAATAAAATACATATTTTCAAAAGAAAAAAATTAGAAAATTGATTTCAAATAATTTTCAAATCAATTTTTTTAACTATTTTAACAAAAAAAAACAAATTAAGGAGGGAACGTTCCCCACCAAACCCCTTTTTTTTCTCCCGCGAAATCGGACGGACACAAGAGTGGATATTCGGTCGATGTGGCATGCATTGGGGGACGTGGATCCGGGCACCCGATCCACGCACTCCCTTTAAGATGTCCACCTGTTGATGGGTAGGTGGAGTTATGTACAGATGTCATCATGTCAAGCTAGGGGTGCACATGGGTCGGGTTGGGTCGGGTTTGGGCCTCAACCCGACCCAACCCGAAAATTTCGGGTTGGGAAAAAACCCAACCCGAACCGGTTCGGGTTGAACCCAACCCGACCCGAAATTTTCGGGTTGGGCTGGGTTGGGTTGGGTCGGGTTGAACCCGAAAATTGGGCATGAAATATTTGCACACTAAGTGCTAAATTGATTCCTGAAATGTAGTTCAGCCCACGGATTGTTAAGACGAATGTGATATCACCTTCTACTTCTACTAATACAGTTATGTTTCAATGATTTTCATACCCAATGTCAACCAATAAGCAGAAGAACACATTACACATTACATGTGTTGCTACAAATTTTCAAAAGCAGAAGAACACATTACACATTACACATTTTCAAGCAAATATGAACAGCATTACACATTACATGCCAACCAATAAGCAGAAGAACCAAAGAGTCTTTTACTCCAGGTGAAATTTCCATCTCTGCCATTTTTAGATTGTGTTTGTAAACCACTACCGGCTTGGATCCAGTGGCTTGGTAGCATGTTTCGGTTGGTGTCAAATCCAAAAACATAATTTAATTTTCAAAAAAGAGCACGGAAAACAATGGGCAATTTTGGATTAAGGTATTTTGCATTCGATTGTTCTAGGTTGCTGGTCACAAAGACTTGCTTGAAGGTGATCCGTACTTGAAGCAGAGACCCAACCTGACCCGACCAGTCGGGTTCGACTCGGTTTCGGGTTCAACCCGACCCGTGTGCACCCCTATGTCAAGCAATAAACAGCGATTCGGAAGCGAAACTACTAGGAGTCTAGATATAGCCATTAACCACAGACCCTTCTGGTGGACCCAAAGCCACTGGATCCAGTCCAATGAGAAGACTTCTTTGATTTCAAATGGGCTCAGGCCCACATTAACCTTATTTTAATCTCGTTGAACAGTTGAAGTAAGTATTAATTAGTTTACGTATTATGATGAGTTGTACCAGCCTGGTTTAGTGGAGTTAACCATGGATAGGCTTGTAACCATTATAATTCTCAGGTTATATGTTTGTTATCATCGGATAACTTCGTGACCTGATTACCAGATGCATGTAACGACCCTGTATAAGGTTAACTATAATGATGTAAAACCTAACTTTGAGAGAGTTAGGGCTTCTTAAGTCTCTAAGAGCCGTCAGGACTTGTTGCGTGATCTTGTTCTTTGTCTTCTTGTGTTTGATCTCCACCTTGTTCGGTTGAATTGATTTTTTATCTTAGTTTTCCGAAAAAAATCGCAGAAAAAGAAAACTGTAATAATATTTTTCTAAAAGTTGTTGCAGATGACCTAAATACCACAAATGACAGCCAAAAGCCAGTACATAGAAAGGAACCATAGAGGGCAATTGAGAAAGGCAAGCTAGAGGTGAGTAAAATTCGGTTTGGTCCGGTATTCAGTCTGAAAGATCACGAAAATTCGGTCTTCGGTCTGGTCCGATCTCAAACCGAAATTTTAAGGGTTAAATTCGGATTTTGGATTGAACCGGACCAGACCGAATAAATTCAGTTTGGTCCGGTTAGGTCTCTCGAAAAGTTCGCCCATCAGTCCGATCCGATCCGGACCTTGAAAAAGGTGAAGGAACACATCCTGAAAAATAACTTTAGTATTCAAAGTGAGCTCACTTACCAAAGAGTTAGCTCGTCCTATTTTTCTTATCATGACCAAGGTTTTCATAACTGAACCGGTCATCGAACCGATAAAACTTCGGTTTGGTTCAATGTGGTCGAACCACGGTCGGACCGTTGATGACGTCAGCATGACATCATGATTTTGAGACCCGAAGTTGGACCGGACCGAATAAATATTAACGGTCGGACCGGTTTGAACCGATTTTTGTAAAATTATTTAATATACACACACCAAACGTTAAATATAATTCATGATATCAAACACAATTTACTTAACGGAACAAATTTGCTTGAATACGAATTAGAGAAAACATTATTTGGATTAAAAATCTAAAATCAAAATCAATCTTCAATATTATCCATGACATCATACTTACGAAAGGATTTGGTGAGGGGGAGAAGAGTTCGTGGGTGGTGGATTTTTGTTTGTAAAAACAGAAAAAAAATCATCATATTTCTGATTTTAAAAATTAGGAAAATTTGAAATATTTTTATATCCGGTCCGACCAACCGGTCCAACCAAACGGTCCGACCCGGTCGGACCGGGTTCAATCCGGTTCAGAACGGTTCAACTAGAGGCTCGGTTTTTTAGTTGAACCGGCCGTTGAACCATCGGTTCCCGGTTCGACCGGGTCGAACTGTCCGGTCCGGTCCGATTTTTAAAACCTTGATCACGACAATGCACGGTCAACATTCTGTCAAACCAAGAGAATATTTTTTTGTTAAAGAAAAGTGGCTCCATTGCCAGTCTGAAATGATGGCAGGCGTGCACGATTGAACAACCTGTTCTTATACGTTATTATTTAAAGAATGCATCAAAAGTTGTTTGGCTTCGCCAAACGAATGATGCTGCTCCGTGCCACACAATCATACAGCACAAAATGCAAAACAGTTTCATATATGTTATCAAGACATTATGTATATTTTACATGATACAAACATCGTTAGGAAACAACACTTTTTAGCTTGATAAGGTTAGGTGATTAGGTCCCAACGTTTCTATCTTAGAAAATGCATCTGGTACTCCTGATGCATTTCATGGTTACGATTGAGATCAACAAAGTTAATCTGGTAATCTCTTGTTGGGTTTCAGGACACATTGATGTGAGTCGTGCACTCAACTCTACTCGATAAACGTGACTTCATTATTCATTGACCTTGGTCTGTTGGTGTCTTGTCCTCCTTGGAACGAGTAAGCGTAACCCGGGTAACAACACCACCTTCGTAATGAGTATGTCTTAGCTTAACCTCAAAACCACAAACATCGACGTAGTCTGAGTAAAAATCATTGCTTCATCAAAAGAGAGAAAAACACATCCTCTCCTTAGGAACGTTTAACGAGATTTCTTCTTGTGTAGACATCTTTATAATTTTCATGTGAGTGAAAAATCATTTCAAAACGAACAGAAAGGAACGAAGAAGACGGGAACCAGAAAGGAAGAAGAAAGGTCATCATTCTGTGTGTTCATAAGTTATAGGGTTGTGGGAAGATGAAACGTCAAAGTATGGAGCAGGACGGAGTGTCAAAAGGGATTATCATGTCTGATTTGAGACGCATTAAATGAGATTGCCCTTACCCACCGAGGAAAGAGAAAAAAATATATTCAGCAGCGTTCGCGCACAACGTCCCGGGTTACTAATATTGGATGTTAATCTTGTAGCTACACTACAAAGGTGACAATAATATTGGATGTTAATTTGCCACTTTCTAAACTTTTACAAGAGTCTCATTCAACCTTTAAACTTAAATTAAAGAGAAAATAATCCAAAAATAAGACCGCTCTAAAGTAACAGACTAAAGGGTGAGCAGGGACGGCTGTGGAAACAACTGTTTAGTATAGGAACAAAAAACATAGTTAGCCTATTATATTAACTGATAATATAGATTGGCATAAGAATCTTATAATTGCGTCCGGGGCAATAATATGTACTTATTAATTGTCTAATTGATAGAGGGTTTATTTTCACAAATATTATATATCTTCGTCATAGCTACCAATTCATTTTCATGATCACTGTTTGCATGGACATAATTAATTATGTCATATGATTTCGTTTGAGCATTTCCATAGATTTAATATTCATATATCACACATTTCAGTGGTAAGTATCCAACAACTTCTAAGCATTGTAGTATGAGGATCTCACATTAAGGTTAGCAATACTTAACTCTTATAATAATAAAAAAAAAGTTAGTGTTACTTAATAACATCAAATTGATAAAATTGAAAACAATAGGCGTAAAATGCCATCATTAAACTGTACATTTCGTAAAGCAAAATGTTGTTCCCAGAAATTACTAACAACTCCAACTCGAGAGATGATGAAAACAAAATACAAGAAGGTTGAAGGGTATGTACACAAATTTACAATATTATATGAAACATCTACGGTTGGGCCGGTTCTGTGCCGTTCTTCGTCAGCATCCACTTCTAAGTTCTAACGTCCTCTCCCCGAAACAAAACGATCCAACGGCTACGATGGACCACCAACAACCACTCTCCACGTGTGCAGATCCGACATCGATCTCAGGGAAGTGGTGGGTCTCGAGGATCTCCTTCCGTCTCCACGAGGCATCTCCACAGCTCACAAGTCACAACCAAAAAGCACACCATATCTTCACATGGACTGCACTGAAATTTTTACCCACATTTCATTTTTTGGGAACCGTAATTTCTTGTTTATTTGTCAGCTGATCTTCTTATTTATCCATGTATACTTATATATTCGTATATATACACAACATATCAGATCAGTACAAACACACACGTGGCCATAAACTTGATAAATTTTCGAGTTAGATCTCAATACAAATTCCAATTGACCTTTTGAACCATTTAATATCTTTAACTTTATTCCAACATGTGTGATGTGTCCCACCTAGCCACCATGCTAAGATTCAACAGTTAATCCAATTAATCTAAGGTAAGGGATTAACAAGTAAACTAGTCTTTGTTGATAATACATATTGCATCATTATTACAAAAAGATTGAAAACTTGCTAAAATGCTGAGATAATCATTAATTGTGTTGTATGCCAAACTCGTGTGAGTCTAACGTGCTTATGAATTTCATATAGATATGCATATGTACACATGTTACAATACTTGTGTAATGATTTATTTTTTTACAAACTACACGTATAATTTTTAATGATAATTGTGGATTGTAGAATCACATTCTATTTTTGCGTCTCATCTTAACCAACGGTTTTTTTTTTTTTTTTTTGACAAGGATGAAAATGAAATTTACGTCCCATTTTCACCAAGTTATAACAATACCCAAAGGGTGTATTACTATTAAGAGATTAGCACGTACACGTACATACATAGCTTAGCCTTAGCGTGTAGTTAGCCAGAGGAATTGTAGTTGCAAATTACCCTATAATCACGGGTAGAAAACAAAAATTCCAAATTCAGCTTACAAATGAAAACCCTCCTCACCACCATTCCTGATCCCACTCCACTCCACACTACTCAGAATGGCGCACACCCACGCGTGCGTGGTCCTTTCCCTTTTCCTTCTCCTCACCTTCACGTCCGCGCAGTCTCCGGCTCCGGGTCCGTCGGTGGACTGCTCGTCGGCGGTGCTGAGCCTGGCGGACTGCCTGAGCTTCGTGCAGAAGGGCAGCACGGTGAAGAAGCCGGAGGGCACGTGCTGTCCCAGCCTCAAGACGGTGCTGAAGGAGGACGCTACGTGTCTCTGCGAGGGCTTGAAGAGTAGCGCGTCGTTCGGGTTGCAGCTTGACATGGCCAAGGCTCTCGCGCTTCCCAAAGCCTGCGGCGTCAAAGCTCCTCCTCTCTCCAACTGCGGGAGTGAGTTTCCTTTCTTTTATTTCTTTTTTTTTTGTTTTTTGTTTGGTTGACTGATTGGTGTTCTTGTGTTTTGGTGGTGATGTAGTTTCTGCTGCAGATACGGGACTCTCACCCGGTATGTTTTCTTTTCTTATTTTTCATTTATACTATATTCATTCGTCGTCCAATTATTTTCTACGTCTCTACGCTTCAATAATAATTAATATGGGTTGAAGATCAATTTGTTTGTGATCGAATTATTTTTTACGTGTCTTAAATAATAATAGGACTTGAAGATCGACTTGTTTTTATAATTGCATGTTAGATGACATATTCGACTCTAAGTGGTCCACCATCTGAACATAATCCAAATAATTGCATGTTAGATGACATATCCGACTCTAAGTTGAGTATTGTATAACCTTAATGTTTAGCCATGTAAGACTACCTTTTCCAACAATTTTGTTCGAAAAAAGTCACTTTTAAGAATTGGTAAGAAAAAAAGGATTTTGGTAGTGAAAATACGTCGAAAATAGGTAGGCGAAGGAGAAAGAAATTTTGGAAAATTTTAGTGACTAGTAAACTTAGGTTTTAATGTTAACACATTTTCTTGTTTTATGTTTTTTTCCTTCGTTTTGGAAAAGCAAAAAATATGCTTCAATGAGGTATAAGCAATCGTTCATGGTGGTTTTTTTTTCCTACTTGGAAAAATGTGAGATATATCATATAATAACTAAGGAGGTGTAAACAATGGATACAACATACAACTGAGTTGGGGTTTGCTAGTAATAGTATGTTTTAAATATAGTAAAAGTGTTTTCGTTTATGTGGTGTCGTGTTCATGGTATAAGAATATAAGATGGATTCTTTATTATTTTTCCGAAAAAACTCTAATCTTAATAATTTCAGGAAGTCGCTAGAATTCGATCAATGATCATGACCGTTCCCAAAGTGGGAATTTACCAACTAGGCTTCCTGGTTGGTTGGTTTCCTTAAAAGTCATGTGAGTTCGAAAAGCATTACACGAAAATGATGGAACTAAAAAATAACTGAAGTTTATCAAAAGGATAACCCCAAATTTTAGCACCTTAAGAGATTTCCTAAGCATTCCTTATTGGATTTTGTTGAGTTTACACGGATTTGTGATGGTAGAGAAAGAAACATTTTGAGACTTGCGTTAAGTTTCAGGAATGCTGCTTGAATAAGTTCTTAGTTAGCATTCGCCCTCTTACTGGCTAATATGGAATTGTTCCTGCCGAGACTTTGACAATTGAGACAGAACATTATAAGTATGTATACACCCGGGTCAAACTTGTATTTTATCTTCAATAATTTCAAGGTAACACTGCCTGTGGAATTGAATACCAAGAAGAATATCAGGTGCACATGCCTGAAGCTTTTTATTTTGGGTGAAAGGTGGATTATTCCGGCCTTAAGTTGCCCGATTTGTTCGTGTTCACACAAATTCAATATTTTTATGAGGGACTTATATTATTCCAAATTTGTAAAAAAATAAATCTTTTCCAGTTTAATTTGTGTTTCGCTGATTTTGAAATCATTCCAAATGTGGTTGCAGCATCAGCTCCATCCCCTTTGTCTGGAGATACTCCAACTGGTTCTGGATCTTCTGTAGGAGTTCCAGCTCCTACTCCTGGGGCTACAAATTCTGCTACAAAACATCATGTTCCAGCTATGGTTTCCCTTCTTGCTGGCATGGCAGCTGTTGCATGTTTTTAAGCAGGAAAAGATTAATTATGTGGTAACATGCAGAGAGATCCTACAGGGGAATTGGCTTATGATTGTTGGTCATTGTGGTTTATTTATGCATTGTGAGAACTTGAGATATCTTTTGTGCTTCTTTCTTTTGTTATTATTAATGGCATAGAGCTTTCTTGCTGTTGTCTCTTATTTATTACCATGAATACTGCTTTCTCCTTGTATCTGTTTATCTGTTCAGTGCATGATCTTTATGTGAAAATTGTTATGTTTATTTGTCATTTACAGTGAGTTATGTATGCTCTGTGAGGAATTGTTAAATGTCAAACATGGCATCCCGATATCCGATACAAGCTTTCCTGAAGTAGCAGGTGTAAGAAGCATAAGAGCTGTGGAAGTGTGAATAACTCCAAGCGTGTGAACCGAACGCTTGCAGATTTTCCCTATTCACACTGGTCAAGTTTTCATGCCTTGTGCAAGGCAAGAAAATGTCGTGTTTGAATTGGGTTGGATGCAACGCAATCGACAAGCTTCTTGTCTTTTTTGTTGCCTGTGAGTTTCAAGTTGTCTGTCTTATGCATGCGGAGATCCTGGCTTTCTATTTCAACTCTTTGTGTTTAAATTTAAACTTCCAAAATTATCAGGCATTATCAGTTTTACCGGTTTCCTGCTAGAGTATGTTCCGGGAAATGAGTTTTTTCTTTTATCCTGTTTGGTGTTGGGTAAATCTATCATCTTAGGTTTGTTAGATCTTGCCCAGCTGGGATTAGTCTAGTTGTATATTTGCAAATTGTAGTATTAGAATAGTCCGAATTAATTAGGAATTAAAAATAACAACCCAACAATCCCCTACATTATCTATTCACGCAGACCCATATTATTAAAGAATCTCTTACCCAATACAGCATGTAACGTCCTCGAAACAGCGGAAAATTTAAAACTTTTTAAAGAGTAAAACCAACAAACCAGAATACATCACCGAGAACATTACCAAATATAAACATCAGGTGCACCAACATATATATCATATATATATATATATATCTGAGTTTACTACAAAAAGATGATTACATCAAAAGCTATAAGATACAATATACATATGTAATCACAACAACCTCAAACGAGGGGAAAGCAGGATCTGGTCTCAATAGCTCTCCTCCGCAGGCACAACCCTCTAATGCCGCTCACGGCCTGAAAAGCAACATAACTATGCCTGAATTTTCAGAAGGAAATCTCGTATGTCAAACCCTAACACATATATGAACAAGACAACAAGAAGGAAAACATGGCATGAACAATAAACACCACAACAGACATCGTCGACTAAGTTCCCGAGACCTCTCTCCCGACTATAGCTGACACAACAACCTGGGTCTCAAGGGTCCGCTCACCCCAACCCCACCAACACACGTGCACACAAGGCACCACCGGTCCAAATCACGGTCAAACACACACACTCTTGCCTCAGTGTTACCGGAGCCATGGTTTTGCATCCTTCATCGCAGTCACGGCTTCACAACAGGGTCTCAATGGTCATCTCACCCTAACCTTACCAACACACGTGCACACAAGGCACCGCCGGTCCAAATCACGGCCAACAACCATCACATCAAACAACAAAGAAACACCACCACAAGATATCAGGCCGACAGTCCGTGTCGTTGCCCAGGGGGCGGAGAGACGAGCTGCCTTCAATCAAGCACACACACCACTAGGGGTCGGGTTGGGTCGGGTTTGGGCCATAACCCGACCCAACCCGAAAAATTCAGGTTTTTGAAAAACCCAACCCGAACCGATTCGGGTTCAACCCAACCCGACCCAAAATGTTCGGGTTGGGTTGGGTCGGTTCGGGTTGGACCCGAATCAATTAAGCATAATCAAAATTGACACATAAAATTGCTAAACAATAAACACAAACATAAATCCAAATCCAAGAACACAAATAATCTCATAAACCAAAATAGGAACTTAAATTTTGATTATCCACAATCAAAACAAAGTGAGAATGAACAAAAAAAATTAACATAAGTAAGAATGAACAAAAACAGAACCAACCAACCACTTCTCTTCCATTCCATCAAAATCAAAGTAAGAATGAACAAAAAACATTAACAAAAACAAAAAACCACATACTTCTCTTCCATTCCACCTTCACGGCTGCACTCAATCAAAACTCCCACCACTTCCATCTCAACACATCTCCACCAACATGTCCTCCACAGCTCCACCAACACGTCCACCAACAATCAAAACTCCCACCACAAAGGCTAATAAGTATTAATAACAACTCTTCAACTTTTGAAGTATGGTTCCAACGTCGAAGATGGCTCCACCAACACAACTCCACCAACATCTCCATCAACGTCGAAGATGGCTCCGATGACGCCCGGGCCAAAGATTGCCCACATGCGTGAGGGATCGACGGAGAAGACTGAGGAGTGCGTGAGGAGTAGGGGTGCAAATAGTTACCAACTATCCGAGTATTCGATTCGAAAATTTCTATTTAGTTGGTATTTGGTAAGTTCATTGTTACCAATTTAATGTCGGATACGAATTTAGTTTAAAAAAAAATACCAATTAGAATTCGGATACGAATTCGGATACAAGCTATTTGAAATTCGAATTATCTGAATTTTTCGAATACATGGTCAAATACACAAATTAGTATTCCAAAAATTTAATACGAAAATTTAGTATTCGAAAATTTTAATTCGAAAATTAATTACAATATATATATCTATTCAATTTCGGATAATATCCGAATACCAATTAGTATTCGAAAATTTTGAAGTTTCGGATTCGGATTCAGATAGTTCTACTGAATTCGGATTCGAATTCGAATTTGGTAATGGAATATGGTATTCGGATTTGAATTCAGATACAGTACGTATCCGAGTCATATTATCCGAGTTGCACCCCTGGTAAGGAGTGGTCGACGGAGAGGAGGCGAGGCGTCAAGGCTGCGAGGAGAGGGGGTGGGGATTTGGGATGTGCGGCTAGGGTCTCGCAAGGAGAAGTGTTGGGGATTTGGGATATGCGGCGGGGATTTAGGGTTAGGATGCATTTGGGTTTAGAGGATGGCACAGTTAATTTGGGAATTACTTTATTTAAAAAAAAATCTTCGGGTTCGGGTTGGGTTGGGTCAACCCGAACCCGACCCGAAATTTCGGTTTTCAAATTTTTTTTCAACCCAACCCAACCCGAATCCCCCCCAACCCGACCCGACCAGTCGGGTTCGGGTCAGTTTTCGAGTTCAACCCGACCCGTGTGCACCCCTACACACCACTATCGGCGCGACAGTCGGTGTTGTTGCCCAAGGGGGCCGGAGAGACGAGGTGCCTTCAAACGTACACACAAAACCACGAATCCACCGAAAACATGCAAAAACGGTCGAACAAAAGCAGCTTACCAGTCGACCGAATCCCCACCTAGAGGACTGACCCAACCGAAAAAACTCGTCAATCGGTCGAACGACAAAGGGAACATGTTCGACCGAAAAGCATCATTAAGAAAACATTTTCGCAAACCACGATCACACGGTCGAACAACCAAACACTATCGGTCGACCGAAATCCACTAGTAAAACTCACCAACAATCCACACTACACGGTCGACCGAACAACACTACCGGTCTACCGGCCCTTAAGTTAACTTAAGTCGTCGGTCGGACGAGTCAAACAGGCGGTCGACCGTTTAGATGGTCAACACCCCAACCGACCTACAACAGTACTTTCAGTCGACCGGCAAAGAGGTCTCGTTCGACCCAAAATACCCAGAGCCTCTATCTCTCGCTCGAATTGCACAACCGGTCGACTACCCCAAAGGTATCGTTCGACCGGTGCGAGGGATATTGCCCAAAATACACTATAACCGATCGATCGAACCCAAGATACCGGTCGACCGTATAGTGCAGAAAAATTGTTGTGCAGGTACGACGAGCCAATCGACCTACCGTCGACCGCTCCCACCCCCACACTAATAATAGGTGAGCGTAAAAGAAAGTTTGACATACCTTAAGGCTTGAAAAGCCTTTGAAGAACCAACGGCGAGTGCTTCCACGATTTAGCTCAAAATCCGGCGAACTTCCTTTACTGTGATCTCTTCGACAACTACGACGACTCCAACGTTCCAACAAGAACTCTCTTGCCTCCACCAACACAGAGGAAACGCTGAGGGGGAGAGAGACGAGTGAGTGAGTGAGAGAGATGAGATTGTGAGAGAGAGAAAAAACTAAACCTTTATATACTCTTCCCACAATCGATCTCAGCCGTTCATCTCAATCTTTCTCTAATCCACCCCTAAACACAAATAAAACATTAAGAAAGGTTAGGATATTACACAACAACTAAGAGATCGATAAAAGCCGAGGTATCAAAAAGGAAAGTTGAATTATGTACGATAGTTTTATTTGGTTGCAAAAAAAGGCTTACCTAAAATAATGCAATAATGAACTACTCTAGAACCACAAATTTCATCAAATTAACGACAGATATCTTAAGATGAAAGAGCCCAATGTAGTATAAATTATTTGCAGGCAAACATTTCCTCACCCCAAATGCCCAGTAATTATTCGAATCCAAGTTTAAGTTTTGATTAAATAGGCTATACTGAAGACTAGAGAGAGAAATTAAGCCTTGCATTCTGAATTTAGGTAGAGTGGTAGAATAAATTAGATGGTTCTTATTGGAAAATCATTGCTGGATCTTAAAGTTGCATTAGTCCACATGGATTTCCAACACATAATACCTTAACCATATACACGATACGTTAACCATGTGTCCCAACTGATGGTAGTGACGAGCAATGACTTCGTTCAGGTTGGATTTTACTCATCCAAATCCAAACCATTATAGTTTTCGGATTGTGTATTGGGGTTTAATTGCCATGTAAAGCGCAAACCCGAACTTAGTTTATTGGGCCTAGGGTAGCCCAAAATATTCGGTTTGTTGACTATTCAATTTTTGTTTTTGTTTCAATAACTAAAGTACTAACTTAACCATCTTTTTTCTTTGAAGAAAATAAATTATATTTTTAATTGCATTCATGAAAATTTTGTACGGACGAGAGAAGATTTGAATTTGGATACCAAGAAGATGAGGGTCAGAATTAGGGAACTTGATAAAGCTATCACAACATTGAAACAACAGACACAATCAAGATTCAAGAATGCATATCGCTTGCTCTAAAATTGATATTGGAAAGATTTGTGAATGCACACATAGGAAATACCCCATAAAATCATGTAATGACCGTGTGCTAACAAAGTAAAAACCATAATGGTTGGGCTGTTGGGCAACTTTACTCTACATATTCCTTCATGTAAGGATCCGTCGTGTAGAAGTGGAACGACCAATGATCATGGTACATAACTAATCCAAAAAAATTCCAATATTAATCAACCAATTCATATTAAAAAAATGCAACAATGGTTAAGAACATCCTTAACGGGGTCATCCGCTCGGATGACCTCCCACGACCGCGGACGACCAAGTCATCAACCGGGTTGTGCCACTTGTCACAACCTGGTTGATCTGGGGTTTTTTATTTTATTTTGTTTTGGTATTTTTTTAATAATCAAGGGTTTATATTTTGATAAATAGTTAGGATTTAAGTAGTTAAAGTTGACATTTTGATAATAATTAAGGTTAGGATTTTTTATATTTTGATAACGTTATATTTTCAAGATCCATCCTAACAATAATGTTGTGTCGCAGAGTGAGACCGTTGACCGACCTGTCAGGGTGGGCATAAAACGTATGAGTCAATCTCAACAATAACGTTATAATTAAAGTACGAAAATTATACTAAAATACACCATCTTCTCTGAAAATAGGGAATATTGTACTAAATTGAAAGTAGAAAAGAAAAATTAACGATATTTAGTATTTGGTAATCATTGATGGTTAAATAAATAAAGTATATGCAATTTGAAAATACAAGATTTATTGGTATTTTGGTTTTTCCAAATAAATTATTAATGTTTTTGGTAAATATAAATGATTTTGGAATGAAATAAAAGTTGATAAGGAAATTAATGACGTTGAGGAAAGAGAGTGTGATGACCTAGATCATGGTTAATGAGTGAATAGTGAAGGAGAAAGGAAATTGTGTCGTGATGACATGGCAGAGAAAGAAAGAATATGGAGAAAGTGGATGACCTAGATTGTCCCATGCCTTATAGCAGTGTCAAGGATGCTCTACTGGCCAATATTCACGTAGGTTGTAGGCGACCACTGCCTTTCGCCCAACGTATGTACTTGTTGGTAAGATGTTCAAGCAAACAAGGAGATTGTTTTGGACTCCTGTTTAGCACATTGCATCGATCTCATCTTGGAGGACACCGGCAAACTGTTTTTGAAGACCATTGTTTTATCTCGTCGGATCGTGCGACACTTCAACAACCATGTCTTGTTGTTGTCGAGGATGTGAACTACCATTGAAGGAAACCTGGTACGTCCTGTTGTCACGAGATTTGTCACCGTTTTTCTAACTTTGCAAAGGTTGTTTCTGAAGAAAGACAGAGTCCGAACATTTGTTTTTTCCCCAGAGTACAACGATCCTAATGCAAGTTGGATGAAGAACAAAACATGTATGGTATTTTCAGATAACGTTTGTGCATTTCCCCCCTATTTTTCATGATTTTCAACTATTTTATCAAATTTAAATAATTTTAAAAAAAATTGGGCGACCGCACAATCGTCTAGCAACCTAGTTGTCGGGACGCGACCAGTCGCCTTAGTGGTACGTGAACATGACTAATGGAACACACAAACGACCTCTCACAGTGGCGCGCACTTACTCCAAATTTGATTGGAAAGAGTAGTCCAAACCATAACACGCCGATGAAATCAGATGAGATATTTTATGAGATGAAATGGTAGACCAAAAAAAATTCAAATCAGCTTCGGCAGAATGGAGATCCAACCCCAAACCCCAGTCTCCCCTTCCTCCACCACTTCCTCAACCTCCCACCGTCCTCACCCTCCGACCCAATCCTGGTGGGAATCCATATCCAAAGCCCAAAACCGGATCCAATCCCTCTCTACCCTCCTCCCGTCCGCCTCCATCTCCTCCCTCGCCGACTCCGACCGTCCCGCCCTCTCCCTCCTCGACTCCCCCGACGCCTACCTCGCCATCTCCGCTGCTCTCTCCCTCCCCTCCTCCGGCTCCGGCGATGACCCCCTCTGCCACTGGCTCTACGACACCTTCCAGTCCTCCGACCCCGACCTCCGCCTCGTTGTCCTCGCCTTCGTCCCCCTCCTCTCCGGCCTCTACCTCTCCCGCGTCGTCTCCCTCTCCTACCCTTCCCTCGCCGGCTTCGAGGCCGTTTTTCTCTCCATCTACTCCGCCGAGGCCAAAACGCGGAACGGAAAACCGAAGCTCGTCTCCATCCCCGATCTCTCCTTTCCTTCCCTCTACCATTCCCCTCCTACTAATAAACTTTCTCTAAAGCATTCTTCTCCGTCTTCTTCTTCTTCTTCTGTTACTGGCCTCGTGTGCCCGCCTTTGGAGCCGCATCTCGCCGTTAAGTCGACGAAGCGGGCTTGTATTGTTGCGGTCGCGCTTGACTGTTATTATGCTAAGATCGCTTCCATGCCGGCCAGATCCATGCTCGATTTCTGCGAATTCGCCGCCGCCTGGGCTGGCCAGGACTCGTCCGGATTCGAGCTTGACCGGCAGTATTCCGTTTTGAATTCCGGTTCCGGCTCGGTTTTGTCTGAGGATGATGATAGTTATGCGGAGGAGTTTGCGAGGTTGAGGATTGGGGACGGGTCGGCCGGGGATGCTTCCGCAAATTGGGAGACGGAGATCGGCAGGATTGTTAGTAGGGGGAATAGGATTCCGCTCCCTTGGGAGCTCATGCAGATGGTGCTGAAGATCCTCGGGCATTGTTTGTTGGGGCCGTTGAATGGGCAGGATGTCAGGGATGCTGCGTCCGAGGCCGTTAGATGTGTGTATGCACGGGCTTCGCACGATTTGGTTCCACAGGCAATATTGGCGTCCAGGAGTTTGATCCAGCTCGATAAGAGGGCGAGGTCGGACGGTAAGGCTGTAGCGTTGGCGGCAAGTTCGGCTTCCAACCCCAACACGCCGAGCAAGCCCAGGAAACCAGAGGTGTTCTTGGTGTCTAAGTGATAGGTAATTGACTAATTGAGCTTCTTGCTTTTCTTACATTGTAATGTTTTGCCTTTTCGATTTTGCTGGACAGTGTGTTTGTTGAACTTGTTTGATGTGTGAAACATTGGATGTGGAAGGAGTAAGGACACTCCCTAGGTAGTATAGCATTAGAAATTCTAGTAATTTGATTGCTTTCTGGGTCGCATACTCGTATACCAGACCATGCAAGTTCATATTGGTGCTTTGATGGTATCTTCGTAGTCATGCTGGGCTGCTGGCTTCTGTTGTTTCAATGATGATTGTTTTCATAATTATCATAATGTATTTAGGGTGTACAAATATACTTGTAATTTATCTTGAAGAGGATGATGTAACTTGATACGCCAACATGTATGCAGCAACTCAGTAACTATAAATTAACTGTGATTTTGATAAAACATTTCAATAGTTAGGGGCTTAGGGCATGCTCAATAATGAAAAATCAATCTAGTTGCACATGGTTAAAATGCAAAATCAAATACATTACTTGTGTTTTTTTTTCATTTTAGATTGTCACTTTATCAGAGGAATACTGTAAATTTTTCCTAGTATATTCGAAACACTGCAGTTTTAGAGTACTAGTTAAATAGGGGTTCATTTTGGATGCAAGTTGATATATAGTAAATTTGCAAGTGATAATGACTGTTGTGGGTGGGTGATTGGAAAATATCATTCTGTAGTCTTTCATTATGGTCTAATGATGCATAGAGCTGAAATTGCATAGTATGACCTTCGTAGTGAAATACTGAAGCATGAAATTTCAACTTAGATTTTTCTCCATCTTCTTCTTCTTGATGATCGACTTACGTCAAAAACCTTCTTCCAGGGGTGGCATGATCTCCTTCCTATTTATTTGTGCTTGTCCTTTGTTAGGCGTAGAAAATTCTGTAGGGCTATAAATAATTGGATGTCACGAGGATGCATCCTATTTTTCTGTGTATATGTTCATAGCAACAAGCATGACAAATATTTGGCAAGAGAATTACAAATTCACACTCATAAGTTGGACTAGATGGATTTGTTCATCCCGTGTTATCTAAAAAGTTAAATTATCATCCTTAGTTTCTTCTTTAGATTTTTAACTGTCTTTTTTTTTGAAGTTTAGCTAATGCATTTTCATAAGAGGCGTAGTGCAATATTATATTATAAAATTGGTCCTTACGTTAATGGCTATTGCATCGCAACATTTATGTGATATACCATTGATGTGATGCATTTATTATTATTTCGTGGTAGAATTTTTTTACGTTCAAAAGTACTACTACGTAGAAGTAAAATGAATCACAATGTCGAGATCTCAGATATAGATTTGCTTGAGGAACTAACCTTAGGAGGACGAATCGCAATGTCAAAAAGGATAATTGTTCTCTTTTCCCTGTCTTAAACGTGGGAAACCGAAAGGTGAGGGGAAGGTAGAGGAAGCCGGGGTTTTGGATGGGGAAGAGAGGAGAGTTCTTGATTTTTCTGTTACCACTTAGCAATGTCATCCTACTATCTACATTTAACGAAAGAATGGTAAAGCGGATATGTACTTTGTTGGGAGGGAAATCTAACAATGTACTAACATGATACGGATTAAATGCATCATGTAATACCAAATATTGACTTGTGGAAATAAACTTCGGACCCTCACCCAATCTTAATGGAACAAGAACACAATTAAGATGGAAATACACAAGCAAACACAAACGCACGCCTAAAACAACCATGACACGTGATTTACAAGGTTCGACAACGTGTCTACGTTCTTGGGGGTCTTCTGCGGGTTTCTTTTTCTTTTTCCGCTTCTCCAAAAAGAGAAGCAATCGAGATTACAAGTATATGGAGACAATATGTCATCCAAAACACTCTAAATCTTTCTCTAACATAATCTCTCAACTCACAATGAAGGAAATATTACACTTGTACGTTATATTGAAACTAAGAACAAACAAGTCATTTTATAGACTCAAAAATCGAACTACAATTAAGCAAAATCGTGCTGAAAAATCGTGGGCAACGGTCGTCCGATGCTCCTTCGGTCGTCCGTTCCTTGAGTAACAAGAACCCTTCCTGTTGCGATTCGGTTAGTCGAATCCTTCCCGGTTGACCGTTGGAACGTTTCTTCGTGCGGTTCGGTTTACCGCGAGAACATTTCTCCCATGAACTAACTAATTCTCCAACAACCCCACGGTCAACCGAGCACTCATCGGTGGACCGTTCCAATTTCGACCCCTCGGTGAATCTCATTCAGTCGTCTGATCTCAGCTGCACCCGAAATGCCTGAAATCTTTTGTTCGGTGGACCGAAACCAATTCGGTTGTCCAAACCCTGCATCGCCAAAAGTGTCTGGAGTTTTGGATCGGTAGATCGGATCCCATCCGGTCGACCGTTACTTCCTGGTTTTGTTTCCTTAACGAATATAGACCAATATTCAACCCACTTTTGATTTACTATTATAGTTTCAAATTGTAGTTGACTTATTTCATCTGGCACGAGACCCACATGACCCATTTGCCCACTGATTTTACTTATTTCTTTAAGAATGATTACTTATTGCATATGGTAGTGTATCAACTAGTTAATGAAATATGAACCGCATGTAGTAGAAACCTTTATTAGCAAATCCTACCTCCACTGCAGTGAGCCAGTGACGGGTACAACCGCCCAGCATAAATAGCCAGTTCCACGTTTTTCCACCGAAATGTTTCCCAAACGCAACTTATGCTTGTTTATGCTTCACTGGAAACGTAGCAGCGACTAGAAGTACTGATTCTGGACCCTTCACATTTCAATGGTTTCAAGATGCAACCATTAAAATAATTAGACGCCCAATTGAACACACAAGCAGATAGGTCACAAAAGTAGATAATGATAGATGCCCCAACCCCAACACTTCCGAGGCTCCAATTAGGACAGTATGCAGTTAAATTAAACATCAAAGAGTTTTCATAGACCGCAAAGACAAGATCAGTTCACCTTTACAAAAGGTGGTCTCATCAACAACCCAAGATCAGTTCACCTCTTATGCGAAAATATTAATATTTTCACTTCTTTCTCTTCTTAGGGGGCTGAATTTCCTCCTCCTCCTCTTCCTCTTCTTCTTCCTCAGGCTCCTCGTCATCTTCTTCTTCTTCTTCTTCAACTACTGGTTCATTTTCTTCATTATCCTCTGCATCCTCGTCTTCATTGCCATCATCTTCATCATTGTCATCTTCATCGTCTTCATTGTCATCTTCAATGTCCTCAGCTTCTTCCTCTTCTCCATTTTCTTCACCACCTTCAGGAGTTTTGTTACTGTCCTTGCTGTTTGGTTTGCTGTGACTATCTCCTTCCCTGGGAACCTCATCCTCTCCACCAAAGTCTCCATCATCATCGTCGTCGTCCTCATCATTATTACCTCCCTCCTCAGCATCATAAGGCACATCACTGTTTTTTGCATCAGCACCTTTCCCAAGCATTTCTTTCATCGTTGGTGAAGTAACTGGCTCCTGCTACAATAACATGAGAGAAAATTATAATTGGGGGAAAAAAGAACAAAAACTGCTCTTCAATCAACCATGTACCAACAAAAGATCTCAAAAAGAACTTACTATGTTTAGGACATGGTGACATATACTAGACACCTATACGTGAACAAAAGAGACTCTAAATTAACCAACATACCAACTGAATATCTCAAAAGACCATGTGGTAGGATAAGAATACGATGAGATACCATTGGAAAACTAATAGAGAGAAGCAATAAATTGTGGGCATGAAGACATGAACTGATTAGAGTTGGTTCTCCGGAAATGTAAAATTAGACAGTAATGCCTTCTTAATGTTCCACATGAACATTCTTTAACAAATCTGCAGTTGCACGCCTCTTTCAAGACACACGAGGTGTAGCTTGATTGAGGCGAAATAGCTAAACCAGCTATAATTTGCTTTAGATAGAGACAAACAGAAAGCCAACAGAATAACAAATAGAAAATTGGCACTACACTTCTAAATTACCACTTAAAAACGTGAATTAGAGAGTATGATTTGTAATTGATGATAAAAATGTTAACCTCCAGGATTAGGCCTGACAATTTGACACAGAACACGAAACCATGACACGAACAATCCGTGTTTGGGTTTCAGGATTTCGTATTTCGTGTCGTGTTTTGAGTACACGAAATTGATTTCGTGTCGTTTTCGTCTCCTGGTCGGGTACCCGAAAAAGACACGAAATACACTAAGTAATTACAACCCGACATTTAAGCTTGTTTGTTCCCGTGGTGCATTGGTTCACACGTCCAGGATATCACCTGGGGATCCATGTTCGAATCCCAACTAGATATTTTTTGCCGAAATTTGGAAAAACCGAAAGAATTGTTGGGATGATTCGAACTCGCGACCCACACAAACACACCATCAATTGTTGACCACTACGCCAACATAAGCATTCTGCATTTTCCGGATGTGTTAATGTACTAATAGATCAGTTAAATGTTTTTGGTTCTCCAAACGTTTAGTCCCACATCGCCTGCATTATGTTCTACTTCACTCTATAAACTAATCGACCTTACATCCTATTACTAGAGTGTTGCCCACCGATTGGGAATGGAGAATTGTTTTCTCAAATTGTTTTAATCTAATTAAATATTTTGAGAGTAAATATTGAAATTCTAAAACATTAAATATTCTTGTTCGGGTAGTGTCCGTCCTTTTTATTGGACACGAAAAATTTCCAGGTCGTGTTTGTGTCTTGGGAAATTGTCTTGTACACGGGGAAAAAACATGACACAGAATTATACGACACAATTGTCAGGTCTATCGAGGATGCAATCCAACATAAGTCAACGGCTGATTATCAGCAAACATGATGTAGGCATGGTCATTATTCTAGATCTTTATTACAAACATAATAAAACTAAGTGGAACACGCAAGAGACGTAAGTATGCATAAGAAGGCATTGACGACCTTTAGGAGAAAACAGAGTTGCTCTTTATTTATTATTTAAAAAAGCAAAGCGAGATGAAGAAATGCAACAGTCAATTTTAGATTTTTATCTACTACATACGCGGGGTAATACTCTATGATCCTTGGTGAAACGTAAGATAAAATCCCAAAATTGTAATATGGTTCGTTATAGTTCCGTGAAACTTACATGTGAGACCAAATGAACTACAGTAACTCACCAAACCCAGGACTCGACTTAATCTTAAAAGTATGATGGTGGGATGCAATCCATTTTAATAATTATAATTCACCGTATCATTCATCAAAAAACCTCGTGTATGTTCCTTGCTTATTATTTAGGCCTCTAGGGTGATAATAATTACCTATAATTATAAAGTTAAACTTCGAAAACAAACTGACATGACGAAGTAATAAGGTGATTTATTAGTTGTTTTTTTTTATAATCGATTTATCATTTGAGCCGTGATACACAGACGCAGGCGTTACGGACGCGTTACGTGGATCTGTACAGCTCAGATATTTTCTTTAAGTCAGCGTTCAGTCAGCGAAATTTCTCTTCGCGTGTTTTGGTCTTTTTAAAAAACGTCGGTTCTTTAAGTTGAACGATTCATTTCCTAATACACAGATAAGACAATGTGCAGTCTCATTATTCGTGCAGTCTCATTATTCGTGCAGAGCTCACACTTATCATAATAAAATATTTGTTTTTAAGTTTTACGTTGGATCAACTTAATTTGTCTAGCTTACTTTATGTGTGTGCAGTTTACATTATGTGTTTTTCCTGTTTACGTTACGTGTCTGTCCGGAATAAGTGTATTTGCAGTCCGGAATACATATATTTGTTGTCCGGTTTAAGAATAAAGTGTGTCCAGAAACAGAACATAAAATTTGTCCGGAATAAGTGTATTTGCTGTTCGGAATAAGTGTATTTGCAGTCCGGAATAAGTGTACTTGTTGTCCGGAATAAGTGTATTTGTTGTCCGGTTTAAGTATAAAGTGTGTCCAGAAACGGAACATAAAGTTTGTCCGGAATAAGTGTATTTGCTGTCCGGAATAAGTGTATTTGATGTCCGGAATCGGAATAAGTGTATTTGTTGTCCGGAATAAATGTATTTGCAGTCCGGAATAAGTGTAGTTGTCCAGAATAAGAAGAAAGTGTGTGTGCAGTTTACATTATGTGTTTGTCCTGTTTACGTTATGTGTCTGTCCGGAATAAATGTATTTTCAGTCCGGAATAAGTGTATTTGTTGTCCGGTTTAAGAATAAAGTGTGTCCAGAAACGGAAGATAAAGTTTGTCCGGAATAAGTGTATTTGCAGTCCGGAATAAGTGTATTTGTTGTCCGGTTTAAAAATAAAGTGTATTCAGAAACGGAACATAAAGTTTGTCCGGAATAAGTGTATTTGCTGTCCGGAATAAGTGTATTTGTTATCCGGAATCGCAATAAGTGTATTTGTTGTCCGGAATAAGTGTATTTGCAGTCCGGAATAAGTGTAATTGTCCAGAATAAGAAGAAAGTGTGTCCTGTTTATGTAGAAAGTTTGTCTTGTTTATGTAGAATGTTTGTTCAGTTTATGTAGAAAGTTTGTACTGTTTATGTACAAAGTATGTCTTGTTTATGTAGAAAGTTTGTCTTTTTATGTAGAATGTTTGTCCAGTTTATGTAGAAAGTTTGTCATGTTTATGTAGATACAATGAGAGCACAATGAGATATTGATGGTAAATATTATTGATAACTATTACACAATAACATACAATGAGATCACAAAGACAAACAAACAATACAAGCACAAACACAAACACACAAAAATTACAAAAATAGTATATCTTCTCCCAGTAAATCACACACAAAGAAACAATACAAACACAGACAAATTACAAAGATAATATATATTTTCTCAGTAAATCGGAAAGAAAATGTAAGACTTAAACATGATCGTCTCATTCACGCTGCTTACGTTGTGAAGAACCTTGGGAGTCGACATCAGACGCTTCTTCGACGTAATATCTTACTCGAAATGGTGATTTATTACGGAGAGATGTACGACATAAACCGAACAGTGAATGCTCCCGTGCACTGAGTTTTGGGGTGCCCTTCAAATCAAATTGGCCCGAGTATATCCGGGACAAGTTGATGCCTCGATCTTCCCATTTTCTAAGGATTTGGCGTCTGCTAAACATTTCGGTCCAACACTTGAACCGTGGAAATGCTGACCGGGGATCCCCCAATTTGAACTTCTCGCAAAGCCACACCTGAAAACAGGAATAAGTTAAAAAACAGAAACATAACATCCCCAGGACAGTCTCATAACGTTAATCAGAAAGACCAAACACTAATTCCGGACAGACACAACTCTTATTCCGGACAGACACAACTCTTATTCCGGACAGACAAAGACGTATTCCGGACATACAAATTACTTATTCCGGACATACACAAGACGTATTCCGGACACATACAGGACTATTCCGGACTGGCAACACACTTATTCCGGACAGGCAACACACTTATTCCGGACAGAGACAACACTATTGAGGACAGACACAAAACTTATCCCGGACAGACACAAGACTTATTCCGGACAGAGACAACACTATTCAGGACAGACACAAGACTTATCCCGGACAGACACAAGACGTATTCCGGACAGACAAGACAATCATTCCAGACACATACAGGACTATTCCGGACAGGCAACACACTTATTCCGGACATAAACCAACACTACTCCGGACTGACACAACACTCATTCCGGACAACCACAAGACACTTATTCCGGAAAACCTCAAGACACTTTTTCCGGACAGAGACAACACTATTCAGGACAGACAGAAGACGTATTCCGGACAGACACAAGACGTATTCCGGACAAGCAAGACAGTCATTTCGGACACATACAGGACTATTCCGGACAGGCAACACACTTATTCCGGACATAAACTGACACTATTCCGGACTGACACAACACTCATTCCGGACCAAGATGCTTACTTGTAATACGGCAACGCAACCAGACACGTAGCCCTGCTTCATAGAGAAGTTCGCTGACGATCTCCTCCTCGAGAGGTCCCGTTGGGCTTCCTCCAGGCCTTCAACCAAGAAAGTGTGAACCGCATTTGCCCACGCATATCTCTTGAGGCGCTTGAGGTTCTTAAGGTGTTTCGTGTACCACGCTTTAGTTCGCAGTGATCCATCGAAGAACAAAAAATGATTGAAAATCATAGAAATAAGGAGTCGGACGTGCTCCTCCTCCTCGCCCATCTTGCTCGTGGCGGTAAGATGACCCAGTAGCTGGGTGTTGTCGAGGTTAACCCCGTCACGTTTCTCTACGTACATGGCATCCATATCCACTCTCTGCCCATGTACTCTTAGTCCAAGTAGAAGGGCGACGTCTTCTACCGTAAATGGGACTACCCCAGTGGCTATTCTCAGACCGACTTCATTGGCGTCGAAGTGTTCGACGAACCAACCCAGTATCTCGTTGTCAGTTGTGACGTGAGGAATGCTGAGGAAGTGACCGAAAGGCGTCCGTTGGAAGACATTTTTCTCCTCCTCCTTCATCCGGTCGAACTGCTTGTGAAGGGCCGCGAAACCGCACTTGGTTTCGCGGAAGTAGTACGTGCTTCCCTTAAACCACACAAAAAAATTGTTAGAGGCCAATAATGAACCTTAAAATGAACCAGAAAGAACATGGTTGACAAAACACCTGCGCGGCTACAATTTCAGGAGCAATGGAGGTTTCAGGTAGAGAAGGATCCATTTTCGCCTTGTCTTGGTTTTCGTTACTGGAATGGAAAGGTTTTGGAGCAATGAAGGTTTTGGATGAGCGTATGGAAAGGAACTCCGGGTGAAATGGGGAAAGTTACTCGAATGCTGTACCGCCGTTACTGATGTACGTGAAGTCGAACCGTCTAATCGTGATTTAGGGAAATGAACCGTCGCACGGAAATGAACCGTCGCACCCAACAAATCGTGATTTAGGGAAATGAACCGTCGCACCCAACAATTCGTATACATTTCCCCGCGCAGAGGTTTTGGTTGACTGGACGCACACCTGGCAGCTGACGTGTTATTCCACGTAGGACGCGTCACGGACGCTCGCGTCCGAATAAGTCTTCGCACCGTCCCATTCACGCTGCTTACGTTGTGAAGAATCCTAGGAGTCGGCATCAGACGCTTCTTCGACATAATATCTTGCTAGAAATGATGATTTATTCTGGAGAGAAAGAATGAAGAAGAAAGAAAGAGTGTCATCATATTTGTATTTGGGTGGAGAGAGAGAGAATGCGCTGAGTTGAAACGCATTTAATGTGATTTGAGTGGAAATCAGGAAGAAAAAACAAAAAAAACATTCATGATTTGGCCACGTAATGACTGACATGGATATCCACGTAAAGCGCGTCTGTGACGCGCTGCGTTCATAAAACATTTCCCTTATCATTTACGTGGTGTGGGTCAGCAACTCGGCACATGGCAGTAGGTCAACAGGGTTTCAAAGGGAAAATTAAAAGGTTAAAGCTGGCCGGTCGCCTTACCGGATCTTATTGGTATTTAATTGGAATATTCCCCTTCCCCAACTACTCTATCTCGATGACTCGATGGGTGGGGTGAATGAGTGAATCATACCCCAAAAAAAATAATAACAAAAAAGAATATCAAAACTGGGTGACATCATCAAAGGTGGGCCCACGCAATAAACCAACCAACTAACTAATTATTTAGGGATTTACGAGCCAAATGGTAAAAGAAACAGACCGCGCAAGTTAGCAGCGGGTGGGCGTAAGATAGCCGAGTTGCAATGGAACGTATACCAAACAAAAGCAAGCGATAGATACAAAAGGGCGGAGACTATCTTACTTGGAGAAGCACTTTGACCAGGGCTGCCATGGTTAGGGTTTCCACCGCGTACGTTAGTAGCGACCCGGTGACCAACTGCGCCGGCAAGGAAGCCTCCATCTCGCCCTTGGAAAAACACGAAACCTCAGACTCAGACTCCTCAAAAGGGAAAAAGTAAAAGAAAAAGAAAAGGAGGAAAAAACATGTTTTTAAAAAAAAATGCTTTTTCAGTTTCTGGGGGAGTAGAAACTCTGACAGAAATATCTCAAAAAAATCTCAGGAAGAGAACAAACGCAGGAAAACGATAGGACACCGGAAAAGACAAACATACCCTTGTCTCCACGAAAAAGACCAGAAGCGGCGAAGGCCCAACGAAGAAAACAAACTTCGAGAAGACTTACTATACCTGAAGAGAAGGATTTGAGCTGTGAAGTGTGAAGGATCTGTGTCGGTCGGAATCTAAAGAGAGCAGGAGAAAGCTGGGAAAGTCGCTTCCATATCCACCGTTGGATGCTTTTATTTTAAGGAAGGACAAGTGATTTTTGAGAAGGAAGTGGAACTGGGAATTTATGGTCCAAGGATGTGGCACGGGCAGATCGGGCAGGGCGTGGTAGCGACGGATGTGAAGGCGCCGCTTGGAATACCAATATCTGCCCGTGGGTGTGGGTCAGCGGAAGGGTGACGGCGTTAACGGACATTAAAATATTCGGTGGATACTTGATAACCACTTGAATGCGTGGGCCCCGACGTTCTTCTACGGCAGGAGAGAATGAGATTCTAATTTATTTCTTTTTTTCGAAGAGAATGAGATTCCGAAGAGTAATAATTTCGCATACAACACCAAAAAAAGCCTGCCTGTTATGGGCTGTACTAAGTTTGAATGGGGAAATAGTCTTCTCATTTCTCAAGCCCTTCCAGGAAAAACAAAGTTCGCACAAAAATGAAGGATCCAAATATCCAATGCAATTTACGCCAGTTTAAGAGATTCAGAAGGTGCAACAGACGCAGTTCAGCCCAGTTATTTACTTGTCACCAAAAACACTCGAGTCTTAAGGTGCTAAAACAGTCAGGAATAGGGCCGAGGATCACACTCATATTCAATTTGTACCGGAAAAAGAACTCTCACAAAAGCACAAATTAAGGTTGTAAATGAACAAGTTTAACTCCTCTTAACGCGGGTTGCAGTAAAAAATTATTTTAACAATGTTATCAAGATAATTTCACTATGAAACTTGTGAATCTTTCCAATCAAATGTTATTATGAAAATAAAAAAATTAAAATTTAAACCCACTTAACCTGCCTAACCCGACCCGCCTAATCCACCCTAAGACGGGACGGGTAGCGCTCCCTAAATTTTAACCCCCTGTTAACTTAGGCAAGACGAGGCACATAGTGACAGGGTGGGTAGTGGCATGGCAAAGACTCACCCCACCCCATTTACAACCCCATCAAAATCTCCCTAGCTTTCAAATATGAAATGCAATTATCTAACTCTATCAAAAAAGAATGACATCGGAAATAAAAGTAGACAACGGCAACATTTTTTTAATGACCCCATTCCCTCATTTACACCTTTGGAAAAACCCCTTTTACACACCTTATGTACAACTAGAAAAATAGAAATTGGAACCTACAAGCTCTAAATATATTAGGTAATTCTACCAACTAAAAACACATGGACCCCCAAGGCCCCAACGCACCACGAGTCGCCTACAATACAATAGTTGTCATTCTAATAGGACGATTGATTTTACACGAAACACGATAACATATATGGTTTGAAAAATTAAACATGATTAATAAATAGATTTGATATAGAAACATGATTATTAAATGGATCGGATATGAATTTCATAGGCAAAAAAGAGCACAATTGAGACAAGATAAGTAATCATGTACTTAGATACATAATTACGAATAATACACAATTAATACATATAAGTAGATTTTACTTTTAGTTATTTATAATAACATATTTAGAAACAAATCATGCAAAAAACATTATTAAACGTGTATTATTTTTTGTTCTAAACATGATTCATGTTAAACGTGTCCAAACATCTACACGACTTATCCCATTAATTTGACCGTGTATAAACATGTTAGGTTGTGTTTACAAGACAATAGATATGTTGGATAAATAGGTTTTACTTTTAGTTATTTATAATGACATACTTAAAAGCAAATCATGCAATAAACATTATTAAACGTGTATTATTTTTTTGTTCTAAACATGTAAAGATGATTCATGTTGAACGTGTCCAAACATCTACACGACAATAAATATGTTAAATATGTTGGATGGTTATAATAAGATTATTAAATGAATCAGATATTGATTGAAACATGACATATATAAAACGGTACACGACAAGATTGATGCGTGACACGATCGATAGCCCTAGATTTTAACTACAAAAATAGCGTTCATCCGACATGCTTCAGTAAGCTGGTTAAATGTAAAATAAACTGGAAAGTATTGCCATGTCCTACTGTCCTACTTGTGTTACATGATAAAGGGCAACGCCTGCTGGCATAGTGTTCCCTTGTTTTCCAGAGACTTCGTGACTCAAATCAACGACCCTTTGATTGCATAATAACGAAGCTTCTCCAAGAGCCAGCTCCTCCCATCAGAAATTAGTCGGTCTTTTTTATAATAAAAAATACAGCAGATGGAGTCACCAAGCAGACTTCAACTTCGTAAGTGTTCTTAGTCCCATTTTTGTTGAAATGGAAATAAAAGCAATATAATATTAATAACACCAAATATGAGCATAAAACAGAGACAATAATTCAACTATAAATCCAAAAACGAATAGAAGAACAATTTCACCTGACAGTAAAAATTATAGCAGGCAATCATCTGACTCTTTCCCTCGTACGTCCACAAATAGAAGCAGCGAAACAGAATATCATGGGCAGTACAGAGATGGGAACTAAACAGCAATGAGCAATTATATCATAAGTGTGATTCCTAGGCGAACAAAAAATAGAATCTTTAAGATGACACAACTAGAGTAGGTTGGACCAAAATTCAGGAAGAAAATGAAAAGAACGGTTACCGAGAAACATACCCATTCACGATATCAAAGCGGCAGCCAGTTACCACTCACTCTTCGTCTCAGATCAAATGGCGAGCCCTTCCGAGTGACCTGATAGCTTCACCTGGTACGATTGATAGATAAATCACCTAATTGAAGGCCAAATAAAAAGATAAAAAAATTCCAGTGTTACATCAAAAATATCAACTGCATCGGGATTATAATATCTTTTTACCGGTGTAATTGTAATGTCTTATTTTAGCAATTAAGTCTGATCTCATGCACACTCGATCACATTAACATAAAATCTTGATCAATCACTGGTCATTAAAGATGTATGCATGATATTTCGATAGAAAAATGAAGAGAAACAGAGAGAAACTGAGATGATTTACTTGTATAGCAACTTCAAAGAGAATTTGCAGCATAACCTAACTTTCCTCTTTACTATTATAGAAGAGAATCGCAACGGCTCTTTAAATGTCTCAAGTAACCTCAAGGAAATAACAATGGTACCATCACTAGCATTTCAAAGCATGGTGCAAAGCCTTTCTTTAATTCTCTAATAACCAACACTACCATTTCAGAGCAATGGTGCAGAACCTTTCTTTTAATTCTCTATTAAAGTGCTATACGGAAACAACAGCTTCACTCTTCTCTGATTCTTTTGGCAACTATCCTTCAAACACATTCATTTTTTGCCCTCTAATACTGCCCAAACAGAATGTGAAAACAATAATAACTTACTTAGATAATTTAAATCTTAAGGTAAAGAAAGAGAAATAACATTTCCTACAGAATAATGATGCTCAATCGAAGTAAACAAGCAGTCAAGCACAAAGGCCCCAGTGCTACTCACAGGTAATGTTTCGTCAAACCTAACCAAAGATTTCACCAGGAATACTGCTTCAAATTATAAAGCACGACAAGATTCAACCTCTATTTAACCTACTTCTAGATGATGCAAAATCAACAGGCAATTAGGATTCTGTGTAACACTGGAATTGTGCAAAGCCCTTCCTTTAAATCTCTATTAATGCATTGGTCTATCGACACAATGGGTTCACTCTTCTCTAATTCTTTTGGCAACTCAGGTTCGAATCTTTTCCTTATTTCCAATACAGCCCAAACAGACAATAGAAACAATTAAACTTAATTAGATAATTCAATTTTCTCAACTGAAGAAAGAGAAATTACACTGTCTACGGACGCTATGGTGGTCCTCATAGAATATACTAGTACAAGAGATCCCTTATAATGAACATCAACATGCTAAAAAAACAGAAATCCAACTCAATCGAAGTAAACAAAGAAATAGGAATATCCAAAGGCTAATGTCTTGACAGCGTGAATATGCATAACAAGAATAGACACAACCAAATCAATAGTAATGCACATCATTAACATAATAGCAGTTCAAATAAATGCAACATCATTTTTGCAGATTTGTTGACTTGCACAATGTTGTGAAAAGCACAAACCCCTTGTCTGTCGTAAATAAATAAATATGGTCAAAACAAAGGAAGATTTCAAAGAAGCAAAATCATTGCTCATATGTAGCAGTGAAATCCAAACATGAGCAAGAATGAGCAAGTAATGCCGCATAGGATCGGTTTTTGTTTATAAAATGTTGCAATGATACTTACTGCAGACAATCAACAGAATTTATCAATGAAAGCAATCTTTCAAAGAAGCAAAATCAGCACCCATGAAACCTCCTCCTGACGGCTCTTCTTAGACAAAGTGCAACTTCCATCCAACGAGGAGCATTTAAGCAATTTTTATATAAACCAAATGAAGTCACAACCTTCAACCTTCGGTCACATTTAACAAAATACACAAATATACCGAAAGAAGTGGCATCCAAGTATCATAAAAATTGTGAAGCAAAACCAGGTAGTAGCACGTTGCGACCGGGTCCGAATAACCACAGAAACAATTGAAAACCGAAAAAAAGTATAAGAATGTCCCATGGTCTCACAGTAGAGAATATAAAACCATTCATTTCAATCCAGAACTTAAAGTAAAACATAGGAATTCAAACATCCATAGAAACCAGATTACAAGGTCCAACACTAAGTCCACAAAGACGCAGCCAAGTAGGAACCATATTTGTGACAAGACTACAAAACTATCTTCACCAAATACATTCAAACTTTTATGTAAACCAGAAACTAGAAATCCATCCTCCGGAAAAGCCCAAATCAACAAAAATGAGTTTCCATTTCTGAACAACTGACGAGTCAGAATACACGATCGTTTCCAAGTGCGCCCATACAGATAGAAAAGCCTTTGAATCTTTAAATCGCACAATAAGCACCATCCGGGCAAAGAAAAAACGGATCTGTAATAAAAATTGGTAAAAATCCAGCTCAATAAAACAATGAAAACCAAAAAACTATATGTACGGAAATAAATCAACGAACCAACTTAGGATATTAAAATGAAAAAACATAAGTTACGCATACTTAATGAGGTCCGTATCCTCCCATAGGACCCATCTGAGGCCTTGGAGTAGTGGCTTGTCCAATAGGTGCAGCCTGATAAGAAACACCACCTCCTTGGTTAACTGCCTGTGACGGGGCCTGATACCCAACATTCTGGTAGCCACTGGCACCACCCATAGCGTATCCCTGTGAAGATATGGGAGCCTGCATTGACATAGAAGGAGTTCCTGCGCTCATTGCTGCTGCCAACGCTGGATTCAGAGAAGCAACCAATGCAGGCGACATCCCAAAGGCGGCCGGATTCTGTCCAGCAGCAGCCAACATAGCAAGAGCCGCAGCATTAGCCTGCATACCTTGCCCAAAAGGCACGGAACCTCCCATCATCCCCTGCGCCGACATACCCAACTCCCCATTATAACCTCCAGCGCTTCCAGAGGCACCGTAACCAGCACCACTTACCTGGGACCCGTAACCACCACCACCGCCGCCGGAGTAAGCCGAAGCAGCATGTGCGGCCGCAGATCCACCGGACCCACCCTTGTGCCTCGGCCCATCAGAAGCCTTCTGGCAGTACAGGACGTGCCCTTCGAAGTTCTTGTTGGGCTCCTCCAACGCCTTTTTCGCTCCCTCAGCCGTCCGGTAAATAAACAACGCAAACCCCTTCGGCTTCCCCGTATGCCTATCGAACCCCAAAGGCCCCTCTTCGATCTCCCCGAACCTCGAGAAGAACTCCAGAAGCCGTCCTCCGTCAACCGAAGAGCTGACATTCCCAACGTAAATCTTCCTCGGCGCGTTCTCCGTCCCCGATCCCTGCTGATAGTGCCCCGCAACCGGCGCCTGGCTCTGGGGGTTCCCAGTGGGACCCGTGGACGCCAGCTGGCAAGCCGTCATCCGTCCATCGATCAAATTCTGCGGTGTCCTAAGCGCCTTCCTGGCCGCCTGCCGGTCGCGGAAAAGCACGAACCCGTACCCCTTTGACTTCCCAGAAGCCCGATCCATAACAACCCTGCAGTCGTCGATCTCCCCGTTCTGGGAGAAGAAGGTGCGGAGAGTCTCGGCGGTGGTGGACCAGTTAAGGCCGTGGACGAAGATTTTGCGGTGGGAGGGGTCGAGGTTGGCGAGGCGGCGGATCTCGGCGAGGGTGGAAGGGGAGGAGTACGCGGCGGAGCGGAGGAGGGAGATGAGCTGCTCGCGGGAGAGGGGTTCGAGAAGGGACCCGACGTCCTCGTCGTCTTCGTCGGGCGTGTCCTCGGTCGTCGGGTCCTCGGATGGGGCGATTTGGGTGTCCGGGTTTAGGGTTTGGTCTTCCTCGTCCGGTTGCTCTTGGTCGACCTTGCGCTTCTTGGTGGTTGCCATCGATGCCATGAGTGGAAGGTTGATGGAATTAGGGTTTCTTAGGAAGATGGGGAGAATCGGAAGATATCTATCTATATATGGAGTTCTGGGAGGAGGCGGCGGGTCGGGTGCTTTAATCGGGTCCGTTGGTCGACCCGATTAGACATGTGAAGACTGTAACCTAAATAACCGTCTACCCGCCCCAAAACATACTTGAATGGGGGCAGCTACGTGCATTGGTAGAACTATAGATAAACAAATATATACCCACATCTTTATCGATTTAAGTAAGTAAATATGTGTACGGATAAGGTCTTATCCTTCTTATAACCATCCTATTTACAACCCAATCCGGTACATAGGACATCGATTGTCTCCTATTTTTGTTTATCTATACGATTTTTATCTAGCATGTTAAGAGATTTTAGGGTGACGAATGACGTATTTTGTACCCATTACTTATTATTATTAGATTCTATATTCATAAATAGAAAATGGGAATATGTAATGTGGTATAAGAAATCATAATTGAACCATTTTCAACATTTTCACTTCGTTACATGATTATATTGATCCAATTAGCATCTATGTCATCCGTCCTGTGTGATATGAAGATGGAAGCATTTGTAGCGCTTGAAAGTTTAGAAGGTATAACTTTGACATTTCAAAGTACAAAAGGGTTAAGTTCTCATGTTGAGGGATCATCTGACTGAGAGCTTTAAGTTACAGCAAGCCAGTGCATTGCAAATAAAAGGTTATGGCATCTCTCCTTGGCAGATAGAAGGATTGGGCAGTAAATTTAGCAGCTGGTGATCCTTCGGTCTTTAGAGAAAGGATAATCATCTCTGATCGACTTCATCCCTTATCGTCATTTAAGTTGTCTCCGCTATCACCAGACTTTCTGTTGGAATATTGAGTTTGGGTTAAGCCCATGAATAGCTCAATTGAAGAAATCCAATGTTGAGATGAAGATGAGAACTATTGCCCCATGTGCCATGTGCTCACCTCTACTTTTTAGTCCCACATTGGTAAAGCTAACAAGTTGAAGGATGTTGATAAACATACTATTCACTTGTCACTTTGTAGGTGGAAAGAGAGGATGAGAGAATTCTTCACACACGCGCGCGCCCGTCCCGTCCCTGTCGGGGCGTGGCGAGGCGAGGCGTGGCGTGGGATTGTTTTTGGGGGAAATTAGAGGTTTTAGCCTCAGGGTGATGGGTGTATTTATTTTTGGACCTCAAGGTAATTGTTTTTACAATTAAGTCCTTGACGGTTACAAGAATAAATACATATATATATATATCATGACAGTTTCCTCCTAAAAAATACACACATTCTATTTTTTCCCATCATCTCTACGGAAACCAAAACTGTCCCTCTCCGGCGATTTCCCCTCCCCGAATTCAAAGTTGTTCAACGTCTGACTCTTGCGAGGTTTCGCGCTGCTTTCGAGGTCCGTCAACTCCGGTGTGCGCCTGTTCGACGGTGAGACCGTTCTATCCTGGGAGAAAACCGGCAGACCATCAAACGCACTGGTATGTGGGCCGATATTTTCTCTCAGGCAAGTCGCCTTCCGATGGCTCGGTCTATGAGGTCGTTTCTGATTCATGTTCCTTCGTTTCTTGTTTTCCTTTACATGTTTTTGTATGTTGGCTTTATCTGGATCCTTATGGAATATTTATTCGACATATGTAACTCATTGTATTACATGATCATATTTGTAATTGTATCAACAATCTCAGAGAAAATATTGTTAATTATGTCGTTTAATAATTCGTTTGCGCCAAAAGTAGACATGTCAGGCATGCCGGAAAAATTTTCCGGGCAGAATTTCAAACGTTGGCAACAACGTATGAAGATCTGGTTGACCGCTATTGGTTTAGTTGACGTAATTGAAAAGGCTTTCCCACTTTCTGAAACTGAAGATCCCCAAATCAAAGCAGCACAAGATCTGTGGATAGAGAAGGACAAATTATGTCGAGGTTGCATTCTGTTGGCTTTGTCCAACGTGCTCTTCGATGTTTATAGTTCGTCCTCCTCTGCTTCTGTGACTGCAAAGGATTTATGGGATGAGTTGGATAAAAAATATAATACTGAGGACTTAGGTCATGAAAAGTATTATGTTGGAAAATTCCTGAAGTTTCAAATGGTGGAAAGCAAGTCAGTTACTGAACAAGCTCATCAGTTTATGATTCTAATCCATGGCTTAAAAGAGGCTGACATGAAGCTTCCTGAGATGTTTCTGGTAATGTCAATTATTGAGAAGTTCCCTCGATCCTGGGAGGACTTCGGGATGTCTCTAAAGCATAGGAGAGGAAAACTGACTATGGATGACCTCATGGTTGCTATTGCAATCGAGGAGGAACATCGGGGTGAAAAACCAGTGATGCCTGTAGAGTTCCAACCAAAGGCAAACGTATTAATTGGATCCTCATCTAAGTCACATTTTAAAGGAAAACCACAACCTATTAATAAGACTAAACCCAAGGTCAAAATCCAGAAAAGGCCAACAAACAAACCATGTTGGAATTGTGGACAGGTTGGGCACTGGGCTAAGGATTGTCCATCCAAGAAAGCCAAACGCCAACAAGGTACCACTGAATCGACTCCACAGGTCAATGTATTGACCGAGGTGGATGAGACCAACAGTAAGTTTGTATCTGTTAATCCTCATGTTTTTCCCATTTATGAACCACGTGAGTGGTTGGTTGACACTGGGGTTAATGTGCATGTATGTGCTGACAAGTCCATGTTTGTCTCTTACCAGCCTGTTGATCGTAGATCTGTAGCGATGGTCAATGGGAATGTTGCAAAGGTGCTTGGAATTGGACGTATCGACTTGAAGTTACCATCAGGACGAGTTCTTTCTCTGCACAGGACGCATCATGTGCCTGCTGTTCGTCGTAATATTATTAGTGGTCCGTGTCTGGTAGTTGAGGGTTATGAAGTAACATTTAAATGTAACAAAGTTGTGATTACTCTTTCTGGTACTTTTATTGGCAAGGGGTACTTGTCTTGTGGTGCTTTTTTAATTCATGTTGAACCTGCTTTTTATAATCGCAATGCTATTTCTGTTAAAGATGTGTCTTCTCCTGTTGTTTATTCCATTGAATCTGGTGATGTTTGGCATAAACGTTTAGGACATGTGAATTATCAATGTTTGAAAAGAATGATGAATTTAAATATGATTCCTAGGTATGCTATTGAGAATAAAAAATGTCAAGTGTGTGTACAAGCTAAACAACCGAAAAGACCGTTTCATTCTGTGACTAGAAATACTAGTATTTTAGATTTAGTACACACTGATACTTGTGAATTCAATGGCATGTTAACTAAGGATAAAAAGAAATATTTTATCACTTTCATTGATGATAGTTCAAAGTATTGCTATGTTTATCTTTTGAAAAGTAAAGATGAAGCGTTATCTAAGTTTCTTATTTTTAAGAATGAAGCAGAGACACAAACTGAAAAGAAACTTAAGAGGTTGAGATCTGATAGAGGTGGTGAATATACGTCCAACCTGTTTGAACAAGTGTGTCAGGATTCTGGCATAGTTCATGAGGTGACGGCGCCGTATTCTCCACAATCTAACGGAATTGCTGAACGAAAAAATAGAATATTATCTGATATGATTAATGCATTATTAGAGAGTTCAGGATTACCCAAATATATGTGGGGAGAAGCTTTGAATACGGCTTGCCATATTCTGAATAAAGTTCCTCAGAAACATAAGGAGGATAGTCCATTCGAACTCTGGTGTGGTCGAAAACCTAGCCTTAAATATCTTAAAGTTTGGGGTTGTCTTGCAAAAGTGTTAATCCCTGAACATAAGAGGAAAAAGCTTGGTCCCAAGACTATTGATGCAATATTTATCGGATATGTGATTAATAGCTATGCGTACAGATTTTTGGTAATCAAGTCCGAGATATCTGGCATAGATGTTAACACAATTGTTGAATTTCGTGATGCCACATTTTTTGAGGATGTATTACCTATGAAATCTGGAGTTCCTCAACAAGTTTCTTCTTCAGTTGATCCCTCTACGTCTTGTTCCATCCACGAGCATGTGGAAAGGATGACAAATGTGGGGGCAGATTTGTCTATTGCCGATTTTGAGTCTTCTCAAACTCAAGTTGAAATTGAACCTAGAAAGAGCAAACGTTCTCGAATCGCCAAGGATTTGGGAAGTGATTTTATCACATACCACATCGAGGGTGATCCTAACACTTTCAAGGATGCTATGGCTTCATCTGAAGCAAAGCATTGGAAAGATGCAGTTAAGGTCGAAATGGACTCTATTGTCTCTAATGGGACATGGGAGTTGGTAAATCTTCCTCCAGGTTGTTCAACAATCGGATGTAAATGGATATTCAAAAAGAAATTAAAACCAGATGGTTCCATTGATAAGTATAAAGGCAGATTAGTTGCCAAAGGGTTTAAACAAAAGGAAGTAATAGACTATTTCGATACCTATTCTCCAGTGTCTCGTATGACTACTATCCGAGTGCTCTTGGCATTGGCGTCTGTATATGATTTTACAATCCATCAAATGGATGTAAAAACTGCTTTTCTTCATGGTGACCTTGAAGAAGAAATTTATATGGACCAACCTGAAGGATTTGTAGCTTCTGGAAACGAGAACAAAGTTTGTAAACTTGTTAAGTCTCTTTATGGACTTAAACAAGCCCCAAAAGCTTGGCATGAGAAATTTGACAAAATTATATTATCATTTGGATTCCAGGTTATTGATTCTGATAAATGTGTCTATTGCAAAGTTCAAAGTAATGCGTGTATTGCATTGTGTTTATATGTTGATGACATTTTACTGTTTGGATCTAATTTGAATATAATACATGAAACTAAGTCCTTCTTGTGTACTAAGTTTGAGATGAAGGATATGAGTGTTGCAAATGTGATCTTGGGTATCAAACTGACTAGGTCAGTTGATGGTATTTCCATATCTCAATCTCACTATGTTGAGAAGATTCTTGAGAGATTTGGTTATACGAATTGTAGATCTGTGAAAACCCCATATGATTCATCAAAACCTTTGTACAAGAACAAGAGTGGTGTTCCAGTTTCACAACTGAGATATTCTCAGATTATAGGTAGCTTGATGTATCTTGCAAATTGCACACGACCAGATATTTCATTCTCGGTGAGCAAACTTAGTAGATACAAAAGTTGTCCTGATCGTACTCACTGGGAGGCTTTGGATAGAGTACTTAAGTACTTGAAGGGTACTTCTACCCTTGGGCTGCATTATGGGAAATTCCCAGCTGTACTAGAAGGGTACAGTGATGCAAGCTGGATAGCCAAAAACTCTGGGAGTAACGGTGTTACAGGGTATGTTTTTACTCTGGGTGGAGGCGCAGTCTCCTGGAGGTCTACAAAACAGACCATATTGTCTCGATCTACATTTGAGGCTGAACTTTGTGCTTTGGATACAAGTGGAATGGAAGCTGAATGGCTGAAAGGACTCCTTTCTGAATTGTCAATGACTAGCAAACCAGTTCCTGCAATATCTGTACATTGTGATAGTATGACTACTATTGCAAAGTTAAGAAGCTCAAAGTATAACCACAAACAAAGGAGACACATCCAAGTCAGACTGAAGTCTGTAAGGGAATTGATCTCGGAAAGGGTGATAGTTGTTGATTTTGTTGGTACCAAAGACAATACAGCTGATCCTTTCACCAAAGGACTTGATCTAGTTCAAGTTCTGAAATCCAAGTTGGGGATGGGACTGAGACCCATTACATGACTCATCTAGAGTGGCAACCCAACCAATCTGAGTGGAGATCCCACGAAGTTGGTTCAATGCGGTAATAACAAGTTCTTGAGTGAGTCAAGTGCAACTCATTGGTGATACATTGTAGGTCATACATTGTATCTGTGTCAATACCCCAAAGAATGGATATGTTGCTGAAACTGCAAGTTTAGTAAGAGTGTAGACTCTGAATGGGTTCAAGTCTTTGAGACAAGATGTTAGCAGTGCATCTTTGGAGAAGCCCAACTATGTGAATGCAATTGTGTGGCCGCAATTAGAGGAATGAGGGTCATTCCTTGAAAGCATTCATAAAACAGGATACGGATGCATGGCCATAAAGCATCAACCCTGTAGATTGCAGCATAACCTGCTTAGTGTTGTTCTCAATGGACATCTCCACACAAAAGGTTCAAGTTCAAGACTTCGTTTCACTTAGTTCCTGTGGGGGTAAAGTTGAAGGACTCGGGTCGTGGTTCAAACCCGAAAGGTACCATTACTGAAAGCACTAGGCTGCAATGCTTGGTCGCTCGATCAACAATGGATTTGTGGGGGATTGTTGGAATATTGAGTTTGGGCTAGGCCCATGAATAGCTCAATTGAAGAAATCCAATGTTGAGATGAAGATGAGAACTATTGCCCCATGTGTCATGTGCTCACCTCTACTTTTTAGTCCCACATTGGTAAAGCTAACAAATTGAAGGATGTTGATAAACATACTATTCACTTGTCACTTTGTAGGTGGAAAGAGAGGATGAGAGAATTCTCCACACACGCGCGCGAGGCGAGGCGAGGCGTGACGTGACGTGACGTGGCAGCGGGGGATTTGGGGGAAATTAGAGGCTTTAGCCTCAGGGTGATGGGTGTATTTATTTTTGGACCTCAAGGTAATTGTTTTTGCAATTAAGTCCTTGACGGTTACAAGAATAAATACATATATATATCATGACAGTTTCCTCCTAAAAAATACACACGTTCTATTTTTTCCCATCATCTCTACGGAAACCAAAACCGTCCCTCTCCGGCGATTTCCCCTCCCCAAATTCAAAGTTGTTCAACGTCTGACTCTTGCGAGGTTTCGCGCTGCTTTCGAGGTCCGTCAACTCCGGTGTGCGCCTGTTCGACGGTGAGACCGTTCTATCCTGGGAGAAAACCGGCAGACCATCAAACGCACTGGTATGTGGGCCGATATTTTCTCTGAGGCAAGTCGTCTTCCGACGGCTCGGTCTATGAGGTCGTTTCTGATTCATGTTCCTTCGTTTCTTGTTTTCCTTTACATGTTTTTATATGTTGGCTTTATCTGGATCCTTATGGAATATTTATTCGACATATGTAACCCATTGTATTACATGATCATATTTGTAATTGTATCAACACTTTCTGCCCTTGCCCCTAAGTTCAACTTCTTTTTTGCCTCATCCTCTTCCATTCTAATTTCTTCTGAAAAACTAGTCTATCGTGGTTGGTTACATCTACGGGTATCAGGAGTGGATGAGAACTGAACAAATAATATGGTTTGCTTTCTTGAGATTTTATGAGGAAACCAATTTCTCATGGAACATTTCGTTCAGCACTGATTTCCTGATGGTCAACTCTTCTGAAATGCTTACAATTCCTCCCTATCCATGTAAATCCAAGTAGTGACTGATAAGCGAGCAACACTCCTTGTATTCTTAAATGCACGTCTTCAAGTTAATTTCCCATTTCGTTGTTTTTAACGGATTGGAGATACATTTGAGATGGGATTATGATGTGGAAAATCGCAAAAAATAGTCTCTGAGAGCTAATGTTTGCAGGACCAGTCGCAAAAAATAGTCTGTGAGATTCATAAAAGAAAACAAAGAAAAAAGCCACGAAACCTCCGTACACGCGAAGTAGCTCATCAGAGAAATAGACAAGAGCTTGATTATTATGAACAAACTTAACAACCCAACTAGTTAGCCCTTTCACTTTATCTTTGTCTACTTAAGTTGGCTCAACGCTCATACTTCGTGCAAACATGAGAAATAAAACAAGTAAACCACAAGGAATTCAAGTATGACCTGATGATGCCATGTCAAAGTAAAAGACGAATGGTTGAAACTGATACAATAGAGAAGACATGAAGAGAACAAAGAAAAACAAGCGAGACATCAATAAACATGTGTGTAGCTCATGAACCGGTTTCCTTCATTCACTCTCTTTCAGTTGAGCAAGATATAGGTGTATTGTTTTGGGGGAGATTTGAAAGTTTCATTTAATGTAATGGTATTATGAGCTTCATTGAGTTCAAACTCATTTTGCACTCACTCCATTGGGCATGGATGGTGAAATTAAGGTGGGTAGACACATTAGTCAGATTGCATGTATTTAAGCAAGTATCGAAATGAAATATAATAAATTCAGAGATTATTATTTAGAAAGGAACAATCGCATATCGAATCAAGACCCTCGACTTAAAATGATGCATAAGGATGAATGTATTAGATTAGTCAAGGAAGTCATGACTTGGTCGACCGACTTATTAAATGAGTAGATTAAGTTCAAAAAGAAGTTGAATAACAATGGACTTTGTGGTTACATTGCAATACTGAAATTGCATTCAACAAGCATTTCAAACATCAACAAATGATACTGGACAAATATATATAAGCCATATTTAACAATTCATTTGGGTTTGACATTACAATTACCACATCAACAACATACACCATAAGTGTTTGACAACTTGCCATTACAAATTAAATCCACATCTTAAAATCTTAACAAAATCAATTGAAACCCATACCTTCTTAAGCGGCAACAAGCTCCACATTGAACTCGAGCTGGCGGGCGATCTCATCGAGCTGCTTCTTAACGCTCATATCAATCAACTTCGACCCGGAATTCCCATACCTAACCGTAAACCCAGCAACCAGACTCGGATCGATCGCGGTCCGGATCCTCACATTTTTCGCCCCAGTGAGCCTCTGTACGGCCTTCGCGATCTGCGAGAGGTGAGTCGACTCCAACTCGACGACCGACGTAACGACCGCCGTCTCCGTCCCGGTTAGAGTATTGTACTTGGCGTCGAACTCCTTGGCGATGTCCTCCAACAGCACCGTCCGGCCCATGTCGAGGACGAGGTTGAGGAAGTTGGCGGTGTGCGGCTGGAGGGTGAAGTCAGAGGCGATGTCGGAGATAACCGATTTCTTCTTTTCGACGGGGATGGTAGGATTGACGAAGAAGGAGACGACCGGGGGGTCGGAGAAGAGCTTGGAGATCTTCTCCATGTCGGCGCTGGTGGAGTCGAGGGAGTTGGTGGAGGAGGCGAGGTCGACGAGGGCGGAGGCGTAGGAGGCGGCGGCGGAGGCAGACATGGTGGGGCCGGCGCGGCGGCGGAGGTGTTGGGAGGGGAGGCGGAGGGATGGGGTGAAGGAGGAGATGCGGAGGGAGGTGGATCGGACGGTGGGGATGAGAGGAGATGGTGGGGATTTCGATCGGAGGGCTGTCGGGGATTGCTGGAGGGTCGCCATTTGGAGTTTTGGATTTGATTAGTTTGGTTTGGTTTTTGGTGTTTTGTTTTGTATGGTGGGAGAGTGGAGGGGATGAGGGGGGAGGGGAATGGAGGGTTGGGATTGGGTGCGATGGAGGATCGGACGGTGGATAGGAGGAGGGCTATCTGTTCGGAGGAGTGATTGGTTGGGTCATTGGGTGTAGGAGTGTGGCTGTGAAGTCTAGGACTGTATCTAGTGGATGGATGACTAGTTGACTACAAAGTGGATGTTTTATATGATTATATTACATGATAATTGATGGGTGGTAATATGCTTTGGTGTTTATTATGTTCATTCAAACAGTGGTTGGGTGAAAGTTTAATTGTCATTAAGAAAATTGAATATTCGGGGGGCTTTTTTCCAGAAAATGTTGCTTTTGATTGAATCTGTTTAGATGGAACTTGGAATAATGGAATTGAGGCTAATAAAACCTCAACTAAGAGCTACCTGTTAAGTATCAATCCTGATCATTAACTCATCAATTAAACTTCATTTAGTCCAAACAGATATGATACGTAGGAAAGTCAATGGGAAGAGCTAACAAGTATTCTATCACAAACCAGTGAACCACAGCTATTGTAGGTTGAAGGTTTCCACCAATTATTACTGTGAATATCAGAGAGCGAACAAATCTCCGAGCTAAACCTCTAATCCTGCCCTTGTAGATCATTTCCGTTGCTCCAAACAAACAATGTCCGTGTACATCTTATTTTCTCACTGTTCATGTCATTCATAAAGAAAATGTTTCCATGCCCTGATCAAAACAAGTAATTCTTTAGACTTGGATTCAGCTACACATCCATCATTTTTAACAATCAACATGACGTGAAATATGATCCCAAAGAGGGAACTATATTCTACAAAACTCAAAGACCAAAGAAAGGGAGCACTAAAAGAGCAAGCTTTTGGATTTTGCAAAATAGAAGGAATCACTCACTCAGCCTGTAGGGACAAAAGGTTACACTTGGAAAAGACGAAATCACTATGTTCAGAGTAAACAAATATTGAATCAATCAAAAGATCATTTTCTGCACAATTAATAGAAGAAAAAAATGGCCTGGTAAAGGCTTCAAAAGGCAAAAGAAAGAATTAGAAAATGTACAAACAAAAGCAAAAAAGTTAAACCGAGATGGAACAGAGTTCTTCAAAGACGGTTCTGATGTTAGGCCTCTCATGTACAGGAAGAATGCACCTAAGAGAGATAGCAAGCAATTCGTCCATGCCTCTTGGAGGTTCATCCAGTTCAGAAATGTCTCGATCAAAGCATTCAGATCCTCTCCCTTCTCTCACATACATCCGTACCCAGTCTGTAAGGTCCACCGCTCCGGACTGCCCCGTTATAATGTCTCCTGCACTCCTTTTTGTTAGCAACTCCAGCATTATCACTCCAAAAGCATAGACATCAGCCTTAAATGATGGCAACGGTTTGACTGCAGTTGCTAACTCTGGAGCTCTATATCCAAGAGCCCCCAAATTTAGCATCTGTTCAGCAGTACCACTAGGTGTCATAAGATGGTGAAGACCATAGTCCGTCAGCTGAGCCGTAAGGTCAGGTCCAGAAACGAGTATATTTGTGGGTTTCAGATTACCATGTGGCTGCCCTTTATCTTGATGAAGATAACACAAACAACGAGCAACATCAATTGCAACCCTCACCCTTTGGCTGAATGTCAATCTTAAGTATCTTCTAGGTGTAGATTCTGCAGGTCATTCATAAAAAATCAGACACATCAAAAAGTTGTGAAACATACTTATTCTTGTGCTCATTCCTAAGCTCTGATTCACAAATCCATGGACGTGCTCACACAAAATAATGACTGGATGATATATTTCACACACTTAAATACTTAATGAAAAAAATTACCGGTGAGACCTTAACAAAAAAAAAACAATCTAATAGCATCTGAAGGCACGTAACAATTTCATAGCCTTAAAAAACTAAGAAATTATTGAAATCATACCCATACTAGGGAACATGGTAGGAATATAAAATAAAAATTGGCAGATCTATGGCATTGAACAGTAAATACAACAATTTAAAAGAATATTACCATATAAATGCAAAGCCAAACTATCCCCGGTGACATAATCGTATACGATCAACCTTTCTTGTGGCTTAGGTCCCCAATAGTATGCCCTCAAAGAGACAATATTTGGATGTTTAATTGTCGCAATTCTTTTCATTTCCTTGGCAAATTCTTTTTTTAGCTTAACAAGACCAACACGCAACCATTTCACAGTCAACATGTGCCCATTATCTAGAGTTGCTTTGTAAGAAGTCCCATGGCTGCTTCTACCAAGAACTTCTGCAGGTGCCCGAGATAAGTCTTCAGCAGTAAATATCAGAGATCTGTCCAAAAAATACAGCTCTCCCACCAAGCGATCGGGAGAATATACATTTAGCACCATTGGTTGCTCCCGGAAAACTGATTCAATATTATGAAGCGAAGCTGATAATGGGGAGCCTGGAGATGATAGGACTCCAGTAGTTGGAACAGTACTTACAGACAAACTATTCTTCGTTGGTTCTGAAGTACCCACAGCATTGCCCGAAAATCCATGCTCCACAGATTTACCAGCAGATCTTTCCCGTGCAGATATTGCAGCAGAACCCGAGTTCATCAAATGATCATTTGATAAATTTCTCGAAGCAGGCATTTGCTCATCTTTAAGAGGATAACAGAAGCTTAAAGAACAATTACTGATTTTAAAATCTTTTCCAGTAATATAACCTCCAAATCCATTTCTTCCGCATAGTTTCTGGGTTCTTATTCTATAAACAGCCATAAACATAAAGAACAGTACTATAACAGCACCAATACATCCAACAATAATAGCTATTTGTGCTCTAGACGTCGAAGGATGGCGTTCATCTGCACCATTAACAACAGTAGAACTGCTGCTGCTTCCAGGTGGGGCATAAGCATATACCAATAGCTCATTTCCAGGGTGAAAAGATGAATCAGGGAACCTACTAAGACCTTCAGGAATAACACCCACCAGATCGTTATAAGCAACATTGAAGATCCTCAAACTAGATTGAGAAATATCAGGGATATTTCCATCGAAATGATTTGTTGATAAATCCAGAACTTCCAAAATTTTCAGCTTGGTAATTTCTGCAGGTATATGTCCAGAGAGGGAATTCTTCTGAAAATCTAGCAATTTAAGCATCTGCAAAGAAATTATATCAGTTGGCAAGGTCCCTGAAAGTGAATTGCCAGACAAATCAAGATACTCAATATGAGGATAGTTAGAGAGGACCAAAGACTCGGGGGAATGGGAGTTGTGAATAGGGATGTCTCCTGTCAAATAGTTCCTAGATAAATTGAGATATGTCAAGTTTAATGATGTGAAAAGGCCAGGGGGAATAACCCCACTGAGTTCATTCAAGCTGATATCAACAACAGATAGACGGGGATGGCTTTCAAATTGCAACGTGCCTCCTATAGAATTGTTACTCATCTTGACCGATAACAAAGCCTCAAACTGAGAACTTAAATTGGGCAAATCCCCTGACAGCTCATTTGAGCTCAGATCAATAACCTCTAATAAGCGGTTCCAGCTTTGCATTGCTGATATGTTGCCTGAGAATCTATTGTTACTCAAATCAAGTTGAATACAGGTCCCCACACTTGAAGGCAAAGCAGCAGAGAAGTCGTTACGTGAAAGATTCAACACCTTCAATGTGGTTGAGTTAAAAGCAACAACCGGACCTGCAATGGCAGAAGTACAATAGAAACACAGGGTCACAAAGGCAACACCTCACAAGTAAAGCAAAATAGCAACTCTATTATAATTTGATCACTAAATTTCAAGCTTTGACTAATTGTCAGCCCACATTTATGTATGCAGAACATGTAAAATCAAATGTGAGTCTTAACAATTCACGGGTAAAAATTGTTTTATGTGTTGCTATCTTAAGAAACATGACCACAATACATAATTACCCACTCAAATTATGAAAAGTGGCACTGGTGACTCCTAACTAAATGGCGATGTCAAAACACAAAATCGAAGCTAAAAATAGTTCCACCAATACCTGTGAATCCGTTTCCACTGAGGTCAAGTTCAGCCAAGGGCATAGAACTCCCAAGTAACTCCTCAGGAAGAGGTCCACGCAACTCGTTATTTGCTACCCTTAAAATCCGCAAATTGGTCGTGTTACCAAACTCCGGGAGCTTCCCTCCTAGCTTATTGTTACTAACATCCAAAACCTCCAAACTCTGTAAAATCCTCATCGACTCGCTGGAGAAAAACCCACCACTAAGCTTGTTATTGCTAAAATTCAAATACCTCACAGTATTCCCAAGACTCGACAAGTTCTTCGAAGACGCCATCCAAAGATCACCGAAGAAAGAATTCCCACTCAAATCCACATACTCGACATTCCGCATCTCCAAAAGCATCGACCCGATGTCGCCCCAGAACCCGTTCCCCTGCAAATCCAAACTCCGGAGCTGCGGCAGGTTCCCAATCCCGGCGGGGAAACCGCCATCAAACCTATTGAAAGACAGATTCAAATAACTGAGCCCCCAGAGCTGCGCCATCCTCTCCGGGACCGGCCCGTAGAACCGGTTTCCGGACAGATCTAACCGCTCCAACCCCGACATCGCCCCGAGCATCGGCACCAACCTCCCGGTGAAATCGTTCCCCGCAAGGCTCAGATTTCGCAGCGATCTCATTCCGACGAGAGTCGAGAACTTGACTTCCCCAGACAGCCCGAGCCCGGCGAGAGAGATCCCGGTGACGGCGCCGTCGCCGGAGCGGTCGCAAGACACGCCGTGCCACGTGGGACACCCGCCATTGCCGGCGGAAGTCCAGGTCCCGGAGACGAGCCCCGACGGGTCGCGGTCGATCCCCTTTTTGAACTCGAGCAGCGCGCGGACGTCGTCGGGGAGGGAAGCGTGGGTGTGGGACGCCAGGAGGACGAGGAAGAGGAAGCGGAGGTGGCGATGCATCTCTCGGAACACCAAACCCTAACCCTAACAGTAGAGGAGTGGAGAAGGGAAGGGGAGTGTTGGGGTGGGAAAAGGGAGGAGTTTGGAGGGGGTTTTTTAGGAAGAAGAGAGATTAGTGAGGAGTGGAGAAGACTCAGAAGAGGGAGCAGTCAACCAACACACTGTAAAGAACGCTACAGTTTGTAAAGGGTAATAATGACAAATAATGCCCATTAATTATGCCTTGATAGTTGATACCTTTGTTCTATTTTCTTTGGGTTTCTTTATTTTTTGGGTTTTTTTTTGTTTGATTTGGGATATTATTAACGGTAAAAAAGGCATCTTATACTTCTAATCTAGTGAGTTATAATTGGACAGCTAGATTGAAATGATTATTATTGTTTAAGACCAGAGGAAAATTTGATTTTATACTTAGAAGTGACCCGATTAAAAAAAGGGTCGTTATACACGGACGCGCGCGTCACGGACGCGCCTTACGTGGATCTGTACAGCTTAGGTATTTTCTTTGAGTCAGCATCCAGTCAACGAAATTTCTCTTCACGCGTTTTTGTCTTTTTAAAAAACGGCAGTTCTTTAAGTTGAACGATTCCTTTCCCAATACACAGATAAGACAGTGTACAGACCCTAGGGCAGCGTGCAGACTCTTTATTCGTGCAGATCCCACACTTATCATAATATTTTTATTATTAAGTTTTGTCCAGAAATGGAACTGAAAGTTTGTCCTGTTTATGTAGAATAGTTGTCCAGTTTATTCCGAACAGACACACAACATATTCCGAACAAACAAACAACATATTCCGAACAGACACAACTTAAACCGAACAGACACAGAACTTAACCCGAACAGACACAAACCTTATTCCGAACAGACACAACTTATTTCGAACAGACGCACAACATATTCAGAACAGACAGACAACTTAATCCGAACATACACACAACTTATTCCGAACAGACTCACAACATATTCCGAACAGACACACAACATATTCCAAACAGACAGACAACTTAATCCGAACAGACATACAACTTATTCCGAACATACAGACAACTTAATCCGAACAGACACACAACTTATTCCGAACAGACCCACAACATATTCCGAACAGACACACAACATATTCCGAACAGACAGACAACTTAATCGGAACAGACACACAACTTATTCCGAACAGACCCACAACATATTCCGAACATACACACAACATATTCCGAACATACACGCAACTTAAACCGAACAGAGACACAACTTACAACTTAAACCGAACAGACATACAACTTAAACCGAACAAACACACAACATATTCCGAATAGACACACAACTTATTCCGAACAGACCCACAACATATTCCGAACAGACACAACATATTCCGAACAGACAGACAACTTAATCCGAACAAACACACAACTTATTCCGAACAGACCCACAACATATTCCGAACATACACTCAACATATTCTGAACATACACACAACTTAAACCGAACAGAGACACAACTTACAACTTAAACCAAACAGACATACAACATAAACCGAACAGACACACAACATATTCCGAACAGACACACAACTTAAACCGAACAGACATACAACTTATTCCGAACAAACCCACAACTTATTCCGAACAGACTCACAACATATTCCGAACAGACACACAACTTAAACCGAACAGACACACAACTTAAACCGAACAGACACACAACATATTCATGTCCCAATCAGAGAAATCAGGATCCCCGGGTTTTGGTGCGACTTCGTGAAGCAACGATGTAACCTTCATCTTGAACTTTCTCTTCTCTTGTTGGTGCGACTTCGTGAAACAACGATGTAACCGACTCATTCACGCTGCTTACGTTGTGAAGAACCCTGGGAGTCGGCATCAGACGCTTCTTCGACGTAATATCTTGCTCGAAATGGTGATTTATTACGGAGAGAGGTACAACATAAACCGAACAGACGTAAGTCTTCACCACAGAGCGTTGTACCTCTCTCCGGAATAAATCATCATTTCGAGCAAGATATTATTTCGAAGAAGCGTCTGATGCCGACTCCCAGGGTTCTTCACACCGTAAGCAGCGTTAATGGGACGGTCGATGACACTCTTTCTTTCTTCTTCATTCTTTTTCTGTTACGGACACTCCAACAGGGCACCACAACATCTTTGCTGCACTGTTACACGAAAAAGAATGAAGAAGAAAGAAATAGTGTCATCGACCGTCCCATTCACGTTGCTTACGTTGTGAAGAACCCTGAGAGTCGGCATCAGACGCTTATTCGAAATAATATCTTGCTGGAAATGGTGATTTATTCCGGAGAGAAAGAATGAAGAAGAAAGAAATAGTGTCATCATATTTGTATTTGCGTGGAGAGAGATAACATGCTGAGTTGAAACACATTTAATGTGATTTGAGTGGACAACAGGAAGAAAAAACAAAAAATAAAAACATCCTTGCTTTGGCCACGTAAAAGTTGACATGGATGTCTACGTATAGCGCGTCCGTGACGCGCAGCGTTCATAAATCATTTTCCTTAAAAAAAACGGAGAATCCAGGTTAGAGTTTTGGTTTTGGTTTTGGTTTTGTTGATGTAATTTTATTTAAAAAACTAGGTATGATTTTTCATTTTTTATATTATTTTGGAGTGCTGATACACGAACCTTGTGCGTTTGAAATTTTCCCATAAAGGAGAGTCACGGACGCACTCCACGACACTTGTCACGTTAGCAAACGTGGGGAATCTTCCATAAAGGATAATTATGATTTGTGGTTTTATGATTCCCGATAAAAGAAACATTCTGGATTTATGATATCATTCTTGACTGATTATGAGCACATTCTGGCTTGATTATGGAGACATTCTGGACACATTATAGAGACATTTTGGAATGATTATAGACACATTCTGGAATAATTCTGGAATAATTCTGGACACATTCTTTATGGACTGATTCTGGAACATTATGAACACATTCTGGACTGATTCTGGATACATTATGGACTTATTCGGAAAACATTATGAAACATTCTGGAAACATTCTGGAAATATTATGTACACATTCTGGAAACATTATGGAATGATTCTGGACACATTCTTTATGGACTAGTTCCGACACATTATGGACTGATTATGGATACATTATGGACTGAGTATGGATACATTATGGACTGATTATGGATACATTATGGATTGAGTGTCAATCAGACCCAAATTCCAACCATATCTGACCTCCGTTTCGATCCAAACTTTCACGTAAATATATGTTTTGGAGTGTATTAGGGATACAACAAAAAATTAGAAGAAAAAAAACGTCGAATGTGTGTTAAATAATGAGTTTTTGAAGTTCAAGTGGGCAAAGTGTTACAAAATTAAAGTCAGGGGAGGTAACTGTTAACTTTGAATCTTTAAGGGGGCAAAGTGATACCAAACCATAGTTCAGGGGGGGTAAACTCTAATTAACCCATTTTTTATTGACAAAACAGTGATGGTGTTACCACGATGGTTGGGTTATTTGGATAACATGATGGTGATCGACTGATGGTGCGGGGTTGATTGAAGTTTTGTATTTTATTAATATAAAAAAGGGTCGTGATAGACGGACGCGCGCGTCATGGACGCGCCTAACGTGGATCTGTACAGCTCAGATATTTTCTTTGAGTCAACGTCCAGTCAGCGAAATTTCTCTTCGCGCGTTTTGGTCTTTTTAAAAAACACCGGTTCTTTAAGTTGAACGATTCATTTCCCAATACACAGATAAGACAATGTGAAGACCCTAGGACATCGTGCAGACTCATTATTCGTGCAGAGCCCACACTTATCATAATAAAATATTTGTTTTTAAGTTTTACGTTGGATCAACTTAATTTGTCTAGCTTACTTTATGTGTGTGTGCAGTTTACATTATGTGTTTGTCTTGTTTACGTTATGTGTTTGTCCGGAATAAGTGTATTTTGTTGTACGGAATAAGTGTATTTGCAGTCCGGAATAAGTGTATTTGTTGTCCGGTTTAAGAATAAAGTGTGTCCAGAAACGGAACATAAAGTTTGTCCGGAATAAGTGGATTTGCTGTCCGGAATAAGTGAATTTGCTGTCCGGAATCGGAATAAGTGTATTTGCAATTCGGAATAAGTGTATTTGCAATCCGGAATAAGTGTAGTTGTCCAGAATAAGAAGAAAGTGTGTCCAGAAACGGAACAGAAAGTTTGTCCGGAATAAGTGTATTTGTTGTCCGGAATAAGTGTAGTTCATGTTCGGTTTAAGAAGAAAGTTTGTCCTGTTTATGTAGAAAGTTTGTCCTGTTTATGTAGAAAGTTTGTCTTGTTTATGTAGAATGTTTGTCCTGTTTTGTCCTGTTTATGTAGAAACTTTGTCCTGTTTATGTAGAAAGTTTGTCATGTTTATGTAGATACAATGAGAGCACAATGAGATATTGATGGTACATATTATTGATGGTAACTATTACACAATAAGATACAACGAGAGCACAAAGACAAACAAACAATACAAGCACAAACACAAACACACAAAAATTACAAAAATAATATATCTGTTGGCTTTTTGGCCTTAATCCATATTTTGATGATGTAATTCAACCTAATCTTAATTAGGACATGTAGATTAGCACATGTAGTATAATGGTATATATGTTGTATTTTGCTAACATCTACAGGTGATGAAGACTCAAGAAAGAAGAAAAATCAAGTCAAGACATGTAATCAAGCTGGATTGAAGACGTGTATTTTACTTTTCTTTGAGTCTTAGGAACATATGTGAATTGAGCATAACTTAAGCAAATATCCATGCATTCACACACTAGGGTCCTTAGAGAAGTCACACACAAAATTTCAGGTCAATCGGACTTCGATAGGTCATCCAAAACATAGTCGGAAAATCACTAAAACTAAACCTTAAATCCTGTCCGAAAACGTTCGACCGATTGGACCTTTTGTTCGACCGGTTTCAGTAGATTTAGAGTTTTTACATGACCATTTTTGTTCAACCGATTTGCCTCATAGTTCAACCGATTTCAGTAGTGTTTTGCCCAGACTAAAACGGTCGACCGGTTTTGCCATTTTGTTCGACCGTTCCGGGTTTTCATGTGACCGTTTTATTTTGTCGTATTCATACAACGGTCATATACGCATAACACTATTCCCAACCGTTCGACCGAACCATCCATTTGTTCTATCGATCCATTAGTTTTTGCAAGGTTCTGTTCGACCGGTTCCACTTTAGGTCGACCGGTTGGAGACAGTTTTTGCTGAATTTGAATTCTGTTTTGTGTATCTTACACAAAACCCAACCAAATCTATCACAAACGCCTAGAAATCTTTAGGAGCTTATAAATAGAGGTTCACACTTAGTTTTCCATAAAATTTCACAACTCCAAAGTGTCAAACCTATAGTGAGATTTTTCACAACCTCAAAGCTCCAAATTAGTGATTCCAAAGCCTAATTTCCACATCATTCATCACTCAATTATCTAGCAATTGTTGTGCTCAATTGGAGAGTGAATCTCACTTAGTTACTTGTGTTGTCAAGTGAGCAAGGGTCTTGGTGAAAGCCCAAGACACGAGTATAGACTTCGGTGAGAGTCCGAAGTGATCCTCTCGGATTGTGAGAGGTGGTGTCAAGTTCGGCGAGGGTTATTCGCAAGCTTGAAGAAGTGTAAAAGGCGTTGCTCCCGGCCCGGAACGGGGAAGCATAGTGAAGACGTAGGCGGAGCTCGTGGAGTCGAGCGGAGCTTGCAAGAGAGGACTAGGACCCGGGTGGGGTGCCGAACCTCTATAAAAACTGACGCGTCTTTTGTGGTTTGCATTATCTTTCTTTCTCTACTTGTTTGTTTATTCCGCTGCGCATTTGATTGCTTAATCAAGTAGAGAATTAGGGATTAGCTTAAAAGTGATTAGTGGACTCATAGACCCACACGATCCTACAATATCTTCTCCTAGTAAATCACACACAAACAAACAATACAAACACAAACACACACAAATTACAAAAATAATATATATTTTCCCAGTAAATCGGAAAGAAGATGTAAGACTTAAACATGACTGTCTCATTCACGCTGCTTACGTTGTGAAGAACCTTGGGAGTCGGCATCAGACGCTTCTTCGACGTAATATCTTACTCAAAATGATGATTTATCACGGAGAGATGTACAACATAAACCGAAACGACGTAAGTCTTCACCATGGAGCGTTGTACCTCTCTCCGGAATAAATCACCATTTCGAGCAAGATATTATTTTGAAGAAGCGTCTGATGCCGACTCTCAGGGTTCTTCACAACGTAAGCAACGTGAATGGGACGATCGATGACACTCTTTCTTTCTTCTTCATTCTTTTTCTGTCACGGGCACTCCAACAGTGCAGCAAAGATGTTGTGGTGCGAAGTCTTCACCACCAGATCGTCACATTCACGATACTAACGCTGACAAGAACATCGGGAAGTCTTCGGACCGTCCCATTCACGCTGCTTACGTTGTGAAGAATCCTGGGAGTCGGCATCAGACACTTCTTCGACATAATATCTTGCTCGAAATGATGATTTATTCTCGTGAGAAAGAATGAAGAAGAAAGAAAGAGTGTCATCATATTTGTATTTGGGTGGAGAGAGAGAATATGCTGAGTTGAAACGCATTTAATGTGATTTGAGTGGACATCAGGAAGAAAAAACAAAAAAAATCCTGCTTTGGCCACGTAATGGCTGACATGGATGTTCACGTAAAGTGTGTCCGTGATGCGCTGTGTTAATAAAACATTTTCCAATAAAAAAAGTAGGTTTGGGTTTGCTGTCCTTTTTATTAGCAGCTGGTTGGGATTTGAAATGTTAATTTAGTTTATTTTGGTGGAACGTCAGAAATGTATTTCTGCCACTGGGGAGATCACAGGTTGTTGTGTAGTTGTCCTCGACTGACACAAATTAGATGTTTCATCTTCGCGATTCAGAAAAATATAAGAAGCTAATCAGTCCAGTGAAAATTGGTAAAAACTATTTTGAGGTGTTCACGTGAGCTAACATTTTTGTTTTTTTCGAACGAGATCTGATCTAAGCGTGAGCTATAATGTCAAAATACGAGTTAATTAGATTTTAACTTCGAAATTTGATGTTGTAAAGAAGTGTAAACATCTCATTTGTTCATAAAACGATTATGTGAGATGTCTACTATCTCTCTCGGTTCAAATGGAAAACTAATCATTATTCAATTTATTCTCGGTGCTGTACGTACACAAATTCTACAATTTGAAATTCCTCCACAAATATACTAGGCTCGAGGAAATTACCCCGGACCACATAATACACAATTACAAAGTTATCCACTTACAAAAAAAAAAAATTTGCTTCCTAGTAGAAGAACAATAGCTATCAGGATTCGGGACTACAATAATCACACGTCACAAACACAATTGCACACAGTAACTCAAAAGGCCAACCACTTCTGATCTTTTTAATCTCATATTACGTCCAAAGGAATCTTGATTACGCACTAACTAATATATCTTGTAACCACTATCACGACCTAATTTTGCCCCACAGGCCACAACCACGACAAAGAAAATGATCTTGCCCCAGATAAGCTTTTTAACCGACTCCACTCCGTCAATGGGTTAAAAAACACAATCTTTGAGAATTAGATAAGATGGACGACAAATCAAACGTAACATTCAGAAATGTTGCATTCGAATACATGAAAAAGAGAATCTAAAAGTAAGCTCCACATGGGCTTCAGTACAATCAACAATTTCCGGACTCTGACTTGATCAGTCTTTTTCAGGATTGGAGGTTAATCTGTTAATCTCTAATGAAAAAACTTTCAATTGTAAAGATTCTATGAGAGACTGAGACTCAAAACAAACAAAATCGAATTGACCCACTCAATATCATGTCACCTTAAGGTCGGTCCCCAACATGCGACGCAATGGCTAACTAATAAAGTTCGACCCTACCGGAAGACGTCAAAGTTTAACTTTTCTTTTATATTTAAAACGTGATTTTGATGCACTACTTCTGAGTTTTGACATTCATGAAACATATTAGGCCAAACATACAACCATCTAATATATTATCTAGATACAAGTGTCATTGGCATCACCAAATATCTTCAAATTTGGGAGCTTTAGTTTTTTAAAATCTATTAGATAGATTGACATTTTGACGTCTTATGCGCTAAGCTCGTTTATTATTTGTTTGGATGCTAACCCAGTAAAAAAAGTACTAACCCAGAAGAAGAAAAGTATTGTTGAGTCAGCAATACTTTTTTTGATAATAGGAGTCGATCGTGGTTCTAGCAACACATTAGAAGTCCCCAGGACTAACTCAGCAATACCCATCTCGTTACCTACACTATACTCGTCAGTCATCCATATAGATTTAAAAGTTGATCTTATATTAGAAGTTGGAATGCGTTATTCTTTACTTTCCTGAGGTTTTTCATGACCTCCCATCATTTTACTAGAGAATAAGAAAAGCGAATTTATACATACACTTTTCAACTAAATTAAGTTTCGGGATTTTCAATTGAACAACAACACACAAATACATTGTGGCTCTATTCTTTCTAATCCAATTATTTCCGTAGTATCTCGTCATACGTTCATGTATAAACATCGAGATAGCATCTTCCAGTGCCAATGTATGCCTAACGATTGCATGGCCATCCAAGAACAAGCTTGGTGCGAGCGAACCTCATTCTCCTACACAACATGTGATTGATGACACTAAGAAACACCATTAATTACCCTCTACAGTTGATTTAAAAAAAGAAGACTATTGAGATGCATGGATCAATCTTCCAAAAGAGCGCATTAAACGACCACTTTAGGTCAGTCCAATGGGAATTTAAGACCTGCGCCAACACATGCACAGAAGCACAGTACTCACTTTTCAGGTTCGAACATGGCGTGCTAGTAAATGCAACAGTGCAAAACAGTAAACTAATTCACCCCACATCCTGTGGGCAGTGGACCCAATTGGCACATGATTCGCTCTTCCTCCCGTCACTGCCACCGTGCAGTGCATTTTTGCAGTACATATGTTTGTGGAGTATAACCAACTAACTCACTTCAGCTTTTGTTGGACAATCATGTTTACCAACCGAAGACTTAGGGGGGCTGTAAATAATAGTAGAGAATTGGAGGTGAAATGGTGCTTAGGGCTCCCGTTATCGGGTGCCCGATCAGCCCACCCTTAAGCCTTAACGGGTGGGTGGATCCTGCTCGGGCGGGAAAATGGGCGGGAAACCACTCGATTTTCTGTCCGGGCACCCAATCCGGGGGGCAACGTGCCCCTAGGATTGATTGTTTTTTATAACTTTTTTTTAATTTTTTAGGATAATGGTTTTTTAAGGATAATGATATTTGGGTGGATTGGATAATGGATAATGATTTTGTAGGGGGTTAGATTGTACTGACGTGACAGAAAGAGAAACTGACGTGATGATGGTCTTATGTACTCATTGTTTTCACCGTCTTTTAAAATAAATAAAAAGAACACAACTCAAACTCAACATTAACCGTCGTATGGACTATTTTTGCAATGTTTTGCATTTTGCCGTGTTCTAACGTGTATGTAAGTGATAGGGTTTAATTCTTAATTATCAAAGTTGATTATGGATTTGCACCTCACTAACCACATGTTCCTTACGGAAGCAGAATTCAAACATGAGTCAAACTCTCACCTGACCAATACTTGGACTGATTAGGATACACTAAGTTTTGTACCATGGTAGTTGTTATGTGCACATCTAGATATCCACTCGTCTGTCTTGGTTTCTTTGTTTTGATGAACAAGCTGACAACATTAATAAAAAATCTTTCTATGAACCATAGCAAAGACCCAACAAAAGTTACAAGCGGATCGAGTTTTACCCTAATATGGATTTAAATAAATCAATAAAGGACATAGTGGTCTCATGCATGATAGGTTCGTAAAAAGCAAGCAACACGCAAGCGAAAGAAAGGTCCTACAAGTCAAGCGACAAGTTTCTTGCAAGAGGAGAGTCATCTAATTGTTAGAGTGCCACGAGACGTGGTCGCAAATCGTTGACCCCATTACTTCTTGTAACGTCTCTAATATGCACTCGGGACACAACGATCAATCAAAACTATAAACAAGCGAATAATAGACATTATCAAAATATGATTAAACTGATGCCTCAAATTAAAAACAAGCATAAGGTCAATGTCATAGTATAATGTAGAAAAAAATATAAGAAGATGAAGACCTACTACAACAACAACGACACATGTGCCCTTTTTTCACATGTGTCCATTTTTCACATGAAACCCGACACATCATATGAACTCAAAATCAAGCTTCTTTGTTTCCCAATTTTGTGGTGTGACATATATGAGGATCTAAGATAAATTGACAACGATATTAAACACTTAATATCTCAAACTATAAGCGGTATCTAGTTACACACTATAGTTACCCAATTAGCATAGATGTCTTTGTTCCACTTGAACCAAAACACGATCAATTTAGTGATGTAAGTGCATCACTTGTGTCCGTCCCTTGCCTCATGATATTAAGAATATATACAAAGTAGAAATGTGTCACATTTATATTATATTAATTTCTTGATCTCTTTAAGCTAATTATAACTACGTAACGTAACTCAAGCTACATTGTGCACATTATAATTTTATTTTATCAAGAGACCCACTAATATCATAACTCAATTAAGATGGACAATGATAATCGTTTGACTAGCTATCTTTTTCAGCACAAGTCATGTTCAACCAACTATTGTCTTTATCACTATACTCATTGATAACTTTTGACAATAATCAAATCAAGCACTTCATGAGTGAAAAGATATGAGTCTCATATCAAAGGATCCAAGACAAGGTAAAACATTAATGACACGAAACACAATTTCATAATGTTTTACTTGTTAGGTTTATTCAATATATAAAAGTAATCTTTTCATCTTTTATATACTTTGTGTCATCAATTATTTGTAGAACTACAACAATCGATGACCAACACGACAATTTTATCTCGGTAATTAATGTTCCATGTTAATTACCATAATTGTGAATAAGTTTTGATTTATGTAAACCATTATCTTTTAGAGCTCTACGGTTAAGGATCAATCGTTTCTTCCTTAACACTTCCAAAAGACGAATACCATAATCAAGGAACAAAATGTTTGCACATCCAATTCATAACAATTGACATATAAAAGTAAAAGTTTTAGAACACATTCTTTTCAACAAGGAGATTACATCAGCTGAGCTCACGATCCAGTCCTCACGTCCTAAGGCCAAGTCACCTCCCACCGCCTACTACGTCCCACCTGCAAGTCACTACTGCAAGTCACGCCTTAGTCTCGAATCAAGACTCAGTACACCACCCTTACACAACACCGAACAAGCTCTAGTCATCCTTGACGACTTACACTAGGCTCTTGTCCTAGGGCGGAACTCAACCCACAAGTCTCATGGTAGATCTGTGATACGTCCCAAGGCGACCACGCGCCCAACAAAGCCGAACGTGCACCTTCGACCGCACCGTCCATCCAACCAACAAGGCAATGCCCTACTCCAATCACGCGCCTGGGCCCATGAGCAACGCTCCCTAACAGCCACTCCTCACAACGCCTGTGAGCTGACAAATCCCGCATCCGGATTCGGGAGCCGACCACACACCCGAGTCCGTAAGCAACGCTCCCGAACGGTCACTCGTCACAACGTGGGTGGATCCATCACGAACCGCCACAAACACATAGGGGGAAAACTCTAACCTCTAGTCATACGTGCCTCACACGTTATCTCTCTGCCACCCCGCGCCCGAGTCCGTTATTACACAACCAAACGGTCACTCATCACAACGTGGGTAGACAACCAGTTCCACGAATCTCTCACAATCTCACACAACTAACCCCAAAAGCATGAGTCAAACAACCCAACAAAATGTAGAGCATAACATAACCAATACTATATGATCGTATATGCAACGTAATGAAATCATAACTCTAAACTCCAACCAAAAGTACAAGGGTATAAGTGTAATTTTACCAAAAATTCCATATAGAACATAATTCTCTTAAGTTCAGGGGAAAAACAATAAATTTCCCAATTAATAAAAATTTCTACAAATATTTAGGAATTCCAAGGAAGAAGATAATTTTCCCTAAATTAAAATATTTTTCACAATTATAGAAATTCCAAGGTTTATTAAGCAATTAATCAAATTATTTATTCAAATAAAAATAAATTCAGGGTTTTACATCATTAATCCAATTATTAAACCATTAAACAATTGTCATTAATTTCAGGATTTCCAATGCAAATTATCTAATTATTAACTATTTAATCAAATATAATTCAATTACAAGATTTATTCTACAATTAACCCAGATTAATTTATTCAACTAAATAATCGTAAAAACCAAAATTTTCTTTGCAATTAATCCAACTATTAAACAACTAACCAAAATACAACTAAATACAAGGGTAAAATGCAAAATACCCAACTTCAACACAAACCACACCCCCAAACCTAGTTGTCGCCAATCACCGACCGCCGACAGCCCTGCCCCCGGCGATCGTGGCCAACCAACGCAACTACCGCCACTACACGGTGGTGTGGCTCGCATGCCCGTGCGCAGTTGTGCGCCTCTGAAGCAACTCCGATCGGCCGAACACGGTACCAACCCGTATGCGGTCCGACGGCCGGCCTCTCCGGTACCGCCCTAAAAACACATGTAGATGGCGTACCTCGTCGTCTCGACGTTGTCGGAGACCCTCATCGCCGTCCTCGTCGTTGCCAGAGTTTCTTGTCGGAGATCGGAGGTGGTTGGGTGGCCTGAAAATTTGGTTTTGTTCTTCTCCCTCAACTACATCTTCTCCGGAGTTAGTGTCTTCTGTAGGAGCACCAAAGGTTGTCAATCATGTCGTATTGTGTACTAATTGTGTTATGTACAATCATATATATAAGTCATATATTGTAATTCATATCCAACAAATTTATTATCGTGTTAACACGACCCTACCCGTTTATACATGATTAATTAATGGATCATTCTAGTAGGCGAAAGGACACAAATCTTTACACGTTTGGAACAAGAAACAATACACGTTTAGTACTATTTATTACATGATTTGCTTGTAAGTATGTTATATAAAATTACTAGTGTTAGTTATATATATTATTTCATGTATTAATCATATACTATTCGTAATTATGTACCTTAGTACACGATTATTTATCGTGTCTTAATCGTGTTAATCTTTTTTACACTTAAAATCCATATCAAACTCATTTAACAAACGTGTTTTCGTATCCACCATTTATTAGTAACATTCAATCATCAATCTATATCCATTAACTTCGTGTCATGTAATCATGTTTCGTGTAAAATTGTTGATTTAAGGCACCCCAAGTCTAGTCCATTGGTAAGGGTTAGTAACTTTGGTGTCATCCGTGCATGAGGGTGCATCCCAGTTGGAGTATCCAAGGTTCTTGGGTTTACAACGTCGTGGTTGGGGTTAGTTAATACGTGTATTTGAATTTGAAATGCTTACCATCTTGTTCCTACCACTTCTTCTACTTGTAGCATAAAAAATGGAAAATTATTAATGAACGCTTGCGTCCGGGACGCGCGCTGACGTGGTCAGTCCAGTCAGCAGTCAGTAGTTCAGTCATCAAAAGTCAAATGTCTTTTACTTTCTGAAATTAATTAAATAACATATTTATTTTGTGTCACATGCAACTTTTACTTTCCAAATGCAACATTTTGCTTCCCATGCAATATTTATTTTCCCAATGTAACATTTGATTCCCCCACGGACATACCCACAACTTAAAATGGACAGACTCACACCTTATTATGTCCAGAATAAGTTGAGTATGTCTTGAATAAGTTGTGTGTCTGTCCAGAATAGGTTTTGTGTCTATCCATATTAAGTTCAAATTTTTTCGATAATAAGTTCAAAATCTGCCCATAATAAGTTGTGTGTTTCCATAATAATTTCAAAGTCTGCCCATAATAAGTTGTGTGTTTGTCCAGAATAAGTTCAAAGTCTGTCCATAAAAAGTTCAAAATTTATCCATAATAAGCTATGTGTCTGTCCATAATAAGTTTTGTGTATGTCCAGAATAAGTTCAAAGTCTGTCCATAATAAGTTCAAAGTCTGTCCAGAATAAGTTGTGTGTCTGTCCATAATAAGTTCAAAGTCTGTCCAGAATAAGTTATGTGTCTGTCCATAATAAGTTGTGTGTCTGTCCAGAATAAGTTCAAAGTCTGTCTATAGTAAGTTCAAAGTCTGTCCAGAATAAGGTGTGTGTCTGTCCAGAATAAGTTGTGTGTCTGTCCAGAATAGGTTGTGTGTCTGTCCAGAATAGGTTGAGTGTCTGTCCAGAATAAGTTTTGTGTCTATCCATAATATGTTTTGTGTCTGTCCAGAATATGTTATGTGTCTGTCCAGAATAAGTTTTGTGTCTGTCCCGAATATGTTGTATGTTTGTACATAAAAAGTTTGTGTCTGTCCAGATTGAGTTGTGTATCTGTTCAGAATAAGTTGCATTGAGAAAATGTTGCATTGGGAAACAAAAATGTTGCATCGGGAACGTAATGTTGCATCAGGAACGTAATGTTGCATCGGAAAAATAAAAAATTGCATGTAATACAAAATAAATATGTTATTTATTTAATTACAAAAAGTAAAAGATATTTGAATTTTAATAACTAGACTGCTGATTGTACTGACCATGTCATCGTGTGTCACGAACACCCGCGTCGGTGTAGAAGGGTCCATAAAAAATGGACACGTTTTACTTTCTGGCATGGTCGCTGTGTTTGATTTGAATATTTTAAGTCCACTTATTTACTAATCTTGGACATGCTGGTTTTAAGCGGTCATTCGTGTACTCTCCCTGAATCTGTATAGAGCCTCTTGTTGTTCTAAAAATTGTATAGAGCCTAATATGATCTTTGATTCTAGAACCACCAATTGGTAGTGCAAAACTGTGTGTTGTACAAGTTTTATGAGCATTGGCAACCTTGTTATGGTCAACGTGCATCCCAATCAATCATGATTTTTGGGACCATCATGGATTCATGGTGGTTCGACCTACTTGCACTTGATTTCTATAAATATTATTTTCAGTTTGTTAAAAGTCCAACCCAAATTATAATGACTTATATGCAAAACATAGATGCGCCAGACCACATTGGTTGTCCATGGAGTACCAAGTGTACAACTTCATAGTAGCTGTAGCTTACAAGTGGACCTTTAAAATAAAACAAATTTTGAAAGCTAGTGACCTTTAAATGTTGAAGTTACTAATGATTTGAGCATCTGACGAGAAAAGATTTGGTGTAAAATCTCCCAAGTGCTGGAAATTAAAATGGGCCAATTGTTTTAAGAAGAAAAGTTAATAGTCCCAAACGGATCCTAGTTTAGAATATATCTATGGAAATATATTCCATAATCCAAACTTACACCCATACCACATGTGAATATATATATTAACAAGATCCATCGGGTACTGTACCATAATGTTTCTATTTGAAGAGGTTTTAATTACTGAACTGTTATTCGTCGTCGTAAAACTACTTAAATTGTCCGTATAGACTACCATTTTGTCTTTCTACCATTTCTACTTACATAACTCTTCATTTCACTCTTTTAACACAACTTTCTCTTCATATTACTCTTCTATTCACCAGATATAATGTCTCGGAGGTCAGGAAAAGAACCAGCGGACTGAAGGGAATGTGTTCTAAAAGTTTTACTTTTAAATACCAATTATTATGAATTGAATGAGAAATCATTTTGTTCCTTGTTTATGTTATTCGTCTTTTAGAAGTGTTAAGGAAGAGACTCTTGGTCATTAACCGTAGAGCTCTAAAAGATATTGGTTTACATAAAACAAAAGATATTCACAATCATGGTAATTAACATGAGACATTAATTACCGAGTTAAGATTGTCGTGTTGGTCATAAAACATCGTAACTCTACAAGTGAGTGACAACACGGGTACACAAAAGAGAAAAATATTACCTTTGTATACTGAATAGACCTAATAAGTAAAACATTATAGAATTGTGTTTTCTGTGTCATTAATGTTTTACTGTGTCTTTGGTCCTTTGATATGAGACTTATATCCGATCACTTAAGAATTGCTTAATTAGACTAGTGTCTTGAGCTATCGATGAGAGTAGTGTAAAGACATTTGTTGGTTAAGTATGACTTTTGTTGGAGAAGATAGTTAGTCAAAAGATTATCATTGCCGCTCTTAATTGAGTGATGATATTAGTGGGTCCCTTGATAAAACAAAGTTATAATGTGCACAATGTAATTTGAGTTAAGTCGCATATTTATAACTAACTTAAAGAGATCAAGAAATGAATACTAATACAAAGATGACACAATACTACTTTGTGTGTATTCTTAATATCATGAGGCAAGGGACGGACACAAGTGGTGCACTCCATCACTAAATGGATCGGGTTTTGGTTCGAGTGGAATTAAGACATCTAACTAACTGGGAGCTATAATGTGTAGCTAGATACCGCTTATAGCTTGTGATATTAAGCTCTTAATATCACTGTCAACTTAGTCTAGATCCTCCCATAGGTCATACCGCAAAAACCAGGAAACAAGAAGCTTGATTTTTGGTTCATAAGATGTGTCAGGTTTCTTATAGAAAATATGACACATATGGTGAACAAGTAAAATCAATTATGTTGTATATAACATAATTAGAATCATGATAAATTCATATGAGATGCATATATTATGGGGTGCAACAATTTATTATTGCATATGATAATATATTGCATAAGTTGTGAATTTGCTAAAAACCCCAAAAGTTCAAATTTTGTTGGAAATAAATCCAAAATTTGAAAAGGCTAAATTGGGTAAAAGTTCGGTAATCCGTTATGGTTCGGTCGACCGAAGGTTCTATGGATCGGTCCACCGAACGTGGAACGGATGGTCAAAATTTATTGACCGAGCTTGACCAAAGTGCCTGGAGTTCTGGTTCGGTGTACCGAACCAGGAACGGTCGACCGAACAATGTCCAGTTCCGATATTTTCGGTTAACCGAATGGTACTCGGTTTTAGACGCAAATTCGTCTCATCGGTTAAGGAGAATTTTTCTCCTTAAGAATCGGTCATCCGTCTAATGCTCGGTTAAACAATTGTGACATATTCCGTTAACCGAGTGAGACTCGGTAAACCGAACTGCGATCGATTTTCTGCCTTTGATAATTAAGAGATTAATTTGATCAATGGTTGGATTGACCCCCAAACTTGGTCAAACGTTTTGTGGATGAATGTAATACATTATGGAATTAGTTTGTGAGAGAAAATGTCAAGAAAACGTGGCTTAAGAATAGCCATGATTGAGAGTAAGATTGGAGCCTATAAATAGGTCATTATTCTCCTTAATTAAGTTAGATGTTTTTCTAATTATTTTCTCTCCTAATTCACCACAAAAAGCCACGAAAATTCTCTTAGTTTTCTAAGTCTTTGGAAGGAGAAATCTAAGAGATTAAGGAACTGGTTTGTAGCTAGATTCTAAGCTAGTTTGGAGATTGATTGGCTAACTCCTTTCTCTCCAACCTTGTTTAGGGTTTCAGTGAACACTCGGAGGCATCCGGCGTAACGAGAAGCGACGATCGTCTTCCTCAACGTCTCTGAAACATCAAGAAGTTTTAGAGAACTTCTAGGTATGAATTTCGGAGTCCATTTTGTTTGTTTGAATAAGTTTTTGAAACTAGTTGTTAAAACAATCTGATGCATGCATGAAATAAATCGTAGAAATTTTCAATTGATCCTTATTATGCATAAAATTTGAAAAATATATATGCACAATTAAACATAAAATCCTACACGGACACCCCAGAGTCCCAGACTACTCACATCTGGTAAATTACCTTGTTTATTTTAATTAAATTTTTTTTTAAAATAATTTGGGTCGGGCGTCCGCGGGAGACGCACGACCTAACGAGAGGGCGACCGCCGGAACCGCCTCCCCCTCGGGGTCGACGACCCGGTTGTCCATTATTTTATTTTATTTTTTTGTTTGAGTTTTTTTTTGAAAAATATGTTTCATAATTGTTTTGATTTTTTAGATTTTTTAGATTTTTTTTAAATTTTTACCAAGATGAACCCTAAATGATATGGAGAAGAGAGATAGGCTGTTGTGAGTTGTGTTGGTTTGTGGTTAAGATGTGAATAGTGTAGGAAAGAGAAAAAAGTGGGTTGAGGAAAGAGAAAGCTGAGGTGGAAGTGAGAGAAAGCTGATTTTGAAGAGAGAGAACTGATGACCAGGTCGTCCAGATATTGGTCAACGATGAACTGAGGGTTACAAACCACCGCAGATCACTTCAATTTGCATATACAATGTTGTAAAGTGTAACTAGTGTTCCATGTGCAGCCAACGTACCTCCTGAAGTGTGGCTCAAAACGAGAAAGGTGGGGAGTAAATGGACGTGGAGTCCTAGAAGAGCTTAAGTTAATTAACTAATTAATATAATAATTAGCAGCATAAAATATTGTGGTGTTTTTTTATTGATAACTTTGAATTTTCCAGACGAACTGGGATTTCAAACTGAAACTGACCCAACACTAGAGATTTCAAGTATATTTTTTTGTGTCAATTGCGAATTCAATCCCAAAAGGTGAGGGTGTGATTCAACTCCCACAACCACAACTGCATAGCTAAAATATGGTTGGTGTGGTGTTGGTGGGTCGGGCCTGGCTTGAATGATGCGGGAGTGAGGAGAGAGAAGTGGAACGCACCTCCCTCGACATGCATGTCTTGCACAACAAAACAAGATTCTCTCGTCCTCGCTCTTTAATTGTGACATGTTTGCGCACAACACAACGTGCATTACAAAACAAGAAACACATGTTGCTCTAGTTGGTGTGGTTGGAAGTGCGCGCGACACAATTAATTCGACAGATTTTGCCTGCTCTCAATCTTTAACTCAAACTACGTCGCGGGTGAAAGATAAAATGTGCGGTGGTGCTTTCGGGAATCAATCAAGGACTTCAATGGGAAAGAACATTGGAATTGTGTGTCGATTTTGCGTTTTCTTTTTTGTCAAACAAAGGGGGATTTTGCAATTATTTGCCAAAGAAAGGGATATCACAGTTGTGTATCTAGATAGTAATATTGCAAATAGAGGTGTAAACGCGTCGGGTACGGGTATGCCCCTATCCGTATTCGGTTAAATTAGCAGATACAAGTATATATCCGACAAAAAACATGTATACCCGTACCCGTTAAGTTAGCGAGTATGGGGCGGGTAAACAGGTATGACGGGTATAATATATAATATCTAAAAAATATAATATATAGTATATAATATATATATTATATATAAAAATATATAATATATAACATATAAAAATATATTATATAAAAATATATAATATATCTTAACGGATATACAGGTAAATGGGTACGGGTAACGCGTATACCCGTACCAGACCCGTTTATTAACAGGGTAAACAAGTACGAGTATATGAGTTTGAATTTTTAAACATATATGAATTTTTGTGTCCATATCCGTATACCCGAATGGGGCGGGTGACCGGGTATACAGATATTACCCACCCCGTTTACACCCTTAATTGCAAATGTAGAATATTCGGTTGAACTTATTAGAGAATATACACCAATTTCCACACAAAAACTTAATTTAAATATAGGAAATTTTTTCAAAATAATATTTTTTTTAAAAAAAATTCTCAAAATAAACCTCAAACAAAAGTATTTCTCAAACTAGACCCGCTGCCACCACGTGGTGACACGTGGCGGCGGCGGGTTTTGTTTTTTTGTGCATAGATAAATCGGCATCACCAATGCCGAGTTCTCCCAAAGAGAACTCGACACTGGTGATGCCGAGTTCTCTTTGGAAGAACTCGGCACTGGTGATGCCGAGTTCGATTTGATTTTTTATTGCCCAACACTTCAAATTCCAGTCGAATTGAGTTGCCAGGAGAATAGTGATTCAGATAGAACTCGGCATTGGGGATGCCGAGTTCTATTTGGTCATGTTCTCCTGGCACTCAAATCTTGTGTGAAAATGGGTGACGGCCAGGTGGCCCAGGTCTACAATAGAACTCGGCATTCTAGATGCCGAGTTTCATAGGCAGAAGTCCAATTCAATAGGCTTAAGTAGGCAAATTTGCGGTCCTAAAAAATACATTACATTCATTCGTCTTACAATTATCGTCTTACAATTAATCAACTCTTAAAAAGGATTTAAGTCGTACATTCATTCAAGTTATAACAAAATACATTACAAATACATTACAAGTCTTACAATTAATCAACTCTTACATTCATTCGTCTCACTAAATAGTTACATACAAAATATTTTGCTATATAGGTTCCTTGCATCGCTTTCGGTTATGCCCTATACCGCCGCATCTCCCACACCTTACATTTCTTCCAGAGTGTTCGTCCATCTCGTTTCGGATTCGCGTTGATTTAGGCCGACCGGGAGGTCTTTTGGTTTGGGGAGGCTTCATTGTGAGGGTGCCTCGATCTGGCCAATACCTCACATCAGGAATTGGGATAAATATCGGTTTGTACGCCTCCTTGTACATTTGAACCTCATAATACGGGGACACCAAATGTAAAGTGTTGACATTTGCATGTCTGTCACTGCAAACTGCTAGTACATGTGAACATGGGACGTGCATTGCAATTATGTATCCACAAGTGCAAGTAATAACTCCTTCTTCAAATTTCACGAGGTATTTTTTCTGGTCATTGGCTTCAACCTGGTACATCAGCTGGTGGTACCGAGTTACTGTATGTGTTCTGGCCAGATTGATGTTTGCCATCACCACGGTGTGGACTGTCGGTACATATGTTTCATTCCACGACTCGGCGACGTCCCTTCTTTTAACAAAGAATTTGTTCAAGCGGAGAAAGGTCATCAAAATCATGGTTGTAATTGGCATACCGCGTGCCCCTCGTAAGACATTGTTGAAGCTTTCTGACATGTTAGTTGTCATACATCCGAAACGTCGACCCCCGTCGTGACAACAAGTCCATCTTTCCAAAGGACCTTGATGTTGAATCCACTCGTATATCGGCTTATGTTCCTCTGCAATAGCCTTCATTAACTCTTCAAATTTCATAAATGAATGAGTTTTACCCGCTTCATAAAACTTGATTTGTCCCAATCTTTCCTTGCAATTTCGATGTTTAGCAAGATTTGCTTTCATGTGTCGAAGACAGAATCGATGTACATGGCCCTCCGAAGGTGGAAATGCGGCTCGCACACAAGCATTTATTCCCGAAAATCTGTCGGTGATAATACACAAATCGGGTCGCCTTGTAACTCTACTTGCCAGCAAATGAAGGAACCACGTCCACGACTCTGTATTCTCGCTCTCTACAACAGCAAATGCCAAAGGAAAAATTCTGTTGTTTGCATCTGTGCCCACAGCAATTAGCAATAAACCTCTATATTTGCTATAGAGGTGCGTTCCATCCACACTGACAACGGGTCTACAATAATGAAACCCACTAATTGAAGGCCCGAACGCCCAAAATACACGCTTAAACATCTCCTCGTCTGAATTTATCTGGACAGACTCTATTTCGACAACAGATCCTTCATTGTTCTGACAGAGAACTGTGACGAACCTTCGCAAATCTTTAAAACTGTCTTCTTCGGCACCATATATTCGGTTCAACGCTTTTTGCCTAGCATGTCATGCTTTAGCGTAACCGATTTCAAGTGAGTATTTGGTCTTCACCCTTTCCATTATTTCAGCAGGAGTAATTGTGAACTTAGTTCTAACAGATGACATTATCAAGTCGCATACAAAATTAGCACTGCATTGTTTGTTGTCGTTTAACAATATCGGATTGGAACAAGTGTGCTCGGCGTCGTATGTTTTAACTTGAAAATATCTGCAGCCTTTTGGAACAGACGCATGTAGACGCCATTTGCAGTTATCTTCATCACGACGAATACAATGAACAGTATACCGTTTCGTTGAAGAAACCACAATTGAATACTGAACAAACTTTTTAATGTGCCACGATTGCAGAGCATGAACCAAATCATCTTTGGTTGGGAAAATTCGTTTATCCCAGAAAGAACGACCATCTTCCGTATGCCAATCACTCTGTTCAAAATTGTTTGTAGCATCGAAGAATGAGTGTTCAATTACCGAATTCTCTATCCAGTTGTCGTCCTCGAAGATATCGGGAAGTTCATTAAGAGTTGGAATCATATCGTTGTTAGCAACTGCATCATCAACAACGTCGTCGTCTTCACGGTTTATGGATTGACCCATCGCATATATGACATCCTGCGTTTCCGGAACGACTTCATTAGCAGAAACACCTTCAGGTTCATCTTCTACAGCGAAAGGTGTGCTGTAATCCCCTAATTCCTCAGTGTCATCGTCTTCAACGCTATGCATCTGTTCCCGGCCTTCTGGTCGACTAAAATGATTTGGTTCAACAGGTGACAAACCAAGCCCAAGGTAAGGATATGAGGTAGATGGTCCAGCCCCTCCAGCAAACTCATCATGACTGTAATGTGAAGGTTCAAATTGCGACAGACCAGGATAAGGATTTGCACTGCTAGAAGGAATGTCACACGCATTTTCTGACCATTCGTTGCCTGTTTGGAAGTTATGCGATTGGAAAAATGGAATTTGCTGGTATGCTGGAACTTCGGCTGTAGGATTTAGACTTATATTCAAATCTATTCCACAGTCCCAACCGGTCGACCTTACTGTACCATACTCCGGCGAATGAGTGTTTGTTGTCAGCGTAGGGTCGGGCACTTTAGGTTCAACTTCCACATACACTCCAACCACAGACATCCGTTTAAACAAACGCATCAATCCATAAACCGACCTATCATTGGTTAATGGAACGTAAGTCCAATCATTGTTTAATGGCAATTTCGCCGTCAACTTGACATCAAACATACTGTGTGGATAACAACATTCAGATCTTATAACATCCATTAAATCCTCATATTTGATGTTCAACGGAACAACTACCAATTTGCGGTCAGATCCTGTGTATTCTGCCACATCTCCGTCACATTCTAATTTCCCGTTATACATAACCAACAAAGATCCTTCATCATCTTTATCCATACCTAACATATATTAAATAAATTTGAAAATGTGTTCAAGTGAGATGATTGTTCTTCACAACTAAATACTTAAAAAGTTGAAAATTCGGAGAACTCGGCATTGGTGATGCCGATTTATCCATACCTAACATATATTAAATACTCATGATGCCGAGTTCTATTGGTGTGAACTCGGCACTGGTGATGCCGTGTTCACAACAATAGAACTTGGCATCCATGATGCCGAGTTCTTTTGTAGAGTTCATTGATTTAAGAACTTGACTTTTTTTTTCATTTCCTGTTTCACAACAAAGACAATTCAACCACGACACAAATCAACGAAAACACAATTCAAACACGACACACAAACAAGTACGATAAAACACAATACAACTACGAATGGAATATGAAGTTCAACATTTTAACATACATCCAAAAGTATCATATAAAAACAACCAAATAAGTTCACAATTAATTCTCTATCCTAAGTGACCTCTCAATCTCTTCTTCCTTTTAGGACGTGCTTGAGCACGTCCTCTCCCCCTGCCGCGTCCCCCTCCTCGTGCTGCATTCTCAGTATCCTGAGTCAGACCGCCAACGTCTTCTTGAGAGTGTGAATCATCTTCAACGACGCGATCCTGACTCAAATGTAATGTTGGTTCTTCAGCACCAAAACACATAAGCCAAGCCTTCATTTTTTCTTTCAATTTTCCAACCATCGAAGAACCTGTCTTGTGATCTTTGATCACCTCGTGAATTTGATGGAGTTCTTCGTGGAACTCATAAACTCCGTGCACCTACAGATAATTAAAATTTAATGAAACACTAAACAATTTTTAAAAGTGGTAATTGTTTAAATAAATGTTTAAATCTTACCATCTCTCGCTCTCTACCCGCTCGAGGTCTGTATAAGGTATTATTCGGAGCCAATGGGTGATGAACTATCCAACGCACGGTGATGCTCCAGTACCATTCCATATACAGATGTGTGCTCTCTTCAGGAGTGACACCTAGGAGTGGTCGCTCAAACTGTAGATGATCTCTTCTGTGCGACCAATGCTGAATGAATTGGTGATTTTCCGCCAACCAATTCACATCCGACCTTCCCTGAGCCGATTTCACTACATGTCTCTCCATCGGCTCTGGAATGTGCTGCTGTAGACCGAACTGTCTCATAACTCGGTCTGGACAATGCATAACCACCTCACCAAAATTTATAAGCCAAGTACGGCTCGTCCAGATCTCTGAACCTTCCGTACATAATGGTGGTAACTGACTAAGATCCAAATTTACATAAGGCTCCCAGATCACTTGATCGAATTCCTGCACGTCCAGCTCATTCCGATAAAAATCAAGTGTCGTCGTCTTCGCACTACCCTTGAATGTTCTTGGTCGTCTCCAACGGGATCCTAATGGTGCCCTCTCGTCCTCCGGGTATACTAATGGTCTGTTCTTCAAAGGTCTCCCAATGTGTAAATGTTCCCAGCACCACAACTGCAGGAACGTAAGAAAACCACACAAATGTTTCGTCGGAATCAGTGAGGCTTCGTCTAACATGTGATATAAGTGGGCCAGAGCCGCACTACCCCAACTGTACTCCGATGCGACTGCCAAATCTCCAAGCAAAGACAGATACTTCAAGTGAACCATCGTCCCACTCTTATCTGCCAAAATACTACATCCCAGCTGGAACAGAATGAAGGCTCTGGTGTGTCGTGTAACCGTCTCCTCGTCAGCATCAAAAGGCAACTGCTGAAACCGAGCTTGCAACCAAGCCAGAGTTACGGAACCCTTACGACCCAAGTCATCGGGGACCTGACCCAATAAATCCATGCAGACCTCTGACCAAATGTACTCCTGAGACTCACACACCGGCAAACCATCTACGCGCAAGCCGGTAATCATCGAGATGTCACGCAAGGTGCACGTCATCTCACCATGTCGCAGGTGAAATGAATGAGTCTCCGGTCTCCAACGCTCGACCATCGCCCCCAGCAAGGTATGATCCAACTGAACTCGGCCCAACCGAGTGACTGTGTCAAACCCTGCCATATCTAGCAGAAACAGCATCCTCTCATCAGTGATCTGCCATTCGTTGAGCTTCGATCCATGCTCAACGCATTTTACACCATCAACATCCTTCTGCATAAATTTAGAGAAATGTAAGAATATTGAAACTCACGTGCAAATATTTAACTTGAAAACGTAAAATACTTACAAAATCTTTGAACAAGTCAGACTTGTGGTTGGCCTGCAAAACCAACACTGATCTGTCTACCAGACCCTGTGAAGCGTAGCTACCTCTAACTGAACCAGTACTAGAACCACCAAACTCCATCTGTACCGGTTGTAAACGTCGAACAATCTCTCCAATAAAATCAACTACAATAAACAACGTTAAGAATCATGTCAGAATGTTTTTAAAAATTTTGACAGAACCTCTCCTATATTTTTCAAATTGGTAAATTTAAACCTGCACGGTAGAATAAACTAACAATACTACAAACTTCAATTCTAACATACATTCAAACTCACATACGTTTAAACTCAAATAAATCACTTTTAAGTTAACATTCATTCAAATTAACATACATTCAAACCTAAATAACAACAAAAAATCTAATTTTAATCACAATAATCATACTTCAATTCAACTATTTTTAAGATGACTACCGTAGACCTATAATCAACAATACTAACTTCAATAATCAACTATCAAACAAGAAATAAAACGTTTTGCCTAAAAACCCAAAATCGAATTCGAGTTTTCACCAAAACGGGTTCCTAAACCAACAAAAACACTACAATCATACATAAAACAACAATGTATATCATCCTAATAAATAAAAAAGGCAATAAAACGGTGGAAATCGAAAAAAAATCGAAACCCTAACCTGAAAAACTCGGAAACTCGGCGGATGGGGGAGATGGGGCCGTCGGGTTGCTTATATAGCCCGACGGAACTCGGCGTTTGTAACGCCGAGTTCACTTTTTTTTAAAGTGAACTCGGCGTTACAAACGCCGAGTTCTACCTTTAGAACTCGGCATCCTAGATGCCAAGTTTTATTTCAGTAACTGTTCTCCTGGGCGTCAATCGTCTCATGCACGATCTGAGCGCCAGGAGAACAGTTTTCAAATAGAACTCGGCACTCTAACGGCCGAGTTCTATTTGAATCACCTCAGAAAACGTCAAGTGTTGGGCAATAAAAAATCAAATCGAACTCGGCATCACCAGTGCCGAGTTCTTCCAAAGAGAACTCGGTATCACCCGTGCCGAGTTCTCTCTGGGAGAACTCGGCATTGGTGATGCCGATTTATCTATGCACAAAAAAACAAAACCCGCCGCCGCCACGTGTCACCACGTGGTGGTAGCGGGTCTAGTTTGAGAAATACTTTTGTTTGAGGTTTATTTTGAGAATTTTTTTTCAAAAAAATTCCATTTTGAAAAATTTTCCTTAAATATATGTATATGTATTCACCTGAGTATGGAAAAATGATATTAGTATTAACTTGATGTGGATATCTGATATCTCCATATACTTTGTGTGATTGTTTAGTTGGAGTTAAACTAGAATCCTCATTTTAGATAGATTTTAATCGAAAATATCAAAAGATCGTACTTGTAGGAGTTATAAAAAAATTCTTCGGTCGGTGGCGCAAAGTGGAATATTAGGATGATTAATTAGATGGTATAACCTGTACGTATATCTCTGATTGTGCATTAGAGTATGTAAAGCATCTCTTTACCCGAACCCAACACATTACACAAGTACCCAACTATACTTGGATTCCAATCCCCCAGTTTAATTACAGGTCTTATAATATGTGGTCTGAAATAGTTCGGAACAATTAAACAATTTTCTAGACATGTTAGTGCAACATTTTGTATTGTTCGATAACATTGTATTCCTTCTCCGCCGAGTATAAGTAAGAGCAACCATTAATTGTTGAGGATAGTTTATTGGATGTCCTTAATACAAATCATCCTAATGTAACATTAACTTGTCTGGTCCTCAAACAAGATCGATGTTACTTTTTATTTCTTTTGAACTCTTTTAAGTACGGTTGAGATTATTTGAGTTGGGGAAATCATATACAAGCTTGCCTTAATCCAATTGGTTGGATAATTAGCTGGGTTAATATACTAATCAAGCACATTTCTTTTATTTATTTATTTATTTATAATAACACGGTAGAGATTAATTTTATTATTAAAAGTGAGGTGCGAATCCCCATCTCACACGTCAACGGTGTGACATGAATTTGCGTCTCAAACCTCAACTTCTAAGATACTCTTTCAGGAACCAAAGACACCCAATGTCCCTATTATTTGAATACACTCAAACTTTAAAATTGATTTAGTTTGACCTAAGTTATTTGTCTTCGATTTGGCTTGGCTTGACCGCTAGAGCATACAATAGTATATTTTTTACGAAGTGACCAAATTTTGACAAACTAGGAGAAATAAGCTGGTCACCTTAACATCGACTATATGTTGTAAGTTCGAATTTCTATTATTCTAAGTTTACATGTGTTTATTTCGTCTCGCTAGTATAATACATAATGCTTTACCCAAAAAAACCCAAGTAGTTGAACTTTTCAACACAGGTGATAACTGGTTAAGAAATACGACTTATATCATGAGAGAATTCGAGATGTACTATTAATGCTATCTGAACCGTTCATTACCAATGGAAGATTCAACATCTATCGTTCATACAATTTCGGCACTAGTCGATGATTCAGCATCCACTATTTATAAGTAATGAGGGGCTAAAATAGCAATCTTGATCTCTTTAATTCTCTCCCAATTGGATCCATACCATGAACTTCCACTTGACCTTTATGTTACACTGGACCCAACTTAACCGAAGCCCAAAACCACCGTTGGGCTGTGAAGCCTTAACCAATAAATGAAAATTAACCGAAGCCTAAAACAGTAGTTAGTCTTCAAATTAGCTAATAACGGACATTTTCAAATTGGATATAGTCCTATCCGAATTTGAACCCAAATTCCAAATAACATATCAAATTTGACTCGATTTTTTTATACTTTACTAAATTTATTTTCGAATTTTTAAATTCGGATAACGTTAAAATTCTTATAATATTTTTTACGTATATTTTGTTGTATTGAAAAGATATCTTTAGAAACTTATTTTCTAATTTATTTTTGAATTGTATTTTGTTTATTTATTTTTAACCCATCGTACAAAATTTGATTACCACACATATTGGATGAGTAAATTAGTATTTTCAGATATTCGACCCGTATTGGAGTTTGATATCGGTACAAAATTAAAAATCTATTTCAATTTAAAATTTAAAATCAGATAATTATCCGTAATTTTTTTAAATAATAATCATTTTAAAAAAATTCGAAAACTAATAATAATAATAATAATAAAATTAAATCTACGACGATCGCGGGTCGAACCCGCGATCCGCGCGACCACGGATCGCGCTATAAAAGCGCGATCCGTCTCGGTTTTTTTATTTTTTTTTATTTCAGTTATTAAGTTTTTGAGTTTTCAGATTTAGTATTCAGTTAATTTTTGAGTTTTCAGTTAAAATCAGTTAATCTCAACTAGTTTTTATTATCTTCTCGGGTTCGCACGACATTTCTCTTCTAGTTTTTCTTCCATTCGGAGCTCGCACAACACTTATTTCCCAGCTTATCTTGGACTCAGGTAAATTTTACACAAATTTTTTTCTTAAGAATATTTTAAATTAAGATTTAATTTCTTTGTTAAATTTAAATTATTTGGAATTGTTTTGTTATTTTCTATTATATTTAATTTTAAATATTAGTTGTATTTATGTATCCGTTTATAATTAAATTAAATGTATATACATTTAAAATTTGTATAACGTACATTTACGAAGTTTATTATATAATATAAGTATTTGGAATAGTTATTTATTATTTTCTGTTAAATTAAAATTTAAATATTAGTTGTATTTATGTGTTAAATTGTTATAGCTTTCATTATTTCTATAACATGCAATTTGTCATGAAATGTACGAGTAAATTATTTTTTAATTATTATAATTAATTCTGTTTTTATTTTCATGAACAATTGTTTTGACAAAATGAGTCATTTAAGTAGAAGTCGCTCTGTACAAAACGAACGTGAGTATAATGATGCAGTGGATAGAGAGTCTATTTCCCCACTTCTCGGAATATCAAATTGCATGTTCAGAGTCAATGATATTTGCACAAATGTAAGTACCAAAAAAATCATATTGTGTTAATTTTCTAAATATTTAAATTACATTTTTTTAATTGATGTATTTTTCACAATATATTTGAATATATTATAGCCGGAGGCTGTTTTGAAATGTCGTGCACATCGTCCAGTAATTCCTTTCCACAATTGTTTTAGTCAAGCACTCAAAAATTTGAGATTATATCAACTTGCCCAAGTAAAACATACAAGGACAGACGATAGATTGATTACTGCACTTGTAGAGCGTTGGCGTCCTGAGACTCACACTTTCCACTTACCGGTTGGGGAGGTTGGATTAACATTGCAGGATGTTAGTTGTTTGTGGGGTCTACCTATCAGTGGTATTCCAATAATCAGGCACAATGATCGAGACAGTCGTGAGTTAATTAGAAATTCCTTTGGGATTGATATAAACGCCGAGATTATGAAAAAAGGTAAAAGAGCGGTAGGAGGAGATGAGCCACAAATGTTCAAAGAGTCCGGATTTAGCATCAGTTTGCAATGGTTGCGGGTAAATTACGGGAATCTGCCAGAATTTCCCACAGATGAAGAAGTGACACAATATACACGGGCTTTCATTTTAGATTTGTTTGGATCCATGGTTTTCCCTGATAGCTCTGGGACAGGTGTTCCAGTTATGTATTTGAGGTTTTTGCAGGTGTTGGACAAGCCGATAGTACACAATTGGGGTGCGGCCGTGCTTTCATGTTTATATCGCAACTTGTCTATTTCATGTCAAACTGGAAAAAGGAACATTGGTGGTGCATTGTTACTTCTTTAACACTGGTCTTGGACTCGGTTTCCCGTAGCCCGGCCAAGACACGTGGGTCATGCTGAGTGTTTAGGTGGAGAAGACCTAGACTCGCGACCTCCATTTGCTATTAAGTGGCAATACCCACAGACTTATGAGGTTAGTGCCGCACATAATTGTCTTACACATTACAGAAATGAATTTGAATGTATGTTGGATGAGCATGCAAACTGGCAGCCGTATTATGAAAGTATGATGTTGCTTCCTGACCGGGTATTTACTACTGATGATGCATATTGGCTTGCGAGAGTGCATTTGATTCATTTCTGGATGATTTCATGGCATTATCCAGAAAGAACTATCAGACAATTTGGATTTTATCAGACGACGCCACCGCCAGAACCTCATCCGTGGACAGAACTCAAAAGACTTGATAAGATAGTACATGCGGCCCGATAGAGAGATGATTGGTTTGCAAAGCATGAAATTTACATACGAATGTGGGACAGACCGCATATTCTTCACGAAGGTCGACCATATGATCCGAGAGAAAATCGACGGTATCGTCAGTGGTTTCAGCATAATGGTATGTACACAGTCTACATACGAGGCCAAATAGAATTCGGTTTGGAAAGGTCGTTGCCACCCCCACGTGATTCTATCAAGGACTTAGGTTACGTTCCTGGTGGACCACGTATTTGACGTATGGTATGTTTTTTGAACGACTTTGACGATTATTGTTTGTTGTGTTTTACTATCTAATTTTCAAACTACAATTGCAGGGCTTACGTGGTATTCAACGGGCTAAATTTGTTATCAAGCAGCTGTAAAAACGTGGAACTAAGGGACTGTGTAAAATGTTGCGGAAGAGTCACCAACTCGATGCTGTTGATTGCGATCAGGTGCACGAATTTGAAAGAGTATTGTGCGATGCTGGATTACCTGGAGATGTGGAGTCGATTCCTGAAGATGATAATGGTAATAATGAGATTCGTGATGACTGTCCTGTTAGGATCTATGGCCCTCTAATCGATAGAAAAATGCGGAATTAAAAATACTAATCGAAGGATTAAGGAAGAGACAATTGCAAACCACAAATTCGTCGACACCGGAGTTTAGAGAGGTTCGGCACCCACACCCGGGTCCTAGTCCTCCTCGCAAGCCTCGCTCGATCCCCCGAGCCTCGCTTACGGTTCCACTAACTGATCTCCGTTCCGGGCCGAGACCAACGCCGTTTACAACACCGAGCCTCGCGAACAACCTCGCCTCGCTCGTGTCTCCTCTCACAACCCGAGAGGGAGCTTCCTCGAAGCTTTACAACTTGGTGATTCTTGAATAAGGAATTGGAATCACAATCTAACTAACACTCTATACTTGAGCACACTTGGATATGATATGGAATTGGATATGCAAGTGGTGAAGTTTAGGCTTGAGTGTTGTGGATTGAGAGCTTGAAGATGGAGAGGATTTGGCTTTGAGTATTGGATAGATAGGAAGTGTTCAAGATGTCCAAAGCAACCAAATGATGTCATATTTATAAGCCTTCAAGCTCATCTAGCCGTTTGGGAGTTGGTGGGGAATGGACCAATGAGAAAGCAAGATGTGACTTAAGCTCGGCTAGAAATCGAGACAGATTCGGTCGACCGTTATCCACACGGTAGTCCGAAACATTGGTCTGAACAAAGAACTCGGTTGACCGATTATGTATCGGATCACCGTTCACCAACCTCCAGTAGCTTTTATCTATTTAGCCCTAATTAAATTCGGTTCACCGAAGTCCATTCGGTTCACCGTTCCAAGGTGGACAGTAGAATTGATTGGGCTCTGATCTACTCAAGTTCGGTTGACCGCGTATACTTCGGTAGACCGAAGTAGCACGGGAATTACGCTGACAAAGCGTGGGAGATTGGTTTACCAATAACGGTCAAGTTAAATAGCCGTTGGTCTCCTAAAGTAATATGATTCGGTTGACCGAATGAAGTTCGGTGTACCGAATATGGATAAGTCAATTTAGCTTTAGGTCAAGATTTAAATACGACCGTTGGAGCAAAGTCCAAAACCGGTCCGGGCTAATTCGGTCTACCGAAGGCGGTTCGGTATACCGAGGTGGTTATTCCAGGGAACACCTAAAGGATTCTACACGGTTGACCGCAAGGTGTTCGGTGGACCGAACTCTACAAGATTCGGTTTACCGAGAAGGGGTCGGTTAACCGTGGGGATACGGGACAGAATCCTAATGTGCTCAAGTTTACATTAATCCTTAGGACTCAAATTATACTACATTACATATTGGTCCAAAGCTTGATTACATGTCTTGAGTCTTTATCTTCTTGTCCCCAAGCTCCTTAGCTTGATTCTTCATCAACCTATTAAGAATATCGCAAGTACACGAATATATATGCAATGCATGTATTCATGTTTGCTTACTTTGATTGTCTAGGTTGATTGATTAAATATAGATTAAGATTAGATTACTTAATCATCAAAACTAAATAAAGATTAAGGCTAAAAAGCCAACATGTCCTGTACCTAGAGTTGCAGACCAAACAACATATAGTTTTAGGCTATCCAATGCATCATACGATGATTTTGTCCCAGATTCATCGCAGTTTAGAGGTTCATATACATACGATGACATTGGCGCAGGGCCGTCGCAGCCAACCCAGTTTGGATATTCTCAAACATATGGTGACATTGGAGCAGGACCATCGCAGCCAACCCAGTTTGGATATTATGAAACATATGATGAGATTGGCGCAGGACCATCGCAGCCAACGCAGTTGGGGCTTTCCCAGATTCCCGAAGATTATCCAACTTATCAGACACCTGGTAGTAATTATGATACCCCTCAGTTGCCGCAAACAGACTTCGAGACTTTGTTCGATGGTATATTCAGCCCATTAACTGACCAATGGTACACTTGTGAATTAAATCTTGTACCTTCTATAGTTTACGAGACTCAGTCACTTCATTTGCCTGTTCAAAATCAGTCACTTTTTCGACCTGTTGAGTCTCATTCACCTGTTGAGACTCAACCCCATTCTGAGTTGGTTCCATACGTTTTCTCTGATGATGAAGAAGAATCAGTGCATGTTGCGACTCCAGTCGGTCGTGGGTGCCGACGCAAGATGAAGACAAAGATTTTCACTCCCACGTAGTAGTTCATATTGTAATTCAGTTGTACTCGCGGTTGTACTTTAAGATCTTATGATTTTGTTTTGTCATCTTAATTGATATGGTTTGACTTATAAATAAGACATTATAAACATTATAACACATTCAACATTACAATACATTCAACATTACAATACACTAAACGTTACAATACATTCAACATTACAATATATTAAACATTACTATACATTCAACCTTCCCTTACATTGCAACGATCGCTTGTGTGATTAATCGAACCACAACCTGTACAATGACCCGGACCTATCCTTCCTTCCATGACATCCATCGTCATCGGTAAACGTTTTGACCTTCTCCTTCCTTTCTTGACGAGAGTTCGATCAGGTATTATTTTGTCTCTCATATATTCAGGTCAATCCTCTTCCTTCCCGTACACATCAAAGTGACCCTCCCATGTGTGCACTAGAGAGTTGACATTGTAGTACGAATGTGTATATTCATTGGCATTGTAGTTACATGCGACACACACTGCCAAAACATGACTGCAAGCGATACCTGTATTTTGTAGTCCCCGACACTTACACTTCGGTCTGGTGTCGTCACGTAGAATCACCTTGTAACTACGATCCCTCCTACCTCCAGTTCTGCTCACACTTTCATGTTTGGATATGACCCCATATAGTCCTGTATCGAAATCAGTTATTTTCACCTCATGTTGACATGCAACTGCTGCAAATTTTTCCAATATTTGTGTAACCCTCTCGGAAAAGATGTGTCCTCTTTGTGCCAACACACGTGCATGTTGTCTTCTGTTGTTGAACCACTCCAACAGTTTATAGTATGTCGCCTCTACAATTGCACAAATGGGTAAACCACGAGCTTCTTTGAAAACATTGTTCAGACACTCTGCAGCATTGCTTGTCATTATTCCCCATCTTTGGCCTCCGTCGTGACACAACGACCACTTACTAGGAACCTCCGGTTCATTCTCATTTGTTTCATCTTTTTTCTCTATCCCTTTGATGTATTGTAATGCATCTTTACTCCAATACTCAACTTGTTCCAAACTGGCTTTGAAATCCCACGGATTACTGTGTCTGCATGCTGCCTTGAAGGCGTCAACTGCATATTGATTCTTACAATTTTTAGCAAGTTTTCGGCAAGATGTTGTGCGCATAAACGGTGAACTGCTTCATTTCCTTCCTCGTGCCAACCGTAACCGGAATTCCTAAAAATGTGTTTAATTGCAGCATGTCGATCAGATATGACACATATCTTCCTATCTCCAATCACCTCTCGTCGCAACCATCTCATAAACCATCCCCAATTGGCTATATTTTCCTTCTCAACGAGCCCAAATGCAAGAGGCAGTAGTTGATTCTCAGCGTCATACCGAACAACAACAAGTAACCTTCCTTCGTATCTACCTTTAAGAAATAAGACGTCTATGCTGATAACAGGACGCAGATATTTGAATGCCTGAATACAAGAACCAAAAGCTCATGTTGCACATTTAAACTGACGGACACCAGGGCATGGTAAAGGGTCAGAATGAACTACAACTTTACTTCCAGGATTTGATTGTTTAATAGCATTTAACAATTGAGGCAACAAAGCATATGAACCCGACCAACTTCCAAACATGTATGCAACAACAATCTCGCGGGCACGCCATAATTTATTGTACTTTGGATTAACACCTGGAAATATTTTTCTTACCAGACCAAACACCTGTTTAATCGGGAGTGAGACATTATTTTCGACATCTTCACGGATGATATCAGCCATCATCTTTGCAGTCAGCTGAGCATGATCAAATCGAGCACCTGTGGACCTGCATATATGCTTATACGGACATTTTCTTATAGACCATGCATCACCCGAACCGGTCCGTGCAGCGTACAACATCCAGCTACAATTTTCATCTTTACATCTCACCCTATATTTGGTTTTGCTGTTGTCTTGCACCTTGATCTCCCGATTATTGTCAATATGCCATTTCGATATTGCGTTTTTCAGAGCGTCTTTTGATGAGAATGCTTGATTCTCAGCTAACGGACCTTCAACTATTACGCTGCGTTCTATAAATGATGTATCTGCAGGAACCCAACTAGAACGATCATGAAAGCTTTTAGCTCGGTGAACCGAACCCCTCCCTCTAAATGGGTTGTATTGGCTTAACTGACTCACGTTCGGACCAATATCTTCATCTTCCTCAATCTCATCAACATCCTCATCCTCCTCACCTGATGATTCATTCTCTGTATCTATATTGTAATCTTCATCATCATTTTCTTCTTCATCATCTGTTGGTATAGACACGAAATCAGAAGTTCTATTCGCAGGTCGACTGGTTTCTGCTATGGTGTTTGCATCACATGATTGTTGAGATATGAAACTTGCACCACTACTACTACCCGGTTGGTTACCTGTAAACATCTCAGCCCTCCACTCAATTTCCACAGGATTCAACTGTACATATAACTCCATCATTTCCATTTTGGAATAAGCTGTTTCATAGGCTATTCTCTAAGAATTCTCATCATATACAGACATCACATTAAAAAAAAGTAACCGGTTGGTGCAATGTTACAACGATATTGAATATTCATCGAGTACTGAGATTCTTCGACATTCAAACCTTGATATATCCAACTCTTAAGTTCTTCTAAGGTAACATTTTCGTCGCTGAAAGTGTAAGTCTTGGACCTATCGTGTACTCTACACCGTAACTTGCATTTTGAACTATTTCACCGCCAAAGTACACACTTACCGCAATCATTTTGTTAAATACAATGAAAAATTCTTTAATCAGTTTTATATTACAAATTACTTCACGATTTGATATTATTACCAATTATTAATAATGTGAGATAAATAGAAATTAAGAATGAAATAAAATTACCTCAAAATTCACCAGGAAAAAAACACACGGATTAGAAAAATTGATATCACGAGGCACAATTTGAAGACTGTGAAGAGAGTAGAATTTCAATATTTGATATTATTACCAATTATTAATAACTATAAATATAAGAATGAAAAAAATAATTACCTCAAATAACACCAGGAAATACACACGGATCGGGAAAAATGATATCACCAGGCACAATTTAAAGACTGTGAAGAGAGTAGAATTTCAATATTTGATATTATTACCAATTATTCATAACTATAAATATAAGAATGAAAAAAATAATTACCTCAAATAACACCAGGAAATACACACGGATCGGAAAAAATGATATCACCAGGCACAATTTGAAGACTGTGAAGAGAGTAAAATTTCAATATTTGATATTATTACCAATTATTAATAACTATAAATATAAGAATGAAAAAAATAATTACCTCAAATAACACCAGGAAAGACACGCGGGTCAGAAAAATTAATATTACCGGGACAATTTCAAAACTGTGTGGAGAGTAGAAGTGGAAATGTAGGAGGAATTGAAAAAATAATTGAATTGAAAAAAAAATGGACGAAACGTGTATTTATAAGAACTCGCGCCCTCGACCCGCGATCGTCGTGGATTTAATTATTATTTTTATTAGTTTTCGGAATTTTTTTTAAATAATTATTATTTAAAAAAGTTACGGATAATTATCATGTGCATCCCTAGTCACACCACTCCTACTTAAGCACTCTCATTTCCATCCCCCACCCCAAACTTTTCCCTCCACTCCCTCATGCTCTCCACCTCCACCGCTCGCCCAACCCAAACCCTAACCCTAATTCGGCCCCTCTCCTCCTCCTCCAAGCTCAAGACCTACGGCTTCGTACCTCCCCCATCCCTCTCCCCCGACCCTCCCCCTCCCTCCAAGAAGCTCCCGAAGCCGCGCCACGAAGTCCAGAGAAATGGCATCCAGCAATGGTTGTGGCAAATCCGATATTCGGCATTCACCAAATCGTGCAACCGAAACTGATTTTGTTATCTTTATTTTTCGTACCAACAAAGACTTTGATATCGTTGGTTGGCCTGTTTTTCCTGATCCCTTAAATTTATGCATTCCATTCCGGTAAAATCTATCAAAAGGAGTTTGCATTATTGAAAACACATTTACATTCTGCATTTCTACGCGATGAGGTATTGTGGAAACTTAATATGAAACAGTTGCAATAGCAATAACAAAAATTACAGTAAGCTGCCGTACAGATAGGGAAAGGAAAAACAAAATATCCCCATATTACAAAAGCCACACCAACTTATCACGGACTCTGCTAACACAGACTATACATAGTGTGATTCAATATGATACAATATGAGTGCGAAGACGGAAAGAGACAAAGTTGAAGGAAGAAAGGTTTAAATAATTATCATTTTTTATTCCTGCAATTGGTCATCTTGGACCTGACAATACATCAGCAGAGAGGTTGTATGTGGAATCTGGGATCCACTCACGATAATTTGATTCCGACTCTATCTCTTGGCGCACTACTTCAACCTTCTGCCACTCTTCCCATCTCTCAGCTAGACCATCTCCTTCAAGCATTCGGACCACCTCTGCCATTTTGGGACGTTCCACAGGAGAGCTCTGAGTACAAAGCAAAGCAACCTGGATAAGCTGCTCGACTTCTGCATCGATGTAGTTCTCTTGTAGATCCGGATCAACCAATTTGTCCAGCCTTTTCTCTTTCAGTGCTCCTTTGACCTGAATAAAACACACGACTACATCAAACTAATGCTTCAATCTAATGATAACAAAACGAATATCAGTTGTTATTTACCATATTCACTTCTCTTCCATTGACTTATTACGTTATTAACCGATCAATCAGCAAAATTAGAAGATTATGAATGAGTAAACGTACCCAGTCAAGCAACATGACATCATCATCGTTAGCAAGCCGAGCAAGGTCAAATGCTCGTTGTCCAGTGATAAGTTCTAACAGCATTATACCATATCCAAATACATCTGTTTTTTCTGAAGATTTTCCTGTTGATAGATACTCCGGTGCTATATGCCCAATTGTACCACGGACAGCAGTAGTCACATGTGTATCCTTGTAATCCATAAGCTTAGCCAGACCAAAGTCTCCAACAACTGCTTCAAACTCTTCGTCTAGTAATATATTAGCAGCTTTTACATCACGATGAATGATCTTTGGATCACAATGGTCATGCAAGTAGGAAAGGCCCCTTGCAGAACCCAATGCGATGCATTTCCGTATTGGCCAGTCAAGTGGTGGTTCTGATGGAGGACGCTCTATTGAACAAGGAAGATTTCTTTTTAGGTATTGGGAAACAACTGAATCAACTCAAATGCATACAAAATATCAAATACTTCAACTAATATTAGCTCGAGCAACTTTTACGGGACGAAATAAGAATGTGCATACTAGCTTACTACAATAAACCTCTTTGCATTTGCCTAACTATACTACAGCTACACAACCATACAAAACATCAAAAGATGGGAGACAGAAATCATGTACCTCTCAAGCATGACGCAACACTTCCATTAGACATATAAGGATATACAAGCAACCGTTCTGTAGGAGTCATGCAAAATCCACGCAAACGTAGCAAATTTCGGTGGACAGCCATGCTAATCATTTCCACTTCTGTTTGAAACTGAAGTTCTCCACCAGGCGTACGTTCCTCCTTTAGCCTTTTTACCGCCACAAGAGAACCATCCGCTAGACGCCCTTTATAAACTTTACCAAATCCTCCTCTGCCTAAAATATTTTTGTTGCTAAAGCTATCAGTGGCAACTTGAAGTTCTCTCAAGGAAAATCGTTTTAGTTGACCCAAGTGAACCTCTGGATCTTCTTCAGCTGCACCAAAACATTTTAAAAAAATACTGGTTAAGGCCATCTGATTCAACAGGGCCCTCCCCATGCCATTTTCTAAATTCGGAAGATACAACAGGGAGCAGGCAACAAGAAGAAAACTTCGATATCAATTTTGCATTCTCATAACACAATCTGCAGCACCTGTGGTAGCAAGTGGAATTTGGCCTTTTGCCCAGGCCTTGTAGGTCTAATTTACCAAAAAAAAAATGTTAATCACTAACCTGGTACATCGAAAAAGTATTCTTCTGGCTTGCGGCGACGCCACCATGCAAACCCTATTGCAGGTGCAGCAAACAACAGGGCCGCACCTGCTGCTACTCCACCAGCAATTGCACCCGTGCTTGAGGCACTAGCTCCTGCTCAAATCACATTAAGCAAGTTACTGGGTTTCTTTAGAAACACAAAAATAAGAATGATTCCGCGTTACCATCTAAGATTTTTACCCTGACAAACTAATGCAAAAACTGAACAAGTCATAACCTTAGAAGTAGGAACAGGGTACTCATTTATCAGTCAATGGTAGAAGAGCGTTACACTTCATATCATGAAATAAAATAAAAGGCTATAATAATTTCTTTAAAAATTAAATCACAAGAACAAAATACTTTAGGATATCGACAACAAAGACTTGCACTATTGATGCCATTAGGAAAAATAAAATATAAAACTGAATCTCAAGTAGCTAATAATGGAGAGTCATACTAAACATTATGACTCTCGTTAGATAATTCACAAGAAATAGTAGCTAATCAGTTGTATTTCTGAAAAAAAGCTTTCTTCTATTAGAAAGTAAGCATGTATCTATTTAACTTTCTGAAAGAACAAACAAATATCGACAAAAGAAAGAAGAAACACATTTTAAAAGGGAAAAAACATAACTGGATCAACCACATTATAGTTCATTTGGGTGGATAGATATTTGCTTCAAGGGTTGGGCAACCAACACATGTTACTATGTTAGGATAGAGCGATTGGGAAAATACTTGTTGGAAGAGATAAATAATCCTTACCTGGAGAGGATGGTGGTGTAGGTGGAACAAATGGAGGTGGTGGAGAAAATGGAGGAGCCCCTGGACATGGCTTTGTTGTACCCGGGCCACATAATAATGGGTTGTTAGCAAAACTACAAAACAATGGAAATGAAACAGCAATCAGCAAATAAGCAGACAATTTATCGTTCACGTTGATAGAATGTATCGTTCACGTTGATAGAATGTAAGAAAGAAAAGGCACAAAAATTACCTGATGGGAGTGAATAGTGAAAAGGAGCCAGTCGATGGAACTTCTCCTGAGAGGTTGTTAGTGGACAAATCTCTGCATATATTTGTGCACCCCAGATAAAGATAACAATGACAGGAATGCACCGGAGAATTAGAGTTAGAGAAGAAGTTTTTGAGTCAAAACTGAATAACTTACAAAACTTGTAGTGTATTGATGTTGGTTAATGTTCTAGGAATAGGACCCGTCAAGCTGTTATTGTTAAGCCGCCTATTGTCACACAAAAATGGGAACAAGAATTATCAGAATGTTATCTAACTGCTCAAGTGAAAGAGGGCATGGGTTACCCTTTTGAATTATAAAAACAGTACAACATAAATATATTTAAATGCTATTCAGAATTATAATTTACCGAACCGTACAAAGTCAAATTGTACTACAACTTCCAGACACATACCAGCATGCACTATCCAACTGACGAGTCCCATGCAGTGGAGGCAAGCTCTATCTAAAGATCTATCAACATTCTAAACCAACTCTTTCTTGTAGTATTATTATTTTTTGATAATTGGTAGCATTAATTTTAATTATTAAAGTGTGTTCCATAACTGCATCACATCGTCCACGGGTTGTTACAACGGTGGGGATCAATCCCGCATCCCACCGAACTAATTCTTTAAATCAGTTGGGATACAATCCTTCTGTCCTATAGTAATATTTTGAAAATAGAATGATTTTGAATAAGAGAATCCATGTCACTAAATTGCTTCCCATTAGTCACTTTCAGGTGAGCTAGCTGCTATGGGAATGAAAAAATAATACTATAAAATTAACCCCAAATCCTTGGTTGAATGACAATACACGTAGTATAGCAAGTACCAGCAGGAAAAGCTTTGCCAACACACACTTCTAGAGATGCAAAACTCAGGTTCGGCTCGGATGGCTAGCCAAATGCTTTTTTAAATTTACATAGTAATTTTATTACTGTCTTAGTTCTTAAGAAAAGTCACACTGAAGACTAATTACAAATTTACAACGACGTAAAATAGACTAGATACTATGTACCAAATGTAACAAGTTTCTACCAAATGGTTTTGCTTTTGTGTAGGCACACATTTCCACCATAATGCAATTTATTCAAAAGATTCAAAGACAGCAAAGGAGCTGCATACAATGAAAAGCCAAAACTAAATGGATATGTGTGTGCGAGAGAGAGAGAATGTACTTACAGAAAGCGCAAATCTGATAATTTTCCCAATGTGTCGGGAATTTGACCAGTTAAGTTGTTTAGGTAGAGATCCAAACTCACCAAGCTAGTCAAATTGCCAAGCTCCACAGGAATGGGTCCACTGATATTATTACTGTATAGCTCCCTGAGAAACAATGATAAGAAATAACTAACTGCATGAGGAGCCATCAAAACCTATCAACACCTCTGTTTCCAAGTTGAAGGTTTTATAATTGGTGGAAGTTCTGCACGTCTAGATGGCAAATACAGTCAGTGTAGGACAATAAAGATGTTTGTACACATGAGAACTTACAGATAAGTTCAACAGATGCGCACTCAAACTTTCTCATCTAAAACCTCATGTATTTGCATTAATCTAAGAAATATTTGTTCATAGACAAAATAATAAACTTACAAATATTGCAAATTTGTCAACTCGCCAAGTTGGGGAACCAATTTACCAGATAATGCAGCATTTCCAAGATCACTGCACAAAGAAATAATATCAGATAGTCATAAACACAAAAGGATGTTTGTCAAGTAAATACAAGTAGGTACGCTCTCTTACACTCGTATAACACTATTCTCTGGGTTGCATGTAACATGAAACCATGTGCACGGATTGACAAGGGTGGGGTCCCAGCTTTGTAACACACCATTAGGATCCTTCAGGTTGTTTTTAAGACTGTTCAAAGCATCACCTGCCAAAAACAACCCCAGGTACACAATGATTTAACTAAATCCATGATCTTCCAAGCAAAGAGATGTCACAAGAACGAGAAAAAGTGTAGGCAGTGTATTCAAACTAAAAGTGATAACCTCGAGTACTGAGGAGAAAATTCAATGATTTCTATGCCTATAAACAACCGCCTGGCATAATTGAGGATCGTAAAACCTACTTCCCCAACAATATGCTTTCTAGAATGAAGTTGAATAAATGTTCCTCATATGAAGTTGAGATTTAGATCCCCTGGCTTAGCATGTACGGGCCATCACCTCTGAGTGTGAGCACAATAAACCTCACGACCAAGAATTTTAGCTTCTGTATTTCCAATGCAATAAATATACAAACTTTTGTGGTTCAATCATACTCTTATCCATGGATTCCCATGTTAGAGATATGTCAAGAAGAAGGGGAACAGTTGGAAACCAACATGCACACAAGATTGATTAAGCTAACCTGTATAAGAAAAGGCCTGAAGGAGTCACATAGACTACATCTAGACCCAAATACAAGGGTCTCCACAGACATGCGAATAATTAAAAATTCCCAAACTTTCAACCAAATATCTTCAAATTAACATACTGCCTATTGCAATTAGACATCACAATCATTTGTGGAGTTTCAATTCCAACATTGAAGTGCAAGCCTTTTCGTTGTAACCACCATATTTGGCAAGATCAAACAGGCACCCAACTGAAAGGGCCCACTAAAAAATTAACACAGAAACATAATCTTAAAAGGATCCGATCCTTAAACACATCCATCTACCAAAGACTACCCTCAGTCTCTGCAATTTCTCAATCTGGTAACATCTATTTGGAGGCTTAATCCCAAAAATACACACCACAAAGCCTATTTTTAGCACCAGATGAGGCACCAAACTTTCAACGGTGACAAATGTCATGAACAAAACCTACCTTTTCCCCCAAACAAACAAAGCTCTAAAACCCCCTAAAATGTAAGCCACACCATAGTCCCTTAAACTAACTAAATTGAGCCGGTTTCGACCGATTTCACAACCACAAAATCGCTCAATAATCTACCACATGAAAGTCAACATCAAGACCAAAACATCACAAACAATCCATTTTTTGAGCCCCTAAAATCTCCAATCTCAGTTCCTCCCACGATTCCAAAACCCCCCAAACCCACGACAATCCATCCCAAGCACGTACCTTCGACGTTCCCGAGAACGGCGGAGACAAACCGGAGAAACACCACCAACCAAAGCCCCCAAATCGCCATCTCCAACCACCTCCCTGTTCAAATCCGTCACATCCGGCACCAGATCCGGACGAAGGGGGATCGGGAGCGAGATCGGAACTCCTCGGGCGGTGGATCGGGACTAGGGTTTCGCAACGGAAAAGAGGGGATTTGAGAAATGGGGATTTTGTGTCTGTGTGTGTGTTATTTTTAAAAAGAATAAGGAGGACGAGAAGTGGAAGTGGTGGTTGTTTGGGAAAGGGAAGAGTGGAGAGCAACGATGGGAGTGGGAGAAGAAGGGACCAGGGGAGCTGTGGTCAACGAGATGGTGGGGCCCGCGATGACACGTAGGATTTAGTCAGCACCACCTCCGTGCCGTGCGTCCGGACGATAGGATGGAGTCTGACACAGATTCCAATTTATTATGTTTTCCTTTACTGGAGTTGCAAGTTTACGACTGCTTAATTAATGATCGGCAGACAGCAATGCTTGTTCATTTCTTGGGGGTTATGAGTCAATATTTCGTGGATTGTAAGAACGCTCCGTTGAATCTTTGACAAAATTATCAATCTTTGTGAAAAAGTTAGTTGTTGATTGAGGTTTTGACTGTTTTAATTACTTTGTACGGCAACGGTCTTTATCATATTTCTTTTATTATTATACTACCTCGTTCTATTTTAAGGGTTCGTTTGGTAACACGAGAATCTACGTCTGCGTCGGGTCAGACGTCCAGACGTTGGTTTGCGCAACCAAACGTTAAATCTTGGTTTGATTCGTGCGTCTCAAAATCAGACGCTCATGTGTTAAATCCACGCATTTGAGAAGCAGACTGGAGTGAGCTTTTCACCCAGACGCAATTTTTTTTTTGACTTCTCGATATTACCATTCGTTAATCTATTGTTTGATTACCAATATAAAATCAATTTTTAATCTTTTTTATAAAAAAATATGTTTTCTAATTGTTTGGGTTTTTTAAAAAATTTTATTGAATAAAATAACTTAACTTTTTTTCAATACGTTCTCCCATCTACATCATTTGGGGGTCGATCTTGAAAAAAATTAAAATTCATTAAAAAAAATTAAAAAGTTTGTAAAAATAAAAACAATTATAAAACATATTTTGAAATAATAATAATTTAAAAACAGATTACAAATAATTTTAAAAAAATAAAAATAGAAATGGTACCTGTACTGTAATTTCTTTTGCCGCGTTATCCAAACAATCATGTGGGTTTCGTACAAAACGTTCGCGTCCCACAAATGTACTGAGACGCAACGTCTGAGTCCGGAGACTCAGACGCAAGGGTTGCCAAACGGACCCTAAATCTCAACATTTCCGAATGAGACCGTTCGAATTTGATCATTATGATCTCCCATTTAAACTAGCTCCTGTTGGTGTAACAATGTTTTCTTACTATGCTAGACTCCAAAGAGTGGAGTGGTAGTACATCGAGAGATTCTCAATTATAAAAAAAAAAATCTTAGACTTCGAAAAAATTTAAAAAATCGCACTTTTTTTTGTAAATTCATATGCAGAGGAGCCATAAGAAACCCAACAACTTGGCAACGTGGCCAATTCCACAAGTGAATGTTGAAGTTGCAACCAATTCGACCAGATCTTCAACTTGTAACTTGAAGATCAGCTGGTACTTGGATGGGGTTGACTAGAGCTTAACGATGTTGACAACGACGATTGTAGTGAAATTATGGGTAATTTAGGTCTGTAGTGGAGCCCATGAACCTCGCTTAGAGCATAAATAATGGGGTCTTGGAATGACCCACGACCAAGTCGTCCCAGAGCATGCCACGTGGTGCGTCCCTGGCGGTTTAATTTTTTTAAATTTTTTGTGTGTGGATATATTTGGGTTTAAATGATTTGGGGTATTGTTTTGTAGATGATATGGAGGAGAGAGATAGATTGTGGTTAAGAGGTGAATAATATTGTAAAGAGAAAAAAATAAGTTGGAGAGAGAGAAAGTTGATATGAATGAGAAAAAACTGATATAAAAGAGAGAGAAAGTTCATGACCGGGTTGATCCTGGTCATGGTTATAGATGATCTTAATGTTTTGATTTCATGTATATAACAAGTTTGTTTCACCCATTCACAAAAAATCATGTAACAAGTCGTTTGGACCTTAATCCGTAAAATTTATACTAGATTGTAGCCCTGCAAGTTGAGCTTGGATCTAAATTTTAGGGCAGATTGCTAAACATTTTTTACTTGTACTTAATTATCGTTTGAAAAAATTCTTATGCGCATTAGTGATTGTGGTTATGATATCGACTTTCACGGAGTTTTTTGACTAAAAGATAATATCGGGGGACTTATAAACAAGACTAAATAGTAGGGGTGTCAATGGATATCCAGTATCTAACAAACCGACCGTATCTGAAATTCAAAAGTTTATCCGGAAAAAAATGTGATACCATATCCGTATTCAATATTGAATACCTAGAAGTTTGCAAAGTGATATGTATATTGGTTCATCCGATCTGAATAACATCCTCTCCGAAAGTAAATATCAGTATTATGGTATTCATATATGTATTCGTATCTTCAATATATTTTGTAGTATCATTGTTTATGTACCGTATATATACTAATAAACTTTATAGACTTAACAAACAATTAGATGGTGAGGTGGGTGGTTAGGTGGAAGGATATTGAAACTACCTATTCCAAGACCTCCACCGTAAAAGAGGAGTCGGGTTATCCCATCCAAACCATGGATGGAAGTAGGTTACTGCTGCCTCCCAAATTTGTTTGTGGATACGGATACATGTGGTTTCCCTTTGAATTCGTTGGACACGGATTCAAATGTGAAAAAAATTCCGTCCGGATAGTAATATTTTTTTTGAATATGGATTTGAACGTGGATTTATCCCATCCGTATATTCAATATGATGGAAGTATTTTAAGAAATAAAAGAATAAATCGACCGATATTTGCACACAAAAAAAGTCAGAATTTTTCAATGTGTCAAAGATGATAAATCTATTCAGTATTCTTACGGTCGGTTATAAATAAGATTATAAATCATCTTATAAATAAGATTATCACTTATAAATAAGATTATACACTTTGATCAAACAAAATTATACACTTTGACAACATCATCTTATAAATAAGATTATACACTTTGATCAAACAAAATCAACACAATCTCCTAAATTATAGGACAACTCACAATATCGACATCTTATAAATAAGATTATTCACCTGACCCAAACTTTAACTTATTTGAACTTTTAATGTAGAAAAAAATGATAAAAAGAAATAATAATAATAATAATGAAAAACGAAAAACGAAAAGTTTAAGACTAATAAGGTTTTGATTCTTATGGGGATTTTGATTTTGTTTGTTAAATGAATTGTTGGGTTTGGTAAATTAGTTTATTAAATGAGTTTAACACTTTACCAATTGGGTAATTGGATAGAATATTCAGGTTAATCAAATAATTAGATATAGTAATCAGGTTTCGAGCGATAATTTAGCGAGCATCGAGCGAGCATCGAGCGAGCGGGGTCTGCTCGTGCTCGGCTCGTTACTAACCGATCCAAGCAATTTCGAGCAAAATCGGAACAAAATCGAGCGAACATCGAGCGATCTATCGATCCCGAGCAGAACTTGACAGCCCTATCGGTCAGTCTTACCGTTGTAACTCGTAAGACTATTTATATGTTGCATAATTAATTCAAATAAATGTTGAGTTGCTTTTGCAATTGTACCACGGTTGCGCGAAATGTTGCCTTGACTTGATCCACGAATCTACATATTATTTTAATAGTCTTCATACCCTAAGTCGTCGATGAGTATAGTACATAAAAAACCGAAATTTTCAAACAAAAAACATGGTTGGACAGAGTACACGACAGTACTAAATGGCCACCCAACATTCGGAGACTTTGAACAATAAGCGAAGTTGATTAAAGTGAATAATTATCTCTAAATTAAGAACTAAAGTAGCATACGAACTTTAAGCTTCTTTGACAGCTTTACACAAAAGATGAAACTTTCCACACGTGTTGGTATATTCTAAGGGGGAACAGTTTGATACAGAGAGTCAAACACGACTCTTTTAGGTAACAAATTGACATGGCCAAAAAAATTTCTTCTAGAATAACCCGAAGTCATTACTTTCTTAAGATAATGTAGGGTTACAACAAAGTCTACGGTCTACCTGGAGTTTGGAGTAACTTAAGTCTATAGAAATTTGATTATTTTCTAAAGACAAACACAACTACTCTGTCTGTTGACCAGACTCAAGCAACATATAGATGGAAGGCTTCTTAAGGTCCTAACAATATCAAGGAGAAAATTGGTTCTAAGCTGAAATATTATTTTATTTGTCTTTAAAAATCCTAATAAATGTCGTCGATATTGATCTCCACCTCTCAATTTATGTTTAAGAATGTGATTTGTTTGTAGGAAAATGATATGGAATTCGAGATAATAAACTTCCAGAATGATTTATGATGATTAATTTGTAAAAGAACTTAATGAAAAATTAGGAAGTTCAATTCCAATAGCTTGATAAGATAGCTTGATAAGATTCCAATAACTCGAATGAAGATTAATGTTCATTAATTTATACATACTATTTAAATGAAAGCCAATTCGAGAAATCAAATAAAAATTTGATGACTTCTAGAATCTCATGGAATTGAAAGGTTGACACATCTTCTACGGACATAAACTGAGATGTTTCTCACAACAAATGCCTCCATCCCTCAAATATCGTGCCCCACGGATTGATTACACACTAAAATCCAAAGGGGATTTCATACCTATCATTCAAATAAACTTCAATTTCACTAACACCTTTCAATTAGATAGACTTTCATATATACTCCTCAATTTTAAATATGTTTTCACATATACCATTTTATCGAGTTTACAACATAAACTTAGGTTACCTTAACTTTTATGAGTTGAATTCCAAGTTTATCTTTTTTTCTTCCTTCGAACTTCAAATATAGGTATTATTATATTAAACTAAAAATTAAGAGAGATTTTTTTTATTGTTTGAGTGTTCACGAAAGATTCAAAGTTAGATCTATTGTTATATTTTCTTGCACTTATTTTTACCCTTACAATAAAAGTTTTATATATAAGTGAAATTAATAGGAACAAACAAGGGTAAAAATGTAATTTAAGCATTAAGAGTTAACTTAATTAAAATTTATATTGAGAGATTTCAGAAAGGGTACGTGAAAGAAGACTTGAAAGTTTGCTCATCTCCAACCCACTTATTTATAATACTAAAATAGGAAACTAAAACCTACTATAATGGGGAAGGAGGAAGAAACAATGGAGAAGAGGGATTACAATGATATTTATAGAAGAAATAAGTATTTGGACGGATCTGTGAGCAATCTGACGGTTGTCATAACTTTCTTTATAGTATGGTGCGCCCAATTAATCAAGTCCGAATCACGAGAGAAATTATAGACCAATTGGACCAAAATGATCCGCCACTGGAGAATTGTTTGCGTCTGATCGGTCCCGGTTTCTTCCAGGAGCTTAAATGTTGAATTTTGCATGTTGGGTGAAGCCTCTGGTCAACTGTCTAGAACCGATTTGAGTTTAATTGGTAAAATACTGATCTGGTTCAAGTCATGTGTCACAATACTTTGCATTTCACAATCAGGTCCCTTTAGGATTTTCATTTGTGTCATTCCTGATTTGTGATCCAATCCTTATGCATTACAAATGGGTCTAGAAGTTTTCAATTCAATTAATTCTTGTTGTATTCAGGTCTTTTTTGTTCCATTTTCTCTTCTTTATTACCTAACACCCGAAACACTACAACAACACTCGAGTAGCACAATATTGGAGGTAAAGTAAATGATATATAACATGAATGTGATATATGATGTGCTACTAATCAAGTATTTGTGAAATAAGATTTAAATTTGAAGTGTATAAATGTGAGTCTTTTAATTTGGAAGGTATTGGTGATATTGAAGTGAGAGTCTTTTAAATTCGAGTCTTTTAAATGAGAGTCTTTTAATTTGAAGAGTATTTATGAAATCTTCCTAAAATCTAATGGCGGAAATTTGTCTTACGCATTCAACACTTTAAAGGAAGGTCATTCGTCGGTTAGAATTTACGCATTGAGCTAGCTGTAATAAAGACTTTGTGCCAGCTTCCAAAGGAGTTGAATACTAAAAAAAGTATATATTGTTATGAAGCAAAACAAACCAAAGATGAAAGATTGAGAGAGGGAGAGAGGTATGTATTTTTTCTCTTATCACCAAATATGTACAATAGTCCCCTATATATAGGGTGGTGATGTAGTAGGGGTTACAACCAAAATAAATGGAATTACATCATATTAATAAGAGTAAAATCTAATTAAACTATTAAGGGTTAAGGAAGGTGAATCATCCACAAAACCTTTGGAATTCTCAACGCTCCCCGTTGGATGATCACATTTATACGTTAAGGGTATTGCCTCGTTAAAAACCTTACCAAGAAAAACCCGATGGAATAAAAACTTGGTGAAATAAAAAAAAGTGCAACGCTTATGATGCTCCCCCCACTTCAACATACATCGAACACCAATTTTGAAGACAAACTTCTTAAGGACATTGGTAGGCAATGTCTTTGTAAATAAATCCGCCAAATTCTCGCTTGATTGGATCTGATCAGTTGTCACTTGATCGGTCTGCCTCATTAAGATCTTGCCAAGTAAAACCTTATGGGACAAAAACTTGGCGAAGGAAAAAGAGTGCACCGTATAATTTTCTGCATCAATTCAACATACATTTATAACACTCCCATAGACAATATGCGTTATGTTTATGTCTCGTTAAAAACCTTGCTACAAAACCCCGTGGGAAAAAGTAGCTAAGGAAAAGAGTGCATAACATACGCTTAAAAAATTGCACAAGTTGTCTCGTTAAAAACTTTTAACCAATAAAACATTTTAGGACAAAAATTGGAAAAAAGGAAAAAAAGTGCAACTGCAAGCCTTTCGGGCTTTATCCTTCACGGATATCCGTCCTTCAGGGACGATAAATACAAATCCGCTTCCCCTTATTCGTAGTTTACCAAACTCACGAATATATTTTACGAATTCCTTAAACACAAAATTGCATGGGGATTCAATAAACAAATACATGATAGTTTAACGAATTTAATGAACATTTACTATATTTCACTTAGATAATAAGATTGTGAAATATGTTTGCTCAATTTTTCTCAAATAATATGCTGGGAGTAATACAAATTGTGGTAACTTTTGATATGAATATGTTACCTCAAAAGATATTACTTATGGACAATTTAAAGATGTCTCATAATTATATTGATGTCATAACGATACGAGAATGTAAGAATCAATAACTCATTCACCAACTTGCATAAAATTGTAATGACACCACGCAATGACACCAAAATTTTGTGATAGTAATTGATGTGAATCAGATACATAGGAAACATTGCTAAAGTAAATCTTTATCGTATGACTAGAAATTGGTAGATCATTGAACGTCATCTAAATATTTTCAGATAAACATTATGTTTAGATAAAACTTTTACTGTGAACCGTATTAGGTTCCAAGTTATAAGAAAATGTTCATGACATTTTGATAAGGAACTTCAAGTCCTATTACAATTGGATCTTTGTTGATATACAATAAATGTCCTTTCTTAATGTCATTTCAATGTGAGTATTAAGTAGAATATATTTTTTTCTACAATAGTCACTTTCTACGATTGAATCATTGTACAAATTCTCTTCGATAGAATATTTGAACTTCAGGTCAAAAAATAATTGAGTTTTCTCTGGTCATTTTATTCCAAAAATTGTCCATTAAATATTTCATGAGTTTTCAAAAACTCTGTTGGAGGTCCTATGATATCAAGAATGTTATAAATATAATAAATAACAATAACTTTTATTATTGGATGAAACATATGGACGACTAAGATCAACTTTGCATCAATCTTCATGATGACTTTGATTGAAGAGATTATATGCATACTATTACTTGTTTCTTCGTATAGCGATCTTTTCAAAAATTGTATAATGCATCTTTTGATTCTTGTCATTATATAATATATTTCGTCATATTAATCCTTCAAGGACTCTCATATAAGTACCAATATTAAGTGACTTATAAAATTTTAAAGTCACAATATATCTTATATGCATATCATATTGATCATGTAACAGAACTTATTATCAATATTATGAGAGCATGAGTAACATCACAATGGATGTTGGGTCCTGCGAATACCCTTATATTACTCCTCGCTTTATAATGTATCACATGTTTTTCTGATTTCTATTTTTATCCTTCAGGGATATAATTTCAGAAATCAAGACTACAGGTCCAAATAATATATTTATTCAGCCAATTTATTATATATTGTTCGCCTTCTTTTGTTTATATCAAATACGAATGCTTCTGGCATTCTTATAATATCATAGGTTTTGGATCCAATTTTTCTCTTGATATATAGCATGCTATTAAGAAGGTGAATGAATTGTCGACAATAATATTAATAATTATTTAATAGCTCTCGTATCAACATATATAGTTGATTGTGAGTTTTACGTCAATAATAATCAAATCTCCATTTCCCAAACTTTAGGATTTGACCGTTCTGTATCCCCGTATTTTCTTTAATCTTTTGTTTAGCAACTACATTTATTTTTACGGGTTTATATTCTTCAGGAATAACCTCTTCAGGAGGTACAATGAGAGTGACTAACTTTTATTTCATTTTCACAAATAATATATGTTATGGTCGACGCTTCTGGCGTTGGTTGAGCTCAAATATATGTTATCATGTGGAGATCTCCACTTTATATTATGTGGTCTATGTCTAGACAATTACTTGCTAGATATTGCAAGATAATGATTTTATGAACTTCAGGTTCAATCATACTTGTACGTATATTCTCTTATGAACTTCAGGTTCGATATAATACATTTTCTTGACATTCTTTAAGCTTCTAGATTCTCCCCCTAATGCCAGAAAATGTATATCATATATATATATATATGATTATTGGATTGGACAATAAAATTAGCCCTTCAGGAGCTTTAAATCGTAGGAGGGAAACAATTTATTCATTATTGTACAAGTAAAGTAGGGGAAGATTCATAACATGATGTATATGTACCAAAAAAATTAATGAATAATATTAGCAGGTATATATGCACATTAATGTATCATGTATAAATTTTAAGATCTCGTAATGATCAATATTGAAAGATATTTTAAAAACAGAGGGACTCAATTTATTGTGCAAATCGGTCGACAAATTTGACCTCATTTTGGTCGTGATAGAAGTCAACAAAATTATCTAAAGCTTCACAAAAACAATACCAATGATGACATTCATAATTAATATAAGAGATGATTTTATTTAGGCACTTCTGGGCATGTTTCGTCTCGTTTATGTCATATATATTTCATATTCTTATTTGCACAAAATTTAGTCAACTGTTTATGCTCTTGTTTTCACGATACTTTGTAGTGTATACTTCCGGCACACAAAAAAACAAGAAATGTATCGTGATTTTCCAACAACTCTCATGACCTTCAATAATCTGTGATGCATAACCCAAAAGAATATTGAGTCATTAATTTGTAAAGTGATCAATAATTTTTTTTCTTTTACTACTAATCTTTATATATCTATGAACTTCTGGTCATAGAGTTTGATTTAGAGACCAACGTGCATTTTTACTCAATTAGTTATCTGCACGTCGTTTAGATGGTCATTTGAATCTTTCAGGGATTATCATAAAATTTCATAACCCTCTTTAAATGAATGATCTCTAAATCTTTGTATAATAGCATTTTATGAATATTAAGATATTCACCTTCTGGGCAATGCATATCATTTTTAATAACAATGATCATTTTGTAACATGGAGATTCAAATTCCACTATATTGTAGCACATTGTACTATATATATACATCTATCAAGATGTATATTATGTGCTCACGAGATGAATGCTCGTATTGGTTGTGAATGATCATGTGATGCATCAAAATTAACAAGTAATAATCACATGCTTGAACCACTTTACAAATACTCTTTTAATCAACATGATACTAAGAATTCATATAACTTATACTAAGCAAGTGAATCAATACAAAGTTGCATGAGATATATATCATTCAATTTTAGAAGCACTACTAAATATGTAACTATTTCTTTTTCATGCTTCATTTGATCGAGAATTCATGAAATTTGAATCAATAACTTGATGTTTTATCCAACCACAAAAACAGACATGAGATTAAATCATAATACTTTTAAAATCATTTTAACAAATAGGATAACAAAAGAAAATCACAACCTTCATTTTATCTTGATTTGATGTTTCTTTCTCTGGTCTTTCCATAATCCATGATAAGACTCATTCTTATCCATGATATCAAGTATAGAGTTAAAAGTCATAACTTACAAGCATCAAAACATAATTGGTACATGCATGCAACTTATTACATTCTTTTTATTATTATCGGTGCATCCTAAATTAAACATCTCAAAACGGGATATACTATAATGTACTTGAATCTTATGATAAACGAAAGTGTATATTAGCAATTTCAAAACCAACATATATTGATTGTATACATGTAGTGTTATTTATTTTATATATATACAAAATTGTCATGATATATTCTATGCACAATGTGGGTAAATTAATTACCTCATGATGAACAAATACACATTCAAGATGTAAGTAAAATATCCATATATGCCTTTTAGATAGAAATTATGCATATCAACATATTAGCATGTAAATTATTAATATCAAGAAGAATCTCATCGTAACTGAATAAAAATCACAAGTATGAAAATATATTGGACTAATGAAAGTACTAACAAATATAAAACATTTTCTCACGACAAATTTAATATAATAACCAATGCTAAACCATGACATTAGATTTTATTTTATTTTGTCTTTTGAACATAATTTCTTGGGTAAAAAACAACAATTATTGACTGATGCATCAATGTATTATAGCACATGCAAGAATAACCAATAAAAAAATCACGAGTTTAAAAATGTATTTGTTGTGCAAGATTTAAATTAAGAACTATATAATGGTTCCCCTCCAACATAAACACATTAATATATTGATCAAAATAACAAAACAAATATCTAAAAAATCATATAATCACGTCACAAAAAAAAATCTTATAAATTCTGGTTTTTGTTATTGTTGTAAAGCACTAAGATATATCATTGTCCGAGATTCACACGTCCAAAAATATATTTTTATTTCATTTTTAAAGTATACATATACAACCCTCAATTGATTGAAAATGATTTCTTTATTAATCATGCAAGATGGAATCACCTTTCTAATCTTTTTTTAATGATCAAAACAAAAAAAAATTGATAGATAAACGGAAGACTTATGTATGTCACCTTGGGAATCAAAACATGGATTTGTTACCTTGAGACTTGAGCGACACCAAAAGTTTTAGCCGGCAGTAGAACTTTCGTGCTGATAACGTGTTATGAAACAAAACAAACCAAAGATGAAAGATTGAGGGAGGGAGAGAGGTATGCATTTCTTCTCTTATTACCAAATATGTACAATAATCCCTTATATATAGGTGATGATGTAGTAGAGGTTACAACCAAAATAAATGAAATCACACCATATTAATAAGAGTAAAATCTAATTATGCTATTAGAACAAAACCTTTGTAATTCTCAACATATATTTATTTTTTAAGAGTTTAATTGCAGTCAATGATCAACCAATAAGTTTAGATGCAAGGCTTGTGTAGTTTAGTTATGTACTAGATTGTTACATGCAATCTTTTTGTTTAGTTAATTACAATACTAATTTATCATGCATGGGATGATGGGAAGGCGATGCGCAAATAGATAACAATGATAAGATTCAGAAAGTCATAATAATATCATACTCCACTCTACCCACGTCGTATAACCGTGGAAATTCTCTATCATTTTCATGTTCTCCACTATTCTTCTCTTTAAATATTCCAAATGGTGTTGAAAATAAAATGATTTGAGGCACAAATTCGTAGTTAGCCAATGGGATGGATGGTGTCATGTCAACTTTAGTTGGCACCAACGACTAATTGGTTTTCTTTATTGCATATTTTTCCCCTTTGTGCTTCCGTGTTTCTTCAGAATTTTCTCCAAATCCTCGTACAAGAAAGAAGGCAGTGTATGTGTATAACCTTTTCAGTTTTTCATGTAGTATTCTAAATCGGACATGTAAGAGCTACACAAAATGCAGTTACCAACTGATTAACTTATCGTGTTCGTTTACTTCTCGACTTTTATTTTTCTAAACCAAAATATCATTTTTAGCGGATTTGAGCAAAAACTGAAATGCTATTATTTGAAGGGAGCAAAGCCGCAAAGTAAGCAAAAAGAAAAGGGAAAATTTGGATGACAAAGTAGACGCTGGAAAATGAACGCCATGAACCATTTTCCTCGATGCCACAAGAAGAAGTTGTCAATTACTTTCCCGAATAGTACTCATGATGGCGAGGGCTTTGAGTTCCCCTGATTTCTAGCGAGTGAATTTTGTGGCTTTAGGTGAGCGTTCTTTCTGGAACCACTACTTTATTAGGTGGTGTAGAAATTTCTCTGCATTTTACTGTAGCATACAGTGATTAACTGATTACTACTTGTGGATCACAAAATTTAGTGTCATTTCCCTCTATGGTCTATATATACTATTGAAGGTTAACGGGTCAACTGAAGATATCACAGTTTTTGGATGGTCTGGGACTGGTAGCATTGAAATTTCAGAAATCGATTGTGAAAGTTAACAACTTGAGGCTAATAACTTCTACATCCTTACGCACGTACAACACAATTTTTTCCCCCGAATATATATTTTCGCAAATTAAATGCTAATTTTTTTCCTCCTCAAAGCATTATTTACTTGGACATCTTCCTCTCTTTTTTTCTTTGCAATATTACTACATGAAATTGCACGATCTAATTGAATCCATGTTCAATTACAAAGTAAAACTAATCCAGCTCTCCGATTTAGTTAATCAAAACGGTGAAATGGTGGTGTAGCTAAGTTGTGTAGTTCACCCTTAGTTCTATCAAAAATCAATCCAAGCATGGCCTAAAATTATTTGAGGACCAGTGAACGAAAAAAAAGGATGCAAAGCGGACGACAGGTGATGGATTAGATCAAACTTTTTAAAGCTTCAAATTCAGAGATGCTAACAAGATAATGCCATCTAGGTGTTCCTATTTACTTTTGACCTTTACTAATTTATGCGAACTTTACTAAAAGGAAATTTAATCAACCCAAAAAAGAACAAGGATAATGAAAACCAATTACATCTTAAATAGCAGTAACCAATACATCTTACCAGCTATCTTACTTGTGTTTTGAAGTTATGTTTGTCTTCATTCTGCTAAAAAAACTCCTCAAATCTCCAGTCATGCAACCCCACTCTATTAGCTTTCAAGGCTTTCAAGCAAGATTTGTTGTTGTCCTTTCACAGATCTCCAACTCAGCTCAAGAAGACTTCAAGTTTCTTTTTTTTATATTAAAAGAATTGTTAGGGTCTGAACATCTCGGCCAGTAATCACGCTCTGGCCCAGGAGTGCGATTCATCCACTAGACTTGTACGCCTTTCTCTTATAACCTTAAGGAGTCAGTAGTACGATCCTATATAGATCAAGGTCGTAAGAAGACTCCAAGTTTCACAACAAGAATATTGCTGTTTATCTACGAAGCATGTCATGATGAAAAGTTAGAGATTGGACAAAAAGTTTCCAGGTAGAGATCATGCAGGTAAGCATATCTTTGTTTTACAGAACTTATAATACTGAAAATGCATCGATCCTTTTCCTTAGAACTTAGAAGATAAATGATAGTAACTTATATGACCGAAGAAAGGAATACTTTATAATTGATATCACTAAAAAGCTGCAAAGATCTAGCATCTTAAAACAAATCCAAATTCCAAGTCTTTTGTTTAAACAAAAACTGCAGAACATAGATGGAGATTTAGATGATTCGTGTACAATAGTTCACACTTCAATAGGCCAGAATCCTTACAATTTCAACAAAGACTCCCATGGAACATTCAGCTGATTTACAACTTCTCTGGAGGTTAAGACGGACTATATTATTTTGTTCCATGCAGGTGCTTCTTTATGTTGGGAGTTAAAATTATCCCATTTAATGCAATCATAGAAGCAAAACTATTTATTCAAACATTTCAGAGACACTAGCACTACGAACCCATGGCTAAGTATCAGTGAAGTATCATTCCGAGGATATCATGATACAGAGTATATACCGATGAACAAGATAATCAAGGTCACAACAGATGGTAGAAGGTCGATAACCTTTTTCTCCATGGGGAAGAACTAAAACCTTTGCTCCGGCCTCCCGTTGAATACTCAAAGCTCTTCCGAGCTCATTTTACAGGGCAACACAACCTTAAGCTATTAACGAATTCAATTTCATGTATTATACTGGAATTAACTCCATGAGTCTCCATTTATTCTGATTACATAGTTTGGTGGCAATAGGAGGACCCAATAGAAGTTAAAATCCAATAGTGACTCTGGTATCTCCAACAAACTACCAGTAAGATCGTCAAAGCTCCAGCAAACATCCCTTGTGCTCAAGGTTGAGCTTTGATAGGGAGGCAAGAATTGGTGACGTTGGCAGAGTTGGACCGAGATAATTTATGACGAAAATGGATTATGACATCTAATGTGGTAATCCAATTAACATTAAAATGGTCTAATCGAATTAACATTAAAATAGTGTAATCGAATTATGTCTGTGATCTGATTACAGAGTTATTAGGAAATTCAAATTTCTCAACTAAACAATGGATCATAATCAAAGGTGCAATTAGATTGCATAACACCTTTTATACCAACAAACCAAACATGGGCTAAAGCTCATGTAAGTTAAGCCGGTAACACATCAACCTCTGATTCAGGGGAAAATCCAGTAAGCAGGACCAAGAATTACTATGGTTGTGATTTGTGTAACCCATATTGCAGGAGTAGCGCTCCACAAGATATAAGAACGATGATGATTACTAAACAAGGAATACCACCTCCTCAATGCATCATCCTTAAGGCTGTAAACAAGGAATACCACCTCCTCAATGCATCATCATTAAGGCTGCGTTTGGGACGCCGACTTGAAGACCAAGTCGCCAACCAAACTCCGACCACAAGTTGTGAGGTCATTTGGGATGTCGACTTGCTTTCCAACTTTACGTCGAACTGACTTGTAGCCCGAAAATGCTCCAACCAAATCTAATCGGACGACTAGGTGATGTATGATTACTTATTTGCCGTCGTACTTAAGAGGAACAATATATCTAATACAAAGAAATAGAAACCAATTCATCATACTCATTTCATGTACCTTTGTTATTAAATATATCTTTTTTAAGTGAGACTTTTCGTATTTGGTACTTGTCGACGACGAAATTACAAAAGCTATAGCTTTTGTATAATGGAATTTCTTTAGATTCTAATGATGTATGAATTTAAAAAGTTGTTATTTTTAATAAAAATATTTGATTGTTTTTTAGTCTTTCATGTTATTTAAAAAAAAGTAATTTCACAAATTTAAATACCGATTTCTACCGAGAAACGAAAATTTGTAGTCATTCGACCAAAAGTCACTTTAAGACAGGACTTAAGTCGGTTGTTCGAAACGTAGCTAAGACGTTGAACAAAACAAAACTAAAACAAAACCTTTCAAGCATACCACCATCTCACCTGTGGAACGCAGGCATCACACTTCCACAGCCAAGCAATGTGCAATCGTGGACGCTTTCGGAAGCGGCATCACAACGGAATCCGTCCAAACAACCCTCCCCCTCAACCCTCCAGCACTCTCTTTCACCAACTCAATCTCCGCGAACCTTAACTCCAACTCCTTCCCCCTAGACCTCCCCTCCCAGACCACATTAAGCCGACCGCCAACATCCGCCATCGCGGCCCCTGCGAGAAACTTCGGCAACTCCCTCTCAACACCCTCAACAACCCTCCACTCATCCCTCTCCAAATCAAACCCCTTAATCTTCCCCATGAAATCGTACGAACATATAACACCCCCCACTACAGCCGCCCTCCCTTTCCACCCGTTGTCGAGCGCCACCGGAACTCCACCCCAGACCTTCCTTTCCGGATCGAACACCACCCCTCCCCTATCCGTAACCGCAAAAATCCTCCCATCCACCACGACATTCCCGTGCATCCACTTCTGCCTCATCTCCACCGGACTCTCCACGTCCGTCCACCTCTCCCCGCCGACATCCATAACCTCGGCCCAGGATCCGCACACCGGGGAGCACCCCCCGATGACGTAGATCTTCGAGTCTACGACGAAAGCGGCGGCGAACTGGCGGGGGGTGCTGAGACGAGGGCCGAGGGACCAGCGGCGGAAGCGGAGGTCGAGGATCTGAACGGAGGACCTGGGGAGATTGTCGAAGGATCCGCCGAGGAGAAAGAGGAAGGGGCCGGAGGAGGCGGAGGCGGCGCCGAGGGTGGGGAGCGGGGGAGCGGGGAGGGGGAGGAGAGGAGAGGGGGAGAGGGGGTGGAGGAGGAAGAAGGGGAGGTGGGAGGAGGGGGTGCGGAGGGAGAGGAGGAGGAGGGGGTGGGGACGCCGGAGGGAGAAGAAGGCGGGGGAGCGGAGGAGGGCGAGGTGGGAACGGGAGAGGAGAGAGAGGATTGGGTGGTGGTGGGGTGGGACGTGGGAGAGGCAGAGAGCCGCGACGTCGTCCGGGAGGCCCGGGAGGAGTGGCCCGACCTCGCCGGAGGTCGGATCCCGGTCGCTGGTGGAAGCACCGGTGTCCATCGGGGTGGTAATGTATTACCACTGATTCGCTACAGTGTTGAAAACAAGTTATTTATCTGACTCGATAAAGTAGACTTCCACCTCTTTGTTAAACGAGTGAAACTCAAATATCAAAATTCTTTCATTTAATAAATAAAGACTCAGTTTGATTTGGTTAGTTCGTTTAAATTTATACACGTATTACATACATATCACAAATAAATATATTATTTTTTATATATCACAATTACCTAAAAGTATATCATATAATTTATAAAATTTCTTATTTATATGATAATGATGTTTATAAAATGTAAATAATATGTTTTACAACAAGTTAATCAAGACTTAAACGAGTTGAAAAATTTGTTAAGATTCTTAAACGATTAAACAACCCAGGTTAAAGCTCGACTCGTTTATAAAATGAGTTAAGCCCAAACAATACATTTGGCTTGTTTACTGAGCTCAACTCATTTAATTGAAACACAATGGGCTTGGCTCGTTTATGTTTGTTTACATCCCTAATAACAAGTAAAGATAAATGTTCTCTGTTTGCATGACTACTCGATGGGAGAAACGGAGAGATGAAAAAGAAAATCATTATTTGGATAAATATTTTACCAAAGAAAAAAAACATGATAAAAAATCAATGTTATTTTCCTGTATTATACAACAATATTATACAACAATATATATTATTCTAATAATATTAAGGATTATAAATTAATGCAAACAAAATATGTCCACCAAATATGAATAATTCAAGTTATAGAAACTCAGTAACGTTGGTGACCAATTTCAAGTCAACACAATTTTTTAAAAAAATAAGCATTTTCATTTTAAAAAAAAATAAACGTAAAAAATCTATAGAAATACTTCAAATTAATGTTTTTCACATATAAATTGACTTTCAATACATATTGGGCTAATGGATTGGTCCACGTAGCTATCACAATGAAATCCTCGACGCATAATTAGAAAATGAATAATGAAAACATTGTATTTGAACTAGTAACCTTTGTCACTGTATATTACATTCAGTTAACGTATTATCATGGTTGTCCATCTATATTTTTTTAAATGGTAAATGAAACAAAAATAACACTACTTTTATAAAATTTAATAAAAGCAAATTATAAACTTACAAATACATAATAAAAGTTTTAAAAAATAATTAACCGTAAAATAAAAATTCCACTCAAACAAAGATAAACATAACGGCTAGTGGAAGAGATTACAATGTCAAACGTAAGCCATCAAAATTCATCAATACAGAGTGATCAGGTTTCCAAATCAATACTACGTACTTGAAAGTAGTTGGGCCGACTCGTGTCGTGTGGGGCTGAGGTTCGGTTATCGTGTCGGGTCTGGGTCTGACATAATAAGGGATCACGAGCTCGCCCAACGACTATAATCGTCGTTGGGTAACATGTCGGCTCGTTAATTGAATGGTATCCAAGTGGTAAGTTAATTTATGCTAAAATCAAATGATAAAAAATAATCCAAGTTCATAATTTGGAATGATTTTAATTTATGTTAGAATTAGGAATTCAATCAAATATTTTGATGTAATTAGCTAATAACTCTTCATATATGTATCAGATAATCGGATACCCAATTACAATTATTTGACTCAACACCCACCTCTGTAAAGTGGTCAAACACTTAAGATTAATATAATTATTTTTTTTCTTTTTTCTAACTCACACACATCTTCCTCTTCCCCTTTCCAACAACTTCATTGTCATCACACCAAGATACGATCCCATGCCCTATTCACCTCTCTCTCCCATCAGTATTGATCACGAGAGCACATTTTATTTTGCTCCAATCACTGGCATGAATCATAGTTCATGCTAACCGCTCCCAATTGACAAACCTAGGGTTCTTACTTCTTGGATTGGTCGGCACGACATGGATTTCTACAATTTAGAGTTCAACCTGCATGTATGAGATGGAAACTAAAACAATTTCCACCGACGATCCAATCTTAAGCATATATAAAGGTCATCTTGAAATCTTAGATTATAATTATTATTAAGCCCATCAATCTGAACTTAAATTTGCAACACACATTTTAGAACAAATTCGGTCAATCGGACGGGTCAAATGATCGACCGTTAGGCAATTTGGAACAAGATTCGGTCGAACGATAATGGAACGGTCGAACGAAACAAGCTATAACTTTGGTACACTTAAGTTAACGGTCGAACACCGAATAGCGTTCGGTCGACCGAAAACTAACATGTTCTACGAGGTTGGTGAAAATGATCAAGTTCGGTTGACCGATCCAAAGTCTTCGGTCGATCGGAAACTTCCATGCAGTTGCACATTTCGGAGACAATTCAGTTCGGTCGACCGAAACATGTCCACGGTCGACCGATAAGCAATTTGTATTTTGGGGTATTTGTGAATAATTTGAATACGACCGTTGGTATAATACGACAAGTCCAACGGTCGGAAAATTCTGTTGATTCGGTCGACCGAATGTGGGCAGTTGAAAACACTACAAGATAATTGATCACTCGGTCGACTGAAAGGCTTGGGTCGGTTGACCGAATGTGGGTAGACAATTCTGGTTTGGTTTTAGTGTTTTCCGGTCTAAGTTTAGATGATCTATTTAAGTCCAATTGATGTGAAATTTTGTGTGTGACTTCTATAGGGAACCTAGTGAGTGTTTGAGTTGATTTTAACTCAAGTCTGCTCAATTACACAAAGTTCCTAAGACTCAAGATTACATGTCTTCAAATAAGCTTTATTACATGTATTGACTTGATTTTATTTCTTCCTTGAGTCTTGATCACTTGTAGAAGTTAGCACAAAGCAATATATATGTTATGCAATATGTGTGCTACTCTACATTGAAGCGTGGACTGATGAGAATTAAATTTATACCGCAAGTGCACGACGTCAATGAAGACGTGGCAAGTACGGGTCGAACACAAGGAGGGAGAGATTTGTTATTAGTGTGATTTCGATTGGGGGAAAGAAGGAGAGAAGAATAAATTGGGTTTTTGAGATTTTTGGGTTTTAATTATCTAAAGCAAGAAACATGAACGATTAAAACTAAAACAAGAATAAAGAAGTGAATTTCGTTGGGTGGAGGTTTAGATTTAAGGTTTAGATTAGAGAATTCAGAAACTTATAATAAATCATGTTAGTTATGAAGCATTACATGATAAATGATTTAACATAAACTCAAGTAATCAAAATATACTAATCACGAAATTAAAATAATAACATTTATTCATCTTCCCTCTTCACCCTAAATCCGTCACCTCCACCATTTGGAAAGAGTTAGAAACTCATGGATGTGATGCCCTCGCTCCTATCCGTTCTAAGTAGAGAAAGGATCCTAGAGGAATTACAAAAGAAAACTAAAAACAAGAAATAAAACAACATAAATTTATTAAACTAAGGAATAAAAACTAGAACATAAGCTAAGGGACCAAAGACCCTTTTTACATCGTTCTCGGGGCTATTTATAGTTGCTACAAGGGACATAAGTATAACATTGGAAAGTACACGTGTCCAGACACGACTGGACAAAATTGAAGCACACGGATTGCTAAGGGAGCGTCGGAATCGCCGCATGGTGTATGTGTTGTGCGGCGGAAACGTCGCAATATATTCTCTGATTTCATCCGGATTTTTGCTGTGTGTTTATGGTATGATTTGATCCTCCTTTGCGCGTCTGGATGATTTCTTTCCATTCCCTTGAGCTCCGAATTATTTCCTTCATATATTTGGAGATCCACCTTGATTTTTCTTTAGATTTTCTCCAAGATAATATTTTGGTGCTTTAATTGCAATTAGGTCCTTGGCTTTTTGGAATTAAGTCCCCGACTACTTTTGTGCTTAAGTCCTTGTTCTTTTTGTAATTAGGTCTTGAATGCTTTTATGCTTGGATGCATTTCCATTTTAAACCCGATAAACTTGAACTTGGTCTTTATGATAGAAATGAATCTTTTGCACACGTTTATGCTCGGGACGTGGGTAATTTGCATTCAGGTCCCTGTATTCTGTAAATAAGACTAAACACATACCTTAGTAGCATTTATTGATATAAAAGTAATCTAAATGAAAGACATATGATGCAATGTATGCAATGCATCATGGACCATAACATACATTATTTGTGGAAATGAAATAAAAGTTAGTCCTGAAGAATATAAACCCGTAAAAAAATACAGCTGGTAAACAAAAGATCAATGAAATTACGGGGATACAGAACGGTCAAATCCAAAAAAAAGGAAAACAATGATGATTTCATTATTATTGACGTAAAACTTGCAATCAACTATATATGTTGATACGAGAGATATTAAATAATTATTAAAATTATTGTCGAGAATTCATTCACCATCTTAATAGCATGTTCAAGAGAAAAATTGGATCCAAAACCTATGATATTATAAGAATGTCAGAAGCATTCGTATTTGATATAAACAAAAGAAGGCAAATAATATATAATAAACTCGCTGAATAAATATACTATTTGGACTTGTTGTCCTGATTTCTGAAATTATATCCCTGAAGGAAACAAATAGAAATCACAATAACAATGTGATACATTATAAAGCGAGAGGTAATATAAAGGTATTCGCAGGACCCAATATCCAACGTGATGTTACTCATTCTTTCGTAATATTGATAATACGTTCTGTTACATGATCAATATGATATGCATATAAGATATGTTGTGACTTCAAAGTTTTATAAGTCACTTAATATTGGTACTTATATGAGAGTCTCTGAAGAACAAATATGACAAAGTATATTATATAATAAACAAGAATCAAAAGATGCACTATACAAAGATCACTATACGAAGAAACAAGTAAGAGTGTGCATAAACCTCTTCGATCAAAGTCATCCCGAAGAATGATACGAAGTTGATCTTAGCCGTCCATATGTTTCACCTAATAATTAAATTTACCATTATTTATTATATGCATATGACTTGATGTCATAGGCCCCCAACAGAGTTTTTTGAAAAATTGTGAAATATTTAAATGACAGATTTTTAAATAAATGAGTAGAGATAAACCAATTGTTTTCTGACATGAAGTTCGAACATTCTCTAGAAGAGAATTAGTACAATGATTCAATTGTAGAAAGGGAATATTGAAGAAAAATATTCTACTAAATGCTCATCTTGAAAGCACATTAACAAATGACATCTATTGTATATCGACAAAGATCCAATTCTTATAGGACCTGAAATTCCTTATCATGTTCGCAGTAAATGTTTTTCTGAAAATATTTATATGGCGTTCAAGGATTTACAAATTTCTAGTCATGCAACAAAGATTTATATTAGTGATGTTTCCTACATGTCCAATACACATCAATCATTATCACAAATCTTGGTGTCAATACGTGAAGTCATTACAACTTTATGTAAGTTGGTGAATCAGTTATGGATTCTTACACTCATATCGCTATGACATCAATATAATTATGAGACATCTTTAAATTGTCCATAAATAATATCTTTTGAAGTAACATATTTATATTTTACAAAAGTTACCACAATTTATGTTACTCCCAACATATTATTTGAGAAAAATTGCGTAAACATATTTCACAATCTTATTATCTAAGTGAAATATAGTAAATGTCCATTAAATCCGTTAAACTATCATGTATTTGTTTATTGAATCCCCATACGCTTTTGTATTTAAGACTTTTGTAAAAGATACTCGTAAGTTTGATAAACTACAAATCAAGGAGAGTGTATTTGTATTTATCGTCACAGAAGGACGGATATTCTTGAAGGATAAAGCCCGGGAAATGCTTGTAGTTGCACACTTTTTCCATTTTTCCATTTTTTGTCCTAAAAAGTTTTATTGGTTAAAGGTTTTTAATGAGTCAACTTGTGCAATTTTGTTAGCGTATGCTATGCACTCTTTTCCTTAGTTACTTTTTCTCACAGAGTTTTGTAGCAAGGTTTTTAACGAGACATAAACATAACACATATTTTCTAAGGGAGTGTTATAAATGTATGTTGAATTGAGGGAGAGAATTATATGATGAACTTTTTTTTCCTTCACCAAGTTTTGTCCCACAAGGTTTTACTGGGAAAGTTTTTGATGAGACAGACCAATCAAGTGACAATTGATCAAATCCAATCAAGCGAGAATATGACAGACTTATTTACAAAGTTATTGCCCACCAAAGTCTTTAAGAAGTTTGTGTTCGTTGTTTGAAGAATGTATGTTGAAGTGAGGGGGGAGGGGGGCATCATAGGCGTTGTACTCTTTTTTCATTCACCAAGTTTTTATCACATCAGGTTTTTCTAGGTAGGGTTTTTAACGAGACAACATCCCGAACGTGTAAATGTGATCCTCCAAGGGGGAGTTTTATGAAATCCAAAGGTCATTGGATGATTCACATTCTCCTCTTATAACTTCATCAACCTATCACATTCTCATTTGTAAACTCTTGTAACATACACATTTTCATTTGCCTCCTATAGCCTATAAATATGAGACCATTGTAATATTTTGTGGATGGAAAAATACAAACAATTATTCTCCTTCAAATCATCATCTTCTTTGTTCTATTATTTTATAACGGAATTTTTTTTTGTTGTTGTAATTTTTCCGCATACAGGTCAGCACGTCAAAACTACATAATGAGTAGTCGCATTTCCCTCTTATTAGGGCCATTATCGGCCACATGCATGAACGCATTTCCCCTGTTGACGTAGGTATATAGAGTGAGTTTGTTGAGGTAACTTTGAGTTTAAGGTAAGCAAATCAGAATTAAAAGTCTATTGATTAAAACACTAACGCGATCCCAAAAATTTTCACGTAAGTTTGCTACTATGACGAATAGAAGTACCAATCTAGACCACAATTGCCAATCAATCGTCTTACTTCAATAGAGTAACAGAGAAAGACTCACGGTGCAGCAATATAATGGAATCCAACTTTACCGTAATCGGGAAGCAAAAAAAATAGTAAATTATGGTTTCTTTTTCAAAACTATGTTTCCGTTTGTCCTCTTCAATATTTAAAACGTGGCAATCACATGATCATATCCCTAAAAAATTTCGACCTATAATAAGACCAATGGAATAGTGTAGAAGGAGAAAAGAAGGAGAAGGGAAAGAAGAGGAGACGAGGGAGAGGAATATGGAGATTCTTGTTGATTTCATTATTCTCTTTGCATCCTACATGTGTAGAGTAAAACAGAAAATAATCATAATATCATTGTATTGCTCATCTCCTCTCCGCAGCTAAACGAAATCTTGAAAACGTGAAGGCCTCTTCATAGTGCCAGTGCCCAGTAGGCCTGGGCCGAGTTGTGGGTCGAGACGAGGCTGAAACACTTATAAACCCTAATTTTATAGTAATATTATGTTCGACCTTGCTGCAAACACGTGTTTGATTTATTAAATGCGATATAAATTTGAAACCAATATATATAAATATGAAACAAGTTAGATGAGAATGACAAAATAATTTCATTATAAAATAAAGATTACAGGAATATTCTAGAAGAAATAAATAAAATAAATAATGGGAAGAAAAATTGCAGCACACAACCAAAAACGAATCAAAATATAAATAGGGATGCAAATCTGAAGTGAAACCACACGCCACAGGGAACGATAGAAATTCTTTTTCGGCTTGATGTTCTTCTATTTCCTTTGGTTCTATCTTTTAATCCACTTTAAAGTCAGACTGTTGTATTAAAAAGGGCTAGAATAGATTCCTCCACAATAACAAGTATACTACATGCATCATCTACAGCAAACAACAGAAGAAATTTTATTGTATTATCTTAAAGCATCTTTAAACAATCCTTTTATCTTGGACCAACGTGTACAAATGTCGCATTTGATTAGCAAATATGTTGTCAATTTATCATGCTCTGGGCCCAACACAGAAAGTCAGGTTTAGATAGAAAAATTAACAGATATGAAATGTAGATAGAAAACTTATTTGTTGTTCGAACGTAATTCAAAGGAAGAAAAAAACCCAAAAAAAATGGATTTCATTTTTCTTCTCTAAAAGTAAGAGAAATTAATAAGAAAAAATATATTTTCCTCTCTAAAAATAAGAGAAAATAATAAGCACTATTTTTTCCAACCTTGTCCACGAATTAGTGATTAGCAATTAGCATGAACATATATGGTGTTGTTTAAATATAAATATACCATTTTAATTAAATTTAAGAGACTATAATTGATTTTTTTATGTCTTTAGCATGCAGACATTTAATCTTATTTCAAAATTAGAAACCTCTTTAGCGAAATTAGTTGATTTCAAATCGGGTTCAACAATTTCCCAAGTATGATACAAAATTGTCGAATTTTTATTTGGATCGTCTACTGACTATTGCCTCCATCAGACTTAATGCGCTTATAGGAGCAGATCCAAAGTTCATTAACCGAGGAAACCAAAATTACACTACGCCTTTTTTTTCAAATTAAAAAGGTTTCAATATGACGTCAACATCACATTTTACTCATTCAAATTCAGTTAGATACAATCTTCACAAACTAAACAGCATCACATTAGATTGCTAATTTCACAAAGTTGTGTCAATTGAAGTTTGATATCATGTTAATTTTATATATAGTAATAATATCATTAGAAATTTGTATGTGAATTGATTTACTTTTCTGTTTCGGTTGGTTAAGAATATTCACACGACCTGACAACGATGTTATACAGTGATGAACAAAATTCATTACCGACACGTGGAAGAAAAACTCATTCATTCCCCTTGTTGACATTTTTCCTATTAATAATCTAAATAGTATAATAACAACATATGACGTCATTTTACTCTGTAACTTTTTAGTGAAAATAGTTTCAAAGATGAAAATTATCGAGTTTGATTTTAATCGTTTCGGATATTTAGTATTGGAAAATAGTAAGGTGGTGTTTTTTTTATATAAATTTGAGCGAATGTTCGTGCACAACTTCAGAGAGAGCGGATGATTTTGTATTTTCAGTATTTTATGACCATCCTCTTTTGTTTTTGCAACATAAAAAATAAAATAACCTTAAACCACCGGACTAGACCAACTTTAATTCTATATCCCCCACCTGTCGGATCATATTATAGAATAATTTGACTTGGAGGATTTAGGGAACTTTTTCCTTCTAATTATAAGGTGCAGCGTTCTTTGGCTCACTAATCGTTCATTTTGAGTTGAATATTTACACTTTAATAAGATATCGGAACCAAAAAAATTCAATGACTATCTTAACACATCCACTCATGTTGTTGTTCATGAGTCGCATGAAAAAAAATCTGGATCACACATGTAGATGAATGTTAGAGAATAATTATATATTAGAGGATTTAGAAATTTTCTTTTGAAATAAAAATTAAAAATCACTCAAATCACTAATTTATTTTGAATCAGATACTCACACTTCAATAGATTTGAATAAGAATATCTTAACAAACTAACTTATTTTTTCCATTTCCCTTCTCCACTCTAAGACATCTACTATGTGTCCAACAATACCATCAAAAAGTATTTAGGACCATCTGAATGATACATTAAAACCTGTTGACATTGCGAGTCTATATATATATATCGGTTTGTTTCGCTTCTTAAGAAAAGAGATATCACGTAACTTTTAAATCAAAAACATGATTCGGCACTAAAACGATATAAATGACTTTTTTAATCACAAGTGCCGGCTAAGACTTCGCAAATAATGTCTCACAGATCATCAAGTACAGCTAGATTTGTCTTAACTTCTCTAATTTCATATGGAGACACACTAAATAAACCAGTAATGTTTAGAATATCACAATTATTATCAAGTAGTGTCCAACACGAATGTCTTTAATATATCATTAATACTGCAATTATAATCCAATTAACGTGAGGGACTACAGCACTGTGGCAACTGGCTTGAAATGATGTGTGTGTATGTTTATTCATATTATTTAAAATTATTCGGAGGAATCTGACAACATAACTATCATCACTTCGTCATGTTCGAAACACCCCAACCTTTCCATCTATATTATTTTGCTTCTTTCTATTTCCGATTTGAGTTCCGAGTATTAATTTATGATATCATATATTTATATTTAAGAATGAACAGTATTTTAGAAAGACATTAAACGATGGATTATTATTTTTTCATTTAATTAAATTTATTTTTGTTGAATTTCGATTGGCATGCATCTTTATTTTTGGACGCGAATAGGTGAAAGTGTGAAACCCTGTATTGTTTTCTTCGAAGTTTAATTAATCTTAGCTTAAGATTTATGTTAGTGGTCTATATGTAACATCAAATTAAACCATTTCTGTGTATTAATAAAACTGTTATTGCAAAATCAAGTTGATTGACTTTATCTTCTTTCGACCTGCATATACGTATCGAAGGATAGAATTCAAACACCTCCACACTTCTTATCCAATAACTCGCCGTTTTTATTGTTTAATAAGATCAGTTTTCTTTCTAGTCTTGTCTCTATAAATTTTGTTTTATGGACGACTTACCAAGAGCGATTCGTTGGTTTTTTGTTAAATATTTTTCATGGAATTGGATTTTATACGCATGGACATATAATTAGTCAAATACTCTTATTACAGCTAAACAATAATGTCACTGTGTACATAGTTACTTAAATTGCATATATAACTTTGTGGACCGCTGGAATCTGATTGATCAGTAGTTTGAAACCTGCCCGAGTTATACCTGATATGTGAACAATGACACTTCATCTGTTTCGTTCTTCAATTTATCTTTTAATAATTCTACCTATTACACACTTGATTATCTAGACACAACTATAATTTGAATTTATACATTTATACCAGCAGATACAACATTTGGATCATCTAGACACAAATGCCTGAAATTCAATTGTAAGTTTTATCATTTAACGCTCAATGAAGTCTACATGTGAGACATGCAAACGCATCTTAACCTATCATATTAGCAAATTAATGTCGCCAGTGAGCTATTAGCATGTCGTGTTTTTTGCAAATAAGAAGGAAATTCTATATATTTGGAGATTCTAAATAAAATTCAGGGCTGAACGTGACTCCTAGGAATTGAACTGTGACCATTCACACAGGAAGACACATTGTGCGGCAAATGAACTACCCGAAAGTATTTTGAGCATATTGGCTTTACCAATTATAAACTTTATCCTACTCAGAACTAAGCTAGGTCAAATGGAATCCACCTAACTTTATAATTGAAACCACATAATTAATAGTGTATCCTCGAACGCTAATTCGGACTAGCTTAGTTTGTAAACATTTATTCTTAAATTAACCGAAACTAGATTTTAATTTATTCATTTAAGAACTTATAACTACATTAATAAAGATGGTGCATTTCGAAGGAAAAATATATATAGGAAAGATACTCCTAAACCTTAATAAGTATTTACCATTTAATTAGTAACTATAAAAGGTTCAATTTTGGATCGCAGTTTATTACATTTTAAAAAAAATGGTGTACCAATTAAGTTGATATTATTTCTCTCGTATTAACTTATTGGTTTTTACATTGATTCTTAAGAATAATTCTCATATAGATTGAAAGATCAGGTGTTACGTTTGCGAGTTGCAACGTAGGAAATCATTACATATATAGTATATATGGTGCCAAACAGTATGTATATTATATACAAGTATAGTTTTTCCAAACCCTCAAAGTAAATATATGTCGACACGTTATTACAATACCGTACGTACTCACGAATGCAAACAACCCATCTTCACTTCATTAACCAAACCATTTTAAGTAAAAATAATCCAGAAAAGTAATAAAACTATTATTCTCTAGGGACAACCACAGCACGCAGAGGATTCTTCATCTCACACGACAACTTGAGCACCTCGCTGACGTCGACCGGCGCACCGCCACCGTCCTTCCATTTGAAACTCCTGACCAGCCTTGCGATCCACAATCCTACGGTCACCAGCCCGAGATTCCTCCCGGGACACACCCGCCGCCCGGCCCCGAACGGGGCCAGCCTGAGGTCCCCACCTCTGACGTCTACGTCAGCGTCCAAGAACCTCTCCGGGAGAAAGGCCTCCGGCCGGTTCCAGATAGCCGGGTCGTGGGTGATGGACCACATGTTGACCATGGCAGTGGTGTGGGCGGGGACCACCATGCCGTTGCTGAGTGGCACGTCTGAAGTGGACATGCGGGCCCACGACAGGAGCGGTCCAGGAGGATGCAAACGGAGAGTTTCTTTGACGACGGCTTTCAGGTAAGGAAGTTTTGACACGTTGGCATCGGTGATGGGCCCCACTACCGTGTCGAGCTCGGACCGGAGCTTGGCTTGGACGGTTGGGTGGCGGACGAGCTCCGCCATTGTCCATTCGGTTACTAATGCCGTCGTGTCTGTTCCTCGGAACACCATCTCCTGCAATCCGTGGTTGCAAATCCAAAATCAGACGAAATCTCAAATTAAAGCAAAACGCAATTGGAAGACTTTTGTTTATTGTCCACGTAATACATTATAAAGATAACACTTGTATGTGTTATTAAACAAGTTGTTTAGTTTAGCAGTTTCTGTCTGAAGTGTTGACAATGATCAGCATGTAAACTGCATTTATATATAAATGCATACAAACGTTTGTCAACGTATATGTGCATTTCCACCGATTCGATCGGTAAGAAATACAAATGTAAGTTCGTCTAAGAAAGTTAATTTTGTCAGGTGACTTCAACCTTTTCAAAACCAAAAATCTACTGTAATGTAAATTCACATTACAACGTACGTACGTACCCAAAGAACAGCTATGATGTCGTCTTCCTTCATCTTGTCGTTGCCATCGAGAGATAAGAGCACGTGCACGAAGTCTTTGGGACAACCCTCCTTGTTGTCGGACCTGTGCTGGTCCACGATTGCCTTCACGAAACTCCGAACACGAGGAACGAGTTTGGCGCAACGAGAGACGACGTCGTCGGGGTCATAGAAGAAGGACAGCCAAGGTAAATGGTCAGACCAGTTGAATGCACCAAGAAGCTCGAATCCTTCCCTCACTAAGTACCTCAGCTCCACGAGTTCCTTATCGGCGGTCCCGTTCGAGACGTCGTACCGCTTCCCGAACACGGTGCCCATTATGTTGTTCAGCGCCGCACCCTGAAGTAAATAACATTTATACATGGTTTAATTTATATTTGACTAGTAACTTATTCACTGCAATAAAAAAGAAATCATACTTGACTAGTAACTTATTTACTGCAATAAAAAAGAAATTATAGTTGACTAGTAACTAATTTACTGCTAATTAAGCTGATGTAGCTCACGTAAAAGCATAACAATCATATATGATTTTAAATCTTAAATAACAACAGGTAATGAAATCAATTAGGCTCGTTTATATCCTTAATTACATGAAGGTGGGGTCGAAGAGTGACGGAACCATTCAGTTTTTGCTCTTCGGCCATGCCTTTCAACATTGCATCGCAATCCGCCTGTCGTGATTGCTCGTGGGCCGCAATGGAGTGCGGGGCGAAAAGATGCAACGCGGCGGTCCGGCGGAGCAACCGCCAGTAAGCACCGCTAGGAGCGAAGCCAATGGCACGCTCGAACATGAGCTCGCGGGCGGATCTCTTGACGGGGCGGTCGGCGAATGAGGAATGGAACAAGATCTCCCGGGACACGGCAGGGTCGGAGGAAACCACGGCCGGGGTGGAGCCAAGGGAGAAGGCCATGAGGCTTTTGGCCTTGGAGGCTCGAGCCATCGAGGCGAGAGCCCGGTGAGGGAGCCCATCGGAGAGAGAAAGTAGGCTTCCAAGGAACGGGAGGCCACGGGGGCCAGGGATGGGCACGCGACCGAGGCCAATCCGGCCATTACGCCACGCGAAGCCTGCGGGGGAGAAGGCCCAAGTTAAGATGGTGGTGAGGAAGAGGACGGCGAGGAGGAGGGAGGGATGGAAGGGGGAGTGGGATCCAAGGGAGTCCAACAAGAGCCACCATGGGGAGTCCATGGAAGAGCCCATGGTTGACATGGAGGGACAGGTTTGGACGTTTGGTTGAAGTTTGAGGGAGAGGTATCTAGTGTTTATATATGGGTCTTTTAATGCAGTAAATATCAAAAGGCTCAAAATTAGTCTAATATCTATGGTTTCGCAAAAATTGTTTTGATATCTATCATTAGGATGTAAATTATTTTAATGCAATTTTGTTAACGTGAGTCACACTTCTGTCTGCTGCCGTTAACGGATTCCGTTATGACGTCGTTAATAGAATAATTAACAAATGTATTAACCCGCTAATTAAGTAATTAAGAAATATTATTGTGGTACTCATCCAAACAATTAAAATTGGTATTCTACACATCCCAAAAATTATAATCGGTATAATACCCATGAATTTTGAAAAAAATACTTTTTTGTTAAAAATGTGGTAAATCCAACTTGTTACATGTTCCAACAAATAACATGATAAATTTCGTTTAATCTTTACAATTTAATATTTTCAAATTATAAATTTGAAAAAAATATTTTTTGTTAAAAATGTGATAAATCCAACTTGTTACAGGTTCCAACGAATAACATGATAAATTTCATTTAATCTTTATAATTTGAAAATATCTAATTTATAATTTGAAAATATCAAATTATAAAGATTAAATGAAATTTATCATGTTATTTGTTGGAACATGTAACAAGTTGGATTTACCACATTTTTAACAAAAGGTTTTTTTTTCAAAATTAATGGGTATTATATCAATTATAATTTTTGGGATGGGTAGTATACCAATTTTAATTGTTGGGATAAGTACCACAACAATATTTCTTAATTACTTAATTAAAATACATTTGTTAATTATTCCATTAACGACGTCGTAACGGAATTCGTTAACGGCAATTGATAGAAGTGGGACTCACGTTAACGGAACTGCATTAAAACAATTTATATCCTAATAATAGGTATCAAAATAATTTTTAAGAAACCATGGGTATTAGGTCAATTTTAAACCTTTTGATATGTACTGCAACAAAAAAACCCGTTTATATACTTATATATGTGAGAGGGTGCAGGTGATATGTGGTGTCGTCTTGCCAACACATAGGCATCATATTTCATCATAATTACGTGCTTAAGCGCGTAAAAATATTAAGTAATGGGATGGATTACATTCCTTGCTAGCTAGAAGTCATTGTGTTCCGTTTGTAAATAATATAGCGGAACAAATTATGTGTTTGTTAAATTTTGATTTTGGTATAGTCAGACTATAGAACCTGATATCATGCACATGGTTGCATAAGTCCTCAAGCTATAGGACTCGAACTTCAGATCTCATAGTTGAGTTGTTTTCTATTAAGAATTCGAGACATTCTTATTACCATTCCACAATAATTTATATTACATTGGAATTTGACTCGTTCATAACTTCTTAGATTGTGTTTAAATGGAAAAGGAATGAGGTGACAACATTCTCCTCACTTTATCTATTCCAAACTCTTCCGCTCTTTGTTTTGTGTGTTTTCTAGAAAGAAATTAAGCAGACTTCATCAAACCTCTGTGGTTAGACATTGTTTAGACGCAGAAATACTAAACTAGTTGACCATAAGATTAAAGAAGATGATGCATCCCACAAGAGCACCACTAACGCTTTACACACACACACCTCTCTTCGCCAGGGTAGTCCGATTTTAAAAAAATGTTTTTTTTTGAAATTTTTGTTTAATTTTGTTTAATTTTTTTTTGAAAATACATTTTATAATTGTTTTAATTTTTTAGAATTTTTTTAACAACAACAACAACAAAGACTTTTATCCCAAACTAGTTGGGTAGGTAGAATTTTTTAATTTTTTTTCCAAGATAAACCCCAAAATAATGTGGAGGAGATAGATAGGTTGTTGTGCGTTGTGGTGAGTTAGGATTAAGCTGTGAATACTGTAGAAAAGAGAAAAAAGTAGGTTGGAGAGAGAAAAAACTGATGTGGAAGAGAGAAAGAGAAAAGAGAACGCTCATAACTAGGTCGTCTGACTCAGCATATTTCTTATTCTTCGCCCTTGGGATTACTATTACACGAATACGAAGATTCATGTCATAGTAAACTATCCCATTAATTTATAATTTAATCTTTATTAAAAATTTCGCCGTAATTTTTTAATATAATAAAAAAAAATTAAAAATTCAAAATTTAGGAATTTTTTTTTTGAGGATATTAATGTAACTATCCCATTAATTTATAATTTAATCTTTATAATCTTTATTAAAAATTTCGCCGTAATTTTTTAATATAATAAAAAAAAAATTAAAAATTCGAAATTTAGGAAATTTTTTTTTTCTTCCAAAACTAGGTGGATCGCGGGTGTGACCCGCGATCCGTGGGGGCACGGATCGCGGTTCCCACCCGCGATCCGTCCCACCCGCCAAATTTATTTATTTATTTTTTTTGAAAATTTCACGGATCGCGGTTCTGAACCGCTATCCGTGAAATTTTTTTTTAATTTTTTTTAATTTCTTTATTTCTGTTTCTCTTTTTTATTATAATTATTTTTAATCTTTTTTAAAATCTTTTTTTTTCAAAATATGTTTTCTAATTTATATTATTTTTTAAAAATTTAAAAATTTGTTTTTAATTTTTTCAAAAATCGACCTCCAAATCACGTCGATAACCCGACGTATTGAATTGTTAGGGTATTTTATACAATAAAAAACATAATTTATTTGTCAGAATAATAAATTATTTGCAACTAAAAATTAAACAAACACTAAAACTAATTAAAACAAAAAATTGGTAACGTTGTCGAAAATTCGTAGGGTGTACACACATTACAAACAGTTTTGGAGGTCGATACAGCAAAAAATTAAAAAACACAATTAATTTTTTTTTAAAAATAATAACAATTACAAAACATATTTTGGAAAGAAATATAATAAAAAAACTTAGTTAAAATGATTTAAAAAAAATTCAAAACATAAAACACTACGACTAAAATCCGTGATTTTATTTATTTTCTTTTATTGTTTTTGATTTTTTCGGTTTTCTGTTTTAGTTTTTTTCCCTTCTGTTTTTCTTTTTTATTTTAATTATTTATAATCTTTTTTAAAATCTTTTTTTTTCAAAATATGTTTTCTAATTGATATTATTTATTAAAAAAAATTTAATTTTGTTTTTAATTTTTTCAAGAAACGACCTCCAAATCACGTCGATAACTCGGCGTTTATTGAATTGTTAGGGTATTTTATACAATATAAAAACAAAATTTCTTAGTTAGAATAATAAATTATTTACAACTGAATATTAAACAAACCATAAAACTAATTAAAACAAAAAATTTGTAACGTTGTCAAAAATTCGTAGGGTGTACACACATTACAAACATTTTGGAGGTCGATACAGCAAAAATTAAAAACAAAATTCAAAATTTTTAAAAATTAATAACAATTACAAAACATATTTTGAAATATATAAATATATATAAAACATAGTTAAAATGATTTGTAAAAAAACAAAACATAAAATCAAAAACAATAAAAGAAAATAAAAAAGTCACGGATTTTGATTTTTTAAAATCGTTTTAACTATGTTTTTTAATATATTTATTTTCAAAATATGTTTTGTAATTGTTATTATTTTTTAAAATTTTTTAATTGTGTTTTTAATTTTTTGTTGTATCGCCCTCCAAAAATATTTACAATGTGTGTACACCCTACTAATTTTTGATAACGTTTCGAATTTTTTGTTTTAATTAGTTTTAGTGTTTGTTTAATATTCAGTTGTAAATAATTTATTAATCTGGCTAAAAAAATTTGTTTTTTTATTGTATAAAATACCCTAACATTTCAATACGTCGGGTTATCGACGTGATTTAGAGGTCGATTATTGGAAAAATTAAAAATAATTTTAAAAAATTTAGAAAAATAATATAAATTAGAAAACTTATTTTGAAAAAAAAAGATTTAAAAAAAGATTACAAATAATTACAATAAAAAATAAAAACAGAAAAAAAAACAAAAACAGAAAAAAGATTACAAATAATTAAAAAAAAAAAACAAAAACAGAAAAAAAAATTTATCGGTGGGAACCGCGATCCGTGCCCCACGGATCGCGGGTCACACCCGCGATCCACATAGTTTTGGAATTTTTTTTTTCCTAAATTTCGAATTTTTAATTTTTTTTATTATATTAAAAAATTACGGTAAAATAAGCTATTTTGGGATAGTTACATTAATATCCTTAAAATAAATTAAATATCAAAAGTACTTGTTAATGTATTGTAATATCAAAAATACCTTCCAACTCAATTTTTTTTGTTTGGTTATACCGTTGTCAAATTACAAAGCTAGAGTCTGAAACGATTGACTTCTTTTGGTTGATTATGTCAAGCTATCAATTGTAAGTGGATTCATTTTATTTGATACCATTAAAATTAGGAGGGTTTGCTTGGCTGCATTTTCAAAAGTATCTTTTTTTACTTTTGCATATGTATAAGTTTTTATTGGCCCAGTAAACTCGAAAACCTGACTATTTACTTTAGCACGCTTCCTTGAAACAACCGTCAACGTCCGCTAGTAGGTTCTTTGACGACATTAGGGTAATTTGCATTTAACCCCTCCTACTTCCACAAAATCATAATTTACCCCAAAATCAATCCAATTTGGGCAGAACGCGAAACCCGATTCCATCCCCAAAATCCCAACCCCCCCCCCCGCCCCCCCCCCCCCCCCCCATTCTCCGACCTGTCCTCCTTGCCCATCCAAAATCGTCATCCCCCTATCTCTTCCACCCTGTCGTACTTGTCGAAGCCCGCTTCACTCTTTGCCACGTCGTCGTCGCCCAACCCGCCTGTCATCGTTCATTCTTTCCCCAATTTGAAACCTTAATTTCATACGGCTTAAGCATGCACAAACAATGCAAATGCCTCACGAAGAACGGAGATCCTACGCACATCAGATTTCTTCCCATGCTCAAGTGACCTTGCTAGCAAATAAGGCAAGGTCTGTGATATAAGGTTCTCCTTCTCAAGCAATGCCTCCTTCCACCACTCCTCACACAATCTAGCAACTGAATTCAAGCTAAATTCATGTGGGTGTAAAAGACTTTTTATAGCTGAATTGAGGTTAAAATAAGATCTAGCATAGGTGCAATTTCAGTATATATTTGTAATTGAGTTCAACAAGAAATGACGTTGTTTTTCTAGCTGCATTTTGAATGTTCGGTTCATGCCAAAATGTTTTTAAATTCTGGACTGAATTTATGCTAAAGTCAAGTTGAATTATGGATTGAATTCAACCTGAATTCATGTGGATGGATTTTGGGGTAAATTGCAAATTAACCTAACGCCGTCAAGAACCTACCAACTAGCGTTAAACGGTTGTTTTGGAGAAGTGTATCAAAAAAAATAGTCAGGTTCTCTAGTGTAGTAGACCAATAAAACTTATAGATGTGCAAATGCCCAATAAGGTTCTTTTTGAAGTGCACCCAAGCAAAAAACCCATTAAAATTAACCATATGACGTGCGTCCTACGAACATATATATGTTTGAATTATCACTTTAAACAAGACTTTTTTTGTATTTCTAGTTAGCGAACTTTAATATAGAAATGATGAAAAAGGATGCAATTGGAATTAGTTAAAAAGAGGAATTAGAAAAAACACTTTGCACCTCTCAACTTTAATATTTTCGCAAATTACACCTTTATACCATTTTTTTCAATTTTTTGGACAATAATGCCCTTCACCCTTACAACATGAGCATCAATTTCTTCTTTGTATTTTTCCTTTTTGGTGCAAGCTCCAAACTAAAATACTAAATTCCATGTATAAAAAAAATATGTAAAATAATTGGGTTCTTTGTTGTATAAGAAGAGGGCAATTTCGTCCAAATTATTTAACAGAGATGCAACTTGTCAAAATATCAAACTTGATAAGTGAAAAGTGCATATTTCCAAAATTTAGAGGTGCATTGTGTCTCGAAGCCAAGTCTGGACACTTAGGGTGTGTTTGGTTCGTGCAGGGTAAACAGAATGGAATGCAGAAAGGGAATCAAGGAGAAATGAAAGGAATGATAGTGATTCCCCCTACCTGTTTGGATATGTTCCAGAAACGGAATGAACTACTCCATGATTTCCTTTGTGACTGTTTGGTTCAAAACAGGAAATGAAATTATAATTTTTTATATTTATTATATTTTGACATGATTAACCTGTATTATGAAGAATCTGTATAAAATATACATGTAATATGAATAAATTTCTTCCTCAATTGATAAAAAAAATATTTTTTGTATAAAAATTCTAAATTTATATTTTTTTATAAAAAAATCTGGGTTTATTCAAAGAAACATGTAAATTAAGAAATTTTATAAAATAAATAAATATTTTTAGAAAAATAATTATATAAAAAATAATTATTTATTACATTTAATAAAAAATAATTAATTATTTCGTAATTTTAAATTATAAAATATTATTGAAGATTAAAGATTGAAAAGTTACGTAAAAAACAAAAAATTATTACAAAAATAAATTATTTAATAAAAATAATTAATTATTTTGCATTTTAAAATATAAATATATTATCGAAGATTAAAGATAGAAAAATTAAGTAGTGAGAGAAAAAAAAAGAAAATGAAAGATTAAAGATAGATATGAGTGAGAATATAGATGTGGGGGAAAGGGAATGGAAATACCTAGTGGGGGGTGGGGAATCAACTTAGAGGACTTTGGGGTAAAGTGAAAAAACAAAAAGGGTAAAGGGAATGACAAAATATCTCTAACAAACAACTTCAAAGGGAATCATGTCAGTTCATTCCCTTTTCCTTAGATGAATACCCCGAACCAAACGCACCCTTAGTGTCTTAAAGAGTAGTAGTCAGTGTAGATTCATTTGTTGTACAATGTGTGTAGAATGGGTTGAAGTGACAATTTCCCAATCATTTTTGTATACATTGAGAAACACAATCATGCATGTTGGGTATGTGAAGTTTAAAACTGCAAGTGCATGACCACGTTGAAACGGTGGCAAGTACGAGTATTGTCTACGAGGAGTGAGTGTGGGTTGTCGTAAACTATACTCGAGTTGGGGAAGAAAATGAAGAGTGAGTGTATATACACTAAATTATGCTAATTTCAATTTGTAAAAGAAATTCGACTAATCCCATAAGAGGTAGAGAATGTGTGCAACAGTGTAGATGTGTGACACATGTGTGTACAATTGTGCTCTCATGATATCATCTATAATGGTCATTATCTTAAGTGGGTTTCCACATGAATTAAGATTTAACATCATCATTAAAACATAGAAAACACTACTCACGATAAGGACAAAGATAACCACTGCTCACATGTCAATCTTATATCTTTATCCACTTCAATCTTATCATCACCTCATCATTCCCATTAAGTGGGTCAACTAACCAAAGCATGTGTTAAATAACCATTAAGATTATTAACACATCAAAGGCAAGAAGGAGAATACCGTAAAAATGACTATGAAAACCATTTGAAGCTCCAAGATTAAACACACACATTAATCTAATTACATTCACACTTCACATCATTCTTCACCCCTAATGGGAATGAGCTACTTATTAATCATATAAACAACAACAAAAACAACAAAGTAAAAAGAACTCATCAACATGGAAAGATATCTAAATTTACTCAAAACAAGGAAACATGAATGACATCAAATTAAAGACAAGAATGTAAAGAACATGATATCAAAACTTGATTAATAGATAAAATATTACAAGGTTTCCTCTCCACCCTACTACTAAAACAAGAAATAAAACATACTCGGATGGAGGAGAGGAGGAAGAAAAATGGAAAAAGATTACAAGTGTATTTATAGATGATTGGAAGGCCAGGATTACTTTAGGCACAATCGGACGGGTGCAAATCAAATTTGGATGCTCCGGAGTGCTTCTACCCAAATACCTGACCCGCTAGAGAAACTTGGGTGTCTATCGCCCAACTAGATCTACCCGTGATGGATCTAGATGCGCCAATGACGGATCTTTTGAGTCAGATCAGCTTCAAATTTCACGAGCAGCTTAAGTTAACCAAGTTAGCACGTGAGGTGCACCTAGAGCCGTTGGGTAGAGTCTGCTTGGTTTTAATTGTTAAATTACTCCTTAAGTATGAGATTATGGACTTTTGCTACACACATTTTTTTCTTCATGATCAGGTTCATCTAGGTTTTTACCTAGGTCCTTTCTAACTTGCAATTCAGACATTGAGCATTACAAACATGTCCAGAAGACTTCTAAATCGGTATTTTGTTCTTGCATTTATGTCTTTTTTTCTTTCATTCTCTTCTTTATTACCTAAATTTTAAAATGTATAAAACACAACCAAGTAGTACATATATGCGGTAAAATAAAAGATATATAACATAAATGCACTACACACATACATGCACCCAACAACTATTAGGCAGACCCATGCAGACCCGACACAATTACCAGACCGGTACCCAAGTCTAACTACACAACAACCAATGCCCTCAAAAGTAACCCTTCATATCTCTTCTTGTTTAGAATGTCATATTTGGAAACTTGAATTGATTTTTAATTTTGAAAATTTATGGCTTGAAAATTGACCGGAGTTGTAGATTTGACTTCCAAATCAATGTGTAAATCATATTTATTTACATCTATGGTTGCTTTCCATACGGAACCCTCTTGCGACGTGATGGCAACATGTTTAGTATTAGAAATTCTTTTTTGGGAGATTTAGTATGATAATTCTTTTAAAAAAATTATGTCAAAACACTTCACTTAAATTAAAAGATAGTGTGCATTAGAACATAACATTGTGTCTTTTCCATGTGTACAAATGTATAGATGTGTCTTTTGCATACATGTCGTGTTGTGCAAAAGTATGGGTGTGTTTCTCAAGCATTAATTATTTACTATTTTTTATTATAACTTTACGTGAAAATTTTACATTTTTATCTATTATACGCCCTACAAAAACCATTATCCATATTGAAATAAGCGTATTTTGTACGTAAGGCTATCATTTAGACGTTGAAAGAAAGAAGAACAATGTTTTTGGGTTTAACAAGTCAATAGTGGACTTTGTGATGGCTAAACATTTTCTTTTCTGCTTAATAAATCATTAAAAAAAACAAAAAGGATTGTCGTGCACAGTACGTTTTCTATTAATTTATTTTGAATGCTAGAACATTAGTTTGTGGATGGGAAATAATCAAACCGGTTTAAGGTTTTAAATTGCTATCGACTAAAAATATTTGAAGTATTACTTGGAAGGACCGATTATGGTTATATATGTAGAAAATATTGAAGGGAATAGACAACTTGCATTTTGACAAAAAGGAAGATTTAACCACAAAGAGTTTCTTAGTAATGCAAGTTTGAATTTTATGTTATCATGACCACGTGGGCATTTTATCAAGTCCAGAAACGATACTCTATTTCCCATGAGTTTAAGAGGTGACGTGGATTGTTAGTTTTTGCATAAAATCCTTAATCATGGTTATTTGTCATGTGAGGAGTGGTTAATGAGTACTTAATTTTTACAACCAGATAGCGTGCCTAATTCATTTGTGTCCATTTAAATCATATAACGCGTGCATGATACATTTTCCCAATGAAGTATGTCATTTATAGTTTGTTGGTTGGATAGCTTGAAGCCACGTCGCCTCTTGTTTAGATTATGCTGTAGATAACATAACTAGGTTCTGACTATCATTAAACAACAATTAAAACCAATTATGAACAATCACAGTGGGACACTATATGAGGTTAGACAGTTAGATCCATTTAAGGGTTTTTAATCAGGAAAGAAATATAATTTAGAACAAAAAAAAAAAAACAGCGAGCGCGCATGATCAAATGATTAGCCAGAGAGAGTATAACAAAAGGAGATTCGATATTACCTAAAAATGATTATATTTTTAAATCAAACAGTTGTCCAAAGCTTTAATTATGTGGTTCTGCTCTGATACTTTTTATTGTTTTTTGCCAACGAAAATGTTCATTTAAGTGTAGGCTTATTGTGTATTTGGAAGAGGGAGAATTGAATTATTTATACTAGAGAAGGGCAACAAAGATGAGATGAGGAGTGCAAATGAGTTGAGATTTCAAATGGAATGAGCTCCTTTGATCCGAGATGAACTGGTAAGGGTTATAGAAGGCTAGCCAAACAAGACGTGTTACTTAGCATACAAACAGTAATCGGATGTCGTAAGAGGTTGATATTTATAAAATAATCCGAGAATCAAAATTAACAACCCTTAATAAAGCATAGTTGTTTTATCATCGTACTACGCAATATGATCTCATCGCACTCCCATTAAGTTCTTTTTTTCTTATTATATAAATAGTTTGCTCACCTAAAAAGACACAATGGATCATTGAGCTTAAAATATAGGAAAATGCCTAGAATGATCTAATGTACCAAGAGACTAGGGTTGTTTACTTTGGTTCAAACTCAAAACTCGACTTCGATTTCGATTTAACTTGAAAATAGAGGAACTAAGTGAAAAAAATTAAATATCCTCATATTTGGATCGAAATAGTTCGAGCTCGACTCAAGATTTTTATTGTTGAATTTTTATTTATTTATGGTATTTAGATACAATTAATATACAATAATATGCAAAACTCAAAATTTTGACTCGACTCAACTCGTTTAAACCCCTACTCCAGACTTCTCTATTCGATTATTAGTATCGTTGTTATCATCATTTTTACATACCAAAACAATGTAGGTGTGCTTCGGTAATTTTTTGTTTTGCTTTGCACAGAAGGGTAAGTTTCCTGTTCCAAGTCATAAAATCAACCAAGTGTTTTTTTTACAACAAAAAGGAAAATCTATATTGCTACAGTCTCCAAAGAATCATAGGTTAATGTCACTCCCAAGGTTAGAACCGGTGAATTATGCAGAAGTGCTCCTAAGTCACCCTTTCAAGGTTTTTGCTTGATGGAGTGGAAGACAATATGTCTTTTCTGTCTCAAACCAACTTGAATATATTCCCCATGCTCTACGAAGTGGTCACATTTCACATAGGTGAAAAGAATTTTGGTTAGATTTTCCAATTTCGAATCAAATACAAGCCAAAGTTTCAAGTTTGGATCAAAAGATTCAACTTGAATCGTAGTTTAATTTGCGTTGAGCCAGTGCCTGTTAGTATTACCCATACGAATTGAATAAGTCTTGTTTATTGCAGCGTATAATCTAACAGTACATTAAATTTCCGACTCGCTATTTATCATTATAAGCTTATATAACATGTAATAATAATGTGGTTTGAAGATTTTGTCCAGTTATCAGCAAATAATACTATCAGATTCAAACCAAAGTTTAACCTGATCTGAAGCAAAATAGTGTGGTTTGGATTTTCATTACCAAAATTAGTTTTGTTTGGATCTGGTAAACCTCCAAACCTCAACCCAGCCGACATGATCTCATCCATAATTATACATTTTACATTTTAAGGTTTGGGGTTGAACATAACGTGTTTTTCCATATTGTCATTAGATTATTTATGGTGTGCTTGGATAGTATCTTAAGGAGAACATAGCAAAGAAAAGAAGCTGAATTTCTCTAGAATGACAACTTGATAGGAGAAATAAAGAGAAACATGTTTATGCACGATTTTGCCTCCAAAACAGAAGAGAAATGGAGAGAGTAATTATTATAGTTTTATGACTAAACTACTTATATATTTTTCCAAGTAAAACAATAACCTAATGATAAAAAATGATATTCCAAGCAAAATAATAGGAGAGAAGTAAAGAAGAGAATAAGGTTTTTTTTTCTTTCTCATCTCTTCTTTTCTCTCCTACGTTCCCATCCAAGCACACCATTAATGCAAATGCAATCGATACTGGATTGTATCTACAGCATTTCCACTATCTTAGGGGCATATGTGTAGACCTGCCAAGTTTCACAAGCTTGGCTCCAGCTCGATGACTGGCTCGAAACTCACTCGGTTTTGCTCTGCTTGTGGCTCGACTCAATTCATAACGAGATCATCACGAGCAAAAATTTTCACTCAACAAAATAAATGAGTTGAGCACGAACACAACCCTGCACTCTCGTTTGCATACGTACGTACATACACACACATATGACAAACAGACATGGAATATATCTAAATATATTAAGATACATTACTATGACTTGATAAGACTACAGCGTACATTTATTTGGATATTTACTTACTGAACATTCAATGATTTGAATAGAAAATTGAGTTCAACTACCAAGTTTCTTTGAACACTTATCATGTAATAGAATATATATAATTTGAGAAAGTTTAACACCTACTTCACATCCGTAATAAAACGTGGATTAGTGTTTTATATTAACTACTACAAAAAAAAGTTTGATCCATCTTTTGTTGTGGTGGCAAAGGCTTTGCCCTCAGGGTTTGATACCCATTGGGTGTTCTTTTTGGTATCAATAATTGATTTTGCAATATTAACCTAACTATTAATATTGTATTAAATGCATAATTTTTCATGCATCTCCTCTTTAGTCCCATGTCAGTTATTCAGAAAGTTCTATAAAACCTTGAAGGATACTGAAATTCCAAATAAAACAAGACAATTTCGGCTCTCTCGAGCAAGCATTCAAGCGAGTCAAACCGCACAGCTGATGTTGGTTCTATAAAACCTCGAATGGGAAAGGAATGTGTTCTAAAAGTTTTACTTTTATATGTCAATTGTTATGAATTGAATGTGCAAACATCTTGTTCCTTGATTATTGTATTCGTATTTTAGAAGTGTAAATTAAGAGATTTTTGGTCCTTTAACTGTAGAACTCTAAAAGATAATGGTTTAAATAAATCAAAAGTTATTCACAATCATTGTAATTGACATGGAACATTAATTACCGAGATAAGATTGTCGTGTTGGTCATCGATTATTGTAGCTCTACAAATATTTGACGACATGAGTATATAAAAGAAGAAAATATTACTTTTATATATTGAAATAAACCTAGCAAATAAAATATTATAGAATTGTATTTTATGTCATTAATGTTTTACTGTGTCTTGGATCTTAAGATATGAGACTTATATCTTTTCAGATAAGTACTGTTCAATTTGATTATTGTAAAAAACTATCAATGGGTATAGTGATAAAGACAATAGTTGGTTAAGTATGACTTATGTTGGAAAATATGGAGTATAATCTTGACATTATATATGTTGGAATAATAAATAAATTCGTATGATATATATATATATATATATATATATTATGTGGTATAATCTTGACATTATATATGATAATATATTACATGATATAATGTGATCTACAACATTATAACATATGAATTTGTTAAAATCCCAAATTCCAAATTTCGTTGGATATTAAACTAAAATATGGAGTAAAATAGTGAAAAATGATCTAATTGTTTGACCGTGTTTTTACATATATTAATAAGAGAATTTTTACTGATTAATTGCTGAATTTAATCCATTTTGGTCAAAGGTAATTATGAGATAATGATGTGACAAAATAAACAAGAGATCATGTGTAAGTAGTAGCACATGATGTAGTTTAGTAGATATATTAATAATGGATCATTTGTAAGTGATTTACACATAATGTAGGTTAGAGGAAATCCTATAAATATGTCCATCATTTGTTCATTGTTAATACTCATGCAAAAATTCTCTCTCTCTAACACATCATTAATTCATCCAAAAATTTTCTTAATTATTCAAGTTTTTTAAGATTAAATTCTCAAGAGCTTTAAAGAGATTATTAGCTAAATTATAACATTGATTTAGAGATTGATTGACTAACTCATTTCTTTCTAATCTTGTTTAGAGTTTGGTGAACACTTGGAAACGAACGTAAGTCCAGATCTTTATAAAAGTTTTAGAAAACATTTAGATATGATTATCTTCTATTTATTTTCATATATACGTAGATTACATGATATTAGAATAAATATAAAATAATGTACATGAAATCATCAAAAATATGAAAATCGATCTTATATGCATGTATATTTTTTTTAAATATATACATTCATATGGACACGAAATCCTACACAATGATAGTGGAATTTCAAATAAAACAACACAACTTGGGCTCTCTCAACCAAGTATTTGAGCGAGTCAAGCTGCTCGGCTACCCTACCCAAGTGGAGTTCGAGCCTAGTTTATTTGGCTCGAACCAACGAGCCGACACGAGTTTCAAAAGTTTAGTTTCGAACCAATTTCGAGTCTACCTTGCTCTCTCAAACCTGGCTTGATTACACCCCTACATATATAGCCATATAGCAGCTCCATCCATCATTACGCATCTGCTCACCTCACCAGTGGAGAATACGACGTTGAACATACAAATTCATGGAAACCACTACATTGAACATAATCAACCACGTAGCAAATAAATGACATTAACATATATATGCAATGCACAGATAATACCATTACAGACTTTACAACCATAATCATTGCAGTCGATTAACATACTATGATGACTAACGTTAACAATGAACTCAATAGTGACTCTTGGGCTCTAAATTCATGTGACTGGAGCATGATGTATTAGACTTCAGTGTCACCAATTGCCTAAACTTAGTTTACTGCAACAGAACCATAGCATCTTTTTTTTTTGGATAATAATTATAGCATCTTCGGTGCTATACTTACCCAACTTATTGATTAGTTGATCTCCAGTTAGTTGGTTTCTTTGTCGTTTCCTTGATAGTTGCACCACCAACCTAGCCATGACAAAGCCAGGGTAACTGATCTGCAAGAGGAGAGTATTGTCCATAAGCCAGATTAGAACAATAAAAATGCTCCAGGCAAGCATCAGATTAAATTTTAAAACAACAAAAATAATTATTAAATTTCCCTACCAAAATATTTTTTAATGGAAATTCTCAGTTTAAAGAAGAGCCTTACACTTGCTAGCATTTTTGCAAATGATAAAAGAGAATCCTGTATGAATAGAAACTCCTTTCAAGTGTCAACTCAGTCACCGAAACCAAAAGGTGAACGCCTCCTACTTCCCCCTTCCCCATACTGTTCATTCCACTTTCTTAGTTCATTCATGCTAGAGGCATCATATGCAACAGAGGTACCCACCTGTTTAGGTTAGGAAAACCACATTCACATTAGAATCCATGAAGACATTTGCATGTTCCACATGTATGAGCTTTAACAATATCTACCTCAATCTCAAAACATGGTTGAAAATCATACCTTAGATTTCGCATGAATAAAATAATCTAGAGTAAGTACTCTTAATGCTGATTCTGATTTAATTCCACCTTCCTGACGAAAGAAACACTTGTTATCTTATTGGGATACTAGTGATAGTATATGCCAAGGAAGAACCATTGGCAGGTTTCAATTGTCTTTCTTCCAACTAAGATGCAGAATCAGATCATACATACACTGATGAAATAAGGAAGAAAGATCCCCAAATATCAACATGTATGGAAACATTTCATACCTTTTTTTCATCATCCAGAAGTTCCTGTACTGGCCTATATGCTGCTGCAATGCACAGATTCTGGAGCAAGAAACTAAGTAAGAATGATGTTCTATAATTGAAAGACCATATCAGGAGACTATTCTGTTACTACCTTCAAATCGCTTCCAGAGTATCCTTCTGTTTCATTTGCAAGCTTGTCGTATCTAAAAGATTCTTCAAGTCTTTCTTGAGCTAGCAGTATTCTTAAAATTTTGGTTCGGTTTTTGGCATCAGGAAGGTCCACATATATCCTATAAGCTCAATATTTAATATCATTACTAAATATGAAAAACAATCTAGGGAAATTATATATGTTACCTTCTTGGCAAGCGTCGTATGACAGCATCATCAAGATCAAATGGACGATTAGTAGCACCCAGAACAAGAATTCTTTGGCTATCTTTAGATCTGAGCCCATCCCAAGCTGCCATAAATTCATTTCTCATCCTTCTGGTGGCTTCATGCTCGAGTGCACCTCCTCGAGCACCAAGTAAACTATCAATCTGTCAAAAAGAGTTTTAGTTCTATATATTGTAGATTCTTTTTAAAAAAATGTACTGCATTAGTGTTCCTACGTACAAGTGCAAGCAACTCAGAGCCTAGCAACCAAGAAACATACAAGGCTGTAAGCGATCTAATCATTAATTACAGAAGCTCCTCAGCAGGTACTATACTCGTATATCTAGAAAATATCTAGTTTAAGGATGATTGCAAGGTAGACCGTCCTTCCGATTGTAATAAAAAAGTGCTAGCCTGTTGGAAAGATAGCCTAATAGGACTCTATGAGCCAATTACAAATTTGAGACCACAAGAACTGGTGATTGGTGGCTTCAAATTGGACAAAATGTTGCTGAATGATCATATCTTACTGTTCCTTTGATGAAAGAAATGATTACCTCATCAACAAATACAATAACAGGTGCCAGTCTGCTAGCGAAGGAGAAAAGGGCCTTAGTGAGCTTCTCAGCATCTCCAAACCACTGTTTGTCAACAGCAACAAATAAAAGGTCAGACACAAGTAATATATTCTGGATGAGTTACATAAAAGCAAGCCTACCATGAAAACAAGGGTTTGCTAGATATCAAGATGAAGTGAGATGTTCAGTGAGGTTGAAAGTTCCTTATTTTAATTTTTTCATAGTGAATTTCTCCGTCATGTGCATGACCCTTGGATTAGGCAAAGGAGTTTTGTCATATTCAATATATCTTTTCTCGTGGTTTGTTTTGTCTTTTGCGTGTGCTATGTAAAGCTGAGAAGTATTATCCCCTGTGATCTTCTCTCCATAATGAATTTCTTTTCTCAATAATGAATCTACACTATATTTTTGTGTAGATTAGGCAGAGTTCTGCTAAACCATGTTAGATGTTCTAGTTTGCTCACTTTTTTGTGTGCTTCTTTGCTTCTTTTTTATCTACACTGCAAGCTTTCATTACTTAGAGACCAAAAGATCATCCTCAACACTAGCTGCCTTTTTTTCACTCTTCACAAACTGCCTTTTTCTGGGGTCAATGAAGCACAACATTACATGCAGTTGTTTTTTTATAAGAATTACTGAGCGAGAGGGCTCAAGGTGCTCTTGAAATAAAAAGAGAGCAAGATTATTCCAAAAGAAAAGGCTCCTAACACCACGCCCTTAACTGTAAAATACCTAAAAAGAATAAGAAAACTCCCAATTAAATCAATATCAATGTGGATCATGTGCAAGAGTCATTTTGAAGTTGATATTAAGCTCAAACATCATTGATGTGCATTTACATATCCAATGCCAACTGAAAATCCCTAACAAAATCTAATTTCATAAACGCAACCTACCAATAACTATTAAGATACCATAAGCAAAGCAAGATTTATCATTTACTAACGGTAAAAAAACCATTTATTCAAATGTTTCAGGCTAAATAATAGTGATTAAGTAAAAGTATGTTGCAGAAATTTCAAACCGAAGAAAAATGATGTCATCTTAACATAAAAGTCCAATGCAGTTTACCTTCGATGTAAGAGTTGAACCAGTTATGCTCATAAAATTAGCTCCAGACTCTGTTGCAAGGGCTTTAGCAAGAAGAGTTTTCCCAGTCCCTGGTGGCCCAAAAAGCAATATCCCTTTGCAAGGCTGAGGCATACAAAATCATAGGCTTCAATTAAATCTTAACCACATGTACTAAGGGGACATAGAAAACAAAGAGCCAATATTGTTAGACAGAAAAAGGCAATACCATATATACATTAAAGTTGCAAAATATATGCTTATTTACAAATTATATCAGCATCAACATTACCCCAGTGCCTCAAAAGAGACTCCCGCCTGGGCAAGGTAGGGGAGTCAGGTGTATACAACCATACCACTGTAAAATTAAAGAGGTTGTTTCCAATTGACCCAATGATGCGAAGAGCAATTGACCATCTGTCGTTTCACAATAAATAAAAAATGCAGATATTTTGGATAGCAATTTGATATAATCCATGATGATCCAAATACCAAAAAACAATTTAATCTGACACAGTGGAAATGGACAAAGCTTATTTACAAATTACGGTTACAAAATCTAATTTAAAAGAATCTTACACGCAAAAGGTTTCCATGAGAAAATAACTCCGGTCTCCTCATAGGAAGAGTGACAAGCTCATTTAATGTCGTCTTCACATCCTCCAAAGCCCCAATATCGTCGAACTTGACCCCAATTTCTTCTGATGGAACCACAGATGAAATAAAATTCTTCTCATAGTCATCTTTAATGGTGCTCTGCAGTTACAGTAACATAGAAACTAGCATGAGATCGCTGAAATTGCACTTTAAAAATTTATTGATGTAGAGTTGACGTGGCAGTAATGCTTTACCTTTAGATTTTGTGAGGGTTTATTTAAGATTCTTTCTTGCTCTCGTAGTCTCGATATTGCTGTTTCCAAGCTTTAAAAAAGAATAGATCATTATAAGGAAATGTATGGGTGCTTGACGATTAAGTACTATAAATTCATAATACCAAATTATTACCTTTGACGAGGCATTGCTAGTCTACCATTACTTATTGATGGACTAACACATGAAGACAAGTAAATATTTCTAGCCCAACCAATAACTTGCTCTGCTTCTGCAGGAAGTCACGTTCGAGTGTTCGACATTAATGTTTGAAAATTAAAGCAGTTACAAAGATAACATTTCACATTAAAATAAGAAAGGATTTTGAGCAATGATCGTATCAGAAGCAAATGGCTAAAGTAAGAAACAAGAATTAAGCATGACTAAAGTTTTCATGGATCATAAGGAAGAAATATGTCAAAGAACAAATTACAAAAACTGGAGGCCGAAGGAATGACTAATGCTAAAAGAAGAAAAAAATCAAACACATGAAAAATAAAAAACAAAGGGAAATAAACTACTGAATGCCCAAACCAATTGCAAAAATATATCCATCACTTTGAAATAAGTTAGCATCGCCTAGGCAGGCGAGAGGCTTATACTATCTCCGAACTTCATTAGCATAATTTAGCAATATCAATGACCCCTGTTAGGGTATCTTCCTCAATAGGTACACTTTTGAATGGTTCTATCTTCCGTCAGATATGACAAATCATGTAGAAAGCATCTCCCTAGAAATTGATATCTGACCCATGACCACTGTCCTCAATTCCTCGCAGAGTCATTTGATGCCATCTTCAATGGAAAGAACAAATAAATCAAAAAAGAAAGACCCAGAAAGACCCTAGCAAGAGTCCGGAGGCATCCCATAACAGCTGATATACGCATTCTTCCCTAAAGCCTTTTCATTCAAATTCCGGCCCTCTACAATGCTACTTGTACTTTGTAGTTGACGTGACATTCCCTCTGAAACATCAACCTTTTGAAGTGCCCAATTATCAAAATCTCCATAATGGAAAAAAATTTGGCAAACCAACAAAAAATGTAGCGATAGGTGAACACAAACTTACAACTTCAAGAGTCACATGAGATATTAAGAGCAACGAGTGATTTGGGGATTATTGTCTTGTGCAAGGTCGGCAAATTGAAAGTTGAGAACATTAACCCTATCTAATAATGAATCAACCCTACTGTGATCTGTCACAGGTCACAACTTCTAAGTTCTAACCATGTTACATGCCTTTCATTTTTGTCAGATATACCAACTTGATTATCCGCATTTGCAGGTGTCTTCACAAATGACTTAAGCAATTAAGATTTTCAAATATCACAAACATTAAGGGGCATTACTGTTGATCTTTTCTTAACTTGCAATTACCTAATGTAATTATCGAAAGCCTAAATCCTACATGTGAATTTATGTTCTGTTACTCTATCCCCAAGCAGCAGGCAACAACCAAACATATGCCTCCTCTCGTTGTCTCCTCATTGACATCAAAATCGCTAAATACTTGACAAAGATAGACACACTAATTTCACATGCTAAAAGATCAATAATGAAGCAGTAGCAAGAGAGTTATAATGAAGCTTCTCTAAGTACAAGCCGATAACATGTTAAAAAGTCTTACTTTGCCTGGTTAAAACAAAATCATCACTTGCCACAAGTGACAGCTCTGAACAAGAAAGCTCGTGATCATCTAAGACCTGAAAATTACAAATCAAATTAGATAATAAAAAATACATATTTGAAAATTTGAGATGGATTTGTGCAATAAAAAAGTCAACCAGCCATTTTTTTTCTTTTTCTATTGATTGATCACCAAGCAAGAAATTCTCCTCTATACTCTTTGAAAAGAAAATAAGAATACTACTTTTTTGAAGTTTCCAGAATACCCTCATGATTTTTGTTCCCATTTTGCCCTCAAGTTACTGAAAATTACGTCTCTGTTTCATTCTGCTTCTCTCGATCCCAAACACTACTAGGCTACGACTGCCGCAACTCCTGAATCCTCCATCCGATGACCTAACAAATGGTGGAATCCACTGAGCTCGAGTCCCAAGACTGTGTGCGGATAACCTTCTCCGTTGCCACCCTTTACTTCCCCATCAACCACCCCTTCCTCTTCCTCATCCAAATCCATAACCAGAACCTTCCGTTCACTCATCATCCACAATTCATACCCCAACCACCGCTTCATCAAAGCTGTGTGTTTCTCACCACACAACACTTCACCTAGCTATTCCGGGATGGATCTATATTTTGTTCGTACTTTGATCGATTACCGTGGTTTTTATCGTTTGATTGTGTGATAAAACTACTTGATTAGTACCGTTCATGTCTGTTCTATTGTATTGCTTGCGGTCGGTTGTGGTATTTTTGGTGTTTTGGTTTGAGTAGGTTATTTTTTCGTAGGCTGTGATGTTTGCATTGAACCTCTTAACGTGGATTGTAATTGTTCTCTTTGGAAGACTTCTTTTGGTGATCATAGTAATCGGGAAGATTTTAAACGATTGGTTATGGTTTTTGGCAATTGGATTAGAGTTTGATGTCAGTTTGCCTACATTTATCAACAATGGGTAAACATTATATATGGTTGAAATATGATACAATGTGGATCATATTGGTCGATTGAATGAAAGAAATACACCTTGGAACATAACTGTGTTGTGTTTGAATAATGTTAATAAAATGTGTCCACAAGTTCAGGTAACTTAATTAATATTGTTAATTGCACATTCATTGATATTTTCATATGTAATGACGGCTAGAAATTTAGAATGATGTATTAACAATGACTCCACACTATTCCGGTAACCAGACAATACGGATCAAAGTTGGACGTATCATTCGACTAGATTTCTGAAATTGAAGTGATTAGATTTCAACCCCCACACCATTATTGTATCATCTTTTTAGATATTTATAATAGAAGCTCTATATCTTCAAGTCTTGGATATAATATGCTTATATATGCCCTATAAATTTGATCTCCTCCTACATACTATATAACATTTTTTCTTCACATAGAAACCTATAAGAAAAAAAGCACATGCAAAAGCATGTGCCAGTCACTAGTTTTGTCAACAACAAAAAATTGAGCATTTGATTGTTGCCAATCGGAAGAAGAATAGCAATACTGTGGCATATACATACCCTATGTAGTTCAACTATATTGTTTCTTGATAAGATGATTCTCCTGTCCTGTTCCAGCTGGTTGTGGAATTTTTTCAGCGCTTCATCTTCCTGCAGTTTGATTTGGAGGATATAAGATTTGTAAACGAGTAAACCGAATTGTAACTATTTACGAAGGATGAGGCAACCATTACTTTATTCAACAGCCTATCAATCAACAAACATAAAAAGCATGATGACACCTTGTGACTGGAGTGGTCACTTCAACTAATTTATGCATTCATTGATGATGCATCAACTTAAACAAAAGATTACAATAAAGATATGATAAAGATCAGGTATTAGTATATACTTTCTGCATGAGGATGTTGCAGTAGGTATGTGGACATACAAGGATGGAACAAATTAATGAAGACATTTGAGATAGAGTTGAAGTAGCCCTAACCCAAGAGAAACTTGCACAACATTATTTGAGATGGTTTGGATATATCTAGCAGACACCTATGAAGACATCGGTGAGTAGAGCTTCAGGACGCAAGGAAAGCGCAACGAGAGTAACGAGTAAACCCAAAAAGGGTTGGAACTTGGAGTAGCCTCACCCAAGATAAAGGTGTGCGACATTGTTCAAGCTGGATCAGATAAATCCGACCAAGACACTAATGAGAAGAGTTTTGAGACATGAGGAAAGCAAAAGGAGAGGCAAGAAAAGCCCAAGATAAATTTGGAAAGGAACAATCTAAGGGACACGTGAAGGTTTGAAATATTTCCAATTATTTGAATTTGGATGGGAGCACATTGATTGGTCATCTTACCAAAAAACAAAAAGATACATTAATAATACAAATAACAGTCATCAATGCAATTAGTTGCTAATACAGTAAGTAGGAGTAGCTAATAAGATGCAAGCTAAAATAATCAACAATGGCAATAAGCCATCAAGAGAACACGTAAATGCTTTTAAGAATAGGAGCATGGAAGCCAAACGAACACATAAATAAAATGTGAAGCAATCAACGATAAATTACCTTTGGAGGATCAACAGATATCACGTTAGCAAAGACTTCATACAGACCATCTCTTTTAGACATTTTATTGGACTTAAACCGTTCAGTCAGTTGCGACAGTGGAATAGTCTGCAACGTAATTAATTGACCAAAAAATCATATGCAGTAGAACAAAATAAACAACTTAAATAGTAGAACGAAAATGATATGTTTTTCAACTAGATGTTTTTGCCTTCTATGTTCATTTTGTGTGCTTACGCATACACCTGCACACCAAAAATTGTGCAGGAAAAAACACAAGGATAAAATACTTTCCTAGTGGCTGAAACAGAAGTCCCCAATCTCACAGAGTTTTTTATCAGTCAATGCCATCAAGAAATCTAATGAAAGGAATTTGAGATCACAACTAGAACCAAAAGGCAGTTATAGTCATCATAACATATTAACATGACTGGTGTGAAAAAAATCATCATCATCACTACTACTGGCAACGAGAACAATGACAACAACAAAGGCTCAGCCTTGATCACAAGGTCAGCAAGCCTATGTCTTATCTAATAATACTTCAAAAAGAGAAGGGTTCTAATAAAGACCTGACCACAAAACCATAGTTATGCCAGATCTTTTACTACTGTTTTTATTTACTTGGAACTTCCAAACAGTTAAGAGTTTACTTTTGATGGAATTTTTAATAATCAAAGAGGATGGTTGTCAAACAAATTAAATCAATTGGCACCCTAAAAGGAGAAAAAAATCAATAAAACCCCACAGAGACTTATTAGCTTATACCACTCACTAATTAATGAAATAACAGGAAGGTACCACTCATATTACGCACAATATGAGAGAACTTAAAATTGTAAATGTCAAGAGCAATCGAGGTGGATTCCCTGAGCATAGGAATTGGCTTATTGAACCCATTTTTTCCATGTGGTGAGTGTGAGGGCAGTGAATGCCGCTTGGGAGTAAGTTTGAGGGAAGGGATGCTTAGTGCATTAATGTATTGAAAAACTAACAAGGCATGCTTTCAAGAAAGACAATCTTCATAACGTGTTTTTTCAAATCTACTTTCCCATACTGCTGTAGAGGATGATTAGTATGACTGCTGCCATAATTAGAAATGGATAAATCCGACATACGTTATCCATTTAGGAACTGGTATTCATGTAAATCGCTAAGACAAGAATTTAGCACCTCCAAAACAAAACCTAGTTCAAAACAAAGACTAACCATTCGACCTAGGTGAGCAACTTAAGGAAGTGCCATCTGCAAACACATACATGCAACAGTGTTACCATTGTCAAAATTGAGAAGGCAAAAATCACATGTAGAAGGTATGAGAATATAAAAGGTCACCATTGATGTTTAAATATTCGCTTATGAAACACCAAGGTTAAGATACCCATGTTGCAGGCATAACCAAATAAGTCCCAATTAATCAACAATTTCAGAAAAGACTAGGTATGTTTTTCTCCCCTCTCCATATCAAGTACAATAAATTTCCATGGAGCCCAAAGGTTAATCATCTTATAGAATTTTAAAATAAATGTGTTTCAACTCTTTCACATATGAAGATGGCTATAAGTGTATGAAACTCATACAACAAAACTTAAGATGTTGATGCCATTTTGCATAATGATGGGCATTTAGGTCCATTTTCAAGCATTTAAACTTGTTTGTTTAGGTAACAAAATTGTGTTTGATAATGTCTTGGGTATACCAGAATGACATAAAAAATGCATAAGTAAACCCTAGATAATAATATGTTGGATATAAAAATGACTTAAAGATATATGCATGAATGAAACCTATATATTATCTCTCAACAACCACATTGAATGCTGTAATGCTCCATAACCATACTCCTGTAGAAACGATTTCAAGACTTGCAACATATGCAAGCTTCAATACGCTAACTCAAACAACATTGTGAATGATGATAAAGCATGCCATAGGATAAAATGTCATACAAATCTATCTTTCTCCTTTGACCACGTTCCCTGTTTATTCTTTCCAAAGATGAAAACATGAGATCCTGTAAGTTGGTTGAACATCTCTTCCAGTCTTTGAAGAAATACTTTATAGTTTGACCTTTTTGTGGCCCTCGATATCTCCGCTGAGTCCACAAAGTAGACAATCACATTTCGCAAGAAAGAAACAACCTGTGAAAAAGGAAAGCAATAAATTTATTTAAAAAAACTTGTGACTATGTCTATGGGCAAGCAACAGAATATAAATACTGAAAAAATAAAGAAGCAAACCAATCAAAGACGGTATACCACCTCGCAGAGTGAATTGATTGCAATGTGCCAATCTTGTGCCTCGATGTCGAGATCATGCGCTATGTCCTGAACTACATAAGCAAGATTGCATTTTAGAACAGGAAAGCCGTACAATAACTAACCATAGAAATTGAAATAATGGTTCTATTACATCTTTTTTTCAAAGAACATTACAGTACAATACAGCTGGCCAGGAGTCAACTGAAGTAAGGGATACAGCATACATATGACATAAGCAAGCAAACAAGAGCTTATTACTTGTGTAATATACTGGACGCTAAAGATTTGCCATGCACAAAAAACATTAAATTCAATTATCACAATTAAAGAAAAGAAAAGAAAAGGTAGAACTTGTCGTTTATTGAAACCCAAAACTATCAGCTATGCTAAAGATGCATATGCAATATGGAATTCACAACAATTGGCGACTACAATTTTGTATGTAAAGAAGGATGGGAAGACGCTCGTGTGACCAAGCCTTAATTGTAAATACATTAAAAATGACCAACATGGGTTCATAAGAATGGTTGTACATTCAAGGTTAATCAACTGGAGCAAGGCACATATCTGTTGCTGATTAACAGATGCCTAAAGATATGTGCAGATCTGCATCCATGAGAATCAAAATGAAGAAACTATGAAGTGGGATAGAACCATACTGTCGATCCAATAGATTGATGTTTTTGCATCATTTTTATCCACATCAGCATTATCCAACATAACAGCAACTTTGTTTCCAACGGTTTTATAAACTTCTCCACGCTGACCAGTCGACAGAGACCTGACAGTTGAAGAAAAAACCTAACGTAAAATAACATAACCTTCAAAGCTTTTCAACTTTTGAAGAGTTAAAAAGTGTAACATGTGATGGATATTAAAAGTTGAACAAAATGATTGGGACAATACAGATAACAGTGCATATATTTTCTCCTTTTTCCATTGGTAAAAGGTAACGGTGCATGTCCAAAATAATATGCGGATAAGCTAGCTGTGAACCACACAACTTTTATTTTTCATAAATGAAGAAACTAAGACTTTTATTGGATCCACCAATATACGCAAACCAATTTGGACTCAGCATAGTCGTACGACGTAGCATGCTATAGATAGAGCAGAATGCAACACGTAACGGTAATATGTTTTAATCTATATATTACAAGATCTGACAAACATATGAGATATACTACTCAAGCCACCTATAGATGGTAAAGAACTAAAGATCAAGATAGTGGGTCCATATTTAGATCTTTTTGTACATGTGAAGTGTGAACTTTTCTGAGCTTCAATAAATTTGCATGATGTTATACTTGCTGTCATAGAGGTACGGATTGATTAAACATTACCATTTAGTCAAACAAATGATCTTAGGGCAAATTTTAATCAAAATATAATATCTATCATATCCGAGGGAAAGAATTCCTTAAAGTAGCTGCAAGTGCTTTTAGTTTCACATGTATAATCAAGTTACATTCAGAGTTCAACTTCATTAAATTGTGAAAAAACCTTAGTATGTTAAATGCATGTGCAAACATTAGTTATTTATGTTTTTTTGTTTCATATATAAATTAGTTCAGCTATAAACATCAAGTAATATTAATATTGCATAACATACATAATTTTCATTTGAAATGAAGTAGACCAAGGGTATGTTTGTGCCAAGGAAATTGACTGGAAAATGAATTGCTTAAGTCAAAAGATAAATCAATGGAAAATAAATACGCCATAAATTATTTTCATTTTGATCAAATTGTTCTTTGTCTGCTACTGGAATCTATTGGAAAATTTATAATTTTAATTATTTGAGAATGATTTATGAACAAGAAAATGTCAAGTTTTAGATAAATTATTATAAGAAAGTTCTGGTATATAATATTTTCTGTAATTTAATATATTATTATGAATATTTAAAAATAATCATGGAATTCACTAAGTTGTGTTTTTATTTCTCAAATATACTTTCAGTGTTTTTGTTACTAAAACATTATGCAATATATATAATTATAAAGATATTTGACAGTTTTATACATGATTCTTAATTTTGTTGCATTTCACTTTGTTTTCTGAGTGAACATGAGAAACAGAGAGAATAATTTCTTTTTGAAAATTGGCACAAATCCTTGTTTTCTGTGTGCATAACCCCTCTCAAAGTGTAATAGTGCAAGATTATAACACGGCACCAATAGTGAAATACCAACAACAAAGCCTTTAATCCCCAACTAATTGGGGTAGGTTAGAAATGAACTCAAAATAATAATGGTTCGGGCACGTGCGTCAAATCCCTTTTATCTAACGTCAAATCCCTGAGAATATTCAAATCTTTTATGTCGATTTTAACCGTTTCTTCCCAAATTAATTTTGGTTTTTCTTCCCTCTTTTTATGTCTTCGACACGGCTCAACATCCTCATTTCAGCCACTTTCATATTTTACACGTTTTTCGTAACCCAACATTCCAGTTCATACAACATCACAGGTCATATAGCGGTCCTATAAAATTTTCTTTTTAACTTAGAGAGATTTCTTTGTCACATAAGATGTTTGATGTTTGCCGTCATTCCATCCACACTGAGCTAACCCTATAACTAACATCTCCGTCAATCTCCCCATCTTTTTAAAGTATCGACCCTAGATATCTAAATATATCATTCTTGCCCACCAGTTGATCATCCAATCTAATCTCTTTTTCAACAGTGTTAACGACATTGAAATAACACTTCATATATTCAGTTTTCGACCTACTTAGTTTACCACCACTCTAGTTTCCTCTCAACACCTATCCTACTCTCAATTAATAACACATCATCTGCAAAAAACATACAACATGGGACCTAATTGTATTTCTTTTGTTACATCGTCCATCACTAAAGCAAAATGGATATGAACTTAAAGTTGATCCCTGGTACAGTGCAATCCTAATTGGTAAGACACTAGTTTCACTATCACATACTCTAACGCTAGTTTCCACTTCCTCGTACATATCTTTGATCAAGTTAACATATTTTGTTGATACGTTTTTCTCCTTCATGGCCCACCACATAACACTTCTCGGAACTCTATCATAAGTCTTCTCTAAATCAATAAAAATCATGTATAAGTCTTTCTTGTGTTCTTTATACCTCTCTATGAGTTGCCTAATCAAGAATATGACATCGACCGTTGACCTTTCAGGTATAAATCCAAATTGATTATCTTTAACACTTATTTCTCTCCTTAAACGGTGTTCAATTACTCTTTCTCATAGCTTCATAGTGTGACGCATGAGCTTGATACACCAATAGTGAAATACAAACTTCCAATATTCCAAATACTTGTATCTTTTTCTCTTTTATAATGATGATTAGGATCCAGGTCATGTGAAACATTTAATTAAGTATATAATACAGGCAAATGCAGAATAATCTAAGAATGTGATCTATCCCTTTTGAAGACTGCATAACAACATTACATAATTTTTTGTATACTTTTTAACCTAATGATTGTACAAGTAGCCTATATCTTAAGCTCTATAATGGTAAGAAAGTGTACGACAAATTGGAGCTTCCATGTGTTGTTGACATAGGCATGAATATAACCCAGGAGCAAATTTGGTTTGTAAATGTATATTTGGCCAAGAGAATAGCTTAACATCACTTATATAAGTTACCTAACAAATCATTCAAGTAAATCTTAAAACCATTATGTATACTTGCAAGGGGGCAAAAGACGCCATAATATAACCATGATAAAGTTTTTTATCAGCATAACTATGATAAAGTTCAGCTGTTCAATTTGTTTTTGACAAAAATTCTTTATCGGCTTTTACAATGTTGAGATGAGACTTGACTACCTTTTATCACCTTCTATACACACAGGAGCTCCAACATACTTCACACGATCACCTGAAAAATACCAGATTGTGCATCAGGATCAATTTGAAAAGTATCAAAGATCAAAATAGACAACTCAATGAGTTGTAAAACCCGTTTTACATGGACAACTATCATTATTTTACTTTTACCCTTAAACATACAAGACATAAATGGAACGACACTAATATAAAAAGCCTTTCAATCTTCCTAGTGTAATGCCCAAGAGATAAAAAATTCATCTAATTGCTATGCATGAGAGAGAGATAATGGATTAATGGTCCAACAATACCTAATCATATTAATCTTGGAAGCATCCAATCACATATTCTAAATATATTCATAATTCATTATAAATTTTCATTTGAAATTTAACAGTGGAAAGATGAGTACAATACTACAACTAGAGGGCAATTTGAAAGGGACGATCATTTCATCGCTTCTTTCAGATTGCTACTTTTGAGTTTCAATTTCCAACCGATCATATCTATAGAACAAATTATGAAATAAGCAAACCAATAAATATACGTAGCAAAATAAAACTTGAAATACAACAAAAATGATATTAAATAACCCTAAAAGATAATTACCCTTTGTAAAGAGCCTGCATGACTGCTGTGTGGAGTTAATGGCATCCTCCTGACTTGTAACTGAGGAGCTCTCAGGTTCAGATTGCCGAGAGATTTTCTGAAATAAATCACAACAGAAAAACTATTTGAGTAACTAGAGAACATTTGTTATCATTGTGCGATACTAACAGTCACAAACTCACAAACTCACAATTCACTAAACCTGCAGGAAGAAATCCATTGATTTAAAATTTGCCATTTGGCTTATGAATAAAAGGAAATGGCTTTGGATTACAAATTGATGGATTCATAATTCACATGATTTGTTCAACATACTTAAAATTTCACATTGATACCATTTGAAATACAAATAACACTTGATTCAGTTATGCACCGATATGAAATGATTGAAATAAGATCTAATTGCGTAAATTTTTGAAAAGAAATCCACCTCTGCATGTCATCTATTTTTTATGATATGTGTGAAGATAAAGATGATATCTTAAAATTCACAACAAAATTGCAAACCTTCAAAACAATCATCCAAACAAATCACTTGGAAAGGGCATATTCCAAATTGAGTGCAATCTACTGTTGAAACTTGAAATATTGTATCTAGATATACCTTCAGTTATAACATGCACTACAATAGCCTAAAGAGTATAAGGTAGTCAGCTCCTTGAGCATTGAAGGATCAGAATTCAGAGAAAAGATTGATAGATTTCAACATCAAGTATTTTCATCAAATCAGTAAACAGCTGGATTTTAAACATGCATAAAACTCTCCCTAGCCATAATCATAGAATCTCATATAGGCAATGTGCCTTTACTACCAAATCACAAAATAGTTGTTAAGAGTTAACTTATTCCTCACCACTCCAAGCTCTTCAAAGATGTGTGGTACCAACTTTTTGAGGGCTTCCCTGGAAGTGCGTATATCCACGTTGTCTTCGTCACTTTCATCTGTTTGAGCTTTATCAATGTCGGCATCATTACTTGCATCATCTTCATGTTCCGAGCACGACGTGCATTCTTCCCCTGACTCCATGCTTTCTTCATCTTCGTCACTTTCTGCATCTTGTGACTGACGAAAGCTCAAAATTAGGAAGCTACTTTAATAATACTTTGTGCAATCGAAATGTAAAATAAGAAGCAACCAAATGGATAGTTCTTTTCGACTTACAAGTGGGGCAAAGATACTGCTGTCCACCACCAACAAAGGAACCTGTAAATCCCGAGAAAGAGCTTTCACCATTCTTTCACGGTAAAGCTCAGTCCCTGTGGATAAAATGCAGTTGAGAAAAGCTCAAATACTTGACAGTTCAAATGCATAAGAACAAAAACAGATAATAACCTGGAATTCCCTCAAGCAATATCCTCCCACTTGAGGAAATTAGACGACCACCATATCTTGAAGCAAATGTCTTGTGCTTCAAGTGTGAAGCAGCACACTCCACCAACAAATTCTTAGTGTGCTCACTACAGAAGCAATAAAAACCAATCACTCACGGTCATACACTACCAAATCGTCATGAAATCCGCAAACAAAACCAGTTACCTAACGTAATATGGAAACGACTCCCACGAAATCGGTATCTCCTCCCACAGAGTGACCCTCTTCAGAAACTCATTCCTGAACCTCCCCTGCTTCGTAAGAAACGGCGACTCGTTATCTTCAACCTCGAACGAAAGCTTCTCGTTACGCAGCCACTCCTTCTGATCCTGCTCCCCTAATCTAGCGTGCTCGTCGCCGTTCCCCGCCTCTCTCTTAACCTCCCCGCACAACACCTTCCTATGCACAGAGTCAGAAGCATCGTCCCTTACGGAGACGTGCTTCCCTTCGCCACTCCCGGAACTATAAAACCTACACGCCGTAAGATTCCTTCGCGGACCGAAATCACTACTGTCTCTACCGAGCCTCGACGGTACCGAAGTGGAATGTTTACTCCCACGAGAAGTAAAATTTTCGCTAAAACTATGGTGGGAAAACTCTTGCCGACGAGCTCGTCGGAAAATGACGGCTATACTCGAGGTTTTTCCCTTCAAAAAGCGACCGTACATTGTGGTTCGCGGCGATCCAGGGTTTGTTCGACTCGCGAAGCCGAAACCTTGGGTGAGATGGTGCTCGGAGTGATGACACCACCCGAATTGGTTTCGCTGCTGTTTTTATAGCTCCGGTAGGGTTCCGGGGAAGAAACGGAAACCGGCGAGGACGGGAATGGTCGAGGGCCTTCTTCGCTCGCGAACGCGACGGTGTGCTTGGCTCGTGAGGAAACGGATCTGGGCCGTTCGTTTAGGGCGTTATGTTTTATAGCGATTATCGGGTCGGCGGTTTGAATCCAAACCCAGTTATTCCCTTCAACTGTGTTCCAAATTCCAGTGTATTTTTTTGGGTAAAAAAAAGGAAAACTTTTAGCAATACACAAGCTCAGCAGTATTTTCAAAACTATATACACACCTCCTGACGTCGATTAAGTAGAATTGGTTGATTTTGAAATTGTTGCCCATAACTCTCAAAATATTCAACCACTTAGGAAACGAAAAAAGATGGAAATGAAACGAAGGCTCAAACTCAATGCTCCTAAGAATTCGGTACAAGAAGTGTAAATGTCATTAATAGAAACTCAATAAGAACTATTGCCTTTGCTTACAACTAGGCTAAGGACATTCTCTCAAGAATGTTGCTCTTTGGTGTCCTTGGTTCGGGTCCCTCTAGATCTACTATTAATCTATTATGATTAAAAATTATATTTGCTTATAGTCCTTATACATTATGTATGAGAGTAATAAGTCACACTACCTTATATTTTACACTTATTAATCTTTTAAAAATAACTACCTAATCAAGTTTGAATTTTACATTTTATCCATAACGCATATCCAACCTTAGTTTATGTATAAAAAGCGAACGGCCGTTCGTTTGGGGCGCTGTGTTTTATTGCGATTATCGGGTCGGGCATGCAGGATCCGAATACGAACCCGGTTATCACCCCCTTCAACTACATTTTCCACTTCCTCGCGCGGCTTTCGCACGCACGACGACGCCCATCACCCTCGGCTCCGGTTCAGGTGAGTTCCGTTGCCATAACATTTGAAGCAACTCTGCTTTATTTTCATTCAAGCTTGTTATTTTGATTTCATATTTGGCTTTCTTTTCACAAACTCTAATCTTGTCATGCTTGTGATTTTTCTGTTTTCACTAGGAGTCATCCCTCGTTCGAATTACCATTATAAGTGTGGTTTTCAGCTAAAACGGTGTTTTAATGTTCCATGGTATTGACAATCTTGCTCTGGTATTTGTTTAGATGGGAGAAAAACAAGGGTTTATAACACGATTTTTAGGGGAAAAGACAATGTTTTGGAAAAAGAAACATGTTTTTATGATCCTTGAACACCTCTCTCACCGCAATTTTCCTTCTTTTTGAGGCTCCAACTTCAACACACTCGCCACAAACCCGAGGTCGAAAGAAGGTGGCGCATCTCCACTACTCCATAAGTCCATAACCAATGCTTTCGGCTTTGCCTTTTTTTGCACGGATTTACTTTCGGAAAGAAGAAGTGGGTTGGCTAAGAGGAGATGTTTGTTGAAGTAGGAGATAATGGTTTGGGGTTTGGGGGGGATTCGGAGAATAGGTGATCCGAAAGGTAGGTGAGGTGTTGCCGACAAGGTGTTTGTAGCATTGCCTCTTTGAATAATTTATACTAATTTGTCTTGCACAATTTCATGCTTTTTTCCATGGTAGAAAACAAGTCTTTAGGGGTTCAACATTTCTTTGAATTTGTTTATTTGGTAAAATGCACCTAATTTGTGCTTAGCAAGTCATGAACCAAGTAGATCCTCATTTTTCAAGAACTTACTAAAAATTTAGGTGATTATTGTCTAAGTAGTATTTTTGAAGGATAAGTAAATTCGTTTATTAATGGAAGGAATTTATTTATGCGTGTCTGAAGACCTTGAAGTCACATGAAAAGTTAAATTTATACTAAAATTGACACTGAAAAGTTCTAAGTTGTGTTTAACGAATTGAACAAAAGCTGTAATTTTTTTCCGAACACCTAAAATTAGCGAAAACAAGATTTTTCTTCTTCTTTCATTTATCGATGGTTGTTGTTTTATAAACTTGGATTCAAAATCAGGTTTTAACACATGGGTTTTTTCTCTCCAAATGGACCCTTTGTTCCCCTTCTTGTTGTTTTTTGTAGATTTTTGTTTGGCTATCTACTGAAACAGGCGTTTCGCGGAGTGGCAGTCACAAGTGTCCTATCTGTTACATTGGTTGTTACATTGTTTGTGGTCCCATTACTCAAGTAATGGTGGTATCTCAAGTTCTCAATTCAAAGAATGGTTTGGTTCGGCCGATTTTAAGCACCGGATCGTTGTTGGATTCGTTATCTGTGATTTGGACTGTTCAGAAGAGGTGGATGACAAAGAGCCGGAGAGTGCAGGACAGGAGCAAGCTCAAGAGAATTCATGATCTGGAAATAGCCACGGAGAGGTGGAAAGTGGCATCCAAGGTGTTGTTTCTAATGGATGCGTTGAACAAGGAGCCCGAACAGGTGATCCCCTTGCGAGGAATGGAGAAGTACAGACAGCAGATAAGTCTGAACAAGCCCCACAAGGTGTCCGATTTCATAGCCAAGTCGCCCAAGTTGTTCGAGTTGTACAGGGATAAGATGGGTGTGACGTGGTGCGGGTTGACGGAGCAAGCTGCATGTTTGATGGAGGAGGAGAACAGGTTGTTGGATTGTAACAAGGACAAAGCTGCTGAGTATGTGACGAGATTGTTGATGATGTCTGTTAATAGGAGGTTGGCGTTGGAAAAGATTGCATTTTTTAGGAGGGATTTGGGCCTCCTTTGGGATTTTAGGAAAGGATGGGTGAATTGGTTCCCTGAGCTTTTCAGGGTGGTTGTAAACGACAACATTGAGCACTTGGAACTTGTGTCTTGGAATCCTGATTGGGCGGTGACAGAGTTGGAGAAGAGAGCTTTGGTGGGAAATGGGGCTGAACCTCATCAACCTGGCATTCTGTCCCTTCGATTCCCGCTGAAGTTTCCTCCTGACTTTAAGAAGATATTTAGAGTAGGAGGCAAAATTGATCACTTTCAGAAAACGTCATATCTCTCTCCATATGCCAATGCAAGTGATTTGGTTCCCGGCTCGCAGGAGTTCGACAAGAGGGCTGTTGCAATTATGCATGAGATGCTAAGCTTTATGATAGAGAAGAGACTGGTCACCGACCATCTCACCCACTTCCGGCAAGAATTTGTAATGCCTCAGAAATTGATGAGGCTTCTTTTGAAACACTTTGGTATATTCTATGTTTCTGAAAGGGGTAAACGGTTCCATGTATTCTTGACTGAAGCATATGATGGCTCGGAATTGATTGAGAAATCTCCCTTGGTACTTTGGAAAGAGAATATTCTAAGGCTAACTGGATACAGAGGAAAGAAAAGAGGGATCAAAAGATATGATGAATTTTCTGATGTTGAGGAATATGGCCTGTATGCTAATAATGATAACAGTGAGATTACTTTCGATAAATCTGATCATGAAGAAATGCTTGACGATTTAGATGATTTTGCTACTCCAGATGAGGGTGTCATAGAGGCCAAAGAGATTTACAATGCTTATAAAAATAATGATTTATCTTGAAGTAAGTATTTTCATATGAAATCCAAATATTCAGGAACCATTGCTCCCAATTTTATATTTTCATCAATGCTATTTGATTCTTATGTTATGTTAGGCAGTTGCTTAGATATGTTTACAAACTCCCATGTATATTATATACATGCATATCTTCCTATATTCTTACTTCCATGGTGGAACCATTTGAAAACATGCAAAAGTTATTCAGGTCATATGTCGTGGTTGTTATTGTTGTAGCTATGTTTGTTAAGTCTTAAAGCCCATAAGCCATAGTGCAGATGAAACTGATATATGGCTTATAGGTGAATTTGAACTTAAGGCGTCGTGAATTCGTGATAGACATATATGAAAATTGATCAAAAGATATTGGGATATCTGCAGCTGCAAGAGAGCATCTTGTTGTATGCATGCCTTCAAATGAAGTTGCTACGATCACAAGATTGGCAATTAACTGAAACTTTCATACCTGACATGCAGCAAGTTGAATAGTTAGACAAATTTCGAGAATGAATGAAAATATCTAACATCTATATGATGGTACAGCTAAGGATGGCATTAAGTAGGACTATAAATAAAATTTAACTAAACTGAACCTTACTCGTACAACTGCTGGCCCTGAGGGCATGGATGAACTGAACCATCTGCATTGGGCTCTTCTTCAAGGTCATTGCTTTGTTGAATTCCTTTACTTAAGACATAATATTGCAAAATAGAAATGTTCTCTTTGTAAATATTAGCATAAGAAAAATAATTCTAAGGCATACAGTTACATGATGTATAAAATCAGCTCTTGCTGGACGAGTCAACATGTTACAGCTTTGAAGTTTAATTTTTTTATTTTTTCCATTTTCTTTTATCTCTTGGTTAAGCCATGATGTGCATGTTCCAGTCTTGAAGTTTAATTTTTTTTTAATCCTATTTTTTTCTTTTGAGTTTCACCATGACATGCTTTCATAGTATGCGTCAAATGTTTATAGGACTTACACTCAAAATTAGCACGTGAAGAGGAAAAAACATTTAATTCCATATTGAAACTATGTTTTGAATGAAAAATGAATGTGATCATAGTGTTCGGTGTATGTTAGAGATTTAGCCTCTCATTTGCAGAAAAAGTAATCTTATTCAGTTTTCAGTTTTAGGTCATCCTCTTCCATGCGATGTTCCTCAGTAATTGTATGGTTAAGATTGATGCTTAATCACAAATGGTCCATTTATTTCTGATTTGGAGCCATGGTGGTCGTGGATTGCTCAGAGCCATACAACGTCGACTAGAGGTAAGCCACCATATTAGAAATTTCAAGTTAAGAATTTAGCACACTATTGATGGTGAATTATGCATTTAGATGTTGTTCAAAGAAACAAAATCATCACCTTTTTTCCCCAAAACTTGTGCATATAGCATATTTTCTGTTGGCTGACTCAAAGTGGTCTGCATTTTGTTGATATTTTAAAAAACAAACATATGTGATAAATTTTGTTTTCTAATTAGTTAACTCTAGTGTTAAAGATGAGTTGTTTTCTCAAGGTCATCCTAGCTTTCACGTGTCTCATTCCGTAGGACATTGTATTGAATCGTTATTCCTATCCACTTGTCCATGATTTTGTGTTCTACTTCCTATTGTAAATTTCAGATCAACCCATTATAAGAATTTATATCACCCTAAGTTGTGTTTTACCAGGTTGTGCAGCTCACAAGTGACTGGTAAATGCTTAACAGGAACATATGCTTATATCCTTCTACACATGTATGCTCTTGAGAAGTGGTTCCTTAACCGAGCTTTTCTCTCAAAGTACAAAAAGAAAGCTTTGTGAGGTTTCTCGTTTGATTGATTGCCTCAGTGAGATGTATTATAAAGATGAATATATGCCTGGAATTGGATTCTCCTTGGCTCTTATGAGGTGTGTAGGTTTCTTAAGTTTTTGGAAACTGATCGGGATGGAATTTTGGAAGTCAAAAGGAAGTGGAAGAATGCATATTTCATTCTGCTTTTCTGGCATTTGTGCCCAATCATTGGCGAATGTACTCAGCAGGAGCTTATAATGTTGTGATAGGATTGGTGTTTGCTTTTGGAACTGGAATCCTGAGAGTGTAAATTCTTAGAATTTGTGATTGAGTGATGCTTTTGAGAATTCTAGGAGCTTGTATGATTGGTGCATTGTTAACATTATTTTGAGGTGTGAGAGACAATTAATCTTCTGATTTATTTGTTGTGATTGAAATATGTGTTGTTCGGTATGAGAGGAACTCGGTCTAGGTTCTAATTTTCTCTTGTTATGAATGTGTGGCGTAATATTGAAAATGTCTCTCTGCTGCGGTTGGAGTAGGCCTCTGCATATGTTTTGGGGGTAACGTTGACGTAAATGAATATATGGTATAATGATGTGGTGATACCTATAGGGAGGTGGTTCCGGCGGATGTCTTTTAATTTTTAATTTTTTTTATTAAAAAAAGTTGAATATTTTATCATTTTCTCTGAAAATATTATTTTTTATGATTATAAGAGGAAGATGAAGAGAGATGAGTGATATGAAAGTTAGATGTCGAGATATATGAGTAGAAATTAGAGAATGACAAAATGGTAATTCGTACGGACGATTTAAGTAGTTTTCCGACGACGAATAGCAATTCAGTATAATAAAATTATAGCTTGAAAACCTACAATACAAGGGATACATGAGTTTAAGTGTAATTCCGTTAAAATTTTCTTAATAATCACAAAAATCATAAGTTCAGGGAGAAAATAGTAAATTTCCTAATTAATATAGTTTATTACAAAATCTGAAAATCCAACGAAAATTTACAATTTCTCTAACTTTGGGATCGCCGCGCCGCCGCAAGGAGAGGTTCGGATTTGGGTTTTCTGAAAGAAAGAAGAAGAGAAAGGGAGGGTGGATTTAACATCACATCAATGCTAGCAACTTGTTCACGCTGCCATCAGGTTTCTTCTTCTTTTTATGTTCTTTTCCATTTCTTTCGACAAACGTCACTATCAAATACAAAAAAAACTAAAACAATCTAGAAGCTGAAGTTTCTCAATTTCCAAAATTTACAATAATACAAAAGAATAGTATAACTTTGATTTATAAAAGTGTTTTCTTATATCTTATTACCCTTTCAAATAGTTCCAATATAATTATATTGCTACTAGAAAATATAGGTTTCACTGACGGAAATAGATCTGTCGGAGAATCATTCGTCAGTATACAATTGCATATACCGACGGATGACGTACGTCGTCAGTGTAAACATATACTGACGAAGACGGTCGATAACTCTGACGACACAGAGCCTTCAGAAGAAGTTTTCATACTATTCGTCATCGTAGAAATGTACACCGACAGATAGGTCCGTCAGTGTAGATTTCGAATATGCGGTAAAATGAAATTTTCCACGAAAAAGCACACCCTGACGGATGTGTTAACCTACACCGACGGATATATGCGTCAGTGACTTACTCAAAGCCTCCGACGGATAGTGGACGTCAGTGAAAATTTTGAAACCGTGCTTAAATGATTTTCTTTTTTGTAAAAATACAATCACCGAAGGTTAGGAAACCTCCACCGACGGATAGCATTTGTCGGTCTAGATTTCGAAAAATATCCATTGAACTTAATACGATTACATACGTCGATAGATAGTAGATTAAGCACTGACGGAGACCGTCCATCGGTGTAGGGTTTTTATCAAAAATGTTCGTTGAACTTACTACGATTACATACGTCGACCAATGTAGATTAATCTTGGAATATTTCTATACAAATACGTATAGAAATGAGGAAGTAAGTTTAGATAGTTTCTAGTTCTCATCAAATATTATAGTTTTCAATTATACCGAACTCAACACCTCAATAATCTTTAATTTCCCCTACTTTCATCAAGACAACAAAATGTTCTCATAATAAATCAAACAGAAACCAAAGTTTGCAAAAACGCAACCTCAAACTCCAACCAAAATTCTCATCAAGTATTCAAGTCTTCAACATTACAGAACTCACCACCTCAACAATCTTCCACATCCCCTCCTTTCATCAAGACAACTAAACATTCTCGGAACAAATCAAACCGAACCCCGAGGGCGCAAAACCACAACCTCAAACTCCAACCCAAATACCATAAAAGATAGGGCAAAAGATGCAAAGCACCTTAAATTAATTAATGGTCATGATATCCACCACACCGCACCAGTTCGCCCCCTCTATAAATACCCGAGCACGCGTTCTGGTGATGCAGTGGTGGTTTTGTTTCGCCGCTTCCCCTCTTCTCCAATCTCTTCTTCGAATCGGACGGGCGAAGCGGAGCCGCGCGAGAACGAAGGTTTCCGTCCACTATTTGGACTTTTTAGGATCCGTTTCGCTCCTTTCTTATCTCGATTTTGGGAGGAATTCGTCGGCTTTGTGTTTTTGTGTTTTTTAGGGGTTTTGTTTTGATGTTCTCCTTTGGGTGTAAGGTCTGGTTTTTGTGTAAAATTTGGTTTAACGGAATTACGGATTTTCTGTTTGGGTTATTTGGAGATTTAGGCTGTACTTTATTTTTTTAGGATCGGTGTAAATTGGTTTTCTTTTGCTATCTAGATTGTTTTCTGCTTGAGGTATATGTGGTAGAATTTGTAAGCCGATTGTCTGCAAGTCTTGGTCTTTCTGTTGGATTGTTATTCTGTTTGGTCGTAGGATTGCTATTTTTTAATATAAAAAATTGATTTGATTGGATGCTCGATTTATTAGCTTTCGTTTTGTAGGATATTTGATATTTAACGTTGTTTATATTGTGAATCCTGTTTTCTACAAATTTTACTTTGTTAAGAATAAGTTTTAAAATTCGTCTGTGTAGTTCTAATTTTCTTTATGTGTGAATTTGATAGTTTGATGAGCTTTAGTATATCATGCATGAATTGGTCATATTCGGTTATTACTGGTTTTTCTTGCCGTTGAGGAAAGTGACTGATACTTTCAACCAGTCTATTGGTGTTGATGTTCTTTTTTGCAGTTACAAAGAGCATACGTCGTCTGCCATGACTCTCCATTATCTTCCATAGAAACAATATTGGCTAAGTTGACTGCTTGATATTTTATGTTTTTAGTGATATTTATTAGATTGTTGTCATTCCATTTTATGATTATGCCCTCTAGCAAAGAATTTTCCTTGTTTCAATTCTTATAAGGTAAGAAACCTCGTTAACTAGATTAATTGGGTTCTTTCCATTCATAACACCTATACATAAATCATTATAGTTATACAGCTTAATGCGTTTTCCATTTTGCTGACGCTTGAACGGATTTCTGGTTGAGTTTTCCAAGCTGGATATAGTAGAAACTCCAGTTGGAAGATTAAATCATGTAAATGGCAAAATTATACTAGCGAGAGAACGTAGATTTTTTTCATGGTCTGGACTTGCATATCTACATACCAACAACATGCTAATCTGTAATCTTGCCTACAGTAGCATAATTTGATGTGCCAGATAGACTTATGCCTTTCTTGGTATTTTGCATATATTCTGCATATATTTCATCTGCATTAGGTTGTTATCTGTCTGACCGTATATGTTTGAATTATGGTATACTGATGTACCAATAAGTAAGAACAGATAAAAATGCTTTAAGAACTTGCTACCCATTTCAACTTTTCTTTATTTTGTCCTAGAAATTATTTGTATAGCAGAAAATCGTCAAAGATTTTCTAAAAGCACACATGACTCAAGAAATGCTTAAAACTCTAGAGCAATGCTAGACCTAGTTGGTGAGGATCATAATGAAGTTTGAGATGCTTCCAGAAATAGCAACCATGAACTATACACTTTTATGATTTTATCTGAATATAATCAAGTTCACCTCCCAGGGAATTTCTGCAAACTTTATCCCAAATACATCTCTCTATATTGCTCTCCATGCATAATTAGATATTCTGCAGTGCAGTTTACTGTTGGTTTTATAATATTGTGAAATTACTTCTTTAATAAACTTCTATCTCAATTCAGAATACATTTCCTTTTTATTCATTCCATACTCTCATTTTGATTTGGTACTCCATCCATTTTGAACTATCTACCTTTTGGCCTATATGAATTCCAGGGTTTCTCTGAACTTCTTGAATCTGGTGGAATATATTTCCCTTCCTGAATGTTTCTTCTGGAATGATATTATTGTGTTTGGACCTAATGTGCTGGAAAGCTGCTAGCTTTCTGAACTGCATTACTGGCCTGTTTATTCATGGATAGGGCAGATACATCTGGTTTTGTAAGTGGAGGTTGCATGTCCAGATTTTTTCATATCTGAGTTCTTTTCCACATTGTTACTTCTACTAAAAAAATGGATCTCAATATCTCGGATCTCGATCTGTCTAGAAACATCTCAAGCTACAGCAAAAATGACATCTCTAGGGACACTATATTGCAACTTGACTGCTTTAGCAATAATACAGGAAGCTCTGTTAGAGATGAAGTTTCTCACGAGGAGCTTGAAGTGCAAGATGATAGCTCCATGCTTGCCCTGGGGTTGGGCCTAAGTTCCTACAGCAACAATAATTGCTCAGTGGGGACATTCGAAATGAAGAATCTGACACAGTTTAGTCAAGAACTGAGCAATGATGCTGATTCTAGAAGGTTAGAGCTTGGAGTTTCAAGAGTAGAAGAACCAGTCACAAGTTTGGAGCTCAATAGCATAAATCTGCCTAACCAACCAAGTCCAATCCTCAGCAACAGGCTTGAAGGTGGAATGAGCATCGAGAATTATCCTGAAACAAACAACATTGAGCACCTATATCTAATGGGGAGTTGCTTGGATTCTCCCGTTATGGATTCTCTCCCCGAGCCCAAAGCCCATCACCCCCATCCAAAGAATTGCAGGTTCAGAGGGTGTTCAAAAGGGGCTAGGGGAGCTTCTGGATTGTGCATTATTCATGGAGGTGGGGATAGATGCCATAGGCTAGGTTGTAGTAAAGGTGCTGAAAGTAGATCAGCATTGTGCAAATCTCATGGAGGGGGACGGAGGTGTCAACACCTAGGCTGTACTAAGAGTGCAGAGGGAAGGACTGAATTTTGCATTGGGCATGGTGGTGGCCGTCGTTGCAGCCATCTAGAATGCACCAAAGCAGCACGAGGAAAATCAGGCTTTTGCATCAGGCATGGTGGTGGAAAGAGGTGTTCTTTTCAAGGGTGCACACGGAGCGCAGAAGGTCAGGTGGGCCTCTGCATCTCTCATGGTGGAGGGAGGAGATGTCAGTATCCTGGATGCTGTAAAGGTGCACAGGGAAGCACCAAGCACTGCAAGTTGCATGGTGGAGGCAAGCGGTGCATTATTTTGGGCTGTACCAAGGGTGCTGAAGGTAGCACGCCGTTGTGCAAGGCTCATGGAGGAGGCAAGCGTTGCCTTCATGATGGTGGAGGTGTTTGCACAAAAAGTGTCCATGGTGCCACTCACTACTGTGTGGCACATGGAGGAGGGAAACGGTGTGCAGTGGCTGGTTGCACTAAGAGTGCTAGAGGGCGCACTGATACTTGTGTTAGACATGGCGGTGGGAAGCGATGTAGGTTTGAAGGATGCGGTAAAAGTGCACAGGGTAGTACGGATTTCTGCAAGGCCCACGGTGGGGGGAAACGATGCAACTGGGCACTAGGCTGTGAGAAGTACGCAAGGGGGAAGAGTGGACTTTGTGCAGCACATGGGAACATTGCTGTCGAGAAGCATGGAAGTGCAATCTCTTCTGGCCTTTTCTGTGGCATATTTTCCAGCTCAACTGCGGACAATTGTTATTCTTCCTCTATGGTGAACACTTCACTGGAAAGCATCACAAAGAGCTTTCGTGCTAACGGAGAGTTGGATAGCGGCAAAAATGACAAGTTTGTGCTACCTGAAGGAAGGGTGCATGGTGGAGGCCTCATGTTCCTGCTTGGTGGGGATTTCCATGCTGCAGACGTTAGTAACTGTTGTGGTTAGTTGGTGTATCAATTATTCAGTTACCAAACACATCTATTGTTATTCAATGTTGGTTTGAGATGCGAGTATTTCTCCAGAGCATAGCTTCGTCAATATGTTACATAAAATGGCTATATATGTCGTGTACATTGTAAATATCTGGTTCCCAAAGTTTACTATTATGTCCTTACGCAATTTGTAGCAATTTATTCCACATGAGCTCAAACAGAAAACATGATTACTTATCAGCAGTTCTTTTGTTATCAACTCAGATATGTGAAAAGTGGGTTTTGAAAATGTCTGGTGTTTGATCGGCTACGTTATGCGGCTTAGCTCAATGGAGCCAAGAAGAGCATAACTTTAAAACGTCGCACGGGATAATACCTTTGTAACTTTGTTACCGGGGAGCTGAATGTAAGAATGGAATCTTGGAATAATTCCTCTTACTCTCTCCATTAACTTCTCTTTCCAGTTTGGAGAATTACAGAGTCAGACAACTCATATCATGTGTCCTTTGCGTGTCTGTTCTATTGTGGAGGTGCAAATGCTCCCTTGACCAATGATGAGGGGTGCTTTATCCATGTCTATCCAAACATGTGGTTTTTTGCTTTAATAAATGAAACTCACTTCCACTCCGAATTTTTTTAATTTAATATATTTTAAATCAAAAATTAAAAAATAAGGAAAAAAATCGAAAAGTAATCGGATCCGTGGTTACACTGATCGCAGGCCCGATTAATTTTCGAATTTTTTTCCTATTTTTTTAATTTTTGATTTAAAGTTTATTAAATTACAAAATTCCAACTTCCACTCTCAGTTTTCGAATTATTCCTATTACGAAACGGTATTTCCAAACATGGTTAGGTATCAATCAGCAACGCCAGCTCTAAAGAGTAGAGTATATAGTGAAACGCAGCCTTCCAATCAAAACGCCACTGTCAATTTATTCCCCATTGGAATTGATTTATTATCTTTGCCTAATCAACACGTTTAAAGGGGTAACTATAATCAATTTGCTGAACATCAGATCGTAGGAATAAAATTGTGTAACTTGAAGCTTTTCTTTTCCAATATATTTCACAGAACAATTAGAAAGAGGAGATCATCTCAATGATGATTGCAGCAAAAGCACCCAAGAAAGGTTTAAGTTGCGAAGAGAATAAAAGGTCGAGGTTTTGACTTGGGAAATAAAATGATATATACAATTAAAGCACGAACATGATAGACAATAAGACAATACAACAAATTGTAACACTATTATTCCCCGATGTTAATTTTAATAATTCAAAGAACAATCTTATGAATTTACAAGAACCAAGGTGCCGTATTATCCGGTGGAAGCAAATTCTACTAGATAACATGCTCCTTGAAAATATTATTTGATGTACATTAGAAATATTATCAGTTTCACCATTGACTTAAATATACCAGTAATTATATCATAGACAAATTATTCCTCCAGAGACCAATATGCATCACATATGGAGGGGACAACGTGACTCCAAAGCCTCCAAGACTTATGATTGAATGCCAGAAGAGCAGAACATGGTTACCAGTTTATGGAATAAACGCATGTGATAACTACGGAAAACATTTGAATTATCGACATGCCGAACATCGTCCACATACTAAGGCTCGTCCAGAAAAAACACTTCAAAACACATACCGTTACTAATCCAATGTTTCATCACCAACTGATTCAATGTTTTGTTAGATTATGCCTTGAAAAACACTTGATCATTTGAACGAATTGGACGTCCAATTCGTGTGCATCAGAGTAGGGGTGAGCAAAACCCGGTCCGGTCCGGGTTCGGTCCGGACCGGAACCAACCGGTCCGGGTTCCGGTCCGGACCGAAACAAAAAAATTTGGATCCGGTCCGGTCCGGTCCTTTTTTTTATTTAAAAATTTAAGGTAAAAAATCGGGTTTTTGGACCGGACCGGACCGAACCGGTCAGGTCTCCGGTCCGACCCTTCGAATTTTTTCCAGTCCGGTCTGGTTTCCGGTCCGGACTTGAATTTTTTTTCCGGTCCGGATCGGACCGGACCGATGCTCAGCCCTACATCAGAGTCTGCTTTGAAATTTATTGGATCCCTAGTTTCGGATGACAGCCCAATTTTTGGACATCCGATCTAGTTTTGACATGCTCATTACGGGAGTTACTGGAATCCATGATTTGGACGTCTGTTTGCAGTTCAGATGCCCATCTTCCTAGTTTCGGATGCCCGCCTCTCATTCAGTCGTCCGATTATCCATTCACAGGCCTTCATTCAAGCTTCACTGGATGTTCACTTTCATTTTGGACGTATGTTTCTGGGTGACACCAGACTTGTTAATGACTATTTTGGGCATTCTTACTCCCCCATTTGTGTGTCCTAAGCTTTAGTGTATATATACAGTATACACCAAGGTTTTTGAAATCGAACCGAAGAATGAACCGATAAATGCTCGGTTTGGTTCAACTGGTCTAATTGATGATTACATAAGCATGACATCATCATTTTGTGAACCGAGAGTTGAACTGAACTGACTCCAGGACAATGGTCAAACCAGTGGTCTGACCAATTGAACAAATGTTACATGTACTTTACTAAAAAATTAAGTTCCTAAAGTCCTTAGATAACATATGTAACTAAAATTAACTATGAAATTTACAAAAAATATTGAAACATATTAGTTATTATATAGTGATAATCAACCATAAACACAAAGAAAAAGATGAAGTTTAGGGTTACATAATGTTAATTAATTTTATGTTTTGTTATGATCTACATTTTCACAAATCCAAAACACTAATTATCTTTGAAATGTTTAGTGATTGTAACAAAGTAATGTTTTTGGGCTAAATTGAAACAAAATAAACGTTCTTGGAGGTTTAACTATTATTTGTATAGTTCACCGTGTAAACTATAGTTTAACCTTTTTTGGTCGGATTGTGTTTCAACCAGTGACCAAACTGACCGATTTTTTCAGGTCTAACACAATTCAATTTGATTTGACGAGAACTTTTGATTTTTTAGTGAACTGACCGGTAACTTCTAGTTTTCGATCAAACTTCAGTTCGACCATCAGCAATTTACCATCAACCGTGCTAAAAGTCCCTCCAACCTCGTACAGTTCGCTCATCGATGGGTATTCCAAACATGAGTAGTCTGCAGTGGTAAAATAATTTCCTTTCTCGAGAACGATGACTCTGTGACCGGCCTCTGCTAGGACTGCAGCTGCAACACCACCACATCCAGACCCAACTATTACCCTTTAGGTTTTTGGAGTGTAGGTGTATGCCTCCACCAAGTGTGGAAAACCCACCACCAAATATGATCTCCTTCCTCCTACCATCTCCATAAAGCTACCAAGGGTGGATTTCTATCTCATGGAGTATCTTCTTAGAGTCATCTAGTGTGGATTCCATAACTCAAGGAGTCATCAAGTTGAGAAAATTATTGAAGCCATCAAAATAGGAAGCTTGTGAGGTTGAAGAACACCAATGATGGTGAGATTCTTGTAGGATCGTAATGGGAGCTTAGTTCTAATCACTTTTAAGCTTAAACAAACTCTACTTGCCTAATAATCAAAGATGCAACGGAATTAAAAACAAAAGCAAGTAAATAAAGGAAATATGCAAACCACAATGGAGATGAGAATTTTTATAGAGGTTCGGTCCCCCGCCTACTTCATCTCTTGCAAGCTCCGCTCGGATTACCGAGCTCCGCTCACGACTTCACTAACCACTCCCCGTTCCGAGCTGGGAGAGAACGCCTTTACAACACAAGCACCGCGAACACCCTCGCTTGCTTGACTTTATTCCTCTCACAATCCGAGAGGGAACACTTCGGGCTTTCACTGAAATCATTGCTTTCTTTGACAAAGGAATGAGTGAGACAACACTCTCTAAACTTGAGCACACTTGAGTAAGATATGATTATGATCAAATGTGTGGAATTTAGGCTTAGAGTGTATGATTGAGGAATTTGGAGTTTTGGAGTTTCTCTCTAGTGTATATGACAAATAGTAGTAGGAGAGTTGTGTGAAAATGTGTTGGACAACTCTATTTATAAACTCCTAAGGTGTTATAACCGTTGGGGTTAATTGGGTAAGAGTTTGTGTAAGATACACAAAATAGAAACCTTGTAGGAAACAATTCTGAGTAAGTTCGGTCGACCGAATCGGGCAGCACGGTCGACCGTTGGGCAATTTTGAACAAGGTTCAGTCGATCGATGATGGAACGGTCGAACGAAACAGGCTATAACTTAGGTACACTTAAGTTAACGGTCGAACACCGAATAGGGTTCAGTCGACCGAAAACTAACAGACTCTACGGGGTTGGCGAAAATGATCAAGTTCGGTCGACCGATCCAAAGCCTTCGGTCGACCGAAAACTTCCAGGCAGTTGCACATTTTGGAGACAATTAAGTTCAGTCGACCGAAACAGGTTCACGGTCGACCGATAGACAATTTGTATTTTTGTGGTATTTGTGAATAATTCGAATACGACCGTTGGTATAATACGACAAGTTTAACGGTCGGAAAATTATGTTGATTCGGTCGACCGAAAAGGTCTGTACGGTCGACCGAATGTGGGAAGTTGAAAACACTACAAGATAATTGATCACTCGGTCGACCGAAAAGCTTGAGTCGGTCGACCGAATGTGGGCAGACAATTCTGGTTTAGTTTTAGTATTTTTCGGTCTATGTTTGGGTGATCTATTGAAATCCAATTGATGTGAAAAATTACGTGCGACTTCTATAGGGAACCTATTGTTTGTTTGAGTTGATTTTAGCTCAAGTATGCTCAATTACACAAAGTTCCTAAGACTCAAAAGAAATGCAAATTACATGTCTTCAAATGAGCTTGATTACATGTCTTGACTTGAATCATTTCTTCCTTGAGTCTTGATCACCTGTAGAGGTTAGCACAAAACAATATATATGTTATGCACTATGTGTGTTACTCTACATTGATTACAATTAAAATTAGGTTGATTAAATCATCAAAACATAGATTAATGCCAAAAAAACCAACAATTCTTTCCTATACTTAGCATGCGTGATTTTATGTTGCTTGAAGATTGGAGACTCACGAGGGATGAGATTGAGTTCCAATCGGTGCTCCTTGGAGATTTATTCTTCTTCATGCTCTCTCATCTTATTGGATTAATAGCCTATACTCTCGTCTATGTATTATATTGTATGGAGATTAGATTGGTCATCTTGTTAAACTTAGAGTTTGATTATTTGAGGTTTATTGTACTCAGATGTATAACCATGAGTCCCGATCTAGTTTCAAGTTATTATCTCCATGTTATATTTCGTTGCCGTATCACGATTTACACCAGAGTGAAGCTCAACCATCTCTACTCATAATTTTTTCCATATTGTGTTTCAACATATATATCTTTGTGTTTAGGTTGATTGCTCTTGGTGTTTGTGAATTTGCATAGTCTAGTTTCCTTTGAGATTTTTTGCACTCAACGTCATCTCTTCCGCGTCAAGACTCGGACACACTACTGTTTAAATTTCCATAACAAGTTTTACGTGTGTGGTTAAAAATGTTGAGTTGATCAATACAAGTATACCAACGGAATCATTTCCAAAGAAGAATTAGCAGCAAAGATTAGCAGTGTAATTACCAGATCACGACATAAATAGAAGCATGTCTAATTCTATAATTACAAACTCTCTGTAATCACATGAAATCTGTAATTCTTCATTATTTCCAACCAAACAAAATCGCAAACATGAGAAGAGAGAGAAGAAAGGCTTCAACCATTTGTGGCGGAAATCGATCCATCGCCACTCTTCCAAAACCCTAAAAAGATTTCCAAAAGGAATTTCATCTTTTCTCTTTTTCAGATCCATCGTCGGCATTCTCCACTCTCAAACCGCGCTTTTCCCCGTCCATTTCTTCTCCAGATCCCCGAATGGTCCTCAAAGTTCCGATCTTTCTCCCATTTCCGATCCGAAAGTCCGGTAACGAATCGCCTTTCTGATTCAGACCGACCGAATAATCTTTTTTTCCGTTGAAGGAAACGAAACCCTAATTCGGGTCGTATGAAGTTCTGATTTTGGGATTGGAAGCTCTTTTGGGCTTTGAAAATGGTGTTCTGGGAAGGATATTTGAGTGATGAGGCGATGGGAGCGTTCGCTCCGGTCGTTGTTTACTGGATCTACGCTGGAGGGTATCAGTTTTTGCCGCCTTTGGACCGGTTCCGGTTGCACACCAGGGTGGAGGAGGAGAAGAAGAATGTGGTGTCTTTACCTTCGGTTATTAAGGGAGTTCTTATTCAGCAGTTTTTTCAGGTCACCGTTGCTCAATTGCTGTTCTATGTAAGTTCTCACTGGAAGTCGTTTTATCATTTGAAATTGCCTTCTTTACTTGCTTTAATAATTAATACCATGATCTTATCTTATTTATGGTTGTTAACTGTTTTTTGTTTGCGAACGAGCATTTTAAAAGTTGGCTGCCCATGGTCTAGTCTAGTTTAGTCTAGCTAAGGTGCTCCATCCTTATGATCGAAACACGGTTTAAAGTTACACTTGCTGATCAGATTTGGTTTTGATTTATCCTCTATGATTATGGAGTCTAGATGAAATTATTTTATTGTGTTCCCTGTAATATTGTATACCCCTTTGAGGATTGGGTGGGAATGAACTTTGGGAAAATCAAAAGAATTTCAGCTACAGTTGGGCTATAAGGGCGTTAAGGCGTTTGATTGTTAAGGGTACGTGAATATGAGAGGAGTGCTCGAAGAAAACCCATTTGTTTTCTCAGACAAGTTGGGCTTAGTATGGTTTGTCGTTGGACAAACTTCTTTGCATTCTGTTTAGTTGAGGACCATCTTGGGTGATTTGCGATAGAAAAAAGACAACTCATAAAGAGCCTTTTTTGTGGCTTTGCTTTCATACGGGCTCAAAAGATAACAAAAGGAGGGCTGGTTTATTTTTTCAATCTTAAGCTTCAGCGTTTTAATGTGCGCCCGCATAAGCGTTTATGCGGTCGCACAAATCGGAAATCTGCCCGGGGTTGCATATGCGACCACCGCACAATCACACCCAACAGTGTGCGATTTGTGCGGCCACTGTGCGGCCGCATATGCGGTCGCACAGAGCGTGGTGAAGGTGGGGTGGGGTGGTGATGGGAGAGGGCTTTGAGAGAAGAAAAAAGAAAAAAAGAAGAAGAGTCGAGAGGTTGAAGAAGAAGAAGGAGGAGGAAGAAGAAATGTTAGGTGGGAGACAACTGTTATATGCTGTTTGATTTTTATTTATTTATATTATTTTTTATTTTTTCGTTTTTTTCAAAATTTTTTTTGCAGTTGTGCGCATATGCGACCGTACAACTGCATATGCGGTCCTGGGCACAATTTCACACAGGACCGCATATGCTGTTTTAAAACCTTGTTAAGCTTATTTATATAGACTAGTTGTCATGGACCTCTGAATATACATACTATTTATTTTATTTAAGCAAGAGGGATGTTTAAGTTTCCAATTAAATAACTTGAGTGAGGCACACTCTTAATAAGAGGAATTCATACCTGTAAAATAACATATTAGCATCTGAATCATGGAGCACAAATTGCTCGACTGATACCACACTATTTATTTTGACATTTATGGACAGCGAAGACCATTGCGTATTGCACAACAACCAACAATGCTTGCATGGAACAAGAAGTATAGCGGCCATGTCTTATTTATCTATTATGAGTTGACAAAGTAAACAATCTATCAGCTCTTGAAACATATATTTACAGAGAACTATATATTATAGCTTTCAGAGTGCTAGGGAAGTAGGATAGTTAAATACTTGCATGTTGCATCCTTCGTTCCTTCTTACTCCATTTTCAGTCAGTCTATATTATACCATTCTTGATTGCATGCCAATGCTAATTAGGCAATGAGACAATAGCTTGTTTTAATTGTTCTTATGTTCATCATGTTCCTTCATATTAAAGTTTATTGTTATTGGAGCTATTCTTTTTGTTGCTGTAAAGTACACATTAAAGTAACCATTGCCATACCTTTTTCCCCCCCTTTCATGTCCTACTTTGTCCCAAACAAGATTTAACATTTCAAGTAACTGCCATTAATATATCATTATAATATGCATTTTTAAGTTTAAACGTTTGGTAAACTACTTTCACATTTTATTCTTGTTCAGTTCATTGATGTACAACAAGTCATTTTTCTCCTTTCAGTTTGTTGAGTGTAAATTCTATGAAAAATACGGGATTTATGTGAGAAAGAAGGGAATATTATTTACTCAGACTTATTAAGCCGGCCTTGATATCGTTTTGGCCATACCGTCATGCTAGGCAAAGAGGTTCACCTCTCAACTCCTCTAGCCTCTAAAAAAACTCCTCTAGCCTCTAGGGATATAAGATTCATTTGGGTCATTGTTAGTTACCTTCAATGCACCAATTATTTGATTACATTATGTTGGTGACCTCAATTTTAGCAAGAGAAGAACTTGAATGTCTTCTTTCATCTCTCTAAGTTCTTCCTTAAAGGATCTTCAAAAATCGTTGCTATCTTAATTTTCTTTAACATGCCACTGTACGTGGTGCAATTCTGAGGTGTTTCTTAGGTTTGTCACCATAGCGTCATCTTTTGCCTTTAGGATGCTGAGGTTGACAAAAAAATGTTTCACCATATGTTTACTAAATAGTAAATATGCAGTCATCATAGTTTCCCTTCATGTTTTATTAAAATGTCTGTGTACGTGAGATGCTTTCTACTATTTCTACTTATTATAAGGCAATTTTAATGTGTGGGAATATGGAAATATGTTGAAGTGACCTCCCCTGGATTGGAATGATTGGGAGGTTTTATGTTAACAACTAGATGGGGTCACTGATCAGATAGAAGCGTTGTCAATGCTATTTGTATAATGACAAGTTGTCGTTCTACTTCTCAAAATATCTATGCCTCTTTTAAGTAAAGTAGTAGAGAGGAGTAAGGGTCCAATCCACAAGGAAGACTTTAACAAAAAAAAAATTAATGTACTTAAACTAGAATGGAGAGGAAAAATTGTGAAACAGAATTAGTGTGGTTCTAACTAGAACTATACTAACGCTGACTTCAAAAAAAAAACTTATCTAAAGGAGATTGTATTAGACGAATCCTATGGTTTTGAATCCATAAGTAATATGTTTTGATGATTTTTTACTACCCAATACCTTATAACCGTTTTAGTAACTTAGGAAGATGTTATTGGACTAAATAGTGAGGGTGCATGCAACTTACACTATTCTTTTTATACCATACGGGCACAAGCAACTTATATGATATTAATACATCAAATATGTAATTATGTATTTCTAACATTCACATTTAGCAAATTTCATAGCAAGTAATGAAACATCAACATAACCCCAATGCCTCAGAAGAGGCTCCCGCCTAAGCGAGGTAAGGGAGGTCGGATGTACGCAACCCTACCACTGTAAAACAGTGAGGTTGTTTCCAATTGACCCAAATGATGCAAATGCAACTGACCATCTGCGATTTCACAATAAAAAATGCAGATCGTTTAAATAACCCTTTGATATAGTCGATGACGGTCGAAATGCCAAAAAACAACTTAATCTTTGACACAGTGGAAATGGACAAAGCAAGTAATGAAACATGTTATAAAATCCCTACAATTAACAAATCTCACTGTATCGTTTCTGTTTGTTAAAAGAATCCATCTACCATGTGCAAACATCAACATACAACCCCAAGTGTTGAGTTCATGAATCTCAACATATAATAAATCAAATAGATGAAAAAAGTTACTTCTATAATTGCAAAAACAAGGTAGCAAATTACATCACAATGTCATACTTGCTTCATCTTCACCCTAGGAAACTATTCAGCTGCTCATTTTGTGAAACAAACAACAATAAAATACTGGAATTTGATTCATAAATGAGAAACTAGAATTTAAGGGGAGGAAGATGCTTAGGAATTGGTAGAGATGGATGGAGAGACAAGGGACAAACACTTTTTTCTGGCCCGGCAGTTCCAAAAACACATTTTCTCCTTCTAAAGGCTGAACAACAATCTAATCTTACGCCTTTTGATTCTGATATGGTTGGAGACGAAGTTGGAAAGCTAGGGTTTTCACTTTTGGAACTTTTGGGTGATTTTTTTTCTTGGGTTCTTCAAAAGTGACGTAAGTAAAGGGATTTTTTCCCGTTTCTTTCCAACAAAAAAGGTGGAATTAGTCTTGGAAAGGATTGTGATATCATGGAGATCATGGGTAGTCATTTCCCCATTCTTTTGTTGACTTTATCTTTGAATACATGAAAATATCTCTTAATTCCTGAAAAAATCAGAATTGAAACTCTTTAATGTAGAATTAATCAATTAAGCACAAATAAAGACAAGAGGGATAAATGAACATTTTGGCATCTTATCCATCACATTTTTTGTTGAACATGCTATAAAAACTGAAGAATTACAAAACAATAGCCTTACATTTTACATATTAAATGTGATGTTATCATATAACTAGGTGAACATGTCTAGCACAGATATTAATAACATTAAACAAATGGATATGATATGTTGCTAGAGTGTGGAAGTACCTTTTTCATTTTATTGTTTTTAGTTCATCTTGGTTGTAAGGTTGTAGCAATAACCATCTGACGTCTATAAAGTCTCTCTTAGCTCTCTGTGCCATTTGTTGCCATCTAATATAATTTTATTACAGGTGACTTCAGATGCAGGTTCAACAGGAATAGTAGTCCAACCTTCAATTATAGTACAACTCTTCCAGATTGTAGTAGCAATGCTTGTAATGGATACATGGCAGTATTTTGTGCATCGATATATGCACCAAAACAAGTTTCTTTACCGTCATATTCACTCTCAACATCACAAACTAGTTGTACCATATGCAATTGGAGCGCTTTATAATCACCCGCTGGAGGGTCTTCTACTGGACACACTGGGTGGGGCCATTTCATTTCTAATTTCAGGAATGATTGCCAGGACTGCAGTATTCTTTTTCTGTTTTGCCACCATCAAAACCGTCGACGATCATTGTGGATTATGGTTACCGGGTAATATTTTCCACATCGCTTTTCAGAATAACACTGCGTACCACGACATCCACCATCAACTTCAGGGCTTGAAGTACAACTATTCTCAGCCTTTCTTCTCAACTTGGGATAAGATTCTTGGTACACATATGCCATTTCAGTTGGTGGAACGCCAAGAGGGGGGGTTTGAGGCTCGACCAGTCAAAGATTAGTTTCACCATTTATTAACTCAATACACCTGTGGTTTGTCAAATCAAGTAGTGTGAATGTAGGCAAAGTGAAGTTCTTAGAAGCGCTTCACTTCCGATAAGTGAGATTAAGCAAGTGGTTGAGTTCTTTAAACTTAGAAGTGCTTGTGCCTTGAGCTTCTTCGTGGTGTTCTCTTAAGATGGTTTTTACAATTTGCCATTTCCACAAAGTATAGGTTCCCGTGTATGGCTCCTCATCTTTAACTTGTTTTGTTAGTGTAAAGCTTGTATTTATTAAACCGTTGGCTGATTGCTGTTGGTGTGGTGGCATGTTTCTTCTCGACAGATGTCATTCTTTTATATATTTGCAAAGAGTATGCAATAAATGTATGTTAACTCTGTTATGCTATACATAATTTTCAGGTCAAAGCATTGTTTTTGATGGTAAAGGTAGTGTTTGTTTGTTGAATTCTTGGCTAGTTAAATTGGTTGATTTTACGGAGTACAAATGGATGTATGAGTTGTTATATATATCATAATCGATACAAATGGATGTATGAGTACAAATGGATGTATGAGTTGTTATATATATCATAATCGATACAGAAATAGATACTCACACTAATCTTAATTGGTTACTGATATCATTACAAATATATCATAATCACACGGTGGGATTCGATGTCTTGAAAATTCAATACTCAAACTAATCTTAATTGGTTACTGATATCATTTTAATAGGTAAAAAATATGTCATATGAGTCGTACCGTCGTCACGCTTCAACTATAAAAGTTTTGAACTTCTGATTTCCAATTAAAATCAAATTACAAATTTACATCACATGTGCTTTAAGATCAACAATGCCAATTTTACTATTGAGTCAATACCTACAATTATTCAGTGGAGTGATTTTATTTTTTTTGATACTGAGAAATAGAAATAAAATTCAAAAAAAAAACTAAATACAAAAAAAAATTTAAAGATGAAAAATCTATCACGCAATCACATCAACTCATTCTTCTATTTATGCTTACAAGTCGTTTAAATTCAAAATTCACGAACTCAACAAACTACAAATGAAAAACTTAAGAAAGAATAACACTATCACTCAACGTTATTCTTGTTTCTGATAACAAGAACTCAAGTTTTAACAACCTTAACATGTTTATTTATATATAAAGTGGAACAAACGAGACTATTTCCTATCTTCATTCAAAGATTACTCGAAAACCTCCGAAGCACTCTTTCCAATTACAATTACAGTTTCACGACTTCAACTCCACAACTATTCTTAAACTAATTTGACATAAATTAACATTGATAATAAATTAAACTTCAAATGAAAAAAATCGAACCGTAAATCTTGATTTATGAATCATATTATCTTTGTATGTCAAAAATCAAATAAATTAGTAGTTATTCGATAAATGATCAAGAAATGCAAAAAATGAACACATTACATTCGTTAAAAAATCCAACATCTTGATCTTATATCTAATGACTTTTTTTTGACATAATAAAATAATATGATTCATAAATCAAGATCTAAAGTTCCAAATTTAAATTTCAAGATATTTTAAGGATAAATTGATGTCAAATTAGTTTAAGGTAGTTTAAAAATAATTGATCCCTTCTTTTAATTGCAATTTAATTATTATTAAACCAATTTAGCTTTCATATAATTAATTTGATTTGAATTGTGTCTTGAAAAATGCATTTTTGAAACAAAAGATTTGAAACATTTAATTGCTCAAACAACGTCCTAAAATTTTCAACATGCACCAAAATATATTTTGAAGAAAATAAGTTTTTTCATGTTAAAAATATGCCACATTGGTAGAATTTGTTTCATTCTAAATATTCAAATATCTAAATTTGAATAATTTTAGTTTTCGATTTAAATAATTCAAAAATGATTCTACTTTTCGTGATTTGTTTTACATATTTTGGGTATAAAAGTACAAAAGAAAATTTGTATTATTAATGATTTTTTAGTTATCGAAAAACAGAAAAATTGATAAAAATTAAGGGGGCTACTATTCGTCGCCGGAAAACTACTTAAATCGCCCCAACAATTACTTTTTTGCCTTTAACAAATCACTTAATACTCATTTCGTCCCGTGTCTTTAAATAAGGTTTTGACTCAGTTTTATTCACATTCTCAGTACCAACACCACGAAGATGTCTGGCGAAGCACCTGCATCCAGTGAGGTAATGAAGACGATTTTTTTTTCCGACTCGGCGTTTCGTTAAGACCCCGTTTTTTAATTTTTTAAAATTTTCTGTTAAATTAATTTTTTTTCAGGTTCCGTTGCAAGATTTCAGTGGTGGTGTAGTAAATTAAAGTGAGTTTTTTGATAGTTAACAAATATTTACAACAATCAAGGAAGTTTGTAAATGGGCGAAACAAGTTGTCATAGGAGCCTGATTTTTTTTGGTTATATCATCATACAAACCAAAAGCAGATAACCAGACAGATTGTTACCTGAGATGTAATCGCAGACATGAAATGAGTTCTCATGATACGAGTATTGCACTACGAAAGAACACAAAAAGAAAATGTTGCAGTTGTCGTTTTTTGGTAAAAATAGTCGACCGACGGGATCGTGATGGATGAGTCGTTGTTTATAATAGCACCTATGGATGAGTCTCATAACAAGGAAGAGTTTATGTATAATATAGTCTCGTATTTTAGGAGACACTGTAAACAATTAATTCTCTTGTTTAGGAGAATATTATATATATGTTTTGTTTTGTATCGACTTTGTCTTTGTGACGAAGAACGTCAGATTTTAGTTAGTTTAGACTCATAACAATGAGGTAGTGTATAGGTATGGTGTAGTCTAGTATATATGAGACATTGTAAATAATTTATTTTCTTGTTTAGGAGAACATTATGTATTTGTTTGTATTGGACAATTATTCTGTAAGTACATATATCATAATATTTTGATCAGTTTAGCCTCATAACCCAGAGGGATTTGTGTATATGTTTTGGTGATTCAATTTTATCGTGAAGACAACCTAATATTAGTTTAAACTCATCGCAAGGAGGAACTTTATGTATATGTTTAGTCTCATATTTAGGAGACATTGTAAACTGTTTATTCTGTTTTTTAGGAGAACGTCGTAAACCGTTTATTTTCTTGTTTAGGTGAATATTATGTATATAGGAACCAATCGCTCATTCGTGGAGTTCCTCACACGTCTCGGAGGCATCTGACATAAGAAACAACACAAGATCATCCATGAATGCATGTCAAATGTAAAGTGCAACCTAACACTACTACACTGGGTGATTTTTTTGGGAGTCACACATAGGAACAGACCGCTCTGATACCAAGTTGTAACATCCCGAAACATCGGAAATTTAAAATTTTAAGCAATCAAGAGATTATCAGATAAAACAAACCAACGGGAATGTTAGTCACATAAATCAACAGTCGGTGCACCAATAATACAACCGAGTTTGTCAAAGGACATGATTACAACAATACTACGAAGGACAGATACAAGTAATCACGACGACCTCGAAGAGTCCGAAGAGGGTCCTGGCCCCAAAATGTGTGCACCCTCCGTCACCACCTGACATAACCTACTGCGGTCCTGAAACATGAATCAAACAACGATGCCTGAGTTTCCCATTAACAAACCCCGTATGCCAAGCTCGCCTATATGAATGCAACAGTACGGTAAATGAATCTATCATACTAGTAGCATGTCATATCAACATATGCAATGCATCAAATCCCTCCAAGGGTAAACGAGACCTCAGTCCAACAACACAATGACCCTTAATGGTCAAAAAGGACATCAGTCCAGCAACAACAACGGGTCTCCCTCGGAAACCTACCGTAGGCACATATGGTCTTACGGACAGTACGCGTCGCACCCCCCACACGCGACTACTTGAGCCAAAGGGATCGGTGAGGAGAGTCCGCACTTCCGCGCAAAGTAACCACGTGGTCTACACTACCTCGACGGAGTCGTAGCCCGGTCGGTGAACATCCCAAGATAGTGCCCAATCGGGGATCATCGCCGGAACAACATCGGTGGCATCGCCAACACAACATCGGCGATACAACATACGTCTGGCACAACATCGGACGACACAACCACCAGCCAGAATATCGTCGACACCATCATCATCGGAAAAAACCTCGACGGCATCGTCATCACAACCTCAGCGGTACAACATACGTCCGGCACAACATCAGACAGGTCCAGACTGTAGTCTGCATGGTCATCATGCTCCACGAGCCATGCGTCAACACGCATTGGGATCCGCGATCCCTCAGGTTTGCTACTCTACAGAGAGTCAAGCAACAACTCGTCACACCATTGTCCCTCACGGAGGGGTGCGACCCAAGTGTCCACACTCTTCCACACGGCGGTCCCTAGGCAGGCACGAGCACGTACCCACCGTCACCTCCCGGCTCACGCTCTAAGCGAGTACACGGGTTTCTGTGGACAGAGTTGACACAAACACAAGGACCAGGAATTCAGTTCTGCGCACAAACGGTTGACCGAAAGAGCCTAACCGGTCGACTGTACCCAATAGGTTCGGTCGACCGAGAGTCTGCAACGGTCGAACTCTTCTGAGCATCACTTAAGTCCAAATGGTCGGACAACAGTCTAAAACCAGTCGACCGAATACGAGGTCAAAATCGGGAGTTGGTCATTAGGTGGTGGTGTGTTAAGGGTTTTTCCAGGAGGGTCGTGATTGTGGTCGGGATGGCCATAAGGTGTTCGACCCAATGCGTTGTTATTGTGGGAGAATTTGTTTCAAATAATTGTGGGAGAAAATGTTGAGGGGGTTTGTTAGGAAGTCCCAACACGTATCACTCAGTCTTAAATTTAATGATTTTTTGCAAAATAATATATTCTTAAAAAAATTCAAAACAAAACTCTCCCAAATTTCCCCCCAAAGTAGACCCGTTGTCACCACGTATTGACATGTGGCGGTGACGGGTCTTGTTTTTTAGTATATAGAGAACTCGACGCCTGTGACGTCGAGTTCTTTAGTAATTTTTTTTGGAGAACTCGGCATTGGCAACGCCGATTTCTACATAGGACAAAACGGTTTCGCAAAGGTCGAGTTCTATACAGGCAATACTTGCCCCATGAATATCTCCAAATTGAACTCGGGAACACAAGTGTCAAGTTATTTTGATGTAAACTCGACAACAGAAGTGATGAGTTCTCTTGAAGTGAACTCGACACTGGTATTTCCAAGTTCATTTGACGAGAACTCCAGGTTTAGCCTAGTATTCCCCACACGATTGACAGATCAGAGCGGCACGATGATGAAAGGAATGTGTTCTAAAAGTTTTACTTTTATATGTTAATTATTATGAATTGGATGTGCAAGCATTTTGTTCCTTGATTATGGTATTCGTCTTTTGGAAGTGTTAAGGAAGAGACGCTTGATCCTTAACCGTAGAGCTCTAAAAGATAATGGTTTACATAAATCAAAAATTATTCACAATCATGGTAATTAACATGAAACATTAATCACCGAGATAAGATTGTCATGTTGGTCATCGATTGTTGTAGCTCTACAAATAATTGGCGACACGAGTATATAAAAGAGGAAAAGATTACTTTTATATATTAAATAGACCTAACAAGTAAAACATTATGGAATTGTATTTCGTGTCATTAATGTTTTTACTGTGTCTTGGATCCTAAGATATGAGACTTATATTTTTTCACTCAAGAAGTGCTTAATTTGATTATTGTCAAAAGCTATCAATGAGTGTAGTGATAAAGGCAATAGTTGGTTGAGCATGACTTGTGCTGGAAAAGATAGCTAGTCAAACGATTATCATTGTCACTCTTAATTGAGTGATGATATTAGTGGGCATCTTGATAAAGCAAAATTATAATGTGCACAATGTAACTTGAGTTAAGTTACATAGTTATAATTGGCTTAGAGAGATCAAAAAATGAATATAATACAAAGATGACACATTTCTACTTTGTATATATTCTTAATATCATGAGGCAAGGGACAGACACAAGTGGTGCACTTACATCACTAAATGGATCGTGTTTTGGTTCGGGTGGAACAAAGACATCTATGCTAATTGGGTAATTATAATGTGTAGCTAGATACCGCTTATATTTTGAGATATTAAGTGTTTAATATCGCTGTCAATTTGGCTTAGATCCTCCTATAGGTCACACCACAAAACTGGGAAACAAGAGACTTGATTTTAAGTTCATATGATGTGTCGGGTTTCATGTGAAAAATGGGACACATGTGGTAAATTAATTAAAATTCATGTGTCATGAGAATTGACATAATTAGAATCGTAATAAATTCATATGAGGTATATATATTATGGGGTGTAATAATTTAATATTACATAAGATAATATATTATATAAAATGTGAATTTGCTAAAAACCCTAAAAGATCAAATTTTATTGGAAATAAATCCAAAATTTGACAAAGGCAAAATCGGGGTCACACACGGTGAACCGTTCAAGGTTTGGTCGACCGAGGTATCTTCGGATCGGTTAACCGAATAAGGAACGAGTAAACACAATTGATTGACCGAGATTGTCTAGAGTGCCTCGACAATCGGGTTCGGTTAACCGATTGGAAACGGTCAACCGAAAAAAGGTATTTTCGGTAGACCGAAGGTGACACGGTCATCCGTAGACTATGTCCCAGGAGAAATTCTGGTAGGTCAACGGTAGATCGAGTAAAAGACGTGGTTCGTCCAAATTTTTCCAGGGAATTTTTCTCATACGGGATCGGTCGACCGTCTCGCTAACGGTGCACCGAACACGTGTTAAAACCGAACGGTTCGGTTGACCGAGTAATACTCGGTCCACCGAACAGAACGATTCTGCCTGAATTATTAAGAGATTAATTAAATCATGGGTGGATTAATTCCAGATTTAATTAAAACGTTTTTAGGGTGCTTTTGTGGAAATTAGAGATTAATTTTAGGAGAGAATAAACAAGGGATCATGACTAAAGAATAACTCTTGATAATGATGTTTTGGGAGCCTATAAAAGGACAACTCCTCCTACTTGTTTAATATTAATTTAAAAATTAATTCTCTCATTAATCTCTCCTCTAATCACTACGAAATTCTCTTGGTAATTTTGAGTTTAGGAGATAGAAATCTCAGGAGCTCAAAGAGGGGTTATTAGCTAGATTCTAAGCCTTATTAGAGATTGATTGACTATCTCATTTCTCTCTAATCTTGTTTAAAGTTTGACAAACACTCGGAGGCAAATCCGTGGACGATTCAACGGGCAACGCGACTCCGGATCTTCAAAAGGTTTTAGAGAACCTTTAGGTATGATTCTACCTTTGTGGTTTATTTTAATAAATGTAGGGTTGCGTGATATTAGAATAAGCACAAAGCAGTGTACATAAAAATTGTTGAAAATATGAAATCGATCTTGTATATTGTATTAATTTTTTTGAAATATATACATACATAGGGACACGAAATCCTACAGATGATTCACTTGAGGTAACTGCCTTTGCTCGGAGATTTGGCCGTCGCATCGGAGTATAGTTGAGGTAGTGCGACTCTGGCTCACTTATATCACATATTAGACGAAACTTCACTTATTCTGACCAAACATCTATGTGATTTTCTTACATTCTGCAGTTGTGGTGCTGGGAACATTTACACATTGAGAGATATTTGAAGAGAAAACCATTACTATACCCGGAGGACGACATAACACCATTAGATGCCCGTTGGAGACGACCAGGATCATTCTAGGGTAGTGCGAAGACGACGACGCTTGATTTTTATCGGAATGAGCTGGAGGTACAAGAATTCGATCAAGTGATATGTGACCCTTATGCACATTTGGATCTTAGTCAATCACCACCACTATGTACGATAGGTTCTGAGAACTGAACGAGTCGTACTTGGCTGATAAATATTGGTGATGTGGTTATGCATTGCCCAAACCGAGTGATGAGACAGTTCAGTCTACAGCAGCACAATCCATAGTCAATGGAGAGACATGTAGTGAAATCGACTCAGGGGAGGACAAACGTTAATTGGTTGGCGGAAAATCACTGATTCATTCAACATTGGTCGCATAAAAGAAATTATCTACAGTTTGAGCAACCACTCGTAGGTGTCACTCCTGAAGAGAGCACATGTTCTATATGGAATGGTACTGGAACATCACCGTATGTTGAATTGTTCATCACACTTTGACTCTGAATCATAACTTATACAGACCTCGAGCGGGTAGTGAGCGGGAGATGGTAAGATCTAAACATTTAATTAAACAATTACGACATTTTTAAATTGTGTTTAGTGTTTGTTAAATGATTTAATTATCTGTAAGTGCACATAGTTTATGAGTTCCACGAAGAAAACCATCAAATTCATGAGGCGCTCAGAAATCACAAGACAGACTCTTCGATGGTTGAAAAATTGAAGGAAAAATGAAGGTTTGACTCATGTGTTTTGGTGTTGAAGAACCCACATTACATTTGAGTCTGGATCACGTCGTTGAAGAAGAAGATCCATACACACAAGAAGACGGTGGAGGTCTGACTTAGGATACAGAAAAAGAAGAGATCGAGATGTCACTTAGGATAAATATTTGGTTGTATTAAACTTATTTGGTTGTTATTACACTAGTTTTGGTTTTATTTGTGTTAAAATGTTAAACTTGTTATTGTGTATGTTATTTTGATTTTATTGTAGTTGTTTGTGTTTTGTGGTTGAAATGATTGTGTTTGCTGCAATATTTGTTGTTGGAAATGATTGTGTTTGTTGAATTTTTGGTAGTTGGATTTTTTGGTGTTTGTTGAAATTTAGGAAATGAGAAATAGTGGTGTTTGTTGTATTTTTCTACCTTGAAATGATTTTGTTTGCTGTTGAATTTTTTGTAATTGAAATGATTGTCTTATTGTCAAAAAGTTTTTATATAGAAAATAAAATTGTCGAGTTCTAAAATTAAATGAACATGCCGATTTCGTTTGAAACGAACTCATAACTAGTGATGCCGAGTTCACATCAAGAGAACTCGACAACATCAGTGTCGAGTTCGTTTCAAGAGAAATTGGCACTTGCGTTGTCGAGTTCATTTTAAAGTCATGTTTCCTGGCAAACGTGGGGAATACTAGTTTGAACCTGTAGTTCTCGTCAAAAAGTATTTGACAACACCAGTGTCGAGTTCACTTGAAGAGAACTCGACACTGGTGTTGTCGTGTTTACATCAAGAGAACTCGACACTTGTGTTGCTAAGTTCAATTTGGGGTGTTGCCGGTATAGAACTCGGTCTTTGCAAAACTGTTTTGCCTTACGGAGAACTCGGCGTTGCCAACGTCGAGTTCTCTAAAAAAATTATTGAACAGACACCGAGTTCTCCAAAAATAATGTACTGAACAGACGCCGAGTTCTCTATACACTAAAAAATAAAATCCGTCACCGTCACGTGTCAACACGTGGTGTCAGCGGGTTTACTTTGGGGCGAAAATTGGAGAAGTTTATTTTGGATTTTTTAAAGAAAATAATATTATTTCGAAAAAAATCCTAAACCTAAATGACACTAAACTAGAGACTTTTATGTGAATATATACCATGTTTAACTTGTCAGTTGTCTGTCATGGGACGATGTAATTCCGATTTTTGTAAGTTAGTTTACACTAAATAAATAGTTGTATAGTAAATATGTAACTTTGATTCGACGACCCTTATAGTTGGATTACAATAAAAACTTCATATATCACACCCCTCTATCTGGTTGGGTACTTTCATTTTTGCCAAATGAAATGTCAAAAATCATAGCTTTACCCAGTTTAAGCAAGAGAATTGGTGGCATTTCGGTGCAGTTCCTCTAGTTCACTGGTTCCCACTTGATGAAACTTGGTGCCAAGTCTCAAGAGACATTCATGCCTTGTGAAAAATAGATGTCCGCAACAGTTAAATGTTGACGTTAATTTGCCATTATTAATAACTTCAATTTTGAACTTTACATGCAAGATACAATTTGTAAATCTTGATATATAACTCTAGATATTAGTACATGTTGAAATCAAAATTTGACATATATTTTTTGTAAAATTAAAAAAAGGAAAACGAAAGAACTTCATGATTAGAAAACTAGACGTCTTGATCTTATGAAATGACTCCCAGAGTTTTTTGTATGCATGAATAACTTAGTCATAGATCATGATCTACCGGTGTTCAGGTGGGCGGTCGCCTAGGCGACCACCCGCACACCTTGTGTGCGGGTTGTGTTGTCGCCTAGGCGACATGTGTTGTGCACAACACAAAGCCCTTCTTCCTCCCTCCTTTCACCGGAGCAACAATGTCGGAGGTGTTGATGTCGCCGAAGGTGCTGCTGCTGCCGGAGAACCAACACCGGAGGTGGAGGTGGTGCTAGGAAAGTAGGAGGAGACAGTGGAGGTGGTGCTAGGAGGAGAGAGGGTAGCCGTCACCTTTTGTTTTGAGATTATGGTTAGGGTCTGAGGAGATGAGTTATATGGAAGTATTTGGTGAGATGAAATCTTGCTCTTCCGGGTTTTTTATTTAAGATGCTCATTCATCTCTACCAATTATATAAATAACTTAGTGAGTTAACGATTTAAGTTTTTTTTCTTTTTTCGAGGCAAACCATATAATCTTTGTTTATATAATTTTTGGGTATTTTTCATGATTTTTTAAAATTAAAACAAATAAAAACCACACAAACGCCTAGGCGTTTGGGCAACCCAATCGCCTAGGGTCGCCCAGGTCGACAAAATTTAGTGGCATTTTCGCTTTCCGACACTAGATATCTACTGGCTCGAACAAGCGACGAGGTAAGTCATTGCTATATTCTAGAAACATGAGGTAAATAAAACTGCATTTTGAATCTTTTTCACGTATATTATATTAGAATACCTATTTAGTTTAAACTTAATCAAGAGGCCAGCAATTTCAGTGGACAATTTTTTTCTTTGATGAGGTGGTGGAATGATTTGTTGAACATGGAGCAAGAACTATCTGCATCCTACCATCCAGCAAGACAATTATGCGCCGGCCTAAATGTTAGCTACTTAGCTAGAGTATATTTGTCGAAAGCTAAATGACAGCGGTGAGATTCAAGATCAAGGATACAACATCGTAATGCTCTCATTGATCGAAAATGCTTAATGTGGTCAAATCAAGGAACAAAAGATTAAAAAAAACAGACTAGAGACAACAGTAAAACTACAAACGCATCAGTTCTCAGGAACTTTAAATTGTATCCCTTCTGGGGGAGGCCTCAACGTGCAGACCATCTCTCGTGTTTTCCCAAAATAGACCTGTAGGATTGAATTAACATATTATATTTCAAGCAGAGCCGAAGATAATTATCGTGGAGCAGATTCTCTACAGTTTGGTCAGGAGGACTTTACCTGATCCAATGAGTTTCTCAACTTGCCTTCCATTTCCTCTATCATCTTTCCCATGTTGCATAAGTGACCATCTCCAACAGGGAGGTCTTCATTCATCTGTGAGGTGAAACAATGAATGACCCAGTAAAAAAAAATCCAGTGAGAAATAAACCAAATTAAAATGGAACAATCAACCATAGAGAAGCATAAAATGAAAAAAAAGAACTCCTTCACTTTGCTAGGCAATATGATCTGAAATGAGAATAGCAAGATAAGTTTTAACATCTTTTTGTCAAAGAACACGCAAACTCATATTCCATGAGTAATAGCATTGCTAATTGCTAATCATTCAACGAAAGTTAACCACACGACAGTTTATACTTTGGACAGTAGCCGTAAGGTCTATTATCACATCCTCTGCTCTTGAATAACAACGGATTATACCGTGAGCCAATAAACTGGGCAAACATCTCAAACCAAGAAGAAATGTTCTTAGCAGTAGAATTCAAATGTACTTTACTTGAATTTCTAAAATATGAACTTCAATATCAGCTATAGAAAGAAATTTACCTGTCTCCTGATTGATCCGGACAAATTGAAAGTGCCAGAGGACTTATTTTCTGTGGTAAGTGATAGCATGACTGTGCTGGTCAAGCAGTAATGAGCCGTGCCTTGCTCCTCTGGTCCAACCTGGCCAAACAGCAAGAAAAACATAAGTTGACCATACCAATTTTAAACCACAAATGCATTGACCAGCTGACCAAATCCCATATTATAACAAATGAAATGAAGCTTCAGAAGTGACCATTAGTGCAACACCTCAATTACGTGAATGGCGTCCCATGCCCCTTGTTGCAAAAACCCTCTTCTCCCATGAGCCGACTTCGAACCATCTACGTTGTCATCAATAATCACAATCATTATTACATCCACTACAATGAAGTCAACTCGGTAACCAAACAGTAAGCCAAAACCCGAACCTTTCTTAATCAAAAAACACGCAACGAAACCCTCATTGTCATCTTCCCACATGTAAACCGACGAAACCCCGCCCTCGTAATACCTGCCCACACAAGCAAATCCACAAACACCTAAGCGTCACCAAAATCTCAACCAACCCAACCCCAAACGAATTCAAATCAATCAAGCAGAACAACGAAAGACTTCACTGGTCACGATAGATCGCAAAAATATCATTGGCCTCAATCTCAAGCTTCCGGAGCTCCTCGGACGGAAAAGGCCCGTCTTCCAGAGGAGGATAGTACTTGTTAGACCACGGCGATCTAAAAACATTAAAAAAAAATAAAAATAAACATGTCACGAACATCACTGAACATCCAAAAAACATAAATCTCCGGACCGGTAGGAATCGGCATCCCGATTGTACTCGCAGAGGATGAACTCCTTCCCGGGGTCGACGTCCCAGAGAACCTAACTTCGGACGGAAACACCGAATCAGGTTAAACCGAAAAAGGTCGGAACTTTGGAGGGTCGAGGGAGAAGGACCTGGAGGGGTTGGTCGACTTGGGAGAGGAGATCGGAGGAGTGGTGGGGAAGGAGGGAGAGGAGAGCGGTAAGGGCCTCCTCGCTTTTGTTGGGGGATATCCGCCGCATCAGATCCATCGCTTCCTCCATTGCCGGGGGATCGGGGTTTTGGTCGGTTCCGATCGGAGTTGGTTCGTTCGCGGGAACGGACGACGTTTCAGTTGTCTTCCCAGGTTTGAGGGGTTTGGTGGTCGGGGAGGTTTGGTTGCGGAAAAGGGGTCCTTTGCTGGGATAATTACGGTTATGCCATCGGGTCGACTGTGTCAGTGGTTAAAAAGCTTGCTCCGATTTGATTCCACTTCTCAGTTTTTTTTTCTGGTTTCAAAAGGGCGTTTTCTTTTAATAAACAAAATTGGTTGTTTAACAAACTTATTGCGTTATAACACAAATTGAACTTTAAAACTGTATTCATTAGTGTCAACATATTCTTTGGCCCTTTTTTATGAACTTTAAATTCGTAACTTCTAAATCGTTAGTATTGTGTTATTGACGTCTTCTTTGCTCATTTTTTATGAGTATTGCAGGCAACAAAATATTAGACATCGAAAGATACGTTCTAACTTCTAAGACACCTCAGTTGACTGGTTTGGCTGAAAGTTGAACAAATTGCTAATGGAGAGGGTAAGATATTTGTTGTCGCAGGAGCAATTGCGAAAGTCATTTTTGGGTGAAACTTTGAGTACTGTGGTGCATACTTTGAATTTTACTCTTTGTGTTCCTTTGCGTGCTTAACATAGTTTGAACGTGAAAGGATGTTCCTATGATTATTAGCGTGGCTTTGGATCATCGGATGATAGACATTTGTGTACATTTCCAAGGATGAGAGATTGAGGGGTTCAAACTTGATGTAAAAACTCTTAACAGTATATATTTTATCGGCTTTTGGCAGGAGAAAAAACTTGATCCAGTTGCGAAGAAAAAGCTTTCAGAAACATTGATGTTGTGTTTATGGAAGATTAGATCATTCGGGATATCGAGAAATCAGAAAAGATTTCAGGACCACAATTTTGTGATGATTTGGTTGATCTTCATCCAATTCCATGTGTTGATGCTCCTGTGCAGGTTGAAGAGTTGTAGCAGGGAAAAAATGAGCAAGACAATGCACATATTTCGGAAATAGAGACGAATGGTGTCATGCCAGAATCAGAAATATTACTAGATGCTCCTCTACTTTGTTTAGCTAGTATATTCAAGTTAGCTACTTTTATTGAGTTAGCTAGTATATTCAAGTTAGACTTAGAATTCTCAAGTTTTATAACAACAACAAGGTTTTTAATTTCAAAACAACGAAAGCAACTTGAATTCACAAGTTTCGGGTAGAAATATACCTACATTTTAAAAGTCCACATTATTCGAAGGATTATTTCACTCAACTCTACTTTAACCTTTTGTTTTTATTTCACTCGACTCTCTTCTTCACCATCACTGTTACAGATCTACCAACTGAACATGAAACATTCGGCACAAACTTCACATGTGAAGCCCTAAGATGTATTCTAGGGAAAAACCACTACATCTTGAAGCAAAAGAAAATTATCACCAACCAGATGTTCAAACACAAAATTATCACCATCATGGAAACATGAACAAACTAGTTATTAGTCATTGCAATCATACCAAGCTTATGCAAGGGTTGAATTCAGAAGAGGTACACATGCATCCAAAATAACTACTGCAAAAGCAAACTCCTAATTATGGCTGCCTGAGCGCTGCTGGTGTCGGTCGTCGCAAGCAACTCTGACAACCTCTGGCTGAGATCATCCACATTTTGATGAAGGCTTCTTATGTAGCTGCAAGTGTCCTCTAACATTTTAGATGCTGAGACCTACATGTATAAGATCTAAATGTTTAGCCAAGTTCACCTGGTGAATGTAGCTCACACCAACTAGCTCGCAACTAACGCTTAATTAATGTTTTGGTAGATGATTTCTAGTTATTATAGATTGTACGAAGAGAGTTATAAGTCCCAAAGTATCTCTACCCAGTAAAGTCACCGGTTCATTCAAGAGAGTAGCAATTTCTCTAGTATTTTCTTTGGAACAACGTAATGATTAAAAGCATTATGCTTAATCTTTTGAATTGAAGTGCAAAGGGAAGAGAAGAAGGATAAGTAATATTTGCCTACCCCGCCGTTACCGTGGTTTCGAGACTCGGGAAGCAAAGCATGCAACTGCGAAAGGAGCTCGATAATCTGATCGTCCGTAATTCTAGACGAACTCGACTGCCTCGATTGTGACCTTCTGTTTGACATGTTCATTTCAACACAATGAAAGATCGAAAGAGAGGGTTTTATTTAGGTTTACATGTCTAAGGGCAAAGGAGTGGGTCTTGCATATCTTGTTAAATAGTGGTGGTGTGGGAGGAGAGAGAAGCACAACAATAGGTACTGTTTCATATTGGTGCGTTTCCAAGCTGGTTGTGGAAATTTGTATATGCATTTGTGTCAGTGAAGCGAACCAGATTGATACCTGCCTGCAATTAGGGCTGCTAATTAGTAATTAGGGTTTTGATTTTGTACTGCTAAATGAACAAAATTTAACTTGACTGCCATTGAGTTCCTCTTAGTTTTTGCTTGGTGAAATCCAGTTCAAAATAACCAAACAAGAACTTAATTCCTAAAGCGCCGTATAGCGTAATGAGCTGAATACGAACTCAGATCACTTCATTTAACATCAACTCGATTCAGTTTTGTAGCTATTTAGATGTACATATATAGGTTGCACAATATAAATGAAGTGAATTCAAGATGACTCGTTAATGAACTTAATGAGTAGAACACAATGCACTCAAGAACTTGACGATGAACTAAGGTAAGGAAACTCAAATTAGAATATGAGCTGAACCAAAAAATTTGAGCTAACACAAGCTGAAGTGAGCTCGATTAGTTAAGCTGACCACACAAACATGTTCAGAATATTTTCCACATTCTTCAAACAAATAAGTGCATTTAAAGCAATATATAATGGTCTTACAACCACAACCTTCTCCCTAGCTAGATGTTTAGATTTTTAAAAGTGGACTACAATCAAATTTTACCCACGTCAAAAATATCTTAATAAATATTAAGTTAACAACAAAAGAATTTGCAAGACTACAACTATAAGCTAGCACTGCACCTTTCCAAAAAAACAAAACTACAAACTTGTTTGTAACTTGTAAGCACGCTCCTAATACAATTATTTATTACTCACATGACTCGCATCGCAAGTACCTCTCATTGTACAAGTCTTGTGGACAAAAATATATACAAATGGAGAAATCTACTTGCTGTAAAGCATAATTATGTAAAGCAAAAGACACCAAAGTTTAAATTTCTAAGTCTCATAGAAAATAACAAAGCAACTGTTTCAGGGCAGTAGCAGCTTAATTATCATGTAATTATTGTGATAGCAATGCCATGTATGCATAACCATAAAGCTCATCAAGAATTTGTCTAAGCTTAGTGGATAATTGTGCTTAGGTTGTTGAGATGGAGAGGGTTGAGGTGGACGGCTAAGATTGGTTTGGGTGGAGAACTTGAGGTGAGGGGTTATAAAAGCTAAACTCATCTCTCTCTCATTCTTTTTTTTTCTCTCTCTCTCTCATTTCGTCTCTCCCTTTCAGCTCAACTCTCTCCGGTGAGGAGTGTTGGTGGAAGTGAGGAAGACCAAGTCGATTTCAGTAAGGCGTGGTCGGAAGAGGTGTGAGCGTTGCTCGGGTGATTTTGCTGGAGAAAGAGCGTTTTACGAGGAGGCGTTCGTCGTTGATCTTCCAAGATTTCTTCAAGCATTTAGGTATGTTAAGCTTTGCTTTTATGCTGACTTAAGATTGTGTGAGTGTTTGAGTTGTTGACGGTAGGCTGAAATGCTAGTCGGATGTTCTATTCAGCAGAGTTTCTTCTGCTTTCGGTCGACTAGTTGGTGATACGGTCGACCGCTGATAGTGTATTTCGGGGAGTTTTGCCTTGCACCGGTCGGATGATGCCTTATGAGGTCGACCGGTTAAGTCTGTTAGGCAAGCTCTAGGTGTTTTCGGTAGACCGGGTCTCATTTGTCGTTTGACTGAATGCACCGTGGTGAGTCGGTTAGGGGCATATATCATCTAAACGGTCGACCTTCTTTTGATATGTTCTAACGATTTTACATGTAGTTAAGTCGGTTGGGGCCTAGATCTTCAAAACGGTCGACCGCCTATATGATTGTTCGACCGATGTTTGCTGGACAAATATGGACTGGTGTGGACTGTCTTAACGGTCGATTGCCAGATGATTTTGTCCGACAGATAGCTTAAGCTAACTTAAAGTCTGTTCGACCGGTGTGTGCTTTGTTCGATCGGTCTTGGACTTTGAGGAAACGTGAAATCCCTGTTATTTTTGGTCGACCGGGTCTCCTTTACCGTTCGACCGTTGGGACGTTTATTATTATATTATGTTTAGGCGTAGACCATCCAAATTGTCGACCGTCTGTGACCTTTGTTCGACTGATTGGTTGTTTTGTTCGTTATTTGTGGTTCAACCGGTCGTGGAGACGGTCGAGCTCTTGTGCGTTCCTGGAGGGAACCGATCGACCGACATGTTTGTTTGGTCAACTATTTCTGCTCTTTTGGTATTTGAGTTTTTTATATATTTTTGGTCGGCTTTGAAGGCAACGGGTCTCAGGACTTTTTGGGGCGACGGTACAGACATTCCGGCCTAATAGCGATCAGGGTGTGTGATTGTTTGTGATTGTTGCAACTGTAGCTCTAGTGATATATGCAAAATCGTATCTCCGGTGATAGATGCAAATGTTGTGACTTTATAGTTGTTGACCTTATGTCGTGTTACATTTTATTGTTAGTGTTGTTTCATTTATGTGTTTAGGATTTGACATACGAGAATTTCTTATGAAAACTCAGACATTGTTTCATGTTTGTTTTTCAGGTCATGATCGACATTAGGAGGTGGCGACGGTGGATGAGTACTCTTGGGATCGGATCATGCTGTCTATCTTGTAGGTAGTTTATAATTACATGTGTTGTATGTATCCGTAGTTTATGTTGGCTTTTTGGCAAATGATTGCTTATCCGTTTTGATGATTAATCAACATATAACTTAAACACATGTAATTCGTTCATATCACTCTTGCTTGCACAATACACATATATTGTTTTGTACTAACATTTCAGGTGACAAGTTTAACGAGAAATGAAGTTGAAGAGTAGATAGGTTTACATTATTGTCATTAGGATTTAAATGTAACTTGAGCACTTAAATCTTGATGCATTGCATATCACTACTCTTTAGGATTCCATAGAAGTAGAGCTAAACGTTCAAATTCCATACAAAACTTCTTTAGAAATCAATCAAACCATATCCAGGAATTCTGCACTCAACCGGTCGACCGGTCGACCATCTGGTTCGACCGGTTAATCTAAAAACTATTTTCTGAACCCTTTCGGTCGACCGAACTGTGTTCTGGTTCGACCGGTTCATTAGAATAACTTAAGGTATTTTGGTCGACCGATCAACTGTTCATACGTGCTGGAAGACACGTGCCTTAGTGCAAACCGGTCGACCGAAAGTCCTTTTCTGTTCGACCGGTTGATTACTATTTTTGTCTTCTTTTGTGACCGTTATACTTGTCGTATTATACAACGGTCGTATACACATACTTTCACCATACCCCGAAATACATAGCTTAACCGGTCGAACAAATCTTATTAACCGGTCGACCGTTTGACCATTGATCGTTCGTAGCATTCTTCCTGCTATCGGTCGATACCACCTTGGTTCGACCGGTCACACTTTGTCTCTACCGAACCTTCACATCGGTCGACCGTTTCCTTGGTTCGTCCGACCGGTACACTTAAGTTCCCTCCCAGTTAGTTCGACCGTTCCTCGTTTGTCTGACCGTTTGACTACTATTCACGTAACCGGTCGACCGTTTCATTCTTACCGGTCGACCGAACTTTGACAGAATTGCTTCCTGAATCTCTGGTTTGTGTATCTTGCACAAAACCCAATCAAATCTTTCTCAAACGGCTAGAAAACTTAAGAGGCTTATATATAGAGCTTAGATCATCTTTACAAGGTTACCAATCCATTCTCTAAGCTCTCATTGTGCTAAAAACTTCCAAGTGCTCTTACTCTCTTTATTGCTCTCAACCACTCTCTTGATCAATCATTCAATTGCATTCATCATCAATTCAAGTGCTCAAGAGTAGGTTACACAAAGTCTACTACAAAGGAGTTGTACAAGCTTCCGGAGTGAAGCTCTTCTCGGGTTGTGAGAAGGAGGTCCAAGCTTGGCGAGGGTGTTCGCAAGCTTGAATTGTAAAGGCTCGATCTTTGCCCGGAAAGAAGATCAATTTAGTGAAGATCGCGAAGTTGCTCAAGGAAAAGCATTTCGTAAGAGAGGACTAGGATCCGGTGGTTGGATCCAAACCTCTATACATCCGGTGTTGGGTTTGCCTTTTTCATCTCACTATTTTCATTTGTTATCTTGTTATTGCACAAATAGTTGGTAGTGAGAAATTAGTCTATAAACCCCCCCTTAAGACTAATATTTAGGGCATTTAGATCCTACATTTGGTATCAGAGCCTTGTTAATTGCATATAAACAAATTAACATTTGTAGCAATGGCCCAACAACGTGAGGGATTCCACACCGGTAGACCTCCACTTTTTAATGGAACCAATTATGCCTATTGGAAGAAACGCATGATAATCTTCATTCAATCATATGATGTTAAGCTATGGGTTTTCTTTCAAATTCCATATACTCAAAACAAAGAGTTTGAACTCATGAGTGATGATGAACTAGCAATGGTTCAAATGAATGCAAAATTAATGAACATTCTCATGTGTGGATTAACCGAAGAGGAATATGGTAGAATTAATGCTTGTGATTCTGCATTTGAGGCATGGCATATGTTAGAAAGTCATTTTGAAGGACGATCATCCGTGAAAGAAACTAGGATAGATTCATATATGCAAAAATATGAAATGTTTGCCATGAAACCCAACGAATCCATTAGCGAGATGCATACTCGCTTTACTCATATCACTAACTCCTTGAAAAACCTTGGTAAGGTCTTGATTGAAAGTGACAGGGTACGGAAGTTTCTTAGATCGTTGACATTGGAGTGGGAGAAGAAGACAACGGCAATCGAGAAGGCCAAAGATCTCTCAAAGCTAAAGATGGAGGATCTCATAGGAAGCCTCATGGCTTATGAGATTCAAATGGAGGAAAGAAGAGAGAAGGAGAAGGAGCGAGAGGGGTTAAGGAGAAAGGAGAAAACAATTGCTCTCAAAGCAACGTCGGATTTGGAAAGTATCGAAGACGATGACACCGATGATGATGTTGCATTTCTAACCCGCAACTTCAAGAAGTTTCTCGCCAAAGGAAGGTTCACTAGAGGGAAAGGAGAATCATCCCGGACTTTCACGTGCTACGAATACAACAAGACGGGGCACATGAAGAAGGATTGTCCACTCCTTAAGTCAAGAGATCGTGAACAACGAGAACCAAGAAGATTCCCTCCTAGAAGAGAAAGAGGTGAGAGACCGAGGAGAATTAGGGAAGATAGGCCTCCTAGAAGAGATAAAGAAGAGAGACCTAGAAGACGAGAACGTGATGATCACAAAAGAAGGGATCACCATGAGAAAGACGGAAAGAAGGCTTTTAAAGCCACTTGGGATGATTCAAGCTCATCTACATCCTCCGACACCGAATACTCTCAAGAGGAAGAAGCACACATGTGCTTTATGGCACACAATGAGGATTCGGATTCAAGCACCGCTACATCCCCAAGGAGAAGCAATCAACCCCAAGTGGTGGAAATTGATGACGATGAGGTATCAATTCAAGAAACCCCTTCCTATGATGAGTTATTAGATGCTTTTCATGAACTTGCTGAAAGATATGAGATGATTTGTCATAAAAACAAATTAGGAAGAAAAGTGCATCTAGATTTATCTACTAAACATGAAAACTTACTTAAAGAGAATGAATTGCTTGCTAATGAGATAAACATGCTGAAATCTACTAGTAATTGTAACAACAACAAAGATCTTATTGCCAAGAATGAACAACTTACAAAAGATCTAGAGAAATTCACGTTGGGTAGAAAAATGCTAAACATGCTTCTAGGAACCCAAACTCAATCTTTGACTAAGCATGGTTTGGGGTACATGGGTGGAAAACAAAAGAAAGCTACATCTTATTTTGTTAAACATAACAATTCATATGTTAAGAAAGTAAGTTTGTCAAATGTATGGGTACCTAAGACCTCTCAAGTTTGGGTACCAAAAGCTAACCCTCAAGGACCCAAACAAATTTGGGTACCAAAGTCTTCACTTGTCTCTTTGCATGTAGATCAAAGCAAGGAGAAAGGGCAAGTGGATACTCGATAGTGGGTGCTCAAGGCACATGACGGGAGACTCTCAAGTTCTATCAAATCTAAAGCCTAAGAAGGGAGGAACCGTCACATTTGGAGACAACGCTAAAGGTCAAATTGTCGGCATTGGTAATGTTGGCAATTCCTCTACTCCTCATATTGAAAATGTTTTGTTAGTAGAAGGGCTAAAACACAATTTGCTAAGTGTTAGTCAACTAGCGGATAAAAATTATATGGTTATCTTTGACAATTCAAATTGCTATATTGTCTCAAAACATAACATGAAAACTATATTTAAAGGTTGTAGATCTCATAATATTTACATTGTGTTTGTTGATGTCATTAGCAATCTAGCCTTAGAGACTTGTTTAGTTGCCTCAAATGACGAAGCTTGGTTATGGCATAACCGATTGGGACATATTAGTATGTCACAATTACAAAAATTATCCAAACTTGAATTAGTTAGAGGACTTCCTAAAATTGATTTCAAAAAGGATAAACTTTGTGATGCATGTCAATTTGGAAAACAATTTAAATCGTCTTTCAAATCTTTAAATGTTGTGTCAACTTCAAAACCTCTTGAGCTTTTACATCTAGATCTTTTTGGTCCTTCAAGAACTGTTAGTTTAGGTGGTAAAAGATATGCTTTTGTGATTGTCGATGATTTTTCACGATTTACATGGGTTTTGTTTTTGGCTAATAAATATGATGCATTTGAAAGATTTAAAAGCTTTTGCAAACGTGTTCAAAGAGAAAAATATTTACATATCACTACTATCCGTAGCGATCATGGAGGAGAATTCGAAAATGAGCTATTTCAAAAGTTTTGTGAAAAACAAGGGATTAAACATAATTTTTCTTTTCCTCGCACTCCCCAACAAAATGGGGTAGTTGAAAGGAAAAATAGAACTCTTCAAGAGATGGCAAGAACCATGCTTATGGAAAAAGGGCTTCCAAAATATTTTTGGTGTGAAGCCGTAAATACTTCTTGTTATGTGTTAAACCGTGTTCTTATAAGACCTATTTTGAAGAAAACACCTTTTGAATTGTGGCACAAACGTATTCCAAAAATCTCTTACTTTAAAGCTTTTGGGTCAAAATGTTTTGTCCTCAACACTAAAGATAACTTGGAAAAATTTGATGCAAAATCCGATGAGGCCATCTTTTTAGGATATTCCGATAGGAGCAAAGCCTATAGAGTCTATAACAAACGAACCTTTTGTGTCGAGGAGTCTCTACACGTTAACTTTGATGAGTTGACTTGTGTAGATAATTCCTCTCTTGATGATGACTATATGGATATAATTAGACATGTCTCATCTCAAGATGTCTCCCATGAGCCACATCAAGATCCTCCAAGTTTTCCACAAGAAAACAAAGAGGAGCTTCCCAAGGATTGGACCTATAGAAAGGAACATCCAAAGGACCTTGTGATTGGAGATGTTTCTCAAGGTGTGACAACACGATCAAAGGCTCATGTAGTTTGTGATTCTTATGCTTTCATATCTAAATTAGAACCTAAGAAAGTAGACGAAGCTTGTAATGATGAATTTTGGTTAATGGCTATGCATGAAGAGTTAAACCAATTCGTTCGAAATGACGTTTGAGAACTTGTTGAAAAACCCATTAATCAAACCGTTATTGGAACTAAATGGATCTTCCGAAATAAACTTGATGAGGATGGGAATGTAGTTAGAAACAAAGCTAGACTCGTTGCTCAAGGCTACCGCCAAGAGGAGGGAATAGACTTTGATGAAACTTATGCTCCTGTGGCTCGTATGGAAGCTATTCGTATGCTTTTAGCTTATGCCTCTTTTATGGACATTAAACTTTTTCAAATGGATGTTAAAAGTGCTTTCCTAAATGGAATTATTTCTGAAGAAGTTTATGTTGCTCAACCCCCCGGTTTTATTAATGAATCTTATCCGAACCATGTATTTAAACTCAAGAATGCTCTTTATGGTCTCAAACAAGCTCCTAGAGCTTGGTATGAGAGGTTGAAGAATTTCTTGATTAATAAAGGATTCAAAATGGGTAAAGTAGATACCACTTTATTTGTTAAAACTCTTAATCATGATTTATTAGTGGTACAAATATATGTTGATGACATTATCTTTGGTGCAAGTAACCCGCGTCTATGCGAAGAATTTTCTAAGTCTATGCAGGGAGAGTTCGAGATGAGCCTTATTGGTGAGCTAAATTTCTTTCTCGGACTCCAAATAAAGCAAACTCAAGAGGGAAATTTCATACATCAAGCAAAGTACACAAAGGAACTTCTCAAACGCTTTGAGCTTGAAACTAGCAAACCTCAAAAGACACCTATGAGTACAAGCGTAAAATTGGACAAAGACGAAAATGGCAAAGATGTGGACATCAAGAAGTATCGTGGTATGATCGGTTCTTTACTCTATCTTACTGCAAGTCGTCCCGATATTATGTTTGCTGTATGTTTATGTGCACGTTTTCAAGCATGTCCAAAAGAAACTCATTTGAATGCATTAAAAAGAATTTTTCGTTATCTAAAAGGCACTTTTGATTTTGGACTTTTCTACCCTAAGACTAGGACTTTCGATCTTGCTGCCTATAGCGACGCCGACTATGCCGGTTGTATTTTAGATCGTAAGAGTACTAGTGGCACTTGTCAATTTTTGGGTAAATCTCTTGTCTCATGGTTTAGTAAGAAACAAAATAGTGTTGCATTATCAACAACCGAGGCTGAATATATCGCCGCCGGTTGTGCTTGTGCACAAGTCCTTTGGATGAGGCAAACCCTCAAGGACTTGCAACTTGAGTTTCAAACTACACCAATTTATTGTGATAATACAAGTGCTATCAACCTTTCCAAAAATCCTATCTTGCATTCAAGAACTAAGCATATAGAAGTTAGACATCATTTTCTTAGAGATCATGCAAATAAAGAAGACATTAAACTTATATTTGTTCCCACAAATGATCAATTAGCGGATATATTCACCAAACCCTTAAATGTTGATCAATTCAATCTCATTAGACTCAATCTTGGCATGTGTACCCTAAATGACATTTGAGTACGTTTTACTTGAGCCCATTTGTCTATATTTGGTTCTAGTGTCTCTTGTTTTTTGAAACTTTGTTCTGGTTTTTACTGTTCCACCGGTCGACCGAACTGAGATTTCGTTCGACCGGTGCTGAGTTGTTTCTTGACCGAATTCTGTTTGTTCAACCGATTTCTTGAGTTTGGTCGACCGGTGCTAGTAGTTCGGTCGACCGATCCGTTTTGTTCAACCGATAGCAGGGATCCTAAGTTTTCGACTTTGAGTATTTGTTCGACCGCAAGTGTTATCCGTGCGACCGTTTTTCAATATATCGGTCGACCGGTCTGATTTGTTCAACCGATAGCAGGGATCCTAAGTTTTCAACTTTGAGTTTTTGTTCGACCGCATGTGTTCGCCGTGCGACCGGTTTTTTTGTTGTTCGGTCGACCGGTTGGTTTTGTTCAACCGATAGCAGGGTTCTTAAGTTTTTGACTTTGAGTTTTCGTTCGACCGCTCGTGTCTTCCGTGCGACCGATTTTATTTTGTTCGGTCGACCGGTAGATTTTGTTCGACTGATAGCAGGGGATTGTCTGCCTTGTTCTTCGATCCGGTCGACCGAAATATGCTTCTGTCCGACCGTTCGTTTTTTCGACTTAAGTTTTTACAGTTTTCTTTAACCTTTCGGTCGACCGAAAGATGGATCGGTCGACCGGTGATGTCGTTTTCTGCTGCATTTAGGGCTAAATCGGAACATGGTCTTCACTTTTACCCATCTCTCTCTCTAACCCTAAGCCTTCCCCATCACCTTCCTCCCTCGACTTTGCGTTTTTCCTGCGGTAAAACTCAAATCTTCTTGCATTTTATCGCTTCTCATCATCTCCTCTTCATTTTGCACCCATTTGTTTTCCCCAAACTCGAGTTATTCACCATGACCGGGAAGAAAATGGCTATCCGCAAGAAACGTTCGGATGCTTCCACCACTTCCACCGAAAAACGCACCAAGAAGGCCCACGATCGCTCCTCTACTACCCCAAATGTCCGGCATCCGCCTGCGCCTCCTACTCTTGCCTTCCATCCTATTGACGAGTTCGCCAAAAGTGATTGGGAGAAAAAGCTCTCGGCGGCTCCTTTTATTCCAAACCGCGCTGTTGAGGTAGCGGATTTTCATGATTATTCTCTTAAATCGTGCTTAGATGCTAATGGACTTACTCATTGTCTCACCCATTTAGCTTCAAAACCTTACTATCCGTTTTTGGTTCAACAATTCTATTGTAATCTTCGTTTTGAACAAAATCACCATATTGCTCGTACCATGATCAATGGTCTTAGATATGAAATTGTCCCCGGAACTCTTGCTGAAGCTTTTGGCTTAGAGTTCTCGGGTGTTCATTTATATGTTGATCATCCTCTTAGCGTACTAGAAAACATTTCTCATGATGATATGGTTGCTGAATTATATGCATTTCCACCTCCTTCCAAAAATGGTTATATTATTCACAACTCCTCCTTGATGCATCCTTTTGCTCGCATCTTGGCTTATATCGTATCATTCAATTTGCTACCTAAACATGGTCATCATAACGAAGTCTCTTATACGGAGCTTGTGTGTATCTATTGCATTTACAAGAAAATTCCGGTTAATTGGCCTCTATTCATTTTCCTTCATATGCGCTTTAAGAAAGGGAGGTATCTCCCTTATCCCATGTTGCTCACCGCTCTCTTTGATCTTCTGAAAATTCGTGTTACCGATTGTCCATCGGCCACATACAAATACCAAATCTGTAAGACCACTCTCTCTAAAATGAAAACCATTGCATCATCTTCTATTCAAGCGTCATCTGAGGGAGATTCTGAGCAAGAAGATGAAGATGATGTGCCGGTTGATCCTCGTTGGATGCCCCAGCCATCTCAGCAGGAGGGTCACTGTTCTTGGGGAGAAGGCGACGAATATGCTTGGCAGGAGAGTCAGTGGAGATCCGCTTATACTGATTACACTCCGGATCATTCCTTTCAGCAGATTTTGGATCGTTTTGATGCGTTTGAAGCTTCCACTTCTCAACGACTTGATCGTTTTGAAGCTTCGACATCTCAGCACCTTGAGCGTCTTGACGCTAAGTTCGACTCGGTGCTTCATGGCATTGATTCTCTCACATCTATGTTTCGTGATCGTTTTGGACATTGAGTTGGTTGTCGTTTTGTTTTAAATGGTTTAATGTGGGTTGGTCGTGTGTGTCTTGTATGATTTCTTTTTCGCTTTGGATGTGTGGTGTCTCGTTTGCGTGTGTTGTATTTTGAACCCTTCTTTTCTTAATGCATGTTTTACTTCTTCTTCATTGTTGTTTTGGCAAATGGTTGTGCTTTAGTTGTTGGATATTCTCTTTCAGCTTTTTGATTATGCCAAAGGGGGAGAGTAATACTACTCATACATGTCTATTGGGTTTACGAATGCCATATAGCTAGGGGGAGCTATAAGATAGGGGGAGCATTGAGTAAAATTCATTGAAATAACATGTATTTAATTTAATAAGTTGTCATCATCAAAAAATGGGAGATTGTTGGCTTTTTGGCAAATGATTGCTTATCCGTTTTGATGATTAATCAACATATAACTTAAACACATGTAATTCGTTCATATCACGCTTGCTTGCACAATACACATATATTGTTTTGTACTAACATTTCAGGTGACAAGTTTAACGACAAATGAAGTTGAAGAGTAGATAGGTTTACATTATTGTCATTAGGATTTAAATGTAACTTGAGCACTTAAATCTTGATGCATTGCATATCACTACTCTTTAGGATTCCATAGAAGTAGAACTAAACGTTCAAATTCCATACAAAACTTCTTTAGAAATCAATCAAACCATATCCAGGAATTCTGCACTCAACCGGTCGACCGGTCGACCATCTGGTTCGACCGGTTAATCTAAAAACTATTTTCTGAACCCTTTCGGTCGACCGAACTGTGTTCTGGTTCGACCGGTTCATTAGAATAACTTAAGGTATTTTGGTCGACCGATCAACTGTTCATACGTGCTGGAAGACACGTGCCTTAGTGCAAACCGGTCGACCGAAAGTCCTTTTCTGTTCGACCGGTTGATTACTATTTTTGTCTTCTTTTGTGACCGTTATACTTGTCGTATTATACAACGGTCGTATACACATACTTTCACCATACCCCGAAATACATAGCTTAACCGGTCGAACAAATCTTATTAACCGGTCGACCGTTTGACCATTGATCGTTCGTAGCATTCTTCCTGCTATCGGTCGATACCACCTTGGTTCGACCGGTCACACTTTGTCTCTACCGAACCTTCACATCGGTCGACCGTTTCCTTGGTTCGTCCGACCGGTACACTTAAGTTCCCTCCCAGTTAGTTCGACCGTTCCTCGTTTGTCTGACCGTTTGACTACTATTCACGTAACCGGTCGACCGTTTCATTCTTACCGGTCGACCGAACTTTGACAGAATTGCTTCCTGAATCTCTGGTTTGTGTATCTTGCACAAAACCCAATCAAATCTTTCTCAAACGGCTAGAAAACTTAAGAGGCTTATATATAGAGCTTAGATCATCTTTACAAGGTTACCAATCCATTCTCTAAGCTCTCATTGTGCTAAAAACTTCCAAGTGCTCTTACTCTCTTTATTGCTCTCAACCACTCTCTTGATCAATCATTCAATTGCATTCATCATCAATTCAAGTGCTCAAGAGTAGGTTACACAAAGTCTACTACAAAGGAGTTGTACAAGCTTCCGGAGTGAAGCTCTTCTCGGGTTGTGAGAAGGAGGTCCAAGCTTGGCGAGGGTGTTCGCAAGCTTGAATTGTAAAGGCTCGATCTTTGCCCGGAAAGAAGATCAATTTAGTGAAGATCGCGAAGTTGCTCAAGGAAGAGCATTTCGTAAGAGAGGACTAGGATCCGGTGGTTGGATCCAAACCTCTATACATCCGGTGTTGGGTTTGCCTTTTTCATCTCACTATTTTCATTTGTTATCTTGTTATTGCACAAATAGTTGGTAGTGAGAAATTAGTCTATAAACCCCCCCTTAAGACTAATATTTAGGGCATTTAGATCCTACAGTTTATATTTTTGATGTAATCATACTTTTAACAACTCTTGTGTATATTGATGCACCTCGATGATATATTTGAGTAGCGGTTTTGCTTTTTTGGATTGTAATCCAGTTGTTATTTATTTTTAAAAAAATTCGCTCTTTCGAGACGTTACACTAAATATCCTCCTGCATACCATCTATTTAGCCCATCAATTAGGATTGTTTCAGCATATCTAATCTATGGCTCTTGGCACGCTAAAATTATATCCAAGTAAGAATATTGATTACAAGTTTTGATTCGAATTAGAGTAGAAAAGTTTTTTTAAAAATAAAAAATGGTATCTAATTCGTGGCATGCCGCATGCAATGCGGGGCTAATAAATCTGCATCTACTAATCCCGCCAAACGACTGCACAACTTATTCGGCAATAAATCTTGTTCTGTGTAGGTACAACGTGGAAGTCATCGAGCATAATCTTTGGTGATGGTTAATTGGTCAAAAAGATCTCAGTTGCAACCTGAGGATTAACTAATACCTACCTGCTAATCCAACTGTTCAACCTAATTATTTAGTTTGGTTTGTTTAAGCATGTGTCGTACGGAGTCATGGAGGATTCATGGTTTGCCAGTGAGGAAGAAGTGGAAGCTGCTGTGGACGTGGATTTTGTAAATTCGGACATGTTGGAGGATCTTGGGGGAAATCTAGACATGTTGTCTCCAGCTCATTCTTGACTTCAAACTAATTAAGAACACCAAATAAATGACCATAATTAGTAGAGGATTCCTACAGTCCATTAGAACCTTTTGTTTTACTCTGAGGACTAGTGGTGTGTCAACATCTGGTGCATGGTATGAATTAATAAAAGACATCATCACGCTAATATTATTAGCTTTAACTTTTAAATAGCTTGAGATGTTAAGACTTAAGAGTCATCAACATTTTTTTTCGAGGGTGAATATGTCTGTTTAATTTGTTCTTTAGGCCCATTGGCAGGCCCGAGAAGGCCATGGCACTTCTTGAAATAACCAATAAATTTTCAGCCTCACTTTAATTATGTGCATATATATATATATATTTCAATACTCACATGTTAATCTGTTATACGTGCCATCTTACTATCTTAGTTAGTAGTTACAGAGTTATGTTTTATGTTAAGATAAATGGGAAAGAGTCTTGTTCTACATTCTACAAGTCATTTGCTCATCTGTGTACATAACAGGACCAAGACATATGAGACATTGCTTTCTATGTTTTGCGGTTTCATTTGCCACATGCAAACACAATATGGGAATCTGCAAGGATCACCTTGTTTAAATAAATCAATGCCCATGTGGTCGATCAGTACTTTAATTTTTATCATAATTAGCCTAAGTACGTAGAGGACAAATAATAGTGTTCAGAAGAAAATTTAATTTCTCAACTGTCTCCTTCCCTTCCATTTAAATATTTTATTTTAACTATAATCCAGTAGCCATCAACCATCAGAATAACTTGCTCGACAGCTATGTCCACGTCAAAAAATTGGCCACGTGTGTTTCTTTTTCCTCGGATGAGAAACGGCATTCGAGAAATATAGGAATCTCGATCTTGAGACCCTAAAAATCAAGTATGATGGTTGCTAATCCTAATTTTCTATGATAGTAAGCTCTCAAAGGTATCTTTTTCCCAATAAACGTGGAAGTTAAATCCCAATACATTACTGTCGTGTAGTACATTATTTGTAGACTAATTAATCATGTTGTAAGTTGTAACCTTACTGGGAGTGTGTGATCCGAAATCAAATCATGTATAGAAAGAAGCACTATAACAATATGTAGGTTCACTTGTTCGAAAATAATTTCTCAACCAAGGAAATGTAGTATGTGATGCATAAAATAAAATTAAAATTTTAGTCTTTATTCTCTGTGTCATGTCTAAATACTTTAGGATGTTTTGATCTTTCGTATACGCACCGTATGGAATCACCTTTCCCGAGTACTTTTAAACATTGTGTAAATTAATATTTCCAAGTATTAGGCCCATGACGTGATATTCTTGGGTCATGACACAAGGTTGAAGCTCCAGATCCACATCTTTCTATAATAAATTAAGATCATTCCCTACGTAATTAAACACGTTCGAACCTTCCTTTTTCTTTAGAAAGTAACGACTTGAAACTTGAAAGTTAACGAACCAGTCAAACGAAACGAGCGCAGTAACACATCCATGTGTTCACACATCATGATTAAAAGGTAGGAATTAACTAAGAAAGTTACCAGTTATTACATCACTCGAAGGCACCCTTATCGTTCAAATCCTTTTCTTACGGAACAAATCACAGCACTCTTTCGTCATCGTTTCTTTTTCCAATTGGTGCCATGCCCACCAACTTTCTTACATCATGATTTCTTTAAGTTATCTTAGTGAAAAGATATTTGTAATTTACCAAGATGCTTTAAATGTTCCATATGCTTTCTTTATGCACGCCTTCGTCGTCTTACCCAGTTACCCGTACTTCTTTCATTAATATTGGGAACTACTGTTCGTCGCCGAAAAACTACTTAAATCGCCCTAAAAATGACATTTTTGCCCTTAACAAATCAATTAATACCGATTTCGTCCCGTGTCTTTAAATAAGGTGTTTGACTCAGTTTTACTCACATTCCTAGTACCAACACCACGAAAATGTCTGGCGAAGCACCTGAATCCGGCGAGGTAACTGGGGCGGAATTTTTTTCACGACTCGGGCGTCTGGCTAAACCGCCTCCACCAAGGTGGAGGCGTCTGCCTAACACGCCTCCACATAGGTGGAGGCGGTTTAGACAGACGCCTCCACCTTTGTGCAGGCGTCTCCTATGGACGCCTCCACAAAGGTGGAGGCGTCTGTCTAAACGGCCTCCACCTATGTGGAGGCGTGTTAGGCAGACGCCTCCACCTTGGTGGAGGCGGTTTAGCAAGATGCCCGTTTTTTTGTTTTTTTTAATTTTCTGTTAAATTCAAAATTTTCATGTTCCGTTTCAAGATTTCGGTGGTGATGGAGTAGATTACAGTGAGCTTTTTGACAGTAAAGAAATATTTACAACAATCGAGGAAGGTTGTAAATGGGCGAAACAAGTTGCAATAGGAGCCGGATTTTTTTTGGTTATATCATCATACAAACCGAAAGCAGATAACCGGATGGATTGTTACCTCAGATGTGATCGCAGACGTGAGATGAGTTCTCGTGATACGAGTATTGCACTGCGAAAGAATACGAAAAGAAAAGGTTGCGGTTGTCGGTTTTTGGAAAAAGTGGTGGAGCGACGAGATCGTGATGGATGGGTTATTGTTTCTAGTAGCATGTTTGGGCAGCACAACCACCATTGGCAGTTTATTCAGAGGGTCACCGACAGGTCAGGGGACTTAGTGCTGGGGCAAAGCAAATTGTTCGGGATATGACAGAGGCACAAGCAAGGCCCCGTAACATTTTGTTGACGGTAAAGAAGAAATTTCCGGACGATAATCTTAATCAAAGGCACATTTACAACTTCAGAGAGTACATGAGGAGGACGAAATCTGAAGACAGGAATCCCGCGCAGCAGTTTCTCAGAGAGGCAGTGCAGCATAAGTATTTGCATTGGATTGTGGCAGATGAAGAAACTAATGTCTTGACTCACGCATTTTTGGCACATCCGACTTCAGTTCAGTTGTTGCGTACATACCCATTCGTGATCTGTATGGATTCGACGTATAAGACGAACAAGTATAAGATGCCTTTGTTTGAGATGGTTGGGGTTACTCTAACAAATATGAATTTCCTCGTCGGATATGCGATTTTGCAGGATGAGACCGAGTCTAGTTACCGGTGGGTGTTGGAGAGGTTGCGAGATCTGTTATTGGATATTGTTAGCCCGACAACAATAATTACGGACCGGGAGATGGGTCTGATGCGACCAGTGGCAGAGGTTTTTCCCGAGTCAGCTCATTTACTATGCACCTGGCATATCAACAAAGATGTGTACAACTACGCATACCACGTATTCGGCAAGGAGAAGCAGCTTGCAGAGAGTTTTAGACGTGGAAGATGGAGGAGAGTCATGTTTTCTGATTCACAGACGGATTATGATAGAGCAGTCCGTAATCTGAAGGATTCTTACAGTTCCTGGCCAGTGCTGACGAAGTATGTGGAAGACACGTGGTTGGTGCATAAGGAAAAATTCGTGTTGAATTGGACGAATCAAGTTCTTCATTTCGACAACACTACGAACTGCATGGTGGAAAATGCACATTCGGCTCTGAAAGAGTGGATCACTACATCGACTGCCGCTCTCGACACTCTTTTCGACCGTGTGAACTCGTCTATTGAAATGTAGCTGACGAATATTCGGAACTTTCTTGAAGATTCGAGACGTCGAAATTTGGCACATTACATAGGTCCTCTGTTTCAGCATATAAATGGTCGAGTTTCGCATCACTGCTTGTCGTTAATGACTCAGGAGTTGAAGAGAATGCAGGACTTAAGTGATGAAATTGAATATCGTTGTGAGTGTGCTTTCCTGACAACACATGGGTTTCCTTCTGCATGTACCATGTACGAGTGTTTCGCGTCAGGTGATGGAATTTATTTAGAGCAGATTCATCCATTCTGGAAAACACTTGTTATCGGAGAAGGAGTCCAAATGTCAGAGTTTGTTGATCAGTCGGCACAAGACTATTAATTCAATTTTAAAAATACAAATTTATTAATGAATTTACTAAAATAATTAAACTAATTATTAACTGAATAATCTATTAATTTAGCAATTATCACAATTAATCAATAATCCTTTACTAAAATCGTACACAACTAATTACTAACATAATAATCAATTTATTTAGCGATTTATTTATTAATTATCACAATTTATAATCAATAAACGATTTACTAAACTAATTTAACTCATTATTAACATAATATTCAATTTATTTAAATTGAATATCGTTGTGGGTGTGCTTTCCTGACAACACATGGGATTCCTTGTGCCTGTACCATGTACGAGTGTTTCGCGTCAGGTGATGGAATTTATTCCTTGCTTTGCCCCAAGGGGGAGGCGGCTCCGGCGACCGCCCTCCCGTTGGGTCGGGCGTCTCCCGCGACCGCCCGACTCAAAAATGTTTTTTTAAATTAATTGAAATAAACAAGGTAATTTACCAGATGTGAGTAGTCAGGGGTCTCCGCTGATTCTTTTCCTGGCCTCCGAGACATTTTATGTGGGGAATAGAAGAGTGATATGAAGAGAAAGTTGTGTTAAAAGAGTGAAATGAGGAGTTATATTAGTAGAAAGGGTAGATGGGCAAAATGGTAATCTTACGGGCGATTTAAGTAGTTTTACGGCGACGAATAGCAGTTCAGTTAATCTTATGTAACTATACTGTAGATCTTCAATTTCTCCACAAAAGTGTGTATGAAACAATACCCCTGTAGCGTCTGTGAAACATGTTAGCATAGTAGTATATGTAGTTTGAGAGTGTCTGAAAGATCAAACCATACTAGCAGATGCGAGGTGTCTCCCAAATCCATCTCAAATGAAACGTGTGGATTTAAAAACGAGATCTAATAACTATTGGATTTTTATTGATTGAAACATAACAAGGAAATTCAGAAAAACGGAGGGGAGAAAACGACTTTGATAAATTTCGTGAGCTTGGAACCGCGGTTTGAAACAAGATAAAGATAGAAGAGAACAATCGACAAGGCAAAAATAGAAATCTTGTCAAGTAAGCATACGAAGTCGAAACGACAAGATCCACCAAACAAGCATAAAATAGAACTAAAGTGAGAAGAGAAACAATTAACGGCAATGTTGGTATCGTTTCCTGACCCCTTAGGACACCAATTTGCGAACAAACCCCTAAATTCACTCTCCTTTTTGCTTTGCAAGGTGATGTCATTGTGCTTGGGTGGATCTTTTGAATAATCTCATGTAATTTGAGGTGGGAGGATAAGGAGGTGATTAATTGAACTTAATTTGATAAATGAAATTATCTTATACTAAAGGTCTAACCAAAAATTGTCCAACTTTGATCCTTAGAATGTTGAGGTACTTTATTATATATAGATATCTAGTGGTCTGGCTTAGTTCACAGTTCTAAATGGTCGTTAGACCAAGGGGATGTGTAGTATAGCTTAATATTATGGTGTGAATTTTTAAGTGGTAATTAGGTTGTGAAGTGAAGTGTAATCACGAAACCTACGAAACAATGAAATTTAATAGTTTACCATTAAACTATTGAAGTTTAGTCGGTAATAGTGAGTAATTATGGAACTTAGAGTGAAGATCATTCTAATATGTTATCTGTTTTGTTTCTCTATTCACAGGAATCGGGTCATTCTTAGTTAAGTGGATCAACCCATTGTTACTCGGCCCCAGTAGATCCGCTTAACTCACCCACCACTCATTATAAATAGTGGGCCCTTTGTAAACTTTACTAATTCAATTACACAAATAATCTCAACAACCAATTCAACCACCTCAACGACTTTCATCTCCTTCCTTCCTTCCACTCATCTGATCTTTTTTCTTTTCACCTTCTTCTCCAATCAAACCCTAATCTATCCGCCCCTCCCTAGTTGTGGAGTCCACCGTGGAGAAGCTGGAATTCCCCAATTTTGTGAAAAATAAATCAAATATGCCTTACATAGTAGGGTATATAAGCAACAATGGTGAGCTGATCTCAAGTCAGGGCAATTTACATGACATCCGGGAGAAAATCTAAAGGAAATACGATGAATATGTAACTAAGTAAAATTCAAAAGTCCATGAGATCTGAGGGATTCAAAAATCCAATACAATCAATATGTAATTATGTACAATTCACAACTTAAGGAGAGAAGTAAAATCTAATTGTTATATACTTAACTATGTAAAATCCGAAATCTAAGTTGATATATATATATATATATATATATATATATATATATATATATATATATATTACATGCAAAATCCAAAATTCAGATGGAAGACCTAACCATGTACATGGGTGAGTTGACACTGTCATCTGTATGGAAGCACTTATAAAGTATATGAGAAGTAAAAATAGTTCTTTACCAAAAATAACTTGATAAGCACGTGGGAAGGAAAAATAATTCGCTTCCATAAAGTTTATGTGGAATTTATATTTCTCATATTTTTTCAATGATTGTCAGTGCAAACCTACATATATCTTGAATATGTACTTGTGGAAACTAATATACGTTCCAGGTAGCTACCACATAACTTAATTTAATAGATATTTGCTAAGAAAGTGGAATTAGTTGAAGCAAAGTCTCCTCTTCCTTCGGCTTTACTTAAAAGGGAGACACGCTGTTCTAGCTATCATCACGAGCACATCCAAATTACTGACATTTTTTCATGCACTTTGTGAAAGTTATTTGCTTTTATTGTTGGGTTTCTCATGCACTTCAGCTTTGTCAACATCGGATTAGACAAGAACCTGCTTTTGGTAGAATAACTGTAGAAATAAATGACATCTGAGAGACGTGTCGTGATGAACAGCTCTCGTTTAGTTGACTCGATGCCTTTCTTGGCCCACCTTGCTTGAAGAACATGATTAATCTCAATAAAGATCAATATTATTATTAAGCAGATGTGCTTAAGCTCTTGTCTTTGCGTGTTTTATTTGTTGTTTCCCAACAGAGAAACCCATGCAAGAGCTACACTTCAGGCGTTCGAATATTTTTCTACTATCTAGGGTTTACTTTTAGGAAAAAAATTCAAAATAGATTTTTTTAATTTTTTTTTACCAAAATAGACCTCCATTAAAAGTATTTGTCAAACTAGACCCGCTGCCACCATTTGGTGACACGTGGCGGCGGCGAGTTTTGATTTTTTGTGCATAGAGAACTCAATATCACCAGTTCCGAGTTCTTCGTGGGAGAACTCGGCACTGGTGATACTGAATTCTACTTTGATTTTTTATTGGCCAACACTTGAAATTTTCCACTCCGGAGAAGTGATTCAAATATAACTCGGCACTGGGAGTGTTAAGTTCTATTTAAGAAACTGTTCTCCTGACGCTCAGATCGTGCATGTGACGGTTGATGCGCCAGGAGAACAGTTTCTTAAATAGAACTCGACATCCTAGATGTCGTGTTCTAAGGAAGAGTTCACTTTAAAAAAAGAGAACTCGGCGTTACCAACGCCGAGTTCTCACGTTTTTAATGTTAGGGTTTCGATTTTTTTCGTTTTCCACCGTTTTCTTGCCTTTTATGTATTAGGATGATATACATTGTTGTTTTATGTATGATTGTAGTGTTTTTGTTGGTTTAGGAACCCATTTTGGTGCAAACTCGAATTCGATTTTGGATTTTTAGGCAAAACGTTTTATATCTTGTTTGTTAGTTGATTATTGATTTTAGTTTTGTTGATTGTAGGTCTACGGTAGTAATCTTAAAAATAGTTGAATTTAAGTTTGATTATTGTGATTAAAATTAGATTTTTTTGTTGTGTATTTTGGTTTGAATGTATGTTACTTTGAATGAATGTAAACTTAAAAATAATTTATTTGAGCTTAAATGTATGTGAGTTTGAATGTATGTGAGAATTGAAGTTTGTAGTATGTATGTGAGAATTGAAGTTTGTAGTATGTGAATGTATGTGAGAATTGAAGTTTGTAGTGTGTGAGAATTGCAATGCACGTCCCATGTTCACATGTACTAGTAGTTTGCATTGACAAACATGCAAATGTCAACACTTCACATTTGGTATCCCCGTATTATGAGGTTCAAATGTACAGGGAGGCGTACAAACCGATATTTATGTCAATCTTGATGTGATGTATTGGCCAGATCGAGGCAACATCACAATGAAGTCTCCCCAAACCAAAAGACCTCTCGGTCGGCCTAAATCAACGTGAATCTGAAACGAGATGGATGAACACTCTGGAAGAAGGGTAAGGTGTGGGAGATGCGGTGGTATAGGGCATAACCGAAAATGATGCAAGGAACCTATATAGCAAAATAATTTGAATATTTTGTATGTAACTATTTAGTGAGACGAATGAATGTAAGAGTTGATTAATTGTAAGATTTTTCCTTAATGTAATGTATTTTGTTATGGGCGTTGGGCGTCCTGGGCAGACGTCCCGGGCGTTGGGCGTCCTGGGCAGACGCCCGGGGCGCCCTCGGGTGGGGGGCACGTGTCCCCCCCCCCCCCTCCATTCGTCCAATTTTTTTTTAGATTTTAATTATTTAATGGATGTTTTGTTATTAATGGATTGTGTATTTGTTATTAATGTGGGGTAATAATTTTTTACAAGTGATAAAGATTCAAAAAATTCCAGAACCAACAATTTCAATATCCAAAAAAAATTCACGGGGCGCTGCCCCATTGCCCCTCCCCCGCCACCTCACCGACGAGGTGGAATGCCGCTCGCTCACCGGTGAGCGAGACCCTCGAACGGTCTGTCGAGGTGGTTTAATAGTATGGTCTAATATCACGCGTGCACTTTAATCACGCTTCCACTGAGCAAACACGCGTGCACTTTAATCATGCTTCCACTGAGCAAACACACGTGCACTGTTTAATTGGCCGGTCGGGTTGTTTACGAATGGACTACACGTCCTAAGCAGCGTCGAAGGAGAACGACGAACCCAGATAGAGATCAAGGGCGTGCTGGGAAAGCAACTCTGATCCTTGAGGCGGCGGCATCGTACGACTTATGGATTTGACACTCCTTCGGAATACCGGGTTCATGCAATGACTTGAACGTCCTGCAAAAATCTCCGGTTTTCGACGACATACTAGAAGGCCGAGCACCACCTGTAAATTATGAGGTATGATATGGGATACTATCTTACTGATGGTATTTATCCACAGTGGGCGCTTTCATCCAATCCATCCTTGTAATGTTAAAATAGAATTGTAATGTTATTAGAATTAGAATTATATAAAATGTAATTTGTTAAATGTTGTGTGAAAATTATAATTGTTTAATTAAGAAATGATATGGATAAAAGAAAGTGTAGGGTGGGTGGGGTAGCCGGGGGAATGGGTAAGGGATTTTTTGGGTGGGTTAGGTGAGCTGACGTGGCAGAGAGAGAGTGCAAGGCGCCCGGGGTAGCCCGGGCGCTGTTATTTGTGCTCTAAGATATGGATGGTTAACTGCTGGAAAGTTGGACTACACACGCCATCAAAAGGTCTATTATAGTGTATATATGGATGTTTCTTTACTTATTCTTATTTACATATCACATGCATTTGTTAATATTACAGAAAAATGAGATATGCTGGTTACCTCGGAGCTTTGACTTTTAAAGAATTACTAATAGTCGGTAGATTTAGATTTATATTGCTACCAAGATTGGTTTTTTTACAATTTTGCTCCCCAGCTTTGATTCTCTACTCAATCTGTTTACTTTTATGTTTTCATAATTGTTGTTAATTTGTTTGGTAATAGTTCCTCTGATTGTCATTGAGTTTTTTTTGCTATAGATAATCGTTTGGGACTTTTTTTGATTTTGACCAAAAGTTTTGAGTTTGTTGTTGGTGTAATCCTCGAGAACATATTGGAGGGTAGTCATGATTGTCCCCTGATCTAATGAGTTCTTACTAGTGACAATCGAAATTGCTCTACTAGCTTGGGTACTTACGTAACGTCTTTGAAATAGTGGAAAATTTAAAGTTTTAAAAAATATTCTAAGGACATCAAATCACGCGGGAACACTATTAACAATATATACATCAAGAGGTACACCGTATAATACAGACTTTCAAAAGTATGGTTACATCAAAGAAATAAAATAAACATATACACGTAATCATATTCCCATTATTCCTTGTGCGTTCCTCTTCAGTCACCACCATCTACCGCCTCTCACAGCCTGAAATGCAAACATGAAATTATGTCTGAGTTTCCATAAGAAAGCTCTGTATGTCAACCCCCCTAACATGCATGAATAACGACACATGCATGTATAACATAGTATACAAAACTACAGTAATAATGCATCTTCCCCAAGCTGGGCACCAATGACAAATGTCATAACCATAGCACCCACGGGACCACAAGGCACCACCGCCGAAAATGCGGTCACCCGAAGGTAAAAGCTCACACAAGCTGAAGTATATATAATATATTATAACGAGTGGTTTACACCCTAGCCGAAACATTGTCGGCCACAACTACCGCCTTGCAAGGTTGGGCTGCTCATACAAGTTGACACATATATAAGCGGTTGCTCACACAAGTTGCTAAATCGTTTCTCACACATATATAATATATACACCAATCGCTATCAGGTCGGCATGTCATTGTCCCGTCACCATCAAGGACGGCTGGACCTGTTGCCCTCAAAGCCGATCACACACCACTCAACAATCACAAAACATGAAAACCATAACAGGGCAACAACGGTCAACTGAACCAGGCATAGCAGACGACTGTTTCCTACAAAAATTCGCACAGGTTCAACCGCAACATAGCCAATTGAACGCACACAACACAAATTGGTTGAACCAAGGTCATGGGCGGTCAACCGTTTAGATGGTATAAGCCTAGATTCAACTTACTTAACTACCTACGGGTCGAACGCTAAAGGGGTCTCGTTCGACCAAAACTATTAGAGTCTTCAACTCTCAAATTCGACTTCTACCAGTCGAACAAAAGTCTCCGGACGATCGACCGTTTCGAAGGTGTATGCCACACAATCATTTAAATAAAGCATCTCATCGATCGAACAACAAGGGGACTCGGTCGATCGAAAACATGGATTTCCTACGTTTTCTCTAAGTCATCACTGGTCGAACCAGACTTGAGTTCTCATAAGTCATTGGTCGAACCAATTCAAGGAGTGATCGACCGTTCAGAATGTCTAGGCCTCCGACCGACTTAGCTATAGGTACAATCGGTCGAACTGGTCACAAGGGGGTCGACCGTTTGGATGATCTATGCCCCAATCGACTTACCTACAATGTAACCGGTCGAACGACAAGAGGGACACATTTGACCAAAAACAGCAGAGTCTTCTTCCTCTCGCTAAAATATGCATAACTGGTTGACAACCCAAAGGCATCGTTCGACCGGTGTGAGACAGAAACTCCCAATTACACTATGACCGGTCGACCGGTCCAGTGTAGCAACCTTGTTGCACCTTGACATCGACAATGTCTCCAACCTCCGACGATGCCCCCAACCACTCACACACATTGTGTGAACATCTAAAAAGGAACTTGACATACCTTTCAACTTGATGAAGCTTCTGATTGCCTAAGGTGATCACCTCCTCACTTTCATGTACTTCCGGTCTCACTCCTTGTTGCCTTGTTGTTGCTTACCGGTGCTCCGACCACTCCTCCGATCGTCAGTAGCCTAGGAACTGAGGGATTGAGAGAGAGAGAGATGAGTGTGAGAGAGAGAGTGACGAGAGTGACGAGTGAGAGAATGAAGTGAGAAGAGATGAATGATTTACCTTAAATACACCTCACCCTTTCATCCAACAACTAAAAACCTCCACCTCACCATTACAATTCCCTCCCTAAATACTAATTAACCATCAAAACATGATTAAGCCTCTGACCAAGAATTAAGATCCAACAACTTATGCCTCAAATGTTGTTGAAATAAGTGTCTTATATTACAAGACTTTATGTGTGCATTTGGTGGAAAATTTTCTCCTACTTGGATGAAATGGAATAAAGATACTTTTTATTAATGAAAAGTTGTTGAGAAGATGGAAACTTCTAGAGTTGAAGTATCATGTGTAGGAAAGTGTAAGAAAATCATTGGATAATTTTTTTTCTGAATTGGGTGCATTTGGTTGATAATACAAAGGCTAATTACATTATTGTTGTTTGCCAATTGCCAGGATTAGGTTGGTATTGAACTTTCATCATGAGTAACCTCTAAATCCATAATAACATAAGATTGGCCAATATGATTTCTCTTGTAGTAAGGAGCTCTAACTGCTAATATATATAGTTATATGTCATCCACATTGACATGGGTAAACTAAGGGAAAGAAGCCTCTGGTAGCACTATCTCCTTTTGATAACGATCGATTATGTGCCCTAAACTGGTAGCATTAGTGATATCAATCCAGCTTCTTGTAATTTTGTTGGAAATGACTAGCATTTTACTTTTAATTCGGGATGCCGGCAACCATCTTTCATATTACGAACTACGCTTAGTCCTTATGTGGGTCACATTCGATTCTTTACAAAAAAAAATTAAAAAAAATTGGTTAACTTTTAGGAACAAAGAATGCCTCCTCTTTGCTTATAATATGTCTCCATTTTTAACATGTAATAATGAAATCTGCATTTTCAGGAAGGATGTGTTAGCATGATGCCATGACAATCATCCCACGTTCGTAACATTAATCAATGAAATGGTTCTCATCGTGGAAAGTGAGACAGCTCAGCCAAACCAATCAAAATGATTGTAAAAGTCCAGTCAAAATTTGACCCCTCCATTCTCCATTTTTTTCGATCATTCTTTTAAATTACATTTTTTTGATTATTTCCTACATTCTCCATTAAAACAACCTTTATTAGTTGTTTGTCTTCACTGAACCACGGCTAATAAAAATTGCTATTTATTCTTCCCAGAATGGGAGTTCGTCACTGTGCATGCATGCTCGATCTCTTCGGTCTTGCCTTTACCTACAACAATAAATCAAATGTTTTCTTATTTTCATAATTAATCAAATGGTCCTCAGTTGCATTAGGAGGTTTTTCTTAATCCAATATTGCTCAACGAAATCTCTTAATCCGCAGATATGCTTGTGCACTACGTAAACGTAGTATTATGTTAAAACTTTGAACGTTCTTTGGGTAATCGTTAACGGTTAGTATACAGTTGCATTAGTATACTGTGCGCCAGGTGATATTGTTCACCGTCCGACCACGTACGCAGAAATCATCAAAAATGTGAAATTTGCTTGCCACGGGCGCCCACCGGCCGAATTTCCGCCCGGATGGATGGGGGGGGGAGCGTGTCCCCCATTGGTGTTTTTTTTGTTTTTTTGAGTTTTTGTGTTTAGAAAATGTTTTTTATTTTTTTATATTTTCTTGAATTTTTCGATAATTTTTTGTGTTTTGCGTAGAATTGATCCCGAAATGACGTGTAGGGGAGAGAATGTAGGGCGCTTGAGTTGTTTCTGGGTGTGGTTAAGAAAACTTTAAGAGGTTTGGTTTGAGATGATGTGGCGGAGAGAAAAGCTGACGTGACTGAGAGAGAAAATTGGACGCCCAGGAACGTTTGTATACCGTGCATGCTGGCTTATAATATTTCAATATTTATGCCGTCTGAAGTCTTCTGTACAATAGCTTACTAATTTGGTCAAAACCGACTTTATAGGACACTAATTCATTCAACCTGGATCTCCGCTTATTTTTTTTCTTTCTTTTTGATAAGTGGATCTCCACATTTTGGAGGGCCACTAGCCGAGCAAATGCAAGCCATTTTCAAGTGTACCGATTACAATTTTTTTATATTGAATTTAAATTGAAGGTGCGTTTGTCTAGAGTTTGTCTAGAGTTTGTAGATAGAGGTAGAACACTTCCAAGAAACACACTTAAAAAGGATAATCAATAAGAAAGATGTAAGAGCAAAATGAATGGACAAAAAACCACTAAATGGTTGATTGTTTCTGCAGCTCGAAGGACAGTGGTTACTCATTCCAAAAGGAAATTTGACTTTTCTATGTCTCAAGTGTCTCAACTTCTGAAGAAAAGTCTACACTTTGACCTCTGCTAAAAATATGCTTATCTTTTCAGTTTTCCCTACATTACCCATGTTTAAAGCGTGAGACTACTAACATCATCTGGAACTCTCTTTCTCTTTGTCTCGATATTTTAAATTATTTTAGAAATCGATCGGGTTCAATAGTACTCGACGATACGTGATAGATATTGCGGGTTGATTTGTATGCTCGATAGTTATACTTGGTTATGGTTCGGTTGAACTCGATATGTGTTATATAAAAACTCGATATGGGCTCGATTGCACTCGACGATCAATATGATAAAGGTCCACATGTCGAAGTAAAATGTCCATGATGGGATGAGTCATTATTATGCGAAAAGACACAATCATTCGTTATTCCTTCATTTTGAGAGCACACAACCTTTATTATTGCACGAAGAGGTACAACCTTTCATTACAGGGTCTTAAATATCAGAGGTTAGGGTGTCTTCTATTTAGTTGTGTATTTGATCCTCTCTCAAGTCTCAACTAAGTGTATTCGATTCGTGTTCTCCACCCCAAAAATAGTCTTCCAATACAATACCTCGGATGACTACTCCAACGAAGCTGAGCACATCATCGATGGAACAATATGGGGAGGTTATCCCCTCGTTGAAATACTAAACACCTGTACATACGCAACGAAGTTGTGGTCCAACACACCAAACAAGATTAGCAAAAAAAATTATGTTAATGGCTCCTCGGAGCCAACCCTTCGTTGTTGGTACTTTGTCTCAGACGATGGAACACTGATACCACTGATGGATAAACCCGACCAGAATGTAAAGGACCCAGGGATGCAGAAACTTCTTTGGAATGTTACTAAGTTGAGTCAGAGCCAAGAGATAAACAAAACTATCTTTTAGGTTAGCATGCGACATTTGAGATAGGTGCAGGATCTGGTACGACGATATCTTTATTGTTATTATTATTACTTAGTTGTTTGTTGTTATTAATATATATAACTTTGCTATTTTTCCATCTTATAGTGCCCAAACGGATTGACGTCGATAACCTCTCATATGTTGCTAGACTGCCAGGAATCATTTTACCATTTCTAGAGAGGTGGAATGACGTACATGCTGATGACAACTGTGGATTTCGATGTGTTGCCGATGTCTTCCATGGTGGTCAAGACAATTGGTTGTACGCCCATCGTGCGATTTCTAATGGGATAGGTGTGCATCCTATTTATGAGCACGTCTATTATGGCTGTGTGGTACAGGCTCATCAGCGAATTGATTTGGGCGGGGGGCCTTTTGACGAGGATCACTATATGGAGGTTTGGGCCGACTTGTTCCCGATTCCCAATTTTTACAAGTGTGCAATTATGTATTTCTCAGTAGGAATTGTACTCGTGTCTTACAGTGCTACCTTGGGAGAGTCCGTCTTCCATGACGAAGCCATACAGAGAGTTGGTTATTACTCATTTAGGGAGTTACAGACATTTTATTCGCTTGAAATTAGCGACCCTGTGGTTTCAAATGCGAGATGGAGTGTTGCTGGATGGGAGGAAGAGTACGAAAGTAGGAGAACGTATTGGGACCGGTTACGTAGTACATTTTGATTGTAATTTGTAATGCATTTGTAATGTATAATATATCGACGATTATATCGTGTATTTGTACTTATATCTTGTTGTTCTTTTATCAGATTTTAAATTTAATTTACGTTACATATACCAAACAGGTCTATGATATGCTCGTGAGAAATAAGTACTAAAAATACGACAGATAAACCAATAGGGAGAAGATATGTTCGTCAGAAATAAATAATAAGAGTACAACAGATAAACAAATACCACTAAATGTAGTAATAGTTCAACATATAATAAAATAAATAATGTGCAAGCCAACTACAACTCATCATCCGAATCCTGGTCTGAATGCCCTACTGACCGTGCCACACCTCAATGAGGTCATCCCAATCTGTACGTGCAGCTCTCGTCTCCTCGTTCGGCATTTGGTCCTTGTATCGCAAGAACGACTGCATAACCCGTATCGCCCTACTCATCCACTGTATGTAACATAAAAATTAGCGTATATTAACAATAAAAACAAAATATACATTACAAATAAAAATTAAATTAGATAAGCTTACAGCATCGCCACATGTCCTATCCAGTGGTCACTCCGGTCTCGGGACAGTACCGCACACGATAACTGGATTGAAGCACCTACCGAACCACTCCAGATAATCTGCATCACAAGTGGAGGGGTCGCGGCTACGTCTCAGATCGTCCAGCTGTAGTCGGCCTACTCTCGGAAATGTCCTCCAAACTGATTCCGCGCTCGAAGCGTTGTGCCTGACATCGTACGTCGTCGCAATCGCAGACCGCACTGCATGCTCTGGCGTCGGGATGCCAATCGGGATCACCTGAACGTACCCTAACTGACGCAAGACGCTATCAGGCAAATAATGCTCTGTGATATCTCGATAACGAATAACGCCCATAAATGTACTCTTCGGCACAACTACAGCATGCTCAGGACCATACGACAACCACTCTACCTAAACGTTTAGACGTTAATAATAATAAACTTAAATTTTGAATAAACGTGAATGATATATAATTTTATACCTGCGATGCAGTCATCTGATCTAGTCGTCTACGAATAGAATGGACTCGTCCCTCGCTCTTATCCTCGGTCGGGACAGCCCACATACGCGAACGAGGATGACCCTCCTCAATGATCTTCCACTCCTGATGCAGACGGAAATGAGGAAAATACTCATATATCCAAGCCTACTGTAGATTGTCAGTCCGACAAGATAATACATTACGCGCGTATTGTAGATTGTCAGTCTGATAAGATAAGACATCTCACACATACTGTAGATTGTCAATCCGACATTATAAAAAGAAAGTGGTAAGGCGTATCTCGTCAAACATGGCTAATTCAATGAACTCTAATTTAAGAAACACACCAACCTACTCCTCCTCATTTGAGGATGCCTTCGATGGCGACGCTGCACTACAACCCAAAATCCTGATAGAGATTGGGAAGAATGTTGTCGTCGTCTTATTTCTGATTATTTTGCTGAAAATCCTGTGTATGGTCCTCGTATTTTCAGAAGAAGATTCAGAATGAGGAAGCTTGTATTTCTTCGTATATCGGGTGTCGTTGAGAATTCTGACGTGTTCTTCCAACCAATGCCGTGGTGGGTCGAATGAGTATATCGAGACTACTAAAAACCACTGCAACTCTGCGAATGTTAGCCTACGACATTGCAGGCGATGCCGTTAACGAGTACCTACACCTTAGTGAGGCGACAACAAGGATGACTCTCCAAAAGTTCGTAGAAGGAGTGATAGCTAACTTTGGTGCTAAATACCTGAGAAGACTGGCATCAGAAGACATGACAAGACTACTTCACGTTGGTTCGCAATGTGGCTTTTCGGGCATGATAGGCAGCATCGATTGTATGCACTGGGAGTGGAAAAATTGTTCAGCGGCTTAGAAATGACAATACCAAGGCCGGAGCGGCAATACAACAATTGTGTTAGAGGCCGTTGCGTAGTACGACCTGTGGATATGGCATAACATTTTCGGTATTCTCGGCTCGAGTAACAATCTCAACGATCTCCCTTTTTAATGACGTGTTCGAAGGACGTGCGCCTCCCGTCCAGTACGAGGTGAATGGTCGTTAATATGATATGAGATATTATCTTACATATGATATTTACCCGTAATGGGCGGCATTCATGAGATTCATCCCGCTTCCATAAGCTCCCAAGGATAGGTTATTTGCACAACACCAGGAGGCAATGTGTAAAGACGTAGAACACGCGTTTGGAGTGTTACAGGCACGATGAGCAATCCTAAAGAGGCAATCTCTTGCGTGGAATGCTGATCTCCTAAACAAAATAATCACTGCGTGTATCATAATGCACAACATGATTGTGGATGTTGAACGTGAATCTTATTCCATGATTTATGATCAACTGAGTTTGAGCAGGATCACGACATATCAGGTCCGGAACCAACTTCTTACTCTACGACACGTGTTCTGGACATTAATGCCTACATGAAGAACAAAGACCATGTTCGTAATAAAACTCAGCATCTCGCGTTGAGGGCAGACTTGATTGAGAGCATCTGGCAGCGATTCGACGGAAGCGGCGCTTAATTATGTTTTATGTCGTGTATTATTTGGTGTATGCCTTGTATTTGGTTTGTCGTCTCCTTTAATGTAAGCGTAGGTTTGCTAAAAATAATGTAATATTTTGTTTCTTAATATTAATAGTATTTGATAATCATTGATGGTTAAATAAATTATATGCAATTTGGAAATAAATAGATTATTAATGTTTTTGGTAAATATAAATGATTTTTGAATAGAATAAAAGATAAGAAGAAAATTAATGATGTGGAGGAAAGAGAGTGAGATGACCTAGGTCATGGTTAAGAGGTGAATAGTGATGGAAAAATATGAAGTTGGGTCATGATGACGTGACACGGAGATAAAGAAAAAAAGAAAGTGGATGACCTAGGTCAGGTCATGGACTCATGGCTGCAGATGTTCAAACCTTGAAATCTTGCTGTCATCAAAATCTTGAAGACATAACAATCCCTTACATATTACCTAAAAATCCATATAAAGGTGTGTTTGGATAGCTTAAAATAACCTGGCATTTGAGAAAATATGTATTTTTCAAAAATAAAGTTTTCAATCCTCAAAGGATGTTTAAATGATCCCTATTAATACATTATAAATTTGTGTTTTTTTGTTGAAATGTGATTTTTTTTGAAAAACTTCTCACATATGTTGTATCTCTTCTTCCCTCGTCTTTAATGAAATCTCTGATTTAAGTTTTTATTATCCAAACACATTAATACATACATAATGTGTCTTCAAAATACATTATTATTTGAATTAGGTCCCAAGTTGAAAAATACATTTTGATGTTGAGGTTTTAAAATATTTAGTTATCCGAATGGGACCCTAGAGATTTACAAAAGTACCCAAGCAAAAGTCAAAGATTATTTTGCATTTTAACCAGTTATATATATATATATATATATATATATATATATATATTCTAAACATTATGATTGATATTGTCGCCTTTCCAATGCCCAGCGGTAGTAAATGATTATTAATTAACGATGAATATATACTTCTTTATTTTATTTTCATAGGTGCGATGGATCAGCTGCGGACGTTTTGCTGCTTGGATTCGTACTATTATAGGAAAAACTTCATTTTCCACCGCGCATGCACAGATGCACTCCTTGTTGTTGAATATATATAAAGGAAAACAATACTCTGTATATATACATGTCAAAATATTTAATTAAGGAATTTTTTCCAAAATAATCAAATTTTTTTTTGAAAAAATACATTTCAGAAACTTATTTAGCAAAATATGCTCGTTGAAAACGACACATCTAGTACTGTTTTTATTAAGTGAAAACGACACCTCATATGTCGTTTTTACCTCAATTGAAAACGACACTAGTGGTGCCGTTTTTAACCAAGGTAAAAACAACACCAAGGTTCCATTTTCTCCTACTTCCCAATTTGGGTTTTCAGTTTTTCTCCCCCTCTCTCCGACGATTTCAGGTATTTTTAGACCATTTTTTGTTAAGGTTTTGCTTTATTAGTTTGTATTTATGTGCATTTGATTAGTTTGGTTTGGTTAGGATTTATGTGGATTTGTTTGGTTTGAATATGTTTGATTTGAATTGGATTGATTGATATTTGGTTGATGAGTTTACCTTATTTTGTTTAATTAATCTTGTGTGGATGATGTTATATTGTTATGATTAATTAATCTTGTGCGGATTTGATGAGTTGATTAATGGATCAATTAATTTCTGAAGTCCCAATTTAATGAGTTTTCATTGTCTGGATGAGTTTCGCATTGTGTGGATTTGTGTTAAACCAATTAAAGTTAATGATCAATGTTGTAGTTGTTGAAATTAGGTTGACTGTGAATAATGTATGAAATTTGTTTGGATTGTATTATTTAAACCGAAGTGTACGTAATTCTTTTTTTTTGGTTATTTATGTTTCACAGTTTCCAAAATGTCGACTTCACACGATTGCTACGGTCTTGTTGATCTTTCAGTGTTAATACTACAGAAAGATCATAAATCATCTTCGATTATCGAAAATGTAAGTGTTTTGATTTTTAATTTCAAAATATTGTGTATAGGTATTGGTTTATATTAAACGTAAAATAATTTTTTTTTCAAAAGCCTTTGACGGATATTAAATGCGTCGAGCACGTCATTCAGTTCAATACGTGGAATGTGCAAGATGAAATGATGTGAGATTTGTTAGTGATTGCGGGATTTTGCACTGTGTCTCGATTGCAACGTCTGCAACTGGATTGGAATCTGATTCGTGTTGTTGTTGTGGAGAGGTGGATGTCTGAGACATACACCTTCCATTTTAGACACGGGGAGATGACCATCACGCTACAAGACGTAGTTATGCTTAGTGGTCTTCGTGTTGACAGTTTGGCGGTGTGTGCAACCATAGGTCATGATTGGACTCAGGTTTGCATGAATCTGTTGGGTGCTGAAGAAGAAGAAGTGATAACTGCAGTGAAATGTGGATACGTGTCATTGTAGTGGTTGCAACAAAACTATCAGGTTGTCGAGCCAGATGCAACAGATGAGCAGGTTATGCAGCACACGAGAACGTACATTTTATTTCAGTTAGGATCCAGGATAGTGGGCGATAAGAGTGGAAACAAAGTCTACCTTAGATGTTTAATGTTGTTGAAGAACATATTTGAATGTGGAAACTACAGTTGGTGTGTTGCATCCTTAGTTGTTCTGTACCAATATTTGGATCAGGCATGTCTGAAAAAAGAAAATAATTAGCTGGTTTCCTTACATTGTTACAGATATGGTGTTGGGAACATCTTCATGTCGGACGACCATCTAGAATTCCCGGTGTGCAACTTCCGTTGGGTCCTTTAGGTTCACGTTGGAGGACTCCTAGGTTGTGGGCGAACAATGTGAAGACATCTCAGATTGAATGTTACGGAAATGAGTTGGACATTCAAGAAGAAAGTCAAGTTTGTTGGAACCCAAACGAAAAGTAGATATGCTGGCGTTACCTGCTGATTGTCGCAAAGGACATGAAGTTTGGATGAGCAGAACATGGATTGTTTGTTTCGGAGTTGCCGTCATGCACATTCCAGACAAGGTGATGCGTCAGTTTGGATTACGACAACATTTTCCCGAATTAATGGAGATTTGCAAGATAAATAAGGCTCAGGGGAAGTACAGAGTAAAGTGGTTGCAAGAGCAACAGTTATACATTCAAGCATGGTCACGTCGACGACAGTTTATGCAGATCGATGCTCCTTCACTGTAAGAAGATTTAGATGTTTGTAGACATATTTATATGGAGTGGTATTGGCAGATTACAGTTCGATGGCTGACGAGAAGAGTTCAAAACGTAGAATTACCGAATTATAGGCATCTTGCTGCTAGAGATCGATACTTGGTAAGAAATGAAAATCTTTTAATTTTGGTTAAGCTTTTAATTTGCATTTGCTAATCATAAATGTGTTTTTATGGCAGCTTCATGACTTACACAACTTACATAAAGATATTCACCATCTTGAAGGGATGCATTCTTCACGCAGGCCCACTCAGTCATTAACTGCGAAATTGAAGAAAAAGATCAAGGAAATGATGACGTGCTTCAAGAGTGTAGAATTGTCATTTAAACCGTCACAAGATGTTTGCTCCCAACCATATCGAACAGATTCTGAGGAAAATCTCCAGAAATAGGAGTGTCACTTGATGAAGAGGATAATTTCATTTTCACCGGAGTGTCTGCCAACGAGGAAGGGATTCTGATTCAAGAATCGCACGGTAATACGTTTTTTCAAGGCGATGATTCTTCAGCATATGTATACTTTTCAAACGGTGGTCATTTGCCAGTTAACTTTATATCAAACTATCCTTCTTGGAAACCACAAACTCGACAAACTGTTTCACAGAGATCATAATATCACATTTCAGTATTAACATTAAGCATCCGTCTGTAACCATCTTCACATTCTGGTACCCCATCTACGAATGTAACAATTCCATAGAAAAAACTCATAACCAATTCGATACTGGAGCTCATTATTGCAATATGTTATTCGTACAACCCGCATAATAAGCATGATGACTTTAGAGCTGTTCGTGGGGCGAGTTTAACCCGCCAACTTGTTAGTTTAAACGGGACGGATTGCGGTTGAAGGTTAACCCACCCCGCTAATCCGTCAAACCCGTCAAATTATATTTAAACATATTAATATACATTATAAATATATTATTTAAAAGTTTGAGATTGTAATTATAATAAAATAAATGTGTTTATCTTTATTTTTATTATTAACTAAGTCTCTTTTCGTCTTTTAGATTTTTATGGTTTTACATGTTTGATTTTGTATGATTTTTACAAGTTTTGAATTTTAATTTCATTTCATACCTGTTATGGATTCAAATTAAATTATACAAATCAACATGTTTAACCCACCAAATCCACCCTTAAGTGGGGAGGCCGGGGTAACAGTTAGAATATTTTTTGACCTACCCCATCCGCACTTATCCGTCGATCTTTGGTGGGGCGGGTAGCGATCGGTACGAAGCCCACATTGTCCTGCCCGTTTGCACCCCCTAGACGGCTTGCAGTTTTGTTAAGACGATGGATCAACGAAATTTAATAACAAATACTTTTCGAAGCCAATTATGGATTCTATAGGTAGTTTTCTCTCGGTTGCTATCGCCTATTTGGTGATTTTGTGCAACGCGACTGCCTCAATATTTTCATCATATAAAAACACGTATGTACGTATAATACATATATACTACTGTGCACCTGCACGAACGTGGAATTGACATTGATGTGCGCGCGTTGGCGATGTGCCAGTCGTCTAATATTATTTGAACGTATTTCTTTTTCCCATTTACAAAGTTAAACATTGCTTTGTTGGATGTTAGTTTTGACTGGGATTCGCATATGCTAGTTTAGCTACACACAGAAAGGAGCTCCAATATTCAATTTTCTGGAAAAATATATCTAACATGCGTAGTTGGAATCTTGCAAACTATATGATGCTTGACTGCTTGTGATTGGTCGGTTGCATAATTACTGTATGAGATGTGGTTATATTGAGGCGACCATCACTTGATTCCTGCGATTATATATGTTCAAACATGATTTAAACTATTCCATATTTCAAAGCGCATATTATTCTATATCTGACGGCGACATGTTATTTGACTGTCAAGAAGACCATGCATATTTTTTGTTATATATCCTTCCATGTCTAATGGCTATATATGTAACAGTCACGTCTACGAACTTCGATTGGCGAACGAAGCTAAAAAAAAGACTCCTTCCATGCGTGTTTTTGAGTCTGCTCAAATTCACTAGAAACGGATCTAAACCTAAATCAAGTAGGTAGTTAACCATCGATGGTAAACAAAAACCATGCACATACGGTCTGGTATTTTAGTTTAATTTGATGAATTGATTACGTACATGTTTGGATCTTCTTAGAGCACGATTGCACACCAATTCCACGTTCCCACGCAAACAATAAGAAGAAATACCAAATTCTTTGGGCGAAGAAACAAGTTGGACCACCTATATATTCTCACCTCTTTACTCGCAATTTAAATGCGGAAATTCAAAACAAGAACAAATATAAATTTTGAATGCCTCTTGTTCTTTTTCAAGCTAAAACCTAATATTCAAATGCAAATATTTACAAGTTAACCATCCTTTTTAACATCGTTAAAGTCTTCCGAGAACATAATCAATTACTTTGGAGAAAATAAAAAACATAACAAATTACCGGTATACGAAAGAAAAGCCCCCCCCCCCCCCTGTGATGCTTTTAGTTTTAGAGGGTGCATGTACTCGAATATTTTCTCTTAACTTTTAACTTCGAACTCTAAAAAAACGTATTAACTACATCTTGGTAATTCTGATGTTGAACCATTTTCAATTTGGAACAACGATGTCTGAAACTAATGCGTCGTAGAAAAGAATACTTTAATAGTCAGAAGGGTCGATATTTTTAGGTCGCTACCCACACGGGTTCAAATTGGGCCCCACAAGAACAACTAAGGTATATCAGCTTCGAAGTCGTAGAGACGAAATCGGGATGAGGACGACATATATAATTGGGAGCAAAACTACCCGTCACCCATTGGCCGGTCAACACCCATCCCTACGTGCTTTTGGCACGCAAAACGTGTTACATTTAACACTGCCACACCCTTCACATGAGATCCCCACCGTCCATCTTCACCCACGTCGGATCCTCGTCGTCCGTTGTCTTGTCACGAAAGAAATAGAGTCGTATTTGGGAATTTGACCCGACACCATGACAGCCCGAGAGACGTGGTGGAAACGGATCGAAGCAGTTTCGGGTTAGTATCAGAATATTAAATTATCAAGAAACTCTTAATTATAACTATCATACTATTATTATTGATATATAAAAGTGAGGAATTTTTATTTTGTTTAGAGTTAGAGGAGGGAGGAGTCGTCTAGGAAACGCCTAAGAGTGGTTTCCACGGCAGAAGGATCAGATTACACCACAAATCATATTAATTATAATCCCATTATGAATCTCAATGGTTAACCATATATGGTTAGCTTTCTTCTTGTGCTGTAGCCATTTGTATGCTTTGTTTTGACGGAAAAAAATCTATAAAGGGATAATTTGCAGTGGGATCCATATTGTACTTCTTTATGTTTGCCAATCTCAAAAAAATGTTTTTATTATATATCTGTCTTCGCCGGTAGTGTTTCTTTGGCCCCGTTTTGGGTAATGATTCTGGGAAATCTGTCTGAGCAAAATCTATCTTGGCAAACACCCAACGTTAAAAATCGATTTTGGAGGAGGAATCAATTCTACCTCCTAAAAATCTGCTCTCACACATCCTCTCTCTACCAGAATCAGAAAAACTCAAAAAAGTGATTCTTGATCACTTTTCATCGATTTTGGGACAGAAAACCACGTGATGTCAATATCGTAATTTTTAATTTGGCAAAAATCTCTTTTTATCCAAACACACAAAATACAAAATCGATTCTACAACAAAATCAGATTTCATGAAAACCGTGTGGAATCAATTCCACCCAAAAATGATTTTCCAAAACCGATACCCAAACGGACCCAAATTGTGTTGTCTTTGTTTTGATCACTCAAACCATCTTCATTTATGTTTATTTTTATTTATTTTTGGTATATTGTTTCTCATTCCCACTAAACCACTTTAGGATAAATGAAGTGTTCTTTCTATTTAACATTGTTTGGATACAACTAAATCTTAGTGTCTCGACGTGAAATCTAAGGTATCAGAACACTAAATATCAACGTTCAAACAAGTGAACAACGCTCACTTGTATATTATATGGTTAAAGGAATGCCAAAAGTGTCAGTTATATGTTTAATAACATATTAGTTATTCTTCAAAATGACGTTGAACACGGCGTTGCATTTAAAATGCCACGCTTAGTGATATTATAACTAACAAGAAGATCGAAATAGACTCCCACATTCAAATCCATCCACTAATACCAGGATGACGCGTACAACATCTTCTCGCTCAAATTTACCACCTAAAAAGCAACATATATTGACATCTTCCAAGTCCACAATCTCCTCATGGATGTGTAATAATTTAAGTTCTCTAAATTCTGAATATCCATGAACGAAAGAGAGCACGCATCGGGCTTAACTCAACGCATCGAAAAGTAAAAAACAAAATGAATAAAACAAAATCTTCAGAACCTAGGTATTATCGTGCAAAATGGGTAATTAGCTACGTAGGTATTACAAAAGAAAAATGATTTGACGCATCATTTTCCTGACGTGGAAGGACATGATTTCTTTGGAGTTGCTGTCAATGTAGAGTTATTTTTCAATAATATTTAATTTGCAAAAACAATACATGATAGATTGTGTTTCTAATGCATGACATATTTATACATCTTGCACGGGACAGATGTGTGTCCCTCGCAGGACAAATGTGTACCGTGCGGGACAGGTGTGTCCCACGCTGAACGAATGTGTGTCTCGTGATAGACATATGTGTATTTACTGAAGGGATTTATGTACACTTATTGTAGGAAATATGTGTATTTACTGAGGGGAAAACATTTTTGTCTTTAAATTTTAGTTTCGTGGTATTCTCAAGAATAATTTTTTTTAAAGGGAAAATCAATTAGCTCTTGTTTTGTCGAAATCGTAATTTTAAATAATAAAATAAAAAACAAATGATTACATGTACGACGACAGAAAACACGCAACGGACGTATCAGCATTCTTGTATAGAAGAAAAGTGGGGACGTTAAAAAGAAAGAGCGAAAACGGAGGAGAAGCTATAAAGGGAGGGAAGGGCCCAGTCCAGAGAGCCCAACTGTGAGGCTTCATTTCATCACCAGTGCTGCGTTGTGTTGGTTTCTGTGTTCTCTCCTCACAAGAAAGGAGAGAGAATCCAAACTCCATACTCCAAATCAGAGAGAGAGAGAGAGAGAGGAAAAGCAAGACCCGAACTCGAACGGGGGGAGAGAGAGAGAGAGAGAGAGATCGGGAATGGAACAACACGCACTTCAATAGCACCCAACCCCCGAAACTCCTCTTCCTCTCCGGAAGATGGACTCGATCTAGGTGTTCTCTCGCTGCTTCGATTCGTTGCGAAAATTGCGTTTACGGACTGCTTTTTTCTCGATATTTTGCAATCTCATCCCGATATTTGATTTGGTTTTCTTTATTTATTCCTGTTGCTCCCAATATTGGGTTTTTTTTATACTGTTCCGCTTCTCCCCAGATTTGATCCCTTCTCAATTCCTGGTTTTTCTTGGTGTAGATAGCCGGTTTGGGTACGTCGTTGCCGATCTGAACCGGAGGGTTTAGACTTTAAATTTCGTGAGGGCGAAATCCTGGATAATATGTTGGAGGGCCGTCACTGCCTGTTTCCGGATCGATTGAGCTCCTACAAGCAGCAACCCGATTGGCTCTTCATGACCGCCCGTGCCTCCGACGTCGTTAAGGGAAAGCGCCCTTCGGAAGAACCCGACAACTTCCGCAACAATGGCGCCAGGAAGAAGCGGGTACTACACGGCCGGTTTGTTTCTGCGAAAGACATGGTTGTGGTGCCGGGCGATGAATCCGGTCGCAATGGTTGTTATGGGGATAGTTGTGATTCTAACTCCTTGATTTGTTACCTTGGGCGTGATATGTCGATTAACTGCCTCTTGAGATGCTCGCGCGGCGAGTATGGCTCGCTTGCGCTTCTCAATCGGGGCTTCCGCTCTCTTATCCGGAGCGGTGAGCTCTACCGGCTGCGCCGGCTGGCCGGTTTTGCCGAGCACTGGGTGTATTTTTCGTGCAATGTTTGTGAGTGGGATGCGTATGATCCGTACAATCGGCGCTGGATGCAGTTGCCCAGGATGCCCCCCAATGATTGCTTTATGTGCTCGGACAAGGAATCCCTTGCTGTTGGTACCGAGCTTCTTGTCTTTGGCAAGGAAGTCACTTCTCATGTCGTGCTTAAGTACAGTATTCTGACTAATTCTTGGGCTACTGGCGTGGAGATGAACTCGCCTAGATGCCTGTTTGGTTCTGCTAGTCTTGGAGCGGTTGCTATAGTTGCAGGAGGGTGCAACGCTCAAGGGGTCATTTATAGCTCTGCTGAACTTTACAATTCGGAAACCCAGACTTGGGAGACTTTACCGAACATGAATATTCCAAGAAAGATGTGTTCCGGAGTTTTTATGGACGGAAAATTTTATGTCATTGGGGGTGTGACTAATGATCGACCGCTAACGTGCGGGGAAGAATTTGATTTGGAGACTCGCAGATGGCGGCTCATTGATAACATGTTCCCGGATATCAAAGGGGCAACTGGTGCACCTCCTCTTGTTGCAGTGGTGAAGAATGAATTGTATGCAGCTGACTACAACGAAAGTGAATTAAGGAAGTATGACAAAAACAATAATACATGGACTGTACTTGGGAGATTACCTGAGAGGTCAGTATCTGTGAACGGCTGGGGCCTCGCGTTCCGGGCTTGCGGGGAGCGTCTCATGGTAATCGGTGGACCAAGGGCGCAGGTGGGAGGTAATATTGACCTCAATTCGTGGATTCCTGGAGAAGGTCCACCAGCGTGGGACTTAATAGCTAGAAAGCCTTCGGCGAGTTTTGTTTATAATTGTGCAGTAATGGGCTGCTGAATTGCCATTTTTTATCATACAAAATGTACGGTAATTTCTCCAATATTGGAGCAAGTGCACGTGATTGGTTTGTTCAGAGGGATAAATCTTGTTCATCTTATGGTAAAACACTACCTTTTCTGGAATATCAGTCCAGGGTTTAATAGACGCATGATCTTCCATGAAATTCTTGTAATCTTTGATTCTTCTTTATCATATCATTATTCATGTTCAACTGCATTTGTATTTGTTATTCGTTTTCTCATCTATTACGTATCGACACTGAGCAGAATGTTGACCTTTCCAAACATTATGTTCTTATATTATACTGTGATAGGCTCTCATTTTCCCCTTTTACAGTACCTTTTAGGCTCTTACCTTCAGGAAACTAACACAGTTCATTGTTCTGGTCAGAAATAGTAAAAAATACATAAAAAATAGTTTATTCTTCTATTTGATGACATTTTTGGGGGTGTTTGTTTTATGTAAATGATTATGTGAACATTCCAGAATTCTTGTGTCCACTAACCCTTTGCTGAATCTCTATGAAGGTTGTGGCATAAATTCCATCTGACTCTGATCCTTTCATCAATTAAACATCACTTTTATTATGCTACTAGGAGAGGTTGAGATGATTTGCTCCAGATGTGGAATCAGATGCTATCCCACTACGACAGCAAATTTGTTCAACTTTCACCGTCTTGGCACGGAATAACGTCAAGTGCTCAAATGTTCTTTCTTACTTCTAGAACCTGGTTCATACTTTTTTGAGAGTGAGAAAATAACTTAATAAGCTCTCTTCAATGAAGTTTGATTCCCTTCATCTGGCTACCTATCTTTAAATTGGTCTACTATCCATATAGATGACAGTCATGCTGCCAATGTAAGAAGTACATGCATCCTGCACAAAAGTTTACATGGTCCATTTGACATTTTTTTGATTATAAAGTTATGCAATTATACTACCAAATGATGTGATGGTTATCGATAAACTCACCAGCTCATTCACTGACCTCCCTGGTTTCTATACAGGTATGAATGATAATCATAAAATCCTATACAATATCCAGGCTTCTGATAGATTTTATTTCACCAATTCTTCAGCTATCTGCACATAAATCTAAGTTAAAAAAAACTCACAAACTGTTCTTTTGGGGAATGATATTAGAATTATAACAAACAATATGTAACAACAGATTTATTCTCTTGTAGATTTTTTTATTTGAATCCCATTCTATGAAAATCTCTTTGGAGTTATTAATAAACACAGATGACATGTTGACAGTTTTGGATAGATGCAGCTTCCTGTTTGTGTTCCAACGTAGACCACAATGGATATTACGGATCACTGCCTCCTCTACGGTGATGTAACTTATCTGAGCATCCAAAGGCATTTTCTGGAGGGAGAGCAAGTGAACAGTAACTCTGGAACGCAATTGGTGAAGATCGCCGCCACGTCTTCATTATGAATGTGGTAATGCTTGAAACTCTGTCCCTTTCATACAGGTCAGCAGCTTATATTCCCTCTTAAGATACTGAAATTCCTGGAATACTTTTTGTTTTTGTGCTCTTCTTAACCTGATGGAATATGTGCTGTTGACCTTTTGAGTTACAGCAGCTATCGTTTTTGTCTTTTTTTGTGATGAAGTGCCTGCATACACACATTATCAGATGCTGTCAGTGAAATCAAAACGATCTGAATGAATGATTTATTTCAATAATTAATTAACATTGAGCAGGTGACCACACTTTAGGTAGTCATTTATCTCAGAAACAATAATTTCACGTTGTTGTTTGTAGATTGTGTTCCAATTGATGAGCATAAAAAAGAAGGAACATGAAGTCAAGTACACGTTCCTTCATGATTCTACCAAAATTATACGTTAATGTTGTAAGCCACAATTCATCGCTCTTTCGTTTGCATTTGTTGTTTTGTTTAACAATCATCTTTAACTTATTATCACTTATCTGTCATGCTTGAATCAAAATTTGGAGGGGTACATCCTCTAGGTTTTAACGTCACCTGTTTGATACTTTTAGGAGGCTCTGAATTCTGTGTTTCAGCCGTAATATGGTATAGTTTCGCCTTGTTCATTGTCTTTTCAGTATTTGTGGAAGAAATACTAAAAGTTGGTTAAATACAGGTGCAAGGTTTTTTCTCCTAGGATTTACTACCTTATGTTAATTTAGATACCCTTGAAAATTTATTTTCATATACCCTTGAAAAGTTTCTTCTGCATCCCACCTTACAGGATGGTGAGCTTTGCTTATCAAAAATTTATTATTGAACTTTTGCAACCTTCCAGACAGTTCACAGTTGGTAGGAAGTTTATGATTGTATCTAGGATAATTGAATTACAACAATTCTGCTGTCAGATGATACTTGTCTGTTGCCACTGTTGACGACTTAAATAAAGTATTTGCTCTTTGCTTTTGAAAATTTAAGGTATCTCCTTTTATGTAAGAGAACGCTGAATTGTAGGACTTCTTTAATTGTGTATTTCAAGGGACGGTTGCCTTCTTTTGATGTTCTTGTAGCCTGTATATTAATCTCTTCAACTACTCCTAGTTGCATTCACTTTCTAAAATTTTAAAGCTACAATAGGTTCTCGTTCAGGCTATAACCCAAGCAAAATGGTGTTGCAGTCTATACTTACAGTGGTATGCATGTTCATTTAAGTATAGATTAAACTTGTCTTTCATCTTCTCCCGGTATCTTGAAGAGCCTAAACAAACCACAGGTCAAGTAGCTTTTTGTAGTTGGACGTAAAAATTACTGAAAGAATGCCATTTGTTATTTATGTATAACTGACAAGTCTGTTGAGCCCCCTCAGATAAACTGAACTGCTTCATTCTTACGGGCTTACCTTTGTGTCTATTCAATGTCCCAACTTTTTTGCTTGAATCCGGAAGACTACAAACAGACCTTACGAAGTCAAGATGAGAATTGGTGGTCTCACTTTCAAGACCGGACTGGCGCGGTGTACTTTGAAACTGAGGCACCTCTTTGTGCGGGACTGAAGCCGAACAGGTAAGGCAAAGTGTACTTCTGCTGGGCTTATCATCAGTTTCACTCCGAAAAGCAGTCGGTTGGGTAAGTACAACATGTACTGTTGTCAGTTCTAACTCTGCTGGATGATTTTGTCTCATCAGACTACAAATGACTTAGAACGTACTAATTTTTTTTTAAGAATACACGTACTAACATTATCCTTATCCTTATTTTACTCAAATCCTTATTTTACTCAAAAAATTATCCTTATTATATCTTAATTCGGTACTGACGGCGCTTAATGGGTCAAACGTAGTTCGTCGATCCCATTGCCAACCCCAAAACCATATTTTTTTATTATAAATTTAATATACTCTACTTTACTTCCATTTTAAATCTCATATGTTCGAATAAGATTTCTAAGATTCGATCCCTACTCTGACAATCTTAGACCATCTCACTGATCTTAGCCCTATTTGATCCAACCAGAAAGCATTCAATTGTTGTGCATGTGAAGAAATGGATCACATTCTTTAAGGGTTTTCTTGTGCAGTGAAACTACAACAGTTGTCTTTTTGGTAATGATAAATGATGTTGGCCGTTGTATATTTTAATTTGCTTGTTCAGATAAAAAAAGTACAAGTCAAACTATTAAAAAAAGATATTGCTTGTTAGGGAAGGAGTTAACCTAGGGGTGAATTCAAGCAAAATCCGAGCGAGCGAAGTTTGGACTAGTATAATCTGCTTAAAAAAACACATCTCAATTTATTTAAAATGTCGATCACAATTGTATTTTTGTTATAGCATCTATGGACCGACGATCCACGATGTGAAGACATCCACCGTTGTGAGAACTGAGAAAACGACCATGAAGTTAAGAAAGAAGCTCTTTCTTTTTGTGCTTTTGCGAATATAAAAGACCCTAGCATGATTAATGATTGTTGTTTACATGATGATTGAAGATGGTGTCTACCATGTGTTGTTATTCTACATCAACTACACTTTCTCGTGCTTTTCAGAAACCTTATTCATATAGTCATCGAAGTCAATTCGAATTGATGGATCATTGATTAAACTTATGATGTTTGTTCAAATTCAAAATACTATGGTCTAGTTGGACCGGGCCTTTAGTATGGGATTATCTACAAACAGGGCCAGTTAACATCATTTGAACTCGATCATAGCATTTCGAATTTGATCAAACATAATCTCCAATTCAATCAATGCTCCATCGATTGAATGACTATGTGAAGTTATGTATGAGCCTTGATAGAATGCTGCAAATCTGCAATGTAAGGCTCAATCAGGAACCGACGAGAAATTAATGTGGTCAAATAAACAGTCAACAAACAAGAAGAGCTAGGCACTTCTTGAACTCATATGTGTTTCATAGATTTCATCGAACTCAGACGTTTTGGTTTTGGTTCAAAGTGGTTGAATTAATGAACAAACGTTTGCCTGATGATATTGCCCCCAATTCCAGTTAAAAGTTTAAATTTACAAGTCTAAGGAATAATAATGAGTTTTTTAATGTGATGTGGTTGCTTAATGAAGGTCAATGTTGTAAAACAGGTCTTTCAGTCGATTTTGTCCAAGTTCTCATATTCAAAAGGCTTGTTAAGTGAAGTTTTCGCAAGCACGTTTTGAAATATAAGAGATTTTGTGAAGTGAAGTTTGCAGATATGGTCGTGTGGATGATGTTGAAGGACCACTTCAGATGGGTACTTCAAACTAATTCATGTACCAAGCCTACTAGGTTTCAACCTAACAAATACAAGCTCTACAGTTTGTTAGTTCACAATGTTAGATCCTAATCCTTGATTAGAGGCTTAATCAAGGTTAGTGGTGGTTAAGTGTGGTTTTGTGACGGAAATGTGATGGTGTGTTGGAGGTTTGTGATTGGTTGGGGGAAATGGTTAAAAAGGTGAGAATCCTTTTTCCTTTTCTTCACTTCACTCATCTTCCTTGACTCTCTCTCCCTCCCTCTCTCTCTCTCTCTCTCTCTCTCTCTCACGACTCTGAGTCCTGCGAGCGAAGGTGAATGAGAGTAAGCCGAGTTCAACAAAGTGTGACCGAAGGTGTGATCGTGGTTGGGCGATCTCGGTGTGAAGAGTTGCCGGAGATGTGAGAAGGCATGGGAGTGATAGTCGTCGATGTCTGGAAGCTTCGACGCGCGAAAAGGTATGCCAAGTTCCTTTTTTGATGTTCACGCAAGGTGTGTGTGAGTGGTCGAGGTGTCCTCTGAGGTCGGAGACCTCGTCGATGTCAAGATGCAACATGATTGATGCACGTGAATGGTCGACCGGTGTTGGTTTCGGTGGACCGGTCATAGTGTAATTGGGAGCTTCTATCTCGCACCGGTTGAACGATGCCCTTGGGCGGTTGACTGGTTGTGCATATCTTGGCGAGAGGAAGAAGACTCTGATATTTTTGGTCGAACGAGTCTTATTTGTCGTTCGACCGATTACACTATAGGTGAATCGGTTGGGGGCATACATCATCCAAACGGTCGACCGTCTTGTGACCAATTTGACAGATTGTACATGTAGCTAAGTCGATGAGGGTCTAGACCATCCAAATGGTTGACCGCTCCTTGATTTGGTTCGATTGATGACTTATGAGAATTAAAATATGGTTCGACCGGTTCGTCTTTGGTTCAACTGGTGATGACTTAGAGAAAACGTAGGATCTTTGTTTTCGGTCGACCGGATTTCCCTTCTCGTTTGACAGATGAGATGATTTAATTAAATGATTTTGTGGCTTAGACCTTCTAAACGGTCGACCGTTCGAAGACTTGTTCGACCAGTAGAAGTCAAATTTGAGATTTTTTGAAGACTGATAATTTCGGTCGAACCAGATCACTTTGTCGTTCAACCGGTTGGTATGTAATTTGGTCAACCCGGGCTTTGACCATCCAATCGGTCGACCGCCCATGCCCTTGGTTCGACCGATTTGTATTGGGTTCGTTTGACCGACTACGTCACGGTTGGACTCATTCCAGTTTCTGAAGGGAACCGGTAGATTGTTGGGTCATGTTTGGTCGACCGTTGTTTCCTTGTTTTGTGTTTTTATGGTTGAGTGGCGTGTGATCAGCTTTGATGGCAACGAGTTCACCAGCCTTGTTTAGGTGACGGAAAGGACATGCCAGCCTTATAGCGATCAATATATATATATGTGTGTGTGTCAGCTTGTGTGAGCAACCCGTCTTTGTGATGCGGGAGTTATGGCCGACGATGTTCTGACTAGGGTGTCGCAGCTTGTGTGAGCCACCCTTTATTATCTATTATACATTTCAGCTTGTGCGACATTACCTTCAGGTGATCGCGTTTTTGGCGAAGCTTGCCTTGTGGGCCCGAGTAAGTGGTGGTTGGGGAAGATGTCCTTGGTACGCAAGTCGAGGAAGATGTATTATTACTGTAGTTTTGTATACTACATTATACTTATATGTTGTCGTTATTCATGCTTGTTAGGGGAGTTGACATATGATGTTTTCTTATGGAAACTCAAGTATAGTTTCGTGTTTGCACTTCAGGCTGCGATTGACAGTAGAGGGTAGTGACTGAGGAGGAGCACACCATGGATCAAATCCTCCAGTTTTTTCCTTTTGAGGTTGATATGATTACGTGTACATGTTATCGTATCTTTTGAGGTAATCATACTTTGAAACTTTGTATTATACATCTCTTGAAGTATATATTGTTAGTAGCGTTCCTACGTGATTTGATGTGTTTGGGATATCTTTTAAAATTTAAATTTTTCTACTATTTTTGGGATGTTACACACAACCCGAAGCAATGCACTGCAATTTTGATGATATGCCATTTTATATCCTCACTATTTCTCTATTTTGTTACACCTTGGTTTGGGGAAAAAAATGTTACAAACATATTGTGATTTAGTTGGCAAGCATAAATCTCCCAAGATTCTATTTCTTACTCGATCCGTGCCTGAAATTCCTCGTAGCAAGTTTATGTTTTTGGGAAAAAAATAGTCAATGTCAAATCATCAACGCAACAACGATGTAGAATCAATGGTTTAAGTTGTTGGAAGAGATGAATATAAGTTGTTGGTGATATAATGTCCAAAAAGAGGTTGAAACACGACTCAAACGTTATATTTCCTAAGTAATTTTCTGTCATACATTATAGAGTTGTTACAGGACTGCTTCCAGGATACGGTAAGCCTTTGGTGAGTCTTTGCTCGGCAAAGTGATACTGCGAAACGTTCATCCCGGGTTCTTAATGACAGTATTGTTGTACGTATGCGGAATAAGAGAGAAAACGGTAAGAAAGCTGTCGTGAAGAAAATCATAAGGAGTATTTGACTGAATCTCATTCAGAAGATATCTATCAAAATCGGACTGTGGATTTACTGGATTCACAGAAATAAATGATCGACCCTTATTTTGTTCACCAATACCCTGCCAATAGAGTCATCACGTGAGTTACTGGAATCTAGAGAACGGATATCTGAATCCTAGACGTTTGGATCTGGTCCACCGTCATTTGACCGAAATCAAGTAGACAGTGGCAGACTGAGTGTACACTGGAACCTGAAGAATGGTGGACCGTTTCCCAAACGGTCGACCAAAATCTGGACGCGAGCAATTTTTATTAAGGATACTTTGGGCTCTTAAGCTATTTTGGCTTGCCCTAAAGTTCTCCTATGAATTTCAAAGTTACTTAAAACTCTAACGTTGTTAAAATCTTAAGAGAAAATAGAACCACCAAGTTGAGAGGTAAGTTTAACCACCAAAACTTTGTAGGCTTTTATATTTAGGATAAATCTTGTTGTTGGATAATCATCCAACCCCAATCCGGTGTAGTAAGTCATCTCTGATTTTATTCTCCTTATATTCCAATCGTTCTCATAGTGGAGCTGTAACGTACCCGAAAACAGCGGAAAATTTAAACAATAATAAAGACCGTCAACGGTCAGCACTGGGCACGTCACGGGAAACAAACCAACATATATAATATAAATATGATCCACGTGGAAGTCAAATATACAGACTGACTGTGATTACGACAAAAGCTATACAATATGTAATCACCTCAAAAGAAAGAGACTGACAACTACAGGATCTGATCTCGGGGGCACCGTCCTCGGTCACCACCTCAAACTCTAACCCTGCTCGCTACCTGAAATGCAAACAACAAACATGCCTGAGTTCCCTGAAGGAACCCCGTATACCAAACCTCCTAAAATATAAAAAGGAATTAAATACAATGCAATGCTATGCACATGATCATCCGCCTCGGGCCCACAATAATGCCCTCACCGCCTCCGCGGCACTGAACCACTCCTGCCACTAGGGTCAAGTCAGTCCACCGCTGCCTCACAAGGGTCAGTCGACACCACTGCTCCCCAAAAAGTGCAGGAAGGAACCCCCGGTACACGCCGCACCCAAGGAGCGAGTCAGCCCGCCGAATACACAACTCGGGTCAGACGACAGCCACTGCTCCCCCAAGAGTCGCCTAGCGCGCACCCTGCCGGAACATCCTCGGCCTACCGCTAAACCCTCGCAAACTGCCCAAGGTTTACGGTACACATCCCTCACACCCCGCTCGGTAAGAGAGGAAAAAGGTACAACAATAATACGCCTTCGTCGAAGGTGAAATCCGTAGCTCTCAAAGCCGGTAATCAACCGTCGCCTCGGAGCCGGTAGTCGACCTGACATCGACGGATCGCGTGTGGATAAATCCACCAACCTGCGGTAGATCGGTCGACCGCTACAAGCACACCGGTCGACCGGTCCCCCACACAGTACACAGTACTGTACAAACAAAACTACCGGTCGAACCACGCCAACCGAAATTACCGACCAATCGGTCGAACAAAAGTCATCTAGCGGTCGACCGTTTGGAAGGTCTACGCTATACCATTTTATATAATATATATATCCGACCGGTCGAACCAAGGGGCCGTTCGACCGATAACAGGACTTTCAATATTTTGCCCAAGTCTCGTTCGGTCGACCGGAACTGAAATACAGTTCGACCGAATCAACACAAGCACTCTACCGCTTAATTAAATGCTCAGTCGGTCGACCGAGAGTTAAAGAGCGGTCGACCGTTTTGATGGTCAAAGCTCCCAACCGACTTAGCATCGAATGGATCGGTCGAACAAGGTAAGGACGTTCGACCGTTTAATAAGTCAAAATCCCCAACCGACCCATTCTCATCGTTATTCGGTCGACCGGCTAAGTGGTCCCGTTCGACCGATAACAGTATAATCCCCTTTTTCCCGCACAATCTGGCATAACGGTCGACCGTCTAACGACATCGTTCGACCGTTCGCGGGTAAATAACAATATAATAATAGGATCGGTCGACTGCCCACAGGCACCGGTCGACCGATCGTCGTCTTCAACCTCTGAATTGGTTGAATTCCGACGGGGAATTCGACACCAACGTCGATCCCCAACACTCACTAGGCATAAGTGAGTTATAATGGAGATTTGGCATACCTTTTGGTCGAGTGAAGAAGCCTCCCAAGCTTGCACCACTTCACTCCACTTCTTCTTCTCTTTCTTCACTTCTTCTCCTCTTCTTCTTCACCTCCTTCTTCTTCTTCTCTCTAACCTCTTCTCTCAAGCTCTGGTTGTTGAAAAGGAAAAGAAAACGTTTTATTAACCTTACCTTCCAATTTATAGGCAAACCAATTCTTATCCAACCTCCACCTCATCCAATCCTAAATCAACACCTCATGCTACACTATTCCAGGATTAGATTAGGTTAATTAGGTTTAGGTTTAGTTAATTAAGATGTTTTAGATTAGGTTATTACAATCTACCCTCCTTAAAGAAATTTCGTCCGCGAAATTCGAAACAACAGACTCACCGAAACAACTCTGGATACTGCTTCCTGACATCCTCCTCGATCTCCCAGGTAGCCTCTCTGACACTGTGATGCTGCCACCTGACTTTCACCATCGGAATCGCTCTCCTCCTGAGCTGATGTACCATCTGATCCACAATCTCTACTGGTCTCTCATCTAACGACAAATCCTGCTGGATCTCCGGTACTGATATCTCTATCACATGAGCTGGATCGGCCACGTACTTCCTCAGCATAGAAACATGGAAGACGTTGTGAAGTCCTGCAAACTGTGGCGGTAAAGCAATCCTATACGCCACCTCACCAACCCGATCCAATATCTCAAACGGTCCGACATATCTCGGACTCAACTTCCCCTTCTTCCCGAATCTCATCACCCCTCTGGAAGGCGAGATCTTCAGGAAGACATGATCTCCTACCTCAAAAGTCAGCTCACGCCTCCGCGTATCAGCATAACTCTTCTGCCTACTCTGCGCCGTAGCTAGTCGTCTCCGAATCACGTCGACCTTCTCTGAATACAACTGGATAATGTCAGGTCCAACTAGCTGTCTCTCGCCCACATCACTCCAGCATACCGGCGATCTACACGGTCTCCCGTATAATGCCTCATAGGGTGCCATCCCAATACTCGAGTGGTAGCTGTTGTTGTAGGCGAACTCGATCAACGGCAAATGCTCATCCCAATGTCCTGCCCAGTCAAGTGTACACGCTCTCAGCATGTCCTCCAATGTCTGTATCGTCCGCTCTGACTGGCCATCTGTCTGTGGGTGGAAAGCTGTGCTAAACTTCAGACGTGTCCCCAGTGCTCTGTGTAGACTCTCCCAAAATCTCGAAGTGAATCTGGGATCTCTGTCTGAAATAATACTGACTGGTACGCCATGAAGTCTGACAATCTCCTCAATATATAACTTAGCTAGACCCTCCAGAGCAAGAGTGGTCTTAATAGCTAAGAAATGCGCCGACTTGGTCAGTCGATCGACTATAACCCAAATCGCATCGTGGAATCTCCGTGTCTTCGGTAGCCCCGTAACAAAATCCATCGTCACGTGCTCCCACTTCCACTCGGGCAACTCAATCCTCTGCATCTGTCCTGCTGGTCTCTGGTGCTCGATCTTCACCTGCTGACAGACCAAACACCTCGACACGAAGTCTGCAACGTCCTTCTTCATACCTCGCCACCAGAAGTTCCGCTGCAGGTCTTTGTACATCTTGGTGCTCCCTGGATGAATGGAATATCTCGATCTGTGTGCCTCCTCCATGATATCATGTCTCAGGTCCTCTGTCTTCGGCACCCAGATACGATCTCTGAATCTCAGACCTCCGTCCACTCCAACTCTGAAATCTGACCCATCTCTGGCAGCTAACTGTAACAAACTGCTCAACTCCTCATCTGTAGTCTGAGCATGAATCACTGCTGATACTGTCTGAGGCTCTACTCTCAATCCGGCAATCACTGCGCCCTCAGAGCTATCAGCAAATGGCCTCCACTCTGCCAAGGACTCTAGCAGTCTCCACTCCTGAATGCATAGGCCTGCTACTGATACCTCCACCTTCCGGCTCAAAGCGTCTGCAACCGTGTTCGCCTTCCCCGGATGGTAAGAGATAGTGAAGTCATAGTCCTTAATGAACTCAAGCCATCTGCGCTGCCTCATGTTCAGCTCCTTCTGCGAGAACAGGTACTTCAGACTCTGATGATCTGTAAACACCTCGAACCGCTCGCCATAAAGATAGTGTCTCCAGGTCTTCAGTGCATGAACCACTGCTGCTAACTCCAAATCATGTGTCGGGTAATTCCTCTCATGGACCTTCAGCTGTCTGGATGCGTATGCGATCACCCTCCCGTGCTGCATAAGTACACATCCTAAGCCAACACCTGAAGCGTCGCTATAAATCACGAATCCACCCGTGCCACTCGGCAATGATAAAACTGGTGCTGTGGTCAACAGTCTCTTCAGCTCCTGAAAGCTGTCCTCGCACTTCTGCGACCAAACAAAAGTGACTCCCTTCTGCGTCAGAGCTGTCAGTGGTGCTGCCAATCTCGAGAAGTCTTTGATGAAGCGACGGTAATAACCCGCCAGTCCAACAAAGCTCCTAATCTCTGTCACGCTCGTAGGGGTCCTCCACTGTGTCACCGCCTCTACCTTCGCCGGATCCACTGATATCCCCTCTGCCGATACAATGTGTCCGAGGAATGCCACTCTGTCCAACCAAAACTCGCACTTTGAGAACTTAGCATATAACTGCTGAGTCCTCAAGATGCTGAGTACAATCCTCAGATGCTCTCTGTGCTGCTCCACATCTGGTGAATAGATCAAGATGTCATCCACGAAGACAATCACAAATATATCAATGTACTGCCTGAATGTCCGGTGCATCAGATCCATGAACGCTGCCGGAGCATTCGTCAATCCAAATGGCATCACCAAGAACTCATAGTGTCCATATCTCGTCCTGAAGGCTGTCTTCTGGATGTCCTCATCTCGGATCCTCAACTGGTGATATCCTGAACGCAGGTCAATCTTCGAGAAAACCTTCGCTGACTGCAGCTGGTCAAAGAGGTCCTCAATCCTAGGTAAGGGATACCTATTCTTCACCGTCACCTGGTTCAGCATCCTGTAGTCTATGCACATCCTCAAGGATCCGTCCTTCTTCTTCACAAACAAAACTGGTGCACCCCAAGGCGAGACGCTCGGTCTGATAAATCCAGAGTCCATCAACTCCTGCAACTGCTTCTTCAACTCTGTCAACTCAGCAGGTGCCATCCGGTATGGAGCCTTCGACTGTGGTGTAGTGCCAGCTACCAACTCAATGCCGAACTCCAACTCTCGGTGTGGTGGTAAACCTGGAATCTCCGCTGGAAAAACATCCGCGAACTCCTGCACCACCTCAATGTCCTCTAGCCTCTGGGACTCTGCCTCCGCAACCACAAGCGTCGCCAGAAAAGCTGCACATCCCTGCTGTAACAGTCTCTGAGCTCTCACAGCAGATACAATAATGCGACCCCCTCTGCTTCTGATCCCTCTAATCAGAATATCAGGCAAACCCTTCCTCGGGATCAAAATCTTCTTCTCACGGCACAAGACTCGAACATCATATTGGGACAGCCAATCCATCCCAAGTATGACATCAAAGTCCTCCATCGGTAGCAAGACCAGGTCTGCCGGAAACTCCTGATCTCCCGAAACAACCGTGGCGCCGGGGACAAATCTCCCCACAGTGCCCACCAGACCCAGGGGTGTGCTGACCTCCAAAGTGGCAGTCAACATCGCAAGGGTACAGCCCAACACTCCCGCAAATCGCTCTGAGATGAACGAGTGTGTCGCGCCACAATCAAATAACACCCTAGCTACTGAACCTGCGACAAGAAGTGTACCTTCCACGACAGCGCCTCCATCCCGAGCCTCCTCTGCCTGGATGGTGAAAACTCTGCCAGTGCGCTGCCCCTGCTGGGGTCTGAAAGGTGGTCTACCTCCGCCTCCTCCTCTGCCTGGTGCGGGTAAACCCGGTGGTCTGCTCGGCCCAGCTCCTCGGCTCGGACAGCTCCTGATAAAGTGACCCAGCTGGCCACACCCATGACATGCTCCGGGGGTGAAGCACGGCCCGGAGTGAAACCTCCCACAAGTACCACAAGGCTCTGGTCGTGGTACTGCAACTCCTGCTCCCTCGTATCGGGGCCTCTTGCCCGGATTCCCTCCAGTCTGACCTCCTGGCCTCCCAGAGAACCTACCTGATGGCCTCCTCTCATCCTGGTAGTTCTCCCTGTAGTCACGATCAAGAACAGAGGCACTCTTCACTGCATCGGCCAACGTGCTCGGCATGTGTGTCAGCACCTTCGTCCTCAACTGCTTTCGGAGCCCTCGGACGAACTTCCCTGCCCTCTGCTCCTGTGTAACATACATCTCGGGACAGTAACGCTCAAGGGCGTTGAACTTCCCGATGTAGCCTGCTAGGGTCATGTCTCCCTGCTGAAGACTCAGAAACTCCTCCCTCTTCTGATCCTGGACATGCTGCGGAAAATACTGCTCGTTGAACTCGCCAACGAACTCCTCCCAGGCTATATCATCTCTGTCCGCAAACACCACTGCAGATGTGGACCTCCACCAGTTGGACGCAGCACCGCCCAAAACATAAGTAGCCAGGCCCACTCTCGCCTCTGGAGGACAACCAATAGCACTGAAGATCTTCTGCATCGTGAAGATCCACTCCTCCGCAGCCTCTGCGTCGTACTGCCCCAGAAAGGTAGGCGGATGCTGGCGCATAAACCGGTCATGCATAGCACCAGTCCCCGTCTGCCCAGTCTGTGCTGTCTGCTGCTGTAGCATCTCTGTCAGACGTCCGACCGTATAGAACAACGTCCGACGCTCATCCTCCCAAGCCTCATCCCTCGCAGTCTCACTCTCACCGCGAGTATGGGCAACCGCCTTCCCCCGTCTAGGAGGCATCTGCCAAAGGAAACAAGACAATATCAATATAATCTGTGCATGCATGATCCTCTAGACCTAACTCCTAACTCCAAGGTGGTTTCTTTAGACAAGTACGCCGAGATCAACGCTCTGATACCAAATTGTAACGTACCCGAAAACAGCGGAAAATTTAAACAATAATAAAGACCGTCAACGGTCAGCACTGGGCACGTCACGGGAAACAAACCAACATATATAATATAAATATGATCCACGTGGAAGTCAAATATACAGACTGACTGTGATTACGACAAAAGCTATACAATATGTAATCACCTCAAAAGAAAGAGACTGACAACTACAGGATCTGATCTCGGGGGCACCGTCCTCGGTCACCACCTCAAACTCTAACCCTGCTCGCTACCTGAAATGCAAACAACAAACATGCCTGAGTTCCCTGAAGGAACCCCGTATACCAAACCTCCTAAAATATAAAAAGGAATTAAATACAATGCAATGCTATGCACATGATCATCCGCCTCGGGCCCACAATAATGCCCTCACCGCCTCCGCGGCACTGAACCACTCCTGCCACTAGGGTCAAGTCAGTCCACCGCTGCCTCACAAGGGTCAGTCGACACCACTGCTCCCCAAAAAGTGCAGGAAGGAACCCCCGGTACACGCCGCACCCAAGGAGCGAGTCAGCCCGCCGAATACACAACTCGGGTCAGACGACAGTCACTGCTCCCCCAAGAGTCGCCTAGCGCGCACCCTGCCGGAACATCCTCGGCCTACCGCTAAACCCTCGCAAACTGCCCAAGGTTTACGGTACACATCCCTCACACCCCGCTCGGTAAGAGAGGAAAAAGGTACAACAATAATACGCCTTCGTCGAAGGTGAAATCCGTAGCTCTCAAAGCCGGTAATCAACCGTCGCCTCGGAGCCGGTAGTCGACCTGACATCGACGGATCGCGTGTGGATAAATCCACCAACCTGCGGTAGATCGGTCGACCGCTACAAGCACACCGGTCGACCGGTCCCCCACACAGTACACAGTACTGTACAAACAAAACTACCGGTCGAACCACGCCAACCGAAATTACCGACCAATCGGTCGAACAAAAGTCATCTAGCGGTCGACCGTTTGGAAGGTCTACGCTATACCATTTTATATAATATATATATCCGACCGGTCGAACCAAGGGGCCGTTCGACCGATAACAGGACTTTCAATATTTTGCCCAAGTCTCGTTCGGTCGACCGGAACTGAAATACAGTTCGACCGAATCAACACAAGCACTCTACCGCTTAATTAAATGCTCAGTCGGTCGACCGAGAGTTAAAGAGCGGTCGACCGTTTTGATGGTCAAAGCTCCCAACCGACTTAGCATCGAATGGATCGGTCGAACAAGGTAAGGACGTTCGACCGTTTAATAAGTCAAAATCCCCAACCGACCCATTCTCATCGTTATTCGGTCGACCGGCTAAGTGGTCCCGTTCGACCGATAACAGTATAATCCCCTTTTTCCCGCACAATCTGGCATAACGGTCGACCGTCTAACGACATCGTTCGACCGTTCGCGGGTAAATAACAATATAATAATAGGATCGGTCGACTGCCCACAGGCACCGGTCGACCGATCGTCGTCTTCAACCTCTGAATTGGTTGAATTCCGACGGGGAATTCGACACCAACGTCGATCCCCAACACTCACTAGGCATAAGTGAGTTATAATGGAGATTTGGCATACCTTTTGGTCGAGTGAAGAAGCCTCCCAAGCTTGCACCACTTCACTCCACTTCTTCTTCTCTTTCTTCACTTCTTCTCCTCTTCTTCTTCACCTCCTTCTTCTTCTTCTCTCTAACCTCTTCTCTCAAGCTCTGGTTGTTGAAAAGGAAAAGAAAACGTTTTATTAACCTTACCTTCCAATTTATAGGCAAACCAATTCTTATCCAACCTCCACCTCATCCAATCCTAAATCAACACCTCATGCTACACTATTCCAGGATTAGATTAGGTTAATTAGGTTTAGGTTTAGTTAATTAAGATGTTTTAGATTAGGTTATTACAGGAGCTCTTTTATCTCTGCTTCTATGATTTTTTTCCAATTGAGTTTTCACGTAAATCCGTTGTTGTGTTTGTTTGATTGCTTGTGAGATTTCTAGATGTATCCTAGATGTTCGATGAATTAGTTAACTTAAGTTCTATTGGTTTTATTCACCGATCATCGTAGGAACCACCGCACTAAAAGTCCTAAGAGAAACTACCATTCAGTAAAATCTTTGAACTTTCTACTCGAACACATTGATCACATTATTAATTGCAAAGGTTTCTCAGGAGTTCTTGCTCACTTTGTTCTTTTATTCTATTTAGGGGAAAATATGAAGGGATAGCTTCGCAAAAAAATTAAATGAAAGGACACCAGTTGTAACTAGCTCAGTTGATTTTTCGATGAGATTAACAAGAAGGTGAGTTAGAGACATTTACCCAGTAATTTAAACATGTACAAGTTTTAGATGGGGTAGATCAACCTTAAATGACTATATAATAGAGGGTAAAAACGAACTATTACTCAAACAAACAGTAATTTAAAGATGAAGTGACTTGTTAAATTTGAATTAAATTCAAACATGCTTGTTATTGATTGAGTAGACTAAATTGGTCATAACTCATAAGCACCTTCAACCATTTCATGGTTTTACCAAGGGAAATTTCCAATGCGACGGTATAATATAATACCAACTAGCTAGGCCTATCAACACACAGTTTCATTAATTAGATGCAGACTTAAATGCAGGTATCATCTTCTTTAAACTCCACCTGCTTGTTCCAACCATCTTAAAAGAGGAGGACATCTGGCCAACAAACAAGTAATATTACAAGTCTGTAGTATAAGCACATGCATTTTCTTAATTGTCGGACAACATCACATGCCATCTTGATCAATGTCATACACATCACGTCTTCGGTGTTCCATTATGTCGGTTTTAATCCCTGTTGTAACCCAAGGAACAATGTTTATTGAGATCATGTGACCGACATGTCTAGTTTTGGTGATCATTAATTACATGTGGATTCACAGTGCCACACACAGATCATATATAATTTGATCGATTTGAATGAAGTTTTTGTTGCTAAAGTTGGTTTACCCTGGATGGTAATTAAAGCCACTCGGTTTAATTTTTTGTTATATTCAATCTCAAAAACATGATAATTAGCCTTGGACGGTATGTTGTTGATAATTGGAAAATTATTTATCCTGCTCTACATGAGTTTACAACATTACAAACACAAGATTCCATGTCTAGATGGGGCGTACCCATCACAAGACTAAAGAGAACCAAACTTTTCTAAATATAAATGGGTGCTCTGCAAAGTAGAAATGATGAGAGAAAATGTGTTGCAAACCTTGGATTGGTCAACATGTGGGTGGCACGAGGATAGCTGGGAAGCTGTCCATATAATACAGGTGGAGTCCGTAAATTTTATATATAATAAAAAAAAATCAAAATTATAAATATAGGATGAAAAAAATTAATTTCGAATTCTACTCGCATCGCGGTTCACACCCGTGATCCGTGGAGGCACGTATTGCGTGTGTAAACCAAGATCCGTCGATTTTTAAAAAAAATATTTTTTGCACGGATCGCGGGGGTGAATCGCAATGCGTCAGTTTTTTTAAAAAATTCACGGATCGCGGTTCACACCCGTGATACGTCACTTTTTTTAAAACATTTTTTTTGAACGGATCGTAGTTTACACGCGCGATACGTCACTTTAAAACAATAAAAAAACAAATTCTTTTATCCAAAATAATAAATTATTTACCACTAAATATTAAACAAACACTAAAACTAATTAAAACAAAAATTAGTGACGATGTCAAAAATCCGAGGGTATACACGCGTTACAAACATTTTGGAGGTCGATACTGCAAAAAATTAAAAACAAAATTAATTTTTGAATTTTTTTATAACAATTAGTTCACATATTTTGAAAATAATATTTATATTAAAAATGATTTTTAGAAAATTAAAATCAATAAAACAAAATAAAAAAAGTCAAGATCCGTGAATTTTTTTTAAAAGACTAATTATTTAGGTTTAGTGATTATAGTTTTATGATTTTATGTTTTGATTTTTTTAAAATCATTTTTAATATGCTTTTTAATATATATTGTTCAAAACATATTTTCCAATTGTTATTAATTTTTAAATTTTATTAATTTTGTTTTTTAATTTTTTGCTGCATCGACCTCGAAGAATATTTGCAACTAGTGTACGCCCTACAGATTTTTTACAACGTCACCAATTTTTTTGTTTTAATTAGTTTTAGTGTTTGTTTAATATTTAAGTGTAAATAATTTGTTACACTGGATATTAGAATTTGTTTTTTTATTGTATAAAATTACCTAACTTTTCAACACACTCAGTTATCCATGTAATTACCAGATTACTCAAATCTGGTAATTTCCCTTGCTTATTTTAATTAATTTTTTAAATAAAAAAATTTGGGTGTACACCATAACCGTTTGTCTTCAGATTTCATCATCCTCATGTACTCTCTGAAGTTATAAATGTGTCTTTGATTGTGATTATCGTCCGGGAATTTCTCTTTTATCGCCAACAAAATGTTACGTGGTCTTGCTTGTGCCTCTGTCATATCACGAACAATTTGCTTGGCCCCAACACTAAGTCCGTTGACCTGTCGGTGACCCTCTGAATAAACTGCAAGTGCGTGGTTGTGCTGCTCATTGGTGCTACTAGAAACAATGACTCATCCATCACGATCCCGTTGCTCTACCACTTTTACCAAAAAACGATAACCGCAACCTTTTCTTTTTGTATTCTTTCGCAGTACAATACTTATATCACGAGAACTCATTTCACGTCTGCGATCACATCTCAGGTAACAATCCATCCGGTTATCTGCCTTTGGTTTGTATGATGATATAACCAAAAAAATATGGCTCATATTGCAACTTGTTTCGTCCATTTATAAGTTTCCTCGATTGTTATAAATATTTCTTTACTATCAAAAAGCTCACTGTAATCTACTCCATCACCACCAAAATCTTGCAACGAGAACCTAAACAAATTAATTTAACAGAAAATTAAAAAAAACTAAAAAAAACCCGGGTGTCTGCCCAAAACGCCTCCACCTAGGTGGAGGCGTGTCGATAAGACGCCTCCACATTGGTGGAGGCGCCGTATCCAGACGCCTCAACCTAGGTGGAGGCGTCTTAGCCAGACGACCATGAGGGGGAAAATCCACCCCCATTACCTCGCCGGATCCAGGTGCTTCGCCAGACATTTTCGTGGTGTTGGTACTAGGAATGTGAGTAAAACTGAGTCAAACACATTGTTTAAAGACACAGGACGAAATTGTTATTAATTGATTTGTTAAGGGCAAAAATGTAATTTTTGGGGCGATTTAAGTAGTTTTCCGACGATGAATAGTAGCCCTCTATATTTTTTTCCCAACTTTTTTATTATGAGTAGTGATACAGGGATGCGGACGTCCGGGACGCGCACTCACAGACAGTATAGTTAAATGTCTTTTTTTGAAATTAATTAAATAACATATTTATTTTGTATCACATGCGACATTTACTTTCTCATGCAACGTTACGTTCTCAATCAACATTTCGTTTCTCTATGTAATATTTGGTTTTCCAATGCAATATTTGGTTTCCCCACGGACATACCCACAACCTAAAATGGACAGAATTAAACATTAAAATTGGCAGACCCACAACTTAAAATGGATAGACTCACACCTTAAACTAGACAGACACAACTTTTCTGGACAAACACAAAACTTATTATGAAGAGACACACAACTTAATCTGGACAAACACAAAACTTATTATGGGCAAGCATTGTTTAATATTTTTAAATACCGCAAGTGCACGACTGCGTTGAAGTGGTGACAAGTACGGGTCGATCATCAGGGAGGCGAGTAGCGGGGAGGGCGCCTGTTGGGCGGGCACCCGCCCGGGTGGCCAATCAGGTGTCGGAGCACCCGATTTGGCGCCCATAGGGCGGGGGGCATGTGTCCCCCCCCCCCCCCCCCCCCGCCCGTTCGTCAGATTTTTTTATTTTTTAGTGGATGTTTTGTTATTAGAGTTAGTTGATAATGTATTGGGTATTTTTTAGTAATGTGGGGGAATAAATTTTTATTATTGTGGTAACGGGTTGGATTACAATGAATTTTTTACAAGTGATGAAGATTCAAAAATTTACAGATCAAACAATTTCAAGATCCAAAAAATTTCCAGGGGCGCTGCCCCCTTGCCACCCTCACCGGTGAGCGAGACTCCCGAACGACCTGTCGAGGTGGTTTAATAGTATAGTTTAAGATGGTTAACCCATGGTTTAACACATATGGTTAAGGTTAATTGATTTAATAGTTTGAGTTAATATTATGTAAAATGTAATTTGTTAAATGTGGTGTAGGAATTAAAATTGTTTAATTAGTAAATGATGTGGAGGAAAGAGAGTGTAGGGTGGGTGAGGATAGCCCGGGCATGATTAAGGGGAGTTTTTGGGTGGGTGAGATGAGCTGACGTGGTGGAGAGAGAAGCTGACGTGGCGGAGAGAGTGAGCAGGACGCCCGGGGTAGCCCGGGTATGGTTAAATATGCTCTAAGTCCAAGGGTCCTAAGGTGTTTGTAATTTTTACAAGCTAAATTTTTCCAAGCTCATAAGTTATTACTACAAAATAATTAGGCCCTATCTAAGGCCGACATGACTGATTGACTAACGCATTTGACACATCAAATAGCGATGCCAAGTCGGCAATTTTTGACTTTGGTCTTTGTCTAATTTTCCAGCTCCTATATTTCTCCCAAGAATGTACATTTTTACATGTTGGTGGAAAAACATGAATCAATGTTCATCATTTTTTGTTATTACGGCATGTGCTTTGGAATTTTGTATTAGTAGGTAAATGGAAAACCTAGCTTCCTCTCCTCTTTGGCATGGAAATCTTCCAAGTGATTGGTGGACTGATTTACATCAAAGACGTTGACCATATCAAATTATAACATCTAAGACTACCTAACCCCCACCTAGAAAGAATGAAGGATAATTAAACATGTCGGAGTCCGCTGTCTGACAATAATACTAAACACACTGAACATTATTTTCCAAAAAAAAAACCTTAACATACTTTCAAAAACATTTTTAAAATTACCTTAAAATTACTGGATTGCTAAACATCGTCCCAAAATTACTTAAATCGTCCCTTGAAATTACCAAATTGTCCTTCCTCCTATTCTTGTTTATATATCTCACAATTTCACTATTTTCTCACAACTTTCTCTTCTTATACCTACTACAGAAGATCACGAATGTCTCGGAGGCCAGACAAGCAGTCAGCAGTTCCCCCGGTGTACCCGTATACGGTAACATTACGTATTTTATTTGTTTTAAAAAAAATTAAAAAAATTTGTGGGCGTCTGTGGGAGACGCCCCCCGCGTGGGGCGGGCGTCCGCGGTAGCCGCTCCCCCATGCAGGAGGCGTCTCTCGCAGACGCCTCCACATTTTTTATTTTTTTAATTAATAAATCTGATAATTACTTTAATAAATTGTGATAAATTTGATAATTTAATTTAACAAATTGTTATTAAGTTTAACAACTGTGATATTTAAGTTTAACAAATTTTGATTTAGTTTAACAATTGTGATAATTTAATTTAACAAATTGTTATTAAGTTTAACAATTGTGATATTTAAGTTTAACAAATTTTGATTCAGTTTAACGATTGTGATAATTTAGTTTAACAATTGTGATAATTTAATTTAACAAATTTTGATTTAGTTTAACAATTGTGATAAATATGATAATTTAGTTTAACAAATTTAACAAATTTGTATTTAAAATTTCAATTAATAGTCATCGGGTCACAGCGGAGGGAAAAGCAAGTCGATACCATTACACGCATTCCGTTCTTTAGATGATGATTCAGCAACGCGTCATCCACATAGACGAGAGATATTTGCAGGACGAGGACATGAGAGCTGCATGCGGAGATTTGGATGACTTGATACAGTCGTGACATACTCAGTTAGGCATCTCCGACCATGATTCGGATGATGAGTAGGCTGATCTGTTGTACCGTACTCTTAGTATTTGCATTTCTATTTGCTTATCTGGCGTACGCTTATTATTTGTATTTGTGTTTGCTAACCTGTCGTACTCTTATATATAATGCAAATATAATAACAAATTTTGATAATAAAGCAACACTATATAATGTACAAACATATCAAAACATATTACATAATTGTTGCCAATATGCTATCCTATTTTGGTACTCCAGCTCCCATCCAATAACACTCTCATCTCGTATTTGAAACCACAGAGTCTCTATAGGAGGTACGGGGAATCCCTCAGTCAATTTCAAATGAATGTAATGAGCGTAACTCCCTAAATGAGCAATAATCGTGGTGTTCCCAAAATTCGTGGTGTTCCCAAAATGAAGGACTTTGTTCGTCCAATTCAGCACAAACTTTTCTTTATGCACCAACCACGTGGTGTCCAGATACTCCGTGATAGCCGGCCACGATCTATACAAATCTTTCAGAGCATACAAAGCTCTATCATACTCGGCTTCTGAAGTAGAAATCATGATTTTCCTTCATCTTCCACGCCTCAAAGTCTCTGCCATCTGCTTATTCTTGCCGAATACGTGGTATGCGTAGTTGAATACGTCTTTGTTGATGTGTCATGTGCAGAGTAAATGAGCAGAGTCAGGAAAAACCTCTCTCACCGGTCGCATAAGGCCTAAGTCCTGGTTTGTTATTATTGCAGTCGGGCTGACAGTCCCTAATAACAGATCTCGCAACTTCTCCATTCCGTTCTTTAGATGATGATTCAGCAACGCATCATCCACATAGACGAGAGATATTTGCAGGACGAGGACATGAGAGCTGCATGCGGAGATTTGGATGACTTGATACAGTCGTGACATACTCAGTTAGGCATCTCCGACCATGATTCGGATGATGAGTAGGCTGATCTGTTGTACCGTACTCTTAGTATTTGCATTTCTATTTGCTTATCTGGCGTACACTTATTATTTGTATTTGTGTTTGCTAACCTGTCGTACTCTTATATATAATGCAAATATAATAACAAATTTTGATAATAAAGCAACACTATATAATGTACAAACATATCAAAACATATTACATAATTGTTGCCAATATGCTATCCTATTTTGGTACTCCAGCTCCCATCCAATAACACTCTCATCTCGTATTTGAAACCACAGAGTCTCTATAGGAGGTACGGGGAATCCCTCAGTCAATTTCAAATGAATGTAATGAGCGTAACTCCCTAAATGAGCAATAATCAACTCTCTGTATGGTCTCGTCACGGTAGGCAGACTCTCCCAAGGTAGAACTGTAAGACATGGGTACAACGAACCATCATTTCCGAGAGAGAAGAACATAATTGCACACTTGTAAAAATTTGCAATGGGGAACAAGTCCGTCCACGTCTCCATGTAGTGATTCTCGCTGCAAGGTCCCCCGCCCCAATTAATCCGGTGACGAGCCTGCGCCACACCGTCGTAGTATATGTGCTCAAAATTGATGGGTTCGCAGCTATCTCATTTGAAATCGAACGACGGGCGAGTTGCCAATTGTCTTCACCACCATGGAAAATCCACAGTTTCCATCAGGACGTACATCATTCCACCGCTCTAGGAATGACATAATGATTCATGGAACTCTATCCGCATATGGGAAGTCGTCTACGTCAATCCGTCCAGTCACTACAATATAAACAAAAAATGCAGTTACATATAATAACAGAAGATACATATTTACTGAAATAAATAACAAAATTATTTATTATTGGGGGTTGCGAAAATGTTCAGCGTCTTGAGCTGCCTGAGACACAAACTCTGGGTTCCCGGCTCCTTCCCCAATGACAAGTGTCCTCCAGAACGGATGAATCTGCTCTAAGTAAATTCCGTTGTCTGATTCAAGACATCCGCGGATAGTACATGTGCAAGGTATCACATGAGAAGTCAGAAAAGCGCACTCACAACGATATTCAACTTCATCATATAACTGTTGCATTCTCTTCACCTCCTGACTCAGCAATTGGAAGCAGTGATGCGAAACTCGACCATTTATGTGACGATATAGAGGATGTCCGAAATTAGTGAAATTTCGCCGTCTCGAGTCTTCAAGAAAGTTTCGAATATTCGTCAGCTGCATTTCAGTAGCCGCGTTGACGCGCTCGAAAAGAGTATCCAGAGCTGCAGTCGATGTAGAAATCCACTCTTTTAGAGCCGAACGAGCACTTTCTACCCTACAATTCGTGGTGTTCCCAAAATGAAGGACTTTGTTCGTCCAATTCAGCACAAACTTTTCTTTATGCACCAACCACGTGGTGTCCAGATACTCCGTGATAGCCGGCCACGATCTATACAAATCTTTCAGAGCATACAAAGCTCTATCATACTCGGCTTCTGAAGTAGAAATCATGATTTTCCTCCATCTTCCACGCCTTAAAGTCTCTGCCATCTGCTTATTCTTGCCGAATACGTGGTATGCGTAGTTGAATACGTCTTTGTTGATGTGTCATGTGCAGAGTAAATGAGCAGAGTCAGGAAAAACCTCTCTCACCGGTCGCATAAGGCCTAAGTCCTGGTCTGTTATTATTACAGTCGGGCTGACAGTCCCTAATAACAGATCTCGCAACTTCTCCATCACCCACAGGTAACTGGAGTAAGATTCATCCATCAAAATCGCATATCCGATAAGGAAATTCATGTTTGTTGGTGTGACCCCAATCATTTCGAACAAAGACATCTTATACTTGTTCGCCTTGTAAGTCGAATCCATACAGATAACGAAAGGATATGTCCGCAACATCTGGACTGACGCCGGATGTGCCAAAAAAAGTGTGAGTGACGACATTAGTTTCTGGATCCGCCATAATCCAATATAAGTACTCACACTGCACTGCTTGATAGAGAAACTGCTGGACGGGATTCCGGGCTTGAGATTTTGTCGTCCTCATGTAATCTCTGAAATTATAAATACGCCTTTGATTTGGATTGTCCTCCGGGAATTTTTCTTTTCCTGCCTTCAAGATGTTCCGTGGTTTTGCTCGCGCCTCAGTCATATCACGAACAATCTTCTTCAACCAGGACTTAGACCACTAATTTGACGACGACCCTCTGGATAAACTGTCAGTCTGTGGTTGTGATGTCCGTGACCACTATTAAAAATCACAACTCATCCATCACGATCCCGTCGCTTCACCACTTTTATTAAGAAACGACAACCGCAACCATTTCTTTTGGTGTTTCTTCGAAGTGCAGTATCCATATCCCGAGACTCCATTTGATTTCGCCGGTCGCATCTCAAATAACAATCCATCCGACTATCTGATTTTGTTTTGTACGACGACACGACCAAAAAAACCCAACTCCGATAGCTACTTGTTTGACCTATTTACTTGCTTCATCTATTGTTGCAAAGATTTGTGCAGATTGAAATAGCTCACTGTAATCTACTTCATCACCACCGAAATCTTCCAACGGAACCTACAAAAATAAAATCGAAATTAAAAAAATCAAAAATAATCCAGGCGTTTGGATAAGCCGCCTGCCCCATGGGTGAGGCGTCTGTGTTAAACGCCCTCCCCAAGGGTGAGGCGCCTGCGTAGGACGCCTTGCCCAAAGGGAGGGCGTCTACGCAAGACGCCTCTCCCATGGGGTAGGCGTCTGCGTTAGACGCCTCCGCCAAGGTGAGGGCGTTCTCCACAGACGTCCTCACCTTGGGGGAGGCGTCTAATGTAGACGCCCCACCCAAATTGTGCACCGCGCCTGGCTTACCTCACTGGATGCATCACCCTCGCCAGACATTTTCGTGGTGTTTTTACTGATAAATTATGAATAGACAATACCGTAGGGCTAATTGATAGACACGGGACGATATGTGTATTAAATATATTGTTAAAGGCAATTTGGTAATTTCAAAAGACGATTTAAGTAGTTTTGGGGTGACGTTTAGTAGTTCCCTAAAATTATCCATTTTCAAATGAACGACCGGGCAAAACCATCCCATGCATCGCACGTGACCTGGTCTAACAATAATTCTCAGAGCCTCAGACACCACAAGGCCGTGACTCATAACAATAATTCTCAAAGCCTCAAATCACCGCATAAGTAACAAAAAATTCAGGTTCATATTATGGATTTTGACCCACCCTCCACGTGCCATCACAGCTCCATGTCACCAACTAAAAGAACGGCTCGGCGGCCATTTGGGAACAGTAGTTGTATGTGTATTAGTAGGGACCATGACAAACTGTTGATTATTTGTGTCCCACTGATGATGATCTCTCTAGCAATGTACACTTGATTTGATTTTGAAACGAGGGACAGGTTATTAAATCTAATGATGAGATTGTAAGGAACTTAAATAAATAAGATGAGTCTTGAACTTAGTAGATCTTTGCCTTATATATGTGTGTGTATGTGCGTATATTTTCAAATAATTGTTGTTATTTGACTATAACCGGCATAAAGACCGATAAATAATACACGAATGAACTTGGAATTTAAAATTTTGCATACTTTGTATAGATTTCTTTGGTCTTTTAGCCACCATAATTTATATGCATCTATAGTTAAAATCATTATCATTGTTAAAAAAATTAGTCACCAGAAAAACATGTTGTAACATAATACTTGGTTTAAAATTTTCAGTATGTTATTATTTTGTCCAACAAATTAAGTAAATCACCAGTGATATATTCCTACACCAACTTTATATTTCCTCGATTCATTTCCTAAATTCGAATCCTCACACAAACACAAATCTTACAAACCCACAATCTCTCAGAATCTCAATCTATTATCACACTCCACGTTAGGAACACGTTAGAATCTCTCGGAAAATGGAAAAGATGTTCATTAGTAATTTTTGATGTCAAGTTGGCGTCGACTTTACAAGTTTGCAATTGATATAGTTGAGATGTATTTTTAGCTAATGAATACTTCTACAGGTTGACTTCATAAGTGACGATGAGAGGTGAGATGATGATAATTAAACGCTTTAATTGCATACATTGGAAAGAAGTCTTTTATAGTATTTCAAATAAAGATATGCAGCGACAGTTTCACAAAAACGGAGTACTGGAAAGGACAAGTGTACACTCGTAGCTAGAATTTTGATTGCTTAGGACGTATTGCCCATCTCTGTCAACCTTATACATTGTTTTCTTATATGAACTTGTTGTAGCGTTAATTACTTCTATGACTATGTTTCTGTCTCATTTTCCTGAGAAAATTGGTGCATTGTTTGGGTGTAAGAAACCAAAACGGTCGTCTCGAAATCAAAGAACCAAAGACCTCTTCTATATCACTGATCAAAAGTCACGTCGATTGTAATTTCAGTAATTAAGTTAAAATTTGGGATTTTTACTATTGAACAACGTGTGTTGTACTAAGAAACAACGAAAAACTGGTCTGAGGTGTTTTTTGATTTTCTTGTGTAAAAATGAAAATAAAGTAGAAACCAGATTTGAGAGTTAAGGTGAACCGAATAGACATTTGGATGTGCATTGATTTTCAATCGGTGTTGTTTCACAACAATCAAAACAGGCAACCAACGCATCCAGACGCACTATACGTATCTCTGTCGATTATTAATATGATTGGTGGGAAACCTCGTCGTTCGATCCAACACACTCAACCTTAGCCCAATCACACGACCAGCAAAGGACAATAAGGTGGTTGATTGACCAACACGCATGTGACTCTCTCGATGGCATCTTTGATTTGCGTTTCGGGTAAAAACGTAGAATCGCCGCATTAACATGTGTCAAATCAAAACCACGCAAGTGATGGTTGGGCTTGAAGTGGTAGGTGTGGGGTCGGGTCGAGTTCGACAATTTGGTCGCATGACATGTGGCCATTTGATGGCGGAGATTAATGCCTGTGGGCCTACCTTGGAAGGCCCAAGGAGACACGTGGGCCCCATCACAACGCCTTTTTCCTATATAGTTGCTTCGTTTAGTTGCCTTCCCACAGCTCACACTCCGCACAATACACAATATCGCCAACAACGTTTTTTTGGACATCATCAATCACTTGCGGGAGCAAAGCAAAGCAACCTGCTGTTAAAATGTCTGGAAGAAGGTCGTATTCGACGAGGATCAGCGACAACGACACGAGCGAGCTCATTTACAAATTGCAGTCTCTTCTACCCGAGTCGCGTCGCCGCAGTTTAAGCAGAGTACGTCCTATATCTTCTATACGTAATTGCAGTGCGTGTCGTTTTACTAGTTCAATAGTATTTCTTTTAAGCGGCACTAGTTGTTACAAATGTTGCACTTTACAATGAATGAAGTACTAATCAAATATGACGTTGTCTAAAATGTGTGATAATACAAATGCAGGCATCAACGACTAAGGTCTTGAAGGAGACTTGTAGCTACATCAAGAGCTTGCACAGAGAGGTGGATGATCTAAGCGAGAGGCTTTCCAGTCTTATGGACACGATGGACTCTGGAAGTGCGCAGGCGGAGATCATCCGAAGCCTCATCCATTAGATTGGACTCCACCGCCTAAGGTCTTAACTCGTTTAGACTGGCTCAGACAGGAGTTTTTATTAGCCTTTACTACTCACGAGGGAGGAATCTGCTTATTTTAGTTTTTAATTAATTTATGGTAGGTAGTTATTTTTACCATCTTTGTACTCTTTCTGTCTTTTGTGTCCCTCTCTGGGAGTTGGTCTTACAGGACTTATCTCCAATGAAGAGTTAATTAATTAATAGGGTCATGTCTTAGGGTTTTAACAAGTGAGTATGTTAGTAAAATTATGCCTTCAAGTTGTTTATATTTTTCGTTAAACCTAAATGCATGGCTTCTACTTAATTTCATGTTAAGCAGTACTGAGTTCATTGAATTGAGTTTTTTTTAGCTCAAACTTATTTTAGAGAAAAATAGATTACTTCATCCTAAATACCTTAATGGTGTTTTACACAACTCCAAACTCATTAAACTTCCCTATCTATATAATAACATAGACGACTAACAAGAAAATATTTAAAGTCGTTGGTTAGGGAGAAAAGTGTCCCTTAAGGTCAGAAATCAGAATGAGTTTAGACGTTGATCAGAAGTGATAAGCCATCAGCCAATAGAATCAACAAAAACATTGCAAACAAAAGACCCCTAAGTTGCAACAAAGCTCCCTACAATACCCTGCAAACTAATTTTTTTCGGAAAAGCAAACGGTAGATTTGTACAACCAAACGAAATCTGGGAAGTGCGAAAATGGTTCGACAGTAACATGGAGCCGTACTTGTCCCGGAACAGTAACAACACGTGACTCCACTCCTGTAAAAAAACATCCAAATCAACTCAACCGTAACGGTTACAATAAGTTTGGTTGGAACATTCCAAACCAACAATACAATGTACCGACCTTGTTATCTCTCAGAAGAAAGATGGGCTGACGATCTTGTTCCCAAGAGGCGACTGTGGGCGAGTCGTGGCCCGAATCGACCAGGCCGAATCGGAACATGGATTTGTCATGACGACCGTTAATTTGTTGTAGTGGTCGCGTTCCTTGGCGCTTAAGCCCTCCCCGATCCAGTCCCCGATCCGCATATCTTCTTCACGAATCCTTAGAACCTGATTGTGGACCACCCGAGGCTTCCTCTCGGGCGAGGAGTCGCCGGAGGAAGCCTTCTCCGGTGGGTGTATGGTCGCAACGGTCATGGTTAGGTTAATTCCACACGTTGGTTGGTTGAAAAATGGAAGTGTGTGGGATGGTTTATAGAGTAGTTTGTGAGCACGTGACGGGTGGGGATCTCACGTGATGTGTAGGGGCACGTGGCGGATGATCCTGAGGTGGTAGTGTTGGTTATTAACTACTTCACAGCTGTGTGGGACCCAGCAAGAGTACCGGACTAATAGGCGCGAGAGTAGAGATAGACCAAATAAATTCCTCGTCTTATCTTATTATCTTTTCAAATTAGCTTTCGTTTAGCGTGGAATTTATTGACTTAAATTTCCAAACTTTAGTATTAGAGGAGAAACAAGATTTTATTGTGAATTCTTAAAGAAGAAGACCAACCAAACTATTCCATTCTGACTCTAACTCTAGTGTTTTGTGTCATTTCAATCAAACTGAGTTGTAAATATACAAAATTTCTACTTAATCATATATTCACGTAAAAGTGTAAAACACTTCTTAATCTCTACATTTTATCTTTCTTCTACATTTGCCTCTCTTTTTTGTGGACAAGTCACAAATTATATTAGTAGAAAATGGGTTAGAAGCTCACATTCAGATCGAACAAGCTCAACCATCCAAACCATGAGGTCAATATCGGCCTGGTCAGGTCCAACTGGTTATGGATCGATGAACTGGACTTATCCACAATTTGTTTTTAAAATGTATCCATAGCTAAAGAAGCATAAATAAAAATTCCATGTTAAGAACCTGCAAAAAAAAAAACCCGTAAAACACCAAACCACCATGCTCTCTCTCAAATCATAGAGAACAAGAAATGTTCCACAAGCAATCGAGTCTTTTTCTTCCGATTAAAATCAGATTACGTTAGATTTTTTTCGTAGGCTTTGCATTAGAAGTTGAAATTTCGACTCCAATTAAGATTTATATACATGAAAATACATGTACGTACACAGTACACATAACCTTACAATACAAAAATCGATTATCTATATATCACCTCTGATTCTCTATAGTTACCTGAAAAATATATTAAACTACGGCTTGCCACGTAGGAGATTGAGAAGAATGGTCGATGTGTAACGTTTTCTCGTTAATGAAACCTAGCTATTGTATAAGGTGGGGTTTCGGAGGATCCAAAGTTCCTGAAGCAAAACTAGGCAGTATAGGATTTGTGTATATTAATTTCAGGTATCAATATATGTTATGTCCCTAACCGAGTTTAGGAGGCTAATGGAGATTAGAGGAGGATTAGGGCTTGCTTGCATGGGAAGTTGGGTTGCATGGGGAAGAGGCGGGCTACAGTGGCCTGGGGTGAGTAGGGTGATGGTGAGGTTGGCGGGCACTGTAGCAGACGGGGTTATAAAGCATAGTTTTCTTCTTCTTTCTTCTTTTCTTCTTCCTTTCCCTCATTCCTTCCTTTCCTTGCTGGTGCGTGTGGTGGCGAGCAGCTGAGGAGGAGACCGGAGATCGCGCGGCGTGAGGCGTGCGGAGTCGAGCGCGCGGGGAGATCACCGGAGGCGACGTGCGCGAGCGGAGCTCCGGCATTTTCGTCGTTTCTTTTGAGGTATGCCGCTCATTAGTGTGATTTTGTTGCCCACCCTTGTGGAAGGGTGTTGTTGGTCGGTCGGGGGAGGTCGAGGACCTCTCCGGCGACGCGTTCTTCGTAAATCCTCGGCTGGCGCGAGGTTGAAGACGACCAACGGTCGACCGGATCCTTCGGGCGGTCGACCGTTTTAGCACTGTTGCCCGACTTTAACCTTCACCGGTCGAACGATGCCTTGGGGCGGTCGACCGGTAGTGCATTATTGCTGGTGAGTTGGGATTTTCTACCTGTTATCGGTCGACCGGTCCTTGTGGCGTTCGACCGGAACTTAAGTGTACTGGTTATTATTGTTTGATTGTTCGACCGATTTTATATTGCGTTCGACCGATTGCATGTTTGTTCGACCGGTAGTATGTTTACGTTCGACCGTTGATGACGTAGAATACTAGGTTGACCCTGTCTGTTTTCGGTCGACCGAGACCCCTGAGTCGGTCGACCGGTAGAGTGGAATTTAATGTTGACCAGACTCCGGATTTTGACCTCGTTCGGTCGACCGGTTTTAGACCCTTGTTCGACCGTTGGGGGTTCTGTTTTGAGCGCAGCGGTAGACCGTTTTAGGAGTACGGTCGACCGATTCCTTCCTGGAACCGGTCGACCGAATCACCTCTTCCGGTCGACCGTTTGGGCCCAGGACAGAATTCCTGGTTCCCCTTTTGAACGCCAACTTTGTCCACGGAAACCCGTGTCCTCGCCTTGTGCGTGAGCCGGGAGGTGACGGTGGGCGCGGGATGCGTGCCTGCCCAGGGACCGCCGTTGGGAAGAGTGTGGGTGTTCGGGACGCGTCACCTCCATATATGGACCGTGACTTTTGAGTTGATTGTTGGCACTTTGTAGTATAGCAGGCCTGAGGGATCGCGGATCCCAATGTTGATGTTGTGCGGGCACGCAACTAGCGTTGGGTGAGGTGACTACCGGCCCTTGGGGCTACGGAGGTCGCTGCCCTGCTTTTATAGCGGCGCGGTTGGTGTCCGCGGCTCGAGGAGCCCGATGACCTGGCAGACTTCGGTCTGGATCTGTCCGATGCCGTGCCGGACTGTTGTGATGGACCACCGATGCTGTGCCGGTGATGCCGCCGAGGTTGTGCCGGCGATGATGATTGTTGGGCCGAGGCTGTGCCGGCTTGTTGTTTTCCTCGGCTGGGCACCTACCGAGATGATGTTGTTATACCTTCCGGGCGACGGCCCCGTTGGTCCCTGTGGCCCCGACCACTGAGATTTACAGATCTGTTTCTATCGGCGCGTAGACGTGACAGAGGCTCCCTGCCGAACCCTTGTGTAGTGTAGCTGCGTGTGGGGGGTGCGATGTCACGGGCTACTAGACTGCATGTGCCTGCAGTAGGTCTCTTCGGGAGACCCGATGATTGATTGTCGGACTGATGTCCTGTTTTACCCTTCGGGGGAACTGTTTTCCATATCTGTTGATGCCATGACATGCTACTAGTATGATAGGTTCATTATGTGATGCATGCATATAGGTGAGTTGGCATACGGGGTTTCCTTCTGGAAACTCAGGCATCGTTGTTATATATTTTCAGGACCGCAGTAGGTCCAGTTGGGTGGTGATCGGCGGGGACGCGCATTTTGGAGTTGGATCCTCTTCTCGGGCCGCTGAGGTCGACATGATTACTTTTTATCTTCTGTTGTCGTTTTGCTGTAATCATGTATCTTTTGATAAACCCTGATGTATTTTGGTGCACCACTTTTATGTTTTATGAGAAGTAACAGTCCCGCCTTTGATTATTGAGTTGATTGTCTTGATTATTATTTTTTTTAAAAATTTCCGCTGTTTCGGGATGTTACAACTTGGTATCAGAGCGGTCGATTCCTATGCGGTTCCCAATGAAATCACCCTTGTAGTAATAAGAAGCATGCATTTTATCTTTTAGCATGCATACATGGCTGAAGTTGTGATTGTTTCTTCTGGCAGATGGCACCTAGGCGTGTGAGGAGTTCTCCACGCGATCGTGATCCCAGTGACGACACATCTGGTGCTCATTGGGACAGGTTGGGCGAGTTTCTGGAGCGTCAGGCAGCTCAGAGCGCCCAGGGAGGAGTGGGAGCTGAGCACGATCGGTTCATGCGTCAGCACCCGCCGACGTTTGATGGCAGGAGGACCCCAGAGGTTGCGGAGGATTGGATCTTCCGGATGGAGAAGATCTTCCGTGCTATTGGGGTAGCACCTGGGAGGATGGTGGAGCTGGCCACCTACGTGTTCGATGGCGAGGCCGCCAACTGGTGGAGATCTACATCCACAGTGTTGTTTGATGATCGTGTGGACGTGAGCTGGGAGGAGTTCTTGGAGGTGTTTCATGAGCAGTACTTCCCCCAGCATGTCAGGGATCAGAAGAGGGAGGAGTTCATGTCGCTGGAGCAGAAGGACATGACACTGACGAGCTACATCAGCAGGTTCAACGCTTTGGAGCGTTACTGCCCTGAGATTTGTGTGACCCCAGAGCAGCGGGCAAGGAAGTTCGTGAAGGGACTGAGACAGCCGCTTCGATCTCGGGTGATCAACAGCATGCCGCGGACCCTTGCAGATGCGGTGAAGCATGCTACGATCATCGAGCAGGACCAGAGGGAGTGTATTCAGGAGGCGCGGAAGGCGCCAGTGAGCACCGGTAGCAGAGTAGTCAGTCGTGGAGCAGGGAACCCGGGCAAGAGGCCCAGGTTCGATGGTGGAGGAGCACGTCAGTCAGGAGCGTGCACTTACTGCGGGAGGTTCCATCCGGGGCAGGAGTGTCCCCGTCGGACTGGAGCGTGCATGGGTTGTGGTCAGATGGGGCATTTTGTCCGTGATTGTCCTCAGAGGCAGGGTGAGCCGAGCAGGAGGCCGGGACCACCAGCAGTAGGCAGAGGCGGAGGTAGCCGATCAGTTGTTGCACCGGGGCAGAGCAGGAGGACTGGGCGAGTCTTCACTATCCAGGCTGAGGAGGCGAGGGACTCCAACACCGTCGTTGAAGGTACGCTTTCAGTTTCTGGTTCAGTAGCGCGTGTGTTGTTTGATTGCGGCGCCACTCACTCCTTCATTTCGGAGAAGTTTGCTGGCGAGTGGGGTCGGACCCCTGCGCTGCTGACTGATGTTTTGGAGGTCAGCACGCCCATGGGTGAGGTGGGCACTGTGGGGAGCTTTTTCCCCGGCACCACAGTTGCTTCGGGAGACCACGATTTTCCGGCAGATCTGGTCTTGTTACCGATGGAGGACTTCGACGTCATACTGGGGATGGACTGGCTATCACAGTACGACGTGCGAGTCTTTTGCCGTGAGAAGAAGATTCTGATTCCGATGGAGGGCGAGCCAGATGTTTTGATCAGAGGTACGAGGAGAAGAGACGGTCGTCTGATTGTGTCTGCAGTTAAGGCACGGAGGCTGGTACAGCAGGGATGCAGCGCGTTTGTGGCCACGCTGGTAGTTCCTGATTCTGAGAGGAGGAGGCTGGAGGATATAGAGATTGTGCAGGAGTTCCCAGATGTATTTCCAGCAGAGATTCCAGCGTTACCGCCGCACCGAGAGATTGAGTTCGGCATCGAGCTGGTAGCGGGTACGACACCTCAGTCGAAGGCACCGTATCGTATGGCACCTGCTGAGTTGACAGAGCTGAAGAAGCAGTTGCAGGAGTTGATGGAGTCCGGGTTCATCAGACCGAGTGTTTCTCCATGGGGAGCGCCTGTGCTCTTCGTGAAGAAGAAGGACGGATCGTTGCGGATGTGTATCGACTACAGGATGCTGAATAAGGTTACCGTTCGGAACCGGTACCCTTTGCCCAGGATTGACGATTTGTTTGATCAGTTGCAGACGGCGAGAGTGTTCTCGAAGATCGATCTGCGTTCGGGTTACCATCAGTTGCGGATCAGGGAGGCAGATGTTCAGAAGACAGCCTTCAGGACGCGGTACGGCCACTACGAGTTCTTGGTGATGCCATTTGGACTGACGAATGCACCTGCAGCATTCATGGATCTGATGAATAGGACCTTCCAGCCGTACCTCGACAGTTTTGTTGTGGTATTCGTAGACGACATCTTGATATACTCGCCTGACAGGGTGCAGCATCGAGAGCACCTGAGGATTGTGCTTGGCATCTTGAGGGATCAGCAGCTATATGCCAAGTACACGAAGTGCGAGTTTTGGTTGGATCAGGTGGCTTTTCTGGGGCATATTGTGTCAGCGGATGGGATTTCAGTGGATCCGGCGAAGGTCGAGGCAGTGACTCAGTGGAGAGCCCCGACGAGCGTGACGGAGATCAGGAGTTTCGTTGGACTGGCAGGGTATTACAGACGGTTCATCCAGGATTTTTCCAGACTTGCGTCGCCGCTGACAGCGTTGACGCAGAAGGGCGTCAAGTTCGTTTGGTCCCAGAAGTGCGAGGACAGCTTTCAGGAGCTGAAGAGGCGATTGACGACAGCACCTATTCTGACGCTACCGAGTGGCAATGGAGGCTATGTGATTTACAGCGATGCATCAGGGATAGGCTTGGGTTGTGTTCTGATGCAGCATGGGAAGGTGGTCGCGTACGCTTCGAGGCAGCTGAAGGTGCACGAGAAGAACTACCCGACTCACGATCTGGAGTTAGCAGCAGTAGTTCATGCGTTGAAGACCTGGCGGCACTATCTGTATGGCGAGCAGTTCGAGGTCTTCACCGATCATCAGAGTCTGAAGTACTTGTTCTCGCAGAAGGAGCTGAATATGAGGCAGCGCAGATGGCTCGAGTTCATTAAGGACTACGACTTCACCATTTCCTATCATCCGGGGAAGGCGAATTCGGTTGCAGACGCGCTGAGCAGGAAGGTGGAAGTTTCAGTTGCGAGTATGTGCATCCAGGAGTGGAGGTTACTCGAGGCTTTTTCCGAGTGGAGTCCGTTCACAGAGGGTTCAGAGGGAGCAGTGATTGCTGGGCTTCGGGTGGAGCCGCAGACTGTCTCACGAGTGGTGCAGGCTCAGCTTGGGGATGATGAGTTAGATGGTCTGCTACAGTTGGCTTCCAGAGAGGGGTCAGATTTCAGTATAGGGGTTGATGGTGGTTTGAGGTTCAGGAGTCGGATCTGGGTGCCGAAGAGCGATGGGCTGAGAGATGACATCATGGAGGAGGCACACAGAGCTAGATACACCATTCACCCGGGGAGCACGAAGATGTATAAGGACCTGCAGCGGAACTTCTGGTGGAAGGGCATGAAGAGGGATATTGCAGAGTTTGTGGAGCGATGCTTAGTCTGCCAGCAGGTGAAGATTGAGCATCAGAGGCCGGCAGGACCGATGCAGAGTATTGAGCTTCCTGAGTGGAAGTGGGAGCACGTGACGATGGATTTTGTCACGGGATTGCCGAAGACGAGGAGATTCCACGACGCGATTTGGGTGATAGTCGATCGACTGACCAAGTCGGCGCATTTCTTAGCGATCAGGACCACGTTGCCTTTGGAGGGTCTAGCTAAGTTGTACGTGGAGGAGATAGTCAGGTTGCATGGAGTGCCAGTGAGCATCATCTCCGATCGAGATCCTCGATTCACTTCCAGATTTTGGGGGAGTCTGCAGCAGGCTTTGGGGACGCGTCTGAGATTCAGTACAGCGTTTCATCCGCAGACCGATGGTCAGTCAGAGAGGACGATACAGACCCTGGAGGATATGCTGAGAGCATGCACACTGGATTGGGCAGGGCACTGGGATGAGCACCTGCCGCTGATAGAGTTCGCCTACAACAACAGCTACCACTCGAGTATTGGGATGGCACCGTACGAGGCACTGTACGGGAGGCCTTGCAGATCACCGGTATGCTGGAGTGATGTGGGCGAGAGGCAGTTAGTTGGGCCAGAGATCGTGCAGATGTATGCAGAGAAGGTGGATGTGATCAGGAGGAGACTGGCCACAGCACAGAGCAGGCAGAAGAGTTATGCAGATCGACGCAGACGAGTGTTGAGTTTCGAGGTAGGCGACCATGTGTTTCTGAAGATTTCCCCAGCCAGAGGTGTGATGAGGTTTGGAAAGAAGGGGAAGCTCAGTCCGAGGTATGTTGGACCGTTTGAGGTCCTCGACCGGGTTGGAGAGGTTGCCTACAGGATTGCATTGCCGCCGCAGTTTTCAGGTCTGCACGATGTCTTCCATGTGTCTATGCTGAGGAAGTATGTGGCAGATCCATCGCACAGAGAGGTGGATGATCTAAGCGAGAGGCTTTCCAGTCTTATGGACACGATGGACTCTGGAAGTGCGCAGGCGGAGATCATCCGAAGCCTCATCCATTAGATTGGACTCCACCGCCTAAGGTCTTAACTCGTTTAGACTGGCTCAGACAGGAGTTTTTATTAGCCTTTACTACTCACGAGGGAGGAATCTGCTTATTTTAGTTTTTAATTAATTTATGGTAGGTAGTTATTTTTACCATCTTTGTACTCTTTCTGTCTTTTGTGTCCCTCTCTGGGAGTTGGTCTTACAGGACTTATCTCCAATGAAGAGTTAATTAATTAATAGGGTCATGTCTTAGGGTTTTAACAAGTGAGTATGTTAGTAAAATTATGCCTTCAAGTTGTTTATATTTTTCGTTAAACCTAAATGCATGGCTTCTACTTAATTTCATGTTAAGCAGTACTGAGTTCATTGAATTGAGTTTTTTTTAGCTCAAACTTATTTTAGAGAAAAATAGATTACTTCATCCTAAATACCTTAATGGTGTTTTACACAACTCCAAACTCATTAAACTTCCCTATCTATATAATAACATAGACGACTAACAAGAAAATATTTAAAGTCGTTGGTTAGGGAGAAAAGTGTCCCTTAAGGTCAGAAATCAGAATGAGTTTAGACGTTGATCAGAAGTGATAAGCCATCAGCCAATAGAATCAACAAAAACATTGCAAACAAAAGACCCCTAAGTTGCAACAAAGCTCCCTACAATACCCTGCAAACTAATTTTTTTCGGAAAAGCAAACGGTAGATTTGTACAACCAAACGAAATCTGGGAAGTGCGAAAATGGTTCGACAGTAACATGGAGCCGTACTTGTCCCGGAACAGTAACAACACGTGACTCCACTCCTGTAAAAAAACATCCAAATCAACTCAACCGTAACGGTTACAATAAGTTTGGTTGGAACATTCCAAACCAACAATACAATGTACCGACCTTGTTATCTCTCAGAAGAAAGATGGGCTGACGATCTTGTTCCCAAGAGGCGACTGTGGGCGAGTCGTGGCCCGAATCGACCAGGCCGAATCGGAACATGGATTTGTCATGACGACCGTTAATTTGTTGTAGTGGTCGCGTTCCTTGGCGCTTAAGCCCTCCCCGATCCAGTCCCCGATCCGCATATCTTCTTCACGAATCCTTAGAACCTGATTGTGGACCACCCGAGGCTTCCTCTCGGGCGAGGAGTCGCCGGAGGAAGCCTTCTCCGGTGGGTGTATGGTCGCAACGGTCATGGTTAGGTTAATTCCACACGTTGGTTGGTTGAAAAATGGAAGTGTGTGGGATGGTTTATAGAGTAGTTTGTGAGCACGTGACGGGTGGGGATCTCACGTGATGTGTAGGGGCACGTGGCGGATGATCCTGAGGTGGTAGTGTTGGTTATTAACTACTTCACAGCTGTGTGGGACCCAGCAAGAGTACCGGACTAATAGGCGCGAGAGTAGAGATAGACCAAATAAATTCCTCGTCTTATCTTATTATCTTTTCAAATTAGCTTTCGTTTAGCGTGGAATTTATTGACTTAAATTTCCAAACTTTAGTATTAGAGGAGAAACAAGATTTTATTGTGAATTCTTAAAGAAGAAGACCAACCAAACTATTCCATTCTGACTCTAACTCTAGTGTTTTGTGTCATTTCAATCAAACTGAGTTGTAAATATACAAAATTTCTACTTAATCATATATTCACGTAAAAGTGTAAAACACTTCTTAATCTCTACATTTTATCTTTCTTCTACATTTGCCTCTCTTTTTTGTGGACAAGTCACAAATTATATTAGTAGAAAATGGGTTAGAAGCTCACATTCAGATCGAACAAGCTCAACCATCCAAACCATGAGGTCAATATCGGCCTGGTCAGGTCCAACTGGTTATGGATCGATGAACTGGACTTATCCACAATTTGTTTTTAAAATGTATCCATAGCTAAAGAAGCATAAATAAAAATTCCATGTTAAGAACCTGCAAAAAAAAAAACCCGTAAAACACCAAACCACCATGCTCTCTCTCAAATCATAGAGAACAAGAAATGTTCCACAAGCAATCGAGTCTTTTTCTTCCGATTAAAATCAGATTACGTTAGATTTTTTTCGTAGGCTTTGCATTAGAAGTTGAAATTTCGACTCCAATTAAGATTTATATACATGAAAATACATGTACGTACACAGTACACATAACCTTACAATACAAAAATCGATTATCTATATATCACCTCTGATTCTCTATAGTTACCTGAAAAATATATTAAACTACGGCTTGCCACGTAGGAGATTGAGAAGAATGGTCGATGTGTAACGTTTTCTCGTTAATGAAACCTAGCTATTGTATAAGGTGGGGTTTCGGAGGATCCAAAGTTCCTGAAGCAAAACTAGGCAGTATAGGATTTGTGTATATTAATTTCAGGTATCAATATATGTTATGTCCCTAACCGAGTTTAGGAGGCTAATGGAGATTAGAGGAGGATTAGGGCTTGCTTGCATGGGAAGTTGGGTTGCATGGGGAAGAGGCGGGCTACAGTGGCCTGGGGTGAGTAGGGTGATGGTGAGGTTGGCGGGCACTGTAGCAGACGGGGTTATAAAGCATAGTTTTCTTCTTCTTTCTTCTTTTCTTCTTCCTTTCCCTCATTCCTTCCTTTCCTTGCTGGTGCGTGTGGTGGCGAGCAGCTGAGGAGGAGACCGGAGATCGCGCGGCGTGAGGCGTGCGGAGTCGAGCGCGCGGGGAGATCACCGGAGGCGACGTGCGCGAGCGGAGCTCCGGCATTTTCGTCGTTTCTTTTGAGGTATGCCGCTCATTAGTGTGATTTTGTTGCCCACCCTTGTGGAAGGGTGTTGTTGGTCGGTCGGGGGAGGTCGAGGACCTCTCCGGCGACGCGTTCTTCGTAAATCCTCGGCTGGCGCGAGGTTGAAGACGACCAACGGTCGACCGGATCCTTCGGGCGGTCGACCGTTTTAGCACTGTTGCCCGACTTTAACCTTCACCGGTCGAACGATGCCTTGGGGCGGTCGACCGGTAGTGCATTATTGCTGGTGAGTTGGGATTTTCTACCTGTTATCGGTCGACCGGTCCTTGTGGCGTTCGACCGGAACTTAAGTGTACTGGTTATTATTGTTTGATTGTTCGACCGATTTTATATTGCGTTCGACCGATTGCATGTTTGTTCGATCGGTAGTATGTTTACGTTCGACCGTTGATGACGTAGAATACTAGGTTGACCCTGTCTGTTTTCGGTCGACCGAGACCCCTGAGTCGGTCGACCGGTAGAGTGGAATTTAATGTTGACCAGACTCCGGATTTTGACCTCGTTCGGTCGACCGGTTTTAGACCCTTGTTCGACCGTTGGGGGTTCTGTTTTGAGCGCAGCGGTAGACCGTTTTAGGAGTACGGTCGACCGATTCCTTCCTGGAACCGGTCGACCGAATCACCTCTTCCGGTCGACCGTTTGGGCCCAGGACAGAATTCCTGGTTCCCCTTTTGAACGCCAACTTTGTCCACGGAAACCCGTGTCCTCGCCTTGTGCGTGAGCCGGGAGGTGACGGTGGGCGCGGGATGCGTGCCTGCCCAGGGACCGCCGTTGGGAAGAGTGTGGGTGTTCGGGACGCGTCACCTCCATGTATGGACCGTGACTTTTGAGTTGATTGTTGGCACTTTGTAGTATAGCAGGCCTGAGGGATCGCGGATCCCAATGTTGATGTTGTGCGGGCACGCAACTAGCGTTGGGTGAGGTGACTACCGGCCCTTGGGGCTACGGAGGTCGCTGCCCTGCTTTTATAGCGGCGCGGTTGGTGTCCGCGGCTCGAGGAGCCCGATGACCTGGCAGACTTCGGTCTGGATCTGTCCGATGCCGTGCCGGACTGTTGTGATGGACCACCGATGCTGTGCCGGTGATGCCGCCGAGGTTGTGCCGGCGATGATGATTGTTGGGCCGAGGCTGTGCCGGCTTGTTGTTTTCCTCGGCTGGGCACCTACCGAGATGATGTTGTTATACCTTCCGGGCGACGGCCCCGTTGGTCCCTGTGGCCCCGACCACTGAGATTTACAGATCTGTTTCTATCGGCGCGTAGACGTGACAGAGGCTCCCTGCCGAACCCTTGTGTAGTGTAGCTGCGTGTGGGGGGTGCGATGTCACGGGCTACTAGACTGCATGTGCCTGCAGTAGGTCTCTTCGGGAGACCCGATGATTGATTGTCGGACTGATGTCCTGTTTTACCCTTCGGGGGAACTGTTTTCCATATCTGTTGATGCCATGACATGCTACTAGTATGATAGGTTCATTATGTGATGCATGCATATAGGTGAGTTGGCATACGGGGTTTCCTTCTGGAAACTCAGGCATCGTTGTTATATATTTTCAGGACCGCAGTAGGTCCAGTTGGGTGGTGATCGGCGGGGACGCGCATTTTGGAGTTGGATCCTCTTCTCGGGCCGCTGAGGTCGACATGATTACTTTTTATCTTCTGTTGTCGTTTTGCTGTAATCATGTATCTTTTGATAAACCCTGATGTATTTTGGTGCACCACTTTTATGTTTTATGAGAAGTAACAGTCCCGCCTTTGATTATTGAGTTGATTGTCTTGATTATTATTTTTTTTAAAAATTTCCGCTGTTTCGGGATGTTACAATATATGTATAATTACGTAGGACCAAGGGCTTCATAAACTTGTCAAATATATATAATCCTCCAACCTGTTTAATTCGTGTATTCAAATGAAGTACTTATATAAACATAACATTGACCTCTACAATATTTCACAAACTACAGCAAAATTCACATCAAATGACAGAAGCCAAATAATGATGATGAACAACATTCGAAGAAAAACAAAGTCCACAATCGAACGATGAGAGCTAGCAACAAGTGTGTGTGGGTGGGTCAGGCATGCACAGATCAAAAGCAGAAAAGAGAAAGGAACAGTTGGATTTTTAAAATGGTAGCCGTCTAATACATGGGCATGTGACAGCTTTGGTATGGAGGAGAACAGAACAACCGACAGGGTCTCGTGTATCCGCCAGGATTCCTGTCTAATGTCATGGAGGAAGTATGTTACCTCCGATTGTTTTGTGTTGTGTGGCCCAACTCTTAACGTTTTCCACTAATAACTCTTATTTCTTACCATTGAGTTAATTTTGTGTCAAGAGGTATAAATTAAGGGAGGAGAATATGGAAACAGTTCGCAATAATGTTGAGCTTCAATTCACAATTAAACGCATGTTTGATCGTTCGTTTGCCAATCTAGTTTTTTCGACTGAGTCTTGGTTGACAATACTAGAACTGTAGAACATGACGAAGATTAATGGAGACTACTGGGTTCATTAACGTTTTCATCCTTATCAGAAGATGAATTAGGTTATTTTGCATATAATTGGGAGTCAAGCAAGCCCTTAAAGATAATGGGTTCGTTGGCATAAATTGATTTTAAGATTCAAAAATCAATGATTTGAGGCTAGTTGTAAACCTCAAATTTTCACATACATTTCATATGCAAATCTCAAATCACATGATTACATGTTTGAGTTTTGAAGTATTGAGTTTTGGTATCATTATGAAAAATCAAAACTCAAACTACAAAATTGAAGTATTGGAAGTGGTAAATAAAGAAGTTAATTGGAACAATTATAGAATTAATTTTGCATTATGCAAAACGTGTTTTGCAAAACGTAAATTACAAGGTAAAGTGACATTGGATATCTGGATACATGAACATGAGTACACATGCGTTTATCACATCCAATATATAGGCATAGGTGATATTTATATTGTTATTTATATAGGCGTAGCATTTTACTTATTTACAAAATACAATACTTAAAAAAAATAAAATTACATTCTCGTAAATTTCTAGGGAAAAAAATTAAAAAGCAAATCTTACCTAGGGTTTCTTTCTCTTACTCATCGATCATATCCTAGCGTGTGTACATGGAAGGGCACATATATCAGTCTTGTTAACTAGGTTGTCCTAGAGTGTATAGGGAAAATTACATTTACTACTCCCGTTAACCAGTGATTAATTAGTGGTATCTCATGCATCACATTTATGTCATATATATCCTTTATTTACCCTAGTTGGGTGCTACTCGGGTGTTTAGTTCATGTGTTTCAGACTTTCAGGTATTAAGTAAAGAAGGAAAAGAAAGCAAAAGGAGCTAATTGTAAGGATAAAGAACTAGTCTACAAGCATTTTGGACCTATTTGTAAAGTCCAATGACTTATTTGTAAAACCCAGATGGACACGATTGCAAGAGAAATATTTGTAGTATAAAAACTCTAAAACTCAAAAGCCAGTGGAGTTTTCAAGTAATTAAGAGCAAACGGGTGCACCCATGCTGATCAGGGGTGAACTCCAAGTGGGAAATACAAGATTTAAGTTGTCAGCCAAGTTTCAGGCACATCTGATCTGATTGACCCATCATGTGCACTAGTGGTTCATTTCTGGTGGATTCGGTTAGTTGGATGCGCCCGAGTTTTCTTTTGGCCCTTGATGATGTTGTGTAGACCCCACTCCACATATGCAGATCAATCCAGATCGTCCATTTTGAGATTTAAGGGTGTAGATTTGTTGAAACTTGACATTTATAGCCACCTTTCTGCTACCTTTCTCCTTCTTCCACTTCCAAACATAAAAGTTACCTAATTAAGATGGTGACAAAGCTTAGTAGGGAGCCCATATGTATGGAGCCGGAAGTAAACTTCTTATAAATCTTGTTCTACTTGTTGTTCTCTACATGTTAATATGGTTTATTTCTCATTTGTTGTGTTATACCTCTACTAAGTGATTTACTTCGTGTGTGCTTTAGATTCTTGTATTTTCTTGTTCATTAACATGAGTAGGGAATAGATCCACCCCTTGGGGATGGAGTTAATAGTTACATAAAGATTTTAGATGGGACGAAATCTTGCTCTGTGTGGTAGATTTGAATGTTAACATGTTGGTTTCATGTGGATGTAGTTAGATCTAGGTTAATGTTTGATGTTTGGTAGTTATTTTCTTATTTCACTTTGCATGCTTCAATAGCTTGGATTGTTGGTAGGTTAATGTTTGGTAGGTTAACTACATATATGTTAATGTTGGATCTATGTATAATGTGCTATGTGAGTTATTTAACAAGATTGTGTGTTTGTAGTCTTTGATGAGTTTTGCTATGATTAGGATGTAGCAAGGATCAGAATGGCCTACTTAATGTCTAATCAAATTAGGCTTAATCCCTACTCTAATTAACAAAAGATGCAGTGGGAACAAAATTAAACAAGTAGGGAAGAAACAAGCAAACCACAAATAACTCGGGGGATTTTTATAGAGGTTCGGTCTCCCGCCTACTTCCTCTCTTGCAAGCTCCGCTCACGACTTCACTATCCGCTCCCAGTTCCGGGCTGGGAGACAATGTCTTTACAATCTTCAAGCTAGCGAACAACCCTCGCCTAGCTTGGAATCATGTTCTCACAATCCGAGAAGGATACTTCGCGCTTTCATTGAAGTCTTTACTCTTTGCCTCGGGCTTTCACCGAGACCCTTGCTTATTGACAACAGAGATTGAGTGGAACAATACTCTCTAACTTGAGCATACTTTGAGTATGATTAGGAATTGATCAAATGTGTGAAATTTAAGCTTGGAGTGTAAGATTTGGAGTTTTGAGGATTAGGAGACTTCTCCCTAATGTATAAGACAATTGGAAGTGAGAGAGCTGTCTAAACAAAATGTTTGATCATCTATTTATAAGCTCCTAAAGTTTTCTTATCGTTGGGGATGAGTTGATTGATTGGTGTGAAGAACACACAAACATAAATCAAGACTCAGCAAATCTATCCTTCAACGATCGACCGGATCGGGCATAACAGTCGATCGTTTCTTTAAAATTATACAAATGTTTGAACCATAAGCACACTGGTCGAACCTACTAGGCTATAACTTAAGTTCACTTAAGTGAACAGTCAAACCAAAAGAATGGGACGGTCGACTGTTCAGGGGATTTTGGCCAGGGAAAAGGTAATCGGTCGAACAAAAGGTTCTTCGACCGAAAATATGAACTTTTGGGCTCAAGATATGTATTCATCCGGTCGACCGTTCTAAAGTCAACATTCGACTGGTGGCCAAATGTATTCTATGGGTAGGTTGAATTTATACAAATACGACCATTAGGAGTATACAACAAGTAAAATGGTCATCCAAAAATACGGGATCGGTCGACCGAAAGGTCAAGGGCGGTCGACCGGTTCATCTAGGAAAATTCACTCTGAGACTGTTAAAATCGGTCGAGCAAAGAACTTGTTCCGGTCGACTAATTGGCCCATGAAGTTTAGGTTATGGTTTAGTGATTTTTCGGTTAAGGTTTGGGTGATCTATTGAAGTCCAATTGATGTGAGATTTTGTGTGTGACTTGTACAAGGAACCTAGTGTGTATGTGAGTAGTTTTTAATTCTTGTATGCTCAAGATTACACAATTTCTTAAGACCCAAAAGAGAGTAAAATTACATGTCTTCAAAAGCTTGATTACATGTCTTGACTTCAATTCCAATCTTCTTAAGTCTTGATTACTTGTAGATGTTAACACAATATAATATATCATCTATGCATTATGTGTGTTACATTACATTTGATTGTGATTAAGATTGTGTTGACTAAAATCATCAAAATACGGATTAAGACCAAAATGCCAACATAGGAGACACTCCATATGCTTAGTCTAGGCCAACATGTTAAATTAAGCAACTTTTGAGCACATTGTGTATGATTATATTTGAGTGTTTGTTTGATGGATGTTTGTCACGATTAGTACTAGACATCATTAATGCTTTCACATACATGAACACATATACATGTTCTTCATGCTCCACACAGTAATCACTAGAATTTTTTAATGTTGCCAATATTGCTCCATCCCTATGGGGATTTTAGCATTTTCATTAACTTCATCTTTTGCACCTAGTATAGTATACCCGTCTTTGGATTGATAGTAGATTAGTGTAGTGTTTAGTCTACCATTACTTAAAATTGCTTAGAATTTTCTCCGTTTGATTGTGGTTCAAACTGTGCGTCATGGTGGACATTTTCCATGGATCAATCCGTATTTAACAACGTTATAACGTGATAGTGCACTTACGGTAAAACTCTAATAACTAGGTTGTGTCATGTGTACACTATTAAAAATGGATCCAATACGAAGTAAGAGTTCAACACGCAATTATTAAATAGATCGGATATGAATTAGCATATATATGACTAATTTATGTACGAGTATACACAACACGATTAATAGACGACACGACAAAATTGACAATCATAGATACAAAATACTTTAGGTAACCACTCAATTGTGAAAGAATACTTATCGCGATTTGTTTTTTGGTGAGATTAGAAAGATTTTTTTATTTTTTATTTTTTTTGAGAATTGGAGGTCGACCCACACTGATCTCAAGCTTGTAAATTGTAATCTTGGTTTGCTTTTCTAATTGAAGCAGAGACGAAGGAAGAGACATGTATATATATGAGGGTCCCTCGCCCACCCTTTTAATTTTAACCTTTCTGCGAGTATTATGTTTTGTGTTTGGATTGTTCATGTTGTCCTATATTGCTTGTTGGGATTAGATTGTGTGGCTTGTGCCCTGTGTAGAATGGTTTGCATGTATGACATTATGAGCGCACGAAGTACTTAAACAGTACTCCCTCTGGACACTTATTAGTGGACAGGCTCGGGCTAACATCACTTCGACAAAGTCTCGTTCACATCATACTGCTTTCTCATTTGTTACCAGTATTATCTTGTGTTCTGTGACATCTCCTCTCTTTTTATCATCTTATCCGATATTGATTTTTTGAAGAACTTCTGTATTTGGAAGACAACTAGGGGTGTCAACAGATCGGATATAGGTATATCCATATTCGCATTCGCATGAAATTTATGGATTCGGATTCGGATACGGATTGTTTGCGGATATGAAAAGTCTATATCCGTTCGGATATTTGACGGATTCGGATTCGGATACGGATTGTTTGCGGATATGAAAAGTCTATATCCGTTCGGATATTTGACGGATTCGGATCGGATACGGATAATATCCGCATCCGTAAACATAATTCCCCACATTATAACAATTTTCATTTTCACTTAGACAAATTCTTATAAATAGTCAGATTTATAACTTTATTTGGTTTCAAATATTAATTTACTTTATCTTAATTTCTAACTCCATATTCTAGAAAGGATAATGATATTCAATGCTTGAATAAATGTGATTAGTAGATGTATTTTTATTTGAATAAGTAAATTTAATAATTATACATTCAAAATATAATCACACAAGGTTGAAATATAAATACTTCTGGGTATAATAATGTATTGCATACGTATATGATACAAATATGGATATGGATCTTATAATACAAATATTCAATCTCGGATCGGATGTTATTCGGATCGGATGTATCAATATCCATATTCGCATGTCCCGAATATTACACGAATCGAATATTATTCGGATCGGATATTGTTCGGACCGAATATTTTTCGAACCGGACGCGAACGAATTTCCGAATTTCGAACATCCATTGACACCCCTAATGACAACTAAAAGAAAATGCTTATATTTATTTTTTTATAATTTGTCAATAAAAACTTTATGTTCTTTCCAAAAAAAACAAAAAAGAGGAGATAAGATCTCCGCTTCTTTTTGTTTACGTGAGCAATTTTGACATATTTTTCAATATATGTAATCTACTCATATTTCTCAATATAATCTAGATTTTCAGTATTATCGAAAATGCAACCATATATATCGATGAAAAGAAACTCAATGGTAAATAAATATCTATTACTTGTGTTATCCATATACGCCGAGAATCATAATATTTAAGAATCATTTTATATAAGATGAAGAAACCGGCCGGTCTTATAACAAATGTAGACAATAGTGCATTCATTATTTTATCTCAATTCAAAAATATATTTCAAATTTTATGATCTTTTGTGTGTATGAATGTACTCGAGTGTTAAATTGTGAACAATTTAAATTAGTTCATATTCCATTAGAAAAAAACTTTAAAAAGCTAAATTAATTTAACATTTGCACGTTCCTCTATGATGATCATGTAATACCCACGTATATCACTTCTGAAATTAAACTTAGTGTTCTCACATTCCTAATAATCTAACTGTTTGATCCACCATCAATTACTAACTGTTTGGGTTTTCTAAAGCTAGTGGATCATTCATACTTATGTTGTCTACACGTTGACGTAAAGAACTCTAGGCCAATTGTGTGTAACATTTTACGGTAAAGTTGGATAAACTATTTACCACCATCATTGAGTATTGTAAAAGGGGTGGACCAACCAAATTCACACGACAAATTTTATTCAAATTATTCATAATTAAAGCAAACATTACGTTTTCATTGTTACACATACACTGCATTTTCATATTCTTAAAGCTCTAGAAAAATATGAACTCACAGTAAAAAGAGGTAAGACCTTTACAAATCAACTTTTAATCTTCAGTTTATTTGATTGTTATTAGAGAATATATACTTCTCAATGAACTTGACCGCGAGTTGTTATTTTACAACTAGCTATTAATTTACCTAAACAATGTGTGGTTTCCTCGTACATATAACTAGGGGTGTAAACGAATCGGATACAAATCAAATATAGGTATATCCATATTCATATCGGCATAACATTTATGGATGCGGATATGAATTATTTGCGGATATGAGAAGTCTATATATATATATGTTCAGATATTTGACAGCTATGAGAAAATACGGATAATATCCGCATCCGTAGACATAATGACCCACCTCATAACGTATTTTGTTTCACTTAGAAAATTCTTATATTCTCCTTTATTTGATTTCACATGTTAAGTTATGTTAATTTCTAGCTTCATATTCTGAAAATAATAACAATATTCAACACTTGTATAAATGTAATTTGAGTAAATAAATATGAAATATATATTGAAAATATAATCACACAAGGTGGAAATATGGATACTTTTAGGTATAACAATGTATTGTTTAAGTATACTAATACAAATACGGATAAAAATGTTGAAATATGGATATGTAGTCTCGTAGCGAAAGTTATTCGGATCGGATACACCAATATTCATATTCTCTCTGCAAGTAAACGAATACTTCATTTCAAATACGAATACATATTTTAGATATATTTTTTTCCAAATAAAATATTCAATTTCGAATACAAATGTGATCAGGTTGCTGGATTTCGGATATTCATTGACACCTGTACATATAACCACGCAATGCAAAAGGAAAACATCCAAAAAAAGAGACAATGCATGTGAATATGACACAAGTAGTGAAATAAACAATAATTTAAATATTTACACTACTATATATGCAACTGGACACATATTACATGTGATACTGGATGCCCTCCATGTTCCAAATCGACCCAATCCTACTCTTAATCCCCCTTAACTCGATCGTATGATTATGTTGGTAACTCATGAAGGTATATTAAGTAACTTAACTATGAATTTCCTTGTTAAACCCCCTCCCCAAGTTATCCCAAATCCCTAACCCATTTCCCCCCCAAACCCACATCTCTCTCTCCCTCAGCCTCCGCCTCCTCTCTTCCCTCTCACTACACTCCGACGACGGCAAAGGCGACAACGAGGAGATCCGATGGCGGCACTTTCCGCACGTGGGTGCGGAGGGGAAGGCGTCCCCTTCTCCGGCTAGCTCTTTTGGAAGGTACGCCACATGTGTCCCTTTCTTCTTGCATCGTGGAGATCGTGTGGTGTTGGTAGCACCGAGGCGGGAGGCGAGCGCGCGGGCTGGTGCCGCGTGCAGCACCTCTGGCCGGTCATGGAGGTGACCGGCGTCAATTGGACTGGTCACGTTGGTGACCAGTGGGGTGGTTGGAGCTGGATCAGCCTGGGTAGCCCAATTTTTGGTCAAGGCAGACCAAGACCAAGCCATTTCGTGGCTGGTTGGTGGTGGCTTTCGTAGTGCCACGGTGGGGCTGGGGTTGTTGATGTTTGCCTCGTCGGAGTTGGCTGATTTGGGGTTGTTTCCCACTTCAATTTCAGACCTTGTTTTATGCATTATATTGTGTATTGACGTTGATACCAATTCATGGTTAGATGTCTTGTTTTCTCACTATATGAATTATGAAATGTTGATTTTGGGTTACTTTTATTTCTTTGTTGCAAATCATGTTTATTCAAGTTCTTGAAATGTTACGTATATAATTGATGGTCTTGGAATATACTCACATGTTAGTTGGTGTTGACATTCAAAATCAGTTGTTGATGCACTGGTTTTCATATTTAATGACTTGTGGTAAATGGTAATCATGTTTCTTCTTTTGGAATGCATGCTGGATAGGTTGTTTCTCCTTTTGTGCATATACCTTTGTTGATTTTTGAAGACTAATTAATGATGAGATCAAATCTTATGTAAAATAATCTAATACTTTGTTTATATGTTGGATCAAATGACATTGTTGGCGTTAAAAATCGGATTTGTATGTAATTGAAAGCATGTGATATTTTGGGCATAAATCATAGAATTAACATGACAACTGATCATGGATTTCATGTTGATAAATCCAGGATTGTTGTGTCGATAACATATTAATGTTATGTGAGTTGAAATCATATGTTGGCTGATGTGGATAGTCTTTTAATTGTTGGATATCTACCTTGTGGAATTGCTTTTCTTTTAGACCATGCGTTTGATTGTGTTAATTGCAAGTTTGGGTAAATTATTATTTACTTGTGCGACATCTCTTTGTTGGGAGAGTGGACGTTTGGGTGGTCGCATGCCCGGGGTTCCCAGCACGGTCGGAAGTGTCGACACGTGTCCTGGGGTCGGGTTGATTTCCCTTGGGTCGGATTGGTGGGACCGGTCTGTGCATCCATGCCTGGGAGTGGTAGTTGTGGAGCTTTGCTCGCTGGCCCATAGGTGGGAGTGGTGCAGTGTGATGCCACGTGGTTCATGCAGGGGGGTTCAGGGGCAGGAACTCGCCTTGTGGGAGCAGCTGCGTGGGTCAGCAGATGGTCGGGGCTTTGTGTGACACGTGTGTGCGGGAGTGGTGTCGTTAGAGAGCAGTGGCTTGTGGGCCGGATACGTGGTCTTGTCAAGGGTGCATGCTCGGCCTGGTTGGGTGTGTGGTCACCTTGGGACGTGTGGAAGTTATGTCGTGAGAGCAGGTTGAGTGTTGCCTTGTGGATCGAATATGTCGTGGGGTCGAGGTGCACATTCGACGAAGCCGGATGCATCGTCGTCTTTGTCACGAGACCAGTGTGAGCCGTCAGGGACGGCTAGACCTTGTATGGAGTCGGGTTGGGGTGGTGTACTGAGTCTTGATTTGAGACTCAGGCGTGCCCGTTCGTGTGCAGGTGGGACGCAGTAGGTGACTGGAGGCGACTTGGGATTGGGACGCGTGGACTGGATCTGTTGAGCTCAGTTGTCTTGTATTTTTCCTACTCCTCTCAGTAGTTATGTAGTAGGATTCAGAGTTCTTGTATTTCCTTTCCGCATTATACTTTGACTTGACCTTATTATATATTTTAATTGAGGTCTCGTGTTGGTTATTTCAGATAACGTCTCTTTTTCGCTTCCTTTTAGTGTTGTCTTTATTGTTGTGTCCCGAGTGCGGATTAGGGGCGTTACAACTTGGTATCAGAGCTCAGGTCAGTCCATTCGCGTACAACCCAAGTTAGGACCTTTTAGTGCAGTCCTGTTAGTTTTGTGTGGTTTTAGTTTCTTGTTTCGCGGGGCAGGTGTCGCCCCGTTGATGTGCTTGTTTGAGGCGTGGAGACTTCTGCGCACCTAGTTCTCAGGAGGGAGATCGGCGAGCGATGTGTGACCAACTGGATCGCTTAGGCACATAATGGAGGAGCACTCCTGGAACCCTAGATTGAGGACAAGGGTGAGGTCTTTGATCGCTCTATGCGCTAGTACTCACCGACATTTGTTGGAGGGACATACCCGGAGGCAACAGAGAATGAAATTTTCAGGATCTATAAGATTTTCAAGATTATCACTTGCCCGTCGGAGCGGCAGGTGGGACTGCCCACGTGTACTTTCAGTGGGCTTGCAATCAGTTTGTGGAAGACTACTGCTGCAGTGGTCTTTGGAGGAGCAACTGCGATTAGTTGCAATGACGTTTTGGAGGAGTTCAGCAAGAAGTATTTCCGCAGTACGTTCATGATCATATGAGGAGTGAGTTTCTGGCGGTTCAGCAGTGAGATCTGAGGTTGGATAAGTATATCTACAAGTTCAGCTCTGTGGAGAGTTACTGTGCGGAGTGCTACAATACGCCCGAGCAGAGAGCATTGATTTTCACTGAGGGGCTTCAGCAGCCGCTCTGACGAGTGGTGCTTACTAGGATGCCTCAGACACTAAAAGATGTGCATTGTAGTGCGATGACCTTAGATGTCGAGTACCCGATCGCACCTAGGAGAGCAGGGGTTTGGCGGCAGTGCTGGTCGGTTCAGTGGGAGTAAAGGTGGTAGTCGTCGTGACATGAGCCAACCTAGGGGCAATTTCAGGGGTCAGATTGAAAGAAAAAAAAACTAAACAAAAACAGAGGTCAGCTAAGGTGAGTGTTAGTGATATTGGGGGTGTTTTTCGTCATTCACACCCAACACGAGAGTGCAGTCTTGTGACTGGTGGATGCTTTGAGTGTGGACAATTGTGTCATGGGGCACGTGGTTGCCCCGAGCACAGAGGAACAACCAATGGCAGTGTAGTGGCGGAGCAACGAGGTTTTGCTTCACCTACGGGAAGTCGGGGCACGTTGCACGTGACTGCAGAGCATAGGGAGCGGGTACCGGGGGTACCAACTCTAAAGTTGGGTCATCGGGTACCGTTGGACGTGTTTTTGTTTCACGGTTGGAGGATTCTGTAACTGCGTCAGCTGAAATAGTAGACGATACGTTCGTTGTTGTTGGTCATGTTGTTAGGATATTATTTGAAAGCGGTGTGACACATTCCTTCATTAATGAGAGATTTGTGAGCGTAGTGGACTTTAGTCCCCTAAGTCTGACTCCAACGTCGAGGAGAGTGGCTTGTGCTTGGGAAGTTTATAGTTGGCGTACCGATTGTGTCGGGCAAGGAGAGCTTCCTGGGGTACCTGATGTTGCCGATGGTCGACTTTGACGGGCATGTTCGTGGCCAAGAGAGGAAGATTTGATTCTGATGGTTGTGAGTTAGTGTTGGGTGAGCTGTGGCGCGTGACAGGAAGAGTTGCATCTTTATTTTTGTACTAAAGGCGCATAAACTTTTGAGCCAGGTGTGAAGCATGTTTTGCGAGTGCAGTGTTGACCGAGGGTCAGGGACCAGCCTGAAGGATGTGGAGATGGTTCGTGATTTCGCCGATGTGTTTCCAGAGGACCTGGCAGGATTGCCTCCTTATCGGGAGATTGAGTTCGCTATCAACTTGTTAGTCGGTATTGCACCTCAGTCTGAGGCACCGTATCAAATGACCTTGCAGAGTTGTCCGAGCTGAAGGTTTAGTTGCAGGAATTGTTGGATAAGGAACTCATTCGGCCGAGTGTCACCGTAGGGAGCCCTTGTTCGGTTCGTGTCAAGGGACGAGATCTCGATGGACCCAGTGAAGATAGATGCATTGATGTGGTGGTGGTTTTGTGATCTACAGTGACACGTCCGGTAAAGGTTTGGGGTGTGTGTGCTGATGCAGCATGGAAAAATGGTACCATTTTCGTCGAGATAGTTGAAGGTTCCCGAGTAGAGTTATCTCACTCATGATCTGGAATTGGCAGTAGTGGTTTATGTACTGAAAATCTGGAGGATCTGGTTCAGTGTAGGCCGTTTGAAGCAACAAACAGTAGGGTTATGCCTGCTAATTTACGGATCGAGCCAGACATAATGGAATGTATTGTTCGCGCAAGGCTGAGGAACCAGAGAGGGTCGTTTTGATGCAGTCGGTGGAGACCGAGGGGACAAATTTCAGGATTGCTCCAGAAGGGGATCTTTGGATTTTGAAGTAGGCTATGAGTGCTAGTGACAGTAGTCCTTCGGAGAGAAGTCACGGAGGAGGCTCATCGTGCTCGATACACGATCCATCGTGGGAGTACGAAGATGTATATTGATTTACAAAGACATTACTAGTGGCGGGGCATGAAGAGGGACATCGCGAAATTCGTGACCCAGTGTTTGGTCTGTCGGCAGGTGAAGATCGAGCACCAGAGGCCGCAGACTTGTTGCAAAAGATTGAGTTCCTAGGGTGAAAGTGAGAGCCCGTGACCTTCGATTTCGTTATGTGACTACCCAAGACGAGATGTTCCACGACACGATTTGGGTGATTGTGGACCGACTGACCAAGTCGGCACACTTTTTGATGATAGGGATGATGTGGCCGTTGAGCAGCTTGGCACATGTATATGTTGACGGGATAGTCAGGTTGCATGGAGTACTAGTGTCCACCATCTCAGACCAAGACACACGGCTCACGTCAGGATTCTAGGGGTCACTACAGAGAGCACTGGTGACGAATGTGAAGTTCAGTACGACTCTTTACCCTCTGACGGATGGTTAGTCAGAGAGGACCATACAGACACTCGAGGATTTGTTGAGAGTGTGTGCCTTGGACTAGGCTGGTGGTTGGGACGAGCATCTACCGTTGTTTGAGTTCGCGTACTATAGCAATTTCCGTGATAGTATAGGGATGACATCCTTTGAGGCATTGTACAGACGACCGTGTGGATCGCACTTGCGTGAGGCTACGTGGGCGATCGAGGTGGATGTGTGGGAGAAGTACCAAAGGCCTGTCGACGTGTAGCTTGCTTCTTTTTCGCGGACGAAATTTCTTTTCGGTGGGGTGATTGTTAAACCCCCTCCCCAAGTTATCCCAAATCCCTAACCCATTTCCCCCCCAAACCCACATCTCTCTCTCCCTCAGCCTCCGCCTCCTCTCTTCCCTCTCACTACACTCCGACGACGGCAAAGGCGACAACGAGGAGATCCGATGGCGGCACTTTCCGCACGTGGGTGCGGAGGGGAAGGCGTCCCCTTCTCCGGCTAGCTCTTTTGGAAGGTACGCCACATGTGTCCCTTTCTTCTTGCATCGTGGAGATCGTGTGGTGTTGGTAGCACCGAGGCGGGAGGCGAGCGCGCGGGCTGGTGCCGCGTGCAGCACCTCTGGCCGGTCATGGAGGTGACCGGCGTCAATTGGACTGGTCACGTTGGTGACCAGTGGGGTGGTTGGAGCTGGATCAGCCTGGGTAGCCCAATTTTTGGTCAAGGCAGACCAAGACCAAGCCATTTCGTGGCTGGTTGGTGGTGGCTTTCGTAGTGCCACGGTGGGGCTGGGGTTGTTGATGTTTGCCTCGTCGGAGTTGGCTGATTTGGGGTTGTTTCCCACTTCAATTTCAGACCTTGTTTTATGCATTATATTGTGTATTGACGTTGATACCAATTCATGGTTAGATGTCTTGTTTTCTCACTATATGAATTATGAAATGTTGATTTTGGGTTACTTTTATTTCTTTGTTGCAAATCATGTTTATTCAAGTTCTTGAAATGTTACGTATATAATTGATGGTCTTGGAATATACTCACATGTTAGTTGGTGTTGACATTCAAAATCAGTTGTTGATGCACTGGTTTTCATATTTAATGACTTGTGGTAAATGGTAATCATGTTTCTTCTTTTGGAATGCATGCTGGATAGGTTGTTTCTCCTTTTGTGCATATACCTTTGTTGATTTTTGAAGACTAATTAATGATGAGATCAAATCTTATGTAAAATAATCTAATACTTTGTTTATATGTTGGATCAAATGACATTGTTGGCGTTAAAAATCGGATTTGTATGTAATTGAAAGCATGTGATATTTTGGGCATAAATCATAGAATTAACATGACAACTGATCATGGATTTCATGTTGATAAATCCAGGATTGTTGTGTCGATAACATATTAATGTTATGTGAGTTGAAATCATATGTTGGCTGATGTGGATAGTCTTTTAATTGTTGGATATCTACTTGTGGAATTGCTTTTCTTTTAGACCATGCGTTTGATTGTGTTAATTGCAAGTTTGGGTAAATTATTATTTACTTGTGCGACATCTCTTTGTTGGGAGAGTGGACGTTTGGGTGGTCGCATGCCCGGGGTTCCCAGCACGGTCGGAAGTGTCGACACGTGTCCTGGGGTCGGGTTGATTTCCCTTGGGTCGGATTGGTGGGACCGGTCTGTGCATCCATGCCTGGGAGTGGTAGTTGTGGAGCTTTGCTCGCTGGCCCATAGGTGGGAGTGGTGCAGTGTGATGCCACGTGGTTCATGCAGGGGGGTTCAGGGGCAGGAACTCGCCTTGTGGGAGCAGCTGCGTGGGTCAGCAGATGGTCGGGGCTTTGTGTGACACGTGTGTGCGGGAGTGGTGTCGTTAGAGAGCAGTGGCTTGTGGGCCGGATACGTGGTCTTGTCAAGGGTGCATGCTCGGCCTGGTTGGGTGTGTGGTCACCTTGGGACGTGTGGAAGTTATGTCGTGAGAGCAGGTTGAGTGTTGCCTTGTGGATCGAATATGTCGTGGGGTCGAGGTGCACATTCGACGAAGCCGGATGCATCGTCGTCTTTGTCACGAGACCAGTGTGAGCCGTCAGGGACGGCTAGACCTTGTATGGAGTCGGGTTGGGGTGGTGTACTGAGTCTTGATTTGAGACTCAGGCGTGCCCGTTCGTGTGCAGGTGGGACGCAGTAGGTGACTGGAGGCGACTTGGGATTGGGACGCGTGGACTGGATCTGTTGAGCTCAGTTGTCTTGTATTTTTCCTACTCCTCTCAGTAGTTATGTAGTAGGATTCAGAGTTCTTGTATTTCCTTTCCGCATTATACTTTGACTTGACCTTATTATATATTTTAATTGAGGTCTCGTGTTGGTTATTTCAGATAACGTCTCTTTTTCGCTTCCTTTTAGTGTTGTCTTTATTGTTGTGTCCCGAGTGCGGATTAGGGGCGTTACATTCCTATATGTATGTTAGTTTGTAAGATTTTCCTACACAAGAATCTATACGATAATTAAGGATATATAATCCACTACAAGAGATTAATAAGAATGAACATGCTAATCACTTCAAAAGATATGGGAACAAACCCAAAGACAAATATTAATGGAGGTGGTAAATGGTACAGGTGGTCCGGATTGTGGTGCACATCAGATACATCCTTCATTGGGATCCTAAGTTGACTCCCTGTTGAACTCCACTGCTCATTTATATGTGCAGTGCACTGTGCACATATGAAATATATATTCTTTATAGAAAGATTGGGAACAGCTGCGATACTATTTGACAGGCTAGTGGGCTCATTTTTACTCTCCTCCTATCCCTACGCAGTGTCCACTAATGGAACTAGCAGTTGCCAATCATACCAAAAAGAAGAAGATGATGCCATCAATATTTTAAATCATCAAATCAACAATAAAGTAATGGGATACTCTAAAAAAATACAATAAAATAAGGGAACTACTATTCGTCGCCCCAAAATTACTTAAATCGCCCCAATAAATTACCATTTTGCCCTTCAGAAACTTTAAAAAAAAAATTTAGGGGGAGGCGTCTGCCGGAGACGCCCGACCCTTGGGTCGGGCGTCTGTGGCGGACGTCTCCCCCTTATGGGGAGGCGGCTCCGGCAGACGCCTCCCTCCTATGGGGAGGCGGCTCCGGCAGACGCCTCCCCCTAAAAAAAAATTTTTTGGGTTTTTTTTAATATTAATAGAAAATAAGGTTTACATTATCAAATTTAATATGTTTGTACATTATGTAGTGTGGATTGATTATCAAAAAATTTGAAAGGTAGGATACTCATCATAAAAAAATAACAGTACGACAGAGAAACAAAAACAAATACAAAAACAAACGTACGACAGATAAACAAATACAAGTACGAATAGTAAGTGTACGACAGAAACGAGAATACAGTAATAAGAGTAAGATACTAATACTCTAACTACTCATCAACCTAATCATGGTCGGGGATGTCCAACTGAGAATGTCACGCCTGTATCAAGTGATCATCATCTACACAAGCAGCTCTGGTGTACTCGCCTGACATCTCGTCCTTCTTCTCCAGGATCGGCTACACAGCCCAAATCATCTTACCCATCTACTGTACATAACAACCCCATTAGTATTTTTTTATCTGTCGTACGTTTGTTTTCGTATTTGTTTTTGTTTCTCTGTCGTACTGTTATTTTTTTATGATGAGTATCCTATCTTTCAAATTTTTTGATAATCAATCCACACTACATAATGTACAAACATATTAAATTTGATAATGTAAACCCTATTTTCTATTAATATTAAAAAAAACCCAAAAAAAAATTTTTTAGGGGGAGGCATCTGCCGGAGCCGCCTCCCCATAGGAGGGAGGCGTCTGCCGGAGCCGCCTCCCCATAGGGGGGCGACGTCCGCCACAGACGCCCGATCCAAGGGTCGGGCGTCTGTGTCAGCCGCCTCCCCCCTATGGGGAGGCGGCTCCGGCAGACGCCTCCCCCTAAAATTTTTTTTTTTAAAGTTTCTGAAGGGCAAAATGGTAATTTGTTGGGGCGATTTAAGTAATTTTGGGACGATGAATAGCAATTCAGTAAAGTAATGGGAGACATCACAGATGGATTGATGCTGATGAGTGAAGATGGAAGGCGTGTGTGTTTTTTCTTCTCCATTTCATAACATTATCTGTGCACATTGCTTATATAGTTTGTGGAGTTTTGAATTGGATTTGAATTGATTTAAACTATATAGATGGTCTGTCTACCTTCCTCCCCCTGCATGGTGGCATTATCAAAAAGGATAAGGGGCAGTTAAGCACCACTCGAACACAGGCTGCCATGCAACTGCTGCAACAAAAATTCTTGGAATAATAGTTGTCAATTTAGCCCAATTGAATACAATTATATGGTTGTTGTGTTGTGGTGATTGATTGTGTTGTGTTTGTGTATGTGATTGGCATAAGTAGTATAGTAGTTCACCATACCTGGTAAAAAACATATAGATCAAAGTAGTAGTACTATAAAACCCTAATAAAATTTGAAGCCCGATTGAGGTTTAAGTCACAAGGAGGAGAAAGGCTTGATTGTGTGTCAAGTGATCTATCTGTCTATGTTTGTGAAGGAATAATACAAAACAAATAAATACACGATTGCAACAAAATGTACCAAGGAAAGAACAACAGCAACAAACATAATCAGCATTGTCGTCATCGTGATTAATGAACACAAGAAAAATTAAGCGCATGATTGATCATCAATCTCTATGAATCACTGGTACTAGTATCGTACCGATCGTTTCCTCCATGCACTTGTTGCGATCCGGTGGCGGTCGGGTTGATGGTCTCGGACGATCCACCGGCAGTGCTACCGCCAGGAATGGAATGATAGGCATTGAGTGCAGCTAATATGCCCATGTGGCCTTCTCCGGTGTTAACACCAACACCGGAGTTTAGACCGAGCTGTTGAGAGGGAAGAAGAGCCATTTGGGTTGGGAAGTTCATGAAATGTAGCCCACCACCGGTAGAACCGGTCCCTCGGAACATTGTAGTGGTGTTCCCCATCGATGGAAATGTCCATATCGACGACGGTTCCCCGCCGGTGGGCCCTTGGGATGTGATGGGATTGGTTACCATCCACACCGTGCCGGCCGCCGGTATCTCTCCTTGAGGCGGTGGGGTTATTTGTGAGTATCCAGCCATTTGACTTCTTTGTTGTTGTTGTTGGGCTTCTTGTTCCCATTGCCTTTTCCTTATGTTCCATGTTTCGCTCTCTGCAGCGATGTTAAGGAAGGGTTGTTCCCTTACGCTCTCCTGCCTCGCCTGCAATGTCTCAATGCGCGCAATTAAATAAAATTCAAGCTAGCACTACCTAAATCAAGAAGATATATCAATTGATGCATGGCCTTCCAATTAATTAAGTTCATATATAATTACACCATAATTAATTAATTAGTTAATTACCTGTAAAGAGTGGGCGATTGTTGGGGATGGAAAGCCTCCTACATCTCGGTCGAATTCTCCGCGTAGACGGAGTGATTGAGCTGCCATGTTGGCATTCAAGAAGCTATTCCTTAGGTGAGAAGGAGCTGACATGCTCGATCCGGAACTACGAAGTGAGATGTTGAGAGAAGTGAAGTTGGCGGGGATGGTACCGGTGCCAGTGGCGGCGATAACCGCCGGTTCAGCTTGTTGGAGAAGCCACTCGATCGTCTCACCATCGGACTTGTGGCCGAGCTCGCGAGTCAGTTGGAAAACACGTGCGGCGCAAATTGCCGGCATCCGGATCCGTCTACCCCTGCCGTCCACCTTGGTGTGCCGGTCCTTTGTCGAAGTGCGTTTGGGAGCCTGTTTTTTCTGTTGTTCGCCGGTGGAATGGTCTTGGATGCCGGAGATGGCGAGAGAAGGGAGAGAAGCTGAGGTCGACCGGCCGGACGCATCGACCTCTTCTTCCTTCTTCTCGAGAAGCTGTAAGGGGAAATTCGGCTCCCGACCGCTGCTATCTCCTTCCATTCTTATCTTATGGAATTGATGGGGACCTGATTTAATTTCCCAATATCACAACAACACGAATAAATTAGGAGGAGTTTGAGTATTATAATTTTTTACCAAAAAAATGGTTGGGATATATTAAAGATGATCAAGTTTAGTACTCTAACCTATTCTATATATTCAACTTGCTTCAACTCACCTAATCTCTATCATGGGAATTTCAATATATGTGAGTGGATGTGGTATGAGAAGAGAAGGCAATATAAACAACTTTAGAATAGCTAGCAAGATCTAAGCAAGTTGATGAAGGGGAAATATGAACCAAACAAAATAGATATGTATGAGAGAATCGAGAAGAAGAATTGAGGTGAGTGGTGTAACAAAATGGAATGAAAGGGAAGAAAGTGAGGGCTGATCTATCTCAGTGTGTTACAGTGGTACAACACAAAAATCTAAGACAACCAACTCAAGTGGAGGGTTATGTTGACACACATGGTATGGATTGAGAGAAAGAGAAGGAAAAATAGGAGGAGAGAGAAAGAGATTAAGAACCACTTGATGATGGGAATATGAGGAGGAGAAGTGGGAAAGCTTTAAGCAACAAACACAATGAGTGGGAGCTAGTTGGTGCTTGGGAAAGCAATGGTTTTTGTGGGAGAAATACACTGCTACCCTACTACACTTGTCTTTAATATTTCATCCCTTCTTTTATCTTTTCTTCTTTCTTTTTTTCCCTTTCCATACCAACCCTTTTCTTTTAATCTTTCCTTGTTTTCCCTCTCATGCCCTTATCACTGAACTTACAGAGGCACTTGGCTCAGACTCCACGTGCAATGCTCCTCTTTATCATTCAAAAACCCTAAAAACAGCAGTGGCCAAGGTGGGGCCCTCTCAATTTATTTTTTTGGACTCAAAACATATATAGATGTAGAATACTAGAGAAATCTATAAGATGGTGGTAGAAAAAGAGATGGAGACCGGACATAAGACACAAGACATATAACCCCGTGGGTCTCTACCCTACCCTTACTTATCATTCCCTCACCTTGTTCCAGACTCTTGTCATCACTGTCTAGGGTTAGGGTTTTGTTGTGTGTACAAATATAGCATGGACAAATTAAACTAACCATGGGAAAGAAAAATTCTAGCAAAGTTGTCAAATATGGGGCGTTGATTCTCTTTGCCCTGCATGCAAAAGATGATATATGCATGAGCTGTCCCCATTAATGCACTCATGTTACCATGCGCTCATGTTAGCAGGGTTTGTCTGCCTTTTTCCTAAGTTTCTTTCTCATGTTCTTGATCATTATTATTACTAACGTTAGGAGATCAGAATAGGAACTTGCCTGAAAGTTGGTATTATCAGGGTGGTTGTAGGAATAATTTGAATTCAAGTTGGGGGGTTGAAATGACAATGTCCAAGGGTTAAAATTTAAAGGAATTCAAAATTCAGAGAGGTCAGACTATCAAAAAGTCTTTAAAAACTAGGTAAAATCTCAAATCTAGGCCCCTGACTCAACTTGGCACGACTCGTAGGTCTTCTAGTTCTCAAAATGAAAATTATATTGCGTCCTACAAAGGAGTTGTACCATGACCTCTCACCTATACATAAGTGCTTGGATTTTAAGGTGATTGTCGCTCGGGGATGTGGTTGTAGATATTCTACGGAGTCATAGTTTTTGAAAGCATTGATATTTATATAACAGAAACGAATGTAAACACACATTAGCCCAAAAGAAGACAGACGTGAGAAGGGAAAGAAGAAATCTTAGCGGCAAAATAATTCTTGGGATTCAGTTGTAGGATTATTCAGTTGAGCTAACTCATCTTGTTAAATTTAAGAAAGTGATTGACTAATCCCATTTAGCACAAGTTAATGTTGAACTACTACAAGAAAATTGGATCTTTAGTTTGAAGGGCTTGCATAACCTCTATACTGTGAACTTTCATATTGGGACATATGTACATATCTATGTACTTTTTGTGAAACTTTTATTATATCTTGTTAAAAATAAAAAAAGGCTCCTAGCATTAAAATTGCTTTCTAGCTCGAACCTATTTTATGTCACTATTAACTATATAGACTTGGCAATCACTTGGGTAGGTACCTTTCATGATCTTTGGAGACAATCTTTGGATTGACTAATAGCTCTTTCTAGTCCAGCTAAAACGTGTAGCTAATTTGTTTGGTATGACAAGTTTAATTTGATTTATTTTTTGCCACTCCTTTGGATTGTAATAAACTTCTTATCAAACAAAAAAAATTGTACTACACTCTGTAGCCTGTAGGTTATGTTCCCTTCCCCTTGCTAAATAGTAACTTAGTTTTGAAATTGTCACTATCGCGAGGGTTCACAACGCAGACTGGTGCATGCACAAAGACAATTAATGGATCTAAGCTTATCCTGTAGCCTGTAGGTGCCCTTAAGCAATGTGGAGATTATTGCGTGTCGGCATCCAGAAAACAATGCTTTGATGATTTAGCTAACAAGTAGATAATGACACCTCTAGACATGATTGATGATTCCCATTGATGCCTGGTAAATGCCAGTTCTGGTTTTGGTCTCGTGACTGGATATTTTCTAGATAACGTCGTAGTCATATAGACCACGATTGATTGCTACTATTTTTATACTACAATAATATTACCGACTAGGTTAGCTTAACAGAGATTATTGACTTTTGTCTTGAGACAGTGAAGATCGGATATTGAATTCCAACAGTCTTGTTCTAATGTTTAGGAGGTTGAGATTTAAAATAAGATGAATGAGTAGAATAGATTAAAAAAATAGTACAATAATATTGTGTAGATTTCTCAAATAAATATACCAATATGTATAAAAAAATCCACCTACTACTTATAAATTTTTTAATCTATTGAGGATTAATTTCAAAATTCGAACCGCTAATAATTCCTACTTGTTTATGTTTTTTTATGCTTTCTAGCTTGATCAAAGCCTTTTTATTGAAAAACTTTCAAAATGATACTCAGAGACATTGGCTACACTTAAGATTGCTGCAGTTGCAATTGGTGTAAAAATGAGTGGCACAATTATATATAAATTATGGGTAATTGGCATTAACTGAAATTAAGATGAATGATTTGAAGGTTGATGTCGTAGTTATTAATTAACTATCTCTTTGGGAATTGGGATAAGTATTAATCATGAACCAGTTTGGGAAAGACACTCAAGCAACAACACTTTGAAACCAAGGATATAAAAGTCTGTCTTGTTTGACTACTTCAGGTACTGAGCTAGAGATTAGTCAACTTAATTAATCCCTAAAATAGTATTTTACTGATCTTATTCTTGCCCTTGTGAGTTAAAAAATCAGCTTAGACGGTGGGGCCCTTCTAGGGGACACCAACCATGAAATGAGGGTGAGTGGGAAGTGGGAGCGGGTGGGAGATCGGAAAAGTGAAGAGACAAAATCTAGTTGTTAATTATCTAAAAACAAAATCTTTGTAGGTGTAATTTGTATGCTCTAACCTATGACAAGTTCACCGAGACAAGGTAACAACAACTAACAAACCAGCGTAAGATTCCAAAGGTTCATGTATAATAGTATTTTAATTATTGATAGTGTAGAGACTAGAGACGATGTGTTGCGTGAGACTCGGAACAGAAGAGGAGAATTTGATCACCACTCTCTAACTAAAAGACAATGTGGATGCTATTCTTTCTTAAACATTTGTTAATAATTACCTTCGAAACCATTTGACAATAATTTAATGGTGTAAGATTGAGACATTTACAAAATGGTAAGAATGGGACATAACCTACTTCAAATCAAATAAAGGTCAAGAATATTTTGGAGAGACTCAATGATGTCTGTGATTGGAAGCGTAATGGTTGTCCGAAAATATTATCAACATACGATATTGATAATGGGGGTTCGATATCATAAGTTTGACACTCATTTGACATTCTTTAATATTTGAAATCAAAACTCTCATCGACAAATTCAAAACCTAGATTTTGGACTCCTACACAAACTACCTCGCCTCTATCAGAATCAGGGGGAAAATCATTTAGATTGAAGTGATCAGTTGAACAACAAAAGTACGCCAGTTATCGAACCTTAATATGATTTCCAAAGATTGTTACCATCTGCTATTGTCAAACTTGTATGTATAATTCAAAACTTAATATGTTAGAACGTAAATAGCGAAGGCATATTATCATCTCTGTCGCCCAAGCAACTTGTGGTGACTCAAGTTGGTACATGGTGGTGGGTTTTAGGTTTTAATTAACCATTGGGAAATGGTTGTCTAGGGAAAATGTAGCAACAAGGAGAGAGAGAGAGAGAGAAATTAAGCAAAACCGTAAAAGGGGAAAAGGTTTGGTGGATAAGGGTCTCCTTTTGCAAAAGTAATTGGATAAATTACAAAATGAAGTATTGGATTTTATAATCCCCCCTCGCCTGCCCTTAAGCAGCTCAACACATTACATGTATTACAATTTTAAGCATATGATAACATTATGGCACATTTTCAGAGAACCCCTGAACAAATTCACGAAGTAGCGGGTAATGGTAAGGGGGCAACCATGATCCACCCAATTCAATAAGCAGCTTGATAGATGGAAATTTTAAGCGAGTTGGAAAAACTAAACAATGTCGACTTGTTAAAATCTTAGATGTAATATTTTGGTACATTTCCAAAAACCCCTTGAAAGTCATGAGATTATCACACAAGCACACAAAAATAGTTTCAACTCCATAAAAGACACCACCCTTGTTTGAACGTTGTAAATAGACAAGGTAACTGCCCTTTTCAATGAAAAGCAAACCTCCAAAAAAAAACCGAGAAGTCGATAAAACACACACGTGAAGCACAAACTGCTGAGATACAGAAGCAATGTGATGGAAATGGGGAGAGTCTTCTTGGCAACATAGGAATGGAATCGTTAAACAATGTGACATGACTCCCAAGTTCTAAGTGTGCCCCCTCAAATTGGGGTCCCAAGAGTAGTACTAACACCTTACTACATCATGGTGAGGACCACACCCAAGAATGGTTTGTTGATTTGGATACAAGTCTTTCAACAGTACTTTCATGGTTACAAGTGGCCAAGTCAAAATTGATTCTTATGGATACTATGGTTTGGGAAAGAAACCTTAGTTTATAGGAAAGACATTTCGTAATCATCATCATATTTGGTCATAATGAGGGGAGCATGTAGAGTTTATTTTAGTGGGAACAAAGTAGGTTTCTTTTGGTTGGTAAGTTTTTTTCCCCTAGGAGAACAACGTTGATGCATGCATGAGATTTAATTTGATCAACATGCTCACATGATACTCTGTTATTTTCTCATCCACATCTGAAAATTTGCTCGTTGAAATCAATCGTCAAAATTTCTTTTTGATAATAATCAATTGTTTAATTTTAAACACACTTAACAACATGTATTTATGTCTTTGCTCCAATAATTAAGTTTACGAGAAGAGGCATCAACCATAAGAAAAATTGCAATGAATATATTACTAAAATATCATTTAATTAGTCGTTGAAAAAGACTGCGTGAAAATCAAGCACCTTTCGTTTTTTTCTTTTCTAAGTCTTTCTCACTCGAAAGATCTTCAATTGGATTTGGAAGTACATCCTTCTTCATTTTGATGGGATCATCCGATGTGAAAATCAAATAATTGATTCCTAGTTATTCCAACCTCATATTTGAAGATGGGGATAAAATTTGGAAACTGTACCAGATTGGATTGCATAAGCATCAATAATGATAACTTGTCTTGATATCCTATTATTTAACTGACCCCAATTAAAATAAGAACGACAAATTCAATCTGACGACCAAAACCCTTCTCGGGCAAGCAACAGTAAAAATACAATCGTTGTCCCTTGGTGTCTTATGAAGGGTACTTCTCGTTGAATCTTTGCAGTAATCAGACCTTAACATCCCCAAGCCAACACAATAAATTCCTTCTAAACTCTACAACGCCAGCAACACTACGCATAGAATAATATAATAGCATTATCATATGAAGAAACAAAGACAAGTAAATAAGCCCTCGAATTTGATGCTTTCTCTATAGCATAGTGCAAATCCCGTGAAGTTCCAGTGGAAAATGGCTGGTGGTGTCTACAATATTAATATTAACAGCCAAAGCTAAAGTTGATATCAAAGATTTGGGCAATGTCATCATGGACAGTGCAAGGGCATGATATTTTAGCATGGCAAAATCGAGTGTGACGATAAACATAGATCACTGTCGGAAGCTTTCAGGAGATGGAGCCCACCATGAAAGCTCAGACTGATAAGAGACTCACATTTACCTTTTTTTATGGGCAAACATAAATATTGAACAAGACATCTCACTTCCCAAATGAACCAGCACAAACACTTAAAACTTGCAAATAGATCCGAACACACTTAAAATGACCCTTACCTCGAGAAAAAAAAAAACTCAGAAGAAGATTCTATCAGCTCTAGTGATCGCTAAGGACGAAATGCTTTGCTGGACTAATGAGAACAGGCGAGTAGCAAGCCAGTTCGTGCACTGGTGAAGGAAGAAACATGGATGATTGTACATACTTGAAGTACCAAGGATCAGAAGTGAGTAGAATATAGTGCAGGAAGTCTTGAAACTTTGTAGCACATGTTGAAAAAACTCATAAGAACATCTCTTAAATGATTCTTTTTTCTTCGTTACCCATAGTCTCGTTGGAAAATGTTGTAGTTTACCTTTGAATATGTGATTAAAGTATTTGTGGGAGAAAACAGACGTTTGGTCGACCAAAAGGAGTTCGGTTGACCGGACGTGTGTTTTGACTCGTCCAGGAAAAGTGTTCGCTTTTTGGTCGACCGATGGGAGCAGTTCGGTCGACCGGGCACACACTCAGAGCTGGGCAAAAGTGTATCATTTTTCGATCGACCAGAACTTAAGTTTTCGGTCGACCGAGTATGCACTCGAACAATCAGGAAAAATGTCTGCCGATTTTCGGTCGACCGGTACTTAAGTTCTGGTCGACCGATAGAGCCTGGATTGTGCTACAGTTTTAAGTTCGGTTGACCGTTTGACCTAATTTCGCCTACGAGTTGCAATTCTCTACACGCGAATTTGGTGCAATTAATACTTGTTTTGACCTAATAATAAAGGCAATTTCTTCCCTATTTGTTAAAAGAACAATTAGAACTATTGTTATTATCTACTTTTGCATTCTTGAGAGAAAAGAGAGACAACATTCTTGTGGATTCGGTGTGAGCAAATTTAATCGGGTATTCTCGCCGGTTGTTCGTGTGTTCTGTAAACATCTATCTTTATAATTCATTTTCTCTATAGTAGATTGAAGTTTTATCGTCCGTGATTTTTCCCACATTGAGTTTCCACGTTAAATCTTGTGTGTTTTGTGTGGTATATTGTTTGTTGATTTGCAATTGTGATTTCTTTTTCCATTGGATTTGCTATATTTTTGTTCCACTCCGTATTTGTGATTGATTTTATTCCCTAACAGAAAAAATGAAAACTGTTTTCTTTCTTTGACACTTTTTTCATGGACTAACATACGAAGGAACAAAAAACAGGAAACTTGGTGGATCTTGTTTGATGGAGTAATTGTTGGACCCAGAGTTTTTGATGTCCAAGCAAAGGTAGTTCGACTAATATAATCGATTTGAGTAAGTTAGGCTATTAATACACATAATGGTAAAATAACAGTTTGGTACGTGAGATGTAGTATATAAGGAGTTTTAGAGTTTCAACACAACACCACAATAATCATTGTGTGATCTTTATCATCTCTTTGTGAGAGAAAGAGACTCTCAGCCCACAGGAATCTAGAAGTAAGGTTTGTGGAGATTGTGAGAAGAATTCCGCCATGTATTGAGAAGAATGACATTACCTCGTCGTGAACAAGTATGTCTCGTAAGGTTTCATCGTTAACAAGTTAGGACAAGAAAATTTAATAAGCAGTGGGTGCAAAACATCAACGTAAAAGACAGGCAAATAAATGCATGATGGTTAAGACATTAATAGATATATTAGTTCAGGAAATCCCAAACTGAATACACAATGCAGACAGACTGAACCAAATTGTGAAAAGAAGGGCCACAGAAAACATTAAAGGTTAACTTCAACATGTAGAGAGCTGCCCTTTTAATCATTCAAGAGGCAACACCAAAAAGATGCCAGTCATGAACCTTGAAGTTCGTGACAGCGAGTTTAAACACCTCGGCCACTGGCATGTAGCCCGAACAGACGGCAGGAACAGCTGGACCAGCTCCTACTGTCCTAGCACTTTCACTTAAAGGGCTGAAACCGAAAGACAATTAATCACTTCAGGTGAGCTTGTCTACAAAGATTCTACAAAACTCTCAATTGAGTTTTTAGAATTCTATTCATCGCTAACTGAATCATACCTAAACAAACTCGCAACGGCAGGACCGAATTGTAATGGATTTACAAGTAAAAACGTGGGGATACTTACCTATTGGGGAAATAAGAAGTAGAACTGCTCCAGTAAAAACAAAGGTTAACACTCCAGCTGCTATGATATTTTCTTCATTCATTTAGGCAAGGGAATTCCAAAGAAAACTGGCACTGTTATTATTTTCTTCTATCTAAAATTGACTCAACTATCCTAGGGTGTCACAAGAAATTTCTCATCCCAAATGTCCGAAATGACAGTTTCATTTAGAGGAGCAGACCACTAATACGAGGTCTTCTTTGGTAGTATATTCTCTTAAACTTTTGGAAACACGAGCATTCTTAATATGTTCACTCTACCACTATAACTGGAAGAATTTGGAAGAGCATCACTGATCGACGTAACAGACCAACAAGATAATGGTAATTCCATACCTTGTCATCAAATTTTATCAAGTGGCCAAATATTCTGAACATATAAGTGTGATAAAGCTTGTTAAGACCTTTGATTAAACTTTAAAGCACATAAGGACCCATGAGCATTCTAAGGCTGGCAGGAAACCTTGTTTCCTTTTATTTTTAATAAAGAATAGAAGACATTTAAATGGAAAACTTTGCTCACAAAATTTTATCATGTATATAGCGAAACAGTTTTAACACAATCTGTAACGTCCCGAAACAGCGGAAGATTTAAAAATTTCAAAGTAACCAACATAACAGACAACTCAAGCGGGAACGTCACTAGTATATAAATATATAAATCCGGGTGCACCCAAAATACAAGGAGTTTCCAAAAGAAGTACAACTACAATACTGATACAATGAAATAGAATACATGTAGTCGTACGGTCTAGCAACTGCCGAAGAGGATCCGACTCCAAAGCGCTCCGTCCTCGGTCACCACCCACCTGGACCTACTGCGGTCCTGAAAAAGATGCAACAACAATGCCTGAGTTTCCAGAAGGAAACCCCGTATGCCAACTCACCTACATGCATGCATCACATAATGAACCTATCATACTAGTAGCATGTCATGGCATCAACAGAAATGGAAAACAGTTCCCCCGAAGGGTAAAACAGGACATCAGTCCGACAATCAATCATCAGGTCTCCCGAAGAGACCTACTGCAGGCACATGCAGTCTAGCAGTCCGCGACATCGCACCCCCCACACGCGGCTACACTACACAAGGGTTCGGCAGGGAGCCTCTGTCACGTCTACGCGCCGATAGAAACAGATCTGTAAATCTCAGTGGTCGGGGCCACAGGGACCAACGGGGCCGTCGCCCGGAAGGTATAACAACATCATCTCGGTAGATGCCCAGCCGAGGAAAACAACATAGCCGGCACAGCCTCGGCCCAACAATCATCATCGCCGGCACAACCTCGGCGGCATCACCGGCACAACATCGGTGGTCCATCACAACGTCCGGCACAACATCGGACGGGTCCAGACCGAAGTCTGCCAGGGTCACGGGCTCCACGAGCCGCGAACACCAACTGCGCCGCTATAAAAGCAGGGCAGCGACCTCCGTAGCCCGAAGGCCGGTAGTCACCTCACCCAACGCCAGTTGCGTGCCCGCACAACATCATCATACATTGGGATCCGCGATCCCTCAGGCCTGCTACGCTACAATGAGTCTAATCAATCATTTCTCATAAGTCCCACTCCATACCTGGAGGAGACGCATCCCGAACACTCACACCCTTCCACCCGGCGGTCCCTGGGCAGGCACGCAAGCGCACCCACCGTCACCTCCCGGCTCACGCGCAAGGCGAGGACACGGGTTTCCATGGACAGAGTTGGCATTCACAACGGGACCCAGGAATTCAGTTCTGAGCAGATTCGGTCGACCGAAATAGTCTAACCGGTCGACCGTTTTCACGAGGAATTCGGTCGATCGAAAGTCTGAATCGGTGGAACTCACTGCGCAACACTAATTTCCCAAACGGTCGAACAAAAGTCTAAAACCGGTCGACCGAACGAGGTCAAAATCCGGAGTCTGGTCAACATCAAAATCGGATCTATCGGTCGACCGACTCTGGGGTCTCGGTCGACCGAAAACAGACAGGGTCAACCTATTATTCTAAGTCATATAATCGGTCGAACGCAAACTTCCATCGGTCAAACAACATACAACCGGTCGAACACAATAAGAAATCGGTCGAACAAATCATGCAATTCTACTCAGTACACTTAAGTTCCGGTCGAACGACCCAAGGAACCGGTCGACCGAAAACAGGCAGCACGTCCCAACTCACCAGCCATATGCACTACCGGTCGACCGCCACAAGGCATCGTTCGACCGGTGAAGGTTAAAGTCGGGCAAAAACACTACATTCGGTCGACCGCCCGAAGGAACCGGTCGACCGTTGGTCGTCTTCAACCTCGCGCCAGCCGAGGTTTTACGAAGAAACGCGTCGCCGGAGAGGTCCTCGACCTCCCCCGACCGACCAACAACACCCTCCCACGAGGGTGAGCAACAAAATCACACTAATGAGCGGCATACCTCGAAAACGCAACGAACCCGCCGGAACCTCGCTCGTGCCTCCGTTGCCTCCGGTGATCCTCCTCGCGCGTCAACCTCCGCAAGCCTCACGCCAATGCAACCTCCTCCGCCTGAGCTCGAGCCACTGAGGAAGAAGATGGGTGCTTGGTGAGGATGAAGGAAGAGAAGGAAAAGAAGGAAAAGATGGTGTTGCTTGGTTTATAAAACCCAAACCCTACACCCCAAGCACACCCCACCATACTTCCCTTACACCCCACCTTACCTCCATCACTTCACCTCACTACTCACCATACCTCCCTCTCTCCTCCAAGTCAAACCTCACTTAACCCTAATCCAATTCTAATCCGGTTTAGGGACATAACACAATCTGTACTATAGACCCATCGCAATTGTTTGGAGTATTTTCTTAATAAAAAATTAAAATCACGCTTCATGGATTTAAGATTTATATTCTGGTGCTGGTGAAAATCCTGAGATCACATTAACTTAAAACATAAGGTGCAAGATGTAGTAGTATCCATTACTATGCATACAAAAGAAAGTCTACTTGGATTCCAACTCGAAACCCTACATTAGCTTGGATCTCAGCATTTACATCACACGTGTAACAGATTTACTCAAATTTCTAGTACCTAATATGTCAGTTATGCGTAAAACTAGAAAAACAAAAACAATAGGAAAAACTTGGCAAAATAAAAAATATCATGGTTCAATCATGATAACTAAACTTCAAATTTTTAATAAATAAAATTAATACAGAAATAGATATTTGTTGATTTGGAGGGTACATACTTTATTACAATGGGTTCATATGCTGTGATCAGGACATCCGTGCCAACTTCTTTCAGACGAAAATTAGCGATGTAGACCTGATGAAAAAACAAATATATAAGCAATCATAAACCACAATTTCCTACAAATACCAAATTGTTTTACGAAAAAAGAACTTACCCGAACCAAGTTTGGAGTCTCACTTCCTTGCCTTCCTTTAGAAATAGCCTTATAAAAGATTAAGAAACATATAAGATATAAATTATAAAATATTATATATATAAAAAATCCTAACTCGAGATTGTCTAAAACTTCAATATTGCAGCCACTTGAATATATAGCTCAGAACTACTGAAGAATTTAGTTCCTGATGGGCATAAGAAGTTGATATTATACTACTCTGATAAATAAGTACAAATGCCTCAAGATTGTTTTACCTATAATACGTGACAAGCAAATAAATAAACAAAATACGAGAAAGACGAGTTTTAGGTGCCATCAGCACTATGAGAATGACCAAAGGAACTATTGCATCAGATAAACAGAAGATAAGATTGCAAGTACTAATAAATGGCAATCAATAACATTTCTCCTTGACATTTTGGGGACCTCCAAGGTTAGTCAAAATAACCAAGCAAAAAACCTTTTTCGAGATTAGAACCACAAAAAAAGGTATATACCCACGCCAAAAGGAAACAAATAACATCGAGGCAAATTCCTGAAAGTGATACTAAAATTTCAGTAAAGCCACAAATGTACCAAAAATAAAAAGAGAGCATTCAGATGGTCTTATCAAAGCAAACTCGAATTAGATTGTTGACTGTCTTACTAATTGGCCAACTGAAGTGGTAACTAATGTTGCAGATTGGTTACTTTGATGCAAATCAACAGAGTCAACTGTGGCTGAACTCTCAATAACCTGAAATCCACATCAATATACAATCACAAGAACAACCTAGGAAGGAACACTACATTGGTCAGAAGCTACAAAAACAAGCTTTTTTTATAAGAAAAAGTTATACATAGCTAATCACAGCAATATACAATTAGATTCATCTAAATACCAATATATAAAAAATCTAAAGAAAAACAATAAAATAAAAAGAAACAACAAAAATACACAAATACATCAGGCACTGGTTCAAAAGTGAAAAAGATATAGACGAAAATATTACAGTGGACAGGGGTTCCAATAACCACTAAGCAGTAGGTTAAAGATAGTTATATTTGTCAATGCAATTCATAAGTTATCATCGAAAACAATCACATTATGATTTAAAGAACAGTATGGATGGGAATTAGTTTCAAATAGAATTAGTCAGAGCACATGGACTATATCATGTACAAATATAAATTATTTACTCCTTTTCTCCAAAAAAACAGTGACGTTTATCCTTTGTTTTTATTCACTTTTTGTTACCTTTCCTCGTTTTAACACCAAAAATGGATATCTGAACTCTGCAAAAATCATACTAAGTCTTTAAACTGCAATTCACTTTGTTGAGGTTTTAATGTACAAAGAAGCCTTTCTGCTTTCTGCTTCCAACTATGAGCTATAATTGGTAGTCATAAACCCTCTGGTAGTCCAACGCGTATGTAATTTTTCAAAAACCATTCCACAATCATACCAGCGTCGCCTCCGCGTCCTGCTCCCTCGCAAGGTCACGAAGAAACCAAACGGCACTCTCGTGATCGGAAACATCCTCCTTCAACTCCAGCAGCTCAAAAAGCAAGCTCTCATCCCGACTCGGATCCACGAAAACCTCCTAAAACAACAAAATCAAACACAATAGTCCTCTAAAAAGGCATTTTTCAGTGGAACGGAACGAAATCGTACCTGGTGATCGGGGACGTGTTTGACATCGCTCACGTCCTGAAATCCGAAACTCGAATTTCAGATGAGAAACGCAAAGGGAAGGTGAGGAGAGTGGGGGAAAGAGCGACCTGGTAGCGGGGAGGAACGCAGCTGGTGATGGCGCCGCCGAAGAGAGGGCGGTTGGCGCAGTTTTCCGACGTCATCGCGGGTTGGAGTGGTGGAGAAGGTGGGATTTTTAGTGTTTAAATAGTGGGGTTCGCGGTTGGAATGGGAGATGCGTGAGGACGACGCGGCAAGATTAAGAAACAACTCAACTAGAATCTTTTTCTTTCTTTCTTTCTTTCGGAAACTGGAATAATGGGATTTTGGCTTGTGATTATTAGTGGAGCCTTAAATTGAACTTCACCTTAAGGTGTAGATGATCTTCCCTAGATGATCTCGAGGAAGTATAGGAAGATTTAGAACCTCTGTTTTAGAAGTTTGGTTCGAAAATTTTCTAGTTTCGAAAGAGACAAACCATCATAAGGTGCAATTGATATAGAAGAGTAGAATGGTTTGGATCAGTTCAAGAATTTATTCAGCTCTATGATTTTTCTAGACTTCCAGTTACCAATTTCATTGTGGGCCTTTTTGGGCATATGCCCAAACTGTTAACAATTCCGTGAAGTCCGAATCCTTTGTCACCGATCAATTAAGGTCTAGGATGACCAACTTTGGAATCCTATAATGAGGTAAGATTGACAACGTAAGTTGAGAATGTTAAATCGAAATATATATGATGAAATCTCACATCAACAGCGGACACTACATGGTCGAATTCTTCTAGATTTTCCACGGAGATTGTTGAATCCGACTCTACTATATCACAACCAATTATGGTCAGCATATTATGCACTAACATTGAAAAGTTAGGATATTTTGTTGACTATTTTTAGACAATAGGATCCTCACCTGCGATAATTTGGCAATGAAATTGAGTTCTGCGTGGGCTGAGATGTTGGGCCTGAGATGGGCTGTTTCGGATATTGCAAGAAGATTAATAAAAAAAGTGGTTTTATGGAAGCTTTTCTGCTGATTTCGTATCAGAGCCAGGTTTCGATCCTGGGACCTGTGGGTTATGGGCCCACCACGCTTCCGCTGCGCCACTCTGATTAGGTGATCCATTTTGCCTTGTAAATTATAACAACCAAACCAAGTCGATTCTGCCTTTGTGGATTCGCCTCCGGTTTTCGGGCGTTGGTTGGAGACGTTACGAGTTTGAAGAATATATATGGGATGCTCAAGAAGGCCGAAGGTTACATAGTTTCGTGACATCCCTGTATTGTCAGCTATGGTAATATCTCAACTTGGCTGCCTGCCATAATCTTGTGATTTTCACGAGGATATCCTCATCTCACATTCTCTCTGAAGTGTGCCACTACCACTCACTGTTGTTAGATTAGTTCTTACCTATTTTGTGCCGTCCATAATAGACTTAATTTTTTTTCTGAAACTCTGATACGTGTGTTTGAACAATTGGGTGCGTGTACATTCATATTACTGAATACTATTTGTAGCCTGCACACACTCTTTTTCTTTAATCGGGTTCTTTTTTGAATGCTTTGTTTCAATAAACTCATAAGATTGCTGTGCAAATACGAATTTGTTTTGCAAATTATCTGTCTTAGATTTTATGAAAATTATGGGTGTGGAAAAAAATACTCCCACAAGAGCACCAAAATTTTTAGCACGATCAAACATGAGACGACAGTTCCCACCATTCATGTTCAGAATAGAATCATCCACTTCTCTACCAAATAACTTGGGAATAAAAAATAAAACATTAATAACCAAAAGAGCATAATATTAAATCTAAAGTTGTTGGCTATCAGATGCGAAGAACAGCATGATGGTATAAAATTATATCCTGCAAATTACACAGCGCTGAAAAGGTAAAATCTAGAAGAAGAATAAACATGTTTTAGGAGTCGAGGCAGCAGTAGTTCGATTCATGCCCATAAAATATACAAATGACATGTTTCATGATTTCATCGTTCTTATCTAGGAATCACTGGACGAATATCTGTTGTTGGTCTTGGCATCATCACCATAGCAGATGATACTCATTAACAACCAATCCTCATCATCGTAAACAAGCACAGAATAGGCCAAACTTTATGGTGTCCACAATCTCGACATTGTACTCGAAATCACCTCCTTCCCACACATTTATGTTTATACAAGAATTCGTTCCTCGATCTCGGCAAAAGTCTTAACGTCAGTACCCCAAAGCCTGCAGAAATGAATACGGTTAGAAAATCAATAATAAACATCAAAATTCACAGAGCTTACTTGCACCAGACTGATTTCATAACTGAATAACATAGTATTTAGACAAGGAAATTTAAAACTTCAGGAGTACTCAAATTAATCAAACAAAAACTGAAGGAAAAGGCATATAATAAATATGAAAGGGAATAAGGGATATTACCAGCAATCAATTCCAACAGCTCCGGCACCTATTTTATCAGCGTTCTCATCATCCCCAACGTGAATAGCTTTATTAGCATCCACGTGAATTTGATCTATACGATGCAAAGCAAAAAACCAAAAAAAAAGACACTAGTGCCATTACAGTTGTATCATATTATGTAATGTATTACAATGATTTATGAAGTACAAATAACATGGTCAGCAAACAGAACACATATGAGTCAGAGAAGGAAAAAATAAATAAATAAAGCAGCTTGATACCTAGAGCAGCTTTGAAGATTCCTGGATCAGGTTTCTCAAATCCAACCTCCGATGATACGAGTATAGCATCAAATCTTTGATAGAAGGAAAAGGTCAAATACGATGTAAGATGACAAATAACACAAATTCCAACCATCACTTAAAATCATTCGGTTTGAAGCCAACTTGACATGTGTTATTATTAACACAAATACATTTAATCACAAATACCAACCATAACTTAAAATTGACCCCAGCTTCTCCATCTTCCCATCTGTTACAACACGACCTAGAATAACTCCTCATTATTACTCTAACCAGAATGACATTGTCACACCTCTAGAGTAACTCCTCCCACGATCACATCCCTAACAGTCACGTCAGAAAAGTAACTCCTCTACAACTTCCTAACGGCCACAACAACGCCTCAACTTCACCCTGCTCTCCGACTACCACCTCCAACACTTCAAATGTGACTACTACTAGAGTACCTTTCCACCTCTCGACCTCTTACAAGATCAAGAGTCGACAGTGAGTAGTCAACAGAGACAAATCGAATTGGACGAACACCCTTAACAAATGATGGTACTTTAAGCTACAATGACAATTGCCAAGGACACAAGGTAGCTGGCAGAAAGATTTTCTTTTGGTGAGTGTTTATTTTGGTATCATTTTTGTTCTTCTTTTAGGTTTTCATCTAGACATTTTTGTGTTCTCTTATCATTTATAACCATTTTTTTGCTTTTCTAATGCATATCATGTGCTAGATTTAATGTTTGTCAAGTGTTTTACTTATTTTTTTATTCTTTGCATTGTGATTTTAATATGGAATTTTTTATGTGATACATAACTTGATTATGGTTCTCATATGATGACTCAAACAATGGGATCGGTAAGTCTTTGTGCAATTTCTAAATGACCAAATCCACAAACTTCAGCTAGATTTGAAAGATGGGGATATTCATTTTTGAAACCAATATCTCATCAGTGATAGTTTCGGAGACAATTTTCCAGAATGATTGAGAGCATTTTACAGATGGGTTCAATGTTAGTGTTATTCTTGATTTTATCTATTATTATGCTAATCTTGATTCACAAATGTAGCCGATTAATTTTCAATGCTGATCCTCTTAGAACGTTTTGTAAGTAGAAAAATATCATGACAAGTGGCGCCCTAGAAAGCATATCATGACATGGTGGCTTCCCTTTTTGTTTTAATTTTCATCATTATTGAGATCTCTTAATTAAGTAGGTTGTTTGAAATTATTGGCATCTTAAATTGCTTCTTACTCTTTTATCTGTATATTTGTTTGTTCTTTCTTAAAATGTGTTGAACTTTACCAGTACAATTTGTCTTCAAAACGTTGTGGTAGTGTTATCCTTTAAATATATGAAGAGTTTTAATGTCTTTGGTTTTATTTTATTTAGGAGGTTGATGGATCAAAGGAGACGTTGCTTGATAGAAGAACATTTCACGTACAAAGAGTTAGACTTTCCTAATTAAGGAAAATTATAGAGAACACAAACTAAATTACTAAAATGCGACGTCTTGACTTCCACCACAACCGCAAAATTTTCATAATTTTAATAAGATTTCAATTTAATTTTGTTGACATGTTTTAATATTTATATTTTACATAAATTGTGTAATCCAGGATGGTGTTCAGTCTAGCCAAAAATAAGATGCAATGCCATCACTACATGGAAGTGCATTGGGTCAGTTAGAATCGGGAACTAACCCAAACTGGGTGATCTAATTGGGCATGGTGGCTTTGAAGGTCATTTGTTTGTTGGTTTCAAACTTTTACTTGAAAAGTTTGAAACTTTGAGACCCTGAAATCTATTTTGGACCTTAATTTCTTTTGATTCACCCACTTCTATTTCCTAATTAATTAGCTCATTAAGCATAAATGCTCAACGAAAATGAGAACACATATTTTTGCACCATCTTGAAGCATCATTTGTAAGAAACTTGAAAGTTCTTCTTCCATGTTAAATGACTAGAGATTCAAGGTACATCGTATAAAGCACTCAACTAAAAAACATGATAGTTACCAAACAATATTGAATAATTGAGAATCAACTTTCATAATGTGTTTGATGGATTTGATTTCACTTCACTCGACTTGAATCCGAATATACTTGGTTAGGTTGTTTATTTTAGCAGATAGTTAGGTTGTGCTTGGGTCTACTCAAAAGATTATGTCATATTTGGATCTTAAACTTTTCGTCCATGCCATCGTGGGCTTCCCGCAAACTGGCTAAGTTACATAATTTTACAAAGTAATTGCAAACATTGAAATGATCTAAAATTATGCATATTTTTTATTCTCCTTTTCAAAATTAAGAGTACATGCTTTTTCCAATAAAGTTGCAGTTTTAAGATTATATTATCAGTAGTAAAAAAAGATGTAATTTATGAATATGATGTCCATTGATAGAGACAAGATAAAATGAGACATTGCACTAAAAATTTGATATGCAGATGATTATTTGTACTTTTGAAAAATTACAGTTACGAAGAAATGCAATATTAACCTTGCACGGGATTGTTTCTAGTAAGATATATTAGTGTGAACTGATTTACCAGCTCGGCCTTTTAATCCTGTTGGCACCCTCTAAAAAGCAACTTTTCAAAAGTAACTCCTATCACACGGAATTTCAACTTATTGATTTAATCTTCCCGATGAAAGAATCACCTTTAAATAACTACATTCCTAGAAGCAATGGATTCAAGGGACTTCATTGTGAAGGTTATAGAGTTTTAAAGCAACCAATAGTCCAATACGGAAGTAGTAGCTCCACAGGCAAGCAGTTTGGAATATATACAACATCAATAATATACCTGTCTACAAGGGAATGACACGATCCTATCAAAGAAGCATGTCAAAATAATGTTTTGGTTACGTTGTTGAACAATTTCAGAACAGATGTTCTTGATAAACAAATATCATGTTGAAATTTAAACTTGTTTTCTGCAATGAAAAATAATTCTGACTGCAAGAAAGCAACTAAGAAGGATGCCACTTACAGATCACTAACATTTAAGTCATTCAGAAGCTTGCGCAACCTTGTGTCAAAATTGGAGACCACTGCCAACTTAACTGCGAAAAACAACAAACCCGTTATTGCATTAAGTAGATCATCCAAAGCATTATATGCGATCGTTTCACTTAAGTAGTCACACAACCTCCGGCATCTTTTAGCCGTTGCATGGTATCATAAGCTCCAGGAGGTAGTCTCCACGCGTGACCATTCGCATAGTACTGTCAAAAGCAGGAGACAAAAAATGCAAGCTTATCCAAGAAGAGAATTATAACCAAGATTTCGCAATTGAAACACAAACAGACAACAAACCACATCCAACCTCACCTCATAGACTTCTTCAAAATAATCATCTCGCAAACACCCTGTGCCTTCAGAAACCACAAGCCTCCAAAATGGACGTCCATCCCCCTGTTGTTTTAGAAAGTGACTGATGACAACTTTATCGAATCGGTAAAACTAAGACGAGGACTTCCATTGAAACTTACTTGCAAAATTATGATGAAATTAACTAACCAGCCAACAATTTTATTCTCAAAGTAGATAAATAAAGGGGAAAAAATGAAACATGGATAGAGTCATAAAGATATGGGATACAAGAAAAATACAATACATACATGGATGCGTCGTGATCCACAAAAATCAGGATATGATATAGTAAGGATATTTTGATATCAAGTTTCATTTTATAAAAATATTATAGGTCATTTTATCTCAAATTGAAGATAACAAATATCAAACGCATGAAAACATATATAGTCAACTGTTTGAATGGTGATTAAATAAATTTTCATAAAGCAACTCAATTCTTAAGCCTCTGCAGATGCATATTCTATAAATGCTAGTGTGTGTTTCATCTTGTACTCTAAATATGTTTTGTATATTTAGGTATCCAAGAAGTATCAGAAAGTATTTAAGAAGCATCCCAATTCAAAGTTACAATTGATTGATAAGTATATTCCAAATGGAATATCCAGCGAGTATTGGTATCTGATACAAGTGCAACATACATATGCCTAGAGTCTAGAAGTAATTGTCTTTCCTAGAATTGAAAACATATATTCGATACTTCGATAGTTGTTGAGTTGATAGTAATTTATAAATCATCACCACAGCAACTAGTATTGCTAGTTAAACCAATCCCAGCTATGTCCAACTCTTTCTAGTTCAATCCAAAACTTCATGAACTCAAATTCTAATTTGATTATTTGATAAGCTTAAAAATGAACCAGAACCTAATAGTGTAACTACTTACAAAAACATATATTTAAAATACAAACTGCATAAAAAAATTTAAGCTATGTGTTCATAGATTTAGCACAAAATTAAGTAAATCAACTAAAAATGGGACAATACTTTCAAGCTTCTGTGCAAACTTACTTATGGCAGGCTAAAACTTAAAACCAGCTAAAAACTCAATTTCATAGTTCATTCACTGACAAAGTGTAGCTACAAATGAGATTGGCCCGAAGTAGGTCCCCTCTTGGACCACCTAAATTCAGTTAGCGCCTCTAAAAACAAGAAGAGTTCACAAAATGAAGTGATTTTCCAAATCACGACATTTGTTTTTAGGTGTAAGTAGTTCGCATTAAGTGGGGAAAAAATCCAAAATTCCGATTCCCTTGACTTCCAATTCCAATTCGAGGATTGTTTAAGCCACTTCAGAAGTTCAATTCTTCGCATCCTTAATGTTTCCCAGACACACCCAAACATACACCAAAACGAGAACCGGACCTGATAGCGGAGCTTCCCGGACCACGGTGCGGAAAACGCTCTCCGGAAACCCTTCTTGATGTCGCTCACACTAGCACTCAAACCTACAACATAAATCACATTCAGCTGACAAGAGAGAAAAAAACTGAAAACAAGTGTCAAAGTCGTTACCGTATTTCCTCCCGATGGAGGCGTAGGTCTCCTCGACGGGGGCGGCAAGCTGAAGGAGGGTCCCACCGGCGTCCAGCAGCAACGCGTCGTAGGGTCGCCTCCGGTTGGACGAGGACCGGAAGGAGGGAGAGGGATTTGAGTTGGAGATGGAGATGGGGGGAAGCTTGATTGGGGAAGAGAGGGAGCGGATGGAGGGGAGAAGCGGTTTCATTTGGAATTGGGAGAAGCTAACGATTAGATCATTACCGTTTTAAGATTTGTTTCGACTTTTAATAACATGATTTTCGAAGGAAAAAAATTAGTATTTTTCGTGAAATTAAGTTTCCTAATTATTGTTGAAGAAGATGTCATGTTGGTGTAAGTTATTTTGGAAGATGGGAACATATGTACAGGAAAACACAGACGTTAGGATTAACGAGATGATTGTTGGACTTGTTAGGTTGTTGTTGGGCAAAACTGGAAGAAAACGATGTGTAGTTTTAAAATTTACTTAAGGTTGCTCTTTATGGACCATGAAGTATAAATTCAACACTTCTTGAAAAAATCGCTTTAAAAAAAACTCTTTTAACTCTTCCAACCTACACAGGATTCTCTGGACTTTCACTTGTGATCAGTTCAATGCAGCTAACGTAGACAACATATGTGCGCACACACATACAGGATTGATTGCAGAATTGCACATAATATGCAATTGGTATTACCACAGTTCATGTGTAATTCAGTAACCGTGGTCTTTCATTTTGAACCAATCAATTTGAATATCATACACAATAGATTCATACGATACGGAGGAAATTCATTGAACCGAGGATTCTTCATTCATTTGAAAAGATCTAAGTTATTAAAGGGCAACCTTAACAATATTACAAAGCACAAATGTGTCTTCTTGGATTTTTGACCGCTGGCATTCTCCAATCTCCATGTTCTCCAATCTTCGGCTTCTTTTTATAGTGCTTTCGTGGAAATCCAAGTACATTATGAACTTCCCCATCAATATCTTTTAGGCAAAGGCTTTACTTGCCTGGAAGCAGTAGAGCTTCCAATGGAACTAAGAGGCCGTGTCGATCGTGAAATGCTGCAAAGACAAACATCAAGCAATAATAAATATCAATCTGTAGATTTGATAAGTTATGGTTGCTTTAGACATAAAAATGCAGGTACTCTGAGTAAACAATTAGACATAAAAATGGTTTACACTTACAGGAAGAAAATTCGAAAGGGTAAACTAACAATGTACACCCTTAACTAGGAATCGGTCCACCCCAACTATTAGACGTCTAACTTTGCCCTTTGAATGCAAATTTTGTACAGTTCAATCCATAATGCCGAGAATTTTTTCGGACAATTTAACTTTTAACCTCCTACAATTTAGTTTTAAATCTGACGTCGTCAATATGGCGTTAATTGAAAGTTGAGAGTTTTCAAGTGTAAAATGAATGAAATTATCAGGGCTTTTAGCATCAACTGCTAAATTGTTGCAAGAACTTGTGTTTAGAAAGCAAAATATGACTTTTGTTAGTCCAATAATCATAATGTTACTGACAGCCTAGACGAGGGGAGCAAATTGTAGTTTAGCTAAAAATAAATCAAGTCATTCTATGCCCTGATGGCCTGATGAGTAATGACAATTCAGCTGCACCTGTGTGAGTATAACACAAAAGATAGAGAAATATACCCTTGAGGTGGAAAACTCTTTCTTTGCAGTGCGTTTCTCCTCATGGCAGCATGCACCTTGACTTCATGGCTGTTTCGTCAGGGGGATACTTGAGCATCAATATTAGATTATGGGGACTTATGACTCTAGGTTCTTACAACCAAGTTTGTAAAACATTTAAGGATTGCAGAAAACAAAGAAACTCTCAAGAAAGAAAGAAACAATATGACCTTACCTGTTAAGAAACTCGGTTTTTGCCTTCTTCATAAGGTTTCCCCTTGCATTAACTGGAGTTGAACAAGAACCTGCAAACAGGTTTCACATTATCAACTCAGCTCAATCTGCCCAACGTATATCCTTGGAAAATCTTCACAGAAAACTAGAACTGTCGGTACTGTGGAAGTGTTGCAAGAATGTATATAGCAGGATAAGGAACTGCTACCCCCAAAAAAGTTCCGTTTGTTGCTTGAAGGTGGTATCTTGGAGCAGATTTGGACTTGCCGAGATTGTCTTTCTACAAAAATAAAACAATGATATCAGTGTGCTGTCTCGTCAGAATGTATTCAATATTTACTGTTGATGAGCATAACATGGACAAACAGACATCCCATGACATAGTCGACTTCAAGTATTCCGATCCCATTTCTTAACTGAGTCATCAAGAGCACATAGCAGACTTCTGAATAGAAACTACATCGCCAAAACGACAACACCGTGAATGCCAAAGGGCATCCTATTAGCAGAAGAACGCAATCTGCAGTGGGCGCCCAAAAGGCTCCATGACAAACTTACATTGTGTACACTTACATCCCTGGTCCAAACTACAGATGTGAGTGAGTGCAAGGATTTGTTGACATTGTGCATGTCCTGTGGAGAGACCAGTGATGCGATTCCGTGCCAAGAACAACCTGATGAAATTTTTCCCCTTTCCATATGTGTTTCCTTGAAAGATAGAAGCATGCACTGACAAAGTGCTGGAATTAGGATATGAAGGCCGAAGATGAAAATTAATATAGTTAAGAAGAAGCATATATGCTCTGAAAAGAACAAAGTGAGCCACTGGAGATGGCTCAGTTCTTTAACATTGTTATCTGCAACATCTATTTAGCCCTTGAAATGGAAGGACTTATATCTTTGCTGATGGGGATAACAGGGTCCAAGGGGTAGTGAGGAAGAAATTAGACGAGGATGTTAAAGAAAAGCCATAGGTTACTAAAAATCAAGGTTGTAGATAGAAAAAGGAACAAAGCTAGGAAAGTCAGAGCTCGAAGTAGGAAGGAAGAAACCGAATCCTGACAGGAGGGTTGATATAGTACCACAAGAAAATCGAGTTCATTCACTCATTGACCGAAAAAGGCATCTCTAGTACTCACTCGAAGCATCACTAATTCACACGACTCTACTGCAAATCTAGATTCATCTTGACATATTTTTCTGCAAATCTAGATGAAGGTATGCCATCGTCAAAACATGGAGCGTGACAAGAAAGAAGAGCTGAGAATGGCTCAGTAATTTACTGTTTTGCTCTTCTGCATAACGCTGTTTTAACCGGTCCACGGATTTCTGCGTGGCGCTTTCTCTTTCCTTCCTCTTCGCCTAGAAAAACAGAAAACATTATCAACTAAATATTCCATGAAACACAAAAACCTCATAAAACTTTGAAAACTCCAGCACCTCATAGAGCATTCTCCACTTGAAGACAACTTGTTTCTGCTTCATCCTCTTAACAACAAGGTTGACACTCTCCACCCCAAAATTCTGCTCATAAAACCTCTTCCACATCTTGTCTGTCACACTGCTCAAGTCCCTGCCCTGAAACCGGAAAGAAAGATGTCATGCTGAGGAAAAATATGCTTATCACCGACTATGGTTACAATAAGCATACCCAGGCGAGAATTTCTATGAAGCATAGCATGTTCTTAACCCAATGCGCTAAAGAAATGCCAAAGAGATTTTTTTATTTGAATTTAACCTCACTCGTCTAATATCAGATACCAATTTAATGCATATTATGCAGACCTCAAGTAGAATCCACAATTAGCAGGAAGAACTCTGAAACTACTATTAGGGAAGGTTGAGTAAATTACAAACTGAAATTGTACTTTGATTTGTTATCATATGCCAAGATATTACTAACAATAAATTAATATCATATATGCACCAAGCTAAACTATTACCACAAGGCAAGATCTAATAAACACCAACTAGGAACTTATTAATTGTTCTTCCAAAATGTCCAACACATTAACATCAATATTACCGCCCCAAATCTCAAAAGAGGCTCCCACATTAAGCAATGTGAGAGGGACTCATATGCACGCAACCATACTCTCGTCACCCTGTGAGAGAGAGGTTGTTTCTCATTGACCCGTGATTTGATGCCTAAACAACTTTCTGTTAATTCAAATATATAAGAATCGTAGACAACTTATATGAACCACGTTGATTTTGTCCATTGTAACTCAAAAGTCAAAAAATAACTTAGTATTCGACTCCATTATGAATGGACATACAAAATGTCCAACACATATTAACAAAGTAAATACACATTGCATGTCCATAACTTGATTCATCAATTAGCATGTGCATCTGAAAACTACCATTACACTACGAACAAAGTTCAAATTTAAATCCATAATCGTGAATCCAACACGTTCTACCGAATAAACGACATGCATATATATAACCATAAATTTTCACAGGCATGCTACCAAAACCGCTGAATCAACAAAAAAAGCTAATTTAACTCACTTCCGTGGAATTCTCGATGTGTTCGAGTTGGTCGACGGTGCAGTGGGACAGAATCTTCTCCAAGAAGGCCGAATCCGTCTCGCCGACATCGCTGATGTACATAAGATTATCGATCGCCTTCTGAATACATAAATCCACAAGAGACGGGATCTCTCTCGGCCACATCCTCCCTTCAACACCAAAAAGATTCGATTTTTACGTGCTTTCCAACAAATCTAAAAAAGAAAGGGGAATTAATTAGATCGAGCAAGATGATATACCGATTGCGGTGGGGATTGGAGGTGGAATTGGATCTTGGAGACGAGAATTTGGGTGGAAGGATCGGAGTTCGGAGGTGGGATTGTGAGGGTTGGTTGTTTTCCCTTTCTTTTCCCCACTTTTTATTATCTTCCTCGAATTACAGTGAATTTCGGTTTCTGATTTTAACCGGAAAGGCAATAAGTGAAAATCGTGAACTGTTTGAAGGGTTTTGTACTTTTGCGTTCACTTTTGCATTTATTGACCTTATAATTATATCAAATTAATTCTTGTTTTTTTTTTTTTTTTTGACTCATATAAATAATATGAATCATAAATCAATATCTAGATTTTTTATTTAAAATTTAAGCAATTAAAAAGAATAATTTGATGTTTAGTTTAGGTAGTTGACCCGTCCTCTTTTATCTACGACGATATAGTTGTTAAATGTTTCGTCGTTTAACTCCATATGAATGTTTTTGTAATATTTTATGATATAAAATGGATTAAAGGGACTAGATTTACCTCTTGTCTCAAACATTTTGTTTATAACATGACATTTCCTAGTAGACTGAAGTAACTCTTCCAGTGTGTATATATTTTCACAATAATGATATTCCTCAAAAAAGATTTATAGTATCCTAATCATTTTGACAAAAGGAAGTCATTTTTGTCATCGTATGGTTACCATGGTAGATCAAACTGCTATAAACTTGTGATGTTTGAAATCAAAGGCAATGCCAAGTAAAGCGGATTAGGATCAAACAATTCTTTTAGATTTTGGAAAATCGTTTAGCTAATGAAAAAAACTTATGTGTTAGATATAAGTAAATTTAGATCCTTGCTTGTATTTATACATGATTTTGTAGCCCCCTTCTCGGTCTCTATTCCTCTCGACTAAAAATCTTGTCACCTCCTTGCTTGGAGCTAAAAAAAAATAACAAATTGGTATATTTCATAGTTGAACCCTTGAAGGGCAGATTATTAGGAATCTATAGTTCATGGGACCATTTTGTAATTTACTTTTACTTTTGGAAGCAGGCTGGTGGTGCAAACTCGTGAAAGATTTGTGATTTTATCTATTTATTTCTCTCCACGAGATGACATAAGTTGTTTTATTAAGAGTCCCAAACTCCCAATACATGACTTCATGTGTCCGTGACGCACTCCGTTACCATATATGTCATCATTTATTTATTTATTTTATTGTTTAAAAATACAGTCTCCGATACAAGACAAATTTTATTTCCAATGCATACAGGACACACATCTGTCTCGCGAGAGACACACATGTGTGTCTCGAGGGATGCACACATGTTCCGCGAGGGACACATCTATCTTGCATTGGAAACACAATTTGTCGTGCATTGAAAACAAACGGACGTCAAATATTGTCGTCATTTATTTATCAGCAAATTAAATATATTGCTGAAAAATAACTCCACGTCAATAGCACCCTTGAAGAATTCATATCACTTCACGTCGTGTGGGTGTCCTAAAAGACATGTTAAAAGAAGTTCATAATTCATTTTCCTTTATTAATTACCCACCACATGACTTTATTGATTATCTCCCACACGATTTTATCTACCACACAAAAAAAGTTGTCCTGTTAAATCGTGAAAAAGTAAAGCAGTGTCATTCGAAAAAGGAAAGTAGAGAGTAGTCGTGCGTGTTGCAAGAAAGTAAAATTACGGATTGTCCTTCTGAATTATGGGTTAAATTTACTTAAAACTGGCACATTTTAAAAGGTAATTTTCGATTGAAGAATCATTTTATTACAACGTGAGGACGTGCGCAAGGATACCCAGTTTTTCGATCCAGTATCCGATTTATTACATCCGAATATTCGGATATCCGACCCTAATAATTCGGATCGGGTATCCGATCCGATTTTCTACCCTCTTTTTCGGATCGGATTCGGATCAAGCCTTTGGAGAATTCGGATATCCGAATCCGAATTATGAATACTTGTCAAATCCGAATAATCGTATTCCCACGAATCTCTCTTCATCTGACTGAACCCTAACATCTTCAGTCCATCATCCCCGTCCACTCCGACTCCAGCATTACTATAAGAATACTATAAGAACATTGACTTTGTATTGGACTCCTGAATTCCAATTTGACTTTGTGATTTTTATTACTTACAAATCATTTGATCTTTTCGTGTTTATGGTGGAGAATCAGTTTTGTGAATATTTTGGTGATTATGATTTCTTTATCTTTGCATAATTATTGATCTAATAATTTTTATTAGTATTTTGGACTGGAATATGGATCGAAAAGCTTAGAGAATGTGTGAAAAATTATGTTGGTATTTATGGGAACAAAACCCGGATATCCGAATTTTTGGATATCCGAAATCCGGATCAGATCCGGAATGATATTTTGGTGATCCGGATATCTAGATTTCGGGTATCCAAAAATTCATATATCCGATTTTGCTCACCCCTAAGGAAAAGTGACCAGATGCGATCTCACTTGCCATTCATGTCGAATTGGTGACGATCGCATTTCAAGTAGGCGCTATTTGACTTCCTGGTACATAAAATACATGTCATAATAGTAGTAATTAAACGACAATTTTTAGGATCTACAACTTTATTACCTTCTAGCCCACCGGGGGGATGGTGGGGGTGGTTAGAGAGGGGTTGTCTAAAGACCCATGTTCGAATCCCTGCCCCGCATGTTAATTTCCCCTGGTGCAAGCGGTGTGGGCCACCTCGGGGTTTCTAGCCTGACTGACGTCCAAAGAGCGGTGGTCGGGTGAGTTCCCCGGATATCAAAAAAAACTTTATTACCTTCTAATCCATCTGTCAATCAATTTATTTCGGAATTTCTATAAAAATCTATTTCTGAATCATTTTTATGATATACATCATACACTATTATTATTATATAAAAAATGGAAATGGGTTATCATAAATGATCCACGTAACGTTTAGGGGGTGTTTGTTGTTAGGAGAGAATCTAATAATGCACTGACACGATACAGATTAAACGCACCACGTAATACCGAATATTGACATGCGGAATTAACTTCGGACTCTCTCCCAAACTTAATGCAACAAGAAACACAAATAAGATGGAAATAAGCAGGCAAACACAAACGCACACCTCAAACAACCACGACACACGCGATTTACAAGGTTCGGCAACGTGCCTACGTCCTCGGGGGTCTCCTGCGGGGTTTCCTTTCCTTTTTCCGCTTCTCCAACAAGAGAATCAACCGAGATTACAAGTATATGAAGACAATATGTCCGCCAAAGCACTCTAGATGTTTCTCCAGCCTAATCTCTCAACTCACAATGAAGGAAATATTACACTTGTACGTTGTGTTGAAACCAAGAACAAACAAATTCTTTTATAGACTCAAAAATCGAGCTAAAATTAAGCAAAATCGTGCTGAAAAATCGTGGGCAACGGTCGACCGATGCTCTTTCAGTCGCCCGCCCTTGAGTAAACATGAACGCTTCCTGTTGCGATTCGGTTAACTGAATCCTTCCTGGTTGATCATTGGAACGTTTCTCGTTGCGGTTCGGTTAACCGCGAGAACGTTTCTCCCACGAACTAACTCTCCAACAACCCCACGGTCGACTGAGCACTCCTCGGTGGACCGTTCCATTTTCGACACTCTCTCGTGGTTCTCGGAACACCAAAAATCTCTCCAACGGTTTAATAAACTCGTTGTTTCGAAGTGTCTGTTGTCTTCTGACGGTAGACTGAATCTCATTCGGTCGCCCGATCTCAACTGCTCACAATAGGGGTGAGCATCCGGACCGGACCGGATTTTTATCCGGGGTCCAGACCGGATGCCCGCGGACCGAAGACCAGACCAGACCGAATCGGTCTGGTCCGGTAAAAACCGATTTTAAAAAAAAAACAAAAAAAAGACTGGTCCGGATCAGACCGAAATTTTAAAATCTTCCGGACTGAAACCCGAACCGGACCGGACCAAATCACAACTTCCTGGACCGATCGGTCTGAGTTTTGCTCTGCCCTAGCTCACAAAGTGCCTGGAATCATGGTTCGGTTGTCCGAATCCAATTCAGTCGTCTGAACCCTGCATCGCCAAAAGTGCATGGAGTTTTGTTACGGTGGACCGGATCCCATTCGGTCGATCGTTTCATCCTGGTTTTGTTTCCTTAACAAATATAGACCAATATTCAACATTTGTGTATCTGAAAACAAATGGAAAAGAAAATAATTTCCCTTTGACCAGAACTTTTTACGGTGTTTGTGTCAGTTTTGGGAAAGAAAAATATTTTCCCTTTATTTCCCTCTACCATCTAAAATGTACTAAAACAAATTCCCTCAATTTCTCAAACCCCCCACAGAAAATCAATGGAAAGTGCAACAAAGTTGTAAAAAATGTACATGTCTATCAAAATTATTTAATATTTATTTTTTGTTACATAAAAACTTAACTACAAACACATTAAAATCATTTTAAAAATTTAAATAATATGATTATCTTTAAAAAATAATGACAATATATATTTTAGAATGTGATACCGTAATATTGGATAATAAATATTAACCATAAGAATACATCTTGCATAACGTCTTGTTAAAATAAAATATTATTCAAATTTTAATTTCACGTATTGTTTAAAAGTGTATAAGTATATAATATATAATTCACGCGCCACTTTTTTAGTTAAATTAAACTAAAATGTGTAATGTTTATTTAAATTTTAACATATATTTCGTAATAAAATTATATATTTATATATACAACATTTACAAATAATTTCCATAAATGATAGTTAATTAATTTAATTTTTTAATTTTACAGTAGATTCCAGTAGTTTGCACAAACAATAGAATCTTGATCAAAATGAAAATAATTTTCTTTAATTTCTATTTTCGGTTGGTTTCCCTGTGACCACGGAATATATTTTCTAACGGTTACAAACACCCCCTTAAGATCAAGTAGGAAACAGCTTTTCCAGTCGCCCTTACCAAGAGACTGCTAGCTCGGAACGAAACCCATTGCTTGCCCATGGTTGGAATGAAAACACAAAAGTAACTCACCATCGAATAAAGTGGTAAATCAGCTTTCAAAAACAAATAAATAATGAAGAGGTAAATAAGACGCAATTGCATACCACGCTAATCATTCACGACCATTAGGACAACCGGATAGACACCAGCAGCTTTCATGAGCTGAACACGAAAGTTAAAATTGAAGTCAGAATCTAGAAGATCAAACCCTCTAATGTTACACCATATCTTATTTTCTGTTGAGGATCTCTCAAGTTACAGGAGCAACACGAAATTGTTACAAATACAGATTACAGAAGACCAAAGTTCACATATCAGAATGGCACTTCAATCTAACATTAGTCGAGATAAATTTGGAAGAACAAATGAAATACAAATCAAATTCGTGTCGTTGTAAACAAACAATGATTCGGACTAGAAAGCAAGGAAAAACATGAAAAGTGGGTAGAACTTCTTTTGTGCCACCCACTGTAACTCCAACGCATAAGCTTCGAATCTACAACCGTCAAACAAACGCCAGAGTATAGGAATCAAGCTCGATGAATTCTATGCGCTTGTGAATCTTGTGATAAGTCAGACTGACTCCAAATTGCCACGGATCTTGAAATTCGAAAGCTCGGGATCTAAAATGACATGTACATTATCTTACCTGAAAACGATCTTCTGCTGGCAAGGGATCCAAAGTACTACTACGATCATCTCTCACCTGGGAAACCATCTCTTACCAAAAAGAGAATGCCACTTTTAACTTTGGGCCACAAGAGGTGGGACAAAACTGTAATTCTCAAGAGTCTGCTCAAAGACATGACCTATCTTAAGCAATTTTGCCTGAAAAGAGAATCCAAATCAAATTTGTCACTCAGACAGAAAAAAATCACACACTATGAATGGAATTAACATTACAGTCACAAAACAAACTACTTAGGTAAAAGATGAAACATGTGACGTGGTACCTAAGATGCGTATCATTTGGTAGCAATCGAAATTATGGAGGATTAACTTCTATCATAATTAAAAAGAAAAATGAAATCTTGAGTTATGATGAACATTATAACAATAAAATGCTTCCTTATTTTCAGATAATCACCCTTCACCAAGACCAAAGAAGAATTAGAAGCCATTTATGTACCTCATCAAATGCCGCACCAATCAACTGAAGACCAATAGGTAGACCGGAAATTCCACCATCAACAAACCCACATGGCAATACCAAAGCTGGCAATCCAGCTAAATTGACATTCACCTGCGTCAATAATATATATATATATATATATATATATATATATATCATTACTAAAAGGAAACACAAACCAGATATATAAATAAACTGGTACAGCAGTAGCTAACCGTCATGATGTCCCCTGCATACATTGCCAAAGGATCATTCTTCTTTTCACCTGAATATTATATGCAATTAAAGTTTAAACCACTGATCCATACAGAGAATATCAATCAACAGAATTAACTGCTACAAGCAGCATATACCAATGCCATAAGCAGGTGAAGGTGCTGCAGGAGAAATGAGGATGTCATTTCCATCCAAAGCATCCTTGAAGCTTTTCTTTACCAAGGTCCTTACCTAAAAAATTATTGCGGTAAAATCACACGAAATCTTTAGATGATTATGGCAACACACACGTAAAGCATAAATAAGTTTGTTGTTTGCCTGTTGAGCACGTTTATAGTACGCATCATAGTACCCTGCAGATAAAGCATATGTTCCCATCAAAATTCGCATCTTAACCTGGATATGGAAAGTATTAGTTTTCACAGGGTATTAAGGCACTTGAAAACAGTTAAAGTGATGGTTCCGTCTCCTTGTAATCGGAGATTCAAACTGTTCAAACAACTAAATTTTTTAGCTCCAGACCAGTCTGAGGAGATAACCTCGGAACCAAAACCATTAGCACGGGAATCCCCATAAAGAGCAGTTACTTCCTCGGCTGCTACTTGTTTTCCATACCTGAAATTAAAGAAACTATGCATTAGAACATAAATATGTGATATCACAGTACCCAGGTCGATAAATGAAACAGAGAAACCAGAGTGATGCTAAACCAAGTGCACCTTACACCATCATAACGTGATAGATTAGAGGATGACTCAGATGAAGCCAGAACATAGTAAGCAGGTAAGCCAAGAGAAAATGATGGCAAAGATACCTGCAGTAAAAAAAATCTCAATGCAAGGATGCAACCATCATCTGGAACACTACAAAGTCATAATTGGCAAACACACAAATAAACAGTAATATAATTAAGTTGCTATAATGGAAGGACCTCTGTAACAACACAACCCAGCGCTTCTAGGTGCACAGCGGCAGCCTGTATTGAGGAGATGACTCCTGCATCAACTCCAACTCCAAGAGTTTCCCTAATCAACCCAACCCTCAATCCCGCCAAAGGTTTGGAGCCCATATGTTCCATGGACACTAAACCAGATGCGTAGTCAGCCACTTCCTGAAAAAAAAATGAAGCATAATCGTGCAAGTACCCCCCCAAAAAATATAGTTAAATTTGTAGCAGCAAAAGATATTTTCCTCTTCAACACAATGTGGATCATGGTTCCATTTTACAGATCCAAGTACATCACGTAAGAAAACAAATTCCATATTGGTGCCACTTATCACGGATAAATTTCCAAAGGGAAGTGCTTTCAGAGAGAATACTGGAAGTCATACTTGTTTACTGCTGCTGGTAGCATCAGAGCTATCATATCCAGATATGGCACTCAGAAGAATAGCAGAATCAACAACTGAAGTGCTAAAACATCCGATAACATCCAAAGACGAAGCGTATGCCATAAGTCCAAATCGTGAAACACGTCCATAAGTTGGCTTCAATCCAACAACACCACAGAAAGACGCTGGCTGTCGTACACTGCCACCAGTGTCACTTCCCAAGGAAACTACACACTGTCTGGCAGAAACAGCTGCTGCAGAACCCCCTGATGACCCTCCAGGTACCCGAGTGACATCCCACGGATTTTTAGTCACCTGCAATAATGAAAATATTGATGTGATAAATAATTCATAGTACTACATAAATTAGATATTAGATTACAGTATGTCATCAAACAGAAGAACTGAACTTCAAAGTAGTAGGAGCCATGAGGTTTGAAGACTTCATTGAATTTGGCAGAAGAGCATGTCATATGAAAATTTGACCACAAAACTTAGCTTGGAATCATTGAACATTGAATATTTCATTTTGTAATCATGTCTTTGATTCCATCTTGCATTGCTTGTTCTTCTAATTGGTGATGAACAATAATTTGGAGAGTTCAAAAGGTTTCAATTATATAGTTATACTGATGCAATTGGTTCTTGGTCATGAATAAGCAGCAAGACATTGTTTACTTATTCAATTGTACTAGTATATGGAGTTTTCACTAGATGTCCAGAAATGGTCCTTTGGTCACTGCCATTGCAAAGTTATCCAAAATAGAATGAAGAAGCCTAATCTCCCCAGTCAAAGGTCGGATTGTTTGAGTTCCAGAATCACTAAAGAATGGTCTGGTCATAAATATTGCACATGATATTTCTCTACCATAATCATGATGTTTGCACCGGTGTCACACAAACGTAAATTTTGTATTAAGCACACAATGTGTGGTGGGCATGTTAGACGCACAGTACAGTGCTTCACCACAATGGTGCAAAAACATTGAACAAATCTACATTATTTGGGCAGTACGAACATATGTGATGGCGTCACGGTACAACACAGTGCTACATATCGAACAAACTTCGGACAAAGATAAGTTGTGCATGAACTGTACATTGTCTGTTCCGCGAGGTACAAACATAATGCTATATAAGCGCATAAATTTTGGACCCAACAGAAAACTACGTATGTTATCGCATTCTGTATACGATCCTAACATCTTAGTGTACATTTTCAAACTTCAAAGAAAGTACATGGTTTGAGTTTACTAACTAAAATCACTTTAAAAAAGAATCCAAAAAAACGAACCAAAAAATCAGACCTGGAAGCCGGAGGCTTCGGTACTACTCCCCATCCCGAACTCATCCAAATTGGTCTTCCCAACCACAACCGCTCCCATCTCCCTCATCCGCCTAACCGCCGTCGCATCCACGGCCGGCCTAAACCCCTCCAGAATCCTCGACCCACCCGTCGACGGCATATCCTTCGTACAGATATTATCCTTGACCCCGACGACGACCCCGGCGAGCGGCCCGACGTCCTCCCCTCTCGCCAGATTACAGTCAACCTCCTCGGCAGCCCGCATGGCGGCGTCCTCGGCGACGTGGAGGAAACTTTGGAGGTGCGGCTCGGCGCGGCGGAGGTGGGCGATGTGGTCGGCGGCGAGGTCGACGGCTGTGCGGCGGCGGGAGAGGAGGGTCTCGCGGACGGAGAGGATCTGGGATGTGGGAGGTAGGGAGGCGGAGATGGTGGGGAGGAGAAGGCGGGGGGTTTGGATTAGAGATGTCATTGCTCTTATGTTCCACCACAGCGACTGGAACTGGAATGGCTGCTTGCTATGATGATGTAGAAGACCTGCGTTGTGGGTTGGGCCGTGGGCTGGGCGTTTGTTGAGACCTCGGTGGGTTGAGCTGTAATAGTTGGTCATGGAATCGCCTTATTTAGGTTGCGTGTATTCCGCTGCTATCAGAACCGTTTTGATCGGTTCGAATCGGACTCGTCCGAAATGATTCGGTCCTCCGATACGTTTCTGGTTTTAACTGTACTTCTTATTTAAAAAAATTATTATTGATTTTTGATTAATTTCATACTTTTAGAAGGAAAATGATTTATGAATTCCTTTTAACACGCCATTTACGACGTTCCTAACGTAGAAAGACATGATTCTTTCAAACTGCGTGTACGTGGAATGTTTTATCAACTATTTAATTTATTTTCAAATTTGATGACGTGATAATCTAAGTATTTGTTGATTTCTCAATGCACGTGATCATTGACATTCAAAAGATGCATAGATGTGTGTATTACGCGGGACAGTGGGTATTTTCTTTGCATTTAAAGTGTAATAGTGACATTGATGATAACACGGAGTGTGTTCCGGACGGTGTGCGGCAGGATTCATTCTAAAACAGTACTTATATGTTAAAATATTTAATCCAACAATAAAAAACATTTTTTTAACCATAAACAACTATAATTTTTCAATAATTGGAAATTTGGAATTACACTTGCAATTGATTGATACGGCACCAACATGCAATAATTGCAAATTTGTTAGCGTCAAGTATGGGTCAAGATATGTTAGACCACCATTAATTGTGTTCGGACATTTCATGGGCGTCCTGTTTTCTCTCTCAGTTACTTCAACTTTTCTCTATTACGTCAGCACAAACCAATTCCTACAAATTTTCTTTAATCGTACTCAGATATAATCCAAGCGTCCTACATTCTCTACCCTCCACATCATTTGGGGATCAATTTTTAGTAAAACACAAAAAAATATAAAAAAATTCATAAAAATAATTTAAAATAATTATTAACATATTTTAATATTAAAAAATATCAGCAACCAAACGGGGCCAGGTGCCCCACCCACCCCCACGATGGACGTTGCATTAGTTATCCCCAAATTTTGCTTTATGTGTCGGGAGTTGGTTCATCCACCCGACTGATAAGGGTGGTCTTAATTGTTGGTTGTCCTTTTTGAAATGTAAGACATAAGTGGCTCAGACTTCAGAGGTTCTCCTCGCGACGCGGGGATATTCTAGATAGTCCTGGAACTAATCGTTGGTGTTATTTTGCACGTTTTCATTTTTTGACTTCACATGTTCTTGACATACAGTCGTTACTTTACTGGTCGAGCAAGATTGCAATTTGGTCAAGTCTCTTGGAGGTTAAATTTCATGAAAGGGATATCCACCAATAAACATCACACATCCTTGTTTCAACTTATTAGCAGAGCGAAGGGAAGGAAGATGTGTGGTACAAAATCACGATTGATCACATATTTATTACTTTTCATTAAACTTTAGTATTATATTAATCGAATGTAAAGACACGTAAGAACAGTAATACATATGAGATCTAATGAGAGACGTTAAACTCTCTCTTTCTCTTTCTCTTTCTTTCTCTCTCTCTCATTATTGATGTTGATATTTTTGCGGTAATATCAAAATTGGCAATCTTTTTCTATGATGCTGCATCTAGATCCCAATAGTGAGTACTTACTATCGATCGAAGAAATAGTGAGTACACTTAACTATTGGTTAATTATTCTTATTATTTTTGATGATCTTAGCATGGTAACCACCACCTTCTCTCTTCTCCACCTTATAGTCCAAGTACGTCCCCAACACCTTGTCCCACGTAATAAAGAAGGGCGCAGCATAGTTAAACTTGTTCCCATACAAGTGGTGATGAATCCCATGGCAAGCGCTGTTACTCGTGAACAACATCTGAAGGGGGTGCCAAGGGATCCAATATCCGCAGTGGTCGTCGACCGTCTTGATCCCGGCAAAGCAGAGGAAGTACATGGCGGTGCGGGGCGTCATCCCGGCCGACATGAAAGCTAGAATGCCACCGACAGTGTCTATTAGGATGCCCTCCAGAGGCTGGTTGTAGAGAGCCCCGAAGGCGTAGGGGACCACCAGCCTGTGGTGCTTGGAGTGGATGTACTTGTAGAGGAAGCCTATGTGGAGCATCCGGTGCGTGAAGTATTGCCACGTGTCCATTACGATCATCGCGATGATGAATTGGAGGGCCATCTTTGGGAGAGTGGGTTCCATTAGGACTTCTTCTTGCTTTCCCTTTGACTGCATGGAAAATGGTAGGTGTTCTCGTTAATTGAAGATTCTCGGTTGTTTTGGATTAGTTTCGATCACATATCCAACATATGAAATATATGTTATAATTCAATTAAAATATACAAAAATACTTTCAAAAGAGAGTACACTTAATCTTATATTATTTAGGTTTAGCTTGCTGGTGATCTTTGATCTTGAATTAGCCTTGACCAAAATATTTATGTTGTGAGTTACATGGTAGGCCGGATTAAACAAAAGAAAATCAAAGGCTTTTAGAGAGATGAGTATCTTAACACCATAATAAAGTCAAGCCGTAGAATATTTTGAAGCCAAGACTGGGAATATGTACGGTATTAGACTGTTGGTTTAGGTAGATTTTCCATTTCATCACGTGAGATGGAAAGTTATGGTTCTTTACAGTATATGACTATATGTAGTTGTGAGTGGGACATTAGGTAATTAAGAAAGTGATTAATTTGCACGTCCTACCATTTATTTTAACTCTGCACGTGCATGCGTGATCTGACTTTGGGATAATTGGATTGGGAATTTTATTTGAAGACGTACGCAACACTAGTATATTCTGAGGAACCTTAATAAATAGACAGTTCACTTGAAACTAAACAGTGTTAAAGATAATAGGGAATATTAATAATTGTTGGTGATATTTCGAATTGTTTGAAGGATATTTACGGAATAATTCCTAAATGGCACCATTTCAAAAATTATATTATGAGTACATATTAACATAATATATATTAGACATTTAAGGATGGTTTATATATACGGTAAGGCAAAACGAGAATATATAAAAGTACCATAAATAAATTTACTCATCAATATATACTTCCGTTTAACAACTCGTGATTTGCAGGACGTGGTCATATAATACAACTTAATAATCAAAACTAATCCTACTATTTCTGGAAAAAAAACTTATTATTCAAAAAAAAAATCGCATCCAGAAGGAGATTGAGCCAAAACGGAAGTTTTTCTTGCCCATAAGTGTGGTGAAAACTATCTTATCAGAAAACCGGTAGTGGACCAAATCGATCGATCAACAACACAACACGAGCGGATGTTTTCTCCGAAGATGGTATAGAAGAAGAAAATGAGCTCTAGTCACAAAATCTTCTCGTTGGATATTCTTCGCACGTAATAAACTCAACGTACCACGCGAGGAGATTATAATATATGTCAAAATTCTCAAGAGACATGTTATTAAGAAGAATATAACTAAGATTGTTACGTACCGAGAAGGCGAGGAGAACAAACGCAACCTGAGAGAGTTGCTCGAGGAGAACACCTCTAACAACCTCTCCCTTGGTGATCATGTTCATCTTCTCCTCCTCTTCCTTGGTGTGCAGACGATACTTCTCAAGGTACTTAGGCCCCAACACTTCGTACATGCACGCATAAGCCCAGTAGGCGATGATGGGGACAAAGGTCCCGAGCATCTCATCCGACACACCGAAGGCCATGTCGATCGATGGCAAACCCTAATCGAGATTAGTTTGCTTCGATCGAGTTGATGGTATGGAGAGCAAACCGTGGGGGGTTTTTATAGGAGGGATTGGGTTTGTGAAAGTCTATAATTTGTTCGGTGCAAGGGGAAGAGTACGAGAGTTGTAGGGAAGTTTGGTGATGTTCCACGTTTCATTATCATTTCCGTTTGACCTTTGAGGCCGGAAGGAGGTGCGAATTGGAACACTAACATTACCTATGTCGAACAGTTAAAAAAAATCTGAGAAACGACAACGACTATATAAAATAATCATTTTACGACGGAGAAATGTTTAAAGTGTTAAATAAATCAAAATTCAATGTGGTGTGAGTGTGACGATTTAAAGTTCAACAGTCAAAGTGTTACTCAATCGTAATTATGAGAGACAAACTATAATTTATACTATAAAATATCATAAACACTTTAAAAAAAGATGATTATACTACTAGTTGTTTGTAGTTTCACATTGTTGATGATGAAATAATTTCAAACATAGAAAACTCAACCCGTCTTGTCCCAATTGGTATCAATCAGATTGAGTTTCGATTTCAGTCGACCATAAAAGGATAGGAGTGAAAGAAGATAACAATCAATTAAAAACACACTGCTGGAAAATACGATTACTATGACGCGAGAATCATTTTCTCATGAAGAGATAGACATGACGCGGGAGAAGTAGTCTTCTTTTCTCGTGCAGCCATATGATGTTAGTAATTTAATTGATAAATATAAGTTTATCAGGTGATGTTGTCATCTTTAAGCTTAATTTTATTATAATAGATGAATATATACATGATAACATTTGTGCCGATGTATAAGATATTCAACCTGACATTCGTACCAAACCAAACTGTGAAACATGATCTCAGACATTACAACCATATTCAACCTACTAACTAAGAATTATGGTATGACATATAGTGTACATACAACAATAACATAATTTAGAGACCGTTCATATTCAAAGGCAGTTGAATTGAAGGAACATGGTTTACAATACAAATATAGTGTACAACACCAACATAACTTACACAAAAAAATATAGTGTACAATAGTACATTCACCTAAACAACAACCTTACAACTTTATTTGTTTTGCAAGTGTACGTTTGTTTCTGTTGGATGTACATATTAATTTTTTTGAGATTGTGTGTATTACGTTAACTGATATAAATATATGTGATATTTTAGTATATACATTTCAAGGATCCTAGTGTAAATATATATACATATATATATATATATGATATTTTTAATATATATTGGTAGAACACAATCAGAATCTTGTGGTGTATGCTTGTTTCAACTGCAGAGAAATTTATGTGGTGTATTTCTACTTCAATTGCAATTTTTTTATGTAGGTACGTATTTATGTTAAAATCGTAGGGAATTTTATGAGAAATTAAAAATAAAATTATAATTTAATATAAAAAATCAAGCAATGACATAACACGTTAGTTATTTTGTTGAACAGCCGTGGGATTTTAAAAAAATCAATAAAGGATATAATACGTCAGTGTGTTGGAAGAACTGACGTGGTCTAGAACTGTTATTTTAATAAAAAAAACATACCACGTCGTTTGTCTTTTACCAACTAACCGATGTGGTATCTTCTATTATTTGATTTTTTCGAAATTATTTTTTAATAATAGGACATACCACGTCAGTGTTAGTTTTGTGTTCTAAAACTTATCTTTTGTTGATTGTTTTTACATATTATGTTTATGAATTGAATGTTATATATGACATTTTGTTCCATCAGTTTGATGTTTTACAGAAGTGTTCAAGAAGATGTCATTGGTCTTGAACTGTAGAACTTTATATGATGACAAACATGAAGCGCTAAAGCATTCACAATTTTGGTAATTAGCATGAATCACTATTATACCATGAAAAGATTGTCATGTTAATTAAATACATTGTAGTTCTACAACTGTTGATAAAGGATTATCATTTAATAGCACGATCGAACGTGTGAAAGGTTTATGAAAGATTTCATACATTGAACATGACCTAACAAGTGAAAACCTTATAGGATTGTGTTTGTGTCATTAATATTTTCACTGTGTCTACGAATTCTAAGATATGAGATTGTATCTTTCACATAAGAAATGTATAACGTAATTACTATTAAAAGTTGTTTATTACAAGTGATGATAAAGTAGTAGTTCTTTATATATATTGTGCGAGAAATGATTGTTAGTCAACAATATCATTGTCCCTTATTAATAATGACTAATGATGTCACTGGGTCCCTTGGTAGAGTAGAATTATAAATGCATGCAATATAATTCAAATGATACCAACTATATATTTATAATTTACTCAAGAGAGACAAAGAAACAAATGTGATGCAAATATGATACAACTCTACTTGTATATTATTCATGACGTCATGAGGCAAGGAATGAACACAAGTAATATTTTTTATAATATTGCTACAAGATCGTGTTTTCTAAAATGATTACATTTCAATTTTCACTACTGCAGAATCGGGAATACTCGTCGCCTAATAGACGTCGGCTGTTACGAAGGTCGACGTCTAATATAGAGAAGATCGAATAGACGTCAGCCTCATATAACTCCGACGTCTATACCCAATAGACGTCGGGGAATAGACGTCGTCTATTATAATACGACGTCTATATTCAATAGACGTCGGGGAATAGACGTCGGACTTCACAGAAGCCGACGTCTATTGGTGACGTCAGGGAATAGACGTCGGAGATAGGCAATATCCGACGTCTATATGTCTTTAAAAGAAATCAAACAGTTGCGTTTTCTTTCACTCTTTCCAGACAGAAAATATGAAACCCTAGCCGCTGCGATCCGATTCCTCGATCCATCCCGTCTGATTCCTCCGATCCATCCCGTCTGATTTCTTCGAACCATCCCGCGATCTCCTCCGCCACTACAGTTCCACTATAGGGACGTCAGATTCCATGTAAGTAAAGCTTTATTTTTGTTCATTTGTAGTTTATTTCCTCTAACAATGATGTGTTCACTTTTCTAATTATGTTTGAATAATTAGATAGATAAAAACATTCACACGGCGTATGTGAAGGTGATACGGTCTGCTCAGCATTTTATTTACATCGATATGGTCGAACAATGATATACAAGTAATTGTATGGCGTCGACGGCAGCGTCAATCATCTTTAAACCTACCTTCCTCTGTCTGCAGGTAGATTTAAAGAGGATTAACGTCGTCGTCGACGCCATGCGTCCGCTTGGTTTCCCCAAGACCTTGGTCTGCAAAATTGTGAACAAACTCATCAAGGTGTCTCCTCCTTACCTAGCTAAAATCCTAATTAATACACTAACTAACAACTTTTTCCTTTTCCTTTTCCTTTCCTTTCAGCCCACACTATGTGATGAGATACATGGAGGAAATTCTCGACGTGGCAACTGAAGACTTGTGTTGTACATTTCTTTGTAATGAATGAATGAATGATTGTCTATATATGCTTGTATGTTTGTGTTTGTGCAGGATGCTATTTATTTTTTTGTCAATGTTTAGGAATAGACGTCGGATGTCTTGAATATCCGGCGTCTATTCCTTGGATTGGACAATAGACGTCAGATATCTTGAACATCCGACGTCTATTCCTTGGACTGGACAATAGACGTCGGATATCTTGAATATCCGACGTCTATTCCTTGGACTGGACAATAGACGTCGGATGTCTTTAATATCCGACGTCTATTCCTTGGACAATAGACGTCGGATGTCTATACGTCCGACGTCTAAGAATAGACGTCGTGCGAATACACGTCAGATGTGAGGGTGCTGATATCCGACGTGTATAGGCATTAACGTCCGACGTATATGACATTTTCTGTAGTAGTGTTTCATATGTGTTGATTGGATGACTATAATGTACAGGTAGAGTACACTGCTTATAATTTATGGCAATAAAATGTTTTATGTCATTACCAATCTAACCCAGATCCTCGATAAACATCACATTAACTGAACGTGAAACAAGAGAAGTATTTTACACATTTCATATGATGTGTTATATTTCATATAATATGAAATTAAATGCATGTGATAAAATGACGAGATAAAGTTTCACATGTTATAACATTTAATATGAGTTCATGAGATGTGTTCATAAGATTATTTGGAGAAATGTAATGTATATTACATTTCTATATAGCTGACGTCTAATTTATAGGGTCGCCGACGTCTTTAGGTCGTAATGTATGTATAAACGTCGGTCACCCTATATAGTTGACGTCTATAGGTCGTAAAAGTTTAGTCCCAGATTGACCATTTTTTTTTGCTATTGTGGTTGATGTACTCCACCACTCCTCTACATGTGAATGCGAACGAGTTTGGTCATTTGGGCAACTTAGGCTTGATGTACGCGGTTATTGGTCAAAAGATTTACACTTCGGCAAGTTGGGCTTGATTAATATGCATGTTGAATGTCTGCTATAGGTTGTAATGTATAATATGTATTCTTTTGGGTTATTGAAAGATATAATCGATGTCGGTCATATATAACCGACGTCTATATAACAGAGCATAAACGGTTGGAAAATATACGTTGAGTACTTCGACCACCAAAATCGAGGGGTGATATCAAATCGGTCTACTTTCGGCGTCATCCGACGTATATGAACTTTTTTGCACTAATGTTAATACCATAAAAACGCATGTTCAAGATATACTTTCAGATCATAACTTAGTCATCGTGTTTATGTATCTCATATTCTCAATATTATATGATGAATGGTAGTAACGAATCTAGTTGTTGTTCGTGTAGGTGGATGTGCCTCTCGTATATGAGCGCTAACTAAATCTTCAGAGAAAGTAAAAAGTTGAGCTGGAAGTAATTAAGATAAAGCAACCAATTGCAAATTCTACTTTTTGATTAAATTGGTTGGTGGAAGACTGGAAGTTCTAAAGATACACAAGACGTGCAAAAAATTTGAAGCAGCCACGTCATAACTCATAGGTTGACTAGTCATAACTCGCACACCAAAATGGACTTCTTGGCTTCAATGTGGTGAAAGCAAGTTCAATTATTCATCCACAGGTAGCATGTGTTGTTGGTGAAACAGTGCAAATGGGGATCATGCGGCAAATTCTTGCAACTGAATTTGAGGAACAAACTAATTAATCAATGTAATATATGGTACGTATGTCCCCCCCGATATGTGTGGTTCTTAATTAATACTACCAATCCGAAGTTGTCATTGGTAAGACAAATTCCAGAGTGAACACCTAACATGACATAGATCTAAGAGGCATGTATTCAAAGTTCAAAGTTCAAAGTTCAAACTCCCGCATGCATAAGCTGATGGGGTTATTTGTGAAAACTCCACCACGCACCAACCAAAACAAAAGAAGATTTGAGTTTTACTCTAACATCACATCACAAGTCGGTAAAATCTTTGCATCACCAAAGCATGGAGACACAAACTAAATTGGATTAGACAAGTAATATAGGATATTCATTATAATAATCTTAACGTTCTACATATTGCCCATATAAAATCCCATCATTGCCAATTTATTCTAGTTTTGGAAATAAATTCAACAGAGATACCCTGCAAACGGTCAAACATATTACCAATATCCTCTACTTTTCAAAGTTCAAACTACTGTTGATAATTTCGTTGTCGACAAAACTTTCAATGGTACAATTGCTTCGAATATTTCAACGTCACTTTTGACACAAGTAGATTCAACATCACGAAAAAATCGTCCATATATAATAAGCCTCAACTATGTATTTTGGTTCATATTAAACATGAGAGTGTTTGAGTGCTCTCATATAGCTTTAGACAAGTATACAACATCGAAAATTATAGACAAATTAGAAAAGTATTTATAGAGTATTTATGAAATCACCCTTCTATTCTAATTTGGATTTTGAAAGAAAGAGAGAAAAATTGTAAAATGTGTTACTTATAATTATATCATTATACGTGCATGGAAGTCATATGCAACGGCTTGTGTTATTGCCTTCTTGGAGCCGAACTAAAAACGTTTGTGGCTTCCGTGATTGGGACCAATAAGAACTACACTTCCACAAATATGTGGAGAACAGATGGATCATCTACTACCTACTACCTATCATCTTTCCCACCAACCTTAGGACAAATGAGTATCACTGTAGTTGTACGTCCTCTTCAATGACCTTCTCTTTCCTATAATCAACTCCGATTCCCATTAATTCAAAGGCATTAACTTGCTTTGATTTTCTTTCCTCACCCGAAAAGTTGCAACAGAGAACTCCTCCGTCTTCCACTAGTTGATTACGTACACCTCACTTACACGAGATACGTACACCTCCGATAATGTGATATGAAGTTGTTTTGGTTATGTATTGCAAGGTTTTTGAAATTGATTCAAAAGACTCGACCGGTAAATGCTCGGTTTGGTTCAAAATGGTTCAAAAACTGATGGTTCAACCGATTATGACGTCATCATTTTGTAAATCGAACCAACTTTGGAATAACGGTCCAACTGGTTGTCTAACCGATTGAACTAAATCTTACATGTACTTTACCAAATATTTAAGTTCTTAAATTCTTTATACAACATACAACTAAAATTAATAATGGAGTTTACAAAAATACTGAAACTATTTTGGTTATTATATAATGATCGTCAATCATAAACAAAAAAGAAAGAGATGGATTTTAAGGATACATGATGTTATTAATTTTATTTCATTGTCATGATCTACATTTTCACAAACTCAAAATACTACCTATAGTTGAAAAGTTTAATGATCGAAACAAAATTATTTTTTGGACTAAATTGAAACAAAATAATTATTTTTACGAATAAACTCTTACTTTTTACAATTTAGGGTGCAAACTGCAGTTTAATCTCTTTTGGTGAGACCGCAGTTCAACCGGGTTTTTTTGGGTATTTTCCTGTCCAACCCAGTTCGATTCGGTTTGACAAGAAATTTGTTTTTTTAAATAAACCAACTAGTTAACTTCCAGATTTCGGTCCAACTCGATTCGACCAAATATTTGAATATTTTTCCCGTAAAAATTGGGAACTACTATTCGTCGTCCCAAAATTACTTAAATCGCCCCAACAAATTACCATTTTGCCCTTCAGAAACTTAAAAAAAAAAATTTTAGGGGGAGGCGGCTCCGGCAGACGCCTCCCTCCTATGGGGAGGCGGCTCCGACAGACGCCTCCCCCTAAAAAATTTTTTTTTGGGTTTTTTTTAATATTAATAGAAAATAGGGTTTACATTATCAAATTTAATATGTTTGTACATTATGTAGTGTGGATTGATTATCAAAAAATTTGAAAGGTAGGATACTCATCATAAAAAAATAACAGTACGACAGAGAAACAAAAACAAATACAAAAACTGTAGGATTTCATGTTTAATTATACATATATATTTTTCGGATTTTTATGTATAATAAGGATCAATTTTCAATTTTCTAGAATTTATTGCATGCATCGGTTTGTTTTAACAAACTAGTTTCAGAAACTCTATTAAAACAAACATAAAGGAGCTCCGAAATTCATACCTAGAAGTTCTCTAAAACTTCTCGAAGATTCGGAGACGGTTGGGATGCTCCTCGCTGCGCCGGATGCCTCCGAGTATTCACCAAACTCTAAACAAGATCGGAGAGAGGGAAGCTAGTCTCTCAATCTCCGATAGGGTTTAGAATCCAATTACTAACCCCTCTTTAATTCCCTTGAGAAGATGATCTCTTAAGAACTAAACTAAACTTAAGAATTTATGGAATTTTCGTGGAGAATTAAGGAGAGAGATTTTGCATGAAAAGCAATATTAATTAAGATGTAGGAAGGCAATGAGATAACCTCTATTTATAGGTTCTCTCCAAATTACCTATTCATGTGCAACCTCTTGCCCATGATTTCATGCAAAATTCCATCTAACCATCCATTATTTATTAATAAATAATATTAACCACGAATTAAATCAATTATGGACCAATTCCATGCATGATCTAATTAATTCTTAAATTAATTCTGCAGAAAACCGTCTGGACCGGTCGACCGTTACTGTTCACCGGTCGACCGGTACTGTTCATCATGGACCGGGTACTGTTCATCGGTCGACCGGTTACTGTTCATCGGTCGACCGGGTACTGTTCATCGGTTGACCAGTACTATTCATCGGTTGACTTTTGCACAGTACTGCAGACTGGTCAAATTTTGGTTTAACCCCTACAAAATTTGACATTTCGGGATTAGTAGTAAATTCACAACTTATGTAACATATTATCCTATGTAATGTCAACTCATTACACCCCATAATATTACATCACATATGAATTTAATTTAGATTCTAATTATGTTATTAATCACAACATAATCTTGATTTTGCTTGTTCACCCCATGTGTCATATTTTCTACATGAAACCCGACACATCCTTATGAACTCAAAATCCCCATTTCTTGTTTCCCAGTTTTGTGGTGTGACCTATGGGAGGATCTAAACTAAGTTGGCAGTGATATTAAAGGCTTAATATCACAAGCTATAAGCGGTATCTAGCTACACATTACAGCTCTCAATTAGTTAGATGTCTTAATTCCACTCGAACCAAAACCCGATCTACTTAGTGATGGAGTGCATCACTTGTGTCCGTCCCTTGCCTCATGATATTAAGAATACACACAAAGTAGTATTGTGTCATCTTTGTATTAGTATTCATTTCTTGATCTCTTTAAGCTAGTTATAAATATGTGACTTAACTCAAATCACATTGTGCACATTATAACTTTGCTTTATCAAGGGGCCCACTAATATCATCACTCAATTAAGAGGGGCAATGATAATCTTTTGACTAACTATCTTCTGCAACGAAAGTTATACTTAACCAACCGATGCCTTTACACTACACTGATCGATAGTTCAAGACACTGATCTAATTAAGTATTCCTTAAGTGATCAGATATAAGTCTCATATCAAAGGACCAAAGACACAGTAAAATATTAATGACACAGAAACACATTTCTATAATATTTTACTTATTAGGTCTATTCAGTATACAAAAGTAATATTTTCCTCTTTTGCATACCCGTGTCGTCACTCACTTGTAGAGCTACAATGATCTATGACCAACACGACAATCTTAACTCGGTAATTAATGTTCCATGTTAATTACCATGATTGCGAATATCTTTTGTTTTATGCAAACCAATATCTTTTAGAGCTCTACGGTTAAGGACCAAGAGCCTCTTCCTTAACACTTCTAAAGGACGAATAACATAAACAAGGAACAAAATGATTTCTCATTCAATTCATAATAATTGGCATTTAAAAGTAAAACTTTTAGAACACATTCCCTTCAATCTCCCACTTGTTATTAAAGTTTTCTTTCTCATACATACTCAATGCATAAAACAATAATAACTAGGGTAAACCCCATTACATATCAATCATCAAGCCAATCTACATGGTTCCTCAATCCCATGGACTCGAAATGCATTTCGCCCTTGGCTTGGGATAAGGGTTTTGTGAATGGATCAGCTGTGTTGCTGTTGGTGTCCACCCATAACAGATTTATTTTGCCTTCGTCGATGAGGTCACGCGTCACGAAGTACTTACGATCCATGTACTTCACTTTGTGGTGTGATTTGGGATCCTTGATTTGCGAGATAGATGCACTATTGTCGCAAAATAGCTCTATTGGTCCCTCGCTCGAGGGAACTACTCCAAGCTCTTCAAGGAACTTCTTAATCCACACTCCTTCCTTGCTCGCTTCAGCGACAGCCATCACTTCTGAAGCAGTGGTTGAGTCGGCAGTAGTGCTTTGCTTCCAACTACGCCAACTCACAGTTCCACCATTCAGAAGGAAGACGTATCCTGACTGCGACCTTCTATCGTCTGGATCACTCATGAAACTCGCATCCGAGTAACCTTCAGCTATCAATTCCCTTTGTCCTCCATAAACAAGAATCTTATCCTTAGTCCGGTTAAGGTACTTCAGGATATTCTTGACCGCAGTCCAATGCTCAGGACCTGCGTTGGATTGGTGACGACTTGTCACACTTAGAGCATACGAGACATCGGGTCTTGTGCAAGTCATCGCGTACATGATCGACCCAATTGCAGAAGCATAAGGGACATCTTTCATGTACTCTAAGTCCTTACGTGATTGCGCACGTTGAGACTTCTTGAGTTGCACACCCATACTCATTGGCACACTGCCCTTTTTGGAGTTGTTCATCTTGAACCTTTCCAAGACCTTGTCAATGTATGCACGTTGACTGAGGCCAATGAGTCTGCGAGATCTATCTCGATATATCTTGATTCCCAAGATGTATTGAGCCTCACCCATGTCTTTCATCGAAAATGCAGATTTCAATGAACTTCTCGTTTGCTCAAGCAAAGGAATATGATTGCCCATAAGCAATATGTCATCGACATATAGGATTAGGAATACTACATGGCTCCCACTAACCTTCTTGTATACACAAGGTTCTTCCTTACTTTGAATGAAGTGAAGCTTCTTTACTTCCTCGTCAAAGCGTTTGTTCCAACTCCTTGATGCCTGCTTCAATCCATAGATGGATCTTTGAAGCTTGCATACCTTCTCACTATTCTTTGGATCTTCAAAACCTTGAGGTTGTACCATGTACACATCCTCCTCCAAGTTCCCATTCAGGAACGCCGTTTTGACATCCATTTGCCATATTTCATAATCGTGAAATGCGGCAATAGCGAGCATGATCCGAATAGACTTGAACATGGCAACCGGTGAAAAAGTTTCATCATAGTCAATTCCTTGAACTTGAGTGAAACCTTTCGCTACAAGCCTCGCTTTGTAGGTTGTCAAGTTCCCATCCATGTCCATCTTCCTCTTAAAAACCCATTTATTATGAATGACCTTTTTCCCTTGAGGAAGGTCAACCAAGTCCCATACTTGATTATCATACATGGATTCTATTTCGGATTCCATGGCTTTAAGCCATAGTTTGGAGTCTTCCCTTTCCATTGCTTCTTGGAAGGTTAAGGGATCATTGGTATCTAGTACCATGGTTTCATGAAGTCCCAGATATAAATCGGGTTTCTTCCTTTCCCTTGTTGACCTTCTAAGTTCTTTTGGTTCTTCTCGTGTCTCTCGAACTTCTTCCACAATTTCTTGAGGAGTGGGTTCACGTTCAACTCTTGAGCGTACACTTGGTGGGGATGATTGAGATTCTCTCACAATTTCTTGTGATAGTCTCTCGCTCACGCTCCCACTAACCAAAGGAATCTCGGTTGGGCCTTCATGATCTTGAATGTCATCATTCATTTCATGATCTTGTAGAGTATCTTGAGTTTCCTCAAGCACAACCCTACTCCCACTACTTTTTACTCTTTCTAGAAATTCCTTTTCCAGAAATGTGGCATCCCTCTCTACAATCACTCGATTGGAGGTGATATGCCAAAAGTAGTATCCTCTTGTCTCACGAGGATAACCAATAAAGAAGCACTTATCCGCTTTTGGTTGAAGTTTGGTCGACATCAATCTCTTGACGTAAGCCTCACAACCCCAAATCTTGAGAAAACTGAGCTTAGGTGCTTTACCACTCCATAGCTCATAAGGAGTTTTCTCCACGGACTTGGATGGAACATTATTTAATGTGTAAGCCGCAGTTTGTAGTGCATAACTCCAAAAGTAAAGAGGTAATTCCGCATGACTCATCATTGACCGAACCATGTCGAGCAATGTCCTATTCCTCCTTTCGGATACCCCATTCCACTGAGGTGTACCGGGAGGGGTGAGTTGAGGTACAATACCAAACTCCTTTAGGTATGAGTCAAATTCGGCACTTAAGTACTCACCTCCACGATCCGTTCGTAGAGACTTGATTTTCTTGTCGAGTTGGTTCTCTACTTCATTCTTGAATTCTTTGAACTTGTCAAAAGATTCACTTTTGTTTCTCATTAGATAAACATAGCCATAACGACTATAATCATCCGTGAACGTAATGAAGTACCTGAAACCATCTCGTGCACTAGTACTCATTGGACCACATACATCGGAATGTATCAAATCCAATAAGCCACTCGCCCTTGGGCCTTTCTTCTTGAAAGGCTTTTTGGTCATTTTTCCCATTAGACATGGTTGGCACGTCTCCAATGATTTAAAATCAAGTAGACCAAGAAGGTTAGCTTCTTGCAATTTCTTGATGCGCTTTTCATTTATGTGACCAAGACGATAGTGCCACAAGAGAGTATCATTCTCGTGAGTGGTCTTAAGTCTTTTGTTATTGATATTAAAGATTTGTTTATTATCCAATTCAAGCAAATAGAGACCATTCCTTATGAACGCATTTGCATAGAACACACCATTCTTCGATATAGACAAACAAGAATTTGAAATATTTATATTAAAATTATCCATATCCAGACATGATACAGAAATAATATTCTTGCTAATCGAAGGTACATAATAAACATTCTTTAGACATAAATTTAAACCACTACATAATTGAAGCACCACAGAACCTTGTGCAACCGCAGACACGTTCGCACCATTTCCGACCTTCAATTCTACCTCGTTCCGTACGAGTTCCTTCCTATCCATGAGTAGCTGCACATTAGAAACTATGTGAGCACAAGATCCGGTATCTATTACCCAATCCTGGACAGAGGTGGCTAAATTTATTTCAATAACAAATATACCTTTGGCCTTTTTGGGGCGCCGACGTTCAATCACTCCGTTGTCAAGGTCTTCCTTGTACTTGGGGCAATTTGGCCGGATGTGTCCTTTTTCACCGCAGTGAAAGCACTCCGTATTGGGAGTTGGAGATTTCTGAGATTTCCCCCTTGAGGCACTCGCACGAGCACCTCCTACTCCCTTGCTCTTGATTGAACCACTTTTGGTAGATTTGCCCTTTCCTTTACCAATCTTATGGCCCCTCCCATGGACGGCAAGGACTTGCTTGTCCCTACCCTTGCCCATGTCAACTTCAGCAGTTTTGAGAGCGTTGTGAAGCTCCTCAAGACTCACCCCTTTTTCACGCACGTGATAGTGCATCACAAAGTCCTTAAAGGACGGGGCTAGAGAGCCAAGAATCATATCTTCAGCAATGTCCTCGGGCATTGGTGAAGAGAGCTTTGCCAACTTCTCAAGGTATCCTTGCATCGTGAGAAAATGCATAGATACCGATGTTCCCTCCGCCATATGGCACCTTGTGAGTGCGATGGTGGTCTTATAGCGCTCCTTTCGGGCACTATCCATGAACATCTTAGATAAAGCCTCCATGGTCTTCTTGGGTTTTGAATCCAAGTATTTCGCTTGGAGCGAGTCACCCATGGATGCTAGCATAAGACCGTGAACCTGGTTCTCTTGGTCTTCCCACTTGGCCTTAGCCTCTTTCTCTTCATCGGTTAATCTCTCATTCCACTTTGGGATTGGACCTTCCAAAATGTGAGATAGTTTCTCAAACTTTAACACGATGTTGAGTTTGAGTTGCCAACTAATGAAGTTTGAGCCATCATTTGCTAAATGGTGTTTTTCTATCATGGATCGTACGATAGGTTGGATGTTCGACATTTTTCTACAAAATAAATCATACAGGTTTTAATGCCAATTTTATGTTTTAATACACATGCATACATATATCGAATATATAAATGTAAATGTTGCAAATTAAAATCTTGCCCATAAATGCAACAATCCAAGATCCTATTAATTGTAATATAGACTAGCTAAGGGCTATCGAATACATTACAATATCAAGGTAAGAAAACATTTTCTAATCACAACCTTTTTGAATTTTAGCAATATTTAGCATCTTCAAACTCTTGTGACTCTTGTCGTTTTAATTATGAGGGAATATGACCTATCCTCGTAAGAAAAACTTTTTCCCAAAACCGAGCGAGGGCTCTAGGTAATGTTAAGAAAACTTATTTTCATTTGATACGAGATACGTTTATCTATTGTATTCACAACTAAACATACTTGGGGTTCACTAGGGTGAAACACACCTCATATATTTAATTGTGGCACAACAACAGACAACCTTTATATCTCCCACTATTCCCAAAGATAGAGGGAGCTATCTCTCGCTAAGGGCGAGCAGAATATCCCTCGATCAATGGCTGCTAGTGGATGAAATAAGAAGGAAATTTATTCTTAATTTTTGTTGGACAATTTAACATGTGATTTAGAATTTTAGGTTATCATGCATATTAATATTCATACACATCCTAACATTCACCATTCATCACATGCATAGCAGAAATTATAAAACAAAAATTAAACATTCACACAATCCACATCGTGTGAGTTTATATGTTCCCTTCGATCCTTGATCCTCGATCCCCGATCCTCGATCCTCGATCGATGCGCTACAGCGGCGACTTCCTCTTGCACCGGAGATGTAGATTTTACAGAAAATAAACATGCTCCTCACATTCGATAAAAACCGACTAGTGCAAGTCCTATGTAAAAACCTCTCACATGCAAATGCAATTCTAAAGATAGAAAATATAGAATATGGCTTTTACATACATAAGCCCCTGTATAATAATAATTATATACATTTGTAGTGTCTGATTTGGAACATATAAACTCACAATCCTGCAAAGCAACTCAAGCATCCATGCACGCAATTGCTATAAACTACAGAATCTAATTTATCAATCATTTAGAATTCTCAACAATTCTTTGAAAAATATTTTGAAATCCATTAAAAACATTTTTCATACATCCATAGTTCACAAATTAATTATGAACCGCTGTTCATCCAATTTCCAATGGAAAGATGAATCGCAGTTTTTTCGGTTTTGTTGATTCTCTTACAAAATAATCGTTTGTACTTAAAACGAAATTATTGCAAGTTAGACTTATGTCTAAATCATAATTCTAATAATTATATGCCATGTTTTAAACATTCAAAACATTTAAAACGAATTATTATAAAGAATTATTTCAACAAACATTTAAAGACCGAAAAACCGGTAAAACGAATTGTTTAAATCCTAGATGGTAAACTAGATTTGTTTACAGCCATAAATCATGAGAAAATTGAACCCTATGCTCTGATACCACTGTAGGATTTCATGTTTAATTATACATATATATTTTTCGGATTTTTATGTATAATAAGGATCAATTTTCAATTTTCTAGAATTTATTGCATGCATCGGTTTGTTTTAACAAACTAGTTTCAGAAACTCTATTAAAACAAACATAAAGGAGCTCCGAAATTCATACCTAGAAGTTCTCTAAAACTTCTCGAAGATTCGGAGACGGTTGGGATGCTCCTCGCTGCGCCGGATGCCTCCGAGTATTCACCAAACTCTAAACAAGATCGGAGAGAGGGAAGCTAGTCTCTCAATCTCCGATAGGGTTTAGAATCCAATTACTAACCCCTCTTTAATTCCCTTGAGAAGATGATCTCTTAAGAACTAAACTAAACTTAAGAATTTATGGAATTTTCGTGGAGAATTAAGGAGAGAGATTTTGCATGAAAAGCAATATTAATTAAGATGTAGGAAGGCAATGAGATAACCTCTATTTATAGGTTCTCTCCAAATTACCTATTCATGTGCAACCTCTTGCCCATGATTTCATGCAAAATTCCATCTAACCATCCATTATTTATTAATAAATAATATTAACCACGAATTAAATCAATTATGGACCAATTCCATGCATGATCTAATTAATTCTTAAATTAATTCTGCAGAAAACCGTCTGGACCGGTCGACCGTTACTGTTCACCGGTCGACCGGTACTGTTCATCATGGACCGGGTACTGTTCATCGGTCGACCGGTTACTGTTCATCGGTCGACCGGGTACTGTTCATCGGTTGACCAGTACTATTCATCGGTTGACTTTTGCACAGTACTGCAGACTGGTCAAATTTTGGTTTAACCCCTACAAAATTTGACATTTCGGGATTAGTAGTAAATTCACAACTTATGTAACATATTATCCTATGTAATGTCAACTCATTACACCCCATAATATTACATCACATATGAATTTAATTTAGATTCTAATTATGTTATTAATCACAACATAATCTTGATTTTGCTTGTTCACCCCATGTGTCATATTTTCTACATGAAACCCGACACATCCTTATGAACTCAAAATCCCCATTTCTTGTTTCCCAGTTTTGTGGTGTGACCTATGGGAGGATCTAAACTAAGTTGGCAGTGATATTAAAGGCTTAATATCACAAGCTATAAGCGGTATCTAGCTACACATTACAGCTCTCAATTAGTTAGATGTCTTAATTCCACTCGAACCAAAACCCGATCTACTTAGTGATGGAGTGCATCACTTGTGTCCGTCCCTTGCCTCATGATATTAAGAATACACACAAAGTAGTATTGTGTCATCTTTGTATTAGTATTCATTTCTTGATCTCTTTAAGCTAGTTATAAATATGTGACTTAACTCAAATCACATTGTGCACATTATAACTTTGCTTTATCAAGGGGCCCACTAATATCATCACTCAATTAAGAGGGGCAATGATAATCTTTTGACTAACTATCTTCTGCAACGAAAGTTATACTTAACCAACCGATGCCTTTACACTACACTGATCGATAGTTCAAGACACTGATCTAATTAAGTATTCCTTAAGTGATCAGATATAAGTCTCATATCAAAGGACCAAAGACACAGTAAAATATTAATGACACAGAAACACATTTCTATAATATTTTACTTATTAGGTCTATTCAGTATACAAAAGTAATATTTTCCTCTTTTGCATACCCGTGTCGTCACTCACTTGTAGAGCTACAATGATCTATGACCAACACGACAATCTTAACTCGGTAATTAATGTTCCATGTTAATTACCATGATTGCGAATATCTTTTGTTTTATGCAAACCAATATCTTTTAGAGCTCTACGGTTAAGGACCAAGAGCCTCTTCCTTAACACTTCTAAAGGACGAATAACATAAACAAGGAACAAAATGATTTCTCATTCAATTCATAATAATTGGCATTTAAAAGTAAAACTTTTAGAACACATTCCCTTCAAAAACAAACGTACGACAGATAAACAAATACAAGTACGAATAGTAAGTGTACGACAGAAACGAGAATACAGTAATAAGAGTAAGATACTAATACTCTAACTACTCATCAACCTAATCATGGTCGGGGATGCCCAACTGAGAATGTCACGCCTGTATCAAGTGATCATCATCTACACAAGCAGCTCTGGTGTACTCGCCTGACATCTCGTCCTTCTTCTCCAGGATCGGCTACACAGCCCAAATCATCTTACCCATCCACTGTACATAACAACCCCATTAGTATTTTTTTATATGTCGTACGTTTGTTTTCGTATTTGTTTTTGTTTTTCTGTCGTACTGTTATTTTTTTATGATGAGTATCCTATCTTTCAAATTTTTTGATAATCAATCCACACTACATAATGTACAAACATATTAAATTTGATAATGTAAATCCTATTTTCTATTAATATTAAAAAAAACCCAAATTTTTTTTTTTAGGGGGAGGCGTCTGCAGGAGCCGCCTCCCCATAGGAGGGAGGCGTCTGCCGGAGCCGCCTCCCTCCCCATAGGGGGCGACGTCCGCCACAGACGCCCGATCCAAGGGTCGGGCGTCTGTGTCAGCCGCCTCCCCCTATGGGGAGGGAGGCGGCTCCGGCAGACGCCTCCCTCCTATGGGGAGGCGGCTCCGGCAGACGCCTCCCTCCTATGGGGAGGCGGCTCCGGCAGACGGCTCCCCCTAAATTTTTTTTTTTAAAGTTTCTGAAGGGCAAAATGGTAATTTGTTGGGGCGATTTAAGTAATTTTGGGACGATGAATAGCAATTCAGTAAAAATTTACCACTATTTCCGACATATGTTGACTTAACTGGGCATGATTCATGTGGAACATTTCTTGCTTTGAGACAGTCAAGACCAGATATCGAAATTCAGTAGTCTTATTTGCATGTTTGAGATGTTTAAGATTTAAAATGGAGTGGGTTAGAGTGAAAAACCCATCCAGACTTGTAATTTTACCCGTTAATTAACGCACTAATCCCATTATCCTTCTTCGTCAAAAGCAACACTTTCCTCGAGTAACCATGATTGCGTTTCCTCGAGTATACACTTTAAAATTAGGGAAATGTTTGTTGAACGCAGCGCGTCACGGACGTGTTCTACGTGGACATCCATGTCAGCCCTTACGTGGTCAAAGCATGAATGTTTTTTTGTTTTTTCTTCCTGATGTCCACTCAAATCACATTAAATGCGTTTCAACTCAGCACGTTCTCTCTCTCCACCCAAATACAAATATGATGACACTCTTTCTTTCTTCTTCATTCTTTCTCTCCAGAATAAATCACCATTTCGAAGAAGCGTCTGATGCCGACTCCCAGGATTCTTCACAACGTAAGCAGCGTGAATGGGACGGTGCGAAGACTTCCTGATGTTCTTGTCAACGCTCCGTGGTGAAGACTTACGTCTGTTCGGTTTATGTTGTACATCTCTCCGTAATAAATCACCATTTCGAGTAAGATATTACGTCGAAGAAGCGTCTGATGCCGACTCCGAAGGTTCTTGACAACGTAAGCAGCGTGAATGAGACAGTCATGTTTAAGTCTTACATCTTCTTTCCGATTTACTGGGAAAATATATATTATTTTTGTAATTTGTGTGTGTTTGTGTTTGTAATGGAAATCTGAGATGCTATTTTTTTCCTAAACGTAATTCTTGTGGGGTAAAATATACAGTGGGAGATTTGTTGAGTTTGTGCGGGGGTGGCAGGGGGCGGCAGCCCCTGCGGGGGACGTGAGGGAGCGCGCTTTGCGGACGTTTTTTTTGTTTCGACATCATATTATTGCATTCCATATATTGATTCGTTTATTCCGACAATAATGAAGCCATATATTATTCCGGACTGCAAATACACTTATTCCGGACTGCAAATACACTTATTCCGGACAGCAAATACACTTATTCTGGACAACAAGTCCACTTATTCCGGACAAACTTTATGTTCCGTTTCTGGACACACTTTATTCTTAAACCGGACAACAAATACACTTATTCCGGACTGCAAATACACTTATTCCGGACAAACTTTATGTTCCGTTTCTGGACACACTTTATTCTTAAACCGGACAACAAATACACTTATTCCGGACAACAAATACACTTATTCCGGACAGCAAATACACTTATTCCGGACAAACTTTCTGTTCCGTTTCTGGTCACATTTTCTTCTTATTCCGGACTGCAAATACACTTATTCCGGACTGCAAATACACTTATTCCGGACAGCAAATACACTTATTCCGGACTGCAAATACACTTATTCCGGACAGCAAATACACTTATTCCGGACAAACTTTATGTTCCGTTTCTGGACACACTTTATTCTTAAACCGGACAACAAATACACTTATTCCGGACAACAAATACACTTATTCCGGACAAACTTTCTGTTCCGTTTCTGGTCACATTTTCTTCTTATTCCGGACTGCAAATACACTTATTCCGGACTGCAAATACACTTATTCCGGACAGCAAATACACTTATTCCGGACAACAAATCAACTTATTCCGGACAAACTTTATGTTCCGTTTCTGGACACACTTTATTCTTAAACCGGACAACAAATACACTTATTCCGGACAACAAATACACTTATTCCGGACAACAAATACACTTATTCCGGACAAACTTTCTGTTCCGTTTCTGGTCACATTTTCTTCTTATTCCGGACTGCAAATATACTTATTCCGGACTGCAAATACACTTATTCCGGACAGCAAATACACTTATTCCGGACAACAAATCAACTTATTCCGGACAAACTTTATGTTCCGTTTCTGGACACACTTTATTCTTAAACCGGACAACAAATACACTTATTCCGGACAACAAATACACTTATTCCGGACAAACTTTCTGTTCCGTTTCTGGACACACTTTCTTCTTATTCTGGACAACTACACTTATTCCGGACTGCAAATAAACTTATTCCGGACAGCAAATACACTTATTCCGGACAACAAATCAACTTATTCCGGACAAACTTTATGTTCCGTTTCTGGACACACTTTATTCTTAAACCGGACAACAAATACACTTATTCCGGACAACAAATACACTTATTCCAGACTGCAAATACACTTATTCCGTACAACAATATACACTTATTCCGGACAGACACATAACGTAAACATGACAAACACATAATGTAAACTGCACACACACATAAAGTAAGCTAGACAAATTAAGTTGATCCAACGTAAAACTTAAAAACAAATATTTTATTATGATAAGTGTGGGCTCTGCACGAATAATGAGACTGCACGATGTCCTAGGGTCTGCACACTGTCTTATCTGTGTATTGGGAAATGAATCGTTCAACTTAAAGAACCGGCGTTTTTTAAAAAGACCAAAACGCGCGAAGAGAAATTTCGCTGACTGGACGCTGACTCAAAGAAAAATATCTGAGCTGTACAGATCCACGTAAGGCGCGTCCGTGACGCGCGCGTCCGTCTATAACTACTCTTAAAATTAATTGCTTCCTGACTGCAAATCAGTTGTTGGTATTCAGTCAAATCAGTTGTTGGTATTCACTTTGAAATTACCAACATGGACTAATTTAGTTCGTCAATATACTTGCAGTTCAAATGCCAGATTTACACGTCAATATTTTTCATTCTAAGCATAAAGAGTTATTTCATTCAAAATTACATTTTCAAACGGAGAAAGAGAGAATTGTTGTGATATTTTATCCTTGTTGGTAGGAACAAGGGTGTGACAACAAAAGTATACATTCCAGGAAGATTCATTAACTACTGCAAAGTTAGCAATGATATCATGCATGTCGTTTTCAAAATAGGAACAATTGTCGATGCCAATCGTTATTTTTCAAAAAAAAATTGAAATTTTTGGGAGGAAAGAAATATTTTTAGAAACATTTATAGTCCAAGCCCGATCTTAATGAAATTCTTCGGATGATCGTCTGGGAAAAAATGAGGACGAATAACAAAAACAATGCCTTCGATCAATGAGGCTATGGAACGAGCAATAAGCACTCATTAGGCCACCATTAGTGGGTCGTTCGCGGTCGTTGCCTGGGATGACCCGGTCGTGGGACGACCGAGTCGAGCGACCTGGTCGTCGACCGGGTTGTGCCATCGGTTGGTCGGGGTTTTTTTGTTTGGTATTTGTTTTAATAATTAAGGGTTTATATTTTGATAAATAATTATGATTTAAGTAGTTGTAGTTTATATTTTGATAATAATTAAGGTTAGAGTTTATTATATTTTGATAACGTTAGATTTTCAAAATCCAAAGTTTTTCCAAGGGACACTGCCCCCATTGCCATCCCCATCACCTCACCGACGAGGTGGAACGTAAAGAGACCCCCGACCGACCTGTCAGGGTGGGTTATGATTTGGGCTATTATTTTGTAAATAGTTGAGCATTTATTAAATTTTATTTAAAAGAACTAGAATAATTTAATAAACCACATACGTAAATAAACTTGTAAACAGATTAAAGATTGTTTGAAGATAAGGAAGACAGACATCACGCGCGTACTGTAGATTGTCAGTTCGACATTATAAGGAAGGAAGTGATATTTAGTATTTGGTAATCATTGGTGGTTAAATAAATAAAGTATATGCAATTTGGAAATAAATAGATTATTAATGTTTTTGGTAAATATAAATGTTTTTGGAATAGAATAAAAATTGCGAAGAAAATTAATGATGTTGAGGAAAGAGAGTAAGATGACCTAGGTCATGGTTAATGAGTGAATAGTGAGTGAGAAATATGATATTAGATCATGATAACGTGACAGAAAGAGAAAGATGAGAAAGAAAGTTGATAACCTATGTCATTACCGTGGGTGCTCTTACAGACTCGATACTCCCCAACCACAATATGGGCAAATTAGGGTCCCAACTCCCAAGTCAGTTCTTTGGATTGTCTTGAGGGGTGTAAACAAGTCTGAACTCGAAGGAGTTTGGTATAATTTGGTTTAGACTTTATGTTTGAATTTGAGATTGAGTTTGACATAAGGTTATTTTATACCTTTCATAACCCCCCCCCCCCCCCCCACACACACACACACTCGCCAAACAACCTATCGTGCATTTAGCAAACGTATAAAATTATGATTCTGTTTGATATGTTCATTTAAACGAGCCTAATTTAGTGTTTAACCTTCGTCCATTTAATATCAAATTCAAACTTCGTCACCAACCATCCCGTGTCGTCCCATTCGGCCCAATTTAAAGGCCCACTCGAAGACATTGAAAAATAAGGGCAATTTCGTCAATCTACTTTCAGATATCGTTTCTCCTCCCACGTCCCATTCCCCCACAACTCACTGTTCTCAAACAAACAAACAAAAAATCCAAAAAAGAGAGAAAAAATTCTAACAATCCATCTCCGTTCTCGAAGCAATGCAGATCATCGACTGCAACGTTCCTCTTCGGATTCCCGTTCGGCAGAGGGCGTCTTCCCGTTGTTGTCTTGGAAAAAACGACGCCGAGGCTTCCAGAAGGTCTGTGGCTTGGTGTTATGTCATATTCAATAGATCGCAGTAAGATAAGATTCTGTTTATTTTTCCAGGATTAGGGATCGTTTCTTTAGAGGAATTTGATAAACTTTCCGCTTCGTAGTGTATCACATTAAGTCAATCTTACGTGATTATGGTTGAATTTGTTGGTTGATGACGACTGCAGGTTAAGTTGTTTGAAATAATCGGTGTCGTACTATTGACTATGAATTTCCTTAATTTAGTGCTCCGGACTATTGGAAATTTGTGTTTGAACTTAATGTTTGACTGTTTTATGTGCATTATTGGTTATATCTTTAGCTAATTGTTAGGATTCATTAGGTGAGTTTATCCTCGCTTTGGGTAGTATGGAATACCTGGTGCGGGATATAACCTCACAAGTTCCCCCAATCCGCAGACTAGCTTTTGGGATGAGTTCTCCTATCGTTGATTCCCGTGTACGGTTTTACTTCCTGTATTGGTTAACAATCCACTCTATTCGTTAATTCTCACTTCTTTTCGATGGCCTCTTGGCTCCTTTGCTCTCTCATGCTCTTTATTTCGCACTCCCATGAAGAGAGATGGTCGAGGAGAATGAAGGGCATAATGAGTTGATGGTTGTGATTTGGAGGGTAGAATTACACAAAGATGTACAAGGGTATAATGTGTAATGCACACAAACATTTAAACATTTTCAAATTCAAATGCAATTTCAAGATTTCAATGTCTGGCTTGAAGAACCTTTAAGTTTAAGGTACGGAATTGGTTCTTAGCCACAATTAAGGGATCAAGAAAGAGTTTACACTCTAAGGTAGTATAGAAGATAAAGCATAGTAACCAAAGCATTACATCTCATGTTTGATATTTGTCAGTTAGACATGAAGAGACTTCAATGACTTATGTGGTGAAGAATAAGAGATCCACTCAGATTATACGTTAGTAGACCAGTAGAGGTGGATTCTGCAACATTTCGAGGCCCTTTTTATTGGCTCTGTGTAAATTCTGAGTGGGCCACAGTCCTTGAAATCCAAATAAACTCAAGGTAATTAGAGTTTTTGTTACATTGTTAAAAGTCAAGAAGAGGTTCTTTCTGCAACAGTACTTTATGTATGTAAGATCATAATGGGAATCAGTTTATGCATAGACAATGTGGTAACCAGTCTATTTTTAATGGGCATAGAAGCCCTTCAATCAATATGGAGTCCCACACAGGCACAGTGAAGTTACTTCCTCAAATGGAGGCAATATACTCTTCATTTTGGAGATAATGGATTGTAATGTAAGCATAATCCAGTTTGCCAGCTTAACCGGAGTATGATACATTATCAAAACATTCTCGTGTGTGAGGAATATGTTCTTCTAGCGGACAATAGATATTATTTCTTTTCATGTGATTCGAGATAGTAGTGCACACACTTTTCACTTTTGCAACCAAAGTATTTCCTGGAGGAATTATAGATTGGACTGCATTACCGGCAGTTGTAAGAGATTTACCTTTTTACGTGCCAGAAAAAAAATCCTTATATTGTGGGTTTTCCTAATGTATCTTTATCTACAAATAAGTATTACCAACCCTTCTCTTTTTTTTTCAAGTAAAACGGCAGTCACCTTCGGTGCCACCAAAAGTGTGTTACAAAAGAAAACGGTTACAGTGGATAGAGTTGTTGGTCCTGACGACACAATGCAGTTCAATAGAAAACTCTTCTTTTTGGATATGTCTAAGAAGGCTGTGAAGAATTTGCGGCAAAATGCTACTTTTCCAGCATTTTTTTTAATGATTAGCAATCTCTTCTGAATCAAGAATGCACTCCTTATATCTCCTTGGGTATATTTACCAATCACTTGAGTAAATCTCGATCATGCGACCAGTCTGGTTTTTGATAAATTAGAATATGTTTGGCTTTGAGCTTTGAAAACAATAACAGATTGCCATCAAAAATCAAAAGAAACTATCTTTCCCTTATTTGTCTACCTACAAGTGTGGTTAATTATTTTCAGATTCCAGGTGTGTAGTGTCAATCCCGAGTAGAAATGCTAACTTGTGCCAGTGTTTCTGAATGATAATCTCCAATAATTGTTGCTAAAAGTGTGGTGATTTTCTACTGTACCTTACATTCGAGCTTCATATTTTGTATGAGCATCATCACATTGCTGAAATTTACAGTTTAGTACTTATTAAGAACGAAAGCCAATCTCATCTGGTATGCAGCTCGGATCTGCCACATCTGAAGAGCAATACAATTTTCTTTGGTACTCGGAGGCTGTTGCTTGCAACTGCAAGCATTTACTTGAACATACATCCTTCAAGGTATTCGGCAGGTTCGAGCTTTTAGGCCTGTAGCTTTGTCTCTATATTTCTCTCGCACATGGAAATAGTTGAACAATATTATTGTTTTTTCCTCCAGATCCGTAATATTTTTCCTACATGCCGAGGCCCATATCTGATTGTCTATGACCATACAAAAAGACTGTCCCTTTGCTTGTAGCGTACTACCACATATCATTTCAACCTTTTATTGTTCATATGATGTTTGTTTTCTTAGTTCCCACTCTATATCCTTTTGGTGTAGGGGTGCCCTTTTTGTGCGTGGATTCTTCCCGAATGTTTTTCTTCTTCTAATTTTATTTTTTCCCTCTCCCCTTGTATCCCTTTTTTCACCTCTATTGATGCTAAAAAAACATTTTATTGTTAATCAATGACAAGTTGACAACACAAGAACCAACAGACCAACTATAGGAAGCTTGTTTGTTCCTTCAGTTTATGTTTCCACCTATTTGATTTGAATGTTTGGATAAGACTGGAAAGAGAGACCAATTTAAGCAAAAGAGTCAGTACCCTGTTATTGATGCATGAAAATTATTTCCCTATTAATTTAAAGGCTAAACATTTAAGGAGATTTGTTGGATGTATTAATAACACATTATTATTTATGTATTTATAACATCTTAGTGTCTTCAAATTCACATTTATGCACATCTCAACAATTGTTCAACTATTTTCTGCATTATTTCCTTGAGAGTGCAGTTTTTCTTTCCTTAAGTATGCAGTGTGAAATTGTTTTGTTAATTGTATGTTGTAGTTGTACAACACACCTCATGGTTAATAGCACCTGAATAAGTGCTTGTAATAATTCCTTCTAATTTTTGTTTTTGATTTACACATTATAGTGGCTCTGGGTGATCCTTCAGTGACAATTGAGGATGTTTCTCCTCCCGCTTTCCCCTCAGGAACACTATTTCCTTCTGAGGTCCACTTTCTGCCTATGCATAATAGTGTGATCCTGGAGTCCTTTTTGTTAATAACTGTAATACATTTAACTAATATATACTTGTTTTTGCACTTACAGGAACGCGTTGTTAAACTTTTCGAAAATAACACATACTCAGTTGTAAATATCTTTGATGTAACATTACGTCCTCAGCTCAACGTAACAGGAGTAGTTGAGGTATGATGAACATTTCCACGGGCACTCTTACTTATATCTTTACAAGTAATTTTTCTTTTCAAAACTTTCCATGTGAATAAGGTTCACTAATTTCATGAATGATGAATTTTTTAATCTTCTGAAACATTACATAAAGATAATACTGCTTTAGAAACAACCCTTTTGATGCTAAGTATGATTTCCTTGTCTTTGGAGTTAGATTCCTGAAGGAAATGGTTCTGGAGTAATATGGGATGCAGAAGGGCACATCGTAACAAATTTTCATGGTGAGGTAGTTCAGTTTGTTTTTTATAGTCATATAATAACAGCAATTAAAATTTCAATAGTTTTGGTGTGTGAGAACTTTTAAACTCTCCTTCCTGTTGAACTTTAAGCAAGATTCCAAATATCTCTATAATGTCATTCATTTTTTCGTACATTCATACCCAAGATCTAGAGAATGTTGGGACAAAATATAAAGACTTATTTTTTGGTACTGTGTATGTATTTGAGTTAAAATATCTTTTGTTGATGAACGTGAAAGCAAAAATTCACTATGAAATATCAGCAAACATGAAGTTTAATTGCTTAATAGCATTTAAAACATAATTTTGTTTTGATCAAGTCACACTTATACTTTTTTTATATGAGTATATAACATTGAATAAAGAAATTGCATTTCTAACTGAATATTATTCAAATCACTATTTATGAAGCTAGAAGTGTTCGAATAGTTGATTTTTGGTAAGTAGAATTAAATCACATGCTATGCCCAATCCATCACGCCAGTAGAAAGATCCTTAGGAAGCATACTGACTCATTTTACTGAAATGAGTTCGGATGTCATTCTTAATGTTGTATATGTAGAATTCATGGCAGTCATTTGTTGTCCACTTTATAAAAATTGGTAGTTATGAACACAAAGAAGTCTGCAGATGCATGAGCAACATTTATTGAGTTTAAATACTACTTTTGCTTCTTCTTTGAAAGCCTTAGTATCATGCACTCTATGTGTAATGTAGTGGTTGGCAGTGCTCTTTCGAGAAATCCAAATCGAGGTCAAGTTGTTGCACGTGTAAACGTTCTTGCATCTGATGGGTAACACTTTAAGCTCTATATTGCTGCTTTTTTTCTTCTTATTTTTTGTTTATATTTGTTCTTATAGTAGTAACAATTTGAAGGGTTCAGAAGAATTTTGATGGTAAATTAGTTGGTGCGGATCGCTTCAAGGATCTAGCTGTCTTGAAGGTATGGTTTACTTCTAGTGAGTATCTAGCTTTGTTTTATCAATCATGTCATCTTGTTCAATGATATTTTCTAGGAAATATCTTGATTATATTTTGTTGCCTGACAAATCAACCTAAATGTTTGTATTAAAAATCTTGCTTCTACTATTCCACTGCATGAATAGTTCTTTATCCTTTCTTGTACTGTGATTACCACATGGAGGTAACTTTATGTTTCCATGTAAAAAATTACTGTGAACATGTCTTCCGGATTGATTTTGTTTGGTGCATGGAAGGTCTTTTGGCTGTCCCATGCTAGACAATTTTACATATCAATTAGTCCTATCAATTTGTATAGAGCCATTGTATCTTATTTTGTTTATGAAGACTTTGTCACTTCTGTAAGATGGTTGATTTGATATCATTACCTTATGGTATGACCTTACCACTTTTTTTATTAGTTTAACCTTACCAATTTTGTTTCTCATGTTGCCGACGAGCACTCAGTAATACTTGACAGGTGTTGTGATGATATGATGATCTTTTATGTAACAACCAATTGTCTTCATTCATTCTATGGTATTGTTGGAATTTTAGCAAGTAGTTTTAACAATGCCATCTCTTAAAATCTTACAAATGTTTCAGTTCTGGAATGACAGATTGAAGCTCCTCCAGATCTTTTAAGACCAATTAAAGTGGGAAAATCATCTTCACTTAGGGTTGGTCAGCAGTGCTTGGCAATTGGCAATCCTTTTGGCTTTGATCACACTTTAACTGTTGGGGTCATTAGTGGTTTGAATCGTGAGATTTTCAGTCAAACAGGTGTAACGATTGGTGGTGGAATTCAGACTGATGCAGCAATCAATCCTGGAAATAGGTGTTTCCCATTACTTGTGCCTTTCAGTTTACAGATTTTGTCTGCTGTTTTTTAAGACATCTGTTCCGACTTTTCTGGTTTTATTGAAACTTTGGAAACCATATATTGTGCATCAAGTGCAAAAAAACGTTAATAGCAAATTTCAAGGAGATTCTCTACATAATTTCTGGTTAGTGGGTTAGTTTTCCTGTTTACAGGTATAGAACTGTGGTGCCTAACTCAAAATTTAACGATGGTGAGTGGAGGTACACTAGATCTTTTAAGTGACGAATAATTTAAATTGTCTAACGTGGGGACTATTCTCAACAATGTCTCATATATAGCATTTCATTAGTCCAACATGTGTATGTTTAAAGATCCGTAGAAACCTTGGACTGATTGTTGCCTGTTGGGCCTTTTGGTTTTGATACCATATTAGAGTGTCAATGCCTAACTCAAAACCAATTTGTGATGAATGGTGGTAACCAAAATATTTAAGTCACGGGAATAAATTAATTGTCCAAATCTACAATAGGTGTTAGTTTCCTTTAGGCTGGAGTGATTACTTTCAAATTATATCAATTAGTTGGCAGATCGTGTGGAGCAAAGTGTCAATAGTATTTCCTTCCTACCTCCCCTCTCTACCTTCTTCCTCCCTACCGTCTTCTTCTGTCCTTTCCCCCCTCTCTCCTTGACAACAATTCATACACAATGCCATTATAATTTTAGAAAAAATTACGAAAGTTTTCCTTGTTGCAAGACCGTATTACCACTTGTCGAAAGATATTTATAAAAATGTAAATATTTCAAGTTTGAATTTGTATGGTTTTGCTTTCCCCCCCTTCCAATTTATCTTGATAGATGCTTTTAGATCTAGTTTAGTTTGTTGATAGTCTAAAAGATGTTGACGAGCTTTTAAGGTAAGAGAAGGTAAGTGTGCCTTATTCTACTTCTAGGAGCTATATTTAACAGCTAGCATATTAGTCTCAGCCTCTCAGGAAATATACATTGACCGTTTGCTGTTTATATTTGCAAAGACAGTTGTCTGCTTTTTCAGTATAAACCTACTCTGAAAATCTACAGTCTTTCGTGTTGTTGCTTACTTGCTTTTGTTTTTGTTCATTCACATGAATGGTTTCCTTCTTGCAGTGGAGGACTTCTAATGGACTCTAAAGGAAATCTAATTGGAATTAATACTGCTATATTTACTCAGACAGGTAAAGTTTCTTCTTTGTATGCTCATACATAGACCATGAGGTTTTGAAATAAGAACCCGAAAAGATGCTTTCTCATTTTTTTCTTCCAGAACAAAATGCACAATACTAAATGTCTATTATCTCTAGAGCTTGGTCTTTAAGGAAGGCTGCAGAGTCTAGAACCACTAAATTTGTAGGTTTTCTTTCTAGCAATTATTTTATATCATTTTTTCACCAGTAAACCCAGTCTGATTTAGTATATCAAAATCTGAAATCCTGCTTTGACGCATATAAAACCATTTCCACTGCCACCTATCCATATTCTACCCTGCTAACTAGGGGAGAGCATCGGTCTGGACCCGGACTGAATTTTTTTTGGGGGGGGGGGGGGGGGGGGGTGAATTGGGTTTTGGTCCGGGTTCGGACCGGACCGGTTCATGCTCTCCCCTACTGCTACCCATAGGAACTTTCTTCTTCACATATACGGCACTCTTCTGGAAGAGAACCTGTGGTTCTTTCTTGAACAAACATTTAGAATGTATGGTGTTAGTGTAACGCCCCGAGCCCGGACAAGTGCTTACCTGCCCGAACCCGGTGCGTTAAGATACGATCCACGATCCTGACCGCTGCGCACTCTGATATTTAAATCCATCTGATAAGCCATAATAATCTGAAAAATATAATCAACAATTTGTGAGCTCGACAACCCGCAAGTTCCAACCGTCAATCAATCAGAATCATAATCATGTGGAAAATAATACGGAATATGACATTCAGTCAATAAACACAATCAAGAGACATGCATCACAAATAAAATACATGCATAACAATCTAGAACCCCCATTCGGATTCGACCACATCCTGTGCTTCTGAAATCTATCAATCAGTCAGACGCACACCTGGTAGCTCCACACTAACGACAGTCAGTCATTTCCTCTCTCAGGTGGTTCCACGCTGTCCGCTAGGCAGCTCTTTCCTAAGTTGCTCTGCCAGAAACATACACACAGCCACAAGACATGTCGATCGAAACACCACCATGCAATCATATGCATATCCATAAAATCAACATCAATACTCAACATGCATGCAACTACGAATATCAAGAGAGACATATCTGATATGAAACTGAAGAATAACGAATCAGTCATCTTCTTTTTCTTCTCTATATTCTTCTCAAAATTCCATCTTCTCCTAAAACCACACAATCATCCAATAATTTTAATTAGTCCATTAAGATATTTGATTATTACATCAACTAAAAAATTCAGGATATTACAGTTAGGCATTCCAAATTCAAGTCCTGTGATGACTTGATCTTTGTAGATGATGTCTAACTGTCGATATCGACATATATTCTGAAACAAACAAAGACAGGTACTGCCTTTTGTTGGTTCAGTTTTATCAGGTATCGAGCTAAACATGATTTATTCTCTCGTATAGGGACATCAGCTGGTGTGGGCTTTGCTATTCCATCTTCAATTGTATCAAACATAGTTCCTCAACTGATACAATCCGGCAAAGTGAGTTTTTTTCGTTATGTTGCACTATATTTCGTTTTCATGAACTCTGACGTTTGACTGCTATGATGTTAACATTTTGATGGACGTGACTGTTTTATGTCATAAGACGGTTGAAAAATTACTGCGATCTCGATACATCATTGGTGTTCTTATGCTCATGCATGATAGGTTTGGGAACTAAGCTAGATGTTGGCGGTCGAAGTAAAAATCTGTGACCAATGTTGTAAATTATAGTTTTTGTTAAGAAAGTAACCTAGAAATAGAACCGGAATGAAATTCCAGCATATGCAATTCCAACTAGGCATGTTTTGAATAGATTCTTATATGCTGCAGCAGGTGAACTGTGTGCTCAAGACATTTCTAGAAGAACTACTAAAATTCGTTAGTTTAATTTTCACACCCGCAGTTTCGATGTGGAGATAATATGTAATTCTAACTTTTACGGTCATGGCTGTTAAATTTTCAATTCATGTTATAATCCTTATCTTAATTTCACAGATATTTAGTTTATATACGATAATAGGTAATAGACAGCTAACTCACTCTAATTTTCAAGTGACAAAAAACTTTGATAGCCTCCACCTTTCAGTATCACTTTATGTTCTTTCTTAATTTTAGGAAGTGTCCAGGTGAGAAAATGAGGCAAACAGTTTCCACTTTTTCGCATCACTCCATTCTCTCTTAATAATTCAGAATCCATATTGTTCTAGGTCGTCCGTGGTGGATTAAACGTGGATATAGCTCCAGATGCAATTGCAAATCAGCTAAATGTTCGAAATGGGGCTTTAGTTTTGCAGGTAACATCATCAAATCCAGTCTGATGTTTTCTTATGGTCTTTCTCGTATTATAGTGGTAAGTATTGTATTATCATTGTTATATAGGGTTAATTGCAGATACCCTCTCCCTCAATTATGCCACAGTGACACTTAGACCTGAATTTTTAAACGTCACAATCACACCCCATAAACTTTCATTATCATTATCATTGGATAGGGGGTCAAAGTATTAGAAAATAAAAATCTAGGGAGTGTAACTGTGACATTTTAAAGTTCAGAGGGGGTTTGTATAGTTGAGGGGTAGTATCTGTAATCAACCCTTTACATATGAAAATTTTGGATCTGCATTGAGCCATAGAGAGAATGGGCAATCGGAAATCTAAAACACTAATTACATTTTTGAGGATTGTTTTTAAGGTTAGATTCACAACAATCTATAATATTTCGTAATGTTTTTTCCCCTTTCCGTTTGCTGGACTAATAGTGAGCAATGATGTATTATTTATTCTTTTCAGGTGCATAATATGAGGGATCTTATCGACAGAGAAATTTTAAGTGCTTATAGACGCATTTAACCTTAACAAACATGCAAATGTTAGCAATCAAGGTTAAATGCTTGTATGAAATTAATCCATTTTTATAATTGAAAATTGGAAACACAGATAATAAGACTTGAGAGTTTAGAAAATTAATCCAATTGAAAGTTAGACCACTCAATGAAATATTTTGTAGGACATGGAGTTAATATTGGCTGTTACTAAGTTTTCTGACCTCTTGCATAATTGTAAGGTTCCGGGGAATAGTCTTGCAGCAAAAGCTGGAGTGCTTCCAACAACTAGAGGCTTTGCAGGAAATATTATTCTTGGGGATATTATCATTTCTATTGATGGCAAACCAGTATGTCTAATCATTTTGGTTTATCATGTTTGATGTCTTATTGCATTATTTCTCGAGCCGATCCTTCAGATCTATTACATTTTTTGGGACCATGGTTCTATTTCTTTTGGATGACAGGTTAGAAGTAAATCTGAATTGTCTAAGGTCCTAGACAACTACAACGTAGGAGACAAAGTTGTGTTGAAGATTCAAAGGGGTGCGGAGAAATTAGAGTTGCCTATAACTCTGGAAGAGGAAAAATCCTGAAGTGGTACAATATTTTGCTGCTTTATTGATTTCAACCATGTGGTTTTGTTGTTCGATTGACATTGTCCCATTTTTCATAAAATAAAATAAAAATATTGTAACTTTGTTTCACCCAACCCCCGTGTTAACTTTTTCTCATTGAAAAATCAGTTAAATTATCAATATATGTTTGAATTTTTAAGGTGATTCATAGCTGCTGGGATGAAATTGTGACTACAGTTTTTCACTACACTCTTCTACAGCTAGACCCACTGTCAATTTTGAAAGATAGAAAGAAAATAGTAAAAGATTGGTTGTTGCATAAACTATTGAAAAAGATATGGTGAAGCTGCCAATTTAAAGATAGCTGGAAAAAAAAACACATAATGAAGCTTGCCGAAGGCTCTCTTTGAAACCTTGGATTTGGTGTTTACGGCTTTGCCTGATCCAATTAAATTGGTGGATTTGAATGCAAGATAGCGAAAGAAAAACTCCTCTAGCGAAAGCGAGTTACGTAGTTTTGCATGGATTTGTGTGTTGTATGGATCTTAGTATTTGGATTTCCCGAAGAACAAGAAAGATCACAGAGGAAGTTAAAGTTTGTCCTTGGTTTTTGTTGCCTTGTTCCCCACATCTTTGCTTTAAGGTTGTTTGTTGGCAGAGTGTGATGAAGATAAAGGGTAACGTTGGTAAGACTAAATCACTTACCTTCCCGAGATGCTTTGTTCCAACTTCTCTTTGTCTTTATTCATGGCTGTTGGAACCATCTAAAACAGCCTTTGATTTACTTGCTGCCGTCAGGCATATGATTGGAATGAATCTTATAGCAGATTCCTTTTGTTCTTTATTTTTATTTTGTTTTGTGCCTCTTTGCTTTAAAACTTTAGACCAATTTATATGTATATATAAGAAGCATCAATTTCTGTACCCTACAAAGAGGCTTCTTGTTGCTCCCCCATAACAGCTCTCCAGTTGGAAATTAAGCATGGTCTCTTACACTAGTGGAGTGGTCATCCTTTGTTTGTTTGTTGGCTCGTTTTGTTTTCAACTAGAGAAGGTTTCTGCAATTAGAGGTATGGAGCTCATTCTTAGACGGGAGAAAGATCGTGTTGGTTTACTTCAGAAACAGCGTTTGGCAATGGAAAATTTTGCGAGTGTGGAAGTTGGAGTTCATTTGGCTCCGTCGTCCCAATTTTTTGATTTCAACCAAAGCAGCAAAAGAAGAGTCCGAAGAGGATCAGATCCCATACATAACACAGATAAGAGGTGTTGACGCTGATGGCTGTTTATGAGAGAGGACATCAAAACTTATAGAAGAAAGTATTAGCATCTCCAATATGCTTGAAAATCTTTGCACATCTACAGCAGATCTAGAGTTTTGAGTCCATTCTTGGCCTTTCCTCCCTTGAGAAATGTTAAGGCACTTGTAGTTGGTTCTTGTTTTATAACATAGGGATGGAGTTTGGTTATGGAGAGATGCCACTTTTTTCACCAACTTTTGAATAGAAATGATGTTTTAAAAAATAAATCTATTGCTCATCTGTAGTCATGTTTTTTTGTTCGCCAAGGTATAAAGGAGTGGTCGGGAAGTGTTATCCTCGTTTCTCTCTGAAATAATTGTCAGTTAATGAGATTTTTATTTTTGTGAAGAAGTGATATTTGGTATGACAGATCCTCACAAGAAGTCATAATTTAGATGGGTGAACTTATTTACTTTTGCACTGGTAGGACATTTCTAGTTTTCTACTACTTAGAAGTTCTCAGGGAACTTAGGAGAATTCATCTCATTTACAAAAGTTTAGGTCAAATTCAGAGGGGACTGGACCATAATGTAACCAGATAGCACTGTAACCACTATGCTCCTAAGATAACTTTTAAAAACTTTATGTAGCTCCTGTCGATGCCTCTTTGGTGCCGATTACTTTGATTAGAGCATCACTTTAGCTGGAGCACTGGACTATGTAATAATATGCCGTTAAGTTCTTTTGCTTTCACTACACCTTTTTTTGGTTATTTTGGAGATACGTTTGGAAGACACTGAAATTTTAATTTTTTAATAAAGAGGTAAGAGGGGACCATGAAATGTCACTGCCATAGGATTTATGGTTCAACAGCAATCAAATTAATTACATCAACTAAGTGCTTAATGTCATCAGCAATCTAGACCTCCGCTTTTGGGGGTCAACCTGCACCAACTTATTCCATTTGAACAATACGGTCCTTCCGTCATAGGAGTAATAAAGTGTGTTTTTTATTATGTAAGGTATGGTTTTTTCACTTTTTTGTGTAAGGTATGATTATTGTGCAGATATTTGTAGGCGATGGCAAAGAGAAATGATAAATTACAGTTTCTCCCTTCAAATATGAATTTTTTATTTTCCACCAAATAATAAAAGAACAACATTTTGCCCCCTCTCAGATTTTGTATTAGTTTGGTCAAACTTGTCAAAAAAATAAATAAAATGTCGTTGTCTTCTGACTCGAAAGAGAAATTGCCTCTCATGGAAATCTTAGTCCGAAAGATGTGATGATAATTCGTTGAGATAGATATGTGGGTCAAGAAGTTTATCTCCTGAAAAGGTAGATGATGTTCAACCTAAAGGACTGATTGAGTTTGAGGTAGTCGGTCCATTTGAGACACGGGAATAATTGGTATTTTGGGTTGTACAATGTATCTCTTGTGCCACAACTATGCGAGTATGTTGATGATCATTTCACATTCTAAAGTTTCAAAATATTCATTAACTACTCAAACAACTCGATTAGCTCAGTCTGTAAAACTTCGGCCTTGTATTAGTTCAAACTAGAGATCAAATCTCAATTTGTGATTTACATGTTAGAGATATAACTAAAAAATACCAAACATTTTCAAAGAAGAAGAAGAAGAGACGCAGCTACCCTATTGGTTATTGTGAAAACAAAAAAACAAAAAGACTAATGCATAACAACTTTACAATTCCAGGGCAATGGTTATTCCCTACAAGCACGGGGGGTGGACTTAGGTGTCAGCACGTGTAGACAAGTGTCCATGCTAGAAAATTAATATTGATGCGAGATATTAAGCAAAATCAATGTATGTCCACGATGCCAACTAAACATAGTGTAACTTGTGAATGTGTGATCAACTCACAGATTGAATAGAAAGTTAAAAACTTAAAAAACATCATCAAACAATTAGTGATTTCCGATGTAGAATTATTCTGGAGTGTGTGATACAAAATCAAAAATCACACATTACATTTACATTACGTAGTCTTTCCTTAATTTTTTAAACTCATCACCCCCTAGATTACGTTGTAAGTTGTAACAAACAAGTTTGAAGTTAATATATATATATATATTAATTATTATATTATTTTTGGGTAGATTTATTTTTAAAAGATTTTGCCTTCAATATCGTCTTGGGTCCGTCACTGCGTACAAGTGGAAAATTATAAAGGAAAATATATTGTTAGTCGCTTATGTGTTTTGATTTGGTGATTTTGGCGATTATAATCTATCATGATTCAAGGTGATTTTCAACGAATGGCTACCACTACCATCAAAATATGAAAGTTCTAAAGACTCATGCAAAACTCGGAAGACTCTCCTTCACCCTGCTAACTAAGCGTCATTGCAAAATCATTCTAATTATCTGCAATACATTTTATTATCATTCTATTATATGAATTATCGATCAGAGACATCTCCTGATCATAATTGTATAGTTTTTTAATAAAAATTTATATGGTTTATCTACAACAACATCAAACCTCACCAACCAATCTCAAAGGGAATAAAATACAAAAAAAGCAAAAAAAAAACCAATCTTACCCACGTATGATACATCCTTCTTTATGCTTAGAAGAAGAGGAAGAAGAGGATGAAGAAGGTGATGAAGAGCTAGCACTCCACCACTTCCTCCTTGCGATGAAAACTCCGGTGACACCCGCATGCGGCGCATTCCATTGCCGCCACTGAGCCATCCTCCCCACCAGCCATGAACTCCCTACATCCGTCCACCACGTGCCGCCCCATGCCGGCGGCGTGGTTCTTCATGCACTCCAATCATATGCCTATTATGCAATATACGACGAAAACTCATGCACTCCAATCATATTTGATGTATGAGTAGTACATGTTATACAATATACGACGAAAACTCTCATTGAACTATTTCTAGCCATTGGACATGTCACATGTGAGTTCTTATTTATTATTGATGACTTATACCAAATCATAACAAATACCTGAAGATTTCTTTAAGCAAGGCATGTTGAACATTCAAATCCATATTTGCCTAAAATGGGCTCAGAGCCTCAGACTCGATTAAGATTTTGGGTTGACTGTTTTTGTCCATAGAAATTATTTTGATATTTTTATTTGATTTTGATGTTCAAACAATTTGCTTATTTTGTATATGTGCATTTCTAGTAAAATATACATGACGCGACGACAATTTTTTTAAAGGTATCAAAATAAATGTAGCATCAGGACCAAATATCGATCTCAATTCACAAGTGATTACATGTTTGAGATTAAGTTAAAAAAATACGTAATGCTTTCCAAAAAATGCAGCCACAACAAAACATAAAGAAATAAATTTAAGGGTATCGTAATATCTTCGACGTAATGGTAATCAAAAAATATATTGATGGAAAAACTGCCATGCATGTTAATACCACATGCATGTTATGTGATTGGTTCAATTCGTTAACTAATTATACTGATGTGAGGTAGTGCATGTGGCATTTAAGGGGTGATGGGTTAGGAAAAAGAAAGAAACCAGGTACGGTGAGAAGAAAGCTAGGTGTTGTTGCTGGTCTCCTAGTCCTCTCCACCTCTGATTGGTTTGTAATGGGAATGAACAGCTGAGGGGTCCTTGAAAACATATGCACCAGCTTGGCTGGTCTATTTGTTGGTACATTGACTACTTTGTTAGCAACTTGCATGTATGATTGGAAGCCAAAGAAATTAAGATAGATATGTCTTTTCTGGTAGCGGTTGCGAGGACTTCGATCAAGTGAGTACCCTACATTCTTCTTGTTAGAGGCTTGCATATTTTGGTTGAGACTCAAACTTCTGGAGAACTAACGGTTGTACCGAGTACCTAGCTAAGCTCTAATTCTTCACCTTTGTACGGTTCACATAAATACACAATCACAATTGTGATCATAAAAAATGTTCAATAAATGGTAATTACATTTATGTACATAGTATTAAGGTAATTATTAGATGATGTTGTAGAGACTTGGGTGTTGGGCCGGGCCGGGCCGAAAATCCGACCTAGCATGCCGGCATGACACAGCACGATCTGACTCCCAAGTCTAACGGTAGAATTTCTAATACGTATCTCCACATGTTCTTTTTGATGGTTGGTGGGAAGGATTTGAAGTAATGGATGAAGCTCTTTAATAAAATCAGAAAATATATTCATTCAATTTTTGCATTTCCTCCTTTTTCGAGTAATGGACTTAAAAGTTGGGTTGTTGACACTGCACCAAATTTTGTGTCCACATGAGAATATTGATAGCATTATTAAGATGTCTCAATAATATTAAAATAAAGTTCCCACTTGAGTCCTCTTTTATATTGAAATCAAAGAAGCATATCTTAAGATTTGGATGCTTGTAAAAATAAATATAAAAATGACGATTTCCGTAATTTCAACTTTTATTAGGGTAAAACTGAAAATGTCTAATTTCAAAAGATTCAGAAGTGGGTACTTTGGTAAGGTCCACCTTGCAGGTTACCTAATTGGCGATATGCACTCAGATTTTTGCTATTGCCGGATGTACACTTGTTAACCGAACATATTTGCTCATATGCACATCTGTCATTAGTGGGGCCCACTCTGTCATTGTTTCCATCCAACGTTGTTAGACAATTTGTAAATTAAACCTCATAAAATACAAATATCCTTAATATTAAAAATAAAAAATTAAAAGTTGAAAACATAAAAAACAAAAAACCCACGTGCCTTCTCCCTCTTCCCCAAACTCTCTCTCTCTTCCTCCAACACCATTTTCTCTCTCTACTCTCTCTCATCCATCTCATGGCCCTCTCTCCTCCCTTCCGCATCCTCCTCCCCAAACCATCTCTCATCTTAACATACAATGAGGTTCATACACTTACGATGGCTTCAATTTTTGGACTAAAATATGATCTGATTGGAAATTGGTTCAAATTGTTAAGTATTGGTTAGCGTAAATTTTAGCAGAGGTTTCTTTTCCTCAGATGTAAATCATTTCTCCATGTTACTTCTTGATGAGAAATGGATGGTGATTGGTGGATATTAAAACTTTAATAACCAAGCTGGATGTTGGGAATTAGGTGTTGTAGCTTAATCTTTTTTGACATTTAATGCTAAGTGAGTATAATTGCATAATTGAAAAATGCATGTTCTAATTAAAATTCTTAATGTTAGCATAGTCAAATTTAAATTCATATAACTTACAAGGATATTCCTAATTTTCCTATGCAGAAGAAGATGTTGCCTTTTGAGTTGATTGCTAATCTGTTATAGAGCAGTGAAGTCAGCATTCTCCATTTCATGTCGTAAGACATACAAAAAAATAGATCACATCCACAGTAAACAAATCACCAAAAAGTTCCACATTTTCAAGTACAGAAAATCCAAATCATCATAATACTTAATGTAAACACATTCGCTACAACATAACAGTAGTTCGCTACTTAATTACCACTTAATAGAAAGAAGTACAAGCTTTGGGCATTAAGACCCAGGTGGACCTGGGAGCTGGGCCGTGCCGGCCCGGCCGAATTCAGCCAGGTCAGTCGTGCCAGCTTGGCCCGACTCCCAGGTCTAGACCCAAGACATGCAATAACACAACTTAATATGAACAATTACTACATCCCATATGCACCACAATTAGGATCAACACTTGCCACAAGTAAGAATCACAAGGAGTCTTGGGCATCAACCACCATACATATTAGTAGATAATATTCATATTCCCAACACATGGGGCAACAAGCAACTTCACCCATAGAAGCTCTTCACACCCTGCCTCAGTGGCATCTTCTTCACTTGTATTCCAGCATCATGTTGTTCTCTGGAGGCGCAGATGTTGGACTAGGATGTGACATTCCGTTGGAGCATAGAGTCGAACACGTGACGGGTGTGGGGGAGGAGGGAGAGCTCTCCAAGAGCGGGGAGGGCGTGGTTGTGGAGAGGAATGGAGTTGGGGAGGCGAGGGAGGAGGAGGAGGACGGGGAGAGGAGATGGATGACAACATGGATGATGTGGCAGAGGGTGGGGGAATCGAGGGGATGGTGGTAGGGAGGGCAAGGAAGGTGTAGGATTCAAATTAAGGTTTTGATTTTGGGGTTCAACAATGATGGTCTACGATGACATTGTCAATCTTCTCCTGAATTAAAAGTAGCATCTCTATAGTCATGCCATCATCTGACCCAGTGGCAGGGGATGCTGGAGGAGGCATTCCAGGTGGAGAGGATGGGTTGTGGGAGGTGGAGGGTGGTGGTGAGGGCGAGGAAGGAGGGGGTCGACGGGGTGGGGATGGGTGGAGGGGAGATCGGTGAGGAGGAGGAAGAAGAGAGGGAGGAGACATGTTTTAGTGTAGTTTTATGTTTTTAACTTTTTGATTTTTGTTTTTAATATTAATGATATTTGTATTTTACAAGATTTAATTTGCAAATTGTCTAACGACCCTAGACAAAAAGATGACGGAGTGGCTTTCACTAACAGCAGAGGTTCATATGAGTAAATATATTCGGTTTACAAGTGCACATCTGACAATAACAAAAACTCATATACATATCGTCAATTAGGCAACTTGCGAGGTGCACCTTAGCAAATTACCCTTCAGAAATCAAGAGAGAAAAATGTCATGCACATCCATGCGTGCATATGAAACATGGATCGTTCATTTAAAAAAACATAGACGTAACAATATTAGAGTGCATATGTACCTCAGACCAAACTTGAATTATCTCCAATTTCTCTCACCTCTCTAACTACCCATTGTGGACGTGGGATATATACATGTCATCCAAAGCTGAAGCCACGAAATCCCACTCCCTTGTAACTTCCCAGGATGAATTATTATAATAAATAGTAATAACAATAGATGAGAAGGGAGGATTGGACGTAGTCATCAAGATAGAGTATTGTAGTCGCCCGAAAAAATGTGTCAAGCCCCACGCGCCTCATGTCTCCAAGTCATGTATACGACGTCCCCTTGCTTGCTGATGTCGCTACTTGCTGGAGCTCTGACGGGCTGCGTCGCCAGAAAAGAGAGAGAGAGGGAGATGAGTGGAATGAGTGGAGAAGAAGAAAAATGTCAGAAAAGGAGAAGAAGGGTGGGTGTTTCTCTCATTTATAAGTCAACCTCACACCCTACCCATACTTCCCCCTTAACCCCCACCATACCTCCTCACTTCACACCATACCCCATCACATCAACCCATCTCTTCTCCACCCACCAAGCAAAGCCTCCACTTACACATACTTAACCTTCTAATTAAGGTTTGGGATTTAACACTAAGCCTCTTTCATTGAATTTTCCTAGTGGAATGATGTTGGGTTAGGGCATTATCCGCAATAAATCTCTTTTCCGATCGTGTATATAAATCGAATATAAAGCCACTACTACGAAATGATGTCGAAATCATCTCAGAAATTAAACTTACATGATCGTAATATAGTAATTGAACTTATGAGTACATCATAGTTCAATTACGACCAACACAGTTGTTCGTATTTCATTTTCTTCTTCCAAGCTAACACCCTTCTCCAAAAAGAAAGTGTGCCGCTGAAGCAAGCCGCTTTCGCTAACTCACTCGTTTCGTTATTGTCCAAGTCTCAATTCGAAATACCTCAACTTCTTTTGAACATATCAGGTGTGAGGTTCCATCCTTAGCCTCAGCCTTTGAGTCCTGTGATATGTGAGACTAGTGAAGAAATGGGTGCTCCACTACGAAAGGGAGCCAATCTTGTGAGGAGTTTGACGAAGATCAAGCAAGAAGATTCTTCTAGGGGGACTTTGTGACTATCACTCTTGAGACTTTCTTGTAAAGTGGAAAGTAGTCATCAAGATAGAGTATTGTAGTCACCCAAAAGAATGCGTCAATGATGATTCCTTGGAACAGTACAAGGTCCCTTTCTTCCGAATTATGAAAGAGTCACAGAACTCTAACTCTCAGGAGATTCAATAAAAGAAGAATGCTGAGCGGGAGACTCTGCTCCCAGGGAAAATGGAATGTCTCGATTTCTTTCAAAAATTGAAAGCTGAAGACTGTGACACACTAATGGAATCCTGTCAAATTGGTATCAAGTCATTTTCCTTTGTCAATGTTAATTGAAATGTGAGAGTTGGGCCCTTCTTTTCAGCACTGTGATACATGCAGAATGCGATCTGATTTTAGCAAGAGTGTTGGGTAGAAGATGTGGTATTCTAAGCCATAAAGAGGCTTAAAGTGAGGCACGTACTAGGGTGTGTCCTGGTTTGAGAGGTGTTCATATGGAGAAAGCAAGGTTGTAAGGCGGAGCGAATCTGGAAAGATTGCCTTAGTTCGGATTGTTCTCTGCAACTCGGGAACATGAAGTTGGAATCGCTAGTAATCGCGGATCAGCATGCCACGGTGAATATGTACCCGGACTCTGTACACCACATGTCACACCCTGGGAATAGGTTTCACTCGAAGCATCAAACCAATGAGCAACCATGACTAGGTAAGACTTTCCCTCTTGGATTGAGCGATCGACTACGAAGTGAGTTAGCAAACGTTGTTGCTACTATACTCACTCATCTGATCGCCTTCTTTTAGATGACACGCCTGACTTTCACGTGGCGAAGGCCATTGGAAGCCTCGAACCGTGTTGAATGTTGGTGACTCTGGGTCTAAAGTGGGCTACAACTCTCTTTCCAAGCCTCGCACCACTACTAAATGGTGATACGAAGGTGGCTACTGGTTTGGAGGGCTACTGTGTTTGGATTCGATCACCGATTGTGTGGTGAAGTTGTGGTTCGCTTAACACCGAGTCAGGGGGACTTAGGTGTCGTGATCACGCGCGGGACAAGCGTGAACGGGGTTTTTGCCGTGCTGCCTCTAGGAGTGGCGCTAGCTAGCGGGGGAACACGTGGACAATGTCATCAAGATTCACGAAATAGAATCAATAATTATCTAAGTGCAACAAAATAATTGGCATTAAAGTTTAAATGTATCATAATTATGACCAAGAAGGAATAAACGTGGTGAACTTCCGTCTGAAATCGAAACACAATTCAGATCTGGAATCGACAAGGAATATATCATAATTGTGATCTGAAATCAAACACTTGAAATCCATAACAAAAGAATAATACGTGGGATTGTCATGTACTTGTTAAAAGAAAGATCTTGAATTAAATTAAACCAAAATGGCAAAATCTTGTAAAAGAACATTTGCAATCTTGCATCCATGCATAGTCCAGAACATGTTGGTTATCCACAATATTAATCAAAATTTTCATTGATGCTGGTATATATTGGATCTGAAGTTATACTATATTAATTACCATTGATTGCAAATTTACAATTGAGGATTCAACAATATCAAATCAACAAAGGTGCAGCTATATTCTTCAGAAAATTTGACTCCGTGAAATTTGAAACTTGGACTTCATGAATTCGAATGTCATCTTAGACCATTACACAATCTCATCACTGATGTGGGCTAAAACAGGTTCTTAAGGGAACCACTAGTGCATAATAGTGAATAGTCGTCGCCCAATAGACGTCAATCACCCAAAGAGACGTCACCCAATAGACGTAGGTCGCCCAAAGAGACAACGTCTATAGGTATAGACGTCGGCTATCAATACAGTTGACGTCTATGGCGTCCTCTAGACGTTGATTGTTGGAAAAACCATTCAACCGACGTTTATACCCCGACGTTTATCCTCCACACCTATAGACGTCGGTTGTGTTATATAGTCGACGTCTATTCCCCCATCGGGGTATAGACGTCGGGTGTGGGATATAAATGACGTCTATAGGTTTATAAATCTAATTTCGTTTCAGTTTTTTATCTTTTATCCCGACAAAAGCCCGAACAAACCCTAATCTCCGCGACCCTTGACATCTCTTACAAATCTCCAACCAGCGCAACCTCGGTCGTCTTTCTCCTCCTCCGCGACCACCACAGCCTCCGCCACCACCGTCACCCTTCACCTCTGCAACCTCAACAACCTCTACGACCCTCCACCTCTGCGACCCTCATCTTCCGTCAAGGTGAGCAAACCCGATTTACCATATTTTATGAATCATTATACAAACTAAACAAATTTAGCATGACTGAATTTTTATTATTGGAGAAGATGAGGAATGCTTTTCAGTTTTACACTTAACATGATTGAATTTGTTTGTTGGTGGATTGTAGTTTTTGAACTCATGGAAGTTGAGGCCATTGATTATTTAAAATTTGAATCATGCACATGAGGTTTGGATTAGGATTTGTTCATACTAGGAATCATGTTCAATTGTTTTAAAAACTAATTCAACATATTGAGATGATAGATTTTGCTCCCTCGTTAGTATAGCAAAAGAACATAGTTATGTCAAACTTTCAAGTGCAGTTGTTGCTCATTTATCAATCTCTGCATATAACCTGAAGTCATCTTTTTCATTGTTATAACATGTTTCTCAAGTTATAAATCTCATGGTTAACAATGCTTTAAACCAAAATATGAATTTCATCTATTCATTGAAGGATGATTAACCATCCACTCTATAATTGAATTCACAACTTATTATGTTCATGTGAGAAATTCAAATCGAAACCAACACATCTTTGGCACCCTACTAACTCTATTAACTGTTATGATATGATTAGGGTTTTTTCTTACAAATAAAAAATGGGAAGAGAAGTGTAAGAGATGAAACCAACATAGGTCTCCGTCTACGTGCATGCATGTGATGCCATTACGGGTGGATCCAGAAAATTTTCATGGGGGGGGGGGGGGGGGGGGGCAGATTTTTTTCATGGCAGCCGAACTAAATGATTAATAAACTCAAATTTTTAACATAAAAAGCACACATAAAAGTCATTGGAAGATCACTAGGGGGGTCCAACACAAAGATAACAAATCTCTCTTGTATTTGATTTGATTTAAGCATTTGTTTTGGTTTGGGTTTGTGTTAACGAGAAGTTGGAGTTAGCTTACCAATAAGGATTTTGAGAAGAAGATGTTTGGGAGATTGGAGTTTTGTGTGGTGATTCCCAACGTGGTGGACAAAATCTTTATTGGGTTTTGAATTTTGCACGTTTTTATTTATGTTTCCTTAGAATTATATTCTAATTTTGGTGTTTTGTCTACTTTTTTATCCAATTTTGTTTCATTTGGATTGCATGATTAACTAGATGTTTTTTATTTTTTTGTGAACTTTAGCTTTCACCGTGGAAAGATATTTCAAAAGGAAAGAAAAAACTATTGATTCGTCTGAAATAATTTTTTTTGATGAAGTGAAAGAAAAAGAGTCAAATAGTTGTGTGAACCAAAATCCAGATGGGTATCTTTCGAAGGGGAATGTTGTAATCAAGTTTAATATATTAATATATTTTTTGCTGAATTTTATGATTATGTATTATGAGTTAAGGTTTATATTTTGAGACGCCCTTTGAAAATTCCTAGGTCCGCTACTGCATAATCATGAATTTTAAAACATCTTACATTGATATAATCATGAATTTTAAATCACCTTACATGGATCAAAATAATGAATTTTCAAAACAATTTATATGTATATATATCATATAAGTATATTATAAGATTTTAAAAAAAAAGGATTCGCCCCTGGATACCATGCATACAAGTAGGACTGTTGCACACCCTTCCTCATGAAATGTCTTAATTGACAAGATGTTAACGAATTAGTTGAAATGAGAATTAGAAGATGAAGGATGAAATGCCCATTCACATTAAAAAAAACTGAATTGCTAAACATCGCCCTAAAATTACTTAAATCGTCCATTGAAATTACCAAATTACCCTTCATCCTATTTTTGCTTATATATCTCACAATTTCACTCTTTTTTCAAAACTTTCTCTTCCTATACCTACTACAGAAGATTAGGAATGTCTCGGAGGCCAGGCAAGCAGCCAGCAGTTCCCTTGGTGTACCCGTATACGGTAACCTTACGTTATTTATTTGTTTTCAAAAAAAAAAAAAAGTGGTCGGCGTCCGAGGGAGACGCCCCCCGCATGGGGCGGGCGTCCGAGGAAGTCGCTCCCCCCATGCGGGCGGCGTCTCCCTCGGACGCCCGACCCATGCGGGCGGCGTCTCCCTCGGACGCCGACCACTAGCGGGAGACGTCTGGGGAAGACGTCTTCCCGATGGAGGAGACGTCTTCGGCAGACGTCTCCCCCAAAGAGGAGGCATCTCCAATACACGCCTCCACCATACGGGAGGCGTCTCTCGCAGACGCCTCCACAATTTTTTTTTAAATTATTAAATCTGATAATTACTCTAAAAAGTTGTGATAAATCTGAAAAATTAATTTAACAAATTCTTATTAAGTTTAACATTTGTGATATTTAGTTTTAACAATTTTTGATTTAGTTTAACAATTGTTTTAATTTAGTTTCACAAATTTTGATTTAGTTTAACAATTGTGATAATTTAGTTTAACAAATTTTGATTTAGTTTAACAATTGTGATAAATATGATAATTTAGTTTAACAAATTTAACAAATTTGTAATTAAAATTTCAATTAATAGTCATCGGGTCACAGTGGAGGGAAATGCAAGTCGATACCATTACACGCCTTCCGTTCTTTAGAGGATGATTCAGCACCGCGTCATCCACGTAGACGGGGGATATCTGCTTCGGTCAGGAGGGAGAGAGAGGCATTACGTCGTCGTGAGGAGGATGATGATTCCTTCGATGATGAGCATGTGGACAGTCCCGACGACGGGAGCGACGATGATGACCCGTATGAGTTAGAGCGCCCGGAGGTGGAGAGGCACGGGAGTATAGCAGAGGACGTGGTCGAGCGGGTAGTTCTACTTCCGCCGGATGGATGGTGCGGAAGGGTAGGGGTGGGAGGTTTACGACCGGGGATTCGAGCTCGTGCACTGTTGATCCCCGCTCTCAGAAGAAGAAGAGGGTCCATGACGATTCTTGGATCGTGAGCAGTATGACGCCTGGTGGTCCTTTAGATGGGAGCGTCATTCCTAGTTTCTGGGGTCACATCGCTAGAGGGATCTGGGACGGAGAGGATCAGAAGGTTCTGAAGTGCCATAATCGGCACAGAGCCTGTACAACACTACAGGGTTGGCGGTCTACACTGAGTGCTGATATCAGAGAGGAGATTAGTGCCACGCATTTGGGGCACTTACCGTACAACATGTTCCCTTATCTTGACATGCCTTTGATTTCTGCGTTTGTGGAGCGGTGGCAGCCTGACACCAACACTTTCCACATGCCTTTTGGAGAGATGACGATCATGCTTCACGATGTTTTCCAGATCCTGCGCATTCCTGTGGATGGTCGTCTGGTTAGTGCTTAGGGGTCGACGTCTGAGCTGAGGTGTTATGTGGCAGAGTTGCTTGGTGTCACACCTGATGGTCTGGCGAGAGATACAGCTTTATGGAGTGGTGGTGGTGTCGGCATCGACTCCCTTGAGGACCTATGCAGACGGGCACGACCTCCGCGGGCCGATGATACACAGTTGACGGCGTACCTATTCTTGATGCTCGGAGCCATATTGTTTGTCGACAAGAGTGGTTGCCGGATCAGACCACGCGATCTACTGGAGGCTAGGGACCCGGACACCGTTCGTGAGTACTCGTGGGGGTCAGCGACGTTGGCATACCTGTACCGTCAGCTTGGGATAGCTAGCCGTGCAGATTGTTCTGGGATTGCAGGTTGTCTTACGCTGCTGCAGGCGTGGATATACGAGTACTTTCCCGCATTCTGCCCGCATCGTGAGCGGAAGATTATCGACGAGGGTCATCCACGTTCGGGTATGTGGGCCGTCCGGAGAGAGGACAAGAGCGATGAACGATTGCGTTCCATCCGCGCACGGCTAGATCAGATGACTGCATTAGAGGTATCAAACTTCACACCATTTACATTTATTTATTTAATTTTAAGATGTATTATTATTAATGTGTTAAAGTTTAGGTGGAGTGGTTACCATATGGTCCTGACCCAGCAGCGGATGTCCCGAGGACTTTATTGATGGACCTTATTCGTTATCGGGATATCATAGAGCCTTATATGCCCGATCGGGTCTTGCGTCAGTTAGGATATGTTCAGGTGATCCCGTTTGACATCCCGACACCAGAGCATGCGGTGCTGTCTGCGACAGCAGCGACGTACGACGTCAGGTTCCCCGCTTCTACAGTGGAATCGACTTGGCGGACATTTCCGAGATCATGCCGACTGTTCCTTGGCGACTTCAGACGTAGTCGCGACCCCTCTGAGTGTGATGCACGTTATCTTGATTGGTTCGGTAGTTACTCACATCCTATCATCGTCCGTGGTGCCTCCCGGAGAGCAGATCGACCACCAGATAGGACGTGTGGCGATCTGGTAATTTTTTCATTTTATCTATATTTATTTGTACCGTATATTTTGTTAATGTACGCTAATGTTATTGTTATGTGCAGTGGATGGGTAAGATGATACGGGCTGTAGAGCCATTCTTGCAGAGGAGGGATGAGCTGCCAGACGATGACATGAGAGCTGCATGCGGAGATTTGGATGAGATCATACACTCGTGGCATGCTCAGTTAGGCATCTCCGACCATGATTCGGATGATGAGTAGGCTGATCTGTTGTACCGTACTCTTAGTATTTGCATTTATATTTGTTTATCTGTCGTACGCTTATTATTTGTATTTGTGTTTGTGTTTGCTAACATATCGTACGCTTATTATTTGTATTTGTGTTTGCTTATTTGTCATACGCTTATTATTTTTATTTGTGTTTGCTAACATATCGTACTATTATATATAATGCAAATAAAGCAAACATATCAAAACATATTACATAATAAAGCAACACTATATAATGTACAAACATATCAAAACATATTACATAATTGTACAAACATATCAAAACATATTACATAATTGTTGCCAATATGCTATCCTATTTTGGTACTCCAGCTCCCATCCAATAACACTCTCATCTCGTACTTGAAACCACAAAGTCGCTATAGGAGGTACGGGGAATCCCTCATTCAAATCCAAACGAATGTAATGAGCGTAACTCCCTAAATGAGCAATAATCAACTCTCTGCACAGTCTCGTCACGGTAGGTGGACTCTCCCAAGGTAGAACTGTAAGACATGGGTACAACGAACCATCATTTCCGAGAGAGAAGAACATAACTGCACACTTGTAAAAATTTGCAATGGGAAACAAGTCCGTCCACGTCTCCATGTAGTGATTCTCGCCACAAGGTCCCCCGCCCCAATTAATCCGGTGACGAGCCTGCGTCACACCGTCGTAGTATACGTGCTCATAAAAAGATGGGTTCGCAGCTAGCTCATTTGAAATCGAACGACGGGCGAGTTGCCAATTGTCTTCACCACCGTGGAAAACATCGGCGACACATCGAAATCCACAGTTTCCATCAGCACGTACATCATTCCACTGGTGTAGGAATGACATAATGATTCCTGGAATCCTATCCGCATATGGGAAGTCGTCTACGTCAGCCCGCCCAGTCACTACAATATCAACAAAAAATACAGTTACATATAATAACAAAAGATACATATTTACTGAAATAAATAACAAAATTATAATAACAATAAATATAGGGATGGTATACCTGATCCTCCCCTCACAGACGAAGAACCAGAAGATCGACCACGACCTTTGCTTCCACTACCGGAAGAACGACCACGACCTCTACTCCCACTACCTGAAGATCGACCACTACCTCGCTCTGCATACTCAAACGCACTAGGGTCCTGTCGTGTCGACTTTCCCCTTGGTCGACCTCGTAGCTTTGTTTTTTCTGCAGGCTCTCTCAAATTCGCATGTTCGGGGTGTAGCTGCTCGAATAAAACCCGAGAGGCAGATCAAATTACGGTGGTGTCACTTCCTGCAATCTCATCAACTAGGCTGCGAAAATGTTTGGCGTCTTGAGCTGCCTGAGACACAAACTCTGCGTTCCCGGCTCCTTCCCCAATGACAAGTGTCCTCCAGAACGAATGCATCTGCTCTAAGTAAATTCCGTTGTCTGATTCAAGACATCCGCGGATGGTACATGCGCAAGGTATCCCATGAGAAGTCAGAAAAGCGCACTCACAACGATATTCAACTTCATCATCTAACTGTTGCATTCTTTTCACCTCCTCACTCAGCAATTGCAAGCAGTGATGCGAAACTCGACCATTTATGTGACGATATAGAGCATGTCCAAAATTAGTCAAATTTCGCCGTCACGAGTCTTCAAGAGCGTTTTGAATATTCGTCAGCTGCATTTCAATAGCCGCGTTGACGCGCTCGAAAAGAGTGTCCAGAGCTGCAGTCGATGTAGAAATCCACTCTTTTAGAGCCGAATGAGCACTTTCGACCCTACAATTCGTGGTGTTCCCAAAATGAAGGACTTTGTTCGTCCAATTCAGCACAAACTTTTCTTTATGCACCAACCACGTGGTGTCCAGATACTCCGTGATAGCCGGCCACGATCTATACAAATCTTTCAGAGCATACACAGCTCTATCATACTCGGCTTCTGAAGTAGAAAACATGATTTTCCTCCATCTTCCACGCCTCAAAGTCTCTGCCATCTGCTTATTTTTGCCAAATACGTGGTATGCGTAGTTCAATACGTCTTTATTGATGTGCCATGTGCAAAGTAAATGAGCAGAGTCAGGAAATACCTCTCTCACTGGTCGCATAAGGCCTAACTCCCGGTCTGTTATTATTGCAGTCGGGCTGACAGTCCCCAATAACAGATCTCGCAACTTCTCCATCACCCACAGATAACTGGAGTAAGTTTCATCCATCAAAATCGCATATCCAATAAGGAAATTCATGTTTTTTAGTGTGACCCCAATCATTTCGAACAAATGCATCTTATACTTGTTCGTCTTGTAAGTCGAATCCATGCAGACAACGAAAGGATATGTCCGCAACAACTGGACTGACGTCGGATGTGCCAAAAAAACGTGAGTGACGACATCAGTTTCTGGATCTGCCATAATCCAATGTAAGTACTCACACTGCACTGCTTGATAGAGAAGCTGCTGGACGGGATTCCGGTCTTCAGATTTTGTCCTCCTCATGTAATCTCTGAAATTATAAATATGCCTTTGATTTGGATTGTCCTCCGGGAATTTTTCTTTTACTGCCTTCAAGATGTTCCGTGGTTTTGCTTGCGCCTCAGTCATATCACGAACAATCTTCTTCGCCCCAGAATTTAGACCACTAATTTGACGATGACCCTCTGGATAAACTGTCAGTCTGTGGTTGTGATGTCCGTGAGCACTATTAAAAACCACAACCCATCCATCACGATCTCGTCGCTCCACCACTTTTATTAAGAAACGGCAACCGCAACCCTTTCTTTTGGTGTTTCTTCGAAGTGCAGTATCCATATCCCGAGACTCCATTTGATTTCGCCGGTCGCATCTCAAATAACAATCCATCCGACTATCTGATCTTGTTTTGTACGACGACACGACCAAAAAAAACCCAGCTCCGATAGCTACTTGTTTGGCCCATTTACATGCTTCATCGATTGTTTCAAAGATTTGTGTAGTTTGAAATAACTCACTGTAATCCACTCCATCACCACCGAAATCTTCCAACGGAACCTACAAAAATAAAATCGAAATTTAAAAAATCAAAAAAAATTCGGGCGTCTGTATTAAACGCCTACCCCATGGGAGGGCGTCTGAGTTAAACGCCCTTCCCAAGGGTGAGGCGTCTGAGTAGGACGCCTGACCGAAGGGAAGGGCGTCTACTACAGACGCCTTACCCAAGGGGAGGACGTCTACATAAGACGCTTCTCCCGTTGCGTAGGCGTGTGCGTTAGACGCCTCGGCCAAGGGGAGGACGTCCTACGCAGACACCCTCACCTTGGGGGAGGCGTCTAATGCAGACGCCCGACCCAAAATTTGCCCCGCGCCAGGCTTACCTCACCGGATGCATCACCCTCGCCAGACATTTTCGTGGTGTTTTTACTGATAAATTATGAATATACAAGACCGTAGGCCTAATTTATAGACACGGGACGATATGGGTATTAAATATATTGTTAAGGGCAATTTGGTAATTTCAAGAGGCGATTTAAGTAGTTTTGGGACGACGTTTAGTAGTTCCCTAAAAAATCACACATAGATAATAAAGATGAAATCTAGATAACGGAACAACTCACATGTGTTGGAAAATTACCAAATGCATCCAACATGTTTGGATGAAATTGCAATAACATACAAGTAATACCAATTAATTTGCAAATCGATCCTAAACTACAAATAGCCCCCCTAAATAAATAAAATTACAAATCCACCTCTCAAATTGGATAAATTTCAAAATACCTTTTAAAATTGGAAAATATGTCAATCAACCTAAAAATATGAAAACAAACATAAAACATAAACATTGATTGCTCTAATAGTAAGAATAGACACACACCAAGCTAAATATTGGATTCTATCTCTCTTATTGTTGGAGGAGTTATAATTAAAACACAAACTATCTTAGTCGTAAACGAGGATGCACATCAAGATTGATATTGAATTTCCTCTCTATTACCGTCAACAAAGACTTCATTTAACAAACCAAATGAATAAACCCAATATATATATATAAACTCCTCCTAGGTACGAGGCTAAGCTACCAACATTTGACGATCTCAAAAAACCCCATAATAATAGACCGTTACCCAAGTCAATAACAAATCATCCTTGTGATGAGGCTAAACCCACTAATATTAGGCAGTATTCATCATAAAATTGAAGCTTTTCAAATCAAATCAACCTCAAACTAAACATATATAATTTTCTCCTGGTTAAGAGAAAACTAGCTATTATATGATATTCTAATACAAGAATCATTGTTGACATACAAAATACAAACATAAAGCACTTCCTTGTTACGAGGCTAAGCGAACTAAAATCCGACAGTCGTCCAAAAATTATATATTCTCCTAGTTACAAGGACAATGTCGTCCAAAAATGAAACAACTAGATATATTCTCCTAGTTTTAAGACTAAACTAACTATTGGATAATCAATATCACAATATAAAGTTTGTCGTTAGTATAACATATGAGACTCAATATATGAAATACCTCCATGTCATGAGGTTAAACCGACCAAAACTTGGCGATCGTGATTATAAAAGACGAAATTGTCAAATTAAACCAAACCAAGCCAAATACATAAAAAAACCTTCCTTTGTTTTGAAACTAAACTAACCTTTGTTCGATGATCTCTCGTAATGAGAAAACTCGAGCAATAACATACAAACTAAAAATTACTCTGATACGTAAGAGTATAAACTACAACGACACGACAAACCCTTTCTATAAATAAAGGAACAAATTGTCAAATCCCATATGAAACTCAACATATACAAACCCTTCTAGGGCATGAGGCTAAACTGACCAGGGTGTGACGAGTCTCTCATAATAAGAGCATCAACACAACAATCTGCATTCCAAATATATGCATAAAATCACTCATACAAAAGGCTAAACGGCTATACATGACGATCCCCTTCAAATAAATAAGGAAATGAATTGTCAAACCACATATAGAATAAATATAAGCAAAATCATTGCCTTGATTATGAGATTAAAACTAACCATGGTTTGATATTCTCTCATTATCAGAGATAAATTTGTTGAACAATGAAATATATGCTTGAATTCCTTTGGATAAGAAACTAAATTACCCTAGCAAGATGGTCCCTTAAATATGAAAATGAGCAAACCGTCAAGCCCTAAAAAACTCAAACAAATTGTCGTTGCAATATGGTTCCTTGAAGTATAAGAATGAATAAATTATCAAGCTCCAACTCCAAATGAGGCTCTATACAAATATATCATCAGTGACATGAGCTCAACTGCCACGTACTTCAAACTATTTGATATGATAATAGTTTGTTGTTATTTCTTGATATTTCATGAAAATATGTATCATGTAATTTTCTTTTGTGTACCTTGTACATGTGCCAAAGTTCATGTATTCATATATCCCATGAAATGGAATTTTGAATTTATATTCTCTTGTTACCATTTGTAATTTATTTATTTAGCGATTCCAAGAGATGGCGTAACCGTGACAATAGCGATGTACTTTTCTATACGAAGTTGTAAGGTGTAACATTCCCAAAACACGTCCAACGGTGGAAAATTTAAAACATAATATCAAAGAAACATGGAATATGTAACTGAGGAAATTACTCAAAGATGATCAAATATAGATTCACCATTACAAAAAGGTTTCAACATTTAGTACATCAAAAAGGGAAATGACATAATAAACTACAAAGTGGAGGATACAACTTGGTGTACTCTCATCCTCCATCGCCACCCGAACAGTACCTATTGAGGTCCTGAAAAAACATGATAAAATGCCTGAGTTTTCATAATGAAAACTCTGTATGCCAAGCCCCTACATATAAATGAAAATACAATGTATGACCTAACATACTAGTATCATATGACAAAAATAAAGCCATGCAAACAATCCCCTGATTCAGGGTCATAAGGTCATGAGTCTTAACACACTATATATGGTACCCGAGGATACCCACCGCCAGCACACGCGGTCTTACGGAGTGTACGCGACACACTAGCATGAGGGTTCGGTGAAGGTCACACGTACTTCCGAGTCATCGATACAGATCTGATCACGTGATCACAATGCTGTAGGATCGTGTGGGTTTATGGGTCCACAATTAAGACTAATCACCTAATTACCTACTTGTTTAGACAATCAAGTAAATGCAGCGGAATTTAAACTAAAACAAGCAAGTAAAAGAAAATAATGCAAACCACAAGAAGTCGGGGGATTTTTATAGAGGTTCGGCACCCCACCCGGGTCCTAGTCCTCTCTTGCAAGCTCCGCTCGGATCACCGAGCTCCGCTCACGACTTCACTAACCACTCCCCGTTCCGGGCCGGGAGAGAACGCCTTTACAACCGTCAAACTCGCGAACAACCCTCGCCGAGCTTGGAATCTTCCTCTCACAATCCGAGAGGGGCACTTCGGGCTTTCACCGAAGTCCTTGCTTCCTTTTACAACAATTGTAACCTTGAGTGGAACAACACTCTCTAAACTTTGAGCACACTTGAGTAGGATGAAGAAATGACCACTAAGTGTGGAAGGTTTGTATCTTTGAGTGTTTGGGTTTCTCTCTAATGTTTGGGGCAAGTTGATAGTGGGAGAGTTGTGTTAAAATGTGTTTTACAACTCCTTATATAGGCATTAGAGAGAATAGAGCCGTTGGGATTGATTGGGTATGAGTTGAAGTGTGATTACACAAAACAGAAAAGACAGGACCCAATTCTGGTTGTAATCGGTCGACCGAATCGGGACGAACGGTCGACCGTTTGGCAGTTTTGCACAAGCTTCGGTCGACCGGTTAAGCAACGGTCGACCGCCTAACTCTACGACTTAAGAAAACTTAAGTCATCGGTCGAACACAGGAAAGGGTTCGTTCGACCGATTTCGACCAGGCACTTTGGGGGTGACAAACAGATGTGTGAACGGTCGACCGAAACAAGTTTGGCGGTGGACCGATTATGGACAGACACTTTGGGTTTGTCAAGAGATGGACAAACGGTCGACCGATCGTGGTCCTCGGTCGACCGATACATGAAATACATTTGGGGTATTTTTGGTTTAATACGAATACGACCGTTGGGTATATACGACAAAAGTAACGGTCGGGAAAATAAGGTTCGAACGGTCGACCGTTTGGAAAGGTTCGGTCGACCGGAAACAGACAGGGAAACTCAATTAGAAAGCTTGATCATCCGGTCGACCGAACGGCCTGTTGCGGTCGACCGAATGTGGGCAGACAATTAAGTTTAGTGTTTTCCGGTCTAGGTTTGGGTGATCTATTGAAGTCCAAATTAAGTGAAATTTCGTGTGTGACTTCTATGAGGAACCTAGTGTGTGATTAAGTTGATTTTAGCTCAAGTATGCTCAATTACACTTTGTTCCTAAGACTCAAAAGAAATCAAGATTACATGTCTTCGATTTAGCTTTAATTACATGTCTTGACTTCATTTCCATCTTTCTTGAGTCTTGATAACCTGTAGAGGTTAGCACAATACAATATATATGCAATGCATAGTGTGTGCTACTCTAATTAAGATTCGGTTGATTAAATCATCAAAACATAAGATTAAGGCCAAAAAGCCAACAATCTCCCCATTTTTGATGATGGCAACCGATATCTTAATACTTGAAAATTCTATATGTAAACTATGCATATAGATGCTCCCCCTATGGATGTGCATAGTTTTTGTTCAAATTTTATCAAGTTTTTCAAGTTACCCCCTTAATTATCTCTCCCCCTTTGACATCATCAAAAACAACAATTAATTAATACTTTAAGCATAGAGTTTGGATGTCTTGTAATGAAGTAGCTCCCCCTAAATTTAGCACTTCATTACTCTAATAAAAGATATAACAATTAAGCTCCCCCTATCAATAAGGCTAGATGAAAACTATGAATATGATTCAAGTTAAGTTCATTTAAGTTTCAACTTAAGCCTTATTCTAACATCCATTTAAAATTTGACATTTAAAATCAATGGATGTGATAAATGATTTACAATGAATAAGGTTAATGATTTTCAATGAATTGAATTATATGATATGTCAATTAAGCATATGAAACTAGATTAGAGCTAATTTAACATGAATTGTATAGATAGAAATTTTATACCAATGTTGAATTCGAATTTAGCTCCAATCTCATTTGGTGATGCAACCGGATTTGAATTTGACTCTTGAGCTCACCCGGTCACCACCAATCTCCTCCTCAAGCTCCTACAAGAGTAGATTTAGGTACCCAAACAACTTTGGGTCCTTAAATGTTAGCTTTGGGAACCCAAATCATTTTGGTTTTGGGAGCCCACACACTTGAGGAACTATGATTTACAACTAAGTGCTTTCCATTTAGAGTAGTGTGAGATACATGGTTTTTCAATTTTGCATTGTATCCTAACCCATGTTTTTGCAAAGATTGTCTTTGACTACCTAATAGCATGTTAAGCATCTTAGTTCCATGTGTGAATTTTTCTAGATCTTTTCTTAATTGCACATTGCAAGCTTGAAGATCTAATTGTTCACAATCTATAGGTGTTGCTTTTAATTTATCAAAATTTGATGCATAATTTTCTAGTTTACCAACCACCTCATTCTTCTCATTCATGCATGTTTCAATTTGGCTTTGGAGATCTTTGATTAACTTTCTAGCATTTTTGTTTTTATCACAAATGATCTCATATTGTTTAACTAAGTCATGGAATGCATTTTGAAGCTCATCATGTGTATAATTTTCATTATTTGCACTAGAGTTTGAGCTATCACTATAATAAGACTTAGTTGAGCATGAATTACTAGAACAAGACTTAGAATCTACCTCACTTTGATCTTCAATAGCCATGAAGCATGAGTGAGTCACTTCTCTTCTACTTTGCAAGGAAGAAGACGATGATGATGGTGATGAAGAATCATCCCATGTAGCCTTGTGTGCTTCCCCCTTCCTTTCTCTTCTCTTGCTCTTCTCCTTTTCTTTTCTCCTCTCCCCTCTCTCCTTTTTCTTCTCCCCTTCTCTTCTCTCATTTTCACTCTCCTCCCTCCCTTTTTCTTTTTCTCTTTTCTCACTTCTTCTACCTCTTCTTTCATTCTTTTCTCCTTTATCCCTCTTGAGGTATTTGAAGAAGTCTTTGGCTAGGACTTCTATGTCCTCATCTTCTATACTCCTCCTTGGTTCATCTAAATTTGCATGTAATGCCAAGGTGGATGTTTTCTTGGTGGCTTCCTTCTCCTTCTGATGATTGATTTGAAGTTCATAAGCCATCAAGTTTCCAATGAGCTCCTCCATCTTTAATTTTGAGAGATCATGCGCCTCTTCAATTGCGACGACTTTATCTTCTCAATCGATACTAAGTGACCGGAGGAACTTCCTTGTCATCTCTCCTTCATTGATTTTTCTTCCAAGAACCAAAAGAGAGTTAGTGATATCGGTGAAGCGAGTGTTCATTTCGCTTATGTTCTCACCGATTTGCATAGAAAAAATCTCATATTTATGCATGAGGAGACTAATGCGTGTTTCCTTAGTTTTACTATCCCCCTCATGGTGCATTTGAAGTCTATGTCATATCTCATGTGCACTTTCACATCCCCTAATCCTATTATATTCACCCTCATTAAGGCCACAATACAAGATGTTCATAATTTTCGAATTCATTTCGATTTCTTTCATTTTTGGTCTTGTAAGTGAATCTAATTCATCTTCTTTAGGGGGGGTGTATGGATTTTGGAGAAACATCCAATACTTAAGGTCATTAGAAATTAGGAAAATCTTCATCCTATTCTTCCAATAATCATAATTTGACCCATTAAGTAAAGGAGGTCTAGTGGTGCATAATCCTTCTATGTGATTAGATGATGTAGAAGCCATGCTAAAAATACGATTAAGTATGAGAATTTAGCTAACCTGGCTCTGATACCAAATGTAGGATCGTGTGGGTTTATGGGTCCACAATTAAGACTAATCACCTAATTACCTACTTGTTTAGACAATCAAGTAAATGCAGCGGAATTTAAACTAAAACAAGCAAGTAAAAGAAAATAATGCAAACCACAAGAAGTCAGGGATTTTTTATAGAGGTTCGGCACCCCACCCGGGTCCTAGTCCTCTCTTGCAAGCTCCGCTCGGATCACCGAGCTCCGCTCACGACTTCACTAACCACTCCCCGTTCTGGGCCGGGAGAGAACGCCTTTACAACCGTCAAACTCGCGAACAACCCTCGCCGAGCTTGGAATCTTCCTCTCACAATCCGAGAGGGACACTTCGGGCTTTCACCGAAGTCCTTGCTTCCTTTTACAACAATTGTAACCTTGAGTGGAACAACACTCTCTAAACTTTGAGCACACTTGAGTAGGATGAAGAAATGATCACTAAGTGTGGAAGGTTTGTAGCTTTGAGTGTTTGGGTTTCTCTCTAATGTTTGGGACAAGTTGATAGTGGGAGAGTTGTGTTAAAATGTGTTTTACAACTCCTTATATAGGCATTAGAGAGAATAGAGTCGTTGGGATTGATTGGGTATGAGTTGAAGTGTGATTACACAAAACAGAAAAGACAGGACCCAATTCTGGCTGTAATCGGTCGACCGAATCGGGACGAACGGTCGACCGTTTGGCAGTTTTGCACAAGCTTCGGTCGACCGGTTAAGCAACGGTCGACCGCACAACTCTACGACTTAAGAAAACTTAAGTCATCGGTCGAACACAGGAAATGGTTCGTTCGACCGATTTCGACCAGGCACTTTGGGGGTGACAAACAAATGTGTGAACGGTCGACCGAAACAAGTTTGGCGGTCGACCGATTATGGACAGGCACTTTGGGTTTGTCAAGAGATGGACAAATGGTCGACCGATCGTGGTCCTCGGTCGACCGATACATGAAATACATTTGGGGTATTTTTGGTTTAATACGAATACGACCGTTGGGTATATGCGACAAAAGTAACGGTCGGGAAAATAAGGTTCGAACGGTCGACCGTTTGGAAAGGTTCGGTCGACCGGAAACAGACAGGGAAACACAATTAGAAAGCTTGATCATCCGGTCGACCGAACGGCCTGTTGCGGTCGACCGAACAGCCTGTTGCGGTCGACCGAATGTGGGCAGACAGTTAAGTTTAGTGTTTTCCGGTCTAGGTTTGGGTGATCTATTGAAGTCCAAATTAAGTGAAATTTCGTGTGTGACTTCTATGAGGAACCTAGTGTGTGATTAAGTTGATTTTAGCTCAAGTATGCTCAATTACACTTTGTTCCTAAGACTCAAAAGAAATCAAGATTACATGTCTTCGATTTAGCTTTAATTACATGTCTTGACTTCATTTCCATCTTTCTTGAGTCTTGATCACCTGTAGAGGTTAGCACAATACAATATATATACAATGCATAGTGTGTGCTACTCTAATTAAGATTCGATTGATTAAATCATCAAAACATAAGATTAAGGCCAAAAAGCCAACAAATGCCACACCCGCCAGAGTCGTTGCTCTGGTCGGCCATACTCGCCGAGTCGTGCCACAACATGGACAATCATACCCGTCAGAACAACATCGTTGGTCATACCCGCTGAACCAGAGTCCAAGCGGTCATCGTGCTCCGTGGAGCAGTGCATCTACTAATGCAATGGGAACTAAGGTCCCTCAGATCTACTACATAAGGTGTCTCAATGCAATATGATAAAACATGTCATCCAACTATCATAAAGACATAAGACTAACTCATGCGCCAAAAGCACTCATACAAAAGCACTCGGCGGTCCCTGGGCAAGTGCAACCTATGCACCTACCGTCACCTCTCAGCTCACGTACGAAGCGAGGACACGAGTTTCCGAGGATAAAACTCCCCCGATAGCCTCGTCATCTTGCCTGTAGCTCGTGCCACGCACATAGCTCCCACAACTCTCTTACACATGTATGAGTTTAAACTATAACTTGGCATACCTTTAGCTCGTTTTCTGGAGTTCACTAGAGTTCGGCACCCTCAACAACCTTCCTTTGCTACCGTGAGTCCAGTCAATACCAAGACTACTCTCCGACAGCCCCACAAAAGCACACTTCCACCACCGGCCAACTCACCACTTGGCTCCTCCTTGCATCCACATTGCACCACCACTTTCAACACCTCCACCCACCACCTCCGGTCAGCCACTTCCTCCTCCAACAACAACGAGGGAGACGTTGGGATATGGAGAGAGAGGTTTGTGTGAAGAGAAGAAAATGAGGTAGAAGTGAACAAGTTGAGTTTCTCCTCTTCAAGTCTTTATATAGTTTTGAAGTGTGCATCCACATGCTCCCCACATGGCTTCCTATCTCATTGGTAACCTCCCTAAGCAACCCAATCTCTTTGGTAACTTCCCTCTACCAGCTCATTAAGCCACTTACCAAGGTTTAACACCTAAACCTAGAATAGTGTCACACAAGCTAAATATGACTTGGGCTTAATAAACTGGATTAACATATCTTCTATTAAATATCTTCTCTCCAACCAAAATATCTTCTAACAAATATCTTCTCACTAATCAAGGTTTATGTTAATAAACCGGATTAGTCACTAAACATGCTTAGCTCCTGCTAAAATAATCCAAAAATATTTTATTTCATAAAAGTAATCGCAACAAGATTAACTACCAAAATAACCAAGGTTTATGTTAATAAACCTGATTACTCACTAATCTAAATTTTAGGTCTTAACATAAGGTGCAGAATTCCATCGTGAATTCACGAGATACCATAAATAAATAAATAAATAAAGAACAAAAAATCCACATTAAACATAGGTCTTATTCTTTACCATCGATTTTCTCCATTTCGGTTAATTACACATCAATCATACCATCTAGTTTCATGCTAACAATACTAGGTACCCAGTGATATAAGCATATCGTGTATTTTTTGCATCTTGATCTCATTTAGTTTGAAACTTTGAATCCTTTTTTTCTCCCTTTTTTTGCAAACAGTAGAAGCTATTTAGTGAATAATGGATTTACAAGTTGGGCTAATATTTAGAAAAACAGGCCAGCCCATTATGGTTAATTTGATAAGGTCCAAGAAAAGATGTATCAATAAAATTAAAAATAGCTTGGAATTAGTAAAGTGTATCTAAGCTAATACGTTGAGAGTGGAGGTTAGTAATTAGTTATTATGGCTAGGGTATAAATACCCATGTTATTACATGTAATACAAATTAAGAGGGTTTGGTTGAAGTTGATGCGTACATAACTGGAGAAGGTTTAGGAAGAGAGAAATCTTTAAGAGGAGAGAGGAAGAGATCGAGCACTACATCACATTGTTTTTTTGGGGTATCCCACAGCATACTGGTACGTACTTTACCAACTGTTGCAATTAATTACGATTAAATTCGTTTTTCATGATTATACAACCAAAGTAACTAACCTTGTTATTGGCTAAACCATCAACTTCTTTACAACTTGGAGTAACCTTATCAATCCAGGGGGAAAACTTGAACATTTCTCGAAAATGGAAGGGCGACATATGTAGCAGAAAATCAGAGGTTATGCATTAAATTTTATCAATTCTTTTAATTTCCTCAAATTGCTGCAAAATGTTGACCATGTCCCCTGTGACCATCCTACATCGCAATCATAATCAAAGCTTTTCTTCTGTTTGTCTCCCACTTTACATGTGAACCACATGAGAAACACCACAAAGCTCATTCAATCACTTTCCTCTTATCTGCAAAGTACATAATTGTTCCCCATGCTTGCATTAAAGGTAAATGTCTAATTACCTTTTGGAAAGTCAAAAAATTGAAGATATATACTATCATCCCTTGTCACACATCATTTTCATGTAAATTTGTGGCGTAACGATTTATGTTCGTCACTTCATAAATCCTCGTGATTCGTGAGTTGCCAAAAAAATCATAAATATATCCCAATTGAGTTAAATGGTAGTCAGACATTAAAAAAATCCTTGAACATTAAGATGACTAGCTTAGTTGGTCGACAACCAAAGTTGCTGGATCGAAATTCAATAGCAGATTCTTTGGCAAAAAAATCAAATCTCTTCCATCCCTACCTACGTACCATGCACTTTAAAACCGTAAGAGGTTGAACTACCCCTTGTTGATTCAACATGTAAGTTATATATTAAGATTTAATTACAAAAATACAAGATACTTAAGAAAACTACTCCGAGGGCATTTAAAGAGAACCAACCGGCGGCCCTTTTAATTCTCACCAAAAACCTCCACCAAGTGGACAACCCTTTCGTGTGCAGCAGTTATTTCAAACCTTTTCAATCTTCCTGTTCCAGCTCAACGTTGACATTCATGTGCTTGTTTTGATTTTTTGCATGCTTTTACCTTTCGGGAAGTTGGTGAAAGTTCCATGCATGCATGGATTCTGGTTAGTGTAAAGAAGATAGAATTCGGGTGAAGAATCTACGACCAGTCCGGGCGCCCGAAATGTCCTCCTTTAATGGGAGGGCGGATCCTGGGATACCCGTCTGAAAATCCGGCTGGGCGACTAATTTGGGGGGGCCACGTGCCCCCCTGGATTGTTTGATTTTTATTTATTTATTGTTTTCAAAAATGTTATAAAAATTATTTAAAATCGTTTTTTCAAAAAAAAAAATGAAAATATGTTTTAAAAAAAATTGACAATTTTTGTGTTTTACCTAGAATTGATCGTCAAATGACATGAAAGGGGAAGAATGTAAGGCGTTTGAGTTGTTTTTGGGTGTGATTAAGAAAAAATTAGAGAGATTTATTTGAGCTGACGTAACGAAGAGAGAAGTTGACATGCTTAAAGAGAAAATCGGACCGGACCGGACCGGACGGCCGAGAACTCTCCCGAAGCTTTGGTCTGATTAGGCCAACCATCAAAGTCAACTCACATCACATGTGTTCATTTTAGCCCAATTATATCTGGTCGAAAGGTTTTACCATTTTGTGCCTTCTTGTGTTGGGTCCGTGCATTGCAGGCTAAAGGGAGACATGTCTCGGGCAAAGTGAAAGTGAGTGTGCTTTTGTGGTTTTTGTTGTTGTTGTAAAACTACCGTACTTCTATTTCATTAATAATAATATGGGAATACCATGCCGTAATTTTTTTATTTAATAAAACAAAAAAGAAAATTTCGAAATTTAGGACAAAAAAAATTCCAAAAATAGTCGGATCGCAGGTCACACCCGCGATCCGTCCCCCAAATTATTTTTTTTTGTTTGAACAGCGATCCGTGGAAAACAAATTTTTTTTTTACTAAAAATTTCACGGATCGGTTTTGTCAACCGCGATCCGTGAAATATTTTTTTTTAATTTTTTATTTCTGTTTTTTAGTTTTAGTTTTATTTTATTATTTGTGTTTTTATTTTTTATTATAATTTTTTGTAATCTTTTTTTAAATCTTTGTTTTTCAAAATATATTTTCTAATTGATATTATTTTTTCAAATTTTTTAAATTATTTTTAATTTTTTCAATAATCGACCTCCAAATCACGTTGATACCCGACGTATTGAAATGTTAGGGTATTTTATAATACAAAAAACAAAATTTCTTAGTAAAATTAATAAATTATTTACAACCGAATATTAAACAATTTTTTCCCCACGGATCACGGTTCACCGTTGAAATTTTCAGCAAATTTTTTTTTTGTTTGTTGTCAAAATAATAACAATTGGGAAAAAAAATTTGTTTGTTGTCAAAATAATAACAATTGGGATCCACGTGAAATATTATGTTATTTTATACAAAAATTAGTGAAATATTTAGTATAAAAAAAAATTGTTTTCCACGGATCGCGGGTGGGAACCGCGATCCGTGGAAAAAAATTAAAAAAAAATTGACGGATCGCGGTTCCAACCCGCGATCCGTCGAAAAAAAGTTTTTTTGGGGGACGGATCGCGGGTCGCACGGATCGCGGGTCGCACCTGCGATCCAACTATTTTTGGAAATGTTTTTTTTCCTAAATTTCGAAATTTTCGTTTTTCTTTTATTAAATAAAAAAATTACGGAATACCACGGTCAATTACATAGTAATTATTCTCTTACATGACCTTCAAATAAGGATAAACAGAATTGATTCATTATGATACCGAAACCAAAGCTACAGCTGAAACAACCTGTTTGTAGCAAAAATAAGGTAGCTAACATCACTATATTCAGTAGTCTAGGTAACAAGAACATGGTGAGGTATGTCAATCCAAAACAGATAATATGTAGGGGTGTAAATGTAATATGTAACCATCAGAACTCCTCATCCATTAGATTTTGTAGTGGAGGAGGCATGTTTAGATTCAAGTACATATAACATGTGAAACTCCTAATGATATCCATTACCCTTAAATGGATGCTTCACATACGAAACCCTAAGGTCAAAAGATTATAAAAAAATGTTTGGATCACGTTCGTGAAAAAACTTAGTCTCTTGATTTTATATCAAACAATTCTTTTTTTTCATTTTCGACATACGTAAATTATACGAGTCTTAGATCAAAATCTACGATTAGAGTTGTCAGGTTCTGCTCGAAACCGATAGATCGCTCAATTTTGCTCCAATCGTGGCTCAGATCGGTTAGTAACGAGTCGAGCACGAGCAGACCCCGCTCGCTCGATACTCGCTCGGTGTTCGCTCGATTATTTATCGAGATCCGATTACTATATCCAATTATCTGATTAACCCGGATATTCTATCCAATTACCCAATTGGTAAACTCATTTACAAACTCAACAATCCATTTAACAAAACAAACCCAAATAGTCATAAGAATCAAAACCTTATTAGTCCTAGACTTTTCATTTTCCATTATTGTTATTTCTTTTCTTTTTCTCATTCTTTTCTAAACCAAAAGTTTAAATAATTTGAGGTGGATGATCTTATTTATTAGATGTTGATGTTGTGAGTTGTCGTATAATTTATAAGATTATATTAGGTGTTTATTTTAAGGTTTTGTTGATTTTGTTTGACCTAAGTGTATTATCTTATTTATAAGATGATGTTGTGAGTTGTCGTATAATTTATGAGATTGTATTTGATTGTAAGTGTTGATTTTAAGATTTTGTTGATTTTGTTTGATCAAAATGTATGATCTTATTTATAAGATGTTAATGTTGTCGTATAATTTATAAGATTGTGTTTAATTTTAGGTGTTAATTTTAAGATTATGTTAGTAACTACTATTATATTTGTCTTTAAGTGATCTTATAATTTAGTTGTTTAAGGAAAACATTATTAGCAATTCAATACCAAAAAAATCAGATTCAGGTTAACAAGCGTCTCGTGAGCAAGACGAGCATAATTTTCTACTCGAAACCCTTATCGAGTCGATCTTGAGCAAGCTTGGATTGCTCGTTTACGGATCTATTAGACCTATGTTTATGATTCAAATTTTCAATTTGTAATCTAAATATTAAATTATTAATAATGATAAAGTTATGTTAATAATTTTTTTAAGGGAGTGGATCCCTCCTCGTGTAGAAACCATTTATAGATAGCAATGAGAATAGTATATCTAACCTAATCAACATGGAAATGCAGATATACACTAAACAAGTAACAAGCTGCATGTACGGGTTTTAAAAACATGATTTCATATTTTTACAATTCAACAGCAAACAAAAAGGCAGCAGTTGAGAAACTAGAAATCGTTGACCCAGTCAAACCTCTTTAATCTTGGGGATTGCTAGTCGTGACCATTAGATCCTCTCTTTGGACTCCCGCAAGCGGAGTTCACTGATGTGATGCCTCCGTCGTTGCCAAAAACGCTTCCTAAGAGATAATAATTAGCTTTTCCAGTGTTAGTCAGCATGCTTCATGTTTATCCTTTCTTGTCAATTTTAAAGGTCACAATCAAACTAACTTTCATCTTTACCAGTCATGTTTACCTAAGTTTAATACTCTAAGTTACTACTGATGATGTTTGTCGGTCTTCATAGAGGCGTCAGAATCCCAAGTGTTTCCAAGAGCCTCTCTTTAATTTACTTGTTTTGGTTGAAGTTTTTGTAGTAAAGGATTGGACTCGAATTTGTTATGTCCTTAGAACTAGCTCGAGATAAATCTATACTATATCTTTGAACACAAACCGTAAATGAATTCGTAGCAAAAATATATAATATGAACAACATCAACAAATTAGGAATGATGATTTAGAGATCTTATCTTTTGACTGAACATCAAGAAGACCTCTGAAAGAAAACAAGAACACAACACCACATCATGCTCATTGATAAACAAGATATATTACATGTCATAATATGTGAGTAGATTCTTTAACAAACAAGATACACTATTTTTCTTCTAATCACTTTCTTCCTTGAGAAAATGAAGAATCCATAAATTATTTGCTCAACATATTAATCATCCAACAACCCTTCTCCCAAAAAAAGAAAAGAAAAAAGAAATATCGGATACAAACAAATCCCACTTCTTAAAACAACTCAGAAGTGAGATTAGATGCCAAGCCAAAAGAGCAAATCCCTTCTTTCACACAGTTCTCATCAAGCAACCATGTCTCAAGCATGGAAAGTGGCATTTGTTCTTGAGGCTTGGGTTTGCTCTCTTCTTGAAACAAGCTTGTGTTCGATGCCTCGGTCATCGAGGAGTCAAGCCATGAGAGAGACTCAAGTGCCTCCGACGATAGAATTTGCCCACAATTCCCCTCACTGGAGTAAGAGTGGGAGCCGGTGGTAGTCCCGGTCTTATTGTTGAATGATTGTTGAGTGGACTCAGAGCTGGATTTGTTGGGCGAATTCCTCATCCATCCTTCGAGAAGCCGGGAAATATTCTCCGCACTGGACGCGTAATTGGCCGGAGAAACCGTCGGAGTTGCACTAGAGAAGAGGGAATTGGATGGCGGAATCGGGACGGATGTGGAGGTTGGCTTCTCCATAGACAAGGCCTCGGACAAGGCTTGTTTGGCCATGTTTATGTCTGTCTGGAGTCTCCTCTCCCACTGGCCCTTGGAAAAGCCATTGTCCACGTCTGCTTGCTTTTTGATTAGCTTCTTCTTTAAATGTGTGTTCCAGTAGTTCTTGATGTCGTTGTCTGTCCTCTCTGGAAGGTATGATGCTATGGCAGCCCATCTGCGTGGATTTAATGCATCAATAAATCTGACTTGAAAAACAAATTACATGAAGGTTCTTTTGGAACAGGTTGCATCTTGAGATTTAATCAAAAAAACAAAATTATCATGCACTCAAAGAGGAGCTCCTTATTTCCTTTTTTGTATGTACCAGCTTACCGATTGCTAACCTACAAACTTAGTATAATTGAAGCCTCAATTAAAACACAACCCACGTTACCAATTAAAAGGCCTAATTTTGAGAGTTTTAGGTTATTAGCCAGTTGGAGGTAAGCAAGAGGAGATTAGTGTAGAATTACCTATTACCAAGGAGAGCTTGGAGGTGGATTATGAGTCTTTCTTCTTGATCAGTAAAGTTTCCTCTTTTAATGCCTGGTCTGAGGTAATTTGTCCATCTAAGTCTGCAACTTTTGCTACATCTCAACAATCCTGCAGTTAATAGAAAGGAGAAATTAAGTTTTTGTTTTTTGAAAATTAATTCCTAGAGAAATAAATGTTCATAATTAAGATCCATCACTGCATGCATGAGGTCCAGACCTAAGCTACCCCATGCACTTAATTAATGACTCCACTCAGATCTACTAGATCCCCTTCCTCTCTTTAACCCTTTCAAACTTTCTAAATAACATGTCATCAACAAATACATCTTTCAAAAGCCAATCTAACTCAGTTAGATCATGTTCACTGTGAGATTTTTCCTCTCCCTTCAACTTACTGTATGTGTTTAAGAAAGGAGAGTAGAAGAAAGTAAGATATTACATATGTTACCTGTGTTGGTAGGAACAGTCCTCCAGTTGCCAGCACCATGTTCTTGAATGTAAGAGACAAGAACAATGTCTTCTTCCGGCGTCCAAGGCCCCTTCTTCACCCCCACTTTGTCACAGCAAGGTGGTCTCCCCATATCTTAATTCTTCTCACTCTTTCCTCAAATATATATTCGATCTCTTCTTGATCCAAGCTAGGGTTTCAGTTCACAGAGACAAGTGTCGAGGTGAAGAGGAGTGGAGTTGTATAAATAGAGGAGGGGTTTGGGAAAGGAATGGCGTGGAGAGGAAGAGGAGGGAAAGAGTCAAATGCATCACGGGCTAGCCATTTACTTAAGTCAGCTTCACCAGTGAAAAGAATAGTAGGAAAGAAACAAACAGACAAAGTTGTGTAATTTTCCAGCATTCGTTGCCTTGTGTTTTGGTTGCCAGCCAAACCGCGTGCATTTATTGCAATGCCCTTCCAAGTCCCAAGTGTGTTAGCCCAAACAACACTTGCGATTTGCATGTAAAATAAGTAACTCCTGTATCAAAGGTCAAATGTTCAATCACTGGGAGTAGTATTAGCCCACGAACCTTTATAAAAATAGTGTTTAAACCTCAAACCCTAGTTTTTTTTGACATTGACCTTGCCTTTCACTCGATGTGTATATCCTAAGGGCACCCTCCACGGGCTGCCCACGAAATTTACCAGCAACCCCTCACTGGGGCTGTTGGGCGCCTCACCCATTGGTTTTTTTCATTTTGTTTTATATTTAGTTGTAAATATTTTTTTATACTGGAATTATTTTTTTAATTTTTTAATTTTTTTGATTTAATTTCATTAGAGTTTAGAGAATTAGCACACCAGTACAAAATTAAAATTATCACAAGTAAACCTAAAAATACATTAGTAATCAAAAATCAATACAAAATTACTAATAAATCTCAAACTCAAAAAATACATTGTGTTTGGCTTACCGACGAGATGGACGTCGCTCGCTCACCGGGGAACGAGACTCCTGACCGACCCGTGGAGTGAGCCTAGGAAGTATGAGTCAATACCAATATTATTAATTAAACTTATTAGTTTAATTAAAATTTATTTTGAGTTATCCATAAATATTCGCATTTAATTATAATGAGTTGTGATAAATAAATTATGTGATATAATTAATTGGAATTGTGGAAAATTAAAAGGGAGGGGAAATAAAGAGAGTGTTTGTAAAACCCCCAAGTTTAGTCCCACATTGCTTAACATGAGAATGTTGGGGTGGGATATAAAGACATGAGCCCACTACCATAACACTTACCAACTTAAGTTTTGTGGTAATAGGTGGGTGTTGTGGGCCAGTGGGCACATGGGTGACGGACCGGGACCCGGGTTCGATGCGGACTCGGGGACGGGACGTTACAGATGGTATCAGAGCCTGAACCAGCCGGAATTGTGGGAACTAAGTGCTACACCTAAAGGGTGGGAGCCACCTCTAGAATCCCACAACGTATGGTGATTGAGTGGCTTGACCCTGACGATGACGTCAGGTGTTCAAGTGGGGTAGGTTGTAAAACCCCCAAGTTTAGTCTCACATTGCTTAACATGAGAATGTTGGGGTAGGATATAAAGACATGAGCCCACTACCATAACACTTACCAACTTAAGTTTTGTGGCAATAGGTGGGTGTTGTGGGCCAGTGGGCACATGGGTGACGGACCGGGACCCGGGTTCGATGCGGACTCGGGGACGGGACGTTACAGTGTTAGTGTGATTTTGTTGACATTTATAGGTGAGTTGTGGTTGAGGAGCGAATAGTAGAGAGAGAGAGAGATTGAAGAAAAATGTCAAGCTGATGTAACGAGGAGAGAATGTTGATTTGACTATGTTGACATTTTGATAAATGTCATGGCAAAGAAAGGCCTAGTGGGTTCAAATTTTTGCGCGGGGGGGCTAAAAGAATTTTTTTGAACCGTTTGAATTGAGTTAGGGTGCAGATCTAATAGTGCTGGGACTTTGGATTGAATTTACTGATTCCAAACTAATCCCATTCAGAATTTCAAGTTTAGGTCATAAGAATTAAACTGAATCATAATTTGTTTGAGTTTGCCTTGAGACATAACCAAACTAAAATAAAAATGACAGATTTAATTTCAAGTTTAGGTCATAAGAATTAAACTGAATCATAATTTGGTTTGAGTTTGGGTTGAGAAAAAACCAAACTGAAATACTGAACTCCCATATAATTTGTATGAAATGTGACTTCCATTAATATACAACATATAATTCAACACTATTGTTAAATTTGTACCTTTTTGTTTAATTAGCATTATAATTGTACTTGTATTAATTAGTAACCATAATAATATTATGGCTTGGACAACAAACAACAATATTGATCGATTGCAAACCGAAGTTTAAACCGATCTGAACAGAAATAATTTAGTTTGGATTTGATTTGAAATAGGTTTTGATGAAATTTAGTTTAGTTTGGGTTTGATAAACCCCAAAATCCGAACCGAACCAGTCTCATCCTAATGCAGAGTGAGAAACCGAAAACAAATCTCTTCTGGGAAGATTCTTGGCATGACAACGGTATACTCATAAACAACTTTCATATACTCATGACAAAGGGAAAATTCTTTTTTGCCGCAGTATTGTTTATAGTTATAATTAAACTAAGTTGTATAATAGACTTGATGCATCCTTTATAAGTTAGTAACGATAATATATTAATTAATGGTTGTGTTGGTCAAAAAAAGTATTCGCTCAATGTGTTGTTGTGTATATTGTAAGTAGCTCAACTATATATCGGTTCGGTGATACATTTACCAGAGGGTCAAATGAATTCAGTATGAACTAGATATTCATGAAACATAAAATCTGAGATATATAATTTGAATAAGATTAAGAGATGTGAAAAATAATAATAAAGGCATTGTATTTGTTACAAAATCTAATTTTATCTTATGAAATGACTTCCTGATATTACATATATATTCCTAGATTCATAAATATAAATAAAAGGTTCATTTCCATCAGCTGCATCACATCAGTCTACATGTTAGATGTTCAAAAATGCGTAAGCAACAACAACCTAGCAAGGCCTACAAGCAAGGATTAAATATGAAGTGTAACACCAGAGACAACACGATCGTATCTAATATATATTTGATTAACCAGGGCTTGCCAGGCAGACAAAATAATATATTGATAATATGATGAAAGAGTGGAAAGACCTATTCCTCAATCTTTGGAGAGTCAATGAAGAAATCCATGTGGAACCTCCATGAAGATCTTGTTGATATTAAACAACTACACCCCTTAAGAAGCAAAGCTGGCTCAGAAGAAGGCTTTTTTTATCTGATCACTGTATTTTTACATGCATGCTAGGTAGGGTATAAATCCTAGTTAATTATGGTGTGCAAAAATCTGCTCATTAGACCAATCCGATTAACGAATATGTTCTAATATCAAATTCATCTTTATTTTTTGAGAGGCAATAGGAGGAAAATAGAGGCTGGTCTTGAACCTGCATCAAACCGAAAAATAATGATTAATTGCAGGTTCTTAGATGACTAATTAGATTAAATGAACCAGTCACACCTTTACTGAATGATAGTGCACCACGAGACTTATAATTGGCAAGAACAATATGTCAATTGTGCACCATTTAATTTGGCAAAGGAGCAAAATGAGTAAACTTTAATGACTCCTTTTAGTCCATTGACATGATTGCAACTTGCTTGTACTGCAAGATCTATTTTGGTTTGTTTTATGACCCAAAAATATCCGACACTTGCCTCCACTTTGGGACAGGCAGACTACGACTCTAAATTGGAGGTAGTCCAACATTATTTTCACTAGGACGTTTGACACGTCGTTGTTGCAATTTAAACCTGAGGCGTGTTCCACTTATCCCTAACCAGCTTGACTACGCCCCGGGAACATTGTTGCATTCGGAAGTAAGTGCTGATAAAGGAGTACTTGAGTTATTTCAAAACACTACAAGTTTTTATTGAATTGTTTTTACCTCTCGGTATTTGGGATACATACAAGTCTACAATTGAAATTTAAAAATGAAACTACTATTCGTCGTCCCACAATTACTTAAATCGTCTGTCTCAATTATCCTTTTGTCATTCACAATTCATTTAATATTCATTATGTCTCGTAAAAATAAAAAAAATCGGTGCGTCTTGTTAGGACGCCTCCCCCATAGTGGGGGCGTCTGCCTAGACGCCTTAGACGCCTACATTTTTTAAATCTTGAATTTATACAGTGTATTATTTCAAATTATTTCAGGTTCCGATGCAAGTATTCGGTGGTGACGGAGTGGAAAAAAAACACAAACGTAAATAAATAGGTAAACGGATCAATATCCGGAGTACAATAATAGGGTGTTGAAACAATAATAATGTCCCCCGCAGGGGCTGCTACCCCATGTCACCCTCGTATTCATACTCTGATTTTATTTTTCATGGTTATTTTTTGTTGTAGTATGAATTATGAGCCTACTGGGAACAGAAATAAGTAAAAATGAGATAATGACAAAACGGTAATTCGCACGAATGATTTAAATAATTTTGGTACGACATACTATTATTGTTTAGCATATACCATTTTTTTGTTGAATTTAATATCTGACGTATTTTTTTATATATGATTGCTACACCTTTCGAGCTTTTGCTATTATCAGAAAGTTAATCACTTAACTGGGTACAACGTTTATAAGTGGTAAACAAATGAAAATTGACTTCAATGTCATCTACTACTTGCATTCATAATATAAAATCGAAGTTAACGAATTCAAGGATTTTTATTCAACGATTACGGGGTTAAAATTAAATTTGTTTGACTAATATTATACTAACTACGCTTTAAAAAATTCGAAGGATTGTGCTAAAGTCCAGACAATAAAATTTCGTAACGTTGGAGAATTCACTTTATAGTCCGAATTAAATACAATTAATTAGGTTTAGAAAGTAGTAAGCTGATTTAGTTGGAAATGTCAAAGACGTGTGTGTTGATGGCTCTGCGACCTGAGGAGGGATCGAGACCTGGACCGGACATTGTTGCATCAACCCCAGGAATTATGCAAACGAACTTTAGAGCATTCCCTAGGGCATCCCTTGGCGGGATAAAAACTCAGGCCGTGACCGGGTCGTGACCAGGTCATGAAAAAAAGTTTTTTTTACGGTGGAAAACTTCGGTCGTGGATGACCGGGTCGTCGATCCGGTCGTTCAGACGACCCGGCCATCCATTATTTTATTTTTTTGGGTTTTATTTTGTTTTGATTTTTTTTAATTTTTTGTTTGAGTTTTTTTTAAATATTTTTTTTCGAAAATACGTTTTATAATTGTTTTGATTTTTTAGAATTTTTTTAAATTTTTATTAAGATAGACCCCAAAATGATGTGGATGAGAGAGGTAGGTTGTTGTGGGTTGCGGTGAAGAGGTGAATAGTGTAGGAAAGAGAAGAATGTGGGTTGATGAAAGAAAAAGCTGATGTGGAAGAGAGAGAAAACTAATTTTGAAGAGAGAGAGAGCTGATGACCAGGTCGTCCAGGTCATGGTAATGGATGGTATTAACGGCCGTTTTTTGAGGTCGTCCACGACCTCACGACCTCCCACTAACTTTTTTAACAGGATAAAATCTCGGTCGTGGATGACCGGGTCGACGACCCGGTCGTCCATTATTTTAATATTTTTTGATTTTTTTTTTGGTTTTGTTTTGAATTTTTTGTTTGAGTTTTTTAATTTTTTTAAAATTTTTTACCAAGATTGACCCGGAAATGATGTTGATGAGAGAGATAGATTGTTGTGAAGTTGTGTTTGGTTGTGGTTAAGAGGTGAATAGTATAGGAAAGATAAAAAAGTGGGTTGAGGAAAGAGAAAGTTGAGGTGGAAGAGAGAGAATGCTGATTTTGAAGAGAGAGTGTTGATGACCAGGTCATCCAGGTCATGGTAACGGATGGTATTAATGTCTGGAGACATTCACCGTAAATTCACTGTTTGTTGTGGAGGTGTCGGGCGTCGGGACACGTTTGTTCATCTCCAATTAGCTAAATAAATATGGTGATTGGTATCAAATCTTCCTTGATATTCTTTTATCTTCTTGGTATGATTGTGAACTGGTCTGGCATCAAACTGAACATGATCGAATCGAAACTGGATCGGTTGGATTTCTGGAACTAGAATCCGAACCAGAGTGGTTTGGTTCATAATCAGACCAGGCAGATTGGTTTCGGTTTAAAACCGGATCAGACTCGTTCCAACCGGTTTTGTTTTTTTTAAAATTAGTTTTTTGTTTAAAAAAATATTTAATAGTGTTTTATTGTTCTTTTTTGTATGACTAATATCTTGTCACATGGTGATCATTTTAGAGTTAATTGGGTATTAAAAGCATAAAAATACGGCAAAAAATAAATTAAAACACCTTAAAAGTAAAAATATAAAGTTTAAAAAAATCCGATTAAAGCCGGACCGAACTGGAACATACTGCATTCTAGCTTACCGAAATGAGAACGGGAAACCAAATTAGATCTTGTTTGGTTTGGCTCAGTTCGAACCAAACGAATTCATTCAATCCGCAACGAACTGGCTCTTAAACACCCCTACTTCTAGGTAAGCTGCATCGCTACATGGATTTCACGTATTCATTTCACGATGCGAAAGCTATATGTAGAATCACTATGTCTTGTGAAGTATTGTTAAAGTATGATAAAATTTAAAATTCAATTCGTAGACTTGAAATACCTTAGAAGTAGGAGTGTTGTCGAAGCACAACAACAATTTGACGATTCCACGGACTAACGGATCGACTATAGGTCATGCTATGGATATGAGTTCGAAAGAAACTAGTACTATCTTACAATGAAGCTTAATTTTTAATTAAGATTCGATTATATATTAATAGTCACACATCGTTTAAAATGCGATCTTTCTCCAGGATTATAAGTTTGAGAGTTCATCCACTTGATATGAGAGTCTGAAAGGTCTAACGGTTAGTTTGGCATATTTACCATTGTTGTTATCCACATGTAGATAGGGTGAAAAATAAAATAAAATATCAATGAAGTGTTAGAAAATAATCTCACATCGATTATAACTCATTAGTTTTGAATTAGATACCGACCCTTCAAGAGTTGAAGTACAAACTTTGGATCTAATTTAATCGCTAATATACCTTTCAATGATGTCATTACTGGTGTACCTATCCATATGGGAAGCACATGTCCAATAATTAAAATCTCTTTTTTGATATACTAAAAATTTCTTGATCCGCCTTAGGCAAATTTGCGCTACGAAGATGAAAAAAGTACAAACCCTAGAATGTCGAACAATTCCTTACATTTTCTAGCTTTAACTTAATACTACAAACTTGAAATTTTAAAATACAACCATGAACTTCTTGTTTAATTAGATTTATTCCTCTAGTTTTACCTTAACACTACGTCCAGTAATAACATACGTAGAAAAACAGACTTCAAATTTTAAACTGAATTGCTAAACATCGTCCCAAAATTACTTAAATCGCCTCTTGAAATTACCATTTTGTCATTCTCTCATTTCTACTGCTATAACGCGACATTTTACCCTCCTATCACACATCTCTCTTCATATTCCTCTTATAATCATAAAAAATAATGTTTTGGAGGTCAGTAATGAACCAACGAACGCCCCAGTGTACTCGAATCTGGTAAAATATCTAACATCTTTTTAATAAAAAAATAATAAAAAATTACGGGCGTCCGACGGAGCCGCCCCCACGTAGGAGGGGGCGTCTGGCTAAGACGCCTTCCCCATGGGGGAGGCGTTTTACCCAGACGCCTTACCCATCGGGGAGGCGTTTTACCCAGATGCTCCGCCCATGGGACAAGCTTCTGTGTAAGACGTATCCCCCATGGGGAGGCGTCTTATCCAGACAACCCCTCCTACGTGGGGGCGGCTCCGTCGAACGCCCGTAATTTTTTATTATTATTATTTTTTTTTTAAAAGATAATTGATTATAAATTTAGATAATTGTTAAATTAATTAATAAGTTAATAATTACTATATTCGGATGACCGATACCCCTTCGGTACACCGAAAATTCAAAAATTTCCAGATCCAACAATTTTAAAATCCAAAAAATTTCCAGGTGGCGCTGCCCCCTTGCCACCCCCGCCACCTCACCAAATTTCCAGGTGGAATGCCGCTCGCTCACCGGGAGCGAGACTCCCAAACGACCTGTCGAGGTGGTATTTGTAAGTCAGGATGTTTTACCACTGGGGGATTTTGGAACTTAAAAAATGTTGGATCTGGAATTTTTTTGAATATTCATCACTTGCAAAAAAACTCATTGTAATCCGACTGGTTACCACCGAAAACTTGCAAAGAAACATCAAATAATTTGAGATAACACACTGTATAATTTTAATTTGACAAAAAAATTAAAAAAAACGGGACGTCTGGCTAAGACGTCTGTACCATCGTGGAGGCGTCTGGCTAAGACGCCTCCACCATGGTTGAGGTGTCTTAGCGAGACGCTTAGACCATGGTATAGGCGTCTATCTAAGACGCCTGGAACATCGTGGAGGCGTCTGGATAAGACGCCTCAACCATGGTGGAGGCGTCTTAGCCAGACGCCTCCACGATGGTGCAGGCGTCTTAGCCAGACGCCCGAGTCGGAAAAAAAAATCCGTCTCCGTTACTTTGCCTGATCTAGGTGTTTCGCCAGACATTTTCGTGGTGTTGGTACTAGGAATGTTAGTAAAACTGAGTCAAAAATCTTGTTTAAAGACACGGAACGATATGAGTATTAAATATATTGTTAAGGGCAATTTGGTAATTTCAAGAGTCGATTTAAGTAGTTTTGGGGCAACGTTTAGTAGTTCCCATTTAAAAAAGGAAATATTGACGTTTGATGTGAAAACAATTGAACATTAATGCCGACCAATTTTTGCAGCTCACGCAACCTTATGGAGACAAACTCAAAGGAATGGACTGGCGTGGCCCATGTGGGCCCAAGAAATAGTATAAATGTCCACAGCATTAACTACGTATGGGGCTGGCCTCAACGGTAGGGCTGTAAATGGGGCGGGTAAAACCCGTCCCAACCCGTCAATCTGACATGTCTAAGTCGGGTAGTGGGAAAAAAATTCAACCCGCCACCCGCCAACCCGACTAATAAATGGGGCGGGTAGCGGTTGTATTTTCTACCCGTCTCGTTTAACTACCTAAGAATTTAATAAATTAAATAATAAATATTATATATATACACTTATATACCATATACTTATTTTCTTATCCATAATTACTAATAGTGTTATAAAGTTAAAGTTATTTATAATTTTATGGTGTTCATTATATTGGTAATGTTTTAAGGTGCTAATGTGTTATGTTTTTAATTTATAGTGTTATGCAAAAAGAAAGAAAAAATATATAAAAAAATCATTTATCCATCTACCCACCCCGCATAACCCGTTTACCCGACCCGCCCTACCCGCATAACCCGTTTACCCGATCTTAGGCGGGTCGGGTAGCGGTTTAAAAAAAATTCACCCGACCCGATCCGACCCGCGAACCCGTCTACCTTAGACAGGTCGGGTAGCAGTGGGTTCGAAACCTACCCCGATCCGACCCGTTTACAGGCCTACTCAATGGGCCATTACTTACTAGTCATCTTGCTCGAACCTTCAGTAAACACGACAAGAATTTTCTATATTAATAAAAATACATAAATAAATGTCCGCTAACGTGGACAGGCGTCACCTGCCACATCACCCAGTTGTTGTTGTTTTCTTTCTTTTGAGGAAATTTAAATTTTGTTAATTAAAGACAAATGTGAACACATAAGCTGATAATTGTGTTGCGACAACAATAAGGAGAGAGAAGTAAGGATACAAAGAATAAGACTAGAACCAAAGACTAAGCAGCAGCAGTCGGTTATACGTCGGATATATGTCAAGGTACAAAAAAACCGCATTTGATGTGAATTTAAGTATCATATAATCTAGACGGAGTGGTACCTTAGAAAGTACAGTCGTTCCTTATACCTTATACGCCAAATAGTCCAGAATACGAGAAGAGAAGGGTGCAGCATATTGTTTTAAAAAGTCACCCGGTTGCTTTAAAAAGTCAAAAAATTGTGTGGTCCACCCAACAACCGTAAAAGATAGGTCTTGGAGTGTCCCACATTGACTTTGGTGTGTCTATTAATTCTTTAAAGTATGGACCATAAAGAGCATGTGGTGGATGAGTCCGGATCTAGAATCGTAGGATTAATATACCTCATGTAAATCTTGGTTCTGGTTAATCGTTGAAAAATATCTTAATTGTAATTTCTATCATGCATTTATTTGGCGGCTGTTGTGGTGATCAATTCTTGCAAGCAAGCTGATGTGTTTGAAGAATTCTTCAAGGTGGCACGTGGGCAAGCCACTTGCCAACCTTTGGTCTGTCCATTGTTGTGATAATGTGATTAAAGTATTAAACACCATTTTCAGATTATGTGAGGTTGACATACTCAAACACCATAATCTATCTTCAGTTGAGATTCAAACACGTACGACAAGTATAGTTTCAAAGAATGTAGTATATTGCGGTAAACCGAGAGCAACACATCATGTTGATCCGTACGTAGTAACCGGTCGGTGTTTAAAAGCCACCAGAGGATCTCTATGATGTTGCATGCTTTAACCATAATGGACACATATATACGGTGACACAACTATGCAACTACCTCCGGATTTAGTCACCTAACCCGAGACATCAATTTAGCAACATTCCTAAAATGGTGTCTCATTGTCACATCGTGTCTTACTCCATGTATATAAAAACTAATGTGGACACACTTAAACAGTACGTCATTGCTCCAGGCAAGAGTCGGGTTTCTGATAATCGTGAATCTCGCTTGCAACACTCTGAAAGCGCGTTAAACATCTTTACGCGTTGCCTCCTGCACTTCAGCAAACAATCTGTGCTTCGGGGTATGAGGGTGAATGATGGATTGGATGAAGGTCACCCACTGTGGATAAATATGATCAGTAAGATAGTATCACATATCATATTAAACATCATTTACCTCATAATTTACAGGTGGTGCTCGACCTTCTAGTATGTCGTCGAAAACTGGAGATTGTTGCAGGACGTTCAAGTCAATGCATGAACCTGGTATTCCGAAGGAGTGTCAGATCCATAAGTCGTACGATGCCACCGCCTCAAGGATCATAGTTACTTTCGCAGCACACCCTTAATGTTGTCCCTTCCAAGCAGCTGGGCAGTTTTTTCACTCCCAGTGCATACAATCGATACTCCCCATCATACCTAGAAACTCACGTTGCTCACCAACATAAAGTAGGCGTGCCAAGTCATTTACAGTTGGCCGACGTAAATACTCAGGGCCGAAGATGTGAATAACACCTTCACAGAATTTGAGGAGAACATTTCTAAATGTTGTCGCACTCATTCGTAGGTACTCATCGATCCCATCAGCTGCAACGCCATATGCTAGCATTCACATTGATATCGTACTTTTTTGTATACCGGAGATGCTCATCTTACCAGTTGCGTCCGGTATTCGTTCGAAGAAGACATCAGATGCTTCGATGGTATTGTGGATGCGCAAAAAGATATGCTTTCTCATCCGAAATCTTGTCCTGAAAAGAGTATCAGAATACACAGGGTTGTCAGAGAAATAATCGTCTATAAGGCATCTGTAATCTAGTTCACGATCTCTATCTGGGTTCGTCGTTCTCCTTCGACGTTGCTTAGGACGTGTAGTTCTTTCGTGAACAATCCGACCGGCCAATTCAACAGTGCGGTCCATTATATTTAATGTCTCATTCCAGTTATCATCGTCGGATTGACCGGAGTTTAAACTATTATCCGACATTGATGAGAGAAGAAGTTAAGAAGTTAAGGAAATGTGAGGAGTCAGGAGATAGATAGATGTATTTATAGTTGGGAGGGTGTGGATGTATATGTTGCACTGTTCACGCGTGATTGCACAGTTTACTCAGTGGAAGCGTGATTAAAGTGCACGCATGATATTAGACCATACTATTAAACCACCTCGACAGGTCGTTCGGGGGTCTCGTTCGGGACGCACGCCATTAATAACAAAACATCCACTAAATAATTAAAATTTTAAAAAAAATCGACGAATGGGCAGGGGGGGACACGTGCCCCCACCCAAGGGTGCCTCGGGCGTCTGCCTGGGACGCCCAACGCCCGGGCGTGGCACCCTGTTAATGCTTGTTGGAGTGTGACATGTGGAAGCATTGGTGATATGAATATATATATAGGGTCAAGCTCTAGTGAGCCCAGGGCTCATCAAATTTAGTTTAAGCCCCCTACAATCTCACTCTTGGATCTTATTTACAGTTAATCTCACCATTCATTAGCATAACCATTTTTTTCTTAATCTACCTTACAATTTGAAATGAGTGGTGGATATTGTGGGGGCTTAATTTAGAAAAGTTGAGCCCTGGGCTCACTAGAGAATTCTTGTATATATATATATCTGTGTGTGTGTGTGTGTGTGGCAATAGTAGGTCATCTTTATTAATGATTTGTTTCTCATATGATAATGTACAACGACGTCTCATTCATGCAATGAAATAACGACAAAGATGTGAGAGTGATGTAACTTGTAAGTAATGACAACAACCGGTTGCTAAAAGAACATTAGACCATGTTTAACGGTGTTCGGGCTATCCTGGGTGCTCTGCCTTCTCTCTCCATCACGTCAGCTTCTCTCTTCGTCACCTCAACATACCCCACCCACCCAAAAAAAACTCATTAACCACGTCCGGACTACCATCACCCACCATCACTCTCTTTCCTCCACATCATTTCTTAATTAAACAATTTTAATTCTTACACCACATTTAACAAATTACATTTTACATAATTCTAATTCTAATTATGTTATAATTCCAATTGACGAAATGATTAATATTAATAATTAGTAATTAATAATTAATATTAAACCACGTGAAATTTTAGTAATTAAATTTAGATATGCACAGTAAACACGTGAATACACAGTCCATGCGTGAAACGAAAGTAGTCCGCGTGAATGCGCAATATCCACGTGAATGTACAGTACACGCGTGAATGCACAGTATCCGCGTGAATGTAGAGTACATGGGTGAATGCACGGTTTCTGATTTTCCCTCTATATATATCTTATACAAACACAACATAAAATTCACACAACTTCACAATGTCTTTTCCAGATCACAATCGTTCTCCTTGTCGTTCCCAATCAAATCCACGTCCATACTATCCACAAGGATACCCCCGTCCATATTTCCCACAACCATTCCAACAACCAGACTTCTCTCATTACGCTTAGTCATTCCAATAGCCAGACTTCTCCCAATACGCATCATCATTCCCACCACTAGACCAAAACCAACAATTCCCACAATACACATCACCATTCCCACAAAATCAACCCCAATTTCAGATGTTTCGCCGCAACATGTCACAAGAAAGTACTCCTAGTATGGAGGACACTCAAGAAGACGACCAAAACGACAATGAGTCCCCATCATTCCAGACCGTCGCACCACTATCCCCACGTCCACAGCGACGCCGCAACAAGCAAGTCCAAGCTGTCAAAAGCAATCAGAAGTTGTGGACCACACATGAGGACGAGCGACTCGTGTCGGCATATATGGAGGTCAGTTCTGATGCGGTGACGGGGACAAACCAGAAGGCTACTTCCTTGTGTACCAAAGTAAAATGAGTTTATGACATCTCCATCAAAGAAACTGGCCTCCCCGAAAGGAATGCGGAATCCTTAAAAGGACGGTGGAGGAGAATTATACATGTTGTCATCAAGTGGGTCAGGTCTTTCGATCAAGCGTACCGACAGAAAATGAGCGGGCAGAACGACGACGATATCGTCCGGCAAGCTCACCACATCTACGAGCACACTAATAAGTCTAAATTTCTTTGCTTTGATTGGATCATGTTGCGCAGGTATCCAAAATGGGAGTCGTTGATATCTAAAGCAAATGTCGTGAGTGTTGGTTGGGAGTCCCCGAAGTTTCACAATGAAAGTAGTCCCTATTCAGGAAGCCTTTGGAAAAAAAAGCACACTGATGACTCCAGGACGCAATCACCATTATAGGCGGAAGAAATGACATCAGGATCGTCTGCACGCCCACCAGGTGTGAAGAATACCAAAAACAAGGGTAAAAGTTCATTATGCCCTAAAGGCAACACCGACGTTCTGGAACTTGCACAACAAATTGCATACAACGCCCAAATGAGAGAATAATGTTTCTGCAAGTATGAGGAATTAGCGGAGCATAATTTTCAAAGGCATGTTAAAAAAACAAAGCTCGACATGCTTCACTCTCTGATGAAAAAAGACAACCCGTCAGAGCGGGATCAAAAAGCGATTGTGAAATTCATGGACTGGGCGGAAGAGAATGATTTCATGTGGTTTGTTAGTTCATATTATTCGTATTTCGTGTAGTTTATATTACATGTAGTTTGTTGTATTCCGTATCGTTCTGTATTTACGTCTACTTTGTATTTCATACTGCAATGTGTTATTCGTATGATGCTTTAGTATTAATATATTTTCTAATTTGAGCATTAAATATGGATTTATCTTTTATTTGAGCATGAATTTTGATGTACTGTATAAATTTAAAATATTTTTCAAATAAATAACATCAAAAATTATCAACCCACATTACTAAAAAATACCTAATACATTATCAATTACCTCTAATAACAAAACCTCCACTAAAATAAAAAAAAATTAAAAAAAGTGGACCAATGGGGGGGCAACACGTGCCCCCACCCGATGGCGCCCGAGCGTCCATTCGGGAGCTCCGACGCGCGAATGGACGCCCGGGTGGGCGCCCTCCCCATTAAGGGTGCCCTTATAACATACATAATTTCTTTTGAAAGTGCATGGAAAAAGTTGATGTGAATCCTAAGACTGTTTGCACATTTTTTGATAAGAAGTATGGCGCATCATCTCAAATTAGATCGGCGTATTGACTTTCGAGGTAGGAACGTTATCCATGTGAACAAACTGTCTAAAAGTTTGTCAAACCTTGTGAGCTCAACAACATAACGACACCGACATGAAATAAGGTTTTACCAGCCAATTTTGGATTAAACCCAGAAAAAGAAAATTAATATATGATTTTGGAAAGGGAACAAGTGAGTTAGGGGAGAAAAAGAACACTTACTTCGTTTAGGTTGAGGTTTTTGGGTAAACATTTTCATTATTTTATTAATATATAAGGTGAATTGTTTGGGTGTCATTAACAACAATTGAAATTGACTTTATGTTATTTGAAAATTGAAAGTAATTATTTGATGTAATATCATAAAAAAAACAAAAAGAAGAAGTTATAATACCTTTTTTTTCAAATGACATTCCGTTAGTAAACTGTTAACTTCTCAATTAATGTATGTTATTTATATTAATATTTAATAAAATTTTACAGAATCATCCTGAATTAGCCCATAAATTTCATTATATGTGTTGTAAATATTGCAAAAAATTACTCAAATACTTTATTTATACTTTCTCTCATTTCTTCATTATATGTTGTATTTATTAAGTTTAGTGAGAGAAAAAGAAAAGATGAGAGAGGAAAGATAAGGATGAGAGATAGTTTAGTTAAATTATTTGAGTATTTTTTTGCAATATTTACAACAAATATAATGAAAGTTATGAATCTGAGTTTATTCAATGTGATTCTCCAAAAATTTCATTAAATATTAATATAAATAATGGACGTTAAAAATTAAGGATTTGTAAACGGAATGACATTGGAAAAAAAATTAATGACATTAGGACAAGTTTTTTTATTTTTCTATGACATTACGCCAAATAGCATAAAACCAATTTTGATGGTTGTTAGTGACACTCAAGCAATACACCATAATATATATCTTATACCTTAATCCGACGAGACTATACTACTATAATGTTCCCTGTCTCATAATTTATTTTGTTTTTTATGCATTTTTTGTGCAGAACGTCAATTTTTAAACCTTAATGTAATATAGGGAATTAAACATGATACATGTTAATGTAAAATTTATCACATGCTAAAATGAAAGTGAATATAAGTCATTTCCATCAACATTTTTTGTATGAATTAACAATTCCTATGATCATTTTTTTATGACAGTTAGATCATGAGGAAGACAAAAGGAGATTATTATTTTTAATTTGAGCCCATTGCTTAGTGCAGCATTATTGTACCAAAATATAAATATACATTGTATTATAATATTTGACCTAAACTCGAAATTCAAGTCGCCTTATTTTTGGCCTAAGTTCCCGCAACTACAAATCAAATTCATCGAGAGAATAAATAAAGCATGACAATTATTAAGTTAGAGTATAAAAGTATAAAACACAATACTTGGACAAAACCCAAAATCTACCACATACAGAGTTATCATAATTATATTTGGAATCTACATACTTTTGTACAAAGTTATTCAAGAATAAAAGAAATAATTAATAAATGAAATAGATTTCTCTACTTTACCCAAAAAAATGGAGAACCGAGAACTCAAGAGTTTTAAAATGGCTTATGTGCACTTTACAATTCAAAAAAAGTCGGAGAAAATGTAACATGACTAGTGAGTATTGAGTAGTGACTAATAGTCTAGACTTTGGTAACAAGCCGGGCCGGGCCGGGCACGGCCAGCCTCGCAAAAATTAGTCCGACCAGTCAGGTCGGAAATTCGACCTGCGGTGCTGGCACGACACGACAAGGCTGCCCATGCTGACCTGAGTGATGCTGGCACGACACGACACCAGGTCTTAGTCTAATACATACAAAAGTATAGTTAATGAAATTCTCACGAACTCCTTCCTTCCCACCATCACACCCATGTCACCACCATTTGCCAATCAAAAAGGAGAGACCTTGAACTAGCATGCATGTAGGGTTTGGGCTAAACCTGGACCGGCTGTCCCAGGTCCACGGGCGCAATTATAAGCACCAAGAACAAAAGCAGAGATCAAAGCTTCTCTTAGATTAAACTGGTCCCATACACACTCAAAGAGTATACACAATAATGTAGGTGAAACTAAAGTCTAGGAAATTTATTTTCTTGTGTTTTGGCTCTAGTCTCTCCGGTAAAACATCAATTATCTGTTTAGTTGTTTGGTAATGGGCCACTAGTGAAGAAATACCAAATTCATTGCGTAGACATGTCGAAGTGATGCAATTATTGAAGACAATCAATTTCTATCTGTCCACTGTAACAGCCTACATTAACTTACAGATTAACCCAAGACAATCATGAACGGCGACTCCGAGCATGTCATCTATCAGCTGAACAAGAAGAAAAATACATTTCTTTTCCCAAATTTTTAACATACAAATTACAGTCTCGGTTTATATATCTCTATATACATAAAACAAGGGATCTAGTCACCTGGTAAAAGTTGCCAGGGTTGTTTTGCTTTTACAGAGGATAAATTCCCACAATAGAGGTTACTGGTAGATGGTAGTCACTCTCTTCGCCCAAGCAGACTTCGGGTGATTGTTCACAGCTCTTCACGAGGGTTAAGTCAGTGTTGAGGTTCAAGCTGGGGAGCTTCATTCTGGGGAGTTACTGGAGTCGCCGGTGACTCGGGTGCAATAGTAAATTGAAGACCTCTTGCTTGGCCAGACTGGAGAATAAATGCTACTTCAGTTGCTGCTAAAGCTGCAGCTGCTTCCTGTTGTGGAATAATAGAGATTGTCGTAAGGAGACAAATTGCTGTCTCTTAATGTTTGTTACTTTGTTTATTGAGATTAGCAATAAAGTCCAAAAGTAAGACTAGCTAATGTTAGATAGATGGCAGGAAGATACAAATATGAATGATCTTTTATGAACTACTAAACATCAAGCTGAAAAGTGCCTTTCTAACCTGTCTTTGTCTACGTCGCTGCAGGATGCTGATGGCCCAAGCCATAACATAACATGGTAACAGAAATCCAGCAGCCCTCAGCAAGAAAAGCTGTTTGAAGTTGAATATCCAACAGATTCTATGTCAGTGCCTTAGTAGTGTATAAATAGTACAAATTAAACAACATGAGATAAATGACGAGTCCAACTTTTAAATCACTTACAGAGAAAAAGGTGGATGCATCGTCATCTTCCTCGCCATCAGTGATTGTAAGAGCGTGCCTTAATAGCAGAAGAGCCAATAACTGCAGAGCATAAATGGAAAGGCAGTACATGTAAGGCAAGTATTAACAGAAAAAATAGTCACATCTTTATTAGTTCTATAGTGCTGTGTAAATAACCAACCTTCTTTTCAAATGAAATTTGCAGAGAAACCATAGAAATAAAATCACACTTATTGGTTTAATACATTCTGATGAAAAAGCTACAAATATTGTATTGGAAAGGAGGTAATGTACTTACAATCAGTGCAACAGATCGGCAAAATGCTGCTCCGCTGGCATTTGTGGCAGCATACTCATCATATTCAGATTCAAGGAAGTGTCGCTGAGCTGCTGCCATTGCAAAGACCCTTGGATCACGAAACTCCAATGGTGCTTCAGAAATGGTCCAACCTGAACTGCATTTTGAAACAACACAGCGTCAGATGGTCTCATGTATTAACAAATCGAATCTAGCAGTCACACAACAAAATTCTAGCAGATATCATGTTTAAAAACATAGATGTTAAATCATAGTTACCTAAAATCAATGATTCTTGCATCAGGTTGAACACGAGGAGGTGCAACATACCCAGATTTATACGGCTGAAAAAATCAAGTTATTATTTATCACTGCTGTAGATGTGGGGATAATTACCACACTAAATGATTGTCAACCACGTCATGCTTAATTGCTCATATAAAAAGATTAAAAATAACAACAAATTCACTTAAGATATGTGACAGACATGTAATAAAGTAGAACTTCTAAGTGTACGAGCTATAAGAAGAAGCTGGAGCTTACCTCATGGCAGATCTCACAAGTAAGATCTCCTTTCTCATTGACCCATCGCTGCACACAATCCCTATGGGCAAACTGAATAAAGATGAAGTATCAGTGCAGATGTTCACTTTTAACGGCACAGGTAAAGTAACATATTTGGAATCGGAACACAGAATATCTAGTTCAAAAATTAAACATCTTTTCATACACCTGCATCTCTCCTGAACAAAGACACTAATGTGATAAGTTGTTTTGAGCTATTGAAATGGCCAGTTCCGCCGAAAATTTGCAACACCAATATTTATGTACATACCTTAGCCAAATATTGGAGCAATTAGCACTACTCAGTTGAATTAAAAGCAAGACATTTAGAATTCTTTTGGGAATTAGAAAGCCAGATAATTAAAAATCTACTTTGAAATGAATATGAACAAATACATCCTTCACTTGTCTCTGTTAATGGTGTGACTGTAAACTACACCACAGACCATTAACAATCAACAAAATTATGTAGTCATCTATCAAATGCCCAAACATCAATACAAACTATTCTTTCGTTGACTTTTACAGAGTAGATCAGTAATAATTATCTGAAAACAGAAAGTGGGCATCAAATATTTAGTATTTTATTAGAAATAACATAAAATTGGCGAAACTACAAGATGTGCAGATTAGGTCCCAAGAGATCTTGACACTGGACTTACATTTATACCTTATCTAAAATACCAGACATATACATATAATATAAAAATTAAGGAGTATACTGTTACAATGCAAGCATCTGAAACTGCAATATTCTAGCTAAAATAATTTAACCATGGAACACAAACGTTGTGGTAATAGTGATGATTAGACATCTATATCGATGCCGGCCTATTTCCAAATGACAATCAGGCAAACAATTTAAAATTCTTAAAAATATTACATTTCAAACTCCACATGTGTAAGTTATACATAGCATGTCCCAAGTTAGGATAAAAGAGCATTGTGATAGGTGTTGCGAACCGGTGGAAAACCTCAACTACTCTCATAGAAATGAAACTTAACAAAGAATTGTGTTTGGGTGTCACCCTCTTAGCGACACTGCATCGGGTCCTGCATGTAATGATTCAAAGTAAAGGTCTACGTGTCATGCTCGGCGAGTGTGAGCAATAAGGAAGCTAGTCGAGGGGCACCATCACCTTAGTGGCACACTGCATCAACGCTCAGATGCAATGCATAAGGAGTGAGGGTCTTCGCACTTTACTCAGCGGGTGCAGGGGGTGAGGAAGCTAGTTGAAGATAGCAAGGATCGCTTAGGAAGTTAAAATGTTGGCTCTTTAACAGAAAAATTGAGAAAAATAGTATACGTGGCTATCAAGAGAATAGTAAATATTTTATGTGTCCAAAAGACCAAATGGGTAAGTGAAAAGACTAAAGAGGTAGAAAATAAAAGATCTAAACTATGGTACAGTGGAAAAGATATAAACAAAAAATGGTGTGGGGATCTTAGTAGACAAGAGCTTAAGAAATAAGGTTGTGGAGGTTAAAAGACAAAGGGATCGTATAATTTTGATTAAATTAGTGACATGAAAATTAGTTATGAATGTTATGAATGTCTATGCCCTACAAGTAGGTTTGAGTGAAATGGTGAAAAATAATAATTTGGGAGGACCTTGATATAATAGTGAGAGGGATCCCTAGTAGTGAGAAGTTTTGCATTGGAAGAGATTTCAACGGTCATGTTGGTAAAGATAGCGGGGATTTGAACGTATTCATTAGGGTTGTAAATGGGCGGTTTGTGGGCGGTTATAGGGCTTACTCATGACCCAACCCGCCTAATTAAACGATTCGCGGTTCAGTTTGAAACCCATTTATTTTTACATCTACCCATGAACCAACCCGTTTAATTTAATTAAACGGTTTTAGGTGGTTAAATGGTTATATGGTTAAAACTTAATGGATACTAAAATTGATATAAGAGTTGGTAAATGGTTAAATGGATAAAAACTTGTCAAACTTGTTAAAAACATCATAACATCCACAATTTTATAATCAAAAGCTCCCAAAATTCATAATCTAAACATCAACACATTCATATAAAACAACATTAAACATCCACACAATACAAACAATTATATGTATATAGTATATATAACAAAATATTATATGTTCATTATGTTTCGCGGTTAAACGGTTAAACAGACGGGTTAAATCATATAACCTTATCTTATTAAACAGTTATGATTTTTACAACCCGTGATCCTACCGGTCGGTTCGGGTAGGACGATTAAACAGTTTTTACCCAACCCATTTACAGCCCTAGTATTCAATTATTCATGGAGGATTTGGGTATGAAATAAGAAATAAAAAAGAAGACTTTCTAAATTTCGTTGTAGCATATGATCTCATGACAATTAATAATTTCTTTAGAAAAAGAGAATCTCATTTGGTCACATTTTGTAGTGATCAGCATCAAAGTCATATGGATTTTGTGCTTGCTCGAAAGGATGGTTGAGGATTTCGTGTTGATTGTAAGGTGATTCGTGGAGATAGAGTGTGTGGTAACTCAACATAAATTGGTGGTATCAGATTTTCATTTTTGAATTGGTGTAAGATGGAAAGTAAAGATGTAAGGATTAGGTAGTGCAATCTTAAAGGAGAGATAAGTCTTCGATTTAGAGATAAGTTGATTGTTAAGGGACTCTAGGGCGTAGAAAATGATATTGATGGTATGTGGGAGGGCATGACATCTTGCATTAAGATAGTGGCTAGAAAGGTTTGTGGGGAGAGTACGGGAGGTAGGCAAGATTCTAGAGATACTTGGTTGTGGAGTGAAAAAGTACAACAGACGATTAAAGCTAAGAAAGAGTGTTATAGAATGTGGTAGCAGAATAAAAATAGGACTAATTTGGAAGAGTATAAAATGACAATAAAAATGGCAAGAAAGCAATGAGACTAGAAGAGTTCTTTATGAGAATTTATGCTTGAAGTTTGGATCAAATGAGGGAGAAATTGCAATCTATAGGTTGGCTAAAGTAAGAGAGAATAAAATCAGAGAGTTTGATCAAGTTAAATGCATTGAAGATGGTAATCATAAACTTCTAGTTAAGGACGAGGATATTAATGAGATGTGGAGAGTGTATTTTGATAAGTTGTTCAACAGAGAGAATGAAAGTCATGTTTTTGAAGTGGATGATGCATTTGAGGATACTAATAGATGAATTGTTCGGAGGATCATAAAAGTTGAGGTTTAAGAAACCTTAAAATGATGAAAGTATGCAAAGATTTAGGACTAGATAATATCCCGATCGAGGTGTGGAGATGTCTTGGGATAGAGCTGTAATATGGTTAACCAAGTTGTTTAATAATATTTTTGGACGAACAAAATGGCAAACGAGTGAAGAAAGAGTATATTGGGGTTAATTTACAAGAATAAAGGAGATATTCAGAATTGCACTTACTATAAAGGTATCAAGCTCATGTCGCATTATGAAATTATGGAAAATATTAATTGTGCACCATTTGAGGAGAGAAACAAATATTAAAGATAATCAATTTGGTTTCATGTCTAAAAGGTCGATGATCGATGTCATATTCTTAATTAGACAGCTTAAGGAGAAGTATAGAGAACCAAAAAATGACTTACAAATCATTTTTATTGATTTAGAAAAAGTATTTGATAGTCCCAAGAAGTGTTATGTGGTGAGCCATTGAGAAAGAAAAAAGTATCAAAAAAATATGTTAACTTGATTAAAGATATGTACGAGGGAATTAAAACTAGTGTTAAGTATGTGATGGTGAGACAAATGCCATCCTAACTAAGATTGGACTTAATTAGCGGTCAGCTTTAAGTCCATATCATTTTGCTTTACTAATGGACGGGGTAACAAAATGTATACAATTTGAGGTCACATGATATATGTTTTTTGCATATGATGTGATACATATTGCCAAGATTATGATAAGTGTTGAGAGAAAACTTGAGTGGTGGAGGAACATTTTAGAAACAAAATATTTTAAATTAAGTAGGTCTAAAACTAAATATACAAAGTGTTGTTTCAGTACCGTCGACACTGATAAAGAAGAGACTAAGAGAGCATATTGGATGGTCAAGTGGTGGACAAAAATAATATTTTGAGAAATATAGGGTTGATACTTCAAAATGATGAGAATATCAACGAAGATGTTAGTCATAGAATTAGATTGGGATGGAAGAAATGACAACAAGGATCAAGTAGCTTATCTAACAAGAAAATCTTTCTCAAATTAAAATATTTTTTTTATAGAACCATCATAAGACCTGCGATATGGTATGTAGCGGAAAATTAGGCTACAAAAAGACAACATGTGCAAAAGATGTGTGGCTGAAATAAAGACGTTACGGTGGATGTGTGTACATACATGACTAAATCATATTAAAAATGAAGACATTCGTGAGAGGATTGGAATTGCTCCAATAGAAGAAAAACTTATACATCATAAGTTGAGATAGTTTGGGTGTGTACAAAGAAAACATATAGCGGCACAGATTAAAAAGAGAGCATAGACCTATAGAGGCACATATTAAAAAGAGAACGTAGACCTATAGAGGCACAAATTAAAAAGAGAGCGTAGAGACATGGTGAAAACATAGAAAGAGAGAAAGGTAAACAAAAATTAACTTGGAAAGAAACAGTTAAAATATGTTTACAAGATTGGAACATCCCTGGGGCTTTGGTATTGGACAAGAGAAAGTGAAAGAAGGTTATTTATGTCTGAACAGTGATTTTTTTTAGTTCATTTTTAGCGTACCCCAATTAGTTTGGGATTAAAAGCGTTGTTGTTGTCGTAAAATAATGACATTTAACAAGTAGAAAAAACTTTTTTTGATCGGTAACGGTGGATGCACAAACTTTTTTTTTGGATCGAGAATGGTGTAGGCTAGTCTGGCTTTGCACCCCTAAAAAGTCCATACAAATTGTCTACGTAATAGTAACAAACATAGATTCCGAGGTATCACCTTCAGGCTGCCGCTACACGCGCACGGGACATCCAAATTCTTAACATTGTCTTCCTCCTGGCAGATACGACACTCCACGGTATGAATGAGCGCTTCTTCTTCTTCTTCTTCTTGTTTCACCGAACGTCCAGGCAACAGAAACGGCTGACGTGGTGAGGACGCACTGCCTTCGCACCCGGAAACCTTCGTCTCCAACACCGGGTCGATATCCAAAACCACGTGATCACCCATTTCAAATCAAAAGGATTCTTCCTTTGGAGTCAAACCGACGAGATTCTCCTCCCTGGAACCAAAAAAAAGTTGTTTTCTTTCAAAAATCCACAATTGTTTTGACAAAATCCACCGGAAATGGATAATGCCCAAAATTTCTACTCCGAACCCCCCATAAAAGATCTAAACAAATGCCCCCAAATCCCCAATAGCGGAAGCCAAATACCTCCGAATTAGAATCTGAAACAAAAAAATGGGATCCGACGAAAAGAAAAGATCACCTTCGAATGGATTTCGATTTTCCCCCAAATCTGTGCGCTTCGGACGAACATAGACTCGAAAGCTTAAGAAATGGGCGTTGGAAAGGGTTTTACATCACCGCGTCCGAACCTGTGGCCCGGGACCCGAACCCGAGGTTCGGACATGGCTCGCTGAACTGGTGACTGGGTGAGATCGGAAAGATTTCGTCTGCCATGGACGGCTAGGATTAGTCAACGTCCAGGTGGGGTGTACCTGGACTTGTCTTTGCTCTCTGGAAATATTTTGGAGGTAAGTTAAAACTTTCACGTCGGCATATCTGGTAATGGTGGATTAGTTGCGGTAAGTAACGGGAAAGGTAGGATAAGGGAGGTGTTTAAGGTTTGATTGGGGTGGTTTTAGGATGGAGATTATGTTGACTTGTTTTCTTAATGGATGAGGGACATTGGAGGTTACGTAGTGATGTGTAGTAGACGGTTGGAGAATTTGACTGAGCCGTTTATTCCGATAATAAAGTGTGTTATGTTACTTTGAGTTAATAGTGGGTTGTCTTGAAAATCTTCCCACGCGGAAAATTTCTTCGCTTTGTCGTCTAGAAAGTTCAGGTTGAATAATAAAAAATTAAAATTGTTCCAGACAATTCTTCAACCACATTTATGACTTTTTATGACAATGAAAACATGACTTTTTATGACTCAAGTATCCTAATTTCTGAAAAACATCTCTAAAAATATATTTATGTTTCACGTTTTACCCAAAATATCCCTACCTTTTAAAAAACCAAAAAACATCTATCTGTCACGCATCTTCTTTTCTTTCTTTCCATTTCTCTATCATGCATCTTCTCTCTCTCCTTTTGATAAAATTATGTTATTTGTGCATGTTCGGAAAGTGATTGGGAATGGGGGTTGTGTTGGGATTGACTCGTACTCCTTATACTCACTCTGACATGCCGATCGGAGTGGGGGTTACAATGGGGCAGCACCTCCTGGAAGTCAATCACAATGTATTTTTGGACTTGGAGATTTAATAGAAATTCTAACAGTTTGGATGTCAAAAACTGACGATATTCTGTGTTTCTAACAAAACTCGATGAACTCGATATGAATTAGATAGGAATATGATTGTTGTGCTCAATATGCTCGATTACTTTTGCATGTGAGCTCGATAATGCTCGACAACAATTTGTTGAGTTTTTTTTAACTTAGTGTTGAGTTTGTTTTGATGTGCTCCATAGATAGTCGATGTCGTTTTTACCGCACGATTTTTTGGACGTTTTATGAAGAACAATTTTGAATCGTTTGGGTGTGGAGAATTGTAAACTTGATGAGTTCGATGCGCTCGATATGTGCGCAATATGACATCGATAATTTAGATTTTTTGAAAAAAATGCTACTTCACCGCACTATTTTGTAGGACGTTTTATGACTAACGGAATTCGAATCGTTTGGGTATCGAGAATCCTTGGTCGAATGGTTGCGTTTTTTTCACATAATAATGTTGGCTTTTTGGCCTTAATCCGTATTTTGATGATGTAATTAAACCTAATCTTAATAAGGACGTGCAGATTAGCACATGTAGTATAATAGTATACATGTTGTATTGTGCTAACATCTACAGGTGATCAAGACTCAAGAAAGAAGAAAAATCAAATCAAGACATGTAATCAAGCTAGGATTGAAGACATGTAATTTTACCTTTCTTTGAGAATTAGGAACTTATGTAAATTGAGCATAACTTAAGCTAATATGCATGCATTCACACACTAGGTTCCTTTTAGGAGTCACACACAAAATATCATATAATTTGGACTCTATTAGATCACCTAAACACCTAAAACATTGGTCGTCAGTCTGCCTGAGTTCGGTCGACCGTTCACCTTTCGGTCGACCGGTTATACACAATATTTGTTATACCAGACCAATCCGTTCAACCGATCACACTTCTATTAACCGTTTACCCAGACCTGTTCGGTCGACTGGTAGACCTTCGGTCGACCGTTTCGTTTGCTGTTTTTGGTAAAAATACGACCGTTTTATTTGTCGTATTATACAATGGTCGTATACACATTTTTCTCAATATACACCCCCATATACATTAGAACCGGTCGAACAAACTACCTTATTCGGTCGACCGTTTAATTCGTGAAAAACCCCCTGCTATCGGTCGACACAAGTTTGTCCAACCGATCAAGATTTCTTTCTACCGAACCCAGTAGTTCGGTCGACCGGTACCTGCTCGGTCGACCGTTGACCTATAGAACTTAAGTGATTCGGTCGACCAGTACCTATGTTCGGTCAACCGATCCATCAACAGACTCAAGGGTTCGGTCGACCGATACACCTTTCGGTCGACCGTTTCTGGACAGATTTCTGAACCCGATTTTCTATTTTGTGTATCTTGCACAAAACCCAATCAAATCTTGTCCAAACGGCTAGAAATCTTTAGGAGCTTATAAATATAGGTTCACACTTAGTTTTCCACAAGATTTCACAACTCCAAAGTGTCAAACTTATAGTGAGATTTTCCACAACCTCAAAGCTCCAAATTAGCCATCCAAAGCCTAATTTCCACATCATTCATCATACAATCAATCTAGCAATTGTTGTGCTCAATTAGAGAGTGAGTTCCACTCAAGTTACATTTGTTGTAAAGAGAGCAAGGGTCTTGGTGAAAGCCCAAGACAAAGAAGCAAGGACTTCGGTGAAAGCCCGAAGTGATTCTCTCGGTTTGTGAGAGGTGGTGTCAAGCTCGGCGAGGGTTGTTCGCGAGCTTGAAGAATTGTAAAGGCGTTGCTCCCGGCCCGGAACGGGGAGGCATAGTGAAGACGCAAGAGGGGCTCGAACGGAGATTCGAGAGGGGCTTGCAAGAGAGGACGTAGGCGCGGCCGAACCTCTGTAAATCCGACGCGTCTTTGTGTGGTTTGCATTGATTTCCTACTTGTGCTTGATTTGTTTTTAATTTCCGCTGCATTTCTTTGATCGATCAACCAAGTAGTTAATTAGGGCTTAATCGTGATTAGTTTGTGGACCCATAACCCACACGATCCTACCTACATTTGGTATCAGAGCCTTGTTAGCTAAATTTTATACTTAATCGTATTTTTAGCATGGCTAGCACATCTAATCACTTAGAGGGTTTATGCACCACAAGGCCTCCTTTGCTTAATGGGTCAAATTATGATTATTGGAAAAATCGAATGAAAATCTTTTTAATATCAAATGACCTTAAGTATTGGAAGTTTATTCAAAATCCATACATACCCCCAAATGAAGATGATTTAGATTCTCTATCTAGGGCTCAAATGAAAGAAATTGAAATGAACTCTAAAATCATGAACATTCTTTATTGTGGCCTTAATGAGGGAGAATACAATAGAATTAGGGGATGTGAAAGTGCAAATGAAATATGGCATAGGTTACAAATGCATCATAAGGGTGATAGCAAAACCAAAGAAACTAGGATAAGTCTCCTCATGCATAAATATCGAGTATACACATCGACTGCGTTATTATCGCGTGTCGTCAAGTACCATTGAACTTATCAATTTCTGAAACAATTTAAAATAGAGTAAACACCATTTATTTGAGTCAAAGTGGGAAACGGAACCGTTGGAGACTTTCTCGGTAATTGTGTCGTTTTGAGTCGACTAAATTATTGAAACATTATCGAGTGCATATCGAGCTCATCGTGTAAAAGGCATATCGGCGTTATAAATGATCAATCCCGACAAAGCAGACATAGGTTGTTCCATGTTAGTGGCCCCACGAGATAGTCAGGGGTATTTTGGGAAGCAGTAGAAAGATAAACATATTTTTCAGAGAATGTCATAGTGAAAGTTTTTTTTACAGATGTTGAGCCACTTGAGGCATAGAAAGCCAAATTTTCCTTCTTATTATTGTACTTACATGATAATATCAACATTCTTATCATAAAAAATTAACTTTGAAGACCTTCGTACTTGAACTGCATCTCCACTAGTTTAATAAATTTTCACAGAAAATGACATGCACAAGGAAAATACAAATAAAATATAGTCTTTAAATGAAAATCTTTGTCCTTGCTTTTCCAAAAGAAATAGAGCTCATTTTAAAATATTGTGTGATGATAATTTGTGCCAAAATGAGTCCAAATTGGATCCCAATCAATGTAGTAGATAAGGCCCAGTCAATCCAACTCGTGGGAAATTGGTCAAAGAAAATTAGGCTCAAGTGTCCTCATCCAGTCTTAATTCTTAATCGACTTTGTATCTCTACCCGATCATACGTAATCAACAGGTAACCTGATTATTTGGGTTCCGTTTATGTTGTATATATATAAAACTCATACCGTAATGAATCTCAAACTTGTTTGCCACTACTATTCTCTTCTCGCAAACCCCTGTGTCAACGCAACCATGCAAGGGGGGATTCAGGATTTTATGAGGGGAGGTTCTAAAAAACACACATAAAAATTTACGTAGTCTTGAAATTGTTTCGTATTTGTTTCGTCATCAATATATTCAAAAATATCATTTTCTATGTACGTGACGAGATAATCATTCAGCCAATCCTTGCTTATTTGATTACGGGTTTAATTAGTCTGAACAATCTTTATAGCCGAAAATACTCTTTCAAGAATTGTGGTTGTTATATGCAAAGTTAAGACTAACTTGATAAGCAAATATACCAGATGATGTACCACATCTAGTTTCTTTTAGACCATCTTCTTTGCAATATCCGTAATGTCGCACAAATATGTCTAAAGAAATCCTTACATAGCAATGTAGTTGTCAAGTTGAATTTTAAGCATTGGACAAGACATTCTCATTAAACGTTACCATATAAAAGCCAACAAATTCACATAATACATAATCTCTAAGCATCAAATGCTAAAGAAGACTTAAGGGGATTCAAAGACGTCATACACAGGAGCAATTCAATATTATCAATATAATATCCGAAAAATATCATTGAGCTCCTGAAGTTGAACGTCAATCACTGAATGGAAGATGTCAACATTGAAGTGATGAAGATGTGTAACTTTTAGAAGTACATAAATTGTTTTCGTGTGTGTCATTCATGTGCACAAAAGTACACGATATACTTAAATATATAAAACGTGTGACGATTTTATAACAAACAACTTTGATACCTTAGCGTGAATGTTATATTTTATTTGAAGTATTCCCCGGTTCGAAACTCCAGGTTTGTACAGAAAGAAGACGATATACCACTAAGATAACATGAACATCTTGAAATTGCCGTGAGAGGCTATAAATTTATAATATACCATATATATGTGTTTTTTTTGACGTAACGTAGAAAAATCAAATAAATGACAAATGAGTGTTTAAATAATAATTTTTTAAAATTTAAAAAGAGTAAATGTTATAAAATGAAAATTTTACAAAAAATTAAAATTTAAAAAGAGTAAATGTTATAAAATGAAAAATTAAAAAAAAGTTAATTACAGTTTGCCCCCTGAACTATGCCTTGGTATCATTTTGCCTCCCTGAAGTTTCAAAGTTAACAGTTAACTCCCCTGAACTTTAATTTTGTAACACTTTGTCCCCTTGAACTTCAAAAACTCATTATTTAACACACATTCGACATTTTTTCCTATTTTTTTTTTGTTTTATCCCTAATACACTCTTAACACTATATTTACGTGAAAGTTTGGATCGAAACGGAAGTCGGATATGGTTGAAATTTGGGTCAGATTGAGTGGCAATTAATAACCGTCACCATTTAAAATTAATAACTAATTGTAATTAACCCAATATAATTTTAGCAAGTCCGAAAATCTAGATGGACAGTTACCGGTATTTTCGGACCACGACCTCAACCCACACATCTCCAAAGTCCAAACCCCAGACCCGATCCCGAACCTATTTAAACCCCCAACCGAACCCCGACCAAAACCCTAGCGCGCAAAACCCTTCGAACCACCACCACTTCCCTCTAGGGTTTCCCGATCAACCCATGCCAGTAGCACCAGAGCATCCACCGACCTCCTCCGACCCCCAATCCCCCTCCGACATGGAGTTGGTCCCCGAAAACCAGGAAACGGACGCCAACGGCGCCGGGAAGAGGGCAAGGGAAGGGGAAGAAGACGAGGGGGAGAAGGCGGAGAAGAAGGCCAAGGTGGAGAGGTCCGTGGAGGAGGAGAGGTTGGAGAAGGTCAAGGAGGATGGGAAAGGGGAAGGGAAGGATTCGGTTCCGGTTCCTGTCGGGCTTGGTCCGAAGATGTTTAACTCGTCCACGGAGATGTTCCATTACTTTCACAATTTGCTCCACCACTGGTCCCTCAATGTCGATATCAACAAGGTGAGCTCTTGTTTATGGTAAAGTAAGTTTGCTTCTTTGCTAATTCATTTTATGCGATGTAGACTATTAAAGTTTTAGTTTTACTTCAGTTTATAGCTTAATCTGTACGATGGTTTTTATAATACGAGCAAAGTAAGATGCTGACTGATTGAAGTTTTAGTTTTGCTTGATGTAAAATTATATCGTACCAAACTCGTATTTCTGTGGTTAAAGATTGAGTTAGTATACATAACTAGTTGACAATGTGGAATGCAGGAAATTATCAGTGATATGCGTTATAGCGTGGTATCTTAAAAAAATGTGTGTAAATATTTGATTCACAGAGTACATTTTTTTCAACTGTCTTTTGTTTTTGTATTTACATACGTTTTGCTTACGTGCTTTATTAGTAGGATTCTACCATATACTATGGTAGGCTCTTTCATGTGCAGTGAGTAATATAATTGAAGTTGGTCTTTGTGACGACTCCCGGGTTGTGCTTTTGATGGTATACCCTGGTTTGAGCATGACCGGCAAAGTTAGGGCTTTCTCGAAAAAATTATTGGAATAGTTATGCTATATTGCTTAGAGCTGAGCATCGGTCCGGACCAAAGACCGGACCGGACAGATTCGGTCCGGACTGGGTTTTTGTGGGAAATTTTGGGTTTTGGACCAGGTTCGGACCTGACCTGACCGGACTGAAACCCGAACCCGTCCCAAGGTCTGGACCGGACCCTGGACCGGTCAGATTCAGTCCGGACTGAACCTGGACCGAAAAATGTGCTCCCCTAATATTGCTATTGCATAGGTTGTAAGAGAGATATATGCCATGGTCTAGCTTGCTAAATAAAACCTTCAGTTGTATGTATTGCAATAAAAGTTAGAAGAAATCACTTTTATTGTTTCATAGGTTTGGTCTCCGTCTCTGTATCATATCATAATAGCTAGTGAAAAACTTGCCAATATATCTACATATAAAATTATGAAATTAACCTTGCTGTTGCCAAAAAAAATCTCATCCACTGCACCAGCTTTTGAGCTTCTATAGCAATATCCTCTCATATAAGATTCATTGACATTAGATGGTCCATCAACTCAGACTACTCAGTCAACCTTAGCAAACTCTATTCATTACTGCACTTTCTTGCCATATCTGCGCTATGCACATTCTTGCATGTAATGGTCTCTTGCTTTGCATAAGCTGATTGACCTCACAACAGTTTTCACTTGGCTTTGCAGTGCTATTATGTGTTGTTTGCATAGCCTTTGTTCATGCATGATTTTTGTTTTCCTTCTAAATTCCATCTTTGATATCAATTAGAGTTCATGTATGCACACTCTTTTTTATCGGTAATCCACACACTTGGACCTAATGAAGATATTATAGGGCGGAAATGACGTAACGGCTTTTATGTTATTTTATTTGCAATTTGGTAGGTCGGTCAAAATAATATTTTGCATATTGTGAACGGTAGGAAACTCGTTCTAGAATAGCATAACATGAAGGTTGATATGCTTACATTTACATGGCAGTGTTTCAAGAAATGATGCCTGTGCAAAAATAAAATGCTCATTGATATGGTATTTTTTATATCTATAACCTAAATACTCAATGGATGCTGCTGCTGTCAGACCCTTTTAGTAAAACCGTCTGGGAATATTTCTACCAAGAATCCTATAGATATGTTATGGTTGGTATTTTATTTTTGTTAACTTTTTATTATACTAATATTAATAATAAGTGTTCATTGTGTATATACTCTACTTTTTAAGTAAACGTTTAAGTTAAGGGAAACAGGGCAGGAGATGGAAAATGGATAATTTGCATGACATTTCCAAGTACTACTATAGTACATACTCATAGTCATGCTTCAAAGAGAACATTCCTTGAAACTAAATTTTAAACTAAATTGTTGAACATGGGGTAACCTTTTTAAGCTTCCACAGTTTTGAAAACAGAAACAGATAGGAGCTAAATTATCAACATTTAATATCAAAAGATTTCAACAGGTTGCACATTCTCTAAAAAGAAGCATTTTCCTACTTAAAAACATTTTCTAATAAATGACTACACTACAAACCCTAATAAGAATGGCAGAGAACCTCATATGCTTAATGACTTTTACATGGTAAATCATTTCATCCACAGTTCCATTCTGAAGCGTTATTATAAATGATTCCTCCCTTTAAATATATCTGTAATGAATACCTTGTGTGTCAGTCTTGAATCTTGATTGTGTGAACCAATTAGTGTTAGGGAAATAAATTAACGTCACAGGAAAGAGACTGCTAACTGTGAACAAATTTTGAGGCTGTGGATATGAAGTTCAATTGCATACGACAAGGCATTGGTTTGGATATAGTTCAAGATATCTGGCTTACTGTATAACTGTTTGTTTGGAGTACATGATTTGCCCCATGTTGTTTATCTATTGAAGAAATTAAGATAGTTGCTTGGATTTTTCGACATACCAACTAAAAAAAATGACTTGCATTTCACTGAAAATTTGCCCACTTATGAGATACCACTTTAGTCTTTCAAATTTAGATTCCACATAATTTTGTTTTGCCTTTTTTGTTTGTCAGATTGACATCTTTGATAAGATTAGCATCCAAAATTGTCCAGCACTTTTCCATGCTTTTTTTTCTTATCCGTATGAAGTTCATAATTTATTTATTTTTCATCTCTGATATTTTATAGTGTTGCAAAGTCCTTTTTTTGGTCATAGATGGCGTTTATGCTTTTACTCATAGCTATATTAGGATTTAGTAATAGTAAGAAAAATAAAAGAGAGGAGGAATATTTTAATCTTGCTCCATCCTGCCAAAACATATGAACACCCATGTGGTTTCTTACAAGGACGATGAACCCAGTGACATTAGTAGCACTGAAATTGGTGTATACCTGATCAATTTGCAACTCTAGTATTTGAAGTCATGGTCAAAAAATTGAGTTGATTTCACTAACATAGCTAGTCCTATTAACGTAATATTATTATGGCTGAACCAGTTTCTGTGATTTGTGTCCTATGGCACAAATTCCTGTAGGAAAGGAAATTAGTACATAATATTTTTCTTGAACTTGCTCTGGATTTTGAAATTGTATGGTCGATGATTATATGAAAGATTCTTTTTGACTGCTTATTAGGTATCATGAACCGCAAATTTCCAATGCTAGTGATGTAGCATCCTTTCTGGATTGCTTTTCTTTCGTTTTGCATTCTCCGTCATGTGCCCTAGGCTGTTTCCCACGTTTCTTTGCGTTGTAGGTCATGTCCTTTATCTTTTCAAAAAATATCTGAAAAATGCACGAATAACACGTGAGATACTTATCTTTTAATACCATCCCTAGATTATTTATGTTGTACTTTCTCCATATTGTATAATGAGTGTTATATTCAAACTTTCAAGTTTTATATGGTATATTTATCCTTTGACAGTATGAGCACTTGGTTATACTGGATCTGCTCAAGATTGGTCATCAAGAACCTAATAGAAAAATTGGAGATGGGATTCGGGCATTTCAAGTTCGCAACCATCCAGCCTGGAGTAGTCGTTGCTTTTTCCTTGTAAGGGTTGATGGATCATCCGATGATTTCAGTTTCCGGAAGTGTGTTGATCAAATACTGCCTTTGCCGGATGATTTCAAGCCAAGTGGGAAAAGCAAAGGATCTAACAACTGTGGTGGTCGTGGGGGTAGAGGATTTGGTGGAAGAGGTGGCCGTGGAGGTCGTGGAAGGAAAGCTAGGGCTTGATGACAACATTAGCACTACTATTTAATAAGATAGTTTACAGAAATTGAGATAAGTTGTCAGTCTCACATATGATGAGAGTTTTGGATTGATATCTGAGTACTGTATGGTTCGCATTTGGCTACTCTAGAATTTTAAGTTATTAGTACGTGATTGATTATATTATCCTGTTAAGCTGTTTGTGGCTAGTTATGACTACGTGAATGTGATGTTCTTTTCATAATGGTGATGATTACATTGGCCACTGACTCATTAGAGAGTAAATCATGATTACTAGATGATCGCAACTTGAAGAATTTTTTTTTAAAAGATTTGAGGCAGAGAATTTTATTTGAAACATTCAAGATTCCTCCTCTTTAACAAAAGCCCAAATTATTGTGACATCCGAGCTTTAAGTCTAGGATTTTGGCGACCTTTGTTGTCATGTCCCCTCCTTTTTTGAAGCATATACATCTAATGTCTCTTTTATAGATTTTTAGCAACCACCAATTTAATTGTGATTTTTTTTCTAAAACAGAATACAAGATTCCTCTGTATTTTTTTAATTTAATTTGCTGTTCACTACCGCTGCGTAACCTACGTTAACAAATCTATCACTAGTTGGCATGTATTGCTATCACCTATCAGTGTACATCTTTTTTTTTCTTTTCCTTGTAAAGAGATTGCGATCAGTGCAGATGAATAGAACGATCATTAGCTTATGTCCCCACAATGGCGTTGGTGCATGCATGCTTTATGGTTGGGGGCCTCTCCTTCTAGACAATCTCATGGCACCTGATCTACAGGACAATATGAAAAATATATGTTTCTCGTAGTGCGAAGTATTTTAACATTTGCAAACGTTCCTGATGAAGACGTGGTATATTCCCCCAGAAAAGCCCATAGCAAACCATTAAACTCATTTTGGAGTTAGTTGTAGTTTAGGAACACCTCAAATACCAATAATTGTAGATTAACACTGGCCCCTTCAAGCTGCTTTATTTATTTATTTATTTTAGTTTATTTGTTTGGGTGGACCTCAAACGTTACGTAATTGAATCTTCGCATCTAATTTTTGACTATTTGTTTCTGTGCACTTACATTTCAACTTTAGTTTTTTTCCGTACACCTACATTTTTATTTATTTACTTGTATGCACATGCACGTGCACGACTCAGGTGCATACAAACATTAATTATATTTTTAAATTTAAATGTTCCAAATTGCAAGATTGCTAACGGAATTGGACGAAATTTTGAGATGAAGTGGACATCACTAACAACTCAGATGCACATAAATAAATAAATAAATAGAAATGTATGTGTACGAAAAGTAAAAATTGAAATGTAGGTGCACGAAAGTAAATAGTTGAAAATCATGTACAAAGATCCAATTACGTAGCATTTGAGGTGCACCCAAGCAAATAACATTTTCCTTTTTCTCTATCAAAACTCTTGTAAGAGACCAAACTTTCCTTTTAAGTTCCTTATGAAAGAGAATAATGACGTTCATTTGGTGGAAGACAAGTTCCATTTAAATTGCCTAACAAGGAAAAGGCCCATTCTTTTCATGTTTTTATTTCCTCCTTGCTTTTTTTCCAACCCTTTGGAAGCCCAAATGGAAAACTACTCATTTTCACGACCGGCCAGTAGACCACTTTAAAGTGTCCATATAATGCGCTCTATCTTGCTCGAACCATGCACACATCTCTCATCACATACTTCCATCCCACCACCCTCTCTTGGCTCCTTAAGTGCTACCAAAGCTTCTGAAGAGCAATAATGGAAGATCCAAATTTGTCCAAGCAGGGTGTTACCTTTCTTAGAACTGTCTTTAATGGACTCAATACCTTAGCAGGTATCTATATTAATTTCCTCCTATATATCCAAAGTGTTCATGCACCATCACGTAGTCATTCCAGTGTGTTTTATGTTGTTGTTGTCTGTCTTCGTCACCGTCGCCAAGACGATAAGGTAATTGAGTTATAAGTTGAATGAGAGCAAATTGAAATGGGCTCAACAATACTTCATATCCAATCTCCAATCTCATTGCCAACTTTGCTATCCTCCACATATATTACACTACCTTGAGAATTATCTAACATGAATTTAAGCACCAGTCTAAACACAATTTCACCATTAGTGTCCTTCGTATTACATGTCAAAGTTTTGTTTAGTAAACATATATAGGTACAAAACCCATAGGCATATAGCTTATTGCGTGTATATATTTTTCGAGTTTAGTGATCTTGATAGTGTTTGTATATATTCATCCTAACAAATATAAGCTCCAAGTAATCTAAGAGGTATATATAACTGCATAACGAAAATTTAAGTTGTGAAACCGCTCTTGGGTTTCAAACTTTCGGCCATTGGTTGAGATTACATGAAGGTGATCATAAGTTAACTCAACTTGTCGTATTCATTCTTTCTATGAAGTATTATTCCATGCATGTCTCATGGCTTGCAGGATGGCCCATCTATTAGATTAATTTGCTTCCTTCCTAGATTTATGTATCGAATATATAATTGGGAGACCGGTCACAAGCACTAGCCCAAAGTTGCGAAGTTAAATAGTCATAGATCACCCACTAAGGAGTAACGCCGCATGTTTAAATAATAATATAACCGACAAACACCTTGGAGTTAATCCGTTTCTTATGATTATTACTCCACTTTCAAGAGAACATCTATAAGTGACCACTATGATGACGTAATTGCGGGAATGAAATATGTATAAAATATGTTTTACTTTTCAATATTCCAATGTTAGGAAAGTTATAAAAAAAAAAGAATGCTAGGGCTTCCACTCATTGGGAGTATACATATTTTGCATTAATATCAACTTAATCAGACATATATTATCTACTTAAGTTTCGCTTGAACTATATTTCTTTAGACAAAAGCAAACTTAAATCGAAAAACATGTTGAACACTCAGTTAAGAATTGAAAGATGTCGAACATACGTACAAGAAAGCTAACATGGATGAGAAATCTAAGCAAGAAACCATCATTAATCAATCATCAAGTTCTAAAATGAGGACAACGATCATCGATCTAGACGTGCTTCCAGCGTATGCTTACCATATGAATTCATGTTTCATGTTCCAAAACTTCTAGATTTATCATAAGAGGTCATATTTGGAAGTATCATTTTTCTGGTCTTTTGTAAGTATTCAATTCGCAATTAATTATTAGGAAACCAGTGACAATGAGATGTAGATAGCGTTGGTTACCACAACACCCTTCTAGCTAAGTTGATATTATAGTTGTATATATAGTAAAGTCACTATAATCCACTAACAATTCCTTGCTAGACGATTACATACTGCTTCCAATAGATATTTGAATTTCAAATTTCTCTTTCATTACATATTGCTTCATGCGGAATCCCTAACACTAAATGTTTGATATTATATATCGTACTTCATATTTTCGTGTTATATATAGAAGTCTCAAATCTCATGAATAAACCAATTATATTAGACTATTCTATTACGTATCCGCAGGTCTCGGAATACTATCAGTCCCATACGCTCTCTCCTCAGGGGGATGGTCCACCCTGACCCTCTTCCTCCTCATCGCCGGCATATGTTGCTACACGGGCGTCCTCCTCCAGCGCTGCATGGACTCCAACTCCTTCATAAAAACCTACCCCGACATCGGCGAGCTAGCGTTCGGTCGCAAGGGTCGCCTAACAGTCGCCACCTTCATGTACCTAGAGCTCTACCTAGTCTCCATCGAGTTCCTCGTCCTCGAGGGCGACAACCTAGACAAGCTCTTCCCCACCAAGGGGTTGGAGCTCCTAGGTTTGAAAATTGGTGGGAAGCAAGGGTTTGTGTTGTTGGCAAGTCTCCTAGTGTTGCCGACCACTTTGGTGAGGAACCTTGGAATGCTGGCTTACGTGTCGGTAGGCGGGGTGGTGTCTTGCCTTGTGCTTGTGGTGTGTGTGGCTTGGAGTGGAGGGGTTGATGGGGTTGGGTTCAAGGAGAAAGGGAGGGTGGTGGAGTGGAGTGGGATCCCCACTGCGGTTAGCTTGTATGTGTTTTGCTATAGTGGTCATGCTGTGTTCCCCACCATTTATACCTCCATGAGAGACAAGACTCAGTTCTTCAAAGTTAGTTCTTTCATCTCAATTCAAGTTCATTCTCGTTTAACTATTTATAGATACTCTACTTTAGTGATGTTTAGGTTTATATAATTAATTGCCAAATATACATAGGTAGGTTCCTTAGTGATGATTAATTATAGTTACCTTGGTTGGTAAAAAAAAAAGACATGGGATTCCCTAAATAAGGAAGCAGGGTTCTGTTTTAGGGTTGAGTTGAAATATATACAAAAGGTATTTAATTGTATAAAAATGCATGTGTATCTAGTATAACGGTCAAAACAGAGTTATGGTAAAACAGCGCAAAGAGACAAGTATTCAACATTCTTACTTCTAAATCATGTATACGAAAATAAATACAACTTAAACAGAGGTTCATGTGAGATTGGAAAGTGACGTAAGAGTATCAAACTTAAGGATAAAGTACGTAGACAAAAAATAAGTAGTGGATAAGATAGTGCTTAAAAAGATGAACATGTTTGAAGTCATTAATTTTCAGACAGGACAACTTCAAGAGACATCTAATTATTCAAAGATAATGGTGTTCATTTGTAGTGAAAACAAATGTATTAAAACAAACTCGTGGACATATATATATATATATATATATATATATATATATATATATATATATATATTACTATATATCATACATGTACAATATTAAATTCACCATCTCAAACGTTTTAGTTGTAGAATTAGAACTTTTTTTTGTTTTGACAATTAACAGAATCTTGCTTTGTAGGTATTGGTTATTTGCTTCTCAATTTGCACCTTTTGCTTTGGATTCACGGCAATAATGGGATACGCCATGTTTGGACAAGATGTGAAGTCCCAAGTCACACTAAACCTTCCCACTGAGAAGCTAAGCTCAAAGGTTGCAATCTACACCACTCTCATCAATCCTCTAGCCAAGTACGCATTGCTCATAACACCAGTGGCCAATGCTCTTGAAGACATGTTCCGAATCTCAAAGAACAGGTTCTTGACCATGTTGATGAGGACATTGCTAGTGATTAGCACCACTGTGGCTGCGCTTTCGTTACCGTTTTTCGGGTACTTAACCACGCTTACCGGCTCGTTTCTCAGCACCACCGCTTCCATATTGTTGCCGTGTGTTTGTTACCTCAAGATCTTCAGGAATACTCAGAGGTTCGGGATCGAGCAAGTCGTGATTGGTTTTATTGTGGTGATTGGTGTTGCAATTGCGACGATGGGGACGTTCACCGCCATCAAGCAGATTGTTACTAGCTTCTGAGCAACTCTAATTTGGAAGGACACAAGTTGTCTTGGATTTATCTACTTAATCAGTATGTGTTTGTGCTAATGTGCTAGATCCAGGGGTTGAAGTTAGTAACTTAATATGTTTATGAGTAGTAGAATCATGAAATTGGGAAGGTGCAACTTGCAAACAAGCAATGGATTATCAATCATGGTAAACTCTATGATTTGCAAATAAACCAAATGGACCATGTTTATAATACTTCAGATTTTGAGGTTTTGCAAATATACTGTCCGTATCAGTTGTATTTTCAACTATTTATTAGTTAAATAATGTAATCTGGTCTAGCTACTAACATCATAGAATCAATTGATTTCTCAGAAACTAAACACCATATATCATTACATACTTGCTTAACAAATGTTTGCGAGAACTTGCGTCAAGCAAAAGTCAACTACAAGAAGGAAATTAGAAGTTTGAGCACCTCTGCCTCCGTTTGATTCCTTCCTTCATATCATCCACACTGATAGTAGTTAGGAAAATCTTCTACTTCCCTAGTTTAGTTTCTGTTAGGCGAGTGTCACGTTCACTTTGATTAATTGGATAAAAAGAGAAAGTGGTTGATTAGTTGTTATTAATAAATGTAGGCCAAGTAAATAGAACTCCTATATGTGCTAATGTGGGTATCGTATTAGTGGTTCATATGATGATAAGCACGAAGGTTATGAATGATCTATAACCTGTCACAAGCTCATGACGTAGGGTGTTGGATCAAGAAATGTAGTAAAATTTATAAGTAAAAGTTAGTCATAACTCATAATATATGTGTTCTTGTAGTAATATAAACCCAATGCCCTTTAATTCTTTCCTATCTGTAACAGTGACTCGAGGAACTATATATTTAAGGATTTTAGGGACAACATTTGTTCAGATCAGATAGTGTATCTATAGTTATCTGTTATCTCCTTTATCCTATATTTTACCTTTAAAAACTATCTTTTAAACGTCCAAAAGTTTCAAAATTATCCCATGTCTCTTAGTGAATCACTCATTAATTAGTAGGACCTTCTCACTACATCTGACCACGTTGTGATACTAATTTATGATACAAATTGGCGAGTTGTCCGGATACAATATGTAACGTACCCGAAAACAGTGGAAAATTTAAACAATAATAAAGACCGTCAACGGTCAACACGGGGCACATCACGGGAAAACAAACTAACATATATATAGAATATATAAGATACAGACCCACGTGGAAGTCAAACTATATAAATGAGTCAACTGTGATTACAACAAAAGTGAATGTACATGTAATCACTACCTCAAACAAAAGAAGATAATAAGGAGAACATGATCTAATCCCGGGGGCACCGTCCTCGGTCACCACCTGACTCTAAACCTGCTCGCTACCTGAAATGAAAACAAACAAACATGCCTGAGTTCCCTGCAGAAACCCCGTATACCAAGCCTCCTAAAATATAAAAAGGAATTAAAGACAATGCAATGCTATGCACATGATCATCCGCCTCGGGCCCACAATAATGCCCTCACCGCCTCCGCGGCACTGAACCACTCCTGTCACTAGGGTCAAGTCAGTCCACCGCTGCCTCACAAGGGTCAGTCGACACCACTGCTCCCCAAAAAGTGCAGGAAGGAACCCCCGGTACACGCCGCCACCCAAGGAGCGAGTCAGCCCGCCGAATACACAACTCGGGTCAGACGACAGCCGCTGCTCCCCCAAGAGCCGCCAAGCGCGCACCCTGCCGGAACATCCTCGGCCTACCGCTAAACCCCGCAAACTGCCCAAGGTTTACGGTACACATCCCTCACACCCCGCTCGGTAAGAGAGGAAACAATAGTACAATAATACGCCTTCGTCGAAGGTGAAATCCGTAGCTCTCAAAGCCGGTAATCAACCGTCGCCTCGGAGCCGGTAGTCGACCTATACTCAACGGATCGCGTGTGGATAAATCCACCAACCTGCGGCAGATCGGTCAACCGCTAAAAGCACACCGGTCGGCCGATCCCCCACACAGTACACGGTACTGTACAAACAAGTCTATCAGTCGAACAAAAGTCATCTAGCGGTCGACCGTTTGGAAGGTCTACGTTATACATTTTATATACATATATATCTTGTCGGTCGAACCAGGGTCCGTTCAACCGATAAGAAAGTCTGCATGAATCTTGCCCACTGGATTCGGTCGACCGGAACTCCTTCGGTCAACCGGATCAACAAGCACTTCACTACAGGAAAACTGCACTCGGTCGGTCGACCGGATCCAGAGTGGTCGACCGTTTAGATGGTCAACGCTCGTAACCGACCTTGCACAGTTCGGTCGACCGAGACACACACTCGGTGGGTTCGGTCGACCGAAACAACACCGGTCGACCGGCTAATGTAACCCTTTATTTCCCGCGAAATTTGGCATAAACGGTCGACCGTCACACAGACATCGTTCGACCATTTTCGGGCAGTAAGTTAATATTTATAAATATCGGTCGACCGACCCATATACCGGTCGACCGAACAATACATCTTCCCACTGGACAGGCATCATTTAGACGCTGTTCGGTCGACCGAAACACACAACGGTCGACCGAACCAGTCGTCTTCAACCTCCGTCCAGTAGGGTTTTCACCGGAGAAACGACACCAACGCCGTCCTCTACACTCTCACACCTCTTGGGGAGTTATTATGAAAACTTGGCATACCTTTTTGACGGTTGTGGAAGCCTCCCAAGCTTGAGTCACTTCACTCCTCTTCTTCTTCTTCTTCCTTCTTCTCCTCTTCTTCTACTTCACCTTCTTCTTCTTCTCCGAATTCACCTCCTCTCACTCTCTGTTAAGCCACGAAATGAAGAAAACGTTTTCAGCTTAACCTTATCTACTATATATATCTCTTTTAGTTAACCACCTCCAAATCTACCAACCAAAGCAAGCCACCTCATCCTCCCATCCTTATCTCCTCACCTCTTCATTAACATACTTAATTAGGGTAAGTTAGGTTTAGTTTAGTTTAATTTTAGTATTTAGATTAGGTTATTACAGAATATGCTCAATTTAATGAAACGAGAGAGTGTTTAACAATTCGGACCACTCGATGGGTTCAAAAATATATCTAAAAAATATAAGAGTTCCCTAACTGATGGTTAAATCAGGAGGGAATTTAGGTATAAGCATAAGTACAGACACAGACAAGTGTAGAGTGACAAATATGCTCCTTTTTAAGTTAAAAAGTCATCACTATATATATAATAGAAAAAAGTTACACAATAACACCCTCATTTTAAACGTAGGTAGAACAAATTTATATAAAAAAAACGTAGCTAGAACAATTATATATCTGTTTACATTAGTTAGTATTAATGTACACTTGGCATATTATTCCCTCATCTTAGAGAGTCCACTTTGCTTGCTAAATTAAGATTTAATACAAGAACCTCTAGAGGGTCCACCCTGCGTGCTTCTATAAAGGCATGTCACACTAAATTAATTGGTCCCGTTAATCAAAACGAAATAGGGTCGTGTTTATCTTAAAAGGGAATTCTTGGGATCATACTCTTTCGGCACGGGAAACCTACCTACCTACCTACCTAACCCACCTTATTATTTTTGTGGTACTAAAAAACAGATTGATGTATATAATATGTTGAAAAATTAGTATGCATAGACTTATATTTATAGATAATTCAAAGTTCCCAACATAACATACACCAAGATGATCAATGAAACTCACATCAACTAGTCATAAAATAAGATTAAGATTTAATACAAGAACCTCTAGGATGTGCATACATAAGTTAATGCTTGACCGTGGAATCATGTTCAGTTAGACGACTTCCGAAACATGCTTATTTATTAATTCAAAACGATATATTATTTATTTGTTTAGCTTGCATATTATTTATTAGAATGATTCTCAGATCTGTGAGAAATTGTTTTCCACTTGGATCGGTTTCGTTATCCAAGCAAGAAGATGCGTCGATAAGAACTATTAAAGGAGTCACACTTTAATTTGATGTAGACCTAAATCTTGTAAAAAACTTGTCAACCTTGACATGGACTACTCGGTTGCTTTAATCTCCTGGATCATGTTTTGTGAATTAGACTACACTAATATTCGACTATTAGGTAGTTAGTTAATAAAGCAACTTGCAGTTTGGTGGTGTTTGATTTGGATATGCTGAATGCTGCTGGTGTCACCACTCACTTTTGTTGCTGTTAAATTCAGATGGAAGGAAAGCTTAAGGGAATGTATCTAACCGGCAAGCAACATCAATCACTTAATTCAACCAATAAAGTTGGATATTGATTAACTTTTTATCTTAAAAAAAGAGCAGTTATTCAATATTATCATTAGTTTAAAATTATTGGCGTTCATAAAGCACTCCTTGAATATTTTGAAATTTGATCAACAAACTTCAAATCCAAGTTGTTGTCTTGCTGATCTTATTAATTAATTCCATGAAGGCTAATCTACTTGAAACACATTCTTAACAAGGAATTTAACCGGGCAAAATATATCGAGTAACTGAGCAAGGTATACTATTGTTTCTTCAAGGGCTAGCATTTGGTAGGTCGCAACATTGGACACAAAAAAGGCATGGTTCGAGTAATGATGCAGTCACTATTAAAAGAGTGATGATTAATCATGAATATTTACACGAAATTTCGTGTCGTGTTCGGGTTCGAATTTTGGGTTTGTGTTTTCAAATATTCATGATTAATTCGGGTCACTATTAATTCGGGGGGAGCGGCTTCCTCCATGGATAGTGACACGAAATTTTGTGTCAAAGAAATTTCGTGTTTGTGTTTTCAAATATTCATGATTAATTCGGGTTCGAATTTCGTGTCATGACCCGAATTTCGTGTCATGACCCGAATTGACAACATTTGTAGCCTTTCATATTTTAAAAGAGTGTGATGATTAATCATGAATATTTTGTTTTTAGGTTGACAAAAAGAATTCGTGTTAATTCATGTCGACACGAACACGACCCGAAACACGAAAAAAAAATCGTGTCAATTCGGGTCGTGTTCGTGTTACTAATTTCGTGTTTGGGTTTAGCTGTAGAATTTCGTGTTCGTGTTCGGGTCAGGTTTTTTTTAAAATTTCGTGTTCGTGTTCGGGTTGAGCAAAAACAAATTCGTGTCAATTCGTGTTGACACGAACACGACCCGAAACACGATTTTGACAGCCCTAGTCTCACACTGCTTCTAGGATCAACACAAACTGAAACATAACATCGGACTTCGATTTAGTAAAATATAATCAACCAAATTGAGTTATTAATTATGGTATTTTTTAATCCCCAAGTTTCTAGTTCAACAATATCTTCATTTTAGACAATATCAAAATTCTATGGCTAGCTACTTTCAACCTAGGATTCAAAAATCTAAGAAATTATCCAAGAGGTCAGAAATCCAAAAAGAGTAGATATTCAGGAATCAGGGGATTCAAAATACACGAGGGTTCAAAACTAAAATTTCTAGTTAAGATTTTCATATATTGATTTTGTCAAAATAAACCCATAACTTAATTTGTGGGCCGGCCATTTTCTCAAATTTTCCGATAAATATTGTCATAAGCTTGATATCCAAGGACCCGATTCAAAAAAGAAAATATTTCCAATCCCTAATTGTTTTTAAGTTGATATCCCATAATGACATTAAAAATGCAGAAATTTGAAGACATCGTTGAGGTAGAAATTAAAAAGGTACATACTATTTGGAGATGCATACTTTGGTCTGAAAATTTGTAGGATTTGGAGAAAAGGAAGCAACAGACTGAACCACCAACGAGAAGAGCAAGAAGAACATCGTAACTTCCACTAAAAAAGCCATGGTCGTTAGATAGAACGCAGTTGGGTAACTATTACAAATTCATAATACTTTGATAGGCTAGCACGAAGTTGCCAGTGAACGAGAGGGAGGAGCTACAACCTAGCTCGTCATATAAATGGAGGTACTGAAAGTTTCAAGTTCTTCCATATTCTTATTGTTAGTTTTTTGCCTTGAAAACTTGGATGAAACGGTCGACCCTTTATTTGGCGACAATAAATTTTGGGTTTTTTAGAGTGATCAGAAAACAATCGTCCCTTACCAACTCTGTTGACCGATTTATTTTGGACAGAGTCATGTTGGGTTTTACTGTTCTCACTTGTTGGAACAACTGTTTGTCTTTCGGTTGACCGAAATTTCAGTTTCGGACAACCGAAATCTATTCGGTTGTCTGATTAGTAGATTCCAGTGTCATACGATGTTTGGCTTCGGTCGCTTGAGATTTGCTTCCCTATTTCGATCCCTTCGCGATGTCTAATTTCTGTAAGACCTTGAGTGCAACTTGTTCCACATCACGATGAGTGCGGAAAATCCCAAATCAAGCTAAGAGTAGGCAAATTTACAAACATCTATGTGACAAATCCCAGCTATGACATCATGTCTATGAGATAGGAATCCATCATTGGTGGCTCTAAGAAGGTGGAGGAGACCATACTCGGTGGTGGTTTTTTCCACACTGGGTGGAGACATACTTTGGGTGGTGTTTCCACACCCCAAATCCTAAAGGGTAATGGGTATACATAGTAGGGTTTATGACACACAAATGATGGAGAATGAATGCCAAAAATAACTCATAATTAGTAAGTGCTTTCGTTGCCTAAATACGATCGACCGATTTGCCAATTTGTCGACCTAAGTTGAAGCTCTAGTAGATGATGAAATGACATTGGAATCTGCTAATCAGACAACCGAATAGTTTTCATTTGGGATTTGCCTACTCTAGCTTCATTTGAGATTTTCCGCACTTATCGTGATGTAGACCAAGTTGCATTCGAGTTCTTAGAGAAATTAGACCTCGCGAAGGGATCAAAATAGGGAAGCAACTCGCAAGCGACCAAAGCCAAACCTCGTTTAGCATGTTGTGAATAAATAAAACAACCACATGAATCATGAGGTCTTAACTTCCCTAGCATTTGCATTTGATATTGTTAGTCATTACCTAATTAGTTGCATTACAAAGGATTGTTGTTAGTTTTGTCCTTATTATAGCACATACAGCACATGATTGGTGGATGGGAATATTGGAACAAACATTGGATGAGTACGTAAAAATGAAATGGGACCCCATGATGAGGGGAATCAAGAATTTTGCTGGCCATTTTTGGTGGATTCCTTCTTCCCATTTCAATCTTAATCCGATCTAGCGGGCTCGTCAGTCCATCGCTTCCCCATTATGACTCGTTGTTATGGTTACCCTCCACCTCTTCTTTCCAGTATAGGAGAAACTTGTGTGTTAAAGATTCATTATATATGGCGATGTCCATAAAATTACCGAGGAGAAATGTGTAAAACCCACTTCATTTCACCCAGGAGATGCTTACCGTAAAAGTTCAACCAATTTTCTGTTATGAAAATTTGGTGTCCGATCATTGGAACTTGAAATCAACTCGAGCAACAATATAACACAAATCAGTAGGAAGAAAAAATGAAGACTTGCCCATTTTTATTTCATTGCTCAAATATAAAGCACAACCACTTTTGTGTAGATGGAGGTGTATATGTTTATAAACTCTTTCACCTTTCTGCTACAAAAATAAACTCCCCAAAAAAAAGGCATTATGTTCAGTAATGCGGCTAATGCCGACCACTTATGAGCATTTACAACACTTCCTCAATATTAACAATCTATTTATGGTGTAAATGGACTGGGCTTTTATATATGGGCTTCTGTACACTCCCTCAAGTTGAAGATTAAGTAATAACTAATAAGATCTTCGAAATTGCTTCTAAATTCTAATTGCTATTGTAAACGGGTCTGCTACGTGACTTGAACTAGAATCGTACATGGTCATGTTGTATGACTCCATCTTGAAATTTTTTGCTCTTACGAACCGATAATCCAACTCGATATGTATCGTACATGCATGAAACTATGGATTAGCTGCAATATGAAGCGTCGCCTTGTATTATACAATAAAAGAGCAAAAGTACGTAGCTCTAGCCTTTAGCCCCAAATTTCTGGACAACTCATGTGTCTGAGTTCTCACATTTTGCAACATCCATCGACTTATACTGTACTTCAAACTTTAGTCAATGACTTCGATATTAATTGTTGGGCGTCTTTTAGTCTTCCAAGGAACCAACGAAATTCACAAGAAAATAGAGTGGTTCGTGATAAATTTGTTTGTAATTGACCAACTTGTCCAATTTGAATTTAAGACGAATTGCTTAGGTACCATCAAAAAACAACTATGTTGATCATATATCATCTGAAAATAACTATTTACATTAACATCACAAAAAAACTCAAAAACTTGTTATAATGTCATTAACTTTTTTCAATGTCATTCTATTAGTCATCTGTTAACTTCTCCGTTAACGATCGTTAATGTCTACTAGTTTTATTTATATTTAATGGTAATTTTGCAAAATCACCATCAATAAACCCAGAATTCATTAATTATATTATGTATTGTAAAAATTACAAAAAATCTCAAAATTGCAAATAAATAAATATTTTTTGTAAAACAGAAACACAATTTTTTTTTCAAGCCGTGACAGATCCAGGGTGGTCGGGTTGGGTTCTTCGTTTGTTCGGGTCGATTTTCGTTTTCTCGGTTGTTTTTTTAATTTTGAACTATACGATGACAAGCGAATTAACAAAAACACAAACACAATTTCCCCTCAAAGTAACAAATTCATTTATTAATACTTATTGACTCAATTAGAGAAACTAATGAAAAAATATTCTTTCATCTATCATCTTTTCTCTCTCTCTCACTAACCTAATGAAATCCGATAATTTTTATATTTTAAAATTATAAAATATTTTTTTATAAAGATACATTTTCTAAAAAATATAGAATTTTTATAAAATATTTTTTCAAAAAAATTATTTATTTTACAATTTTTGAGTAATTTTTGTAATTTTTACAACACGTATAATGAAACTTATGAATTCTGAGTTTATTCAGGGTGATTCTGCAAAATTTTCATTAAATATTAATAAAATTAACGGACGTTAACGACCGTTAATGGAGAAATTAACGGATGACTAACGGAAAGACATTGGAAAAAAATTAATAGCATTAGAACAAGTTTTTGGATTTTTTGTGACATTAGTGTAAATACTTGCTTTCAGATGACATATTACCAATATAGTTGTTTCTTGATTGCACTCAAACAATTCGCCCTTGAATTTACGCAAATGGTATTTAACTTCAAGAGTAGAGATCACATTTTAATTTCAAGATTAGAGAAGACAACGTATAGCTAAAACTAAAAACTATCTAAAAGTTACTCTCGGTGATTTTAGAATGGAACTACTACTTATCGACGGAAAACTACTTAAATTGCCCCAACAATTACCATTTTGCTCTTCACAATTCATTTAATTTACAATTCGTCATGTCTCTTAAAATAAGGTTTCTACCTACGTTTTCATTATTTTCCCACTACAAACACCACGAAAATGTCTGGTGAAACGCCTGGATTCTGTGAAATAAGCCCAGCAAAAAAAATCAGGTCGAACTTCTCGGTAAAATGCCCCCCATGGGGGAGACGTCTTAGCCAGATGCCTCCCCAATGATGGGGGCGTCTTAGCCAGACGCCACCCCCAAGCGCGGGTGTTTTATCCAGACGCCTCCCCAATGGAGGGGCGTCTGTCTAAGACGCCTCACTGATAGGGGCATCTAGCTAAGACGTTTGTCCAAAAAAATCTTAAAATTATACGGTGTGTTATCTCAAATTATTTGAGGTTCTGTTGCAAGATTTTTGGTGGTAACAGGTCGGATTACAATGAGTTTTTTGGCAAGTGATTAAGATTCAAAAATTTACAGATCCAACAATTTGAAGATCCAAAATCCCGGTGGTAAAACTTCCTGACTTACAAATACCACATCGACAGGTCGTTCGGGGGTCTCGCTTAAATTTTTTGGATTTTGAAATTGTTAGATCTGAAAATTTGTGAATATTCGTCACTTGCAAAAACTCGTTGTAATCCAACCCGTATAATTAACCACGGGCGTAGGACGGTCGACCGTTTGATTCTCGGTCTACCGAACATGTTCCATGCAGATGACCGAGTTTCCTTCAGTGAACCGTGTTCGTAGAGACAGTAAGTTTTTGATCTTCCTGGAACCGACCTCTATCCGGTCATCTGAATATTTATCTTTTTAATAATAAAAAATAGCGGACGTCCGCCGGAACCGCCTCCCCCATGGGGGAGGCCTCTTAGACAGACGCCCCCTCCATTGGGGGGCAATAGGGGTAGCGTCTAGGTAAAACGCCCTCATTCTCCCATGGGGGGCAGCTCAGGCAGACGCCCACAATTTTTATTATTATTAAAAAAAAGTTGTACATTTTACTAGATTCGAGTACACCGGGGCGTCCGTTGTCTCATTTACTGTCATCCGAAACATGATTTTTTATGATTATGAGAGGAAGATGTAGAGAGATGACTGATAGAATGGTGAAATGTCACAATATATGAGTTGAAATGAAAAAAAATAAAATGATAATTTGTAAGAACGATTTAAGTAATTTTCTGACAAGTAAGAACGATTTAAGTCACAATACAAAATGTATTTCACTCGTAGAACGTTCAATATTACGAGTACAACTTAAATCAGCCGGGAGATCTCTGTTCTTCGAATAATTTTAAATTAGTTTACAGCTAGATCCGAACATGTGAGTAACCTGTCAGGATCTAATTAAAAATTCTAAAATGCCAGATGGATTTAGCTCACGCTGTTCAAATTAGATAATTAAGATAATGGTTGCTACGTGAACACGCCATTCTTGAGAATCGAGAATGTTCTAGTAACGTAAAAATCTTATGGGAACGCGGCTGCGAGTTGTGAGTTGTAACCACACAAATAGATTGTTCAATTTAATATCATGACTATGCGTAGTCTGTATGATAATAGACCTCATTGAAATGATACCAAGTAAATTTAGACTTGCAAGTTCTTGGGGGTTTGATAGATAACGACTGATAGCATTCACGCATCTTCGAAAAGGATATAGAACTCAATGCGGGGAAGACATGAAGTTTTGATTCATTAACATAGATATTACCGATAGTTTATTTCAAAAGAAACAAAGTTATTACCGATTACGAATGTTTAAAAATGTACGTTACATTGTTTATTGGTATGTCAATACAACCGATTGGTCCCGCCGATCATTCCGCTGGCATCTCCTTTGCGATCTAGCATTGGGGGTCACCAACATCAACCCTCCACTGTGCGGGTGCTAAGACTAGTAGAAGAATGAAATGAATCAGCTCGCTTCAACCCTAGCTTTCGAGCCGAACTCGATAGGTAGAACTGTCTTGCACCAATGTTTCCAAATTAATCCAACTTCGTACCAGAACTATTCGTTCAGGAATATATTGATAACAGAGGGCACGAGAGACTTAGGCTTTGAAGTTTCTCGTAGAAAAACCTAAATGCATTGGAACAGGATCCCGCCCCCCTCAAGAAGTAGAGAGCATATTCATTCCAATTTTTTTAATTCATCAATACCGATATACTACAATATTGAAATTTGCGACGCCAAGAAATGGTAGGGAATAGATTGGGATGTTAACGTAAACCTAATCCGAGGTGGTGAGGTTTACGATGGTATTGATCCGACTCATTTCTCACTCCAACCAATTGATATTTGTTACACCGAGAATTTGAGATGTTACATGTGTATACACACAAAGTTTAAAACAAACCCAGAACTTATTTAAGCTTAAGTAAACCTATTGTGTGAAATGCAATGAGTTGTGATATAAGTCGGTTGAACGATAATATTATACTTTAAAAAGTTGTAATAAGTTGTAATATTATACGTGTTGGAATGAACGCGAAAAATCAAGAATTTCATACAAATTCTGTCCAATAAGCGAAACATGAGTGGTCAAACCATAATATGAATCTAATTTAAGTAATAAGATAAAATTGTTATAATATAATATAAAGTGTTGAAATGAATGTAAAGTCCAATAAATATTTTTGTAATTTTTATCAAATTCACATATCTATTCACAAGAATCACCAAATTATTGTTTTATAATTAGCACTTACAACTCATATTGTAGACCAAATCCAATGGTCGGATTTTTCGCTACCAACCAGATTTCAAGAACCACAAAGGGGATACTTAAGCTTAAATAAGCCCTCGGCGTATTCTATCATTGCCCTGAAATAAGATACTTAAGTTTAAAACTAACCCAGGACATATTCTATTAGCACGAGACTCATTTGTTGTTTAACTAAATTACATTCTTATTTATCAAATTTTTGCACATGTTCAACACACTTGAAAAGTTGTTCAATAAAATCGTTGTATTATTCAACAACGTCGTGAAGTTGTTCAGCAACTAGGGTTGTAAATGGGACTGCTTTTACCAGCAAACCCGCCATGCTAAAGCTGGTAGCGGTCAAAAAAATCTTACCCACCCCAGCATAACCCGCATACTAAGTGGGGCGGGTTGAGGTTCTCGCAACCCATACCGCATAACCCGCCACCTGACTAACTCGATAACCCGACCACCGATTACCCGACCCAATTAATCCAATACCTGACTACCCAACAATTTTTTTACTGATTACCCACTATCCAAATAATCCACAATTATACTTGAATTGTTTGTCTTATACTTGTATTATAAGTTTGTATCCACGATTATACTTAAATTGTTTGTATTATACTTGTAGGGTTGTAAATTATACTTGAATTGTTTGTATTGTACTTGTATTATAAGTTCATATTCCACAATTTTCTTTTGAATTGTTTCTATTATGTATTCATTGCACTGATTTAATCTTTTTAGCTTAGAGAAAGAGAGTTTTGGTATTCCTTTGTATAATGTACCCTTTTCGTTAGTAGTTTTGATATTCATTTGTTTTTCTTAAGAAAAATAAAAAAGTTAAAGAATAACCTACCAAACCTGCATAAGTCGCGCCACCTAGTCCAACCTTATGTTGGGCAAGTAACGAGGTTTTTTCCCCACCCAGCCTACCCTTTTAACTTAGGCAGGGTGGGTAGCAGGGGGTAAAATCCCACCCCACCCTGTTTACAGTCATATCAGCAACAAAATTATAATATAAAATTGCATAACAAGTAAGATTTTGATTCAAATCACGATATGACGATGTATAAATATCAGAATTACTTGAATTTGAAACATATGTTTAATTTTTTTTCCACGAACGAGTTTTCAATTTGATGGTTGAATCATAAGAAGCTAGTGAGAAGTGGTCTCTTGCATCGGTTATTTCCCCGGATTTATCTTCATCCATAGAAGGAGATTTGACTTAAACAAATTAAGAACCTCACTTTTATAAAGTGAGACTATGACCTATTTGTGCCAAGAAAATCACTGAAAAATGGATTTTGTGGACAAACAAGAAACAATGGAAAAAATAGAAACCAAATGGAATATGTTGGAAATCATATTCTATTTTTTATGCATGTTGTCACGATTTTATCGCGATAAAAATATTAAAAGTATATTTGGTAAATAACATGAAAATTTTGAGGAAACGCTGAATATGTTGAAAAATAATAATATTTATATGGAGAATTTGTTAAATATTACACAAATCATTGTTTTAGATGTGTGAGTGTGAGAATTTAAGGTTGAAGAGGTGAAAATATTACTTAATTCTTTTTTACTCAATTTTTTTATCTACCTCTATCAACAGGATAGATATGACTCATTTTTATAAGAATTAGGAAAAATAAATATAGTAATTATAGGTTATTTCTCTATTCTCCGAGAATCTACTTTGATTATAAATCATTATATTAGATCTTTTTAGAAATCCCATTATTATGATCTCACTCCTTGTCGTATTTTGGTTTGGTATTGCTACATGACTTTGATAATATTAGTCAAGAACAGTCTTTATCATACCATTTTGTTTTCCACTTTGGACAGTTAGCAATAATTTTTCGTGGAAGTCTGAAAATCTCTTTCAGGTAAGCTTGGGAATTAAGAGAGGTGGAAAGTGTAATTTTCTCATACTATGATACCAAGATGGAAAAGGTGGGAAAACGTAGAAGTGCAAAATTCCCCACCAAACCGGTTACGAAAACCCAGAAAGCGGTTTTCTCATTCCATTCCCCAACGGCTTCGTCGAGCAGTTTCTAGACGCTTCCACACACCGGTTGGCCCGGCCACGCTCCTTCCCCCAACCGATCCCTATAAAACCCTCTCACCCCCTCCCTCTCCCTCTCCATTCTTCCGATCGATCAAACCCTAGAAATCGAATCGAAACCGAATCTCATCTATGGCAGATTCTTCTTCTGACGAGTCACGTCCGGTCTCCGGCACGGTCCTCTTCTTCCCGCTGATCGTTGGCCTCGTCCGCCCCTCCCCTCTCCCTTCCGGCGTCTCCGGCCCCGCCGAACCCGACCGCCTCGTTCTCCTCAACCCTTTCTCCCAAACCCTCCACTTCTCCTCCGACGAACTCCTCCTCCGGATGGTCCAGCAGATGTCGATGGCGGAGGGGAAGTCCGGTCCCCCGCCGGCGTCGAAAGCTTCGATCGCTGCGATGCGCGCCGTCGAGGCCTCCGACGGGGAGTGCGTGATCTGCCTCGAAGAGCTCCGGAAGGAGGTGAAGGAGATGCCGTGCGAGCATCGGTTCCATGGGGAGTGTATCGAGAGTTGGCTTAAGATGCATGGTTCCTGTCCCGTTTGTCGATTTCGGATGCCGGAGGAGGAGAAGGAGGAGGAGGAGGAGGTCAAGGAGGTCGCCGACGACGACAGGAGGATTTCGTTTACGATTACTTTTAGTAGTGGAGAGGATAGGAGAGAAGACAATAGTGTCGAATGAATAATTGGGGTTTTCTTTTCTTTTTCTTTTGTTGGTTATTTTGTTTGTTGATGTACAAAATCGGTTGTAAATGTTTAGCTCGTGCATTGGAATGTTTGGGAATGGAATGGATGTGGAGAAGTTTTTTTTTGTTCCAATTTTTTTTTCTCTTTTTAATTTTATTTATTACTTCAATATGTTACTGAGTTACTCTGGGGAATAAGTAAGTGTTTGAGGTAGAATTGGGGACTTGGGAGTAATTTAAAGGAATTTGACAGCGCGGTTTAGAATATGTTAGGTTATGTTTATATCGAGTGCGAAAGGCCCGTTATTATATTTCGGTCGTGACGAAATCTACTTTGTTTTTGGTGTAGTATTTTGTTTGGAGTCTGGTGTAGGACCCGCTTGGAGGTTGTCATGGAAAATGTGAGCAGATTTGTACCAGAAATCTTTTTGGTGCCTGCAACAAATCTTTTTGGTTCATACTTCATAGCAACTACAACTAGCAAAGTAAATTTTCAAAATAATCAAAAAAAAATAAAAAATTGGAAAAATATGTACTTCAGAAACTTAATTGGCAAAGTATGCACATTAAAAAACGACACCACAGGTGTCGTTTTCTTTAAGTAAAAACGGCACTGTAGATGCCGTTTTTACCCTTAATGAAAACGGCATCAGTGATGCCGTTTTTACTTGGGCAAATTTTTTCTTGATTTCGAGATGTCGTTTTTATTTAATACATGTTGAACTAGAAACGGGTCGGTCGGGGGTCTAGTTCAACATGTATTAAATAAAAACGACATCTCGAAACCAAGAAAAAATTTGCCCAAGTAAAAACGGCATCACTGATGCCGTTTTCATTAAGGGTAAAAACGGCATCTACAGTGTCGTTTTTACTTAATGAAAACGGCACCTGTGGTGCCGTTTTTCAATGTGCATACTTTGCCAATTAAATTTCTGAAGTGCATATTTTTCCAATTTTTTATTTTTTATTTTTTGATTATTTTGAAATTTTTCCCTTTTATTAATGCTATCCTACCTAAGCTACCTTGCCTAAATAAACAAATCTTTTGGGGCGTATTTGCAATCTTTACTAGTACTGTGATACTTTTATCATATGATAATGCCAAGACAGATTATCGTGATAATTGATAACGTTTACTGGTACCAATGTAAAGTGGTATTAGTGTGATTGATAGACTTCTAATGAGGAATTGAATCTTAGTATTCAGCACTAATGTAAAGTTAAATTAAGAAATCTCAGCATTGTAAGCTTCTATTTTAAAAAAGAAGAGATTGTTACGAAAGAAACTACAGGTGTGAGATCATAATCCTAATTGAGCTTTAATTGGTTGTTTAGGTGGTGATTATGAGAAGATTGGATGGACGGCTAGGATCGATGGGAGAAGGTTGGATTGGATGGTGAGATGTGGGGTGGAGGTGATTTTCTCTCTCTCTCGTCACTCTCTACTCTCTCACGTGCGTCTCTTTCTCCCTCTCAGTGATTGTGCTCCGGTGTGTAGGTGTTTTCCGACGAAAAAGTGCGGATCGACGAGTGTTGGTCGTGTGGCGAGGTGAGTCGGTTTCTAAACCAACTCTTATTGTTTGTTCTTCTTCTTTCTCTCTCTCAATCCGTCTCTCTTCCAATGTTGTGGTTGAAGTGGTGATCGACGGAAGAAGAAGAAGAAGAAAGAAGAAGGAGTGGTTGTGGATCGACGAGGGTTGTGATCGTTGATCGAGCGAGAGGTTTGTCGGTGGATTGTGATTTTGGGGTGAAGTGCTCAAGGAAGCGCCGTCGAGGTTCTTCGAATGTTTCTTCAAACCTTCACGGTACGTCAAACTTGTAGTTGTAGCTCACTTTTGTTGTGTGAGTATTTGAAAGTCGACGGTAGGCCGAAAGGCTTGTCGCAAGCAAATGTGCAACAAATTTTACTACAGGATAGGTCGACCGTTCCTAGAGAGATTTTGGGACTATGGCTTGCGTCGGTCGAACGATGTCATTGGGCGGTCGACTGGTGGTGCATTTGAGGAAAGCTTGGTTGGTTTCGGTCGAACAGACCTCCTTTGTCGTTCGACCGTGTGCACTGTTGTAAGTCGCTTAGAGCGTTGATCATTCAAACGGTCGACCGTCTGTTTAACTCATCCGACCGACGACTTAAGTTAATTTGTGGTTTGGTTCGACCGATGGTGGTTTGGTCGACCGACATTGTTTTGGATGCGATGAAGGGTTTTACTGGTGGAATTCGGTCGACCGATAGTGCTCGGGGTTCGACCGGTTGATTATGTTGAGCGATGGTGGATTTTACTAATGGGTTTCGGTCGAACGGGTCTCCCTTATCGTTCGACCGATTGGTCGTTATGTTCATTGAACCTGGGAGGTGACCTTCTAAACGGTCGATTGGTCCTTGACTTTGGTTCGACCGAACGTGTCTGGTTGGTGGGAATTGTTCGACTGATGGAGTGTCGGTCGAGGCAATTACCCTGTTTTAGTAAGATTCGGTCGACCGCAACTCTTGGTTCGGTCGACCGTTTGTGTCCAGTTTTGCACATTGGAGGTGAGATTGTTGTGGTCGTCTGTGTGAGGCGAGTTGTGGTGCCGATGTTCTTCCGACAAGTGTGCTAGTGAGCACGTGTGTTGTGGTGGTTGGGTGAAAAAACTCTGGAGTCCCGTAACTGTTGTGAGAGTTGTGGTTGGGTGAAAAAGCGCTGGAGCTCAGCTAACCTGTGCGGGGTTGGGTGAAAAAACCCTTGAGCTCCGTAGTGTGTTCAGGTTGGGTGAAAGAGCCCTGGAGCCTGACTAATGACCGCGTGATAAGGGTTGGGTGAAAGAGCCCTGGAGCTCTTAGACATTCGGGTTTGGTGAAAGAGCCCTTGTCGTGTTGTGGTAGCTGCGGTTGGGTGAAAAAACATTGGAGCCTAGCTTGACAACGTTTAGTGTTGCGGTGGTTGGGTGAAAAAGCTCTGGAGGCCCGTAACTGTGTGTGGGAGCTGTGGTTGGGTGAAAAAACCCTGGACTCAGTCTTGTTTATGTTTTTTGTGTGGATAGAATTGCATGCTAGTGTGTTTCTGTTTCATGTATTGTAGAGTTTGGCATGTGGAGTTTCCTTCTGGAAACTCAGGAATTATTGTATGTTTACTTTTGAGGCCGTGATCGGCATTAGGGGTGGTGACCGAGGAGAGGAGCATCACTACCAGATCCTGTTTTATCTCATTTTGAGGTCGATCTCATTTTGAGGTCGAGTGATTACTTGTACTTCGTATAGCATTTTGTTGTAATCACACTTTTGAAACAATCGGATATATATATGATATATGTTGGTGCACTGTTTTCCTTGTGTTTGAGTAATATCTTCTGTTTGATTGTATGTTATAAAATTTTAAATTCTTCCACTGTTTGAGGATGTTACAACATGTGTCACGGTGTAGATGAGTATTATTCTTATATTTTATACGTATGCTTATTTTATATTTGTATAGTTGTATATATGCTGGTCATATCCAGATGTTCCTTTAAAGAAGCGTAAAAATTACGGCCTTCATCTCCAACAAAATAAAGTTGCAAGTGCTGCTTCTCAATCCTCACGGTATCGGTGGTTTTAGGAGTGGTGTGTTGTAGTGTAGGGCATCGTTAGTAACGAGGTCGTTAGGATTTGAAACTAACAAAAAAAAGGAAAACGATTAGCGGATGCTAGCGTTCGGGACGCGCGCTTATGTGGTCAGCCCAGTCAGCAGACGCGTTTGAGTTGGCAGTCTCCACAAAAAAAGTTTATTTTTTATTTTATTCCTCGTTTCGTACAAATGTCTACATCCCTCCATCCCTCATTAATGCGTCTCAAATCACTCATTTTCCATGAACATTTTGGCTCTCCTACACAGCACAAGAGACTTGTTATAAATCTCAACATGCGTCTTCATTTTTCTTCCCTTCTCTTCTGTGGTCCTACCTCTGTGCTTTGATGGAAATCGTTCATGTGTCTTTCCAAGTGGAGCAGCCGACAAACGTTCCTAAGGAGGGGATGTTTTTCCCCTCTTTCGAAGAAGCTCAAACATTTTACGTTGCTTATGCCGATTCTTGTGGTTTTTGTGTTAAGAAAAGGCATCACACCCGTTTGTTTGCTACCTCTGGGTCAGGTGTTAATGTGTTGGAACGAGATGCAATGGTGTCAAAGCTTCCGAGGATTTTGGCGTGATGTTCTACTGTTAAAAGTTCAATCTGAAAGTTCTATGCTTTTGCGTATAATTCCACATATACAACAAACAAGACCAAAGTCATCCTTAAGAATGTAGGAATGATCACATTCTTCTTCATTTTCTTCATGTACAGCAGTTGTATGTCTGTTCGGAATAAGAAGTCAGTCTGTTCGGAATATGTTGTGTGTCTGTTCGGAATAAGAAGTCTGTTTGTTCGGATTAAGTGGTGTGTATGTTCGGAATACTTTCTGTTCCATTTCTGCACAAATTTTCAACATAATCTGGACAAACATTTTACATAAACTGGACAAACTTTTTACATAAACAAGACAAGTTTTCTACATAAACAAGACAATCTTTCTACATAAATAATACAAACTTTCTGTTCCGTTTCTGGACACACTTTCTATGCTTTTGCGTGTAATACCACATATACAACAAACAAGACCAAAGTCATCCTTAAAAATGTAGGAATGATCACATTCTTCTTCATTTTCTTCATGTATAACAGTTGTATGTCAGTTCGGAATAAGAAGTCTATCTGTTCGGAATATGTTGTGTGTCTGTTCGGATTAAGTTGTGCGTCTGTTCGGAATAAGAAGTCTGTCTGTTCGGAATATGTTGTGTGTCTGTTCGGAATAAGAAGTCTGTCTGTTTGGAATAAGAAGTCTTTCTGTTCGGAATAAGAAGTCTGTCTGTTTGGATTAAGTTGTGCGTCTGTTCGGAATAAGAAGTCTGTCTGTTTGGATTAAGTTGTGCGTCTGTTCGGAATAAGAAGTCTGTCTGTTCGGAATATGTTGTGTGTCTGTTCGGATTAAGTTGTGTGTCTGTTCGGATTAAGTTGTGCGTCTGTTCGGAATAAGAAGTCTGTCTGTTCGGAATATGTTGTTTGTCTGTTCGGAATATGTTGTGTGTCTGTTCGGAATAAGAAGTCTGTCTGTTCGGAATAAGAAGTCTTTCTGTTCGGAATAAGAAGTATGTCTGTTCGGAATAAGTAGTCTGTCTGTTCGGAATATGTTGTGTGTCTGTTCGGATTAAGTTATGTGTCTGTTCGGATTAAGTTGTGTGTCTGTTCGGAATATGTTGTGTGTCTGTTTGGATTATGTTGTGTGTCTGTTCGGAATAAGAAGTCTGTATGTTCGGATTAAGTTGTGCGTCTGTTCGGAATAAGAAGACTGTCTGTTCGGAATATGTTGTGTGTCTGTTTGGATTAAGTTGATCCAACCTAAAAGTTAAAAATAATATTTTATTATGATAAGTCTGGACTCTGCACGAATAAAGGGTCTGCACGCTGTCCTAGGGTCTGCACTATCTGTGTATTGGGAAAAGAATCGTTCAACCTAAAGAACCGGCGTTTTTAAGAAGACCAAAGCACGTGAAGAGAAATTTTGCTGACTGGACGCTGACTCAACACGTCCACGTAAGGCGCGTCCGTGACGCCCGCATCCGTGTATAAGGACTCCAAAAAATTTTGCCACGGTGGCAGTTATGGTAGTTGTAGTGAGTGATGGTGGTGGTAAATGAAAATGTGAAGAAGTTGATCATTTTGCATATTTTATATTTAGTATGAGCCCAAATGCTAAAATCGTATTAAAACCAAAACCATAGGTTGAATACAAATCTACAATGCCATATCCACGTAAGAGCTCCTGATACAACAAGTAGAACGATGACACGTGGCTGAGAGTACCAAAGCGCGTCGAACTCTAGTTCAGTTCCATCAGTATAATAAGAGTTAGATGATCACAGCTGCTTTAGTAAACCGTTTGTAACAGGACTTATATATAATAGAGAAAAAAATGTTTGCCGGTCTTGTATTGGAGAATAGAAATATATACAGATGACAATCTCTTGGCATGTGCTGTTCGTGGTTGGCCGTCTTGTAAAATATGTGTTCATTTGAATATTTGACATTTGTTTATGTTGTAATTAAAGTGAAAACAGGAAAAGGTGCAAGTTGACCTCTAAATCGGTAATGTGCAATTTGAGGGAAGATCTCCCGAGATGCATCTGTCGGGAATTTCTCAACTTTTGAGATAAGCTTTTATATATGCAATATCATCATTTAGAATTATATCAACCTATATGTTGAATTTGAAGAAATTGTTTGTTGCCATGCAAACTCGATATCAAGTGAGGCAGAAGTAATGTATATACAACAAAAATTCAGAAGCTCGTGAAATCTCAGTGTTTCCATAAAAAGTCATTTGTGCTATCGGGGAAAGAATTTGAGGGTGACATTTTCAGTTCTAGAGCTAATTTCTTTGCAACTAATATCAGGAAATATTGAATTTGAGCTTTCACACGGAAAATCAAACCCATGTTAATTAGTCCCGCATTTACACACCGAGCTCATGCATACATTTGAAACTCAAAAACAACCCAAGAGTGAGTGGTTTCTTATATCTGTCGAATTAAAGATCCGATAGCTACTTTTCAACCGAAGGGTCGTATAACTTAATATATAGATACACTTTTCGAATAAGCTTCTATACTTCTGTTATCATATGTTCGTTTATGTTGGAACAAACATGCTTTGCTAACGTGTGGTTTTGAAACACCGGTGAGGAGAAAGAGCTCACCTACACGTACTAGTATTTTCCCCTTAACCACATTTATTATTATTGGATAGATAAGTTTATGCAACAGTGCAAGAGGTAGTTATGAATAATTGGAAAATAGACTACATGCAAGATACTTGATTATTAGACTCAGGAATAGAATCCAGCTAGAAAGATAATGATTGCCTAAAACTAAATAATTAAAAATGTTGTAACCAGCATTCTTAGCTATCCTGAGTATATTGCCCAAGTCCTAACAGTTACCTAAAATCAAATGACCAAAGGAGTTGGAGTCTTGAAATTAATATGAATTTATTTTGTAAGTCTTTTTTTTTGGTTATTTGGTTAACGTCGGTTGGTCAATTACTATTAAAACCTTATGTCTAACTATGTGCAAGTTGTGCACACAATCCCCGTAAAAGGGTTTATTGAATTTATACTGTGCTGTGTTTGTAATTAGTCTAGCACAAAAGTTGTATTAGCTCAGGTTTTCACTGTTGCCTAACTTAGGTTGTGTTTATTAAGTTTATTGGGCTTTCGACATCTGATAAGCAAGCCCAACTTGTGTAAAAACCATTAACGAGCTTTTCAGCCTTTTCTGTAATAATAACCTGATTAACTTTACCATGTATAACACATTCTAATCGGGTTCGTCTCCCTAACCCGACTATGGATTCAAATAAAATAAATATGAAAGGGGCTTTTCCCCTCCAAATCACTCCAACGAATATGTGATGATTTGGAGGTTTTTCTCTTGATTTTCTTGAGCAACCTTGTTTTACCCTTTTTCACGATCTCAGATTTTAATTGGGTTTATGTTTTTTTCTTAATTGGTATAAAACATAAGAAAAATCATTATTGTTGGGGTTCTTTCTCGTCTGCTGCCCATGTAAGTTAGTCTTGACTTAGTGTTGTTTAGTGTTGTCATGTCATATCTTCACCTAAGCTTCCAAAAATTACATATTCGAACCTAAGTCGTGATATCTTCATTGTTTGAACATAATACCAAGAGAGTGCTTGAATAAAATTGTAAGAATTGGCATCATTTGAACGCAACTAGTAATGCGGGGATTGTGATGTATAAAGCTCGAAAGGTCAATCCAGAGCTTGATAGTTAAATGTATGAATAAGGATTGTTGTGTTTCAATAGAGAGAGAGAGAGAAAATAGATAGAAAGTATGGTTTCTCTTGTTTAGATTATTTTTTATGGAAAGAAATGGAGAGAAACTGTAACATCCTCAAAGCAGCGGAAAATTTAAAATTTTAAACACTCAATCAACAAAAGATATTACGCAATAAAAGAACACAGGTGCACCGACATATATAATATATATATATATATATATATGAACATCAGAGTATACAAAAGTTGTGATTACATCAAAAGCATATACAAAGGAAACAGTAATCACACGACCTCAACTGAGAGAAAGTTGGATCCGGTAGCGGTGCTCCTCTCCTCGGTCACCACCCCTTAATGCCGATCACGGCCTGAAAGTAAACATGCAACAATGCCTGAGTTTCCAGAAGGAAACCCCGTATGCCAAACTCTAAATGTACGAAATAAAAGCATCCTAGCATGCAATTCTACTCAACAAGAAAAGCATCACAACACGCCCAGCACCAGGGCTCTCAACTCCACCACAGGACACACCACAGGTACGGGGCTCCAGGTCTAATCTCAACCAACCTCTGCACCCACCACAGTCACGGGGCTCCAGGTCTAATCTCAACCAACCGCCGCGACTCACACTCGTCGCCAAGCTGGGCTCCAAGTCTAATCTCAACCAACCACAACTACCACGACACGACCAAGGGCTCCAGGTCTAATTTCAACCAACCCAAACGTATAAGGGCTCCAGGTCTATTTTCAACCAATCCGAACGCACTACGGAGCTCCAGGTCTAATTTCAACCAACTCCGTACAGACTAGCTGGGCTCCAGGTCTAATTTCAACCAACCACAGCTCTCACACAGTTACGGGGCTCCAGGTCTATTTTCAACCAACCACCGCAACCCTCGTGCACCTCGTACACTTGCCGGAAGAACATCGGCACCACGACTCGCCCCACACGGACGACCACGACCACATCACCTCCATAGTGCAAAACAGGACACAAACGGTCGACCGAACCAAAAGTCCCGGTCGACTGAATCAAACAAATACAGGGCAATCCACTTCGACCGGCACTCCATCGGTCGACCGATTCCCAACACCACACTCGTTCGGTCGAACCCAAATCAAGGGACGGTCGACCGTTTAGATGGTCAACTCCCGGTTCAACGAACAAAACGACCAATCAGTCGACCGACAAAGGGGTCCCGATCGACCGAAAGTCACCAGGGAACAAAATCCCACAACTCCACAACGAATTCGGTCGAACGCCGAGCACATCTCGGTCGACCGAATCCGTCCAGGGAAGTATCCCTCACACGCGCCACGAATCCGATCGAACGCCGAGCTCACCTCGGTCGACCGAATTCCACCAGAGCGTTCCCCACGCTCAGCGCACAAGTCCGGTCGACCGAACCCTCATTCGGTCGAACCGACCACAATGTCCACTTAAGTCACAGTCGGACGAGATCAAAGGGTGGTCGACCGTTTAGATAGTCTACGCCCCCTAACCGACTTAAGACAGTGCACACGGTCGACCGGCAAAGGGGACCCGGTCGACCGAAACTCGCCAGGCTTGCCTCCAATGCACAATCGGTCGACCGCCCCAGAGGCATCGTTCGACCGATTTGAGGCAGAGCCCGAATTCTCTTCACGAACGGTCGACTGTTTGCACCAATCGGTCGACCGATCAGGCAGTGAAATCTGCTACACATTTACTCGCGACGAGCCGAACGGCCTACCGTCGACTTCCAAATACTCACGGTAATTAAGTGAGCGAGCTTGACATACCTAAAGGTCTGAAGAGACCCTTGAAGAACCACGACGACGCCTCCACGAGCGCGCCTCCCCAAAAACGATCCGTCGACGACTCTCGCGTCCAAACGACGATCAATCACATCCTCGACACACTCGAGCACTCCAACTCCTCCACCAATCCTACCACCATGATCACAGGACACGTGAGGTCGAGAGAGAGAAAAGGAAACGCGAGGGATGGGTTAGCAAAACCACAACTCACCTCCGGCCACCACAACGACTCCGAAGCACTCCTCCACCACACGCCGGAGCACCACGCCTCCGCACCGGCGATCAACTGAGGGAGAGAGAGTGAGAACCGTGAGAGAGGGAGAGCAACAGAGAGGAAGAGGGAGAGAGAAACCCATAAATATCACTCACCTTTCAATCTCATCCATCCATCTCCACTCCATCCCCACCATTCATCTCCTCTCCAAACCATCTCAGCCCTTCACCTCATCCACATTCAATCCAAGCCATCCATCTCCATCTCCCCCCTAATCTCCACCTAAACAAGATTAACGCACAATTAGGATTAGGATTAGGCTAAAATCCTACAGAAACTCATTTACAAATTAGAGTAACTTGCTCTTCAATGTGGGAGAAAGATGGAGAAAAAATCCATTTATTTTTTATTTGTCAATTCTTCGTAAAATACCCTAAAATGAAGTAAAGATGTTAACACGACCATTTGTACTTTGGTAATAATTTATGCTACTATAGATTTGTTTTTTCTTCTCTCTATGTATATTTCTATCCAACCAAAGGAAGAGAACACTTTCATTCTACTATTTTCTCTTCTCTCCAAATCTTTCCTTTTATTTCTTTTCTTTCCCATTTCTATCCAAAAAAACCCATTAAATCGAAAACTGTTACCAAGATATATAACGACAAATTTACCTAAAAAAAGGTATGTTAAAATGATTTTTGCATATGCCCTCTATGTCTATTGTACCGACAGTAATCTTCAAGTAAAGTTCGATGATCTTCAAATTTACTTGTGTTGGGTAGTTTTGTTTCACTTTCATGTACCATCTTTAATTAGGAGCAATAGTATTGTAGGAAATAAGTCGATATATATATATATATATATATATATATATATATATATATATTCAAACTATATTAATTGAAGAAAACAAATTATAACAGCACAACTCAACGTGAGAAATCTCATGATAACACCGACCAACTTAAAGAAGATCCCAATTAGTCATCAAACAAAGTCATAACACAATCACCCGCAAGCGTGTTATTGGATCTCGTTCCTAACCATCTACTTTGCAGACTTTGTAAGTACAAAGCGTTGACTTGAGAAATATTTTATACGACTCAAATCAGATCTAAAGATACCAATGCTTCTTTCAAAACTCTTATCATCCTAGAGAATCAAGAAACATCTCAACTTTTGAAACCTACAAATTTCGCTCGAAAGTCCAAATATGAAAATACCCACATAAAATATTTGAAGATTCCGTGTGCTTATCTTTCGTACCATGTCATTTGATTTAAGTTAAACCGTAAAAAATGCAAGATGAACATGATGACCCATAGACTTTCCCAAATTCATTGTGTCGGTCACATGTTTGACTTACTCCAAATTCTTATTCAAATCCATAGGCCCTAGGTTGAAGCCCAAAGACTACTTACGCATCCCACAATTTTATTAAGTTCCAACAATATTTAAATTTAAATGCTCCAAAACAAAATCAGAACAAGATAAAAACAAAACATCCATGACAGGAACTAATAAAGTCAGCACATACAAGTGTCTTCCCTCAGGGACTACAGATATGCACAATCTACTCTCAAACACAATCATCATAACCCAAACAAGAACAAGAAGTCATCTGAAGTACTACAGAGAAAAACATCATACAATTGTAATCCAAAGTTCACTTCTTTGTTGGTGGCCTTGGAATGTGCCTGTTGTTGGCACCTGATCCAGCATAGTCATTGATCTCCAAATCCATTCTCCTCCCTTCTTCCATCCCAACCTCCTCTGTGGTTTCCTGCAAATTTTTGACACAAAAAGAACAAAACCCTTCTGTAGACATGAAAGCAAAAACAGTCATAATATATCATCTCATGCATGTTTGGTGGATATATTGAAAAATAACCATGTGGGTAGCTTTAGATTCCCTATATTTCAAGACCCATTTGAAGAAAATTAATTTTGGGCTGATATGAATGTCTCACTTACCACGGAAAACACCTGAGTTTCTGACTGAAGACTCTCCAGCCCTGAAAAACCAGTGAACAAATTGTTAGACAAAAAACAAAAAAACCATCCATATGCCAATAACAAGTAGAGAACATATTACTTGTTGATGGGACAGCAGTGATGGAGAAAGGGAGATAAGAGAGAAGAATGAGATTGAGGATGAGGAGGAGAAGAAAGGATGTTCTTTCCATGTCTTGAGTTTTTGTTGGGGACAAGAGTTGGTATGGTACTGTTCACTTAGTGTCTGATAATAAGAGGTTTAGGTTCTTGAGAGGTGTTGGTTTTGGCGGTGGGATTTGGTGCTGAGCACATGCAGGCTTAGCACGCCTCTCAAGAGTATTTCTTTTCTCTTTTTTTGCATTTTTAATCATTTTTATCGAAGTGAATATAGACACAAGCTCCAGGGAAAAGGAGAATACGAGAAAATTGCAATCACTTTGGACAGGTGGATTTTGAATCTACGAGACTACGACACTTTAGTTGAGAAAATCTCAAGATAATATTGTACATAAACCCAGAAGAAAGAATTAGATGAGAAAATTTCAGGTACTTTAAACTTATGAGATTTAAACCTACTCCTTTTTGTCGAGAAACCTCAAGAAAATCTCAACTTGTTTCACACCTCTCAAGAGTCAAAAGGTTTTGCTGCACATTGACATCTACCTAACTATTGTGTTGGTGTTTTAAAATGCCAATGCCAACCACAAGCATCTAATCTAAGGTGACTTCTAACTCATCCACCACTTGCTTTACACTGGGAAAGTCATCACCTAATGATGGTTTGGAGTTTAGACTTATTCACATCTGCACAATCAGTATGGTGGATTTTGTTCTTTTTAACTTGTTTGGTTGTGTTTAAATTTCGGAGCAGGTTGAAATTCCGAATCTGACAAGTCCAGTCTTCGATCCGGACCCCGGAGAGCATTAAGGTCCAGACCGATGCTCAACCTTAGTGGTGACTATGACATTTTTTCCATTCATTTAATGACATTTTACAACCTTATAAATTATCTGAATAAGTTCCAGCATTTTTGGTTTTCTTTCTCTCACAAAATGTATCATGGGTAATTGTCTTTGTCTGCACATATATATGAGGTATCAAAAGGTTGGACAATACACAATTATTTTGTGTCATCACTTATCTAGACATATATCATCTCATCTTTTCCAAATTAATATAAGGTCTGCAAATATATAGGGTATCTATATTTATTCGTCTGGATATAAAATAACAAGTTTATGAATCTGATTATTGGCGTTTAGATTTTCATATGTTTGTGTTTGTTGGACATGTCAGAAAACATTTGAACAATATATATCGTAATCAAATATCTGGATATCCAGTTATTCAAATATAGGTTAGTAATATGTCTACACCTGCAAAAATTTGTACCATCACTATTCCAGACATATAAGTTACCAATTAACTTGTATCAACATTTCCATTTGCACACACTATTGTCTCTTCCTAACTAGATATATTACCTTACGATTGTGCTTGCTAGACATGTCAAGACATAAAATGTATAAATCCAATTAGATATCGTAATCAAATATCTGAACATGAATAAGTTGTAGAGATACGTATTCATAACATGTCTACATATATATAACATGTTTGATAAACATTCTGCAAACATATACCTTGTCTATATTCATCTGTCGGGGTCTACATTAACAAGTTAAAAGTTACATAACTCTATCGGTAGTTACATAAAAAGTCACACAGTATACGATACAGACAATCACCCAAAAAGACAGACATTCACACTAAAATCAGTAGAAACAGACATTCACACAAAAATCTTCGTGATTGTGCATCTTGTCCTGGCATCTTTCAGATCACTTGTCAAATAAAATGATTTAATGAATGAGGAGATTTAATAGAATGAAATCTGGCTGCCATGTACAACGATAAATCAAGATATAAATGAAGACATTGTCAATGTAAAAACGATCTCAGATATCATTTTATTAAATCTCAGATATCAAGACATACATGTTCAGATATCAACAAAACATTGAACCCTAAGTTATAATTTTGTCAGACAAGACATATCACAATTCCACGTTGCAAAGATTCCACAAAATCGACAGACAACACAACCTTTTGATCTACATATTATAAATTACATTATAACATACACAAATATTCAGTCATCAAATGTTATAATGAAATCCAGACATAACTTCAAAGATATTTGATAAAATATCCAGACATAGGTAACATATTCCAAACGTAACTAAAGAGAATCCAGACAAAAACTTACCTAGACAAACTAAACATAATCCGTACCAAATATACTCAAGATTCCTCAAATGTAATATTTCATATATTAGAAAAAAATGTAATACTATTAAATATCCAGACCGTCCGTGTATTATCAAATCCAGACGTAACTATGCAAATATAAAGAGTAAGAATAGTAAGTGCATATATTGTCAAATTTAAATCGTCAAACGACGATCTAGATTTTGTGTCAACTAAATTCTAAATGTCCAGAAATGTCCAAAATACAAGATTCATGTCCAGATATCGTTTTTCGTTTGAAACTCACCCAAAAAAAACTTTCATACATATATATCAACAAGTCATAACTTCAACAAATGCAAAAATCACAAAAAAAACATGAGTTTTACATTTAACACGAAAAACTAACCTATGATTTTTTCTTCTTGAGTCATCGCAACCTTTGAATGAAGAAATCATCACAAAAGCGACAATAGTTTTCCCAAATCACTCAAGATCCTTCAAAATCGTTGTCCCTCTCCCACTTCCGGTTGAATTTTTGTTTTGGTTTATATTTTGGATTTCAAAATGTTTTTGTATCTCTAGGTAAATTTCACAACGGTCCTTTTCATATCTGGATATTATTTGGGTGAGTATTTTGCAAAATCGACTAGGTTCACTATTGAACTATGTTACTAGCCCAAAAAAAACAAATTTGAAGCTCATTTTAGACTACTCAATAAATATAGTTAAAGCAACGATCAGATATGCTAAAGTATACCACATCCTTATTAGTGTTTCATCACGAAGTTTACACTGTATTCTATGCTTTCCATTACAAGCTTCACTATCTCCTTTCTAAGGATCATCAATATAATATAAAGAAGCAAAAAAGACAAGATAAATACAAATACAAACATGACACGGCCATAACACGAATGAGAAGATGCCGACATGAGAATGGATTATTGATAGTGTGACGAAGGATATCGAGTTGGTGGATAGAGGATATCTATGTAAGATCACAACTTTTGGGAAAGGCTGCAGCAACAACTGGAGATTAGTTTGGTAACCAAAGGTTTTTTTCCGAGGAAGATGATTTTTTTTAAGAACAATAGGGGTCTATTATGAGTTTATGACCTCGAAGTGGAATGTGACGTATAGCTGTTGACACCGATATTACCAATGTCCAAGCACTAGGTTTTTTTTCTTCTGAGGGCACCCTTAACGGGGGTGCCCCGCACGGGCGCCCTGGTCGGGCGCCCGTGGGCCGCCCGCCCGGGCGGTGGGCATCCCGGGCAGACGCCCGGGCGCCCATGGGAGGGGGACACGTGTCTCCCTCCCATTGGTTTTTTTTTTGATTTTTTTTAGTTTTGGTTTTGTTATTAATGGATTGGGTATTTGTTATAAATGTGGGGTAATAATTTTTTGTAAGTGATTAAAATTAAGAATTTTCCAGAACCAACAATTTCAAGTTAAATAGAAAAAAAATTAATACAACAATACCATAACAACAATACATTAATAATAATAAAATACGAAATACAACCAACCACATGAAACATCTGTTAAAGGGAAATACAAACCATACGGACTACTACAACCCGAAATACAAACTAAGGGAAATACAAACCATACGGAATACAGACTACATCAAACTACACATACCCATTCTCTTCTGCCCAGGCGAGAAGTTTATCGATTACTTTTTGATCCTTCTCCGTCGGGTTGTCCTTCCTCATCAGAGAGTGAAGCATGTCCAACTTATTTTTTATTAAATGTCTCTGGAAATTCCTTTCCGCTAACTCCTCTTGCTTGGAGAAACCATCTTCTCTGACTTGGGCGGTGTATCGCATCTGTTGTGCAAGTTCTCTAACATCGGTGTCTCGTTCGGGGCGTAATGCACTCTTAGCCTTTTTCTTAGCCTTCTTCACACCTTCTAGGCGTGTAGACGACTCCAGCATCGGCTCTTCTGCATCCGAGGGTGATTGCGTCCTCGAGCCGTCCGTGCTCTTTCTTTTCCCAAGGCTTCCTGACTGGGGACTATTTTCATCGTGCAACTCCGGGGACTCCCAGTCAACACGCACGGCATTAGCTCCGGAGATCACACTCTCCCATTTTGGGTACCTACGCAACATAACCCAAGCATCAAAATAAAGAAATTTACTAGGCCCATGATTTCGCTCGTAGATCACGTGCGCTTGTCGGACAACATCGTCGTCATTCTGGCCGCTCCTTTTCCGTCGGAATGCCTGATCGAAGCACCCGGCCCACTTGTTCACAGCAGGTATAATTCTCCTACACCGTCATTTTAAGGACTCTGTGTTCCTTTCGGGTAGGCTTGTGCCTTCCACGGAGATGTCGTACACACGTTTCACCCTAGTCCACAATGAAGTAGACTTCTGGTTTGTCTCTGTCACCGCATCGCAACTGACTTCCATATATGCAGAGACAAGTCTCTCGTCCTCAGCTGTGGTCCACAACTTCGGATTGGCTTTGGCAGTTTGGACTTGCTTGCGGTGACGACGTTGTGGAGGTGGGGATGGTGGTGTGGGGGTGTGTCGTGGTGGGGACTCATCGTCGTCGTTACCCTCATCTTCAGTGTTCGCCATACTCTGGCGGCTATTTTGAGACAAGGGTCGGCCAAACATCTGGAACTGCGGTTGATTATAAGGGAATGGTGGTGCATATTGAGAGTATTGTGGGAATGGTAAGTTTTGATCTGGGGATGCGTAGTGGGAGAATTGTGGGAATGGTGAGTTTTGGTCAGGTGGTGGGACTATTTTGTTTCACGCGTATACTGTAGATTCACGCGGACTACTTTTGATTCACGCGTATACTGTGCAATCACGCGTATACTTTGCAGTCACGCGCGTTTCGAAATTCAAATATTCAAATTTCAAATATTCAAAATTTTGTGTTTAATAGTGATTAATATTGTTAATTAATTAATAGTAATAATAAGTATATCGCGAATTAAAATTATAATGTAATTAGAATTAGATTTATATATAATGTATTTTGTTAAATGTTGTGTGAGAATTAAATTTGTTTAATTAAGAAATGATGTGGATGAAAGAGAGTGTAGGGTGGGTGGGGGTAGCCTGGGCATGGATAAGGGGATTTTTTGGGTGGGTTGGGTGAGCTGACGTGGCAGAGAGAGAAGCTGACGTGGCAGAGAGAGAGTGCAGGGCGCCCGGAGGTAGCCCGGGCGCTGTTAAATATGCTCTGAAGGTTGGTGTTAATTTAACACAAATCTCCTTGACATAAGAGTGGGAATATTATTCAGGGTGGTTTTAGCTACATGCCACTGTGTCTTTGTCCCCACAAGAAATGAGAAAAAAATCGGGATACTTGTCTTCTCCTACCAACATTAATGAAATATTAAAATTGACAGTACTAAAGTAATTGGTTGATCAATTGAAGTCAAACGACGACAATGTGAAACAGTTGTAACTTGTAGGAACATTTTATCAAACTTAAATTTTCCATATCATCATCGCCATCTTATAAGTAATCAAATGGGAGGTGGCGAAGTGGAGTGGAGTTTGAGAAGCACGCTTCAATTGTTATTTCATGCTCTGGAGTCTGGATTGGGTTTATCATTAATTAATATTCAATTTCTGCAAGTCAACCTGTGAACCAATTTTACTCACAGATCTCGATCTCACGTATACATCATATATATGTTCTTAGAAGATAGTAAGGGTATAAATTAGAAGGAGATTTAAACAATGATGTAACAACCAATGCCGAAATCCACCTAACCCTTGCTTTGCTGGTACAGGAAGCTTCTTTTTAGCTTTACCTAATATATATATGATAAATTACAGAATTTCTCTAATGAATTTTTGACTTAATTTTTATATTTTAAGTTCCCACTATATCCACTGCTTATCTAAAATTATAAATTTAGATTAAGACTATGGGTGATTATACTAATAAATGATTTAATAATAGATATTAACCGTAGAATAACCATAATTTAGATCCAACGGTAAGATTGAATCGGGCTTAAATTAGTAAAATGAGTCATGGACTCACAAGATCTTGACTCTAATAAATTAAAGATGTAAATTTTCTTAATAAAAATAAATAGATTTCAAGGACCACAGAAGATCTAAACAAGCAAATAATGTTGGGGTTTTTGCTTCCGTACTGATCAAAACATCGTTAATTGAAGACGTACTCATGGTTCAGAGAAAATTGGTCATGTACTTATCAAAAACAATTTAATTGACCTCATACTCATATGTTACAATGGGGGTCACATTCATTAACGTTTTCCGTAACGTTCCGTGATTTATCAACGAGTTTTTTGCTTCCGTACCGATTAAAACATTGTTAATTGGTGACGTATTCATGGATCAGAGAAAATTGATCATGTACATATCAAAAAACAGTGTAATTGTCCTCATACCCATCTGTTACGGTGGGCCCACATTCGTCTGGCACCGTTTACGTGTTCCGTGACGTCCTGTGATTTATCAACCTTTACCTTCTATCAACACCTTAAAATTCTAATTAGTATTCCTACCCGACCACAATTACAACTAAAAATCCCGACCCAGTGGTGCACCCAACCCGACCCAAATTCTCCAACCAAATCCCTAGTCCCCTTTCCCAACTTAGAGAATCTCGACCCGGTGGTGCACCCAACCCCATAATGGAGAATCCAGTTATGGTGTCCGACTGGCCAACCCCATAACTAGATTCTTCAAGTTGGGAAATGGGGTTAGGGATTTGGCGGGAGAATTGACATCGGGTTGGGTGCACCACCGGGTCGGGATTTGAAGTTATAATCGAGGTCATGTTGGGTGCAGTACTGTGTCAGGAGTTTAAGTTGTAATTGGGGTCAGATCGGGATACTAATTAGAGTTTTAAGGTGTTGATAAGATGTAAAGATTGATAAATCACGGGACGTCAAGAAAAACGTAAACGGTATCAGCCGAATGTGACTGTCACCGTAATGGATAGGTATGAGGTCAATTACATTGTTTTGATACATACATGGTCAATTTTTTCCGAACCATGGGTATGTCGCCAATTAACAATGTTTAGATCGGAACAGAAGCAAAAACCTCATTTATAAATCACGAGATGTTACGGAAAACGTTAATGAATTGGAGCCCACCGTAACATATGGGTACGATGCAAATTACATTGTTTTTGATACATACATGACCAATTTTCTCTGAACCATGGGTATGTGTCAATTAATGATGTTTTGATAGGTACAACATCAAAAAACCCAATAACTGGATGATTTGTATTGATATGCTTCTTTGAGATCAAAATTTGATTTTTGACGGTGACATTTACCTCAATAGAGAATATGAGGTTTCGGTTTCAATATTTCTAACTTCCCGTGGGCAAAGGGATTAGGGGTATTAATTGGAATATAATTATTAATAATTAGAGTTATTTGATTGGGTGCACTTCAAAATCATCAATATTAGATTTTTGTACTTGATTTTTTGGATTTCTCTTAGATATACTTGATTTCTTCTGAAATTACTTTCATAAAATTGCAGAGCCGTGAGACCTTCCGTTAGATTTGTATTACAAATTTGAAACTTTTGCAAAGCAACCCAATATATTTTGTTGAATTTTTTTCGAGTCTTTAATTTTATATTCATTTGAAACCTCAATTCAATATTACAATGGTTACACAAATTAGATAAGTATTTACTTTCTTTATATACTTAACAAACACTTAAGACAAACAAACCTTTTTGGACATTAATTTGGGAAGTATGCCAAGACATTTCACGAAATTTTTGTTGGTTTTTTGGCCTTAATCTTATGTTTTGATAATTTAATTAACCGAATCTTAATTAGAGTAGCACACACTATGCATTGCATATATATTGTATTGTGCTAACCTCTACAGGTGATCAAGACTCAAGAAACAAGGAAATGAAGTCAAGACATGTAATTAAAGCTAAATCGAAGACATGTAATCTTAATTTCTTTTGAGTCTTAGGAACAAAGTGTATTTGAGCATACTTGATCTAAAATCAACTTAATCACACACTAGGTTCCCTATAGAAGTCACACACAAAATTTCACTTTATTTGGACTTCAATAGATCACCCAAACTTAGACCGGAAAACACCAAACCTGAATTACAAAAGTCTGCCCACATTCGGTCGACCGCCACGTACCGTTCGGTCGACCGGATGATCAATTAATCCTGTTTGTGTTTCCCTGTCTTGTTTCGGTCGACTGCACCATATCTTTCGGTCGACCGTCAGATCATATTTTCGCGACCGTTACTTTTGTCGTATATACCCAACGGTCGTATTCGTATTAAACCAAAAATACCCCAAATGTATTTCATGTATCGGTCGACCGAGGACCACGATCGGTCGACCGTTGGTTCATCTCTTGACAAACCCAAAGTGCCTGTCCATAATCGGTCGACCGCCAAAACCAGTTTCGGTCGACCGTTTAACCTTGTCAAAATCCCCTGCTATCGGTCAACACAATTTCGTTCGACCGATCCACTTTTCCCTCTACCGAAACGCTTGTTCGGTCGACCGGTAATCTTGTTCGGTCGACCGTGTTCTTAATTGACTTAAGTGTTCAGTCGACCGACTCATATTTCGGTCGACCGTATCCCTATCGAACCCAAGCGTTCGGTCGACCGTTGCACCTTTTCGGTCGACCGTTTCTGGACAGATTTGCAGCCCGATTTTCTGCTTTGTGTTCTTTGCACAATATCCAACCAAATCTTGTCCCAACGGATCTATTCTCTCTAATGCTTATAAATAGAGTTGTAAAACACATTTTAACACAACTCTCCCACTACAAACTTGTCCCAAACTTTAGAGAGAATTCCATACACTCCAAACCTCAAATCTCCACACTTAATCATATTTCCAATCTCATTCAAGTGTGCTCAAAGTTTAGAGAGTGTGTTCCACTCAAGTTACATTTGCTGTCAAAAGAGTAAATGCTCCGGTGAAAGCCCGAAGCATCCTTCTCGGATTGTGAGAAGAGGATTCCAAGCTCGGCGAGAGTTGTTCGCGAGTTTGACGGTTGTAAGGCGTTGTCTCCCGGCCCGGAACGGGGAGCGGATAGTGAAGTCGTAGGCGGAGCTCGGTGATCCGAGCGGAGCTTGCAAGAGAGGATTAGGACCCGGGTGGGGTGCCGAACCTCTATAAAAATCGACCCGACTTCTTGTGGTTTGCATATTTCCTACACTTGCTTGTTTTGTTTTAAAATTCCGCTGCGCATATCGATTGCTTAAACAAGTAGGTGATTAGATTAAAAAGTGATTAGTGAACCCATAACCCACACGATCCTACAATTTTATCCTAATCCTTGATTTTATTTTCTTTAAAACCTCCATTAAATATAAAGGTGGTTACACATTGTCATTAAGATTATAAAGTTATTTTTTTACTTTTATATATACTTCACAAACACCACTGAGTCAAAACACAATTGTATACAAAAGTTCACATATTTTCATGGAATTTTGTGATTTGTCTTTGGTCACTCTGCAATATGTCCAAAATTATGGATTATGATAAAATTGTATGAATTTTCTTGGAGTACTAGCAAATTGTCAAAAAAGAGTGTTTTGACTAAGTCATTTGTTACGTACATAAAAGAGAAGAGTAAATGATTTAATATAATTTATGTAACCAACCATAATATTAAATAAAAATTTTGAAGAAAAATGAAACTCAAAGACTCAAAAGGAATTTCATAAATTGTCTTGGATTACTATGTGATTGAATTTCATATATCTAATTTTTTTTAAATATTAATCTAACTGATTCCGTCTCTGAAGTAGGTCTCACAGCTTTACAAGTGTGCCAGACTAATTTTGAAAGAAATCAAATGTACACAAACAAAATCTAAAAACTCGAATGCAAAAATCTAATATTAATCTTTTTGAAATGCACCCAAGCAAATAACCTTAATAATTATTCTCTGCTTAGGAGTTATATTTAAAGGTGTAGATCACATACAATTCTCATTTACGATATAATTCAATCTTCTTGACATCTCATCACTAAAGAAGGTGAGGTTACGATGAAATTCTTACATTCCTTGATGATGTCAAAGATATGTAATTATGTCGTAAATGTGAATTATGTCTTATGTAGTGAATAATTATTAATAATTATCTTCTAATTAATACCCCTAAGGGCATAAACATAACCCTGAACAAGACGGACCCTATCAGTAAACCTCAAAATTACCAATAAACATAAATTTAAGATATCGAAGCGACGATGTCCAAATTTTGGGGTTCAACACACTAAAACTTCTAATTTATGCTACTGACTTGGAGTTCTTTGCCCAAAATCACATCCCTCGTCCAATTATACTTCTTTTATCAGTTCCCGCATCTAATCATGCGAGCAAATATGCACTGCCAATCACTCTCTCATATCAACATTGTAACATCCCGAAACAGCGGAAATTTAAAAATTATTTATCAAAGCATCAGAGACCAATAATCAAATACGGAATTGTTACTTCTCATAAAAAACATAAAAGCGGTGCACCAGTTTACATCAGAGTTTGTCAAAAATGATACATGATTACAACAGAACAACAAAAGAAGATAAACGTAATCATGTCGACCTCAGTGGTCAGAATAGAGGATATGATCCCAAGATGTGCGCGCCCGCTGATCACCACGCAACTGGACCTACTGCGGTCCTGAAAAAGATGCAACAACAATGCTTGAGTTTCCATAAGGAAACCACGTATGCCAAGCTCACCTATATGCGTGCAGTAGTACAAATGAACCTATCATACTAGTAGCATGTCATGTCATCGACAGTAAGGAAAACAGTTCCCCCGAAGGGTAACATGGGACATCAGTCCGACAATCATCATCAGGTTTCCCGAGGAGACCTACCGTAGGCACATACGGTCTAACGGAACGAGACGTGACACTCCCCACACGCAGCTACACTAATCATGGGGTTCGGCAGGGAGCATCCGCCAGGTTCGCGCCATAAGAAATAGATCTGTAACTTCGTGGTCGAAACCACACCAACAGAGTCGTCGCTCGGTCGGTCCATCAATCATCATCTCAGTAGGTGCCCATCTGAGGAACATAGCCGGAACATCATCATCGGTCCATCAATCATCATCGCCAGAACATCGGCGGCATCACCGGTGCCGCAACGGTGGTCCATCAATACGTCCGGCACATCATCGGGCGGTCCAGACCGAAGTCTACCAGGTCATCAGGCTCCACGAGCCGCAAACACCAACCGCGCCGCTATAAAAGCATGGCAGCGACCTCCGTAGCCCATCAGGCCGGTAGTCACCTCACCCAACGACAGTTGCGTGCCCGCACAATCATCATACATTGGGATCCGCGATCCATCAGGTCTGCTACTCTACAATGAGTCCAATCAATCCATCATATTAGTCATGATCCATACATGGAGGTGACGCGTCCCGAACACCCACACTCTTCCACACGGCGGTCCCTAGCAAGCACGCGTAACGCGCCCACCGTCACCTCCCGGCTCACGCACAAGGCGAGGACACGGGTTTCCGTGGACAGACTTGGCATTCAAAAAGGGAACCAGGAATTCAGTCCTATGCAAAAACGGTCGACCGAAAGAGTCATCTCGGTCGACCGTTTCCTCAAGGGAATCGGTCGACCGAAAGTCTGAAACGGTCGAACTATTTGCGCAAAACTTAAGTCCCAACGGTCTACCAAAAGTTTAAAATCGGTCGACCGAAACGAGGTCAAAATTCAGAGTCTGGTCAACATCAATTTAAAACTATCGGTTGACCGACTCAGGGGTCTCGGTCGACCGAAAACTAACAGGACATCCTAGTATTTCTACGGCATATAACGGTCGACCGCCCACATGCATAAAAACCAGTACACTTAAGTTCCGGTTGACCGAACCCAAGGAATCGGTCGACCGAAACACAACAGAGAGACAAAAGCACTACATTCGGTCAACCGCCCGAAGGGCCCGGTCGACCGTTGGTCGTCTTCAACCTCGCGCCAACCGAGGTTTTACAAGGAAAACGTCGCCGGGGAAGTCTCTGACCTCTCCCGACCGACCAACACGAACCCCTCCACGTGGGGGAGCAACCCAAACACACACTAATGAGCGGCATACCTCTCAAGACGATGAAAACCCGCCGGAGCCTCGCACACGCACGTCGTCTCTGGTGATCCTCCTCGCACGATCGCCTCCTCGCAACGGCCTTCGCACGCCTCACGTCGTTCTCTGGTTCGCCGGAAGAAAAGGAAGGAATGAGAGTGAGAGAGAGATCCAAAAAGAAAGAGAACAAAACCAACACTTAAACCCAACCCTCTCCTCGCGTCAACAGTAACCGGCCTCCACTCCATCACCCTACACCACCTATTCTGCTCCATTCCCATGCAACCACTGTGCCTCCCCACTTCCCCAAGCAAAACAACTCCTTAAACACCATTAGCACTCTAACCTAGTTTAGGTATATAACAAACACAATAATCACTCCATCCACATGTTGTGTTGGAACTAAAACTAGCAGAAATAAATTAAAATACAAATACGATTGTGAAGGCCATTGAGAGAGATATTGATAATGTTAAATCATCAAAATGACAAAAACTAGATTTGTGGACGGATACCCGAATCCATATTCTGAATTTGTCCTTTGATTGCGATTGTAATCTTCCTTGATGATGAGATGTCAAGGAGAAGTAACTATGTCGTAAATGTGAATTGTGTATGATCTACACCTTTAAATACAACTCCTAAGCAGTAAATAATTATTTCTGATTGATTTCTATTCCAACCCAACACAAAATAGAAACTGCCCCTCATTCTTTACAAATTAGGGCTCACGACCTATTAGGCACATTAAACTCTAAATGCAAGTACCTCACTTTTGGAAGGAATTATGAAAGTTCATCACATAATACTCTCTATACATATTCCAATGTTGGATTAAGAGACAACCACAATTGTATCAAAGATCCAACATGCCGTATAACTGGTTCCTTTGGTATTTTAAACAATGAAGAGTGATTAACTACAAAATGCCGATCTTCAAACTGCCTTACGATGGTGGCTGCAATATTACTTACAAGCAATCCCATAAACATGGGGGCCAAGAATGGAGGCATTCTTGATAACAGTCAGGGGCGGACCCAGGACGATATTTAGGGGTGGGCATCCTTTAAAAATATATCAACCAAATAATAATAATTAAAAAAGTTTTTATATTAAATTCAAACATGTTTGTTACAAGTTAATCCTACGAGGTTTCATGCTTTGAAATTTTTTCATTATAACTTCATCACTAATCGTATCGAAAATCTCTCGTTCGATGTACGTAACGAGAGCATCATTAACTCATTCGTCTCCCATCCGGTTCCGCAATCTGTTTTTCACGACATTCATGGCCACTCTCTCAACTGTTGCAGTTGCAACTGGCAAGACCAATGCCAAAGTAATCAACAAGAAAACCAACAGAAAGTTAAATTTTTCTTCTTTTGAACCATCTTCTCTGCGAGTTCTGTTAAACTTTTCAAATCTCCAAATTCTGGATTGGATCTGACATCACGAACATAAGTCTCCAATTGACTCTCAAGAACAATGAGATCAAAATCAGAAAATTCTTTGGGATAAAATTTGGTCATTTGAAGCAATCTTGTCTTATCAAACTGAGAGAAAGTATTTGTAGGACTTAAACACGATACACACATCAATAACTCTGTGCTCCCCTCTGTGAAACGGTTGTTCAACTCCTGAAGTTGCATATCAATTACTGTGTGGAATATTTCAACACGATAATGATGCACATTAGAAAATTTCTCTACTCTTCTACGAGAACGCCCTCGAGAACGATAAAATTCAGACATTATAGGAACCATAATATCATGTTTTGTGCAGAACTGGGTAGTTTGCTCTAATATAGAATCCCATCCTTCTTCTCTCATTTCTTGTAGACTTTGTTTTGCCACTGCCACTAAATCCAAGGCATTAATAATGTCTTGGTCTTTTCTTTGTAATGCCACTGAGAGATCATTAGTTAGTCCTAAGATATTTCTCATCAAATGTAAACAAAAAACAAATTCAAAGTCTTGCAAGTTGTCCAGTAGAATGATGGCTTCTCCTTTTTCCGAGAATTTGAAGTTTCTTCAATAATCTCAAGTACATCAACAATAGAACCAAACATGAGACTCAAATTTATCAAAGCACCGTAATGAGAACCCCAACGCGTATCACCTGGCCTTTTGAGTGTAGTCTCTTGATGCAATCCTCTCCCACTTTCAATCTCTCCCATTTCAAGTGCTTCTGCAATTTTTCCGGATTGTCTTTCACGAAGTATATCAAGTCTTTTGCATGAAACTCCAATGACATTTGACAGACTTGAAACCACATGAAAAAACAAGTCTACTTGACCATGATTTCGAGCAACAGCTACCAAGGCCAACTGTAATTGATGTGCAAAGCAGTGGATGTAATACGCTGTTTCATTGTCTTTAAGGATTAAGGTCTTCAATCCATTGAACTCTCCCCTCATGTTACTTGCTCCATCATATCCCTGACCTCGTATTTTTGCAATACTCAAGCCATCCTTAGAGAGCGTTCTCTCGATTGCTTCCTTTAGAGATTTAGCATTAGTCTCACGGACATGAACAATAGCAAGGAAACGTTCAACAAGTCTGCCATTTTTATCCACAAACCGTAGCACTATAGCCATTTGCTCCTTTATCGATGAATCCCGCGATTCATCGATTAAAATAGAAAAGAAAGAACTACCCAATTCAGCAATTATTGCACTAGTTGTTTCACTTCCCGCAACACTAACGATGTCCTTCTGAATTTTAGGTGAGACCAATTTAGCATTTTCTGGGGCATTTTTCATAACATTTTTTATGTCTTCACTGATATCACTAAATGTCATTAACAACTCTTAACAACTCTAGAAAGTTTCCTTTGTTGCATGGGTCTTCAATTTCGTCATGACCACGAAAAGTCAATCCCTGCCTCAGAAGATAACGAACGGCTATCACGGTGGAATTAAGATGAACCCTATAGCTTTTGCGTGTTTGATCTGTCTGCTTATCTAACATTGGTCGGATGTGTCTCTTTTCGTTAGTCAAGCTTTCACACTTGATTCTGGCATGATTATGAGCACTATCGGGCCCTCCAACATGAGAATTTAGACGTTTCTTATATTTCCAATTTCTAAATCTTATCGAAACAAATGCTTTCTCTGTCCCAGAAGAGCTAAACAAATAACAATAAAGACAAAAAGCAGCATCTTTTGTGACACTATATTCTAACCAATCATTGAATTCACTAAACCATTCAGTGTTGAACCGTCCCATTTTGGCACCAATCTTGGTTTGTGGGAACTCATACTTAGGATCAGAAGGGCGGTAAGGTCCTCTTAAGTAATATTCTCTACGAATTTCATTATGCATAGTAGGATGAAATTCAGAAATTTGTTTTCTTTCTCCTGGATCTGATACTAATTCAGCTAAATTTATTTCAACTCGATTTCGTTTTTCCGGTGGTTGTGTTTCTTTGGGTTTTTTAATCAAAAACTTATCCATTCCTGACTGAAAAACAAAAATTGAATAGAGTTGTGATCGGACTCCATACTCTAAAATAACACAATGATCAAATTTTTCAAAAGCAAACACTAAATAAGAGGAACTATTTTATTCTTCAATCAAAATTCGTAATCGAAAATTAATCAGTTACAACATGTTCAAGTGTTCAACTATTTACCTTTGGTTTAGATACGATAGCTCATGACAGTTCATAAATTGAAAGAATCACATTTTCCTACACAAGGGAATGATACTTTCTGCAACCAAATCAATTGCTTTTTTATCTGGAAGGGGGAGATAAAACTAAACTGGGCCCACATTCTTTAGTAAGGGTTTGATACATGTCTTTTTTGTTGAATAACAAAGGATTTGGCATTACGATGTAAATGAATGATCATCATATTTCAGTATTATCTATAAAAGAATAGTTCAATGAAATAGAACTTAAGGGATTTTCTTATCGGCAGAACTTTGATAATATGAATTGGATTCTTGTTCTGCTGCTTCATTACAAACAGTCAAAAATTAAAACACAAGCCAAATCATTATACTATCCAAACCAAAAACAATCAAATTCAAAAAAAATAGTTAAGCAGAAGACATCATATCAGCATTTGAGCCATTGAGGTTATCTCCAGACTCCGATTGACCCACAAATGCCAAAAGCAAAAGATGTAATATTTCAAAATTCGTAATCCCCGAGCCATCCCCACTCCACCACCACCACCAAAACCCCAAAAGATCCCATCTTTCCCGGAATTCTCCCACTTTTGACATCTGAGAATCCAGCTCCAGATATATATCTTCCCGTTTCCCTAGTGAGATGACACCCATCACCTACGAATTGTTGCAAGGGATCGAATATGTTTTGTACGAGTTTTAGAAGGGATCCATCTGAGCAGCAGAAATGTCAATGCTTAATTCCAGGCACACAAAAGATCAGGTATACATTGAAAAGTTCGAGAAACACCTTGTGCTGCGACGTGCTCAATAAATATGTACACTCCCCCACTCTTCAGCACTCTCTTAACTTCTGCACAAGATTCCAAATGAATTTACTAAGAGGATCGGGAATCACAACTGAAGTTGACACTACACATGTATCACCACAAATGTTTTTTAAGGAATGAATTAGAAGATGAGGCTGAGTTTGAAATTGCAATGACTTCCTCAAAGTTACACCAAACAAGGGGCAACAGGACCACAACTACATTCCCATGTCAATCCTTTTACCAAATCTGCCATTAGCTTATTAAACTTCACGTGTATATATTAGGGTTGTTACACATGTTGTGATCCACATTACATCTTGGAACTTCTATGTAATCCAAATTATCCTATGAGTTCCATGCTGTTGTTCCCTGTGCTTCTACGTCAAAATTTAAAATTTTAGCACAGAGAAAGAAAAAAGATCAGATACCATTATACCAAGTTCAGGTTGAATATCATATATTGTTATTATGATGCAGTTATTGAGATAATCATGTGGGAGTTACAAGTTACAACTCACAAATAGATACAACCTAACAAGTTTGACCTTTAGCATGTCAATATCATAGTAAATTCAAGATTTTCTAGTTTATACCATCAAATCTGATTAACTGAGTGGAATAAAATTTGTCAAAACGAAAGTACCAAGACAAGCTACTGCTTAATTTTAAACAAGAAACATGAGATGATAAAATAAAAGGTAACCTTGCAACACTACGTCAAGGTCATTGACGGAGCACAAAACAAGAGTCCCAACCACAGCATCCATGGAACCATCTTCAACTGGCAAAGATTCAGCGACCTACATAATGAACAGAGGTTTTAGATGACAGTGCACTGGCAATGGTCAAGGGCGAAATAAATCTTCATATCAAATAAGACATCACCTTCATTACAAGGTCGCTAATTAATCATTAACTGTACAAATTGAATGTAATGATTCGGTGTCTTACGTGTGTTCATCTTTTCGCCATGAAGGAAAGATGGACAACTATGAAGGCGTTATCATGTGATTAATATAATCTTTAGGAAAGCAACCAAGATTCATGAAATTTCACACTAGAATATTCGCATTTAGGCAGATTGAGAATAAGTACAAGGCAAGAATTTCTGATGTAATAAAATAACAGTTTTTTGGTGCCAAACTTCTAAGTTAAGAATCCTATGGAATTCCATCCTACATGATAGTGATTTTCTTTCCTTCAGATCTGAAGAAGATAATTACTAATAATGAAAGTAACTTTATTTTTTGGTACACCCCGCAGATTATCAGTTGTTAGTTAAATTTATTTTGGTTTTGAAAAACCAAAATATCCTAAGATTACATTTGTACTGTCCCATAGCCGCTGCCACACATAGTCGGGCTCAGTCTGTCGCCCATTAGCCATTACTCTATTGTCCCGCAAACAATTTCTAAGTTCCCTCAAAAGCTTAAGTTGGAAGTGTTGTGGTAGTAGATTGATCCCTTTGTAGCCCACCCCAGGCAACTTTTTATTGGTTGGAAACATGGAATTATTTTGGGGATGTTACAACAATCCCTTGATTAACAACTACAGCTTCACGACTACAAGAACAGGTTGTAAGTGTACAATTTTTTTAGAAAGAAACGATTTTAAGACCTATGAGCAATGTTAAGTTACATTACCAGTAAATGCCTTATGCATCACAGTGATTTAAGCCTTGATTTTATAAGCATTATGATTTATGAGGCACACGATCGAGATTCCATATGAAAAATTAATGAATAGACAGTACCCCTTGTAGAAATTTGAAGTTCGTAAGAGGTAAGCCTGAAATAGTTGCCGCTTCTTTAGCATACTTCTCCATCTGTTTGTTAGGATCTACACCATAAACATTGATGCCTGCAGTGTTGCCGTAGTACTTAAGATTTGGCCCAGTGCCAAGTCCTATTTCAAGTATCTTTTTTATTTTCTCCATTTAGACTTTTAAACAGCTTCTCTTTATACTTTTCAACCTATCGCAGATACAAAAAGATAATCAAGTGAAAGAATAAGACTGAAAGTAAGAGAATAAAAGAATGAAAAAAGTCATTTATGTCTAAGACTCACTTGAAGCAGGAAGAGTGCTTGGAGCAATTTAATACTACTAAAAGTTTTCACATGCAGGGGGAGAATTGGAAATGCAGAAGATAAAATCAAATCAGAACCTTTGGTCGAATGCTCAGTATAGCCTTTTCAGTGAACCAAACAGATAAAGAGAGGATAGAGAAGGAGGGGGATTCTGCATGAGATTTCTTCTTGTTACACAATGGCTATCCTTTCAAGTCCTTTGTAGTGTTCGAATGTTAATTATCAGATGAACAGAAGAACCTCGTACGAAGAGCTGGCTTCTTAAACCAAATGTAAAAAATCCCACCTTACCTTAAAATATATCATGTGAGTTGAAAATACATTCTTCTCATTTCTAATATTTGTCTAAGATTCCAATCAAAGTTCTATAACCGAAGTATTCACACATAATAACCTAATCATAACATCGAGGAAATAAAAGTGGAAGGGTTCTAACGGAGTTATAAAGTAAAACTTGATCTAAATGATCCTTTCTTTTATTGGTATTGATCTAAGTGATTCTTAGTCCAGGAACTTAAACTGGTATAAAACACATTAAATTAATACTAACTCGAGATGAATTGGAATGAACTTGTATGTGAAGTAATTGAACCAAAATGTGATGTAACAGCAGGGAGCTAGAGAGTAGCCAAACAATAAAGGCAAGAATCCGATATTTTTTCAGAGGAAAAGTTAAGAATTTGATTGAAGGTAGAGAGATGCTTTTAGGGAAAATGTAAAAGTGATCATTTTCTTTGTAACAAAACAAATTAAATCGTTGATTTCATGTAACCTAAACCTAACACACACAAAATTGTAAGTTTCATGTGTTTTAGAACAAACTTGTGCAAACAATCTACAAAAACAGTTGGAGCAGTTGACTAGACGAGAACTTAAATAGATGATAACTCCTAAGTTCTTATACCAGATAAGCAACTGATAACAACAAATTTTTCTCTAAGGTTAATGATTATCTAATTATAGTTACTGAATTCCAAAGGATTGCACAGTTTAAGGATTTAGGTAACACATTTCTGGTGGCATACTCATTTAATGGGTCTTCAATAAGGCATTTGAGGTGATGAGGAGTTCAAAGAAGTCAAAGGTGATTGCTTCATTGAAAAGGAGAGCCTCCATAAAATCTAAATCCTTCACCTCTCGGCTCCCACTTAGCATGGCTCGTCCCGTAACCTAAGGGGACAAAATGTGCCGCCTCGATAGTCATTCTTGTATCAATCCGAAAATGGGCTACAATTCAGTAACTAGTATTAGAGTGCAAAATCAAGTTAAATTAACATCACACTGAATTGCAAAAAAAAAATCAACGAGCTTAACAAAACCTTTGTCAAAGAAATGAACTTGTGTTGGAATGCAATAATAGTTGATAGGGTCTCAAAGAAGAAAGTTGAAAAAAGATTATTCCAATCGGGTTTCATCCCATATTAGTTGATTGATTGTTATCTTTTCTTTTCTGATTTGCAGTAGTTAATTAGATTTTTATTATCTTATTATTACATTGAATTAAAATATTGTCATAATGGTCTTAATGACCATATTGGAGTTTTGTTATAAATAAAGTGGGAATGAAAAGAAACGAAGGATACCAATTGCTAACAAAAAAATCATTGCGGTTCTTATGTTGGTTTATTGGGGTTTTTTATCCTTGTGTTCTCGATTTCCTACAAATTTCCGGTGAGATAGGACGATCATCCAATCATGCAACTCTGACTGTCACAACTAAACTACGTTCATCTTCGGTATGTTTACGAGTTTAAATGTAACTCGAGCGAACTCTCCTCCATTAGCAGTTCCATTAGAAGCAACAAAGCAAGCAACCAAGCAAGCAACGACACAAGAAAAACATAAAAAAAACAAAAAGAAAGAGTCCGTCGTCGTCGTCACCTCGTCCAGCGATACATCACCCAAGCGTACAACTTCTCGTACCATTCCGCCCTCGGAGCCCTAACGAACGTCGGGCCGCTGGAACCCTACAATATCTTAACAGAAGTAAGCAACGAAACACCAACCGCAAATGAAATCCACGGGAGCCGTACCGGAGAATAGGGTGCGGCGTCGGCGTTTCCAGAGGGTTTCGCGGCGATCAAGGGGGATCCGAGGAGGATCGCCCTCCTCCCGCAGCCGCTGCAACGGCAGGTCGCCGGAGGAGTCGACTCGGGGAGGGTGTCGGCGCGTTTGGAGGAGCGAGGAAGAGGGGAGAGGGAGGTCGGCCACGTGGCGCGGCGGAGGAGAGTGGGGAGAAGAAGGCGCTGCTGGAGGCGCCAATGGAACTGTTCATTGCTTTGCTAGTTTTAACAACCTACGGAAAATGAATTTCACAAGTAAACCACTCCCAGTTCGTAATATTTTATTTTTTAAGTGTTAGAAATTTTTATTATTAACTAATATTTATTGAAGTGTGGAACACAAAACATAACGTCTTGCAATCCTAAGGAATAATTATAAATTCTTCAATGTAAGATTGTTGTTCTCTCACCATGTTTTAGCAAAGTACTGCTCCAAACAAGTACATTGAATAATTAGGATATTTAATTTGAATGTGTAATTTGGATGAAGAAGCCAATTTGAGTTTAAACTTTGAAATCCAATACATTATTAGGACCTCTGCCATCACTCATGAGTTCATGTGAGGTTATGTTGAAAATTCACAGCATTTAAGATTTCTTCCAGCTTATTGACTTTGAAGCCAATGTTGTGGCATGGACAATTCAACGTAGAATAGAGTTTGGAAACATGGTTTCACATCTTCCCGTATACTAATAATAATAATAATTCCTAAAAGTCAAAACACAAACTCCATCCAAAAATAAATAAATAAATAAATAAGCCCATGTAGCCCAACTGGAACCTTCCTGTGCTTGGGCCATTTCCAAAGTGGAGTTCACCTAAAAGCCCAATTTTCCCTCCACACCAATATAAATACATCCGATTATCCTTTCCAAGCCCTAGTGTTCGCAACCGGCGGTCCTCCCAATTCCCCAATCTTCCACCGTCTCCACCCTTCTCGTATTCCAAAGAGTCCTTATACACGGACGCGGGCGTCACGGACGCGCCTTACGTGGACGTGTTGAGTCAGCGTCCAGTCAGCAAAATTTCTCTTCACGTGCTTTGGTCTTCTTAAAAACGCCGGTTCTTTAGGTTGAACGATTCTTTTCCCAATACACAGATAGTGCAGACCCTAGGACAGCGTACAAACCCTTTATTCGTGCAGAGTCCAGACTTATCATAATAAAATATTATTTTTAACTTTTAGGTTGGATCAACTTAATCCAAACAGACACACAACATATTCCGAACAGACAGTCTTCTTATTCCGAACAGACGCACAACTTAATCCGAACATACAGACTTCTTATTCCGAACAGACACACAACATATTCCGAACAGACACACAACTTAATCCGAACAGACACATAACTTAATCCGAACAGACACACAACATATTCCGAACAGAGAGACTACTTATTCCGAACAGACATACTTCTTATTCCGAACAGAAAGACTTCTTATTCCGAACAGACAGACTTCTTATTCCGAACAGACACACAACATATTCCGAACAGACAAACAACATATTCTGAACAGACAGACTTCTTATTCCGAACAGACGCACAACTTAATCCGAACAGACACACAACTTAATCCGAACAGACACACAACATATTCCGAACAGACAGACTTCTTATTCCGAACAGACGCACAACTTAATCCAAACAGACAGACTTCTTATTCCGAACAGACGCACAACTTAATCCAAACAGACAGACTTCTTATTCCGAACAGAAAGACTTCTTATTCCAAACAGACAGACTTCTTATTCCGAACAGACACACAACATATTCCGAACAGACAGACTTCTTATTCCGAACAGACGCACAACTTAATCCAAACAGACAGACTTCTTATTCCGAACAGAAAGACTTCTTATTCCAAACAGACAGACTTCTTATTCCGAACAGACACACAACATATTCCGAACAGACAGACTTCTTATTCCGAACAGACGCACAACTTAATCCGAACAGACACACAACATATTCCGAACAGATAGACTTCTTATTCCGAACTGACATACAACTGTTATACATGAAGAAAATGAAGAAGAATGTGATCATTCCTACATTTTTAAGGATGACTTTGGTCTTGTTTGTTGTATATGTGGTATTACACGCAAAAGCATAGAAAGTGTGTCCAGAAACGGAACAGAAAGTTTGTATTATTTATGTAGAAAGATTGTCTTGTTTATGTAGAAAACTTGTCTTGTTTATGTAAAAGGTTTGTCCAGTTTATGTAAAATGTTTGTCCAGATTATGTTGAAAATTTGTGCAGAAATGGAACAGAAAGTATTCCGAACATACACACCACTTAATCCGAAGAGACAGACTTCTTATTCCGAACAGACACACAACATATTCCGAACAGACTGACTTCTTATTCCGAACAGACATACAACTGCTGTACATGAAGAAAATGAAGAAGAATGTGATCATTCCTACATTCTTAAGGATGACTTTGGTCTTGTTTGTTGTATATGTGGAATTATACGCAAAAGCATAGAACTTTCTGATTGAACTTTTAACAGTAGAACATCACGCCAAAATCCTCGGAAGCTTTGACACCATTGCATCTCGTTCCAACACATTAACACCTGACCCAGAGGTAGCAAACAAACGGATGTGATGCCTTTTCTTAACACAAAAACCACAAGAATCGGCATAAGCAACGTAAAATGTTTGGGCTTCTTCGAAAGAGGGGAAAAACATCCCCTCCTTAGGAACGTTTGTCGGCTGCTCCACTTGGAAAGACACATGAACGATTTCCATCAAAGCACAGAGGTAGGACCACAGAAGAGAAGGGAAGAAAAATGAAGACGCATGTTGAGATTTATAACAAGTCTCTTGTGCTGTGTAGGAGAGCCAAAATGTTCATGGAAAATGAGTGATTTGAGACGCATTAATGAGGGATAGAGGGATGTAGACATTTGTACGAAACGAGGAATAAAATAAAAAATAAACTTTTTCTGTGGAGACTGCCAACTCAAACGCGTCTGCTGACTGGGCTGACCACATAAGCGTGCGTCCCGAACGCTAGCGTCCGCTAATCGTTTTCCTATTCCAAACTCTCGTCGCCGATGATGGTATTAAATATACTCCGAGTGATCTGGTTATCACCATGAAATCAACCAAATCTGAGGCGCAAATCCAAATTCTCGTTTTTTTTTTTGTTTTTTGTTTTTTGAGCAAGTGACGATGAAATAGACAGGGACATCTGCACCTGACTGGGGTTGATGACTACGTCTAATGGGAATCTCTCTGATGCATCTTTTCTTTTCTTTTAAACGTTTCGGCTTTTTATTGTTATTTTTGTTTTGTTTTGGAATCTGCGTGGTGGCTGCCGGTGATGTGTATTTGCACGTATTAACAGATGTTTAGTGATGATACAGCAAATTGTCACTACCTCTGAGGCAGTAACGTTCTTATGAGATTTGGTTTTGTTTTATTTTTTTGTGATTTTATTTCGCATGATTTGGTCATTGATTCTGAAACGGGATCGTGGAGTTAGCTGAAATTAATCACGGTACACATTAAAGTAATGTTGTGATTAGTGATTCAATAAGTCAGATAGAGGCAGGGGTGGAGCTCCATAATGTACACCTACTTATTAGTAACAATATTTGTGATCGAGATTTTTTCTCTTGAAAGTAATTTGTGTCAAACGAAAGTAATTATAACATATACAAATATTACATCCAACATCACAAATTTATTTAAAAAACAAATAATACATCCTTAATGATAATACATTGATAATTAACAATCAATTTATTTTATTTTAAATAAAAAATGTGAACGTTGACAAACCTTCGTGAAAATTAATTCCTTCCTACTTCTAATCAGCCATAAAACTACCAATATGAATAGCCACAAAAATACAAGTTTGAAGGATAAAAATCAAACAAATTATAGAAATTTCTATAGGATTTTGTGCCCATTTTTATGTATATATTTAAAAAAAAGTATACATGCATTATGCATACAAAATTTCAAGTACATTATTTTTATATTTATTCTAATATCATGTAATATACATATATATTAAAATAAATAAAATATGATCATACATAAACGTTCTTTAAAATCTTTACGAAGATCCGGAGTTGCGTTACCCGTTAAGTCGTCTGATTCGCCTCCAACTATTCACCAAACTCTAAACAAGATTAGACAGAAATGAGCTAATCATTCAATATCTAAATCAAGTTTAGAATATAGCTAATAACTCATTTAAAGGAATTAAAGCTCCTGAGATTTTAATCTCCAAAAACTTAAATAATCAAGAGAATTTCTGGATGAATTAATAGAATGGTTAGGGAGAGAGAATTTTTGCATTAATATTAACAAGGAAGTAAGAATAGACCTGTTTATAGGATTTCTTTTAACCTACATCATGTGCAAACCACTTACACATGATCTTTTATTAATTTCTCCACTAAACCACATCACGTGCAAACCATTTACACATTATCTCTTGTTTACATCTCATCTAAACAACATCATGTGCAAACCACTTTGCACATGATCTCTTATTTATTTTGCCACATCAACATCTCATATTTACCTTTGACCAAGGTGGATTAAATTCAACAATTAATTAGTAAAAAATCTCTTATTAATATATGCAAAAACGTAGTCAAACGAATAGACTATTTTTCACTGTTTTTGACTCTACCCAATTTTGGATTAATATCCAACAAAATTTGGAATTTTCAACTTACAAATATGTAACTTAATACAAGTTACATTGTGCACATTATAATTTCGCTTTATTAAATGACTCACTAATATCATTACTCAAGTAAAGATTGACAATAATAATCATTTGACGAACTATCTGTTCCAACATAAGTCATACTTAAGCAACTATTGTCTTTATCACTATACTCAATGACAGATTTTGACAATAATCAAATTAAACACTTCCTATGTGAAAAAACATAAGTCTGATATATTAGGATTCAATACACAGTGAAAACATTAATTACACATAACACAATTCCATAATGTTTCACTTGCTATGTTTATTCAATATATAAAAGTAATTATTTTCTCATTCTATATACTCGTGTCGTTAAATATTTGTAAAGACCTACAATACTCTTTAACTAGACCATGGTGATTAATGTTCAATGTCAATTATCATGATTGTGAATAACTTTAGATCTATGTAAACCATTATCTTTTAGAGCTCTACACTTAATGACCAAAATCATATTCCTCAACACTTCTAAAAGACGGATACATTAGTCAAGAACAAAATATTTGCACATCCAATTCATAATAATTGACATATAAAAGTAAAACTTTTAAAACACATTCTCTTCAATTTCAAACTTTAAAATAACAATAAATCTCAAATATTCAAAGGTGGCTACTTAGGAATTCATAAAAACAATTCCTCACACACTTTAGGGGCAACTCAAAGGTAGCATACATCAATATATATATATATATATATATATATAAATGTTCAAATAAAACAACCATGGAGACAGAAGGCGAAAAGAATGATTCTCGAAAGGGTGGTGGTCTGTGGTGGTGGCAGTGGCTGCTGGTGGAGAGGTTGGTGTTGGTGGACTATGGTGGTGGTGGTGGTTGCGGATGGAAACAGTGGTGTTGGTGGTTGTGGAGAGGGTGGTGGTCGTGGCTGCAGGTGGAGAGGGTTGTGTTGGTGGTTGTGGAGAGGGTATTGGTGGTGGTTGTGGGTGAAGAAGTTGGCGAGAAGAGACGACGACGAGTGATGGTCGTGTTGTGGTGGTGGCTGTGGGTGAGGAGGTGTCGTTTGGGGAGGAGGTCAGGTTAGGGTGGTGGAAGTTGTGGGTGAAGTGATGGGATTAGGAATAAGATTTGGGACGGAGAAGAGAAGAAGATGTCGAACCTAAAGGGAAAGACCGACGACAGTGTTGGCGAGGATGGCGACGGGGACGACGAGAAGAGCCTTGGAGTTGGAGAAAGAGGAGACGGCTAAAGGGTGAACGGCTGAAGGCGAATGTAATTATTAGTTTTAAGTTTAGGTTTTTCAATTTCTAATTCGTGTCAAATTCGTGTTGACTTGAATTAAACGAAACACGAAATACATTAACCCAAACCAAAATGAGTCAACCCGAACACGAAAAATTAGTGTCGAGTTCAGGTTCGTGTTTCGTGTCATGACCTGAATTGTCAGTCCTAGGTGGAGTGGAGGGATATAAGTTGTCATGTGTAGGGATGAGCACCAACCAGTCTGATTTTTTGGACTGGACTGACTGGTATGGGTTTTTTTAAATTTTTTAATACAAACACGGTCCTGGACCGGACCCCGGAGCCGATCCGGGTCCGGTCTAGACCGGTTGCACACCCTAGTAACGTGGGTTAGATTTCATGGGCTATGCGAACGTTAGTACGTTGTAATGGTGTCATTTATAGATATACAGAATCAGGGTTATGTATTTGTTCCGATATGCTTGTGTAACAACTATAAAGCCAAGTCTGATTCTTTTTTGATGGGATTTAGGGTTGTTACTGCAGTGTAAATCAACGGAAATTGATTTTAACAGTCAAGTGGAAAGAAGAATAAAATAGAATCTATTGGAAAATAAGATCAATTTTTGTTGTATGTGTTTGTCTTTTGATTTGACAGAAAACAAATTCTTATCGTTCGTACTAGAAAATTTATAGTTGTACTAAAAATTTGTATATTTAAAGGTAATAATTTTACTAAAAATAATTTTAACAAACATAAATATTAATATATAATCAAATCACATAGAATGTCATATTAAACTTGAGCTTCTTTTGCATGTTATCTTCTTTCATTTGAAATTTTGAGTTACTTCGTTTGGTACCACCGAACGCATTATCGAAATCATTAAGCAAATCAATTTTCTTTAGGAAAAAAACAATATAGCAAAACACAAATTATAACAATCTTACTAAAGTGTCACAAGGGAAACGTATACATCACATTAGTATGGCAAATTGATGCTTAATAACACCGAAGAGCATTCTATGACATTTCTTCATTGTGAATGTTGGTACTTAATTTTTTTGAAAGTATTGGATGATAACCGATCATTATCATATTCACTAAGATGATACCTTGCACCCCGATATGGACAAATAAATTCAAGCTTGTTTGGATAGTCAGCATCACAAGATAGAATTTTCCACATGGTGATATTTGAAATCAATAATTTTCACATGGTGATATTTTCAGACTATTTTCTCGAGTCAATGCATCATGTAGTATTCGAACATCAGCAACTGACCCCTCCCTACCAGCAATAATATATGTAAATTTCATGTTAAACTTGCAAATTGCCATAATGAAAACTCCCTTTTACAATTTTTAAATCTTGCAGTTTCTTTTCCATGTATTTTAGTTTCTTGTCCATGTCTCGTCAATAGTAGCAATGCAATCTTGTACACCTGGGAGTCGGGTTGGGTCTATCCTCTAAAATTTATTATTATTTCAAAGTACCCTCAAAAAGCTTAAAAAATACCTAAAATACCTCCAAAAAATCTACAAAGTACCTAAAAAACATTTGAATCATTCTTGATTCAATCCGGAACACTTGACGAAGCATCAGAAAGCAACATGTCATTCAATTGCAAAATTGCATTAAACATTTTGTTAAAATATGTGCTAACGCTCCTTGTAGAATGATGACATCTTTTTTTGGTAACATCATATCATTGGTCTTATCTCACTATAACAAAAAAACATTGTTAATTGTTCTTGCATTGTTACACATTTAATGTCATTAACCAAGTCTTCTATTTTTAGTAATTTGCAGAATTTTCTGAAAAACATGTTGACCCATCCTAACCCTTATCTAGTAATGTAAGATCTAACAATCTACGAATATACGCCAAACCCTCTCTACTATATATATTCTTTCAGGTGATATTGGTTTTTGTAATTGTGCATTTGCAATACTAATTAAACATGTTATGCGACATGACTAGCAAATTTGTCATGCTTCTTTTTCTCATCCCTTCACCTTCTTCTAGTATTTGAACGAAAGATTTCCCTCCGAACATTTTCAAATTCACAACATGAAAACAACATATAAATTCCACATTAAAACCAACTAAGATGATATTGACATCCACAATCATTTGGAAAATAGAATCTTAAATTAATTAACATGGTCCAACACCGTCAATGGTGCATTAAAAATCCAAACATTCAAACAAACGAAGGATTTTTTTAACTAAAATGTCAATCTTCACGCAAAGACCACCTCAACCAATCACCACACATTTCATGTGGTTGACATAAGAAGACTTTATCTTCTTGTCACACTCAAACAATTCCATTGCTTTAAATATTTCATGTTGCTGCAATCCTGGAAGTGAAAGTATAATGTTTGACAACACCGTGAGTTCTTATTTCTCCTTTTTATCCATTTTTTGTCGCTCTATAGGAATGATTTCTTTTATTTCTGTCACTCTATAGCAACAATATCTTGCATTGCGTCCAACCTTTTCTCACTTGCATCTTTTTCTTTTTCTGCATATTCTTTGAATGCAATAACCATGTCAACAAGTGAAAAAAGATATTGCCTCTTGAGACTCGGCACGAGGACGAGGTATTTTCACAGCTCTTGTAGATGTAGGTGTGTTTGACGCCTAAAGGGGTTGTGAATTTTCAGCCTCCAACTTGTCAATATTGATGTCATCAAGATAATCTAAGTTGTCTCCTACACCTCAGGGTGTTTTTGGAAAGTTAGTTGTTTGCTTACCACCAACGTCATTGGCCATGCTACTATCAAATAAAATTTGAAGTTGGTAGGAAATTGGACTCTTTCCTTTGTATTGACGGGGGTGTAGCCGAATAAATAATATATGTTAGTTTACACATTCTAAACCAAACACAACAAATTTTTACGACAATGGAGTTTGGGTTTCACCTCTACAAAGTCGTCCCAGACTTCATTCTCTACATCTATGCGCCCCTTAACAAAGTTTGGTCCCTAACCATTTGGATTCTTAATAATTGTATGATTCTTGTACATAGTCCTCCATGTCTTTCATCGACTATCCAATTTCGCTCTAGTGATCTCCGGGTTCATTTGTTGGTTAAATTTGGCTACAACATCCAAAAAGGCATCGAGTCTAATTTTACCATTTAGAGTTTTTCCAATTTCATCCACGATTGCCTCGCACAAGATTTCTAGCATTACTTCTTTAGCTTTAGTACTCCAAATGTATTTTTTCCTTGACTCATTGCTAACATGATAATATAAATGAGACCAAATCAAACACTTCATGATATTGTTAGTGATATTAAATCTACATTCAAAATGTCAAGAATTTGTGAACTAACATGTCAAAATAAAACACTTTATTATAGAATACCACATGAAAAGCAGAACATCTCAAAATCAAACTAACATGAACATAACCCCAATCAATCATTTATAGTTATAAATAGTTCTTGATTTAGGGGCGTTTGGATGGCTGGAAATCCAACTCCCCTGCACCTTGGAGCCGCTACAGTGATTCATGGTCGTCCAAACATCGAAAGGGTCCCGAGGATTTCAGCTTACAGCCCGCCATCCCAATGAGTTATTTTGGCCCGAATGAAGAAGCTTGGTTGGTGAGCTTCTTCTAGCTCATCGGCAGCTGGTGATGCTGGCTGAAATTTGTGGACCATACCTGCACCAAGTCAATTTCCTCATCTGACCCTTTGGTTTTGTGTTAGTGATATTGTTATGATCATGGGTGTTTCTTGATGTTTGACATTAGAAATGGTGGTCTATAATGATTTCTTTTGTTTCTCCACAATGGATTGTTGGTGGAATGTTTTACAAAATATTGTGTTGTAAAGGAAGCTATTTGTCATTTTCGTGCACTGAAGGGTTTTCCCGGCAGAACCAAAATATTGTGTTGTAGGATTTTGTTATTTATTATTCACAAGTTTTGTTTGTGTTGTGTTATACATGTTATACCCTTCTTCATATTTTCTTTTATATATTTTGAAAGTATAACTTTAAGAGTTTACAGTCCAATGGATTTGAAGTTGTTTTGTTCTACTCCTCTTTGTCTTCAAGCTTGTTGTCATCAAGTTTTAGTTATACTCCTTTAGTTGTTTTGTCAAGACTTCATATTTGAAGGCTGCCATTAAGTTAGTAATAACTAATAACTTGTAAAACTTCAACTTTTTATACATCTTTATAGACAAGCCATGCAATTTGCCTTTATAAACTCAGTCAAGCATCACAGACAATAGATTTTATTGTACATTGCATCAACAAAGTCTGCGAAACATTTTAACAACCAACATCATATAGATGTTTGCCAATTTTGCTTGTAATTAATTAGTCGTTATCAACACATTCTCAACTAACTTTGCTTGGTAGTGTAATGTACCTTGTTTTTGGGATGACTGAAAGCGCTCATCGTTTCCTTTTCGTTCGTTGACTTGATACTCATTAAATGCAGAAATATCATGTTAATCAATGTGGTGTTATGATTCCATATTGTGGTAAAATTTATGAATATTTTAGGGGGGGTTTGAGGCGAAAGCAAATGGACAAAGGGATTAGGTGAAGTAAGGGTTTGAAGAAAGTTTGCTTAATTGGAGGGCACTTTGGGGTTTTCGTTGGACAAGACATCTGGGATCCACCGAGCTTCTCGCCATCCAAATAGTTCTGACTTCTGCCGGGGAAGAAGCAACTTCTAGGGCCAAAAATCCAAAAATTGACTTACTACAATAATCTAACATTTAAGAGCCTAATCCAAACGAGCATGTAGTAACATGCATTTTTTGAACAGAATGGAAGCACTCAATACATCATTTTTAGAGTTCATATTCAGTAACATACATTTTTATAACATAATAGTTGTAGACCAGATGGTTACCAATTGTTCAATTGAAGAGAAAAAACCCCAATCAATCATCTATAGTATTTAAATAACTGCAGATTCAATAACATACAACTTTTGAAAAGAATAGAAGCACTCAATACATCATTTTTGGAATTTAGACTCAATATCATACATTTTTAGAACAAAATAGTTGCAGATTCAATAACATACATTTAGAACATGATAGAAGATTATGCTCAATACATCATTGACTAGACAAAACTCCGGTGAAATGCATCAAATTTGTAACATACATTTTTAAAACAGAAGAAAGCACTTAATACATTGTTTACTAGACAAACTCTTGTGAATTGCATCAAATTTGTAACATACATTTTTAGAACAGAATACAAACACTCAATACATCATTTACTAGGCAACTACAAATTTTTAGAACAAAATAGAATAAAACAAATTTTTAGAACAAAACAGAATGGAACATAATATAACAGGAAAACACTCACAAATATGTACTTATTTTTAGAAGAAAATACACCCACAAATCTAAACAAAAAATGTACCAAACATCAACAAATCTTCACAAAAACCATCTAAAGGTACCAGATGATGGTCGTCGCCAAAGCAGAAATTGTTAATCGTCAGAATCGTCACCGCGCGCTAGACCTAGCCCCCAATGTTGTCGGAACCCTAGCCAAAATCAACCCGACTGCCCGCGAGCAACACTTGACCCCATTGCCATCGAAATCCCGCAACCCCAAATCTTAGACATGTGTCATTAGGAGTGGAAAGATGTGTTTTCCTTTCCTTTCCCAAGTGAAAGGGTGAGAAAAATACGGAAAATTTTGCTTTTATACGAGGGAATCCGAAGGAAAGTGTGGATGGTTTCCCAAGTAGGCACAAACACCCCTATTTAGATAGGTCAAAGAGAAAATATTTACATTTGTTTTGCTTTCAAAAGTGTATGTGCCACTCTACCCTAATATAACATTTTGGACCATTAAGACATTAACACATTTTTACAAAATAGAAACTCGACCCATGTCTTTTTGCAAAACAAGTGTACAAATACATTTTTCATGAAACAGGTGCCGAAATAAGTCTTTATTATGAAACACGTGCCTAAAAAAGTCTTTGTTACAAAATAAGTGCATACAGAAATCTCCGAACGTGTGCATACAAAACCCGTTGCCGTCATGTGTCGTGACAATGAGTTTAGCGTGGGATTTTTTAGAGGTTTAGTATGAGAATTTTAAAAAAAAGTATTATTCCAAAAAAAAACTTTATATCTACACTACTTATTTCGTATACATGTTTAAGGTACTGTTTGACAACATGAAGAGTATAGTGTCTATCTAGCCAATCTAGGTAGTGTATAATTGCAAAAGTACAAAGATGTTAACTTGAGTATCTAGACATGCTTTGTGATGTGCGGGTTCATGTCTTAAAAGTTGGTTCACGACTGAAAAGTTGAAATTTCTACTAAGAAAAGCATCAAATCAAAAGCAAATAGAAATGTGTTTTTTAGCGTCCGGTGATGCAAATTATAGGTCAGTTAGAACCGAAAATTGACCCAAATCGAATTGAACGTGTTAGATTTTTTTAAACTCGGTTTAGAATTGATTTCAAAAATACAGAACCCACCAACTCAGGTCTGTTTCAATTCCAAGGGTCAGGTTGAACCTACCCACACTTGACGTAACATTTGGTACATGGTAGATTTCCCCCCATACACAACCAAACTGTACCGGAGTAAAACCCGAATTCGTGTAATCAGCAAAATCATGCAATTGCAAACACATAAGACCATATGTCTATATTAGTCCTCCCACAAATTATTCCCCCTTAACCTGACATGTTTAACCCAACAACGAGTCGAGCATTTGATGCCACATCTCACCCCACCTTGTCGTATACGCCTACCCTCGACAAACCCCAACAACCGTAGTTCCATCTCCTCTTCCCCTTCTATTTTCCATAGTCATATTGGTCTTTTCTGTCATTTTCATACGATTGCATCTGACATATCTAGAATTAGAAAATGAGTATATAAAATTATAAAAATAAGAAATTTTATAAAATGCGACATATTGTTTTGCAACGAACAATTAAGAAATGAAAATTTTGGTGGTCAGAAGACCCTTCATAGATTTTGAGATCTCATCCCAGTTGTAAAAAGTCAAAACCATTTGGGTTCCACCTCCTGAGATTGTTGGTTTCTTTGAACATTGTTTGTAATAAAGACTATTGACTTCTAACCTTCTTGAATGTTCCGAATACCAATTACTAGACATATATATTGGGTTTATATATCCAATTAGTCCAACCAATTAAATTTTTTCTAAAAATATTCATTATAAGTAAAATACCGAGTTAAATACCTATTGGAAATATTCATTGCTACAGTTAGGGGTGAGCTTCGGTCCAGGACCGGACCGAACCGGACCGAACCGGACCGGACCGAAACCCGAATTTTCGGGAAGTCCGGACCGAAGACCGGACCGAATAGGTTCGGTCCGGTCCGGTCCGGGTCGGTCCAAAACCCGAATTTTCCCCTTAAATTTTCGGTCCGGTCCGGACCGAAGACCGAATTTCCAAAATGTTGTGAACCGAAGACCGGACCGAAAAAATTCGGTCCGGTTCGGTCCGGACCGAAAAATTCGGTTCGGTCCGGGTGCCCGGACCGGACCGAATTTTGCTCACCCCTAGCTACAGTGAGAATCAATAGGAAACAAGTAGTCCATCTCGCATTTGTATTTTTTATACGAAGGATTTCACCTTTTAGTTGTTTTATTATGTCTTTCAAATAATATATATTTAAAAAATTAAAATAGAATAAATAGTATTAATAGTTTTTGGTTAATTTTGTAAACTTCAGGTCACAATTTAAAACAAAATTTTCCGAGCTCCCTAGCCCCATCGAACCCACAGCCAAACCCTAACTTCTCCATCCGCCTCCACCTAAAAGAAGAGAAGGAAAGCACAAAATCAACGCCGTTCTCTCCGACTGCCGTCGTCCTCCGACCGGCCCAGCTTCTCCTGTCGGTCTCTCCCGACCGGCCTCGCCTCCTCCGATTTCCCACGATTAAAATCAAAGAGAGACACATCGAAGAGGTTTCATTTCTGTACCATGAAATTTCTCGAAATCCGTTGGGAATCGTCATCTAATTTATTAATTAGTAGTTGCAAGGGATAATAACAAGTTTGTAGCTTTGGATCATAAGAATATAAAGAGCTCCTTTAGATTAAAGCATCTCCTAGAAGTTAAGGCACATCTGTTTATGATATTTACAGGATGCGTAATAACTATGATGATATAGTTCTTTATTCCTTTTATTTTATGTAAATTTGAAACATGAAAATCAGTTCAGATGTATTGAAGTTCCACTAACCAATAAAATTTGTTAAAACAAATAAAAAACTAACAATCGTTTGGTATTGAGATCACACCCATTACCATCCTAACTCATATCAATTCTATCGAAGTTGATAGAAAAATCTATCAACTCTAGGTTGTCACTATTTTGAAAAAAAGGTTAATTGGCTGGTTCGACTGGTGGTCGGCTGACCTATCAATTTTTGCGAGTTTGTCAATAAGCCGCCCTCGACATAGTGCTTGTTTCACCTTGAAACACGAACAAGTGCTCTAACCCTGAAAGTTGCCATAAAATGCAGCAGTGCGGTCCTTTTATTCCATCACATCTTTGCTCATTAGTACCTTTGCACTTCACTTGCCTCCTTACAAGGGAAATAACTGTACAACCTCTACAATCTTGTCCTTTTCACTTTTTCTTTTAACGATGTTATTTACTGTTTACACGTGTATTCTTTGCTGATCAAGTATAAATTATGAATGATGTGCCAGTTAGTTAAAAAATAGATGTTACATTTCAGTTCCACTTATTTATGTTCATTATTTTTATTTTCTGTTTGTTTCTGTAATGCAGACAGGCTTATTCTTTTGCAAGCAGCATGTACCCCTCAAAGGGGAATAGTGCGTACGGGGCGCAGCAGGCATATGGCCAGATTGTACGTGCATAATTTGTATAGTGAAAATCAGTGTTTTCCCATGTTCTATAAACTGCTTATTTTACATTCATGATTGCAGTCTGGAGCTGGGTATGTCGCCGGTGGAGCTTCAAATGATGGAGGATCGCAGCATCCCTTGTCAGCTAGGCAGACCTCTATGATGGGCTCTGCTCAGGAAGCTGACATGAGTACGTACAGAGGTTATTCTTCCCAGTCTTCACAATACGGGGGCCAATATGCTGCAATCTATGGGTCTTCTTCCTTGAGTGGTGCTCAACAGGTTTTGTATTTTGTTTTCTTTTTCTCCTTTTCGTGAACTTGATTTTCTTATTTTTGTGACGTAGTTCTTAGCTTAAGAGGCCAAAAACAATGTTGGGGTTTTCATGTTAAAGATCGAGTAGACATCTATCCCATCTGTCAAGAAGAACACATGGTAGTATTTGTAACTTGTAAGGTGTATTTTCACCATTGGGCTTGTGCTCTCCGAAATCAGTTTCCGTTGAGAGAATTTACTCATCTTTTATTTAGAGTCGAATGCTGTTTCTCCCCATCATCATTATCTGTGTTTTATTTTTTTCATAGAAAAATTTAAGACAAATCTTGGTTTCTGCGTGTAGCGATCTTGTTCCTTTGCCGATCATTTGGTTGGTGTATGAAGGATTTTTTGCTGCGAATCTTGTTCTAGTTGACTTGGTATTTACAGTCAGGGTAATGCAAGAATGCCAATTTCCCCCTCTTTGTCACTCCCCATCTGATTGTCAGGGAAATTTTTGTTTTCAATCCTATATTATCAGCAAACCTGTCAGTGTAGTGTTTTTTTGTTTCACTTGTTTAAATGTCTTGCAAGAACTTTGAGATATGTTTTTTCTTTCCCTGAAATTGTGTTCCGTGTAACTGAGGTAATTACTATGTGTAGATTTCTGGAGCGACTGGAAAAGTAGGCAGTGTAGCAAACATTCCAGGCAGGATGGCTTATGTCTCTGCTTTACAGGAATCCTCCAAGTTCACAGCTAGTGGTCTAGGAACTAATGCTGATGATTATGCTTCTGCTGGCTACAAAGGGGACCAGTATTCTCTGGGCAAGGGTACTGATTTTACCTCATTGGATAGGAGGTATTACAATGAACACCCAAATGCTTATGCTGGGAGAGAGTTGCCTACTGATCCTGTCCGACGATATGCTGATCCTCTCACAGTTGGCCATCAAAATCAGGTTTTTATTCTTCTAAGCTTTGGTAGGGCTGAATATTGGTTTTACCTTTCAAAATATCTAACTTCTGGCTATTCTTATCTCCTCTATTCACTCGCGTACTCTCAACAGGGTGACATGCGTGACCAAATTGATCAGGTTTCATATAAATATAATCTTTGTTTGTCTTCCCATCAGTTGATTATGCGAATAACGACATGCTTAGGTATCGGTTCATTGTGAATGTGTACAGGCATCTTTGCATCGTCAACAGCAGATTTTGTCATCTCAAACTCTGCAATCAGGTTCTGATATGAGGTAAGCCTTTACTTTGCTTGAAGCCTCTGAAGTAATGGTATTGCACACTATTTGTTTAAAATGCTGTCTTGTGATTGTCATGCTATATACTTTGATTGATCTCCAAACCTGTGTCCTTTCGGCGTAGTTCTTGTGATGAACCCATTGTCTTTGACTCTTCGTTTCTTGATGTGTTCATATCTATATGGGATCCCTAGTTTTATTTATTAGATGCTCTTAGGAGCTGTACTACACTGAGGAGACTGTGCATTTCTGGCAGACAAGCTGATTATCTCGCAGCAAAAGCTGCTCCTCTACGGCATGGAGCTCAAGATCTTAGCACCTATGGAGGAAGACTAGATGCTGACCCTCGTAGTTTGTCTATAATGGGTAGTTCACCATATGGTGGTCAGCCCTCAACTTCCATTTTAGGTGGACCTCCAAGGAGGAATGTTGATGATCTTTATGCACAAGGATCAACAAACACCGGCTATGGAGTTGGTTTGGCTCCTACTCGGGACTACATTGCTGGGAAAGGAGTTTATGGATCATCGCTTGATTCTGAGTATATGTCATCACGTGGTGCACATGCAAGCCTTGGAGCATCTATGATGGACAAGGATGACAGAGGTCGATATCTTCGGGAGCTTGAAATGAGGGATGAGGAGCGTTGTAGAGAGCTTGCACTTTTGGAGAAAGAACGTGAAAGAGACCGAGAACGAGAAAGGGATCGCGAAAGAGAACGAGAACGACTCAAGGAGCGTGAAAGGGAAAGAGAAAGGGATCGTGAACGTGCCCGCCTTCTTGAACGTCGAGAGAAAGAAAGAAAACGGGAAAGGGAGAGGGAAAGGGAACGGGAGCGTAGACAGCTACTTGAAATTAAACGGGAACTATCGACACCAAGAAAATCTCGTGAACGTCAACTTTCTTCTCTAGCAAGGGATGAACGACCATTACGGCGTGTGACCCCAAGTCGTGAGGCTTCGCATAGGTGGACTTTGATGTTTCCTTGTACCTTTTTGTAGTTAAATAGATTGCTGCTCCATGTGCAGCATTGCTGACTAACACTGTGCTCTGTCATGCTGAAGGCGTCTATCACCTGTTAAAGAAAAAAGGAGAGATTATATCTGCAAGGTAAAATTAGAATTAGTGTTGCAGTGACATGTCTTGATGTGATGTAATACACAGGTTTAGGTGTTATTTTATTTCAAGAAAGTCTTGTTAGGCCCCCATAAACCCGCCTTGAGTTCTTTTCCACTCGTCTACCATTATATAATAATTTACTGTGCCCTAGAAGTTCTGGCTGCTTCCAGCTTCCTAGTAGGATCATCTGTAGTGTTGTTTCCCAATGTTCTAAGACAACTCATTGTCTTTATTTTGCGAAACCATTGAAGCTCTATTTTTAAACTTCACTGTACTTTTTAGTTTAGGGATACCTTTCTGGATTGCCTTCTACTTAGTTCAGGTGCACCTTTTTGGCTTGCCTTGCTAGCCAAGTGCAGAACTCTCTAAATGTTCCCAAAATCTGCTATGCTCAAATAGTTCCTGTAAGCTGGCAAATTCTGAGGCTTTGTACTTGAATGATGTGCAGAAATCAGTACCATTCTGTGAGCGTATGGATAGTTTCTAACTAACATAACTTTTCTGTTCTTATCTCCTATGTTTCTTATGTTCTTTTGGAGAAGGTAATTGTTTACAAACCATTATGCTGAATTAGTTTCTTATTAACTAATTATTTGTAGGTCTCTCCATTCTGCTTGGTTGATTCCATGAGAGATTACTTATCAATCAGCAAGCGATATCCTAAATTATTTACTTCTCCAGAATTTTCAAAGGTATTTTTGGTACATAAAGCGATCTTAAATAAATTGTGTTTTTCTTATCTTATACCCAGCTCTTCTTTCAGCTTGTCATTCACTGGCCAAACAACAAGCTGAATGTGTCATTTGATACTCCGATTAGGTATGTGTGATGCGATTTATAATATTACCTTAGTGTGGACATTCATCACCTTACAATAGCAATGTGTGGCCTCAAATTTGTCAGCTTTGAGCATGAGGTTGTGGAAGTAGCTAATCAGTCTGGGCAGTTGAAGTCTGGATCCTTGGGAGAACCTAAAATAGCGAACTGCAAGACCATTTGGAATGCAAAGGTATTAAAACTTTTGATTTCCTTTGGTCACGATTTATATGTCGCCATTATAATCATCAATTGTTGATTTATCGATTACTAATAATTCAATATCTTTAGCAGTAAATGAGCGACTATTTTTAACAGTACTGATGCCTGCTGCTCAACATTTTATTCAACCCTCAAAAATAAAACATGTATTAAACATGACTAAGATAAACTCTAGTTTTGCCCAGATTAATATATTAGATGTATATTCCACTCGGCCAATATGCTTAATGATTGTACTACATAAAAGATGGAGTAATATATTTCCTTTTTTGTCATTTCACTTGTTCTCATTGGAATTTGACATCTTTGTTTAAATATCCTGGAAGTTGGAAACTGGCGTTTGAAAGGTAATATTTCAGTGATTTAGTTTTTCTGAGGTTTTTAATCAGTACAGAAGTAGATGGCTATCCCCTTCTTTTTACTTAGAACTAACTTCAGAAATAATTACCAATGTTGACGAGAGTTCCTAAAGCTTGCTTCAAATGTCTATCACCATTGCAGATAGCAAAATTGGTTTCATAAGTTGTATCAACTCTTCCTTTCATGAGTCTATATTGCATTTCTTTCCACGCTTATATGTTCCTGTTCCAGGTTGTTTTGATGAGTGGAATGAGTAGTGATGCTCTAGAGGATCTTACTTCTGATAGAAGCTCGGGTGACAGAGTTCATCATGTAGCCAACATTTTGAAGTTTGCAGTTCTTAGGAAGGATCATTCCTTCATGGCAATTGGTGGTTCCTGGAACGCAGATGTGGATGGTGGGGATCCATCTGTGGATGAGTCCTCCTTGATCCAGACTGCTAAAAGGTCTGCTCTGTCATTAATGTACTTTGTGCTAATTATTAATGATTTGAAATTTTACACTGTAGTCAGAGTTTTGATTCATGGTTTTTTTTCCGGGTACACAGATATGTTAAAGATCTGACCCATTTAGATCTGCATGCTTGCTGTTATTGGAATCGATTCCTCGAGGTATGCTGCATTTCGTGTGTACTAATCTATAAATTTGTGCCTCTATATTTTTTTCATCAATTGTTGCTATACTTTCAGTTTTAACTTCATCATCACGATTTATAGCAACCTATCGTTGATTTTGGCGCTTAATATTTTATTTTCATTCTGAGGTATATGGGCGAATCTAAATATAATTGTGTATGCATCTTTCCTCTACGTCATGTCTGACCTGATAGTGGCCATTTGGAGGCCAATATTTACTGCTACTGGATTGGCAAATACCATCATTGCTGCGTTGAAAGACATCTTGCAGCATGGCAGTCTTTACAAATTGTCTTTATTAATTTTTTTAATATAATGGCATCTGTGTTTTTTATATATTAAAAGATGTAAATATCACACCAAAAACGTCTCGGCTTGGGGTTCTACCTTCTTAAGTGGGCAGTAGGTTTTTACTTCTCATGTTTTCTATTTCAGCCTTCTCCTGTGTTGATACTGAAAACACGAAGCGAAGAAACATCATGATCTTTCAATTATTTGATTACTGGAAGCACAAAAAATTCCAGCGTTGTACTATTATGGAGCATATTAATAGTTCACTAAAAGCATCTGAAATAGTTTCTTATCCCATCGATGCCATCAAAACTTATAACTTCTTTTGGAGTACATTGCGAATTAGGTTCTGCTGATATTCTGATAAGCATTTTACGAGTTTGGTAGTGCGGATCCTCTTACCCAATAATTTTCTCACTGTTTTTTATCCTCTCTTAGCCATGCCTTTTTTTCTGTGCCCCTAGAGATATTATTTCCTCTCTGTGCGATGGAAAATTTTGTTTACTTTTCATTTTGTTTATTGCTGCAACTTTCATTTCAAGATTATTTTAAAGAGAAACTGTCAAGATGTCATACAGTTTCCTAATACTTTTAAATTTTTTCCAACATTTGACTATTATAGAACAGACCAATATTGCAACAAAAAGTAATTAACATGGTTCTTGTTTTTCATCACATGCCTACAAGAACTAAAAAGCTGCATTTGAAATACATTATGAGCTAGATATTGCTGGTCAGCGTTTCATGATTTGATAGTTTACCCTCTTACCTTTGCACAATTGCACTACTTTCTATCAAATTTTCCCCTTACTATATGTCCCTTGATAGTATCTTGCTTCCCTATACATTGGATATTGTGGTTCCCAGTCATAGTTTGCACGCAAAACCATGGCCTTTGCAACTTTTCTTGAATGTAAGATATTTGGAATGCCAGTTTATATAAATTCAGGAGTTATACTGTGTTTATTCTTTCAGTTTTCTTCTTTTATTTTGTCTGGCTGTCTTTCATTTTTATCTTACATGTGTTATGCTTTTCATCATTCACCCTCGTGGCCTGTGTCTGTTGGTTAAGTAGTTTCTGAATACTCTGAGGCTCTTAGCCATTTAGGAGCTTTACTTGGAGCCTGTCCATTTTCCGTTGTTAGGGTAATCTCTCCTTTGTTTTTTTGCACCTTTTGTTACGATTTATCGGAAGCCTTTTCTTTTGAGGATGGAAGCACTAGCAGAACAAATAGTCTTATTTTTCAATTACTCTATCACAGTACAGCATTCAGTGGACTACCTCACTCTGGGACCTGTCTTTTAGCCATCTTGTTACTGCCCCTGAGCACCATTTTTTTGACAACAATTTGTTAGTTTCATATCCCTTTGCCCCCATATCTTCTTCGAACTTGATGCACAAATAGACAGAATAACAGCGAATAGCATCTTTCGAGATTGCATATCCGTTGTCTTTCCATTACAGTCGAAGAAACTGGAATTAGATCTTGCAATAGCCCACAAGGGGTGTCCTGCGCCCTAACAAGCATCCCATCACACCAAAGTGCTCACTGACTTCGTCTTCATCACCCGGTTGGGCTCATATCCTTCGTCTCCTCCTACGGATCCTTAGAAATCTATTGGTGCCAGTCAGTCGATATGAGTCAATGGAACCCCCTATGGCCTGCCCTATGTTTTGAAAAAAAATATAGTGCAATTGAAGTGTTTCTCAAAACTACATCAGCTTGTGAGCTTGGTTCCATATTTGTCCTGTGTATTGCAGTCATTTGAGGCAATACATTTTTATCATCTGCTCCAGACAATGCATGTTGCTTTTCATGATATTCACTATTGACATGTTATATTTGCCTTTTCTGAATTATATATATGTTATATGATTATATCTATGACTGATTATGATACTTGCACATGCAGGTACACTATGATAGGGTTGGCAAAGATGGCCTTTTTAGCCATAAAGAGATAACTGTGTTATTTTTGCCTAATCTGTCAGAGTGTCTTCCATCAATAGAATTATGGAGAACAGAATGGCTTGCCAAAAGAAAAAATGCAATTGCTAAGCAGAATTTGGCATCTAAAAAAGAGAAGGTTGTTTTTTCATTCACCATCATCATTGACCGTTTATTTAAAAGTTTATTGTCTTAATGAGTTTTGCCTGTACATGCTTTGTCATAAAATAGTGAAGCTCATTGATTTTAAATATGCTTTCAGGATCACAAGGAGAAAAAAGAAATTGGAGGTGTTATTTTTCACAAATCAACTTCTAACTATTGTTATTTTGATAACTAGTGTCGGTGATTTTTACCAAGTTGAAAGTGTTTCAGGTTCCAAAGAAAAAGAATCTGAGAAGATACCCAAAATCGAAAGTAGCATTGATAAAGAAGGAAAAGGTGTAAAAGCAGAGCCCAAGCATGTTGATAGTGAAGTAGCTGTCAAGGAAAATAATTCTAAAGAGATGACTGATGGTGCAAGTGGATCCAAAGAGAATCCAGATGATGGTGTCAAAGGTGAGAATTTAAGTTCGAAGAAAGAGGAGGTTGAGGGTGGAGGCAACAAAACTGGTGTTGTTTCAGGCAGTTGTTCAGCAGGTAGCATCAAAGGCACTACAAAAAGGAAAATTACTAAAAAAGTTGCAGGTAAGGCAGCTACTGAGAAGACAGATACAGAGAATGCAACTAAGAAGAAAGATGTTACCAGTGTTGCTACTGCAGAGCATGATTGCACGACAGAGAAGTCAGATCTGAATCAGCAGGATAATATGGAAAATGTAGAACTTAAAAATACTTCTGCAGTGGAGACCAAAGATGAGCACTTGGACAACAAGGATAAGAGTGGAATTTCCGACAGCAAAGTAGCTGGTGCCAAAACAGTTGGAAAAAAGAAAATTGTCAGAAGGGTGGTCAAAAGAAAGATCATCAAGGGGAAAGCCAAAGTCGCAGAGGAAAAGAAAACTGAGATTGAAGGTGAAACTACCGAGAGCAAGGATGTTATTGAAGTGGAAATCGCTCCAGGTCAAGTTGAGTGTGAGGGTCAGGGAGAGATTGCTTCTTCTACTTCAGTTGGCAAAACTGCTGAAACCAAGCTTGAAGACGTTGAAAAACAAAAAAGTACTACTACAACACCTGTACAAAAACTGAAGGTTGAAAATAATGAGCAAAAGAAATCACAATCAGTTGGTGGCAGTCCCCAAAGTGGCAAGGAAGATGGTTCAAAGAAGAAGACCCCACAAAAATCTGGTCATGATAAAAAAGAAGAGAAAATGGAGGAAAACGAGAAGAAAGACAAAGATGCCATACGTAGTCCCAAGCTGAAATCCAGCAAAGATTCCAGTGAGAGAATAAAGCCAGAGGATGCTCCAAAACATCCTGGTTTGTTTCTACAAACTAAAAAGGACAAAGAAGCCAAAGTATGCAAAATAATGACATTCTTTTGGCTGTCATCTTCTCTATATAGTATAAGTTCTGAAATATTGGATTTTGGTTATTTTTTCCTTTAGGTTCGGTCTATGTCACTTTCTTTGGATGGTCTTTTAGATTACAATGACAAAGATGTTGAAGAGAGTACCTTTGAGGTTAGCCATTCTTCCTTAACTGTTTTTTACAATTGGGTTGAATGTTTGCCCCCTTGTATTTCATTCTTCATTAGTCATTTTTTCTTTGAGATTGAGTTATTTTAGAAATGTACTGAATACATCTGTTGTGTTCTGAGTGTGTTTTAAATCAGGAAGGAAAACAATATTATTAATTTTTGTTTCTTCCATTTTTATAATCTGCCCAAAAAGTTTGCACTGAGTTCGATCTTTTCTGCATTTGTTGCAGCTTTCTTTGTTTGCTGAGTCACTTTATGAGATGCTTCAGTTTCAAATGGGATGTCGCCTTCTATCATTCCTTGAGGTTAGTTCAGTCTCACATGTCCGTGCTGCTTATTCTTTTGTGTAGTCGCTCTTCTTTCGATAATTTGCTCCTTTTATCTATAGAAACTACGGATAAAAAACGTTGTAAAGAGAAATAGACGGAAAAGAGAGCGAGACGAAAAGGAAAGCAGTAAGGAAATTCCTCCGGAGAAGCGTAAAAAACTTGAAGACTCAATTGTGACAGAGAGTGATGCTGTTGATCCTCATAAGAACGGCTTAAATCAAAATACTGAAATGATAGCAGGTGTGGAGGATGTATCTGAAACTGTGCAAGATGAGGACATGAAGAAGGTGAAACCTGAAGAAGATGAAGTTGATGATGAAATGGAGGAGGAATTTGAGGATCCAGAAGAACTTGCTGAGGACGCCAACACCAATGCGGATGAGACAATCCCTATTGGTGTAAATGAAAAGGTTAGATACAAGTCTTTCCACCGTCCCTTTGGGTCTTTTGCATGTCGTTTTTTAGGCTATACTTTGCTTGTTGTGTTTTTCCATGCAAATGATTTAATCATTTGTTTTATAATTTTATTTTCTCTTGTTGGTTCCTGCTTTCTAGCTTGTCTTTCATTCCTTAATTAGACCTTAATGTCCGCGGTGGTCCACTAGTAAGTGGACCAGTCCATTATACATTTTATGTTCTATTGAGTCTCTTACAGGCTGTACAGAATGAATACTTCGGTAGTTCTCTACGGTCTGGGATGTTCTTTGTTTTACCACTTTGATGACATTTGACCCTACTATTTCAAGCTTCCATTTGATGACTTGTTTTATTTTGTTGACCAAAATGGTCTGCAAACCATTTTCTGCTATATTTCTTCTCCATAAGAAATAATATTTTTTGATCTCAGTATTTTATATACTGTTGCTCTTAGCATGGAATGCAGTGGTTGCTTGTCCAGGTGACTGCTGATTGTTGTAGTTTGTCTACATATTAAGTATATTTTTTTACTTATAGTGTCTGTCTTCATTGTGGTTCTCATTCACTCATCTTTTCTTGTTATATTTCTATCGTCACAGGAAGCTAAACCTGAAGAGGCAACTGAAAACAAGTTGAAGAAAATCAGTGATGAGAAAACTGCTGATGAAAGTACGAAGGTGGAAACTAAAGTTGAGATTGGAAGCACCAAGGTTGAGGCTAAACTTGAAGAGGAGAAAATTAAGGAAGAAGGTGTTGATTCCGAGAAAAAGATGGAAGATGTAAACGTAGTAGTTGATAAGGAGTTATTGCAGGTATTCCTAGAATACGGATGTGCCAATAAATCATAATGCAACATGATCTTTGCTTTTGACCGTCACAAAAAAACATGATCTTTGCTTTTTCATCGCCTTACTTTTATGTTTGTTTGAACTCAGGCATTCAGGTATTTTGATCGGAATCACGTGGGCTATATTAAGGTAAAGGCATTTTGATTCGTCACTAGATTTTACTTCCAAATAACTTGACCCTCATGGTAGGACTCTTATCAAATATGCAGGTTGAAGATCTCAGGTGCATCATACACAGCTTAGGGAAGTTCTTATCCCATCGGGATGTCAAAGTATGATCTTATTTTTGCTGAACTAAGATTTTTATTTATTTTATAACTGTGCTCTTCTTTTAAGCTTTAAATGTATCCATTTGCAGGAAATGGTTCAGTGCGCGCTTCTAGAAAGCAACACTGCAAGGGACAATCGCATTCTATACAATAAACTCGTGAAGCTATCTGATATTTGAGTTTTTTTTTCTTCGGTTACTTTCATCCCTCTTTCTGTATCTGAAGAAGTGTGCCTTTAGCGCAATGAAGATAATCCACTCCCATGCTTCTTATTTATCTACATTGTTTACTCTTTTCTACCACTGATTGCACAATCTGGTCAGATCTTTTTTCCATGATCTAGTGGTGATATCTCATGAATTTTGTTTATAGCCAGAATGATGTGCTCATATTGGGTATTAATATAAATATTAATTTTCTTACGCCTCAAAGTTGTACCATACGGTTAGCTGGTTTACCATCGGCACCATGTTTGTTAATGTTTAACCATTCTCACTTTCTCAGGGTGGTATGAAAAATGTAAGTCAGCGTGTGGTATATTTGTTTCCATGTATTACAGTGTAGTCGCTATTTACTTCTACTGAATGTGCACTGGGGGACTAGAAAGAAACGTTGGAGATGAAATGTGGGCCACGGGAAGCCATCCATCGCTTGTCTAGCGGTGTCACTGTAGATAAATTGGTCCATGTCTTGTTGGAACATGTGGTGAAGCGTAGCGTTGGATTGGAGGTTTCTGTTTTTACCTAACTATCCATGGTATTTGGGAGCTATACGTTTATCTTAGGGGCAGGTTATGTTGTCCCAGGACTCTAGTTGATTGGTATGGTGGCTTAAATTTTCCCAAGCGCGTAGTTGCTGTCAAACGAAAGGGACTAGCAGAGTAATACAACCCACGAGGTTGTTTTAGGTGAGTGTGGTATGAGTTGTTTGGAGAGTTAGACTTAAAGGTGGTATGATATTCCTAGTGGTTAGTTGAATGTTTTACTCATCGAAATTAAATCTTTTCATTGTTTAGTTCTTCGGTTCTTGAAAAATTATAATCATAACTACTTTTAGCGTCATACTCGCTAGGTTAGGGCTCCAGATTGGAGTAACAATTGAGCCTTCGAGGGAAAACGTTTAACCTTGTAGTAAAACTCCACGCTCGCAAATTGTAATTGCATCTAACGAAATTGTGACCCAAGTATAATACATTTTGTGGGCCGAGTGCAACCACAAATCCAAGTCGAACCGCTACACCCAAAATCAAAAATATTTGATCCCATAAATTTGGCATTGACATCAAGATTATACGACTATCTCAAAAGAAGCTCTCACATGAGCGAGAAAAAGAGGACAAACATACACAATCATGTGAGGAATATAGGTCCAGATTAGTATATGGGTCATGTAGTGGGCCAGGTTCCGTTGCGACAATTGTCGTGTGAAGTATCAATTCCTAAATCACATCAACATCAGAAACTTCGTCACGATCCACGTCTCATCGAAGAGATACCTCTGACCAAGATCATGAATCTGATCCGCTCCCAAGGATTCCTCAGCTTCATTGATGGAAGCATCTCTCCACCAGAGAACGAGATCAAAGACGTTGCAAGCGTTGAGATGATCTTCAACCCTGAGTTTGTGCTTTGGCAATAATCAGATCAACTTCTGAAGGCATGGATCATGAGCATCATCACCTTCAAGGAGGAGGCTCTTAGTTTTGCAGGGAGACTTGATACTTCAATAGGACTGTACGTGGGGCGGGTTTGACCCACCAACCCGCCCCGCGTAAGGTGGGTTGCGGTTGAATTTTTTTCTACCCGTGACCCGTTAATCCACCACCCGTTAACCCGCCGGACTAAACGGGACGGGTAGCGGCCCAATTTTTTTTTACTCACCCCGCCCTGCCCCGTTTGCCCGCCTGACTTTGGTGGAGCGGGTAGCGAACGGAGCCAAACCCGTCCCGTCCCGCCCCGCCCCGTTTGCAGCCCTATACTTACTTCAAAGAGGTATGAGATACCTTGAAGTCTTATTTGGCCCGTCCCTCTGTCGAAAGAGTTTTATCTTGTTCAACAACTTCAGGCCACCAAAAGAAAGAACTTTAAGGTTCTTGATGAGTACCTTAGGATGTTTAAACTATTTTGCGATGAATTAATGACCATAGGAAAGCCTACTGAAGAACAAACCAATTTTTTTGGGATTTAGCTGGCTTAGGAGCTGAGTATAACTCATTCACTACTTCTACTCTTAAACACGCCCTTCCCATTTATGCTTATATGGTCCCTCAACTCCTTAGTTATGAACACAAGAATGTCGCTTACAATACTGAAACTCAAAATCAAATGACTTTCTTTGGACAAAAACAAGGAGAGAAGAGTAAGTCTTATGGTAGAGGAAAAAATGGATCAGAAATTTTCTTCTAACTCTTCAATTGACCACTTCTAATAAAATTAAAGAGATTAATTCTAATTGACCCATTATTAATACACGTCACTCAATCATTTCATAATAAATAAGAAAAAACAAATAGTTTAACGAGTCATTTAGATTTAGTGCTTTTCAATAAAAAATAATAATTTGCAAATCCTACATCCTTGCACTTTAAATAAACAATATTGGATCCTTTCCTTCCTATATATAATGGAAAATGATTTATGAACGCAGCGCGTCACGGACGCGCTCTACGTGGACATCCATGTCAGCCCTTACGTGGCCAAAGCATGAATGTTTTTTTGTTTTTTCTTTCTGATGTCCACTCTGAAGGGAATGTGTTCTAAAAGTTTTACTTTTAAATGTCAATTATTATGAATTGAATGAGAAATCATTTTGTTCCTTGTTTATGTTATTCGTCTTTTAGAAGTGTTAAGGAAGATGCTCTTGGTCCTTAACCGTAGAGCTCTAAAAGATATTGGTTTACATAAAACAAAAGATATTCGCAATCATGGTAATTAACATGGGACATTAATTACCGAGTTAAGATTGTCGTGTTGGTCATAGATCATTGTAGCTCTACAAGTGAGTGACGACACGAGTATGCAAAAGAGGAAAATATTACTTTTGTATACTGAATAGATCTAATAAGTAAAATATTATAGAAATGTGTTTCTGTGTCATTAATATTTTACTGTATCCTTGGTCATTTGATATGAGACTTATATCTGATCACTTAAGGAATACTTAATTAGATCAGTGTCTAGAACTATCGATAAGTGTAGTGTAAAGGCATTGGTTGGTTAAGTACAACTTTTGTTGGAGAAGATAGTTAGTCAAAAGATTATCATTGCCCATCTTAATTGAGTGATGATATTAGTGGGCCCCTTGATAAAGCAAAAGTTATAATGTGCACAATGTGATTTAAGTTAAGTCACATATTTATAACTAGCTTAAAGAGATCAAGAAATGAATACTAATACAAAGATGACACAAGACTACTTTGTGTGTATTCTTAATATCATGAGGCAAGGGACGGACACAAGTGGTGCACTCCATCACTAAATGGATCGGGTTTTGGTTCGAGTGGAATTAAGACATCTAACTAATTGGGAGCTATAATGTGTAGCTAGATACCACTTATAGCTTGTGATATTAAGCTCTTAATATCACTGCCAACTTAGTTTAGATCCTCCCATAGGTCACACCACAAAACTGGGAAACAAGGAATGGGGATTTTGAGTTCATAAGATGTGTCGGGTTTCATGTAGAAAATATGACACATGGGGTGAACGAGCAAAATCAAGATTATGTTGTGATTAATAACATAATTAGAATCTAAATTAAATTAATATGTGATGTAAATATTATGGGGTGTAATGATTGATCATTACATAGGATAATATGTTACATAAGTTGTGAATTGATTACTAATCCCGAAATGTCAAATTTTGTAGGGGTTAAACCGAAATTTGACAAGTCTGCAAAATAGTGCACAAACGGTCGACCGGTTGGAAGTAAACGGTCGACCGATCAGTGCACGGTCGACCGGTGATGTCCGGTCGACAGAACGCGTCTCGACCGATAACAGGTGAATTTCGTCTGTTCGAACGGTCGACCGAATGTGATCGGTCGGTCGACCGAACATTGCAATGAAATATTCTACTGTTGAGAACGGTCGACCGAGTCACGGACGGTCGACCGAAATCGGGTTGGAGCGGTCGACCGGACCTCGCAAACGGTCGACCGAGCAGACGGTTTTATGCAGAATTAATTTAAGAATTAATTAGATCATGCATGGAATTGGTCCATAATTGATTTAATTCGTGGCTAATATTATTTATTAATAAATAATGGATGGTTAGATGAAATTTTGCATGGGATCATGGGCAAGAGGTTGCACATGAATAGGTAATTTGGAGAGAACCTATAAATACAAGGTTATCTCATTACCTCCTTAATTAATTCATTATTTTTCTTATGCAAAATCTCTCTCCATAATTCTCCACGAAAATTCCTTAATTCTTAAGTTTAGTTTTAGTTCTTCAGAGGTCATCTTCTAAAGGGAACTAAAGAGGGGTTAGTAATTAGATTCTAAACCCAATCGGAGATTGAGAGACTAGCTTCCCTCTCTCCGATCTTGTTTAGAGTTTGGTGAATACTCGGAGGCATCCGGCGCAGCGAGGAGCATCCCAACCGTCTCCGAATCTTCGAGAAGTTTTAGAGAACTTCTAGGTATGAGTTTCGGAGCTCCTTCATGTTTGTTTTAATAGAGTTTTTGAAACTAGTTTGTTAAAACAAACCGATGCATGCAATAAATTCTAGAAAATTGAAAATTGATCCTTATTATACATAAAAATTCGAAAAATATATATGTATAATTAAACATGAAATCCTACAGTGGTATCAGAGCATAGGGTTCAATTTTCTCATAATTTATGGCTGTAAACAAATCTAGTTTACCATCTAGGATTTAAACAATTCGTTTTACCGGTTTTTCGGTCTTTAAATGTTTGCTGAAATAATTCTTGTAATAATTCGTTTTAAATGTTTTGAATGTTTAAAACATGACATATAATTATTAGAATTATGATTTAGACATAAGTCTAACTTGCAATAATTTCGTTTTAAGTATAAACGATTATTTTGTAAGAGAATCAACAAAACCGAAAAACTGCGATTCATCTTTCCATTGGAAATTGGATGGACAGCGGTTCATAATTAATTTGTGAACTATGGATGTATGAAAAATGTTTTTAATGGATTTCAAAATATTTTTCAAAGAATTGTTGAGAATTCTAGATGATTGATAAATTAGATTCTGTAGTTTATAGCAATTGCGTGCATGGATGCTTGAGTTGCTTTGCAGGATTGTGAGTTTATATGTTCCAAATCAGACACTACAAATGTATGTAATTATTATTATACATGGGCTTATGTATGTAAAAGCCATATTCTCTATTTTCTATCTTTAGAATTGCATTTGCATGTGAGAGGTTTTTACATAGGACTTGCACTAGTTTGTTTTTATCGAATGTGAGGAGCATGTTTATTTTCTGTAAAATCTACATCTCCGGTGCAAGAGGAAGTCGCCGCTGTAGCGCATTGATCGAGGATCGAGGATCAGGGATCGAAGATCAAGGATCAAAGGGAACATATAAACTCACGCGATATGGATTGTGTGAATGTTTAATTTCTGTTTTTATAATTTCTGCTATGCATGTGATGAATGGTGAATGTTAGGATGTGTATAACCTTTTGTTCGACCAATTGTATTTCTGTATTCGTTTTAAATATGATCGTTATACTTGTCGTATACTCCAACGGTCGTATACACATTTCTCACCTAACCCCTCTTTTGGATTGAGTCTTCCAGTCGACCAAACTTTGCTTAACGGTCGACCGAATCTCGAAAACTTCCCAGACCCAACTTTACTAGGAGTTTTCGGTCGAACCCTCAATTCATTCTATTCGACCGATTGCGTTTGGCTTTAACTTGTCTAAAATCCAACACGTCAAACGGTCGATCGAAACTCTCTTCACGGTCGACCGATACATGCATCTTTTCCAGATCAAGTCTTACTAGTCGTTTTCGGTCGAACTGGTAATCCAATCCGTTCGACCGATCACTTAAATTCTAGCCCAATTGGACCGACCGTTTGCATCTTCGCTCGACCGAACCATTTACTGTTGCATTCCGGTCGACCGAGTAACACTATCCGGTCGACCGTTTGGGTCCGGAAATGTGTCTTGTCACTTCCTGACTTGTGTTTTCTTGCACAACTTTTTAGCATTTCAATCCCAACGGCTAGAACTAGTTTAGAGCTTATAAATAGAGCTGAGAACACTCATCTAAGGCCACCAATCTTTCTAAGCTCAAATCTCATTATTACTCTCATATTTGCTCTAGTGGTCACATCTTCTCACTTGAAATCACCATCATTTGATTGCATCATCCATTTCAAGTGCTCAAGATTAGTTGTTGAAGTAAAGTCTTCAAGAGTTGTACTAAGCTTCCGGAGTGAAGCTCTTCTCGGATTGTGAGAAGGTGGTCCAAGCTAGGCGAGGGTGTTCGCAAAGCTTGTGGTGTAAATGCGTGATCTCGGCCCGCAACGGAGATCAGATTAGTGGAGGACGCGAAGTTGCTCGGGTAAGAGCAATTCGTAAGAGATGACTAGGATCCGGTGGTTGGATCCAAACCTCTATACATCCGGTGTTGTGGTTTGTTGTTCACTCCTTCATATTAATTGTCTTAGCTTTCAATTTGGCATAGTTTGTTAAACAACCTTAATTAGTCTATTCACCCCCCTAGACTAAGATTAGGGGTTAGTAGATCCTGCAGAAACAATTACAAATATGATTATGTAATATAGTGGGTTACATATGTCAAATAAATATTCCGTAAGTATCCAGATAAAGCCACAGACCACGAGAACAACGCGGAACCTCGCAAGAATCGATCGCAGAAGAACTCTGGATTTAGAGATCGGAAATCGTTGGTGAGGACGGTTTTCGTAGAGAGAGAATGAGAATAAAAACATGTACATCATGGAAGAAAACCAACTATGATTTATATGTATATAGTTTTGTAATCGTTAAGGACTTAATTGCAAAAAGTAATTAACATGAAGTCCAAAAAGATACACCCATCACCCTGAGGCTAAAACCTCTAATTTTCCCCAAAACCCACGATGTCACGCCACGCATCGGGCTGGATGGGCGAGCGCGCGTTTGTGTGGAGAATTCTCTCATCATCTCTTTCCACCTACAAGGGTCAAGTGAAGAGGATGTTTATCAACATCCTCCAACTTTTTAGATTGACTAATGTGGGACTAAAAGTGAGGTGAACACATGTCACATGGGCAATAGTTCTCATCTTCAACTCAACATTGAATTTACTCAATTGAGTTATTCATGGGCCTAGTCCAAACTCAATAATCCAACAAAGAGCGCATGGGCATGTAGTTACTCGTGACAAAAGAATTAAGGTGGATTGGGGAAATAAAATTTGGCATAAAGCCCTCCCTCCTATATCATACTTTATGCTCAAATTTTGTTGGAGGATACTTCCTTTGGATGATATTTGCAGGAAATTTCATTTTCGTGGCCCATTAAAATGTTGTTGCTGCAATTTTAATGTTGAAGAGAAGGGATGGAAAAAAGAGTACAGAGAGAAAATAGAAGAAAGAGAGAGTAAAGAGAGAAATGAGAGAGAGAGAGGAGAGAAAGAGAGTATGAGAGTGAGAAAGAGAGGTGAATATATTTTTTGAAAATTTTAGGGAAGTTTATATAAAATTTCTAGTTAAATTTTATTTTTTTAAAATTGAGAAGAGTTTTTATAAAATTTACGATTAAATAATAATTTATTTATAATAATTTCTTTACTGAAATGTAGTAGTCTAGTGGAGTGACATGTCGGTAAAAAATGATTATACAATGTAAACAAATAGATAAATAACAGTGATATTCTTATAATTCAATTATTATCGAGTGATATGCAAACAAAAAAACGTCACAATTAGGTATAAAAGCTCTAAACTTAAAATATTGTATTTATAATATTTATTATCGATAATCGAATATTAGGTAATTACTGATATTTATTAAGTAACAAATAAATGTTAAACTGATTGGCAAACTGGATTGGAAGTTGGGAATCAAACCACAACGAGAACCACTAATTACATGGAATATATAGATCGGAAGATTAGAAATCCTGACCGCAATAGATGGGGTGGATTCAACCTACCAAAGGGACTTTCATTTTAAACAAAGGAAAATGATTTATGAACGTAGCGCGTCACGGACGCGCTCTACGTGGATATCCATCCATGTCAGCCCTTACGTGGCCAAAGCATGAATGTTTTTTTGTTTTTTCTCCCTGATGTCCACTCAAATCACATTAAATTTGTTTTTCCTAAACGTAATTCTTGTGGGGTAAAATATACAGTGGGAGGTTTGTTGAGTTTGTGCGGGGGTGGCAGGGGGCGGCAGCCCCTGCGGGGGACGTGAGTCCCCCCCGCAAAGCGAGCGGACAGAGGGAGCGCGTTTTGCGGTCGTTTTTTTGTTTTGACATCATATTATTGCATTCCATATATTGATTCGTTTATTCCGACAATAATGAAGCCATATATTATTCCGGACTGCAAATACACTTATTCCGATTTCGGACAGCAAATACACTTATTCCGGACAGCAAATACACTTCTTCCGGACAAACTTTATGTTCCGTTTCTGGACACACTTTATTCTTAAACCGGACAACAAATACACTTATTCCGGACAACAAATACACTTATTCCGGACAACAAATACACTTATTCCGGACAAACTTTCTGTTCCGTTTATGGACACACTTTCTTATTATTCTGGACAACTACACTTATTCCGGACTGCAAATACACTTATTCCGGACATCAAATACACTTATTCCGGACTGCAAATACACTTATTCCGGACATCAAATACACTTATTCCGGACAACAAATCAACTTATTCCAGACAAACTTTATGTTCCGTTTCTGGACACACTTTATTCTTAAACCGGACAACAAATACACTTATTCCGGACAACAAATACACTTATTCCGGACAAACTTTCTGTTCCGTTTCTGGACACACTTTCTTCTTATTCTGGACAACTACACTTATTCCGGACTGCAAATACACTTATTCCGGACAGCAAATACACTTATTCCGGACTGCAAATACACTTATTCCGGACAGCAAATACACTTATTCCGGACAAACTTTCTGTTCCGTTTCTGGACACACTTTCTTCTTATTCTGGACAAATACACTTATTCCGGACAACAAATACACTTATTCCGTACAACAATATACACTTATTCCGGACATACACATAACGTAAACAGGACAAACACATAATGTAAACTGCACACACACATAAAGTAAGCTAGACAAATTAAGTTGATCCAACGTAAAACTTAAAAACAAATATTTTATTATGATAAGTGTGGGCTCTGCACGAATAATGAGACTACACGATGTCCTAGGGTCTGCACACTGTCTTATCTGTGTATTAGGAAATGAATCGTTCAACTTAAAGAACCGGCGTTTTTTAAAAAGACCAAAACGCGCGAAGAGAAATTTCGCTGACTGGACGCTGACTCAAAGAAAAATATCTGAGTTGTACAGATCCACGTAAGGCGCGTCCGTGACGCGCGCGTCCGTCTATCACGGTTCATATATAATCCCGTACTTACCGATTCCAAACCCCCCAATCTGCACAAAATCTAGGGCCATTCAGAACCTTCGAGGCCCCAAATTCGTCCTTATAAATAAACCCGACCCTCCACTTCCTTCCAAACCCAAACTCAAAAAGAAAAAAAAAGGAAATTTTTTCAAAATAATATTTTTTTTAAAAAAAATTCTCAAAATAAACCTCAAACAAAAGTATTTCTCAAACTAGACCCGCTGCCACCACGTGGTGACACGTGGCGGCGGCGGGTTTTGTTTTTTTGTGCATAGAGAACTCGTCACTGGTGATGCCGAGTTTTCTTTGGACGAACTCGGCACTGGTGATGCCGAGTTCTACTTGATATATAAAAATTATGTTATAAGAATTTGAATAGTATCTCGAATCCGAATTCGATTTTGTTTCAAATTTTATACAAAATTGAATAGTTATAAAAGAATCTGTTGAATTTGATGTTCTTATTTGAAATTCGGATTCATATTCGGATACAAACTATATCCGATTAGTCATCATCCGATTGCATCCCTGGTCAAATCAGTTCATATATAGATTTAAACAAGCTGATTATTGTTAACTCTCAACTTTAGATAATAAGCACTTTACATTAGGAAATTTTTTCAAAATAATATTTTTTTTAAAAAAAATTGCCAAAATAAACCTCCACTAAAAATAATTATCAAACTAGACCCGCTGCCACCACGTGGTGACACGTGGCGGCGGCGGGTTTTGTTTTTTTGTGCATAAAGAACTCGGCATCACCAGTGCCGAGTTCTTCTTGGAATAACTCGGCACTGGTGATGCCGAGTTCATTCTGGGAATTCCGGGCTAGTTCCCAGATCAAACTCGGCATCACCAGTGCCGAGTTATTACAAGACGAACTCGGCACTGGTGATGCCGAGTTCAACTTGGTTTTTTATTGGCCAACACTTGACAATTTTTACTGATGTGATTCAAATAGAACTCGGCACTGAGAGTGCCGAGTTCTATATAAGAAACTGTTCTCCTGGCGCTCAGATCGTGCATGAGACGATTGACGCGCCAGGAGAACAGTTACTTAAATAGAACTCGGCACTGAGAGTGCCGAGTTCTAAAGGCAAAACTCGTCGTTACTAACGCCGAGTTCACTTAAAAAAAAGTGAACTCGGCGTTTCCAACGCCGAGTTCCGTCGGGCTATAAAAGCAGCCCGACGCCCCCAACTCTCCCCTTCCGCCGAGTTCTCGAGTTTTGAGGTTAGGGTTTCGAATTTTTTTCGTTTTTCACCGTTTTCTTGCATTTTTTATGTATTAGGATGATATACATTGTTGTTTTAGGTATGATTGTGGTGTTTTTGTTGGTTTAGGAACCCGTTTTGGTGCAAAATCGAAATCGAATTTGGGTTTTTAGGCAAAACGTTTTATTTTTTCTTTTTTAGTTGATTATTGAATTTAGTTTTGTTGATCATAGTTCTACGGTAGTCATCTTAAAAAAAGTTCAAATTAAGTATGATTATTGTGATTAAAATTAGATTTTTTGTTGTTATTTATGTTTGAATGTATGTTAAATTGAATGAATGTAAACCTAAAAGTGCTTTATTTGTGTTTAAATGTATGTGACTTTGAATGTATGTGAGTATTGAAGTTTGTAGTCTTGTTAGTTTTCCCAATTTACCAATATGAAAAATATAGGGGATGTTCTGTCAAATTTTTTAAAAATTCTCTGACATGATTCGTAACGTTGTTTATTGTAGTTGATTTTATTGGAGAGATTGTTCGACGTTTACAGTCATTTGCTTCTACACTCGATTGAGGTAATTCTCAACTTTTAAAGTCATTTAAACTCGGCATTCTCAACTTTTTAAGTAGTAAGTAATGAAGAACAACCATCTCATTTTTTAACGTGTTATGTACAGATGGAGGTTGGTGGTTCCAGTACTGGTTCAGTTAGAGGTAGCTACGCTTCACAGGGTCCGGTAGACAGATCAGTGTTGGTTTTGCAGGCCAACCACAAGTCAGACTTGTTCAAAGATTTTGTAAGTATTTTACATTTTCAAATTAAATATTTGCGCGTGAGTTTCAATATTCTGAAAGTTATCTAAATTTATGCAGAAGGATGTTGATGGTGTAAAATGCGTTGAGCATGGATCGAAGCTCAACGCATGGCAGATCACTGATGAGAGGATGTTGTTCCTGCTAGATATGGCAGGGTTTGACACAGTAACTCGGTTGGGCAGAGTTCAGTTGGATCATACGTTGCTGGGGGCGATGGTCGAGCGTTGGAGACCGGAGACTCATTCATTTCACCTGCGACATGGTGAGATGACGTGCACATTGCGTGACATCTCGATGATTACCGGCTTGCGCGTAGATTACAGTTTTAAAGATTTGCGAAGGTTCGTCACAGTTCTCTGTCAGAATAATGAAGGATCTGTTGTCGAAATAGAGTCTGTCCAGATAAATTCAGACGAGGAGATGTTTAAGCGTGTATTTTGGGCGTTCGGGCCTTCAATTAGTGGGTTTCATTATTGTAGACCCGTTGTCAGTGTGGATGGAACGCACCTCTATAGCAAATATAGAGGTTTATTGCTAATTGCTGTGGGCACAGATGCAAACAACGGAATTTTTCCTTTGGCATTTGCTGTTGTAGAGAGCGAGAATACAGAGTCGTGGACGTGGTTCCTTCATTTGCTGGCAAGTAGAGTTACAAGGCGACCCGATTTGTGTATTATCACCGACAGATTTTCGGGAATAAATGCTTGTGTGCGAGCCGCATTTCCACCTTCGGAGGGCCATGTACATCGATTCTGTCTTCGACACATGAAAGCAAATCTTGCTAAACATCGAAATTGCAAGGAAAGATTGGGACAAATCAAGTTTTATGAAGCGGGTAAAACTCATTCATTTATGAAATTTGAAGAGTTAATGAAGGCTATTGCAGAGGAACATAAGCCGATATACGAGTGGATTCAACATCAAGGTCCTTTGGAAAGATGGACTTGTTGTCACGACGGGGGTCGACGTTTCGGATGTATGACAACTAACATGTCAGAAAGCTTCAACAATGTCTTACGAGGGGCACGCGGTATGCCAATTACAACCATGATTTTGATGACCTTTCTCCGCTTGAACAAATTCTTTGTTAAAAGAAGGGACGTCGCCGAGTCGTGGAATGAAACATATGTACCGACAGTCCACACCGTGGTGATGGCAAACAGCAATCTGGCCAGAACACATACAGTAACTCGGTACCATCAGCTGATGTACCAGGTTGAAGCCAATGACCAGAAAAAATACCTCGTGAAATTTGAAGAAGGAGTTATTACTTGCACTTGTGGATACATAATTGCAATGCACGTCCCATGTTCACATGTACTAGCAGTTTGCAGTGGCAGACATGCAAATGTCAACACTTCACATTTGGTGTCCCCGTATTATGAGGTTCAAATGTACAAGGAGGCGTACAAACCGATATTTATCCCAATTCCTGATGTGAGGTATTGGCCAGATCGAGGCACCATCACAATGAAGCCTCCCCAAACCAAAAGACCTTCCGGTCGGCCTAAATCAACGCGAATCCGAAACGAGATGGACGAACACTCTGGAAGAAAGGTAATGTGTGGGAGATGCGGCGGTATAGGGCATAACCGAAAGCGATGCAAGGAACCTATATAGCAAAATATTTTGTATGTAACTATTTAGTGAGACTTGTAATGTATTTGTAATGTATTTTGTTATGACTTGAATGAATGTACGACTTAAATCCTTTTTAAGAGTTGATCAATTGTAAGACGATAATTGTAAGACGAATGAATGTAATGTATTTTTTAGGACCGCAAATTTGCCTACTTAAGCCTATTGAATTGGACTTCTGCCTATGAAACTCGGCATCTAGAATGCCGAGTTCTATTGTAGACATGGGCCACCTGGCCGTCACCCATTTTCACACAAGATTTGAGTGCCAGGAGAACAGGACCAAATAGAACTCGGCATCCCCAATGTCGAGTTCTATCTGAATCACTGTTCTCCTGGCAACTCAATTCGACTGGAATGTCAAGTGTTGGGCGATAAAAAATCAAATCGAACTCGGTATCACCAGTGCCGAGTTCTTCCAAAGCGAACTCGGTATCACCCGTGCCGAGTTCTATCTGGGAGAACTCGGCATCACCAGTGCCGAGTTCTATTTGAATCACCTCAGAAAACGTCAAGTGTTGGGCAATAAAAAATCAAGTAGAACTCGGCATCACCAGTGCCGAGTTCGTCCAAAGAAAACTCGGCATCACCAGTGACGAGTTCTCTGGGAGAACTCGGCATCACCAGTGCCGAGTTCTCTCTGGGAGAACTCGGCACTGGTGATGCCGAGTTCTCTATGCACAAAAAAACAAAACCCGCCGCCGCCACGTGTCACCACGTGGTGGCAGCGGGTCTAGTTTGAGAAATACTTTTGTTTGAGGTTTATTTTGAGAATTTTTTTTAAAAAAAATATTATTTTGAAAAAATTTCCAAAAAAAAACTCTTTCGCCTCCCAAAACCCGAACTTCCTTCCGATGGCGATCATCTCCGAGATGCCAGAAGATACCCCTCAAACCACCACCTCAACCCCTTCCTCCGCCTCCGACGACGAAATCCTAGCCGGGCTGATGGCGTCCAGGGGCGGCGCAATGCCCCTCCTCGACGCCGTCTTCGAGTTCCTGAGGCGGAGATCGGATCTGTTCAAGTCCCCGCATGCAGTTGCTAAGATCACGGAGGCGGCGGAGGCCGTCAAGGAGAGGGATAATCGGGAGGAGAGGGAGAGGAAGGGGAAGGAGATTAGGGTTGAGGCGGAGAGGAAGGAGGAGAAGCCTCGTGGTGTTGTTATGGAGAAGCCTGTGGAGGAGAAGGGGAAGGAAGAGAAAGGGAACGTCAGAGGTGAGGGTTTTGTTTATTCTGATTTTCGTTTTTGATTTGGTTTTAGGTTTTTAGGAAGTTGGAATCGGTGTTGTGTTGTGTTGTGTTTTGTTATGTGATATGGTTGAATTTGAGTTGGAAGTTCGAGTTTGGACGTTCCAATTACAACGCTTATGTAACGTTTGAGACTTTATTTCTTCGGAAGTTCGAACTTCTTGGTGTTCTATTCCTATGTTATAGACTTGTAGGTCGTTGGATGTTGGAATCAGTATGTTATTGTGTTTTTGCTATGTGATATGGTTGAATTCGAGTTGAAATGTTCAAGTTTTGTCGTTCCAATGGCGACGTTAATGTAACGTTTGAGCCTTTGTTTCTTCGAAAGTTTGAAAGTATATGTAACCTTTGAGCTTCTTTATTTCTGTTAAAGGGTTGCACTTTTGGTTTTTTAATGCTTAGCCCGTACCTTATTATTTCGTGTTTAGGTAGTTGGAACTTGGAATCAGTAAGATGTGGTGTTTTGTTATGTGATATGGTTGAATTTGTATTGAAGTGTTCAAGTTTGATTTCGACATATATGTAATTTTGAACCTTTTTCCTTTTGTTTTTTTACTTGATTCATACCTATGCTTGTTTTGGTCCATTGTTGTAGCATCCTTATAGCATTTTCTTGATTTTTAGATGAATGCTGATGGGAGTGTTGGGACTTTCAAAATTTGGTTGGTGTGAAACTCATCTGAGACATTTGGGTGGGGGTAGTAGATGCTGCCTTTCTTATAGAGTTGGAAAATTTTCTTTTGTGAAGCTGTATTCACAACAGGAACTGTCTTTCTGTTTAGGTTTGTATCGTAAGTCTTAACCATATCTAACTTGTTTGGTATACAAGTCTGTCATAATGCTGTGTCATTGAACTCAGATATAAAAAAGTATGATGGTCATGTTTGGCTTTCCCCATATTTATGCATTCTGGTCAATATATCAGAAGTAGTCGTTATACTTAAGCTTATCAAAGTTAGGACTCTTTGGTTCTTTAGGGGTGCATCTGGATGCCACAGTTTATCTTGGATTGTACTTTAACTAGGGATTAAACTTTTCCCCTTCAGAAGATGTTTTTTCGATGTTCTTTTGCTGGATGCACTTTTGCTTGTTTCATTCAATTGTAGTAGTACCCTTGGTTGTATAAAGACGTGCAATTTGGAACATTTATTATTTTAGAATAATGTTGTTGGGACCTCCAAATTTTGGATGGTACACCATCTCTTTAAAACCCCAAAAGTAGTCCTTTGTTTCTGATTTGCCATTTGATATTGTGTCTTCATATGATTCCTTCAAATAAAAAGTTTACAAGGAAAAAAAGGAAATTTGTCATTTTGGATTGATAGTTGAAATGCATAAATTGATTTGAATTTCATGCAGCCCCCAATGTTGGAAACGGTCTTGATCTGGAAAATTATTCATGGACCCAAACTCTTGAAGAGGTTACTGTCAATGTGCCAGTTCCTGAGGGAACTAAGTCAAGGTTTGTTATCTGTGTGATAAAGAAAAACCATCTGAAGGTTGGCCTAAAGGGAAAACCGTTCATCATTGATGTAAGTCAGCCGAACTGTTTATTTGATTTTTGTAAATTACCTATAGTGGTCTTATGAACATGTAACGTTGTAATTATTCACGAACTTTATGGTATTATTGACATCTATTTTTTCTACTACGTGTCTCAGGGAGAACTTCACCAGTTAGTCAAGCCAGATGATTGCTTCTGGAGCATTGGTGATTTTTTTCTCCTTCCACGTTCTCTCAAATTATTTGTGGGTTTGCACATTTCTTTTGCTAATGATTCAATCCTGTTTTACAGAAGATGGAAAATCTATCTCTATCCTTTTGACAAAGAAAAACCAAATGGAGTGGTGGAGATGTGTAGTTAAAGGTGAACCGGAGGTTGATACGCAGAAAGTAGAACCTGCGAATAGTAAGCTTTCTGATTTGGACCCTGAAACTCGGCAAACAGTTGAGAAAATGATGGTAAGCTTTGATCAGCTTCATATTTGACATTTAGTGGATTAAATCATAAATAGCTGATACATCTACTTTTGCCAGATGTAGTACTTGTTCTTCTTGAGCAATCTTGAAGAATTTTTGCTCTTATTTTCAGTTTCGTTTAAATATTCGTATGCTTTCCACTTTTGAGAAGTTTTGACTTTTGTGCACAATGGCGCAACATCACTTCATATTTTTGATATATGTGCAAAATATAATTGCTGTCTTTAGAATAAGAACTTGGAGAGGGAAAAATTAGTTCTGATAAATTTACTCGAACAATGTTGTTTTAGTTTTAGTTTGAATCATTAGCAAAAAAATATTAAACATCTTTCTCTACTTTTGTATTCATGGAGAGAAAGCTGAGGAACACTTTCTCTTCATTTTTTTCCACCCTGTGTGTTTGTCCTCGAAACACGTTTTAGTGTTTGCAATATGCGCTCATGTTCGAGGCACTCCTCTCCTCCGTTAATTGTTCGAAATTGCCAGATATTATGGCAATAGTCCCATTTTTTGACATTTATTTACTGAATTGAATTTGTGTGCTTTGCTTTTCCAGTTTGATCAGAGGCAAAAATCAATGGGTCTCCCATCAAGCGACGAGATGCAAAAACAAGAAATGTTGAAGAAATTCATGGCTTCGGTTAGTACCGGATTTTAGCAATTCTGAATCCATGGTAATGTTCTTTTTTATCCTATATATAGTTTATCTCATAATTTCTTTTTCTCCCATGCAGCACCCGGAGATGGACTTCTCTAATGCCAAGATTGCCTAAGGAAATCACTGGGACCTATTTGCTTTCCTGTCTCAATTCGTTGAAAGCAGTTAGGATGGTTGTATGGTTTGAAAGTCTAGATTTTGGTAGACCTTTTGTTTGACGATGTTCTTCAACTAATTATCTTCGTCCATCTTTAATAGCAAAATTTTGTCTGGGTGGTGAATGCTGAGCATCTATGGGTCAATTTTTGGTAGGATGTCTTATCGAGTCTAACATTTAAACATTGATTGAGACTGATCACGTGACTCCGAGACATTTTTTTGTTTCCTGCTCTCCGTAATCCCGGTTCTGATAATATTGATAGTCTCCCTCGTTATGAACATCATGAAAAAACACAAGTGCACTTTGATTTTTATGTGCCATTTATTCTTAAGACAGGTGCATGCTTGCTCCGAAGAGTGTTTCTGGGAAAGTTGCTGATCTTATGATTCTCTCGGATAATCTTTTGACGCATGTATATTTATGTCAGTGTGGTATAAAAATAGCCAATTCGGTGCAATTTGAGTTGCACGTAATGGTACCCTCAACAAAACTTACAGTGGATCAGATCCCAATGGTTGACGTAATTGTCTCGTGTGGTTCACTTTCTAATCGTCTCCGAAGAGCTTGAGCTAGATAACCACACCTGAGACCGGTTTATATTGTTGTGGAATTGTGGATCGATAGATCGGTGAGGATCTTATTATTTTGAAATTTTAAATAACCTCATATATTGCAGAATGATCCAAAATCTGATACTATTATCATCACAGTTACAACTATTTCTTCAATTGTCAATGGAGGGAAGGTTTTAGATTGACCCAACACGCACATTTATGTTTTGGGTACTAAAGACACTAAGAGCACCCTTTCTCGGGCGCCCGGGCATGCCCTCCCTTAACGGGAGGGTGGTTCCCGGGCGGAACCGCTCGGGTGCCCAATCCGGGGGGCCACGTGGCCCCCTTCGGATTGGTTAATTTTTTTGTATTGTTTAAAAGAAAAAAATTAGTTATATATAATTAGGTTAATGTATTGATTAGTTAAATTGTAATTTAATTAATTAGGTTTTGAAAATTAATTCTAAAATTATTTTATGATTAATTAAATTATTTTTGATTTATTAAGATATAATTAAATTAAAAAATTAAAAAAATCATATACGAAATACGAAAGATTAGTACAATACTCATAAACTTCGGATATGAAATACAATACAAATACGGATACGAAATACTGTAGGTTCTTGATGCTTGAGAAATCCAAGAAACCGATGTCATCGTCTTGTGTTTTGTGTAGTCACGCGCATACTGTAGGTCCTCGATGCTTGAGAAGTCTAAGAATCGATGTCATCGTCTTGTGTTTTGTGTAGTCATGCGCATACTGTAGGTCCTTGATGTTGGAGAAATCCAAGAAATCGATGACATCATCTTGTGTTTTGTGTAGTCACTCATATACTGTAGGTCATCGCTACTTGAGAAGTCCAATAACCGATGCCATCGTCTTGTGTTTTGTGTAGTCACGCACGCACTGTAAGTTATTTCTCACAACTATAAATGTAGTCCTCATGGTTGGTTCTACCAAATCTCACTTATTCATCTACGAACAATGTCTTCATCTGATAAGTCTTCCAGTTCAAAGTCTTCATCATCTTCAACATCCGATGACGAAGCTTATGACCAAGTGTTGAACTGTTTAACGGAGTATGTCTCCGAAGTGGTAGATCGACGTCCTAAGAGGAGTAGAAGGCGAACTTCGAACACAGATAGAGATAAGGAGCTTGGTTACAACCGTTTGATTGCCGATTATTTTTCTAACGACATTGTTTATCCTGACAACATTTTCAGGAGAAGATTTAGGATGCGAAAACATGTCTTTCTTCGCATTGTGAGTGCCATTGATGCGGATGTCTTTTTCCAACGTACACCAGACACCACCGGTAGGATGAGCATCTCGGGCCTGCAGAAATGTACCGCGGCAATTCGTATGCTAGCGTACAGTGTTGCGGCTGATGAGGTGGACGAATACTTAAGGCTAAGCAAATTCACGGCAAGAAACACACTTGAAAAATTCTACGGCGGTGTAATTAACAACTTTGGCGGTGAGTACATCTGAAAAACCAATGCAAGTGATTTAGCACGACTACTTCACGTTGGTGAGCAACGTGAGTTCCCAAGCATGATGTGAAGTATCGATTGCATGCACTGAGTGTGGAAAAATTGTCCGGTTGCACGGTGGGGCCAATATCAAGGGCGTAGTGGTTATGCCACTCTTGTCCTCGAGGCAGTGGCGTCGACTGACTTGTGGATATGACACTCGTTTTTTGGCACACCAGGTTAATGCAATGACTTAAATGTCCAGCAACGATCTCCGGTTTTCGACGACGTAATGGAAGGACGAGCTCCACCTGTGACTTTTGAGGTAAACGATTCTCGATATGATATGAGATACTATCTTACAGATGATATTTATCCAAAATGGACGACATTCATTCCGTCCACCGTTCATCCACAAACACCGAAGGACAGATTATTTGGAGTCTTGCAAGCGCGGTTCACGATCGTGAAGAAGCCATTTCTTGTATGAAGTAGGGTTGTGCTTAACAAAATAATGACAACTTGCATTGTAATGCATAATATGATAGTGGAGGATGAACGCGATTCCTACGCTAATTTTGGAGATTGGAATGAATTTATTGAGAACCAACCTGGAAAGTCCGTGAACGGTCCGGTTCGGTATTCCACTGATCGTGTAGTGGATATTACCAGGTACTTTAAAATGAGAGATCAGTTGCGTGATCACATCATACATTTGAACATTCTAGTCGATTTGATCGACAATATCTGACAACGATTTGGAGGAAATGTGTCTTGATGTATTTTAAGTTTAGTATTTAATGATGTATTTTTAGGTTTATTTTTTAAATTTCCAGTTAATGTACTATGTAACGCGGTTTCCTAAATTTTAATAATATTTGCCCATTTATATATTAAATGTTAATTAAAAACGAATGAATTAATGATATTAAATAATTATAATAATGATTATTAATATATTTTGTTGATTGTTGAAAGAGTTTTAGAGAGAAGAATAAAAATAATGACGTGACAACAAATACTGTAGCGCGACTGAGTGGATTGGATAATGGTTAAGAATTTTGTATGAGGTTGGTTTGTGCTGACGTGGCAGAAAGAGAAGCTGACGTGACTGAGAGAAAATAGAACGCCCGGGAACTGCCCGTGCGCTGTTAATTGTGGTGTAAGAGCACCCAAACAGATGCTCTTTCTAGGGCAAAAAACGGACCGCTGGTCGCCCTGGAGACCATCGTGTGGGGGACGTGCCCACCTTCGTTTTTTTAAATTTATTATTCTTAAAATATGTTTTTTGTTTTTAATGTTGTAAGTTTATTTATTTTATTTTATCCATGATCGATCTCTAAATGGTATGAATGAAAGAGAATGCATGGTGTTAGGAGTTTTAGGGCATGATTAAGAGAACTTTAGGAGTAAGTGGACTAATATGACGTGCATGGTGTGAATGAAAGAAACCGGCTAGGATAGTCCGAACATAGTTATTGATTGCGTAAGAATCAACAACTGTTACAAATTTTCCGAAACTATAAGTCTTCCTGTTTGTGCACGCTCAACTTCCCAATGCCTACCAATGCTTGTGATCGACAAGTTTTAGACCCCAACTCACATCCTCACAGTGTCTAACATGAGGCACGAGCGCACCAGTATCCACACCCTTTCTAGTCCTGCAGTCATAAAACGGTGGTGCATGGAAGCAAGGCTCCATCGACATTGCTTGTCGACATGCCGGCTCAGGGACCTTCTGGTTCTCCGGTTTCGCCAAAATCCGCGGTCTTATTCCTCCAAGACCTTGCGCAACATAGCCGGACGTGGACCAGGAACTTGTCACAAGCACATCACTTAGGCTTAACAAATACATCTCTGCCAATGCCTTCCTGTTCCTTAATTGCTCTTTCTCACCATAACTCGGTTGGAAAACAGTGACAACATCACCATTCAAAGTCTGGTGTCCCAAGTACATGTCTTTTATCTTGTTGGAGTACTCAGAGCTCAAGGAGCTCACAACAACTGATTTGCTTTTCCCACTTGTTTTGTTAGTGTTGGGTTGGTGGTTTACATACAAACCAGGTAGAAGACCCTCCTCTGTGATGCAAGACAACACTTGGTCAAGCACATATTGGTGGAACTTCCCACCTTCCTCAAAGACTTTGATCTGTATGCCCACTCTTTCATCTGCCTCAGCCATGTAGGATTGGTAGTACTTAGTGATCAAGCTCCAAACCGCGTTTGTCGGGTGGAAAAGGTACCGACCGAGGTGGTGAAAAACGGTGTCTTTCTCAGGGAAAAACCTGCTTAGCTCTTCTTCGAACTTGGGTATAAGAAACAAGTAAGGCGCGAAGTAGTTGTTGGACATCAACAACATCCAAGGAATCCTCTGGAGGAGATTCTGGTGTTTCCCACAGAAGAAAAGCTTGTCTTCTCTGCTGTAGTCATGAACCAAGTGCACGTAGACATAAGCCGGCAATGACACGTTCGACGACAAATCCGTGTTGGCGTTTACAATCTTATGTTTCAGCATGTTCCCATAGCTGATTGGCGACACCTGCGCAAACCTGCCAAACTGGTCTATATCGAAGTCCAAAGGCAATAGCCAGGTCGTGTCGGGGAACGGCTCGCAGAAGAGATCAACCATGTCTTCCCCTCTCTCTATCAGCAAGACTTTGTCGGTCAGAAGCGCGTACAAGAAGGTGGAGGCAAGAGTGAGCATTTTGCTCCCCAGAGAACCGAATGGTATCCAGACCACGTAGTTGCATTCTGTTGCTTCATTCGTCTCGCCGGACTTGAGTAGTTGGAGGGTCTTGTTGTATGATTCGGTGTGTGGTGCGCATTTCCTTTGGAGCGCTTCGTGTTGTCGTAGTTTCTCTAAGAGGTGGGTGGATGGCTGGTGGGGTGATGCCGCTTTGCGGTGTTCGAATGATTGGTATCTGCTTAGGCAGGAATCTTCGTCGACTCCGGCGGCTAATAGGCCTTGAAGTAAGCTGTTCCATTGTTTGTTGCTGGTTTCAAACAACAAATCAGCGTCTGCAGGTGCAAAATATTTAGTAGTAGTTATAGCAAAATATGCAATTGAGCTCTGAACTTCTTCTGACAGTGGAATTTGTTTAGTCGTTGGTTTTGTAATGGTAGCTAAAAAAAAGTAAAACTAATGCTCGTGGTCACAAACTCCATAGAATTTCAATTTCATAATTCCATCAGTACTAAGCCGTGTCAGCAAGAGGGTAAACAGGTCGAGCAGAAGTGTTTTCATATATGTATCCGTATTTGGAATGCACATAGAGATTAAAAAAATATAAATGGGGTATTTGCTTGAGTGCACTTCACTCTTTTGACTCACTGTAATTAACTATATATATTTTTTCTATCTTCCCATTCATGCCAACTAATTTTTTTGACTCTTCTCAGTGAAATAGACATATTAATGAAGATGTAGTTTAACCAAAAAATAAAATAAAAGGTGCAATTTAATAAAAAAAGAGTTACGGATTCCCATCCTCGAGCATCTTCATGTTGAGGAAAGAGTTACGGATTCCCATCCTCGAGCATCTTCATGTTGAGGATGTGGTAAACAATTCAAAACAATATTCTTTAATTTTATATACCAGTCTGAACAAAAAACAATGTGGGCAAGAAGCAGGAGGAAAACGAAACTATATCTAACTCTAACTGCTAAAGGTTTGAAGAATTAAAATTTTAAGCATACAAAAGGAGGAAGAAATACAAAACATAACAAAACCTTTTAATCTCAAACTAGTTGAGAAAAAGGAGGAAGAAATATTCTGGACAAATTAAACTGACACTAACCATTCTCAGTTTCGATTCCATTCGTGTCAAGTTGTGTCGACCCATCCCAATTCCGCCCCTCCAACGCTCGCAACCACGTCCCACTCCAGCCGTTAGCAATTAAGCCGGTAGTCTGTAGCACTACTAGAAGGCAAACAACCAACGCCCATGTCAACCTCCTCGACAAGTGGGGACCACTCCCGGCCCGCTTGGTCTCCTCGGCCGCCTTATCGACATCACCGGGCTCTTCAATGCCCCACATTGGACTTTTGTTCCTCTTCATTTCGTAGCCTTAGACTTCACATAGAATTGTTACATTAGTTTTTTGATTGTCACACTCGTTATATTATAGGCATTGGAGAGAGAAAATGGTGAGGTTTTAATTAGTGAAGTCGTTTTCAACGCGATCCGGTTCTTCTACGTTCTCACTTTGCTATCTACGTACGTCTCTTTTCGGATCTGGTGTCGTTAGATTAGTTTGTAGCTTCTTTCCCTGAATCTTACGAATTATCGAGTCTATAAAATCTCAAACAATCGAGCAGTTCGGACTTCTGCCAATAGAAACTTGCGGTGGGACTTAAACATCGCATGCATGGGAAATTAATTTGGAATGTAACAACGTAAACCATGATGTTCGCATTTGAATATATGGTTGACAGGTTGTCACATGTAATCACTTGGCTAGTTAATATATAAATTTGAACCACTTGTATTAGTTAATCACCGACGCTGGTTAGGAAAAGTCAGGGCGAGGGGGGTTGAATCTACTAATTAATTAATCACTTCCAAAAAAATCTACTAATTAATATGGTTTGACTTTGTTCAACTTAAGATGGTATTTCCAATATGATTAGAAAAAAAAATCAACCCGCAAATCCAAGATTGCACCATAACAACACGTTAATATATACCATCTATAATTTGTTCGAAACAAACGTTATATTTCCCAACTCCTCTCCTTATATGTTTTGGGCCGTATTTTGGGCCCATCGAAGCAGTGCTTTTCCTCTCTCTCTCTCTCTCTCTCTCTCTCTCTCTCTCTCTCTCCAGTTCAATTGACACTCACCTTCGACGGGAGTTGTTGCAATGGCGGCGGCGGCGTTGAGGAAGAAGTCGATGACAGCGTTGGCGTCGAATCTGCGTTCCATGTCTCATATCGCCGTCGCCCCGTCTTACTACTCTGCTTCCATGGTCCCACCCCCTCCGTCACAACCCCAACTCCCCCCTTCGCTCCCCTTCCAAGGATCCATGGAACTCATGGCCGTCCCCAAGAAGAAGGTAACCTAACCTAAACCCTACGTGTTCCGGATTGCCTTTTCGGACAACGGATTGAAGTTTTGCATTGAACTAAATTCATCAGTAAAGCTGGATTTTGCAGAATTAGGTTTATAATCACATTTTGATTCTCTAAAATTAAGAACCAAATGTGATTTACAATGCATCAACATCAACATTACCCAAAAACCTCAAATTAGGAGTCGACGAAGGCTCCTGCCTAAGCAGATACCAATCATTCGAACACCGCAAAGCGGCATCACCCCACCAGCCATCCACCCACCTCTTAGAGAAACTACGACAACACGAAGCGCTCCAAAGGAAATGCGCACCACACACCGAATCATACAACAAGACCCTCCAACTACTCGAGTCCGGCGAGACGAATGCAGAAACAGAATGCAACTACGTGGTCTGGATGCCATTCGGTTCTCTGGGGAACAGAATGCTCACTCTTGACTCCACCTTCTTGAGGAGGGGGGTGTTGGATGTACGATACCATACCCCTGTCACTCTGCGACGGAGATGTTGTTTCTAATTGACCCGTGATATGAAACCTAGACAACTTTCTTCTAATTTACAATAAATAAGAATCGTATACTGCTTATACGAACGGCATTTGATTTAGTCCAATTTATCCCAAAAGCCAAAAAATAACTTTATCTTTGACTCCATTAGGAATGTACACCAAATGTGATTTACAATTGGCATCTAAAACTTAGAGTCTTCGTACTAAGACTAGGGTATTTTTGGGAACTGATTATGAGATATTATCAAGATGTCTTGATTCCAAGCTGACCCTTAATGATTTCATCCAAACAAAAGCCATCCTAATATACCACTTATTATGTTGAGGTAAGAATCACATAGTTGGGTTATTGACTTATTGCATTTTATTGTTGAATTGTTTCATGATATTGTCGTCTATCTATGACTTATGTTACCCGTTTGCACCACTTTCAGACTTTCACCGTTATATTGTTCCATGTAAATATAATTAGCAGCAATTCAGAGTTTTTCCACTAATTTTTAATGCAATTCACTATACTGTCTGTATTATATTCTTTAGTGAAGTGTAGTTAAATCATAACAAGCAGGTTAAACTAGTTACGACTTTGCTAACACCCTGATGAATCTTTTCATTTAGAGAAATTTTTAGAAGTCTACTTGCTTCAAATTTTCGAAGCAATAATGTTGCTGGATACAGTAATGGTTTAAGCTTAAATGCGTGATCCTCATAGGATTACTATTTGCTTAACTGAGCGTAGTCTGTGTGGAACTTTATATTGATGTTTTTAGCTGTTCATTACCATTTCAGATTTTATTTCTTGCTTTTCTGATGGTTGCATTGTCTTCTGTAGTGCTGTATGTTGTTTTGCTGATTATACCGATAATAGATTACTAGCTGTTTACGACAATAGGTTCTCAGGACTGTGACTGCATTCTAATATACGCTTTACACATGTACTTTCAACCCTGCAGGTGACACCTCACAAGAGAGGGCTAAGAAATGGTCCAAAGAATCTGAAACCTGTTCCAGTTATTGTACGATGCAAGTATGTATTCTTTCTGGTTTTATCATCTCAGGATTTAGTTTAGAGATATATTAAAATATAGTAACCTTCGGTGCTCAATTTTGAGGATGTATTGTTGATTCGCGGGGATAAAAAAAACTGTGAATCCTGCTATTTTAAGCGAAAAGTTACCAAAAATGGTCGCCGATATTTCGTTTTGGCTTAAATTTTAAATACCATTTAGGCAGTTATATATATTTGTTAGATAGTTCTTATGGTTCCGGAGTTGTACTTTTTAAGACATCATATTTTAGCCTTTAAATTTTATTTGAAGGCTCTGGAATCTGTTACTGTCATTGTAGTTGTACAATGCAAGTAATTCTTCTGCATTACCAATCACCAAGGTTCTGAAACCTGGACCAAAAGCCAGACCAGTCAGGGCACAAGATTGAATCAGCCTGGACTGCCAGTTCAACTAAGAAACTTGGCAAAAAATATCTGCTTTTATACACCTAATGGGACTGCCCTCCCAAAGGGTCTCGCCTGTTCAACCAGCTTGTCTGGTTGGTGTTTCATAACATTGTCAATTACCAAATACTAGCTTAACAAATAACAAACATCCTATTTAACATTATTACATGTATTGGCTTGTGAATTCCAGAGTCAAACTAAACCACTTAACTCTTGAAGCCAAACCCAACCAAACCAAACCATTTGTTCTTTGCCTTGGTTTGGTTCATGACTCTGAAAAACATAAACATCGTTCATTAAAGGTATTAATTGCCTTTAGTTGTATTCAGAACATGCTTATCTGAGATACAAAGACATATATCATCCCTTTTACACAAAGTAGTAGATTGCATGCTCAAATTACAAGACATTGTCTACAGAATTAATGCCTAAGATGATTTTCTACCTTTTCTTATATTTGCAATGCTTTCTTTTGCCAATTAAGTGTTATGTTTTTTGTGATTTGCTTTGCTTTGCAGAAGCTGTGGCCGAGTCAAGTTACCCCACTTCTACTGTTGCAGTGGAGATAGAGGGAGCAGTGGCAAGAGTGAGGAAACAAACTAGTATTCTTCTTAGTAGTTTCACTCCAGATATGGTTAGTATATGTAAGCATTAGAACAAGTTTCTGTTTCAAGAACTTGGAAAATTTTGAGTTGCTCGTGTAATGATCCAATGAGTTGCTCAATCAGCTCTTTTGTGTACTGCCTGTCACTATGTTTGTGACCGACACCAGTGAAGAAAGTTGTCAAAATGCATTAGAATTGAGCTCTGGTGAGGATCGCTGGTTCATACTGCAGGAGATGCAAGTTCTCTTGGAGTTGACAGTCTTGTAGTTCTATACTTCTATATTGAATAATTGTTCGGTTGATTTATATTGAAATTCCTTCACTAGGCAAGTAGCCACACAGAATTTTCAATTTTGATCATCACCTTTTCCCTCCGTCTCTGTGGTATCACTGTGAAACTATAATTTATGATCAACATGCAGTTATAAGCGCACAGTGGTGATTAGGGTATGTGGACTTGGTCCCACGGGCCGATCAACATCCCATTCTAAGCTTTTGTTTATTCTTGTGATTTTGATAAAAGAAATTTTACTCATCTTACTTTTTAGGATCATTATTTATTTTGAACGTTTTTAAGGACCAGTATTTATTATATGAAATGAAATATTGTATTACTGTGTTAGTCATCGGACAAAGTTGCGAGAAAGAGTTGCAACCGGCTAGCAAAACTAAACTTCTATTGCCACACGATCTCGCAATTTGCAACAAGTAATTGGAACTTATACGTGATTTCGTGGATTGCAGGTGAAATGAGGTTTTGTAAATTGTAATACATGGTTCATAGCCCCTTTTCTCCTGCGTGGCTGCATCTTATCTCCTTCATTCCTTCTGAGGTCACAAAAGGCCTCATTTGCCTGTAGTTCTCAGAAAAGCGGTTTCGGAATTTGGAATTCTCAACGGATATACTTATTGATCCGAAACATCCCAAATACCAACACCAAACAGAATTGTCTTCCACACAAAACGAAGGTTAACTATCATAAAAGCTGGAAAAATAAACCTCACGAATGCTCGCATGTCTAGTAAGAGATTATAACTTTTTTTTATATTATACATTTCAAGAGATGAGCGGTTGTTTTAAACTAGAGGACACCAATGTTGGGACCTGAGGTGTATTTTTGTGTGCACGTCGAGATTCAATCTCAAAACTTGAAAGTATAATTCCACGACCAGTTGTACTTGATGTCGGGAGAGGGAACAATATTACAACCCTTGATGCGTTTAGATGATTTAAATTAAAGTAAAATGACATAAATTAAATTATCCCACCCAGAATTTATCATCACCAATTCACCATCATTAGCAGAAAATTAGTAAAAATAAATATCTTCATCAAAGAGGAATGGAAGTGTGTCAACGAGCCCCCTCCCATCGATTCTCCGTCTCATACTGGGGATAACGAGCCAACATCCGCCACGTGTCACCTACCTTCCCCCTCATATACTCGGTTCGATCCCCCAACAACCACTCGAGCACAACAACCAACCCTCTCCGCTCCAATCCAAGTCCAACCAGCCGTTATGGCCTCGGCCGCCGCGTCCCTTTTCTCGTCGACGATCATCCCCAACCAGACCCTCCGGGGTCTCCCTCTCCGCCGGACTCCCACTCTCCCGGCCTTCACTTCCAGGTCCATCTCGCCCTTTCACTTCTTACCTGGGAATTTGTTAGACATCTGATTTGAGACCATAATAAGTGTTTGATGTTGTTCCGGAGGTAATTGAGGCCTACAATTACCGTGAAACAATCTGTTCTTTTCCGACTGTGATGATATGTTCTTTCGAGAATGCTATGCTAATTAGGTTTTGGACGGTTTGGTGTAAAAGACTTGGTTTGTGCTTTGCTTGGCAATATATCCCGTCCCGACTTAGGTGAGTCAACTGCTCTGGTTTGAGCTCGAAACTCGACTTGAGTTCAACTCAAGTCCGATTTTGCTCGAGAATATGAATGAGCTAGCTAAAAATAGGAGAAGTCTTGACTTGAGTTTTATAGTTATACTTACATTTATTTTTGGCATTTAGTTATATTTAAATCAATACTTGAAGTGCCGCCACCAATGGTATAACTGACTTTATTACTTATTATCCCACTAGGTTATCTGACTTTGCGCCTGTATCATCATGCTTACGAGCTTGAAGCTTCTAATTCTTCTGGATACTAAATTACGTAACTTTCTTAGGTTTGAGTTCTTGATCTTTATTTCAGGAAGACTGTTCAAACCATAGTGAAGGCTACAGCAAGGGTTGATAAGTTCTCAAAAAGTGATATAATTGTTTCTCCATCCATTCTTTCTGCCAACTTCGCGAAATTGGGAGAGCAGGTCTGCTGTCAATTCCTATGTTGCAGAAGTAACTTTTATCTAAACTCTGTAGCATCTTGTAATTTGCGTTTATGAGTATAGAACCGTTTTCCTCCATAGTTGATTTCTCAAAAAGTTGGCTTTCATATTCTGCATGACCTTTTCTTTACATTTTTTTATTTATGCCTAAGTACTTATAACCCGTTTGCCCCAAGGTGTAGTGTTTTCTTACATTGATCATAGAAGAAGAATAGAAATACCATATGCAAATACTTCACAGTCGTTCCTTGTGAACGTTATTTTTGTTTGTACTTTAAATATGGGCTCTCTGTCTTTTATGACCACTGTAAACTGCTTATTGTCTAGAATATTACAGCTGTTAGATCTAATGAAGTGTTGTTAGACACAAAAGTACATTGCAAATGCCTCGTTTTTAGTTTGTCTCCTTTCTTTAGGTCAAAGCCGTTGAAGTGGCTGGATGTGACTGGATACATGTTGATGTCATGGATGGACGTTTTGTGCCAAACATTACCATTGGACCCCTTATTGTTGATGCTCTGCGCCCTGTGACTGATCTTCCATTGGACGTACATTTGGTATCACTCTTTTTCTGCATATGTACATTCAAACGAATAGATAATCTAGTATCTTCTTTACCAATTTGTAAACAACTCTCTTTGTGGAAAATTGATTGTAGATGATTGTGGAGCCTGAGCAAAGAGTTGAAGATTTTATCAAGGCTGGGGCAGATATTGTTAGTGTTCATTGTGAACAATCCTCCACTATCCATTTGCATCGCACTATTAATCAGGTAATTTTTATATATTATGATTCTTTATATGGAACCCTTATCTCTGGTGAAAGAACAGTTAGGTTGTCTTCAATGTTTGTGCACCATTGTTGTTGACCTAGAGTGCTTATACTCGATTTATTATAAAATTATACACTCCTGGTACGAAGAAAAATAATAACACCATATAAAGAAAGTCATCCTTTGTAATGGCATCCTGACATGTTTAGTGAAAGTCATCATTAAAATATTATATAGTGATTTAATTCATAGCTGCCTACCCCAACTAGTTTGGGATAAAAGGCTTTGTTGTTGTTTAATTCATAGCTGTTCATAGTTGCGCTCGGAAGAAATCAAATGTTTCGAGATCAACATATTATTTTTGTTTCTTTAGAATTATCAGTGGTTCTCGATCTTCTCTATGTTAAAACCAATGTCTACTACTTTATACACTATATCCAACTTTCTAATGCATCCTTTCAAAATCGTTAAAATATCTTCATCTTGCAATTTTCTCAATTCAGATTAAGAGCCTTGGAGCAAAAGCTGGAGTTGTCTTAAACCCTGGAACCCCATTAGCAGCAATAGAATATGTGATAGATGGTAATTTTAATTTCCTGAAATCTGGATCTTCTACTACAATTTATTTGTCATTGAGATGGTATAATACAGCGAATATCTTTCTTGGAATTTTAAGTGCATAAAACTCCTGTTACCTTTTACCTCAAATTATGTCTGGTACTATTGTGTATGATCATCTGTATTTTCTTTTTTATGTGCTTACTTGAACAAGTGGCTTTGACGAGGACAGCTGTAGGTAGCATATATAATTTATAGTTTGTATTCAATCACTAGAGAACAGTAATGCCTTTTTTCTTTCTGCCATTCTTTGTTGGCTTTTCGTATGCATAAGAGGTGGTACTTTTTTCGTGTGCTCATTCCTGTTTGTCCTAGCAGTTGTGGACTTGATACTGATTATGTCTGTTAATCCTGGTTTTGGCGGTCAAAGCTTCATCGAGAGTCAGGTGAAGAAAATTGCAGACTTGAGAAGATTATGCGTCGAGAAGGTAACATACTAGCATATGAAGTTCCTTCTAACAACAAAATACTATTCATAGAGTCCATTATGATCCATAATCTTTCTTAAATAGGGTGTGAACCCATGGATAGAAGTTGATGGTGGAGTTGGCCCTTCTAATGCTTACAAGGTGATATATCATCTCTTATCAATATCTTGTATTATTTTTTACATCACCTAATATATTTAAAACGCCTTATAAGTCACATTTCTTAATAGAAAATTTCCTAGCAACTTGTTATTTGATAACCCCATTTTGACGGAGCACTTTCTAATAACAATAATAATACATATTAGACCATTAGTATACATATTTCAAACTTCTTGACTTTGCATATTTTTGTTTCTAGAAAACACCTAGAATAATTTGTTTAGACAAAAGTTATCTCAACTATAAAGCTCCTAATCCTGTATGTAGAAATACTTGGTTGAGGTCCTTTTATGGGAATTCAACCCCTCCCTTTTTTTCCTATAGTGACATCCCTTCTCCCTCCTTTTTAAGAAAGAATAAAAGCAGTGGAATGACACATGAGAAATTGGGGAATGATGATGCTTATTTTTCAGCTACATCCACTTTATCCTCCCTAATTACAACTTTATGATATTTAATCTACTCAAAATCCAAGTTTGTTCAAGTATAATTAATACATGGAGTAATAAAATAGTCCCTGGACTCCCTGCAACACCTATTATTGTGGCCCAAACTCCAAGAGTTACTGGTAAATCAACTGCTTGATTTCATCATAAATGTCCAATCTTTGCATTGATGAAATCTAGTGCTAGAAGCAAGAGGACAAGTTTAGGGAATTGTCTACGGAACTACTGCAACATGAAGTGTTTACATCTGATTATGTGGACGTTGCTTTTGTCTACTTTAGCATGCACTTGCAAATAAAATTTGAAGAAGCCTTTCATTTGCAAGTTTTGTATGTATTTCATTTTGGAGCATGAAACATTATTATTGATCTCTAAATTATTTATGATCTTGTTTGTTGCAGGTCATTGAGGCTGGCGCAAATGCTCTAGTTGCTGGTTCTGCTGTTTTTAAAGCCAAAGATTACGCCGAAGGCATGAAATATGTTATTCTTTTTATATGTGTTGTATACAAGTGAATATCACCTTACCTTTGTCTTACTTGTACATTATGATTGCTTTCAGCTATAAGAGGGATCAAGACCAGCAAAAGGCCTACAGCCGTACCTGTATGAAAGAGGAAATTATTTGATCACCAGCTATTTTTGAGGTGAGCTTTATTAGACCTTTTCAGTTAAAACTATATTATGGGGACATGCCAACATCAAACTACTTCTTTGAGCTATCTCGTTTTTTAGAGGCACTCTTGTGTCGTCACATTGAGATAAACTTCTTCTTTCCTTCTTAAGCAGCATTTACTAAGTCAATCTCCTTGTTTTGCAGATTGGGAGGGGGAGAATAAGAGAAACCCGTCGTGTTAAGACTAGATACGACTGTCATGCAGATCTATTCCGTTTCTGTTTCAGTGGAATCTCCAGCAATCTGTTGGTGGTGTATGAGGTTGTTATAGATGGTCATGTGAATAATTTACACTTTGAGACACCCGAAGTCTATGGGAGTTGGCGCCTTCCTTTCGTTGATCTTCAAATTAATATCTTTATTTATTGTGTTCTTGTAATAATCTACTGAAATGCAAGGATTGAATATGATTTGAGGAAATCAACTGTGCAACTGATATGTCAAACATTGACGTTTCTGATTCCAAATAATGCTCACTTGTGCATGTCTGTGATAATGGCAAACTGTGACGATGTGCATACACACCGACACAAACTAAATCAAATTCTACTCGTAGTGGAGCTCACTCCTATTCAACCTGGGACCACCTGAAAGGCAAATAAATGTATTCTTAGTTAGCAACCAAAATTAGTTGTCGAGTAATACGAGATTTGTATCTAGTTGGTCTGGAGACTTAAAGCAAGATGTGAGTTCAATCTTCGTCTTTGTAACAACTTGAGGTCGGTTGGAACATTAATAGTCTGTTTGGATAACAACTTAGGAGAGAAAAGAAAAAAAAAATGTGTTTCTTTTCTTTTCTCTTCTCTTGTTTGGATACTCATTATAACAAATACGTTTCTCTTGTTTGGTTAACATCTTACGAGAGAAAAGAAAAGAAACATTCTAAAAGATCAAAATATCCTTTATTTTGTATTATACTTTTGACTTACATCTTTCTACATAATTTTATAATGTTCAGAACTATAAATTATTACAAATAAAAACATATTCACCAAACTTGAAAAATTAAAGTCATACAAACTCAGAAATGTTACAAACAAGGTAATATGTAAAATATTAAACTCACCTGGATCGGTGTAGACTAATTCAAATGGGAGTGAGAAATGAGTAGGGTGAAATATTTAGGTGGGAAAGAAAAGAAGGTAGAACGGTTGGGTGACGGAAGATGAAACGAGAAATGAATATTTAGATGTAGCAAATTAGGATTTTTGGGTAGGTTTTTTAATAAGAATATTTTGGTCACTAAAATATTATTTATTCACTTTCTCTCCATTTCTCTCCAAATTGGAGAGAAAATTGAAATTTTGTATTATAATATTTCTTTTCTTTTCTCTCCTTGAGTCGTTATCCAAACGAGGGAAAACCCAACTTTCTTTCTTTTCTTTTCTTTTCTCTCCTCAAGTTGTTAACCAAACATACCCTAAGAGTGTTAGACACTTTTGATATCTTCCGGATAAGACGATAATGTAGGTATTTCGCGTAAGTACCCAAAATATATTAAAATTATATAAATAAGTACATGTAATTCCAAGGGTATGTTTGGTTAACAACTTGAGAAGAGAAAAGAAAAGAAAAGAAAAGAAAGTTGAGTTTTCTCTCGTTTGGATAACGACTTAAGGAGAGAAAAGAAAAGAAAAGAAAAGAAGAGAAATGAGGAGAAATGTTATAATACAAAATCCAATTCAACTTTCTCTCCAATTTTGGAGAGAAATGGAAAGAAACGGAGAGAAAGTGAATAAATAATATTTTAGTAACCAAAATACCATTACTAAAAAAATCTACCAAAAATCCTAATTTGTTACCTCTAAATACTAATTCCCCGTTCCATCTTCCGTCACCCAACCGTTCTACCTTCTTTTCTTCTCCACCTAAATATTCCCTCATACTCATATTCTCATTTCTCACTCTCATTTGAATTAGTCTACACCGATCGAGGTGAGTTTTGTTAACACTATGATAGGAAAATTGCTGAAAAATTCTATCATGTTATAATCATTTGTAGTATTATTTTATAATCTTTCATTTGAAAATTTTGAGTTGGAATAAAATTTGTGTTTTTTAATTTATTACGAATTTTGAGAATTTAAATTTGATATATTCCTATTTATGAGTAAGATCTATATCCAAATTAAAAATAAAAATTGTTTAACTTTAATTTTTAGGTCGGAATAGAATTTCTTGTTCTTCGAGTTTTATAATGTTTTATTTGATTACGGATTTCAAGAATTTGAATTTGTAGTATTTCTATTTTTTGGTTAACACACACATATATATATAAGTTACAAATAGTAATTTAATTTTAACCTTTATAAAGTGGTACTTCAATTGATCAACAAAGTACTTTATAAACCATATTCTACTTTGACAAATTTATATATAATTTTTTAAAACTTATGTTAAGTATTTGCAAATTTATATATAATTGTGTTGAGAGAACAAAAAACGTTCATTTTAAATATTTCGGAAGAATTGGTATCTTTATGTATTAATTTTACATGAGAAATGTTTTTTTAATATTTTGCAAATTAACTTGTTTGTAACATTTCTGAATTTGTATGACTTCAAATTTTCAAGTTTGGTGGATATATTTTATTTGTAATAATTTATATATAGTTCTGAACATTATTAAAATAATGTAGAAAGATGTATGTTATTGATAATACAAAATAAGGATATTTTGGTCTTTTAGAATGTTTTTTTTTCTTTTCTCTCATAAGATGTTAACAAAACGAGAGAAACTTATCTGTTATAATGGGTATCCAAACAAGAGAAAAGAAAAGAAACATTTCTCTCCTAAGTTGTTATCTAAATAGACCACAAAGATATTGGGGATAATTCGAAGTTACGCCCACTTATTTCTCCAAAAGTTCCTTTAGAAACAAAAAGAACTCCAAATTGTTTCCCGTTCCCAAACAAAAGAATCTCGTATTATATTGTTAGGCGAGGAGGTTAGTTCAACAACAACTTTCATTTGTCATTGTTCAGAGTTTAGACCACAAACAACAAGACGGCCTCTTCCAACTTCCAAGTTGGTTGACTCCATTTTGCTAATTGCTACCCGTTGCAAGCTATAACCATAAATACCATGTTCTACAAGAGTCCGTTTACAAAAACACCAAGAAATTTGCACGCACCGTAAGGGCATTGTTAACGGTAGTGTTTTGAGGTCGTGGACGACCTCACGACCATGTTAAAACTTTTTTAACCCCGTAAAATCAAGGTTGCGACCCGGTCGTTCAAACAACCGGGTCGTTGACCTGGTCGTTTATTATTTTATTAATTTTTGATTTTTTTTAGTTTCGTTTTTGTTTTGATTTTTTTATTTTTTTATTTGAGTTTTTTTTTGAAAATACGTTTTATAATTGTTTTGATTTTTTAGAATTTTTTTTAATTTTTTTTTAATTTTACCAAGATGGATTCCGAAATGATGTGGACGAGAAATATAAATTATTGTGGGTTGTGTTAGGTTGTGGTTAAGACGTGGTAGTATAGAAAATAAAAGAAAATGAGTTGAGTAAACAGAAATCTGACTTGGAAGGGTGGAAGGTGGAAGGGAGACAGTTGATTTCGAAGAGACAGCTGACGACGAGGTCGGTCCAGTTCATCGTCAGTGATGACCTAAAAGCCAACAAAAAAGAGAGGAGCAAACCTTCTTCCACTCCAACACTCCGCGATCAAATCGAGGGTCAACTCAACCCTCAAGTCCTCCCGAAAATGGATCACTCCAGTTGGAGGAGAAGCAGATGCTTCCAGTCCTTCCTCCTTCTCGCCGTCGTGGTGTTGGTGTGGGGTCCGTCGGGGATGCGATCGCTCCGGTTCGAGGTGGAGTCGGGGCACACCAAGTGCATCTCCGAGGACATCAACCTCAACGGCATGTCCGTCGGCAAGTACTCCGTCATAAACCCCGCCGACGTCCGCAACCCGAACCGCCCCGACGAGGCCACGGCTAATCAGCGCCCTCTCCCCGACTCCCACAGGGTCACCGTCACGGTAATCCCCCGATTATATTGTTTTTATTTTTCGTATATTTTCATGAATTATATATTCTTTTTTTTGGCAACCAGAAGGAAAGTCCACACTACAAACTTTTAAGAAAATCTCAAGATATTGTCAGACCTAGGAATTTAACATGTCACCTTTACCATAGGCGTCTTACCTCTTGTTGTCTGGTGAACTAACTAAACACATTTGAATTATATCTATTTGTTTTAGGCGTCAACCTTTACCATAGGAGATTTCATGTCATGTTCTTTTTGTGTCAGATGTTCGTGGGTCGTGAAATTGTGTCTATCATCTCAATTCAAGGTGGATTTGGTGTTTAGATTTTTAAAAGCTAAATAATTTTGGATTGTGTGCTTTTATTTTATTTTTATTTTTTGTGTGGAAATGAAGTTGAGATTCAGATGCGGAATTCTGTTTGTGGAACATACTTTTTTGCCCCAAAAATAAATTTGTGTCAACTATTTTTGGTTTTATGGCGAATTGTAGGTAACTTCGCCTTATGGGACTAGCATTCACTATGGCGAGCGTGTTGAGTCGGGGAACTTTGCTTTCACGGCGTCAGAGTCAGGGGATTTCATGACGTGCTTTTGGACCCCGGATCATAAGCCGCCTGTAAAGGTGACCGTTGACTTTGAGTGGAGGACTGGCATGGCTGCCAAGGACTGGTCCTGTAACATCCCGAAACAGCGGAAATTTTAAAAAAAATAATAATCAAGACAATCAACTCAATAATCAAAGGCGGGACTGTTACTTCTCATAAATCATAAAAGTGGTGCACCAAAATACATCAGAGTTTATCAAAAGATACATGATTACAGCAAAACGACAACAGAAGATAAAAAGGTAATCATGTCGACCTCAGCGGCCCGAGAAGAGGATCCAACTCCAAAATGCGCGTCCCCGCCGATCACCACCCAACTGGACCTACTGCGGTCCTGAAAATATATAACAACGATGCCTGAGTTTCCAGAAGGAAACCCCGTATGCCAACTCACCTATATGCATGCATCACATAATGAACCTATCATACTAGTAGCATGTCATGGCATCAACAGAAGGTAAAACAGTTCCCCCGAAGGGTAAAACAGGACATCAGTCCGACAATCAACAACGAGTCTCCCGAGGAGACCTACTGCAGGCACATGCAGTCTAGTAGCCCGCGACATCGCACCCCCCACACGCAGCTACACTACTCAAGGGTTCGGCAGGGAGCCTCTGTCACGTCTACGCGCCGATAGAAACAGATCTGTAAATCTCAGTGGTCGGGGCCACAGGGACCAACGGGGCCGTCGCCCGGAAGGTATAACAACATCATCTCGGTAGGTGCCCAGCCGAGGAAAACAACAAGCCGGCACAGCCTCGGCCCAACAATCATCATCGCCGGCACAACCTCGGCGGCATCACCGGCACAGCATCGGTGGTCCATCACAACGTCCGGCACAGCATCGGACGGGTCCAGACCGAAGTCTGCCAGGTCATCAGGCTCCTCGAGCCGCGAACACCAACCGCGCCGCTATAAAAGCAGGGCAGCGACCTCCGTAGCCCCAAGGGCCGGTAGTCACCTCACCCAACGCCAGTTGCGTGCCCGCACAACATCAATACTGGGATCCGCGATCCCTCAGGCCTGCTATACTACAAAGTGCCAACAATCATCTCAAAAGTCACGGTCCATACATGGAGCTGACGCGTCCCGAACACCCACACTCTTCCCAACGGCGGTCCCTGGGCAGGCACGCATCACGCGCCCACCGTCACCTCCCGGCTCACGCACAAGGCGAGGACACGGGTTTCCGTGGACAAAGTTGGCATTCACAACAGGACCCAGGAATTCAGTTCTGAGCAGATTCGGTCGACCGAAATAGTCTAACCGGTCGACCGTTTTCACGAGGAATTCGGTCGACCGAAAGTCTGAATCGGTAGAACTCACTGCTCAACACTAATTCCCCAACGGTCGAACAAAAGTCTAAAACCGGTCGACCGAACGAGGTCAAAATCCGGAGTCTGGTCAACATTAAATTCCACTCTATCGGTCGACCGACTCAGGGGTCTCGGTCGACCGAAAACAGACAGGGTCAACCTAGTATTCTACGTCATCAAACGGTCGAACGTAAACATACTACCGGTCGAACAAACATGCAATCGGTCGAACGCAGTATAAATCGGTCGAACAATTCAAACAATACTAACAGGTACACTTAAGTTCCGGTCGAACACAACAAGGACCGGTCGACCGATAACAGGTAGAAAATCCCAACTCACCAGCAATAATGCACTACCGGTCGACCGCCCCAAGGCATCGTTCGACCGGTGAAGGTTAAAGTCGGGCAAACAGTGCTAAAACGGTCGACCGCCCGAAGGACCCGGTCGACCGTTGGTCGTCTTCAACCTCGCGCCAGCCGAGGGTTTTCGAAGAACGCGTCGCCGGAGAGGTCCTCGACCTCCCCCGACCGACCAACAACACCCTTCCACAAGGGTGGGCAACAAAATCACACTAATGAGCGGCATACCTCACGAGAACGACGAACAAAGCCGGAGCACCGCTCGCGCACGCCGTCTCCGGTGACCACCACGCGCTCAAGACTCCGCACCTCTCACGCCGGGATCAAACTTCCGCCTTCGTCACCAACCACACGAGCTCCGTCCTCCTCTACTGCCGCCGGAAAAGAAAGGAGAGTGTGAGGAAGGTGGTGGAAGAATGGAATGGGAAAGGAAAAGAAGAAGAAGAAGAAGATGGGAGATCTCCTCCTTAAAACCCAATCCTCAACCCACACCACCCCACCACACACCTACACACGCACCATCCCCCTAAGCCATCACTTCCTCTCTCTCTCTCCACCAAAGTCAAACCTCTCCATACCTCCCTCTCTCCTCTTTAATCACCAATTAACCCTAAACCGGGTTAGGGACATAACAATCCACCCAACTTAAAAGGATTTCGTCTCGAAATCAAGCAACTACTCACCGAAAAGCTCTGGATACTGCCTTCTGACATCCTCCTCAATCTCCCAAGTGGCCTCGCGCTCGCTGTGATGCTGCCACCTGACCTTCACCATCGGAATGGTCCTCCTCCTGAGCTGGTGATCCATGCGATCAACAATCTCGACCGGCCTCTCCTCGAGCGACAAGTCCTGCTGAATCTCTGGCACTGCTATCTCAATAACGTGCGACGGATCTGCAACGTACTTCCTCAGCATCGATACATGGAAGACGTTGTGAAGACCCGAAAACTGCGGCGGCAAAGCAATCCGGTAGGCAACCTCTCCAACTCGGTCCAAGATCTCGAACGGCCCAACATACCTCGGACTCAGCTTCCCCTTCTTCCCAAACCTCATCACACCTCGGGCAGGGGAAATCTTCAGAAACACATGGTCGCCCACCTCGAAACTCAGCGCTCGTCTGCGTCGATCTGCATAACTCTTCTGCCTGCTCTGTGCCGTGGCCAGTCTCCTCCTGATCACATCCACCTTCTCTGCATACATCTGCACGATCTCTGGCCCAACTAACTGCCTCTCGCCCACATCACTCCAGCATACCGGTGATCTGCAAGGCCTCCCGTACAAAGCCTCGTACGGTGCCATCCCAATACTCGAGTGGTAGCTGTTGTTGTAGGCGAACTCTATCAGTGGCAGATGCTCATCCCAGTGCCCTGCCCAATCCAATGTGCATGCTCTCAGCATATCCTCCAGGGTCTGTATCGTCCTCTCTGACTGACCATCGGTCTGCGGATGAAACGCTGTACTGAATCTCAGACGCGTCCCCAAGGCCTGCTGCAGACTCCCCCAAAATCTGGAAGTGAAGCGAGGATCTCGATCTGAGATGATGCTCACTGGTACTCCATGCAACCTGACTATCTCCTCCACGTATAACTTAGCTAGACCCTCCAAAGGCAACGTGGTCCTGATCGCTAAGAAATGCGCCGACTTGGTCAGTCGATCGACTATCACCCAAATCGCGTCGTGGAATCTCCTCGTCTTCGGCAATCCTGTGACAAAATCCATCGTCACGTGCTCCCACTTCCACTCAGGAAGCTCAATACTCTGCATCGGTCCTGCCGGCCTCTGATGCTCAATCTTCACCTGCTGGCAGACTAAGCATCGCTCCACAAACTCTGCAATATCCCTCTTCATGCCCTTCCACCAGAAGTTCCGCTGCAGGTCCTTATACATCTTCGTGCTCCCCGGGTGAATGGTGTATCTGGCTCTGTGTGCCTCCTCCATGATGTCATCTCTCAGCCCATCAACCTTCGGCACCCAAATCCGACTCCTGAACCTCAGACCACCATCAACCCCCACACTGAAATCTGATCCATCTCTGGAAGCCAACTGTAGCAGACCAGCTAACTCCTCATCCCCCTGCTGAGCCTGAACTAACCGTGAGACAGTCTGCGGCTCCACCCGAAGCCCAGCAATCACTGCTCCCTCTGAGCCCTCTGTGAATGGTCTCCACTCTGAGAAGGCCTCGAGTAGCCTCCACTCCTGGATGCACAGACTCGCAACTGAAACCTCCACCTTCCTGCTCAGCGCATCTGCAACCGAATTCGCCTTCCCCGGATGATAGGAAATGGTGAAGTCGTAGTCCTTAATAAACTCGAGCCATCTGCGCTGCCTCATATTCAGCTCCTTCTGCGAGAACAAGTACTTCAGACTCTGATGATCGGTGAAGACCTCGAACTGCTCGCCATACAGATAGTGCCTCCAGGTCTTCAACGCGTGAACTACTGCTGCTAACTCCAGATCGTGAGTCGGGTAGTTCTTCTCGTGCACCTTCAGCTGTCTCGAAGCATACGCGACCACCTTCCCATGCTGCATCAGAACACAACCCAAGCCTACTCCTGATGCATCACTGTAAATCACGTAGCCTCCACTGCCACTCGGTAGCGTCAGAATCGGCGCTGTCGTCAGACGCCTCTTCAGCTCCTGAAAGCTGTCCTCGCACTTCTGGGACCAAACGAACTTGACGCCTTTCTGCGTCAATGCTGTCAGCGGCGATGCAAGCCTGGAGAAATCCTGGATAAATCGTCTGTAATATCCTGCCAGACCTACGAAACTCCTGATCTCCGTCACGCTCGTCGGGGCTCTCCACTGAGTCACTGCCTCGACCTTCGCCGGATCCACTGAAATCCCATCTGCTGACACAATATGCCCCAGAAAAGCCACCTGATCCAACCAAAACTCGCACTTCGTGTACTTGGCATATAGCTGCTGATCCCTCAAGATGCCAAGCACAATCCTCAGGTGCTCTCGATGCTGCTCCCTGTCAGGCGAGTATATCAAAATGTCGTCTACGAATACAACGACAAATCTGTCGAGGTACGGCTGGAAGGTCCTATTCATCAGATCCATGAATGCTGCAGGCGCATTCGTCAGTCCAAATGGCATCACCAAGAACTCGTAGTGGCCGTACCGCGTCCTGAAGGCTGTCTTCTGAACATCTGCCTCCCTGATCCGCAACTGATGATAACCCGAACGCAGATCGATCTTCGAGAACACTCTCGCTGTCTGCAACTGATCAAACAAATCATCAATCCTGGGCAAAGGATACCGATTCCGAACGGTAACCTTATTCAGCATCCTGTAGTCGATGCACATCCGCAACGACCCATCCTTCTTCTTCACGAAGAGCACAGGCGCTCCCCATGGAGAAACACTCGGTCGAATGAACCCGGACTCCATCAACTCCTGCAATTGCTTCTTCAGCTCTGTCAACTCTGCAGGTGCCATACGATACGGTGCCTTCGACTGAGGTGTCGTACCCGCTACCAGCTCGATGCCGAACTCGATCTCTCGGTGCGGCGGTAAAGCTGGAATCTCCGCTGGAAACACATCCGGAAATTCCTGCACAATCTCTATGTCCTCCAGCCTCCTCCTCTCAGAATCAGGAACTACCAGCGTGGCCACAAACGCGCTGCATCCCTGCTGTACCAGCCTCCGTGCCTTAACTGCAGACACAATCAGACGACCGTCTCTTCTTCTCGTACCTCTGATCAAAACATCTGGCTCGCCCTCCATCGGAATCAGAATCTTCTTCTCACGGCAAAAGACTCGCACGTCGTACTGTGATAGCCAGTCCATCCCCAGTATGACGTCGAAGTCCTCCATCGGTAACAAGACCAGATCTGCCGGAAAATCGTGGTCTCCCGAAGCAACTGTGGTGCCGGGGAAAAAGCTCCCCACAGTGCCCACCTCACCCATGGGCGTGCTGACCTCCAAAACATCAGTCAGCAGCACAGGGGTCCGACCCAACTCGCCAGCAAACTTCTCCGAGATGAAGGAGTGAGTGGCGCCGCAATCAAACAACACACGCGCTACTGAACCAGAAACTGAAAGCGTACCTTCCACGACGGTGTTGGAGTCCCTCGCCTCCTCAGCCTGGATAGTGAAGACTCGCCCGGTCCTCCTGCTCTGGCCCGGTGCAACAACTGATCGGCTGCCTCCGCCTCTGCCTACTGCTGGTGGTCCCGGCCTCCTGCTCGACTCACCCTGCCTCTGAGGACAATCACGGACAAAATGTCCCATCTGACCGCATCCCATACAAGCTCCAGTCCGACGGGGACACTCCTGTCCCGGATGGAACCTCCCGCAGTAAGTGCACGCTCCTGACTGACGTGCTCCTCCACCATCGAACCTGGGCCTCTTGCCCGAGTTCCCTGCTCCACGACCAGCGACTCTGCTGCCGGTGCTCACTGGCGCCTTCCGCGCCTCCTGAATACACTCCCTCTGGTCCTGCTCGATGATCGTAGCATGCTTCACCGCATCTGCAAGGGTCCGCGGCATGCTGTTGATCACCCGAGATCGAAGCGGCTGCCTCAGTCCCTTCACGAACTTCCTCGCCCGCTGCTCTGGGGTCACACAAATCTCAGGGCAGTAACGCTCCAAAGCGTTGAACCTGCTGATGTAGCTCGTCAGTGTCATGTCCTTCTGCTCCAGCGACATGAACTCCTCCCTCTTCTGATCCTTGACATGCTGGGGAAAGTACTGCTCGTGGAACACCTCCAAAAACTCCTCCCAGCTCACATCCAGACGATCATCAAACAATACTGTGGACGTGGACCTCCACCAATTGGCGGCCTCGCCATCGAACACATAGGTGGCCAGCTCCACCATCCTCCCAGGTGCTACTCCAATAGCCCGGAAGATCTTCTCCATCCTGAAGACCCAGTCCTCTGCAACCTCTGGGGCCCTCCTGCCATCAAAAGTCGGCGGGTGCTGACGCATGAACCGATCGTGCTCAGCTCCCACCCCGCTCTGAGCGCTCTGAGCAGCCTGTCGCTCCAGAAACTCGCCCAGCCTGTCCCACTGAGCACCCGAAGTGTCATCACTGGGATCACGATCGCGTGGAGAACCCCTCACACGCCTAGGTGCCATCTGCCAGAAGAAACAATCACAACTTCAGCCATGTATGCATGCTAAAAGAAAAAATGCATGAATCCCATTACTACAAGGGTGATTTCATTGGGAACCGCATAGGAATCGACCGCTCTGATACCAAGTTGTAACATCCCGAAACAGCGGAAATTTTAAAAAAAATAATAATCAAGACAATCAACTCAATAATCAAAGGCGGGACTGTTACTTCTCATAAATCATAAAAGTGGTGCACCAAAATACATCAGAGTTTATCAAAAGATACATGATTACAGCAAAACGACAACAGAAGATAAAAAGGTAATCATGTCGACCTCAGCGGCCCGAGAAGAGGATCCAACTCCAAAATGCGCGTCCCCGCCGATCACCACCCAACTGGACCTACTGCGGTCCTGAAAATATATAACAACGATGCCTGAGTTTCCAGAAGGAAACCCCGTATGCCAACTCACCTATATGCATGCATCACATAATGAACCTATCATACTAGTAGCATGTCATGGCATCAACAGAAGGTAAAACAGTTCCCCCGAAGGGTAAAACAGGACATCAGTCCGACAATCAACAACGAGTCTCCCGAGGAGACCTACTGCAGGCACATGCAGTCTAGTAGCCCGCGACATCGCACCCCCCACACGCAGCTACACTACTCAAGGGTTCGGCAGGGAGCCTCTGTCACGTCTACGCGCCGATAGAAACAGATCTGTAAATCTCAGTGGTCGGGGCCACAGGGACCAACGGGGCCGTCGCCCGGAAGGTATAACAACATCATCTCGGTAGGTGCCCAGCCGAGGAAAACAACAAGCCGGCACAGCCTCGGCCCAACAATCATCATCGCCGGCACAACCTCGGCGGCATCACCGGCACAGCATCGGTGGTCCATCACAACGTCCGGCACAGCATCGGACGGGTCCAGACCGAAGTCTGCCAGGTCATCAGGCTCCTCGAGCCGCGAACACCAACCGCGCCGCTATAAAAGCAGGGCAGCGACCTCCGTAGCCCCAAGGGCCGGTAGTCACCTCACCCAACGCCAGTTGCGTGCCCGCACAACATCAATACTGGGATCCGCGATCCCTCAGGCCTGCTATACTACAAAGTGCCAACAATCATCTCAAAAGTCACGGTCCATACATGGAGCTGACGCGTCCCGAACACCCACACTCTTCCCAACGGCGGTCCCTGGGCAGGCACGCATCACGCGCCCACCGTCACCTCCCGGCTCACGCACAAGGCGAGGACACGGGTTTCCGTGGACAAAGTTGGCATTCACAACAGGACCCAGGAATTCAGTTCTGAGCAGATTCGGTCGACCGAAATAGTCTAACCGGTCGACCGTTTTCACGAGGAATTCGGTCGACCGAAAGTCTGAATCGGTAGAACTCACTGCTCAACACTAATTCCCCAACGGTCGAACAAAAGTCTAAAACCGGTCGACCGAACGAGGTCAAAATCCGGAGTCTGGTCAACATTAAATTCCACTCTATCGGTCGACCGACTCAGGGGTCTCGGTCGACCGAAAACAGACAGGGTCAACCTAGTATTCTACGTCATCAAACGGTCGAACGTAAACATACTACCGGTCGAACAAACATGCAATCGGTCGAACGCAGTATAAATCGGTCGAACAATTCAAACAATACTAACAGGTACACTTAAGTTCCGGTCGAACACAACAAGGACCGGTCGACCGATAACAGGTAGAAAATCCCAACTCACCAGCAATAATGCACTACCGGTCGACCGCCCCAAGGCATCGTTCGACCGGTGAAGGTTAAAGTCGGGCAAACAGTGCTAAAACGGTCGACCGCCCGAAGGACCCGGTCGACCGTTGGTCGTCTTCAACCTCGCGCCAGCCGAGGGTTTTCGAAGAACGCGTCGCCGGAGAGGTCCTCGACCTCCCCCGACCGACCAACAACACCCTTCCACAAGGGTGGGCAACAAAATCACACTAATGAGCGGCATACCTCACGAGAACGACGAACAAAGCCGGAGCACCGCTCGCGCACGCCGTCTCCGGTGACCACCACGCGCTCAAGACTCCGCACCTCTCACGCCGGGATCAAACTTCCGCCTTCGTCACCAACCACACGAGCTCCGTCCTCCTCTACTGCCGCCGGAAAAGAAAGGAGAGTGTGAGGAAGGTGGTGGAAGAATGGAATGGGAAAGGAAAAGAAGAAGAAGAAGAAGATGGGAGATCTCCTCCTTAAAACCCAATCCTCAACCCACACCACCCCACCACACACCTACACACGCACCATCCCCCTAAGCCATCACTTCCTCTCTCTCTCTCCACCAAAGTCAAACCTCTCCATACCTCCCTCTCTCCTCTTTAATCACCAATTAACCCTAAACCGGGTTAGGGACATAACAGGTCCAGTGTTGCTAAAAAGGACCAGATTGATGTGAGAATTATCCAACTTGCCTTCCCTTCTTTTATGTTTCTAGACTCTTACTAAATTTCACTAGGTTGGTTCATTTCGATGTTGACTTTGAAATTCCGTCCATATCCACATGCATCATTAAGTAGTCGTGGTCAATTGCTTTATTTGGAGAAAGGGGTTGCCATCTATTAACATCTTTTTGAATGTTTTAAATAGGAGAAAATATCGACAAAACAACATCAAGGTTTTCTTGAGAAACATTTGTGGAAACATTTAGTCCTTTGCAGTCAAAATCTCATTTACATATTTGGTGTCCATTTTGGCTGATCAATCCTCGGGTGTGCACCAAGTATGCTGAATTCCCCTAAAATTAATTGGATTAAAAAAATGAAATGCTTCATTTACTCGTCAGTTACTTATTTACGTCTTGGTAGACATTATATTAGTAACATTGTTTCTTTTACGTGCAACCGGAAAAAAGATAAGTTGAGAAGGCATCCTTTGACTATTTATCCCTTAGTTATTTCTTGTTTGGACTTTAAAATGGAGGTAAGTTATGAATGTTTGATTAACCCTTTATATGTAGCATAATGAAAAATCATTGGTTTCTATTTGTATTAGATTTGATTGCATAAGTAGGAAGCAAAGTGAAGATGATACATAATTAAAATGAATGTAGTCAAAAGTGAAGGACAATAAATGAAAAACTGTGAAATAGATGGGGTAAGTGTTTTATTACTGGTTAACAACTTGATTGCCTGTATGATTAGCATGTTGAATTCGATGCATTTACTCCAAGTAATATAGATTGTCACTGAAAAGCTGTCCGACTGCTATAGCAAACTGGGTCGACATAAGAACAAAATCTGAAGCTTGGTCATTATATAACTGATAAAGATGAACCAGAGCACATCACTAAGGATGTTATGATATTATGAGGTTGATTTCTTGATGTCTACTTAGTGCTTGTAATATACCTTACCTTTTTTGAACTCATGTTTTTGTGGCTGCATTATCTTCAGTAAGGTTCGATAACCAGTTGTTTATAGTTGCGGTGTGCAATGGAAACGTGGTTCACAGTTTTGAATCATTGTCTTTTGTGATAAGAATTGTTATTTCCAAATAATTCAAACAACATGGGTTTATTTAAACATAAAATAAAATTTGGGAGAGAAGCTTTTTATTATTGCAAGTTATAGAACTGTAGAAGGCTATTGCAAAGTGTAAATGTATTATAATTTGAAAAACAAGCAATAAATTCAAAACATTATTTTATTCTATAAAACAATTCATAAATTGTATATCCCATATCAACCAAAAAATAGGAGAAATGCAACCATATAATAGGATTCATGCGAAGTGAGTAATGTGTGAAGCTCTTCTTTTCAATGTTTATTATTTATGGATGTCTAGGTGGGGTACATAGCCGCTACAGTTCCTTTGACTGCCTCTACTGAACATGATGAAAATGATTTTTCTTCTTCTAACAGAACATTAAACGGTGCATGAACAAAACCTGCTTATATACTTTTTTATTGCATTCTTTGTACAAGTGGATTTTCATAACTTGCTTCTTTCTGTAGTAATTTTTTAGGGTGACAGCTAGAAATGGATGTTTGCCATTTACGCTTGCGTTTACTGCTGTAATGTCTTACAAGTCCAACCATTTTTTCCACATAAGTAGTAGAACTACGTTTTATTGTGCATGATATATCTGCTCCTTTTGGTTTTCTGAACCTTTATACAATAAAGGAATTGTTTCTTTCTAACACTTCTTCCCATGGTATTACAAAATAGTGATTTTATATGTTACACTTCACCTGCTAAGGCTGCTATTGACTAGTGTAGCTCATGGGGCTGGAACTGAAAAAGATGGAGGATATTGTAAAGACAATCCACGATGAGATCTTCTACCTTCGTGAAAGGTATGTTCGTGAAACTGCTTTTTAGAAATAATCTGGGACTGAAGATACCATATTCATCCCTTGGCTGACTGAACCGACCAATTCTTCAGTCTTCAGTGATGGTTTTCTTCTACTGAGCTCTTTCTCTAGAAAACTGTCTTTTTGCTGAAAATTTTGCTCCTCTCAAAGCTCAAATATGCTTGTTCTACTTTGTTATCTTGATGATTAAGAAGAATTCAGTGGACTTGATTGTGTTCTCAACTTCTCGTGCTTATTACCTTTTTGGCTTTATTGTTCCTTCTCAGGGAGGACCAAATGCAGGAACTGAACCGAAGTACAAATTCGAGAATGGCTTGGTTGAGTTTCCTTTCTCTTGTAGTATGCTTGTCAGTAGCCGGTCTCCAGCTATGGCATTTAAAGACCTTCTTTGAGAAGAAGAAGATCATCTAATCTAAGTTGTTAAAGAACAACTTACCTTTGGCTACATTATATACAGACCAACCGTGTTCATTTTGTAACATGTAAGTTATGATTACCATTATGAGGTGTATGAAGCTCGAAGTGTGAACATGTTTTGGGTCTCTTGGAATCAATCGTGTTTTTTATTTATTATATGATTGATAAACGCACCCACCGTATGAAGTTCGGTGAGGGACGCCCACACCTCCGCGTAAGTGGAATTAGACCTGAAACTTGTGATCAATACCACCTCGATAGAGCTGTTGCTTAAGTCGGTCCATCTCACCTGGTTGTGCCACAACTAAACTACCTGCCAGAATGCATCGCCGATCAGTCACTGCTGTTACACAGGTCGCACGGTCATTCCCGCCGCCACTCCGTTGTGCAGGGGCACATCATCACCCTCAAGGTCAGTCAAAGGTATCTGTCGCCCGCAGGCTGACCAATCAACTCATCCGGACCGAAGTTCGCAGGGCCATCTTGCTCCGTAGAGCCGTGCAACATCGTGCATTGAGATCCACGATCCTTCAGGGCTACTACTCTAGTATGAGTCAAGTAAGCATATACTACGCCACAGTCTATAATACAGAGGTGACACGTCTCAAGTGTCACACTCTTCCACTCGGCGGTCCCTGGGCACACACGATCAACGCACCCACCGTCACCTCTTGACTCACACATTAGGCAAGGACACATGCTTCCATGGACGGAATTGACACTTCACAAGGACAATGATTCAGTCTTGAGCACAAATGGTCGACCAAAAAAGGCAAACCGGTCGACTGCTCCTTGAGAATAAGGAGACACTCGAATAGATGCCTACAATGGTCGAACCCTGAGCTCAAGGCTGAAACCCCGATGGTCGAACAAAAGGTAGCAACCGGTTGACCGCTAGATGGTCAACACCAGGCTAAGACTATGTCAAAATCAAGACAACGATATAACAACTCAAGGATCCCGTTCGACCGAAATCAATGTCATTCCTACAATCACATGTCTCTATCAGTCGAACCAGAAATCAAATTCGATCGGTCGACCTAGCATTCAATATACTTAAGTTACCGGTCGAACCAGAGTCAAGGGCGGTCAACCATTTAAATGGTCAACGTCCTGTCCACCCAAAATACAAGGCAATGGTCGAATGGCTAAGGGGCCCCGTTCGACCGAAAACAATAGACTCCTACCCATCAAAATATTCACAATCGGTCGACCGCTTTAAGATATCGTTCGATCAGTGTTGAGTAAAGACAAAGAAATACACTAAGACCGGTTGACCGTTAGTCGACAACTACCTGGCTCTACAAAGTACATATTGCTGTCTTCGTCGCAGTCGAGGTTTCTGACCTCCGGCGACGAGCTAAAAATCACACATCCCCGTGTGAGCAACATCTAATGCATGAACTTGGCATACCTTTTGCTAGACGGAGCTCGCCGGAGATCGCTCGACGTCGCGTCCAACAACAACCCAAATGCCTGACTCATCGTGCTAAGCTCCACGCGTCGCATGCCTTTAGATCACCTTCAAGCTCGTGCCTTGCTCGCAGTCCACCTCGCCGACCACACTTGCGTCTACCACCTTGCTATGCTTCACCACCACCGAACATCAACCTTGGAGAGGGGAAAGGATGGGTGAGAGAAGGTGAGTGTTGAGAAGAAGAGGAAACGTGAGGAAGAGAGGAGAGATGTGAGTTTTCTACAAAACCAACTCATTCACCCACTCAACAACCAACTCATACCTCCGTCAACTCACTACACCCGCACCATACCCCCATCACTTCACGCACACCTCCACCGTACCCTTTCAAGTCAACACCACCTAACCACCACTAATCTCCATTAGCCTCCTAACTAGGGTTTAAGATTTATCAGCTTTGCCAAGATACACCTCTGTAATATCCTGAATTTTTTAGTTGAGGTGATAATCAAATATATTAATGGACTAATTAAGATTATTGGATGATTGTGTGGTTTTAGGAGAAGATGAAATTTTGAGAAGAATATAGAGAAGAAAAAGATGGAGATTTTGAGGCAAGTACTGATTCGTTATTCTTCAGTTTCATATCATATCTGTCTCTCTTGATATCCGTAGTTGCATGCATGCTGATTATCGATATTGAATTCATTGATATGCATATGATTGCATGGTGGTGTTTCGGTTGACATGTCCTGTGACTGTATGTATGTTTTTGGCCGAGCCACTTAGGAAAGAGCTACCTAGCGGACAACGTGGAGCCACCCGAGAAAGGAAATGATTGTCTTTCGCTAGTGTGGAGCTACCAGGTGTGCATCTGACTGATTAATAGATTTCAGAAGCACATGATGTTGTCGAATTCGAATGGGGGTTCCAAATTGTTATGCATGCATATTATTTGTGATGCACGTCTCTTGATTGTGCTTATTGACTGAATGTCATATTCTGTATTATTTTTCACATGATTACGATTATGATTGATTGACGGTTGGAACTTGCGGGCCGTCGAGCTCACAAATTATTGATTATATTTTTCAGATTAATTATGAGTCTATCAGATTGATTGAATATCAGAGTGCGCATCAGTTAGGATCGTTGGTCGTATCTTAACGCATCGGGTTCAGACGGGTAAGCACGTGTTCGGGCTCGGGGTGTTACAACCTCAACGGTGCATAATTGCATGATTTTTTTTGAAAAGATGGGTAATTTATGTGGTGAAATATCTTGTCTCTTCTCTATAGTTCCCACACGATTTACATTTGTCACAACCTTAGATTGTTTTTTGGGTTTTTGATTGGGCACACCTAAAAAAGAAGTGGAGTTGGATCATTGCACATCAAACTTTGTAAGCTACTATTTGAGTACACCTACGTTGAGATGAGATCGTTAGAGCACCCTTAACGGGTGCTCTTTGGGGGACCCGACCCCAGCTCCCCTTAATGGGGGGCGGACCCAGGTCGGGTCCAGACCTGGGTCTGCGACCCGACCTGGGAGGCGACCCGGGTTGGTTGATTATTTTTTGTTAATTGTTTTTGGTTTTTTATATTTGTTATTTAATATATAAATGATATATGTATTGTAATTTATATAATTAGAATTTATTCGAGATAATTAAAATAAATAAAATAATAAATGAAAATTAATAAGATAAATGTAAATAATTAGTAAAAATAAATATAAGTAATTAGTAAAAATAAATATAAGTAATTAAAGAAAATTAGTAAGATAATTGTAAATGTATATAATTAAATAAAATTACCTAGCAAAATAGAACACATGAGTTTACCCAGGTTCACCCAAAAACGCATTAGTAATCAAAAAAATCGGTAGACAATTACTAATAAAAATCTCAAAAATAAAAAATCTTCAGGGGGTGCTGCCCCCTTACCACCCCCGCCACCTCACCGGCGAGGTGGAACGCCGCTCGCTCACCGATGAGCGAAACCCCCGACCGACTTGTTAAGGGTGTGCATTATAATTACAACTAATTAATAAAAAAGGAAATTAAATAAATGTAAAAATACCCCAAAAAAAGGAAATTAAATTAACATAAAATTGCTTGCACGAGCAAACACACATAGATATGACTACTTCCATAACTGGAAATACGAAGGAAATATACTTAAACCAAATACATCATTCTAAAATAAGTTCAACCGATTAACAACAAAGTGTGTAATTGTCGAATTTTAATTAAATCTAAATTTTCGATATTATTTGGCAATTAATGTAATTTAATTAGATTATGTCACTGTAGAAATAATTTATTTAGTAGTTTGCGTATTTTTGTGATGAAATAGAAAATGAGGTAAAAAAATGATGTGGATGAGAGAGAATGTTGAAAGTGTGGTTGAGGTTAAGGAGTGAATAATATGTTGGGTGGTGAGGTTCATAGTGTTTTTCGCTGACGTGGCGGAAAGAGAAACTGGGTTGGAAGGAGAATTTTGGGTTGGAGTCGTGGATGCTGTTAGGTTAGCAAATTCATTTTTCAAAATCCCATCATTTAACTCATAATGTTGGGATTTGATCTTTGGTCCTGATCAATTCAATACTAGAGATCTATCAATCACTCCCTTCGTTAGATTTCTTATAATCTTACGTTATAGTGGTGCTAAATTAAATTAAATTAAGTGGGTGATTGATAAAGTAATCTCACATTTCGCATAATTGTTCTTAAAAAGCAAGACACATTATTACATGTATTTATACATGATCTACTAGACTACTACATTAGATCAGATCTACCACCAATTCCACGTATGACTACCATGCATGTACAGTACGATATCATACCTTGTCTTTTTTGGATAATTTTTTTGAAACAGTAGATAGAAAAACAGTTTTTTTTTGAAACAGCAGCAGATAGAATAAATTGGTAGCTTCATTGAATTTAAAGCTCCTTTTATGATCCACAACAAGGAATAAGGTCTGACATCGTAGTTTACTATGGAAGAGGTTACAAAAACTGGTCATATCAGCGGCCCAAAACTCCACAAGTGTGGAGGACACGCAAGTTTGATTAAAGCGACAGACATATCAAGGTAAAAGCTAGAAACAAGTTGAGCAGATGAAATATCATACCATGTCGTTAGCACTGGAGTTGTGACAATGCCAAAAACATGTTCAAACCAACAACGACAACGCCGCTTCTTCCTTCTACTCCAATCCTGCAAGTCCCTAAACCAACTCTACCAAATCCACGCCCAACTCCACCTCCACGGCCTCTCCACCAAACCATCCCTCCTCCACAAGCTCATATCCTCCAGCTCCACCCTCCAAGCCCTCCCCCACGCCCACCTCACCTTCCTCCACGTGTCCTCCCCCACACCCACCACGTGGAACCAGATCATACGCGCCTTCTCCAGATCCCCGAACCCCCACCACTCCCTACTCCTCTACAAGCGCATGCTCCGAACCCCGACGCGTCCCAACGCTTACACTTACTCGTCCCTCTTCAACGCTTGCTCCGGCGCCGTCGAAGGCCGGGAAGTGCACGCGAGGGTAGTTGTCGATGGATTCGTCGGGAATGCGCACGTGCAGACGAGTTTGGTTGGTATGTACGGGAGGGTTGGAGGGAGGGATGGGTTGAGGGATGCTCGGTTGGTGTTCGAGGTTATGCCAGAGAGGAATGTGGTGACGTGGAATTCGATGTTGGCGGTTGGGTTTAGGTTTGGGGAGGTGGAGTTTGCGGTTAGGTTGTTTGAGGAAATGCCTGAGAGGGATGTGTTGTCGTGGACGACGATGGTTTCCGGGTGTGCGCGGGTTGGGAGGGCTAAGCAGGCGTTGAGTTTGTTCCGGAGGATGGAGAGGGTTGGGGTGGTTGTGGATAGGGTTACGTTGATTTGTGCGCTGTCGGCTTGTGCGGATTTGGGGGATCTGGAGCTTGGCTGCCGGATACACTCGTGGGTCATGAGGGGGAGATTGAAGGATGGGCGGTGGAGAGGAGGGGACTGTCATTTGGTGTCTTTGAATAATGCTCTTGTTAATATGTATGTCAAATGTGGGGCAGTCGATAAGGCTTATCGTGTTTTTGAGGAGATGCCTTGTAGGAGTGTTGTATCTTGGTCGACCATGATCATGGGGTTGGTGATGCATGGGCACTGTCAGGATGCGCTCGCTCTTTTCCAGAGAATGCTAGGAAGCAAGGAAGGTGGGAACAAGCCTGACGAAGTAACGTTTCTTGGTGTGTTGTGTGCGTGCGGCCAAATGGGAATGCCCGATGAAGGGCTGCGTTACTTCAGATACATGACGGAAATGTGCAATATTAATCCGACAATAGAGCATTTTAGCTGCATTGCTGATATGTTGAGCCGGGCAGGGCGGTTAGATGATGCTTTGCAGCTCATAGAAAGAGAGATGCCAATGGAGCCCAATGAGACAGTCTGGAGTGCACTATTGGTTGGGTGCAGAATTCATATGAACTTGCCTGTGGCTAGCCATTGTGCTCAGAAGCTGTTGGAACTTAGCGTGCCAGGTGGGCAACTAGCGCATGTGTCTAATCTTTACGCTGGGTTGGGTAAATGGGATAATTTTCTTGGAGTGAGGAAGAGGATGACAGAGTTGGGCGTGAAGAAGCCCGGAGGGCTCAGCTGGGTGTTGGTGCATGGCGTGGTGCATGAGTTCATGTCTGGTGATCAGACACGGCAATGCGATCCAGCAATTTATAAAATGGTAAAGGAGATAGAACAGAAAGCCAAGTTGGCAGGGCACGTACCCCACACATGGCAACTGCGATTGGACGTCGAGGAAGAAGAACAGGAGCATTTTCTGCATTTCCACAGTGAGAAACTAGCAATGGCATTTGGGCTAGTCAGCATTGTCGACTCAAGTATTCCGATCAGGATTGTGACGAATCTCCGGTTGTGCTCTGACTGCCACTCCATTGCAAAGTTTATTTCTGGAAGCTTCAAACGAGAAGTAATCATTAGAGAAAGGAATCGTTTCCACCATTTTAATGGCGGGACCTGCTCATGCCAAATGGTGAACTTAATCTCATGAAATCAGGAACATATGTAAAAAATACAAGTGTATTTGTAGATAAGAATTTTGCACACAAGGAATATAAGTTACAATTCTACAAGATTGAATAAAAATTAAAAGGTATTGCCTTCCTGGCCATGTTCAATCTATAAGGTAAAAAAATATAGGTAATGGGGAAAACCAAAAGAGACTACAAGGAAACAGAACCAACTGCTTCAAAGGGATAGAATCATAGAACAGAAGAAGCAAAAACACTATGGAAGCATCAAGCTTCTTCGCAACAAGTTTCTCAAGAGCTGATAAAAATATCTATACAACTTTGAGATGGTGAGGTAGAATAATTTGCTTTTTAATAAAACTGGTGCCTGCTTTACTTCTTAACATCCTTTCCCACATCATATAGATAGCAGAACAGACGGGTCAATTGCTCGGTGTTGCTTCCAAGTTCTGACTGTGTTGCACTAGATATGCTGGGTAGCAGAGGTTGATGCAAGTCGACTACTTAAATGTTGCGTTACTGGGAAAAGATGCTCCAATGGTGATCCAGTGGTAGGTTCTCCTTGATCTTTTCAAGTTTCTTAAGTATTTGTATGAAGGAAGGTCTCTGGTTCATATCTGCCGCCCAACATTGGACTGTGAGTCTGAAAATAAGGTTTCAAAAAAACAAAATTATTACGCCATCCACTCCACATTGATGCGAACTGCTAATGACAACAGTAGAAGGAACATAGGATTTTCTAGAAGTTGTAAAGGATAACCAAATAGCCAATTTTAGGAATATGCCATATAATTTAAGTTCAGCTCAAGAGCGTTCTACCTTGTGGAGTATGATGGTTTGGTCTGGCCGATGAGGGCTACAGAGTATAAATTTGAGTTTGAGCCTGTGCATATGTTCATTGAAAGGTAACCAACTTACTCTTTTAAATCGAGAATATATCCTCTTGAGTGAAAACTTGGTCTATTGCCTTCAGCTACATTCTTGGCAGCTTCATACGGTTCATAACTAGCAAATGGTGGTTCTCCTTCAAGCATCTACAGAATACGGTAAACCACGTGTCAGTAGAAAACTATTTTTGATGGTTTAGATATCCCAAATTAGTCTTATTCAAATTACCTCGTAGAGTATCATGGCAAACGAGAAAACATCAACTTTCTTGTCATATCTTCGGTGCTTGAAGACTTCCGGAGCCATATATCGATCTTCAAAAATATAAAAGAAATAAGTCACTTCAGAATATAATGCCTACTTTCACTACAATAGCATTATGATTTATATATGCACTCACAGCTTCCTGTCTCTCCGGTCATTTTATAAACATCGTGAGAATTGCGAACTTTGACAAGCTTGCTTAATCCAAAATCCCCTACCTTCAGATGCTCTGCATTTGAGTTTACCAAAAGAACGTTCCTGCAAAAGCATTCCACTGAGCTGTCTATTAAGTGAGTCAGTGCTAAAAACTTTTTCTTTGATCTAACCTTGGTTTTAGATCTCGGTGGACAATAACATTTGGCTCATTATGGAGGTAAGCCATGCCCCTGCCCACAAAAAAAAACAAAAAAACTCAGGAGATGATGATCCAAGGGGGATATTTATCAGCATAGTTACTAAAGTGACACTGGAATACTGGACCTGGATCTGTTTATACAACAGATATAGTGTACCATTTTCATATAAATACAGAAAATCAAGAGAATCATCATATTGTTGGGAGAAATACTAACCCAACTAGCAGTAAGTGCAGGAGAGAATTGGAAAAAATATGATGTAGAAAGATACGACAAATAAATACAACCAATCACACAACTTGCAAACAAATCATAAAACAAGGCACCTAGTTCAACAACATACTTAATCCAAAGGGAGCCAAAAGAATTTTTTTCTTCCTTCTCTAAATGCCGAAATGGAGATAGACTACAAAGACTTGTGATTTCTCTTTGTTATTCTTTTAGAGGTGGCAAAGCCAAAATGAGTTTTAAACATTAAATTGTACAAAATGAGAGACATGTTCTGAGAGATTTACCAAAAACTCACCCAAAATGTGCCCACCTCACACCATAACTGACATTAGACAAATGCCTTGAACAAAGCAACAAGAAAGAGAAACTCACCTGGCAATATCCAATGCAAAATTGACGGCACTTGATGGGCTAAGAGCACCTCTTCCCTTCAAGAATTGATGGAGATCTCCCTACAAACAAGGAATCCTGTGAATTCAGAAAAGTCGTGCTAATGAAATATCTTCAATGTACAGTCATCACAGTATCAACATTCATACCCCTCGCAGATATTCCGTGATTAACATGAGTGGTTTCTTTTCGGTAACTGCTCCAAGGAATTGGACTATGTTGGGATGCCGTAGCTTAACTAGCAAATTGACCTCATGTCTGAAATCTTGGCTAAATTGTAAAATTACAAATCAGTAAGTACAGTTTACAGATGTTGTAGTGAAGCAGATGATAGAGCAATGCATGATAATATAACAAAGATAGAAGAAATAACTACCTTCTAGTAATCCCCACACACATTGTTATAGAGAAATTACAAATCAGGAATATGTTGCTAGGTTACCACATTAGTCTTACCTCTCCTATAAACAAAAACGATTACACCTCAAGGGATGAAAGTATAAGAGAACCTATCAGTCTGTAATGTAATGCAGTTTCAGTTTATAAAAGAAGCTGTTATCGTTAATATGCCTTAATGTTACAAATGCTAGGTTACTCTTGAATAATTCAGGCCTACAAAGTAGTTGCCCAAATTTATGAATTCAACTTAAATTAGATAGTAGTGGAAAAAGATGGGAAAATTGTAGGATTGTGAAATGAAATATCTAAAAGCAACTGATTGCTCTTTATCTTGCACTTGCATGGTGCAAAAGAAACCTTGCGCATTAACATATATGGATGGTCATATTCAAGTTAAAAGGAGCAGGAGCTGTCAAAGTTGTATTGGTTGGTCACGATGGAGGAAATTCCAAGTATATTTTTTTAATCAATAGTAACATCTATGATATCTTACGATTACAGATCTGACGAAACAATTTGAATATGGGATTAAGGTACTATCTTCTGCACGAACTATAAATGACTTATGAAACTCGGAAATGAATTTCTTGCAGTATTTGATTAGGTCATGGCAAACCAAGAATCACATAATAATGGTAAGATAACTTATGTCAGGATCACAATCAAAGAGCTAATTCTATTAATAACGGAAAAATGGTGAGGAATCAAGGCCTTTATAAGTAATCTAAATGATTATCAAATTCTCAATCCTCTGCTGATGCTATTACTATAACGTTATAGATCACGTTAATAGACATATGCACTGTCTTACGTGACCAATCTATCATCTGAAAGAGCTGGAAGAATGCGTTTGACTGCTACAGGCGTTCCACGCCAGCAGGCCTTCAAAATCTCACCAAAAGAACCCTGCAGGTATAAAACAGGCAACAAAGTCCATGTAAAACCTACACTACACATTTTCATTTCAAAATTGGACATTATGATAGAAAAGAATTGATATGTCAAAGATAGCTACACTGTTATTGCATGCAGCAGCAGAAAGAGCTGTCTGTACTTGTTACCATAACTGACCTTTCCAATGATTGTTGATGCCGAGAAGTCAAGCTCAGAAGGATCAATTTCCCAGTCACATTTGTTTGGAAGTGGGGGAGGAACTGGCTTTTGCTCAAAATGGCTACCACTTTGTCCCTGCAATGTGCATGACAAAATAGTGAGAATTAAAAATCCAACTCCGATGCCCATCTGCTGCAGTATTAACAGAGAGCGAATCATCTAGTGACAAAACGTTATCAATTGAAAGGTCATATTATATGATATTATACATTTTATCAGTTTGGAAGGATAGATTTCAAGCAAAAAGAACCACAAGGTAAATTGTGTAAGAACAATTTCAGTAACATGCTTAAACAAAAGCTAAATTCAGAGATAATGCAAATGTCTTGAGAAAAAACGATTATGCTTATCTCACACTTCAATTGGAGATTGGAGATGTTACTTTCCAGTTCGAGAAAAACAATGCATAAATGGTGTCGCAGTGTTGCTGATATAACACAGTAATTGTTAGGTTTAAAAACTCACAAAAGATAAGCCGCCACAAGTTTTCAACAGCTCAGCCATCATAGCCTTCTTAGCTCCTTCTGCATCAGCTAAAGGCTGTAAAAGAAATTGACTAAATAAGATGTACTGCCCTTTTAACAACTAAGTTAAGGTCACCGTCAAAAACTATCATAAATAACACATTTTACTGATTCAAGAGGGATATCAAGCTAATTCAGCTAAACACCCCGTCAGTAAGTTCTACAATCCACGCTTAAAATGATAAAGAGACGGGTTCAAGAAGAAATATGAGGATAAAAATCTCTTCAAAATCTTCCATTATTTTGCTATTGAAATTTGAAACCTCACTGCTAATATGAAACACAAACTTCTTGGTTCGTCAGTAAGCAATAAGAATGCTAAGATTGTTTTCCTAGTAAGTCCATGAATGGCGCACTCAGAAACATTACTTCCAAAAACAGCATCTTCAGTCTTCAAGAGAATGGTCGTAAATGTACGTTCACATCCCCCATTTTGAGATTTCGCCTAATTTCTAAGGACCTTTTAGCATTCCAACTCCTTAGATTGTCTTTTCGAATTCCGATTCTTGTGACCTAAATTCCAGGCACTGCCCTAGTCAGCGATGAAATATTTCTCTTAATTATGATAGCCAACGCTTTCACCTCAATTCGTACCTATAAGAAACTCAAACTTAAATCGACGACAAAGTCAAATTTCAACATCACAAAATCTCCAAATCCGCAAAACCATAAAGCGTTCCGGCACAATTGATAGTCATCCAATCAAAAAATACAAACCGTATTCTTCCAGCGATCCTGCGCGTTGACGTCGGCTCCATTGTCGAGCAAGCACTTGGCGACATCGATCCAGCCGTGGAGCGAGGCGACGTGGAGCGGCGTCCTCTTATCGTAGTCCCTGGCGCCGACGAGATCGGGATCCTCCTCGAGCAGCTTACGGACGGCGGGGACGTCGCCGTGGTGCGTGTGCCAGTGGATCATCGACGTCCGGCTGACCCGCGTCTTCTCCTTGTGCTTCTCGGCCGAGGAGGAGGAGGAGGAGGTGGGGCCCTCCGTGGGGGGATCGGGGTCGTCCATGATGATCTGGTTGTGAGAGTAGTGGGGTTTTGGGGGTTGTTTGTTAGGGGTTGTTGGTGTAGTTTGGGGTTGACGCCATTTGCTGATCCGGAAGGAGGAAGTTGGTTGCCGTGTGGGGTCAGCTCTTGTACCATTTGTGATTCTGGATAATATTATTATTAATATTAGGTAAAGTTTTTAAAATAATCATCAAAAAAAATTAGAAGAATATAATTCCGTAAAACTTATTTGTCAAAATATGAGCTAGTTAAAAGACACATGTGATATAATTTTTATTTACAAAAAATGACGAAAATGAAGAATATAAGTCTATGAAAGTTATTTGACAAAAAAATAAAGTAAATAAACGACAAATGTGATTGTGATATTGTTTTTATTCACAAATGTCGTTTTTCTATATCACAAATTAAACATCAGGATTAATCAAGACATATTCACATCTAATTAAGCCGGTATTACTACAAATAGATTCACAAATACGTTAAAACACTTCCACAATTTTTTATGTCCATATTACATCTTACACAAGGGGTTGAGTTTTGGAAAATTATACACCAACCCCTACTTAAAAGTTATGATTCATAAAACGATGAACTTCCACAAATATACCATGTTCAACTTCAAACAACTCATGTACAAGATGTTGGCTTTTACGATCCTACAGGCGTACTCACTCAACTCCAGGCAACTCCAGGCAAAGAAGGAAGATAGGAAATGCTTTCCATATCAGTATCGACGTTATGATCTAGCGTACTCTAGCATGAGTTTTTTGCTTTGCCTTGCCTCTTCAACTTCACTGAATTGGTTCATTTGGAGGCCTTCAACTTGTTTTGTGAGATCCTCGTTCGCGTGTCTTGAATTGTTGATTTCTTGTTACGTGCTCTCGGTCATTTCACTTTGCGTAAAAAAGGACAACTCAAATCACAGCTGAGATTTCAAAATATATCACAAAAACAATTTTCATTGTCATGCTTATAGCATAAAATCTTCCAATGACAAACAAAAAATAATATCATAGGATCATATCATAGGAAAGTGTGGTGGAGATCAATTGGGCGACGTGAATAAGTAAAGTTTGAGAGATGGAGATCACTGGTGGTGTCAATGTATGTAATTTTTGAATTTTCCCTAAATTATTTTGGGACATTTTGGGTTTGGACATTCTTCAAGCTTTTTGTGAGATTTATTGATTCTTAAAAAAATCCAAAGTTATCGTATTTGTGAAAAATCCAAATTAAGAGTTAGGATTTTATGATTTATCGAAGTATTGTACCGCATTTGTGAGTCTGTTTGCAGTACTACTGACTTAATTAGTTGTGAATCTGCATTGATTAATCTTGACTCTTAATGTGTGGTATGTAAAAATGACATTTGTGATTAGGGCTGTCAACTTTGGCTCGTCTTGATAGTTCGATTCGAACTTGACTCGAAAAACGCTCGACTCTAGTTTAACTTCAAAATGAAAGATCTTGATGAAAAACAAACAAAAAAATCAAACTTGGTTCGGTAAACGAGTCGCTCAAACTCGAAAAAATTGATGCTCGACTCGATAGTTCGTTCGAATTTTTTATTGCTCCATTTATATTATTTTTTTGTATTTGATAAGAACATAAGATAATATTTATGACTCGAAATTTCGCTCGACTAGGCTCGTTTACACCCCTATTGTAGGGTTGTGCAATACTCGGGTCGGTCCAGTTTTTTGGACGGGACGGGACCGAATCCGATCGGTCCGGGTTTCGATCTGGACCCCGGGGCAAGTTCGGTTTTCGGTCCAGTCCGGTCGGTCCGAAGTCGGTCCAAAATCCTAATTTCCCTTCAAAAATTGGGTCCGGACCGATGCTCAACCCTACCTATTTGTGGTCTTTTTTGTTAATAAAAACAGTATCACAATGGACGTTTATCTGTATTATATTTTGCCAAATAAATTTCATGTAATTCTATTGATAGCGATTTTCGACAATTTTGGAAATTATTTTATTGAATGCTAATTTTTGTGGAATATAATGCTAATACAAAACACAAAATAAGAGTATCGAACACAAGAATGAAATTGAGGAGGGAATCACGACAACCTAACTTGGTGGGGGCGACGAGGGAGAGGATGACAATAATAATACTTTTTCGACCAATTTGAAAAGCTTTGGCTTCTTTTGAAAAGAATTGAGATTGTAATTAGGGTCGTAAACGGGTCGGGTCGGGGAGGGTTTTGAACCCACCGCTACCCGACCCGTCTAAGGCAGACAGGTTGGCGGGTCAGGTGAATTTTTTTAACTGCTACCCGACCCACCTAAGATCGGGTAAACGGGTTATGCGGGGCGGGTAAACTGATTATGCGGGGTGGGTAGATGGATATATAAATTTTTTATATGTTTTTTTTTCTTTTTCTGCATAACACCATAAATTAAAAACACGACACATTAGCACCTTAAAAATATTACTTATGTGATGAACACCATAAAATTATAAATAACTATAACTTTACAACACTATTAGTAAATTAGGGATTAGAGAATAAGGATATGTATATGGTATATAAGGGTATATATATAATATTTATTATTTAATTTATTAATTTATTCTTATGCGGGTAATCGGGTAAACGGGGTGGATAGAAAATACAACCGCTACCCGCCCCATTTATTAGTCGGGTTGGCGGGTATTCGTGTAGGCGGGTGGGGGTTGATTTTTTACACCGCTACCCGACTTAGACAGGTCGGATTGGCGGGTCGGGGCGGGTTTTACCTGCCCCATTTACAGCCCTAATTGTAATGATGCAAATAGAAACAAACATTAATTACAACGGTCGTCGACAAAAAAAATCTAGATAAATAATTACTCTCAACAGTAGAACTCGGAACATGAGGTTGTGTTTCCGTGAGTAACCCACCAAAAAACTTTTTTCAATAAGTAATAAAAATTAATTGATTGTTATTTTTCGTTTAATATGCTCTATATTATACAATCTCACATAGACGGAAAATGATTAATGGACGCTTACGTTCAAGACGCGCGTTGACGTGGTCAGTCCAGTCAGCAGCAACAATTTAGTTATCAAAAGTCAAATGTCTTTTCCTTTCTGAAATTAATTGAATAACAGATTTATTTTGTGTCACATTCAACTTATACTCTCAAATGTAACATTACGTTTCCCAATGCAACATTTCGTTTCCCCATGCAACATTTATTTTCCCAATGCAATTTTTGATTCCCCCACGGAAAAACCCACAACATAAAATGGACATACGAACACCTTATTCTGTCCAGAATAAGTTCTGTGACTGTCCAGAATAAGTTTTGTTTGTTGTCCATAATAAGTTCAAAGTTTGTCCAGAATAAGTTATGTGTCTGTTCAGAATAAGTTCAAAGTCTGTCCAGAATAGGTTGTGTGTCTGTCCATAATAAGTTCAAAGTCTGTCCAGAATAAATTCAAAGTCTGTCCAGAATAAGTTTTGTGTTTGTCCATAATAAGTTCAAAGTTTGTCCAGAATAACTTCAAAATCTGTCCATAATAAGTTATGTGTTTGTCCAGAATAAGTTCAAAGTCTATCCAGAATAAGTTCTGTGTGTCCATAATAAGTGTAAAGTCTGTCCAGAATAAGTTCAAAGTTTGTCCAGAATAGGTTGTGTGTCTGTCCAAAATGGATTGTGTGTCTGTCTATAATAAATTCAAAGTTTCTCCATAATAAGTTCAAAGTCTGTCCAGAATAGGTTGTGTTTGTCCATAATAAGTTCAAAGTTTGTCCATAATAAATTATGTGTGTTGTCCATAATAAGTTCAAAGTCTGTGCAGAATATGTTGTGTGTCTGTCCATAATAAGTTCAAAGTTTGTCCATAATAAGTTCAAAGTCTGTCCAGAATAAGTTCAAAGTATGTTCAGAATAAGTTCAAAGTTTGTCCATAATAAGTTCAAAGTTTGTCCAGAATAAGTTCAAAGTTTGTCCATAATAAGTTCAAAGTGAGTTCTGTGTGTTGTCCATAATAAGTTCAAAATTTGTCCATAATAAGTTCAAAGTCTGTCCAGAATTAGTTGTGTGTCTGTCCATAATAAGTTCAAAGTCTGTCCATAATAAGTTCTGTGTTTGTCTATAATAAGTTCAAAGTCTGTCCATAATAAGTTCAAAATCTGTCCATAATAAGTTCTGTGTTTGTCCAGAATAAGTTCAAAGTCTGTCCAGAATAAGTTCTGTGTGTGTCCATAATAAGTTCAAAGTCTGTACAGAATAAGTTTAAAGTTTATCCATAATAAGTTCAAAGTTTGTCCAGAATAAGTTTTGTGTCTGTCCAGATTAAATTGTGTGTCTGTTCAGAATAAGTTGCATTGGGAAAATGTTGCGAAACGAAATGTTGCATTGGGAATCGAAATGTTGCATCTGGAAAGTAAAAATTGCACGTGACACAAAACAAATATGCTACTTAGTTAAGTTCAAAAAGTAAAAGACATTTGAATTTTGGTGACTCGACTGCTGACTGTACTGACCATGTCAGCGCGCGTCACGAACGCCGCGTCAGTGTATAAGGACTGGGTATCGACCGTGCCGACACGGTACGGTTCCAATGGCTCTAAGCTGTTGGGTTTTTTTATTATAATTTTTTTACTAAACTACCCCCTCTACCCTATATAAAATTATAAATACTCCAATCCTTCCTGTTTTCTTCACGCAAATCTCTCCAAATTTTCTCTACTCTTTCTTTAATTGCTTTGATTTTGGTGGAGACAAGTTGAATTTGAGTTATAATGTGAAGCCTAAAACTACAAACAGACCGTTGACCGTCGATTTCGTGACTCCTCTGCTCTTCATTTCCCAGCGTTTTCTAATCTTTTTTAGTATTTAATTTTAGTTAATCAATCATCATCATGATTTTGTCATTTATGAAAAAAATTAAATTTTTGTTTGCATATTTAGTAATTTACATGACTTTATCATCTGATTTCGAAGATAATGATAACCCATCACCTCACACTCCTGTTAATCTACAAGACCTACAACTATTAGGAAAAAAACATCTCCAGTATGGAATGATTTTGATGAAGGACGAACTGCTGAGAGTAAATCAATTGCTACTTGTAGACATTGTGGTAACGTATAATTGACTATGTCAAGTGGAGAAACGAGTGATCTAGGTAGACATTTACTTGTATGTAAAGTTAAGAATAATGTAGAATCGGAAGTGGATTCACGTCAATCGATTTTAAACACATCTACTGCAAGTTTAAATTTCAGAAGATATTGTCCAATTAAAGGTAGAAAGATAATTGTTAATTTCATAATTAGAGATAAACTACCATTTAACATATGTGAATTTAAAGACTTTAAAGAAGCATTTCTCTACTATAATCCGCAATTTAAACTATTTTTCTAGAAAAACACTTAAAAATATTACATTTGATAAATTTGGTAAAAAAAATATCATGATTAATTATTTTTAATCAATGAACAATAAGGTAGCATTAACTAGTGATATTTGAACCGGCTCAAATAATTATCCTTATTTTTGCGTAATTGTTCATTATCTAGATGATTCATGAGTTTTAAATATTTTTTTCAACATATTTTGCATCTACACTTTACCAATGTTATATTTGATCACTTTAAGAATGTCTTCGTAGCTAATAATCTTGAAAATAAAGTTTGTGCAATTGCATTTGATAATGCTACTAATAAAAGTTTAGCAATACAAATGTTTATTAATTATTGTCATTTACTTGTAGATGATTTATTTTTTCATATTATATGTGTTTGTCATACTTTGAACTTGGTAGTACTACACAAACTTAACATAATTAAACCTTACTTAAAAAATGTTAGGAATGCAATTGCTTACGTAGATTGCAGCAGTACATCTAGATATTAAAAAATTTAAAGAAATTTATCCATATAATGAAATTGAACCAAGAAAGTTTAAATTAGATGTTCCTCATATATTGAATTTTACATAGGAAATGTTAAAATGCTGTTTTCCTTATCATCTTGGAATTTCAACCTTTTATAATGAAAAAACAAAATGAGTAAATGTTAACTGATTTAGATTAGAATAATTGTCAAATTATGCATAATTTTTTAAAACCTTTTTCACATTCACTAGTAAATTAAGTGGTCAATATTATCGCATTTATAACATATTTCTCTATGAATTACTTCAAATTACTAGAGTATTCGCGAAATATAAGAAAAATACTGGGTTTTTTTTGAAATTTTAAATGTAATGGAGATAAGTTTAATAAATGTTGGAATCCTTCTCCATTTTAGTTATTGTTTAGCTTTTATTATGGATCCTAGATTTAAGATTACTGGTTTATACGTTTTGTTGGAACAAATTTTTGAAAATATGAATTATAAACATTTCCAAAATCATGTAGATAGGTGTAAGTCTTTGTTAATCAAATATTTTGAAAAATATGAAAGACTATAAAATGTAAATCTAATGAGTTCGAATGTTGCTAATTCATCATCACGACCACCTCTAACTACAATAGATTCAGATAATGACGACTCCGAATGGAATTAGTTAATTCAAAAAAGACAAAATTAGTGCAAACTGACATCCAAAATGAACTAAGTGGATATTTAAACACTTAACTTTAGTTAAGTACGGTTGAGTTAAAATCTTTTGATGTTTTATGCTAGTGGAGAAAGAACTCAGGTAGGTTTCCACTAGTCTAATTGATGGTGCAAGACTTATTATGTCCTCCAACGTCACTGTTGTTGGCTTTTTGGCCTTAATCTATGTTTTGATGATTTAATTAACCTAATCTTAATTATGATCATGTAGAGTAGCACACATATTGCATTGCATATATATTGCTTTGTGCTAACCTCTACAGGTGATCAAGACTCAAGAAAGAAGAAAAATCAAGTCAAGACATGTAATCAAGCTAGGATTGAAGACATGTAATTTTACCTTTCTTTGAGTATTAGGAACTTATGTGAATTGAGCATAACTTAAGCTAATATGCATGCATTCACACACTAGGTTCCTTGTAGGAGTCACACACAAAATATCATAACCTTTGGACTCCATTAGATCACCCAAACACCTAAAACATTGGTCGCAAGTCTGCCTGAGTTCGGTCGACCGTTCACCTTTCGGTCGACCGGTTATACACAATATTTGTTATACCAGACCAATCCGTTCAACCGATCACACTTCTATTAACCGTTTACCCAGACCTGTTCGGTCGACCGTTTCGTTTGCTATTTCTGGTAAAAATACGACCGTTTTATTTGTCGTATAACTCAACGGTCGTATACACATTTTTCTCTAAATACACCCCAATACTTTTGAACCGGTCGAACCAACTACCTTATTCGGTCGACCGTTTAAATTCGTGAAAAACCCCTTGCTATCAGTCGACACAAGTTTGTCCAACCGATCAAGATTTCTCTCTACCGAACCCTGTAGTTCGGTCGACCGTTGACTTATAGAACTTAAGTGTTAGGTCGACCAATACCTATGTTCGGTCAACTGATCCATTAACTTACTCAAGGGTTCGGTCGACCGATACACCTTTCGGTCGACCGTTTCTGGACAGATTTGCAGCCCGATTTTCTGCTTTGTGTATCTTGCACAAAACCCAATCAAATCTTGTCCAAACGGCTAGAAATCTTTAGGAGCTTATAAATAGAGGTTCACACTTAGTTTTCCACAAGATTTCACAACTCCAAAGTGTCAAACCTATAGTGAGATTTTCCACAACCTCCAAGCTCCAAATTAGTCATCCAAAGCCTAATTTCCACATCCTTCATCAATCATCATACTAGCAATTGTTGTGCTCAATTAGAGAGTGAGTTCCACTCAAGTTACCATTGTTGTAAAGTGAGCAAAGGTCTTGGTGAAAGCCCAAGACAAAGAAGCAAGGATTTCGGTGAAAGCCCGAAGTGATTCTCTCGGTTTGTGAGAGGTGGTGCCAAGCTCGGCGAGGGTTGTTCGCGAGCTTGAAGACTTGTAAAAGGCGTTGCTCCCGGCCCGGAACGGGGAGGCATAGTGAAGACGCAAGAGGGGCTCGAACGGAGATTCGAGAGGTGCTTGTAAGAGAGGACGTAGGCGCGGCCGAACCTCTATAAATCCGACGTGTCTTCTTTGTGGTTTGCATTACCTTCTACTTGTGTTTGATTTAGTTTTAATTTCCGCTGCATTTCTTTGATCGATCAACCAAGTAGTAAATTAGGGTTTAAGTGTGATTAGCTTAATAGTGATTAGTGGACCCATAACCCACATGATCCTACATTTGGTATCAGAGCCTTGTTCGTTAATTTTGTTCTTAATCGATAAATTAACATGACTCTTAATGCATCCACACCTTTAGAATCTTGTAAACCACCACACTTTGATGGAAATAATTTTGTTTCATGGAAAAGTAAAATGATATCATTTATTAAATCCATGAACATTAACATGTGGTTTATGATTCAAACTCCATATGAATCACCTAGATATGATTTTAGTAAATGGAGTTTAGAAGATGAGAAAAATGCATCCCTAAATGCTAAGGCTATGAATGTCATATTTTGTGCATTAGGAGATGAACTTTTTAATGTTGTTTGCTCATGTGATAGTGCTTATTCAATATGGCAAACATTAGAAAAGAATTTTGGTGAAGGAGATTCACCAACCGGGAAGAAGGGAGAAGCAAATCCTAAGGATGTAGCTCAAGCAAAGAAAATGGAGATTAACTCAACATCTTCATCATCATTAAGCTCATCCGATGGAGAAAGTGAAGATGAGGTATCCTCTAGCTCTTCTTCAAGTAGTAGTTCAAAAGATAATGCCCATGATTTTAATGAACTACAAAATGCATTTCAAAGATTATTTGAAAAATATAAAGAACTTCACAAGACTAATCAATTAGCAAATGAGCAAATCCATGATCTTAAATGTCAAAATGCATCTATCTTAGATGATAAAGTTGATTTGCTTGCTAAAATTGAAGTTCTAACTTTAGAGAATGCATGCTTGAAGGAAGAAAATTTAAATGTTAAGAATACCTCATCTCATGCAATTGATAGTCATATGCTAGAAATTGACACTAATGACTTGCTTATTAAACTTGATAAATCTCATTTAGAAAGCAAACAATTATTACATGACTTAAATTGCATGAATGAAAAGGTTGCAAACTTAGAGATTCACATGCTTAACATGAATGAAAAGCATAATTCTATGATTAAAAATCTAAATTGCTTAAATGAATCTCTAGCAACTAAAAACAGTGAACTTAATGTCTTAAATGAAAATTTGTCAAATAAATTGCATAAGTTCACACATGGCAATAAAAACAATTTTTATGTTAAAAACTTTCCTATTCAAATTAATGTTAAACATAATTTTGCCATGAAAAAGAAAGTAAGTGTAGAGGTACCAAAATCAACTTGGATTTGGGTACCAAAAGCTAAACTTAATGGACCCAAGCAAAAATGGGTACCAAAATCTACACTTGTAGGAGCTTGAGGAGGAGATTGGTGGTGACCGGGTGAGCCAAAACGTCAAATTCGAATCCGGTTGCATCACCAAGTCAAGATTGGAGCTAATCAAATTCAAGTTTGGTATAAAATTTCTATCTTTGAATTTTCTGAAAAATTAGCTCTAATCTAGTTAATATGCTTAATTGTCATATCCTTAGATGTTTAATTCATTGCAAATCATTAACTCTATTCATTGCAAATCATATATCACATCCATTGATTTTAAATGTCAAATTTTAAATGGATGTTAGAATAAGGCTTAAGTTGAAACTTAAATGAATTTAACTTGTATCATACTCATTGTTTCCATTTAGCCTTATTGATAGGGGGAGTTTAAATGTTATATCTTTTAGAGTAATGAAGTGCAAAATCTAGGGGGAGCAACTTCATTACAAGACATCCAAATTCTATGCTTAAAGTCATAATTATTTTTGTTTTTGATGGATGTCAAAGGGGGAGAGATAATTAAGGGGGTAACTTGGAATTTGGCATAAAATTGAACAAAAACTATGCACATCCTTAGGGGGAGCATTAATATGCATAGTTTACATATACAAATTTCATGTATCTAGATAGAATTAAGATATAGGTTGCCATCATCAAAAAAGGGGAGATTGTTGGCCTTTTGGCCTTAATCTATATTTTGATGATTTAATTAACCTAATCTTAATTATGATCATGTAGAGTAGCACACATATTGCATTGCATATATATTGCTTTGTGCTAACCTCTACAGGTGATCAAAACTCAAGAAAGAAGAAAAATCAAGTCAAGACATGTAATCAAGCTAGGATTGAAGACATGTAATTTTACATTTCTTTGAGTATTAGGAACTTATGTGAATTGAGCATAACTTAAGCTAATATGCATGCATTCACACACTAGGTTCCTTGTAGGAGTCACACACAAAATATCATAACCTTTGGACTCCATTAGATCACCCAAACACCTAAAACATTGGTCGCAAATCTGCCTGAGTTCGGTCGACCGTTCACCTTTCGGTCGACCGGTTATACACAATATTTGTTATACCAGACCAATCCGTTCAACCGATCACACTTCTATTAACCGTTTACCCAGACCTGTTCGGTCGACCGTTTCGTTTGCTATTTCTGGTAAAAATACGACCGTGTTATTTGTCGTATTACTCAACGGTCGTATACACATTTTTCTCTAAATACACACCCAATACTTTTGAACCGGTCGAACCAACTACCTTATTCGGTCGACCGTTTAAATTCGTGAAAAACCCCCTGCTATCGGTCGACACAAGTTTGTCCAACCGATCAAGATTTCTCTCTACCGAACCCTGTAGTTCGGTCGACCGGTACCTGTTCGGTCGACCGTTGACTTATAGAACTTAAGTGTTAGGTCGACCAATACCTATGTTCGGTCAACCGATCCATTAACTTACTCAAGGGTTCGGTCGACCGATACACCTTTCGGTCGACCGTTTCTGGACAGATTTGCAGCCCGATTTTCTGCTTTGTGTATCTTGCACAAAACCCAATCAAATCTTGTCCAAACGGCTAGAAATCTTTAGGAGCTTATAAATAGAGGTTCACACTTAGTTTTCCACAAGATTTCACAACTCCAAAGTGTCAAACCTATAGTGAGATTTTCCACAACCTCCAAGCTCCAAATTAGCCATCCAAAGCCTAATTTCCACATCCTTCATCAATCATCATACTAGCAATTGTTGTGCTCAATTAGAGAGTGAGTTCCACTCAAGTTACCATTGTTGTAAAGTGAGCAAGGGTCTTGGTGAAAGCCCAAGACAAAGAAGCAAGGATTTCGGTGAAAGCCCGAAGTGATTCTCTCGGTTAGTGAGAGGTGGTGCCAAGCTCGACGAGGGTTGTTCGCGAGCTTGAAGACTTGTAAAAGGCGTTGCTCCCGGCCCGGAACGGGGAGGCATAGTGAAGACACAAGAGGGGATCGAACGGAGATTCGAGAGGTGCTCGTAAGAGAGGACGTAGGCGCGACCGAACCTCTATAAATCCGACGTGTCTTCTTTGTGGTTTGCATTACCTTCTACTTGTGTTTGATTTAGTTTTAATTTCCGCTGCATTTCTTTGATCGATCAACCAAGTAGTAAATTAGGGTTTAAGTGTGATTAGCTTAATAGTGATTAGTGGACCCATAACCCACACGATCCTACAACTGTGGTGTCGGAGACTGCTTTTAGTGCAAATAAACGAGTCTTATCTGGCAATCAATCGAGATGAACGTATGCCTGAATGATTAGATCGCCACTGTAGTGTCGGATAAAATGCAAACGATGAAGATTGAAGACGAATTAACTAAACCATTTTGTTAAAAGATTAGTTTTTTTTCCGAATACCGCTTAATTTTTTCCATTACTTTTTAGATTTAGTCAGCATTCAAGCTTTTTCATACGTAACTAATATATTGTTTCTCAAATTGACTTAATAATTATTAATAAATAAAATGGTTATTTTGGGGGAAAATATATTATGTTTGTGTTTTTGTTAATTCAATTGTGAATGTACTTACTTTAAATTAAAAAAACAACCAAAAAATGACAACCCAGCGTAATACGACTTGGCAGGCGTGACACGGTACGACACAGTCCGGTATCCTGGTCTATTGTCACATGTGAGATCGTTGACGGTGAAAATCTCCGAACCAAATTAATTCCACTTGATTAATTAAATAATTATCAAAGTGAGTTGAAAATCAACATTCACCAATTGGACAATCAAAAGTTCAGCGGTGTCAAGTTTTTTAAAAATTTATGATTAAGAATTTTCCGCCCTCCGAGTCTACTGCAGCTTGTGAGAACGTTGTATCAAAATATAAGTTATATATAATTAGGTTAATGTATTGATTAGTTAAATTATAATTAAATTAATTAGGTTTTGAAAATTAATTGAAAAATTATTTTATGATTAATTAAATTGTTTTTGATTTATTTAGATAAAAGTAAATTAAAAAATTATATACAAAATACGAAATAGTAATACAATACTCATAAACTTTGGATACGAAATACAAATACGGATACAAAATACTGTAGGTCCTCGATGCTTGAGACCCCCAAGATTGGATGTTATCGTCTTGTGTTTTGTGTAGTCACGCGCGTACCGTAGGTCCTCGATGCTTGAGAAGCCCAAGAACCGATGTCATCGTCTTGTATTTCGTGTAGTCACGCGCATACTGTAGGTCCTGGATGCTTGAGAAGTCCAAGAACCGATGTCATCGTCTTGTGTTTTGTGTAGTCACGCGCGCACTGTAAGTTCTCGATGCTTGAGAAGCCTAAGAACCGATGTCATCGTCTTGTGTTTTGTGTAGTCACGCGCATACTGTAGGTTATTTCTCGCAATTATAAATGCAGTCCTCTTGGTTGATTCTACCAAATCTCACTCATTCATCTACGAACAATGTCTTCATCCGATAAGTCTTCTAGTTCAAAGTCTTCATCATCTTCAACATCTGATGACGAAGCTTATGACCAAGTGTTGAACTGCTTGACGGAGTATGTCTCCGAAGTGATGGATCGTCGTCCTAATAGGCGTAGAAGGCGAACTTCGAACTCGGATAGAGATAGGGAGCTTGGTTACAACCGTTTGATTGCCGATTATTTTTCTAACGACCCTGTTTATACTGACAACATTTTTAGGAGAAGATTTAGGATGCGAAAACATGTCTTTCTTCGCATTGTGAGTGTCATTGAGGCGTCTAATGTCTTATTCCAACGTACACCAGACGCCACCGGTAAGATGAGCATCTCTGACCTGCAAAAATGTATCACAGCGATTCGTATGCTAGGTTATTTGCTGAACGACAAGAATCAGCACGCAAAGATGTAGAACGTGCATTTGGAGTCTTGCAAGCGCGGCCCACGATCATGAAGAAGTCATCTCTTGCATGGAGTAAGGTTGTGCTTAACAAAATAATGACAACTTGCATTGTAATGCATAATATGATAGTGGAGGATGAACGTGATTCATACGCTAATTTTGGAGATTGGAATGAATTTATTGAGGACCAACCTGAAATTCCGTGAACGACCCGATTCGATATTCTACTGACCGTGTAATGAATATTACTAGGTACTTGAGAAAGAGAGATCAGTTGCGTGATCGCACCACACATTTGAACCTTCAAGCCGATTTGATCGACAATATATGACAACGATTTAGAGAAAATGCGTCTTGATGTATTTTAAGTTTAGTATTTAATGATGTATTTTTAGTTTAGTTTTAAAATTTCAGTTAATGTACTATGTAATGTGGTTTCCTAAATTTTAGCAATATTTCCGTATTTATATATTAAATGTTAATTAAAAACGAATGAATTAATGATATTAAATAAGTACAATAATGATTTTTAATATATTTTGTTGATTGTTTTAAAAAGAAGAATAAAAATAATGACGTGATATCAAATACTGTAGCGTGACTGATTGAATTGGATAATGGTTAAGGAATTTGTAGGGTTGGTTTGTGCTGACGTGGTGAGAGAGAAATCAAGACGCTTGGAAACTGCTGGGCGCCGTTAAAGGTGGTCCTAGATACTCTGTGTTGGATCATCCTCTGATTTGACTTGCAGAATGGGACAGACGGGGGAATATTTTGCGTCATAAAAAAATCCCGACTATTCAAGATTAACGGTGTAAAAAAAACCCCTCCGCGTCCAAATGTTGCCACTGCAGCAGCAAAAATAAAATAAAATAAATAAACTCAATGGAACAGCAAAACGGCATTTGAAACCCGCGAACGAAGAAAGAGACATAATTCCAAAACTTGGCCGCAATCAACACGCCATTCCATTCCACCGCCTTCAAAACCCTTTCCTTTCCTTTCCTTTCCTTTCTCATCCCCAAAAATGGATTCCGACTCGATCGCCTTCTTCGACGTGGAGACCACCGTGCCATCCCGCCCCGGGCAGGGCTACTCCCTCCTCGAGTTCGGCGCCATCCTCGTTTGCCCTCGTCGCCTCGTCGAGCTTAACGCCTACTCCACCCTCATACGTCCCCCCGATGTTTCCTCCATCTCCCCCACTTCCGTCCGCTGCAATGGCATCACCCTCGATACTGTTGCCGGAGCCCCCACTTTTGCCGACGTCGCCGACCTCGTCTACTCCATCCTCCACAGTGAGTCCATCGGATGTTTGATATTTTTTTTGGTTCGGTTAGTTGGTCCACGACCTCTACCAAATTTAGGCGTTTAGGTTGCAGATGAGATGGGGATCCATCTTTTCTATTTTCTAATAGAGTGTCGCAACACCTTTTGTGTTTAGACTGTTTTTCCAACAGTTGGCCACCTTGGAATCTTATCAAATCAAAGATTCAGTTCCCAGACGTACGATATCCGTAGTAGGGAGGTTTTAAGTTTGTATGTGTCAATTGTAAATCACATCTGATTCTTGATTTTTGGGAATCAAATCTGCTCACCAAAATGTTGTTCCGAACGGACTTTTAAGTGTTGGAAGGTGTTTTGGATGTGAGGATTTTGGTCACCAAACTAATTTTTTGCAAACTTGTGGTTTAGAAGCCGCTTTTTAAAGGTAAACCGTTCTGGGATGTTTTTAACTCTTGCAACCAATCATTTTGGATTACATGTTTGACTGTGATGGAGCGGTGTGTGCAGGGAAGGTTTGGGCGGGACACAACATCATTAATTTTGATTGTAAAAGGATAAAAGAGGCGTTTGCAGAGATTGGGCGCCCTGCACCGGAACCAAGGGGGACCATTGACTCTCTTCCGTTGCTCAGGCAGAAATTTGGCAAGAGAGCTGGCAACATGAAGGTATTCGATGTTTTGTGAGTATTGGATGACTGATTCTGGAGTGCTTCAATTGATTCCTACTGTTTAAACATTGTTCTCGCAGATGGCAAGTCTAGCGGCTTATTTTGGCCTTGGACAACAGAAGCATAGGTACAACTTAGTTGATCACCGTGGACTTGTATTTTATTGTGTCTTATCATATTTGATGCTTATTTTGCATTTATTTTAATGTAAAATGATTTTTGTTTAGAAAAAGGAAAAGACAAAACAATGGTGTGTTGATCTCCATGATTTCAGCAGCTAACACAACCTACTGTTACATGATATAGTTTAAGCTCATGTAATCAGTAAGCTGGAGTTTCTGTTTACTGACTTTTGTAGGAGCTTTTTATGTTTACATCCTTACACCTATCCCAACTAGTTTTAACCATGTCCTATGATTTTGGGTAAACACTGACCAAGATGTGCCACTGGTATTTGCTTTTACCACATGACAGTGCGAGTGCGACATTACAAATGTTTCAATGTTATATGCCTCGTGCAAGTGGATGTAATATGTAGGGTAAATTTAGTGTGCATATGGAAATTAGGTATCATTCAAATAACAGTTATCCTTCTTTCAGGAGCTTGGATGATGTTCGGATGAATCTTGAGGTTCTGAAGCATTGTGCAGCTGTGTTGTTCTTGGTAAGTATTAATTGATACTTTTCATTAGACAATTTCATATATCTAGCAATCTTTACATATTTACATTGTAATTTTATGTTTTTTATGAGCTTATGCAATTGTAATTTTGGCTCCTTGTTTACACTGGCAGAATTTATATTAATTTAATTGTTTCTTACAGTTCTTAAAATTTATTTTTCGTGTCTCCTGATCTGAAAACCAGCATAACCTTCCCATCATTGAAATGCATTCGTTTCTCGTAGTTGCTTCTCCTCTTTTCCATGTTTACTTTTTGGTGAGGTCATGTGGGAACGTCGAACTTCAGCTGTATAGTTCTATCTAGTGCGTTGCTGTCCAACTGTTCAATTCATGAGCTGTGGAAAGCTAATATGTGTTTCCATGGTTTAGTTCAATCCTTGAGCCTTTTGGGATAACAGAAAAAAGGAACCTATGGTTGCTTCATTTCACAATCTCTTGTCATGTTCAGCTTGCCTAGGATAGAATTGTTAGATGAAAAAATTTACCTGGTTATATAGTTTGTAAATATGGTATGTACCTTAATTATATCTGGTGTTACTAATATTTATTTTCTGCTCATGCAGGAGTCTTCTGTTGTGGGGTTGTCTGAGTTCAACTGCTGGACCTCTCCAGAAGCTGTTAGAATAGAAACTGCTGCAAATTTTTCTGCTGAAATACCAGGACAAAGTCTGAATTCTGCATCTGATCTTCATTCCACGAATGTGAAGGGATTTGCTTCAATGGACAAAATGGCAGCTGATAGTTGTGTTACTGGTGAATCTAGCAAATTGAAATCAGAAATGGATAACCTAGTTCCACGTGTGGAAGAAATGCAACTAACTTCAACTGATATAGATGTGGATTGCAATGAGAGGTTCACAGCTGATGTTCAAGACTTTACATCTCCCGAGGATGCTAGCACCTCCACTGCGTTCTTGCATCCCAATGAAATCTCAAAGACACATATCAGTGCGACACTTGTATCTATTAATCAGTATGGACGAAGAATGCTGCTGCTGCACAGGGGAGTTGCATTGCAGCTTTATTGTACAGAACTCAGGGTACATTTTGGAGTAAGTCCTAAGTTTCTTGACCATGCTGGAAGACTCAAGTTAAGTTTGGCTCTTGGTGCTCCTGCAAGTTTATGCCAGGTTCTGGATGGATGTGAAAACATTGGCCAGCAATCAATGTTCAGTTCTGGTAGCAGATCTGAGTGGAGAGCTTTGATTAAAAAGAATTGGCTGTTAAGTGATCCAATTGTTCGTCTGAAGTAAGTTTACCTTGTCAACATTTGATAATTGCTGCTTTTGGTTAGTGCTCATTCTTATGATTTTTTTGCTGGCCTAGGCATATAAGGAGCCTATGATTCTATTTGATTTTTGTTTGTGTATATTAATCTCTTGAACTTCAACAATTTTATTATTATTTTGAACTTAAGAATTTGCATGATGTCTTGTTTTGTTATATTTTAAGTCCAACACTACTTTGGTAATTAAACGTAACTAACGTCTGTTGTAGGCCTGTAGCTATAACACCAATACACGCTTTGGGTAGCTCACATAGATTCATAGTACAATAAGTGTGTAAGTTTTCTTGCATAAATTCATGATAAATATTAAATACTATCTATAACTTAGTAGACTGTATTGGATAGTAACACAACCTCCTAGCATTATTTCTGTCTACATAAAGTTACATACCCTAGTGGTTAAATGTTTACTTCTTGCTAATTAGTGACAGACTAATGTAAACAAATATTAGTACTTGCATAGATTTCGTGCATTATGTGCTGCTGAGCAAGCTTATATAAGAGTGTTCCTTGAATATTGGAAATTGAAGAGAAAATCATAAGATGGATTTGTTAACAAAGATAGAACTAGTGAAGTATGTTCTTATGTTTGTTATGTTCACATATTTATCATTGTCTATGACTGGAAATGACTGAAAATACGTTCTCAAGGTTATATAGCTATTTATTCTCTTAAACTTTGTTGGCTGGTGACATATTTATCATTTGCCATAATATTGTTCACTGGTTTAACCTTGTTTAACCATATTGTTCACTGGTTTAACCTTGTTTTCCCCTCGCTCCAGCATACCTACTTTGATGGATGGAGACACCGCCGTGTGCCTGACGGAAGTATATCAGAAAGACACAGATGGACACATCAAGAAGCTTGATCTAAGCAATTCATACGTTGAGAAGCTTGAGTCCTTAATTGTTCCTGGAACTATTCTGGACACCTACTTTGGCATTGAGTTATATGATTACCGACTATATGCTGGAATCCGCCTTGTGGCAAAGCGATTGGTTATTCACTCATGATGTCATGGCTAGAATCATCTTTCATTATAGGCTGATGCTGAAATCATGCAGCAGTCTGCAAATAATGTCGTTAACATAGCATTGTATGTATCAGTGTCTAATTCTTTGTGAGTTATATGCCGAATGGAAAGCTAATTGTTATGGTTGTGTATATTTTTGCTTTGGATATGTCTTGTGCATTCAGATATCGACGTGTAAAATATCACGATTGATCCTCATTGGAAGACCTGCAAGAACTCGTGAAGACCATTGAGCTACTGAACCTCAACACAACGGTTTCCATCGTCTTACCTATATGTGCCTGTTGCAACTTAGTTGCAAAGAATGAGGCTATGCTTGGTTTATTGCTATTAATAGTGTAACTCAAATCTAGTTAAACTTTTGATTATATTAATCTTCGATTGAGAAAATTGAACATCATACGTTAACCTTAGTGGCAAGATTAACTGGTAATCACACCAATTATGTGTAGACAAGTTAATCTCGACTTGGCCAAAACTGAACACCGAACCTCAACACTGGCAAGAAGACGTTTTGAATTAGATGCAGAATTAGATGCAGAATGAGCCATCATTATTTTCCAATGCTTAGATTAGAATTATGGAAGTAGTTGCTTTACAAACTACAGGCAAACTTAAACACCAAAACTTCCTGTATATCGATCACAATCTAATTTTCGAACTTCAAATAAATAACATGCTCTAAAGCAATCGGTTTCTCTTTTGTAATTTGATCTAGTAAAGTTGGACCATGTGCGATGGTAAATCAAAGATACTTTTGATTTTGGATTTCATGTAAATAGGCGTAACCCTGCATCTCATTCTTTTTTACAATACAAACAGAAGTCTACGATCGTAAGTGCAATTTCCAAAGAAAATAAAAGGTACATTGACACTTCCAGCATGGCTGGGATCCGTATCCAAGATGGTCTTTTTCGGGGAGAAGGAAAATTATGGCTAATTGCAACTCTTTTTAGTTACGGCAAGCGGAAACCGTTAGAGACCTTATAAAGCATTTATCGATGATGAAGAGATAGAACAAAAAAAAACATCCAAGAAATGATAGACCAAACATCATTTTCGGAAAGTAAATAGCAGACTAACGACTAGACTTAATTTGGATGGACGAGAATTTCATATATAAGCTTCTTGTGGGAAACTAACTTCTGAGAATGTAGATCCAAACACAACTTCTTCTCTAGAGTTTGGGAGTTGTTCTGAGAGTCCCAAATGTATTGTCGAAACAAATCCCAAAATTATCTCCATATTTGGATTAAATAAAAGCTCATACAAGTATATATTGGAATCAACGGTAAAATGATAAGAAAAATCCAACAAGTAAATGAGCTATCAGAAACTTCCCCCCATGAACTTCTCCATCCCAATGCAAAATATACCTCGATTGTCGTGCTAGAGCCCAACTCCATAGGATCCGACACTATGTTCGGATGGACAGAGGACACTGTAGCAACTACATGATGGAAGGCGATCCGACGAGAGGGGAGCTAGATCCCCTCCCATCCAAACATCCTCCAGGTCAATACAAACTTCGTCTCATAAGACGAACTAATTAACTATGCAAGCACAACTTGATCCAAAAATGACTAAAGACTCCTAAGTAACATGGAATACCAAAAGGTAACCCAACACCGGTTTTCTCACGCAAGTCACAACTTTCGGAGAGAACTACATACAATGAAGAATTGTAAACAAGAACACCAAGGAAAAGTGGCATAATAAATAATCTACATTTTAACGTTTACAAATTACATGAAACAATTCAATCTCACCAACGTACTTGCTTTTCAAGCGTGGGAAGAACATGTTTAGGATTAGTTAGGAATAATGGCATAACCAGGTTAAATAATTAGAGACGAGCCTAGTCATAGGAATGGTGTACGAACCCAACGAAGAAGGAAGTTCAAAATACTAGAGCAACTTGGCCACACGCCAGAATCATCCAACCATGGTGCGCTTCCTTCCTCTTTGTCTGACTGAAAGGTAGAGTGATAAGAATATGCAGTTCCCAAAACCCTCAACAATATTGTAGCAAAAGTACAAAGCAAATGGACCTTGAGCTAGCTTGTTCAATGTAGCACACCACTGTTTTGAAGATTTCTTGTAAGACGATAGTATTTGATCCATCTGCCCAAGAAATTTAACTCACATTACATTTGTAATTTCTGGAAATTGACAGACATAAAAACAATTGGCATTGCAGTGACAACATAAGGTAACCACTAGCCAGTGTTAGCAGTGTTTTGATACCTTTTAGAGATTATATCAAGCACAAAAGGCTTTTTTGCTTATTGTGTAGACATTAGTCATGGACCAATCCACAAAAAAAGAAAGTGTCATTAGAAAATGTCAATATCAAGAATTGGATAGATTCAACAAAATAGTTTGGTGATTTGTGAATATGTTTCTAATACATATAGGCATATAGCTGGCATGATCAGATCATTTAGAGATTGTTAGGGTATGACCTTGTGTCCTAAACTACTATGATAGAATAGATGATATCAGAATTCATCCACCTTCAAAGTTCAAAATCTACTAATTTCATGCAAACATGTACACATTTCCTTGATTAAGTTCTCTCTGTGACGCGCATGAGAAGGTTGGTATGTTATAAAAGCAGGCCACATTTAAGCTCAGAATTTTTAGAATGATAGAATCCAAATTACTTCAAGCACCATATTTTATTGAATGAAAAAGCCTGCCTGAAAATTCAAGTATATTAATATAGAATGTACACCAGGAGATAAGACGTGAAAAATAACCTGAACGTGATGAAGGGGATTAGGATAGTCATTTGATATTTGAAGGCTAATACATGTTCAGAATACACTCATAGTTTTTTCCATAAACAATCGAGCATGCTATTAGTTAATATCATGTCAATAAAAAGTTATGTAGGCAATACAATAGGACCTACATGTTTGTAAACCATGAAAGAGAACACCTTACCACATTTCCGCATGATGAGTGCATTGACAAGAGTGCTCTTTCTAGTACATAGAGATCAACAGCTTTATCTTCAGGAAGTGTTGAAACAAAACTAAGACCAAAATCAATTAGGACCTGAGCAGGAACATTAGAGTACAATGAGTGTTTCCCAACGAGCAATAGGGAGAACCAAAGAGGACAGAAAGTATTAAAGTAATGATGAATGGAAAGAAAGGTAACACGTCTAGCAGTCAAAAGAATCGTGAAAGTAAATAAATAGTAGAAAAATAACCAAGTAAAAATCTCACCAATTGATTGGTATTCTTTCTGATTAACATATTCGAAGTCGTTAAGTCCCCATGAACAACACCTCCATCATGAAGCTTCCCAATCACGTGACCAATCTGCTTGGCTATATCACTCAGCTCGCCCTCCTTCACACCAGATGATCCGAATTCTAAGAGAACTTCTTTTACTGCTGGCCCTTCCACATACTCAAAAGTCAGGGTGTGCACCACCTGATCTACAGCATACAAGGCTGGTGTAGGAACTCCCAACTTCCTTGCTTTTGTCGTGCACCTAGCTTCCTATAATATTAAAATTTCATAAGTTAAAAATGTTGTAGGTAATTAGCATTTTACACCTTATAGTGCATGTACAACAGTACAAGTCCTATATTTGGACAAAGCAAGTGAATCACCACTCTATAAGCAAAGACAGACTTGGCAAGATTGTATATTGGAAGGTCATTATGTCATACGAATCAATAAACCATACTATTAACGAGAAGCTATGACTATCACGCTGTTGACAGGTGGAAACACTTGCTTACATGCTGATCCACGATGGCCTTTAAGGAACTAATAGTCACTTGGATGTATTAATTTAACTTGAAACTATACTTTTACTGGAATTGGGGAAAATGTCATTTGTAAATGCCTTGCTAAGTTTCGAGAGGAAATCTGAAAATTCCACAATACTATGACAAAATAAATCTGTTTAATCAATTCAAAACTTTACAAACATAGGAAGGTGCCAGGATTTCAGGGCATAGGGTCGGAATTTGAAAGGATGATGGCATGATGCCAGAAAAAAGGAAATTCGTTGGTTTAGTTCGATTTGGAGTTCCATTTGACGTTTGACCAAGTACATTATCTATATAAATTAGTAAATAGATACTCTTAAAATAACCTAATTGGAATAAAAAAAATCTCATTTACTTATCTTGTCAAAACCGAGAAGAGTATACAATCTAAGCAAGATTCCAAAATCCAAGGGGCAACTCAGTCTCAATCCCTTGCATTGGTTTTTATACGTTCATAGTAAAGTTTCAACTATAGACTCCACCCGGAATAACACCACGAAGTCTTCCACTAAAATCCAACTAAAAACCGAAATTCAAACAAACCGTGAATCACAGTGAAGTGTCGAACCAAAAAAACAACAACAATTTGTACCGCATTGAGACGTTTAAGGGTCAACTTGGAGTCGAGCAAAGGATGCCTGTACTTCTTCGAGAATCGCTCCTTCACGATCGACCTCCTCCCGACGAAGTCCGACTCGAAAACCCTCTGAACACAAAACACCGTATCAGGAAACGAAAGTGACCGAAATTGATAGAGCGGGGATGAGGTTTCTGTACGGCTTCGGCGCCCTGCTTGAGGAGAACGCCAAAGTCTTGGTCTCGGTCTTCTACGGCGGCCATATCGACGGGGAGAGTGGAGGTGTGAGGATGGATAGGGTTTGATTTGGAAGGGTGGGGAGGAGTTGGGGTTTTTGAGGTTTTGGTCGGGGATGACTGGACGAGGAGACGAGGTCTTTTGCATAATTGTCATCGTAGATATTGGTTTCTAAATATACATTTTATACTTTTGTGATACATCATGGAGGGCTTGAGTTCACTTTTGGGCTTTGAGTTTTCCAACTTTGAGACGATGGATCATTATAATGTTTAAAGTATTAGTGCAGAAAATTGTTTAAAGTATAATGTTACACCAATCCAACTTTGGTCTTAGTGTTGATATTACATAAAGCATTATACGTCAACATTCCTATCTGATTAGCGATTTGTCGTATGTTTTGACTCAAATAGTTTTTTTTGGCTCGAATACGAAAGTCTTGAACCGGCAGTGTGTGTTGTTGTTTACCTTGAATAAGTGTTTAAAGTATTAGTGCAGAAAAACAGATGATCGGTCGACCAGAAGGAGTGTTTCGGTCGACCGGATGTGTGTTGGATTGTCCAGCAAAGTGCCTGTCATTTTTCGGTCGACTGGAATCTAGGATTCGGTCGACCGGGCACACAATTGGAGTTGGTCAAAAGTTACTGTCGGTTTTCGATCGACCGAAACCTTGGATTCGGTCGACCGGAAACATTCGAGGAGCTGGGAGAAAAGTGTCTGTTGAATTTTGGTCGACCGAAACTTAAGTGATTCGGTCGACCGCGTATGCACTCATGCAAGCCAGAAAAGTTACTGTCATTTTTCGGTCGACCGGTACTTCAATTTCGGTCGAACGGTAAAAGCTGGTTCGCAATATGGTTAGAGAATCGGTCGACCGAAGCACCCGTTCGGTCAACCGTTCGGACCCAGTTCTGCCAACGTTTTGTATATTTCTCCACGCGATTTTGGTGCAATTAATACTTGTTTATGCCTACTATATAAAGGCATTTTCGTCCCCCTTTGTTTAAGGTTAATTCCTATTGTCCACTTTTGCATTCTTGAGAGAAAAGAGAGAGAGCATCCTTGTGATTCGGTGGGAGAGATTTGAGCCAGGTTGTTTCGTCGGTTCGTTCGCGTCTCCTGTAAGCATCTCTTGTAATACGTTTCTCTATAGTGGATTTAGAGTTGTGTCGTCCGTGGTTTTTCCCGATTGGGTTTCCACGTTAAATCTTGCGTGTTTTGTGTGGTTTGGATTTTGGATTTGCATTTCGTTCTCAAGTTTAGCCGATTGGATTTGCGATTTATGTTCCGCTGCGTTTTTGTGATTGGTTTTAATTCTTACAACTGGTATCAGAGTTTTTTGGTCCGAATTTGTGGATTTTCATCGATCTTTTGTCAAGTACTCATGGCAAATCATTGGAAGATTGAGAAGTTGAGCCGAGATGTTAATTTCGGCTTGTGGCAAGTCAAAATGCACACAATTCTGGTGCAGCAAGGGGTGGAGGACGTTCTTGAGGGCATGGATAAGTTGCCAAAAGAAATATCCGATCAAGATAGGCAAAAGCTTGATCGTAAGGCGATGTCAACAATAAAGTTATCGTTATCTGACGAAGTTTTGAGAGAAGTGTTGAAGGAGAAGACGACTGCAAGTATGCGGAAGAAATTAGAGGAAGTCTACATGAAGAAGTCACTTGCGAGCCGGATTATCTTGAAGAAGAAGTTGTTCCTATTCAAGATGAAGTCGGGTATCTCCCTTCAGCAACACTTGGATGATTTCAATGCAATCATCATGGACTTGGAGAAGGTTGAAGCAAGGTTTTCTGATGAGGATCAGGCGATCCTTTTACTTTGCTCGTTGAGTTCTTCATATGATCACTTCGTGGAGACGATGATGTATAGCAGGACCGACATCTCTCTTGCGGATGTCAAAAACACACTCTCCTCCAAATCTGATATGGAGAAGAGGTCTGATGGTTCCGAGTCGAGCAAAAGTGAAGCACTTGTTGCTCGTGGTAAGGGGAAATAGAGGGGTTTCTCAAAGAACACCTCTAAGACCAAGTCGAGGGACAAAGATATTATTTGTCATTACTGCAAGAAGAAGGGTCACAAAATATCAGAATGTTTTAAGCTACAGAACAGAGAGAAGCAGAGGGGTTCTAGTAGTGGTGATCAGTCATGTTTGAATGTTGCGGAGTCCGATTCTGATTTTGTGTTGGCAGCTACAGGTTCTTTTGAAGCTTCCGACGGTTGGGTGATTGACACGGCCAGTACATTCCACTTAACTCCGAATAAACACTGGTTTTCATCTTATGAAAGAATGTCAGGTGGAATGATTGTGATGGGCAATGGTGACAGGTGCGAGGTTGTAGGAATTTGTTCTGTCAGATTGAGGACCCATGATGGCCTAGTCAAGATTTTATCGGATGTGCGACATGTTCCGAAGGCGAGCAAGAATCTGATTTCAGTAGGTAGCCTGACTGCAAAGGGTTACAAATTCAGTGGTGAGGATGACTGCATATCCATCACCAAAGGATCACTTATTCTGATGAAGAGGAATAAGCTTGGGCCCGGTAAGCTTTATATGCTTAAAGGAGAAACTGTTGTGGGTGACACAGTTGTAGCGTCATCGTTGTCTGGTGAGGAGAATGCCCAACTTTGGCATATGAGGTTGGGGCACATGAGCGAGAAAGGCATGATGGTGTTGAACAAACGTGGTTTGTTTGGAAGTCAGAAAATCGGCTGTCTGGACTTCAGTGAATTTTGTGTTTTTGGGAAGCAGAAGAGGGTTAGCTTCTCAGCAGCTAAGCACACCACCAATGCCACTTTAGATTATATCCACTCTGATTTATGGGGACCTTCTCAGGTTCCATCAAAAGGTGGAGCTCGCTACATGCTCACATTTATTGATGATTTCTCCAGGAAGACTTGGGTTTATATTCTGAAACAGAAGAGCGATGTGTTTCAGAATTTTCAGCACTAGAAGGTTATGATTGAGAATCAAACAGGAAAGAAAATCAAGGTTCTAAGGACGGATAATGGTTTGGAGTTTTGTTCCTCAGAGTTTAACGATTTCTGCAAGGATGAAGGAATCGTGAGACACCGAACCGTACGTCACACACCACAACAGAACGGAGTAGCGGAACGTCTGAATCGAACTCTCTTGGAGAGAGCTCGATGTATGCTTCTGAATGCGGACCTGACTAAGGATTTTTGGGCAGAAGCAGTGTGTACCGCTTGTTATTTAGTGAACCGTTCGCCTCACACCGTTTTGGATATGAGAACACCGGAAGAAGTTTGGACAGGTGGAGCTTCAGATTTGTCCAAGTTGAGAGTCTTCGGTTGTCCAGCGTACACACATGTAGATCAAGGAAAGTTGAATGCTCGGTCGTTAAAGTGTATATTCCTTGGCTACGATTTGGGTGTGAAGGGTTATCGTCTGTGGTGCAAGGAATCTAAGAAGCTCATGGTTGAAAAAAATGTTGTCTTTAATGAGCTTGCTATGTTACCTTCCAGGAAAGACACTGTTATTTCTACTCCCGTGTCAAGTGGGACTCCAGTTCAGGTGGAGCCACCGGTAGTGACTGCTGATGAGGATACCGGTATGACACAAGGAGAGAGTTCGAAACCTGAGGAAGATGAAGAGTATTTGTTGGCAAGGGACAGAGAGAGGCGGCTGACCAAGAAACCCCGTAGATATGCCGAATCAGTCCTTGCATATGCTCTTAGTGCAGCTGAAGATATTGAAGCCTCTGGTGAGCCGAGCAAGTATTCAGAGGCAAATTCGGCACCCGATTCAGCTGCTTGGGTGGGTGCAATGAATGAAGAGATGAAGTCTATTCACAAGAACCAAACTTGGAAGTTGGTAGAACTTCCAAAAGGAAAAAGGGTCGTTAGCTGCAAATGGGTCTTCAAGAAGAAAATCGAGGGTCTCTCAGATGTAAGGTACAAAGCTCGATTGGTTGCTCATGGTTTTAGTCAGGTGGAAGGTGTGGATTATAGCGATATTTCCTCACCCATCGTGAAGCATACTTCTATTCGTGTTTTGTTGAGTTTGGTTGCAATTCATGATTTAGAGTTAGAGCAACTAGATGTGAAGATCGCTTTCCTACATGGAGAATTAGAGGAGCAAATTTACATGTCCCAGCCGGAGGGCTTTGTGGTCGAGGGTAAGGAGAATCAGTCTGTTTGTTGAAGAAGTCGCTTTATGGGTTAAAGCAGTCGCCTCGACAATGGTATAAAAGATTTAATTCTTTTATGGTTGGACATGGGTACAGTAGGTCCCAGTATGACTGCTGCGTTTACCGAAAGGTATTTTCAGATGACTCTCTTGTTTTGTTATTACTCTATGAAGTTGATCGACCAGACGAAGATCAGATACGCGAGTGGTCGACCGAAATTGTCCGGAGTGCCTGGACAATAGGATTGGTCGACCGGGCGTAAACAGTCGTCCGAAGAAAAATATCCAGGAGTTTTCTTGGGATATGACAGTCGACCGATAGAGACACGATCGTCCGAAGAAATTTACCAGGAGAAATTTTGGTAGGTAAATGGTCGACCGGAGCGAGACGTGGTTCGACCGAAATTTTCCAGGGAATTTTTCTCATGAATATTCGGTCGACCGTCTGGCTCACGGTCCTATCGAACTTGCGAAAATTCTCCTGAATTATTAAGATAATAATTAAATCATGGTTTGGATTAATTCCATATTTGGTCAAACGTTTTTAAGGTTGCTTATGTGACAAATTGAGATTAATTTTAGGAGAGAAAAAACAATAGATCATGACTAGAGAATAGTTCATGATATGAATGTTTTGGGAGCCTATAAAAAGACTCATTATCCTACTTGTTTATGTTAATGCAAAAATTCTCTCTCTAATCTCTCCCTTAATCCCCACGAAAATTATTTTAATTGTTTTAAGTTTTGGGGATTAAAATATCAGGCGCTTTTAAATGAGTTATTAGCTAGATTCTAAGCTTAATTAGAGATTGATTGGGTAGCTCATTTCTCTCTAATTTTGTTTAGTGTTTGGTGAACATTTGGAGGCAAGCCGGCGATCGATTCGACGGATAATGGAACTCCGGATCTTCAAAAATGTTTTAGAGAACCTTTGGATATGATCATCTTTCTTTTGTTTATTTTAATATGTGTAGGAATGCATGATATTAGAATAAACATAAACATGTACATAAAATTAATGAAAATATGAAATAGATCATGTATGCTCGTATTAATGTTTTTTAAATATACACATACATAGGGACACGAAATCCTACATATTAGAGTTAATTCTATTAAATATTTAATTAAAATCTAATGTTGAGTTGTAAAGTTGGATTATGAGATTCATTCCCTTAGTTTAGTCTCACGTTCAGAAATTTGGGAAACGAAGAAAAGTTCACATAAGGCTTGCCATATTGATTTTAAAAGAAGATTTTGTTTGATCCATGACATTTGATATAACTAGGCTTCCCATGTAAATTCATGACATTTGATATCATACCTTCCAACATATGGGAGAAAGTGAAAAAAATTTATCAAAAAATACAACAGGCTATTCATCAGACGCTGATAACACAAGCCCCTCAAAAATAGTTAGAAGAAGAAAAAAATTCAGCTAAATTGCTCAACGGTCTTTGGCACAATTATTACAACAATATCATTTGCTCAACCATCCTAGACAATACGTGCAAGTTGGCAAGAGTAAACATCATGGCATTGTTTTGGCTTCCTGTATGATTCCTATGTAGTTGCTTGTGTTTTAAGAAAGAAAAACAAATTTTCTAATAATGGAAGACAGATTGGTGTGGTATTATCATATATTGTTATTCTTAATGGTACTTTTGCTTTGGACTTTAATATTATCTTTCACTTTAGCCACTTTATTTTGTTTCTTAAGAATGTCATCTGCAGAGAAAGATAAAGAGCTTTCGACCAGCCATGGACAGCTTACGTGAAAGATGTCTTTAGTTTTGTTTTTCTGATCGAAAGTTCTTTATCATTTTCTTTCTACTATTTCGATGCCACTTCACTACTTCAGCATGTTTGAGAATGCCCTTTCGGCTATCTTCTTTCTTGTTTTACATTTACCATGAAGTATTTACACGACAACCAAAATAGCACGACCGCACCACTATCGTATAGGCCTTGAAAAACCAAAATATTTAAATTGAACAGATAGTTTATTAATGTTCCGAAAAATGGTAGAGAACAATTGTGAGTAGAACACTAAAAAGTAAACACGGAACCACTCCACTGCCGAATTCACCATCAAAGACCGGTACATATAGCGAAGACAAGGTGGAACTCGAAACAAGATGACCAAGCCAGCGAAGAAATATATAAACACCACCAAACAAAAGGTAAATTACACCGACCATCAATTCATGACATTTTCAAAAGATTTCAAGGAACTATAATACAAGAACTTACAAAGAAACAACACAACTTTATCAATATATTATCATAAGGAAAAAAACTGGTTAAAGTAGAAAATTGACAGCAATACTAGTAAATCCAGCTTAATTTATCAGAAAAAAATGACAGCCAAATCTATGAAGTAACTTCTTCCGGCTCAAGTCAAACAGGACTTAAGATCAGTTAAGAGACACCGAGGTTGAAGAGATTTAGAAATGTATTTACCGAAGAGACACATAATGTTGGTAAAACATGATTTACCCTATGGGATCGAAAATACCTCTACTAGATCCAAACCCGGGCAGCAGAAGATGAATCGAGCCGTTGTCTTACAGAGTCTTTCTTCTTCTACCGATCGGTCTCCAACTCTCTTGAAGGAGGAGCACGAATCCACAAACCAAGTGTCCTTCGGATGGTGCACGTGAGACAAAGAGGTGGAGGTGACAACTACAATTAGGGTTTTGCTCTCTTGGAATTGGAGGTCCTACACTATATTTATATGTGGTCTTCTCATAACCCTAACATTCTTGACCAATACAAACACGCCACGTTTCAATGCCTTAGGACGCAAACAAGATGAACCAAACCACACACATTGGTTGAACTCCACAACTTACATTATCGATGCACACACAAACCCGACAAGGACAACAAACATAACTTTGGGAATAATAGTCGACTTACTAATGAACCCCTTGCATTCCATGATTTACGCGCGCACCTCCAACATTTCTTGGTTGAGGTGGTCGACCTTAATTTCAATCATTCTTAACCTATCCATAACTGACACTTGAAGTTGATCAGGTGAAGGGTGTACATCACTCGACGCCTCAGAAAAATCCAGCCACCAGAAGGTGGAACATCCTCTGGTCTGTCCGCCAGTATTTTGGACAACGAATAAATTGATGGCCGTAAAACCTTTGTTGCTTTGAGGTGTACATCTTACATGTCAAACCACAGTCGCAGAGAGGAAGGGGGTTGACAATAGGTTCGGTGTTGCAGGCTCTCTCATGTTCGGTGGAGAAGTGGGATGAGGAGGAGTTAGACACCATTAAAGGACTGATGGGGAGGGAGAGGCGCACACTAGGAGGTTCAATAGGGAGAACTGATGGGGAGGGGCGATGGGGATTGGAGGAATAAATGAGAAGGAGAGGGGTGGGAAAAAAAGGAAAGGGTTATGCCTCAATGGAAGGGGAGTAAATGTCAAATAAGTTAATTTACGCGTCCTGTTCAGTCGACTGAACCTTAGTCGGTACACCCTTTGCAATGCAACATAGACTTCATAGAAGTTGTTGTACTCCTTGTATTGGATGTCCGAATATGTGTCGGTTGATCGTATCTGTTGGGTGAAGTTTTGAATATTTTCACTATTCCAGAATAAACAGATCAGATCGTTAGATCCATTTATCTGATTTTCAACCGGACGATCGTTGTAGCCTTTTCAAATTTTCTTTGATCTCTAGGAAACAGTCGTCCGAATATGTTGCGGTTTACCAGATATTTTGTTGATCCACTGGAAACCAAAAACGAACGTCCAAATCTCTTTTGGACGTCTGTTTCCAAGAAGACATAGAGCTCACTGTTTAAATTGGTTTATAATTGTTGATACAAGAATTCTGGGAGAATCGGTCGACTGAAACTTAAGTGTCCGGTCGACTGAATTACTCCAGGAGCCACGGGGCTCGGAACAGATCAAGGATCGGTCGACCGGTTCTGGGAACCCGGTCGACCAAAAAACATCAGTAGATTTGGAGCTCAGGATTTATCGAGATTCGGTCGACCGATGATGGTCACACGGTCGACCGAAAAGCAACAATAGCTGCGAGATGAAAATCGACATGCAGATCGGTCGAGCGGTGTTGGACTCGCGGTCGAACGAAAACGTCCAGGAGCTTCAGGCGCTATTCAGCAGCGCGGAACGGTCGACCGGCTATGGGCGAGCGGTCGACCGAATGAAGGCAGTTACGCGAACTAACAGAAGATCGGTCGACCGATGGGGAATTCCGGTCGACCGATTTCAGGCAGTTATGCACGATCTGAATTATTCTCTGTACGAATTTAGCCCATTATAAATAGGATTTTCGCCATAATCTTGTAACACAACATACAATACTTATTTCCTTGAGAGAGATTATTAGGCTAGAGAGAGATCTAGAGTGCTTTGGGAGACATATTGTTTCCAATCGTTTGTAATCTCGGAGATTTCTCTTGTTGTAGAAGAGCTTCAAGTAAAGGAAACCCGCATGAGACCCCCCCAAGGACGTAGGCACCTTGCCGAACCTTGTAAAATCGTGTGTGTCGTGGTTTGCTTCAGGTGTGTTGTGTGATTGCTTGCTATTTCATCTTATTTGTGTTTACTTGCTGCATTAAGATTGGGAGAGGGTCAGAAGTTATTATTCCGCAGTCAATATTCTATATTTCGTGGTGCGTGTAATCCGTGTCGTGTTAGTGCATCTTAGATCCCCCTCCCAACAGCTGGTATCAGAGCTTTTGGTTACACTTGTGATGGAGGAAGAGGCGCGGAACTTTTGGGTGGAGAAATTCACCGGGAAAGGGAACTTCTCAACATGGCAACGGAGGGTTCGTGCGTTGATGTCACAGACGGACGGGCTATTGCTGACGTTGGATGGAGTTGAGAAGAAGCCGTCGAAGATGACCGACAAAAAGTGGGAGAGTCTTAATCTCCGGGCTATTGGGATCATCGAGTTGTGCCTCTCGGATGATCTGGTTTTCGAGGAATTGGCAAAGACCGCGGCAGAATATTGGAAACTTCTGGAGGAGAGGTTCATGAAGAAGAACCTTAGGAACAAGTTGAATCTGAAGCGTCAGCTGTACATGCTTCGGATGAAAGAGAACACGCCGTTCATTGAGCATCTCTCGGTGTTCAATAAGTTGATAGCTGATCTGACTCAGCTTGAGGACAAGATGGAGGATGTAGACAATGCAATGTTGTTATTGACGTCGTTGTCGGACTCGTATGAGAACTTGGTGAATACGATCATATATGGCAAGGATTTGTTGGTGTTGGAGGAGGTCAAGGGCACGCTGATCTCCTATGATGCAAGGAAGAATTCTGGTAGTAGCTCTTTCGAGAAGGGTGAAGGATTGATCGCAGCACCGGAAATGGGCATGACGAGTAACAAAGGAAGTAGTAACGGAAGGGGCCGGTCCAAATCAAAGGGGAGATCCTTTGAATGCTTTTTCTGCAAGAAGGTTGGTAATATGAAGCGTGACTGTAGGGCCTTCAAGGAGTCGCTGCAGAAAGGGAAAGACGGGTACAATTCCGCCAGTGTGGTGGAGGAGAAGAACGAAGTCGACGTTCTAACAGTTTGCGCTGTAGGTATTGACAAATCATCATCTGGATGGATTTTGGATACAGGAGCATCCTTTCACATGTGCCCGGATAAGGAGTGATTCACATCCTATGAGCCACTGAAAGGAGGGATCGTTGTTATGGGAAACGATGCGTCGTGCACTACCGTCGGTATTGGTTCCGTACAGTTCAAGATGTTCGATGGATGTATTCGAACGTTGGCGGGTGTGCGTCACGTACCGAAGTTGAAGAAGAATCTGATTTCTCTAGGAGAGTTTGATACTCTCGGGTGGAGATGGTCCGACGGGGACGGAAAGATCAGGGTCACTCATGGGGCGATGACAGTGATAAAGGGAACCAAGGTGGACAACTTGTATTGGATGCTAGGGAATGCAGTAGCAGGAAAAGGTGCAGCAAACGTTGCACGCGACGAAGACAGCACCGCACTTTGGCATATGAGGCTTGGTCATATGTCGGAAAAGGGTTTGTGTGAGCTACACAGACAGGGACCGCAGAAGGGTGTTAAGAGCTGCAAATTGGATTTTTTCCAGTATTGTGTCTTCGGTAAACAACATAGGATTCGATTCAAGACGACTATCCACAAGACAAGGGAAATTCTGGTATGTGCATTCAGACGTCTGGGGACCGACTCAGGTTCGGTCAAAGGGTGGAGCCGAATATTTTGTCACATTCATAGACGACTTCTCAAGGAAGGTATGTGTTTATTTTCTGAAAAATAAATTTGATGTCTTTGATAAGTTTAAAGCATGGAAGGCCCAAGTAGAGAAAAATACAGGAAAAATTGTTAAGTACTTACGGACAGATAACAGAGGTGAGTACACCTCAAGGGAGATTGCAAGTTTCTGTGAGAAAGACGGCGCCACGAGGAATTTCACTACACCACGGAGTCCGGAACAAAACGGTGTAGCTGAAAGGATGAACAGAACACTATGTGAACGGGCAAGGAGCATGAGGCTTCATGCGAATCTTTTGAAGGATTTCTGGGCGGAAGCAGTAGATCTTGCATGCTACTTGGTAAATATCTTGAAGGGAATGTGTTCTGAAAGTTTTACTTTTAAATGTCAATTATTATGAATTGAATGAGAAATCATTTTGTTCCTTGTTTATGTTATTCGTCTTTTAGAAGTGTTAATGAAGAGGCTCTTGGTCCTTAACCGTAGAGCTCTAAAAGATATTGGTTTACATAAAACAAAAGATATTCACAATCATGGTAATTAACATGGGACATCAATTACCGAGTTAAGATTGTCGTGTTGGTCATAGATCATTGTAGCTCTACAAGTGAGTGACAACACTGGTACACAAAAGAGGAAAATATTACTTTTGTATACTGAATAGACCTAATAAGTAAAACATTATAGAATTGTGTTTTCTGTGTCATTAATGTTTTACTGTGTCTTTGGTCATTTGATATGAGACTTATATCCGATCACTTAAGAATTGCTTAATTAGACTAGTGTCTTGAGCTATCGATGAGAGTAGTGTAAAGGCATTGGTTGGTTAAGTATGACTTTTGTTGGAGAAGATAGTTAGTCAAAAGATTATCATTGCCCCTCTTAATTGAGTGATGATATTAGTGGGCCCCTTGATAAAGCCAAGTTATAATGTGCACAATGTGATTTGAGTTAAGTCACATATTTATAACTAGCTTAAAGAGATCAAGAAACGGATACTAATACAAAGATGACACAATATTACTTTGTGTGTATTCTTAATATCATGAGGTAAGGGACTGACACAACTGGTGCACTCCATCACTAAATGGATCGGGTTTTGGTTCGAGTGGAATTAAGACATCTAACTAATTGGGAGTTATAATGTGTAGCTAGATACCACTTATAGCTTGTGATATTAAGCTCTTAATATCACTGTCAACTTAGTCTTGATCCTCCCATAGGTCACACCGCAAAAACCGGGAAACAAGAAGCTTGATTTTTGGTTCATATGATGCGTCGGGTTTCTTATAGAAAATATGACACATGTGGTGAACAAGTAAAATCAATTATGTTGTATATAACATAATTAGAATCATGATAAATTCATATGAGATGCATATATTATGGGGTGCAATAATTTATTATTGCATAGTATAATATATTGCATAACTTGTGAATTTGGTAGAAACCCCAAAGTTCAAATTTTGTTGGAAATAAATCCAAAATTTGAAAATGCAAAATCGGGTAGAAGTTCGGTAATCCGTTATGGTTCGGTCGGCCGAAGGATCTGTGGATCGGTCAACCGAACGTGGAACGGATGGTCAAGTTGATTGACCGAACTTGACCAAAGTGCATGGAACTCTGGATCGGTGTACCGAACCAGAAACGGTCGACCGAACAATGTCCAATTCCGATATTTTCGGTTAACCGAATGGCACTCGGTCAAAGACGCGAATTCGTCCGAACGGTTAAAGAAGAATTTTTCTCCTTAAGAATCAGTCATCCGTCAAGTGCACGGAAATCCGAACGTTATATATTCGGTTAACCGAATATGTCTCGGTAGACCGAGTCCCGATCGATTTTCTGCCTTTGATAATTAAGAGATTAATTTGATCAATGGTTGGATTAACTCCAAACTTGGTCAAACGTTTTGTGGGTGGATATAATAAATTTTGGAATTAGTTTATGAGAGAAAATGTCAAGAGAACATGACTTAAGAATAACCATGATTAAGAATAAGATTGGAGCCTATAAATAGGTCCTTATTCTCATTAATTGACACACATGTTTTTGCTAATTCTTTTCTCTCCTAATTCACCACAAAAGCCACGAAAATTATCTTAAATTTCTAAGTCTTTGAAAGGAGAAGTCTCAGAGATTAAGGAAGGGGTTTGTAGCTAGATTCTAAGCTTGTTTGGAGATTGATTGGCTAGCTCGTTTCTCTCCAACCTTGTTTAGGGTTTCGGTGAACACTTGGAGGTATCCAGCGCAACGAGAAGCGACGATCGTCTTCCTCAACGTCTCTGGACTTGATTGATCGTTTTATATTTCTACCGCAAGTGCACGGCCGCGTTGAAGCGGTGGCAAATACGGGTCGTCCACTGGGAGGTGTGTCGACACTTGGTTTATTCGAAGGCGAGAGGTAAAAAGAAGGGAGAAAGATGTATTACACTAATCTAAACAACAAAGCTGAAATGAAATGCAAAAGGAAATGAAGATAAGCACTAAAACTAAGCCCCAAAGGGGGTAGAGAAATAATGTGAACATAAAGAAGTGTGTGTGTGTTCATTAAGCTCCTCACAACATGTAGTGCATGAAATCATAAAACTACATCCAACTTTTCCTCCACATGAATTAAGATAAGACTACATCATTAAAACATACAAGACAATAATTGGAATGAAGCTACATGAACTCAAGTATAAAGACTATACCCTACTATGCCTCTACATGAATTAAGATTTCACTACATCATTAAAACATACAAGACATTAGCTAAGGTAAAGGCAACAAGAGCACATACATTACAAATTGTGTCTCCAATATTAACTTCATCCATATCCTAACCTTATCATTCCCCATAAAATAGGTCCACTAATCAAAGCATAAGCTAAGCTTCATTCAAGAGCATTAGCATATCAAAGATAAGAGTGGAGACCCATTAGATGGTTATGGAAATCATATAAAGCTCAATGGATAAAAATAACACACACTTAATACACTACATAATTATATCACATATTTCTCCACCCCCCAAATGGGGATGGAACTACTCACTACTCATTACACTACTGATTAGACTAAGTAAAGAAAACATTTAACTAAGATACTAAAATTACTAAACAAGAAATTAAACAAAGTAAAGCAACCCACACAAAACAAACAACATAACAAAACAAGATTCAAAGAAACAAATAAACTTTTATTAACAATGACTCACATTGAAGGTAGCATCCTTCTCCACCTTGAGTTATTGCTTCAAGGCTCCCTCCTTAGTAGAGAGAATGCCACCAAACAATGGGTGATTACAATGGAAGGTGAAGAGTTCTATTTATAGCCATGGAAAAAGCTAATCCGGGACAATCCCCCGATGTGGGACTAAACCAATACCAAAAATACACTAAGAATACACTAATACACGTGCTACAGAAAACTAGATGGATTCTGGGCTAAATGGACCGCCAATTAGCGGTTCCAGACCGCCAATTGGCGGTCTATAAGGTTTAGATCCGTCTGGTTTTCTTTGTGGGCTTTTCTTGAAGTGTTTCTTGGTCTTAGATGCATCTGGTTGGTTTAGTGGAGCTCCGACCCGAATCGAATTGACAAAATACTCCTCATGATGGTGTGGAGTTTCCTGTTTTGCTCTTAGGTCCTTCTGTCTTACGATCAGGTCCTTCCCCCTTGCATCTTGGTCCCCAGGTCTCACAATTAGGTCTTTTTTTCCTGCTTTTGGGTCCTTTCATGGCTCTTCTCTTCAAACCCCTTTATTTCTGAAAACTAAACATAAAACTCGTCACATAGCATTGCTTAGGTGTAAGATAATGGATATAAGGTACAAATATAAGCATGAAATGATGTCAATCAAATACCCCCACACCTAAGTTTTTGCTAGTCTCGAGCAAAACAAAGAAAGAGAAAAACAAACGAGAAACAAGAAATCCTAACTCACTTTCGTAGGAATCACGGTTGCACTTAGCACGTGCAACAAGCCGTTAAACCTCTTTGTTGCCAAGGAGGAGGAGTGTTGTCTCCTGAGGGTTTTCAGCGGATATACCCACAAAATCCGAACAAGATGCATTATTCAATCTAGACCTCGACTCGTTGGAAATATTTTTGTCGATCAATGGACGCGGTAATGCTACGGGCCGACTCTATATAGGTAATCAGTCCACACCTAGCCTAATAAACCATTCGTGCAAGTTAAATAAGAAATTAAGTGAAAGACATGGACAACCTCAAGATCCTCAAGTGATACAAAGTGTAAGGTCCATTAAGGTTCTTATTTGCATTACAATATTTTTTTCTTTTTGTTTCTTTTCACAATTTTTTTTTTCTTTTTCTTTTTTTTATTAGTTTGGAGCTTCGTTCTCCCAGGGTCAGGTTTCGTGCATCATTGCCCATGAGGACTTACACTATCACGTACACCTTTCCCCAAATCTCCACATAGGGCAATCCCTACCACCCGTGTAACGGGAGTTCAGTCGGCGCATCCCAAGTCAGATGACTCGAAAGCACCAGGCACAAAGTCCCCTCAGACCTACTTTCCCGAGTGATATGAGCCGTGCGAGAAGAGAGAACACCTACTCACTTATTTCTTATCTACACATGAACCAAAACCCCTACACTAATGTCTCACAACAGGATTTAGAGGGTCCTTGACTACAACAAACTTCCTTAAGTTAACAGACACGAATTATTGACTCAGTAGGTTCAGGGTGGACTTCATTAAATGTTTGAGCACTGAAACCCTATTATTACTCACCCCCAAGGGAAAACTGGGGTGCATCCTAACGACTCGATAAATCCTAAAGCCACGTACTAGATATCCTAATGCATCAAGTTCAAGACAATTTTGGGAGCTTTCTTTTTACTTTGCCTCTCAACGGTTTTGCACATGCTAAACACACGCAAAACCCACAAAACATTTTCTTTCGAAAACACATGAAGATTTTGAAAGAAATGTGAAAATTTTGAAGCATTAGGCAAGCAAAAGAAGACAAGTCACCCAAGGATCATGGCAAGCAGATATAACGATATTAAATGCAGCACACTAACATGACCCTAACAATGCAAACAAAAAAAAACAAAATCAAAAGAAAAGACTCGACTATGTACACACGTAAAACACCCCCCCACACCTACTTCATGCATTGTCCTCAATGAATGCAAGCAAAATACTACATGGATTGATGCATAAAAAGGAGAGATCTCACCAACATGAAGTACAAAGGGAAGTGCAAGGTCATGTTGATGGACATAACCCGAATTCCCTCAAAACCTGTGAGATGCTAAAGAAGGGATACAAATACGTGAAAGAAATGGAGCTCAAATACACAAGGGTTGGGGCTCACAACAATCGATGCTCACTGAAGGAGTCTTTTATTGTATTTTTTTTTTTCTTTTTTTCTTTTTTTTTTCTTTTTTTTTTATATAACTATGTACAAACATAAGTTCCCATCTTCATTTGTCAAAAGACATCAAATGGGAACCTCAAGAGTGGGTCAATGCACTTGGAAAGGGAACATGACACCACGCGGGGCCAGAATACGCATGCGTGAGCCCCCTTCACAAAGAGCACCAGATGAAATGAGAGGTTCATGAATTGGACGCAAAGGCGTCTCATTCAAAGGATCAAACTGAAAGAGCTTGAACCTCTCAAGAGTTTGGGAAATAAGGGGCAACGGAAGAAGAGTTTCTCCTGTTGCGCTGCTGAAGTTATGATCGTCAATCCAAACTCTCCAACCAACAGGCTGGTGCGTCGGAACGAGGTCAAGAACCTCGTTAGGCATATCCGACACACCAGGCGAACAAACAGTGGGTCTCATACCCAAGGTATCCTCCCAGGAACTCCTAATAGCCTCATGAGCAATGTAGTTGTTTGATGTTCCATTATTTCCAAGATGATCAGGAACAATAGTGAGAGGCAAACTCTCATCAGGTTGTTTGAAGTTGAGGGTCCTAGGGAGCTCTTGCTCCACCAGAGGTGAGTCCTTAGGAGGTACAACAATAAGATCATGTGGCTCAAGGGCCACGGGACAAAAAGGTAAGGCACAATCCTGTGCCGACTCATAATAGAACTGGTCCAAGTTATTCTCAATTTGAATTGAATCCTCCACTACGTGATCGTGAATTGAAACCCCAAGTCCCTCAGACTGACTAGGAGTTTGACTTTGAAAGGTTGTACTTTGAATTTGTGGATGTGGTGGTGGTTCGATATCAAAAGAAGAATCCTCATGTTGACAAGAAAGGTTACTCTCCTCACATTCACGTAATTTCTGCGACATTTGACTCACTTGCAGTGTCATATTTTGTATGGACTGTTGAGTGGTTTCCATGAACGTAAGGAAAGTTTGTTTCAAGGAATCAGGTATGCGGTCAACGATGAGGTCCAAGTCAGAGCTTGGGAAATTTTGGGGTTGGGTGTGGATGGGCTGAGAATGAGTCCAATGATTTGGGGTGGGGTGTTGGTAGAATTCTGGGTATTCGGGAGGAGGATACTGGGGTGAAAATGAGGTATAAGAATTTGGATAAGATTTGTCTCCCCATGAATCCATCACTCTCGGGTTGTACGCGGATGCGTAATGGTCATAATGAACATTTTGGGAAAATGTGTGCTCATACTCAGGCTCAGGGGGAACATAAGGACATTCCCCGATAACATGACCACTCAACCCACAACAGTCGCACGGTACGGCTACTGGAGCCACCGGGGCACTCATGTCGTCTGCCATACGCATGAAAGAGGCCAAAGTTTGTTGTAATGTCTCAGTTTGTTGACCAGCATATGATCCGGCATAACTAGATTGTGGTCTAGCAGTCGGTGCCTCTCTCATGTTACCCCAATATGAAGACTGCTCAGTCACAAAATTGCGATCATCCCAACCATACGGGGTGTTAGTCTGAGCCACCCCAGGTTGCATGGCTCCGGAGTACCAGGGAGAATCGTCCTGGTCCCAACAATGATATGGATGGTCGCCCATGTAACCATCCATCTCAAGAAAAACTCTCGAGTCGATCACTCTCACCACCACGAGGCTAAGCTCGCAAAAAGTGCTCGACTCGACCCTAAAACGCTAACAGAGAGTGTAAAGGGGAGGAGACTATAACGTAGAAGAAGGTGAGAAGAAGATGACTCAGAGGAGAAGGGAAGAATCCCTAGAGCTAGCGAGGGTACAGGGTGAAGGTAGAAGCCTAACTAGCAAGCATGGCTCAAACAATGTAAGGCAATGGGTCCTTAGGCTAGACGACGCCTAACTTCGAGGTCACTAGCCTCGACACGCCTCACCTCCCTACAACGAGGACCACAATGCCCAGCAAGTGATACCAGATCCGGAGATCCAGTACCTCCTACTATCGACAAGGTAGGCAACGCCGATCAGGTCATGGCGGTCTCAACTAGATTACTCTCCTAGTGCGTCCGAATTCCTAGGGCCAATGTCTACTTGCTTTTAGTTAAGGCTTTACTTGAGTGTGCTTTTTGGGGCTAAGGGAGGGGTGATGAAATCCCCCACCTTATCTTTGAAGTCTATAGGTGATGCCCCTTAAAGATGTTTTGAAATCTTAGGCTAGCAAGCAACTCACCAAACAAGCACTCATCTCACTCTTGTTTCGATGCAAACCTTACTCACTAATGAATGTCCTAATGCGTGAATGAGTGATAAGGAATGCGTACCTCGCTCCAGCAATCAACGACAAAATGTAAAGCAAAGAAAAGAAAGATGCATGCAAGGTCTACATATGATGCATGACCTAGATGGCAAGAAGTCTAATCTTTTGCTTTGAGTTTTATGGTCCAAGTTGATTAAAGGGGATTGAAATTAAATCTGGGAGCAAACTAAAGATCACAACATGCAAAATTGGGCTCCCAGATAACTAAAGTGAACAACATAACAACTGGAACAAATTTGAGAGCAATTGAGGCTCACCAGGCCGCCAATTGGCGGTCCCAGACCGCTGATTGGCAGTCACTTTGGGGTCTTTTGCTCTCCAATTACTCCAGTCGCTTCCCCTTGGTCCTCAGGTTCCCTGCCACTAAGAAAAACTGAAAACAAAAAATTAAAAACCCCTCGAATCGTCCAAACCAAGGTCTGGACAGAGCACCTCCCCGGCAACGGCGCCAAAAACTTGATTGATCGTTTTATATTTCTACCGCAAGTGCACGGCCGCGTTGAAGCGGTGGCAAATACGGGTCGTCCACTGGGAGGTGTGTCGACACTTGGTTTATTCGAAGGCGAGAGGTAAAAAGAAGGGAGAAAGATGTATTACACTAATCTAAACAACAAAGCTGAAATGAAATGCAAAAGGAAATGAAGATAAGCACTAAAACTAAGCCCCAAAGGGGGTAGAGAAATAATGTGAACATAAAGAAGTGTGTGTGTGTTCATTAAGCTCCTCACAACATGTAGTGCATGAAATCATAAAACTACATCCAACTTTTCCTCCACATGAATTAAGATAAGACTACATCATTAAAACATACAAGACAATAATTGGAATGAAGCTACATGAACTCAAGTATAAAGACTATACCCTACTATGCCTCTACATGAATTAAGATTTCACTACATCATTAAAACATACAAGACATTAGCTAAGGTAAAGGCAACAAGAGCACATACATTACAAATTGTGTCTCCAATATTAACTTCATCCATATCCTAACCTTATCATTCCCCATAAAATAGGTCCACTAATCAAAGCATAAGCTAAGCTTCATTCAAGAGCATTAGCATATCAAAGATAAGAGTGGAGACCCATTAGATGGTTATGGAAATCATATAAAGCTCAATGGATAAAAATAACACACACTTAATACACTACATAATTATATCACATATTTCTCCACCCCCCAAATGGGGATGGAACTACTCACTACTCATTACACTACTGATTAGACTAAGTAAAGAAAACATTTAACTAAGATACTAAAATTACTAAACAAGAAATTAAACAAAGTAAAGCAACCCACACAAAACAAACAACATAACAAAACAAGATTCAAAGAAACAAATAAACTTTTATTAACAATGACTCACATTGAAGGTAGCATCCTTCTCCACCTTGAGTTATTGCTTCAAGGCTCCCTCCTTAGTAGAGAGAATGCCACCAAACAATGGGTGATTACAATGGAAGGTGAAGAGTTCTATTTATAGCCATGGAAAAAGCTAATCCGGGACAATCCCCCGATGTGGGACTAAACCAATACCAAAAATACACTAAGAATACACTAATACACGTGCTACAGAAAACTAGATGGATTCTGGGCTAAATGGACCGCCAATTAGCGGTTCCAGACCGCCAATTGGCGGTCTATAAGGTTTAGATCCGTCTGGTTTTCTTTGTGGGCTTTTCTTGAAGTGTTTCTTGGTCTTAGATGCATCTGGTTGGTTTAGTGGAGCTCCGACCCGAATCGAATTGACAAAATACTCCTCATGATGGTGTGGAGTTTCCTGTTTTGCTCTTAGGTCCTTCTGTCTTACGATCAGGTCCTTCCCCCTTGCATCTTGGTCCCCAGGTCTCACAATTAGGTCCTTTTTTCCTGCTTTTGGGTCCTTTCATGGCTCTTCTCTTCAAACCCCTTTATTTCTGAAAACTAAACATAAAACTCGTCACATAGCATTGCTTAGGTGTAAGATAATGGATATAAGGTACAAATATAAGCATGAAATGATGTCAATCAAACATCAAGAAGTTTTAGAGAACTTCTAGGTATGAATTTTGGAGTCCCTTGTGTTTGTTTTAATAAGTTTTGAAACTAGTTATTAAATCAAACTGATGCATCCATGAAATAAATCGCAGAAAATTGTAATTGATCCTTATTATGCATAAAAATTCGAAAAATATATATGCACAATTAAACATGAAATCCTACATATCTCACCGTCATCGGCACTTGAATTAAAGACGCCTCAGGAAGTGTGGACGGGTGATCTATTTGATTACTCGAGGCTTAGGATATTTGGATGCAAAGCCTATGCGTTGGTCAATGAGATACAACAGTCGAAGCTGGATTCGAAATCGAAGGAGTGCATATTCCTTGGTTACGATAGGACAGTGAAATGATATAAGCTTTGGGATCCGGTGAGCAAGAAGGTACTCCTACGGAGTAATGTGGTCTTTGATGAGAGAAGTTTGCTCAAGGGCCTTGAGGAGAAAGAGAAGCAAGAGAATCCCATGCGGGAAGACGAAATTGAAGTTGAGGTCACGACTTCAAGGGAGGAATTGAATCAAGAAGTTCAGCAGGAAACAATTGACTCACAAGTAGAGGAGGAAGCTGAGCAAGAGAGTATTGCTCAAGGAAGACAAAGGAGGATCACAAAGGCACCGGTGAGGTATGGTCACGATGATTCTAGTATTGCGTTTGCACTTGTTACCGAATGTGGGGACCCTTGCACATTCGAAGAAGCTATTGAGCAGGAGGATATGAACAAGTGGATGGTGGCCATGACCAAAGAGATGGAGTCTCTTCATAAGAATCAAACTTGGGAGTTAACGGAGCTTCCCAAGGGAAAACACGCGATTGGGTGCAAGTGGATCTTCAGGAAGAAGGAAGGGTCATCTCCTATGGAGGAGATAAAGTATAAAGCAAGGTTGATGGCAAAAGGATATGCTCAGAAGGAAGGGGGTGATTACAACGAGATCTTCTCACCCATTGTAAAGAATACCTCTATTAGAGTGTTGTTAGCTATGGTAGCTATGGACAACATGGAGTTAGAGCAGATGGACGTGAAGACAACTTTTCTTCATGGGCACATAGAGGAAGAGATCTATATGAGACAGCCGGATGGGTTCATCGCACGAGGCAAGGAAGGACAAGTATGCAAGCTGAAGAAGTCCCTCTATGGATTTAAGCAATCGCCGAGGCAGTGATACAAAAGGTTCAATTTATTTATGATTAATAATGATTTTGTACGGTACGATTATGATAGCTGTGTATACTTGCAGAGTCTTGGAGACGGAACACACGTGTTCTTACTTTTGTATGTCGATGATATGTTGATCGCGGCTAAGTAGATAAAGCATATAGAAGATCTCAAACTGAAGCTTCACGGAGAGTTTGAGATGAAAGACCTCGGGAGTGCAAAGAAGATTCTCGGTATGGAGATCTTCAGGGATACCGAGAAAGGTGAAATTCTGCTCATTCAAAGGAGTTATATCCGGAAGATACTCGAGAGGTATAATCTCGAGCACGCCAAGCAGGTGGCCATACCTATTAGTGCTCACTTCAAGCTCTCGTTGAAGTGCAGACCCTCTACAGAAAAGGAAAGGAGAGATATGGAGAGAGTTCCATATGCTAGTGCAGTCGATCCGTTATGTATGCTATGATCAGCACTAGGCCAGACATTTCACACGCAGTTAGCCTCATGAGTCGTTATATGGCTAACCCAGGGAAAGAGCATTGGGAAGCGTTGAAGTGGATGTTGAGGTACCTGAAGGGAACCATGGATGTTAGCTTGAAGTTCATCAAAGATGGAGCACAAAGGCAGGTGCAGGGGTACGTTGATTCAGATTATGCTGGAGATCTGGATAAGCGGAGGTCCACAACAGGGTATGTGTTCACTTTGGGTGGAGGTCCAGTGAGTTGGAGATCGGTTCTCCAACATACTACCGCGTTGTCTACAACGGAAGCGGAGTACATGGCTGTTGTCGATGCTGGAAAAGAAGTTATATGGTTGAAAGGTTTGGTTAGCTCTTTGGGGATGGAACAAGAAGTGACCAAATTGCATTGCGATAGTCAAAATGCAATTTATCTAGCCAAGGATCAGACGTTCCATTCAAGGACCAAACATATTGAAGTAAGGTACCATAAGATCCGAGAGTTGATCGAAGAAGGGCAAGTTGTTCTCCAGAAAATCGACACAATTGAGAATCTTGCAGATATGATGACCAAGGTCGTCAATCGGGAGAAGTTCGAGTTGTGCTCGAAGCTTCTCAACGTCCTCAGAGAGTGAGAAGAAGAAGCGCTCCGGGGGGTAGCACTAAAGGTGCTCCTAGGAAGCACAACAGATGCGGGGCAGAGAAGGTTAAGGTAACAATTCTAAACCAAGGTGGAGATTGTTGGAATTGGTTTATAATTGTTGATACAAGAATTCTGGGAGAATCGGTCGACCGAAACTTAAGTGTTCGGTCGACCGAATTACTCCAGGAGCCGCGGGGCTCGGAACAGATCAAGGATCTGTCGACCGGTTCTGGGAACCCGGTCGACCGAAAAACGTCAGTAGATTTGGAGCTCAGGATTGATTGAGATTCGGTCGACCGGTGATGGTCACACGGTCGACCGAAAAGCAACAGTAGCTGCGAGATGAAAATCGACATTCATATCGTCGACCAGTGTTGGACTCACGGTCGACCAAAAACGTCCAGGAGCTTCAGGCGCTATTCAACAGCGCGGAACGGTCGACCGGCTATGGGCGAGTGGTCGACCGAATGAAGGCAATTACGCGAACTAATAGAAGATCGGTCGACCGATGGGGAATTCCGGTCGACCGTTTTCAGGCAGTTATGCACGATCTGAATTATTCTCTGTACGAATTTAGCCCATTATAAATAGGATTTTTGTCATAATCTTGTAACACAACATACAATACTTATTTCCTTGAGAGAGATTAGGCTAGAGAGAGATCTAGAGTGCTTTGGGAGACATATTGCTTCCAATCGTTTGTAATCTCGAAGATTTCTCTTGTTGGAGAAGAGCTTCAAGGAAAGGAAACCCACATGAGACCCCCCCAAGGACGTAGGCAACTTGCCGAACCTTGTAAAATCGCGTGTGTCGTGGTTTGCTTCAGGTGTGTTGTGTGATTGCTTGCTATTTCATCTTATTTGTGTTTACTTGCTGCATTAAGATTGGGAGATGGTCAGAAGTTATTATTCCGCAGTCAATATTCTATATTTCGTGGTGCGTGTAATCCGTGTCGTGTTAGTGCATCTTAGATCCACCTCCCAACACTCACAACATATACTGGTTTTCCATGTTCGAATGAATGTCGTTAGAACGATCGACCGAATTATACGTCAAGTAGCGACCGTAGAAGATAGTAGATTCCCAATGACTAATTCTCAACACTAGATTCTGTAAAGTTGCCCAATGAATGAAAACTCTCATAAACAAAATTAACCCGCGAAGGAAGAATGATACATAATTTCAAAACTTGGCCGCGAAGGAAGAAAAAGACGATATTGCTTTGCAAAAAAAGAGAAAAGACGTTATTCCCTTACCTACCCGCCACTGCCTTCAAAACCCAACCAAACCAACCCTTTCCTTTCCCACCCGAAAAATGGATCCCGACTCGATCGTCTTCTTCGACGTGGAGACCACCTTCCCCGAGCAAGGCTATCGTCGCCTCCTCGAGTTCGGCGCCATCGAAGTCTGCCCCCGTCGCCTCGTCGAGCTCACCACCTACTCCACCCTCATACGTCCCCCCGATGTCTCCTCCATTCCCCCCAAAGCCAACGGCATCACCCCTGAGACCCTTGCCCTTGCCCCCACTTTTGCCGACGTCGCCGACCACATCTACTCCATCCTCCATGGTCAGTCCATCGGATGTTAGTTGATCCACGATCTCTAAAACTTAGGCGTTTAGGTCACAGATGAGATGGGCATCCAACTTTTCTATGTTCTAATAGAGTGTCGCAACACTTTTTGTGTTTAGACTGTTTTTTCCAACAGTTGCCCACCTTGGAATCTTATCAAATCTTAGATTCAGTTTCCAGGCGTACGTATGTGTAGGGAGGTTTTAAGTTTGTATGTGTCAATTGTAAATCACATTTGATTCTTGATTTTTGGGAATCAAATCTGCTTACCAAAATGTTGTTCCGAACGGACTTTAAGTGTGGGAAGTCGTTTTGGATGTGAGGATTTTGGTCGCCAAACTAAATTTGTGCAAAATTGTAGTTTAGAAACCACGTTTTAAAGGTAAACCGTCCTGGGATGTTTTTAACTCTTGCAACCAATCGTTTTGGATTACATGTTTGATTGTGATGGAGCGGTGTGTGCAGGGAAGGTTTGGGCGGGACACAACATCAATGATTTTGATTGTGAAAGGATAAAAGAGGCGTTTGCGGAGATTGGGCGCCCTGCACCGGAACGAAGGGGTACCATTGACTCTCTTCCGTTGCTCAAGCAGAGATTTGGCCAGAGAGCTGGCGACATGAAGGTACTCGATGTTTTGTGATTATTGGATGACTGATGCTGGAGTGCTTCAATTGATTCTTACTATTGTTCTCGCAGATGGCAAGTCTAGCGGCTTATTTTGGCCTTGGAAAACAGATGCATAGGTACGACTTAGTTGATCAACGTAGACTTGTATTTTATTGTCTCTTATCATATTTGATGCTTATTTTGCATTTATTTCAATGTAAAATGATTTTTGTTTAGAAAAGGAAAAGACAAAAAAGAATGGTGTGTTGATCTCCTTGATTTCAGCAGCCAACACAACCTACTGTTACACGATATAGTTTAAGCTCATGTCATCAGTAAGGTGGAGTTTACAGGGCTTATTTATAAATTAGAAGAGATTTATAAATTATTTATAGATTAAAAAAAGTTCTTAATGGTGAATAAATAACTTCTTATTAAAAACAATTAGTCACTTCCAGTTGGTTGGTCTGGTAAGTAAATTGGAGAGAAAGGGATTGTGCTTTTACTTGCCATTGCTAACGAAATCTGGGAGAATTTTTCTTTTAATGTCTTGCAGACATGATGATATACACAAAAGCAGAGAACTTTCTTCGTTGCTGGTGTTCAGCTGATTGTTGAGTAGACAGTTGTTTTTACTCCTTTATCCTACTGTGTAGTTGTCATTAAAAAGTTTCTGTTTACTGACTTTTGTAGGAGCTTTTTATGTTTACATCCTTACACCTATCCCAACTAGTTTTAACCACGTCCTATGATTTTGGGTAAACACTGACCAAGATGTGCCACTGGTATTTGCTTTTACCACATGACAGTGCGACATAACAAATGTTTCAATGTTATATGTCTAGTGCAAGTGGTTGTAATATGTAGAGTAAATTTAGTGTGCATCTGGAAATTAGGTATCATTCAAATAACAATTATCCTTCTTTCAGGAGCTTGGATGATGTTCGATTGAATCTCGAGGTTCTGAAGCATTGTGCAGCTGTGTTGTTCTTGGTAAGTATTAATTGATACTTTTCATTAGACAACTTCATGTATCTAGCAATCTTTACATATTTACATTGTAATTTTATGTTTTTTTTATGAGCTTATGCAATTGTAGTTTTGGCTCCTTACTTGTGTGCACTGGCAGAATTTATATTATTTTAATTGTTTCTTACAATTCTTAAAATGTATTTTTTGTGAGGTCACGTGCAAACGTGGAACTTCAGTTGTATAGTTCTTATTCCTCAGTTTCGGTTCTATCTAGTGCGTTGCCGTCCAACTGTTTAATTCATGAGCTTTGGAAAGCTATTATGTGTTTCCATGGTTTATTTCAATCCTTAGCCTTTTGAGATTACAGAAAAAGGAACCTATGGTTGCTTCATTTCACAATCTTTTGTCTTGTTCAGCTTGCCTGGGATAGAATTGTTAGATAAAAAAATTTACCCGGTTATATAGTTTGTAAATATGGTGTGTACCTGAATTATATCTGGTGTTACTAATATTTATTTTCTGTGCATTCAGGAGTCTTCTGTTGTGGGGTTGTCTGCGTTCTTGCGTCCAGATGAAATCTCAATGGCAGACATCAGTGTGACACCTGTATCTACTAGTCAGTATGGAGAAAGAATGCTGCTGCTGCACAGGGGAGTTGCACTGCAGCTTCATTGTACAGAACTCAGTGTACATAAGGGAGTAAGACCTATGTTTCGTGACCATGCCGGAAGACCCAAGTTAAGTATGACTCTTCGTGCTCCTGCAAGTTTATGCCATGTTCTGGAAGGATGTGAAAATATTGGTCAGCAATCAATAAGCAATTCTGGTAGCAGATCTGAGTGGAAAGCTTTGATTAATATGAATCAGGTGTCAAGTGATCCAATTGTTCGTCTGAAGTAAGTTTACCTTGCCAACATTTGATAATTGCTGCTTAATTTAAGTTAGTGCTCATTCTTATGATTTTTGTGCTGACCTAGGCATATAACGAGCCTATGATTCTATTTGATTTTTGTTTGTGTATATTAATATCTTTAACTTCAACAGAATTTTTTTATTTTTAACTTAAGAATTTGCATGATGTCTTGTTTTGTTATATTTTAAGTCCAGCACTGTGGTAATGAAATTTGTCAATTTCTACTGTGTCAAAGATTAAGTTATTTTTTGACATTTGGAACATCATGGATCATATCAAATGACTATTTAAACGATCTGCATTTCTTTTATTGTGGAATCGCAGATGGTCAGTTGCATTTGTATCATTTGAGTCAATTGGAAACAACCTTACTGTTTTACAGTGGTAGGGTTGTGTACATCCGACGACCCCCCTTATCTCGTTTAGGCGGGAGCCTCTTCCGAGTCATTGGGGTTATGTTGTTGTTGATGACTATGGTAATGAAATGTAACTAACGTATGTTGTAGGCTTGTAGCTATATAGCACCAATTCACGCTTTGGGTAGCTCACGTAAATTCATAATACAATAACTGTGTAAATTTTCATGCATAAATTTCATGATAAATAGTAAATACTAGCTATAACTTAGTAGATTGTGTCTTGGATAGTAACACAACGTCATTCAACAGCTAGCGTTATTTCTGTATTCAACTAACAAACTCATTCATATGGTCATCCTTTTTGACGACAGAAAAATTAGTATTATTTAAAATAATACCAAACTCTGTGTGTGTGTGTTTCTTTCTTTATAGGTGGTAATTTTGTTGATATTTCATCATGTAGCTAGAAATTATTGATATGTCTGTCTTGTTGGATCATGATAAAAGATGTTCTGTCTACATAAACTAACATACAAATTAGTGGTTAAATGTATTACTTCTTGCTAATTAGTGACAGACGTATGTAACCAAATATTAGTACCATGCATAGCTTTCGTGCATTGTGTGCGGGTGAGCAAGCACATATAAGAGAATTCCTTAAATATTGGAAATTGAAGAGAAAATCATAAGATGGATTTGTTAACAAATATGTTTATTATGTTCACATATTTATCATTGTCTATGACTGGAATTAACTGAAAATACGTTCTTATGGTTATATAGTTATTTATTCTCTTAAACTTTGTTGACTCTCGGTGACATTTTTTTCTTTGCTTGATCGAATGTTAGCCATAATACTGTTCACTGGTTTAACCTTGTTTAACCATATTGTTCTCTGGTTGAACCTTGTTTTCCCCCCGCTCCAGCATACCTACTTTGGTGGATGGAGACAACGCCGTGGAAGTATATCAGAAAGACACAGATGGAAACTTCGAGAAGCTTGATCTATGCAATACAAACGTTGAGACGCTTGCGTCCTTAATTATTCCTGGAACCATTCTGGACACCTACTTTGGCATTGAGTTATATGATTACGAATTTGCTGGAATCCGCCTTGTGGCAAAGCGATTGGATATTCACTCGTAATTTCTTGGGCAGAATCATCTTTCATTATAGGCTGATGCTGGAATCATGCAGCAGTCTGCAAATAATGTCGTTAACATAGCTTTCTATGTATCAGTGTCTAATTCTATGTCAGTTATATGCCGAATGAAAATCTAATTGTTATGGTTGTGTATATTTTTGCTTTGGATATGTTGTTGAAATAAAACTTCAATACTTGACTGAAGCCCCATAAGGAAATCATTCTGGTACAATCAATCTTCACCAAATTTATGTAATCAAGTATATTAGGCAACTATGTAACGGTTAAATCTCAACGTCCCTATTAGGGGTTGATATATAAACCATTTATAATTCAAAACAAAGATATATAACCAATAATACAAAAAACATTAATCTCCATCGTTTTCTACATAGTATCAAAGCATCCGTCGTTGATCTCAGAAGCTTCAAGCTCATCATAGATCGAACGTGGTCTCAGAAGCATCAAGCTCATCACAGACCCCATTCCAAACCCCCAACAAATTGCAAAAATGACCTCACTTGGTCTACCAGAGGGCAACACAAGCCAGGCGATCGTGTCACAACTACTCAACGGGAATAACTTTCTTTCTTGGGCGCGGGCAGTCACCCTATCTCTCAGCGGCCGAGGGAGACTCAGCTTCATCACCGGGAAAAATAAGAAACCAACCGGGGAAGGCAGTGAAGACAAACAAGAAGAATGGGGCTCAAACAATGACCTAGTCATGTCCTGACTTCTACAATCAATGGAGCCAAATATTGCGGAGATCTTCATGTACTCACTCACAGCAAAGGAGTTATGGGAGTCCGCTCAGAGCTTCTATGGTAAATAAAAAAACTTTGCACATATTTTTAAGCTAAAAATGATATTGCACAGACTAAGCAAGGAAAAGGTTCCATCACCGATTATGTTGGGGGTGCTCAAAGGCAAATTCGACGAGTTAGGAGTTTACGAACCACCTAGCTCAAATCCATGAACCATTTAGGCAAGGCAAGATCAAAATCGTGTGTACCGGTTCTTATTTGACCTCGATTCAAGTTTCGAACAAATCCGAAGCCAAATCCTCGTGTCGCCAAAGTTTACCTTCTCTCGCAGTAATCATCGCAACCATACAAAATGAAGAATCTAGACAAAAAACAATGGCGCAACCACAACAAACCATCCCTGAAAACCATGCCTTCGCCGTCACAAAATCTGACAAAAACCACAACTCAAAAAAAGGTATGTAAATAAATCAAATGAAAATTGCGATAACTGTAAAAAATAGGACATACAAGGAACAATTGTTGTTCTTATTCCCCTACCTTCGGCCGCCTCGAGACAAAGAAAGGAGAGGAGAAGATGGGAAAAGGGACAGACAATACAGCGGAGCAGGAGGCTTCACCGTCCAAAACCCTAACGGGGTGGCAGACTCACCAACCAAAACCCGCATAGCTACGACGACCACTCGACCTCTCTCGGAGGAAACCCTAGTTTTTCAGACTAGCACCCGAATGACCCACATGGTAACCACGGAGTCGATTCACATGACTTTTATACTTCAGACCAGCACCCAAATCCACGTCCACCCGACTATACCAGACCAACATCCGACTATACCTTTAGATCCTCCACACAACCGAGTAAAGCACCAGACCCGACCCAACTACACTCGTTGCTGGCCCACTTGAATGAGGTTTTGCAGCTCCAGCCTACATAAACAGGTAATCTCCAAGGTTTGGTTAAATACTTAGAAAATTGCTTTCATGTCCAATCTCAACAAAACATGTCTAAACCCATTTGGATTATCGATACTGGTGCCACTAATAATATGACCGATAATCCCAACATGATTTAGAAATATTAAATTCAATATAGAATTATTAACTAAATTTGTCACCGTTGCAAATGGAAATCAAGTAGAAATTAAGGGAATGGGGCATAAACTTATTAAATAACGTTGAAAATGTTTTGTATATGCCTAATTTGGATGTTAATCTCCTATCGATGGCCAAGATTACTAAAAATTTAAATTGTAATGTTATTTTTCTCACCTTTTTATATGACCTTTCATGATCGTACCACATAGATGATGATTGGTAGAGGAGTTCTAATCAATGGACTATATGTGTTTGTTACCTCAAAAAAGATATTTTTTACAACCAACTCATCTAAAATGGTTCTTTGGCACCAGCGCATGGGACACCAAACCCATATAGTCTTAAAAAATCCTACTATTAGAAATAATTTATTATGTGACATTTGTCGTTTTTCGAAACAAACTCGACTTTCGTTCCACAACTCTAAGAATAAATCAAGTCGGCCTCTAGAGATGATACATTCAGATATTTAGGGACCCGCCCTTGAATCCTACGATGGTTTTAAATACTTTGTTATATTTATTGATGATTTTTCTCGCACTACATGACTATACTTGCTTAAAACCAAATCCGAAGTTTTTAGAATTTTTTGCGAATTTGTGCCATTTGTTGAAAACATGTACAATGCTAGAATAAAAGTCCTTAGGTCTGATTATGGTTTGGAATACACTAGCAATGATTTTCAAAATTTCTTAAAACAACATGGAATTTTTCATCAAACCACATGCATTAATACTCTTGAACAAAACGATATTTCTGAGAGGAAAAATCGTCATATCTTGACCGTAACAAGATCTTTGCTGCTTCAAAATAATGTTCCCAAAATATTTTGGTCAGATGTCGTTTTAACTGCTACCTATCTTATTCATCGTCTTCCTAGCTATGTTATTGGAAATAAACAACCCTTAGAACTACTTCACAATCGCAAAATACATGTTGATCGTCTCATAGTTTTTGGTTGTATTCATAAACCTCAGATGAATAAATTAGATTGTAATTCTGTCAAAATTGTATTTCTCGGATATTCTGTTAAAAAAAGGAATACAAATGTTATCATCCCAAAAACTATAAGATGTATGTTTCCAGGGATGTGTCCTTCTTTGAGACTGAGTCCTACTTCAAGACAAATGAAGCCCCCAATGATCAAGACAATTCAGGTCCCAATGGAGTTCTTCTAGAAGCCTTTCTTCCTCCTGAGAGAATTGACATTTCCCAAGAGAGGGGGGAAGATGAAGACGAAAGTGAAGGAGCAAATAATCACAACTTGGGTAATGATGATGGCGAACCTCTTGTATGGAGGTCCAGCAGATGCACTCAAGCCTCCAACAGACTTCGAGATTATGTGACTTACAAAGTCGCATATCCCATCCAAAACTTCCTCTCTTATAATGCCATTAAACTATCTCATCATGTTTTTTAAACCAACTAAATAATCATAAAGAATCTAGTTCCTACTATGAAGCAGTCAGTCACCTAGAATGGTTCAAAGCCATGAAGGATGAACTGCATGCCTTAGAAGCTAATAAAACTTAGACTATTGTACCACTAGAAAAAGGAATTAAACCAGTAGGATGCAAATGAGTTTATAAGATAAAATATAACAGTTATGGCTCAGTTATGGCTCTATCGAGAGATACAAGGCCCGTCTCGTGGCCAAGAGTTATACTCAAACCTATGGTATAGATTATAAGGAGACTTTTGTGCCTATGGCAAAAATGAACACAGTTCGTGTTCTTCTTTCCATAGCCATCAATAAAGGTTGGAACCTTTATCAAATGGACGTAAAAATGCTTTCCTTCAAGGAACTCTTGAGGAAGAAGTCTATATGACACCTCCTTCCGGTATCATCACAGGTAAAAATTAGGTTTGTAAACTCCATAAGTCTATTTATGGATTGAAACAATCACCCCGAGTGTGGTATGCTAAAATCAGTCATTCTCTTATTCTTTATGGTTTCTCGAAATGCTCCGTTGATGAATCCATATTCGTTAAACAACATAATCATATCACCACCATAGTACTTATTTATGTTGATGACATCATCATTACAGGAGATAGTGATACGCATATAAACTTGGTCAAGCAATCTTTAAAGTCCAAATTTGATATTAAAGACCTCGACCATTTGAAATATTTTTTGGATATAGAATTTGCACATTCATCTAAAGGATTATTTTTATCCCAAAGAAAGTATATTCTAGACTTATTACAGGAAACTGGAAAAATAGGATCTAAACTGGCTAACACACCCCTTGATACCAATCGAAAGGTTGGACCAACGGATGGTGAATCAGTCAAAGATATAGCTCAATATCAACATTTGGTAGGAAAACTTATCTATCTCACTGTAACTAGACCCGACATAACATATGCAGTAAGTATTGTTAGTCAATTCATGCATACACCACACACTCATCATTTAGACATAATTGATAGAATCCTTCATTATCTTAAGAAAACTCCAGGCCAAGGTCTTTGGATGAAACGAAATGACTCTAACACCATTGTGGGGTATTACGATGAAGATTGGGCAGTGAGTCATGATAGAAAGTCAACCACAGGACTTTACACGTTTGTTGGAGGGAACCTCGTCACTTGTAGGATCAAGAAGCAAAATGTGGTCGCTAGATCGAGTGCCGAAGTTGAGTATCGAGCTATGACATCCACTACTAGTGAACTCATTTGGCTTAAGCAACTTCTCAACGAGTTGAAGCAACCCTCCCATGAGTTTGTAAAGATGTTTTGTGACAACAATGCAGCTCGACACATAGCCACCAATCCGGTCTTCCATTAGAGAACTAAACACATCGAAGTAGATTGCCACTTCGTTCGGGAAAAGGTTCAAGTCAAGATAATCGAAGTCCCATACGTTCAAAGTAAAGAGCAACTTGCTGATATATTCACCAAAGCTGTGAATCAAAGACATTTTGAAGACATCCTTCAAAAGTTAGATTCCTTCAATCTTTTTCGGAATCAACTTGATGAGGAGTGTTGAAAAAACTTTCATATTAGACCTACCTATTGAGTCTCCGGCTCAGTTTGGCATCCTTGTCATCATCACCTCACATCTAGGAGAGTATCCATCCGATTGAATCCCCACAAGGAAATTATTCTAGCACAATCAATCTTCACCAAATTTATGCAATCAAGTATATTAGGCAATTATATAACGGCTAAATCTCAACGTCCTTATTAGATGTTGATATATAAACCCTCTAATTAAAAACAAAGATATATAACCAATAATACAAAAACATTCATCTCCATTGTTTTCTACTTATGTCTTATGCATTCAAATATTGACGTGTAAAAATATCACAATTGATCCTCATTGGAAGACCTGCAAGAACTCGTGAAGACCATTGAGCTACTGAACCTCAACACAACGGTTTCCATTGTCTTACCTATATGTGCATGTTGCAACTTAGTCGCAAAGAATGAGGTTATGTTTGGTTTATTGCTATTAATATAGTGTTAACTCAAATCTAGTTAAACTTTTGATCATATTAATCTTTGATTGAGAAAATTGAACACCATAAGTTAACCTTAGTGGCAAGATTAACTGGTAATTTACACCATAAGTTAACCTTGGTGGCAAGATTAACTGGTAATTTACACCAATTATGGGTAGACAAGTTAATCTTGACTTTTGACCAAAACTGAACAATGAACCTCAACAATAGAAAGAAGAGGTGTTGCATTAGTTGCAGGATGAGCCATCTTTTCTAGTATTACTTACTTTTTTCATAATTTTCCAATGCTTAGATTAGAATTATGGAAGTAGTTGTAACGTCCTCGAACAGCGGAAAATTTTAAATTTAAAACATACAAATAACGGAGGACATTACCAAGAAATACACTAGGTGCACCAATGTATATATATATACAGATCTGAGTTTACAACAAGAGGTGATTACATCAAAAGCTATAAGATAAAATGTACAACGTAATCACAACGACCTAAAAAGGAGGGGAAAGCAGGATCTGTCCCAGAAGCTCTCCTCCGCAGTCACCACCCCCTAACGCTGCTCACGGCCTGAAAGCAGACAATAAATGCCTGAGTTTCCAGAAGGAAACCCAGTATGCCAAACCCTAACACATATATTAACGATAATGAAATATGTAATGAAAATGAATAGCACAACATACACGATCCGGTCTCAGGGGTCCTCTCACCCCAACCCACCAACACACTCGTGCACACACGGCACCGCCGGTACAGTCACGACCACACCACCGGGTCTCAAGGGTCCTCTCACCCCAACCCCACAACACACATGTGCACACACGGCACCACCGGAAAATCATCGGCCACGGGTCTCAAGGGTCCTCTCACCCGAACCCCACAACACACACGTGCACACACGGCACCGCCGGTACAGTCACGGCCACACAACCGGGTCTCAAGGGTCCTCTCACCCCAACCCCACAACACACACGTGCACACACGGCACCGCCGGTACAGTCACGGCCACACAACCGGGTCTCAAGGGTCCTCTCACCCCAACCCCACAACACACATGTGCACACACGGCACCGCCGGAAAATCATCGGCCACGGGTCTCAAGGGTCCTCTCACCCCAACCCCACAACACACACGTGCACACACGGCACCGCCGGTACAGTCACGGCCACACAACCGGGTCTCAAGGGTCATCTCACCCCAACCCCACAACACTCGCACCACCATCGGGCGACAGTCCGTGCCGTTGCCCAAAAGGCCGGAGAGACGAGCCGCTTTCAAGCGTACGAGCACCCAACTATCGGGCGCCAGTCCGTGTCGTTGCCCCCCGTGAGGCCGGAGAGACGAGGCGCCGTCAAGTGTACTCATAAAACCACGAATCCGCCAAAAATAGCAAAAACGGTCGAACGAAAACTGTTAATCGGTCGACCGATTCTCACCTAGAGAACTGGCCCAACCGAAAAACCCGCCAAACGGTCGACCGGCAAAAGGGGTCCCGGTCGACCGAAAAGCACCAGTAAGAAAACGTTTTCGCAAACCAAACACCAACGGTCGACCGACCCAACACCCCCGGTCGACCGAAAACCACCAGTACAAACCTCCAAACAACCGATCTCCACGGTCGACCGAAACAACACTACCGGTCGACCGGACAATAAGTTAACTTAAACGTCGGTCGGACGAAGTCAACGAGCGGTCGACCGTTTAGATGGTCAACGCCCCCAACCGACCTACAACAGTACTTTCGGTCGACCGGCAAAGGGGTCCCGGTCGACCGAAAAGCACCAGGACGTCTTCCTCTTGTCGAAATTGCACAACCGGTCGACCGCCCAAGGGCATCGTTCGACCGGTGCAAGGGAATCTCCCAAAAAATACACTACGATCGGTCGACCGAACCCAAAAATACCGGTCGACCGATTTTAGTGCAGAAACCGCTGTGCAGGTCCGACGAGCCTAAACGGCCTACCATCGACCGCTCCCACTCCCACACTAACAATAGGTGAGCTTGAAAGCAAGTTTGACATACCTTAAGGTTGAAGAAGCCTTGGAAGAAATCACGGTGAGCACCTCCTCGCGGAAAAGCTCGAACTCCGGCGAACCTCCGATTCCCGAACTCTACGACGATTCCGGCGACTCCAGCACTCCGATCCTCGCCTCCACCAACACCGACGAAGCACTAGGGAGAGAGAGACGAGTGAGAAAGAGAGAGGTCGTGAGAGAGGGAGAGAGTGAAGAGTGAGGGGGAGAGAGAGAATTCCAAACCTTTTATACCTTTCCCCGAAACGATCTCAGCCGTCGATCTCAACCCCCACTAATCCTCTCCTAAACATCATTAGCACCATAAGCAAGGTTAGGATATTATAATCCACCCTCCTTAAAAGAATTTCGCCCACGAAATTAAATCCAGCGCTTACCAAACAGCTGCGGATACGACTTCCGGACTTCCTCCTCAACCTCCCAAGTAGCCTCTCGCTCAGAGTGATGCTGCCACCTGACCTTAACCATAGGAATGGTCCTCCTCCTGAGCTGGTGATCCATCCGATCCACAATCTCCACCGGTCTCTCCTCAAGAGACAAATCCTGCTGAATCTCTGGAACCTCAATCTGAATCAGATGAGAAGGATCTGACACGTACTTCCTCAGCATAGAAACGTGGAAGACGTTGTGAAGACCAGAGAACTGTGGCGGCAGCGCAATCCGGTAGGCGACCTCTCCAACCTGGTCTAAGATCTCGAACGGCCCAATGTACCTCGGACTGAGCTTCCCCTTCTTCCCGAATCTCATCACCCCGCGCGACGGTGAGATCTTCAGAAAGACATGATCGCCAACCTAAAAAATCAACACTCGCTTACGCCGATCCGCGTAGCTCTTCTGCCTGCTCTGAGCTGTCGCTAGTCGCCGCCTGATCACATCAACCTTCTCAGCATACATCTGTATAATCTCAGGCCCGACTAACTGTCTCTCGCCTACCTCACTCCAGCACACCAGTGATCTGCAGGGTCTCCCGTACAAGGCATCGTACGGCGCCATCCCAATACTCCCATGGTAGCTGTTGTTGTAGGCGAACTCAATCAACGGCAGGTGCTCATCCCAGTGCCCTGCCCAATCCAGAGTGCACGCTCTCAGCATGTCCTCTAACGTCTGAATAGTCCTCTCGGACTGGCCGTCGGTCTGCGGATGAAATGTTGTACTGAACTTCAGACGAGTCCCCAGAAGCTGCTGCAAACTCCCCCAGAATCTGGAAGTGAACCTCGGATCTCGATCTGAAATGATACTCACTGGCACCCCATGTAGTCTGACGATCTCCCTAACATACAACCTCGTCAGGCCCTCCAAAGGTAAAGTAGTCCGGATGGCCAGAAAGTGTGCAGACTTGGTCAGTCGATCGACTATAACCCAAATCGCGTCGTGATGTCTCCTCGTCTTCGGCAACCCGGTGACAAAATCCATCGTCATGTGCTCCCACTTCCACTCAGGTAGCTCTATACTCTGCATCGGTCCCGCTGGTCTCTGGTGCTCGATCTTCACCCGCTGGCAAACCAAGCATCTAGCCACAAAATCAGCCACGTCACGCTTCATCCCTCTCCACCAGAAGTTCCTCTGCAGATCCTTATACATCTTCGTACTCCCCGGGTGAATGGAATATCTCGCTCGGTGTGCCTCCTCCATGATATCATCCCTCAATCCATCGACCCTCGGCACCCAGATCCGACTCCTGAACCTCAGACCTCCATCCACTCCCAAGGTGAAGTCTGATCCATCCCTGGCAGCTGACCGTAGCAGACTAGTCAACTCCTCATCACTGTGCTGAGCCTGAACAACTCGATTGACGGTCTACGGCTCCACTCGAAGTCCCGCAATCACTGCCCCCTCCGAGCTCTCGGCGAACGGCCTCCACTCAGACAATGTCTCGAGTAACCTCCACTCCTGAATGCACAAACTCGCAGCTGACACCTCTACTTTTCTGCTCAGCGCGTCCGCAACTGAATTCGCCTTCCCCGGATGATAGGAGATGGTGAAATCAAAATCCTTAATCAGCTCAAGCCATCTGCGCTGTCTCATGTTCAGCTCCCTCTGTGTAAACAGATACTTCAGACTCTGATGATCAGTGAAAACTTCGAACCGCTCACCATACAAATAGTGACGCCAAATCTTCAGAGCATGAACCACGGCTGCCAACTCTAAATCGCGAGTGGGGTAATTCTTCTCGTGCACCTTCAGCTGCCTCGAAGCATACGCTACTACCTGCCCTAGCTGCATCAGTACACATCCCAAACCAACACCTGAGGCGTCGCTGTAAATCACAAAACCGCCACTACCACTGGGAAGCGTCAGAACTGGAGCAGTCGTCAACCGACTCTTCAGTTCCCGAAAACTGTCCTCGCATTTCTGGGACCAAACAAACTTCACTCCTTTCTTCGTCAACGCTGTCAGGGGTGAAGCAAGTCTCGAGAAGTCTTTGATGAACCGACAGTAATATCCCGCCAATCCAACAAAACTCCTAATCTCAGTCACACTCGTCGGGGCTCTCCACTGTGTCACAGCCTCGACCTTCGCTGGATCTACTGATATCCCAGCTCCCGATACTATATGCCCCAAAAATGCCACACTATGAAGCCAAAACTCGCACTTCGAAAACTTGGCATACAGCTGCTGATCTCTCAGAATGCCAAGTACAATCCTCAGATGCTCCCGGTGCTGCTCCATATCTGGTGAATAGACCAAGATATCGTCCACGAAGACAATCACGAAACGGTCGAGATACTGACTGAAAGTCCTATTCATCAGATCTATAAATGCTGCAGGCGCGTTCGTCAACCCGAACGGCATCACCAGAAACTCAAAGTGTCCGTACCTCGTCCGAAAAGCTGTCTTCTGAACATCTGCCTCTCTGATCCTCAACTAATGATACCCGGATCGCAGATCAATCTTCGAGAACACCTTCGCTGACTGCAACTGGTCAAACATGTCCTCGATCCTGGGCAAAGGATACTGATTCCTCACGGTAACCTTATTCAGCATCCGATAATCTATACACATCCGCAACGAGCCGTCCTTCTTCTTCACGAAAAGAATCGGCGCACCCCACGGCGAGACGCTCGGTCGGATAAACCTTGTATCCATCAGAACCTGTAACTGCTTCTTCAGCTCAGACAACTCTGCAGGCGCCATCCTGTACGGAGCCTTCGACTGCGGTGTAGCCCCAACTATCAAATCAATGCCGAACTCTATCTCTCTGTGAGGTGGCAGACCAGAGACATCATCAGCAAACACCTCGGGAAAATCCTGAACAATCTCAATGTCCTCCAGCCTCCTCAACTCCGGATCTGGAACTACCAAGGTGGCTACAAAAGCCCTGCAACCCTGCTGAATCAACTTCTGAGCTCTAACAGAAGAAACAACCAACCGACCTCCGCGGTCCTTCAATCCTCTGTTCAGAAGATCAGGCAAACCCTGCCTCGGAATCAAAATCCTCTTATCACGGCATAAGACTCGAACGTCATACTGGGACAACCAGTCCATCCCAAGTATAACATCAAAGTCCACCATCGGTAGCAAGACCAGGTCAGCCGGAAATTCCTGGTCTCCCGAATCAATCGTGGCGCCGGGGATAAATCTCCTCACAGTGCCCACCAAACCCAGGGGTGTGCTGACCTCCAAAGTGGTAGTCAACATCGCAGGGGTATGGCCCAACACGCTCGCAAACTGCTCAGAGATAAACGAGTGTGTGGCCCCAGAGTCGAACAACACCCTAGCTACCAAATCATCAACTAGCAGCGTACCTTCCACCACCGTGCTGGCATCCCTAGCCTCATCAGCCCTGATAGTGAAGACTCTTCCGGCTCTCCTCCCCTGCTGAGGTGGTGCTGCAGGTCTGCTCGGTCCACCTCCACCAGACGTGGATGGTCCCGGTCGTCCGCTAGGCCCACCTGGCGCGCTCGGACAAGAACGGACGAAGTGTCCCATGTGACCACAACCGTGACAAGCACCGGGGCGGTGTCCGCACCCCCGTCCCGGATGAACTCTGCCACACTGCCTACACGGCCCGCTCTGCGATGCTCCACCTCCGTCTATCCTGGGCCTCTTGCCCGGATTCCCCTGTAACTGTCCTCCTGGACGTCCTGCAGGCTTAACCTGCAACCTCCTAGCATCCTCCAGGATCTCCTGACTATCCTGGTCCATGATGGTCGCAAACTTCACAGCATCTGCTAAAGTCTGCGGCATACTGGCCGTGACACGAGCTCTGAACTGCGGCCTCAGACCCCGCACAAACTTCCGAGCTCTCTGCTCCTGGGTCACATAAATCTCCGGGCAGTATCGTTCCAAAGCATGGAACTTGCTGATATAAGCAGCTAAAGTCATATCCCTCTGCTCGAGGGCCGGAAACTGCTCTCTCTTCCGATCACGAAGGTGCTGCGGAAAGTACTGTTGGTTGAACTCCACCAGGAAGTCCTCCCAACTCACGTCCTCACTGTCGTCGAACACGACTGCCAAAGTGGTCCTCCACCAGTTGGACGCATCTCCATCCAAAACATAGGTGGCCAGGCCCACCATCCTCTGTGGTGTCACTCCAATAGCCCGGAAGATCTTCTGGATCCTGAAGACCCAGTCCTCTGCTGCCTCAGGGTCACCTCTGCCACTGAAAATCGGCGGATGCTGACGCATAAAACGATCATGCATAACGCCAGTCTGGTCGGCGCGGCTCTCCAGAAGCTCGCCCAACATCTTCAGCGTCACTGGCTCAGACGACCTCTCCTCCGCCTCAGCAGCCCCAGCAGACTCCTCACTGGAACTGCGATAGCGCGTGGGAGGTCTCACACGTCTCGGAGCCATCTGCAGAACAAAAGAGCTCGACTCAGCAATGAAAATGCATGCATGACCTTCTAAAATGCAGACTCAACTCCTAAAGGTGGTTTCTTTGGACAAAGACTCAGGAACCGACCGCTCTGATACCAAATTGTAACGTCCTCGAACAGCGGAAAATTTTAAATTTAAAACATACAAACAACGGAGGACATTACCAAGAAATACACTAGGTGCACCAACGTATATATATATATATACAGATCTGAGTTTACAACAAGAGGTGATTACATCAAAAGCTATAAGATAAAATGTACAACGTAATCACAACGACCTCAAAAGGAGGAGAAAGCAGGATCTGTCCCAGAAGCTCTCCTCCGCAGTCACCACCCCCCTAACGCTGCTCACGGCCTGAAAGCAGACAATAAATGCCTGAGTTTCCAGAAGGAAACCCAGTATGCCAAACCCTAACACATATATGAACGATAATGAAATATGTAATGAAAATGAATAGCACAACATACACGATCCGGTCTCAGGGGTCCTCTCACCCCAACCCACCAATACACTCGTGCACACACGGCACCGCCGGTACAGTCACGGCCACACCACCGGGTCTCAAGGGTCCTCTCACCCCAACCCCACAACACACATGTGCACACACGACACCGCCGGAAAATCATCGGCCACGGGTCTCAAGGGTCCTCTCACCCCAACCCCACAACACACACGTGCACACACGGCACCGCCGGTACAGTCACGGTCACACAACCGGGTCTCAAGGGTCCTCTCACCCCAACCCCACAACACACACGTGCACACACGGCACCGCCGGTACAGTCACGGCCACACAACCGGGTCTCAAGGGTCCTCTCACCCAACCCCACAACACACATGTGTACACACGGCACCGCCGGAAAATCATCGACCACGGGTCTCAAGGGTCCTCTCACCCCAACCCCACAACACACACGTGCACACACGGCACCGCCGGTACAGTCACGGCCACACAACCGGGTCTCAAGGGTCCTCTCACCCCAACCCCACAACACTCGCACCACCATCGGGCGACAGTCCGTGCCGTTGCCCAAAAGGCCGGAGAGACGAGCCGCTTTCAAGCGTACGAGCACCCAACTATCGGGCGCCAGTCCGTGTCGTTGCCCCCCGTGAGGCCGGAGAGACGAGGCGCCGTCAAGTGTACTCATAAAACCACGAATCCGCCAAAAACAGCAGAAACGGTCGAACGAAAACTGTTAATCGGTCGACCGATTCTCACCTAGAGAACTGGCCCAACCGAAAAACCTGCCAAACGGTCGACCGGCAAAAGGGGTCCCGGTCGACCGAAAAGCACCAGTAAGAAAACGTTTTCGCAAACCAAACACCAACGGTCGACCGACCCAACACCCCCGGTCGACCGAAAACCACCAGTACAAACCTCCAAACAACCGATCTCCATGGTCGACCGAAACAACACTACCGGTCGACCGGACAATAAGTTAACTTAAACGTCGGTCGGACGAAGTCAACGAGCGGTCGACCGTTTAGATGGTCAACGCCCCCAACCGACCTACAACAGTACTTTCGGTCGACCGGCAAAGGGGTCCCGGTCGACTGAAAAGCACCAGGACGTCTTCCTCTTGTCGAAATTGCACAACCGGTCGACCGCCCAAGGGCATCGTTCGACCGGTGCAAGGGAATCGCCCAAAAAATACACTACGACCGGTTGACCGAACCCAAAAATACCGGTCGACCGATTTTAGTGCAGAAACCGCTATGCAGGTCCGACGAGCCTAAACGGCCTACCGTCGACCGCTCCCACTCCCACACTAACAATAGGTGAGCTTGAAAGCAAGTTTGACATACCTTAAGGCTTGAAGAAGCCTTGGAAGAAACCACGGTGAGCGCCTCCTCGCGGAAAAGCTCGAACTCCGGCGAACCTCCGATTCCCGAACTCTACGACGATTCCGGCGACTCCAGCACTCCGATCCTCGCCTCCACCAACACCGACGAAGCACTAGGGAGAGAGAGACGAGTGAGAAAGAGAGAGGTCGTGAGAGAGGGAGAGAGTGAAGAGTGAGGGGGAGAGAGAGAATTCCAAACCTTTTATACCTTTCCCCGAAACGATCTCAGCCGTCGATCTCAACCCCCACTAATCCTCTCCTAAACATCATTAGCACCATAAGCAAGGTTAGGATATTACAGTAGTTGCTTTACAAACTACAGGCAAACTTAAACACCAAAACATCCTGTATACCAATCACAGTCTAATTTTCGAACTTCAAATAAATAACATGTTCTAAAGCAATCGATTTCTCTTTTGTAATTTGATCTGGTAAAGTTGGACTATGTGCCATGGTAAATCAAAGATACTTCTGATTTTGGACTTCATGTTACGGTAAATAGGCGTGATCCTGCATCTCCTTTTTTACAATACAAACAGAAGTCTACAATCCTAAGTGCAATTTCCAAAGAAAATAATAGGTACATTGACACTTCCAGGCTCCAGCACGTCTGGATCCAAAATGTTGTCTTTTTCAGGGAGAAGGAAAATTATAGGTAATTGGCCAATTGCAACTCTTTTTGTTAAGGCAATAGGAAACCGTTGGAGGCCTTATAAGAGCAACCGTAACGGGGTACCCCGGCATATGCAGCAGCACGTTTTTTTAAAGTTTTTTTTTGTTTTGATTTTTTAAAAATTAGTTTGATTTTCTTTTTGAAAATACGTTTTCTAATTGTTTTGATTTTTTAGAATTTTTTCCAAGATGAACCCTGAAATGATGTAGATGAGAGAGATACATTGTGGTTAAATGTTGAATAGTGTAAGAAAGAGAAGAAAGTGAGTTGGGGAGAGAGAAAACTGATGTATAAGAGAGAGAAAGCTAATTTGGAAGAGAGAAAACTCATGATCAGGTCGTCCGGATCATGGTTACTGATGGTCTAAAACATTTATCGATGACGAAAATACGAAGATAAAAGACATACTAGAATTATAGACCAAACATCATTTCCGGAAAGGACAAAGCAGACTAACGACTATGTCAACACAAACTTCGTCTCATAAGATGAACTAATTAACTATAGAAGCATAATTTGATCCAAAAATTACTCAAGACTCCTAAGTGCCGTGGACAACTTAAAGGTAACCCAACCCCGGTTTTCTCAAACAAGTCACATCTTTCGGAGAGAACTACATACGAAATGAGGAATCGTAAACAAGAACACTAAGGAAAAGTGACATAATAAATAAGTTTTTTATTTGAAATAATGTGTAAAAATAAATATTGGAAAAATAAAAACCAGAAAAACTTATTTGTTAAAATATATTTCTAAAAAATGACATTTGTGATGTCATTTTCATTAAGTAAAAATGACATTCCAGATGTCGTTTTTATGCTCAATGAAAACGACATTACGAATATCGTGTTTACTAGAGGTAAAAATGACAACCACCAGCCAACCCTTTCCCCAGTCCTCCCATAACCGTCGACCCGCTCTCCTCCTCCTTTTCTCCGGTGACTTTCAACCTTCAGGTGTCGATTTCATGTGATGATTTCGTTATTAGGTACATTTAGCTTATTTTTTGTTAACATTTGGCTTGATTAATTGATGTAAATTGGTTTGGATTACTTGTTTGTGTTTAAAAATTAATTTAGGTCTCATTTTGCATAGAAGACTATAAATAGAAACATACATGTCAAGTATAATTAGTTGTTGGTACTGTTCAATGAATCAATGCATGTGTGAAGTTGCCCAACTTATATTGTGAATAGATAAATGTGTTTCTTGTGTTCCATCTCTCGATGAATCTCTTTGATTTATACGTAGATGTAGGATGTAAGAACTTGTATATATGTTGTTTGTATACGTAGATGTTGGGGGTTGTGTACTGTATTGTATATATGTTTGAGTTTGGAATATATTTGGGTTAACTATATTGATATCTGTAAAATTGTTTGTGAATTGGATTGTCATAGGTAGAGACTTTGGTGGTTAGTGTAAGTATGATTCTAAAGTGTTATTATTGTGAATTGTTATATTTTTGTAATGTATTTATTTAACACCATTTACACACCAAATATAATGTTGGAAACAACTAATTTACTTTGTCAAACATGATAAACTTAAGGCATATTTATTTTATTTGATAGTATAAGTTGATTTATTTTTTATATCTTTATCCAATTTATACTTTTAAAGGGGGGAAATTGAACTTATTTCTTTTTCTTTTTTTTGTTTGAGATTCAAATCTTGAATGATTGTAGTATTTCTTGTACAGTTGCAAAATGTCCGCTTCAAATGATTCTCACGGTCATGTGGACCATTCAATGCTAGTATTAAAGAAAAATCGTAGGTCATTTTCATTCTCGAATATGTAAGTGTTTTGATTATCAAATTATAAAAGATTATGTGTATTATTTTTATTAGACCTTAATTATTATTAATTTATCATGAGCAATTGCTTGATATTAGGTGTAACGAGCACGATATTCATTTCAACACGTGGACCGTAGATGATGATAGAGTATGAGATTTGTTGGAGATTGCTATAATTTCTCGTTTGCCCTGATTGCAATTGCAGTGACGGTGGTCGGGGGTCGTGGTTGTCATGGAGGAGGGTGATCGGGGTCACGGAGGTGGCTGCGGTGGTGGAGAAGGTCGCCCGAGGTCGCGGAGATGGCTAAGGTTTTGTCGGAGATTTGTCGCGGCTAGGGTTCGGAAGTGGTAGCGGAGGTCAAGGAGGGGTCGCATGGGTTTTGGGTTCGAAGGCGAATAGGGTCGGGTTTGGGTTTACTTTAAAAGGGAGACCTATATACTTCGGCCACAAAGCCCACGCGACGTCTATACTCTTTTATGGGGCTATAGACATCGGTGATAAAGACCACGTGACGTCGGATAATTTGAAAACCGACGTGTATAACCCTTTATGGCGAATAGGCGTCGGCCAATTGAAACAACAGACTCCTATTCTGATTAAATTTCCGATTGGAGTTACAATTACATGAGTTATGTTAGTTTAAATGAGTTTCAACTTTGAAAATTTGTGAGTTTAAAATCTTTGTTCCTTTTTTATTTTTTAACATTTTTAAACGAGGTATAGACGTATGTTATTAAACAAACCGATGTCTAGTGTTAGTATAGACGTCGGCTATCCTTAAATGCGACGTGTATACCTATAGACATCGCATGTGTGGGAGACTGATGTGTATTGGGCGAGGCTTATTCCCTATTCCGCATTAGTGATTTGAATTTTATCAAAATTAAATTGACTAGTGCTTGTCCTATGTAAAGTTCTCTCATATGCATGCATATAATATAAATTACTTTTACATATACATAAGCCCATGTGATTAATAATAATGATATACATATCATATGGCTTCGATATATACTTTTACATGGCTTCGATATATACTTTGAATATGGCTTCGATATAAGCATGCATATAAAAGAAAGTACTTTTACATATACTTATGGCTTCGATGGATCATATAAACTCACTTATTCCTGCAAAACAGAACAAGTACAACAATTTTGTACATATGCTATTTTACACTTTTTAGTTGATCCTTCATCTCTCAATTAAATAATTCCAGAATCATTTTGTACATATGTTTGAAATCCTTTAAAATGATTCAAGCATATTTAGTTCAAAATAAAAAAATATTTAAATTAACCGAAGTTTATCCAAATTCCCAAAGGAAAATTTTAAGGAAAATAAACTTATTTTCTCCTTTTGTTTTGTCAATTCCAAGTAAAATAATCATTTAAAATAAACGAAAATTTTACAAAATTAGAAGAAATCTAAAACTTGATTCTAACAATCATATGACATGTTTTTAAACATTTGAAACTCTCAAAAGAATAATTATAATCGGAATCGACAAAACAGTCATGTTTTTACAATTTTCTTTGTTAGAACTTAAAGATCAGAATCAATCCATTGATCTTAGTGGTTAACATATTTTATAACATTACAAGCTAATGTAGAAAAATAGGAAACATAAAAAAATCTGAAATTTCATTTTATGCATCCATCAAAAATAAAAAAGGACTTAATATGGCAAATCAATGAAATATTTGATCATGAGATAGTAAACTAAATATATTAAATAGCCTAATTATTGAAAATGTGAACAAAAATCTCTGATACCACTGTTGGATTTCATGCCCCATACTTGTATAAATATTTTTTAAAATTTTACAAGCAATTAGGATCGGTCTAGCAGTTTATGCGACCTTAGATTATAATTGGTCTCAAATTTGTATGAACTTGTTGGTGCTAGCGAAGAGGAGACGATGGTTGTTGTAAAATGGGGGTACGTGTCGTTGCAGTGGTTGCAACAAAATTATCTTATCGTGGCGTCAAATGGTAATGAGCATGTGTTGCAGCACACGAGAGCCTATATTTTGTTTCAGTTAGGATCTGGGATAGTAGGCGATAAGAGTGGAAACAAAGTTCACCTTAGATATTTACTTATGTTGTAGAATCTCTTTGAATGTGTAAACTACAGTTAGGGACATGTGTCATTGGATGTTTTGTACAACTATTTGGATCAGGTATGTTTGAGAAATGGGAAACAATTAGTTGGTTTCCTTACATTATTATAGATTTGGTGTTGGGAACATCTTCATATTGGACATGTTGGATTTCGTGCATGATACTTGTATAGATATTTTTAAAATTTTAAAAACAATTAGGATCGGTTTTATATTTTTGAACAATTTATATACAAAACTTTCTAATTGTATTTCAATATATATTGTATAATAATTAACATTGAATACATAGATTAGATCATACCTAGGAGATTATCAAATCCTTTTTACCAATAGGAAGTCGGGTTGCACGTCGAATTGTCTCGCAATCACCTCAAAATGTTCAACAAGCTCTAAACAAGATTAGAGAGATCGAAGCTAGTCACTCAATCTCTAATTTAAGATTACAATCTAGCTAATAACACATTTTATGCTCCAAAGAAATTAATCTCTCAAGCACTCAATTAATAAGAAGAATTTTGGATGGAATGATGGAGAAAATATGGAGATGAGAAAATTTTGCATTACAGTTAAACAAAGAAAGGGATGAGAGACCTATTTATAGGGCATCCTCGAACCCACATCATGGGTAAACCACCTACACATGATCCATTGTTAATCTCTCTACTAAACCACATCATGTTGATTAATTCAGTTATAATTAACCGCAAGTGCACGACCGCGTTGAAGCGGTGACAAATACGGATCGATCCACAGGGAGGTGTGTCGACTTTAGTTTGTTCGAAGGCGAGTGAGAAAGAAATGAGAGAAATGAGTTATGATCTAAACTACACTACAATGCGAAATGAATTGGTAATACGCAATAAAACTAAACCCCATAGGGGGTAGAGAAAGAATGTGAATACAAAGATATGTGTATGTGTGTGTGTTCAATTATGCTCCTCACAACATGTAGTGCATGAAAATCAGAAAACTAAATTCAACTTTGCCTCAACATGAAATAAGATAACACAATATCATTAAAACATACAAGACAATACTTAGAATGAAGCTAAATGAACTTATGTATAAAGCCCAAACCTCATTATGCCTCCACATGAAATAAGATTTAGACAATCGTTAAATCATACAAGACAATAACCAAGGTAAAGGCAACAAGAGTACATGCAACTACAAGTCATATTTTCTTTATCAATTCCATCCACATCCTCACCTCATCATTCCCCATAAAATAGGTTCACTAATTTAAGTATATGCTAAGCTTCATTCAAGATCATTAGCATATCAAAGACAATAGTGAAATCTCATTAGATGGTTATGGAAATCATGTAAGGTTCAAATGATTAAGATAACACACACCTAATACATCATATAATCATATCACATATTTCTCCACCCCCAAATGGGGTTGAAACTACTCACTAATCATTAGACTACAACCTACATTAACAAAATGAAACATTCTACTGAAAGGAAATTAAACTAAGTAAGCAAGAAATATTAAAGAAGCTAATTGAAAGGACATAAAACTAAAGAAGCATGCAAGACATATGAAAGGAAATTAAACTAAGAAATAAGAAACATAACTAAAGGAAAACTTTATTAATTTCAAACTCACAATACAAGTACCATCTCCCTACTTGAGATTTTGCTCCAAGGCTCACTTCAAGTAGAGAGCATGACCACCAAGCATGTGTCAAATACAAGGGAGGAGGAGTTCTATTTATAGTCATAGAAAAAAGGCAATCGGGGACAATCCCCCAGTATGTGACTAAACATATACCAAAAATAGACTAAATACACCATAATACATGACCCGACTAAATCGCATCAGATCCGAACCAACCAAGACCACCAATCAACGGTCAGGTGTTGGGGTGTGGTTGTCTTGCTCGATTTCTTCATGTTTGATGCACCCTAATCGGTTGTGTAGCTTGCAACCTGAATCCAATTGCTAAAATACTCCTTATGATGGTGTGGAGTTTCTTCATTTGCTCATTGGTCCTTGGGTTTTGCATTCGGGGCTCTCTCTCTTGCATCTTAGTCCATAAGTCTGTTGGAGACTTCGTGTTGTGATAATCCTGGACTCTTCTCAGATCGTGTACGAATCACTTTCCGAACAAGATTATTCGACCCTTTTACACTGCCCGGGTTGCACGAATACCTTGCTGGGATAATCCTGAGAAGGAACAATCTCGTTCAGGCAATATGAACTTCGATCAGAATGGTAGAGAAGGAGTATGAATTTTCGTATATTTGTTTTGAGTACCGAATCCCTCTTATAATGAGATAATCGAAAAGCAGAATGGCGGTTGGGCGGTTACACAAACGCCTTTTGGGTTGGTATTATCCACTCAAACGGAAATACATAAAATCCAATAAAAATTAATATGGATTTCCCAGCCAGGGGCTCTGCCCCTTGGACCCCGCAGGGGCTCCGCCCCTCGACCCCGCGAGGGGGCTGCGCCCCCTCGACCCCTGCTTCATATTCGTGGTCGATAAACCGTTAGCTCAACAAGCGTGCACTCCGCACTCCCCAAACTCGTTTCCGAGCCTAACAATAAATCGCATCGGTCTCAAGTAAATCACATTACGACTAAAATGAATCGATGACACTAAAATCACCAACAAAGTCTTGCAACTTAGTCCATTTTCTTGCTTTTAAGTCTTTTTAGAGTCTCTCATTCTCAAACATATTTATTCCTGAAACTTAAGCATAAAACTCATTATGTAGCATTGTTTAGGCTATGAATAAAGGATATAAGACACAAATATATGCATGATATGATGTCAATCACATGTGCAAACCACTTTGCATATGATCTCTTGTTTATTTCTCCTCTCATCATCCCATAACTTTCTTTGACCAAGATGGTTTAAATCTAGCTATTAATCAACAAAAAATCTCTTATTAATATGTGTAAAAACGTGGGCAAACATTAATGTTTCATGTTTGTTAAATGATATTGTAGCTCTACAAATATTTAACAACATGAGTATATGAAATAGAGAATATTTTCTTTCATATATTGAATAAACCTCATAAATGAAACATTATGGAATTGTGTTTGTATCATAAATGTATATTCATCGTGTCTTTGGATCTTAAGATATGAAACCTATATTTTTTTCACATGAGAAGTGTGTAATTTGATTAGTATCAAAAACTATCATTACGCATAGTGATAAATATATTAGTTGATTATACGTAACTTGTGCTGAAAAAGATGATATGTCAAAAGGTTATCATTGTGTCTTTTCATTTGAGTGATGATATTATTGAGACCCTTGATAAATCAAAATTATAATGTGCACAATGTAACTTATGTATAGTTACATATTTATAATTAGCTTATTAGATCAAGAAAAAGATTATATATAATACAAAGATGACACATTCTTACTTTGTATGATATTCGTACTTCATATTGCTAAGATTATCAATATGCACGATGTAAATATTATTCGATCTATAACCTTTGAAAATAGTTTCATGTTATGTTTGGAAATGATATGGCAAGTAGGTTTATCAAACACAACTAAAAAAAATTTATCGGTTAATTGGCTAACACTTAGCAAGTTTTGTTTCAAACCATCTACTACTAATAATAAAATCAATAGTTGGAGTCGAAGTATTGCCAACATTACCAATGCCGACAATATGACATTTTTTATTCTCTCCAAACGTGATGATTCTTCCCTTCTTAGGTTTTATACTTGATAGAACATGAGAGTCTCCCGTCATGTGCCTCGAGCACCCGCTATCGAGAATCCACTTCCCATTTCTCATTGCTTTTATCTACAAACAATAAAACAAGTGAAGACTTTGGTACCCAAATTTGTTTGAATGCTTGAGGGTTAGTTTTTGGTACCCAAACTTGAGTAGTCTTAGGTGCCCAAACATTTGAATAATTTACTTTCTTAACAAAAGAGTTGTTCATTTTTAACAAAGTATGATGTGCATTTCTTTTGTTTCCCTCTCTTGTATCCGAAGTCATGTTTTGTTAGATATGAGTTTGGGTACAAAGAAGCATGTCAAGTATTTTTCTTTCTAAGGTGAATTTCTCTAGATCTTTTGTAACTAGTATCGCTGCTAGTATCTTCCTACATCTGCGGGACGTTGTTTTCGTTCTCAAAAGCATTTAAGTGACCATAACCTCTTGTTTGAAACAAGTAACTTCCTTTATATCCCTTTTGTTCGTAAAAGCTCGCAGCCATGACTTACGTTTTTGTATTGCTATTTCATCTAATAATTGTATTGATCTTCGACTCCTAGTCATGGAAAGTCGATGTGTAAATTTTTGTTCCCATGGAGAATCCTAGATCATCGTTTGCTTTTGTGGGAATTGAATTGCTGAGCAACCTTGATTTTTTTTTATTTTTTTTTGAATCTCGTACAACTCGCACTACAACATACTTTGTTGCTTTGTAAATGTAACTAGGATGTCCTTCTATTATTCAAGTGGTTGTTCCATGTGTTTCTCGAGTTTGGAACAAAGCCCGAGCTTTCTCACATTTTAGAGGAGAGAATATCACTTCCAACATAAGTCGGTGTCTTTATTGTAAATCAAAGGATGTTTGGAATTTTGATCGTGGCGACGACATTCTGGCTTGGTTTCCTTCTGATATTGATCTGAAGTACGTATCATTTAGGCCATCACGATAGATCTGAAATTATTACAGTGGAATACGCAATATTGCTTGAACACCAATCTCTGCGTGGGACAGTTATTCACCATTTCCCATCCTATAACATCTATAAGAACCATGATATATGCCATGTTCCAGATCTCGCAAAAACCGGACTATTAAACCAGAAACGAGTTATTGTTGTCGATTTGCATCCGGGTAGTTGGAGTATATGGTTCTACCAGATCGGGTGATGGAAATAACCAACTATATATGATTTTGTCGCCTAGTGATCCAAGGAAACCTGTTAGCATATGCTTGGCTATCGAATGCTTACAAGAATCCTTTCGGCAAGGAAAGAAACCTGGGTGGTATGAGCAATTAAGTATTCGTGGTTTACCGACTTTCCGTAGAGGTTAGATCGAATGGACCTGTTATTGTATAAATCACTATGGAGGTAGATTAAGGAGCATCGGTTTATATGACGTTGTTTACGCATCTATGTTTGCGTATCACCGCTATGATGGTCTTATATATTCAGGCATTTGCAGAACTATGGACACCGAGATATAACACAAATTTTACTCGTGAAAGAGAGATTTCACCGAATTTGTGGGACTTCTCTCAAATCATTGGACTTCCAATTTCTGGTGATTTATACGAAGAGTGTGTGCCTCCAGATCTCATAAAAGACGGGACTGATGGCAATGTAAATTATCTCTATCCATATTGTATGAGGTTCCTGTTTAAGATTTTCAGAAATCTAGTCTCGTGGAAACAATCCAGACTGGGTAAAAACAAACAACACCGGATAACAATCGATCCAAAGCTTAACCTATATGATCTCGAAGGTGAATATTCCATTTTAAATAATCTACATTTTAAGTAAAAGTACCATAATAAATAATCTACATTTTAACGTTTACAAATTACATGAAACAATTCAGTACCGCCAACGTACTTGCTTTTCAAGCGTGGGAAAAACAAGTTTAGGATTAGTTAGGAATAATGGCACAACCAGGTCAAATAATTAGAGACGATCCTAGTCATAGGAATGGTGTATGAACCCAACGAAGAAAGAAGTTCAAAATACTAGAGCAACTTGGTCACACGTCAGAATCATCCAACCATGGTGCGCTTCCTTCCTCTTTGTCTGACTGAAAAACAAAAAGGAAGAATGATAAGAATATGCAGTTCCCAAAACCCTCAACAATATTGTAGCAAAAGTACAAAGCAAATGGACCTTGAGCTAGCTTGTTCAATGTAGCACACCACTGTTTTGAAAATTTCTTGTAAGACGATAGTATTTGATCCATCTGCCCAAGAAATTTAACTCACATTACATTTGTAATTTCTCGAAATCGACAGACAAAAAAACAATAGGCATTGCAGTGACAACATAAGGTAACCCACAAACCAGTGTTAGCAGTGTTTTGATACCTTTTAGAGATTTATATGGAGCACAAAGACTTTTTTGCTTGTGTGTGTAGACATTAGTCATGGACGAGTTCACAAAAAAGGAAAGTGTCACTAGAAAATGTCAATATCAAGAATTGGATAGATTCAACAAGATAGTTTGGTGATTTGTGAATATGTTTCTAATACATATAGGCATATAGCTGGCATGATCAGATCATTTAGAGATTGTTAGGGTATGACCTTGTGTCCTAAACTACTATGATAGAATAGATGATATCAGAATTCATCCACCTTCAATGCTCAAAATTAGGGGTGAAAACGGAGCGGATACGAAACGGATGTGTCAGTATCCGAATTCGTATCCGTTTTTTTTCTCGAATCCGAATTCGAATCCGATCGAATGTATGAGAAATGGATCTGAATTCGTATCCGTCGAATTCGGATCCGAATTCGAATAAATTCGCATCCGAATCAAGTTTAAAATCCATTCCGAATTAGGATATCTGAATTCGTTAAAAAATCCGAATAGACTTAAAAACATTTTGTGATTGATCTAAACAAGAATAAATTTCAGTCTTTATTTTTTGCTTACATGAAAAAATATTAAATATAATATAAATAACATAATTTAATTCATATATATTGTATATATTTTATTTATTTATTTATATGTGCATATAAAATACGAACCGGATATTATTCGAATCGGATGTACCAATATCTATATTCGCTTCATTTTTTTACGGATGTTTATATCCGAATACAAATTCGGTTGCGGATTTTTTTTTCTCGGATAATTTTTTTGATTTCGAATACGGAGTCGGTCGGATTGACGGATTTCGGACACAAAGTTTCACCCCTACTCAAAATCCACTAAATTCATGCAAACATGTACAAATTCCCTTGTTTAAGTTCTCTCTATGACGCACATGAGAAAGGTTGGTATGTTATAAAAGCAGGCCACATTTAAGCTCGGAAATTTCAGAATGATAGAATCCAAGTTACTTCAAGCACCAATTTTCTTGAATGACAAAGCCTGCCTGAAAATTCAAGTATATTAATATAGAATGTGCACCAGGAGATAAGACGTGAAAAATAACCTGAATTTGCTGAAGGGGATTGGGATAGTCATTTGATATTTGAAGGCTAATACATGTTCAGAATACACCCATAGTTTTTTTTCCATAAACAATCGAGCATGCTATTAGTTAATATCATGTCAATAAAAAGTTAGCTAGGCAATACGATAGGACCTACATGTTTGTAAACCATGAAAGAGAAACACCTTACCACATTTCCGCATGATGAGTGCATTGACAAGAGTGCTCTTTCTAGTACATTAAGATCAACAGCTTTATCTTCAGATAGGCTGAAACTAAGACCAAAATCAATTAGGACCTGAGCAGGAACATTAGAATACAATGATTGTTTCCCAACGAGCAATAGGGAGAACCAAAGAGGACAGAAAGTATTAAAGTAATGATGAAAGGAAAGAAAGGTAACACGTCTGGCAGTCAAAAGAATCGTGAAAGTAAATAAATAGTAAAAAAATAACCAAGTAAAAATCTCACCAATTGATTGGTATTCTTTCTGATTAACATACTGAACTGCTATTCGTCGCCGTAAAACTACTTAAATCGCCCGTAAGATTACCATTTTACCCCTCTACACTTTCTACTAATATAACTCCTCATTTCACTCTTTTAACACAACTTTCTCTTCATATCACACTTTTATTCACCAAATACGATGTCTCGGAGGCCAGGGAAAGAGCCAGCGGACACCCCGGACTACTCACATCTGGTAAATCACCTTCTTTATTTCAATTAATTTAAAAAAAAAATTTTTTGAGTCGGGCGACCGCGGGAGCCGCCCGACCCAACGATCGGGCGGTCGCGGGAACCGCCTCCCCCAGACGGAGGGTAGGCGTCTCCCGCAGACGCCTGGATTTTTTTTTTAATTTGTTTTTAAATTGATTATAAATTGTGATAAAATTTAAATAAATTGAATATTATGTTAATAATGAGTTAAATTAGTTTAGATAATCGTTTATTAATTATAAAATGTGTTAATTAATAAATAAATTGATTATTATGTTAGTAATTAGTTGTGTACGATTTTAGTAACGTATTATTGATTAATTGTGATAATTGCTAAATAAATCGATTATTAAGTTAATAATTAGTTTAATTATTTTAGTAAAATCATTAATAAATTTGTATTTTTAAATTGAATTAATAGTCATCGAGTTACCGTGGAGGAAAAGGGAAATCAATTCCCTTACGCCCGGTACGTAGTATAGCAGACGAGTCAGGTCCTCGTCATCCACGTACACGTGGTATTTCTGCTTCAGTTAGGAGAGAGAGAGATCTGTTACGTCGTCGTCAGACACCTGGAGAGTCTTTCGACGACGAGGATGATTCAGATGAGGCGAGGAGTCACGACGACAGTGACGATGGGGGCCGATACGACTTGGGGCCACAGGAGGACGCGGTACATCAGTCCGGTCGAGGACGGGGGCGACACGGTGGTCCTTCAGCTGAGTGGGTCATTAGGAAGGATCGAGGTGGCCGGTTTGTGACCGGTGATTCGAGTTCGTGCACTGTAGACGCCCGAGCTCAGAAGAAGAAGAGGGGTGATGACGAGTCTTGGATCGTCACGGATATTATTCCCGGTGGTCCTGTAGATGGCAGCGTCATTCCGAGTTTCGGAGGCCACGTCGCCAGACGCATCTGGGATGGCGAGGAGCGGAAGGTTTTGAAGTGCCATAATCGGCACAGAGCTTGTACGACATTGCAGGCATGGCGCTCAGTGATGACTGAGGATATGACGGCGACCGTGGTCGACAGTGGATTGGGTCACTTGCCGTACAGCATGTTTTCCTGCATCGACATGTCGTTGATTTCGGCATTCGTGGAGCGGTGGCAACCTGACACCAACACTTTCCACTTGCCGTTCGGAGAGATGACGATCATGTTGCATGACGTCTTTCAGATTCTTCACATTCCTGTTGAGGGTCCCATGGTCAGTGCGCAGGCGCCGACATCTGAGCTGAAGTTATATGTATCTGAGTTGCTGGGTGTCAGCCTGGAGGGTCTTGGGCGAGATAGCTCATTCTGGAGTGGTGGTGGTGTTAGTATCGACGCTGTGGACGAGTGTTGCAGACGGGGGCGACCACCACGGACTGAGGATACGCAGATGACTGCTTATTTCTTCTTACTGCTAGGCTGCGTATTGTTTTTCGACAAGAGCGGTTCCAGACTGAGACCACGCGACTTATTGGAGGCGAGGGACCCATATACCATTGCTGATTACTCATGGGGGTCGGCGACGTTGGCATATCTGTATCGCCAGCTGGGCATATTCAGTCGCGCTGATTGTGGTCAGATTACGGGTTGTCTTACACTGCTGCAGGCTTGGATATATGAGTATTTTCCTGCTTTCCGCCCCCATCGTGAGCGGAAGATTGTTGAGTGTGGCCATCCTCGTTCGCGTATGTGGGCTGTCCGGGCGGAGGATAAGAGCGAGAGTCGACTTCTTTCTATTCGTAGACGGCTAGATCAGATGACTGCATCGCAGGTATATGATGTATATATCATTCACGTTTATTTAAATTTAATTTTATTATTATTAACGTATAAACGTTTAGGTGGAGTGGTTACCGTACGGTCCCGATCCTCCTGTAGCTGTGCCGAGGACTACATTTGCCGGCATTATTCGTTATAGGGATATCATAGAGCCTTATATATCTGATCGCGTGTTACGTCAGTTAGGCTACGTTCAGGTGATCCCGGTTGACATTCCGACGCCCGAGCATGCAGTACGGTCTGCGACTGCCACGATGTACGACGTCAGGCACAGCGTTTCGTCTGCGGAATCGGTTTGGAGGACATTTCCGAGACTAGGACGACTACACCTGGCCGATCTGAGTCGTAGCCGCGACCCCTCCACTTGTGCTCCAGATTATTTGCAGTGGTTCGGTAGGTGCTCACATCCACTACTCGTACGCGGTATCATTCCGAGACCGGAGAGAGCACTGGATAGGACATGTGCCGATGCGGTAAGTTTATCTAATTTTATATTTAATTGTAAAGTATATTTTGTTATTGTACGCTAATTTTTATTTTACATACAGTGGATGAGTAGGGCGATACGGTGTACGCAGCCGTTCTTGCGAGAGAGAGACGTCATGCCGAGTGAGGCGACGAGACTTGCATGTACAGATTGAGATCGCCTGATCGAGGATTGGAACATCCAGTTGGGCATTGCAGACCATGATTCAGATGCTGAGCTGTAGTTGTCTTGCTTTTACTTTCGTTTTGTTGCACTGTTAGTACATTTGTTGGTATATGCTTATGTTTATTTGTGTACTCTTATTATTTATTTCTGACGAACATATCTTCTACATATTTCTTTGACTATCGTATTTTTTAATATTTATTTTTCACGAAAAGATTTTCAACTTATTTCTTTAGATATGAAATAATATTTAAATTTAAAATACGGTAAAAAAACAACACGATATAAGTAGAAATACACGATATATTATACATTACAAAACATTACAAATTACAATCAACGTAACCGGTTCCAATACTCCATCCTACTTTGGTACTGATCCTCCCATCCAACAACACTCTTATCTCGCATTTGATACCATAAGGTCGCTATAGGAGGTACTGGGAAATCATCAAGTAATTCCAAACGAATAAAATGAGCGTAACTCCCTAAATGAGCAATGACCAACTCTCTGACAGGCCTCGTCATGGTAGAGGGACACTCCCAGGGTAGAACAGTAAGACACGGGAACAACGAACCATCCGTTCCCACTGCGAAATACATGACCGCACACTTGTAAAAATTCGCAATAGGAAACAAGTCGGACCAAACCTCCATATAATGATCCTCGCCACAACCTCCCCCGCCCCAATCAATTCGTTGACGAGCCTCTCTCACATGGCCGAAATAGACTGTCTCATAAATAGGATGTGCACCTATCTCATTAGAAATCGCACGACGGGCGTACGACCAGTTCTCCTGACCACCATGAAAGACATCGGCAACACATCGAAATCCACAGTTGTCATCAGCACGTACGTCATTCCACCTATGCAGAAATGGCAAAATGATTCCTGACAGTCTATCATTATATGGGAAGTTGTCCACGTCAACCCGTCCGGACACTGTAAGATAGCTAAATAACAATTCATTAAAACAACAAAATTAGGAGATAATATATTCAACCCCATTTAGATTACTAATATATATTAAATAACATAACAACAAAGATATCGACATACCAGAAGATCCTTGCCCGTATTCAAGGACGATCGAGACGAATTAGACCGACGACCCCTGCTCCCACTACTGCCAGACCGACCACGACCTCGCTCAGCATACTCGAAGGCACTCGGGTCCCGACGTGTCGACTTTCCCCTAGGTCGACCTCGTACCTTAGTATTTTCTTCGGGTTCTCCATAGTTCGACTGATCGGGGTGTAACTGTTCGTATAAAATACGAGAGGCACTACGAATTACTGCAGGATCGCTCTGCGAGATCTCATCCACTAGCTTCCGAAAATGCTCGGTGTCTTGTGCTGACTGATCAACAAACTCTGACATCTGGACTCCTTCTCCGATAACAAGTGTTTTCCAGAATGGATGAATCTGCTCTAAATAAATTCCATCACCTGACGCGAAACACTCGTACATGGTACAGGCACAAGGAATCTCATGTGTTGTCAGGAAAGCACACCCACAACGATATTCAATTTCATCACTTAAGTCCTGCATTCTCTTCAACTCCTGAGTCATTAACGACAAGCAGTGATGCGAAACTCGGCCATTTATATGCTGAAACAGATGACCTATGTACTGTGCCAAATTTCGACGTCTCGAATCTTCAAGAAAGTTCCGAATATTCGTCAGCTGCATTTCAATAGACGAGTTCACGCGGTCGAAAAGAGTGTCGAGAGCGGCAGTCGATGTAGTGATCCACTCTTTCAGAGCCGAATGTGCACTTTCCACCCTGCAGTTCGTAGTGTTGCCGAAATGAAGAACTTGATTCGTCCAATTCAACACGAATTTTTCCTTATGCACCAACCACGTGTCTTCCACATACTTCGTCAGCACTGGCCAGGAACTGTAAGAATCCTTCAGATTACGGACTGCTCTATCATAATCCGTCTGTGAATCAGAAAGCATGACTCTCCTCCATCTTCCACGTCTAAAACTCTCTGCAAGCTGCTTCTCCTTGCCGAATACGTGGTATGCGTAGTTGTACACGTCTTTGTTGATATGCCAGGTGCATAGTAAATGAGCTGACTCAGGAAAAACCTCTGTCACTGGTCGCATCAGACCCATCTCCCGGTCAGTAATTATTGTTGTCGGGCTAACAATATCCAATAACAGATCTCGCAACCTCTCCAACACCCACCGGTAACTAGACTCGGTCTCATCCTGCAAAATCGCATATCCGACGAGAAAATTCATATTTGTTGGAGTAACCCCAACCATCTCAAACAAAGGCATCTTGTACTTGTTCGTCTTATACGTCGAATCCATACAGATCACGAATGGGTATGTACGCAACAACTGAATTGAAGTCGGATGTGCCAAAAATGCGTGAGTCAAGACATTAGTTTCTTCATCTGCCACAATCCAATGCAAATACTTATGCTGCACTGCCTCTCTGACAAACTGCTGCGCGGGATTCCTGTCTTCAGATTTCGTCCTCCTCATGTGATCTCTGAAGTTGTAAATGTGTCTTTGATTAGGATTATCGTCCGGAAATTTCTTCTTTACCGCCAACAAAATGTTACGGGGCCTTGCTTGTGCCTCTGTCATATCCCGAACAATTTGCTTTGCCCCAGCACTAAGTCCGCTGACCTGTCGGTGACCCTCTGAATAAACTGCCAATGGGTGGTTGTGCTGCCCAAACATGCTACTAGAAACAATAACCCATCCATCACGATCTCGTCGCTCCACCACTTTTACCAAAAACCGACAACCGCAACCTTTTCTTTTCGTATTCTTTCGCAGTGCAATACTCGTATCACGAGAACTCATCTCACGTCTGCGATCGCATCTGAGGTAACAATCCATCCGGTTATCTGCTTTTGGTTTGTACGATGATATAACCAAAAAAAATCCGGCTCCTATCGCAATTTGTTTCGCCCATTTACAACCTTCCTCGATTGTTGTAAATATTTCTTTACTGTCAAAAAGCTCACTGTAATCTACTCCATCACCACCGAAATCTTGCAACAGAACCTGAAAATTTTGAATTTAACAAAAAATTAAAAAAAAAACAAAAAAAAACGGGCGGCTGGCTAGGCCGCCTCCACCATGGTGGAGGCGTGCATCTAAGCCGCCTCCAGCTAGGTGGAGGCGGCCTAGCCAGACGCCCGAGTCGGAAAAAAAATTCCGCCCCCGTTACCTCGCCGGATTCTGGTGCTTCGCCGGACATTTTCGTGGTGTTTGTACTGGGAATGTGAGTAAAACTGAGTCAAACACCTTGTTTAAAGACACGGGACGAAATCGGTATTAATTGATTTGTTAGGGGCAAAAAGGTCATTTTTGGGGCGATTTAAGTAGTTTTCCGGCGACGAATAGTAGTTCCCTTAACATATTCGAAGTCGTTAAGTTCCCATGAACAACACCTCCATCATGAAGCTTCCCAATCACGTGACCAATCTGCTTGGCTATATCACTCAGCTCGCCCTCCTTCACACCAGATGATCCGAATTCTAAGAGAACTTTTTTTACTGCTGGCCCTTCCACATACTCAAAAGTCAGGGTGTACATGTAACAACCCGAAACAGCGGAAAATTTGAAAATTTAAAACATAAAGAGATCTCAAGATAACGACAAACAAACATGAGTGTTACTCATATAAATCAACAGTCGGTGCACCAAAATACAACATAGTTTGTCAAAAGGCATGATTACATTACTAAAACAAATGAAAACAGGTAATCTTGACGAGCTCGAAGAGTCCGAAGAGGATCCTGGTCCCAAAATGTGTGCCTGCTGTTACAACCCGACATAACCTACTGCGGTCCTGAAACATGAATCAAACAACGATGCATGAGTTTCCTATTAGGAAACCCCGTACGTCATGATCGCCTAAATGAATGCAACAGTACGGTAAACGAACATAACATACTAGTAGCATGTCATGTCAACATCTGCAATGCAACAAATCCCTCCAAGGATAAACGGGACGCCAGTCCAATGACACAAGTACCCTCAAAGGGTCAACAAGGACATCAGTCCAGCAATGATGCATTGCATACATTGCATCATATGTCTTTCATTTAGATTACTTTTACATCAATAAATGCTACTAAGGTATGTGTTTAGTCTTATTTACAGAATACAGGGACCTGAATGCAATTTACCCACATCCCGAGCATAAACGCGTACAAAAGACTCGTTTTTATCATAAAGACCAAGTTCAAGATTATCGGGTTACGAATGGAAATGTATCCAAGCATAAAAGCATTCAAGTCCTAATTGCAAAAAGAACAAGGACTTAAGCACAAAAGTAGTCGGGGACTTAACTGCAAAAAGTCAAGGACCTAAGTGCAAATCACGAGTAGCTTTTATTCTCTTGAAGAAAATATATAGATCTCCAACAATGGAAGGAATTAATCCGGAGCTCAAGAGATTGGAAAGAAATCATCCAGACGCGCAAATGAGGATCAAATCATACCATAAACATTCAACCAAAATCCGGATTTAATCTGAGGAGATCATGCGGCGAAATCGCCGCACATTACATGCATCATGCGGCGGAAACGCCGTCCCCTAGTCGATCCGTGTGCTCCAATTTTGACCAGTCGTGTCTGGACACGTGTACTCTCCAATTCTATACTTAGGTCTCTTGTAACAACTATAAATAGACCCGAGAACGATGTTAGAAGGGTCCTTGGTCCTTAGTCTTAGGTTTTTATTTTTAGTCTTTGTCTTGTAATCTTCTTTTTAGCAATAAAATTCTGTTCTTTTAATTCTTGTTTTTATTTTACTTTAATGTCTCTAGGATCCCTTCTTCTTCCTCCCTCCATGAGTTTCTAACTCTTTCCAAAGGGTGGAGGTGATGGAATTAGGGGTAGAGAAGATGAATGCATGTTATTGTTTTAAGTTCGTGATTAGTATATTTTGATTACTTGAGTTTATGTTAAATCATTTATCTTGTAATGCTTCATAACTAACATGATTTATTTCAAGTTTCTCCATTCTCCAATCTAAACCTAAATCTAAACCTCCACCCAACAGATTTCTCTTCTTATTTCTTGTTTTAGTTCTAATTGCTTTTGTTTCGTACTTTAGATAATTAAATCAAAAATATCAAAAACCCAAATTAATTCTTCTCTCCTTTCCCTCCCACAATCGAATTAACAAAAATAACGAAATCTCTCCCTCCTTGTGTTCGACCCGTACTTGCCACGTCTTCATAGACGCCGTGCACTTGCGGTATAAATAAAATCTTCATCAAGTTTTTGGCGCCGTTGCCGGGGAGGCGACGCAGATTTTGCTTATTTTTGTGTTTTCGATTTTATTCTGTTTATCTTGTGCGCGATCTAAGTATTTGGATTTGTGTTTCAGGAAACAACAGAGTGCGCGGAGAAATCCGGGCACATTTGGAGCTAAACGAGCGGCGAAACCGCCGCACCTAAAGAACAACTTGCGGCGAATCCGCCGCACCCTTGGAGCTTCTGGGCTTCAAAATTTTCTGGGACGCGACTCATCTCTGGGTGGACGCGTGAAGCTACTGAAATTTCGAGAGCGGGCGGTGAACCCGACTGAGCATTGCATAGGTAACCTTTGTTGCCTCTTTTCCTCGTAATTTCTATTTTCAGAAAATTTCCTTTTATTAGAATTGCACGTGTTAGGGCAAAAATTCCATAATTGGCAATAATTCAACTCTGACCTAAAATTGGCAAAATTAGAAAGGCCTTAGTGCATGCATCATCTAGTGTTTTGTATGCATTATTCTTGCTAAATTCTTGCAAATCAATTTCTGTTGAAGAGTGCTGGAGTCAAGGTACGTATCGTGTTTTTCATCGCTTGCATTTAAGCATATAATCTAATTTGCATACAACCTTGCAATTGCCCCCCCCCCCCCCTCTAAAGACCATTGTTTGACTATCTTCGCTAGATCTAAGTTAAACTATCTTAAGGGCAACTCCATAGGCAAAGATACGGTGTGGATTTCACCACCCTTCCGTAGCCCACAAATCACAATCCTAAAGTGGCACCGAAGCCTTAAATTAAAATCAATTAGACATTGACCCCTAAGGACTCAGACTCAATTAAGGAGAAGAATTGATTTGACTTGCTATGACCTGAAGCCGATCGAATTTAATTTGGTGTCTAGAAAGTGTTTTTGTGTTGACGAAAGTCTTCCAAGCGAAGTGGTTGTCTAATTGGCACCGACTTTGTCGGAAGCGCCCCCACTAGCTATACACGGCCTGGCCAAGTTGGTTTGATTAGTGAGGGAGGTGAATCAAGCAAATCAATTCGACTCAACCAGTTAGGAGTCGTCTAGATCTAAGTGACACTAGGTCTAGGATTGTTTGAACCGTGCTTGTTTGGGAAACCTCTGACCGACCTTCTTTTCTATCTTTAGAGTTAAGTTTCCTTTCTCTTCTGAGTCATCTTCTTCTCACCTACTTATACGTTCTAGTCTCCTCCCCTTTACATTCTCTATTAGCATTTTAAGGTCGAGTCGAGAACTTGTGCTTGCTTAGCCTCATAAGGGTAAGAGTGCTTGACTCAAGAGTGTTTTGATGGATGGTTACATCGGAAACCATCCATATCATTGTTGGGACCAGGACAATGTTTCCTGGTATTCTAAAACCATGCAATATGGGGTGGCTCAGACTAACACCCCATATGATTGGGACAATCCTAATTGTATGACTGAGCAATCTTCATATTGGGGTAACATGAGAGAGGCACTGACTGCTAGACCACAATCTAGTTATGCTGGATCATATGCTGGTCAACGAACTGACACATTACAACAAACTTTTGCCTCCTTCATGCGTTGGGCTGACAACATGAGTGCACCGGTGGCTCCAGTAGCCGTACCGTGCGACTGTTGCGGGTTGAGTGGTCATGTTATCAGGGAATGTCCTTATGTTCCCCCAGAGCCTGAGTATGAGCATACATTTTCCCAGAATGCTCGATATGACCGTTACACTTCCGCATATAACCCAAGAGTGATGGATTCGTGGGGAAACAATTCATATCCAAATTCTTATACGTCATTTTCACCCCAATATCCTTCTCCCGAATACCCAGAACTCTACCAACAACCCACTTCAAATCATTGGACTTATCCTCAGTCTACCAACACACAACCTAAAAATGTCCCGAGTTCTGACTCGAACCTCATAGTTGACCACATACCTGATACCTTGGAACAAGCTTTCCATACGTTCATGACAACTACTCAACAGTCCGTAGACAATATGGTATTACAATTGAGTCAAATGTCACAGCAATTAAGTGAGGAAAGTAACTTTTCGTGTCAACATGAGGATTCATCTTTTAGTATCGAACCACCACCACATACACAAATTCAAAGCACAATCTTTCAAAGTCAAATTCCTAGTCAGTCTGAGGGACTTGGAATTTCAATTCACGATCACTTAGTGGAGGATTCGATTTATATGGACCAATTTCATTATGAGTCGGCACAAGATTGTGCCCTATCTTCTTGTCCCGTGGCCCTTGAGCCACATGATCGTCATGTTGCATCTCTTAAGGACTCACCTCTGGTGGAGCAAGATCTCCCTAGTACCCTCAATTTCAAACAACCTGGTGAGAGTCTGCCTCTCACCATTGTTCCTGATCATCTTGGAAATGATGGAACATCAAACAACCACATAGCTTATGAGGATATTAGAAGTGCCTTAGAAGATACCTTGGGTATGAGACCCACTCTTTGTTCGTCTGGTGAGTCGGACTTGCCTGACAAGGCTCTTGACCTCGCTCCGACGCACCAGCCAGTTGGTTGGAGAGTTTGGATCGATGATCATAACTTCAACACCGCAACAGGAGAAACTCCTCTTCCGTTGCCCCTTAATTCCCAAACTCTCGAGAGGTTCAAGCTCTTTCAGTTTGATCCTTTGAATGAGACGCCTTTGCGTCCAATTCATGAACCTCTCAATTCATCTAGCGTTTTTTGTGAAGGCGGCCCACACATGCATTTTCTGGCCCCACGTGGTGTCATGTTTCCTTTTCAGGTGCACTGACACACTCTTGAAGTTTCCATTTGATGTCTCTTGACAAATGAAGATGGGAACTTATGTTTGTACATAGTTATATATATAAAATAAAATAAAATATATGTTGTATTTATCCCTTCTTTAGTATCTCACAGGTTTTTGAGGGAATTCGGGTTTTTTTCCATCAATAGAGTCATGAACTTTCCTTTGTACTTCACGTTGGTGAGATCTTTCCTTTTTCATGCATAAATCCATGTAGTATCTTGCTCACATTCATTGAGGACAATGCATGATTTAGGTGTGGGGGGGTGTTTATATATGTACATATCTATCTATTTGATTTTCTGTTCTGTTTTATTTAAAAAAAAATTCAATATTCCATGACATAGCTTAAGATTGAACTGCCAAAACCCGTGTACAAATTGCATTGAGTTTTTGTTCCTTATTATATAGTTCTGCTTGTAGAAATTATGACATAAATCTAAGTTCCAAAGAAATAACTCATGACCCTTGTAAGACATGTATGCACTTAAATTAGATGAATCAAATCTTTGAAGTGGTTGATAAAAAGCAGAGGTTGAGGAAAATATACCGGGAAGTGTGGACTTCTAATAGCAATTAAGCCTTGAGGAAAATAAAGTAAAATAAAATAAAAAAATAAAGTGAGGAAAACACATTTTGCAAAATGATTACAAAAGCCCAAGCCTTCGAGTCACTGGTCCGTAGGGGTATCTTGAAACCCGGTAACTTGAGTCTGCCAGCTCGGGATTATCGACCAAACTCGCTACACGAATGCAAAAAGGGTATAAGTGTCAAAAAGGAAAAGCAAATGTGTTGAATCACGGAAAAGAAAAAAAATACTTTAAGATACTCAAGGCCCAAAGCTAAAAGAATGATCCATGCCATGGTTGATCCAAATGATACTTCACCACCAGGGGAGGCGTGCAAAATAATTGAAGTAATAACATGTTTAGAAGGGTTAGTGGTGTGAATGTTGGAGGAATAAAGACCAAGTCATATTTTTAATGAGTTAGATTTATATAATGAGCATGCAAGAACTTTAAGTGAGATGTATAAGGTTAAGGCAGAAATATTAAGAGCTATTAATGAAATGTTGATTCAGGATTTTGTGGGTATATCCGCTGAAAACCCTCAGGAGACAACACTCCTCCTCCTAGGAAACTTGGAGGTTTAACGGCTTGTTGCACATGCTAAGTGCAACCGTGATTCCTACGAAAGTGAGTTAGGATTTCCCTGTTTTTATTTTTCTTATCTTCTGTTTTGCTAGGGACTAGCAAAATCTAGGTGTGGGGGTATTTGATGCATTGCATACATTGCATCATATGTCTTTCATTTAGATTACTTTTACATCAATAAATGCTACTAAGGTATGTGTTTAGTCTTATTTACAGAATACAGGGACCTGAATGCAATTTACCCACATCCCGAGCATAAACGCGTACAAAAGACTCGCTTTTATCATAAAGACCAAGTTCAAGATTATCGGGTTACGAATGGAAATGTATCCAAGCATAAAAGCATTCAAGTCCTAATTGCAAAAAGAACAAGGACTTAAGCACAAAAGTAGCTGGGGACTTAACTGCAAAAAGTCAAGGACCTAAGTGCAAATCACGAGTAGCTTTTATTCTCTTGAAGAAAATATATAGATCTCCAACAATGGAAGGAATTAATCCGGAGCTCAAGAGATTGGAAAGAAATCATCCAGAGGCGCAAATGAGGATCAAATCATACCATAAACATTCAACCAAAATCCGGATTTAATCTGAGGAGATCATGCGGCGGAAACGCCGTCCCCTAGTCGATCCGTGTGCTCCAATTTTGACCAGTCGTGTCTGGACACGTGTACTCTCCAATTCTATACTTAGGTCTCTTGTAACAACTATAAATAGACCCGAGAACGATGTTAGAAGGGTCCTTGGTCCTTAGTCTTAGGTTTTTATTTTTAGTCTTTGTCTTGTAATCTTCTTTTTAGCAATAAAATTCTGTTCTTTTAATTCTTGTTTTTATTTTACTTTAATGTCTCTAGGATCCCTTCTTCTTCCTCCCTCCATGAGTTTCTAACTCTTTCCAAATGGTGGAGGTGATGGAATTAGGGGTAGAGAAGATGAATGCATGTTATTGTTTTAAGTTCGTGATTAGTATATTTTGATTACTTGAGTTTATGTTAAATCATTTATCTTGTAATGCTTCATAACTAACATGATTTATTTCAAGTTTCTCCATTCTCCAATCTAAACCTAAATCTAAACCTCCACCCAACGGATTTCTCTTCTTATTTCTTGTTTTAGTTCTAATTGCTTTTGTTTCGTACTTTAGATAATTAAATCAAAAATACCAAAAACCCAAATTAATTCTTCTCTCCTTTCCCTCCCACAATCGAATTAACAAAAATAACGAAATCTCTCCCTCCTTGTGTTCGACCCGTACTTGCCACGTCTTCATAGACGCCGTGCACTTGCGGTATAAATAAAATCTTCATCAAGCAACAACAACGGGTCTTCCTCGGAAACCTACCGTAGGCGCATACGGTCTTAAGGACAGTACGCGACGCACCGCCACACGCGACTACTCGAGCCAAGGGATCGGTGAGGAGCGTCCGCACTTCTGCGCAAAGTAACCACGTGGTCTACACCACCCCAACGGAGCCGTAGCCCGGTCGGTCAACATCCCAAGATAGGTGCCCAATCGGGGATCATCGCCGGCACAACATCGGCGGCATCGCCGGCACAACATCGGCGGTACAACATACGTCTGGCACAACATCGGACGGCACAACCACAAGCCGAAACATCGTCGGCACCATCATCGCCGGAAAAACCTCGACGGCATCGTCGGCACAACCTAGACGGTACAACATACGTCCGACACAACATCGGACGGGTCCAGACCGTAGTCTGCAGAGTCATCATGCTCCACAAGCCATGCATCAACATGCATTGGGATCCTCGATCCCTTATGTCTGCTACTCTTCAGAGAGTCAAGCAACAACTCGTCGCACCACTGTCTATCAACGGAGGTGGCGCGACCCAAATGTCTACACTCTTCCACACGACGGTCCCTGGGCAGGCACAAGCACGTACCCTCCGTCACCTCCCGGCTCATGCTTTAAGCGAGGACATGGGTTTCCGTGAATAGAGTTGACACAGTCACAAGGACCAAGAATTCAGTTCTGGTCGACTGAAAAAGTCTAACCGGTCGACCGTTCTTAATAGGTTCGGTCGACCGAAAGTCTGCAACGGTTGAACTCTTCTGCGCATCACTTAAGTCCAAACGGTCGGACAACAATCTAAAACCGGTCGACCGAATACAAGGTCAAAATCCAGAATTGGTCAAAATCACACCAGACTATTCGGTCGACCGACTCAGGGGTCCTGGTCGACCGAAAACTACCAGGGTCATCCTAATAGTCTACGTCATATAACGGTCGATCAATATAACAAAATCGGTCGAACAACATGCATAATAATCAAGTACACTTAAGGTCCGGTCGAACCAAAAGCTAGGGACGGTCGACCGAAATCCGACAGAAAGTCTCCAACCCACCAGCACACATGCAACCGGTCGACCGCCACACGATATCGTTCGACCGGTGTTGGTTAATGTTGGGCAAAACAGTAAAACTGGTCGACCGCCTGAAGACACCGGTCGACCGTTGGTCGACAGCAACTCCGCGTCTGCCGAGGATTTTACGTCGTTTCACGTCGTCGGCGATGTCTTCGACCGACCACAACATCACCTCAACGTGGGTGAGTAAGACAATAAGTAAAGAACCAACATACCTCAAAGGAAGACGGAGCACGCCGGAGTTCGCTCAACGTCGACGCCTAACAACAACCTCCGCACCCACGTGACTCACGTTCGTGCCTCCTCGACTCCACATGTCGGAGTCGTCTCCACCACCTCTGGATCGCCGGTAAAGGAAGAGAAGGTGAGATGAGTGCTGGCAAGGAAAAGAAAGAAGAAGAAATATGAGAAAACGTTTTGGTTTTTAAAACCAAAACTCAACTCAACAGTTACCCTCTCCCTCATCCACAACACCCTACACACCTCAACCCATCACTCTCCACTGTTCACGTTCCCTTCCTCACGCAAAGCCTTCCACTAAACAATGGATTATCTCCCTAAACAAGGTTAGGGTCCTAACAGTGCAGCACCTGATCTACAACATACAAGGCTGGTGTAGGAACTCCCAACTTCCTTGCTTTTGTCGTGCACCTAGCTTCCTATAATATTAAAATTTCATAAGTTAAAAATGTTGTAGGTAATTAGCATTTTACACATTATAGTGCATGTACAACAGTACAAGTCCTATATTTGGACAAAGCAAGTGAATCACCACTCTATAAGCAAAGACAGACTTGGCAAAATTGTATATTGGAAGGTCATTATGTCATACGAATCAATAAAGCATACTATGAACGAGAAGCTATGACTATCACGTTGTTGACAGGTGGAAACACTTGCTTACATGCTGATCCACGATGGCCTTTAAGGAACTAATAGTCGCTTGGATGTATTAATCTAACTTGAAACTATACTTTTACTGGAATAGGGGGAAATGTCATTTGTAAATGCCTTGCTAAGTTTTCGAGAGGAAATCTGAAAATTCCACATTACTATGACAAAATAAATCTGTTTAATCAATTCAAAACTTTACAAACATAGGAAAGTGCCAGGATTTCAGGGCATAGGGTCGGAATTTGAAAGGATGATGCCAGAAAAAAGGAAATTCGTTGGTTTAGTTCGATTTGGAGTTCCATTTGACGTTTGACCAAGTACATTATCTATATAAATTAGTAAATAGATACTCTTAAAATAACCTAATTGGAAGAAAAAAAATCTCATTTACTTATCTTGTCAAAACCGAGAAGAGTATACAATCTAAGCAAGATTCCAAAATCCAAGGGGCAACTCAGTCTCAATCCCTTGCATTGGTTTTTGTATACGTTCATAGTGAAGTTTCAACTTTAGACTCCACCCGGAATAACACCACGAAGTCTTCCACTAAAATCCAACTAAAAACCGAAATTCAAACAAACCGTGAATCACAGTGAAGTGTCGAACCAAAAAAACAACAACAATTTGTACCGCATTGAGACGTTTAAGGGTCAACTTGGAGTCGAGCAAAGGATGCCTGTACTTCTTCGAGAATCGCTCCTTCACGATCGACCTCCTCCCGACGAAGTCCGACTCGAAAACCCTCTGAACACAAAACACCGACTCAGGAAACGAAAGTGACCGAAATTGATAGAGCGGGGAGGAGGTATCCGTACGGTTTCGGCGCCCTGCTTGAGGAGAACGCCAAAGTTTTGGTCTCGGTCTTCGACGACGGCCATGTCGACGGGGAGTGAGGATGTATAGGGTTTGATTTGATAGGGCGGTGATAGCAGTCAATAACAAGCAACGTGGTTATGCATTTGATGAGTATTGATGTCTGATGAGGTGACGTAACGTGATCGGATGCTTGTATGGATCAAATAATATAGTTAGTTTTGTTAGGTAGAGTTGGAGGTGTTGTTGTGACTTATAAATAAGTCGTTACTTGTATAGTTGTATTTGTATAATAATGAATTGGAATAATGAATTTTTAGTTTTGGTTATTGTGTTTGGTTTGGAATTTGGTGTCACTTGAAGAGTACTAATTGTATGGAGTTTTGTGTCACACGAAGAACACTAATTGTATCGGTTAGTAGTTAGTGATCACATTCGCGAGTCCGGTCCGGAATGGATCCATCTGTGAGCTGTCAATTGGTATCAGAGTCTCATCTGGACTCAACTACGATGAGGAAATCCATTTTCTTAGAGGAGATTAGCCGCTACGAATATTACGACGACAAAGGCGTGGAGTTTTGGATTGCGTACATGAAGGAGTATTTTGCTTCCAAACAAATACGTAAATCTCGTCTAAGTTCATTTTGCAGCTTATTATCTTATTGGGGAGGCTTACAAGTGGTTTCGGTTGGGGTACCGCAATCATTCAAGAATTCCCACGTGGTCGGATTTGGTAGAAGCGTTCGTATTTCAATTTGGGAGTGAAAAGGAGGAGTTTGATCTGCCGGTGGTGGAACCGATTACGCCACCGAGGAAGTTGGGTAAGGAGGTGGAGGTTGTTGAGTTGATCGTTTCGTCGACGTTTGTGATCGGGTGCGAGTGCTTGGAGACGGATGTGGTGGAGGTATCCGGCGAAATCGGGAACTCGTTCGATGTTTGCGGAAGGCTGGATGAGTCGGAGGCGGTCGGGTTCTCGAGTGAGTTTAAGGAGAGTGTGTATTTCTCTAATGAGATGACTCAGAAGCCTGAGAAGTTTCGACCGAGTCCGTGCTGAGCTCAGGTTCGGGTTCTGCACGTCGGGGAGGGAGAGTGAAGTTAAGCATCCGGCTGTTGTTACTTTCGAGGAGAGTTGCGCGAGTGAGAGGACGTCGAAGGAGACTGGGTCGAAGGAGTTGGCGCAGGCTCCATACTTCAACCCTAGCAATGCTTACTTGTTGAGATTGGGTTCCTTTATGTGGTCCCCCGAGAAACACCCCAGTCAAGGAGCGTAGATCCACTTGGATTGTCTTCGTTCTCGTTGTGATGTGTCAACCATATGACCCAGGAGGGGATAAGTTGGATGGTAGGACTAGTGCAAAAACGATGGCAAGAAGAACTGCAGGCAAGGTGTTTGATAGAATGCCTCATTTGGCGATCTCGTCCATAGTCCAGTGAGTCCAGAAAAATCTCGTTCAACTGTCCAGAATCCCAAAAGAAGTCTGAATCTCGTCCAGATCGAGTCCAGAAAATCTGGTCTAGCGTCCAGATTATGGTTACCAATACGAGTCCAGATCTTGTCGGTCCGTCCAGATTCGGGTCCAGAAAGTCCCGTCCAGTCCATAATCATCTAGAAATTTCATAAAATTTAGTCTTTCGTCCAGATTTCGACCCGCATACAGCTTAGAAACCAATCCAGAATCATTGTCCAACACACTCCAGATTTCCACCATGGGTTCATCATCCAAATTCGTTGCATTATCTACAACCTTGGGGACAAGGTTGATTTTAAGGGGGAAGGAATTGATCCCCGGATGTATGGAGTTTTGTGCCACTCGAAGAGCACTAATCATATCGGTTCGTAGTTGGTGATCACATTCGTGAGTCTGGTCCAGAGTGGATCCATCAGGGAGCTATCAGGTAGGGAGGAGCTAGGGTTTTTGAGGTTTTGGTTGGGGACGACTGGACGAGGAGACGAGGTGTTTTGCTCAATTGTCCTCGTAGATATTGGTTTGTGAATATAGCTTTGATACTTTTGTGATACATAATTGAGTGCTTAAATTCTCTTTTGGGCTTAATAGAATCATCACCTATTTAGAGCGTTTGAACTTCGAGACGATTGATCGTTACACCGAGTCACCGACAGAGTATTTATTATATGTGTATTTCAATTATTTATTTATGTAATATATATTCATATATTGTCGAATAAATAGTAAGTCTCAGTGCCCATATTATACAAAATGTTATACATCAATATCCTTATATGCTTGGTTCGAATAATTTGTTACTCTTTTTATATATGTTGTATACGAGTGAATATCACATAACCTTTGTCTTACTTGTACATTATGATTGCTTTCAGGCTTTCAGCTATAAGAGCATCTTTAATCCTGACCCAAAAATCCCCTCCAACCCAGTTTCTCTCTCCGCCACGTCAGCAGAAAACACTATACAACCCACAACCCAACCCAACACATTTTTCATCTCTTAACCCCAACCCCACTTTCAACACACTCTCTCCTCCAATTTATTTCTTTTTACCTCATTTTTTATTCCACCACAAAAATACACAAACTATTAAATACATTATTTTTACAACGATTTTATCTTATTAATTTTCATTTATTTTAATTCTTAGAAATTAATTCTAATTATATAAAACAATATACATATCAATTAAATAATTTACCTAATTTTTTTAATATTGATAATAGTTAATAATGGTAATATATTTATTTTAAAGTCATTTTAAATCTTTTTTTCAAATCTTTTTTTTCTGAAAATGTGTTTTTTATTTGTTTTCATTTTTTAAGATTTTTTAAAATTATTTTTTTTTCCAAAGATTGATCTCCAAATAACGTAGAGGGGAGAAAATGTAAGGTATTTGATTATTTGTTTTAATTTTCAAAAAATAATCATAATTATATAAAAATATATATATCAATAAAAAACTATTAAACATATAAAAAATTAATTTTTAATCATTTATTTAAAATAAAACACAACCAACCCGGGTTGGCCACGTGGCCAACCCGGGTCGCAAATCAGGTCGGGTCGCCGACCCAGGTCGGGACCCGACCTGTCAATTTTGTGCGCTAAGGGAGCTGGGGGGTCGGTTGAATCCCGCCCGCCCCCAAGAAACATCCGCGTTAAAGATGCTCTAAGAGGGATCAAGACCAGCAAAAGGCCTACATCCGTACCTGTATGAAAGAGGAAGCTATTTGATCACCAACTATTTTTGAGGTGAGCTTCTTTAGACTTGTCGTGTTAAGACTTCATTAGACTGGGAGGGGGAGAATAAGAGAAACCCATCGTGTTAAGGCTTGATATGACTGTGATACAGATCTATTCCGTTTCATGTTTTTGTTTCATTGGAATCTTTAGCAAACTGTTGGTGGTGTAAGAGGTTGTTATAGATGGTCATGTGAATAATTTACTCTTTGAGACACCCAAGTCTAAGGGAGTTGGTGCCTTCCTTTCGTTGATCTTCAAAGTAATATCTTTATTTATTGTGTTCTTGTAATAATCTACTGAAATGCAAGGATTAAGTATGATTTGAGGAGATCAACTGTGCAACTGCTATGACAAACATTGACGTTTCTGATTCCAAATAATGTGCACTTGTGCATATGTCTGTGATAATGGCAACTGTGCCGATATGCATACACATCGAGGCAAACTAAATCAAATTAGACTCGCAGTGGAGCTCACTCCTATTGAACATGGGACCACCTGAAAGGCAAATAAATGTGTACATAGTTAGCAACCAAAATTAGCTGTCGAGTAATACGAGATCTGTATCCTAGTTGGTGTAGAGACTTGAAAGTAAGATGTGAGTTCAACTTGTGCTCAGTTGGAAAATTAGAAACTTTGATATCCTTCTGATAAGGTATTTTGTTTAAGTACCCAAAATATATTAAATTAGATAAATAAGTACATGTAATTCGAAAGATAAGGGAACTACTAAACGTCGCCCCAAAACCACTTAAATCGTCCCTTGAAATTACCAAATTGCCCTTAACAATATATTTAATACCCATATCGTCTCGTGCCTTTAAACAAGGTTTTTGACTCAGTTTTACTAACATTCCTAGTACTAACACCACGAAAATGTCTGGCGAACCACCTAGATCAGGCGAAGTAACGGAGGCGGATTTTTTTTTTCCGACTCGGGCGTCTGGCTAAGACGCCTGTACCATGGTGGAGGCGTCTGGCTAAGACGCCTCCACCATGGTACAGGCGTCTTAGCCAGACGCCTCAACCATGGTACAGTGCCAGACGCCTCCACTATGGTACAAACGTTTTAGCCAGACGCCTCAATCATGGTGGAGGCGTCTTAGCCAGACGTCCCGTTTTTTTTGTTTTTTTGTCAAATTAAAATTATACGGTGTGTTATCTCAAATTATTTGACGTTTCTTTGCAAGTTTTAGGTGGTAACCGGTCGGATTACAATGAGTTTTTTGCAAGTGATGAAGATTCAAATAATTTTCAGATCCAACATTTTTTAAAATCCAAAATCCTCCGGTGGTAAATCATCCTGACTTACAAATACCAACTCGACAGGTCGTTCGGGGGTCTCGCTCCCCGGTGAGCGAGCGGCATTCCACCTCGCCCCCTGGAATTTTTTTGGATTTTAAAATTGTTGGATCTGGAAATTTTTGAATTTTCGGTGTACCGAAGGGGTGTCGGTCATCCGAATATAGTAATTATTAACTTATTAATTAATTAATTTCTACTGCTATAACGCGACATTTTACCCTCCTATCACACATCTTTCTTCATCTTCCTTTTATAATCATAAAAAATAATGTTTTAGAGGTTAGTAATGAGCCAACGGACGCCCCAGTGTACTCGAATCTAGTAAAATATCTAACATTTTTTCAATAAAAAAATAATAAAAAATAATAAAATAATAATAAAAAATAATAATAATAATATTTCAAGGGGCGATTTAAGTAATTTTGGGGCGATGTTTAGCAATTCAGAAAGATAATGGAGATAATTCAAGTTACGCCCACTTATTTCTCCAAAAGTTCCTTTCGAAACAAAATGAACTCCAAATTGTTTCCCGTTCCCGAACAAAAGAATCCCTTTTTATATTGTTAGGCGAAGATGTTAGTTCAACAATTACTTTTGTTAGATATAAGAGTTCAAAAACATTAAGAACTCAACACAAACAATCAAAATCTACTACTAAATTCTGTATAAAATAACATAAAAGAAATACTTACAACCTTACAGGTAGATGTCAAAGACATCTTGAAGAACGCAAAGCGGACACGAAACTCTAGGGAATTGATCTTCAATTGTTTTTTCTTAGACTTGATAATGGATAATCCTCTTGAATTTTGGGAGAAATTTAGGAAGATGATGGTGGAAATTAACTAGGACAACAATTGAGACAAAAAAACTTTATTTATAGATTTTGTGTGGGGTAGTTTGTTCCATCAACATTACTACACACTAACACAGGTAATTGATATGCATGACTTTAATTAATTAATTAATAAAATAATATAGACCACATAATAATATAACATTCTCCCATTTGGCCGTAACATCAATTTCATTAGTTCCATTTATAAAGCACATACAAAATTGGCCAACAAAATTTCATTAGAACATATACTTCATTCAGTCAGAATAACCAAGCCAAACCAATATAGTCAAATAATTAACGTCATCTTTTGACCCCATCAATTATGGTATTTGATCATTTTTCCACATTCAGTCAACATAAGTCATTAGGTTCATAAATTTGTTTACTTAAATAATAAGATTGTGCACAATAAATAATAAACAAACTTTTACAAATCAAAGTCAAATACATCATTGAAACTTCAACATATAATGTCATACACATAAGTCATTAACAACATTACATTACATTTACCAAACTCATGCCGACAACATGCTCTCTAAAGAGACTGGGTGACAGAGCATTTGTTAGTGAATCAACTAACATTGCTCGTGTTCTTATGTGTTGTATGAGAATAATACCATCTTTGACTTTGTCTCTAACAACAAGATATTTGATGTCAATCCACTTGGATACACTACTTGACTTGTTGTTTTTAGAGAAGAAAATAGTAGCTTCATTATCACAAAATAACGTGAGTGATCTCGAAAACTATCAACTACTTGAAGCCCAGGTACAATTTTTTTAACTAAACGGCTTGAGCAGTAGTCTCGTAACATGCCACAAATTATGCTTGTATCGTGGAAAATGCATGTAAAGATTGTTTGACACTTTTCCATGATATTGGTCCCCTTGCAAGCATATATATGTAACTCGATGTGGATTTCTTACTTTCAATTCATCCAGAAAAGTCAGAATCAGAATAACCAATAACTTCAAGGTTATCTGACTTTCTGTAAGTAAGCATATAGTCTTTTGTCCATTGCTGATAGTGTAAACCTTTTTGGCAGCTTTCCAATGATCCATCCCTGGATATATTTGATATCGACCAAGCATACCAACCGTAATGCCAAATCAGGACGTGTACAAACTTGAGCATACATTAAACTCCCAACCACTGAGGCATAAGGAATTTGCTTCATTTGTGCACGTTCTAATCCATTTTTAGGACATTGTAATTTACTAAATTTGTCACCCTTTACAATAGAAGCAACACTTGGGGAGCAGTTTTACATGTTATATTTTTTAAGCATTTTCTCACGAGACCGATCTCGATGAATTTCAATGCCAATAAATAAGTGGCTTAACCAAGATTCTTCATTTAAGTGGCTTAACCAAGATTCTTCATTTCAAACTTGTTTGAAAGAAATCGTTTGGTCTCATATAACATGTCTAAATCACTACTGGTTAGCAAAATATCATCCAATGCATCAAAAAAAGTCAAAATCAGAATAACCAATAATCTCAAAGTTATCTAACTTTCTGTAAGCAAGCATATAGTCTTTTGTCCCTTGCAAACGCGTTTTTTTCTCGAAAAAATGGGGAAAACCCTGTGTCTTCGGTTGCTCTAATCCTCCGTTGATCAAAACGTCTGTTAACATCCCGAGTTACGAAAGAAAACACATAACCGTTTCTCAACTTTCTCACCCTCCCTTTCTCAACTATTCTCCATTTGATCGCTTTGGTTTTTTATCATTTTCCTTTCTCGTCGTCGACGAGATGAATTCTCCCCGTCAAGTTTCTCCTTCGAGTGTGGTGGTGCACCAGGTTTGTCGTTTTAACCCACGTATGGGATTTCGATACTTTAAAATTGAAGGTTCTGATACAGTTGGTGTCTTCTTAGGTGTCTACGAATTACTTCCCGGCCTCCAAATGTTCGTAGACCCCAATAGAGAAGGTGTTTGGAAAGTTGAAGGACGCAGAGAAAGATGTCTTCCGAGCTACCCCCTTCGGTCACTTCCTAGACCTCTCAAACGTTCATGTTGATAATGACATTGTTTACTGGTTCGTGGAACACTATGACCTCGAGGAGGTGAAGGTGAGGATCGGCTCTTGGATAGTACACTTCACAGTCGATGATGTTGCCCTAGTTTTGGGGCTCAGACTACGTGGGAAGGCAGTACAAATGCAGCTGAAGGACATCGCAACCCGAACGAGGGAGATTCTTACCAACATGCAACTTTGTGCCCAGATGATGGCTACCAGTTATGTGGGTGATGAGGAGGAGTACGTCTGACTCCTCATTTGTTACATGTTCAACCATTTTTTGTTCTGTGATGGCACACATCGAACAAGAATTTTGTTCCTCGACTACTTGGCTGACTTCAAACGGCTACACAAGTACACGTGGGCCGAGGCTGTTCACGAGACACTTGTGACGGGCGTGGAGAAGGCCAACGGGGATCTACGGGCTAGGATATCTACCGGTGACGCGACGACAAGGAGGGGATACGTCGATGGGTGTGTTGTTGTACTACAAGTAATGGTTCTTCCTTTTTAAGAATTAGTTTGTCATTTTTAAGTTATAGTTTCTCCTTTTTAAGTGGGAGGTTCATCTTTTTAATTTATAGTTTGTCCCTTCTAAAATTTTGCGCTCGTCCTTTTTTCCTATCGTAATTTCCTTTTTAAGTTTGGTTTCATCCTTTTTAAGTTATAGTTTTTCTTTTTTAAGTAATGTTTCATCCTTTTTAAGTTATAGTTTTTCCTTATTAAGTAGTGTTTCATCCTTCTTAAGTTATAGTTGGTCCTTTTTATGTAATGGTTCATCTTTTTTAAGTTATAGTGTCCTTCCTAAGAAATAGTTTGTCATTTTTAAGTAATAGTTTCACATTTTTAAGTGACAGGTTCATCTTTTTAATTTATAGTTGGTCCCTTTTAAAATTCTTCGCTCGTCTTTTCTACCTATTGTAATTTCCTTTTTAAGTACGTATTCATTCTTTTTAATTTAGCCTTTTCCCCTTTTAAGTATTGTTTCATCCTTTTATAAGTTATATTTTGTCCTTTTTAAGTAGTGTTCCATCCTTTCTAAATTATCGTTTTTCCTTTAAGTAATGGGAGTTCCTTTTTGAGTTATAGTGTTTGATTCAGTTTCTCATTCTTAGGTATGACTGTGCGAGAATTTCATTCTAGGGGAGCCGAAAATGGGTGCTTACCCCAGGTGGAACCGTTGGTCCAAAATGTTTGGAAAACGGCTCATTCTAAAGAGATGGGAGGAACGCGGTATCAACCTCTCTAAAATTTACAAATGCGAATTCAATCAGGCGCAACCGACGAGCCTTACACCGAAGGAGAGGGAAATCATTGGGCTGGTTGAAAAACTTGTGCCAACCCTACGCACAGAGACTGATTGTCCTTCAACAAACACTGAACCAATGGTGCAATTGAGAGACTAAAACATCCCTCGGGACCCACTGTTTCAAGAGTTGGAGTTTGCAGGGCTGAAGACGAAATGACTGCAAACAGAAGTTGTCCTGAAGGAGACAACTGAAGAGGTTAAGAGGCTCAATGAGGAACTGAGGAAGTACCGGGAGGGAAATGAGACCCTGAAGGAAAAGATTGCATATTATCAAAGATATGGTCTACAAGGTGGAGATAGAGGAGAAGAGGGGAGAGAGGAGGAGTATAGGGAAGGCGGTGGAGAGCAGGAAAAAGAGGAGGAGAATAGGAGGGAAAGAAAAGAGGGCAGGAGACAAGAAGAGAAAAAGATAATGGAGCAGAAAAGCAGAAAGAGAGGAAAAGATAAGAGAGGACAACAAAAGAATGGAGGAGGAAACAGAGAAAGAGAGTGAGAGAGAAAAGAAGAGGAGAGAGGAGGAAAAGATTAGGAGGGAAGAAAAGAAGGAAAGAGAGAGGAAAGAAGACGAGAAGAGGAGGGGGGAAACAGAGAAGGAAAGAGACAGAGAGAGAAGAGAGAAGAGGAAAGCAGAGGATAAAAGGAGGATTGAGGCCGAAACGGAAAGAAAGAGTGTGATAGAAGAGAAGGAAAGAAAGAGGGTAGAGGAGGAGAATGAGAAAGAAAAGGAGAGGGAGAAAGAAGAGAAACGGAGAGAAGAGTAGGGCAGGGAGGGGGATAAGCAGAATGAGAGGGAGAGTGAAGAGCAGAGGAAGAGAGAAACAAAAAGAAAGAAAGAAAGAAAGAGAAGAAAATGAAGGAGGATGAGGGAAAGGAGAAAGCCAGGATGGCAAACTATGGGGGCCAAAGGATAATGCTCATTAGCTAAAAAACAAGAATATGAATTGAAGGACAGGAAGAAGAAGGAAGAGGAGCCGAAAAGGGAAGAAAGAAGGCTTTAGAGGAGCATAAACAAAAAAAGAAAGAGGGAGGAGGATGAGGAATTCAGGTTGGCTCATCGTTCGGGAGAGATAAGGCCAGACATTGACATGGAGGCATTGGCCACGTTGAGTCCCGATGAGCTAACCATTTTACTGAATTTGATCCCACCTACACAGAACACAGGGAGGTGATATGGAGAGGTGATTCCTATTTTTTCAAACGTTCTGACCTGAAGGAGCTCATGACGAAGGGGATGGATTTGACCAACGAGGTGATCGACAGTATGCTTTGTGTACTGGAAGAGCGCCAAAAAACAGAAAACTACCTCCAAGAGGTAATTTGTATTCTGAGCTTCTATTCGGAAACCATTTTAAATGGCCAATGCCATACCATTGAAGAGTAGTTGGCACCCAGACTACAAGGCGTTGACCCTGGAAGCGTCGTCATTGCACAACCAATGCTGGTGGCAGAACATTGGACCGTGGTGGTTGCTAGTGGCTTGGCCGATGAGATCCTGCATTACAACAGTTGCTCTAGGGAGCTAGTTCCATATGAGAATACTGACAATGCGGTAGGCGTACATAAATGTTCGGCCAAAGACGTGGGTGAATTCTGGAGAAACCGTCTTAAGGTGAACTGACCAGTGAGATACCTGAGGGACACGTGCCAAAGACAAATGTCGGGAAGCAACGACTGCGGTATTTTTGTCTTCTACTGGATAAAATGTTTCATGCGAAAGGTCTCCCCAACGGAAGTGAAAGACCCGAAGACACTTCACTCGGTCAGGGGTGAAATGATCATGACTTTATTGAGGGACTCCCGCACCTGTGTGGACTTAAAGTAGTGGTTTGTAAATTAACAAATACATTTTAGATTGCAACTACAAAGTATTCATACTCCAAAGTAAAATTGTACACATGTACGTAAGCTTGATCCATGCGTCATCGCGAACCCTTACTTAAAATGAACAAAAACCCACTTAAAAAGGAAAAAAATGTCAACTTAAAAAGTACAAACGCTCACTTAAAAGTGTACAAAAGACAAAGAACAAGAGTTGATACAAACGCCCACTCCAAGGACCGCCGCGTGGAAGAGTGTAGATACATGGGACGTACAACATCTGTATTATATGTAGGATTTCGTGTCTCTATGTATGTGTATGATGCACCCTCTTAGATATTTTATGAGTAGTGTTCCCGCGTTTTTTGGGTCAATTCCTTGTGATGCATGTGTTTTAAATTTTAAATTTTCTGTTGTTTTGTGACGTTACGATTTGCCTGACTGAAAAATAAAAAGGTAGAATGATAAGAATATGCCGGTCCCATTTCCCAAAACCCTTAACAATATTGTAGCAAAAGTACAAAGCAAATGGAACCTTGAGCTAGCTTGTTCAATGTAGCACACCACTGTTTTGAAGATTTCTTGTAAGACGATAGTATTTGATCCATCTGCCCAAAAAATTTAACTCGCATTACATTTGTAATTTCTCAAAATTGACGGACATAAAAACAATTGGCATTGCAGTGACAACATAAGGTAACCACTAACCAATGTTAGCAGTGTTTTGATACCTTTTAGAGATTTATATTGAGCACAAAGACTTTTTTGCTTATGTACATGTGTAGACATTAGTCATGGACCAATTCACAAAAAAGAAAAGTGTCCCTAGAAAATGTCAATATCAAGAATTGGATAGATTCAACAAAATAGTTTGGTGATTTGTGAATATGTTTTTAATACATATAGCTGGCATGATCCGATCATTTAGAGATTTGTTAGGGTATGTCCTAAACTACTACGATAGATCATATCAGAATTCATCCGCCTTCAATGCTCAAAATCTTCTAATTTCATGCAAACATGTACCAAATGTTGTAATATAAGCAAATATTTTCATGTTAAACATACACAACATGTCGAATAAAATACACAGCAAGATCCAGACAAAGCCAACAAATAATATCATGTTTAGGAAATTAACAAACAACAAAGGAGCAGTGATCATAAAGACTTTTTGTAACATCCTCAACACAGCGGAAAATTTAAAATTTTAATAACACACAATCAACAGAGGATATTACGCAAATACTAAACACAGGTGCACCAACATATATATATAATATATATATATGAACATCAGAATATTTCAAAAGTTGTGATTACATCAAAAGAGTACACAAATGGAAGCAGTAATCACTCGACATCAACTGAGAGAAAGCTGGATCTGGTAGCAGTGCTCCTCTCCTCGGTCACCACCCCATATCGCCGCTCACGGCCTGAAAGTAAACATGCAACAATGCCTGAGTTTTCTGAGGAACCCCTGTATGCCAAACTCTACAATACATGAACTGAAAGACACCCTAGCATGCAATTCTACTGAACAAGAAAGCATCTCAAATAAAAGGCTGGGCTCCAGGGCTCTTTCAACCAACCACAGCACACACCACAGTCACGGGGCTCCAGGTCTATTTCAACCAACCACCGCAACCCTCGTGCACCCTAGCACACTTGCCGGAAGAACATCGGCACCACACTCGCCCCACACGGATGACCACAACAACAACACCTCCATAGTGCAAAACTGGACACAAACGGTCGACCGAACCAAATGTCTCGGTCGACTGAATCAAGCAAATACATGGCAAATCACCTCGACCGGCACTCCCTCGATCGACCGATTTCCCAAACCACACTCGTTCGGTCAAACCAAAGTCAAGGGACGGTCGACCGTTTAGATGGTCAACTCGCATGTTCAATGAACAAAACGATCATTCGGTCGAACGGCAAAGGGGCCCCGTTCGACCGAAAGTCACCAGGGACAAATCCCACAACGAAGTCGGTCGAACACCCGAGCACTCTCGGTCGACCAAATCCCACCAGGGAATAATCCCTCACTTGCACCACGAATCCGGTCGAACGTCGAGACCTCCTCGGTCGACCGAATTCCTTCAGAGCGTTCCCCACGCTCAGCACACAAGTCCGGTCAACCGAAACTACATTCGGTCGAACCGACCACTATTCTCACTTAAGTCATGGTCGGACGAAGTCAATGAGCGGTCGACCGTTTGGATGGTCAACCGCTCCCAACCGACTTAAGACAGTGCACACGGTCGAACGGCAAAGGGGACCCGTTCGACCGAATCTCACCAGGCTTGGCTCCCATGCATAATCGGTCGACCGCCCCTGGGGCATCGTTCGACCGATTTGAGGCAGAACCCGAATTCTCTTCACGAACGGTCGACTGTTTGCACCAACCGGTCAACCGATCAGGCAGTGAAATCTACTGCACATTTACTTGCGACAAGCCGAAAGGCCTACCGTCGACTTCCAAATACTCACGATAACTAAGTGAGCGAGCTTGACATACCAGAAGGCTTGAAGAAGCCTTTGAAGAACCACGGCGATGCTCTCACGAGCACGTCTCCCCAAATCACGATCCGTCGACGAACCTCGCGTCCAAACGACGATCAATCGCCTCCTCGACGATCCACAGCCACAACACCACCTCCGGCAACCTCCAACAACCAACCACAACCACCAAAACACGAGTTAGGTAGAGGGAGAGAGGACCAAAACGGAAACCACGAGATGAGCTAACAACCGACCAACTCACCTCCACCACAAACGGCTCCGAACTCGACTCGCCGGAGATCACCTCTTCTTCACCGGAGCACCACTGCAGGTGAGAGAGAGAAATCGCGAGTGAGAGAGAGAGCAACGAGAGAGAGAGAGAGAGAGAGACTTCCCCCCAAATATCTCCTCCAATCAAATCCTCACCATCCATTTCCTTCCTTTCCATCTCCACCACACATCTCATCTCCTCTCCATCTCAACCCTCCATCCATCCATCTTCAATCCAAGCCATCCATCACCATTTCCCCTAATCAACAACAAAACCCAATTAGGATAGGTTTAGGATAGAATCCTACACTTTTGAACACTAGACAGGATGAACGTGCGTGTAGAATGTTCTCTCATCCTCTCTTTCTATCATCAAAGGGTTATGAGAAGTAAATGTTTAAGAATATTTTTCAACTTCTCATGTTTCCCAACGTGGAACTAAAGAAAAAAGAGAAATTCACATGCTTCAATAACTTACATCTCAACATTGAATTTTTCAATTAAATCTTTCACGGGTCTAAACCCAAATTTAATAGTTCAACAACAAATTTCCTTGTTTAAGTTCTCTCTGTGATGCACATGAGAAAGGTTGATATGTTAGGCCACATTTAAGCTCGGAAATTTTAGATTAATAGAATACAAATTACTTCAAGCACTGAATTTTATTGAATGAAAAAGCTTGCCTGAAAATTCAAGTATATTAACATAGAATGTAGACCAGGATATAGGACGTAAAAAATAACCTATATGTGTTCATGGGGATCAAAATAGTCATTTGATATATGAAGGCTAACACATGTTCAGAATACACCCATAGTTTTATTTCCCATAAACAACTGAGCAAGCTATTGATTAACGGTGTTGATACAAGGACGCCGCACGTCACGGACGCACTACACGTCACTTGCCACGTTAGCAAACGTGGGGAATCTTTCCATAAAGGAGAATCATGATTTGTGGATTTTTAAATCATCAACAATTTATGATTTCCGATAAAAGTAAACGGTTTGTTTCCAAACAAAGTAGATTTCCAAAAAAAAGTACAGAACTGTTCACATTCGTGTCCAGAATCGTGTCCAGAGTCAGTCCAGAATCAGTCTAAAGTTAGTCCAGAATCGTGTCCATGATGTGTCCAGAATCAGGCCAGAGTCAATCCAGATCGTGTCTAGAGTCAGTCCATAATCATGTCCAGAATCGTGTCCATAATAAATTGTCACGCACCCACGTGAAAAATAAAATATTGAAACTACCCCTGTCAATCGTGTCGTGTACGTGTCTTATCGTGTCGTGTATGGTCGGATGCTAACAGGTATTGGGTATACACGAACCCGACACGATAAGAAATCGTGTACACGAACCCGGACACGAACACGACACGGTAATTTTCAGGTATACACGGACACGACACGATTTGTACACGAATTATTATCGTGTCGTGTAACACGATACACGAATGGACACGAGTAGTACTTGTATACACGATAAATACCTATATACACGATAAGTACCTAATACACGATAAATACACGAATAACAACAATATTACTTGTTTACAGTAATAGACACGCTAAACACGAAATTATATAATTTCTGAAAATACCAAGTAAACCTAACAAATACAGCGACATAATATGATAATAGTGTAATATTAGTTTCCTCAAGTTCAAAGCTTCAAATATATTGTTTCACAACAAATAGATGGCATGACAGAGGATTATCTACCCAGTTCAACATCTAACGAGAAACAACACATCATAGAAACAGATCAAAATGTGATAAAATACATTGAAGCTTAAATACTTTACTAATCTACATAACAAAAATTACATACCATTCAGCCAACACTTGTTCTATCAACGTACGTAACCAAGAAATAAACACACTTGCACATTGGCAAGAAAATGATACGGGAATTGATGCATAAGCAAACAAATAAGTAACATTCATAACATCATATCACCTAGGGAAGTCAAAGTAGGGAAATTATTTGTGATGAATGATCACAAGACAAAGAAAAAGCTACATGCTCAGACAAAGGCAGAGAACCATCAGCACCATTAGTTGCAACTTTTCCAGCAATAGCATCTACATAAGTTTCCAAGATAATCCTGCAAAGATCCAAATTCAATTTTGTTATGCTTTGATATATGGGCAGGGGTAATGATAAATAATTACATCAATTGTCTATGGTCTAGCCAACTGAAACTTTTGCCTTGAAATCTTTCAGTTAGACACCGATCTAGGAAATTCCAAGGTAAAATTAAACATCTACACACACAAGGTAATGGACTTACAACCTTGTTTCTAGTTTCTACTTGAATGTCATAAAAAATGCTCTACCGAATGTTAAAATAGGGATGACACATCTCATAGAAAAGCAAGATGCCCTTGCATCAAGTTAAGAAAATGCAAACAGAAATTAACCTACTCAAAAATCTGCGTAGAGTACAACACAAAGTACATAACATTAATTCCCACACATTTTCCGTTCCACAATTCCAAAATCATTTCCCTCAAACACCAAAATTACAAATCGAAGTGGAAATTTAATGACCTGAAGAGCTTAACCAACACAATCAAGTTAAGAAAATGCAAACCAAATCCACAACTTTCAGCACAATAAAACCACTAAAACAAAGACTTCTCACCACAAAACCCTAGAAACGCAAGATCAAGATAATACCTCAGAAAGAAGACAGTCCTTCGGGAGCAGTTTCGCCACCTTCGGCGGAAGAATCACATGCCTGAAACAAAAACCATCACAAAATCAACCAAAACCTCGAAATACTCCTCAAAAGCCGAAATTTTCGTCAACTAACCTGTACTCGTAGTTATCGTCGAAGTACTTCTCCGAGTACTGGATCTGCCCCATTTCTCGTCCCGCTGCGCCAAAAAAACGGAAAATCATCAGAATGGAGAACACAAAAGCGAGAATCCAACGGAAATAGTGATCGGAGCGGGTTTTACGGGTGAAATCGGTGAATCGGGTAGAAGGTGGTGGAGGTTGGGAGAAGATGGAGCGGAAGAGGTGGTGGTGGGATTAGGTGGTCGGAGAGGTGGATGGGTGGAGTGGTTGACGGGGAGGTGATCGTGAGGTGGAGGGGTGGTGCCATGGTGATGAGGTACGGGGCTAGTGAGCGAGAGGAGGGGGTCGGGATGATCGGGGTCGAGGCTCACGCGGTACGGGGCTAGTGATCAAGAGGAGGGGGTGGGGTGAGGAGTGGAGGGCCGACGACTAGAGCTGAGCGGCGACGAGAGCCAGAGGAGGGGTTGGGCTGGAAGTCTGGAACAAGGTTAGGGTTAGGACTGAGGATTAGGGATCGCAAAGGTTAGGTTCGTGGGTTCAGGTAATTGCGTAATTGCATAATTGGGTTTGAGTTCGGGTTAGTCGATTTAGGATATTCGGAATTCTAACGTGTATATTGGGTATATCGTGTCCATCGTGTATATTGTGTACAATCGTGTACAACCGTGTCTATCGTGTATCGTGTATACCCGATATACATGATCCCCTTATCGTGTATGTTGTCGTGTATTTCGTGTATGTACCCTTATACACGAACCCGACCCGATAAGGATTCGTGTATCGTGTCGTGTATGTTTATCGTGTATTCGTGTCAAGGTTCCTGTACCCATACACTAAATTATCGTGTCGTGTTCGTGTCGTGTTATCGTGTCGTGTCTGATTTTGACAGATCTAACATCAGCAACCAACTGGACAGCGTTCATATATATTTTCCATTAATTAATACCATGTTAATAAAAGTTATGTAAGCGACACGATAGGACCTACATGTTTGTAAACCATGAAAGAGAACACATTACCACATTTCCCCACGATGAGTGCATCGAAAAGAGAGATCTTTCTAGTACATAGAGATCAACAGCTATATCTTCAGGAAGTGTTGAAACAAAACTACGACCAAAATCAATTAGGCCCTGAGCAGAAAAATTAGAGTACGATGAATGTTTCCCAACGAGCAATAGGGAGGAACCGAACTCGACCTGGGACGACGCTGCTCAGCCCTCCTAGCCGCTCCAGCTCCAGGAGATATGGAGCCAAATTCTAGGCTCGTATCCCAGTTGGGCCTCAACAAGGCCCCGTTACTCGACTTCCTTTCCTCCACTTCAATTTGCCCGACTAAATCCGGAAGCCGAATCGAGTTTCCACATATCCAGATAAAGCTGGATATTCTTCACGCACGGGAAAAGTCGGTTGGGTACTCGACAAATCTTGATTTTATAAAGTTCAATTTAACACAAAAGGGATCAAAGTAATAACAAAATTAAGAAGCGTATTGAAGTAAAGCACATATAAGGATGACATTTAAGGAAAGTCACTTAAGTAGGGAATTTTAAGCAAATACTACTCCTAGAAAAGTTATTCAAGCAAAAAACCCTTCATTTTAAGTGAGAAAAAAGTAACTTTTCTAATCGGATTTAGGTCTCATTCAAACTCAATCTAACCCTAGAAAAACCCGATTATGAATCACTCAACCCGATATTAGAACTCTAACATACCAACTGTACCAACACCTTGAATCCACGACACACTTTCCCGCCTTACTTAACTGCCAAAACAGAAAGACAGAAGTTCAGAACAGGCATTTACATCAGAGTTGCAATTACATGCGACATATATTCAATACTTTAAATGCTCTAAAAAAACCTTCGGTATTTCAAAAGTTATAAATGTTTATGGATTTAATAATCATAAACACTTGAACTTTGTTTACTTCGAATCGAAGAATCTGAAAGACAAGATCAGCTGTTCATACCAGTCACATCCTTAAAACAAGCAGCCGAAAATCAAGATGTTATGTTGGAGAAGAAATTTTGCATCATATGCCGGTCAACCCATCATGCATAGCAACACTCCCACACCATCGTGACCTACCAAAATAACAAAGACACGTTCCAACTTCCCAAAGTTCTCCTAAGCACGTCTTAATTATTATTTTTAAAAATCATGCCATAATAGTTTCCAATCATCCGGTCTGTCATGGTGATGTGGGAACATAATTGCCGTGATTGCTTATTCCCTCGTAAACCTTCGAAGTGTAGAACCTAAACCCCATAAAAGTGATATTCTATAACAACCATGTGCTTACGTCACTAACAAGTATCTGTAAATTCGAAGCAATGGATTGAATCTATTTGAACCAAAACTTGGCTTAAGAAGTAAGACACACTCATGTGATATTATTAAAGTATTAACTGCTAAGCCATCTAATGTGACATATCACGTTTCTCATCTATCAGGGAAATTTGCAACACTCGATACACCTACTTAGTTCTCCAATTTTCAGACTTAGTAAGGAATTTTTGGTTCCAGGGCAGAATTTAGCTCCCATGAGTGGTGAAGATTGAAGAATTCAGATAATACGTGCAAGTTGGCATGAGTAAACATCATGCCATTGTTTTTGGCTCCCTGTTTGATTCCTGTGCAGTTGCTTGTGTTTTAAGAAAGAAAAACATTTTTTCTAATAATGAAAGATCATATATTGTTATTCTTAATGGTACTTTTGCTTTGGACTTTAATATTCCCTTTCGCTTTAGCCACTTTATTTTGTTTCTTAAGAATGCCGCGTGATTCGTGTGAAGGTGGGCTATTCTCTGGTCAGCAGTCATATTCTTAGGATTTTAATGTCAGACGACCAGGGATGGACAGCTTATACGTGAAAGATGTCTTTAGTTTGTTTTTTCTGGTCGAAAGTTCTTTCTACTTTCGATGGCACTTCAGCATGTTTGAGAATACCCTTTCGGCAATCTTCTTTCTTGTTTTATCATGAAGTCTTTACAGAACAACTAAAATGGCACACCCGTACCACTATCGTCTATCGTATAGGACTTAAAAAACCAAAATATTTAAAGTGAATTTCAAATAGTTTAATGTTCAGAAAAATGGTAGAGAACAGTTGTGAATAAAACAGTAAAAGTAAACACAGAGCCACTCCACTGCCGAATTCACCAACAAAGACTAGTACATAGAACAAAGACAAGGTGGAACGCGAAACAAGAAGATCAAGTCAGTGCAGAAATATATAAACAACACCAAACGAAAGGTAAATTACACCGACCATCAATTCATGACATTTGATATCTTACCTTCCAACATATGGGAGAAAAAGAAGAAAAAATTATAAAAAAATACAACAGGCTGTTCATCACACACTAATAACACAAGCCCCTAAAAAATAGTTAAAAGAACAACAAAAAATTCAGCTGAATTGCTCAACTTGAAATAAAAACCACATTGCAAGCCCAAACAATCAAGACCACCATCCAACCATCCATGGAATCGAATTTGATTGGCAGAGAAGAATGAACCTTCGGTTCGATAGTGATAGTAAGGATGGGTACTTGCAGCTGCATCAAAGCTTGTTTTGCATGCTTTCAATTCGGGACACAACGTCGGACATTGTTGGGCGGTTGTCAGGATGTTGTTCAGCGCATTCCATGGCAAGATCCAAGAGCTGTGGCATTTCATCGTTCTGATACCTCAACAGCTCCAAGTCAAATACCTCATTGGACCAATCTTCCTGCTTAATCGACCTTACCCATCTTGGCAAATCTACACCTTCATCGTTCAGGAGGGGCTGTGCTGGTGCCTTGCCTGTTAGAAGCTCGAGAAGAAGAATTCCAAAGCTGTACACATCGGCCTTCTGTGAGACTCTACGTGAGTCGGTCACTTCTGGTGCTCTGTAGCTTGCAACTCGGTTAGGTGATACTGAAGGAGGGCCAAGCTGGTTAAGGCCTTGATCGGAGATACATGCTTTGTAATCCTCAGCGAGGAGAACATTGGATGACTTGATGTTGCCATGAGTGGATGAAACAGAATGGATGTAGTGAATGCCGCGGGCAGCATCCGCCGCAATTGTTAGCCTCGTCTCCCAAGCCAGAGGGGTGCGACCTGCTCCTCTGTTACCTGACAAAATAGGAAAAGAAAAGAGACTTGAATCTTTTGTAAAATGCTAGTAGAGGCAGGCGTTCACTTATTAGACAACATAAAACACAAGAATTATGGATTGCAACCATATTCTGGACGTTTTTCAAAAGATTTCAAGGAGCTATAAGACATGAACTTACAAAGAAACAACACAAGTTTATCAATCTATTATCATAAGGGAAAAACTGCTTAATGTAGAAAATTGACAGCAATACTAGTAAACCCAGCTTAATTTATCAGAAAAACAGGACAGCCAAATCTATGAAGTAACTTCATATTGCTCAAGTCAAACAGGACTTACGAGTTAAGAGACATCGAGGTTCAAGAGATTCAGAAGTGTATTCACCGAAGAGACACAGAAGAAAAGGGCAAATAAATCAATTATAAACTTTGACAATAAAAGAAAAACGCCAGATTACCTAAAATTCTCCCAGCAAGTACACATCTAAAAATGTTATAAGTAGAAGTAGGAGGATCAAACGGATCAAAACTAAAATACTAACAACGAAACAGAAGAATGACTAACTATTAAAGGTCAACATTCCATCACTAAACCATATGAATTTAAGTAGGCACATATAGAATCTTATGCAAATGTCAACTGATTCTTCAATGGCAGATAAATCTCTCTTTTTTATCATTAATGGCAGAAGATGGTAGATTCCCAAAGACTAAATTCTGTAAAGTTGCAAATGAAGGAAAATTTTCATAACAAAATAGCAATTTCAACAGATAAAACGCCGACAAAAATCTACTACATTTACCAAATATAATTGAAAATTTTGGCGACAATTGAACCACTAATAGCTAAAAGTAGAAAACAGCAACAAGTCAAACACGCAAGCTCACCATGAATGAGTGCGGAAAGACTTCCATTGGGCATGTAATCATACACTAGAAGTTGTTCATCCTTGCTGTAATAATAGGCTCTCAGCGGCACCAGATTGGAATGTTGCATCCCTCCAACTGCCTCTATTTTCTCTCTAAACTCCGCCTCCAGAACATCCACATCCCTCAATCTCTTGACTGCCACGACCGCCCCTACCTCCAATATCGCCTTGTAAGAAGTCCCAAACACCCCCTTCCCAAGCACTTCAGCCGAAGCCCTCAGCAGATCCTCCAAATCGTAAACTTTCTCCGGTTTCCGCCCAAACATTATCAACTTCTTCCCCACCCCTCTGGCAGCCGAGGCAGCCGCAGGCGTGGTGGAAGCAGGAGCAATGTTGGCAGAGCGAGGCGCGGTCCCACCAATATCCTCAGCTATTCCACCCGGTTTAGTTCTACCGCCCGAATCAACCGGAGCCATCCCGGTCCCATTTTCAACCGCACCAGATTGCCGCTTGCTTCTCTTCCGACAGCAAAGGAAGTAAATTAGACCGAGAATTATGAGAAATCCAACAACACAGCCGATCACTATCCCTACAATCGCTCCACCAGAGAGCTTCTTCTTCCCATCTCCAGGCTTTCCGGAAGGATTCTCCTCTCCCGGGCAAGTCGGTAGAGGACCACCGCATAAGGACATTCCCAAGAACGACTCGGCCTTCTGCGACCGGAGACTCCGAGGGACGGACCCACTGAGATTGTTATAAGACACATTGAACTGTACAAGACTAAGCTTGTCGAGATCCGGAATAGGACCGGTGAAGTTGTTATTCTCAATGAACAAAGTAGCAAGCCGGGTGACATTATTAAGCCCGGCCGGAATCTCACCGGAAAATTGATTGTCCGCGAGGTTCAACCTCACCAGGTTCGGCAATCCGAGGACGGGGTTAATTTCCCCGGAGAATCTGTTGTTCTGGAGGTACACATTCCGGAGCTCGACGCAAGCAGAAAGGTCGGAAGGCAGCGGTCCGGATAGAGCGTTGACGCGGAGACTCAGAGTCCGGAGTCCGGTAAGGTTCCCGAAGATCCCGACGGGAATGCGCCCGATGAGGCCGACGGCGGGGAGGCGGAGGACGGTGACGTTGCCGGACTCACAGGTGACTCCTTTCCAGGAGCAGGGGGAGTTGGATGTGTTCCAGGAGAGGACGGAGAGTCCCACGGCGGTACGAAAGGCGAGGAGGGTGGCCTTGTCGGCGTTCAGATCGGGTCGGACGAGGGGGATGGAGGAGAGGAGGAGGAAGAGGAGAAGAAGAGGAGGCGCCATGGAGACGCCGGCAGGGAGGGGGACGCCGGGATTAGGGTTTTGGGGAGTGGAGCCGCCAAGGGGGAGAAGGTGCAGAGCCTGCGGAGAGTCTTTGGGAAGGTTAGGAGAAGAAGATGTTTCGGCTTTGCGAGCTGGATTTGCGCCGTTTGTGCTGGGAATTGATGCCTTTTTTTATTCTATAAATTCACCCTAATTAATGCTATTCCGTTTGCTCGGATGGGAAGTTTGAACTTCTTCCAAGGTTTTACATCTTCATAAATAAAAGGAATTATGTCTTAACAACAATCAAAAAAATTGGGAATTTTGCAAACTTGCTTTTCAAAGTTTGTTTTTGAGTGTACATAATTTTTTATCCATTAAATGGCATATGTCAATACATAAGCCAAGATTACAAGTTGATAACACAATATTAAACTTGTTTTCACACTTGGTAATCGTGTATACATCCTTTGTGTAGGTTTGTGATTCTACTTCAATTAAGCTCAATAACAATCCGACTCAAGCATAACTCTAAACTAGACAAATTAAGCTATGAGTCCATTTTAAATTCATTTGTACTATCAAGTTGGCTCGATCAACTTGTTAAGATAGACGCTTTAAATAATTATATGTTTATTTATTAAAAATGTATATATATGTGTATGTCTTCATTTTATGATTTATCATATCATTAATTCCTAGAAATCCACAAGGGAAAGAATACATATTCTATTTAATGAATTAAATTTTTTATTTGATTCTAATATCTATTGTTATTCGTGATAGTTTTGTTGAAGTGGATCGTCTAAGATAGACTTACCAAAAGCTTGATCTGAATGCAATTTTGATTCAAATTCAAATAAATTGAACATCACTCCAATTTAGGCTTGATACGTTTAACAACCCCAGTTTTCTTAAATAGACTCAACTAAGTTCAATATCATCTACAACTTTATATTTACGTATATTATGACTTTTAGGCTTGTGTACGAAAACTTTGGAGAATCCTCCAAATAAATTAAAACAAATACATTGTAAACGACTTCCCTTGGTCCTAACTTATAAGCAATTTTGATACTAATCAACCAACATGCCGCCGATGTATAGTTTAAATGATTCATACACTATGTTCATAAGTTCGTAACAATGAAACAATCACACGTTACAAATAGGAAAATGTTTATTGCCTGCTCTCCGGGACGCGCTCGGAGGACGCTGCTGAGTTGGACAATTCCAGTTCATCAAAAGTTTTTTTTTAAGCAGAGGGGGCAGTCGTATTTAATGCATTTCAAATCAGACGTACTCCAAATCAGACCTGGTCATTCCTTTTGGCGTTTCATCCTCCTCCATACCTCTTTTTGACGTTCCATCTTCCCATAGCCCTTATGCCTATGAACATGCACGGAATGGCGACCGCCACTTCTTCCTTCTTTTTCGTTCATTTATCTTCGTTTTGAGAGTAATTTACACTCAAATGGAAATTGTAAAGATGTCTACCCGAACAAAAATGTCGTTAAACGTTCCTAAGGAGAAGATGATTTTCCCCTCTTTCGAAGAAGCAAGAGTCTTTTACAACGACTATGCTGATGCTTGTGGTTTTGGGGTTAAGCTACGACATACTCATTACGACGGTGGTGTTGTTACCCGGGCTAGGCTTACTTGTTCCAATGAGGGCAAGACACCAACAGACCAATGTCAAGACATAATGAAGTCATGTTTATCGAGTAGAGTTCAGTGCACGACTCGCATCAGGGTTTCTGGAAACCAAGCAAGGGGTTACCAGATTAACTTTTTCGATCTCAATCATAACCATGAAATGCTTCAGGAGCACCAGATGCGTTTTCTAAGATAGAAACGATTTGTACCTGAGGCCGCCATAGCACAAATAGCGTGCAATGATGCTTCTGGGATCTCTACTGCTAAGACCATGCAATCGTTTGTTGTCGAGGCTGGGGGTCATGACAAACTTACTTTTAACGATAGAGACCTAAGGTTTGTGTTTTTTGGACGTTATTGTGTTTCTAGAAATCTGCGGCCTTAATATTTTTTCTGTGCGCAGGAGTGTTATAACCGAAGTAAGGAATTTGAAAATGGGACCCACGATGCACAAACTCTTCAGAACTATTTCATTAAGATGTAGAAGATTGGTGCAATGTTTTTCTATGTCATAGATATGGATGACGAGGGAAGACTAAGGAACGTTTTCTGGGTCGACTGTCGTTCCAGAGCTGCATATTCATACTTCGGGGATGCTATATGTTTCGACACTACGTACCTCACAAACAAAGACGACATGCCCTTTGCACCATTTGTGGGAGTTAATCACCATTTCGAGTTGTGTTGTTCGGTTGCGCTTTGCTGTCTTCTGAGACCACTGAAAACTACATATGGCTGTTTCAGACGTGGCTTTCGTGTATGGGCAATACGTTTGAAGAGTTCGTACTCGTATTGATGGGGTTGTCCTTTTTACCTTAGGATTTGTCCTTTTTAAGTCTTGTTTCATAATTTTTGAGTTATTATTTTTCCTTTTTAAGTTGTTATTCCTTTTTAAGTCGCGCATCATCGTTTTTAAGTTTTGTCTGTTCCTTTTTAAGTTTTGTTTGTTTCTTTTTAAGTTCTGTTTTTTCTCTTTAAGTTGATGTTTTTCCTTATTAAGTTTTTTTCATACTTTTTAAGTTATGATTGTTCTTTTTTAAGTATTTTTCCTCCTTGTTAAGTTTCTATTTTTCCTTTTTAAGTTACCTCATTTCCTTTATAGCGACTTTTCTTTTGGCTTTCGTACTCGTATTGATGAGGTTGTCCTTTTTATCTTAGGATTTGTCCTTTTTAAGTCATGTTTCATACTTTTTGAGTTACTATTTTCTCTTTTTAAGTCGTTATTCCATTTTAAGTCGCGCATCATCCTTTTTAAGTTATGTTTGTTCCTTTTTAAGTTTTGTTTGTTCCTTTTTAAGTTCTGTTGGTTTCTTTATAAGTACTGTTTTTTCCTTTTTAAGTTGCTGCTTTTTCCTTTTTAAGTTACCTCGTTTCCTTTATAGCGACTTTTCTTTTGGCTTTCGTACTCGTATTGATGGTGTTGTCCTTTTTACCTTAGGATTTGTCCTTGTTTAGTCATGTTTCATACCTTTTGAGTTACGGTTTTTTCTTTTCTAGTTGTTATTTCTTTTTAAGTTTGTTTGTTCCTTTTTAAATTTTGTTTGTTCTGTTTTAAGTTGTGCTTGTTCCTTTTTAAGTTTTGTTGTCCTTTTTTAAATGCTATTTTCGTTTTTAAGTTTGATTTCATCCTTTGTAAGTTATGATTGTTCCTTTTTAAGTAATTTTCATCCTTTTTAAGTTTCTTTTTCCTTTTTAAGTTACCTTGTTTCCTTTATAGCGACTTTTCTTTTTTCCTTAACTATCCGTGTTGTTGCAGATATCCCTTCACCAGCTATCATAACGGATCAATGTGGCGCCATTACTGCTGTTGTAAGGAATGTCTTCCCAAATGCCAGACATCGATTTTGCATTTGGCACATAATGAACAAAGCTCCCGTGAAGTTGCCGACGCAGTATCGTCAGCACATGTTATTTGATCTAAAATTGATTGTCTACGACTCAAAAACCCCAGCTGAATTTGAGCGGAATTGGCACGGTTTCCTGGTGATTTTGACCTTCAAGACCATAGCTGGCTCCAAACAATTTACGGTATCCGTGAGTCTTGGGTACCTGCTTACTTGTGTGATTGTTTTTTCGTGGGAATGACTTCAACCCAAAGAAGCGAAAGTATGAACTCGTTCTTCGACAAGTACTTATCTTCTAAAACCACCCTTAAGTAGTTCGTTCAACAATACGAACTTGCTCTCCGTCACAAGTACGAGAAGGAAGCTCAATCGGATTTCGATTACCTGCATAAGAAACCCCAATTGGTTTCAATATATTCCTTCGAGAGGCAAATGAGCGAGTTGTATATCGTAGGAGTTTTCAAGAAAGTCCACTACAAATTGGTAAGATGATGAACTGCGACCTAACCGAGGAGTTGCAATCAGACGACGCGTTGCATTACAAGGTCACTTAACGTGTACGGGTCGGTGAGCAACTATTATCGAAACGTTTCCTTGTACAAAGGACAGGTCTGAACTTCACATGTGATTGTAAACTGTTTAAGCATGTTAGTATTCTTTGTTGTCACCTTCTGGTCGTATTTGCACGGCTAGATCCTAATGCATTACTCCCACCGTCTTACATCACAAATCGATAGTGGAAGGATATTCGTCGGAGCTATCGAGACAAGATGTACCAAGACGATGGCGTATTGGAGAAGGATGTGCTGCGTCGTCACACCGACATAATGGGTCACACTCTTTGGATTGCACAGGAAGCATTCATTTCTCATGAAAGGTATCTTAAGGCCATGAAGTGTATGAAGTGGTTGAGGTCACATATGAACATTCCCCAGGCCCCTCCCATAGTTGATGAAGTTATGCCCGGCGGTACCTCTTTGCTCAATCCAGACAAAGTAACCCATTCAGGAAGACCGCCTACTAGACGACGGGTTTCCTTAGCCGAGAAAATTCTTCAAAGAAGACAAAAAAGGGTCTCACAGAAGAAAAAAGCAAGTATCGAAGGAAAGGCAAATCACCCCTGCATCAGGTCGCACCTAGACCAGGGGATCCAGATTTTGACGATTGAGACATGAAGTTGTATTACGACCAACTTGCTCCTTAATTATGTAGCATTGCTTGTTCTTTGAATTTTGTACACTTTTGTAAGACAACATTTTCTCCCTATAAATGAGGGATTTTGTACCCTTTTAAATATGGGTTTTCAATTTTTTAGTATGTAGTTGTTCCTTTTTAAGTTTGCGTTTCTCCTTTTTAAGTGTGAAGTTGTACCTTTTTAAGTATGTGTTTTCACTTTTTAAGTTTGAATTTATCCTTTTTCAATTCCTCGTTCGTGCTGATACATACATTTGTCACGTGGGGAGAATTTGCATATGAAGTTTTAAGTGTGAAGTTGTACCTTTTTAAGTACGGGTTTTCACTATTTAAGTGTGAAGTTGTCCTTTTTAAGTGTAGTTTGTTCTTTTTTATGTTTGCGGTTTTCCTTTTTAAGTGTGAAGTTGTACCTTTTTAAGTACGGGTTTTCAATTTTTAAGTGTGTAGTTGTTCCTTTTTAAGTTTGCGTTTCTCCTTGTTAAGTGTGAAGTTGTACCTTTTTAATTACGGGTTTTCACTTTTTAAGTTTGAATTTGTCCTTTTTAAGTGTAGTTTGTTCCTTTTTCAATTCCTCGTTCGTGCTGATACGTCCATTTGTCACGTGGGAGAATTTGCATATGAAGTTTTAAGTGTGAAGTTGTAAGTGTCACGTGGGAAAAATTTGCATATGAACAAACAGTCCTTAAAAAGGAAAAACAATAACTTAAAAAGAAACAAACAACATTTAAAAAGTAACAAACACATCTCAAAAAGAAACAAACAGCACATTGAAAAGAGCAAACGCAACTTAAAAGGAACAAGTATAGCATAAAAAGGAATAAACATAACTTAAAAATGATAAACAACCACTTAAAAATGACAAACTCTTACCTAAAAATGAAAAACTTATTTCTAAAAGGGAAGAACCATTACGTGTAGTACAGCAACACACTCATCGACGTATCCCCTTCTTAAAATAGAAGAACTGGTAGATCTCCTAGTGCGTAGATCCCGGTTGGCCTTCTCCAGGCCCGTCACAAGTGCCTTGTGAACAACCTCGGCCCACGCGTACTTGTGTAGCCGATTCAAGTCGGCCAAGTGGTCGAGGAACCAAATTTTTGTTCGATGGGTGCCATCGCAGAACAAAAAATGGTTGAAGATGTAACAAATGAGTAGCCGGACGTACTCCTCCTCATCATCACCCACATATCTTGTAGTCATCATCTGGGCAGAAAGTTGGGTGTTGTTCAGAATCTCCCCCTTTCGGGTTGCGACTTCCTTCGGATGCATCCTTACAACCTTCCCACGCAATCTGAGCCCCAGAATTAGGGCAACGTCTTTGCCTGTGAAGTGTACTACCCCAGAGCCGATCCTCAACCCCACCTCCTCGGGGTCATAGTGTTCCACAAACCAGTCGATAATGTCATTATCAACAGGAACGTTGGAGAGGGTGATGAAGTGACCGAAGGGGGTAGCCCGAAAGGCATCTTTCTCTGCGTCCTTCATCTTCCCAAAGACCTTCTCTATTGGGGTCCACGAACATTTGGAGGGCTGGAAGTAATGCGTAGAAGCCTAAGAAGACACCAACCGTATGAGAACATTCCTTTTTAAAATATCGCAATTCAATGTTACGGTTAAAACGACAACCTGGTGCACCACCACCCCCGAAGGAGAAGCTTGACGTGGAGAATCCATGTCGTCGACAGATATCTAGGGTTACGAAAAAGAACTGGAGTGATGAATCGGAGAAAAGTTGAGAAAGGGAGTGTGGGAAATATCAGAAACGGTTTTGGTTTTCTTTCGCAACTCGGGATGTGAACATGCACCGGTATGGTTTCCTTTCCTGGTCTTATCGATGCGTCAGAAAGGGAACCGTCGCACGAAAGTCACAGGGGTTTTTCCATTTTTCGAAAAAACGCACACTTTATTTTTGGCTGACTGGACAGCTGACTAGATGTCACATCAGTCACGTCCGGAACGCGCACGGCGTGTACAATGACTCTTACAAATAATATCAAAAGATTGGGGGATTTACTCGTAGACACAAAAATGATTTTGTAAAATGCCAAGAAAATCAAAAGTGGAGACGTCCGCAGCGGGTGGGGTCAATTAATCGGCAGAGGAGCAAAACGGCGTGAATAAGAGATAGGGTTTAGGAGAGAGAAAGGATTATGGTTGGGAATTTGGGATCGTGAGACCCATTAGTTGACAGCGATGGTTGGTTGGGTTTCGAATTGTGGGCCCTTTCAGTATTGATGGAGAATGTGAACCAATTGTTGCAGGGCATCCTCACACCACAGCTGTCGAGTCCACCTTAATATTTGGCATTTTCCATATCATCTAAGTGATTTTTTATTTTTAAAAGCAAGAAGTACATACAGTAGGAACTAAAGAAGAAATTGAATTTCAGAAGTCAAATTGCTGTTATTGGTAAAGTGATAAGTGTTAAAAAAATTTCTTGTGTGGTAGCGAACTGATAAGCAGTAACGAGCTATATATAACATTACCATTACCATTACCAATTTACCACCTAAGAATAAGTTTCCTCGATTTTTACATTATTCGGCAGATACAGATATGTATTGATATTTCCATATCCGCAACATTAATATACTATTTTTTCATGATTCTTTTTAACTTTTAGTAAAAAAATTACTAACACATAAAATTTGCTACATTTCTAAACTAATATTGTTAAATTTTATCTAATTTAAGATGTAAAGTTTTATGTGAATAAGCACGATGTATACTCATTTTATATTGTATATGTACATACCACATATCTATTTTTTTAATCCGTATCAATTTATTATAAATATCTATTTCATATTCATATCTATTTTCAAGATATAAATACATATTTTTTACATCTGAGATGTTTTGTATTTGTATTTTTCACATTCCCCCCAACTCTACATTTTAAGTTGGCCTAAGTTTAACCTTAATAGAACGGTATAAGAAATGAATATTGTGTAGGACTGATGTATGACTTAGTTCTAATCACTTTTAAACTAATTGCTGACTTGTTTAAGCAATAGATGTGCAGTGGAATTAAACAAGACAAAACAAGTAGAAACAAAAGAATTCAGCAAACCACAAGATGAGACCCGGTGATTTTTATAGAGGTTTGGCCTTCCGCATACTTACTCTCTTGCAAGTTCCGCTCGATCTCCCTCGAGCTTCACTCACGTCTTTACTATCAACCTCTCGTTCTGGACCAAGATTAAGCCTTTACAACACAAGCTCCGCGAACAACCCTCGCTAGCTTGATTTCTACCTCTCACAACTCGAGAGGGAACACTTCGGGCTTTCATCGAAAGTCTTACTTCTTTGACAAACAAATGAGTGAGACACTCTCTAAACTTGAACACACTTTGATTAGGATATAGAAATGATCTAAAGTGTAGAAGTGTAAGTTTGTGAGTGTAGGTTTGGAGAATTGAAGCTTGGGAGTTTAGACAAATAGAAGTGTAAAAGTTGTGTAACTATGTTAAGGCAACACCTATTTATAAGTTCTAAGTGAGTTATAGTCATTGGGATTAAATGGGTAAGTGATTGTGTAAGAAAGACAAAGCAGTGAAGTGCAGGTCACATTTCAGAACAGAAACGGTCGACTGAAATGGGTATACCGGTCGATCGGTTGGTCAAATCTGGTTATAACATAAGTTCACTTAAGTGAACGGTCAAATCAAATATGGGGATCGATCGACCGTTCTAGGGGTTTTAGTCCGGTAAAAATGGATCGGTCGAACTAGGTAAATTGTAGGCTCAACCGGAAACTTCTAGACACTTCTGGGTTTAAGAATAAATTGAGTTTCGATCGACCAGGGTCTCGGAGACGTTTGACCGGAAACTTCCAAAGTGTTCAGGGCGACCAAAGATTGTTTGATTGGTCGACCACTATGTATGTTTTGGTTGACCGAAAGTTATGTAAAATTGGGGTTTTGGGAATCCGACCGTTGTAGAATACGACAAGTCTAACAGTCATTTGAAACAGTCGAATAAAAGCCTTAGGGCGGTCGACCGGTTCAATACGTAGGCTAACAATAATAAAAGACCCAATCGATCGAATGATGAACTCGTTTTGGTCGACCGATTTGATCTTGGCAGATCAAGTTAGGTTTAAGTGTTTTCCTGTTCTAGTTTGGGTGATCTATTGAAGTCCAAATATTGTGAAATTTTGTGTGTGACTTCTATAGAGATCATAGTGTGTGTTCAATTACACACACTATGTTTATTAAATCATCAAAAAATCAACTTAAACGTTTAAGTTGATTTTAGCTCAAGTATGCTCAATTACACAATGTTCTAAGACTCAAAATAATCAAGATTACATGTCTTCAAATGAGCTTTATTACATGTCTTGACTTAATTTCCTTTCTTCATTGAGTATCAATCACTTGTAGAAGTTAACACAAACAATATATATGTTATGCATAATGTGTGCTACTCTATATTGATTGTAATTAAGATTAGGTTGATTAAATCATCAAAAAATGGATTAAACCCAAAAAACCAACATATTGTTGTCTGCTATGCTTCAAAGAAAGCCTCAAATATGAGCAAAACATAGGAATTTTTTTTATGGTATAACAATAAATTAAGAGTGTTCATACATGGACGTTGTGCATTTGTGACTTGCTCACCAGCATCATCCATATCATCATTTGTGTTTTTTTATTTTATTGTTTAAAAATGTGATTTCCGATGCATGACAGATTGTGTTTCTAATACATGACACACATCTATTCCACGCGGGACACACATGCCTCTTGAGGGATACATATCTGTCCCGTGTGGTAGGGCTGGCAAATTCGTGTTTCGTGTCGTGTTTGACACGAACACAAATTGACACGAATTGTTTTTCCTCGACCTGAACACGAACACGAATTAATAAGAAATAGTCGACACGAACACGAAAATCTAATCTTAAACCCGAACATGAATTTGGTAACCCGAATCCATTTTTCGTGTGAGTGTTGACACGAACACGAATTAACCCGAATAACTCGAACTGACTTGTTTGACACGAATTTTTACAGACACGAATTAACATGAACACGAAATAACATGTTTGACACCAATTATGACATATTTGACACAAATTTACACAAACACGAATTAACCCGAAGTAGTATGTTTGACAATAATTACACGAATTACACGAAACACGAACCCGACCTGAATTACAATTCGTGTTATTTGTGTCAACCCGAATTACACGAAACACGAAATACTCCAACCCGAACCCGACCCGAATTACAGTTCGTGTCATTCGTGTCGACCCGAATCGTGATATTTAGTGTCAGGTTCGGGTTTCGTGTCATGACCCGAATTGCCAGCCCTACCGTGTGGGACACACCTCTCCTGTAAGAGACACAAATTTGTTCCCCGTGAGACACACAATCGATCCTGAATTGGAATCAAACGAACACATACATTGTCACACCATCAATTCATTAGCAAATTAAATATTGTTGAAAAATAGTTCTATGTTGGCAGCACTCCTAAATGAATCATGTCTCTCCACGTCAGGAGTGTTTTAAAGGACGTGTTAAAAGGAACACATAAATTATTTTCCATAAAAAAAATCACATACATGGAACTGAAGGTGGGTAAAGTGAAACTGTTTGAAAAGTACAGAGTATATAATTTAGAGGGAGTTCGATTAGTGTGGTAAACAAATTTAGAGCTTGTTTAATATTTAATAAACAATCTGCAATATGGTTTACAGTTTCACAACTGATTTCTTTAGATCGGTTGGTGAGAAGTTGGAGATTTAAATGTTCAATTTATAATTTGCATGTCTTTTTTCCTTTTTTATAAACAATAATTTATAAATTTTCAATTCATGAGTAGTAGCTAAAATATCAAAAATGAAAAAACAATGGTAAAATTGTAGGCGGATATTTTTTTACTTTTAATTTCGATAGTAGCGTTGAAGTTAATCGTGAAAGAGTTGACTCTGCCTAGACTTCCCACAAGCATAACTCATACATGAAAAATAAAAATTATCCGAATGAGTCACAACTTACAGGAAAAGCACGTAAAAATTAATAAAATAATACACACGGTGATTTCTTTTTTCCCAATTTGGAGCCACGCTTCGACCCCCATTGGCCATCATCAATATTGGTAATATTTTCATTTGCAAAACAAAAAACTCTAGGTTGCGGACCCCTCAAGGGGAGAAACCTTGATGTACTCCCTAACCTTCAGGTGAATCATAACTTGGTCTGCTTAGTTTAATATCATCTACTAACTTTTTTAAAAAGGTGATATTTTGTTTAAATTAAAAGCTGTTGGCCGTTAGTGCAAGAGAAGTAAACGTTGAAAAAACAGAAGTAGAAGAAGTAAAATAGCATGACCATTTGAAACTGCAACTGTAGGTCAGTTCTCATGTGGAGTATTAATTGCGAAATTTGCCGTTCCAAGTTTTTAGCTCACACGTGAAACCCACCGAATTATTTATATTTCCCGTCTCTTCCATAAAAGAAGATAAAACGTGGGATAGGAGAAATTCAGTTAATTTGATTGTGGATACACTTCGCATTATTACTTATCATGACTTCTAGTTGTATTTTAATTAACTTCCATGACTCAGGCACAACCCACAATTACTTGTATATTTACGCGATCAATCATGAGTGATGATGATTTCTACAATAACACCAACTTAATAAAACGACTTGCCAACGGGCGAAGATCCACTAAACAACCTGTTGTAGCTAATTCACCTCGCACAACACACAATCTGATAGCATTTCCAAGAAATTAAGAAAGAAGATATTAATTATCTGTTTGAATCACATTTGGTAATCAGATTGTGATTATCATGCTAAATGAAGAATAAGATGTGATTTACAATTCATATCCGAAAACTTGAATCTTCACACTAATGCTAGATTTGGGAACTGATTCCGAGATTAGATTTTAGAAAATTTGGTTATTAAAATTGTGATTCCAAAGGGACACTTAGCAACCGAATATAGAATCACACAAATATACATCCGTGTTTACCACTGAATATGCTATTTCTCAAAACAAGAGGGTCGAGAAAAGATAGACGGTACATGAACTTTTGCTGCATTTATTTTGGGAACACGTGTTTTTTGGGTCAAAATTCATTTATATCTTTGAAAATCATGTCTAGAACTCTAGATGTTTGTTCTTGTTCTCACTTCACCCCTTTGAAAATTCGGTTGGTTTGGTACCTACCGTAGAGTTAATAGATGGTCATGGGACAAGGTTACGTTAGCCAAGTAGTGTACAACACTACAACCTGAATAATTAGAAAATGATAATCCCATCATTTGTTGGGTCAGTTCAAACCATTTAGTACTGGTTTAGAAATATAGGTTGTTATTTGAACTTACACTTAAATATAGGTGCACTATTATTGGTTTAGAAAGAGCAATGTCGTTTTACAAAACATATTTGTCATTAAATTTATAAAGAAGTATCCCAAACAAAAGTCAAAGATTGCATCTCATAATGATCTCTTTGAATACAAAAATGAGTACAAAATAACAAGAAGTTTTACGTATATACATTTGGTTGGATATACAAAATAAATAAATTATACCATCTTATGAGAGTAACGAGAAATTGAGAAGATAAAATGAGAGGTTTTTTGTACAGCTATTGTGGCACAGTGTTTGCCATTCCAAGTTGATTAAATTGTTAAATAAACTCGGGGTGATGCTTCTTAATCTGTTTAAATCAAAAGAATATGGATAGAAACATAATTGAGAAGGCGTGAATGATATGTGCAGTTCCCTCAAAGAATACAGAAAAAAATGAGCTTTCATGTTTGGAAGTTTTGATAAATATCATGCTCTAGGAATTGGAACAATTTTTATTTTTTTTGATAAGTGAATTGGAACAATATGAATACATGTTAATTCTTAGGAGTTAATGCATGTCAGTTGGCATTTTGTCAATAGAGAATATTAAATCCATTAGTGAAATAGAATAATTTCAGCAGACACAAGCAGCAACAGCAACACACCAACTGACCAACCAATGGTATTCTGAGTTTCTGACTAAACTGATCTGTGGTGGCAGTGTCAAACAGAGTGGGTGATTGGCAGATTACGCTCAATCATGAAACGTTATATATTTGAGCAAGAATATGAATTGCAGGAAAGATGGAACATGTCTTCATTAAATTTGAGGTATATGGTAGGTAATGCTCTGCATGATCTGTTGCCAGAAAGATGTTGCATTCAATGTACTTTAACAAGTGATCTGTTATTGACGCTATATCCACCTCAAGTTTGTCTTAAAGATGTTTCAGATGGAGATATTGGCCTATATTTCAGAAAAGTTAAATGAAATGAATAAATAAAGGAGTTCATTGTGTTAAATCATGTACAATAGGATGCTTATGGTGACAAAATCAAAACAAATTCAGTTGAAAGTGTAAATGCATTTTAAATAAAGTATTAAAGTATTTATTTATTTGAAAATAAATGATTATCCAAACGAAATCAATAACCTCAGATACTTCAACGCAAAACCAAAGCTCAAACTTAAGAAAACAGGACTTAGCAAAGCCTATAAGTTTCCGACTTCGTTACTTCACCACCCCTATTATTTAACCAGCCATATTTTAAAAAAATACCAACGACTAAACAGAGCTTTACTAGTCTCCCAAGTTCTAACCTATCCATGAGTTGGACGTATCAACCAATGGAAGAAATTTTATGATAAAAAAGAAGCAAGCACCTCATATTAAAATTCAAGCCACGACCTGCTGAATTTAGAAGTATTCAACATATACTTATATACATTCTTAGGCATATTTTTTAAAGAAAAGATCACCACACCAATTCAGAGGATTGAATACTGAGAAGCAACACTTATTGGCAGAGAACTTAATGAAGTTCCAGAACAAAGGTGAAGGCGATTGTGGCATCAAAGATTCGTCATTGTCTTAAAATTTTCTAAACAACAACCAACAGAGGATATTACTCAAACACGAGAAAGACGGTGCACCAACATATAATATATTATATATATATATATATATCCGAATATTTCCCAAAAAAATATGATTACATCAAAAGGCTAAACAATAAATACAAGTAATCACTCGACCTCAAATGAGAGAAAACAGGATCAGGTAGCAGTGTCTCTCTCCTCGGTCACCACCCCACCTAACGTCGGTCACGACCTGAAAGTAAACATTCAACAATGCCTGAGTTTCCAAAAGGAAACCCGTATGCCAAACTCTCCAATGTATGAAATGAAAAACACCATAGCATGCAATTCTACTAACAAGAAAAAACATCACAAACAGGCTGTGAAGGGAATGTGTTCTAAAAGTTTTACTTTTAAATGTCAATTATTATGAATTGAATGAGAAATCATTTTGTTCCTTGTTTATGTTATTCGTCTTTTGGAAGTGTTAATGAAGATGCTATTGGTCCTTAACCGTAGAGCTCTAAAAGATATTGGTTTACATAAAACAAAAGATATTCGCAATCATGGTAATAAACATGGGACATTTATTACCGAGTTAAGATTGTCGTGTTGGTCATAGATCATTGTAGTTCTACAAGTGAGTGACGACACGGGTATGCAAAAGAGGAAAATATTACTTTTGTATACTGAATAGACCTAATAAGTAAAATATTATAGAAATGTGTTTCTGTGTCATTAATATTTTACTGTGTCTTTGGTCCTTTGATATGAGACTTATATCTAATCACTTAAGGAATACTTAATTAGATCAGTGTCTTGAACTATCGATCAGTGTAGTGTAAAGGCATTGGTTGGTTAAGTACAACTTTTGTTGGAGAAGATAGTTAGTCAAAAGATTATCATTGCCCCTCTTAATTGAGTGATGATATTAGTGGGCCCCTTGATAGAGCAAAGTTATAATGTGCACAATGTGATTTGAGTTAAGTCACATATTTATAACTAGCTTAAAGAGATCAAGAAATGAATACTAATACAAAGATGACACAATACTACTTTGTGTGTATTCTTAATATCATGAGGCAAGGGACGGACACAAGTGGTGCACTCCATCACTAAATGGATCGTGTTTTGGTTCAAGTGGAATTAAGACATCTAACTAATTGGGAGCTATAATGTGTAGCTAGATACCGCTTATAGCTTGTGATATTAAGCTCTTAATATCACTGTCAACTTAGTTTAGATCCTCCCATAGGTCACACCACAAAACTGGGAAACAAGAAATGAGGATTTTGAGTTCATAAGATGTGTCGGGTTTCATGAAGAAAATATGACACATGGGGTGAACAAGCAAAATCAAAATTATGTTGTGATTAATAACATAATCAGAATCTAAATTAAATTCATATGTGATGTAAATATTATGGGGTGTAATGATTGATAATTGCATAGGATAATATGTTACATAAGTTGTGAATTTACTACTAATCCCGAAATGTCAAATTTTGTAGGGGTTAAACCGAAATTTGACAAGTCTACAGAACAGTGCTCAAACGGTCGACCGGTTAGCAGTAAAAGGTCGACCGATCGGGCACGGTCGACCGGATGTGTCTCGACCGATAACAGAGAATTTTCATCTGTTCGAACGGTCGACCGAATTTAATCGGTCGGTCGACCGAACATTGCGATGGAATACTTCCTGTTACGAACGGTCGACCGAGTTATTGAACGGTCGACCGAAACCTGGTTCGAGCGGTCGACCAAACCTCAAAACGGTCGACCGGTCCAGACGGTTAATGCAGAATTAATTTAAGAATTAATTAGATCATGCATGGAATTGGTCCATAATTGATTTAATTCGTGGCTGAGATTATTTATTATTAAATAATAGATGGTTAGATGGAAGTTTACATGAAATCATGGGCAAGAGGTTGCACATGAATAGGTAATTTGGAGAGAACTTATAAATACAAGTTTATCTCATTACCTCCCTAATTCATTCATTATTTTCTTATGCAAAATTCTCTCTCCATAATTCTCCACGAAAATTCCTTAATTCTTAAGTTTAGTTTTAGTTCTTAAGAGATCATCTTCTCAAGGGAATTAAAGAGGGGTTAGTAATTAGATTCTAAACCCTATCAGAGATTGAGAGACTAGCTTCCCTCTCTCCGATCTTGTTTAGAGTTTGGTGAATACTCGGAGGCATCCGGCGCAGCGAGGAGCATCCCCAACGTCTCCGAATCTTCAAGAAATTTTAGAGAACTTCTAGGTATGAATTTCGGAGCCCATATTTGTTTTAATAAAGTTTTGAAACTAGTTATTGAAACAAATTGATGCATGCATGAAATAAATCATAGAAAATTGTAAATTGATCCTTATTGTGCATAAAAATTTCGAAAATAAATATGTACAATTAAACATGAAATCCTACAGGCTGGGCTCCAGGGCTCTTTCACCCAACCACAACACACACCACAATCACGAGGCTCCAGGGCTTTTTCACCCAACTACCGCAACACACACACTCGTCGCCAAGCTGGGCTCCAGGCATTTTTCAGCCAACCGCAGCTACCACGACACGACCAAGGGCTTCAAGCCTTTTTCAGTCAACCCAACGTCCAAAGGCTCCAGGCCCTTTTCAGCCAACCCTTAACACGCGGTTCATGCACAGGCTCCAGGGCTCTTTCACCCAACCTGAACGTACTACGGAGCTTCAGGATTTTTTCACCCAACCCCGCACAGACTAGCTGGGCTCCAGGGTTTTTTCACCCAACCGCAGCTCTCACACAGTTACGGGGCTCTAGGGCTTTTTCACCCAACCACCGCAACACTACATTTTCTAAGTTGGGCTCCAGGGCTCTTTCACCCAACCCAAGCTCTCACACAGTTACGAGGCTCCAGGACTTTTTCCACCCAACCACCGCAACACTCGTGCACCCTGACACACTTGTCGGAAGAACATCGGCACCACAATTCGCCTCACACGGACGACCACAACAACCGCACCTCCACAGTGCAAAACTGGACAATCGCCTCGACCGACACTCCAGTGGTCGACCAAATCACGAAAACACAGGGCAATCGCCTCGACCGACACTCCAGTGGTCGATCGATTCCCACCAACAGCACTCGTTCGGTCGAACCAAAGTCAAGGGGCGGTCGACCGTTTAGATGGTCAACTCCCAGGTTCAACAAACAAAACGACCAATCGGTCGAACGGCAAAGGGGGCCCGTTCGACCGAAAGTCACCAGGGACAAATCCCTCACTCTTTACAACGAATCCGGTCGAACCCCTGAGCACTCTCGGTCGACCGAATTCCACCAGGGAATTCCCCCAACTCTTACCACGAATCCGGTCGAACACCCGAGCACTCTCGGTCGACCGAATTCCACCAGAGAATTCCCCTACGCTCCACATCAAGTCTGGTCGACCAAAACCACCTTCGGTCGAACCGACCACAATTCCAACTTAAGTCACGGTCGGACGAAGTCATACAGGCGGTCGACCGTTTAGATGGTCAACGCCCTACCCGACCCATGACAGTGCACACGGTCGAACGGCGAAGGGGACCCGTTCGACCGAACCAACTAGACTCGCCTCCTATGCACAACTGGTCGACCGCCCCAAGGGCATCGTTCAACCGATGTGAGGCAAAACCCGAATTCTCTTTACGAACGGTCGACTGTTTGCACCAACCGGTCGACCGATCAGGCAGTGAAATCTGCTGCACGTTTACTTGCGACGAGCCGGAAGGCCTACCGTCGACTTCCAAATACTCACACTACTTAAGTGAGCGAGTTGACATACCAGAAGGTTTGAAGAAACCTTTGAAGAACCACGAGGGCGCTTCCACGAGCACGTCTCCCCAAAGTCACGATCCGTCGACGAACCTCACGTTTGAACCACGATCAACACCTCCTCGACGATCCACACTCACGACTCCACCTTCGTCAACCTCCACCAACCAACCACGACCACAGCGACGAGTTAGGTCGAGGGAGGGGGAGAATCAAAACGTGCGAAAAGGGTTAAGAACCAACAACTCACCTCAAGCCACCGACAACCACCTCCGCTTCGCCGGATCTCCGCACCTCCAAGCCGGAGCACAATCACTGAGGGAGAGAGTGTGTGAGAGAAAGTGAGGGAAACAGGAGAGAGAGAGAGCTCACCATAAATATCTTACTCCAATCCAATCCTCACCATCCATCTAATTCCTCTCCATCTCAACCATCAATCTCATCTCCAATCCATCTCAACCCCTCATCCACCAACACTCCATCTCAGCCCTCCAATCCATCTCCTCCTAATCATCACATAAAACATCAATAAAACCCAATTAGGATTAGGATCAGGATCCCACACCTTCCCTGTTAGAAGCTCAAGTAAAACCACCCCAAAACTGTAGACATCTGCCTTTTGTGAGAATTCACATGCATGGATCACTTCAGGTGCATGGTGGCCTGCTGTTCTATCAATTTTTCGGTATTGGTCCACTGAGTTGAGCAATACATGGATCAGAAATGCAGGCTTTGTAGAGTTCAGCAAAGAAGACATTGGATGAGTTAATGTTGCCATGATAAACGGTCGGACCAGTTGAGTGGATGCAGCGAAGGCCACTCGCAACATCATATGCAATGCCTAACCTTGTCGCCCAGTCTAGATGAGTGCGATCTGATTTGATCTTATCTGAATGAAGAGTGATCGTCAACCATCTCTTTTAGATGCTAATGAAGGTTAGCCAACAACATAGAAGCCTTGTAAAATCAAATTCAAACACAATCTGGTTAACGATTTGGTATTTTTAACTTATGCGAATAAACGTGCATGATCACTTACCGTTTCAAGGATAATAATATGCTTTAAAACCTCTTGACACTAACCTTAAGGAAATTTCAAAAGAAAAGAAAAGATAGAGATAGTTTTGGTGTGATATCGTATAACATTTGTTAGACCCAAAAAACATAAAGGTTTGCTAAAAACAACCAAAACATAATGAGTAGTTCACAAAAGATAATAAAACTCTGAAATCGTATGAGTTAAAGCTTAAAAACAAAGAAGCTATAACACACTGTAGAATTTAAGGATATATTTTTATTGTTCTTTTTTGTATGAATAATACAGAGCAAACACACACATATATGTGTGTGTTGATTTACTCCCTAATACATAATTTAGCCGTTGGAGAATTTGGTGCGTGAATGGATGTTGCCTTTAGCGAAGATTTGCAGGTTGTATGATTTGCTTGATTGGGATAGTCATCTTGAATCGAATCCTGTGTTGTTTACCAAAGACACAATACTTGTAAAAACTCAATTTGCAGCTTTTAACACCCTTTAGCAGTTCTTGTTTGTGTAGCTCACACAAACTCTTTTCCGACATATGACCAAGCCTCATATGCCAAAGTGCGGTGTTGTCTTCGTCTTGTGCAACATTTGTTGCACCTCTTCCTGCTATTGCATTCCCTTGCATCCAATACAAGTTGCCTACATTGGTTCCCTTTATCACTGTCATCGCTCCGTGAGTGACCTTGACCTTCCCGTCCGCCCCGGACCATCTCCACCCGAGTGTATCAATCTCTACTAGAGATATAATGTTCTTCTTCAACTCCAGAACGTGACGCACACCCGTCAGCGTTCGAATACATCCATCGAACATCTTAAACTGTATGTAACCAATTCCGACAGTAGTGCACGGCGTATCGTTGCCCATAACAATAATCCATCTTTCAGTTGTTCATAGGATGTAAACCACTCTTTAACCGGGCACATGTTATAAGATGCTCATGTATCCAATATCCATCTCGGGGATGATTTGTCAATACCTGTAGCGCAAACCGTAAGGACGTCTACCGCGTCCCTTTCCTCCACCACACTGGCGGAATCATATTTGTCTTTCCCTTTCTGTTGTGCCTCCTTGAAAGCTCTACAGTCACGCTTCATATGACATGTATTCTTGCAAAAAAAAACATTCAAAGGATTTACCCTTTGATTTCGACCGATCCCTAACGTTGCTTCCTCCACCTTTGATGCTCGTCCTGCCTCTACCACTCGAAGCAACAATCAATCATTCACCCTTGTCAGAAGAGCTACTACCTGAATTCTTCCTTGCATCAAAAGAGATCAACGTACCCTTGACTTCCTCAAATGCCAACGAATCCTTCCCATATATGATCGTATTCACCAAATTCTCAAACGAGTCCGACAGTGACGTCAACAAAAGCATTGGCTTGTCTTCATCTTCCAACTTGACGCCTAGCTGCATCAAATCTGCTACGAGCTTGTTGAACATTGCGAGGTGACCAACAAACAATGTGTTCTCCCTCATCCGAAGCGTGTACAGCCGACGCTTCAGATTCAACTTGTTGCCAAGACTCTTCTTCATGAACCTCTCCACCAGATGTTTCCAATATTCAACCGTTGTAGCCGCAGATTCTTCGAAGAGAATATCATCCGAGAGGCAAAGCTCGATGATTCCTATTGCCCGGAGATTCATACTCTCTCACTTATCATCGGTCATCTTCGACGAATTTTTTTCGACTTCATCCAACGTGTTCAAGAGTCCATCCGTAAGCGACGTTAACGCACGGACCCTCCGTTGCCATGTCGAAAAATTTCTTTTTCCGGTGAATTTCTCCACCCAGAAATTCCTTGCGTCTTCCGACATCGTAGTAGCCAACAAAGCTCTGATACCACCTGTTGGGATAAGGGATTTACGATGTTACTCACAAGAACGACAGATTAAACGCACACGGAACAAAAATATTTAATACGGAACTTAACTTTGGACTCAAGCCCAATCTTAATGCAACAAGAAACAAAAATAAGATGACATAGACAAGCAAACACACAACACACCTGGAACAAACCACGACACACGCATTTTACAAGGTTCGACAAATGTGTACATCCTTGGAGGGCCTCTTACGGGTTTCCTTTCCTTCAATCCGCTTCTCCAACAAGAGAAGCACAGGAGATTACAAGTAGATGAAAACAATTTGTCCTCCAAAGCACTGTAGATCTTTCTCTAGTCTAATCTCTCTCAAAGAAAGTAAGTTGTATGTGTTGTGTACAAAATTAGGGCGAAATTCTCTTAAATAGTAGACTAAAATCGTACAAGAAAACATGCAGATCGTGGACAAAATCGTCTGCAACGGTCGACCGGAATTCTCCATCGGTCGATCTCTTGCCCTGCGCTGGTCGACCGTTCCACGCTTCTGAATAACACCTGGGAGACTCTGGAAGTTTTCGGTCGACCACGTGCCCCGCATTTGTCGACCGATCCGCGATGATGATCCTCGACTTGAAGCTCCTTGAAGTTTTCGGTCGACCGATCCGCACTTCGTTCCGAGCCCCGGAAGATTCTGGAAGTTTCCGGTCGATCGATCCATGCTTTGGTCCGAGCCCTGAAGGCTCTGGAAGTTTCCGGTCGACCACGTGCCTAACACCGGTCGACCGAAACTAACTATTCGACGAATCTTGGCACGCTCTGGTAATTTACGATCGACCGAGCTCCTCTTCTAGTCGACTGAATGTCCATGTTTCCTGTACTTAACAAATCTAAACCAAATATCAACAGGTATAATGGGTTGAGTTATAAGATGATCAGCAATACGAGCTATGTAGGGTTCAGCAAAGAGGACATTGGATGACCTGATGTTGCCATGATAATTAATCAGACCGGTTGAGTGGATGTTCTGAATGCCGCATGCAACACCATATGCAATGCCTAACCTTGTCTCCCAATCAACAAGGGTGCGTCCTGATCTCGCCTTATCTGTAAAGAAACATGATAATCAACCATCTCTTCATATGCTAATGAAGGAGCAACATTGGCCTTCTGAACTAATGGGAGCAACATGTACGGTCACTTATCGCTTCAAGGATAGGAATATGCTTTAACACTTATTGACGACAACCTTAAGATGGAATCAATTTCAACAAAAAAGAAGTTTCGTTGAGATGTCGCATAACATTTGTTACAGCCAAAAACCTGACATTTTACATCTACTAGTCTACAAAGACTACGACCAAAATATCGGCCTTGAAAAACCAAAATATTTAAAGTGAATTTCAAATAGTTTAATGTTCTGAAATATGGTAGAGAACAATTGTGAGTAAACAGTAAAAATAAACACAGAGCCACTCCACTGCCGAATTCACCAACAAAGACTAGTACATATAGCGAAGACAATATGGAACTCGAAACAAGAAGATCAAGTCGGTGCAGAAAATATATAAACACCACCAAACAAAAGGTAAATTACACCGATTATCAATTCATGACATTTGATATCTTACCTTCCAACATATGGGAGAAAAAGAAGAAAAAATTATAAAAAAATACAACAGGTTGTTCATCACACATTAATTACACAAGCCCCTCAAAAATAGTTAAAAGGAAACAACAAAAAAATCAGCTGAATTGCTCAACTTGAAATAAACACCACATTGCAAGCCAAAACAATCAAGGCCACCATCCAACCATCCATGGAATCGCATTTGATTGGCAGAGAAGAATGAACCTTCGGTTCGATAGTGATAGTAAGGATGGGTATTTTGCCACTGCATCAAAGCTTGTTTAGCATGCTTTCAATTCGGGACACGACGGCAGACATTGTTGGGCGGTTGTCAGGATGTTGTTCAGCGCATTCCATGGCAAGATCCAAGAGCTGTGGCATTTCATCGTTCTGATACCTCAACAGCTCCACGTCAAATACCTCATTGGACCAATATTCCTGCTTAATCGACTTTACCCATCTTGGCAAATCTACACCTTCACCGTTCTTAAGGGGTTGTGTATGTGTCATGCCTGTTAGAAGCTCAAGAAGAAGGATTCCAAAGCTGTACACATCGGCCTTCTGTGAGACTCGGTTAGGTGATACTGAAGGAGGGCCAAGCTGGTTAAGGCCTTGATCGGAGATACATGCTTTGTAATCCTCGGCGAGGAGAACATTGGACGACTTGATGTTGCCATGAGTGGATGAAACAGAATGGATGTAGTGAATGCCGCGGGCAGCATCAGCAGCAATTGTTAGCCTTGACTCCCAAGCCAGAGGGGTGCGACCTGCTGCTCTGTTACCTGACAAAATAGGAAAAGAAAAGAGACTCGAATCTTTTGTAAAATGCTAGTATAGGCAAGCGTTCAGTTATTAGACAACATAATACACAAGAATTATGGATTGTGGCCATATTCTGGAAGTTTTTCAAAAGATTTCAAGCAACTGAAAGACAGAAACTTACAAAGAGACAACGCAAGTTTATCAATCTATTATCACAAGAGAAAAACTTCTTAATCTAGAAAATTGACAGCAATACTAGTAAACCCAGCTTCATTTATCAGAAAAACAGGACAGCCAAATCTATGAAGTAACTTCTTCCGGCTCAAGTCAAACAGGACTTAAGATCAGTTAAGAGACACCGAGGTTGAAGAGATTTAGAAATGTATTCACCGAAGAGACACATAAGAAAAGGGGAAATAAATCAATTATAAACTTTGGCAATAGAAGAAAAACACCAGATTTCCTAAAACTCGCCCAGCAAGTACACATCTAAATTTTTTTCAAGTGTAGTAGGCACACATACAATCTAATGCAAATGTCAACTGATTCTTCAATGACAGATAATTCTCTTTTTTATCATTAATGGCAGAAGATGGTACATTCCCAATGACTAATTCTCAACACTAAATTCTGTAAAGTTGCGCACTGAATGATGGAAGATTTTCATAAACAAAATAGCAATTTGAACAGATAAAATGCCGACAAAAATCTACTACATTTACCAAAAAATAATTGAAAATTTTGGCGACAATTGAACCACTAATAGCTAAAAGTAGAAAACAGCAACAAGTCAAATAAGCAAGCTCACCATGAATGAGTGCGGAAAGACTTCCATTGGGCATGTAATCATACACTAGAAGTTGTTCATCCTTGCTGTAATGATAGGCTCTCAGCGGCACCAGATTGGGATGTTGCATCCCTCCAACTGCCTCTATTTTCTCTCTAAACTCCGCCTCCAGAACATCCACATCCTTCAATCTCTTGACTGCCACGACCGCCCCTACCTCCAATATCGCCTTGTAAGAAGTCCCAAACACCCCCTTCCCAAGCACTTCAGCCGAGGCCCTCAACAGATCATCCCGACGATAATTTAACCCGACACCGAAATGTACAACTTTTTCACTACTCATATTCTTACTCTTCCATACGGCTGGTGTAATATCCTAACCTTGCTTATGGTGCTAATGGTGTTTAGGAGAGGATTAGGGGTGGATGAGATCGACGGCTGAGATCGTTTCGGGAGAAGGTATAAAAGGTTTGGAATTCTCTCTCTCCCCCTCACTCTTCACTCTCTCCCTCTCTCACGACCTCTCTCTTTCTCACGCGTCTCTCTCTCCCTTGTGCTTCGTCGGTGTTGGCAGAGGCAAGGATCGGAGTGTTGGAGTCGCCGGAATCGTCGTAGAGTTCGGGATCGGAGGTTCGCCGGAGTTCGAGCTTTTTCGCGAGGAGGCGCTCACCGTGGTTCTTCCAAGGCTTCTTCAAGCCTTAAGGTATGTCAAACTTGCTTTAAACTTGCTTTCAAGCTCACCTATTGTTAGTGTGGGAGTGGGAGCGGTCGACGGTAGGCCGTTTCGGCTCGTCGGACCTGCACAGCAGCATTTGAACTATAAACGGTCGACCAGTGTTTTGGTTCGGTCGACCGGTTATAGTGTATTTGGGGCAGAATCCCTCGCACCGGTCGAACGATGCCCTTTTGGGCGGTCGACCGGTCGTGCAATTTTAGAGAGAGAAGACGTCCTGGGTATTTTCGGTCGAACGGGACCCCTTTTGCCGGTCGACCGAAAGTACTTTTGAAGGTCGGTTGGGGGCGTTGACCATCTAAACGGTCGACCGCTCGTTGACTTCGTCCGACCGACGTTTAAGTTAACTTAATGGCCGGTCGACCGGACGTGTGGTTTCGGTCGACCGTGAAGTGTGGACTGTTGGTAAATCTTATTGGTGGTTTTCGGTCGACCGTGAGTGTTGGGTCGGTCGACCGTTGGTGTTTGGTTTGCGAAAACGTTTTCTTACTGGGGCTTTTCGGTCGAACGGGCCCCCTTTGCCGGTCGACCGATTGGCGGGTTTTTCGGTTGGGCCAGTTCTCTAGGTGAGAATCGGTCGACCGATTAACAGTTTTCGTTCGACCGTTTCTGCTGTTTTTGGCGGATTCGTGGTTTTATGAGTACACTTGACGCCGCCTCGTCTCTCCGGCCTCACGGGGGGCAACGGCACGGACTGATGCCCGATGGTTGGGTGCTCGTACGCTTGAAAGCGGCTCGTCTCTCCGGCCTTTTGGGCAACGGCACGGACTGTCGCCCGATAGTGGTATGAGTAGCGTGCGTTGTGGGGTTGGGGTGAGAGGACCCTTGAGACCCGGTTGTGTGCTGTGGGGTTGGGGTGAGAGGACCCTTGAGACCCGGTTGTGTGTTGTGGGGTTGGGGTGAGAGGACCCTTGAGACCCGTGGCCGAGGATTTTCCGGCGGTGCCGTGTGTGCACGTGTGTGTTGTGGGGTTGGGGTGTGAGGACCCTTGAGACCCGGTGGTGTGGCCGTGACTGTACCGGCAGTGTCGTGTGTGCACGTGCGTGTTGTGGGGTTGGGGTGAGAGGACCCCTGAGACCGGATCATGTCTGTTGTGCAATTCATTATTCATTACATATTTCATTATTGTTCATATATGTGTTAGGGTTTGGCATACTGGGTTTCCTTTTGGAAACTTAGGCATTTATTGTCTGCTTTCAGGCCGTGAGCAGCGTTAGGGGGGTGGTGACTGCGGAGAAGAGCTTCTGGGACAGATCCTGTTTTCCCCTCCTTTTGAGGTTGTTGTGATTACGTTGTACATTTTATCTTATAGCTTTTGATGTAATCACCTCTTGTTGTAAACTCAGATCTGTATATATATATACGTTGGTGCACCTGGTGTATTTTCTTGGTAATGTCCTCCGTTGTTTGTATGTTTTAAATTTTAAATTTTCCGCTGTTCGAGGACGTTACAGCTGGAGCATTAGATAAACTAGTGATGTTGGCTGGCGAGACAGCCGGGGCATTAGAGAAGGCCATTCTTGCAAAGTCTGCGCTTCGACTTCCTATTGTTGTGTCAGTTGGAGCTCTTCCACTCGCTCCACTGATTGCTGCCTGTTTCCCAAGTTTCCCTCCCAGGGTGTTGGTGACTAATTCAGTTCTATTCTGTTTCAAAATTCAAAAAGAAGCCACAGTTATAATTTACGGGAATACATTTATTAGTAAAATTCGTGTGGGAACTGAATGTTTTGCAATGTTAGTTCAAAGAGAACATTGGGATTGAGGTCTCGCGACTTACAAACGTAGAAGAAGAGCGATCTTCTTGTTTGGCCTTCGTTTTTAGTTTGAGACCGACATTTTCCTCCTTAAAACGACCCATACTTTATTTTAATTTCAATGTAAAATGACGTGCTGATAGAATTTGTATTGTTATGTATTTTTCTCTTATAATTTCGCATTTTACGTTGTTTGATAGGTCATCATCGGATGACGCATTGGATCACGCTCTCCAAATGCTTTGTACTCTTACTTTCCCAAACTACCATTGATGTAATTCTCCCACGATCGGGACATGTTGATCGACATACAAAATAACATTATAAGCATGTGCAGTTAAATCACTCAAATGCTGAGCTTATCAAACAAAAGCAAAGATTCCGTAATTGAAAGGGTCATCAAATTAAACAAATACAGAAGCACTTTGACATATAAATAAAAGTTTGCAAGGCGTGCGAGCAATTCATGAAGTGGTCATATCATGCGTAAGGAAAAATTACGAAGGAGGAAACAAGAAATTCACAACAATATTCATGACAACCATAGTCTTTTGCGATGAAAAAGTAAACAAGAACATACACAAAACATGCAAGAGATCACAACCCAAATAAGATGCATGCTTGATTGAAAAACCGCATTTAATTGGCAGTGAACTGTTGAAAATTGGTTTATATTTGTTAAGGAACCAGAATCAGGTTAAAACGATCGACCGGTGGAGGAGTTCGGTCAATCAAATTTTAACAGGAGCTCACGAACCTGAAGGTTCGGTCGACCAGTGTTGGATGTCGGTCGACTGAAAAATCTCAGGCACTTTGGGATGTTCGGTTCGATCGACCGGTGTTGGACACGATTCGACCGAAAACTTCCAGGGACTTTCTTGAAGTCAACGATTGACCGATGGTGATTCCAGGAACCGACGTCTAGGTATAGACGACACATAAATAGACGTCGTGTTATGGAACACGAATAATCGACGTATAGAAGCTGTAAATCTGACGTATATTTTATTTTCTGCACTAGTGCAAGAAGATCATATCCAAAATCAGGTTTGTAAACTAAACAAAGCTATCTACGGATTGAAACAATCTCCAACAACATGATATGCAAAACTTCGTCACACTATTCTCCTCTATGGGTTTTCTAAATGCTCCACTAATGCATCTATAGGGCTGTCAATCGTGTCGTGTCGTGTGCTAATCGTGTCGTGTCAACTCCTATATATAAGCTCTAGGTGTTGCGCCGTATCCGACCCATTTAATAATCGCGTTGCTAAATTTCTGCCGTATCCAACCCATTTATAATCGTGTTGCCGTATCCAACCCGTTTATACCCGATTATTAAACGGGTTACTTCGTGTACACGTTTAATACCGCTATCGTTTACACCATTGAACACACGATTATCCACTCGTTCAGAGTTCAAACTTCAAAGTTTCAAACCACTCACATATATATAATTGGTAAAATTATAAATATGACATTCAGTTATTAGAATTTGTTTATTATAATTTATAATTTATATATTATTTATAGACTTGTCGGTATTAGTCGTGTAGTAATCGTGTCGTATTCGCAATCGTGTGCCTAATTAGCCAATTACTTATCGTGTTTTATCGTGTCTTAATCGTGTTAATCGTTTTTGCAGCAGAAATCCATATCCAACCCATTTAATAATCGTGTTGCCGTATCCAACCCATTTATTAATCGTGTTCAAATTCTCAATCCATATCCGCTAACTTCGTGTCGTGTTATCGTGTTTCGTGTAAAATTGACAGCCCTATGCATCTATATTTATCAAACACCATGCTCATGCAACTATCAATATTCTTGTATATGTAGATGACATCATAATCACTGATAATAATGATCATGAAATCAATGCAGTTAAAAATTATCTACAACAACAACAACAACAAAGTCTTTAGTCCCAAACTAGTTGGGGTAGGCTAGAAATGACACTCTAAAGAGTCAAGGTTTATGCATTTGAATCGTCTTCTTCCCCGCGTTTCTATCCGATGTCAATTCCTAAGGGACATTCCAATATTTTAGATCTCTTTTGACCGCTTTCTCCCAAGTCAATCATGGTCTACCTTTTTATCTTCTTGTGTCTTCGATCCGATCCGATTCAATTCTCCTCTTCTTATATGTGCCTCCATGAGTTTTCTTTGTACATGTCCAAACAGTTTTTGATTAGAAATCCACCATCGTATTCTATACGTTTGTTGGAGAAATCGTGTCACATGGAGAAGTAGGAAGCAAAAAGTTGTCACTCGGTCAAACACCGAGGCAAAATACCTTGCCATGACATCTACCACAAGCGAGCTAGTATAGCTTAAGCAACTTCTCAGCGAGATCAAAATTCCACATCAAAAACCTGTGCAAATGTTCTGCGATAATCATGCAGCTCAACACATTGCATCTAATCCAGTCTTCTATGAGTGAACAAAGCACATCGAGATCGACTGTCACTTCATCTACTGCTAGAAAAATGGGGAATTACGTCGCCATGTCACGTCGGGTATTAATAACCCGACGTGAAACAAACTTGTCACGTCGGTTGTTGTTCAACCGACGTGTTTTATGTATATTGTCACGTCGGTTGGAGGAAATCCATCGTGATTATTTTTTTATTTAAAAACACCAAAAAAATTGGTAACGTGTGTCACGTCAGTTTTATTAAAACCGACGTGTTCGGGTCTATGGAGAACCGACGTGATATACTTGGTGTATCACGTCGGGTCTATGGAGATCCGACTTGATATAGTATATATCACGTCGGGTTTCCTGAGAATCGACGTGATATGTTCTTTTTTCAGAAAAAAAAATTAATATTTATTTGTTATAAATCTACTGATATGACCCTCTCACGTGATATATCTCCCATTTAAGTGATAAATATGTGGTATATCACGTCGGTTATCCTGGAACCGACGTGATATACCTAGCGTATCACGTCAGTTATTAAACCGACGTGATATTTTCCTCCCTTTTACGTCTCCCTTTTATCATGTCGGTATATTGGAACAATTCAACCGACGTGATATGACATAAAAACTGACGTGATTTTCTTATTTTCCAGCAGTGATCCAAGACAAATGCATGCAAAAGAAGTTGAAGTTGTCTGTGTAACAACAAGGATCAACTCGTCGACATATTCACCAAATCATTAGACAACAAAAACTTCCAAAGTATTTTTCACAAATTAGGATCTTTCGATCTCTTCCAAACTCAACTTGAGGAGGAGTGTTAAAATACAACGGCTACAAATCTCCTCAAAGATCCTTGCCTAACTTAGCTTTAGTCGTCATCAATCAAGAATGGTGCCCTTCATCAAAGAATCCTATAACGACTAGATTGCTAGTCCTCTGTACATACTTCTCTATGTAACATCATCATCATAATAAGAACAAACATTAAATTCATTCTTTCAATCTCGTTGTATGCCTTCGAATAACCAGCGATGGACAGCTTAAGCGAAAGATGTCTGTAGTTTTGTTTTTTGGTCGAAAGTTCTTTATCCTTTTCTTTCCACTATTTCGATGGCACTTCAGCATGTTTGAGAATGCCCTTTCAGCTATCATTTTTTCTTGTTTTACATTTACCATGAAGTCTTGACACAACAACTAAAATGGCACGACCGCACCACTAGCGTATAGGCCTTGAAACACCAACATATTTGAATTGAATTTCAGATGGTTTATTAAGGGAACTACTCTTCGTCGCCGGAAAACTACTTAAATCATCCCAAAAATTACCTTTTTGCCATTAACAAATCAATTAATACCCATTTCGTCCCGTGTCTTTAAACAAGGTATTTGACTCAGTTTTACTCACATTCCTAGTACCAACACCACGAAAATGTCTGGCGAAACACCTGGATCCGGCTACGTAACGGAGACGGATTTTTTTTCCGACTCGGGCGTCTGGCTAAGACGCCTCCACATAGGTGGAGGCGTGTTAGCCAGACACCTGTATTTTTTTAATAATAAAAAATTAAAAATAAAATATAAATAAATTTTTAAAATTATACGATGTGTTATCTCAAATTATTTGAGGTTCTGTTGCAAGTTTTTCGGTGCTAACGGGGTCAAATTACAATGAGTTTTTTTGCAAGTGATTAATATTCAAAAAATTTAAGATCCAAAATCCCCGGTGGTAAAACTTCCCGACTTACAAATACCCATGGGGGAGGCGTCTTAGCCAGACGCCCGTCCCATGGGAGGGGCGTCTTACCCAGACGCCCCTCTCCTACGCTGGGCGGCTCCGTCAGACGCCCGCAATTTTTTATTATTTTTTATTATTTTTTTATTAAAAAGATGTTGGATATTTTATCAGATTCGAGTACACCGGGGCATCCGTTGGCTCATTAGTGACCTCCAAAACATTACTTTTTATGATTATAAGAGGAAGATGAAGAGAGATGTGTGATAGAAGGGTAAAATGTCGTGTTATAGCAATAGAAATGAGAAAATGGTAAAATGGTAATCTGTTGGGGCGATTTAAGTAGTTTTAGGACGACGAATAACAATACAGTTTATTAACGTTCCAAAAAATGGTAGAGAACAATCGTGAGTAAAACATTAAAAGTAAACACACAGCCATTACACTGCCGAATTAACCAACAAAGACTAGTACTTATAGCAAAGACAAGTACATATAGCAAAGACAAGGGGGAAATCTAAACAAGAAGATCAAGTCGGTACAGAAATATATAAACACCAGTACACCACCAAACAAACGGTAAATTACACGACCATTAATTCATGACATTTGATATCTTACCTTCCAACATTCTCAGAAGGAGGAGTCTCCTCTCCCGGGCAACCCGGTAGCGGACCACCGCATAAGGACATTCCCAAGAACGACTCGGCCTTCTGCGACCGGAGACTCCGCGGGACGGACCCACTGAGATTGTTATAAGACACATTGAACTGCACAAGACTAAGCTTGTCGAGATCCGGAATAGGACCGGTGAAGTTGTTATTCTCAAGGAACAAAGTAGCAAGCCGGGTGACATTATTAAGCCCGGCCGGAATCTCACCGGAAAATTGATTGTCCGCGAGGTTCAACCTCACCAGGTTCGGCAATCCGAGGACGGGGTTAATTCCCCCGGAGAATCTGTTGTTTTGGAGGTACACATTCCGGAGCTCGACGCAAGCAGAAAGGTCGGAAGGCAACGGTCCGGATAGAGCGTTGACGCGGAGACTCAGAGTCCGGAGTCCGGTAAGGTTCCCGAAGATCCCGACGGGAATGCGCCCGATGAGGCCGACGGCGGGGAGGCGGAGGACGGTGACGTTGCCGGACTCACAGGTGACTCCTTTCCAGGAGCAGGGGGAGTTGGATGTGTTCCAGGAGAGGACGGAGAGTCCCACGGCGGTACGAAAGGCGAGGAGGGTGGCCTTGTCGGCGTTCAGATCGGGTCGGACGAGGGGGATGGAGGAGAGGAGGAGGAAGAGGAGAAGAAGAGGAGGCGCCATGGAAGCGCCGGCCGGGATTAGGTTTTTCAGTTTGAGACGGACATTTCCCTCTTAATAACGATCCATTTCTTCTTCTTTTAGTTTCGCGCCAACAGAATTTGTATAATTACGTTGTTTTTATTTTGGAATTCGATATTTTACATTGTTTGATCACCAATCGTTGGATTGAATGATGCTTTGGGCCAATGTGGATATTGACTTCCATCCAATTGAGGATGCACTTTCATACCATAATCCCATTTCACAAGCAACGGCGCTCCCGGATTTCAACAATTCTACTACTAGTAAACCAAAGGCGTAGACATGGATATCTTGATACCATCGTTTACTTCTGGAAATGACATTCTTGGTTAACCGAGAAATAATTATATATGTAGCCAGGGGTGGGCCTACGTATGGCCCCGGGTGGGCATGGGCCCACCCACTAAACTATAAATAAAAAAGCTGACCCTGATGGAGAGCGTGAAGGTTTGCATGGCCAACGCTTTGGATAAGGCGACGGCGGATGGGCATAATGTTGGAGGGATTAAGGCTATTGGGATCACGAATCAGAGGGAGACTAGTGTGGTTTGGAGTAAATCCACTGGCATTCCTTTGTACAATGCTATTGTTTGGATGGTTGCTACTTGGTAGGACTAGTTCAATTTGCACAGGAGTTGAGAGATTTCGTATATTCCCTCTTGAGATTAATATAATTTTATTAAACTAACTTTTGATATTTACTACCTTAATCGAAGAGTAATAATGTATTAAGTGTGCCTTGATCTATCGAATCAGCACAGATAGATTCCAAATCCCTTTCAATATCATATGCAACCTCATGGATATATCCGATTGGTTTGACACGTATTATATTTGTAGTTACTAAGAATAACACATGTTAATATTTTGCATTATGTCATGTGTTTATCTGCATGGTTCGGCTTTCTTTTCGCCTGCAATTCAGTTGCATATGAGATGTAGGTGCCAAAGAAAGATGTGATTCTGTCTCACTACACTTTCGTCATAATTTAATCATTACTTTGGCAACATACATATTTGCCTTAACTACTGATTGGTTTTATTAATTAGATTGAAATCGATGCATTTTGGTTTCAGATTTGGTTCATATGATGTTGAGGTTGGGGTTCGTCGACATATTGCATATCATTGAACCATTACCCAAGGACTTGATTTCATCTTTGTGATTCAAAATAATGAAAATCATGGCTTGGTTCTAATTTCCTTTAATATAGTTTCAACGTATTGTGCTTCGGGGTCGATTTTTTGAATTGGTTGTTGAGGATTTAAGTTTTGAGAGGTTGGGTAGGAACCAACTTCATTCACATATATATTTCAACAGAATTGATTATCCCAGCACGGATCCACTACCATGACCAATTCAATTTCCTTGAATTTGTAACAAACGTATTGGTTAATGGATTTGATTTTCTACCAAATCTCAAAGTTTTCTAAATTACCTCTCAATTATTGTTTATTTGTGAAATAATTTAAATTTTATTAAATGTATTACATTTTTTGTGTGTCAACAATTCCTTTGTACAATGCTATTGGTTGGATGGTTGCTACTTGCTAGGACTAGTTCAATTTGCAGGTATTTTATTTTTTTTCAAATAAAAATTGGTTTTTTTTGGTACAGTTAGTATTCTGAATTGTTATGCTATGTGTTTCGATTGTTTTTTCTGGCAATGTGATGTAGTTCTTGATAATTCTAGGTCTGTGATGGTTTGTGTATTTGCTTATTCTTTGAGTTTTATTTCATTTTTATTGGAAATTCAGTTAAAGGTTTCGGTAGGTTTTTTGTTTATTTTCAGTGATTTGTGTTTTTTTCCTGTTTCTTATTGATTTTCTACTCAATTTGCAGGTTGGTTTGTTTGTTTCATTTTATTTGGGTGTTTGGTTTTTTGGTTTCATTCATGTTCGGAATGGTTGTGATGTGTGTTCTGTTTTTTTTAGATTTAATTTAAGTTTTGGTGATTCTAGATTTCTGATGGTGATTCTGTAAGTTTTCTGATGATTTGTTGTTAATTTTAAGTGATTTGTGTTCTTTTTCTGTTTGGTATTGATTTTCTGTTTATATGTTTTTCTCGTTGTCTCGTTAATCTCGTTTTGCCCCCAACAATAAGTGATTATATTGGTTGTTTTTTGTTGTATTATCTTTTGAGTTCACATGGCGACATAAGAGATCATGCCATGTATTTTCGAAATTTTCTTATAATAAGATAAGAATATGCAATGAGTTTTATTGCTGCTTTTCTTCTTCACAAAATTATTAAAAGGAATTGTGACATGTTATACATATTTTATCTTATGATCAGTTAAATGCTTTTTTTGGCTAACTCTCATCTGTCATATAGCAGTTTCATCATCAAAATTTTGAACACCAACTTATTGATGTCCCTTACATAGAACTATAGAAGTTTAAATGATTCTTCTTCTTCTTTTTTATTTTGGTGTTGTTGTTACCTAAATATATAGTTTTTCTTCTTATTTTTCTTTTCCTTTTTTGTCCTTCCCATGGAACAATTCCATTCAACGTATTCAAAGTTTGTTGGATTTCTCGAGTCTGATGTTTGCGTATCTGAATTTATATTCTCAAGACCATGGATATTACGTGTTTGTGAAATTTCTTAAGTGAGACGTTTGAATGTAATAACTTGTATTTGACTCTTTTGTTTAGTAACTTGAAAAAAGAAATGAAAGTCATATGTTTCATTGGATGATTCAGGAAACTAGGAAAGGAGCTTTCGGGAGGAAGAACTCATTTTGTGGAAACATGTGGTCTACCAATCAGCACCTACTTCATCGCTCCCAAGATCCTCTGGCTCATGGAGAACGTGGATGGTATCAATGACGCAATTGAATCAGGAGATGCCCTTCTCGGGACCATCGATACTTGGTTTATTTGGAACCTTACAGGAGGCTCTGGTCGACATGGGGTAGCAGTTCAACGATTGCATGTCAGTGACTGCTCGAATGCTTCTAGAACGATGTAACGTCCCCGAAAATAGTGGAAAATTTAAACAATATAAAAGACCGTCAACGGTCAACACAAGGCACGTCACGAGACAACAAGATGAAATATATATATAAAGATATAGATCCACGTGGAAGTCAAAATACATATTAGTCAACTGTGATTACAACAGAATGAATACAACCAGTAATCACTACCTCAACAAAAGGTATAAAGAGAAGACAGTATCAGATCCCGGGGGCACCCTTCTCGGTCACCACCTCGACTCTAATGTTACTCGCTACCTGAAATGCAAACAATTGAATCATGCCTGAGTTCCCTGCAGGAACCCCGTATGCCAAACCTCCTAAAATACAAAATGGAATTAAAGACAATGCAATGCAATGCACATGATCATCCACCTCGGGCCCACAATAATACCCATCTCCGCCTCCGCGGTATTGAACCACTCCTGCCACCACAAGGGTCAAGTCAGTCCATCGCTGCCTCACAAGGGTCAGTCGGCACCACTGCTCCCCAAGAGCCGCAGAAAGGAACCCTGACACTACGCCGCCACCCCAGGAGCGAGTTAGCCCGCCGAATGCACAACTCGAGCCAGACGACAGCCGCTGCTCCCCCAAGAGCCGCCAAACGCGCACCCTGTCGGAACATCCTCGGCCTACCGACAAACCCCAGCAAACAGCCCAAAGTTTACGACAATCATCTCTCACACCCCACTCGATATGAGAGGCCCAACAATAATACGCCCTCGTCGAAGGTGAAATCCGTCGCTCTCAAGGCCGGTAATCGACCGTCGCCTCGGAGCCGGTAGTCGACCTATACTCAACAGCCCGCGTGTGGATAAATCCACCAACCTACGGCAGATCGGTCGACCGCTACAAGCACACCGGTCGACCGGTCTTCCACACAGTACTCAGTACTGTACAAACAAGTGTATTGGTCGAACCACGCCAACCGAATTACCGACCAATCGGTCGAACAAAAGTCATCTAGCGGTCGACCGTTTGGATGGTCTACGCTATACAATATTTTAATATATATATATCCGACCGGTCAAACCAATGGTCCGTTCAACCGATTACAGGGATCTCAGCATTTTGCCTAAGTGATATTCGGTCGACCGGAACTGAAATACAGTTCGACCGAAACATCACAGGCACTCTACTGCTTATTTAAAATGCTCAGTCGGTCGACCGAAAGTTAAAGAGCGATCGACCGTTTAAATGGTCAAAGCTCCCAACCGACTTTGCATCGAATAGATCGGTCGAACCAGGTTAAGGGCGTTCGACCGTTTAATAAGTCAAAACCCCCAACCGACCTATTCTCATTGTTTCGGTCGACCGGCGAAGTGGATCCGTTCGACCGATAACAGCATCTAACCCTTTTTGCCCCAATAATCTGGCATAACGGTTGACTGTCCACAGACATCGTTCGACCGTTTGCGGGTACAAATCAATATAATAATAGAATCGGTCGACTGCCCACAGGCACCGGTCAACCGATTGTCGTCTTCAACCTCTGAATAGGTTGCAATCCGACGGGGAATTCGACACCAACGTCGATCCCCAACACCCACAAAGCTTATGTGAGTTATAATGAAGACTTGACATACCTTTTTGACGTTTGTAGAAGCCTCCCAAGCTTTGGCAAGCTCAACCCAACTTCTTCTCCTTCACTTCTTCTCCTTCTCCTTCTCTCCCTCTTCTTCTCTTCCAAACTCGCCTCTCTCTCTCTCTCTGTGATTAACTTGAGGAAGAAGAAAACGTTTCAGATAAAACCTAACACCTCTATTTATAGCAATTCCAAATCTTATCATCATCTCCACCTCACTCTTTACTGTAGCAAGCTTAATTAAGGTTAATTAGGTTTAGTTTAGTTTAATTAGGGTGTTTAGATTAAGGTTACTACAAACGATGCTTAAGAACCTGAAAACTTTGGACCGGGGTGACTTATCGAATGTGTGATGATTTGCTGAATGATTGTCTTATCACGTACATAAAAAATGGTATTTTCAGTCTATTGAAAACGAAAAATTATGAAACAATTTCAAAACATGAAATCGTAAAAAATATTATTCTTTAAAAATCATGGATTCGCTTCTGTACGTGGCCATTGAGCTTTAAAATAATTAAGAGCAACCTATTCATCAGAAGAAATATAGTAAATGCAAACCATGAGATTGAGTAGTAGTGATTATGTTAAGTATGCAACGTAGATGGCAATCAAATTGTATTTTAAGTTGATAAGCGGAAAGAAACAGGCGTTTACGTTCCATACAAACTTAGATGAGCTCCTTTCGATTCATCAAAAAGTATATTAGATGATTTAATGTTACCATGTGAAATAGTCGGAGCAGTTGAGTCTCATAGGCAATGTGTAATCTTCTTCTCCATTCGACCGATCTGATTTTCTACTCCCTAAATAAGAATAAAATTAAGAAAAGTTGTTGAAATAATCATAAAAATAATAACCGGAAGAATATAATGGTCGAATTTGACAAATATCGGACAAATAAATGTCACATCTATTACCGTTTTTATTATATAAAAAAATAACATCACGGATGTCGTTTTTATTATACATGTGATGAAAACAACATTCGACTGTCGTTTTTATTACACACGTTTAATGAAAACGATATTGCAAATAACGTTTTTATATAAAAGAAAACGGTATCCGAGATACAATTTTGTTGATATTTTTAAGCGGCGCCGAAACCCTACCCCACCTCATCCTCCATTTTCCTCCGGAGGTAAGAGTTTTCTCCCCTGTTTTTGGTCTATTTCAATTTGATGTACTATTATTTGACTGTTGTTGATAAATTTTGTGCAAAATATTGTGAATGTTTTGTTGTTTATATTTTGTGAGTATGTATTGAATTTTTTATTGTTTATTAATTTGTTTTCATTTCATGAACGGTAGGTAGATTTTGTACACTCCTACTAATGAGTTCCAAATCTGGTCTTGCATGTACTAGTTTTTTCGATAAGGTTGTCCAATTCAGAGACGAGAATCTAGAATATAAAGGAAGTTACAAACATAATGATGAATGTTACTCGTCAAAAAGGTTTGACCTTTTTTTGTCGTATTAGGTTCGACGGTTAACGGATCAGCGGCATACAATGGTGTTTGGGAAATGTACGGTAGTATTGCCATTTTTGCCTTAAACCGTGTTTTGATGATTTAATCAACATAATCTTAATTACAATCAAATGTAGTGTAGCACACATAATGCATAGAATATATATTGTATTGTGCTAACAGAATGAAATCAAGTCAAGACATGTAATCAAACTTTTTGAAGACATGTAATTTTACCTTTTATTTGAGTCTTAGGAATCTATGTAATCTTGAGCATACAAGAGTTAAAATCCATTCACATAGACTCTAGGGAACCTATTGAAGTCACATACAAATTTCGATATCAATCCAACTTGAATAAGCAACCCAATTCCATAAGATAACCAAGCTTAATAGAATTGTCTGCATCTAGACGGTCGACCGACCCTGTTATGGTCAATCAGTTGTTAAATGCAAATTTAACCTTGGTTCGGTCGACCGATTGTCCCGTATTTCCTGGATGACCGTTAACATTGTCGTATTATTCCAACGGTCGTATTCATATTTTTTCACCAACCCCCCAAAATACATTTGATCACCGGTCGACCATGGACCTAGAAACAACCGACCAAATATAAACATTTTGAGACACCAAAGTGCATGTTATTTTCGGTCGACCGGATCTTCCTTTGATGGTCGACCGATATATCCTTTAACCCTGCCAAAACCATGGTTTCTATCGACCGATAACTTAAGTCATAAACCAAATAGGTTCGATCATTGCTTATTGTGGTTCGAACGTTTCCTTATACTTCAGGAAATGGTCGACCGTTCTACCAGATTTAGTCGACCGTTGAGGGACAAAATTGCTAATTCTGAGTTTCTATTTTGTGTGTTGTTCATATAACTTACACAATTCTTCCCCAACGGTTATCTCTCTCTAGGAGCTTATTAATAGAAGTCCATACACATTGTTTACACAATTCACTAACTTCCAATTGTTCCATATACTAGAGAGACCTCCCAATGCATGAAACTGGATCACTCTAGCATGTAATTCTATCAACAAAGAAGAGCATAAACAACTAAGTTGGACTCCAGGGCTCTTTCACCCAACTACAACTCCCACACACAGTTACGGGACTCCCAGACTTTTTTCACCCAACCGCAGCTCTCACAATAGTTAAGGGGCTCCAGGGCTCTTTCACCCAACCACCGCAACACACGTGCTCACTAGCACACTTTCCAGAAGAACATCGGCACCACAACTCGCCTCACACGGACGACCACAACAATCGCACCTCCAATGTGCAAAACTGAACACAAACGATCAACCGAACCAAGAGTCCCGGTCGACCGAATCTCACTAAAACAAGGCAATTGTCTCGACTGACACTCCATTGGTCGAACAATTCCCACCAACCACACACGTTTGGTCGAACCAAAGTCAGGGACTGGTCGACCGTTTTGAAGGTCACCTCCCAGGTTGAATGAACATAACGACCAATCGGTCGAACGGCAAAGGGGACCCGTTTGACCGAAACTCACCAGTAAAATCCACCATCGCTCAACATAAACAACCGGTTGAACCCCTGAGCACTCTCGGTCGACCGAATTCCACCAGAAAAATCCACCAACGAATCAATTAACATCGGTCGAACCCCCGAGCACACTCGGTCGACCGAAATACCAAGTCAACTTAAGTCGTCGGTTGGACAAATCAAACAAGCGGTCGACTGTTTAAATGGTCAATGCCCCAACCGACATACAACAGTGCACACGGTAGAACGGCAAGGGGGACCCGTTCGACCGAAACCAAACAAGGCTTGCCTCTAATGCACCATCGGTCGACCACCCGAGGGCATCGTTCGACCGGCTCGAGGTAGAATCCCAAATCTCACTAGGAACGGTCGACCGTTTGCACCAACCGGTCGACCGATCCAGCAGTAAATTGCTGCACATTTGCTTGCGACGAGCCTTTCAGCCTACCGTCGACTTCCAAATACTCACACAACAAAAGTGAGCTACTACTACAAGTTTGACGTACCGTGAAGGTCTGAAGAAACCCTCGAAGAACCTCGACGGCGCTTCCACGAGCACTTCTCCCCCAAAATATGATCCACTAACGCACCTCTCGCTTGATCAACGATCTCCACACCTTATTGAGCCACAACCACACAATCACCTCCGTCGATCACCTCTCCAACCACAACAACTCCACAAGTAATCGACGCCGACCACCTCAACCTCGTCGGAGATCACTACTAGCCTCGCCGTGGCACAACACTAAGGGGGAGAGAGAGTGAGAAATGAGAGAGGCGTGAGAGAGTGAGAGAGAGCTCTACCTTTATACATTCCATCATCTCATCTCAACCATCCATCCAACTCCACTCCATCTCAGACGGAAACTCCAAACTCCTCCTAATCACCACCTAAACAATCATTAAAACCAAATTAGGATTAAGATCCCACACTAGCTACTTGGCAAAAGACACACATGAGGATATGAAGGAACAATACAGTATAAATATAAGTTACGAAAAGACGTGGAGATGTAAAAAGAAGACACTTAGGTATGTGAGGGGGACACCTAAGGAATCATATTCAAAGTTACCTGCGTACCTATACATGTTGGAGCAAAAGAATCTAGACACAATCACTCATTTTCTAAGATGTCAACTTCCTATATTGTTTCTTCCTTCTTGGAGCTTCAAAAAGGAGATTTAGATGGTGCATCCTGTGATATGTGTCGATAGTACATTTTTGAAGACCAGATACGGTGGGCACATGTTATGTGTTGTTGCATTGGATGCAAATGGTCACTTGTTTCCAATCGTGACAGTGAAGATCATAACTCTTGGACCTATTTCTTGAATAAATTGGTTGAAGTCATTGGGGATGTCGAGAACCTAGCTTTTACATCGGACATGCATGCTAGCATTATTCATGATCTAGAGACGGTCTTTCCAGATGCCCTTCACGATGCATGCTACCACAACATATGTATGAATGTGGTTGCAAAGTTCAAAACGGACCGCTGTCATGAAAAGATGTGGTGTATTGCTTCATACGCATTCTGAAAGTTAGATTTTCACAAGCATTTTGAGACGATAAAAGAAATTGACCCTCCCCTAGCATAATATCTTGAAAACATCGGTTTTGATAAGTGGTCTCGTTCTTACTTTCCTGGGAATAAGTACAATTTAATAAACAACAATTATGCTAAAAGCTTGAACAACAAAACCAGGGAGGCAAGGACATAACCAGTCATGACTTTTGTGGAGTACATTCGGCTCACACTCCAAACATGGTTTTGTGAACGATGAGCTGCTGCCGAGACGAGCACAACCAAATTGTCACCACTCATGGAGGGCGATCTATCTGGAATTGCTGACAAAGCAAGATTCTTGATAGTCGGCAACCTTAATCAGTTTGAATTTAATGTGTTACATCACGATGGTGATGGTGAGGTTAATTTGGTTGTATGAGAAGGATGCCCACCTGTATGAGAAGGATAACCAACTGGCTGAGAAAGTCAGCCAACTTGTTGGTAAGGATGACCAACTAGCTGAGAAGATAGAACAACTGGATGAAAAAGAAAACAAATAAAGTCAGAAGGATAAGGAATTGGCAAAATAGTGCAGCATAATTAAGTACCAGAAAGAGGTGACCAATGATATCATTGAAAGAGAAAAATATGCATATAAGTATGTCTTTCCTGATGATTCCCAATACACAGTAAACCAAGGACTAGATCCAGTGGATGATGGATCAAATACGCCAGTACAAGGACCAGTCTATGAAGATGTAATGGTAATACCCAATTAACAGAATTTTCTAATTTTGTAGCAGGATGTAATTATGAGTTTTGCGTTCATATAGTCTAGAGAGTGTCCAGAAAGTGTTTAGCGAGTGTCCACATTGTGTCTAGAGAGTGTCCATAATGTGTCCGTCTAGAGTCCAGTGAGTGTCCAAAATGTGATTTGTAAGTTGTTTGCTTTAAAATAGAGTTGCTTGTGTTATAAGTTACTATGGCGATTTCTTATGTAATATGCAACTTCTGTGGTGTAGAACTTAAAATTCGATAAATCAAAGGTCAACATATATCTGAATTTGTTATCGCACCAATGTTCATGTTTTACCTAGGTAAGTAAAATAATAAGAAATTAGACACTATGCACAATTTTGTCAACTGGCTGGTGTGGTATTGTGTGTCCAAAACATGTAAATTCTAGACAGGTTGCTGGTTACTAGTTTTTGTGTGTCCAAAATGTGTTCGGACCTAGTTCAGAGCAACCTCATTCTGGACAGTTGGCTCGTTACCAGTTTTTTGTGTCCATAATCTGTCCAGACATTGTCCAGATGAATCTAGTTCTAGAAAACAGCCAATGCCCCATTTTTGTGTTCAGACATTTTCCAAAGCAACCCCCTTCTGGACAGTTGTCTAGTTACCAGTTTTTTGTGTGTCTAGACATTGTCCAGATTAATTCAATTGTAGACAACAACCAGTGCTCAGTTTTTTTGTCCAGACAATTTCCAAATCAATCCAATTCTAGACATAAGCTAATGTTCAGGTTCTATGTGTCTAGAATGTGTCCAGACCTGATCCAGAGCAAACCCATTCTGGACAATTGGTTGATTATCAGCTTTTGTGTGTCCAGAATGCGTCCAGACCAAGTCCAGAGCAACCTCATTCGAAAATAAGTTGGAAATCATTGGAACGACATAGGAAAAGAAGATAAAAACTCAAGGAAAAAAATTCAAAATAAAAAAAATAAAAAAATTGAAAAATATGCACCGCAGAAACTTATTTGGCAAAATATGCACATTGAAAATGACACCTGAAGTACCATTTTGATTAAGTGAAAATTGCACCTGAAGTGTCATTTTTATCTCAATTGAAAATGGCACTGAAGGTGCCGTTTTTACCTTGGGTTTAAATGAAGCTGGTCAGACACCAGATTTCTTCTCCCACACCCAAAATTTTCTCCACTCCCAATTACTCTCTCTCTCTCCGACGACCAATACTGTTGAGGTTTGATTTTTATTTTGGTTTTCGGTTTTTTATTTTGACATGAAATACAATGTATGTATAGTTAATGTATTGTTGTTATGTTCATGTATGAAATGTAGATTTTCTACACTCGAAGTAATGAGCTCCGGTACTGGATTGATTATGGTTTTTATGGAATTGTTACATTCGTAGATGGGGTACCAAAATATGAAGGTGGTTACAGACTCTTGAATGTATAACTCTCGTCGACGTGACCATGCTTGAATGTATAACTGTTGCTCTTGCAACCAGTTTACTCTGGGCTTCCCCTGAGCCTTCTTCATCTTGCAAATCTCCATTAATTATGGAATATGTTGCCACAATCTAAACTGACGCGTCACCCTGTTTGGAACGTGCATAGCGACATCTCTGAAACAAACAATCCACCTTCTGCTCATCCAGATCTCATATCATTGGCGGCAATCAACAAGTAATGTCATCAGATCTACTTCTTCTTATGGGTTCCAACTGAAGAGAATGTGTTCTAAAAGTTTTACTTTTAAATGTCAATTATTATGAATTGAATGAGAAATCATTTTGTTCCTTGTTTATGTTATTCTTCTTTTAGAAGTGTTAAGGAAGATGCTCTTGGTCCTTAACCGTAGAGCTCTAAAAGATATTGGTTTACATAAAACAAAAGATATTCGCAATCATGGTAATTAACATGGGACATTAATTACCGAGTTAAGATTGTCGTGTTGGTCATAGATCACTGTAGCTCTACAAGTGAGTGACAACACGGGTACACAAAAGAGGAAAATATTACTTTTGTATACTGAATAGACCTAATAAGTAAAACATTATAGAATTGTGTTTTTTGTGTCATTAATGTTTTACTGTGTCTTTGGTCTTTTGATATGAGACTTATATCCGATCACTTAAAAATTGCTTAATTAGACTAGTGTCTTGAGCTATCGATGAGTGTAGTGTAAAGACATTGGTTGGTCAAGTATGACTTTTGTTGGAGAAGATAGTTAGTCATAAGATTATCATTGCCCCTCTTAATTGAGTAATGATATTAATGGGCCCTTTGATAAAGCAAAGTTATAATGTGCACAATGTGATTTGAGTTAAGTCACATATTTATAACTAGCTTAAAGAGATCAAGAAATGAATACTAACACAAAGAAGACACAATATTAATTTGTGTGTATTCTTAATATCATGAGGCAAGGGACGGACACAAGTGGTGCACTACATCACTAAATGGATCGGGTTTTGGTTCGAGTGGAATTAAGACATCTAACTAATTGGGAGCTATAATGTGTAGCTAGATACCGCTTATAGCTTGTGATATTAAGCTCTTAATATCACTACCAACTTAGTCTAGATCCTCCCATAGGTCACACCGCAAAAATCGGAAAACAAGAAGCTTGATTTTTGGTTCATATGATGTGTCGAGTTTCTTATAGAAAATATGACACATGTGGTGAACAAGTAAAATCAATTATGTTGTATATAACATAATTAGAATCATGATAAATTCATATGAGATGCATTTATTATGGGGTGCAATAATTTATTATTGCATAGGATAATATATTGCATAAGTTGTGAATTTGTTAAAACCCCAAAAGTTCAAATTTTGTTGGAAATAAATCCAAAATTTGAAAAAGGCTAAATTGGGTAAAAGTTCGGTAATCCGTTATGGTTCGGTCGACCGAAGGATCTGTGGATCGGTCAACCGAACGTGGAACGGATAGTCATAGTTGATTGACCGAACTTGACCAAAGTGCGTGGAACTCTGGTACGGTGTAGCGAACCAGAAACGGTCGACCGAACAATGTCCAGTTCCGATATTTTCGGTTAACCGAATGGCACTCGGTCTTAGACGAGAATTCGTCCGATCGGTTAAGGAGAATTTTTCTCCTTAAGAATCGGTCATCCGTCCAATACTCGGTAAAACAATCGTGACATATTCGGTTAACCGAGTGTGACTCGGTAAACCGAACTGCGATCGATTTTCTGCCTTTGATAATTAAGAGATTAATTTGATCAATGGTTGGATTAGCTCCAAACTTGGTCAAACGTTTTGTGGATGCATGTAATGCATTATGGAATTAGTTTATGAGAGAAAATGTCAAGAAAATATGGCTTAAGAATAGCCATGATTGAGAGTAAGATTGGAGCCTATAAATAGGTCCTTATTCTCCTTAATTATGTTAGAAGTTTGCTAAATATTTTCTCTCCTAAATTCACCACAAAAATCCACGAAAATTCTCTTAATTTTCTAAGTCTTTGGAAGGAGAAATCTCAGAGATTAAGGAAGGGGTTTGTAGCTAGATTCTAAGCTAGTTTAGAGATTGATTAGCTAGCTCTTTTCTCTCCAACCTTGTTTAGGGTTTCGGCGAACACTCGGAGGCATCCGGCGCAACGAGAAGCGACGATCGTCTTCCTCAACGTCTCTGGAACATCAAGAAGTTTTAGAGAACTTCTAGGTATGAATTTCGGAGTCCCTTATGTTTGTTTTAATAAGTTTTTGAAACTAGTTATTAAAACAAACTGATACATGCATGAAATAAATCGTAGAAAATTGTAATTGATCCTTATTATACATAAAAATTTCGAAAATATATATGTATGATTAAACATGAAATCCTACAGCAAACTTGACTTTCTTCTTGAACGTCCAACTCATTTCTGTAAATTCCATGTGAGTCATCTTCACATTGTTCACCCATGACCTAAAAGTCCACCAACGTCAACCTAAATGACACAATAGAAGTTGCACACTGGGGATTCTAGATGGATGTCCGACATGAAGATGTTCCCAACACCATATTTGTAACAATGTACAACTAATTGTTTCCCTTTTTCAGATAGGTCTGGTTCATATATTGGTACAACACATCTAATGATGCAGCTCCCCAACTGTAGTTTCCACATTCAATATGTTCTCCAACAACAATAAATATGTAAGGTGGACTTTGTTTCCGCTCTTATCGCCTATTATCCCGGAGCCTAACAGAAACAAAATGTAGGCTCTCATGTGCTTCATAACATGCTTATCTGTTGCATCTGACTCGACAACTTGATAATTTTGTTGCAACCACTACAATGACACGTATCCACCATTCACTGCAGTTGTCGCTTCTTCTTCAGCACCCAACATATTCATGCAAACCTGAGTCCAATCATGATCTAAGGTTGCACACACCGCCAAACCGTCGACACGAAGACCACTAAGCATAACTACATTTTATAGCATGATGGTCATCTCCCCGTGTCTAAAATGGAAGGTGTGTCTCAGGACTCCACCTCCCACAACAACACAGATCATATTCCAATCCAATTGCACTCGTTGCAATCGAAACACAGTGTCAAATTCCGTAATCACTAACAAATCTCACACCCTTTCGTCTTGCATATTCCACGTGTTGAACCGAATGACGTGCTCGACGTATTTAATATCTGTCAAAGGCTCCTGAAAAAGAGAATTATGTACTTTAGGTCTAATATAAACCAATACCGATACACATAATTTTGAAATTAAAAATCAAAACACTTACATTTTCGAGAATCGAAGCTGATCTATGATCTTTCTGTAGTACTAACACTGAATGGTCAGCATGACCGTGACAATCGTGTGAAGTCGACATTTTGGAAACTGTTGAAACATAATTAACAAAAAAATACGTACAATTCGATTTAGATTGTTCACAATCAACCAAATTTCAACAACTACAACATTTATGATTAACTTTAATTGTTTAACACAAATCCACACAATGCGAAACTCATCCAGTATTAAATTTGGACTTTGGAGATTAATTGATCCATTAATCAACCCAAGAAATCCACACAAGATTAATTAATCATAACAATATAACATCGTCCACACAAGAATTAATCAAAACAAGGTAAACTCATCAACCAAATATCAATCAATCCAATCCAAATCATAGAAATTCAAACCAAACAAATCCTAACCAAATAAAACCAATCAAATGCATATAAATACAAACTAATAAAGCAAACCTTAAGAAAAATGTCTGAAAATAGCTGAAATCGCTAGAGAGGGGGAGCAAAAATAAAAAAAATCGGATTTGAAAGAATTGAAGAAAAATGCAACCTTAGTGTCGTTTTTAACCCTAGGTAAAAATGACACCTCCAGTGCCGTTTTCAATTGAGATAAAAACGACAACTCAAGTGTCATTTTCACTTAATGAAAATGACACTTGAGGTGTCGTTTTCAATGTGCATATTTTGTCGAATAAGCTTATGTGGGGTATATTTTTCAATTTTATTATTATTTTGATTTTTTTCGAAAGCTGACCCACGTATAAGAAACCAGAAGAAATACGAGAAAGAAACCTACCAGGGTCAAAACTCATGAAGAACATAAACCGTGACAACATATTTGTTCAGACCATTGATTTTCTAGTTATGCTCATAAAATTTTCCACCGTCGTTCAACTCCAAGCATCACCAATTGTCAACAAAATCATGATGCGGCCTAATCGTTCCTAGCTAAAATTCTTGTTGAAGAAGGGTTGTTGGAGGTCTTACGTCCTATCATATATATCATCAATATGGATAAAATAAAATCACGAAATGAGAATTGTATATGCTTACACTTCGTTGCTATCTTCATACATAGTAGCACTATTCAGGAATCAAGTACTTACTATTAAATAGTAATGTTCAGTCCTTAAATGAAACAAGTTTGATATAAGCACTTAAAATCATAGAAGACATCTCACAGATATAAAAAATCAGCTGAATTGCTCAACTTGAAATAAACACCACATTGCAAGCCCAAACAATCAAACAATAAGTTTGATTGGCAGAGAAGAATGAACTTTCGGTTCGATAGTGATTGTAAGTATGGGTACTTGCCGCTGCATCAAAGCTTGTTTTGCATGCTTTCAATTCGGGACACAACGTCGGACATTGTTGGGCGGTTGTCAGGATGTTGTTCAGCGCATTCCATGGCAAGATCCAAGAGCTGTGGCATTTCATCGTTCTGATACCTCAACAGCTCCAAGTCAAATACCTCATTGGACCAATCTTCCTGCTTAATCGACCTTACCCATCTTGGCAAATCCACATCTTCATCCTTCAGGAGGGGCTGTGCTGGTGCCTTGCCTGTTAGAAGCTCGAGAAGAAGGATTCCAAAGCTGTACACATCGGCCTTCTGTGAGACTCGGTTAGGTGATACTGAAGGAGGGCCAAGCTGGTTAAGGCCTTGATCGGAGATACGTGCTTTGTAATCCTCGGTGAGGAGAACATTGGACGACTTGATGTTGCCATGAGTGGATGAAACAGAATGGATGTAGTGAATGCCGCGGGCAGCATCAGCAGCAATTGTTAGCCTCGTCTCCCAAGCCAGAGGGGTGCGACCTGCTCCTCTGTTAGCTGACAAAATAGGAAAAGAAAAGAGACTTGAATCTTTTTGGTAAAATGCCAGTAGAGGCAAGCGTTCACATATTATACAACATTAAACACATGAATTATGGATTGTGGCCATATTCTGGAAGTTTTTCAAAAGATTTCAAGGAACTGTAAGTCAGAAACTTACAAAGAGACAACGCGAGTTTATCAATCTATTATCCCAAGAGAAAAACTGCTTAATCTAGAAAATTGACAGCAATACTAGTAAACCCAGCTTAATTTATCAGAAAAACAGGACAGCCAAAAATCTACGAAGTAACTTCTTCCGGCTCAAGTCAAACAGGACTTAACAGTTAAGAGACACCGAGGTTGAAGAGATTTAGAAATGTATTTACCGAAGAGACACATAAGAAAAGGACAAATAAACTTTGACAATAGAAGAAAAACACCAGATTACCTAGAACTCTGCAAGCAAGTACACATCTAAAAATGTTTCAAGTGTAGGAGGATCAAAACTAAAATACTAACAACGAAACAGAAGAATGACTAACTATTAAAGGTCAACATTCCATCACTAAACCATATGAATTTAAGTAGGTACGCATAGAATCTTATGCAAATGTCAACTGATTCTTCAATGGCAGATACTTCTCTTTTTTTATCATTAATGGCAGAAGATGGTAGATGTTGGATTTGGTTATAGAATCAGTCGACCGAAATTCTGGTTTCAGTCGACCGAATTACTCCAGGAGCCATGGGGCTCGGAACAGATCGAGGATCGGTCGACCGGTTCTAGGAATTCGGTCGACCGAAAAACGTCAGTAGATTTGGAGCTCAGATCGATCGAGATCCGGTCGACCGGTGCTGGGCAAGCGGTCGACCGAAAAGCGACAGGAGATGCAACAGCATGCAGATCGGTCGACCGGTGTTGGACACGCGGTCGACCGAAAACGTCCAGGAGCTTCGGGCGCTATTCAGCAGCGTGGAACGGTCGACCGGCTCGGGGCGAGCGGTCGACCGAATGTTGGCAGTTACGCAAACTAACTGAACACCAGTCGGCCGATGGGCAATTCCGGGTGACCGTTTTGAGGCAGTTATGCACGATCTGAATTATTCTCTGTACGAATTTAGCCCATTATAAATATGTTTTTTGCCCTAATCTTGTGACACAACATACAATACTTATTTCCTTGATAGAGATTAGGCTAGAGAGAGATGTATAGTGCTTTGGAAGACATATTGCTTCCAATCTTTTGTAATCTCGAAGACTTTTCTTGTTGGAGAAGAGCTTCAAGGAAAGGAAACCCGCAGGAGACCCCCTCAAGGACGTAGGCATCTTGCCGAACCTTGTAAAATCACATGTGTCGTGGTTTGCTTCAGGTGTATTGTGTGATTGCTTGTTATTTCATCTTATTTGTGTTTACTTGTTGCATTAAGATTGAGAGAGGGTCAGGAGTTATAGTTTCTGCGTTCAATATTCTATTTTGTGGTGCGTGTAATCAGCGTCGTGTTAGTACATTGTTGGATCCCCTCCCAACGGATTCCCAAGGACTAATTCTCAACACTAAATTCTTTAAAGTTGCGCACTGAATGATGGAAGATTTTCATAAACAAAATAGCAATTTGAACAGATAAAATGCCAACAAAAAACTACTACATTTACCAAAAATAATTGAAATTTTTGGCGACAATTGAACCACTAATGGCTAAAAGTAGAAAGCAGCAACAAGTCAAATAAGCAAGCTCACCATGAATGAGTGCGGAAAGACTTCCATTGGTCATGTAATCATACACTAGAAGTTGCTCATCCTTGGTGTAATAATACGCTCTCAGCGGCACCAGATTGGGATGTTCCATCGCTCCAATTGCCTCAATCTTCTCTCTGAATATCGTTTCAGGAGTACCCACATCCTTCAATCTCTTCACCAGTAAGACCATTCCTTCGTCCGTCGTCGCCTTGTAGGAAGTTCCTAATATCCCCTTTCCAAGCACCTCTGCCGAGGCCATCAGCAGATCCTCCAGACCATAATTTAGCCCGACACCGAAATGTATAACTTCTTTGCTACGCATATTTTTACTCTTCCATACGGCTGGAGCATTAGAAAAACTAGTGATGTTGGCTGGCGAGACAGGCGGGGCATTAGAGAAGGCCATGCTTGCGAAGTCTGCGCTTCGACTTCCTATTGTTGTGTCAGTTGGAGCTCTTCCATTCACTCCACTGGTTGCTGCATGTTTCCCTCCCATGGTGTTGGTGACTAATTCAGTTCTATTCTGTTTCAAAATTCAAAAAGAAGCCACAGTTATAACTTACGGGAATACATTTATTAGTAAAATTCGTGAGGGAAATGAATATTTTGCAATGTTAGTTCAAACGTAGAAGAAGAGCGATCTTCTTGTTTGGCCTTCGTTTTTAGTTTGCGACAAACATTTTCCTCCTTAAAACGACCCATACTTTATTTTAATTTCAATGTAAAATAACGTGCTGATAGAATTTGTATTGTTATGTATTTTTCTCTTATAATTTCGTATTTTACGTTGTTTGATAATGCTTTGGATAATGCTCTCCAAATGCTTTGTACTCTTACTTTCCCAAACTACAGTTGATGTAATTCTCCCACGATCGGGACATGTTGATCGACATACAAAATAACATTATAAGCATGTGCAGTTAAATCACTCTAGTGCTGAGCTTATCAAACAAAATCAAAGATTCCGTAATTGAAAGGGTCATCAAATTAAACAAAAACAGAAGCACTTTGACATATAAATAAAAGTTTGCAAGACGTGCGAGCAATTCATGAAGTGGTCATATCATGCGTAAGGAAAAATTATGGTGGAGGAAACAAGAAATTCACAATAATCTTCATGACAACCATAGTCTTTTGCGATGAAAAAGTAAACAAGAACATACACAAAACATGCAAGAGATCACAACCCAAATAAGATGCATGCTTGATTGAAAAACCGCATTTAATTGGCAGTGACGTGACGACTTCAGTTTAAAATTAAAGTGAATGCAATTGTGGCAACACATATATTTTCATCACTTAGCTCTTGCCTTTTGGATTTGCTCAATTCTTGCCACAACTTCAGACATTGTTGGTCTCTTATCGGGTTGACGCACCACGCATTCGATGGCAACATCCAAGAGCTTTGTCATGCCTTCATTTTGATCGAGATAAACCAGCAAATCCAAGTCAAACACCCCAACATCCCAATCATCGCGCTTGAATGATTGGACCCATTTAGCCAAACCCGAACCTTCATTATCAGCAAAGGAGTCATCATTGGGATGCTTTCCTGTGACAAGCTCTAGTAGAAGTACCCCAAAACTATAGACATCAGCCTTGTTGGGAGGGGGATCTACGATGCACTAACTCGACACGGATTACACGCACCACGATAAACAAATATTGAATGCGGAAATATAACTTCTGACCCTCTCCCAATCTCAATGCAACAAGTAAACACAATTAAGATGGAAATAACAAGCAATCAATCAACACACCTGAAGCAAACCACGACACACGCGATTTTACAAGGTTCGGCAAGATGACTACGTCCTTGGGGGGGGGGGGGGGGGGGGGTCTTCTGCGGATTTCCTTTCCTTGAAGCTCTTCTCCAACAAGAGAAGTCTCCAAGATTACACAATTTTGGAAGCAATGCGTCTCCCAAAGCTCTCTAGATCTCTCTCTAGCCTAATCTCTCTCAGGGAAATAAAGATTGTGTGTTATGTTACAAGATTAGGGCGAAAATCCTATTTATAATAGGCTAAAATCGTACAAAGAATAGTTCAGATCGTGCATAACTGTCTGAAAACGGTCGACCAGAATGTCCCATCGGTCGACCGAACTTCGGTTAGTTCGCGTAACTGCCATCGTTCGGTCGACCGCTCGCCCATAGCCGGTCGACCGTTCCGCGCTGCTGAACAACGCTCGAAGCTCCTGGACAATTTCGGTCGACCGCGTGTCCAACACCGGTCGACCGTTCTGCACTGTTGGAAAGCTACTGGACGAATTCGGTCGACCTCGTGTCCAACACCGGTCGACCGATTGTTGTGCTGAATTTCGTCTCATATCTACTGTCACTTTTCGGTCGACCGCGTGCCCAACACCGGTCGACCGGATCTTCAAAAGATCCGAGCTTCAAATCTACTGGCCGTTATCGGTCGACCGAATTCCCCGAACCGGTCGACCGTTCCTCGATCTGTTCCGAGCCTCCAGGCTCCTGGAGTAAATCGGTCGACCGTGACTTAAGTTCCGGTCGACCGTTTCTCCCTGTTTTCCTGTATTAACAATTATAAACCAAATTCCAACAATCTCAACCTTGGTTTAGAATTGTTACCTTAGCCTTCTTTGTCTCCGCATCCTTTGTGCTTCCTAGAAGCACCTTTAGCGCTACCCCCCGGAGCGCTTCTCCTTCTCAATTTCTGAGGACATTGAGAAGCTTCGAGCACAACTCGAACTTCTCCCGATTGACGACCTTAGTCATCATATCTGCAGGATTCTTACTCGTGTCGATTTTCTGGAGAACAACCTGCCCTTCTTCGATCCACTCCCGGATCCTGTGGTACCTTACTTCAATATGTTTGGTCCTTGAATGGAACGTCTGATCCTTGGCTAGATAAATTGCACTTTGACTATCGCAATGCAATTTGGTCACTTCTTGTTCCATCCCCAAAGAGCTAACCAAACCCTTCAACCATATAGCTTCTTTCCCGGCATCGACAACAACCATGTACTCCGCTTCCGTCGTAGACAACGCGGTAGTATGTTGGAGAACCGATCTCCAACTCACTGGACCTCCACCCAAAGTGAACACGTACCCTGTTGTGGACCTCCGCTTATCCAAATCTCCAGCATAATCTGAATCAATGTACCCCTCCACCTGCCTTTGTGCTCCATCTTTGGTGAACTTCAAGCTAACATCCATGGTTCCCTTCAGGTACCTCAACAGCCACTTCAACGCTTCCCAATGCTCCTTTCCTGGGTTAGCCATATAACGACTCACGAGGCTAACTGCGTGTGAAATGTCTGGCCTAGTGCAGATCATAGCATACATAACGGATCCGACTGCACTAGCATATGGAACTCTCTCCATATCTCTCCTTTCTTTTTCAGTAGAGGGGCTGCACTTCAACGAGAGCTTGAAGTGAGCACTAATAGGTGTGGCCACCTGCTTGGCATTCTCGAGATTGTACCTCTCGAGTATCTTCCGGATATAACTCCTTTGAGTGAGCAGAATTTCACCTCTCTCGGTATCCCTGGAGATCTCCATACCGAGTATCTTCTTTGCACTCCCGAGGTCTTTCATCTCAAACTCCCCGTGAAGCTTCAGTTTGAGATCATCTATATGCTTCATCTCCTTAGCAGCGATCAACATGTCATCCACATACAATAGCAAGAACACGTGTGTACCGTCTCCAAGACTCCGCATGTATACACTACTATCATAATCGCAACGTACAAAACCATTATTAATCATAAATAAATCGAACCTTTTGTACCACTGCCTCGGCGATTGCTTAAGTCCATAGAGGGACTTTTTCAGCTTGCATACTTGTCCTTCATTGCCTCGTGCGATGAACCCATCCGGCTGCTTCATATATATCTCTTCCTCTATGTGCCCGTGAAGAAAAGCTGTCTTCACGTCCATCTGCTCTAACTCCATGTTGTCCATAGCTACCATAGCTAACAACACTCTAATAGAGGTATGCTTTACAACGGGTGAGAAGATCTCGTTGTAATCGACCCCTTCCTTCTGAGCATATCCCTTTGCCACCAACCTTGCTTTATACTTTATCTCCTCCATAGGAGATGACCCTTCCTTCTTCCTAAAGATCCACTTGCACCCAATCGCGCGCTTTCCCTTGGGAAGCTCCGTTAACTCCCAAGTTTGATTCTTATGAAGAGATTCCATCTCTTCGGTCATGGCCACCATCCACTTGTTCATGTCCTCCTGCTCAATAGCTTCTTCGAATGTGCAAGGGTCCCCACATTCGGTAACAAGTGCAAACGCAATACTAGCATCATCGTGACCATACCTTACCGGTGCCTTTGTGATCCTCCTCTGTCTTCCTTGAGCAATACTCTCTTGCTCAGCTTCCTCCTCTACTTGTGAGTCAATTGTTTCCTGCTGAACTTCTTGATTCGATTCTTCCCTTGAAGTCGTGACCCCAACTTCACTTTCGTCATCCTGCATGGGAACCTCTTGCTGCTCTTTCTCCTCAAGGCCCTTGAGCAAACTTGTCTCATCAAAGACCACATTACTCCGTAGGAGTACCTTCTTGCTCACCGGATCCCAAAGCTTATATCCTTTCACTGCCCTATCGTAACCAAGGAATATACACTCCTTTGATTTCGAATCCAGCTTAGACCGTTGTGTCTCATCGACCAACGCATAGGCTTTGCATCCAAATATCCTAAGCCTCGAGTAATCAAATAGCTCACCCGTCCACACTTCCTGAGGCGTCTTTAATTCAAGTGTCGATGACGGTGAGATATTTACTAAGTAACATGCAAGATCTACAGCTTCCGCACAAAAATCCTTCGACAGATTTGCATGAAGCCTCATGCTCCTTGCCCGTTCACATAGTGTCCTGTTCATCCTTTCAGCTACGTCGTTTTGTTCCGGACTCCGCGGTGTAGTGAAATGCCTCGTGACGCCTTCTTTCTCACAGAAACTTGCAAACTCCCTTGAGGTGTACTCACCTCCATTATCTGTCCGTAAGTTCTTAACAAATTTTCCTGTACTTTTCTCTACTTGGGCCTTCTATGCTTTAAACTTATCAAGGACTTCAAATTTATTTTTCAGAAAATAAACCCATACCTTCCTCGAGAAGTCGTCTATGAATGTGACGAAATATTCGGCTCCACCTTTTGACCGAACCTGAGCCGGTCCCCAGACGTCTGAGTGCACATACTCCAGAATTTCCTTCGTCTTGTGGATAGCCGTCTTGAATCGAATCCTGTGTTGTTTACCAAAGACACAATACTTGCAAAAATCCAATTTGCAGCTCTTAACACCCTTCAGCAGTCCCTGTTTGTGTAGCTCACACAAACCCTTTTTCGACATATGACCAAGCCTCATATGCCAAAGTACGGTGTTGTCTTCGTCTTGTGCAACATTTGCTGCACCTTTTCTTGCTACTGCATTCCCGAGCATCCAATACAAGTTGCCCACATTGGTTCCCTTTATCACTGTCATCGCCCCATGAGTGACCTTAATCTTTCCGTCCCCGCCGGACCATCTCCACCCGAGAGTATCAAGCTCTCCTAGAGAAATCAGATTCTTCTTCAACTCCGGTACGTGACGCACACCCGTCAGCGTTCGAATGCACCCATCGAACATCTTAAACTGTACGGAACCAATACCGACGGTAGTGCACGACACATCGTTGCCCATAACAACGATCCCTCCTTTCAGTGGCTCATAGGATGTGAACCACTCCTTATCCGGGCACATGTGAAATGATGCTCCTGTATCCAAAATCCATCCAGATGATGATTTGTCAATACCTGCAGCGCAAACCGTTAGAACGTCGACTTCGTTCTTCTCCTCCACCACACTGGCGGAATTGTACCCGTCTTTCCCTTTCTGCAGCGACTCCTTGAAGGCCCTACAATCACGCTTCATATGACCAACCTTCTTGCAGAAAAAACATTCAAAGGGTCTCCCCTTTGATTTGGACCGGCCCCTTCCGTTGCTTCTTCCTTTGTTACCCGTCCTGCCCCTTTCTGGTGCTGCGATCAATCCTTCACCCTTCTCGAAAGAGTTACTACCAGAATTCCTCCTTGCATCGTAGGAGATCAGCGTGCCCTTGACTTCCTCCAACACCAACGAATCCTTGCCATATATGATCGTATTCACCAAGTTCTCATACGAGTCCAGCAGTGACGTCAATAACAACATTGCCTTGTCAACATCCTCCATCTTGTCCTCAAGCTGAGTCAAATCAAGTATCAACTTATTGAACACCGAGAGATGCTCAATGAACGGTGTGTTCTCCTTCATCCGAAGCATGTACAGCTGACGCTTCAGATTCAACTTGTTGCTAAGGTTCTTCTTCATGAACCTCTCCTCCAGAAGTTTCCAATATTCTGTCGCGGTCTTCGCAGATTCCTCGAAAAGCAAATCATCCGAGAGGCACAACTCGATGATTCCTATAGCCCGGAGATTCAGACTCTCCCACTTTTCGTCGGTCATCTTAGACGACTTCTTCTCAACCCCATCCAACGTCAGCAATAGCCAGTCCGTTTGAGACATCAACGCACGAACCCTCCGTTGCCATGTAGAGAAGTTCCCTTTCCCGGTGAATTTCTCCACCCGAAAATTCCGCGCTTCTTCCGTCATCGAAAGTGCAACCAATGCTCTGATACCAGCTGTTGGGAGGGGGATCTACGATGCACTAACTCGACACGGATTACCCGCACCACGATAAACAAATATTGAATGCGGAAATATAACTTCTGACCCTCTCCCAATCTCAATGCAACAAGTAAACACAATTAAGATGGAAATAACAAGCAATCAATCAACACACCTGAAGCAAACCACGACACACGCGATTTTACAAGGTTCGGCAAGATGCCTACGTCCTTGGGGGGGTCTTCTGCGGATTTCCTTTCCTTGAAGCTCTTCTCCAACAAGAGAAGTCTCCAAGATTACACAATTTTGGAAGCAATGCGTCTCCCAAAGCACTCTAGATCTCTCTCTAGCCTAATCTCTCTCAGGGAAATAAAGATTGTGTGTTATGTTACAAGATTAGGGCGAAAATCCTATTTATAATATGCTAAAATCGTACAAAGAATAGTTCAGATCGTGCATAACTGTCTGAAAACGGTCGACCGGAATGTCCCATCGGTCGACCGAACTTCGGTTAGTTCGCGTAACTGCCATCGTTCGGTCGACCGCTCGCCCATAGCCGGTCGACCGTTCCGCGCTGCTGAACAACGCTCGAAGCTCCTGGACAATTTCGGTAGACCGCGTGTCCAACACCGGTCGACCGTTCTGCACTGTTGGAAAGCTACTGGACAAATTCGGTCGACCTCGTGTCCAACACCGGTCGACCGATTGTTGTGCTGAATTTCGTCTCATATCTACTGTCACTTTTCGGTCGACCGCGTGCCCAGCACCGGTCGACCGGATCTTCAAAAGATCCGAGCTTCAAATCTACTGGCCGTTTTCGGTCGACCGAATTCCCCGAACCGGTCGACCGTTCCTCGATCTGTTCCGAGCCTCCAGGCTCCTGGAGTAAATCGGTCGACCGTGACTTAAGTTCCGGTCAACCGTTTCTCCCTGTTTTCCTGTATTAACAATTATAAACCAAATTCCAACAAGCCTTTTGTGAGAATTTACATTTATATATCACTTCCGGTGCATGGTAGCTTTTAAGCATTGGTATAACGGTTTGAGTTATAAGATGATCAGCAATACGAGCTATGTAGGGTTCAGCAAAGAGGACATTGGATGACCTGATGTTGCCATGATAATTAATCAAACCGGTTGAGTGGATGTACTGAATGCCGCATGCAACACCATATGCAATGCCTAACCTTGTCTCCCAATCAACAAGGGTGCGCCCTGATCTCGTCTTATCTGTAAAGAGAATGATAATCAACCATCTCTTCAGATGCTCATGAAGGTTAGTCAACAAGACAAATGCCTTTATAAACTTTAAGACAGACTTTCTATTTAAGAAATTGGCCTTTTGAGCTGATGGGAATATGCTTTAACACGTATTGACGACAACCTTAAGATAGAATCAATTTCAACAAAAAGGTAGTTCTGTTGAGATGTCGCATAACATTTGTTACAGCCAATTATGAACCTGACATTTTCGATCTACTAGTCTACAAAGACTAACTACAACCAAACATAAGTTAGTAGTTCAACAAAAGATATTAATACTAGCTGTACATTAGCATTAGTCGAAGTTCAAAAACAAAGAAGCTATTAAATTAAACGTTTGGAGAAAAACCGCTCACCATGAAGGAGTGCAGAAAGACTTCCATTGGGCATGTAATCATACACTAGAAGTTGTTCATCCTTGCTGTAATAATAGGCTCTCAGCGGCACCAGATTGGAATGTTGCATCCCTCCAACTACCTCTATTTTCTCTCTAAACTCCGCCTCCAGAACATCCACATCCTTCAATCTCTTGACTGCCACGACCACCCCAACCTCCAATATCGCCTTATAAGAAGTCCCAAACACCCCCTTCCCAAGCACTTCAGCCGAGGCCCTCAACAGATCATCCCGACGATAATTTAGCCCGACACCGAAATGTACAACTTTTTCACTACTCATATTCTTACTCTTCCATACGGCTGGAGCATTAGAAAAACTAGTGATGTTGGCCGGCGAGACTGCCGGGGCATTGGAGGAAGCTGTAGCATCCGTGTTTGGATTTCCCATCACATTTCCAGTTGAAGCTCTTGCACTCGAAACTCGACGGGTTACTGCTTGTTTTGCAACTTTTGCTCCCATCGTTTTGTTGCCGAATTCGGTTATATTTTGTTGGGAAATTCAAAAGGTAGATGCACAGTTATAACTCGCAGGAATACTGATTTATAATAAAAAAATCGAGGGAATTGAATATTTTTGGATGATTAGTTCAAAGAGAATGTTGGGATTGACGTTTTGTGACTTATCGTTTCAGTTTGCAACGAACATTTCTTTCTTTTTAACGATCCACTTCTTTATTTTTAGTTTCAATGTTAAAGTCTCGCGCCAACAGAATTTGTATAATTGCGTCTTTTTTTTGCAATTCGATATTTTAGATTGTTTGATCAATTGACTGAGCTTTCGGGCAATGTGGATATTGACTTCTATCCGATTGAGGATACACTTTTATACCATAATTCCATTTCGCAAGCAACGGCGCTGTCAGATTTCAGCAATTCTACTACTCGTAAACCAAAGGCGTAGACGTGGATATCCTGATACCATCGTTTACTTCTAGAAATGACATTCTTGGTCAACTGAGAAATAATTATGTAGTCATTGAGTTTCAAACTAAGAGCAATTAACCTATTCATCCGAAAAAATATAGTTAATGCAAACCATTAAATTGAGCAGTAGTGGTTATGTTAAATATGCAATGTAGATGTCAATCAAGTTATATTTTAAGTTGTTAAGTGGAAGCAAGTAGGCGTTTAATTTGGTTCCATACATTCTTAGCAAAACATTTTCTCTGGTATTTGTAGACCAACCAAGATAGCATCACAGTGGGAAGATAGACACAAATTCAGCAGTGGATAAGTTGCTCTCTAAATTGATCCAAGATTAATTTTGATGACTGAAAGAGTACGTCAAATTAAGAGGGTCCAAGATCCTATCCAATTGGCTGAGCTGTAGAGTTGTGAAGAAGCTGGACTTAAAGAAGACTAGAGCAGGATCAATATTGGTTCGGGTATTCAATTGGTTTTAGTTCTTTACTTAAAAGGTTGTTTAACCTTCTTCACTTGTATGAACTCTATTTCTCGGTGAAATAATTCTGTACTCCGGTTTGAGGTGTGTAGATGGGACCGGCGCACGGGATGCCGATGAATTGATTTGCTTTGTTGAAGCGCAGATTTGTGTAGTACTCTAAAAATACTTCTAAATATATATTCACTTCTCTCTCTTCCTCACATCTCTTTGAGAGGCTATTTGTGAACTTATAATTAGGGGTGAAACTTTGTGTCCGAAATCCGTCAATCCGACCGACTCCGTATTCGAAATCAAAAAAATTATCCGAGAAAAAAAAATCCGCAACCGAATTTGTATTCGGATATAAACATCCGTAAAAAAACGAAGCGAATATGGATATTGGTACATCCGATTCGAATAATATCCGATTCGTATTTTATATGCACATATAAATAAATAAATAAAATATATACAATATATATGAATTAAATTATGTTATTAATATTATATTTAATATTTTTTCATATAGGCAAAAAATAAAGATTGAAATTTATTCTTGTTTAGATCAATCACAAAATGTTTTTAAGTCTATTCGGATTTTTTAACGAATTCGGATATCCTAATTCGGAATGGATTTTAAACTTGATTCGGATGCGAATTTATTCGAATTCGGATCCGAATTTGACGGATACGAATTTGGATCTCTTTCTCATACATTCGCTCGGATTCGAATTCGTATTCGGATTCGAGAAAAAAAACGGATACGAATTTGGATACTGGCACATCCGCTTCGTATCCGCTCCATTTTCACCCCTACTTATAATTATCTAAATAAGGCATCATATCGAAAAAGGAAAAATACCATAGCAAACTTTCAAACTGGGACAGTTTTAATCACAACTTGATCGACATAAAAGTAAACTTCAATCGGAAAGTGAAGATAACTTTACAAGCACATTCTATCGAATCACCACACATCATAACTGGTATCGCTCTATGCGGGTCACTATCTCAGGCATCGTTGGGCGTTTCTCAGGGTATTGCGATACACACTCCATGGCAAGATCTAAAAGCTTCATTATCTCGTGATATTCATCTGGGTAATCCAACAATTCCAAATCAAACACCTCAACAGGCCACTCTTTGTGCTCAATCGATTCGACCCATCTGGTCAAATTCATACCTTTATCCTCCAACGTTTGATTTGGTGCTTTCGCTGAAACTAGTTCAAGCAAAACCACACCGAAGCTATAAACATCGGCCTTTTGTGAGAATTTGCGTTGATCAATCACTTCAGGTGCAAGGTAGCTTGTATCTTGTAATGATGTCTCTGGTTGAACGAGTTGAGCAACACATTGCTCGGAAACATGAGCTCCTTCCGATTCATCAAATACGATATTAGATGATTTAATGTTACCATGTGAAATAGTCGGAGCAGTCGAGTGGATGTAGCTAATGCCACAGGCTGTGTCATAGGCAATGTGTAATCTTCTTCTCCATTCGAGGGGGGTGCGATCTGATTCTCTACTCCCTAAATAAGATGAAATTAACTCAATATCTTTGCATTATGATCAAGTTGTAGCATGTGTAGTGCTAATAGAAGCTAAAAGGTAAGTAAATTACAATTTGTCATCCTCAATTATAATTAAGTAACACTGACTATGGAACTTTAAAAAGTCACATTTATACCCTTAAATTTTGATTTGTTTAATACGACGACATGAATAACACCACCATTCAAGGAAGAAGAGATTCGCACATACTCAAATTTCATATACGACGTGAATATCTATCGTATGGTAGCATGTTCAAAATGGTAGCATAATAGTGTCATAGATCATGTCAATACGTTTCAAGGTACCTTTGCCTAAATTCAATAAAAACTAAACCAACAACTTAAGAAAAATGAAGAAAACAAAAAAGAACTCACCATGTATGAGTGTAGAAAGGCTCCCCTTGGGCATGTAGTCATATAAAAGAATTTTGATATCCTTGTTGAAATAATAAGCTCTTAACGACACAATATTAGGCAGTTTCATTGCCCCTACAATCTCGGCTCTCTCTTTGAATTCTATCTCAGAAACGTCCACATTTTTCAAGATCTTCACCACGAAAACCGCCCCCACACCCAACGATACCTTGTAAGACGTTCCAAATGTCCCTATACCGAGCAATTCCGCCGAGGCAGTCAATAAATCCTCCACGTTGTACTTCACCATACCTTCAAAAAATGATGTTGTTTCGGTTCGACTCGTGTTAGCCTCTGATAAATTAGGTTGAGCAACCGGCAAAATTGAGATTTCCAGTGTAGTATTTCCATGTGGATTCGCGTCACCCTGTCCACCTCCCAGCGATTCAGCTGTTGGCTTTCTGCAGCAGATGCATATATATATACATCCTAAAACTGTTCCGACGGAACAAAATACCATTGCAATAAGTATGTCTGACATCAGGACTAGACTGTAAAGAACCACCGGTTCGGATCAGATTTTAGAGGAAATGGGCATTAGATTTTGAGAGCAATACAAGGTCTTAAGTATAATTGTTGCTTACCAAGGCAAAAACCTCCAATTAGAACTACCAAAATAGTGAACTTGTCGAAATTATATATGCCCGTACTCAGACGTGGATTATGACTTACCTCGTAATTTTTATGCAACTTCCTTTCTATTATTTCGATTTATATAAGTATAAAATGTCTTCTTTATAGTTTGGGAGAACGTTGAATGGTCTGGCTAACTTTTCTAAAATATTTTGGTCTTGATCTTTTCCAAGAAAATTAATAATGCGGATTAACAGTGGTATTCGTACAATACCACCAAGTCAGTTGTTCCAAGTTAAAGTTTTTTTCGATAACGTGCGACGCGGGGGATGGCCAACTTTAGTGTCGTAACTGAGGATGCAATTTCCTTCTTCTCTGTTGCAGTATCTATCGCACATTACATTGGCCTTTCATTTCCTTGGCTTTTGTGTACTGCTTAATGGAATTTTCTTCGAGATTCATGTCCGATTGTTCGTCGACAAACTATGATCGTTATTCTTAAGAAATTATTCTAACATTTTATTGATAGCTTATCTTATTAGCTGAGTAGGGAATTCCACCTTCCTTGTCTAAGAATTATTGATTAAAAAACACGAGCTACTTTTTGGAGTTTCGATCAATACAAATTCCGTGGAAATGTATTTCATAAACATAATTTATGTTGTTACTGTTGAATATTGATCTATATTTGTTAAGAAAACAAATCCAGGAAAAAAACGGTCGACCGGATAGGATCCGATCCGCCGTACCAAAACTCCAGACACTTTTGACGAGGCAGAGTTCGGATGACCGATTTGGATTCAGACAACTGAACCAAGATTTCAGACACTTTGGGAGCAGCTGGGATCGGACGACCGAATTGGATTCGGTCTACCGTCAGAAGACAACAGACACTTCGGAACAACGGGTTCGGTAAACCATTGGAGGGATTTTTGGTGTTCCGAGAATCTGAAAGAGTGTCGAAATTGGAACGGTCCACTGAGGGTGCTCGGTCGACCGTGGGGTTGTTGGAGAATTAGTTAGTTCGTGGGAGAAGCGTTCTCGCGGTAAACCGAACCACGTGAAGAAGGGTTCCAACGGTAAACCAACCGCATGAAGAAGGGTTCCAACGGTAAACTGGGAAGGATTCGGGTAACCGAATCGCAACAGGAAGTGTTCCTGTTTAGTCAAGGACGGTCGACCGAAGGAGCATCGGTCGACCGTTGCCCACGATTTTTCAGCACGGTTTTGCTTAATTGTAGTTCGGTTTTTGAGTCTATAAAATGATTTGTTTGCTCTAGATTTCAAAATATAACGTAGAAGTGTAATATTTCCTTAATTGTGAGTTGAGAGATTAGGGTAGAGAAAGATCTAGAGTGCTTTGGAGGACATATTGCCTCAATATACTTGTAATCTCGGTTGCTTCTCTTGTTGGAGAAGCGGAAGAAGGAAAGGAAACCCGCAGTAGACCCCCAAAGACGTATGCACGTTGCCGAACCTTGAAAATCGCATGTGTCGTGGTTGTTTCAGGTGTGCGTTTGCTTGTTTATTTCCATCTTATTTGTGTTCTTGTTGCGTTGATATTGGGAGAAGGTCTGAAATTTATTTCCGCAAGTCAATATTCCGCAAGTCAATATTCGGTATTACGTTGTGCGTTTAATCTGTATCGTGTTAGTGCATTGTTAGATCCCCTCCCAACGGTTACTGGTGTTTAATGCCTTCCTTGCAATCTTAATTCAGGTTATGCAGCCGGAATTCTTCCTTGCAATCTTAATTCAGGTTATGCAGCCGGAATTCTTAAAGACAACACTGAAAATAAATAGTATTTTACCGATTATATACTCATGCACTTATGGTTTAAGAGACCGAACTGAAAAAATGCTTCATCTGGTTGGACCAAAAACTGATTGAGCGTACTTAGAAGACCGACGGGCCAGAATCCAATTAACAGTCTTAAGATCACTCGATTACCTAAACCAAAAAAAACCTTAACCCATCCGAACTCCCTTTCCCACTCGATTCCCAACCCCGACTGCGGAACCCCCTCTAGTGGCACCCTCGCCCACCAGTTGTTACCTCCGATCAACTCAGATGACCTCATGGAACCTAGTATAGACACCACAAGTGGGTTTTTTTACTTCTTTGACTTCTTCATTTTCTTTTGAAATCAAGGGCCAAGAAATCAAAGGCTTAACTAAAATATAGCACCAGTCTCAGGTTCTAAATGCATCATATCAACACTAAACCTGACGCCAATTCAGTCCAAGGAGGTACTAGACATTATAGCTTTAGTTAACCCAACACATATCATATTCTACTCTTACTTGCTTTATCAAATAAAAATAAATCAACTACTACACAACTAAAATGAAACAAGAATACAAGATTTCACACCCAGCTGCTTCTGAATCAATTGTTCAAACTGAAATACATACTATGATAATGGATTATGGATATATATATATATATAGAGTAAGGATAGAATGAGCCCTGGACTCATTTTGTTTAAATGAGCTCCTCAAGATCTAACTATTTATCTCAATCTGAATGGTTGTGAGCATTTTACTTAAAGTGAGGGTAGTAAAGTAATTTTAGAATCTTCCCAATCATCCATATTCCTTTATTCCAAGAAACCCAAAATCTCTCTCACTATTCCTCCCAAATTCCTCATTGCCTTTCTCCTCTCCCTCCCAACCCTACCCACGATCTCCCATCCAAGTCGTCTCCTCCTACGCCATCCATTTCGTCGGAGAATCATTAGGAATTGTAGGATCTTAAGATATTTGGTTGGTTTTGTGGATGTTTGGTTTAGTTTCGGGATTTTTTGGGGGATCATGGGTTGACTTCGTGGATATTATATGTGATGATTTCTTTTGGTTTGTTTTCCGAATTTTTTCGGGAGAACATTGGTTGATTTCGTTGGTATTGGTTTTGTGGATGTTTGGTTTGGTTTAGTTTCGGGTTTTTTGGGGGGGTCGTGGGTTGATTTCGTGGTTATTTGATTTGTGATTGAATTTGATGATTTCTTTTGGTTTGGTTTGTTTTCAGATTTTTTTGGGAAAACATGGGTTGATTTCGTTGGTATTGGTTTTGTGGATGTTTGGTTTGGTTTTGGGAATTTTTTGGAGGATCATGGGTTGATTTCGTGGATATTCGATTTGAGATTGGATTTAATGATTTATTTTGGGTGTCGTTGATTTCGTGGATATTCAACTTATGTAACATGTGTCGTTGTTCGTATTAAATATTATATTAGATTCACAACCGTAATATAATGATGTAGCCGTAATATTAGTTTGTTAGTCGTAATATAGTGATTTTTTTACTAAAGTGACATGAAGTGATGGATGAGAGCATCATGTGTAACTGAAATTGTTGTTCGTAGAAAAATTAATATTACGTTCGAAACTGTAATATAAATTTGGTGTAATAATATGATATCGTTAGCCATAATATAATGTAATTTTGTTTAGTAACGTTTCGTAAATACTAATGGATGATTATGTCATGTGTAATGGAAATCGTTGTTCGTAAAAAGATTAATATTACGTTGTAAACCATAATATAATGTTGTTGCCGTAATATTAGTTTCTTAGCCGTAATATTTAGATTTTTTTATACAAAAATTCGTCAAATTCCAAGAACATTGGTTTCAATCTATTCATATAACACATTCAAAAAATAATTTATTGAATGTGAAATATGAGAATGGAGCAAGCAAAATCTGGTTTCAGTACTTATAAATCCCAAAAATAGGAAACTCGAACCATTTAGAAAAAGTAATACTAAGAAGGGAGTGAAGTCTGTTACTAAATATTAGTTGTATCTATTATATTTAATATTACGTTCACAGCTGTAATATAATGTTGTTGCCGTAATATTATTTTATTAGCCGTAATATAATAACATTATTTTTAGTAATATGATGTTGTTAGCCCTAATATAATGTCATTTTGTTTACTAAAGTTTCACAAATAGTGATGGATGACTGCATCATATGTAATAAAATTCGTTGTTCGTATAAAAATTAATATCACGTTGACAACCGTAATATAACGTTGTTGCCGTAACATGATGGTGTTAGTCGTCATATAATGTAATCATTTTTATAAATATTCCCGAAATGCCAAGAATTTAGTTTCAATCTATTCATATAACATGTCAAAAAATAATTTATTGAATGTGCAAGTAGTCATATAAACATGCACACACATATATACACACACAATTTGGAGACTAATCGCAGAGTCTCAATTTGAGATGTTATTTTTTACAAATCAAATTTAATTTAACACTTAGAAAAAAGACAAAGTTGATCATTCACTTGGAATCCATTGACGAGATCAACCGGGTCGAATTTCTTCTTCAATGACGTTGTCAATGCTATTGTGTCCACACGATCCCCCACCACTGCGATCTGATTGTTGTCGTATCCTTCCAACTTGACTTCTGTGATACCTGAACAACATATTATTAGTGATTAGTAAGTTTGCTATATATTTTATCAAAAATATTATAAGTAGTATTGTAGTAACCAAATTTGGACTGACATTGTAGTGCCATGTGAAGTGCTGTCTTTGAATTGGCATTATGCACCTTTAAAACCTTATATAAAGTAAGTATTAATTCAAACAGTAAATATCAACCAACGTCCAGCAATAGTGATCCAAATTTCTTAAAGATTATCTTCAAGGAATCTAGCTTCAAGGAGCACTTTTGCAGCTTAAACCAACCTGACACAACCAAACACATCAAAACCCAAAATTCCAGTTTCCATCGAACTCCAGAAACACTTTTGCAGCTAAATTGGTCCTCATTCTACATTCACTATCTCAATACAACACTAACGTTAACGAAATTCTGACTAACCGTCTGTCGGCCTTGCTAGAGAGAAGCAAGTTGGCATCGCCATCGTAGATCAAACTCCGGGCCCTAAACAAGTCCTCATCCAACTTCACACAAAATGACATTTCTTAGAACAAACAAGAAGGGAAGAGAATATTCGGGGAAGGGAATAGACCTTGTCAGCGAGCTTGGAGTCGATCTGGGAGGCGAAGGCGGCGATGGAGTTGCAGAACCTCTTGAGATCAAAGTCGAGGGCACGTTGGCGGAGGGACTGCTCCTCGTTCTAGGTGTGGGAGAGGAAGGAAGAGGCGACATCCTGGAGTTCGCTGCCCGAGTCGACACAAGTGAGCCTTCGATGGCACCTGACGCCCCTCCTGGTAACCTTGATGCCCCGGAACTCGGGGAGGCCGCAGGAGCATGGCCATTGAAAGAGGCGGAGGAGGGCTTGGAGGGGTGAAACATGAGTTTGGTTTGAGAAGATAAAGAATTAATTTGAGTTCCAATTTTACCCTTTCTCTAAGTAAAAATAAGAAGATCAAACATCCACCTTTAGATTTGATTTGGATGGTAGATGTTTAAGGGGTTCACTTAAACTAAATGAGCCCAGGGCTCATTCTATAATCTCTGTATATATATATATGCAAGAGGACAATTTCCTTTATAAAAAAGACAAGGTCACAAGGTATTCTAATGGTCTATGTGACTATGTAGCATCTGCTCTTTTATTAGCAACACCGCATGTGCTAATATACCAATTACTAACGGTACTAAGTGAAGTAGTAACTCATCAGAAGAACATAGGAAAAGAAGATAAAACCCCAACCATATATAAGAAACTAGAAGAAATACAAGAAAGAAACCTACCAGGGTCAAAACTGAAGACCATAAACCGTGACTATATTTGTTCAGACCATTGATTTTCTAGTTATGCTCAAAAAAATTCCACTGTCGTTAAACTCCAAGCATTACCAATTGTCAACAAAATCATGATGCGGCCTAATCGTTCCTAGCTAAAATTCTTGTTGAAGAAGGGTTGTTGGTCTTACGTCCTATCATATATATCATCACTACGGATAAAATAAAATCACGAAATGAGAATTGTATATGCTCAAACTTCGCTGCTATCTTCATATATAGTAGCACAATTCAAGAATCAAGTACTTACTATTAAATAGTAATGTTCAGTCCTTAAAAGAAATAAGTTTGATATAAGCACTTAAAATCATAGAAGACATCTCACAAATAAAATGAAAAAAACTAGGGAATTCTAGCAACCAGAAAATCTAGTGCCTACTTTGGTCCACAAAGATAATGTTAGCAAATACAAATACGCTCAATTCACAACAGGGGATGCATCATAGAGAAATCAGGTGACCAAAAAATGCAAATTGTTGGCCACTTAAACAGGGGAGCTGTCCATTTAATATGATAAACATTGAACTGCTGCGTTAGAGGAGAAAATAACACAATACAATAAGAATGAAGCATAATAGACCACAAAACTTTGATCTGAGTTCAATAAATAGAATCTTACTACAAAGAATCATAGCCCATAAATTCCATAAAATTAATAATAACTTATATTAGCTTTTCAGTTTCATGCATATTTTCTAAATGATATTGGAGGTCAAGGTTCAAATTTAAGAGACAAATTTACCACTAAGAGGTTGATGGTCGACCTTAAATAGACCTAAATTAGATTATTAGAATGGGCTGGGCCGAGGATAGGTTTACTGACTTACAATCACTATACAAATAAGACTACGTGTCTATTCTTTGCCTACCCTCAAGGGCAAATTTACCTGTGAGCACGCATGGGGCACTTGCCCAATCCACCGACGTGAATGTTTTTTTAAAATCAAATAGATTAGCACCCATGCAAAACGTAGATATTTACATGTATACACATGTAATTTGAAAAGACGGTTAGAGAAGCAAGGTGTAATGGCATGACAATACTTTTATTTTTACTTGTGAATCCAAATCCTACATGTTTTTTTAGTTTTCTTTTCAACAAAAGACAAATTAAAAACATGTCACCCATTATAATCAAACTTCTGACCTATTGTGATTCGAACTAGAGTACAATTATGTTGGTCACAAGTTTAATTCTACTTGATTCAATTTTTTTTGTAAAAAAAAAGACCGTGGAGCCGAACCCGAGTTCATATGCACTAATATTCATAAAAGTTTTATCACACCAATACACCATGCATGTCTACATTTTGCTGTTTTGCAGGAACACCAACCTACATAATTTAAGGAAGATACACCTACATGATTTAAAGAAAATACACCGCCGGTGAAGTGGACACATGCCTATGCCCAAACCAAGATCTGCCCTGATTATGTAAACAATTCACAGATCAAGCTCAGCATTGAAACCATACCAAACCTTAATCAACTCATAACTCGATTGGCACAAAATTATGTGGTTGAATCAGTTTGTCAACCAAATCCAAATCGCAACATTACCGCATCACAAACACATCCAAACTAAAATCCTTTAAACAACACAATTATCCGCATCAAGGTCTAGTTTATAACAGAAAACACACAGATCCAAAACACTTTCCCATCTAATCACCGATCCATTACAAAATCCACATCACACAGCAAAGGAAACCAAAAACAAGCACGGAAACACCAAAACCGAGAAGATCAAAGCAAATCCGACTTGCCTAAAACTCCCGATCTCCGATCAGTCCTGATTCTTCATCTTCTCGATCCTTTGCGTAAGCTGCTGGACTCTCACAACAAGATTCGTGACGGAAAACAGAAGCCAGTAGAACAGCAGCGCGGCGGCGATGAGGAGCGCGTTGCGCTGGGACTTCATGATGGACTTCTGGTGGCGGAGGTTCTCGGACGGAGTGCAGGTGTGCTCGTTGGAGCAGGAGGGACGGTTCTCGTACTTCCAGTAGATGTCCATGAGGAGGAAGAGGCAGAAGGGGATGACGGAGAGGAAGGGCTTGAGCGCGCTCCGGGTGACGGCGACGAGGCCCTTCCGGAGGCCGTCGAGGCCCGGGAGGGTGAGCAGGAGGAGCATCACGGCTTCGGCGCCGGCGGCGTAGCCAAGGACGACCCACTCGAGGGCCATCAGGTTGAGATCGGAGTTGGATTTGGGGATTGGGGGGTGGACGGTGGGTTGGGGAGGGTGGGGTATTTATAGGGACTGACTTGGGTGTGCAATGGGGTACGTGGCTGCACGGGAGTTTGCGGAGGTTCCACGTTCCTTCTTCTAATCTTGAATTTTTGAAAGAAAAATAATAATTTGTTCTGATTTTCTACCTTCTGATGTCAATTGCAAACGCAAATTGTATGGCTGTAATGAATATTTCTGTTTCTTTATTTATTCGATATCTCAAAATCAGTAAAGTTGGTTGGTTCCCCAACATGATAAAAAATAGTTTGGATTTTGCAATTTTTTTCCTATAATGTGCATCTTTGTCTTTTTCATGAAGATTGGGCTTAATGCCGAAGCGGTGCTTTTTTTTCCTTCGTTGTGAAGAATAGGATCGAGATACTTTAGACAAATGTCTTCCTAATATGGCACCATTTTTCCCCTTGGTAATACGATACGAGTAGAAAAGAATAACGTCACTCCCAAGTAATGCCAATTGCATAACATATTCGTGCATTCAAGTAGTCCTTCGATGACGTTCCGTCCATAAACTCACATTAAGAGCATCCTTAATAGAGGCGGATCAACCTGGGCGCCTAACCATGTCGGTTTTCCCGTGGAAATGGGGTGCCACGGAAGCCCACACTCTCCCGCCCATGTGTGAAATCGGGTGGCAGAGCTCGTGATCACCTGCCTGGGTGGGTGATTTTTTTTTGGGGGGGGGGGGGCACGTGTTGCCCTCTCATTTGTTAAAATTGTTTTTTGTTAAAAAACTTAAAAAAATCATTTAAAATTATTTTATCAAAATAAATTGAAAATATGTTTTTTATTTGTTTGTTTTTGTAGTTTTTTTGTGATTTTTTTTACGTAGGATTGATCTCCAAATGATGTGGAATGGAGAGAATATAGGGTGTGTGGGGTGTTTCTGGGTATGATTAAGAGAATTTTTTGAGTGAGTTTAGTGAGCTTACATGGGAGAGAGAATTTGATGTGGCAAAGAGAGAGAGAGCGCAGGGCGCTCGGAGTAGCCCAGGCACCGTTAAACATGGTCTAACCCCGAGTCTCTTATGAGTCCACCGCAACACTTACCTATTGCTACAAAACTTAAGTTGTTTGGTTATTGTAGTAGTAGACTCATGTCTTTATATCACACTTCTAATTCGTATTAGCTGATGCGACTAAACTTGGGGGTGTTACAACCTACTGCACTTAAACACCTGACGTCGTTGTCAGGGTCAAACTCATTAATCAATCGATTAAGCGTTGTAGGATTCTAGAAGTGTCTCTCACCCTGTAGCACTTAGTTTGCGCAATTCCGGTCAGTCAAGGCTCTGATTCCATTTGTAATGTCCGTTCCCTGAGTATGAGTATAGTACGTCACTCATGGGTCTACTGTCCTACAATACTCACTTATTGTTACAAAATTTAAATTTATTATTGCAGTAGTAGACTTATGTTTTTATATCTTTTACTGTTAATTTCTTATTAGCCATAGTGGTGCTAAACTTTTGGGTCGTTCACACAAAACAAACTGGATTCGTAATGTCACTTTTTGAAGAAAGAAAAAAGAGTGTGGTTGATTATTTTCGTAATTCTGTGTCATGGTCATAGATCTTAGAAGACACCAGAAGCCTAAATTCCCCCATCATTAAGCCCATGGAAGCAAACATTATGGCCCATCAGACTCAATTGACGAGAAAAGGCTCTAAATTATTAAAGCTCAGTTTGAGTCCAACTCAGGTCTATGTATTGAATTTTTTATAGTTGAATACGCAAAACATGAATCAATTTGATCTCAGAACATGTACCGGATGATAAGAATAAGGTTTTAGTGAGGTATTGAAATTAATGACAGTGAAGATAAATCAGTTTGTTGTCCATCAAGCTTGTTTTAATTTCATAAAGTATTTTCATCACTATTTGCATACAAGGTTTGTATATCATTACTTCATTTGTGATTTCTTTTGAGCAAGATAACATACATTAGTTGTCAAGAGCTCAAATTATGTGTAAACAAAGTTACTCAACTGATAGTCAGTTGATGAAAAGCTTGTTGCGTACAAAATCATTGGGATATCTAATTAAGCTTATGTAGGTAACAAGCTTGTAGTAAGATTAACAAAAAATAATTTGGATTGAAGATGAACTATAAATAAAACCCTGCTGAACCGAAACTAAACTTATAGCGTACAAGCTCTCTAAAATCATCACCCATACTCCAAATCACAGAAGTGTCTGTGAGGCTTCGTTTAAGTGGTAAACAGAGCTGCAAGTAATCAGTCGGATTCTATTAGTGCGAAATGAGAAGCCCTTCAAAGTGAGAGGTCTAGAAAGTTATATATGGCTTATAGATTAATTGCTACAACCAATTACAACTTTTAAGTAAAGTTCTCTTTATTGCACAGCTGATCCACCACCGGATCACCTTTAAATTCCTAAAAGAACATCCATTCCATTTCTTAACAAAGAAGTGAGTCTGCATTAGCAGAATCAAAAGGCATGCATGTGTATATACTGCCCAACAGCAAAGAAAAGCAAACACAACAACATATATCATTGATACAACTTTGCATAGAATATGCACAGAAGACCCTACTCAAACAGTCTTGTTCCTTCACAAATAGTCATTACCAATACAACAAGCACCAGACCAAAGAGAAGTAGCACAACAGTGGTGTGACAATGCAAGATCTCTTTTTCTTCGTTCTGATATTGTTCTTCTTCTTGCCATCCGTATCGTGTGCTTCGTATGATGATCCGACTTCGTTTGTTTACGCCGGATGCTCGGAACCTAAGTACTCGCCGAATACACCATACCAGTACAATCTTAACTCTCTTCTAGCCTCACTGGCGAATTCCGCTTCGATGTCGAACTACGCCAACTTCACGTCTTCTGTGGCCTCGGCCTCGGCTTCAGTGAATGGGCTGTTCCAATGTCGTGGGGACATGTCCATTCCTACCTGTAATTCTTGTGTTCGTGCTGCCATCAACCAACTTAACACTCTCTGTTATTTAGCTACTGGAGCTACCCTCCAACTTCATGGTATTTTTCAAGTTTATTCACTACTTATCTTGATCTACCTAAAATTAGATTTAAAATTTGTAGTTATATTGAAAATGCGATTAACCGAACACCAGATGTATTTGTAGATTTAAGGGTCCGTATGTAATTAGGGTGTTTTAAGGCTTAGATATGTTGCATTTAAACACCCATGTTCTAACTCTATTAAAGTTTGTGACGCACATTAGGACATAGTTAATCCAAGCTACGTTAGTGAAAGGTTAAAAGAAGAAGTGTAAATTTTTTCGTCGCAATCGATTTTGCCTGGTGAATTTCTCCTGACATATGTGTAGCACCTTGGACAGTAGAGATGTTGTGTGAACAATTTTATATAAATTCTTCTTGTGGTTTGTTTATTCTCTTATTGTTGTGTTTGTTTTCGTTTTTTTTTCTCAAATAGAAACTTCTGACCATCATAGATCAGAGGATTCATTGCGAAACTTTCTCTTGTGAAAGTCAAAATGTATGTTTTCATTCTTCTTTCTTAAGTTCCCGCGTCTAATACTTTGAATCTTTGATATAAAAGGTTCAAAAACGTTTTCGTTAACTACTAAAGTTCTAACTTCTAAGCATCGGATTTAGAGAACATAATAGCTTAAATCGATGCATGAATTTCTCTGTAAAGTCTTTTCTACTTGTTCTAAATTTCTTATTAAAAATCTGTATATATATTGGCTCTCTATTTCTACTTCAAATATTACAGGATCTCACTAAAATCTTATAGGTTGTGTAGTGCGGTATGACAATGACAGTTTTATTGGCGAACCAGACACAACCCTCGTGTACAAAAAATGTGGTACCACCAACGGCGGTAGCGACACAGACTTACTGGGCATGAGAGAATCCGTGCTCGGAGGACTAGAGGCAGGCCAGGGTCCCTTCCGTGTCACTCGTGCGGGGAACGTGGACGGCTCAGCACAGTGCGTGGGGGACCAGAATGCCAAGGATTGCGACATTTGCATAAAGGAGGCGGTGGCGGATCTAAGGAATGCATGTGGCGGTCCGTCGGTGACTGGAGAGGTGTACCTCGGGAAGTGCTATGTCGAGTACTCGTGGAGTGGACAAACGTCTTCCAGCGCGAACTATGGAGGCGGCCGACATGGTAAGATGATGTTCAATTGGTGGTGGTGTTTTCTACTGTGGATGTCATACTTATTATTTGAATGTTTTTGGGAGGGAAGTGGGAAATGGAATTCTCTGTGTATGTGTAGCTAACTGGGGAACATCTGTCATGACACTTATTGTGTGTAAAATCTTATATATGTTTTAGTTTCAAAGTTGTATATTTAAAAAGATTGAAGTCACAAGGCAACATAATATGGTTTGAAACTGTATGATCTAATTCCGAAGTTGAGACTTTATTTGTTTATGGCAAGTTCAGTTTGTGTTAATGTGGAAGTTTGATTAACAAGTGTCCAGTATTTTTTTTCCTGATCTTCTCTTAAAATGTCAATGAAACAATTTGTAAGACGTTTTTCCTCCTTTCAAGAGCTTAAGCTACTCTGCATATAAACACATGGAAAATTCTTGTGAATGATCAAACTGTGACCACTTGAATGATCAATTATATCTTGTGCATATTGCTTAGAATGTATAGGTTCAAGAAACCTTCCAACATGGATAGCTTTGTACAAATTCGACATTAGTTCTTTTTTGGCAATTTTTTATGTGAAAATTAAAAAAAAACAAGTTTATGTAATTGCGAATTTGGATCATTACTTTTTATTTTTAAGGTATATAACTTGTAGTCTACAATCTTTATTTTGGTGATGCGTAGGAACAATATTAACTCATGAATCAGGGAAGAGGATGGCTATAATTATTGGTATTGCTGTAGCAGTTATTGTGTTCATTCTTCTGCTATATTTCCTGTCCAAGTCTGCAATGGGCAAAGGTATTCATAATTCCCTCCTTTCTCTTCCTTTTTTGGTTGGAATATTGTCTCAAGTTCTCCTTTTGATTTGATGCAGCTAAGTGATGAAGTGATAGGTTTCATGATTTGGCATCTCTGTTTCATAATGTTTTTCAATGGGATAAGAGTACTAGCTTTTAGAAGTTAGTGGGAGAGAAGTGGTCTGCGGTTTGGCAACTCCAAAATTTTCAAGCCTCTGATTTAGGAGATCAATAATTGCTTGTGGTATGTATTTGTTAATGATTCATTTATCTTTCTTGTATAAAAACACTGTGATCTTTAGGAGAGGTGCATTTGCTCCAGGAACTATTTTGTTGCGCTTTCGGTTTAAAGACTAATTGTTCGGTTTGTTGAGTTGTGAGATAGATTTCCTTACGATTTTGAAATGAAAACTGGGGTTTTCACGTGATTGGGTCTAAATCTTGAATTTCTACAATGTTATTAATGGCATGTAACTTAATTCCCATGATAAACAAAATATTTCTTAGTGTTTCGTATAAATAGCGAACGCAATAACACATCCAGAATATCTAATCCTTGTGCAGAGTATGTTTTGCTTATCCTCTTTAAAAATCATTTTTGTTTAAATACTTTTCTTATATAACTATTTCATTTGGTATAATTTTTCTTCTTCTCACTTTCATGTTCTAGACAAGCTTTATAATCATGTTACATGTATATCACCTTAAGAGTAAAAGACTAACCTACCTTTTTACCATAATGCCAACATAATCAGATTTAATTGGACTGGGCAACTGGTGAATACTTGACTTAGTCAAGTTAGTACGGTCCATCGGTTGGTAAGTCAAATTATATACTTTTTTTTCTTATATACTTTTACTGAATTGCTAAACAACGTCCCAAAATTACTTAAATGGTCCCTTAAAATTACCAAATTGCTCTTCCTCCTATTTTTGCTTATATACCTCACAATTTCACTCTTTTCTCAAAACTTTCTCTTTCTATACCTACTACAGAAGATTACGAATGTCTCGGAGGCCAGGCAAGCAGACAACAGTTCCCCCGGTGTACCCGTATACGGTAACATTACGTTATTTATTTGTTTTCAAAAAAAAAATTGGTCGGCGTCCGAGGGAGACATATTGCAAATAAAAAATTGGTCGTACTATTATATATAATGCAAATAAAGCAAACATATCAAAACATATTACATAATAAAGCAACACTATATAATGTACAAACATATCAAAACATATTACATAATTGTACAAACATATCAAAACATATTACATAATTGTTGCCAATATGCTATCTTATTTTGGTACTCCAGCTCTCATCCAATAACACTCTCATCTCGTATTTGAAACCACAAAGTCGTTATAGGAGGTACGGGGAATCCCTCAGTCAATTCCAAACGAATGTAATGAGCGTAACTCCCTAAATGAGCAATAATCAACTCTCTGCACGGTCTCGTCACGGTATGCAGACTCTCCCAAGGTAGAACTGTAAGACATTGGTACAACGAACCATCATTTCCGAGAGAGAAGAACATAACTGCACACCTGTAAAAATTTGCAATGGGAAACAAGTCCGCCCACGTCTCCATGTAGTGATTCTCACCACAAGGTCCCCCGCCCCAATTAATCCGGTGACGAGCCTGCGCCACACCGTCGTAGTATACGTGCTCATAAAAAGATGGGTTCGCAGCTATCTCATTTGAAATCGAACGACGGGCGAGTTGCCAATTGTCTTCACCACCGTGGAAAACATCGGCGACACATCGAAATCCACAGTTTCCATCAGGACGTACATCATTCCACTGGTGTAGGAATGGCATAATGATTCCTGGAATTCTATCCACATATGGGGAGTCGTCTACGTCAGCCCGCCCAGTCACTACAATATAAACAAAAAATACAGTTACATATAATAATAAAAGATACATATTTACTGAAATAAATAACAAAATTATAATAACAATAACTATAGGGATGATATACCTGATCCTCCCCTCACAGACGAAGAACCAGAAGATCGACCACGACCTTTGCTTCCACTACCGGAAGAACGACCACGACCTCTACTCCCACTACCTGAAAATCAACCACGACCTCGCTCTGCATACTCAAACGCACTAGGGTCCCGTCGTGTCGACTTTCCCCTTGGTCGACCTCGTTGCTTTGTTTTTTCTACAGGCTCTCTCAAATTCGAATGTTCGGGGTGTAGCTGCTCGAATAAAACCCGAGAGGCAGATCGAATTACGGTAGGGTCACTTCCTGCAATCTCATCAACCAGGCTGCGAAAATGTTCGGCGTCTTGAGCTGCCTGAGACACAAACTCTGGGTTCCCGGCTCCTTCCCCAATGACAAGTGTCCTCCAGAACGGATGAATCTGCTCTAAGTAAATTCCGTTGTCTGATTCAAGACATCCGCGGATGGTACATGCGCAAGGTATCCCATGAGAAGTCAGAAAAGCGCACTCACAACGATATTCAACTTCATCATCTAACTGTTGCATTCTCCTCACCTCCTGACTCAGCAATTGCAAGCAGTGATGCGAAACTCGACCATTTATGTGACGATATAGAGGATGTCCGAAATTAGTCAAATTTCGGCGTCTCGAGTCTTCAAGAAAGTTTCGAATATTCGTCAGCTGCATTTCAATAGCCGTGTTGACGCGTTCGAAAAGAGTGTCCAGAGCTGCTGTCGATGTAGAAATCTACTCTTTTAGAGCCGAATGAGCACTTTCGACCCTACAATTCGTGGTGTTCCCAAAATGAAGGACTTTGTTCGTCCAATTCAGCACAAACTTTTCTTTATGCACCAACCACGTGGTGTCCAGATACTCCGTGATAGCCGGCCACGATCTATACAAATCTTTCAGAGCATACAAAGCTCTATCATACTCGGCTTCTGAAGTAGAAAGCATGATTTTCCTCCATCTTCCACACCTCAAAGTCTCTGCCATCTGCTTATTCTTGCCGAATACGTGGTATGCGTAGTTGAATACGTCTTTGTTGATGTGCCATGTGTAGAGTAAATGAGCAGAGTCAGGAAAAACCTCTCTCACCGGTCGCATAAGGCCTAACTCCCGGTCTGTTATTATTGCAGTCGGGCTGACAGTCCCCAATAACAGATCTCGCAACTTCTCCATCACCCACAGGTAACTGGAGTAAGATTCATCCATCAAAATCGCATATCCAATAAGAAAATTCATGTTTGTTTGTGTGACCCCAATCATTTCGAACAAAGGCATCTTATACTTGTTCGTCTTGTAAGTCGAATCCATGCAGCTAACGAAAGGATATGTCCGCAACAACTGGACTGACGTCGGATGTGCCAAAAAAGCGTGAGTGACGACATTAGTTTCTGGATCCGCCATAATCCAATGTAAGTACTCACACTGCACTGCTTGATAGAGAAACTGCTGGACGGGATTCCGGTCTTGAGATTTTGTCGTCCTCATGTAATCTCTGAAATTATAAATATGCCTTTGATTTGGATTGTCCTCCGGGAATTTTTCTTTTACTGCCTTCAAGATGTTCCGTGGTTTTGCTTGCGCCTCAGTCATATCACGAACAATCTTCTTCGCCCCAGAACTTAGACCACTAATTTGACGATGACCCTCTGGATCAACTGTCAGTCTGTGGTTGTGATGTCCGTGACCACTATTAAAAACCACAACCCATCCATCACGATCTCGTCGCTCCACCACTTTTATTAAGAAACGGCAACCGCACCCCTTTCTTTTGGTGTTTCTTCGAAGTGCAGTATCCATATCCCGAGACTCCATTTGATTTCGCCGGTCGCATCTCAAATAACAATCCATCCGACTATCTGATCTTGTTTTGTACGACGACACGACCAAAAAAAACCCACCTCCGATAGCTACTTGTTTGGGTCATTTACTTGCTTCATCGATTGTTGCAAAGATTTGTGTAGTTTGAAATAACTCATTGTAATTCACTCCATCACCACCGAAATCTTCCAACGGAACCTACAAAAATAAAATCGAAATTAAAAAAATCAAAAATTTTCAGGCGTCTGGATTAGCCGCCTACCCCATGGGTGGGGCGTCTGAGTTAAACGCTCTCCCCAAAGGTGAGGCGTCTGCGTAGGACGCCTTGCCCAAGGGAAGGGTGTCTACTAAAGACGCATTACCCAAGGGGAGGACGTCTACATAAGACGTCTCTCCCATTGCGTAGGCATCTGCGTTAGACGCCTCGGTCAAGGGGAGGACGTCCTACGCAGACGCCTTCACCTTGAGGCTCGACCCAAATTTTGCCCCGCGTCAGGCTTACCTCACCGGATGCATCACCCTCGTCAGACATTTTCGTGGTGTTTTTACTGATAAATTATGAATATACAAGACCGTAGGCCTAATTTATAGACACGGGACGATATGAGTATTAAATATATTGTTAAGGGCAATTTGGTAATTTCAAGGGGCGATTTAACTAGTTTTGGGGCGACATTTAGTAGTTCCCAATTGTTAAGGGCAATTAGCAATATGTTCATGATTCGTTTTTAATTTTTATTTGAAAATTTACTAGAAATTTACATTTACGCTAATATGTTTAAGACATAATTTTATTGAATCTCATAGGTAAAAACTACCAAAATATACGCTCAATTTATATTTATATGTACACTGCATTTATTATTATTCGTATTCGTGTATAAAATATTTATTCTCTATTCGCATCTATTTTTTCAGGATATGGATATGCATGATGTTCATTTACGTAGTTGATATGTATCCGTTTACTTAATTCAAATTCAAATACGAATATGAATACAATGATACCTATATTCGATCCGTCAGATCCGTTTACCTATTGCACCCGTGTTCACGAGAGATAAAAATGGAGAGAGTGAAATGACAGTTGTAGTCCTCTTTTCCCAGGTCTAACACAACATTGTCATTGTGCAATATGTTATGTTGTGCTCTTACTCAACCCATCCTTCCCTTTGTTGTGTTTTTGCTTTCGTGTTAATTGCAATTTGTCCTTCTCCCTTCATTTACCTAGTCGGTATTTTGCCCACATGACGTTTAAATATCCCAATTTGCCTATTTTCTTTTCACTGGTTGGTAATTTGTACATTTGACTTTTAAAACCAACAGCTTCCACTAGTTGGTAATTTCTCACTTCAGTTATGTTTTGACCCATGAAAAATGACCCAACTGCTGATAACATAACTTAACACCATTTTTTGGGGGGGAAACAATAAAATAACTCTGAAACAATTTTGTCTATTTCTAACAACATTTTTTTATGTTTTTTGAGAAAAAATTGTGTTAACTTTGAATTTTCGAGTTACAAATTAATTTGGTCATTTTTTGGGTCAAAAAGTACCAACAAATGAAAGTGAAATTAAGGTGTAACTACTTCGTTTTAAATGTTATAAGCAAAAAATTAAAACGAGTTAAAAAGATAAGGGAGCGAATTGCAGTATTTTAAAAGTTACGAGCGCGTAAAATATCAACGATGAAAATGACAAATGGACGAATTGCATCTAACTCTTTTTGCAGTTAACTTGTTCTTATTCTAGTGTCTTGCCTAATTATTCAGCAATATTGGCTCAATAATTGAACTGGAGATTTTCGTTCTAAAAACAAAAAATGGAGATTTTGTAAAATTAGGTCGCAGTTTTTAAGGTAATGTGAAAGCCATTCTTGCCTTTTTATTAAATCCAAAGAAATGCAATCGAATCGTATTTTAAGGTGAACATGTTGATTATTTACGAGTAACCATCTCTGATCTCTTCGACACTAGTCAAATATTACACAATTCAAACGCTAGCGCTAAGCTCAGAGCAATTTATAACCACGTATCTTATTGTAATATCCTTATTCGATACGTTTCAAGTACACATAACATTATAGATTTGTATTATGTGTCATTAATGTTTGCACTGTGTCTTGAATCCTAAGATATGTGACTTATGTCTTCTCCCATAAGAAATGTTTAATTTGATTATTGTCAAAATCTATCAATGAGTACAATAATAAAGACAATAGTTGGTTGAACATAACTTGTGTTGGAAAAGATAGCTAGTCAAAAGATTATCGTTGCCCATATAGTTTAAGTGATGATATTAGTGGGTTCATTGATAAAGCAAAGTTATAATGTGCACAATGTCACTTAAGTTAAGTTACATATTTATAATTAGCTTAAGAGATCAAGAAATGAGTATATAATACAAATACGACACAATTCTACTTTGTATATACTCTTAATATCATGTGGCAAGGAAAAGACACAAGTGGTGCACTTACATCACTAAATGGATCGTGTTTGGTTCGAGTGGAACAAGATATTTATGGTAATTTGGTAACTATAATGTGTAACTAGATACCGTTTATAGTTTGTGATATTGAGTGTTTAATATCGTTGTCAATCTAGTTTCGATCCTCCTATAGGTCACTTCACAAAATTGGGAAACAAAAAGCTTGAGTTTCAGTTCATATGATGTGTCGGTTTCTTGTGAAATAGGACACATGCGGTGAATAAATAAAATCAATATGTCATAAAAATTGATATAATTAGAATCATGAATAAATTCATATAAGATGTATATATTATGAGGTGTAATAGTTCGACATTACATAGGATAATATATTACGTGAGATATGAATTTGCTAAAAACCCCAATGATCAAATTTTGTTGGAAGTAAATTTGACAAAGGCAAAATCAGGATCAAAACGGTAGACTGTTTTGGGATCGGTCGACTGGTTTTTTGAAATGGTCGATCAGACAAAGATCGAAACGGGAATGGTCGACCAAAATTATCAGGACGTGTCTTGATAATAAGATTGCTCGACCGCGCGTAGTACGTGGTCGACCAAAAATCTGGAGGCGTTGTCTGGGTGATATAACGGTCGACCGGTATATAGGACACAGTTGACCGAAAATACCAGAAGAAATTTTGGTGAGCAAACGGTCGACCGGAGTGAAACGTGGTTCGACCGAATTTTCCAAGGACTTTTTGTCTTGTACATTCGGTCGACCGTCTAACTCACGGTCCGACTGAACTTACAAAAACTTAACTGTTCGGTCGACCGATTGGTAATTTCGGTCGACCATTCAACACGATTTTGCCAGAATTATTAAGAGAATAATGTTGATCATGGGTCAGATTTGTTCCAATTGTGGTCAAACATGTTTGATGATGATTATGTGGCAGATTGTGATTGGTTTAAGGGAGAGAAAAGTAATGGATCATGGGCTAATGGGTGACCCATGATGTGGGTGTTTTGGGAGCCTATAAATAAGTCTCATTACCCCCCGCTTGTTTAAGGTTAATGCAAATTCTCTCTCTCCCTAATCTCTCCACTAATCCATACGAAATTGTCTTAATTAGTTAGACCTTTTGGAGATCAAATCTCGTAGAGCTTTAAAAGGGTTATTAACTAGATTCTAAGTTTGATTTAGAGATTGAATTGGTTAGCTCTTTTCTCTTTAATCTTGTTTAAAGTTCGGTGAACACTTGGAGGCGGATCAATGGACGATTCGACGCGTGACACAACTCCGGATCTTCATAAAGGTTTTAGAGAACCTTTGGGTATGATCCTCTCTTCGTGGTTTATTTTAATATATGTAGATTTGCATAATACTAGAAGAAACACAAAACTATGTACATGAAATCACTAAAAATATGAAAAATGATCATGTATGCATGTATAAAATTTTAAAATATACATATACATAGGGACAAAAAATCCTACAATATATTCGTTGCACTTTATTGTGTACCCTTTTTTGGCACCCCGTACATCGAAGGATGAATATTACAACAACTTTACATAGGGTGATGACCCCTACCACCCAGGATCGAGGAGGATGTTGATAAGGGTGATGATGAGGTGGTTGAGATTGGCTAAGCTTGCCAAAGAGGTGAACATTTTTGCAGATGATGCCGGAGAGGAGGAGTCAATTATCCCTACCTCGACACAACTGTCGATGCAACCAGTAGCCCCAACCGCAGTCACAACTGTTGATGCCGGAGAGGAGGAGTAGCCTCATCCCAAGCAGCATCCCCAACCGCTGCTTCAACCCCATCACATGATTACCAGCTTTTGGTAGAAATGTTGGAAAGGGTGGAAGCAACATAATAGTTGATGGAAGCAAAGCAACTGTCGATGAAAGTGACACAACAGTCGATGCAAGCAAAGAAACTATCGATGGAAGGTCATGCTGAAGAAAGTCATTGAAAATCAGTCGTCCATGATGGGCCAAATGGCTAAGATTATGTATTCGTTAGAAGCACCTTTGAGACTATCATTTGATGAGAACTAGTTGTCCATGATGGACCAAATGGCTAAGATCGTGTCTTTGTTAGAAGCACATTCGAGACCACCATCTGATGAGAATCAGTTGCCCATGATGGACCAGATAGCTAAGATTGTGTCTTTGTTAAAAACACATTCGAGACCACCATCTAATGAGAATCAGTTGTCTACGCTAGCTAAGATCATGTCTTTGTTAGAAGTACCTTTGAGACCATGCTCTGATGGTGAAGACGATCTACCCAACGGTAATGAAGTTGAAGTAGATCCGTCCACTACGTCAAGGAAGAGGCATCCCCAAAAACATCTTCATGGTATCTACACTGACCCAACCAAGAAACTGCGGCCTTCAAACCCAAATGACGAGCCATTAGTGCTCGACCCTTTGAAGAAGTCAGACTGCAAACCATTGAAGACATTGCAATGATGGATATTTGGGAGGATCCCCAACGAGAAAAAAATTGATGTGAAGTCGGGGAATTATGGTCCATCGTGGTTCTTAGCGATGAATACAATTAGATCATGGCTCACCGACGATGTAAGTAATTTAAAGAATTCAAATTTCATTATTTTATAATCGTAACTCGATTGGCTCAATAGGAGCTTGATAGTTTACATGTGAGCTCGGTAGAGGCTCAATGCATGCTCGACAGTGGTTGCATGAAAATATTTGGAGATATTATTCCTGACTTTCAGATTTCTCGTCGTGGGTATCCGTGTTTTTGCAGTCATGGTTGTTCAGTATGGTACAAAGGGGAAGAAATGCAGCAAGCCTAATTGTCTGGGTCTCAAGGATTCTCACAAAATTTTCTGGTTTAGTTTTATTTTTGATTATGCAAGGTTGAAATTTTGATTATGCAAGGTTACTCCAATACCCACGTTATCATCTTCCACTTCCATATTCCAGCCCCATTTAGTTTGATCCCTTAATCTTCAACCCATTTGTTTTCGTTAAATTTTAGGTTTTTGTTTTGTTACCATTTGGTTTACTTACCATTTGGTGTTACAATTTTGTCTATTGTTTTTTTACCATTTGGTTTAGTTACAGTTAGGTGTTTTAGTTTTAATTTGAATAAATTTGGTTTTGATTTGGGTTTTGGTTTTGGTTAATACATTTGTGGGCTCTTCCATTTTTTTCATCCTTTTTGAAGTGTTGTTGGACCCACTAACTTTCACATTTTTATGGTTATTTTTTTAGTAAGTAATGTTGAAATGTTAGGTACTTTAACACCATGGTTTTTTTTATCTGTTTAAGCTATTTAAGTGTTTAGATTTCTTACTATTTCAGTTGATTTATTATGGGATTTACAGAGCTAATCAAGATTCATGGAAAACTTTATTAAGTTTAGGGTTACTTTGTTTGGATATAATGTATTTTTTATTTTAGTAAATACTTGGGGTATTTTTAGTATAAACTTGGGCTTGGTGTGGTTGATGTATTTTGGTGGTAGACTTAGTAAATAGAATGTATTAAATCATGATTCGTGGGGGTAACACGAATTGAAAGAATTGGCAATTTGAATTCAATACTAGGGCAACTTGGTTTAAATACGAAAAATTGAATGACGGCTCGTGGAGCTAACCCAAATTGAAAGAATGGGTAACTTGAATTCAATATCTGGGTAACATGGATTAAATAGAAGAAATTAACTTTAGATCCAATTACTAGAAGGGATGATAGGTTGAGTTAAAAGCTAGCTCCGTTGGGGTAATTTGTTTTTGTAGGATGACTAAGTTGGAGTAAATTGAATGGATTTAATGTTGGTTCGTTGGGGTAAACCTGAATAATAGGTGGGATAAATTGAATTCAATAACAAGATAAACAATAATAAATGAAAGGACATGGTTCGTGGGGGTAACCCTAATTGATAGACGGGGTTAGTAGAATTCAACTTACATCGATTATTATTTTGGGTTACTCTACTATTGAATTCAACTTACTCTGACAATCAATTAAGGTTACCCCACTAGATTTACCCTGTTCAATTCAATTAGATTTACCCTTCTATTGGATTCAACTTACCCCGTCCATCAATTAATATTACCGCCACGAACCAAGTTACTTGTCCTATTAACCAAATTACCCCAGTTCCTTCTACCAATTGGTTTTATTAATCAGGATTTTCGGCTATTGAATTCAACTTATACAGTCTATCAATTATATTAAATAGTACGATCGACAGATGTTTATCATTTTATGAAAACCGTAAGGTGTTGGAGGAAAGATGTAAACAGAATTCTAGGTGAACTGCCCAAAAAAGATCAATTGGTGATTAATGAATTTGGTAAGTAACAAAAAACAATGGAGTTCTGTGTTCTCTTTGGAGAGGAGTCGTTCCAATCTCACGAACGATCATTATAGGTGATGGAAAGTCTAAGGTCTTTAAAGTTGAGCTTACTTGAATCCAATGTACTTGTCCTATTGAGTCAAATTACTCATTCTCGAAACTAGATTTACCCAAACTTACCATCCATTCTACCAATTGGATTTATCAATTATGTTACTCTACTATTGAATTCAATTTACCCTGACTATTGTTTCAGGTTACCCTGATATTGAATTCAACTTACGCCGATAATCAATTGGGGTTATTCTGCTTGATTTACTCTGCTCGATTCAACTAGATTTACCTTGCTATTAGATTCAACTTACCTCGCACACCAATTAGGGTTACCCCCAACCATCATTTAATACATTTTATTTACTCCAAGTTACCCGACTTATTAAACCAAATTACCTTTTATCACAACTTGATTTACCACAATTACTTCTACCAATTGGATTTATTAACTAGGGTAAACTTATCAATATACGGGGTAAGTTGAATGCAGAAGCGGTGTAAATTGGATTAAATAGAAGAAATTGAATGAATTGTTATTACCTTAGAATCTTGTTTACATCTTTTCTCCAACGCTTTACGTTTTACATAAAATTAGTTCACTTGCAATTATTGTTTGTGAGGTTGGAATGACTCCTCTCCAAAGAAAGCTCAGAACTCTATTGTTTTTTGTAGGACAAGTACTTGGAGTAAATAGAATGAATTTTATGTTGGTTCGTGTGGGTAAACCCGAATGATAGGTGGTGTAATAGCAATGTAATTTGGATTGTCAAGGTAAATTGATCTTACTTGCTCCGACTTATCGTCCACATTGAACCAAATTACCTTTTATCACATTTATATTAAATAGTAGGTTAGCTCCTAGTTTCCTATAACGCCACATCCCACTTTACAATTCCAGCAAATGTCTCCCCAGAAGTCATCCATCAACACTGTGTGCAAGCTAAATTGGATCAACAAATTTACTGGATTGAAATAGAATGTATTAAATGATGGTTCGTGGGGGTAGTCCTAAATGATAGATGAGGTAAGTTGAATTCAATAACAAGGTAAATTGGATTAAGTAGAGAGATTTTAAGTATGGCTCGTGGGGGTAATCCTAATTGATGGACGGTGTAAATTGAATTCAGTAGCATGGTAAATTAGATTAAATAGAAGGAATTAAATTATTATTTGTAGGGATAAGTTTGTCGGTGTACATCAAATGAGAAAACTTTGTGTCCAATTGGTCGAATTCAATAACAAGTGTCTGGTTGGGGTAAAGTTAATTGATAGACGGGGTAAGTTATATGTCACAATGGGGTAACTTTAAAGGTCTTAGGTCTTCCATCACTTGCAATGATCGTTCGTGAGATTGGAAACGACTACTCTCCAAAGAAAACACAAAATCTATTGTTTCCTATTACCTACCAAATGTATCCACCACCAATGGGATATCTTTTTGGGGCAGTTCAACTAGATTTTTGTTCACATCTTTTCTCAAACACCGAATAACATATTTCGGATGGACTTCTTTGTTGATTTGTTTTTGTTTCTAGACCGCAAGTATGTTGTAGCACAACATCCCAACATGTTAAAACATTTTACAATTGCAGTTGATTTCCCCGCGGAAGTCATCCATCAACACGGTTTGCATAACTGTATAATTTTGAACAAGGGAAAATTATGATTAAATATAATGTATTAAATAATGGGTTGCAGGCCTGTTGAGGTAAATATATATACGAGTTGTGGTAACTCTGATGGTAGGTTGGGGTAATTAAAATTAAATTACATCGAATAAAATGCATTTTTGTTGTGTAACAAGAGGTAAATTTAACAGGTATAGGGGGTAAGTTTGCGGATAAATGCGAAAAATCAAGAAAGAGTAAGTCAGACAATATGTTTTATCGTGGGGTAAAATAAATTCATAGATTGTGTATGTTTGAGTGGTAGCTAAGGTGTGAAATCCTCATCTTTAGACCAGTTCATACTTAAATTTTGTAGTCCATTTTCAATAAGACATGAAAAACACAAAAAACTATACAAATCCATCATACCACATTATCCACAAACATAAAAACAATATAACAAGAATCATTCAAATACATCATGCCACATTATCCACAAACATAAAACAACATTATCAACATGTTTGGAATACCGTAATACAAAACCACCAAAACTCACCTGAATGACCCCATTGTTGGAAGTTGTCACAACTTCTCCCTCAAGCAACTAGGGATTCGCCCCTCCGAAGGTAGATATTAGAGTTGATCTCGTTATCGACAATTTCCGTATTCGACACAACCTCGGCTTCATCGGGTTCGTCTAGCTAAATCAGCATAATAAGAGAAGGGGAGCGAGGGGTCTCGACTTCCATCCAGCACGAGGACTTGGTCGAGCTTGATGACCAAATCGGTTGTCCTCCTCATCCCGCCACGAGCTTTCGGCACGATGTGGTACATGATCTCAACTCTAACCCTAAACAAAAAATACAAAACGTAAGAACTAAACCACCAAAGAAAACCCAAATTACAAAAAAAATCCAACTTAAACCCGAACAATCCACAATTTTAAAGTAGCAAAAGCCATCTAAAAACCTTCAACCATGAAAACCAAATGAAAGATTGAGAAAATAGAAGATTCCAGTTCAAGAAATTAAGGATTTAAGGCTAAGAATTTGAGGTGAAGGATGAAAGAAAGAGGGAAGAAGAAACAGGAGGAGAGAGGACTAGAATGGTGGAAGGATGGAAGAAAGAGAGAACATTCCAGTTCAAGAAATGAAAGATTTAATGCAACACTCTTTTCTACGTATGTACTGACGATTTTTATTTTTAATTTTTGATTTCAAATTTTGAACATGATATGAGTTGGATTCCACCACCCTCCACATCACCCTCCACGTCTGACGCGTGAGAAATGGGGTGGGAAGTAGTGTATGATACAACTTTTCCTTCTAGGACCCCGGGACGGATACACACATATTTACCCGTTTTCCCACGCGCTATTCCACGTGTCAGCCACGTCAGACTTAATGGGTTTCCTGGTTTTCGTGGGTGTAGTATTTTGATTTTAACATTTGAATTCTGAGTTGGTTTTGATTTTCTCGAGGTATGGCAGAACTTTCCAAACTTTGTACGGATTGGAGTGTTGGAATGAGTTTTATTGGTATCACTTATTAATAGCAATATGAAGTCTTGCTTTAACTGGTTAATAGGGGTGCTTTCCCAAGAAAAGCTAAAATCTTCTTCTCACCTTCATCTTCATCCTGTTAGTTTTCTCCACCTCAAGCTTTTGTCACATTCCGGTTGAATCTTCAAGCATTTACTAGTCGAATCTTTGTTCTAACGGGTGTTATGGTTTTAACTGGCTTGGTGTCGTCATCAGAATATCATCAAATACCTTTCTCTACCCGTCTTCCTCCAATGTAAGCCTACGGTTAGTTTTTCACCTCCTAAGTCGTCCTCTATTTCTCCTTTAATTTTTTTTTACATTTCTGTTTATTTTTTATGATACGAACTCTAGGCTTTATCTTGTTGATTTTTTTTGGTAAAATTTTCTACACTTACTTTTTCAGTACATAATGTAGTATTTGGGGGTCTTGATGTTTTTTATGGTAGACACGTTGGGATTTTAATAATGGTTAGTGGAGGTAAACTTATGAATAGTCGGGGGTAAATTGAAAGCAGGAGCAGGGTAAAATGGGTTACAGTAGGATTTTATTAATTGTTCGTGGTCGTGGGGGTAAACTTATGGATGGTCGGGGGAAATTGAATCATGGTGTTTCAGTTTGGGTATTTCCAGGATCAGGGTAAATTGGGGTAAACTTGATAACAAATGGGGTATTTCAGTTGTTTTATGTGTTTAGTATTTGTGGGACATATGTTTTGGGTAGACTTGATAACAAATTGGTTACATTTGTAAGTTTTGGTTTTGCTAATGGAAATATGTAGTAAGGAGAATTCTAGAATTCATTTGGGGTATCTTCGTAATAATACGGGGTAACTATTGTAACATGATACAAGTTAGTAATAAAAATATAAACCTTTGTTATTTTTCAAAACCGCTGGTTGGACTTTTCATTAAATACTTGGGGAAGTGTTTTTTGTTGTGGGAAATGTTTGATAACACATTTTGATATTTTGCCATTTTCCAAAATCTGAGTTTGCTCTAAAAGTATTTATCTTAAGATAAATTCCCATTTTAATATTTTACAGGTGGTGATGGAGGAGGAGTACACCCACAGTCATCTGTCTCTCATTCATTGGCTGAAAGCAGCAAAAAATATGAGAGCTCCTCACAAAGAGCTTTTTGCTTCAACCCCTTTTGGGCACTTTTTGGAGATGGAAAACATTGTTGTTAATGATAACTAGAGCGAGACCTTTTTTTTGCTGCTTTCAGCCAATGAATGAGAGACAGATGACTGTGGGTGTACTCCTCCTCCATCACCACCTGTAAAATATTAAAATGGGAATTTATCTTAAGATAAATACTTTTAGAGCAAACTCAGATTTTGGAAAATGGCAAAATATCAAAATGTGTTATCAAACATTTCCCACAACAAAAAACACTTCCCCAAGTATTTAATGAAAAGTCCAACCGGCGGTTTTGAAAAATAACAAAGGTTTATATTTTTATTACTAACTTGTATCATGTTACAATAGTTACCCCGTATTATTACGAAGATACCCCAAATGAATTCTAGAATTCTCCTTACTACATATTTCCATTAGCAAAACCAAAACTTACAAATGTAACCAATTTGTTATCAAGTCTACCCAAAACATATGTCCCACAAATACTAAACACATAAAACAACTGAAATACCCCATTTGTTATCAAGTTTACCCCAATTTACCCTGATCCTGGAAATACCCAAACTGAAACACCATGATTCAATTTCCCCCGACCATCCATAAGTTTACCCCCACGACCACGAACAATTAATAAAATCCTACTGTAACCCATTTTACCCTGCTCCTGCTTTCAATTTACCCCCGACTATTCATAAGTTTACCTCCACTAACCATTATTAAAATCCCAACGTGTCTACCATAAAAAAACATCAAGACCCCCAAATACTACATTATGTACTGAAAAAGTAAGTGTAGAAAATTTTACCAAAAAAATCAACAAGATAAAGCCTAGAGTTCGTATCATAAAAAATAAACAGAAATGTAAAAAAAATTAAAGGAGAAATAGAGGATGGCTTAGGAGGTGAAAAACTAACCGTAGGCCTACATTGGAGGAAGACGGGTAGAGAAAGGTATTTGATGATATTCTGATGACGACACCAAGCCAGTTAAAACCATAACACCCGTTAGAACAAAGATTCGACTGGTAAATGCTTGAAGATTCAACCAGAATGTGACAAAAGCTTGAGGTGGAGAAAACTAACAGGATGAAGGTGAAGGTGAGAAGAAGATTTTAGCTTTTCTTGGGAAAGCACCCCTATTAACCAGTTAAAGCAAGACTTCATATTGCTATTAATAAGTGATACCAACAAAACTCATTCCAACACTCCAATCCGTACAAAGTCTGGAAAGTTCTGTCATACCTCGAGAAAATCAAAACCAACTCAGAATTCAAATGTTAAAATCAAAATACTACACCCACGAAAACCAGGAAACCCATTGAGTCTGACGTGGCTGACACGTGGAATAGCGCGTGGGAAAACGGATAAATATGTGTGTATCCGTCCCGGGGTCCATCTGAGATTCACACTCAATCGAATGAGTCTTGGATGGTTGCTGCAGTATTGGCTCAATTACTGAGTTGCAGACTTCATAAAAGTAGATTGTAATTTCAAAAATTCGGGACAGTTATTCTTCTATTGTCATGGAATCCTTAACAGATGCAATTGAACAGATTTTTCAGGTGAACTTGCTAATTGTTTACCATTAACTGTCTCTCATCCTTTTTCACCATCCGAACTCATCCTATCACTTCTACATCGGTAAAATAAGAATTTAAAAGGACAAAATATAGAGGAGCTTAACTACTTTAATGAACTATATATATATTAGATTTAATTACGGTTATTCGACAATTAATATTCACCATTAGATCATTTTATTAGCATAACTTCCACAATCTTAATCTACCTTACAATTTCAGATGAATGATGGATATGGTAGGAACTTGAATAGATAAATTAAGTCCCGAACTTATTAGAGAATTACTATATATATATTCTGACAAAAATAGTACCAGAATTTATCTCATAAAAAACCTCTTACACTTTGAGTCAAGTAACATATATTCCAATTAACAATTTTATGTAAAAACTCCCCTGGTGACAAGGCAATATGCATTATTTCACTGCTACATCTCAATCACTCTTAGAAGCTGCCTTCTTTTCAAGCATTGGGAACACACTGCCATCATAAGCTGCTCTTACGGTTTCCTTCTGAAGCATTCCATTCCTGTCCTTGCCAAGATTGTACAAGATTTTCCATTCCAATGAAGCTGCAAACCTGTGTTAGGATTTGGTGAAAATGCATAACATTAGATGAAATATATTTGAATTAGCACTCAAATGGAAAATGAGAAGAAGTTTATCATCAGAAGCTGAGAAGCAGAGAACCAACCATCCTTGGTAGTCGTTGGGGTCTCTGTTTGCTTGCAACATCTTCTGCAACTCTTGTGATGTAAGTGCAGTGGGACTTGTTTTTGCATACTTTAGGAATATTTCCTCAAATCTCGCAGGTACAAACCTGATGGGTTTTGTTTTTGGTTAAAAAGGGAGTTGAAATAGAAAAACAACACCATCATTTGTTCATGACTATGGAAAGTGAGTTGCATATAAGTCATCAACTCATTCTCAGCCTCCATAGGTCAGATTTGTATTGACAAAGCAAAATCTTGTATATACTTTTTTCCTTTTCTAATAAAGATTTAAGGAATGTCAAAAGATTTTCAGTTGTGTGAGCTTAATGGACTACTTTTTCCCGTTTTTTATAATAATTGCTGTCATTTATTATATACTTTCTTTTTCATGAGAGCCCAACGGCATCTTTAACGGGGGTTGTGCGCCACGTGACGCCCCGGTCGTCAACCTAGCACGGATTTTAAAGTATTTTTTTGTTTTGATTTTTTAAAATTTTGTTTGATTTTTTTTTTTGAAAATACGTTTTATAATTGTTTTGATTTTTTAGAATTTTTTAAATTTTTTCCAACTTGGACCCAAAATGACGTGGATGAGAGAGATAAGTTGTGGTGGGTTGTGGTTAAGAGGTAAATAATATAGAAAGAGAAGAAAGTGGACTAGGAAAATAGAAAGTTGATATGGAAGAGAGAGAAAATTGATTTGGAAGAAAAGAAGAGAGATAAAGTTCATAAGACCATCCCTTACCATGACCTCGACGACCTAGTCATCAGTTCTCTCTCTTCAAAATCATTTTTTTCTGTCTTCCAAATCAGCTTTCTCTTTCCTCAACTTATTTTCTTCTCTTTCCTACATTATTCACCTCTTAACCACAACCCAACACAACCCACAACAACCTATATCTCTCCTCCACATCATTTCGGGGTCCATCTTGGTAAAAAATTTTAAAAAAATCTAAAAAATCAAAACAATTATAAAACGTATTTTTTTAAAAAAAACTCAAACAAAAAATTCAAAATTCAAAACAAAAAATAACTATAAAAAAAACCCAACCCGGACGCGTCCGGGTTGGACGACCCGGGCGATCTTCCACCGACCGAGGTCGACCGGGTTTTTATCCCGTTAAGGGGTGCCGTAATCAGATCGTTCGGGTCATGATCACTGATGACCACCAAGTTAACATAGCTCAACTGGTTACTTAATTTGGGGTTTCCTTGACTATAAAGTTGCAGTTTCAAACCTCCCCTTCTTTTTTAACAAATGCAGTTTCAAACTTCATCATCCTACTGTAGCTGAAATTTTCTCATCTCCTCCTTCTTTCTGGGGTTTAACGTGTGTACATTCGGTCGTTAAAATAATGATAAAATGTAAAGATTTTATTTTTAAAAATCAAGCATACCTCCCTTCTGTGTCGTAGGCACCAGTGTCACTTCCATGCTTCCCTTTTTTGATGTTCTTCATATAAATAGGCAAAAGTGGAGATGTAGATTCCTGCAAGCAGACATGTCTATTTCAAAATCATGTATTATTCTCATTGATATTGATATTGATATTGATATATGTATACATGTATATATATATATTCATATATACATATATGTATATATGTATACATATATACATATATGTATATATATTCATATATACATATATGTATATATGTATACATATATACATATATGTATATATGTATATATGTACACAGAAAAAAGAATCAATTGCTTCAAACACGCCACATTGCTGGGATTTGTTTTTGGGTAGGTGGGAATTATTCTTATAGCTCATACACAGTCATAAGCGGGCTCTTTGGTTATTGAACTATTCACAACAGTCCTCATATGTTCTTTGCTTTGATTAAATACCTACGTATTCAAAAATTGGCGGATGTGTTTAGTTGGTCTTTCGTTATTGAGATTGGTAGTACATTGAAGTATGGATTTCCATGTCAAAACCAATTAGACCAATAAGTGCTTAGTGGAATGATGTAAGATCTTATACATTATGAGAGTAACTGAGTTTCCAACACAGAAATATTATAATGGTGATCAATTTTAGCAGGAGGAATGAAGATAAAAACAAAGTTCTTTGATAAAAAATAACATCTCTCGTCCACATCATTTCGGGATCCATCTTGATAAAAAAATTAAAAAGATATAAAAAAAATCTAAAAAATCAAAACATTTATAAAACGTATTTTCAAAAAAAATTAAAAAATTCAAAACAAAACCAAAAAAAACAAAAAACAAATGGACGACCGGGTCGACGACCCGGTCCTCCAAGATCTGGGCATTAAGACCATCCTTAACGGATGGTCTTTTGGGGTCGGGTCGGGGGTCGACCCGATCCCAGGCCCCTTAACGAGGGGGCGGCCCAGGTCGGGTCGCGACCTGGGTCGGGGACCCGACCTGGGTTGGCCCAATTTTTTTTATTTTAAAATAAAGATTAAAAATTAGTTTTTTTATTTGTTAAATAATATTTAATCGATATGTATAAGTTTTTATATAATTAGAAATAATTTCTGAAAATTAAAATAAACGAAAATAATTAATGAAAATTAGTAAAATAAATGTAAATAATTAATCAAAATTAGTAAAAATAAATATAAGTAATTAAAGAAAAATAACTAGCAAAATAGAACACGAGAATTTACCCCAGCTTCACCCAAAAACGTTGCCCCCTCCCCACACCTCACCGGTGAGCGAGACCCCCGACCGACCCGTTGGAGTGACCATTATTAAATCTAAAGTTTCGAAATTATATTGGAATTTGCGTAATTTAATTAAATTAACTTACTGTAGAAATAATTTATTTAGTAGTTTGTGTATTTTGTGATAGAATAGAAAACAGGGTAATAAAATGATGTGGATGTGAGAGATAGTTGAAAGTGAGGTTGAGATTATGGAGTGAAAAATGAGTTGGGTTAATGGTAAATTGCATAGTATTTTTTACTAACGTGACGGAAATTTTTAGGTTAGAATTAATAGTGCTCCAAGGGGGAGACACCTTGCCACGACCCCCTTCAGGAACGCCGTTAGAGTACTTATCGTGGGAATTTGCAAACCTAAAGGACAGTTGCATTTATTAGTCAACATAGTGGATCTCCAACTCCAACCCAACTCCATAAAAAGGAAGATAACAAAGTCTCCAAAGCTCTACCGATCAAGATCACAAAGTCTCGAGAGCTCTACCAAACATGGACATTAACCAAAAACTTTTGCACGGGAATATTATTGCGAGACTTTTTTTTGTTTGAAAGCTAGTATTTTACATTTTTAAGTTAAATCTAAAAAAATATAACTTGTTCTTTGTTAATATACGACCAAAGATCTACAAACTGAACTAAAGACTTACCGGCGCCGTCCTTGAAGCAAGGAAACTGTTGATGAACACCGCACCGGAAGCCGCAAGAGCCTGTCCACATCCAATGGCACGCAATCCTACACGAACCAAAATAAACAAAAAAATGCACATGGAAGCGACCAACAATCCAAAAAACCGCACATGCATGCCAACGACAAAGAAGCAATTAACAAACGCAAACACACCTTCACGAGTCTCCCAAGGATAGATTATGCCATCCTTGTTCCTGTCGAAGAACATCGCATGCATCTGAAGTGCGCTCAGGTTGCCGCCTTGACCGATGTAGTCCTCCGGCGCCGTCCCTGAACCATCAACATATGTCAAGTTAATTATCATAATCAAACCAATAAAAAACGACATGAAAAGCGAAAAAACCATAAGGCCTTTAAGGAGTTTTGTGTTTTGTACGTACCATAAGAAGTGGTACAAAGCGAGAACAAGAGGATTAGAGAGAGAATAGAGAAGGGAAAGGAGGAAGATGGTTGAATCATAGCCAAGGATGGTGTTTGTGTTTCTATTGGGGAAGGAGAGGAAACTAGAGAGGATTTGTTGCCGTGTGTTGTGTGATATCTTCTCTTAAATAAATATATGTATCTATTTATACAAGCCGGGAAAGGCAAGAAGAAGACGACGAATAGAAACTTTAGAAATTGGATAACATGCACTCCATCGTGATCAATTAGTCTATTTAGATGAAGCGTCGCAACAAAAATTGAAAGTATCATTTGATTGAGTAAGAGAAGAAGGCACTACTGTTGTTGACATGTTTATCGGTCTCACTAAGCGCATCACTAACGAAGGGTTGTGCGCCCCCCACGCCCCCCTCGACCCGAGATGACCCGTTCATCAACGACCGGGTCGCCCGGGTTGGTTGAAAAAATCGTTTTTTTTTGTTAAAAAATTGTTTTAGATTGTAGGTTTATTTATTTGTCGGAGATGTTGGGTTTAATTTTTATTTGGTTTAAATATTTTGGGGTATAATTTCGTAGATAGTTTGGTATTAAAACTATATTAGCACACTTGAATTGAAATTAAACTACAGAGTTTGAGCAGGACCTCCCGCCCAACTTATTCCACTATTTATGATACTACAGAGTTTGAGCACGACCTCTCGCCCAACTTAGGCGGCACATCAACTCTGGGTTTGAATCAGTTCTCCACTGGTCGTGTTGTCAATCTTCATACGTACATGAAACACCAGAGAACGCATTCGTGAAAAAAGCAGACATCTCGCCCTCAGATCTGACTTGATCGAGCACATATGGTAACGATTGGGAAAACAACAATTTTTTGGGTTAATTACAGTTTGACCCCCTGAACTATGCTTTGGTATCACTTTGCCCCCCTGAACTTTCAAAGTTAACAGTTATCTCCCCTGAACTTTAATTTTGTAACACTTTGTCCCCCTGAACTTCAAAAACTCATTATTTAACACACATTCGACGTTTTTTTCCTAATTGTTTTTATTGTATCCCTAATACACTCCTAAACATATATTTACGTGAAAGTTTGGATCGAAACGGAGGTCGGATATGGTTGGAATTTGGGTCGAATTGAGTGTCAAACCGACCCAAATTCCAACCATATCCGACCTTCATTTCGATCCAAACTTTCACGTAAATATAGGTTTAGGAGTGTATTAGGGATACAACAAAAAAATTAGGAAAAAAAACGTCGAATGTGTGTTAAATAATGAGTTTTTAAAGTTCAGGGGGGCAAAGTGTTACAAAATTAAAGTTCAGAGGAGGTAACTGTTAACTTTGAAAGTTCAGGGGGGCAAAGTGATACCAATGCATAGTTCAGGGGGTCAAACTGCAATTAACCCCAAAATTTTTTAGTAGTATGCATTTTCATTTTAATGAAATTGAGGTAATGTAATATTTTATTGTATTGCGCTACGTACAATGGTTTAAATAAATATGTATTTTGTTTTTTATCGATAAAAATAATTATTTGATAATTAATATATATTTGTTTGAATTATTAATGTTTTGGTTAAATATAATTGATTTTGGAATAGAATAAAAGTTAGGTGAAATAAAAGATGATGTTGAGAAGAGAGTTAGGTTGTTGTGGGTTGTGTTGGGTTCTGGTTAAGACCACCATTAACAGCGTCTAGACAGTTCCTGGGAGCTCGATTTTCTCTCTCAGTCACGTCAACTTCTCTCTCCACCACGTCAACTCAGACCAACCCCTCTAAATTTTCCATAACTGCACCCAAAAACAACTCAAACGCCCTACATTCTCTCTTCTCCACGCCATTTGGGATCAATTCTAGGTAAAACACACAAAATATTAAAAAATCTTAAAAATAGGAACAAATAAAAAACATATTTTCAGAATTATTCTTAAAATAATTATTAACATATTTAACTATATTTTTGTATTAAAAAAATCAGTCACCAATTAGGGGGCACATGCCCCCCACCCACCCACCCCATCCGCCCGGGTGGAAATTCGGTGGATGTGGCTGCATTTTTGCCGATGTGTCGGGTGGTTGGTTCATCCGCCCGACCGATTAGGATGGTCTAAGAGGTGAATATTATAGGAAAGAGAAGAAAATGGATTGGGGAGAGAAAACTGATGTGGAAGAGATAGAAAACTGATTTGGAAAAAAGAAAGAGCTCGTGACCATGTCGTCCAGGTCATGGTTAGTGATGACCTAACAATACCGTGAGTATGTTAAGCGGTGCTCTCTAATCGTTGCGTGACTTCTTTTTTATAATTTGTAGGGGTTAATTTCAAATTGTTAAGCCTTTTTTTATTAGTGATACCATTTCATTTTAATAATCAGTCATAGGGTGTGGACTGGAATTAATTCAACAATCATAAGTTGTTATTAGGTCTGATCATACATAACCTTTTCTTTAAAATATTTTTGTGTGCTCTGTACCAGTTAACTAGAAGCAAATTGCCATTCCATTTATGTGAGGGTGTTAATTAGAAGCAACTGCAACCACACCTATCATGTTAAAGGAGCTTTTGAATTTACTAACACTGTTGAATAGTCGTATATATTAGGACATTAAAATTATCGGAAATGTTTTGCATAATTTTCTATGTGACCATGGAGCTTAAAGCCTTTGACTTAGGTTGTGTATGGATGTGATTTTTTTCCAGTATTGGGAAACTTTTCATGAGCCTAAATGCCAAATAAAACTCTCACATGCATCCAAATAGAATTTGGAGAAGCTGGTTTGACCACATTTTTACGATTTTGAGATCATATTTTTGCCTTGAATAGAAAAGCTCACTTCGTGAGTTTTTTGCAGCTTCTACTCCGGAATTTCTCATTTGGTCCAGTCCAATTATCATGATGTCATCAAGAATTGTTAAAATGATACAACATGAGTTTGTCCTTTTTAACCCATGAGTTATTAATATATAAGTTTTTAATATATATGTTTGTCATTTTAACTCATGTGTTTGTCTTTTTTAACCTATGAGTTGCCCTTTTTACGTAGGGAGTTGTCCTTTTTAAAATATTAGTTTGTCATTTTTAACACACTAGCTATTCCTTTTTAACCTATGAGTTATCCTTTTTACATGGGGGGTTGTCCTTTTAATATATGAGTTTGTCCTTTTAAAATATGAACTTGTTCGTTGTAATATATGAGTTGTCATTTTTAACCTATGGTTTTGTCATTTTTATTATATGATTTTGTCTTTTTTGATATAAGAGTTTGTCCTTTTTAACAATGAGAGGAGGAGCAATTCGGTCTTTCAAACTGATATGATGTTTCTTAGGACGTGGAAACACTCTCACCAGCTCAGAGTTTTTTCTAACTCTACCTGAGAAGTTGTCTTTCATCCATTAAGTGGAGAGAACTACTACAATGGAGGCTTCTCGGTTACAAAAACTCGTTTGACCATACATCCAAACACAACCTTAGAATATCACTCCATTCATTGGTTAAGATACTACAATGAGAGATTCCTGTAGAGCGTCTCCAGACATATCATAGAAAGTCCTAGAGGGAAGATTAATATGTAAATCTTCAACGGAATTCAACAATTATACATTTTTTTACAATTTTCACATACAAATTCTATATTGTGAAGTAGGTGGTCTCAAAACTTTGTAGTATAGGACTAACCTCAGAAAAGGAAGGAAGCAGAAGACGAAAAGTTGCAGGTGAAAACACTTCATACCTCTGACCAAGACCATTCAAGAGCCAATAAATTTTGTTATGCTCCTTCAGAAAACTTCCAATTGTTGCCACCTCATCGCAACAATTCTTGAACTTTGAGAGATACTTCGGAAGAGAACCAAACTACTCTCTTCGTGAAATGGAGTTGTTGCAAAAGCACAAACTCTCTCTCCTTAGAGTCTCTAGCAAATGATTCTTTGAGTGCATTAACCAACACGTTGAACAACCGATCCGACAACTTCAACGAAGCAAAATAGTTGATTACCAACCTTCCCGATGGATTAGGGTTGTCAGATGTGGTCATAACTGTTAGACCCTAACCTCGTTTTTGGACTAATCCCTTGATTAGTGGGGTGCTTTGCATGGGGAATAGTTAGGGTTGTCAATCGTGTCGTGTCGTGTGCTAATCGTGTCGTGTCAACTCCTATATATAAGCTCTAGGTGTTGCGTCATATCCGACCCATTTAATAATCGTGTTGCTAAATTTCTGCCGTATCCAACCCATTTTTAATCGTGTTGCCATATCCAACCCGTTTATACCCGATTATTAAACGGGTTACTTCGTGTACACGTTTAACACTGCTACCGTTTACACCATTTAACACACAATTATCCACTCGTTCAGAGTTCAGAGTTCAAACTTCAAAGTTTCAAAGCAATTATATATATAATTGGTAAAATTATAAATATGACATTCAGTTATTAGAATTTGTTTATTATAATTTATAACTTATATATTACTTATAGACTTGTCGGTATTAGTCGTGTATTAATCGTGTCGTATTCGTAATCGTGTGCCTAATTACCCAATTACTTATCGTGTTTTATCGTGTCTTAATCGTGTTAATCGTTTTTGCAGCAGAAATCCATATCCAACCCATTTTATAATCGTGTTGCCGTATCCAACCCATTTACTAATCGTGTTCAAATTCTCAATCCATATCCGCTAACTTCGTGTCGTTTTCGTGTCGTGTTATCGTGTTTCGTGTAAAATTGACAGCCCTAGGAATAGTGGGCTGGTGATGGGTGATGGAGTAGGGGGGCGATTACTGTTGAGTTTGGTTGGTTTTGAGGAGAAATCATCACCTCTTCATTTCCTCTTCTTCTTCTTCTTCTTCTTCACTCAACCATTTCTCTCACCATTTCTTCTTCTCTTGTCCGACGATTCAGAGAACGTGACAGCGACTCCGGCGTGTGGAGGCGAGTTCGGGGTCACGGAGGTGCGATCGTGAGACGTGCGTCCGAGGGTTGTTGTCGAGCGTCGACGTTGAGCGGATCTCCGGCGTGCTCCGTCTTCTCCTCGAGGTATGCCGGCTTTCTAGTTTGATTTGTTGTTCCCCATGTTGGTGGGAGGTTGTGGCCGGTCGCGGGAGGTCGGAGACCTCGCTGGCGACGAGAAAGGGCGTAAAATCCTCGGCTGATGCGGGGTTGTTGTCGACCCACAGTCGACCGGTACCTTCGGGCGGTCGATCGGTTTTACCTTTTTGCCCGACTTTAACCATCACCGGTCGAACGATGCCAATGTGGTGGTCGACCGGTTGCTCATGTGCTGGTGAGTTGGATCCTTACTGTCGGTTTTCGGTCGACTGTCCCTTGTTTTGGGGTCGACCGGAACTTAAGTATACTTGATGATTATGCATGTTGTTCGACCGATTTATGTATATTGTTCAACCGTTATATGACGTAGACTATTAGGATGACCCTGGTAGTTTTCGGTCAGCCGGGACCCCTGAGTTGGTCGACCGAATAAACTTGTTGATTTTGACCAACTCCGGATTTTGACCTCGTGTTCGGTCGACCGGTTTTAGACTGTTGTTCGACCGTTTGGACTTAAGTGACGCGCAGAATAGTTCGACCGTTGTAGACTTTCGGTCGACCGAACCAATTGGGGACGGTCGACCGGTTAGACTTTTTCGGTCGACTGTTTGTGTGCAGAACTGAATTCCTGGTCTTGTGATCGTGTCAACTCTGTCCACGAAAACTCGTGTCCTCGCTTAGAGCGTGAGCCGGGAGGTGACGGCGGGCACGTGCTCGTACCGCCCAGGGACCACCGTGTAGAAGAGTGTGGACACTTGGGTCGCACCACCTCCGTGTTGGACCGTGGTGTGACGTGTTGTTGCCTTACTCTCTGATGAGTAGCAGACCTGAGGGATCGCGGATCCCAATGCGTGTGACGCATGGCTCGTGGAGCATGATGACCCTACAGACTACGGTCTGGACCCGTCCGATGTTGTGTCGGACGTAGATTTGTACCGCCGAGGTTGTGCCGGCGATGCCGCCGAAGTTTTTGCCGGCGATGATGGTGCCGACAATGTTCCGGCTTGTGGTTGTGCCGTCCGATGTTGTGCTCAACGTATGTTGTACCGCCGATGTTGTGTCGACGATGTTGATGTTGTGCCAGCGATGATCCCCGATTGGGCACCTATCCTGGGATGTTGACCGACCGGGCTACGGCCCTGTCGAAGGTGGTGTAGACCACGTGGTTCTTTGCGCGAAAGTGCGGACACTCCTCACCGATCCCTTAGGCTCGTGTAGTCGTGTGTGGGGGGACGCGTCGCGTATTGTCCGTAAGACTGTGTGTACCTACGGTAGGTTTCCGATGGAGACCCGTTGTTGTTGCTGGACTGATGTCCTTGTGGACCATGTTGAGGGTCGTCGTTGTTGTTGGACTGAGTTCTCGTTTACCCTTGGAGGGATTTGATGCATTGCAGATGTGATATGACATGCTACTAGTATGATAGGTTCATTTACCGTACTATTGCATGCATATAAGTGAGCTTGACATACGAGGTTTCCTAATGGGAAACTCAGGCATCGTTGTTTGATTCATGTTTCAGGACCGCAGTAGGTTCTGCCGGGTGGTGACAGCGTGCGCACACATTTTGGGGTCAGGATCCTCTTCGGACTCTTCGAGGTCATCGTGATTGTTTTACCTGTCTTTTCGATGTATTGATGTAATCACGTCTTTTGACAAACTTTGTTGTATTTTGGTACACCGACTGTTGATTTATATGAGTAACATTCTCGTTGATGAGTTTGATTTGATAATCTCTTGTTGGTTTTAAAATTTTGAATTTCCATTGTTTCGGGATGTTACAATAACCGTATCTTGTGGCACCATAATCGTCCCATCCAAAGAACTCTAAAACCTTGGGACTCAATGAGCCTAGAAAATGTGTCTCCAAAAGGAGTTAATTACTGGAGATAAACTAAATATAAACAAAATTACTAAAGTTAAGGGTCACAGGATAGGAAAAGAGATCGCTCCCCAAGGTAGAAGAGGTTGAGGACGAATATGCCAAGGTCGTTTGAGCTGCTCCCGACGCCATTGCTATGAAACTTTAAATCTCGATCTACGATCAACTACTTGCTCACGAAAACCACCTCCTTCACTCTTCGATTTCTTCACAATTCTGATACCATATGAAAGCCCTAAGGAAGTTGGTTTAATGCAGTGATAAACAAAATTAATTATTTTTTCTAAGTAGTTACACATAGGGGTGTCAATGGATGTTCGAAATTCGTAAATTTGTCCGCGTCCGGTTCGAAAAATATTCGGTCCGAACAATATCCGATCCGAATAATATTCGATTCGTGTAATATTCGGGACATGCGAATGCGAATATGGATATTGATACATCCGATCCGAATAACATCCGATCCGAGATTGAATATTTGTATTATAAGATTCATATCCATATTTGTATCATATACGTATGCAATACATTATTATACCTAGAAGTATTTATATTTCAACCTTGTGTGATTATATTTTGAATGTATAATTATTAAATTTACTTATTCAAATAAAAATACATCTACTAATCACATTTATTCAAGCATTGAATATCATTATCCTTTCTAGAATATGGAGTTAGAAATTAAGATAAAGTAAATTAATATTTGAAACCAAATAAAGTTATAAATCTGACTATTTATAAGAATTTGTCTAAGTGAAAATGAAAAATGTTATAATGTAGGGAATTATGTTTACGGATGCGGATATTATCCGTATCCGATCCGAATCCGTCAAATATCCGAACGGATATAGACTTTTCATATCCGCAAACAATCCGTATCCGAATCCGAATCCGTAAATTTCATGCGGATGCGAATATGGATATACATATATCCGATCCGTATCCGATCTGTTGACACCCCTAATTACACATATGCCCAGGGCATGACCCATGTTCAGCCCATATATATATATATATGATATTCTTTCTTAGAGGCTTATACACCTAACAAACCTTCATTTTTGTAGTTTTGATCATTAGAATTTAGAAAAGTCAACATGGAAAATCATGATTCTAAGGTGATCGAGTGGTTGACCTACCACCATTTTCTCATACGAGTATGAGTTGATTTCATCCATTTTGGGTTTAAACTTCTGTCTGGGGCTTAAGTTCGCACCGAACCAACTGAGCCACACCTCGGGGGCTCGAAATACGATTAGTGGTTAGACTGGTTTCTTGCGTTATTGGTTAATTGGATAGTTGCCTGCTCCTATAATTGTGCAACGGAAGGGACCCATCTTTGGTGCACTGAAGGTTGACGGGATACTTTTGAAGATCAATCATGTTTGTTATGGGCCTAGTCGATTGTGGTCATCATTTCATCCTCGTAAAGATATTAAATTAGATAAAATACCTAACGCCGATTCTTAATCAGCAAGATATTATATCATTTGTACATGACATGAGAGTTAGATAATCAAAAACTTCTTAAAACCAACTAAAAGAAAACATACCCACAGCTTATTCAACCTGATCCACTAAAGGAGAACATACCCACAGATTCATCTTGAACGTAATCATTCCTCATAATCCAAGAGGAGTAGTATCGCACGCCACAGTGCAACATTTGTTTGACATGTAACAACTAACAATAATTATACTAGTTTTAGTTGATGTTCCGTGATTGTTTTCTCCTAAATTATTAAATTCATGGTTCGGTTGGTCGTTCCATGGAGATCCAATCGAAACAACAACAGCATAAAAAAACTAGAACATCACGACAAGTCAGGAAAGAGCTTACACCACATGGTCCGTCCTTCGCCACGGATACAAACAGAAATTTGTGGGGAGAAACGACAAGCCACGATTGCGAGATTCGTAGGTTCCACCCAACAATCCACTTGTCTAGACCTCAAACCACAAGATTAAACCAGACAGTATAATGTTTCTCTCCAACGTCACGCTCTATCTTAAATAGGGTTCATTTAGTTTGAATAATGACGATAGTGAGGACTTCAACAAAACCGGAATCTTCCAATGCAAACGCCAATGCTGGGATTTGACGTCTGTGATTCGAACCAGGAAAAGTAGACCGTGGCTCGACAGGAGAGTCCAAAGCCATAAACATCAATGGCCACGTTCCGGAGCAGTGGATGCTAAATTATTTAGGGATAACTTCATAAATGTCCTCAAAAGATAATTCTAAAATATTACTCTTGCAATCTAGCACTTCCATAATATCATAGATATCGTTCCATGTATGCGAATGACGAAATTACATATCGCTACGTGTTCTATATCCTCACATTTATAATTAAATTAAGAACATCACTTCAGTTATACATTTATACCACCACGTTAGTATTAAATGTACACTTATCTCATATTGATCATGACCCCAAGATAGTTCTTTAGAAAAACTGGATTTAATTTTATATGTTATTATACAATAAATATTGACGTTAAAATGCTAGATAGCATGATAAAATTGGAAGTTCTTGTCAAACCAAATAATAATATGTACCTCATTATGCATTATGATAGAGAAGAGGTGATATTTTGAAAATTTTGGTGGGTATTTGTAGTTAAGTCCTTGAACCATGCATGAACGTCTATTCTCTCAATAGTTTCTTTGGGTCTTATTAATAATATAAAGCAATGACATCCTTTGATCTCATCTCCTTCAACGTACCTCTCATCACTACAGCATTAAATCCATGGAGAGAAGAAGGCTTAGAGGAGGAAGCAACACCGAAAACGACATGGCGCTGGCCAAGGCGGCTGCATGGGCGTGGTATCAGCACGGGTCGGGGTCGGGGTCGGAGTCGAGGTCAACAAACGAGTTTATAAGTCACTCCAACTCACCACACAAGCCACGTCCGTCCAGGTACATGCTCGAGGCGCAACGAACCTACGGAAACCAAATTAAGTCCGCGAGTCCAAAAACGAAGACCGTTTCTAAGGAAGTGGACTCCGTCTCGCTTCTCGACGGGTACGAGATCGAGAGGATCACGTTGGAGTTTAACCGGCTTGTCGTGTCGGAAGGCGGTGACCGGAAGAGGAGGGAGAGTGGGAGGAAGGTGGTTAAGAGAGGGAATGAATTTTGGATAAGGCATGCCATGAGAATTTGTAGCTCGGGAGGGGACGTGGTGGAGGGGAAGGTGTTGGTCAGGCGTGGTGGTGGCGGTGGTGGGCCCCGTGTTGCGGCGGCACCGGCGAGCGTTGTTCGTTAGGTACTGTGTCTAATAGCTTCTGCATGCTTTGTCTCAAGTTAGTTCATGTGCTCTACTTAGCTGGAAGATAGATTTTAGGGATCATACATTACTTAGGATTCAAAATCTGGAAACAAAAATGTGTTTTCTATGTTGTAATAATAGTATGTGGGCAAAGTTTTTTTTGTTATTGTTATATATATGGACATGTATTTTTATAAGATTTGATCAAATTGTAGCTATTCTTTATGTTTTTTTAGTTTATTTTGTTGTATTTTTGTAGAACATATTGATATTAAATTATGGAATTTGATGAAATTACCTAGATTAGAGAAAGTCAAACAGAAAATGGAAAATGTTTGAGCACAGATATTGTTCAATCATTTCAAATGACATTTCGGAGCATGAATCATCTCATCATCGAACTTGAAACAAACAATGAACCTTTTTTTTTGTTTGAAAATAACAAACTGAACAAGGAAAAAATTCCAATTGACAAGATTGTAGTAAAATAAAGTAACACGTCCATTCTGTAACAACAACAACAAAAATCAAACAAATGGATGAACGAAAACTTGACTCCCATAAAAGCGCCGGTATCCAAACAAGTGGAAGAAGAAACTCTTAATAAAATGAGAACAGGGGTACATCTAAAGCATCCATTATGACAACAAGACCCTTCAATGAAATAAATTAATTAAGAAGCAACACAGATCTTACAAACTCAGATAATTTGGTTCTTTGCACAAACAATATCAATTCTAGAGGATAAAGTAAAACCTGACCCAACTTACTTGGGTTATGCATGATCCTTTTAAATTATCACAAATTGAGCATTTGCTACCATTTTTAATTACTTGATCCGTTCAATTCGAGATACAATCTCGAACATAGTTGGGCGTTTGTGGGGACATTGCGTGATACATTCCATCGCAAGATCCAAAAGCTTCATTATCTGATAATGTGCATCGGGTTGATCCAACAACTCCATATCAAACACCTCAACCGGCCACTCGTCGCGCTCAACTGATAAGATCCATCTAGGTAAATCGAAAATTTCATTCTGAAGGGGTTGATCTGGAGCCTTACCCATCACAAGTTCAAGCATGAGCACACCAAAGCTGTAGACATCGGCCTTTTGCGAAAAGTTACGGGCACAAATCTCTTCAGGTGCGAGGTAGCTTGCCTGTTGTTCGGGTTTTGTCTCGGCCGGTTGAATAAGTTGAGCAACACACTGCTCGTAAATACGGACCTCTTTGGATTCATCAAAAAGGATATTAGATGACTTGATGTTGCCATGAGAAACAACCGGACTAATTGAGTGTATGTAGCAAATTCCACATGCGATACCATTTGCAATTTGTAATCTTGTTCTCCAGTCGAGAGTGGTGCGATCTGATGATTCTCTATTCTCTGAACAAGGGGAAAACACAATTCAATCTCTTTTAATGCAAATTGTAGTGTAATATCAACAAGCTGTATTAGATAAACTATCCAAGCAATAAATTCATTAAGTTGCAAAATAGTTGGTCAGCTCCTGATCATTGCCCTTTACAAACGTTGAGCTTCAAATCTAATGTAATTAAGAAGCTGGTAGGTATAATAAATGATGAAAACCAAAGAAATTAGTATTGCCAATAACTTCTTGGTTATGTGGATAGATTGATCGATCAGACAACAAGTTGACGTTATGATTTAGTGTTAGTTGCGTCAAACAATATAGGGTAACATAGAGCTACAGTAAAGTGTATCTGTCATGTGCCTTTTCCTAACAAAAAACAGAAGCACAAATCACGATAGGGATAACATAGTATATATAGATGGTTGATGAAATTAAAATGATAAGGAAAATTGATAAAACACACCATGAAAATGAGTTTAGAAATTAAGGTTCCCCTTTGGCATGTAGACATGTAGTCATATATAAGATATTTCTCATCATTAATTGTCATAGCAATAACCTCCTAAAGTCACCAAATCGGGGTGCTTTGCCCCTGCAACCTCAGGCTCAACCTTCTCTTTAAATTCCAGTTATGAAACATTGACAAACATTGGTGGTAGACCGGAGGAGTTGTTTGGCAACTGTGTCTTAGGCATGGACTAGCGACGTACACATGGAAATCGTGCGCAACATGGAGACGCAAGTCGTGGGCCACATTCAGAACGAAGTGGAGATCGTGGAGTTGTGGCACACGTGGGAAGCTACGCGTACAAGTTGTACATGCATGGGGTCAATAAGGTGAACCCCGACCTGTGGAAGGCCACGCAATAGAGACCAATCCATCACACTATTATATAGCTCTATGGAGTTAGTCATGAAACTGAACGTGAAGTTTTCACACATCAAACTCAGTGATATCAAAAGATTGCAACTTCACAATATCAAAGTAACTGATTTAGCTATTATCAAAACAAAACGACGTAAAGAATGCACCTCAAGGTCTAGTAGAGACTCGAACTTCGACCCAACTACTTTATGACTACGACATTTGACCGATCATCAGACCTCAGAATCGATCGGATCTGCAGTGCCCATCAACTTAGGAAGGACTGCTCACATTGCCGGAAACTCGTCGGAGGATGGCAGGAATGCTCGCTGGGAAAACCAGCCTCAAAACCCACCCAAAAATAGGCTAAGATATTCAAACAACCTTAACTTTCATGTCTAACTTCCGTTTAGCATGATCTACTACTCAAAATATTCCTCTTGAAGAGTAAAACAACCTCTAAATAGTTCCAGACTCAAAGATCCACGGGATCAGCCAGACCTGACTCCCGAAATTCGAAAATCAAATCTCTAGCGATCTGACGGTCAGATCGGAAAAGGGATTACACCGAGGGGTGGATCTCTCTTGGCTCGCATTTCGAAAAAAAAAATACTACTATGGAGACATTTTTTAAAAATAATTGAGAACCCAAAATCAAGACCCAAAATCACACAAACATTCATTTAGGTCAAACTTTCAAAATAAAGTTTGGTTCCAAGTTTTAGAGGGTTTCCAACACAAAGATAACAAATATCTATTGTATTTGGTTTGATTTAAACATTCTTTTTTGTTTGAATTTTTGTTAATGAGAAGTTGGAGTTGGCTTAACAAGCAAAGGGTTTGACAGAATGTGTTGGGAGATTAGAGTTTTGTGTGGTTCTCAACGTGGTGGATAAAATATTTGTTGGGTTTTGAATTTGGACTGTTATAGGTGGATGTAGGCGTTCATAACGATGGTTCATTTTTAAACATTGGGTTTGTTCTTTTTAAAACAATGGTTTGTCCTTTTTAACGTTCTGTATATACCATTTCAGTTTGGGGATACTTTTTCATCCTTTTTAAACCGAGACTTTGTCCTCTTTAATACATTGGTTGTTCTTTTTAATACATTGGTTTGTCCTTTTAAATGACTTCACACACACGGGCATCCACTAATCAATTTATTTGCAAGTTTTACTTTTATTTATGCTTCCTGAGAATTGGATTCTAAAAATAATTGTAAAAATTGACTGAAGAAATAAATTAGAAATTGTAAGTGAGAATTACAAGAGATATGATGTGGTTTTGTGTATTATCTACCTTTGGTGTTTTGCTTACCTTTTGTTCCATTTTTGTTTCATTTGGATTGCATGATTGACTTGATGTTTTTATTTTTTGTGAAATTTAGTTTTCACCATGGAAAGATATTTCAAAAGGAAAGAAAAAACCATTGAATCGTCTGAAACAATATTAGTTGATGAAGTGAAAGAAAAAGTGTCAAATAGGTGTGTGAACCAAAATCTAAATGAGTACCTTTCATACCCTCGTTTAAGACTTATTGTTACGGACTATGATGTTAATATCAGAGATGAGTTGCGAAGATATTATCAGAGATGAAGTGAAAGATAATTTTCCTAAACAAGATGATGGAGATCATAAACGCCAATTTGTTACATCTTAGTTTGATGAATTTGGTACTTGGTTAAAGTATAGCATTGCAAAAGATGCTACTTATTGTTTGTTTTGTTATCTTTCCAAGCCAATTCATAAAGAACGTGGTGGTGGAGATGCTTTTGTTAGTTTTGGATTTTCAAATTGGAGGAAGAAAAAAAACACTGAGAGAGCATGTTGGGAATCATAATAGTCCTCATAACAAATGCTTAAAAGCTTGTGAAGATTTGATGAATCAAAAGACACACATTGAGTTAGCTTTGTCAAAACAATTTGATTGGTCTCGATATGAATATCGAATTCGTTTGAATGCGACAATTGTTTGTTTGCGCTATCTTCTAAGCCAAGGTTTAGCTTTTCGAGGACATGATGAGACACATGTCATTTAACCAAATAATTTTTCTTGAACTTTTGAAAGTTTTGGCTGAAAATAATGAAGATGTGAAGAAAGGGGTTTCGAATAATGCACCTGATAATATGAAAATGATAGCACCGAAGATCCAAAAAGACATTATTAATGTCATTGTTGAGGCGACAACAAAGGTTATCATTTAAGATATAAGGAGTGAATGATTTTCATTTTAGTAGATGAATGTTGAGATATATCAGTGAAAGAGCAAATGCAGTTGTTATACGGTATGTGGATAAACGTGGTTGTGTCATTGAACGTTTTATGGGACTTCTGCATGTGAAGGATACAACTTCCATTTCTTTTAAAGTAGACATCAATGCATTCCAAGCATGGATTAAGTATATCAAGTTTACGAGGACAAGGGAATGATGGAGGAGCAAGTAATATGCGAGGTGAATTTAATGGTCTCAGTGGTTTAATTTTGAAGGAAAATCCTACAGCTTTCTTTGTTCATTGTTTTGCCCATCAACTACAAGTCACTCTTGTAGTAGTTGCGAAGAAACAAATTTAGTTGCCTTATTTTTTAACATTGTTACACGTTTATGCAATGTTGTCGGAGGTTCTTGCAAACGTAGAGATATGCTTCAGGATTCTCAAGTTGAGGAACTTGTCATCGGTATCAATAATGGGTTAGTCATGACAGGGAGAAGATTAATCAAGAAATGGCACTAAAGTTACCTGGAGATACAAGATGGAGTTCTTATTTCGGCACACTAATTAGTTTAATTCATTTGTTTTCTTCTATTGTCAAGGTTCTTGAGCATATAAGTTGCAATGGTAATTATGATCCACAAAAGGCAGAGCATTAGATTCGATTGATATTATTCATACCTTCGAGTTTGCATTGTGCTGCATTAATGAAGAGTGTTTTGGGAGTCACACATGAGCGATCACAGGTTTTACAGAAAAAAGATCAAGATATTGTCAATGCGATGACACTTGTTAAATCAGTAAAAAAACAATTACAAGCAATGAGGGATAACGGATGGGAGTCTTTGCTAGCTGGAGTATCTACCTTTTGTCAGAATCAAGCAATAGTCACAACTCATATGGATGAAAAAATTATTCGTCGAGAGCGATCACGACATAGAAGTGAAGAAGTGTCAAATTTTCATCATTACAAAGTTGAATTAGTCTATACAATTATAGATATGCAACTTCAAGAATTGAATAATCGTTTTGATGAAGCAAACACGGAGTTGCTTCTTTGTAGTGCATCTTTTGATCTAAAGAAGTCATTCAATGCTTTTGACAAGAGTAAACTGGTTTGTCTTGCTCAGTTTTATCCGTATGAGTTTTCTCATATTGCACTTATGGAGCTTGAGATTCAATTAGAGAATTTTATCTTTGATGTTTGTGACGATGAAAGATTTAGTGATATTCAAGAAGTTGGAGGTCTTGCTCAAAAGTTGGTGGATATGAGTAAAAATAAAGTGTTTCCATTGGTATATTTGTTGGTTAAATTAGTGTTGATTTTGTCGGTCGCTACAGCTACAGTGAAAAGAGTTTTTCCAGCAATGAATATCATAAAGAATCCACTTCGCAATCGTATGGGTGATGAAGTTACCAATTATTGTTTAGTTACATACATCGAGAGAGAAATTTTCAGAAGTATTGATAATGAAGTTATTATGCAACGTTTTCAAAATGGAAAAATCGAAGGGGAATGTTGTAATCAAGCTTTAGATATTAATATATTTTTGTTGAATTTTATGATTATGTATACAGAGTTAAAGTTTATATTTCAGGACCCCCTTTGAAAATTCTTGGGGCCACCACTACGATTAAATATAATTAAGTTGTAGTATTGTAACATTAGTTGTTATAAATACAAACTTACATTTCATCTATCTTCGAGTCTCTAGCTTCTACTCAATAATTCAGATACAGTTTAACATATATCTGAATTGGTATTGAAATTTGAAATTAGTAAAGTTTTATAAATCAATTCTAATTCGAAATTATATTTGGTAAGGTTTTTTTGACCAAATATCAACCAAAATTTATTTTTAGAGTCAGATAAGCTACCGTTTGCATCACTAACTGCAGAAGTCATATAAGCAAGATCTTTATCGTTTAACTCCAATTGTGAGGTAAGCTTAAAGAAATTTACCAATAAATTCCGTTAGGTGAGAGCACAAATAGGTTTGGTTCGGGTTTTTGGACCAGACCGAACTGATCGGTCTGGGTCAGTCTGGACCAGAATCGTAGTCGGTCCGAGTTCTGATCCAAAGCAGATGTGGCCGGTCTAGTCCTTGGCGACAGATCGGGTTCCAGTCCGGTCCAAATCCAGATGCGTTCTCGGATTGTCAATACAAATAAGCCCAATTTTTGACCAGACCAGACCGATCGGTTCGGTCTAGTCTTTGGTCCAGCCGTGATCGGTCTGATCCAAACCCGGATCCGACTAGTCCGGTCTTCGGTCCAAACCCTGGCGATGGACCGAGTTCGGACCGATGCACGCACATAATTCCGACTTAACTAAGGTATGTATCAATAATTGAAACGAATGAATAAAGATGATGGATAGTACATATATACCGTGAATGAGTGCAGAAAGGTTCCCATTAGGCATGTAGTCATGTACAAGATACTTCTCGTCCTTAGTAAAGCAATAACCTCTTAACGTCACCAAATTGGGATGTTTCATTGCCCCTACAACCTCCATCTTCTCTTTGAACTCCAGGTCCGGAATACTAACACCCTTCAATACCTTCACTACCATGATTGCACCTATGTCCAATACCACCTTATAGGACGTCCCAAACATCCCCTTCCCAAGCAATTCCGCTGTATCAGTTAATAAATCCACAATATCATATTTCAGCATATCGCTGAAATATTTAATAGATTTTTTGGTTGTTGTGTTGGCCTCCGTCGAAACTGCAATTGCAACATCTGTAGTTGGATTTATGCCACCCTCAACAACTTCTCTAACTGTTGGAGTTGTTCTACCCAAGGGTGCACACGGGTCGGGTTGGGTCGGATTGAGGCTGAAACCCGACCCAACCCGAAAATTTCGGGTTAGGGGAAAACCCAACCCGACCCAAAATTTTCGGGTCGGGTCGGGTTGAACCCGAAAATGATCAAGACACTTCTGTCTTCTTCGAAGCATTTTTTTTAAAAATGTAGACTTTTGTAAACATCTCAAGACACAACTGCACCACAAAATGATGAAAGAAACAAAAGATAATCTGTGGTTTTCGACAAAAATAGCTTCTTGAATTTGCAACTAATGAAGACAAAAGCACTAAAAAGTGGGATTGGCGTGACATTGACGAAACACACGAAATCTACTTAAGAGGACTAAATCTACTTCAATATGAATATACCCAATCCCAAATCCTAACTTCGATTACCTGCACGAAATTCGATGACGACGTCGTGTTGGAGAAGCGGGATCGACGGAGATTCAACCGGCGACGCGAATCGACATATCGATTTGGAGATGGAGGAGCGACGACGGCGATGGCGCAGCGATGGAGGAGTGACAACGGCGATGGCTCAATATTTTGGGAAGATTCAACCCGATAGCTTGGACGGTGATGGCACAGCGGCGGGCCGACGGCGGTGATCTAGGGTTGGGGACGGGACTCGAGAGGGGATGAGGGGAGGGGGTGTCGTTAGGGTTAGGGGTCGGGTGATGTGTGTTGTGTTTGTGTCGGGTGGGCTAATGGGGTGTTGTGTGTGTGGTGTGAGACGGGTCGGGTCTCGGGTGAGCTAATCGGGTTGGGCTGAAATTCTGTGTTGTTATTCGGTTTCGGGTCGAGTTGGGTCAACCCGACCCCTACAACCCGAACCCGACCCGAAAATTCGGGTTTCATAAATTTCTAACCCAACCCGAAACACCTACCAACCCGACCCAACCCGACCAGTCGGGTTCGGGTCCGTTTCGGGTTCAACCTGACCCGTGTGCACCCCTAGTTCTACCTGTTTGGAACTTATTGCGGTATTTACGAAGGAGCAAAAGTATGGATATACCGACAAAGGAACCTACAAGGCCCCCTAGCAGGGCTCTCTGGTCCACGTGCATGGAGCACATTAATAACGGAGGGCCGCATAGCGACGTCATCTCGAATGCATCTGCAGGCATGCGTTGGAGCTTAGGGGGGTATGCGTCCTTCGAGGTAGATGTTGTAGGAAACATCAAACTGGGAAAGCTTGGGAAGGTCCAAATTTGGGAGTCGCCCCTTTAAAGAATTGCTTTCCAACAACAAAACCTCTAGTTGCGCCAGGTTATTGAGTTCCCACGGGATCTCTCCTTCGAAATTGTTGTTTGCAAGATCCAAAATTCGCAAGCTACGCAACGAGAGGACTGGCGCAATGTTGGCATAGAAGTCGTTGCCGTTAAGCCGGAGTGTCTGGAGTTTAGAACAGTTGGAAATGTCAGCTGGGATTCGGCCTACAAGCAAGTTGCGGCTGAGATCTAGAGTGCGCAGTTGGGTGAGGTAACCCAGAATATCGTCGTAGATTGTGCCCCAGAAAACAGCCCCTGTGAGAACAATGCTTGTGACTGCACCGTCTTCGCATGTCACGCCAGTCCACGAACAATGCGAATCGGATTCGTTCCATTTGGGCTTATCACTTAATCCGTATATATTCATTCCAATTGCCCACTTGAACCGTATTAGTGCCTCCCTCTCAGACAACATCTCAGACCTTGTTGTTGGGATGAAGGGGGATAGGAAAAGTAGAATCAAAAGATGGTGGCATTGGTAGCACAAAAGAATTTGCTTCCTGCGAAACATTGATACGTTGAAAAACCAGATTTTCGGTCTGTGTTGCCAACCCCAAACTTTCGCAAGACTTTTATGTTGGTTGGATGTAGAGGTCCTTAGTTTTCTACCGAATAATATAAATAAATCGTCAAAAGAACCAATAATGAAGATGAAGTGCAGCTAAACTGTATTTTATTTTATTTTTTAAATTGGAGAAGTACCCATATATGGAAGGACTTTGTAGCCATTGAAGTCTACGTTTAACGATTGTGTGCGTAATGACTAACAGCTTAAGTGGGATGCAACTCTTTACTCGCTTATTGCATTTAGAAACAATTAATAGCAATGACATACAAATTATTTAGAGAATATTCCACTACCAATGGAAAGGATCATTCATCTCTAAAACAAATGTCTACTATATATTGTGAACCAATCAAACAAGATTTTCAGTGCAAATTAATAAGCGTACACATGACGTGGATGTGAACGAGGATAATCAAAGATAATGTTCTGAGAAACTATCGAGCAAGTAATTGTTTCGGAGGTAGCAAGTAATAATTCATAATTAATATAAGTTTGATATACTATAGAAATTGTTAATGCAAAAACTATCTCAAACTTGGAAAGCTCAATTCGCGCTACTTGACAAAATTGGAATCAATTGGGTCGTCTTTGATTTTGATCGACCCGCGATACATATGTAGATGATAAAAGTATAGGAAGGTAATAGATTACCCTCACATGGGATAATGAACTTCTATATATAGTTAATAATTAGGGTTACTGTAATAACCTAATCTAAAACATCTTAATTAACTAAACCTAAACCTAATTAACCTAATCTAATCCTGGAATAGTGTAGCATGAGGTGTTGATTTAGGATTGGATGAGGTGGAGGTTGGATAAGAATTGGTTTGCCTATAAATTGGAAGGTAAGGTTAATAAAACGTTTTCTTTTCCTTTTCAACAACCAGAGCTTGAGAGAAGAGGTTAGAGAGAAGAAGAAGAAGGAGGTGAAGAAGAAGAGGAGAAGAAGTGAAGAAAGAGAAGAAGAAGTGGAGTGAAGTGGTGCAAGCTTGGGAGGCTTCTTCACTCGACCAAAAGGTATGTCAAATCTTCATTATAACTCACTTGTGCCTTGTGAGTGTTGGGGATCGACGTTGGTGTCGAATTCCCCGTCGGAATTCAACCAATTCAGAGGTTGAAGACGACGATCGGTCGACCGGTGCCTGTGGGCAGTCGACCGATCCTATTATTATATTGATGTTTACCCGCGAACGGTCGAACGATGTCGTTAGACGGTCGACCGTTATGTCAAATTCATGCGGGAAAAAGGGGATATGCTGTTATCGGTCGAACGGGACCACTTAGCCGGTCGACCGAATAACGATGAGAATGGGTCGGTTGGGGATTTTGACTTATTAAACGGTCGAACGTCCTTTACCTTGTTCGACCGATCCATTCGATGCTAAGTCGGTTGGGAGCTTTGACCATCAAAACGGTCGACCGCTCTTTAACTCTCGGTCGACCGACTGAGCATTTAATTAAGCGGTAGAGTGCTTGTGTTGTTTCGGTCGAACTGTATTTCAGTTCCGGTCGACCGAACGAGACTTGGGCAAAATATTGAAATCCCTGTTATCGGTCGAACGTCCCCTTGGTTCGACCGGTCGGATATATATATTATATAAAATGGTATAGCGTAGACCTTCCAAACGGTCGACCGCTAGATGACTTTTGTTCGACCGATTGGTCGGTAATTCGGTTGGCGTGGTTCGACCGGTAGATTTGTTTGTACAGTACTGTGTACTGTGTGGGGGACCGGTCGACCGGTGTGCTTGTAGCGGTCGACCGATCTACCGCAGGTTGGTGGATTTATCCACACGCGATCCGTCGATGTCAGGTCGACTACCGGCTCCGAGGCGACGGTTGATTACCGGCTTTGAGAGCTACGGATTTCACCTTCGACGAAGGCGTATTATTGTTGTACCTTTTTCCTCTCTTACCGAGCGGGGTGTGAGGGATGTGTACCGTAAACCTTGGGCAGTTTGCGAGGGTTTAGCGGTAGGCCGAGGATGTTCCGGCAGGGTGCGCGCTAGGCGACTCTTGGGGGAGCAGTGGCTGTCGTCTGACCCGAGTTGTGTATTCGGCGGGCTGACTCGCTCCTTGGGTGCGGCGTGTACCGGGGGTTCCTTCCTGCACTTTTTGGGGAGCAGTGGTGTCGACTGACCCTTGTGAGGCAGCGGTGGACTGACTTGACCCTAGTGGCAGGAGTGGTTCAGTGCCGCGGAGGCGGTGAGGGCATTATTGTGGGCCCGAGGCGGATGATCATGTGCATAGCATTGCATTGTATTTAATTCCTTTTTATATTTTAGGAGGTTTGGTATACGGGGTTCCTTCAGGGAACTCAGGCATGTTTGTTGTTTGCATTTCAGGTAGCGAGCAGGGTTAGAGTTTGAGGTGGTGACCGAGGACGGTGCCCCCGAGATCAGATCCTGTAGTTGTCAGTCTCTTTCTTTTGAGGTGATTACATATTGTATAGCTTTTGTCGTAATCACAGTCAGTCTGTATATTTGACTTCCACGTGGATCATATTTATATTATATATGTTGGTTTGTTTCCCGTGACGTGCCCAGTGTTGACCGTTGACGGTCTTTATTATTGTTTAAATTTTCCGCTGTTTTCGGGTACGTTACAATTTGGTATCAGAGCGTTGATCTCGGCGTACTTTTCTAAAGAAACCACCTTGGAGTTAGGAGTTAGGTCTAGAGGATCATGCATGCACAGATTATATTGATATTGTCTTGTTTCCTTTGGCAGATGCCTCCTAGACGGGGGAAGGCGGTTGCCCATACTCGCGGTGAGAGTGAGACTGCGAGGGATGAGGCTTGGGAGGATGAGCGTCGGACGTTGTTCGATACGGTCGGACGTCTGACAGAGATGCTACAGCAGCAGACAGCACAGACTGGGCAGACGGGGACTGGTGCTATGCATGACCGGTTTATGCGCCAGCATCCGCCTACCTTTCTGGGGCAGTACGACGCAGAGGCTGCGGAGGAGTGGATCTTCATGATGCAGAAGATCTTCAGTGCTATTGGTTGTCCTCCAGAGGCGAGAGTGGGCTTGGCTACTTATGTTTTGGGCGGTGCTGCGTCCAACTGGTGGAGGTCCACATCTGCAGTGGTGTTTGCGGACAGAGATGATATAGCCTGGGAGGAGTTCGTTGGCGAGTTCAACGAGCAGTATTTTCCGCAGCATGTCCAGGATCAGAAGAGGGAGGAGTTTCTGAGTCTTCAGCAGGGAGACATGACCCTAGCAGGCTACATCGGGAAGTTCAACGCCCTTGAGCGTTACTGTCCCGAGATGTATGTTACACAGGAGCAGAGGGCAGGGAAGTTCGTCCGAGGGCTCCGGAAGCAGCTGAGGACGAAGGTGCTGACACACATGCCGAGCACGTTGGCCGATGCAGTGAAGAGTGCCTCTGTTCTTGATCGTGACTACAGGGAGAACTACCAGGATGAGAGGAGGCCATCAGGTAGGTTCTCTGGGAGGCCAGGAGGTCAGACTGGAGGGAATCCGGGCAAGAGGCCCCGATACGAGGGAGCAGGAGTTGCAGTACCACGACCAGAGCCTTGTGGTACTTGTGGGAGGTTTCACTCCGGGCCGTGCTTCACCCCCGGAGCATGTCATGGGTGTGGCCAGCTGGGTCACTTTATCAGGAGCTGTCCGAGCCGAGGAGCTGGGCCGAGCAGACCATCGGGTTTACCCGCACCAGGCAGAGGAGGAGGCGGAGGTAGACCACCTTTCAGACCCCAGCAGGGGCAGCGCACTGGCAGAGTTTTCACCATCCAGGCAGAGGAGGCTCGGGATGGAGGCGCTGTCGTGGAAGGTACACTTCTTGTCGCAGGTTCAGTAGCTAGGGTGTTATTTGATTGTGGCGCGACACACTCGTTCATCTCAGAGCGATTTGCGGGAGTGTTGGGCTGTACCCTTGCGATGTTGACTGCCACTTTGGAGGTCAGCACACCCCTGGGTCTGGTGGGCACTGTGGGGAGATTTGTCCCCGGCGCCACGGTTGTTTCGGGAGATCAGGAGTTTCCGGCAGACCTGGTCTTGCTACCGATGGAGGACTTTGATGTCATACTTGGGATGGATTGGCTGTCCCAATATGATGTTCGAGTCTTGTGCCGTGAGAAGAAGATTTTGATCCCGAGGAATGGTTTGCCTGATATTTTGATTAGAGGGATCAGAAGCAGAGGGGGTCGCATTATTGTATCTGCTGTGAGAGCTCAGAGACTGTTACAGCAGGGATGTGCAGCTTTTCTGGCGACACTTGTAGTTGCGGAGGCAGAGTCCCAGAGGCTAGAGGACATTGAGGTGGTGCAGGAGTTCGCGGATGTTTTTCCAGCGGAGATTCCAGGTTTACCACCACACCGAGAGTTGGAGTTCGGCATTGAGTTGGTAGCTGGCACTACACCACAGTCGAAGGCTCCATACCGGATGGCACCTGCTGAGTTGACAGAGTTGAAGAAGCAGTTGCAGGAGTTGATGGACTCTGGATTTATCAGACCGAGCGTCTCGCCTTGGGGTGCACCAGTTTTGTTTGTGAAGAAGAAGGACGGATCCTTGAGGATGTGCATAGACTACAGGATGCTGAACCAGGTGACGGTGAAGAATAGGTATCCCTTACCTAGGATTGAGGACCTCTTTGACCAGCTGCAGTCAGCGAAGGTTTTCTCGAAGATTGACCTGCGTTCAGGATATCACCAGTTGAGGATCCGAGATGAGGACATCCAGAAGACAGCCTTCAGGACGAGATATGGACACTATGAGTTCTTGGTGATGCCATTTGGATTGACGAATGCTCCGGCAGCGTTCATGGATCTGATGCACCGGACATTCAGGCAGTACATTGATATATTTGTGATTGTCTTCGTGGATGACATCTTGATCTATTCACCAGATGTGGAGCAGCACAGAGAGCATCTGAGGATTGTACTCAGCATCTTGAGGACTCAGCAGTTATATGCTAAGTTCTCAAAGTGCGAGTTTTGGTTGGACAGAGTGGCATTCCTCGGACACATTGTATCGGCAGAGGGGATATCAGTGGATCCGGCGAAGGTAGAGGCGGTGACACAGTGGAGGACCCCTACGAGCGTGACAGAGATTAGGAGCTTTGTTGGACTGGCGGGTTATTACCGTCGCTTCATCAAAGACTTCTCGAGATTGGCAGCACCACTGACAGCTCTGACGCAGAAGGGAGTCACTTTTGTTTGGTCGCAGAAGTGCGAGGACAGCTTTCAGGAGCTGAAGAGACTGTTGACCACAGCACCAGTTTTATCATTGCCGAGTGGCACGGGTGGATTCGTGATTTATAGCGACGCTTCAGGTGTTGGCTTAGGATGTGTACTTATGCAGCACGGGAGGGTGATCGCATACGCATCCAGACAGCTGAAGGTCCATGAGAGGAATTACCCGACACATGATTTGGAGTTAGCAGCAGTGGTTCACGCACTGAAGACCTGGAGACACTATCTTTATGGCGAGCAGTTCGAGGTGTTTACAGATCATCAGAGTCTGAAGTACCTGTTCTCGCAGAAGGAGCTGAATATGAGGCAGCGCAGATGGCTTGAGTTCATTAAGGACTACGACTTCACTATCTCTTACCATCCGGGGAAGGCGAACACAGTTGCAGACGCTTTGAGCCGGAAGGTGGAGGTATCAGTAGCAGGCCTATGCATTCAGGAGTGGAGACTGCTAGAGTCCTTGGCAGAGTGGAGGCCATTTGCTGATAGCTCTGAGGGCGCAGTGATTGCCGGATTGAGAGTAGAGCCTCAGACAGTATCAGCAGTGATTCATGCTCAGACTACAGATGAGGAGTTGAGCAGTTTGTTACAGTTAGCTGCCAGAGATGGGTCAGATTTCAGAGTTGGAGTGGACGGAGGTCTGAGATTCAGAGATCGTATCTGGGTGCCGAAGACAGAGGACCTGAGACATGATATCATGGAGGAGGCACACAGATCGAGATATTCCATTCATCCAGGGAGCACCAAGATGTACAAAGACCTGCAGCGGAACTTCTGGTGGCGAGGTATGAAGAAGGACGTTGCAGACTTCGTGTCGAGGTGTTTGGTCTGTCAGCAGGTGAAGATCGAGCACCAGAGACCAGCAGGGCAGATGCAGAGGATTGAGTTGCCCGAGTGGAAGTGGGAGCACGTGACGATGGATTTTGTTACGGGGCTACCGAAGACACGGAGATTCCACGATGCGATTTGGGTTATAGTCGATCGACTGACCAAGTCGGCGCATTTCTTAGCTATTAAGACCACTCTTGCTCTGGAGGGTCTAGCTAAGTTATATATTGAGGAGATTGTCAGACTTCATGGCGTACCAGTCAGTATCATTTCAGACAGAGATCCCAGATTCACTTCGAGATTTTGGGAGAGTCTACACAGAGCACTGGGGACACGTCTGAAGTTTAGCACAGCTTTCCACCCACAGACAGATGGCCAGTCAGAGCGGACGATACAGACATTGGAGGACATGCTGAGAGCGTGTACACTTGACTGGGCCGGGCATTGGGATGAGCATTTGCCGTTGATCGAGTTCGCCTACAACAACAGCTACCACTCGAGTATTGGAATGGCACCCTATGAGGCATTATACGGGAGACCGTGTAGATCGCCGGTATGCTGGAGTGATGTGGGCGAGAGACAGCTAGTTGGACCTGACATTATCCAGTTGTATTCAGAGAAGGTCGACGTGATTCGGAGACGACTAGCTACGGCGCAGAGTAGGCAGAAGAGTTATGCTGATACGCGGAGGCGTGAGCTGACTTTTGAGGTAGGAGATCATGTCTTCCTGAAGATCTCGCCTTCCAGAGGGGTGATGAGATTCGGGAAGAAGGGGAAGTTGAGTCCGAGATATGTCGGACCGTTTGAGATATTGGATCGGGTTGGTGAGGTGGCGTATAGGATTGCTTTACCGCCACAGTTTGCAGGACTTCACAACGTCTTCCATGTTTCTATGCTGAGGAAGTACGTGGCCGATCCAGCTCATGTGATAGAGATATCAGTACCGGAGATCCAGCAGGATTTGTCGTTAGATGAGAGACCAGTAGAGATTGTGGATCAGATGGTACATCAGCTCAGGAGGAGAGCGATTCCGATGGTGAAAGTCAGGTGGCAGCATCACAGTGTCAGAGAGGCTACCTGGGAGATCGAGGAGGATGTCAGGAAGCAGTATCCAGAGTTGTTTCGGTGAGTCTGTTGTTTCGAATTTCGCGGACGAAATTTCTTTAAGGAGGGTAGATTGTAATAACCTAATCTAAAACATCTTAATTAACTAAACCTAAACCTAATTAACCTAATCTAATCCTGGAATAGTGTAGCATGAGGTGTTGATTTAGGATTGGATGAGGTGGAGGTTGGATAAGAATTGGTTTGCCTATAAATTGGAAGGTAAGGTTAATAAAACGTTTTCTTTTCCTTTTCAACAACCAGAGCTTGAGAGAAGAGGTTAGAGAGAAGAAGAAGAAGGAGGTGAAGAAGAAGAGGAGAAGAAGTGAAGAAAGAGAAGAAGAAGTGGAGTGAAGTGGTGCAAGCTTGGGAGGCTTCTTCACTCGACCAAAAGGTATGTCAAATCTTCATTATAACTCACTTGTGCCTTGTGAGTGTTGGGGATCGACGTTGGTGTCGAATTCCCCGTCGGAATTCAACCAATTCAGAGGTTGAAGACGACGATCGGTCGACCGGTGCCTGTGGGCAGTCGACCGATCCTATTATTATATTGATGTTTACCCGCGAACGGTCGAACGATGTCGTTAGACGGTCGACCGTTATGTCAAATTCATGCGGGAAAAAGGGGATATGCTGTTATCGGTCGAACGGGACCACTTAGCCGGTCGACCGAATAACGATGAGAATGGGTCGGTTGGGGATTTTGACTTATTAAACGGTCGAACGTCCTTTACCTTGTTCGACCGATCCATTCGATGCTAAGTCGGTTGGGAGCTTTGACCATCAAAACGGTCGACCGCTCTTTAACTCTCGGTCGACCGACTGAGCATTTAATTAAGCGGTAGAGTGCTTGTGTTGTTTCGGTCGAACTGTATTTCAGTTCCGGTCGACCGAACGAGACTTGGGCAAAATATTGAAATCCCTGTTATCGGTCGAACGTCCCCTTGGTTCGACCGGTCGGATATATATATTATATAAAATGGTATAGCGTAGACCTTCCAAACGGTCGACCGCTAGATGACTTTTGTTCGACCGATTGGTCGGTAATTCGGTTGGCGTGGTTCGACCGGTAGATTTGTTTGTACAGTACTGTGTACTGTGTGGGGGACCGGTCGACCGGTGTGCTTGTAGCGGTCGACCGATCTACCGCAGGTTGGTGGATTTATCCACACGCGATCCGTCGATGTCAGGTCGACTACCGGCTCCGAGGCGACGGTTGATTACCGGCTTTGAGAGCTACGGATTTCACCTTCGACGAAGGCGTATTATTGTTGTACCTTTTTCCTCTCTTACCGAGCGGGGTGTGAGGGATGTGTACCGTAAACCTTGGGCAGTTTGCGAGGGTTTAGCGGTAGGCCGAGGATGTTCCGGCAGGGTGCGCGCTAGGCGACTCTTGGGGGAGCAGTGGCTGTCGTCTGACCCGAGTTGTGTATTCGGCGGGCTGACTCGCTCCTTGGGTGCGGCGTGTACCGGGGGTTCCTTCCTGCACTTTTTGGGGAGCAGTGGTGTCGACTGACCCTTGTGAGGCAGCGGTGGACTGACTTGACCCTAGTGGCAGGAGTGGTTCAGTGCCGCGGAGGCGGTGAGGGCATTATTGTGGGCCCGAGGCGGATGATCATGTGCATAGCATTGCATTGTATTTAATTCCTTTTTATATTTTAGGAGGTTTGGTATACGGGGTTCCTTCAGGGAACTCAGGCATGTTTGTTGTTTGCATTTCAGGTAGCGAGCAGGGTTAGAGTTTGAGGTGGTGACCGAGGACGGTGCCCCCGAGATCAGATCCTGTAGTTGTCAGTCTCTTTCTTTTGAGGTGATTACATATTGTATAGCTTTTGTCGTAATCACAGTCAGTCTGTATATTTGACTTCCACGTGGATCATATTTATATTATATATGTTGGTTTGTTTCCCGTGACGTGCCCAGTGTTGACCGTTGACGGTCTTTATTATTGTTTAAATTTTCCGCTGTTTTCGGGTACGTTACAGTTACACTCCTGAATCATTACACTCTTACTCCCAATCCAAACGCACCTTGTAATATCCTGAATTTTTTAGTTAAGGTAATAATCAAATATCTTAATGGACTAATTAAGATTGTGTGGTTTTAGGAGAAGATGAAATTTTGAGAAGAATATTGAGAAGAACAAGATGGAGATTTTGAGGCAAGTACTGATTCGTTATTCTTCAGTTTCATATCATGTCTGTCTCTCTTGATATTCGTAGTTGCATGCATGCTGAGTATCGATGTTGATTTCATTGATATGCATATTATTGCATGGTGGTGTTTCGGTTGACATGTCCTGTGACTGTATGTATATTTCTGGCTGAGCCACTTAGGAAAAAACTGCCTAACGGACAGCGTGGAGCCACCCGAGAGAGGAAAGGGCTGCCTGTCGTTAGTGTGGAGCTACCAGGTGTGCGTCTGACTGATTGATAGATTTCAGAAGCACAGGATGTGGTCGAATCCGAATGGGGGTTCCAGATTGTTATGCATGTATTTTATTTGTGATGCATGTCTCTTGATTGTGCTTATTGACTGAATGTCATATTCCGTATTATTTTCCACATGATTATGATTCTGATTGATTGACGGTTGGAACTTGCGGGCTGTCGAGCTCACAATTTGTTGATTATATTTTTCAGATTAATTATGAGTCTATCAGATGGATTTAAATATCAGAGTGCGCAGCGGTCAGGATCGTGGATCGTATCTTAACACACCGGGTTTGGGCGGGTGAGCAGTTGTCCGGGCTCGGGGCGTTACACACCTAATTAATACCCACAACTACCTTTTCCTACTTATTTCTAGATTATGTCCAATGTATCTCCATTTATCTTCAACAACATACAATCATACATTTTCACATCAGCTACTTATCTTTTGAGTGTGCTCATCTTCTATAGCCAAACAATATATTCAAGTCGTGTTATTTTGGTTTGATTTTTAGGGTTTGAATTCTTATATCTTACCAATTTAGTGCGCATTACTTTATTTCGTTTATTTTATATTGATTACATGTGTGCAACGATGTTGTTTGTGAGAAAGAAATAAGTATGCAAATGTATTAATTTCGTATTATAATAGTATTTCAGCACTGTTGCTGGAATTAAAAGTGATTTATATGTTGCATATTATGTACGCTAGACTTTTTAGGGTTGGACAGACGGGTAAGAGCTGTAGGATCTACGTGTCGACCTTAATCAAATGCATGCATGTTTGCTGATTTATCACAACAGTTATCTTTTCTTCTTTATGATTTCCACTGGAAGTAAGTATGTAACATACTAAGGGCCAGAAGGCCCAGAATAGATCTCATCAATTGGATATTTTCTTGTTTTGTATTTTTTGTTTGTTTGTTTCTAGCATATTCTAGCCCGGCCATTGTTTAGCCGTCCTAGTCTTATACAACTTTTTAGTTTTTATTTTCAATATATGGTCACAATCGCAACTCAGAAATTAATTTCCAGACTTCCGTGAGTAAATTGTTAGTTCAGAGTATTTTTATGAAATCGAGAACTTCTGACGGTGATGTTGTACGGGTCGCAATCGAGGATAGAACTTTTTTGTTAGATTGGAATCCACCTTTCAATTAAGAGCATTATTAAACTATTCGTATAAAAAATTATGATTCTGGCATATAATGAAACTTTGAAAGTATAATTTAGTAAACAGTTATAATACTGAAGAGCAACTAAAACACTCTTAATGTTCCTGAGTACATTAAGAAAGATATTCCTTGTAGTGGTATTGTTATTTCTGATAGGAATGACATCCCATATTGGAAACCGGAACCTAAGGGCTGAGAGTGGTATTGTTATTTCTACCGGGAAGAGTGTTGAAACAATTACAAATATGATTACGTAACACAGTGAGTTACATAAGTCGAATAAATATTCCGTAAGAATTCAGATAAAATCAACATACAAAAACATGTATAGGAAAACAACAAAAGAATGAACAGTAATCAGAGACGACCTCAAAAACCGAGTCGTCGGAATGTGACTTGTCTCAGAGAAAATATCGGCTCACATACTTGCCTCTCAGGGTAGAACGGTCTCACCGTCGATCAGGAGCACACTGGAATCGACAGACCACGAGAACAACGCGGAATCTCGCAAGAATCGATCGCAGAAGAACTCGAGATTTAGAGATTGGAAATCGCTGGAGAGGACAATTTTCGTAGAGAGAGGATGAGAATAAAAATGTGTATATCAGGGAAGAAAATCAATTGTGATATATATGTATATAATTTTGTAATCGTCGATGACTTAATTGCAAAAGGTAATTAACACGAACTCCAAAAAGATACACTCATCACCCCGACATTAAAGCCTCTAGTTTCTCCCAAAACCCCAGCTGCCACACCACGCATTGGACCTGACGGACGCGCGCGTGTGGAGAATTCTCTCCTCGTCTCTTTACACCTTATCAACATCCTCCAACTTTTTAGATTCACCAATGTGGGATTAAAAGTGAAGTGAACACATGACACATGGGGCAATAGTTCACATCTTCAACTTAACATTGAATTTACTCATACCTACACAAACACAATAATCCAACAATCCCCTACAAATTCATTGTTGATCGTGCGACCAAACCTTGCAGCCTAGTGCTTCCAGTAATGATACCTTTCAATTTTAAACCACAACCTGAGTCCTTCAACTTTACCCCCATATGAACTAAGTGAAACGAAGTCTTGAACATTTTGTGTGGAGATGTCCATTGAGAACAACACTAAGCAGGTTATGCTGCAATCTACAAGGTTGATGTTTTATGGTCATGCATCTGTATCATGGTTCATGAATGCTTTCAAGGAATGACCAACATTCCTCTAATTGCGGCCACACAATTGTATTCAAATAGTTGAGCTTCTTTAAAGATGCACTGCTAACATCTTGTCTCAAAGACTTGAACTCATTCAGTGAAGGGAATGTGTTCTAAAAGTTTACTTTTATATGTCAATTATTATGAATTGAATGTGCAAACACTTCGTTCTTTGATTAATGTATTCGTCTTTTGGAAGTGTTAAGGAAGATGCTCTCGGTCATTGACCGTAGAGCTCTAAAAGATAATGATTTACATAAATCAAAAGTTATTCACAATCATGGTAATGGACATGGAACATTAATTACCGAGATAAGATTGTCGTGTTGGTCATCGATTATTGTAGATTTACAAATATTTGACGACATGAGTATATAAAAGAGGAAAATTTTACTTTTATATATTGAATAGACCTAGAAATAAGACATTATGGAATTTTGTTATATGTCATTAATGTTTTACTATACCTTAAATCCTAAGATACGAGACTTCTGTCTTTTCACTTATGAAGTGTTCAATTTGATTATTGTCAAAAAATATCAATGAGTATAGTGATAAAAACAATAGTTGGTTGAACATGACTTATGCTGGAAGAGATAGCTAGTCAAAAGATTACAATTGCTCATCTTGATTGAGTAATGATATTAGTGGGTCATTGATAAAGCGAAATTATAATGTGTACAATGTGACTTGTATTAAGTTACATATTTGTAATTAGCTTAAGAGATCAAGAAATGAATATATAATACAAATATGACATATTTCTACTGTGTATAATATTCTCAATATCATGAGGCAATTGATAGACACAAGTGATATTTACATATCACTAAGTGGATCGTGTTTAGTTCGAGTAAGCAAAACATCTTTGTTATTTGGGTAACTATAATATGTAGCTAGATACATAAAACAAAAGATATTCACAATCATGGTAATTAACATGAGACATCAATTACCGAGTTAAGATTGTCGTGTTGCTCATAGATCATTGTAGCTCTACAAGTGAGTGACAACACGGGTACACAAAAGAGGAAAATATTACTTTTGTATACCGAATTGACCTAACAAGTAAAATATTATAGGAATGTGTTTCTGTGTCATTAATATTTTACTGTGTCCTTGGTCCTTTGATATGAGACTTATATCCGATCGCTTAAGGAGTTCTTAATTAGACTGGTGTCTTAAGCTATCGATGAGTATGGTGTAAATGCATTAGTTGGTTAAGTATAACTTTAGTTGGAGAAGATAGTTAGTCAAAAGATTATCATTGTCCCTCTTAATTGAGTGATGATATTAGTGGGCCCCTAGATAAAGCAAAGTTATAATGTGCACAATGTGATTTGAGTTAAGTCACATATTTATAACTAGCTTAAAGAGATCAAGAAATGAATACTAATACAAAGATGACACAATACTACTTTGTGTGTATTCTTAATATCATGAGGCAAGGGACGGACACAAGTGGTGCACTCCATCACTAAATGGATCGGGTTTTGGTTCGAGTGGAATTAAGACATCTAACTAATTGGGAGCTATAATGTGTAGCTAGATACCGCTTATAGCTTGTGATATTAAGCTCTTAATATCACTGTCAACTTAGTTTAGATCCTCCCATAGGTCACACCACAAAACTGGGAAACAAGAAATGAGGATTTTGAGTTCATAAGATGTGTCGGGTTTCATGAAGAAAATATGACACATGGGGTGAACAAGCAAAATCAAAATTATGTTGTGATTAATAACATAATCAGAATCTAAATTAAATTCATATATGATGTAAATATTATGGGGTGTAATGATTGATCATTGCATATGATAATATGTTACATAAGTTGTGAATTTACTACTAATCCCGAAATGTCAAATTTTGTAGGGGTTGAACCGAAATTTGACAAGTCTGCAGAACAGTGCTCAAACGGTCGACCGGTTAGAAGTAAACGGTCGACCGATCGGGCACGGTCGACCGGATGTGTCTCGACCGATAACATGGAATTTTCATCTGTTCGAACGGTCGACCGAATGTAATCGGTCGGTCGACCGAACATTGCGATGGAATAATTCCTGTTACGAACGGTCGACCGAGTTATTGAACGGTCGACCGAAACATGGTTCGAGCGGTCGACCGAACCTCCAAACGGTCGACCGGTCCAGACGGTTAATGCAGAATTAATTTAAGAATTAATTAGATCATGCATGGAATTGGTCCATAATTGATTTAATTCGTGGCTAAGATTATTTATTATTAAATAATGGATGGGTAGATGGAAGTTTGCATGAAATCATGGGCAAGAGGTTGCACATGAATATGTAATTTGGAGAGAACTTATAAATACAAGTTTATCTCATTACCTCATTAATTAATTCATTGTTTTTCTCATGCAAAAACTCTCTCCATAATTCTCCACGAAATTCCCTTAATTCTTAAGTTTAGTTTTAGTTTTTAAGAGATCATCTTCTCAAGGGAACTAAAGAGGGGCTAGTAATTAGATTCTAAACCCTATTGGAGATTGAGAGGTTTGCTCTTCTCTCTCCATTCTTGTTTAGAGTTTGGTGAAATCTCGGAGGCATCCGGCGCAGCTACAAGCATCCTCAACGTCTCTGAATCTTCAAGAAGTTTTAGAGAACTTTTAGGTATGAATTTCGGAGTCCCATGTTTGTTTTAATAAAAGTTTTAAAACTAGTTATTGAAACAAACCAATGCATGCATGAAATAAATCATAGAAAATTGTAATAGATCCTTATTACGCATAAAAATTACGAAAATATATATGTGTAATTAAACATGAAATCCTACAATAAGTCACATCACAAAACTGAGAAACAAAAATATGATTTTATATTTTATATGATGTATTAAGTTTCATGTGTTATGAAATAATATACATGTGGTAAAAGTAGGGGTGAGCTTCGGTCCGGGTTGGTCCAAAACCCGGATTTCCCCCTTAAATTTTCGGTCTGGTCCGGACCGAAGACCGAATTTCCAAAATTTTGTGGACCGAAGACCGGACCGAAAAAATTCAGTCCGGTTCGGTCCGGACCGAAAAATTCGGTTCGGTCCGGGTGCCTGGACCAGACTGAATTTTGCTCACCCCTAGGTAAAATAATAAAATTTATATTTCGTAAAAACGACATGGTTAGAATAATAAATAAATTCGTATGAGATGTATAAATATTATGGGGTATAATGTTTTGACATTAGATATGATAATATATTACATGATACAATGTGATCTACAACATTATAATATGTGAATTTCCTAAAATCCCAAAGTCCAAATTTTGTGGGATATTAATCCAAAATTTGGTAGAGTCAAAAAAACAATGAAAAATGGTTCAACCTTTTGACCACGTTTTTGCATATATTAATAAGAGATTTTTTACTGATTAATGACTGGATTTAATCCACAATGGTCAAAGTTAGTTATAAGATGATGATGTGGTAAAATAAACAAAAGATCATGTGCAAAGTGGTTTGCACATGATGTGGTTTAGTGGAGAGATTAACAAGGGATCATGTGTAAAGTGGTTTGCACATGATGTGGTTTAGAAGAAATCATATAAATAAATCTATTCTCCCTTCCTCGTTAAGACTAATGTAAAATTCTTCTCTCTCCAATTTCTCCATCATTCCATCCAAAATTCTCTTAGTTTTAATTGTGTGCTAGAGATTAATTTTCTTTTGAGCATAAAAATGGTTATTACCTAGATTCTAACCTCATATTAGAGATTGATTGGCTAGCTTCGATATCTCTAATCTTGTTTAGAGTTTGATGAACACTTGGAGGCGAATCGGCGGACGATTCGACGAGCAGCGCAACTTCGGATCTTCATAAAGGTTTTAGAGAACCTTTGGGGTATAATTTTCTCTTGGTTGTTTATTTTAATATATGTAGGTTTCCATAATATTAGAATAAACACAAAATAATGTACATAAAATTGTTGAAAATATGAAATCGATCATGTATGCTTGTATTTTTTTTAAATATAAACATACATAGGGACACGAAATCCTACATTCAGAGTCTACACTTGCAATTTCAGCAATGTATCCATTCTTTGGGGTGTTGAAACAGATACAATGCATGACCTATAATGTATCATCAATTAGTTGCACTCAACTCATTGAAGAACTTGTTATTACCACATTGAACCAACTTCATGGGATCTTCACTCAGATTGCTTGGGTTGCCATTCTGTTGAGTCATGAAATCAGTTTCAGTCTCATCCCCAACTTGGATTTCAGATCTTGAGCTAGATCAAGTTCTTTGGTAAAAGGATGAGTTGTATTGTCTTTGGTACCATCAAAATCAACATCTATCACCCTTTCCGAGACTAATTCTCTTATAAACATTAGTCTTACTTGGATGTGTCACATTTGTTTGTGATTATACTTTGAGTTTCTCTTAACTTTGCAATAGTAGTCATACTATCACAATGCAAAGAAATTGCATAAACTGGTTTTCTAGTCATTGACAATTCAGAAAGGAGTCATTTCAACCATTCAACTTCCATTCCACTTGTATCAAAGGCACAAAGTTCAGCCTCAAAGTAGATCGAGACAATATGATATGTTTTGTAAACCTCCAGGAGACTGCACCTCCAGGAGACAATATGGTCTGTTTTAAATTCACCAATGTGGGACTAAAAGTGAGGTGAACATTGTTGGATCGTGAGGGTCTACAATACTAATCACTTTTATCCCTAATTACCTACTTGTTTAATCTATCAAAGATATGCAACGGAATTTAAAACTAAACAAGCAAGTAAGGAATAGAAAATGCAAACCACAAGGAACACGGGGTTTTTACAGAGGTTTGGCATCCACCTACGTCCTCTCTTGCAAGCTCCGCTCGACACTTCGATCTCCGCTCGCGCCTTCACTATCCACTCCCCGTTTCGGGTCAGGAGAGAACGCCTCTACAATCTTCAAGCTCGCGAACAACCCTCGCCGAGCTTGGATCCCCCTCTCACAATCCGAGAGGGATACTTCGGGCTCTCACCGAAGTCTATACTCTTGTCTTGGGCTTTCACCAAGACCCTTGCTTCTTGAACAATGTTTAAGTGGAACAACACTCTCTAAACTTGAGCACACTTGAGTAGAATATGGAATTGATTACTAAGTGTGGAAGGTTTTGAGATTTTGAGTGTGTGGAGCTTCTCTCTAATGTTGGGGACAAATAGTAGTGGGAGAGTTGTGTTAAAATGTGTTTTACAACTCTATTTATAAGCATTAGAGAGAATATAGTCGTTGGGGTAGATTGGGTAAGAATTGGTGTAAGAAACACAAAACAGAAACTAGCAAGACCCAATTCTGAGTTAATTCGGTCGATCGGATCGGGTAGTTCGGTCGACCGTTTGGCAGTTTTGAACTCAGTTCGGTCGATCGGTTAAGGAACGGTCGACCGCCCAACTCTAAGACTCAGGTACACTTAAGTGATCGGTCGAACACCGAATAGGGTTCGGTCGACCGATTTAGACCAGGCACTTTGGGGTTGACAAACAAGGTTCTATTCGGTCGACCGAAACAAGGTCCACAGTCAACCGAATTCCAACAAGAAGTTCGGGTTTGTCAAAAGACATAAATTCGGCCGACCGAACAAGGTCCTCGGTCGACCGAGACATAAAATGTATTTGGGGTATTTTTGGTTAATACGAATACGACCGTTGGGTATATACGACAAAACAAACGGTCGGATAATAATTGACATCCAGTCGACCGAAAAGGTCTGGACGGTCGACCGAACGATCTGTTTCGTTTGACCGAATGTGGGCAGACAGTTCAGTTTAAGTGTTTCGTGATTTCCGATCTAAGATTGGGTGATCTATTGAAGTCCAAATTGTGTGAAATTTTGTGTGTGACTTCTATAGGGAACCTAGTGTGTGTTTGAGTTGATTTTAGCTCAAGTATGCTCAATTACACAAAGTTCCTAAGACTCAAAGAAAACACAAATTACATATCTTCAAATGAGATTGATTACATGTCTTGACTTGATTTTCTTTTTTCCTTGAGTCTTAATCACCTGTAGAGGGTAGCACAATGCAATATATCTGCAATGCAACATGTGTGCTACTGTACATGATCACAATTAAGATTAGGTTGATTAAATCATCAAAACATAGATTAATGCCAAAAAGTCAACAAACACATGACACATGAGGCAATAGTTCTCATCTTCAACTCAACATTGAATCTACTAAATTGAGTTATTCATGGGCCTAGCCCAAACTTAATAATCTAACAATGAGTGCATGGCATGAAGTTACTCGTGACAGAAGAATTAAGGTGGATTGGGGTAAAAAAATCTGGCATAAAGCCCTCCTATATCATTCTCTATGCTCAAAATTTGTTGGAGGATATTTACTTTGGATGATATTTGTAGGAAATTTTATTTTCGTGGCCCATTAAAATGTTGATGCTGCCATTTTAATGATGAAGAGAAGGGATGGAAAAAAGAGTGCAGAGAGAAAATAGAAGAAAGAGAGAGTAAAAAGAGAAATGAGAGAGAGGAGAGAAAAAGAGTATGAGAGTGAGAAAGAGCAGTGAATATATTTTTTGAAAATTTGAGGGAAGTTTATATAAAATTTCTAGTTAAATAATAATTTATTTATAATAATTTCTTTACTGAAATGTAGTAGTCTAGTGGAGTGACATTTCGGTAAAAAATGATTATACAATGATATGTAAACAAATAGATAAATAACAGTGATATTCTTGTAATTCAATTATTATCGAGTGATATGCAAACAAAAAACCCTCAAAATTAGGTATAAAAGCTCTAAACTTAAAATATAATATTTATTATCGATAATCGAATATTAGGTAATTACTGATATTTATTAAGTAACAAATAAATGTTAAACTGATTGGCAAACTGGATTGGAAGTTGGGAATCAAACCACAACGAGAACCACTAATTACATGGAATATACAGATCGGAAGATTAGAAATCCTGACCGCAATAGATGGGGTGGATTCAACCTACCAAAGGGACTTTCATTTTAAACAAAACCGGCAGACTTCAAGTGTTGTTGCGCGCGCTCTCGCAACTCCCAACTCCGAAACCATGCGTACGAGTCGCCTCCTCCGCCGCAGATCCCACCATGTGGGTCCCACCTCATGGCAGGCACCACCACCTCCACCTTCCCCACCCCTCCTCCTCGCCGTCTCCTCCGCCGTCTCCGCCTCCATCTCCTCCAACCAAGCCCTCTCCACCTCCTCACCCCTCCTCTCCCTCCTCCCCTCCCTCACCCCCTCCCATCTTTCCCTCCTCCTCGCCTCCAACCCCCTCTGCCTCCCCCCATCCTCCCTCCTCTCCCTCTTCCACCTCCTCTCCTCCCTCCCCCACCTCTTTCGCCACACCCCCAAAACCTACCTCTCCATGTCCCACTTCCTCTGCCGCCACTCCCTCTTCCCCGACGCTGAATCCCTCCTCCGCTTCCTCGTCTCCCGGAAAGGCCGAAACTCCGCTTCCGATCTCTTCTTCGCCGTCCCTCCCGATCCGCATCCTGCGGTTTTTGATATTGTGGTTTCCGCTTATGCTGATTTGGGGTTTGTGTCTGACGCGGTGGAGTTTGTTCGGCTTGTTTGCCGAGGGGGGTTTGGGATTCCGGTGAAGGGGAGTGAGTGTGTAATTGAGATTCTGTTGAAGTCGGGGGATGCTGCGGAGTGCTGGAGGTTTTATGAGGAGGTTTTGAGGTATGGATTCTCACCAAATGTGTACGTTTTTAATAAGATTGTGCATTTGTTTTGTAAGGAGGGGAGGGTTTTTGAGGCACGGGGGGTGTTCGATGAAATTTCCAAGAGAGGTGCTAGACCGAGTGTTGTTAGTTTTAATACGGTTATTAATGGGTATTGTAAGTGTGGGGAAGTGGACGCTGCATTTGAGTTGAGGAAGAGTATGGGGGAGGTGGGGGTTGCTGCAGATGTGTTCACGTATAGCGTTTTGATTGGTGGGTTGTGTAGGGTGGATCGGTTGGATGACGCGAGTGGGGTGTTTGAGGAAATGTGTTCGAGGGGGTTGTGTCCGAACGTTGTTCTGTTTACGACGTTGATAGATGGGTATTGTAAAGCTGGGAGGGTGAGGGATGCGACGGAGGTTTATGGAGAGATGATAAGGAGAAATGTTAGACCGGATTTGGTTGCTTATAATGCTCTTATTAATGGGCTGTGTAAGGCTGGAGAGATGAGTGAGGCGGCAAGGGTTGTTAGCCAGATGAAGGAGAGAGGCATGAAGTGTGATAAGATTACGTACACCACACTCATTGATGGGTGTTGCAGAGAGGGAGATTTGGCAAGTGCTGCTGAGATTAGAAGGCAAATGCAGGTTGAAGGAGTGGAGCTGGATGATATTGCTTATACGGCACTTATCACAGGGTTGTGTAGGGAAGGACAGGTAATGAATGCCGAAAGAACGTTGCGTGAGATGAGAGCCGCTAGGATGGTTCCTGACGTGGCAACGCACACCATGGTAATCAATGGATTCTGTAAGAAAGGTGAGGTCAAGGAGGGTTTCAGACTTCTCAAGGAGATGCAGAGAAAGGGCCCCACCCCTGGGATAGTAACATACAATGTGGTCATGAATGGTTTCTGCAAGCTTGGGCAAATGAAGAATGCAGATATGCTTTTGAATGCCATGCTCAATATAGGTGTTGAACCGGATGACATCACATATAACATTATGTTAGAGGGGCACTGTAACGATGCAACTATTGTTGAATGTGAGAAACTACGTGCTGAGAAGGGAATGGTTTCAAATTTTGCTGCATATACATCAGTTATCAATGAAGTGATGAAGAAGCGTGAAACTACCCAAAACTATTAACATTGCCCTAATTGCATCCTAGCAATCAATCTCGGAAATGATAGGTATGGGCTTTACAACCTTATAATCCAAGGTCGTTGGTGTTTAAATATCGTGGCAAACTACATTGTTTCTGTTGACAAGCAACGATGAGTTAATCACTTTCTTCAAACTCCATATATTACATTATCAACGACCTCTAGGTTCTAACGAGACATGATCTCATTATGTAGGTTTGCTAATGTCAAAATTTCCTTTTGTTATCTAACCCCCTTCATTACCTTACCCATACCCAGTGATACCCATTATGTTAATATTATTTGGACTCTCTTCATGACAAGGAGTACTACAGTTCTTGACGTTTCCATGAGTATTTTGTTTGGTTAAATTTCCATCCGTCTCCTACTCTCCTTCTTATCAGATCTGAGTTTTAATATTTCATGACTAATTCTGTCCAGAATGGGCCCAACTACCTTTTGTCATTTATTTCTAGATTATGTTCAAGTATCTCCACTTATCTTCAACAACACACGATCAAACAATCTCATCTCAGCAACTCATATTTTAAATGTGTTCCTCTTTCATAGCCAAACATTTTATACAAACCATATTGTTGTTTTATGGTTTGTTTTGTGGGTTTGAAATCTTATACGTTATCAAACAAATTAGAGTGCATTACTTTGTTACTTTCATCTATTTTATTTTAATAACATGTGTGCAGTGTGTTCCTTGCGAGAAAAAAAGGATGGATATGATTATCTCCTGTTGTGTTAACTCTTTAGTTTGAATATTGAACTACAATGTTTAGTTTATATTATAGTAAGGTTTTAATATTGTTGTTCAAACTCCAACTGAGATATATTTTGCAAATTATGTATCCTGGACGTTTTGAGGTTGACAATTGACACTGGGATAAGCTAACTATAATCTACGAGTGTCACATTTTTGTTAATTTTTTCAACAGTGGTGATCTTTTTATTTCATTGTAGTTCAATATTCAAACTAAAGAGTTAACATTGTATAGAAATAACCATAAAACATTGTAGTTCAAATATTCAAACTAAACATTGTAGTTCAATATTCAAACTATACTAAACATTGTATATAGTTGACATATAGCAGTCCATAATAATCTCATCATTCAAATTATATAGAAATCATTTCCATAGTCTCAAGAGTACACTTGTTTTGCATCTCGACTGACACAAAGATTGAGTGAAGCTATACCAGTCTTTTTTTGGACTTCTAATGGGTGTTTTTATCAGAAACCTCATTTGTTGGAATGCTTAACTACTCGATTGATTGTCCTTGCTAAGATATGCACCTGCTTTATATTCCTACTTATTAGAATCATGATTCATCACTACAACACTAACTACCGCTCAAAAAAGAAAATACTGCAACACTAATAACTGGGCATCTTGAGATTCTTGACAATAGAATTTCTGCTATATGTCAACTGTTAATTACCTGTTCCGCTTCTGATTCCTGCACACGTTGGTCTTCTTTTTAGTTGAGCAGCATATGGAGTGCCTATGCTTTTGGCTCTTCTTTTTGTGGGCTTGTTGCAGATTAGGATTTAGATATTTGTTTCTGCAATTTCTTGCTCTTATACAACAAATATATCCTGTTTGCAGAAGAAAAATAATGTAAAATTTTACACAAATTCCATTTGTGTGCAATCTTATTGCCATTTTAGAATGCCCTTTTATGTACGACTGATTTTATGACATCATAAGCGTATATTAAATGCCATCTAAATAACTATCCATCCGCTTATTTTTCTATTTCTTATAGATGTTAATACATAAACTTCAATGACATCTACCAATATGTTATGTATTTGTCTTCTCCTCCACAGGTACTTATCATTTATGAACATACCGTGCAATACACAGGTTTCTTGCTAGTATATTATAATACTACAATTATGGTTACTCTAACATTCGGTTTATCCCCTGGCTATTTCAACTAGACCAAGTTGTCAACTTGAGATACCGTGTCCTGGGTTCTTGTTCAGAGTCTTCAGACAGATCAACTGAAGGAGAAAAAGTTTGCAAATACAGATCAACTGATGCAAATATGAATTAATTGCTAAAAGGTCCTTAATGGTTTACTTTCAATTAACATTATTTTGATCCTTTTTGCCAGTATTAAGGCTTAGAGTCACTCCAATGAATCTATTTTGGAATTCCGTTCAAGTTTGAGCAATCAGTATACACAATAAGTGTACTGGATTACTGGTGTATTGATTTTGAGTATCACAGAAGAATGAATTCATGATAATTTGACTTCAATTTGGATTACAGAGTGTGGGGTGTATGACTTGAAATTAGAGAGCACGGTGCGGTAGGTACCCTAAGGATCCAGGTGTGGGATGTTAGTGGTGCTCGCACTAAAAGATGGGAAGCGATTGTTCCTCTTTCAGCGTTGTAAGTACCTCCTTTTGTAATTTATTTTGCAGTGGCATTTTTTGTGTTAGAAATTTCTGCATTAGCATAACCTTCTGACATAATCTCACATGTAATATCTTTTTCCCCTATAGGAGTGACTGCAACTAGGGGTGGGCTTCGGTCCAGGACCGGACCGGACCGGACTGAAACCCGAATTTTCGGGAAGTCCGGACCGAAGACCGGACCGAATAGGTCCGGTCCGGGTCGGTCCAAAACCCGAATTTTCCCCTTAAATTTTCGGTCCGGTCCGGACTGAAGACCGAATTTCCAAAATTTTGTGGACCGAAGACCGGACCGAAAAAATTCGGTCCGGTTCGGTCCGGACCGAATTTTGCTCACCCCTAACTGCAACGAATATAAGTATATGTTGAAGAAAAATATATATTAGAAAAGACAATATGGCATGTTGAGACTATATCCTACCTAAATAATCACATGTATGAAGGTGGGATATAACCTAGGGAGAGGTATAAGAAACCCCTAAATATTAACATGTATGCGATTGAAAGCTTAAAAAATCCAACAAAGCCTAAGATCAATAGTCAATACTCAATACTACCAACTTAAAGCTTACATATTGATATTTCATTTTTTACCACTTCATGTGTTTTACTGTTCATTTCTAACTTCCTCAGTTAGTAGCAAATTCGACCAACCATTCTCACTATAAGTTTAACAATTTTTCTTCTTTGATTGGATGTCAGTATGTTAACTTTTTATCTTTTGTTATTTGGCAAATACGTACTTGAAAAGTCAAAAACAATTTTTGAAGTGGAAAGAATAAGTACAAAATGCTTGTCTTTCATTTTTCTACATCGTTCTTGTATTTTAATTTCTAAGAATGAGATATTATTAGTTGTCATTTTAATGGGTTTTTTAATCATTTTTTGGTACTTATTTGTGTCATTCATATAATAAATCTGAGGATATTCATATAAATCTTAATAAGTAAGACAAAATGAAAAGTTTCTGAACCAAAATCACATTGCATAAATTTTGAGATATATCCGGTTGTATTTTGTGATTGATGTAATATATGCATGTATCTCTACATATCTACATGCATGTATTGTAGTGATAAATAGCCCCCATGGTATGAATTCCCTTTTTTCCTTTCGTCTTGTAGGTTATAGGTAGGTTCGATGAAATTTCGAAAATACGCATTGTACATATGGACCAGTGATTGGTGATCTGCAACAACTGTCTTAACTGAATTCTTTAATTTAGGTGGTGCGTCACCATCTGTTTCGGTTTCTTACTAATGGTTGCTGGTGCTTGTGAGTGAAGTTAAGAAGAATCAGATAATGTGGTATTGGTGTCACATCTGCACAAGATAAAGAGTGAAAATATGTGGTTGGTGAGATTGGGTTTTTTAAAGTTAGTGCTTGCATTATGTGTTTTTTACTTGTACCAATCATAGGAAACATCAGCTTTTTTATAATAAGTTTTATATCATTAATTGATCATTGTCAATAAGTACAATATATCTGGTTGACTATGCTAGACCATCTATTCTGTTGTTACTAGTTATTACAATGTCCTGCCTTCAACTCTCAGTAGAAACTTGGAATCAATTAAAAGTGTAACGTCCTAGCCCGAATAGGTGTTTATCCGTCCGAACCCGGTGCGTTAAGATACGATTCACGATCTTAATCGCTGCGCATTCTAATATTCATATAAATCTGATAGGTCCATAAATAATTTGAAAATATAATCAACAAATTGTGAACTTGACAGTCCGCAAGTACCAATCATCAATCAAACAGAATCATTATCATGTGGAAAATAATACAGAATATGACATTCAGTCAATGAGCACAATCAAGAGACATGTGTTACACATAATATATATGCGTAGCAATCAAGAACTCCCATTCGGATTCAACCACATTATGTGCTTCTGAAATCTATCAATCAGTTAGATGCACACTTGGTAGCTCTACACTAACGATATGTAGCTCTTTCCTCTCTCGAGCGGCTCCATGTTGCATGTTAGGTAATTTTTTCCCAAGTGACTCAGCCAGAATCATACATACAGACACAAAACATGTCGATCGAAACATCATCATGCAATCATATGTATATCAATAAATTCAATATTGATATTAAACATGCATGCAACTACGTATGAATATCAAGAGAGACGGACATGACATGAAACTAAAAAATAACGAATCAGTATTTGCATGTCTCGCAATCACAGTCTTAATTTCATAAATCATATCCAAACTCCATCAATTTTATTTATATCTCTTTCACCAGAAAAACCTCAAAATCAACCTCAAAACCGAACCTTTCTCTGTCTTCACAACCTTCTCTATCACTAGTCACTCCACCTCTCTCTTCAGCTCTCCAACTCACGAGTCACCCCCCACCTCTTTCTTCTGTCACGTTGAAGTAAAGAATTTCTGATCATATAAACACCACTTAACACATACAATTTACTTTGACTCCACCTTCATATCCTCCAATCACCTAACTCCCATCTCACTCTATTCAACATCCCACACGTCACCACTTCAAACAACCTTTCCTTCCACTAAAGGTCAATAGCCCTCTAATCCCCCATTCTAATCTAATTAGTTCATCTAATTATGGTTTAAAGTTTAAGGTTATAACAAAAAGTTTTTATGTAATTATTTCTTAAACTGCGGTTACTCGTATATCTGACCACTTTATTTAATTCTGGCTAGTGTAGCATTGAATTTAGGTGGTATTCTTTGGAAAATAAGTGTTTCTACCAAAAAATGTGTCTATCTGTTGCTTCAAGGGCAAGCTCATTATGCAAAAAAAGGCCAAATCCACGAAGAGTGTTGTTTACTCTGTTCACGACCTCAACTCCATATATTTTTTCTGTTGCTGGCAACCAAATGGCCAATTATATACTTGAAGATATAACAACCTTGAACCGTTGCGTGCTTTCTTTGCCCACTCGCCATATGTCCATCTCTATCTTGCTCTTTGCTCTCCAACTCATGATAGCTTGGACGAGGTCACTTTGCTGACATTGCCAGATAAAGGTGAGTATCCAATGCACAAGTTGTTCGTTTATTATGCTCTTCCCCATTTTATAGATTTTTTGAAGTTTCTAGATCATTTGTTTAAGCAGTAAACTTGAGCAACTCTCTTGGACAGTTGAATGTCATGACAACCTCTTCTAAACTCAAATATACCATGCAAAAATAATGTCATCATTAAAACAGAAAAGAAGTGAACCATGTAAGAAGTAAATGAGTATGCACCGGAGTCTTCACTAGGTAATCGTCATCTACTCTTTCTGCATGGTATCTGCTGTCAACTGTATTCTCTCGTCCTTGGCTGCCAGATGTCATTGGGGCTTGTACAATTCAATCATTTTAGTCATTTTACTACACCGGAAACTGTTAATCTATTGAGATAAAAAAATGACTTTACATTTAATCTGTTTAAGGACTTTTCAATTCGTCTGTGGAAGTCCTCTAATTCCAGAAAATTTACGTTAAGAAATCCTAATTTCAAGAAGTTTGATGGTTATGACTAATAGTCAAGTTGTTAAAGTTGAAAATCAGTGTCGATGTCTGAATTTATATTATTGTTATTTGACTTCATACGGTCTCACAGATTCTTATAAAACTACCACACGAAAGCTCGTTCAGTAAACGCGGTTCTTCGCTTCAAGTCAATTGTCCTAAATACTAATTAGAATGCTAAAAGACCATTTCAGATTTAAGTTCTTTGTTACGCTGGCTAAAATATTTTTGTAGGAGTTCCAGCGTAATACTATTTACTATTACACATTTACACTTTGGAAACGAAGATTGTTCTACTATTGTACTTATATTCCCGCGAGACAGAATTAAAGAAAACAACAAACGCGTTAACCATTAACCACTAATTTCCATAATATCCGACAAAACACTGACAACCTTTCGTTAGACACCCACCGCCAAGAATAAAACAGGAGCAGCTGAGCCAACAAATTGAAAAACAACACGCCACCCATTACAAGGACTCTGTTTTCCGGAATCTGAAATGGGACATCATTAATGTAATTATCAAAAGGAGGAGTTAACATGCAACAAAACAAGACCATTAATCACGCCGTCGAGGTGTAGTGGAGTCCAGATTTGAAAGTTTGAAATTTAAAATCTTTCCGCCCTAGTCACCTGTAACCACTGGATGTCAATATAATATCACCAAACTGACGTTACCTTGACGGAGGGGTCATGTCCAAGGACTGGAACATCATTTTTTAGTTTTTACAAGACAATATACTATAATCAAACATTATCATGACAATATTCATTGGTCATTATTTTTGTGACTTAGCTGAAGTTTTATATGAGCATTTTTTATACAACTACTACTTATATGAGGTGGTATTTTTTGGGGATTCTAAACTTTCAGATTTTCAGCTCAAGTAATTTTCAGATTTTTTGGGGATTCTTCGTAGAACTGAAATTTTAAGTAAGTACTCCAGGTACTTATTTTTTGTATTGTGTTGTACTAAAAGCTAACACATGATTTTGGTTACTGAGTAACCTATTGTATTTTTTTTGATATTTACGAAGCATGAAAACCTAGTAACATGCCAACATGTTTTTTTTTGGCGAATCCAATTCTTAAAATCACATTGTAGATCAAAGTTTTTTGTTCTTGAGATTTTGCGAAGGTAGCAAAATGAAACGACATTATTAAAACAAAAATACCATTCAACCGTTATTCGTGTGAAAGTTGGTTATTCGTCAAACTTTTCAGCAATGTAGGAATTTATATAAGATTAAGCATATAAACATAAGATTCCAAATGAAATCCCAAATTTATACAGATAAACATCCCACAAGATCAAAACAAGTTGAAAAAAGGAAAAAAAATCGTGAATGAGAGGTATATAGAATAATTATTATGATACTTAGAATATGTTTAGGGTATACTCATCTCGCTCTTAAAAAGGTCAATGATTGGGGAGATTTGAAAAAAGTTCCAAATCTTAAAAGTTCCATCTATTTTTTTTTCTGAACTGCTAAACCTCGTCCCAAAATTACTTAAATCGTCCCTTGAAATTACCAAATTGCCCTTCATCCTATTTTTGCTTATATATCTCACAATCTCACTCTTTTTTCAAAACTTTCTCTTCCTATACCTACTACAGAAGATTAGGAATGTCTCGGAGGCCAGGCAAGCAGCCAGCAGTTCCCCCGGTGTACCCGTATACGGTAACTTTACTTTATTTATTTGTTTTTAAAAAAAAATTAAAAAAAGTGGCCGGCGTCCGAGGGAGACGCCCCCCGCATGGGGCGGGCGTCCGAGGAAGCCGCTCCCCCCATGCGGGGGGCGTCTCCCTCGGACGCCCGCCCCATGCGGGGGGTGTCTCCCTCGGACGCCGGCCACTAGCGGGAGACGTCTGGGGAAGACGTCTTCCCGATGGAGGAGACGTCTTCGGCAGACGTCTCCCCCAAAGAGGAGGCGTCTCCGACAGACGCCTCCACAAAAATTTTTTTTAAAATTATTAAATCTGATAATTACTTTAATAAATTGTGATAAATCTGAAAATTTAATTTAACAAATTCTTATTAAGTTTAACATTTGTGATATTTAGTTTTAACAATTTTTGATTTAGTTTAACAATTGTTTTAATTTAGTTTAACAAATTTTGATTTAGTTTAACAATTGTGATAATTTAGTTTAACAAATTTTGATTTAGTTTAACAATTGTGATAAATATGATAATTTAGTTTAACAAATTTAACAAATTTGTAATTAAAATTTCAATTAATAGTCATCGGGTCACAGTGGAGGGAAAGGCAAGTCAATACCATTACACGCCTTCCGTTCTTTAGAGGATGATTCAGCACCGCGTCATCCACGTAGACGGGGGATATCTGCTTCGGTCAGGAGGGAGAGAGGGGCATTACGTCGTCGTGAGGAGGATGATGATTCCTTCGATGGTGAGCATGTGGACAGTCCCGACGACGGGAGCGACGATGATGACCCGTATGAGTTAGAGCGCCCGGAGGTGGAGAGGCAGGGGGAGTATAGCAGAGGACGTGGTCGAGCGGGTAGTTCTACTTCCGCCGGATGGATGGTGCGGAAGGGTAGGGGTGGGAGGTTTACGACCGCGGATTCGAGCTCGTGCACTGTAGATCCCCGCGCTCAGAAGAAGAAGAGGGTCCAGGACGATTCTTGGATCGTGAGCAGTATGACGCCTGGTGGTCCTTTAGATGGTAGCGTCATTCCTAGTTTCTGGGGTCACATCGCTAAACGGATCTGGGACGGAGAGGATCGGAAGGTTCTGAAGTGCCATAATCGGCACAGAGCTTGTACAGCACTACAGGGTTGGCGGTCTACACTGAGTGCTGATATCAGAGAGGAGATTAGTGCCACGCATTTGGGGCACTTACCGTACAGCATGTTCCCTTATCTCGACATGTCTTTGATTTCTGCGTTTGTGGAGCGGTGGCAGCCTGACACCAACACTTTCCACATGCCTTTCGGAGAGATGACGATCATGCTTCACGATGTTTTCCAGATCCTGCGCATTCCTGTGGATGTCGTCTGGTTAGTGCTCAGGGGTCGACGTCTGAGCTGAGGTGTTATGTGGCAGAGTTGCTTGGTGTCACACCTGATGGTCTGGCGAGAGATACAGCTTTATGGAGTGGTGGTGGTGTCGGCATCGATCCCTTGAGGACCTATGCAGACGGGCACGACCTCGTGGTGTTCCCAAAATGAAGGACTTTGTTCGTCCAATTCAGCACAAACTTTTCTTTATGCACCAACCACGTGGTGTCCAGATACTCCGTGATAGCCGGCCACGATCTATACAAATCTTTCAGAGCATACAAAGCTCTATCATACTCGGCTTCTGAAGTAGAAAGCATGATTTTCCTCCATCTTCCACGCCTCAAAGTCTCTGCCATCTGCTTATTCTTGTCGAATACGTGGTATGCGTAGTTGAATACGTCTTTGTTGATGTGCCATGTGTAGAGTAAATGAGCAGAGTCAGGAAATACCTCTCTCACTGGTCGCATAAGGCCTAACTCCCGGTCTGTTATTATTGCAGTCGGGCTGACAATCCCCAATAACAGATCTCGCAACTTCTCCATCACCCACAGATAACTGGAGTAAGTTTCATCCATCAAAATCGCATATCCAATAAGGAAATTCATGTTTGTTGGTGTGACCCCAATCATTTCGAACAAAGGCATCTTATACTTGTTCGTCTTGTAAGTCGAATCCATGCAGATAACGAAAGGATATGTCCGCAACAACTGTGTTGGCTTTTTGGCAAATGATTGCTTATCCGTTTTGATGATTAATCAACATATAACTTAAACACATGTAATTCGTTCATATCACTCTTGCACAATACACATATATTGTTTTGTACTAACATTTCAGGTGACAAGTTTAACGAGAAATGAAGTTGAAGAGTAGATAAGTTTACATTATTGTCATTAGGATTTAAATGTAACTTGAGCACTTAAATCTTGATGCATTGCATATCACGACTCTTTAGGATTCCATAGAAGTAGAACTAAACGTTCAAATTCCATACAAAACTTCTTTAGAAATCAATCAAACCATATCCAGGAATTCTGCACTCAACCGGTCGACCGGTCGACCATCTGGTTCGACCGTTTAATCTAAAAACTATTTTCTGAACCCTTTCGGTCGACCGAACTGTGTTCTGGTTTGACCGGTTCATTAGAATAACTTAAGGTATTTTGGTAGACCGATCAACTGTTCATACGTGCTGGAAGACACGTGCCTTAGTGCAAACCGGTCGACCGAAAGTCCTTTTCTGTTCGACCGGTTGATTCCTATTTTTGTCTTCTTTTGTGACCGTTATACTTGTCGTATTATACAACGGTCGTATACACATACTTTCACCATACCCCGAAATACATAGCTTAACCGGTCGAACAAATCTTATTAACTGGTCGACCGTTTGACCATTGATCGTTCGTAGCATTCTTCCTGCTATCGGTCGATACCACCTTGGTTCGACCGGTCACACTTTGTCTCTACCGAACCTTCACATCGGTCGACCGTTTCCTTGTTTCGTCCGACCGGTACACTTAAGTTCCCTCCCAGTTAGTTCGACCGTTCCTCGTTTGTCTGGCCGTTTGACTACTATTCACGTAACCGGTCGACCGTTTCATTCTTACCGGTCGACCGAACTTTGACAGAATTGCTTCCTGAATCTCTGGTTTGTGTATCTTGCACAAAACCCAATCAAATCTTTCTCAAACGGCTAGAAAACTTAAGAGGCTTATATATAGAGCTTAGATCATCTTTACAAGGTTACCAATCCATTCTCTAAGCTCTCATTGTGCTAAAAACTTCCAAGTGCTCTTACTCTCTTTATTGCTCTCAACCACTCTCTTGATCAATCATTCAATTGCATTCATCATCAATTCAAGTGCTCAAGAGTAGGTTACACAAAGTCTACTACAAAGGAGTTGTACAAGCTTCCGGAGTGAAGCTCTTCTCGGGTTGTGAGAAGGAGGTCCAAGCTTGGCGAGGGTGTTCGCAAGCTTGAATTGTAAAGGCTCGATCTTTGCCCGGAAAGAAGATCAATTTAGTGAAGATCGCGAAGTTGCTCAAGGAAGAGCATTTCGTAAGAGAGGACTAGGATCCGGTGGTTGGATCCAAACTTCTATACATCCGGTGTTTGGTTTGCCTTTTTCATCTCACTATTTTCATTGGTTATCTTGTTATTGCACAAATAGTTGGTAGTGAGAAATTAGTCTATAACCCCCCCCCCCCCTTAAGACTAATATTTAGGGCATTTAGATCCTACATTTGGTATCAGAGCCTTGTTAATTGCATATAAACAAATTAACATTTGTAGCAATGGCCCAACAACGTGAGGGATTCCACACCGGTAGACCTCCACTTTTTAATGGAACCAATTATGCCTATTGGAAGAAACGCATGATAATCTTCATTCAATCATATGATGTTAAGCTATGGGTTTTCTTTCAAATTCCATATACTCAAAACAAAGAGTTTGAACTCATGAGTGATGATGAACTAGCAATGGTTCAAATGAATGCAAAATTAATGAACATTCTCATGTGTAGATTAATCGAAGAGGAATATGGTAGAATTAATGCTTGTGATTCTGCATTTGAGGCATGGCATATGTTAGAAAGTCATTTTGAAGGACGATCATTCGTGAAAGAAACTAGGATAGATTCATATATGCAAAAATATGAAATGTTTGCCATGAAACCCAACGAATCCATTGCGAGATGCATACTCGCTTTACTCATATCACTAACTCCTTGAAAAACCTTGGTAAGGTCTTGATTGAAAGTGACAGGGTACGGAAGTTTCTTAGATCGTTGACATTGGAGTGGGAGAAGAAGACAACGGCAATCGAGGAGGCCAAAGATCTCTCAAAGCTAAAGATGGAGGATCTCATAGGAAGCCTCATGGCTTATGAGATTCAAATGGAGGAAAGAAGAGAGAAGGAGAAGGAGCGAGAGGGGTTAAGGAGAAAGGGGAAAACAATTGCTCTCAAAGCAACGTCGGATTTGGAAAGTATCGAAGACGATGACACCGATGATGATGTTGCATTTCTAACCCGCAACTTCAAGAAGTTTCTCGCCAAAGGAAGGTTCACAATAGGGAAAGGAGAATCATCCCGGACTTTCACGTGCTACGAATGCAACAAGACGGGGCACATGAAGAAGGATTGTCCACTCCTTAAGTCAAGAGATCGTGAACAACGAGAACCAAGAAGATTCCCTCCTAGAAGAGAAAGAGATGAGAGACCGAGGAGAATTAGGGAAGATGGGCCTCCTAGAAGAGATAAAGAAGAGAGACCTAGAAGACGAGAACGTGATGATCACAAAAGAAGGGATCACCATGACAAAGACGGAAAGAAGGCTTTTAAAGCCACTTGGGATGATTCAAGCTCATCTACATCCTCCGACACCGAATACTCTCAAGAGGAAGAAGCACACATGTGCTTTATGGCACACAATGAGGATTCGGATTCAAGCACCGCTACATCCCCAAAGAGAAGCAATCAACCCCAAGTGGTGGAAATTGATGACGATGAGGTTTGTCCTCCGGGAATTTTTCTTTTACTGCCTTCAAGATGTTCTGTGGTTTTGCTTGCGCCTCAGTCATATCACGAACAATCTTCTTCGCCCCAGAACTTAGACCACTAATTTGACGATGACCCTCTGGATAAACTGCCAGTCTGTGGTTGTGATGTCCATGAGCACTATTAAAAACCACAACCCACCCATCACGATCTCGTCGCTCCACCACTTTTATTAAGAAACGGCAATCGCAACCCTTTCTTTTGGTGTTTCTTCGAAGTGCAGTATCCATATCCCGAGACTCCATTTGATTTCGCCGGTCGCATCTCAAATAACAATCCATCCGACTATCTGATCTTGTTTTGTACGACGACACGACCAAAAAAAACCCAACTCCGATAGCTACTTGTTTGGCCCATTTACATGCTTCATCGATTGTTTCAAAGATTTGTGTAGTTTGAAACAACTCACTGTAATCCACTCCATCACCACCGAAATCTTCCAACGGAACCTACAAAAAAACGAAATTAAAAAAATCAAAAAAATTCCGGGCGTCTGTATTAAACGCCTACCCCATGGGAGGGGCGTCTGAGTTAAACGCCCTTCCCAAGGGTGAGGCGTCTGCGTAGGACGCCTGACCCTAGGGAAGGGCGTCTACTACAGACGTCTTACCCAAGGGGAGGACGTCTACATAAGACGCATCTCCCATTGCGTAGGCGTCTGCGTTAGACGCCTCGGCCAAGGGGAGGACGTCCTACGCAGACGCCCTCACCTTGGGGGAGACGTCTAATGCAGACGCTCGACCCAAAATTTGCCCCGCGCCAGACTTACCTCACCGGATGCATCACCCTCGCTAGACATTTTCGTGGTATTTTTACTGATAAATTATGAATATACAAGACCGTATGCCTAATTTATAGACACGGGACGATATGAGTATTAAATATATTGTTAAGGGCAATTTGGTAATTTCAAGGGGCGATTTAAGTAGTTTTGGGGCGACGTTTAGTAGTTCCCTTTTTTTCTTCTAAGAGCTACAAATATGTAATCTAATAAAACAAGAATCAAATTTGAAATTTCGAATTTTTTATATATACGTAAGTCGTTTGGATATCCCAGTCACATCGGCAAGTAAGAGACATCTCAAACGAACCCTCAACGTCATTAAAATACCACTTTTCGATTTCCCGAACAACAATCTTAAACACCGAATCCCTAACCAAACAACCACATTAATTAGTACTTAATCACACACCTACAGATCCCCCTTTTATTTTTAACCTCTAATCCGAGAAACAACTCTAATAACAGAACTCCAAAAGTCCAAACGCCAGTGGCTCCACACTATTCACATTTCTCCCGCTTCGTCGCCTTCCCCACAAACCAAACCTCCGACGAACCCAAACCCTAACCTTCCCCCGTCCCGATCGCGAAATGGACAACCCCTCCCCTGCCCCGGCGTCGGGATCGGCCAAGCCAAGGCGGCGGGCGTCCGCTAAGCCGACCTCCGACGGCGACGATTTCCTCTACCTCCTCCACGGCTCCGATCCCGTCCGCGTCGAGCTCTCCCGGCTGGAGAACGAAGTCCGAGGTGAGTGTGAGTTGGAGTGGTGGGTTTTGGGGGGGTTTGGTGGTTGAAGGTTTTGTCTTTTTTCAGATAAGGATCGGGAACTCGGAGAGGCGCAGGCGGAGATCAAGGCCTTGAGGTTGTCGGAGCGAGCGAGGGAGAAGGCCGTCGAAGAGGTGATTTTTTTCTGCTTTTTGATGAGGTTTATACTAGTTTTTAGACGTGACATTGTGGTGATTTGGGTGTTTGCTTGATCGATGTGACCTTGTTATGGATATTCTACTTGAAATCACGGAGGTCTCTAGTTGATCTACTTTCACTATTTCAGAATGATATAGATAACAGAAAATTTCTTGTACTCTGCGATTCTTGGTCATTCTTGTATATTTGTTTCAACTGATGAGCCGTAATCTCCTATGCCTGTGTTTTAAATCGATGCGCCCGCCCTCCTTATTTGTGTGTTTTGTTTTGTTTCATTTTTGAAGGTATTGTAAGTTTTGGCCTTTTTCCTGCTTAGGGCGTTGTTACTGAAATTAAGCTAGGATCCTATACTTTGCATTTATCTGATAACAATACTTACGTGATTTTTTTCCATCTCGATCTGGTGATAGGTTACCCATAAGGGTTCTACATTATGTTAAGTTTTGAGGTTTGAATGAGTTTACACACCATCAGTAAAGGAACTTTGAACTTGTTATGATGTGCTGACTCATCTACACCCCTAAATATCATGATTGTAATTTAACGTGCTTCATTTCTAATGTGAATTTCAGCTGTCTGATGTGCTGTCCAAGGTTGATGAGAAACTAAAGTTGACTGAATCTCTTCTGCAAAGCAAGGCAAGAGAATAAGACTCTTGCTCGTAATCAATATATTATTATACGTCTTTTATATATTTTTTATTTAGTCCCCTTTCTCAGAATCTCGAAATAAAGAAAATAAATGATGAGAAAAAAGCTGCCTTTGCTGCTCAATTTGCTGCCGAAGCCACACTGAGAAGGGTTCATGGATCACAAAAGGACGATGATATGCCACCAATTGAAGCTATTCTTGCTCCACTTGAAGCTGAACTTAAGCTCTGTCGACAGGAGGTAACTTTGAGCCCTTTCTGTTGTTTTGAAGCTATTATATTGGATGCAAAGTTTGTTTTGTGATGCTTCACATTTTAGTTATATGGCCCACTGGCTGATGAAAATGGTAAAATCCTTAAAGAACCTTTTTTTAATTGCCAATGCAATTGTTGTATTACATAAAAATAAAATAAAAAGTATTACGTTCTCAACACTCTTGTACACTGAAATGGTGCTAAATGTTTTCTGTGAAGAGGCTGCAAAGAGTGGGTTTACTTGTCCCTCTTATGCTTTACTTTGATAATTTTTCACTGTTATTGTTTGACTCTTATTTGCTTCGTATAAGCATTTAGTGTCCTTAAATAGTTTGATAAAAATGAAAGCTTTATATGGGATTATCATAGCATGCTCGACAAGTAAACTAGTCCAAAAATTAACGATGACACATCGTTGATTTGACATTTGCTATAGTGTTATCGGTAATTTGGCCCTATTAAAAAATCATCTTTATCAAAACTGTGTAACTGTGTCTACCGTTATGAGGTCTAGAAGGGAAGTCGGACACAGATGGTTCATGGTTGAATATTGTCCCCATGTCTGCATACCTAATACCTCAATGATAGATCCACGTTTCCTTAAATTAGTGATTTTGCACAAATTGTTTTTATTCTCGGCAACCTATTATTTGATACAGCATTGCCTTACCATGATGACATCATTCCATCTCCTGTCATGGATTCCTGTGCAAATCTTGTGCAGATTGTGTTTTCATTATTTATATTTTACTGAAATTTGGAGTTTGAGGTAGATCTTAGATCTTGTAGCTCTACTCTTGTAGAATCATTGTGATGCATATGAACCCTCGAAGTGCAGTATCAAATATTTTTGCCAATATGTTGTTCCTTATTTCTTTTTAAACTGGCCATGTAGCCCATGGCCCATGGGGGTGGTTTAATAATACAATATGATTTGTTGTTATGAACCTAGGTGAAGTTTCTTGGCCTTCTTACACATTTATTGATTTATCATGAGAAAAAAAGAGTTAGTTAAGAATACTCAAATAGAGTGTGCTACTGAGTAACAATTAGGAACCAAACATTTAATTAGTTTTTAGACATTTTGTCTTGCAAATGTGGAGAGCATGAAAGCTATTTTCAAGTCGGACAAGGATAAATGGACTCTGGACAATCTGATTTCCTGGAGCCCTCATTAGCTATAGCGTGGGAAAGTCAAGATCTTTACCCATTTTAATTTTTTTCTGTACAGATTATAAAGCTTCAGGATGACAATAAGGCATTGGACCGTCTTACTAAATCTAAAGAAGCAGCACTATTAGAAGCAGAGAACTCTGTGAAAATTGCTTTAGCAAAGGCTTCCATGGTGGATGATCTTGAAAATAAAAACCAGGAGCTAGTGAAACAAATTGAAATATGTCAGGTTGGGCTACCCTCTTATTTGTCTAAATTCATAATATCATATAATAATTAATTGGATTTTGTATATTACATATACTGCTTCTGATCTTTGGTTGATTTAATTGCTATTGTTTGGGGGAAAATAATATGGGATTAAAGGTGCAGTTGTTTATTTAGGAGGAAAACAAAATTTTGGATAAGATGCATCGTCAAAAGGTGGCCGACGTGGAGAAATTAAGCCAAGCCGTGAAAGATTTGGAAGAAAATGTTCTTGCTAGTGGTGCTGTTGCTAATACTGTGAGAGATTATCAGCGGAAAGTCCAGGAAATGAATGTACATCTTCTTTTTGTAGTTAGAATCTATGATATTTTTTTTTTTAAACATTATGTTATATATTAGCACCTTAACTTTTGGTAAGCCTACCCCAACTAGTTTGGGGTTAAAGGCTTTGTTGTTGTTGTAACTTTTCATTCATACTTATATTTGGATTTTGTGCTTTCTCTGTGACTAGGTGGAAAGGAAAACTCTTGACAGAGAGTTGGCTCGTGCAAAAGTTACTGCAAATAGAGTAGCAGTTGTTGTGGCCAATGAATGGAAAGATGCAAATGATAAGGTGATGCCTGTAAAGCAATGGCTGGAAGAAAGAAGGTTCATGCAGGTAGATGTTTTTCTCATTCTTACCATCTTTATTGTTCTTGTGAAGTCTATGTGGGATTATTATGCTTATTGTTTGCAATTTCTAAAATTTATTTTTCTTCCCATAGTTTATCCAATTTAAGTTAATTTTTTTGTCAGAAAGAGTAATCTTGCTTTTATCATTTTCTAAAACTGCTCCTCAGTTGTGTTCTATTTTTCTTGTCATACCATTACGAGTGAAATTAGCTCAAGATGTCTTTTCAGAATGATAATGAAAAATTGTATTTTGATTTCTTTGTTTAAATTTTTTATGGTTTATACTTTATTCCTATATTTGTTTATGTTTCCTTTATCATGCTATTAATAATCCAGAAAGGTGGCAAAATCATTGACCCACCTGTATATTTTGTTTTGTCTATCACATTGTTTGGATATTGAGGCTAGTTAAGTGGTATGGAGGAGGTGTAGAGTTTCTCATCTAATATAAAAATATAGGTACTGTTTGGTAAAACTGTAATACCTAATACATGTGTGGAATTTGGTAGGATAAAATTACAATTTGTTGGATCCATTAGGGGATTAAAGTTTACCAAGTGAACAACAATAGAAAATGAGTGAAACATTTTCACAAACAACAAGCATAAAAAGAAAGAATGCAAGACAATTTATCCTTATTTCACATGACCCCTGCTTAATCCATTTCCCAATCACCTTTGCCTGAGGTTTCCAATATATAACCTTTTACTGGACCAAGGTTAACTAGTTGCTTATATTTCACAGGGCGAGATGCAACAACTTCGAGATAAGCTTACTGTGGTTGAAAGAACTGCCAGATCCGAAGCACAGTTAAAGGTATGAAATTGTGGGATTCCATTATCTCTATTTGCTTGGTCCTTGACAACTCATTAAATTTAGGCTTTAGATTGATTGATGTATTTTCTGTTGTTTACAGGAAAAATTTCAAATGCGACTTAAAGTTTTAGAGGAAGGTTTGAGAATGGGATCAGGTGGCAGTATACGTCCTACCATTGATGGACGGGCAATGCCTAATAGCCCTTCACGTCGTCAGTCCCTAGGGGGTGTTGAGAGCTTCTCTAAGATATCTTCAAATGGCTTCCTATCAAAGAAAACGACTCAGTTACGCCGACTTTCTAATGGCAGTGGCACAATTTTGAAGCATGCAAAAGGCACATCCAAGTCATTTGATGGGGGAACAAGGTCACTTGACAGGAATAAAGTTCTTGCAACTGGGATGATATCTGGCTCTTTACGCAACAGATCTTCGGAGGCGAACAATGTGACTGTGCCAAACAACAATGAAAAGAATTTCTCAGAAGGGAAACACTGTGATCTGTCTAATGTTAATTCTGAAGATCATGTCTCCGGATTGTTGTATGATGTCTTGGAAAAGGAGGTTGTAAGTTTGAGGAAAGCATGTTATGAAAAAGATCAATGCCTGAATGATAAGGATGATGCAATAGAGGTACTATGACTGCTACACATGATTAATTGTGGTTATGCTTTTAAATGTTCTGATTTGATATGTCCCTGTGCCGATTCAGATCTTAGCAAAGAAGGTTGACACACTAAACAAAGCAATGGAAGTTGAGGCCAAGAAGATGAGAAGAGAAGTAGCAGCCATGGAGAAAGAAGTTGCTGCAATGCGAATTCAGAAGGAACAAGAGAATAAGGCAAAGCGTTTCAGCAGTGTTAAGAATCCAGTTGTTGTTGGTCCACAGCTGTTTCCCGGAAGGTACACCTATAATTTTCTTCACCTATTCAAAGAATGTGGCTGATATAACTATCTCGTGTTCTGCTTGCTTTGTCTGTGTTGACATAATCTTGTATTTGCTTACCCATATTGTTAGGATTTGTCGAACCAAATCTTCTCTTGTGCTTTTTGAAAATTGCATTACCTTTCCAAGGTACATTGTGCATAGAATAGTAAGCTCTTTGAGAAATGCACTTTTGCTACCTAATGCTTTGGTTGTGAAATCAGAAATATAACAGTCTGTCATGAACTCATGATCGTCATGCCATTTAAGTCTTCAACGGCCTGTGCTCTTTTTCTACATTGTATGAAGAATAATATGCATTACACTTATTAAGGGTTGACGTTCATATTGTTTTACTGCTTCGATAAGTTTTTGTTCTATTTGATCCATATACAGACTATTTTTTCACACTCAAACGAACTTAACTTTCACATGTTTGATGAAGAACTGTACACCGAGCTGGGAATGTGATGGTCCGGAGCCTTCCTTCAGAATGTCAAGTTCGAAGCAGCAATTAGATGGTGAAGCGACACCCTTCAACTTCTAAGCTCCCTTAGGCTAACACCCTTTACGTCATTGTACACAACTCCGACCTGTTCACTGTGCTTTGGAGGAGAAGCTGGAAGAAAAGGTCGGTTGGTCCTCAACTAACTTGTATGAAATTAGGGAATGCGAGAATCAGAGCTGTGTGCGCCAACTTACTTTTTGTCATTGAAACAAAAATATTTGCTTGTATAGGCCCCGCATCTTCGCTTGTTGCTTCACACTTCTCGTAACGATACCTTACATTGTGGAATGATTTATGCATTTCTCGAGTTTCATCAGTAAAGTGATTGCTGATTATTGTTTCTTATTTATAATATATTGAGTGGGTAGCCTTTTTTGGGATTGGGTGGAATTGGAGAGAAAAGTACGCTTCTCTTAAACTGTAGGAAACCAGGAATTTCGAAATTCGTTTTCTCATACAAACCAATTGCTCAAAATCTCTGCAGGTCTGTTCTAGTAATAATTTTCCAGAAAGTCAACTACACCAAAAATAAAATAAAGCACTCGAGAGTAGAGATGACACAAATAGATTAATTCTCTTCACTACGAAATAAGTTACGTATCTTAATAAATCAATAGAAAATGAACTAGATTTTGGGGGAATAGAATTTTACAGTCTGAGCTTTTCCTTCCATTTTCTACCAACAATTATACTATTATGTTGTTTTGTCGTTGTAAATTAACAAAACATTAGCTGCTTGAAATTAAAATAATTTTGGAAAATGAAAGTGAAACGAATTATATGGTTAGATACCATTTTTTCCTTGAATATTCTAAACTCCTGCACTTAGCGTATGTATACCCTTAAACTGACTAAATATGTACTGATAAAGTACATAAACAAAACATTTATGTTGTTTATCTATAATTTATGTCCAATTTGTGGACAAGAGGATATAAAAAAAACTAGTATGCCCAATTAGTGTTTTGACTTTCGTCGAAAAAGAATAATTAATCATTCTCAAATCTTCTTTTAAAAAGAAAAGTGTTGCAAATATTGATTTCCACATGACAAAAATGTATCTGTTGAAAAAAACCCAGTTTATTGTGAAAACTAGATATAAGTTAGAGGTGTTTGGAACACTATTTTGAAAGAAAAAAAAACAATTATGTTTTTTTTATCGGTACCCGATTATGTATTCAGTTATTCGATTATTACATATCCAAAAAAAACAAAACTAAATCTATACCTCAACCCTAGAAATGTTGATATCGTAGAGGTTTTGAATATTTTTTTCTAAATAAATATGACTATTGTATCTATAATATATATTTATGACGTCATGGTGACGTGACATCACTGGTTCAACCGGTTCGATTCAGTTCAACTCCGGCTGAACCTCTGAACCTTTGACGTTGTCGGTTCAACGTCCGATTCGGTTCCAAAAACCTTGGTTTGGATAAAGGAAAGTGAGTTTATTCCAGAAATTTGACCAAGTTTAAGGCCTAAGTGTAACGTCCCGAAACAGCGGAAGAAATTTTTCAAATTTAAAACATAAACATACGACCGTCAACGGCCAACAAGGGCACGTTAATGGAAAGGTCAACTGAATACATATATATAAAATATCTCCACGTGGAAGTCATAATACAGAGTGTCAAAAGAGTGATTACATACTAATACATAACTACTGTAACCACTACCTCTACAAAAAGATAAGATGACAGGACCCGATCCCGGAGGTACTCCCCTCGGTCACCACCAACCTACGAATGCCTGCTCCCTGAAAATGAAACACAAAATCTGCCTGAGTTCCCACAAGGAACCCCGTATGCCAACATCTCCTAACATAAACAGAACAAATATGAAAAGCCATGAATGCACATGCAATGCAAATCCGCCTGGGGCCCATTGACTGCCTCCGCTCTCCAACACAAGGAAAGTGCATCCCCTCCCTACACAAGGAAGAAGACGTCTCTCGGCCGCACAGGCACAAGTGACCTCGCTCTCCGACACACGGAAAGTGCAACACCTCCCTACACAAGGAAGAAGACATCTACCACCCACACAGGCATGGAAGGCATCCCTCTGCCGCACAGGCTCAAGGGGTCCAACAGAAATACGCTCTCGTCGTAGGTGAAATCCGTAGCTCCGAGGTCCGGTGATCGACCGTGGGCTCGGCAGCCGGTAGTCTCTTATGCTCGACGTCTTGCGTGTGGATAAATCCACCAAGGAAAGATAATTCGACCCACCAGTCGAACAAGGTCAAATCTAGCGGTCGACCGTTTGGAAGGTCTACGCTATACATTTTATATACATATATATCATGTCGGTCGAACCAGGGTCCGTTCAACCGATAAGAAAGCATGCCTGAATCCTGCCCACTGCATTCGGTCGAACGAAACTCTTTCGGTTGACCGGATCAGCAGACACTTCACTACAGGAAAATTGCATGCGGTCGGTCGACCGGATCCAGAGCGGTCGACCGTTTAGATGGTCAACGCTCTTGACCGACTTTGTGCAGTTCGGTCGACCGAGACACACACTCGGTCGGCCGAAGGTCTGTCTAACCTATCTATTGGGATTCGGTCGAACGAAACAACACCGGTCGACCGACTAATGTAACCCTTTAAATCCCGCTAAAATTTGGCATAAACGGTCGACCGTCGCACAGACATCGTTCGACCGTTTTCGGGCAGTAACTTAATATTCATTAAAACTCGGTCGACCGACCCAACCACCGGTCGACCGAATATGCATTTTCCCTCCTGGATAGGCATCATTCAGACCTCGTTCGGTCGACCGAACCACACTACCGGTCGACCGAACAAAGCGTCTTCAACCTCTGTCCAGTTGGGTTCGCCGGGGAAACGACACCAACGCCGCCCCTTCACACTCATACACCACTTGGGGAGTTAATATGAAGACTTGACATATCTTTCACCGTGGAGAAGACGTGTGCGGCGAGCTCCTCCTCCTTCGGCGTCGCTTCTAGCTTCGTCTCCCTCTTTCCTCCGTTCTCGTCGCCCCTCCCTCGCTTGCGCCTCCACCACGTCGCCGGAGTTCTTCTCCCTCCTCCTCTGGTCGCCGGGATGCAAGAAGGAAAGTGGTGAGTTGGGTGGAAACACGAATGGAAACCAAAAGAGATAGAGAGAGGTGAGTTTTCTTCTTATACACAACAACCCATGCATGCCTCCACCCTAATTTCGTGGGTTTAATCCCTAATGAGGGATTAGGTCTTAACACTAAGAGTATCCAAACCCACCCTAAATGAGTAAACGATAAGCAGCTAGCCCTGTTTCCTGCAAATTGTTAGGCCCAGAGATTACCAACGGGAACCTCTTCGTTGGGACAATAAGAGATTAGACTTACTGACTATGATTCCTAATAACGCCTAGAGTCGAGCAAAACACTAACTAGATCACCTTTGTTGACTCTTACATGTTATGATATGATTCATAACCTACTGCAGATAATACATTAGCACTTTTCCCATCTTACATTCTATCTTATGTTGTCCCCAATCCCCATTGTCAATCGTCTTTCTTAAACCATCATATGAGTGGACAAACCCATTGCAAAGTTGAGGTCCAAACCATCATTCCGAATTCCAAGTAAGTAAGTATTTTGCAAAATAATTTTAAATAGTATGTATTTTACTCGTCCGTATATTTGTTAAAATATCAATATTTTCGAGTAATTTCAACTAACTAGCCCAAACATGTGTTTTTGGCAAACTAAATCAATTGGCCCTCAACCTCCAGTTTTGTGATTTTTATTTTGTTGTTGTTGTAATGTAACTAACTTTCATTGATCAAAACTATTTTGTACAGACGTGAGACGACCATGTGACAAAACTAAGTAATTAAAAACCAAATATTTCGTTTGCGTACCTATGTCATCCCCCATTTATCCTTAAATTTCCTACAATTGCCACAAGAAGATTTGAAGACCCTAGATGTTGTCATAACTTGATTAAGTTCATGCTCCAGCAAGAAGAGTTCCCTAAATAACTTCTTATCACTTCATAGGAAGAAAAAAAGGGTTCAGTTTGACTAGTCTTATGAGTTCTTATGAGTTGCTAAATGCTAATTATAATAAGGATGAAAAACCCGTAAACTTACAATCAATCAACCCTCTCAACATCTACAGACATGGCAGCAATTAAATCCATCCATCCATCCATCTCTTTAGACCAGTCAGTCAGTCAGTCAGTCAGATTTCCCTCCAATCAATGTCCCACGCAGTACCCCAGGGGAGTTCTCAATTCGCTTTTGTCTTCATCACACACACAAAAAAAAAACACTCAAGGAAGTCTCCCATCAGACGGATTTGATACATCCTTTGCTGTCTATCAGCTTTCTTCATGTTAAAGATGTTTCAAATATCCAATAGTGGAAAGGAAAAGATTTAAAAAAAGAGGAAGATGTGGTTAAAAGACAGACCATGACCTTATTTATTTACCACTGCACTAACTGCACGGGGTGGTCGGTACAGGTCGTACGCCTCACCTGCCTTGTTTAGTTACTATCGGTAAACAGGGAACGATGGCTAGAAGTGGGAAAAAAGGAGAACATACCACCCCACTGGTCAAACCATCAACAATACCTTCCAAATTTAACCACACTGTTTGCTTTCCTGCTCTTTTCTCCCATGCAAACATCATCTCACTCAGTAGTTCCTTCTGCCAACCTGTTGCTTTCTTTGGCTTTTTTTCCTTTTACCCCTTGGGATTTGGGTAAACTCCTGTCCATAATTACTGGCCAATGTAATTCTAGGTTGGTCCTTCGATTACCATTTTTGGAGGGGCAATTTCAATCTTCAAGTTAGATGCTGAGCAGAAGACTATCTATCGCTTGTGGCTGGCTTGGTCGAACTTGTGTCGGCCTCATCTTGAAAAAAAATTTGATTCATAAGTTTAGCTTGAAAATGAATGAACTAGCTAAAAAAATAACACCTCCCTGATTTGGATCATCCTACGACTTGGCTTACGTTCAAAAAAATTCAGCTCAACTTGAAGACTTAGTTCAATTTTTTTTCTAGAGTATTTATATTTTTTTGTATTTTATAATATTATAAATTAAGACGTATTACTTGAAATTTTGGCTTCAACTCAGTTTGTTTACGCTCCTATCTTGATTCCTGAAGAATTCTTAAAGTCCATTAGTTTCACTAGTTTATAGTCAACAGTTGGAAGATGAATAACTATAATGTTTTTTACCCTTGTTAAAAAATTGAACCCAAGGCTTATAGAATTTAATTTGAACCCAGTACTTATAATAAAACTACTGTACAAAAAAATACTAGTCCTTTGTTGTAATTATAGTTTCTGTAATTCTATTTTTTCTTCGGCAGATTGAGCCACAATAATGTAATTTAGTCAGCTATTTTTTTTAGAAACTATAATTTTGAACGTAGTTTCTGTGGTTTCTGTTTTACATGTGTGGTTCTGTTTCTCAACGTTCTCTTTTACAGAAAATTTATTCTGCAGTTTCACTTTTACAAAGATTTTTATTCTCAACTTTCTCTATTACAAAAATTTAATTTATTCTCGACCCTCTTTTCCAGAGATTTTGTTCTCAACTTTAGCTTTTGTAAGAAATGAGTTAGAGAAAAGAGAACAATGAATTTGACAATGAATTTTTTTTTACAAAAATCGTGGTTGAGAGAATATAAAAGAGAAATAAATTGTCAATAAATATTGTGAAATGAAAAAATTGAGATACGCGGATACTGAAACTAGTGGGCAATATAAGAATCCACATGGTCTATTGGAAATTTTCACATACTTAAGGAGAGCCAGAGTATTGAAAACTCAGGAAATTAAACGGAAAAGGTTGAAGGTTCCACTCACTAACTCCATATATATGTTTGTGCACATGAAGGCATAGAAGTAAGCAGCAAGTCCAAATGGAAAACAAGAAGTCGACAAGTTGCATGGCTCCAAAGGATCATGCGGAGTTTGAAGAGGAAACCCTTTTGAAGAAAATGATTGCTTCCCATCCTATGTTCGAACTCCTGAAAGAGGCCCATCTCAGCTGCCTCAAGGTACCAATACCATGACCTACACCAACCATTTTGTTTTTCTTGGTTTTCATGTTCTTATTCCCCCTCATCTTTCCGTACATATCATAACATCATATTGTAGTATTTGTATTACCATTACCATATATGTTGATGTTCCTGAATTTGTTTGAAGAATTTTTCTACGTTATCTAAAATTTGTGAAAATGTTATGTATCATTTAGATTCGATATTCGGTATTGTTTATTCTAAGATTAATTAGGTATTTGTGACAATGTTATGTATCATTTAGATTCGATATTTGGTCTTATTTATTCTAAGATTAATTAGATACCTAACGCTTAATTTGCCTGGTTAGTTATATAGATGTTCAGTTTGTATATGTTAAGAATGAGGTATATTTGTTGAGCTATAGTCACTCTATTTAACTACAGTTGAGGTGTGGTTTCAGGTGTGCTTGGGTGACGAAGACGAGGTACAAGCAGAACCAACCGAGTTTGATCGTAGACTGTACAGTGGCAAACACACAATATCTGAACTTGATCTATTCATGGTATTTTTAGTTTTTCACTGTTCCTATACAAGTCACAGTAGAATGTAAGAAGTTTAAACAGTTGATTTACTAAAATCTATATATAATGTCGTTGCCTTATTACCTCCATAATTTATCATGCATGCTTAAAAGTGAGCTTGACTAGCTGAAGATTTGTTATATGAGTTAAGTTGGTTTAAGCTTGTTAAAGTTTCAATCAGACAAACTGAATATGCACTCATCTTTCTAAGTCCATATCTAAACGGGTAATTAGCTAAAGCATCGTTGAGTTTATCGATCATTTTATTTGTAGTAAGTAGAAATGTTTTGAAATAGACCTAGTAATAGCAATGCAGTATCACTATTCACTAAGTGATCTAAACATATATATATTGATAGAACCTCCATGTTTAACGTTCTTTGACAAGGTAATTAAGATCTCTATTTATCTTTTTGAGATACAACAAGTCAAACTTATGGCCAACTTGAACGAGTTCAGGTCGATTAGTAATATTAAATGCACTAGCTAGACTAAATAATGGTTTATATATGTTTGCAGGAGGCATATTACATGGCATTGGTGGATCTGAAAAAGGCCATTCAGGGGCCAATGCAGGAAGCCACTGCTTTCCTAGAGATAATGCATTGCTGGCTTGCAGAGTTGGATACTCATCCACCTCCATCCATTACTTCAGTGGACTCACTTGGTAAGTAAGAAGTAGTTCTAACTAGTTAATGACATCTTTCTCCCTCATAACTGCTTGGAACTATTCTATTGGCAAAAAACAACCACACCCATGCCATGTAGTTCCAGATGTAATAGTGATAATAATGGTCTCACCACCTAAGACCAATTGCCATGGTTAAGGCTCACAACCACAAAATGTACCATCTAAACAGCAAAATCAAACTTACACTGACCATCCTATAGAGGGAAGGCCACATGGGTCCTTAATGGGAGAGCACTGATGGTTCTTATTACCATCTTTCTTCCCTGGGCCTGCTCTGCTAGGTTCAGAAACGGGGAAGAGAAGAAGAGGGTGGGCATGGATCCTATATAGGATCCAGGTGGGGGTCTTGTCTACAATTGGTAAAGAGTTGTATCATGAAATTGAATTGAAGTGGTTGCAAAATAAGATTAATGAAATGAATCTAAATATATATAATATTAAGAGGTTTTTCTACAAATATCTGCTTACAAATTAAATAGAGCTTTTGGTTTTGGTTCTTAAACTCCATTAGATTTTTTTAATTTGTACAAATATTTACATGAATCAAGTCATATTGTTACGTAACTTCGATCAAAACCTACCCAATTATGTTTCATTTTACGTACCAATTTCTTGAAGCATTTTATTTTTTTTAAATTGAATGTCCGCATGTCATACGTATGTTTGGGAGTCAATCTCTGGTCCAAGTTAATACAAGACCAGAGGTCTATCAAAATAGTTAGCTTCATTTGGTGTCAAATTTTTAGGTTTTAGTAGTTAATTTTCTTTATCCACATTTCTACATTCTTTGCAATTCTCTAGATAAAACAAACTCCGGTTCGCAATACAAATATATATTACACGACTCAGTTTGAATAAGGGTTTGCATTGCATGGGTGAGCCCAACAACAACCAGACCAGACATGTCCACAGTTCACCACAGTAAATCTACTGTGGATGAAATCCTGGTTGGGTTGGTGTTTTGATGTGTCATAATGAACATGATGGCACGCAGACATGTGGTTTGTTGTGTTGCTGGGTATTAGTTGGTCATGATGTTTCGAGGCAGAGTTACTTTTTGACATAAACCTTACCATGAACATGTATGCATGTACAGATGAGGAGGTTGGTTGTGACCTACTGGTTGGCTGTAAGGAGTCAGTGGAGGCATTGAGTGAGGAGGTGGAGAAGCTTGCAGTGAGGAAATGATGTGGATTGGATTCGATTGGACTGGAATGGAATCAAAGCAGTGTTTGGGATGTGGCTTGCTTGGTTGGTCTTGCTTAGGAATTGCAGCAGTCAGGATTCTGTGCCTGTGGGCTGTGGTTGCTCCTTTAATAACTGTGCTAATAGTGTTAGTGGTACTGCTCTTGTATTAAACAACTAATGCTAGCTTTGCTTTCTTTCTCTTTTCTAACTTTTTCTTGGCAGCAGTATTTTTATTTTCTTTCTATTATTTGTCTTAGCAATTAGCATGAAGGATGTGAGGTGCTCCACAGTTTTGAATTGAATGATCATGTAGAATTTCAATACGCAAACTTAAGTTATTTGGGAGAATTATGACAATACCTTTCAAATAATCTAAACTCAACTAGTTTTATCTCACCAAAGTATTACTTGGTCGACTATATGGAAAATAATGGAGCAATTGAAACATGTTTTTTCCCTTTGGGTTAATTACATTTTGATCTGAATTATGTCTTGATTCAATTTGCACCACTGGACTTACAAAGTTTGCAGTTAACCTCTTTAAATTTTTTTTGTAACATTTTGTCACATTGAAGTTTAAAATCCATTATTTAAATCTACATTCGTTTTTTGGCAATTTTTTTGTTGTATCCTTAGTTAAACTTATATTTACGTGAAAGTTTAGATCGAAACAGATGACCGATTTAGTTGGAATTTGAGTTGAATTGATACTGAAATCGACCCAAATTCTAACTAAATCTGACTATCGTTTCGAACCGAATTTTGACGTAAATATAGGTTTACGAGTGTATTAGGGATACAACAAAAAAATTACAAAAAATGAAGAATATGAGTTTAAATAATAAATTTTTAAAGTTCAGGAGGAGACAAAATGTTACAAAACGAAAATTCATGAAGGTAACTGTCAAAATTCAGAGTTGTAAAGTTATATCAAAAATTCAAAACATAGTAAAGGCAAACTGTAATTTTTTTTTTCTTTCAGTAGGACTTTACTGTTGACAAGCTAACAAGCTAAAGTGGCGGGGATAACTCAGTTGGTACAGCAGAGGATTAAAAGTCTTGTGTGTCGGCCGGTTCAAACATGGTTCCTTGATTAATGTACGAATAGTTCTTGATTGTCTCGAGAGTAATATCAAACCAAATTTTGTAGGTGTAATCCCTAGCTGTTACTAAGATAAAGGATTTTCCTGTACTCTCTTTATGTTATACCTCCCTGCAAGCTTAAATGTGTTTGTAATTGAATCGTTAAGTAATATAATATTAGTGCTGTGAAAAAAAGATTTTGGTGAACCTAGTTATTCCATGGGTTCAAGAATATATATATATATATATATATATACACACACACCTTATTACAACATACAATATCTTCAAAAAATAATTATTTGAGCTCGGTTATTTTCAGTTAATTAATAATTACAGATTGTACCAGGAGAAACAAGATTCTATATCACAACCACACAAACAAATTCTCTTTAATCCGCAGAGCTAATAACTACTCGTTAGCTGGTTTCAGTTGCAAAACATTGTCGGTAGTAAGTAAAAACAAAAACTACAACAAAGAATTCACATATTTTGAGCAACCAATTTATCTACTTTAGTTCTTCCCGAATTAATTCATTTACTAGAACGGAGAAGCTCCATTCACTTGCATTCACTCATGTCTTTTGCTGAATTGTACGTGTGACATTAATTTAAGATCTAACCCCAGTATATACCTCTTCGATGGAACAATTCACTTTCTCCTGTCTACATCAAGATCCGATTTTTTTTCAAGCATCAAAATCTGAAATGTTAATTGTTTAGAAACTGACTTATTGGCCTTTTGCATGCCTTGGAATGATTGAAGATATTAGAGGGACAATAATCTGTCATGTATTTTTTCCCTTGTAATTTTTTAAAGCTTATGTGTTCTACGAAAAAAATACACATGGACTATTCCCAACTTTCGCAATCTAGATTATGGAGGCTCTCTAGAAAATCCAGATTATGATTTCAGTCAAAATTTACGTTTGACAATGACAATATATAGGTTTATATTCCAATAATAAAACTTTCACTTATTATCAAAAAAACAAAACCTCCACTTGTTGGGCCGGGAAATGCAGTGACTGAGTTCTCCATGGGCTGTAAACTTGTAAAAGGGTCCAATGAGCAATACTAGAAATACCACAGCAGCTAGTCAACCTGTGTATATAGACGACAGGGTGCACCCCTAGGGATGGCAACGGATCGGTTCCGATTCGGGTATTAGAAAAACCGAAATTGGATCCGTTTTGTAGTTGGGTACCAGAACCGAACCAGATCGGGGTCGGGTACAAAACTTATTTTTTTCAATTTATCTATACTTTTTTTTTCATTTCTACAACTTTTAACTAATTCTTTCATCTAACTTTAAAATACAATATGTTTCTAAACAACTTTAACTACTTCGTACATCTCCAATTTAACATACAACCAAATACACGTTGAAAGAGTTTTAGAAACAATTAAATGTAACAAATCATGTCCAAATACAAATTAGTCTCCGTGGATTGTGATTAGTCATGTTGCAATCCTCCATTCTACTTGTCTTCAAGCCTGTAAAATTTCAACATAGAAGAATTCAAAAGAAGAAAACCAAGCTTGTTATCATTCATCAGTTTTACTATATTAGAAATGGAGGGTTAAGTAGTTTGAGCTTCACCCAGACCTATTTGATTTGGTCCTCTACTGCATACCTGCGATATTCTTAACAAAAATAAGCACTATGCCCAAAAAAATGGGAGTTCAGAGTTCAGACATCATGATTAGCCTTAGATTTTTATCATGATTACAACTATAAATTTTTATATTCCAAGTCCAATTCTTATTGGATTGCAAATGCTTTAGTATGCCCACAGTAACATATAAGATCTCTGATCTTTGGATGAAAAACATATAACATCTTTGGATGAAAAAAGATAAAATATTACAAAACAACAAAGCACCTGAACTTTTAGAACAAGCTAAAAGCATGAACTTATAAAAGCAATCAAGTACTTGCTCATTGATAGATAAAAGGATAACCTGAACAATTTTTAAGAACAATTACACAAACTAAGAAAAACAGATTTCAGAAGACATCATGCATCAAGCATTTTGGCCTCAAGAAACTTACCGGAACCGATCCTTTGCCTTCAGAAGCCTGTCTTGAGAACTCCTCACGAATATGAGATGGAATATCTTTTTCTGGAAGAATATGTGGTTCCATTAAAGAATCATAAAGAAAGGAAATATAATCACAAGAACATAAAAATATGTCATCTTCATTATTAAAATCAAATAATAACTAGGCTTATATTCTATAAAATATATTTCAGCAAGAAAATTGATTATGATTTAGATAACGGAAGGCTAGGCGAATTTGGACCACCTTCACTCTGTAAACTCAGGAGGTATTTATCATACCTAAAAGACTAAAACGTTATCCAAACTACAGTCATGCTCAGTCTCATCTAATAAATGAACGGTTATGAATCTTGAGAACAATTTTGGGCAAAAAAATGGCATCGATCCAAAGTAATTATGACATACCTTGTAAGAATGGGACAGAAACCTCACCAGCACCTACTCTCAAAACATTATCTTTTAAATCAATTATACAGTGCACAAAATAATAGGAAATTTCAGTAAGTCGGCAAGCATCAAATGGCCAATATTTATGTTCTCCATCTTGAACCAATCCTATAGCAAAGTGGAGAAACATAAAGACAATCCTTTAGTTAATGCCTAAGAGCCAGAGAGATTTTCCTGGTTAAGACACATAAAGATCAAAAACAGGATATATGGATCAGTTGTTTGATATTATTATTATTTCTCCCACTTTCAAACTGTTGAAAAATCTGAAGAAATGTCAACGAGGTATTACGTTCAGACATTTATTTGACACAAGAAGAAGATGCTAGAAGTCATAAAAATTTGATCAACGATCACTTTCAACTACGAATCGTCAACACCTCAAGCAACAATCGAAGTAATCCAAGTCAAATACACCTTAACAATAACTCATACGGATTGGTATATCTTCAAAACAAAAAAATTAAATAAATCAAGAACAAAGTTTATTTAACTGTTTGTTACCAAGAAGTTTGTATGACTAAATTGTTCAACCTGAGACCACCAAATCTAGAACAACCTGAGCCCGGACTCCGGAGTGGCATGGAGAAGAGTGGAGGCGGCAACAACGAGTAGGATGTGAAGGCGGCCAGGAGAGTCAGCAGCGAGTTAGTGGAGACGACGAGTTAGTGGAGTGGAGGCGGCCAGGAGAGTCAATGGGAGTGGAGGCGGCGGGTTAGTAGGGAGGTAGAGGGAGAAGGAGAAGAAGTTAGTGGAGAGGAAGAGGGAGCGAGTGGGTGTGGACTGTGGAAATTTGGGAGAGGAAGGAGGAGTGGAGTCGACGGGTGAAGAGGTCTGGAAGTGCGGTCTCGTCTCCTTTGGGGTTGGGTTAGAGTTTTTTTTATAATATTATATTGGATCCGGATCCAGATTCGGTTCTAGTGGTCAGAATCGGAACCGAATCGGAACTGGATCGGTTCTGAAATTGGATATCCAGATCCGATCCATATTCGGTTCCAGTTTGGTATCATCGGTTCCGATTCGGTTTGACCAGTTCCGGATACCCGCTGCCACCCCTAGGGACTCATGCACCTCATAATTCATAAATCTTAGATCTTCTCTCCTAAGTATATGAATTATATAACTCAAGTGAACCGGCCCTGGTAAGATATTTCAACTTCTCATCATCCATAGAATTTCGAATAATTCGATATAAAGATAATAATTAGAACAAGTTCTCCAAATTTTTGCATTATAATATGAATTAAACGCAAAAAATGTTATTCATCGGTGTGAATTAATCATAAGTGTGAATTAATCATAGGTTTAATTACAGTTTGTCCCCCTGAACTATGTCTTGGTATCACTTTGCCCTCCTGAACTATGTCTTGGTATCACTTTGCCCCATGTAGTTTCAAAGTTAACAATTACCTCCCGTGAACTTTAATTTTATAACACTCTGTCCCCTTTAACTTCAAAAACTCATTATTTAACACACATTCGACGTTTTGTTTCCTAATTTTTTTATTGTATTCCTAATACACTTCTAAACCTATATTTACGTGAAAATTTGGATGGAAACGGAAACCGGATATGGTTGGAATCCAGACGAATAGTAATTCGGTTTATTTTTCCACTGCATGGACAAATCAATGGACAAATACCTAACCTTTAAGTTGTCAATCAAGGGACAAATACCTAACCTTCTTTTATTTTATTTTTTCTCTTGAAGTTGTTATTCAAACGTATGATTGATAAACGACCTCGATACTGTAAACACGAACACTTCTTAAATAAGCCACAACTATTGAACTATTTGTAAAATGTAAAGGGAGATTTAGATAATAAAAAATCCCCCACCAAAGCGGCCCAAAAGGCATATCTGTTCGGCTGTTCCCATACCACGCAGTCCAAGTGGCGGGAAAAGAGTCGGGTCCCATGCACGCCACGCGTCTTCCCACCTCCACTTTCCGACGCGGCGCGCTGGGACCTCAATCTTCCCATCCGACGGCCCTCCTTCTTCCACCCCCGTGATTGACGGCCTCGATCCCTCCTTTTTTTTTCCCTCACTCACACACCCGTCCTAAGTGGAGACAATTAATTCCCCAACACCTGATGGCAACACAACCGATTCTGTTCTCTTCTCCCCTGTCCACACTTAATTACTGACATCCACAAATCTAGATTTTCCCTCTCCGGCCGAACCTCGACCAATATTATATTCGTTTCGTGCCGGGCATGAAGAGGAAGGAGAGGCCGGAGTGGCTGGATTTGATGCTGAGGAGCCGATTCTTCGACGAGTGCGAGGACCACAGGGAACTCAGGAAGTGCGAGATGAATACTTATTGCATCGATTGCGATACGACTATGTGTCAACACTGCCTCTTGTTCCCGACATGTTCCAAACATGTCCATGCCAACCACAAGTTGTTGCAGATCCGGAGGTACGTCTACCAGAACGTCGTTCGGATCCACGACATGCAGAATCTCCTCGATTGCTCCAAGATTCAGGTTTTTATATATACACACCCACGTCAACAAATTCATGTTAATTTGATATTGTAAACGGAATTAACAAATCGATGTGTAACACTTATTATTATTATTATTATACAGCCTTTCGTTGTGAATGGTGCTAAGGTTGTGCTGTTGAATAAGAAGAGAGGTTGCAAAGCGAATTTCGGCAAAGACACCCATGTTTGCAAGATTTGCCGGAGGAATGTTACCGACCCAAATCAGTATTGCTCAATTGCTTGCAAGGTACCCATCATGATAATTAATTGCGTTTTTTATTTTTATTTTTTTCTATAGAAAATATTATGTTGTGGGCCTCTTTTAAAAGGTTTCCGAGAATAGTGGTGTTGTTGAGATCCAGCAATCTGGCTCACTATTTTCATCGGTGACTATGGATCTTGACCAATCCAATTCATGGTGCTCTTTGGATCCAATCTGCGATGGGAATCATGATTGCTGGAAGAACATCACTTTGTTGAAGAGGAAGAGGAAAGGAGTGCCTCGGAGATCTTCCTTGTACTGAATGAATTCTTTCTCAAACCTTCTTTTTGCCCAAGAAAAATAAAGTGGTGGTTGGTTGTTCTTCTTCTAGAGAAAAGTGGTTGATCAGTGATGCTGATTGTGGTAAGTGTTTTTATTTTATATAGAGTATAAAGGAAATTTGGAGTGTTGATGATTCAAAGTGCTCTCTTTTTTCGATCGAGGCGTTTGAATTTGGCTGGCTGTACAGCAATAGAGTGTGGGTCAAAACTGTCATGTGTAATAATAATATCAAAACTTCAATGGGTACGTGTTTATTACTTAATTTTAATATTTATAGTGGCTTGAAGTTGTAATTTATAAACCTATATTTTGAAATGAGCTAGATTAATTGTACCTTTTCAGGGTTATTGTCATCCTAGTAATTAAATGCGGGTTTAAGGGGCCATTCATCTATTACAAGTGTAATAAGTAAGCAATTACATGAGATAAAGATGTATTTGTTTACAATATATTCGTCTTAATTACTACAAAATTATGATTGGGCACCAAATGCTGAAATGGTGTCAATCTTTGTTGTGAGATGGGTGGGGTGTTCTTATGATTGGTCGAAATTGTTTAGTTTATCATGGACATGATTTAGTGGCAGACAGGAGCTGGCATGTAGGGAGGAATTAGGATGGTGTGTTGGCATATCATAATCACCATTTTGCCTTTTTCTAGATGCTATGATTTAATCAGGACAGACTATGTATTCCTAATCCTCCTATTATAGGAACTAATCACTTGGTTGTTATTTAATAGCTAGAGGTATTAATTGTTTGCTAGCTTGATTGAAACAAATAATTGACTTCGTCAAATTCATGAATAGTATACGATTTTGTTTCATGGGCTCAAATCCAAGTTCTCGAGTCAATTGAATCATAATGATCTTCTATCTTATTAAGCGGGGTATATTTGTATGGGTTCTCTAAAGGTAGTGGACAAACTAAATTTCATATGGTATCAAAAAGAGTCAATCAACATGTGAGATACACTTCAATCCATATTGTCAATGCATAGACACAAAGAAAATAATTCTGGTCACGCATGCGGAGGACTGTTGAAAGTTAGTTCCATATTGCTAAATACAAAATTTGTGCAACAATCTATAAAAAAAGTTGAATTTTCAATTATTGACAAATGTTTGAGTTTAATAGAGGTCGTGGACTAACCAAATTTCATACCAATGGATAGTCCCAACATGCATCATTTTTAGGTGAATATCGAACGATAAAATTCATGAAGTCCACGGAGCCCACAAAAGCCCATGATGAAGCTTGACCACTTCCGATCAAATTGACTCACAAAGTGTTGGTATGGTGCAACCTGTGCCCATCGAAGAATGTTGGTGCAGGTGTATCTGTGATCACCATGCTCATGATTTAGGTCCACAATATGAGGCTAAAATCGTTTTGTGGTAACCCGATAGGCTCATGTATTTCGTATTCTGGAAGTGACTCGTTTATGTACGATCAGATGCTTATAAATATGTAACCTAAAAACGAAAACCCTAATACACAGAGATATCTTCTTCTTGTTTTCGTCGTCTCTCTCTCTCTTTCCAACCTCAGCCCTAATCCTTCTCCTTCCTTCCCACAAGAATATGAGATCTCTTATGTCAGATCTTGCAGAAAGTGAAGGATTTCCGCATGGTATCAGAGTCTTTCGTGGCGAGACCTATTTTCTTAGATCCACCATGACCGCTCCGACCAGCTCCGCCGGCAAGTAGACTTACCCTTACCCGAACGACCTCAACGTTTCCAACTTTATCTCGGTGAAACTCACGTTGTCGAATTACTTGCTATGGGAAATGCAACTCAGTGGCCTCATGGAGTCACAAGGAATGCTTGGGTTCATCGATGACGAGTTTCGAGCCCCAAAGGCAAAGATTGAGGTAAGCACGGATAAGTCTGAGCCCGACTGGTCGCTAACCCTGACTATGAGCTGTGGAGGCGCTCTGACCATCTTCTGAAGGCTTGGATCATATCCACGCTTAGTGAAGAAGTCTTAAGCGTTGCTATTCGACTTGAGTCCGCTAAATAGGTCTGGGAAGCACTGCGCTTCTCAAATTCGCTCAAAACTCAGAAGAACGTGAATTCTTTCTTCTACAACAACTCTAGATGCTCCGCAAGAACAACTTCAAAGATCTTCAAGACTATCTCTCAAGGTTTAAAACCTTATGTGATGAACTTGCAGCAATTGGTCGACCTGTTTTTGATAAGAACAAAGTCTTCTGGATGCTCAATGGACTTAGGATGGAGTACAATCCATTCACTACTGTCTACCTATAACCCCCTCTTCCTTCGTACACCAATGGCGTGCCCATGTTGCAGAGCTATGAGATGTGTATGCTAATTCACCACGCCGATGACAACATGCAAATGGCCTTCGGTCAGAAGAACTCAAACAAAGGCAAGAAACAGTTTAAAGAGAAAAAGAATGGAGACTTTAATTCCAAGGGGCGTGGATTCGTTCATGCTCCCGAAGGTCAGCCACCTTCAAATTTCTAATTCACAACCTCAGATATGGGAGGAAAGGAAACTAGTGGCTCTGATGGAGCCAGTCTGAGTCAGCAACGTTCGCTTGATCACTGCCAGATCTGTGGGAACGGATATGAGATGCAAACGGCCATAATGCACTCAAGTGCTGTCACAGGTTCAATCAAGCATATGTCTTCAAAGATCTGCCACATGCTCTTGGTGCGATGAATGTGAACGAAGTCGACACAGATTGGTTCCCAAACTCCGGTGCCTCAACTCACATCTCAGGTAATGCAGGTTTGTTGACTTCCCTTACTCCTTACCATGGCTCAGATAAGATAATGGTTGGTGATGGTTCACTAGTTCCTAACACGCTGGTCATGCTAAAATCACTCATGATACTGGATCCTTTGTGCTTAAAGACATTCTGTTTGCTCCAAAAATGAAAGTAAACTTGTTATCTGTCAAAAAGTTTACAAATTCATTTCCATACAATATTGAGTTTTCAGATACTGCATTTCATGTTAAGCACAGAGATTCAGGCACTATAGTCACAACTGGTAAATTAAAGGAACTTTACTCAATTCCTAGTAATGTACATAAAACATTCTTTTCTAACAAGTAAGGAAGAGTAGACTCACATACTTGGCATTGTAGATTGGGTCACCCCAACCATAAAGTGCTTCATCAATTCAATCTTCAGGGGTGTATCTCAGTGACCTCTCATTCCTCAACTTTACATTCTTCCATATGCAATAGTTGTCATTTAGGAAAAACTATTAAACTTCCCTTCTCTGACTCTGTAAATAAGATGATTGAACATTTCCATAAAGTTCATTGTGATTTGTGGGGTCTAGCCCCTGTACTAAGTAGAAATCATTTCAAATTTTATGCATGTTTTGTAGATGACTTTAGTAGTTTTACTTGGATTTTTTCATTAAAATTGAAATCTGATTTCTTCCAATGCTATCTATTTTTTCCAAAATTCATTGAAAGACAATTTAAGGGAAAAATTAAAGTATTCCAATGTGATGGAGGGGGTGAATTTTCTTCAAAGGCTTTCCAAAACCACTTACAATCAAATGACATACTTTTGCACATGTCCTGCCCTTACACTCCAGAACAAAATGGAGTTGCTGAGCGTAGGCATCATTTGATTATAGACATGGGACACACCTTATTAATAAATAGTGGTGTTCCAAAGTGCTATTGGGTGGAAGCATTTAACACATCTGTCTTTTTATTAAATCAGATTCCTGATTCTGAAGGAAAATTTTCATATGAAACTCTTCTTGGAAAGTTGCCTGACTATAGTTGTTTGAGAGTGTTTTGTTGTCGTTGCTTTCCATGCCTAAGTGATTATGCACACGATAAATTGTCTGAAAGATCTGCTCCTTGTGTCTTCTTACGCTATAACATTCGTCATAAATGTTATATTTGCCTAAATCCTACTACAAATAATATATATATGAGCATACATGTAATTTTTGAAGAGTTTGCATGCCTTACAAAAATCCTCCTAGTATATTCCTTCCAACTGATAATGATTGTTCTATAAGCACTTTCAATGATTGGCTTTGTGAGAAACCTGAAAACTCCACCCAAATAAATGGTTCTGAAAAAATTCAACCCTCATCTACTATAGAGCAGGTTGTTCCCTCAGCACCAACATGTAGGATTTTGTGTCCCTATGTATGTATATGTTTTAAAAAAATTAATACAACATACAAGATTGATTTCATATTTTCAACAATTTTTATGTACATTACTTTGTGTTTATTCTAATATCATGCAATCCTACATATATTAAAATAAATCACAAAAATAAAATCATACCTAAAAGTTCTCTAAAACCTTTTGAAGATCTGGATTCGCGCTGCCCATAGAATCGTCTACCGATTTGCCTCCGAGTGTTCACCAAACTCTAAACAAAATTAGAAAGAAATGAGCTAGCCAATCGATCTCTAATAAAGCTTTGAATCTAGCTAATAACCCCTCTTTGAGCTCCTGAGATTTCTATCTCCTAAACTCAAAATTAATAAGAGATTTTCGTGGTGATTAGATGAGAGATTAATGAGAGAAAGAATTTTTGCATTAACATAAACAAGTAGGATGAGGGGTGCTTTTATAGTCTCCCAAAACATCCTTATCAAGAACTATTTCTTAGTCATGATCTCTTGCTTATTCTCTCCTAAAATTAATCTCTAATTGCCACATAAGAATCCTCTAAAACGTTTTAATTAAATCTGGAATTAATTCACCCATGATTTAATTAATCTCTTAATAATTCAGGCAGAAATCACACTGTTCGGTTGACCGAGAATTTTTCTCGGTTAACCGAACCATTCAGTTTTAACACGTGTTCGGTGCACCGTGAGCTAGACGGTCGACCAAATCCCCATGAGAAAAAATCTTTCGAAGAATTCGGATGAACCACGTCTTCTCTTCGGTCTACCGATGACTCACCAAAATTTCTCCTGGAGCATAGTCATCGGATGACCGTGTCACCTTCGGTCTACCGAAAATACTTTTTCTCGGTTAATCGTTCACACTCGATTAACTGAACCCGATTGTCCAGACACTCTAGACAATTTCGGTCAACCAATTGTGCTTACCCGTTCCCCATTCGGTTAACCAACCCGAAGATTCCCCGGTCGATCGAATCCTAAACAGTTCACCGTGTTTGACCCCGATTTTGCCTTTGTCAAATTTTGGATTTATTTCCAATAAAATTTGATCTTTTGGGTTTTTTAGCAAATTCATATCTTATGTAATATATTACCTTATGTAATATTATTACACCCCATAATATATACACCTCATATGAATTTATTATGATTCTAATTATGTCAATTCTCATGACATATTGATTTTATTCGTTCACCACATGTGTCTCATTTTCATATGAAACACGACATATCATATGAACTTAAAATCAAGCCTCTTGTTTCCCAATTTTGTGGTGTGACCTATATGAGGATCTAAGCCAAATTGACAACGATATTAAACACTTAATATCTCAGCCTATAAGCGGTATCTAGCTACACATTATAGTTACCCAATTAGCATAGATGTCTTTGTTCCACCCGAACCAAAACACGATCCATTTAGTGATGTAACTGCACCACTTGTGTCTGTCTCTTGCCTCATGATATTAAGAATATATACAAAGTAGAAATGTGTCATCTTTGTATTGTATTCATTTCTTGATCTCTTTAAGCTAATTATAATTATGTAACTTAACTCAAGTTACATTGTGCACATTATAATTTTGTTTTATCAAGGGGCCCACTAATATCATCACTCAATTAAGAGGGGCAATGATAATCGTTTGACTGACTATCTTTTCCAGCACAAGTCATGTTCAACCAACTATTGCCTTTATCACTATACTCATTGATAGCTTTTGTCAATAATCAAATTAAGCACTTCTTGAGTGAAAATATATAAGTCTCATATCTTAGGATCCAAGACACAGTAAAACATTAATGACACGAAACACAATTCTATAATGTTTTACTTGTTAGGTCTATTCAATATATAAAAGTAATATTTTTCTCTTTTATATACTCGTGTCGTCAATTATTTGTAGAGCTACAACAATCGATGACCAACACGACAATCTTATCTCGGTAATTAATGTTCCATGTTAATTACCATGATTGTGAATAACTTTTGATTTATGTAAACCATTATCTTTTAGATCTCTACAGTTAAGGACCAAGCGTCTCTTCCTTAACACTTCCAAAAGACGAATACCACAATCAAGGAACAAAATGTTTGCACATTCAATTTATAATAATTGACATATAAAAGTAAAACTTTTATAACACATTCCTTTCACAACATCCTTGTCCCTTGCCACAAAAAATGATTCCGCTCAATTACCCTATCAACAACAACTGCCACAGACTATTCTAGATGAATTGAATTCCAATGATGAGCAATCTGAGGAACTCTCTTCAGCCAATCAAACAGAAGAGCAAACCTCGGAAGAGGAAACCACCTCCCATGATGTTGTCTCTGAGGCTAAAACCATTTTGTGTTAACCCGATAGGACTCATGTATTTCAGATTCTAGATCTGACCCGTTTATGTACAATCAGATGCTTATAAATATGTAACCTAAAAACGAAAACCCTAATACACAGAGAAATCTTCTTCTTGTTTTCGTCGTCTCTCTCTCTCTCTTTCCAACCCTAACCCTAATCCTTCTCCTCCTTCCTTTCCACAAGAATCTGAGATCTCTTATCTCAGATCTTGCAGAAAGTGAAGGATTTCCGCACGAAGAGTGTTAGATGGTAAAAAAACATTTATGAGTTGTGATGTTATTTTTTGTTAATGAAAACGATCTTATAGGTGTCTTTTTTGTCTTCATATTTTGCCAAATAACTTTCACAGACTTATAATCTTCCAATTTCTTTATTTTCATCGTTATTTTGAATTTTTCCCCTTATTTCGGGGATGGGTGTTGGACTCTCAACGCCATATCTCAACATGGGCCTTTTTGCCATCCGTCCAAGTCGACGATGGGTGTCTGCTTCAACCGTTTGATGGAGATTTGTTATACTCCTTCGTACTAATATATAGACTCCACAAGAATCTCATTAAGTAGATCTTTTCTCCTAGAATGATAATGAACCTCCGTATGTTTCGTCTCTGCTTTAAGGATGGGTTTTCTATAAAAAAACTATAGTAGATAATTATTATGTTAATACACAAGTACTATAGATATCAATTGGTTGGTCTAGATCTAATAATTATCTTAACAACTTACTTTCTTCAGCTTCCGCAACTCTTCATTCACAATTGAAGAGTTACAAAATGAACGAGACAACAAAAAATCTCTGCTACAACCATCCAAAAGTAAACGTATGCGTATACTAACAAAACTTAATTCCATCTCTTAAAAAAGCATATGACTCGAGCGTCACAGTGAAAGCGGTCTTGAGAGCAAGCAAAGAGATTCCTTTTCTACAACGGTCTTGGAGTACGTAGGCGATTAAGGTTACCCCAGTAGGGCTCTCGGTTAGGTGCCATACCAAAAGAAGTGAGGACGATGGTCCACACCTCATGAGCACGGAAATTGGAGGAACACATGGGAAATAGATTCCTCGTTTGTCACATCGATTCTCCTGGTCCACCAGCAACCCGTGCCATTGCTGGCGGTCAACAATAAGGATCCCACGAGTGCAATCTTCCAACGAGACATGCTTAACAGACCCTTGAACCAAACAAATATGGCCCATGGGACCTCTTGACGTAGTTCCTTCAAGCAGAACTTAGAGTGAACCTGCCATCAGAAGTCTCTTTCCATAACAGGGTCCAAGTTCTTGCTCCGTTCTTGGTTGTGTTAATGCAACACCGGGATGTTACTGTGAAACTAAGACTAAATGTTTACCTGGTCGGACCCCATGAGTCAGAGAAACTGGCCCATGATGAAAATGGAATCACTAGTGACCAAGCCTTAGGCGAAGGCGCAGGTTGAGTGAGTCTAATTGGCTAGGCGATGATCTAAATCAATGTCACCCCAATTTCAAACTTGTACACTCATGCCCACCAACATGGCTCATGATTGGGTTCAGTTCTGAGGCTCATACAAGTCTATTCGGCTCATGGAAATAAACTGCATTTAGTGTAGATTTATTCGGATCATACACATCCGAATTACTACGTGTGTGTATAAACTTGTTGCAACGATCATATTTATGCATCGGACTATAATCAGATATGAGTATTCCGAATTGTCGATATACAATGTAGTTCTCAAACCCTAATCTAACGAAACCCTCACTCTTGCATTCTTTCTTTCTTCTTCTTCTCCATCCAAACCATAACCCTAATCCGCTCTGATCGGCTTACGGAGACCCTTTGTCTAAGTTCTTCGCTCGGATCTTCATTCCGTGCATAGTCAACGTCGTAATATCAAACCAACAGGCTATTTCAATAAGACCATCGTTAACATTACCTGGTAGTTCCCTGACGCCCGGTTCTCTCTCTCAGTCACGTCAGTTTCTCTCTCCGCCACGTCAGCTCAAATCAACCCCCTAAAATTTTCTTAACCACGCCCAGAAACAACTCAAACGCCCTACATTTTCTCCCTTTTACGTCATTTGGGAATCAATTCTAGGTAAAACACGAAAATTTGTAAAAATATTTTAAAAAATATAAACAAATAAAAAAATATTTTCATAATTTGTTTTTTGAAAAAAATGATTTTAAATAATTTTTAAAACATTTTTGAAAACAATAAATAAAAAAAATCAAAAAAAAATCACCCAATCCCCCCCCCCCCCCCCCCCCCCCCCCGGATTGGGCGCCCGGGTAGATTTCCGGGCGGATCCGCCCGAAGGGAAAATCGGGCACCCGATTTAGAGCACCCGTTAAGGGTGCTCTAATGTATGATATGTCGGGTCCAGTCATGGTTAGGTATATCGATATGACTACTAGTTGTCGATACATAGTTGCATCATATTGATATATGTATACTTCTTTCATATGGATTAAACTTGGTTGGCTGGAGAGTGAATTGACATGAAATCAAGCATTCCAAACTTCTACATACAATAGACCTTTAGCATATTTTCGTTGATAGATCCATGCACATTGTCTGCCTCAATCTACTTCTAATCCCAAGAAATGCTCAAGCACTTCAAACTTCTAAATATGGAACCCAAACTTATAAATTCTATTTAGTCCTTTGATTTCCTCCTTATCTATTGTGATGATCAAGTCATTCATGCACACCAAGAGTACCGATGTTTGATTATCTATATTCTTGATGAAATGACTTAGATTCTACATAAGAGAGAGAGAGAAACCGGTCCACCGCTGTAGAAAGTCAAATTATACATCATACAGAAAACATGTGTTTATTATAAATATGAGGTATGGTATCTTTCAAAACGAAAAAGATAGAAAAAGTCAAAACACAAAAATACACAAGCTAGTAACAAAACTAAAATGAAAAAACAATAAATAGAGAGAAAATTAAAGGAATGTGTTTTAAAAAATTTACTTTTAAATGTTTTTTATTATGAATTGAATGTATTGAACATTTTATTCCGTGATTAATGTATTCGTCTTTTGGAAGTGTTAAGGAAGAGACTTTTGGTTCTTAACCGTCATATTAATTACCGAGTTATTCAAAAAGATAATGATTTATATAAATCAAAAGTAATTCACAATCATGTTAATTAACATTGGACATTAATTACCGAGTTAAGATTGTCGTGTTGGTTAAAAGAGATATTGTAGCTCTACAAATGAAACATTATTTCATTATGTCTTGGTTCTTTCATATATTGAATTGACCGAACAAATGAAACATTATGGAATTGTGTCTGTGTCATTAATGTTTCATTATGTCTTTCAATCCTAATATAAGAGACTTATATCTTTTCACACAAGGAGTGTATGATTTGATTATTATCAAAAGTTATTGATGTGTATAGTGATAAAAATATTAGTTGGTTATACATAACTTGTGATGAAAAAAGATGATATGTCAAAAAATTATCATTGTCTCTCTTGACTTGAGTGATAATATTGGTGGGTCATTGATAAAACAAAATTATAATGTGCACAATGTAACTTTTATATAGTTACATATTTATAATTAGTTTGAGAGATCGAGAAATGAATATATAATACAAAAGTGTCATATTTCTACTTTATATAATACTCTCAATATCATGAGGTAAAGATGCAAGTGATATTAAATATCACTTAACAGATCATGTTTAGTTCGAGTGAGCAAAACTTTTTTATTGTTTGGGTAGTGTCAAGTTCTAGTGAGATCATAGCTCATCTTATTTAGTTTAAGCCTCCTACAATCTCACTATTGGATCTCATTTACGGTTAATCTCACATTTAATTATATAACTGTTTTTTATAATCTACCTTACAATTTCAGATGTCTGGTGGATATGGTGGTGGCTTCAAATAAAAATTAAGCACAAGGCTCACTAGATAATTCATGTTTTTGGGTAATTATAATGTGTAGCTAGATACCGATTATAGTTTATGATATAAAGTAATTTATATCATTGTCAACATAACTTAGATTCTCATATATGACACACCACAAAATTGGGCAATAAAAGAATTTGATTTTACATTTTATGTGATGTATTAAAATACATGTGGTAAAATATTAAATTCAAATCTCTCGTGATTACGATATTGTTAGAATAATCAATAAATTTATATGAGATGTAAATAATATTACGTGGTATAATATTTGACATTATATATGATAATATATTGCATATTATAATGTGGTCCACAACATTATAAAATATAAATTTGCTAAACTCCAAATATCAGATTTTGTTGGATATTGATCCAGAATTTGATAAAGGTGAAAAACAGTCGGACATTTTTCGGAACTGGTCGACCGAATTTAATAGTAACTTTTAAATTCGGAAATGATCGACTAGTTGGACGCGTGGTTCGACCGAAATTATCCTGAACTTTCTTGGTAAGGATTCGGTCGACCGACTAGAAGCACAGTCTGACCGAAAGTGTCATTTTTTAACCGATCGGTCGAACAGTTGGTAATTTCGGTCGACCGTTTTTGCACAATTTTGCTTGAATTAATAAGAGAATTTCTTTGATCATGAGTTGAATTTGTTCTAATTCGGTTAGAAGAGGCCAAGAGATGAGTACGCGTCAAAATGTGATTGGTTTAGATGAGCTAAAAATAATGGATCATGTGTAAGTGGGTTATACGTGATGTGGGATGGAGGAAGCCCTATAAATAGATCCCTCCTCTCTTCCTTGTTGAGATGAAGGCAACGACTCTTCTCTCCATATTTCTCCACCAAATCAATCCGAAAATTCACTTGTTAGTTTAGTGTTTTAGAGATCAAATTCTCCGGAGCATTAAATGGGTAATAGCTAGATTCTAGTTTTGATTTAGAGATTGATTGACTAGCTCCGATCTCTCTAATGTTGTTTAGAGTTTGATGAACACTTAAGGGAATTCTGAGGCAATCCGAAGTGTAAAATATCTTCCTATTGGTAAAAGGGATTCGATAATCCCTGAAGTACGATCCAAGTTATTTATTTTAATATTATATAGTTTATTATGTATGTTGAAATACAATTATGAATTTTGTAAATAAAATTATTAGAAAATATGAAAATTAATCATAAATGCTTGTTCATTTTTTACAAAATATACATAAGTATAAGACACGAAATTCTACAGAATATCGGTGTGAAACCTGGACTAGAAAAACTTCAAGTAGACATAATACGTGCCTTAATATATAATGGGTTAGCTTGGCGGCCGTGATAATTAATTTGATGTTGGTTTTTGATGTTAGTAGCTAGGCAAGGTATTGAAAGCATATAGCTCTCAACACTTTATATATCCTCCATGTTAGAAGAAAACGAATATAGAGTAAGATATCTCTATGGTTGTGTCTATTAAGTTGTAGATTAATTTCGGTAGACTATTATCTTTTGACAGAGTTTAGTTGGTGATGAACTCTCGAAACTGCAAAAACATTGCCCACACTATTGACCCGTGTCCTCCCAGATGAGGACATGTCCTCAGATCCGAAGTTGAAGTTCAAGCTAGGAGGTTCTGGATTCAATCAAATGAATTAGGACTCATTGAATGCTTCAATGCCTTACATCCTACAAGATATAAATGATTATATTTTAAAGGAGACGAAAATTTTGTGATACATGTAATTTTCTACTTGATTAATTAATTGTACGTATTTCTAGCTACAACCTCAATAGTGAGATTCAGAGCCTTTTGAAGTCCAGGCTTACTTTCTTCATGCGACTTTAGTTGGTCCAGCTTTAACCAATATGTTTCACGGTAAATTTTACGTAAAAAAGGATTTGAAAAAGAAAAAACACACACATTATAATATATGTACGCACACAATGACAATACCATACATATACGCATAATATTTTACGTTTTGAGCTTAGAATAAATGTTGAATCAGGTTGCAGCTGAGCTTGATTGAACCACGGAATACTAAGGATGTCTATTTAGCCCGACTATGTTTTCTTTCGGTTTGAAGACATACATTTGTATTGTCTTGGTATATATTCATGTAGGTGCGAATATATATATATATATATAGATATACAAGAATTATCTAGTGAGTTCATGATTTAATTTTTTATTTTAAGACCTACTATATCAACCACACATTTGAAATTGTAAAGTAGATTATAAGAAAAATAGTTATGCTAATTAAAAGTGAGATTAATCGTAAATTAGATCCAATAGTAAGATTGTAGGAGACTTAAACTAAATAAGATGAGTCCTAGGTTCAGTAAAACTTGACTATAAACATAGAATTCGTCAAATACATATATATCTTTAAAAGTCATACCCTCTTATTTGGAACATCTTCAAATGGTTATATATACTTCTAATCAAAAAATAAGAGCTCTTTTGTTATTTGTATCAGTGTATCACGTATCTAGAACTAGGACTTTGGATATCTAGATGTAATTACAATGCAATAATTTTCATCATAATCTCAATTCCTGAGTATGCATACCTACGGCAAAAGTTCACAGCATATTAAAACAAAGTTACCAGATTTTATTAACATTGATGATGATAATAGGAATCCGTAAACAGTCGAGAAAATCGAAAGACGCAAGAAATGAGATTAGGACAAGACATACCAAGAACACTGCCATGCACCAGATAAAGACAAGCAAACAAAGAAACAAGAAGTTCAGCAACTCCAATGCAGGGGTTTCTTGCCTGTTCCGAGTGTTTTCTTTGGGAAGGCATCGGATTAGGAGTTCATGTAAGTAAGCTTTTTTATGTAATCAACCGCTAGATTCCACCATGCTTGTAAAGTACATATGCCTTCAGACTATCTTTGACTTCTTTGTCTTTGCTTCTTTCTTTTGATGTCGCGTATACATAAGCTAAGCCGAACATGTATATGCCTTGTCTTTTCCAGCCTTCTTCGGTCTTATGTTTCATATCTCCCTAACAACCAATAAGACGCAAAAATAAACAAAAGCAAAAGCTGCATACTACATGTACCTAATTATTATGGGTTAAATTAATTAATCTTCCCCTTTAGAGGTTTGTACGTACTCTTATAGCAATAGCTACCTTGAAGAGCTGCACCATCTATTTGCAGTAAAAGAAGAGTTGTCCATCTGATGTTGCTGGAAGGAGTCATCCATACATGGAGGGTCGGTGATATGCCGGAAGTTGAGATTTGTGGCCCTCGATGAGACATTATTAAAATCTTCTTCGGTGCCGGAACCTTCGGATTGTCCTAATTAAGTGACAAAATCAAGACTAGTCTAATTAAGTAAATGATGTAAACAAGAAACTATTTAAGTATGGAAAGTTGATATTTGGACTTTGGGTTGTGGATGAACCTACAGTTTTAGGCTTTTCAAACTAAAAAAGCTAAAAAATTGGAAGAGAGAGGGGGAGGAAGTGTACATGGAATACCTGAGGAGAGTGCAGGCTTGTCAGTGGTCTTAACAGTTCGGTACATCTGCAAAGAAAAGGCCAAAGAAAAGATAGAGACCATCAAATTTAAAGAAGGGAAGTGGAATCAAAAGCTGACTTCCAAGTTAGCTCAAGGTGGAAATAAGCTTAGAAGCAAGAGAAAGAATCAAAAAAATGGCAAAGATGTGACTGCACGTGTTCTTTTCAAACCAAGAAAACAGTGTTAATGGTGCATTGGGTAACTGGGCTCTTTGTCCCGGATTATGCTGTCAAACTACTAATAATTAAGATTAAACAGAAGTTTCCATGTTCATGGATTATATATATGAAAATAACAATATGTGTATATAGAAAACAGAAGAAGAAAAAATTGGAGGTAAATTTTCTCAAAAGAAAGGAAATATGTACGCATACGGATTCTTCAGTACAAATTAAGTTGGATTGATGGTTTTTGCATGGATCTTATACACAACAATATTTCTTAACCAAATACCCCGCACACATAGACTGCATTTGAAAAACGTATTTTAAAGTTCTGTTCTATAATATCATTCTACATATGCTTTCAAAAAAATATCATGCTATACATAGAAAGGCAATTTTGAAATTAAATTGGTTCTAGGTTATGACATTTGTAAGAGCATAATAATGTTAACAAATTTATATTGGTAATATAGATTTGAGAAGGATTTTCTACACATTTGGTTTCGAAATAAAAAAAACCAAATCCCCAAACACACCTCCAATAAAACGAAGAATAACAAGAGAAGAAGAACAATGCACTAAAACAGCAATACTATACCTGTAAATGGCTCTTGACATGAGCAAGAGTGAGATCTCTGACGTCCATGAGTTCAAGAACGGACTTGGGTGTAGCTCCTACCAACACAAAGAAACCCATGCAAAATATCTCCAAAACTTAGCCAATGATAACATCAATATTAGCAAATGAGCTCTTATTAATTCTATGAGAATATACCTCATCAATCAAGTAAATCACAAGTAATTAATCAACGTAATCATATAGTTGCTCAAATGAAAAAATGGAGGGAAAAATTTATACTCTCATGCCCCCCGAGAAGCTCAACAGCATGGACGAAGCGCGCATGAAGTGAACTAGTCCATCGCATTCTCGGAGCTCTAGCACTCCGCTTGGTCGGTAACTTTGACATGATTTTTGGTTTCATCATTGAGCAAGGGCTCTCGGTCGACCCAAAACCTCTCAATTGGTGGTTGTTAGCCTTCATATTGGTGTCCATGTAAAGTCCATTTAGCCTCGTCGGTAGCGAGAGCATCCGATGATAAGACGAGTGCATCATCGACGACGACGACGATGATAATTGATCTAAATTAGGACATGTTGAAGAGAAGGAAGTGGAAGGTGGAAAAGGACAAGGCCATGTGGGATATGAAGTGATTTTATGGTGGAAGTCGACCGTTGGTTCGGCCGGTGAGAGGTACGGGACTTTACCATTGTTGTAAATTGGGACACCTTTGATCGGCACGAGACCGTCAAGCGGAAATGATCCTCCTTCCAAGCGAGATCTCCAGGGTTTCTCTCCTAATTCTTTTGTCAGCGATGAATCCAAGCTAGGAGACTTTGTGAATTCTTGAGAATCATCTTGCAACCTACCTAAATTGGGGGGTTTGGATATGTCAATCACAATTTCACGGCGGCCGGTATCAAAATAGTCGATATTCGGAGGGCTAATCCTCAAGGAAAGATCAGGAGACGACGTCGGTGACAATTCTGAGAAGAACCCTTGTCTTGGCATAGTGTGTATCTCAGACAACCGACGAAACTAACAATTGAGATCTATCAAAACAAAAAAGAGATAAGTTTGAAATGGTTGGAGACTAGCTAACATAAATACGAAGAAACCTAATCTTATCAGGTAGAAAAGGTGGAACAAAAGATTGTCCGGTTGTCCCTCGTGAACAAATATGTGAATGAAAAGAATGTTGAGAAGGGTTGGAGATGGTGCATGTGATAAGACCTTGTTGTCTTCTGTACTTTCTCCCTGCTTGCTGGGAGATATGGTGAAGGAAAGGCTACTCTTCCGATCCAGCACTCAACTGATTGAGGAGATAGATTTGATAGATCTATCTGTGAAGAAATCAGGAAGCAAGCTTGCAACTATTAGTCAGTCTTCTTTGTTTGGAACTGTTACTTTCTTTAGAGAGAGAATCGAAGGAAACAGAGAACTATATATCAAAAGAATGTTGATATATGGAAGCCGTCACCACAGACGTCATTATTTATATTTTTCATTTTATTATTTAAAAATATGATTTTCGATAAATTGAGAGACAATTGATTTGAAAAATTAATATGACGTCACCACAGTTCAAATTCTTAGGATTATCACAAAACATGGTACACATCATTTCAAAAAACTACACTTTAAAGTCAAAAAATGGAAAAGTGAACTTCTCATATTCAACTTTCGTACTATTCAATTTATTCACAAGTAGCAGGCTAGACAAGTCCCGCGAGGGACATCTATGTATATTATCGAGAGGAAGATGTATCATGCGATAGATAGATGTGTTCTACGTCAAAAGAATGTTGATATTTTTTCCATTGAAGGTGAGGTTGTCATGACCACAAGCTTCAATGTCTTATCTCTATGTTGAAACCATTGACATCGGCAAACGATGTATAAAAATCTTTTGCTTATTCAAAAGATTTGAAAGACATTCCCATGGAGGGCTAATAAGAAGATTGTGCGTGGAGATGAACGTCATGTTCGTCGTAAGAAACAATATCCATTGTAGCAAAAAAAATTAATGTGAACTAGAAAAGACAAAAGCTAGAGAGAAAAGAACGAAAGATGAAGGATGTAACTTTCATTGTTCTTTTGGTAACATAATTTAACACGTATATTTTGAAATGACAATCGTCTAGTGCATTTGGAAACAAGCGAGGACCTAGATTGTCACGCCATTAATTTAGAAACAAATTCAAAATAACTGATAAAATAGGTGTATGTCGGCATCAACCTAAAGGAATCATGTTCCTCCACGCCAGGAACGTCCTAAATGAAGTCCATAAATCATTTTCCATATCAAAAACACATGTGTGCGTAGATAACTTATGGAAGAGTAAAGGACGTAGGAAACGTGAGAACCACGTGGAGTGGGAAGAATAATGTGTGCCTGAGAAATGAAACCTGAAGATGATTCATTTCGTATATATAAACGTGTACCCGAGCATGATTATCGATAGTGATGGGGATTATAACGGCCTAGCAATTGATTTTACTATACTACATAAGGATTGTAACATTATATTGATCAGTCCCTCTAGCTGTTACAACTGTTTTTTAATGTAGCTAGTGTCTCACTGTCTCTCATTCTCACACTATATATTAAAGCTTAATACAGAAACAAACACTAAATTAAAGCTCATGGTTGGAGCAACTTATGTTTTTCCGTTTATGTAAAGACATAGATAAATACAATTGAGTCTAGAGAAACATTGGAGAAAGCAAGAGACAGAAGGAAATCTTCCTCTTGTAGTAGATAGATTATTGCTCCCTCACTCATCTCTACGTCTCATGTCTTTAGAAGAGGTTGAGAGCGGAGGTTGTAGGTAGATCCTAGTAATGAACTTGTTGCTTTTATTCGATCCAATAATCTTTTGGTTAAAGATACTCTTAAGGTAATTTTTTAGTGGCTTTATACTGATGATTAGGCAAATATAAAGCCTATCTAACTGGTTGCTACTATAAAACTCGATATAAAGACGGTACAAACAAGATAACATGCAGGCATACTAGGCATATGACGCATAGAAGTATGTGTTATTTGAGTTGTACCCATAGTGTGTTGATTATTGCTTGGATAAGCAAAAGTCGCTCGAGTAGACTTCCATTTGTGTGGGTCTCATTTGGTTAGTAACTCCATGACAATACCATTAGATCTATGTTAATTTCTAATCGATATTTCGCGTATAAACCCTCAGGAATTCAAAAATGCATTTCGAAATCTATAGGTTGTGGTTTTTTGCTTTTAAGGTGTAGGGATTTCCGTAAGGTATCGGTATTTCTTCTTTGATTGTGTACGTTCTTCAATTCACGAGTCTTCTTTAACTTCTTTTACATCTTTTTTTATTTTAGGTATTGGGTGGAATTTTGAGCCATCAAATTATTCCTAATAATGATAAAAGAGCTTGTGGTTGGAATAATCTAGTACACGATTCATCAGAAATAATTGCATGAGAGAAATAAATTAATCCTCGCACGAGTGCATAAAGAAGAAAAAGGGAGAATGAAAGTGGAAAAAACTCGATTCGTGGAAGCAATTTTAATTTTGTGGTGAAATTAGACTCAAGTCGTGGTGCTATTTCTGCCCAATTGCAACCTATTATACATGAATGTTAGGTTTTGGGAGCGCAGTTGTTTGACATAACAGATGATACGAGAAACAAGAAGGGGTTCACTGCAACTGATCAGTAAGGGGTTGAGAAGTTCAGTTGACAAAGATGATTTCTCATCATTGAAATCTATAACGTGTTTCTGGTACGTTCTTCTCTAGCATGGAGGGGTTTTCCACGTAATATTAGTGTCCTCTCTTCTTTAGTGGTGTTTTGTCCTATAATCATGTAAGTTTTATTCCATGTTTAAATGACACACAAGATCACAAAGACGTTGTAATCTCTAACAAACTTTGATTCATAAGGTAGTGGTAGTGTATATGGTTGAATATATATTTCATCACCCCTCAATATGCTAGATTTGGAGATTGGAAGAAAAGTGAGACACGGCTCCAATAGATTTGGAGAGAGAGAGAGAGAGAGAGAGAGACTGCTCCAGTAGACCTCCAATAGAAGAAAAAAAATGGCATCTGGAAGTCTACGTTACCGCATTAATCTCCAAATAATTTCTAGGTTAATGTCTCTCCCGATAGTTGAACTTGTGACATTTGATGCACGAGTATGCACTTAATTTATAAAATGGTAAACTACTACTTGCATGTAGATGTTCAATTGATTTTCTCTTGGAAACAATAAATTCCTCAGTTTCTGAAGTGAACTATTGCACATCAATGTGAACATATCTTCCAATATATATTTGTCGGGCACAGAGCTGACGATGCTTGTGAAATTGCACCGCTAGCTAGTTTCTGCCCAAAACTATTACGTATTAATGAGATGAACAAGATCCAACTGTTCCCTTCCGAAACAAAACCGCACCCCCAAGCTAGCAAGGCAGCCTTCCTATCCAACCAAAACATGCATTAAGTAGGTTTGTTCCCAGGTGCTTTGTCACGACGCCAAATCCAAACTCCCACTTTCGTCACGCGATTGAATCCAACATTTATTTGATTGACCACCTTCACCATACCCTGTAATGGAGGCCATAGTGATATAAGCCAAAGCCCGTGCATGGATGTACGTGTTTCCTGGACGCACCAAGAGGAGGTGTGGATCGATGTTGTCAGAGAATAGTCTTTTAAATTATAAGTTAAAAGAAGTTTATTTCACTCGTTACCAATTCATTTTGAGTTGGATATCACGTTTCAAATAACAACAGTTGGGGTGCTGTGGTGACGTTGGCGTGAGCAGCACCGGACATGGCTGAAACATGCGCTGTGGTTGTCGTTAATTGGGGTGAGGTTAATAGTCGAGTAGTTGACTGGTATACGCAGCCCATGTGAAGGATCAGTGTTTTGATTGTTGAGAGGATCCTTTCTCGGAATTTAAGATTGCATATATGTAGAATTATGGATGGATATATTTTAACTATATATGAAGATTAACGAAGACAAATAGATGAGATAGGAATGCGTAACCACTGTATTTATGTCGTTATATATGCATTCAACTGTACGAGGGAACTCGTTCAACAGGAATATATAATGACATGTACAATTAATACAACCCTTGCGAGTCTCTACTTATTCTTAAGGCTTGATTCAGTTTTGTTATGGAAAGTGATTTACCGATAGAAAGAGATCTAACTATGAAGTGATGCACATCCAAGAATATCTTTTGTGGCTACTATTGAAAGATAAATGCTCAAGTCTCAACGTACAAAGCTCAACTTTCTTAAGAGAGGAATAAATTGTAATCCGCTTTGTTCTCAACATCTATTCTTCAATTATGATTTTACTTTATTGGATTGGTCTGCTATATTGCAAAATAACAGTCTTATTGAACAGGATTGGAGGCAATCTTGAATATAGATAGATTTAATAAAAACATGGAGATTTGTCATTTTTAGATTTGGTGGTTATTTCATGCATATGATATATTGCAAAGAACAAAATAATACTATACAATTTACAAGGAGATTATAAAGGACTACAAATTAAACTCGCAACCCGCAATAGATAGTTGGGGTTTAGATTGATCGATACCTTTAAAGAATAAAAGATTTTGCATCTCCTTTAAAACCATACGCAAGTGAAGTAGTTTCTAAAGAGTAATTTTTTTATTATCGATCCACAAAGGAACAAAGAGAGTCTGTATGATAAAAGTAATAACAAAAAATTAGAGCTAAAAGCACCCGAAACAACTGTTATCATGTTTGTTGGCCATATGCATCATAACTACGAGCTATACAATCACTGTAGGATGAATGCATTATAAGGCATGTATCGCATTTGATATAACCAGAAGAATTTCTATACAGAATGACTATGCTGAATACGACATGCTATTGGAATATGTCCAAAATTCTTTGAAAGCAAGAATGCATAAGTTTATTTGATGCTACTGTTCAAAAGCATTAGTATCTAAAGTTACGTATGAAGTGAGTATTTATGTCCAAAATCAGTTGGCCAAGTTGATGAATAGATTAACACAACTTCTTTATAACAAAACAGCCTTACATTGCTGCTTTTGTAAGGTTTTTGCATGGATGGTTGCATTACTTTTCCTGTCATGAAATCAAAAGAAAGGAAGTCTTTTCCTTTATCAACCAAAGAACCAATTGGATGGCAAGTATACATTCCAACTTTAGAAAAGAAAAAAAAAAACCCATCGTGGCACTTCATAATAACATGTGTATCGTAATACATCCAATGACTAATTGGGTGGAGGTAAAACGTAAGTTTGATTTCCGCCTCTCATAGTAACCTATGGTCGGGTGAAATATAATTATGCAACCCTACCACACTTGTGGGTCTTTTCTGAAATTCGGGAATTCTTGTAGTAGTTGGTTTTATTAGGCTGTTAATGCAAACCACCACAGTGCGGGTGCGGTCCAACGTTTACAGTGCAAAACTTTTCTGACACAAAGTTGAAGAAAAGCCATCATGAGCTTATGATAGAGTGGATCCTCCCAACGTCTCTACCTTTTTTCTTGTTTTCTGCTCTCCTCTTGTGGTTCCAATGTCCTTTCACACAGTAAGTATCATGGACCCTACATATATATCCAAGCTCATGTATTTTCACATCCATGTCCACCTTTTTATATTCGAGGACCATGCTTGAGTGAGATATGTTACTATTCCAATTATACATCATTTTTCTTTAGTTTGCATTCTCTTTTCCTTTTTGGAGTTCGGACAATAAGATAAAAGAATCAAATCTCAACAGTCTATAGTCAAACGGTGCCCATAACTTATCATTGTGGCAAATTGACACACTTAATTAGATAATTGCTTGCTTTGAGAAATTAATTAGCTTGGATAATGTGATAGGGTGCATTCACTTTTGGTGATAAATTCTCTGATTCTTTGTCTAACCAACGTGGAGATGAAACTCAGGAAGCAAAATCAGGGAGGAGAGAACAAATTGAAAGAAGAAAATATAATTGCTTCGACAAAATAACAGTGTAACCATGCACAATAAAGAAATCCATCAAACATCTTTCACTATATATGAAATATCCTTGGGAATCCCAACCTCTAGCAAACCCTCTCGTCCATGGTTGATTTTTCATTATTCGCTCCACCTATAGATTAGAAACAATCCCACATTGGTAGGACAAATTATATGGTATAGACTTGAGATGTGATTGGTTTGCGGAAAATGAAGGAATGACTTCAGTTTTAGGACCTTGATTTTTTTCAAGCTGCTCAAATTTTACTGGAATATAAGGTGAAAGTGAGAGAAGTCACCCAAAGTACAAATTTATTAGTTTCTACAACATTTGGAACCAAACTTGCAAAACTTCATTAAATTTTTCTGCAAGCCAGTATAATGGAAAACATTATGGAAGTTCAATTCCTCTACTTTTTGATTCTTTTCCTACAAACCAATCAGAAAAAGTCATGCACTCTCTCATCTTAACTAACATTGAGAATGAGCTCTCACATGGTTCTCTTGGTGTCAAAACCAAATCGAAAATAGTCCATCATCATAAAAAATAATGACATTGTCATAAGTTATAAAATGTAACATTCAGAAACAACGAAAATTTAAAAATTATTATCAAGACATCATAGACCAATAATCAAAAACATGACTGTTACTTCTCATAAAACATTTAAACGGTGCACCATATTACATCAGAGTTTTGTCAAAAAACTATATGATTACATCAGAAACAACAAAAGGAGATACAAGTAATCATGTCGACCTCAGTGGTCCGAATGAGAGGATCCGATCCCAATATGCGCGTGCCCGCTGATCACCACTCAACTGGACCTACTGCGGTCCTGAAATAAAACATGCAACAACAATGCCTGAGTTTCCATAAGGAAACCCCGTATGTCAAGCTCACATATATGCATGCAGTAGTACAAATGGACATATCATACTAGTAGCATGTTATGTCATCAACAGTAAGGAAAACAGTTTCCCCGAAGGGTAACACAGGACATCAGTCCGACAATCATTATCAGGTCTCCCAATGAGACCTACCGTAGGCACATACAGTCTAGCGGAACAAGACGTGACACTCCCCACACCCGGCTACACTAAACATGGGGTTTGGCAAAGAGCATCTGCCAAATCCGCGTCATAAAAAACAGATATGTAACTTCGTGGTCGAAATCACCCCAACGAAGCCGTCGCTCGGTCGGTCCATCAATCATCATCTCAGTAGGTGCCCAATTGAGGAAAACATAGTCGGAACAGCATCGACCCATCAAACATCATAGTCGGAACAACATCGGCCCATCATCGCCGGAACAGCATCAGCGGCACAGTATCGGTGGTGCAACATACGTCTGGCACAACATCGGACGGGTCCAGACCAAAGTCCGTCGGGTCATCAGGCTCTACGAGCCTCAAACACCAACCGCGCCGCTATAAAAGCAGGGCAGCGACCTCCATAGTCATCCAGGCCGTTAGTCACCTCACCCAACGACAGTTGCGTGCTCGCACAACATCATACATTGGGATCCACGATCCCTCAGGCATGCTACTCTACAATGAGTCCATCAATCAATCACATCAAGTCACGATACATACACAGAGGTGACACGTCCCGAACACCCACACTCTTCCACACGGTGGTCCCTGGGCAGGCACGCGTAACGCGCCCACCGTCACCTCCCGGCTCACGCACAAGGCGAGGACACGGGTTTCCGAGGACAGAGTTAGCATCCTAAAAAGGACCGAGAATTCAGTTATGTGCACAAACGGTCGACCAAAAGAGGCAACCCAGTCGACCGTTCCCAAAAAGGTTCGGTCGACCGAAAGTCTGCAACGGTCGAACTCTCTGCGCAAAACGTAAGTCCCAACAGTCAAACAAGGGTCTAAAACCGGTCGACCGAAACATGGTCAAAAATCCGGAGTCTGATCAACATCAATTCAATACTACCGGTCGACCGACTCAGGGGTTCCGGTCGACCGAAAACTACCAGGACATCCTAGCAGTTCTAAGTCATATAACAGTCGAACAGATATAAAGAAACGATCAAACAAACATGCATCATAATCCAGTACACTTAAGTTCCGGTCGAACGAACACATGAAACTGGTCGACCGAAATACAACAGGCAACCCCGACCCACCAACACAATGCACTACTGGTCGACCGCCACAAGGCATCGTCCGACCAGTGTTGGTTAAAGTTGGGCAAAATACACTACATCGGTTGACCGCCTGAAGGGACCCGGTCGACCGTTGGTCGTCTGCAACCTTGCACTAGCCAAGGATTTAGGTCGTTCACGTCGCCGGAGAGGTCTCCGACCTCGCCCGACCGACCAACATATCCCTCACACGAGGGTGGACAACAAACCACACTAAGAAGCCGACATACCTCAAGAAAACAACGAAACCGCTGGAGCCTCACTCGTCTTGCTTCTGTCACCTGACCATAGTAGGAGAGTAGAATTACTGTGTCCAATGATCGACAAAAATGAGTCCATCGAGTCGTGTTTCTAGGTTGATTAGTGCATCTTTGTTAGAATTTTGTGGGTATATCCGTTGAAAACCCTCAGGAGACAACACTCCTCCTCATTGGCGATAAAGAGGTTTAACGGATTGTTGTACGTGCTAAGTGCAATCGTGATTCCTACGAAAGTGAGTTACGATTTTCCTATTTTACGTATGCTTTTACCATTCTTCCATTTTTCTATTTCTTTGTTTTGCTCGGGACTAGCAAAAGTTAGGTGTGTGGGTATTTGATTGACATCATATCATGCACACATTTGTGTCTTATATTTGTTATCTTTCACCTAAACAATGCTACGTAACGAGTTTTATATTTAAGTTTCAGGAATAAACATGTTCGAGGAGAAGAGACACAAAAATGATCTAAAAGCAAGAAAAATGACTAAGTTGTAAAACTTATGGACTGAGAAGCAAGAGAGTAGGACCTGGATGTAAACCAAAAGTACCAGCGAACAAATCAAGAAACTCCACACCATCATGAGGAGGATTTTGGTATATAAGTCGTCTCTGTCACCTCCCCGCGCGTCCACCTCCGCACGCCTTACGCCGGGACCGCACGACCACGCCCTTCACTGACCATCGGTGCTTGATCAACTGAGGGAGAGGGAGAGAGAAACGAAAATAAGAGAAGAGTGAGAGAGAGTGTGTGTTTTCTGCTTAAAACCAACACCACCCATCTCCTCACCATCACCCTACTCATCCTACTCTCCTCCTTCCCCATGCACATCATTGTGCACCACCACTGTTCACCTCATCTTCCCCATGCAAAGCCATCTCTCTCCACTTAACCACCCATTAACACTTTAAACGGGTTTAGGGTTATTACATAAAATCTTAGGGGTCCCTCGACCCCGTATCTAATTAATCTTATTAATTTTGAGTTGAAAACTCCAACTTAAATAATATAGTGTGAGGGCTTCAGTCGACCAACTCAATATCACTCATTTGCGTTAATAAAAGACTCACTCATAGACATGACAAAGTATTGGTCGCACATGAAGAAAAGTCGATCCCATTATAGCATTCATATGGAACCTCAATTCTCCACAACTTGGAACTAACTTTTGAGATAAGCTCCCAAATGGAACCTCAATTCTTCACCAATTTTGTGTGGAGACACCATATGAACATTTATAGCTAGGAATGCTATGCAAATCCTTAATACAACTGTTAATAACAATCTTAACGCATTTAACATTAATGTTTGGGATGTATACCTATTAAGTATTAATTGACTACTCCCAACTTAATGAACCTTGACAATGATTTGAGGTAATTAGGGGTGTAAGCGGGGTGGGGCGGGTCAAAAATAAAAAAACCGCTACCCGCGCCGCATAAGGTTAGACTAGGTGAGGCGGGGCGGGTTATGCGGGTTTGACGGGTTTTTTAAATTTTTTTGATTTTTTCTAAGAAAAATAAAAGAACATCAAAACTTGAAAAATAATTATTACTCATTGTATTTTTTGGGAAATTGGATGTGTGTTGAGTGAAAAATTAGACATTTGGTTAGTGTTGAATAATGATTTGGTAAGGTGGGTTAATGGTTATGAGTAAAATTGAAACATTAAAATGATTTTGGTATATAAAAAATTAATAATATATTTGATTATGCGGGTTGCGGGTTATGCGGGACGGGTTGCAAGACAACCGCAACCCGCCCCCTTATTAGGCGGGTTATGCGGGTGGCGGGTAACATTTTTTTGTCCGCTACCCGCATTAAGCGGGGCGGGGCGGGTTGCGGGTAAAATATTACCCATTTACCGCCCTAGAGGTAATCCCAACACATCAACGCACTATTTCTTCAGCATAAACTCAAGGCTAGTTATACATTTCATCGTTAGCTTCATATAAGTGGAACGATTTGGCTTCAGCTCGGCCACAGATGGAACAGTTAATGTTGTCGATACATGTTGTCCTATAAGCACGTGCCATGTTTGGTGTAGCACACTGTACGAAAGAGGAGATGAGCCTACAGAAGAAATGATTAAGATGGTGCGGCGAGGAGATGAGCGTATTTTTTGTTTCCTTAGCGATATCCTAAACATAGTTACAGACGATCAATACATGTATATAGTTTACTTGTTTGCACCTAGGTTTTTGAAACTGAACCGATAAATGAACCAATAAATGTTTAGTTTGGTTCAACCGATGGTTCAATCAGGTTCAATCGATGATAACCTCATCTTTTTGTGAACCGATGGTTGAATCGAATCAACTCCAGGATGACAGTTTAATCAGTAGTCTGACCGATGAATCGAATTTCGCACGTACTTTACCAAATAGTTAAAATCCTTACAAACATATATAAATAAAATTAACTATGAAATACATAATTTTTTTGAAACATATTAGTTATTACATAGTGATCATAAACCATCAACAGGAAAGAAAAGAAAAGATGAAGTTAAGGTTACATGATGTTAATTAATTTTATTTTAATGTCATAATATAACTTTTCGTAAAACCAAAATACAAATTATATCTGAAAAACTTAGTGATTGAAACAAAATAGTTCGTGGTGTAAACTGCGGTTTAACCTTTCTCGAGTCGGACCGTGGTTCAACTTCAACCAGTGATCAAACCGATCGTTTTTTCAGACTAACCCGGTTCGATCTGCTTTGATTAGGACTTTGGTTTTTTCAGTGAACTAACCAATCAACTTCCGATTTTCGGGCTTAACTCGGTTCGACCGTCGGTTGGGTTCAAATTTTAAAACAGGGGTTGTTACTTCCATTATGACATCAGCATTAATGAGTGGAAAAGTATAAATGTGAAGAGGTATTTCATTTAGATTTAGATTCTTCCGGTCCCCTCTCTAATTCGGTGATAATTGGACAAATTTGTTTCATGATGTCGACATGTAACCATTTTGTTTACTTAACCAAATTATATTCCACTCTGTTGTGATACGATCACCTGATCTTGATTATTCCGAATCCATTGGTGTATATCCAATTGGACTAACCAGTAACTACAACTAGTTCACACAAATTATTATCGTAGACAATATTGATAGCGAATATCTTTTATTTGGATCTTTATTTTCCATGGTTTTTTAGTCATTACATTTAAAAAAGACATCCATATTTTCAGTAAAGACAAGAAATTCTTAATTAGTCGCACCCAATGAAAGTACATATGTTATGATCTTTAGTGCGGTGGTTCGTATGCAGAATGATGAATAAAACTAATAGAACTCAATCTAAATAATCCGTCGAACACCTAGCATGCATTTAACAATCTCACAAGCAATCAAGCAAACTCAAACAAGCATAACACCGGATTTACGTAAAAATCAAATTGGGAAAAACCACGATGGCGGAGACGAATCGAGCTTCACTATGAGAATGACTGGAGTATAAGGAGAATGAAATCCGAGATGACTTGCTTCCCAGATTGAGGGTTGGATAATTCTTCAACAATAAGATTTTTCCCAAATCCAAAACTCTAAGAAGTACTGGTGGTTAAACATACCTATCAACTTGGTCACTATCTTTTCTCTCAAGATTTCAACAACATTAGAGTTCTAAGCAGCTTAGGTATTTATACGAGAATTTTAGGCCAAGCCTAAATGGTTTAAGAATGTCCAATTTATCCTAATTAATAAAAACTGCGTGTGTCCATATTTCGTTCAACTGTTTGGGAAACGGTCAAGCATTCTTCATCTTCTAGTGAATCGCGAGGCAACTACTGTCCACTTGGTTTCGGTCAACCATTGGTCAAACGGTAGACCGGATCCAGACAGCCGAATATGGTTCGGATGTCCATTCTTCATATTCCAGTAACTCCCAAGAAGACTTTGTTGGCTGAGTATTGGTGGACCGAATGTGGTTTAGTTATCAGTTTCTGAGAGTCCAGTAAATTCCCAATCTAACTCGGATTCGGTCGATCGTTCCTAATGTTGTTTTTCAAGGCAACTATTTAACAACATAAATGAATCCCATTGACAAGAATGAAAGAGGTACACTGGGTGGTTTGTATGCTTTTGGTTCAATGGAGTTGTGGTTTATAGTCTGCCTTTCAAAAAAAATCAAAGAGGTAAACCTTATTTTAAGTTCCATTGTAGAGCTCAACCATTTAAGTATTCCAACATAACCACTAAAATGCTCCAGAGTTAGATTTCAAAGATGAAGTCGTCAAAAGCCCAAGTTGAACTCCTCTCTGAATCAAGAGCCAGAGGGCCACATGAGAAACGTCCAGTGGTTGAATACTGTTTTGAATTTGGAATCACATTAATATTCCTCGAATATAGAGTAGAAATGTATGGCTTCCACATTCTCTACATTTATGTAATTGGAAGTGGCAACTGCTACAATAACTAACTACTGTGCTTGCATTCATACTGTTTGCTGTTTGCCCCTGTACGTGCTTGTTCTCTTCGTCAGTAGTCTACAGCTCTGCCATCAGAGTAATAGACAAAGTTCATTTTTTCACTACAAACTAAAAACACCAGTAGACTGCATTAGCCGAAGAAAGACTCATATGGTCACATGTAAGTAATTTGAGATCTACGGCACTTAGTGCCGCGATATTTGTCTTTAAATCCAACAAGGAAATACATCAAGATGAGACCACATCACATGAGTAAGATGTAATGTGGTTCAGCAACTTCTAGTGACAGGACCATATAAGCAAAAAAGAATAACACAGAAATTTCCTTCATAAATCCTGTGACTTTAGATCTGCTAATACGGTTTCAAGCTATACTTTTGAATAGATGATGTATTAATCAAATATAATTTAAAACTGTTCAATCGCATCATATCCAATACCTTGTATTAATAAGCAATATATTAGCATTTGAAGGATACACAGCATAAAACTGAACTATCCAATTCATGGTGTTTTTGTTTATTCATGGTATAAACCAAGCCATTAACTAAGAACAAATCAACATTTGAGACATAATCCTACATTCCTACTGTTTCTTAAAAGCAAGCCCAATTAAAGTTTTAACATTGGTTGTTTCTGAAAGGTGAGTTCGATTCAATGAGGTATGTGACTGTCTCAGAAGGTTTAACTGACGCAGTGGTTAGATTTTCCACCTGCTTCTGTGAGAAATTTTTACCTCTTTATTATTTTTCGAGGGACAAATAATTATTTGTTGATTAATACGCTTAAGAGGTCCCTAGAAGTTGAAGCAGAAAAGCCCTCAAGATACATAACCCAACTGGCCAGTAGTACAAGAAACAAAACTCACCTAGAAATACAACAGAACTTAATCTAATATGCATGGGACTGAAGGTTAGTCGTCAAATATCTGCTTCAGTTCAAGAGATGTAGTCATATGCATGACGATTTTGTGTTCATAGTTTAATTACCCTTAATATAAGATTGAGGTTGCAATAGAAAACCAACGCAAGCTGTACTTTTTTATTAAGAGAGTAGGTTTCAGAAAACATTGACGTGAGTTAACAAACATGCCGAGAAAACACAACAAACAAATGCAAGGCAAAGAAGGGAAAACAAACAAAGACTTTTCATAGTTAATCTAATCTAGACAGGTTTTGCACAAACTAATGCACCTATATATTCAGTGCTTGGGGCCCACGAGAGCGAGGAGAAATGAGCGGTAATGGCCCGAGGTTTCTGAGTGAATCGCTTCAGGCAAGGGTTTCTTGTACTTCTTCTGGTACTCGGACTTTATGTATTGCATATCAATTTCAGCCCTGCTCACTACTAACCTTATCAGCATCGAGTCCCCGGTTCCAAGGCCTTTCATCGATTTGCGCAGTCTCTGAGAAATTTGTGCATGTTATGGTATAACAAGTAATGTATACCACCTCACAACCAAGAGATAATTGAGGGTTCAATTGTGTACCTTGGAAAAATACATAGCAGGGTTCTCAGCACACCTTAGGATGGTAAGAAGTGCAAACTCAAAATTTCCCGATGTCTCACCCTTGACGGCCTGCAAGGAAGCAAAATATAAGAAAGGCAACATAGGAAGACTACAGAATCTATTGGTTTGCCATTTCTTTTCAACAAAAGTTTCCACCTTTTCAAGTGAATTGCCGTATGTCTTGTGGTAGTAAGAAGCTACCGCTGCCAAATGCGCCCTGCTTCTAGTGCAGAAAATGGTGATAAAAGTATTCTCATCGGTTCCAAGACGCTTCTCCCCTGCCCTGTGGAGTTCTTTTCCATCATTTTCCACCATGAATGGATCAACTTCGGGTCCTTCGTAACGCATGGTTGTAACATGCATAAGCAGCAGCTACATAAATGGAAGCATTTCTGATAGTTTTAGCTAGTAAGATGCAAAAATTCCTCGTTGAAAACATACATAACCTGAGATTTAATATAAGAAATAGTTTATAAAGATCCTGTTCATTTTCCCGAACCAAGAAAGGTCCAATCATTTGTTTTCAAGTAAAGAATTTATTGCCTGCGGACGACGAACAGTAAAAACGTTACTGAGCAATGTTTTCTAAGATGCACTTAGTTTGCATTTTTATTTGGACTGAATGTATTTAGCATAGCTGATGCTCTAAGAAGTACATTAATGAAAACGAAATAGCATTGATGTATGCATCTCTACCATTAGCAAGGGCTAGTGTACTATGTTATATGCACATGTGATATTTTATAACAATCATCAAATGAGTAAGATATTGTATTGCACCAAATTTTACGCTACATTGTGGGAAAGAGAACACTCTGAAAATATAACAGAAATATTAATTATTATATCAAAATTTTCAATGATAAATTTTGCTGAATCACTGCTAATTTGCATTATCTTCTCGTAGTGCTCACTCCAAGGAGGCATTTCTTTTAAATGGAGAACTCCATTGAGTTCCCTCGCCTCTAGGGAAAGGAAGGTAGAGGTACAAACCTGAGCGCAATTAGACTCGAGTCAAAATTTGGAAGGACGGAAACCTTCCCAAAATATTCAACCTGCAACTTGGGGTTTATAGGCAAAGGAGAGACTAAGCTGGGACTCTAGACGTACGAATGAAAAATCAAAAGTTACATATATTCTTAGATTACTTCTGATAAAATTCTTCAGTAACCTTCCCAAAATATTCAACCTGCAACTTTGGGATTTTACAGGCAGAGGGACTAAACTGGGACTCTAGAAGTACGCATGTAACTTAGATTACTTCTGATAAAATTCTTCAGTAACTCATTAAACCAATTAATATGCAAGATCAAGATGCTTGCAGCAACGAACAAAAACAAAAAAAATTCAAAAAACAAATACATTCTAGTAGAGAGCAGAACCTTCTTGAGTTCACCAGAAGCTACACGCTGAATGTCAACCTCAAGTTGTTGGCCAAATTTCATATAATATGCCTGCTTAAACGTCTGAATCTGGGAAGGAGTTCGAGAACATATGACTTCAATAGCAGTTTGCATGTCAACATTGTCAATATACAAAGCATCCTTCACAATGGTTGCATCCCGCCCAGCTGGATCGTGCAACCAAAGAAGAATTGCTTTCTGATAAAGAAAACTCAAACATTTCAGAGGAATATACATACAGTATTACAAATTAATAAAGCTTAAGAAACAAAATAAATGGGTAACGTCGTGTATTTTGCTCCCAAGTCCAACAAATGTGGGGAGTAAAGATTTAGGTTCTGTGTAAAAGTAATGATGGGATAAGTTAATGGTACTTTTATTATAAGGGCGAATATAATCCCATTGTGTGTCTGTATTACCAAAATTCATCAAGTATGGAGGCATCTGAACTTATTTTTTGTACAAAGTTTTCAGTACTTGAAACTAACATTTATAACATATATCTTAACTGTATGAAACCCAACCTGATTCACCTCTTACACAGATAACTAATTAGGGATTTAAATAAAAAGTTGGGGGGAAAAGTAACCGGGCAGATCATTTATAGATCGTTTACAACAGTTGTCAATGACCTACAAGCTAATATTAGTGTTACCTCAAGATTCCCACTAAGCTCAGAGCGCAGACGCTTTGTGAGCTCTTCAGAATATATGGCTCTATATTCCTGCTGAATGAGAGCACGTTGGGTTGAATCCCTGTGGGCAAGGATATTGACAACTGCAGCAGTGTCGCAGCCAAACCCTGAGTAAAAATGTTATAAAGCATTTGGTGAAACCAGAAGCCATGGAATAAATATATCAAACCTAAGTTCCTATTAGAACTGGGTATCCTACTCAAAACCAATTGACAATGAGTGGAGGGACCCTTCAACTTATATGCCCAGGAGAGAGTCCACATTTAGGCAACGTGGGACTATCTCTAACACTCCCCCTTCACGCGTAACCGGGTAATTTCTTCCGTGTCACGCGTGGGAACAAAGGGTGAAGTGTCAAGCCGGCCACTTGGCCTTAACGGGCTCTGATACCATATTAGAACGGGATATCCTACTCAAAACCAACTGACAATGAGTGGAGGGACCTTACAACTTATATGACCAGAAGAGAGTCCACATTTAGGTGATGTGAAATTATCTCTAACAGTTCCGAACATATTGGCCACCAAATAACAGTAGTTCAACTTATCATGAAAGATTGAACTTCAAGGCCTCCCAAAGGGGAAAATAAAGACATTAGCTTATGAACCTCTTATTATTTGTTTCTTGACTATGAAATGGTGGACATCTATCGAATCAGTGACCATCAAATTTTGGGTAGATGTCTGCATTTTTTTATATTTGTCCCACGGCATTAAAGTCTATGAAGAGAAATGAAGTTTCAACTCACTATAATCGAATTTCTACGACAGAAAACCAATACATAGATACAACATTCGGAAAAGAAAAAAAAAACTCTGAAGAAAGAACCAACTTGTTACGATTATTTCCTAATCTATTGATGGACTATGCAATATTCAATTAAACCAAACAATATTCTCTACAACATCATAGTTGATTTATTTCCTAATTGTTTTTATCTAAATTGATATGTTGGCATCTACATATAAAGATGTCTATTAGATAGTTTCTTGTTTTGTTGTTTTCTTTACTAGTTATTTCCATGTTAAAGAAATTAGTTCTTATATAAACGGTATAATATTTTTATTTCAGCAAACAAATACAAACTAAACTTACCAAATCTATTTTTCATCTTGTCCAAATTCTGGAACTACTCCGCTCGAACGAGAAACTATCCTAACACAACTTTTCGTGACTTATCGGTCCAAATAAAATATACACAACTGACTTTAATATAACAATAATGTTATATTCCACATAACCCATTTATCATGCAACTACCAACAGTCCAACAGGAAACATACCCAAATAAGGTGTTCTCAATTTCACTGGTATAATAATTGCCTAAACCAACTCAAATCCACAAATTCCGCAATTTTCTCTCCAAAGACTCCTGACAGATGGGCACGATTGCTCTAATTTCTTTAATGTCCCTCTACAAATCTGATTTTTAACCAAGATACCACAACACATCTCATACCGAAAACCCTAAACGCACAAAAAATTGTCAAAAAGAAAAAAAACTAAAAATGGTGAAGGGAACATACCCTTGAAGGCCTTGTAGAGATCCGTCGCATCCTGTCTTGGGGAAGTGAGAACCGGAGGATATGTTAAGGTGGACATTTTTCTTCTTCTTCTTCTTCTCTCTTTGCTTTCTCCAACAGATGGTGTTTTTAATTTAATTTGTGCTGTTTATTTTGGGATGTCTTTTGAGTGGGAAGGATTTGGTGCAACGTCTGGTCTGCGTGTCGTGTTTATGGTGGAGATCTGTTGCTGACATGGTAACTTGTCTGAGTCAGTTACAAATTGGGACGTCAGGTTTCTGTTTTTTAACAGAGAAAATTTTCATTTTATATCCTAATTCCTAGGAATATATGTTGAAATGTAGTCAAAAGGTTTTGGTTTTTCAAAAGTATTTATGTACTTTTTTATTAGTCTACTTTTGCAAATTGTATACATTTAATTTATTATTTCCTTATGTTTATAATATTATAGTTCATACAAGAGATAAAAGAAAATTTGAACTAGTTTAGATGATTTAATCCTGAGTAGATAACAACCGATAGTAGAATTGAAAGATTTAAAAATGGGTAAATTGCAATTGAAAGAGTTTTCAAGAGTTCATTTCTCTCTCTCTCTCTCTCTCGTAGTCCTATTATTTGTCAAACTCTACCATTCTTAGGACGCTTGCTTAAACCTGTGTAATGGGTTGGGTCAGCCTGTTACCCAACGGTTATTATAGTCGTTGGGCAGATCCGACCCTACAGGGCACGGGCCTACACCTACTTATCGTGTGGGGTCTGGGCTCTGCACAATTACCAGTCTGATGTTTGCTTGCCACTTAAAAGTTAAAAGTACCTAAATAGTGTCATTTAAAAAGATTGATTGTTTAAGAAATATGTATCATGTAACTGTATAGGTTAACAATGCAGCAAATAGCTTCTAAGGCCATCCTCAATGGCCATTTTTTTGGCTCATGGGTACCCCATGATCCCCTCAGTAGAGGGGTGAGTGGGTCCCACCCCATTAGTTTAATATTTTGTTGTTGTTTTCGTTTAGTTTTAGTTTTGGTTTTTTTGTTTTGCTTTTGGTTAATTACATGTTATCAGTTATTTTATTTTATTCAGTTAACTTTTTCAATAATTTTCTCAAATCATTTAAATCTTGTTTAATCTAATTTCATTTATTATTGAACTAATATTTTTTCTGAAACTAAACTAAAATTAAAAAATAAATCAATAACATAAGTAATTAAAATTCACAATATTTTTAAGACCAACTAAAATTAAATTTAAACAACAATACATAATGCATAATTAATAAATAAATTCTAATTATATAGTTGTTTGCATAGATTTGCTCTCAACGTGTCCTCATCGGGCGTCAAATTTCTCTAATTCAGCAACATCAACAAGTCTTTCTTGTCTTTATTTTCATTGTGTCACCGTTTTAATTTCTGATGTTCTAGTTTTTCCTTCTCCATTGGGAGAAGATTTTCTTTTACCTGCGACGAATATTCGAGTTGGGAACAAGCAGTATAGAGACGTTCATTGGGTTGCCTGAAAATCTTTCCTTTAGCTTTTGCCTTTTCACACCTTCAGGACGAGTGGGGGGACTTTCTGTATTTGGGATTGGGCATTCGTAGGATTCAGAAATACGCATATGTTTCCCGCTGCTACTTGTTGCTTGAGAATCCTCCACCATGATGTTGCGTCGACGACCACTTAAGGACTGATGTTGTCAATCTTCTCCAATGTCCTTTAAGAGAAGCAATGTCCCGCCATGTCAACTTTTCGTTGGTGGAGCATACGATGTCGTAGGGTTTTTTCACGTTGTTCCAGACGATGTTGATTTTCTGGTTGGTGCAGACAATCGCATCGCAACTTACGTTCATGTATGAGGAAATGAGGACATCTTCTTCTTGAGTTGACCATTTCTTGCTCCCCAATGTCGTTCGTTGTGTGTCAGGTTGTGATGGTGGTGGACTAAATTGTTGTGATAAATTGGCAGGACAATCATCCACAAACTTTTCCTCTAAATTGACAACATGTTTGTCAGTTGTGACCACCTCTTCGTTACATGGCTGGAACCACCTTCTGATTGAACGTAATTTGAATAAATAGTGTAATTGTTGGGTTGAGGTGGTGGAGGATATTGTGGATTCTGGTAAGGCTGGTATTGAGGGTGTGGGGGATATTGTGGGTGTACATAGAATGAGGGATCGAATGTTGGTGGTTGATATTGGAGATAAGGATTGGGAAACAGACTATGTGGGTTACATGGTTGTGGTTGTTGTTCTTTGTTATGGTTAGGAGAATCTATCGCATATCAATAAAGTCTGGATGATCGGTGTGCTCCTTCTTGTAACCTAACAACTCCTTATAGTATTCTAAGCAATATTTTTCCCTATCACCAACGGCTATTTTCTTGTGACCCGACGCCTCCTTTCTCATGACCCGAAGATTCCTTTCTCGTGACCCGACGACCCTTTTGTCATGATCCGAAGGTTCCTTTGTCATGATCCGAAGGTTCCTTTGTCATGATCCGAAGGTTCCTTTCTCGTGACCCGACGCCTCCTTTGTCGTGACCCAACACCTCTTTTCTCGTGACCCGATGACTCCTTTCTCTTTAAGTACCAACAATTTAACCCCATTACCCACACATACTTCAATCACTTTACGATTTTGATTACCCACAAGCTCTTCACACTCCAAATGAGTTCCGAAGTTGATTACCCATCTTTGTCTTCCATAAGCGCAGACTCTTCATCACCGGGTTTTGATGATGACAACTTTCGTGCAAGATACGAGGAGTACGAGCAGTTTGAGCAAATCCTTTCAGATATGAGGGGTGAGTTAACACAAGCACTTCAAGGTTCCAACTCAAGACGGTGGGGATCACGACCCAATAGATATCGCCACACTGATAGAGATCGGGAATTGGGTTACAATCGTCTCTTGAATGATTACTTTTACGAAAATCATGTGTATTCCGATCGAATGTTCAGAAGAAGATTTAGAATGAGGAAGCCCGTATTTCTTCGGATTGTCACTGCTCTCGAGCCCTCTGACGTCTTCTTCCAACGACGACCTGACGCCATGGGTAAGCTTGGAATCTCTGGATTACAGAAATGCATTGCGGCTCTTTGTATGTTAGCCTACGATGCAACGACGAATACGGTTGATGAATATTTCCGTCCTAGTGAGGGAACTGCATGCAAAAGTTTGCAGAAGGTGTCATTGCCAACTTTGGTGAGGTATACCTTCAAAGGCCCACACCAGCGGACTTAGCAAGACTTTTTCATGTCGGAGAGACACGTGGGTTTCCAGGAATGATTGTGAGCATTGATTGCATGCACTGGGGGAGTAAAAATTGTTCTGCTTCTTGGAAAGCACAATATAAGGGGCGTAGTGGAAGGTCAGGAATTGTCCTTGAAGCAGTGACATCCTACGATCTCTCGATTTGGCATTCTTTTTTTGGTATTGCAGGTTCGTCCAACGATCTAAATGTACTACATCGATCACCTGTTTTTAATGATGTCCTAGAAGGACGAGCACCACCAGTAAATTTTGTGGTGAACAATCATCAGTACAATATGGCATACTATTTAACATATGGTATCTATCAACAGTAGGCGGCATTCATCTAGTCAATTATTCTTCCACAAACTCTGAATGATAGATTATTTGCCCAACAACAAGAGGAAGCATGTAAGGATGTAGAATGGGCATTTGGAGTGCTTCAATCAAGGTTTGCAATCGTTAGGAACATGTCTCTTGCATGGAATCCAGATTTACTAAACAAAATAATGATCACATGTATCGTAATGCACAATATGATAGTGGAGGATGAACAACTCTTATAACCATGCCGATACAACCAAATTTGATGAAGAACAACAACAACACGAAAGAAGAACGATAACATCCAACGATGAGCATTTTCAATACTCCTCCGATCCTATTGTGGATATTAGCGAATACTTGGATAATAGAGACCAGGTTCGTGACAAAGTTAAACATTTGGCTTTAAAGGACTTGATCGAGAACATATGAGATCGTTTTGGACAAAATGATGAATGAGAATGTAATTTATTTAATCATGTTTTAAATATTTGTAGCTTAAATTATGGGAACTACTATTTGTCGTCCCAAAATTACTTAAATCGTTTGTCTTAATTACAATTTTGTCATTCACAACCCATTTAATACTCATTATATCCCGAAAAAAACAAAAAAATTGGGACGTCTGGCTAGGACGCCTCTCCCATGGTAAGGGCGGCTGCCTTCGACGCCCCACCCATAGTGGGGGTGTCTGGCCTGGACGCCACCACCATGGGGGGCGTCCAAGGTAGACGCCCCCACCATGGGGGAGGTGTCCTTGCCATACGCCCCTACCATGGTGGGGGCATCTGGCTAGGACACCCCCATTTTTTTAAAATCTTGAATTTATACGATGTGTTATTTTTAATTATTTCATGTTTCGTTGCAAGATTTTGGTGGTGACGGGGTGGAAAAATACAAACGTAAATAAATGGGTAAACATATCAATATCCAGAGTATAATAATAGGATGTCACCTTCCGCATTCTTACTCTGATTTTATTTTTCATGGTTATTTTTTGTCATAGTATGAAAAGAGTAGAGCTTATTCGGAGCAGAATTAAGTAAAAAGGAGAGAATGATAAAATGGTAATTTCCACTGGCGATTTAAGTAATTTTGGGGCGAGGTTTAAAAGTTCAGTAAATTATTGTAATACGTTATTAATATTTAATAAGATGTTGTTTTGGATTTTCTAAATTATTAATTAATTACATTATTGATGCTTTTCGTATTTATTAATTAATTAAGTTAAGTTATGTAAATTAATTAAGTTAAGTTATGTAAATGAATTAAGTTATATATTGGATGTTGGGGGAAAGTATAAAATAATGGAGGAGAAAGTGAGGTGGAGGCTAGGAAAGAGAAAGTAGTGAGATAAGATCACTGTTGAGGTGTGAATAATATAAAGATTATGAAAGTAAAGATCGTGGTGGTAAAGATTGTGCTGATGTGGAGGAAGGATTATAATCTTTAAAACATGATCACTTTCGAGGATGACCTAAAAATAATTTCAAAACCAAAAAATAAAAGCTTCAAAAAGTTGCACGTGTAGTTAGCTTTAATGGCCAAAAGGAAGTCGATCAATTTACTTTTTTCTTAAAACCTTTTAATAATACTAATTTTATCCGTAATTTTTTAAAATAGAAAAAAATCGAAATTCCAAATTTAGGATTTTTTTAATATTTTGACGGATCATGAGTCTGAATTGCGATCCCTGGAAAAAAAAATTTAAAGAAATTTTAACGTATCACGGGTGTGAACCGGGATCCGCGGATTTCTATTTTAAAAAAATAATTTTTTTCATGTTTTCTGTTTTTCTGTTTTAGTTTTAGTTTTATTTTTTATTTCTGTTTTCATTTTTTATTGCAATTATTTTAATTATTTTATTCAAAATTTGTTTTCAAATTTATATTATTTAAAAAAAAAATTCTTTTAATTTCTTGAAGAACCTCCAAATCATGTGGATAACTGTGCGTATTGAAAAGTTAAGTTATTTTATACGATAAAAAAACAAAATTTCTTAACCACAATAATAATGTATTTATAATTGAATATAAGGGTGAGTATCCGATCCGGACCGGGTTTTTATACGGGGTCCGGACCGGATACTCGAGAACCGAAGACCGGACCGGACCGAATTGGTCCGGTCGAGTCTGGTTAAAAACCGTTTTTTTAATTTTAAAAAAAACCGGACCGGACCGAACCCGAAAAATTGAAAACCTCCGGACCGAAACCCGGACCGGTCTGTGCCCACCCCTAATTGAATATTAAGCAAACACTAAAACAAATTAAAAATAATTTGGTAACGTTGTCACAAATTCGTAGGGTCTACACATGTTACAAACATTATTGGCGGTCGATACAGTAAAAATTAAAAACACAATTATTATTTTTTTAAAAGTAATAACAATTACAAAACATATTTTGAAGACAAATATAGTAATAAACAAATTCAAAATGATTTTAAAAAAATCAAAAAATAATTTAAAAAACTAATTTGTTTTAAAACTAAAAAATCAAAACACAATTTAAACTAATTAGTTTTAAAACTAAAAAATCACACGTGTTTTCTTAAATTATGTTTTTAAAAAAACTAATTAGTTTTAAAACTAGAAAATCAAAACGTAATTTAAACTAATTTATTAAAAAAATTAATTTGTTTTTAATTTTTTCCAGAATCTACCTACAAATCAAATGAATAACAGAATTTGATTTTTTTTTTAAATTTGTTTTAATTTGTTTTTTAGTATATTTGTTTTCAAAATATGTTTTGTAATTGTTATTATTATTATTTTAAATTTAATTGTATTTTTAATTTTTTACTGTATGGACCTCCAAAAATGTTTGTAATGTGTGTATATCCTACGAATTTGTGATAACGTTACCATTTTTTAATTAGTTTTAGTGTTTGTTTAATATTTAATTGTAAATAAATTATTATTCTGGGTAAGCAATTTTGTTTTTTTATTGTATAAAATAACCTAACTTTTCATATGTTCAGTTATCCACGTGATTTGTATGTTGATTCTTCAAGAAATTAAAAACAAATTTTTAAATTTTTAAAAAGTAATATTAATTGGAAAAAATATTTTGAAAAAAAAGGTAAAAAATAATTGCAATAAAAAAGGAAAACAGAAATAAAAAATAAAACTAGAAGAGAAAAATAGAAAACATGAAGAATTTTTTTTTTTAAGAAAACACAAATCGCGGCCCGTGATCCGTGAATTTTTTTTCTTCAAAAAATCCACGTATCGCGGGTGTTAACCGTTATCCATGGAATATTTTTTTTAGATAATTCAACGGATCGCGGTTTAGACCCTCGATCCGTCAAAAAAAATTTGAAAGGAGACGGATCGCGGTTCACACTAGCGATCCGTGGGGTACATTTCGAGAGGAAAAAATCCTAAATTTCGATTTTCGATTTTTTTTATTATCTAAAAAAAATTACGGAATTTTATTGTGTGGGGCTAATTTTGTCGTATTGGCACATTTTCATTCTCTACTTTTCAATGGGCACACTACATCACTACCCAAACTACCCGTGTCTTATTTATCGGGTTTTTTGCTCCCGTACATATCAAAAGGTTCAAAATTGGCCTAATACTCATGATTTCTCCAAAATTGTTTTGATACCTATCAAAAAGATGTAAATTGTTTTAATGCAGTTCCGTTAATGTGGGACCCACTTCTGTCTGCCGCCGTTAACAGATTCCGTTACGACGCCGTTAAATGAAATAATTAACAAATGTATTAACCCACTAATTAAGTAATTAAGAAAAATTGTTGTGGTACTCATCCTAACAATTAAAATTGGTATGCTACCCATCAAAAATATTATAATTGGTATAATACCCATGAATTTTGAAAAAAAACCTTTTATTTGTTAAAAATGAAGTAAATCCAACTTCTTACATGTTCCAACAAATAAATTGATAAATTTCGTTTAATCTTTATAATTTGAAAATATTTAAATTATAATTTGAAAAATATCAAATTATAAAGATTAAACGAAATATATCACGTTATTTGTTGGAACATGCAACAAGTTGGATTTACCCCATTTTTAACAAATAAAAGGTATTTTTTTTCAAACTTCATGGGTATTATACCAATTATAGTCTAATATGGGTATGGGTATAATACCCATGAATTTTGGAAAAAAACACATTTTGTTAAAAATGTGGTAAATCCAACTTGTTGCTTGTTCCAACAAATAACATGATATATTTTGTTTAATCTTTATAATTTGATATTTTTCAAATTATAAATTAGATATTTTCAAATTATAAAGATTAGATGAAATTTATCATGTTATTCGTTGGAACATGTAACAAGTTAGATTTATCACATTTTTAACAAAACATATTTTTTTCAAATTTATAATTTGAAAATATCAAATTATAAATATTAAACGAAATTTATTATGTTATTCCTTGGAACATGTAACAAGTTGGATTTACCACATTTTTAACAAATAAAATGTATTTTTTTCAAAATTCATGGGTATTATATCAATTATAATATTTTAGATGGGTAGCATACCAATTTTAATTGTTGGGATGGGTACCACAACAATTTTTCTTAATTACTTAATTAGCGAGTTAATACATTTGTTAATTATTTCATTTAATGGTGCCGTAACGGAATCCGTTAACGGCAACAGACAGAAGTGGGCCCCACATTAACGAAACTGCATTAAAACAATTTACATCTTTTTGATAGGTATCAAAACAATTTTTGAGAAATCATGGGTATTAGGCCAATTTTGAACCTTTTGATATGTAGTGGAGCAAAAAACCCCTTATTTATCTTATATACGTCTCAGAACCACAAAAGCACACATCACGCTGGTGTTTTTCAAGAGAGAAAAAAACTCGTGTCAATACAAGTCTCTTTAAGAGCACCCTTAACGGGTGCTCTTTGCCCGGGCGCCCGGGCGGGGGGCCACGTACCCCCCCCCCCACCCCCATTCGTCCGAGAATTTTTTTTTTATTTTTTTTTGTTTTTGTTTTAAAAATAAAGATTATTTATATATAATTAGGATAATGTATTAAATAGGTAAATAGATTTTAATTAATTAGGTATTATAAAATAATTAGAATTTTTTTTATAATTAATTAATTTTTTTTGACTTACTTAAAAATATAAAAAAAATATAAAAATTAAGAAATAATAGTACAATACTCATACATTAGGGAAACAAAATACAATACAAATACATAATACGAAATACAACAGAAATAAAGAAAGGAAATACTGTCCTCCTATGGATACAAATACATAATACGAAATACTGATAAACTACCACAGACATATTGAAAACATAAGCACCTACAAATATCCTTGTGCTTTAGCCCACTCTTTGAGTTCAGCAAGTGTTTCTTTATCGAATTCGTCCTTGTTTTCCTTCTTCATTAGAGCGAAGAGGACATCAAGTTTCTTGCTGTTCAGTTCCCTTTGGAAATTCGCCTCAGCTTCGATGCGTTTCCTCTCCAGCCGTTCTTCGTAACGCAAATATTTTTCCTCTTTTACTTTTGCGCTATATTCAATTTGTTTCCCCAGTTCTAACATCTCAGGATCAAGTTGTGCCTGAAATGGTTGTTTCCCCTTCTTCTTTTTGGCTTTTTTAACACCTTCAGGACGAGCACATGTTTCGAACACCATTTCATCTGCTGACGGTGTTGCGTTACTCCCATCGTCGTCAGTGCTTTTTCTTTTCCCGCTGGTAAAACTCTCCGGACTTTCTGCAGCGACGTTTCCGGTGGTATTTCCAAGCGCAACAGACTCCCATTTAGGGTACCTGCGTAACAAAAGTCAAACATGCATGAACTGAAATTTGGCGTTGTGTGTTCGTTCGAAGATGATGTGCGCTTCATTGATGATATCGTCCTCGTTGTAACTGCTTCTCTTCCTCCGCACCGCCTGGTCGAAGCAACTGACCCATTGGTTCACAGATGGCAATGTACGCCTCCATCACCCCTTCAATGATTCATCGTTACGCTCTACTACACCTGGCTCGCTTGAGTCATTGTAGATGCGCTCCACACGTTTCCAGAAGGACTTCATTTTTTGGTTTGTCCCAACCACAACATCGCCACTAACAGCCATGTAAGCCGAGACAAGTCGTTGATCCTCTTGTGCGGACCACGTTTTTTGCGACCTCATCGTCGCGGTTTTGCGTGTTCCCTGGGTCGCGGTTTCGTCATGCACATCAGTTGTATAGCGGCTTGTATTTCCACTACTTTCGCCACTTAGGAGGCGAGTATACATACCCATTGGGAATTGGGTTTGCCCTTCTTCCTGAGTTGGCGGTTGGTATTGATTGTGTGGGTAGAACCCTGGGTGTGGTAAAAATTGGTTTTGGTGGGACGGGTGGAATCCTGGTTGTGGGGTAAATTGGCTTTGGTATAACGGGTGGAATCCTGGTTGTGGAACATTTTGGTAAGGGAAAAAGTGTTGGCTTGGGGGTGGACGACGTGGAGATCGTCGGTAATCTGGTGAACCATTGCCTTCTGAAGATGACATTGTGAGTAGAGAGTAGAGGTGAGTAGAGAATTATGGTGGAAGAAGTAAGATTGGAATAGAGGTGGTTGTGGTATATATATTGAAGTAGTCACGCGCGTACTGTAGATCCTCGATCCAATCGTCTCGTCTTTTGTGAGTCACGCGTATACTGTAGATCCTCGATGCTTGAGAAGTCCAAGCCTCGATCCAATCGTCTCGTCTTTTGTGAGTCACGCGTATACTGTAGGTCCTCGATGCTTGAGAAGTTCAAGCCTCGATCCAATCGTCTCGTCTTTTGTGAGTCACGCGCATATTGTATCTCCTCGATGACTGAGAAGTCCAAGCCTCGATCCAATCATCTCGTCTTTTTTGAGTCACGCGCATACTATAGGTCCTAAATTTTAAATTTATTAATTTGTGGTTTTCTTAATTTTAATAATATTTTCGTGTTTTTTAATTAAATGTTAATTAAAAACGAATGAATTGTTGATGTTAAATAATTACGATAATGATTATTAATATATTTTGTTGATTGTTGAAAGAGTTTTGGAGAGAAGAATAAAAATAATGACGTGACAACAAATACTGTAGCGTGACTGGGTGGATTGGGTAATGATTAAGGATTTTGTAGGGGGGTTGGTTTGTGCTGATGTGGCAGAGAGAGAAGCTGACGTGGCTGAGAGAGAAAGCAGGGCGCCCGGGAACTACCTGGGCGCCGTTAATGATGCTCTAATGATACGATACATCTACTTCAATGGAACTCTTAAAGCCAAATAAAATTTCTTTTTTGAAAATTTTCAGTTCATGAATTAAACCGTGTATGAGTTTAGACATACAAACATTAGATTTAGTTTATATAGAGGAGTGAGAATCATGAGTTTATTGGATATTTTAACCAATGTTTGGGTATCTAAAGATACCCAGATAAAATAACCGAATATAACTTCAAACCAACTAACAACAAAGACTAAACATAACAACTACAGAATATTAATTTCCATAACCTTTGCAAAGTCCAAACCACAACTCACATATATAGAACTTAAAAACCAACCACTAAAACCTAACAAACACCTCATGCCAAGTGAGAAGGCAAAGACACTATCCTCCTCACAATACCTGCAAAGGGAAACCCTAGGAACCTCCTCCCCATTAGGTATCTTCAAGCACCTACTGTGCTGCCAAACCTCACAAACATCACAACACACCATCCTCTCCCCATCCTCCATCTTTGCACCACAAACACAATCAACAACACCACTTCCACTACCCTCACACATCACCTCTTCACCTTTCAGTTTCACCCTGCCACAAACAACAACACCCCTCCCTTCCTCAACACGTCCGACCACCAAGTCATCGTCGTCGCCCTCCATGTCCACTAGACTCTCCACCACCAACCCTCTTAGGCCCAGGTAAATATCCCTGAAGTGCTCCTCCGCCTTCCTCTTCAAGTCCGCGATGGTGGCGTAAGCTGGGAGTTTGATCAACTCATGCTCGTAAATTGTGTTCCTTAAACGAAGGCAGCATGGCACTAATATTCTAGTGTTGTTCCCAATCCCATGCATGGTTTGCTCTTTGTCTGTTGAGCAAATAGTCGGACATTGTTAAAAAAGAATAAATTCAATAATATATATAAAAAAATTGAATACACCATATTCTGAATTTGGTATAATGAAATTTAGGGCAATTCGACATGTCCTCTAGGGAGTATTCGAGGACTTTGGTGACCGGGTTGACCATCCGGCGGACCATTTGGGTGCCCACTATGTGGTTGCCAATGGACTTGAGCACGAAGTCAAGGAGACCAGTGCCACCAATGTAAAGCCTTGACGCGTCTCGCACGTCCTGGCGAGGGGATTGTTTTGCTTCTGCTACTATATATTGTTAACTTTATATATCGCTTTCTAAAACTTTTTATTTAACATGACGCATGCAGTCTACTTTGAGTAGTACGCCTAACCGGACAGATCGTTTGTAATTAAGAAATAACTCGGGTAATCAACATCCGAAATTGCATCCCAACAAAATGGGTTGTACTTAAGTTTTGAATGGAATGATAACAAAACAAAAACTTGGAAATGGTATATTAATCACAAAGCACTGAATCAATATCAGAATTTGTTTGAAAGGTCTAAGGATCTGCGAAGTGGATTGACTTGGTATAATGAAGCGGTTTAACTAATATTCGTTATGGATTGCTTAGAAGCTGACATGATTCGATCGTGTTGTTGATCGAGACATAAAAAAAATTAGATGGTCGATGAGTTCCAATACTGTGTACTTAATTTCCAAGGTGTCAACATGGATGGATTGTTTTGCTAATTAATTATGGTTAATTAGTAAGCTACTTTAATTAACCCCAAACACTCAAGTTATGAACCATGGTGACCATGCATGCATGAAAATGTATATATATAAGAGTTACACAACCTGTGCAGCCATCTCGCCGCGCTTAGTGGACTACCTGCAAGCTGGCTCATTGGTGATCCCATGGTAGTCGACGGCGCTCACGACGTTATCGGGTGGGAGGCGTCTCTTGTGCTGTGGTACATGTGCTGCGTCACGCCGTGGCCTCCTCGGCCGAAGTGGTATCCCCACGTTGCGAACCACGGCTCGCCATATGCTACTCCATGGATTAGCCTGAGGCTCATCGAGCCTTTTCTTGCCGTGTCGGTTAGGCTCACTTTCTTTCAATTAATTAATGTGAACCGGCAATTTTTTAGTTAATTAGTTTTCTTCTTTAAAGAAACATGCATTTTGATTGCTTCTAATTAATTCGACAATCGTAATTGTATACTCGTTTCAGGAATATGAATTCTTTACATTGTGTGAAGTTGTAAAGCATGCGTTCATCGAATATTAATGAAACAAAACATATTCAACAACCTTTCCAAGTAGAAAAACAAAATCGATTACCTTACAACATTCTGAAACGAACCACTTAATTCGTTTTTGAAAAAGCGTCATGTTGTTTTCATCAAATCATGCATAATTTGTTCTTGTTCGTTCTTCGGAAATTAATATAACTAAGCTTATTATGAGTTACAAAAGTTTTTTCGTAAGAAATCGTGTTTAAATCATGAATCATGTCACAATGTTAGTTTCAAGTTTAACGTTATTGTCTCAAAAATCAAAATCGAAGCTGATGTTCTTTTGTGCAACACAACATATATATATATATATATATATATATATATATATATATATATATATATATATATATATATATATATATCTGTGTGTGTGTGTGTTTTTTCAAATAGTCAAATGATTACCAACGAAATTAACGAAGACATAAATGAGAAAGCGAGAGACCTGATGTAATAACTTAATCTAAGCAACCTAATTAAATTAAACTAAACCTAATTAACCCTAATTAATCATGCATGAGGAGGTGGAGGTGTTGGACATGTGGAGGATGAAGTGGCTAGTTTTGGTTGGATGCTTTGGAGGTGGAGTGGGAGATAAGTTTGGATTTCTTCTATAAATAGGAATGTGAGGATTAGCTGAAAACGTTTCTTCATCATTTGCTTTTACCAGAGAGTGAGAGAGAGAGAGAGACTTTCGGAGCAGAAGAAGGAGGAAAGAAGAAGTAAAGAAGAGGAAGAAGAAGAAGAAAGGAAGGAGAAGAGAAGAGGTGTTGAAGGGAGCTCGGGAGGCTTCTTCAACCGTCAAAAAGGTATGCCAAATCTTCAATATAACTCACTTGTGCCTTGTGAGTGTTGGGGATCGACGTTAGTGTCGAATTCCCCGTCGGAATTCAACCAATTCAGAGGTTGAAGACGACGATCGGTCGACCGGTGCCTGTGGGCAGTCGACCGATCCTATTATTATATTGATGTTTACCCGCGAACGGTCGAACGATGTCGTTAGACGGTCGACCGTTATGCCAGATTTGTGCGGGAAAAAGGGGATATGCTGTTATCGGTCGAACGGGACCACTTAGCCGGTCGACCGAATAACGATGAGATTGGGTCGGTTGGGGATTTTGACTTATTAAACGGTCGAACGTCCTTTACTTGTTCGACCGATCCATTCGATGCTAAGTCGGTTGGGAGCTTTGACCATCAAAACGGTCGACCGCTCTTTAACTCTCGGTCGACCGACTGAGCATTTATTTAAGCGGTAGAGTGCTTGTGTTGGTTCGGTCGAACTGTATTTCAGTTCCGGTCGACCGAACGAGACTTGGGCAAAATATTGAAATCCCTGTTATCGGTCGAACGGCCCCTTGGTTCGACCGGTCGGATATATATATTATATAAAATTGTATAGCGTAGACCATCCAAACGGTCGACCGCTAGATGACTTTTGTTCGACCGATTGGTCGGTAATTCGGTTGGCGTGGTTCGACCGGTAGACTTGTTTGTACAGTACTGTGTACTGTGTGGGGGACCGGTCGACCGGTGTGCTTGTAGCGGTCGACCGATCTGCCGCAGGTTGGTGGATTTATCCACACGCGATCCGTCGATGTCAGGTCGACTACCGGCTCCGAGGCGACGGTTGATTACCGGCTTTGAGAGCTACGGATTTCACCTTCGACGAAGGCGTATTATTGTTGTACTTTTTCCTCTCTTACCGAGCGGGGTGTGAGGGATGTGTACCGTAAACCTTGGGCAGTTTGCGAGGGTTTAGCGGTAGGCCGAGGATGTTCCGGCAGGGTGCGCGCTAGGCGACTCTTGGGGGAGCAGTGGCTGTCGTCTGACCCGAGTTGTGTATTCGGCGGGCTGACTCGCTCCTTGGGTGCGGTGTGTACCGGGGGTTCCTTCCTGCACTTTTTGGGGAGCAGTGGTGTCGACTGACCCTTGTGAGGCAGCGGTGGACTGACTTGACCCTAGTGGCAGGAGTGGTTCAGTGCCGCGGAGGCGGTGAGGGCATTATTGTGGGCCCGAGGCGGATGATCATGTGCATAGCATTGCATTGTCTTTAATTCCTTTTTGTATTTTAGGAGGTTTGGTATACGGGGTTCCTGCAGGGAACTCAGGCATGTTTGTTGTTTGCATTTCAGGTAGCGAGCAGGGTTAGAGTTTGAGGTGGTGACCGAGGACGGTGCCCCCGAGATCAGATCTTGTAGTTGTCAGTTTCTTTCTTTTGAGGTGATTACATATTGTATAGCTTTTGTCGTAATCACAGTCAGTTTGTATATTTGACTTCCACGTGGATCATATTTATATTATATATGTTGGTTTGTTTCCCGTGACGTGCCCAGTGTTGACCGTTGACGGTCCTTATTATTGTTTAAATTTTCCGCTGTTTTCGGGTACGTTACAATTTGGTATCAGAGCGTTGATCTCGGCGTACTTGTCTAAAGAAACCACCTTTGAGTTAGGAGTTAGGTCTAGAGGATCATGCATGCACAGATTATATTGATATTGTCTTGTTTCCTTTAGCAGATGCCTCCTAGACGGGGGAAGGCGGTTGCCCATACTCGCGGTGAGAGTGAGACTGCGAGGGATGAGGCTTGGGAGGATGAGCGTCGGACGTTGTTCGATACGGTCGGACGTCTGACAGAGATGCTACAGCAGCAGACGGCACAGACTGGGCAGACGGAGACTGGCGCTATGCATGACCGGTTTATGCGCCAGCATCCGCCTACCTTCCTGGGGCAGTACGACGCAGAGGCTGCGTAGGAGTGGATCTTCACTATGTAGAAGATCTTCAGTGCTATTGGTTGTCCTCCAGAGGCGAGAGTGGGCCTGGCTACTTATGTTTTGGGCGGTGCTGCGTCCAACTGGTGGAGGTCCACATCTGCAGTGGTGTTTGCGGACAGAGATGATATAGCCTGGGAGGAGTTCGTTGGCGAGTTCAACGAGCAGTATTTTCCGCAGCATGTCCAGGATCAGAAGAGGGAGGAGTTTCTGAGTCTTCAGCAGGGAGACATGACCCTAGCAGGCTACATCGGGAAGTTCAACGCCCTTGAGCGTTACTGTCCCGAGATGTATGTTACACAGGAGCAGAGGGCAGGGAAGTTCGTCCGAGGGCTCCGGAAGCAGCTGAGGACGAAGGTGCTGACACACATGCCGAGCACGTTGGCCGATGCAGTGAAGAGTGCCTCTGTTCTTGATCGTGACTACAGGGAGAACTACCAGGATGAGAGGAGGCCATCAGGTAGGTTCTCTGGGAGGCCAGGAGGTCAGACTGGAGGGAATCCGGGCAAGAGGCCCCGATTCGAGGGAGCAGGAGTTGCAGTACCACGACCTGAGCCTTGTGGTACTTGTGGGAGGTTTCACTCCGGGCCGTGTTTCACCCCCGGAGCATGTCATGGTTGTGGCCAGATGGGTCACTTTATCAGGAGCTGTCCGAGCCGAGGAGCTGGGCCGAGCAGACCACCGGGTTTACCCACACCAGGCAGAGGAGGAGGCGGAGGTAGACCACCTTTCCGACCACAGCAGGGGCAGCGCACTGGCAGGGTTTTCACCATCCAGGCAGAGGAGGCTCGGGATGGAGGCGCTGTCGTGGAAGGTACACTTCTTGTCGCAGGTTCAGTAGCTAGGGTGTTATTTGATTGTGGCGCGACACACTCGTTCATCTCAGAGCGATTTGCGGGAGTGTTGGGCTGTACCCTTGCGATGTTGACTGCCACGTTGGAGGTCAGCACACCCCTGGGTCTGGTGGGCACTGTGGGGAGATTTGTCCCCGGCGCCACGGTTGTTTCGGGAGATCAGGAGTTTCCGGCAGACCTGGTCTTGCTACCGATGGAGGACTTTGATGTCATACTTGGGATAGATTGGCTGTCCCAATATGATGTTCGAGTCTTGTGCCGTGAGAAGAAGATTTTGATCCCGAGGAAGGGTTTGCCTGATATTCTGATTCGAGGGATCAGAAGCAGAGGGGGTCGCATTATTGTATCTGCTGTGAGAGCTCAGAGACTGTTACAGCAGGGTTGTGCAGCATTTTTGGCGACACTTGTGGTTGCGGAGGCAGAGTCTCAGAGGCTAGAGGACATTGAGGTGGTGCAGGAGTTCGCGGATGTTTTTCCAGCGGAGATTCCAGGTTTACCACCACACCGGGAGTTGGAGTTCAGCATAGAGTTGGTAGCTGGTACTACACCACAGTCGAAGGCTCCATACCGGATGGCACCTGCTGAGTTGACAGAGTTGAAGAAGCAGTTGCAGGAGTTGATGGACTCTGGATTTATCAGACCGAGTGTCTCGCCTTGGGGTGCACCAGTTTTGTTTGTGAAGAAGAAGGACGGATCCTTGAGGATGTGCATAGACTACAGGATGCTGAACCAGGTGACGGTGAAGAATAGGTATCCCTTACCTAGGATCGAGGACCTCTTTGACCAGCTGCAGTCAGCGAAGGTTTTCTCGAAGATTGACCTGCGTTCAGGATATCACCAGTTGAGGATCCGAGATGAGGACATCCAGAAGACAGCTTTTAGGACGAGATATGGACACTATGAGTTCTTGGTGATGCCATTTGGATTGACGAATGCTCCGGCAGCATTCATGGATCTGATGCACCGGACATTCAGACAGTATATTGATATATTTGTGATTGTCTTCGTGGATGACATTCTGATCTATTCATCAGATATGGAGCAGCACAGAGAGCATTTGAGGATTGTACTCAGCATATTGAGGGCTCAGCAGTTATATGCTAAGTTCTCAAAGTGCGAGTTTTGGTTGGACAGAGTAGCATTCCTCGGACACATTGTATCGGCAGAGGGGATATCAGTGGATCCGGCGAAGGTAGAGGCGGTGACACAGTGGAGGACCCCTACGAGCGTGACGGAGATTAGGAGTTTTGTTGGACTGGTGGGTTATTACCGTCGCTTCATCAAAGACTTCTCGAGATTGGCAGCACCACTGACGGCTCTGACGCAGAAGGGAGTCACTTTTGTTTGGTCGCAGAAGTGCGAGGACAGCTTTCAGGAGCTGAAGAGACTGTTGACCACAGCACCAGTTTTATCATTGCCGAGTGGCACGGGTGGATTCGTGATTTATAGCGACGCTTCAGGTGTTGGCTTAGGATGTGTACTTATGCAGCACGGGAGGGTGATCGCGTACGCATCCAGACAGCTGAAGGTCCATGAGAGGAATTACCCGACACATGATTTGGAGTTAGCAGCAGTGGTTCACGCACTGAAGACCTGGAGACACTATCTTTATGGCGAGCAGTTCGAGGTGTTTACAGATCATCAGAGTCTGAAGTACCTGTTCTCGCAGAAGGAGCTGAACATGAGGCAGCGCAGATGGCTTGAGTTCATTAAGGACTATGACTTCACTATCTCTTACCATCCGGGGAAGGCGAACACAGTTGCAGACGCTTTGAGCCGGAAGGTGGAGGTATCAGTAGCAGGCCTATGCATTCAGGAGTGGAGACTGCTAGAGTCCTTGGCAGAGTGGAGGCCATTTGCTGATAGCTCTGAGGGCGCAGTGATTGCTGGATTGAGAGTAGAGCCTCAGACAGTATCAGCAGTGATTCATGCTCAGACTACAGATGAGGAGTTGAGCAGTTTGTTACAGTTAGCTGCCAGAGATGGGTCAGACTTCAGAGTTGGAGTGGATGGAGGTTTGAGATTCAGAGACCGTATCTGGGTGCCGAAGACAGAGGACCTGAGACATGATATCATGGAGGAGGCACACAGATCGAGATATTCATTCATCCAGGGAGCACCAAGATGTACAAAGACCTGCAGCGGAACTTCTGGTGGCGAGGTATGAAGAAGGACGTTGCAGACTTCGTGTCGAGGTGTTTGGTCTGTCAGCAGGTGAAGATCGAGCACCAGAGACCAGCAGGGCAGATGCAGAGGATTGAGTTGCCCGAGTGGAAGTGGGAGCACGTGACGATGGATTTTGTTACGGGGTTACCGAAGACACGGAGATTCCACGACGCGATTTGGGTTATAGTCGATCGACTGACCAAGTCGGCGCATTTCTTAGCTATTAAGACCACTCTTGCTCTGGAGGGTCTAGCTAAGTTATATATTGAGGAGATTGTCAGACTTCATGGCGTGCCGGTCAGTATTATTTCAGACAGAGATCCCAGATTCACTTCGAGATTTTGGGAGAGTCTACACAGAGCGTTGGGGACGCGTCTGAAGTTTAGTACAGCTTTCCACCCACAGACAGATGGCCAGTCAGAGCGGACGATACAGACTTTGGAGGACATGCTGAGAGCGTGTACACTTGACTGGGCAGGACATTGGGATGAGCATTTGCCGCTGATCGAGTTCGCCTACAACAACAGCTACCATTCGAGTATTGGGATGGCACCCTATGAGGCATTATACGGGAGACCGTGTAGATCGCCGGTATGCTGGAGTGATGTGGGCGAGAGACAGCTAGTTGGACCTGACATTATCCAGTTGTATTCCGAGAAGGTCGACGTGATTCGGAGACGACTAGCTACGGCGCAGAGCAGGCAGAAGAGTTATGCTGATACGCGGAGGCGTGAGCTGACTTTTGATGTAGGAGATCATGTCTTCCTGAAGATCTCACCTTCCAGAGGTGTGATGAGATTCGGGAAGAAGGGGAAGCTGAGTCCGAGATATGTTGGACCTTTTGAGATATTGGATCGGGTCGGGGAGGTGGCATATAGGATTGCACTACCACCACAGTTCGCAGGACTTCACAACGTCTTCCATGTTTCTATGCTGAGGAAGTATGTGGCCGATCCAGCTCATGTGATTGAGATATCAGTACCGGAGATCCAGCAGGATTTGTCATTAGATGAGAGACTAGTTGAGATTGTGGATCAGATGGTACATCAGCTCAGGAGGAGAGCGATTCCGATGGTGAAGGTCAGGTGGCAGCATCACAGTGTCAGAGAGGCTACCTGGGAGATCGAGGAGGATGTCAGGAAGCAGTATCCAGAGTTGTTTCGGTAAGTCAGTTGTTTCGTATTTCGCGGACGAAATTCTTTTAAGGAGGGTAGATTGTAATAACTTAATCTAAGCAACCTAATTAAATTAAACTAAACCTAATTAACCCTAATTAATCATGCATGAGGAGGTGGAGGTGTTGGACATGTGGAGGATGAAGTGGCTAGTTTTGGTTGGATGCTTTGGAGGTGGAGTGGGAGATAAGTTTGGATTTCTTCTATAAATAGGAATGTGAGGATTAGCTGAAAACGTTTCTTCATCATTTGCTTTTACCAGAGAGTGAGAGAGAGAGAGACTTTCGGAGCAGAAGAAGGAGGAAAGAAGAAGTAAAGAAGAGGAAGAAGAAGAAGAAAGGAAGGAGAAGAGAAGAGGTGTTGAAGGGAGCTCGGGAGGCTTCTTCAACCGTCAAAAAGGTATGCCAAATCTTCAATATAACTCACTTGTGCCTTGTGAGTGTTGGGGATCGACGTTAGTGTCGAATTCCCCGTCGGAATTCAACCAATTCAGAGGTTGAAGACGACGATCGGTCGACCGGTGCCTGTGGGCAGTCGACCGATCCTATTATTATATTGATGTTTACCCGCGAACGGTCGAACGATGTCGTTAGACGGTCGACCGTTATGCCAGATTTGTGCGGGAAAAAGGGGATATGCTGTTATCGGTCGAACGGGACCACTTAGCCGGTCGACCGAATAACGATGAGAATGGGTCGGTTGGGGATTTTGACTTATTAAACGGTCGAACGTCCTTTACTTGTTCGACCGATCCATTCGATGCTAAGTCGGTTGGGAGCTTTGACCATCAAAATGGTCGACCGCTCTTTAACTCTCGGTCGACCGACTGAGCATTTATTTAAGCGGTAGAGTGCTTGTGTTGGTTCGGTCGAACTGTATTTCAGTTCCGGTCGACCGAACGAGACTTGGGCAAAATATTGAAATCCCTGTTATCGGTCGAACGGCCCCTTGGTTCGACCGGTCGGATATATATATTATATAAAATTGTATAGCGTAGACCATCCAAACGGTCGACCGCTAGATGACTTTTGTTCGACCGATTGGTCGGTAATTCGGTTGGCGTGGTTCGACCGGTAGACTTGTTTGTACAGTACTGTGTACTGTGTGGGGGACCGGTCGACCGGTGTGCTTGTAGCGGTCGACCGATCTGCCGCAGGTTGGTGGATTTATCCACACGCGATCCGTCGATGTCAGGTCGACTACCGGCTCCGAGGCGACGGTTGATTACCGGCTTTGAGAGCTACGGATTTCACCTTCGACGAAGGCGTATTATTGTTGTACTTTTTCCTCTCTTACCGAGCGGGGTGTGAGGGATGTGTACCGTAAACCTTGGGCAGTTTGCGAGGGTTTAGCGGTAGGCCGAGGATGTTCCGGCAGGGTGCGCGCTAGGCGACTCTTGGGGGAGCAGTGGCTGTCGTCTGACCCGAGTTGTGTATTCGGCGGGCTGACTCGCTCCTTGGGTGCGGTGTGTACCGGGGGTTCCTTCCTGCACTTTTTGGGGAGCAGTGGTGTCGACTGACCCTTGTGAGGCAGCGGTGGACTGACTTGACCCTAGTGGCAGGAGTGGTTCAGTGCCGCGGAGGCGGTGAGGGCATTATTGTGGGCCCGAGGCGGATGATCATGTGCATAGCATTGCATTGTCTTTAATTCCTTTTTGTATTTTAGGAGGTTTGGTATACGGGGTTCCTGCAGGGAACTCAGGCATGTTTGTTGTTTGCATTTCAGGTAGCGAGCAGGGTTAGAGTTTGAGGTGGTGACCGAGGACGGTGCCCCCGAGATCAGATCTTGTAGTTGTCAGTTTCTTTCTTTTGAGGTGATTACATATTGTATAGCTTTTGTCGTAATCACAGTCAGTTTGTATATTTGACTTCCACGTGGATCATATTTATATTATATATGTTGGTTTGTTTCCCGTGACGTGCCCAGTGTTGACCGTTGACGGTCCTTATTATTGTTTAAATTTTCCGCTGTTTTCGGGTACGTTACACCTGAGGTGCAGACCAGAGCAAATGCGATCCCAGAAATTCATAATTTGCTGGCCAGTGATGATCTCAGATCCACCAGCTATACCATTGACACAGAGAATATGTCCAAAACCATTGAGGTGGATGACACCATGCTTTAATTGGCCTTGCAACTTCATAAGCTTCGACTTCCCTCCAATGTAACCACTTAGCTCTTCTTCCTTCTGCAAAATGCCTTTCTTCGAGGGTAGCACGAAGTGGTACCTTTTGTTGCATATCATGTGGTGACCCCAACCTGTGCCAACCAACCTTTAATTATTTTACCATTGAAGGAAAATAACATTTCTTATACGAGAGAAATCTATTATCCTTAAAAATGTTATCATCAATTGATCATTGCCGATAACTTAAAATTTGAATTTTGAATGAAAAATTCAAACCGTAAATCTTATTTCACATCTTGTGAGCATAAAAGGTGGCTAGTGGCCGCATACTTCGAAATTTGGTCAGTGCATCACAAATATTTAGGTTAAAGACAGTGGATCTGATCATGTTAGAACGTCGCTTTTTTTTTTAACGAGAACGATATTTCCAGTATATACGCACTTGAAATTAATGCCAAATAATGGAAGTTAGAGGAAAGTTACGATATAATTCTTGCCAACACACGGTTGTCCTCTTCTTGGAAATTTATCTTGTTCTAAGTTCAACTTGTCTTTGTGTACAGTGGAAGGATTTCGTTTGACAAGCTCAGACTTGATTTCGATGTTTGGGACTGAACCCCGCGTAATCCTTATATTGATGTTGTAACATCCCGAAACAGCGGAAATTTAAAATCATTAATAAAACATCAGAGACCAATAATCAAAGACGGACTGTTACTTCTCATTAAATGTAAAAACGGTGCACCATATTACATCAGAGTTTGTCAAAAGCTACATGATTACATCAGATAAACAAAAGGAGATAGTAGTAATTATGTCGACCTCAGTGGTCCCAACGAGAGGATCTGATCCCAAGATGTGTGCGCCCGCCGACTCCACCCGAACTGGACCTACTGCGGTCCTGATATAAAACATACAACAACAATGCCTGAGTTTCTATAAGTAAACCTCGTATGCCAAGCTCGCCTATATGCATGCAGTAGTACAAATGAACCTATCATACTAGTAGCATGTCATGTCATCAACAATAACGAAAATAGTTTCCCCGAAAGGTTACACTGGACGTCAGTCCGACAATCATCATTGGGTCTCCCAAGGAGACCTACCGTAGGCACATACGGTCTAACGGAACATGACGTGACGCACCCCACACACGACTATACTAATCATGGGGTTCGGCAAGAGCATCCGCCAAGTCCGCATCATAAGAAACAGATCTGTAACTTCGTGGTCGAAACCACACCAACGGAGTCGTCGCTCGGTCGGTCCATCAATCATCATCTCAGTAGGTGCCCATATGAGGAACATAGCCGGAACAACATCGGCCCATCAATCATCATCGCCGGAATAGCATCGGTGGTCCATCAATACGTCCGGCACAACATCGGACGGTTCCAGACCGAAGTTTGTCAGGTCATCAGGCTCCACGAGCCGCACACCAACCGTGCCGCTATAAAAGCAGGGCAGCGACCTCCGTAGCCACGTAGGCCGGTAGTCACCTCACTCAAGAACAGTTGCGTGCCCACACATCATCATACATTGGGATCCGCGATCCCTCAGGCCTGCTACTCTACAATGAGTCCAATCAATCCATCATATTAGTCACGATCCATAAATGGAGGTGATGCGTCCCGAACACCCACACTCTTCCACATGGCGGTCCCTGGGCAGACACGCGTAGCGTGCCCACTGTCACCTCCCGGCTCACGCAAAAGGCGAGGACACAAGTTTCCGTGGAAAGAGTTGGCATCCTAAACGGGGCCAGAAATTCAGTCATGTGCAAAAACGGTCGACCGAAAGAGGCAACCCGGTCGACCGCTTCCTCAAGGGAATCGGTCGACCGAAAGTCTACAACGATCAAACTCTTTGCGCAAAACTTAAGACCCAACGGTCGACCGTTGATCTACAACTGGTCGACCAAAACGAGGTCAAAATCCGGAGTCTGGTCAACATCAATTCAAAACTATCGGTCGACCGACTCAGGGGTCTCGGTCGACCGAAAACTACCAGGGCATCCTAGTAATTGTTAGTCATATAACGGTCGACCGCAAACAAGCATAAAAACCAGTACACTTAAGTTCCCGTCGACCGACCACAAGGAACCGGTCGACCGAAAACAACCAGGCAATCAAAATACACTACATTCAGTCGACCGTCCGAAGGGTCCCGGTCGACTGTTGGTCGTCTTTAACCTTGCGTCAGCCAAGGTTTTTGGCAAAACTCGCCGTCGGGGAGGTCTCTGATCTCCGCCGACCAACCAACACGACCCTCACGCGAGGGTGGCCAATCAAAACACACTATGAAGCCGGCATACCTCAAAGAAGACGACGAAACCGCCGGAGCCTCGCTCGCGCACGTCGTTTTTGCAACCTCCGCACGCCTCACGCCGGAGCCTCCAAGTCCTCTGGTTCACCAGAAAGAAAGGAAGAGAGTGAGGGAGAGAAAACGAATGGAAGAGAGAGAGGGATTTCTTCTCTAAACCCAACCAAAACCCGAGTCAACAGTAACCTACACCCTCAACCCATCACTTTCCACCACGCCTACTGTTCACGCCTATCCTCTTCCCCAAGCAACCACTGTGCAACTCCTCTTCCCCATGCTAATCCTTCTCCTAATCATCATCTTTCCTTTTAACACCCATTAGCCCCTAATCAGGTTATGGGTTCTAACAATTCACCCAACTTAAAAGGATTTCGTCCCGAAATCAAAGAAAACTACTCACCAAAAAGCTCTGGATACAGCCTTCGGACTTCCTCCTCGATCTCCCAAGTGGCCTCGCGCTCGCTGTGATGCTGCAACATGACCTTCACCATCGGAATGGTCCTCCTCCTGAGCTGATGATCCATGTGATCCACGATCTCGACTGGTCTCTCCTCGAGCGACAAGTCCTGTTGGATCTCTGGCACTGCAATCTCAATCACATGGGCTGGATCTGCAACTTACTTCTTCAACATCGACACATGGAAGACGTTGTGAAGACCCAAAAATTACGGTGGCAACGCAATCCGGTAGGCAACCTCTCCAACTCGGTCGAGGATCTCGAACGGCCCAACATACCTCGGACTAAGCTTCCCCTCTTCCCAAACCTCATCACTCGGGCTGGGGAAATCTTCAGAAACACATGGTCGCCCACCTCGAAGCTCAACACTCGTCTGCGTCGATCAACATAACTCTTCTGCTTGCTCTGTGTCGTGGCCAGTCTCCTCCGGATAACATCAACCTTCTCTGCATACAGCTGCACAATCTCTGGACCCACTTACTGCCTCTCGCCCACGTCACTCCAGCATACCGGTGATCTGCAAGGCCTCCCTTACAACGCTCAGACGGTGTCATCCCAATACTCGAATGGTAGTTGTTGTTGTAGGCAAACTCTATCAGCGGCAAGTGCTCATCCCAGTGTCCTGCCCAATCCAGTGTGCATGCCCTCATCACATCCTCCAAGGTCAGATTCGTCCTCTCTGTCTGGCCATCTGTCTGTGCGTGGAACGTCGTACTGAACCTCAGACGCGTCCCCAATGCCTGTTGCAGACTCCCCCAAAATCTGGAAGTGAAACGAGGATCTCGATCAGAGATGATGCTCACTGGCACTCCATGCAACCTGACTATCTCCTCTACGTACAACCTAGCTAGACCCTTCAAAGGCAATGTGGTCCTGATCGCTAAGAAGTGCGCCGACTTGGTCAGTCGATCGACTATCACCCAAATCGCGTCGTGGAATTTCCTCGTCTTCGGCAACCCTGTGACAAAATTCATCGTCACGTGCTCCCACTTCCAATCAGGAAGCTCAATACACTGCATCGGTCCCGCTGGTCGCTGATGCTCGATCTTCACCTGCTGACAGACTAAGCATCGCTCCACAAACTCTGTGATGTCCCTCTTCATGCCCTTCCACCAGAAGTTCCGCTGCAGGTCCTTATACATCTTCGTGCTCCTAGGGTGAATGGTGTATCTCGCTCTCTGTGCCTCCTCCATAATGTTATCTCTCAGCCCATCGACCTTCGGCACCCAGATCCGACTCCTGAACCTCAAACCACCATAAACCCCTTCACTGAAGTCTGACCCATCTCTGGAAGCCAACCGTAGCAGACCAGCTAACTCATCATCCTCATGCTGAGCCTGCACCACCCGTGAGACTGTCTGCAGCTCCACCCGAATCCCAGCAATCACTACTCCCTTCTAAGCCCTCTGTGAACGGCTTCCACTCTGACAACGTCTCGAGTAGCCTCCACTCCTGGATGCACAGACTCGCAACTGAAACCTCCACCTTCCTGCTCAACGCATCTGCAACCGAATTCGCATTCCCCGTATGATAGGAAATGGTGAAATCGTAGTCCTTAATGAACTCAAGTCATCTATGCTGCCTCATATTCGATTCTTCTGCGAAAACAAATACTTTAGGCTCTGATGATCTGTGAAGACCTACAACTGCTCTCCATAAAGATAGTGTCGCAAGGTCTTCAACGCGTGAACCACCGCTGCTAACTCCAGAGCATGAGTATGGTAGTTCTTCTCGTGCACCTTCAGCTGCCTCGAAGCATACGCCACCACCTTCCCGTGCTGCATCAGAACACAGCCAGAGCCAATCCCTGACGCATCGTTGTAGATCACATAACCTCCACTGCCACTCGGTAGCGTCAGAATCGGTGCTGTCGTCAGTCGCCTCTTCAGCTCCTGAAAGTTGTCCTCGCACTTCTGGGACCAAACAAACTTGACGCCCTTCTGCGTCAACACTGTCAGCGGCGACGCAAGTCTGGAGAAATCCTGAATGAATCGTCTGTAATACCCTGCCAGTCCTACGAAGCTCCTGATCTCTGTAACGCTCGTCGAGGCTCTCCACTGAGTCACTGCCTCGACCTTCACCGGATCCACTGAAATCACATCTGCTGACACAATATGCCTCAGAAAAGACACCTGATCCAACCAGAACTCGCACTTTGCGTACTTGACATAGAGTTACTGATCTCTCAGGATGCCAAACACAATCCTCAGGTGCTCTCGATGCTGCTCTCTGTCAGGCGAGTACACTAAGATGTCGTCCACGAACACAACGACAAATCTGTCGAGGTACGGTTGAAAGGTCCTATTCATCAGATCCATGAATGTTGCAGGTGCATTCGTCAGTCCAAACGGCATCACCAGGAACTCGTAGTGCCCGTACCGCGTCCTGAAGGTTGTCTTCTGAACATCTGCCTCTCTGATCCGCAACTGGTGATAACCCGAATGCAGATCAATCTTTGAGAACACTCTCGTCGTCTTCAACTGATCAAACAAGTCATCAATCCTGGGCAAAGGGTACCGGTTCCTGACGGTAACCTTATTCAGCATCATATAGTCTATTCACATCCGCAATGACCCATCCTTCTTCTTCACGAACAGCACAAACACTCCCCATGGTGAAACACTCGGTCGAATAAACCTGGAGTCCATCAACTCCTGCAACTGCTTCTTCAGCTTTGTCAACTCAGCAGGTGCCATACGATACAAAGCCTTCAACTGAGGTGTCGTACCCGCTACCAACTCGATGCCAAACTCGATCTCTCGGTGCGATGGTAATGATAGAATCTCTGCAGGAAACACATCTGGGAACTCCTGCACAACCTCGATATCCTCCAGTCTCCTTGTCTTGGGATCACGAACAACCAACGTGGTCACAAACGCTCTGCATCCCTGCTGCATCAGCTTCTGTGCCTTAACTGCAGACACAATCAGACGACCCCCTCTGCTCCTCGTCCCTCTGATCAAAACATCTGGCAAGCCCTCCATCGGAAACAAGATCTTCTTCTCGCGGGAGAAGACTCGTACATCGTACTGTGACAGTCAGTCCATCCCCAGTATGACGTCGAAGTCCTCCATCGGCAACAAGACCAGATCTGCCGGAAAATCATGGTCTCTCGAAGCAACTGTGGTGCCGGGGAAATAGCTCCCCACAGTGCCCACCTCACCCATGGGCGTGCTGACCTCCATAACATCAGTCAGCAGCACAGGGGTCCGACCCAACTCGCCAGCAAACTTCTCTGAAATGAAGGTGTGAGTGGCACCGCAATCAAACAACACACGCGCTACCGAACCAAAAACAGAAAGTGTACCTTCCACCACGGTCTTGGAGTACCTCGCCTCCTCAGCCTGAATAGTGAAGACTCATCCGGTCTTCATGCCCTACCCTGGTGAAACAACGGATCGACTGCCTTCGCTCTTCCCTGCTACCGGTCACCTAGACCTCTTGCTAGGCTCGCCATGCCTAGTCGGGCACTCCCGAATGAAGCACAGAAAGTGCACCTGAAGCACTCCTCAGCCTGAACAGTTTCTAGTACGCCTGAAGCACTCCTGACCTGGGTGAAACCTGCCACAGAAAGTGCACGCTCCAGACTGACGTGCTCCTCCTCCATCAAACCTGGGCCTTTTGCCCGGGTTCCATGCTCCACGACCGACTGGTCGGCTACCGGTGCTCACTGGTGCCTTCCTCGCCTCCTGAAGACATTCCCTCTGGTCCTGCTCAATAATAGTAGCGTGCTTCACCGCATCTGCAAGGGTCCGCGGCATACTGTTGATCACACGTGATCGGTGCGGCTGTCTCAGTCCCTTCACGAACTTCCTCGCCCGCTGCTCTAGGGTCACACAGATCTCGGGGCATTAACGCTCCAAAGCGTTGAACCTGCTGATATAACTCGCCAGAGTCATCTCCTTCTGCTCCAGCGACATGAACTCCTCCCTCTTCCGATCCCTGACGTGCTGGGGAAAGTACTGCTCATGAAACGCCTCCAGACACTCCTCCCAGCTGACGTCCTCACGGTCCTCAAACAAAACCGTGGATGTGGTCCTCCACCAGTTGGCTGCCTCGCCATCAAATACATAGGTGGCCAGACCCACCATCCTCTCAGGTGCAACTCCAATCGCTCGGAAGATCTTCTTCATATTGAAGACCTAGTCCTCCGCTACCTTTGGAGCACTCCAGCCATCAAAACTCGGTGGGTGCTGACGCATAAACTGATCATGCTCAACGCCCATCCCGCCATGCACATTCTGGGATGCCTGACGTTCCATAAACTCGCCCAACCAGTTGGCGCCCTCAGTGGCGTCACTAGCATCACGATCACGCGGAGTACTCCTCACGCGTCTAGGAGACATCTGACAGAAGAAACAATCACAAACTTCAGCCATGAATGCATGCCAAAAGATAAAATGCATGTGTCCTATTGCTACAAGGGTGGTTTCATTGGGAATCACATAAGAATCGACCGTTCTGATACCAAATTGTAACATCCCGAAACAGCAGAAATTTAAAATCATTAATAAGACATCAGAGACTAATAATCAAAGACGGGACTGTTACTTCTCATTAAATGTAAAAACGGTGCACCATATTACATCAGAGTTTGTCAAAAGCTACATGATTACATCAGATAAACAAAAGGAGATAGTAGTAATTATGTCGACCTCAGTGGTCCCAACGAGAGGATCTGATCCCAAGATGTGCGCGCCCGCCGACTCCACCCGAACTGGACCTACTACGGTCCTGATATAAAACATGCAACAACAATGCCTGAGTTTCCATAAGGAAACCCTGTATGCCAAGCTCACCTATATGCATGCAGTAGTACAAATGAACCTATCATATTAGTAGCATGTCATGTCATCAACAGTACGAAAATAGTTTCCCCGAAAGGTTACACTGGACGTCAGTCCGACAATCATCATTGGGTCTCCCAAGGAGACCTACCGTAGGCACATATGGTCTAGCGGAACATGACGTGGCACACCCCACACGCGGCTATACTAATCATGGGGTTCGACAAGGAGCATTCGCTACGTCCGCGTCATAAGAAACAGATCTATAACTTCGTGGTCGAAACCACACCAACGGATCTGTCGCTCGGTCTGTCCATCAATCATCATCTCAGTAGGTGCCCATATGAGGAACATAGCCGGAACAACATCGGCTCATCAATCATCATCGCCGGAATAGCATCAGTGGTCCATCAATACGTCCGGCACAACATCGGACGGTTCCAGACCGAAGTTTGCCAGGTCATCAGGCTCCACGAGCCGCACACCAACTGCACCGCTATAAAAGCAGGACAGCGACCTCCGTAGCCACGTAGGTCGGTAGTCACCTCACTCAACGACAGTTGCGTGCCCACACTCATCATACATTGGGATCCGCTATCCCTCAAGCATGCTACTCTACAATGAGTCCAATCAATCCATCATATTAGTCACGATCCATACATGGAGGTGACGTGTCCCGAACGCCCACACTCTTCCACACGGCGGTCCCTGGGCAGACACGCGTAACGCGCCCACCGTCACCTAAACGGCGAGGACACAAGTTTCCGTGGAAAGAGTTGGCATCCTAAACGGGACCAGAAATTCAGTCATGTGCAAAAATGGTCGACCGAAAGAGGCAACCCGGTCGATCGCTTCCTCAAGGGAATCGGTCGACCGAAAGTCTGCAACGATCAAACTCTTTGCGCAAAACTTAAGTCCCAACGGTCGACCGTTGATCTACAACCGGTCGACTGAAACGAGGTCAAAATCCGGAGTCTGGTCAACATCAATTCAAAACTATCGGTCGACCGACTCAGGGGTCTCGGTCGATCGAAAAAGTACCAGGGCATCCTAGTAATTGTAAGTCATATAACGGTCGACCGCAAACAAGCATAAAAAACCAGTACACTTAAGTTCCCGTCGACTGACCACAAGGAACCGGTCGACTGAAAACAACCAGGCAATCAAAATACACTACATTCGGTCGACCGCCCGAAGGGACCCGGTCGACCGTTGGTCGTCTTTAACCTTGCACCACCCAAGGTTTTAGGCAAAACTCGCCGCCGGGGAGGTCTCCGACCTCCGCCGACCAACCAACACGACCCTCACGCGAGGGTGGACAATCGAAACACACTATGAAGCCAACATACCTCAAAGAAGATGACGAAACTGTCGGAGTCTCGCTCACGCACGTCGTCTTCGCAACCTCCTCGCACGTCCACCTCCTCGCAACAGCCTCCGCACCGCGTCACGCCGGGGCCTCCAAGTCCTCTGGTTCCCCGGAAAGAAAAGGAAGAGAGTGAGGGAGAGAAAACGAATGGAAGAGAGAGAGGGATTTCTTCTCTTAACCCAACCAAAACCCGAGTCAACAGTAACCTACACCCTCAACCCATCACTCTCCACCACGCCTACTGTTCACGCCTCTCCTCTTCCCCAAGCAACCACTGTGCAACTCCTCTTCCCCATGCTAATCCTTCTCCTAATCACCATCTCTCCTCTTAACACCCATTAGCCCCTAATCGGGTTATGGGTTCTAACAGATGCACTACAGAGTTTTCTTGGATGCGTGCTTAATTGTTTTACCAATTAGTTTGCACTATGGTTACATTGTATAACTTCTTTAAGATATATCAAGATGTGAGATTAATTGCTGAACCACAGAACTACCATCAATTAACAAGATTACAATATAAAATTGTCGCTTCTATTAGATGAGTCGACATTTATTATCACAAGAAACCCTTCCAAGTGTAGTACCAAATGATTTTCAGCCATCAAGTTCTTATATAGTCTATAGCAAATCTGTGTTTTTTTCAAAAATTTAGGTCGGTGTACTTGAAATGAAGCATGTTTCGAAGTATTGCCCAAACATCCAAAATTTGAAACAAAAAGTCTTAAAACAAGATCCATCTGGTAGTTAAAACTACCCCGCAAGTAAGATTACTATCAAACTAAGCTCTACCAATTAAGCACCACTTAAGTATGACGTACCTATGAATTTGCAGTGCTGGCAACTGCGATGCTGCGAATTCTCGACGATTTCTTCCATGACGTACAAAGTTATACACACTGGAGGGTCGCCGCGGTGGAGCTCGAGCTGGAAAGACCACCGCCGGGCCCCACCATCGCGGTCTCCGAACTCCAGAAGCTCCCTCACATTCTCATGGAAAGACCCTTCAAAATGGACAGGATGTCCTTGGCTACAGAAGTTCTTGAAGCTATAGATCCTGTCCCCATGCTTCCTCTTCTTTGTACATATTGCATGGTTCATAGTGTCTACTGGAATCTAGATTGGCATGTATCATGTATGCATGCATGAGTCTATAAAGCTAAGTTAGTATTAATTCTGGAATTAGTAGGGAAAGGATCAAACGGTTAGTACCTGTAAATAAAATTTTCAAGAACATGACATGCATTGCACTTAGGATATAGATGGGTGGTGAATTCCAGATGTCTTGCTTAAAGCATGATTTGGGTTGGACCCAATTTTATAGTTGAGTTCCACGAGCAGATCGGAGGAGTATGTGAAGTGATGGGAGTGTAGGAACTTAATTACGGCCATGCTTTTGTCCCTTCAACGGTCCCAGCCAATGTGTCGCTGCCATCGGCGTGTGTAGTGTGGCCAACTTTATCTCAAATGTAGGTTAAGGTCAGCATATATTTGTGGCATAAGTTTCTTGAAGATGCTTCATTTGTACTGAGTTTCGTGTAATTTCACGACAATACGAGTGCGTAATTGAACCAGTAGTAGATAAAAATGTGCCGCCCGACGCAACGTCGACTTAACCAAAATTTCTTACTGTACTTTTTAAGGGGTGAAAGAGGAAAAATATACCTCATTCATGCAACTCGAGTTGTTCAAACCTTAAACCACTTCGTTGGTTGGCTGACAGGAATTATCAATGATCTATCATCTATGCCTTTGATATTACTTTGGTGTTTCAGCTATGCAATCTAGATTTCACAATAGTAAGTTTCTGGAATTTAAAATTGATTCGAGAAGGGCGAAAAGTGAAGAAGAAAATATGTTCAAGAAACAATCTTCCATTCAGCCAAATGAAGTGTATTTCCTTGAGAGGGTACAAATAGTTGAACATTACCCTATAAATATTGAGATACACAACTGCATCTTAAAATAGAAAGACATGTATGATGTGGTTAAATTACCTTGAATAAACCTCCCCTGATCGACACCGCAATTACAATAGCGTATATAAGCATCAACAATAAACATCATAACAAGCAACAGAAACAAAATGCAGTTTGACGTGTACAACCTCTGGGATGAAATAAAATAATAGTTCTGTTAGGAATTAAAACTAATTCCAAATACGCATAATCGAAATAGCAAATCCAATTGGCTAATAATTAAGATTAAATGCAAATCCAAAATTCAAACCACACAAAACACGCAAGATTTAACGTGGAAACCCAATGTGGGAAAAACCACGGACGACACAACTCCAAATCCACTATAGAGAAATGTATTACAAAGAGAGACTTACAGGAGACGCGAACGAACCGACAAAGACACCGGGCTCAAATTCTCCCAACGAATCAACAACGATGCTCTTTCTTTTCTCTCAAAATGCAAAGTAGACAATAGGAATCAACCTTTTAGCAAAGGGGGACGAAATTGCCTTTATATAGTAGGCTTAAACAAGTATTAATTGCACCAAATCGCGTGGAGAAATATGCAAAACGTGAGCAGAACTGGGTCCAAACGGTCGACCGAACGGGTGTTTCGGTCGACCGATCCTTTAACCGTATCACAAACCAGCTTTTACCGGTCGACCGAAAAGCGACAGTAACTTTTCTTTATTGCGTGAGTGCATACTCGGTCGACCGAATCACTTAAGTTTCAGTCGACCGAAAATCGACATGCATTTTTCTCCCAGTTCCTCGTATGTGCCCGGTCGACCGAATACTAAGTTTTGGTCGACCGACAACTGACATGCACTTTTGCCCAGCTCCTCGTGTGTGTTCGGTCGACCGAATCCTAGATTTCGGTCGACTGAAAATGGACGCGCACTTTTGCTGGACAATTCAACACACACCCGGTCGACCGAACTACTCCTTCCGGTCGACCGATTGTCTGTTTTTCTGCACGAATACTTTAAATACATATTCAAGGTAAACAACAACAATCTCCACATTTACCTTGAATAGCCCCCAGAAATCTTTGAAAGAACACTTCCTTCCTCATTGTGTCGTTGTCTTAGCTCCACCTACTCGGAACTCAAACCAACCAAGTTCACGCATACCATGAACTTAGTTGAAATAACTGGCTTCGTCAACATAATTGCCGGATTATCTTCAGTGCCCACCTTCTTCACCACCACACCTCATTCAGCAACAATTTCCCGAATGAAGTGATAACGGACGTCGTTATGTTTCGTCCTCTCGTGATACATTTGATCCTTCGTTAGATGAATATAATCCCCCTAAATTTTTCTTAACCACACTCAGAAACAATTGAAGCGCCCTACATTCTCTCCCCTACATGTCATTTCAGAATCAATCCCAGGCAAAACACAAAAAAATTATCAAAAAATTCTAGAAAATATAAACAAATAAAAAACACATTCTCATAAAAAAAATTATAAAAATGATTTTAAATAATTTTTTCTAAAACAAAAACTCAAAAAAAAAACAAAAAAAAAGTAACCAATGGGAGGGCACGTGCCCCCAACCACCCAGAATTTCCACTCGGGCGGATGGAAATTCGATCTTGCTGCCTACGTGACCTGGCGGTGTACAGTACCGCCCGGGCACACAGTAACTGTTAAGGATGGCCTTAGGGTTGTAAACGGGGCAGATAATTCCAGTATACCTGGTCACCCACCCCGGTCGAGTACAGATACAAAATTTTACACATGTTCAAAAATTCATATATGTATACTCGTACCTGTTTACCCGGTTAATAAATAGGTCGAGTATGAGTATACGCATTACACATACTCGTTAATATATATTAAATATTTTTATATGAGAATGGATTCACTACCTTTAAAATTTGTTGACATAGATTGCAATTGTTGATAAAATCAAACGTAAACTCCAAATTGAAAATTCAAACCGTATTATCTTCATTTACAGCATAAGTAGATTTAAAAAGTTGAAAATCCTAAAAATTGGAACACGTTTTATGTAATATTTAGATATGTAAAAATGAACGTACTACATTCATTAAAATCTCCAATTTATAGATCTTAAATGAAACGATTACAAAAATTTATGATTTTCAATTTCCTTATCTCTACTTATGTTGTAGATCAAGATTTATGATTTAGATTTTCAACTTGAAGTTTACATTTGTTTATCGACAAACACAACTATGTGTCAACAAAATATAAAATTTAAGATTCCTCCTCTTTTTATATATTATAATAGAGTCAAGATCTAGTATTTTACTAATTTAAGTCATCTTCAATCTCACTGTTAGATCTAAATTACAGTTATTTTACAATTAATATTCATCATTTATTAGCATAATTACTCAGCCTAAATCTACTTTACAATTTCAGAAGAACGATGGATACGGTGGAGACTTAAAATAGTAAAATTATTTCCCAAGCTCACTAAAAAATTTCTTTATTATAATATATATTATAATGAGCCCGAGTTAGTTAGAATAAGAGTTGGTTAGAATAAGCATCATAAGGCACGCTCCTTTATCTTTCGTAGCATTCGGCTTTCGTTTGCACCACATTAGGTTGCCTGTTCCTGTTGCCTTAAGTTATGCTAGCTATATGAACACCTGCTCTGTTGCATCCAACATTGAATATCAGTCGACCGACGTGCAGCTGAATAGGTGGCATTGTCGTAAGCCAAATATGGAATTTTTCCATTTTTGTGGGGTTTGAAGCTTACAAGTGGAGAGGGCTTCCTGTTATGCTTCAAGAATGTAATGAAACAAAGTTGCCCATGGTGTCATCTTTTTGTTAAGCTGCAATGGTGTTTGTGTGTGTGTGTGTTTTTGCTTATCCTGAAGGTGAAGTTGGCTGAGTGCAATGGTGTTCCTGTTATCCTGAAGCTTAAGTCTTAGATGAGCCTGATGAGGGATGTTTTCGATGACTTTTAAGAACTTATAATGTGGAGACGTGGGAAAGTGTTTCAGGAAAATCCAAATAAAAATAAAACTTGTGTTAAAAAAACAAAAACATTATTATACACACCCTACACGTTTACTCATTCCTGACCCGGGATACAAAAAATTTAGACCAAATATATACTCGTACCCATCAATTTAACCAGGTACACCCCTACTCACACTTGATGGACCTCTGTATATGTGGCAGGCAAAGAACAAAGATGCTCGGAATCCTACAGAACCAAGCACGAGAAAGAAGCCATAGCAGATGCAGGCCATGTAACCAAAAAAGAAAGGTGTCTGCATAAATCCAGACATATCTGCGGGCATCGTAGTAAAATAGGCAGTATGCGTAGAAAATAAGCCAGTTGAACCGCCACAGAGAAACGACCTGATAGGTAAACAGCAAGATTGTCACAAGAGTGAAATTGTTGTTTCTAATGATAATGTCGGATGTCTTAGTATTATAGTAGCATTTTGTCATGAACTCTGTATATTTTTTGATGGATTCTGTATATATCAATACAATCTAAGAGTAATAGAACATCTTTCAGTAAACAGTTCATGGAGTTGAACTGAGATACTTATCTTGTTCCAATTACCATAATGTGCAAAAAAAAATCCTTCGAATAAAATTACTTTTCTTTTTAACCTCTAGACTTTCCTAGTGTCTCTCCTCCAACACGAGATGTACGGAAAAGAGGTCTACAATGGTTCCTGGGGCCAAGGTCAACAAATTAATGTCAAATACATGATAATTTCAATACAAAGGAATGATGAATTTGTATTTATTCTTTGGCCACAGGTATGGTCTTAATCCATTTAAAACTCTTGGATTCATTGGATACATTTCCAGTTTCCCCAGGTAACAGTACAAGTACTTTTCTTAACTACCAAATATTCTAGATCTCAATGTCTAGTAGCCATAGCAATACACGACGAACGGACAAACGAATATAGGAAGATTTTTCAAAATAAAATTATTTTAAAAACAATTCCAAATTAAATCTTTTTGGAAAGTATTTTCCATACTAGACCCGTTGTCACCACGTCGCGACACGTGGTGGCGGTGGGTTTATAGAACTCGACGTTTGAAACGCCGAGTTATGTAAAAATTTATTTTGAAGAACGCAACGTGTCAGATGTCGAGTTCTTCATAACACAACTTGGTGTTTAAGACACTGAGTTCTACATAGTTCCAACACTTGAAAAAAAATTACATCCCTTAGGAGAGTGCGGAGCCAGTTCGGATGCTTAATTGAACTCGGCAATAAAGATAATGATGATATCTGTAAAAAAATAATTTCATTAACCAATACTAATTAATATAAAAAATAAACTAACTTACAAAAAATGACAAATAGGTGGAGGCCGGAGCGGCAAAATGTCTCCCATTTTGGTGGCACCCCCAACTTAGGACTTTTATGTAACCAAATTAACTCATCATATTATCTCATTAAGGTGGTTAAATGTTAAGACACTCATGATTAAAGATAATATAAGTTAAATGCTAAAACAATACAATAGTCGATCAACATAAGACTTCTATTTGAATCTCACAAAGAGGTAAATTTCGAATTAGAACGAGTTGTTTGCTAAAATGTCTCCCATACAGAACTCGACACCTTCATCGTCAAGTTCGATTAAACATCTGAACTGGCTCCGCACCCTTGTAACGGGTGCGAAAAATTTTGTCAAGTGCTGGAACTATGTAGAACTCGATGTCTTAAAAATCGAGTTGTGTTTCGAAAGACTCGCATCCTACATGCCAAGTTCTTCTAAATGTTTTTCAAAACAAATTTTTATAGAACTCAGTGTTTCGAGTTCTCTATTTTATTTTTTTGCAAAACACGACGTTAGCAACGTCGAGTTATGTATACATTAAAAAACAAAACCCACCACCACCATGTGTCGCGACGTGGTGGCAGCATGTCTAGTATGGAAAATACATTCCAAAGATGTTTGATTTGGAAAATTTTAAAAAATAATTTTATTTTGAAAAAACTTCCAAGAATATATGCTTAAATTGGTAGTCCCAAGTCCTAACCCCGAAAGGTTGTGCAGAATTTTATTTTTTGGATAAAGTTGCGTGGAAAGTTGGAATAGTAAACCATCCACAAACTCTACAGGAGAAGCAAATCTACAGACAACCCACCTATTGTGTTCAACCTCGTCAAACTGACTGGGTTGGGGGTGGAACGCGAGTTCAGTTCCCATCCTCGTAACCACCTGGGTTGGTGGATACGGATATGTAATCACCTTAATAATTAAAATTAATTCTACAACTTATAAAAAAACAAATCTACAAAAAACTGACAAAAGTAATATAAATGGGAAAACCATATGCTTTGCAGAAAAAGGAAGAAAAAAAAAGATAACAGCTAAACTATTTTGGAATATGGGGAACATCATACTGCAATCACAAGTTCCTAGGTTCGTGGAGACAAATTGGAGCATAAATTTATTAGACTTCCACATCCAAGATCTATTGATATCAAGCACTGCACTACAATCCCTCAGAAGGAAGATTAAGATACAGAACATGATAAGAGAGAAAAGAGAAATAACAGATACAAGAACAACTGCCGTATATTAGAAGATTAGATCTTACCTCCACCACCAATCGTGGTCTTCGACAGCAAGCTGGAAGCATGTGAGAGCTACAGTGATGAAAGCTGTGAAGATGAGGAGGATAATGAAGACAATAAAAAGGATGCTGTATACGCTGTAAGTCCTGTGTCCCCAGACGCTTGGAAATATGTAGTAGAGTTCAACACAGATAGCACTGAAAGGTAGAATCCCAGCCATAGCCATCTGTGGGATTGTTCCACGATACCAAGGTAGTTGTGGAATTTCTCTAGGATACTTGGTAGTAAGAACTGGAGCTTGGAACTCGGCCTTACTGTTTTTACCTGCAATCCCTCCTAAAACAAGCAGTGGCGAGGTGACTAGGGTCCAAATGAGGACAATAACTACTATGGTGCCAAAAGGAATAGCTGCCGTGGAAGTGTAAACAATAGCAACGGTATTGAGAAAACAGAATGTAAAGAACAAAGGGCCACAGAAAAGGCATCCTGTCAATAACAGATTCCTTACCTGCAATAGAAAGAACATGAATAAGCTACACATTTAAGATTATAAAAGGATTGGAGTGTATCTTGAGTTTTAACGTGTTCTGACAATACACCTTATTACATGTTGCAGTGAGCAAAAGTATTATGTTGGAAAAAATAATTCTCTCTTCCAGTTTCCACATCAAGTAAATACACAAGCGCATAAGAGTAATTCATTTGCACTTTCCACATACAGTAAAAAAAACATATAGCAATAACAAAAGTGTGTTCCCAGTTTGTTCCTCCAAGTTGGCAATAGAAGGATGTGGCAGTATAGCCAGCTATTACAGATGTTAGAGCATATATGATCACCAGCGCAGTGAAAAGAGCTCCCCTGTTGTAGGGATGGAAAACTCCAATCAGAGCAAGAATAAAAATGAAAATGGTACTGCAACATTGAAACAATTGATTGAAGATAATGAGATATAGAATGGAAGAACATCGAATAGGTGTATCTAGTCAATACGAAAAATATAGTAAACCTAGGAAGAAAAGCCAGCATTCCAGAGGAAAGCAATAAAAGACTTGCAGTGTAAATAACCGAGTGCCTGAACCAAGACAAGCAGCAAACAATGACTTGTATCTAGGAAAGACGTCACCATGTATATACTTCCATCCAGTCTCTTCTTGGTCGTCCACAGACTCTTCATCATGTGCATATCTTTGAAACAAAGAACAAGGAACACTAGTCTAAACCTCACACCCAAACAAACACTAATCAGAAAATCAAAGAGAATCCCAAACATGAAACTAATATTGTTGAACTGTTCGATTCTTGCAATATTTTTTTTTATCGTTCAATTCTTACAATATTAAAGATTCCATAACTATTTTGTATTTAATTGAAATGTTTATAGTATCTCCTCTTTACATTTTTGGTTGTTAAGCGGCAAGCCTGAAAGAGGTAGGGACAATGTTCTAGAGCTGCACATCAGCATATGTGACCCTGTACGTGAAATTGTAAAAAGATTTTTTTTAATTTTGTTTTGAAAAATATCCAAAAAAATGAAAATGATCGGGAAATCATAAAAAATTAAGAAAATTCAGGAAAAATATGGGAAATATCAAGGAGATAAGGAACAATATTTATAAAATACAAAATATACATTTATCAACACAAAAAAACACAAAGCCCCTTACTACAAGTAATTAACTTAATTCAAACTAGCAGAAGGAATTACGTACTACAAAAACAATTTACCTTAAAAAAACATCTCAACCGTCTATTTTCATTTTTCTGACACCATGTGATTTGTGCCCTCACATCCCATCCCTTTTCTTCTTTCTCCTCTTGCCAAAGTCAAATGGGAGATAAGCAAAACAATATCCCACCCTACCCACGTTATTTGTGCCCTCACATCCCATCCCTTTTCTTATTTCTCCTCTTGCTGAAGTCGAATGGGAGATAAGCAAAAGCTGCAAAACAGTATCCCACCCTACCCACGTGATTTGTGCCCTCACATCCCATCCCATCCGGGGCTTTTGCTGAAGATGGCCTATGCGGCCGCAGTGGCCGCACAAGTCGCACCCAACACTGTGCGGAGGTCGCATATGCGACCTCAGTATGTGGCCACACTTTAAAACATGGCATAGGGAAAGTAATTATGAAACGTGGAAAAAACTTGTATCAACCTTACATTACATTCATATAAAACATGTTTTACAACAAATACGAAAGTTTATTACCTTAATCTAACTCTTAACAAATAACAATGAAGAAACATCGGTGTGCATTAAAAGGCCATCAGGGAATTTACATTTTACTAGGTTGAACCCTAAATAATAATTTGTATCTCGAGTTCTAATTTGTAACCCTTATAGTCACATATTACATTGGATATGTGAATCATGTGATGCTATGAAGTGAGCACCATTTATACACAAAATGTCATTTTTCTGATTGAAGAAGTAAGAACTTGAATGCTACTGCACCATAACTCCAAGGCATCCCAAGCTAAAAGATATGAGTTAGCTAAATAAACTTATCCAGTTCCTAATCAGAAATAGCAAAAGGTGCAACATATCATCATATACCATGATGTACAGAAGAGAGAAGAGTGATTCTTACTTGACAAAATCATTCTTGAGCATCCGCATCAATATCGTAGCAAGGAACCCTGTCAGGAGAAGTAGGGTAATGCAAGAGTTCACGATTGAGGACCAAAGTATCTCAAAATGTTGGGGGCAAAGATGAAGACTGGGAGTACTTCTCCATTCGGTTTTCAAAAGGAGTTGAAGTCTCTTTCCACTTAACAGAATACATAAATTCCGCTTCAACCTTTCTATCTTCAGTAACATTCATAAGAGCATCGGGATCTTTTCTTCAAATTGATTTCAATCACGCAATTCTTTTTATAAAATACATCAAACTGGATGTGCTTGTAAATATAGTACTTGGATTCTTCGGGTTCACCCTTTCCATCCTTCACCTTTCCGATGAATCCCCACAGTGGCAGGTCATCATAGTACATCTGGAAGTAATAGTCCTTGTTGAAAGCATCCCGGAATTGGGTCACTTCTTCTTTCGTAAGAGTCTTCTGGCATATCACTTTTGAATCCAGATCAACAAGAAAATCAAGCTTGTTGGGAGCATCAACGAGTCTATCTCCACTCAAAACTTCCGCAAGAGCTGCCTTTTTCTCTTTGAGGTGGTCTGTTTTCAGGACAACAATGAAATGAGACAATTCATACTAAAAGCTAAAATTTATAAGGTTATAGGTTCAAGACAAACCTGGAGTGCAGAAGGGCAGGTCAAAGTACCTATACGTCTCACTGAGGCAACAATTGTGGAACATAGTTGGAAAGTAGCAAGGTGACAACCATGTCTACTGCAAATACAGAAGAGCAATACAAGTCTTAAAGAGCGTTGAGGATCAAAATCAAACAGATTCGGGGGTCTCTGAGCCGTGCACCAACCCGGGCAGGTCCATGAGCTTGGAGGCAAGATTCACAAGGGACAAGAAGTGCATAAAGGTGACTCGGAGCACAGGGCAGAATGACAGGTGACACTGATCTTATAAGTTATAACTACTCATTAGAAAATTTTAAAAAACAATAAATATGCAAATATCAAATACAGTAAGTAGTCAGTAACTCTGTCCAGGGCTATGGGGTCGTTGCCTTCGTTTTGTGCAACATAAAGCTACCACATATGCAATGTTCCTTGCTTTCCAGGAAATGAGCAAACATCGATGAACTACACCAAATTGTGTTGCAAAAAAGAATTGCAAAATGTTGGTTACTCGCTATCAAGCCTACTCCTTTATATCTCAAAAACTTAATCTGGCGGTGGACATACTCTTACAATGAAGCAGTCCAGATTGCCTTTGCTAACCATTCCGTGATGATCTTTCCAACATTGCCCTATAAGAGTGCACATCAGTATGTGTGACCTCGTAACTTTTATTTTTTGGGGGCAAGTTGTTACCTTGTAATTCCCATGTCTACTAATGGACAGTATAAACTGAAATGGAACCCAGGAAATAGACCAACAGTGTAACGTCCCGAAACAGCGGAAATTTAAAAATTTATAATCAAGACAAAGGAACTCAATAATCAAAGACGGGACTGTTACTTCTCATAAAACAAATAGCGGTGCACCAAAATTACATCAGAGTTTGTCAAAATGATACATGATTACAACAAAACGACAACAGAAGATAAAACGTAATCATGTCGACCTCAGCGGTCCGAGAAGAGGATCCAACTCCAAAATGCGCGTGCCCGCCGATCACCACCCAACTGGACCTACTGCGGTTCTGAAAATATATAACAACAATGCCTGAGTTTCCAGAAGGAAACCTCGTATGTCAACTCACCTATATGCATGCATTACACAAATGAACTTATCATACTAGTAGCATGTCATGGCATCAACAGGAAGGAAAACAGTTTCCCCGAAGGGTAAAACAGGACATCAGTCTGACAATCAACATCGGGTCTCCCGCGGAGACCTACTGCAGGCACATGCAGCTTTACAGCATGCGACATTGCACCCCCCACACGCGGCTACACTACTCAAAGGTTCGGCAATGCTCGCCTCCCTTCCCTTCCCCATGCAAAGCCAACTCTAATCTTCCATTATCCTCTCTAACCTAGGTTTGGGTTCTAACAAACAGTGCTTTTGTGTCACCTAAAATCTATTTGGTCCACTACCTCTACGAAATTATGGACTTCGATGGTGTGGGCTGTCGACATAACTCTATTGTCAACTGTAAATTGGCTAATATTTTCTTCCTTAACCAAGAGTTAGCCATTAAGGACTGGTTCATGTTCATTCCTAAAGAGATTCCTCTTTATAAAATGAGATGCTCAATTGTAAATTCCTTCAGACCAGCATATTTCACTCATAAGACCACAATGCCCAAAATGCAACTTATCAGAACCCACCACAAGCGTCGGATATTCAAAACGAACTTAAAATCTAGATAAGATCGATATTTCAGTTAACACAAATCTCCAATTGCATCCTACGCCCTCAATTGCCACATCAACCTTGACTCCTTGAGGTCGTGAAACAGCAAATCTCGCATTCCTCTCGGATGAGCAACTCCCGACCTCAAGCTCTTTTCAGGAACAAAACTAATCGCATTAGTTCCATCACTTGGAGGTTCCACCATCACTCAAGGGGATTCCGTTCTACCGTAAACGCGAGAAACCACTCCATTTCAAATGCAATTAGTAGGCCCAAATGAGCATCAGACGAATCGGAAGAATACCTCGTCCGAGCTCGAAATTCTCGGGAATATCTTCCCGGATCCCAACGCACAGATCAAATTACGAAAAAGGAAACACGAGATTCAAAGAAAGCAACGCAAACATCGACCGCAGATCCGAGGAGTTCCCACCTGGGGTTGTGGAAGGGCCCCACTTTGTTGGCGTAGAGAGGCACGGCGTCGCCGGTTTTGTAGCGGTGGTCGGAGGCGTCGGAGAGTACTCCGACAACGGCGAAGCAAAGGAGGAGAGTGGCGGCGGAGGCCACCGCCGGGACCCTAGAGAGACGCATCGGCGGGGAACGGAAAGGTTTGGGCCGATATCGATCTCAGTCGTTTTCCGGAAGTAAACGAGTTGACGTTTGAGTCGACGGTTCGGTTTGGTTTGGTTTGGTCCGTTTGGAGCTGCAGATTTTGTGTGTGGGTCCCGCATTTTGACACGTGCCTTGTTAGATATTTACAGGATTTACACTTTGGTGTTGTGCATTTACAGATATTCGAATATCTATCAGTTTGTATCCGTATTTAAATTTGAACATTTAATCCGAGAAAAAATATCCGTGAGATCGTATTCGTATCTGATTCGTAAAGTCGGGGAGCAGATATGATTATTGGTACATCCGATCCATATAATATCTAATCCGAAATCGAATATCCGCAGTACAACATCTGTATTTGTATCTGTAATATTATATAACATATATAATTATATATATAGTTATTCTTTAAATTAATGAAATATATATATATATATTAAGTATTTTTTCTATAAATTACCCAAGTATATAAAATATCCTAAATTCCTAACCTAAAGTCACAAAAAACCTCGTCTCATTCTTCCATGCCACAACTCCTACCACTTTCACCCCCTATCATCCAAACATAAGACTCCATCCTAAATTCCTCTCTCATCGTTCCCTCCTCGTCCTTCGTCTTCATGAGTTCCATTTCCATCGTTTTATTAAGAGAGATTGTTGACTTTGGGTACGCATCTGTCGACGCTGGAGGTGGCCATGATCTACTACGTTTGAATTTTGGTTGTAGTCTATACTCTGTATAATTTTGTATATGTCTCACTTCCTGTTAACAAGCTTCGCTTCGTTATGGTCTAGAGGCAAGGTGTAACATTTTCATTTTTTTGTAAGGAGGTTGTTCCAAATTCACTTAGTTTGGATCTTATTATTATTTTTCTGAAGAATCATTTAGATGTGAATATGTTTCATGGTATTTATTAGTGTTCGCTTTCTGCACGAGGCATGTCAATCTTGTGGTTATTTTTTCACACGCTTCAGTTATTAGAGTATCTTGAGTTGTTGTGTATAATTATATGATTATATCTTAGGGGTAAAAACAAATTTTAAGCAGATTTCCACGTGAATTAGAATATTTGGGGATCATATTAGTTCACAAATTTCGAAACGGATATCCAAACCGGATACAGATTTTAATATGAATATTTATCTCTAGATACATATAATATCTGTATTCAATCCGTATACGACAGATTCCAAAACAGATATTCAATTTAATATCCATCCGGATACTGATGTAACATTTGTTTAGTGGATACAGATATAGATAGATCTGGTCCGTATCCGGTCCGTTGACACCCCTAATGTTGTCAATAGAAATGGTTTTTGTTAGTTACACTTACACATTAACAATCACCCGTTTCTGTCCCCTGGACATAGTGGAGTTGGTTAAGAGTGAGTGTTTATTCTTCTTCGAATGTAAGTTCGAACCCCGACTCCGTATGTCAAACGTTCTGGTGAAAATGGTGTGTACCGCCTCTAGTTTAGACACCCAAGTGGGAGCAGGTACCGGGAAATTCTGGATCATCAAAAAAAATCACATGTTTCACCGTGGTTGTTTGAACTTTAAAATACGACAATCACCTTCTTTTACTTTTGTTTTGTAACACTTTATTCTCTTAATTTTTTGTTGAACTATAACAATTCATTAGTTTCTATATATTTTGCGTTATTTTTATTTTTTGTGTTGTATGACTAATACACCATGAAGTTTGGATAATAGTGAAGGTCAAATCTGGTATGAATTTGGTTAAAATGACAACCAGTCGGACATAAATTTTGACAAAACCCGACATCCTAATTGATCTAAATTTTAATTTAAGGTTAGTGGATTCCAAATTGAAAATCCAAACTATAGATCTTGATTTACAATATATGTAGATTAAGGAGGTAAAAATCACAAAATTCGAAACACATTTTACACAATATTTAGAGATGTAAAAATAAAGTTACAATTTTTGATTTTTAGATCTTATATGAAACGATTACTAAACTTTATGATTTTCAACATCCTTAATTTACTTATGTTGTAGATCAAAATATGTTGTTTGGATTTTTAATTTGGAGTTTAGATTTGATTTTATTGTAAAATGTAATCGTTGATCAACAAAATTTAAGGAACAACGAATCTATCCTCTTCATACAAAGTGTATTGTATTAATCTGAGAAAGTTGACTGTCAAACCATAATGACGACTGATTAGTGATTACCATAGTAATCTCACTAAAGCAATATGATTGTTGTTACTTAATATGATACCAATAATAATAATGAGTATGTTCTTTCAGAAGAGAAAAAAAGAAGTTTGCTTCATAAACCCGTCCTTCCGATCGTCATTTACTTAGTGATCGTTCTTACTTTCCGGACAACGGTTGATTCGGCATCTTTGGATGATTATGCTGACTGAGACTATTTATTATTTCCAACGAAGATATCAATCTTGGAACAAAAAGATCATTATGAACTTGGTAAAAGGTCATCTACTCATGTCTAGTAGCGACTAGCGACTTTTTAGAATAACCATATAAAATTCTTCTGAAGTTAATAAGTAAGATTCCTCAAGGATACGTGGGGGTGTTTAGATTTGGAAACACATATCGAAAGTAGTGGGGATCTATACTCTAATCATTCCCATGTCCTAAACTCCTAATAACAAATTGGTGTTACAAGACACTTTTTTTTCCTTTGATTTTTTAAAGTTAAGTCGTTGCTACATAGAATCTAACTGGCTAAATATAGAATTTTAATGATTACATTATGATAGATACAAGTACAACAGAACAAAATCTCATCAAAAGAATGTCACTATTCATTAAATGACAATACTTATTACTTAGTAGACATGCAATCATGTCTCTTTGCATATCGTGTTTATTCATGTTACATGTATGTATTCTTGTTAATGTGTCATCTTTATGTATGTTAACATGATATATCATATATTTGCTACGCCGGATGGATCTAGAAAAGCAATCTGACTTCTGAGTCAGGCAAAATATATTCAATATACAAAAGCACACATACATCAACAAATTATTGCGCTAATGACATAATTTATAAAATGTGGGCATTAATTCGAAGAGAAAATAATCGTAGGATGCACAAAACTTCAATATTTCACTTTTTTGACATTGATAACCCTGCACTTGTCTTCATACTTACACATGAAGTTCACCTGATGTCATGTCGTTTTTCCTAAAAGTCCAACATTTACCATTCGTATAATCTAATCATCCTCTGATTTTCGTAGCCACACCTACATTTTCATTTAAAAACTCTTTTGCATAGGTGCTTAGAGATACGTACACTAAAAGTTCTCTATATTTACATGGTAAGTTGATTGTCAAGATATTTTTCTTAGCCAAAAACAAATAAAAAAAATAAAATGATTTATTTTCTTGGAATCTATATATTAGGCCGATGCCAAAAAAAAAACTACCTCCGGAGGAAATAAGGGTAAAAAATCCCTCTTATTGGTGCGAACCAATTTCAAATTAACAAAATAAATAAATATCAATCTACGATAATATAGTACCAAGTCATAGTCGATTGGATGCAATTACACAATTCACTTTAGTAATTAAAATTAACTCGATAATAATTATGTTTATAAAAGAAATAAAGAACTCAAATGAAACGGGGGGTCCATAAGTATGCATACATCACAAATTACCACCACCCTTTTCATGCTATTTAAAGAGACCTCTATAATCATGTATCATGTATGTATATCCAAACCCAAACTTATATTCCGACATCACTACCATAATACAACTTGTGGATACACAAATTAAACAATAACTATAAAAAAAAAATCCTTTACATTTCCTTCAAAACTCCAAATTAAGTACCATATCCAAAAATTCGAACACCACACAGCGAATATAAATTAGCAAACAGTTGCTTCTCTCCTCTCCGTTCCCAAGATTCGATGCTTTCTTTGATCACGTCGATTTCCGATCTCCGATAACGTCACAACCTTCGATCTGTAAGCTTCCTCTCCACTATTCCCCTTTCCCCGTTCGATCCACCTAGGGTTCGGATCAGATTACCGGAGGTCGAGTTTGGTGGCGGATCGCTGTGGAAGTCGCGATCTTGAAGTGGTTCTAGGGTTTAGTTTGGGGGGGGGGGGGGGGGGGGGGAGATTGGGGGTTTGGAGTGGTTCTTGGTGGTGGTGGTGCATTGGGTGGGAGAATGGCGGATTCTGTGGACGTTGTGTTGGAGTTCTTAAAGAAGAATAGGTTCACGAGGGCGGAGGCGGCGCTGAGAGGGGAGCTCAGTGGGAGGCCGGAGCTGAACGGTTTGCTCCAGAAGGTGTTCGCGGAGGATAAGAGAGAGGAGAAGGGAGGTGCGAAGGTGGGCTCGAATGAGGTTGTTGTCAAGGAGGTGGAGGGTGGTGGTAAGAATGGGAATGGGAGTGCTTCGGTGAGTACAGACGGTGTTATGATGAATTCGTCTTCCGGACGTGCGTCTATGGATCTTTATCCTTGGGATACTGTTCCGACTGATGGAGCTGTTGGTGTGGTTTTGAATGAAAGCTCTTTTCTTTCCAGCAGTTTATCCAAGCTACAAATAGCTGGTCGGTCTGGACGTACTTCAAACGTTGCTGCGTTTGAGAAGAGGGATTTAGCAACTGATAATCGGCTGGAGTTGTCGGACGAACGAAGGATTCAAGAAGTTGGAAGTGCAAGTAGAAGCAATGAGGAAGAAGCCCAAACTATCAATCAAAGATCTAACCTTAGCAGAAATGAACAACCATGTAATGACTACACTGTTAAGACAATGGTTTCGTTGAACAAGGAAGATGTGCCATCATCTAGCCATGACATTACAGTTGGACCTAGTGACAACAAGAAGGATACTATAAAGAAAGTAGAAAGTAGTGATTTTAAGACACCAATGAAGGAACAGCCTTTTGGTTCAGGTTCTTTTTTGGTTTCTACACTGCCTCAAGCTTGTACTGAGCAAAAAATATATGGAAGCCTTGAACCACCATATGCTTCAGATAATCAAAGAGAGGATCTACCTAGACTGCCTCCTGTGAAGCTCAAGCCGGAAGACAAATCTATGAGTATTCACTGGGAAGAGAAGACTCATGGTTCTGGTCCCAAACATCCTAATGCTGATAGTGCCATTTTGATTGGCATTGATGTCCCAGTTGGGCAAGAGATCAACTCAGGTTTTGTCATGTTGTTTATATGGTCTTTTTGTCCTATATTGCATATCTAATGACTATCACATATTTTATTCATTATTGCTTCCTCTTTCATGTAATTAGGCATTATTACAATAGTCGTATTACCTTTCTCTGTATGTCTGTACCTTTTCTTTTGAGTAATTTCCATGTTTTTAAGTACCCAACTGAACGTTGAACTGGTTAGGGCAATGGTTCAATGGGTGATTGGTTCAACCGATGGGTCGAACTGTGATGTTAGCATGATGCTATATGGCCAATATTTGCACTATTAGTCCTTTTTGTATTCTATATATTTTAGTTAGCAGTGATAGGATTGCACATCTACCCAACCGATATGTGGATCCACCGTCCACGTATATGATATCATCATTTAGTTAGTTTGGGAGCATGAAGCTCAGTGCCCTTTGATCCTAAAATTGGCATGTTATATTTCTTTTTTTAATCAGCATGGTTCAACCGGAAAAACCCGGACTGGCCACTGGTTCAGTGAAAAAGATGGGAAATTCTAGTTTTTACACCTTATCGGACCATCACCTGGACACTTCCCAGTTATACCAGGTTTCGAAACAAATAGTGTATTCTCAAGGAAAGAATGCACTTCTGTGAGATACATGCTTTATATTTATCGATTTCTTTTACTGTTTTTTTGCCTAACAAAAAAATAGGAGGATAAACTATCGCCTGACCAATTTGTGGATATTTCTATTCAGTTCAAAAGAAGCAATAGCTTCACCAGCAGCATGTTATCTGTGGTTGCCTTCTTTTGCGTAAAGAATCAAAATCTCCTCATACTTAAGACTGTTAGGTTAACAATATTTTCCCCATGGTGGATTTGTGTGTGTGTATACACACACACACACACAAAGGCCACAGAAACTAAAACGTGCAAACAAAAGTTAAAATTCAGTAAGAAATAAACTATCAAAAAGTTATTTCGACATGAAAACTAAAGAATACTTTCATAAAAAGAATTAAAGGTGTTCAAAACTTGAATGGTAAGGGAATCAAGGATGTTAGGTTAAGGAGGATCATTTTCGTATATACAAAGAGGCAGTTTGGCAGAGTAAACGTATAAAGGAAAATGCAAATTCAACCATTCATTAAATTATGCAATGATCTTCTACTTTTTCACATAAGACAATTTAATGTTCCATTTTAATTGGTGGAAATAATCTTTCTGCTCTTCCGTCCCATTTTTTGTGTGAGAAAGGCAACTTTTATTTGCTTGCAAAGCTGCACCATTACGTGATTTGTCTTATTGACATCCTTATTCTTTCTTGGTGTTTTACAGTGAACGATGTGATTCACCCTTTTCTATTGCAATCCAGTAGTATAAGAAATTGTCATGAATCTCATTCTTCACAAGGGATGAGATCTTTGGTCTTCCCAATCCAGGATCAATCTTGGTTTGCTGCTAGTTGCTTTGGATGATTGATTTAAATTTCATGGTGTTAGAACACTATTAAATTGCAATATTGTATAGCTGTATTTAGGCACTTTTGCAACCAACATTATTGATGTTGTAAACTTGTAATACGAAGTCATAGTATGTTTGAATAAGTAGCTTAACACAATTTTTGTAGCAGAACTTGCTTTTTCCGTGGCTACACACAATTCTGAGTCTCTTTCCTCTTCTACTGTGATGGATTTTGATTTTTTGTTTCTGGAATATATCAATCCTTTTGGTTGTCTCACTGTATATGTTACTCTTGGATATGGCAGGTGGAAGGAGAACACTTGGAAGTAGGTTGTCTGTGAGCCAAGGAATAGCGGAAGATACATCTGATTTCCCCAACTTTGGTGATGAATCAGCTGATTATCCCAATGATTACTGGGATTCTGATGAATATGATGACGATGATGATGTTGGTTATATGAGACAGCCAATAGAAGATGAGGCTTGGTTTCTAGCTCACGAAATTGACTATCCGAGTGACAATGAGAAGGTCATGTCTCATGGAAATGTTCCCGATCAGCAGAAAAGGAATCCACCCAAGGATGATGATGACGACCAGTCATTTGCTGAGGAGGACTCCTACTTCTCTGGTGAACAATACTTCCCATCAAAAAATGTTGAGCAGGTTCCTGTGTCTGAAGATCCCATGGGACTAGTAATGAGTGAAATGTATGGAAGAACTGATAGTGATTTGATGGCACATTATGATGGTCAGTTGATGGATATTGAAGAGCTAAAGTTAATGGGGTCAGAACCTGTTTGGCAGGGATTTGTTACGCAGACAAATGATCTTGCCATGTTAGAGAATGGTGGGATTGCTAGTGAGTGTGAAAGTCGTCAAATTGATGATCTGTGTGTTGATGATGATCAGCATGATTCAGTCAGATCTATTGGGGTGGGAATAAATAGTGATGCTGCTGATATTGGTAGTGAGGTGCGCGAAAGTCTGGTTGGAGGTAGTAGTGAAGGGGACGTAGAGTATTGCCATGATCATGATGCTAATATTGGAGGGTCAGCACATTCTCAATTCAACACATTCAAGGACTACTCTGGAATGTCAAAGAGGAATAAATCCAAATTAAGCAAACAAGGGTCAAAGAAACACACCAGAGGTCCTGTTCTTCCAGGAATGAATCCATTGGACTCTGGTTTTTCTTTTCCGGCACCCATGAAAGGTGATAGTGTGGTGCATACAGGCCATGGTAAATCAGAATGGTTAGACAAAGGTACTGCCATGGTCAGTGATGACACTGAGGATTGTAGGACTGATATGATAGAAACTGAAGATGCATTTTCTAAATGGAGAAGGAAGAGCACTGATTCTTCGCCAGGAAGGAGCTCTAGAGAAGAAAATACTGCAAGAGCTAATGAATCAAGAAACTCAACTCCATCTACATCCTCAAACTATGGTTATGTTGCAGAAGGTGATGGGAGAAGTGAGGACAAGGCTAGTGATGTAAGAGAAGAAGATGCTGGGACATTGGATGACGAAGAAGCCGCTGCTGTGCAGGAACAAGTTAGACAGATTAGGGCACAAGAGGAGGAATTTGAAACTTTTAATCTTAAAATTGTCCATAGGAAAAACAGGTACTTCCTATATTTGATACACATCATCAGCTAATGGTATGTGGTTTATCACAACATTGTATTGCTTTGAACTTATCATGTCATCAGATTGTGTTTTCCAATGCTTTATTCTTTAGAATAGGATCTCTTATGTGGTCATTTGTCATGATGTCAGCTCTTGCAAGCAAATACTAACACTTCATGATTGATTCTATTGCTTGATTAGGACTGGCTTCGAGGAGGACAAAAACTTCCATGTTGCGTTAAATTCAGTTATCGCAGGCCGATACCATGTAACAGAGTACCTAGGATCAGCTGCTTTCAGTAAAGCTATTCAGGCACATGACTTGCACACAGGAATGGATGTTTGTGTTAAAATTATCAAGAACAATAAAGATTTTTTTGATCAGAGTCTCGATGAGATAAAGCTTTTGAAGTTTGTGAACAAGAATGATCCTGGAGACAAGTATCACATTCTCCGGCTGTATGATTACTTCTATTACCGGGTAAGTGATACAGTGGTTATCTGATTATTTTATTCCCTCCACGACTTTACCTGCAATATTTTATTTTTTTGATTAAGGAACGAAATTCAGTTTCTGCTATTCTATCTATATCTCCCATCCTTATCTGTATCTAAAAGGAAAGAATGCATCCACGTCTGTAGATGTATCCTATCTGTTTCTTCGAGGTCCCGTCGTTCTACTTTTCCCCCCAATTTCTTTTTAAAAAATCAGTTTGCAGTATATTTTTCTGCATCTTTTTATCTAGAACTGAGATTATTGAAAAATTCCATAGTATCCACTGGTTTGTTTGTTCTGTACTGACATGGTTGAAAAACTACAGTTGTTTTGGTTTTTTAGTCATACTTATGAAGCACCTTTTCACGTCTCGGGTTCATCTATAATAGTAATCTACGAAGCAACTAGTGAGCCATTAATAACCATGAAAACTGAAATAAGGCTCATATATTGTGAAATTTCTTTATTCACTTCCTGCTTTCCTATTGTTATTTCCAGTCACTTGAAAGGTAGTTCTGACTTATGCTTCTATTAGACATAAAGCTCTCTTTCTTTTGCAATAAGAGTACTTTGAGGATATGTTGACTAATTTGTTTTTGTCAAGCCGGCATGGTATTTACTCAGTCAGTTTGAGTTATGCAGGAGCATTTGTTGATTGTTTGTGAACTGCTGAAGGCGAATTTATATGAATTTCACAAGTTCAACAGGGAATCTGGTGGAGAGGTTTACTTTATAATGCCCAGACTGCAGGTTTGTCATTATTAGCTTCTGCATTGCAAGTTGTTTTTAGGCACTTTTTGTCTTGCTAGGGATCCCAAGCCTTATTATTATTACTATTATTATTCCACTTTATTTTGATTGCCTTATTTTGTTTTGCAGTCAATTACTATACAATGTTTGGAAGCACTTCAATTTCTGCATAATCTTGGCCTTATTCATTGCGATCTTAAGCCGGAGAATATCTTGGTGAAGAGTTACAGCCGATGTGAAATCAAGGTCATTGACCTTGGGAGCAGCTGCTTTGAAACTGACCATCTTTGCTCCTATGTACAATCGCGGTCATATCGTGCACCCGAGGTCATCCTAGGATTACCATATGACAAAAAGATAGATATATGGTCACTTGGGTGCATCCTAGCAGAGCTCTGCACTGGGAATGTAAGTTCATTTTGTTCTTTCTTTAAATATTTACTTTTTTGAAAGTACAAAATGTCTATTTCATGTTAAACTCTAATATTGAAGGGTTAAGACCCTTAGTTGGGATAATTGTTTCAATAAACAAGTTTCTTCACTATAAATGTCCTACCTGAGCACCATTCTTCAGCAGGAACCTACAATATTTCTAGATTATTTATCTTGTGATCTTGTTATTCTAGAAATACATTGACTTGGACTAGGCAAGTTCATTATGCCACTGAAATTCTCGAAGTCCCAGTCTGGATCTCATGAGACTTTCCAAATTTCCAAGTTGATTCTTCTACGATCATTTTTTCTTTTTTACCGATCTAGAAAAAGATACAGACTTTGATTCTTCCATTAGAAATTTGGAGTTTTGCTTCCCCCTAAAGGTTGAGTTGTCTGACTTGCTAAGAAGCTCCTTCTCTTATGTAGCTGCATCATCTTTGTACCCAAATTGGTTAGGGTTGTCAAGGTTTACTCTTGCTCCACTTCTGACTTTATCTTCCACATCATAAATGTCAATCTTTCTTTCTTGAACTGCGATTTATCCACTTTAATGGTCAAATAGAGATGAAAGCCCAGAGTTCGAGTGGAGCTGCAGAAGGACAAAATAATAAATCATTTTTTTCGAGTGAAATGTAACATAATTGTCAAGGTCATACTCGGTAATTTTGTCTCTTTCCAGTCGATAGTTTGAGATATAAGAATGGATCAAGTGCAACAATTGAAACTTAATGTGGTGAAATGGATCTTGTTAAACTTTTTTATTTTATTTTGCTGGGATGAGCCATATATGGGACAAAGTTTCATTAGTCATTATTTACCCCGGATTTAAAAGTTCCAATAATTATCTTGTGGTTTAAGAGGGGAAAACTCACGTTATGCAAATGTCAACCATCTTTTGGGATAATCTGCTGTACACATTTATCATCTGCTTGATTCATAAATGAGTTATCGGCCTTTTCTATTGTTGGGAAAGATACTTCGCACCTTTTTATCTCCACATGCTTGTGACCAGCTATTGCTATTAGGGTATTGTGTTTATATGGCATCAACATATTTTATGGATCCATTAAGTAATCATAAATGTAATTTTTCTAAGATTATGGTGTTGGAGGCCTTTTTTATGATTGGGTTTCAAGCCTATATTTTAAATGTCAACCTTAGCAGTGGATGTCTTACTTTCATTTGGTTTTGGGTAGTCTTTGGCAGATTAAATCATCTTGAGTCCATCAAATTTTCCGTGGTTATCAGTTTAGTGTATCATGGTAAAATATCGTATAGTGGATAGGGATCAAAAGATGAATAACTTTTACAGTTGTAACGGTTTCCTCGGTTTTCTGTAGGTCCTCTTTCAAAATGACTCTCCTGCAACTTTGCTTGCACGTGTTCTGGGAATTCTTGGTTCGATTGATCAAAGCATGCTTGCTAAGGGGAGAGATGTATATAGATATTTTACCAAAAATCACATGCTTTACGAACGGAATCAGGTGAGTTTTAGCCTCTCTTTCGTCCTCTTGATGCTATTCCACACACACACACACCAGATTTGTATATGATGGTTGTACGTGAATATCTTCAGGATACTAACAGACTGGAGTACCTTATGCCCAAGAAGACATCATTGCAGCATCGGTTGCACATGGGAGACCAGGGTTTTATTGATTTTGTAGGCCACCTTCTTCAAGTAAACCCAAACAAACGCCCCAGTGCAGAAGAAGCACTAAAACATCCTTGGCTATCATATCCGTACGAGCCAATTTCATCTTGATGCTGCATCTGAAAATTTTGTGATGCCTTTGTACCATAGGGTGCCTAACAATAGAGGCTGGTCCAGAATGTGGCCGCGATCAGTGCACGACCATTTTGTACGGTGTTCCCAATTGTCATATCCAAATATAAGCTGCAACTTAGTAGTGGTGCATCTAGAAAGGCAAGCAGCCCTTTGTACATGATGTGATTCAGTTAATTTGAAGTATGTAACATGAAATTGATGTTGCCGTATTTATGCACTAGTAACTCGGTCATGGTGGTTGAGTCGTGGGTGAAATCCAACATCTGATAGAAGTTCTAGACTTCTATCATTTGTTTCTTCTAATTTTGTAACATCTCTTGCAATGAAATGCAGCCCAATGTAAGTACTATCTTAGACGGATCTCACCTTAAAGATGTAATACTAATTGAGTAATGGTTAGAATTGCTTGGATTTTGCTGTTTCCAAGATACACTCTTATTTTCGTTCATGAAATTCATTGTTGTTTTTGTAGGCAATGCACGGATGTTCTTCCTTTCTGTACATCTATGTTGATCTTCCTCATTTATTAGTTACACTGGAGACCTGAAGTTGATTTGTGGTGCATGTGCATGGGAAAATTTCTTCCTCGCAATAGGAGGAAATATGTAAAAATGGAATCCCCTTCTCTCATGCAGTGTTACTGTGACTAATGTAACTTGATGTGATAACACATGTTTAATAAAGAAGATTCTAAACTGATTTTTACTGAACAAGAACATAGATCAGATTCTTTCAGTCCTCGAATGCTTGATATGGTCTTTGACTCTTGGGATAGGAAGTAGGAACTTACATGAGAGAAAAGAACAGAAATGAGCAAAAAAGGTCCTGTTTGTGCAGAAGCTCACTGAGAGTTATGAAGAGACCGTCTCCAATGAGATCTTTTCTGGGAGAAGTAAAATCGAAAAGATTGGAACTTATCCAGATAATCTATAAGGTTGTAAATATCATATCATCCCTTGGGAAATCCGATACAGAATGTGAGGATTGTAATGTACGATGATAAATTAAGATATTAATGTAGACATTGTCAATGTAGAAACGATCTCAGATATCAACAAAATATTTAACTGTAACTTATAATTTTGTCAAACAAGTAACACATAGTAGTCAGGATATTACAAATCACAATTCCACGTTGTAAAGATTCCACAAAATTAGATAATATAGTCAACTATGTATTAAATCTCAGATATCAAGACATACATGTTCAGATATCAACAAAACATTGAAACTTAACTTATAATTTGTAACACATAGTAGTCTGGATATTACATATCACAATCTTGAAAAGTAATAAATGAGCTCAAAATTAGGCTCAGTCCAGACAAAGATAATCCAAACATGTTTGGTATGTTCAACAAACATAAACACAAGCATAAGACAATATATCTGAATAGAAAGAGAATATATTTGTTTAGACGAAGTCCAACGTCCAGATTTGTCCACAAGAGTTCAGAACACAACTCTGTATCTGAATATGAAGGAAATATGTTTGTCCAGACAAAGTCCAGCGTCCACATTTGTCCAGGTTACCGTGACTAATGTAACTTGACGTGATTAACACATGTTTAATAAAGAAGATTCTAAACTGATTTTTACTGAACAAGAACATAGATCAGATTCTTTCGGTCCTGGAATGCTTGATATGGTCTTTGACTCTCTTTGGATAGGAAGTAGGAACTTACATGAGAGAAAAGAACAGAAATGAGCAAAAGGTCTTGTTTGTGCAGAAGCTCACTGAGAGTTGTGAAGAGGCCGTCTCCTACAAAAACTGAAATTTAAATATTGTGCCCAACAAATGGAGATACGTGAGTATATTCTGATATAATTGAAGAGAAATGAAGATAACACGAATAATATCTTCCTATTCGAAAACTATATTCTCATATAACAGAATGACCACTTTCCATCTAAACAAGAGCTTAATGTTTATTTTAAGGATATATTGTGACATATGACGCTCAATGCACATGGTGATGACTGATGACGTAACGCTGACTTCACCTTGGTTTATAATATTCGATCTACGTATATTCATTTTAATTACCTATATTTTGAAATTAACATGTTCTAAAAAAATTTACTATTATATGTCAATTATTATGAATTTGATGTGCAAATATTTTGTTCATTTATTATGATATTCGTCTTTTGGAAGTGTTAAAGAATATGTGTTTGGTCCTTAACCGTAGAGCTCTAAAAGATAATGATTTACATAAATCAAAAGTTATTTACGATCATGGTAATTAACATTGAACATTAATCAGCGAGATAAGATTGTCGTGTTAGTCATCGATTATTGTAGCTCTACAAATAATTGACGACACGAGTATATAAAAGATGAAAAGATTACTTTTATATATTGAATATACTTAACAAGTAAAACATCATGGAATTGTGTTTCGTGTCATTAATATTGAGAATTGAACTTAATCCTATGTGGCGACTTAATCCTATGTGGCGTCCTAGTCACCCGCCACATCATCATTGCTTGATGACACATCAAGGAGGAGATGAGTCAACACATGAGAAGACAAGGTTGAGGGAGTGGAAGAGACAAGAGTCTTTTCATTTTTTGAGTAATTTTCGTCCTAATTATGTATGCAATTTAAGTAGAGGGTGTAATGATCTTCAATGATCATGTTTATGTAGTCTTTATGTTTGGAAGTTGTAGGGTCATGTAAGTGCCTATATAAAGCACTAGAATTCACCATTTGTAACACAACAACAACAACACAACAACATATATCAAGCATTAGAAGTTGAGCCACGAAATTGTGTGAGAAAAGAGTGAGTATGTGAGTAGAAAGAAGAAGAAGAGTGTGCATTGCAAAATTGGTTTTTTGCTTTGTGAGTAGAGAGCCACCTTCTTTCCTTCGTGCCCCCCCAGTAACATAGATCAAGAATGGATCTAGTGGAATCAAAAGAAGGCAAAATGAATGGTGATCAGGGTGGTCTAAGGCAGCACACGAGGCGCGCCTTTTAGACCGCCAATCAGCGGTCCCTGTAGCCCAGGAGACGGGTAATCTCCTGTGGTGGGTTGATCAGTAGCTCCCCGTCCTCCTCCCGTCCTCCAACAATTAATGTTTTACTGTGTCTTGGATCCTAAGATATGAGACATATCTTTTCACTCAAGAAGTGCTTAATTTGATTATTGTCAAAAGCTATCAATGAGTGTAGTGATAAAGACAATAGTTGGTTGAACATGACTTGTGTTGGAAAAAATAACTAGTCAAACGATTATCATTGCCCCTCTTAATTAAGTGGTGATATTAGTGGTCCCATTGATAAAGCAAAATTATAATGTGCACAATGTAACTTGAGTTAAGTTACATAGTTATAATTAGCTTAGAGAGATCAAGAAATGGATATAATACAAAGATGACACATTTCTACTTTGTTTATATTCTTAATATCATGAGGCAATGGAGGGACACAAGTGGTGCACTTACATCACTAAATAGATCGTGTTTTGGTTCGAGTGGAACAAAGACAACTATGCTAATTAGGTAACTATAATGTGTAGCTAGATACCACTTATAGTTTGGGATATTAAGTGTTTAATATCACTGTCAATTTGACTTAGATCCTTCTATAGGTCACCACAAAACTGGGAAACAAGAAACTTGATTTTGAGTTCATATGATGTGTCGGGTTTCATGTGAAAAAGAGACACATGTGGTGAATGAATAAAATCAATATGTCATGAGAATTGACATAATTAGAATCATAATAAATTCATATGAGGTGTATATATTATGAGGGTGTAATAATTTAATATTACACAGGATAATATGTTACATAAGATATGAATTTGTTAAAAACCCCAAAATATCAAATTTTGATGGAAATAAATCTAAAATTTGACAAAGGCAAAATCAAGGTCAAACATGGTAAATCGTTTAGGGTTCGGTCGACCGATGTGTCTTCAGAACGGTCAACCGGACGAGGAACGGGTAAACACAATTGGTAGACCGAAATTGTGTGGAGTGCCTGGACAATTGAGTTCGGTCAACCGAGCGTGAACAGTTAACCGAGAGAAATTATTCAGGAGATATCTTGGGAAATTTTCGGCAGATCGAATGTGACACGATCGTCCGATGAATATTCGCTAGGAGAAATTTTGGTGAGTCAACGGTCGACCGGAGCAAGATGCGGATCGTCTGAATTTTTCCAAGGAATTTTTCTCATGCATATCCGGTCGACCGTCTAGCTCACGGTCATCCGAACAAGTGTCAAAACCGAATGGTTCGGTTGACCGAGAAGAATGATTCGATTGACCGAGAAGAATTCTCGGTGAACCGAACAACGCGATTTTTGCCTGAATTATTAAGAGGATAATTAGATCATTGGTTGGATTAATTTCATATTTAATCAAACATTTTTTAGGATGCTTATGTGTCAATTTGAGATTAATTTTAGGAGAGAATAAACAAGAGATCGTGACTAAAGAATAGTTCTTGATAAAGATGTTTTGGGACCCTATAAAAGGACTCATCTTACTTGTTTATGTTAATGCAAAAATTCTTTCTCTCATTAATCGCTCCCTTAATCACCACGAAAATCTCTTAATAATTTTAAGTTTTGGAGATAGAAATCTCAGGAGCTTAAATATGAGTTATTAGCTAGATTCTAAGCTTAATTAGAGATTGATTGACTAGTTCTTTTCTTTCTAATATTGTTTAGAGATTGGTGAACACTTGGAGGCGAATCGGCGGGCGATTCGACGAGCAACGGAATTCCGGATCTTTTGAAAGGTTTTAGAGAACCTTTGGGTATGATCCTCTATCCTTTATTTATTTTAATATGTGTTGGAATGCATGATATTAGAATAAACAAATACATGTACGTAAAATAAATAAAAATATGAAATCGATCTTGTATGTTTGTATTAATTTTTTTAAAATATATACATACATAAGCACACGAAATACTACATATTTCTCATGTTTGCAAGAATTATGCAAAATACAATTTTTTTTTGAAATAACAAAGAAAATAAATTCACTAAACTTAATCGAAACAATTTTCGTAAATTTGAAAATTTTATTTTCAATTTCAGTGAAATGATTTCCGGCCACCCATTCCGAGGCAACATACAATTCCAATGATCAAACATTTGAGTATCTAAAGATATATTTTTTGTGTACAGTTGGTATCTTAATATCCAAGAGTATGATTTCAGTCACTTAACCAGTTGGGCTAGACGCCTAGACCATTTGGATTGTACATCTAGTTATCCCACATTCCTAATACCAAATTTCCATGAGGACGTAGTCGCAAAAGACCCAAAAACCCCTCCAAATTCCTCGAGTCGAAGCAAAGCGTTAAAGCATCTCCGCGTCTCGCGCTGCTTCTCCTCGAACTCCCCAACTTCCCACATGAGTACATGACCACTCCACTTTCTTTAACCCAATCGGATCCGTTAAGGTTAAGCTCCGAAGGTCAAACTCAACCTTTTCGCCCTCTTCTGGTGCCTCGTGGTTTCCGTAGAATTTTCCTGTTTGGAGTCTCGAATGCCATGGTAAGTTCAGGTCTAAAAGTTTGAATCTTGTGGGAAGTTGATGTACATCGTGATGTCTGCCGTTGATTGGTTGTTTGATTCTATGCTTTTTTGGGATTAAAAGTTTGGATCTTTGCTGTAAGTCGTGGTATGAGCAGTTGATTTCTTGTTTCAAGTCTGAACTGAAAAGTTCGTACTATCTGCTGTTGTTTGGAATGTTTCGCCCGTTTCGGAGATGGAAATGAGTTTTATTATTATTTATAATTCGTGATATCTAAGGTTGATTGGTGTTTCTGAGATTGGAGATCTTTTTTTATTAATCTCTCTGGTTCGAGATGCTTACCGATTGAAGTTTGTTTCCCGATTGGGGCTTTGGATTGCTTCAGGTGGTACAAATCTGGAGTACTGGCGTTTTATCTGGAGCCTAAAATTTTGGTGTTAATTTAGCAAGTGGATCTAAGTGGAGTGGGAGCAGAATTCTTGTTTCGATCCTAAAAAATACGTCCGGTCTTGTTTTTGTTGGATAATTTTTTTCAACAGTTTTTGCTTATATAAGTACTGAAACATGGTGAAATCATGCTGCAGTGGATATAAATTTTCCAGAACGCTAGCTCTGCTTCAGATTGTACTGGGTGGGTTTGTCATCCTGGTTAGCATTGCTAGCTTGCATAAGTACTACTCTTTCGGTTTGCTGGGGAAAGATCAGTGCCGAGGATTGCTTTCAGTACGAGAAGGATATGCTGAGTTTGACGCAAAGTCGTTGTCGGACCGTGTTGAGGACGTATTCAACAGGCTTATGGATCTCCAGGAAAAGCTTGAATCCACTGTAAGGAAGATTGACAAGAGTAAAGAGCTAAGGGACCAGAAGATTTTGGGATCGGAGTTCAGGAGGTACCTTGATGAGGAGGTGATCCAGCCTCTCTATGGAGCGCACATCGGGCTAAGGTTGATTCGTATTCCTAAAGTTGATGCGACGAACTCCAGCATTTTAAAGGAGGACCCTTTGATAAATTTCTTCACGGTTGAGGAACTTCGGAAGTACATTACTGGTAAAGAGAACAGGGTTGGGAAGGTCAATATACATGGAGCAAACAAGACTTACAATAGTATCGGTCATGCTTGTGTGATGATGAGTAAGGAGCTTGAGGAGTACATGAACTACGAGGTAGGATCCTATTGCAATGATGACTGGGATTTGGCGCAGAAGCTGATGTTGGGTGGTTGTGACCCGTTGCCAAGAAGACGGTGTTTGGCCCGTGCCTCTAGGTTCTATCAAAAGCCATTCCCCATCAATGAATCAATGTGGAAATTACCAGATGATAGGAATGTTAGATGGAGTAAATACATATGCCGTAACTTTGCTTGTCTTGCTAGTAAGGAGACAAGAAGGGGTTTTTTCAAGTGCACCGGTTGTTTTGATATGGAAAAGGAAAAACTCAAATGGATAACAAACAGCTCGCTGCGTGCTGACTTTCTCATAGACGACGTTCTGGCAGTAAAACCGGGGGATGTCAGAATTGGTATTGATGTTAGTGTCGGGACGGGTACATTTGCTGCTAGGATGAGGGAGCATAATGTGACCATAATTTCCACTGCTTTGAATGTTGGTGCTCCATTCAGTGAGATGATCTCCTTAAGGGGTCTAGTTCCGCTGTATGTCACTTTGAATCAACGGCTCCCATTCTTCGACAACACCTTGGATATAATTCATACGTCTGTGTTCTTGGACGGCTGGATAGATTTGCAGCTTATGGATTTCATCCTTTTTGACTGGGATCGGGTGTTGCGGCCGGGTGGGTTGCTCTGGATCGACAAATTCTTCTGTGTTAGAAAGGATCTGGACGACTACATGTACATGTTCCTTCAGTTTCGATACAAGAAACACAAGTGGGTTATTGCGCCAAAGTCGAAAGATGAGGTTTATCTCTCAGCATTGCTAGAGAAACCTCCAAGGTCACTGTGAGATGTAAGTCATTAAATGTATTGGTTGGTACATCTTTTGTTTAATTGTCTTGGTTTCGGTTAAAATGGCAAGTATGGGGTCTACACACCTTCTTAATCGACATCTTTAATACACACAATAATTGACAATAAACTACTTGTTCGAGTATTCAACAATTACTTTTAATTTAGATACATCTTCTTTCTTCAGTAATATCTTTTAAGTTGGTCGGACCATTACTTTCCAGGAAAGTCAACCTCCCAAGTGGGAGAATTGGTGGTAGTGGACGCAACTATAATATAAAAGGTGAATCTTCTTTCATGGTCATTACAGTGATATATTTCTCAAGCTAGACAGTCCGACAAACATATTGTTCTATCATTTTTCTTTTATTTCAAATTCTACAGTTCTCCAAAGAACTCGAATACTTAAAGCAGACATGATAAGTAACATACATCTGGTGTCTTGAAGGTTCTCTTTAATATATTTTGAATAGTTATTGTGTCTACTTGATTTTTTGCAATGTTTCATCTATTTTCTAAAGAAATACGCTTGAATTGTATCTCTAGTCTCTAGACGTAATAAAATGCCAAACGTGGAGATGATAGATTTACTGATACCTTCATATATGTTTTCCTTTATTTGGGCTTAATAAACTCTTCTATTGGGTGTGTTTGGATAACTCAAAACTCATATTTTGTTATCCAGACGTACATTTCTGGGGGTTGAGTTTTGAGTTATGGGTTTTTGTCATGTTATTCAGAATTCGTTGCACTTAAATTGATTTAGAATCTGTGTAAGAGAATGCCAATTTTCTCAGATGTTGCAAGTAGAAGAAGAAATGATGATCTCAAACAATTAAGGAGAAGAAAATAGTTGGAAACACCAAATGCGAATCCTAATTGGTCAAAGCTCAAGCTGGGTAGGGACTATGGAGGAAAAGTTGGTTTAAGCACAATTTTTGTAACAAGTCGTTTTTGTAACAATCCGCTTTAGCAATTAAAATTAGAATGCTTGGACGCTTATGCTCAGCTAAGACGCTTTCTTTAGCTTTTCCACGTGGCAACACAATGAGAGAAGAAACATACTAAAATATTTTTTTACGGGTTTGGGTTTTTTTATTGTTCAACCCCTCTGTTTTTGTTCAATTACATGTCACATGTTCCAACTAATTTGTGTTAATCCGGTATTTTAACTACAAGATGTTTTTTAGGGATTTAAATATGTATTTGAGTTCCTCTCATCAAGACGGTTCATTTGAATATCATATTCGTCATGTTTGGTGCACATTTTTAGATTGTAATTTCTTTTTAGTTGGTTACTTCAGTCAATTCTGGGACCTGTAAAATTGAAATTAGGATCTTGTACATTTACATTAAGATCTTTAGAATTGAAAACATGACCTTCACTTTACGTGGAAACCTTTTAACTCTTATTGGTTATTATTGAACCTAGTTATTGAACAAGACCTCACCGAATTGGTGTGGAGTCATACCACAATTATAGGAACCGACCTAAATCAAAATTGTCTCTATCTATAAGGCCCCTTATGAATTATAAACACCAAAAAGTATAATCATATGATCATTACATCATATTCCGTTGGTCAAGTAATTACGAGAATGTCTCATACGCGATCGACACAGATTCATGTTGGAATTATATGGATCAGTCTAAATCACAAAAGACTTTTATCCATTAAGTCCCCTTCCAAACATTATAAACATTTCAAAGTATAACCAGAGAGACCATTATATCATATCGTTGGTGAGTTGAATATAGAACTCATTTAACGTAAGTGATCATGCATAGAATTACAACATTGTCGCTAAATCCATGTTACTTACAACGAACAATCAGTTCAAATGATAATAGAACCAAATTAGGATAGTAGCCCACATAGAATCAGAACACCGTAGAAAATATCAGCAGGACATTGTGTAAATGTGTAAGGTTTTGATGTCAATTTATCGGGTCCCCCATACTAGGTGGAGTATTAAGCAACTAAAAAATGACTTCTATCCATATCCAAACATTATAAGCACCACAAAGTATAATTAGAGGGATCATCACGTAATACATCGTTGATAAGTTGAATTTAGAATCTAATTAACACAAGTGACCCAACGACGAGTCACAACACCGTCGCCAAATTCATGCCACTTACAACCAATAATCAGTTCAAATAATGCTAGAACCTAATTCATAAGAGACATGTTGAAGAATAAATAACAATACCATCATCAAATCCATGTTGCATTCAATGAATAGTTAGTTAAAATGATTGTAAAGCTCAATTAGCATAAAGTGATCCGACGAAGAATCACAACACTGTCACCAAATCCATGTTACTTTCAATGAGTAGCAAGTTAAAATGGTATTAGAATCCAATTAGCATAAGTGACCAAATGAAAAATTACAACACCATCATCAAATCCAAGCTACTTACAACTAACCACCAGTTCAAATGATTCTAGAAACCAATTAGTATATGTGACCCATGTATAATCACAACACAACATGAAATACTAGGACATTGTGTAATTTACAATGTCTTGATATTAATTTATCAGGCACATCGGAATTGAGTTCACTAATAATCAACTTAAAAAAATGACCCTATCCATAAGGTCCCACTCTGAACATTCTAAGCACCACAAAGTATAATTAGAGAGACCATTAGATCATACATCATTGATGAGTTGAATATAGAACTCAATTAGCATAAGTGATCATATGGAGAATTACAACATCGTCACCAAATTCATGCTACTTACAATGAATAATAAGTTCAAATAATATTATAACCCAATTAGGATATGTGACCTTAGGAAGAATCACAACACTTCAGGAAATACTAGAAGAATATCACGTAAGTTTAAAAGGTCACGATGTCAATTTATTAGGTCTCCCGGAGTTGGATTCACTAATAACCAGCTTTAAAAAATAATGATCTTCAAAGTGCTCGAAACATGACGAATAGGCTACTCAAAGGAGTTGACTTGACTACAAGAACTCAAATGTATGTTTACATTTCTTGAAATCGTTTGTAATTCTCCAAATACAATATCAACAAAAGTTAGTTGGAAGATGTGAAATGTAATTGAACAAAAATAGAATAGTTGAAATGCAAAATAACTGAAATCATAACTTTTTAAGAGTATATTCATCTTTTATTCATGTGGTAAAAATGTCGAAGAATAACGTCACCTTCCAATTTGAACGCATACTTCTATCAAAATGACGTCCGCTTCCATTTGTGTTAAAACCAACCCAACTACTTAAAAGAGAAAAGAGATAGGACCTTAAACCTCACGGGGTTCTATTACTTCTAATAACCGATCGTGTAACCTATCAGGAAAATAATTTATGAACTCTTTTTACCATGCTATTTGTGACGCTCTTGACGTGATGAACATCATTCCTTTAAGCTGCTACCAACATAAAACTATTTACCAGTTATTTGATTTGTTTCCAAATTTAACGGTGTGATATTTTATGCATGCTTCCGTTAGTTTCCGAATGATTCCAAACTGCACACGTTAAATTATGTTACAAAAAGAACAACGAATGCTACGTCCTCCCTTTTTCATTCCTTTTTATCTTGCTCTTTTATTTTCTGGTTCATGCTAAAAAAAATTCGCTGCAATGGATATTTCTTACGACGACCTTGAAGGAGGCTCAACCTGATTTCGACTGTCTCCATAGACATCCTTAGTTGATTACGGACTTTCCATTTGAAAAACAACTATCTCAGTTAACAACAAACCTCCCATGCAAGAAAGTCAGGTTCGAAACAACCAAATACACCCAGGAAGTATTGATTCAAAATGGTGATTGACACCAACAAATGGAGAGAAAAGCATGTCGTAGTTATTGGTAAGATACGTAGTATCGAAACATATTGAATCTCCAAAATACTTGTAGACAACACGAGAATGAGAATTAGTCCAAAACACGTTTCTCAGACGACCATCGTCGTCGATGTCTATAACGTAAAAAAACCTAGAATCCAGAGTTTGCATCTTGGTGAAATAAGTTTGAAGCGCTTGAATATCGCCTTGACCAAGCTTTATGTTGTGCACTTCGTTTAATGCATTCCTACCAGTGAAGTACATTTTAAAAAAAATATTAGAAAAAGAAGAACGGATACTTTAACGGAAAATGTGACCCGCGAACATGTCATTAGACCAGCAAGGGACAAACGTGTCCCACGAGGGACATATGTTTCTTGTGCGAGACAAACGTGAATAGACATGTTCTACATAGAACAAATGTGTTCCGCGAGGAACTCACCTGACATCTCTTTCATTGAAGGTGTGCACTACTACAGAAAAGGGAATATTCGTCGGATGTAAGGGGTTATACACGTCGGATATAAGCACACCCCTATCCGACGTATATGTGTGCGTCGTCTATACATAGACGTCGGCCATAGTATCGCCGACGTCTATACCTAACGAATAGACGTCGGCTTTAATTAGACTCCGACGTGTATTCTTTAATGTATAGACGTCGGTTAACTAACATACGACGCCTATACTTTAGGGATAGACGTCGGATTACATAGAAAGCCGACGTCTATTCCTTTCTTCAGAGGAATAGACGTCGGCTGATAGAGACAACCTTATTCAGCATCCGGTAATCTATACACATCCGCAACGAGCCGTCCTTCTTCTTCACAAATAATATCGGCGCACCCCACGGTGAGACACTAGGCCAGATAAACCCAGTATCCATCAGATCTTGCAACTGCTTCTTCAGCTCCGCCAACTCTGCAGGCGCCATCCTGTACGGAGCCTTCGACTGCGGTGTAGTCCCAGCTACCAGATCAATGCCGAACTCTATCTCTCTATGCGGTGGTAGACCGGAGACATCGTCAGCAAACACCTCGGGAAAATCCTGAACAATCTCGATGTCCTCCAGCCTCCTCAACTCCGGATCTGGAACTACCAAGGTGGCTACAAAAGCCCTGCAACCCTGCTGAATCAACTTCCGAGCTCTAACTGAAGAAATGATCAACCGACCTCCGCGGTCCTTCAATCCTCTGGTCAGAAGATCAGGAAAACCTCGCCTCGGAAGCAAAATCCTCTTATCACGGCATAAGACTCGAACGTCATACTGGGACAACCAATCCATCCCAAGTATAACATCAAAGTCCACCATCGGTAGCAAGACCAGGTCAGCCGGAAATTCCTGGTCTCCCGAAGCAATCGTGGCGCCGGGAAGAAATCTCCCCACAGTGCCCACCAAACCCAGGGGTGTGCTGACCTCCAAAGTGGTAGTCAACATCGCAGGGGTACGACCCAACACGCTTGCAAACTGCTCAGAGATAAACGAGTGTGTGGCCCCAGAGTCGAACAACACCCTAGCTACCAAATCATCAACTAGCAGCGTACCTTCAACTACCGTGATGGCATCCCTAGCCTCATCAGCCTTGATAGTGAAGACTCTTCCGACTCTCCTCCCCTGCTGAGGTGGTGCTGCAGGTCTGCTCGGTCCACTAGATGTGGATGGTCCCGGTCGTCCGCTAGGCCCACCTGACGCGCTCGGACAAGAACAGACGAAGTGTCCCATCTGACCACAACCGTGACAAGCGCCGGGGCGGTGTCCGCACCCCCGTCCCGGATGAACTCTTCCACACTGCCTTCACGGCCCACTCCGCGATGCTCCACCTCCGTCTATCTTGGGCCTCTTGCCCGGATTCCCCTGTAACTGTCCTCCTGGACGTCCTGCAGGCTTCACCTGCAACCTCCTAGCATCCTCCATGATCTCCTGACTATCCTGGTCCATGATGGTCGTAAACTTCACAGCATCAGCTAAAGTCTGCGACATGCTGGTGGTGACACGAGCTCTGAACTGTGGCCTCAGACCCCGTACAAACTTCCGAGCCCTCTGCTCCTGGGTCACATAAATCTCCGGGCAGTATCGTTCCAAGGCATGGAACCTGCTGATATACCCAGCCCGAGTCATATCTCTCTGCTCAAAGGCTAGAAACTGCTCTATCTTTCGATCACGGAGGTGCTGCGGAAAGTACTGTAGGTTGAACTCCACAAGGAAGTCCTCCCAACTCACATCATCACTGTCGTCGAACACGACTGCCAACGTGGTCCTCCACCAGTTGGACGCATCCCCGTCCAAAACATAGGTGGTCAGGCCCACCATCCTCTCCGGTGTCACTCCAATAGCCCGGAAGATCTTCTGGATCCTAAAGACCCAGTCCTCTGCTGCCTCAGGGTCGCCTCTGCCACTGAAAATCAGCGGATGCTGACGCATAAAACGATCATGCATAACGCCAGTCTGGTCGGCGCGGCTCTCCAGAAGCTCGCCCAACATCTTCAGTGTCACTGGCTCAGACGGCCTCTCCTCCGCCTCACCAGCCCCACCAGACTCCTCACTGGAACTGCGATAACGCGTGGGAGGTCTCACTGGTCTCGAAGCCATCTGCAGAAACAAGAGCTCGACTCAGCAATGAAAATGCATGCATGACCTACTAAAATGCTGACTCAATTCCTAATGGTGGTTTCTTTGGACAAAGACTCAGGAACCGACCGCTCTGATACCAAATTGTAATGTCCTCGAACAGCGGAAAATTTAAAATTTTAAAACATACAATCAACGAAGGACATTACCAAACTAGACAGAAGGTGCACCAAGTATATATATAAATATACATATCTGAGTTTACAACAAGAGGTGATTACATCAAAAGCTATACGGTGAAATATACAAAGTAATCACAACAACCTCAAAAAGAGGGGGAAGCAGGATCTGGTCCCAGAAGCTCTCCTACACAGGCACCACCCTCTACCGTTGCTCACGGCCTGAAAGCAGACAACAAATACCTGAGTTTCCAGTTGGAAACCCAGTATGCCAAACCCTAACACATATATGGACAATAATGAAATATGTGATGAGATTTTTATTTATACCGCAAGTGCACGACCGCGTTGAAGCGGTGGCAAGTACGGGTCGGACACAAGAAGGGAGAGATTCTTATATTTTTGTGATTTTCTTTGATTAAGGAAAGCAAAAGAGAAATAGTGTTTGTTTGAGATTTTTGGATTTATTTTTTTTTATTTTTCTAAAGCAAGAACAACAAGAGCAAAAACTAAGAAGAAATAACTATGGATGAGAGTCCAGTGGGTGGGAGTTATGAATCTTCGAGTTAGATTAGAGATTACGAAAATTATTATAAATCAAGTGAGATATTAAGCATCATATGATAATTGATTTAACAAAAACTCATATGATCAAAACACTAACAAGAAATTAAAATAAAAACGATCTCTCTTCTCTAACCCTAAATCCGTCACCCCCACCCTTTGGAGGGTTTTAGAAACCCATGGGGAGAAGATGAGGAGAAGGGGTCATGGAGATCATCGAGAGACTATGAAAACAAAAAGAAAGAAATATTATACTAAACTACGATCTACGAAAACAAATACAATTATTGTAAACACGCAACAAATTATTCTAAGAGAAAAATAAAGAACAACTAAATTACTCTACTGGAATTAAGAACATGAAACATTAATCTAAAACTAAGCTTACAAAAGACAAAGATAATGGAGAATTAAAAGGGTAGAATTTTATTGCTTTAAAATGTAATACAAAAAAGCTCCTCCACAACACAATTTCGGGGCTATTTATAGCCGATACAAGAAACCCTAAGTATGCATCAGGAAGGACACGTGTGATTACATAATTGGACGAAAATGGGAGGCACGGATCGCAACCCGAGCGGCGATTCCACCGCATATTGACCGTTAGATGCGGCGATTCCGCCGCATGGATGGTCCAGATGAATTCGTGCTTTTGTGGGTGTGTTTTTGGTATGTTGTAGGTGGCCTCCACGCGTATAAATCAATTATTGCATATCTTTGGAGATCCGAATTTGATTTCTTCTTGAATACTCCTCCAAAATAACTTTTTAGTCCTTCTAATTTGCGATCAGGTCCCTGGCTTCTTATGCAATCAATTGGACTTCAACTTGAGCTTGAATCTCTATCTAATTGGTCTTTGTGATCCATCTAAGTCCATTGCACGCGTTTTAGCTCGAATATTGGTAAATTGCATTGTAACTCCTGAATTCTGCACAATTGCTCAAAACAATACCTTAGTAGCATTTATTTATATAAAAACACTCTAAATGAAAGACATATGATGTAATGTATGCAATGCATCAAATACCCCTACACCTAGATTTTGCTAGTCTCGAGCAAAACAAAACATGAGAAATATAAGTATGAAAGCACAGAAATCCTAACTCACTTTCGTAGGAATCACGGTTGCACTTAGCATGTGCAACAAGCCTTTAAACCCCTAAGTTTCCTTGGAGGACGAGTTTTGTCTCGTGAGGGTTTTCAGTTGACACACCCACAAAGTCTTAATTCAATGTTTCATTAATAACTCTCAATATCTCCACCTCAACTTTATACATCTCACTTAGAATTCTTGCATGCTCATTATATAAATCTAACTCATAAAAATTCTGACTTTGTCTTTGTTCCTCCAACATTCACACCACTAACCCTTCTACACATGTTATCACTTAAATTATTTTGCACGCCTCCTCTGGTGGTGAAGTATCATTTGGATCAACCATGGCATGAATCATTCTTCTAACTTTGGGCCTTGAGTAATAATTCCCCGTGATTCAACATATTTGCTTTATTTGACACTTTTACCCTTTTGCATTCGTGCAGCGAGTTTGGTCGATAATCCCGAGCTGACAGACTCAAGTTACCGGGTTTCAAGATACCCCTACGGACCAGTGACTCGAAGGCTTGGGCTTTTGTAATCATTTTGCAAGATATGCTTTCCTCACTTTTATTCCCTTTTTTTTCTTGCATTAATTTTTTTCTTTCTCAAGGCTTAATTGCTATCAGAAGTCCACACTTCCCGGTATATTTTCCTCAACCTCTGCTTTTTATCAACCACTTCAAGGATTTGATTCATCCAATGTAAGTGCATACATGTCTTAAAGGGTAATGAGTTATTTCTTTGGAACTTAGATTTATGTCATAATTTCTATAAGCAGAACAATATAATAAGGAACAAAGACTCAATGCAAGTTGTACTCGGGTTTTGGTCTAAGGGGTCCTCTCACCCCAACCCACCAACACACGTGCACACACGGCTCCGCCGGTACAGTCACGGCCACACAACCGGATCTCAAGGGTCCTCTCACCCCAACCCCACAACACACGTGCACACACGGCACCGTCGGAAAATCATCGGCCACGGGTCTCAAGGGTCATCTCACCCCAACCCCACAACACACGTGCACACACGGCACCGCCGGTAAATCATCGGCCACGGGTCTCAAGGGTCCTCTCACCCCAACCCCACAACACACGTACCACCATCGGGCGACAGTCTGTGCCGTTACCCAAAAGGCCGGAGAGACGAGCCGCTTTCAAGCGTACGAGAACCCCACTATCGGACGTCAGTCCGTGCCGTTGCCCCCCGTGAGGCCGGAGAGACGAGGCGCCGTCAAGTGTACTCATAAAACCATGAATCCACCAAAAACGGCAGAAACGGTCGAACGAAAACTGTTTAACGGTCGACCGATCCTCACCTAGAGAACTGGCCCAACCGAAAAACCCGCCAATCGGTCGACCGGCAAAGGGGTCCCGGTCGACCGGAAAGCACCAGTAAGAAAACATTTTCGCAAACCAAACACCAACGGTCGACCGACCCAACACTCCTGGTCGACCGAAAACCACCAGAACAAAACTTCCAACAAATCACATTACACGGTCGAACCACAAAACACTATTGGTCGACTGAAATCCACCAGTGCAATTCCTTCGACGAAACACTCTACATGGTCGACCGAAACCACATCGGGTCGACCGGACATTAAGTTAAATTAAGTTGTCGGTCGGACGAGTCAAACAGGCGGTCGACCGTTTAGATAACGCCCCAAGCGATCTACAACAGTACTTTCCGTCGACCGGCAAAGGGTACCCGTTCGAGCGAAAATACCCAGAGTCTCAATCTCTCGATAGAATTGTACCACCGGTCGACCACCACGAAGGTATCGTTCGACCGGTGCGAGAGATTCCGCTCAAAATACACTATAACCGGTCGACCGAACCCATACACCGGTCGACCGTTTACAGTTCAAAAACTGCTGTGCAGGTCCGACGAGCCTCTCGGCCTACCGTCGACCGCTCCCACTCCCACACTAACAATAGGTGAGCTTGAAAGCAAGCTTGACATACCTTAAGGCTTGAAGAAGCCTTGGAAGGAACAACGGCGAGCGCTTCCTCGTGAAACCTCCTCTCCTCCGGCGAACACTTCAACGACGATCTTCGCTCCTCCGGCGACTCCAACAGCAACCCTCGCCTCCACCAACACCGAAGAAACACTGAGGGGGAGAGAGAGACGAGTGAGAGAGAGAGAGGCGCGAGTGAGAGAATGAATGGGGAGAGAGAGAAACCAACCTTTTATATATTCTTCCCCGAAACGATCTCAGCCGTCGATCTCAATCCACCCTTAATCCTCTCCTAAGCACAATTAGCACAATAAGCAAGGGTTAGGATATTACATTGACAACCCTATATCAGAGAGAGAAAATAATAATGATCTTTAGATCATAACAGTTGGTGCTCTGAAGATGGTGGATTCGGGCCAAATTAGATGGTTGACCTTTTTTATTTTCCCGTTTCATAGCAAAGACGAAAGACAGGTAAATAAAAAATTAGAATTAGACCACATTTCAAGATCCGAAAGTGCAAATTACTTTAAAAAAATCCAAACTCACATAAAAAAAGGGGAGGCCTTTCATTTAAAAGTAAAAAAAAGGGTGACCAAGACTTAGAAAGTTCCACACCAAAACAAAAGAATGTCCTCTCCTACGGTCAAACCTCAAACTTCATCCAACATTTTCTTCCCGCTTCCTCCGTCGAAGCCTCATTCCATCCGGTGCGTTATTTGCTGCATTTCGGTTTCAATTCCGTTGTTCGTTGGTTTTTTGTTGTTTATACGTTCTTATTCTCCTGATTTTGGTTTTGTATTGTATGTGTTACTAAAGTCATTCAGTGGCTTCTTTTTGTTGCTTTTTTTGATGATTTTTTTTTTGTTTTTATTAGATTGTGGCGTTTCTTAGTTTTTATTAGGACGCATGCTTTCCGTTAAGCAACCGGAAAGTGCGTGTTTGGGCCACTTTGTTCCAATGAGAAGCAACTGAATGCCGGATGGTAGTCGGAGGTGTAGAGTTTTTGAGGAATTTATTGACAATGAAAGGGATGCGGGGACAATTAGTGTTGACAAAATGATCCCGTGCTGTGCTACTAAACACAAAATGTGTGTAACAATCTATAATAGAGTTAGATCCACTACTTTTCACCTAAGTGCTTATGTTTTGTTGAGGTATTGACCAACCAAAATTTTGCTATTAATAGAAGCTTTAGAATTATTGTTTTAGAAATGATACCTTGCTCCCGTCAACAATTGCTGATAGTCATGTCATGTGTTCTTCTCATGCCTGTGCTGTTCGTTTGGTTTTTGTGTTCATGTATTCTTATTCTCCTGTTTTTTGGTAATTATTTTGTTTTTGGTTGCCGTTGATGCCTTTTTTTCTTTTTTTTGTTTGATTTGTTGTGTCTCAATTTTTAACTAGGACGCGTGCAGTTCGTTGAGCAACCGGAAAGTGCACATTCAGGTCCTTTGCTCCCATGAGAAGCAATCCGATGCTGGACAATGGGGATTGTTATGCAGAAGGTAGTTGGAGGCACAGAAGTTTTGATGAATATTTCGACAACGAGGGGGATGAGACTGCTTTCTCTCCTTATGGCTTTGTCGATAACAAGAACGAGGATTCACTCAAGTCTGGGCCTCTGGGAATGTGTAATAACCCGCGTTGCACTAGATGCCCCGCAGCTTATCTTGCCAAAACAGTGTCAAAGACGAGCGATACTGTATCATCTTCTTTTTTGATCTGGGTGAGTTTTATGTACTCTTTACTCTTTCTGGCTTTACTCTATTTAGTTCTTACATGTCCTTTTTAACAATCTTTTGCGAACAGATATAGTTTTGCCCCTTTTAGGATATCAAGTACCTTGCTTAAATATCAAATGACCAAGATATAAATAAAATTGTGCCCGAGCAAATTATTGCAAACATTTTTAAAAATTAAACAGGAAATTAGCAAGTCAACCATGCCTTTTAAGAAATTTCAGGCATTATGGCATGTTTCCCTGTATGTTTGAAAAGGTTTACCTGCGAGCCGATGCTGTCAACTCCTCTACACAGTTTTGTTATTCTACAATTGCTACACCTAAATCGCTGAATCTTTCTGATCTTCTTTAATCTTATTCCTAGTTGTGGAAGAATCTTGGTGAAGCTCAAGAGTCAGTTATGTTGCTTGCTTTGCTTCAATTGCTTGTGAGGCTGAAAATGACTTTCTAAACTTATTGTCAAGATTTTGATCCTATTTTCCATGAAGCAATAACAAGATAGCTGTTAATTGAACTTAATCAGACATCTAGAACTTGTACTGGACATTCACGTCCCGTGGGGAGCTTTATATCCATTTTATAGTTAAATTAAATGAAGGATAATATATACACACCCTTTACGATTCAAAGAATGTGCCTCTAGTTTCCTCTCTCCAAAAGATGCACTCACCTAATGAAGTATTAGACATTCGATGGTATGCCTGATATAGGAGATGTGTGAGTACTATTATTACCAAAGTTATTGAGGTGAAGGAGACGAGTCTGAAAATAGCCCGAGTATCAAGGCCAGAGGAGAGGCGTAGCCTTGATTGAAGCAACATTATAAATAAAAAAGTGAAAACAATTTTATCGAACAAAGAAATTCTAAATTCCAAGATTGCATGTATAAAATACTTAAGTGCCGAAAACAGGAAGGAAATATCAAAAGTAATTGGTAAGCTAACATCTAATCTTAACTAAAAATGATTTTAACAAAGAAACTATTAAAGTAACAAAAAACACACCTTTAAGATACATGAATTTATTATTGACTACTGATAATAGGGGTTTGTGATAACCGAAAAAAAGAAGATAATAGGGGTTTTGTATCTCTTTTTTGAGTGTTACTAGACTCATTTAATGGGATCTTCAAAAATGCCCAAAGGCAACAAGACGATCAAAAAGGCTAAGAGGCAATGGCCTTTTGGTAGCGAGGTGAGTGGCATCAATAGCTCTATTTATAACTTATTACCTTTTGGTTTAATAAGATAAATGAATTATATAGCTCATGTAAAGGTGGCAGTTATATTCATATCGGCCATTTGAGCATGACAAATTGACATCTTATCTGTGTGGAATTTGATGAAGCAGAGCAAGTAAAGACTTTTATTATAAAACATGAAATATGAGTCTCCAAAACTGATTTATTATATGTGACTGTGAGCTTGTAACATACCTGCTGCCATGGCATTTTACTTGCAATTGCATTTCAACTGGAGCTTGCTTTGTAATAGATAGACAAATATCTATAGGCAACAATCTTGTGTTAAGTCCTTACTTGACCTTAAATTTGAACCCAAAAGAAAAGACATAACATCACAAGCTTACTGTTGGCCTATTGCGTGGTCATTTTTAACAGAAACATGCGTAAATATGGCATGTTTGTTATCTGAAATATAACAAGCAAATGTCTACAAGTGAATGTACAAAAAGTTTTATTTCACTTATATTTTGTGGGTTGGTTTACAGAACTACAGGATTGAGATCCTTAGATTCACTTCTTGGAGAGAAAAAAGTAAAAAACCCTTTTTAGTGTCTGTGTACTACGCCATTAAAACTACAAATATGGAAATAAATTCGTGATTTCTGTTAGTAGTATATTAAATGATTTAATTTTAAAAAAAGGCTGCTTGTTTTTACCATAGTTATACTATTGGCATCAGTGGTTTTAACATGCTTATCCATGAAAATCTTAGGTAACCATGTATTGGTAAAAAAATGAAAAATTATAACAAAAAGGCTGATTATTCAAAAGACCCCACTAATTACTTTTGCCACATTTGGGTCAATCTTATCATTTTTGCTCATTTGAACCAATTTATGAAGTGTTATCATGATCATCATCACCATTAGAGTCATGTTCGACATGGCTAGAATTTTGGAAAGTTGTTCTTTAATCATCAATCTTGGAGCTTCGATCAATGTCATTGGAGGTTTAAATGGGTTGGCCATAATACTGATGATGTTGGCGTCAATGGTGGCAGTAATGATAGTGGTCATGGTGTTTGCAACAATGGTGGTTTGGAAGTGAAGTTAGCTAATTGATTATTGATTGCGGCAACAGTGTAACGCTTTTCAATGATGATTGAGTATGGTTATAGGATGAAGAAGGAATGATGGAAAAGTTCAAGGAATTCCATGTGACCTTTTCATTCTATCTAAAATTTATAAAATGGTGTGTTTCGGGAAAAAAAGAAATTGGTTCAAATATGCATGAATGCTAAAAAGGTATCAAAAACAATAATCTTGAAACTTTTTTGAGAATTTAGCCACCTGAAATTTGACATAAAAACCCACTTTTCTTCACAGGTAGTTATCCTCATGTTTAATCATAGCGAGGAGGGACTTACCATGTTTCAAAAGAGTTTATACTAAGATGTGGAACCACTGTATTGGTTATTGGGCCTTTAGTTTCTAGTGTAGTTTCACTAGTTGTTGTTAGAAATACACTCATAGTATTGGTAGCATGATTGTTAATGTACAAGTACAAGAATGGTAAACAATAACCTTCAGAAAATTGCAGTCAAATAAAATTGACTATTGCACAGCATATGCAAGGTATTTTGCTTCTTATCTAATTAGTTTTGTACAATAACCTACATTTAGTATTTGCAACTTGACATGTAGTTGCACTTTACAAATATTGCTTACCATTATCTTGTACTCTTAGTACTTTATTTGTTTCCTTTTCTTACTAATGATGTGGCGTGTGCACAGATTCGTAACATTCGTAAGGATGCCAAAGATTGGGCAAGGTCACCCTTCGCAGCAATAAACTCGTATTTTCCGATTGTGAATCCTCATGGAACTATGGTCCATAAGTGGAATAGATTTTTTGTGATCTCGTGTATCATTGCTATCTTCATCGACCCGTTATTTTTCTTCATTCTCACACTTGATAAGGTGTGTGCATTATTTTCTCTATTCAACATTAAGTGTGATGGATCATAACTATATTGCTGTCAAAATAAGACGTACATAAGGCCTTGTTCCATCTTAGTTCCAGTTAACTTATGCATGTAGGTGCGCTGCCAAAGCAAAACAAATTTGATCTATACCTCCATATTAGTTTCAAATATACAGAAGCATATAGAACCATTGAGAAATAATATTGAATATTTTTGTTCCTGAACTAATTAAACTTAAAGTAGAGTTATGTGTTTTCTTTTAATCTAATGAAGGTGCAAGTTCATACACATTATACAAGCAAGGCTTTGAGGTATTTTGATATCAACTCATTCGTTCCATGCCTTATTCTTTGGAAGCCTACCCTCATATTTTATACTCTTGCAAGTGATTGAGGACCTATTATTCTTAATGGGTTGTGGCATTGCACAATTCATACAATATTTCATTTAAAACTTTGGAAACATTATCTGAAGTGACTTGCAAAATTAAAACTATGAATAATAAAAATATCAAGCAATAAAATCACTTTCACTCGTTTTAAATAAAATCATGAATAATTGCAATTTACCCCCATTCTTTCACTTGTTGACATTTTGCACCCTCTGACTTTTTTAAAACGTAGTAGTTATTCTCACTGTTATGAAAATCGGACCGGACCGGCCGGTCCGACCGGTTCAACCGTGAACCGGAGGCCTGTCCGGTCCGGTTCACACCCTAAAACTGCATTTGATGTTGAACCAGCCTGAACCGGCGGTTCGACCGTCCGGTTCAAGCCCAGATTTTGTATTGTTTTTAATATTTAATTCACTTGTGCTAATGAATACCAACAAAAAGGTCGTTGATTCAAGGATTCTTATCCGGATACTTATATATATATAAGTACCATCATGAGCTCCTTTTTATGTATCTAAGCTTCTTATCCGGATACTTATATATATATACATTATATTTGATTATTTATAACGTCACTGGTTTGACCCCGGTTGAACCTTTGAGAATTCCGGTTCGGTTCTGAAAACCATGGTTATTCTCCACCTTTCGCTCATTGGCATTTTGTCTCCCCTTTGTTACGTTTCCATTTTTCACTATTAAATTTAAATTTTTGACAAAAAAACGACCAACCTGCAAACTACCTTGTTTATTGTTAACATTTAATTTTTAATGTTTTATTTTTGAAAAGTTTTGGTGTTAACTTTGGAATTTGGATATTTTCAAATCTAAATTTGAACTTAACTGTGGAAAACAGACGGAACCTAACGGAAAGGGGCAAAATGACAACAAGTGATCAAAGGTATCTTGGAAAATCTAAATGCAATGAAATTTCCTCACACTTCAATGCAAATGCATCCAGACCTGAAATAACATTAGGAAAGAAAATACCAAGGTTAAAAAAGGTGGTTTGCTTTTATACCCTTAATACCTATCATATTTGCACATATACCTTCTTAACTAGGTAATCCAACTATTTTCCTAAACACCCTCCATGTTTTCTTTGTTTACTTTTTATAGCTTTCTTTCGTTTCTATTTTACTAATATATACTCTATGGTTTACTACCATTATAGTTGACCAATGATGCTATATCATCGTTTTCTTCTCTTCATGATGACCTTAGACCTAACACTGTCATTGTAAGTATAAGAGTATCATATGACTTTTTATTTCATATCGCAGGTGGTATTATTATCTTTAGTTTCTGTGAGACAAATTTGGATGTTCATGTTTGATCTAATTTTCTTGAATGTTCATGAAAGACGTTATATGACCAATTATCTTTGATTCCACTGTTTATGCCTTTTCTTTTTCAACCATAACCAGTTTCTCATTGGTGGCTTGGAAATGATAAAAACTTGGACAAAGCCAAGATCTTAGCATACTTTACATTAAGATAGTGGATTATTACTCAAGATAGAATATGTTTGCAAGATTTGTAGTTGTTACATGATTTTTTATACTGAAAAAACTCGTTTATATCTTGATGTGATGTTTTTTTAATAAGATCATGGATTTATTTTCTCTTAATGTTTATTGTTCTTGCACTGGCAAAAATATAATCATATATTATCCGTAAACGATTAATCTCATTGATTGTTTTTTCTTCTTGTCAAGAACAGCAAAATAAATGTATAGTATTTGATTGGTCTGTTGCAGCGACACTTGCTGCTATCAGAAGTATGACAGATATCATTTTCTGTTTATACATGCTTCTCCAGGTGACTTGCTAACCCTTAACCCTTCGTGTCGAATTGCTAGTTGTAGGTGAATAAATTCCTTTGTTAGTTTTGAAGTTCCATAAAATTTGGTAGCATGGCTCTTGCCAATATGTTATCATTCTACTTACGTATAGTAAAATGGTGCACTTCCCCCTCAAATTCAGAATCTTTGCAAATATTATATTATTTATATTTTCTCAAAAGTAAATCTAACTTGTTTGGTAGTCCAAAAGACTTATAGTAGTTCTTCTCTATAGGTAGTGTTTCAAAAGTGTAACAGAAAAAAATAGACTCGTGAAACTCTAACATGCCTCTAGCATCTACTAATTCAAGATTTCCAGTAAACAATTTATCATTGGATAATGGATAAAAAATAAAATTGGATTGAAGGCTCAATTTGTTTCATTGCATAAAACTGTCATTGTCTGAATTTTGGCATCTAAGCCTCGACACACCGTCTCCTATATTTGTCTGTCATATCGGGAAGAGAAAATGAATTGTGTCATGTACCGGGCTTAGTAGGGAGCAGGGGCCGTAAACTCTATAATGTTTTTAGTTGATGGTCCATGAGTCCATCAATCGAAATTGAACAGTAATGACTAATGAGTTTTCTCTCTCTCTCTCTTTGATATTTCGACAAACCCTTATTATTTACTACCACAATAGATCACAACGGGATTTATCTAATTGACGGCATCCCCACATACAATTATACAACTATGTGTGTTCACTAAGCAGAAAATTGCTAAGCATCTCTCACATGGACCACATATGTTTCCAAAAAAAATGTAAATAGTTAGAACTAGTGCGCACAATTTTTTGTCATCTCAGAAGGATTATCACAAAACAATCTTGTCCATGGATTGTACCAATATAGGACCAAAGAGACCTTCATAACATATGGAAATATTTAATTGGATTGTTGAATAAGGTTTAGTAGGTCAACGGTCTGCCTTAAATAAGGAATGACATAAGTTTGTTATATCCAAATCTGGAAACATCTAATGGGAAAAATATGGTTACTAGTCTTCAGTTTATGGTGGTCAGCAATACCACAGGAAAGTTATGGCTGATTTAACTTTATTCATTCAAAACTGCAGTTAAGACTCGCATATGTTGCTCCAGAAACTAGGGTAGTTGGCTCAGGAGATCTTGTGAAGGACCCAAGGAAAATTGCCATGCGCTATCTTCGTGGTTACTTCATAGTAGATTTGTTTGTTGTATTGCCACTTCCTCAGGCAAGATTTTTCATCTTCAGCAATACTATTTTACTTGTATTGATTCCCAATTGGTTTCTTTTTTTGTCTTATTATCGGATTTTTACTAATGATTTCGTCTTGATATTTAAGTTCCACCAGACATCCCTTAATAACAGGATAAATACCTATTATCTTATTCTACTACTCTTAAAGTATTAATGAAATGAACCAGGCCTTAAAAATATGAGCTTAATTTAGAAAAGTGGATTTGATATAGGCAAGTTGATCATTAATTATGTGGAAAACTGAAAATCTGAAACCGTTTGATTTTCCTCTAATCAATTTTTTTTTCTCCCAAATTGAAGCCTAATTTACTTATTAATTTGACTATGTGTAGTAAACTAGTAATAGTTCTCCTCCATGTGATTTATGTCTTGTTCCCATTTTGAATTGCAATTATACTTACAGTGATAATCTCTCTTTTGGTCTAAAAAGTATCTTGTGAAAATTAATAGCAGAATAAACACTCTTCTAGCCAAAGCTTCTTGATGATTGGTGGATCGCTCCCCATGGTTATGTGAATTCATTACAATAGTATTTGACACTTCTGCTTTTTAGGTCTCACTTGTCATGTGGATACATAGCATATACACTTAACTAAATAATTTAGTCAAATGTTATCATTATCAAATATTCTTAACACAGTCTACATGGTATTGTAAAGAAGTTCTCTTTTTAATTTCTAGATTACCTTATGAGATTTTCTTGACATATGCTTTTCTTCCTATAATTCTTCAATAATGCTATTCATCTTGCAGGTTATGATTCTGGTAATGATTCCAAAACAGCATGGGGTATCAACAGCTAACTATGCAAAGAGCTTGTTAACAGCCACATTTCTTCTTCAGTATATACCAAGAATTTGGAGATTTTTGCCTCTACTTGTTGGCCAGTCTCCTAGTGGGCTTATATTTGAATCTGCTCGAGCAAATTTTGTCATAAACCTTTTGATGTTTGTATTGGCTGGACATGTTGTGGGTTCATGCTGGTACCTTTTCGGATTACAGGTTTGTAGTTGCCTTGCTGTTGCACACATTGAGTGTCCTGATATCTTTATTTGATACCGAATCACCTTGCAATCTAAAATCATTGTGGTAATTTTATTATCCGGGCTTATTCTGTAGGAGTGTAACTCTTAGGTAGTCTATTTTACTGTATGCGGCATGACCACTCAATTACTAAAAACCTATATTATAGTGATCTGAAATATTTTTCTCCGTTTTTAATTTTGAAACTTGTTGATTGTAATCAAAAGATATAATGTGTAAAGAGAAAATAATAACCCTACGTACCTACCATCTAACTCATTAGTGGGCTTCTTCATTCTATTGAATTACTTAAGATAGTGAGCTTTTCAGGAAAAAGCTTTGGACGGCCACAGGGAGAAAATAGGGCTTCTTGTGTAATTGGGTTGTGAACCTAGTACAGTTATACCAAGGTTAATGTTGGTTTTACCAAGCTTACCAATCAGTTGTGTGGTCTCCAGGAACCAAGGCCAGTGAACAATGAGTTTTACAACAAAATAAAATTGATGCATGCTCCACTGGGCCAGTACCACGGGAGCCTGCAACTGCAACTGATAAAACTCTTGTATCCTGTGTTATACAGAGTACTGTATGCGTGTCATGTTCTTGATGCTATATAATCATGACCAGAATGGTCAAATGGAGAAATGCTAATGTCAGAACAAATCAACAGAAATAGAAATAACGTTTTGGTAGAAGTTCAGCATCTGGAGATCAACATACATACTATGATTGTCAATGCATATACAAGCGAATTCGACAATTATACATTATGATCTGTGGATACATCTTATTACCAGTATAAACTCTTTAAGCAATGTCATTTCTGGTGAGAAAGTATCATATTTTAGGCCTTATGCATACACTAAGTATAATATTTGTGACAAACAACAACCAGAATGAATCCCAACCGATACCACAAAAGTATGGCATGATCATTGAACGTTGGTTAAATTGTTCTTTTGTTCTCTTTAATAGTTAGATGCAACATTTTATTATTTTTGGATGTTTCACTATCATCTTCCTCTAATAGTGTATGCATGTATGGTTATCCACATATAGCTCAAGTATTTGGCTGATCTCTCCTGTTTGCACTTTTGCAGAGGGTGAACCAGTGCCTCAAAGGTGCATGTGCTGACTCCGGTTTGGGCAATTGTAGAAAATTCTTAGACTGTGGATATGGGGGAATTCACACCAATACAAATCCTGGCTCAGCTTTGTACGAGTGGATAAAGGAGTCATCATCAAAAAAATGCTTCACGGCCGATGATGATTTCTATGGAATTTACAAGCAAGCTGTTTCCCTAACCAGCAGAAGTAATATTGTCACTCGTTACATATATTCATTATTCTGGGGTTTCCAGGTAAAATTTAAATTTCTCTCATTACCTCTTGTTGTGTTGGGCATTGTCCATTTCCAGTAAGTCAAACACACACACACACACACGAAACTTTAGGTCACATACACACGAAACTTTAGGCCACATTATTTCTCCCTGTAGTTCTTCCATTTTCACCTCCAGGCTCCAGTAGCCTTTTTTTCTTTTTTGGAATAAGTCACTGCTACGTGTTGACTAGAATCAACTGTCCATGGCCTCCAGGATGGTAATAAAAAAGTGTGTGAACAATTGAGCATATACGATGTTTACACATGATAAAATGTGCAATACCTTCTAGGTTGTTAATATATCACTTGTAGGTATGTAGGTATATGCTCAATAGAGTACTGTAGGTAGTAGCATGTTAGGAACAAAGAGGTGAAAGTTTGGGAAAACGTTTCCAATAGTCGTTCATAAACTTGAGGTTAATATATTGTTACAACTTACAGATGCAAATGTCTTAGAAGCTTAAAAACCCATTATAGTATCTTGTTCACATTTATATATTATAGATTATAGAAATTAGTATAAGTTTATCTTTATTGTTCACATTTATATAACCTAATTCTGTTTGTCTGTATTGTTTTGCACAGCAAATCAGTACTTTAGCTGGAAATTTGATTCCAAGTGATTTTGTTGGGGAAGTTTTGTTCACAATGGGAATTATTGGACTTGGCCTCTTGCTATTTGCATTGCTTGTTGGGAACATGCAGAACTTTCTCCAATCTCTTGGAAGAAGGTAAAATTTAACATTTGAAGAAAACAATTACAACTGAAATTGGTCATCATAAACATCTTTTGAAGAATATTATTTGTAAACCATAGATATATTTACGTGGAAAAAGTGACATTTATAAGGACAACACTCGACATTTTTCTCTTTCTCGGGGAATATTCTACTTAATTCTTTTTTTTTTGGATATGTGTCCGTTACGTTTATCTAAATTTTTTCCCTTTCATAATTTCAAGTTTTACAATAGAATTTTGACACTACCTTTTGGAGCTTGGCATGTTTAATAATTGATAATAAAATTTTGTCATAGCTTAGGGTTTTTGTGGATTTTTATCACAGAACTTAATGATTCTAATGATATATTTTCTTTGAATTTTTTATTTAGGAGATTGGAAATGCAACTAAGACGTAGAGATGTTGAACGGTGGATGAGCCATCGACGTTTGCCCGACAAACTAAAGAAGTATGTCAGTGCAATTTCAACTTGTGCTTTTTTAATTGTAAGTTAATGCTCATACACTAATCCTCATACCAATTTACTCATCTGTTTCTCCATAGATTGGTTGAATTCACTAACTACTATCTTTCCTCTCACCACTTCTGTTGTTTGAGTATTAGGAGAACATAGGATACTAGGATCATGTGGTCCACTCAACTAACCTCGGAACCTTAATGATAAAAAAAACTAACCTTGGAACCGTCTTCAAATGCAATCACAAGTGAAGTTGTTCTTATCCTGAGGAATATAGTTATATAAAGCAGAGAGATCCACTACCCCTAAAATTCGTTGACACAAATTTGACACTTCTTCAAAACTTAAGATCTGAACTCCCAATGAAAAATTTGAAACGTAGATCATGTCATTTCTATAACAAAAATTGTAAATTTTTGTGTTCTCTTGTATAAGAAGAGCTGGTGTTTCTGTAGTAAATCTGTTGCATCGATTTTGATTCATTGATTTTCTACAAAATGTACTCTGAATTAAACGATTTTTGACGTGCATACTTGCATTGTCTTATAGAACATGATCTACAGTTTAGATTAGTCATTTGGTGTTAAGTTTTTTAAATTCCAAGGAATTTGAAATTTGTGCCAACAATTTTAAGGATAGAGGATCCCTCCTCCTATATTAAGGGTGCTTATTGCTCTAATGGCAACCATTAAGAAATATACACGATAGAATCATAATATTACAGTGGTGCTTATGGACAAACCTGCTTTCTTCAAGATCATTTTTTTCATTCTTTCCTCAAGGTCTATTTGGGGTTTTAGAACCAGGGCCCTCGTTTTGTTACCAGAAGATCACTCTATATATGGAGTAACCACCGAAGGGGCACACCATGGTAATTTACAAATGCATTCTAGTATTCTTGTATTCATGTATTGTATTACAATTTGATGATCGATTTTAAGTTTTAACTATGTCGAGGTCATGCACACTATGTTGAGTATGTTCTTTTCCCCTTGACCAATTAAAAATCATAGATTGCTTAAAAGGAATTAAATTTAAAAAAAAATCTACAAACAAGTGCGTTTTGGTTTGTATTTCAGATCAGAAAAAGACGTTTTGGCTAACTGTGTTGCTACAGAAATATGTAATTTACAATTTTTCATCATAAAATTGTAGCGATGTTAGAGAGGCAGAAAGATTTAATTGGACTGCTACTCGTGGTGCAAACGAGGAGTTCCTGTTACACAGCCTACCAGAGAATCTACAGAAGGATATACGTCGTCATCTATTTTCTTTTCTCGAAAAGGTAGTTATCAAATGCATATACGTTATATTGTATGCTTTCTTCCAATGCTAAAACTTGTGAATTTGCAGGTTCACATTTTCAAACTAATGGATGAATACATGTTGGATGTTATATCTGAAAAATTAAGACAGAAGTTGTACTTAGGAGGCAGCAACATTCTTGAACAAGGGAGTCCTGTTGAAAAAATGGTTTTCATTGTCAGGGGAAAAGTGCGGAGCCTTGGGGCTGACGGAAATGTATCTCTATTAACAGAAGGAGATGTTTGTGGAGAGGAGCTCCTCGCATGGTATCTTGAGCATTCTTCAATGAACCGAGGTGGAACCGCATCTTCATAATAAAAATCTGTATCTGTAGTATAAATATCTGTAGCATAGATCATACTGCATTTTCAACAACTGGTCAGAGTTAGCTTTTATTGAAATAATCATTACATCTATAAATGTATCAAAATTGAAATATGGTTCCTAATCAAGGTATACCATAAAAATGGAGGTACTTGCGGAATTCCTTGTCTAGTAAGAGACTCTTCAGGGACACAACACAGGTTCTCTTTATTAATTCAATAGTCCTCTACCAAACGCATATACGTGTCAGCCAGTCAGGTTATATAAAATCAATTAGACACTGCTTTTGTAAGTCAAAAAGAACTGTCACTGTAAAATCAGCCGTTTGTTTATTAGACAGTCTTTCTTATGTTGGCAATATTTTCCTCTACAGGTAGGGGAAGAATTCGGTTTCCATGCCAGCGGTTGTTTTCTAATAGAACAGTACACTGTGACACCAATGTTGAGGCTTTTGCTCTAAAAGCTTCTGATCTGGAAGATGATTCTTTGGTTTTCGCCCGATTTTTAAGGAATCCACGTGTTCAAGGAGCTATAAGGTAAGCACCTAAAGCCAACCTCTACCAATTGTTCCGGTGGTCTATTGTGATGTTCGGAGAATTTGCCTTCTCTCTTGTTTCACAATCAATTTTAGAAGATTATCAGATGTAAAGCTTCTTCGAGAAATGGTCGCAGGTTAATGATGAATTACCATGTCTCTGATGATAATTGCTATTGACATTAAAATTAAAAAACTAAGTATTCTATCTTATAGTTGGCACACGGTTTTACTTTTGCATAAATCAGTTTATATAAGTTGAGCCTACTATGTGAAGTGATCTTTTTTTCTGTTCATTTAGTATGCGTATTATTTAACTTATAGTGACCTAAACTAGAAAAATGAATAAACTATTCAAAAGATGTCCGAGATGGAGGTGATGACGGCATTAGTGATAGGATTCCAAGAGAGGAAAAAAAGTGGTGGGGCGAGAGAGCACACTTTCATGATTTCTTTTCTTTTCTTTTGAAATAATAACTGGTTAATTGATTGGGTATCTTAACCGAAGAATCGGTGGTTGAAAGGGCCAACCCCGAAATTGGGTTGTGGGGGTCGATCTAGACTCTTGTGACTGGATCCTGATTGAACCTGTTCAGCCAGCCGGGCGGAACCAGGTTTATTTGTACAAATAGGAATAACATTAGAGATAATTTCTCCTTTTTATGCATCTTTCCTCCATTTGCTGATGTATGAATTGCTGATACTCAACATACCATCCAAATTCCTGCATACACATGTTTTGTACTGCTAGTTATGTTATTTTATTTTTGTAATAACTGTCATTTTATAAGATCTGAGTTTGCTTCATCTCTAAAGCTTGCTAAAGCTTAGACACTTTGTCCTACTTGTTTGGATTGATTTGACGTGCGTGGAAAATGATAATCAGTAGAGTACATTTTCACTTTAAAAATTTGGTCTTGATGTTTTCTGCATGTCTTTTTAACAGGTACGTATCACCTTATTGGAGAACAAAAGCTGCAATGCAAATTCAAATATCATGGAGGTATAGAATGAGGCGTTTGATGCGGTTCAGGGGTTCGACAAGTCAGTTAGTCCGTTCTCGTTTCCTATTAACATAAGCTAGATGGCATGGTTTTAGCTCTCTTCAAAATAGTTGCAATCGACACCACCTTTTACTCTCCTATTACTGTCTCGAAATGCAACTCGCCCTTGCATCCTATCTTTTGTTTCATATCTTACAGAATGAAAAATGGGATTTGCTGGATTGTGCTCAAGTAAGATTGTGTCTTTGTTCATATTATTGTACAGAACAAGATCGTTGGATTTGCACTTGATCAAAATTGTTTCTTTATTCATATAATTGTGCATAACACACATAAAGGTTTCATAATCAATTTCTTGCAAAGGGCGTGGTTCTTGCAAAATCGATCCTGGTCCGGTCTGATCCAAACTGGACATTTTTTTTTTACTTTCATATTTTTGTACTGAACTTAACATGTAGGAAAAAAATTCAAAATATTTTTTTTAAAACATTTGCCAAATAAACATCTTCTAAAAGTATTTTTCATACTAGACCCGTTGTCACTACGTGGTGACACATGACAGCGGCATATTTGTTTTTTCGTATGTACAGAACTCGGCACTGGCGAAGAGAACTCGGCATCACCAGTGCCGAGTTCAATTTGATTTTTATTGCGGAAACATTTGCCGATTTTTCTTGAAGTGATTGTCAGGGGAATACGATTTCAAATAGAACTCGACATCACCATTGTCGAGTTCATTTTGGTTTTTATTGCGGAAACACTTTACATATTTCTCTCGAAGTGATCTGCCAGGGAAGAAGATTTCTAATTGAACTCGACACTGGTGATGCCAAGTTCACATCAAGAGAACTCGGCAACACTAGTGTTGAGTTCTATTGAAGAGATTGCAAGTTCATTTAATTTAAGAACTCGAAAATTTTATTTCCTGTTTAAAAACATTTTGACAACAAATACAATCATTCCAATTACAAAAAATTCAAAAACAAACACAACCATTTACAAGTAAAAAAATACAACAAATATCACAATTTCCTACTTCCTAAATTTCAACACCAAAAAATCCAAGTACCAAAAATTGCAGCAAACACAATCATCAAAGATTTTTAAAAAGGAAACACAATTCAATCACAAAACACAAATAACTACGATAAAATGAAAATAACATCCACAATAACGAGTTTAACATTTTAACATAAATAAAACCAAAACTAGTGTAATAACAACCAAATAAGTTTAATACAACAAAATATCTATCATAAGTGATCTATCAATCTCTTCTTTTTAGGACGTGTCTGAGCACATCCTCTCCCATGTTGTGTCTGAAGGGAATGTGTTCTAAAAGTTTTACTTTTAAATGTCAATTATTATGAATTGAATGAGAAATCATTTTGTTCCTTGTTTATGTTATTCGTCTTTTAGAAGTGTTAAGGAAGAGGCTCTTGGTCCTTAACCGTAGAGCTCTAAAAGATATTGGTTTACATAAAACAAAAGATATTCGCAATCATGGTAACTAACATGGAACATTAATTACCGAGTTAAGATTGTCGTGTTGGTCATAGATCATTGTAGCTCTACAAGTGAGTGACAACACGGGTATGCAAAAGAGGAAAATATTACTTTTGTATACTGAATAGACCTAATAAGTAAAATATTATAGAAATGTGTTTCTGTGTCATTAATATTTTACTGTGTCTTTGGTCATTTGATATGAGACTTATATCCGATCGCTTAAGGAGTTCTTAATTAGACTAGTGTCTTGAGCTATCGATGAGTGTAGTGTAAATGCATTAGTTGGTTAAGTACAACTTTTGTTGGAGAAGATAGTCAAAAGACTATCATTGCCCCTCTTAATTGAGTGATGATATTAGTGGGCCCTTGATAAAGCAAAGTTATAATGTGCACAATGTGATTTGAGTTAAATCACATATTTATAACTAGCTTAAAGAGATCAAGAAATGAATACTAAGTCAAAGATGACACAATACTACTTTGTGTGTATTCTTAATATCATGAGGCAAGGGACGGACACAAGTGGTGCACGCCATCACTAAATGGATCGGGTTTTGGTTCGAGTGGAATTAAGACATCTAACTAATTGGGAGCTATAATGTGTAGCTAGATACCGCTTATAGCTTGTGATATTAAGCTCTTAATATCACTGCCAACTTGGTTTAGATCCTCCCATAGGTCACACCACAAAACTGGGAAACAAGGAATGGGGATTTTGAGTTCATAAGATGTGTCGGGTTTCATGTACAAAATATGACACATGGGGTGAACAAAGCAAAATCAAAATTATGTTGTGATTAATAACATAATTAGAATCTAAATTAAATTCATATATGATGTAAATATTATGGGGTGTAATGATTGATCATTACATAGGATAATATGTTACATAAGTTGTGAATTTACTACTAATCCCGAAATGTCAAAATTTGTAGGGGTTAAACCGAAATTTGACAAGTCTGCAAAACAGTGCTCAAACGGTCGACCGGATAGCAGTAAACGGTCGACCGGTAGGACACGGTCGACCGGACGAGTCTCGACCGATAACAGGGAATTTTCATCTGTTCGAACGGTCGACCGAAAGTGATCGGTCGGTCGACCGAACATTGCGATGAAATAGTTCCTGTTACGAACGGTCGACCGAAACATTGGTTCGAGCGGTCGACCGCACCTTGAAACGGTCGACCGGTCCAGACGGTTTATGCAGAATTAATTTAAGAATTAATTAGATCATGCATGGAATTGGTCCATAATTGATTTAATTCGTGGCTAATATTATTTATTAATAAATAATGGATGGTTAGATGGAATTTTGCATGAAATCATGGGCAAGAGGTTGCACATGAATATGTAATTTGGAGAGAACCTATAAATAGAGGTTATCTCATTGCCTTCCTACATCTTAATTAATATTGTTTTTCATGCAAAATCTCTCTTCTTAATTCTCCACGAAAATTCCACAAATTCTTAAGTTTAGTTTAGTTCTTAAGAGATCATCTTCTCAAGAGAATTAAAGAGGGGTTAGTAATTGGATTCTAAACCCAATCGGAGATTGAGAGACTAGCTTCCCTCTCTCCGATCTTGTTTAGAGTTTGGTGAATACTCGGAGGCATCCGGCGCAGCGAGGAGCATCCCAACGGTCTCCGAATCTTCGAGAAGTTTTAGAGAACTTCTAGGTATGAATTTCGAAGCTCCTTTATGTTTGTTTTAATAGAGTTTTTGAAACTAGTTTGTTAAAACAAACCGATGCATGCAATAGATTCTAGAAAATTGAAAATTGAACCTTATTATACATGAAAAATTCGAAAATATGTATGTATAATTAAACATGAAATCCTACAGTGTCCCCCTCTTCGTGTTGCATTCTCTGTATGTTCTGTATCTTGAGTCAGATCGCCATCATCTTCTTGTGTGTGAATCTTCTTCAACGACGCGATCCTGACTCAAATGTAATGTGAGTTCTTCAGCACCAAAATACACGAGTCAAGCCTTCATTTTTTTCCTTCAATTTTCCAACCATCGAAGAGTCTTGTCTTGTGATCTTTGATCGCCTGTGAATTTGATGAAGTTTTTCATGGAACTCATAAATTCCGTGCACCTACAGATAATTAAACAGTTCATCAAACACTAAACACAATTTAAAAATGTGGCAATTGTTTAAATAAATGTTTAGATCTCACGATCTCCCGCTCTCTACCCGCTCGAGGTCTATATAAGTTATGAGTTGGAGCCAAGATGTGATGAACAATCCGTACGGTGATGCTCTAGTATCATGCCATATATAATTGTGTGCTCTCTTCAGGAGTGACACTTACGAGTCGTTGCTCAAATGGTAGATGATCTCTTCTATGCGACCAATGCTGAATGAATCAGTGATTTTCCGCCAACCAATTAATGTCCGCCCTCCCCTGAGCCGATTTCACTACATGTCTCTCCATCGGCTTTGAAATGTGCTGTTGTAGACCGAACTGTCTCAGCATTCGGTCTAGACAATGCATAACCACCTCACCAAAATTTATAAGTCAAGTACGGCTCGTCCAGATTTCTGAACCTTTTGTACATAGTGGTGGTAACTGACTAAGATCCAAATGTACATAAGGATCCCAGATCACTTGATCGAATTCCTACACGTCCAGCTCATTCCGATAAAAATCAAGTGTCGTCGTCTTCACACTACCTTGAATGCTCTTGGCCGTCTCCAACGGGCACCTAATGGTGACCTGTTGTCCTCCGGGTATAGTAATGGTCTGCTCTTCAAAGATCTCCCAATGTGTAAATGTTCCCAACACCACAACTGCAGGAATGTAAGAAAACCACACAGATGTTTGGTCTGAATCAGTGAAGCTTCATATAACATGTGATATAAGTGGGTCAGAGCCGCACTACCCCAACTGTAGTCCGATGTGACAGCCAAATCTCGGAGCAAAGACATGTACTTAAAGCGAACCATCGTGCCGCTCTTATCTGCCAAAATATTGCATCCCAGCTGGAACACAATAAATACTCTAGTGTGTCGTGTAACCGTCTCCTCGTCAGCATCAAAATGCAACTGCTAAAACTGAGTTTGCAACCAACCCAGAGTTACGGAACCCTCACGACCCAAGTCATCGGGGACCTAACTCAATAAATTCATGCAGACATCTGACCAAACGTACTCTTGAGACTCACACACCGGCAAAACCATCTACGCACAAGCCGGTAATCAGAGAGATGCCACGCAAGCTGCAAGTGATCTCACCATGTCGCAGGTGAAATGAATGAGTCTCCGGTCTCTAACGCTCGATCATCGCCCCCAGCAAGGTATGGTCTAACTGGACTCGGCCCTGTCATATCCAGAAGAAACAACATCCTCTCATCTAGGGGTGTGCATCCGGTCCGGACCAGACCATATTGGTTCGACCCGGAGACCGGACCGGTCCAACACCGAATTTTTACCTCAAAAATTAATAAAAAAACAAAAAACCGTACCGATCCAGAAGAAACAACATCCTCTCATCTAGGGGTGTGCATCCGGTCCGGACCGGACCAGACCATATTGGTTCGACCCGGAGACCGGACCGGTCCAACACCGAATTTTTACCTCAAAAATTAATAAAAAAACAAAAAACCGTACCGATCCGGTTTTATCGGACCGAACCGGTTTTTGCACACCCTTACTCTCATTAGTGATCTGTCATTCGTTGAGCTTCGATCTATGCTCAACGCATTTTACGACATCAACCTCCTTCTGCATAAATTAAGATAAATATTAGAATATTAATACATATGTGCAAATATTTCACTTGAAAGTAGTAAAATGCTTACAAATTTTTTGAACAAGTCAGACTTGTGGTTGACCTGCAAAACCAACATTGATTTGTCTACCAGACCCTGTGAAGCGTAGTTGTCTCTAACCGAACCAGTACTGGAACCACCAAACTTCATATGTACATAACACGTTAAATATTAGAAAACATTGAAGTGTTGCAAATCATATCTCAAGAATCAACGTAATATTAATTACGGTTAGAAAAAAATGGAGTCATAAAAACCATCCAAAAAATAATATTTTTGCATTCATTGAAGTCTTACATCACAATCAAACTTAAAAAATATTCAACTCTTACATTACATCAAATTTTAAAACCACTCAACTCTTACATTTATAACCTAGACATTACTAAAACAATCAGACACTATATAGGTTCCTTGCATCGCTTTCTATTATGCCCTATACCGCCGCATCTCCCACACCTTACCCTTCTTCCAGAGTGTTCGTCCATCTCGTTTCGGATTCACGTTGATTTAGGTCAACCAGGAGGTCTTTTGGTTTGGGGAGACTTCATTGTGAAGTTGCCACGATCTGGCCAATACCTCACATAAGGAATTGAGATAAATATCGGTTTGTACGTCTCCCTCTACATTTGAACCTCAAATACGGGGATACCAAATGTGAAGTGCTGGCATTTGCATGTCTGTCACTGCAAACTGCTAGTACATGTGAACATGTGACGTGCATCGCAATTATGTATCCAAAAGTGCAAGTAATAACTCCTTCAAATTTCACAATGTATTTTTTCTGGTCCTTGACTTCAACCCGGTACATCAGTTGATGGTATCGAGCTACTGTATGAGTTCTTGCCAATTGTTGTTTGTCGTCACCACAGTGTGGTATGTCAGTACATATGTTTCATTCCACGACTCGCGACGTCCCTTCTTTTAACAAAGAATTTGTTCAAACGGAGAAATGTCATCAAAATCATGGTTGTAAGTGGCATACCGTGTGCCCCCCCTCGTAAGACATTGTTGAGGCTTTCTGACATGTTTGTTGTCATACATCCGAAACGTCGACCCCCGTCATGACAACAAGTTCATATTTCCAAAGGACTTTGATGCTGAATCCACTCGTATACCGATTTATGTTCCTCTGCAATAACATTCATTAGCTCTTCAAATTTCATAAAGAAATGAGTTTTACCCGCTTCGTAAAACTTGATTTGTCCTAATCTTTCCTCGCAATTTCGATGTTTAGCAAGATTTGCTTCCATGTGTCGAAGACAGAAATGATGTATATGACCCTCCGAAGGTGGAAATGCGGCTCGCACACAAACGTTTATTCCCGAAAATCTGTTGGTGATAATACACAAATCGGGTCATCTCGTCACTCTACTTGCCAGCAATTGAAGGAATCACGTCCACGACTCTGTCTTTTTGTTCTCTACAATAACAATTGCCAAAGAAAAAAATTCCGTTGTCTGCATCCGTGCCAACAACAATTAACAATAAACCTCTATATTTGTTATAGAGGTGTGTTCCATCCACACTGATAACGAGTCTGCAATATTCAAACCCACTAATTGAACGCCCGAACACCCAAAACACACGCTTGAACATCTCCTCGTCTGAATTTACCTGTACGGTCTCTATTTCAACAACAAATTCTTCATTGTTCTGACAGAGAACTGTGAGGAACCTTCGCAAATCCCTAAAATTGTTTTTTTCGGCACCATAAATTCAGTACGGTAGTGCTTTTCCTTGTGTAGATCCTATTTCAATAGGAACTTGATGAGTCGATTTAACGCTTTTTGCCTGACATGTCATGTTTTAACGCAACCAATTTCAAGTGAGTATTTGGTCTTCACCCTTTTCATTATTTCAGCAGGAGTAATTGTGAACTTAGTTTTAACAGAAGACATTATCAAGTCGCAAACAAATTAGCATTGCATTGTTTATTGTCGTTTAACAACATAAGATTGGAATAAGTGTGCTCGACGTCATACATTTTAACTTGAAAATATCTGCAGCCTTTTGGGACAGACGCATGTAGACGTTATTTGCAGTTATCCTCATCACAACGAAGACAATGAACAATGTACCATTTCGTTGAAGAAACCACAACTGAGTACTAAACAAACTTTTTAATGTGCCACGACTGCAGAGCGTGAACCAAATCATCTTTCATTGGAAAATTCGTTTATCCCAAAAGGAACAACCATCTTCTGTACGCCAATCACCTTGTTCCAATTTTTTCGCAACATCGAAGAATGAGTGTTCAATTACAGAATTCTCTATCCAGTTGTCGTCCTCGAAGATATTGGGAAGTTCATTAAGAGTTGGAACCATGTCGTTGTTTGCAACTGCATCATCATTAATGTCGTCGTCTTCACGGTTTATGGATTGACTTATCGCATATATGACATCTTGCGTCTTCGGAACGACTTCATTAGCAGAAACACATTCATGTTCATCTTCTACAACGAATGATGTATTGTAATCACCTAATTCCTTAGTGTCATCATCTTGAACGTTATGCATCTCTTCCAAGCATTATGGTCGACTAAAATGAATTGGGTCAACACCTGACAAACCAAGCCCAAGGGAGGGATATGAGGTAGACAATCCAGCCCTTCCAGCAAACTTATCATGATTGTAATGCACATTTGGATATTATGATATCCATTAAATTCCCATAATTTATGTTCAACGGAACAACTACCAATTTACGGTCAGATCCTGTGTCACATCTCCGTCACATTCTAATTTCTTATTATACATGACCAACAAAGATCATTTATCATCTTTATCCATTCACAACATATTTAATTAAATTTGAAAATATTTTCAAGTGAGATGGTTGTTCTTCTATTACTACTTAATTAAAATTTTGAAAGTATTAAAAAGTTTTAGAAATTACCTCAATCGAGTACAGTAGTAGCAAACGGCTGTAAACGTCGAGCAATGAGTGTAGTAGCAAAATCAATTACAATAAACAACGTTACAAATAATGTTAGAATTTATTTTAAAATTTGGCAAAACCTCCCCTGTATTTTAAAATTCGTAAATTTTAAACGTGCATTGTAAAACGAACTGACAATACTACAAATAACATCCTCAAATTCCAAAATCAAAATAACGGCGTATTTCACAACTTCAAACGACATACATTCAAACAACATGCAAATCATCACATATTTAATGGACATATTTCTCAACTTCAAAACATTTTTTCCATTAAAACCCACATACATTCATTACTTTATTTTTAATATTGCAAAAATCAAACTTCAATTCCCACGTACAATCAAAGTCACATACATTCAAAACCAAATAAATCATTTTTAAGTTACATTCGTTAAAACTAACATACTCAAACCAAAATAACAAAAAAAATCTAATTTCAATCACAATAACCAAACTTCAATTCAACTATTTTTAAGATTACCACCGTAGACCTACAATCAACAAAAATGAAATCAATAATCAACTAAGAACACAAGAAATAAATAGTTTAGCCTAAAAACCCAAAGTCAACCAGTTTGCACCAAAACAAGTTCCTAAACCAACAAAAACACTACAATCATACATAAAACAACAATGTATATTATTATAATACATAAAATGCAAGAAAATGGTGGAAAACGAAAAAAATTGAAACCATAACCTCCAAATCGCGAGAACTCAGGCGTGAGGGAGAGGGAGGGCATCATGCTATTTTTATAGCCTGACAAAACTCGGCATTAGAAACGTCGAGTTCACGTTTTTTAAAGTGAACTCGGCGTTTTAGATGTCGAGTTCTGCTTTTAAAACTCGACATTAAGGATGTCGAGTTTTATTTCAAACACTGTTCTTCTGACCCATTAACCGTCTCATGCACGATCTCTGAGTTGGGAGAATAAAAACCAAAATGAACTCGACACTGGTACTGCGGAGTTCTTTTTGGTAGAACTCGACATCACCAGTGCCGATTTCTATTTGAAATCGTGTTCCTCTGGCAATCACTTCAAGAGAAAATCGGCAAGTGTTCCCGCAATAAAAACCAAAATGAACTCGACATTGGTGATGTCGAGTTCTATTATTTTCCTGACAATCACTTCAAGAGAAATCGATAAGTGTTCTCGCAATAAAAATCAAAATGAACTCGACACTGGTGATGCCGAGTTCTATATACACTAAAAAATAAACCCGCCGTCGTAACTTGTTACCACGTTGTGGCAGCGAGTTTAGTGTGAAAAATACTTTTGGAGAATGTTTATTTTGGTATTTTTTTTATAAAAAAATATTTTAATTTTTTTTCGTACAATGTATTCTTAATTTTTTAACCGAATATGTTTGTCCATCGAAGCTTCAAAGCGAGTTTGGCGGCGTTGAATTTTTCAGTGATCCACAATAGAGCATCCGTGGTCGTAGTTTTTGCATAAGAGGGATCCCACTATTCTCTTTCCAGCAACTCAGCAAGTTGTATTATCTAAAGAATTAATTTTCTTGTACAAGTGCATATATTAGTTAAGGGAAGACATCATTTTATATAATCCATATTTCCTCTCCCACATGATCTACTTTTAACTATAATACATTGTTTAGTTCTTTTACCACATACTAAATGTAAAATCAAGCTCGCGTTTTGTGAAACATTAAAAAACATAAGCATGAATTCCGTGTTCTTATGTAGATAGAAGGCTCCTTGTTCCTACAGAATCGTCTACTAAGATTTTCATTAATTATGCTCGACAACTCAACGTAGGTAGCAATTGTTAGAGTAACTTTGACTTTGCTGAAAGAAAAGCAATCTAACCTACAACGGCGAGGGAGGTCTTACATTACGTCCGACGTCTATAGGCCGACGTCTATACCCTATAGACGTCGGCTTCACAAGGTACTAAAACACCGACGTCTAAAGGTCGACGTCTATACACTATAGACGTCGGTTCAATGTGTTATTCCTACATACGACGTCTATAGTGTCGCATAGACGTCGGCTTCCATTTCAGACGACGTCTATGCTGTCCTCACCACAATAGACGTCGGCCGTTGTAATGGCCGACGTCTATTGGGCGACGAGTAAAGCTAATTCTGCACTAGTGAGGGGGTTCACCTAGATTTTTTTGTGTGGTTTTCTTCTTACTTGGTAGTGGTAGGAGTGAAAACATACAAATTTAGGTTCTTCTAATAAAATAAGTAGTGGAATAAGTTTTGTATTTAAAGGTTGAGTAATTTGGTCAAGAATTAAAGGGATTCTTCTCTTAATTTCCGACTTCAACCACCAACTTGTTTGTCATGGTTATTGGCTACTAAGAGCAAGTAAGGTTCTGAACTTCTGAGTTCTGATTATAATTGAGGGAGAGAATTGGACTGATGACCCACAATTGATAACTCATGGTATCAAAGTGCAATTTACCCTCCAGAATATCGAAGTCAAGAGCAAGAGGGCGAGGATGACGAAGACAGCCGTGAGTTGAGTCGACGACGACGACTCGGTCCTGCTCTCCCCATAAAAAAATGCAGTCAAACTCCGAACTCCAGCTTTCTCTTCTCCCTCCAAACTTTCCCTATTTTTCTTCGCAATTCTTCTTCGGTTTCTGCCTCATCTGCCACATTCCGGTGCGTCATCTTCCTCTTCGATGCTGCATTTTGGCTTCGATTCTCGTGTTGTTTTTTTGGGGGGTAAATTATGTGTTGTGAGGGTTGTTTGAGTGGCCATTCTTCTGTTTTTCGTTGCGTTTTCGTGTTTTTCTGCCATCGCCGACTGCATTTGCCCCGTCTTGCCGCGATTCCGGTACTCCGTTTGTCGCATTTCTCGTGTTCCTTTTTTCTGCTCTTCTGTGCGCTGTTCGTTAGGTTTTGTGTTTGCATTTTCGTATTCTCGGGGTTGTTAATTGTATGCGTTCTTCTTCTGTCTTGTTTTTATATCTTTTTTTTTGGGTCTTATTTGGAATTCTATTGTCACTTTGTTTTTATTAGGACGGGCGGAGTTGGAGTTGGTTAAGCAACAATGACAAGCAACCGGATGCCGGAGAATAGGGATGTAGATGGCAGTTGGAGGGGCAGAATTGCGCAACGATTTAGGGACAAAGGGAATGGTCACGTAGATGGAAGAACCAGACAACGATTTAGTGATGATGGGGATGTTGATGTAGAGGGTAGTTGGAGGGGCAGAATTATGCAGCAATTCAGGGACAATGAAGGGGATGTGAGAGCTTTCTCGAATTGTGCCTTTGGCTATGCCAAGAATGACGATTTGCTTAAGTCGGGACCTCTAGGAATGTGTAATGATCCATACTGCACTACATGCACTACAACTTATCGTGCAAAAACAGCACCAGAGGGGAATAATCCTGTAGTGTCTTCTTTTCGGGACAAAGTGAGTTTTCTGTACTTTTGACTATGTTTACTTCTCTCTCTTTACCTGTCTCTGTAACCATTTTTTTTGTAACAAGTACATTTTTTATATCCTTCAAGTATCTGATCAACATACACAAATTGTTCCCAAGCAATTCACCAAGATTCTTCCACAACTAGCAATTTTTTAATATTAAACCACACAATTAGCAATCGTTAGAAATTTGACGGAAGTTCTCTATGGCATGTTGCCCTGTAAAATTGTAGAAGTTCAAAGAACCAGTGTTGTCAACTTTTTTGACAATTATGTATTCTATGATCACCTTGATTTCCTACACCTGAATGATTGAATCTTGCTACAGTCTTCTTTAAGCTTGTTCCTAGTTGTGGAAGAATCTCGGTGAAGCTTAAGTGTTAGTTATGCTGCTTACTTGCTTCATTTGTGTGTTTGAAAAATGTATTTTTGTACTTTTTATGATGATTTTGATGCCTATTTCCCAAAGAAAATATAGATTGATGATGGGCAACCCCAGTGCATATAGGTCGCCACATTCTGAGGGTCAGGGGAGGGCATATTTTTACACAACTTTTCCCTTGCCTTTTTTTTGGCAAAGAAGTTGTTTATGTGACTCAAACCCCATGACTCTGGTCACATAGCAGATTCCTTACCATTGCTCCATTGCCACCACCTAGACAATATAGATAGGTGATAATTGACTTCTTTAAACATCCATAACTTGTATCGATCCCTATCCTTGTTGATAGTCGTATATCAATTTTACAATTAATTTAGGATAACATATCACATGCCTTTTACAGTTAGAAGGATGTGCCTCTAGTTTTCTCTCTGATAAAGACAGTGGGATTTTAATTGCAGTTTCTTTTGCATGAATAAGTGAAAAGTGGTTGAGTGCACGCATCTAATTACCTAGTAATTCTTACATGTCCTTTTCATTTCTAAACAACTTGTCTTTACCATATTTTTGGTACATGACATCATGCAACATTTTATGTAGGATATCATGTCTAATACTTGTTTTTCATTTGTTTCCTTTAATAACTACGTAAGTGGTATGTATACAGTTTCGAAACATTTGTAAGGACGCCAAAAGTTGGGCAAGGTCACCGTTTTCGGCAATCAACTCTTATTTCCCTATCGTGAATCCATATTCAACTATGGTCAGTAGATGGAATAGACTTTTTGTAGCCTCTTGTATGTTCGCCGTCTTCTTGGACCCATTATTTTTCTTCATTTTCTCAGTTAACGAGGTACGTATTCTTTTCCAAATGCATTATTAAGTATCATGGTTTATAAATGCATCGTCATCAAAATTAAGGTGTATAAAAGACATAGTTGTACTCTTTGTTCTAGTCAAACAGTTGCATGTAGGCATGCCATCAAAGCAACCATATCTGAACTATACCTCCAATATCTGAACTATTTATGGTTACGAAATAAATAGAATTACTGAAAGTTTAGGAAATCTTTTGTTCTTGAACTAATTTAACCTAATTGGAGTTACTACTTGTTTTAAAAATGATGATGCATGTTTATATACTTCGTTGAAGCAAGGCTTGGAGGTTTTGTGTGTCTTCAAATATTAGTTCCATGCCTTTCTTGGACAGCAAGGAGAACTAAGAGGAAGACACACAAAGACAAAGGCTATTTTCAAACCATCCCAAGTGTTTCAGAACCTATTGTTAATGGGCTACGACATTGCACAATCAATACTAGTTTATTTAAAAAATCATTGGAAACATTAGGATACCCGTGCAAATTAGGACCTTTAACTCCCTTTCACAAGAAGTTGCACTTTGGTGACTGCAATCAAGACTCTAAGGAGGGAGCTATAGTAAATAGGCATGTTGGCCAAGGCAAATTGAAGAAGATGGGTCTACCCTTGCAGATAGAACTTTTCTTTTCCAACGAGCAAGCCTCTTTTCACCCCGGATGAGACCCGAAACCAGAACAAACTCATAAAAATGATAACATCCGTGCACTTCGAGTGGTACAAACACTTTAAACTATCTCAACAAAAACTCAAACTTTATTCATTCAAATTTTGGATGTTTTAGAAATAGACGTGAGTATATTTATAAGCTACAACTCAACTACCCTAACAACCAATAACCAACTCCAACTAACTAAAACTAACTTCAACTAATCTAGGATCCACATGATCTTAACTCAACCAATCATGGAAAGACACATCATCAATCCGGTTTAACTCCTCACATCCAATCGTGTGGTGCCACGCGTGTGGTTTGATTCACCATTGATGTAGTGCCACACGTCCAATGCATTTTGAACACCTAACACTCCACCCTCCTTGAAAATAACCTTGTCCTTTAGGTTTTGGTAGATGTCCAGCTTGAATTTTATCAACTTGACTTTCATGATAATTGTTGGCATTTGGTCAAACACCTTGTGAACATCCTCCCCTCACGAAGCTTTGTTCGCAACCATGGTGGTTTTGCCGGTCTTCGCTTCCGAGTTAACCGCACTTCTTCAAGCTCCTGTGGTGGTGGCCAGCCCACAGAACAAGGTGTGGTGGTTGCCCTTACTCCCAAGTCACCTTCCACTCTCACCAGTCACCGGCAATCTGTCGAACAGCTTGTGTGCAGTCTTACCGGTAACTTGTATGGATTTATTGTTCCAACCGACTCCCACATTAGAAGCGGTGGGGGCTTGGGTTCAATTGTTCGCCAAGGACCAAACACAAGGGCGAGGTCCCCAAGCTCCCCAACCAACATACGTTCGTCGCTCACCAAGGTCAAGATCACCGCAGTTCTCACAAACATTTAATCGAACAGCTGCTGGTTGGTTCTTTTCTTGCATTACGCGACTGGTGGCGGGATGCGAAACAACCTTCAAATCTCTGTTGAACCTTGTAGTAACTTGTACGACTCCGTCGGTGTCGATGGGAATCACCACAAATATTGGAGACTCGACCATATCAACCTTCTCTCACTTGTTGTCGCCTCCGATTGAGTTCTTGTTAACGTGGCTAGAGCATGTCACGAGCGGCATCGAAACGTCAAGATCTTCCTTGCATAACTCGTCGTAATATCCGGTATCAGTGTCATTTGTTTCAGTTCCTGGATTGACTTGGATGGACCAAACGTGTTAATCCTGCCCGAGCTTCTTGCCGACGGCGAAGGATGAGGTGTCGTCATCGGATCGACAGAGGTCTCCTAGGTTTGCCTTCGAATTATGTGTCTTGATTGGGTTGGTTCAAATACCAATGGAGAAGGTTGACCTTCGATGGTGAGCCGAAGAGCAAGGTTCCTAACATGCGACATGATGCCGATGTCGGTGTTGATAAACTCCAAAGTGAGGGCTTCTTCCACATCATTCTTTCCACCCTTTGTGACTCCAAGAATGTGATCTTGGTTGTCGTTGTATATGGCGGCAAGGAGCGGCAAGATGTTATCCGCTTCAATATGTGAATTCTCCACGTCATCAGTGGTGTCTTCGTCGATGGCCTCCCGCTCAATGTCCACATTCTTGGCTGCAAGAACATCGTCGTCAAACAAGGTTGCATGCACCACGCCACCGTCAAGATCTCCCTTGAAGCATGCCACACTAAACTCTGTTTTGATGGAATTTGGTTCTGACGTGAGTTGTTCCTCAACGTTCTTGGCTTCAAGAATGTTGCCGTGGTCATGGTTGAAGGTGGGTTTAAGTGAAGGTTCTTCCGGAATGTCCCTATACGTTTTTGTATTCCACTCCCATTTTCCTCTAATGACCACCCAATCCTCCAAAATTCTTTGAGTCTTTTCCAAGAATGTCGATCCCTTCATGGTGGTCATAGTCGGATATGATCGTCGAGGTGGTAGCGGCGAGTCTCGACGCGAGTCTTGCGTTTCCCAAGGTGGGTGTAGTTGTCTCAAATCCGTCTTCAAACCTGCTAACTCTCTCATCATAACCTCATGGTTGTACTCAAAGAAAGCACAAATCTTCCTCAACCCGATCAAGATCTCCATATCGGGGGTAGGCTCTGATATCATTTGTTGCGTGCCCAATTGGATCACCCCGGATGAGACCCGAAACTGCAAACAAACTCAAAAAAATGATAAAATCAGTGCACTTCAAGTGGAACAAACACTCTAAACTATCTCAACAAAAACTCAAACTTTATTCATTCAAATTTTGGATGATTTATAAAGGAAAATTTGAGTTTCTATGCTTAGTGACACAAAATTGAAACCCCCCCTCACATTGACATACTCTGAGAAATATGCTTATGTTTATACTTCTCAAAATACCCCTGCATAAACCGTGAGACCAGTCCCCGCTTTCTCTCTTTCTTTCTCTCTTTCAGGCGTATCAAGTTCAGAGTTTTCAGTTGAGAGTGAAGACCAGATCGAGCTAACAATAGCCAATATCAAACTGAGATCGTCCCTTTCGGACTCCCACCGGAATACACAAGTTGTTTTAGTGTCTTTGGAGGAGAAACCGGTCAACAAAGATAATGGGTAAGTGAAATTGTAAAAAAAGATAAAAGTGTTATTTTGTTGCATTTTCTTTCCATTTTCGAATAGATATGTCAATGTCTTGATGTATTTTGTTGGTTTGTTCAAGTTGTGTTTGAACTTGTTTTTTGTGGGATAGTAGAGGTGGGTAGCGGCCCGACCCGTGGACCGCCGGGCCCGGAGTAAATAAACGGGCTGAGCTTTAGGCCCGACCCGTTAAGGTAAACGGGCGGGCCGACCCGTTTGTTCGCAAGAACATTAATTAAATAAACGGGTCGGGCCTGACCTCCTTGAAACGGCCCGGATCGGAGCCCACGCCGTTTAGCTTCCCGGGTCGACCCGTTACCCAGCTTTATGGGGTAGTTGTGCTCGATCGAGCTCGATTATTGACTATTTTTGATGGTTGAAGACGATGTCAGATGGTACTCGAGGATAAACGATAGATACGCTCGATGAGTGTGCTCAATAGTTAAAATTGTTTGAGTTCGATCGAGTCCGAGTCAACTCGACGGTACACGATAGTACGGGTCGATGTGTATGCTCGATAGTTATACTTGATTATAGTTCGATTGAACTCGATTGGGTTACTCGATATGCGTTAGGTAGAAACTCGATAAAACTCGATGGGTTCTGATTATTAATCCGAATTCCACCGTTTTAACCTTTTTTGTTTTTTGTCGTATCAGGTTCGACTGTTAACGTATTGACTGTGTACAATGGTGTTTGGGAAATGGATGATAGAGATTGACTTTTCAAGGATGACAATAGTAAAAGGATTACGATATAAAAGAATGTAACATACTTGCAACTGCTTGAAATTTTGCATAAGACGTTTGATGTTGATAAGTTGAAGTATGAGCTCACACTAGAGGCCCCTTACAAAACACAAGGGCAGCCATTTAGACATGTTGAAATTATAAACGCTTCTGGTGTCTTTTTTTTCGTCTCTGAAATATTACAGGGCAAAATTCCTTTATGTGTGCCTCTGGTTAAAAAGAATGCACCTATAGAACCATCGTCCAATTCCAACTTTAATAAAAAAGTTAGAAGTCAGGTTGGGACTTTTGTTCCCCAAACATATCTCATGGCTAACAAATGTGAGATAGTTGTTCCTGAAGTTGATGTCTCCCATCATGAATGAGTATGCGCCCTATGTGAAGGACGATCTTGCTGTGAACTTAAGTGACGAAGACGGAAATTGGGAAGAAGATTCCAAAGGAGATGGTAGTGAAGACTTGCCACTCCCACACTCACAGCCCCTAACGGAAAGACATCCATAGCTCGGAACTCTAGGAAACCAAACACCTGAGACAAGCAACTATCATCCAAGTAGAACGGAAAATAATAGAGGACAAACTTCTCAATTCATTTCACTAGAAGATCACAGAAGTTGGAGTGCTCCAATGTTAACAAGAGAAGATATATTGGATTCTAACCACACTCATACCTCATTTGCCGGCGAATCATCTGAAGAATTGCACATTGGTAAGACTTTCGAAAGCAATGGTGGATGGAAAACCAAAACTGCTCTCTTTGCAATGAAGAATAATTTTGAGTTTGTAGTGAGAGGTGTGATATATCACTTGCAAGGATCCTAATTGTGGTTGGAGATTGAGGGGCAAAGAAGAAGTGCGTTCACCCATGTTTGAACTTACTGTCTTCCATAATGTACATAATTACACATTTGAACTCAGACAAAAAACCCACCGACGAGCAACACCTTGGGTTGTTGGCCAACTAATCAAGAATAAATATGTCAGTGACGGTACTAGCTACTTGGCAAAAGACATAGGGGAGGATATGAAAGAACAATACGACATAAATATGAGTTACGAAAAGACGTGTAGATGCAAAGAGAAGACACTTACGTATGTGAGGGGGACACCTGAGGAATCTTATTCAAAGTTACCTGCGTACGTGTAAATGTTGGAGCGAAGAATCAATGCACAATCACTCATTTTGTCACAGAAGATGACAACTTCCTATATTGTTTCATCTCTCTTGGAGCTTCAAGAAAGGGATTTGGATGGTGTCGTGGACGCAATTAGAGGAGATGTAAAGTTAAACTATAAAGATATTGTTCTGCTTTAAAATTTATTAAATTATTTTGTTCTGAACAGGTACCCGATAGAACTCGATTCAAGCTCGACAGTGACCGATGCTTTATGACTTAACGAACAATCTTAAGCTCAATTTTTTTAATGTGGTGGTCGATAGGCTTGAGCTTGACATAGATCGATGATTATTTTTCTATGAAGTTGATGTTCGTTTAGATTTGTTCTGTCCTTGTACCTCAATACGAGCTCGATGCAAGCTCGACAGTCACCAATGCTTTATAACTTAACGAACAATCTTAAGCTCAATTTTTTATTATTTGTGTGCTCGATAGAATAACATTCACAACATTAACAAACATTCACAACATTCGAATATTAACAAAAAACACATTAACCAACAAAAGATCTTGTAACTTCAACATTACTTCATTAACAATTAACAAATAGATTCAAAAAACATTCAAACAGATTTAAAACACAGTAACCAATAAAAGAGCTTGTAACATTTAAACAAATTCAAAACACAACATTAACAACACTAACAAAATAAAAGTTTGTAACTTATAAAATAACTTTAACTAAAACAATCTCGCCCGTTTCCTGGTCCACCTGGTGTGGTCTTCATAGCCCGGAGGCACGTCAGACACTAGAGAGGTCGTGCGGTCAGGGATGAGTGTCTCAGCAAGGCAGGTCGTCGCGCAGTTGGATAGTTGTGTTCAGGAAAAAGGTGATGTTTTTGTCTTCGGGGTGAAAACTACTCAATTAAAATAAGGAAATATCAGTTGTTATTATAACAACATTAACGTATAACAACTTGTAAGTCAGAAATAAAGAAATAACAAAAACATATATCACTGTCGATGAGGAGGTCTACCATCGTGTCTTGGACAACAACTAAACGGCAGTCTAGATTGCCTACCAGTCGGGCGAGTTCCGCCAGGGTCTGGTTGACATGCTGGAGTGGTTCCGGGGGCGGCAATATTGGAGACACGACGTCACGAACATTAAAGGTGCATCTGTGGTGGCTTGGTGCCCCGCACCGTCGTGTAAGTTGTGCCGGCCCGGTCGAGGTCCCGACACAGTCGTTGTGCGGGGTAACCCCACAAGTATAGGAGGTTATCAAGAGGCATGACATCAGCGATGTCATCGTTACGTTGCATTTTTGGACTTGAATCTGGAGGTCACGAAGGTTGAGGGAAGATGACGGTGGTAAGCGAAGTGGAATGATATAATGCCAAAAGAAGGGAAAACGTTTTATATTTATATACGTTACGTTTAGGGAGAAGTAAACCGAATCGTCGAAAATGCCCTCAATAATCGTGTCGTGGACAGTCGCGTAAATTATCGAGCTCATTTCGAGTGCATATCGAGCTCATCGAGCTTCATCATATCGATGTTACATCGAGCCGCCAATTGGTATAGTTTTTTCACACTTCGCTCATAACTGAGTTAAAGTTTGGAGGGAATGAAACCGAACCGTCAAAAAACACCCTCAAAAGTTGTCGCATTTTTCCAAAAAATCTAAATTATCGATCTTATATCGCACACGCATATCAAATTTATATTGATAGAATTTAGATTACAGTTCTCCGCCCTCAAAACGGTTTGAATTCCGAACCATCAAAAAACGTCATTAAAAACCTTGTGAACAATAACGTTTTTTCAAAAAATAGAGACAGTTATGGAGGGAACAATAACGTATCCCTTAGCATCATATCGAGCGCTTAGTTAGTACGTATCAAACCCATCGAGGTTACAGTTCTCCGCACTTAAATCGAGCCTATCAAGCACAACAGTCGAGTGCCTATCGTACTACTATTGAACCGATATCACTATCTACCTCAGAAATGATCGTAATATTAGTGGGAACTTATCGAGCACAATAGTCGAGTACCTATCGAACTAATATCGCTACTATCGAGCTTCGTCGGAAATACGGGAAAACGGTCCGAAATTGACATGGAAGATATATTGGCGCATTTGATTTCATGATTGTTCCATTTCTATACTTTTTCATAAAATAAAATACAAAAAACTTCACATTCTAATAAAATACAAAATTAAAGGAAAAATTGTTCCACGTCAAGGTTTGCCATTGTGATAGAACAGGTCGACGGTCCATTTTTCCCTGAAAGTTGGTATGGTTTTGTTTGTTATGGTGTCGTGGGAAAATTTCGCTAGACGATGCTCTACATACTTGATGGCGTACATGCCACAATCTCCGCTGCAAAATTAATAGTATTAACCGTAAAACATATGAGATAAAAGGATTAACCAACTGAAGTAATAAGGAAATTTACCTATTCCGGGTGTTTGGGACCTCCGCTTCCAAATGGCGTCATTCGAACACCGACGGCTTGTGTCCTTTTAAGGACTTCCATTTTGTGTGATTCTTAAACAGCGAGGAAGCCTTCGTTAGAGAGGAAAGGAGGCGACACCAGAGCCTCATTATATTTTGTAGCTCTGCCTCAGAAATGATCGTAAGATCGTCAACTTCCATTCGGGAATTGATAGCTCGATTGCAAACCAATGTTGGTTCTTGTATATCTGGCACCAGTACACATACTCCTTTCCCTTCCAAGAAAACATGACACGATCCTCGATCCCAGTGAGGAACGACAAACACGTTGGATCCCAAGTAATCTTCCCTGTATTGTTACTATACAAGTCGTCCATGCTTGGAATTCATTGACAGAGAAAGTAACTTGTAACCACAACATCTTTGCGGTATGAACCTGGGAAGCTAATGAGACATCTCCTCATCATATGCTAAGCCGCGTCAATATGCTACGAAAAAATCAACATGTTGAAAGTCAGAAATACTATCTTCAAATATTTTCATGTAAACATTGTCGAGCATTCATCGAGTTTATATCGAGCTAATCGAAGTCCTATCAACGTCGTATGGAGCACCTATCGAGCCATCAAGTAAACTAAATTTCCCAGAAAATAACAAACAATTCTAAATTATCGAGCTCATATCGAACTCGATTGTCAGACCCATCGTGCCCAAGGTTCTAAACTATCAAGCTCACATGTAAATTATTGAGCTCTTATCGAGTCTATAGAGTAACACCTATGAAATAATTAAATTTGAATATTTTTTAATACTTACGTCATCGGTGAGCCATGTTCTGATTGTCTTCATCATTAAGAACCACGATCGACCGTAATGCCCCGTCTTCACATCAACCTTCTTCAAATTGGGGATCCAAATACCCATCGTTCCAATATCTCTATTGTCTTTCGTCTGGCTTCTTCAAATGGTCGAGCAGTAAAGGCTCGTCACCTACGTTCGAAGGATGTGGTTTCTTGGTTGGGTCGGTGTAGATACCTGAAGATGTTTTAGGGACGCCTCTTCCTCGACAGGGTGGACAGACCTACTTGTACTTCGTAACCGTTGGGTAGATCGTCTTCATCATCAGATGGTGGTCTCGAAAATGCTTCTAACAAAGACGCGATCTTAGCCATCTGGTCTGACGTGGAATTAGTTGGTGGTCTCAAACGTGCTTCTAACAAAGACACGATCTTAGCCATCTGGTCAGACATGGCCTACTGATTCTCATCAGATGGTGGTCCCGACGGTGTTTCTAATAAAGCCACGATCTTAGTCATCTGGTCCATTATGGAACACAGATTCTCAATGATGCTCTTCAGTTAACCTTCCATCGATAGTTGTTTTGCTTCCATTGATTGTTGCGTCGCTTCTATCGATAGTTTCTTTGCTTCCATCGACAATTGTGTCGCTTCTATCGACTGTTGCGTTGCTTCCACCCTCCCCAACCTTTCTACCAAAAGTTGGTAATCATGAGATGGGGCTAAAGCAGGGGTTGAGACCGCGGTTGAGGCTGCTGCTTGGAATGAGGCTGCGGCTGGGGTAGAGGTAGGGATAGTTGTTTCGTCTTCTGCGACATTATCTGCAAAAATGTTCGCTTCCTTGGCTGCCTTAGCCAATCTCTCAGTCACCTTATTATCACCATCATCAACATCCTCCTCGAACCCGGGTGGTAGGGGTCATCACCCTTTGTAAGGTTGTTGTAGTATTCAACCTCTGATGTACGGTGCGCCAAATAAGTGTAAATGGTCAACTGCGACAAATATAAAACATTGTGTTAGGTTCGATAACTAACAACAAATCTAAACTATCGAGATCTGTCGAACTCCTATCGAGCCTGTCGAGCAAACTAAGCATTTCAGTAAATAAAAACAAATCTAAACTATCGAGGTTATATCAAGCACATATCAAACCCATAAAGCAAACTAAATTCTCCGGTAACTAACAACAAATGTTAACTATTGAGGTAATATCGAGCGCTTATGGAACACATCGAGTAACTTAATACTCCAGTAACTAACAAATCTAAATCATCGAGGTCCATCAAACGTTTATCGAGCTTATCGAGCAAACCATAAAGAGATACATGAATTGACAGCAATGAAGACGAACTTACACTACTTTTTGAAGAAAACATTTGTGTAACATCAGCCTTCTGCAAGACGTTTTTCTCATATAATATTGACTGAATCTACAGGCCTTAGAGCTCAAATAGAAATGAATCTCGTTATCTTTAGTGTTGTGGATCTTGTGCAACAGTAGCTGATGGACAAGAACACCGGAGAACTGTAATTCACTTGTCTCGATTAATTGTTTGAACGGGGATTCCTTTGCCCTTTCTAGCAACCTGTAGTCACGAAACTTCTCTTTAATGTCATTCATAGGCTTACTGCTTCTGTATGTCACACGACCGGGGAAATGATTCTTAGTTGGAACTATTAACTTCAGCATCTGCAAAAACGAAATAGGAAAAACCACAACCAGTTAAAAACGATGGGTAAAATTTCAAAGGAAAAGATAATCGAGCCCATCGAGCTCGTAGTTCTTCACAATCAAACTAATCCTATCGAGTTCACATGCAAAATTAACTTTAACTAATCTTGGATCCACATGATCCCAACTCAACCAATCACGGAAAGACACATCATCAATCCAGTTTAACTCCTCACATCCAATCGTATAGTCCTACGCGTGCCGTTTGATCCACCACTGATGTAGTGGCACATGTCCAATACATTTTGAACACCTAACACAATGATCGGGCCCAATCCCTAGCCTTAGCAATACAGGGTGATAGAGGAATACCTAAGTATTTAGTAAGGAGCGAGTCCACTTTACAGCCTTAGCGATACTGGGTGATCGATGAAGATCCAAGTATTTAGTGCGGAATGGGTTCACTTTATAGTTGACAAATCAACCAGGATTGAATGATCATTCTGGGTAAATTGATGCATAAAAGAATGAACTTGTTAATTGACCAGACACTCATTCAAACAGGCCACAAACAACCAATGACCCTTATGATATCCACTTCACCATCACTGAAAGGTGTCACCAGTAGATTGCAAGTAGTGAATTTCCTCCGTTTGTTGATTACTGGTGCAACCCCTCCTAGTGAGTTTAGGCACCATAACAATTCCCTAACTAAAGTGAACAAGGGGGCAATGGATCACCCTACCTGAGGCCCATATCGCTCCAAAACTAACATTGAGGAGACCTATTAATAAGGTTGCAGAAACTAGCTAAAGACATACTAAAATGAATCCACTGTCTCCAATACACCTTAAAGTTCAATCTATCCAGGTGTTATCAAGGCAAGCCCAATAGGAACAATCATAAGCTTTAGCACGATCAAGTTTAAGGACCAACCCTTTGCAGTCCATTGGTTTCCTAGCCTCAATTTACTCATGGGAAACTAGGAACTCATCGCCAATAAATCTACCCTCCATGAAAGCTGATTGGTCAAGGGATATGAGGTCATTAAGAATTGACATGAAGTGATTAACCATAATCTTTGTAAAGATCTTAAAACAACAATTTAACAGACTAACCAAAAGAAAATCACCAATAAAAGAAGACAAGAAAATCGTTATCCTGCCCAACACCTTCCATTCCACTTTAGGAATAAGGGACTGAAGGTTTTATGGACAGAGGAGAGATCTTCCCCCTTGATAACATTCCCTGATCATTAATTTCAGATCAAAATGGATAAAATCCTACAACTTATGGGAAAAATCGATTAGGAGATCAAGAAAGAGATCATGCACCCTCAATACCCATCCTAAACACAATATTTTCTATCTCATTGTTAGTGACCTCCCTCTCATTGTTAGAGTCACATACTCGGTATGCGGGCACACAATATGACCGGGATGGCTGGGGTCACATATGCGACCCCCGCACAGTAGCACCAAAGGTGGTGCGACTTGTGCGTCGCATATGCGGTCCAACTAGCCGTTGGGTAATAGTAATGTGCGTCACACAGTTCGATTGTGCGGTCCCACAATTCACCGTGCAACCGCACAAACTCCAAATTAAATTAATTTCCCCCCTGTTTTGCCCTATAAATACCCCCCAAACCCCTCTACTCTCCTCACAACTGTCATTCTCACAATCTCTCAATATCTCCCATTCTTCATCTTCCAAGTGTTCAAGCTTTACATTCCGGACTCTGGAGTTTGGGTGAAAGAAAGACGGATTTGGTGATCGTGGTGCGGGTTTTGGAAGCAAAATTTCTCTGATTCTCGACTCCGCCGCAACTTCCTTTCGTCTTCCCTAATACAAGTCCACTCTTTTCATCCCTCTTTTAGTGTAATACTTAATTTTAGTGTAAAATGACATGTAACGGACCTAGTTGTGGCGGATATCCCATGAACCATGAATAATTTAATCATCTTCGTCCCACAAAATTAACCGACCCAAGATGGAAAACCACACATTACCTTAGCCTCAAATAGAAATCCAAACTTGTATGTGAATTATGTGGTTTTGTTAGTAGTGGTGGACTAAATAGACATAAGCAACATATTGCTCATCCAAATAGTTCAAATGCCAAACCATGTGCATATGCATCTTCTCTTTATTGTGAAGAAATTGAACTAAATTTAAGATAAAAATCTAGAGCATATCACAATGACAAAGCAATTTTAGATGATTATATAAACTTAGATGATGTGGAGGGGTTCGGGTCCAGTTTCGGTGATGGACGTGGTGGTAGTTCATCTTCCGTCCAACGTCCCGTGGTTAAAGAGGCAGAGGAACCGATCGAAATGGGGACCAATGGACCACTTTTGTCGTAGACGTCCCGAGGACATCGTGTACAGAAATGAAGGAGGCCCTGTCCAAACCACAATATACAACCATTTTAAGAAAGAAGAGAGATAAGAAGTAACCCAAATTTGGGCTAATTTTTTTATAGAGCTTGTTTGTCTTTTAATTCACGTGGATATAAAGAATTTAAAGATGCAATTGATAGAACTGCTAGATTTGGACCGAGTTTGAAACTAATGACTCCACACGAGGTTGCCGAACTTGGTTTGAGACGAAAAATTGAAACAACCAAAACATTATTAGATTCATATAGGGAAGATTGGAAAATATGTGAGTGTACAATTATGATTGATGGGTGGACTGATGATTGTGGTCGTAGTATAATAAACTTTTTAGCTAATTGCCCCCACGGGTACCATGTTTTTGAAGTCTATCGATGCCTTTGCCTACTCCCACACGGCATACTACTTGTTTAAGTTGATCGATAAGGTTGTGGTGGAAGTGGGAGAGAAATATGTTGTGCAGATGATTGTTTTGTCGAAGCCAAACCAACTAGGTTTTATGGTACACATTGGTTTTAATTTTTCCTGATTTTTTACGATTTTTTGGGGAAAATGTAATTTTTTTTTACAGTTGTGCAGCCGCTTATGTGACCGCACAACCGCATATGCGGCCCTGGGGTACCTAGCCGCACAGGGCTGCATGTGCTAATTTAAACCTTGAACTCACATGCTCGATCATAGGTGTGTTTGGCGAAATCAATGTTATTAGCCAATGTAGGCCCCATCCTCTGACCATAAAACATCCTGAAATAGTTAAATGATTAATCATGATACCTGATTTATCTGATAGATTGAACCCACTCACTCCAATTTTAGGACTTAGATTGAGAATTGGACCTCTTAAGGCCATTGTTAGTTAGTTGAGTGAAAACATCTGGTAGTCTTGTCCCCTTTAGTCAGCCACTTAATTCTGGAATTTTATTTCCAGAAGATCTCCTTGGACATCATGGCTTCTCAATTTCCATCTTGAGTTGACCACAAAGGATAATCTTTGACATGCGAGAGCGGATGGGGCTCCATTTTATCGGGCTCTTAATCCTGGACATGATGCCCTTTTCGATCATCCAAGTTTCTGTAAGTCACTTTATTTCACTCTTTGAGCTTGATACACATACAAATTTCAGCTTTTGAGTGAAGTAGGTGATTGGATTTCCCTCCACCATACAAACCTCCCATTAGGATTCAATAGTACTAAGGAGATCAATGTGTTCCTTCCAGATGTTCTTGAAATGAAAAGGAGTCGGCCCCAACAACTCATTATTGGTACTGAGATGAATTGGGAAGTGATACAAAGTCACTGACATAAGACTAAGGGTGCAGGTCCACAGAAAATGCGTACCCAACTAGTGAAACAAGGAAACAAGCTAAATGGTTAGAGCAGGATCCTCTTTAAAGCTCAGCAAATCAAAATGTGAGTTGACAAGGTGATATTACTATGATCAAATGACCAAATAAAATCAGAGAAACAGAGTTCCACGCCCCAGTTTATTATTACCCAATAGGAAGTGGATCACATTAAATTTTCCTTCAATAACCCAGAGATCTGAAATAATATCTCGATAGAAGCCATTTAGGCCGATGGACTTAATGCGGAAGAAGTTGCTAGGATGGCCGAAGTTTAGATTCTTGGATCCTTAAAATCCAAGAAAATGCAAAGAAGAGTATCATTTCCTGTAAGTTTTAAAAAAGTTCCTCTTGCATTTAATGTGAGGTTTGAAGTATTATTTCACCTAATTTCTAATGATGTAAGACCTTTACTTGACATGTTCACACCTAGCATGCTCAACTATGGCAAAATCTGAAGCTACTTTATTGAAGTGATGACTTCACATCACATGATAATAAAGGAAGTTTTGATGACGACCTAACATTCTCTAATGGAAGTATGAGAGTGTTGGTGATTCACAACATGCTTATTGAACATTAACTTGCTTGGGTTCTCTTGGATTGCGGATCTGAGCAAGATACAATTGTATATGCTCTTCATTCACCTCATTAAAGCTATCCACCTCTCAAACGTAGCGTTTAAGAATTTCAGACTCAAAAGTTGGTGTCCCAAACGGACCCATAGTTATGAGGATTCTTAACAGAAAAACCTGATGTCCCTATCTTGCTGTAATGTTTCTTAATGTTTTTAGGCACGTCCATAGATTTTGCTTCTCTATCACAATCTATTAATCTCATGGAATGTTTTTTTCTTGTTAAGAGCAGCAAAACAAATGTATCATATTTGACGAGTCACTTGCAGCGACCCTTGTTGTTATCAGAAGTATGACAGATATCTTGTACTTTTTACACATGCTTCTCCAGGTTATTTGCTGACCTTTAATCTTTTTGTATCCCATTGTTAGAGTTGTAGGTAAATGCGTTTCGTTCTTACTTTTGAGGATATATGAAATTTGCAGTGCAAATCCTCTACAATATTTTAATGATACTATTTTACTTGCACATATCAAACAAGATATGAAGGGCTAAAACCAGAAGATATGAGAATTTTAGACCCCTTGAAGTATGAATGAACTACTAAAATCATCAAAAAATGTCATAATGTAGAAAGATTTGAAAGGGTATAGAAAATAAGGAGGCAAGCATGGGGCTGTGCAGCCGATAGTCGACAATGTATTGGAGGGGTTTGTACTCAGAGGTACTTCAAAGATGTCCATCGTTGTGTACTTGTGGTCATATGTAAGGGAGGTGGTGTTGGGAGTTGAAGAGGTAGTGACGTAGTGTAGATTATGGAGAGGCAAGAAAAGGACCGTAGGTGGTGGGGGAGTAAAAGGTGGTGTCGTAATGACAACTGTTAAGGGGAGTGTAGGACAAAGAGGGTGGAACTCTAATTAATACATAAAAATAGTGTGCAAATGTGAAAATTCATCACAACAACGTAGATAGTTAGATTACAACACAATGTGTTTACACGAGTTTCAAAATAGTTCAAGAACGTAAAATCAAAACATTAAATTCCTCGTGTTTAAAGGCATCCAAATAATGGACCATCAATTGAGCCACTGAATGCAGTATGTATTTATGCAAGCACTACCTACAGCAAGTGGTTATCTGGAAAGTTATAACCACTACAATAGTACAATGTAAATCTCCGTATGCCACTGGATGAGGACTTCATCAAAAATTCTACTAGTGGGACAATTAAAAGCTGTCTCATACATCTAAAGTATTGCTCTAAGCACAATCTCGACAGCTGATTTAGGTTTACTTCTTCATACTGCAGTTTAGACTGGCATATGTTGCTCCGGAAACCAGAGTAGTTGGCTCAGGGGATTTTGTGGATGACCCAAAGAAAATTGCCTTGCACTATCTTCGTGGTTACTTCGTAGTAGATTTATTTGTTGTATTGCCACTTCCTCAGGCAAGATTTTCTTCCTCAATAGTACTACTTAGAGTGATTCTTAATTAGTTGTTTTTTTTGTTATTGAAACAATTGCCTTGACATTTTAGTTGTTCTGCGAAACATCTCTTGGGAGAATACTAGTATACTACTTACTTTTCTTAAGGTACTTCCGAAATTAACCGTGGCTTGCAAATATGAGCTTAATTGTAGAAAAGTGGTTTTGGTTTAGGCAAGTTGATCAATACTAATGACGAAAACATACACTGTTTAATTTTCATTTAACCATGTCTTTTTTTACTACATTGAAGCCTAAATCACTTTTGAACTTGTTTATGTACGGCAAATTAGAACTATTTTTACACCACGTGATTTTATGTCTTGTTTCCCTTTTCAAATTCCATCTATTGATATATTCTTACAATGATGATCCCTCTGTTCTAAAAAGTCTTTTCTGTTAAGTCATAGCATTCTTCTACCAATATTCTAACTCTCGATTATTGGTGGATCTCTCCCCTTGATCATGCAAACTTAATTTCATTACCAAAACGTTTTATACTTATTTCTGCCTTTTAGGGCTCATTTCCATCTTGATATATACACCTAAGTTTGAAATTTAGTGTATTGTTGTCCATCAAAAACTCTTAAATCACCGAATTTTCTAAAGAACTCTTTTTTAACTTATGAATTACCTTATTTGACTCTTTTTCAACCTATGCTTCTATTTGTATAATTTTCAATAATGTTACTCATTTTGCAGGTTATGATACTAGTAATGATTCCAAAATATTTTGGGACGTCCACATCTTACTATGCAAAGAGCTTATTAGTTATCACGTTTCTTCTTCAGTATGTACCAAGAATTTGCAGAATTTTGCCTCTACTCATTGGCCAGTCTCGTAGTGGACTTATATTTGAATCTGCTCTAGCAAGTTTTGTCCTAAACCTTTTAATGTTTGTATTGGCTGGACATGCTGTAGGTTCATGCTGGTACCTTCTCGGATTACAGGTTGGTAGTTGCCTTGTTTTTGCCCACATTGAGTATCCTGATACCTTTATTTGATGTCAAATCATCTTATATCTAGAACCATATTATTAATTTATTAGCTGCTTACATTCTTTACGAAGAACTGCAATTTTTAGGTAGTCTATTTTACTACTAAAAACATAGCAGCATGATGATTCAACTACTAAAAACTAGGGCTCCTTTTGTTCCGAAGCTATTGTTCTACCTGTGCTCATGTCGGTGAAACTCATGTTGGTTTCACCATGCTTACTTGCTTAGCCAATCAATTGTATGGTTGCCAGGAAAGAAGACAGGTCGGCAATGAGTTTTGCAACAAAATAAAATTGAAACTCTATTGGGCCAGTAGCACTGGGGAACCTACAACTCTAACCAATAAAATTCATGTATCCTGTTGTATACGCAGTACTATGTGTGCCCGTTCTTGATGCTATATAATATATATAACTGTGGCCAGACTTGTTTTATCTATAAATGTTACACGGGGAATAAATCAAAAGAAACAGAAATACATTTTCGAAGAGGTAAACTTCAGCATCTGAAGAATAATCAACATAACATGATTATCAACATGCACAAGCAAATGCGATATTAGTTTATGTTGTCATGTTCTGGGGCATACACCTTTAAACCAATATAAACCATTTAAGCATTTCTCATGAGAAATATTACATTTTAGGCATCATTCATAAGGTAGGTATAATAATTCTGACAAATTTCCAACAGAATGAATCCTGACCGATCCTGCGAAAGTATGGCATGATCGTTGATGTCAGTTAAATGGTTTTTTTTGTAGTCTTCATAGTTAGATGCAGCTTTTTTCATTATTTTTAGATGTTTCTCAATCATCTTTTTCTAGTAGAGTATGATTGTCCATATATGGCTCAAGTATTTGTCTGATCTCTCTTTTCCACAGAGGATAAACCGGTGCCTGAAGGATGCATGTGTTCACTTTGGCTTGAGCAATTGTAAAAAATTCTTAGTTTGTGGACATGAAATTCAGAAAGATACAAATCCTAACTCAGTTTTGTACAAGTGGATAAAAGAGTCATCATCAAAAAATTGCTTAATGACTGATAATGATTTCTATGGAATCTATAAGCAAGTTGTTCCTCTAACCAGCAAAAGTGATTTTGTTGTTCGATATATATATTCATTATTCTGGGGTTTCCAGGTAATATTTTTCTTTCTCACTACCTCTAGTTGTGTTGGACATGGTTTTACTCAACTTTTTAGTAGTTTAAGAAAAAATGTATGTCTATACTCTATATCATATGTTGTATTTTCATCTCTTTGTTTCATTTTGATATCCTTCAATAGACTTTTAACATACATATTTCAGAATTATAAGCCACATCATTTCTCCCCTGTAGTTATTACATTTTCTCTTCCAGCAGTTTGCTTTTGTTTTTGAATAAGCCACTGTTAAGTGCTAACAAGAATCAACTGTCCATGGTCCTCAGGATGGAAATTAATAATTATGGTGAAATTTGAGCATATAAGATGTTTACACATGATATTAATTTGTTGTAAAAACAGTGCCTTCTAGGTGGTTTCTTTGATGATATCCTAATATTCTCATTTCTCAAATATTAATCGTAGTATGTAGATATATGCCCACAAATTGGATTACTCTAATTGGCATTATGTTCAAAAAAGGTGGAAGTTTGGAAGGGAAAGATTCCAAGAATCATTATAATTTTGTGGATAATGTATTCTTTCAAATGAAACATCTAAGGGGCTAAAATGATCATTATAATAACTTGCTGATGTTTATCTACTTACAATTTAATTTAATTTGATAATGTTCATGACTTCATGTGTGTTTTGCTAGCCTAAAACTTTGATCACTTGTTTCATCATTAAATGTGTTTGTTGGACCAATTATGATATATGCCATCCATTGGTTATGCAATGTTCACATGAATACTTTGATAGCCTAAAGCATTGATAACCTGTATCATAATTATGTGTAGGCAATTGCCTCTTTCGTATAGGTGATTTTCCATATGAGCCATAACACAAGCCCTGCAGTGCAGCGATAAAGTAAATAAAAAAGGGCTGCAAATAAGTTGGCATCATGTTCAAAAGAAAAAGAAATTGCTTAAATATGTCATTCCACACGGAGTACAAAATTAACCTTAACAAATGCTGACCCATATGTAATAGTTTTCCATTGTTTCACTACAAAGCTGAGAGCAATTAGGAAAGATAATTGAAAGAAAGAAAAGCACATTGTATCGTCTATCGTGATACGAGTTGGGAGAATTTACCAAAACCAAAAACCTTTGAGACTGTTTTTGGAAAGAGTTTTCCTCCAAGAGTTAGGATTTCATTCTGAGTTTGGAGACATAACTACGTATTTGCATGGCTTGCATAATTTGCGAGGTGATTTTGTGAATATGAAGTGGTAGAATGTGCTACCCCAATTTATGCATGTGTGTAGTTGCGTATGCAGTGGCATACTTGAACCATAATACCTATGACGAAGACTATCATTGGCTATAATTCTTTCTTATTGACCAAGGGTCACTATTTTTATGTAACTAGGAAATTATTTCTTTAGTGTCACTCTGTCAGGAGGGAAGAATTTTCAAGGTAAATTTCCCTTTTGTCGATGTGTCAGAAAACATATTTTGAATATTTCCTTTCAACCTCTTCTTGTTACCTCCTCCCAGGTACTCCTTATCTATCCTCTAACCAAGAATCTTACACTCAACAATTTAGTTCAAAAGTGAAGAATTCTGCCAATGTGTAGTGCAAAAAAATAAAAATAAAAAACTATCATTTAAAAAGTCACCACTAAGGGAATCAAAGGAAAAGAGGATTCCAACTCCAATGGTAGAACCATGGAAGATTATTTCACTATTTGTCAGTGGTGTCTTAAGTAGTTGACTGATACAAATAGTTTGATAACCGATAACCATGGTTTTCAGAACCGAACCAGACGTCGAACCGGAATTCTCAAAGGTTCAAAGGTTCAACCGGGGTCAAACCGGTTGAACCGGTGATGTCATAAATAATTAAATATAATATATATATAAGTATCCGGATAAGAAGTTTAGATATCTATTTCCAATGAAGGGATTGTGGTCATGATTTAGATACTGATTACAATCTAACAACTTCTCTAGAAATCATTGAACCAACGACCCTTTGTTTGGAATTCATCAGCACAGGTGAATTAAATTTTAAAAAAAATACAAAATCTGGACTTGAACCGGACGGTCGAACCGCCGGTTCAGGCCGGTTCAACGTCAAATGTGGTTTTGGGGGGGGGGGGTCTCCGGACCGGACTGGCCACCTGTTCGTGGTTGAACCGATTCGACCGGCCGGTCCGGTCCGGTTTTCATAACCATGACGGTAACCTTTTCCATTTTAAGTTTACCATAGTTTCTTTTGTTGCTTGGATATAATACAAGTTATTTTTTAAATATTTTGGTATAATGCCATTTTTATGACTAGAGTATCATTCTTTTTATAATTTTACGGTACATCTTGAATAACCTGACTCTGCTTATCTTTATTGCTTTCCATAGCAAATCAGTACTTTAGCAGGAAATCTGATTCCAAGCGATTATGTTTTCGAAGTTGTATTCACAATGATAATTATCGGGCTCGGCCTCTTGTTATTTGCATTGCTTATTGGGAACATGCAGAACTTTCTCCAATCTCTTGGAAGGAGGTAAACTTTTACACTCGAAGAAAATAATAACTGGAATTGCTCATTATAAACATATCTTTTAAAAAACATTATTAGTACTCAACCACTTATCTGTAAATATATTTGCGTGGAAAAAACTGACTGTTGCAAGGAGAACCCTTGACATTTGTATGAGTTGCTAACTCTTCACTTCTTTGTAAGTTTTTTTCCCTCCTTGGGTAAAAATCTACGTTATTCAATTGTTTGAGTATGTACCCATCAGGTTTCTCTAAAAGTCTTCCCTTTCACAATTCCTAAGTATTAGATAACATTCTGAAACCAACCATTGGAGGTTGACATGTTGTCAAATATTACGTTTCTTATCCATTTTATAGAGGGAATTAATGGTTGTAATGCAATTTCTCTTTGGATATTTATTTAGGAGGTTGGATATGCAACTAAGACGAAGAGATGTTGAACTGTGGATGAGCCACAGACGTTTGCCTGACATGCTAAGGAAGTATGTCAATTCAATTTTGATATACATTTTTTATACTTGCAACTTTATGGTCATATATTGTTAAATTTCCATACTAGATTCCCCTTCTGTTTCTACTTTCTGCGTACATTGGTTAAATTCACTCTCTGCCTCTTTTGTTGTTTTAGAATTGTGAAAAAAATAAGATCACATGGTCCGCTCAACTAACGTTGGAACCTTTGACAAATGCAATTGGCCCGAGGAATATTATAATAATATAATATATAAAATATGCGTGTTGCTCTAATGGCAGCCATTGACAAATCTTCACAAAAGGTTGTGCTCTAATGTGCATGTTCATAAATCATAATAGTTGATTTGTGCTTATGGACTAACATACTTTCCTCAAGGTCTACTACTAGGGCTTTAGAATTAGGGCCTCCATTTTGTTACCTAACAATCACTATATGTTTGAGTAAGTACTGAAGGGGGAAACCATGGGATCAGCAAAGGTATTCCAGTATTTTATATTGTATTTCAATTTTATAAGCCATCTTAACTATGTCGAGGTCAGGCAAGCTATGTTGAGTATGTTCTTTTACCCTCAAACGATTAAAATTGTGCGCTAAATCCTAATGAATCACAGATTGCTTCAAGGGAATAGAACTGAAAGTAATTTTATAAATAATCGTTTATTGGTTAATATTCAGATTAGAGAAGGATGTTTTGTCTAATTATATTGCTACAGAAATATGTAATATAAAATATTCGTTGTATACTTGTAGCCATGTAAGAGAAGCAGAAAGATTTAACTGGGCTGCTACTCGTGGTGCGAATGAGGAGTTTCTGCTACAGAACTTACCAGAGAATCTGCAGATAGATATACGTCGTCATCTATTTTCTTTTCTCAAAAAGGTTTATTTCCAATGCAAATAAGTTAAACTTCATATGCTTTTTCCCCAGAGTTAAAGCTTGTGTAGTTGCAGGTTCGCATTTTCCAACTAATGGATGAACACGTCTTGGATGTTGTATTTGAAAGAGTAAGACAGAAGTTGTATTTAAGAGGCAGCAACATTCTTGAAAAAGGGAGTCCCATTGAGAATATGGTTTTCATCGTGAGGGGAAGATTGCAGAGCATTGGAGCTGATGAGAATGTATCTCTTTTAACAGAAGGAGATGTTTGTGGTGAGGAGCTTCTCACATGGTATCTTGAGCATGCTTCAATAAGCCGAGGTAGAGCTGCATCTTCTTTATAAGTATCTATAGTATTAAGACCTGCAGCATAGATTAGACTATGCATTTTTACCAACTTCAACAATAAGATAAAGACTTTATGCAGAGTAGTTTTATGGTTTCTTGAGATGGTCATTGAATCTATAAATGTATTGCAATATGATTCCTAATGAGGAACACAACGCAAGTCGTCATTACTTTTGATATTTGTCGACCAAAGTCAGGTTTTTAAGCGTACTCGAAGGTGCTGATACTGTCTACTTCAATAACTTCTTCCATGCCTCTCTTTTTGTTCATATTGTTATATTTTACAATCACATAATCACAATTTGGTCTAATAACAATCTAAGAAAGCACTTGCCTTGACATTTTTAGGAGTCTCATTGCTTCAATATGATAAGACATTATCTGTACACAAAGATTGCCAATACAGACTTCTGATACACTTCTAGTCCTATGACTCGTATCTGTGAGTGAATAAATAAATAAAAATTTACTGAGATGAGTGTGTAACTTTAATTGATAGGTCGGATGAACTAAAATCATACCAATTTTTTTATGTCAAAAAAACTTTAACTGTACGACCAATCCTTTTGTTTATTGAACGCTCTTTCTTATGTTCGAATTTTTTTCTCTTGGAGATGGAGGGAAAATTCGTTCACCATGCCAGCGGTTGTTTTCTAATAGAACAGTACTCTGTGTAACCAATGTTGAGGCTTTTTCTCTAAAAGCTTCTGATCTGGAAGATGATTCTTTGCTTTTCGCCCGATTCTTAAGGAATCCACGTGTTCAAGGAGCTGTAAGGTAAGCACCTTGAGACAGTCTCTACCAATTTTTACGGTGGTGCTATTGTGATGTTCAGAAAGTCTGTTTTCTTTCTCATGTTTTGCAAACAATAATAGAAGACTATCAAACATAAAGCTCCTTCAAGAAATGCTTAAAGGTTGATTAAAAATTGTGATGTTTCTGAACATAATTTGCTCTTTACATTAAAAACTATAGTTTTTATATCAGATCTTAAAATTGAAATATACAATTTTTTATAGAAATCACTTTATATAAGGTGAGCCTACAATGTTGTCTTTTATTTTGCTATCTTTTTAGTATGCAATTTTTTAAAACCTAGTCTTCATCATTACCAGTTCCTGCTCTTTCTTTTTTCTGTTCTCGTGTATGCGGCATGCCTCATTGCATTTCATAGGTGTCCCATGTCTGTCCATTTTTAGCAAATAATCTATATACACCACCTACATATCATGTTTTAGTTGGATACAAGGAAAAGGATATGAAAAAAATTGATCCATGGCTGTTCTAGTAACCTAGTTAGTAAATTTGTTGAACTTATTTGTGCATTAGTTACAGAAAGTAGACTTAGTGATTATCAAACCCGGACTGGGCATCAACTTGGTTGATGCATTTTGTGGTCGGATCAGTTGATTTAACTGATTGGATAATGAATTATATAGTGGTGTGGAGAGATAGAGGTGGTGTCAGGAATTTAAGTCAGGAGATCAAAAGTTTTAAGGACAATCCAAAAGGGTCAAAAAATCCATGGATCTTTTTAATTATTGATACTCAAAAAAATCCAAATGGTTTGAAATCCAAAGAGGTAAAAAATCCAAGAGGTGCGAAATCTTTTTTTATAACAATTTAGGGGTAAAAAATGTGACCAGTTACAATTCAACTACGGAGCTACTAGGATGGAATAGTCTTTATTCATGCTAAACGGTAGAGCCTACAGTTTATTCCTCCTTTTAATGACTTTTGCCCTTGTTACCTGGAATGGTTAGGGGGCGAAAATCTTGAATTGAATTATGCCTGATGTCTGAGTTGCAATGTACCATCTATATTGGCACGTATGATCACATTTTGGTTTGCTAGTTATGTCATTTTATTATTGAAACCATTTTGTGATTATATAAGATCTAAGTTGCTTCGTGTCTAAAGCGTGCTGAAGCTTAGATTTTTGTTCTACATGTTCAGATTATTGTGATGTGTGTGGAAGATGATAAACAGTAGTGTTCAACCTTTTCACTTTCAAAAATTTGGCGCTAATGTTCTCTGCGTACTTCTGTAACAGGTATGAATCACCTTATTGGAGAACATCAGCAGCAATGTGTATTCAAGTAGCGTGGAGGTATAGAATGAAGCGTTTGAGACGATTCAGTGGTTCGACAAGTCAGTTATTTTCTTCTCGTTTTTTATTAAAGTGATTTATAATAGTTCAATGGCTTGGTCCTTCCCGCATTCCACCCTTTTTATCAAATTTTTTATTATCCTACAAACACCCCCACCATTCCCAATGTTCTAATTTAGAGTCCTTACATACAAGAATGTGCCAATGTATGGTTTAATTTTTTTTGTTTCTTTAGTAAGTATGGTTTCATGCTTTCCTGTATGAAAACTTAACTAATCCTTTCAAGTTTGAAAACTTTTTTGTGTAATGCACGTGAAAGTTGCTAGTGGTGGGTCCGTGACGCGCCTTACGTGGACGAGTTTCGATTTAAAGAGTCAGTGTCCAGTCAACTATATCTTCTGCGCGGGCTTGATTTATTTGAAAAAAAAGATGGTTGGTTGGGTGGGACGGTTCATTTTCCCAAATCACGATTAGACGGTTACACTTCACGTACATCAGTAGAGTCTGTAGAGCATTCGAGTATCTGTCTGTCCAGTTTTCTAATTGGTCCTTTCCTCATTTCCTCTTCCCATTCAAAAACCGTCGTCCCATTTCGAGTCGAAGAAAAAATCAGAGAAGGCGAAAATGGATTCTTCTGTCCCTGAAACATCCATTGCTCCTGAAATTCTAGCAACGCAGGTCTGTCGTCAATCCGGATGTGTTTTTTGATGATTTTAGGGTTCAGCATCGACTTTTAATATTTTTTTGGTTGTTTCAGGAAAGCATGTACTACTTCCGCGAAACTAAGTGCGGTTTGACGGTCATTCACCGGCAGTTCAGTCGGATGAAGGGGGGAGGAGAAGAAGGTTTTCAAAGGGACGTCTTTCGGTCACTTCCTCACTTTTCCTCACATGACAACTGATAATGAGATCGTGGGTTGGTTCGTCGAACACTTCGACGACAATGAGGTCGGGTTGAGAATAGCAACTGGGGTCGTCCCATTTACGGTAGAAGACGTCGCCCTGATACTGGGGCTAAGAGTGCATGGGCTGAGAGTTGATATGGAACCCATGTACGTAGAGAAGTGAGACGGGGTTAACCTCGACAACACTCAGCTACTGGGTCATCTTACTGCCACGAGTGCGATGGGCGACGAGGAGGAGCACGTCCGTCTCCTTATTTGTATGATCTTCAATCATTTTTTGTTCTTCGATGGAACCCTGCGAACTAAAGCGTGGTACACGAGGCACCTGAAGAACCTCAAGCGCCTCAAGAGATATGTGTGGGCAAATGTAGTTCACGTTTGTTTGGTTAGGGGTCTGGAGGAAGCCAAAAGGGACCTGTCGAGGAGGAGATTGACTGAGAACTTCACTCTGAAGCAGGACTGTGTGTCTGGATGCGTTGCCATATTACAAGTAAGCAACTTGGTCCGGTAGTAGTGTTGTGTTTGTCCGGAATAAGTATTGTGTCTGTCCGGAATAAGGGTTGTGTCTGTCCGGAATACGTGTTGTGTTTGTCCGGAATAAGTGTTGTGTCTGTCCGGAATACGTGTTGTGTTTGTCCGGAATACGTGTTCTGTCTGTCCGGAATAAGTGTTGTGTCTGTCCGGAATACGTGTTCTGTGTGTCCGGAATAAGTGTTGTGTCTGTCCGGAATAATTGTTGTGTCTGTCCGGAATAAGTCATGAGTCTGTCCGGAATAAGTGTTGTGTCTGTCCGGAATAATTGTTGTGTTTGTCCGGAATAAGTCATGTCTCTGTCCGGATTACGTGTTATGTCTGTCCGGTTTACGTTATGAGGCTGTCACTCCAAACTCATTCTTATTTATTTATTTATGTCTCTCCTAACTCATTGTTCTTTGCAGGTGTGGCTTTGCGAGAAGTTCAAATTGGGGGATCCCAGTTCAGCATTTCCACGGTTCAAATGTTGGACAGAAATGTTTGGGAGACGTCTAATCCTGAGGAAATAGGAGGAACGCGGCATCAACTTGCATGAGATTTATTGTGCCAAATTTGAGTTGAAGGGCACTCCGACACTCAGCGAAAGGGAGCATGAACTGATGATAGAGGATCAAATTCCTCCTCTAGAAGCAACTCCCGCACAAAAGGTCGCCTCGAAGGATACACCTTCAACATCCACTCTACCAAGGGTACAACTTAGTGAATGCAACATTCCATGTGACCCACTGCTACAAGAGTTGGAACTGAGTCAGGTTAAGACGAATTGGCTGCAAGCCGAAGCAACCTTTAGGCAGGCGACCGAAAAAATTAACAGACTAGAGGAAAAACTGAGGATCTCTCAAGAGGAGTGTCGGAGGCTGAGACACGAAATCGGTCTTGAAGGACTCCGTGGGAAGGAGGAAGAGAGGAATAGGAAGGAGGATGAAGAGAGGAAGAAGAGGGAGGAGGAAGAGAAGACGAGGAAGGAGGAGGAGGAGAGGAAGAAGAGGGAGGAGGAAGAGAAGACGAGGAAGGAGGAGGAGAGGAAGAAGAGGGAGGAGGAAGAGAAGACGAGGAAGGAGGAGGAGGAGAGGAAGAAGAGGGAGGAGGAAGAGAAGACGAGGGAGGGGGACGAGAAGACGAGGAAGGAGGAGGAGGAGAGGAAGAAGATGAAGGAGGAAGAGAAGACGAGGAAGGAGGATGAGGAGAGGAAGAAGAGGAGGGAGAAGGAAGAGAGGAAGAAAAGGGAGGAGGAAGACAGGAAGAGGAGGGAGAAGGATGAAGAGGGAGGAGGAAGACAGGAAGAGGAGGGAGAAGGAAGAGAGGAAGAAGAGGGATGAGGAAGACAGGAAGAGGAGGGAGAAGGAAGAGAGGAAGAAGAGGGAGGAGGAAGACAGGAAGATGATGGAGAAGGAAGAGAGGAAGAAGAGGGAGGAGGAAGAGAGGAAGAGGAATGAGGAAAAGAGGACGAGGACAGAGGAGGAGGAACGGAAGAGGAAGTTAGAATGAGGAAGAAGAGGGAGGAAGAGAGGCAGAGGAATGAGGAAGGAGGAGGAACGGAAGATGGCGGAAGAGGAAGAGAGGATTAAGAAGAAGAAAGAGGAGGAAGGAGGAGGAGGAACGGAAGAGGAAGAAGGAGAAAGAGGAAAAGAGGATTAACTTGAAGAGGGAGGAGGAAGAGAAGACGAGGAAGGAGGAGGAACGATAGAGGAAGGATGAAGAGAGGAAGAGGAATAGGGAGAGGGAAATGCACCCAACAAAATTGCGGACCAAAAGACCACGCTTGCGCACAGAAGATAGAGCCGAAGCGTACAGAAAATCTGGCCAAGAGGGGGTAGAGAAGAAGGTCGCAGAAGCCAACAAAGAGATAGAGGATGCCGAAAAGCCGCCAAAGATGTTATGACCGCCCATGTCTCCTCGACGAGACCTGATCTGGATGTGACCGCCTTGAGATCGTTGAAACCTGATGAGCTACAACGTTTATTGAATCTCACGGCTCCCGAACGCGACGAAAAAGAGGTGATCTGGAGGGGGGACCTCTGCAATATAACCGGTGAACATCTCAAGGAAATAATAACGCCAAAATCGGAATTCAGCAACGAAACCATGGACGCCCTAATCGAGGTCCTGGTCAGAAGAGGAGGGCCGCAAAAGGTTGTTTGCATATCAACCATGGATGAATGATTAGTGTTGGGTTGAATGATTGGAACAATACATGGACAATTAGTGTTGGGTTGAATGATGTGAACAATCCGGACAGATATAACACGTAATCCGGACAGACATAAAAGTAAACCGGACAGACAAATAACATAATCCGGACAGACATAAAAGGTAAACCGGACAGACATATAACATAATCCGGACAGACAAATAACTTAAACCGGAAAGACAAATAACATAAACCGGACAAATAAATCACGATAATCCGGACAGACATAAAACGTAATCCGGACAGACAAAAAACATAAACTAGACAGACATATAACGTAATCCGGACAGACAAATCACGATAAACCGGACAGACAAATCACGATAATCCGGACAGACATAAAACGTAATCCGGACAGACAAATAACGTAATCCGGACAGACATTAAACGTAATCCGGGCAGACAAAAAACGTAATCCGGACAGACATAAAACGTAATCCGGACAGACATAAAACGTAAACCGGACAGACATAAAACGTAAACCGGACAGACATAACGTAAACCGGACAGACATATAACGTAATCCGGACATACAAATAACATAAACCGGACAGACAAATCACGATAATCCGGACAGACATATAACGATAATCCGAACAGATATAAAACGTTAACCGGACAGACATATAACGTAATCCGGACAGACAAATAACATAATCGGGACAGACATAAAACGTAAACCGGACAGACATATAACGTAATCCGGACAAACAAATAACATAAACCGAACAAACATATAAGTTAATCCGGACATAATAATAAGTTTGAAGTTTTACATAGACTAATGACAAAATCAATAATCAAGGAGGAACTCCCTCGTAATACAAACTCATGTCCCTTTTTATCAAACTCAATAATCAGCAACAGTGGAGCCTTCTCCCTGATGAAAACAAAACACCTTAGGTCTCGCTCGTTGAAAGACAATTTGTCATGACCTCCGGCTTCGACCACAAAAGATTGCATGGTCTTGGCGGACGATATCCTGGCAGCATCATTACACGAAATGCGTGCTATGGCGGAATCCGGGACGAATCGTTTTTGTCGGAGGAAGCGCATCTGGTCGTACGACAACATGGCGTGGTTATGTTGGAGATCTACGTAGTTAATTACGTAGCCTCTGGATGGATTTTCGGAGACCCTGATCCGAGCAGTGCACTCGACCCTACCGGATAACCTATGTTTTGGTCTACCTTCACCTTGGTTTCCCGGAGCATTACCCTCCTTGGAGCAAGTAAGAGTGTCCCGTATAACAACACCACGATCGTAATGAGAATGCCTTATCCTCACACCAAAACCACAGGAATCGGCATAGGAAACATAAAATGCTTTGGCTTCTTCGAAGGAAGGAAAATACATCTTCTCTTGCGGAACGTTTGAGGCATGCGCCGGCTGTGAGGACACATTAACGAGTGCCATTACAGTACAACAAAAAGGGAGGAAGAAGAAGAAATGGAGGACGTGCTAATCCGAATAAGGTAGCCAAAACATTTTGTATCTCCGTGAAGCGCCAAAAAAGAAGAAATGGAGGACGTGTTGATTTGAGGAGCATTAAATGCGATTGTGGACGCATCGGGAAAATAAAAGAAAAATGCAACATTCCGGAGTAAGTAGTACGCTTGTCCGGAATAAGTGTTCCAACTGTGTCCGGAATGAGTCATGCGCTTGTCAGGAAAAAAAAGGAAAATGAGTAAAAAAATAGGTGACGTGACACGTTAAGGGATCTTTAGTGGATCTCCGTTGAGCGCCAAAGGAAAAGGTGATATCTCCGTAGATATGCATTTAATGCATCGGGAAGACAAATAAGAAAGACATCATTGCTCTGAGAAGCTTAGTGTATATGCTGACTGGATGCTGAATGGACAAAAGTTCTACGCCACGTAAGTAGCGTCCGTGACGCCAGCGTCCGTCTATCATTTTCCGGAAAATATTGAAAGAATGTGCAACACCTATGCTTACATACAATACAAGGTTGGTGTCATGCAACTGGTCAGGGGATTCTAAAATCTTATTAGTGTCATACATGTACCATTTTTGTTTAGCTATTTTCTTCTTGGAAAATGATTTATGAACGTTGCGCGTCACAGACGCGCTATACGTGGACATCCATGTCAACCCTTACGTGGCCAAAGCTAGGATGATTTTCTTTTTTTGTTTTTTCTTCCTGATGTCCACTCAAATCACATTAAATGTGTTTCAACTCAACATTTTCTCTCTCTCCACGCAAATACAAATATGATGACACTATTTATTTCTTCTTCATTCTTTCTCTCCGGAATAAATCACCATTTCCAGCAAGATATTATTTCGAAGAAGAGACTGATGCCGACTCTCAGGATTCTTCACAACGTAAGCAACGTGAATGGGACGGTCGATGACACTATTTCTTTCTTCTTCATTCTTTTTCGTGTAACAGTGCAGCAAAGATGTTGTGGTGCCCTGTTGGAGTGTCCGTAACAGAAAAAGAATGAAGAAGAAAGAAAGAGTGTCATCGACCGTCTCATTAACGCTGCTTACGTTGTGAAGAATCCTGAGAGTCGGCATCAGACGCTTCTTCGAAATAATATCTTGCTCGAAATGATGATTTATTCCGGAGAGAGGTACAACGCTCCGTGGTGAAGACTTACGTCTGTTCGGTTTATGTTGTACCTCTCTCCGTAATAAATCACCATTTCGAGCAAGATATTACGTCGAAGAAACGTCTGATGCCGACTCCCAGAGTTCTTCACAACGTAAGCAGCGTGAATGGGTCGGTTACATCGTTGCTTCACGAAGTCGCACCAACAAGAGAAGAGAAAGTTCAAGATGAAGGTTACATCGTTGCTTCACGAAGTCGCACCAAAACCCGGGGATCCTGATTTCTCTGATTGGGACATGAATATGTTGTGTGTCTGTTCGGTTTAAGTTGTGTGTCTGTTCAGAATAAGTTGTGTGTCTATTCGGTTTAAGTTGTATGTCTGTTCGGTTTAAGTTGTAAGTTGTGTCTCTGTTCGGTTTAAGTTGTGTATGTTCGGAATATGTTGTGTGTATGTTCGGAATATGTTGTGGGTCTGTTCGGAATAAGTTGTGTGTCTGTTCCGATTAAGTTGTGTGTCTGTTCGGAATATGTTGTGTGTATGTTCGGAATATGTTGTGGGTCTGTTCGGAATAAGTTGTGTGTCTGTTCGGATTAAGTTGTCTGTCTGTTCGGAATAAGTTGTGTGTTTGTTCGGATTAAGTTGTTTGTCTGTTCGGAATATGTTGTGTGTCTGTTCGGAATAAGTTGTGTGTCTGTTCGGATTATGTTGCGCGTCTGTTCGGAATAAGTTGTGTGTTTGTTCGGAATAAGGTGTGTGTCTGTTCGGATTAAGTTCTGTGTCTGTTCGGTTTAAGTTGTGTCTGTTCGGAATATGTTGTTTGTCTGTTCGGAATATGTTGTGGGTCTGTTCGGAATATGTTGTTTGTTTGTTCGGATTAAGTTGTGTTTCTGTTCGGAATAAAAAGAAAGTTTGGTGTCCGGAATAAGTGTATTTTCTGTCCGCAATAAAATAAGTGTATTTTCTTTCCGGAATAAGTGTATTTTTGTCCGGAATAAGTGTATTTTCTGTCCGGAATAAGTATGAATTTCAACATAAATTGGACAACCATTCTACATAAACAGGACAAACTTTCTACATAAACAGGACAAACTTTCAGTTTCATTTCTGGACAAAATTTAATAATAAAAAATATTATGATAAGTGTGGGATCTGCACGAATAAAGTGTCTGCACGCTGTCCTACGGTCTGCACACTGTCTTATCTGTGTATTGGGAAAGGAATCGTTGAACTTAAAGAACCGGCGTTTTTTAAAAAGACAAAAACGTGCGAAGAGAAATTTCGCTGACTGGACGCTGACTCAAAGAAAATACCTGAGCTGTACAGATCCACGTAAGACGCGTCCGTGACGCGCGCGTCCGTGTATAACGACCCTTTCTTCTTTCAACTTCAAGGTTTATCTGTTTTAAACTATGTTTTAAACTACATTAACTCAATCTGCAACAGCACAAAGTAAAACATCGTGAAGGTCGAAAGCTATGATACTAAATTAAACTAACAATAAAAGCAACGTTTATTGTATAATCGGATAATTGGAACTATGGTCCACTTTTGGTCATAGTCCTTTCCTTATTTATATGCAATCAAGACTATCCAATCAAATAATGCAACTAATCTCATCGACTTTTTTTTCTTTCTCCGTTTTCCTTCTCTCCAAAACTCCATCTCCCTCAACCTTAAACTCTAGCAGTATTCCTGGCGATTTTGTAACGTAAATGGAACCAAAATGCTTTCTCTTCCACGCTTCATTATATAGATCCACACCAAATTGCAGTTCCTTCGAATATACACCAACGGCAGCCTCCGGTACAACAGTGGCTTGGTCTAGGTTATTTTTTGGTTGAAAAATCTATTTTCTTTTCTCTTGGATAACCATTATAACAAATAAGTTTCTTTGTTAAGATCTTATGAGATAAAAGAAAAAAAATCTAAAAAGACTAGAATGCCATTTTCTAAAAAGAGAGGAATTATCTTATCAAAAAACTTAAAAAACTTTTACATTATGTTAAACTTCTAGATGTTCTATATTTTCCAGACCTAACACAACTATTAACCTTTGTTAGATATTTTCAAGTAAAATGGAAGAAAAATCTTACGTAAAAACAATATTATACATATCGTAGTGTTAACAAAGCTCACCTCGATCGATGCAGACTATCCAACAAGGACGTGAATTGAGACGATAAGTATGAGGAACGTCTAGGTGGGGAAGAAGAGAATGTAGAATGATTGAGTGAGGGAAGACGGAATGGGGAACGGGTATTTATGGGTAGCAAATTAGGGTTTGTTGGTAGGGTTTTGGTGAGGATATTTTGATCACTAAAATTTATTAAATCACTTTCTCTCCACTTCTCTCCAAAATTGAAGAGAAAGATGAATTGCATTTTTGTATTACAATATTTCTCTCCATTTTCTTTTCTTTTCTCTCGTTAAGTCATTATCCAAACAAGAGAAAATTTAACTTTTTTTTCTTCTTCAATTGTTAACCAAACAAAGCATTAAGTATATGCAAAACCACTATACATGTTTCATTATGAAATTTGATTGTACATTATCTGACCCAAATTCATGTTGGCTTTTGTCCTTAATCTATATTAATTTTGATGATTAATCAAACTAATCTTAATCAATCACTTAATCAATTAAAGTGAGCAAACACAATTACATGCATTGCATACATACTTGTATACTTGCAATCATCTTAATAAGTTAATCATGATAATCAAGAAAATGAGCATTGAGACAAAGACATAAAGACTCAAGACTTGTAATCAAAGCTTTGGACCAAGACATGTAATTTTTTATTTATTGAGTCTATAATGTTTAATGTAAACTTAAGCACTAGGATTCTGTCCCGTCAAGATTCGATAAACCGGACCCTTCACGATCAACCGAAACCTTTCCAGTTCGGTCCACCGAACACCCATCAGTAGACGATAGGATGCTATCTGGAATTGTCCTAACGAACGACCGAAACACCTTCGGTCGATCGAATAGCCTTGGATTATTTTTGGACTTTACTCCAACGATCATATTTGAATCGAGCGTTAAAGCCCAATTGACTTGTCCTAATTCGGACAAAGTGTTACAAAATGAAAGTTTAGGGGAGTTAGTTGTCACCTTTTGAAGTTTAGGAGTGTAAAGTAATATCAAGAGATAATTAGGAAGAAAAACATAATTAACCCTTAAAACTAACAATAAAAGCAAGGATAATCCTCAAGAAACGTCTATAACAATACTATAATTCGAGGTAGTTTGATACCATAGTCCTCTTTTGGTCGTGGTCCTTTTTTTGTTTATGCAATCTAGACTACCTAATCAAATAATGCAACTAATCTCATTGACTTTTTTTCTCCCTCGACCTAAAATAATCAACTGATCTCCATCTCCCTTGACCTAAAACTGTAGCAGTAACTTTACCCTTGATTTGCCACTTCCTGACGATTTTGTAACGGAAATGGAACAAAAATGCTTTCTCTTCCACGCGTCATTATATAGATTCACACAATTGTCCTTCGAATACACACCAACGACAGCCTCCGGGACAACACTGGCTTGGTCTAGGTTATTTTTTGGTTGAAAAAACTATTTTGTTGTATGGGTTCCTGATATATTTTTTTCAAAATGTACTCGTGCTGTTGATTAAAGTGTATGCAAAACCGCTATACATGTTTCGGTATCAAATTGAATTGATTCTACGTTTGATTACAATGCATGTTTACTTTCATTAGGGTTTGATTGGTTTGTAGGAAAATAACATAAAAACAAGGGAATTTGACTTTTAAAAAGAATTCTGGTGATTGATTTGCATGAAAACTTATTAAAGTTCTAGAAGTTTCACATCCTTATAATTTTGTACTTGAGATGACTTTCTCCACTTTAACTCCAAAACGAAGAAAAATACGAAGTTAGAGTTCCAAATTTTTTTGACTTTCTCTAAACTAATGACGTCATAAGGAAAATAGTTATGGTTGCACTTCTTAATTTTTTTTCTCAAATATGTACACCCAAGTCCGTGAGATTGGAGATTCCTGTTTTTGTTTGTTTGAGGAGATACTAATATTTGATTGGAGAGCGGATTTGTTTTTCCTTATAAAAGTGAATTTGGTTTCGGAGTTTACTTTTCAGTTATTTTGTTTTGTAAGTAAGGATCTCATTCCTGAAGGTTTATTTTCAACACGGAATGAGATCAATTCGAAAAAAATTAGTTTGAGAGGGACGTAAAAATGATTTTACTACAAATTCTTATTAGGGTGCACATAAATCCATCTCCGGCTGTTGCAAAGCCCTTGAAGCAACAGATAAAACCAACATATAACAAGACATTTGCATTGCTTCACCAATTCGTCGTCTGGGTGGAGACATAGTCGTTGGTGTCCAATTTGTAATGAGAGACAAACCTTCTGTAACGGAAATTGCAAGTAACGGTGCTTTTAAAAAGAAATTGAACTATATGAAGTGATTGAACAACCAAAAAAAATTGGGATTTTTACTTGGGTGTGCCAACAGAAGTTTATTAGGTCTTTGCATCTATGTATTTTTATATTGCTTTAGAACACTTACGAATCAAACTTATTGTTTTAGTGCACCTACATCAAACTTCGTAAACTCATTCTGTGACCCGTTAGTTGCCCCCGTTAAGTCCAAATCAACTAACAAGCAACTTGACTTGAGATAGACTCGCACCCAGCAAGCCAGTTGACTCCTAATTGACTGCAACACAATAGGTTTTATTAGCCATTTTGACCCAGCCACCCAATCAACCCTCCCACCCAAACGACTAAGCCTATTGCCACCCTTCTTTGACCGAGCGTCCCGCCACCCAATTCTCCTCCTCTCGTTGTCGACCACCCGAAACAAATCCCCTCGTCTCGTCATCAACCAGTCTTGACAATGTCGGGCTCCACCACAGAAGCTTGGGTGTGCTTGGGCATTAGTCAAATTCCGATGTGCAAGTGTGAATTGTCGGCGAAGATCCACACGTCCAACAACTCTATGTTGTTTGGTCAACGATTTTGAGTTTGCCCTCACCATTATCGAGGATGTTATTTGTTTTTCTTTCTTGTTTCGTTAACGTTTTAAGTGATGCACATAAGTGTTTTATAGATTGATTCTTTGGTTTTGTAGGCTATCGAGCATTGTGATTTGTTCCAATGGTTCGAGGGAGAGCCCGACTACTCCGTTACTGTCATTCCCATCAATTTGGACGAGCTTAGTAGACCGGTGGTAGAGAACTTTGCCCGAACTGAACAAAAGTTGGAGTTTTGTTTGGATTAGTTTGTGGAGGTTCTGGTTCGTGTTGATCAAATGTATGAGACGCTCAAAGAATTTAAGAAGGTTGTCAATGACCTAAAAACAATTGTGGAGAAGGCTGAGATGTTGATGATTATTGTGTCTGTGGTGTTTGTCGCATTGTTCCTGAAGTTATTGCTTTAGTTTGGATGTTTCGGGTTATGGTTAGTTGTTGTTTGGTGAAGTTGCAGTTTGTTGTCGGTGGTGTTGATGTTTAGGTTGGTTTTGATGTTTAAGTTGGTGTTCACGTTTAAGTTGCAGTTTGGAATTATGCTTCTCATTTATGATCTTACTGTTGAATTATGCGTGACATATTTATGATAATTGCATCATTTTCTTGGTGTGGAAGTTACCCGCACTACTGAGGGTTTGTTTTTATCTCAAAAGCACTATGCCTCTATTGTTTTACAAAAACACGATATGCTTCATGCTAAGTATATTGCTACTCCCATGTCTACTAAGTTTGAAAATGATAGGAATAACTCTCTTTTTCATGACTACATTATTCAGGAAAATTGTTGGCTCTTTGCAATTCTTATGCGCGCCTTACTCGCCCAGATTTTTCTTTTTCTGTAAATTACTTATGTCAACATATGCATTCCCCTACAAATTTTCATTTCAAACTTGCTAAACGCATTCTGCAATTTATAAATGACACACTTAGTTCTGGCATATCTGTAAATCCTTCACTCTTGACCTTTGTGCCTACTCTGATAATGATTGGGCAGGTTGTGAAGAAACTCGACGATCAACTAGTGGATTTTTTTTGTCTTCTTGGGTTCCAATTGTCTATCTTGGAAATCCAAGAAGCAACCGACTGTTGCTTGCTCTAGCGTAGAGGCTGAATATAGAGTCATGATTGTTGCTACTGTGGAACTTACATGGGTCACATTCATCCTCCAAGATCTGGGAGCTTTCTTAACTCAACCTCCATCTCTTTTTTGTGTGACAATATTAGTGCCCTTCGTCTGTCTATTAATCCGGTGTTTCATGCTACAACAAAGCACATGGAGCTGGACGAGAAAATGTAGCTCTGGGCTTGCTCACAACAAAATTTATCCCCTCCAGTGGGCAACTTGTTGACATGTTCACCAAAGCTCTCAGCAAAGATGACTTCCCGATGGGCTTCAACTAAGCTCAACCTTCTTCCCAGGCTTAACTTGAAGGGAAGTGTTAACCAAAAGCCCTCAAGTGACCCAGAGATTACCCATAAGACTGGACTGATGACCCCTAAGACTAACCCAACACATACAATGTTGGTGTGGAGAAACTTGTGCCCATCAAATAGATGCTGGTGCAGGTGAACCCATGCCCATTGAATGTGGCTTGTGATTGGGTCGATGATCCGAGGCTGATTCACTAGACTTGTCTAACCATACGTGTGTAATTGGATCCGGATACGGACTGACCCGATTATGTGGGTATATATATATACACTTTTCAACAACACTTTATCCTCCTTCCTTCCTTCCTAGGGGTGTAAACGGGTCGGGTACGGGTCAGGTATGCCCCTACCCGTACCCGTATCCGGCTAAATTAGCGGGTACGGGTACGGGTATATACCCGGCAAAAAACATATATACCCGTACCTGACCCGTACCCGTTAAGTTAGCGGGTACGGGGCGGGTAAACGGGTATAATATATAATATATAAAAATATAATATATATTATATAAAATATATATTATATATAAAAATATATAATATATAACATATAAAATATTAAAAAATTATTATATATATAATATAATATATCTTAACGGGTATACGGGTAAACGGGTACGGGTATACGGGTTTGAATTTTTAAACGAGTATGGATTTTTGTACCCATACCCGTACCCGCCCGGGGCGGGTGACCGGGTAAACGGGTATTACCCGCCCCGTTTACACCCCTATTCCTTCCTCACCGAGAGAAACCGATTCCTCTTGTCTCACATCTTGCGTGTGGCTAGGTTTTCCGCACCCCATTCCGGTGCGTCTTCTTCCTCTTCGATGCTTCATTTTGGTTTCGATTTTCGTGTTGTTTTTTGGGTAAATTATGTGTTGTGAGGGTTGTTTGAGTGGCCATTCTTCTGGTTTTCGTTGCGTTTACGGGACAAGGTGAGTTTTGTGTGCTTTTGACTCTGTTTACTTCTCTCTCTTTACCTGTCTTTGTAACCTTTTTTTGGTAACAAGTACATTTCTTTATCCTTCAAGTATCTGATCAACATACACTAGTTTGTTCCCAAGAAATTCATTGTAAACATTTTTTGATATTAAACCAGACAATTAGCAATCGTTAGAATTCTATTAAACCAGACAATTAGCAATTTGACGGAGTAATCCATACTGCACTACAACTTATCGTGCCAAAACAGCACCAGAGGGGAGTAATCCTGTAGTGTCTTCTTTTCGGGACAAAGTGAGTTTTCTGTACTTTTGACTCTGTTTACTTCTCTCTCTTTACCTGTCTCTGTAACCTTTTTTTTGTAACAAGTACATTTTTTATATCCTTCAAGTATCTGATCAACATAAACAAATTGTTCCCAAGCAATTCACCAAGATTCTTCCACAACTAGCAATTTTTTAATATTAAACCAGACAATTAGCAATCGTTAGAGATTTGACGGAAGTTCTCTATGGCACGTTGCCCTGTAAAATTGTAGAAGTTCAAAGAACCAGTGTTGTCAACTTTTTTGACAATTATGTATTCTATGATCACCTTGATTTCCTACACCTGAATGATTGAATCTTGCTACAGTCTTTCTTTAAGCTTGTTCCTAGTTGTGGAAGAATCTTGGTGAAGCTTAAGTGTTGGTTATGTTGCTTACTTGCTTCATTTGTGTGTTTGAAAAATGTCTTTTTGTACTTTTTATGATGATTTTAATGCCTATTTCCCAAAGAAAATATAGATTGATGATGGGCAACCCCAGTGCATAAGGCTCGCCACTTTCTGAGGGTCGGGGAGGGTATATTTTCACACAACTTTTCCCTTGCCTTTTTTGGCAAAGAAGTTGTTTATGTGACTCGAACCCATGACTCTGGTCACAAAGCAAATCCCTTACAACTGCTCCATTGCCACATCCTAGACAATATATATAGGTGATAATTGACTTCTTTAAACATCCATAACTTGTATCGATCCCTATCCTTGTTGATAGCCGTATATCAATTTTACAATTGAATTGAGGATAACACATCACATAACTTTTACAATTAGAAGGATGTGCCTTTAGTTTCCTCTCTCTGATAAATACAATGGGATTTTAATTGCAGTTTCTTTTGCATGAATAAGTGAAAAGTGGTTGAATGCGCACATCTAATTACCTAGTAATTCTTACATGTCCTTTTCATTTCTAAACAACTTGTGTTTACCATATTTTTGGTACATGACATCATGCAACGTTTTGTGTAAGATATAGTTCTGTAACATTTGTAACATTTTATACAGTTCCGTAACATTTGTATGGATGCCAAAAGTTGGGCAAGATCAGCATTTTCAGCAATCAAGTCTTATTTCCCTATTGTGGATCCATATTCAACTAGGGTCAGTAGATGGAATAGACTTTTTGTAGCCTCTTGTATGTTCGCCATCTTCTTGGACCCATTATTTTTCTTCATTTTCTCAGTTGACGAGGTACGTATTCTTTTCCAAATGCATTATTAAGTATCATGGATTATAAATGCATCGTCGTCAAAATTAAGGTGTATAAAAGGCATAGTTGCACTCTTTGTTCTAGTCAAACAGTTGCATGTAGGCGTGCCATCGAAGTAACCATATCTGAGTTATTCCTCTATATTAGTTTTTGAAAGAGAATTTATGGTTACGAAATAAATAGAATTACTGAAAGTTTAGGAAATCTTTTGTTCTTGAACTAATTTAACCTAATTGGAGTTACTAGTTCTAAAAATGAAGGTGCATGTTTATATACTTTATTGAAGCAAGGCTTGGAGGTTTTGTGTGTCCTCAAGTATTAGTTCCATGCCTATTTTGGACAGCAAGGAGAACTAAGAGGAAGACACACAAAGACAAAGGTTATTTTCAAACCATCCCAAGTGTTTCGGAACCTATTGTTAATGGGCTACGAGATTGCACGATCAATACTAGCTTTTTTTAAAGAATCCTTCGAAACGTTAGGATACCCGTGCAAATTAGGACCTGTAACTCTCTTTCACAAGAAGTTCCACTTTGGTGATTGCAATCAAGACTCTGAGAAGGGAGCTATAGTAAATAGGCATGTTGGCCATGGTAGATTGAAGAAGATGGGTCTACCCTCACAGATAGAACTTTTCTTTTCCAACGAGCAAGCCTCTTATCCAATCTCTAAATGTGTTGCGTGCCCAATTGGATCATTCTGGATGAGATCCGAAACCACAACAAAGTCACAAAAATGATAAAATTTGTGCACTTCGAGTGGCGCACAAACTCTAAATTATCTCAACAAAAATTCAAACTTTATTCATTCAAATTTTTGATGTTTTACAAATACATATGAGAGTATTTTATAAGCAACAACTTAACCACCCTAACAACCAATAACCAACTCCAATTAACTAAAGCGGATCTGAGCAAGATACAATTGTATATGCTTTTCATTCACCTCTCAAATGTAGCCTTTAAGAATTTCAGACTTGAAAGCTGGTTTCTCAAACGGACCCATAGTTGTTACGAGGATTCTTAACATAAAAACCTCATGTCCCTATCTTGGTGTAATGTTTTTTAATGTTTTTAGGCAATTCCAAAGATTTTGCTTCTCTATGTCTATCATCACAATCTATTAATCTCATGGAATGTTTTCTCTTCCTGTTAAGAGCAGCAAAACAAATGTATCATATTTGACCAGTCACTTGCAACGACCCTTGCTGTTATCAGAAGTATGACAGATATCTTGTACTTTTTAGACATGCTTCTCCAGGTTATTTGCTGACCTTTAATCTTTTTGTGTCCCATTGTTACTTGTTAGAGTTGTAGGTAAATGTGTTCCGTTCTTACTTTTGAGGATATATGAAATTTCCAGTGTAACTCCTCTTTACAATATGTCAATGATACTATTTTACTTGCACATATCAAACAAGATATGAAGAGCTAAAACTGGAAAAGAAATTTGAGAATTTTAGACCCCTTGAAGTATGAATGAACTACTAAAATCATCAAGAAATGTCATAATGTATAAAGATTTGAAAGGGTCTAGAGAAGTAAGGAGGCAAGGATGGGGTTGTGCAGCCGATAGTCGACGATGTATTGGAGGGGTTCATACTCAGAGGTGCTTCAAAGATGTTCGTCGTTGTGGACCTGTGGTCATATGTAAGGGAGGTGGGGTTGGGAGTTGAAGAGTTAGTGTAGAGTATGGAGAGCCAGAAAAGGACCGTAGCCCGTAGGTGGTGGGGGAAGAAAAGATGGTGTGGTAATGACAATAGTTAAGGGGAGTGTAGGACAAAGAGGGTGGAATGTGAAGCTCTAATTAACACATAAAAATATAGTGTACTAATGTGAAAATTCATCGCAACAACGTAGATAGTAAGATCACAACACAATGTGTTTACATGAGTTTCAAAATAGTTCAGGAACGTAAAATCAAAACATTAAATTCCTCCTGTTTAAAGACATCCAAAACATGAACCATCAGTTGAGCCACTGAATGCAGTATGTATTTATGCAAGCACTACCTACAGCAAGTGGTTATCTGCAAAGTTATAACCACTACAATAGTACAATGTAAATCTCCATATGCTACTGGACGAGGACTTCATCAAAAAATCTACTAGTGAGACAATTGAAAGCTATCTCATACATCTAAAGTATTGCTCTAAGCACAATCTCGACAGCTGTTTTAGGTTTATTTCTTCAAACTGCAGTTTAGACTCCCATATGTTGCTTCGGAAACCGGAGTAGTTGGCTCAGGGGATTTTGTGGATGACCCAAAGAAAATTGCCTTGCACTATCTTCGTGGTTACTTCTTAGTAGATTTGTTTGTTGTATTGCCACTTCCTCAGGCAAGATTTTCTTCCTCAATAATACTACTTAGAGTGATTCTTAATTAGTTGTTTTTTTTGTTATTGAAACAATTGCCTTGACGTTTTAGTTGTTCTGCGAAATACTAGTATACTACTTACTTTTCTTAAAGTACTTCCGAAATTAACCATGGCTTGCAAATATGAGCTGAATTGTAGAAAAGTGGTTTTGGTTTAGGCAAGTTGATCATTACTAATGAGGCAAACATAAACTGTTTTATTTTCATTTAACCAAGTCTTTTTTTTCTACATTGAAGCCTAAATCACTTTTGAACTTTTTTATGTACGGTGAATTAGACTATTTTTACACCACCTGATTTTATGTCTTGTATCCCTTTCAAATTCCATCTATTGATATATTCTTACAATGATGATCCCTCTGTTCTAAAAAGTCTTATATGTTAAGTCATAGCATTCTTCTACCAATATTCTAGCTCTCGATTATTGGTGGATCTCTCCCCTTGATTATGCAAACTTAATTTCATTACGAAAGCATTTTATACTTATTTCTGCCCTTTAGGGCTCATTTCCATCTTGATATATACACGTAAGTTTGAAATTTAGTGTATTATTGTCCATCAAAAACTCTTAAATCACAGAATATTCTAAAGAAGTTCTCTTTTTTAACTTATGAATTAGCTTTTTTGACTCTTTTCAGCCTATGCTTCTATTTGTATAATTTTCAATAATGTTACTCATTTTGCAGGTTATGATACTAGTAATGATTCCAAAATATTTTTGGGCGTCCACAACTCACAATGGAAAGAGCATATTAGTTGTTATCTCGTTTCTTCTTCAGTATGTACCAAGAATTTGCCGAATTTTGCCTCTACTCATCGGCCAGTCTCATAGTGGACTTATATTTGAATCTGTTCTAGCAAGTTTTGTATTGAACCTTTTAATGTTTGTATTGGCTGGACATGCTGTAGGTTCATGCTGGTACATCCTCGGATTAGCGGTTGGTGGTTGCCTTGTTTTTGCGCACATTGAGTATCCTGATACCTTTATTTGATGTCAAATCATCTTATATCTAGAACCATTTTATTAATTTATTAGTTGTTTACATTCTTTACGAAGAACTGCAACTTTTAGGTAGTCTATTTTACTACTAAAACATAGCAGCATGATGATTCAACTACTAAAAACATATTCACGCGGGTGACATGAATTTTTTTTCCATTTTATTTGTGAAAGTTTACTAACCAAAATATATAACGAGGTTCCAAGAAAAAAAAGTGACCCTGGCTACTATCTAAGCCATTAGTGAGCTTGTTCGTTCTAAATACTTAAGATTGTGAGTGTTGCGGGAAAAAGCTGTTGGTCGGTCACAGGGAAAAACTAGGGCTCCTTTTGTTCAGTAGCTATTGTTCTACCTGTGCTCATGTCGGTGAAACTCATGTTGGTTTCACCATGCTTAGCCAATTATCGTGTGGTTGCCAGTAAAGAAGACAGGTCGGCAATGAGTTTTGGAACAAAATAAAATTGAAACTCTATTGGGCCAGTAGCACTAGGGAACCTGCAACTCTAACTAAAAAAAATCCTGTATCCTGTTATATACACAGTTACTGTGTGCCCGTTCTTGATGCTATATAATATATGTATATAACGGTGACCGGAATTGTTAAATTTATAAATGTTACACGAGGAATAAATAATAAAAAAACGGAATTACATTTTCAAAGAGGTAAACTTCAGCATCTGAAGATTAATGAACATAACATGGTTCTCAACATACACAAGCAAATGCTATGTTAATTTATGTTGTCATGTTCTGTGGTATACACCTTTAAACCAATATAAACCATTTAACATTTCTCTTGAGAAATAGTATTTTAGGCATCATTTAACATTTTAAGCATGATCATTGACGTCAGTTAAGTGGTTTTTTGTACTCTTCATAGTTAGATGCAGCATTTTCATTATTTTTAGATGTTTCTCATTCATCTTCTTTTTCTAGTAGAGTGTGATTGTCCATATATAGCTCAAGTATTTGTCTGATCTCTCTTTTCTGCAGAGGATGAACCGGTGCCTCGAGATTGCATGTGCTTACTCTGGCTTGAGCAATTGTAAAAAAATCTTAGTTTGTGGACATGCCGCAATTCAGAAAGATACAAATCCTAACTCAGTTTTGTACAAGTGGATAAAAGAGTCATCATCAAAAAAATGCTTAATGACTGATAATGATTTCTATGGAATCTTTAAGCAAGTTGTTCTCCTAAGCAGCAAAAGTGATTTTGTTGTTCGATACAAATATTCATTATTCTGGGGTTTCCAGGTAATATTTTTCTTTCTCACCACCTCTAGTTGTGTTGGACATGGTTTTACTCAACTTTGAATAGTTTATGACATCTGTATGTCTATACTCTATATCGTATGTTGTATTTTTATCTCTTTGTTTCATTTTGATATCCTTCAATAGACTTTTAACATACATATTTCAGAAACTTTAAGCCACATTGTTTCTCCCCTGTTGTTATTGCATTTTCTCTTCCAGCTGTTTGCTTTTGTTTTGAATTAGCCACTGCTAAGTGCTAACAAGAATCAATTGTCCATGGTCTTCAGGATGGAAATTAATAATTATGGTGAAATATGAGCATATAAGATGTTTACACATAATATTAATTTGTTGTAAAAACAGTGCCTTCTAGGTGGTTTCTTTGATGATATCCTAATATTCTCATTTCTTAAATATTAATCCTAGTATGTAGGTATATGCCCACAAATTGGAGTACTCTAGTTGGCATCATGTTCAAAAAGGTGAAAGTTTGCAAAGGGAAAGGGTTCCAAGAATCATTATAAATTTGTGGATAATGTATACTTTCAAATGCAAACATCTAAGGAGCTAATATGATCACATAACCACGTATTTGCATGGCAATTTGCGAAGTGATTTTGTGAATATGAAGTGGTAGAATGTGCTACCCCAATTTATGTACGTAAGTGTGTAATTGCGTATGCAGTGGCATACTTGAACCATAATACCTATGATGAAGACTGTTATTGGCTATAATTCTTTCTTATTGACCAAGAAAGGGTCACTATTTTTATGTAACTAGGAATTTATTTCTTCAGTGTCACTAGTCAAGAGGGAAGAATTTTCAAGGTAAATTTCCCTTTTGTCGATGTCAGAAAACATATTTTGAATATTTCCTTTCAATCACTTCTCGTTACCTCCTCCCAAGTTCTCCTTATCTATCCTCTGCCAAGAATCTTACACTTAACAATGAAGTTAAAAAGTGGAATTCTGCCAATGTGTAGTGCAAAAAAAAAATGTTTCATTTAAAATGTCACAATTAAGGGAATCAAAGGAAAAGAGGATTCCAACTCCAATGGTAGAACCATGGAAGACTATTTCACTATTTGTTAGTGGTGTCTAAAGTAGTTGACTGATACAAATAGTTTGATAACCAATAACCTTTTCCATTTTAAGTTCACCATAGTTTCTTTTGTTGCTTGGATATAATACAAGTTATTTTTTTAAATATTTTGGTATAATGCCATTTTTATGACTAGAGTATCATTCTTTTTATATTTTTACGGTACATCTTGAATAACCTTTCTGTTTATCTTTATTGTTTTCCATAGCAAATCAGTACTGTAGCAGGAAATCTGATTCCAAGCGATTATGTTTTTGAAGTTGTATTCACAATGATAATTATCGGGCTCGGCCTCTTGTTATTTGCATTGCTAATTGGGAACATGCAGAACATTCTCCAATCTCTTGGAAGAAGGTAAACTTCAACACTTGAAGAAAATAATAACTGGAATTGTTCATCATAAACCTATCTTTTAAAAAACATTATTAGTACTCGACTCATCTGTAAATATATTTGCATGGAAAAAACTGGCTGTTGTAAGGAGAACTCTTGACATTTCTATGAGTTGCTAACTTTTCACTTCTTTGTAAGTTTTTTTCCTTGGGTAAAAATCTACTTTATTTTATTGTTTGAGTATGTGCCCATCAGGTTCCTCTCAAAACCTTTCCTTTCACAATTCCTATGTTTTAGATAACATACTGAAACCAACCATTGGAGCTTGAAATGTTGTCAAATCTTACGTTTCCTATCCATTTTATAGAGGGAATTTATGGTTGTAATGATATTTCTCTTTTGATATTTTATTTAGGAGGTTGGATATGTAACTAAGAAAAAGAGATGTTGAACAGTGGATGAGCCACCGACGTTTGCCCATGCTAAGGAAGTATGTCAATTCAATTTTGATATACATTTTTTATACTTGCAAGTTTATGGTCATATATGTAAGATTGTTATGACACCTAATTAATCTTATCAATTCACTTAATCTCTACTTAATATGTAGGCAGTATCAGCACCTTCGAGTACACTTAAAAACCTGACTTTGGTCGACAAATATCATTAAGTAATGACGAATTACGTTGTGTTCCTGAAGAGTCTCGGACGAGGTAATACCACCTCTGAGAATTCGTGAAGTACTTATATTGGTAATATACCTTCATTAGGAATCATATTTCAATACATTTATAGATTCAATGACTATCTCAAGAAACCATTAAACTACTCTGCATAAAGTCTTTGTTTTTATTGTTGCAGTTGGTAAAACTGCATAGTCTAATTTATGCTGCAGGTATTAATACTATTAATACTTATAAAGAAGATGCAGCTCTACCTTGGCTTATTGAAGCATGCTCAAGATACCATGTGAGAAGCTCCTCACCACAAACATTTCCTTCTGTTAAAAGAGATACATTCCCATCAGCTCCAATGCTCCGCAATCTTCCCCTCACGATGAAAACCAAATTCTCGACGGGACTCCCTTTTTCAAGAATGTTGCTGCCTTTTAAATACAACTTCTGTAGAACTCTTTCAGATACAACATCCAAGAGGTGTTCATCCATTAGTTCGAAAATGCGAACCTGCAACTTCACAAGCTTTAACACTGGAAAAAAACATATGATTTTCTAAACTTATTTGCATTGGAAAATAGACCTTTTTGAGAAAAGAAAATAGATGACGACGTATATCTATCTGCAGATTCTCTGGTATGTTCTGTAGCAGAAACTCCTCATTTGCACCACGAGTAGCAGCCCAGTTAAATTTTTCTGCTTCTCTTACATGTCTACAAGTATACAATGAATAGTTTATATTACATATTTTTGTAGCAATATAATTAGACAAACATCCTTCTCTAAAATCTTAATATTAACCAATAAACAATAATTTGTAAAATTACTTTCAGTTATATTCTCTTCAAGCAATCTGTGATTCATTAGGATTTAGGACACGATTTATCATATTAGGGTAAAAGAACTTACTAAGTCCCTTGCTAAAATGGAGGCCCTAAATCTACAGCCCTAGTAGTAGACCTTGAGGAAAGTATCTTAGTCCATAAGCACAAATCAACTATTATGATTTATGAACCTTTTGTGAAGATTTGTCAATGGCTGCCACTAGAGCAACATGCACATTTTATATATTATATTATTATAATATTCCTCACGCTAATTGCATTTGAGAAAGGTTCCAACGTTAGTTGAGCAGACCATGTGATCCTATTTTTTCACAATTCTAGAACAACAAAAGAGGCAGAGAGGAAGGATAGTGAATTTAACCAATGTATGCAAAAAGTAGAAACCAGATGAGGAATTTAGTATGAAAATTTAAGAATATATTGTTGGTTTTTTGGTCTTAATCTAAGTTTTGATGATTTAACTAACACAATCTTAATCACAATCAAAGGTAATGTAACACACATTATGCATGAAACATATATTGCATTTTACTAACATCTACAGATGATCAAGACTAAAGAAAAAATGGAATGAAATCAAGACATATAATCAAGCAAATTGAAGACATGTAATTTTACCTTTATTAGAAATCTATGTAAACTTGAGCATACAATGGGTGTAATCTATTCACATACACAGTAGGTTCCTTGTAGAAGTCGCAAACAAAATTTACATCATTTGAATTTCAATAGATCACCCAAACATAGGTCAAAAAACACTCAAACTAAACATCTGCCTATCTATGCAGAATGGTCCACCGAAACGGGTTTTCCGTTCGGCCGTTCTACCAGTTAACTAGTTACCCAATAGTGATTTTACCTAGTTATACCGGTCGACAGTTTGACCCGTATTTTCCAGACGACCGTTATACTTGTCGTATTTGTATTTTTAACCTAACACCTAAAATGTATTTGGCCACCAGTCGAACGATGCCTTAACGACGGTCGACCAGATGTAGACAATTGTGTGTGTCAAAAATATCAATTATTTTCGGTCGGACGAATCTTCTCTTGAGTTCAACCACGTAACACTTTACCCTAGTCAAAACTCTCAGAACTGTCGACTGCACCTAGATTTTGTTCGACTGTTCACTTAAGTTATAGTCGTCTGGTTCGATCGTATTTTAATTTGGCTCGAATGTTTCCTTAATTTAATGAAAACGGTCAACCGTTGATACGGTATCTTGCACAAATCTTAACCAAATCTTTCCCACCGGCTATAAAACTTTATGAGCTTATAAATAAAAATTCTCACACCTTATTTACACAATTCTCTTACTCCAAACTCAAACATATACTAGAGACAATTCTCTCACTCCTAAAATCCCAATCCTATACACTCCAAGCTTAACTTCCACACTCTTGATCCAAATCTCATCCTACTCAAAATGTGCTCAAAGTTAGAGTGTTTATACTCTTGTTCTTGTCGTTATCAAAACTGTAGAGATATCGGTGAAAGCCTGAAGCATTCCTCTCAGGTTGTGAGAGGAAGAAATCGAGTTGTTCGCGAGTTCATGGTGTAAAAGTGTTATCTCTTGGCCCGGAACGGGGAAAGAATAGTGAAGACGTAGGCGGAGCTCGTGGAATCGAGCGGAGTTTGCAAGAGAAGATGTAGACCTGAGTGGGGTGCCGAACCTCTATAAAATCGTTGAGTCTTCTTTGTGGTTTATCTTTCTCTACTTGTGTTTTTAATTATCGTTTCCCTTCCATGACTCTCTTTTTGTTCATATTGTTTTATTTTACAATCACATCATCACAATTTGGTCTAATAACAATCTAAGAAATCACTTACCTTGACATTCTTAGGAGTCATTACTTCAATATGATAAGACATTATCTGTACACGAAGATTGCCAATACAGCTTCTGAAACACTTCTAGTCCTACAACTCCTATCTGTGAGTGAAGAAATAATAAAAATTACTGAGATGAGTGTGTAACTTTGATTGATAGGTCGGATGAACTAAAAACACACCACTTTTTTATGTCAAAAAAACTTTAACTATACAACCAATCCATTGGTTTATTGAACGCTCTTTCTTATGTTGGAAATTTTTTCTCTTGCAGATGGAGGGAAAATTCGTTCACCATGCCAGCGGGTGTTTTCTAATAGAACAGTACGCTGTGTAACCAATGTTGACGCTTTTGCTCTAAAAACTTCTGATCTGGAAGATTGTTCTTTGCTTTTCGCTGGATTCTTATGGTAAGCACCTTGAGGCAGTCTCTACCAATTTTTACAGTGGTGCTATTGTGATGTTCAAAATATCTGTTTTCTTCTCATGTTTTGCAAATAATAATAGAAGACTTATCAAACATAAGGCTCCTTCAAGAATGCTTCAAGGTTGATTAAAATTTGGGATGTTTCTGAACATAATTTGCTCTTTACATTAAAAACTATAGCTTTTATATCAGATCTTAAAATTGAATTTTTTATTATTATAGAAATCACTTTATATAAGGTGAGCCCTACAATGTTATCTTTTATTTTGCTATTCATTTTGTATGCAATTTTTTAAAACCTAATCTTCATCGTTACCAGTTTCCGCTCTTTCTTGTTTCTGATTTCATGTATGCGGCATGCCACATTGCATTTCATAGGTGTCCCATATCTGTCCATTTTTAGCAAATAATCTATATAACATATCATGTTTTAGTTGGATACAGGGAAAAGGATATGAAAAAATTCGATCCATGGCTATTCTAGTTAGTAAATTTGTTGAACTTATTTGTGCATTAGTTACAGAAAGTAGACTTCTTAGTGATATTCAAACCCGGACTGGGCATCAACCAAGTTGATGCATTTTGTGGTCGGATCAGTTGATTTAACTGATTGGATAATGAATTATAAAGTGGTGTGTAGAGATAGAGGTGGTGCCAGGAATTTAAGTCAGGAGATCAAAAAATTTAAGGACAATCCAAAAGGGTAAAAAAATCCACGGATCCTTTTAATTATTAGTACTAAAAAAATCCAAATGGTTCAAAATCCAAAGAGGTCAAAAATCCAAGAGGTGCGAAATCTTTTGTTTTTTATAACAATTTAGGGGTAAAAAATGTGACCAGTCCCAATTCAACTACGGAACTACCAGGATGGAATAGTCTTTATTCATGCTAAACGCCAGAGCCTACAGTTTATTCCTCCTTTTAATGACTTTTGCCCTTGTTACCTGGAATGGTTAGGGGACGAAAATCTTGAATTGAATTATGCCTGATGTCTGAGTTGCAATGTACCATCTAAATTGGCACGTATGATCACATTTTGGTTTGCTAGTTATGTCATTTTATTATTGAAACCATTTTGTGATTATATAAGATCTAAGTTGCTTCGTGTCTAAAGCATGCTGAAGCTTAGATCTTTGTCCTACATGTTTAGATTACTGTGATGTGCGTGGAAGATGATAAACAGTAGGGTTCAACCTTTTTATTTTCAAAGATTTGGCGCTGATGTTGTCTGCGTACTTCTGTAACAGGTATGAAACAGCAGCAATGCGTATTCAAGTAGCATGGAGGTACAGAATGAAGCGTTTGAGACGATTCAGTGGTTCATAACGTAATTTATAATAGGATCAATGGCTTGGTCCTTCCCGCATTCCACCTTTTTTATCAACCTTTTTATTATCCTACAAACACCCCATCATTACCAATGTTGTAAATTTCTAATTTAAATTTCTTACATACAAGAATGTGCCAGTGTATGGTTTATTTTTATTTTTTGTGTTTTTAGTATGGTTTCATGCTTTTCCTGTATGTAAACTTCACTAATGCTTTCAAGTTTGAAAACGTTTTTTGTGTAATGCACGTGAAAGTTGCTAGTGGAGAATATTGAAAGAATGTGGAGCACCTATGCTTACATACAAGGTTGGTGTCGTGTAACTGGTCAGGGGATTCTAAAATCCTATGTGTCGTACATCTACCATTTTTGTGTAGTTATTTTCTTCTTCTTTCAACTTCAAAGTTTATCTGATTTAAACAACATTAACTCAATCTGCAACAGAACAAAGAAACATTGTGACGGTCGAAAGCTATGATACTAAATTAAAACTAACAATAAAAGCAACGTTTATTGTATTATCGGATAATCCTCAAGTGACATCTATAACAATATTATAGTTCGTTGTAGTTTGGTACTATGGTCCTATTTTGGTCATAGTCCTTTTCCTTTTGCTTATGCAATGTAGACTATCCAATCAAATAATGCAACATATCTCATCGACTAATTTTCTAGCTATCTCCATTTTCCTTCTCTCCAAAACTCTCCACTCCCTCATCCTTAAACTCTAGCAGTAATGTCACCCTTGATTTTCCACTTCCTCTACTTTCACTGCAAAGCTAAAGAGACATGGAACTAGATTTTCACATCCTAAGTTATAGTTGCTCTTCTTGATTACCCCCCCCCCCCCCCCCCCCCCCAAATATGTTCACCAAGCGGCAAAGTCCGTGTGATTAGAGATTACTATTTTTGTTTGTTTGAGGAAATACTAATATCTGATTGGAAAGCCGCCCTTCTATTTTTTTAATAAATAATTTTTATTATTACTTATATTGATTATAATTTTTGATAATTGCTAAATAAATTGATTATTAAGTTAATAATTAGTTAAATTAGTTGAGTAATTAATTAAATTGATTAATTATTATAATTAGTTTGATTATCAATTTGTAAATTAAGTAATATAAATCCATTAACGAAATTTTATTTCTAAAATTGAATTAATAGTCATCGGGTTATCGTGGAGGAAAAGGGAAATCAGTTTCCTTACGCGATGTATATAGTTTAGCTGATGAGTCAGGTCCCCGTCATCCACGTACACGGGGTATTTATGCTTCAGTTAGGAGTGAGAGAGATATTTTACGTCATCATCAGATACATGAGGTTTCTTTCAACGACGAGGATGATTCATATGAGGTGGAGAGTCACGACGAAAGTGAAAATGGGGGTCGGTATGGGTTGGAGCCGCAGGAGGAGGCGAGACAGCAGTATGGTGGAGAAAGGGGGTGACATGGTATTCATTCTTCGGCTGAGTGGGTCATTCGGAAGGGTCGAGGTGGCCGGTTTGTTACCGGTGATTCGAGTTCGTGCACTGCAGACGCTCGAGCTCAGAAGAAGAGAGTTGAGGATGATTCCTGGATCGTCACTGGTGTGATGCTCGGTGGTCCTTTAGATGACAGTGTCATTCCGAGTTTCGGAGGCCACATCGCCAGACGCATCCAGGAGGGCAAGGATCAGAAGGTTCTGAAGTACCATAATCGGCACAGAGCCTGTACTACATTGCAGGCTTGGCGTTCAGTGATGACTGATGATATGGCAGAGACCATTAGTGATAGCGGATTGGGTCACTTGCCTTACAGCATGTTCCCCTGCCTTGATATTTTGGCCTTTGTGGAGCAATGACAGCCTGACACCAACACTTTCCACTTGCCTTTCGGAGAGATGACGATCATGTTGCATGACATCTTCCAAATTCTGCACATTCCGGTTGAGGGTCGCATGGTCAGTGCTCAGGCATCGACGTCTGAGCTAAAGATTTATGTATCGGAGTTGCTCAGGGTCAGCGTCGATGGTCTTGGGCGGGATAGCTCATTTTGGAGTGGCGGTGGTGTTAGCATCGACGCTGTTGACGACTGTTGCAGACGGGGACGACCACCACGGACCGAGGATACACAGATGATTGTCTACCTCTTCTTACTGCTAGGTTGCATCTTGTTTGTCGACAATAACGGTTGCAGAGTCAGACCACGCGACCTATTGGAGGTGAGGGACCCAGATACCATTGGTCAGTACTCATGGGGGTCAGCTAGATCATATGACTGCATCACAGGTATAAAATTATATATCATTCACGTTTATTTAAATTTTAAGTTTATTATTATTAACGTCTAAACGTTTAGGTGGAGTGGTTGTCATATGGTCCTGAGCCTGCTGTAGCTGTGTCGAGGACTACATTTATGGGCGTTATTCATTATCGGGATATCATAGAGCCTTATTTACCTGATCGCGTCTTGCGTCCGTTAGGGTGCATTCATGTGATTCTGGTTGACATCCCAACGCCAGAGCATGCAGTACGGTCTGCGATTGCGACGATGTACGACGTCAGGCACAACGCTTCGAGCGCAGAATCGGTTTGGAAGACATTTCCAAGAGTAGACTGACTTCACCTGGACGATCTGAGACGTAGTTGTGACCCCTCCCCTTGTGATGCAGATTATTTGTAGTGGTTCGGTAGGTGCTCACATCCAGTTATCGTGCGCGGTACCGTCGCGAGACCGGGGAGACCACTTGTGAAACCCCTTACCCATTCTCTTTCCTCTCCATCATCTCCTTCACCCAAATCCCCAAACCCCTCACCCTCACCTTCCTCCCTCTTTCTTCTCCATCCGACCTAAACCTTTAATCCCAATCTCCACCTAACCCGACCTCCTCCACAGATCCGACGACGGCTCCAGCGGCGGTGACGACTAGGACTCCGATGAGCATCTTCGGTGGGGTCATCCGCACGTAGGTGCGGAGGGGAGGGCGTCCCCTTCTCCGGTCTTTCTTCCACCCGTCGATTCGGGATTGAGGTACGCCACCACAAATGAACATTTAGATCCGATAATTTGGTTTTTTTTGGATGTTGCTTAGTTCGGATGGTTTTGGATGGTTTGATGAGCGGAGGTTGGGCTGAGTGTTGGTCAGATGAGAGGGGAATTGATCGGTGCCCACCACATGTTTGATGAAATGTCCCTTAGAGCTTAAATGTTAGAGTATCTTTTTCTTTCCTTCCAATGCATGTTAATGACTATGTTTTGTTGATTTAGTATTCAAACTAAGCTATACTTGATCCATATGTTGATGCCATGGTGGTGGTGGACCAAGGAGTTCATGTTGTGGTTGCTTACTAATTGTTGGTTGATCATGTTTCATGCATATCTTTAGTTTCACTTATGTCATGCTTAGGGATGATACGAATTTGGTTAATAGAGTATGAGGCTGATATTCGATTTCGATATTTGGATGCACGTGATGTGTTTGTTAATATGCCTTGGTATGTTGTTAATATGATGGATTAATAAATGATACATTTGTGTTGCCATGATATCAATGTGGACAATATAATGAATTATTGGAATATTTGTGAGGAAAACCCTGAGCATATTATAAAATGTGGAAATTAGTTTAATTTAGGGAAAATTGTTTTTTTTCCTTGGACTTTCTATATATTTGTAGTTAATTACATTAGTCGGGTAAATTATTGTTCCCCCCCCCCCTCTTGAGTTTTGTATATTGCTCTAGATTTGTTATTGCCTTGGTAAGGTTTATGATATGAATCGTTAGGGTTGCATGACCCGTACTTTTGGGGTAAATTGTGTTTACCCCTTGCCTTATGAGAGAGGTTCGTGGAACCGGTTGTCCACCCACGTTGTGGTGAGTGACCGTTTCGGAGCATTGCTCACGGCCTCGGGCGTGTGGTCAGGTGGTGAGGATGGCATGTGAGGCACGTATGACTAGATGTTAGGGTGTTTCCCTATTGGGGCGGTCCGGAGGGTTTACCAACGTTGTGACGAGTGACCGCTGGAGCTGGGCTCGCAGGCTCGGACGTTGTGGTTGGATTCCCGGAGTCGTGTTTTTCCCCGTGTGTTGTTGCGGTTCGGAAGGGTCAACCCACGTTGTTGCGAGTGGCCGTTAGGGAGCGTTGCTCACGGGCTCGGGTGTGTGATCGGCTTCCGAAGCCGGATGCGGAACTGGTCAGTTCACCAGCGTTGTGACGGGTGACCGTTAGGGAGCGTTGCTCACGGGCTCGGACGCGTGGCTGCCTTGGGACACGTGATAGTTCTGCCGTGAGAGCGGGTTGAATGTTGCCTTGTGGATCGGATGCGTGGTGGGGTCGAGGTGCACGCTCGACTTCGCTGGACGCGTGGTTGCCTTGGGACACGAGACCAGTGTGAGCCGTCATGGACGGCTAGACCTTGTGTGGTGTCGGGTTAGGGTGGTGTACTGGGTCTTGATTTAAGACTCAAATGTGTCTGTTCGTGTGCAGATGGGACGCGGTAGGTGATCGGAGGCGACTTGGGCTTGGGACGCGTGGACTGGATCTGTTGAGCTCAGTTGTCATGTATTTGAAAGGAATGTGTTCTAAAAGTTTTACTTTTATATGTCAATTATTATGAATTGGATGTGTAAACATTTTGTTCCTTGATTATGGTATTCATCTTTTGGAAGTGTTAATGAAGATGTGTTTGGTCCTTAACCGTAGAGCTCTAAAAGAAAATGGTTTACATAAATCAAAAGTTACTTACAATCATGGTAATTAACATGGACCATTAATCACCGAGATAAGATTGTCGTGTTGGTCATCGATTGTTGTAGCTCTACAAATAATTGACGACACGAGTATATAAAAGAGGAAAAGACTACTTTTATATATTGAATAGACCAAACAAGTAAAACATTATAGAATTGTGTTTCGTGTCATTAATGTTTTACTGTGTCTTGGATCCTAAGATATGAGACTTATATCTTTTCACTCAAGAAGTGTTTAATTTGATTATTGTCAAAAGCTACCAATGAGTGTAGTGATAACGACAATAGTTGGTTGAACATGACTTGTGCTGGAAAAGATAGCTAGTCAAACGATTATCATTGCCCATCTTAATTGAGTGATGATATTAGTGGGCCCCTTGATAAAGCAAAATTATAATGTGCACAATGCGACTTGAGTTAAGTTACATAGTTATAATTAGCTTAAAGAGATCAAGAAATGAATATAATACAAATGTGACACATTTCTACTTTGTATATATTCTTAATATCATGAGGCAAGGGACGGACACAAGTGGTGCACTAAATGGATCGTGTTTAGTTCGAGTGGAACAAAGATATCTATGCTAAATAGGTAACTATAATGTGTAGCTAGATACCGCTTATAGTTTGAGATATTAAGTGTTTAATATCGCTGTCAATTTGGCTTAGATTCTCTTATAGGTCACACCACAAAACTGGAAAACAAGAGGCTTGATTTTAAGTTCATATGATGTGTCGGGTTTCATGTGAAAATGGGACGCATGTGGTGAATAAATAAAATCAATATGTGATGAGAATTGACGTAATTAGAATCATAATAAATTCATATGAGGTGTATATATTATGGGGTGTAATAATTTAATATTACATAAGATAATATATTACATAAGATGAGAATTTGCTAAAAACCACAAAAGATCAAATTTTGTTGGAAATAAATCCAAAATTTGACAAAGGCAAAATCGGGGTCAAACACGGTGAACCGTTCAGGGTTCGGTCGACCGGGGTATCTTCGGATCGGTGAACCGAATGAGGAACGGGTAATTACAATTGGTTGACCGAAATTGTCTGGAGTGCCTAGACAATCGGGTTCGGTTAACCGAGTGTGAACGGTCAACCGAGAAAGAGTATTTTCGGTAGACCGAAGGTGACACGGTCATCCGATGACTATGCTCCAGGAGAAATTTGGTGAGTCATCGGTAGACCGATGAGAAGATATGGTTCGTCCGAATTTTTCCAGAAATTTTTTCTCATGTGAAATCGATCGACCGTCTAGCTCACGGTTCACCGAACACGTGTTATAACCTAACAGTTCGGTTGACCGAATAATTCTCGGCCGACCGAACAGTGTGATTTCTGCCTGAATTATTAAGAGATTAATTAGATCATGGATGAATTAATTCCAGATTTAATTAAAATGTTTTAGAGGATGCTTATGTGGCAATTAGAGATTAATTTTAGGAGAGAATAAGCAAGAGATCATGACTAAGTAATAGTTCTTGATAAGGATGTTTTGGGAACCTATAAAAGGAGTCATCATCCTACTTGTTTATGTTAATGCAAAAATTCTTTCTCTTATTAATCTCTCCTCTAATCACCACGAAAATCTCTTATTAATTTTGAGTTGAGGAGATAGGAATCTCAGGAGCTCAAAGAGGGGTTATTAGCTAAATTCTAAGCTTTATTAGAGATTGATTGGCTAGCTCATTTCTCTCTAATCTTGTTTAGAGTTTGGTGAACACTCAGAGGCAAATCGGTGGACGATTCTACGAGCAAGCGACTCCGGATCTTCGAAAAAGGTTTTAGAGAACCTTTTAGGTATGACATCTCTTTGTGGTTTATTTTAATATATTTAGGATTGCATGATATTAGAATAAACACAAAGTAACGTACATAAAATTGTTGAAAATATGAAATCGATCATGTATGTTTGTATTAAAAAAATTAAAATATATACATACATAGGGACACGAAATCCTACAGTATTATTCTTTTTCCTCTCAGTAGATATGTAGTAGGATTCAGAGTTCTTGTTTTCGCCTTCCACATTGTACTTTGACTTTGACCTTATTATATATTTTAATTGGGGTCTCGAGTTGGTTATTTCAGTTAATGTTCCTTTTTTGCTTCCTTTTTATGTCGTGATTATTGTTGTCTCCCGAGTGCGGATTGGGGTGTTACAACTTCTGACTCAATAATGACAAGCAGTGATGCGAAACTCGACCATTTATATGCTCATACAAAACACCTATGTAGTTTGTCAAATTTCGACGTCTCGACTCTTCAAGAAAGTTCTGAATATTCATCAGCTGCATTTCAATAGCCGCATTCACGCGGTCGAAAAGAGTGTCCAGAGTTGCAGTCGATGTAGTGATCCACTCTTTCAGAGCCGAATGAGCACTTTCTGTTGGATCATGTGGGTTATGGGTCCACTAATCACTTTTACGCTAATCCCTAACTAATCAAGCAATAAACGCAGCGGAAACAAATTTAAAAACAAGTAGGGAAATTAACAGAAAATGCAAACCACAAAGAGACTCAGCGTTTTTATAGAGGTTCGGCACCCCACCCGGGTCCTAGTCCTCTCTTGTAAGCTCCGCTCGACTCCGCGAGCTCCGCCTACGTCTTCACTATGCCTCCCCGTTCCGGGCCGGGAGCAACGCCTTTTACAAGTCTTCAAGCTCGCGAACAACCCTCGCCGAGCTTGGCACCACCTCTCACAAACCGAGAGAATCACTTCGGGCTTTCACCGAAATCCCTGCTTCTTTGTCTTGGGCTTTCACCAAGACCCTTGCTCTCTTGACAACAAATGTAACTTGAGTGGGATTCACTCTCTAATTGAGCACAACAATTGCTAGATTGATTGTATGATGAATGATGTGGAAATTAGGCTTTGGATGACTAATTTGGAGCTTGGAGGTTGTGGAAAATCTCACTATAGGTTTGACACTTTGGAGTTGTGAAATCTTGTGGAAAACTAAGTGTGAACCTCTATTTATAAGTTCCTAAAGATTTCTAGCCGTTTGGACAAGATTTGATTGGGTTTTGTGCAAGATACACAAAACAGAAAATCAGATTCAGAAATCTGTCCAGAAACGGTCAACCGAAAGGTGTATCGGTCGACCGAACCCTTGAGTAGGTTAATGGATCGGTTGACCGAACAAAGGTACTGGTTGACCTAACACTTAAGTTCTATAAGTCAATGGTCGACCGAATAGGTACCGGTCGACCGAACTACAGGGTTCGGTAGAGGGAAAACTCGATCGGTTGAATTAAACTTGTGTCGACCGATAGCAGGTAGATTTTACCTAATAGAACGGTCGACCGAACAAGGTATTTTGTTCGACCGGTTCAAAAGTATTTGGGGGTGTATTAAGAGAAAAATGTGTATACGACCGTTGTATAATACGACAAATATAACGGTCGTATTTTTACCAAAAATAGCAAACGAAACGGTCGACCGAAGGTCTACCGGTCGACCGAACAGGTCTGGGTAAACGGTTAAACAGAAGTGTGATCGGTTGAACTGATTGGTCTGGTATAACAAATATTGTGTATAACCGGTCGACCGAAAGGTGAACGGTCGACCGAACTCAGGCAGACTGGTGACCAATGTTTTAGGTGTTTAGGTGATCTAATGAAGTCCAAATGATATGATATTTTGTGTGTGACTCCTACAAGGAACCTAGTGTGTGAATGCATGCATATTAGCTTAAGTTATGCTCAATTCACATAAGTTCCTAATACTCAAAGAAAGGTAAAATTACATATCTTCAATCCTAGCTTGATTACATGTCTTGACTTGATTTTTCTTCTTTCTTGAGTCTTGATCACCTGTAGAGGTTAGCACAAAGCAATATATATGCAATGCAATATGTATGCTACTCTACATGATCATAATTAAGATTAGGTTAATTAAATCATCAAAACATAGATTAAGGCCAAAAAACCAACACTTTCCACCCTACAGTTCGTAGTGTTGCCGAAATGAAGGACTTTATTCGTCCAGTTCAACACAAACTTTTCTTTATGCACTAACCACGTGTCTTCCAGATACTTCGTGAGAACTGGCCAGGACTGAAAAGTATCTTTCAGGTTACGGACTGCTCTATCATACTCGGTCTGTGAATCAGAAAGCATGACTTTTCTCCACTTTCTACGCCTCAAATTCTCTGCAAGCTGCTTGTTCTTGCCGAATACGTGATATGCGTAGTTGTACACGTCTTTGTTGATAAGTCATGTGCAAAGTAAATGAGTAGACTCAGGAAAAACCTCTGCCACTGGTTGCATCGGACCTAACTCATGGTCTGTTATTAATGCAGTCGGGCTGACAGTATCCAATAACAGATCTCACAACTTCTCCAACACCCACCGGTAACTAGACTCGGTCTCATCCTTCATAATCGCATAACCGACAAGAAAGTTCATGTTTGTTGGAGTCACCCTAACCATCTCAAACAAATGCATCTTATACTTGTTCGTCTTGTACGTCGAATCCACGTGATTACGAAATGGTATGTGCGCAACAACTGAACTGACGTCGGATGTGCAAAAAATGCGTGAGTGAGGACATTAGTTTCTTCATCTGCCATAATCCAATGTAAGTACTGATACTGCACTGCCTGATTGACAAACTGCTGAGCGGGATTCCTGTCTTCAGATTTCATCCTCCACATGTACTCTCTGAAGTTATAAGTGTGTTTCTGATTGGGATTATCCTCCGGGAATTTCTCATTTACTGTCAACAAGATGTTATGTGGTCTCGTGATGAGAATTTTATTTATACCGCAAGTGTACGACGTCAATGAAGACGTGGCAAGTACGGGTCGAACACAAGGAGGGAGAGATATTGTTATTTTTGTGATTTTCGATTAAGGAAAGAGAGGGAGAGAAATAATGTTGGTTTGAGATTTTTGGTTTTTTAATTATCTAAAACGAGAACAATAAAAGAAAAACTAAAAAGAAAACAAATATGGATGGGAGTCCAGCAGATGAAGGTTTAGATATCGGGTTTAGATTAGAGAATTCTGAAACTTATAATAAATCACATTAGTTATAAAGCATTACATGATAAATGATTCAACATAAACTCAAGTAATCAAAATATACTAACACGAAATTAAAATAATAACTTTATTCTTCTTCTCATCACCCTAAATTCGTCACCCACACCCTTTGGAGAGAGTTAGAAACTCATGGATAGAGGGAATGAGAAGGGGTCCTAGAGAAACTACAAAAGAAAACTAAAAAAACAAGAAATAAAATAACAGAATTTTATTACTAAAGTATGGAATAAAAACTAAGGACTCTTTACAACATCGTTTCGGGGCTATTTATAGCTGATACAAGGGATCCCAATATATAAAAGGAAAGTACACGCGTCAATACAACATTGGTAAAAATTTGAGCACACGGATCAACTTTTGTGCGGCGGAATCGCCGCAATTTGTACAGGAGGTGCGGCGGAATTGCCACCTTTTTGGCTCAGAATCGACCCGGATTTTTCCTGTGTGTTTATGGTATGTTTTAGCTGTCATTTGCGCGTCCGGATTAATTATTGCATATCTTTGGAGATCCGAGTTAATTGCTTCATATATTTGGAGATCCAAATTGATTTTTCTCTAAAACTTCTCCAAAATAATCTTTTGGTACTCGTAATTTGCAGTCGGGTCCTCGGCTTTTGCAATTAAGTCCCTGACTACTTTTGTGCTTAAGTCCTTGACCTTTTTGTAATTAGGTATTTGAATGCTTTTATGCTTGGATGAACTTCCATTTGAATCCCGATAATCTTGACTTGGTCTTTATGATAGAAATGAGTCTCTTGCACGCATTTATGCTCGGGATATGGGTAATTTGCATTCAGGTCCCTGTATTATGTAAATAAGACTAAACACATACCTTAGTAACATTTATTGATATAAAATTAATCTAAATGAAAGACATATGATGCAATGTATGCAATGCATCATCTCGTTTGTGCCTCAGTCATATCACGAACAATTTTCTTGGCCGACTACTAGTTTGTGGTTGTGCTGCCCATGAGTACTATTAGAAACTGCGACACATCCATCACGATCTCGTCGCTCGACTACCTTTACCAAAAAACAACAACCGCAACATTTTCTTTTTGTGTTCTTCCGTAAAGCAATATTCATATCACGAGAACTCATTTCATTTCTGCGATCGCAACTCAGATAACAATCCGTCCTATTATCTGCTTTTGATTTGTAGGATGATATTACCAAAAAAATTATGAATCCGATGATAACTTGTTTCGCCTATTTACACGCTTCCTTGATTGTTGTAAATATTTGTTTACTATCAAAAAGCTCACTGTAATCTACTCCATCACCACCGAAATCTTGCAACGGAACCTGAAATAATTTAAAATAACACAAAATAAATAAATTTAAATTCAAAAAAAATTGGGGCGTCTGGCTGGGACGCCCCCTCCTTGGACATGACGGCTTAGAGAGGTGCCTCATCCAAGGATGAGGCGTCTGACTAAGTCGCTCCCACCATGGAGGTGCGTCACAGCCAGACGCCCCATCTTGGGGCGGTGGTTTAGCTAGACGTCCGAGACGAAAAAAATTCTACCCCACTTACCTTGTCAAATCCAGACGTTTCGTCGGACATTTTCGTTGTGTTTGTACTATGAATGTGAGGAAAACTGAGGCAAAAACTTTGTTTTAAGACACGGGACGAAATGTGTATTAAATGAATTGTGAAAGGACAAAACGGTGATTATTAGAATATTTAAGTAGTTTCGAATAGTCTATCACTCCATCCACCGCCATTTCTTCTTTCCTAATAGCAAGTCACGTGTAAAGTTTGTGAAAATTGCACTAACCCCTCAATTTCACCAAAATCACACATATATCCAAATCTTGATTAATTCCCTTAAAAGTTTGGGTTCTTTTACAGTTCCTCTCACGTGATAGTTCGTATCATTGTGTATAGTTCACATTTTTCGTCTCAAAGTTTAGCCAGAATCTTCGACTTCCGTTTATTAATGTTTTTGTAATCCATTTAATCTTCGTCTATATTATTATATTAATTATTATTTTTAAATTCACCAGTATTGTTAGTATTTTTCCTTTTATGATTTTGTAGTTGATTAGGTTTTATAACCCTCCGAAAGAACATATATAAAGAATTTATTTATAAAAAAAACTGCATCATTATATGACAAATTACTAAGGTTACTTTTATTTCATTAGTAGTGTATGCATATTTAGTTTTTGTTTGTAATTGTATTTACGTTTCAAATATAGATTTTACTCCTACTTGAAACAAAAAATATAGATTTACTCCATTTTTAATTTGTTCTCACCTCAATCTTTGTGTAACTAAAATGTAAGTATCAATTTTGGAGGATTAATAGTATCGACTCAATATTGGAGATTAAGAATGTATAATAGAAAAATGATCATTCCTTCTGTATTAACTTTTTTATATAAATATGTCGGGCAGCGCACAGGTTTGAGACTAGTTAGCAATATTGATTATATTAGCAGATAATCCTCAGCTAATCTCCTGCACGTCCTAAGCCTCTGCTAGTCTGCTTTAACGGCTATGCCTTGCTTCTACTCCCCAGCTCTGTTGTGTCTTGGTGTCCTCGAGCACTCTTAGTGCAGTTCTGCATTGCTCCATAACCAATTCTTTATCTTGTTTGTACTGTTTTTTGTCTTCTGATAAATCATTTGTAAATTGTAATCACCTCACCTGTCTACGTAAAGGAAAGGAGCCCACCTTGTTGGTCCAAGAAGCCACGCCATCTTCTTCTTTGGTTCCAAACTTATATTGTATAAGGACTCTTGGTAGGCAAGCCGGTAACGCTTCGGCATGCTTCTAGTCCAACCCCATTTGTCAAGGGAAATTTGAGTTTCTATACTTCAAGTGGCTTATTATTTGAAGAAAAAAATCTACACTATGATATCATCGTAGAAATGTGCTTATGTTTTTTGTGCTACTCAAAATACTCATTGCATAAACCATTTCTCTTTTTCGATGGTACTCAATGGGACTTGATGGTACTCGATTAGTTTGATAAGTTCTAGATATGAACTTGATGAATGATTATTTCTTATGGTTGAAGCATATCGATAAATCGGTCTAACTTCAATTGATTCAACTCACTCCACAAAACACTCAATCTAATTCTATCGAGCACAACAATCGAGTTCTTATCAAACTCATATTGAGTTTATCGAGCTTCGTCGGAAACACGAATCGGTCTGACTTCCAACGATTTAACTCACTCCACAAAACAGTCAATCTAATTCTATCAAGCTCACAAAAGAAATTGAGTCTATTGAGCATAAAAATCGAGTTCATATCGAATTAATATTGAACTTATCGAGTTTCGTTGGAAACATAGAAAAACAATCTGAATTCTATTGATTCAACCCAGTCCACAAAACACTCAATCGAATTTTATTGAGCTCATATGTAAAAGGATTCGAGCACATCGATCACAACAATTGAGTTCTTATCGAACTAATATCATACTTATCGAGTTTCATCGGAAACACACAAAAAAAACAATCAGACTTCCAACAATTCAACACAGTCCACGAAACACTCAATCGAATCATATCGATCTCATATGCAAAAGGAATCGAGTTCATCCAGCACAACAATCGAGTTTCTATCGAACCTATGTAATTTCGTCGGAAACGCAGAAAAACGGTCCGACTTCCATCGATTGAACCCAGTCCACAAAACTCAGATCAATACCAATTAATGGAGGTAGTCAACTGCATTTTTGATAGAAACAATAACCTAACCTTAAAAATCATTAGATATATATCAAAAGGTAAAAAGGGTCATAAAGCTGACATTCGTCGTTGGCTTCAATGGAGGAGTTGTTCTTCGATCTGGGTTTGACTGCGACGGGGAAGCTTGATCTGGGTTCGATTGAGGGGTCGAGTGCGAGAGAGAATGGTTGCATGAGAGAGAGAGAGAGAGAGAGGTTAAAGAGTAGAGGTATTTTTGGTAGAAATGGAAATATAAATATATTTTGAAAAGGATGTCAAATGATGAACTTTTTTTCAAATATTAAACCACTTGAAGCATAGAGACTCAAATTTCCTATTACACGTTAAAAATGAAAATCAAACAAAATACTTCATGCTATCAGAAGTCATGATTATGTACAAATATGTAAAATAAATTTTAAACATCAAACTCGTATGAGCACGAAATCATCATTTTTAATTCCATTCATGTATTGATCATGTGAAGTTTATTAAAGGAAAAACCTCTTCCCACGCAGTCTATTAAAACGACAATGTAGATTTAGACATTTCCAAATTTTCAACAAGACACCAGCGGAAAACTTGAGGTTGTAGCTTTTTGCAAGTTAGATCCTTTCCGCAACTTGTGGTGTTTCTAAATCTTCTGATATTATTTCTCTTGTCTGATTGTATTTGTTGAAATTTGTAACTATTTAAATAATAATTTCAAATAAATGCATCCCACATTGCTTGGACGTACTGCAAGTAGTTAATTAGTTGATCTTATACTCTAATCTTTAATTTGTTAACATGGCATCGCCATTTACAATCATATCTTCTACGTGTAATAGGTTTAGATAAGATATACTCGTTTGACTTAGAATTATACACTTTGCATTATCCATCAAGTGGCACGTTGCCTCGGTCTATTACCTGACAACAAAACTAGTCTATCACCATTCTTTAAAAAACTGATCAAATGGATTCCAACCTTGAGTAGACTTTGCTAAAAAACCATGAAAAGTGGTGAACATACACTTTTCTGGTTCAACCGTTGGTGGGAAAACAGATATTTATGTGATACAGCCTAACCTCTTTGCATTAGCTAAGCAAAAATTTGTTACCGTTATAAATTTCTTCGTAGAAGGCATTTTTCAAGCACCCTGAATCAAACGTTTCAAAGAGAATTCGAACTCAGAACAGATGCTATCATTCACATCTCTTTCAACCCCATTTTGGGTTCTGACACTTGAATATGGACAAAATCTAAATTTGGAAAATATTGTGCGTGTAGTTTCTACAAATATATCATTGATGATGTTACAAGATTTCCACTATCCAAACAAAATTGGAAAGCAAATTGTTCCCCAAAAGTTAAAATTTTCACGTGGCTATTTGCCAAAAACAAGATACTAAACCAATGATCGGTTAGTAAAACAGGAAATTAATGTTGACCCAGTTTACCCTATGTGTGGAGTCTATCCTAAGATGATGGATCAATGTTAGGATCATCTGTACTTTCAATGTGATTTGCCTAGTCATTTTGGGACTAATCAACACGGATGAACCTAAACTTAATAATAACAATGTTCAGAAAGTTAGTTCAAAATCATCTCGATCTAGGACGGTGGAATGTAACATGTTAATAAATGCCTTTCTATGGACTCTATGTGCTTAAGACTTGTTTTGATCTTGTTGAATCTTGGATGGGTACACTAAATAGGCAAGGTTAACTGCTCGAACAAACCTCGAGACTCAAGCGAGCTAGGAAAACTTTGGTGGACCGCGCTGCTGATAGACCCATCCTAATGCTTTGAGACCCACATACTACACCCTCTAACTAGGCTGGTCCTTTCGGAGTCGTCATTCGGGCGGGCCACACAGTCGTGACCTTGCCTGAGGCGCTAGTGTTAAGATCCATAAAGGGGTTTAGTCCCACATCGGGTAAAATGGGATACCCAGTGTGGGATATAACCTCATAGGTTCCTCCAACCTACAAGTTAGCTTTTGGGATGTGATCAGTTCCTATCAAGTGGTATCAGAGTCAGGTTCCACAAAATTTGTTCCAATGAGTCAACATCGAGTAGTATGGGATACCCGGTGTGTGTCATTGAAGCAGGGTGGAGCTCAAATCCATCATTGGAGCCCCGTGGAGCTCGAATCCAGGAATGACCGACGAGGACGTCGGAACGGAAGCGTGGTGGTTTGTTAAGATCCATAAAGGAGTTTAATCCTACATCGGGTAAAATGAGATACCCAGTGTGAGATATAATCTCATAGGTTCTCCCAACCTACAAACTAGCTTTTGGGATGTGATCAGTTCCTATCAGCTAGCATGAACACAACACATCCATCTGGCGAGGCACTTGATCCCTTTTTTTTATTTTGGGTCTATGAGACCAATCCTTTTCTGGGTCTCGTAAGCCCGAATTTTGTAAACCTCATCAGAGGAAAACCATGATACTTTTCTAGCTCTTACTGTGGTTTATAGCAAGACCCTTCTTTAATGCAACTACTAATTTATCAAAAAAATTGTAAAGTAACTTAATTGCATGCAACCACTTTTTCATATATATGCTTACATTCATGTCACACTAACATATGTATTTATGTTCATGTCATGTCACTGTCGTCAAATCTTACCGAATTTTTTCAAGTGTATATTTTGTATTGTCATCAAGTATATTTTATATTTAATTGGAAAGACTTATCACAAGTCATGACTGGCATTGCCAATTAAACCAAGTTAGCTCACTTTTTTCCAAGCTCAATTCGGTTTGAGCTTTATCAAGTTTAGCTTGAAGCTCGAATAAACCAAACAAAAAACAAAAATATCAACTCGAGGGTGAACCAAAATCCTTTTTGTTCTTAAACTAAAATACCAAGCTCATCCGAGTTATGGACTTGAAGAACTCTGTATCTGTGTTATGGACCAAGAGAAACCAATGCGTTTGTTTGATGAGACTTTAGGTTACTCTGAGCTTTTGACTAAAGATACAAAGTTTTGGTTCGAATTTTTCCCCCAAAACTTGTTAAGTACGTGACCATTACAAAGTTTGATGTATATTTGTTTACTTGTTTATCTATAATCTGTTATACGGTGTAAATTGCATCGAGTTTAAGATTTTGATAATGTTTCCTATAAATAGTCGTGTCTTTTCTCTTCTTGTTGTAATGTTCCGACGAATAATATAACTATAAGCATGTAGTGGTCTTGATTTTTTTCTCTAAAGTTTTTTCACGTGAAAGTCTTCAACGTAAATTTGCAATTTTTTATTCTTGAATACATCAAAACAATCTTCAACAGAAATGGTCCCACAAATAAAAATAAAAAACGAAGTCAATATCAGTGGTAAGAAAAAGAAATGGGAAGAAGAAGACGAGTTCCAGTCAACTCCACACTCCAGTCCTCTCCTTCCCCACTCGAACCTTCCCTCATCTTTCTTCTCGCTTCCTCCATCCAAGCCTCGAATTCCGACCATTACCACTTCCATCCATCTTCCTCTGCCCCCCTTCTGGTACGTTTCTGCTGTTTTTAGTCCTTCATTCGCGAGAATTCGGTCTCGACGTTCCTATTTGCATTCTATGTTTGTTTTGGTGTTTTTTCTAGGTTTTGATTTGATTTTTGAGGGATGTCGGATAGAGAGAGGGACGACATGCCTATGCTGGTGGACGAGAGTAGAAGCGTCGAGATGTCGAGGTTCACCGGCAGGAGCGCGTCCATGGTCATGCCTGTGAATGCATCGTACACTGGTCCATTGGACCGCCGTACCGGACCCTTTGTTCCCATGAGCGGTCCTTTGTTGATAAACCGTGTGCCGGAGAGTAGGGATGGGGTTGGAGATGGTAGTTGGAGGCGCAGGAATTTGCAGGAGTTTAGGGACGATGAGGCAGATGCAAGCGTTTTGTCGGGTTATGGATATGGGAATGACAAGAATGAGAACTTGCTTAAGTCTGGGCCTCTGGGAATGTGCAATAATCCGTATTGCACTACTTGTCCTGCAGCTTATCATCCCAAAGCAGCACCTAGGAGGAGCAATTCTGTATCTTCTTTTGAGAGCAGGGTGAGTTTATGTGGCTTTAGCTTTAGTGCTTTACCCTTGATGCCTGTCGTTTTTTACCTTCTTTTGATAAGAATTATATTATTTGATCTTTTTACGATATCTAATACCTTGCTTAAGTATCAAATCGTAAGCAGAGAACCATTGCCAAGGAAATCATTGTAAAACAACGATCAACGGGGTAGTTGGAAATCGACCACGCTTTGTTAGAAATTTGAGGAAGTTCTGTATGGTAGGTTGTCCTGTAAGAAGGAATGAAAGATTGTGTAAAGGTATGAATAAGAGCAGGTCTTACCAACTTCATTTCACATTTTGGTAAAGTATAAATACAACATACAAGTAATTGTTCAATATATATACATACAAGTAATAGATGTTTGATGAAGTTCAATTATCAGCGGTAAATTCTGAATCCAACTAACCACTTATAGATTAATTTTCCTGCACCTGAATTGCTGAATCATTTCTACTATCTTCTTCAAACTCATTCCTAGTCGTGGAAGAGTTTTAGTGAACCTTAATAGTCAGTTGTGGTGATTGCCTGCTTTGCCGGTGACTCTATAAGGTGTATTCTGTTGGTGAGTCTGAATGATGTGTTTTCAAACTTTTTATCAAGATTTGGCTTCCTATTTTGCAAAAGTGAGATGGATTAGAGTTGAACTTTATGAAACATCTCTAACTTGTATAGATAATCCATGTCCTGTGGTTTGCAGTATATCAATTTTATAACTAAATAACACATAAAATACCATCCCTCTTTTACAATTGATGGTGTGATGTTGGTACCCACTTTAGGAAAGATGCACACAACTATTGAAGTACTAGGTGTTGGTTTTTAGGTCTTAGTCCATGTTAATTTCGATTATTAATCAAACTAATCTTAATCAATCACCTAGTCAATCAAAGTTGGCAAACATCATTACATGCATTGCACATATACTTGCAAATCATTTTAATAAGTTGATCAAGATCACAATAGGAGAAACATTGGGACAAAGACTCAAGATTAGGGTTGTGCAGCAATCGGACCAACCGGTCTGGACCCTAGCACCAGACTGGGTCCGGGCTAATTTTTTTAATTTTAAAACCAAAAAACCAATTTTAGATCGGACCGGTTGCACACCCCTGCTCAAGATTGTAACAAAATTTTGAACAAAAACTTGTAATTTTCCATTTATTGTGTCCATAAGATTGAATGTAAACTTGAGCACTAAGATTCTGTCACAACCATGTTCGAACAACCGAACATTTAACAGATGACCGAAATCATCTCATAAGTAGTCGTTAGAATCTTCTCTGGAATTGTCCACTTGGACGACCAATATCATTCGGTCGACTAAATCTCGTTGCACCAGTTTTGGATTTTACTCCAACGATCTCATTCTTATTTTGTCTTAGAGTTCATTTGCCTCATTCATTCGTACTTTACTCCTATCGATCTTCTTTACTTCTTGGCCTCTGACACACAACGACTGTTTCCACGTGTTAATATAGTCGTTGGACTCACAACGGATATTTGACTTCCAACCATTGGCGTTAAAAAACAAACTATTGATCCGGACGACCGAAATCGTTTGATCAGAACCCGACCAATTCTTATTGTCCACCTTGGAATGGCTAACCGAACCTCGTTCAGTAAACCGAAATTTAATTGGTCGAACTTGGGAAAAGTTACTGGAAGTTGGTAATATGTTAACTGAACAAAATCCGAACCCATTATTTTGACCAATGCAACTTTTGTATTTCGGACAACTGTTTTCTTCAAATGGTCAACCAAATATGTGTAGATTTCTGCTCGAGCTTAAGTCAAACCATATTTTTCTTATTGGTTCAAATCTCACCAACTCTCCCAAACGGCTAGTTGAGCTTGAAACCTTATAAATACGAGTTCATTTATAAGTTTCATACGTCGAGACACTTCTCTATACTCCTATCATTTGTGTCCAAACTTAAACATCTTCAAACTCCCATTTCCAGCACTCAAAGCCTAATATTCACTACTTGTGTATCAATTCCAATCTCATATCCAAGTGTGTTGAAGTCTAGAGTGTTTGATCGTGACTCCAATTTCATATCCAAGAATCACAAAAATTGTAAAGTTTTGTGGAAGCTCTCTTTCGAGTTGTGAGTGGAGAAATCGAGCAAGACGAGGTTGCTCGCAAGGATCGTAGTGTAAAGACGTGGATCTCGGTCCGGAACGGAGATCAGATAGTGATCACTCGAGTAGAGATCGATGGATTGATCGGAACTCGAGAAGAAGACTATATCACGGTGGTTGTGATCGAATCTCTATAAAAATCCGGCATTGATTTTGTGGTTTGCATACTTCTATCTTTCCATTTAATTTTAATTTCACGTTTAGTTTGTGATTAGAAGACCATCGATCCTAAAACTAGGCTCTTATTCAGTGACATGTCTGAGGTGCAGTTGAAGTGGGTCAATTTCTCATACACGAGCTTGTAAACAGGTCGTGCTGAGATGGCATTTCCATGTGATTGCATTTCAGCCAGAACTTACTTTGTAGTCTGTAGATGAATATTCAATTGATAATAATTTTATGTGAAGTCCTCACTCCTCATAACTCAAAACCTGAAGAAAACACACAGTACAAGCTCACTACTAAGCTACTTTGTGTTGTTTTTAAAACTAACGCAGTTCTGCATGACATGATTGTTATATTTAATTCTGAAACTGCATGCAAATATTTTAATGTGAATGTTACTAATGAGAAACTTAACTTGTATTTGATGTGTTGTATTACAGTACATGTCTGAGATCCTCAGTACTACTTGTAAAAGAAGAAGAAAACCCACTTTGTAGTGGGTTACTGGTTCATAGAAGTACTTGTTGGAGATACTTAGATCCTATACTCGAAAGAAAATAAATATTTAACTTTTTTGGTTTATTCTATGTCAACTGTCAACATCATTGAATCCCCCAACATGAAAAATTCAATAAGATCGAACCAATTTATATAAGCATGTATAATAATGCTTCCTGGTCCTCTAAAGTCTTAAATATGTGCATTTCTTTCTATAAATGTCTGCCTAGCGATAGTATATTGAAAAAAGAGGCAAAGTCAATTATTGGGCCTTATGCAATTCACTCATCTTGAAAAATAGAAAATTAACTTCAAAAAGTTCTCGAAAAATCAAATATTGCTATGAATGAAACATGTTTTGTTGTAGACTCACAAGAACTTGTTTATGCGTTGAAGAGGTTAGGTGCTTAACCTCAAGATAGGTCTCTACTACATAGACTTGAGTCAAACAATGAATATGGTTATATGGGACAACTCTTATCTGCTAATGATGTGCTACTTGTTAAATAAACAAAATACATTTAACTACTTCAAATTTAAATTTTTATCCACTTTAGTGAGAATAAAGGGAATTAAGATAGTAGTTAAAATCCAATCAGAAGACCAGGTAAATCTAAAAAGGATTGTACTCTCGCCCTTATGTCAAATGACAATAGCATTGATTATGGTGCCAAAAGCAAATCACATTCCTAAATCATTGCTCTCAAGAAACACCCCAAAGTTGTTAACCTGGTGAGAATTTGGTTTGAATTCAAAAATGATTCCCGGGGGCGGGGGGGGGGGGGGGGGTAAAAACTGATTATATGTCATTTTCATTTCTGAGCTTCTTGTTTGGCATATATCACTATATCCCATACTTGTAAATTGACAATTATGCTGCATTATAGTATCATTTGTTTCCCTTTGTAACTAATCATGTGGCGTGTATACAGTTCCACAACATTCTTCAAAAGGCAGTAAACTCGTGTTTTCCTATTGTAAATCCTCATACGACCAAGGTCCAAAGGTGGAATAGCTTTTTCGTGATCTCTTGTATGTTGGCTATCTTCATAGACCCATTATTCTTCATTTTGTCAGCTGATCAGGTATGTATTATTTTCCTATGCATTCTTAGGTATTGTGAATCCTAAATGTATTGTTGTCCAGATTGTGTGTGTGTGTGTGTGTGTGTGTGTGTGTAGTCAAAATTATATGTCCATATTAGTTTGGAGAAGAAATTCAAGGTGAAGAAATAAATAGAACCATTAAGACTTTATAGTTAATTTTTTGTTCTTGAAATAATTTAACCTAAACTGAAGTTACCGATTCTGCTAATTATAATCATGTCTGTTCATATCCATTATTCAAGAAGGGTTTGAGGTACAATTCTTCTCACTTTAATGTGGGTGCGTTTTGAAGTGCATTTGCCCAATGGACATATCTAAGAGAGTGCATAATGACACTTTCGACTGCCAGTTTGTTATTCAAATGTAAGATATTTGCTTGTGTACTTGTTTAATCCTACCATGCTCGGCTAAAGTGAAAACCACCTCAGCACAACTCCTGAGCATTATCTATCCAACTACTTATCGAAGTATGTCACTTTGACCGACACAAACATTGCCTTCTTTGTCAATCACAATCCCATGCATAATCCCACCAATGACTATAGAACGATTATTGTGCATAACCATTGATATCTCAAATATATCATCCATCATGGTCTCCGAATCACTTTTGCCTCCAACCTTTAAAAGTTCATGCTTACTTTGATGGCGACTTGATTGACGGTTGGTGACAACGGCAGATCCAGGAAAAAAAATCCGAGTTGGCACAATTCAATATCAATTTTAAAGATAATGGTAATCTAAGGAAAATGGCTTTTTCAAAGATAAGATTAATTGTGAGTTTCTATGTATTTTGGGTCAAATCGTTTTCAATGAATTTTCATATCATGCATAATGAGCTGAAATGTTACCTCAGGTAACATCAAGAGGATGGATCTATATACTATAGTTCTAGTGTTTTGCATTGATATTACTTCTTACCTGGGTGGTAAACTGTACTTTTACTATAATAATCTCTGTAATTTGCATTTTGAATAAAGCAAAAAAAAGTTTTAATTTTGCGAGTTTGAACCTTGATAACCTCTATAATTTTACATTTTGACTAAACTAAAAACTATGGTTAGTGGGAAGTGAGCCCTAGAACCTAAAAGCTTCAGCCAAACTAGCAGGCTATATCTTTTCAATGATCATCAAGGCATTGATATAAGGGGGATTTGCTACTCTTAAACTAATTTGACAGTAATTGTCCATCTATAATAACTTGAAATTTAAGCTTCGAATGTAAATCTAAATCGTAGTTCTTGATCTATGAATCATATTTTCTTTGCATGTCAAAAATCAAAAATATTGGGAGTCATTTGATATAAGATCAAGAGACTAGAGTTTTTAACGAATGTAATGCGTTCATTTTTGCATCTCTTGAACTTATATCGAGTGACTCCCGAAGTTTTTGACTTTTGGCGTGCAAAGATATTTAGATAATATGATTCATAGATTAAGATTTATGGTTTATAATTTTCATACGAAGTTTAAATTTTAAGTTATTATCAAGGGTAAGTTGATGTCAAATTAGTTTAAGGGTAGTAGATCTCTCATCTAGATATAATATCTTTGTTGCATGGGCACCAAAATTTGAAGAAAATTCATTTCGACGGGTGGGCACTTGTGCCTCTACGTCAATCTGCCCCTGGTTGGTGCCCTCGATAATCGTCATCCCATGAGCAGCTTTGGTAGTTATCTTGTCCCCAACGTCGTACCACAGTTTCAAGAAGCTACCCACATTGCTCGGTTTAGTATCGTATGTGAATACATTGATCTTGCCAATGCTACTTGTGAACTTATACATATCCAATCACTCTTGCAAGAACATGGTATTTTGTCTCCACAGCCACATGCTATGGTGTGACAATCTCTTCGCAATCTACCTCAAGCTGATCCCATATTGCATTCTTTAACCAAGCATACTGAGGTCAAATATCTTTTTGTTCAGGCACGGTCCCACAACAACAATTTCTACTCAAATTCGTCTCCATCACTGATCAAATTGTTGACATCTTCACCGTATCACTCTCTTCTATACGCTTTACTCACCTTCATCGAAACTCATGGATCCTCATGATCCCATTCATTTATCGAGGATATTAGATCTACACACTCACCTACCCCTGAAGCAAAGGTTAATTCCCTCCTCCCCAGTTTAGGAAGAGCCTAACTTAGGTTCAGTTTGTGTGATTTGTGTAAATCCCTCCCTTCGTTATCACCTCTTGTAACTTCCATATACGCATCTCATTTCGTTTGAAAATAGAAAATCACATTTCATTAAGGTTATGACTTCAAATGATAATGAAGATTTGATAACTTTACATTCTAATTAAAAATTAGAAACTATGCGTTGTTTATGAGATTAAAACAAACAATTAAAACTAAGAAAGAATGTTATAAGATGTGGTTTAAAGATAAAAATGAAACTAACTTAGAAGAGTATAAGTTGCCTAATAAAAAAGTTAAGAAAGCAGTAAGAGATGCTAGAGGAGTTTATTAGAATTTATACCAAAAGTTGGGATCAAATGAGGGAGAGGTTGGAATATATAAGTTGGCTAAAATAAGAGAGAAGAAAACTAGAGATCTTCATCAAGTTAAATGCATTAAAGATGATAATAATAATTTCTTAGTTAATGTGGAGGATATCAAAGAAAGGTGGAGAGAATATTTTGATAAGTTGTTTAATGGAGAAAAGGATAACGACACTTTTGAAGTGGATGACACAATTGAGGAATCTAATAGACGATTTGTACGGAGGATAAGAGAAGTTGAGGTTAAGAAAGCCTTAAAAAGGATGAAAGTTGGTAAGGCTTTAGCAACAGACGAGATCCCGATTGAAGTGTGGAAATGTCTCGGGGATAAAACAGTAACGTGGTTAACTAATTTGTTTAATAGTATCTTTGATAAAAATAAAATACCAAATGAGTGGAGAAGAAGCATTTTAGTGCCAATTTACAAGAATAAAGGGGATATTCTAAGTTGTACTAACTATAGAGGTATCAAACTCATGTGTCATACTATGAAATTCTGGGAAAGAGTAATTGAGCACCGTGTAAGTAAAGAGACATGTGTTAGAGATAATCAATTTGGTTTCATGCCTAGTAGGTCAACGATAGATGTCATATTTCTTATTAGACAACTTATGGAGAGGTATAGAGAACAAAAGAAAGATCTACATATGATTTTATTGATTTAGAAAAAGACATATGATAGAGTTCCAAGAAATGTTATGTGGTGGACCCCTGAGAAAAAGAAAATATCAACAAAATATGTGAATTTAATTAAAGATATATGAAGGAGTTGAAACTAGCATTAGAATTTGTGATGGTGTGACTAAAGCTTTTCCGATTAAGATTGGACTTCATCAGGGTTCAACTTTAAGTTCATATCTATTTGCTTTAGTAATGGACGAGGTGACAAAAGACTTACAATGTGAGGTTCCATGATGTATGCTTTTTGCGGATGATGTAGTATTAATTGACGAGAGTAGGGTAGGTGTGGAGAGAAAACTAGAGTTGTGGAGAAATACTTTAGAAACAAAAGGTTTTAAACTAAGTTAGTCTAAAACTGAATATATGAAATGTTGTTTCAGTACCGTTAATACCGAGGAAGAAGAGATTATATTAGATGGGCAAGTGGTGCGTAGAAAAGATATTTTTAGATATCTTTGATCAATACTTCAAAAAGATGGGGAGATCGATGAAGATGTTAACCATAGGATTAGAGCATGATGGATGAAATGACGACAAGCCTCAGGTGTCTTATGTGACGAGAAAATTTTACTTAAGTTAAAAGGAAAGTTTTATAGAACCGCAATAAGACCTGCAATGCTATATGGTGCGAAATGTTGAGTCACTAAAAGACAACATATACAAAAGATGAGTGTATCTGAATGAGGATGTTGAGGTGGATGTGACCATACGCGAATAGATCGGATTAGAAATGAAGTCATTCGTGAGAGAGTTGGAGTTGCTCCAATGGAAGAGAAAGTTATCCAACACAGACTGAGATGGTATGGACATGTACAAAGAAGACATATGGAGGCACCTATAAGAAGAGGAGTATTGAATCGGATTGAAGACATAAAAAGAGAAAGAGGCAGACCACGATTGACTTGGGAGGAAGCGGTCAAAAGAGATTTAATAGATTGAAATGTTCCTCGAGAATTTGCATTGGATAGAAACGCGTGGAAGAAGGCGATTCACGTGCCTGAACCGTGACTCCTTAGAGTTTTATTTCTAGCCTACCCCAACTAGTTTGGGATAAAAGGCTTTGTTGTTGTGTTGTTGTATGCGTTGTTTATGAGATGCTTTGTGTTCATGAGCTTGCTTGGGTTATCTTGTGTTTGGGATATGAGCAAGATACAGTGGTATATGTCTATCATTTACCTCATCAAACTTGCAAACATATCCTTTTTGGTATCATGGGTGGGTATGAATATGATGAACCTTAATTTACAATTACCCCTTTGAAATAGATTTGGACATATTCATGAAAAATATCTGACCAATATCTTTGACTAATTACCTTAATTCCCCCGATCATGCCTCTCCAATTTCAACCGCAAGCAATATCTCTTCAATGGCTCAAAAAGGATGAAAAGGTGGACAATGTTCAAGATCTTAGTGTACTCTACGTCCATGTAGTGGACTAATATTAGAAAGCAAACAATGTCTAGGAGTTTATCATATAGTTGTAACAAGGATTGTTAGCTGAAGAGCCTCTTGTCTATTATTGGTATCATGTTTCTCAATGTTTGCTTGATAATTTATTTGCAAGCCCATTGAATTTTTTCCGTAACTTATATTACTCTTGCACTGCCAATAATCTGTTTTGTGTTACATGTCATCTGTTAACCTAATATATATTTTCCGTCTTGTTAAGAACAGAAAGAGAAATGTATAGTATTTGATTGGTCAGTTGCAGCAATACTTGCCACTATCAGAAGTATGACAGATATCATTTACTTCTTACACATGCTTCTCCAGGTGACTTGCTGACCATGTGTCCAATTGATTTATAGTTGTAGGTTAAATGATTTCTTTTTCTTTTGAAGTTCAATAACAATTTTGTAGTATACTTCCTCTGCCAATATTTTGCTGAAACTGATATCATTCTATTTTTACATATCATGGTGCTTTTCCCCCTCGGCTTTAGACTATTTTCAAATCATATAGTAGCATTGACATTGGCTCAAAAGTTAATCTAACTTGCCTGCCAGTCCCGAAATACTTATGTATCATTCTCTATAGTATGCATTTCAATAGTATAGGAACCAGGTCCCTATCTTAAATGTAGGGAGCATATTCTCCTCTAAGATGATCACCATGAGACTATGAGTCCTATTTTTCAGCAACTTGAGTTTCCAATCGGTGGTTATTGCACGGTCTGTTTTATGTCTCAGATAATGATGTATTTTCTTACTGTATACATAATTCTTCCTTGAGTTCTTGGTACAAAAAGTAGTCGCAAATAGACTACCGGCTTTCATCTTGTCATTTCTTTGAGAAAGTCAAGCAACAGTTAGTTTCTGTAAATTTTGATCTTAACCGTATAGAAAATTTTAAATGGAATTTTGAATAAGCTCTAGTCAGTCAAAAGTTTGCCTTCATTATGGAACGACATTTCATTTGTGACCGGAGAACAGGATTACTGGTCACCAACTGCACAAGAAAACTCGTGTATGTCATACATTTAGCATGTTGTTTTTTAATGCAAACTTCATACCTGATGTGGGTTTATTCCTTCAAAATGCAGTTTAGACTTGCGTACGTTGCTCCTGAAACTAGAGTAGTTGGCTCAGGAGATTTTGTGGACAATCCAAAGAAAATCGCCTTGCGTTATCTTCGTGGTTACTTCATAGTAGATTTGTTTGTTGTATTACCACTACCTCAGGCAAGATTTCCTTCTTCAGCAATACTATTTTATTTGTGTTGATTCTTGATCGATTGCTTTACTTGGTTTGCTATTAATTGTTCATTAATGATCTTGATTTTTGGTTGTTCTACCAAGCATCCCTTGATTGGGCAAAATACTTATTAGTCTACTAACTTTCTCAGGGAACTCCTGGATTGTATTAGACCTTGAGTATATGAGCTTAATAGTAGAGAACTGAATTTTGTTATGGGAAAGTTCGACATGCTACTCTAGTTTTGACCATAAGGTTATAATTAAAACCTAATTCACCTTATTTTTCTTTAACTATCTAATTTTCCCGTGACCAAGTATTGTTTTTCCAACATTAAAGCCTAATTCACCTTTTCACTTTTTCTATTTACAGTAAATTAGTAATAGTTTCCGTTTCTGCTACTCATGTTGTGTTTTCCATCTTGAAGGCTAATTATGCTTATACTTAGAAACTCTTCCTGCACCTACAAATTTCTATGAACAAGATATGATCCGTCTCATATGATTTCAAGCACATTAATTGCACAATCCACATCAAAATCACAACTTTGGTTCATTTACAGTAGAAGAATCATAACTACGTTACAATCGACCAGTTTATGTTCGGCCAACAACGACCTTCATCATATGTGGCAGAACTTATCTGTCGTTGTACACTAAAACAACAGTGTGGGAATCAACAATCTAATTAAATACATTGGTTCGGTGTGATGGTACTTGGTCATGGTCCTTTACTTTTGTAAGACTAAAAAATCCCAACCATTGAATCCTAAAAGACAAGCAATCTCTAGATGTAAAACATCTCCATCTTCTTCATTTCACAACATCGAATTATTTGAACCTTTCATGGCTGGATAACGTCAACAAGGGACTCATTAACTTCTGCTGGCTACTCCAACACTCACCTCAACCTATTTAAATGCAACCATCAACATCAAACCGGAATCCGACCTCAAGAACACCACCCTCTGCTCTCCTTCACCACAAAGCAACGTATGAGAAGCTAAAGAGGTGTCATGAAGGTGGGTAACGTAAGGCTTGGATTATTTGGACACTCTTCTTCAATGGTTTGGATTGCTTAGTATAAAAAAGGCAAGTACCAAGACTAAAAGGACCAAAGGACCATGCCATCACGTAGAACTATCGTATTATTATAGATATGTTTGTCGTTAAATGCCTTGTAGTTGAAGTGCAATCATATATCTTTAGGAGATCAAATTAAAATTGCATTCAGATTTAGGTTGCCAAAAGTCTTGGATTTCAAAACACTGACCAAGACAAGATCTTCTCAAAGAAATAAAGTAACTACTGCATGGTCAAGTAAAAGTATGAAAAGAGCAAAATGAAAGATTGATCCAAATTTCAGTTCTTTCGAAACACGATCAGCATACTTGTTCTGGATTTCTCTGAAGTTATTGGGATATATTGCAAGAATTTTAGCAACAAAGACAACACTAAGCTTCCACCGAATACCAAAAAAAACTATTTTTTCCCTACACAACCCAACAGAAATAAAACCACAACACATACCACATTCCAACCTTTGGTGCAAATTTCATTCCAAACCCAGTGCACTACCTAAGACTGTCAAGTGTTTGATATGTCACCATTGGAGAGTAGGTTACTGGGTTTTAAATTTTGGTGCGAACTGATACGGACTCTCTGGATAGTTCGAATCTGCATCCGTTTTTTCGGGGATATATATATTATTTTCCCATATCCGGCGGATATGAAGGTGCAATTTTAAAGTTCACCTGATACGAATAGATATGTACTTTTTGGGTGGATAAGTATATTAGTGGGATTTTGTAATGTTTTTCCTATGTATGTTGGGATTGGTAATTTATTTGCGATTCCTTATGATTTTTACTTAAAATTCTACTGTTACACATCAATTTTTATATTTCTAAGGTACTATATTAGATAAATAGTTTATATCAAATTTAATAACTAAAATTTAAAGTGAACTAGAAATGTACACTTATTTTCTATTTACAATATGCAAGTTTTACATCTGTAGCAATCTGGATCCATATTCAATTATGGATACAGAAATGCTATATCTACTACATATCCGATATGTTTGCACCCATAGCACCATAGGGTGTGACTTAAGAAGGAAAAAGAAGAAGAGAAAAACGCTTAAGATGGAGAGAGAGAAAAGGTATATTAGGGTTTTTCTTTTTTGTAAATGTAATAAGTAGGATACTTTATAGGTGATCGAGATTTGAGTATTTGCCATTTTAATCCTAATTTCATGAGTAAGAGATTTCGTTTCATTTTGTTATTTTAAAGAATTTCATGTATTAAATTTATATTTTCTTCACATTGTATTCAAAGTTAGAAATTTAGATGCTAGTAGAGTTCGCATTTTTACAAAAATTGTATGGGAATATATTGTATAGCGCCGTATCACTAAAATTTTGCAAAAGTTGATGGGAATTTCAGACCCTTTGGTTCCATTCCTGTCGTAATAAAAAAAAACCTCTTAACTGCATAATGTTCTATGTTTTCATTTTATTTGTAATTTACCTTATTTGATTTTTCTTACTTATGCTTTTCCTCCTACACTTCTTCACAAGTGCTTCTCATCTTCCAGATTATGATACTCATTGTGATTCCAAAATATATTGGGACATCCACAGCTAATTATGCAAAGAACCTGTTAAGAGCCACAGTTCTTCTTCAGTATATACCAAGAATTTGGAGATTTTTGCCTCTACTTGGTGATCAATCTTCTGGTGGATTTATATTTGAATCTGCACGAGCAAGTTTCATCGTAAACCTTTTGATGTTTGTATTGGCTGGACATGTTGTGGGTTCATGTTGGTACCTTTTTGGATTACAGGTTGGTAATTGCCTTCCCTTTGCATAATGTGTTAAAAAGAAAGATTCCAACCACTATCTAAGCTAGTAGTGGGCTTCTTTGTTCTACTGAAATACTCAAGAATGTGAGTTTTGCTGGAAAAACTGCTGGTTGGCCCACAGGGGGAAAACATGGTTTCTTTTGTTCAGAAGCCAGTCTTACAGCAGTGCCTAGGTTGATTTTACCAAGTTTAGCCAATCAGTCGTGTGTGCACCAAGACTTTTAGGTGGAAATTGACTTCTACGAGAAAATTAAAAATTAAAAATGACACTGTTGGACCACTATCACTTCAAACCTGCATCTGCAACTAATAATTTTGTACGTAATATACATAATATTGTTTGTTCTCGTGCGACATTGTTTTACTTACATATGTAATAATCTGATGATAGATATTACATCCTTATATCAATATAAACTATTTAAATAGTATTTTTTGGGTGAAAATGCTAGGATTTCCTCGAACTATGACATGACTAATGATGTCAAATAAGTGGTTCTTTTGGGCTCTTTATAGTTCTAAAACAAAAGCCTTTAGTCCCAAGCTAGTTGGGGTAGATTGCGCTCTTTATAGTTCCAGCCGAGATTTTCATTATTTGTAGATGTCTCTCAATCATCTTTTGTTTAATAGTTATGTGATTATCTGCATATAGCTTAAGTATTTGACTGGTCTCTCTTCTTGGTAGAGGGTGAACCAGTGCCTCAAAGATGCATGTGGTGGCTCCGGGTTGGGTGACTGTAAAAGCCTCATAGACTGTGGACGTGGGAGAAACCATACAGATGCAAATCCTATGTCAACTGTGTGGATGAATAAGTCATCATCAAAAGAATGCTTCAACACTGACAATGAGTTCTTTGGAATCTACAAGCAAGTTGTTCTCCTGACTAGAAAAAGTAATGTTGTTGTTCGATATATATATTCATTAGTCTGGGGTTTCCAGGTAATATTTAACTCTTGTGATACCCTTCATTAGAATTTTACATACATTTATCAGAATTTTTGATGATCATGCATTTATCTAGAAACAACTTCTATTTTAAATTTTTAATATTCATCATATATGACACATTATAGATCATGCTAGATTATAATTAGGATTTTTTTTGAAATAATGTTGTGAAATAAAAAAATTAGAAGAATATAACTCAGTCAAACTTATTTGGCAAACTATGCATCTTGAAAACTACAACTATGTTGTCGTTTTCATTAACAAAAAACGGCATTGCCAATGTTGTTTTTAAGCTCAGTACAAACGGCATCGTAGTTGCCGTGTTTACTAAAAACGGCATCCGAGATGCATTTTACCTAGGGTAAAACGGCAGCCCAACCACCCCTCTTTCCTCACTCCTCCCATAACCGTTGGCCCCCTCTCCAAGAGAAAACAACACAAGTGGACGACCAAAAACAAAAAGAATCAGAAACATGGACGAACAAAGTGGTCGATTAATACGATGTGAGTGGTGTCAGAAATTAGGCCACAACTAGAAGACATGTAAATAGATTATTTAGTATGTTCATTTTGTAGTGATTATTGTAGTCTAATTTCCTTTGTAACCCCATGTAGGGGAAACAATATTCGGTGGTGATCATGGTTTAAGGAAAAACCTTTAATTTATAAAATTGTCTCCTTTGAAGGAAAACCAAAATCAGCCTAACATGAAAGGCATATGCTCTCCTTTTATTTGACATGAAAATGAACAAAACATGCAATGCTTCCATTTTGAAGTATGTCTTGTTGAAAAATGGCACTAGCAGTGTTTTGAAGTAAATCGTTGATTTTAAGCTATATTTATTATATATTTTCGTACACAGAATTTATAGCCCTCAAAAGTAAAATGAACTAATAAATACTATAAGAATCACTTCATCAACATTGCTCGTAGAATTGTTGCAGATGAGATTAAAGAGCTAAAACATGAAAACAAATTTGCGAATTTTATACCCCTTGAAGTATGAATAAACTACTACGGAGGTGTTTGTACACAGGAAACCATTGGAAAATGGATCATGTGGTCAAAGAGAAAACAACGGAAAATATAAACCAAATGAAATTAATTTCCCTTTGACCAAAATTCTATTGTTTGTGCAAACCACTGGAATCCACTAGAAAATAAAAAAAAACTAAATTCATTAACGGTAATTTTTGGAAATTGATATTATCTGTAAATGTATATATAAATTTATAATTTTATTGTAAAGAATATATTGGCATTGCATATTTTAGTTTAATTTAACTAAAAAATGTAATGTGTGAATTTTATATTATATACATATACCTCTTGTTGATGAGTAAATTAATTAATATATAAGATTATTTAGTCATATACATTTAAACAATAGACTAAATTAAATTTTGAATAATATTTTATTTTAGAATTTTATTTTAACAAGACAATATGAAGTTCAAAATGTATTCTTAATCTTTATTTTCTAGTTTATGGTATAATTTCGAAACATATTGTCATAGTTTTTTTAAGATAATCATATTGTTTAATTTTAAATATGATTTTAATGGTTTTGTAGTTATTTTTTTATGTAATAAAAATAATTATAAATAAGTTTGATAGATGTGAGCATTTTTACAATTTTCTTGCACTTTCCGTTGGTTTCCAGTGGAGGATATCTGGATATGAGAACTGAGGAAAAATATTTCAGTACATTCTGGATGGTAGTGGGAAACAGAGGGAAAATATTTTTCTTTTCCAAGACTGACACAAACATCAGGAAAAATTCTGGTTAAAGGAGAACTGTTTTATTTTCCCTCCGTTTCCAGGTGGCACAAACACCCCCTAAAATTCAACTAAAATGCCATAATGTAGAAAGATTAGAGGGGATCTTGAGAGGCAAGCATGGTGTTGTCCAACCAGTGGTCAACGGTGGATTGGAGGGTTTTGTAGTTAGAGGTGCTTCAAACATGTACATTATTGTGGAATGTGGACCTATCGTCATATTTACGGAGGTGCAGTTGGGAGCTTACGAGGTGGTGCAGTGATTGTTTGTATTTAGAAGTGTGGGAGATTAAGAGGCAAGAAAAGGACCACAGGTGGCAGGAGAGTAAAAGGTGGTGTTGTAATGACAATAGTTAGGACAAAGAGAGTGGATATGAAGAATTGGGACTAGCTGGGGTTTGCTTAATTGGAAGATCTTTTGTACTGAGTTAGTCAAGACCAAGGATCAAACCGTAGTCTCATTCGGATGTTTGGGATTTATTGAGGAATTGAATTTTATTTTCATGAATAGAATAGTCTAGAACTATCCTCTTTTATAGAGTGGAAGAGGATAGGAAATCTAATAAGATATTTTACAAAGACAATCTAATCATACCTTACATGGATATTCTCACAAGATATTCTATATGCTAGAAAGATATTCTATATCTTGAGATATTCTAACAGGATGTAAAATGGGGTGGTGGGGTAGAGTAGCAAAAATATATAAAAAAATTAATAATTGGGCTGGAGGGATATGAAAGTTGGGAAAGACCAAGGACCAAAATTACACCGAACCATTGTACAATATCCGTGTGAATACACTATAGCCTGAACCATTTTATCTCTATAATATGATGCAATTGGTTCTGCTCTCCATATGAGCCATAACACAAGGCTTGCAACACCAAGTTCAGGTTTTATGGATGGTATCAATTTTGTGACATCATGTGTAAATTGCAGATTGGATATGTATCTTAATACTTGATTAGTATCTAATTAATATAAATTAAATTTAGAGTCATAGGAAAAAATAAACAAAAGTAGGTAATTTGTAGGATTTTTTTGAAATAATACTGTAAAATTAAAAAAATGGAATATGATTTACCAAACTTATTTGGCAAGCTATGTTTCTTAAAAACGGCATTAGAAATGTCATTTTTGCTTAATGAAAATGGCAGCATAGTTGTCGTTTTTAAGAAATATAGTTTGCAAAATCATATTCTTCCAAAAAAATTATTTTACAACATCATTTCAAAAAAAAAAATCCTAATTTGTATCTAGCGGATTAAAGTAAATAAGTGAAAAAAAGAGGTATATGAAGTTTCCTTTTGTTTCCACGTTAAAAGATATACTATGAAATTTAAGTGATAGGAAATGTAGAATTCTGAATAGTAATGCAATAGTAAAATCAAATCAAACTCGTGGATTTACTTGTATTGGTTCACGCTCTAATATCAAATGGGAATTTGTATCTTGGAAACCCGTTGCAACGGGTATTAGTCAAGAAATGGCCTGAATTTCTATTGGTTCATGCACTCCAATTCTTCCGTTGCTTGGATATTGTTATTATTCTGACGTATTTTGGTATCATACTCTTTATTTATAATTTTACATGAATGTGATATAGTTACCTTTTCCTAATCGAAGGTGTACTGTTGTTTCCAAAGGTCGGTACACGTGTAGCTTTGAGTAGAATCATAATAAGTGCTGTGGTTTAAAGGAATGTTTCTGTTTATAGTTTGTCACTGACATGCAAAACCCAGTGGCTATTACATTTTTATAATTTTGTGGTACACCTTGTATAATCTGACACTGCCCTGTCTTCACTGTTTTCACAGCAAATCAGCACTTTAGCAGGAAACTTGGTTCCAAGTGATTTTGTCTGGGAAGTTTTATTCACAATGGGCATCATTGGCCTTGGTCTCTTACTATTTGCGTTGCTTATTGGGAACATGCAGAACTTTCTTCAAGCTCTCGGAAGAAGGTAAACTTTGACATTTGAAGAAAATTGTTACATCAGGCATTGTTTGTCATATATATATATATATATATCTTTCAAGATTTGACTATATAGATGCAACTGATGTGTAGATATACTTACGTGGAAAATTGACATTTATGAGGAGAACCCTTGAGAATTCTATGATATGCTAATTTTCACTCCTTGATTAGATTTCCTTGGGGAAATTTCCACTCTTTTGTTAGCAACCCTTAAGGTTTTAAGAATTTGAAAGGGAAAGTTGATCATTCTAACAAAAAATTCTTTAAAATATTTATTTAGGAGATTGGAAATGCAGTTAAGGCGAAGAGATGTTGAACAGTGGATGAGCCATCGGCGTTTACCAGACAGGCTAAAGAAGTATGTCGATGCAATTTTGATATGTGGTTTTTTGACATTCAAATTTATGGTATTATATTTTTAAACTTTTGCACCAATTTATCCATATATTTCTCCATATATTTGTTGTATCTCTATCTTGTCTATCTGCCATTTGTGTAATGCTCTACAAAATAATTGAAAAAATGGTTCCTTTTGCTATTTTAGTAGCATGCAAGTGAAGGGACATGTGGTTCACTCAACTAATAATGAAACTTTGTTGAAATGCAATGACAAGTGAAGCTCGTCTTTGCCAAGCCTAAGAAGCATAATTATGTAACAGGTGCATGTTGTTCTAAATGGCAAAGCACTGAAAAATCTTCGCTGAAGGTTTATGACAGTTCATCCGTGCTTGGATAATCATGCTTTCTTCAGGTCTATCAACGGACTTTTAGAATTATGACCTCAACATCTTATCATAAGATCATCACTTTATCTCTGGTGTAAGTACTGAAGGGCCGTAGTATGGGGATGTACAAGGTGTTCTAATTGTTCTGTATTGTATATCGATTTCTTATGATACGTCTTAACTGTTTTGTGCTCATGCACGCTATGTTTTTTTCCCTTGGACAACTAAAATTTAAGTTTTTGTAGGAATCTTAGATAGCTCAAGCAAAAAGGCATGTCTAGTATCATTTGCTTTGGTTAACAATTCTGACTAGAGAAGAATGTTTTGGCAAATTGAGTTACTACTGAAATATGTAATGTGCACTTTTCATTCTACAATGTAGACATGTGCGAGAGGCAGAAAGATTTAACTGGGCTGCTACTCGTGGTGCAAATGAGGAGCTTCTGCTAGAAAACCTACCAGAGAATCTACAGAGGGACATACGTCGTCATCTATTTTCATTTCTCAAAAAGGTTTAGTTTTGAATGCACAAAATTATGTCATATGCTTCTTTGAGGAGTTAAAGCTTGTGAAATTGCAGAATCGCACTTTCCAACATATGGATGAACACATCTTGGATGTTGTATCTGAAAGATTAAAGCAGAAGTTGTACTTGAGAGGCAGCAACATTCTTGATCAAGGGAGCCCTGTTGAGAAAATGGTTTTCATTGTGAGGGGAAGACTGCAGAGCATTGGAGCTGATGGAAATATATCTCTTTTAAGAGAAGGAGGTGTTTGTGGGGAGGAGCTCCTCACATGGTATCTTGAGCATTCTTCATTAAACAGAGGTACAACTACACTATTTCCTTAATATCTATATTATGAATGTCTACAGCATATATTACAAAATGCATTTCTAACCATTGTAACATTTATAGAAGAGTACTGGACTAGTGTCATGCTATTGACTTTATGGGCTTTTGTTTTCTTAAATCGGACATTACATATATCTTATAGTAGTATGATTCTGACTAATTTGGTCCCTCGTATCCATCTTAATCTTTGGTTGTATGGTTTCACAAATATATCATAGGTTTTTTGTTTTTTTTTTGAAAAAGAACTCTTTTGGTCCCCCAAATCAAATCTTGACCTTTCGATTTTGTTACTCAGATCCATCTGTCTTCCACTAAAACAAAACAGATAATTTCTCTATTTAATTAGATCCCTCAAATCAATCATGATCGATTTTAACCCCTCAAATTCATCTTCACCATCCACTAAACAAAATAATTCTTCTGTTTCTGTCCCTCTAATCAACTTAGTCATTTGTTTTAGTCCTTCGAACTCATCTGATCGTCAATAGTATTTGACCGTGTTTAAAAATATGGAAAACCCCGTTTAAATTTCATGATTTTCATTGGAAAAAAACACACGTCTATTATTTTAGACATCTACATTGTTGTTGGTTTAAACTTTTTTACAAATACCATTAATAAATTAATACAGTTCTCTTTCTTTTCATTTTATATTTTTGTAAAAAAATTAAAATAAACATCTTTGACTTGTTACACCAAAAACAAAAGTTTGACCATCTTTATCACCTCCAATATGATAGACATAATTTATACACCAAAAACCACAAATACATATCAACTGATGCACTTGTAATCCTATCAACAAAGAAAACACCTGAACAGATAAAAGTCATAAAACTCACATGAGTTTGTTACTGTTAGTTATAGGTTGTTCTCAACAGAAACACTGACCAGCTTTGTATGAGACAAAGTACTGTTTAGGACCAGTCGATTCAATTACGTTAAATTTTATTAGCTTATGTTGGAAATGTTTTACACTGCAGATGGGGGGAAAATTCGATTTCCAGGCCAGCGGTTATTTTCAGATAGAACAGTATTTTGTGAAACCAATGTTGAGGCTTTTGCTCTAAGAGCTTCTGATCTAGAAGATGATGCTTTGCTTTTCGCTCGATTTCTAAGAAACCCACGTGTTCAAGGAGCTATAAGGTAAAACACCTAGAGCCAACCTCTCCATCAATTCTTTCAGTGGTGCTATTGTGATGTTTCGAGGATTGCTTTCTTTCCATGTTCTGCTAACAATAAAACAAGATTATCAGATTTAAAGCTCCTTCAAGAAATGATCTCACGCTGATTAGGAATTATCATATTCTTGAACATAAATTACTACTTACAGTAAAAGTAGTAGTTTGTATATCATTTCACAAAATTGAAATGTACGAAGTTCTACATAAGACACTTAATTTAGTTGAACCTTAGGTTATCTTTTATTTTTTATTCATTTAATTTGCAATTCTGTTAACATAATTTTAACCATTCACAGTTTCTTGATTGTTTCTATTTCTTATATCATGATTAACCTTTTCATTTCTTAGGTGTCCCATATCTGTTCCATTAGCAAAACTAAATTATGCACTTACTGTATCCTTGCTTTAGTTGCGTTCAAGGGATTCAGATATGAGAACATCTTGATCCATTGACTGTTCGTTGGAGAAATTGTTACACTACAGCTTATATGGATTATATGTGAAAAAAGCCATAACTGAGTCTGTTTTTTTTAATGATACAAATAAATTTCAACTTTCGAGCGAACGTGGATACATATAAGAATTTTTTAGCGGATACAGATATAGATATCCACGAAATTTCATATTGTTTTTCCACATATGCATTTCGAGATTTTCATATTCTTTTTTCCACATATATGCATTTTTAAATACTTGTAGGCAGTCTGTATTTGTATCCGCAAATCAAATACAAATATGATAATACTCGTGCCCATTCCTATCTGATTCGTTGCACCCTTAAGCTTTTAGAGCAACTTGATTTGATTCTTGCTCAAAAAGTTGACCGAGGGCCTTCAAATTATTGGCTCTTCTTTCTAATGACCCCTATGCCAGGCCGAAAGTAAGCCACAAATGGCTTCCATCTCTATTCTCTTCCCTATTTAGCTAATGTATGAGTTGCGAATTCTCAGCACACCATCAAAGTTGACATGTGGTGATTGTGTTTTTTTCTTGTTGGAACTATGTTAATGATCTTTGTCCAACAGGTTTAGACAGTTTGATGTGCGTGGAAAATGATCAACAGCAGAGTTAATATCTTTGCTTCAAAGATCAGATCCTAATTTTTTCGCATGCGTTTGTAACAGGTATGAATCACCATATTGGAGAACGATGGCAGCAATGCGAATTCAAGTAGCATGGAGATATAGGGTGAAGCGTTTGAGTCGAAGATCTGGTGGTTCGACGAATCAATCATTTTATTCAAGGAGTCGTGCTTAATGAACCCGACGGAGAATATTGGAACACGTAGCGTATAAACGTAGCATATAGTGCTTGTGCATGATTGGTGCATAGAAAATTAGAAACCGGTGAGGGGGTCTAAAATTATATAAAGAAGTCATATTTTTTCGTGGTAAATTATAAAGATGTCGTGTGTTACTGGTAAAAAATTTAGGAGCTTAGGTCATCATTACTTGTAAGTGTTTACCGAACCTAAACATAATGAACGTATGTGAGTATGCACAATACCAATTTAAAAGACGGTTAGTTGTTTTTTAGGGTGGGTACAAACTCGATATAACTAAAACCATTGAAGGTACACCATTTACCATAAATGAGACGCAACGCATGTTGGCAATTTGGGAATATAACTTGATTCGTGATTCGCTGAGACAGACGCAGCACAAAGAAAGGGTACATACATGAAAAAGATGGTGAGAGTTGCTTAGTCTGGATACTAGTAGATAAGTAGAGTCCTACAACCACGAACCTCATCCTGAATCATGATGTCCTTGATCTCCAAGCCTTTGACATCTTACGACCAACATAACGAACTGCATTGACACCACCAGCTGCTAAAAGCCCAGACGCCAACTGTCTCATGCTAGAAACCATTACAAGACGCCTTAAAGCTTGTCGAATGAGGTGCGCTGTCTCCTCCCTCGAAGTAATATTTACTTGAGGTGGCATGGCATCTGCAGAAAATGAGTTTGCAGTCAAGTTCTTGTACAATTGTTATCCAAGTATCACAACGTTGGCCTTGAAATAAGTACTTAGGCTTCGCATCATCTGAAGAAACTTGTGATCGCCTTTCTTATCCAAGGCAGCTTTACATACAATAGTACTTGGAAGACAGGAAAAGAGGGAATGTGTGGCAGATGGACCACAGTCCTTCAATGAAAACACCAGCATGATATTAGATGCTATGCTACAAGCACAGTAAGAAGAAGAAAAACAATTTTCATTGGGAAAAATAAATGTTTGAAGCTACTTTTTTTACTAAATTAAACAGTACGTAAAGTCATCAAATCACAAAAATGTGATATGAACATGGAGACCAATGAATACGATCCTGTATTGACAGAACTATCGCAAATCTGTAAGAGCATTTATCTGTTGAAATTGATATCTTCAGTCATCAACAGAATGTATGAGTGAAAGCTTATAAATTTAGTAGTCAAATAGAACTTTGCTCTACGGTCAAAAGTAACAGAAACCTGTTTGAAAAATTCCTTGTTAGACTGGCATGAAGATTCAAGAAACCCTTCCATGCACAATTCTCTTGTCAAAGGTCTATACATGGCCTGAAATGAACTGAAACTTCCTTGAACTATCTTTTTCACCTGTATTAAAATGCCATAAAACCTTGAGAAAAAAGAGAATAAATTTCTGATTTTCTTAAGAACAATATAAAAGAAAAGAAACATATACTGATATACATAAGTATGAAAATTGATTGTTAAATATCATTCAGACATCAATTGGAAGTCTAACTCAGTGATCAGATGGTTTAAAATGAGTTAGCTCCACGTCAAGTAATAAGAGTATCACGTTATTCAAGTCCGGCACAATGGAACAATGGATGGTTCCTAGTGATAGAATATGCTAAAGATTGGTAGAAAGATAACTCAACATAGAATAACACACTCTTAATGGTTCTTTGTGGGAGGGGGGTTTCTCTAATCGCATGGGGGCTTCTTGGGCTTTCAGCAATAACTCTCTTTTCTCTACTTGTTCTTTGTTTAATATTTTATCGAGACTTGCTCCTTCCCTGAGGCACCACCCGCTTCTTTGGAACAAACGTGAGCTCTACAAAATTCAATCCTTTGCATGGTTTGTGTACCACCATCGGGCTCTAACCGAGATTAATCTCAAGTCCATGCACTAGCATTTGGCTAGTCGTTGTCACATTTGCAGGTTGCAGGAGGAGAGTTGCGAGCATTTATTCTTTGGTTAATCCAGAGGTTTGGGGATGTATGGCAGATTCAGATCCCAGAGTATGGTCATTCTGAGCTGGAGTTTTGGGTGTGCTGGTCCTCGATTGATGTGTGATTATGTTAGACAGCTCTGGTTACTTTTCCCGCTTGCCCTTTGGTGGTCCGTCTGAATGTCGAGGAATCGCCAAATCTTCCAGTCCAGACCTATCTCAAAGGCAGCGGTTTGGATGGTTGCTCTTCAGTGGCTCATTGGTTGGTGGCAGACTTTTGCCGGGTTGGATGCTCCTGAGACGACTCGGTTGAGATGCGTCTGGGCTGAGGGCCTACATATATCTTGATTTATTTATTTATTTTGTCTTGTGGTTACTGTTATAGTTGTGCCTTGAGGTTTGTTTTTGGCTGGTGATGCCACTTGTGGCATTACCACCTTTTTTGTACAGTTTTTTTTTCCATTAATAGATAGTTACCTTACCAATAATAAAAACTCTTAATGGTTCATTTGAGACACTACTGCAAAGTTTACATGTAGGTTGTAGCAAAATATATATTCTTCAAAATCAATGAATTTTCAATCTTCTTTATTCTTGAATGTAAATAAAAAATACATGCACTGATTTACAAAAATGATAGCTTGTTTGGTAGAGATTCGCAAAACTGAAGGAACCGAGAAACTAACTCGCCTAGAAAACACCAAGAGGACAGATTATGCTCGGTTTTAGAGACATAAGCAGTATGCACTTGTATATATGTTTATTCTACTAAGAAATCACATCAACGTCCTTGAAATTTGAATACTCATATCTTAGTTTATTTTGTTATGAACATTTCCATCACAATCACTTCCTTTCAAAGACAAATAAAAGTACTTATATCATCTACATGGTACTACATGGAGAAGTACAAGTGTGATTTGTAACAGTTCTATACATCAGCGTTTATGATATATATAAAAAAATTCTTAGTCTTCATCTTAATGAAGTAGATTTTAATTTTTAGAATGTAAAATTGTATAACTTGGTCAATTGTTACCATGACTTTGGAACCACTTCTTCAATCAAGATATGATACGTAAGAATATCGGATGGTACAATTTGTACGGAATGTGGTAAAGAAATACACATCAATAAGGTTTAAACACTGGGAATCCCTTGTATCATTCTAATCATATTCAAAGATATATCAAGTGCCAAACTTGAGCTTGAGTCATATTATAGTGAACCGGTAATTTTGAGATTATATCATTCACTATAGCTCTTACAAAACTGTTGAAATCATTTCACATTTTTTCTCTTCCAGTACAATTATCTTTTTTTAATTAATATTTTTAAGGCTTTCCGCAATTACTGCCGTTGCCGAAACAGACATCTGAATATAGAAGTATGTGCCAAAGAAATTACGCAAACTTAACTCATCCCACCTTGTGCTTGTCTTCAGCAAAAAACATCCGCACATCACCCATATATGAAAGGCTGCAGATTGTTGAATATAGATCTTCCTGTTTCAAAGAAAGTTAATATGTGAACTGGAATTACATGTGAGTAATTTATAAAGAGATGGACTGATGGAGAACAAACCTCTGCAAATTCAGGTGGTAAGAGTAACAGGGCAGCAATTGCTGCAGCCTTTAGATTTACTCTGTTGACCTTTCCAATACCAAAATTGTCAATAAGAACGAAAACCTGCATGATAACACATGACGTCTAAAAAAAATTCCACAAACCTCAGAAAATGCTACATACGCAGAATAAAAATGCAATAGCAACAAATCTGACTGGACATAATATAACTTTTGGTGGTTTCGCATTTATGGACTAGCCACATCACGTGGAGCGGCAAAACACAAAAGTTATCTGCTTCTCAATTCAATATACTAAACTACGCTAAACTACAACACTAGAAGCCAAATTATAATAGCCACCACTTCCTATCCATGTAAAATGTAATATACAAGTTATATACAAACTTGACAAGTTAATTTTGGATAAAGCCTAATTTTTTTTAATGGTAACAGGGAAAGAACTTTGCACTTCAAAAGAATAGGATAAGTCCAAGTTTTTAATGGTAACTGCTTTACACTTCAAAATAATAGGACTAAACAGATAATCTAAATTATTCTGATCTCTGTTACACATGAAAACCTAACTTAAGAGATGAGACAGATGCTTATTCAGATAATTAGAATGAAATGTTTGGGGTATAGTAGTAGTATCAAGCTTCAAATGAAAATTTTAGATTTCGAATATTTGTTGCACTTCAGCAGTTTCTCGGCATTTTATTTCATTCACAAGCTAGAGGATACTTTTAGGTTTACATGAACTTTTTAAATGAAAGTCCAACAAAACAGTTTAAAGTGAATAGGCACTCCAGTACTTAATGATTGTAAAGATTTCCTTTTTTATTTCAATGAAGATTGTAAAGACTATACTTGCACATTCTAATTCTTTTGAGTTCCATTTTTGCTAGATATAAGCCAAAACACAATGTTGTGTGGTCACTAATTGGTTTTGACTACTATATGAGCATATTCATCCAAAGATAAAGATGAAATTTTCTTGTGAAACACTAATTCTTGTTCCGAAAAACTTCAGGAAACAGAGTACTTCCACAAGACGATAAGAAAATATGCAAATCAACCACATACAGATTTGAAGTGGAAAAATAGTAATCAGCACACCTCAAAGCCAACATACAGGTTTTTGCAAGCGACCACTGAGATAGAATCTGTTCCAACTCAAGACATCGCAGGCCAAATCATGAATCCCGACAACTCCATATTTTATCTTCTGCAGAAAACAAATGAACAAATCCAGTAAGACCTAAAAATGGAATGGGAAAATAACTCCACCTGCAGCCAAATAAAAACAAGACCTTGTCGTTCCATGGCACGAACGGATTAAAGTGGACTCCCACCCCAATATTATCAGCAACCTGAGTGATCTGCAATAGAATCGGAAAGTCGAAAAGGTAAAGAATTAACATTAAACGAAAACGAAACAGGGAGAACAAAGCTAACCGCTTTAGCACCAAGGCATGCCATCCACGACGCGTAGTGGTTTCTGTTCCTCTCCAGATTCTAAACAGCATGCATATAAACAATACATATTAAAAACGACATGTGATGTGAAGTTAATTCGATTTGCAACCAACGCAACGCATAGAACAGAATACCTAACCTACCTCAGAGTGCCACTGGAGTGGGTCAGAGACACCCAAGATGTAATCCACCATTGGCAAAGGCATTACCCCCTGCAGTGCCGTGCCAAGCCAACATCCAAATCAGACACCATCCATATAACTAAGATGTGAGAGAGTTGATGAACCTTGTTTTGGGTGGGGTTGGAGTGGAGGATGGAAGACCCATATGCGCAGCAGAATTCCACCGGAGGGAGGACTTCAAGTGCTGCCGCCAACTCTTCTGACGATATCACCCCCATTTTCTTACCCAAACTAAACCAAACCAAACTAGGGCTGCCTCAGCTGTGCTGACCATTTGAAACATTAATATATTTAGTTAATCCTCGGAAAATTACTTAAATTCGTATACATGATATATCATTTTGTCTCTCTCACGATTCTACTTGTATATATGATATATTGGCATTTAACTCTCATATCACTAATCTCTTTTTATTTTTCTCTCATAATCATAAAAAAATAATGTTTCGAAAGTCATGAAATATTCAACTTCTTTTTAATAAAAAAATAAAAAATAAAAAATTTAGGGGGCGTCCGGCTAAGACGCCCACACGGGGAGGCGCATGTTGCAGACGCCCATTTTTTTTAATAATCTTTTTTAAAAATTATTGTGTGTTATCTCAAATTAATCCAGGTTCCGTTCCAAGATTTTTGGTATTAATTAGTAATTATACGGCTTGAATATTATACGGGTGGATTACAATGAGTTTTTTGCAAGTGACGAATATTCAAAATTTTCCACATCCAACAATTTCAAGATTCAAAAATTTTTAGGCGGTGTTGCCCTCTTGCCACCCCCGTCACATCACCGGTGAGGTGGAATGACGCTCGTTCACCGGGAAGTGAGACCACTGAACGACCTATCAAGGTGGTATTTGGTAATGGAAAATTTTGAATCTTCATCATTTGCAAAAAAACTCATTGTAATCCAACACGTTACCACCGAAATCATGCAACAGAACCTCAAATAATTTGAGATAACACACCGTATAATTTTAAGATTTTTTTTTGGATGGACGTCTTAGTCAACCCCTCCCCCTAGGGGAGACATCTGGCTAAGACGCTTCCTCCAGGGGGCATTTTAGTCAGGCGTCCGACCCGATTTTTTTTTGCTGGGCTTACTTCACCGAATCCAGACACTTCGTCAGACAATTTCGTGGTGTTTGTACTGAGAAAATGAGGAAAACGTAGGCAGAAACCTTATTTTAAGAGACATGACGAAATAAGTATTAAATGAATTGTGAAAGGCAAAATGGTAATTGTTGGGGGTGATTTAAGTAGTTTTCCAGCGATGAATAGTAACTTTCTATATTTATTGCAAAATTAAGGTCTCAAGAGCAATTTCTCCAATATCAAAACTATTTCCTTTCAATTTCATCTCTTGACGACCAGAAATGATTGCATCTTAAAAAAATGTTACTCCTTCCGATTGAGCTCATGATGTATGACCTCGCTTACAATGTGGTACTGTGGAACTTCACGTACCTTACCAATCGCCCCCCCAAATTCATCAATTCGTAGGATAATTGGTCAAGTTCCGACAAGCTTGCAGCGACTAGACTCCCGACCGTCACTCCTCTAGATATAGAGGTAACATATATACACACATGTACTTTGTAATTATCTTACTTCTAATATAAAATGTCAAAATCTTGTAATTCAGGCTTGTGTGTTTACATTTGCCAATCAATTAATAAAATTTTGCTCTTTTAAAAAAAAAAGGGTAAGATAATAAGGATGATGACGTGGCGGTGACGAAAACAAAAACAAAAACAAAAATCTGTGTTTGACGTTGTCCTTCCACGCACCACTTATCTTCTGTACTCTTTTTATCTTCCCTTCCATTCCAATCCTGCGTGTTGGGAAGAAGAAGAAGAAGAAAGAAGAGGTAGAGATGGGAACAACGTCCCACCACTTCTCTTCTCTGCTTCCTTCCACCATCCCTCCTCGTTTGAATTTCTTTCCCACGCACGCCCACACCAGAGGTACAAATCTCACCTCATTTCTCGCTGCTATCCAACATGTGCCACTCCTATATATATTTATATATTAATGTCCTCAAACACACTCTTCAACTTATCACACTTAACTATAGAGTTGTAGACCAAATCTCATCATCAGTTCCCAAATGTGTCGTAGCTTTAAGATTTTCAAGTGTTGACATCTCAATTGTAGATTTTGATTTTTTTGGAATCAATCAAAGTCTAATTAACAAGATGTTATTTCAAAGAGGGTATCGCGACTAATCGAATTTAGTATGGTATCAGACATCTACTCTCTTTGAATTTGAACATGTTGGACCTAAAAGAGAGCACATGTCAGGGGATTGATTCATGTTGTGTAATTTAAGGAAATTAGTTTTCATGGTGGAGAAAACATCGAACCTGTGGAGTGCTATAGAATCAAATTGGCATAAAGCTGAGTTCATCTCCTTTTATCCTGAATTATAATAATATTAAGACCCTATATTACTCCCCTCAACATCAACTGAATTTGACTTGAAACTCCACATTTGAAAAGGATGAGGTTGTGGTGATGCATTGGTGAAGGGACCTTTGTTTAAGCTCAATTCCAAGATAACCAACACTCTTTGTTAATGTTGTTCCTGTATATATAACTCAAGTGCTTAGGCAAGAAGTAGTGTTGTAGTACTTCTACAAGAGTGCTCTAGTTCTTTTTGCAATGAAAAGAGGATTGTTAATTATTATGCTTCCTTACACTATTTTAGGGGTACCATCATCCATTCAGATTGAGGTACTGGTTGAGTACATTGTAGAGTTCAATTAATGTGTTTCTTTCTTTTCTTTTACTGCACTTTTGAACTTGAAGATGTTGTTTAATTATAGAATTAATAATTGTATTTCTTTTTTGTTATTTGTTTTGAGCATAGTTAATTCTGGGTCTAGGCCATGCATAAGCTCTTGCTTGGGAGGTGAGAATGAGCAAAAGAAAGAACCTGGAACTTCTAATGAGGGATCAAAAATGAAGGTTAAGACACGACCCATCTCTAAATTGTCTCTAACTTTTTATCATTTTTTTGTTCTTATTGAATCTGCTCTTATGTTGAAGTAAGTTTGTTCTAGATATGAAATCCATTAGCTTTAGTTTTTTTGTGGAAATTCAGATGAAAAATCATTTTGATGTTATGAATGGTAGCATTCTACTTGTCTTTTTTGTAAAATATGTTTCTACTTCATCTTACCAAAATTTCATTTTCAGGAAGAAAAGGCACTTCCTTCCAGACGTAGATGTTTGACATGCTTATGTGGTTCTTTGACTCTAGTAAATATGGCCAATTTGTCTACTCAAACACCAATAACCTCTGCTTTGGAAGAAAGAACTAGTTGTCGAAACTGTGGTGGTAGTGGTGCTATATTATGTAAGTCTCTACTTCTCAGATACTTCAGCTTTACATATGATGCAGATATGAGAATGTTGTAGATATTCATTGACAAAAAATGCTTTTTAGGTGATATGTGTGGTGGCACCGGTAAGTGGAAAGCTCTGAACAGGAAACGAGCTAAAGATGTTTATGAGTTCACTGAGTGCCCAAATTGCTATGGTATTTTTCCTTCCAAATTTGTAGTTGCTTTCAGAACACTAGCGTCGCAGTCTTTGTCATTACTGGGGGTTTTTATATATAATAATAAGCACTTTGGAGTCTGGAATTCAGAAAGCTAGCCATTTCACTTTGGGTTTTACTGGGTTTTTTCCCTGCTAAGAGCACTCGTTTTGCCTACTAACAATCTGACTGTAACGTATAATGTAAGAAAAAATGAGCTTCATGCCAACAATGATATGTGTAATTCAAAAGGTTCACCAATTGAACATAGCTATCTGTCATGTGATCATGATAATTGATCGTACAAACAGATTACTATCAGACTCTCAGTACATCACACTTCGCAATGTTGTTTTTATATTTAAAAGATGTTAAGGTTTATTTTACTCTCTCTCTTTTTTGGATTGTGCAGGGAGGGGGAAACTGGTTTGTCCAATCTGCCTGGGTACGGGTTTGCCTAACAACAAGGGCCTTCTAAGGAGACCCGATGCACGGAAATTGCTCGACAAGATGTACAACGGAAGGCTCCTACCAAGCTCATAGCAGCTCCAATGATCCCTAGAATCATAATTCCGGTACCAGGAACTTCGAGAAATCAAGCGAACTGAAGTTGTTAGGTTAGAGAATACAAACCTCTTACAAATGGCGTTAGGCTTGAAGAGTTGTAGTAGTTTATGACGGTTACTTATTCATACAAATGGCGTTAATATGCATACATTTTCATTGAAATTCAGTGTGTTTCTCGTCATGCGAGGAAATAAAATAGTCTTATCTATTTTTCTGGTGTTCATGGTTCATAGATCTGCAAATTTCGTTTTGGGCCTGGACGCTTCAACATCTCTAAACATTTGGGTGAGATTTTGGTAATCATTACAGACAAATTTCCCTCTCTCTCTTGTTTTCAGCTAATTAACCATTTCTTCCGGACACACATTTAGTTAGACCTTGTTCAAACTTCAAACCAACTTTAAACGATCGGTCTTTTTGAACAAAACTTGGGGAGATTTTTGTCCAGTTATTACATTACTTATTCACAATACTGGTCGTGACGACCTCATGTATGCCAATTGGATCAGGCTTGAACTGCATGGAATACCACCTTGAATCTAATCCAAAATTTCTACCACTAATCTGAACCTAATCCGGAAAGTTTTGCCACCAAAATATTGGAACCATTAAATCATTTGACTCTGCAACTTCAAACGAAAGCATGATTCGGCAATCTGTATATGTTTCTCATTTTTGGAGGAAACGATCATGTCCACAGCTGTTCATGCAGAATCAAAACTCAATTACAAAGAATGCAGTGTTATCAGCGTCATCGACACATCACAACCTAGCAAAATATGCGAAGGTTCAACATTAGTTATCTACAAATGGAAGTTGCTCAGTCTTACACTGACAATCTCTATAAGTACTCAGGCAATCTATTACCAGACAACATGCTCTAACTCTAAGCACCCTTTGTGCAAGACAATAAACAAATGCAGATGGAGTCTGTCTACTAAGTTGCAGTCAAAACAAACGAAAAGAATTGAACGAAATTTTACATCAAGTTCCTAATCCACAAAATTTTAGTTCAGCATGGTAAAACGTTGGATCATCAATAAATTCAACTAAACTAAATGAGTGGTTAGCCGCAGCCTTCTCCGTGCTTGCCTTATCGGGCAAATCAGATCTTACAATATCCGGGTATTCTTGCTTGTGCACTTCTTCTATAACTTTCCGTCCTTGACTAAAGCTGATGACAACTCTTGCACCTATTCACATTCAATACGATCATTAAATCCGAAACAAAACCAAAGAACATGAGATCCTCTAGATAGAGTAAAGCCACATTCAGTTTCTATTGCTCCACCGGTTATTGTTTTTGTTATAAGGTAAAACCACTTTGAAAAGTACAATCTAATTCTGTGTGAAGCCACATAATCCCTAAGGTTCGAAACCACTTGAAATTTCAAACATTTTCGCAAATAATATATAAGGCAGATACCATTCCGGAACATAAACAATAAGGTCAAAATTTCAAAATTCTACATATTTCTCGTCAGTTAACGAAACAACTTGGGTTGCAAATTTACAACCACAGTATTAGACAATTCACTCTTTACCTACTGCATTATGACCAGTGTACCAAACGTGATAGTAACCAATTTACAACGAACTTCACCTTTTCCTTTCAACAACGGAACTGATGCAATGTACAATTCACAGTAAACTTCCACATTATGACCAATGCATTATACAACCCCTGCTTAGTTTCAATCATCACACCAGCACTAGACAGCTCGCACTTAGCTTCCCATATTGTAAGCAATGGACTACAAAATTTACAATTTGCTTTCAACATTGTCAACAATGTATTACGCAACTCAAACAAAGCTTTTATCTTCAACCTATCCACTAGATAATTCGCATTTGGCTTTCAACATTTTAATTAATACAATATACAATTACCACTAACCTTCCACACTATGACCAACGCACCATGCGGTAGGATCTGTTACCGTTAGTATGGTTGTACACAATAAATGGTCAGAGTTTCATTCAATAGATGAGAGGGAAAAAAGACAATGTGGCTCACATGTAAAGTTGAACTAATCATATATGATTTGAAACATACCGGCGAAATCGAAGGCTCACGACAAATTAACATTTAGCAATCGAACAACGTAGTGTCGCATTGTAAAACTTGCACTTTAACTTCCTCCCTTAAAAGATAACCAATGCACTTGACAATTCACAGATAGGCCTCCAACTCAACAACCAATGCAGTATGCACTAAACCACTTGACAAACTAAACATATAGAAAGTTAGAAACTGAACCTGAAGTGCACCGTCCGGCCAAGGCCGCTAAAAGCTCGTCCGCGGAAACGCCCAATCCGGGAAAGTAACAAACGAACACCACATCCAAAGGCAGGAACTTCTCCGGCACGGCCTCAACTGGCCCCTGCCAGCACCTAACCTCGTCGTACTTCTCCTTGATGAGCGCCAGCTCCAGAAGAGACTCGTGCACGACGAGGACGACCTCGCAGGGGTGGTCCTCCACCAGGCGGTCGACGAACGCCACGTCCCCGAACGAGACGAGGACGGTGTCGGTCCTGGAGATGTCTCCGGAGGCGAGGACGCGGGGGATATCGGAGGGGGAGGGGTGGAGGAAGGAGTAATCGGGGTCGGAGACGGTGGGGGGGAGGCAGGAGAGAGGGTTGAGGAGAAGGAGAGGGCGAGAGAAAGAGAGGGGTTTGGAAGGGAAGGAGAGGCGTGAGGGGGAAGGAGTTAGGGTTAGGGTTTGGGGTTGGAAGGGAGAGTGGAGGAAGGTGAAGGTGGAGATGGAGAGGAGAGCCATGGATGGGGATTGGGCGGCGAAGGATGGGTTTATCGGGGTTTTTTTTGTGTTTTTACCCCTTAAATTTGTACGGAGGAAGTAAGTTTTTTTTTATATTCTTTTGTGCTCGTAAGGACGATTTTTTGTGTTTTTACCGCTTAAAATTGTACGGAGGAAGTAAGTTTTTTTTTATATTCTTTTGTGCTCGTAAGGACGAACAACGAAACAAGTTCCAAATGAATGGGGTCTGATTTGGATGTTACGTGCGAAGAAGTTTTCTCAATTCTTCGTTCATGGAGAGGCGAGAATACAATCAGGGGTGAATCCAAAAGAATTTGGTGAGTGAGATAATAATAAGATCCAACTTCACAACCATCAAATTAAACAATTAGATATCTAAATTTTGACCACACCAAAATCACCAACAAACCAAATGTTCATCACCAATATTCTCAAAATCAAACACCTAGAGATTAAATTGTGACAATAGCAATACACCAACCTAACCAAATGTTCACGACAAATCTCTCCAAAATCAAAATTTAAAATCCCAAAATCTCATTTCACGATAAACCCAACACACCTAACTCCTCAAAAGGATCCCAGAATAGCCACACAGGTTCCCACCCGGGAATCCACGCGGGGACCATCCCACGTATGAGACTTTTTGTGTTTTTTCCTTCAAATTTCCTTTTTTGATATTCATTTGATTTTTCTATTTCAGACAAGTTTTGACAAATGATATCTTATTTTATGATTTTGTCGTATATGTTTTTGTCCACATCAATGGTTGGTCTTGTATCAACGAAAATACTCACATATTGCACCCCGAAAATACCTACATTGCACCACGAAAATACTCATATGTCAACACCAAAATACCCAACATCCACCATTTCACCGCTATCACCACCAAACATTATTGTTCATCCATTCATCACTAGTTTGTAATCATACATGCACCATACCACGAAAATACCAACGATATAAGTCGAGAATAGCCTCACCTTAAACCAGAAACCCACCGAACTACAACTCGTTATCACCGCCACCGTCGCATCATCCATTAGTGAATCCACTATATTCAATGTAACCAACACCACCATCTTAACACTTACCACCACCCAAGCCACAACTTCCAACATCATCTTATCATCCATCACTACTTAACCATAACTTTAGACCACCACGGCAATAAAACGACCACCCAAATCACAATTCCATCAATTACCACCATCCAACCACCTTTGGTTGCAACACCACCACCACCACTATCTATCAAGGTCATTATGCTAAGACCATAAATAATAGTGCGGTTGTGATGCGGTGACGGGGACAAACCAGAAGGCTACTTTCTTGTGGACCAAAGTAAAACAGATTTACGACAACTCCATCGAAGAAACGAACCTCCCTGAGAGGAATGCGGAGTCCTTAAAAGGACGGTGGAGGAGAATTATACCTGTTGTCAACAAGTGGGTCGGGTGCTTCGATCAGGCGTACCGATGGAAAAGGAGTGACCAGAATGACGATGATGTCGTCCGGCAAGCTCACCACATCTACGAGCGAGCTCATAACTCCAAATTTCTTTACTTTGATGTTTGGGTCATGTTGCGTAGTTACCCGAAATGGGAGTCGCAGATCTTAGGAGAAAATGTTGTGTTGGTCGGGAGTCCCCGGAGTTCCACGATGAAAGTAGTCCCAATTTTGGAAGTCTTGGGAAAAGAAAAGGCAATGATGAATCTAGGATGCAATCATCATCAGAGACAAAAGAAATGACGTCAGGACCGTCTGCACGCCCACCATGTGTCAAGAAGACAAAAAACAAGGCTAAAAGTTCATTAGGCCCCGAATGCAACACCAATGTTAGGGAACTTGCACAACAAATTGCTTATAACACCTAAGTAAGAGAAGATGGTGTAGGATCGTGTACGACGATTTCTAATCATTTTTAAGTTAATTACCTACTTGTTTAAGCAAACAACGAATGCATCGTGCAACTAAAAACAAACAAGCAAGTAAAGAAGAATTAAGGCAAACCACAAACGAAGACGGGGATTTTTATAGAGGTTCGGCCTCCCGCGTACTTCATCTCTTGCAAGTTCCGCTCGATCTCCCTCGAGCTTCACTCACGACTTCACTAATCACTCCCTGTTCCGGGCCGGGAGAGAATGCATTTACAATCTTCAAGCTCACGAACAACCCTCGTCGAGCTTGGCTCCTCCTCTCACAATCCAAGAGGATCACTTTGGGCTCTCACCGAAGTCTATACTCTTATCTCGGGCTTTCACTAAGACCCTTGCTACTTTGACAAAGTTTGAGTGAACAACACTCTCCAATCTTGAGCACACTTGAGTAAGAATAGGATTGATGACTAAAGTGATGAAGGTTTGAGACTTGGAGTGTTTGGAGTTTTCTCTCTAATGTAGTGGACAATATAGAGTGGGAGAGTTGTGTAAAATGGTGTTGGACAACTCTATTTATAAGCTCTAAGTGAGTTATAGCCGTTGGGACAAGTTTGGTAACAGTTTGTGTAAGAAACACAAAACAGTAAAGTGCATGTCACATTTCAAAGCAAAAACGGTCAATCGAAACTGTCACACCGGTCGACCGGTTGGTCAATTTTGGCTACAACTTAAGTTCACTTAAGTTAACGGTCGAACACCGAATAAGGTTCGATCGACTGAAAACTAACATGCTCTACGGGATTTGCGAAAATGATCAAGTTCGGTCAGCCGATCCAAAGTCTTCGGTCGACCGAAAACTTCCAGGCAGTTGCACATTTTGGAGACAATTAAGTTTGATCGACCGAAACAGGTCCACGGTCGACCGATAGGCAATTGTATTTTGGGGTATTTGGGAATAATTTGAATACGACCGTTGGTATAATACGACAAGTCTAACGGTCGGAAAATTATGTTTATTCGGTCAACCGAAAAGGTCTGCACGGTTGACCGAATGTGGGCAGTTAAAACACTACAGGATAAGTGATCACTCAATCGACCGAAAGGCTTGGGTCGGTTGACTGAATGTGGTCAGACAGTTCTGGTTTAGTTTTAGTGTTTTCCGGTCTAAGTTTGGGTGATCTATTTAAGTCCAATTGATGTGAATTTTTGTGTGTGATTTCTATAAGGAACCTAGTATGTATGTGAGTTAATTTTAGCTCAAGTATGCTCAATTACACAATGTTCCTAAGACTCAAAGAAATGCAAATACATGTCTTCAAATGAGCTTGATTACATGTCTTGACTTGAATCATTTCTTCCTTGGGTATTGATCACTTGTAGATAGAGGTGAGCATGCGGTCCGGACTGGACCGGGATTTTTTCCAGGGTCCGGACCGAAGACCGGATTTTTTAAAATAAAAAACGAAAAGCGGACCGGTCCGTACCGGAACCGAAATTTCAAAAAGGTCCGGACCAGAACCCGGACCGGTTGGATCCGGTGCGGACCGAACCCGGACCGACCGGATGGGGTAATGCTCACCCGTACCTGTACAAGTTAGCACAGAGCAATATATATGATATGCAATATGTTTGCTACTCTACATTGATTACAATTAAGATTATGTTGATTAAATCATCAAAACATAGATTAATGTCAATTGATATTTTAGTATTTTCTGGTCTAAGTTTGGGTGATCTATTTAAGTACAATTGATGTGAAATTTTGTGTGTGACTTCTATAGGAAACCTAGTGTGTATGTGAGTTGATTTTAGCTCAAGTATTTTAAATTACACAATGTTCCTAAGACTCAAAAGAAATGCAAATTACATGTCTTCAAATGAGTTTAATTACATGTCTTGACTTGAATCATTTCTTCCTTGAGTCTTGATCACATGTAGAAGTTAGCACAAAGTAATATATATGTTATGCAATATGTATGCTACTCTACATTGATTACAATTAAGGTTAGGTTGACTAAATCATCAAAACATAGATTAAGGTTAAAAGGCCAACAAATGGGTTTTCCAAGGAGAAGGAATTAGCGGAGCGAAATTTTCAAAGACATGTAAAAAAAACTAAACTCGACACACTACACTCTCTCATGAAAAATGACATCATGTTGGAGCGGGAACAAAACATAATGGCGAAACTCATCGACTGGGTGTGGTTTCATGTAGTTTGTTAGTTTATATTAGTTTGTATTTCATGTAGTTTATGTTACGTGTAGTTTGTTGGTTTGTATTTCGTGTATTTTGTATTTCGTATCGCTCTGTATTACGTCTACTTTGTATGTCGTACCGCAATGTGTTGTTCTTATGATGTTTTAGTATTAATATATTTTCTAATTTAAGCATTAAATATGGATTTACCTTTGATTTAGGTAATTTAAATATTTAAAATATTTTTCAAATTAATTACATCAAAATTATCACCCCACATTAATCAAAAATACCCAATGCATTATCAATTACTTCTAATAACAAATCCTCCACTAAAATTAAAAAATTAAAAAAATTTAACCAATCGGGACGCCCGGTGCACCGGATCACCCGCCCGGGTGGGCGCCCAGGGCGGTCGGCCGCCCCCGTTAACGGGGGGCGCCCAGGAGGCAGGGCTCGCCCGACCCGTTAAGAATGCCCTAACCACCATCAACACCACTTAATTGTTATGGCTCATCCCTCCACCATTAGTTTTAATCATAAAAAAATACGTTATTCCACAAAAATACCCACAATATAACTTAGATATACCACCACTCTAAATCGAAAATATCAATCATGGCCACTGACCTACAACATGTTAGGATTGATGACCTACTTAATGTTTAATCAAATTACGTTTAATCTCTACTTAAACAAACAAGATGTGCAGCGGAAACGAATTTAAACAAGTAGGGAAGGAACAAGCAAACCACAATGGGCACGGGTGTTTTTATAGAGGTTTAACATCCCGCCTACTTCCTCTCTTGCAAGCTCTGTTCGATTCCACGAGCTCCGCTCACGACTTCACTATCCACTCCTCGTTCCGGGCCGGAAGAGAACACCTTTACAATATTCAAGCTAGTGAATAATCCTTGCCTAACTTGAAATCATCATCTCATAATCTGAAAAGGATACTTCGGACTTTCACCGAAGTCTCTACTCTTTGTCTAGGGTTTTCACCAAGACCCTTGCTTCTTGACAACAAAGTTTGAGTGGAACAACACTCTCTAACTTGAGCACACTTTGAGTATGATATAGAATTGATCAAAGATTTGGAAGTTTAAGGCTTGGAGTGTATCATTTAGGGTTTTGAGGATTGGGAGACTTCTCTCTAATATATGAGACAATTGGAAGTGTGAGAGTTGTGTAAACAATGTGTTTGGACCTCTATTTATAAGCTCCTAAAGATTTTTAGTCGTTGGGAAAAAAAATGATTGAGTTGTATGTAAGATACACAAAATAGAAATTGAAGTTCTGCAATCCTATCCTTCAACGGTCGACCGAATCGGGGTAACCGGTCGATCGTTTCCTAAATGTAAGGAAACGTTCAAATAGAATTAAGCTTCGGTCGAACCAAAACGGCTCTCACTTAAGTGAACGGTTGAACTAAATAATTCAGGGGGTTTTGGCCAGGGTAAAGGTGATCGGTTGAACGAAAGGTGCTTCGACCGAAAATAGGAACTTTTGGGCTTAAGATATATCTTCATCCGGTCGACCATTCTAAGGTCAACGTTTGACCGGTGACCAATTGTATTATAAGGGTTGGTTGAATTTATACGAATACGATTGTTGGTATATTACGACAAGGTTAACGGTCATCCGAAAATGCGGAAACGATTGACCAAAAGGTCAAAAACGGTCAAACGGTGAGCTAGGAAATTACACTTAGAAGTTCTGTTATAATCGGTCGAACAAGGCACTTGTTCCGGTCGACCGATAGGCACATGTAATTTAGGTTATGGTTTAATGATTTTCTGGTTATGGTTTAGGTGATCTATTGAAGTCCAATTGATGTGAAATTTTGTGTGTAACTTCTACAATGAACCTAGTGAGTAAGTTTTAACTCTTGTATATTCAAGATTACACAAGTTCATAAGACTTAAAATAAAGGCAAATTACATGTCTTCAAAAGCTTAATTACATGTCTTGACTTCAATTCCATTCTTCTTGAGTCTTGATCACCTGTATATGTTAGCACAATACAATATATCATCTATACATTATGTGTGCTACACTACATTTGATTGTGATTAAGATTAGGTTGATTAAATCATCAAAACGGATTAAGGCCAAAAAGTCAACACAACATGCCATCACTGTTGTCATTCATCATCCAATATCACCCAATCCCTCACCACCACCATCATCTTATCATTCACCGCCACTTAATCCACCACATTCTGGCGTGCTCACCACTATTTTATCATTTATCAACACCCAACCACCACTTTCGTCCACCACATTGATTCAATCATCACCCACATTTTAGTTGGAACCACCCCATATCATCCACCACCACCAAATCAACACCTTCGGCCACCATGCCACCACCATCCCATCAAGGTCATCGTCCAACCACCACACTAACTGTTGGATTTCATGCCCCTATGTATGTATATATTTAAAAATATATATACATGCATGTAGGATCGATTGCCATATTTTCAAAAGATTTTATGTACATTGTTTCATATTTATTCTAATATCATGTAATCTACATTTATATTAAAATAAATAGAAGATAATCATACCCAAAGATTCTCTAAAACCTTTATGAAAATCTGGAGATGTGTTGCTCGTCGAATTGTCTGTCGATTCGCCTCCAATTGTTCACCATGAGTCACCCAATTTTTGTCCGGTCGACCGATCATGAAACGGTCTACCTTTTTGACCCAATTTTACCTTTGTTAAATTTTGGATTTACATCCAACAAAATTCGATCTTTGGGGTTTTTAGCAAATTCATATATCATGCAACATATTATCTTATGTAATGTCAAACTATTACACCACATAATACATACATCTCATATGAATTTATTTATGATTCTAATTATGTCAATTTTCATGATATATTGATTTTATCGATTCACCACATGTATCACATTTCACATGAAACCTGATACATCATATAAACATAAAATCAAATTTCTTGTGTTTCCAATTTTGTGGTGTGATTTATAGGAGGATCTAAGCTAGATTGACAATGATATTAAACACTTAATACAATAAGTTATATGTGGTATCTAGCTACACGTTATAGTTACCCAATTAGCATAGATGTCATGTTCCACTTGAACTAAACACGATTATTTAGTGACGTAAGGACATCACTTGTGTCTATCACTTGCCTCGTGATATTAAGAGAATTATACAACGTAGAAATGTGTCACCTTTTATATTATATACTCATTTCTTGATCTCTTAAAATAATTATAAATATGTAACTTAACACAACTCACATTGTGCACATTATAATTTTATTTTATCAAGAGGCCCACTAATATCATCAATCAAGTCAAGAGGGGCAATGATAATCTTTTGACTAACTATCTTTTTCCAACATAAGTCATGTTCAACCAACTGTTGTCTTTATCACTATGCTCAATGATAGTTTTTGACACTAATCAAATCAAATTAAATACTGTTGTCTTTATCACTATACTTTCTTATGTGAAAAGATATAAGTCTCATATCTTAGAATTTAAGACACAATGAAATATTAATGACACTAAACACAATTCCATAATGTTTCATTTGTTATGTCTATTCAATATATAAAAGTAACATTTTTCCTATTTTATATACTCGTGTCATTAAATATTTGTAGTCGCAATACTCTTTAACCAACACGACAATCCTATCTCGGTAATTAATATTTCATGTCAATTACTATTATTGTGAATAACTTTTGATTTATGTAAACTATTATCTTTAATTTAGAGTTCTACAATTAAAGACTAAGAGCATCTTCCTTAACACTTCTAAAAGACGAATACATTAATCAATGAACAAAATATTTGCACTTGCAATTCACAATAATTGACATATAAAAGTAAACTTTTAGAACACATTCCCTTCACTAACACCACGTAATCACCATTGCACATCAGAAATACTTAGACTATACAACAAAACTACCCATGATATAACTTGCAAATACCCACTCTCTATACCGAAAATACCCATAATGACCACTGGACTACACCCGCCCCACCACCACTATCATCGTGCTAATCATCAATATCATCACCACCAAAACACCATGGCTCGTCCATCGATTGCTAGTTCTTAATCACAAATAACCACGTTGTACCATGAAAATACCCACAAAATAACTTGAAAATACCAACACTCAAAAACAAAAATACCCATCATGCCCACTGAACTACTACTTGTCACAATTGCCACCATCGTCGTCATTCACCATCTGTTACCACCTAATGCACCACCTTTTGCAACCACCACCACTATCTTATTATTCACCACCATATAAATCCACCACATCCACCATTGGCGTCACTAAGACAACCATGAGACATGACACAAAACAACCAACCACTAGAACACCACTATCACCATCATCAATTTGTCACCTACTGACATGCCACCCCCACTTTCCACTACCGCCTTTACCACCACCTTCCGCTATTACACATCATCACCTCTTTTCTCCATCTTTGCCACCACAACCGTCACCTCTTTCTTCCATACAAAATGAAAGAAACGAGTGAAGAAATGAAAATAGTGTTGAATAGAGAGAAAGATGAGGTGTGTTTCTAGTTTTATAAATGACAAAATTCAAAAAATTGAACCAAAGTTCCCTTAAAAACTCACACGTGTGAGTGATGGTGTTCTAACGAGTGTTTGAACTTGATTGGTCAGTGAGTAGATGGGGGTAAGTGGGTGAGAATATGGTAGGGAAACCATTTTCATTCCTTGGATAGAACAACAATAGAAGAGAGGTTAAGTGATCCTTCGAAATTGAAATTTTGGATTTTTTGTGTTTGGTCCAAATACATACCATTTAGATGGAATTTGAAGTAGATAACAATGAGGTCGAACAGTCCAAGTACTGGAATTAAGATAACTGTAAGCAAATTTGGGAAACGCAACCATACTACTAGTTTGACACAATAGTATTAGTATTATTGGGTCAATGACCCAGAAGAATTATATAAGCACTACTTAAGCCCAGTAGAATTTTCGACGGCCCGAAAGATGCAGATGTCCAGAATACTACAGCAAAAGGAAATCAAGCTTCAAGCTTTCACATACATATCTGTCAATAATTCAATATCTTTCTTTTCGAAAGAGGATATCGATATGTTTCAAAATAAAAAAGTAGTGATGACTTCACCTTTCAAAAGGAATTATTGGATAGCATTACAACTAAAAGTACACTTTTCAATTTTCCATCCACGATTTCCTTGGACAGCATTTGATTGCAATTGTGTTATTAGCATGAAAACATATGACTATATAAGAGGAAATCAACACGGCGACACCGGTTGACGCGGTATAAGAGGAATTGGGCTTTAATCGGTGAGATATGATCCGGAATCCATCGGAGAAGATTTTGGAATCCATAAAAAAAGAGATAACTCCAATTTTAGGGCAAACCAAAAAAAAACAATCTATTCTCGTTCGTTCTTCTCAAATATAAAGCATCACTAGATAACCCTAAAGAATACTTAGTAATTTGCAATAATAACCCTAAAGCATACTAATATATCATCACTAGATACTAATTAAGTCAAAACAATACTAATTCTAAAGATAACTTTGATCCTACTTTGTGTCCTACATCACCGGTTCGGCAAAATCACATCAAATTAGAGATTTTAACCAAAAATAGGGGGAATAATGCAAAGGACGTTTATAGAAAGCATAACCATTATATATATGTGATTTTTTTACAGAAGTTCTAAAGGTACTAAAACTAGTGAATGATATTATTTGCGATTATTCAATGTTTACATTATCCGTGCTTCAATAAAATCCCTTTCATTCCCATCTGCACTTCGTTTTGTCGAGAAGTTTTTGTACTGGGTTTAGAGGAATTGTCATTTCCTATTAGAGACTAGTATCTATTCGTATCAACTAAAGTCAATTCCTTAATATTACTTTATTCTAAGATTCTAAATTACCAAAGCAGACCTGAGTACCAAGTCGACTCGTTGAGCTAATCGTACCCTACCTAACAGGCTGGTCCCGGGTCCCAGCGGGTTTGATATTTTCATGTATTTTAGGTATTTTAAAGGTATTTTTTTAAGATTTTTGTAGATAATTTAATATAAAAAAATTAAACGTGTCGTATCGTGTCGACCGTGTCCACACGGCCATAAGTCGACTCCAGGTCCACCCCAGCATGATAACCACGGCAGGCCGGCATGCTGGGTTGGGCCTGGAGCGGCCTGACTCCCAGGTCTACCAAAGCTAATGTCTAGTTGGTAGTTAATTGTTTTTTAGTTTTGTCCATCCCACCCACCTCTCATTACTCATATATTAGCCTCTCTTCCACTGGGTTCGATGAGATTCCATGAAATCCAACGTGAATTCTCCCGAATGTGACTGAGGACGACGTAAGGGACAAAAGATATGGGTAGTCACGTTCACCTTACAACTTCCAATTTACAGTGCCAAAAGTGATAAAATCATAAAAGAACATAAATTTCGAAGATACTTCATAAATTTTGAATTTTCACTGGATATTTCTTTCAAATATCTTCAAACTTCATTTTTTCGAATTGCGACATTTGTTGTCATGTTGTTTTATTCTTAAGTTGTCCCTTATTGATCAAGTAATTTGTGATCCTTAAGATGTGTTATTTAAAAGTGGATAATTTGATCATAAAGCTAGAGATAATTAACCGCAATGACATAAAAAGCTAAGACATGATTGATTCTAATTAGGGGTGCACACGGGTCGGGTTGAACCCGAAACCGACCCGAACCCGACTGGTCGGGTCGGGTTGGGTCGGGTTGGTAGGTGTTTCGGGTTGGGTTGGGTTAAAATTTTTTGAAACCCGAATTTTCGGGTCGGGTTCGGGTTGTAGGGGTCGGGTTGACCCAACCCGACCCGAAACCGCATAAACCCCTAAAATCCAACGAAAATCCCCAAATCCCCATTCGTTCTCCTCCCCATCCTCCCTCACCTCGACCTCCTCCACCTCCTCACCTGCCTCCCCCGCTTCCTCTTCCGCGACGCCTCCACTCTCTCCTCCCTTCTCCGCCTTCACGTTGCCTTCCTCCGCTCCCTCCTCCCCTCCGAGGCCCTCCTCTTCCACACCCTCCGCCGAAACCCCTCCCTCCTCAACTACGACGTCACCCGCGTCGAATCCTCCGTTTCCCTCTTCCGATCCGTCGGCGTCTCCGGTCCCGACCTCGCCACCGTCCTCAAGTCCCGCCCGACGATTCTCTCCAGATCCACGCTTTGATTTCCATGTCGAGTGGTAGGTGATCTTTCATACATAGTGGTTGTTGACTTATTTTATCTTCTAAACACCATGTTGTTATTTATTATCCACAGATTTTACTGTGGGAAGCCGATCCAGTGCACCCGACCCAACCCTGGCTCGCCATCGCCGACGACTCCGACCACGTCTCCGTCTGGAATTGGGAACACCGCCAGGTGAGGGGTTACTTTCTAAGATTTGCTTTTCTAAGCCAGATTTGGTGATCTGGCCTTTGATGATCTGGCCTTTGGTGATTTGGTTCATGTTTTTCTTCATGTTTTTTGTGCTAGAATTGATGATGTCGGTGGTTGGAGGTGTTGGTTAGGGTTGTCTGAAACTCTGAATTTGTGCTTACTTTGCTGGATAAGGAATTTACGGGTCCAACCCGATCCGACCCGACCCAACCCGAAAATTTCGGGTCGGGTTGGGTTCAACCCGAATCGGTTCGGGTTCGGGTTGAGTATTTCCCTAACCCGAAAATTTCGGGTTGGGTCGGGTTTCAGCCCCAACCCGACCCAACCCGACCCGTGTGCACCCCTAATTCTAATGATGGACAAAACACTACTAATTACAATCAAGACATTATCATGCAGCCGAAAGAGCTTAGATTCCTCTCTTCTATTTATACGCATTCCAGTACGGAGAAAAGATGATGCACGTCTGCGTTAATACTTTCGGCAGTGGTAGGCGTTGTATGTCCCACCATGGTTGACAAGTATTTTTGTAACATTATTCTTCAATCTTCATCACCATAAAATTTATTAACAATATGTTATAGATCACTACTTTATTTATCAGCAAAAGTGTAAAACACCTTCCCACGTTCTCTGAGTTTGTAGGAGTCTAATCTCGGAGAGAGATTCGTTCTATTTAATTGAGGATCAAGTTTGATAAAGTCTTTCATAAATATTCTTTCTATTTAATTGAGGATTGATCAAGTTTGATCAAGGGTTTGTTAAAGTAGCAATATATTACCCCTGTTAACAACCTGCGGCGATACAATATATTAATCAATAAGCACTTTTCCACTATGACAAAAATATATTAGCCCACGCTATAGATACAAGAAATGCTTGTTGATTTCCCTCGTATCTTGCGTGTGGATCATCCATGTGACCACAACTTTGTTAATATATCTTTTTGATAAACACAACTTGCCAATGTCTGGAGATTGTTATTTATTTAGCAGCCTACATCCCCCGAGTTCAGGAAGGTGGTCGGTCTAACCGTCCCACCTGCAATTTTCTTGGACTTCTCACCTAGCTCGGTTTTTCTTTAGTTAATACATATTTTATACTGGAAAATTGTAGTGCCCAGTAAATCCAGGTGACATACTTGAAGTTAAACACCAACCCAAGGGAGGGTCATCCACTCGAAGTTCCATAGTCACTAGATTGTTTATCCGGCAGTAGTTTTAGGAATGAAGTGGAAATGGGGTTTTGTCATCTCGATTGAATATTAACTTTATTTAACTAAATTCGAACTTGTCATTCGTTTTGTTAATAACTTGTGACGTTAGACATACTAAAGATCTAACGACCAAGTTGGTTTTTACGGTAGTAGCTTAATGGCTGCAAAACAAAAGTGCTTTCATAGAAAAGGCACTGGAGCCTTTAAAGGATCCGCAATTTTATATGTTTATAAAATCAAATGACCATCAAACCGAGTTGGCCAAATATTTAATGAACGAATATCTAAAATTGATTGTGTTATTTTATTCAGACCGATTTGCTTAAACTAGAAACATGAACTTTGATTCGCAAAATTTAAACCAAATTCAGCACAAACTTTAGTTAAATGAGGTGAAGCTATAATCAAAACACCAAACCATCCAAATTAATCCCAAGTTGGAATGAGAAACCAAATATACCTCACTTCCATACAAACTTTATTTACTTACAAATTCATCCTACCACTCCCGAACCAAATCCAAACATCAACTAGATGACAGTTCAGTTGGTCGATCATACTAACTCGATAACAAACAAAAGTAACAAAACAACTCACTCACTTACTCATCAAAGGAAACCACATCTCCCTAAACGTGGACTTGTAACAAACCATGAAGATAAGCAAAACAAGCACCATAGCCACGCCCCACGGCGACCCGTCGCCCCTTTGCCACGTGTCTCTCTCGGGAAGAGGCACAACAAACGGGACCCACCTCCGGTCGACCCCAGAGAGGCAGTGGAGTGCTAAGAGGAGGATAACTGGGAGCAAGAGGACGATCATCTTAACATGGTCCAACAAGCTCTCCACCACCGGCTCGTAGCTTAAGTACCACGAGAGGCCGAGGAAGAGGAAGAGGATGGCGAGGAAGCCGCAGAGGTGGAACGGGAGCGGCGGAGTTTGGTCGGAGTTGTTGGAGCGGTTGTGGTATTGGTGTTGGTTGTAGTACTCGCCAGCCATCTTGGTTGGTTTTTTTTTGGTTTGCTCGTCTCTTACTTTGCATGGGAGGTATCTACAGGTGTGTGTGACCTTATATAGATGGAGATCATGTGTGTTGGTTGGTCTATTATTTAATTTTGCCTTTTGATTTTTTTTTATAAGTAATTTTTTATTAGTAACCAGAGAGAAGTTGAAAAGTACTTTTTCTTGCAAGTAAAAAATATATGTTACCATCTCAAATAACCACTTGAATTGTGACATTAACACATATCACAAATTACACTTATGGCATTAACACATGAGGTACTTAATAGTTAATAGTTACTTTAGGTTACAAGTTCAAATCTCACTGTTCCAAAGCAACTAGAATCTTCTCTTCTCTTCGTTCTCAAGATTGATTTGTGTACTTTCACTCATTAAAATAATAAAAATATATAAAAAGATTTAAAAAAAAACGGAGGTTGCTCGTTTGTTGGCGTTAAACCATACGAAGGTAGTAGTAAAGTAATGGAGCTTTTGTGTCAATATTTCTTACATGGTGTGCTTAATTCTTCACGTTAGATTATGAATTTTGGTTATACTTATGTGGATCTTTTCGTACAGTTGAATAGAACTCAATGTCAAAGTTTTACATACTTTATATTGGTTTTGATTTTTGTATGTTCGTACGAGGGTATACGTTGTAAACTAGGATAGGCAGAATGACATCAACAACATCAATGAAGACCTTAGTCTCAAACTAGTTAGGGTTCCTCTGTGTTTCATTTATAATTACGAAACTATTGGGGTCTTTACACTGGCTCGCCACGACACGCCACGTTGCCGTCCAACTTTATCTTGATTTTGGACAAAGTATGTGAAAATTACACAGACGAAGTTACATACGAGAATGAAATAGAACAGTAAACTAGTAGTGGTAACCACATCAAATTGAAAATGTCTACATATGTAGATATGATTAAAGTGGAGAGTATCAATGCAAAACATCAAACTGAAGTGCACAAACTTCTACTAACGTATGTACATATCTCACCAATCTAATGTCCATTGAAGAAAATCTACTAAAATGCTCCAAGAAAAATCCTAAATAATGACACTTAGGGTGTTGCTAACGGGGTCGTGCGCCCCCACGACCTGGTCGTCTGGGTTGGTTTTATTTATTTTTTTCGTTTTTTTTAAAATTTGTGTTGAATAAATTTGTTAAATGTTAGGTTTATTTATTTGTTGTAGATGTTGGGTTTAATTATTATTTGGTTTAAATGTTTTGGGGTATTATTTGGTAAATAGTTTGGTATGTAAACTATATTAGCACACTTAGATTGAAATTAAACTACATTACACCGCTTAATTAAAATTAAACTGGATTTACATTGCTTAAACAAAAACTAAGTTACATCAACTGCTTACATACATTTTGTAACTGGATTTCGTCCTCCTCAGTCATTAAACCTAGTTTTTTAACATTCAGTAATTGTACGTTTATCTCATAGAGTTTTTCCTAGCACGTCGCTCCTCTTAATTTTTTTGAAACTCCAACTTGCATTCTCTGAATGTGAGTTCTTTATCTTTTACGATGGTGTGTTCAGCAAGATGAGCAGTCAGGTTTGTAGCGTGCACTTCTTATGATACAACAGAGTTTGAGCAGGACCTCCCGTCCAACTTAGGCAGCACATCAACTTTGGGTTCAAATCGATTCTCTACCGGTCGTGTTGTCGAACTTCATACGTACGTGGACACCAGAGAACACATTCGTGAAAAAAGTAGATTCTTGCCCTCATATCTGACTTGATCGAGCACATATGACAACGATTCGGGGGAACCACAAATTAATTTTTTTAAGTAGTATGCATTTTCATGTTAATGAAATTTAGGTAATGTAATATTTTATTGTATTATGCTACGTACAATGGTTTAAATAAATATGTATTATGTTTATTATTGATAAATATAATTATATGCTAATTAATATATATATGTTGAATTATTAATGTTTTGAATAAATATAATTGATTTTGGAATATAATAAAAGTTAGTGAAAATAAAAGATAATGTGAATGAGAGATGTAGATTGTGGTGGGTTGTGGTAAGAGGTGAATAGTATAGGAAAGAGAAGAATGCAGGTTGGAGAGAGAGAAAACTGATGTGTAATAGTGAGAAAACTGATTTAAAAGAAAATTCATGTTCTCCATGTTGTCCGGATCATGATTTCAGATGACCTTATATCCCTCAAATAAATTATACTAAAATACTCCAAGAAAACCCCTAAATAAGAAAACCATACCGAGGCCTCCATATGAGTTAACTTGTCGAGTCTGATAGAGACGCGTGAGTTTTTTTTTTTTTGGCAAGTTGAGACCAGTGAGGTTTACTTGGGGAGTGGGAGATTCCGTCTGGACGAGATCCACTAATCCCAGCATACCACATTACCACGTAATGCCGCCATTGCTTCAGCTTTTCTTTAAGACGGTGGCTTTTTAATTTTTCTAAAGGTGGTCATGGCATCCAAAGGAGAAAGTGTAAAAATTGACAGGTGGCGCCACGATGATAGTAATTTTTTCTGACACTTTTAGAATACAAAAAAGGTGAATGTTATGATAGATCATTATGGGACTTACTTGACGAAGCCATGTCGTTCCTCCCTTTGGTGACGATCGATCCCCACAAGCACCACGTCCGTCTCCTATGGGTGGAGCCTCTCTCTCAAAGAGAAGATGGAATATGTAGGTGTGTGTTGTGTTGAAACTCTAATGCATATATATATATAACACCCCCATAACATGTTAAAGTAAACCCCACCACCACTTAACCTTATTGTGTTCTAATAATAGGCTAGCTCATACTAATCGATTAGTTAGCCAAGTCACTTTATTTGGACATTAGGACCTTGGGTCCAACAATCTCCCACTTGACTTGCCTAACATATCTTGTGTTATATTTTATGTGGAGCAACCACAAGCCTATTTTACCGAAAGAACACAAAATCCTTTATTTGAATATGACAACCTCCAAGACACTAGTCCGAGCGGTAATACATTATTAAATGTATGTCCCTACAAAGTACTAAGATATCAAGATTGAAGTCAAAACAAATACTATATGTGGTAGTCAAAACTGTATGAATAAATTCGACAAATGTCATGACAAATATTTATTCAAATAAATTCCATCCCACGACAGAAAAATAGTTCACAGAAAAACTCAATGAACTAAAAACAGAGATCATTAAAACAAGCGTGATATCACATAAACAAAATAGTGTCACAACCATATTATCGAGGCAAAATATTGAAAGAACCGACTAATCCCATCTTAGACACATGTTCTCTATAGGTACCAGGTGGAAGTGTCTTAGTAAGAGGGTCAGCTAGCATTTTAGTCGTTCCTATATGCTCGATAGACACTATATTATCTCTAATTCTCTCCTTCACAATCAAGAATTTGATTTCCATATGCTTGCACGCACTCGAACTCTTGTTGTTGTTAGAGAATTTCACTGCTGCATCATTATCACAAAACATCCTTAGGGGCCTCTGTATAGAGTTTACAACTTGTAGTTGTGTAATGAAATTACGCAGCCAAATAGCTTGTGAAGATGCCATATAACAAGCCACATACTCAGCTTCCATTGTAGAGGCAGCCACAACCTTTTGCTTGGTACTAGACCAAGAAATTGCTCCTTTAGCAAGTAGAAATATATATCCTGATGTGGATTTCCTAGTATCGGCGCATCCAGCGAAATCTGAGTCAGAGTATCCAATGACCTCCAATTGATCTGTTTGTCTGTAAGTGAGCATGAGATCCTTTGTTCCTTGTAAGTATCTCAAAACTTTCTTTGCAGCTTGCCAATGTGCCAATCCTGGATCAGCTTGATATCTTCCTAGATATCCCGTAGCAAAGGAAATGTCTGGTCTTGTACAAGTTTGCGCGTAGTTGAGACTTCCAACCACGGAGGCATATGGTTTGTCCTTCATTGCAAGCCTCTCAGAGTCTGTTTGAGGGCCTTGCAATTTTCTTAGTTTGTCACCTTTGAGAATAGGTGCTCCCCCTGGAGAACAATTTTCCATGGAATACTTCTTTAACATATTTGATATGTATGATCTCTGAGATAGCCCAAGCATGCCCAGAGACCTGTCACGGTGAATCTCTATACCGATGACATAATGGGCTTCACCCATGTCCTTCATATCAAAGTTGTTTGACAGAAAATCCTTAGTCTCCTTTAACAAACTAAGAGTCGTACTTGCAAGTAGAATATCATCTACGTATAGTACAAGTATAATCCATCCACTCCCACTATCCTTCAGGTATATACATTGATCTACAATGTTTTCCTTAAACCCAAAGGATATGATGACTTCATTAAATTTGAAGTACCATTGTCTGGAAGCTTGTTTCAAACCGTATATGGATTTCTTTAATTTACAAACCATATTTCCACTTCTTTTAACCTCAAAACCCTGAGGTTGTTGCATGTACACTTCTTCCTTTAATTCGCCATTTAGGAAAGTTGTTTTCACATCCATCTGGTGTAATTCCAGATCAAAATGAGCCACTAGAGCCATGACTATTCTCAATGAGTCCTTTGAGGAAACTGGAGAGAAGGTCTCGTAATAGTCAATGCCCTCACGTTGTGTGAATCCTTTTGCCACAAGTCTGGCCTTATATCGTTCGACAAGTCCTTTGGGATTCCTTTTTGTCTTAAAGACCCATTTGCAACCTATTGGTCGCTTTCCCAAAGGTAAGTCAACGAGCTCCCAGACTTGGTTGCTATCCATAGAAACTAACTCTTCTTTCATGGCTTGCAACCATTTATCAGAATTCTCACAACTTATGGCTTGTGAAAACGTTAAGGGATCATTAAACCCTTGTCCCATGTCTTCGCCAGCTAGATACACCACATAGTCAGATGAAATTGCTGACTTCCTTTGTCTGACAGACCTTCTTAGGGTTATGTGTTCATCCTGATCCTCCTGGATTGGTGGATCAGTAATAAGATCTTCATGTGGTTGTTCTTGATTTTGTGCATCCGCCACTGGAGTATTGTCTGTAGAGACAATAGTTGGCAAATACATTGGAGTCCCTAAATCATGGGAAACATTGTTATCCTCAGTAACCCAATGAGGAGTAGCAATGTCATCCTGTGGCTCCTCAAAAACATAATCCCTAAGGATACTCCCACTAACACAATCATCCTCTAAGAATGAAGCTCTGTCAGTTTCAACTATTTTTGTGGTATGAGTTGGACAATAAAACCTATAGCCTCTCGACCTCTCTGGATAACCAATGAAGTAACCACTGGTTGTTCTAGAATCTAGAGATTTCTCATTTGGATTGTAAAGCTTAGCTTCAGCTGGGCAACCCCAAATGTGCATGTAACCTAAAGAGGGTTTCCTACCTGTCCACAACTCGTAGGGAGTTTTCTCGACGGATTTGGTAGGAACCCTATTAAGAATATGCACTGCTGTTTTTAAAGCTTCACCCCATAATGAGACTGGTAAGGTCGAATGACTCATCATTGCTCGAACCATTTCCTTAAGCGTTCTGTTTCTTCTTTCAGCAACACCATTCATATTGGGTTTGCCAGGCATCGTGTACTGAGGTACTATACCACATTCCTTTAGAAACAGTGCTAATGGACCGGGTCTTTGTCCCATCTCAGTGTATCTACCGTAGTATTCACCACCTCTATCTGATCTGACTGATTTAATAGGTTTTTCCACTTGTTTCTCTACCTCTAATTTGAAGTCCTTAAAAACTGTATAGACTTCAGATTTGTCATGGATGAGATAAAGATACATGTACCTAGAATAATCATCAATAAAGGTGACAAAATATCTTTGGCGTGTAAAACATGGATCAAAAGGTCCACACACATCTGTATGAATCAAATCTAGAGTACTGTTGCATCTTGTGGCATCAGTTCTGTATGTGTTAGTTGTTTTTGCCTTTACACAATCAACACAGGTGCTAAAATCAGTGAAATCCAATGATCCCAAAAGACCATCTTTCACTAATCTCTTCACCCTCTTTTGGGATATATGTCCCAATCTTTTATGCCACAACATACTTGAGTTACTTTGTATTCTGTATCTTTTATTAGAAACTAAAGAGACTTCGTGTTCCATAGTTAAAGACATATTTAGTCTAAATAAACCATCAATAATACCTGTCCCAATGGGTTTAGAACCTTTAATTAAAGACACTCCTGAATCAGTAAATAAAACACTGTAGCTGTCTTTTACTAATTTAACAACAGATATTAAGTTTCTTTGAAATGATGGAATATAAAAACAGTCTTTCAAAATTAAAGTCTCTCCAGAGTCTAAAATAATCCTGTAGTCTCCCACTGATTTCACATGCGATCGCATCCGGTTACCCGAAACGACAAACTTTTCGCATTCAGTTGGAGGCCGCCGCATCAGGAACCCCTGCAAGATGGTTGAGATGTGCACAGTGGCACCCGAATCAATCCACCAACTTGATACAGGAACAGAAGTTAAATTTGATTCATGGCATGCTACATAAATTATATTACCTGAATTCCTTTTCTTTAACCATTGTTGGTACTTAGCACAATCTTTCTTTAGATGTCCAGATTTCTTGCAGAAGTAGCATTTAACCTTATCGATGGACTTGTTAGCCACACCGAGAGAATGCTTCTTGACAGAATTATTCTGAACCTTCTTTCCTTTAGATTTGTGCCCCTTATTCACGTGAGAAACCAGATTCACGATATTCAATTTGTCACAAAGTTGCCTTTCTTCCTCTTGAACACACTTGGTCAACAATTCACTTATCGACCATTCATCTTTATGTGTGTTATACGATACTTTGAAGAGGTTAAACTCGGATGGCAAAGTGTGCAAGATGAAATGGACCAAAAAGGCATCAGTAATGGTAATTTTCAGGTCATTTAGCTTTCCAGCAACATCTCGCATGCTCATAATATATTCCCTAATATTTCCTTTCCCTGTATAGCGCATGGAAGTGAACCTTTGGATCAAGGCGCTTGCTTTTGCCTTGTCAGACCCAATAAACTGTTTTTCTATAGTATCAAGGTACACGGTCGCCGAGGTATCAGGTGTCACAGGACCCCTAATATCCCTTGGCACATGTTGTAACATGTACTGTAAAGACAGTCTATTGGATCTTTCCCATTTCTCATAAAATGCCTTTGCATCCGCATCGCTTTCACTTATAAGTGCAGCAGGAGCTGGCACTCGAAAGCAAAGGTCGAGATCAAGCAAGCCCAATTGAAACAAAAGTGCTTCCTTCCACTCAAGGAAGTTTGTGCCACCCAACAAAGGCACACGTACCAGACCCTTATCAACTGCAAAATTAATAATTCTCACATAAATATTTTATCTAAAACATGCAATACAGATCCATACATGTTTAACATTAACAAAATGACATCATTACTACTTCTACGTTGGCAGAAATAATAACATGCTAGTAGTTAATCAATATACATGAAACTAATTTTGCGTACATAAAGGTCTATGTAACATAACTTCGTTGGAAGTTTAAATATTACATATTCATTACATAAGTAAAATCATTTCATCCATTTAGATACAAGCGTAATCAATTCACGTTGGTGAAGATTAATTAATCTCAATTATCTAAATGCAATTTTGAACATCAACTTTAAGTAACCGAGACAATCAACTCTTCCTACTTGGTGTCACGTAGGTGAGATCCCAAGTCATCCGAATCAAAAGCCCTTACAAAATGTTCATACAATTTTCTTGCAGAATTTAAATTAAATTTGCAAATAATTACAATTTTATGCTAAAGAACACTTCAAGTCATTATAAACATAACCTAAATGTTCCATAATAGCATTAAAATTAAAACTGCAAGGTTCTGTTACAAATCAGTCCAAATTGACATAATATGTAAAGAAAACTGTTGCTGTCAGGTCCATACTGTCCTTACATGTAATTCTGCATTATACTTTTATTCTAAAAGTAATGAATTCCGAAACAATTACACAGACAATATAATATTTCATATTTCTAGTGTTCCAGATTTTAGTCCGAAATACTATATTTGATGCATTGTAAAAAATATTAAAGCAATGCAAAAATGGACTAAATAGCAATTTCAGAATATAACAGTAAATTCTGCAAATCATATTAAACACTATTATGAAAATATTAAAATTAACATGCTAAATTCACAAATATATGATTGAATTTAAACATGTAAAAATTAACCCAACAACTAAGCAAATAATTAGACTTAAGCAAAATTACAATGTATTTGCAAAAACAAATCAACATCATAAACTTTTACGGGTGAATATGCAAAAGTCAATTATTAACTTCTAAGTTAAATATAATTGAATTTGTCCCAAATCCATAAATATTTAATTTATAACATTTGTATTCAAGATGACAATCAATTTTGGAATGACTACCATAAATATCATTTTACATTTATGAAAATATCTTATATAAATCAATAATATAAATTATCATTCATTCCAAAAGGAGAAATAATTAATATTATGAAATTAATGCTAACATTTAAATCATAATAATGTGACAACTATTCCTCTTTAATAAAAGAAACATGATTGAAATAGGAAGAAAAAACGTTTCCTATTCAAAGCTTTCCAAAATTGATCATTAATTTGTGTGGGCCCATTAGACTAAAGCTTTATGTTGAAAGCAGATCAAGGAAACTATAGACTAGAGGATGCAAAAGTTCCAAACCCCTCTTCTTCCTTCCAACAAAACAAATGCAGAAACGCACCAACGCCGATGCCACCCTCCGACCACCAACACCAACGTCGTTGGGCACCGCACCACCTCCGGCAAGCGCAAGACCCACCAGGTGCAGCCCGACGTGGTCAAGAAAAGTAGGCATCCTCCCATTTTCGTCATGTTTGACGAGCCCATCGTCGATTTACCCATGTAAACCAATATTTGAGTTGTTTCCCAACGAAAAACACCAAAGATTGAGAGGGGAAAAAATGGCGATGGTTGACAATATTTGATTCAATGATTTCATTGGGTTGTTATGGGAACGACGAAAAAACTAATCAAGAGAAAACCTTGAAAACCTTAGCTCTTGATACCAATTGATAGATCCTTATGTGACTTACTTGACGAAGCCATGTCGTTCCTCCCTTTGGTGACGATCGATCCCCACAAGCACCACGTCCGTCTCCTATGGGTGGAGCCTCTCTCTCAAAGAGAAGATGGAATATGTAGGTGTGTGTTGTGTTGAAACTCTAATGCATATATATATAACACCCCCATAACATGTTAAAGTAAACCCCACCACCACTTAACCTTATTGTGTTCTAATAATAGGCTAGCTCATACTAATCGATTAGTTAGCCAAGTCACTTTATTTGGACATTAGGACCTTGGGTCCAACATGTTATACATGTCATATTAGCTTTCGAGTATTTTATTTTATAAAATATCACCCACGACAATAGCTAGGATTTAATCGACTTATTTTTTTCTGTACTCCTAAATATCGTCCGTAAATTACTTAAATCGTCCGTGTCAATTATCGTTTTATCATTCTCTCATTTTTATTTTTTTGTGCTTCCAATATGCCCTCCTCTTTTCATACTACAACAAAAAATAATCATGAAAAATAAAATCAGAGTAAAATGCGGCGGCGGCAACTCCTGCGGGGGACGCTAGTCCCCCCGCAAAGCGAGCGAGCAGAGGGAACCAACTTTTTTGTTTCGACACCCTATTATTGTACTCCGGATATTAATTCGTTTACCTGTTATTTACGTTTATGTTTTTTTCTCACTCAATCACCACCGATTAAATTGAAATAACACACAGTATAAATTTAAGATTTAAAAATAAAATAAAAAACGGGACGTCCGGTTATAAGTAGTCCTATGAATTACAATATTACTATATTCAAACAACAATCTTTTATTTTTTAATTAATTTTAGTAAAGCGGGGCACGGGTGGAATGCTAGTATATAATATATTACAACCTATTATTCTATGATGTTTATGCTATATTTAGGAACTTCTTTATTTTTCGAAGAGAAAAATCTTGGAGTCGTAAAACTGCATGTGTTTATTCGAGTAAGTTCCGGGATAGTTCACACAGGTGGATTTGTTTTTATAAATAAAAAGTAAAATTAAGAAGATTAACGGCATATACCAACTTTTAATAGAGGATATTTTGCAAAAAGAAAATTTTACGAGGGTTAGCTGTTCCAAAGAGAATGTTCTAGGTTTAAGTTTATGAATGTTCCATCCTTTTTGTAGGAAGATACTGTTCGTCGTCGAAAAATTACTTAAATCGTCCCAATAATTACTTTTTTGCCCTTAACAAATAACTTAATACACATTTTATCCTGAGTATTTAAATAAGGTTTTTGACTCAGTTTTAATCACATTCCAAGTACCAACACCACGAAAATGTCTAGCGAAACTCCTTGATCCGGTGAGGTAACAGAGAAGGATTTTTTTTTCGACTCGTGCGTCTGTCTAAGACGCCTCCCCCGTGGTGGGGACGTCTGGCTAAGACGTCTTTTAAGCGTCTTCTTAGCCAAACATCTCCACCATGGGGGAGGCGTCTGGCACAGACGCCCCATTTATTATTATTATTATTATTTAATTTCCTGTTAAATTAAATTTTTCAGATTCTGTTGCAAGATTTCGGTGATGATGGAGTAGATTACAGTGAGTTTTTTGATAGTAAACAAATATTTACAACAATCGAGGAAGCTTGTAAATGGGCGAAACAAGTTGTCATAGCAGCCGAATTTTTTTTGGTTATATCATCATACAAATCAAAAGCAGATAATCGGACGGATTGTTACCTGAGATGTGATCGCAAACATGAAATGAGTTCTCGTGATACGAGTATTGCACTACGGAAGAACACAAAAGGAAAATGTTGCAGTTGTCGTTTTTTGGTAAAGTAATCGAGCCACGGGATCGTGATGGAAGAGTCGTTGTTTCTAATACTGACCAAAGGTATCTGGCTCGCTCGCCTCCAATAGGTTGGGTGGTCAGACTCTTCAACCGCACTGTCTACAAACAAGACGTAGCCTAGCAGTAAGAAGAGGCAGGTAGTCATCTGTGTATCATCAGTCTGTGGTGGTCGTCCCCGTCTGCAACAGTTGTCCACAGCATCGATGCTAACACCGCCGCAACTCCAAAATGAGCTATCCCGCCCAAGACCCTCGACGCTGACCACCAGCAACTCTTATACAAAAAACTTCAGCTCAGACGTCGGCGCCTGCACACTGACCATACGACTGTAGGATTTCATGTTTAATTATACATATATATTTTCGAAATTTTTATGTATAATAAGGATCAATTACAATTTTCTTTGATTTATTTCATGCATGCATCGGTTTGTTTTAACATCTAGTTTCAAAACTCTATTAAAACAAACAAGGGCTCCGAAATTCATACCTAGAAGTTTTCTAAAACTTCTTGAAGATTCGGAGACGTTGGGAATGCTCCTCGCTGCGCCGGATGCCTCTGAGTATTCACCAAACTCTAAACAAGATCGGAGAGAGGGAAGCTAGTCTCTCAATCTCCGATAGGGTTTAGAATCCAATTACTAACCCCTCTTTAATTCCCTTGAGAAGATGATCTCTTAAGAACTAAACTAAACTTAAGAATATGTGGAATTTTCGTGGAGAATTAAGGAGAGAGATTTTGCATGAAAAGCAATATTAATTAAGATGTAGGAAGACAATGAGATAACCTCTATTTATAGGTTCTCTCCAAATTACCTATTCATGTGCAACCTCTTGCCCATGATTTCATGCAAAATTCCATCTAACCATCCATTATTTATTAATAAATAATATTAGCCACGAATTAAATCAATTATGGACCAATTCCATGCATGATCTAATTAATTCTTAAATTAATTCTGCATAAACCGTCTGGACCGGTCGACCGTTTTTGGAGGTTCGGTCGACCGCTCGAACCAGTTTCGGTCGACCGTTCAATAGCTCGGTCGACCGTTCGTAACAGGAACTATTCCATCGCAATGTTCGGTTGACCGACCGATCACTTTCGGTCGACCGTTCGAACAGATGAAAATTCCCTGTTATCGGTCGAGACATGTCCGGTCGACCGTGCCCTACCGGTCGACCGTTTACTGCTAACCGGTCGACCGTTTGAGCACTGTTTTGTAGACTTGTCAAATTTCGATTTAACCCCTACAAAATTTGACATTTCGGGATTAGTAGTAAATCCACAACTTATGTAACATATTATCATATGTAATGATCAATCATTACACCCCATAATATTTACATCACATATGAATTTAATTTAGATTCTAATTATGTTATTAATCACAACATAATTTTGATTTTGTTTGTTCACCCCATGTGTCATATTTTTTACATGAAACCCGACACATCTTATGAACTCAAAATCCTCATTTCTTGTTTCCCAGTTTTGTGGTGTGACCTATGGGAGGATCTAAACTAAGTTGGCAGTGATATTAAAGGCTTAATATCACAAGCTATAAGCGGTATCTAGCTACACATTATAGCTCCCAATTAGTTAGATGTCTTAATTCCACTCGAACCAAAACCCGATCCATTTAGTGATGACGTGCACCACTTGTGTTCGTCCCTTGCCTCATGATATTAAGAATACACACAAAGTAGTATTGTGTCATCTTTGTCTTAGTATTCATTTCTTGATCTCTTTAAGCTAGTTATAAATATGTGACTTAACTCAAATCACATTGTGCACATTATAATTTTGCTTTATCAAGGGGCCCACTAATATCATCACTCAATTAAGAGGGGCAATGATAATCTTTTGACTAACTATCTTCTCCAACAAAAGTTGTACTTAACCAACTAATGTATTTACACTACACTCATCGATAGCTCAAGACACTAGTCTAATTAAGAACTCCTTAAGTGATTAGATATAAGTCTCATATCAAAGGACCAAAGACACAGTAAAATATTAATGACACAGAAACACATTTCTATAATATTTTACTTATTAGGTCTATTCAGTATACAAAAGTAATATTTTCCTCTTTTGCATACCCGTGTTGTCACTCACTTGTAGAGCTACAATGATTTATGACCAACACGACAATCTTAACTCGGTAATTAATGTTCCATGTTAGTTACCATGATTGCGAATATCTTTTGTTTTATGTAAACCAATATCTTTTAGAGCTCTACGGTTAAGGACCAAGAGCCTCTTCCTTAACACTTCTAAAAGACGAATAACATAAACAAGGAACAAAATGATTTCTCATTCAATTCATAATAATTGACATTTAAAAGTAAAACTTTTAGAACACATTCCCTTCAACGACCCTCAACAGGAATGTGCAGCATCTGGAAGACGTCATGCAACATGATTGTCATCTCTCCGAACGGCAAGTGGAAAGTGTTGGTGTCAGGCTGTCACCGCTCCACGAATGCCGAAATCAACGACATGTCAAGGCAGGAAAACATGTTGTACGGCAAGTGACCCAATCCACTATCACTAATGGTCGTCGTCATATCATCAGTCATCACTGAACGCCAAGCCTACAATGTAATACAGGCTTTGTGCCGATTATGGCACTTCAGAACCTTCTGATCCTTGCCCCCCCAAGATGCGTTTGGCGATGTGGCCTCCGAAACTCGGAATGACGTTGTCATCTAGAGGACCACCGGGCATCATATCCATCTCGATCCAAGAATCGTCCTCACCCCTCTTCTTCTTCTGAGTTCGGGCGTCTGCAATGCACGAACTCGAATCACTGGTCACAAACCAGCCACCTCGACCCTTCCTAACGACCCACTCAGCCGAAGTACTACAAGGTCACCCCCGTCATCGACCATACTGATGTATCGCCTCATCCTGTGGCTCCAAGTCATGTCGGCCCCCATCGTCACTCTCGTCGTGACTCATCACCTCATCTGAATCATCCTCGTCATCGAAAGAATCCCCAATTGTCTGACGACGACGTAAAATATCTCTCTCTCTCTTAACTGAAGCAGAAAAATCCAGTCTACGTGGATGACGAGGACCTGACTCATCTGTTAAACTACGTACAACGTAAGGGAATTGATTTCACTTTTCCTCCACGGTAACCCAATGACTATTAATCCAATTTTATAAGTAAAATTTTGCTAATGGATTTACTAAAATAATTAAACTAATTATTAATTTAATAATCAATTTATTTAGCAATTATCACAAATTATAATCAATAATCCTTTACTAAAATAATTCAACTAATTATTAACTTAATAGTCAATTTATGTAGCAATTATCATACTTTATAATCAATAATGGATTTACTAAACTAATTTAACTAACTATTAACTTAATAATCAATTTGTTTTGCAATTATCACAATTTATAATCAATTTAAATTATTAAAAAAATGGGGCATCTGCCGGAGACGCCCCATCCTAAGGGGAGGCATCTCCCGCGAAGGCCCGATCCAACAAAAAAAATTAAAAATACTAAACACGACGTTTTACCAGATTTGAATTATCCGGGACGTCCGCTGGTTCTTTTCTCGACCTCCGAGACATTGTTTTTTGTGAATATGAGAGTAATATGAAGAGAGTGATGTTATGAGAGTAAAATGAAGAGTTATATAAGTAGAAAGGGTAGAAGAGAAAATTATAATTCGTACGGACGATTTAAATAGTTTTCCAGTAATAAATAACGGTTCAATTTTTGTACCGTTGTTTCATACCTTTAATAGCTTTACATTTTATTAGAAAATCTCCCAAACAAGGTCGTTTTCTCCTTTTTCTTTTTTAACTTTTGATCATCTCCCTTGGAGCATGAACTGTGACGCATCAAATGGGGCTAATGCTTCCTTGCCAACTAAGGTTAAGACAATAAGTGTACGCGTATAGCAATCTTAATTAATGTCGTTTTTAAACTTAAAAAAAAAAGATGACACTTTAAAGTAAGAAGTAGCATAAACACATCATACAAAAGCATACAACTGCTAAAGTATAAGAATAATTGAGAAGACGAAAAGTTTGAGATTTTACATCTTATTACTGAAGTATTATTCAATAATCACAAGTATAACTAGTTCTCTAATATATGGAAATAACCTTGGAGTCGAGACACAAACAAGTCAATTTGCTTAAATATCTACATGTCCACGTCATTTAGATATAGAGGTCAAATAGAAAACAAACTCGATTAAGGAATTATTTTAACTTTAACAATTTGAACCAAGTAAAGTGAAAATCGTATACTAAACGTTCTAATGTTTTGTACTCTACATACAGTGCTACAATTGAAGAATATATTCATTAAATTCCAAATCCACTCCTCACTTGACAATTCCATAATTATAAACGCACTGGACATCCACTATGTAGGTAAATTAACCATGTGATTAACTAAGCACATTATTAACAATTGATTGGACAAGCATATACCACTCTTTTGGTTAGAAATGGTTGATAATTATTATTAATTATTGCTTACACTCTATTCATTCATAAATCATAATATATATCATTTGAGCTCTCATAAACATGTCTAACCAAGATAAATATATTTAATCACCAAATTAAGATCCGCCACATAGAAGATTATAAGATGCTACTAAATTCTTTACATTACGCCAACTCTGCAGTGATGCCAAATTTATCAATGCAAATTTATAGTCAGTAGAAAATATCAACATACGATCGCTATCATCTTTAGTGATGACACCGAGAGACACTTGTGTTTGACATTAGATTTGGATCACGTAATCCTTCAGAATATTTAATTATCGATCTTTATGAGCATTTCAGATTCCTTCCCATCTTATCTGATCTTTCTCATACCTATATTTGTATTGATTTCGGATTATGAAGAGTTTTTTTTTAATCTTTTATCAGAACTTTCGGCCCCTTCAATAATTTTCTACAAAGTGATGAAACTTTGACTTCTAAAAAACTTGTTATGACTCTAACAAAAATGTTATATTTCTATAGGGTTAATTACGATTTGACTTCTTGAATTATGTCCTGATTTCACTTTAACCTCCTTGAACTTTGAAAGGCGACAATCACCATCCTTATACTTTAGTTGTATAACACTTTACCCATTTCTTCCACCCGAACTTTGAGTATTCATTATTTTAGCACATATTCTACGTTTTTAATACTTTTTTTGCATTGTTTGCCTCACACACTCTTATAGTTGGGATCAAATCAGATGTAAGATTTGGTTGAAATTTGAGTATAAATGGTATCCAATCGGACTCAAATTCAAACCATATTTGACTTCTGATTTGATCTGAACTTAGAGATAAAACTAAGATTATTGATGTATTAGGTACACAATGCAAATCATATGAAAAATAATGACGAATATGAGAAAAAATAATATATTCATCAAATTTAAGGGAACAAAGTATTACCAAACAAAAATATAACAAAGTTAATTGTCATCTTTTAAAACACAAGGCCAAACTGAAATTGAAACATTGTTGAGAAAGACAAACAGTAATTAATCCTATTTACATAACATCAGCCACATCATGTTCCAGTGACAACAAAAATTCATGCACCGCTCGTACTGTAGTGCTACTACCGTCCATGTCCACATGATGGCTGGGTGGACCAATATCTGCCCATGGGCTGTGACACGGGCCCATGCCAGTTAAAGTAGGCCTTATTTTTTGGGCTTATCAAGGCCGTTAAAAATCTAATTAATTAGGAGTACTTCTTGATGTCAAAGTCGAAACTAATCTGAAAGGGGAGGAGAGTTCACTATTTTACATTGGTTTGTAAATGTTTTGACTTTTTCGTGAATAGTAACGAGTTGTGGAAATTAGTGCTAGAGTTTCGACGTAACTATTTTGTCTTGCTTATACAGTAGTTCTTTCTTATTCGGCCAAGTCACTTGACGCTTTAATTCTGCTTAGTTGCTATTTGTCACTTTTTAGTTAAACTGTTAAACTATTGGTTTTCCACCTTTTGACCGATTTTAAACTTTTATATCCACATTACTTTTGCACTATAAATATTTATCTTATTTTGTATAAACAGAACGTCAGTAAGATTGGTAATGTTTCATGTATTAAAAAAAGGAAAAAATTTCAAAATAATTTTTTTTTAAAACAAATTGCCAAAAAAGATTTCCATCAAAAGTATTTCTCAAACTAGACCCGCTACCACCACGTTGTGACACGTGACGACGACGGATTTTGTTTTTTTGTGCATAGAGAACTCGGCATCACCACGCCGAGTTCTTCTTGGAAGAACTCGGCACGGGTGATGACGAGTTCTTTTTGGTTTTTATTGGCCAACACTTGAAACTTTTCACTCAGGAGGTGATTCAAATAGAACTCGGCACTGGAAGTGCCGAGTTCTATTTAAGAAACTTCTCTTGGCGCTCATATCGTGCAAGGGACGGTTGATGTGCCAGGAGAACAGTTTCTCAAATAGAACTCGGCATCCTAGATGCCGATTTCTAAAGTAATAACTCCGCATTTCTCACGCCGAGTTCACTTAAAAAAAGTGAACTCGGCGTTACAAACGTCGAGTTCCGTCGGGCTATAAAAGCAGCCTGACGCCCCTACTCTCCCATCCGCCGAGTTCCCGAATTGTTAAGGTTAGTGTTTCGATTTTTTTTTCGTTTTCCACTGTTTTCTCGCCTTTTTATGTACATTGTTGTTTTATGTATGATTGTAGTATTTTTGTTGGTTTAGGAACCCATTTTGGTGCAAACTCGAATTCGATTTTGGGTTTTTACGCAAAATGTTTTATTTCTTGTTTGTTAGTTGATTATTGATTTTAGTTTTGTTGATTATAGATCTACGATAGTCATCTTAAAAATAGTTGAATTTAAGTATGATTATTGTGATTAAAATTAGATTTTTTGTTGTTATTTATGTTTGAATGTATGTTAAATTGAATGAATGTAAACTTAAAAGTGATTTATTTGAGTTTAAATGTATGTGAGTTTGAATGTATGTGAGAATTGAAGTTTGTAGTATTGTTAGTTTTTTTCTACCGTGCGGGTTTAAATTTACCAATTTTAAAAATATAGGGGATGTTCTGTCAAAATTTTAAAATCTCTGACATGATTCGTAACGTTATTTATTGTAGTTGATTTTATTGGAGAGATTGTTCGACGTTTACAGCCGTTTGCTACTACACTCGATTGAGGTAATTTCTAAAACATTAGAGTATTCTTAACTTTTTAAGTAGTTAGTAATGAAGAACAATCATCTCACTTTTTAACGTGTTATGTACAGATGGAGTTTGGTGGTTCCAGTACTGGTTCAGTTAGAGGTAGCTACGCTTCACGGGGTCCGGTAGACAGATCAGTGTTGGTTTTGCAGGCCAACTACAAGTCAGACTTGTTCAAAGATTTTGTAAGCATTTTACGTTTTCAAGTTAAATATTTGCACGTTTATCTAAATTTATGCAGAAGGATGTTGATGGTGTAAAATACGTTGAGCATGAATCGAAGCTAAACGAATGGCAGATCACTGATGAGAGGATGTTGTTTCTGCTAGATATGGCAGGGTTTGACACAGTCACTCAGTTGGGCCGAGTTACGTTGGATCATACCTTACTGGGGGCGATGGTCGAGCGTTGGAGACCGGAGACTCATTCATTTCACTTGCGACATGGTGAGATCACGTGCACCTTGCGTGACATCTCGATGATTATCGGCTTGCGCGTAGATGGTTTGCCGGTGTGTGAGTCTCAGGAGTACGTTTGGTCAGATGTTTGCATGGATTTATTGGGTCAGGTCCCCGATGACTTGGGTCGTAAGGGTTCCGTAACTCTGGGTTAGTTGCAAGCTCAGTTTCAGCAGTTGCCTTTTGATGCTGACGAGGAGACAGTTACACGACACACCAGAGCCTTCATTCTTTTCCAGCTGGGATGTAGTATTTTGGCAGATAAGAGTGGCACGATGGTTCGCTTGAAGTACCTATCTTTGCTCGGAGATTTGGCAGTCGCATCGGAGTACAGTTGGGGTAGTGCGGCTCTGGCCCACTTATATCACATGTTAGACAAAGCCTCACTGATTCCGACGAAACATTTGTGTGGTTTTCTTACGTTCCTGCAGTTGTGGTGCTGGGAACATTGATGAGAATTAAATTTATACCGCAAGTGCACGGCGTCAATGGAGACGTGGCAAATACGGGTCGAACACAAGGAGGGAGAGATCTTGTTATTTGTGTGATTTCGATTGGGGGAAAGAAGGAGAGAAGAAATAAGTTGGTTTTTGAGATTTTGATTTTAATTATCTAAAGAAAGAAACATGAACAATTAAAACTAAAACAAGAATAAAGAGGTGAATTCCGTCGGGTGGAGGTTTGGATTTAAGATTTAGATTAGAGAATTCAGAAACTTAGAATAAATCGTATTAGTTATGAAGCATTACATGATAAATGATTTAACATAAACTCAAGTAATCAAAATAGATTAATACGAATTTAAAATAATAACATTCATTCGTATTCTCTTTACCCTAAATCCGTCACCTCCACCCTTTGGAAGGAGTTAGAAACTCATAGAGGGAGGAAGAAGGGGTCATTGAGACATTACAAAAGAAAACTAAAAGTAAGAAATAAAAGATAGAATTTTATTAATGAAAAGAAGAATACAAAACTAAGATTAAGAATAAAAACTACAACCAAAGACTAAGGACCCTTCTAACATCGTTCTCGGGTCTATTTATAGTTGCTACAAGGGATCTAGGTATAATATTGGAAAGTACACGTGTCCAGACACGACTGGACGAAATTGGGAGACACGGATCGATGGTTGGGCGGCGGAAACGCCGCACATTGTGTGTGTGGTGCGGCGGAAACGCCGCACAATCTGGCCTGATTTTGTCCGGATTTTGGTTGAATGTTTATGGTATGATTTGATCCTTCTTTGCGCGTCTGGATTGATTCTTTCCATTCTTTTGAACTCCGGATTAATTCCTTCACATATTTGGAGATATACATTGATTTTTCTATATATTTTCTCCAAGAGAATAAAAGCTACTCGTGATTTGCAATTAGGTCCTTGACTTTTTGCAGTTAAGTCCCTGGTTACTTTTGTGCTTATGTCCTTGTTCTTTTTGCAATTAGGACTTGAATGTTTTTATGCTTGGATACATTTCCATTTGTAACCCGAAAAACTTGACTTGGTCTTTATGATAGAAATGAATCTTTTGCACGCGTTTATGCTCGGGTTGTGGGTAAATTGCATTCAGGTTCCTGTATTCTGTAAATAAGACTAAACACATACCTTAGTAGCATTTATTGATGTAAAAGTAATCTAAATGAAAGACATATGATGCAATGTATACAATGCATCAAACATCTACACATTGGAAGACCTTTGAAGAGGAGACCATTAGTATACCCGGAGGACGAGAGGGCACCACTAGGTGCCCGTTGGAGACGACCAAGAACATTCAAGGGTAGTGTGAAGACGACGACACTTGATTTTTATCAGAATGAGCTGGACGTGCAGGAATTCAATCAAGTGATCTGGGACCCTTATGCAAATTTGGATCTTAGTCAGTTACCACCACTATGTACGGAAGGTTCAGAGATCTGGACGAGCCGTACTTGGCTTATAAATTTTGGTGATTCGTGCGTTGACCTAGTTATTTAGTAGAGCTAAACGACAAACATGAGGTATAGTTTAACTTTGAAAGACTTTAAACTTCAAATTTGTTAACAATTGTATTTTAACGGTTCTATACATCTTTGTAAGGTGTCAAGCCCCCGGAGCAAAGGGTCAAACAACCAATCTCCGATCAACATTAATTCGCTTCCAAGTAGGTGCAAAATGTTGTATCAATGTATGGTAGGTAGGGAGGCACAATCGTTAAGTACCTTGGAGTTGGAGGGGGATAAAGGGTTGCCTCCGGCTTTGTACGTCACCAAAGAGGATATCATGCAGTTCATGGCGATGGATTCGTCGTGTATCATGATTATCGACGTGCAAGTGAAGTAAGTGTTCTTTTGTATACAATGAAAAGTATTGAATAATTTTATCAAAACTGTAATAAATTATAATTTTTATACTTGTAGACATCTTTACGACGCTAGAAGGTCAATCTTTCCCGAGGATCAAGTATTTGGATTTATCAGTCCATCTACATATATATACGGGAATGACGATAAATCGGGTCAACTAGGGACATTCTTTAAAGAAGAAGACAAGAAATATTATCTGCTCCCTTATCATGAGAGGTAAACTTTGTAATTCAAAGTGAAATTTTATTTTGTAATAAACTTCTAATTATATATATAACACAGGGCTCATTGGATGCTTGTCGTTGTATGCCCAACGACTAATTCGGCATATTGGTTTGATCCGTTGGGGTCGAATAAACCAAGGGACTCAATAAAGAAACTTCTAAATATGTAAGTTCGTTTAGTCGTGAATAAAGTAATTCGTGGATTTTTATTAGTATTATTGATTGATATTTTAACTTGTGCTACTCAGGGCAATTAAGGTTTACAGAGCTTTAGGTGGTAGGAGAACAACCACAAAATCAGGAATAACATGGCATGGAATGAGAGTACGTTCTATCCCATTTTTGTTAATTAAGTTAGGAACAAATATTTAGCGAATTCCTATGTTTGTAGTACCGGAAGCAGGTTGGAAATACGGAATGCGGTTACTACGTGATGAGATACATGGAGGAAATCCTCGAATTGGCAACTCAAGACGTATGCCTATCCGAGGTAATGTAGATCGTTATTCAATTGTATAGTTGTGTAGTTTCAATATTTAGTTATTAATATTCAACACACTTGTATTTTTTTCATAGGTTTTCCCAAAAAGTAGTGATCCATTCTCGCAACAGGAGCTCGATGAAACTCGCGACCGATGGGCTCGCTATTTCATCAGAAACATGCTGACGAACTAAGAGGTTCTCCTGCCAATTGTATTTTTTGTAATTTAGTTAACAAGTGCACTTGTATTACAAGCCTACACTTTATGCCTTAATATAATCGCCTTAATTTTAGAATGAATTAATTGCAAGTGTGTTGATTGTCAATTGTGTATGCTTTGTATGTTTGTGCATGTGTGTTTGTGTTTGTGCATGTATGCTTGTGGATGTATATATGTGGATGTATATGGATGTATGTGGATGAAATTTATAGGTGAACGAATTTGGTGCAGTTGTATGTACACGACGACGATGACTAAAAACAATTTCGTCGGATGCTATTTATTTTTTTTGTCCAGGTTTGGGAATAGACGTCGGTTGTTTATATCAGCCGACGTCTAATCCTCTGAAGAAAATAATAGACGTCGACTTTCTATGTAATCCGACGTCTATCCCTAAAGTATAGGCGTCGTATATTATTTACCCGACGTCTATCCCTAAAGTATAGGCGTCGTATGTTAGTTAACCGACGTGTATACATTAAAGAATACACGTCGGAGTCTAATTAAAGCCGACGTATATCCGTTAGGTATAGGCGTCGGCTATACTATGACCGACGTCTATGTATAGACGACGCATACATATACGTCGGATTGGGGTGTGCTCATATCCGACGTGTATAACCCCTTACATCCGACGTATATTCCCATTTCTGTAGTAGTGGGTGATTTCAAATATAAGTTGGAGTAAGAAGAATGGATTAAATGATGGTTCTTGGGGGTAACACTAAATGATAGATGGGATACGTTGAATTTAATAGCATGGTAAATGAGATTAAATAGAAAGAATTTAATTGTGTTTCGTGGGGGTAACCCCAATTATAGACATGGTAAGTTGAATTCAATAGCATGGTAACCTTAATTTATATCCAATTGGTAGAAGAGATTGTAGGTTGGGGTAATTGTGGAAGCGGGCCCTTGAAGCGTGAAGAAAACTGAGACGCAACAAACAACTCATCAATGCAATTTTAGACAAGGCTATCTCGACTGAAAGCTAGATGAAGACAAAGACATTTCGACTGAGAATCACATCTTATTCACTCTGCAAAACGCACGAGTCTAAGAGGATAGTCCCTTGGGGGGGGGGGGGGGGGGGGGGGGCTAGACAAGCCATAGCGGGAGGAACAAGGGCGTGTAGTTGCGATATGGGGTAATTTCATTTATATGACGTGTAACGTTGACTAAATAGAATAGATTAAATAATGGTTCGTGGGAGTAATCTTAATTAATAGACGAGGTAAATTGAATTCAATAGCATGGTAAATGGGATTAAATAGAAGGAATTAAATTATTTTTTATTACCTGTACGTCAAATCCAATCTTCTCGCAGAGCTCCACCAGCTCCCTCTGCTACGTTTTACGGCTTAAGGTTTAGGATATTGTGTTCGACTTAGATTCAAGTAAGCTTCACTTTAAAGACATTAGACATTCCAGCACCTCCAATTATCGTTCGTGAGATTGAAACAACTCATCTCCAAAGAAAGCACAAAACTCCATTGTTTTTTGTTGCCTACCAAATACATCCATTACCAATTGGACATCTTTTTGGGTAGTTCACCTAGAATTTTGTTTACATCTTTTCTTCAACGTTTTATAGTTTCCATAAAATGAGAAACATCTGTCGACCCTGCTATTTAATATAATTGATAGACGAAGTAAATTGAATTTAATAACAGGGTAATCTTAATTGATAAATCCAATTGGTAGAACAGATTGTAGGTTGGGGTAAATCTAGTTGTAATAGAGGATAATTTGGTTTAATATGATGAGTAACTTGGATAAATAAAATGAATTTAAATGATAGTTTGTGGGGGTAACCATAATTGATGGATGAGGTAAGTTGAATCCAATAGCAGGGTAAATCTAGTTGAATCTTCCAGGATAAATCTAGCAGCATAATTCTAATTGATCGACAAGGTAAGTCGAATTCAATAGCAGAATAACCCAAAATAATAAACGGGATAAGTTGAATTCAATAGCAGGGTAACCCTAATTGATAAATCCAATTGGTACAAAGGATGGTAGGTTGGGGTAAATCTAGTTTCGAGAGTGGGTAATTTGATTCAATAGAACAGATACATTGGATTTAATTAGTTTCAACATTAGACTTTAGGTTAGCATTACTTGGGCGACCTTTGTTCTTCACCAAAATTAAGGTCTAAAACCTTCAGTAGTGTCCTTGTAGTTAAGTTAGATGATGATCTATTTAGATGAAAAACATTTTCAGGATTTAACTTACCCCGACTATACAATAGGGTTACCCTGCTATTGAATTAAAGTTACCCTGATTACAAATTAACGTTACCCTACTATTGAATTCAAGTTACCCCGATTACAAATTAGGGTTACCCTACTAATGGATTCAACTTACCACGTTGACATATCTGGCTCATTTTATGTAAACCGTCAAAGCATACTCCAATTAAATCAAACACCAACTTTAAATGTTTTTCATCGAAATTGATCATAATCTAACTTAACTACAAAGACACAGCTAAAGGTCTTGGACCCTAATTTGGTGAAGGGCAAAGGCCACCCAATTAATATTAAGCTAAAGTCTACTGTTGAAAAGAAAAGAACACTGTACCTAAACACATTAAAGGGAATATTGTCAGTCATCTATGAACATGAGAGTAAACACAACTACAATCTCACTCAGGTTCCGATTAAACTATGATTGTGTTATTTTCTGATATTTAGTGATTGTTACCAATTTTTAGGTAATGAAACTTCTAGAACTTATTTGAAACCATTCGTGTGTAATTTCTACCATGTTATGGAGAAACATATGTTGACCCTGATAGGGAGTAATTTTAGGGGTAACTTCAATTGATAAATCTAGTTGGTAGGAGGAATGATATGTTGGGATAAATCTAGTTTCGATAGAGGGTAATTTAATTTAATAGGATGAGTAACTTAGAGTAAATAGAATGTATTAAAATGTTGGTTCCTGGGGGGTACCCTTAATTGATAGATGGTGTAAGTTGATCCAATAGTAAGATAAATCTATTTGATAGACAATGTAAGTTGAATTTAATAACATGGTAAAATTAGCAGGGTAACCCTAAGTGATAGACATTGTAAGTCGAATTCAATAGCACACTAATCATAATTGAATTTAATTTAATTCCTTCTATGTAATTTAATTTAATTCCTTCTATGTAATCCAATTTACGAATGTTCCTCGGGAATTTGCATTTGATATAAACGCGTGGAAGAATGTGATTCACGTGCCTGAATAGTGACTCATTGGAGTTTCATTTCTAGCCTACCCAACTAGTTTAGGATAAAAGACTTTGTTGTTGTAATCCAATTTATCTTACTCCTAAATTTAATTTACCTCGTCTACTAATTAGAATCATCTCCACGAACCATTATTTAATTCATCCTATTTACTCCAACTTACATGTCTTATTACATCCAATTACTCCATTTCACAACTAGATTTACCCAAACCTACCATCACGTGGGATTTTGGGTGGGCATCTCGGAATCCTTCGTGACATAGACTCATCTCCAAATAATAGTTGAATCATTCAATGTTATGACCAAGAAAAAATTAGAAAGGAGAGAGAGAAAGTGATGACCAAATATTGTAGTGTTTTGAAAATAATACTAATGTTATATGGATTTCAATAAGTTTAAAATTAGGGTATAAAAGGTACACTACCTTCTGCTGTAAAGATACCATGGATAAAAGCAAAATCAAACCTATGCTAAGGTACCATGGGAAAAAAAGCAAAACCAAAGTTCAATCACTTGTTGACTTAGTTATTATATCTTAATTATTATATCATCAATAAAACATTCATCTCACAAGTAGGTCTTTTAATAATATACAAAACCTTGATTAACATCAACTTCGTCTCACATATACAAGATTAATCAAGACTTTAGTAAATAAAAAGTAAAAGTTAACAATTACTGAATCAGACAAATTTATACAATATATTTGAACAAACCAAAAAGTAATATCATGACAGCCAAAAGTGTTGTCTGTTAAATACAATGTCAGAACAATAATACCACTCCACGTAGCCAAAATACCACCAAACAACACCAACCACATCCAACGTGGATGCCATGTAAGCAGGAGCGTGGGAACATGCGTTGGGAGACGCGTAGGCATCCCAGACGCCTTTTTTACAAACGGAATCATTCCAAAAAAAATCATCTTCTAACGTTTCATTTGAAATTTTATTTTATTTTTTCCAAGTGAAATATGATTTGTCTAATTAATACCTGTCTACAAAAGTTAACTCGTAAATGTCCTTTAAAAACAATACTTTAATGTAAAATACTATTGATTTTTCAAATTGAAAAAAATGAAACTCATAAATCCTACATTTTGGTCGCCGTCGTACCTTCGACGTCCCAGACCACCTCAATGTTGAGGTGTTAAAGGTTTTCTTATTTCATGTGACAGTGAAAAATTCGGATTAGAAGTTTTTTTCAATGATTAAGAATTGTGAAGTTTACACATTCTTGCCTTAATTTACACGACGATATTGTTTTGTTACATGACGTTTTGTTTTGCATATCAAGATCAGCTATGAAAATATAGAATAATTTCAATATAAAATTTCTAAATTGGTGTAAAGGTAAGAAACTCAATAATATTACATAAAACTGTCAAATAACAATATAAGTGGCATTAAAGTGACCTTATTTCTCATGTCTCGTTTCAAGGCGATACTGATGGTGGTGCATAAGTCCGAATTTTGAGCTGGGATCGGATTTCGACAATCCCCCTCAATAAGTGATATCAGACTTATTCCACTATATGACCTCTAATCTGTATAGCTTCCGTTTATAACGTCATTACATTTATTTTGTTGTACTTCACTTTATTATACATATTAGATACCACATCATGACATTGTACTTTCTGATTATAACTTCTGCCAAACATTTTCTTTATACTGTGCTATATTAATGAACATAAATTGAAAGTCTTTTATTAATTTATTGTAGTTGATAAAAAAAATGAATTTATTATATTCACCTCCTTAATGGAGTCTAACTTCCTTAAATGAGAATAGACGTGTTACATTTTCTTCCCATCGGAGTTATTTCACAAACAAGCCTTGTCCGTAGAAAAAAAACTTTTTTCCCACGGTTATTAGTAACATCAATTATGCCACAAATTTATTTACTGACTTTAACTCTTTATGCATCGCTGCAGTATCTTCTTTTTTTTAATAAATTCGAAATTACCTAACATCAATATTCATCATTTCATCTCTAATTTGTAGGTAAATCAATGTTTTAGATACAATTTCAGACATATTGGAGTTGAGTATCTAGAAACTGAAGTTCAATAATTGAGTTCTAGGATTTATTTTCAACTGCCAAGTACTATACTTCCACAATAAGACATTTTCATTTTTATGTATATACTTTAACACAAAACCTTTACACAAAAAATGCTTAACCTTCAAACAAAAATCCTAAACATTATATGCCACAACCCAACTAACACACTCGTATGAAAAAATTCAAAAAAAATTGAATGTATCCTTTGCAAAATAAGCATATGACCACAAGCATCCTTTGAGGATAAAAACAATTGCAAGAACGTATGTAAATTCATATTTAAGTGTAAAGATTCAAATAAACCCACTTACCTCGTACATGTTGGTAGCTTGTCGGAATATTATTAAATAAAAGGCATTACCCATTTTTAAGTACTACAGTTAGCAGAATATTGTAACACCTCGTTCACAAGAAAGCACTATTGATGCATGTTCTTATTAAGTAGTTTATTTCAAAAAAGAAAAATAAATGCATGAAGTTATGGGAACTCTACCCGTTGTACAGCAGCCATCAAGCTGAGTTATCACTTAGCTAGGAAGTCCCATAAACTACAATGTCCGATAACAATTTTCGAAGTGCATGTTAAATATTGTTAACCCACCAAGCCTCTTTTTTTTTCTTCTACTTCTCAAAATACACATCCTATCGTAAAAAAAACTTTACTCTAAGAAAAAAGTAGTGTAGAACCCAATCATTCACGGACAAAGACGGCAAATGTAAAAACAGCTGAAATCTCATGTCAACTTTGGTAATTTTTTTATCATAGATTAATGGTCGATCAAATTCCGGCATCATGAACTACATGTTAAGATTTAATTAAACATATGGAAAATACTTTGAAAAAAATTGAAGGAAAAAAAAACTTCCCCTCCAATTAATCCATACCTCGCATTCAGTCCACAAAGTTGATTTCAAGGAAGAGTAATTACCAACTAAAAAGCTAGCAATACTCATTACATAACGTCCGAATTTCGAATTACAAGTGCAAATCCAAACTGAGGTGCTCTTTTCCGACTTGGCTTTTCGGAGGCGACAAAGAAAAAGGAGAAGTGGGGGTCTTCAAATCCGAGCTGCTGCCATTCCCGGCGAACAACGGTAGAGCGACGGATCTCTCCAGATGTACCCCAATTCCGGGACTCTCCCCGGGGGGAACCCTCCACATCCCGGGGGGGAGAGGGTTCCCGTTTATGGGCTGAGTAACGGATCCAGGACCTTCGTAAAACCGGGGCACGGCGGACGGCAAATTAGTGGTCCCCCAGGGAGGGTAATTATTAGATGACTCGAACCCGTGACCTGCACTGAAGCGGCGGTGGTGGTAGTAGTTGACGAGCCCGTACATATGCGCATCGCCGAGATGGGTCGACCGGTGTCCGACGGCTGCTAAAGCCGAGTGGAGGTGGGCCCGCTTGGCGTTCTGGCGTTCACGCTTGTGGGCGTTCTGGTGCCCTCCCAGCGCCTGAGACGTCGAGAAGTTCCGGCAGCAGTAGTGGCACTCGAATTTCCGGGCCTCGGCAGCACTATTATTGTTATTATTATTATTATTATTATGGCTGTTGTTGTTGTTGTTGTCTTTGGAGGAAGAGGAAGAGGAAGACGAATTGTCGAGTGGAATCTCACGGTCGACCTCAATACCAAAAAGACGGATGACCTTCTCCCTCGGGGGAGCCGGACGGATGAAAGGGAGCTGAGAAAAGGCCTCCACACTAGTCAATTCCCTCGTCTCTCCCCCACTCATGATCGATATATATCGATCGTACAATGTTCAACGTGAAAATTCAATTAGCAATCTAAGAGAGGAGCTACCTAGCTATAGCCTATAGGAGACAATATGTAATGAGGGGTAATAGCACACAAGGGAGCTAGAGACTTGACTAATAAGAGTAAGAAAAGAAACCAAGAATTACAAGTACTGCCACCACTAATCACCTCCACTACTAGAGTCTGATCTCAAGGAGTTTACTTTTCTCCAACCCATCTGTCCTTGGCCTTGGGAAGGGTTTGTTTGCTTTCTTTTCTTTCATGCATCTGTTGCCATCAGTGTGGGAGTGGGAGATGGAGAAAGGTGTGTGATGAACTCCATTGGTGGGTCTCTTTCTCTCTCTCCTCACTCACTGCCTCTCTGCATGTGTGTCTCTCAATCAGGTAGTGGTTGCTGGGGTGGGATCTTTATAGCACTTGGATTCTTTATATCTCTTGCAGGTTTCTCTGTGCAGGTGGTCCTAAGTGTTAGTTAATTCGTTCCTGGTTTAACCATAAGGGATATGTATGGTTTTAAGTCTTTTCACTTTTGAAACTTTTTTTTTGTGTGCCCAAATTGTGTGGAGCTCTTCTAAGATCAAATTGTAAACTTATATGTAGGTAGACTGATGTATGACATATCTATTATTCTGTGTCTTGTGCATTGTTGGAAATTTCCACTGAAATTACCAATCCAAAAGACTCAATCGAGGTGGTGTTCATATTATTGAAGTTTATTACTTTTACAATTTCGTATAAAAAATAGTATAATTTTGCAATCGGATATCTTTGTGCTCAAGAACTGTAATATTTCATATGGAAATTAATTGTGTTTATTGTAATGTAGACACACAGTACTGTCCATGTATGAAAACCTATCTACGAAATACTCATATACCCATATTTTTCAAATTCAATTTGGGATAACCTCTCAAAGAAATTTATTGGTTTTTTGCGTATGGTCCAATTTGGGGATGTTGAACTTCTGGTTCGTGCATGTCACTTTAATTTGTAAAATTTCTAACGGAGTGAGTCTCATTAATAACTGATGTGTATATGAGCAAATATGTTCAGAATAAAATGCAGTACTTGAAATGTCGGTGCATATTTTTAATTACACCCTACAATAAGGGGTAGACTCAGGCGTGGGTACACGTAGGCAAGTGCTCACGCCTGGATTTTTATATTGATAATGTTATGGATCCTTTTCTCGAAGTGTACCCACTCTTATTTTGCAAGAGGGTGTCCACCCTTCGATTCTTAGAACCCCCAAATTGTGCTCTGCTTTTTCTCTATGTCCACCGTTAATCGTGCTCTGAAACCCCCAAACACCCTACATTCTTTCCATTTCATATCATTTGGAGATCAATCATGAGTTAAATAAATAAATATAAAAAAAACATATTTTCAAAACAAATTGAAAAAAAGATTTAAAATAACTTTCAAATAAATATATTACCATTATTAACTATTAACAAAATAAAGAAAATAAAAAAGGGAACCTGCCACCCACCCGCCCCGACGACACGCCCTTCCTAGGAATGCAAATGGATATTTTTGAATTTGATATAACTTATATCCGAATTCGAATCTAAATTCCAACTAAACATATAAAATCCGAATTCAAATTCAAATTTTATAGCTTACCAATTTCATATACGAATTTGAGAACTTTTCGAATTCGAATTTGGATAATGTTCAAATTCCTATAACATATTTATATATTTTTTTTGTTGTATATTCTAAAATATTTTGGAAATTTGTTTTTGCATTTCCATTATGTTTATATTTACATAAAAAATATTTTTTTTATTAACTCACAATACAAATATTTATAGCCACATATATTGGATGTCAAAATTGATATTTTCGGATATTCGGATATGGTTTGACGTATATCCGAATCTGAAAACGGTAAAAAAATTAAATTAATTTCAATTCCAAATTGTATTTGGTAAAAACTTCTTTATTGAATACCAACCAAATTGTAATTTTCGAACTGGATACTCGGATAATTGGTTAGCATTTGCATCCCTAGCCCCTCCCGCTGGGGGTTTCGCCAGGACGCCAGATAAAAGAGTCTCATTAAGGATGCTCTTAAAGATCGTTAACAACTATAAAGTGTCTACCCTTCAATTATGTCGTGGGTCCGTCCTTGCCTACAATTTGCGTCAAGCAAAAACAACCTAAATTTATTTGTCAGAATTGAGAAAACAAGATATGGGTCGTGATATTAATGGGCGGCAGTTGATGTGCAGTTAACATCTGAACGTGAACAGGTTGTGATTTCATGGGAGAAACATTGGAATGCCACAGAAGTGTTGAGCAGACGTCTGAATCTGACCCAAACCTGTCATCATCACCTGGGAGCAATCAGCAATCTACCATCGTATCAAAGTTACAAAGCCATTCCATGATCTTCATCACCGAAGCCACCCCAGGTCAAGCTACATCACATCACAAACTAGTAGTTGTCAAATGACATTCCCCTTCTGTTCACATTTTGTTTTCTTCGGGACAAAACAAAAGAGATTATTTGTCACACTCATGTGAGGAAAGTCTACGTTAAAAACAGCCACTCCAGAGTGTACTTTTTACAACCTTGTACGAGAGAATACTTTTGCAAAGAAAAATCTCTGATACATTTTTTGGTTACTGAAATATTTGAAAGATACAAGTTTTTATTCCAGTAGCTATAGTTCGGAAATTTTTGTTTGTGTTAAAAACTGCTTTTTAAACTGAAACTAATAGATTTTTAATCTTGGATTGGCCAAAAGCAGGAGTTGCATGTTCGGTTAATTGATAAAGAATATTTTATGCTTTGAAAAGAAAAAAATGTGTGCGTTTTTGTGTTTTTAGCATTTCTAGGTTTCTTGGGAATCCTGGAATCTGTGCCTTTGCATGGCATTGTCTTGAAATGGAAATTTAATGATCAAAACAGGGATGGCAGTGTGTGAAGCAAAAACTTGCAGAAATGGAAACATTCCCAACTAGTCCAGGGCCAATAATAACATGGACAGGTATATTTTAAAGCAGCTATTCCTATACTATATATTGTTACTATATGTGGAATGGTTTTTATGACATTCATGCATGCATAATACCTAAGTGCTACTCTAGTAAAAGCCGGAGGCTGTGGAAAAGTACCAGAAATGGAGAGATGCTACGGAGAGAGAGTTGGAGAAGTAGGGGTTACGGATCATTTACAAAGTTCATTCTCTCTCAGCTGGTAGGGAATAATTTCCTTATCTATAATTAGATGTGTATTCTTAACTAATTGGTCAAAATACTGTAAGTAGGCCACGTGGGTTTTGAAAAACTAAAAACAAGGTTTATGCCCTAATAAAATTAACCGCATATTGCTTGGAATTTAGTTTATAGTACAAAATATTTCACAAGCTACAAAATATTTCACAAGCTAGAGGCCTATATATTTATGTTCTGTAATGTAAATATTAGCTCAAATCAACAACTTAGTCTTTTGCTTATTATATACTTCACATAGCCAACCACATGTTACATTATCACACACACACGTGTGTGTGTATATGTATATATATTCACAGCTATAGTTTCCAAATAAATATGTGTCTAATAACCGTATGGTCTTATATAATATCTTTCCAGTCTCCGTATATCATGGAAACAACCCTTCCTCCTATTAGTCTACTATATCAGTATATAAGTTCAGACGAGTTTTCTGGTCTCTAAGTGGGTCCACGTTACTGTACAAAGGTGTGTGATACATCCACGTCCAATGACAATAACAATATAGTATATAGACGACGAGAATATTCTTTCTTTAGTTACTAAAAAACAATTATAATATATAACATACCCTGCGTTCACTCATCAGTCAATATGGTTGTTGGAATGGTAATTTAGACCAAATTTATCCAACCCAAATTACTTCATCAGATTTTGGGTTAGTATAATAATTTCAATCTGAATCAAATGTCATTTTAAATTTTTACGGGACTTGCATATTGAGTGTGCTATATATATATGACATATATTATAAGCTTCACATATTGGAAACAATATTATGGGCGCTTCAATAAATAGGGGTAATAAGCAGGCAATTACATGTATATTAGGCTAAATCTTTTTTTCTCTCGAAAGCATTACGTTTTTTTTAGTTAAATTCCAAATATGCAACTCACATCTTCGGAATCTGAAATCAATCATAGTCTCTGCTGAACCAAAATTCCAAATATAAGGATATTATTCCACCAAACTTCAAGCAACAAACACGCAATTAAATATGGAAATCACAAGCAATCACACAACATACCTCAAGTAAACCACGACATACGCGTTTTAAAAGGTTCGGAAAAGTGTCTACGTCATTGGGGGTCTCCTGCGGGTTTCCTTTCCTTCAAGCTCTTCTCCAACAAGAGAAATCTCCGAGATTACAAACGATTGGAAACAATATGTCTCCCAAAACACTTTAAATCTCTCCTAGCATAATCTCTCTCAAGAAAATAAGTATTGTATGTTGTGTTACAAAATTAGGGCGAAAACCCCTTTTATAATGGGTTAAAGACGTACAAATAAACATGCAGATCGTGGGAAAAATCGTCTGCAACGGTCAACCGGAATTCTCCATCGATCAACTGGTTGTCTCTTTTGCGCAAAATCGCCAGCATTCGGTCGACCGTTCCGTGCTTTTGAACATCACCTAGAGCCCCTGAAAGTTTCCGGTCGACCTTGACTTAAGTTCTGGTCGACCGATCCGCGTTGTTGATCCTCGACTTGAAGCTCCTGGAAGTTTTTGGTCGACCGCGTGCCCAGCACCGGTCGACCGATCCGCACTTCATTCCAAGTTCCGGAAGACTCTGGAAGTTTCCAATTGACCGATCTTTGCTTCTATCTGAGCTCTGAAGACTCTGGAAGTTTCTGGTTGACCGTGTGCCCGGCACCAATCGACCGAAACTCACATTTAAATGAATCCTGAACATTCTGGGTGATGCTCCTGTTTTCTTGCACTTAACAATTCTAGGAAACAAATTTCAACAAAAGTAACATTAGTTGGTCTTATCATACTAATTCATAGTCTACTCAAGTAAGACAGTCAGACAAGAAATTGATTTGATGTACTTTTTCGAAAGAAAAAAAGATTTAACTTCCTTAGCCTTTTCCCAAAACAAGCTTGTTGGTTTAGACCAACCTATCTCGAACAAGACAAATGGCACCATTTAGAATAACAACGACCGAATTTATTATCTTCATGCATAAGGATAATAGATTACCTAGTAGAAAAGATTTCAAAATCATAACAAACCTTCCTTTTTTCTTTTCTATTGCAATTTCTCGATTATTATATGATGATTTCTTAACTTCTCCCTTCGTCGACCCTTATATAAAACAGAGAAAGTCCGAGCTCTGACTCCGGCCGATCGGTTGGCCCCCGGATAAACCGCCTTAGCAAGGGAGGGGGTACTTCTGCGACAGTGCTGGGAAGGTTGGACGAGAACTTGTATAGAGGGGTTTGCATAACCTATTTGTAATCGAGCATCAAATTGGAAGGAAGGACTAAGTACTGTTGTGAGGCATCCACATGCAATCAAATAAGTGGCTATCACTAACTACCTCAAACTCTATTTACTATTCGCTTATTTCCCTGCGGTGTGGCAAGCATCATTGGCCCATGAATGAGGGGGATGAAATTGGTTTTGGACTGATTTTTTACCCGGGAAACTAAAGTTTTCATCGGGAAAGAAGGAAATCAACAAGGTACGTTAGGAGTGGAAAGACTCAAGCAAAATCACCCCAGGGTGACATTTTCCTGCTCCTCTCAATGGGGGAGCGTGACCAGGCATTGGGACGCCTGGTCACACGACTGGGTGCCCCACTGCCCAGGTCGTGGGTGGAAGTCACTTTGTCTCTACATATTGGTCTGTTTTTTCTTGTTTTTTAAATTACTTTATTTGGTTTTAAATTTAGTTTAAATTTTATATTAAATAGTAAAATTTGTAAATTAACTATGTTCAACTTTGGGTCACTAGAGTCAGCTTTGTGTTACTCGGGTCAACTTTGTATCACGTGGTCCTTCGCCCATTCATATGTTTTTTATTTCCTACTATTTATATTTAGTTTTAAAATGTGATTGTAAATACAATAAGTTAATTAATTGGTTGTTTTTGAAAATTATAAATGATGGAAAAATAAAATTACGTGGGAGAAAAATAGTATTGATGTGACAAGTTGACATTTATTATTGGGTTATGGTCAGAAAGTAAAATATTTTTGAGAGAGGGAAAAAATGTTACGAAATATAGAAAATACTGATTTAATAAGGTTTCATTTACGAAAACGTGATGGAGATGACTTAAGTACGGAACACCACACAAATAAACTTGGACCATTTTCTTACGTTAAAGTCACAATTTGAATGGAGTGGTCCAACTAAGAATATTTGGGACCATTAGCGGTGGAACATCGGGGTCAAGCTTGTGCTCAGTTTGGATCATGTTGACATGGCTGCCTTAATTAGCGCATTGATATGTGCAGTCACTGTCTAATCAAGTCCATCTCTTTTTCCCTTTCTTAATTATCCCTATGTTCATGTTCGATTATAACAAAAATTATGCCTACATTCTAGATATGATTTTGAGGGTATTGCGTGGGAACACAGATGTTATATATTCCAACACATACAAAAGGCGCTTTTAACAATTACTACCACTAGCGTACTACATGATGTATAATGTCATGATAAAAGCTTAGAAGAATACAAATCTTTAGGTTTTTGTTATGGGTCATCGTGTGATGTTGGCTTATATATGGAAGAGTAGATTGTTCGGTTCGTTGCTCTTCACCGAGGATATATAATATATGGGACGTGTTCTCGGCTTTCTACATCCATGGAAAGTGGCTTGGACTACGATTCTCATGTGATTACATTTTACGATCGAGTTTAACCTACTAAGGTTAGCTAATTAGTTAAATTACTATACGCTTGTTAAAATCATATTTGTCTAGTGATGGTATATAATTACGGGCGAGCTAGTTATGAATATATAACTAAACAAAAACGAGGTATCAGTTGTTTGAATAAGTACGAGAAGTTGACATAATTGGTCGTGTAACAATATTTTACACCTTGGAGTCAAATTAATCTAAACTCCTACAAGTCTCTTGTATATTATTGCCTCTCTTCTCACCCCTTACCTTGTCTAAAAGAACTAGATTAATAGGTACGGAGTCTTGAGTTAATAAAACATCTGCTATATAATCAAAGGTTCTGCTAAATTATTCAAAACCAGACATAAACTTTTGTACTTTTTCCCATTTTCCCTGTGTTTTGTGAACTTTGCCAACAACAAATTCGCTGTATATAAATCTGCAGTTCTACGTTAACGATTTATACATCACAGTGTCGTACAAGAAAAGTGAAAAAGATTTAGACTTACAAATTAAACTCCTGCAACCTTTCCCACTCATTCATTAGCTCAGAATGTGCGACGTTGACACATAGCAAATTGATTAATACACTAAAGTTCACACACCATTTTTATATATAATAATAAGAAGAAGAATAAATTACCCAAACATATGTAAGCAAGATTTATTTGAGAGTGATGGTTCCTTGGTTTCAAGGTAGCACATGTATCAATGTCAAAACGGACATGTCTACTTCACCAACACTTTTCTTTCTTTCTTTCTTTCTTGCTTGCTTGCTTTCTTTGCTAACCTTATCAAAGCATGGCGTGATCCTCCTGTCGGGGGGAAATCTAGCTAGCTCCGAGGACCACATAAGAAAGCACTGTGGGGGGAATTGGTGCATGCTGTTCTTTTCACATGTTGTGTTCTCGTTATACGATTTGCACAGGAGTGGGACATGTTAACTTGAGTTCTTTCGCAATGTGATTGGCCCTACTAGATGGATCGGAACCGCCCAGAATGCTGTTGTTAGATTCAAATGGTGGATTGGAATAGCCCAAAATGTTGTTGTTTGATTCGATTCTACAGCTTATGGTTGATGATGCTCTTACAAGTTTGACCAGCTCAACATGTCAATTAAGTGTGTCTGCCGTGGTTGGGTTGTCTTTATTTTTAAATACACTTCTCATACGCATTTTCGGACATATTAAGTGGATGTGCGTAGACCAACTCACCATCTATGGTTGGCAAATCAGCATCAGTTACTATTTGAACTCTTAAGGGTACGTACAATTATTATAAGCAAGCTTGTCGACTATGATTGTATCCAGTGAGTTCAAATCTTATCATTGTTTTCACGCTATTGATTTAGTTTTGGCTTCTAGAGAAGATAACAAAACAACAATACAACATCTATTGTTTCTTTGACATAAGCACATGCACTCTTAACTGCTAGATTCTCTGTGTTAAATAACCAAAACTAGAGATTAATTCAAGGTCCAGCTAGTGGGTCATATTTGAGGTTTTAATAATTGGAAAAAAGCTATAAGTGCTTATAAACATGCGTTCAAATTCGTCCCCTCCTACGTGGCTCGATAGTTCGATTCGAACTTGACTTGAAAAATACTTGAATCTAGTTTAACTTGAAAATTATGGATCTTGATGAGAAAAAAACTTTAAACTTGATTCGACAAACGAGTAGCTCGAACTCGAAAAAAAATTAAGGTTCAGCTCGATAGCTAACTCAAATTTTTTATTAGTCCATTTATAATTATTTTTTTGTATTTGGTAATAACATAAAATAATACTTATGGTTCGAAATTTTACTCGACTCGGCTTGTTTACACATTTAGTTCAAATAATTATTTGTATAAGGATTACTGCATTTTGTACACAATATATATCTTGAATGTATTTAGTTTCACGAAATTCTTTCAATTGTATATTCATCTTTGCCTTCTTCAAAGTAAACTCCTAGCTCAATATATATAGTCAACTGTGGGAGATACTTATTTAGGCATGATCCGATGTTATATTAATCAATGCACCCTTGAGAACAAGGAATTCTAACCAAAGTTTGACACTTACACTTGGGTTAACTTCAAACATTGTGGTCAAATTGTAAGTTGACAGCTAAGATAAACAAACAAAGAGGATATTAGACCATGTTTTGAAGAGCCCATTATGCATCTCCAATATATACCATTTAATCAAGCATAACATTCAACAACTTTCAATTCCAATTCCATGCCTCATTTTATCAATCTATCGTCAAGTTTAAGTACCATTCAGCTTAGGAAGTATGCAACGTATATAGCATAAAAGATTAAGGGTACTAATGAAACTATCCATACTTTTATGCAGTTCCCTATTCTTATCTCAATCGGTTAATATCTCAGTCTATTGCAGTACCTTTCATTTCTTAATACATATACTGAATTGCTAAACATCGCCCCAAAATTACTTAAATCGTCCCTTAAAATTACCAAATTGCCATTCTCTCATTTCTACTGCTATAACGCGACATTTTACCCTCCTATCACACATCTCTTTTCATCTTCCTCTTATAATCATAAAAAATAATGTTTTATAGGTTAGTAATGAGCCAACGGACGCCCCAGTGTACCCAAATCTGGTAAAATAGCTAACATTTTTTTAAATAAAAAATAATAAAAATTAATAAAAAGGGGGAGGCGTCTTACCCAGACGTCCCCTCCTACGTGGGGGCGGCTCCGTCGGACGTTCGTAATTTTTTATTATTTTTATTATTTTTTATTATTTTTTTATAAAAAAAATGTTAGATGTTTTACCAGATTCGAGTACACTGGGGCGTCCGTTGTCTCATTACTAACCTCTAAAACATTATTTTTTATGATTATAAGAGGAAGATGAAGAAAGATGTGTGATAGGATGGTAAAATGTCGCGTTATAGCAGTAGAAATTAATTAATTAATAAGTTAATAATTACTATATTCGGATGACCGATACCCCTTCGGTACACCGAAAATTCAAAAATTTCCAGATACAACAATTTCAAGTTGGTATTTGTAAGTCAGGATGATTTACCACCGGAGGATTTTGGATCTTAAAAAATGTTGGATCTGAAAATTATTTGAATCTTCATCACTTGCAAAAAACTCATTGTAATCCGACCGGTTACCACCTAAAACTTGCAAAGAAACGTCAAATAATTTGAGATAACACACCGTATAATTTTAATTTGACAAAAAAATTAAAAAAAACGAGACGTCTGTCTAAGACGCCTCCACCATGGTTGAGGCGTCTGACTAAAACGTTTGTACCATGGTGGAGGCGTCTTAGCCAGACGCCTGTACCATAGTTGAGGCGTCTGGCTAAGACGCCTGTACCATGGTGGAGGCGTCTGGCTAAGACGCCTGGGCCATGGTGGAGGCGTCTTAGCCAGACGCCTCCACCATGGTACATGCGTTTTAGCCAGACGCCCGAGTCGGAAAAAAAAAATCCGCCTCCGTTACTTCGCCTGATCTTGGTGGTTCGCCAGACATTTTCGTGGTGTTAATACTAGGAATGTTAGTAAAACCGAGTCAAAAACCTTGTTTAAAGGCATGGGACGATATGTGTATTAAATATATTGTTAAGGGCAATTTGGTAATTTCAAGGGGCGATTTAAGTAGTTTTGGGGCGACGTTTAGTAGTTCCCTACATATATGCATGATAGAGACATGATAGAAAAATATACATGTAGGAGTTGACCACAAATTAATTCTTGCGCGTAGTTTATCTGCATTTTATACATGGACACAAACTAAAACATAAGAAACAAGAAAAGTACCACTAACATGGAAATAAAGGAACAAAACTAATGGATGTACCTAAAAATATCAATGTAGTTGTAGTTGCAGACAGATGCACTGTCTGTGCAATGTACTGGGACTTAAATTATGTAGCAGGGGTTGGCACAACTGCCTCATGGAACTCATATAATTCAACTGTAACAGGAAATATACAGTAAAAGTACTCCACCCCACATAAACCAACCATCCATCTTCACATCCCAAGTACCCAATTGTTGTCTTAGACATAACCATCTCAGTACCACTTCCCTCGTTATGGAAATGTGAAACCTTAACTGGAACTTAGGACTGTGTCTACTTGGACCACATGCACAGACCAATCTTAACATAGCTAAATTAATCATGGTAGGTGAAGGTTAGAGGCATTCACATGAATAATGTGTAGCATCAATTTATCACCTAACATCTCTAGTCTCTAGCCAAAGACATGAAGTTATGGGGATATGGTCCCAGTCCTTCACCAGTGGACAGTATCTTCTCTTGTTCTTGAGATTGATGGTAATTGAACAATGGCTACTGAACCCCCACAAAAGTTTCACAGCATATGCCATGGTTTATGGTCTGGGTTTTGCATCTATACCCTTCATTTTAGGCTATATATGTTATAATGTACTCAAATTAGACTTATTGTTGTTGATGCTCTTCAATTTGAATCAATTACCATATATATTGTTGAGAGATTGCAAGGATCAAATGATTATGAATTTAATTACTTTATAGCTAGTACTCTACAAACCAAGATCCAAATTCTAGGATTTTTGATACCTTGGGCCTTGGGGCAGTGGATTCAAAAATATTAAAGATGAACTTGTTAAAACAAATTTGTGTGTAACATTCTATAATAAAGTTGAATTCACTATTTGTTACCAAAGTGTTTAGATTTTGTAGTGGTGGTGGATCGATTAAATTTCAGAATAACGGATTTAATTTTTTTTCCTAGTAAGGGTCATTTAGAAAAACAAACGTAAAAATGTTTAAAAATTTAACTAGCTCAAACTGCTCGGTGTATAAAGATTTCAATATCAAAACATAAAAATATTCATGAATATATTATTTTACGAAATTATTGCATTTTTTCGAAAAAACTAAGCCATGTGAGCGTCATTGCTTAATATTTGGGGTTGGAATCAAGGAATTTTGGAGCGATGATGTACTTAATAACTTCTTATCACTCGACTTTATTATGTATGATTGGCTAGAAATCTATTATCAATTGTTGTTATATTTTAAGATATATTTACATATATGATATTAAATACACATGTTTCATCTAATATTTAACATTCATGCAACACTAATGTCTAAGCATTTTTCTACTCCGCCACAGCCTTGGGGTTTGGCGAAGGATGGAGACTGGTGTAACCTATATCTATTAAGATGGTTGAGTTGGGGCTTGCAGCAGGCTAAAAAATGTGATGAGGGGAGACAATATACAAAAGAATCGAAAATCCAAATTAATCAAAATAAGAGAGGATGGAACTCCAGGAGATCAAAATACTAGATCCCAACACTAACTAAGCTATACTTCTCGAAAATTCCAGGGACCGAGGTGAAGTAATTATGACAAATATACCATTTAATTATGTAGTTTGCATCGATCGAACCTTATGTGCTTATGTATCTTCATTGCCACCTTCCATATAATATTAGAATTTACATTAAAACCAGCATCTAATTAGTACCCACTTGAAAGCTTTGGTGGATGATATGTTTGGCATAATGGAATTAAATTCATGGGCATATATCAAAAATATGTTAATTTAATGGATTTAAATACAAATATTGTAGATGCAAAAATCCTTTACGGTTAACGTATGACAATGGACAAGTTTCAAAATGTCATTTTCCTATTTGTACGTCTCCACTGTGTCTCCTTATAGTCGTTTTGATGGTGTTGGGTCGAAAGCAAACCAACGCCGATTATTATGAAGTAAAAACTAAGTAAATAACCTTTGCCACTCCGTCCCTTACGGTACAATTAGTTTGTAAAAAAACAATATGTAAGTGAGAGAATTGGACTTCTATAACGTTCTAGAAGACTATTTTTAAAAGTTACACAACCTTATAATTTTGTACTTGTGATGACTTCTTCAATTTTCACTCTAAAGTGAAAAGAAGTCGTAGAACTAGAGTTCCAAATGTTTTTTTACTAGAGTTTCAATTTTCAATCTTGTCCAAATTGAAGGATGTAACTGAAAATCGACCAAGTTCTGAAGAAACGCAAGATGATTTTGGTTTTATTGAAAATGTTCTTTCTGGCTTGATTAAATTGTTTGAATTCAAAATACATGGTTTTATATAAGTGCAAGTTTATCCGTTGAGATGAAGTGCCTCGGGAGAGAAGCGATGCGATGCTTCGGGAGGAGATGTGTTGGTTGAATGCGTTGGCTGGAGGACGCGACAGTTGGATGAGGTGTCGGTTGGGTGTAGCGCCGGTTGGGTTCTTTAACACTCCCCCTCAAGTTGGGTCCGGAAGATGTTGAAGGTACCCAGCTTGCTGATGATCTGACTGAATTGCTTCTGGTTTAGAGCATTGGTGAAAACATCTGCTAATTGTTCCTTACTGGGTATGTAGGGAACTTCTATTTCTTTTGCTTGGATTTTTTCACGAATGAAGTGGCAATCAACTTCAATGTGTTTGGTCCTTTCGTGGAACACTGGATTAGACGTTATGTGTCGAGCAACATTATTGTCGCAGAACATCTGTATGAGCATGTTGGGAGTTTGTCCCATATCGATGAGAAGTTGTTTTAACCATATAAGTTTACTAGTTGTAGATGCCATTGCGTGATACTCAGCTTCTGCACTGGATCGTGCAACAACCTTTTGCTTCTTACTCCTCTAAGTTACGAGGTTCCCTCCTACAAAGGTGCAAAAACCTGTAGTTGATCTACGATCATGACTTCCTGCCCAATCTGCATCCGAGAAACCAGTGATACTGTTAGAGTTATTATTTTTCATAAGTATTCCTTGCCCTGGAGTTTGTTTTATATACCTTAGAATGCGATCAATGATACCTAAGTGTGGTGTTCGAGGTGCATGCATAAATTAACTAACTATGCTAACAACAAATGTTATGTCTGGTCTAGTTACTGTTAGATATATGAGTTTGCCTACAAGTCTTTGGAACTGATGAATATCTTTGACGGGTTCTCCGTCAGTAGAGTTGATTTTGAGGTTTGTTTCTACTGGTGTGTTGGCGGGTTTAACACCAAGTTTACCCGTTTCTGTTAATAAGTCTATGGCATATTTCCTTTGTGATAAGAAGAGACCCTTTTTTGAGTATGCAATTTCTATTCCTAAGAAGTATTTTAAGAGACCGAGGTCTTTTATGTCGAATTTTGTTTTTAGGTAGTGTTTGACTTGACTAATTTCATTGTTAATGTCTCCAGTGATGATGATATCGTCAACATAAACTAATACTATGGTGATACCTTGTTTGTGGTGTTTAGTAAACATAGAAGCGTCAACGGAAGATTTCAAAAACCATAAGCAAGTAAAAAATGACTGAGTTTGACATACCATGCGCGTGGAGATTGCTTTAGACCATAGATAGCTTTGTTGAGTTTGCATACCTGGTTTGAGGTAACGTTGTAACCTGGAGGAGGAGTCATATATACTTCCTCTTCAAGATTTCCTTGTAAGAAAGCATTTCTTACATCCATTTGATGGAGTTTCCAATTTTTGTTGACCGCTATGGATAGAAGAACGCGAACCGTGTTCATTTTTGCAACATGAGCAAACGTTTCTAGGTAGTCAATCCCATAAGTTTGAGTATACCCTTTGGCCACAAGTCTAGCTTTGTATCTTTCTATGGTTCCATTACTGTTATATTTTATTTTATAGACCCATTTGCACCCAACAAGTTTGATCCCTTGTGGTTTTTGGATGAGTGTCCATGTGTTGTTGTTTTCTAGGGCGTTGAGTTCCTCTCCCATGGCTTTGTGCCATTTTGGATCTCCTATAGCTTCTTGGAATGTCTTAGGTTCTAAGTTATTTATTTGGGTTAGGTATGTTTTGTAGATTGGGAGAATTTTATCGTAGGAGATGTGGTTTTCGATGGGATAGGTAACGTGTGAGGTAACAAAGTCGTTAAACCGGACGGGAGGACGTCTTGGACGAGTGGATCTCCTTGCTTGAGGATTTTCTTGATTGTCTTGAGGTGGAGTTTCTTCTTCTTCTTCTTCGTCTTCTTCCTCGTTTTCTTGGTTGCTTTCTTGTCCTTCTCTTTCGTCCATGTGGCTTTGTGGTAGAGTTGTTGTTGTAGCCGGGAGAGTCCCAGTTGTACTCTTGTTGTAGTAGAACTCACTCTCTTTAAAGGATACATCTCTCGATATATACATTTTACAAGTATCGGGGTCAAAACATTTGTACCCTTTTTTGCTTACAGAATAACCAAGGAAAATACATTTTACAGAATTGCTGTCAAATTTGTCTACCCGTTTCTTGTGAACAAAACAGACACAACCAAAGACTTTAAGATGATCTAATTGCAATGCTCAGTTTAACGATATACCTAAAGGTTGTTTGTTTTGGAGGACGGGACTTGGCAAACGATTAATGAGATAGGTGGCAGTTAGAACTGCATCAGACCAAAAATGTTTTGGTGCATTACTTTGAAATAATAGAGATCGGGTAACATTCAAGATGTGACGGTTTTTTTGTTCAGAAATTTCATTTTGCTCAGGAGTATTAACACACGTAGTTTGATGAAAGATTCCACGATTTTTTAGAAAAGTTTGAAAATTGAGACTGGTATATTCTGTCCCATTATCAGTTCTTAGAGTTTTAATTTTGAAATTATACATGTTTTCAACAAATGTTACAAATTCGCAAAAAAAATTAAAAACGTCTAACTTATTTTTAAGAAGGTAAATCCAGGTGTTACGCGAAAAATCATCAATGAATAAAACAAAATATTTGAAACCGTTGTAAGATTCGACCGGGGCGGGACCCCAGATATCGGAGTGAATCAAATCGAGCTGAAATTTAGATTTGTTTTTAGATGTAGGAAAAGGAAGTCTAGTTTGTTTTGAGAAATGACATACATCACATGCATATTTAGGAGAAAAAATAGGAAATAAAGTTTTTAGGACATGAGAAGATAGATGTCTCATCCGCTTATGCCAGAGATCCTGATTAGTGTTACTAGAAGTATGAAAAACATTTTTTTGAGAATCTAAGATATAGAGTCCGTTGTTATTGACTCATTTACCAATCGTCTTCCCTGTAGCTCGATCCTGAAAGAATACATCATTTGGGGTAAATACAACATCACAATTAAGGTGTTTTGTTATCCTTGCAACAGATAGAAGGTTGGAAGTGAGATTTGGAACATATAATACATCTTTGTTCATTTGATTTAATAACATGGTTTCTCCCATTCCTTTGATTTCAACTTGATTGTTATTTGCTACGGTTACAAATTTATTAATCATGTTGGAATTATTTTTAATGTTTTGTAACAAGGACGAATTTTTGGTCATGTGATCGGTGGCTCCAGAATCAATAATCCAATGGTTGTTATATTTAGATATGGCATTAAGCATATTTGTAGGAGTATTAACAGAAAAAGTTTGTGGGGAGGAAGTTATACCTGCATAATTACCTGATCTTGGGGGGTTTTGCTGCAAAATGGCACTTAATTGGGATAGAAGCTGATCCAGATCCGGTCTGGATCCGGATCTGGGTCCACTGGACCCGCTGGTCGCGGGTATAAAGGGATCGGGCGGCTGGAATCGGGTCGTCCTTCGTAGGATCCGACCGTTTCTCCGCGCGTGCATATAAAGCCGCGTTGATCCGCAAAAACACCTGATTCGTCTTCCCATCTTCTCTCCCTTTCTCCGCTAGGGTTTGCTACCACACCATTTCCTGTTGCTCCGTCGTTGTTTTTCTTCCGATTCCGATGATCTCCCCCTCCTTCCCTTGTCGGTCGGAGGTGTGGATGTAGGAACCAGCAGGCGTTCCTACTGTGGCATGTTTTTTTACAGTTATCGCAAGTTTCTTGAGATTTATTTCCATATTTTTGTTTATTTTTACTGGGTTGTGGTTTGCCGGCGTAAAACGCCTGAGTTTCTGATGCATGGTCGGTATTCTGAGCGGTGGTCCGTAGGGACTCCTCCCGTTGCATCATCGCAATGATGGTTCCGAGGTCCGGCAGTTCAGTGGTCATCAGGACTTGACTTCGGATCAAGGTTTTAAAAACCGGACCGGACCGGACGGTTCGACCCGGTCGAACCGGGAACCGATGGTTCAACGACCGGTTCAACTAAAAAACCAAGCGTCTAGTCGAACCGTTCTGAACCGGATTGAACCCGGTCCGACCGGGTCGGACCGTTTGGTTGGACCGGACATAAAAATATTTAAATTTTCCTAAATTTTAAAATCAGAAAATATGATGGTTTTTTTCTTATTCTTACAAACAAAAATCCACCACCCACAAACTCTTCTCTCCCTCGCCAAATCCCTTCGTAAGTATGATGTCATGGATAATATTGAAGATTGATTTTGATTTTAGATTCTTAATCCAAATAATATTTTCTCTAATTCATATTCAATCAAATTTGTTCTGTTAAGTAAAGATAGTAAACTTACTGAGTTAAGCAAATTGTGTCTGATATCATGAATTATATTTAACGTTTGGTGTGTATATATTAAATAATTTTACAAAAATCGGTTCAAATCGGTCCGACCACCGGTCCGACCGTTAATATTTATTCGGTCCAGTCCAACTTCGGGTCTCAAAAATCCTGATGTCATGGTGACGTCATCAACGGTCCGACCGTGGTTGGACCGTGGTTCGACCACATTGAACCAAAACCGAAGCTTTATCGGTTCGATGACCGGTTCAGTTCTGAAAACCTTGCTTCGGATGGCTTCATTGCTGCCATCAAGTCCGATAAGGAACTGGTAGATGTGGTCCCGTTCCGTGCGTTCCAATATTGTTTTTTGGTCTGTCGCCGCTGGTTCGTTGATGGAAAGTTCATCCCATCCACGTTGAAGTGCCCCGAGGTACTCCGTGATGGTCTGCCCTTGTTGTTTTGTCTGCGAGATCTCTTGTTTTAGTTTAAAAATATGAGCAAAGTTTTGTGATTTACCAAAAATATTTTGGACGGAGTCCCAGAGTTCTTGTAGAGAAAGATCACCCCGATCTTTGGTTGCATGGAGTTGAGGAGCCATGACATCACGAGATGGTCTGTTGCCTGTCACTCCTCCCGTTTTGTCTCGGTGCCCTCTCCATCTGGCTTTTTTGAATTCCCGGTGATGTGTCCAAGTTTTCCTTTCCCACTGAGGGCCAGTGTGACAGCTCGTGCCCACGACAGATAGTTCTGTCCGTTGAGTGGTTGAGAAACCAGTCTGGGAGTAGCGTTTGCTTCTTGATCCATCGTTGTTTTCCTTTCTTCCCTTGGGTTTGGATGTCGGGAGGTTTTCCTTCAACCCCCTCGAGGAAGAAGAAGGATGTTTTTGTGGGTTTTGTTTGTGGGTTTTTCTGAGGGATCCGGTGATGAGTTCAGTGAACTCTGAGGATCACCGATGATGAGGAATACGAGCTTGTATGCTCTGATACCATGAAGAAACGCAAGAGGATTTTGGTTTTATTGAAAATGTTCTTTCTGGCTTGATTAAATTGTTTGAATTCAAAATACATGGTTTTATATAAGTGCAAGTTTATCCGTTGAGATGAAGTGCCTCGGGAGAGAAGCGATGTGATGCTTCGGGAGGAGATGCGTTGGTTGAATACGTTGGTTGGAGGACGCGACGGTTGGATGAGGCGTCGGTTGGGTGTAGCGCCGGTTGGGTTCTTTAACAAGTTCTAAACTAGAGCATATCAAATTATCATCCAATATTAAGAAGCACAAAGTTGATCGGTTGAAAAGCAAGCGAGTTTCATAATTTCTTTAAGTCCTTAATTTTGCCAACAACAAGCACCTCTCAACATCAGAGCTTTTTTTATTGTTAAGACTTTGGTACGTTTTCATCACCCACATAGAGAAGGAGGGCCCAATAAAGTTACCCATGAACTTGGTAAGTGGCAGCAAGACTAGCTAGCAAGTCTTCTTAAGACATGCACCCTTTTGGTATCACAAAAGAAGTGGTCCAATCTAAAACAATCACTTGTGTAGTCCTTGGTAACTCCCTCAACTTCTTTTTTGTTGAATGAATACTATCCAAAGCTCGACCCTTTGCCTTTTCTTGCTGTGTGTGAAAGGAGTTGGAGTTGGAGTAGGACCCTCTTTGATGTGCATGCAATTTTTTTACTGATGTTCTTTTTACTATGTTCCAATTAAACTTAAATATCAATTCAAACTGCTTTTGTTTAATTAAGCATAATACGTCTTTAATTTTAACTATTACAAAGTCAAAGATCTTATAATTAGGTTAGGCATGACCAACCGTGGATGTTAAAGCATGCATCCAATGGTAGTTTGACACCCTTTATAAGCTAATTATGACTCTTACTTGATATCATCACTTGGAAAGAGAACATGGAGTTTATTGGTACCAAGATGGTAACACAGCGTGAATATATCTTCATGCTTAGGGCTTCTGGTTCATTAATTATTTCAGTGAACCTCCAAGGAATCTAAGAGATACCGTACACCAAGAGACCAACAAACAGTGTACACGTACCATATACACACATGAGTACATGACGAGAGAAAAACATAAATCCATTTTCAATTTGTAATTAATCCAAGCATGAAGCAACAATATATGTTTCGTCGAATATTTGATCGACTCGATAATATTCTATCTTGTATGTATGTATGTATCGATTTTTTAGTGGGGACGGCAAACAGAAATAACTGTGAATATGGTCCCAATGAATTCAATTATATGTTCAGGTGGTTGGTGGTGTGATGGCCACGACAATTCATTCCGATCCCATGGGGATTAATTTGTGTATTGCATTGAGCCATGGAGGTGCCGGCCGACGACCTCCACTTTAACTACGTACGACAAAGATTTGACATTAATCCTTGTCGAGTTTAATGGAGGCTAATCAAGTGGGTTCTGGATGGTTTTTGGTAGAATATGTGGTTGGATCCAGCTTAATTAATTAGACAGCTAGTGTTCCATGAATGAGACCTTTATATTATCTTCAGTTCTGAAGAAGACATGTCTGCATCATAACTTAATGTTTTCCTTTTCTGAACTTGTGAAGGATGACCATTATACAACGACATGTTTTGATCAGTTAATATAGAACCGACATGTAGTTTGAGTGTTTCACTCAACGATAATAATTATGATGGTTTTGCGTGTAAGTTTGGATGATGCTTGACAAAAGTTGATCAAGTGCGAAATCAACGACAAAAATAGATGAACCTCGTGCTTCTTGTTGTTGTGGTTTTTTTGTGTTTATTCTTGTGTTCTTCAGTTGTGGCCGGTGATCATTTGTGTTCTTGGTATTAGTTGATGACTCTTGTGTTTGTTGGTTGTTTTACTTGTTGTCCTGCAAGTGTTCCACCTAGTGTTCGTCTCGAAAATTTTGGTACTAGAATTCCCAACAATTATTGTCACATGGATGAAAATATGTCTTTTACTCAATTTAGTAATCTTGCGATTTTGAGTATGATTGGAAAGTCGAAATGTAAACACCAAGAATTTCCCACATCTGATTCGTAGCATTATAACTGATCACATCTTCTATTGATATTCACATATCCACAATCTTTATACATTTTGTCACACCTAATTCATAAAAGGTTATCAATCTAACATGTTATAACTTACATAAGCCTAGAAGGGTACGTATTAATGATATTTTTAAATTACTTGAAGGTGTTTATGAAATTGCTTCTTAAAAATATTAATATATATATACAACTTTAAAGTACACGATATCATTCTGATCTTAATATGATCAAATTAAGAAACCAGTTCAACAAAGAGCTAGAGGAGAAGAAAGAGAACACACTTAAAACACCACTTTAATTTACATGTCAAATGTGCTAGGACTTAAGTCTCATGTTTGCTTTTCTTCCTCCAGTATTTTAACCAGATGACAAATTAAGCTACCACATTAGAGAGAAGTACATTTACCCGACAATCAATACTAATTAGTGGAAGAAAATCGAAAAAGTAAGTTCTACAAAGCCATCTAATGGTGAAACAAGAATTTAATGGTGAAGCAAGAATTTGAACTTCACACTAACCGAGGTTAGCTTAGATTTTTAGTTTTGGATAAGCCTAAACCAATAATTGAATATGTTGTAATTAACTTAACTAAACAATACAATGCTTTCGAAAAGAATTTGAACTTTGTTGCAGGTTGTACAATTAAAAATCAAAAAGTTAGAACAGCTAAACTGCCTAACAACAAGTGGTGGCAGTAGTCATTAAGCATGCTGTGGCTGCCTGAAGGATTAATTAATCAATCAGGAATACGTGTGGAGGAGCAGTAGTCATCTAACAAAGCGAAGATTTGATTTTGCAATACTGACACCAGTTAATGTAAACGGTCCATTATTGAATAATTGAGCTCTCAGTTTCATGGACCACTTGACATTAAATAAAATATATTTTCATGGGGTATAAGCTAGCGTCTTGTGCCTGATTTATCTTGTTTAGTTTGTACGCTAGTAGTTTAATGTTGCTTTCGCTTGTAAGAACAAAAAAATATTGTGTTGTAAGTTGTAACCAATCTTAAAAAACAAGTATTGGTTGGGTCACTAAAGCACTTGGATTTTAAAAGGGAAAAATGAAGACTGGATTCTAGTTCGAATTCAAGCCCACTAATCCATCATCACTGATCAGATTGGGAAAATGACTGGGCCTGACATTTACGCACGAAGGTTTCCAAGTCTGTTTGAGCTTTTAAAAATCACTTGAAAACATATAGGTGAATCCAAATGAATTTTAACAATTGAAAGTTTAATTTTTGGAGTCTCAGTTTTACCTGAGAACCAATAAGTTAACTTATGTTAGATTTAGATTTTTTAGTTGAATTACAACTACATCCTAAACGTTAACTTCTTGGTAGTTGAAAAATGAAATCATACATAACCCTTTTTAAAACGACAAATGCTAAAAGTTGATTTCTCAAACAAACATTGATTGTGTATTATTCGGATCGGATTTAGTCATTTTCTTATGTTGGATTACGACCTATCAATTATCGTGTTCGTATACATTTCATGTCTGAAAATTGTACTAATTTTTATTTGTACTGTAAACGTCTTCGACTACAATTTTAACGTAAGCGTTGTAAAACAAATAAACTAAAGAGGAAAAGATCGGGAAGGGAAGAGAGATATGTCTTTTATTTTCTATACCCAAATGTGTACACAGTAATCCCCTGTAAATAAGATTGTGAGGTAGTAGAAGTTATAACCAAATAAATACAATTACATCATATTAATAAGAATAAAATCTACTTAAATTGTGGGGGTTAAAAAATGTGAATCATCCATATGAATTTGGATTTCATAACACTCCCCCTAGGATGATCACTTTTATACGCTAGGGAGAAAAACTTGACGAGATAAAAACCTGATGAAGAAAAAAAGAGTACAACACGTATGATGATCCCCCCAACTTCAGCATATATTCTTCAAACGACGAACACGAATCTTGTGAACAAGTTACTCGAAAACTATTGTAGGCAATGACTTTGTAAATAAGTTTGCAAAGTTCTCGATCGATCAGATCTGATACACGTTTTATCTCTCCATCATTTTGTAAATCATGTGTTGAAAATAATTTTGGTGAAACATGCTTTGTGTTGTCGTCTTTAATGTAGTCTTTCTTAATGTGCTTTGTTTTGAGCAATGCATACAACATTATTTTCGTAGAACACTTACACACGGACGCGGGGTGTCTAGGACATGCCACCTTTTTAAAGGTAGTTTTTGTCCCTTTTATACGTGAGATTGTTATTTTTAAATACGAATTTGTTCATCATTTTACAACGTATTTCATCACTTACCGGGTGTCCTTTTTTACCGGCGTTCGTGCTTGTTGTTTCGCGTTCGTGCTCGAACCCACCTTCGACCTTCCAATTCCCCAAATTAGGGTTTCATCTCCCCAAATGCAACCGAATCTCCCCTTCCCGTCGCTTCCCTACTCGAATCCGGCACTCGAATCGGACCGCAGAGCTCCCGATGCCCCTCCTTCGCCGCTTCTGGTACGTACCGTAGTTGGTTTCGTTGTTCGTTCCATTCTCGATTCGACGAGTTGCTTACGTGATTTGTAGATTGCTGTTTGGAATCGTCCATGAAGGAGAAGAAGAGTGCTTACTCCCTCAAGCGTGTTTTGGTGACTTGTGCAGCCCAGGTTTCTATTTCATTGTTTTCTATCTTAATTATTAGTAAGACTTTTGTCATTTCGCATTTTTGTTTGAGGTTGTAGAATTACGTGTGCATTCTGGAAATTTTTGTTTTTTAGGTTTACGATTGCCTTTAGCTTGCTATTTGGTTCCTTTGTTTAATATACAAACTGATACGTGTGGTTCGTGTAAGAGAATGCCGATCAAAGTTAAACGTCATTATACGGATTTAAGGTTGTCAACCAGATCTGTCGTGGTCATGCGTATTTAAGTGGGTTAAATAGCAAACTGGTTGGGACGGAGGCCTGGCATATTAAATCTAACAAACTATTATTTCCGAAAAAAATAACTAACAAATTATTGATGGGGAGGGGAGTGTTATAGATTATAAGCTTTAGGGCTGTGTGATTGTGATGTTTTAAAGTTCAGGGGGTCAAATTGAAATCAAGTCATAGTCTAGTAGGACAAAATGTAATATACCCTATATCTTGTATCTCTCCGCTGATGCATATTGAAATGTTGTGACAATATCACACATGGCTAGGAAAGAGCAGCACAAAAAATCATCATAGTTTCTTCTTTTTAAGTTGTCTTTTTTAATCGGTCTTTTTTGACCTTGTTTCAAAAATTCGGGGGATAGTACTCCACTCAAATTTAACCAAAAAGTATCGCCTTTGGGATAAGAGTTGGGTTATCACATTCTCATCCTCTCCTGATTTATATCGTCCAATTTCTTTTATATACCATCCATGTGTAAAAAATAAAACTAGCATCTGGTGAGTCTTTTCTTCATGGAATCTAGGTTTCAAGCCTTTGGTATGTACAGATTTAGAAATATTTTCAGTTAATTGTCTAATATCTAATTACATTACTCTCTTCAACAAGTTCCATTGTTACTTAACTTCTGCAGGCAAAAGAATATGGGAAGTGCATTGCAGCAAAAGTTCCAGAAATTGAGCGTGACATGTGTTTGAAAGAGTTCATTGCCCTAAAGACTTGCATGCAGAATACAGTGCGTATATATTCTTCCTGTATAAGTGAATAAATGGTATTAGTTTAACACTACTTTACTTTATATACTTATTGATTCTTTTCCTATCACATCAAAAGCTTCAGAAGAAGGTGTAGGGTCAGTTATCAGGTTGCATCAAGGTATGCACTTGTAAATAATTTTTTCTATTTGCTCTTGTTGCTTTTAGTTGTTTCTGGTATTATCCATTAAATTCTTCTCTGCCCTATACACGTGATGAGAATTTTGGAAATACAGTGATTACCTGATAGCCTGTTTAGCTAACATTTTTTTTTGTTGCTCGTAGAGGTCTATTGCTAGATACTCAATATACATTTACATGTCTGGAAAAGAAAATATTGAACAGAGGGTTGCTCTGAGTGGATCTGGGGCTCTTTCTCATGTTTATATTCAGCATCCACCCCTTAGATGCAGCATTCCCGAAACACAAGGACTATATTATGATGATGGGAACAGACTACTTCTCTCTCCAACGTCTGGTCAGGTAATTTTTCCCTTAGAGTTCATTCTTTTTGGAGGAAATTTCTTGGGGATCGGGAATTGACTTCTATGTTTTTAGGAATTGTTGAATTTTAACTTTTAAGATACAAGCTTATGATCAGAATGTCCTTCGACACTTTCCTAGTAAACAAAGGTTGAGAAACTTGAAAGATGTAGAAAAGTAGAAGACTTCTCTCACTTCCAACTCAACACCAGCTTTAGAAACATATACTGAACTGCCAACTTCTTTGAATTAGAGAATCCACAAACCAGATAACTTCCTTCAAACCAATTACATCCTTGTGACAACTTAATTTCAAATGCTTTATAATAGTTTCTATTTGTGCATATTGAGATTGTTTTCTTTTGCAGGTTTTGTCCTGGAAAGTTGGTTCATCTACTCAATCTGATCCTCCTGATTCTGACTCTATTGGCGAAGGGCCTATTTTGTTTATCCGCTACTCTCTAGATAGAAAATTTATAGCAATCCAACGATCCAATCATGAAATTCAGTTTAAAAATAGAGAATCCGGGGACACATTTAGTCGAAAATATAAACCGGACTCTGAGAGCATCATGGGGTTCTTTTGGACAGACTGTCCAACATGTGATATAGTAATAATCAAGACCAGGTACATTAATCTCTTTTTGATTACCATATAATATATATTTTCTCTTACGGACAGGTGTTTGTCTTTGTTAGCTAATTTATACGACCATTAGGACATGGCCTGTTACCATGACTTGAATAAGTGGAATTAATTTTATAACTGACCAAAGAATATACCTTATAATTAACGTACCCTTGTCTGCTGTAGTTTCTCTCCTTTTGCTCCTTTGCCTCCGAAAGAACTGTTATTTTTTTTCCAGATTTTGATTTACATTTGTCATTTACTGCACTAGTGATAAACTTAGTGATGGATTTGTTGCATGTAATATACCTCATATGTGCTTTAAAATTTACATTTCATTCAGATGTCTCTATTTGGTCTTTTAGAGTCCAGTGCCGTTTACATATTGACCCTTAATCGTGATTCTGCGGCTTCGTACCTTACCCTGGTTAAACCTCTCTTGTTATTTTACTCCAGGATGTATTATCTAAGAGGAGATTGCACAATGAAATAATGAATCACTGCTTATTTTTTGTTGTGGTTGTCATAGTGATCTGAAACAGACTTGCCATAATGGCACATTGCTAGTTTTCTGAAGCATCATGTTTGGATTTTAGTACGACTTAATTGGGTAGTGAGGTTCGGAATTTATCGTTTGGCATGAATAAATTGACAGAGAAACAAATAAAAACTGAACAATCTTTTGGGTTTCATGAGAAAATATGATTAATGAGCTGCTACATTTATATTTCCAAGAATGATTTCAGAAAAAATGTAGAGCTTGTGTTGATGGTGGAATTAAAAGAATTTCTTATTGCGCATTCCATTATGGATAATATTTACCAACTACCAAACCAAAAGCTTCGAGTAGTCTATGAACTAAAAGGAACATGTGCTACCCCAGTGGTGCTACTTTAGTGGGTCCAACTAAGGTTCCGACAAGTGGGGAAGAAAGGAATTTGGTATATCCTTGCAATTGTTGTGGATTTTGTAACAAGGCCCTAAATTAATTGGTTTATACATGTAAAAACATGTGTGGAAGATACTATTTATATTTTTGGTAAAATCTAATTGGTGTAGGTGCCCGTCTACTGTGGATGTTGATCTGCCAATGGCTCAAATGTTATTTCCTTGTTTAAGGACATAAACATTAATTGCTACAGGGTAGACTAAAGAGTGAAAACAGAAGACGCAGAAGTGAAAGTTTAGCTTTATAAAAGCTAAAATGGCTACTATAACTATTTTTGTCTATTTACTTGTGCAGATAAATTCGCTGGAGTATGATGTGTCTTGAGTAAAAATGGGATGACCTAATATTATCAAAATAAATATGGTTAATTGCAGTTTACCTCTTTGAATTATGCTTCAATTTCACTTCGCCCAAACTTTGACACTAAAACTTGCTTGCATTTATAAAATTGTCCACACTATTTATTTGGGTTAATTATAGTTTGCCTTCTTGAACTATGTCTCGATTTCACTTTATCATGTTTTAAAGTTCTGAGAGGCAAAATGAAATTGAGGCACAGTTCAATGCCAACGTTTGCTAATGCCCATGCCTATCGCATCAAGTATCCTGTATATGCTAACTTCTGTACCTTCTTTCCACTGAATTTGTGTTAGGCTTTCTTTTGTTGCCCAGAACATGGCTGACTGTTGTTTGCATGGTTTGAATTTTCATTTTTAGTGGGCTAGATTTGTTATCCTGCGAAGTTGAATACAAGAGGCTTCGTTTGGTTGAGGCAAAACGTTTGAACGTGAGTTGGTATGTTTACACTCATGAGAGTCGTATGGTTCTTCTTGCCTCTGGAATGCAATGCAATATCTTTCACGGATTTCAGGTACTACTGAACCGGGATATGGTTAGATACTCATTGTGGTAGTACAAGTTACTAAGTATTCATCGCACGGTTCTTGGTATCTGTTAGGTCGTATTCCTTCAACCCTTATCTGTTAGTTCTCCTTGTACAGAGTCAAATAACTTTATTTTTCTTATGTATATTTCTTTTATTACCAAAACAACCTCTGCTGTATAATGCAGTAAAATGTGAAATGGCTTCGTAGTAGGTATATCGTAATGTGAAAATATTTCAATTATGGGCATCAAAGGGATGTTATTACAGTTAGCTGTTATGTGAAATAGCTTTCTTCTTACACATGACATCCTCTACAATGTTTCAAATATTACAAATTTTCTCTAGGTTTTTGTTATTCTCTAATCCTCCCATACAAATTTTCTACAGTGTCATGCTATAATATGATATCTATAATCTTATATATACTATCATAATTTTGTGGATATTTCAGATTATTTTATTTTATTTTTTATTGTGATTTATATGTCCGGGTGTTAGTCGGTCACATCACAAACTGTTTATAAAGAGGGCATCACAAACTGTTTATAAAGGCCGTCACATACTGTTTATAAAGAGGGGCGTCCTTTCCCTTAAAAAATAACTGGATACCCAGTAGACCCGATTAAAGATCTGATAACCCATATATAATATTAAAAAAACAACCCATATAATATATAGTATAAAAAAATTCCAAACCCTACCCCCACATCCCAAATTGCCAACCATCCCTAGATAACTGCCCGCCCACCTGACCACCGGCTTTGGCCGACTCCGAAATTTCTTCAGCGTCAACTTCGACGATAACCGGGGACCCTTTCGATATTTGATCTTTATCTCTTTTGATGTTTTATGCTTAATTGCTTATAAGCATTGAATATTTTTACTCACTCTTACAGTCATTCGTTGTTTTTTGTCAGATTTGTTTTAACAAAAACAGCAATTCAAGAAGTAAATAAGTAAATACAAGTCAACTGACTAGTTCCTTGCCGACTTTTAATTCTATTTATTGCCTTTTCGCACCTGTAGCCCATAGGACATCATGTATGCTGGTCAATACACCGATGAAAAATTGATTGCTGGTTAATAAGTTGAATATTCATTCAGAAGGAAGTACTGGTGTGTAATTTCATCTTATAAACCTGAGGGTTTTTTAATGATATGGAAATCTATATAACAAAGTTTCTAAATTGTGATGGTTCTTCTGTTGTCATTAGTTCCTAAAGTGTAACCTTTCAAAAAAAAGTTCCTACAGTGTAGGAGTTACCGAGAATTCCCATGTCAATTTGCTATTTTTGTAATTTACCAATTACCGGTGAATCCTTTCTCCAAGTGAAACTTCTTGCCATAGTTACTTAATCATTCTTTTGCAGTTCTCGTCCGTGGGGATTGTCTGCTTGCCAAGGTTTGAGATGCAAATGACTAAAGCTGAGACAAACCAGAAACCTGTCCTTTCTGCCGATGATGTAAACCTTGTAACTATGTATGTTGCCTGACTGTATCTTGCTTCTATCAAATTTTTGGCTTTTACTATCTCTCCCTATTCTTCTGTCATTATACTATAAAATGTTATACAATTGGTCAACAACTTAGGAAATTATCATAGATATAACGATTATAAGAACGAAGTGGATCTACCACAACCTACAAGCAACACTATGTAATTGGTTTATGATAACTCAATTTGTCAAAATGAGGCAAGATTTCAAAGGTTTTTGTAAATTCAAAATGGCAGCAACATGCCCCTTTGTTTTTTCTTTTTATGGAAAGATTATCCATATGACAGGGAGTCGACAGCAGGGGTATATGACATTGATTTTTTTATTTACAGATATGGTAGAATATATTGCCTCCATATCGATAGGGTTGACATGCAATTGCACATGTACAGATTCTATCGTGATGCTGTTGTGCCTCAGGTATGATGTACTCTGCATAACAATGGCTAGATCAGGTTACGAAACAAAAAATAAAATAAAAAAATCATATTTCTTGCAGGTACTTTCATATATCCTGAAATATATTGAACTGTGTCATGAAGTTTATTCATATTTTGTTCTACATAACAAACTGTTTCACGAAGTTTAATTCAATTTTTGTCGTACATATCTAACTGTCCATGCTGTTAATTTCATAGTTTGCTCGGCCTATCGAATTCTTTTTTTTTGCGGTTGAGTGTTTGAGTTTATTTTTGCCAAACAAACTTTTTATTCATTATTGATTTTCATATGATTGAACTTTTGCACTGATGTGGACACCTTTTGATGGAAATGAACTGTCTTGGATCATGTTGATTTCTTCAAAACTTGTGGTATAACATGTGGTGTAAGATAAAAATGAACCATAATGTTCATAAGCTTGGTGTAAGCTAATTACTATGAGTCCTTTTGGCAGTAACATTATTGACTTTTCCGCTATCCAGGAAAAATAATTTATATACAATTATACACAATGACATGCCTAGATGAGTCTTTGTCTCAATTGAGATGTTATAATTGTCTTATTATATATTTAGCTTTAAGGCATCGAAATCCAATTTTTTTCAAATACAATTTTTGGAAATTCCATGATAAATGTATAGGATAAACAATTTGTGATTTCCTTTGCCCATGTTTCATTCCGTCTTTCACATCAATAAGCATTTTGTCAGGGGTTTTTGCCGGTTTATTCGACCAAAATTGCTGTCAGTGTTGTTGATAATGTACTACTTGTACATCAAGTGGATGCTAAAGTTGTCATACTGTATGACGTGTTTTTCAATTCATTATCACCAGTCTCGGCTCCACTTCCTCTACTTGTGAAAGGGACCCCTAGAGGGGCTCCATCCTCCTCTCAGGCTAATACAACACCAGTGATGGATGTGGAGCCCAATGCATTAAGTGCATATGATGGAATTATATATGGAGATGCTTGGAGTTTTGTTGTTCCTGACGTGATATGTGATGTGGAACATGGGCTGCTGTGGAAAATCCACCTGGACCTGGATGTAAGTTAGGCAAACTAGCTCTTGTTTGATTTACTATTTTTTGTTATCTTTTAAAAGCCTATGGTCCAATGTCACATAATTGTATTTTTCTCTTCAGGCAATTGCTACCAGTTGCTCGGACGTTCCTGCTCTTTTGGAGTTTATGCAGCGACAAAGATCTGAACCATTGAAGGTAAGCGACTAACTATTGATATTGTGCACACAGAGTAGTAGTAAAATTAACTCGGTCATCATTTAAGTTGTGGTAATGTCATGCTTGTTCAAGAAACCCATGTATTTGTTATATACTGATATGCTTGTTGTTTAACAAACTTATATAGCTGTGACGAATTGATATACTTGTCTAATAAAGTAATTTAAATTGACACCTCACCTACTTAACAAGAAAATTTTAGTAGAAAATTTATAATCATATCTTTGCCCATCTCCTTTGCATGAATCTTGTTGTATTGGATTTGAGGCTCTCACTCCAAACATATATTGGCCCAATCCACTTAATTTTTTCTAACATTTAAATTGGAAAGAGTTTATTGAACTAACAACAATATTTCATCAGCATATTAGAATAATTTCTGCCTATAAATTTTTTCTTCGCATTTGACAAGTGGGAACTGCTGTTTCAGGTGAAGCAGTTATGCTTGGCACTGATGCGTGCAATTATTCTGGAAAGGAGGCCTGTGCCAGTGATTGCTAGAGCAATAAATGTTTCATTTTCTCAGGACAGAAGATTGAAGAACAATAACCAGAAAATTAGTGGCAGGATTACGTCAGATAGTCAAGTTTTTGATTGTGGAGAAAATAGTGGTGCACATAAGGTGGCGATACATGAATCCCTTGCGCAAACTTCAGCTGTCAATAAATCCTTGACATGTTCTGACACAGATTCAGATGGCATCACTACCTTAGAACAAAAGAAAACAGCTTCTCAGTTAGAGTCTGACATTTCAGAGTCTCGTGCCCCAAGTGATGCAAATGAAAACCAATTCAACCATGCAGAAGCTCATCACAGAGATCATTTGTGGGGATCCACTGTCGAAAGTGCTCAGGTCACATCTGTTGTGATTTCACCCGATGAAATGTACTATTTTGTCTTTACACTTGTTGAGGAAGGGATGGTTGGGGATCCTGCCTATTTTCTAGCTGTTATTGTGGAGTTCTTGAGGAGGTAACTATATAACTGTTGCTTTATGCCAACTGTCGAGCTTTCCAAACTAACTTATATTCCTGTTCCTTACCTGTGGAACGTAATATACTTAGGTCTGAATGGCTAATTAAAACTTTTTTTCTATTTATCGAGTATCGACTTTCTAGTTGTAGAAGGAAAAAATATTTTTGAATTTTATCTGTTCATTTGATTCAAAATTTACTTGGCCGACTATTGAGAAATCCCATGAACTTGTGTACTTCGTCCTTGCAGTGCTGCTCAAGAAAATCTCAAGGTTCACAAAAATCTGTATGTGATGATGGTTAAGCTGCTTGCTTGCAGTGATCGCCATTCAGAACTTGGAATGTTCATTCTCAATAAGGTTATGCCCTGATACAGTAAAATATTTGTTTGTAACTTAACAGTTTAGTCATTTTCTTTATATTAAATGGGTAGCTTATTTAAATGTTTTTTAGAATTTTCTTTTGATAACATGGTATGTGATTTTCCAATGTTTTTGCTGAACAAATTGCATACACTGAAGTCTTCATTGGAAAAAACAAAACTGAACAAAATAACTACAATCAACAACCATTTTTGATCTCACTCAAGTCATAAAGAAGTAAAGAGCATGTAATCCTCCTATAGTTAACCATATGTGTGCAGCTGCGGGTATCCAAGCATATGTCTTGTACAATGTGTTCCTGATCTGATACTTATGGTGTTGACCAATCAAAGTGAGCTACTCTCTTTATTTTACATGGAGCAGAATGTTCTCCCTGTGGTTTTAGTGGAAGTCATGTTAAAATGTGCAGGTTGGAAGGATATAAAGATGATGCATTCTAGCTGTAAAAGGTAGTAATTACAAATTGCATCTGAAAAGAGCACTCAATGTACAATTGTTTTCAGACAATACATTCTGAAATATATTGAGAACTTAAAAGAACATTTATTGATCACATTACAATCGAGAACTTCTGAAGTACAATGCCTAACAGCTCATCATTAAGAAAAAACTATGTTTATTGAGAATTGATGGATGGAAATTAATAATCTTTAGAAGGGTTAACTAGATGGAGATCGTGTCTGAATTGGGAACCCAACAGGTAATAACATGATGAAGTTTTTTATTATTCCTCTTTTTGGCTGCTCTACTGAACTAACACTGAGTTTTTGATGGGGATATTGTGATTGGGAACCCAACGGGTAATAACATGATAAAAAAAAATATAATTCCTTTTTTGGGCTACTCTACTGAACTAACACTGAGTTTTTGATGGATATTGTGGATCTTTGCTAATAATGATGCATTTTTATTCAGATTGTAGAGCCCTCAAAAGAAGTAGCGTTACAACTCATTGAGGTAGATCACCAGCCGGCAAGAAAGCTGGGAATTGATATGCTTAAAAACCTATCATTGCATAACGAATATGTCCAGATTTTGACACAGCATGGATACTACCTTGAAGCTCTGCGCTATGCAAGGAAAAATAAGGTCAAGATATGCCTACATTTTTCTCATCTAAACTTGAATTCATTGATCTCTGTTTTCTTTAATAGTATATTTTTATGATGCAATTTGATATGGACACGTTTGTACTCTTACTACCATATCCATGTTGATATTACAGTTTCTTGCTTATTATATTGCTAAATCTGATTCCTTAACATTTTCCTGAATATTCTCTTGGTTACATCAGTCACCACGAAATGAAATTCTAAGGAATTTACAGAGATCATTTGTTTGAGTGTTAATTGAGTTTTTTTCCATGAAAGTTTAACAAAGCTTGTACTATAGAAATTGGTCTACGTAAATAGCAGAAACTAGAAGATTTGGCATGTGGTACCTGTCGAAACAGACTGTTTACTATAGTCTACAGAAAGCCAGACAAAAATGTAAAAACAACCGTAAGAAGCCCAAGTTCAGCCCTGCTGTGCTCTAATTTGTGACTTTGCTATTTTGTCAGCATATTTTGATGTTGGTGGAAGTTACATCTTACCTTTGACATTATAAGATGAACTTGGACAAACATCGAATGCAAATAGCATTGCGTGCCCTGCAAAGTTGTTACGTAGGATTGGACTACTCATTGTTCCTTTTAAGGGTTACCTTTTTTCGATTTTTACCTTTTAGTGCTTCAGTATTATCCACGACTGCTTGTGATAATATGCTGCAAAATTTATTTTCCTCAGGTTGTCATCACTCGGCCATCTTTATATCTTGAAGCTGCCTTCTCTAGCAACAACTTGGAGCATCTGGCTGCCGTATTACGATTCTTCTCAGAGTACAACCCGGGCTTCCGGAACACTTCAGACCACAATAAATATCATCATATCCTGAATGGAATGACCTAAAGTTTTTATTTACTTTTGCAATCAAATGGCACATTTTGGAAGGCCGAAGCAGTGCCTACGTGTAAAAATGCTTGTTCCAGAGTTTATAAAATTATCATTTTGGACGGCGACGAGCTTACATTTTACACTAATTCAAGTGAACATCTGCGACAATGCCTTTGATTTGGAAATTAGATATTCACAACGAGATTGTGCGGTTGAAACAGCTTTCTTTTGGCACCTACCTTAATCTTTAACCATGGGTTGTTGAATCCGTGCGTCCAGAGCAATCCGAAGAATACAGTAATCCACTCCATGCTCATGCACAAGTTGTGTTAACAATTTACCATCCTATGAACTCATCAATCGGCATATGGCATAGATGACCATGGACGTCGACGTTATTTCTGCCTGTTGAAAACAAGAAATGGAGAAGATGGTACGGGGATTCAGGGGGAAGCCTCTTTCATTTTCTCAAACAATTCAACTGAGACCTTAGTGAGAAAAACTGCTCACATACAAACTCAACACGATAATGTCTGCATAAATAAAGCTTAGTTTAACTACTAAAACATATTGGATTCTTTATTAAACCAACTGAATCAAATAACTAAACTATAGCTGAACTTCAATCATCAGTTGTGCATTTATTGTCTTTCAATTGTCAAACATGAAAGAACTTGTATCCGGAAGGATCCCAACTCATGGACGTAACAATCTTGCCTGTACATACATTATAAGAGGGTTCAGACCCCGTTGAGTAGAGGGTTGGTACGAGATAATATAAAAACTACTTAAAGATGAGACCACAGAGTACAAGTAAAACAAGATTTCACTTGACAAGAGAGGTGTCGGTTAAGATTTTAGAATCTCCCTAAATTTACCAATGGAAGCAAAGAAGGATGAATTCATGAGCCTTTGCAGAAACATATGATGAGTTCATGTCGATTTCTCTTTAAGCGCACGAGAAGAATAAGTGTCTTCAATGTAATTGGTGACTTGAGATATTGCGTAGTGTGAAACACTAGATGCTGCATAGTATGATGTTACCGATAGTTGAGCAAACCTTGGAACTGCATAACCTGCACAAGTTTGGAAATAGTCTGCTATAAAAACTTGGCGAACTGACTACCTGCTGATACCAACTCTTAAGTCTTATACTCATGTTTTAGAGTCTAACCACATTTTATACAACGATTACAAACACAAATTGCAAGTTTTTCATGATAATCATTATCCCACTGAAAAGGATAGTAAATCCAATTCCAAACTACGAGTAAGGCTGCGGCAATTTACCGTTTATACATCAATCCAGGAACCATGATAAAAATAGGTTGGTGCATAAAAGGGTTAAGAAAATTTTGTCCTTTACAGTTTCATCCTGACCAGCATTGATGGGAAAACAAGTTGAACAAGACAAAAGGGGGAAAACTCACCTTCAGGGGCATGATGTAAGCAATATGCATATATAGTCCACTGGCATATAAAAATGTACAACAAACCTAAAAATACCAGATCAAATGACAAAAAACAATAATAATGCCACGAATTTTGGTCCATGGGCACTGTCCTTTCTGTTATTATATTCTATTCATCAATGATGAGTAATCTGTGATGTAAATCAACACTTGCAGGATCTTTTTTCTAGTCGCATTGTATAAAATGGACAGATACATAGATATCGCAAAGCTTTGTGAATGCTGAATTTCACAAAGCTCACCCACCAGGCCTTGAAAAGAGTAGAGGTTAAGACTGAGTAAGTCGGCATTAGTCTAATTTTTTTTGATGGCCAGCGTAAAATTCCAGCTACACTCACGGATTTTTTTTTGTTTTGATAATTATATTGAGAGAGAAACAGTGAAAAACAAAACACTAAATATGATAAAAACATGTAGAATGTAGAAAAAAATTACCTCCTAATGCAGCAGATGCACCAGAAAAGAGAAGCAAAGGAGGAAGCTGTCAACAAAGACAATGACATCAATCAAATTATTAGGGTGGAGCCAATTAAGTGGAAATAAAAAGGCAGAAAGGCTTAAGCCAATATGGTGGAAATGGAAAGGCAGAAAGGCTCAATTCACTACTTGATTTTATTCTACGATGTAACACTTATAAAGGCAAATTTGAAACATGGGACAAACGTTAATCAATATTTCATAACACATCACATTCACATAAATTTCTTTTACCTGAGTAATACTAGAGCTGTTTTCAGCCTGAATACTAGAAAAGAATTATACTTTTAGACCGTCATTGTTTTTGCAACTACAACAAGACAAGCTCTCCTCTTTAAAACTATCGAATAATGAGACCAGAATTTTTCGTAGAACTCTTAGCAAATATTTCAGTTATGCAACTAGAGTCGGGCTCTCCTTACAAAATTAGAGACTGACTTGAGAAACATCAGACAACAAAAGAGAAATTTAAGTGTTAAGATTTAAGAAACCCAAGCCCCATTAATTGAAACTTGAAAATTGAGACATATGATTCAAAGAACATTGTTCGCCACTATTATAAAGTCATATCATATCCCCAGGGAAAAGTTGAACTGCCACTACGAATAGAAAATCATGCCAGCAAAAGACCATTACCCCGATGAATGCATGAAAGAACATCCTTCCTTTGATATGCTTCTGAATGAATGGAAAACCTGCTCATTACAGATAAAAGAGTTTCTATAAGACCGTTAATACCATTTAAACAGAAAAGCTTGAAGAGTCACAATCATTGTGAAAGATGGTAGACTATAAACTAAGTGAGGAACAAAGATACTAGGCAAACATGGTATCAGGATCGTACCTCTATTGAAAGCATGTACTGCACCAAGCATGGCACCGGCTCCAGCACCAGCCTACACAGACACAAAGAAGGGAAGATGCCTCCCGTCAGAAGTAGAACCACCGTAGACATGATCTATAACTCGAGAATTCTCGAAAAACAAAAAAAAAACACTCACTTAGCACCCCAAGAGCACTGTGGTTTCACACCAACCACTCTTTCGTGACCTCGCCACACATAACTCAGTTCTAAGCAGGAAGTGAGTGAAATCAACTGTTTTTGTACGTTATATTTGTTCGGTTAATAATACTCTAGAAATCAGAGCATAAATAATGGAAGTCGTCCTAACCAAAGATATTTTAAGTAGTGAAATTTCAATTGCGAAATTTCCTGCAAACCAATAACCTAGAAGTCAAATATAAAACTCAATTCCATACTTTTTATGCCATTTTTATTTGGTCAATAACACATAAAATAAAGCCTCAAAATCGAGCATATGAGTACCTATATGTTTACTAACAAATTCTCAGTTGATGCCGATGGTATACTAAAATATCACATTTACACACAACTTGTTAATCGAACGAACGATCGATGGGTTGGTACTTACGACGGCGGAGGCGTCGTGGAGGACGGAAGTGATGGCCCACTCGGGGTTGTCGGGGTTAGGGTTTATGAGGGAGAGGCAGCGAGGGCAGCGGGGCGACCCCAGACCGGGGTTCATCGTCGGGTCGTGGTGGAGGTTTCCGGCCTTCAGCTTCTGCTCGTACACCTCACGGGTTCCCATCCTTCTTCCAATCTCCCAATCCCAAACACCGGATGGGGGTGGGGGGGGGGGGTTGGGCTTTTGGCCTGACCTTGGGGGATATAGTTATATTTATATTCGTATCTGTGTCAAATTTACGAATTTAAATACAGATACATATTTTATGCGTGGATACGAAAAGTTTATATCCGTTCGGATATTTGACGGATTCGGAACGGATACGGATAATATTCTCATCCGTAAATATAATTCTCAACTTTATAATATTTTTCATTTTCACTTAGACAAATTCTTATACATAGTCACATTTATAATTTTATTTGGTTTCAAATAATAATTTACTTTATCTTAACTTCTAACTCCATATTCTGACTTACAACAATATTCAATGCTTGAATAAATGTGATAAGTAGATGTATTTTTAAATTATATATTCAAAATATAAATACACAATGTTGAAATATGAATACTTCTAGGTATAATAATGTATTGCATAAGCATATGATACAAATATGAATACGGATGTTGAAATACAGATATGTAGTTCCGAAGCGGATACTATTCTGGTTAATACTTTAGAGTTAGTAATTTAGAATAGTTTATATAGTTGGGTAATTTATAGAAAAAATACATAACTTATATCATTAATTTAAAGAATAGCTATATATAATACAAATACGAATACAGATGGTGTACTATAGATATTCGATCTTGAATCAGATATTATACGGATCAGATGTACCAATAATCATATCTGCTTCACAACTTTACGGATCGGATACGAATACGGTCTTACAGATATTTTTTCTCGGATCGAATGTCCAAATTCGAATACGGATACGAACAGATGCTTGGATATTCGAATATCCACTGACACCCCTACTTGCCTTCTTTCGCATCACTTTTTTTTCTATTTTCTTTTTAATGATAAGAATTCGTCCCACTTTCTAAGGCAAGTTGCTTCTAACATCAGATACCTGAGTGTATTTATTTTGCACGTACTAGGAGATTTTATCTAAGATATACGAACCAGGTGTGTGTTCTCTTTGCTCCCATTTCTAGTCCAACCTTTTTTTTGTATTTTTTCAAAGGACAGCTTCATACTTTTGATTTATTTTATATTTTTGTGCAAATATAAGCAATTTAATGTGCACCATTCCAAGTGCTTGGTCGTTGGAATTGAGATTATGACCCAAAAGATTTTGTATGTACGTATGAAAAGTTAGTTTCCTTCCGACCGAAAATAAACAATATGATGTATCCCCACAGGTAAAACTAAAACTGATCAAACTCAAGCGTGTTAACTCTGACTCCATCAAACGTGTGGGGATATGTTATATGGATGGTTAACTCTAGTTCGAACTCGAAATTCAACTCAAACATGACTCAAAAAAATTCAACTCAAACATGACTCAAAAAAATTCAACTTCAGTTCGACTTGAAAACGAATGATCGTGTCAAAAAATTAAAAATTCTTTTGACTTCGTCGGTAAACAAGTAGATTTAAACTTGGAAAAACTTTGTTTGGGCTCAAGGACTTCACTTGAGTTTTTTAATCCTCAATTATTATTTTTTTAGCATTTTATTAATACTTGATTATTGAAATTTTAGACTAACTCATTTACACCCTAATCACGAGATTTACACTCATCGTTATAAATAAAATGTACTTAAAATCTAGATTAATTAATAAAAACTGACAAACAAATCAAACTCATTACCTACACCTCACAGGAAAACGGCAGCAATTCTCAACTCCACAATGAGACTCCGCCCACCTCTCCGGCGACCCCAACTCGCCGGAGCCCTCCGATCCCTAACCACCACCACCCTCCCACCCCACCCAGACCCGACCCTCCTCTCTACCATCCTCTCCTCCCAACCCTCCCTCCTCCCTCCCCTGACCCCAATCCTAATCTCCGCCACCATCCTCCACCTCCGCCGCCTCTCCCCCTCCCTCCTCGTCTCCTTCCTAGACCACGTACTCCACCACCACCCCCAACCCCACGTCCTCAACTCCGTCCTCAGCTCCTACTTGAAATCCGACCTCCTCCCCGACGCCTGGAAGCTGTTCGACGAAATGACGAGGAGAGGCGCGCTGGTGAATGTCGTTACTTACAACATCATGATCAATGCTTTGTGTAAGGAGGGGAAGGTGAGGAAGGCGAGGGGGTTTCTGGATTATATGGAGGTGGCTGGGATTCGTCCCACCGCCACAAGTTATAATACGGTTATTCATGGGTATTGTGTGGTTGGGAAGGTTGGGATTGGGTTTGGGTTGGTGGAGGTGATGCGGGAGAGGGGGATTGAGCCGGATGAGTACACGTTCGGAGTGCTTGTCGCGGGGTATTGTAAGGTGGGGATGGTCGAGAAGGCGTTGAAGGTGTTTGATCGGATGATCAAGGTTGGATTGGTGCCGAGGGCGATTACCTATAACGTGCTTATTGGTGCGGTTTGTGATAAGGGGGAGTTGGAGTTGGCAGTTGGGCTTAAGGATGGGATGGTGCGGAATGGAGTTGCACCCATGGTGTCTACCTTTAATGTTCTTCTGCATGCATTTTTCATCGAGGGGAGGGAGTCGGAGGCGAGGGAGTTGGTCGGGGAAATGGAGAGGTGTGGGCTTGCACCCGACTCAATCACTTACAATGTTTTGATCAATGGGTATTCGCAAGTAGGGGACGTGAAGAAGTGTTTTGAGCTCTTTGATGAGATGTCTAAGAAAGGGGTGCGGCCCAATAAAGTGACCTATACGAGTTTAATCTTCGCGCTCTGCAGGAAAAAAAGAATTGCAGATGCAGAGAGGCTGTTTGAGGAGGCTATCCGGACGGGTGTATCAGCCGACGCAGCTATGTTCAATGCGCTTATTGATGGTAATTGTTGTTCTGGTAATATGGACCGGGCATTCGCACTGCTTGAGAATATGGGTGAGAAAAAGGTTGCTGCAGATGAGATGACATACAACACATTGGTGAAGGGCCTCTGCTTGCTTGGGAAGGTGGAGGAAGCACGTGACTTGATCAACCAGATGACAAAGAAAGGCATCAAGCCAGATCTTGTCACATACAATACTCTTATCAGTGGGTATGGGAGGAAAGGTAGTACTAAGGAAGCGCTAAAAGCGAGAGACGAGATGTTACGACGAGGTTTCAATCCAACAAAGCTCACTTACAGTTCACTCATACAATGCTTGTCCAAGAATGGGAAAGGAGATCACGCACAAGAGCTTTTGAAGGAGATGTTGGACAAAGGTTTCGTACCTGATGATAGTACTTATGTTCATCTGATTGAGGGTATTGGGGATGGTAAGGTAGCAGAAGAAGTAGACCTGAATCTGTAAACGTGCGAGGTAGATGACAAGATTGGATGTGAATCTGCAAAATGAATGGTTTGTCTGAGACGATTTCATAAGATGATAAGGATCAAAGGAACGTCCTACTCGAGCAGGTGTGGACAAGAATTTTGTCGATGATTGCCCTCCTATGGTGGCTGCTTGTGGAGGTGGAGGCATATGTCTTCGGAGTTGGATTGGTTTTGGCCATTAAACGCCCACTCCTTTATTTACCATCCTGGGTGTGAGCTTACCAAAGGGAAGGTGCAGAATATTGATTTGCTTGTTGGTGCAGTTGTCCACGACGTTCATCTTAGACTTCGGAAGCATTCTCAAACCGTTTCATTGCAGCCAACATTGATCTTCCCTCGGCCTCTATTGCACCCAACTTGCACAGTAGTAGTTGGTTGTTTTGTTTAGCTTGTTAATATGATATTATTGTCATGTTGTGGAGGTTTTTGCCTTGTCCACCTTGTACTATCTTTGCAATCAATATAAATGGAGTCCGCTAAAAGAGGATAAAAGGAGGATATAATTGATCCAACGCATTTGTCGTCAGCTTTGGAATGAACTCGAATTCTTGCACATCGAACCTAAAATTGATAGGTTCCACCCTAGAGTCTGGATTTTAGTCATTTCTCTTCCTTTTCCCCCTGTTATCCAATGGATCGATTAGAGCACGCTTGAAGTGCCCAAAGTCCACACATGCCACTATTACATGGAAACTAAACAAATTGCATTTGTATTTTTAGACTGCCAATTGCAGCATATGGAAATTGGAAAACCATTGCTCTCAACTAACGATTGCGCAGTCTCTGCGGTTTCACTTTCACCTCTTAATTTGTTCCTGAAGTTGAAATCTACTTACCAATTTCGAGATATAACCACTTCTGCAAGGGAAATGCCTTTAACATCTCCTTATTAGATTCCTGCTTAGTTAATAAACTAATTTTGGATCACATATTACAAATTTACAAGACATTGTCGAACCAAACAGTGCACAACTAAAGAAACTCCCAGCATCTTCACGTCTACAGTTAGTGACCATATTTTTTTGAAGATTACCATAGACATGAATTTCGTGAACGTATTAAAGCAATACCAATTCATGTAGGACCCCACAAAGTCAACACCTTCATTGAGATGCCAACATTCTTAAATGCTCTGAAGATTCAAACAATGAAAATAAGTAATAAACTTAACAGCACAGAACAAGTGCAGCTTCAATCTCCATCACGCATTAGGACGTAACGACAAAGAAATTTTGGTTTTCTCATCACTTTCTCCACCAATTACACAGTTGGGGACGCCGAATAAGCAACACAATATAACAGGCTTTCGTTTAACGAGAAACTGCACAACTCCATTGCTAGCGAGATTCAGTTCAAGTTACTACGTGCAGATCAGATTATTAGGTGAAAGGGTAGAAATTAGAGAACAACAAACTGCCAAGAAGAACGTAAGCCGAAAAATACACCCAAATCAAGTAACCAAATCTACGATTAGGAAATCTCATTACGTATGCAGCAAACCAGTAGATCGGAGGGCTAGCAGATAAGAAGCGCGACGCAACCTGTAATTAAAAAAGGCATTCAGTCATGACACTTAAATGTAACACAATCTACAGGATTTTGACTAGCAGGCTGAATGCAAACACTTCGTAAATAAATTGGTGAGGTTCAAGTGTTCAACAACACGATAAAAAGAAGGCCAAGAAAGTCACAGTACATCTGAGGAAAACCAAAATGGCCTCAAATTAAGAAACTCATTACAGTTACACACTGACATGACAATCTAGGTTGTGAAGATCTCAAGGAGAAAGGTGACGGCAAGACATCATCATGTAAAAGATGTAAAGGTCAAGAAATGCAGGGGTCATCCTCCAAAACAAAAGCATTGCTTGGCCGAACAAAAACAAAGTACTCATTGTAATTTGAAAAACAAAACTTGCCGGGCAATCTTATTCCTAACAAACACATCTTATTAGCAACCATAAATTATTTTCTCAAATCCACATAACTATATTATTAGTAACAATTTGCTTGACCAGAAAAGAAAATGAAACCAACCTGTACGTGCATAACAAAAAATGCCGTCTCTGTCAGAAAAGCGAGGTGATAAATAAAAGGGAGAAGAAGTCTAGATGAGTATTCCAACTCTGCACGAGAAATATATTCTTCCTTTTCCAACTGAAATTTCCGAACAGCATCAGCAGAGTTTGCTTTCGTTTCTTGTCTACGTCGTCTTACTTTGACATTTCCTGCTACCAGTAGGGGAGTCATAAAAAACATAATGTCAAGTTCAACAAAATAATGGGCACAATTTCATATGCTAGGATAAACTGATGAATGACTGTTTATTAAAAGACAGAATATATATTAAAAAAATAGATATCAACTTAGCACAAAATACAATGAAGAGCACTGACAAAGATCATAATTAATGCATTTAACTGATAAACCCAGATACAATTTGTTCTTAAAAGATGAATATTACAGCCAAACAGTGAGAGAATAAAAGGTTCAGATGTCAACACTGTGGATTTCTTGCCCCGTCCAATTTCCATGATACAAATTACAATTGTGATATTCAAGTAACATGTTATTGTCATATCATGGTATCTCCAACTCTAGGACCCCCTTTCATATAATCTAAGTACTCCAGCATTTCAACTGGAGGGCAGATACCAATTGGTTTTTGGTTTTTGGCTTATCGCCTTACTTAATGGAAACCAAATTTGTCATCTAACTGCATTCCATCTTGCATATACCGGATTACGGCAATTATAATTTCCACCAATTGGAGCAGCAATATCAGTTAAGAAACAGCTCACTATGACATAGTTGATGAAACAGATAAATCAATTGAAAGATAATATACCCTTTTGGCTCCAAGAAGAGGTACTGCTATCTACGGTTTGGGCATCCAAAGTGCATCATTCCTTGGAGGAATATAACATGGAAGCCTGTAAGCTGTAACTTTTCATCAGCTGAAGCATGGAAGCCTAGTGAAAACATAACATCAGGCCTCGTCTTGGCATATTTGAAAATCGAGCAGACTGCCAAGGATAGCATTGGGGATGCAAGAAGAAAATTAGGTAGCTGTTTAACTTGAAAATATCTCAAGAAACCTACACCCCTGACCAAAAAAGGAAATGAAACTCAATTAGATGCAGTATACCCCAAAATTAAAACTAAGTAAATTTGAACCACATGGGAAATGTTTCTGAATTAATCATCAGTAGTCAATTGAAGTAACATGTCAGATATAATTATGGTTCAAATGCAGATGAAATTTCAGTTCAAGGTTCCCAAAGAATTTGAAAAAAAAATCAATATATCAATACACAATATAAAGCAAAACTGGATGATTGAGTAAAATGCTAGAATAAGTTTAAATCGCCCACTCCATATTTCGCATGTGAAAAGACATGTCACTTGAATAGAAGTATGCTAGTTTTGTAGTTATCATGATGTGAACATATTGAATAATAATCATATGCAACCAGTACAGTCGTTGGTTGTGTGAATTTCTACAAGGCCTACAAAATCTGAATTTGAATCCATATTCAAATGAACTATTCTTGTTTGAATTTAAACTTGAAAATTACCAATACAAATCCAGATTTGAATAATATTAAACATAATTAATTGTATGATCATATTGATTCTGAGGTCTTAGACTTATGTGGTTTAAATGTTTAATTTAATAAAAGTATGATTAATATTTGTTATTTAATTTACAATTATATTGTTTTCCTGGGGAGTTATCATCTGATCGATAATTTTCCAAAAGTTTTTACTTTGAATTATTTTTCAGAAATACTGAGACTAATTTCTAATTTGAAAGTGATAAAAGTCTCAAGAACAATTTCAAGTCACACTAAAAACTTTTTTACTACATTACCAAACTTAAGTTTAAGCATCGAATATTTATGTATTGAATTATCATTTCTATATCCGTGCGTGGGGATCATTGTATAAAAATTGTTAGCCATCATTTTTTTTCCGATATGTTGCTAGCCAGCAACAGAAATTCCAAATGGGCCGAGGTACACCTTTTCAACAAATTTTCATCTCTCCTCCTTGAATTATAGGAATGAGCGAGTCAGGCTAATTGCTTTCACAATGCAAGAGAATAAAACTAAGGTGTGTAAGTACCAATAATGGCTTTGAAGGAAATCGTATAGTCGAGGAACCCTTGCTTTACACCAAGGTCTCAAATCATTTGTGTTGACTTCTGAGCAAATATTGAAGTACCCATATGCTTGAAATGCGACAAACGGAGTAAAAATGACCACAGACCGTATGATGGCAACAATGACTGCTTGTGCTGCAAGCTTCCATAAAACTGTAATTAGATTATCTAGTATAAGGAGTAATGAAACATGTCCAGGAAATATCATAGTGGATGCAAGAATATTTATTTAATCATGTAAATCCCATATTTACAACAAAAAGTTAGCTACCTCGAATTTTAAATCATGCTATTTAACCAAAACAACTCAAGTTATCAATGTACAACAAGAACTACTATAGTTCAAGTTGGCAACACAAAAATAGCTGCGTTAATTGTGCCAATCAAGCTATAAATATTACTCATGTAATGTTTCATCTTTACAGATGTCAAAGCTTCTTGAATTGAAGGAAAGAGAACTATATTAAAAAAATAGTCAAGGGATTGAAGACGTACAATGGGCTTATTCTTTAAAAAAAAAGAGACATAGGCCTGGTTAATTGCCTGGAGACAGAAATAGCCAGCATTAAGCACCCCATTTGACCTAACTGAACCTGAGAGTGCAAAGAGCAACATGGCCAGAGAATTATAACCAGTAAATATGTGGTATAGACCTCCAAGGGAAAACAAAGCATATAAACTCTCTGAATATCTGCAATCAGAGACTAAAGGTTTAGAATTTGATCAAAAGGCATCAGAAAGTTTTTTATAATAAAAAAAGGTTTATGTAATGCTTACATTGATGAATAAAATATCGAAGCTGGATTGAAGCAAAACAAAACGGATGCTCTGAAGGCAAGTGCAGGATCCTTTAAGATCAGAAGTGACAGCCTGCAAAAGTTAACCAAAAATCTGCATAAGAGCTTTTAGAAATCAGAAGACTAAAGGTAGCGCACTAAATATTAGATACAGCAAACTAACTAGTAAAAGTACACTACCAGTATATTAACATTAGTGCCCATATCTCATAGGAAACCAAAACTGAGTGGTAAGTACAGAGCTGCAAGAATATACTATAGCTGGGTTTCTATCTCAAATACGGTTGAATAAGGAACCTCAGATCTTATAACCCATTGCGACAGGGGATCGTCCTTTGATTCCCCAGTTTGAAAGTAATCTTGACACAACCATCACGTATTGCACATCTTGGGTAAAACTGTAGAGATTTAGATGTGAATGGACGTTTCATTCTATCATTGGGTTATAGGCTTTTAAATATGACATCACAGTGCAACCTTTCACCTCAAAACCTTGTTTAGTGGAAAGACCCAAAAGGCCAAAACCATATGAATTTACCAAAACAACCACTGATAATTTAACGTAAGAGGACTAACAACTCGGCCTCACATGCAAACATAAGTTGGATTAAACATGTGTAAGTTTGAACACAAGTCCATATTTTGGACCAACCATTCAGCTCTAACGCCATTAAGGTTTAAAGACAGCTACCCAGAAACTAGTTAGTCCAAGACTCCAACCAGTCAGCAACTAATCAGGCTTATCATGCTAACCTAGTCAGACTACTTGGGTTAGTCGAGTTGAAACCAACTAGCCAGTCAACTGACTTTTAAATCACTTAGCTTGTGCTTCCAATTCAATATAATTCGTTTCACATTTAAATTTAATCACCACAACATTGTTTCATTCTCCCAATGGAGAATTCCTAATGGAGTCAAAGATTAAGTTATTTTTTTGGTTTTGGGTTGTAATGAACTAAATCACCGTGGTTCATATAAGTTGTTTGCGATTCTTATTTACTATGAATTAGCAGAAAGTTGTATGGGCATCAGATCACAAGTCAATCGGAAACAACCTCTCTGTCACAAGGTGACTATGGTTGCCTCTTTTGAGGTTTTGGGGTAACATTGATGTTGATGTTTAACATCCTTTCATTCTCCACGACTTCTGACAACAGAAACTAACTCTACATTAAACATTCAAAAAAAAAAAACGAACGGCACTCACTTGTACAAGTACACCGCCGCGAACACGAAGGCGACATTGCTAAACACGTATCCAGCCAACACCAACACCGCTCTATACCCAACAATCGGAACCAATGGCGCAAACACTGCAAACACACAAACAAGCGGGTTAGGGCGGAAATGAGGGCGGGGAGGGCGGGAAAGAAGGCGAAGGTCTGCTCGTACTCGTAGCCGCATCGGGCGACGCGGAAGAAGTAGACGGAGTCCCAGACGGCGGAGCGGGCGAGGGCGGAGGCGAGGGGGAAGGGAGGGGGAAGGGGAGAGGAGGCATGGGGGATCGATGGAGGCGGAGGTGTCGTAGGGGTGGAGGAAGGAGCGAAAGAGGATGGTTAGGGTTAGGACGAGGAGACGGGAGACGACGGATGTAACCACCACTCGTTTTGTTTCGTCCGCCATTGTTGTTAGAATTGGAACTCAGATCGGTAAGGAAGTTAGACCCCGGGGAAACAACAGTGAGTTAAATTTTCGAGCATCGGTATTAATTTATGGATAATGCCGAGCGGGCTCCAAATTGGACTCTTTTGTGCATCAAGCAACACCGATCCAAGGAGACTTAATAGAATGATATCTGAGATTGTTTCTACGTTAACAATGTCTGCATTTATATCTTAATTTATCGTCGTACATTACAATTCTCACATTCTGAATCATATTTCCCAAGGATTGTGATGACTTTTATAACCTTACAGATTATCTGGATAAGTTCCAACCTTTTTTATTTTGCTTCTCCCAGAAAAGGTATCATGGGTAACTGTCTTTGTCTGGATATATACATACACACATCCGGATAGATATCCAGATATCAACGTATCAACACATCAGATATCCAGATATCAAATATGTAGTTATTCCTACTCTCACTCAACTTCTATCCAATAAAAAATCAATGCAATTTTAATGCAAGAAATATCCAGATATACAATTTTATTACAAAGCACCCAAACATCTATGAAACATCAAAACATTTAATCCGAACATGTACAATATCATAAGAAAATAAAATCATTCACACACAACACATGGTTATACCAAGATGAACATTAAAAACATCATATAAAAATATTATCACACAAAAACAGTAAACATATCAAAGTTCATAATACTAAACAATTTTTTGAAGCAAATCTGGATATATACATATCCACACATATCTGGAAAGATATTCAGATATCAACGTATCAACACATCATATATCAAGATATCAAATATGTAGTTATTTCTGCTCTCCCTCAACTTCTATTCAACAAAAAATCAATGCAATTTTATCTCATACATGTCTTACAAAATCAATAACCATAGAAAATACTACTAAATAAATCACAAACAAATGTGTCCATAAGCAAAAGGACGAGGATGAGGTTGTAGGATGATGAAAGTTGGAGTGGGCTGAAAGAGGAGGTCGGAGGAGGAGGAGACAGGGACAACGAGGAGGCGGAGGCCAGAGGAGGATGAAGGTATGAGGACACCGAAGGATGACACTGGAGGAAGACACTGCAGGAGGATGAAGATCAGAGGAGACCGGAGGAGGACGGTGAGGAGGAGATCCGAGGAGACTGGAGGAGGGAGGAGGAGGGATGGGGGAAGAAATTTGGTTTTGAAATTTGAAATGAGATTAGAGAGAAGATGGCTGGAATAGTTACCTTTGGGTAATTTCTACACTAGTCATCTTCGTATCTCGATATTATTTGGGTGAGTATTTTACAAAAACAACTACGTGCACTATTAGGAAATGTTTGAAGCCCAATTTGGAGCTCATTTATCACTACTATTAATTTATAATGAGTAGTGATAAATGAGTTCCAAATTGGGCTCTTTGTTGGGCTCCTAACATAACTCAATAGTAGATCTAGTCAGTTTTGCAAAGTACCCAGCCAAATAATATCCATATATGAAGAGGACCGCCACGGAAATTACCCAGAGTTATGTTCTGTTGGGATCTGTGATGGCTCATGTCAAATCACACTTGGGCAAACAAAATTGTTTTTGAAATCCAAAATATAAACCAAAGATGTGTGATGGCTTATGTCAAATCACTCATAGATGTTTGGGTACTTTGTAATAAATTTGTATATCTGAATATTTATGTGGATATATCTGATCAAATACAGTAGATACATATGAATACTTTTTGGAGTTGACAAGTTAACGAAGTAGCAAAAGAATAACATATTTGATATATGTCTGGATAAGTGATGTACAAGATAATTGTGTATTGTCCAATTGTTTGATACATTATATGTATATCTAGACAAAAATAGTCCAGACGTGTTTGACATGTCCAACAAGCACAAGCACAAACGTAAGACAATATATTTGGATAGGAAGGGACAATAGTGCAAATGGAAATGGTGATACAAGTTAATTGGTAACTTATATGTTTGGAATATTAATGATACAAGTTTTTGTAGGTATAGACATATTACCAACCTATATCTGGACAATTTTATATCTAGATATTTGATTACGATATATCTTGTTTAAACATTTGCTAACATGTCCACCAAACACAAGCATATGAAAATCTAAACGGTAGACTTTGATCTGTCGCCAATAATCAGTTTCATAAACTTGTTAATCTATATCCAAACGAATAAATATAGACACCCTATATAACCTTATACTGATTTGGAAAATGTGGGGTGATATATGTCTGGATAAGTGATGATACAAGATAATTGTGTATTATCCAACTGTTTGATACCTACTATGTATGTCCAGATAAAGACAGTTACTCTTGATACCTTTTACGGGAGAAGCAAAACCAAAAATGCTGAAACTTATCTAGATAATTTATAAGGTTGTAAAAGTCATCCCAACCTTTGGCAAATCTGATCCAGAATGTAATGTCTATTTGTATTTATTGTTCGAATACAATCACATATCTCGTTTTTATATGTGTATATTGGATGTGTGATCCACAACCCTATGTACCACCAATGTTATTGTGTGAATATTTGACTCAAATCAACCTCATTAAATAGTAGTGTAACATTAGAAAGTAAAAATATTAGATATATCAAGCGCACATCTAGCAAACTTCACAAGAAAAGAGTTGATATGCACCAAAATCTTAATTTCTAGAGATATGTCCAAGTTGATTAATCGTTGACCAGCAGATATGTCTCTATATCCGGATAAACCAAAACATGAATTGAAATGGAGTGTTGAAGAAGATGTAGAAGGTTGTCATCACAATCATCTTGCATTAAATGTGGTGAGAGAATATGATGATTACAACTATTTCTTCTTTAAACACTAGGAAAAGAATATGGTTTGCTTGTAGGGGATGTTCTTTAAACAATAGTGTAATGATTACAATCATTTAAATAATAGGGTGCACATGCGGGATTTGTGGATTGAAGCTAATTTCGCATAAGCTCAGAGACTTATGGTAAATTGCCCAAAATTGACAGTCAATCTGACCCAAATTCCAACCATATCCGACCTCCGTTTCGATCCAAACTTTCACGTAAATATAGGTTTAAGAGTGTATTCGGGATACAACATAAAATTGGGAAAAACATCGAGTGTGTGTTAAATAATGATTTTTTGAAGTTCAGGGGAGAAAAATGTTACAAAATGAAAGTCCAGGGGAGGTAATTGTTAACTTTGAAAGTTCATGGGTGCAAAGTGATATCAATGCATAATTCAGGGGGGCAAACTGTAATTAATTTACCTAAAATATATTAAAGGTCATTGACCTGAAATAAATTAATAGTCTATTTATTTGAGGGTCATTGACTTTTTTTGGCCTAAAAAGAATACTAAATGACACATTTACCCTTAGTATTTTTGTCTTAATTACAAATCATACTCTTCTCATACCCAATATCTCTAATTCTCCCCTAAATCCACATTTCTTCTCAAAATCCTAGAACTTCACCACAATCATCCTACATAATACACCGTATTATTAAAATCGATTTTCATCATATAAGCTTTATTTTGGTCTTTTTTTGTTTTTTTATCTCTTGACTTTTGTACCATTTTGTAATTTATTTTGGGTTATCTTCTATTGGGTTTGGATCATCACCGATTTGGTCCAAACAAGATGGCTCGTTGCCACAAACGAGCTGACTCATTTTGTCCCAACATACTGGTGAGGTCGACCAAAGAAGTTGGCTCATTTGGTCAAAAAAAGTTGGCTCGTTGGTCCAAACAAGCTGACTTGTTTGGTCCATACATGTTAGGTTGTTCCAAACAGTTGGTTTGGGACGCAAGTGTGTCCCGCTCTGGACGAGTCTTTCTCGCGCGGTCAACCAAATAAGTTAGCTCATTTGGTCCAAACAAACTGATTCTTTTGGTCTAAACAAGTTGGTTTTGGTCTAAACAAACTGATTCTTCAACTTAGTTTCTGATTATGTTTAGGTATAAGAATCAACTCAAACTCCACACATTAAGGAGGAGCACCACACATGCTGATTTGGTGGATTTTTTCGATCATATTGGCAATGCTTAGGTCTTACTCTACAACTCTCTTATGAAGCGTCAAAAGTTGATGATAGTGTTGCTACTCTTGTTACCGACGTCGATGTACATCTACCTTTTGTATTACTCTGAAGCCTTGGTTTGTTTCGCGTTAATATTGACGTGGTTGTGCCCATCGAAGTTGAGTTTCTGACGTGGATGGACACACAACCACCATTGTACCAACTGTGGAGGTGACTCCAGAAGAAGAAAAACATGTTCCTAAAAAAGCTTTGTTGTTTGAAACACTTGTATGCACCATTCTTAAATTGAGTCAAATGAGCACACCAATGGCAAAAAGTTCCTATGAGACTCCTAGTGGATCAAAGAGAATGAAATCGTCATCGTTCTCCACAAACACAAAAGACAATTCGCAATTCTATACTGTTGAAGATTGGCTGAAGCAATGTGATTAATGGTACAAGAACTCTGAATAGAGTGATCGATTGTTGGGAAATAGAGATTGAAAGTGCTGGTCAAGAATTTGAAAATGTTATAACATTTCAAAAATATCTCACAAAGTATGCAATATCTTATTGTTTCAAGTACAAGTTTCTGAGAAATTGTCCTTCCAGAGTTACCGCACGTTGTAATAAGGATAATTGTTCATGGCGTGTGCATGTAATCAATTTCTATCGTGCTGGTCATTTTCTCATAAAAGAACTTGTGAAATAACATACTTGTGGTGGCGGTGGAATTGGAACAACATGTAATCCCAGAGCATCAAAGAGTTTTGTTGCTGACATCATGACGTTTATGTTGAAACAACGGTCAATTTATCGACCATGTGAACTGCTAAAAAACATATCTCGTGAACTTGGGCTGCAAATACCATACATTCAAGCTTGGCAAGGTAAAGAGCTAGAAATGAATAAGTTATATGGAGATGAAAATAAGTCTTTTAACAGACTTAAATGGTATCGAGAGGTTGTACTTGCAAGCAATCTAGGTTCTTTAGTGGACTTTGATTGAGACACTGAAAGCCGACGGTTTAGAAGATTTTTTTGGCGTTTAATGGTAGTATAGTCGGGTTTATAGATGGTTGTCAACCCATTATTATTTTTGGATGATACATTTTTTAAGACAAAGTACCAAGACATTCTTCTTGCGGCTACTAGAGTCAATGGGCAGATTGAGATGTTCCCATTGTCCTTCATCGTAGTTTCTGCAGAGAACGAAGAAAATTGGGAATGGTTTTCGCAAAACCTAAAGAAAATTCTTGTATCGAGTAATAATAATGTATGTTCATTTGTTCCACGGATTTCCACACTTTTGTCACCATGCCTATTGTTTACGCTAATTGGAAGATAATTTTAAAGTTTAAGTTCTTCAACATATTGCTAAGACACCTCATTTGAAGTAAGTTAGCATCATTTTTAACGTTCAAAATATAATAATGTCTAAGTATATTATGTTTTTCCTCACAGGATGTTGACCATTCTCCGACAGTGTGCTTACACTCTTCATACTTGTGAGTTCACTGAAGCATTTTACAAATTATCTACCATTGCTAAACATGTGAAGGAATTCATTAACTCGTTTGAACCCAAACATTGGGAAAATGTGTTATTCCAAGGTAAACGATATGGAAATATGTATTTGAATGTGACTGGCTCGTCTTCAAGAGCTAAATAAGCTGGGTCATTTTTGTGGTAAATAAACGGGGTCGTTTTCTTGAGATAAATAACTAGGTCCTTTTCTTGAGATAAATAAGCTGGAACATTGCTAATTTGAGAGAACAGAAAGCAAGCTGGATCGTTTTTTTTCCACCAAACGAGTTGTGATGCACCAATGTTGCGCTGATTGTTTTTTGAAACGACCAAGGTCGTTTGGTTAAACAAGTTGGCTCGTTTGTCAAAAAATAACCCAGGTTGTTGGTTTGTGAAACAACCATGGTTGATTCGATCAGACAATCCAGGTTGTTGTGTCAAACGAGCCAGCTTATTTGGTGAATTTTACAACTCGTATACAACCTGGAGCCTGAAGGTGGGGGGATGTTCGTAGCCAAAGTTAAAGTTGTCTTAGGGTGGGAGTTGGGGATTTTGTGGTTGATTAAAGGATCGTTCAATTGAACTTAATGTATTGGTGTAGCATGATTTTAATGAAATAGTCGTGACACTGAATCACCCCGAACATAGTTGATTCGTCCTGACGCGGGACTGATTCCTCCCATTTCTTGTTGGGGGACTGAGACATCAAGTCGCGACATTGACCCATTTCGTCAACTATTCTAAAATTAACAATACCATAATTATTCTGATAGTACGAAAAATTCAACATTACAAAACATTCCATTGAACACTAACAGAGAAGAAGTCAATGCAAAGACGAGGTCGACGACTGGAGAAGAAAGTGTTTGGAATACAACTAGCTGAAGCGAGGGTGAGTGGAGACGATGAAGAGTGCGACAAACTTCTGTTTTATCTTCTTTTCACTACCTTCCTTTTCTACGACGGTTCGGAAAGAGCAAAGATATGATACATGTTTGCGATCATTGCGTCTCAAGTGTCCCCCCCCCCCCCCCCCCCCCCGACACTATGGTCAATTGGAAGAGAGTGATCCTATCAGATGTCGTCTGCAAGCCCAAAAGATGGTTTTGTTTATCTCCTGGGTCTCTTCGCATACCTTGTAATAATGTGTGTTTGGGTCTCTTCCCGTAATAATGAAAGGTCGTGTCCCGTACGAAAAGGTTACATGTCTTCGCATAATAATAACCTGATGTCCCTAGTCAAATTGAAACGCCCCGTCATGGGACGTTTGACTTTGAATCGTCCCTGACACGTCCTGTCGCAGGTCTGACGCGTCCCAAACCGAGACTAAATTGCCTCGAACATGCGTGCATGTATTAGGACCCTTTGTATATTGCATCTTGAGCATGTTTTCCACTAAGGATGACTCTCTCCCTCGTAGGGTTGGGTTGGTCTTGCTCAAGACGTATGTATCACAATTGGGATGCAAGTGTGGCTCGTTCGAGACGAAATTGTGTCCCTTACGGGATTGGTGCGTCTCAGGGCTGGACTGGTGTGTCCCTCGTAGGACAAAATGAGCCAACTTGTTTGGAACAATGAGTCTGTGTTAGGCCAGGTTATTCGACTAAACGAGCTAGGTCATTTTCACCAAACAAGTTGTGTCGTTCAATCAAACGACCTGGCTTGTTTTCACCGAACAAGTTGGTTCTTTCTCACCGAACAAGCCGGATCGTTCTACAAAATGAGCTGGGTTGTTTCAACCAAACGAGCTGAGTCATTTTCACCAAACTAGCTGCAACTTAATTAACTTACTACAAGAACAAATGTGCAACTTAATTAACGACCTAGATGGCTCGTTTTAATATATATATACATTAATATGTGTACCAATTTATGACACCTTGTTAGATTCAAATTCAATCAAGACATTGAGACGGGGAACATTTTCTACAACTAAATAAGCTAGGTTGTTTTCTTCAACTAAATGAGCTGGATTGTTTTCTTCAACTAAATAAGTTGGATCATTTTTCCTATCAAACGAGTTGAGTCATTTTCCCCCCAAACAAGCTAGGACACACCAGTCCTGTGCGGGACACACCAACGAGCTTGGTCATTTTCACAGAAAACGAGATACGTCATTTTTCCACCAAATGAGTTATGTGAAACGACCCAGGTTGTTTGGTTAAATAAGCTGGTTCGTTGGTCAAACAATCTAGGTTGTTGGTTTGTGAAACGACTTGGGTAGTTTCGGCCGAACAACCCAGGTTGTTGTGCCAAACAACCAGATTTATTTGGTGATTTTTACAACTCGTATACAACCTGAAGCCTGGAAGTGGGGGATTGTTCATCACCGGAGTTGGGGTCGTCTTAACCTCTTAGGGTGGGATTTGGGGATTTTGTGGTTGATTAAAGGATCGAGAGTTTTTTTAGTTTGGAGGTCATAGGCATATTTTGGACATAAAAGGTTGAGATGCATTAAAAAATATTAGTTTTCTTATTTCTTCTGCTCTTTTTAACACCACGAAACTTCCGTTGAGGCATGCCTACAGTGATTGGCCTTATGAAACATTTGACCACCATGCTTTGCTCTTATAATTTATTTTTGAGTTTCAATTTTTTCGAAGTCGAACTAATTCTTTTACACAATCAATTTAGAAATAAAAATTATTTTTCATCTAGATTTTTCATTTTTAAGCTAAACCAAAATCGAACTTGTTCAAGCCAAGCTCGAGTCGGTTTCAAGCTCGAACCATAATCAAGTTTCAAGCTCGAGTTATCATTGAAAGGAATGTGTTCTAAAAGTTTTACTTTTAAATGTCTTTTGTTATGAATTGAATTTGTTGAACATTTTGTTCCTTGATTAATGTATTCGTCTTTTGGAAGAGCTAATGAAGAAGCTATTGGTCTTTAACTGTAGAGCTCGAAAAGATAATGATATACATAAATCAAAAGTAATTCACAATCATGGTAATTAACATGAGACATTAATTGTTGAGTTAAGATTGTTGTATTGGTTAAGAGAGATATTGTAGCTCTACAAATATTTAACAATATGAGTATATGAAATAGAAAATATTTTCTTTCATATATTGAACTGACCTAAAAAATGAAACATTATGGAATTGTGTTTGTGTCATTAATGTTTCATTGTGTCTTTGAATCCTAAGATATGAGACCTATATCTTTTCACATAAGGAGTGTATGATTTGATTATTATCAAAAACTATCAATGAGTATAGTGATAAATGTATTAATTGGTTATACATAACTTGTGATGGAAAAGTTGATATGTCAAAAGATTATCATTGTCTCTCTTGACTTGAGTGGTGATATTGTTGGGGGCCTTGATAAAGCGATATTATAATGTGCACAATGTAATTTGTGTATAGTTACATATTTATAATTAACTTGGGAGATCAAGAAATGAATATAAAATATAAAGATGACACATTTTTACTTTGTATAATATTCTTAATATCATGAGACAATGGATAGACACAAGTGATATAACATATCACTAAATGAATCGTGTTTAGTTGGAGGTGAGTAAAACATCTTTGTTATTTGGGTAACTATAACGTGTAGCTAGATACCGCTTATATAGTTTATGATATAAAATGTTTTATATTACTGCCAACATAACTTAGAACCTCCTATAAGTCACCATATAACTGGAAAACAAGAAATTTGATTTTACATTTTATATGATGTGTTGTGATACATGTGGTAAAATATTAAAATCAAATATGTCGTGATTACGACATAGTTAGATTAATAAATAAATTTACATGAGATGTAAATATATTATTGGTTGGGGGCATGATGAAGGTATGGGTTGAGGTGTAGGGTGATGGTGTAGGGTGAGGGTGAGGTGATGGGGTGTGAGGTTTTATAAGCAAAATCTCTCTCTCTCTCTCTCTCTCTCTCTCTAACTTGCACTCTCTCACTTTCCATTTTCCGGCGACCAAGCAGAGGAGGAGGTTGAAGCTCGTGCGGCGTGAGATGTGTGGCGATCGTGCGAGGAGGTGGACGCGCGAGGAGGTGCAGAGACGGCGTGCGCGAGCGGAGCTCCGGCGTAGTTCGTCGTTTCTTGAGGTATGCCGCTCCCTAGTGTGTTTTTGTTGTTAACCCTCGTGGGATGGTTGTGTTGTTCGGTCGGGGGAGGTCGGAGACCTCTCCGACGAAGAGTTTTGGTGAGAAACCTCGGCTGACGCGAGGTTGAAGACGACCAACGGTCGACCGGGCCCTTCGGGCGGTCGACCAAATGTAGTGTATTGTGTCTGTCTGTTGTGTTTCGGTCGACCGGTTCCTTGTGTTCGGTCGACCGGTACTTAAGTGTACTGGTTATTATGCATGTTTGCGATCGACCGTTATATGACGTAGAAATACTAGGATGCCCTGTTAGTTTTCGGTCGACCGAGACCCCTGAGTCGGTCGACCGATAGTTTTAAATTGATGTTGACCATACTCTGGATTTTGACATCGTTTCGGTTGACCGGTTTTAGACTTTCGGTAGACCGTTGGGACTTAAGTTTTGTGCAAATAGTTCGACCGTTTCAGACTTTCGGTCGACCGATTCCCTTGAGGAAACGGTCGACCGAGATGGCTCTTTCGGTCGACCGTTTTTGCACAGGACTGAATTCCTGGTTCTCTTTTTGAATGTCAACTCTGTCCACGGAAACCAGTGTCCTCGCCTTGTGGGTGAGCCGGGAGGTGACGGTGGGCGCGTTACGCGTGCCTGCCCAGGGACCGCCGTGTGGAAGAGTGTGCGTGTTCGGGACGCGTCATCTCCATGTATGAATCGTGACTAATATGACTGATTGATTGGACTCATTGTAGAGTAGCAGGCCTGAGGTATCACGGATCCCAATGTATGATGATTGTGCGGGCACGCAACTACCAACCCATGGAGTCTGCTCTGCTTTTATAGCGGCGCGGTTGGTGTTTGCGGCTCGTGGAGCCTGATGACCTGACAGACTTCGGTCTGGACCCGTCCGATGATGTGTCGGACGTATTGATGGACCACCGTTGCAGCGTCGGTGATGCCGCCGATGTTGTTCCGGCGATGATGATTGATGGACCGATGATGATGTTCCGGCTATGTTCCTCAGATGGGCACCTACTAAGATGATGATTGATGGACCGACCGAGCGACGACTCCGTTGGTGTGGTTTCGACCACGAAGTTACATATTTGTTTCTTATGGCGCGGACCTGGCGGATGCTCCCTGCCGAACCCCATGATTAGTGTAGCCGCGTGTGGGGAGTGTCACGTCTCGTTCCGTTAGACCGTATGTGTCTACGGTAGGTCTCCTTGGGAGACCCGATGATGATTGTCGGACTGATGTCCTGTGTTACCCTTCGGGAGAACTATTTTCTTTACTGTTGATGACATGACATGCTACTAGTATGATATGTTTATTTGTATTACTGCATGCATATAGGTGAGTTTGGCATACGGGGTTTCCTTATGGAAACTCAGGCATTGTTGTTGCATCTTTTTCAGGACCGCAGTAGGTCCAGTTGGGTGGTGATCAGCGGGCGCGCGTATTTTGGGATCGGATCCTCTATTCGGACCATTGAGGTCGACATGATTACGTTTATCTTCTTTTTGTTGTTCTGTTGTAATCATGTACCGTTTTGACAAACTATGATGTAATCTGGTGCACCGTTTATATGTTTTATGAGAAGTAACAGTCCCGTATTTGATTATTGAGTTTTATTGTCTTGATTATAAATTTTTAAATTTCCTCTGTTTCGAGATGTTACACGAACTTCCAATGGTAACTGAGATTGTTAGCGGAGCGACTCCGGTGAACAACAACACATCAGGGACAGCAGACAGAAGGAAAACATCCAAAGCGAAATTGAAGGTGGTATGCATTTCCAATCCTGCTACATTAGTACACCCAAGTTTTCCTTAACAAAGATTTGAAAGTAGGAGCTACAGATATAGTGATATGCTTGGTTATGTAATAACTTTTGACAACTTATTTCTCAAAAAAACTGATAATTGTACTTATGATGAGATTCACTCTATATGTTTTATTTGAATGTAATTCATACACATATGTTATAACGTAATTTGTCAGAGTAATCTTTTGCAAACTAATCAGTTATCACGCCCTTATATATATATATATATATATATATATATATATATATATATATATATAAGCCACCGCCACAATTCACCATAAACCCAGCCCCACTACAATACAAACCTAGATAAATTACTAACCAATGTTGAATGGAAATCAAAAAAATTAATTATGGTTTTAACCTGTAAGGCAGTAACCATTTCTTGGGCAGGATTTTTGATGCTCACATTCTAACAAGCCGCAACCACGTATTAATTTAATTAACAAGAAATTCCCAACCGAAACAGTCATTTCCCTCGCTTTCTCCCAACTGCCAGCCCAATCGGAATTCCGCATCTGCCTGTTTTCCTCCCGCCTCCCCTCCTCGCCTCCGTATGAGCTTCCTGCTGGCCATCAAAGAGATATTGGAGGACCACAAGCACCGGAGAGACGCCTTGATCAAAGCGCTTACGACTGGTATTAATTTGCTTCTCCTCCCTTTCTTTTGTCGCTCTTCTCGTGGTTCTGGTTTGATTTGGCTTTGGTCGTGCAGACTTCGATGAGTTCTACGAGCAGTGCGACCCTGGTGAGGTTTCTCTCTGCTCTCCTTCTTTTGTTGATCTTCTCGTGGTTATAACTCGATTTGTTTGTGGTTGTGCACTCTGATAAACTCTATGAGCAGTGTAACCCCGGTGAGGTCTCCTTCCACTCCTTTTTTTGTTTCTTGTTGTTTCTGTCGGTCCTGTCAAGAGTCAATTCAAGTATCTAATGTCCCAACAAAGTGGGTCTGTAAGAACCCAAACCCTTGTTAGGGTTAAGCTTGGGTTAATGGAGGATTAGAAGGTGTTTAGCATGGGAAGTTGGAGTGCATAGTGTATGCATGGGGAAGAGGTGGAGGCGCGTTACAGTGGTCGTGGTTGAGGGGTTGGGTTTGGAAGTGTAGGGCGACTGTAGCGGGCTGTAGTGTTGGGTTTATAAACGTTTTCTTCTCTCTCTCTCATTGTCTCTCCATTCACCCTCACCCTCTTCTTGTTCTTTTTCGCCGACCGAGCAGAGGAGGAGACCGGAGATCGCGCAGGGAGATCACCGGAGGCGACGTGCGCGAGCGGAGCTCCGGCATTTTCGTCGTTTCTTTTGAGGTATGCCGTTCCTTAGTGTGGTTTGTTTGTTGACCCTCATGTGAGGGATGCGTTGGTCGAGTCGAGGGAGGTCGGAGACCTCTCCGGCGACGCGTTTCTTCGTAAAACCTCGGCTAGCGCGAGGTTGAAGACGACCAACGGTCGACCGGATCCTTCGGGCGGTCGACCGTTTTAGCACTGTTTGCCCGACTTTAACCTTCACCGGTCGAACGATGCCTTGGGGCGGTCGACCGGTAGTGCATTATTGCTGGTGAGTTGGGATTTTTCTACCTGTTGTTGGTCGACCGGTCCTTGTTGTGTTCGACCGGAACTTAAGTGTACCTGTTAGTTTTGCATGATTTGTTCGACCGATTTCATGTGACGTTCGACCGATTATATGACTTAGAATAATAGGTTGACCCTGTCTGTTTTCGGTCGACCGAGACCCCTGAGTCGGTCGACCGATAGAGTTGAATTTAATGTTGACCAGACTCCGGATTTTGACCTCGTTCGGTCGACCGGTTTTAGACCTTTGTTCGACCGTTGGGGGTTCTGTTTTGAGCGCAGCGGTAGACCGTTTTGGGAGTACGGTCGACCGATTCCTTTCTGGAACCGGTCGACCGAATCACCTCTTCCGGTCGACCGTTTGGGCCCAGGACAGAATTCCTGGTTCCCTTTTTGAATGCCAACTTTGTCCACGGAAACCCGTGTCCTCGTCTTGTGAGTGAGCCGGGAGGTGACGGTGGGCGCGTGATGCGTGCCTGCCCAGGGACCGCCGTTGGGAAGAGTGTGGGCGTTGGGGACGCATCACCTCCGTGTATGGACCGTGACTTGAGATGGATTGATGGGGCACTTTGTAGTATAGCAGGCCTGAGGGATCGCGGATCCCAGTGTTGTTGTTGTGCGGGCACGCAACTGGCGTTGGGTGAGGTGACTACCGGGCCACGGGCTACGGAGGTCGCTGCCCTGCTTTTATAGCAGCGCGGTTGGTATTTGCGGCTCGATGAGCCTGATGACCTGGCAGACTTCGGTCTGGATCTGTCCGATGCTGTGCCGAACTGTTGTGATGGACCACCGATGTTGTGCCGGTGATGCCGCCGAGGTTGTGCCGGCGATGATGATTGTTGGGCCGAGGCTGTGCCGGCTATGTTGTTTTCCTCGGCTGGGCACCTACCGAGATGTTGTTGTTATACCTTCCGGGCGACGGCCCCGTTGGTCCCTGTGGCTCCGACCACTGAGATTTGCAGATCTGTATTCTATCGGCGCGCAGGCGTGACAGAGGCTCCCTGTCGAACCCTTGTGTAGTGTAGCTGCGTGTGGGGGGTGCGATGTCGCGTGCTGTAAGGCTGCATGTGCCTGCAGTAGGTCTTCTCGGGAGACTCGTTGTTGATTGTCGGACTGATGTCCTGTTTTACCCTTCGGGGGAACTGTTTTCCTTTCTGTCGATGCCATGACATGATACTAGTATGATAGGTTCATTATGTAATGCATGCATGTAGGTGAGTTGGCATACGGGGTTTCCTTCTGGAAACTCAGGCATTGTTGTTTATATTTTCAGGACCGCGGTAGGTTCAGTTGGGTGGTGATCGGCGGGCACACGCATTTTGGAGTCGGATCCTCTTCTCGGACCGCTGAGGTCGACATGGTTACGTTCTATCTTCTGTTGTCGTTTTGTTGTAATCATGTATTATTTGACAAACTCTGATGTAATTTTGGTGCACCGCTATTTGTTTATGAGAAGTAACAGTCCCGTCTTTGATTGTTGAGTTCTTGTGTCTTGTTTATGAATTTTTAAATTTTCCGCTGTTTCGGGATGTTACAACTTGGTATCAGAGCGGTCGATTCCTATGCGGTTCCCAATGAAATCACCCTTGTAGTAATAAGACTCATGCATTTTATATTTTTGGCATGCATACATGGCTGAAGTTGTGATTGTTTCTTCTGTCAGATGGCACCTAGGCGCGTGAGGAGTTCTCCACGCGATCGTGATCCCAGTGACGACACATCTGGTGCTCATTGGGACAGGTTGGGCGAGTTTCTGGAGCGTCAGGCAGCTCAGAGCGCCCAGGGCGGAGTGGGAGCTGAGCACGATCGGTTCATGCGTCAGCACCCGCCGACTTTTGATGGCAGGAGGGCCCCAGAGGTTGCAGAGGACTGGGTCTTCAGGATGGAGAAGATCTTTCGTGCTATTGGAGTAGCACCTGAGAGGATGGTGGAGCTGGCCACCTATGTGTTCGATGGCGAGGCCGCCAACTGGTGGAGATCTACGTCCACAGTTCTGTTTGATGACCGTGCAGATGTCAGCTGGGAGGAGTTCTTGGAGGTGTTCCATGAGCAGTACTTCCCCCAGCTTGTCAGGGATCAGAAGAGGGAGGAGTTTATGTCGCTGGAGCAGATGGAGATGACTCTGGCGAGCTACATCAGCAGGTTCAACGCTTTGGAGCGTTACTGCCCTGAGATTTGTGTGACCCCAGAGCAGCGGGCGAGGAAGTTCGTGAAGGGACTGAGACAGTCGCTTCGTTCTCGGGTGATCAACAGCATGTCGTGGACCCTTGCAGATGCGGTAAAGCATGCTACGATCATCGAGCAGGACCAGAGGGAGTGTATTCAGGAGGCGCGGAAGGCGCCAGTGAGCACCGACAGCAGAGTAGCTGGTCGTGGAGCAGGGAACCCGGGCAAGAGGCCCAGGTTCGATGGAGGAGGAGCACGTCAGTCAGGAGCGTGCACTTACTGCGGGAGGTTCCATCCAGGGCAGGAGTGTCCCCGTCGGACTGGAGCGTGCATGGGTTGTGGTCAGTTGGGACACTTTGTCCGTGATTGTCCTCAGAGCCAGGACCACCAGCAGTAGGCAGAGGCGGAGGCAGTCGGTCAGTTGTTCCACCGGGCCAGAGCAGGAGGACCGGGCGAGTCTTCACTATCCAGGCTGAGGAGGCGAGGGACTCCAACACCGTCGTGGAAGGTACGCTTTCAGTTTCTGGTTCAGTAGCTCGGGTGTTGTTTGATTGTGGCGCCACATACTCCTTCATTTCGGAGAAGTTTGCTGGCGAGTTGGGTCGGACCCCTGTGCTGCTGACTGATGTTTTGGAGGTCAGCACGCCCATGGGTGAGGTGGGCACTGTGGGGAGCTTTTTCCCCGGCACCACAGTTGCTTCGGGAGACCATGATTTTCCGGCTGATCTGGTCTTGTTACCGATGGTGGACTTCGACGCCATACTGGGGATGGACTGGCTGTCACAGTACGACGTGCGGGTCTTTTGCCGTGAGAAGAAGATCCTGATTCCGATGGAGGGCTTGCCAGATGTTCTGATCAGAGGTGCGAGGAGCAGAGGGGGTCATCTGATTGTGTCTGCGGTTAAGGCACAGAGACTGATACAGCAGGGATGCAGAGCGTTTGTGGTCACGCTGGTAGTTCCTGATCCTGAGACGAGGAGGCTGGAGGACATAGAGATTGTGCAGGAGTTCCCGGATGTGTTTCCAGCAGAGATTCCAGCGTTACCGCCGCACCGAGAGATCGAGTTCAGCATCGAGTTGGTATCGGGTACGACACCTCAGTCGAAGGCACCGTATCGTATGGCACCTGCAGAGTTGACAGAGCTGAAGAAGCAGTTGCAGGAGTTGATGGAGTCCGGGTTCATTCGACCGAGTGTTTCTCCATGGGGAGCGCCTGTGCTCTTCGTGAAGAAGAAGGATGGATCGTTGCGGATGTGCATTGACTGCAGGATGCTGAACAAGGTTACCGTTCGGAACCGGTACCCTTTGCCCAGGATTGATGATTTGTTTGACCAGTTGCAGACGGCGAGAGTGTTCTCGAAGATCGATCTGCGTTCGGGTTATCACCAGTTGCGGATCCGGGAGGCAGATGTTCAGAAGACAGCCTTCAGGACGCAGTACGGCCACTACGAGTTCTTGGTGATGCCATTTGGACTGACGAATGCACCTGCAGCATTCATGGATTTGATGAATAGGACCTTCCAACCGTACCTTGACAGATTTGTCGTGGTATTCGTGGATGACATCTTGGTATACTTGCCTGACAGGGAGCAGCATCGAGAGCACCTGAGGATTGTGCTTGGCATCTTGAGGGATCAGCAGCTTTATGCCAAGTACACGAAGTGCGAGTTTTGGTTGGATCAGGTGGCTTTTCTGGGGCATATTGTGTCAGCGGATGGGATATCGGTGGATCCGGCGAAGGTCGAGGCTGTGACTCAGTGGAGAGCCCCGACGAGCGTGACGGAGATCAGGAGTTTTGTGGGACTGGCAGGGTACTACAGACGGTTTATTCAGGATTTCTCCAGACTTGCGTCTCCGCTGACAGCGTTGACGCAGAAGGGCGTCAAATTCGTTTGGTCCCAGAAGTGCGAGGACAACTTTCAGGAGCTGAAGAGGCGATTGACGACAGCACCGATTCTGATGCTACCGAGTGGCATTGGAGGCTATGTGATATACAACGATGCATCAAGGATAGGCTTGGGTTGTGTTCTGATGCAGCATGGGAAGGTGGTCGCGTACGCTTCGAGGCAGCTGAAGGTGCACGAGAAGAACTACCCTACTCATGATCTGGAGTTGGCAGCGGTAGTTCATGCGTTGAAGACCTGGCGGCACTATCTGTATGGCGAGCAGTTCGAGGTCTTCACCGATCATCAGAGTCTGAAGTATTTGTTCTCGCAAAAGGAGCTGAATATGAGGCAGCGCAGATGGCTTGAGTTCATTAAGGATTACGACTTCACCATTTCCTATCATCCGGGGAAGGCGAACTCGGTTGCAGATGCGCTGAGCAGGAAGGTGGAGGTTTCTGTCGCGAGTCTGTGCATCCAGGAGTGGAGGTTACTCGAGGCTTTGTCAGAGTGGAGACCGTTCACAGAGGGCTCAGAGGGAGCAGTGATTGCTGGGCTTCAGGTGGAGCCGCAGACTGTCTCACGGTTGGTTCAGGCTCAGCAGGGGGATGAGGAGTTAGCTGGTCTGCTACAGTTGGCTTCCAGAGATGGATCAGATTTCAGTGTGGGGGTTGATGGTGGTCTGAGGTTCAGGAGTCGGATCTGGGTGCCGAAGTCCGATGGGATGAGAGATGACATCATGGAGGAGGCACACAGAGCTAGATACACCATTCATCCGGGGAGCACGAAGATGTATAAGGACCTGCAGCGGAACTTCTGGTGGAAGGGTATGAAGAGGGACATTGCAGAGTTTGTGGAGCGATGCTTAGTCTGTCAGCAGGTGAAGATTGAGCATCAGAGGCCAGCAGGGCCGATGCAGTGTATTGAGCTTCCAGAGTGGAAGTGGGAGCACGTGACGATGGATTTTGTCACGGGATTGCCGAAGACAAGGAGATTCCACGATGCGATTTGGGTGATAGTCGACCGACTGACCAAGTCGGCGCATTTCTTAGCGATCAGGACCACGTTGCCTTTGGAGGGTCTAGCTAAGTTGTACGTGGAGGAGATAGTCAGGTTGCATGGAGTGCCAGTGAGCATCATCTCCGATCGAGATCCTCGATTCACTTCCAGATTTTGGGGGAGTCTGCAGCAGGCTTTGGGGACGCGTCTGAGGTTCAGTACATCGTTTCATCCGCAGACCGATGGTCAGTCAGAGAGGACGATTCAGACCCTGGAGGATATGCTGAGAGCATGCACACTGGATTGGGCAGGGCACTAGGATGAGCACTTGCCGCTGATAGAGTTCGCCTACAACAACAGCTACCACTCGAGTATTAGGATGGCACCGTACGAGGCGTTGTACGGGAGGCCTTGCAGATCACCAGTATGCTGGAGTGATGTGGGCGAGAGGCAGTTAGTGGGGCCAGAGATTGTGCAGATGTACTCAGAGAAGGTTGATGTGATCAGGAGGAGGTTGGCCACAGCACAGAGCAGGCAGAAGAGTTATGCTGATCGACGCAGACGGGTGTTGAGTTTCGAGGTGGGCGACCATGTGTTCCTGAAGATTTCCCCAGCCCGAGGTGTGATGAGGTTTGGGAAGAAGGGGAAGCTCAGTCCGAGATATGTTGGACCGTTTGAGATCCTCGACCGAGTTGGAGAGGTTGCCTACAGGATTGCGTTGCCGCCGCAGTTTTCAGGTCTGCATAATGTCTTCCATGTGTCGATGCTGAGGAAGTATGTGGCAGATCCGTCACACGTTATTGAGATAGCAGTGCCAGAGATTCAACAGGACTTGTCACTCGAGGAGAGACCAGTTGAGATTGTCGATCGCATGGATCATCAGCTCAGGAGGAGGACCATTCCGATGGTGAAGGTCAGGTGGCAGCATCACAGCGAACGCGAGGCCACTTGGGAGATCGAGGAGGATGTCAGAAGGCAGTATCCAGAGCTTTTCGGTGAGTAGTTGCTTGATTTCGGGACGAAATCCTTTTAAGTTGGGTGGATTGTAAGAACCCAAACCCTTGTTAGGGTTAAGCTTGGGTTAATGGAGGATTAGAAGGTGTTTAGCATGGGAAGTTGGAGTGCATAGTGTATGCATGGGGAAGAGGTGGAGGCGCGCTACAGTGGTCGTGGTTGAGGGGTTGGGTTTGGAAGTGTAGGGCGACTGTAGCGGGGTGTAGTGTTGGGTTTATAAACGTTTTCTTCTCTCTCTCTCTCTCATTGTCTCTCCATTCACCCTCACCCTCTTCTTGTTCTTTTTCGCCGACCGAGCAGAGGAGGAGACCGGAGATCGCGCGGCGTGAGGCGTGCGGAGTTGAGCGCGCGGGGAGATCACCGGAGGTGACGTGCGCGAGCGGAGCTCCGGCATTTTCGTCGTTTCTTTTGAGGTATGCCGCTCCTTAGTGTGGTTTGTTTGTTGACCCTCATGTGAGGGATGCGTTGGTCGAGTCGGGGGAGGTCGGAGACCTCTCCGGCGACGCGTTTCTTCGTAAAATCTCGGCTGGCGCGAGGTTGAAGACGACCAACGGTCGACCAGATCCTTCGGGCGGTCGACCGTTTTAGCACTGTTTGCCCGACTTTAACCTTCACCGGTCGAACGATGCCTTGGGGCGGTCGACCAGTAGTGCATTATTGCTGGTGAGTTGGGATTTTTCTACCTGTTGTCGGTCGACCGGTCCTTGTTGTGTTCGACCGGAACTTAAGTGTACCTGTTAGTTTTGCATGATTTGTTCGACCGATTTCATGTGACGTTCGACCGATCGTTTGTTGTTCGACCGTTGGAGGTTTGCGTTCGACCGATTATATGAGTTAGAATAATAGGTTGACCCTGTCTGTTTTCGGTCGACCGAGACCCCTGAGTCGGTCGACCGATAAAGTTGAATTTAATGTTGACCAGACTCCGGATTTTGACCTCGTTCGGTCGACCGATTTTAGACCTTTGTTCGACCGTTGGGGGTTCTGTTTTGAGCGCAGCGGTAGACCGTTTTGGGAGTACGGTCGACCGATTCCTTTCTGGAACCGGTCGACCGAATCACCTCTTCCGGTCGACCGTTTGGGCCCAGGACAGAATTCCTGGTTCCCTTTTTGAATGCCAACTTTGTCCACGGAAACCCGTGTCCTCGCCTTGTGCGTGAGCCGGGAGGTGACGGTGGGCGCGTGATGCGTGCCTGCCCAGGGACCGCCGTTGGGAAGAGTGTGGGCGTTCGGGACGCATCACCTCCGTGTATGGACCGTGACTTGAGATGGATTGATGGGGCACTTTGTAGTATAGCAGGCCTGAGGGATCGCGGATCCCAGTGTTGTTGTGCGGGCACGCAACTGGCGTTGGGTGAGGTGACTACCGGCCCACGGGCTACGGAGGTCGCCGCCCTGCTTTTATAGCGGCGCGGTTGGTGTTTGCGGCTCGAGGAGCCTGATGACCTGACAGACTTTGGTCTGGATCTGTCCGATGCTGTGCCGGACTGTTGTGATGGACCACCGATGCTGTGTCGGTGATGCCGCCGAGGTTGTGCCGGCGATGATGATTGTTGGACCGAGGCTGAACAGAGGCTCCCTGCCGAACCCTTGTGTAGTGTAGCTGCGTGTGTGGGGTGCGATGTCGCGTGCTGTAAGGTTGCATGTGCCTGCAGTAGGTCTTCTCGGGAGACTCGTTGTTGATTGTCGGACTGATGTCCTGTTTTACCCTTCGGGGGATCTGTTTTCCTTTCTGTCGATGCCATGACATGATACTAGTATGATAGGTTCATTATGTAATGCATGCATGTAGGTGAGTTGGCATACGGGGTTTCCTTCTGGAAACTCAGGCATTGTTGTTTATATTTTCAGGACCGCGGTAGGTTCAGTTGGGTGGTGATCGGCGGGCACGCGCATTTTGGAGTCGGATCCTCTTCTCGGACCGCTGAGGTCGGCATGATTACGTTCTATCTTCTGTTGTCGTTTTGTTGTAATCATGTATTATTTGACAAACTCTGATGTAATTTTGGTGCACCGCTATTTGTTTATGAGAAGTAACAGTCCCGTCTTTGATTGTTGAGTTCCTGTGTCTTGTTTATGAATTTTTAAATTTTCCGCTGTTTCGGGATGTTACAGGGTCGCATCGTGAAAGGACTTTGAATGAAATTTGATTTGTAGCGGCAGTTTTGTGAGTCACATGTATAAAAGAGGATGTTTTCAAGATGTGATTAAGTATGGTTTTATTTATTTATTGATAATTTGGAGTTGGTTCTTGCCAAGTCACTTTTAAAAAATATTGCACCTATATCTTACCTCTTTTAGCTGCAGTTCAATTATTCTAACATCAATATATACTAGTAATTTCATATCGATATTTCTGCTGAGAAGCTTGAATATACGGATATATCGATATTGCTAGAAATTTGAAGTTAAAAGCGAGTCGTGATAATTTGGTAATGATCTAAAATATCAACATTCCATAAGCAGAAACACACTTCTAGTGAAACTACAATAATAAGGTTTCACCATTATGTTTTATTGCCTTAGGAATCCGTTCGAAAACATGGTATGGAAAACTATTAGCAATCAAGATTGCGATAACGCATTTGAAACGTAGTTTTATTTTCACTTAACAGAGTTGTAGTTTAACTTCTTCTTCTTCTTCTAATATTCAAACATAAGAAGGATACAAGGACAGAGAGTAGTATGATGTCTTTACCTGAGTCTGGTTTATGTTCAGATAAGGACAACTTGTCTCTTTACGGACATTGGGATGGGAAATGGGAGGTGAAAGTCCCTGAAGGAAAACTCCCGCCTGTGATCCCTGAACCAGTCTTGGGCATTAATTTTTCTAGAATTGGAATGAGAAAAGAAGACTGGTTAAATATTGTTGCCTGCCACAGTGACACATGGTTGTTTGCTGTGGCAACTTATTTGGCAGGTGTTATATCCTTGAGTTTAATTAGGAAGTAGATTAGTGGTTATTGAGTGTTGGATGTGACGAGGGTATCGAGGAGGTGTGGGTGACGCGATGGAGAGGTGTGTTTGATGGGATGGAATGCTGGTGGTGAAGGGTTGGTGTCTTGGTGACGTGAAGGAAGTATGGGTGTGTTATTGTGTGTGTGGATGCGTGTTTGGTGGGAGAAACTCATGTTGGTTTTTTGGCCTTAATCTATGTTTTGATAATTTTATTAATCTAATCTTAATTATGATGATGTAGAGTAGCACACATATTGCATTGCATGTATATTGTATTATGCTAACCTCTACAGGTGATCAAGACTCAAGAAAGAATGAAATGAAGTCAAGACATGTAATTAAAGCTAAATCGAAGACATGTAATCTTGATTTATTTTGAGTCTTAGGAACATGTGTAAATTGAGCATACAAGAGTTAAAAACTAAACACATACACAATAGGTTCCCTATAGAAGTCACACACGAAATTTCACATTTTTTGGACTTCATTAGATCACCCAAACCTTAGTCGGAAATCACTTATAAACTTAAACTCAGATTTCCTGTGTGAACCGGTCGACCGAACCAGTTCTCAGTTCGACCGGTTTATAACAGACTCTCCAGTGATTTTACCGAACTCTACCGGTCGACCGGTTCTACCTTTTCGGTCGACCGATTCCGGATTTTCATATGACCGTTTTTCTTGTCGTATATGCCCAACGGTCGTATTCGTATTAAAACTATATACACCTCCATATACTTAACCAAACGGTCGAACCTTGTGCCTAGTTCGGTCGACCGTTTAACCTTGTCAAGAATTCCCTGCTATCGGTCGATACGATTTCGTTCAACCGATCCAATTTTCCCTCTACCTAAACGCTTATTCGGTCGACCGGTAACCCTGTTCGGTCGACCGTTTTCTTAATAGACTTAAGTGTTCGGTACATCCATTCATATTTCAGTCGACCGTATTCTTATCGAACCCAAGCGTTCGGTCGACCGTTTCACCTTTTCGGTCGACCGTTTCTGGACAGATTTGCAGCCCGATTTTCTGACTTGTGTATCTTGCACAAAACCCAATCAAATCTTGTCCAAACGGCTAGAAAACCTTAGGAGCTTATAAATAGAGGTTCACACTTAGTTTTCCATAGAATCTCACAACTCCAAAGTGTCAAACCTATAGTGAGATTTTCCACAACCTCAAAGCTCCAAAATTAGTGATTCCAAAGCCTAATTTCCACATCATTCATCACTCAATCATCTAGCAATTGTTGTGCTCAATTAGAGAGTGAATCCCACAACGGATAATTAAGGGGGTAACTTGGAATTTTTTGCTCGCGGTCGACCGTTTCGTAATACTCGTCCGACCGATTTTGACCAGTAGTTGTGCTGTCGTAAGTTTTCAAAAAAAAAAATTTAACGCACCGGTCGACCGAGTAATGAGAGCGGTCGACCGTTCGTGTTATTTTCTGTACATTTAGGGCTTATGCGAGGTTTTCCCTCATTTCACCCATTTCCACTCCTCCAACTCGTTCTTCCATTCTTTCGACTCCCTTCACCCACTTTCCTCCTTCTCCACCATTTTCTTCCAAAATGGGTCGCTCAAAGCTCACCATCTCCAAGAAACGTTCCTCTCAAGAGAAGGCTTCCGAGAGTCGCTCCAAGAAGAAACAAGACACTCAACCTTCCTCTTCTCGTGCTCCGGCTTCTCCGGTTCAACCTTTGCTTCAGTTCATTCCGGTTGATGATGATGCTAAAAAGTCGTGGGATGAATTTTTCTCGGTTGCTAACTTCATACCGTGTCGCAAGGTTGAGGTAGCCGACTTTGATAACTTGTCTTTACAATCCGTTTTAGATGCAAACAAACTCACTTACTCTCACACTATTATTGCATCTAAACCCTATTATCCCTTTCTTGTGCAACAATTCTATTGCAATCTTAGAAAAGTCCCTTATAAGCATATCTTGACTACCTTAATCAATGGGATTGAATATAGGATCACACCCGAATTGTTGTCTAAGTCTCTAGGTTTTTCGTCAAGAGGAATAAACATTTATCGTGACTTTCCTCAAGGTGCTCTCCCCGACACAAATCTAGAGTCAATGGTTGATGAGTTATATGCTATTCCTCCTCCTCGGGTAAACGGTCGTTTCAAACACAATGCATCTCTTTTACACCCTCTACCCCGGATTCTTGCCCAAATCATATCTTACAACATCTTTCCTAAACTTGGTCACCGAAACGAGATATCTAATTTGGCTTTTATGTGCATCTATTGCATCTATAAGAAAAAGTTGGTAGATTGGCCTAGTTTCATTATCTCGCACATGTGTCATCGTAGTGGATCGTATCTTCCCTACCCTATGTGGATCACTGTGCTTCTTGAACAATGGAATATCGATGTCACTTCTTTTCCCTCTATGGTCTACAAATTTCCTTTCTGTAAGACCACCCTTTTCAAAATGAAATCCATTCCTCTTCCTTCGCCACCTCATTCATCTACTGAGGACTCAGCTCAAAATTCCGAAGAAGAAGGAGAAGAGGCAGAAGAAGTATCTGAAGATCCGAGGTGGATGCCTCGCTCCGTCCCTCGCGACTCCAGCTCCTGGTGGGGTGAGGGAGACTCTGCTGCTTGGGCTCAAGGGCAGTGGTCCTCTTCATCGTCCGTTGATCAGTATCGTTTTCAACAACTTTCGGATCAAGTTCAATCCTTCGAGGCCTCCACTTCTGCTCGCTTCGATGCACTTGAGGCGTCCACTTCTGCTCGCTTCGATGCACTTGAGGTGTCCACTTCTGCTCGCTTCGATGCGTTTGAGGCGTCCACATCCTCTCTTGGCCGGATTGAAGCCTCTCTTGACTCCCTTTCATCGTTGCTGCGTGATCAGAGGCTTGGGTGATTTGATGTTGTGTTTTGTGGAGCGTGTGTTTCGTTTTGTCGTTGTATTTCGGTTTATGATGTTGTTGGTTCAAACTTTGGTTTATTGATGTATTTTGTTTTGAACCTCTTTGTAGTATTGGCTTTCGACGTTGGTATTGATGTTTGTTATGAATTCTAAGTTAAATGCATGGTTTATTGTTGTCTATTCTATGTTTTGGATTGGCTAAATAATCTCGCTTCCGGTACCATATCTTCTTTTGCTTAAATCGCTTATCACATAATCTTATGGGTCTTTTTGCTTATGCCAAAGGGGGAGAAATAAATACATGCTTATAGATAGGGGGAGCTATAAAATAGGGGGAGCTTTAGTCATTGATTGTGTATGATCAAAATCAAATCTAAACATGTATTTAGGTTGATAAGTTGTCATCATCAAAAAGGGGGAGATTGTTGGCTTTTTGGCTAATAATCGTTAATCCGTTTTGATGATTAATCAACTTCTCAATAAAAACATGTATCAATTGAAATATTATTACTTGCATATATATGTGTTATCTAACATTTCAGGATTCAAGTTTGAGTTAAACTAAAGATGAAGATCGAAGAGTAGCTAAGTTTCAATTCCATGTATTTAGGCTCTAAATGTAACTTGGCAATTGAAACTCATGATTCATTGCATTACACATCACTTAGGATACTTATAGAAGTCTCACATTATCTTCCATATATCCTAGACTTCATTAGAACTCAACCAAACTCATTAGAACCAAAGAACAGGAAAACTGAACTAAAACGGTCGACCGGTAGAACCATTTGGTTCGACCGTTTTTCTCCAGACCTTCCCAGGCAACAAAATTTGTCTCACAACGGTCGACCAAATTACTTCATCCGGTCGACCGTTCAGCCTATCAATTTTGCCTGTTAGAAATCGGTCGACCAAATTCCTTCATCCGTTCGACCGTTTCTTCATATCCTGTTTTACTGTTATATTTCGGTCGACCGAAGTATATGTTCTATTCGACCGTTTGACCTTGTCGAGTGAGAAATTATTTTACCAAATACAAATCCTTCTGCCTATCTCTTTTCGACACGTGTCCTCTGAGTAGGACTTTCGGTCGACCGATCGTTCTTCTCCGTTCGACCGCTTGATTTCCGTATTTGTATTTATTATGACCGTTATACTTGTCGTATACTCCAACGGTCGTATACACATTTTTCTAACTAACCTAAGTTTGGATTTAGTGTTCCGGTCGACCGGACATCCCTTTACGGTCGACCGAATCATGTTTCTTCTCCGTCTCTTTGCTACTGGGCAGATTCGGTCGAACGTTGCACTTACCTCGTTCGACCGATTACATGTGTTATTATCGGGTCTCAAAGCAAACATGTCGACCGGTCGACCGGAACTCTTTGAACGGTCGACCGAACCTTAAGTCTTTTCCAGACCCAGAGCTACTGTCTCTTTTCGGTCGAACTGGTATTCGAAACCGTTCGACCGATCACTTAAGTTCCAGCCCAGTTGGATCGACTGTTATCATTTTCGGTCGACCGAATGAAGCACTGCCTTGAATAGGTCGACCGTGTAACTCGATCTGGTCGACCGTTAGTCGCCAGAAACCTGTGCTATCTTTTCTGATTTGTGTTTTCTTACACAACTCTTCATCACTTAATCCCCAACGGCTAGAACTTGTTTGGAGCATATAAATAGAGCTTAGAACACTCATTCAAGGGACCCAATCTTTCTCTAAGCTCAAAATCTCATTACTACTTCCAAAGTGCTCAAAACCCTTGTGCTCACAAATCTTCTCACTTGAAACCATCCTCATTAGATTGCATCATCATTTTCAAGTGCCAAGATTAGTTGCTGAAGTTTTATTCTTCAAGAGTTGTACAAGCTTCCGGAGTGAAGCTCTTCTCGGGTTGTGAGAAGGTGGTCCAAGCTAGGCGAGGGTGTTCGCAAAGCTTGTGGTGTAAAGGCGTGATCTCGGCCCGCAACGGAGATCGGATTAGTGGAGAACGCGAAGTTGATCGAGTAAGAGCAATTCGTAAGAGAGGACTAGGATCCGGTGGTTGGATCCAAACCTCTATACATCCGGAGTAGTGGTTTGTTTGTTCATATCTTCTTCTTTATTGTCTCATATTTTGAATTTGGCATAGTTAGTCACTAATACCGTAATTAGTCTATTCACCCCCCTTTAGACTAAGTTTAGGGGCTAGTAGATCCTACAACTCACACACCACCTTTCTTCCTCACGTTTCCTCTTCTTCTTTCATTTCCTTCTCACACCAAGTCTTTATCTCTCTCCCCCTCAACTCCATTGATCAACGACAAAGGAAGCAACTACGACGAGCAAGAAGATGGTGTGATCGTAGCCTTGAGTTGGGTAGAGCTTAGTGCGAGTGGAGCGGGAGTCCGAGTTGCTTATTGGAGTGGATTGCGAGCGGAGCTCCGGTGATCGCCGAATTAAACGCAAGAAATGTATGCCGCTCTCTAGTGTGATTTGGTTGTTAACCCTCGTGGGAGGGTTGCGTTGGTCGGTCGGAGGAGGTCGGAGACCTCTCCGACGAAGTGTTTTGGTGGAAAAACCTCGGCTGATGTGAGGTTGAAGACGACCAACGGTCGACCGGACCCTTCGGGCGGTCGACCGAATGTATGTATTTTGTATGTTTGTTGTGTTTCGGTCGACCGGTTCCTTGTGTTCGGTCGACCGGAACTTAAGTGTACTTGTTATATTACAAGTTTGCGGTCGACCGTTATATGACGTAGAAATAATAGGATGACCCTGTTAGTTTTCGGTCGACCGAGACCCCTGAGTCGGTCGACCGATAGTTTGAATTTGATGTTGACTAGACTTCGGATTTTGACCTCGTTTCGGTCGACCGGTTTTAGACATTCGGTAGACCGTTGGGACTTATGTTTTACGCAAATAGTTCGACCGTTGCAGACGTTTCGGTTGACCGATTCCCTTGTGGAAGCGGTCGACCGGTTGTCACTTTCGGTCGACCGATTCACTTGAGGAAAACGGTCGACCGAGTTGTCTCTTTCGGTCGACCGTTTTGCACAGGACAGAATTCCTGGTTCCGCTTAGGATGCCAACTTTGTCCACGGAAACCTGTGTCCTCGCCTTGTGCGTGAGCCGAGAGGTGACGGTGGGCGCGTTACGCGTGCCTGCCCAGGGACCGCCGTGTGGAAGAGTGTGGGTGTTCGGGACGCGTCACCTCCATGTATGGATCGTGACTAATGTGATGGATTGATTGTAGTATAGCAGGCCTGAGGGATCGCGGATCCCAATGTATGATGTTTGTGCGAGCACGCAACTGTCGTTGGGTGAGGTGACTACCGGCCTTTATGGCGACGGAGGTCGCTGCCCTGCTTTTATAGCAGCGACGTTGGTGTTTGCGGCTCGTGGAGCCTGATAACCTGGCAGACTTTGGTCTGGACCGTCCGATGTTGTGCCGGACGTATTGATTGGATCACCGATGATGTGTCGGTGATGCCACCGATGTTGTTCCGGCGATGATGATTGATGGGCCGATGTTGTTCCGGCTATGTTGTATGATGGGCCGATGTTGTTCTGACTATGTTTTCCTTAGCTTGGCACCTACTGAGATGATGATTGATGGACCGACCGAGCGACGGCTCCATTGGTGTGGTTTCGACAACGAGTTACAAATCTGTATCTTTATGGCTTGGACCTGGCGGATGCCCCTTGCCGAACCCCATGTTTAGTGTAGCCGCGTGTGATGGGTGTCGCGTCTTGTTCCGTTAGACCGTATGTGCCTACGGTAGGTCTCCTTGGGAGACCCGATGATGATTGTCGGACTGATGTCTTGTGTTACCCTTCGGGGGAACTATTTTCCTTATTGTTGATGACATGACATGCTACTAGTATGATAGGTGCATTGGTACTACTGCATGCATATAAGTGAGCTTGGCATACGGGGTTTCCTTATGGAAACTCAGGCATTGTTGTTGCATCTTTTTCAGGACCGCAGTAGGTCCAGTTGGGTGGTGATCAGCGGGCGCGCGTAGTTTGGGATCAGATCCTCTATTTTGACTACTGAGGTCGACATGATTACGTTTATCTTCTTTTACTGTTCTGTTGTAATCATGTATCGTTTTTGACAAACTCTGATGTAATCTGGTGCACCGCTTTTATATTTTATGAGAAGTAACAGTCTCGTCTTTGATTATTGGCTTCTGATGCTTGATAAATAATTTTAAAATTTCCGCTGTTTCGGGATGTTACAGCAGGTCTCGCTGCAACAAATCGCACAGGTGAGTGAGTTATCCAGATTTTCTTATATCATTTGTTTCCATAACTTTATTTATTTGAGTTATGTGACCATATTTTATTATAATGTTTCGGTAAACGACTCTTCGACTCGATTAACCTCCTTCCAACAATATTTGAGGTTGTTAGCGGAAACACTCCAGCGAACAATAACTCATCGGGGACAAGGAACAAATCCAAAACCATGTCCGAATCGAAATCGAAGGTGGTAAGCATTGGCAACCTTCCTCTCTTGATTTTGAGATATCGGTGTCGACATACGTTTGGCAAGATATATTTGCACTTGTTTTAATGTCGACTCAGTGTCTCGTCTTTGAAATATACATGACAAATGCAGATGTTATTTGCACTTGTTTAACTCACTGTCTCGTACTTGCCAAAAAAAACTTCAGCAACATTTTCTTGGTTAGGATTGCGAAAAAGATTATTCGTAGGTAATTATCTGTAACCATGCAGGGTAGATGCAATTTAGAACATTTAGTAGATATTACTATATAGCTTAGTAACTCAAAAAAAAAAACTCTAGCCACGAGATGACATGTTCAGGTGGGGTTTTTGGGGTGAAACTTTGACACTATTTTTTTGTTGATGGGATGGTTAGGCTGCATCGAGTTCGCAAAACAAGCTCCACCAAGTAATGCAACCAAAGGGAAAGGAGCCAATGAAACCTAAAGAAAAAGAGATGTCGGGTACAGAATACATATCAAAGGTGATAAGCATTTCAAAAGCTTCCTCCTTGAATTTGAACCATTGAAGTGAACATACGATGTCGAAAATGTGTTCGTACTTCTCAGTGTCTCATCCTTGTGAATATATCACGAATGCATATGTTATTTACACTTGTCTTACTTGGAAAATATTTGATGTAAAGACCGAAAACAATGTTGGTGTTAAATGTTTAAGCAACACTAGGGATATTAAAGAAATCGTCCGTGGTAATCATTTTCTTATCATGCAAGTTAGATGCAAGTGAGCACGGAAAATTTAGTAATTACTAGCTTAGTAATTCAAATCAGCTAGACATATATTATCACATATTTGTGTGGTTTTCATTTTTTCGGTGTAATTATTTGTTTTCGTTGATGGGATGGTTAGGTTGTATCGAGTTCCGAAAACAAGCTTAACCGAGTAAGGCAACCAAATGGGGAGCCAATGCAACCGAATGAAAAAGAGGCGTCGCGTACGGAAGATGAAAACATCCTGTGTCGGGCTTGTAGGCAGTACCAAAAGCCCGGTGAGCTCTGGTTATGTTGTGATATATGCAAGGATGGGTACCACGGGAAATGCGTAGACGTAATGGCAGAGATTGTAGGATCCTAATCCTAATTGTGCCTTAATCATGTTTTAGGTGGTGATTAGAGGGAGATGAAGATGGATGGCTTGGATTGAAGATGGTTGGATGAAGGGTTGTGATGGAGTGGAGATGAGATTAGTGGTGGAGATGGAGTAGATTGGATTGGATTGGATGGTTGAGATTAGAGGAGGAGGAGATATATGGTGAGCTCTCTCCCTCTCTCTTAAACTCACGTCTCTCTCTCCCTTTGCTCACTCTCTCTCTCTACCTCAGAGGTTGTGATCCGGCGAGGAAGGTGGTGGAGATCTCCGGCAAGGTGAAGATCGGCTCCGGGGAGTTGGTGGCTTGAGGTGAGTGTTGGTTTTAAACCTTCCGCACGTTGTTCTCTCTCCTTCAACCTAACTTGTGTTCGGGGGTCGTGGTTGATCGGTGGAGGTCGTCGGAGGTGGAATCGTTAGTGTGGATCGTCGAGGAGGAGTGGATCGTCGTTTGGACGCGAGGGCCGTCGACGGATCGTGGGGAGGCGCGCTCGTGGAGGCGTCGTCGCGGTTCTTCAAAGGTCTCTTCAGACCTTCCGGTATGTCAAGCTCGCTCACTTAATTACCGTGAGTATTTGGAAGTCGACGGTAGGTCGTTTGGCTCGTCGCAAGTAAATGTGCAGCAGATTTCACTACCTGATCGGTCGACTGGTTGGTGCTAACGGTCGACCGTTCGTGAAGACAATGTTGTGGCGGTCGACCGATTGTGCATAAAAGGCAAACCTGGTGAGTTTCGGTCGACCGGGTCCCCTTTGCCGGTCGACCGTGTGCACTGTCTTAAGTCGGTTGGGGGCTTAGACCATCTAAACGGTCGACCGCTAGTTGATTTTCGTCCGACCGTGACTTAAGTGAGAATAGTGGTCGGTTCGACCGAATGAGGGTTCGGTCGACCGGACTTGTGCCCTAAGCGTGGGGAACGCTCTGGAGGAATTCGGTCGACCGAGATGTGCTCGGCGTTCGACCGAATTCATGGTGCGAGTGAGGGATTATTCCCTGGACAGATTCGGTCGACCGAGATGTGCTCGGCGTTCGACCGAATTCGTTGTGGATTTGAGGGATTTTTCCTTGGTGACTTTCGGTCGACCGGCCCCCCTTTGTCGGTCGACCGATTGGCCGTTTTGTTCGTTGAACCGGGAGTTGACCATCTAAACGGTCGACCGTCCCTTGATTTGGGTTCAACCGAACGAGTGTGGTGTTGGGAATCGGTCGACCGATGGAGTGCCGGTCGAAGTGGATTGCCCTGTATTTGCTTGATTCGGTCGACCGGGACTTTTGGTTCGGTCGACCGTTTGTGTCCTGTTTTGCACTATGGAGGTGTTGTTGTCGTGGTTGTCCGTGTATGACGAGTCGTAGTGCCGATGTTCTTCCGGCAAGTGTGCTAGGTACACGAGGGTTGCGGTGGTTGGTTGAGATTAGACCTGGAGCCCCGTAACCGTGTGAGAGTTGCGGTTGGTTAAAAATAGACCTGGAGCCCAGCTAGTCTGTGCGGGGTTGGTTGAAAAAGACCTTGAGCTCCGTAGTACGTTCGGGTTGGCTGAAAAGGCCTGGAGCCTGAGCAGGGACCGCGTGTAGGGGTTGGTTGAAAAAGACCTGGAGTCCTTAGACGTTTGGATTGGTTGAAAAAGACCTGGAGCCCTTAGACGTTTGGGTTGGTTGAAAATAGACCTGGAGCCCTTGGTCGTGTCGTGGTAGCTGCGGTTGGTTGAGATTAGACCTGGAGCTCAGCTTGGCGACGAGTGTGTGTCGCGGCGGTTGGTTGAGATTAGACTTGTAGCCCCGTACCTGAGGTGTGTGTTGTGGTTGGGTGAGAGAGCCTTGGAGTCCAGCCTGGTTGTGATGCTTTTCTTGTTTAGTAGAATTGCATGCTAGGGTGCCTTTTCATTTCATGCATTTAGAGTTTGGCATACGGGGTTTCCTTCTGGAAACTCAGACATTGTTGCATGTTTACTTTCAAGTCGTGATCGGCGTTAGGGGGTGGTGACCGAGGAGAGGAGCGCTGCTACCGGATCCAGCTTTCTCACGGTTGAGGTCGTGTGATTACTGTTTCCTTTGTTTATGCTTTTGATGTAATCACAACTTTTGTAAACTCTGATGTCCGGATATATATATATATATATATATATATATATATATATATATATATATATATATATATATATGTTGGTGCACCTGTGTTCCTTTATTTGCGTAATATACTCTGTTGATTGAGTGCTTATAAATTTTAAATTTTCTGCTGCTTTGAGGATGTTACAGATGGCTGAAAGTATGAAGTACCACTACAAGTGTCAACCTTGTTACAGAACAAACACGGATTTAATGATTCATCTGTGTAGCATAAAGTGATCACTACTACTGTAACATCCCCGAAACAGCGGAAAATTTAAACTTTCAAATAAATGATAATCAAAGGATAAACATCAACACAGGGGACGTTACTCGAAAATATAAATATAATATATATGGTGCTGCACCGTATACAGGAGTTGTCAAAAGAATGACTACATCAAAATACAATATACAGATATACAAGTAGTCATAATAACCTCAAAACCGACACGAGGACCCGACTCCAAGATGCACTCGTCCTCAGTCACCACCCAAGCAGCTCCCGAAGAGGGAACCTGAAAGCAACAACAATGCCGTGAGTCTCCCGAAGGAAACCCCGTATGCCAAACCCACCTACATGCAATGCAATCATGACCTATCATACTAGTATTATGCCAAACATAAATCATAACTGGTCATTCCCCAAACGGGTCATAAGGTCATAATAGTCATTTCCCCAACCGGGGTTCATTAGTCATAAGTCTAGTTTTGGACATCCGTAGATACCCACCGCATGCACATGCGGTCATACGGAAAATACGCGACACACCCCAACTCGCAGCTACACTAGTCATATGGGTTCGGTGAGGGTCGCACGCAATTCCGAGTCATCATCAGATCTGATCAGTGGTCGAAGACCACAATCCGCCAGAGCCGTCGCTCTGGTCGATCATACTCGCCAGCCGTGCCACAGCTGGACGATCATACTCGCCGGAACAACATCGGTCGAGCACATCCGCCGGAACATCATCGGTCGGTCATCTCCGTCGCCACACAGGCTAAGGCACAGAACTCTGCTGCACAAGGGCTAGCAATCATCTCCGTCGCCACACAGGCTAAGGCACAGAACTCTGCTGCACAAGGGCTAGCAATCATCTCCGTCGCCACACAGGCTAAGGTCATCTCCTTCGCCACAAAGGCTAAGGTCATCTCCTTCGCCACAAAGGCTAAGGTCATCTCCTTCGCCACAAAGGCTAAGGTCATCTCTGTCGCCACACAGGCCAACAGTCATCACAGTCATCACATATAGATCATGCAAAGGGGAATAGTCCCACAGGTCTACTACCTAGGTCTCAATGCACATGTCATATCATGGGAACATAAGCAATAAATGCAATCCACGCACCAACGCGCTTAAAAACAACCAATACAAATACTGGGCTCCAACGGTCGACCGGAAAAGGTCATACGGTCGACCGGTTGGTCGTTAAAACCGGTACTTGGTTCGAACCACAATCCAACGGTCGAACCAAGGAAAACATCGAAACGGTCGAACAAAGGTCTCTGGGCGGTCGACCGTTTAGAAGGTCTACGCCACAAATAAATAATAAATAAAACATCCCCAACGGTCGAACGGCAATGGGCTTCCGGTCGACCGAAAAACATCATGGACTTCAACATTCTACAAGGTCATTACCGGTCGACCGAAATATGAATCGGTCGAACCACACATAAGTTGTCTTAAGTCATCGGTCGAACGTGATCTCAGGGCGGTCGACTGTTTAGAAGTCTACACCCCCAACCGACTTAAAACAGTACGTCCGGTCGAACTTGGTCAAAGAGGCGGTCGACCGTTTAGAAGGTCAACGCCCCCAACCGACATACAACAGTGCATTCGGTCGACCGACAAAGGGGACCCGGTCGACCGAAAACACTCAGGGTCTTCATCTTCTCGCTCACACGAACAATCGGTCGACCACCCATGGGGTATCGTTCGACCGATTCGAGCGAGAATGCCCGAATTACACTACAACCGGTCGACTGAATTGAGCACCGGTCGACCGAAACAGAGCAGAAGTTCTGCCACTCTATTCCGACGAGCCCTTCGGCCTACCGTTGAACACTCAAACACCCACACAACCTTGGTGAGCGTAAAAGCAAGGCTTGGCATACCTTGGAAGCTTGAAGAAGCTTCCGAAGAGCAACGACGATCCTCCCACGCAAAAGGGCGTATCTCCGGCGAACTCCACACCTTCCTTGATCTCCGGCGACCTCGACTTGCCGGCGCACCCGCAGCTCCTCCTTCTTCCACCGACGAACTACAAGGGAGGGAGAGAAAGTGTTGAGGGAGAGAGTGAGATGAAAAAGAGAGAGAAGGAAAGAATGAGAAGGAAAAGGTTTGGGCTGGTTTATATACTCTCACTAAACAGGGTTTAAGGTTCTTAAACTTAATTAACCTAAATCAAGGGATTAGGTTCTCACAATCTACCCTCCTTAAAGAATTTCGTCCTCGAAATTCAAGCAACCAGCAACTCCAAGCTCCAGTTCCTTCCAACCATTCTCCGTGCAAACGCAATAAAACAGTAAGCAGGAAAAACAACAACACACCAGAAGCAATCAAAATCCAAAGCATACCTCTCCTCAGTTGCTGCCATCCCTCGCTTCCTCGGCCTGGATAGAATAGACTCGTCCAGCTGGCCTTCCCTGCTCCGGCCTCGCAATAGGTCGACTAACAATGCCTCTGGCTGCCTCTGATGGTCCAGGTCTCCTGCTCGGCTCTCCCTGACGGTTAGGGCACTCCCTGACGAAGTGTCCAAGCTGACCGCAACCCAAACAAGTCCCCGCGCAAAAGAAACAAGGTCGTCCGGGGTGGATCCTGCTACAGTTCCTGCACACCTCTGGCCTGCGAGCGCTGCTCCCCTCAGGCTGTCGAGTGTCACTCTCCTCAATCCTGGGCCTCTTGCCCTGACTTCCCCCAGCACTGGCCTCGTCTCGTCCCCTGGTCTTCCCCTGGGTCTTCCCGGCATCTGCGTAGTTCTCCTGATAATCCTGATCTATGAGGGTCGCGAACTTCACTGCATCTGCCAAAGTCTGCGGCATACTGTAAGTCACGCGCGTACGGAGCTGCTTTCGAAGCCCCCATATGAACTTCCTCGCCCGCTGCACTGGAGTCACACAGATCTCAGGACAATAACGCTCCAGAGCATTGAACTTGCGCGTGTAAACTGCCAGTGACATCTCTCCCTGCTCAAGGCTCATAAACTCCTCACGTTTCCCATCCCTGACATGCTCTGGGAAGTACTGCTCGTTGAACTCTCCGAGGAAGTCCCCCCAACTGACGTCGTCTCTGCCCGCAAAGACCACTGCAGACGTGGTCCTCCACCAACTAGATGCATCACCGCCTAAGACATAAGTGGCCAGACCCACCATCCTCTCCGGAGGAACTCCTATCGCCCGAAAGATCTCCTGGATCTTGAAGACCCAATCCTCAGCAGCCTCTGAGTCACCCCTGCCATCAAAAGTAGGCGGATGCTGGCGCATAAACCAATCATGCACTGCCCCAGCCCCTACTGACTCCTCTCGGCCAGACTGACGCTCCAGAAGCACGCCCAATCTCTCAACCGTCTGGTAGAGCATCCGCCACTCCTCCGCCCAGTCCGTGCCACGAGTCTCTGTAGGATTTCATGTTTAATTATACATATATATTTTCAAAATTTTTATGTATAATAAGGATCAATCACAATTTTCTTTGATTTATTTCATGCATGCATCGGTTTGTTTTAACATCTAGTTTCAAAACTCTATTAAAACAAACAAGGGCTCCGAAATTCATACCTAGAAGTTCTCAAAAACTTCTTGAAGATTCGGAGACGTTGGGGATGCTTCTCGCCGCGCCGGATGCCTCCGAGTGTTCACCGAAACCCTAAACAAGGTTGGAGAGAAAGGAGCTAGCCAATCGATCTCCAAACAAGCTTAGAATCTAGCTACAAACCCCTTCCTTAGCCTCTGAGATTTCTCCTTCCAAAGACTTAGAAAACTAAGAGAATTTTCGTGGGTTTTAGTAGTGAATTAGGAGAGAAAATAATTTCTGAATTGTGTGTCACAATTAGGGAGAATAAGGACCTATTTATAGGTTCCAATCTTACTCTTAATCATGGCTATTCTTTAGCCACGGTTTTATGACAATTTCTCTCACAAACTAATTCCATAATGCATTATATGCACCCACAAAACGTTTGACCAAATTTGGAGCTAATCCAACCATCGATCAAATTAATCTCTTAATAATCAAAGGCAGAAAATCGACCGCTGTTCGGTTTACCGAGTCCCACTCGGTTAACCGAATTTGTCACGATCGTTTAACCGAGTACGTGACGGATGACCGAATCTTAAGGGGAAAAATTCTCCTTAACCGATCGGACTAATTCTCGTCCAAGACCGAGTGCTATTCGGTTAACCGAAAATATCGGAACTTGACATTGTTCGGTCGACCGTTTCTGGTTCGGTACACCGTACCAAAGTTCCAGGCACTTTGGTCAAGTTCGGTCAATCAATTACGATTATCCGTTCCACGTTCGGTTGACCGATCCATAGATCCTTCGGTCGACCGAACCTCAACGGATTACCGAACTTCTACCCGATTTTGCCTATTTCAAATTTTGGATTTATTTCCAACAAAATTTGAACTTGGGGTTTTAGCAAATTCACAACTTATGCAATATATTATCCTATGCAACAATAAATTATTGCACCCCATAATATATGCATCTCATATGAATTTATCATGATTCTAATTATGTTATATATACAACATAATTGATTTTACTCGTTCACCACATGTGTCATATTTTCTATGAGAAACCCGACACATCATATGAACCAAAAATCAAGCTTCTTGTTTCACGGTTTTTGCGGTGTGACCTATGGGAGGATCTAAACTAAGTTGGCAGTGATATTAAGAGCTTAATATCACAAGCTATAAGCGGTATCTAGCTACACATTATAGCTCCCAATTAGTTAGATGTCTTAATTCCACTCGAACCAAAACCCGATCCATTTAGTGATGGAGTGCACCACTTGTGTCCGTCCCTTGCCTCATGATATTAAGAATACACACAAAGTAGTATTGTGTCACCTTTGTATTTAGTATTCATTTCTTGATCTCTTTAAGCTAGTTATAAATATGTGACTTAACTCAAATCACATTGTGCACATTATAACTTTGCTTTATCAAGGGGCCCACTAATATCATCACTCAATTAAGAGGGGCAATGATAATCTTTTGACTAACTATCTTCTCCAACAAAAGTTGTACTTAACCAACTAATGCCTTTACACTACACTCATTGATAGCTCAAGACACTAGTCTAATTAAGAACTCCTTAAGCGATCGGATATAAGTCTCATATCAAAGGACCAAAGACACAGTAAAATATTAATGACACAGAAACACATTTCTATAATATTTTACTTATTAGGTCTATTCAGTATACAAAAGTAATATTTTCCTCTTTTGCATACCCGTGTCGCCACTCACTTGTAGAGGTACAATGATCTATGACCAACACGACAATCTTAACTCGGTAATTAATGTTCCATGTTAATTACCATGATTGCGAATATCTTTTGTTTTATGTAAACCAATATCTTTTAGAGCTCTACGGTTAAGGACCAAGAGCCTCTTCCTTAACACTTCTAAAAGACGAATAACATAAACAAGGAACAAAATGATTTCTCATTCAATTCATAATAATTGATATTTAAAAGTAAAACTTTTAGAACACATTCCCTTCAGTCTCATCGCTAGTGCTACGGTCACGAGGAGGAAGTCGCGCGCGTCTCGGAGGCATCTAGCACCAAAATCAAAACAACAATAATCAACAACTTGAATGCATGCATGATCTACAAAAGAAATGCATGCCTCTATCCACTACTCCTAAGGGTGGTTTCTTTAGATGAGTGCACTGGAATCGACCCGCTCTGATACCAAGTTGTAACATCCCCGAAACAGCGGAAAATTTAAACTTTCAAATAAATGATAATCAAAGGATAAACATCAACACAGGGGACACTACTCGAAAATATAAATATAATATATATGGTGTTGCACCGTATCCAGGAGTTGTCAAAAGAATGACTACATCAAAATACAATATACAGATATACAAGTAGTCATAATAACCTCAAAACCGACACGAGGACCCGACTCCAAGATGCACTCGTCCTCAGTCACCACCCAAGCAGCTCCCGAAGAGGGAACCTGAAAGCAACAACAATGCCGTGAGTCTCCCGAAGGAAACCCCGTATGCCAAACCCACCTACATGCAATGCAATCATGACCTATCATACTAGTATTATGCCAAACATAAATCATAACTGGTCATTCCCCAAACGGGTCATAAGGTCATAATAGTCATTTCCCCAACCGGGGTTCATTAGTCATAAGTCTAGTTTTGGACATCCGTAGATACCCACCGCAGGCACATGCGGTCATACGGAAAATACGCGACACACCCCAACTCGCAGCTACACTAGTCATATGGGTTCGGTGAAGGTCGCACGCAATTCCGAGTCATCATCAGATCTGATCAGTGGTCGAAGACCACAATCCGCCAGAGCCGTCGCTCTGGTCGGTCATACTCGCCAGCCGTGCCACAGCTGGACGATCATACTCGCCGGAACAACATCGGTCGAGCACATCCGCCGGAACATCATCGGTCGGTCATCTCCGTCGCCACACAGGCTAAGGCACAGAACTCTGCTGCACAAGGGCTAGCAATCATCTCCGTCGCCACACAGGCTAAGGTCATCTCCTTCGCCACAAAGGCTAAGGTCATCTCCTTCGCCACAAAGGCTAAGGTCATCTCTGTCGCCACACAGGCCAACAGTCATCTCTGTCGCCACACAGGCCGACAGTCATCACAGTCATCACATATAGATCATGCAAAGGGGAATATGGTCCCACAGGTCTACTACCTAGGTCTCAATGCACATGTCATATCATGGGAACATAAGCAATAAATGCAATCCACGCACCAACGCGCTTAAAAACAACCAATACAAATACTGGGCTCCAACGGTCGACCGGAAAAGGTCATACGGTCGACCGGTTGGTCGTTAAAACCGGTACTTGGTTCGAACCACAATCCAACGGTCGAACCAAGGAAAACATCGAAACGGTCGAACAAAGGTCTCTGGGCGTTCGACCGTTTAGAAGGTCTACGCCACAAATAAATAATAAATAAAACATCCCCAACGGTCGAACGGCAATGGGCTTCCGGTCGACCGAAAAACATCAGGGACTTCAACATTCTACAAGGTCATTACCGGTCGACCGAAATATGAATCGGTCGAACCACACATAAGTTGTCTTAAGTCATCGGTCGAACGTGATCTCAGGGCGGTCGACCGTTTAGAAGTCTACACCCCCAACCGACTTAAAACAGTACGTCCGGTCGAACTTGGTCAAAGAGGCGGTCGACCGTTTTGCGCAGGACAGAATTCCTGGTTCCATTTAGGATGTCAACTCTGTCCACGGAAGCCCGTGTCCTCGCCTTGTGCGTGAGCTGGGAGGTGACGGTTGGCGCGTTACGCGTGCCTGCCCAGGGACCGCCGTGTGGATGAGTGTGGGTGTCCGGGAGACGTCACCTCCATGTATGGATCATGACTATTTTGATGGATTGATTGGACTCATTGTAGAGTAGCAGACCTGAGGGATCGCAGATCCCAATGCGTGTTGACGCATGGCTCGTTGAGCATTATGACCCTGCAGACTACGGTCTGGACCCGTCCGATGTTGTGTCGGACGTATGTTGTACCGCCGATGTTGTGCCGGCGATGCCGCCGAGGTTGTTGCCGGCGATGATGGTGTCGGCGATGCCGCTGAGGTTGTGCCAGCGATGATCCCCGATTGGGCACCTATCCTGGGATGTTGACCGACCAGGCTACGGCTCCGTCGAATGTGGTGTTGACCACATGGTTCTTTGAGCGGAAGTGTGGACGCTCCTCAACGATCCCTTTGGCTCGAGTAGTCGTGTGTGGGGGGACGCGTCGCGTACTGTCCGTAAGACTGTATGTGCCTACGGTAGGTTTCCGAGGGAGACACATTGTTGTTGTTGCTGGACTGATGTCCTTGTGGACCCTGTTGAGGGTCGTTGTTGTTGGACTGAGGTCTCGTTTACCCCGTTGAGGGATTTGATGTATTGCAGATGTGACATGACATGCTACTAGTATGATAAGTTCATTTACCGTACTATTGCATGCATATAGGTGATCTTGACATACGGGGTTTTCCTAATGGGAAACTCAGGCATCGTTGTTTGATTCATGTTTCAGTACCGCAGTAGGTTCTGTCGAGTGGTGACCGCGGACGCACTCATTTTGGGGTCAGGATCCTCATCGGACTCTTCGAGGTCGTCGTGATTACTTTATCTGTCTTTTCATTGTATTGTTGTAATCACGTCTTTTAACAAACTCTGTTGTATTATTGGTGCACCGACGGTTGATTTATTGAGTGACATTCTCGTTGATGAGTTTATTTGATAATCTCTTGATTGTTTAAATTTTTAAATTTTCGCTGTTTCGGGATGTTACAAATATATATAGTGAACCAAAAGAACATACACATATTAGGCAACCTAAATATAGTAAAGCAAAAGAATACTCACATATATAAAACCAGTAATTTTTCTTCTTTTTTTTGGGTAAAAACCAGTAACCATTTCTCGGGCAACATTTTAAAACTCACAACCACATATTTGACAATAAGTTGTAAACTTTATTATTAAATAAAGACTTTCACTCCCTCCGGTTAATTTTCAAACCCAAACAGTCATTTCACACGCTTTCTCTCAACTGCCAAACCAGAGATTTTGTATTTACCCCTCCTCACGCTCCTATTTTCCCTCGTTTGCCACCATGCCCGACGGCCAAGTGTACAGATTGCCTAGAACGATTGATAGGATCTTGCAGGACCACAAGGGCCGGAGAGCCGCTTTGGTGAAAGCGCTTATTACAGGTAATAATAATTGCCTCTTTTCTTCTCTCCTTAATTATTTTTTTGTTCTTCTCGTGGATAACTTATAGTTCATTAGATTTGGTCGTGGCCGTGCAGAGTTGGATGAGTTCTTCCAGCAGTGCTACCCCGGTGAGATTTGTTTCTACTCCATTTTGGTTTCTTGTCAGATTTTGTGAAAAGTTGATATGTAATAGCAATGAACCATTCGGGTTAGTTGTTAATTGGTAAATATTTGGTGTTTATTGAATATTAAGGATCAGGAATCATTGTAGATCAATATAAACATGACTTTTAAAGGATTTGAGAGTTAGGATATTAAATGGGTCAGAAAATTGTTGCCCTTGCACAACTTTTGTTCAAGAACAAGTGCACGAAGACTTTGAACCAGACTTTATTTGGTATTAGAGAGGCTTATTAACTTTTGAGATGAGGATTTTTCTAGTTTTGATTCCAGAATAAAGGGGGGTTTACTTTAAACTATACCAAAAGGTTCCATATTCATTGATGAAAGTTGAAAATCGAAGTGGAAAAACAAGTTGTTGAAGTTCATTATCACCGACATACCAATAGTAGGCAGTGGTTAAAATTGTTTCCGTCTGAATGTGAGGTTGACTACCCAGTACCATTAAGCAGATAATAAATTCCAAAGCAAGTAAAATAATCATGTTTTTGGCCATTTGTTTGATTATCTTGAAATTTTGTTTAGATTACTCTGAGAAAACAGCTATTACTAATCAATAAGTTCATGGACCATAGTCAAGACTGACAGAGAAGTGAAACCATAAAACAAAAGTGAAGTGAAATGGAAAATAATTGGAGAAGAGAACTACTATTGTATTCTCCATTTCATGGGGTTTATATAATCTATACAAGAGCATATCAAGGAGAAAATTAAGTTATTGTTACAGAATGTTTAATCTTTACATAGAATGTTTACAAATGACAACATTAAGATTCATGATTCCAAAGATAGGATGGACAACTATGAGATTATTGCTACAGCTGTCAACACCCCCCCCCCCCTCTCAAACTGATGATATGAGAATATCAGTTTGCTGGCTAGGCTCTGATGCTGCTTCTTAGGTAAGGATTTCGTAAAAATATCCACAATTTGCTCCTTCGACGTTACATGAGGGAGTGAGATATCACCATTTTCAAATTTTTCACGAACAAAATGACAATCAACTTCTATGTGTTTTGTTCGTTCATGGAAAACGGGGTTACTAGCGATTTTTGCTGCACTCTCATTGTCACAGAAAAGAGGAGTTGGGCTTGGGATGATTACTCCCAAGTCCTTTAGCAATCGATGTAACCATACAATCTCGCCACATGTAGAAGACATGGCACGATATTCTGATTCCGTAGATGACTTTGACACGGTTGGTTGTTTTTTGGATTTCCAAGATAGCAGAGAGTTGCCAAGAAATATACAAAAACCAGTAGTTGATCGACGGGAATCTGGACATCCAGCATAATCTGCATCAGAGTATGCTTGTAACTGCAACGGTGAGGACTTACTGTATGATAATCCCATAAGTGGTGTAGACCGTAGATATCGAATTATCCGATGTAAGGCAGTAAGATGCATGCGACGTGGATCTGAAACAAATTGACTCACAATATGGACAACATGAGCAATGTCTGGACGAGTTACAGTCAGATAAACCAAGCTGCCAACAACCTTTCTATACAGTGTAGGATCTGAAACTGGATCTCCATCTAGCTTTCCATATTTCACATTCAGTTCAAGTGGAGTTTCTTCTTGTCTATCATCTGTTAGGCCCACCATATCAACAAGGTCTTTTGTATATTTCTGTTGGCAGACGAAGTAGCCATGTCTATTTTGAGATATTTCAAGTCCAAGAAAATAGGTTGCAGAACCGAGATCCTTCATCTTGAAAGATTTTTCTAGCACCTTTTTCAAATTCTGGATGCCTTCATTGTCATCTCCTGTTATTAGAATATCATCAACATAGATTAAGGCAAATACACACCCCTTAGAGGTTGAAGAGATGAATAATGAGTAGTCATTGAGACTTTGATTATAACCAGCCCTTTGGAGAGTAGCTTTCAATGTGGAAAACCAAGCACGTGGAGCTTGTTTCAAGTCGTACAATGCTTTATTTAATTTACAAACCATATTAGGGGATGAGACAGAGTAGCTAGGAGGAGGGCGCATGTAGACGGTCTCTGATAGATTCCCGTTCAAGAAGGCATTTTTAACGTCCATTTGAGAGATATTCCAATCTCTTACTGTAGCAACTGCAATCAACGTTCGGACAGTTGTCATCTTTGCAACGGGAGCAAAGGTTTCTTCATAATCAATACCGTATTCTTGACTGAATCCTTGAGCCACTAAACGAGCTTTATAACGTTCTAAGTTCCCATCAGAATTCAATTTTATAGAAAACCCCCATTTGCTTCCAATGAGTTGATGATCTTGCAAAAAATTCTTGAAATAAGCAGACCACAGAAAATAATTTTTCCCATCTAACTTAACCATTAAACGATGAGAATCCATTTCACACACCTCAAATACACAGAAAATACCACCGGAAATATACCTAAGAAACCAGACAACCAGTCCCAAGCTTTGAACAACAGAAGCAAGAAAAGACCAAAGGATCACCACAAGATCCAAATCACAAACAACAAGATCAAAATGATTTTGTAAATAACATCACAACAATAACCCAATGCTCTGATACCATATCAGAATATGAAACCATAAAACAAAAGTGAAGTGAAATGGAAAAGAATTGGAGAAGAGAACTACTACTGTATTCTCCATTTCATGGGGTTTATATAATCTGTACAAGAGCATATCAAGGAGAAAATTAAGCTACTGTTACAGAATGTTTAATCTATACATAGAATGTTTACAAATGACAGCATTAAGATTCATGATTCCAAAGATAGGATGGACAGCTATGAGATTACTGTTACAGCTGTCAACAAGAGAATGTATAGAACTTGTGTTAGAAATTTAATTCTTGGTTAGTGTTTAATCAGGTTTAGGGGAGGCTAATGAGTCTTAGAGGGTTGATGTGGTGGAGGCTTGTGATTTGAGGAGGTTTAGGTGAGGGGTTTATAAGCATCCTCTTCTCTTCCTCTCTCTCATCTCACGCTCACATTTCTCTCGCCCTCTCTACTCAGCTTGTTTTCTTCAGTGATTGGCGGCGTGAGGATTAGATCGACGAGCAAGAGAATCGTGGGGGCTTAGCTGAGGTTGTTGCGATCGTCGATCGAGGGAAGTTGTCGGAGAAACGTGCTTTGGAGAGGAGTGCTTGTCGAAGCTTCACCGTTGATCTTCAAAGGTCTCTCAAGCCTTAAAGGTATGTCAAACTTTGCTTTTATGCTCACCTAAGTTAGTGTGAGTGTTTGAGTAGTCGACGGTAGGCTGAAAGACTCGTCGAACATTGTTGTTCAGCAGGCATCTGATACGTTCCGTCGACCGGTTGGTGATTCGGTTGACCATTGTTAGTGTAATTCAGGGAGTTTTGCCTTGCACCGGTAGAATGATACCTCGTGCGGTCGACCGGCCAAGCATGTTAGGCAAGCTCTGGGTGTTTTCGGTCGACCGGGATCCCTCTATCATTCGACTGAATGCACTGTTGTAGGTCAGTTGGGGACGTTGACCATATAACTGGTTGATCTCCCGTTGACATGTTCGACCGATCGTACTTGTAGCTAAGTCGGTTGGAGTCTAGACCTTCTAAACAGTCGATCGCTCGTTAATTTTGTTCAACCGATGACTTATGCTGACTTAAACCTTGTTCGACTGGTGTGGCGTGGTTCGACTGGTGTGACTTAGGGAGAACGTAGGAGTTTGGTAGTTTTCGTTCGACCAGGCTCCATTTGTCGTTCGACCATTGGGACATTTAAATTTAATATTGCTGTGGCGTAGACCATCCAAACGGTTGACCATCTGAGACCTTTTGTTCAACCGATTTGTTGTTTGTTAGTTATTTTTGTGGTTCGACCGGTCGCGAAGACGGTCGAACTCTTGTGCGTTCTAGCAGGGAACCGGTCTGCCTGTTCGGTCAACCTTTTCCGCTCAGTTTGGTGTTTTTGTTGTGATGTGGAATCAACATGAAGGCAACGGGTCCCCGACCTTTTTGGGGCAACGGTACAGACATTGTCGGCCTGATAGTGATTCGTCGGATCAGCTTTGAGGGCAATGGGTCCCCGGCCTTTGAGGGCAACGATACGGACTTTACCGGCCTGATAGTGATCTATGGTACGTGTTGACCGAGGATCTTCTGGCTATGATGTTGTGTGCACGTGGTGTTGGCCGAGGATGTTCCGGTTGTGGTGTTTGGGGCACGTGTGGGTGTTGGGTGAGAGGACCCTTGAGAGTCGTTGTGATTCGTGTTTGCTGAGGCTGGGAGAGAAATCCCTGATGCCCAATTTTGACAACGATGTTTGTTTTACTTCATTTCATATCATACCATGCTTATAGTTGTTTAGTTCATTTATGTGTTAGAGGTTTGACATACAGGATTTTCTTGTGGGAAACTCAGACATAGTTTCATGTTTTGTTTCAGGCCATAAGTGACACTAGGAGGTAGTGGCTAAGGAGAAACACGCTTGGAGTCAGATCCTGTTTTTTCCTTTTTTTTGAGGTTGTAGTGATGACATGTACATTTCCTTATGATTTTGTTAATCACTTTACATAAAAGTTTAAATTTTCTGTTGTTTGAGGATGTTACAGCTATTGACTAATGTTGAACCTCTACGTTGCATAAACATCTGAAACATATTCTTCTTATATATGATTTGATTGGATAAGTAATGTGATTGCAAGGAAAAGGCTGAGTACCAATATATGATATATAGTCTCCCAACCGTCGTCGTTATGCTGAGTTTTATGATGTTTAAATGTTAATCGATATGTTTACATGAGTCTGGTCTGAATGTTCAGATAAGGAGGAGTTGTCTTTTTGGACACCACAATGAGGAATGGGAGGTGACTTTGCCTGTAGAGAAACTCCCACCTTCGATGCCCTATCCGGTCTCGGGCATTAACTTTTTCAGAAATGCAATGCCACTGCAAATGTGGTTGGAATTCGTCGCCCGCCATTCTGACTCATATTTCGGCAGCTCGAGCCGGCTTCGACAAATTCGAAAGGCGAGTGAATTCTCTCCAGAACCTTTTCCTGTCATTTATTTACATGACTTTCGTTCATATTTTGTTATGATGTTCCAGGGAAAAACTCTTCGATTCGATACTCGACATTCCAACAATATATGAGGTTGTTATAGGAAAGGCTCCAACTCCCAGGCGCAAACCCATATCAAAGGTGATAAGCATTTCAAAAGCTTCCTCCCTTGAATTTGAACCATTGATGTGGACATACGATGTCGAAAATGTGTTCCCATTTGTTTAACTTCTCAGTGTCTCATTGAGGTTAATTAAATATGAAGAATGTAGATGTTATTTGCAATTGTTTAACCTCTAGTTGTCTCGTACTTGGAGATATTTGGCAAAAAGACTGAAAACATGGTTGGTGTTAAATCTCAAAACTTTAAGCAACACTAAAGAAATCGTTCATGGTAATCATATTCTTATCATGCAAGTCAAATGCAAGCGAGCACGGAAAGTTTAGTAGTTACTAGCTTAGTAATTCAATCAGCTGGCTATATATTATCACATATTTGGGTGGTTTCCATTTTTTTGGTGTAACTTATTTTATTATTATTTATGGGATGGTCAGGCTGCTTCGAGACCCCGGAACAAGGCCCGTAGAATAATGCGACCGAAGACAATGCAACTCAGAGGAAAGGAACTTAAAACCAGACGTCCAGAAAATCCGACCCGACATATCAGCATTTTATTAATAAAAAAATCATAAACCCTTCGTCTGGGCAGAATTCCACCCCAGGCGCTTCCCAAATCCTGGTTGGTGGGGGACGTGTCCCCCACCATTGGTCTTTTTTTTGTTTTTTTGTGTTTAGAAAATATTTTAAAAATCATTTAAAATTATTTTTTCAATTTTTTTTTATGAAAATAAGTTTTTTATTTATATTTTCTAAATTTTTTTGATAATTTTTCGTGTTTTGCTTATAATTGATCTCGAAATGACGTGTAGGAGAGAAATGTAAGACGCTTGAGTTGTTTTTGGGTGTGATTAAGAAAAATTTAGGAAGTGGTTTGAGCTGACGTGGCTGAGAGAGAAACCAGGACGCCCGGGAATTGCCTGGGCGCCGTTAATGGTGCTCTAAGTAACCAATGCAAGCAGAGACGATGAAGAGTCACCGTCGAGTGAGGAAGATGAGAACACGTTACGTGGGGCTTATAGGCGGTACGGCAGGCCTGGTGATTTCTGGATATGCTGCGATGAATGCTGAGACTTGGTACCACGGAGTATTTGTAAATGTAACGCCGGAGATGGCCAAAAGCATTAGGCGCTTCAAGTGCCCATGGTGTTTCCAAGTATTTGTAAATGTAACGCCGGAGATGGCCAAAAGCATTAGGCGCTTCAAGTGCCCATGGTGTTTCCAAGCTAGGACGGGGTTGTTAAGGAGCACTTGATGATCACCACCAGGTCTTTCAAAAGTCCATTGCTACATCACTCCCTCAGATGCTATGGCCTATGGGTTAATCGTATGGTGCTAATGCAGATAGTTGATAGCTCAGAGAATACTGAGACGTGACTGGTAGTAGTCTGCTTAATACCGCAGATACCGTTCGTTATATTATTCTGTACAGATAATTTAGTGAACTTTGAACTTCATCTGAAAGTAGCTTCAGAAAACAATAGTTGTATCCGTCGTAGTTTGACTTTTCCACGATGAAACAAACATTTTCACCAACAAAGTACACATCTTATCTAGAGCTTATATTGCCGCAAATACTGTATTTGGGAAGAAAATCAGGATACCTTCACAATTCCAATGATGACATTGTTTAGAAGAAGAAAGGAGCACTTGTGGTCTAATGCAAATTGACCAACACGGCAAAACCGTAGGAGTATATACGTATTAGCCGATTAAACGGCCCTCTTCAATTGCTTGAGGGTAATATTGAATGTGGGCTGTCATTTCCCTTCTCAATTGATTCTGTGCAAAGCATATTCACACGGTAATATGTTCTGTAGATTTGGAAATTCAAAACAAGGTCAATATCGAAATGGTTATCGCATGGACCTAATATTGCTCATTCCTTTATCCAATAGCAATAAATCAAACATCACAAGCCACCCACGCAACACATCTTCAACTAAATAAGGTTGTTCGTCCATGAGATTCTCAAGAAAGTTCTGCCACACTACCATTTTTCCCTCATCCAGGTATTTCGACAACCATGCCCAGAGAAACTTCAGGCGGCATCATCCTGGCAGCGTTCTCAAAGCTCCTACACCCCCGGCCAATATGGTCATATAACCAAGTGCAACGAAATATAAACCAACTTCGGTTTCAGCAACTTCATGACAGAATAAGGACCCTTGAAAGCATCATGGTTAATAAACTATGACCCACATAAGCCTCACTGCAACAGGCTACAAAACATAACGACTCAAAACTCATCCGGAGTCATCCACGGATTTGCATTTAAGTGAGACCTAGTGACCTACAATAATTTTTTGCATATATCAAAGAAAAGTTTAGGTAACAGAAACACTTACGTTTTCAAACTAAAAAGTAGAAAAGACCTAGTAATTCATAAAGACATTAGGATATTTAATGATATGCACAAACTACAATTCCATAGTATGCTTGACACAATTAACTTTATTCAACTCAATAAACCGTTATAATTCTCCCTCGCATAACCAAATAGTCTTTTTTAGAAAACGAAACCACCAGTAGATCGAGTTAGAAATCTCTTCCTTTATAGAGCATCTCCTGCCAAGGGAACCGTGAACTTTGTGTTATATAAGCAAAAAAAAGATCAATAATAACATCACCATGTGGAAGGAACTTGTTCCTCAAATTAAAGATAATTGCAGTACTGAAAGTAACAGATATCCACTATTAAGATCAGAAATGCCTCTTACAGGGGGGTATGTTGGCATGTACATGACCGGCCGAGGCTGACCTGGAACCATCTGCTGTTGCCCATACTGCAGTCAAGTGTGACCAAGAAACCAGTAAGCAATGCTGACAGATGCATGCTCTAAAAGGTGCTCTAAAAGGTGATAGTTGAAGAGGATGAAGAGCATACCAATGGCCCACCAGGATGTGCGTAAGCTTGAGGTGGTTGCATTTGTAAAGTATGTGGATTATAAACAACAGGTTGTTGCCCACTGAATGATGTGCCCATCTACAATGAAAATTAATATTTAGCAAAACTCTCATCAATAAAAAAAACCACCCACAAAAGCAAAAGTAAATGAAGCATCTAACAACAATTAAGAAATCACAAACATCCTAACGAAAAACAAACAATTAAGAAAAGCAGTATGCTTTCAAACAAAGAAAACATTAAATTGGTTACCATACTGCTCTTCCTTCATTTCAAAATACTTAGCTACTGATTGAACATAGAACAGCTCATAAATTACTGTAAGTGCTCATATGAAGTTCAACTACTTCAATGTCAAGGATAGGCCTGCAGAGCTACACTGATTTTTTGCACATTCTACCAAGTTTTCACAAGCCAAAGAGTAAATTTTATTTCATTTTTAGCAACCTCCTCCACTTTAAGTTCAAACACGTCAAAAAAGTCTTCAAAGAAACACTAAATGATTAGATAGTGGCCCTTGAGCAGAGTTATTTTATTATTGGTGACATTATGATCTTAAACAGCAGTAAGTACTTCTCACGATATTTCAATTTTTATTACTTTTACACAAATGAGAAATAAGAAATAGGTGAATATATTAGAACACAGCATTTCAATGTCACAAGCAACAGACGGAATTCAATAACAAGTGTCATCGATAGCAACAACTATTCTAGTTTACAATGGAATGCGCATAACAGATCCATAGAAGTATAGCATAGATGGTCAGTGCTCGCCCTTGTCCCTAACATTCCAACACGTGTACACTGTTCTTAAAACCGGATCGGACCGGCCGGTTCAACAGGTTGAACCGTGAACCGGAGGCTTGTCCGGTCCGGTTCACCTCCCAAACCCGTTTTTGCATTGAACCGGGCTGAACCGGCGGTTCAACCACCGGTTCAGGAAAAAATTCTGTTTTTTTTTGTTTTTTTTGAATATTTATAATATGATTTGAATATTTTGAATATTTTTTTGCTTAATAAATAATTAAATATGATTATTATATCTATAATATATTTATGACGTCATGCTGACGTCACCGGTTCGATTCCGGTCCGACCCAGTCGAACCTTTGACGTTGCCGGTTCGACGTCCAGTTCGGTTCTGAAAACCTTGCACGTGTACAACATTAAACTGCACTACTCTCCTGGTAGATATTGCTGAGCCCACTAATGCCACTAGTTAGCAATTTGTAATTGAAGTAATTTCTATATTGAAATGATTTTTCACTTAACATTTCCTAGAAATTGACTTGGTGCTAAAGAAACCTTCATCTAAAACTATAATTATCAAAATGTTTACAATCTTGACATTTAAAGCTCATCTTTTGGATAATAAAAATCATCAATGAAGATTTGGTATGAAACATAAAATGTTATTTACAACAACAAAAATGAATAGAATTTGGCAAATATCCCTACTTTAGAACATTAAGCCAAAAATAGAACCAGTCACTCGAGTGCAACCAAATTAAACCTTATATTGCATAGAACTTACCATCCCAACTGGCAAACCATGCATATGTGGAACAGAAGAACCATAATAAATTGAACCTTCAGAAGAGATTGGGGGATGTTGCCGAATTGGAGATAACGGGGTGAAACTTTTTGCATTAGGGTTGAGCTTGAACTCCTGGACATGTATAAAAGGAAAGAAAAAAAGAATGAAATGCCAAAACAGAAGTAAAAAACCAAATAAATAAAATCATGTATGAACTCGTTAAACCTTAGCATGTGGATTCAATTTTGACTTTTCAGAAGTAAATGATCCCATTGAAGAGCTAGGAGACAGTCCAGGGGTAGATGCAACAGAACCACCAGCAGCTCGATCTGAAGATGATGCAGAGCTACCTGGCCTTGGATTGGAGTTTACCGGGACGACACCTGGTACACTGGTAGAAGCTTCTGGTTCTGAGGGTCCACTTACAAGATTTTTATGCTCTTGAAGACCAGATGACAAGTTCCCTTTGTCAAAGCTAGATTTCTTTGCATGAACGGATGACTGCCGACCTGCAGAGTTACAATTATAAACACGACAAAGAACCACCCAAAAAAATCTAAACCTAACAAAAGGGGCAAATATACCAGGGTACACGGAGTTAGATCTACTAATACAGATATCATGCAGGGTAAAGAATATGCTAGTCATTCCCTTGTAGTCAGGAAAAAAAGCTATATTCAGAACCAAAAATCAACAGGAAAGGAGATCTTAAAAAGTATTCTATTGCCTTTCTCACACAAGAAAATACGTAAAACATTTGCAGCAGGAGTAACAAAAAAGAGGATGAGACTTGGGGACACCGGACACCAATAGAAACATGATGTTACAAAGCCAGGAATGCTAGAGCACTCACTTTATGAGAACTCTATACGAAGGCCAAAAAAAATTTCCATACCGATACTCTATTTTCAGCTTTAACTTACTCATTGCTAGCTTTAGTGCTAGTCAAGAGTCAAGCTTTAGTCAAGACCATCAGCTTACATGTAGTTGATCACAAAAATGTCAAACACTTTTTCTTTTCTTGGAAGGCTGAAACTCCCAACATATTTGTCTATCAAACACCTTGGCGGAATTTTCGGCAAGTTAGAGGATATAAATGTGCCATTGTTGTATTGGCAAGACGAGAGTAATGAAAAATCAGAAGTTATTCTAGTTTTTCAAATCTTCAAGTTGCATTGTCTACCCATTTTATACCTCGTACCATATGAGCACTGAACTGGCGATCCTCACTTCATTCATATATCTACCAAAGTACCACAACAAATGGTATTAGAGCCAACAACCTCTGCAATCTTCACGAGTGAAGCAACAAAAGATAAGATTATTCACGAGGCTCTAACTCTCAAAGTAACTTGAATAGAAACCATTTTGATAATTTCTCCTACATTAATGTTCTTCAAATTGCTCCATCCACATCTTCGTGTCCAAGATCATCACTTGTTAAAATGTTGATCTTGTTTAAAAAACTACTTTTGCTTTCACCATGCTATCCTTGGTTGGATAAGTTAACCTCCTAAGCCACTTCCCTATGTACTGTAGTGAAGAATCGTATTCAATAATCAAGAAAAAATGCATATTTTCTTCAAATCATTGATTTGGTTCTAAAAGTGGTGCAAGTGTGTAATGTTTGTGTTCAACTGACCTTGGCACAAGGGCAGCAAAAGAATAATATCAACAATAGGAATTGATAAATATTTTAAGTGATTGATAGGAACTAGCCAAAATCTAGAATCATTTCGTTGTCTTTTTATTTAGTAGAATCATTTCATTGTCTCACTTGACAGTAGTTAAATCTTCTTGGTTATTAGCTAGAGTTTGGGAGCATATGCTTCAATAAACCGGGAGTGGTCATCATTGAAATGGAATGAAAAGATGAAAATTCTTATAGTTTTTCTTTGGAGTTTTGCACTCCTCGAATTATTTTATCAACAGACCTTATTGTCCTTTACTTATGAGTTCAAAATCAGAGATCCTCATTTTGGACATGTTTCTCGACAATTTGTGAAAATACTGCAACATAACGAACAAACAAGTGCAACAAATGTGGTTCTCCATCTCTACACTCCTGCTTGCCCTAGTTCGGCACTCCACAAGTAAAAGAAAATATCAGCTCTCACAAGGTTCGCAACTGATGCTACAAAATTTGAACAGAGGATGGGTCCAAATTATTTTTGCAAATAAAAAACTCACGTAAAGCATAATTACGCAGATTCCTTAACTAATGTTCATTTTTCCACAATTGAAGCTTCCCTGTCAATAGTTGACCAAAATTTTGTTTGGGAAATTGGAATAATTGGAAATTGAAATTGTAACAAGAATTTAAAAGGAGACTGAACTCCAGAACATTATTTTGTGAAAAGACTAATATAACAGTACATTAGTAAATATATCTTCTCAAAAGAGCAAGAGGAAAGTTGACTACACATGCCATATTACAATAACTCAAAGGAGATGAAATGTTAGGAAACTTTTTATCAAAGTGAGCAAGACGACAAAATAACAAGATAAAGTCTGTGTGAAAAAGAAAATGATTTATCATGTCCAACTAGTGAAAGCTAAATTGCAAATGCAACAAGGTATCAACATGTATCACATCCAAGTATCCAACATCAAAAGCATTAAAAAATAACTTGTATCAGCAAAGTCAATTACCTTCACTCTTTCCAGTCCGAAAATCTGCAAAGCTCTGTTTAACCAGAAATTGGTGGACAAGAAATCATTTCACATGTAAAACAACACAATTATGTGGGAAATGCTCCAAATTTACTTACAATATTGTCATTCTCATCTGCAATTTTTCTACCTCCACCCGAACCTCTTAACTGCTTGTCCACCCTAAATTGGTTTATGTTGTCAAACTCATGAATTAGGGGAAGATTTGATCACAAATTTAGCACCCAAAAAAGTAAACCTGCTCTCGCGATCAACCGATCCAGCAGCATGCTTTGGCACAGATTCAGAATGAGGTCGTATGAAGTTATCAGAATTGTGCTGCGATTTTGCATAAACCTGAGAAGGCACCTCTTCATCCTATACAGGATAGTTAAAGACAGAAATATATAAAGAACAAAGAGGTGTTTTCACCAAAACTCATGTGTGGAATACAAAAATTGAGATACTAAATTTGGGATAGAAATAGTCCCTTGCAATCATGATTTTTTTCCGTATGTATTTATTACTCGTTCTTCATTTTCACTTATGCAGCAAGTGTATTCAGTAGAAATTCAACATATGAGTAGTTTATCCCTTCAAATATGTAAAGCTCCAGAAGGAACTCACTCTCCAGAGATCAATAGGATGGGAAGTGAAAGGATATGCTAGCAAAAAAAGAAAAAAAGATTTTGATGGTAAGAAACTATAGAAGAAATTCTTCATTTAAACCTGATCAGCAGTGGTCATGCTTGACAACTAGAATGAGATTACCTGGCAAATGTGACAGTGCCAGACTGCCAGGAATATGACCAAGGGAGAGAAATTTGGATGGACATATATAACAAAAAAATGATCTAAAAATTTACCCGACATTTTCTTAAACAGTAAGCGTAATACAAGAATCATAATGTTTCTACACATCACTTCATTTTTCATCCTTGTGGGATTTGTTTTCAACTTCTTTTCTTCCAAAAATTGCTCTCTAAATTGTGAAGTTGTATTAGTAAGCCAATTCCAAATTGATAGGCAAAAGACCATTATATCACAGTTTACAGTAGTTATTGAGAAGTACCCAGATGTTGACCTAAAAGATCTGTAATTTAATCCTTAAAGTTTCATATCTGGACTGTCAGGAGTACACTATGTTGTCTTGAGCACTGCCACTGGTTCTTTTAAGGACAATCCTCATTCCGTATAGATTATAGAACAACAAAATAAGATTTTTGCAGTTTTTAATGAGAGAAATAACAAACCCTAACCAAGATGGTTTAACCTTTCGTCATAGAATTTAGAGTTTTTTTTCAAATTTGTAGGGCATAAATGCATAAAATTTCAGGGTTGAACATTGGGAAATATAAAATGACTCGAGAAATAACTAAGTTACTGACCATTCTCAGAAACATGTATATGTGAATATCATTTTTTTTCAAACTTCAAAGGGTTTGAAAGTTGAATCTTGGTGTTGAATGATATTCTAGCGTATGTATACGCATACATTTTAATGATAGTAAGATATTCTTCCAAATCCAAGGGGCTCACTCAAGCCCATCCTGATCCGCTTTATGAGCAGTGCATGTGAAACGTATTACCAAGTTTATTGGTCATGGTGGATTACACTACACCAAGTAACAGGAAAGTTTATTGGTCATTGCCTCCAACTGGGGACAGTATGGATGAAATACGCAAGTTTAAACTTTGAAGTGCACTGACAAAAGCAAAACAACCACTGGTGATACTGTGATGAAAATCCAAGAAATGAAGATCAACAACCTCAAAGAAGATATTTGATGAAGACTGAATTGGTCGTAAGCTCATAGATAAGTGCAGGTATAAGTAGAAACAAAACAAAAACTGAATTGGAATACAACAACACCAAGCATCATGAAGACGGCCACACAGAGAAGGAAAACAGGGGGTGTCCTTCATATGCAATACCAGAATTATTGGTGACACTGGACAAGGAAAACATTTTTTAATTACAAAGGTAAAATACTGATACCTATGAATAAGGTTGACTATATACTTATATTCCGACGAAAAGTCGACAACAAAGTGTTAACTTTAAAAAATAATGGATGTGGGGGAAAAGGTGCACTGCTTGTGATTCGTAAAGGCAGGGTGCTACCAGTAAAATAATAAATAGCATAAACAATCAATTTGACCAGTTGAAAACTAAAATAAATTTAAAAAGTACCTATGGTTCTAATTCCAAACACAAAGTAATTATAGAGAGAATGGTGCTCCATATATCAAATAGGGAAAGAAAGAGAAACTGGGATCAGAGGAAACTTTCAGAAATACCATGTCCAAACCACTAGTTGATGCTTGGCCAACATTGCTGACTTTCTTTTGGCAACTTTCAATAGATGCGTTCGTCGCAGGAGAATCTGAGGAAACTCCAAAGGTTTCAGCATTCTGAGAATCAAGGAAGTCAATCTCATTTTCTTCGTACATATCGTCATGATTCCCTCTGAAGACAGCTGAAAATCTGCTTTCCTCGTCCAGATCAAAATGACCGTGCAAATGAAGACCCCTTTCCTGTTAGTACATACATTGGCAGTTAACGTCAAAACCCAAACTCAAGAAAGAATATAGCACAACAGAATGTCATACCTCAGCTAGATGAAGATCATTAGTAACCTCACCCTCAATTTCTCTTGCTATTCTTAGTGCCTCTATTTCAAGTTCCCTTGTTTGAGGTCCCTTTTCAAGCTTTGTTGTGTAAAGTTCCTCGTCAAATGTGCTCTTTACTCCAAACAATGCTTTATTTGTTTCAAATTGGTCCCACTTCCTACAAAAAATGGCGGAAAGTTAATATAAGTAGTTTCCAGATATCTGCTAAACAATTTAGTGCAATTTTTGGTGCAACTAGTGAATACAAGGCAGCACACTGATGCATCCAACAACAATGGAACAAAGACACATGGACAGCAAGTTGAGAGAAGAAGAAAAAAAGGAAAGAAACTGACATGTTTGGTCAATCAATCTAGCATGTTTCCTTTCTTTTTTTTCTCTTCATGTTGTTATCCAATGAACAGAAATTTATTTTTTCTCCTGTCTATCCAAGCAGGAGAAAAGGAAGAGAAGTATAGAAGAGAAAGCTTCTCTTTTTTTCTCTTTGTTTCTCTTTACCCTTGCTATTCAAGCACGCCATTAATGGCTCACCATGTTTAAGAGCACTAAACTGAATGGTAATAATTCAAGCTTATAGGCACGTCACTAAATTTTCTATCAAGAATCAAATATTATAATTTAGACATCATACAAAGGGTTGTAAAAATATTTGGTGACAGTCCAAAATATTAGATCTTAGACATTCTAGAAGAACTGCAAAATAGATTGGGTCTCCATTCCACATTTGATCTGTAAACACTTATTGACATTTAACAACCGATGAGAATATTGAACAGAAGACGGAAAAAATACTATCAACATGTCAAACCTAAAAACATCCTTCCACTTCTTTCTCAATGGGAAGACAAAATTCCACAAAAAAATCATCAATAGCATCAAAATGGCGTATTAATCTCATTCTTGCTATCAAGTATTAACCTTCTCAGTAGAACAGCCCTTTCTTGAGAAAAAGGGATGCGGACACAAAAACTTTATAAACTTGCCTTGATGAAAGTCAAACTAACAGTGTATAGATAGTAACTAATAATAGGAAAGAGGTAGCATGAAAGTCAAAACATAGTATTACAAGTAGAATACTTCAAACAGTAGCGACCTCATGGTCGTTGCTCTCTCTCCCTTTGATTTTTCCTCACAATTGACAAATATGCATTTTGTGCCTTTTACCAAAAGAAAAACCAAAAACAATCAATTGATAAGAAAGGGCATAAAGAAAAGTTGATGATAAAGGACATATTGAAGGAAATGGATCATAAATCTGCTATCTGACACTGATGATTAATTCAATAAAAAAACCAAGTGGCACTAATAAAGAAATCAAAAGGGCATTATGTAAAGGGGTTTTTTCTTTGTTAAATGCATTACTATGTAAGTCATTGTCACTTCAATTTAACCAAGTTCGGGAATCAAACGCACCTATGTCGGCTGCTATCAAAAATATTTTCCAGATCAGGGCAGTGAGGATTGTCCGTTTCAGGTTTCCAAGGTTCAAGCTTCCTTTCCTCCGCATGATGAGGATGTGATATTGCAGAATCTATCATGAAGTCTTGGTTCATTTCATGCATATAGCCATTGGATGAACTTTTCCCAGATAATTGCACATCCTATGATTAGCGATACACACCATATATGAAACAAACCACAAAACAATATGGTAAATAAAAAACATCTAGACAAATTAGTGCAGGAGCAAACTAGAAATGAATATCAAGATTATTCAAAATCTGTGCTAATTGTCCATCAAATGCCATGTGCAACAACTAAAACTAAAAGGGTATAAGTTTGCCGGAAATTAACGGCCTCGCAATATTTAACAAGAATATTCAGATGTGCTTTGTCATGTTTGGAAGTGCTAAAGTGGGACAATAAGAAACAAAATTTGATCGATAATACACGTGCAATTTGGATGAGAACAACCTTAGCTATAACTTGAACAAGTTCCCTGGCAGGGATTATCATGGTCTGAGGCCTTCTAGCAACATCAAAAAAATTATTTTGCCCTCTGATAGCACCCTCTTTGATCATACGGGCCATTTTAAGGACAACTCCTGCATAGGAGCAAGAATCATTCAAAGAGAATCATAAGTAGCTATTAGTTATATACACCAGCTCTCTAGTTGAAAAGGTTTTTTCCCTATGGTTTTGACATTTAATAGTTGTAGACCAACATGTTGCATATATTTAGCATACCAAAGTCATCTTCAGTATTTGTTGCGTGAAAAATTCCAGATAATATAGATCCATTTTTCACATGAACTTCAACATGGTGGCCAATAAGACATGTTGCAACATATATGAGTCGATCACGTGGAGAATTTTCATAAAGTCCTTTGGCTTCAACATCAGATGCTGCATGAAAGCACTGTTAGATGGGGGGGGGGGGGGGGGGGGGGATATTAAAAAAATCACAGAAATTGGCATTTTGATACTCACAGGATTGACTAAACATGCTGGAATACAGTCTCCCAGATGGTAATTTGCTCTCCTTCAATGCTCCGCCCTCTTTACCAGTCATGAGTCGGTTAAATCCGTTTGTTGAAGACTGCAACTTGCCGTGTTGCAGACTCATGTCACAGGAGTCCTCTAAAGTTTACTAGTAATAAGCCTTCTAATTTCATGCAAAACAATGAGATACTTTTAAGCTTCCCTGCAAAATGTAATAATTCAAGGGAAAGCAGACATGAAAATACTTGCTAAAAGCGTTCAAAAATTTAGTTCCCGTTGACTTTTTTCTAGTAAAGGTGTTATAGAACTTTTTTCAAAATCAAGAAATTTCAGAAAATAAACTCTAGAGTGATAAGAAAAATCATGCTATGCATAATGAAATCCCCTCCTACGAAGACACAATAGATTGTAAGTCTTTCAACCTATGTTAGAAGGACCATTTTGACATACACCCAAAAAAAGTACTGATGGAAATGTGAAGGATAGGATGTTGAAATGTCAAAACCCATTTGACATTATATTATACTACTTTGAGTCCCTATGGTTCAGGCATCGTGATGTGTTTGCATTAGGAAATTTCATGAAACACACCTTTCAAATATAAGTATATCCAAACAACATCGGCAGCTTGGTGTTTCCATGTTTGCATCAAAATCCCATCTCACATGCCACAACAAAAATTATTGTCAAAGTGAGCGAGGAGTAGCTTACTGCAAATGCCGAGACTCTAATTTATTCAACCAAAGCAGGATTTCCTATACAAGTGCAAAAGACCCAACCAGATCCACATTTGCCGTCGACAAAGCAAACGTACCCAGAACCTAAATGTTGCCTTTGCAAGAAACATTGGACAAACTGGACTGAAAGTGAGACATTTGCAGATGAGATAGAGTTCGGATAAAGAAAATCAGAGATAGAATCATAGAATGAAGGAGAGAGAATGGATAATGAGAGGACAAAGAGAGATAGAATAATGCACTATTTGTGAAGCTAAATAATTGCCATTGGGGATGGTTGTTTTTCATAGATAACCACCAAGTGGGTTTAAAATTTAAACAATTCTGGAACTAATGCATTCACTAAGGCCTTGAGTCTACTCTAGTATTTATTCGATGATATACAAGGCATGAAAATGATTATACAATTTAGTTGGAAACTTTTCACTTTGAAACAGTTAAATGTTTGTGACACAAAACCATGCATGTACTGTTTTACACAAGTAACATTATCTGAAGTTCATTACTTCTATTGGTAATGGTATAAGAGTTTGTGTTGGAAAACACAGTCCAACTTTGTAGTTTTGTATCCCCACATGTTCCTGCTCCAGATTTTGTTTTGTTTTGACTCCTCTAGAGTATGCTTCTGTTTTTTTTGCTTTTGTTTTTGCTGGTGTTGTCTGGTTTGGTTTCCATACCTGACTAATAACACCTTTGCTGTAATTTTTCCTCTTTGATTAGCTTTTTACATCACCGAAGAAGAAAAAAGTAATATTGCCAAGAAACCAAGAAGTCCTTGATTAGCATGAACTGCTAACGTATAACAGTTACAGCAATATGAGATGGATCGTGGATGTATCTAAGCAACATATATATTTGAGTTTATTTTCAATGAGAATAAGCAATTCAATTTTTTTTGATCGGTAAAGGTAACTATATTAATAAGAAAGGCAACTGTACATAAGGCTTGGCGGTAGAACCACAGACAGCACCACTGGCCCAAAGCAAAGCTAAACTAAAAATCTAAAAGAAAAACAAAACAATGAGAATAAACAACTCAAATACAACATATGTATTTATTTTTTTACATTCCATGTAATTTGATGATTTTTCTGAGCTTGCTAGCAGCACGGCACATGATTGTAAACTTCTCGCAAGTAAAAAATTGAAGTATTTTAGTCAACAAGCTGTCATTGAGTTCTTTTTTGTGATATAAGGTAACTTTGCTTATGTGATGTGTACATACCTATCATAGGCTCTGTAAAATTTTAAAAATTCATACAGTAGATACTAGAGAATCTTTCATGCTTTCAAAGTGACATCTGGTAGTACCATGCGTTGGGACGGTTCAGGTTATCAGTCATACTTCTTGTTTCAGTGCCAAAATATTTCTTTAATTTTCTCTCAGATTCTACTCCTACTTTGAGGCAGTGCTCACAAATTGGAACTCAAATGCCCCTTAAAAGACCTAATTTTTGCATGGCTAGTGTCTCACCTAATTTCTTTAGTGGATCTGACAAAAACATGCCTCAGATTCAAAAGGTGTCAGATTGTGAGCCATTTTAACCTATGGAAGGAACATGCAAGGAGGGCTTCTATTAATTCATTTGCATGCTGGGAGACTATGAGGTTGTTCAGAAAAGATAGTGGCAGTACAGTTGTCAGATCCAGAAGATATATCAAGGGAGTTCTGAGCAAGCGGATTAGTGCCACGCTGCAGCAGGATGATGGATTGATTTGGAAACTATTCCCACTAGCATTATGGTGGATAATTAACCTCTAAAAATGTTCTGTACTTTCAGAATGTAGAGTTTTTCGGTTGCTAAGATTTGGCAAATTCTCTTAGATGGCTATTATGCTGGTGCTAGGATCAAGATGGAAACAAAGGCACGGTTTCAAGCGGCTGAAGGCCATGGACTGCTAAATTTATATGTAACTGTTAATTTAGTAATGTTATCCCTTTTGACTCTATTCGAGTCCTACCATTAGTCGCTAGATGGCTACACAACTAGCATAGCCTCTCCGCCTACTCAAATTAAAAGAGATACAAAAACATGTCTCTAAGATAATCTTTTAAAGCGTAGAACATCAAAACCAATTACACAGGGTACGTGTACGTCGGCATGTGACCAAAATTTACAGGATCTGAATTGTCTGCCTCCTTCCATAGTCCCACCTTACTTGCTCATGGTCCAATCCTCATGCCTCGATTGATACATTCAGATCAAGATAACCTAAGGCTATGCTTTCCTCACTTAATTTCCAACTAAGACAGCACAGAGGATCAGGATTCCAACTAACAGTTCTTTTCGAGACTGAAATCATGTCAACAGACAAACTGTAAAGAGGAGTTTGTGCACCAGAGAGTTGGAAGCAAGTAAGAAGAAACACATTAAACTTTGATCATATATCATAAATTGTGCATCAACATTTTCTAGGGAAACCCATCTTCCTTATATTCTTTTTTTTGGGTGCGCACATACCCTCTAATAGGAAACAACAGCAAAGATAGAAACAGTTCAGTAGAAAAACTCATTTGGCCTTGGGTTTTTGGCTTTCCAAATTCACAAAAGAAAGGGTAAAAAGTGTCACAAATATTGAGCTTCTGATAAGCTTTTACAGAAATCTTTCAATGCGCCTCAATTTATTATCTTTTCCAATTGCATCGACTTCATCTAAGACTAACACTAAATGGGTAATCAAAGCAGAGAGGGGATAAAACCGATTGAAGAGAAGCTGAAATTCCCGCTCACGGATTGCAAGCTAGGGAAAATTTTCTTCCACTTACTCTTTTCTTTTTACTTTTCAAGCACACAAACGCTTACACCAACACTAAAGCAGACACCGCAGCAACCAAACCAGTTAAAGCAACACTAAAATTCCAATAGAGAACTACCAACAGTTTCTAAATAAACGCCTTCTACACTAAAACTAAACATAGACTCCGCAGCAAAGACGGACCTAAAGCCGAAACAAAATCACAATCCCAACTTTCGGATACCGAAATGTTCCTACACGAACGGCCGATAAGTGTTCACATCATCTCTAAGTCCCTAACACTAACACTAAACAGAGACTCTGCGAACCAAAAACTAAAATCCCAAGCCACGGATCAAACCACCAACAAATATAAATTTCCCAGCCTCTTCTCCGCTTCCCAGCCGCAGAAACCCTCTCCAAACCAACTTCCGGCGTCGGAAACCTACTCAACCTTAACGACGCCTAAATCCCAACCACAGATCACGACAAACCACCAAATTTGGCGGCTTTCGGGGATAGACGGATTGGGGCGGTGGTTCGGGGACGAATTGGGCATGGAGGGGGTTCAAGGAGACGTACTGTGGTCGGTGGGGACGGATTGGGGCGGAGACGGCGTGGATCGGCGCGGAGGCGGAGGTGATCGGAGGAGGGCACGACGGCGAGGGACGGTCGAGTTAGGGCTTTCGGATCTGTCTTCGCACGTGACGTGAGAGAGAACGGGAATGGAAACTCTTTTAGGTGGGGGAACCCATCGCCTCGCTTTTTCTCTTTTTTCTTTTCTTTTTTCTTTCTTTTTTTTGAAGTCGACTCGGCGTCTCATGGCCATTGGTGTCTAATTTGCATTTTTTTCTTCCCGAAATACATGCAAGCAGTGAATATTTGATTGAATGATGTGGAGATATGTTCAGTATAATTATCTTGTTGAAAGTGATTTCACATTTTCACGTCAAAAATTATTAATGGGATTGCAATTTGCAACTTTTAATGTATTTATTTAGCAATTGTCCACTTTTTTATATTTTCCTTTGCAGTTATAAATCGAACTAGATTAAACTTCATTGTCAATTACATTCGTATTACATGCATCTTACTGGCTATATAAACGTAAAGGAAACGATATTTTGTTTGACTCCATGGAACGAGGTTGTTTGTGCACTCCAGGCAATACATGCACATTCTTCGTCGGATTTCATGGCATGTATAATTTTCATTTTTGACTCAACATTTGAGGTCATAAAGCAACGGAAAACCACCATATGCGGTCGCCCGAACACATTTCAGTCCACTAAAATGTTTTTAATGGTTGAGCAAATACATTTCGGTACACCGAAATCCTTAAAAAATCATCAATTCGGAAAACAAAATGCATTCGGTTATCCATTCGAGTTTGCTCAAAGAAAATTTATTATTTCTCATCTCGGTCGACTGACCTTTCGGTCCTTTGTGTTCGGTATTAAACCAACATGAAATTATTTGTCTGAACATGCAGGAACAATAGAATTCAGTCAAAAAGAAAGAAAAAAAATCCATTGTATTATGTTTTCCTCTATTTTTCGTTTGACTTCAAAAATTATTTTTCGAATCTTTTTGTGTCACTAACACCTATAGTTATTTCAGGTGTGTGTTCGGTAGAATTTGGTTTACAATACTTTTAGGTGTATGTGGCACACAATGTCATTTGTTATTTTTTGTCTAAATATTCAATCTCGGTCGCTTTAACTTGTTTCTTATGAAACATCTCTTTTTCTTTAGTGACAAAGAGAAAGCCAGATTGTCATTCTCAGTCTCACCCACTCCACTCCATTGTCTTTATCTCTTTCACTTGATAATAGGAAATATTCATAACATAACGTTTCCTTTGAATTCTCATTGGACTCTTTGAATCCTAAAAGGATCCCATGAAAAATGCAGTATTAGCGAGAAACATCAACGGAACGAGAGGTTCGTAAGAAACAACAATAACATAATTGGGGCATTCATGCAAATATGTTTGCAGTTGAGTACTTTTGTCAATTTTTGAAATGAAGATGTTAAGACTTAAAGAGTGATCTGAACACTAGGGTAAGGTCATAAATGGTAAGGGTGTAAACGGATTGGGTACGGGATGAGTATGGTCATACTCGTACTCATACTTGTTTAACTAAACGGGTATGGATACAAGTATATATCCGTTTAAATATTGTTTTTTCCTTGTATCCGTCTCATACCCGTTTATTCGTTTAACTAAACGGGTATGGGTACAAGTATATATCCGTTTAAATATTGTTGTACTTGTACCCGTCTCATACCCGTTTACTCGTTTAACTAAACGGGTAGGGATACATGTATATATTCATTTAAATATTGTCGTATCCGTACCCGTCACATACCCGTTTAATAAAGGGTATGAGACAAGTATAATGGCTATTACGGGTATAATTTTTACTAACAAAATGGATACTTTTGTTAACAAAACTAAACTTGGAAGAACCTAATCATTAGATGAGAATTATATAAGTCAAAACACATGTTAATTTTACAATTTTTTAGATTATGAATTAAACCAAAACGATAAGAAATCACCAATTTACTCACAAACAAGCATTGAAACAACCATTTTTACTAACAAAAAACTCATTTTTTATTATTTTAACTATATATTATATATTAAATAAATAATAAAACGGGTAATGTGAGTATGAGTAAACGGGTATAATTTTTTAAATTGATACAAAAATCATAACCACATCCTGAAGGGAATGTGTTCTAAAAGTTTTACTTTTAAATGTCAATTATTATGAATTGAATGAGAAATCATTTTGTTCCTTGTTTATGTTATTCGTCTTTTAGAAGTGTTAAGGAAGAGACTCTTGGTCCTTAACCGTAGAGCTCTAAAAGATATTGGTTTACATAAAACAAAAGATATTCGCAATCATGGTAATTAACATGGGACATTAATTACCGAGTTAAGATTGTCGTGTTGGTCATAGATCATTGTAGCTCTACAAGGGAGTGACGACACATGTATGCAAAAGAGGAAAATATTACTTTTGTATACTGAATAGACCTAATAAGTAAAATATTATAGAAATGTGTTTCTGTGTCATTAATATTTTACTGTGTGTTCGGTCCTTTGATATGAGACTTATATCTGATTACTTAAGAATTGCTTAATTAGACTAGTGTCTTAAGCTATCGATGAGTGTAGTGTAAAGGCATTAGTTGGTTAAGTATGACTTTCGTTGGAGAAGATAGTTAGTCAAAAGATTATCATTGCCCCTCTTAATTGAGTGATGATATTAGTGGACCCCTTGATAAAACAAAGTTATAATGCGCACAATGTGATTTGAGTTGAGTCACATATTTATAACTAGCTTAAAGAAATCAAGAAATGGATACTAATACAAAGATGACACAATACTACTTTGTGTGTATTCTTAATATCATGAGGCAAGGGACGGACACAAGTGGTGCACTCCATCACTAAATGGATCGGGTTTTGGTTCAAGTGGAATTAAGACATCTAACTAATTGGGAGCTATAATGTGTAGCTAGATACCGTTTATAGCTTGTGATATTAAGCTTTTGATATCACTGTCAACTTAGTTTAGATCCTCCCATAGGTTACACCACAAAACTGGGAAACAAGAAATGAGGATTTTGAGTTCATAAGATGTGTCGGGTTTCATGAAGAAAATATGACACATGGGGTGGCCAAGCAAAGTCAAAATTATGTTGTGATTAATAACATAATTAGAATCTAAATTAAATTCATATGTGATGTAAATATTATGGGGGTGTAATGATTGATCATTACATAGGATGATATGTTGCATAAGTTGTGAATTTACTACTAATCCCGAAATGTCAAATTTTGTAGGGGTTAAACCGAAATTTGACAAGGCTGCAGAACAGTGCTCAAACGGTCTACCGGTTAGCAGTAAACGGTCGACCGATCGGGCACGGTCGACCAGATATGACTCGACCGATAACAGAGAATTTTCATCTGTTCGAACGGTCGACCGAACATTGCGATGGAATAATTCCTGTTACGAACGGTCGGCCGAGTTATGGAACGGTCGACCGAAACCTGGTTCGAGCGGTCGACCGAACCTCGAAACGGTCGACCGGTCCAGACGGTTAATGCAGAATTAATTTAAGAATTAATTAAATCATGCATGGAATTGGCCCATAATTGATTTAATTCGTGGCTAAGATTATTTATTATTAAATAATGGATGGTTAGATGGAAGTTTGCATGAAATCATGGGCAAGAGGTTGCACATGAATAGGTAATTTGCAGAGAACTTATAAATACAAGTTTATCTCATTACCTCATTAACTCATTAATTCATTCATTATTTTTCTCATGCAAAATCTCTCTCCATAATCCTCCACGAAATTCCCTTAATTCTTAAGATTAGTTTTAGTTTTCAGAGAGCTTCTTCTCAAGGGAACTAAAAAGAGGTTAGTAATTAGATTCTAAACCCTATTGGAGATTGAGAGACTAGCTCTTCTCTCTCCAATCTTGTTTAGAATTTGGTGAAATCTCGGAGGCATCCGGCGCAGCAACAAGCATCCTCAACGTCTCCGAATCTTCAAGAAGTTTTAGAGAACTTCTAGGTATGAATTTTGGAGTCTCATGTTTGTTTTAATAAAAGTTTTAAAACTAGGTATTGAAATAAACAAATGCATGCATGAAATAAATCATAGAAAATTGCTATAGATCCTTATTGCGCATAAAATTCCGAAAATATATATGTGTAATTAAAACTTAAAATCATACACGTACTCGCTTATTAAATGAGATGGATAAACGAGTAATAGCGTCGTAATTACCCCCCTAATAAATGAGCTGGGTGGCTATCCAACCTACTACTTGCGAATATTAAACCTGCATACTTGCGAATCCACCAACATGCTTCATTAGCGTAGGGGTGAACCTAACTTAAACTCGCCAAGCCAACCTACCACAATATTCTTTACTTTTTACCTTGATATAATTTTGATGATCAAAAAGCTTAATATGACTTGTGATTCAACTTGAATATCACATTAATCAATTTGAAAAAATTGCATGCCCATATGCACATATAATGTTATTGTTAAGGTCGAGAGTGAGGATCTAAAATAACACCCGATGGATTCATTAAGTGTTAGATCCCTAACCCATGCTTAGGCTAATCTCGGGTTTAGTGGGGGGATTAGCATGGGAAAGGAGGACGTGCACAGTGGGTGCATGGGGAAGTGAAGGTGTAGGGTGATGGTGTAAGGGAGGTGAGGTGATGGTGGTTTTGGGTTTTTAAAGCAAAAATCTCTCTCTCTCTCTCATTTGATCTCTCTCTCACCATTCTCCTTTCCATTTTCCGGCGACCAAGCACAGGAGGAGGCAGAAGCTCGTACGGCGTGAGGCGTGTGGAGGTCGTGCGAGGAGGTGGACGCGCGAGAAGGTGCGTAGACGAAGTGCGCGAGCGATGCTCCGACGTAGTTCGTCGTTCTCTTGAGGTATGTCGGTTTTTAGTTTGGTTTGTTGTTGCTCACCCTCGTGGGAGGGTGGTGTTGGTCGGTCGGGGAGGTCGGAGACCTCTCCGGCGTCGTTTTCCGTGAAAAACCTCGGTTGACGCGAGGTTGAAGACGACCAACGGTCGACTGGGCCCTTCGGGCAGTCGACCGAATGTATGTATTTTGTATGTCTGTTGTGTTTCGGTCGATCAGTTCCTTGTGTTCGGTCGACCGGAACTTAAGTGTACTGGTTTATTTATGCTTGTTCAATCGACCGAGACCCCTGAGTCGGTCGACCGATAGTTTGAATTTGATGTTGACCAGACTCCGGATTTTGATCTCGTTTCGGTCGACCGGTTTTAGACGTTCGGTAGACCGTTAGGACTTATGTTTTGCGCAAATAGTTCGACCGTTGCAGACGCTTCGGTCGACCGATTCCCTGGTGGAAGCGGTCGACCGGTTGTCACTTTCGGTCGACCGATTCCCTTGAGGAAAACAGTCGACCGAGTTGTCTCTTTCGGTCGACCGTTTTGCACAGGACGGAATTCCTGATTCCGCTTAGGATGTCAACTCAGTCCACGGAAACTCGTGTCCTCGCCTTGTGCGTGAGCTGGGAGGTGACGGTGGGCGTGTTACGCGTGTCTGCCCAGGGACCGCCGCGTGGAAGAGTGTGGGTGTTCGGGACGCGTCACCTCCATGTATGGATCGTGACTAATATAATGGATTGATTGGACTCATTGTAGTATAACGGGCCTGAGGGATCACGGATCCCATTGTATGATGATTGTGCGGGCACGCAACTGTCGTTGGGTGAGGTGACTACCGACGTGAGGAGCTACGGAGGTCGCTGCCCTGCTTTTATAGCGATGCGGTTGGTGTTTACGGCTCGTGGAGCCTGATGACCTGGCAGACTTCGGTCTGGACCCGTCCGATGTTGTGCCGGACGTATTGATGGACCACCGATGTTGTTCCGGTGATGTCTCCGATGTTGTTCCGGCGATGATGATGATTGATGAGCCGATGTTGTTCCGGCTATGTTCCCCAGATGGGCACCTACTGAGATGATGATTGATGGACCGACCGAGCGACGACTCCGTTGGTGTGGTTTCTACCACGAAGTTACAAATCTGTTTCTTATAGCGCGGACCTAGCGGACGTTCCCTGTCGAACCTCATGATTAGTATAGCCGCGTATGGGGAGCGTCACGTCTTGTTCCATTAGACCGTATGTGCCTACGATAGGTCTCCTCGGGAGACCTGATGATGATTGTCGGACTGATGTCTCATGTTACCCTTCGGGGGAACTGTTTTCCTTACTGTCGATGACATGACATGCTACTAGTATGGTATGTTCATTTGTACTACTGCATGCATATATGTGAGCTTGGCATACGGGGTTTCCTTATGGAAACTCAGACATTGTTGTTGCATCTTTTTTCAGGACCGCAGTAGGTACAGTTGGGTGGTGATCAGCGGGCGCGCGCATCTTGGGATCGGATCCTCTATTCTGACCACTGAGGTCGACATGATTACGTTTATCTTCTTTTGTTGTTCTGTTGTAATCATGTATCGTAAACTGGTGCACCGTTTTTATGTTTTTATAAGAAGTAACAGTCTCGTCTTTGATTATTGATCTCTGATGTTTTGATAAATAATTTTTAAATTTCCACTGTTTCGAGATGTTACATTAAGCTTCTTCAAGGGGCGAATATAAATAGTACAAGTGTAACCGAATATGTTTCAAGAGAGCCAATCACGAGGCTACATGAGTCACACCGTTACAACAAATACATGAGATGATGAGAGTAATATACTAACAGTTATTATCACGTACCGTTGAAGGCCCTTAGAGTGTGTTTTGTTTACTTCGCCATTTTGCTAATCTAATTTCGCATACCATTTGCTTTTCCCCCCTGCAGATAGCAACTCTTGATTTAATGCTTAGTCAGACAACAGTTTAGTAGCAGTGATGAAAACTCTATTGGTATGGAATGCTGGCATAAGTCAAGCTGTGGATCATTAATTCGTTGTTTTTTTGAATGAGGTTTATAATATAAGCTAATATCAACAGGATTCTTCGTTAATTTTCCCCTCAAGAAAGTCATGCGGAAAAGGTTAGGATTGCTAACACATCAAACAAAACAAGGAAAAATATAATCAGTTTAAAAGTTTGCATAGACATAAACCCATGATCAGAGGAGCGCATGCAATCGGATCATTGACATTGCCATAATACATCTCGGAAATGTTGACGTCCACAAAAAGAACAATCCTTCATATTTAAAAAGGACCGACCGTAAATATAAAAAAGTATCATATAAGTGATGAAATACACTGCAAAAAATAAAAGGAAAACGATTAGCGGACGCTAGCGTTCGGGACGCGCGCTTATGTGGTCAGCCCAGTCAGCAGACGCGTTTGAGTTGGCAGTCTCCACAGAAAAAATTTATTTTTTATTTTATTCCTCGTTTCGTACAAATGTCTACATCCCTCCATCCCTCATTAATGCGTCTCAAATCACTCATTTTCCATGAACATTTTGGCTCTCCTACACAGCACAGGAGACTTGTTATAAATCTCAACATGCGTCTTCCTTTTTCTTCCCTTCTCTTCTGTGGTCTTACCTCTGTGCTTTAATGGAAATCGTTCATGTGTCTTTCCAAGTGGAGCAACCGACAAACGTTCCTAAGGAGGGGATGTTTTTCCCCTCTTTCGAAGAAGCCCAAACATTTTACGTTGCTTATGCTGATTCTTGTGGTTTTTGTGTTAAGAAAAGGCATCACACCCGTTTGTTTGCTACCTCTGGGTCAGGTGTTAATGTGCTGGAACGAGATGCAATGGTGTCAAAGCTTCCGAGGATTTTGGCGTGATGTTCTACTGTTAAAAGTTCAATCAGAAAGTTCTATGCTTTTGCGTATAATTCCACATATACACCAAACAAAACCAAAGTCATCCTTAAGAATGTAGGAATGATCACATTCTTCTTCATTTTCTTCATGTACAGCAGTTGAATGTCTGTTCGGAATAAGAAGTCAGTCTGTTCGGAATATGTTGTGTGTCTGTTCGGAATTAGAAGTCTGTCTGTTCGGATTAAGTGGTGTGTATGTTCGGAATACTTTCTGTTCCATTTCTGCACAAATTTTCAACATAATCTGGACAAACATTTTACATAAACTGGACAAACTTTTTGTTGGCTTTTTGGCCTTAATCCGTATTTTGATGATGTAATTAAACCTAATCTTAATAAGGACATGTAGATTAGCACATGTAGTATAATAGTATACATATTGTATTGTGCTAACATCTACAGGTGATCAAGACTCAAGAAAGAAGAAGAATCAAGTCAAGACATGTAATCAAGCTAGGATTGAAGACATGTAATTTTACCTTTCTTTGAGAATTAGGAACTTATGTGAATTGAGCATAACTTAAGCTAATATGCATGCATTCACACACTAGGTTCCTTTTAGGAGTCACACACAAAATATCATATAATTTGGACTCCATTAGATCACCTAAACACCTAAAACATTGGTCGCCAGTCTACCTGAGTTCGGTCGACCGTTCACCTTTCGGTCGACCGGTTATACACAATATTTGTTATACCAGACCAATCCGTTCAACCGATCACATTTCTATTAACCGTTTACCCAGACCTGTTCGGTCGACCGGTAGACCTTCGGTCGACCGTTTCGTTTGCCATTTCTGGTAAAAATATTACCGTTTTATTTGTCGTATTATACAACAGTCATATACACATTTTTCTCAATATACACCCCCATATACATTAGAACCGGTCGAACAAAACACACCTTTCGGTCGACCGTTTAATTCGTGAAAAAACCCCCTGCTATCGGTCGACACAAGTTTGTCCAACCGATCAAGATTTCTCTCTACCGAACCCAGTAGTTCGGTCGACCGGTACCTGCTCGGTCGACCGTTGACCTATAGAACTTAAGTGATTCGGTCGACCAGTACCTAAGTTCGGTCAACCGATCCATCAACAGACTCAAGGGTTCGGTCGACCGATACACCTTTCGGTCGACCGTTTCTGGACAGATTTCTGAACCCGATTTTCTGTTTTGTGTATCTTGCACAAAACCCAATCAAATCTTGTCCAAACGGCTAGAAATCTTTAGGAGCTTATAAATAGAGGTTCACACTTAGTTTTCCACAAGATTTCACAACTCCAAAGTGTCAAACTTATAGTGAGATTTTCCACAACCTCAAAGCTCCCAATTAGTGATTCCAAAGCCTAATTTCCACATCCTTCATCATACAATCATCTAGCTTCTGTTGTGCTCAATACTAGAAGAGTGAGTTCCACTCCAATTGTTGTAAAGAGAGCAAGGGTCTTGGTGAAAGCCCAAGACAAAGAAGTAGAGATTTCGGTGAAAGCCCGAAGTGATCCTCTCGGGTTGTGAGAGGTGGTGCCAAGCTCGGCGAGGGTTGTTCGCGAGCTTGAAGACTTGTAAAAGGCGTTGCTCCCGGCCCGGAACGGGGAGGCATAGTGAAGACGCAAGAGGGGCTCGAACGGGGATTCGAGAGGGGCTTGCAAGAGAGGACGTAGGCGCGGCCGAACCTCTGTAAAACCGACGCGTCTTCTCTTTGTGGTTTGCATTACTTTCTACTTGTGTTTGATTTGTTTTTAATTTCCGCTGCATTTCTTTGATCGATCAACCAAGTAGAGAATTAGGGCTTAATAGTGATTAGTGGACCCATAACCCACACGATCCCGATCCTACATTTGGTATCAGAGCCTCGTTCGTTAATTTTGTTCTTAACCGATAAATTAACATGACTCTTAATGCATCCACAACTATATGCTCTTCTAGACCACCATTTTTTGATGGAACTAATTTCTATTCATGGAGAAGTAAAATGAAAACATACATGAAATCCATGACTAATTTAGATATGTGGTCCATAGTCTCAACTCCATATAATTTGCCTAAAGTTGATTTTAATCTATGGAGTTTAGAAGAAGAAAAATTAGCTTGCTTGAATGTCAAGGTTATGAATGTACTATATTGTGCACTTAAGTATGAACTTTTTGACCTTGTGTCTTACTGTGAAAGTGCACATGAGATTTGGCAAGTTCTTCAAGCTAAGTATGGTGACAAGGAAGAATCACCAACCGGGGAAGAGGGAGACTCAAGCCAAATGGATGAAGCTCATGAAAGATGCGACAAGAACACATCTACATCATATTCCTCCTCAAGCTCATCCAAGGGAGAAGATGCTCACACATGCCTCATTGTAACAATCGATGAAGAAAGTGAGGTATCTTCAAAATCTTGCTCATCAAGTTCTAGTTCTAGTTCTAATGAAGAATCATATTCCTTTAAAGAACTACAAAATGCATTCCATGAACTTGTTGAAAGATATGAGCTTTTATGTCAAAAGAACAAGTTAGCTAGAGAAGTAAATCATGATCTTCATTGTCTAAATGAATCAACCTTGCTTGAGAAAAATGATTTACTTGCTAAAATTGATAAGCTCATCTTAGAGAATGCATGTTTAAAAGATGAGAATGAGAAATTGAAAGTTAAAACTACCACATCAAATGCAATTGAAAGTCATATGCTTGAAAATGACAAAATTAACTTGCTAAAGAAACTTGACAAATCTTATCTTGAAAGCAAGAAATTAATGAATGACTTGAATTGCATGACCGATAAATGTGTCGAATTAGAGATTCACATACATCAAATGAGTGAAAAGCACAATTCTTTGATTCAAAATCTTAAATGCATGAATGAATCTTTTGAGCTTAAAAACAGTGAACTTAATGCCTTAAATGAAAATTTGTCAAATAAATTGTATAAGTTCACTCATGGCAAACAAAATAACTTTTATGTTAAAAACATTCCATTTCAAATAATTGTTAAACATAATTATGCCATGAAAAGGAAAGTAAGTGTAGAGGTACCAAAATCAACTTGGATTTGGGTACCAAAAGCTAAACTTAATGGACCCAAGCAAAAATGGGTACCAAAATCTACACTTGTAGGTACTTGAGGAGATTGGTGGTGACCGGGTGAGCCAAAGCGTCGAATTCGAATCCGGTTGCATCACCAAATCAAGATTGGAGCTATTCAAGATTCAAGTTTGGTATAAAAATTTCTATCTCTAAAACTTCTGAAAAATAGCTCTAATCTAGTTAATATGCTTAATTGTCATATCCTTAGAGTTTAATTCATTGCAAATCATACACCCTATTCATTGCAAATCATTCATCACATCCATTGTTTTTAAATGTCAATTCTAAATGGATGTTAGAATAAGGCTTAAGAAGAAACTTAATTAAACTTAAATTTCATCATACTCATTGTTTCCATTTAGCCATATTGATAGGGGGAGCTTAATTGTCATATCTTTTATTAGAGTAATGAAGTGCTAAATTTAGGGGGAACTACTTCATTACAAGACATCCAAACTCTATGCTTAAAGTCATAATTAATTGTTGTTTTTGATGGATGTCAAAGGGGGAGAAGTAATAGATTAGGGATACTTGAAATATACATGAAAATTGTCAAGAAAAACTATGCACATCCATAGGGGGAGCATTTATATGCATAGTTAACTTATACATTTTTCAAGTATTAGGTTGGCTTAAGATATAGGTTGCCATCATCAAAAAGGGGGAGATTGTTGGCTTTTTGGCCTTAATCCGTATTTTGATGATGTAATTAAACCTAATCTTAATAAGGACATGTAGATTAGCACATGTAGTATAATAGTATACATATTGTATTGTGCTAACATCTACAGGTGATCAAGACTCAAGAAAGAAGAAGAATCAAGTCAAGACATGTAATCAAGCTAGGATTGAAGACATGTAATTTTACCTTTCTTTGAGAATTAGGAACTTATGTGAATTGAGCATAACTTAAGCTAATATGCATGCATTCACACACTAGGTTCCTTTTAGGAGTCACACACAAAATATCATATAATTTGGACTCCATTAGATCACCTAAACACCTAAAACATTGGTCGCCAGTCTACCTGAGTTCGGTCGACCGTTCACCTTTCGGTCGACCGGTTATACACAATATTTGTTATACCAGACCAATCCGTTCAACCGATCACATTTCTATTAACCGTTTACCCAGACCTGTTCGGTCGACCGGTAGACCTTCGGTCGACCGTTTCGTTTGCCATTTCTGGTAAAAATATTACCGTTTTATTTGTCGTATTATACAACGGTCATATACACATTTTTCTCAATATACACCCCCATATACATTAGAACCGGTCGAACAAAACACACCTTTCGGTCGACCGTTTAATTCGTGAAAAAACCCCCTTCTATCGGTCGACACAAGTTTGTCCAACCGATCAAGATTTCTCTCTACCGAACCCAGTAGTTCGGTCGACCGGTACCTGCTCGGTCGACCGTTGACCTATAGAACTTAAGTGATTCGGTCGACCAGTACCTAAGTTCGGTCAACCGATCCATCAACAGACTCAAGGGTTCGGTCGACCGATACACCTTTCGGTCGACCGTTTCTGGACAGATTTCTGAACCCGATTTTCTGTTTTGTGTATCTTGCACAAAACCCAATCAAATCTTGTCCAAACGGCTAGAAATCTTTAGGAGCTTATAAATAGAGGTTCACACTTAGTTTTCCACAAGATTTCACAACTCCAAAGTGTCAAACTTATAGTGAGATTTTCCACAACCTCAAAGCTCCCAATTAGTGATTCCAAAGCCTAATTTCCACATCCTTCATCATACAATCATCTAGCTTCTGTTGTGCTCAATACTAGAAGAGTGAGTTCCACTCCAATTGTTGTAAAGAGAGCAAGGGTCTTGGTGAAAGCCCAAGACAAAGTGAGCAAGGGTCTTGGTGAAAGCCCAAGACAAAGAAGTAGAGATTTCGGTGAAAGCCCGAAGTGATCCTCTCGGGTTGTGAGAGGTGGTGCCAAGCTCGGCGAGGGTTGTTCGCGAGCTTGAAGACTTGTAAAAGGCGTTGCTCCCGGCCCGGAACGGGGAGGCATAGTGAAGACGCAAGAGGGGCTCGAACGGGGATTCGAGAGGGGCTTGCAAGAGAGGACGTAGGCGCGGCCGAACCTCTGTAAAACCGACGCGTCTTCTCTTTGTGGTTTGCATTACTTTCTACTTGTGTTTGATTTGTTTTTAATTTCCGCTGCATTTCTTTGATCGATCAACCAAGTAGAGAATTAGGGCTTAATAGTGATTAGTGGACCCATAACCCACACGATCCCGATCCTACACTTTTTACATAAACAAGACAAATTTTCTACATAAACAAGACAATCTTTCTACATAAATAATACAAACTTTCTGTTCCGTTTCTGGACACACTTTCTATGCTTTTGCGTGTAATTTCACATATACAACAAACAAGACCAAAGTCATCCTTAAAAATGTAGGAATGATCACATTCTTCTTCATTTTCTTCATGTATAACAGTTGTATGTCAGTTCGGAATAAGAAGTCTATCTGTTCGGAATATGTTGTGTGTCTGTTCGGATTAAGTTGTACGTCTGTTCGGAATAAGAAGTCTGTCTGTTCGGAATATGTTGTGTGTCTGTTCGGAATAAGAAGTCTGTCTGTTCGGAATAAGAAGTCTTTCTGTTCGGAATAAGAAGTCTGTCTGTTTGGATTAAGTTGTGCGTCTGTTCGGAATAAGAAGTCTGTCTGTTCGGAATATGTTGTGTGTCTGTTCGGATTAAGTTGTGCGTCTGTTCGGAATAAGAAGTCTGTCTGTTCGGAATATGTTGTTTGTCTATTCGGAATATGTTGTGTGTCTGTTCGGAATAAGAAGTCTGTCTGTTCGGAATAAGAAGTCTTTCTGTTCGGAATAAGAAGTATGTCTGTTCGGAATAAGAAGTCTTTCTGTTCGGAATAAGAAGTATGTCTGTTCGGAATAAGTAGTCTGTCTGTTCGGAATATGTTGTGTGTCTGTTCGGATTAAGTTATGTGTCTGTTCGGATTAAGTTGTGTGTCTGTTCGGATTAAGTTGTGTGTCTGTTCGGAATATGTTGTGTGTCTGTTCGGAATAAGAAGTCTGTCTGTTCGGATTAAGTTGTGCGTCTGTTCGGAATAAGAAGACTGTCTGTTCGGAATATGTTGTGTGTCTGTTTGGATTAAGTTGATCCAACCTAAAAGTTAAAAACAATATTTTATTATGATAAGTCTGGACTCTGCACGAATAAAGGGTCTGCACGCTGTCCTAGGGTCTGCACGCTGTCCTAGGGTCTGCACTATCTGTGTATTGGGAAAAGAATCGTTCAACCTAAAGAACCGGCGTTTTTAAGAAGACCAAAGCACGTGAAGAGAAATTTTGCTGACTGGATGCTGACTCAACACGTCCACGTAAGGCGCGTCCGTGACGCCCGCGTCCGTGTATAAGGACCCAAAATAAAATATCTCGTGTTTAAAAAGAACACATTCCTATATAAAAATGACAAACACCATATTTAAAAAGTTAGTGTGTTCGTATATTTGCATTTGAATGTAGATTTTGAAGTCGTTACTGTATCTTATCACCTCTATGTTCTGCTTACGCGGCAACGAGTTAAAACATACATACATCTCACAAACTGCTAATCTTCGCAGAAATGGTGGTGCAAGCGTGTTCTTTAATATGCACCATCATGGTTATGATTTCAATTCAGAACAGGTCATTGAGTGCACATACATCAATACATGACATTAATGTCATTTGATTTTTCAATGCATGTTTTCTCAATTCTTGAATGATATAGGAGGGTAGGACATGTAATAACCTAATCTAAAACATCTTAATTAACTAAACCTAAACCTAATTAACCTAATCTAATCCTGGAATAGTGTAGCATGAGGTGTTGATTTAGGATTGGATGAGGTGGAGGTTGGATAAGAATTGGTTTGCCTATAAATAGAGGTGTAGGGTTAATTAAAACGTTTCTTCACTTGTGTTCAGTTCAGAGAGTGTGTGAGAGGCGAAATTGGTGAAGAAGAAGGAGAGAAGAAGAAGAAGAAGAGAAGAAGGTCAAGTGTTGGGTTGAGGTTGCCAAAGCTAGGGAGGCTTCCACAACCGTCAAAAAGGTATGCCAAATCTTCATTATAACTCACATAAGCCTTGTGAGTGTTGGGGATCGACGTTGGTGTCGAATTCCCCGTCGGAATTCAACCAATTCAGAGGTTGAAGACGACGATCGGTCGACCGGTGCCTGTGGGCAGTCGACCGATCCTATTATTATATTGATGTTTACCCGAGAACGGTCGAACGATGTCTTAGGACGGTCGACCGTTATGCCAGATTTGTGCGGGAAAAAGGGGTGTTGCTGTTATCGGTCGAACGGGACCACTTAGCCGGTCGACCGAATAACGATGAGAATGGGTCGGTTGGGGATTTTGACTTATTAAACGGTCGAACGTCCTTTACCTTGTTCGACCGATCTATTCGATGCTAAGTCGGTTGGGAGCTTTGACCATCAAAACGGTCGACCGCTCTTTAACTCTCGGTCGACCGACTGAGCATTTATTTAAGCGGTATAGTGCTTGTGTTGGTTCGGTCGAACTGTATTTCAGTTCCGGTCGACCGAACGAGACTTGGGCAAAATATTGAAATCCCTGTTATCGGTCGAACGGCCCCTTGGTTCGACCGGTCGGATATATATATTATATAAAATTGTATAGCGTAGACCATCCAAACGGTCGACCGCTAGATGACTTTTGTTCGACCGATTGGTCGGTATTTCGGTTGGCGTGGTTCGACCGGTAGACTTGTTTGTACAGTACTGTGTACTGTGTGGGGGACCGGTCGACCGGTGTGCTTTTAGCGGTCGACCGATCTGCCGCAGGTTGGTGGATTTATCCACACGCGATCCGTCGATGTCAGGTCGACTACCGGCTCCGAGGCGACGGTTGATTACCGGCTTTGAGAGCTACGGATTTCACCTTCGACGAAGGCGTATTATTGTTGTACCATTTTCCTCTCTTACCGAGCGGGGTGTGAGGGATGTGTACCGTAAACCTTGGGCAGTTTGCGAGGGTTTAGCGGTAGGCCGAGGATGTTCCGGCAGGGTGCGCGCTAGGCGACTCTTGGGGGAGCAGTGGCTGTCGTCTGACCCGAGTTGTGTATTCGGCGGGCTGACTCGCTCCTTGGGTGCGGCGTGTACCGGGGGTTCCTTCCTGCACTTGTTGGGGAGCAGTGGTGTCGACTGACCCTTGTGAGGCAGCGGTGGACTGACTTGACCCTAGTGGCAGGAGTGGTTCAGTGCCGCGGAGGCGGTGAGGGCATTATTATGGGCCCGAGGCGGATGATCATGTGCATAGCATTGCATTGTCTTTAATTCCTTTTTATATTTTTAGGAGGTTTGGTATACGGGGTTCCTTCAGGGAACTCAGGCATGTTTGTTTGTTTTCATTTCAGGTAGCGAGTAGCATTAGAGTCAGGTGGTGACCGAGGAGAGTGCCCCCGAGATCAGATCCTGTAGTTGTCAGTCTCTTCCTTTTGAGGTGATTACATATTGTATAACTTTTGTCGTAATCACAGTCAGTTTGTATATTTGACTTCCACGTGGATCATATTTATATTATATATGTTGGTTTGTTTTCCGTGACGTGGCCAGTGTTGACCGTTGACGGTCTTTATTATTGTTTAAATTTTCCGCTGTTTTCAGGTACGTTACAGGACATGCCAACATATTAGCTCACTCATTAACTGTATATAAAATACAAATCTTTTCACTGTATATCAATTACAAACCTGTACTTACATATCTCGCTTGTCTGCTAAATGCTTGACCTAACCCACCTACCCAAAAAATGATTAATCTGCTATACATTACAAACAGATTACTGTAGCATATAAGCATCTCGGCAAGAGTAGCAACTACGAAACCCCAATATTGTTCATATTGTGACACTGTTAGGTATTCCTCTACACGTGATCCCCGGCTCCGAACTGGGCATCATAAGCTCATAAGGTAGCACTCCAGCCCCACATCGGTTTCTCAACCTTGTATCCTCATTCCTCTTCTCAATCTCTGCCTCCACACTCCTCATCTCCGCGGCGTACTCATTGAATGCCTCTGCAATCTCTGGTGTCCACGCATAGCTTTGCCTTCCCCTCTCTCCAAGATACTCCTCGTCCTCGGAGTGTGTTGACAAGGTGTCAATCACTGTCATTAGCTTTGTCGCCTGCATCAGGCTTGGCAACGATGATAAGAAATATTTTTCTGGGTCTTCCAGAAAACATTTATACTCAGGGTCCCCCTCCTCTGGAATAAGCCGACGAAGCAATGGTGGGCGGTTGGGAATGTATCCACCGAGTGGGTACTGCCCGAAGTTAAGAGCCGCGTGCTGCGCTGAGGAAACCCAGATGATGGTGGTTAGAATTGAGATTAAGTCGTCATTGTTTGAGAGACGTGGCCACCAAGGCTCATGCCGGAGGTCTGCGTGCCCAATGTTGATGGCCTCATGATACCATTTTTGTAGCTCCATGTCAGACTCAACGGCGTTAGATGTGGTATAGTGACTATCGACGAAGGTGGTCACCCAATTCTTGATGGTAGACCAAATCATGAGTCCGTCAGTCGCGTAGGGGTAGTCCTCGATGAGAAGGCGAATTCCTTCTGGTTGTGTAGGGTCCTCTTCTGCTACGCCTCGTCGGATGAGGTCAGCAGGGAGGTTCTCTTGGTCGAAACGGTAGGAGCTGCGGTATGCGGCGGCACTCATCTCCATGGCCACAGAACCAGGTGTGAAGAAGGATTCAATGACTCCATTAGCGCTGATGAGGATTTGGCGGGCAAGGGCGTTGATGTTGAGAGTGTAACGCATGTGTGGTTGAAGGAGTTTGAAGATGGGATGCATTGCACTTAGCTGCCGGTGTGCTGCTAGAATGAATGGCTCCATGCTTGCATGGGTTCTCATCCTGTGATTGAACCGATGCAAACTCTAAGTAACATGCAATATATTGCTACAGAAAAAATATTGGGTTTTCTCTGATTTTAGCCCATTGGTTGGTTCAACATACCAGTGGTTGATGAGTTGGTGGACGCCAGCATCATTGGAGCAAACATGAGCTTTGGCGAGCTGCCATAGCCAACTGGTGGTTGCATCGGTGGGTGGAGTGAGAACCCTTTTCAATCTTGACGAAGCCGTGCCCAGAGGAAGACAAAGTTCGATGGCTACAGGCTTCAAAGTGCCGAGGGGAGTGAGGAAGAAAATGGCACGAGTGGCATAAGACTTCCTGCCTGGTTGGGCATTGATCCTATCCAGGAAGGGGAGATAGATGTCATGGTAGTCCAGCATGAACAACTTCTTCTCATCCAATGCCTGGACAAAAAGATTTGTGGATTAATTAATTAATTAGTTTAGGAGCAAAGTAGGGGTCAGGGGTGTCAGTTTGCATATTGTGGTTTCGATCGAAGGGTTTTTGGTCGGGCGCATGGTCAAGTACCTGTTGGACAGACATGCCTCCAAGATAGCCCACGATGTCTTCTTCCTTGATTGCGGACTCTGGTGGACCGTAGACGGCGGGGTCTAATTTGCTCTTCGGTGGAAACTCCTGAGAAAGCATAAGGTAAAACCAAATTTAGACCAACACAATTTACCAGAATAACTTTGAGTAGTCACTCTGTTTATGAGAAATTCTTACTTGAAGCCGTTCTATGCTGACGGGGTTGATCCCTGCTATGGTCTGTCGTGCAAACTCGTCATCACGGAGCCAAGCAAACTTGTCTTCTGCACGTCGACCAAATCATCATCTTCAGTAAATTGACTGAAAAATTACTCGACCAGCCAAACTACTAAAGGTTTAGATAGGACTTACTGCTGAGGATTTTTGGAGTTTCATATCTGAACATAGCCTCTGTTTCTTTGATTTTGGAATGGAAGGGTAGCTTTTCTAAGATGTGGTTCTGCAAGCCATCTTTTAGTTGAAGACCAATCTTGTAAAGTCCGTCGATCTCATGGAATCCCTCGAAATCGTGGCACTCCTCAGATGTGGCCACCAAGGAGGGGACAAAGACATGTAGCATTGCCTTCAGCTGTCCAGCATCTAAGATCTCCTGTTTGGTCTCCTCAAATGCTTCGTCTCTAGGGACGTAAATGGGCAGTGGAGCTTCCACCCTTAACTCTGCCTTCGGATCTGTTTGAATAGGCAAGGCGGTAATTGGTGAGATTCATTTCAAAGATGAAGGGCAGTGGATTCTTTAAGAGATCGATATTGTGAAGAAATGTTCTTTGAAGTGTTTTTATCGTTAGACTAAAACTATGTAAATTACATTCTTTCTTCAATAATGGTAGCCTTTAGCGATTGTGACAGTTAAATGATTTCGTGATTTTTAAATTCAAAAAATGGTCCGCTGTGATTCTATTTCTTTCATATTAACACGTGTTCTTTAGTGACATTTATACAATATGTTTTGGTGTTGCCAAAAGTTGCATCACGGTTACACTTTTTGTCTAAAATTCCCTTATTCTGATCCTCTAGTCTATAGTTTTTTTTAATCTAACGCCCTTCCAACTTGGCAGCCTGACGACATGGGCGGCAAGAAGTATAGATTCATTTGCTACCAACGGACAAAGGAATGAAAAATTACCTGTGCTGGTCGGAGGACGACCGGTACGGCAACGTCGCGGGTATGGTATTTTCTTGCCTCCAAGCACCGGTCTTACCCAATCTTGTCCCTTATCGGGGTTGCCCAAGTCATTATATGTTTCATAATCGTAGACTCTATCAGAGAGCTTTCGCTCTCCGGTGCCGTCTCCTCTCAACGCTCTCAACTCTTGCTCCCTCAATTCCTTCAAAGCAGCCGGCGTCTCTGCTGGAAGATAAGCCTACACAATATTGCAGCAACAATTATTCCTTCTATCAATGGCTAAATTACATAATTTGTTTAAGAGAGTCAGTTGTTAAGGTTATCACAAAAATTCTAATAAGACATGTAACTAACCTTGTCTGTAAAGAAAACCCTTCTGTGGGAGTGGTCTTTGACGGGCTGCACCCAAGAGTGGCAGTTGAAGTGGATGGGACCGGAGAGGAACCCCTCGATGACGATGCTCTCCAAGAAGAACTCTTTCTGGTGTCGGTTACTCACCGTTACTGCTCCGGGCATGCCAAAGTTTGTGTCGATGACAAACTCGGCTGTGTATACCACTCTGTCAGCCTTTGTGTTTCTCTTCTCGAACCAATCCTTCACTGCCGCCATCCCAGTCTTCTTTGCCCTCTTTGTCACTGTAACATCAACATTTGTAAGACAGATATAGTTGGAATCAGCTGTTAACGTTTTTAGGTACTTCATCATTAGCTACAAGGTGCAAGTGTTTATTACATGGATCGATATCCGTTCCGATGAGCTCCAACATGATGTTCCGGCCGACCTTGTCGGCAACGGCATCGAGTTGTTTAACCATGTTCTCCTTTAAATCTTCCTTCCTCTTTCTCCTTACAGTCACAGAGGCTTTGACTGTGAATTTCACATTTGGCTTCTCTGGTGGGGTGACGACTCTCACTAGCTTCTCACTTAATCTGGCAAATACTGGACCCACCAACTCCCTCCTTGATTGGGAGTAGTTGCACTTCTTCTTCCCTCTGAAGTTGGTAGAGGTAGATGGGAAGGAAAGTTTATAACTTCCAAGATCACCGCCCAAAAAGGCTGTTTTTGTAGAGAAGCTTGATGGTTTTCCAAGAACAGGAGTACCCACTAAGCTCCTTGTGGTAGCCATCTATGTCTAAGTTCTAGTGGTTTAAGATGTTGGGAATTGGGATTATGTTGTGTCTGGTTTAGGAGGTGGTTTTTGGTTTGAGATGGTTGGGATTCTGGTGTCTGGTTAAGGTAGTGTTGGTATCTTGTTTGCTATTTATATAGAGGATGGGGAGGGGTAGAATGGGAACAGAAAATTTGTCTCCGTGTGTTTGGTTTTGGGGCACGTTTTCTTCCTTTTACTGGTAAAGAACGAGCTAAAAACTAGGAAAACGCACGCATGCAAAACCGGCAACTTCCTGGTAGTAGAAGACCTGAGGTTCAAATAGACTTTTTTACCCAACACAAAACCAATATTTCCTATTGGCTCCTTCCTCTGTTCTGCACTTTTTTTTGTTCTGTACTTTAAAATACTTTATTTGTGCAGAAATCTATGCGGATTCTGCGCTTTCCGTCGTTAAGATTTCTTTGCCGTTTATTTTGAACATATAAGATAAGGTAAATCTTATTTTTCAGATTACGCAAGCGATTTTTTATTTAAGTTTGACATAAATGATAACCTAATTCCGTATCTAAAGCGTGTGTGTTCTTGCGGATCTACAAGTGGAGTAGACTTTCTTAGACAACTATAGTTGAAATTGGTTCAACATACTTAAGTGATACAAGAATAACTTTAATTTCTTACAAGCGTATTTTATCTCTCAACCTTTTCGTGTGTGTTCCCAACTGCACTTGTATTGTCTTCAGAGTCCTTGTTCTTAGCCTTTTTTCTTTAATATGCCTACCGAACTGTTTGTCTAGATTATTAGAGTTTGTTTTCATTTTTTACTATTTTAATTTTATTTTGCTTTTCACTACGTATAAAACATTTATATCACTTTTTTTGATAAAGTAAAACTCGTACAGGTGAAATAAATCAATAGTTCATAAGTAATGATTATTGACCGAGTTTCCTCTAATTGTTTAATGGTTTGGTTGTTGATCTCAGTCTTTGTTCAAACATTTAATTCGGTGGTTTACGCATATTGCTATATTTTAATATGACTGGTGAGTTCATAAAGATTGAACGAGAAGATGCTGGTCAAGGTGTGACTATAATTACACTAACAACAACAATAACTATAATTACACTAAAAAACCTTGAAAATATTACACTGCAAAATCTAACTTATATGTGGGTTAAAACAATTCTTATAACATAAAAAGCTTACATGTATCGTTAAGAAGAAGATTTTTATTTGGGATGATTTTTATGTTTATATACAAATATTTACAGGCTGGCCTTACCATATTGAATCTTTCACCCTTGGTAAACAAGAAACGGTGCTTAAGGCAGTCTTGTTAACATTTAACAATTAACCTTTCCATGCAAGACGACGTGGCGAGGGTATGCTTGGGATTATGAGAAAAGATAGTGGAAAATAATGTCAAATGGATGTTTAGGATGTTAAATTGGTTTGAGATTTGGTATGGACGGAGAGACCGCGTTGACCGAAATTCTTCCATCGGTATGAACGGTCAGCAGTATCCCAAATATACTAAACAACAAAACATGTGAAGTTAACCTCTCCAAACTGGGATGGATGGAGACTTTTTTAGTAGCGTCGTTTTTTACTTGCATTAAAAAATGTGTAAAATTATACATTTCTCCCAAAAAATAAATAGTTAACTTTTTGCCATGTAGTCTGCCTTGAGTTTATAAGTGAAAATAGCGTGTTTCTCTGTTGGGGTTGTCTTTGCAACTTCGCATGTAGTGGTGAACAGTTAAGTAAATTTATAAATTTTAATTCCAAGAATTGATGTAAATAGGAATTATTCATTTTTGTGTTATAGGAGCTTGACTTCTTGTAAAGATTTTCCTAAAATGTGAGTCGTGAAATTAGGGTTTTAGATTTTCCAAAAAGGACAATGAGTTTTTTGCCGACCAAACTCTAGGTTGCCTTGTGTCATGCATCGTATATGTTGTAATTATAATTCACTTGTAAAGTTGTATTTGTTTTAAGCATCGACTACAAATTGGACAAGTGTCTCCACTAAATTTCTCAAAGCCAAATTAGCAAATGAACTCCACTTTGATCTTCCTAGACCTTTTTGGCATGGAAAAACACATGGTGTAGGATTATCATATGTCAGAAAATGGGAACGTACGGTGTCGTGTAGATGGCCACAAGGGTAATTAGCAAATTGACCAAGCAATAAGCTAAATGGAGCATTTTGTTTTTCTTTATTTTCTTGTGTATGTTTTCAGTAAGTTTCTTCCGCATGTATTTTGATATTAAGGTTTTAGAAAAGTTTTCGTGAAACAATGCTAGAATCTTTTTATAATGATTTGAAAATTGAAATATTACTTCGTCTCTTTACTGGGGGCTTGTTTGGTGTTGCTCCGTACAGCTCTCGATTTTTTGGATTTCTCAGCATTAAAGATTGCAGGCTGGACTTCTTCCCGCATTTTCAAATGTGTTAATCGAACATAGTCACTGGGTTCTATCAAATAGTAATAACCCAATCGGTAGATGTATACGTGTGGTTTTTAATAAGATAAATCAATTATATTTAGCAAAGCAGGGTGTATCATATAAAAATTGTGATAAAAAATATCCAGTGGCCCCTGGAATCTGACCAATCGTGGGGACTCGAGTCACTTGACTGTGGTTAGGTGGAGTTATTTCAGGACCAATTCCTAGGGCTAGCTGCCTAGCAGCATGAAAAATTAAAAATGGTCAATATGAAAAATTACGGATGTGTGAGTGAGGTTCTATTTTAAGTGAAACCCACGTCACCATCATCCTTCGTCAACTCCACTTCTAGAATGCAACAACAAAGCATGTGGCGGTTGTGTTTGCTATGTGGCACGTCATAGGAATATCATTGGTGATAGAATGGCGACAAGCTAGCGTTGTTTCTTGGAATATTTTAACAAATAGCGACAATTCACATAATTATTCACGAAGGCGTGTTTTTCGAGTTTTTTTTATATTATAATTTTGCTATATTAATACCGTTTATTTAGACTATTGTCAACATCCCAATGAACATTGAGATTAGGACCTGGTGTTACTCCTCGGGCCCGTTTGGGAAGCAACGTCGCAACGGGGGTGGTGTGGCAATGTAGTATTTATATCCCAAACAACTTCTTAGGCGTTTTGATTCTTGCGTTGCACTCTGACGCTACACTCACATGCCACCACACAAGAAGAATTAGGTTTTGAGTCTGTTTTATATGTGACTAGGGGTGCAAATAGTTACAAACTATCTGAGTATTTGATTCAAATATTTATATTTAGTTGGTATTTGGAAAGTTCTATGTTATCAATTTAATTTCGGATACGAATTTGGTTTAAAAAAATTAACAATTAGAAATTGGATACGAATTCGGATAGAAGGTATTTCAAATTTGAATTATCCGAATTATTCGGATATATGGTCAGATACACACATTAGTATTCGAAAATTTAGTATTTGAATCCATAATCATTAGTATTCGAAAATATCCGAATACCAATTAGTATTCGAAAATTTTGAATATTCGGATTCGAATTCAGATAGTTCTTCTGATTTCAGATTCAAATTTGATAATGGTTTATGGAATTCGAATTCGAATTCAGATATACTAAGCATCCGAGTCAAATTATCCGAGTTGCACCCCTATTTGTGACGCCTAATTTTCTTCCCATAACACCCTCACCTTTTGAAATATTTATCATGTTTCTTGTATATGTGTATCATGATATCATCTAGCGTTTTACCCAATTTAGGTAACGTTTGGATTTTATCCACAACCTAAGTATATTCTTGCATTTTACCTGGAATCTAGGTAATTTCTTGTAACCAACTTAAGCAAATTATTATATTTGACCGAAATCAAATAATTTCTTGTATTTTAATCAAATTTTAGGTAATTTCTTGTATCTTACCAATCTCAGGCAATTTTATTGTATTTTACCAAAATCAAGTGATTTCTTGTATTTTACTACTATATCTAGATAATTTCTTGTATCTCAACTAACTGAAGTAATTTATTGTATTTTACCAAAATCATGTGTTTGCTTATACTTTACCTACTACCTAGATAATTTTTTTATCCTATCCAATTTAAGTAAATAAAGTTTATCAAAGGGTTTCAAAAACAACAAAAGTTTACTATGTAATAACCAAACAAGTAAGTGTTGCGGTGGGCTTAATTTTCACCACCTGCGATTGGAAAAAAATTACGTTTGGAACGCCCACCGTGCAATTATAATTTTTGCGACTGAGTGACCTTTTTTTAATATGGAAAATGATATATGGACGCGGACGTCAGGAACAATTCCCAATTGGTTGCTGATGTGACAGATTTAATATTTTATTATCACGTGGGTGTAAGTGCGTGTGCGTGACTATATGCGACGATTCAATTCCAAATACATATTTAAATGTTTTTTCTTCCCTCATACCTCTACGACTCTACTTTCTCCCTAAACTTTCATATTCCGTCTTCCTTATCCCTGCGTGGGTAGAGTTTCCAGTGAAGCTTCGTCTCCTAGACAATACGAGCGTCTCCTCGACGACGACAACAAAGTCGGGAGGGCGTCTTCGGGAGTCGCACTTGTAGACGGTGATGAATGCGGGAGGTGGTGAGCTTGGAGATGGTGATGGGGTCGAAGGGGCTTTTGAGAGTGTTGTGAATGTGGGTGTTTTTGTGTTGTGAATGAAACTGGAATGTGTTGAGTAATCATATTTATGAGTGTCCAAGTTCGATTCTAAATTTGTTTGATAAGTACTTGAAAAATTCTAACTTTGTATTTGTAGTATTTTCAAGAGTTATGAATGATTTGTCACTTTCTTTTGTCCAACATTTTTGTGTTTGTAACTGTTATGTTCAAGAGTTATGAATGATTGATATGTTTGGATGTAAATTGTGGTGTAGATGTAAAGTGTGGTGATCATGATCTAATAAATAAAATACAATTTTACATGATATACTTACCAATCCATCAACACCAACTGCAATGGGATAGAATCCTAGCAGTATTATGTGTCCAAAATCATTACAGAATGTATCCAGAATCAGACCAGAATGTGTCTATAATGTGCCAGAATCAGTCCATAAAGAATGTGGCCATAATCAATCCAGAATGTAGCAAGAATCACTCCATAATGTATCCAAAATCAGCCCATAATGTATCCCAAATCAGGCCAGAATGTATCCATAATGTGGCAAAATCAGTCCATAAAGAATGTGTCCAACATTATTTCTAGAATGTTTCCAAAATGTGGCCAGAATGTTTCCAAAATCATTCCAGATGTGTCTAGAATTAGGCCAGAATGTGTCTATAATGTGTCAGAATTAGTCTATAAAATTGTGTCCAGAATCATTCCAGAATGTGGTCATAATCAGTCTATAAAGAATGTGTCAAGAATGATTCCAGAATCAGTTCAGAATCAGTCCATAATGTGTCAGAATCAGTCAATAAAAAATGTGTCCAGAATCATTTCAGAATGTGTACCTAATGTTTCCATAATGTTTCCAGACTGTTTCTAGAATGTGTCTAGAATCATTCCAGAATGTTTCCAAAATGTGTCCACAATGATTCTAGAATGTGTCCAGACTATTTCCAGAATGTGTCAAGAATGATTCCAGAATGTGTCCATAATGTTTCTAGAATGTGTCTACAATGTCTCCATAATCAGTCTTGATTGTTCCAAAATGATTCCATAATGTGTTCATAATGTGTTAAAATCTGTTCATAAAGAATGTGTCCAGAATCATTTTAGAATGATTTCAGAATGTGTCCATAATGCTTCCAGAATGTGTCCACAATGTTTCCAGAATGTTTCTAGACTGTTTCCAAAATGTGTTCATAATGTTTTCAAAATGTTTTCAAAATGTTTCCATAATCAGTCCATATTGTTTCCAGAATGTATCCATAATGTTTCCAGAATGTGTCCACAATGTTTCAAGAATGTTTCCAGGCTGTTTCCAAAATGTGTTCAAAATCATTCCGGAAACCATAATGTTTCCAGAATGTGTCCAGAATATTTTCAGATTGGCTCCATAATCAGTCCAGATTGTTTCCAGAATGTATCCATAATGTTTCCAGAGTGTGTCCAGAATGTTTCCAGAAGGTGTCCATAATCATTCAGAATATAATCATAAATCTTGAAATGTGTTCTCTAATAATCGGGATATGTTTTTTCACGTATTAATGATATGTCCAAATTTCCATGCACAACAGTCATTCTCCGGGATAATGGATATTTTATTTTTTAAATTTCAAACGCTTTGTCAGTTCAACCATTATTCTGACAACGTATTTGCTGAGTAGGTGCTGACATGTTGCGCGTCATACTTGTCAATGTATCAACGTACTTGCTGAGTGGGTGACAACTGACAACTGACGATGAAGGTCACTAACCTTTTTTTTTCTTTTTTACAAAAAAACAAACATTTCAATAAATATTTTTTCCTCTGTATTGTGCCATTTCATGATTTCGGAAAGTTGAGAATTCCGTACGGTGAAATTCTTCAATAATTATTAATTGAGCAATTATTTGTTAATACCGAATAGTGTCTAATGTTGATAGTTCTTAGTTTTACTACAAGTTGGCCATTTCAAAATAATATCGAAAGAATCTACTTGCTGAACCGTTCTATGTTGATAGTTCTGATTAATATTATTGCAAGTTGGTCATTTCAAATATATATATATATATATATATATATATTTGAAGAAGCAATTTCAATTTGACCTCAATAAATGAAACAAGTTAACACGAGTGAGCTTGCATGTGAGTGACGACGACTCTCTCATCCACTTATTGATCGCAAGAGTTTCAAAATTGTAAAATCTAAAGAAACACCCCTATTTGTTCCACAACACGTTTTGAGGGGGGGGGGGGGGGGGGGGGATGTACAACACTATCCAATACCACATTGAGTCACCGACTTATATAATTAAAAGTTGCATGAAAATTGAATTTCAACTCACACATAATATATTCCCTTACTGTGTGTGTGTCACGCAAAGGAAAAGAAATATATTCCCTTAAATTCCCAAGTATAAGGTTTTTTACCTCTCAATTTCCTCCCCACCCGTCTTGAGAATGTGAGAGAAATCACAATCTTAGAATTCCAGGTCATTTTCACTTCTCTAGGACCACCCCTCACCCTCTCCAACCACCTCTGGTGACCTTCCCTCTGGCAACCTCCTTTTTTCGGTCACCTCCGGCAACATCCCTTCTGGTTACTTCCAACCACCTTTTTTCTAGATACCTTCGACGGCAACCTCCGTCAATCCCTTTTTCCGACCACCTCCAACGACACCCCCTCCAACCACTCCTTTTCCAGTGACACCTATTTTTGTGCACAAGAAGCAAGTGGTCAGAGGGGGTGTCACCAAAGGTGACCGGAAAAGACATCGTCGGAGGTGGTCGAAATAGGCATCGCAGGACGATTCTGTCCCTTTGAGGGATAGGTTTCGTCCCTCCGTGGGACAAGTTTCGTTCCTCTGTGAGATAGATTTGTCCCTAAACTTAGTTAACATGCACAAACAACATAATTTGAATTCCACCAGATTCCAATTAACGACACAAATAACAGAATTTGATCAAATAGAATTTTAATTCTGTTGTATTTTATTTTATTTTACTTTCTATTTGTCTCTCATAATCAACTTTCCCTTGTTTCTTGTGCACAAACACAGTACAAATGTAACCGAACATGTCGTGGGGATGTTGCGGGTAGGGGTGAGCAGAAAAATCCAAAACTTCGGATACTCGTTTTTCCAATCCGGTATCCAATTTTTTACATCCGAATATTCGGATATCCGATCATAATATCCGGATCGGGTATCCAATCCGATTTTCTACTCCCTTTTTTGGACAGAATTCAGATCAAGCCTTTGGAGAATTCGGATATCTGAATCCGAATTATGAATGCTTGTCAAATCCGAATAACCGGATTCCCACGAATCCCTTTTCATCTGACTGAACCCTATCCTCTCCAGTCCACCGTCCCCTTCCTCTCCAACTCCGGCATTACTATAAGAACAATATAAGAACATTGACTTTATATTGGAATCTGAATTCCAAATTGACTTTGTGATTTTTATTTGTTACGAATCATTTGATTTTTTCGTGTTTATGGTGAAAAATCAGTTTTGTGAATGTTTTGGTGATTATGATTTCTTTATCCCTGCATAATTATTGATACAGTAAATTATTATTATTATATTGGACTGAAATTTTGATTGGAAAGTTTAGAGAATGTGTGAAAATTTATGCAGATATTTATGGGAACAATAACCGGATATTCGGAAATCGGATATCTGAATTTTCGGATACTCGAAATCCGTATATCCAGATTGGATCCGGAATGATATTTTGGTGATCCGAAAAATCGGATATCCGGATTTCAGGTATCGGAAAATTCGGATATCTGGTTTTGCTCACCCCTAGTAATGGGTAGAAATTTCTTAGATTATGAGATTTTATCAAGTTTATGAGAGTTTTTGGGGATTTTGATTGCATTGAAATTTTAATTTCTTAGAATTTTGATCTTTCGGGATTTTTTCGGATACTAGTAGTAAGATAGGTAAATAAAAACTTTCACAATTAATCTAATTCAAGTGTATTTATTTATCCACATATGAGCAAAATGCCCAATCAAACCACTTCCAATATTTTTAGTATCGTCCTTATAAATTTAGACGATCTTTAATTTCCTAAATTCATAGTACCATTAACATACGATGAAACAAAACTTTACGTCGGAAGAAACCCCAATTCCCAGCTGACCCCGTCACGCCTATATGTGGTAATGGGTATCCTATAATCGGTCAAATCGTAATCGAACTGGGATAAAACAGATATGGGTCGGATATTGTTACCCAATTTCAGAACCGAGCCGGTTCTGGTTCTAGCTACTGGAATCAGATTCGGATACATAACTGGTGTATTATTAAAATAAAAAAATTAGTCCTAAAGAGTTGTTGTGAAAAATGAAAATAACTGTTTTACTGGTAAGTATTTTTTTTACAAATTTGGTGTGGATCTGATTCTGGCTATCCAAGTAGGGAATCGAGCCGGATCCAGTTCGGTTCAGGATACTCAAATAAAAAACCGATCCGATTCCGGTTCTCCCAATACCCGAACCAGAACCGATTCATTACCATCTCTAGTCATGCCTAAACCCGAGTCTCTCCTCCTCCCTAAATCTGATCTCCTCCTCAGCTCATCGTTCCTCCCTAATTCCCCAATTCGATCGACACAACTCTTTTTGTAATGATTTTTATTTGTGTTTTTATTTTAAATAGTTTGTCCCACCTATATATTTTTTTCTCTTCTGAATCCGCCCCCTGTGACACACTCCATACGCTTGTTTTCCGTCCACTCCACCTGATACCAAACGTACACAAATATATGTCAAGATACACAATATTAATTTTTGGGAGCTACTATTCGTCGCCGGAAAACTACTTAAATCGCCCCAAAAAATGACATTTTTGCCATTAACAAATCAATCAATACACATTTCGTCCCGTGTCTTTAAACAATGTGTTTGACTCCATTTTACTTACATTCCTAGTACCAACACCACGAAAATGTCTAGCGAAGCACCTGAATCCGGCGAGGTAACGAGGGCGGAATTTTTTTCCCGACTCGGGCGTCGGGCGGCTTATCCAGACGCCTCCACCTATGCGGAGGCGTCTTAGACGGACGCCTCCACAAAGGTGAAGGCGTCTGGCTAACACACCACCACGTATGTGGATGCGTGTTAGGCAGACGCCTCCACCTTGGTGGAGGCAGCTTAGCCAGACGCCCGTTTTTTTTTAATTTTTTATTTTCTGTTAAATTCAATTTTTTTCAGGTTCCGTTGCAAGGCTTCGGTGGTGATGGAGTAGATTACAGTGAGCTTTTTGACAATAAAGAAATATTTACAACAATCAAGGAAGCTTGTAAATAAGCGAAACAAGTTGCACTAGGAGCCGGATTTTTTTGGTTATATCATCATACAAACCAAAAGCAGATAACCGGATGGATTGTTACCTGAGATGTGATCGCAGACGTGAGATGAGTTCTCGTGATACGAGTATTACACTGCGAAAGAATACGAAAAGAAAAGGTTGCAGTTGTCGGTTTTTGGTAAAAGTGGTGGAGCGACAGGATCGTGATGGATGAGTCATTGTTTCTAGTAGCATCTATGGGCAGCACAACCACCTACTTGCAGTTTATTCAGAGGGTCACCGACAGGTCAGCGGACTTAGTGCTGGGGCAAAACAAATTGTTCGTGATATGACAGAGGCACAAGCAAGACCCCGTAACATTTTGTTGGCGGTAAAGAAGAAATTCCCGGACGATAATCCAAATCAAAGACACATTTATAACTTCAGAGAGTACATGAGGATGACGAAATCTGAAGACAGGAATCTCGCGCAGCAGTTTCTCAGGGAGGCAGTGCAGCTTAAGTATTTGCATTGTATTGTGGCAGATGAAGAAACTAATGTCTTGACTCACACATTTTTGGCACATCCAACTTCAGTTCAGTTGTTGCGTACATACCCATTCGTAATCTGTATGGATTCGACGTATAAGACGAACAAGTACAAGATGTCTTTGTTTGAGATGGTTGGAGTTACTCCAACAAACATGAATTTCCTCGTCGGATATGCGATTTTGCAGGATGAGACCGAGTCTAGTTACCAGTGGGTGTTGGAGAGGTTGCGAGATCTGTTATTGGATATTATTAGCCCGACTGCAATAATTACAGACCGGGAGATGGGTCTGATGCGACCAGTGACAGAGGTTTTTCCTGAGTCTGCTCATTTACTATGCACCTGACATATCAACAAAGACGTGTACAACTACGCATACCACGTATTCGGCAAGGACAAGCAACTTGCAGAGAGTTTTAGGCGTGGAAGGTGGAGGAGAGTCATGTTTTCTGATTCACAGACGGATTATGATAGAGGAGTCCATAATCTGAAAGATTCTTACAACTCCTGGTCAGTGCTGACGGAGTATGTGGAAGACACGTGGTTGGTGCATAAGGAAAAAATTGTTTTGAATTGGACGAATAAAGTTTTTCATTTCGACAACACTACGAACTGCAGGGTGGAAAATGCACATTCGGCTCTGAAAGAGTGGATCACTACATCGACTGCCGCTCTCGACACTCTTTTCGACCGCGTGAACTTGGCTATTGAAATGCAGCTGACGAATATTCGGAACTTTCTTGAAGATTCGAGATGTCGAATTGTGACAAACTACAGAGGTCCTTTGTTTCAGCATATAAATGGTCGAGTTTCGCATCACTGCTTGTCGTTATTGACTCAGGAGTTGAAGAGAATGCAGAACTTAAGTAATGAAATTGAATGTCGTTGTGGGTGTGTTTTCCTGACAACACATGGGATTCCTTGTGCCTGTACCATGTACGAGTGTTTGGCGTCAGGTGATGGAATTTATTTAGAGCAGATTCATCCATTCTGGAAAACACTTGTCATCGGAGAAGGAGTCCAGATGTCAGAGTTTGTTGATCAGTCATCCAAGACGTCGAGCATTTTTGGAAGCTAGTTGATGAGATTTTGGAGAGCGACCCTGCAGTAATTCGTAGTGCCTCTCGTATTTTATACGAACAGTTACACCCCGATCAGTCAAACTATGGAGAACCCGCAGAAAATATTAAGGTACGAGGTCGACCTAGGGGAAAGTCGACACGTCGGGACCCGAGTGCCTTCGAGTATGCTGAGCGAGGTCATGGTCGGTCTGACAGTAGTGGGAGCAGGGGTCGTCGTCGGTCTGGCAGTAGTGGGAGCAGATGTCGTGGTCGGTCTTCCAATTCGTCTCGATCGTCCGTGAATACGGGCACATGATCTTCTGGTATGACGATATCTTTGTTGTTATGTTTTTTAATATATATCAGTAATGTAGATGGGGTTGAATATATTATCTCTTAATTTTGTTATTTTAATGAATTGTTATTTACCTATCTTACAGTGTCCGGACGGATTGACGTGGATAACTTCCCATATGTTGATAGACTGCCAGGAATCATTTTACTATTTCTGGAAAGGTGGAATGACGTACGTGCTGATGGCAACTGTGGATTTCGATGTGTTGTCGATGTCTTCCATGGTGGTCAAGAGAACTGGTTGTACGCCCGTCGTGCGATTTCTAATGAGATAGGTGCACATCATATATATGAGAGTGTCTATTTCGGCAATGTGGGAGAGACTCGTCAACGAATTGATTGGGGCGGGGGAGTTTGTGGCGAGAATCATTATATGGAGGTTTTGTCCGACTTGTTTCCTATTGCTAATTTTTACAAGTGTGCGGTCATGTATTTCGCAATTAGAACGGATGGTTCGTTGTTCCCGTGTCTTACTTTTCTACCTTGGGAGAGTCTGTCTGCCATGACAAGGCATGTCAGAGAGTTGGTCATAGCTCATTTTGGGAGTTACAGACATTTTATTCGTTTGGAATTAGCTGATAATTTCCCAGTACCTCCTATAGCGACCTTATGGTATCAAATGCGAGATGAGAGTGTTGTTGGATGTGAGGATCAGTACGAAAGTAGGATGGAGTATTGGAACCGGTTACGTGGTACATTTTGATTTTAATTTGTAATGTTTTTGTAATGTATAATATATGGTGTATTTCTACTTATATCGTGTTGTTCTTTTACCGTATTTTAAATTTAAATATTATTTGATATCTAAAGAAATAAGTTAAAGATATTTTCGTGAAAAATAAAATTTAAAAATACAATACTCAAAGAAATATGTAGAAGATATGTTCGTCAGAAATAAATAATAAGAGTACAGAAATAAGCATAAGCAAATACCAACAAATGTAGTAACAGTGCAACATATAACGAAACGAAAGTAAAAGCAAGACAACTACAACTCAGCATCTGAATCATGGTCCGAAATGCCCAACTGGCTGCTCCAATCCTCGATGAGGCGATCCCAATCTGTACATGCAAGTCTCGTATCCTCAGTCGGCATGATGTCTCTCTGTCGCAAGAACGGTTGCGTACACCGTATCGCCCTACTCATCCACTGTATGTAAAATAAAAATTAGCGTACAGTAACAATAATAACAAAATATACTTTACAATTAAAAATAAAATTAGAAACTTACCGCATCGGCACATGTCCTATCCAGTGGTCTGCAACACTCGTCCACAACATCGATACTAACACCACCGCCACTCCAAATTGAGCTATCCTGCCGAAGACCATCCAGGCTGACACCCAGCAACTCAGATACATATAACTTCAGCTCAGATGTCGGCGCCTGCACACTCACCATAGGACCCTCAACAGGAATGAGCAGAATCTGAAAGACGTCATGCAACATGATCGTCATCTCTCCGAACGGCAAGTGGAAAGTGTTGGTGTCAGGCTGCCACCGCTCCACGAAAGCCAAAATCAACGGCATGTCGATGCAAGAAAACATGTTGTACGACAAGTGACTCAATCCACTGTCAACTACGGTCGTTGTCATATCCTCAGTCATCACTGAACGTCATGCCTGCAATGTCGTACAGGTTCTGTGCCGATTATGGCACTTCAAAACCTTCCGATCCTCGCCATCCCAGATGCGTCTGGCGGTATGACCTCCGAAACTCGGAATGACGCTGCCATCTACAGGACCACCGGGTATAATATCCGTGACGATCCAAGACTCGTCCTCACCCCTCTTCTTCTTCTTCTTCTAAGCTCGGGCGTCTGCAGTGCACGGACTCGAATCACCGGTCACAAACCGGCCACCTCGGCCCTTCCTAATGACCTACTCAGCTGAAGGACCACAATGTCTCCCCCGTCCTCGACCGGACTGATGTACCGCCTCCTCCTGTGGCCCCAAGTCATACCGGCCCCCATCGTCACTCTCGTCGTGACTCGTCGTCGTCTGAATCATCCTCATCTGAATCATCATCGTCGTCGAAAGAATCCCCAGGTATCTGACGACGACGTAACAGATCTCTCTCTCTCCTAAATGAAGCAGAAATACCACGTGTACGTGGATGACGAGGACCTGACTCGTCTGCTATACTACGTATCGCGTGTAAGGGAATTGATTTCCCTTTTCCTCCACGGTAACCCGATGACTATTAATTCAATTTTAAAAATAAAAATTTATTAATGGATTTACTAAAATAATTAAACTAATTATTAACTTAATAATCAATTTATTTAGCAATTATCACAGTTAATCAATAATCCTTTACTAAAATCGTGCACAACTAATTACTAACATAATAATCAATTTATTTAGCGATTTATTTATTAATTATCACGATTTATAATCAATAAAGGATTTACTAAACTAATTTAACTCATTATTAACATAATATTCAATTTATTTTACATTTATCACAATTTATAATCAATTTAAATAAATTCAAAAAAAATCGGGGTGTTTGCGGGAGACGCCTCCCCTACGTGGGAGGCGTCTCCCGCGGACGCCCGACCAAAAAATGTTTTTTTAAAATTAATTAAAATAAACAAGGCAATTTACCAGATGTGAGTAGTCCGAGGTGTCCACTGGTTCTTTTCCTGGCCTCCGAGACATTCTATTTGGTGAATAGAAGAGTGAAATGAAGAGTTATATAAGTAGAAATGATAGATGGGCAAAATGGTAGTCTGTTGGAACGATTTAAGTAGTTTTACGACGACGAACAACGGTTCGGTCTTTTTTTCCTATAATTTGCGGGTAAGTTGGAGTGACGTAAAGTATTGGACGTGCACTCTTGACAAAATATACTTTTTGGGTTGGGGCGGTTGCTTAAGTGCTTGCTTAGTTGGTGGATCTTGTGGGCCACATATTAGTTAGAGTCTTAATATTATACATGACGCCTAACATGCATTTCGTCATGTATAGCCTTAATATTATTAAGGTTATACATGACGCCTAACATTTCGTCGTTGTTAAAGTTAGCACGTCACTACATCAGTGATAATCTTTGGCGGTTGACAATCTAATACCATGATTTCAGGTAAGAGTTAGCACGTATATATTTGCCGACATGTGTGCGAACTTTGGCCGAGTCTACCAATGTTACGATTGGTTGTTGAAAATAATATGAAATTCCAGTTTGATTTATATATCGGATACGATTTTTGACCGATTCAGTTCATCATTTGAATATATTTTTCCTGCCATAGAAAACGCAATTGAAAGTGTTAGTAAGTTTCACATTAGTTGATTTATGAGTATTTTCCTATGATATAATATGTCAATTTTCTATTAATTACCTATTAATTTTGAATTTGATATCCGTACTTTAATATTGTATCAAAGTCAAAATATCTAATAGTCGGCCGAATACAACCATCTATGTCAATGCACAAACATGAAAAAATATTGGTCATTGAGAATATTCAACGATGGTTTATTTCTAGGTATTTTTTAGGTTGTAACATGTTGAGTCCTTTCTAGGTATTTGGAATTGGATACACATACTCTGTGAAAGGGAAAATACATAAATGTTGATAAATAATATACAAATAGCTAGATAATTCTTGTCACCCTGAAATATGTGTTTTTACAATACATTTTTATCCATGCAAATATTGACGAAGTCCTTAAAAAAATTACACTAACCATTAACTAATAACCTATTAGCAATACTACTATTTTCGCAGCGTCGACCACGTATGAATGTATGACGCCAAACATATGCGAGTGAAATAAACACTGGCAGTTAGCCTGTCAACACTTATACAACCACACAGGTTAATTTTGACGTTGTTGATGTACCAATAATTTTGTTCTTTGCCAATAATACGGACCATTTCTTCGTTTCCTTTTGGAAGCCGCAACAACAATTTCTTCCGACTTCCATAAAAAAATGTATATCGTCTTTGAAAAAGAGTTCTGTTGGGTTGTCACGTCGATATGTAGATTTGAACTTTGGAGCTTTAAATTCGGTGGAATGTTTTATAGAGCAAATTCAATACCATGTCCAAAACATTGTTTTATGGTTTATCCTCGGATTCTTGGGTTCTTTGATTAAGTTGTACTTGTTAGGTAATGTTTAGTTTTAAAAGTCAAGAATCTAACAATACTTAAGCTAACATCAGTCACGTCGCTTATTTTGTTGAATCCATTCTTAAGTTTCGCGTTCACTTTCTATAGTGCAAAGTTGAATTTCGAAGGATCCATGAAAATTCTTTATGAATTCTCTATAGTAAAATTTTCAATAAAAAATACTACATTAAAAAGGTCCAATCAAGTGAATTTAAATTTTAAACCATCGAAAAGAAATACAAGCTTGAGCTTGTATTAATGATGTTACACTCACTAACTATATATACGCAATTTTTCCTATTTCAAATTGATAAAAATCAACCGACATATATCAACTGAAGCCCACTTCCAAAATTCAATTGATATGTATCAATCAATTGAATAAGAAGGATCGGGTTCCTCTCCAATTCAAAGTGAAATGAAGTATATACTTGAACCATCTAAAAGAAATGAAATTGTATCAGTCATAGACAAGATGTGCATCCTGGCAAGTCCGAGGACTAGTTGGGAACGAGGTGGAAAACAAGTTTGATCCCTACTTTTGTAATAACATGTGTGGTCACATTGTACTTCAATAATCAATAACTAACCACTTATCAAAGAAAAGAAATCGTATTACTCAACTTACTCTCACTTATTATTGGCGGAAGAATTTTGTCCCATTTCAGACTGACAAAATTCAACTGACAAACCTGATATGTCAAATGAAGTACCACATTTACACTATCCTAAACTAGTATATTCCATTTGACATATCAGAATTTTGTCCCATTTGACATTTCCACGCAACGAAATTCTTCCATTAGAGTTGCGGGTTACGCAACTAAACTACTAATGGAAGAATTTCGTTGCGTGAAATTTTCGGTTTGGACATCTTACTTTACACGCCTTGAAAATGCAATGTTTGCCCATTTGGCAATTGACAATGGACTTTGGACTTTTTTTGGTGTCGGCAAAAAAGTTTCACCTAAAATTCTTGCGTTTTTTAAACTCCATCGATACAATGAACGTGTCGTCTGCCCGAGACTACACATAACAGAGTAACTGTTCAGATTTGATTAGGCTTCGTTTACTCATTAAACATGTTGCTCAGCAAAACCACTCGGCACGTTTTATATTCTTACACCATCTTCGTGATTTGCTTTTCTTATGGAATATAATCTTAGATTTCCCTAAGATTTGTTTCTTCTTTCATGTCAACGTTACCTCAGTACTTCAACTCCCGCATGCGCGAGATACGGAGATCTAAGTGAATGCAACCGTACTCCTGTAAAAACATAGATCTTATTTCCTATTGACCAAATGATGTGACGTATAACCAATTATCTACCGTCTCACAATAAATAAGAAATACAAATCGTTTAAATAATTATTTAATATAGTCTATTATTATCCAAATACCCAAAAGAACCAATTTAATGTTTGACATAGTGGTCGTTTCTTCTTTTGATTTTTCTCAAATCTCAAAATTTGTTATCGGGAAACCCTAGTTTTAGAAGTTAAATCTCATTTAGAAAGTTTTGGGTCATGTTTGTGTATGGTGAAACAAACAAACATACAATTACACACCACAATTTTATGCCTAATGACTAATGGAGTAGGAGGACGTGGTGTTCCAAGTAATTTTTTTAATTAATAAAAAAATTCTACGAAATTAAATATTTAGAAGAAAAAACCCCAAAGATTTGGTACTCTAGTCTGCTCGGGCCAGGCAAGTCCGAGCGGTGGAAGCACGACTCAGACTATCCAGGTCCGAGACATGAGCACTGCTCGAACGTGCGAAGTCCGAGTCGTGACCTCCACCCTTTTTTCAGTTGTTTTTAAAAAAAAAATTCTTTTTAATCTGTTTTTTAATTTTTTTAATTTCAAAATATGTTTTCCAAATTGTTTTATTTTTTTCAAAGATCGACCTCCAAATGACGTGAACGGGAGAATGTGTTGAAAATTAAGTTATTTTATCCAATAAAAATCATTTCTCTTTATCCAACATAATAAATTATTTACAACTAAATATTAAACTAAAACTAATCAAAACAAAAAAGGGTGGGGGTGTCAAGTATGAGTCGTGTATACTCCTTTTTATGGGTGATGGGCTTGTATACCTTTTCTTTATTTTTGTTTTAATTTTTCCTAGATCGACCTTCGAAAATAATGCGGAGGAAAGAGCGTGATGAAAAGTTGAATTATTTTATGCCAAAAAATTAATCTTTTTATCTGGTATAATAAATTATTTACAACTAGATATTAAACCCTCAACTAGTTTGAGATTAAAGACTTTGTTGTATATATTAAAACCAAAAATAAATAAAAAAGGTGTAGCTCATCACCCCTAAAAAGGAGTGTACACCATCAGACTTGGCGGTCCCCACCTTTTTTTTAATTTTTTTAGTTTAATATTTAGTTGTAAATAATTTATTATGCTGGATAAAAAGAATTGATTTTTTATTAGATAAAGTAACCCAACTTTTCAACAAGTTCTTTCCTCAAAATCATTTGGAGGTCGATCCTGAAAAAAATTAAAAAACATTAAAACAATTAGAAAATGTATTTTGAAAAAAAATTAAAAACAAATTCTAAAAAATCCAAACAAAAAACAAAAAGAAAAGTATGGAGGTCAATGCTCAAACTTGGCAAATCCGAGTCATGCTCCGCTGCTCGGACTAGCCTAGTCCGAGCAATGCTTACGTCACAGACCTGGCAAGTCTGAGTTGTGCTTCCACCACTCGGATTTGCCTTGTCTAAGCAGATTAGAGTTCGAGATCTCCATGTTTTTTCCTAAATATTTAACTTCGTAGAATTTTTTTATTGATTAAAAAAAATTCGGCACATAAGGCATATGAGTTCGTAGTATTATGTCGCACCAATTTATAAATAAAAAATGTGTTGGGCAGGTTTATTCGATATATTCGACATTCCTTTGATGAATCAATGGTGATTAGCTCCTTCGAAGAAAATATTTAGATGCTGATCTCTTACTTATATCATTAATCGGTTGAAAGAATAATGATCACTAAGTGGAATTGCATTGTATCAATTGGAATTTTTCTAGCTCGTGACAAAATCTTGTCTCGCCCTCACAATGAGCCATCGAAGTATTATAGGATAGCCCTATCATGAATCATCCACTCCCGACACGCCACATGGCGGACCGAGATCCAACGACATCTTCCACCAATTTCCAACCTCACATTCCTCAAAACCAAACCTCCTCAAACACCCTAGCGAGCACACTTCAAAGTCCACAAAACCACTCTTCCACTACACAATTAACTCCCAAACCCACTAGTCCACCACCACCAATGGCCTCCACCTCCGCCGTCTCGATGGCCATAGCGCCGTTCACCTCCTCCTCCAAGTCCCACCCCAAGCCGTCCCTCCCGACCGTTGTGCGCCTCCCGCAACGCAACGTTGTGAAGGCCTCAGCCTCCATGAAGGAGAATGCGGTTTCTGGCCTAACCGCTGCGGCATTGGTTGCCGCCTTGGTTCTGCCCGACATGGCAGAGGCGGCGCAGCCGGGCGTATCACCCTCCCTCAAGAACTTCATCCTGAGCATTTTGTCCGGGGGAGGAGTGCTCGTGGCCATCATTGGAGCCGTGGTTGGTGTCTCCAACTTCGACCCTGTGAAAAGGAATTAAGACGGGAAAAATGGGTTTGTTGGTTATGTGAATGGTTTGGTCTTTCTTCAAAGGAAAATATTGTGATGGTTGTATGTTGATGGTATATTTGTGCTGCTACTTAATCTATCTCCTTTTTCATGTGTTGGGACTGATCTAATTCTGTGTTGTGGACTTGTGGTTCTGTTCTGCATGTGCTCTTTCTTTGATGGGGTCTGAATAAGAAAAAAACTCTAGATGAACTTATAGATGTATAAACTGCTAAATCAGATCCAAGGAATCTTGACAAAAGATGTAATAAACAATGTAATTTTGAATTTTAAACAAAATTGATGATGATCCAAATATTTGCGTCTTCTTGCTAAATAAAATCAACGGGTTTTGTGCGCAATGAGTGAACAACTCTCCAAGCCAATGCAACCTCCATTTCCGGGGGAGCAACCAGAGCCGCTTATATTCATCTTCTTTTGGTATGTGGATGGGAACCAAATTAGGAAGAGGCGTCATCGGACCAATCTTGCCTTTGGGGGGAGTCCAACATTATCTTAACTTTAATACCCAGAACACCCTGACCATCAAATTGCAAATAACAATGAATAATCTCAACAGAGAGATACCCAGACCTCAAATGTTAAACAATATGTAAGTGGTCAGGAATTAGAGAAACCAAACTGAGAAAACACAAACCTGTCTAAGAAGAGCATGCCTCACTGCTAAGTCAATGTATTCCTTAACTGGCTGGCCAGATGAAATCATAACCCCATCTTTGATTTTCATGGAATTAGCAAGCTGAGCCCTGAGTTTTCCACTCACAATCACCTGATACCAACCAATTGCTTGGGAGCCTAGAAACTATAAATCCTACAATTGTCATATTACTGCATGAAGTAATAAGGTAAAACCTCGCAGTCCTTAGCTCCACTATCCATAACAAACCTCAAAACACCATGGCAAGCCCTAAAAGAAGAATGCACAGCATGAATACTGATACAACTATAAAACAGTGCTTCCAAATCCAAAATATAACTTAATCATACACAAGTTTAAAAATTAATAGTGATATTCATACAAGCTTAAGCTAAACAAGTTGCAAAAATAATATTTTTGTAAAAGATGAAAAGTCATTGGTCAACCTAGAGAAGCAGCGAGCATTTAAAGAGAAATGGAAGATCTATACATGGAAAAAGTTGTATACAGATACATTGTCCAGTTTACAATTTTTTTTTTTAAAATGACCTATTACATTAAGGATATACAGATTTTCAGTTAAAGGAGCCGATAAGATAATGAATTGTGGTACATGAAACATATAATAGTAACAAAAAACACTAAACCCTAGAATTGAATTTTATTTTTTTTAATTTTAAATACAACAATATTTACAATAGAGTAAACATCACGACAGGATCAGGTATAATATTAAGAAATGTACTACTATAACTTGACTGAGATACAAGCCCAATTTGAATAGAGAGAACTTGTAAAATCCAAAGTACAGGTTAATCATCACTGCATCTTAATACCAGTAATAGCATGTTCATGTCCAAACATAGTGATCCTAACAGATAATATGAAATCAAGATCATACAGTGTGGTGGAGAATTTGATGTAGTCATCTTCCGACACAAAGTTGGTATGTGACTACCTATTTGCTTTAAAGATGACATCAATTGATATCAAAAGACTATAAAGTAGATATTATGTAATTCTTAACAAGACATTGGATCTCAATAAACTTCCAAGATGAAAAGAAGTTATGTAGATATAGTAATATACACTAATAAGCACTGAAAATTAGCTACAAAAATCGACAAGATTCAATTTATAGTAGAATGTTATAATACCACATAAACTCTCAAGGCACAAAAGCTATCAATTACCAAATCCAATTGCGCCACAATCAAAACACGAAAAACGTAGAAGGCAAAAACAAATAACGATTCATTGTCAAAACATAAAGATAACCAACATAAATTTGAGGTGCTTAATGCACGCATGTGAGAAACTGAAATTCCAACACAAAAATAGCAACAGAGCAATTGCAACCCATACATCTTTGAACAGAAAGACCACCAAGAAGCTTGTACCAAAGAGATTCAGCCTAAGCAACAGCACAAAACCCCCTATTATTCACCTTCTCAGCATAGAGTTCAACACTATTCTCGGGAAAGTTGAACCTTTTCTGCACCACAGAGGTCAATTCTGTAATCCTCCTACCCTTCTCACCTACCCAACACAGAAAAGCCTAGGAGTTTTCTTGGACAGCTTATAATGACACTCTTTTAAGAAAAAATGTATTTAAAAAAAACAATGTTTTCAAGCCCTTATATTTTGTTTGGAACACACAAAGTACATATTTTGTTTGGAAAATCTACAGTAATACAAAATAAATCTGTAATTTTGACTGAAAATACATTTTTAAAATATGTTGTATCTCTTTCTCCCTCCTACATTTGTTAAGAAATGATCACACCAAAAGCAGCAATTTTCAATCGAAACAGTAGGATGCATATCAAATAACATCTCAACAACACAGAATTCGAATTGGACGTCAACTTATAAAAAAATGCATGTTCAGAATCAAAGCTCCAAAACCAACCTCTAATCCCCCTCAAGTAAACCCTTCTCCTAAACTTCCGAAAATATTTTCAAAATGTATCATATCTTCTTCCTCCTTAATCTCTTAAGAAAAACTAATATTTTACACACAAAAAACAAAAAAAAACTATGTTTTCCAATCTAACCACTATAATTCAAATTGATATGCCAACTCAAAAAATGCAATTTCGAAAGGGGCCAAATTCTTAAACCCTAACGGAATGGAGGGTCACATGGTTTGGGAACAAACTCTAAATTGGAAAACTAATAAAATATCAAATATATTTATGATTGTCATTTCAAAGTAACATGCTTATCCAAACATAGCAAACACAAATCACGTCATTTAATCCCGTCAATTACAAATTCTACGGAACTTACAAATATCGCGTCCAAACGCTACCTAACGGAACGAAGGAATACCGAGAACGTTCTGGTGCGGGCGGCGCGGATGACGATCTCGGTGCACATGGGTGTGACCCTGACCTCGAAGCCGGAGTATCCTTCCTCCGGCTTATTTTTTAGTTTATATAATACATAACCATAATTGACGTTAAATGGATGCAAACAACAAGATATATATATATATATATTATGTTATTATCTTAGTAAATTTAGGGGGGAAATTAAATTAAGAATTCAAATATTCATACAAACTGAATATTTTCCTATACACTATTATCTTTATGATTAACATATTATGTACCATATTTAAACGAATTCTATATTTTACGATTATATCATACTAAATATATTAGAATATATCCATCGGAAGTGGACCACTTTCCCTTAGTTCCGGGTTTACTTTTTTTTTCTCCCCTGCAATGAAAATAAATGTCTCATTTTAGCTTTTAAGGTATATTACAAAAAGGTGAAGTTAAGTACAAAATTCATCTGTCAATATGACGTGGTGCAACTCGTGAAAAAGTGACGAACTAATCTTCGTTATTTTTCCTTTCCTTGACGTGATGACAAGGATACTCCAAATGGTTGGAATGGAAAAGATTAATTCATTAATCTTTTCTTTGTAAACAAATCACATTGTGATGCACAATAAACAATTGGAATTTTCTGAACCAAAGTCTGTGTCTGTTTCCACCATCTGCAACAACCAACACACACACAGAAAACACTCAAAATTCCAAGTCATAAATTAAAATTAGAATGCACCAATATACGCTTTAGCTTAAGCAACATCAACCAATACCTGGAATCCCATTTTTTCGTATAGTTTCTTAGCTGCGTGATTATTTCTATCTACATGTATAAATACTTTATCAACCCCTGTAGACATGAATAACCCCCACAATTAGTTAAGTTTAAAAAGAATATCTTAGTTCGCATGAATTATACTGATGAAGTTCATAAGTTTTAAAAATGTTCCTTAAGCTTGTAAGCTATATTATAGGATGGGGTAAATTTTAAATATCTAGTGTCAGTGACTTAAGATCTTATCTTATAACATCTGAGAATGTTCCTTTCAAGTAAAGTACCATATAATCGGGCTGCATCAAGTGCAAGATGCAACATGTTGGTGGCAACTCCTTGTCGACGTGCGTATTTGGCAACACAGACGTTAGATATGTACCCGTATTTTGGTTGGTCTGTCCTGTAGAGGCAGAGGACGGGAGAGGGCCTATTATGTCTGTCCTGCAATGCAAAAAAATGAAATTAAGAGGGTTAGATTCGTAAACTAATCAAACATATATATAAAGACATGTTGCCAACATGATATATAAGAAGGTTTATTTTTGTACCCCAGGAAATGTCTCTCCTTTCAACAAGTGCCGGATGCTGATGTCGAGAGTTCCAACTATACTTTTCAATATTGTTTGCTTCACATTTTTTACTTCCTTCTTCACCTGTTCGTGAGTGGACGAAGTAAGGAAAATCCAGTGCTTTAATTTTAAAATAGTAAATTTCAAAATAAACTACGTCCATTTCTTATAATAAAACTCTGAATTTATTAAAGATTTGCAACGACAAATAAGGGTAAAATTGCAATCTCTACCAAGAAGTCTAAGGTTCCGCTTGACAAGAACTTTTCTAATGGAGATTTTAGGGAAAATCTGACTTTTCTCAAAATCACTAAAAATAGATTTTTAAGAAAAACAAAATTCAGTTTTTTGTTTGTTTGACTATCTAAATTTTGTTTCTTCAAATATTACTAAAATACCTTTCTAACCTAAAGTTGGTCTTTTTATTAAATATAATGATTATGATATAACAGTTTTTTGCAGGTAATAATGGTAGAAAAAAATTCTTACATTTCTCTCATTATTTATTCTCAACACAAAAAATCACAAATTTTAACACTTAATTACGACATTAATTTTAACAAAATTGAGACATCGGAGATGAGTAATTTTATCAACAATCTTCTACGAAATGACAACACATAAAAAAACTTGTAAAACCAACTTTGATGACATTATTATTGAAATTACCTCCAACAAAAAATAAATAGATTAGTATCACATTACAAACACATAACAATATATATATATATATATATTGCTGAATGAGACAATTATCGTATGTAGATTTGCAAACGAAAGATACATAAACTACCACATGTTCAAAAGATTGGTAAAAGATGACAGTTTGTGTAAGAACGTGGAGATGTGAGAGGAGTGGAGTGGGGTAGGTATGGTTGAGGTGTAGGTGGAGTGGGTGGAGGTATGGAGAGGAGTATGGGTAGGTGTGGGTTTTGTTTATAAAAAACCAAAATCTCACCCATTTCCTTCCTTTGGTTGCACATTCCATTTTTCCACCCAAACCTCATCTTTCCCTTGCTTCCGGCGGACCAGGAGGAGAGCTGGAGCACCGGCGACGCGGAGAAGAGGCGCCGTAGGAGGGAGCTCGAGGAGAAGAAGCGAGTTTCGACGCCGGAGGAGGAGGAGCTCGCGGGACGCGGTTTCTTCACGGTGAAAGGTATGCCAAGTCTTCATAGTAACTCCCCAAGTGGTATGGGAGTGTAGGGGGCGGCGTTGGTGCCGTTTCCCCGGCGAAAATCCCACTGAACCAAGGTTGAAGACGACTGGTTCGGTCGACCGTTGTGTGTCTCGGTCGACCGAACAGCGTCTAAATGATGCCTGTTCAGTGCGATATTGTAGTGTTTCGGTCGACCGTGTGAGGTTCGGTCGACCGATATTTTATAAAAATAACTTGCTGCCCGAAAACGGTCGAACGACGTCTGTGTGACGGTCGACCGTTTATGCCAAATTTTAGCGGGAATATTTTATAAGGGTTATATTAGTCCGGTCGACCGGTGGTTGTTCGATCGACCGATCCCAGTAGATAGGGTAGACAGACCTTCGGCCGACCGAGTGTGTGTCTCGGTCGACCGAACTGCGCAAGGTCGGTCAAGAGCGTTGACCATCTAAACGGTCGACCGCTCTGGATCCGGTCGACCGACCGCGTGCAGTTTTCCTGTAGTGAAGTGCCTGTTGATCCGGTCGACCGGAAGAGTTTCGGTCGACCGAATGCAGTGGGCAGGATTCATGCAGTTTTCCTTATCGGTTGAACGGACCCTGGTTCGACCGACAGGATATATATGTATATAAAACGTATAGCGTAGACCTTCCAAACGGTCGACCGCTAGATTTGACCTTGTTCGACTGGTGGGTCGAATTATCTTTCCTTGGTGGATTTATCCACATACGTGACGTCGAGCAGAGGCGACTACCGGCTGCCGAGCCCACGGTCGATCACCGGACCTCGGAGCTACGGATTTCACCTACGACGGGAGCGTATCTTCTGTTGGACCCCTCGTGGATGCCGGTGCGGCAGAGGGATGCCTGCCATGCCTGTGTGGGTGGTAGATGCCTTCTTCCCTGGTGGGGGAAGGAGATGCACTTTCCCTGTGGAGGAAAGCCGAGACCTCCTCGTGTGGGCCTGGATTGGCAGGGGGGATGCCTCCCTTTTGCCCCTGTGTGCGGCTGGGAGATGAGTGCGGCGACCCCCCTCGTGTGGGCCTGGATTGGCAGGGTGGGGGATGTTTCCCATGCCCCTGGCGCGGCTGGGAGATGGTCCGCAGCGGTTGGGGCATGTATGGGCCCGAGGCGGATTGCATTGCATGTGCATTCTTGGCATTTTCATCTGTTTTTCTGTATATATAGGAGATGTTGGCATACGGGGTTCCTTTCGGGAACTCAGGCAGATTTTATGTTGCATTTTCAGGTAGCAGACAGTCTTAGGTTGGTGGTGACCGAGGGGAGTGCCTCCGGGATCGGGTCCTGTTCTTCCGATCTTTTTGTAGAGGTAGTGATTACAGTAGTTATGTAGTAGTTATGTATTAGTTGTAATCACTCTTTTGACAACTTTGTATTATGACTTCCACGTGGAGATATTTTATATATTATTATGTTGACTTTTCTAGTAACGTGCCCGTGTTGACCGTTGACGGTCGTATGTTGTATGCTTAATTTTGAAAATTTTCTTCCGCTGTTTCGGGACGTTACAGTTTGACATCCTTAAATATATGGCAAATTGTTAATAACCACGGAGAATGTAGAAAGACATGATTAATTTGTTTGCATTATATAGATAGTTTAAAATTAGATAATATTAATATTTAGATTAATAATATTACTTTGTCATATAGTAAATTATAAATATTTAAAATAATATTCTTTTGTTAGAATAGTGGGGGCAAAAAAGAAAGTTTAAAAGGTAAAAATAAAAAAAACAGCATCAAATTAGCTTTTTAGATGAGAGATGAATGTATAGGAATTGAGACTTTCAAAAGTCCATTTTTCCAAAAATCTCTTCAAAAGTCCATTTTCCTTTTGACAATTGTTTTTCAAAATTTTCATAGATTTTCCAAAAAAATCAATCCAAAAAGTTGTTGTCAAACGGACCATAAATTAACATAATTGTGTGCTAGCAAATGAGTAGAAGGATTGAGATGAGTAGGAGTAAAACTTTGGAAAAAGCTACGAAACTAAAAACTACTTTGATAGTATTAGAAGGTATGAGTGGTGCAAATGTGCAATAGACCAAGGGTATGTTTAGATTTAGCAATTCCAGCTTCCGTACTTGCCAGAAACTGCTACAGGAATTTTATGCAATTCAAACAACCAAATTTGGAATCCACCTTCAGCTATGTGTAATTTTTACCTTGGAGATGGAAGCTCAAATGGTGAGCTTTTGGATGGAGAACCAAAAAGTGAATGTAGATTTCCGATTCTGCCCCCATAGAATTGACCTCTTATGTGTTATGTCTCCTGATGACATTCGTTTACAACCTTAAGATTCAATTTTATTACATTCCGTACTAGGCATTATATTTACGATTTTTGCCGCTAAGCATTATTACGACCTTTAATCTTCGTTTTTAGGAATTTGTTGTCTTTAATTTTCATTTACCATTTCCATTAGAGTTAGCTTCTTAAGATCGAACTTGTCCATGTGGTACATCATTGTCAATCATAATTTCAACTGAAGAATGTTGATTGTGTACCTTTTATTTCCATATGATTTTAAGAAAATTTCTTCATGCGATCATGTCAGTAGTTTAAATCATTTATTCTCCATTGATACAACTTGCTTGTGTTAACTTTCAAAAAAAAACTTGCTTGTGTTGTTTTGTATCATACACCTTAGCAAATGGGTCGTGATACATTAACTTCATTGTGTAGTACAAATAATCACTAGTGCAGAATAGGCTTTACACGTCGCCCCATAGACGTCGGTCATTGTAACGGCTGACGTCTAGTAAGGACATGACCGAATAGACGTCGACCTTGGTAAAGACCGACGTCTATTGTGTACTATAGACGTCGGGTGTAGGAATACCGAGTTTAGCCGACGTCTATAGGGTATAGACGTCGACCTATAGACGTCGTATGTTATATAAGACTGACGTCTATACTCCATGCATATAGACGTCAAGGTATAGACGTCGGCGTTATATAACATCCGACGTCTATATGTCTTAAAGAAATCGAACAGACGCGTTTTCTTTCATTCATTTCAGACGAAACCCACCCAAACCATAGCTGTCCCGCAACCGAACTCTCCTCCGCGACCGATCTCCGACCAATCCGCACCGTCTCCGGCACCGCAGCGAGGTCCCAAGCTCTCCTCCACTTCTCCGGCCCTCTTCTCCTTCTTCCTCCGTCTTTCTCCACATGTAAGTTTTAAGTTCGTTTTTTGTTGTTTATTTTCGGATTTTTCTTCGACGTGCAAGTGAAGTAAGTGTTTTTTGTATTCAATGAAAAATATTGAATAATTTTATCAAAACTGTAATAAAGTATAATTTTTATACTTGTAGACATCTTTACGACGCCAGAAGGTCAATCTTTCCCGAGGATCAAGTATTTGGATTTATCGGTCCATCTACATATATATACGGGAATGACGATAAATCGGGTCAGCTTGGGACATTCTTTAAAGAAGAAGACAAAAGATATTATCTGCTCCCTTATAATGAGAGGTAAACTTTGTAATTCAAAGTGAAATTTTATTTTGTAATAAGCTTCTAATTATATATATAACAGGGCTCATTGGATGCTTGTCGTTGTATGCCCCACAACTAATTCGGCATATTAGTTTGATCCGTTAGGGTCAAATAAACCAAGGGACTCAATAAAGAAACTTCTAAATATGTAAGTTCGTTTAGTCTTGAAAAAAGTAATTCGTGGATTTTTATTAGTATTATTGAATGATATTTTAACTTGTGCTACTAAGGGCAATTAAGGTTTACAGAGCTTTAGGTGGTAGGAGAACAACCACAAAAGCAGGAATAACATGACACGGAATGAGAGTACGTTCTATCTCATTTTTGTTAATTAACTTTGGAACATATATTTAGCGAATTTCTATGTTTGTAGTACCGGAAGCAGGTTGGAAATACGGAATGTGGTTACTACGTGATAAGATACATGGAGGAAATCCTCGATGTGGCAACTCAAGACGTATGTCTAACCGAGGTAATGTAGATCGTTATTCAATTATAGTTTCAATATTTAGTTATTAATATTCAACACACTTGTATTTCTTTGATAGGTCTTCCCAAAAAGTAGTGATCCATTCTCGCAACAGGAGCTCGATGAAACTCGCGACCGATGGACTCGCTATTTTATCAGAAACATGTTGACGAACTAAGAGGTTCTCCTGCCACTAACATTTTTTGTAATTTAGTTAACAAGTGCACTTGTATTACAAACATACACTTTATGCCTTAATATAATCGCCTTAATTTTAGAATGAATTAATTGCAAGTGTATTGAATGTCAATTGTGTATGCTTGTATGTTTGTGCATGTATGGTTGTATGTTTGTGTTTGTGCATGTATGCTTGTGGGTTTGTGTTTGTATGTACATGTGGATGAAATTGTGAGTATTTGTGAACAAATTTATAGGTGAACGACTTTGGTGCAATAGTATGTACACGAATACGATGACTAAAAACAATTTCGTCGGATGCTATTTTTTGTCTAGGTTTAGGAATAGACGTCGGTTGTTTGTACTAGCCGACGTTTATTCCTCTGAAGAAGGAATAAACGTCGGCTTTAGTATGAAACCGACGTATATGCTTTAGGAATAGACGTCGTCTCTTATTGAACCGATGTATAAGCTTTAGGAATAGACGTCGTCGTCTTATATATACAGCCGACGTATATTCTTTAGGTATAAATGTTAGTCTATATGAAGGCCGGCGTCTATGTATAGACGACGCACACATAGACGTCAGATCTGGGAGTGCTTATATCCGACGTATATAGCCCCGTACATCCGACGTATATTTCATTTTCTGTAGTAGTGAATTAACTATGTTGTGCAATTACTTCTGTAGGATCGTGTGGGTCTATGGGTCCACAAACTAATCACAATTAAACCCTAATTTACTACTTGGTTGATCGATCAAAGAAATGCAGCGGAAATTTAAACTAAATCAAACACTAAGTAGAGAGGTAATGCAAACCACAAGAAGACACGTCGGTTTTATAGAGGTTTGACCGCGCCTACGTCCTCTCTTGCAAGCACCTCTCGAATCTCCGTTCGAGCCCCTCTTGCGTCTTCACTATGCCTCCCCGTTCCGGGCCGGGAGCAACGCCTTTTACAAGTCTTCAAGCTCGCGAACAACCCTCGTCGAGCTTGGCACCACCTCTCACAAACCGAGAGAATCACTTCGGGCTTTCACCGAAGTCCTTGCTTCTTTGTCTTGGGCTTTCACCAAGACCCTTGCTCACTTTACAACAATGGTAACTTGAGTGGAACTCACTCTCTAATTGAGCACAACAATTGCTAGTATGATGATTGATGAAGGATGTGGAAATTAGGCTTTGGATGGCTAATTTGGAGCTTTGAGGTTGTGGAAAATCTCACTATAAGTTTGACACTTTGGAGTTGTGAAATCTTGTGGAAAACTAAGTGTGAACCTCTATTTATAAGCTCCTAAAGATTTCTAGCCGTTTGGACAAGATTTGATTGGGGTTTGTGCAAAGCACACAAAACAGAAAATCGGATTCATAAATCTGTCCAGAAACGGTCGACCGAAAGGTGTAACGGTCGACCGAACCCTTGAGTAAGTTAATGGATCGGTTGACCTAACATAGGTACTGGTCGACCTAACACTTAAGTTCTATAAGTCAACGGTCGACCGAACAGGTACCGGTCGACCGAAATTCTGGGTTCGGTAGAAGGAAAACTCGATCGGTTGAACTAAACTTGTGTCGACCGATAGCAGGTATATTTTCCCTAATGGAACGGTCGACCGAACAAGGTATTTTGTTCGACCGGTTCAAAAGTATTTGGGGGTGTATTAAGAGAAAAATGTGTATACGACCGTTGTATAATACGACAAGGATAACAGTCGTATTTTTACCAGAAATAGCAAATGAATCGGTCGACCGAAGGTCTACCGGTCGACCGAACAGGTCTGGGTAAACGGTTAACAGAAATATGATTGGTTGAACTGATTGGTCTGGTATAACAAATATTGTGTATAACCGGTTGACCGAAAGGTAAACGGTCGACCGAACTCAGCCAGACTGGCGACCAATGTTTTTAGGTGTTTAAGTGATCTAATGGAGTCCAAAAGATATGATATTTTGTGTGTGACTCCTACAAGGAACCTAGTGTGTGAATGCATGCATATTAGCTTAAGTTATGCTCAATTCACATAAGTTCCTAATACTCAAAGAAATGTAAAATTACATGTCTTCAATCCTAGCTTGATTACATGTCTTGACTTGATTTTTCTTCTTTCTTGAGTCTTGATCACCTGTAGATGTTAGCACAATACAACATGTATACCATTATACTACATGTGCTAATCTACATGTCCTAATTAAGATTATGTTGAAATACATCATCAAAATACGGATTAAGACCAAAAAGCCAACAACTTCTATATTTAAAGAGTGAAGTTATAATGTTAGACTATGTTTTTCTTGCTTTTTCTTCAAATAAATAACTCAAATATCTGTAAACCACCGTATTTCTCCACTTTCATGGAATTTACTAACCATTAAAAATAGATGTAAATACTAGTGCTTCCATGAAAGTGGAGAAATAAAGTAGTTTCTAAATATTTGCATTTTTCTTTAATGGTTAGTAAATTCCATGAAAGTGGAGAACTAGAGTGGTTTACCGATATTTATAGTAAAAAGAAAGAAAAATATAGTCTAACATTATAACTTCGAAAATAAGTGGATTAAGAAGATTATTTGTGATTAAAAAGAAGTGGATTGTAGTGTTGACAAGATGTTTTAGTTGGTAATTAGCAACAAACTTATTGAGACTAAAATCCATGTAAAAAAAATGGGTTGGATGAAAATTGTGACTAAATTATTTATATGATTATTAGGGCAACCTTAACGAGGGTGCCACGCCCGGGCGCCCTGGTCGGGCGCCCGGGTGCCCGCCCGGGACGCCCACCTGGGCGCTTGCCCAGGCGTTGGGCGTCCCGGGCAGATGCCCGGGGCACCCTCGGGTGGGGGGCGCGTGTCCCCCCCCCCAACCCCCCCTTCGTCGAATTTTTTTAGATTTTAATTATTTAATGGATGTTTTGTTATTAATGTGGGGTAATAATTTTTTGCAAGTAATAAAATTAAAAAATTTCAGAACCAACAATTACAAGGTGGTTTAATAGTATGGTCTAATATCACGCGTGCACTTTAATTACGCTTCCACTGAGCAAACACGCGTGCACCGTTTTCAATCACACGTGCACTTTAATCACGTTTCCGCTGAGCAAACACGCGTGCACTGTTTTCAATCACGTGTGCACTTTAATCACGCTTCCAATGAGTAAACTGTGCAATCACGCGTGAACAGTGCAACATATACATCCAAACCCTCCAAACTATAAATACATCTACCTATCTCTTGACTCTTCATATTTCCTTAACTTCTTAACTTGTTAACTTCTTCTCTCATCAATGTCGGATAATAGTTTAAACTCTGGTCAATCCGACGATGATAACTGGAATGAGACATTAAATATAATGGACCGCGCTATTGAATTGGCTGGACGGGTTGTTCACGAAAGGACTACACGTCCTAAGCATCGTCGAAGGAGAACGACGAACCCAGATAAAGATCGTGAACTAGGTTACAGACGCCTTATAGATGATTATTTCTCTGACAACCATGTGTATTCTGATACTCTTTTCAGGACAAGATTTCGGATGAGAAAGCATGTCTTTCTGCGCATCCACAATGCCATCGAAGCATTTGATGTCTTCTTCCAACGAACACCAGACGCAAGTGGTAGGATGAGCATCTCCGGTATACAAAAAAGTACGGCAACAATGCGAATGCTAGCATATGGCGTTGCAGCTGATGAGATCGATGAGTACCTACGAATGAGTGCGGCAACATCCAGAAATGCTCTCCTCAAATTCTGTGAAGGTGTTATTCGCATCTTCGGCCCTGAGTATTTACGTCGGCCAACTGCAAATGACTTGGCATGCCTACTTTTACGTTGGTGAGCAACGTGGGTTTCCAGGTATGATGAGGATTATCGATTGTATGCACTGGGAGTGGAAAAACTGCCCAGCTGCTTGGAAGGGACAACATCAAGGGCGTGCTGGGAAAACAACTCTGATCCTTGAGGCGGTGGCATTGTACGACTTATGGATCTGACACTCCTTCATCGGATTGACTTGAACGTCCTGCAACAATCTCCGGTTTTCGACGACATACTAGAAGGCCGAGCACCACCTGTAAATTATGAGGTAAATGATGTTTAATATGATATGGGATACTATCTTACTGATGGTATTTATCCACAGTGGGCGGCCTCATCCAATCCATCCTTCACCCTCACACCCCGAAGCACAGATTGTTTGCTGAAGTGCAGGAGGCAACGCGTAAAGATGTTGAACGCGCTTTCAGAGTGTTGCAAACGAGGTTCGCGATCATCAGAAACCCGACTCTTGCCTGGAGCAAGGACGTTCTATCCAAAATAATGACAGCTTGTATCATCATGCATAACATGATAGTGGAGGACGAATGCGACTGTTATGCTAATTTTGGAGATATTCGCGAATTTATGGAAGATCGTCTTGGAACTTCAGCTGAGGAAACGTCGTATTCGACCGATCGTATAACGGATATTCACGAGTTTTTTGTCAATCAAGATCGAGTGCGTGACAGAAACCAACATTTGGATCTGAAATGCGATTTGATCGAGCATATATGGCAACGCTACGGACGAGGAGCGGTTTGAAAATCGGTTAACGTAGTTGCTAATGTAGTATTTGAAAGTTTAGTTTATGTAATATGTACAGTTGTTTCTTAACTTTGAGTGTAATATTTTCTATTTCAGTTTATCTTAAATGTATTGTGGCTCCGTAATATTTAATAATAATTTCGTGATTTAGCAGTAATTATTAACAATATTTTGAGTTAAAATAAAATTGTAATGTTATTAGAATTAGAATTATATAAATGTAATTTGTTAAATGTTGTGTGAAAATTATAATTGTTTAATTAAGAAATGATGTAGATGAAAGAGAGTGTAGGGTGGGTGGGGGTAGCCTGGGCATGGGTAAATGTTTTTTTGGGTGGGTTGAGTGAGCTGACGTGGCAGAGAGAGAAGCTGATGTGGCAGAGAGAGTGCAGGGCGCCCGGGATAGCCCGGACGCTGTTATTTGTGCTCTTAGATTTGTAGAATCCATGTATGAAAGATAAGAGGAGGAGTAGATTGGTAAATCTGTCAAATTTCAAACTCCTTGGGAAGCTAAACAGGTAGTATCCGAACATAAACAACTTCTAAAGGAGAAAAAGTTGTCTTAAAGCTTGAGAAAGAGAGGCTCATGAACAATAGAGCTTCCACGAGAAGCTCTCCAACAAGAAGCAACATCCAAACATACCTTAAATACTAGCAAAAAACCTTGTTTTTGCCGAAAAAAGGTATGAACTGAAAATTCTCCAATTAGGTGTGATTGATCTCTCTTTGGGTCATGCTAATTGTTTTGAACTTTTTCTTGCGTGAAGTATAAAATAATGAATGATCGTACCGCAACAATGCACGTGGATTTCTCTGAAAGTCGTCCATTGTATCGCCTCTTTATTGCAGCAAACTCCTTAAAGAAATGGTTGAAAAAATGGAATAGCTGTTTAAAATTATTAGATTTATCACTAAATTTTCTCTTAGAATGATCCGATTGTTACCTGATCTGCAAACTTCTTCTTGTGGCTATCAACATATCTGCACGAGAATCATAAGGTCACAAAAGTAATCACTTGAGGTTGTAGTCACGTTGGATTGGAATATTATGGGGAAAATGCATGCAGATGTGGTTCATAAATGCCAGCCATGGAATTTGTTTAATTTGATTTGTTGATTAGTCCCACTTTTAAAAAGAAGATCAAAATTCACGTGAAAAAGAACGGGGACAACTTTGTTAATGATAAAGTACATTGCAAATTTTCAAATTAAGCAATGTAACATTGCATTGTTTCCCTTGTTTTGGGAAATGACCAGGTTGGTTTAATTAGAAAATCTTTGATATTTGGATATTTAAGACTAAATATTGAATTCCAACATTTTCATTTGTAGGTTTGGGATGTTTGAGATTTTAAACAATGTATGATAGAGTAGATAAAGAAGTTGTAAGCGATGTGAACCGTACTAAAATGGTAAGAAAAGAAAAAAAGTGTTGATTGGGGAATTGCTATTAGGGTTGGACGTTGTCAACTTGATTTTGAGAACAATACTCTTAAACAACTGCCAGACAATGTGACTGTTTACAATGCTGTAGTTGATAGGCATGACAAAACTTAAGCCATTCGGCCCATTTAATTTTAGTTGAATTCGGTACCAAAACAAACCAAGGTCACAAAACACATGACAAACGTGCAAAAACTTCCACGTCAGACTAAAGATGCTGCTAATTATGACTTTCCAAAACAATTATTGAAGATTGATTTAACATTTTACAAAACCAACCTAGAAGAAGGTTGACCCTCCCAGTGGCTTTCAGCTCTCAACCATGCTGCAGTCTGGAACCAAAACATCACACACAATAACTGTAAATAACTAACATCTCAAGTTCTCATTTGCATTTCTATATAAGCACTCGAAATTAAGACATTATATTTATAAGTTTGTGTTTGCTCTCACCCAGAACTCCTCATCAAGCAGGGCCTCCCTAGCAACAAAGTTCCCCAACACCCTTCTATTTCCACTGCCTGAGTCCGATTCAGGTACCCGAATTCTGTCGAATCGGAGCCCATTAAGAGACTCGGGCACCTTGATAGGGGGATTCGGCATCACGGTGGTGTGAATTACCTCCTCCTCTCTTACTTCTTTCTTTAAAGAATTCGATGTTGCTGAGACATGTTTCCTGAAAAAACAAAAACATTTTGACAACCAAATTAATAAGTGAAGCCAGTACTGAGTAATTAAGGTAATTGGGCTTACATTGCTTCATACGTTAGGCGAGGGCGGCGTGAAAATGGCCGCCTCTCATGTCGGAAAATGGGAACTTGCTGTATAACCGCCGCCGGTTGGGGACCGATAACGGTCGACATGTTAAACGAAAGAATCAATGGAGATTGAGAAAGACTAGAAAGAAACCAATCAACCACATTTAAATAAATAAATCAATCAAGTTGGCATTAATTTCTCAAGGCCACAACACTCATGGGCGCCATGAAAACTAACTTCAAACAAGACACGGCATTGATTTTTTTTGTTTAATATCTCATCCATAGAAGTGTCTCAACATGAACCTCCTTTGAGTAGACAAGTCTACCCTCCACAATTGACTTCCAATCATGGTGTATTCACGTAATTATGTGGATGTTGGAGGTCCAGGAAAGAGGAATTAAGTTTCCAAAAATGATGACCACAAGAGAATATGAGGCACGTAGATAAGAGTAGTACTGGAGTAGAAGAAATATGTGGCTAATAGACAAACTTCTATTATCTATGTCGTTGGTGTAGGTATGGGGTACAGTGGAGATGGATGTGGAGAGTAGTGGAAACAGGGGGTGCTGCAATTTGCAGTCTTGAAACCATGGTTTTGGGTATGAGATGATTGGGGAGAAGGCGAGGTTTGTCTTGTGTGCATAATGTTGTTGTTGGACGGTTGGACCCAAATTATTTGAAGAGTTAAAAATTTTGTCGGAAATATATTTGCCACTGTAATAATTTTGTAGGTTAGCTTATATAGGTAGTTAAACAAAGTGCAAAAGAAAAAAAAAATTGATTTCGAGTGTCACCCAAAGTAGAAACAATAGATGAGTTCCACTATGAGTTCCACAATGAGTGCCAAAGGTTATACATGTTAGATCCTAACCCTTCTTATGTGTTAATTGTGTTTAGGAGAGGATTAGTGATGGATTGAGATTGACGACTGAGATCGAGTCGGAGAAAAGTATATAAAGGTTGGTTTTTTTTTTCTCTCTCTCTCACATTTGTATCTCTCTCTCTCTAGACTCGTCTTTCTCTCTCCCTCTGTGGTTCTTCGGTGTTGGCGGAGGCGGGGATCGGAGTGTTGGATTCGCCGGAGTCGTCGTAGAGATCGTTGTGTTAGCCGGAGTTTGGGTTTATCGTGGAAAAGCTCGCCGTCGTTCTTCAAAGGCTTCTTCAAGCCTTAAGGTATGTCAAACTTGCTTTCAAGCTCACCTATTGTTAGTGTGGGAGTGGGAGCAGTCGACGGTAGGCCGTTTCGGGCCCGTCGGACCTGCACAGCCGTTTCTGAACTATAAACGGTCGACCAGTGTTTTGGTTCGGTCGACCGGTTGTAGTGTATTTTGGGCGAATCCCTCGCACCGGTCGAACGATGCCCTTTGGGCGGTCGACCGGTTGTTGCAATTTTAGCGAGAGAAAGACGTCCTGTGTATTTTCGGTCGAACGAGACCCCTTTGCCGGTCGACCGAAAGTACTGTTGTATGTCGGTTGGTGCGTTGACCATCTAAACGGTCGACCGCCTGTTTGACTCGTTCGACCGACGTTTAAGTTAACTTAATGGCCGGTCGACCGGAAGTGTGGTTTCGGTCGACCGTGATGTGAGGACTCTGGGTGAGTTCTACTGGTTGTTTTCGGTCGACCGATAGGGTTTGGTTGTTCGACCGTTTTACTGTTGATTGCGAAAATGGTTTTCTACTGGTGCTTTTCGGTCGACCGGGACCCCTTTGTCGGTCGACCGTTTGGCGGGTTTTTCAGTTAGGCCAGTTCTCTGGGTGAGGATCGGTCGACCGGAAGCCAGTTTTCGTTTGACCGTTTTGCACTGTTTTTCGTGTGTGTGTTGCTATTGATTGGCTAGAAGGCAACGAGTCTCCGGCCCTTTTGGGGCGACGGTACAGACATGTCGACCCTATAGCGATTAGTAGTGACACGTGGTGGGAGATTGTGATATTGAAGCCGTGGCTCCGGCGAATGAGGCAAAGTCGTGGCTCCGGCGAATGATGCAAAACCGTGGTTCCGGTAACATTGATGCAAAACCGTGACTCTGGTAACACTGAGGCAATGAGGGGGTTGTTTGGCCGTGATTTGGACCGGCGGTGCCTTGTGTGCACGTGTGTTGGTGGGTTGGGGTGAGAGGACCCTTGAGACCCGTGTGGTTGGGCTATGGCCGGGAGAGAGGTCCCGGGAACTTAGCGGGTGTATCAGTTGTGGTGTTTTACGTTTCTTTGCATATTTCATTCTGTCCATATATGTGTTAGGGTTTGGCATACTGGGTTTCCTCCTGGAAACTCAGGCATTCATTGTCTGCTTTCAGGCCGAGAGCGACGTTAGGTGGGTGGCGACGGCGGAGGGAGCGCTCGAGACCTGATCCTGCTTCCCTATATTTTGAGGTGGTTGTGATTACTTGTGTATATTTTATGTATATGATCTTTTGATGTAATCACATTCTGTTGTAAACTCGTTCACATATATATATTATATGTTGATGCACCGGTGTGTATTCCTTTTCGTAATGTCCTCGTTGATTGTATGTTTTAAATTTGAAATTTTCCACTGTGTTTGAGGACGTTACAATACACCCGTTCTTCACGCTTATCATGCACAATTAATGTTAAACCATAATATGAATTACATATTAGTAATATAATTAAATCATCATAATATAATATCACGTGTCGAAGTAGAACGTAACTTTGAAACGATACTTTTGTATTTTCCATCAAATTGACGTATCTTCTCACACGTATCATGAAATCCTTTTAACTTTTTTTTATCTACACTTTACAACTTGTCTTCTCACACGTATCTAACGGTCCAATTTCTTGAACCAAGAATGAGATAACTTAAGCTTAGATAAGTTGTGAGCTTTTCATGTCCTTACTCTATTTATGTAACGGAAAATAATTTATGAACTCCTCTTGACATATCATTTAAGACACTAATTACGTGGAGGTATGCGATTCCTTCCAAGTTCCAGCTGTTGCCGATGTGGAGTCTTTTGTCACCATTTTTTTTAAATTTGATGACATGATAATCTAGACGTTCGTTAATTTCAATACACATGATTAAATTTGATGGGTGATAATCTGGGTGCCCCGGGCGCTTGCTCGGGTGTTGGGCGTTCCGAGCAGACGCCCGGAGTGCTCTCGGGTGGGGGACACGTATCCCCCCTATTGGTTATTTTTTATATATTTAATATATGATTTGTTATCAGAGGTAATTGTTAATGTATTGGGTATTTTGATTAATGTGGAGTAATAATTTTTGAGGTAATGAATTGAATAAAATTAGAGATATATAAATAAAATAAAATAAATTTAAATCCATATTTAATGCTTAAAATATAATATATATTAATACTATAACCATAAGAACAATACATTAATAATACTGAAATACGAACTACAACCAACCACACGAAATACAAACTAAAGGAAATACAGACCATACAAAATACTGACTACAACATACCAACAAACTGCGGGAAGTACAAATTACAGGAAATACGAACCATACGAAATACCAAGTACAACAAACTACACTACAACAAACGACACATACTGATTCTCTTCCTCCCAGGCGAGGAGTTTATCAATTACTTTTTTATCCTGCTCCGTCGGGTTGTCCTTCCTCATCAGAGAGTGAAGCATGTCCAGCTTAGTTTTTTTAAAATGCCTCTGAAAATTTCGTTCCGCAAACTCCTCCTGCTTGGAGAAGTCATCCTCTCTCACTTGGGTGGTGTATCGAAGCTGCTCTGCAAGTTCTCTAACATTGGTGTTGCCTTCGGGGCGTGTAGACGGCCCGAGAGTCATCTAGTCTGCATCCGATAGTGATTGCGTCTTGGAGCTCTCAGTGCACTTTCTTCTCCCAAGACTTCCTGACTGGGGACTACTTTCATCGTGCAACTCCGGGGACTCCCAGTCAACACGCACGACATTAGCTCCAGATATTACAGACTCCCATTTTGGGTACCTATGCAACATGATCAAAGCATCAAAATATAGAAATTTAGGCCCATGAGTTCGCTCGTAGATCATGTGCGCTTGCCGGACAACATTGTCGTCATTCTGGCCGCTCCTTTTCCGTCGGAACGCCTGATCGAAGCACCCGACACACTTGTTGACAAGAGGTACAATTCTCCTCCACCGTCCTTTTAATGCTCCACATTCCACTCAGGGAGCTCTGTGTCTTCCACAGAGATGTCGTACACACGTTTCACTCTGGCCCACAATGAAGTAGACATTTGGTTTGTCCCCGTGACCGCATCGTCACTGATTTCCATATATGCAGAGACAAGTCTCTCGTCCTCAGCTGTGGTCCACATCTTCGGATTGGTTTTGGCGGCTTGGACTTGCTTGCGGTGGCGACGGTGTGGAGGTGGGGATGGTGGTGTGGTGGTGTGTCGTGGTGGGGACTCATCGTCGTCGTGACCCTCTTCTTCAGTGTCCGCCATACTCAGACTACTTTGTTGAGACATGTGTCGGTCAAACATCTGGAATTGCACTTGATTTTGTGGGAATGGTGGTGCATATTGAGAGAATTGCGAGAATGATTGGTTTTGGTCTGGTTGTGCGTAGTGGGAGAATTGTAGGAATGGTTGGTTTTGGTCTGACTGTTGGTAGTGGGAGAATTATGGGAATAATGTGTTTTGGTCCTGTGGTGGGAATGGTGGTGCGTAGTGGGAGAAGTCTGGTTGTTGGAATGATTGTTGGTAAAATGGACGTGAGGGGTATCCTTGTGGATAGCAAGGACGCGGATTTGATTGTGGACGATGAGATGAACGATTGTAATCTGGAGAAGACATTGCAACGTTGTATTTTTTGAGACTTAGCAACAATTAAGACAGAGTGTGGAAGAGATAAGAGATGTAAGTTGTGTTTTGTGTAAGGTATATAGAGAAAAAAAATTAGACATTGTGCAGTCATGCAAATTACTTCTCACGCACATGTATACTGTGCATTCCCGCATATAATGTACATTCACGCGGACTACTTTTCTTTCACGCGGATACTATGCAGTCACGCAGATTACTTTTGATGCACGCTTATACTATGCATTCAGGGAGGTACTGTGTATTCACGCGCATTTCAAATTACAAATATTCAAATTTTTAATATTCCAATTTTTGTGGTTTAATAGTAATTAATGAATAATTATTAATATTAATTAATTACTATTAATATTAATTATTTTGTGAATTATAATTATAATGTAATTAGAATTAGAATTATATAAAATGTAATTTGTTAAATGTTGCGTGAGAATTAAAATTGTTAATTAAGAAATGATAGGGATGAAATAGAATTTAGGGTGGGTGGGGTTGCCTGTGCATAGTTAAGAGTTTTTTTTGTGTGGGTTGAGTGAGCTTACGTAACAGAGGGAGAGAAAGATGGCTAACCTTAGTTTTTTTCTGAATTGCTAAACATCGCCCCAAAATTACTTAAATCGCCCCTTGAAATTACCATTTTGCCCTTCTCTCATTTCTACTGCTATAACGCGACATTTTACCTTCCTATCACACATCTCTCTTCATATTCCTCTTATAATCATAAAAAATAATGTTTTGGAGGTCAGTAATGAACCAACGGACGCCTCAGTGTACTCGAATCTGGTAAAATATCTAACATCTTTTTAATAAAAAAATAATAAAAAATAATAAAAAATTACGGGCGTCTGACGGAGCCGCCCCCACGTAGGAGGGGGCGTCTGGCTAAGACGCCTTCCCCATGGGGGCAGCGTTTTACCCAGACGCTTTACCGAAACGCTCCGCCCATGGGACAGACGTCTGTGTAAGACGCCTCCCCATAGGGGAGGCGTCTTAGCCAGACGCCCCCTCCTACGTGGGGGCGGCTCCGTCGGACGCCCGTAATTTTTTATTATTTTTTATTATTTTTTTAAAAAGATAATTGATTATAAATTTAGATAATTGTTAAATTAATTAATAAGTTAATAATTACTATATTCGGATGACCGATACCTCTTCGGTACACCGAAAATTCAAAAATTTCCAGATCCAACAATTTTAAAATCAAAAAAATTTAATAATTACTATATTCGGATGACCGATCCTAGGTGGAATGTCGCTCGCTCACCGGGGGATTTGGAACTTAAAAAATGTCGAGGTGGTATTTGTAAGTCAGGATGTTTTACCACCGGGGGATTTGAAACTTAAAAAATGTTGGATCTGGAATTTTTTTGAATCTTCATCACTTGCAAAAAAACTCATTGTAATCCGACCGGTTACCACCGAAAACTTGCAAAGAAACGTCAAATAATTTGAGATAACACACCGTATAATTTTAATTTGACAAAAAAATTAAAAAAAACGGTACGTCTGGCTAAGACGTCTGTACCATCGTGGCGCCGTCTGGTTAAGACGCCACCACCATGGTTGAGGCGTCTTAGCGAGACGCTTACACCATGGTATAGGCGTCTGGCTAAGACGCATGTACTATCGTGGAGGCGTCTGACTAAGACGCCTCAACCATGGTGGAGGCGTCTTAGCCAGACGCCTCCACGATGGTGCAGGCGTCTTAGCCAGACGCCCGAGTCTGAAAAAAAATCCGTCTCCGTTACTTCGCCTGATCTAGGTTTTTCGCCAGACATTTTCGTGGTGTTGGTAGTAGGAATGTTAGTAAAACTGAGTCAAAAACCTTGTTTAAAGACACGGGACGATATGTGTATTAAATATATTGTTAAGGGCAATTTGGTAATTTTAAGGACGATTTAAGTAGTTTTGGGAAGACGTTTAGTAGTTCCCTTTTTTTTGTATCTTAAAACGTGATCGTCAACATTCAACCTCAACCACTCTCCACCAAAACAGCGGTAACTTCACCTCCCCCTTTCTTTTCCCTCTTCTCTTCTCTACCCTTCCAAACCACCCAAGGCCCAACCCCAACCCCAACCCTCGCCGGAACCCTCCCGTCCGATTCCCCTCTCCTCTCGCCGGCGCGAGAAGCGAGAGAGATGTGCCCTCTCCGCATCCTCCTCCTCTTCCTCTCCGCCTCCCTCGCCGGCTACTTCGCGTGGCGCTCCGTCCGCTCAGCCGACCCCACCGATGACGTCGCCATAACCCCAGATTCCAAGAGGGACCTCAGAAAGGTGCCATCTTTCGCCTTTTTCCGCTCGATTTTGTGTTTTTCTCGTCTAATTTTGGGTTTCGCGCAGGTGGTTGGGGACGGGTTTTGGGGGTTCGTCGACATGGCTAGCGGGAGGTACTTGTGGAGGAATCTCGTCGAGGCTAAAGCGTGGGATTGATCTCGAATTTTAGGTATTTCCTGGAAATTTCACGTTTTTTTTAATTTTGTTGTGTGAGTAGTTGTTGGAGGAATTGGGGTTCCGGTTTGTGTCAATAATTAAGGTTAACTTGTGTTTATGAGGGTTTGCTGTTGAAACTGGTCTGTGTATTTGTGTGCAAAATTGTAACTTGTTCATGTCTGATTAATGGTTAATCATTTCTTTTCCCCAGTTTGTGTGTGTAAATTCTGTGTGGTGGTTTTTTTGCTGCAAATTGGAATTATTGAAATTGAAATGAGCATTCATCTGATATAAGATTCTCTCAATGTTCTTATCGATTTTGCTTTCAGTGATTCATTTGTTTCTGATACTTTGTAGATGTCCAGCTTTTATATTTTGAAGTAATCCGGTGATGCAACAACATATCCATGGTCTGACATGTGAGAATTATTTAGTGATGGATAGTTGTTTTTCTTTCACTTCGTTGCAATTGTCTGCTGGATTGAACTTCTTTAGATCATCATCTTAAGCTTACTATTCCTATATAATGTGGTTGTCCTTGCAACCTTGGGCCTTGGGGGTTATCATGTTGATATTTGATGATTGGAACATCCTGCAATCATAAAACTGCAGTAAAATGATGATTTAGTCAGGAAAAAAAATGTTTGTGTTTTGCCTGTCAAAGTGGTCTTCTTTGATTTTCTATTTATCTGGTGGAGCTGTTTTCTCCATTGTATGAAACTCTGTGAAGTAGTCTTACTCTTAAGTCATGCCAACATTAATGCTGATGATTATGTTTGAACTTCGTTTGATATTGAATTTAGTCCATTTCATAGACATGCATGAAGCCTTAATTCTGAGATTTGTTATGATTAGCATATGAAGCCTTAATTCAGGCTTGCGGTTTGTCTTGTGAGTTGTGACTCTTAAGTTTTAAGAGTCACAGTTTTCTTAGCATTTGGTCGACATGCCTTCTGTTAGATTTTATAGAACATACTTCTGAAAGCAGACAATCTTCTGAAGACCCCTAGCTACCTTGGCAAAAGTAATAAGCCTAAACAAACCCTTGAAGACATGAACCATCCTGTGTTGTGATGCTAAATTTGTGAAGAAATTTCGCTAGAACCGGAAGGAGGAAAAGCAAATGCACAAGACAGAAGGTTTGTTTCGGTATAGGCGTTGTGTTATTTGGTGTTGGGTTTTTAATGCTTTCATCCAAACACAACAAGCTTCTTTTAAACGACAATTTGCTTCGTGAAAAGGTCAAGCTGAAGTAGCTCTTGTTTTGTGGGTTTTACACAGTTTTTCCCTGACGCTGCATTGTGTTGTTTCAACTATTTTTGCCCATCTCCACGTTGGTTCTAGTTTTCAATGCCAAAACATCCAAAGATCGTGTAAGTTGTTTTGTACTATAAAACATCTTGAAGAACCATTGTGGAATGAAACTCTAATTATTATTTTGTTTTTTACATATCAATATGTCTTCTTTAAAGTTATGTTTATTGACTTTATTCATTATAAATAATCATCAAAATTAAGTGGCTATGGTAAACAACAGCAAAAACTACATCGTAAATGTAGTAGATTGTCTTTTTATGTCAAAATATACATTTTAGAAGTGCATCGGTAGATACTGATACCTTACTGCAAGTTTCATTGTTTTGTTGCGTCAATGCAACTCTTTTTTCTTCTGTTGCAATCCTTATGAAGTTACGGGGGTGATTTGTTTGCATGACTTGGAGGAAATGTTGAAACCATATTTCTAGAACTCTATTTTCCAGATATCCAATTTTTTTCTGTTAATTGATACAAACACATGTATCTTCTACGATGAAATGAAGTGAAGTAAATTTCTGTGTCATGAATAAAAAGAACATTTATTGTTAGAGAAATATGGAATTGAAATCATTCAGGTTGCTGAGCTTAAAAATAAGCCCAGTTGCTTAAAAAATAAGCACAGTTGCTTTTACTCATCCAGAATTTGAGGAAACTCGTCCAGATAGGGTTTTTTTTCTTTTGTAAAAATGAAAAATAAGTATTTGCAGGAATCCGGATTCAGAGCAAAATCTGTTGTGATGTTAGAGTGAGAAAAAGCAAATCCAACCTCCAAACATACCGGAGATGGATAGTATTAGTAATTTAGTATAGTACCAACTTTGGTGGTAAAGCCATTAACTCGTCGTGTCTCGGACTTGACAAATAAGATCTCTCTCGCGGCTCAACGTAGGAGCGAGGGAGGAGATGGAGTTCCTGGACGACGACACGACTCGCCCTCGTTTCCTCTTCCAATCCCGTCCCTCCTCCTCCTCCTCCTCAACCCCCCAAACCCTAATCCAAACCCCGAAGCTCCCCTTCACCCTCTGCCTCCTCTCCTCCCTCCTCCTCCTCCTCTCCGCCTTCCACCTCTCCTCCTCCCACACCCTCTCATTCCTCCTCGCCTGGCTCTCCCTCTCCCTTCTCCTCGGCCCCTTCGCCCCTCTCCCCCTCACCTCCGGCCACGTCTCCGTCGGTCTCGGCGACCCCCTCCCTGACCCCCCCGACCCCCATCCCGAACACGATCCCCCCGTCTCCCGCCGCAGATCTAGTCTCCCCCGTCGCAGATCCGACCCCGATCCCGCTCCTATTCCTAGATCCGAAGAGAAGAAGAAACGCGAGGGTTTGGAGGACCCCAAAGTCGTCGTGGAGGAGGCGGAGTGGACGGAGGAGGACGTGGATTTGCTCAAGAAAACCATCGCCAAGCACCCCGTTGGGACGCCGCGCCGGTGGGAGGTCGTCGCCGAGGTTTTCGAGGGACGCCACGGTGTCGAGAGCGTCGTCCGGATGGCCAAGGGGTTGGGGGAGAGACGGCCCGGGAAGGATGCGGCGTACGCAACTTTCTTGAAGCAGAGGAAGGCGGTGGATGAGAGAGTCTTGGAGGCTATCGCAGAATCCAATGGCGATCCCGAGGAGAGTCGGAGTGGTGATTGTAAGGATGGAGGGAGTTGGAGTTCTGGAGAGGACATTGCGCTTCTCAATGCGCTCAAGGCGTTCCCCAAGGATACGCAGATGAGGTGGGAGAAGATCGAGGCTGCCGTTCCGGGGAGATCCAAGGCTAGCTGCATGAAGAGGGTTGCTGTGTTGAAGAAGGATTTTCGCAGCTCCAAGGCTGTTTCTGAAGGTTAGATGTTTCGCAAAGGTGCTGTTGAGGTACTTCTCAGTTCTCACACTTGTGTCCGATAATCTTTGATGTTTCGATCGGTATACCTTGTGTTCTCTGTCTGTCTGATTTTTATTTATGTTTAACGTGATAATCAATGAGAATTGACAATTCATGCGGCTAAATTTTAGGTTTTTGAGTTTTGGTGGTTATAAAAAATGGTTGGACTAGTTTGTGAAAATAATGTTATTGTTTATGATAACATTGTGTCCAACAAGATGAAACTGAATCTGCCTGAAACTGACATTGTCATATTTTAGACCAATTCGCTTAACTCTCATTTATGATTAGAATCTCTGTGCATAATTGTTGCTTCTTATGATGCGAATGCTTCCCTCCTGTTGTTATGATTTAAGTTTGTTCCATATATTTACAGAAACAAGTGTTGGTCTTGACCCGTGACATAGCATCTTTGTTTGATGTCTAAGCCCACTAGAACTGGGCTATTTGTTTTACCAAGTGTTTTGGTAATTTCAAGGTTCACTAATCTACGTTGTCTTTTAATGCAGAACAGGGTCAACTTAATAAAAATAGATTATTAAAGTTTTCTACAAGCAATGGATTGGTATTAACTATTAAGATGCTTTTGGGTATAATAGTTAAACATCGCATTGCACCGAGCCAGGTCGAGCTTACCTAAGCTGAACGTAAAGCTTCAGCTCGGCTCATTTATATTTTAGACGAGCTCGAATTTGAAAGCCCTTCACAACAAACTCACTCCTCATTTAGCATGAATGGTGGAAATTTAGATACTTCATGTAAAAAAGGGTCTTTAAAGGGATCTCTCTAGATAAAAGGTTCTATAGTTGATTTCTTCATAAGATAACTAAAACTAGTGTTTGTTCATTTTAAAGTTAAAATAATAATCTGAAACTATATATTCCCTCAAGAAAGTTGGTAGAAAGATAATGTTGTGATATGATCAATGTTGCAAAAATTAATTTACAAGTAGAAATTTAAAAACCATTCACTACAATGAGTAACATCTAAATATGAATCTCTTATTTGCCTTTTAGCTTGTGAAAGACCTTTAAATCAGATAAATACATCACTGAATTTTAGATTTCTAGCTTCCAACTTGCTTGTTGGGTTAAGCATTGGCATATTTAGGTATTTATATTTTAGTTTACACGCCTCTTGGACTGGCCGAAAACCCGAGATCTCCAAAAACTGCAGTATCTTTGGTGTTTGTAAACAAAGGAAACACTACAAGCTCAATTAGGTCGCTCCAAAGCCTGGGAATAAGAACTGATGTGGCCTCTTGAGTTTATGTAATGATTGTACATACAGACTAATGTCATGAGACCTCTAGCTAGCACAGACTCATTTGGACTTTGCTGATTTTACGCCCTGAAACTTGAAGTGTGTAGGTTTGATAACTCCGAGAGCTCTATTAGTTTCTGTTCATGTGCTAGTGATTTTATGAGAGATGTCCCTTTCTTGGAGGTCATCTCTCGGGGGTATGCCAGACAGTCTAAACCTTAGAAGTTATATGTGGGAGGATCGATACCTCATTTGTCTGGCGATCCATTGGACTTTGAGGTCATTATCCTTTTCCAAGTTTACGGTTTGTTCACCTGCAGAATGTTTTTTTTAGACCGTTGACCTTATCATGGGCGTCTTTGGAATTAGAAGGGAAAACTTCCATTGAATATCTAAATTGCTATTCGTCGTCCTAAAACTACTTAAATCGTCCCAACAAATTACCATTTTGCCCTTCTCTCATTTCTACTGCTATAACGTGACATTTTACCCTCCTATCATACATCATTCTTCATCTTACTCTTATAATCATAAAAAGTAATGTTTTGGAGGTAAATAATGAGCCAACGGACGCCCCGGTGTACTCGAATATGGTAAAATATCTGACATCTTTTTAATAAAAAAATAATAATAAATATAAAAAAATTGCGGGCGTCTGACAGAGCCGCCCAGCGTAGGAGAGGGGCGTCTGGGTAACACGCCCCCCCCAGGGGGAGGCGTCTTACCCAGACGCCCCGCCCATGGGACAGGCGTCATGGGGGAGGCGTCCTATCCTACGCTGGGCGGCTCCGCCAGACGCTCGTAATTTTTTATTATTTATATATATTTTTATTAAAAAGATAATTTATTATAAATTTAGATAATTGCTAAATTAATTAATTAATAAGTTAATAATTACTATATTCGGATGATCGATACCCCTTCGGTACACCGAATAGAGATTTCCAGAGAAATGTCGAAGCTACTGAGAATAAATATTCGGATAACCGGGTAGAGATAAGTAAAACGACCCAATGATTCTAGGAAGATCAAAAACTTACTATATTTACGATCACGGTGGACCGATGGAAACTCGGTCATTTGCATGGAACATGTTCGGTAGACGGAGAAGCAAACGGTCGACCGTCCGACATCACCTTACAACGAGTTTTTGCAATTGATGAAAATTCAAAAAAAATTCAGATCCAACAACCTGTCGATGTGGTATTTGTAAGTCAGAAAGTTTTATCACCGGGGATTTTGGATCTTAAAATTTTTGAATATTAATCACTTGCAAAAAAACTCATTGTAATTTGACCCTGTTACCACCAAAAATCTTGCAACAGAACCTCAAATAATTTGAGATAACACACCGTATAATTTTAAGAATTTATTTATATTTTATTTGTAATTTTTTATTATTAAAAAATATGGGCGTCTGGCTAACACGCCTCCACCAACGTGGAGGCGTCTGGTGGAGGCGTCTTAGCCAGACGCCTTCACGTTCGTGGAGACGCCTGGCTAAGACGTCGCCGCCTTGGTAGAGGCGTCGTATCCAGACACCTCCACCTAGGTGGAGGCGTCTCGGTGTAGGCGTCGTATCCAGACACCTCCACCTAGGTGGAGGCGTCTTAGCCAGACGTCCGAGTTGGAAAAAAAAATCTGCCTCCGTTACCTAGCCGGATTTAGGTGTTTCGCCAGACATTTTCGTGGTGTTGGTATTAGGAATTGTGAGTGAAACTGAGTCAAATACATTGTTTAAAGACACGGGACGAAATGTGTATTAATTGATTTGTTAAGGGCAAAAAGGTAATTTCTGGGACGATTTAAGTAGTTTTCCGACGACAAATAGTAGTTCACATGAATATTGATGTTGTTGAAAATTTATGAGATTGTTGTCAACATATTCTATCTAGTGCGGGCTTTCAGTTGTACTTGATTCGAAGGAAGTTGAGATTTCATTATGCTGTCGAAGGATCATTACAGTGTATAGTTGAAAAGTATAAATAAAATTGGGGGTCATTTGAGATTTAGTCTCGATTGGAAGATATTTGATACTTGGGTGTTGACGATTCCTTCAAGGAAAAAATGAGATCAGCATATCGATAATCATATCCACTGGATATGGAAAATTGTTGTTTATATCCTTTTAATTTCATATATGAATTCAAATTCGGACCGGAACCCACATTACATTCGTATTTGCAATTTTGCATCCATTCACGTCAGTTTGCTCAATAGGCATGTCAATTTTTGACACGTGATAACATGACACGAAAATGATGATTCAATTTAAACATGACTTGACACTAATTTTTTTGTGTGATTATGATTAGACTTCGGTACAAGGTTTCCAGATGTCGGGCCCACGCCGGACTGGGCCGGGCTCAACCTTCGGGCTCGCTATTTGTATTTTTTAAAAGTATTTTCATAATTTTTTGTGGTATTTTTTAAGTTTTTTGATGTATTTTAAAATAAAAAATAAAAAACATTAAAAATTAGATGGGCCGACCTGGTCTGGAAACACATTGGGCCGCTTGGGCTAGTGTCCCTTAACGGGTCGAGCCCATGTTGAGGTGGGGTTGGACCCTGACACCCATGTCTAATTATGATGATTCGTGAACTTTGTGAATTGTGAAGATATAAATATAAAATATGATGCATCATTCAACAAGAAAACAACATGATTATACATGATATATTTATTTTTTTAGGTTTTTTTGCTTGAATGTCATTACAAAATGCTATAATTCTCAAAAGTTATTACTCCAACACTAGCTGCCTATATGACATTCCAAATGTCATTCTATTTCTAAGACTATCATCGTTGTCAACTTCTAATTGACGGTGCTAAAACCAACCTCATGTCCCAAATGACATTCTATTTTTAAGACTATCATCGTTGTCAACTTCTAATTGACGGTGTTAACTATATTAATATTTAAGTGTACAATTTACAAGTTTTTTCTAACTTTCTTTCTTTTATTATTTTCTTTTTCTCTTAGATCCAAAACAAAACTCAAATACAAACCCAACCCACCCCCAAAAGCAAATCCAAAAAAATCTCAAACCCAAATCCCAAATCTAAATGGAAACCCAATTCTAAACCCAAACTCAAACACGTTGACACTTCCCTCCAATCCAAACCTTGTCTCTCCACCACCTTGGCCTCGTCTCCACCTCTGACCGTATCTTTTCCTCCTCTCTCATTATTGTGTATCGCCCTTGATGCTCACCCCCTCTCCTCCCACGCCCCTCTCCCCTTGGACCCCTTATTTTCCTTCTCTAACACTGTTGTCGTCAATGTTCGCCTCCTTCTCCACTGCACTTCTATCTCCTTAAATGCCCTCCACCTCCTCTCCTCCCACCCCCACAAGCCCCTCAATCCCCATCCAAGTGGACTTCTTGTTTACATTTGGTCTTGGTTGTGTACTTTTGATCCTCAATTAATGATTCACATTTGTAGAAATACATTTTTCTCTCGAATTTCATCATGTATGTTGGTTTAAGGGGAAATGTAGAGGGTTTTTTATCATCTCAATTGGTAGAGTTGTGGGAGAAAGATGAAGTTTTTGTGATGAATGAAGTGACGGGTTTGTTAATTTGGGGTTAAATGCTGGATTTTAATTTGAAGTAAACATGGAAATGGTGTGTTGATTTTGCCATTGGTTGATTGACTTGTTTTTTAGAGAGAGAAAGAGGTACTAAGCTACAAGAGAATTTTGAGATTGAGAGAGATTAGGTAGTGAGATTCAAGAGAGAGATTAGAGAAAAAAGGGATGAGAAGGAGATTAGTGAAAGAGGGATGAAAAGCGAAGAGGTTTAGATTAATTAGTTATAAAATAATGCTAATATTAGTTAATAAAATCAATTTAAAAGGGAATATATAAGAAAGAGAAGGGAGATAGAGAAGAGAATTTGAAATATTATTTTTAGATTATATAACGTAGAATTTGTGAATTGTACACTTAAATATTAATATAGTTAACACCATTAATTACAAGTTGACACTGCTAACAGAAAATGTTAATGTGGTGGTAGTCTTAAAAACATAATGACATTTCGGATATGGTGTTAGTTTTTCGATGACATATAGACAAATAGTGGAGTGATGGTTTGTTGGAATTATAGTCGGGGAGCAAGCGCCACTCTTACGCAACGAGTATAGGCATAAACCGAAGCACTCACTCGATTCCCTTGCTTGTTCACAAACGATGGCGAGAGGAGGTCATGAAGGCCAAATATTGGGTTGGTATGAATTATAGCTTAGTGGAAGATCGAAAACAATACGTTGTGTCTGAAGCTAAAAAAACCCGGAAAAAATGTAAAACGACCCAATTCTTCTTGGCTTTACCACTCTCAAGCTTTCCACCATCGAGAAAGAAAGATCCGCTCACGATGATGAGATCGTTGCAGACCCCAAAATGACAAGAGGTCCGCCTACGTCCGAAACTTCCTCGCACTCCTTGTCCTTTGTTCCACTACGAGTTTCCTTCGACATGGTTCTCTCGACACGTCCTAGTATACTCTACTTGTTCATCTGTGTCGGTTTGGGGTACGGTTAGTTCACTAGGAACTTTTGTAATGACATCTAAACGGAAAATTTTTATTTTTTTTAGAGACGAAACTGGCACGAATAATATTTTTTGTTACGTAATAAATTATTTTTTATTTGATAATAGTCAATTAAAATATTATTTGGAAATAAAATATTAATACAACATGATATTTTTACTATTTTATTTGACACAAGTACAAAACTATTTGACACAATAGTACACGAATACGAGCGGTTTGTGAGCATTGGTTGTTACGAAGCAATGCGCATCTACTTAAGTTTTATGAAATCTAGTCTAATAAAAAATTGAATAAAAATAGGTTGACATGAATCAGGAATTCCATCTCCCTGTACTTACGGATGTTATAACTTAATTATTACAATGGGACAAAGTACAAGGTAGACCATAGCAGATAAACATGCGATGTGGCTTCTATCCAAGAAAATTCTTACTTGTACTAAAAAGATCATCCCATTTAGCAATAGCAAACCCAGTTAAAGAGTGTAGCAGTTGAATCCAACGGGTTCTCTAACTCGTCCAAATCTGGACACAGTTTGGCAATAAATGCTGAAAGAGCAAGAATCTTCTTAAATTCTTGATTCTTTTCTTGGTTTAATAGAATTTGTTTCATAGCTCATGTTTGATCACTGAGATATCACTAGTGCAGTTTATCGAGTTCGTTTTATTTACTTTCAAATTCGCGATACTAGTTGTTTCATAAATCTGTTCTTGAACTCTAGATAATGGTCCTCCAATGGAACTCGAAAGTCGCAACCAAAGTGGTGAACTGAGATATTTCACAAGTCGAAAAGAAAAGATGTTCCAAGGGAAACAGGGAAAGAGATAAACAAAGTTAATAAGAGGAGTTGCTGCTAATGCAAGCATGGCAGAGTGGTAAGATTTCCTCCCCATCATTGCTACTGCCTCCTACCGGTCAGACGGAAGATGGGAGCTCTCCATCAGCGGGCCCATCACCTCAGTTCCTTCACCACTTCTCAACTTGTGGCGTTGGAATCTCTCGTTAATTTGATGAACAGTGGACACTTGCTTTCTGGTCCACAATAACAAGACACTGACATGTGAGGTTCAACCCCTGTCACTCTCAGCTTAGAGACAAAATAACATTAACACGAGATACGGTCCAAATCTATCTCTTGCAGACAACTTGGTAGATTTTTGTCTCTGAAATTACATTTCGGCGAAGATAGGTAAAAAATTCCGTCTCAGACTGATCATTAACTGATTAGCTTGGCTACGTATTAGAGGTTTCTGACCGCTTATTAGTGTATCCAGTTTTCTTTTTAAAAGGGTCATTGATCTAGGTGCAACTTCAGTGAACTTCTGCTTATGTGATGCTTAGTGTAACCTGTCTGTACTTGGATGCTCCTTTCAAGGGACCAATAACATACGTAATTTGATTACACTTACAAGTTTACCCTGCATTTTTTATTTCCACTGCCACGCAGACAGAGACATTCAGTAAAACGAAACTTCAAACGATATTTCTTACTAATGCAAGAGAAAATAGATGGTTGGAAATGGATGGATGAAGGCAAGACAATGGTCAAGGGGGCATGTGGCTGGTGGCAGTCATTGCAGTGCAGAGAGTTGGCAGTGGCATAATATTACCACTTTACTTCTTTCTCTCGTATCTTTCCATCTCAACTCATCAAACTTAAGACAATGTGGGGAATAGTGGTGGGGGCAAACACAATGTTCCTCCAATGTAAGTGTTCCCTCCAAAAACAAAAGTGTGACACAACAAGGGAAAAAGAAAAAAGACTAACAAAAGAAAAGAGCTTTGTTGGTCTCTGTCTCCACCATCCATTGCCCCTCCCTGTGAACACTATGCTGCTTCCCAGTAGAAAGCAGCTGGAAGCTTATAAAGAAAGGAACAACAGCTGGTGTTTTTGGGACATGACATGGTTGGGTGGGATGCTTCCTAACAACAGTGCAAAGCAACTCTTTGATGCTTAAGAAGAAAGTTGTTTCTTTTTGCCATCTAAGTGTTATAATGTATTATTCATGAAGATCTACAATGTCAGGTATAACCAGAACGATTGACTGCAGAGGGTGATGGTCCATTGGTGACCTTGTTTCAAATAGTTTTGTTAGGCTAGACATTTCATGACACCTTTTAAATCGACCAGAACCTTAAAATTGAACATTTGGTAGTCATTTTAGTCATAAATTCTAGGCTAAGTGCAATTGAAGGCTCATTTAGAATTGGATGGTATATAAAGATAATGTGAAAATATAAAAGGGCATTGGTGATATCCAAAAGGGTAAGAAAATATATTGATAATGTTATTTAAAATTGTAATATTTCATAAAATAAAAGGACACAAATGGGAAGAAAAATTAACAATGAAAGTCACTCAAGAATATCTTCAATTTAAGGTTGAAGAGTTAAATCCTGCCAAGGAATTCTTAATCAGAATTTTCCAATCCCCACTTCCAACTACTTCCAGAAAAGAAGATATATTATGGAAAAGGCATCTCTCAGGAACCGTCATGGACCCTATTCAATTTCAAGCAAAAATCCAGCACCCCGACATGTTTGCATATAGGCCAATGAGTAGCAAAAGAGTTTGCTGGCATGAACCATGTTAAGTCACACATGAAAACTCCTTCAAAAAGAGAGAAAGTTGGCAGCTGAAACAGTATCAGCAGAAGCCAGAAAGTAAGAGAACTCTGCAACTGTAGCGACTTTGTTTATTAAGTCGCATTATTATTATTTTGATAAGTATTATCAAGCTTCATTATCGACAAGAAGAACTTTGTTTGTTAAGCCTGTGATCAGTTTCTATGGGTTTTCTAGTTTTAAGAAGTCAATGCTCACATGCTAACATTGACATAATAGCCATTGGTTGTAAAGTTTGTTTTGAGGTCCAAGTAAAAGCAATCGACTTTCCAACATTAAGTTTTACATCACTTAGTAGGTCTGATTGGTTCGTAGAAAAATAATCTTAAAAGTGAGAAAAGAAATTTTAAAATTATTTTATATTAAGTTGGTTTCTTACCACCTCAAAAATTAATTAGTACGTATGATTAATTTTGACATAAATATTTGAAATATCAATCCTCCAAGACAAATCTCTTCAAAATCAAATTTTAACATTAGGCCTAGAAAGGGTTTATGAGCCTGTATACAACATTACAACAACTTCGCTTTTGCTTATGGATTTGTTGAAAGATGGCAACAGCAACCAAAAGGCAGCAGAGAACTGTACCGCAGCTGCTGCTTCTGTCCCTACAACCCTCTCACTCTTAATAATAAGAGCAGTCTGGACTCTGGCCTGCTCTCTCTCTCTCTCTCACCCCTCAGGTGGCAGCACTCCACCTGACACCACCACATTATTTGAATTTTACTTCTTTTGGTATAATAAGTGTTATATGGGGACTCAACCATGATGCAGATTGCAGACTGTAAGAAATTAATTAGACTGATACAACTTAACTTATAATGTGCAAGTTCATTAATTTGTTAATAGAATGGTTAATGGATTATAGAGATGCCCGCAATTAAAAAAAACATGCATGATCAATAAAGCATGCCATAATTACTCAAAAAAAAGCATGTCATATTTGTTAAAAAATAATGATTAAGGTGCACGTTTGAAGACACCAAAGCTGGTTTCTTGGTTAACCAGGAAGAAATCTACTCATGGGGAGAAAGCTAAATTTATGGTCTTTTACATACATTTGTCTCAGCTTTTGCCAAATGTTTGTGTTTTTTTGAAATTGCAAAATGTTTGTGCTGTGTATGCAAAAGTGAGCACTGCACTTTGTAGTTTTTTTAAACAAACCAATTAGTTAATTAGTGATCATATCACCTAGTTTTGCCACTTGCAATATCACATTAAAAATATATGATAATACCAACCAAATAAATGTTTGGATCCCTACTCACACACCCCAACACCACCCCACACCATAGCCTTGGGGTTGGCAAAGCATGGTTGGAGGTGATTTGCTGTGGGGTTTATTAAAGGTGGGTTATGATTTATCCATGCAACACTAACCAGGGAAGATTCTGCAGCTCTCTTGCTTGACTGATATTTCCCATGCACATCCACACCTCCTTGCAATAAATTACTCTTGAGGGTCATAATGTAGTACAACTTTCATTTGTATACCTACTTACCAAGTGTGTCATGCTAAAAAGTTTTTCAACAAGCAAAGTAGCAAACCATTGAGAAGCCCAATAAATATAAGAGTATAAGACCACAAGATTCTCTCGCTCTCGGTCTTTTGGTGCACCTCTCTCTTCTCTTTCTCCTGAAGTGATTAGGGTTTGGGATGATGATGATGATGGGTGGAAGAAACAACAATAGTAGGTTTCCATTCACAGCATCGCAGTGGCAAGAGCTAGAACATCAAGCTCTCATATTCAAGTACATGGCCTCTGGCCACCCCATCCCTTCGGATCTCATTCTGTCCATGAGAAGAAGTATCATGCTTGACTCCTCTCCTCTCTATGCTCACCACCCCAATAGTATGCATCTTCTTTCACGCAATATACATCTTATTATATTATATTATATTTACTTGTAATCTTGTATCACAAAGTTGCAACAACAACATCATGTACATGTCATGATATTTTACATTCTCTAAATCCCATCTACTTGCTAATGATCTATGAGCTCAGCTAGACTTGGTTGATGACTACATGTTTCTGAAAGCATTTTATATTTTTTAAAATAAATCTCAATATGTAACTTACATGCTGGGATTCTGGTTCAGAATGTCATTGATGATAACATGTCAATACATTGATTTGATTGTTGTTTTTTTTTCCTTTTTTCTTTGCATGTTGTTATTTGGATTTATAGTGGGATGGGGGTGTTACCAAATGGGATTTGGAAGAAAAGCTGAGGACCCAGAGCCAGGGAGGTGTAGGAGAACAGATGGGAAGAAGTGGAGGTGTTCCAAAGAAGCACATCCTGATTCAAAGTACTGTGAGAGGCACATGCACAGAGGCAAGAACCGTTCAAGAAAGCCTGTGGAAACCAACTTAAGCACCACTTCCACAACCACTGCTATTCCCACATCAACTAATGTTTGTATTACCACAAACACCGCCACCACCAACCAAACCAACTCATCCTCACTTTACCCCACACCAAACCACCTCCTCTCTGATGCCCACAACTCCTACTTCAACTTGGACTCTGCTGCCTCCTCCAACGGAGACTACAGGTTTGTGGGCTTTGCCATTTACCATTTCACCAACCATTTTTGTGGGTAATTCTTTTTTAATAGGAATATGAGCTTAAACAGGTATTATCATGGAATGAGAGAGGAAGTGAACCAGTTCAGTGGCTTCCAGGGTGGTGCAACAGCCCAAGATGGTTCGTGGAGGTTCACACCACTTGGGATGAGCTCCTTGGGTGAGCCCAGGCAGAGGTCTTTCTGTTATGATCAGGGTGGTGGGGGAGAAGAGAAGCAAAACCATTGCTTTGTTCTTGGTGCAGACTTTAAGGTGCAGAGGCCTGTGGAGAGGGAGGAGGCAGAGAAGCCACTGAGGAGATTCTTTGATGAGTGGCCTTTGAAGAATAAAGAAGAGTCCTGGATTGATGTTGAGCATGATAGGTCTAGTTGGTCCTCTTCTGTTTCCAAAACCCAGCTCTCCATTTCCACTCCTATGGCACATCATGAATTCATCTCCCAATCTCATACTGGTTAGTTCAGATTTTTGTGTGTTATTTTTGTTGTTGTTGGTGTTTGTCAGTCTTTTGTCGTGTTTCATTGCTTCTTGACATGTTTGTGTTGTTGGTGCAGATGATTGATGTCTGAAGCCTGATTTTTTCGAAACATGAAGTGATGACGTCAGCATATGGTTGTTATGTTGTTTTTTTAGTTTCTAAGGTTTCTTGTTCTTATTTTGCAGTTGTTGAGGTGGTATTGGTGGACCAAAGAGTTTTTGACTAGTGTTTGCAGGATGTTTTAACTTACTTTTGCTGTGTTGTGATGTGATGGTCCCCCATGTTTTTACTTACTCTCTGTTACAGCTTATGAAACAGCAGCATAAATCCCGTGCTTTGCCAGGGTAATTTATTTTTTATTATGCACTCAATTAAGAAGATAGTAGTGAAATCGTATGTTGAATTAATAAAATAAGCACAATATCCAATGTACTACTCTGTGTGTGCTACACGATGATAGTAATTTTATGAATTCGTGATTTAAGGTTAATTTTTGTAAGCTAATGATCAATTGCAAGTAAATTTAGTGTGAAAATATAAGAATACATTATCATTACAATAACAACATACAAATATTAAAAAACACAGAGTTTAGGATAGCTAAGACAAGACTGGACCTGATCGAAATTTCGATAAAACCCTCGAACCCAGGACCAAACCAGACTATCAAATTACAGAACAAAGTCTATGAAATAATTCTTATAGGAATTTTAAAACAAATTGTATAAAAAACATAGTAATAAATTTCCTTAAACTTAGTGTGAAAACATCAGAATACATCATAACTTCAATAAAAACATATAATTTTAAAAAAAAATAAGACGCAGTGGTTAATCTACAGAATACAAGACCGGACTCGATCTACATTCGAGTAAATCCCCTGACCAAACTGGATTTACAAGTACGGACTATCCGGATAATAACATAAGAGGACACCAGAAACTCAATTAAAACCTAAGGAAATTGATAAGAAAATATTAATATACCGCATTCAGACCAAATGACACCGTGACTGAATAAAATCGTAGATTAAAATGCGTTCACAAAAATATTCTAAAATAAATTCTATAAGGGTGTTTCGGCAAGTCGTCTAGTAAAAAATAATTTAAAACTGGAGGCTTGGGAAAACCTTAACCTCCTTTATAAGATTAGTATATAGATTAGTATTGAATAATTTTCCCGACCACTAAAAACATCAACAACTTGTCTCCATTCCATAGACTTACTACCTTGGATACCAAGGCTTTACAAATTTAGCTAGGTGGAAATTGGAAACGGCTGTCAAATTTTGTTTTGGTTCGATGGTTGACAGCCCTTAGCGGAAGCATGGTAAGAACTCTTCAAATTGTCCAAACACAAATCAGCAACCGTGAGATCCTAATCTTAATTGGGTTTTAATTGTTGTTAGGTGGTGTTTAGGAGGTGATAAGTTTGGACGGCTGAGATGGAGTGGAGTTGGATGGATGGTTGAGATGAATTGATGGAAGATATTTATAGGTAGAGCTTTTTGTCACTCTCTCTCTCTCACGTCACTCTCTCTCCCCCAGTGTTGTGCAGGTGAGTGGAGGTGATCTTCGGTGAGGTTAAAGTGGTCGACGTCTATTGCTTGTGGAGTGGTTGTGGTCGGAGTAAAGATTGACGGAGGTGGAGGTGTGGCAATGAAACAGCGAGGAGGTGTGATTGTTGATCGAGCGGGCGTTCGTCGGTGGAATGTGATTTTGGGGAGAAGTACTCGTGGAAGCGTCGTTAGGGTTCTTCGAAGGTTTCTTCAAACCTTCACGGTATGTCAAACTTGTAGTTATAACTCACATTTGTTGTGTGAGTATTTCGAAGCCAACGATAGGCCGAAAGGCTCGTCGCAAGCAATCATGCATTATATTTTACTGCTAGATCGGTCGACTGGTTGGTGCAAACGGTTGACCGTTCCTAATGAGAATTCGGGTTTCTACCTCCCACCGGTCAAACGATGCCCTTGGGCGGTTGACCGATTGTGCATTTGAGGCAAGCCTCGTTGGTTTCGGTTGAATGGGACCCCTTTGTCGTTCAACCGTGTGCACTATTGTAGGTCGGTTGGGGCGTTGATCATTCAAGCGGTCGACTGCCTGTTTGACTCATACGACCGATGACTTAAGTTGAATAGTGGTTGGGTTTGACCGATGGTGGTTCGGTCGACCGGTGATGTTTGGACGCATGGTGGATTTTACTGGTGGAAATCGGTCGACCGAGAGTGCTCGAGGGTTCGACCGGTGTTGATGTTGAGTGTTGGTGGATTTCACTGGTGGGTTTCGGTCGAATGGGTCCCCTTTGCCGTTCGACCGATTGGTCGTTATGTCTGTTGACCTGGGAGGCGACTTTCTAAACGGTCGACCAGTCCCTGTTGTTGGTGGGAATTGTTCGACTGATGGAGTGTCGGTCGAGGCAATTGCCCTATTTTAGTGAGATTCGGTCGACCAGTACTCTTGGTTCGGTCGACCGTTTGTGTCTAGTTTTGCACATTGGAGGTGCGGTTGTTGTGGTCGTCCGTGTGAGGCGAGTTGTGGTGTCGATATTCTTCTGGAAAGTGTGCTAGTGAGCACGGGTGTTGCGGTGGTTGGGTGAAAGAGCCCTGGAGCCCCGTAACTGTTGTGAGAGTTGCGATTGGGTGAAAAAGCTCTGGAGCCCAGCTAGTCTGTGCGGGGTTGGGTGAAAAAGCCTTGGAGCTCCGTAGTGCGTTCAGGTTGGGTGAAAGAGCCCGAGAGCCTGAGTATGGACCGCATGATAAGGGTTGGGTGAAAATCCCTGGAGCCCTTAGACGTTCGGGTTGGGTGAAAAAGTCGTGGAGCCCCATAACAGTGGTGTGTGTTGTGCTTGGGTGAAAAAGCCGTGAAGCCTAGCATTGTTGTTTGTGCTTTTCTTTGGTAGAATTGCATGCTAGAGTGTTTCAGTTTCATGAATTGTAGAGTTTGGCATACGGGATTTCCTTCTGGAAACTCAGGCATTGTTGCACGTTTGTTTTTCAGGTCGTAGTCGACATTAAGGGGTGATGACCGAGGAGAGGAGCACTGCTACCAGATCATGTTTTCTCTCGTTTTGAGGTCGAGTGATTACTTGTTCTTTGTATAACTTCTTGGTTGTAATCACACTTTTGAAACACTCAGATATATATACATATATATAATATATGTTGGTGCACTGTTTCTCTTATTTGAGTAATTTTTTCTGTTGATTAGTTGTTATAAAATTTTAAATTTTTTCTACTGTTTGAAGATGTTACAACAACAGTGGTCAGGATCGGTATACAAAGCACTTTGAGGGAAAATCATCGACGAGAAGAACCAAAACAAACTTTCTGCTTGTTTAGCTTTCACACCTTTTACAAGATCGGACATCAGAAAATGGAAGCTGAATAGAAAAAGCATTTTTAGATCAAAATACCTATATTGTGTATTTTTGGGTGAGGACAATAGATACCCCAATGTACAACTAAATTTGGAAAACAAATTGTCCGCGCGAAAATAAAAATTACTCATTGGTTGCTCTTTGAGAACATATTGCCTATCAAAGATAAATTTATTGCTCGGAGCATCCATATAAACCCTTTATCCCCTTTGTGCGGTGTCGTAGAAGAGTCTAATGAACACCTTTTGTAACATCCCCGAACAGCGGAAAATTTAAACTTTTTAAATCATAAGAAACACGTGGACAAACCATCAAGAGTGGGGACATTACTGAAAGAAATACATAAATAAGTCTGGTGCACCATAATACAATACGAGTTTGTCAAAAGAGTGATTACATTACAACACGAAACACAAGGTACATGTAATCACGACAACCTAAAAGTAGGAAGACGACAGGATCCAGTCCCAACGTGCAATCTCCCTCGGTCACCACCCGCCGGAACCTAACGCGGTCCTGAAAAAGATGCAACAACAATGCCTGAGTTTCCATAAGGAAACCCCGTATGACAAGCTCACCTATATGCCCTAACATACCAGTATAGCATGACATGGAATACAAAGCAGTAAAACAACAACGCCACCAAGGGCCAAACCGGACATCCGTCCCGCGATCGTTTCCGCTGCCACACAGGCCCCGCGGTCTACAATCGCCACCGCTGCCACACAGGCCTCACGGTCCAACCTCACCGCCGCCACACAGGCCGCACGGTCCAAACATCGGGTCTCCGTAGAGACCTACCGTAGGCACATACGGTCCAACAGACAATACGCAACACATCCCCACACGCGACTACACAAGCCAAGGGATCGGTGAGGATGCGCTCGCACTTCCGCGCAAGGTAGAAATCAGATCTGAATACATCGTGGTCCACCACCACCACACCAACGGAGCCGTCGCTCAGGTCGGTCCATCAACCGGCGCCACACAGACCGCACGGGATATCACTCGATAGGTGCCCAATCGAGCTACCTGCCGGAACACATCATCGGCAATCCATCGCCGCAACCACACAGGCTACGCACGATCCTCCCTGCCGCCACACAGACCGCACAGGGGCTCTACCGCCGCCACACAGGCCGCACGACACATGCAATAACTGCCATCAAGGCCAGTCGAACATATCCGCCACACAAGGCCAGACAATCGACAGATCCGAACCGAAGTCCGCAGGGTCAACGAGCTCCACGTGCAACACAAACTCCGGCTCCAATTGAGCAGGGTCGCGACCTCCGTCGCCGTCAATAGGCTGGTACCTCTCTGGACCTCCGTCGCCAATCCTGGCCGGTAGTCTCTGTGCCTCCGTAGCCATCGGCCGGTAGTCACTGCACCCGTCGGCAGTTGCGTGTTGCTGAAGCAATGGGATCCGTAATCCCTCAGGCCGCTACTCTAACGCGAGTCAAACGATCCACCAGATATAGTCACGATCCATACACGGAGGTGACGCGTTCCGGACACCCACACTCTTCCACACGGCGGTCCCTGGGCAGGCACGCATAACGCGCCCACCGTCACCTCCCGGCTCACGCACAAGGCGAGGACACGGGTTTCCGTGGACAGAGTTGGCATCCTAAGTGGAACCAGGAATCCTGTCCTGTGCAAAACGGTCGACCGAAAGAGACACGGTCGACCGTTTTCCCCAAGGGAATTCGGTCAACAGAAGTGACAATCGGTCGACCGCTTCCACAAGGGAATCGGTCGACCGAAAGTGACAACTCGGTCGACCGTTTCCACAAGGGAATCGGTCGACCGAAAGTGACAACTCGGTCGACCGTTTCCACAAGGGAATCGGTCGACCGAAGCGTCTGTCACGGTCGAACAATTTGCGCAACACATAAATCCCAACGGTCTACCGAAGGTCTAAAACCGGTCGACCGAACGAGGTCAAAATCCGGAGTCTGGTCAACGCTCAAATCAAATCTATCGGTCGACCGACTCAGGGGTCTCGGTCGACCGAACACTTACAGGGTCAACCTAAAATTTTCTATGTCATCAAACGGTCGACCGAAGCTTACGCATCCTAACGGTACACTCAAGTTCCGGTCGACCGAACGAGGGACGCGGTCGACCGAAACACGACAGACAGTGAAAATACACCACGATCGGTCGACCGTCCAAGGGACCCGGTCGACCGACAGACGTCTTCAACCTCACGCCAGCCGAGGTTTCGACGTCGAAACTCGTCGCCGGCGAGGCCTCCGACCTCGCGCGACCGACCCCAACCTCACCCCAACATGGGTGATCAACTAAGGCCTCTAATGCAAGAACTTGGCATACCTCTCTTTGAAGATCGACGAAGAACACCGGAGCTCCGACTACCACGCCTCCGGCCGCAACCTCACTCACGTCCTCCTCCACGCGCCTTCGCACCACTGTCACCTCCGCTCAACGCCGCTGCTGCTCCAACCAAGAAGAGAGGAAAAATGAGGGAGATGAAGAGAGGAAAAATGGGAGTGAGAGGAATGAAACGTGAGAGAGTGAGAAGAAAAGAGAGAGATGAATGAGTTTTCTCCCCAACCAAGCCATCATCAGTACAGCCGCACCTACACCCAGCCTACTGTTCACGCAGCACTCCTCCACAGCACCTACACCCTCCCATCACGTCTCCTCCTTCCCACTTCAACTTCCCATGCAAACCCATCATCAACTCCACCTAAACACCAATTAAACCCTAATCAAGGTTAGGGTCATAACACCTTTTCTTCCTCTGCCTTTTGTCAAACAATTCTCGGACATAGCAAGTTCTATTGACCTAAACTTAGCTCGCACAAATAACTATTCATTCCTTACCACGGTTCAAAATCAACTCAATTTAGGAATTACATATTGGAATTGTTGAATAAGTGGCTTTGTTTGGAGTATCTGTGGCTTGAACCCAATAATTGTATGTTCCGAAATGTTTTGACAAATTTTTGCACCTCAAGGCTTAATACTTTTAATTTAATTTTGAGTTGGGCAGGGACAAAGAGACAAGGGGACACTCCAAAATGAGAGTGTGAAGAAGGCAAAAATTGAACTTCGTGAATGCAATCACTCCATTTTCTTCAGCTACCTCTCCAGCGCATCTTACATTCACTTTTGGGTTTTTTGCTTCCGTGCTAATCAAAATATCGTTAACCGGTGACGTACTCATAGTTTGGAAAAAAATGATCATGTACGTATCAAAAAAAGTAATTTGCCTCATATCCATCTATTACGGTGTGACCCACATTTATTAACGTTTTCCTAACATCTCGTGATTTATCAACAAAATTTTTACTTCCGTACCGATCAAAACATTGTTAATTGGCGACGTACCATGGTTCAGAGAAATCTTGGTCCTATACGTATCAAAAAACAATATAATTGTCCTCATACCCATATGTTACGATGTTTACGTGTTCTGTGGTGTCTCGTGATTTATCAACCTTTGTCTCCTATCAACACCTTAAAACTCTAATTAGTATATCGATCTAACCGCAATTAGAACTTAATCCCGACCCGGTAGTGCACCCAACCCGACCTGAATTCTCGACCCGATGGTGCACCTAACCACATAATGGAGAATCCAGTTATGGTGCCCAACCCACCGACCCCATAACTGGATTCTTCAAGTTGGGAAAGGGGATTAGGGATTTGGTGGGAGCATTCAGGTCGGGTTGGGTGCACCACCGGGTTGGGATTTGAAGTTGTAATTGGGGTCAGGTTGGGTGCAGCACCGGGTCAGGATTTTAAGCTATAATTGGGGTCGGATCAGGTCGGGATACTAATTAGAGTTTTAAGGTGTTGATAAGAAGTAAATGTCGAGAAATCACGGACATCACGGAAAACGTAAATGATGTTAAATGAATGTGGGTTCCACCGTAATGGATAGGTATGAGGTCAATTACATTGTTTTGATACGTACATGGTCAATTTTTCCCGAACCATGGGTACGTCATCAATTAACAATGTTTTAATCGGTACGGAAGTAAAAATTCCGTTGATAAATTACGAGACGTTACGGAAAACGTTAACGAATGTGGACCCCACTGTAACGGATGGGTATAAGGTCAATTACATTATTTTTGATACGTATGTGGTCAATTTTCTCCGTACCGTGAGTATGTCGCAAATTAATAATGTTTTGATAGGTTATTTAAACAAAAACAAAAAACTCGTTCACCTTTCACTAGCAACGTCACGGTGCGCTCGACATCCATTAGTGCCAAACAGCCGATAGCATGGACGGACATGACAGAGATGGCCACTACCGCTTAGTGGGCTGATTGCTAATTTAGTAGGAGTTTAGGTAAACCTCTGTTGGTTGTTGATCTTTCGAGTCTCTCTTTGGAAGATCTGTTTGTCATTGAATTTCGGACATATTGGTGTGACTGTTTTGCACCATGGGCTGTGGTTTCATAGTCCAATGGATTTTATTTTAATGCAAGCTTATCATTACTCAAAAAAAGAAGAAAAGAGTAACCACTTCATTGCTTAAGGCTATTATCTCTAAACTCTTGGTCAATTCCGACATAAAGAAGCCTTTTTAAGCCTTTACCTATTGTAATTAATCTTCAAAGTAATACACATGTAACTACGATTCTTAATTTTGATTGTTCTAATAGGGTCAAGTTCTAGTGAGCCCAGAGTTCATCAAATTTAGTTTAAGCCCCCTAATATCTCACCATTGCATCTTATTTACAGTTAATCTCACCATTCATTAACATAACCGTTTTTTTCTTAATCTACCTTACGATTTGAAATGAGTGGTGGATATTGTGGGAGCTTAATTTAGAAAAATTAAGCCCTGAACTCACTTGAAAATTCATGTGTTCTAATAATGATTCTTATTATGTCCCAGACCCATAAACTTAAGGAAATCCCCGTGTGGGATTTTGCAATACATATTTTTCTTTGTAATGATGAGATCATATGAAAAATGAACTTTTTGCGAATGTTAAGATGAGAAGGTTCTCTTGTCAAAATTTGTTTGACAAGTTTTAGACGGTAAATTCTCATCCAAACGAACCCTGCGTTCCACAACAGATTCTTTGCTTCCATGTTAAACATGAAAGTACAACTTATGATCATGAAAACTACATTCTTTCAAGTGGTCCCATTTGGAGCTTTCTTTCTTTAAGCTTGTAAACAGTAGAGGCTGCCAACAACATTTTGGCTACTTTTCCACTTTGCTTCGTGAAGAAAACTAGGTTCTGTGATTGTAGGTACATGCCACTTTGCAATGCATGTTAGAAGTTTAGTTTTTTTCTTTCTTTTTTTATAACCAAGGAACTCACTGGACTACCATCCTTTGGACGCCGGTCAGCCTACAAACTCCAATGCTCCTGAGTCCCAACCCATTTATTACCCTCGATTTGAGACTGATTCGTCAGTTTAAGAGGAACTGAGGCACCGTGCTGGGTATCGAACTGGCGACCTCACATTACATGAGGTACTTAACCAACTGAGCCACCGGTGGGGGACAAAAGTGTAGTTCTTCGCTATAACTTAATTAACCATTCCTAGATCTGAAGGTTTGTCTCCTAAAACCAACTTGCCCTAATGGTTATTCCAAAGTCTTTTTTGATAATTACCCTTAATCCAAACGCACACTAAGAAGTAAATTTTCAATAGCAAATTATAGCTAGTTTGCCGACGCTCTATTACATCTTGGGAAGTGTTATGCTCATGGTTAACTTATTCTGTGCCCTTATTTCTTGCACGCCTAGTGGCGAGGTTTATGATTTCGTAAACAAATTCCTTTTTTGCATAATAGATATAGAAAGGTGTGGCCTTTTCTTGCAAGAATTAAGAAGTTGTCCCCTATGTTGTTGAACTTTTCTTCCATAGGACTTAAACTAGCGCCCTTTCAACATTAAAGAGGTAGATGATCTCTGCGCTGACTCACTCCCCGGTCGTAAGTTACAGAACCAGTCTACACCGATGGAAGAAAACAAAGCCTTTCTATCACACAGTAAAAGCAAAAGATATCCTCTCTATTGTTGGCAAACACTAAGGTCAACCTTCGCTATTAATTGACATGTTGGCCTTTTTTAATTCTACATAATAATTTCCTATGACCGAACCATTTATTTACAGTTTGCTAACTGGACTGACTTCAATCTGCATATTACTTTATCAGCAGCGCATTCGCAAGTTAAGTGAGCATCAAATGTCATCTTCTTATAACACAAGGTTCCAGGAATCATATCAGAGTCAAGGTGTTCAACTTAAGAGCAAGATGCCAAGAAACATAAGATTATTCGTTCGTCTCTGTATGCTTGTGTATGCGAAGGGTAGTGAAATATTACTTCCATACCAGTTCAGGATAAGGTAGTAATAATGGGAAATTGATTAGCGTAAAAGAAATTAAGACGAGCAATGGTTCAGCACACAGTTGATCACAGAAGTCACAATGGAATAACCATGTCTGTCTTTGAATTTGCATGCACCAAGTAACCACCAGACTATATGACTTGTCGAACTTCAACCATAATAATAATGAAAGCTAATTCATGCATATCAAAGCACTATTACATGTTCATTGAAGACCAAACCACTGCTACATATGCTGAAGGCTAGAATTGTTTTGCAACTTGCTTAAATGAGCAACTGGTGCTGATAGTGGAACAACTAAACTGCCACAGCTCCGCATATGATGAGCTACAATGCTTCTTTATTTAAAAAGGCTTTGGTTTGTAATTGTAAAACAATAAATTTGCAAATTTGCAAATTGGATATTATCATGTATTTCAGTATTTGTGCACATATCCCGTAGTAATATTAATTTAAGGTATTCTCAGAAATAGAATCTTTCAAACATGTGAGGCTGTTGCTGACTTACAGGAATTTCAATCAAGAAGGAATGGACTCTGATAATGAAGTTGCATTGTAAAACTTATAGGAATAGAATGATCAGAGGCCAACTCCCAGAAAATCTTTCAACCAACTGTGAAACCTTGCACAACTAAAGAATCGTAATCTAACTATATGAGTTACAGTTAGGGGTGCACATGGGTTGGGTTCAACCCGAAACTCAACCCGAACCCGACTGGTCGGGTCGGGTTGGGTCGGGTTGAGGAGGGGTTCGGGTCGGGTCGGGTTGGGAAAATCAAAAACCCGAATTTTCGGGTCGGGTTCGGGTTGAGGGGGTCGGGTTGACCCAACCCAACCCGAACCCGATTTTTATTTTTTTTTATTTTTTTTTTATTTTTTTTTATTTTTTTTTTAATTTTTTCCCAAATAAACCCGATCCAACCCGACCCAACCCGAAAATAAACCTGACCCAACCCGAAAATAACCCCGATTCAACCCAACCCAACCCAAAAATTTCCAAATTCGGGTTCAACCCGACCCAACCCGACCCAACCCGAAAATTTCGGGTCGGGTTGGGTTGAACCCGAACCGGTTCGGGTTCGGGTTCGGGTTGGATTTTTTCCCAACCCGAAAATTTCGGGTTGGGTCGGGTTGAGGCCCAAACCCGACCCAACCCGACCCATGTGCACCCCTAGTTACAGTTACTTACACAAGCTCTAAGGCCAAGTCAACCTTATATTATCATATATGAAATTCTCCTTGTGCCGGTTAAATTTCTTAATTTCACAGTTCAGGATTAAAAAACAGCTAATTTAAGGACCATTGCTTTGGCCAAGTTCTGGATGGTTTCGGATCTCATAAGTCATAACAGCCATCATAGCCAAAAATAGGAAATCTAGATCAAGCTCATTCCCCACAGGATATTTTTTAACCTGGAGCACAAACTATGGATATGTTCGGATACATCATGAGTTGGTTCTATGGCCATTTAAATGAATGATTTACAATGACATGATTTATAAATAAATAGTCTCATAAGAAGCATGTCATTTTTATATGAAAGTACTAGTTTGATATCACAGTTAAACTAAATTTATTCCAATCCCACCTATCTAGTTGGATTTAAGTCCGAATCTCCAACGGGTTCTGATTTCTGTATATAAATAGCACTTCGAAATTGCACTTTCAAGTGACATATTGAGTTGAACCGCAATCCTACTTTTAACTACAACATCACATGCACCAAAAATTGTCTTTCCTCATCTTAAGTGATCAAGCACTCACCAACTTCTGCTTCTCACAGACGATATTAAACCAGAAAACCACAACCACATGACTAAAGACGGCAAACACTAAAAACTCTGAACACGATTATCAACAAAACAAATGCGGACAAACAAACAAATAAATCATATAAACAACAGATTAAAATTGTGAGAGAGCTCCATTCCATTTAAAGCTATCAACCAATTAACAAACATATAGATAAAAAGGAAAAAACAAAACGAATTACCAATTACAGAAAGAAAGAATCGATCAAACGACAGAAACGGAGTGGAGACGTGATCCGTCGGCGTCCCTCCTCAGCTTCCTCCACTTGCACACAACCGCCCCTCCGAAAACCACCTGAAGAACGGCGGCGAGCCCGAGGAACGAAATCCCCAGCTTCTTCCCGCCGTTGAAGGCCGTCTCGCCGATGGGCGTGAGAACAGTATCGGAACGGCCGTCGGAAGGCGCCGGAGAAAGGGAGGGGGATTGGGCGGAGAGGTGGGAGAATAAGAGGAGGAGGAGGAGGACGGTTAGGGTTTTGCGGTTCATTTTTGGGGTTCGTGGGGGTGTGGTCAGTCGCCGGAGTTTGTTTTTTGATCGGGTTTTGGGGGAGAGAGGACGATCGGACGGTTGAAGTAGGTTGTGATGGGTGGGATCGACGGTTGGAGAGAATTTCGGTTGACTTCTCTTTGTATCGTATATTGTATTGTGTTGTGTTGCGGTTTGGCTTCGAGGGAGGTAAAGGTGGTAGATTCTGTCGAGGGCTCACGTGGGTCAGGGTTGGAACTGAAAATTGATCGGATTGGGTTGAGTCTGATTGTTTTGAACTTGGGTTAGTTTGATTCTATAAAAATTAAGTAAAAGTAGCATGTCACACCAAAATCCACGCAAAACTCATGCATCTTACGTGTAAGCCGATGTTCCACGTCTGACGTGTTATCAGTCCACATTTTGGATTTCAAATCTCAAGAATAAACAAGGTATTTATCTGACATGTCATAATCTTGTCCTCTCTTTTTTCACTAGCAATCATATCTTCTCTCATCTTCTTTTTTCTTCTCCAGCAAGCATATCTCCTCTTTTTTCTTCTCCAGCAAGCATATCTCCAAATCAAACCTCGACCTTGCTGCCGTGGACCGCTCCAGAGAGGTTTTCCTCCGCCTTTGGCTTCTACTCCTACTTCTCCCCGTTCACCGAGGACCCGGACCACCCGAGACTCCAAGTGTCTCATCCTTGAGCTCTGCTGTCAAGCTCTCCATCGATTTGGCATGGGAACATAGGGTGGATTTTATGGTCTGAAGGTGGTGTGGAGTTGGAGCTCACCGAAGCTCCTCGATCCGATCGCCATGGTCACCGCGTCCTCCTCCGTCACCATGGAGGAGGCCCTCACTGTGAGCTTTTCCGACCCCTTCTCTCCACCTACGACCTATGTTGTTTAATTTTGTTGCGTTTGTCTCGTGTTATTTGTATTTGTTCAAGCGATGATTGATCTTGTAGCTTCTATGTGTCAAACTCCTTGAAATTGATTTTGATTGATGCTCGTTGTTTTGGTTCTTGTGTTTTTTTAAGTTGGAATCTTTTGTAATTTGGGTTTTCTTTGGTGATAAGTTCTTACGTTTTTTATGGTTAGAGTTCAGATCATATTCATCCTTTAGAAGCATAGAACAAGTTGCAGCATGAATGAAGTTGTAAACATTTATCATGTTCATTGCTACTTGTGCAATGGTTAAATCTGATTTATTTTTTACTTTTGTTCATTAAGTGTTGTGAATGTGACCTTGCAGGCATTTGCTGGGACCAATGGTTTCTTGACCGCTAGAGTCATGGTACTTCAAGGTGTACAGATATTGTTCTACCCGACCGCTTTTGGATCTGAACTGCAAGACAATGAGCTAGATTCTCGAGAGCATGGAAAGCGTGTCATGTAGGGACATGTTAGGGCTAACAGAGGCTTAGATGTTATTTTTTTCTTGTCTGATGGATGATTTGGTTGTTTATATTTTGTGATAGTAATTGTTAATTGTTGGTGATAAAGATTGATGTGTTTTACTGATATGTTTGTTGCTTTACCACACATTTTATTCATGTGTTTGGTGTACATGTTTCTTTTTTCGGTTGACTTTATATACTTGTCGTGTTTTTTCCAACTTTTCCACGTGTTTCTAACATCGGTTTCTTTCCACCTTCCCACGATCATCTGATAACTTGGATTAAATAGAATATATTAAATAATGTTTCGTGGTGGGGTGGGAGGTAACTTGAATTCAGTAGCATGGTAACTTTAGTAGAATCGATGGTATGTTGAGGTAAATTTAGTTGCAACAGGTGATAAGTTGAATTCAATAGCAGGGTAACTTCGATTAAATAGAATGAATTAAATTATTGTTTGTAGGGGTAACCATAATTGATAGAACTTGTATTTTCTTTGGGTTTTTCTCTCCATTTCATTAGTTAAGATTATGGTTATTATGTTGGTTATATTTGATGTATAGTGTGGAGTGATTAATATTGGAGTTTTAATAACTTATGTGTTATATAGTTTGGATAAAAGTGTGAGTGAGGTTTTGTTGGATTTTTTTGTCCTGGTGATTGGGATTGGAGTTGTAATAACAAAAGAAGCCTACATGCCTAAATTACCTTGTAATAACATAAATCATCACGTCAACCAATTAAATTTACCCCAACTATGTAATCCAATTTACCTTCATAGTGACATTAAGTTACCTTATGAGTCATTTAGGATTACCCCCACAAACCATCATTTAATACATTGCTAACAGTTTATGGATGTCTTCTGCAACGACACACAATTGTAAACTTTTTTAACACCTTGCACACAATGTGAGGAGTCCTTCTAACCTCACAAACGATAATAACGTAGAACGATAATTATGTAAGTTAACGAATTTTATGTAAAACGTAAAGCATTGGAGAAAATATGTAAACATGATTCAAGGGTAATAACAATCCATTCAATATCTTCCATTTAATCCAATTTACCATGCTCGTGAATTTAACTTACCCCGACAATCGATAAGTTTACCCCCAAGAACCATTATCCTAATTGGTTGATGGGGTAAACTGAATGTAAAAACGGGGTACCCAAAAATAATACACGAGGTAAGCTGAATGAAATAGAGGGGTAACCCTAAGTAAAGGACGAGGTAAGTTGAATTCAATAGCATGTTAACCATAGTATGGTGGAATTTAGTCTGCTAAATTCGGTCAGGTAATCCTAATTGGTTGGCTGGGGAAGTTGAATTTTGAATACCAATTTAGACGTAAATAATAGACGGGGTAAGTGGAATCCAACAGCCGGGTAACCTGAATAATAAACGGGGTAAGTTGAAGTCCACAACAGGGAAATTATAGATCTGAAGGGTAGAATGGATGATCGATTGTGGGTAAATTTAGTGTCACGAGTGGGTAATTTGATTCAATAGGAGGGGTAGATTGGATTATTTTCCTCTACTCTAGACTTTATCCTAGTATTACCTGAGCGGCCTTTTTTCTTCACTAGATTAGGATCCAAACCCTTGTGCGGTGCCCTTATACGGTGATTCATTTAAATGTAAAATATTTGCAACTAGTGTGCATGGACTGTCTTGAAGTATTATGTCAGTGGAGGAAGAGTTGCAGCTTATCGGTTTTTTGATTGAGGTCACCCTGCATCCGGGTTAGGTACCAGTAACTCAATTTTTCAATCGTGAGACCTTACAACAATTCCATATATCGTTCTTGAGATTTGAAGTACTCTACAAAGAAAACACAAAATTTCATCGTTATTTGTTGTCTACCAATTGCATTCATTAGCAAGGGGAGATATTTCTGGCAATAAAATGAGGAACATATGTCGACTCTGCTAATGAACAACCACCAATGTTCTTCTAATTACCAATTCCGCTTACCCCGTGAATTAAAAAATGGGGTAAACAAAAATAATGTACGAGGTGAGCTGAATACAATAGAGAGGTAACATTAAATAACTGACGGGGTAAGTTGAATTCAATAGTAGGTTGACTAGGGTAACATTTGACGTCTCTACATACAACTTTTGTGGCTTAATAATACAACCAGTTGTCTATGGTAAATACAAGAATATTGGTGGTTATTCTCAGCTATTGTTTGTGGCTATTTGTCAACTCTTAAAGAGTATCTAATAGTTTGTATGTTAAGCATATGAACATATTCTTGAGTATTCTCAACTATTGACGCGTGTATTTTTAATTAATGATTAAAGAAAGTTACCTCTGTCCTATTTAATCAAATTACCCATACCGTAACTAGGTTTACCCCAACCTATCTCTTGCATGGATATGAATTAGGGTTAATTTGCAATTGAATTTCACTTACCCCGTCTAACAATTAAGTTACCCCCACAAACCATATCCTTTTATTTATTCCAAATTACCTTGCTTTTAAATTCAACTTACCCCAGTTATCATCCAGGATTACCCCCACGCACCAACATTATATCCATTCGATTTACTCCAAGTTACTCGTCCTACAGAAACAAATTTCCCCTAACGGAGCTAGATTTCACCCCAACCTACCATTCCTTCTACTATTGGATCTTAAGTTAATTTCTTTTATTCAATTAGTGTTACCATATTATTGAATTCAAGTTACCTACATTTTTGATGTATTTTATGGTGCAGGGGTATAGATAGAACACAGTTTTTGCTCCAAGATTATTTTAATATGTAGGATCAATATTCTATTTCTTAGGTAAAAATTTCAAACCAAATTACTTCCATTCAGATTATTTTGATATTTGGTTTGCATTCAATACCTTTATTGATGATCACCTCGAACAAAATAAAAATACATTAAACAAAAAAATAATTCATTCATGAACAAAAAACAACGACATCCTCGTGAGACACTTTGAAAAAATATCTAAATCAAGTTCCAGTCAGCTTACTTTAGTTCGGATGTATCAATCTTGTTTGGTTTGGGATTTGAGTTTTAGTCTAATTTCATTTGTCCTCGACCTTAATTTCAACATAAAAATACCCACAAGCAATTCTAACAGAAAAACAGAAAAACACAGAAAACTAAAACCCTTAAAAGTAGACAATGATGGATTAATTAACTGTGTTTCCCAAGACAAATATAGTATTGAATTTCAAGTGTGGTAAAGTAATCACATGCAAGGCTGTAACACAGTACAAATGACAAGAAATAACCAAAGATGTGAACGACTGAAATTACAAAATCACCCATGATCCTAGCTGGAATGCCAGGTTGTACATGCGTGGGAATAGGGGTGGGGATGTGCGTAGGCATCCCGGAGTCCAAAATTAAAACAAACAAATTCGGTTCGATTTCAGTTCCCAAGGTCAATTGAAATAAGTCAAGTCAAGTCAACCCAACCCAACCCAATAATCGTATACAAATGTAGGGAAATTATTCAACGAGAACCAACAAATTTAGTTCTCGTCGTGAGAACCAATATTTTTTGATTTTCGAAATACCAAAACTACCCTCGCTCTATCCGGTTTCTTACCCACAAGTACGGGTGAAATCCGTCAATCCAACCGACTCCGTATTCGAAAACGAAGATTTATCCGAGAAAACAAATTCGCAACCGAATTTGTATTCGGATATAAACATCAGTAAAAAACGAAGTGAATATGGATATTAGTATATCCGATTCAAATAAATGAGAAAACAACCGATAACGAGAAAGAGGTTAAAGCCAAGTGGGAAGACCAAGAGAACCAAGTTCACGGTCTAATGTTGGCATTCATGGGTGATTTGCTTCAAGCGAAATACTTGGATTCAAAACTCAAGAAGACCATGAAAGCTTTAACAAAGATGTTCATGGATAGTACAAGAAAAGAACGTCATAAGACCACCATCGCACTCACAAGGTGCCACATAGCGGAGGGAACATCAGTATCTATGTATTTTCTCATTATGCAATGATACCTTGAGAAGTTGTCAAAACTCTCTTCCCCGATGCCCGATGACATTGAGGAAAATTTGATTCTTAACTCTCTAACCCCGTCCTACAAGGACTTCATTATGCATTATCATGTGCGTGAGAAAGTGGTGAGTCTTGAGGAGCTTCACAACGCTCTCAAAATGGCTGAAGTTGATGATGAGAATTTTATTTATACCGCAAGTGCACGGTGTCAATGAAGACGTGACAAATACGGGTCGAACACAAGGAGGGAGAGATTTGTTATTAGTGTGATTTCGATTGGGGGAAAGAAGGAGAGAAGAAATAATTGGGTTTTGAGATTTTTGGATTTTAATTATCTAAAGCAAGAAACAAGAACAATTAAAACTAAAACAAGAACAAAGATGTGAATTCCGTCGGGTGGAGGTTTAGATTTAAGGTTTAGATTAGAGAATTTAGAAACTTATAATAAATCATATTAGTTATAAAGCATTACATGATAAATGATTTAACATAAACTTAAGTAATCAAAATATACTAACACGAAATTAAAATAATAACATTCATTCATCTTCTCTTCACCCTAATCCGTCACCTCCACCCTTTGGAAGGAGTTAGAAACTCATAGAGGGAGGAAGAAGGGGTCCTTGAGACATTACAAAAGAAAACTAAAAGTAAGAAATAAAAGACAGAATTTTATTAATGAAAAGAAGAATACAAAACTAAAATTAAGAATAAAAACTACCACTAAAGATTAAGGACCCTTCTAACATCGTTCTCGGGTCTATTTATAGTTGCTACAAGGGATCTAGGTATAATATTGGAAAGTACACGTGTCCAGACACGACTGAACGAAATTGGAGCACACGGATCGACTAGGGGGCGGCGGAATCGCCGCATGGTGTGTGTGATCTGCGACGGAATCGCCGCACATCATGCTCTGATTTGGTCCAGATTTTGGTTGAATGTTTATGGTATGATTTGATCCTCCTTTACGCGTCTGGATTGATTCTTTCCATTCTTTTGAGCTCCGGATTAATTCCTTTATATATATGGAGATTCACATTGATTTTTCTTTAGATTTTCTCCATAATAATAAAAGCTACTTGTGATTTGCAATTAAGTCCCCGACTACTTTTGTGCTTAAGTCTTTGTTCTTTTTGTAATTAGATCTTGAATGCTTTTATGCTTGGATACATTTCCATTTGTAACCTGATAAACTTGAACTTGGTCTTTATGATAGAAATGAGTATTTTGCACGCGTTTATGCTCGAGATGTGGGTAAATTGCATTCAGGTCCCTGTATTCTGTAAATAAGACTAAACACATACCTTAGTAGCATTTATTGATATAAAAGAGATCTAAATGAAAGACATATGATGCAATGTATGCAATGCATCAGTTGACATGGGCAACGATCGGGACAAGCACGTCCTAGCCGTCAATGGAGGGAGCACGAAGATCACCAAAGGTAAAAGCAAAAACAAATTGACCAAAAAGTTGTTAAAATGGAATGGAGTAGGAGGGGCTCATGCGAGTACCTCAAGGGGGATTTTTTTGAAATCTCCGACTCCTAATACGGAGTGTTACCACTGTAGTGGAAAATGACACATCTGCCCGAATTGCATCAAGTACAATGAGGATCTTGACAACATGGTAATTGAGCGAAAACGCCCCCAAAAGGCTAAATGTATATTTGTTATTGAAATAAATTTGGTCACCTCTATCCATGATTGGGTAATTCATAGCGGATCTTGTGCTCACATAATTTCTAATGCGCAGCTACTAAAGGATAGGAAGGAACTCGTGAAGAACGAGATGATTTTGAATGTTGGAAATGGTGCAAGCGTTGCTGCGATTGCATAAGGTTCTGTAGAGCTTCAATTATCTAGTGGTTTAAATTTATGTTTAAAGAACGTTTATTAGGTGCCTTCGATTAGCAAGAATATTATTTTTGTATCATGTTTAGATATAGCTAATTTTAATATAAATATTTCAAACTCTTGCTTATCTATATCGAAGAATGGAATTTTTTATGCAAATGTATTCGTAATAAATGATCTTTATTTGCTTGAATTGAATTATAGACAAATTTTAAACATCAATAACAAAAGGTTTAAAACTACTCACCTGAATGATACACTCTTGTGTCACTATCGTCTTGGTCACATAAATGAAAAACGCATCAAGAAATTGCAAGAAGCTAACCTTCTTGGTCAACTTGATTTTAAATCATTGGAGACATGCGAACCTTGTCTAATGGGCAAAATGACCAAGATGTCTTTCAAGAAGAAAGGTCCGAGAGCGAGTAACTTATTAGATTTGATACATTCTGATGTGTGGTCCAATGAGTAAAGTGCAAGAGATGATTTTAGGTACTTCATTACGTTCACGGATGACTATAATCGTTATGACTATATTTATCTAATGAGAAACAAAGGTGAATCCTTTGACAAGTTCAAGGAATTCAAGAATGAAGTAGAGAACCAACTGAACAAAAAAATCAAGTCTCTACGAACGGATCGTGGATGTGAGTATTTAAGTATCAAATTTGATTCGTTCCTAAAGGAGTGTGGTATTGTACCACAACTCACTCCGCCTGGAACACATCAATGGAATGGGGTATCCGAAAGGAGAAATATGACATTGCTTGACATGGTTCGATCAATGATGAGTCCAACTAAATTTTCATTTTACTTTTAGAGTTATGCATTAGAAGTTGCGGCTTACACACTATAATGTTTCATCCAAATCCGTAGAGAAAACGCCTTATGTGTGGAGTGGTAAAACACTTAAGCTTAATTTTCTCAAGATTTGGGGTTGTGAGGCCTACATCAAGAGATTGATGTCGACCAAGCTTCAACCAAAAGCGGATAAGTGTTTCTTTGTAGGTTATCCTCGTGAGACAAGAGAATACTACTTTTGACATATAACCTTCAATCGAGTGATTGTAAAGAGGGATGTCGTATTTCTAGAAAAAGAATTTCTGGAAAGAATAAAAAGTAGTGAGAGTAAAATTGTGCTTGAGAAAACTCAGGATATTTTATAAAATCATGACATAAATGGAAACATTCAAGATCATGAAGGATCAACCGAGATTCCTTTGGTTAGTGGGAGCATGAGTGAGAGTCCCTCACAAGCAATTGTGAGAGAAACTCGATCATCCCCACCTAGTGTACGTTTGAGAATTGAAGACGAACCAATTCCGTAAGAAATTGTGGAAGATGTTCGAGAAGTAGACGTAGTAGAACCAAAAGAACTTAGAATGTCAACGAGGAAAATGAAGAACCAAAAGAACTTAGTACGTGAGACTTCATGAAATCATGGTACTTGATACCGAGATTAAAGCCAATGACTTTTGACATCTATTTGTCATATCTCATAAGTCAACGTACATACATTGACAAAGTCTTGGAAAAGTTCAGTATGAACAACTCCAAAAAGGACAATGTGTCAATGAGTATGAGTGTGCAACTCAATAAGTCTCAACGTGTTGAAACACGTAAAGAATTGGAGTACATGATGAATGTTCCTAATGCTTCAGTAATTGGATCAATCATATACGTCATGGCTTGCACAAGACTCGATGTCTCGTATGCTCTAAGCGTGAAAAATCGTCATCAATCCAACGCATGTCCTAAGCATTGGACTGCGGTCAAGAATATTTTGAGTTACCATAACCGGACCAAAGATAAGTTTCTTGTTTATGGAGCTAATATTTGAGGGCTATTCAGATGCGAGTTTCATGAGTGATCCCGACCATAGAAGATCGCAATCAACATATATCTTCCTTCCGAATAGTGGAGCCATGAGTTGGCGTAGTTGGAAGCAAATCACTATGACCGACTCAACCACCACTTCCAAAGTTATTGTTGTCGCTGAAGCGAGCAAGGAATGACTGTGGATTAAGAAGTTCTTTGAAGAGATTGGAGTAGTTACCTCGAGCGATGAACCAATAGAGCTATTCTGCGATAATAGTGCATCTATCTCGCAAATCAAGGATCCCAAATCACACCACAAAGTGAAGTACATGGATTACAATTACTTTGTCACATGTGACTTCATCGACGAAGGCAAAATAAATTTATTATGGGTGGACAGAAACAACAACACAGTTGATCGATTCACCAAACTCTTATCCCAAGGCAAGGGCGAAATGCATTTCGAGTCTATGAGTCAGAGGAACCATGTGGATTGACTTGATGAGTAATTAGAGAGGGTTACCCTAGTTATTATTGTTTTATACATTGATAATGCATGAAAGAAAACTTTGATAACAAGTGGGAGATTGAAAGGAATGTGTTCTAAAAGTTTACTTTTATATGTCAATTATTATGAATTGGATGTGCAAACAGTTTGGGCCTTGATTAATGTATTCGTCTTTTGGAAGTGTTCATGAAGATATGTTTGGTCCTTAACCGTAGAGCTCTAAAAGGTAATGGTCTACATAAATCAAAAGTTATTCATTATCATGATAATCAACATGGAACATTAATTACAGAGATAAGATTGCCGTGTTGGTCATCGATTATTGTAGTTCTACAAATATTTGACGACACGAGTATATAAAAGAGGAAATGATTACTTTTATATATTGAATAGACCTGACAAGTAAAACATTATGAAATTGTTTTATGTGTCATTAATGTTTTACTGTGTCTTAGATCCTAAGATATGAGACTTATATCTTTTCACATAAGGAATGTTTATTTTGATTATTGTCAAAAGCTATCAATGAGTATAATGATAAACACAATAGTTGGTTGAACATGACTTATGCTGGAAAAGATAGCTAGTCAAAAGATTATCATTGCCCCTCTTAATTGAGTGATGATATTAGTAGACCCCTTGATAAAACAAAATTATATTGTGCGTAATGTAACTTGAGTTATGTTACATAGTTATAATTAGCTTAAAGAGATCAAGAAATGAATATAATACAAAGGTGACACATTTCTACTTTGTATATATTCTTAATATAATGAAGCAATGTACGGACACAAGTGGTGCACTTACATTAATAAAATGATCGTGTTTAGTTCGAGTCGAACAGAGACATCTATGTTAATTTGATAACTATAATGTGTAGGTAGATACCGCTTATAGTTATGATATTAAGTGTTTAATATCAATGTCAATTGACTTAGATCCTCCTATAGGTCACACCACAAAATTGGGAAACAAGAATGTTGATTTTATATTTATATGATGTATCAAATTTCGTGTGAAATAGTATATATGTGGTGAATCGATAAAATCAATGTGTCATGAAAATGACATAGTTAGAATCATTTATAAGTTCATATGAGATGTATGTATTATGGGGCGTAATGATTGACATTACATATGATAATATATTACATGATATATGAATTTGCTAAAAACCCCAAAGATCAAATTTTGTTGGATATAAATCCAAAATTTGGTAAAAGGCAAAAACGGTTAATGCGGTTTTGCCCGAATTAATAAGGAATTAATATTAATCATGTATTGACATTATTCCAATTATGGTTAAATGTGGATGTAGATGATTATGTGTCAAATTGTGATTGATTTTAGGGAGACAAAAACAAGAGATCGTAGGTTAGCCCATGATGTGGGTGTTGGGAGACCTTATAAATGAAGGGAATGTGTTTTAAAAGTTTTACTTTTAAATGCCAATTATTATGAAATGAATGAGAAATCATTTTGCTCATTGTTTATGTTATTCGTCTTTTAGAAGTGTTAAGGAAAAGACTCTTGGTCCTTAACCGTAGAGCTTTAAAAGATATTGGTTTACAGAAAACAAAAGATATTCACAGTCATGGTAATTGACATGAGACATCAATTGTAGCTCTACAAGTGAGTGACAACACGTGTATACAAAAGAGTAAAATATTAATTTTGTATACTGAATAGACCTAATAAGTAAAACATTATAGAATTGTGTTTTTTGTGTCATTAATGTTTTACTGTGTCTTTGGTCCTTTGATATGAGACTTATATCCGATTACTTAAGAATTGCTTAATTAGACTAGTGTCTTGAACTATCGATGAGTGTAGTGTAAAGGCATTGGTTGGTTAAGTATGACTTTTGTTGGAGAAGATAGTTAGTCAAAAGATTATCATTGCCCATCTTAATTGAGTGATGATATTAGTGGGCCCCTTGATAAAGTCAAGTTATAATGTGCACAATGTGATTTGAGTTAAGTCGCATATTTATAACTAGCTTAAAGAGATCAAGAAATGAATACTAATACAAAGATGACACAATACTACTTTGTGTGTATTCTTAATATCATGAGGCAATGGATGGACACAAGTGGTGCACTCCATCACTAAATGGATCGGGTTTTGGTTCGAGTGGAATTAAGACATCTAACTAATTGGGAGCTATAATGTGTAGCTAGATACCGCTTATAGCTTGTGATATTAAGCTCTTAATATCACTGCCAACTTAGTCTAGATCCTCCCATAGGTCACACCGCAAAAACCGGGAAACAAGAAGCTTGATTTTTGGTTCATATGATGCGTCAGGTTTCTTATAGAAAATATGACACATGTGGTGAACAACTAAAATCAATTATATTGTATATAACATAATTAGAATCATGATAAATTCATATGAGATGCATATATTATGGGGTGCAATAATTTATTATTGCATAGGATAATATATTGCATAAGTTGTGAATTTGCTAGAAACCCCAAAAGTTCAAAATTTTGTTGGAAATAAATCCAAAATTTCAAAAGGCAAAATCGAGTAGAAGTTCGGTAATCCGTTATGGTTCGGTCGACCAAAGGATCTGTGGATCGATCAACCGAACGTGGAACGGATGGTCAAGTTGATTGACCGAACTTGACCAAAGTGCCTGAAACTCTGGATCGGTGTACCGAACCAGAAACGGTCGACCGAACAATGTCCAGTTCCGATATTTTCAGTTAACCGAATGACACTCGGTCAACGACGCGAATTCGTCCGAACGGTTAAAGAAGAATTTTTCTCCTTAAGAATCAGTCATCCGTCAAGTGCACGGAAAGCCGAACGTTATGTCTCGGTAGACCGAGTCCCGATCGATTTTCTGCCTTTGATAATAAGAGATTAATTTGATCATTGGTTGGATTAGCTCCAAACTTGGTCAAACGTTTTGTGGGTGCATATAATGCATTTTGGAATTAGTTTATGAGAGAAAATGTCAAGAGAACATGACTTAAGAATAATCATGATTAATAATAAGATTGGAGCCTATAAATAGGTCATTATTCTCATTAATTGACACACATGTTTTGCTAATTCTTTTCTCTCCTAATTCACCACAAAAGCCACAAAACTTATCTTAAATTTCTAAGTCTTTGGAAGGAGAAATCTCAGAGATTAAGGAAGGGGTTTGTAGCTAGATTCTATGCTTGTTTGAAGATTGATTGACTAACTCCTTTCTCTCCAACCTTGTTTAGGGTTTCGGTGAACACTCGGAGGCATCCGGCGCAACGAGAAGCGACGATAGTCTTCTTCAACGTCTCTGGAACATCAAGAAGTTTTAGAGAACTTCTAGGTATGAATTTCAGAGTCCCTTGTGTTTGTTTTAATAAGTTTTGAAACTAGTTATTAAAACAAACTGATGCATGCATGAAATAAATCATAGAAAATTGTAATTGATCCTTGTTATGCATAAAAATTCGAAATATATATATGCACAATTAAACATAAAATCCTACAATAAATAGGTATTCTCTCCCTCCTTGTTTTAATTAATTCAAAATTTTCTCTTTCCCTAACCACCATATTAATCCATCCAAAATTTTCTTAATTATTTCAAGGGTTTGGAGATTAAATTCTCAGGGAGCATAAAAGCTTATTAGCTAGATTCTAACATTGATTTAGAGATTGAATTGGCTAGCTCATTTCTCTCTAATCTTGTTTAGAGTTTGGTGAACACTTAGAGGCGAATCGGCGGACGATTCGACGAGCGGTGCAACTTTCGGATCTTCATAAGGGTTTTAGAGAACCTTTGAGTATGATCATCTTATATTTGTTTTATCATATATTGATTATATGATATTAGAATAAATATAAACTGATGTACATGAAATTGTTGAAAATATGAAAATCGATCATGTATGCATGTATTAAAATTTTAAAATATACACATACATATGTGCACAAAATCCTACAGGATTGTGGATCCGCATCCCACTTGCTACGATCTATGGATTCTTATGAGAAAAGAATCGAACATACGTCATCTTCCCACCCAATTTGTACATGAACCACTTCAGATACATAGTGGGTGTCTAACTCCGATGTCTTGGAAGTAAAAGGTTAGACGTCACTTAGGGGTTTGGTTGTGCATGGACCGTGAATGTATAATTTATTTATTTATTTAGCCTTTTTGATAATTAGTAGTGTGAATTTTAATTATTAAGGTGTGTTGCTTAATCGCATACTAGTGATCCCATCTCTTAGGGATTGTTATGGAAGTGTGGATCGAACTCTCCTCCCACCCTACCCAACTAATACACAAGTTGTATGAATTTATGGCTAGTATCTCTTCTAGTTTAATCCCACATCGATTAATTTAGATTTTTCCACCCCAACATTGATTATATAAACTCATCTCATCCTTATCTTTCTCTTATGAGAGGAAAAATTTAAGGGGGTAATCATTCCCCACACAACCGATAAGGGGGGTTATATAAACACAAATGTTTGGATTGGGAAAATAATTACGTAAGAGAATTGTTACCACAGTGTAGGGGGTAATCATTTACCCTCCTACCTCCTCGGGTAACAATTGTGGGGTAATGTATGTTCATTTGATTTTTATCTTCTCTCACTTCTATCAACTATCGGTTCATGCAGGGTCTACAAAATTGAAACTCACCCGACCGATACCAAATGGGACGGGTTGGATTGAGTTTTCATAAATTTAAAATTATACCCCCATTAACAATTTCCTTAATGCACCAAACCTTCCCTCTAATAGTTGCCCTTATAATAGTTTGTTTTTAAATAATGTCTCTCATTCCAGATGCATCCCTCAGGTTTGTTGCCCCTTCCCTACTTGTTGTGTCACGATAGTTTTCTGTTTCGTTAACTGTTTTGGGCTCGAGTAAATTTTGGGTTGAAATTTTTGTTTGGTAAATTGAGTTAATTACACACGTAATCGAAATTTTGAAATGAGTTTTGATTGGCTTGATCACACTCTAAATTGGATTTTTTAAATGAGTTTTTAACTTATAATTTAGTTTGATTACATTTTAATTCTTAAATGAGTTTTAAAATATTGATGACTTCGAAATTTTAAAATGTTCAAAATGTTTGGAAAACAATATTTTGTTGTTGTTCAGGATGCACTTGGAAATCAACTTGGAACGTGGATGGTAATATGGGAAACACTGTCGAAGTACAAATTTGGGTTTCAAATAATAATAATTCTCCAAATATATTAAATCATATAAATATATAGTAAAATATAATATTAATTAAAACCGTATAGCTATTTTATAAAATTTGTACAAATAATAATTTTTACGTAAATAGTCATTGGATCAGTTTATTTAAACAAATCAATAAATTTCAATGTCATGCATATTCTTTTTTTTCTAACACATATTTTTAGCTAATAAAATAATATAATAAAATAAAACGATTGACATTTTGTATTTCAGCTTTATAGTATGGTGGGTGGAGGAATTATATAATATAAGTAGATTTTCGTATTCTTTTCTTTCCATGTTGATGGTTGTGTTTTTGTTTGAAATACGTCTTTGTTTGCACTTTGCACTATAATTATAAAAAAATGTACACTATGAGCAACCAAAATAAATTGTTAACATCTAAAATGTCATTATGATATTTTAGTATCATTCTAACAGTGTTACTATTCCGTTAACGATGTTAAAAATATTAATATTTAATTATAAATTTTACAACTAAATTTTAAAAAACTTAATTTTTTCCATCTCTTTCTCCCTCCTCTCTCTCTTCACTCTCTCCTCTTTGTCCTCTCTCCTTCTTCACTCTCTTCGTTTTCTCGCTCCATTTTGTGTTAATTGTTAAAATTCCAAAGAAGAGAGTGAGGAGGGCCGGAGAGAAGAGAGGGGACAAAGAGGAGAGAGAGGGAAAAAAGAAAGAGATGATGAAAATATTAATTAAGTTTTTGAAGGTTAAATAGTAAAATTTATAATTAAATATTAATATTTTAAACATCGTTAACGAAATAGTAACACTGTTAACGAAAAGAAGTTAACGGAGTGACACCAAAAAAATCGTAATGACATTTTAGATGTTAACAACTTATTTTTGTTGCTCATAGGTAAATAGTCATGACTGGATGACATTTCAACAAATCAAAGTTTTTTGAGCGAAATAATTCTATCAAAGTTTATAGCATTTGAATAATTCTATCAAAGTTCAACAAATCAAAGTTTATAGCAAAATAACTCTTTGAAATACAGTCACTAAAGCATTTGAATAAAGAGAAGTAGCCAATACAAAATCATTCCAGGGAATTTCAAGGTCCCTGACTCCTTGAGAAATAAGTTTATGTTTAAACATAAAAGTTAAAATAAGGTGTGACAATTTCTTATATGACATAATAACACAACACGATACACGATAGTCATGGAAAAAATGTAGTTGCCTAAATAATTTATAATAATTTATCAAAGAAATTTCATGAAATAAATTTACACTATTAAATATGAAAAAAGACACAATTACACAAGAAAAAAATACAATTTACATGAAAATACACGTTATATATTATTTTATGATGGTTGTTTATGACATTTCATTATACGAAAATATTAATATTTCCACTTTTTTTTTTACAAATCTCAATATGCTATATATTTTTTGAAAACATAACATATATGAAAGTACACGATAGTCAGACACAATAATATATGACACGATAAAATTGATAAACATTATTGTTCATCTACAAGAGAATAATGCGGTCACATCGAAGAAGTCTCCAATCGTAACTACATATTTGATCCAAAATCACTTCATTCGAAACGGATTTTCGAAAAGTCATACATAATTCCCCACAACTACAACAACTACATTGCAAATCACCCACAAAACAAACCAGAAACTGTCCACGTGTCACCTCTCCTCCTCCACTTCCTCTCCTCCCACGCCACAACCCAACCATGCTCCGATCCGCGGTGGTTCGCCGTCTCTGCCTATCCCCATCCCTCCACCACCTTATCCCTTCCCACTTCTCCACCACTCCCCAATCCCAACCCTCTCCTCCTCCCCAAACCCCCGATTCGACCCCGGCGGGGCCCCCACCCAAGCCGAGACGCGAGGCGAAAGGGGGAACCTTCGAGGACGAGCAGGCTAGGGTTCTCCGGGCTGCCCTCGGACACGTAGTATGGCTTTGCGATTTATCTTCTGGTTTGATTTGATGTTAGGGTTTGGGCTGGGAGTTGTGGTTTGATTGGTTTTGGGACTGCAGGCGAAGCTTGGGTGGAGCGAGTCGGCTCTGGTGGCTGGTGCGAGGGATGTCGGCGTGTCGCCCGCGTTGGTTGGATCTATTGAGAGAAAGGACGCCGCACTAGTGGAGGTGAGTACGGACAAATTTGTTGACGATTAGTGTGGTGGTTTTGAAAGTTTGGGTAGTTTTGGTTTAATTGTCTATTTCCAATGAGTCAAAAAATATTGACCAAATCAAAATGAATACTTAGGCTCTGTTTGTGTAACTAAGGTTTCAAATCTTTGATTTCAAAATTGCAATTTTCAAGATGGCATCAAACTCAAATAATAGATTTTGAAAATACAGTACCATACGTATTAATATCTTAGGCTAGAAAACATATTTTTCGTAAAATCAAAAAAAAAGGAAGAAGAGACAACATATTTGAGAAGTTATTCAAAAAAAAAAGTTCAGCAAAAAACATAATTTTATCATGCATTAATCAGGGTGATCCAAACACCAGCGTAAGATTGAAAACCATATTTTTCTGAATAATACAATTTTCCTCAAAAACCATGGTATTCCGGGCTATCCAAACAAGCCCTTAAATTGTATGTGTTTCTTATTTATTGGGAAGTAGCAGAAGGCTGATTGCACTCGATGTGAATCACATCAATGGGTATATTGGGGACAACCTCTCAAATTAGTTTGGTAAGACTGCGTAAATTCGACCCCCTTACCACGTGCCTGGCAGGAGCCTCTACCGAGGCACCAAAGTAATGTTGTTGTAGGTAGTTTTGGTTTAAGAGGGGTTGGATATGAACTGGTTTAAGGGACAAGGATCATTTTTTTTCATTTTGTTTACAACTATGCTTTGTCTTGTTTTATATAGTTTGTTTTTTGTAAGTTTTATGGGATAATAATGTGGTGGTGGCTTTGAATGTTTCTAAATTTTTAAATTGAGAGGGATTGGATGTGAACTTATTTAGTATCTCCTGAGATGTTTGCAGATGGGACAATGGTCGCTTTTACATTTTGTTTTTCTCTGATTAGTTGTGTTTGAGATGATTATGGTTTGCCTTCTTTTGCCCTGGTACGTTTATGATTCTTTCAACACATTTCTGAGCTTATTTTTCATAGAAGTGAGTGGGATATTTTGAGATCGGAGATCTAAACACTTTCATTTTGGAAGTCTGGGTCTCTCATTTTCCTGTGTCAAATTATTGTCAAGAACAGTCTTCAAATATAAGTAACATAAAACTCTCCATATGTTTTCTAAGACATTGCACATGTGGGTGTGGATTCCCGAGCATATGTTAAAACTCTACTTTGGCTTTCTTTGCTTAGTTTCTCTTCGTTTTAGTTTCTCTTTACTTCCAATTAAAGAATGTAGCTTGTTCGGTCAACTCTTTTTTAATTTAGTGATGCTTAGTCACGAGTAATATTTTATTGTAGCTTTCGGCTCCTTGAACAAAACTCTGGTAAGACTGGTCTTGTGGCATGAACCTTAGGTTTGGGCTGTCTGTAGTTTGGCGGAATATCTTTTTTAATTTACCTATCCATGCAACATAATTTATATCGATAGTAACAGTAGGGAAATAACCACCTGCACCTGATCACCCTCTTCAGTTTCTCATATCTTAAGTATATAGTTTATCTGCTTGCTTCAGATGCCCTTCTTCGCATGTGCCTTGAAAATCCAGAGGGTGTGTGCAAAACTGATTTCTGTACAAATTAGAATGCAAGCATATAACAAAAAATTAGAATATCAGACGGAAGATTACTCTATTTGAAATTACATTGAAACACTGAGAAGGCGACAATAGGACTGGACATAAAGAAAAGTAGAACTTATTGACCTGGGTATCCTCTTAAAACAGAGTTCTGTCTCATTTCTGCATCAACCAGTGTCTTTTTAAACATATAGAGGAAGGTTTTTTTGTTGATACGTACAAATATGCAATGAATCTGTTTCAGGTTAAACGGTTGTTGAATAAATATGTTAAGATGAAATTCAGAAGCATGCTAAAATTGATGTATGTTTTCAAAATTTATGGAAAAAAGTACCGCATCTGGTTGCATTTTACTATAGTGCACCTTGTTGCTAAGTCAGTAGTGCGTTGCGCTGAAAAATTTGCATGGTCAGGTAGATCTTGACTATGTTTTTCATGGCAGTTGGTCTTCTTCCCTTGTCATTAAAGGGCACATTTTTCAACAAACAAGTTTTGTTTCAGTTGGCCATGTATTTGATTAGGACCTTTGAAATTTTGTTACAGACCATCATCACCTTCCCTAGTAAGAATGTGATGTCCATTGATTAAGAGTTGAGTAATATTGTTTCTCAACCTCCACAAGATGTCTCTATCTGTACTTATTGTACCTTGCTCCTGCTGCTTAAATGAGATATTATTTCTGGTTTTCTAAAATTCCATTGCTCCAGTTTCTATTTTCTATTCGTGTAATAACTTCAATCAGAATTAATTGAAACAAATTATGTCGTTGAACTTGCATAATAAGGTTAAGGTATTGTTGGTACTGTGGACCATGTCTTCTCTTCTGATTTAATTTCAGTTTTTCATGGATGACTGCCTTCAAAAACTGATCGACAAAGTTGACGATGGATTGGGTTTGGAAGAACTCATACCAAGTGGACGGCTTTCGAAGCTCATTCACATTCGATTGGAAATGCAAGCACCTTATGTATCGAAGTGGGCTGAAGCACTTAGCATTCAGGTTATTCCTACTTCTATTGTTCGTCAGATATTTCTTTTTTTTAGTGAAAAGGTTTGTCCTTCAAATCCATAAGCCTCGCTTCGGAATTGTATGCAGGCACAACCTACCAATCTTCCCACAAGTTTTAAACAGAGGGCCATGCTAGTCGATGAGTTTTGGCATGCAGCTGGAGACCAGGGGTCTGATATAGACTGGTATGTGAAGCGTACAATACTTGGGGGAATCTATTCAACGTCTGAAGTATATATGCTTACTGACAAGTCTCCAGGTTGGTGTTTCAATCAAAAAAATTCACCATGTACATGTGCTTGTTATTGAAATCATGAATGACCCTATTGACCTTGCCTAGTGTGCAGTTCTTACACGAGAAATGACATTTTTTTTAATGGAGGCAGATTTCCATAGAATCAGTTCTTTAATTTAGTGGGATAATTTTTTTTATCGGTAGTGGGATAATTTTTTTTATCGGTAGTGGGATACTTTCTTTAGGTGAAACCATATCAGGAATAAAAAATATCATAATTGTCGATGTTGGAATTATTCTGGTTTGTATTCTAATTTTGCATCTTTTAGCGTTTAGAAACTTCAACCAAGTTGAGGCATAGCATTTTATTAAGACCATTTCACATATCATTGAAAGAAGATGGGTATGCTTGACCTCTTGTTTCTTATATTACATCACATTTATAAGCTGGCGCCATTTAACTATTCTTCAGTGCATGATGCTATTGGAAACACATTGATTTGATACATAGGACTATTGAGAGTAATATTTCCATGATGCTAGTGCCTATGAATCTATGATGTCAAACCTTTTGATGCCTCACATCTAACTGTTATTGAGAATTGCATGTAGCTTTCCTATATTTATTGTGCATATGCAACTTTTCCCCGTTTTACTGGCCGTCTGAAGTACATGACATTAGTATGAGAATGATCCATTTCATATGATAGAGTTTCGGGATACCTGGACTTTTGTGGACAGTCGGGTGAAAGATGCTTTTGATCTTCAGAAGACTGTCCAAGAGGTAACAACAATTACATATCTTTCTCCTATTGATACTTTATCCTATTTTGTCTTAAGCGATGAACCAAATTACAGGCTGCATACCTAGCGGAAACTGTAGGTGCAGGGGTGGGGACTTCCGTACAGGGTTTTGTAAACAAGTTGTTCCACCGATAATAAGGATGCAGCGGAATTTTTCAAGCCTTGTCCTGTTCATTTCTTCCCATCAAACAGAAAAGAATTTGATGAGTTCATATGGTTTGGGCAAACAAAAGCATTTCCTTGACAGGTCAGAGTTTTGCCCAAAAGTCCATGGTTCTGTGTCTATTATTTGTTCGCTAAAACGTTATTATCCTTTGAGACGTATACTGTATTCAATGTTGTTTGGAATCTACACGGAGTGATTGGATGGATGATTTTTACTGGTTTGCAGTGTTTTCATTCTGATGTGTCAAGATTTTGGGTTTTTTGTACCACATGGCACCACTACGGCCCTACCTTAACAGTTAATGTGGTAGGCTGGTCCTTGTCGCCGACCACCACCATTGCAAGCTATCATCGGCCTTTTGTTAGATAATTTAATCCATATGCTTATGTTCACTGAAAGGAAAACCTATAGATATTGTCACTTGGAAAATATAAAGGACCTGCAATGTGGTGGGGTCCGTGGGGAACACAACCGATGTGTATTTATATTATTAGATAACACAATATTCAGTGGGCTCCACAATGTCAAAATTTATTGGGTAAAATTTTGTTGTAGCTGAAACAATAGAATAGTTTGGGATGAATATATCTATAGGTCACCGATAAACAAGAAGCCCGTCTAGCTCAGTTGGTAGAGCGCAAGGCTCTTAACCTTGTGGTCGTGGGTTCGAGCCCCACGGTGGGCGTTTAAAGATTTATTCCCCGTTTTTTAGACTTAGATTAGTACTATAGGGGCCAACTATTTCCCTTTTTTTTATAATACTTTTGAGTTTTGTCACGTTTTTTACTTATTATCAGTGAGTGTCATGGCTCCGCAGGCACTTTTAAAACAGAAGCAGGACTATAATGCTTTATCATAAAAAAAGAAAAAGATCCATGAACCATCCACAGTAAAAGAGAGTTTGACCAAAAAAAGACTAAATGCCGTTATGCAAAGCCGATGAATTTATTTACGAAAAACAATTAAAACATGACTCGGGACAAGAGAACGAAAGGTAGCAACAAAGGAATGAAACATCATCACTACGTAGAACATGAATATATATCATGCAGTGCAATTCTTTTGACCGATGATTCCAGCAGAACTGCAAAAGTATTAAAATAGTATCCCTGCTAAAGTCAACTATAGTCAAACCTACTTCGCTTCGTCACACGAGAAAGCAATGGAGGACATCATGAGAATTGAGAAGATAACGCACACTTACGACAACACCCTCACATATATTAATAATAACTTTTACCATCAATAATCGTCGCATTCCCTATTTTCTCAAGTGCTATGGTCTCTTTCTTTATGAGTTGCCCTTGCCCCTACATCATGATAAAATATATCAAATTGGATCCTAAGTGAAAGGACACCTTACTGATTTCCTAAGTAAGATCAAATTACCTTATCGATTTTTCAAGAGAAAAAAGTATATTGAAAAGCAATAAATTATTAAGATATCGAACCATAAAGAAAATGTTTTTTTGCTTGGATGTTATTAGAAAATGTTATAATTCTTATCCACCATCATTTGTATATATATTATCGAAAATCCAACATCACGTCTCAAATGTCATTAAATTTCTGAACATGTTACTCTTTGACAGATTTTGATGATAATGTCATCTTTTTCGTCATATTTTAATTGTCCAGATGTTGGTCACGTCTGCAAGGAACACATCCAAGAGGAGTTACTCCATCGGATTGGACTTGGAGTATGCGGTGGACAACGAGGTCGAGAATAATCCAAGAGAGAGGGAGGGGGATGAGAGAGATCATAGAGGGGGAGAGCTTGTGTTTGAGAGTGAAGAGTGGAGAGAGAGAAAGTAGAGAGAGAAAAGAAAGAGAATGGAGAGAAATATGAGAATTTTGAGGGGAAAAAATACAATGTAGACTTTGTAAATTGTACAATTAAAAATTATTATTTTTATTCCATTGATGACAAAAATGATGTTATCGTTGGAATCCATCAAAGGAGCGACATGCTTGAAAATTTAATTGTATTTGGGATATGGTGTTGGTTTTTTGATGATATATATACAAATATTGGTGGAGTGATGTCTTTTGATAATCATAACGTTTTATAATGGCATCCGAACGAAAAATCCTAAACAAAAAGTACATTAAAGATTATTGTTATCTTGTAAGTTTGAGAAACGATGGAGGATTCACTATTATGGGATTTGTTCCAATTTTTCCTGGTATCACTTTGACAGATACCTATATGTACAAGGTAGTTAACATGAGGGTGTTGTGTTTAACAAAGACGATAGAAACAACAAAACTTAAGGGGAAAAAACATAACAACATATTCATGTTGAAAGAATAGTCTTAAATTGAAAGGAGGAAAATTAAATTTACAGCACCTCATTAAAATAGCACTTCATAAGGGCTTCAATGCAAACAACTCAAAACTACAGTGTGGCATTACCGTCATTAGACGCTAACAATCGTCCTTTTAGTCCCGCACCCATCGATTCCAAAAACTGGATTTCCGTTTCGAGAAGTAGAGTAAAGTAAATAAAGCCTCTCGATTCCGACCATTTCCTTCCAATTCTAATCCATTCCCTACTATTCCGGTAAACCCAACCTTTCCTTCTTCTGCTTTCTAGGGTTTAACCTTAACACATTCCACTCTTCCCATCTCACCTTGAACGCGATCATTAATCGCTAATCACATTAGAAGCGTTTGTTAATGGAGGTTAGACTTCTTAAATTAATATAAATATTTGCTGGTGTTTCTGACAGTCTGTTTGATGAGGTTCAGAAGAGAAATTTTTGAAAGAGTTGTTGGATTCCGATCTCCGTCGTCGTGTCGGTTTACCGAATTTCGTGGATCGAATGGGCCGTGACGGAGTGGCTGTGGTTCAGTCCAGAGGCTGCTCGAGGTTGTTGGTTGGTTTTCCCGATCCGGTCGGTTCGGTTAACGATACGTTGCCACCCAAACCGATGTCGGATGGTGAACGTAGTGCTCGGAGTAGTGACGTTGGACCCTTTGCCGGTCTCGTTGTATGTGTCACAGGGTTGTCCAAAGGTCGGTTTTTTACTTTTGAATTTTCCGTTGTTTATGTGCTATTTTCCGTGAATTATGTATGTCAAGTGATGCAATGTGACAAGATCTGGTTGTGTTAACAGAAGCAAGGAAACAGGTGATGGTCGCGACGGAAAGATTGGGTGGGAAATATAGTTCGAGCTTGCATCCTCGGTGCACTCATCTTGTCGTCCAGATATCCTACCGAATAGTCTTTAATGGATTTTTGGTTTTCTTGTCTCTTTAAATTTCTAAGCATGCTTATTTCTTAACGGTAAATTACAGCTTCGGTGGACGAAAATTTGATCATGCTATGAAGCATGGCTTGAAAAATGGCCTATTGGTTGTTACTTTAGGATGGTTCATTGATAGTGTAAGAAGGAATGGTAAGCGGAGAATATCTCCAAATTCATTTTTTTTTTCTCTCTCTCTTCCCAGTTCCCATCCAGTGCGTCGTGTTCAAGCTTCACTTAGATTCATGAAAAGAGTTAACCTCCATTATATATTTATATTTCTACTTGGAGCAGATCTTTTGCTGCTCATCTGAAGTTGTTTACAGTAATTATAAGTGCGGAAAATCAATTTCCTCTTTCTCATGAACATAAGTCCCAACTCCTAATGTTTCGTAATACTCTATCCACACATGATATCTGCAGTTGTCTTTCCCTGCAGCAAGGCAGAATGAGTCACTTTATGATGCCACAAGTGTTGCCGTGAATGGGTTGCCCTTGAAGGAGTTAAATAAGCTGGCTGGGTATGCCACCCCTCAGAGTTCATGTCTACCTTCCATGTTGAATGAAATTAACAGTTCCTCCAATTTTACCCCAAGAATTAGTGGTCATTCCACACATAAGGAATCCATGGTAAATAAGGGATCTGTTTTTGAAAATAAATGCTTCTACGTCGACGCAGATATCCCAGACGAATTTAAGAAAAAGGTATTACTTTCCTATCTTCCATTCACTTCTTAGTCTCTTTAAATTTACAGTTACTAGCTCTTCAAATATGACTACCTAAAAGGAGACTAATTGCAATGTTTTGCTAGAATTCTCACATAGCCATTCATGCGACTTAGTATGCATACTATAGTACATGACTGTCAACAGTTCATCTTTGCCTTGTTATAGCTTAAGATATAAGCTAAACGTTTCTGAAATGTTGTCAGCTGAAGTACAAGCAAGAATACATTGGTTACTTATGTCAACGTAGGAAAGTCTGGGTAGGATGGCAAGCCCATCAGACTTTGTTGTGCAAAATAATATCTTGGTCAGAGGTCATCTAAACAGGGGTCATGCCTAACATGACTCATGTCCCGTTCCATTATGTACCATTTGTCTAGCATGATTGAAATTTATTTTCCTCTTGCTTGCAAAAAAAATATTCCTCGACTTCAATACCTTCTTTTTATATCTAATGATCATCGACCAACTTCACTCCCATTTAGGCCTACTTATTTGTTTGTATTGTTAATGATGTTACATCAAACGTTTAATCACATTTTTTCCTCAGGTTGTTGATGCTCTTAAAAAAGAAAATGTAATGCTTTTAGAGCACTGGTTTGTTGGTTGTCGTGCCAGCCACGTAGTTTGTGAAGCTACTAATATCCAGAAATATTTGGGAAATGCTAATAACATTGTGACTGTAAGTGTGAATCTTATCTTTTATTTGACCTATCAAACCATCAATTTGGGTTCGAAGGAAAAATAATATTTGTTTGCTTATATGTTGATGAATTGACACAGTATTGGTTTTCCCCCTTTTTCTCTTCAGCCGCTATGGATTCTAAAAACGTTGAAGGAGAAGAATGCACTAAGACTTGTATATTTATCCACCGATATGGCCAGGCAAGTGGCTTTGCTTCTTGAGAATACTCAGGTTGGTATACTTATCTTGTGATTGCGTTGGCTTTGTGTGCTCATATGGTCAGAAGATCTTTTCGTTCTATAACAACCAATACTAGCTGTTTTCCTCCTAAAAACCTACTGTCTGTCCTTATTCCTTGACTTGCTTTAAACTGAAAATTTGTACGGCAGATTAGCATGTTGACTATAGCATGATTGTCATAATCTCTCCTTTGTCTTGACTAGCATATAATAAATGCTATGATTCTATAGGGGAAAAAATAGACACAGTGTAAATGCTTTACCATCCAGAACTTTTGTCCCTATTACCTTAATAGATAGGCACTTTCAAGGGCAACCTAGTAATCACCCAGTGTTTATGCCAACAAGTAACATATTCATAGATTGGTAACCTTCTATAGGCTAAACATTTGCAGCAGCCACTGTCCAATACTGCAAACCCCACCCACATTCAACACTATTTTTATTGCTTCCATGATATTTGTAATATCAATATTTTGGCTGGTGAGGGGCTCAATCTTATGGATTAAGTTAATGAATACTTGTGGACGTTGTACTTCTTTTGCCTGTAGAAGTGTGAAATCACCAACTTGCAGCTGCTGGTACTTACTAATCAGTGGAGAAATGCAATTACACTGAAAATTATTCGATAATGCCCAATGTGATAGATATGTTTTTGTTGATAATCTTATGATGGAAAAAACAAAATTTTATCATGCCTGGTTACTCTTTCCATGATACCTATTTATATTCCTTCATATTAATGGCAATGGCTTCTTTCTAACTTCTTAGGATGTGCATTGTCAAAGCGAGTTTGAAATTACAAATAATTTAATGGATCCTCTTACCAGTAGAAAAGCCAAGGAAACACATGAAGGTAGACAAAGGATTGCGGATTTAGCCAAGAATGGTGTTAGGAATCGACGCCGACTCCACATGCAGGTACGAGAATATCACTGAAGAGTGTCCTTTGCCTTCTATGTCTTAGTACTACTACCATTTCTGTGATTTGTATTGGTTGACTTGTAAACGCATCACACTATGAAGTCACGCTTGTTGGGTTTCTTTGGACTTGGAGTATGAGAAAGAATATCATTTGCCAGTGATCCCGTCACAAATTTATCGACGTCCATGGTTTTTTTTAATGTTTCTAGTCACCACATTTGAGAATGCATTATGCTTTTTTAGTTTTGGGTTCTTGAATGTTCCCTCTTTTCTTTTCTTTTTGATGCATTTCCTTCACCTTTTCAAGATGAGTATGGAATTTTCTTGAGAAACTTGTTGAATTTTCAAAGTCATTTGAGTTAATTTTTCCATCCTTGTGCTGATTTTTTCATTGCTCTTGGAACTAGTATATTTAATTTGGTTTGACTTTAATTTTTTTTTGTAAAACTTTACAATTTCATTTTGGAATGTCAGTCTTGTCAAACACCACTTTGTCCAATTACACCAAGCAACCTCTTGGATTCAATTTGCTGGACAATATCAGAGTCACCTTCTTCAGCTGGTCTATACTTTGATTCTGCTGGGACCAATGGTGCTTGTGATCATCATGCTTTGGAACATAGTGAGCAAGCAGATAGAAGAAATTCTGAAGTAGCATTTGACAATGTATCCCGGTCACTGAGAGAAAGGTCAAATTTGTTTTGGTCACTATACTTTTTTCTTTGTATTTTTACATGTGGTTATTGGTTTTATTTTTCTGCTTTCAATTTTTTACAGTGAGAAGGTAGAATTGGTATTTAAAAGTCACTTCCTCACAATCTTATTCCCTGTCGACCGGTTTGGTGAGCTAGGACCCATGTCAAAATCATATTTCAGTGAAGGTGGTTTTACATGTTCGCAACTGCTAGATCTCATCTACAGTTTTTACCAGGTATGCAAATTTTCATGGCAGGTGTAGCAACGCATATGGTAAATGGTTTTCTAAAAGCATGTGATTTACCTGTTCTACTTTGGCCTTTTATTACCCCCATCAACATCAAGTCAAACAAATAACACGAAAGTAACATTTTTTTTCTAAATCCTGCTCATGTGACTGATATTCCAACTTCTGCTCATATTTTGCTCTGCTCCTTGTATAGAAATATAATACCCTTATACTCACCCAAATAAAGTATTGCAGGAAAACATGTCAGCGGATGAAGTATCTGTAGCAATTCACACAGACTCCAGGCACAGCGACCGTTTGAGGTTCGTATACTCCAGCCAAGAATCTGTAGATTGTGGTCTGGTAACATTCAAGCGAATAGACTTCTTGGGTAGCCGCAGGAGTTTCGAAGGGCTGAAGAGAGTCGCAGGAGAATATAATGGCAACGTATATCAACTTGTGATAAGGGCATAAATGCTATCCTACGACAGCTGCTTCATGACTATTTCAATTAGAAGATCAGCTTCAGCACGCAAGTCAACCCCACACGACTACAAGACCCACACTCGGTTTTCCTCTTCAGACGCATGCAGCTTTTTATAGAACAAATCAGCCGCCCAAATCTCCACGGTTTTACTGCTTGTGACGTGCAACTATGCAATGGAAGAATTCTCATGAAGTTTGTAAATGCAAAGATTAGCTTAGCTTGTAAATGCAACAGGAGTGTGGATTGTGATGTGCGATCAATGGACAAGCATGAAATTCGTAATATCTGAAAGTGCAATCTACTGAATTTTAGGATGTCATGACCAATATTTTTGGGATATTTGCTTGCGTGCACTTGCAAAAGGTCTTTATTGGACCTTTGCTCACCCGAATTTTTTTATTGGCCACAAACACCTACAAAACTCGGTATATGCTTGGGTACACTCCTCACCTGATGTCATTGACAGAGTCTCGTTAACTTTCGACGCCGTTAACGGCAAATTTAGTTATGTTGGTCACACGTAACGTGGTTTTACAGCAGCTACATGATGTACGGTTCGGTCGATCGTTCAAACGACGGTCATTCGAACTTGGTAGACTCGTACATGTTTTGAGTTGTCTATCTTCTTGCAAACGGACGTCCGAAAAGGATTCAGACTTCCATTTCGGGATTTCCATTGAATCAACAAACCAATCTGGTAACCCGTGAGAAATTCGGACGACCGTTTACTAGATGTCAAAGTTTGAAAAGGTTGCAACGATCGTCCGATTGATTGAAAATTGGATAAATGGATCAAACAATCTGATATGTTTATTTCGGAATAGTGATACGATTCAAATCTTCACCCAACATATACCAATTGTCGACCACAACTCTCAGGAACGAAGGTGTATTACCTTAATTTTACTTGATAAATCTGATTCAATTTTATGATAACTCGTTGTTTTGCATGTTATTGAACTTAGGCAATCACAAGGTACATCGAGGAGAAGTGGTGACAGGAGACCTGTAAGAAGTTCCTCAACAAGTACTCCTGTTTGTTCGGAGGCACTGACGACTTTTAGTTCAGTTGCTCCAGCACCTTTATTCACTGCCGCAAGACCTATGATGAACCTCCTCAGCCAAGTAAATGGTGGAAGTCTTTAGTGATATGCGATGTATGTATGTTGGTTGTGTGATGTGTACGTTTATAACTTAGCTACTTCGACATGTTTGGTATGTATGTTGGTTGTATTGATGTGTACGTTTATAACTTAAGTACTTTGAAATGTGTGGTATGTATGTTGGTCGTATTGATGGGTACGTTTATAACTTAGGTGCTTTGGTATGTGTGTTGTATTGGAATCGGACGTCCGAGTGCGATTCAGATCTTGAAACGGTCGACCGTATTTCTATCGGTAGACCATTTCCAGTTGGTCAGGGGCTTCTTTGAAGTCTTTGTCGTCTTGGAATCAGACGCCTGAGTGTGATTCGGTCGTTGACTCGGTCGATCGTATTTTTATTGGTAGATCGTTTCCAACTGGCCAAAGACTTATTGGAATCGGACGCCCGAGTGCGATTCAGACGTTGAAACAGCGAACCATCCATGATAGGCCATCATAACACCCAACACAAGCAAAGGTTAAACATCAAACTTTCAATTCCATTAACACCGATACCATATTTCATTCATTACACCACCGCCAGAACTGCAACAACCACTCCATTACGACTCAAAACAACATGAACCAAACCACACACATGCACACACAAACCCAACAAGGACAAAACTGGACAACTTACATCATCGATGCACACACAAACCCAACAATGACAACCAACATAACTTTAAGAACAATAGTCGACTTACTAATGAAATCCCTGCATTCCACGACATACGCGCGCACCTCCAACATTTCTTGGTTGAGGCGATCAACCTTACTTTCAATCACCCTTAATTTATCCATAATTGCCCATTGGAGTTGATCACGTGAAGGGCATACATCACTTGGCTCCTCAGAAAAATCCAACCACCGGAAGGTGGAACATATCCTCTGGTATGTCCACCAGTAGTTTGGACAACGAAAAAATCGACGGTCGTAAGACCTCTGTTGTTTTGAGGTGTACATCTTGCATGTCAAACAACAATCGCAAAGAGGAAGGGGGTCGACAATAGGTTCACTGTTGCAAGACCTCTCATGTTCTGTGGAGAAGTGGGATGATGACGAATTAGACGCCATTGAAGGATTGATGGAGAGGGAAAGGCGCAAACTAGGAGGACTAATGGGGAGAGGAGGTGGGGCTTAGAGGAATAAATGTAAGGGGGAGGGGTGGAAAAAAAGGAAAGGAAAGGGTTATGCCTCTATTGAAGGGGAGTAAGTATAAATAGGTTAGGTTACGCATCATGTTCGGTCGACCGAACCTGAGTCGGTTGACCGTATCTATTGGGTGAAGATTTGAATCGCTCACTATTCTGAAATAAACGGATCAAACTGTTTGATCCATTTATCCAATTTTCAATCAATCGGACGACCGTTGCAGCCTTTTCAAACTTTGACCTCTACTAAACGGTCGTCTGAATTTCTCACGGTTTACCGTATTGGTTTGTTGATTCAATGGAAATCCCGAAACAGAAGTCCGAATCCTTTCGGACGTCCGTTTGCAGGAAGACAGACAGCTCAAAATATGCACGAGTCTTCCAAGTTCGGATGACCGTCGTTTGAACGATCGACTGAACTATACGTCAGGTAGCTGTTGTAAGACCACATTACGTATGGCCAACGGAGCTAATTTTGCCGTTAACGGCGTCGGAAGTTAACGAGACTCCGCCAACGGCGTCAGATGAGGAGTGCATCCAAGCAAATACTGAGTTTTGCAGGTCTTTGTGGCCAACAAAAAAGTTCGGGTGAGCAAAGATCCAATAAAAACCTTTTGCAAGTTCACACAAGCAAAAATCCCAAAAATATATTCACGGCAGTGGAACCCAAAGCAGTAATTGCCAACAGTGTGGTTGAGTTTGTGAGACCTAATTCATTCTGTCACCATTCAACAGTAAATAATATACAACGTTCCAGCATTTCAGATTATGCTCTCCAGTTCGCAAGTTGTATCACTGATAGCAAGATAGTTCACTGCCTTCTGTCGCAGACGCTTGCTAATTCTGATTCCGTGCGAACATTGAACAAATGAACATACTTGACTTACCGGCAGCATTGTGGATCTGCTTGTCAATGGATGTGGTCCTTTCAAAACTAGTGTACATCGCATGGCTGGTCTGTTTGAGTGTTGGTAGTTAATATAAGATGTCATCAAGCCGGAAGTACTAATGACCTGTACCACCATTCTAATAATTTATAATCAAACACCTAGAATCGAAGCTTGCTTCCTGTTCCGCATGGAGAGGTAAGCACCTCCAAGGTAATTGCTACGTGCAGAACATTAATGCTAATTAAAGAGCCAAATGGTGAAGTAGAAGAAAGCACTTCAAGAAAGAAAGAAATTATCAAATAATAGATATCAAACGTGCTAAGTTCACAAGGAATAAGTAATTTTGGACTTAAAGTAAGAAGATTGTGTGTAGGCAAAGCCCGAAGTGATGTTAGATGGACATAGCCAATATATTATAAATAAAACTATAAAAAAAAGCCAAAACTCATCGTGACCCTTCAGTTAGTCAATAATATACAGGTGAAAAGATTTACAAATAGGCGATATTAACTTCCTTACCATCTATACCACAATGGATTTAAATAAATACTTGCTAACTATTGCAGACTTCTCGACTCTCATCGCCGTTCGCCGTTTTTTCGAGATCAGCAATAAGCTTTTCCATGTTCTTCCTGTAAATCGGCATGTAGTGATCATTAATCATTGCCTGTGACAGTCTTAGCTTGCCGTATAACGATCTTGGGGTCACAAAAATTCCAAATGTAGGCTCTACATCTGTAACATTATTAGTGGTCTCGGCGTCCACTTCATTTTCTATTGTTGTAGTCTCAACTGGGAGTGTTATTATGTGCATTATTTTTCCAGTAGGAAAAAATCGTCTAGCTTCTGCTTCTTCAGGAACTAATGCCTCAGAAGTGCTTCCAGCTACTTCTGCAACAGCTGCTTTCTCTTCCTCCCTGATTTCATCCACCGAGTTTATGTCATCACTTTCATTTCGTCTGTAAAGTTCATTCTCGAGCTGATGCCACAGCTCATCTTCGGTCATGCCGCCATTTGCTCCATGGCCTGTGAGATCATCACCATCTTCATTGTCCTCCACATGAGCACAGGTAATAGTTTCCTCAGAGTAAATGGTTTTGATTTCTGAAGTCCATGCCGAACCTTCTGATGTGACTAATTCTGTTGTTTCGGTATGTGTGGTTTGGAATGATACAGAAGAAGAGCTGCATTCCTCAGTTACTGACTGCGCAAGTTTCTCGTCGGAGTTTGAGATTGTTGCAGAGACAACATTGCGGCGACGAGGACCCATGCACGACCATGAGGCCAATCGAAGTGGTGGGTGAGTCCATGCAGCCTGAGCCACATTCCGAGCACTCTTCATTACAACCTAAAGCGTACAGAGGAATCGTGAATAAGGACAGGAGTAAGACTTCATCTTTAATAATAGTAGTAGTAGTAGTAGTAGTAAGACGTAACATATTATAAAACTCCCAGTTTTTTCCTTAAAAAGTGCACATTCATAACTTAAGGCTTTAATATGCTTGACTGCATCAGCAATGTCAAAACTGAAAAACATATGTACACTAAAGAAACAAGTCAAACCACTTCTGAAGTTTTACGCACTATACTAAAAGTTGTAGTTATTCACGGTAGCTAGATGTACAAGAGCTAGGGCTTACCTGGGTACCATTAGAGACAGGTCGTAGAATAGCACCTGCACCAGCAACTCTTGCCTTGGCACTAGCGATTGACGGAAGACGAGATCCAAGTGCAGATGCAGAGCGATACACTGTGCTAAGAAACTTTGTGCGCTCAATTTGATTCCTCAGATCATTCAGCCACGCAGAAGCTGTTACCTGCAAAAAGACGTACAATTAACGTAAGAATATTCTGGCCATCGATGTCTACACATTGAAAAAGCAGGATTCATTAGAACCTCAGTACGCAGATCATCTACTGAAGCACAAGAAAACGTGGGGACCAAGTCTGCTCCATTGATAACGGAAGTAACAAAAGGCACTCCTGACTCTGCCAACTCCCATGTCATGCAAGCAGCTGAAGAAAGATAAAAATTGTGAAATGAGCAAAGTACTACCTCAAACTCCATCTTTAATAAAGTAGAAAAGGGAACATATAGTGTGGTCCCTGAGTACAACACTTCTGAGAGCAAACTCATCAAGACATCAAATCCAACATGCAAAATTAGGTACACCATGAAACTACAACCAACCTGCTTTTTTAAGGGATTCAGTTCAAAAGCCAAAATTTTGATACTTGGGAACTGACAAATGAAGCTTGGTTACTGATCAAACGGACACTGAGTAATTTTACATCGCCTACACCCACAAAATTCTACGTGCAAAATTAGGTGCACCATGAAACTATACCCAACTCGATTATTCTTAAGGGATTCAGTTCAAAAGGCAAAAAATTGATGGGATTGACAGATGAAATTTGGTTACTGATCAAATGGAAATGGGTGATTTTACATTGACAAATACTATAAACAGATTCAGTGTATCCTAGGAGTAGTTGTCTAGACCAGCTTTTAAGGGATCTAGTGTTACCAGATCCACAAATATTAAGATATGCTTAGAACTTTGAGCCCATGTTGCTGGTATTAAACAACATTAAGGTGATATTTGAAAAACCTTGTTACTAAGTATGTTGAAGAAACCATAGACCATGGTCCATGGAAAAGCATTATTTTGTCTGGCTTTTAATTCATTGGGCACTATGGCCTCAGAAATATAAAATAGAGGTTTATGCAAAATGCATTTCGCAATACTGAACTAATGTTAGCCAAGGATAATAAATAAGATAAATGTCATATATATACATACCATGTTTAGCAAAATCAAATTAATATTAGCCAGGAATGATATATACAATATAACTCATACATATGGATACCAGTATAGCAACATAAAATAAATGTTAGCCAGAGATAACAGAAATAGGATTATTGTCAGCATTGCAACAACTAGCTGTCTGGCCATACCATGTCACACATACTTATTAGTCTTAGATCTATGCATAAGCTTTTCTGAAGCCATATGCGAAGTGGAACTTAATAGAACTATTGTTTGAAAATTTCCAGTACATCTGAGCATCCTTAAGAATGTCACATGCCAATTAGACATTAAGACATTCAATAACTGTGACTGACTGTTTTTCCTTTCATAAAAAAATGTAAACACTGTACATCATCAAAATTAGCACAAGTCTTGTTAGATTAAGTTGACAGAAATGATTGCTAGTTTTATAAAAAAGACTCCGTTTCGAAAAGAAGAGACGATGTGCAAGGACTGAGTACCTGGAGCAAATGCAACACATGTAGCAGTTAAAAATTCCTGTTGCTCCCTTAGCATATATGTCAGCAGCGCAGCCGTTCCTCCACCCAAAGAATGTCCTACAATCTGATGGAAGATAGCAACTTGACGACAGTTGTTTGTCAAAAATAAAATAAAAATTCAAGCCTAGACCAACAGCAAGAAATGAGAACATGCAAAGCTTCAATAGTCAAAAGGACTTATGTATAAATTATGATTCACCTTGATACTATAATCAGGATATTCACGAATTGCTTTCAAAAGACAAGGTGTTGCAAGCTTGGCAATCCACCGAGCAGCTGCAACCATACCACAGTGTGCATATCCTAGGACTAAGTTGCTAACACCACCTTCATGTAAAACAGTATGATGAAAGGGAACTACTGCACCAGTCGCAGCTGTCAAAGTATCTCTGATACTATGAGTTCCCCGAATCAGGAGAAGAAAACGTTTTTCTTTTTTGTCAATCAAAATTGTAAAAGCTGGCTTTAAGAGCTGCAAAAGAAAAAACAAATTGAAATGATCAGGTGATATGGTAATGATATAGATTCTAGCTGTCAAATTCACATTAAAAAGGGTCATTTTGTTGATATCTAAATGAAAATTCACATTCATTTAGTATGAATGGGATAATTAGAGATGCAGAACACACCCCTGCTTTAGGTTCCTGAAGAAGAGCATCTTCCTTGGAAAAACCAGTTGCCTCCAAAAATAAGGGGAAAGGCTTTTTGGAAAAATGCCAGCAAAATGTAAGCAAATTCAAAAGATGACGTAATTCCGCAACTATTTCAATTCCTCTAAGTTGTAAACTTTCTTTTCCAGCATAAATACTAGCGACAGGTAAATTTCCCTGCAAAACAATTCAAAATTCTGCGTATCAGATAAGGCTTGGCAACAACTTTAAAAACAAATACATGAAAAGGGGAAAAAGGAAAAGATTCAAGCAGCTCAAAAGTAATAGGCTACTGTGGATGATATTTGCTGTAAGTTAATAAGGAATAGTGAAGGCATGAAGCCAGCATGTGTTTGGCATTACAACCTTGATGTTAAGGTTAAAAATTTGTTTTGCTAGAACATTTGAGGTCTACACAGCCATTCTCTAGTTCCTCTATTCTACATTGTTATTGAATTGGTATGTGTTTTTCTTCTTGTTTAAATCTTAAGACTGCTATACAGTTGTGTGTTATCTCCGGAACTTTACATCAAATTGCTTGAACTGTAAATTAATATAGCAACATTTCCCAGAATATTATACATGTTGGTCCTAACTTAAGTCAAAACATAATAGATAACTGATATCACTATTCTTAAAAATCATAACTATAACTTATTCTCATTACAAACGTTGGACTATAATTTCTCAGAATTCCTTACCAAAAACAAAACACTTTATACTGCACATACACCTATACCATGAAATGTTCTTTTAATTTTTAATAAGGTCCAAGCAAAATAAGAGAACAAAAATGGTGAAACAGGAGGGATTAAATCGAGCCAAAGCAAGTAGCCTAACAAGTACTTACTGTAATCTCCGCACTATCATTGTTTCAAAAGAGGAAAAAAAGGTAATGCTGGTTGAATTTAAACATAAATGATGAATACATGAAGCGTGAACTCTCAAATCACATTAAAACTAGCACCTTATGAAAGGCAATCATTAGTGAAATACGGCTTTACCTGCCTCTTCAAGAGAAAGTTGATGCCAAAAGCCAAATCCCCAATAGGCCACTTCCCTAAAGTCTCTGAATACGTAAACCTCAAAGTCTCCGACAACGTTGAAATCGTCTCCAACCACGTTGCGGGGGCTTGTGCGGGTCCCCTCGAAGTCCTATTAACTCTCAAAGACGGCGAAGGCTTGGTACCATCAGATCCACTATCATCTTCCCCTCCTCCTCGAGACTCCGAAATCTGCAATCTCCGGCTCAACGTGTAGTAAAGAAGGGCGGCAGCGCCAGCCGCGGTGGCCATGGTTGCCGTAGCCATGGTGTTTAAAACAAAATTCTCAAAGACGAGTCGATAAAAGCGACAAACGCAAGCCGAATTCCTAAATTAAACGTCACAATACGAAATTACGAATACTCCAACGACAAAAATAATTTAAAAAAATCGAACCTTTTTCATATCTAATCCAGGAGTTAACCCTAAAAGAGCGTAAGAAACCCTAAAAACGCGAAAAAGAAGGATACAACAAGCATGCGAACTCGAAATCAGAAAAGATGACAACTTTACCCTTTCCGGGGGCCGAAATTGGACCGGAGAAGCTCCAGATACCCGGGGAAGATTGGGGAATCGAACGCGAAGCGCGAGATCCGGTTGGAGGAGGCGAGATTGAGTCGGTGGTGGAATTGGGGACGATTTCGCGTCGATGTCTTTCGGTTTGTTGCTGTTTTGGGAGGATTTGTTTGGTCACTTTCGTCGTGTCGTCGCCGAACTTAAATCCACTTCCACTCCCCCCTTTTTTCCCGTGTAGATATATATAATCAATATCTAGACCCTTTAGGATTCATTTTATTTGTTTAGGATTTTCATTTTATTTGTTTAAGTTTCCTAAAATTTCATCGTTAAATTTAAAATACAGTTAATTTACAATTAATATCCATAATTAGATCTTTTTATTAACATAATCGTCATGATCTTAATCTACATTAGAATTTCAGATGAATGATGGATATCATAGAAGCTTAAAATATGTAGATAAATCACGAGTTCACTGTATATATGTATATATATGTATATATATATAGGTTTAAGTTATCTGTCGGCTTCTGCTTACGCTCGAGACTCACTCGATTTCACTTGTTCAACATCTCAGTTTGATTGTTAACGAGTCAAGCACGAGCTAAAAAATCTACTTGGGAAAATAATTGAGTCGAACTTAGCGAAACTCTGCTCGCTCGTTAGCTCACTCGACTCGGTTGCTCATATATACGCATACGATCATACATCATTTTACATACACAACATGTACATTACAAATATACATCTTTATACGTGGATAATGAATGAAAACATGGAAATTAATTTCTGCAATATTATTGTAAGATAATTATGTTTTGGAAAAAATAAAATGATTAATTACATAGAAAACAACTTATAGTTCTTTAAATATAAGATAAAAACAAATTATATTGAAATAAGTGAACTGCATTAGACAAAAGCAAAATAGTTGAACTGCTAAATCCCCAAAACAATTAAAAAATAGAAGTGTTATCCTCAAAATCAAATATTAGTCTCACATCACCAATAATAAATGGTCAGACAATCTTTATAGATCTTTATACGTTTGTGACTTTTTATTATTATCACTAAGCATATTTGCTCACTCTTTTGACAATGTGATGACATTGGTAGTTGAATATATCAACATTTGAAATCTATTTTGAATTGTTGGTTAACTTCTGGAATCTGTAGAATGTAATTCCTTCCAACCTATTTTTATTCGCATGAAATCTTATTTTATTCTATAGAATCTAATTACTGTGGACTAAAACAACGTGAGAGAGTTTACTAAACAATTCCATACGGAATCCAAATTGACATTTTTGGAGCACTCGTTTGTACCGTATTTTAAAGGATAATGCTCGGCAGGTTCCTTTTTGGGCTCCAAATTGGGCTCTTTTGTTACAGGGGAACATCAAGAAACACCAATTCAATGACACCACGTCAGCCCACTTGGACATTTTTCATGTTCATTCCTGCATTTCTTAGATATCACTCTAAAATCAAAGACACTCATGTGCAAAAATTATTATTTAATTTATCCTCAATCATGACATTCTCTCACCACATTTAATGCAAGGTGATGATGGTTGCTATGACATTCTCTCTCTTCATTTAATGACATTTTACAACCTTATAAATTATTTAGATAAATTCCAACCTTTTTGGTTGTGTTTCTCCCACAAAATGTATCATGAATAATTGTCTTTATCTGGACATATATAAGAGGTTGTACTCCACATTCAGATGTATGGACATTAAAAACATCAGATAAAATGTTATCACACAAAAAACAGTAAACACATCAAAGTTCATAATACTAAAACAGATTTTTGAAACAAATCTGGATATCTACATGCCCACACATATCCGGACATCAACGTATCAGATATCCAGATATCAAATATGTAGTTATTTCTACTTTCCCTCAACTTCTATCTAACAAAAATCAATGCAATTTTATCCCGGATATGTCTCACACCATTCAAGAACAAAGGAGAATGCCGAAGAAGAGAAGAGTGTAAGGAAATCAGATGAGGACAATGCTTGCATAGGACGAAACGGGAGGAGGAGAATGCCGACAGTGGACGAAGCTGGAGAAGGAGAAGGTCGGAGGAGGAGAAGGCCGGAGGACGAAGCTGGAGAAGTGAAGATACCGAAAGGGAAAGCCGAAGGAGGAGAATGTCAGAGGAGGAGGAAAGTGAGAGGACATTGGAGGAGGACGAAAGTGGAAATGGAAGAGGGAGGGGGTGAAAAAATTTGGTTTTGAAATGAGATTAGAGATAAGATGATTTATATCTGGGTAATTTTCGCACTGATCTTCTTCATATTTGAATATTATTTGAGTGTGTATTTTGCAAAAACGACTAGATACACTGTTAGGAAATGTTTGGAGTCCAATTTTGAGCTCATTTATCATTATTCTATTTTAAATGACATTCCCACCAAGTCATTGATTTTCGGCATGTGTTATATCAATTTTAACAAATGAACACTACAGAAGTTTAGTCTTATGTTTCAGTCTAAGACACCGACAAACCAGTTCAATCCTCGAAACATGAATATAAAATAAATAACACGTGATTTGAACTTTGTTAAACAACAATGAACAACACAAGAGTGAAACATATAAAACGCTTGCTCGAAGTCATGCAACATATTGCACCCAACGTTCAGGCACCGCCTAGGCGAGCCTAGGCGGCCGGCGGCGTCCGGTCGCCTGGGCGATCGCCTAGGCGGTTGTGCGACCGCCCAGGGCTGGGCGGTAATTTTTTTTTTTTAAATTCAATTAATTTTCATAAAATAGATAAAAAAAATCAGGAAAAATCGGGAAAAATAGAAAAAAATACACAAATATTTTCTAAAACTACCATACATGTTTAGGCTTCGAAAAGACACCTAGTTCCTCGACCAAGGCCTCACTAGGCACCCCCTCTACCCACCTAAACACTTAGGTATACAATTTATTGCTCAGTAGTACGATTACAAAGTAACTCAGAGTTCATACAATAGCAGATAAGAGAGAAATTAGAATAACAAGTTAACTAACTAATTCCATTGGACACATTGATCTAATGTCCAACTGGGAACCGTATCATATCCTCCACCACCATCAGAGTCGTCGGAGTTGTTCTCATTCGGATTGTCGACGTAGACATCATCTTCTTCAGTTTCTTCATCGTCGGTTTGGACATATTGCTCGTCGATGTCCATCGGTGGTTGAGAACTCGATGCACCTGGATCTCTAGAACTGATGTGAACGATGGCATCATCCATGCCACGACCTAATAATGGCGCGTCAGATGCAGTAGAACACCGCGGGTCAGATGCAGTGGACATGGATCGAGCAAAGCGTCTCCGTGAAGAAGAATGTCCCAAAGCTGCTTCCTCGACATCGGCCCATGTAAGCTCCTCTCCAGCGAAGACCGGATCTTCAGTTTCTACCAACCACGGATGCTCGTCGAAGAGATCGTACTCCACACTGATGGGGTCATAAAATCCAGGCTTCTCCATCCTTTGCTGAAACCTTTGCCTTAACTTTTGGTTGTAGTTCACATACACCAAGTCATTCATCTTCTTCACAGCCAACCTGTTCCTTCTCGTTGAGTGCAACTGCTCGAAGACACTCCAATTCCGCTCACAACCTGATGCCGAACATGTCAATCCCAACACCCTCACGGCCAACCTCTGTAATGCAGTCTCTCCCATGTCTGCGCCATACGATTGCCACCAATCTATAGGTCTTCTTTCCGACCTTTGTCTGACGACCATATCCCTCGAGAATATTCCGAGGGAGTTCTTGTAACGATCAAGTAAACCGCAAATCTTGTCTTGTTCTGCAGGAGTGGGGACGAGCCGCTCTACGACATCCATGAATCCAGGCATATGCTCATTGAAAGCTATATTTCGATCCTGAGGTGGGACGGAGAAGAAGGTACCAGGGTTGAGTAAGAAACCAGCAGAATGTAGCGGTGATGACATCATCTTCCCTGGACCCCACCTGGTGTCGATGAGGTCGATGACTTGCTTGTACAACCTCGGGTTTCCGTCAAAGTTCCTCATGATTTGTTCTTTGGCTTTCTCCATTGCGTCACACAGATATCCCATCGCTGGTTTCTCATCGCCGTCAACAAGTCTAAGAACCTGAACCATAGGTTGTGAGGCCTTCAGTGCCTTTACGACGTTGGTCCAGAAACCACTTTGTAGAATGGTCTCGGCAACTTCAGTAGAGATCTCCTTCTTTTTCTTGTTCTTTATCCAACTTGCATTAGGATCGTTGTACCCCGGGGAAACAACAAAGGCTCGGAGTTTGTCTTTCTTCAGAAATAACCTTTGCAAACTCAGAAATGCGGTGGCAAATCTCGTGACAGCAGGGCGTAGCAGGTTCCCTTCAATGGCAATTCGCATCCTCTTCAACAACATGGCAGAGCTGTTGAAATGTTTGATGATCTTCCGAGCTAAAGCAATAGTCTTCAAAAACAACTTGCCAATATCCTCCAAGATGAGATCGATGCAATGCGCTGCACAGGGAGTCCAAAACAATCTCCTTCTTTTTTGTTGCAACATCCTACCGGCAAGTACGTACGCGGCGGCGTTGTCGGTGACCACCTGAACAACGTGTTCTTCGCCAATCTCGCCAACTACCTTGTCCATCAGCTTGTACAGGTAGTCTGCGGTGTGAGAGTGACCGGAAGCATCTACAGACCTCATGAACATGGTACCTGTCGGACAATTTACTAGAAAATTGATTATACTCCTACCGGACCTATCAGTCCACCCATCTGTCATCAACGTGCACCCGTATGTTGCCCAATCTTGTCTGTACGATTCTAGTATACCTCTAGTGTAGTCAATTTCATGTTTAAGGCACGAGTCACTAACTTCATGATACGTCATGGGTTTAAGTCTGGGTCCGTAAGTACTAGTAGCGGATATTGCTTCCTTCCACTCAGGCGTCCTTACAGTGTTGAATGATATACCACATCTATAGAAAAACCTAGCCCATTTTTGATTAATTGTTTTCCTATCTTCTTTTCTAAAGGTTCTTTCGATGGTTGTTTGTTGGGGGCCGGAAACCACGTCCTTCCCACGTCCGCAAAATGGTGCCCACAAACGTTGTTTTTGTCTCTTTCGACCAGGAACGGGGCGAGAACGGGAGGTTGGGGTCGGAGCAGAACCGGAACCCGACCCGGTTTCTAGATCAAATTCTATGTTTTCTCGGTCTACATAATCATCAAGACATACATTTTCGTTTTGTAATGTCCTACTGTTTCTAATCATGTATGCAGTTATGTCTTGTTTAATAGAGTCAGGAACTTTATCACAAGGTCTAGCATTGCTACCGGGTGTGTGTGCAAGATGTTGTTTGTGACGGGCTATACCACCTCTAGTTTCCTTACCACATAACTCACAGACAATACAATTTTTATCATTAGCGCTAATGTAATGGGCAGTATTCCAACCGGGGTCATTTGTACGGGTAGGTCTTAGGTCATCGTAACTCTCGTGATGCATAGGTAGACTAGTGCCGGGTACGTAAGCCATATCTTAAAACTAGACTAATATAAAATTTAGACTAATATGAAAATAAAATACTAATTAATTTAATTCTAAAGAGAAGTTAGAAAGAGTGCACTTGATTTTGACGGTTGAAGAATGAAGAAACGGATCGGAGACTTCACTTTCCAACTTCAAAACTAAGCACCAGACCGGAGACTTAATCGCAAAACTTGATGATTAGGAAGGTTGATGATGAGAATAGGATTATGAAGAAGAAGAGAATGAGAGATGTGTGAAAAATGAAGAGGTTTGGAGGGGTTTATATAGGATTTGGGGCTAGTGGCAAAGTTGTAATTTTTGAAGAAAAAAAAATAATAAAAAAATTAAAAGGAGAGAGCCGTTGGAGAGCCTCCAACGGCTCTCGCCTAGGCGAAATGATCGCCTAGGCGATCGCCTATTTCGCCCAGCTCTGCTGGGCGAAAGGCGGTGGTCGCCCAGGCGACCACCGCCACCGGCGACCGCCTAGGCGACCGCCTAACGCCTAGGCGGTCGCCTACGTAAACGTTGATTGCACCTATAATTATAAATGCCAAACAAGTTAAAACTCCTCAACTTTTATTTGGGACTTGGAAATTCTCACTTGATTTCGGCCTTACCAGAGTCGGCCCAAAGACCCACATTTGGTGCAGCCTAATAGTGCAAATTGGTCTATCTACAAGGCCTTCAAGCCTAGGTATTGGGCTTGACTAGAAGTATATAACCCAAACAATTTTTTTATTATAAACCCTTCTATTTGAATTTTGAACAGTTGTTTTTATATATATAAAACTTCCATTCGAACAATATTTATTTTTTCAAAAACAATTAATTTACACGAAAAATTATCTGGAAGACTGGAAATATACACTTTTAATATTCTGTTGTAATAAATTTGAGACTAGTTTTCTTATGTCAGTTATATGAAATGTGGTACTAAATCTATGTTTGTGAAATAAGTTAAAAATGAAACGCATGTGTAATATCTTTTAAGATACGGCATAAATAAAAATCTAGAAGGGGAAGAATTCATGAACATAAAATAGAATACAACTCGTGTTTTGCATTATTTTTGAGTGCTTGTTCTTATTATTTTATATATTGCATAAGGTGATCTGTTAATTTGTTATCCTTACGACACTGGTTATGTCACATCGTTGGCCGTAACTAGTTCTTTCTTGTACGTGTAAATATACCCCCAACTCATTGCCATCTCTACTATGGCCAAATATAATACATTTAGTCTTTAGTTTGTACATTTTTATACACCACGTTTCTATTATTTATTTCCAAAGATCTTAGTAGATATCTTACTATCCCAATCCCAGAGACTTATTATACATTACCCTTATAACATCGATAGTGTGAAACCATGGTGCAAGTGTAATTAGATATAAGAGTTCAAATTGTTTACTAGTTTTATTTTATTTTATATATAAACCATGCAACTAAGCTTCTAGTTTAAAAACCAACCGAAGTCTATGCGTCCTCTTGCAAATGTGATACATGTGTCCAACTTAACTGTTGTATAAAAAGCAATTCCATTGCATGGAAAACAATATAATAATAAATGTATAGACAAATAATTTGCTTCTTGGTTGGTTGATTTGAATTTCCACACATGTGAGCTGTTGAATGGCCGCCAAAGCCGCAATCTTCGGATGCACTTTCAGTTTCAGTTTCTTATCATACGTGTTCATCGTTGATGTGGAACTCTCTAATCTGTAACTCTATGCTTTGGAGAACCCATGTGACTTTCGAATCAATACAGGTCAAAGTTTCTATTTATTGCATCCGAGTTGCCAAAATCTGGCATGTTTCATGTTTGGGTTGCCCATATGGGATTGCGTTGGAAGTATAGTCGTACACTTCTCTGTACGAAAAGAAAACAACTCACTTAGGTTTAATACCGTGTTGTATGTGAACATAATGTCTGAATATATAAACGAAATATTTGAAAATAATATATCTAATACTTATTATCTCGTATGTTTGAGTTTTGTTAAGACATTGAACCAACAAAATTTAAGGTAATGCCTGAGCGGTTCGTTGACCTCTAGAACACACCTCAATATACACTTCTCGTGTCAATTCAAAAATAATCTCGATGGCATATGTAGATAGTGTTGAACACAGTCTCAAAATCGAATGTGACTGAGAACATGGTGGAAAACTTATGGTTGTTTTGCTATTTAGGTCAAGATTATATCACTACATTCTAATTCTGCATTTAATTTATTGTAAGCTTCATATAAAATATTAAAATGGTAATTTTAGAACAAAAGTAGGATATGCAATTAGGGATTTATACCATGCTCTGCATTTGACTTGCACTTCAGTGATTGGATGAAAAATTACAGATAACAAACTGTTACTCTTGTGATATGCAAAGTAGAACTAGTCATGACAACCATGTTGGTATATGCAAGAGGCCAATGGTTTAACCCGATTCATATGCGATAACTATGTTAATTTTTTAGTTGAACAGAAAATCATGTCACCAATGAACTGACTGAATCTGCTGTTCTCCAAACAAATGATTATACCTCTGATCACAGCTCGAAGATCATTTACCGACTACCATAAATACAAGATTTATCTTCCAGTTTTTATATCATTAATTAAGATTGTTAAAAGAATCTCTAAATCCTGAAGCATCATATTCCAAATCTCCCACCACTTAGATGCAGACCTTTGAAACATTTCACATCTCAATTTTCCTATGGACTTGCTCTCAAATAACACAATCATACAGTGAAAATGTGTAACGTGCATATATAAGTAAACAACATGGGTTGGGAAATAAGCCCCACATCTCGAATATGAAATTCCAACAACCAACTTTAATGCATTTCCCACGTCTTTCAGTCTACATTAGGGAAGATTATGAATTCAAGGATGAAATAATGCGGTACCACTTGTGTCGCAATCACATTATAGCTTACCTCACCAGCTCTGCAACTACACTTGGAACTTGGAAACCTCTCATGAGTGGAAACCTGCCACGAGTCCAAACTCCAAACCAGTCATAATCATCTTGATAAAGTAGGTGTACATAATCTTTTGGAGAGTAGAAGTTGGGAGCTTCATCTAAAAGGATAATTTTGTCTGTATGTTTTCTTTAGTTTGTTTTTGCTTTTGAACATTTTGCTAAAAATCTGTGACATAAATTTGAATTTACTCCTGCATAAGTGAAGGGGAAATTGTTATAGAGCTTTTTTATTGAAAGATTTATATACATTTACTTTAATTAAATTTCAGGATGCAATTCATCTAAATTGAATTAAGTATTGCAAAAATAGAGATTTACCAACTAAATAAATTCCAACTGAAATTTAAATGTGAAATGGAGAGAGTTAATAGCTCTCATATTATCACATGTATGCTAAGCTTCTTTAGTTGCAGGGGGAGATAAGATATTACAATCTATACATTAATATTTACTTGTGTGATGTATTTGTTTGGTTTAATAGAGAATTCAGTTTGACAAAGCTAAACCTTCTCTTTTAATATTGTACGTGTGACCATGAAAGGTTATTAATTATTCTCCAAAAATGCTAAAACGAATAGCCAGTGCCATAGATATATCTTAAAACACACTAATTTTTGAAAGCAAGAAAGACATCTGGGTGAAACGCAATTGAGCCATTCTTCAAGTTTATTTTCAAATATGTGTTCTATTAATTCCCTTACATCTCCTTTAACAACTCAAGAAAGAACTTTCTTTGCATTAATCGTAGCATATGAAATTGAAGTTGACTTGATGCATGGAAGCTTCACAATCTCAGAGAACCCCAAAATCTGTGCAGACAATCTTTGGTGGTGCTTTCATTGGTTGCCCTGGGATGCTGCCAACTAAAATTCTCCTAACCAGTGAGATACGATTGAAACAGGGTATTACTATTTGTCACCCACGAATTATTTAATCGTCCGTGTGAATTACTATTTTGTCATTGACTTTCTATTTAATACACATTTTATCATGTTTCTTAAAAGAAGACTATCTCTTGGTTTCTCTCACTCTACTAGTACCAACATCAAGAAAATATCTGGCAAACCGTCTGATTTATGCACGGTAAGTCCCAAAAGAAATGGAGTTTTTTTATATAAAAAAAATTAAATTTATACGGTGTGTTATTTCAAATTATTTCATGTTCCGTTGCAAAATTTCGGTGGTGACAGGTGAATTACAGTTAGTTTTTTTGTAAGTAAGGAAGTATTTTCAAGATGCGAGGATGTTATAAAATGGACGAAACAAGTTGTCATCGGAGCTGAATTGTTATCTGAGATGCGATCGTAGAAAGGAAATAAGTTCCTGGGATATGGATACCGCAGTACGGAAGAACACGAAAAGAAAAGGGTTGCGGATGTCATTTTTGATAAAGGCGGTCTAGCGACAGGAGGGTGATGGATGATTCGTAGTTACTAATAGTTCAAATGGTCAACACAACTACATGCTTGTTGTTTATCCAGAGGGTCACCGACAGATCAACGGTTTTAGTCCGAGGGCTAAGAAAGTTGTTCGTGATATGACTGAGGCACAAACGAAACTGCGTAACATCTTGTTGGCCGTAAAAGAGAAATTCCCGGAGGACAATCCGAATCAGAAACACATTTATAACTGTAGAGATTACATGATGATGGTGAACTCTGAAGGCAGGAACCCCGCTCAGCGGTTTCTGTATTAGGCAGTGTAGTATCCGTACATGCACTGGATTATGACCGATGAAGAAACTAATGTTGTCACTCACACATTCTTGGCACATCCTACATCATTTAAGTTGTTACGCACATACCCTTTGGTAATTTGCATGAATTAGACGTACAAAATAAACAAGTACAAGATGCATTTGTTCGAGATGGTTGGGGTGACACCAACAAATATGAACTTCCTTATCGGTTATGCAATTATGAAGGATGAGACTGAGCGTAGTTACCAGTGGGTATTGGAAAAGTTAAGAGATTTATTATGCAGTACTGTCAGCCCTACGACAATCATAACGGATCAGGAGTTAGGCCTTATGCCACCAGTGAGAGAGCTATTTCCTAACTCTGCTAATTTACTTTGCACATGAGATATTAACAAGAACTTATTCAATTACGCATACCAATCATTCGGCAAGAACAATGAGTTAGAAAATACTTTTAAGTGTGGAAAGTGAAGGAAGGTCATCTTTCTACTTCAGAGAAGGAGTATAATAAAGTTGTGCCTTCTTTGAAAGATGCGTATAAATCTTGGCCGGCTATCACGAAGTATGTGGACGGGACGTGGTTAGTTCATAAAGAAAGTTTGTATTGAATTAGACGAACAAAGTCCTTAACTTTGGCAACACTATGAACTGTAAAGTCGAAAATGCTCATTCGGCTCTGAAAGACTGGATAACTCCATCGACTGCAGCTCTGAACACTCTTTTCGACCGCATCAACGTGACTGTTGAAATGCAACGAATATTCAAAACTTTCTTGAGGATTCGAGACGTTGAAATCACACCAACTTTGAAATGCTTTTATATCAACATCTAAATGATCGAACTTCCCATTACTGCTTGTCATTGTTGAGTCGGGAGGTTAAGAGAATGAAGGACTTAAGTGATCAAGTTAAAACTCGTTGTGAGTGCGTTGTTATGACTTCACATGAGATTCCTTGTGCATGTACCATCCATCATTGTATTCAGTCAGGCGAAGAGATTTATCTAGATCAGATTCATCCATTCCAGAGAACACTTGTCATTGGAGACATACTGGACATCCCAGAGTTTGTGGATCGGTCATCACAAGACATCAAACATTTTTGGAACCTCGTTGACGAGATTTCTGGCAATGACTCTGCAATAATTCGTAGTGCCACTCGTATTATATACACGCAACTACACCCCGATCAGTCGAACTATGCTGAGCCTGAAGAAAAGAGTTAGGTTCGAGGTCGACCAAGGGGATCATCGACACGACGGGCCCCGAGCGCCTTTGAGTATGCTGAGTGAGGTCGAGGTCGTGGTCGTGATAGCAATCAGAGCAAAGGTCTTGGTCGATTTTCTAGTTCATCTCGATCGTCTGTAAACATGACGACGGGATCTGGTATGACGACAAATTTGCTATTGTTATTGTTATTGTCTAACTTCCAGTTATTATATATAACTTTGCTATTTTTTTCTTCATGTAGTGTCAGGACGGATGGACGTAGATGACTTTCCATATCTGGATAGACTTTCAGGAATCATCTTACCATTTCTAGAGCGGCGGAATGATGTACGTGCGGATGACAACTATGGATTTCGATGTGTTGCAGATGATTTCCATGGTGGTGAAGACAATTGGTTATACGCACGTCGTGTGATTTCTAATGAGATAGCGGTACATCCCATTTATGAGCATGTTTATTTTGACATTGTGGTACAAGCTCGCCGACGAATTGATTAGGGCGAAGGATGTTCTGGCGAGAATCACTATATTTTTGAGATTATTTGCGACTTATTCCGATTGTCAACTTTTACAAGTGTGCAGTTATGTGCTTCGGAGTTGGAGATAATTGTTCGTTGTACCCGTGCATTACGGTACTACCTTGGGAAATTCTGTCTACCATGACGAAGTCATGCAGAGAGTTGATCATTGCTCATGTAGGGAGTTACAAACATTACATTTGCTTAGAATTATCTAAGAGATTTCCAGTACCCCCTATAGCGACCATTTGGTTTCAAATTCGAGATGAGATTGTTGTTGGATGGGAGCTGTAGTACTAACAGAGGAGAGCCTATTGGGAGTAGTTACGTAATTGATATTGATTGTAAGGTGTAATTTGTAATGGATTGGTTATGTGATTTCTAATTGTGGAATTTGTTTGTACATTATATTGTGCTACTTTCTTTATCAGATTTCAAATTTCAAATGCAATTATACATGGGAAGTAAGGAAAATATATTTTTCATAAATAATAAGAGAACAAGGTACAAGCCAACTACAACTACGTCTCATCCACTGAATCAGGGTAAAAAATGTCTAACTGATTGTTCCATGCGTTTGTGAATCCCTCCCACTCTACACATGCAATACTCATCTCGTCGTTCGGCATCAAGTCCATATTATCCAAGAACGGTTGCGCAATCCTTGTCGTTGTTCACATCCACTGTATATAAGAGCAAAATAAGGGTCAATTAACAATAAAAACAAAATATACATTAATAATATAATTGATTAATAAGCTTACCGCATCGGCACATGTCTTATCCGGTGGTCTCTTAGGTGTCTCGGCGATACCGCGCACGAGAAAGGGATGTGAGTATTGACGAAACCAAGACAAATAATCTGCATCACAAGTGGAGGGGTCGCGACTACATGCGAGATTGGTAAGAAGAAATCGAGCTCCTCTCGGAAATGTATGCCAAATCGATTCCACGGTCGAAGCGAGGTATCTCAAGTCGTACATCGCCAAACTCCAAGACCGCACTGCATGCTCTGTCGTCCAGATGTTAATCGGGATCACCTGAACGTATCCTTACTGACGCAAGACACGATCATGCATATAAGGCTCGATGATATCCTGATAACGAATATAACCACCCATCAATAAGGTCCTCGGCACCTCCGCAGCAGGGTCAGGACCATAAGACAACCACTCCACCTAAACGTTGACACGTTAATAATAATAATAATAATAAACAAATGTAATTAATATAGTTTTATACATGCAACACAGTCATCTAATCTAGACATCTATGAATGGAACGTAGTCGCTCCTCGCTCCAGACGGTCCAAATACGCAAACAAGGAATAATTGAATCAACGATTTTCCACTCCCAATGCGGGCAGAAAGGAGGAAAGTATTCATATATCCAAGCATGCAACAACGTAAGACAACCTACAATACATCCACAATCAGTACGCGCTAGCTATCCCCAACTGACGATACAAGTATACCAACGTCGCCGACCCCCATGATTACTCACCAATGATATCCGGGTCCCTAGCCTCCAATATGTCACGTGGTCTGACCCTATTGTTGGCTTTTTGGCCTTAATCCGTATTTTGATGATTTAATCAACCTAATCTTAATCGCAATCAAATGTAGTGTAACACGCATATTGCATAGAAAATATATTGTATTATGCTAACATCTATAGGCGATCAAAACTCAATGAAGAAATGAATCAAGTCAAGACATGTAATCAAACTTATTGAAGACATGTAATTTGATCTTTTATGTGAGTCTTAGGAATCTATGTAATCTTGAGCATACATGAGTTAAAATCCAATCACATAGACTCTAAGGAACCAATAGAGGTCACATACAAATTTCCATATCAATCTGACTTGAATAGACAACCAAGCCTAAACGATCTGTCTGCACTCAGACAGTCGACCGTAGTTATCTGGTCGACCATAGTTATCCGGTCGACCGGTTTGTCTTGTGTATTTTTAGCCTTGGTTCAGTCGATCTCTTTTGACCTTCCGGTCGACCGATCATCGTATTTTCCGGACCACCGTTACCCTTGTCGTATTATTCTAACGGTCGTATTCGTATTTTTATCCAATCCCTAAAATTACAATTGATCTCAGGTTGACCGTGGTCCTAGAAATGGTCAACCGAATATGAACTTTTTGACACACCCAGAGTGTTTGTTATTTTTGGTCGACCAGACCTTCCTTTTGTGGTCAACCGATATATTCTTCAACCCCACCAAAACCCTGGTTTCGGTCGACCGCCCGACTTTTGGTCGACCGATCACTTAAGTCAGAAACCAATTTGGTTCGATCGATGCGCTTTTGGTTTGAACGTTTCTTTATTCTTAAAGAAACAGTTGACCATTATGCCCAATCCGGTCGACCGTCGAGGGACAAATTTGCTGAATCTTGATTTCTATTTTGGGTATCTTACACACAACTCAATCAATTCTTCCCCAACGGCTAGAAACATTTAGGAGCTTATAAATAAATGTCCAAATATATTATTTAGACAACTCTCTCACTTCCAATTGTCTCATACATTAGAGAGAAGTCTATCAATCCTCAAAGCTCCAAATCATACACTTCAAGCCTAAATTCCACACCTTTAATCAATTCCTAATCTACTCAAAGTGTGCTCAAGTTAGAGAGTGTGATCCACTTAAATTCTCAGTCAAGCAATGTTTGTAAAGGCTCCGGTGAAAGCCCGAAGCATCCTTCTCGGATTGTGAGAAGAGGATTCCAAGTTAGGAGAAGGTTGTTCGCTAGCTTGAAGATTGTAAAGGTGTTGTCTCCTAGCCCGATAGGGGGAGCAAATAGTGAAGTCGTAAGCGGAGCTCGAAGTGTCGAGCGGAGCTTGCAAAAGAGGACGTAGGCGGGTGACCGAACATCTGTAAAATCCTCATCTTTTGCTTGTTTCTTCCCTACCTTGTTTAAAATTGTTTTCGTTGCATATCTTGTTTGTTTAAGTAGGGATTAAGCATAATTTGATTAGATAATTATGAGTCATTACGATCTTACACCTACAACCCATCTTGTCGACAAACAAGACACATCTGAGCAATAAGAACAGGTAGGCAGTCATCTGCGTGTCATCAGCCCGTGGAGAATGAGGGCGTATGCAGAACTCGTCAATAGAGTAAATAGTAACACAACCACCACCACTCCAAAGGGGCTATCCTTCCCAAGGCCAGCAACGATCACTTTGAGTAGCTCGGCTACATAACCCTTCAGCTCAACCGTTGATGCCTGAGCACTGACCATATGACCCTCAACATGAATACAAAGGATCTGTACCACGTCATGCAACATGATTGTCATCTCTCCGAAAGGCATGTGGAAAGAGTTTGTGTCATGTTGCCACATCTCCATAAACGTAGATATTGACGGCATGTCAATGTGAGTGAACATGCTCCAAGACAAGTGACCTAATCTGCTAGCAACAATGGTCTCCATGATATCGACACTCAAACTGACCGCCATCTCTCCAGTGTAGTACTGACTCTGTTTCGATTATGACACTTCAGAACCTTCAGATACTCGCCCGCCCAAATGCGTCTAGCAATGTGACCCCCAAAACTAGGAATTACGCTCCCATCTATAGGACCACCAGACATCATATCAGTTACCATCCAAGAATCGTCATCAACTCTCTTCTTTTTGTGAGTTTGGGCATATACAGTACACAAACTAGTATCGACACTCACAAACCTATCACTTTCTCCGAACTATATACTCAACAGCCGAGGAACTACCACGTCGTCCCTGTCCGCTACCATACTCCTCCCGATCCAACTCTAACGCATACCGCCCCTCGTCGTCACTCTACTCATTGTCACCCTCCTCATCATCATCAAACGGGTCATTACGTGTTTGATGATGACGTGAATACTCTCTCTCCCTCCTAGCCGAAACAGATATACTACGGGTACGTGGATGACGAAGAACTGAATCCTCTTCGTAAGGTCTCACAACGTGAAATTGTATTGATTTTCCTTTTCCTCCACGGTGACTTGATGACTATTAATTATATTTTAGAAATAAAATTTCGATATTAAATTTACAAAATTACTAAATTTTTTTATAAAAAGGGCCTCTGGAAGATGCCTCCTCTCAATTTTCTTTTCTTTTAAAAGGGGTAGAAATTTTACCGCATTTGAGTCTAACGGTGCGTCCGCCGATGCCTTTCCTGGTCTCCGAGACATTGTTTTTTGTAGTTGAGAGGAAAATGAAGAGAGAGTGGTGGTGTGAGAGTGAAATGAAGAGATGATACAAGTAGAAAGAAGAGAAGGACAATATAATAATTGACACAGACGATTTAAGTAAGTGATGGGTAACATTTAGCTGTTCACTTTAAATATGGAGCAAAGTGTTGCTTAAGGTATTGTGTTAATGCAGCGTTACGAAAAATATTACATGGTTTTTCTTGTTTATTAATCCCCTTCGGCTGTTTTTTTAAAGTTCTCCATGCTCTTTCTTCGTCTCAAAAAATATTGTACTAACGTTGTGCTTATCTATCTGTTTCCTCCTCCACTTATTATTTATAAATCCAGGAAAGTGAAAGATAGAGATGATTAAAAAAAATATTATGAAAGAAGTGGTTGAAGGGGTAGTCGAAAGAGATTGATACGGACTAGAATGAATTTCCATATTAATGGGCAAGAAATTATGAAACCAATAGATCAACATGGTCGTTGATATGCTACTTTATAGAAATACAGATACAGATGAACTAACTACGCTTGATCTTGCTTACAATTTCATGTTTATGCAGTTGAGTATATATGTATGTACTATGTGCCTTCAAAATTGCTAACTTAGCACCATTGATAGATAATCATGTCATTTCAGTTTTAAGTTAAAAAAAGGAAAGTTCAATCGAAAGAAATCGATCTTTTAGCTAGGTAAAGGAAATATTTTTAATGAAACTAGAAAGTGTTTCTTTCAAAATCTTCTACCAACCAAAACTCATGAATGAGTAGACTTTTCTCTCTTCAAGAATGAGTAGACTTTTCTCTCTTCAAAGATTTGGAACAATAAGTTTCCCAAATATAGTGCGACGACTTCACATCACAAATGACAAATGTATCTTCGGTTGTAATTGTAACGTACCCGAAAATAGCGGAAAATTTAAACAATAATAAGGACCGTCAACGGTCAACACAGGGCACGTCACGGGAAAACAAACTCACATATATATAAAATATATAAGATACAGACCCACGTGGAAGTCAACTATATAAACGGGTCAACTGTGATTACAACAAAAGTGAATGTACATGTAATCACTACCTCAAACAAAGGAAGCTACTAAAGAGAACAGGATCTAATCCCGGGGGCACCGTCCTCGGTCACCACCTGACTCTAAACCTGCTCGCTACCTGAAATGAAAACAAACAAACATGCCTGAGTTCCCTGCAGGAACCCCGTATACCAAACCTCCTAAAATATAAAAAGGAATTAAAGACAATGCAATGCTATGCACATGATCATCCGCCTCGGGCCCACAATAATGCCCTCACCGCCTCCGCGGCACTGAACCACTCCTGCCACTAGGGTCAAGTCAGTCCACCGCTGCCTCACAAGGGTCAGTCGACACCACTGCTCCCCAAAAAGTGCAGGAAGGAACCCCCGGTACACGCCGCACCCAAGGAGCGAGTCAGCCCGCCGAATACACAACTCGGGTCAGACGACAGCCACTGCTCCCCCAAGAGTCGCCTAGCGCGCACCCTGCCGGAACATCCTCGGCCTACCGCTAAACCCTCGCAAACAGCCCAAGGTTTACGGTACACATCCCTCACACCCCGCTCGGTAAGAGAGGAAAAAGTACAACAATAATACGCCTTCGTCGAAGGTGAAATCCGTAGCTCTCAAAGCCGGTAATCAACCGTCACCTCGGAGCCGGTAGTCGACCTGACATCGACGGATCGCGTGTGGATAAATCCACCAACCTGCGGCAGATCGGTCGACCGCTACAAGCACACCGGTCGACCGGTCCCCCACACAGTACACAGTACTGTACAAACAAGTCTACCGGTCGAACCACGCCAACCGAAATACCGACCAATCGGTCGAACAAAAGTCATCTAGCGGTCGACCGTTTGGATGGTCTACGCTATACAATTTTATATAATATATATATCCGACCGGTCGAACCAAGGGGTCGTTCGACCGATAACAGGGATTTCAATATTTTGCCCAAGTCTCGTTCGGTCGACCGGAACTGAAATACAGTTCGACCGAACCAACACAAGCACTATACCGCTTAAATAAATGCTCAGTCGGTCGACCGAGAGTTAAAGAGCGGTCGACCGTTTTGATGGTCAAAGCTCCCAACCGACTTAACATCGAATGGATCGGTCGAACAAGGTAAAGGACGTTCGACCGTTTAATAAGTCAAAATCCCCAACCGACCCATTCTCATCGTTATTCGGTCGACCGGCTAAGTGGTCCCGTTCGACCGATAACAGCATATCCCCTTTTTCCCGCACAAATCTGGCATAACGGTCGACCGTCTAACGACATCGTTCGACCGTTCGCGGGTAAACATCAATATAATAATAGGATCGGTCGACTGCCCACAGGCACCGGTCGACCGATCGTCGTCTTCAACCTCTGAATTGGTTGAATTCCGACGGGGAATTCGACACCAACGTCGATCCCCAACACTCACAAGGCACAAGTGAGTTATATTGAAGATTTGGCATACCTTTTTGACGGTTGAAGAAGCCTCCCGAGCTCCCTTCAACACTCCTTCTCTTCTTCTTCTTCTTCCTCTTCTTTACTTCTTCTTTCCTCCTCCTTCTGCTCCGAAAGCCTCTCTCTCTCACTCTCTGATAGATGAAATTGATGAAGAAACGTTTTAAGTGAATTCTTATCTAACTATATATATATATCTCCTTTAATTATCCACCTTCAAATCTACCAATCAAAATAACCCATCTTATTTCACAACTATCCTACACGTTACACTTCATCTCCTCCTTCCAACACCTCCTACTCTCCATGCATGCATTAATTAGGTTAAGTAAGTTTAGTTTAATTTAATTAAGATGTTTAGTTTAGGTTATTACAATCTACCCTCCTTAAAAGAATTTCGTCCGCGAAATTCGAAACAACTGACTTACCGAAACAACTCTGGATACTACTTCCTGACATCCTCCTCGATCTCCCAGGTAGCCTCTCTGTCAGTGTGATGCTGCCACCTGACCTTCACCATCGGAATCGCTCTCCTCCTGAGCTGGTGTACCATCTGATCCACAATCTCAACTGGTCTCTCATCTAATGACAAATCCTGCTGGATCTCCGGTACTGATATCTCTATCACATGAGCTGGATCGGCCACGTACTTCCTCAACATAGAAACATGGAAGACGTTGTGAAGTCCTGCAAACTGTGACGGTAAAGCAATCCTATACGCCACCTCACCAACCCGATCCAATATCTCAAACGGTCCGACATATCTCGGACTCAACTTCCCCTTCTTCCCGAATCTCATCACCCCTCTGGAAGGCGAGATCTTCAGGAAGACATGATCTCCTACTTCAAAAGTCAGCTCACGCCTCCGCGTATCAGCATAACTCTTCTGCCTGCTCTGCGCCGTAGCTAGTCGTCTCCGAATCACGTCGACCTTCTCTGAATACAACTGGATAATGTCAGGTCCAACTAGCTGTCTCTCGCCCACATCACTCCAGCATACCGGCGATCTACATGGTCTCCCGTATAATGCCTCATAGGGTGCCATCCCAATACTCGAATGGTAGCTGTTGTTGTAGGCGAACTCGATCAACGGCAAATGCTCATCCCAATGTCCTGCCCAGTCAAGTGTACACGCTCTCAGCATGTCCTCCAATGTCTGTATCGCCCGCTCTGACTGGCCATCTGTCTGTGGGTGGAAAGCTGTGCTAAACTTCAGACGTGTCCCCAGTGCTCTGTGTAGACTCTCCCAAAATCTCGAAGTGAATCTGGGATCTCTGTCTGAAATGATACTGACCGGCACGCCATGAAGTCTGACAATCTCCTCAATATATAACTTAGCTAGACCCTCCAGAGCAAGAGTGGTCTTAATAGCTAAGAAATGCGCCGACTTGGTCAGTCGATCGACTATAACCCAAATCGCATCGTGGAATCTCCGTGTCTTCGGTAGCCCCGTAACAAAATCCATCGTCACGTGCTCCCACTTCCACTCGGGCAACTCAATCCTCTGCATCTGCCCTGCTGGTCTCTGGTGCTCGATCTTCACCTGCTGATAGACCAAACACCTCGACACGAAGTCTGCAACGTCCTTCTTCATACCTCGCCACCAGAAGTTCCGCTGCAGATCTTTGTACATCTTGGTGCTCCCTGGATGAATGGAATATCTCGATCTGTGTGCCTCCTCCATGATATCATGTCTCAGGTCCTCTGTCTTCGGCACCCAGATACGGTCTCTGAATCTCAGACCTCCGTCCACTCCAACTCTGAAGTCTGACCCATCTCTGGCAGCTAACTGTAACAAACTGCTCAACTCCTCATCTGTAGTCTGAGCACGAATCACTGCTGATACTGTCTGAGGCTCTACTCTCAATCCGGCAATCACTGCGCCCTCAGAGCTATCAGCAAATGGCCTCCACTCTGCCAAAGACTCTAGCAGTCGCCACTCCTGAATGCATAGACCTGCTACTGATACCTCCACCTTCCGGCTCAAAGCGTCTGCAACTGTGTTCGCCTTCCCCGGATGGTAAGAGATAGTGAAGTCATAGTCCTTAATGAACTCAAGCCATCTGCGCTGCCTCATATTCAGCTCCTTCTGCGAGAACAGGTACTTCAGACTCTGATGATCTGTAAACACCTCGAACTGCTCGCCGTAAAGATAGTGTCTCCAGGTCTTCAGTGCATGAACCACTGCTGCTAACTCCAAATCATGTGTCGGGTAATTCCTCTCATGGACCTTCAGCTGTCTGGATGCGTACGCGATCACCCTCCCGTGCTGCATAAGTACACATCCTAAGCCAATACCTGAAGCGTCGCTATAAATCACGAATCCACCCGTACCACTCGGCAATGATAAAACTGGTGCTGTGGTCAACAGTCTCTTCAGCTCCTGAAAGCTGTCCTCGCACTTCTGCGACCAAACAAAAGTGACTCCCTTCTGCGTCAGAGCCGTCAGTGGTGCTGCCAATCTCGAGAAGTCTTTGATGAAGCGACGGTAATAACCCGCCAGTCCAACAAAGCTCCTAATCTCCGTCACGCTCGTAGGGGTCCTCCACTGTGTCACCGCCTCTACCTTCGCCGGATCCACTGATATCCCCTCTGCCGATACAATGTGTCCGAGAAATGCCACTCTGTCCAACCAAAACTCGCACTTTGAGAACTTAGCATATAACTGCTGAGCCCTCAAGATGCTGAGTACAATCCTCAAATGCTCTCTGTGCTGCTCCATATCTGATGAATAGATCAGAATGTCATCCACGAAGACAATCACAAATATATCAATATACTGCCTGAACGTCCGGTGCATCAGATCCATGAATGCTGCCGGAGCATTCGTCAATCCAAATGGCATCACCAAGAACTCATAGTGTCCATATCTCGTCCTGAAGGCTGTCTTCTGGATGTCCTCATCTCGGATCCTCAACTGGTGATATCCTGAACGCAGGTCAATCTTCGAGAAAACCTTCGCTGACTGCAGCTGGTCAAAGAGGTCCTCGATCCTAGGTAAGGGATACCTATTCTTCACCGTCACCTGGTTCAGCATCCTGTAGTCTATGCACATCCTCAAGGATCCGTCCTTCTTCTTCACAAACAAAACTGGTGCACCCCAAGGCGAGACGCTCGGTCTGATAAATCCAGAGTCCATCAATTCCTGCAACTGCTTCTTCAACTCTGTCAACTCAGCAGGTGTCATCCGGTATGGAGCCTTCGACTGTGGTGTAGTGCCAGCTACCAACTCAATGCCGAACTCCAACTCTCGGTGTGGTGGTAAACCTGGAATCTCCGCTGGAAAAACATCCGCGAACTCCTGCACCACCTCAATGTCCTCTAGCCTCTGGGACTCTGCCTCCGCAACCACAAGTGTCGCCAGAAATGCTGCACATCCCTGCTGTAACAGTCTCTGAGCTCTCACAGCAGATACAATAATGCGACCCCCTCTGCTTCTGATCCCTCTAATCAGAATATCAGGCAAACCCTTCCTCGGGATCAAAATCTTCTTCTCACGGCACAAGACTCGAACATCATATTGGGACAGCCAATCCATCCCAAGTATGACATCAAAGTCCTCCATCGGTAGCAAGACCAGGTCTGCCGGAAACTCCTGATCTCCCGAAACAACCGTGGCGCCGGGGACAAATCTCCCCACAGTGCCCACCAGACCCAGGGGTGTGCTGACCTCCAAAGTGGCAGTCAACATCGCAAGGGTACAGCCCAACACTCCCGCAAATCGCTCTGAGATGAACGAGTGTGTCGCGCCACAATCAAATAACACCCTAGCTACTGAACCTGCGATAAGAAGTGTACCTTCCACGACAACGCCTCCATCACGAGCCTCCTCTGCCTGGATGGTGTAAACTCTGCCAGTGCGCTGCCCCTGCTGTGGTCGGAAAGGTGGTCTACCTCCGCCTCCTCCTCTGCCTGGTGCGGGTAAACCCGGTGGTCTGCTCGGCCCAGCTCCTCGGCTCGGACAGCTCCTGATAAAGTGACCCAGCTGGCCACACCCATGACATGCTCCGGGGGTGAAGCACGGCCCGGAGTGAAACCTCCCACAAGTACCACAAGGCTCTGGTCGTGGTACTGCAACTCCTGCTCCCTCGTATCGGGGCCTCTTGCCCGGATTCCCTCCAATCTGACCTCCTGGCCTCCCAGAGAACCTACCTGATGGTCTCCTCTCATCCTGGTAGTTCTCCCTGTAGTCACGATCAAGAACAGAGGCACTCTTCACTGCATCGGCCAACGTGCTCGGCATGTGTGTCAGCACCTTCGTCCTCAACTGCTTCCGGAGCCCTCGGACGAACTTCCCTGCTCTCTGCTCCTGTGTGATGTACATCTCGGGACAGTAACGCTCTAGGGCGTTGAACTTCCCGATGTAGCCTGTCAGGGTCATGTCTCCCTGCTGAAGACTCAAAAACTCCTCCCTCTTCTGATCCTGGACATGCTGCGGAAAATACTGCTCGTTGAACTCGCCAACGAACTCCTCCCAGGCTATATCATCTCGGTCCGCAAACACCACTGCAGATGTGGACCTCCACCAGTTGGACGCAGCACCGCCCAACACATATGTAGCCAGGCCCACTCTCGCCTCTGGAGGACAACCAATAGCACTGAAAATCTTCTGCATAGTGAAGATCCACTCCTCCGCAGCCTCCGCGTCATACTGCCCCAGAAAGGTAGGCGGATGCTGGCGCATAAACCGGTCATGTATAGCGCCAGTCCCCGTCTGTCCAGTCTGTGCTGTCTGCTGCTGTAGCATCTCCGTCAGACGTCCGACCGTATCGAACAACGTCCGACGCTCATCCTCCCAAGCCTCATCCCTCGCAGTCTCACTCTCACCGCGAGTATGGGCAACCGCCTTCTCCCGTCTAGGAGGCATCTGCCAAAGGAAACAAGACAATATCAATATAATCTGTGCATGCATGATCCTCTAGACCTAACTCCTAACTCAAAGGTGGTTTCTTTGGACAAGTACGCCAAGATCAACGCTCTGATACCAAATTGTAACGTACCCGAAAATAGCGGAAAATTTAAACAATAATAAGGACCGTCAACGGTCAACACATGGCACGTCACGGGAAAACAAACTCACATATATATAAAATATATAAGATACAGACCCACGTGGAAGTCAACTATATAAACGGGTCAACTGTGATTACAACAAAAGTGAATGTACATGTAATCACTACCTCAAACAAAGGAAGCTACTAAAGAGAACAGGATCTAATCCCGGGGGCACCGTCCTCGGTCACCACCTGACTCTAAACCTGCTCGCTACCTGAAATGAAAACAAACAAACATGCCTGAGTTCCCTGCAGGAACCCCGTATACCAAACCTCCTAAAATATAAAAAGGAATTAAAGACAATGCAATGCTATGCACATGATCATCCGCCTCGGGCCCACAATAATGCCCTCACCGCCTCCGCGGCACTGAACCACTCCTGCCACTAGGGTCAAGTCAGTCCACCGCTGCCTCACAAGGGTCAGTCGACACCACTGCTCCCCAAAAAGTGCAGGAAGGAACCCCCGGTACACGCCGCACCCAAGGAGCGAGTCAGCCCGCCGAATACACAACTCGGGTCAGACGACAGCCACTGCTCCCCCAAGAGTCGCCTAGCGCGTACCCTGCCGGAACATCCTCGGCCTACCGCTAAACCCTCGCAAACAGCCCAAGGTTTACGGTACACATCCCTCACACCCCGCTCGGTAAGAGAGGAAAAAGTACAACAATAATACGCCTTCGTCGAAGGTGAAATCCGTAGCTCTCAAAGCCGGTAATCAACCGTCGCCTCGGAGCCGGTAGTCGACCTGACATCGACGGATCGCGTGTGGATAAATCCACCAACCTGCGGCAGATCGGTCGACCGCTACAAGCACACCGGTCGACCGGTCCCCCACACAGTACACAGTACTGTACAAACAAGTCTACCGGTCGAACCACGCCAACCGAAATACCGACCAATCGGTCGAACAAAAGTCATCTAGCGGTCGACCGTTTGGATGGTCTACGCTATACAATTTTATATAATATATATATCCGACCGGTCGAACCAAGGGGTCGTTCGACCGATAACAGGGATTTCAATATTTTGCCCAAGTCTCGTTCGGTCGACCGGAACTGAAATACAGTTCGACCGAACCAACACAAGCACTATACCGCTTAAATAAATGCTCAGTCGGTCGACCGAGAGTTAAAGAGCGGTCGACCGTTTTGATGGTCAAAGCTCCCAACCGACTTAACATCGAATGGATCGGTCGAACAAGGTAAAGGACGTTCGACCGTTTAATAAGTCAAAATCCCCAACCGACCCATTCTCATCGTTATTCGGTCGACCGGCTAAGTGGTCCCGTTCGACCGATAACAGCATATCCCCTTTTTCCCGCACAAATCTGGCATAACGGTCGACCGTCTAACGACATCGTTCGACCGTTCGCGGGTAAACATCAATATAATAATAGGATCGGTCGACTGCCCACAGGCACCGGTCGACCGATCGTCGTCTTCAACCTCTGAATTGGTTGAATTCCGACGGGGAATTCGACACCAACGTCGATCCCCAACACTCACAAGGCACAAGTGAGTTATATTGAAGATTTGGCATACCTTTTTGACGGTTGAAGAAGCCTCCCGAGCTCCCTTCAACACTCCTTCTCTTCTTCTTCTTCTTCCTCTTCTTTACTTCTTCTTTCCTCCTCCTTCTGCTCCGAAAGCCTCTCTCTCTCACTCTCTGATAGATGAAATTGATGAAGAAACGTTTTAAGTGAATTCTTATCTAACTATATATATATCTCCTTTAATTATCCACCTTCAAATCTACCAATCAAAATAACCCATCTTATTTCACAACTATCCTACACGTTACACTTCATCTCCTCCTTCCAACACCTCCTACTCTCCATGCATGCATTAATTAGGTTAAGTAAGTTTAGTTTAATTTAATTAAGATGTTTAGTTTAGGTTATTACAGTAATAATCCGGAATCCCTCAATCATCTACCCACACAATGCCCTCAGACCATCAAAATATTACATTTGGCCAAAATATCACTAAACTTCACCTGTGCAATAACACAACTTCGAAAGACTCCAGGGGAAACAAAACCAGATAGCACCCCAACCTCTACCATATGTATGGTAGATGATATGGAAGGATAGGTGTACTGATAGGATTTTCCATGAAACAGACACAATGGAAACTACAGTAGTGACAAAAATCATCCAAATGTTTAATGATTACTCCTCCTCATCCTCCTCCTCCATCTAACTATAAATCCCCAAGTGACTTCTAGGCCCTTGCAATATTTGTTATCTACTATATATTAAACGTATCATTATAATGATCTCTGATCCTTTTTTTTAAAAAGTTTCCTGATCAATTCTAACCTCCTCCATCATATTAATTGCAAGGATACTAGGATGCAAAACTAGTACTCATTATAGCGAGGGATAATAATGCAAAACTTCCCATGCAACAAATTTTAGGAGAAAGTCCCTCCAAATAACGCAATTCAGGCAAAGTCCTACTGTTTCTGGTTTCGCTGGTGACGTCAGCTACAAGGGTCCCATGGACACGCGGCAGTCGATGATTAGTCCGTTTCAGTGGGACCCACACGTAAAAGAGGGACCAAACACAACAGCACAAAGTATCCAATGCTTCGCGGTGAGCAGAAGCCACCAGTGACCGTTCAGTTTGTTTTTAGTCAACCATCATTATTATTAGATTAATATTGGATTTGTCATGATTATGCTTTCAAGAAATTTCTTCCACTATCTTTTATACAATGGTAAACAGCTATAATTAAGAAAAGACGACCAAATTTGATAAAGCTGGCGTTGACATTTGTATTTGATGATTTCGTGCTTCCAAGCCTTCTATGTGGATAAAGATCACATGTGATTTATGCAATAAAATTATTATGTTATCGGGTGTATTAACATCTGGCCAGCGTATATGTAATCTTGTGTGTGAACGTTTATGATATTTAATATACTTAATTCTACAGCAAAACATTTTATCGCGTATCATTGCATTATTATTTCGTAATGTTTAGTCATTTAATGGGAGCGTAAGAATCACGTTGATTCGCTTAATCATTGTAAATAAGAATGTCATACTTCGCAAGTTAAATTCAATTGAAATTATATCAAGAAATTATTTTGGCCGGCAGATTCTTCTTGGTAATGAAAATATACCTAATTTTGTATCGAAGTGTGAAGATTGTTTAGTTTTTGCTCCGACTTCTATTTATTCGATTTATATTTGAAGTTGTCAAGTAATTCTAAACAAGTTTTAAGTAAAGAAAATTCACTTTTACAAAAAAAAGTCAACCAATTAATCGCCATATATTGTGAGCTATATCTCCATTTTTAGCTATAGGGTCTTATTAGTTAATTTGGAGGAAGATTATGAATTCCATTGATCTAATTTCTAGATATTCTAGTTCAAGAATGCACTATACACTGATGTTTCGACGCTAATGTTGAGTTCAAAGTAGGAAGAATTAATCTTCTACTCTCTATAAATTTGATATTCTTATAAATTATAGGTTCTTATATGTGTAACTACAAAATGAATGAAAACGTGTGAAATTTCAACCAACGAACCAAAAGTTATAGAAACTTGGACCAACGAAACACATGAAATTTCCTTTTACAATATATATAATATATTCTTACACTTTCTTCTCTTTCAAGTTTCAATTCCCTTCCTACGTAATTTTTCACCAATCCCACACTCAAACCTCACAAACATTTCCAATAATATACATATATACACACATATACATACATACATATACTCGATCAAACTTGTGGTAATAATACTCAGTCAAACTTCAAATCAACTCCGAAGTTAAGCCAATCAACCAATCTCCATTTCTATTAGGATAGACCTTATAAATTACGACCCACTCGCTTAAATTTCCGACGCTACCTGCCGGAACGGGTTTTAATTTTTTTTAAAATGTAAATGAATTGATTAAAAAAATAATAGGGAGGTGACCGGATCAAAAGAACCGACCAGTCACTGGACGACAGCTGGAGAACCGTAGTGGTGATTAAGTGGTGTGATGACGTGGAGTCTATTGCTTTGCCATGTCTTCCACCCCTAACCCCAATCATTGCACCAAACGCAAACACAAATACAAATATTAGAAGAAACCACACGTATATATAAGCCTTTGGAGGCAACGAAACAAGAACTACACGAGACAGAAAAAGCACAAGACGAGAGGGGAATAGTAAAGTCGATTCATCCAAACGCGCTTTTCGGAAACACTTGAGGTGAGAAAAGGAAAACAAACAAACAAACAGCTTTTGGTGCTGTTTTTTTGTTTTTGTTTTTGGTCGTGTGTTTTGGGTTTGAAAATTTGAGGTTTTGTGATCGAAAGCAGGTTTTGAAGGTTAAAAAAATATATATAAGGTTTTGAGGTTGGATTTGTGTGAAAGATCGGAGTTTTGTGGTTTTGGATTGTGAAATCTGTGTGTTTTTGTTTTGTCACGAAAAAAAATATCGGATCTTGATGGTATTTTTGTTGCTCGGAAGCAACTTTTGAACTTGATTTCTCACGAAGAGTTTTTAAAATCTAAATTAGTTTAAAAATAAACAGCTTTTGAAGGCAGTAAGTACAAAAAGATCGATCGATCGATCTTTGTCATCTCTGCGGTACCAAAATCTCTGACTTGTGTAGTAAAAAAACAGCTTTTTTTCTTGTTTTTTGGTTGCAAAATCTACCTTTAAGTTGGTCACCAAAACCAGCTACAATTCCAAACGAAAGGATCCAATCTTTGCGTGTCTGTTTTCGAAATCCCGCCTTCTTCTCATTAAAACAATAACAAAGATCCAACCTTTGCGTGTCTGTTTTCGAAATCTCACATTCTTCTCATAAAAACAATAAGAAAGATCCAATCTTTGCGTGTCTGTTTTCGAAATCTCACTTTGTTCTCATAAAAACAATAAGAAAGATCCAACCATTTGTGATCTTCGTTTTGTTTTCCAGATAAAAGACCGAAACAGAATCGAGAGGAATGGCAGATCAGGAAGAGACACAAGTGGGAGTGGAATTCGCGACCTGCGAGTGCTGCGGCCTGACCGAGGAATGCACACAAGAGTACATAACCACCATCCGAGCGAGGCACCACGGCCGTTGGATCTGCGGTCTATGCGCGGAGGCAGTCCAGGACGAGATCTACCGGTCCAGAATGGTCATAACAACCGAGGAGGCCCTCGACCGTCACACCACCTTCCGGTCCTCTCCGCCCCCTGCCAACCCCACTGGCCACCTCATTACCGCCGTCCGCCAGCTCGTCCGCCGTAGCCTTGACTCCCCTAGGAATCCCAGACCCGGCCCGAGTCTGTCCCGGTCCGGTAGTTGCTTCCCGGCATTGGCCAGCTCAAGTTGAGTTAATGACAATTGCTTAATTGCATGACACTCTCTACTCTAGAGTGCGATTCAAGCATTGGGGAAGAGGTGATCATGAGAATTATGATGAATTCCCAATGACCCAAGTTTGACAACTTGTTTTGGGAGGGGTTTTGAGTTGAGGATTGGTTAGGATTATGAGATTAGTGAGAATGGTTCAATTTTTGAGATGTATGTAACTTTCTGAATCTGTTCTCACCAGATCAGTTTTGATGGATTTAGTTTATTATGTGCCTTTTTCTGTTCATGGTTTCTGTTTGTGATTTGGATGGTGAAGTTGGGATTGTTGGTGTCGAGATTGGATGAGATGACGTTCCTAAGAAGGAAATGGGTTGGCAATGGTGGGATGGATGTAATGACTTTAGCTAGAATTTGCTAAGCCACTGGGATCATGTCCTTGACCTCATAACAGTTTTTTCTTGACCATGTTGTAACTCGGGTAGTTATAAACTACTTCGCTTGGACATCTGACGTTAAGGGTGTAAACGGATCGGATATGAAACGGGTATGGTTATACTCGTTTAAATATTATTGTATCCGTACCCACTCCTTATCCGTTATTAGGCGGGTATTACATGTATTATTACATTGTGTTAATTAAGACATAACTTAGTTTCAAATTACAAAAAAATTGTGTTGTAGTTCTTTATTGTTTGGTGCTACGAAATAAAGAAAACAAATCAAAGTTTAATTATATATTATTAATTGTAGTTATTCAATGTTTGTTGCTACTAACTGCATATTATATATTAATTTATATACTAATTAATAATTAAATGGGTAAACATGTATGGGTAGAGGTATATTTGCACTCGTCTCATTTATTGAACGGATACGAGTAAACATATATAATTTTTTTTTAAAAATTGGTACAAAATTTGTACCCGTTTATTAAATGGGGTGGATAAACAGGTAATACATGCCTCAGTTACACTCCTATCTGACGTCTTCCGTGAAAGTCTTCCGTGAAAGTTAGGTCATAATATAATCAATCAAACGCTTTAGTTGTCACTCCAACCTACACCTCTTAACACTTAGTTTTCACAATTTTGGTTGATCAAACCAGTTATACATTTGTCCAAAAACCTCCTCAAAGGTATGCAGAAAATAGTCACATTATCCTGTGAAGTTTAGTAATCCACGAGAATCCAAAATGAGCCGCCCGTAAATGAGTTATTGAAAGGCTTGGCAGTTACAACTCACAAAGTCTCGTGTTCTAACAAATCCCATTAATTATCCTTGTCTAGATAATGCAGGAAAACCAACGGGGCTACTTTAGGGTTGGGAGATTCTCAATAGTTTCATTACATGTTTGAGATTTAAAATGAAGGTTAGGGTAGAGTAGACTAGCATAGGATAATAACTCAAAAAGTATTAGATTTGGTGTGTTTGGTATCCTCTGGTTCTGATTTGGGGAAGTTGTTTTTTTCCCTATGGGTGGTTAATTGCAGATCAGTCATTGGCGCTTAAACTGTTCCAATTCAGAAGAAGAAAAAAAGACCAATGGTGTTGGATGGACACATGTTTGCCTAAACATTTAGAACATAAAGAACCCAAGTGGACCCCACTTCTTCTAATTCATCACTCTGCAAAACTAGCAAGTTGTGAACACATCCCATTCTCCCACAGACCACGTATGTTCCGATACTCCCAACCAATAATGCAGGAAACCAGATACTCCAATTGCAATGACCCATCCCTGTTCCCAACTCCTATGTTTGATGAGAAGCCTCTGTTTTACGAATCGAACTGATCAGACGGTCCAACCGGATTAGACTAAAAATCGGAAGTTAACCGGTCATTTTATTGAGAAAAAAATGAATTCCTCGTCAAACCGGATCAAACCGGAAAAAACCGAGCTGCGGTCTGATCAACAGAGGTTAAACTGCAATTTGCGCTCTAAACTATAAAAAGTAATAGTTTATCTCCAAAAGACAATTGTTTTGTTTCAATTTAACTTTAAAATATTATTTTGTTTCAATCATTAATTTTTTCAAATATAATTAGTATATTGGGTTTGTGAAAATGTAGATCACAACAATAAAATAAAATTAATTAATTATTAATTTTAGTTATATATTTTATAAGGACTTCAAGAACTTAAATATTTAATAAAATACACGTAAAACTTGGTTCAATTGGTCAGACCAACGGTTGGACCATTATTCTGGAGTTTGTTCGATTCAATTCTCATTTCACAAAATGACGATGTTATGCTGATCTCGTAATCGGTTGGATCAAGTTGAACCATCAGTCGACCGTTTTGAGTCAAACTGAACATTTACAGATTCACACTTTGAGAAACAATCACATGGCAATGCTTGTGCTTGAAGCCCGAGGCAACATACTCTACCATTGCTATCACTGCTCTTTACGGGAGATTGGAGAGAATCAAGAACGTAGAATCAAGCCATCAGGATAACAACAAAGTTACCACAAGGTTGCTGTTTCCACTGTTTGGTCTTTCTCTTTACCCAACACCTTGACTTCTCTAACATTATTTTTAAAGTATTAATGATTAATGATACGGTACAACTACAATGCTTTTTTTTTACCAGTGATCATAATGATCGGTAACGTTTGTTTAAGTATTTGACATCTTAAGGGCACCCTTAACGGGGGTGCCCCGTTAACGGGGCGGGTGCCCCTCGGGTGCCTGCCCGGGATGCCCACTTGGGCGTTGGGCGTCCCGAGCAGACGCCCGGGGCACCCTCAGGTGGGGGGCACGTGTCCCTCCCATTCGTCGATTTTTTTAAATATTTAGTGGATGTTTTGTTATTAATGGATTGAGTATTTGTTATTAATGTGGGGTAATAATTTTTGGTGCAATTAATGGAATAAAATTTGAAATATATACATTAAATAAACAAATGTAAATCCATATTTTAGGTTTAAAATAGAATATATATTAATACGACAACACCATAAGAACAATACATTAATAATACTGAAATACGAACTACAACCAACCACACGAAACAGATGTTAAAGGAAATACAAACCATACTAAATACAAATCATACGGACTACAACAACACGAAATACAAACTAAGGAAAATACAAATCATACGAAATACGGACTACAACAAACTACACGTACTCATTCTCTTCTGCCCAGGCGAAAAGTTTATCGATTACTTTTTGATCCTTCTCCGTCGGGTTGTCCTTCCTCATCAGAGGGTGAAGTATGTCCAACTTAAATTTTTTTAAATGCCTCTGGAAATTCATTTCCGCTAACTCCTCCTGCTTGGAGAAACCATCTTCTCTGACTTGGGCGGTGTATCGAAACTGTTGTGTAAGTTCTCTAACACTGGTGTCGCCTTCAGGGCGTAATGCACTCTTAGCCTTTTTCTTGGCCTTCTTCACACCTTCTGGGCGTGTAGACGACCCCGGTGTCAGCTCTTCTGCATCCGAGGGTGATTGCGTCCTGGAGCCATCCGTGCTCTTTCTTTTCCCAAGGCTTCCTGACTGATGACTATTTTCATCGTGCAACTCTGGGGACTCTCAGTCAACACGCACGACATTAGCTCCGGATATCACAGACTCCCATTTTGGGTACCTACGAAACATAACCCAAGCATCAAAATAAAGAAATTTAGGCCCATGAGTTCGCTCATAGATCACGTGCGCTTGCCGGACAACATTGTCATCATTCTATCGGAATGCCTGATCGAAGCACATGACCCACTTGTTCACAGCAGATACAATTCTCCTCCACCGTCCTTTTAAGGACTCCGCATTCCTCTCGGGGAGGCATGTGTCTTCCACGGAGATGTCGTACACACGTTTCACTCTAGCCCACAATGAAGTAGACTTCTGGTTTGTCCTTGTCACCGCATCGCAACCGGTTTCCATATATGCAGAGACAAGTCTCTCGTCCTCAGTTGTGATCCACATCTTCGGATTGGCTTTGGCAGTTTGGACTTGCTTGCGGCGGCGTCGCTGTGGAGGTGGGGATGGTGGTGTAACGGTGTGTCGTGGTGGGGACTCATCGTCGTCGTGACCCTCTTCTTCAGTGTCCGTCATACTCGGACTACTTTGTTGAGACATGTGTCAGCCAAACATCTGGAATTGCGGTTGATTATGTGGGAATGATGATGCATATTGAGAGAATTGTGGGAATTGTGAGTTTTGGTCTGGTTGTGCGTAGTGGGAGAATTGTGGGAATGGTGAGTTTTGGTCCGGTGGTGGGAATGTTGGTGCATAGTGGGAGAAGTCTGGTTGTTGGAATGGTTGTTGGTAAAATGGACGTGAGGGATATCCTTGTGGATAGCATGGACGCGGATTAATTGTGGACAATGGGGGAACGATTGTAATCCGGAGAAGACATTGCAATGTTGTGTTTTGTGAAAGAGATATGTGATGTAAGTTGTGTTTTGTGTAAGGTATATAGAGAGAAAAAATTAGACATTGTGCAGTCACGTAGATTACTTTTCACGCACGCGTATACTGTACATTCACACGGACTACTTTTCTTTCACGCGTATACTGTGAAATCACGCGAATTACTTTTCACGCACGTGTATACTGTACATTCAAGCTTACTACTTTTCTTTCACGTGTATACTGTGCAATCACGCGAATTACTTTTCACGCACGCGTATACTGTACATTCACGCGCGTTTCAAATATCAAATATTCAAAATTTTGAAATAGTGATTAATACTACTAATGAATATTTATTATTGTTAATTAATTAATATTAATAATAATTATATCGTGAATTAGAATTATAATGTAATTAGAATTAGATTTATATAAAATGTATTTTGTTAAATGTTTTGTGAGAATTAAAATTGTTTAGAGTGGGTGGGGGTAGCCCGGGTATGGGTAATGGGTTTTTTTGGGTGGGTTGGCTGAGCTGACGTGACAGAGAGATAGTCCAATGCGCCTGGGGTAGCCCGTGCGTTGTTAATTGTGCTTTAAGTATGATTTGCTAAATTCTTTTCGTACAATACAATGTTATAATAATACAAATTATCACAAACTTATGTATTTATTCACCTAATTAGGCCTTCCCCAACCGAGACTTGAAACTCGCTGCCTCCATCACGGGACCAACCTATTGGCACTTTTGTAACATCATTGCTGTTTACTTATTTAGTACCTCTGCAGAGCAATGGATGTCAACAAAATGAGTGAGATTTTCCTTGACATTCCATCCAGTTGTAAAATGTGGACAACCAACAAGGTACCCTTCATGTTCAACTTGTAAGATTTTTCCTTGAGTTTCTTCCAGTTGTAAAGTGTTGAAAAGATATAATATTGAACCATCAACCAACAAACCGCTATTTAATTAAAAAAAGTTTTTTTTTGTTATTCTGAAGACAAAAAAAAATCCTCTAAAGGTCCAACACTAGTGTGTTGCAAAGCACCTCAGCTTTTATCCTCCCAAAGGAAACAAAAGAAGTCATGTCCACCTAGGTGTGTCCTTGCAATAGTTCAGATCTAATCTAAAAAGGGTGGAATTTATCATCATTTCCAAAACCCCACACAGATTTATAAACATGGTATGTTGTGTTACCATCTGCAGGTTAGAAAGAAAGTTGTGGATCTTGTCTCTGCTCTTGTTTGGACGTTAGCAACCATGTATTGCCAGAAGCCATGTGCATGTGTACACACTTTCCAAACTCCCATAGAAAGCAGCTCACCTAACTCAGATAACTTCCAACCATATGCTGTATTTGTCTCTTCCTCTGCCAAAGCCTAGAGGGTAGTTAGTACTTAGTACACTAACACCCAAATGTTAGAATTTATTAGCAAAGCCAATTTTGATTATGTGGTTGTTTGTTGTCACGTCATTTTTTCCCTTCAAAAAATGATTATGTTCTAGAACCCTTTCAATCTCACCCCACCACAGTGGTTTGGAAAAGGTCTTTCTAATTCCAACATTTCCCACCAATTTTTATAAGTGCGCTTAATATGTGTATCATTAAGATTTAAGAATTATACCCAACAATCATTCATCACATGCCTACAGGATTTGGTGGATGCTCTGCCGAGAATCTAGATATGTTTGGTTTTTTAAAGTTGGTGAAAGTTCTTATTTTCTAGAGCAATGGGATGCCCGATAGGAAAAGATTAGGGAAGTTGGTGTTGAGCGTTTGGATTTGTCCTATTTGGCTGATATGTCAGGGAATCAATTTGTGATGTTGGAGAGAGAACAAGAGCACGATTAACGAAGTGATTGGTAAGAGACATTTTTTATTATGACATCATCAGTTGGATTTAAAAAACACAGCTCAAGGCAACTCCTATCTACGCCGATATAATTTTTGTTTTCGTTGTTGCAGTGAAACTCATCTTACCTCCTAAGCTAAGAAAGTAACTTACAAACGACTGGATGAGATGTTCCTAAGAAGGAAACGACTTATGTCGTGTTGATTTGACAGGACAATTTTTTTTTGAGAAGAAATCCATTACAACTTCATTCATGTAGAATGGAAAAGGTGAAACGTGAGTTTAATCGATCAGTGATAAATGAAGTAACTCAAAATTTTATAAATCACAACTGTCTAAATTATCTCATAGTAGAACTAGATGTCTCATAAATCAAATGTGTATGTCCAAAGATGAGTAGAAATATTGGGAAGACCGTTGGATCTTTTTGATTTTGATATCATATTAAAATGTGAATTTTCAAGTCAAAACTAATTGACGGTGAGTTTTCAACTTAAAACTAATTGACGGTGAGTGAAGTAATTGTCAAACGGATACTATTATCTAACAAATAAAAATAGATTGAGGTCAGAGCCGTATCTAAACCAAACCAACCCAAATCGTGTAAAACAGTAAGTTCTATTTTGTAAAATGCTTACGATAAGAAGCATACGAAGAAATTTGGTCCTGAGTCGTGATCAATTGAAGCACGAATATATAACCAAATCGGTATTACAGGTAGAGGTAAGATTATTGTAATTCGAGGGATAACATGACATAGAGCTTTGTGGAGGGAAGGGACTCACAACATCATCAGCAATGCATGACTTAACACATCGATGCAAATCCCTGAAGCAGGATCATATCGCTAAGAAGCCACGATGCCCACCAACAGCATTCGCAAAGAACACCTTCCCTTTGTAGCAATCAGACCCAAATCATCATAACCATAGAGCAGCTGCAACAGCCAGCAGTGATCCTTTTATTGTATTTACTACATCTTATACATAGTGAACTGTGGCACCCCCTCTCCTAGCCTGCATGGCTACAAAACTTTCAAGATTCAGAATCAAGAAAATAAAAATAAATCAAGAAGCAAGTATACCACACTAGGAGATCAGTGCACAAAAAAGGACTAGAACTCAACAAGCATGATCTAGAATCAGAAGCCTATTTCTAACCTGGAGTTACCCAAAATTGATGCCCTGTGCAAGTGGCAGCTCGCACCCATAATTGATTGTGCTGGCAGAACCACAAGTAACATATTAACATTTTTCTCTTAAAAGGGAGAAAATGGAAGATAATATTCGTGAAGAACCGAGTAACCAACAACATCAGCATGAAGTTACCATTAAGGAAATTACGAAGTTTTACAGACATACCAAGTAGAACGACGCATGTATTGCTTCCAAGAGTCGCTTCCTGCTTCTCGGCCACCACCGGTAGCCTTCTCACCACCAAAAGCACCACCGATCTCAGCACCATTTGTAGGTATATTTACATTCACTATGCCACAGTCGCTACCTAGAGGTCTACAAACAAGACATGCAATGTAAATACAAATAAATTGCCAGTAATAGCTCACTACTTCCTGCTAGTCAGTGCATAAAGAGTAGTTGAGAGATAAAGTTAAGTTATTTATCAAACAACCACTAAAAATATAACAGTTTGTTGATGGGAAAAACTACATAACCTATATGTAAATAGACTCCATCCAAATATATAGAATTATAATTGAAACTTGATCTTCCTCATACTTTTTTTGATGATTTTAAATCTAATGCATTTTTACATAAAAGCCCTTAATATTGTAAAATGCATGTTTTAATTTAATTTTAACATAATATTGTGCAACCGAGCATTTTTTACACAAAAGCCCTTTAATATAGTAAATGCATTTCTTAATCTCATTTCGACATGATATAGTACAACTGTAGTTATTGTTTGTGTAACAATGTTTGAGCATTTCAAATGATGTTACATTCAGAAATAAATTTTATTTAGTTTTAGTTTATGAAATGCTCGATAAGTTTATTTAATTTATTTTCACGAGATTCACCTTATCCTAGGATTTTATATAGTGTTGTCTTCTTTGGACTTATCAGTAAATTGTATTCTACATGTTTTACCAAATTACCCATGCAAAGGTATGAGGCCGAGGCTAGTAATAATATAAAACCACAAATTTCAGCTAAGAAAAGAATAGATTATTAACTTCACACGAAGAGAACATATGGAGATGATACATGTGCTAGGAGAAGGAATTTATAGACTACAAATTCATGGCACTGCTTTCTTTTCTATTAAAGAAGGAAATTGAAAGCTTGAGATATTATGGTAACAATAGATGAAGGAAATAAAATCACATCAAAGTAGATAAAGATTAAAAAAAGTATATATCTTTTGTATATCCTCATGTAAACTGTCAATCTCGACTCTCTTCTTGAAACAGTATGGAGTTTGGTGGAGAGAAATGGTAACTAATGAGAAAAATAATAGAAAAAACGGATCAAAATTCAAAAGTACAAAAACTCAATTTCAAACCTTTGTACTTGAAAAGGCCACAATTATAAACTTCAAGTTACTAATTAGTATTATACTATAGTATAAATGAACGTGCACAAGCATATAGGGTTTTATAGACTACTAGATATGCAAAATTGTGGAGATCCAACAGAAGGCATTCATACAGTACAGACAGCTTCAAATAAGAGTTTTTTTATTTGCATCCACCCTACATACTATACGCATGCCTTCATGAAACTAATCCATGTTAAGCAATGTATAACTAATTATACCATTATCTCATATAACATGAAACTGGACGGTAATGATCTTTTGTACATCTTACCCGATCCACTTGAAAATTGTTTCTGGTTTGCTTGTGAAGATAGAGCTGCTTAACCCTTGAGGGACAGAGTTGTTGATGGCAATTGCCTCTTCCAGTGTCTGCAAGCGAGAGAAGGGTCATTAAACTTCTCCAAAAGGCATAGTGTATCAGTGTATGTGTGCCAGGAATAGCTCAAAAGAATGAAGTTCACCGGCAAAGAAATCACACAGAAGAATTACCTGGAATTTCATGACATAAAGAACCGGAGCAAATAACTCTTCTTTTACGACTTGGGAGTCTGGAGAGATCTCAACAATTGTGGGTTGTACAAAATTTCCTTCAGATTGTAAAGCAGATCCACCAACAAGTATCTTTCCACCCTATCCATGGATAATAGCCTTCGAGGTAAGAAAACAGAGAAAATGGAAAATAGGAAAGGGATTACTGAATTTATGTTACAAGAAATATAAGTGGTACAAATGCCATATAAATGTTTAAAAATAAGAGGAAGTGCGTATCCATCTTTACACAACTTCCTAAGAAATCATAATCCAGAGACCAGAGAGAGATGTAAGTTAGAAACCAAGGCAGATATATACATGGAAGAAAACAAAAACAGATATATTTACATTGAATAATCAAGATAATAGCTCACAAACCAAAACACAGTTTGCCAAAACCACAGAAAACTTCAAAATTGATATCAAGCAAGAAGATTAAATATGAATAAGGACAGCACATAAGCAAGCACTTTAAAAAAGCAAAAAGAACATTAAAAAAATCCAAACATGAAGAACTATATTGATTATGTCCAAAAAAATTAGTATCAACTACGACTCCTACACCAAAAGGAGACAAAGCAAAATACTTTCAGTAAGACAAAAGGAACATAAGTAACAAGAACATAAAATGCACCTGTGGACTGGTTAAATCCTTAATAAATACCAATAAATGACTAAAGGTTGGAGACAATGAAACAGCAACACCTATTATCATGAAAGAATAGGACTAATTCTATCAAAATTAAAAGGTCGCACACTCTAACAGTAGTGGTGAATGATCCATGAAAAATAACAAGATTACTGATTACCTACCCACAATAAGTGAAAGAAACATATGCACAAATTAGGAAAAACACACACCTGAGATTTGATTAGTTCTATTCCCTTTATGAAGTTTTCTTTTGAAGTAGGTGTGTGCAATGGCCCTAATAGAGTACCACTCTCCAGAGGATCCCCAATTTTGACTTGTTTGTATAATCCAACGAGTTGATCAAGAACAGACTGATAAATACTTTCATGAAGAAGCTGCAATTGCCACCTCAATATAAATCAATCAGACTTCAGGACACACTCTGAAATTGAAGGGAAAAGTATGTGTTACCAGTCTTCGGCAAGTAGTGCAACGCTGTCCAGCTGTGCCAACCGAAGCAAATAAAACCGAACGAACAGCAAGCTGGATGTCGGCATCACCCATTACTATAATGGCATTATTTCCACTGAGTTCGAGCAAGCATTTACCATGTCGTTTGCTAACTGCTTGTTGAACCATAACTCCAACCTGTCACATTGAAATATGATCAGTAGCAAAAAAACGGATTCTCTTGAAAATGAACTTAATGGAATTTGTTGTTCCAACTTTTCTCAATGGGAGAAGTTCCCCATTGAGATTGGGAACCATCATATTATAAATGGTTACAATTCAAGATGTCAAAGTGGGATGGGGCTACAAATAATAGGCTGTAAAATTAAATGTTTTCCATCTTGTGTTTTCGTAGTCAGTTTACCCCCACTCTTTTGCAAGTCATGGTCATGTTTAGGGGTGCACATGGGTCGGGTTGGGTTGGGTTTGGGCTAGAACCCAACCCAACCCTAAAAATTCAGGTTTGTGACCCGAACCGATTCGGGTTCAACCCAACTCGACCCAAAATTTTCAGGTTGGGTTAGGTCAGATCGGGTTGGACCCGAATTTATTGCAATAATATTTCATGTCCAATAAATTAACCAATTGAAAACAAAAATTAACCAATTCAAATCACTTGTTACAGGATCAAATACATCATGGATGCAAATGATCTAAATCAACAAACCACAAGCACCAACTCATTCCCTCAAGCCAATCCCTCTAACCGCGACATTAACAACAAAATAGTTCAGGAAAAAAAATCCACAATCTTCTGTTCAAACACACTAACAACAGTGAGCAAAACCAACACCTTCATACCAAACACAACATTAGATTAAGAACCTGAACAAGCAGACAACTAAACACGCACTAATTGCCCATTCCCCCACCAACAACATAATCCTCTCAAAAATAAAAACAAAAAAAAAACAAAATATAAATATTACAAAGAACAAAGCCACATTAATTCCTGGAAAGCAACAAAATCCTCTATCGATCTGAATCAACAAATATGAGAACCCAACAAACATGAGAACCCATTAAACCAATCAACCAACATAAAAACACATCAAAAGTCGGATAGATCGAAGGTTGAATAATTTTGTTGGAGTTTCCGGGCAGAGCGGAGGGATCAACGAAGCCGGGCGGAGCTGAGGGATCAACGGAGAGATGTGGCGAGGAGTGAAGCCGCGAGGAGAGGGCTGAGGGGGAGGAGAGGTTCAGTAAGCGAGACACGAGAGGTCTGAGGGGATTGAGAGAGTGAGAGGTGTGATTTCACTTAGGGTTAGGTCAGGTAGATTTCATCATCTAGGGATGGTCGCGATGATTTGGGAAAATGCATAAAAAAATTCTTCGGGTTCGGGTTGGGTTGGGTCAACCCAAACCCGACCCGAAAAAACGATTTTCAGATTTTTTTTTTCCCAACCCGAACCCCTTCCCAACCCGACCCAACCCAACCCGAACTGACCAGTCGGGTTCGGGTTGGTTTTCGGGTTCATCCCGACCCGTGTGCACCCCTAGTCATGTTGTTCAGTGGATCACATATATCATTAGTCTAATGATGGCACAGGACAGGACCAATATCATTTTTTTTATCAACAGATAAGGATGATACATATTCTCTCTCACTTTCCAACGAATAGAAAGTTAAACTATTTTTGGCATTTGGATTAACATGAATTAAATCAAATTGGTTATTTAAGCTGTTTGTATTACTTATTTATTCTGAAATTGCAGGTAATTGATTGTACTTTACATCAATGGGTCAATTGGAAATAACATCTTTGATTAACAGGGCTAGGGCCGTCCAGGATGGAACCTCTTTCAAGGCAGTGGGTTAATGTTGATGAAGTAGCCCCTGGATCTTGAACAGGATATTTCCCATTCTTTTAACTAGTTTTTTCTTCTTCAGAACAATAGAGGTTAGATGACAATCTTTGATGGCAACACCTTAATCATAGCTCAAGTACTACAAAGGAAAAAAGGATCTCTACTTGAGCCCTAAGTGTATAGTTTGATCCAAGAATGGTTGCCATTGACATTTGCAAATAGCATACACTAAGACATAACAATCAAAGTTTACCAACGCAATACTATTTTTCTTGTGATGTAATCATACTTATCAAGATGACACAACTTCATACCAAATATGTAGCACCTTATCAACAAGTTCCTGTTTGCCCAATGATACATGCAATAGGACATACTCGATCCCAATTTGATGGTGCATTCTCAGTGCAGATATAAGATTTTCCTAAGCTTCAAAATTATTGATTCCAGTCACAGACATTACCAAACCTACAATGTTAATATAAAGCAACTGATAACATGACCTGGATACAACCGACAACTAGAACAAAAATACCTTTGAGCTCCCAGTGAACGACACGAGAGCAATTCGTGTATCATTTGCTATTGCTTGACCAATTTCACCACCACTACAAAAGGAAGTGAATATAGCACCAGGTAGGTTGTTCTTCTCTAGAACTTCAGAAAAAAGTTTGGTAAATGCAATAGTTACTAATGGAGTTGTTGGTGCGCCCTTCCTGCAGTAAACAAAACAATTATTTCTTGAAGATATTAATGACATAAATTTAATGAGATTACCCAGATATTGATGGGTGTCATCTCCTATGTGGCCCTTGAATATTAAATGAGCAAGTGTATTATAGAAGCATGTTGAATTGCCTCCAAGAATAAACTTTTTTATTGAGATAACTCCAAGATTGAACTAATATGCATGTCATAGATGATAAAAGCTCACCAGACAACACAGTTGCCACAAACCAGGGCATTGCACGCATTCCAACCTACAAGACCACCGAAATGAAAGATAAGTTATTACTACTAAAGAAGAATGACAGATCAACAAAAGCTGAATGCCACACTTTATACAAAAAGGTGAACAAGTAAGCCTAACTCAGGTTCATGAACTTACTAATTAGTAATTACTATTCAAGAAGGAACTATAATCAGGTTATAAGGAATCTATTAATCTAATGATACTTCCTGGATTGCTAGAAATGAGGAACCGGTCAAGGTTGACCAGAAAGAAAAATAAATATGTAATTTAGACAATTCAAATGCATCAGATAATGTCCTTGCTTAAATTAGGCTAGGACTTCCGTAAGTACATCAGCAATTATATAACTTCTGCTTATCCGCTCATAAAATTAATTGGGTTGTACAGTGCAAACTAAATTGCATATACACTAGGTTCAGGAATAATTTTCTTTGTGAAAGGTAGACCTGTCAAACACAGGATAACATGACACGATAATCCCGGGTATGGGTAATGCCTTATTGTGTATTGTGTCCTCATCGTGGACAGGTACAGATACACGATATGATGTATGGTCGAGTATGTGTGTAGGGTCATGGACGTGGATACATGATAATCTAACGATAAAGAGACGATATGGTAACGTACTAGGGTACACGATAATATGAAAGTACAACATAGTACAATACACGATAAAAGTAAACGATAACAAAATAAAGTACACGATAACACGATGAAGTTCAAGATAACATTATAAAGTACACGATAACACGATATGCAACAGGTTAACGTGTACATTAGTGTATCTTATTGTGTCGTGCACAACCATGTATGAAAACACGATAACATATCATGTAAACATCGTGTCTTATTGTGTCATTATCATGTATGGGTATTAAGGCCCAATATCTTATTGGATCGGGTATGGGTAACCAAGAAACATGTTAGCATAAGACATTTACACAACACGATAGTACATGACGTCACGACATGACATGATTGACACGTCTAGTTAAAGGGAACTTCTTTTCTTGAACCATAAAAAGGTCACACTATGAAAGCAAAAACCGATACACTTACCCAAAACTGCACAAGGAAAGTTGAATGCAGTAATTACACCTACTATTCCAAGTGGATTCCACATCTGAATCAAGAATAAAAATTGCATTAGTTTATAATGAACACCTCCACGAAGATAGGAATATAACCCTTGAAGTAATAATAAGTGAGGAAACAAAGTGTCAGCTTTGTCACCTCTAACATCATATGATTTGGACCTGTGAAGAACCAAAAAAAACAACTTAGAGCAAATTGAATCAAAGTGGTCCAACATTTACAAATTACAAATGGGTATCTTGCAATGAATATCATATTATTATGCACAATGTGTCTCATCACAATTTCTAAACCAAGGGTATTTTGTTCCAACAATTGCTTGTAAATTATCTTTCTAGTGACCAAAGAATATGTTTATGTTACTAGTTTAATCCTTCAATCCCTAAATATGATAAAAGTCATGTTTTTCTTGAAGCATTCTATAATTCAACGATTGGACTCAATTTACTAGTAGAACTTATTGATTTTCGTGTGAATCAAAATCTTGGGAGATTGGTAAGGGCAGATGAATGTGAGATGTTACACGCTGAGGATCAGATTCAAGGCTTACCAAGTGTTAACTAGCTATACAATCAAGGCTCTTCACTCAAATGCAAAGGGATGTCTTTTTAGGAAAGAGTAATATATCTAAATCTACATTTCAAGAAACATGAATACAATCTATCATTACTTCATTCACAGAATAGTCAATTGAAATACAATGGTATCCAGTTAAAACATGTTTTAAATCAAAAAATAGGTATACTATTTCAAGGCAGCTGACTTCACTTAAATGTGATTGATGCATTGCTTGCATGTGTTAATTAGCTGTGGTGATATTTAAATAAAATTCAGCAAATGAAGGAGCTTGATCTCACGCTCTGAAGGTATTACAGATCCATTGAGCTGTCGGCTTAATCCGACTGCAAAGTCACACATGTCAATTATTTCCTGCCAAAGAATGGATGTTAGTTGTTATTGAATCAACATCTATATGTTGTAATTTCATATAATATTTTCTATCAAATTTAAAGAGCATATACATCATTATCGATTTTTAAATATATATAGAGTGACACTAAGGACTAAGAGGAGATCCTGTTGCCTATTCTTTCTATTATTCGAGTTCCGGTGTACCCTAAACCCTAAATATTTTTCCTATGATATGATGCATGCATGTTGGTTGTTTTTACTTTTCCAAGCTCAATACCTAAGCAACCCTCATATTTCGGTACACCCCTGGTAAATATAGGAAAAACTCAAAGATAAATGTGTTTAGAAAAATTACCTGAACCTCCCCAATTCCTTCGGGTAATATTTTCCCCATCTCAAGTGAGACAAGTTGACCAAGCTGCTGCAACTTGGCTCTTAAAGCCTCCCCAATCTGCCTCACAATTTCACCTCGTTTAGGAGCTGGAACCTAAAATACAGATAAAGAAGGCATATCAAATATTACATGGCCAAAACACTACCAGATGCATCCATATGATCATCAACGTTTTTGGATAATGAGCTTACCCTGAGTAAAACAAAGATGAAAACATATTATCCTCGTAATATATAGGCATCTCACAAAGAAAGGTCACAAGAAAGAGGCAGATAATGCTTTCCGACCAATAAGGCATAGAAACTCGAAAGACTGAAGTAAGAGAAACCACAAGCATGTCTAGCAGCTTGCAAGTGTACGTGTATGCCATTCGTCCAGTATTGCACAATCTAAAATACAAAACTCTGGGAGAGTTATGTCATAAGACTCATAACTCTACAGATGCCTTCATTGTCATTTCTATAATGGGTTTGTGAATAGTAATACATGTATAAAGACTAGCTCCGTTTGGCAACAACTTTTATGATGGAGATTTTAGGAAAAATCTGTTTTTTTCTCAAAATCTCCAAAAAGAAGATTTTTGAGAATAACGATTTTCAGTTTTTTTGTTTAGCTATCTAGATTTTGTTTTTTCAAAGATACTAAAATACTCTTTTAATCTAAAGCTGGCCTTTTATTAAATATGATGATTATAATATAACAATTTTTTGCAAGTAACAATAATAAAACATTTTTCTTATATTTCTCTCATTATTTTTTCTCAACAGTAAAAATCACAAACTTTGGCACTTAATCACGACATCAACTTTAACAAAATAAAGACATGGGAGATAAGTAATTTTATTAACAATTTTCCACAAAATGACAACACATGAAGAAAACTAAAAATTACTTGTAAAACCAACTTTGATGACATTATTATTAGAATTTCTTCCAACAAAAAATAAATAAACTAGCATCACAATACAAACACATAACACAATCTATATTGTTGGATGAGCCAATTATTGTATGTAGATTTGCAAATGAAAAATACATAAGCTCCCACACGTTCAAGAGATCGGTAAAAGACGACAATTTGGCATCCTTAAATATATGTTAATAATTACGGAGAATGTAGGACATAATTTGTTTGCATTATAGATAGTTTAAAATTTAGATAATATTAATATTTAGATTAATAATATTATTTTGTAATATCGTAAATTATCAATATTTGAAATAATGTTCTTTTGTAAGAATAGATATTCTTTTGTAAGAATAGTGAGGATGAAAAAGTAAATTAAAGAGGTAATAAATAAATAAAAAAACAAAAAGTAGCCTCAAATTAATTTTTTGGATGAGAGAAATGTATAGGAATTGAGGGTTTCAAAAATCATATTTTCTAAAAATCTCTCAATCCATTTTTCCGTTTGGTAATTGTTTTTCAAAATCTCCATAGATTTTCCAAAAATCAACCCAAAAAGTTGTTGCCGAATGGACCCTATCATATACTCTTAAGGCCTATGAAATATGAACCAAGGCGGCTCTTGAGGATCAAACAGCAAGGAGGAATTAAGTACTTTATGTATGACATGCATAATATTCATCATGCAAACAAATAAATGGTGCATATTACTACGTCAAACCAACTAGTAACTATGTCAAACTATACCTACTAATTACTTCTTTTTTTCCCTATGTGTGGCAAGAACGGAAGCACCAGTTGCCCATGAATGAGAGGCGAGGGAAATGTTTTTGAACTGATCCCTAGGAGAATAGTTCAACATTAAGGATGAAGTGTCATTCTAGTGACTTGTAACATCGAGATTCTCTCCACCCGACCATTTTTTGGCAGCTTAAAATCCACCCTGGCGCAACATATTTATCCATGTTTTACAATTTCTACATGGTGGATACAAAAGAGAGCACATGTGGAAGCAAGTGTTGAAAATAGTTGCAATTGTAGAGCACCATTAGACAATCTACTATTCTAGCAGTGAGTCTATCGCTCTAGTGACTCATGCTACCCTGTTTCTCTCTGGTGAACAGTTGGCTTCAAGATGAAAGTCCATTTCACTTTAAACCTCATAAATTAGAAAAATGGTGACCTTTTCAACAAGTATTGCTTTCTCAAAGATTTAGAATCTAGCAGATACCTAAACAGAACGAAGAAGTTGCTGCATGTATTAGGGGTCAACTACGATTTTATGTTCCAACGTTGTTTGCTGTTTTATGTCATATAAATAAACCGACTTAAACAGTGTTCTAGCCATGCATACTTCTACAGGGATTATGGTTATATAATCCGGTAACAAACCTTTTCTAACGAAACCAAATCTCATCGAAAAATATAATAAAACAAAAGGTGTGGTTAAAAAAGAATTCAACCAAGCACGCACGAATCGTCACTCCCAAACACCAATCGAAAAAACGAAGAAAAAAAGGCAAAAATCTACAAAACCAAACGTAGAACATTCAATTTTTCAACCTGCATCCAGATCTTGGAAGCCTCGACGCATGCCTGGATCCCCTCATTATAGTCCTCGACCGACGCCTCGACGACCTCCGCAATAACCTACACACCAAACCACCACCTCAACACGCAAACCGAAACCAAAACCAACACTTAAGCAAAGCGTCGCCTGAACCTTGTTGTTGACGGGGTTGACGGAGGCGACGACGGGGCCGGTGGCCTTCCAGGCGCCGCCGGCGTAGCAGCCGGTGTTACGCGGCGCGAGGCCGAGGTCGGAGAAGAAGTGGAGGTCTTGCAGGGAGGCCATGGCGATAGGGTTAGGGTTTGGCGATGGGAACGAGAGAGGGAGGGTGGAACTGGAAGGAGAGGAGGGTTCCGTTGGGGGATTTGTAGAGGGAGTGGGACAACGAGTGTATGGCGCCACGTGGAAAGGCGAGAGGTGATTGGAGTTGTGACGTACAGGACTCTCTCTTCTGTTTGGACGTGATGTGACTCGTGACTCAGCGGTGTTTTTATTAATTAAGTTCCAGCTAAACTTCGGCGCAAATTACTTAAAACAATTTCTTTTCAAATAATATTTTTTTATTAAATAAAACTCCTCTAGATAAATTTTCAAACTAAACCAGCTTCAACACCGTGTCGACGGCGGGTCTTGTTTTTTAGTGTACAGAGAACTCAACTCTGTAACATCGAGTTCTTTAAGACTTTTTTTGGAGAACTTGGCGTTGGCAACACCGAATTCTCTGTAGGATTTCGTGTCCCTGTGTATGTATATATTTTAAAAAATTTAATACAACATACAAGATTATTTTCATATTTTCAACAATTTCTACGTAGATTACTTTGTGTTTATTCTAATATCATGCAACCCTACATTTATTAATATAAACAACAAAGGTAGAATCATACCTAAAGGTTCTCTAAAACTTTTTTGAAGATCCGGAGTCGCGTTGCCCGTTGCGTCGTCCACGGATTTGTCTTCGAGTGTTCGCCAAACTCTAAACAAGATTAGAGAGAAATGAGTTAGCAAATCAATCTCTAATAAGGTTTAGAATCTAGCTAATAACCCATCTTTGAGCTCCTGAGATTTCTATCTCCTAAACTCAAAATTACTAAGAGAATTTCGTGGTGATTAGAGGAGAGATTAATGAGAGAAAGATTTTTGCATTAGTATTAAACAAGTAGGAATAAGTGTCCTTTTATAGGCTACCAAAACATCCTTATCAAGAACTATTCTTTAGCCATGATCCATTGGTTATTCTCTCCTAAAATTAATCTCTAATTTCCACATAAGCACCCTAAAAAACGTTTTAATTAAATCTGGAATTAATTCACCCATGATCTAATTAATCTCTTAATAATTCAGGCAGAATCGTTTTGTTCGGTGGACCGAGTATTACTCGATCAATCGAACCGTTCGGTTTTAACACGTGTTCGGTGCACCGTGAGCAAGACGGTCGATCGATCCCGCATGAGAAAAATTCCCTGGAAAAATTCGGATGAACCACGTCTTTTACTCGGTCTACCGGTGACCTACCAGAATTTCTCCTGGAACATAGTCTACGGATAACCGTGTCACATTCGGTCTACCGAAAATACTACTTCTCGATTGACCGTGCACACTCGGTTAATCGAACCTGATTGTCCAGGCACTCCAGACAATTTTGGTCAACCAATTGTGCTTACCCATTCGGTTGACCATTCCAAAGACACCCCGATCGACCGAACCATGAACGGTTCACCGTGTTTGACCCCGATTTTTCCATTGTCAAATTTTGGATTTATTTCCAACAAAATTTGTTTTTTTGGGGTTTTTAGCAAATTCACATCTTATACAATATATTATCATATGTAATATTAAATTATTACACCCCATAATATATATACCTCATATGAATTTATTATGATTCTAATTATGTCAATTCTCAAGACATATTGATTTTATTCATTCACCACATGTGTCTTATTTTCACATGAAACCCGACACATTATATGAACTTAAAATGAAGTCTCTTGTTTCTCAGTTTTGTAGTGTGACCTATAGGAGGATCTAAGCCAAATTGGCAGAGATATTAAACACTTAATATCTCAAACTATAAGCGGTATCTAGCTACACATTATAGTTACCCAATTAGCATAGTTGTCTTTGTTCCACCCGAACCAAAACACGATCCATTTAGTGATGTAAGTGCACCACTTGTGTCCGTCTCTTGCCTCATGATATTAAGAATATATACAAGTAGAAATGTGTCACCTTTGTATTATATTCATTTCTTGATCTCTCTAAGCTAATTATAACTATGTAACTTAACTCAAGTTACACTGTGCACATTATAATTTTGTTTTATCAATGGTCCCACTAATATCATCACTCAATTAAGTGGGACAATGATAATCGTTTGACTAGTTATCTTTTCCAGCACAAGTCATGTTCAACCAACTATTGTCTTTATCACTATATTCATTGATAGCTTTTGACAATAATCAAATTAAGCACTTCTTGAGTGAAAAGATATAAGTCTCATATCTTAGGATCCAAGACACAGTAAAGCATTAATGACACGAAACACAATTTCATAATGTTTTACTTGTTAGGTCTATTCAATATATAAAAGTAATATTTTCCTCTTTTATATACTCGTGTCGTCAATTATTTGTAGAGATACAACAATCGATGACCAATACGACAATCTTATCTCGGTAATTAATATTCCATGTTAATTACCATGATTGTAAACAACTTCTGATTTATGTAAACGTGTCTGCGGTTGAACAAGGTTCTGTGGTGCTTCAATTGTGTAGTGGTTTAAATTTATGTCTAAAGAATGTTTATTATGTACCTTCGATTAGCAAGAATATTATTTCTGTATCATGTCTGGATATGGATAATTTTAATATAAATATTTCAAATTCTTGTTTGTCTATATCGAAGAATGGTGTGTTCTATGCAAATGCGTTCATAAGGAATGATCCCTATTTGATTGAATTGAATAATAAACAAATCTTTAATATCAATAACAAAAGACTTAAGACCACTCACAAGAATGATACTCTTTTGTGGCACTATCGTCTTGGTCACATAAATGAAAAGCGCATCAAGAAATTGCAAGAAGCTAACCTTCTTGGTCTACTTGATTTTAAATCATTGGAGACGTGCCAACCATGTATAATGGGAAAAATGACCAAAAAGCCTTTCAAGAAGAAAGGCCCAAGGGCGAGTGGCTTATTGGATTTGATACATTCCGATGTATGTGGTCCAATGAGTACTAGTGCACGAGATGGTTTCAGGTACTTCATTACGTTCACGGATGATTATAGTCGTTATGGCTATGTTTATCTAATGAGAAACAAAAGTGAATCCTTTGACAAGTTCAAAGAATTCAAGAATGAAGTAGAGAACCAACTCGACAAGAAAATCAAGTCTCTACGAACGGATCGTGGAGGTGAGTACTTAAGTGCCGAATTTGACTCATACCTAAAGGAGTTTGGTATTGTACCTCAACTCACCCCTCCCGGTACACCTCAGTGGAATGGGGTATCCGAAAGGAGGAATAGGACATTGCTCGATATGGTTCGGTCAATGATGAGTCATGCGGAATTACCTCTTTACTTTTGGAGTTATGCACTACAAACTGCGGCTTACACACTAAATAATGTTCCATCCAAATCCGTGGAGAAAACTCCTTATGAGCTATGGAGTGGTAAAACACCTAAGCTCAATTTTCTCAAGATTTGGGGTTGTGAGGCTTACGTCAAGAGATTGATGTCGACCAAACTTCAACCAAAAGCGGATAAGTGCTTCTTTATTGGTTATCCTCGTGAGACAAGAGAATACTACTTTTGGCATATCACCTCCAATCGAGTGATTGTAGAGAGGGATGCCACATTTCTGGAAAAGGAATTTCTAGAAAGAGTAAAAAGTAGTGGGAGTAGGGTTGTGCTTAAGGAAACTCAAGATACTCTACAAGATCATGACATGAATGATGACATTCAAGATCATGAAGGCCCAACCGAGATTCCTTTGGTTAGTGGGAGCATGAGCGAGAGACCATCACAAGAAATTGCGAGAGAATCTCAATCATCCCCATCAAGTGTACGTTCAAGAGTTGAACGTGAACCCACTCCTCAAGAAATTGTGGAAGAAGTTCGAGAGACACGAGAAGAACAAAAAGAACTAAGAAGGTCAACAAGGGAAAGGAAGAAACTTGATATGTATTTGGGACTTCATGAAATCATGGTACTAGATACCAATGATCCCTTGACCTTCCAAGAAGCAATGGATAGGGAAGACTCCAAACTATGACTTAAGGCCATGGAATACGAAATAGAATCCATGTATGATAATCAAGTATGGGACTTGGTTGACCTTCCTCAAGGGAAAAAGGTCATTCATAATAAATGGGTTTTTAAGAGGAAGATGGACATGGATGGGAACTTGACGACCTACAAAGCGAGGCTTGTAGCGAAGGGTTTCACTCAAGTTCAAGGAATTGACTATGATGAAACTTTTTCACCGGTTGCATGTTCAAGTCTATTCGGATTATGCTCGCTATTGCCGCATTTCATGATTATGAAATATGGCAAATGGATGTCAAAACGGCGTTCCTTAATGGGAACTTGGAGGAGGATGTGTACATGGTACAACCTCAAGGTTTTGAAGATCCAAAGAATAGCGAGAATGTATGCAAGCTTCAAAGATCCATTTATGGATTGAAGCAAGCATCAAGGAGTTGGAACAAACGCTTTGACGAGGAAGTGAAGAAGCTTCACTTCATTCAAAGTAAGGAAGAATCTTGTATATACAAGAAGGTTAGTGGGAGCCATGTAGTATTCCTAATCTTATATGTCGATGACATATTGCTTATGGGCAATCATATTCCTTTGCTTGAGCAAACGAGAAGTTCATTGAAATCTGCATTTTCGATGAAAGACATGGGTGAGGCTCAATACATCTTGGGAATCAAGATATATCGAGATAGACCCCGTAGACTCATTGGCCTCAGTCAACATGCATACATTGACAAGGTATTGGAAAGGTTCAAGATGAACAACTCCAAAAAGGGCAGTGTGCCAATGAGTATGGGTGTGCAACTCAAGAAGTCTCAACGTGCCCAATTACGTAAGGACTTAGAGTACATGAAGGATGTCCCTTATGCTTCGACAATTGGGTCGATCATGTACGCGATGACTTGCACAAGACCTGATGTCTCGTATGCTCTAAGCGTGTCAAGTCGTCACCAATCCAACGCAGGTCCTGAGCATTGGACTGCGGTCAAGAATATCCTGAAGTACCTTAACCAGACTAAGGATAAGATTCTTGTTTATGGAGGACAAAGGGAATTGATAGCTGAAGGTTACTCGGATGCGAGTTTCATGAGTGATCCAGACGATAGAAGGTCGCAATCAGGATATGTCTTCCTTCTGAATGGTGGAGCTATGAGTTGGCGTAGTTGGAAGCAAAGCACTACCGCCGACTCAACCACTGCTTCCGAAGTAATGGTTGTCGCTGAAGCGAGCAAGGAAGGAGTGTGGATTAAGAAGTTTCTTGAAGAGCTTGGAGTAGTTCCCTCGAGCGAGGGACCAATAGAGTTGTTTTGCGACAATAATGCATCTATCTCGCAAATCAAGGATCCCAAATCACACCACAAAGTGAAGTACATGGATCGTAAGTACTTCGTGACGCGTGACCTCATCGACGAAGGCAAAATAAATCTGTTATGGGTGGACACCAACAGCAACACAACTGATCCATTCACAAAACCCTTATCCCAAGACAAGGGCGAAATGCATTTCGAGTCCATGGGATTGAGGAACCATGTAGATTGGCTTGATGATTGATATGTAATGGGGTTTACCCTAGTTATTATTGTTTTATGCATTGAGTATGTATGAGAAAGAAAACTTTAATAACAAGTGGGAGATTGAAGGGAATGTGTTCTAAAAGTTTTACTTTTAAATGTCAATTATTATGAATTGAATGAGAAAATCGTTTTGTTCCTTGTTTATGTTATTCGTCTTTTAAAAGTGTTAAGGAAGAGGTTCTTGGTCCTTAACCGTAGAGCTCTAAAAGATATTGGTTTACATAAAACAAAAGATATTCGCAATCATGGTAATTAACATGGGACATTAATTACCGAGTTAAGATTGTCGTGTTGGTCATAGATCATTGTAGCTCTACAAGGGAGTGACGACATAGGTATGCAAAAGAGTAAAATATTACTTTTGTATACTGAATAGACCTAATAAGTAAAATATTATAGAAATGTGTTTCTGTGTCATTAATATTTTACTGTGTGTTCGGTCCTTTGATATGAGACTTATATCTGATTACTTAAGAATTGCTTAATTAGACTAGTGTCTTAAGCTATCGATGAGTGTAGTGTAAAGGCATTAGTTGGTTAAATATGACTTTCGTTGGAGAAGATAGTTAGTCAAAAGATTATCATTGCCCCTCTTAATTGAGTGATGATATTAGTGGGCCCCTTGATAAAGCAAAGTTATAATGTGCACAATGTGATTTGAGTTAAGTCACATATTTATAACTAGCTTAAAGAGATCAAGAAATGAATACTAACACAAAGATGACACAACACTACTTTGTGTGTATTCTTAATATCATGAGGCAAGGGACGGACACAAGTGATACACACTATCACTAAATGGATCGAGTTTTGGTTCGAGTGGAATTAAGACATCTAACTAATTGGGAGCTATAATGTGTAGCTAGATACCGCTTATAGCTTGTGATATTAAACTCTTAATATCACTGCCAACTTAGTTTAGATCCTCCCATAGGTCACACCACAAAACTGGGAAACGAGGTATGGGGATTTTGAGTTCATAAGATGTGTCGGGTTTCATGTAGAAAATATGACACATGGGGTGAACAAGCAAAATCTAAATTATGTTGTGGTTAATAACATAATTAGAATCTAAATTAAATTCATATGTGATGTAAATATTATGGGGTGTAATGATTAATCATTACATAGGATAACATGTTACATAATCTGTGAATTTACTACTAATCCCGAAATGTCAAATTTTGTAGGGGTTAAACCGAAATTTGACAAGTCTGCAGCACTGTGCATAAACGGTCGACCGCTAAACCATAAACGGTCCACCGGATGTTGCGCGGTCGACCGAAATCTTGCACGGTCGACTGGATGTGCATTGATCGTAACAGGGATTTCGTCTGTTCGTTTTCGGTCGACCGGATTGTTTCGGTCGGTCGACCGGATTGTTTCGGTCGGTCGACCAAACATTGCGATGAAATATTTTTGTTACTAACGGTCGACCGAAAATATCGATTGGTCGACCAAAACCTGGTCGAAACGGTCGACCGGACCTCGCGAACGGTCGACCGGCCAGACGGTTTTATGCAGAATTAATTTAAGAATTAATTAGATCATGCATGGAATTGGTCCATAATTGATTTAATTCGGGGCTAATATTATTTATTATTAAATAATGGATGGTTAGATGGAATTTTGCATGAGATCATGGGCAAGGGATTGCACATGAATAGGTAATTTGGAGAGAGCTTATAAATACAAGCTTATTTCATTACCCAATTAATCTAATTCATTATTTCTTGTGCAAAAATTCTCTCTCCATAATTCTCCACGAAAATTCCTTAATTCTTAAGTTTAGTTTTAGTTTTAAGAGGGCTTCCTCTCAAGGAAACTAAAGATGGGTTAGTAATTAGATTCTAAACCCTATTGGAGATCGAGAGGCTAGCTCTTCTCTCTCCAATCTCGTTTAAAGTTTGGTGAAATCTCGGAGGCATCCGGCGCGGCGAGAAGCGTCATCAACGTCTCCGAATCTTCAAGAAGTTTTAGAGAACTTCTAGGTATGATTTCGGAATCCTTGGTTTGTTTTAATAAAAGTTTTAAAACTAGTTATTGAAACAAACTAGTACATGCATGAAATAAATCATAGAAAATTGTATAAGATCCTTATTATGCTTAAAAATTCCGAAAATATATAGGCATAATTAAACAAGAAATCCTACACTAAAGGCCGAAGTCGGCCTACTGAGCGCCGAGTTCACTTTAAAAAGAGAACCTGACGGCCCCCCTTCTCCCCCACGCCGAGTTCTCGTGATTTTGAGGTTAGGGTTTCGATTCATCTTAGTTTTCCACCATTTTTCCTTATTTTATGTATTGTGATGATATACATTGTTGTTTTAGTTATGATTGTAGTGTTTTATTAGTTTAGGAAGTCCTTTAGGTGCAAACCTGATTCCAATTTTGGGTTTTTACGTCAAACTAATATATATTTTTTCTTAGTAGATTATTGATTTAGTTTTTGTTGATTATATGTTACAATGATAATCTTAAAAAATGTGGAATTTAAATTTGATTATTGTGATTGAAATTCTAGTTGTTGTTAAAAGTTAATATTATGTCGTGTTTTAAGTTATTTTCCCAAATATGTTATGATTTGCATGTTGTTTGAATGTATGTCATTTGAAGTTGTGAAATATGTTGTCGTTTAAATGTTTGAAGTTGAGAATGTTTGTATTATAATTAGTTTCTTTTACAATACAGCTTTAAAATTTTCGAATATGAAAAGGTAGGGATGTTCTGTAAAATTTATAAAAAATCTGATATTATTCGTAACGTTATTTATTGTAGTTAATTTTGTTGGAGTGATTGCTCGACTTTTACAATTGTTTGCTACTACACCTAACTGAGGTAATATCTAAATCATTTTAGTAATTTCAAAATTTTAATTATTTAGGAATAGAAAACAACCATTTTAGTTGAATACATTTTCAAATTTAATTAATATAAGTTAAAAATGGATCAAGATGATAAATGATCTTTGTTGGTCATGTATAATGGGAAATTAGAATGTAACAGAGATGTGACAGAATATACAGGGTCCGAGCGTAAATTAGTAGCAGTTTCGTTGAAAATCAAGTATGTGGATTTAATAGATGTCATAAGATCTGAATGTTGTTATCCAGAAAGTATGTTTGATGTTAAGTTGACACCGAAATTGTCTTTAAACAATGACTGTGTAGGATCGTGAGAGTCTACAATAACAATCACTTTTAACCATAATTACTCACTTGTTTAACGATCAAAGATATGTGATGAGAATTTAATTTATACCGCAAGTGCCGGCGTCAATGAAGACGTGGCAAGTACGGGTCGAACACAAGGAGGGAGAGATATTGTTATTTTTGTGATTTTCGATTAAGGAAAGGAAGAGAGAGAAATAAGGTTGGTTTGAGATTTTTGGATTTTTAATTTCTAAAGCAAGAACAACAAAAACAAATTAAAAATAAAGCAAAGATGGATGAGAGTCCAGCGGGTGGAGGTTTAGATGTCGGGTTTTGTTTAGAGAAATCTGAAACTTATAATAAATCACATTAGTTATAAAGCATTACATGATAAATGATTCAACATAAACTCAAGTAATCAAAATATACTAATACGAAATTAGAATAATAACATCATTCTTCTTCTCATCACAATTAATCTGTCACCCCCACACTTTGGAGAGAGTTAGAAACTCATGGATGGAGGGAATGAGAAGGGGTCCAAGAGAAACTACAAAAGAAAACTAAAAACACAAAATAAACCAACAGAATTTTATTACTAAAGCATAGAATAAAAACTAGTTTTTTTCACAACATTGTTTCGGGGCTATTTATAGCCGAGACAAGGGACCCAAGTATGAAATAGGAAAGTACACGCGTCATGACACGACTGGACAAAATTCGGGGCCACGGATCGAAAGGGGTGCAGCGTTTTCGCCGCAAGTTGTATGTGATGTGCGGAGGAATCGCCGCAATTTTAGCTCTCAGATCCGGATTTTTCCTGTGTGTTTATGGTATGATTTAGCTGTCATTTGCGCGTCCGGATTGATTTCTTTCCTTTCTTTTGAGCTCCGAATTAATTCTTCATATATTTGGAGATCCAAATTGATTTTTCTTTAGAACTTCTCCAAAATAATATTTTGGTACTTGTAATTTGCAGTCAGGTTCTCGGCTTTTTGCAATTAAGTCCCTGACTACTTTTGTGCTTAAGTCCTTGGCCTTTTTGTAATTAGGTCTTTGAATGCTTTTATGCTTGGATGAACTTCAATTTTAACCCCGATAATCTTGAACTTGGTCTTTATGACAGAAATGAGTCTCTTGCACGCGTTTATGCTCGGGATATGGGTAATTTGCATTCAGGTCCTTGTATTCTGTAAATAAGACTAAACACATACCTTAGTAGCATTTATTGATATAAAGTTAATCTAAATGAACGACATATGATGCAATTTATGCAATACCCCCACACCTAGATTTTTCTAGTCCCTAGCAAAATAAAATATAAGAAAAATGAAAATAGGGAAATCCTAACTCACTTTCGTAGGAATCACAGTTGCACTTAGCATGTGCAACAAACCTTTAAACCCCTAAGTTTCCTCAGAGGACGAGTTTTGTCTCGTGAGGGTTTTCAGTTGACACACCCACAAAGTCTTAATTCAACATTTCATTAATAACTCTCAATATCTCCACCTCAACCTTATACATCTCACTTAGAATTCTTGCATGCTTATTATACAAATCTAACTCATAAAAAAATCTGACTTGGTCTTCATTCCTCCAATATTCACACCACTAACCCTTCTACACATGTTATCACTTAACTTATTTTGCACGCCTCCTCTGGTGGTGAAGTATCATTCAGATCAACCATGACATGGATCATTCTTTTTACTTTGGGTCTTGAGTATCTTAAAGTATTTTTTTCCGTAATTCAACACATTTGCTTTTTCTGACACTTTTACCCTTTTTGCATTCGTGTAGCGAGTTTGGTCGATAATCTCGAGCTGGCAGACTCAAGTTACCGGGTTTTAAGATACCCCTACGGACCAGTGACCCGAAGGCTTGAGCTTTTGTAATCATTTTGCAAGATGTGCTTTCCTCACTTTTATTCCCCTTTTATTTTCCTCAAGGCTTAATTGCTATTAGAAGTCCACACTTCCCGGTATATTTTCCTCAAACCTCTGCTTTTTATCAACCACTTCAAAGATTTGATTCATCCAATTTAAGTGCATACATGTCTTAAAGGGTAATGAGTTATTTCTTTGGAACTTAGATTTATGTCATAGTTTCTACAAGCATAACTATATAGCAAGGAACAAAAACTCAATGCAATTTGTACACGGGTTTTGGCAGTTCAATCTTAAGCTATGTCATGGAGTATTGAATATTATTATTATTATTATTTCGAACACAATATATAGATAGATAAACACCCTCACACCTAAATCATGCATTGTCCTCAATGTATGCAAAGATAAAGCAAATGCACTTATTAGCTGAATCAACTGCGGTAGAGGGATTGAATTTGCTCAGAGTCAACCATAGTTAGAACTGGATTGAATGTCATCATGTTGGTGCATGTATCTAGTTGAATTGTTCCCCATGTTGCCCTGAGGGTCCTGAGGTAAAGATTTCACACCCCTCACATGTGTTGGTTCTCTTATTTGCTCGAGTGATGGTGGATGGGTAGATGAATTACTCCCTTTTTTCACACTTTCTTTTTGATTTTGTGATGATTTATTTGATTCAGAAATCTTATAGATACGCGATCTCACCAGAACATCACTTTGATTGCATACTATTTCTGGTTCACTATCAACATGAAAGATATTAAATTCAGCTTTTAAATTTCTAAAAGATAGTTGCATGAGCCCATTTCGACAATTTATCAAAGCTTCAGAAGTGGCTAAAAAGGGTCTGCCTAGTATTATAGGGATTTGTCTCTTAGGATCGACAACAAGTTCAGTGTCTAGAACGACAAAATCCACTGGGTAAATGAAGTCACCAACCTTAATCAAAACATCCTCTACTATACCTCTTGGTTTCTTAACAGAGCAATCAGCAAATTGAAGGGTTGTCTTAGAGGGTTTTAGTGGACCAAGGTTTAGTTGCTCATAGACAGAGAACATGAGTAAGTTAACGTTAGCACCAAGGTCTAGAATGACTTTGTTGATAAAAGTATCTCCTATCGCACATGAAATTGTGGGGCATCCAGGGTCCTTATACTTTATAGGAGACGAGTTGGACAGAATAGAGCTTATGTTTGCAGTTAAGAATGTCTTCTTTGGTACGTTCGTTTTTCTCTTCTTAGTGCACAGATCCTTTAAGAATTTAGCATAAGCAGGTATTTGTTGAATCATATCTAGGAGTGGAATATTCACCTTAACTTGCTTAAATACTTCCAAGATTTTCTCTATTTGTGCACTTGAGCTCTTCTTGAGTCTATTAGGGAATGATGCTTTAGGAACATAGACTCGCTCAGGTTGAGCTACGGGGTCAGGTTGAGTAGGTGGGTTGGGCTTTTCAAATTGGACTTCAGGTTCAATGGTCAGGTCACATGTGGGTGCTTGATGGCTAGATTGATTAGGAGCTCTAGGATTTACCACATTGTTATCAACTTGTTTTCCAGACCGTAATGATACAACTGCATTTATTTGTTGGAACATTCCCTCCTCATGAACCATTTGAACTCAGTTTGGTCGACTGGTTAAGGAACGGTCGACCGCCCAACGCTATGACTTAGGTACACTTAAGTGATCGGTCGAACACCGAAGAGGGTTCAGTCGACCGATTCACAACATGCTCTAAGGGGTTGACAACAAGGTTATATTTGGTCGATCGAAACAAGGTACACGGTCGACCGAATTCCAACAGAAAGTCCGGGTTTGTCAAGAGACAGATATTCGGTCGACCGAACAAGGTCCTCGGTCGACCGATACAAGAAATGCATTTGGGATATTTTTGGTTTAATACGAATACGACCGTTGGGTATATATGACAAAACTAACGGTCGGAAAAATGAGTTCACACGGTCGACCGAAACCGGACAGTAAAACACAAACAAGATAATTGATCATCCGGTCGACCGAACGGTCTGTTTCGTTCGACCGAATGTGGGCAGGCAGTTCAGGTTAATTGTTTGGTGTTTTCTGGTCCGGTAGACATATCAGTGTTGTTCAAAGATTTTGTAAGCATTTTACTACTTTCAAATGAAATATTTGTATGTATGTATTAGTATTCTGACATTTATCTTAATTTATGCAGAATGAGGTTGGCGGCGTAAAATGCGTTGAACATGGATCCGAGCTCAAAAAATGGCAAATCACTGATGAGAAAATGTCGTTTCTGCTACATATGGCAGGGTTTGACACAGTCACTTAGTTGGCCCGAGTCCAGTTGGACCAAACCTTGCTGGGGCGATGGTGGAGCATTGGAGACCAGAGATGGTGAGATCACTTGCAGCTTGCGTGACATCTCTGTGATTACTGGCTTGCACGTAGACGATTTACTGGTGTGTGAGTCTCAGGAGTACATTTGAACAGATGTATGCATGGATTTATTGGGTCAGGTCCCCGATGACTTGTGTTGTAAGGGTTCGGTAACTCTGGGTTGGTTGCAAGCTCAGTTTCATCAGTTGCCTTTGATGCTGACGAGGAGACGGTTACACGACACACTAGAGTATTTATTATGTTCCAGCTGGGATGCAGTTTTTTGGCAGATAAGAGCGTCCCGATGGTTCAATTGAAGTACCTACCTTTGCTAAGAGATTTGACCATCGCATCGGAGTACAGTTGGGGTAGTGCGGCTCTGGCCCCACTTATATCACATGTTAGACAAAGCTTCATTGATTCCGACCAAACATCTGTGCGGTTTTCTTACGTTCCTGCAGTTGTGGTGTTGGGAACATTTACACATTGAGAGACCTTTGAAGAGCATGTAGGATTTTGTTCCCCTATGTATGTATATATTCAAATTTTTATACATGCATAAAAGATTGATTTCCATATTTTCGACAATTTTATGTACATTATTTTATATTTTTCTAATATCATGTAATCTACATATATATTAAAATAAATAGAAGATGATCATACTCAAATGTTCTCTAAAATCTTTATGAAGATCCAGAGTTGCGATGCTCGTTGAATCGTCCGCCTATTCACCTCCAAGTGTTCACCAAACCTCTAAGCAAGATTAAAGAGAAAGTAGCTAGTCAATCAATCTCTAAATCAATGTTAGAATCTAGCTAATAACGCCTATAAAGCTCATGAGAATTTAATCTCCAAAAAACTTGAATAATTAAGAGAATTTTCGGATGGATTGATGAGGTGGTTAGGGAGAGAGAGAGAGAATTTTTGCACGAGTATTAACAAGGAAGGGATGATGAACCTATTTATATGATTTTCTCTAACCCACGTCATTTGCAAATCACTTACACATGATCTCTTATTAATCTCTTTACTAAACCACATCATGTGCAAACCACTTATACATGATCTCTTGTTTACATCTCCACTAAACCACATCATGTGCAAACCACTTTGCACATGATCTCTTGTTTATTTTGCCACAATATCATCACATAACTACATTTGACCAAGATGCATTAAATCCAAAAATTAATAAGTAAAAAATTTCTTATTAATATATGCAAAAACGTGGTCAAACGGTTGGACCATTTTTCATTGTTTTTGTCTCCACCAAGTTTTGGATTAATATCCAACAAAAAATAAAATTTGGGGTTTTAGCAAATTCATATGTTATAATGTTGTAGATCACATTATATCATGTAATATATTATCATATATAATGTCAAAATATTATACCCAATAATTTATATACATCTCATACGAATTTATTTATTATTCTAACCATGTCGTTTTCACGACATATTGATTTTATTATTTTACCACATGTATAATATTTCATAACACTTGAAACTTAATACATCATATAAAATATAAAATTATATTTCCTTTTCCTCAGTTTTGTGGTGTGACCTATAGAAGGATCTAAGTTATGTTGTCAATGATATAAAACATATTATATCATAAACTATAAGCAATATCTAGCAACACATTATAGTTACCCAAATAACAAAGATGTTTTGTTCACTCGAACTAAACACGATCAGCTTCGTAATATGTAAAATATCACTCGTGTCTATCTCTTGCCTCATGATATTAAGAATATTATACAAAGTAGAAATGCATCACCTTTGTATTATATATTCATTTCGTGATCTCTTAAACTAATTATAAATATGTAACTTAACACAAGTCACATTGTGCACATTATAATTTTGCTTTATCAAGAGACATACTAATATCATTACTCAAGTAAACAACAACAATGATAATCTTTTGACGAATTATCTTTTTCAGCATAAGTCATACTTAACCAATTGTTGCATTTATTACTATACTCAATGACAGTTTTTGACAATAATCAAATTAAACATTTCATATGTGAAAAGACATAAGTCTCATATCTTAGGATTCAAAACACATTGGAAACATTAATGACACATAACACAATTCCATAAAGTTTCACTTGCTAAGTCTATTCAATATATAAAAGTAACTATTTTCCTCTTTTATATACTCGTGTCGTCAAATATTTGTAGAGCTACAATAATCGATGACCAACACGACAATCTTATCTCGGTAATTAATGTTCCATGTCGATTACCATGATTGTGAATAACTTTTGATTTATGTAAACCATTATGTTTTAGAGTTCTATAGTTAATGACCAAAAGTCTCTTGCTGAACACTTATACAAGACGAACACAATAATCAAGGAACAAAATGTTTGCACATTCAATTCATAACAATTGACATATAAAAGTAAAACTTTTAGAACACAATCCTTTCAGAGCATACCATTACAATACACGGAGGACGATAAAGCATTAGGTGCCCGTTGGAGACGACCAAGATCATTCAAGGGTAGTGCGAAGACGACGACACTCGATTTTTATCGGAATGAGCTGGACTTGAAGGAATTCGATCAATTGATTTGGGACCCTTATGCACATTTGGATATTAGTCAGTTGCCACCATTATGTACGGAAGGTTCTGAGATCTGGACGAGTCGTACATGACTTATAAATTTTGGTGAGGTGGTTATGCATTGTCCAGACCGAGTGATGAGACAATTCGGTCTACAATAGCACATTTCAGAGCCGACAGAGAGACATGTAGTGAAATCGGCTCAGGGGAGGGCATACATTAATTGGTTGGCAGAAAATCACTGATTCATTCAGCATTGGTCGCATAGAAGAGATCATCTACAGTTTGAGCGACCACTCCTTGGTATCACTCCTGAATAGAGCACACAGTTGTATATGGAATGGTACTGGAACATCATCGTACGTTGGATTGTTCACCACACTTCGACGCTGAATCATAACTTATACAGACCTCGAGCGGGTAGAGAGCGGGAGATGGTAAGATCTAAACATTTAATTAAACAATTACGATGCTTTTAGATTGTGTTTAGTGTTTGTTAAACGGTTTAATTGTCATAGGTTCACGGAGTTTATGAGTTTCACGAAAAACTCCATAAAATTCATGAGGTGATCAGAGATCACAAGACAAGCTCTTCGATGGTTCGAAAGTTGAAGGAAAAAATGAAGGTTTGACTCATTTTTTTGGTGCTAAAAACACACATTACGGTTGAGTCAGGATCACATCGTTGAAAAAGAAGATCCACACACAAGAAGACGGTGACGGTCTAACTCAGGATACAGAACAGACATAGAATGCAGCACTAGTGGACGTGGCTGGGGGAGAGGACGTGCTCAGGCATGTCCTAAAAAGAAGAAGAGATTGAGATGTCACTTAGGATAGATATTTGGTTGTATTAAACTTATTTGATTGTTATTACATTAGTTTTGGTTTTATTTATGTTAAATGTTAAACTTGTTCTTGTGGATGTTATTTTGATTTTATTGTAGTTGTTTGTGTTTTGTGCTTGAAATGATTGTGTTTCCTGCAATATTTGTAGTTGGAAATGATTGTGTTTGTTGAATTTTTGGTAGTTGGATTTTTTTGGTGTTTGTTGAAATTTAGGAAATGATGGTGTTTGTTGTATTTTTCTACTTCGAAATTGTTGTTTTTGTTGTTGATTTTTTGTAATTGGAATGATTGTCATTGTTGTCAAAATGTTCTGAAACAGGAAATGAAATCGTTGAGTTCTTAAATTAAAGGAACTGGTCGAGTTCTCTTCAAAAGAACTTGACACTGGTACTGTCGAGTTCACTTCAAGAGAACTCGACACTTGTGTTGCCGAGTTCAATTTGAGAAAATTCGTGAGTCATGTGTTGCATGTATAAAACTCGGCATTTGCACAACAATTTTGCCCTATGGAGAACTCAAGGTTGGCAACGCCGAGTTCTCCACAAAAAAATAGAGAAGAACTCGACGTCACAGAAGCCGAGTTCTCTATACACTAAAAAATAAGACTTGCTGCCACGTGTCACCACGTGGTGGTAGCGGGTCTAGTTTGAAAATTTATATTGGGAGATGTTTTATTTTGGTTTTTTTTAAAATAATATTATTTTGAAAAAAAAACCTTACTTAAATCGTCCGCGTGAATTACCATTTTGATTTTCTCTCTTTTCTACTTATTTCTTATCTTCATTCCACTCTTCCACCACCACTATCTCTTCATTTTCCTCGTAACATCAAATCTCAACCACGAAAAATAATATTTCGGAGAGCAGGAAAAGTGCAGGCAGACACACCGTTAGATTCGATTACGGTAAAAAATTTACCTCTAAAAAATATATTTGGAAGAGGTATCTGGAGGAGATGCATTTCCTTTTCCCGAGTTTTCATTTCATTTCTGCGATCGCATATCAGATAACAATTTGTCTGACCATCTCATTTTGGTTTATAGGAGGATACCACACAAAAAGGTCGACTCCGATGACAACTTTTCCAACCATTTTATAGCGTCGTCGCTTGCTTGAAATACTTCAAGACTTACAAAAGGTTCATTGTAATCCACCTCATCACTACCGAAATCTTACAACAGAACCTGAAATAATTCGAAATAGCACACTGTGTAAATTCAAGATTTTTAAAATAAAAAAACGGGCGTCTGCATAGCCCCCGACATGGTGGGGGCATCTGGCTATGACAACCAATGAGAGGGGCATTTTTTAGACTTATCGTGTCAGATTCATACCGTTCGCCAGACATTTCCTTGGTGTTGATACTGGTAGAGTGAGGGTTTGGTATTGATACTGGTAGAGTGAGGGTAATTCAGAGAGGAGAATTCTTTTAAGAGACGGGACAAAATGTGAATTAAATGGAAAGAGAAGGGCAAAGTGGTAATTGAGCGAGCGATTTAAGTAATTCACGGGTGACGTTTAGTAACACCCTTTATTTATTTCAAAGCAAGTATTATATCAGCCAAGGGATTTTTAGTAGAGTATTAATTAATATCGATCCTTGCTAATTTGCTATATTAGCCATAACGATTCATGCATAACATCTGCCACCTTTGGTTAGACCTAGGTAACAGACTGCGTCGTGCCTGACACGATAGGCTAGGCGAACAGTGTCGTGCCAGCACAACTCGTTGGCTTAAATTAAAGCTGGGTGACGGGTCGGGCTGGGTGGGAAGCTAAATGGGTTGGGCTCCGGCTGACCTGTTTCAAAGGGGTCGGGTACAACCAGTCGGCTCACCGGGCCGGGCCATCCCAACTAAATATTTAATTTTTTGGTGAACAAATGGACCGCCCCGCCCATTTACCTTAACGGGTCGGGCCTAAAGCCCGACCCGTTAATTTTCTCCAGGACCAACGGTCTACGGGTCGGGTCCAAAACGGACCGAGCCGGGCCGGTACACACCTTTAGCTCAAATGGAGATGGGCCCGTTTGTTGTGTCGTGCTGGTACGACACGACACCCACGTCTACTCGTGTTGGTATCAACTATCAAGTAGCAAAAAATACAAATAAAGTTCTCACTAAATCAAAACAAACCAAGTTCAAGAGCCCTCCACGAAGTGTTATACACTTCAAGTGGTAAAAGTCATTAGAAGATCCCATCGACAATCCTCATCTTGTCTCAAAGCGTGCGAAAGACCTTCTGATTGTAACTTTTGTCTTGGAGGGGTAGTCGTGATAATAAAGTCCAAAGTCATTAGAATGACAGTTAGAGGAGAGACACCCAAAATTGTGATTCTGGCACACTTTATGCCTTGCTCTAGTGGGTCTTCACGGTGTTTCAAGGTTCTTGTACGAAATTCAAGTAAACTGAAACATTTTTTGGGGAATATGTTGATGTCTGCACTCATGGATTGTTTTTGTGTTTTTGGACTAATATATATAAGAATGATGATGGTTGCCCTCTTTGTCACCGTTCATGTTATTATTTGTATTTTTTATTTTATTGTTTAAAAATACAATTTTCGATAATATAAAAAACGATTGATTTTCCCATTCAGGAAAATTATTCTTGGGAATACCACGTTTTAAAATGTGGTAATCTCACATCATTTCAAAAACCTACACTTTAAAGGCAAAAATACATTTTCCACTCAGCAAATACACATCTCTCTCAGCAAATACACATTTTCTCCTCAGCAAATACGCATCTTTCTCTCAGCAAATACATCTGTCTCACAAGGGACACACATATGTCCTTCGACGAATACACATATGTCCCGCACACATATGTTCCTCGCGGGACACACATATGTCATGCATTAGAAACAAATGGATGTCTAGATTGTCACGCCATCAATTTATCAACAAATTAAATATTGATGATAAATAGCTCCACATTGACAACATCCATACAGGAATCATGTACATCCATGTCTGGAGCTAAAGTGTGTGTTAAAAAGAATCTATAAATCATTTTCCTCTATAAATGTTTGGGCCCCACACTACGTTTTATTGTCGCTTTCTTTTTGGACTTGTTTAATGATTTTGAAGGACGTTATGGTTAAGTTTTTCTGTTAACACTTGGTAAATTTCATTATTGGGAATGTTAGATATTACAAAGTACAAACATGTAAGTGTTACAATAGGCAAATTCTGTCACAAAGAATAAGACATAGTGTCACAATAGTGCAACGAGGTGTGCATGCAAAAGGCATTTGACGAGCATGCAGTGGCTAGGATATGTTCGGATCATCACCAAAGAGTCAAAAACTTGCTGGTCGGAGGGACAAGAACTGAGCAAATAATCGAGGACTCAATTGAGAAGCACAAATATACTAATACCTAGCAGAACAACATAATCTAAACCATAACTAGCAAAGTTCAAACTTCAAACCTAAACCAAAGAGGAAAAAATTAATAAACTCGACTCATCCAAACAAAAGTTGACGAGGGGAGTCGTCAGGTGCAGGTGAGGACAACTAATCCACATAGGAACCCAGTGGTGGATGTGACAGAGGTACCTTAGTGGTGGTTGTGACGAAATTGTTGGTGGTGGGAAGAATCTTGCAAGAATGAGGTTGGTCGTGACCAGCACCAACAATCTCCATGTGGAGGGAACTAGAAGCGGTTGGAGTTCGAAATTGAGGTCGAGGGAGTGTAGGAGTACGACGGAGTAATGGTGAAGAAGTGGAGGTCGGTTGGGGCGAGGCGGAGCAAGAGTTGGTTGGAGCGTGGATGGTTGAGGAGAGATAAGTGCATAAACAAAGGGGATAGAAGATAGATGGAGGTTCGGATGGAGACTTGAAGGAGAAGGAGAAGGAGAAGGAGAAGGAGAAGGAGAAGAGGGATGACAATAGGTTAGGGTAGCGAAATTGTGCCCAAACCGTAATCGCCAATCTTCTCCAAAACAAAGTAAAATCCAAAGTTGGTTCTTCTTCTTGTAGTAGAAGTTTGATTCCTCTACTTGTTTGATTTGTATTGTAGAACTTTCAGTCTATACTCGAGTGAGAAGAATGAGAGAGAGATATTTTTATATTACACCACACTAGAATCTAAAACGCAACTAGATTAACAATTATACTAACAACTAAGCGCTAACCTAGAGGCCTTAGGAGTGGAGGTGAAGTGGTAAGGTGTGTTTAAGTGGCGTCCACAATGTTAAGTACAAGTGTAGAGTGTAACATACAAGTAGTAACTAGTGTGGAAACTAGGTATATTATGCACCTACCTACATGCTAAACTATAGATATATTCGTATTAATATGAAAACTAAGTTAATTTCAAATTCTCAAGCATACTCTAAACACCTAGCGTGGTCATTCAACCATCAATTAATCCTACATTCATGTAAGCATGCATCATTCCATAGATCCATTCATGATCTAGCTAAAACACTTCATAAACATACAAATCCATACAAGTTGAACATACCAAAACTTAGATCTAAGTGTAGGCAGTTAAGATCATTGTGTGGGCCATTACCTCATCAACACTAAGCTAAATAGGATACAAGTATAAATCTATCGTTAAGTACATGTAAATGACAACAAGTGGTGTAATCCTATCATCATACAACCATATCCTACATTATCTTCCACCCTTAAAGGGTGTACCTACTTTTTAAGCATTATACAGTTTAACACCAAACATGCGTCAATCAAAATACAAAAACTTCAATTATGTTGAATCTGGGCAAGAGCTTTATACTCAAATGCGTCCAACCATCATCAATTATCTACGACAATTTGAATCGTTCGAGTCCTTGGGTAGGGCTGTAAATGGGGCGGGTAAAACCCGCCCCGACCCGTCAACCCGACCCGCCTAAGTCGGGTAGCGGGGAAAAAAACTCAACCCGCCACCCGCCAACCCGAATACCCGCCAATCCGACTAATAAACGGGGTGGGTAGCGGTTGTATTTTCTACCCGTCCCGTTTACCCGATTACCCGTCTAAAAATTTAATAAATTAAATAATAAATATTATATATATACACACTTATATACCATATACATATACATATTCTCTGATCCATAATTTACTAATAGTGTTATAAAGTTGAAGTTATTTATAATTTTATGGTGTTCATCACATTGATAATGTTTTTAAGATGCTAATGTGTTATGTTTTTAATTTATAGTGTTATGCAAAAAGAAAGAAAAAATATAAAAAAATTCATTTATCCATCTACCCACTCCGCATAACCCGTTTACCCGACCCACCCTACCCGCGTAACCCGTTTACCCGATCTTAGGTGGGTCGGGTAGCGGTTTAAAAAAAATTCACCCGACCCGCCAACCCGCCTACCTTAGACGGGTCGGGTAGCGGTGGGTTCGAAACCCGCCCCGACCCGACCCGTTTACAGGCCTATCCTTGGGCAAAAAAAAATAATCACACAAAGAGATTCAAAAGACTTCCCAGATCCTAATTCTGATCCCCACTCCATTCCCTCTTCTCTTTTGCTTTATCCATATACCCATTCAAAGTTCAAACACCCGAAGAAGAAAACCTTGTTTCCCTTGTCAAACACACCAAAATACTCCCACTCACTCAGGGGTGAGCATGCGGTTCGGACCAGACCAGACCGGACTGAATTTTTATCCAGGGTACGAACCGAAGACCGGACTGGACCGAATCGGTCCGGTCCGGTTAAAAACCAAAATTTTAAAATAAAAAAACAAAAAACCAGACCAATCCGAGCCGAACCTGAAATTTCCAAAACTTCCGGATCGAAATCTAGACCGATTACGACCGATCCGGTCCAATCCAAAAATCCAAACCGACTGGACCGTGCACAACCCTACTCCCACCGAAGGTCGTTTTTAATATCCTTCGCGAAGCTACCTCCTGGTGCCACCTGTCCATTACCCTCGAAGTTACCAAACTCCGACGCCATCTCCAAATTCCCCCTTCGTCCAACCTCCCAAAGTCCCACTTCATTCCCTACCCCACTCCAAATTAAACACCTAATTAACCCCACTAATTCCCCCAAATCACAAACCCTAATTAACCCCCAATGCCGTCCCCCGTCCTCCTCTCCTTCCTCCTCCTCACCCTCCCAAACCCTAGCCTTCACCCCACCCCTCGCCGCCACCTCCTCGCCTCCCCCAACGCCACCACCCCTTGCTCCGCCCTCTCCGACCACCCCGGCTTCCCCAGCGCCTGCGAGTTCCTCAAATCCAACCCCCACTGCTCCTCCGGGGACGGCCTCTTCGACTACGTCAATTTCTTCTACTGCGACTGCGACCGGTTCAAAGTCGTCGGTTACGCCGTGCTGGCCGTCTGGCTGGCGGGATTGTTCTACATGCTCGGCAACACCGCTGCGGATTATTTCTGCTGTAGTTTGGAGAAGCTGTCCGGTTTGTTGCGGCTCCCGCCGACGGTCGCCGGGGTGACGCTGCTTCCGCTTGGCAACGGCGCGCCGGATGTTTTCGCGAGTATTGCCGCGTTTATGGGGGAGGGGAATGGCGATGTAGGGCTCAATAGCGTGCTCGGTGGGGCGGTTTTCGTGACTTGTGTGGTTGCCGGGGCGGTTTCGTTGTGCGTGTCGGAGAAGAGGATTCAGATTGATAGGAGGTGTTTTGTTAGGGATGTCGGATTCTTTTTGTTGACTTTGGTGGTGTTGTCTTTCATTTTGGTCGTTGGGAGAATTACGGTTTGGGGATCATTGCTGTTCGTTTCGATTTATGGGTTGTATGCGTTTGTTGTTGCTGCGAATGAGATTCTGAGGAAGCATGCGGGGAAGTTGAGGTTCGATGCGGTCACGCCGTTGCTTCCGGTCAGAGGGAGTGTTTTCTCGCATGGGGACGAGGAGGATGAGTCGGTTTATAGCTCATTGCTTGATTTGGATTTTGATAACGATGTGCCACGGTTGGATGCATTGCCTCAATGGATGTGGGCGTCGAATGTGGCTATCTATTCACATCATGGTGTGAGAGGGAGCTTGTTGGAGGATAGTAACGGCGAAGTGCCAGAATTTTCATCTTCGAAGATACTGGGATGTATGGAGCTGCCGCTTACTCTTCCGAGAAGGTTGACTATCCCTATTGTTGAGGAAGAGCGGTGGTCGAAGAGTTATGCCGTATCAAGTGCTCTGTTGGCACCCATTGTGTTGGCCTTTGCGTGGGACACTCAGCGGGATCAGGATTCCAAGTTCAGCATCGTTCAGTACGTTTTAAGTGGTTGTTTTGGTGCTGTTCTTGCCGTTCTTGCTTTTCTCTACACCACATCGGATCGACCACCACGGCGATTTTTATTCCCTTGGGTTTTTGGAGGATTCTTTATGAGCATAGTGTGGTTCTATTTAATCGCCAATGAGCTGGTTGCCCTTCTAGTCTCACTGGGTACCATATTCGGAATCAGCCCATCGATTTTAGGGCTCACAGTCTTGGCATGGGGCAACTCAATGGGCGACCTGATGTCCAACACTGCCATGTCACTGAATGGTGGGGATGGCTTGCAGATTGCAATGTCAGGATGCTACGCAGGACCGATGTTTAACACTCTTGCTGGTTTAGGCGTTTCAATGTTGCTCAGTGCACTAAAAGCAAGTCCTAATTCATATGTACTTCCACACGACCCTTCATTGGTATATATGATGGCTTTTCTAATGTTGGGACTCATCTGGGCTCTGGCTGTGCTACCACGAAATGACATGCGACCGAACAAATTCTTGGGGATAGGCCTGATTGCTATTTATGTCACATTTCTCACTGTTAGATTGAGCGGTGCGGTGGGCATTGTATCACTCGCTGGTATCAATTGACATATCATGGTTGTTGTGTATGTCTTAGGTATGTTTTATGTGCATTATACGAGGTTGAGATTACATTTTTTCCACCACTCTGTATATTATCATATGTTGTATCATCGTACCTGAAATATAAACAAGGTTTGGTTTTTGCCTACTTGATATCCAGGATAATTGTTTCCATATCATTTATGCAATCCTATGAGCCTACAACTTACCGTTACCTGATTTTTTGCACGTTCACCCCTTAATAGTGGTCTGGCCTTCCATCAACATTTCCATTTTGATATTTCAGTGAGGGGACCTGATGTTAAGTTAAAGGAAGAACTCTCAACTCTGTCATTATAAACTATTTTTGTTAGGATATTGCTAACTTCTCCAGCCTTAGTTGGCAATTTTAGGATCTTGCTTTTCAAGTTTCAATTCTGCGGTTTATTATTTCCATGCTATCTTTATTCATCGCAGTTGTATGTAATTCTGGCTTTGCTATTTTCTAATTAAAACATATGCCAATTTGTATCTGCCAAAGATGACTCAATCACTGACAGGTCTAAAAAAAAGTTACGTCAATCAGTTGTTATTGTCCAACCATGAATCATGGACTTATAGCAGCTTATACGTGTGTCCCCAACAATAGTGAACAGAATATTTTTTTCTGTTTGTTACTTCTAAGTTCTAACATCTACCCATGAAAAGAACTTCTAACATCGATTCTTCCACATTTTATACCAAATGCTTGAATTTCAATTGTTAGCTGTCAGTAAATTATAAGTTGTGGTGCTGATCAAAATCCGAACTGGATGAAATGAATCTAGAATGTAAATGTAATGTCGATGCAAAAGTTATATCTATTAAGAAATTTTGATTGAACAGTAATTCTTATTATTATGTTAATTTCTTCTATGGTAAAGGGGTGAAAGAATATATTGGAATATATCATTTGAGCAACCTGTTTACCTTTTTTTTACTATTAGAAACCCATTTTACTTTCCGTTGGAGTTAAGACAAACCTTTTGAGGTTACATGTCCAGCCATTTATTGTTGATGTGCTCCATGTTGCATGTACCGTGAATTGCCAAACTTTCTATTTTTATTTTTGTTGATTCGTTCTTCAAGTTCTTCATTGAAACTTCACAACAAAGTAGAAGCTATTGAAATTTGAAGTTCACAAAATATACATGTATAGTGGAAAGGTACATAGAAATTTCTCTTAGGATCAACTTTCCAAACCTTTCGATCTTCATATGAATCCAACTTTCCAAAGCTCTCAATCTTCATATAAATCGTTAAATCGTCCTATGCGTTTGTAGTTGTAGTTTGCTTAAGTTGATTAAATGACCAGAATGTATTAGTCTTTTGAATGCTACATGAATTTTTTATTTGCACTCGAGCAAAAGCAGCTACATAAAGATTGCTTGGTATGTTTTCCAAGAAAGTTAAGTCCTTATCCTTCTCTGTCAAAACGTTACTATTCATATAACTGGTAAGATAAAAAAAATTCCCCTTAAGAAACACCATTACGTTGTGATTATTCATAAGACAGGATGCTACATAAAATGTTGGGAGTGAATATATTATGCTTTAAATTATGGTTTTCAACGAAGATCAGATCTCAGAGAACTCCACATTCTACCAGCTGTGTTCAACATATTAATAACTTATGAAGTGCTGCCCGATCTAGTTGTAACTGTATATATATCTTAGCCACTGGAAAGTGCTCTTAGTCCTGGTGCAGAAGGTTTACCATAAGCATCTGAAGTCATATTTCAGGTGGTCTTGCATTTCTTTTGCATCTTCCACCAAGCATATCACATTGATCTTTGATTAACAAAATTGACTTCTGTAATCCTTGGTATTTGGCAAGTGGGAAGATGCTCATGCAATCCTGCTTGTAAGGGCTTATTGGTTTTCCACTTGCAGTAGTCTGTAGAGGTGATCTTCCAAGCCTCTTCTGATCGAGGGTTATCATTATTAGCTGTTTCTGTTTGCCCAGTTCCTTCAGGTCTTATTTTTTTTGACTATACTGCCTCATCTTAACTGGTTTACTGCTTCTTCAATCAATTGTGTCGTTGTTGTTTGGTGAACTAATAATTTTTTGTCTAGCTTTCCGCTGTCTATATGGTTTTGTCATGCTTGCAGGCTGCAATTACAATGTGCAGTTTTCCAGGATCGTAATGTTTATCCCCGTCCCTAACACACCAATATTTCATCCGGTTCTTGAATGATGGAATGCATGTCATTTTGATTCTGTAACATTGGTGAGCTATCTTAACTTTATTTATTTTGGAGAATATTTACGTACTCACTTCCATTACTTCCAAGCTATATATGAACCAGAGCTTGAATTACCAAAACATGCATGCTTTCGGATTTGTTCTTCTAACTTTTGTGGATACATAAGAATTGTTGGATTGCTATTGGGATCTGTTTGAGGATCTTGCGGCTGAGGTTGGTTCCGGTAAAAATTACAAATTTGATTAGACGTGAGTTTTCCTCTCTAAAAGAGATTTGGGGGGAGGGTTGTGCAGTCGGATTAATCCGATGGAAACGGAATTTGGATTCCGGTTGACTCTGGAAAGGAGGTTGTTTGTGCACGGAGGGATGAATTCCGTTGGATTCTGTGGTATGTATAAAATTTTCTTTGAGTTTTTCGTCACTTTGAGGTCGGAAAGCCACGAAAATCGATTTTTTTCGGTCGACCGTCAACCATTCGGTTCACCGAAATCCACGTAAACGGACGACCGAACATATTTCGGTCCACCGAATTCGTAACTGGAATGACCCGTTCGGACGACCAAACTTAGTTCGGTCTTCCGTTTACGTTCACTCTGAGAAGTCTCATTTCGGTCGACCGAAACTAGTTCGGTCGTCCGTTTTCCTTATCCAACTGTTGGAAATTTTACATTGTGCTTGAGGACCCCCGACCGACCCGTCGCAGTGGGCATAAGAAGTATGAGCAAACAACAGAATTTCTCATTCCCCAAATCACTTTCCGACACACACACAAACAACAAAAATCAGTCAAAGGTGAACTGTTTTCCACTGGATTTTGTTTTCCTTTGTTTTCCGGTTGACTCCGAAAATCAATTTTCGTCACTTTCCACGCCACTAACACCTTGTATTGGTTTGAACGGTTGGACCGAGGAGAAGTAAGATAATTTTGATATACGATCTGTTCACTCGAAGAAACAAGCCGCAATTCTCGAGCAACTGCTGCCACCACTTATCCCGAACAAATCCTTGGTCTCTTTCACCCTTACCTTAATGTAAACTAATCTAATTCAGCTTGTCAAGTGAAATACATGTGAGAGAAAAATATTTATATTTATTTGGCATCCGTTCCTTTTTTTCAGTCTCAGCAGGATTATTTTCGACTTAAAGACATTAGATATGATTTCACTAATGGGGGGAGGGGTGGTGAAGACGCAAGTTCTCCTGGCGCCGTTTGGATGCATGGGCTCCCTAAACTTATAAAATACGTGGAAGTTGTTACAAGAGTTTATGACATCCAAACATTGAAGAGCTCTCCAGAATCTGAGCTTCCCGTGTGCATCCCAATGTCATATTTTGTATTGCTATTGGTGAGTTTCTCTAACTTCTAGTTTCTTCTGGTGGCTCAAAAATTTGGATCATCATGCCTCTGCTGAATTGACGAAATTACATTTGATTTTGTTATTCATTATTCACAAGTTTGATGTCATCAATTTTTTATTAAAAACTTGAACATGATTTTGTTTAAACCTCATGTAGTACTTCAATTTTTTATTACTAAATTTTCCTTTTTCTTTTGTTGTGTAAAAGATAGTTAGACAAAATAGTTGAACAATATTCACAAATCTGTTTAACAGAATAATCTTCAAAAAAATATAAAATTTAATACATGATCATTTGATCATACAATTTTGAGTAAGATATTTTGCTTCATTGGAGGACGCTTTAGGGATTTGGTTGGATAATACGCCTAGAGATCTGGAGAGTTTCTCAACATCCAAAATGCAGCTTCTAGATCCAAAATTCTAAGAGTTGACTTCCCACCGGAAACTCGCAACTGGAATGAAATTATTAAACATTACTGAATAATTAAAAATTAACTATACTTATTATAAAAAACATTAGATATAATTTTCACAGCAGATACATGATCAAAATATCCTTTGCCCCCTAGTTTGTTGTCCAAAGCTTGGGGTGTCAGTGGATATTCGAATATCCAAGCATCCGTCCGTAGCCGTATTCAAATTTGGACATTTGATCCGAGAAAAAATATCCGTAAGACTGTATTCGTATCCGATCCGTAAAGTCATGGAACGAATATGATTATTGGTACATCCGATCCGTATAATATCTGATCCAAGATCGAATTTCGTAGTACAACATCTGTATCCATATTTGTATCATATACTTATGCAATACATTATTATACCTAGAATTATTCATATTTCAACCTTGTGTGATTATATTTTGAACATATAGTTTAAATTTATTTATTCAAATAAAAATAAATCTACTGATCACATTTATTCAAGCATTGAATATTGTTCTCATTTTCAGAATATTGAGTTATAAGTTAAGATAAAATAAATTAATATTTGAAACCAAATAAACTTATAAATGTGAGTATGTATAAAAATTTGTTTAAGTGAAAATGAAAAATGTTATAAGGTTGGGAATTATGTTTACGTATGCAGATATTATCTGTATCCGCTCTGAATCCGTCAAATATCCGAACATGTATAGACTTTTCATATCCGCAAACAATCCGTATCCGTAAATTTCACGCGGATACGAATATGGATATACATACATCAAGCAAACACCATCTATCTTATCTTACGCCAAAAAAAGTAAGGGTTTTTTTTACTTCCGATCAAAACATCGTTAATTGACGACGTACCCATGGTTCAGAGAACATTGACCATGTACGTATCAAAAACAATGTAATTGACTTCATACCAATCTGTTACGGTGGGGCCCACATTCATTAACGTTTCCCGTAACGTTCCGTGATTTATCAACGAGTTTTTTACTTTCGTACTGATCAAAACATTGTTAATTAGCGACGTACTCATGGTTCAGAGAAAATTGACATTGTGCGTATCAAAAAACAATGTAATTGTCCTCGTATCCATCCATTACGGTGGACCCACATTTGTCTGACACCGTTTACGTGTTCCGTGGCGTCCCGTGATTTATCAACATTTACCTCTTATCAAGACCTTAAAACTCTAATTAGTATCCCTACCCGACCGTAATTACAACTAAAAATCCCGACCCAGTGGTGCACCCAACCCGACCTAAATTCTCCAACCAAATCCCTAGTCCCCTTTCCTGACCAAGTAGTGCACCAAACCCAACCCAAATTCTCCAACCAAAACTCTAATTAGTATCCCTACCCGACCGCCCAACCCTATAACTAGATTCTTCAAGTTGGGAAAGGGCTAAAGATTTGGCGGGAGAATTGAGGTCGGGTTGGGTGCACCATCGGGTCGGGATTTGAAGTTGTAATTGGGGTCAAGTTGGGTGTAACACTGTGTCCAGATTTGAAGTTGTAATTGGGGTTAGATCAGGATACTAATTAGAGTTTTAAGGTGTTGATAAGAGGTAAAGATTGAGAAACCACGGGACGTCACGGAAAACGTAAACGGTACCAGGCTACCAGCCGAATGTGACCCCACCGTAATGGATAGGTATGAGATTAATTACATTCTTTTGATACGTACATGGTCTATTTTTCCCGAACAATGAGTACGTTGCCAATTAACGATGTTTTGATCGTTACGAAAGTAAAAAAAACTCGTTGATAAATCACGGAACGTTACGGAAAACGTTAATGAATGTGGACCTCACCGTAACGGATGAGTATGAGGTCAATTACATTGTTTTTATACGTACATGATCAATGTTTTCCGAACCATGGGTACATCGTCAATTAACAATGTTCTGATACGGAACCAAAAAAAAAGAAAACCAAAAAAGTTAAATCATTTCCGTGAAATCTATCAGCGAGTGTGTGTTCTTGCGACCAAACCAAGGCGCAAAGCCAAGCCCACGTGGGAATCTGACTTGTCTGCACAAGCACTATTACTTGCACCCAAACAGACAACACACCAGTCAAACCCCTCATCCTCCCCATCCTACCCTCCCCCAAACCCCATCCCACTCTTCAAGCCCCCCGTAATAACCCCCAAACGCAGGGGTAAATACGTAACCCCGCAACCCAAGCCCGCCTTGCGAAACCACGTGACTCCTCTGCCACTCCTGCTGCAACTCCAACACCATGTCGGGTACGGTCACCGCCCTCCCGAGGAGGAACAAGTAAGGAGGGCGGTGACCGTATCGCGGGGTTTGGTTCCTTCCTTTCTCTATATAAACAAACCCTCCGTCCCTAAATCGGAATTTGAATTGAAATCTCCGATGGCGGTGGCGGTGGCGGAGACGACGGTGGCCGTGGCGGTGCCGGTGCCGTTGGCGAAGCCGCCGGTGGCCTACCCCGACGTGTGCGGGCGGCATAAGTTGCAGGTCGAGGTGGAGAGGATGGGAAGAGAGATCGGGTTCCTCCAGGTAGTCTCTTTCTCCCATGGTTTTGGTCTTGGAATGGTGTATGCGGATTTGTCTTAAAAAAGAAATTTCAAACACAAATTAGGAGCTCAACTTCTAGAATGACTAGTAATTGATTGGTAGTATGAAAAGGTAAAAAAAAACTTGAGTTCCAAAAGAACTTTCATGATTAGGAATATGTACTTAAAATGACATTCAGAAGTTCCACTCTAAAGTGTGATTGGTATTTAAGAAGTTGAGGAATTTGTAGAACTTCACTACCATGACTTCCCCTCGTTTTAGAGCAGAAGTCAAAAAAGTCACTCCATGTACAATTTTTTTAGGGTCTGGAAGTCTTCATGGAAGTGGAGTTCCAATTTTTTTAAAGTTTTTCAGGCTACCTAACACTTACAAGTCATTTTAGAATTTATGTTTCTCACTTCCTGAAGTTTTTCGTAGTACCAATCACACTCATAAAATGAGAGAAAATCATGCAAGTGAAGTTCCAGATTCTATGAACTTCCTGAGTTCCTAGAGGTGTTGTTTTGCCAAAGAGCGAAGGTAGAAGTGATTTTGTGGCTTGGAGCGATTAACATTGTGTTAGTCGGTTACCGCCCTGTCTAATGTGAATGGTGGCTTGTCCAGAAAATCTACTCAATTCTGAAAAAGAAGTTAAAGGGACGATTTTTAAAATATTTTCAATTTTTTGTGGTGGCTAGTGTAAAACAAATATAAATATGTTCGATCATGGAAGCAGGGAGATGAATGGACTGAGTATGCTTGGTTGTGCAAAAAATTATGACTGAGATGTCACCTATTATCTAAAAATCTAGCACTTATAATTCCTGATACTCAAAATATGAGTCAACTCCATGTAAGCCCTCCAACGCCAACAAGTGGAAATTATTTGGTGGAATTGCTAGCTTAATTGGCCAAATAATGTGTTTGATTATTTGAGGGTGTGTTTGTATTTTTGATGCTAGGCACTTGGAAAGTTCTTCGTCAATCACTTTTGTAGTATGCAAGCAAATGAAAGTGCAAAGCCTAGTGGAAATAAAGTAATCGACAAATTTTTACTCTGCAAATTTCAATCAATTATGAGTTGAAATCTTGGAAGAATCCGATGAAATTACTTAAAGGTGTTGTTTTCTTGTCAATACTATTGCAGTATTGCTGATCTGTAGTAAATAGTAAGTTGCCTTTTCCATATTTGGTGAACGTATAAACACAATAGGTCATCAGTTCAGTTGCTAATGATTCATTATAGCTGGGAAAGCTGGACATCGAATGGTATACCCTGTTGCTGGAGCTTGAGACTTCGAGCCGAGTTTTGGGTCAAGTTGATTATACTGAATTAAATTCATGAGAAGTGATCATGATCAATTCCTTCCATCATCTAATCGTTGAAATTTGAATATCATATAAGATGGTAGATTGAGTTGACTGGTTTGTAATCTCATATTCAGCGAAGTACTGTGATGAATGGAGAACTGCTATTTTTTCTTGTCTTCGATTTAGAAACTTCTTAAATTTTTAACAACACTTTTTCACTAATTTTGTGGACAAAGTAATATCTGATTTCTAGCTTGCAACATGTGAAGATTTTATAACTAAATTCCCAACAGGAAGAGTTGAGTTCACTTGAAGATCTTCAACCTGCTTCACGATGTTGTGAAGAGTAAGTTGATTTGAATCTTCTGTTACTGTGATGTTTAGTCATCTATTCACAAATCACACTGCACAACATGTTACTGTATCTTTTTGATTTGGACACACTGTTATTAACTTATTATACTACCAAATGACAAGATATTTTATTTTTTCCAGGGTAAACAAATTGGTGGGTTCAAATCCTGATCCATTGCTTCCCCCGTATGTCTAAACATGCCGAACGTATTTATGTAGGATTTTAATGTGCTTGGTTAACACCTTTTTTTAACAGAAATCAGAAAAGTGTGAAACGTAGATCTGCATGGCGGTGCATGTGGTATTTTCTAAATCTTTGCTTCTCTATTTTGTGATTTTGAAACACATTCTCACACATCCTTCTGTGCATCTTGTGGACTTTCCGTTAATTTTACGAGCCTGTAAAGTTTTGACTATAGAGCTTTCATGTGATCAGATATCATAAGAACTAGGAAGGCAAGATACATGTATAGAGAAACTACTTGTATTACAAGTTTTTAATATTCCCCAAATGTTATAATCTTTCCACACTATAACATCTCCATAGTCCTTGGGTAACACCTATAATTAATGTTGCATTTTATTACTCATCTATGTTTTATAACTTTTATCATTTTGTGCGTCTCAAATCTGAATGGTTTCTTGCCAGGAGAATACTATGTCTCAGTTTCTCATGGATGTGCTGCTCCAGTAAGTGTGCAATCAGATGTAGAAAACCAGGCTGCTGCAAATGCGAAGGCTCAAAGTGTTGTTGCTTGGGAAGACCCAGATGTTCAAGCTGCAAACCGTGTTGTGGGTGTTGTGGCTTCCCATGTTTTTCTTGTCCTCGATTTTCCTGTGGATGTGTCCTCTCTTGCCCGAAGAGTTCGTGTCTTTGTCCAAAATGCACTGGGCCATGTTGCATATGTAGATGCTTGTGTCCTTGAGGACAAGTACATGGCTGTTCAATGTTGGACGCTGGCTTCCTCAACTCCCGGGCTACATTTTGGGGGGTGGGGGTGATTTTGTGAAGAAATTAAATCCTGCTTCAACTGGTTGTGAGAAATTGGTCGACCACGCAGGCAGGACCTACATACATGCAGTTTACTAGCACGGTGCTCAGGCGTATTTTCAGGTCTGAAGTAAGCGTTCTCTACAATTTTAAGGTACCGTTCTTTTGTGTCATGCAATATGTTAGAGCCGTTTGAAAACTGTACATTTGTGACATTGTTATCTATTGGTGCGCAGGACTACATCAAAACTGCTTGTAAAAAGAAAAATTATGGGTGCAATTTCCCGTTCTATTTGTTGTGTACTAATGTACTATTGATGCACTTAAACATGCTTTTTTAGGCTTTTGCACCCAAGTGAATAACTTAAAGGAGAACGAATGTTGTTTGGAAGTATTGCGTGTTTTTGCAATCCTGGTAGCTCTTCCAATGTGGATTTGATTGTATAATTGTACTGTTTGAAGCTTAAGCTTGAACTTTGGGTTGGTTAGGAATGCTTTTCACTTTGAAGCTTAAGCAACAGTAGAAATATTACAAAACTAGGAACAAAATCGATGGTGAGTTTATTTGCCTCTTTTAGTGTTGAACTAGTATCTCTACCCAAATTTTCTCGGTTATAATTAACTACCTTTTGCATTACGATTTACTACTTGAATCCTGGAATCATGTTTATCAACCAACCTTTTTGTATAAACACAGCAAAAAAGAAGCTTAAACCAAGATATTTACTCTGCCAATCCAGCTTTTGCAGCTCTTTTATAGTATAGGGATTTAAGATCCACCCTGCCTATTGCAAATTGCAATCATCAAAATCCTGAACAGAATTAACAACCTTGAGAGGCTTACACCTCTCCAACATTTATTTACCCACACCATCAGATCAAAACAACACAGTAGCCTCGGCCTTACCATAATACAACTTCATAAATACATAACCATAACCATCTATGCACTTCAAAACAACATCCAACATTAGAATCTTTGGTCTCCTCATAAGAACCTGGACCAAGAGCAAGCCACAGGACTCCTCGCCACATACTTCCCACTACTCCAACTGATCCAACCAAACACCGAACTATTCCCGCTCTTTTTAGATTCAAACGTCACCTTATACTTAACCTTCTCCCCAACTTCACCAAACACAATCTTCCTCGGCCGAACCGTGACCCTCACCCCTCTTACTCCCTCCACTCTCACACTCCAAACCCCACTGCCCTCCCCGACGTTCGTCACCTCCCTCACGTACGTCACCTTCCTCTTCCTCCCAAACGCCACCGCAAATGACGGGTAGTTGAGGTTCCCAGGGTTCCTCCCCCGGCCCTTGCACGTGACGTTGGGGCGTTTCGTGATGGACTGGATTTGGTCGGGGTTGTAGCGGAGGGCGCAGAGGAAGGAGAGGTAGTTGTCTGGGGTGGCGTCGTAGATGAGGCCCGGATCGAGGGCCTTGTGGGGGTTGACATGGCCCGAACCGACGGCGAAGGGGGTGGCGGGTGCGCCACCTCCGGCAGCGTCGACGAGGGGGGAGTTGGTGTTGGAGGTGGTGTAGGCTGTGGTTATGAGAGCGGATTTTATTGCGGCTGGGGACCAGTCCGGGTGTGCGGCTTTCAGAAGCGCTGCTACTCCGCTAATGTGGGGACATGACATTGATGTGCCTGAATTCAAACAACAACAACCAAACATACCGTAAAAATTTAGACGTGCAGCACACATTTGAACTTGAAGTAGCGATTGGGTTCAAACTAGATTTTAAGTTGTTTAGAATGTATATTTGAACTAGGATGGGTCAGTTCAAAACGAAACCTTAAGTCTATTGTATCATAATGGAAATGGTTCCAATTCTAAAGTACAAACTAGATACAAAAAAAAAATTAAACATCTAAGAGGACATCTAAAAGGCCTTTCGATCCTCGAAGCTACAAATCACTAACCCATCTAATGGCAGCCATGAATGAGCAATTGAGTTGGAATAAACATAACCACGCAATCTACATGGAGAGCATGAAGAAATTGTACTTTCAGTCGAAATGGTAAAGAAAATACGTTTTCTGATTCTGGTAAACAAAGAACCAAATAGTATGACGAGTGGATATCAACAGTTAAATGAAAATACAGAGAACATATCACAAATGTTTTAACTTGTTTTTACGGTAAACGTATTTTTTTATAAAAAGTATCCACTAATACGAACAAACAAAATCCTACAAATCTTACTAAAAAGCCGATCGGTTTTTTGTCCTACGATTTATTACCCAGAGCTGTCTAGGCCTAACCAACCCATTTTTTGTCGTGTTTAACCACAGTGTTATTTTCCTTAAAACGGTAATTAAATAAAAGATATTAGAGATTAATTGTTTAACCAACTGAAATTAGCTTGATTGGTGGGTCCTTTGTCCTGTCTAATCCGAGACATGGTTGAATCTCAGCATCGTAAGTTACAGATTGGGATTATAAAATTATAAAATGCTTTCAGTAATTTATAAATGTTACCAGACATGATGTTAAAATCCGTCCTCCTCCCATCGGACCTTAACCCAGTAGGCCCAACGGCCCTTGACCAAGCGGCGAGTATGTTAACCCCCGGCCCAATCAGATCCGGCTTCAAAATCTCCGGCACGACCCCATTGGGCCCTCTGGAACTAAACGCAGCAACAACCGGCGACGGTTTGACCCCAAGCACGGTCCCACCGAACCCAATCAGAGCCGTCGGATTCCCATCCGACCGCGCGTATTCCCTGATAAGATCCCCCTCCGTGGTCCCCACCGCCAATGCTGGCAACAAATGGCTGTCCGCCACCAACTCCTCCCCGTTCGCCGCCGCGTTGGCCAACACCATCCCCACCCCTCCTGCTGCCTTCACAACCGCCCCCTTCTCCACACGTGCGTTAACCCCTCTATCGCAGAACACCACCTTACCCTTCGCACGTGCGGGGTCCACCGTTCCCGGTAAACACAAGTTGCTCCTATTCTTCCCGCTAAAATACACCAGCGGCGCAGGTTTAGCTCCCATTCCCTTCCCGCTATGTAAAGACACTCCTGTGAAGTGGCGTCCGTTACCGAGGCTAACGTGCGCCGGGAAATCCCGATCGAGCGTTCCGGCCCCGACGGTTGCTATCCACGGCGCCGTGTTCGCCAACGACCCCACGCGGGGCCCACTGTTCCCGGCGGAACAAGCAACGAAGACGCCTTTTTCCGACGCTGCGAACGCCCCGACGGCGATCGTGTCGTGGAAGTACTCCGTTGAGCCTCCGCCGAGGGAGAGCGACAGCACGTCGACGCCGTCGGAGATCGCCGTCTCCATTCCGGCGAGGATATCCGACCCGAAGCAGCCGCTCTTCCAGCATACTTTGTAAGTCGCCACGTGCGCTCCCGGCGCCATCCCCCTCGCCGTCCCGGCAGCGTACCCGAACAGACTCGCGTTGGAGACGGCCGCGCCGGCCGCCGTCGACGCAGTGTGGGTCCCATGCCCATCGGTGTCTCTAGGGGAAACCTTCTCGCCGGCGCCGGCGACGACGGCTCCTTTAGAGAAGCTCCGGGCGCCGATAAGCTTCTTGTTGCAAACCCCAGGACTAAAATCGTCGGCTTCCTCGCATTTCCCTTTCCATTTCTCCGGGGGTTTGGGAACGCCGGCGTCGGAGAAGCTTGCACTCTCCGGCCAAACGCCGGTGTCGAGGACGCCGACGACGACGGCAGCTCCGGCGTCGGGGAGGGAGGTGGAGGGAATCGACGGATCGAGGAGGCCGAGGAAGTGAGGGGAGCGGGTGGTGTGGAGTCCCAGAACGGGGTCGGGGTGGAGGTGGAGGACGGCGGGGTGGGACCGGAGACGGAGGACGTGGTCGGAGTCGAGGACTGCAGCGAAGCCATGGATTACGGTGGCATAAGCGTAAATAAGGTGTTTGACAGGGTCGATTGATAAGGAGTTGAGATGGGATGCGTACCAGGAGTGGTGGGTTTGGTCGGAAGGTTTATGGGTGACGTCCATGTGGACTATGTAAGTTTGTTTGGAACACAAGGTTATGGCAATGTTGGTGAGGAGAAGTATTGAGATGAAGCTTAAGTTGAGGGGTTTCATTTTGCTTGTGTTTGGAGAGTGTGGTGTGGAGTTGGGTATTTGTAGTGGAAGATGAGTTATTAGTTGTTATGGAGGTGTGGTGGGGAGTGGAGGGTTGAGTGGTGTTTGATGTTTGATAGTGGGGGTGTTTGAATTGGGTGGGTGTGAGCAGTGGTCAAATACTCAAATTCAAACGGATAGAATCCATAATGTAATGCATGGAAAAGAAAGGGCACCATGGGAGGAGGGAGAGTAGAGGCCAGAGGGTGACTGCTTTGTCTCTGGTTGCACTACCAGGCACCCGTGTATTGTGGTAGTTGTGATATTGCAAGTTTGATCCCGCTAAGTTTTAAGTTTTAACACGCGGTAGGTAGGTTGTTTATCGGCAATCCGCTTAAAAATTAAAATTAGCTATTTTTTGGATTGAGAGTGTGAAATCATACCTTAAAACTTAGAGTCGAATTTCCAGTGGAGACAAGAAAATACAATTCTAATGCCTGTTTTTTTGGTCATCTCTAGTTTGAACTGTAGCGGTTTGATGGGTATAGGAAATTCTGTATCCTTGGAAAAAAAATTAAATTGACCCTACTAATTATCAAAAAAATAAAAAGAATTAAAATTACTCGTACCAATCGTCTTGAACCAAAAAAAAAAAGCGTAGTGGTCTGAGTTGACAGTAGGGAATCAGGATTCAGAAGTCTTGGGTTTTCTGTTTTTGGTGTTATTTTCTGCAACATCATTGGGAGATGAATTGTTTTTTTTCAAATTAAAATTAAAATATTTGTTTTTTGAATTGTTTCATGATGTTATGAAATATTTGTTTTTTGAATTGTTTCATGATGTTATGAAATATTTGTTGTTTATGGCAAAAATATGTCCTGAGATATTGAACATACTTCAAACGTAACTAGAGGCATCACTTTGAAGTACTGTTGCGAGATTATATCATTTTGGAAAGTGAGAATAGATCATTACATCGATAAAACGTTATGAGACATGACGGCATCTGAACGAAGAAAGTCTCGAAAGACTACGAAATGTGTTACTTGAGTTGAGTCGTGAACCTGTATGTAAGGGCACCCTTAACGGGGGGTGCCCCGCCCGGGCACACCCCCGTTAGCGGGCGGGGCGTACATGGGGTGCCCACCCGGGCGGTGGGCGTCCTGGGCAGACGCCCGGGCGCCCATGGGAGGGGGACATGTGTCCCCCTCCTATTGGTTATTTTGTTTTTTTTTATTCTTTTTAGTTTTGGTTTTGTTATTAATGGATTGGGTATTTGTTATAAATGTGGGGTAATAATTTTTTGTAAGTGATTAAAATTAAGAATTTTCCAGAACCAACAATTTCAAGTTAAATAGAAAAAAATTAATACAACAATACTATAACAACAATACATTAATAATAATAAAATACGAAATACAACCAACCACATGAAACATCTGTTTCACGCGTATACTGTAGATTCACGCGGACTACTTTTGATTCACGCGTATATTGTGCAATCACGCGTATACTGTGCAGTCACGCGCGTTTCGAAATTCAAATATTCAAATTTCAAATATTCAAATTTCAAATATTCAAAATTTTGTGTTTAATAGTGATTAATATTGTTAATTAATTAATAGTAATAATAAGTATATCGCGAATTAAAATTATAATGTAATTAGAATTAGATTTATATATAATGTATTTTGTTAAATGTTGTGTGAGAATTAAATTTGTTTAATTAAGAAATGATGTGGATGAAAGAGAGTGTATGGTGGGTGGGGGTAGCCTGGGCATGGATAAGGGGATTTTTTGGGTGGGTTGGGTGAGCTGACGTGGCAGAGAGAGAAGCTGACGTGGCAGAGAGAGAGTGCAGGGCGCCCGGGGGTAGCCCGGGCGCTGTTAAATATGCTCTAAAAAGACATGGGAGGGGTCAGGGGACTAAATTAGCTTAAATTGCCACTCTCGAAAGTTGGACTTCTAACTTATGTTAGATTGTTTTTTTTTCGATGACCCAGAATTCCCCGGCATCCACCCCCACTTGGGATAGACGGGTTGCGGCTCCAAACTGGGGGTGGTCCAACACCATTTTCACCGGAACGCATTATCATTAAATAAAGTGCCTTGCTGGGATTCGGTCTTGTGACCTAAGGTTCGTGAACCCACGTACCTAACCAACTCGGCTGCGTCCCGGGGGACACGTATGTTAGATTGTTGGTGTGTATAGAAAAGTTGGACTTCTAACGTATGTTAGATTGTTGATACATGTAACCAAAATGTAAAATGTGTTTAAGAGACATGTTTCGTACATCTAGCATAGGAGACATTATTGTTGATACAATTACAAATATGATCATGTAATACAGCAGGTTACATATGTCGAACAAATATTCCGTAAGGATCCAGATAAAGTCAACATACAAAAACATGTATAGGAAAATAACAAAATAAGGAACAGTGATCAGAGACGACCTCATATACCGAGCCGTCGGAAGGTGACTTGCCTCAGAGAAAATATCGGCTCACATACCAGTGCGTTTGATGGTCTGCCGGTTTTCTCCCATGATAGAACAGTCTCACCGCCGATCAGGCGCAAACCGGAGTCGACGGACCACGAAAGCAGCGCGGAACCTCGCAAAAATCGGTCGCCGGAGAACTCTGGATTCGGAGACCTAAAATCGACTGAGAGGGACGAATTTCGTAGGGAGAGGATGAGAATAAAACGTGTGTATACAAGAGGAAACCGACTATGATATATATATATGTATTTAATCTTGTAATCGTCAGTGACTTAATTGCAAAAAACAATTAACATGAGGTCCAAAAATTAAATACATCCATCACCATAAGGCTAAAACCTCTAATTTCCCCCAAAAACCCCGCTGCCTCGCCACAGACCGGGACAGGTGGGCGCACGCGCGCACATGTGTGGAGAATTCTCTTCTCCTCTCTTTCCACCTACAAAGGGTCAAGTGAATAGCATGTTTATCAACATCATTCAACTTGTTAGATTCACCAATGTGTGACTAAAAGTGAGGTTAGCACATGGGAAATGGGGCAAAAGTTCTCATCTTCGTCTCAACATTGGATTTCTTCAATTGAGTTATTCATAGGAATATCTCAAACTCAATAATCCAACAATTATATACGTAACCATAGCTAGCCAACGACGTTCATAATTAGATCTCGAGTTGGTAAAGTGTGGCAACTGGCAAGGTGTAAGAGTGTAGGATTAGCAGAGAAATGATGAGCTTGTTTTGTTTGTAAGGCAATTTCACTTTATTTGGGGACATTTTGTAAAATATTTCAGAGGTGGGGGGATTTAAAAGTTAATAATGAAATCCTTTATATTTTTCTGGTCGTGTTTTCTCAAATTATTGGGTAAAGCATTTATTAGTGGCTTTGACGAAATTGAGACACATTCCTTAGATTTATAACAAGCATGTTTCCAAATGTTTGGTTTTTCCCCCACTCTCTTCTATTTAGACGCACCCTCAAAGACAAGTTCATTATGTTCAACTTTTATTATATCCTTTCTAGAACCTTATTATTAGCTCTACTACGTATATTGTTGCGCTGATGGCGATTTCCAATGTTGCCAAAAGTGCACTTGCATCATCATGCCACTAATATATATATATATATATATATATATATATATGTATATATCCCGACTAAGTTGGGGCATTATGGAATGTTGCTATGCGTGCATTTTAAAAGCACAAGCAGAAGATAAGGTCTACAACAAAAGCAAAAGAAACCATATTAAACAACGTTGATCGCACTGTGGTGGACATTGTTATTATTCCATTCGTCAACTCTTCACGAGTTCTTCATCAAAATAACTTCTGTAGTTTCCATCATTTTTGTTTCTTTATTTGTTTGCCAAGTAGACCATTATAATAATAATTTCAGAATCATGTTTTCTGATACCTCCACACGAAATCTACCTTTACACCCAGAAGTCATACGTATATAATTTTTTTTTATATTTCTTAAATTTTCTTCAGTTTGCGTGCTTCTATTGGTCAAGAGTAGTCTCCAAACCTTAGCATTAGAGCTCATGTTATGAGAGTTAGATATTGTTCCGTTAAATTATAATGGCTCACAGTGAGACTGCCTATTTGCAGAAGGCAAACACGAATCATTATAGATATCAAGTATAATCTCCAATAATAACAAAATTACAACAACAAAAACCAGAATGACAAAAAATACGCACAATACTTGAATAGTAGAACATATATAATGTTTTATGTAGGGGTGTCAGTGGATATTCGAATATCCGAACATCCGTCCGTATCCGTATTCGAATTTGGACATTCGATCCGCGAAAAAATATCTGTAAGACCGTATTCGTATCCGATCCGTAAAGTCGTGGAGCGGATATGGTTATTGGTATATCCGGTCCATATAATATCCGATCCGGGATCGGATATCCGTAGTACAACATCCATATTCATATTCGTATTCGAATATGTATTATATATAGTTATTCTTTAAATTAATGAAAAATTTATATGTTAAGTATTTTTTCTATAAATTACCCAAGTATATAACCTATCCTAAATTCCTAACCCTAAACCTACCTAAAGTCCCTCAAACACAACTCCAGCGGATATGAATACGGATACGGATAATATCCGTATTCAATTTATATCCGGATACGGATAATATCCGTATGCGATCCGTATCCGACAGATTCTAAAATGGATATTCAATTTAATATCTGTCCGGATATGGATCCGGATACGGATGTATCATTTGTTCCGCGGATACGGATACGGATATTGGTTGATTCGGTCCATATTCGTTCCGTTGACACCCTTAGTTTTATGCATAAAGTAGTAATACATAATTACATATACGTTTGGAAAGCCCTTAAAAGGAAGGAAAAAAAACCCACCTTGATCTGATCGGAAAGGCCAAAATAAGTAAGGAATCGCTAACATAGACACATTAGTGTGTAAAAACAAAATCTTAAAGGCCGTGCCGCATGCCCCAACATTCTCCTAAGCTAATGCGACGTACGTTGGACAGCATGTAGTTGATTAACTTCAATGCAAAATCACTCTTTCCAACCAATTACTTGGTGGAAAATAGGTCTGCTATTTCAAAACTTTGTTGCGAAAAACTTTCAGACGTAACTATGTGGTATGTTACGTATGTACCATAGTCCATAAAGAGCCTCTTGGTTAGCATTTCATCTTTCTTATACCCCTCACAACTCATATTTATATTGTAATACCATGTAATTTCTGTTACTTCTTGGTTGAAACTAGGGCTGAGCAAGGACAGGTCTGTCCGGGTTCGGTATGTACCGGAACCAACCAGTCCGGGTTCCGATCCAAACATTTCTGAAAATTCGGTTCCGGTCTGGTTTTTGTTTTTTCCCTTTAATTTTTAAGGCAAAAATACGGTCCTGGACCGGACCAAATCCAACCGGTCCGGTCTCTGGTCTGAACCAGTCCAGTTCGATCCGATCTGGACCCCGAAAAAAAATCTGATCCAGACCGGATGCTCACACCTATTTGAAATCACTACTCCTTTTGACACTAGTATCTCGACACGTCGCACAACTGCACTAAGGCCACAACATTAAAAGTTAGAAGGTACCCTTTGATTTGAAGAATAAAATAATATTCTGACGTTATATTATAATATTAACTAGTATTTACAACATTTTGTAAGGGGCAAAATGGAAATATTGTAAAAAAAGAAATAAAAGTACGAAACAAAGGTTATTTCAGATTTGATTTTGCTATTTATAATATGTATCAAAGACCGTTTCAACGTCACAGACCATTTTTCTTACGCATCCATTTTTTTGCGTGATATTTTCTTTTTAAAAAGATTTAGATTGTTTATCCTCTTTTAAAAGATGTATATATATAATAAAATTATTTGTGTTATTGAAATAAAATAAAATACCTCGGACTGCTTATCTAAGCATTTTATTTTATTTGTAGTTAAGGTGACGATAATAACACAAATAATTCCCGAGTTCTCATATAGATGATAAGTTCTTAGAGAGAGACACAAATTTACGTTCCATACTCTACGTGACTGTTGAAAACTAACTTACTATTTACTTATAGTGATACACTTTGTGTGTCGATAAAATAAGCAAGATGTATTATTAAGGTCATCCTCATCAAAAATATTATCCCAGTTTTCATTCTCTCTCCCACGTCATATGTCACGCTTCACTGTTTTTAACCACAATTTTATTATCTCTTCTTATCAATTAGGGGTGTAAGCGGGTCGGGACGAGTTTTTGCCTCACCGCTATCCGTCCCGCTTAAGTTAAGCGGGTAGGTGGGGCGGGTTAGAAGTTCTTTTTATCAAAGCTAAATACAAATAATCAAACCATTTTCCTTAACACTTTCCATTTTGATCAAAACTAGATACAAAAATCAAGAAAAAAATCAAAACTAAATACAAAAAAATCAACACTAAATACAAAAAATTAAACAAATTACAAGGGTTATGCGGGTGATACTTTTTTGTCTGCAATCCGCGTTAGGCCGGGTGTGTATGTGTGGGGGGGGGGGGGGGGGTTGTTATACTCGCTACAACCTTATTATCAATCACAACATTTAACGAAAACACTTTGGTGTCAAATCAACTTTTCTCTTACATCCAACTTATTTCCTGCTCTTTACAAATAAATATTTATTATCTTTTAACTTTTATATATTAATTTTAATTATTAATAAACTTAACTATCAATGTTTTTTATTTCTTATTTTTTTCATTGTCGGACAAACGTTCATAAATAATTAATTTATTAACTGCAAGCAGTGTTTACGCAACGCCTAGGCGACCGGGTGCGCCCCGTCACCTATGCGATTGTGCGACCGCCCAGCTTTGGGCGGTCATTTTTTAAATATTTTTAAATCAATTAAATTTGATAAAATAGTTAAACAATCAGGTAAAATCGGGAAAAATAGGAAAAAATGCACAAATATTATCTAAAAATACCATACATGTCTAGGCTTAAAAAAGACACATAGTGTAGGATCGTGTGGGTTATGGGTCCATAATTATGGCTAATCCTAATTCTCTACTTGATTAAGCAATCAAATGCGCAGTGGAATAAACAAACAAAACTTAGAGAAAGGAATAATGCAAACCCCAAGAAGTCGGGGGATTTTTATAGAGGTTCGGCACCCCACCTGGGTCCTAGTCCTCTCTTGCAAGCTCCGCTCGGATCACGAGCTCCGCTCACGACTTCATTAACCACTCCCCATTCCGGGTCGGGAGAGAACGCATTTACAATCTTCAAACTCGCGAACAACCCTCGCCAAGTTTGGCTCATCCTCTCACAATCCGAGAGGGATGCTTCGGGCTTTCACCGAAACCTTTACTCTTCTTTGACAGCAACAAGCTTGAGTGAGACAATCACTCTCTAAACTTGAGCACACTTGAGAAAGATAAGAATTGATTTTAAGTGTGGAAATTGAGGCTTGGAGTGTTTGGATTGATCTCTCTAATGTAGGAGGCAAATATGTGTGGGAGAGTTGTGTTAAAATGTGTTTTACAACTCTCTATATAGGCATTAGAGAGGATAGATCCATTGGGGTTGATTGAGTGAGTGTTGGTGTAGGATACACAAAACAGAAACTCGCAGGACCAAAGTCTGACGTAATTTGGTCGACCGGATCGGGATGAACGGTTGAGCGTTAGGCAGTTTTGAACTCAGTTCGGTCGACCGGTTAGGTAACGGTCGATTGCCCAACGATAAGACTCTGGTACACTTAAGTGATCGGTCGAACACCGAGTAGGGTTCGGTCGATCGATTTGCACCAGACACTATGGGGTTGACAAACAATGATCTATTCGGTCGACCGAGCCAAGGTCTAACGGTCGACCGATTTCCTCCAGGAGATTTGGGTTTGTCAAGAGATGGGCATTCGGTCGACCGAACAAGGTCCTCGGTCGACCGATACATAAAAAAGTATATGGGGTATTTTTGTTTTAATACGAATACGACCGTTGGGTATATACGACAAAACTAATGGTCGAAAAAATAAGTTCACACGGTCGACCGAAACCGGGCAGTGAAAACACAAACAAGATAATTGATCCTCCGGTAGACCGAACGGTCTGTATCGGTCGACCGAAAGTGGGCAGGCAATTTGGGTTCAGGTTTGGTGTTTTCCGGTCTAAGTTTGGGTGGTCTATCGAAGTCCAAATTATGTGAAAATTCGTGTGTGACTTCTATAAGGAACCTAGTGTGTGTTTGAGTTGATTTTAGCTCAAGTATGCTCAATTTACACAAGTTCCTAAGACTCAAAGAAAATACAAAATACATGTCTTCAAAAGAGCTTGATTACATGTCTTGACTTGATTTTCCTTTCTTCCTTGAGTCTTGATCACTTGTAGATGTTAGCACAAAGCAATATATATGCAATGCAATATGTGTGCTACTCTACATGATCATAATTAAGATTAGGTTGATTAAATCATCAAAACATAGATTAAGGCCAAAATGCCAACACATAGTTCCTCGACTAAGGTCTCACTAGGCACCCCTCTACCCACCTAAACACTTAGGTATACAATTTATTGCTTAGTAGTACGATTACAAAGGTAGTTAACTAACTCAGAGTTCATACAATAGCAAATAAGGGAGAAATTAGAATTACAAGCTAACTAAATAATTCCATTGGACACATTGATCTAATGTCCAACTGTGAACCATATCAAATCCTCCACCACCATCAGAGTCGTCAGAGTTGTTCTCGTTCGGATTGTCGACGTAGACATCATCTTCTTCAGTTTCTTCATCGTCGGATTGGACATATTGCTCGTCGATGTCCATCAGTGGTTGAGAACTCGATGCACCTGGATCTCCAGAACTAATGTGAACGATGACATCATCCATGCCAACACCTAATAACGACACGTCAGATGTAGTGGACGTGGATCGACCAAAGCATCTCCGTGAAGAAGAATGACCTAAAGTTGCTTCCAACTTCAAAACTAAGCACCAGACCGGAGACTTAATCGCGAAAACTTGATTATTAGGAAACTTGAAGATTAGAATAGAATGATGAAGAAGAAGAGAGTGAGAGAGGTGTGAAAAATGAAGATGTTTATATAGGATTTGGGGTAGTGACAATCTTGTAATTTAAAAAAAAGAAGAAGCAGATAACCGTTGGAGAGAACTCTCCAACGGCTATCGCCTCGGCGGTCGCCCAGGCGACCACGCCGAGAGGCGGTCGCCTAGTGCCTAGGTTGTCGCCTACCTGCACACTCAAGTTTATAATCACAATTAGTAAACAAAACCCATCAAGATTATATTAATGATTGCATATAATTAACATTACAACAACTAAGAAGTAAATAATTAAGACATTTTTAATTATCAGTCTGACCATAACGTTACCAAATATTATCAATCAAATCCGTTTGAAGAGATAAATGTATCTCCCCATCACAAATTTAATATATATTATTCAAGTAAATATCAATATCGACAATATAGTCGAAAGAATATTTGAATGACTCATCATCATATGTTCTTCTTCTACTACTTTTATGTTGATGTCGATCTTACGAATTCACTTGTATTAGCGTACTACTATCATATTGTGAATTATGATACAAGTCATCATAATTTTGTTTAGCATGTCGACATTCCTTGCCAGAGATGGCTTTTGAATTATTACGAATCGCGATTAAAGCACTCCAAATGTGTGCCATACATCCTTGAGTGCTGCTTCTTGGTATTGAGCAATCAATCTAGCTTTAGGAGTATGTGGAAGGATGATCGATTGGATGAATGCAGCCTATTGTGGATAAATATGAATAGTGAGATAATATCCCATATTGTAACGGTGATCATTGACCACATAATTTATAGGTGATGCCTTACCACCTAGAACATCATCAAAAACTGAAGATCTATGAAACACATTAAGATCATTACATGAACTTGGTATGTCAAAGAAAAAAATGCCAAATTCATAGATCTTGGTGAAAGGAATGTGTTCTAAAAGTTTTACTTTTATATGTCAATTATTATGAATTGGATGTGCAAACATTTTATTCCTTGATTATGGTATTCGTCTTTTGGAAGTGTTAAGGAAGATACGCTTGACCCTTAAACGTAGAGCTCTAAAAGATAATGGTTTACATAAATCAAAAGTTATTCACAATCATGGTAATTAACATGGAACATTAATTACCGAGATAAGATTGTCGTGTTGGTCATCGATTATAATTGCTCTACAAATAATTGACGACACGAGTATATGAAAGAGGAAAAGATTACTTTTATATATTGAACATACCTAACAAGTAAAACATTATGGAATTGTGTTTCGTGTCATTAATGTTTTACTGTGTCTTGGATCCTAAGATATGAGACTTGTATCTTTTCACTCAAGAAATGCTTAATTTGATTATTGTCAAAAACTATCAATGAGTATAGTGATAAATGCAATAGTTGGTTGAACATGACTCGTGCTGGAAAAGATAGCTAGTCAAACGATTATCGTTGCCCCTCTTAATTGAGTAATGTTATTAGTGGGCCCCTTGATAAAGTAAAAATTTAATGTGCATAATGTAATTTGAGTTAAGTTACATAATTATAATTAGCTTAAAGAGATCAAGAAATGAATATAATACAAAAGTGACATATTTCTACTTTGTATATATTCTTAATATCATGAGGCAAGGGACGGACACAAGTTGTGCACTTACATCACTAAATGGATCGTGTTTAGTTCGAGTGGAACAAAGACATTTATGCTAATTGGGAAACTATAATGTGTAGCCAGATAACGCTTATAGTTTGAGATATTAAGTGTTTAATATCGCTGTCAATTTAGCTTAGATCCTCATATAGGTCACACCACAAAACTGGAAAATGTACACATGTGGTGAACGAGAAAAAATCAATATGTCATGAGAATTGACATAATTAGAGTTATTGAGTTCATATGATGTATCGGGTTTCATGTGAAAAAGGAATACATGTGGTGAACGAATAAAATCAATATGTCATGAGAATTGACTTAATTAGAATCATAATAAATTCATGTGAGGTGTGTATATTATGGGGTGTAATAATTTAATATTACATAAGATATGAATTTTCTAAAGCCCCAAAAGATCAAATTTTGTTGGAAATAAATCCAAAATTTGACAAAGGCCAAATCGGGGTCAAACACGGTGAACCGTTTAGGGTTCGGTCGACCGAGGTGTCTTCGGAACGGTCAACCGAACGGGGAACGAGTAAACACAATTGATTGACCGAAATTGTCTGGAGTGCCTGGACAATTGAGTTCGGTCAACTGAGTGTGAACGGTCAATCGAGAGAAAATATCTTGGAATATTTTCGGTAGACCGAAGGTGACACGATCGTCCGATAAATGTTCGCCAGGAGAAATTTTGGTGGGTCAACGGTCGACCGAGCAAGACGTGGATCGTCCGAATTTTTCCAGAGAATTTTTCGCATGCATATTCGGTCGACCGTCTAGCTCATGGTCCACCGAACATGTGTTATAACTGAATGGTTCGGTTAACCGAGAAAAACTCTCGGTCAACCGAACAGTGCGATTTTTGCCTGAATTATTAAGAGAATAATTAGATCATGGGTTGGATTAATTCCATATTTAATTAAACGTTTTTGAGGATGCTTATGTGACAATTTGAGATTAATTTTAGGAGAGAATAAGCAAGAGATCATGACTAAAGAATAGTTCTTGATAAGGATATTTCGAGAGCCTATAAAAGGACACCTCGTCCTACTTGTTTATGTTAATGCAAAAAAAAATTCTCTCATTAATCTCTCACTTTAATCACCACGAAAATGTTTTAAGTTTTGGAGATAGAAATCTCCGGAACTTAAAGAGGGGTTATTAGCTAGATTCTAAGTCTAATTAGAGATTGATTGACTAGCTCCTTTCTCTCTAATCTTGTTTAGAGTTTGGTGAACACTTGGAGGCGAATCAGCGGGCGATTCGACGAGCAACAGAACTCTGGATCTTCTGAAAGGTTTTAGAGAACCTTTGGGTATGATCCTTTATTCTTTGTTTATTTTAATATTTATAGGAATGCATGATATTAGAATAAACAAATACATGTATGTAAAATCAATGAAAATATGAAATCGATCTTGTATGTTCGTATTAAAATTTTAAAAATATACACATACATAGGGACACAAAATCCTACACTTGGCATGCTACAACCAAGGATAAGTGTTGTTTTTCCACTTCGGCTTGATATTGTGCTTTCTATGCATCTGGATAGTTTTCCACTCCCAGTGCTTGTAGTTAGGGGTGTAAGCGGGTCGGGTATGGGGCGGGTATGGTTATACTCGTACACATACTCGCCTAACTAAACGGGTACGAGTATATACTTGTTTAAATATTGTTGTACCTGTACCCGTCTCATACACGTTTAATAAACAAGTATGAGGCTGGTATAACGGGTATTGTGGGTATAATTTTTGTTAACAAAATGAGTAATTTTGCTAACAAAACGCAACTTCAAAGAATATAATTATTGGATGAGAAAGATTTAAGCCAAAAAGATGTTAAATTTACAATTTTTGAGATTAGGATTTAAGCCAAAATGATGAGAAATTACCAATTTTCTCACAAACAAGCCTTGAAACAACCATTTTTACCAACAAAAACCTCACTTTTTATTATTTTAATTATATATTATATATTAACTAAATAATAAAACGGGTAAATAGGTAAACGGGTATTGGTAGAGGTATACCCGTACCATTTATTAAACGGGTAAAGCGGTATGAGTAAACAAGTATACTTTTTAAATGATTATAAAACTGTACCCGTACCCGCTTATTAAATGGGGCGGGTAAACATGTAATACCCACCCCAGTTACACCCCTACATGTAGTCAATGTTTCGTATCATGCAAATGAATCAACAATGCCCCCCGATGTGAAGTAGCCTCACCAAGTCCGTTGATGTAGGCCTTCTTAAATATTCATCACCAAATTAGGCAGTGCTACATTCAATAAATTTTTGCAGGGCGTTTGTGGTTGTTCCTTCACTTAGTCGTAAGTATTCATCGATTGTATCAGTAGTTGTGTCGTATGCTAACATTTGGACGACTCCTGTGCATTTTTGTAGTGCTGATATTCCAAGTCTGCTAGTTCCATCAAGTCTTCTTTGAAAAAATACATCAGTATTCTCAAGAACTTCTAGTATACCAAGAAAGACATGCTTACACATTCTAAATCTTCTTTGGAAAATATAATATGGTAGACAACATTTTCAGTAAAGTAATCATCAAAAAGATAGTTATAGCATGCTTTATGATCTCTATCGTACGTAGTTGGGACATCAATTGACTTGTCTCTGCCTCATCTGAGAGTTTGAAGAAAACATCTTAGATAGCTACAGGGGATAATCCAATTAATTAGTCTACTATCGTGAGCCTTGCATGTTTATTCTTATCGTCAGAGTCAAAAGAAGTTGAGTTAGAAAAACCAGCTAAATTCATTTGCTAAATTTTGAAAGATCGAGATAAGTAGTTGGGGATGAGTGAGAAAAGAGAAACAACTAAAGGAGTTGGGGTTTGAAATGATAGGAAGCACGTGCCTTCTCATAGTGTTTTAAAAATCGTTGGGACGATATTAATGTCAAGAATATAATATGTGCAAAAATGAAAGGTGAGAATATAATATTTTCAAAAGTAAAAGTTATGAATATATTCTCTAGCAAAGTGAAAGGTGAGAATATATTCTCTCTGGAAAAGTGAAAGTTGAGAATATACACTCTGGAAAAGTGAAAGTTGAGAATGCATCATTTGAAAAAGTGAAAGTTAAGAATATATTTTCTCTCGAAAGTGAAAGTTTGGGGTATATACTTTGGAAATATGAAAGTTGTTAATATATTCTCTGGAAAACAACAAGCATAACAACAACAAAATTTACTCCAAAACTAGTTAATGGTTAAGTTGACAATAATAGGAGCATAACAACAACCACTGATGTTTTAATCCAAACTAGTTGGGTAGGCTAACAATACAATTTGCATATAATACATTATAGTATAATAATTAAAATCAAGTACACATGAAAACTACAATCCATTAATAGAGTTCAGCTAGTCATTAATTTATTTTTAATACTTTGTTCCTCGGGTGCCAATGTCTCCTTGGTCAACAGATTATTAAATGTGTCACATTTCACTTTTATCAATGCGGATTCCACCTCTTTCTCTTTTACTTCCAAGTCTCCATTTTTGATACTGAAGTCTTTAATTTTCCAACACAAGATCTACATTTTGTGCCTCTTTGTACCACTTCAGGTGGTCACCTAGACTATACACAACTTCCGTTGACGTGCCAGAGGACTTACCATTCTCCTTCTCCTTTTGTTTTGCTTTTTTAACACCTTCAGGACGAGTAAATGGTTCAGTTCCAACTTCATCACTAATTGGTGTTTACGGGATTGAAGGTGATGAGAAGTCTCCAATTTCAGTGCTCTGAATTCTTTTGCCACATCTACCACTCCTAAGACTATCTTCCATATGGTCAGATACCTTCGGACATCCACGTCGAGTATACATGATAGAATAGTTCATTATTGGTTTCCATTTAGTGTACATGCTCAACAAAATCCATGAATGTTGGAAGAGAAATTTTGAATTATATGTTCGCTCGTAAATACAATGAGTCTTTCTAATAACATCTTTGTCTTTTATTCTGCTCCTTCAAATGGTTTCGTCGTAGCAACTTACCTAGTTGATTACATACGCTCCGGTTCTTCTGCACCGACCATTCAACATAGATTTATTGCTTTGAATAATGATATAGGGTTGGTTTGTCGTGTCAATTCGTATAAGCCTTCTATCTTTGTTCAAAACTGACTTTTTTTATTGGTACCAACAACTGCATCACAACTGATGTTCATGAATGTTTTGTGCAATGTTGTGGATAAATCTCAGTTTCATCATCAACAAGTTCCACTTCATTCTCTTCCTTGTCATCTTGAGCTTGAGAATGTCTTGAACTCCTTTTATACCATCAAAAATTTTGGTAGTTTTGGGGATGATTTGGTGGAGGAAAAGGCGGTTGGGAAGAAAATTGTTGTGAACTTGGGAATAAGAAGTTATTGGTAAAATAATTCAAATACAAGTTCATAACCATGTTACTCTGCATTGGAACCTAAAAATTTAGTTAAGAATCAAAACTAGGTTCATGCAGAAAAGATTGGTTGCGAGTTTGTATTTGTTGGACGACGTAGATTATTCTCATATTTTAGAGGGTCCATTTGAAGTAAATCAAATGAATATTGAGACAAGTAGATGAAAAAAATTGAGGTGAGAGATTGTGAAGACGTGCAAGTTATAATAAAATGAATGAGTTTTTGTAGAATTTGAGAAATAGAGTTGTTGGGAAAAGATAAGTTGGAAGAGTAAAACTGAGAATATAATCTTTGAAAAAGTTAAAATTAAGAATAAATTCTCTCGAAAAGTGAGATTTGAGAATAAAATATCTCGAAAAAGTAATCATGAAAATGTAATTGTTGGAAGAATGAAAGTTAGGAATATATTCGCTTGTAATCATGTAGTTGTCTCATTCGAATTAATCACCGTTATTTGAATTTTTGAAATTACAAAATTTATATAAAAATATGAGTATATATTTGTATATCTTGAAAAGGTAAATTGTTTTGTGAGTTTTTTAAAAATTAATATTTTTTATTAATAAGATAATTAGACTACAAAACTTCTTATTTTCTCACTAAACGGTGGGCCCCACAACAAAGGAAAAAACAAAAACAGACCCAACTTCTTCTGGCGCATAGAGTGTGGGTTGTGGGTCCCACCCCCAAATTAATATTTGGGATGCTGGGTCGGGGACCCGATCGGACGGTTGGACCCGGTCGGACGGGGAACCGATGGTCCGACGACCAGTTCAGCCAAAAAATCGAGCCTCTAATCGAACCGTTCCGAACCGGATTGGACCGGGTCGGACATAGTTGGACCGGGTGGTCGGACCGGATATAAAAATATTTCAAATTTTCTTAATTTTTTAAAAATATGAAAATATGAGGATTTTAGATTCTTAATCCAAATATTGTTTTCTCTAATTCTTATTCAAACAAATTTGTCGAGTTAAGTAAAGATAACAAATTTGCTGAATTAAGAAAATTGTGATTAATATCATGAATTATATTTTATGTTTGGTATGTATATATTAAATAATTCTATAGAAATCGGTTCAAACCGGTCCGACCGTTAATATTTATTCGGTTCTGTCCAACTTCGGGTCTAAAAAATGATGACGTCATGCTGACGTCATCAACAGTTGGACCGTGGTTCGGTCACATTGAACCAAAACCAAAGTTTTGTCGGTTCGATGACCGGTTCAGTTCTGAAAACCTTGGTTTTAAGTCTCTTGTGCGTTGAAGAGACATTTTTGTTGAATGTTAGTGCAAGACCTATATTTGAAAAAAAATCAGTACTCAACATTTTCTCACAAAATTTTCTCCATCATCCATTGCTGATGCCCTATATAAGAAGAAGAGAGTTCGATCACCAACATAAGAGAAAAGGTGCATCAGGTCACCCTTGGCGAATCCTAGACGTCGATGCAAACAATGACATAGTGGCTCTATTAACGAACACGAACAAAGATGCATCCATACAAGTAGGATTAGGGCAGAGCGAAACCCGGACCCGTCGGTCCGAGTTCAGTCTGGGAAGTTGTGATTTGGTCCGGTCTGGGTTTCGGTCCGGTCCGAACCGATTTTTTTTTGTTTTTTAATTTAAAAAAATCGGTTTTTGACCGGACCGGACCGATTCGGTCCGGTCTTCGATCCGCGGGCATCCAGTCCGGACCCCGGATAAAAATCCGGTCCGGTCCGGTCTGGACCGGATGCTCACCCCTAAGTAGGATTATAAACTGGTCGAATCCGGAACGGGTGCAACCCACTTCCCCCAAAACCCATTGACAACCCACATACTTAATGGGTCGCGGATCGGGTTCACGGGTTGACGAATAAAATCATAATTAATAAAACCTAAACAACATAACTCCCTACCTATTTGCTAGTGTTAATGTGTTGATTGTTATCGAAAATCAGGTGCTAGTGAGATACTTTATTTCTATTTCTAACAGATAATTTTTTGTTAAATACACACACGGTGACGCAGAATGTTTTAAATATATAGCTATAATTATTATATTTATACGATTGCCACTAATATTATTATAAATATATAATGATTATAAATATTATTACATTTATTAATCCCAACCAGACCTACTAAGAAACAAGGTTCTAAAAACCGGACTAGACCGGACGGTTCGACCCGGTCGGACCGGGAACCAATGGTCCAGCAGCTGATTCAACTAAAAAATTGAGACTCTAGTTGAACCGTTCTGAACTGGATTGAACCGGATCACATCGTTGGGTTAGACCGGTTGGTCGGACCGGAAATAAAAATATTTCAAATATTCTTAATTTTTTAAACATCACCGCAGAAAAAAACTACTTACCAAGGGGATTGGATGATGGATTGATTGCTCTAGGTTTTGAGTATTTCGATTTCAGGTTGGAGTTTTTGGTTATTTTTTGTGGTGAATAGATTTAGATTTTAGATTGTTTTACGTATTTGTTGTGCTTCTATTTTTGTTTTTTGCTGAATTTATCTGAATTGGTAAAAGTTTATTTCTATTAGGCATAGGGGTGAGCTTCGGTCCAAACCCGGACCGAACCGGACCGAACCGGACCGGACCGAAACCCGAATTTTCGGAAAGTCCGGACCGAAGACCGGACCGAATAGGTTCGGTCCGGTCCGGTCCGGTCCGGGTCGGTCCAAAACCCGAATTTTTACCTTAAATTTTCGGTCCGGTCCGGACCGAAGACCGAATTTTCAAAATTTTGAGGACCGAAGACCGGACCGAAAAAATTCGGTCCGGTTCGGTCTGGACCGAAAAATTCGGTTCGGTCCGGGTACCCGGACCGGACCGAATTTTGCTCACCCCTAATTAGGCATGCTTCTCTATGTGAAGAAGAATCAATTTTCTCTTATTTTCTTTTTTGTGCATCCTTCCTATGAGGTTGGCTCCAAGATGTTAATGCTATACGTGATATGTCTGACATCATGAAAACAAACATATCCAATATACTAAGATTTATGTTGCATTTCCATTAATATACTTCATTTTCTCGGTAGATGTACTTCCATGTCGAATTTTTTTGCATGTTGCAATGACGACATCTATAAGATCATTTTGTCGTTAATGGGCGTTAAGTTTGAGTTCGACTAGATTGCTTTGAAGACTTATTGGAATGGATGGAAATCAAATTGAATGTTTATTTTTTTAGTAGCGGTTTGGGTATGAGACGAAACAATTATTTCTCCTAATTTTTTTATGGATATTATGTGTAGATGACTAGATAATGTCATAAATAGTATTGAAGGTTGATTTTGATTCTACAATATGTATATATTAAATATTAAGTATGATTTTGGTTCTACAATATGATGTCATGGATACAATTTTTTAGAGAAACCAAGACATACTTCTACAATATGTATATATTAAATGATTTTAAAGATTTCGGTTCAAACTGATCCGACCATTAATATTTATTCGGTTCGGCCCAACTTCGGATCTAAAAAATGCTGACGGTTCGATCGTGTTTGGACAGTGGTTCAACAACGTTGAACAAAAATCAAAACTTTATTAGTTCGACGTTCATGCTCTGAAAACCTCGCTAAGAATAGGTGTCGATATTGGGTAAAATTTGGAACGAATGACTCATAGTCATTTACCCTTCAAATCCTATAAACCAGATATCATTTATTGATCTATCCTCTTCTTCCTAATCCCATTGACTCAAGCCACCGCCCGTCGCCGCCCGTCTCCACGGTCGCCGGCACCGACCACCCCCAACGGTACGCTTCATTCCCGACCCCCCTAGACATTAAGTTGGCGTCCTTGCATAATCTGCGGTTCTCTTTCGCCGTATTGGTGGGAAGTCTAAGAACATAAAAATCGTTTGCATTGGAGGAGAATAACGTACGTAGGACGAGTTGTGTCGCGGATTGTGTTATAAGAAATCAGAATTGCAAAATCTAGTAATTTGTGACGAAAGATTGCTCACAAACTTCATACAATAGTACTCTTTTTCCCTTCTATTGGCTAGGTTTTAGATTTCTTTGTGAAGAATGAAAAGGGCAGTAATTGGAAGATTCCTTGGTATTTCGATCCGATCACCTAATTTTGGTTAGTTATGCTCAATCAGAGTGAATCAAAGAAACTTGGAAGTCGAGGCAGTGACTTGACCAAGCTGTCCAAAGTATCTGAATTGAGATGATTCAATAACTTGACTTGACCTTAATGTCCAAGATTGGCAAGGCCTGCTTGGGCTCGTCTCGTTTACAACCCTAGCTAACAGTCCAAGACTCCACCCCCACTCAGGAGTCAGCCACACATTTTTAACCAACACAACTTCCACTGAAGTACGCATTTTCTACTCAATTTTAACATCTTCTTCAGAAGATAATGCATTCCTTTTGCATTAATACTTGCCGTTGTCCCATCCCACGAAACATTGCAACATTGCAACGTAACCATAAACGCTGTAGATAAGATTGGCATTTCTAGCGAACTTATGCTCTTCTATTGTATGGTTTTCTTTTTCAACATTCATTGTGCTACTGCAACTTATCTGTGGTTTCTGATCTTTAAATTCTTCTTCAATTGCACCATGGTCTTTTGCTTAGATTTCATAAATATTCACAAGTTGTTATCTGTTACATGATACAGATGCCTCACAAAACACGACCGATGACTGCACTTTTAATTTTTACGGGAGTAAATGTCGTCTTACTGCAAACAATCTCTCCGGTGTATGATTACGTCTGCTTTCACCCGTACTGGGAACGAAGGGTACGTGCATATACCTTTGTTCATATTTTTGTCCTGCAAACAATATCATCTCCTGTTTGTATTAGGATAAAATTGGACTTTTGGGAATACATGAAAACCTGTCAACTTTGGTGTTTATTAGATACTTTTCACAGCATGTAATTGGCATAATCAGTAGAGCAATGTTTCTTTTTCTTTTTCCCCTTTTCTGATTGCAATACCTGTTGCTTTGAATTGAGTCCTCTGTATAAGGTTGTAATTCCTCTATGGTTGTTTTCTTAGCGGGAACAGCATCGTAAGGAACGTGAAGCTGGCAAAACACTAGAATCTAAGTTGAGTTAGTTGCTGCTTGATTCAGGTATGCACGTAAACCACTCCCATAGGTTATTATTCTTGGTGCCTTGTATGATGTGGCTTCTGGTCTAAATCATCTCTGATATGAATTAATGTTCACAATAACATCTAATTAATGTCATCACTCGAGGGTGTATACACAATGAAAGGAAAAATGGACCTCTAAATTCTTCCTGCAGGGTGCTCGAACTTTAGTAAAAAAATGCACTTAAAGTTACAACTATCTCATACAATTCAAATATTCGCACTGCCTTGTTAGGTGGTTTATTAGGACAATGATTTGTTTCATTGAGGCAATTTGAAAAATCTTTGGGTCGTGTGACATGGTTTATTAGTACAAGTCCACACATACGTTTTAGAATTTTGTTTGTTTTGGACCTTTTGGTTCTAAGAAGGGGAGGAGAAGGTGGACTGCTACACATACATTCTGTAACTAGAAATAAAAGTAATTTGTTTCTAGTTTTCAATCATGTTCATAATGTATTCATCGTACATCTAAATATTATAAATTTATATACCTATAAAATTAGCAAAATGACATTAATTCTACAATATTTCTTTTTTAAATTATATTTCATGCTGTATTGCACAGGTAGGAAAGGTAGATGGAACTTTTAAAATCGATACCGGCCGCGGCCAGGATGGTACATGAAGGCGACACAACGCAAATTGAGTTGATAATTTTTGATGGGTGGATGTAAAACAAGAGATATGAGTGGTTTGGCTGGATATGAGCAAGACATATACAGGGTTTAGATTTGAATTTCTCATGACTTTTAGTCTTGTAATGTGTGATATAAAAAATGCTTCTACCGGTGGGCCTTTTCCTTTATATTGCATCAAATTATTCAAAAGAATTTTCTGTAGATTTGTCTTTGTTTTGTCCTGCTACAATTTGTACTGAATTCAGTTAGAGATAAGAAGAGGTGGCTGTGCATCTCTTTTGTGTTATGATAGCAAGAATACGTTAGAAAGCCCACAAAAAGGAAAGAGAACTGGTAAGGTGGTTGACCCTTTTGTTCTCCTTTATTTCTTTGAAGATGTAAAATATGTATACAAAAAATTTAGTTATCTTCTAATGATAAATACTAAATGGGAAAACAAATTTTGACTTCACTAAAGGTCAAAGTCGATTAAGAGGGCCAACAGAAAAAAAATCAAACTTGATTGCCTTGTCATTTTTTAATCTGAAGGTTTTTAGCTGGTACTGCAATCGATTGGATGTTGCAGTCTTGTAGATATGCACATTATAGTACATCGGTGTCTTCTCTACCCTTCCAGCTGCTAATTGATGGAAAAGAAGAGTTTGCATTTTAATTAAATAGGAGAAGGGTGGTTATTGAAGAATGTGCTGGGGCCATATCTTCATTAGAGTGGTTCTGGATTGTGAGTATAAATATTCTCTCTCTTGATTTTTTCAATTCATTTTGTCATCCTTTTGTGTTGTTACTGTAATTTTTTCATTAAATTGTAATTTGTAGAATTGGAAAGTAATTACATAGTGATGCATTCCATAAGATGTTGTGGATTCCTGGGTGTTGTAAAGAAAAAAAATGCTTGCTTGATATTTAACTTGTGCAAGTTTCCTTCGTTCATGTTGATTAGAGAGCATGAGCTAGAAATTGACAATAAACATCTCTTTTGTATTTCTGCAGAGATATACCACATCACTTCTAGTGTTACATTTTGCAATAGCTATTTTTATCTTTTATCACGATAGAGAATCAAATAGACATTCAACCATATGAAGTATTGCCCCATTAAGGGCGTGCTCTTAAACATAGGCTGATATAAGCTATCAAAAGGAAATAAAGATTGACCTCTTTGTTGGTTTAGTGATTTCATCTGCAAACCAAATCAGGCTCCCTTACTTGCATGTCTTGGATAAATTTTGTAAAGAGCAGTGTCACTATAACTAGTCTGTTTGAGAGATTTGATTCTGTTCCTAATTCTTTGTCGGGGCTTATGTTTGAGTTTGCACTCCTTTGGAGTTGACACCTTCTTCTTATCCTCTTCCTTTTCAGAATCATCCACCACTACATATGAGAAAACAGTTGGTGGTATGTCATCAAGATCCTGAATTGCCTCTAGAATTTGTACTATGGCGCTTGTATGTGGTCTGGACTTTGGAGAATGGCTCAAGCACTGGTAAGCTAATGCAGCTGCTCTCTGAGCTCCCTTTCTGGAATACTGCCCTTCGAGATAGGGGTCCATTATGCGGTCGAGCTTCTTTGTTTCGTTCAGGTATGGCTTTGCCCACTCCACTAAGTTTTGTTCTCGTGTAGGGCGTGTTTTGTCTACACATCTCCTTCCAGTCAGCAGCTCCAATAGGACTACTCCGAAGCTGAAAACATCACTCTTTGCAGTGAGATGACCTGTTTGGCAAGGCCAGTATGTAAGTTCGCAGTGTTTCTTAAAAGGAGTATCTGATTGAAAGAGAGAAGATGTGGGTTTTCTTACCTGTCATAATGTATTCAGGTGCAGCATAGCCGTAGGTTCCCATTATGCGTGTAGAGACATGTGTATCGTCTCCTTGCGGGCCATCTTTTGCCAGTCCAAAGTCTGAGAGTTTGACCTTGTAGTCCTAAAAATTGAAGAGAATAAAGACTTTGTCGCGAAAAAACCTAAGTATATTAATGATTGTTTTGAATTTGAGGTTCCAAGAATTTGGGTTGAAGTTTGTGAGTACTGTAATCAGGGGTGAGCACCAACCGGTCCGGTATGGGTTTTTTTATTATTTTTTAATACAAAAAACCGGTCCCGGACCTGGACCGGACTGGACCAGATCGATCCGGTCTGGACCCCGGAGCCGATTGGTTGCACACCCCTAACTATAATCATCATTTCTTATATAGGAGCATGTTTCCAGTTGATGAGTGTGGGAGCTGCGTTCAGTATATATATGTGAAACTTTTGTGAGGTTTATGTATAGTCTATCTTCTGTTATTGTTACTTGTTAGAAGCTGGGAAAAATTGCATCCTATTAGCAGTTCATCTGTTATAAGTTCTGCATACTTCTTCCTGGAATTCACAATTTGGGCTGCTTTATGGCATTGTTTTTTTTGTACTAAGCTAGGTAGGTCCATACTATCGTGTTCCATGGAAGAATCCAGAAGCTGGAGGTAAGGATGGATTACCTTGTCAAGTAAGATGTTTGAAGCTTTGAAGTCACGGTAGATCACTGGTTGCTCTGCCTCGTGCAGGAATTCAAGACCTTTGGCGGCTCCAAGTGCGATTTGCATTCTCATTTTCCACGGTAATGGTTCCAGAACCCCTACATACCAACCGAAGATTAGACCAGATCATTCATACTGGGATAAGTTTTTTATTATCTAAGTAAATACCATCTTCCATTGAATCCATTTTTCTATTTGGAATTGGAAGACCCCCAAAACAAAATTCAGAGTTCAGAGGCATATCTGTAGAACAGTGGACATACTCTTGAAAAGGCGGTTTTCCAAGTTGCCCATTGTCATGAATTCATAGACAAGAAGTCTGTGCTCATTCTCATAGCAATACCCAACCAACTTCACAAGGTTTGGATGCCTCAATTGCCCAAGAAATATCACCTCTGCCTACACCAACAGATACAGAACACCCTCAGAACACAAACAAACAGAAAATAGCACATTCAAATGAGTTTTAAATCCGAAACTAGTTGGGATAGAGTAGTTGGGATAGAGAAAAATATAATCATTTCAGCTTACCAGCCACTCCTTGTGTCCTTGCATGCCTTCCAAGTCTAGCAGCTTCACTGCCACAGCCTCCGGTGTAATCCCTGGACGGACCTTCTCGTCTATGAGCCCCTTATAAACCGGTCCAAACCCGCCTTCCCCTACATAATTGGTCATGGAGAAGTTCCTGGTCGCCACCTTCAACTCGGCCAACGTGAAGATGTGAAGATTGGAGCCGACAAGGGACACCGATAAATCCTCAGGGGAAACCGAGCTGCATATGTCGGAGAAGGACAATCTCGTCATCGACACTTGTTTGGTCACCTTCTTCCCGCTCGATCTCGGGAAATTCTCGGCCCTACCGCAGCCGAAGAGGAGGGACCTCCATGACAAGCTCCTCCCCTTCTGTTGCATTGCTTGGCAAGGCAAGGCAAGGCAGCAGAGGTGGTTTGTTGGATTTGTTTAGAAGGTTGCAATGTGCATCATATTTGTTGTTATCTTTGCCGAGGTGTTGGTTTATAAATGGACAAGGGAAGAAACTCACCAACTACTCTACCAAATCTGGAGAAGAATCCAAATGTTTGAAAGGCTTGTTGTGGTTGGGAGTGGGAGGAAATGACCTTGGTGGCCCCCGATGTGGGCCCGTCCTATCAACTCCCATTTAGGTTTGATATTAGATGTTGTTGTGGAGGAGGCTCTTTTGTCAACCAAAAAGAACGAGAATTATGATGGGGAACTTCATATTCATTTTCGCGTGGGAAATAGGGATATGATAATGAGTTGGTTTGGTTCGGGTTTGGGATTTTCCAATTTTTTTAATCTAGGCGAGCAACTCAAGTAAAAGAAAAGAGATGTGATTCAGAGCATTAATGTGGAAGAGGAAAATCCAACATCATAGATCGTGCCTGTATGATCAAATTTAGTTTTTAGCTGGGTAATAAAGTGAAAGAAAAAAAAATTAATCCAACATCATGAGTACGACTATTCATCATTATGATGAGTAAAAATATCATCAAAAGTTCAAAAGGACAGCCTCCAACCATTCTCAAATTTCATACGTTAGGCATGGAAATATGTAAGAATAAATCCCTTAAAATGGCAACAAGATGGGAAACTTTTTATATTGTGAGGCATATTTTAGGCTTTAGATTTGTTTGGTTATGATATCCCACAAGAACATCTTTTGCATAATATAATTGGTATGGAGGTGAACGAATTTGTCCTTTTGGGATCATCAATAATGCAATTTGGAGCTCAAAACACACGACTAGAAGGGGTAAATTGGTCATTCGATAGATGGCTTTGGAAGCTTTAGTAGACTTGAAGTGCCACCCACTTAAGACATGGATGGAAGCTATAAAATAGCAAGATTTCTAGAAGGATGGGCACTTGTACGTTACAACTTGTAAGGAGATGCACATCACTCTAATAATCAATCAAAACAGGACAAACTTCTACTTGATGAAGAAGAAGCCATTTTTTCACATCAAGAAACTTCTAAATGGTTGGTAAGTACGATCTTTTATTTCCTCTGGAAGACAAACTAACTTCTTGAGCAAACCAACATTATTATATGACTTATATATCATTACACTTGAGCAATAGACAATAGTTATCTGACTGTTTGGAGGAGGAATCCAATGAACATTTGAACTATAACTTATGCCAATATTACTTGCTAACACATGTCTATTTTTTTGATATTACCTTTGCTGTAGTCATCACTCATCAACTTACCTATAAATTTAAAAACTTTGAAGGTAGGATATCTGCAGTAACATTTTGTTAACTAAATTTATCTAGTGCGGAATAAAGTCTCTTTGTATGCATCCACAGTTGAAATGACCTCATTGCCACATTGGGCATGAGAGCTTTTTTGTTTGTTTAGTTTTAAAAGAAAGCTCACATTTTCCTCATGTGTTATCTAATTCTCTTTTAGAATTTGGAATTGTTCCATTTTGGAATTCAGGGGAAGCTAAGCTACCAAAAAGTACGAGATTGCTTGGAATAATATAAAAAGTTTTTAGTTAAGTAAGCTTTCCAAAACCTCCTTCCTTTCACAAGAAAGGTGAAGTTCTTTTTCGATACTATTAACGTTTTTAAAAGTACCTTACAAACTCATTCAAAATCAGGAAATGTTAACAAGAAAAAATTAGAGAAAAAGAAACATGAAGAGGCATAACACTGTACATTTCAACAATTGCATTAGGAATTGATGACCGAATTAGGGAGCCCGCTTGTGTAATTAGAAATTTTAATGGTTCTACCGTCATTTGTGTAAGTTCAGCCCACTTTTGACCAATGTACCACTACATCATAAAACTTTATAATATGTTTTCCTGGTGAACAAAATGAAGGAAGTGGAAACACTTGCGAAAAGAAACTGAATATCTTGACCAATTAAGTTCTATAAGCAGTACTTTGGTCAGGGACTGACCAATTAAGTTCAAACTCGAGAAACAGTAGCTTATCGAGACATTTGATAATTAATAGGTTATCGATCGAGACATCCAATAAGTAGTAGCTTTGGTCAGGGACTGACCAATTAAGTTCTAACTCGATAAGCGGTAGTTTATTGAGACATTTGATAAGCAATAGCTTTGGTCAGGGACAATATCAACATTCTAGGTAAGGAATGTTAGAAATTTTATGGAAAAATTGGGGGGGGGGGGGGGGGATCAGAATTTAAAAGAGTGAAAAATATAAGGTGAGATCTCTGCAAGGTTTTCATGAACTAAGTAAAATTCCAAAACACAGTGAAATCATCTAACTCTTCACTATTCTTGGCAATACTATTTGCTCAGGAAAATTTGACTTTCTATACCTCAAGTCTCCCAACCTCTACGAAAAAACCTCCACTTTGACATCATCTCAAAAAAATGTTTATCTTCTAACTTCTTCCCAAAATACCTCTGACTATCTCGTGAGACCACTAACATGGAACAACCTATGTCTGCTTTGTTGGATTTGATGACGCCGATTTGTCATTTACACGATGAGCTCAATATGCACTCAATAGTTTACTCGACCCACAATGACACGATTACTGAGAAAGTCTTCGACGGTTCCGTTTTCCACTTTGACTCCAGACGTCACATCACTAATTAAGAGCGAAACGTGAAAACTGCACGATGGCGGTACGATGTGACCTCGATATGATGAATCAAGAATGTCGTCTTTGTTTGGATCGATGAGCTCAATATCTACTCGATAGTGGCTCGATCATTTACTCAACACGATTATTGAGTATGTTTTTTTCGTTTCACTTACCTAATCACTAAACTTCAACTCAACAATTAAGAGTGAAGTGTGAAAACTAGGGGTGTGCACCGGTCCAAGACCGTACCGGACCCGAATCATCTCCAGGATCCAGATCGGAGACCAGACCGATCGGATTCAGTCCGGACTGGAACTCGGACAAGTCTAGAATCAGATTTTTTGTATTAAAATTTAAAAAATTAACCAAACTGGACCGGAACCCTGTCCGTCTCCAGGGTTCGGATCTGAACCCGAACCAGTTGGTCTGGTCCAAAAACCCAGATCGAACTGGGTTTTGCTCTCCCCTAGTGAAAATTATACCAATGTGTGGTTCGATGTGACACTATGTTGGGATCGATACGTTTTATACATACTTGATAAAAGCTCGTTAAGTAACGCTACTGTCAAGGCACGTACGTTTTCGATGGTCAGGTTTCCTTCTGTCGAAACGACTTGTCAGTTATGATTAAAGTGTGAAAAACCATACCAGTGAGAGACTCGATATGCACGTGATATGATGAAGAAAGAGAGTTCCTATGTTGGGATCGATGAGCACGATATGTACTCGACCTGAGTTTGATATTCTTTCAACATTCTCTCTTCCATATGCAGGCGACTAAAACACCATTCCCTGCTTTCGGCCTTACACCATTACACTTCTCTTGCCAACACATTCTTCGCTCCATCACATTACAGTCCCAGAATGATGCACAACGATGACATCGCCGGGGTCTCACCCATCGATGACATCTGCTTGTGCGGTTACCCCACATGATAGGTGTGTGTAACCGGGGTGGTGCAGCAGACCTGGCATTGTGGGGGCCCACGACGCAAAAAATGCATGTTTTACATGCATGATGCCATGACTCCAGTTCAACTGCCCCCGGAACCACTGAAGGAGGTTAAGCAGACCCTGACGGAACTTTGCCACATGATCACCGACGTGGAGCGTCGTTTGACCGTCGTACAAGACACGGTAGTATACCTCTTCATCGACAATGGTAGGTTTTAATTGTCTTTTCGTTTATTTTTCAGTTCCTTTATAAGTTAATGTTCACTGACATACCATTATTTGGTTTGCGTAATTTCCACCCCGACAACACCAACCCCAAACCCCCTTCATCGACCTGTCTCGCCGAGACACTCATCCCCGACCCAACTCCCTCCCCACTGCCTGAGGTCCCTCCAGGCTTCTAAGAACACACCAGGTGGACTAGGAAGAAGGTGAGGTTATTTTAGTTAATATTTTATTCTTTGATACTTTTTTGTTTCTGTTGTGTATGTGTTAGTTGCAAACTTTGACAATCTTGTTTTTGTGTCAATACATAAGCAGTTGTGTTGTTTACGTTGTTTTTTGTTATGTTGTTGTGAGTAGTCGAAGAGGTGATAGAACAACCATTGACCAACGTCGAGCAACCGTCAAACTCTATCATGGTAAAAAGACAAGATTGACTTGAACAAGCGAAGTTGTTCGTTTGAAACTGCACAATGACCATCGAGCTATTGTTGAACTAAATTTTTGTTAAATCCTAAACCCTAAACTCCCTGAGACATTCGTTTGAAAACACACAAGTAAATGGTGTTTCTTTTTTAGTCGTAGACCGTCGAGTGCCTTTCGAACTACCATCGAACCACAATCGATGTTAGAGGAGAGACTTCATTCAAAATTCATTTGAAAAGACACAAGTAAATGATGTTTCTTTTTTAGTCGTAGACCGTCGAGTGTGTATCGAACTCACATTGAACCACAATTGAGGTAACATGAGAGAGCAAAGACAGATCACAAACACTGACAAATAAAAAACACAAACACAAACATCGAGCTATTATTGATAGTAACTATTACCAAGGTACAATGAGAGAACACAAACACAAAGACAAACAAAAAATACAAACACAAACACACAAAAATTATATATCTCTTCCCAGTCAATCAGAAGAGAATGATCTGCTTGGATGTCGCCTAGAAGCCCAAAATATGGTTTTGTCTATCTCTTACCTCTGACTCAACTTAGCAGCCTTCCAGAGAAGCTTCCGCATCCCTGGGTCCTTTACGCTCTGGTCGGGTTTATCCATCGGTGGTATTGGTGTTTTATCATCCCAGACAAAGTACTGACAACAACGGGTTGGCTCCGAGGAGCCACATACATAGTGTTGGTTTTTTGGCATTAATCTATGTTTTGATGATTTAATTAACCTAATCTTAATTATGATCATGTAGAGTAGCACACATATTGCATTGCATATATATTGTTTTGTGCTAACCTCTACAGGTGATCAAGATTCAAGGAAGAAAGGAAAACAAGTCAAGACATGTAATCAAGCTCATTTGAAGACATGTATTTTGTATTTCTTTGAGTCTTTAAGAACTTGTGTATTTTGAGCATACTTGAGCTAAAATCAACTTAAACACACACTAGGTTCCTCATAGAAGTCACGCACGAAATTTCACATTATTTGGACTTCAATAGATCACCCTAACTTAGATCAGAAAACATTAAACCTGAACCCTAACTGTCTGCCCACATTCGGTCGACCGCAACAGGTCGTTCGGTCGACCGGATGATCAAGTATTCTGTTTTGTATTTCCCTGTCTAGTTTCGGTCGACCGCACCTTCTCTTTCGGTCGACCGTTTGAACTTAATTTTCCGACTGTTATTCTTGTCGTATATACCCAACGGTCGTATTCGTATTAAACTAAAAATACCCCAAATACATTTCATGTATCGGTCGACCGAGGACCAAGATCGGTCGACCGTTTGTTCATCTCTTGACAAACCCAAATCTCCTGGACAAAAACGGTCGACCGCTAGACCTGTTTCGGTCGACCGAATATCTATTTGTTTGTCAACCCCAAAGTGCCTGGTACAAATCGGTCGACCGTTTCCCTTTAGGTGTTCGACCGATCACTTAAGTGTACCTAAGTCATAGCGTTGGGCGGTCAACCGTTGCTTAACCGGTCGACCGAACTTAGTGCAAAACTGCCTAACGGTCGACCGTTCATCCCGATCTGGTCGACCGATTTCATCCAGAATTGGGTCCTGCAGGTTCTGTTTTGTGTAATCACACATCAACTCATACTCAATCAATCCCAACGGCTCTATTCTCTCTAATGCCTATATAAGGAGTTGTAAAACACATTTTAACACAACTCTCCCACTACAAACTTGTCCAAAACATTAGAGAGAATCCCAAACACTCAAACTTCAAACCTTCCACACTTTAGTCATAATTCCAATCCTATTCAAGTGTGCTCAAGAATTAGAGAGTGTTGCTCCACTCAATTGTTTGTCAAATGAAGCAAGGACTTTGGTGAAAGCCCGAAGTGTCCCTCTCGGATTGTGAGAGGAAGAATTCAAGCAAACGAGGTTGTTCGCGGTGCTTGTGGTGTAAAGGCGTTCTCTCCCGGCCCGGAACGGGGAGTGGTTAGTGAAGACGTAGGCGGAGCTCGCGGAGTCGAGCGGAGCTTACAAGAGAGGATTAGGACCCGGGTGGGGTGCCGAACCTCTATAAAATACGACGTGTCTTTGTGGTTTGCATATTTCTTATTTGCTCGTTTAGTTGTTTAAATTCCGCTGCATATAACTCGATCGATAAAACGAGTAGGTAATTAGTTTAAAAGTGATTAGTGAACCCATAACCCACACGATCTTACACATAGAACTTCTTGTTGATCTTGTTTGGAGTGTTGGACCACAACTCTATTGACTTTAGCTCGCACCTATTGGTGCGATAGGGCATTCCCAGTATAGGGGGACAACCTCCCCATATTGGTCCACCGACGATGTGCTCAGTTTCGTTGGATGAGTAGTCTGAGTCATTGTGTTGGAAGACTATTTTTTTGAGTGGAGAAGATGAATCGAATACATTAATTTGGGACTTAGGAGGGGATCAGATACACAACTAGATGGAAGACACTCTAACCTCTGATTTCCTTTTATAGACCATGTAATGAATGGTTGCGTCCTCTCAAAAGGAAGGAATACCCAACGGTTGAGTCTCTTCGCATAATAATAACTCGTCCCATCATGGGATGTTTCACTTCGACATGTGAACATTTATCATGTTGACAATCGAGCATAATCGAGCCCATGTCGAGTTTCTGTATAACTATCGAGCATACAAATCGACCTGCACTATTTATCGCGTACTGTCGAGTACTATTGAACCCTATCGATTTCTGAAACAATTTAAATAAAAGAGATAGAGAAACACCATTTATTTGAGTTAAAGTGGGAAACGGAACCGTCGAAGATTTTCTCATTAATCATGTCGTTGTGGGTCGAGTAAATCATCGAGTGCATATCGAGTTCATCGTGTAAAGGGCAAATTAACGTCATCATGCCCAACAAAGCAGACATAAGTTGTTCCATGTTAGTGATTCCACGAGATAGTTACGGGTATTTTGGGAAAAAGTGGAAAAATAAGCATATTTTTGTGAGGATATCAAAGTGAGGATTTTTTTTGCAGAGATTGGATCACTTAAGGTATAGAAAGTCAAATTTTGTTTTGCTTACTGATATCATGAATGTGTTTGTGCGTTGCATACTTCAAGGTGCCAAACTGAGGGTCCAGAAGCTTAAAATTAGTAAAAATAAATGAGCAATTGGTAAAAAAAATACGGTTTAATGTTTTCTATTACGTTTGCTAGACCTTCCAAAAGAAGTAAGAAGAGCACATTTCCGTTGAGCAACATTTGGTATCATTACAAAATTGCAAAACTATAAACCTACCTGCCATGTCAAAGCCATACAATAAACACACCATATCCTGAAGCCACCGCATTTTTAGAAAAATCCAATGTCCTTTTCAAATTATTAACTTTGTCCGAACCAATTTCATACGTATGTTGGTGTTGTTCATGGAATCACGTAGTCAACCCAGTGGTTATACTGTTAGCTTCAGTGGATATAGATGGCCGGCCGTTGCCATCATCACTTTAGAAAAAAACCCTACTTATGAAGAGATTTCCATTTTTAATTCCGTGTTATTATCTTCTATTGGGCAGGTGTTGGTGAAACAAAAACAATTGCAAGACTGATTGGACTTTGGTTTTGTTTTAATATTAAATGCATCTAATGCTTAGCTAATTTTTGGGCTACAATTCAACATAATACAACCCTTTATTTTGTATAATGTCTTGCTTCTGATCCGTAGTAGTCGTTAAATACACAGTATTTTCTTTAATATTTAATAAATTCATTCACTTGTTGGACTTTTTAAAAATATGATGGTCGACTTTAAAAATATCATGTTCAAACAACAGCATCTTCTTCCATTTTATGAAATTGGATATGTAAAATCTAGTGACATTTGTCAAAACAGACCAATCCACTTTACACACCAGATTTTCTTACGAAGTCTTATTTTTCATTTTCCCCTATCTATTGCAGAGGATGCAATAAGGATGACATTACAGCTATTGCTTTTTTTAAAGAAAGAAAAATGACACACTAACTATTATAAACACCATTAATGCATTGCCCATCAAACTGATCTTCGAATATATTATCAGTGCGTGTTCAAAAAAGTGACATTATTCCATGGAAACCTACAACAAGTTCTTACCCTTCTAATTTAAAATTTTGAACAAGAATTTTCCTCGATTCGAAATGCATATTACTCAACTATCCATGTGTTCCATGTTTCTCTCTTTTAATTCTCATTTCTTCTTCTTCTTCATTTTGACCGTGGGGGAGCAAAGAATTTCTTGGAATATAATGAAGAAAACACATAATGGAGGAGCATAAATATGAGACATGTGTGCAATTTGTCCAAAATAATTTCTAAACTTGTATTGGCCTAATGCGCATGCTGTAGTAGTAGCAATTTGTATGTATAATTGTATATATTTGAACATCCAAAATAGACCTAAAATGGACTCAATGGAAACTAATGAAATTGAGTTTTCTTTTATAGGCTAAGTTCTTTTCTTTTTCCAAATCATTTAACATTATTCATAAACTTAGCATAAGGATCTCATGGAAGAATTTTGATCATAGTTCTACAACTACTACTGTATATTTTTGTGATGTAGAATTTCTTAAAACGTTAAAAAGAAGGAAAAGGAGACAAAAATAATACTCAAAAGCTATAAGTATCAATAATTGATTCTTTACCTAGTTGTGTTAATACTAATTGTGGATTAGCGCAATTGAGTTTAGTTGTAGTGTGATTGATGTTAAGGAAGTGGTGGAAGATCTGGAAGTCCAGTTCTTAGAATTTGAGTTCCAGAAGTTAAGTTCTCATCATTCAAATTGTGGTGATTGGTACAACGTATTTTTTAATAAAATTAAGAAAAATAATTCTTTTTTGGGATATTATTAGAAAAACATATTTTTGATAAACTGCCAGAACTTCCTCTAGTTTTCAAGTGAAAGCGGAGGAAGTCATATCTAATATAAATTCTGAAAGTCACAGGATTTGTGGAAATCTAGTTTTTGAACTTTTAAGTTTGGGTGAATTGCAACAGTAAATCAAGAAATAACAAAATTACATTTATGTCAACTAAAAGTAACTATTTCGACCAATACCACAGAAAAATTAAAAAATTAGCTCTAATGTCATTAACTATTTTTCAATATCATTCCGTTAGTCATCCGTTAAAGTCTTCGTTAACTGTCGTTAGTTTTATTAATATTTAATTGAAATTTGCAGAATCACACCAGATTAAATCCAGAATTTTTAAATTTCATTATATGTGTTGTAAAAATTGCAAACAAATACTCAGATAATGTATCAATTATCATATTCAATTTTAAAAATATTTTTTCCAAAAAATATTTATTTTTAAAAGTGAATCTCATAATTGATAAAAGAATTTTTATACAAAAAAATAAATATTTTTGGAAAAAATATATATATAAAACTTTATTTTTTTATATAGAAAATGTATCTTTTATAAAAAATAATTAATTTTTTTTGTAATTTTAAAATATAAATTTATCGGATTTCATTAGTTTAGTAACCGAGTCATTAAGTTTAGTGAGAGAAAAAGAAGAGACGATAGAGGAAAGATAAAGATGAGAAAGAGTATAGATAAATTATTTGAGTACTTTTTTGTAATTTATGAAATTTATGAATTATAAGTTTATTCAGGATGACATTTCAAAATAGTTAATGATATTAGAGCAATTTTTTTTTAGTTTTTCTGTGGTATTAGTAGAAATAGTCAATGTTCAGGCGACCAATATCTAAAGGGATGAGCGGTAATTTTTTTTATTTTTAATTCAATTAATTTTTATAAAATAGATACAAAATCAGGAAAAATAGGAAAAATGCACAAATATTTTCTAAAAATACCATACATGTTTAGGCTTCGAAAAGACACCTAGTTCCTCGACCAAGGCCTCACTAGGCACCCCCTCTACCCACCTAAACACTTAGGTATACAATTTATTACTTAGTAGTATGATTACAAAGGTAACTCAGAGTTCATACAATAGCAGATAAGAGAGAAATTAGAATTACAAGCTAACTAACTAATTCCATTGGACACAATGATCTAATGTCCAACTGAGAACCATATCATATCCTCCACCACCATCAGAGTCGTCGGAGTCGTTCTCGTTCGGATTGTCGACGTAGACATCATCTTCTTCAGTTTCTTCATCGTCGGATTTGACATATTGCTCGTCGATGTCCATCGGTGGTTGAGAACTCGATGCACCTGGATCTTTAGAACTGATGTGAACGATGACATCATCCATGCCACGACCTAATAATGGCGCGTCAGATGCAGTAGAACACCACGCGTCAGATGCAGTGGACATGGATCGAGCAAAGCGTCTCCGTGAAGAAGAATGTCCCAAAGCTGCTTCCTCGGCATCGACCCATGTAAGCTTCTCTCCAGCGAAGACCGGATCTTCAGTTTCTACCAACCATGGATGCTCGTCGAAGAGATCGTAGTCCACACTGATGGGGTCATAAATTCCAGGTTTCTCCATCCTTTGCTGAAACATTTGCCTTAACTTTTGGTTGTAGTTCACATACACCAAGTCATTCATCTTCTTCACAGCCAACATGTTCCTTCTCGTTGAGTGCAACTGCTCGAAGACACTCCAATTCCGCTCACAACCTGATGTCGAGCATGTCAATCCCAACACCCTCAGGGCCAACCTCTGTAATGCGGTCTCTCCCATGTCTGCGTCATACGATTGCCACCAATCTATAGGTCTTCTTTCCGACCTTTGTCTGACGACCATATCCCTCGAGAATATTCTGAGGGAGTTCTTGTAACGATCAAGTAGACCGCAAATCTTGTCTTGTTCTGCAGGAGTGGGAACGAGCCGCTCTACGACATCCATGAATCCAGGCATATGCTCATTGAAAGCTACATTTCGATCCTGAGGCGGGACGGAGAAGAAGGTACCAGAGTTGAGTAAGAAATCAGCTGAGTGTTGCGGTGAGGACATCATCTTCCCTGGACCCCACCTGGTGTCGATGAGGTCGATGACTTGCTTGTACAACCTCGGGTTCCCGTCAAAGTTCCTCATGATTTGTTCTTTGGCTTTCTCCATTGCGTCACACAGATATCCCATCGGTGGTTTCTCATCGCCGTCAACAAGTCTAAGAACCTGAACCATAGGTTGTGAGGCCTTCAGTGCCTTCACAACGTTGGTCCAGAAACCACTTTGTAGAATGGTCTCGGCAACTTCAGTAGAGATCTCCTTCTTTTTCTTGTTCTTTATCCAACTTGCATTAGGATCGTTGTACTCCGGGGAAACAACAAAGGCTCGGAGTTTGTCTTTCTTCAGAAACAACATTTGCAAACTCAGAAAGGCGGTGACAAATCTCGTGACAGCAGGGTGTAGCAGGTTCCCTTCAATGGCAATTCGCATCCTCTTCAACAACATGGCAGAGTTGTTGAAATGTTTGATGATCTTACGAGCTAAAGCAATAGTCTTCAAAAACAGCTTGTCAATATCCTCCAAGATGAGATCGATGCAATGCGCTGCACAGGGAGTTCAGAACAATCTCCTTCTTTTTTGTTGCAACATCCTACCGGCAAGTACGTACGCGGCGGTGTTGTCAGTGACCACCTGAACAACGTGTTCTTCGCCAATCTCGCCAACTACCTTGTCCATCAGCTTGTACAAGTAGTCTGCGGTGTGAGAATGACCGGAAGCATCTGCAGACCTCATGAACATCGTACCTATCAGACAATTTACTAGAAAATTGATTATATTCCTACCGGACCTATCAGTCCAGCCATCTGTCATCAACGTGCATCCGTATGTTACCCAATCTTGTCTGTACGACTCTAGTATACCTCTAGTGTAGTCAATTTCCTGTTTAAGGCACGAGTCACTAACTTCATGATACGTCATGGGTTTAAGTCTGGGTCCGTAAGTACAAGTGGCGGATATTGCTTCCTTCCACTCAGGCGTCCTTACAGTGTTGAATGATATACCACATCTATAGAAAAGCCTAGACCATTTTTGATTAATTGTTTTCCTATCTTTTTTTTCTAAAGGTTCTTTCGATGGTTGTTTGTTGGGGGCCGAAAACCACATCCTTCCCACGTCCGCAAAATGGTGCCCACAAACGTTGTTTTTGTCTCTTTGACCAGGAACGAGGCGAGAACGGGAGGTTGGGGTCCGAGCAGAACCGGAACCCGACCCGGTTTCCAGATCAAATTCTATGTTTTCTCGGTCTACATAATCATCAAGACATACATTTTCGTTTTGTAATGTCCTACTGTTTCTAATCATGTATGCAGTTATGTCTTGTTTAATAGAGTAAGGAACTTTATCACAAGGTCTAGCATTGGTACCAGGTGCGTGTGCAAGATGTTATTTGTGACGGGTTATACCACCTCTAGTTTACTTACCACATAACTCACAGACAATGCAGTTTTTATCATTAACGCTAATGTAATGGGCAGTATTCCAACCGGGGTCATTTGTACGGGTAGGTCTTAGGTCATCGTAACTCTCGTAATGTATAGGGAGACTAGTGCCAGGTACGTAAGCCATATCTTAAAACTAGACTAATATAAAAATTTAGACTAATATGAAAATAAAATACTAATTAATTTAATTCTAAAGAGAAGTTAGAAAGAGTGCACTTGATTTTGGCGGTTGAAGAATGAAGAACCAGATCGGAGACTTCACTTTCCAACTTCAAAACTAAGCACAAGACCGGAGACTCAATCGCAAAAACTTGGTGATTAGGAAACTTGATGATGAAAATAGAATTATGAAGAAGAAGAGAATGAGATGTGTGAAAAATGAAGAGGTTTGGAGGGGTTTATATAGGATTTGGGGTTGTGGCAAACTTGTAATTTTTGAAAAAAAAATAAAAAAAAAATAAAAAAGTTGAGAGCCGTTGGAGAGCCTCCAACGGCTCTCGCCTAGGCGATCGCCTATTTCGCCCAGCTCTGCTGGACGAAAAGCGGTGGTCGCCCAGGCGACAACCGCGAGGGGCGACCGCCTAGACGGTCGCCTACCGATACATTGGAAATAGTTACTTTCAGATGGTATAAATCAAATTTCGTTATTTCTTGTGTTGCAATTCACCATTTTAAGTTACATATTCGAGTTTCACTCACTTTTACAAACCAATCACACCCATAACCCAACCAAAGATTGAATATTAACATTTTGAGTCTGGGTTACACGTTGAATTATAATTCAAAACATATGTTGCTTTCAAAAATTCTATATCGATTTATCTAAAAGGCCATTTGGATCCTTCACGTGTAAAACATCTCGTCACACATTGACATTTCAAAGTTGATAGCATCTAACTATTATAGAATTGCTATTGTTGTCAATTTAAGGCCGAATATAACCGAGGTATTATCTGACATATCGGCCTGTACCTATATCCAATTTCTTGCGTCTAAATGTGATCATATATAATTAAATAACAGTTATTAAAATGACAATGACTAATGGCATGCCTAGACATGCACCATTTCGATTCTAGAAGAAAGCGAAAGATGTGCTCCTCAATGTTAAATAGTAGCAGCCGTACGTAAGCAAATACATGACGTGGCAAAAATTTGTCTTTAAACTTAGATTTGTTATCCGATGGAAATGGTTTGGTGTATCGTGAATTGATTTTAAAACATTATGGTAGGGTAGGATTAAGAAAATTAAATACGTTGGGTTTGTGGTGCTCACTTGACTAATTTGAGTGGCTCTTCCACCGTACAAAAAACTAATGGTGGAAGAAAACAATGTGGATGTATACCTTCTTAGATGTGGTATAATTGAATTGGGCAAAGTACGTACTTCTACAACCCTAAGTTATACCGAAAATAAATATGATTGTTTGAACACTATATTTCATAAATTCAAAGTGTTACAAGGGATTTGCGTCCAAACATGTTATTTTTCAATGTCACACTTCGAAATTCCAAATTAAAGTGAAATTCCATGTTGAATTATCATGTCCAAACGCACCTGTAAGAAATTGATTTGTAACGCGCGAGAGAGAAACTCTAAGCGGAAGCAGTTTAATGATCTCATTCTCAAAAGATAAAAGAAAAGGTTAGATTTTAAAGATGAAAATGAAGCATTATTATGTAACTTCTTTCTCAAGGGCTAAAGTGAGCTTTCAATATGATAGAAAGGCAAAATGCTACAAAACGCACAACTAACGAAAACAACTTTTAATTTTGCCTTAGTTTGGAATCTCAAGGCAACCAACAAGAGGGAAGACTACCAAAAAGAATCAAAGAAAGGAAAGATATGTACAGTCTGAAATGGACAAAAACTTACAAGCATGGGCTCAATGAAGCAGTATGTCTTCAGATTCCAAAGTCCAACAATGATCCAAGTCTTGAGCAACTTCCTGGTCTTGACCCTTGAGCCGATAATTTAAGTCTTATCAAGATCATCACAATTTATATCCCACATCTAGGATTTGAAGAGGGTTGTCATTTCCAAAGCTAGAAAGCTATACACATCAACAACACTCCTGGAAAGGACTTGTTCGAAGATTTGGCCACAGATACTATTGTTCTTTAGGGAATAAGACTAGCAATATACAATTATACATGAGACCAGAACTCGTCCCAAACCCACCCACCCACCCCTTTTTAGACCAATAATCTTCTCAAATCTTTCTCATAACATGGTTTTGAAGCTGTATGCAAAAAAGTAAAGAAAGAATACTTGACAATTGAAGTTGCTTCTTCTTGGATGGATCGCGCACTTATTAGTTCAAATCATAAGGTTGGTTTGGACCTATTTCAGCTGTTCAGATATGTGATCTGTTGATTTTTTTTTTCATTTTATCACAAGTAATATATTATTTACGTGTGCACGTAAAATTCTAATATAAGATTTGTATCATATTTTGTCATCGTTACGTCACAAACCAAAAAAGAAGAATATTGAAATGAAGATTAGTAATGCGAAAATGTTCAATGTTGCAGTACATATGAATGGGAAATGCTTGAATTAACATGTATAATGTTAGAATTTCAAGACCCAAACACACAAAATATTAAGATTGAAGCTCATGAGGAGGACGAATTTTGTGTTTATTTGATTATATTGTGTTTGATTACATGTTTGAGAATACATATATAGTGAACAGTAACGAGAAAGGAAAATAGATTATTCGGGGATCCTGATTCCCATCTTTGTGGATAGCCGTTGCTCTTTCTTATTCTTGCATGTAGCCGTTGTAGTATTGCCTTATAAGCGTGATTTGTCGGATTTGATATGGAGGTGATGAGATATAATCTGATCCATCAAATCTGGTGAACCGTTATTTTAACACTCCCCCTCAAGTGGATTCCGAAATAGATTGAAGGATCCTAGCTTGCTGAGAATGGTTTGGAAGTGTGTCTTGTTTAGAGCCTTGGTGAAGATGTCTGCTAACTGATCTTTACTTTGGACATACGGGACTTCAATTTCTTTGGTTTGTAATTTCTCTCGAATGAAGTGACAGTCAACTTCAATGTGTTTAGTTCGCTCATGAAAGACTGGGTTCATCGCTATATGACGAGCAGCGTGGTTGTCACAAAACATTTGCATTGGTTTTTGACATGGTATCTTCATTTCATTCAACAGTTGTTTTAGCCATATAAGCTCACTAGTGGTGGATGCCATTGCACGATATTCTGCTTCGGCGCTCGATCTTGCTACTACGTTTTGTTTCTTGCTCCTCCAAGTGACGAGGTTTCCTCCCACAAAGGTGCAGAAACCAGTAGTGGATCTCCGGTCAAAGCTTCCAGCCCAATCTGCATCGGAATAGCCAACTATAGAGTTAGAATTGTTTGGTTTCATCCATATTCCCTGTCCTGGTGCCCTTTTTAAATATCTAAGGATTCTATCAACTATGTCAAGATGTTGAGTGCGAGGAGCATGCATAAACTGACTCACAGTACTAACAGCATAGGTGATATCGGGTCTTGTGACTGTTAGGTAAATGAGTTTTCCTACGAGTCGTTGATATTGCCTTATATCTTCTAGTGGTTCTCCATCTGTAGGATTAGTTTTTTGGTTGGTTTCAATAGGTGTGTCTGCCGGTTTGACTCCTAATTTTCCGGTTTCACGAAGCAAATCAAGTACGTATTTTCGTTGAGATAAAAATAGACCCTTTTTTGAGTATGCAATTTCGATGCCTAGGAAATACTTCATGAACCCTAAGTCTTTTATGTCATATTTAGATTTTAGGTAAGATTTTACTAAGTTGATTTCTTTATCGTTATTTCCTGTAATTATGATGTCATCAACATATACAAGTACAATGATGGTGGTATTATCGAAATGCTTGATGAACATAGATGCATCTGCAGAACATTTTGAAAAACCAAAAGATAAAAGGGAGTGACTGAGTTTTGCATACCATGCTCGAGGGGATTGCTTCAATCCGTAAATAGATTTGTGCAATTTGCAAACCTGATTTTGAGGGGAGTTGATGCCTGGAGGAGGAGTCATATAAACTTCTTCTTCCAATGTACCTTGTAAAAAAGCATTTCTAACATCCATTTGAAAAAGGTTCCATCCATGGTTAACCGCAATGGACAAGAGGACCCTAACTGTGTTCATTTTTGCGACAGGAGCAAAAGTTTCTTGATAGTCAAGGCCGTAGGTTTGAGTATAACCTTTAGCAACTAACCTGGCTTTATATCTGTCAATTGTCCCATTACTATTATACTTGATTTTATATACCCATTTACATCCTACGGGTTTGGCGCCTGGTTTGGGCGAAACCATGGACCAAGTGTGATTTTTCCTTAAGGCTTCTAGTTCGTCATTCATAGCTTTTACCCAATTTGGGTCCTTAAGGGCTTCATGATAAGAGGTAGGTTCTTGTTGGGCATCTATTTTATCTATAAAGTTTTGGTGGCTAGGAGTAATAGCATTGTAGGAGACATAATCCTGAATAGGGTAAACGACATTATAAGTAACAAAATCCTGAAGACGAGACGGGATACGAGTTGGTCTTGTGGACCTTCTCGTAGGGGCTCCTTCCTGTGGTTCTTCGTGCAAAGTATTCTCATTACCTGTGTTTTCGTCTCCTCCTTCCTGAGGATGAGGGGTTTTCTCAGGACGTGGGGATATTTCTTCGAATACATCCATAGATGGAAGAGAAGGATCTAGACCTGCAGAGTTGTTATTTGGAGATGCGAAATATGGTATATTTTCAAAAAACGAGACATCTCTAGAAATATACATTTTACAATCCTGAGGATCGTAGCATTTGTATCCCTTTTTTTGAGAAGAATAACCCAAAAAAATTGTTTTAACGGCATTTGTGTCGAATTTATCGATTCTATTTTTATGAACATAGCAAACACATCCGAAAATTCTAAGGTGATCGATGTTCATACATCTACCATTTAATATCTGCAGAGGTTGTTTATGCTGGAGTAAGGGACTAGGGAGACGGTTAATGAGGTAGACAGCTGTTAATATAGCCTCTGACCAAAAATGTTTTGGGACATGATTCTGGAATAATAAGGACCTAGTGATATTAAGAAGATGACGATTTTTCCTTTCAGAAACACCGTTTTGTTCAGGGGTATGGATGCAAGTAGTTTGATGAAAAATGCCTTTATTTTTCAAAAAAATTTGGAAAACATTGCTAGTGTATTCTGAGCCATTATCTGACCTAAGTATTTTAATTCTAGTGTCATACATGTTTTCTACAAAGGAGACATATTCACAAAAAACCATAAAAACATCAGATTTGGACTTAAGCAAGTATAACCAGGTCGTGCGAGAAAAATCATCAATAAAGGTGACAAAATATTTAAAACCATTATATGATTCTACTGGGGCTGGACCCCAAATGTCCGAGTGAATTAATTCCAAGGGTTTTTTTGTTTTAATGGTAGAGGAATAAAAAGGCAATCTAGTTTGTTTTGCCAGACGACAAATATCACAAAATAACTCAGATTTAAAATTTAAGCTAGGAAATAATTGTTTTAAAACAGGTTGCGACGGGTGACCCATCCGTTTATGCCATAATTCAGAAGACTGGTATGACGCATTATTAGCTTGCGAGATCTTATTTGAACTGTCTAACACATAAAGGCCATTTGTGAGAGTGCCTCTACCAATCATCTTCCCGGATGTTCGGTCCTGAAACAACACATCGAAGGGGGTAAAAATGACATTACAATTTAATTTCTTAGTGATCCTGGCAACAGACAGTAGATTTGACGTGAAGGTGGGAATAAAAAGAACATCTTGGGCAGTATTATTCAAGAAATTAGATTCACCTATACCATTAATTTCTACTTGGTTTCCATTAGCAACAGTCACATGTTTATTTATTTTTTGGTCAAAACGAATATTACGCAATAAGTTTTCATTTCCAGTCATATGGTCAGTGGCTCCTGTATCTATAATCCAGATATCTCTAGTATTAACACAGTTTGGGGTCGATTTAAAAGAGCTGTTAAGGGAGATAATACCTGTGCAATTACCTTGATTTTGATTCTGACCCGAGATTTGGAGGAGGCTATTTAGCTGGGCTATAACTTGGCCCACTTGTTGCTGCATGCTGGCTTGGGCTGCGCGTGGATCTTCGGAAGACCGGTTCGGTTGCATTCTCTTGTCGGATTCGGGTGAGAGGAGATCCGCGTGAACATCGGATATAAATCCTCTGCTGTCGCGGGTCGACCCGCTTTGTCCCCATTTGTTCCATTCGCTTCCTCCGCTATGGTTAGGGTTCCCTGGAGCGAAGTTTCTGCCGCCGCTGCTCTGGTTTCCTCCCCCATCCCCTCTCCGGTCTCCTGTCCCGTCCTTCGGTGGTCTAAGATGGGGGTAGAGGAACCAGCAACGATCTCTAGTGTGCCCTTGTTTTTTACAGTTATCACAGTGCTCTTCTTTTCTTTTCCCGAACTGGGTTTTTGATTTTCCATTGTGGTTTTGGTTGCGAGAAGAAGCGAAGGCTTGATTTTCTTTTTCGGTTGCTTGTTGAGTCATGGCCTGTCGTCTTGTTTCTTCGCGTTGTATCATCGCAACGACTGTGTTGAAGGGCGGTAGCTCTGGTGATAGCAGGATCTGGGATTTTAGAGTCTCGAAGCTCGCATCGAGCCCCACCAGGAACTGATAGATCTTGTTTTGCTCGAGTCGTTCTTGGATCACCTTTGGGTCGGTGCTCGGTGGTTCGTACACTCCGAGCTCGTCCCATCGGCTCTTGAGACTACCGAGGTAGTCGGTGACAGACTTCTGGTTTTGTTTTGTCTGTGCGATTTCTTGTTTGATGCGAAATGTATGTGCCAAATTTTGTTGCTTCCCGTACAGTTCTTCGACTGCTCCCCAGAGTTCCTTGGCCGAGTTAGAGTAGATGAACAGTTCGCCGACCTGTGGTTGCATGGAGTTTAGGATCCATGTCATCACCATGTGGTCGGCTGTCTGCCATTCCTCTATTTTTGTCTCATCGGTTGTTGGTTTCAGCGTCTTCCCGGTGATGTGGCCCAGTTTCCCTTTGCCACTGAGGGAGAGGGTTACTGAGCGTGCCCATGAGAGGTAGTTGGCTCCGTGTAGCAGTTGGGTGGTCAGACGCTGGGGTGTGTTTGTTGATCCTTCGGCCATGAGGAGGTTTGGATGTTGCACTTTCGTGCTTCAACCCCTTCTGGATGGTCTGGATTAGTCTGAGGCCTTAACGGCCGATGATGTGGGTTTGTGGGTTTGGTCTGTGATGATGGGTTTTGGTTTTCTGAGGTGACGATCGGAGATCGTCGCCGGTGATGAACGTCCCCTCCTGAGGCCCAGTTATTGCTCTGATACCATATTAAGATTGAAGCTCATGAGGAGGACGAATTTTGTGTTTATTTGATTATATTGTGTTTGATTACATGTTTGAGAATACATATATAGTGAACAGTAACGAGAAAGGAAAATAGATTATTCGGGGATCCTGATTCCCATCTTTGTGGATAGCCGTTGCTCTTTCTTATTCTTGCATGTAGCCGTTGTAGTATTGCCTTATAAGCGTGATTTGTCGGATTTGATATGGAGGTGATGAGATATAATCTGATCCATCAAATCTGGTGAACCGTTATTTTAACACAAAATCACGGATTAGACGAAGAACAATCACCAAATACAAACACACGAATTTACCCAGGTTCACCCAATATGGGTTACGTCCTGCCTTTCCCTTGTGTTTTCTATATTTTTTTGATAACCGTCCATACAAGATCAGTTGATACAGCAATTAGAAACTCTAATTGCAATCATGAGCTTAAAACACATTAGGCCTAAAACACATTAGTAACCTAAAAACCTGATACAAAATTACTAATAAATCTCAAGCCCAAAATAAACATTGTGATTGGCTTCCAGGAGGCGCTGCCATCTTGCCACCACCGCCACCTCACCGGCGAGGTGGAACGCCGCTCGCTTACCGGAGAGTGAGACCCCCAATCGACCCATCGAGGTGAGTATAAAATGTACGAGCCAATCCCAACATTATTGTAATAGTGGGTTGAATTTTGAAGCACATAACAATGGATTGAATTTTGAAGTTCATAACAATAGTTGAAACCGAAGGAAGAAGTGTTAATACAACGTGAGTGGAAGTTACAATCAAGAAGAGCTGCATTCATCTAAAGCGCTTCCAAACAACTACTAAGTCCACTTAAGCGGTGATGTTTCACATGTGAAACATGGGATGCTTAGAATAGAATCATGAAACTGAATTTCCACCCTTAAAGTTCAATGTCATGACATTTATTTTAAGAAATGAAACCTTATATTCATAATTGCGGTTTATAGACCAATTCCAGACAAATAGTCTCATCTAGGAGTTAAAACTTGAAACTTTCTTCAAAAGATTGACATTGTTTGTTGGAGAACTATTTGAATATATTCAAAGTGAAATCATTTTTATTTAAAAGACAAACTCATCTTTAATGGCTTTATCAAAGTCTTTGGTGTCGATAAAATTGTTCCGCCTATAACTAGTTCTGGGCCAACCGCAACTCGTCCACAGGGGCCATTTGCAAACAGTGAAATATATATTTTTTATAATATTTACTTATCTTATAATTTCCATTTTTTACTTATGTGTCCCATGACTCCCATTGTCACCAGAATATTTATTCGAAAGTATAATTTTTCGGCCTATATAATCTTGGCATTCAGAGTAAACGAAGTAAGCAATTAATGATATTTTAAAAAAGCATTCAATAGTTTTTTAGTGAATCGCAACATGCATCTCATTGCAACATCCAAATTAATCCAGCATAGGTAAATTACAAACAAAATGTAGCATTTGATGAAACTTTTGAACGGGTACATGTGTAAATCAATATCAACTTCTAAATCCACTCCATTTACAAGACTAATCATCACCAAGATATGATTATCGTCAAGGTTCCAAATTAAGCACCTAAAATTAGAGCACGCCCAAAATATTTTGTTGGTGTGCTGAGTCCCATCCAAAATAGCAACCTAGATTCATACATATATATCTCAAACCCCTTTAAACCACAAGTCAAACTATCCAAACCTCCCGCCAAAACCAAACCATCCACAGCCAACGATAGAAAAAGCAACCCTTTCCTCCTCCACATTATAAACTCCTCCAAACAAACACACCCGATGAACTAGCTAGTTTTGTGACCCTCAGCTTTTGTAATTCTACCTTCTCATGAAATTCTTGCCTGGAAAACATCGTATTGCCGCGGTATTTTTATCGTGGCTTGTCGTCTCCGACGTGCTTCTTGTGTCGGTCTCCGGTGGTGCTAGCTTTGACTACAAGGATGCCCTCAAGAAGTCGCTTTTGTTTCTTGAGGCACAGCGGTCGGGGAGGCTACCGAAGAGCAATAGGGTCCGCTGGAGGGGTGATTCCGGTCTTAGAGATGGCCAATATGCCCATGTTTGTATTCCATCATCATATTTAATTTGTCCTTACATTAATTTGAATACAAAAGCTAGATATATATATATATATATATATAGTATAGGATCAAAATAAAATGAGTCATGAACTCATGTCGTTTTTAATATATTTAAAACATGTTCTTGATATGGTTTTCAAGTGTGAATTTTCATCTCAAAATCATGTGTCGACTTTGTTTAATTTTCAGATGGATCTCGTAGGAGGATACTATGATGCTGGAGACAATGTCAAGTACGGGCTTCCAATGGCGTTTACCATCACTACTCTCGCGTGGGCAACTCTTACCTACAGAGAGGAGCTTCGGTCTAGTGGCGAGCTAGAGCATGCGATGGACGCAATCCGTTGGGGGACGGATTATTTTCTCAAGGCATAGACGTCTTTGGGTTCAGGTGAGAGCTAAATCATATTAATTTGCAACAATATTACTCATTGAACCTATAGCTTCTTATTCTCCAGACATTTTCAAAAGGGTAAATCTTAATATAAGCTAGAACATCATTTTTCTCAATGTAAGATTATTTAGAAGATATTAATATATAATTTGTTTTTCATACTATAGGTGGGCGATCCGGTGGCCGATCACCAATGTTGGGTGAGGCCAGAGAATATGGCGACACCCCGAACGTTGTACCGTATCGACGAGGGCAACCCTGGGACAGAGATTGCGGCGGAAACATCCGCCGCGATGGCTGCCTCTTCTATGGTCTTCCGACAGAGTGATAGGAAATATTCACGCCAACTCCTCAACAAAGCCAAGTTGGTAATTAAGAGCCAAATTAAGTTCCATACCTAAAGAATTTATTGTTCAAGTTACGTACATGTGAATGATAACTACAAAAAAATGTTGGGGGGATTAATTTGACGAGTTAATTATTTTGTACGTGTTTCCACAGCTCTTTGAGTTTGCTAATGAACACAAGGGAACTTACGATGGAGAGTGCCCATTCTATTGTTCTTACTCAGGCTACAATGTAAGCAATGAATCTAATAATTCACTCTTAATTAGTTTCTATCACCATAATAGCTTATACTTCCACAAATTGTTAATGGATTATTAATCAATCATCAATATTATCAGGGATGGTTTTGTATGTAATATAATTTAGATAATAAATTAAAATCATCAATATTATCAGGGATACTTCCACAAGTGTACATTTCTCCAGGTAATTAAAATCTTCAATCATGCATGTAATAAATAACGGGCAACTTGTTCTTGTTGAATAATATATAGTATATAGCTAGGGATGGTTTTGTATGTAATATAATTTAGATAATAACCATTGATTAATGCATGATTGATATTTTGTGCATGTAGGTGGTATGATTCATCTCCGAGATGGAGCAAACACGCAGTACGTGACCGGTACTGCCTTTCTTGTTAGCGTTTATGCTGATTTTCTCGAGAAACACCACGAGAGTGTCAAATGTGGGGACAAGCAGATAACACCCTCACGTCTCATGGAATTTGCCAAGCAACAGGTAAAATCTAAGAATGTCATTGTAATAATTTTACATAATCCATCTCCTAATCATGATAATAACGTAATTTATCTTAAACAATAGTACACTCCAATTTCAATATTTTAAAAAAATCTCTTCTTTTACGTATGAATTTTGCCCGAAATGTACACTCCACTTTCATTATTACTCCTTTCACGTATGAATTTGGATTTGGATTAAAAGAAACCGACCTTCTTCGTGATCCTCTTCAAGCCCTTCTCTGGAAACCAGAATCCGTCCCCGTCGCATTTACAACACATTTCAAACCTTTCAACCTACCTGGCCGGCCTGCAAACAAACTTAATTAACAAGGGGAGCAAGAGCAATGTTGGCTTTGTTTTTCCAAATTGGATTTCGACCCGCCTTTAACCTACCTATTATAAACAAGTCGGATTCAGGTTGACTCCAACTCACCCCAAACTTATAGATTCTATAATCTACAGTCGTTCCATTAGGTGATTGATTTTTCAAAATTTGGATTTTATGAAAAAATTATGATTACCATGAATATTTATTTTGAACTGCATTTTTCAAAATAACATTGTCACGTTAACAACATTGTCGTTTTACAATGTTAGGAAATGATTTGGTCACCGCATTTGATTCTTAAATTAAGTGTCGAAGTATTTCTTCCTAAGCATGTCATCACACAAATTAAGTCCATTAATTAATTGATTGATGGTAATAATTTGGTTGGATGCAGATGGACTACCTTCTTGGTAGCAACCCGTTGAGGCAGTCCTACATGGTGGGGATCGAAGACAAGACACCCAAAGCAGGCTCACCACCGTGGCGCATCGGTACCGGTTCTCGCACCGGACGCAGTGGTCAACTGCCCTATGAGTTTCTCAAATTGGTTCAACAAGGACGGCCCCAACCCCAACTCCCTCACCGGAGCCATCGTTGGAGGCCCCGACAAAAACGACCACTTCGACGACAAGCGGTGGGACTCCTCCAAGCTCGAGCCCACAACTTACATCAACTCCCTTGCTGTTGGTGTTCTTGCCAAGCTCGCTGCCCAAAAGTGATCATTTGACTACTACTAATTAACCCTTCAAAATAATCAAACAATGGGTTGGTTGGTTGGTTTATGGGAGTTAGTTTAGTGGTTTGGCATGTAGTGTTAGTTAGTTGTTATGTCCCTAACCAAGATTAGGAAGCTAATGGAGATTAGAGGAGGATTAGGGCTTGCTTTGCATGGGAAGTTGGGTTTGCATGGGGAAGAGGCGGGCTACAGTGGCATGAGGTGAGTAGGGTGATGGTGAGGTTGGCGGGCACTGTAGCAGACGGGGTTATAAACATGCTTTCTTCTTCTTCTTCTTTTCTTCTCCATTCCCTCATTTCTTCCTTCCTTCCTTGCTGGTGCGCGCGTTGGTGGAGCAGCTGCGGAGGCGTCGAGAGAGGAAGGTGCTCGTGCGGGTGAGGCGCGGCGCGTGATCGAGGACGCGGAGGCGTGAGCGTTGCTCCGGCGTTTCTCCGGCTTCGTGAGAGGTATGTCAACTTGATAGTGTGATTTGTTGTGTTGTTAACCCTTGTGAAGGGTTGTGTTGGTCGGACGGGGAGGTCGGAGACCTAATCGGTGATGTTTTCCGTGGAAAACCTCGGCTGGCGCGAGGTTGAAGACGACCAACGGTCGACCGGTTCCTTCGGGCGGTCGACCGAATGTAGTGTTTTTGCCCGACTTTATCCTTCACCGGTCGAACGATGCCTTGTGGCGGTCGACCGGTAGTGCATATTGATGGTGAGTTGGGACGTTCTGTCTGTTTTCGGTCGACCGGTTCCTTGGGTCGTTCGACCGGAACTTAAGTGTACTGGATTATATTGCATGCTTGTTCGACCGTTGCTTGTTGTCGGTCGACCGTTATATGACGTAGAAATGTAGGTTGACCCTAACTTTTATCGGTCGACCGGGACCCCTGAGTCGGTCGACCGATGGATTAAAATGTGGTATAAGACGTTCTGTTAGTTTTCGGTCGACCGGGACCCCTGAGTCGGTCGACCTATAGAGTGGATTTCAATGTTGACCAGACTCCGGATTTTGACCTCGTTCGGTCGACCGGTTTTAGACCTTTGTTCGACCGTTGGGGGATTCTGTTTCGAGCGCAGCGGTAGACCGTTTTAGGAGTACGGTCGACCGATTCCTTTCTGGAACCGATCGACCGAATCACCTCGTCCGGTCGACCGTTTGGGCCCAGGACAGAATTCCTGGTTCCCTTTTGAATGCCAACTTTGTCCACGGAAACCCGTGTCCTCGCCTTGTGCGTGAGCCGGGAGGTGACGGTGGGCGCGTGATGCGTGCCTGCCCAGGGACCGCCATTGGGAAGAGTGTGGGCGTTCAGGACGCGTCACCTCCGTGTATGGACCGTGACTTGAGATGGATTGATGGGGCACTTTGTAGTATAGCAGGCCTGAGGGATCGCGGATCCCTGTGTTGTTGTTGTACGGGCACACAACTGACGTTGGGTGAGGTGACTACCGGCCCACGGGCTACGGAGGTCGCTGCCCTGTTTTTATAGCGGCGCGGTTGGTGTTTGCGGCTCGAGGAGCCTGATGACCTGGCAGACTTCGGTCTGGATCTGTCCGATGCTGTGCCGGACTGTTGTGATGGACCACCGATGTTGTGCCGGTGATGCCGCCGAGGTTGTGCCGGCGATGATGATTGTTGGGCCGAGGCTGTGCCGGCTATGTTGTTTTCCTCGGCTGGGCACCTACCGAGATGTTGTTGTTATACCTTCCGGGCGACGGCCCCGTTGGTCCCTGTGGCTCCGACCACTGAGATTTGCAGATTTGTATTCTATTGGCGCGCAAGCGTGACAGAGGATCCCTGCCGAACCCTTGAGTAGTGTAGGTGCGTGTGGGGGGTGCGATGTCGCGTGCTGTAAGGCTGCATGTGCCTGCAGTAGGTCTCCTCGGGAGACCCGTTGTTGATTGTCGGACTGATGTCCTGTTTTACCCTTTGGGGGAACTGTTTTCCATTCTGTCGATGCCATGACATGCTATTAGTATGATAGGTTCATTTGTGTAATGCATGCATATAGGTGAGTTGGCATACTGGGTTTCCTTCTGGAAACTCAGGCATTGTTGTTATATATTTTCAGGACCGCAGTAGGTCCAGTTGGGTGGTGATCGGCGGGCACGCGCATCTTGGAGTCGGATCCTCTTCTCGGACCGCTGAGGTCGGCATGATTGCGTTTTATCTTCTGTTGTCGTTTTGTTGTAATCATGTATTATTTGACAAACTCTGATGTAATTTTGGTGCAGCGCTATTTGTTCATGAGAAGTAACAGTCCCGTCTTTGTTTGTTGAGTTCCTGTGTCTTGATTACAATTTTTTTAAAATTTTCCGCTGTTTCGGGATGTTTCAACTTGGTATCAGAGCGGTCGATTCCTATGCGGTTCCCAATGAAATCACCCTTGTAGTAATAAGAGTCATGCATTTTATCTTTTAGCATGCATACATGGCTGAAGTTGTGATTGTTTCTTCTGTCATATGGCACCTAGGCGCGTGAGGAGTTCTCCACGCGATCGTGATCCCAGTGACGACACATCTGGTGCTCATTGAGACAGGTTGGGCGAGTTTCTGGAGCGTCAGGCAGCTCAGAGCGCCCAGGGCGGAGTGGGAGCTGAGCACGATCGGTTCATGCGTCAGCACCCGCCGGCTTTTGATGGCAGGAGGGCCACAGAGGTTGCAGAGGACTGGGTCTTCAGGATGGAGAAGATCTTCCGTGCTATTGGAGTAGCACCTGAGAGGATGGTGGAGCTGGCCACCTATGTGTTCGATGGCGAGGCCGCCAACTGGTGGAGATCTACGCCCACAGTTCTGTTTGATGACCGTGCAGATGTCAGCTGGGAGGAGTTCTTGGAGGTGTTCCGTGAGCAGTACTTCCCCCAGCATGTCAGGGATCAGAAGAGGGAAGAGTTTATGTCACTGGAGCAGAGGGAGATGACTCTGGCGAGCTACATCAGCAGGTTCAACGCTTTGGAGCGTTACTGCCCTGAGATTTGTGTGACCCCAGAGCAGCGGGCGAGGAAGTTCGTGAAGGGACTGAGACAGCCGCTTCGTTCTCGGGTGATCAACAGCATGCCGCGGACCCTTGCAGATGCGGTGAAGCATGCTACGATCATCGACCAGGACCAGAGGGAGTGTATTCAGGAGGCGCGGAAGGCGCCAGTGAGCACCGGCAGCAGAGTAGCTGGTCGTGGAGCAGGGAACCCGGGCAAGAGGCCCAGGTTCGATGGAGGAGGAGCACGTCAGTCAGGAGCGTGCACTTACTGCGGGAGGTTCCATCCAGGACAGGAGTGTCCCCGTCGGACTGGAGCGTGTATGGGTTGCGGCCGGATGGGGCATTTTGTCCGTATTTGTCCTCAGAGGCAGGGAGAGCCGAGCAGGAGGCCAGGACCACCAGCAGTAGGCAGAGGCGGAGGCAGCCGATCAGTTGTTTCACCAGGGCAGAGCAGGAAGACCGGGCGAGTCTTCACTATTCAGGCTGAGGAGGCGAGGGACTCCAACACCGTCGTGGAATGTACGCTTTCAGTTTCTGGTTCTGTAGCTCGGGTGTTGTTTGATTGTGGCGCCACACACCCCTTCATTTCGGAGAAGTTTGCTGGCGAGTTGGGTCGGACCCCTGTGCTGCTGACTGATGTTTTGGAGGTCAGCACGCCCATGGGTGAGGTGGGCACTGTGGGGAGCTTTTTCCCCGGCACCACAGTTGCTTCGGGAGACCATGATTTTCCGGCTGATCTGGTCTTGTTACCGATGGTGGACTTCGACGTCATACTGGGGATGGACTGGCTGTCACAGTACGACGTGCGGGTCTTTTGCCGTGAGAAGAAGATCCTGATTCCGATGGAGGGCTTGCCAGATGTTCTAATCAGAGGTGCGAGGAGCAGAGGGGGTCGTCTGATTGTGTCTGCGGTTAAGGTACAGAGACTGATACAGCAGGGATGCAGAGCGTTTGTGGCCACGTTGGTAGTTCCTGATCCTGAGACGAGGAGGCTGGAGGACATAGAGATTGTGCAGCAGTTCCCGGATGTGTTTCCAGCAGAGATTCCAGCGTTACCGCCGCACCGAGAGATCGAGTTCGGCATCGAGTTGGTAGCGGGTACGACACCTCAGTCGAAGGCACCGTATCGTATAACACCTGCAGAGTTGACAGAGCTGAAGAAGCAGTTGCAGGAGTTGATGGAGTCCGGGTTCATTCGACCGAGTGTTTCTCCATGGGGAGCGCGTGTGCTCTTCGTGAAGAAGAAGGATGGATCGTTGCGGATGTGCATTGACTACAGGATGCTGAATAAGGTTACCGTTCGGAACCGGTACCCTTTGCCCAGGATTGATGATTTGTTTGATCAGTTGCAGACGGCGAGAGTGTTCTCGAAGATCGATCTGTGTTCGGGTTATCACCAGTTGCGGATCAGGGAGGCGGATGTTCAGAAGACAGCCTTCAGGACGCGGTACGACCACTACGAGTTCTTGGTGATGCCATTTGGACTGACGAATGCACCTGCAGCATTCATGGATCTGATGAATAGGACCTTCCAGCCGTACCTCGACAGATTTGTCGTGGTATTCGTGGATGACATCTTGGTATACTCGCCTGACAGGGAGCAGCATCGAGAGCACCTGAGGATTGTGCTTGGCATCTTGAGGGATCAGCAGTTTTATGCCAAGTACACGAAGTGCGAGTTTTGGTTGGATCAGGTGGCTTTTCTGGGGCATATTGTGTCAGCGGATGGGATATCGGTGGATCCGGCGAAGGTCGAGGCTGTGACTCAGTGGAGAGCCCCGACGAGCGTGACGGAGATCAGGAGTTTTGTGGGACTGGCAGGGTACTACAGACGGTTTATTAAGGATTTCTCCAGACTTGCGTCGCCGCTGACAGCGTTGACGCAGAAGGGCGTCAAGTTCGTTTGGTCCCAGAAGTGCGAGGACAGCTTTCAGGAGCTGAAGAGGCGATTGACGACAACACCTATTCTGACGCTACCGAGTGGCAGTGGAGGCTACGTGATTTACAGCGATGCATCAGGGATAGGCTTGGGTTGTGTTCTGATGCAGCATGGGAAGGTGGTCGCGTACGCTTCGAGGCAGCTGAAGGTGCACGAGAAGAACTACCCGACTCACGATCTGGAGTTAGCAGCAGTAGTTCACGCGTTGAAGACCTGGCGGCACTATCTGTATGGCGAGCAGTTCGAGGTCTTCACCGACCATCAGAGTCTGAAGTATTTGTTCTCGCAGAAGGAGCTGAATATGAGGCAGCGCAGATGGCTTGAGTTCATTAAGGACTACGACTTCACCATTTCCTATCATCCGGGGAAGGCGAATTCGGTTGCAGATGCGCTGAGCAGGAAGGTGGAGGTTTCAGTTGCGAGTCTGTGCATCCAGGAGTGGAGGTTACTCGAGGCCTTGTCAGAGTGGAGACCGTTCACAGAGGGCTCAGAGGGAGCAGTGATTGCTAGGCTTCGGGTGGAGCCGCAGACTGTCTCACGGTTGGTTCAGGCTCAGCAGGGGGATGAGGAGTTAGCTGGTCTGCTACAGTTGGCTTCCAGAGATGGATCAGATTTCAGTGGGGGGGTTGACGGTGGTCTGAGGTTCAGGAGTCGGATCTGGGTGCCGAAGGTTGATGGGCTGAGAGATGACATCATGGAGGAGGCACACAGAGCTAGATACACCATTCATCCGGGGAACACGAAGATGTATAAGGACCTGCAGTGGAACTTCTGGTGGAAGGGCATGAAGAGGGACATTGCAGAGTTTGTGGAGCGATGCTTAGTCTGTCAGCAGGTGAAGATTGAGCATCAGAGGCCAGCAGGGCCGATGCAGTGTATTGAGCTTCCAGAGTGGAAGTGGGAGCACGTGACGATGGATTTTGTCACGGGATTGCCGAAGACGAGGAGATTCCACGACGCGATTTGGGTGATAGTCGACCGACTGACCAAGTCGGCGCATTTCTTAGCGATCAGGACCACGTTACCTTTGGAGGGTCTAGCTAAGTTGTACGTGGAGGAGATAGTCAGGTTGCATGGAGTGCCAGTGAGCATCATCTCCGATCAAGATCCTCGATTCACTTCCAGATTTTGGGGGAGTCTGCAGCAGGCTTTGGGGACGCGTCTGAGGTTCAGTACAGCGTTTCATCCGCAGACCGATGGTCAGTCAGAGAGGACGATTTAGACCCTGGAGGATATGCTGAGGGCTTGCACACTGGATTGGGCAGGGCACTGGGATGAGCACTTGCCGCTGATAGAGTTCGCCTACAACAACAGCTACCACTCGAGTATTGGGATGGCACCGTACGAGGCGTTGTACGGGAGGCCTTGCAGATCACCGGTATGCTGGAGTGATGTGGGCGAGAGGCAGTTAGTGGGGCCAGAGATTGTACAGATGTACTCAGAGAAGGTGGATGTGATCAGGAGGAGGCTGGCCACAGTACAGAGCAGGCAGAAGAGTTATGCTGATCGACGCAGACGGGTGTTGAGTTTCGAGGTGGGCGACCATGTGTTTCTGAAGATTTCCCCCGCCCGAGGTGTGGTGAGGTTTGGGAAGAAGGGGAAGCTCAGTCCGAGATATGTTGGGCCGTTTGAGATCCTCGACCGAGTTGGAGAGGTTGCCTACCGGATTGCTTTGCCGCCACAGTTTTCGGGTCTGCATAATGGCTTCCATGTGTCGATGTTGAGGAAGTATGTGGCAGATCCGTCGCACGTTATTGAGATAGCAGTGCCAGAGATTCAGCAGGACTTGTCGCTCGAGGAGAGGCCAGTCGAGATTGTTGATCGCATGGATCACCAGCTCAGGAGGAGGACCATTCCGATAGTGAAGGTCAGGTGGCAGCATCACAGTGAGCGCGAGGCCACATGGGAGATTGAGGAGGACGTCAGGAAGTAGTATCCAGAGCTTTTCGGTGAGTGTTTGCTTTGATTTCGAGACGAAATCCTATTAAGTTGGGTGGATTGTTATGTCCCAAACCGAGATTAGGAAGCTAATGGAGATTAGAGGAGGATTATGGCTTGCTTTGCATGGGAAGTTGGGTTTGCATGGGGAAGAGGCGGGCTACAGTGGCCTGAGGTGAGTAGGGTGATGGTGAGGTTGGCGGGCACTGTAGCAGACGGGGTTATAAACATGGTTTCTTCTTCTTCTTTTCTTCTCCATTCCCTCATTTCTTCCTTCCTTTCCTTGCAGGTGCGCGCGTTGGTGGAGCAGCTGCGGAGGCGTCGAGAGAGGAAGGTGCTCGTGCGGGTGAGGCGCGGCGCGTGATCGAGGACGCGGAGGCGTGAGCGTTGCTCCGGCGTTTCTCCGGCTTCGTGAGAGGTATGTCAACTTGATAGTGTGATTTGTTGTGTTGTTAACCCTTGTGAAAGGTTGTGTTGGTCGGACGGGGAGGTCGGAGGCCTCCTCGGTGATGTTTTCCGTGGAAAACCTCGGTTGGCGCGAGGTTGAAGACAACCAACGGTCGACCGGTTCCTTCGGGCGGTCGACCGAATGTAGTGTTTTTGCCCGACTTTAACCTTCACCGGTCGAACGATGCCTTGTGGTGGTCGACCGGTAGTGCATATTGCTGGTGAGTTGGGACGTTCTGCCTGTTTTCGGTCGACCGGTTCCTTGGGTCGTTCGACCGGAACTTAAGTGTACTGGATTATATTGCATACTTGTTCGACCGTTGCTTGTTGTCGGTCGACCGTTATATGACGTAGAAATGTAGGTTGACCCTAACTGTTATCGGTCGACCGGGACCCCTGAGTCGGTCGACTGATGGATTAAAATGTGGTATAAGACGTTCTGTTAGTTTTCGGTCGACCGGGACCCCTGAGTCGGTCGACCGATAGAGTGGATTTCAATGTTGACCAGACTCCGGATTTTGACCTCGTTCGGTCGACCGGTTTTAGAGCTTTGTTCGACCGTTGGGGGATTCTGTTTCGAGCGCAGCGGTAGACCGTTTTAGGGGTACGGTCGACCGATTCCTTTCTGGAACCGGTCGACCGAATCACATCGTCCGGTCGACCGTTTGGGCCCAGGACAGAATTCCTGGTTCCCTTTTGAATGCCAACTTTGTCCACGGAAACCCGTGTCCTCGCCTTGTGCGTGAGCCGGGAGGTGACGGTGGGCGCGTGATGCGTGCCTGCCCAGAGACCGCCGTTGGGAAGAGTGTGGGCGTTCGGGACGCATCACCTCCGTGTATGGACCGTGACTTGAGATGGATTGATGGGGCACTTTGTAGTATAGCAGGCCTGAGGGATCGCGGATCCCAGTGTTGTTGTTGTGCGGGCACGCAACTGACGTTGGGTGAGGTGACTACCGGCCCACGGGTTACGGAGGTCGCTGCCCTGCTTTTATAGCGGTGCGGTTGGTGTTTGCGGCTCGAGGAGCCTGATGACCTGGCAGACTTCGGTCTGGATCTGTCCGATGTTGTGCCGGACTATTGTGATGGACCACTGATGCTGTACCGGTGATGCCGCCGAGGTTGTGCCGGCGATGATGATTGTTGGGCCGAGGCTGTGCCGGCTATGTTGTTTTCCTCGGCTGGGCACCTACCGAGATGTTGTTGTTATACCTTCCGGGCGACGGCCCCGTTGGTCCTTGTGGCTCCGACCACTGAGATTTGCAGATCTGTATTCTATCGGCGCGCAGGCGTGACAGAGGCTCCCTGCCGAACCCTTGAGTAGTGTAGCTGCGTGTGGGGGGGTGCGATGTCGCGTGCTGTAAGGCTGCATGTGCCTGCAGTAGGTCTCCTCGGGAGACTCGTTGTTGATTGTCGGACTGATGTCCTGTTTTACCCTTCGGGGGAACTGTTTTCCATTCTGTTGATGCCATGACATGCTATTAGTATGATAGGTTCATTTGTGTAATGCATGCATATAGGTGAGTTGGCATACGGGGTTTCCTTCTGGAAACTCAGGCATTGTTGTTATATATTTTCAGGACCGCAGTAGGTCCAGTTGGGTGGTGATCGGCGGGCACGCGCATCTTGGAGTCGGATCCTCTTCTCGGACCGCTGAGGTCGGCATGATTGTGTTTTATCTTCTGTTGTCGTTTTGTTGTAATCATGTATTATTTGACAAACTCTGATGTAATTTTGGTGCACCCCTATTTGTTTATGAGAAGTAACAGTACCGTCTTTGTTTGTTGAGTTCCTGTGTCTTGATTACAATTTTTTTAAATTTTTCCGCTGTTTCGGAATGTTACAGTTATTGATGCCTACTTGTTCTTGTAGAGGCTGTGGGCTGTGGCCCATGCATCCCACTTGGTTAAGTGTGAGATAATATTTATTTCTTTTAACCAAAATACTACTGCATGTGTTTATGATAAGTTAAGACGATGTGCCCAGCCCTCCAAATCCCAGCCCGTCCTTGTACGACGCCCCTCTCGTGGGTGGGTGGGTGGGTGGACAGGCGCATCGAGTTTTCTTCTTCCTCTCTGGTCACAAAGTAGCACGAGAGTGAGGAGTTTCTCGATTATCAAGTTAAGAGGATGTTTGCGCACTCAAAACAGAGCTAAAAAAATAATTTCCATCTGATAAGATCTTTAATTATCAGATGTTTGTGCTAGATCTAGATGTTTGTCCAGAGTTGCACTCCGAGACCAAGGCAAAACAAGTTGACATTTCATCTCTTTCATTTGTTTAGGCTTCTCGTTTTGCACCTAGAACTTCGTCTAGGGTTTCGATCGACAAATTTGGGTCTTTTTTACTCTTCAAGCTCTTTCGACATCATGGTTCATGAGTTGTGTTTCTTACATAGAAAATATGTTTTCTTCTGTTTAACTAGTGGAGCACCATGTTAGGGTCTTTTTTGGACATGACTTGAGCTTCGTGATTGTTTTCATTTATACGTCGTAATTTTAGGCCTCTCGTTACTCTCCCGTTGGTTTTCCACCTGGGCGCCCCTTTTGTTTTGTTTTTTAAGTTAAAAAGAAGATTAGACATGTAATTAGGTTCATGTATTGATTAATTAAATTGTAATATAATTAATTAGGTTTTGTAATTTAATTGTGGTTAATGTATTGATGTTATTTGAATTTCACAATTATTGTAGATTGTTTTTAATTAATTAATTTTTGATTTATTAAGATTTAGTTAAATTTAAAAATGAAAAAATCAAATATGAAATTAAGATAAATCACAAAACACTTATATAATACAAATAAACTTCAGATGAACAATACAAATACGGATACAAAATACAATGAAATACAGATATGAAATACAATACAAATACAGATATGAAATTAAAATAGATGTTAGTACAACAATACCGATAAACTACGAAAAAATATATTAACTCCAAATTAAAATTAAATAAACTACAGAAATTCTTGTGATTTAGCACAATCGTTGAGTTCAACAAGTGTATCTATATTGAACTCGTCATTATTTTCCTTCTTCATCAGAGAAAATAGTACGTTGATGTTCTTGGTGTTGAGTTCCCTTTGGAACTTCTTTTCAGCTTCATTGTGTTTCCTCTCTACTCGTTCTTGGTAACACAATTACTTGTCTTCTCTCGATTTGTTTTCCCAGTTTGTGTAATTAACAACTTTGGCGGTGAGTACCTACGAAGACCTAATGCAAATGATTTAGAATGACTACTTCACATTGGTGAGCAACGTTGGTTCCCACGCATGATGGGAAGTATTGATAGTATGCAATGAGTGTGGAAAAATTGCCCAGGTGCATGGAGAGGCCAGTATCAAGGGCGTAGTGGTAATGCAACTTGTCCTTGAGGAAGTGACGTCGACTGACTTATGGATATGACACTTTTTTGGGGCATCAGGTTCATGCAATGACTTAAATGTCCTGCAACGATCTCCCGTTTTCCACAACGTCATGGAAGGACGAGCTCCACCTGTGACTTTTGAGGTTAATGTTTCTTGATGTGATATGAGATACTATCTTACAGATGATATTTATCTAAAATGGGTAGCATTCATTTCATCCATCGTTCATCCATAAACACCGAAGGACCAATAATTTGTTGAACGACGGGAAGCGGTACACAAAGATGTAGAACATGCATTTGTAATCTTGCAAGCGCGGTTCGCGATCGTGAATAAGTCATCTCTTGCATGGAGTAAGATTGTGTTTAACAAAATAATGATAGCTTGCATTGTAATGCATAATATGATAGTGGATGATGAACGCAACTCCTACGTTAATTTTGGAGATTGGAATGAATTTATTCATGACCAACCTTGAAATTCTGTAGACGACCCATTACAGTATTCCACTAACTGTATATTTAATATTAACATGTATTTGAGAAGGAGATATCAATTGAGTGATCGCGCTACACATTTGAACCTCCAAACCGATTTGATCGACAATATATGACAACAATTTAGAGGAAATGCGTCTTGATGTATTTTTAGTCTTAGTATTCTAAATTCCAATTAATGTACTATGTAATGCGGTTTTCTAAATTTTAATAATATTTTCCTATTTATATATTAATTGTTAATTATAATCGAATGAATTAATTGAATTGAGTAATTACAATAATGATTATTAATATATTTTGTTGATTGTTGCGAGAGTTTCTAAGAAGAGAATAAAAATAATGACGCGACAACAAACACTGTAGTGTAGGTGACTGAGTTGATTGGATAATAGTTAAGATTTTTGTAAGGGGTTGGATTGTGCTGACGTGACAGCGAGAGAAGCATACATGGTGGAGAGAGAAAATCGGTCGTTAGAGAAGTACTCGGGCACTGTTAATGGTGATGTTAGTGGTTTAACGGTGCTCTTATTGGTTTTGACTAGTTTTCGATGGCATTAGAAGTGTCCTCTGGCTTCCCGTTAAGTCTAGGTTTCCGTGTCAATTGTTTTCCTGGTGTTTGGGATTTTTAATTGCCTTGTTAAGTGTTTTAATTGTTTGTTTTTTGGATAAGTTGGTGTATCGATTAATTAATTATTAATAATAAAATTAGGTGTTAAGTCGGGAGGAGACTTACAAGTTACAAGGTTGCACAAATAAGTCTTAATTATCACAGGGAACTACTAAACGTCGCCCCAAAACTACTTAAATCGTTTCTTGAAATTACCAAATTGCCCTTAACAATATATTTAATACTCATATCGTCCCGTGTCTTTAAACAAGATTTTTGACTCAGTTTTACTCACATTCCTAGTACCAACATCACGAAAATGTCTGACGAAACACCTAGATCAGGCGAAGTAACGGAGACAGATTTTTTTTTCCGACTTGGGCGTCTGGCTAAGACGCCTGCACCATCGTGGAGGCCGCCACGATGGTACAGACGTCTTAGCAAGACGTTCCGTTTTTTTTTGTTTTTTTGTCAAATTAAAATTATACGGTGTGTTATCTCAACTTATTTGACGTTTCTTTGCAAGTTTTCGGTGGTAACCGGTCGGATTACAATGAGTTTTTTTGCAAATCCCCCGGTGGTAAAAATCCAGATCCAACATTTTTTAAGTTCCAAATCCCCCGGTGGTAAAACATCCTGACTTAAAAAAAATTGATTTTGAAATTGTTGGATCTGGAAATTTTTGAATTTTCGGTGTACCGAAGAGGTATCGGTCATCCAAATATAGTAATTATTAACTTATTAATTAATTTAACAATTATCTAAATTTATAATCAATTATCTTTTTAAAAAATAATAAAAAATTATGGGCGTCCGACGTAACCGCCCCCACGTAGGAGGGGGCGTCTGGCTAAGACGCCTCCCTCATGGGGGAGGCGTCTTACACAGACGTTTGTCCCATGGGCGGAGCGTCTGGGTAAAACGCCTCCCCGATTGGTACGGCGTCTGGGTAAAACGTTGCCCCCATGGGGAAGGCGTCTTAACCAGACGCCCCCTCCTACGTGGGGGCGGCTCCGTCGGACGCCCGTAATTTTTTTTATTATTGTTATTATTTTATTAAAAAGATGTTAGATATTTTACCAGATTCGAGTACACTGGGGCGTCCGTTGGTTCGTTACTGACCTCCAAAACATTATTTTTTATGATTATAAGATGAATATGAAGAGAGATGTGTGATAGGAGGGTAAAATGTCGCGTTATAACAGTAGGAATGAGAGAATGACAAAATGATAATTTCAAAGGACGATTTAAGTAATTTTACGACGATGTTTAACAATTCAGTTATCAAACCCAAATAACACAGGGACTTGGAGGCCCGACCAAGTCTCGTTTGACGTGAAGGACGTAGAAGAGTGTGGGAGAACTCCAAACTCTTCGAAGTATTGTACCTTTTTCTCGACTTTGCGTCGTTTTGCCTCCTCTGCTTCAAGCCTCTCTCATGCTTCTTCCTCGATCTCAAATTGCCTTTGTATTTCACGGATCTCACTTTCCGAAGGCCTCGAAAAGTTGTATGTAAGTTGTCTGCCCACGAGCCTTGCTTGGGTGAGCACCGACAAATGGTCTCCCTGAGTGTTGGTCTGGTACGGCATACTTGAATTATGTCCCTCCTCCGGGAGTTCATAGAGCAATCTGGCTCTTCTGTATCGAATGTTGCAAAAGTACGTTCACCGCTTCTTTTTAGCGATCTTGCCCATAAGTCAAGTATTTCAAAACATGAATTCATTAGTTGATAAAGCGAACTAGCTTGTCTTCTAAAGATCCTGTTATTGAGTTTGAGCCAAAAGAATGCATTAATAAAACAATTTCAAACATATTGTCAAAATCGAAACAATTGCAAATTAGCTGTCGAAATAGAATGTTATTAGTTTGCATTAACTTAAGGTCTACTTGAGCGCTAATGATGCAAAATCTTGTAGCAAAATTGCAGGAATAAAAAATGTGTCTGTTAGAAAATAAAATCAATCACAAATACGTAGCGGAACGAAAAATAGCAAATCCAATGGAGAAAGAAACCACAATTGCAAATTAACAAACCCCAAACCACACAAAACACGCATCATTAAACGTGGAAACCCAATGCGGAAAAAACCACGGACGACACAATCTCAATCATCTATAGAGAAAACGAATTACAAAGAGAGGCTTACAGAACACACGAACAACCGACGAGAATACCCGGTTGATTTTTCTCTCATTGAATCCACAATGATGCTCTTTATCTTTTCTCTCAAGAATGCAAAAGTAGACAATAACAATAGTTCTAATTGTTCTAAGACAAATGTGGACGAAATTGCCTTTATATAGTAGGCAAAAATAAGTTTTAATTGCACCAAAATCATATGGAGAAAAGTGCAGAACGTGGGCGAAATTGGGTCAAACAGTCGACCAAACCTAAACCGTAGCGCAATCCAGAGCTCCATCGGTCGACCGTCGAGCTCCATCAGTCAACCGTAAATTCCAAGACAGTGTCACAATGCTCCAACCGGTCTACCGGGACTTAAGTTCCGGTTGATCAAAAACTTCTAGGAAGTTTTCCCGGATGTCCAATGCATACTCGGTCAACTGTGACTTAAGTGTCTGGTCGACCAAAAACTTCCAGATCCTTCTGCTCCGCTCCGAGTGCGCGCCCGGTCGACCGAATAGATCTCATCAGTCGACCGAAAACTTCCAGTCACTTTTCCTGGACAAGTCAAAGCATACTACCGGTCGACCGAACGTCTGTTTTCTCCCAAAAATACTTTAATACACATATTCAAAGGTAAACTACAACAGTGCCAATGTGGTTAGCTCGAGTCCACATAAATTAAGAACACATAGGATTTATTAGACGAGGCTCACTCTGTCACCGTTTCGGTTCAATACCGTTAGAAATTTCACAAATTAAACCTCATATATTTACAAATATCATTAATATTAAAAACATAAATAAAAAAATAAAAAACAATCCTCCACTCCTATGTTCATACCCTACTTCAAATGCATCACTCTTAGATCATCCTTAACTATGATCCGGACGACCTGATCGTTAGCTTTCTCTCTCTTCCAAATCAGTTTTCTCTCTCTTTCATATCAACTTTTTTCTCCGCAACCAACTTTCTTCTCTATCCTGCATTATTCACCACTTAACCACAACCTATCTCTTTTCTCCGCATCATTTCGGGGTCGGTTTTAGGGAAAAATCTGAAAAATAATCTACAAAATCAAAAAAAAAATAGAAACGTATTTTCAAAAAAAAAAAGATTAAAACTAATTTTGAAAAAAATTAAAACAAAAAACCCTAGTTAAAGATGCTCTTAGGTACACAACCATTCCCTTTTCATATTTATCACAAACAATACTTTTTTTAAGGTTCGACAGCAAACGCAACACCCTAAACGCATGTTGGAGGAGACAAGACGTAGGGCTCTAAAGTCAAAACGATAAAAACATGCACGTTTTATTACATGGACGGTGGACCAAAATAATCTGTCCATTGACTTTTCTAATACGGTCGGCCCAATCACCTGTTACAGGTACAACACATGATTAAAACGATCACGACCATTGACTAAGAAGTTGGACATGTTCAATATAATTATCGTTAGAATCCACATCATATGAACTAACTTTTTTTATACAAATCCCATAAGAGGATAGGGCCACACGTCCGGTCGACCAACTTGCTATATTTGGTTTCAAGAGGATTAAAGCTAAATTGGATTTTTCTCCATGGTCAGGTTCTTTCAATATAATGAAAAATACATAATGTAGAGTTCCATATTTGTCTTCAATTATCCACACTCGCCAAAAATCATAAAAGTTTCATTGATTATTCTGAAAATTGTCACCTAAATCTTAGGGTTAAAAATGGAACTAATGAAGACCTTCTGCTTGGGGTTTCAAAAGAAGATTGATCAAATCCTAATTCTTCATCCCAGTTGCAAGTTCTCTATCTCTACGTACATCATCTCTTTGTACTTGATACAATTTGGATTCATAGTGGAAGCATTTCAGATATTTCCAACTATATTTATTTCTTTTCTTTATTCATGCTCGTTTCGTTCAAATTTATTGATGCGATTTTTCTAAATTGTTCGTGTTGTTGAGTATGTGAGCATGATTAGAGATGGTAGGGGTGACAAGGGACGGCCCGACGTCCATGAAAGGAGATCCAATTTCGTATTCCAGATATATACCTGTTTATTTGTAGAGTTTGAAATATGGTGCAGATGACATCGGGTTTAGAGTTTTTGTGGGGTTTCTTATTAATACTCATGCCTCCGCTCTCTTTGTTGTAACTTTTGGTAAAATAGTGGATTCTTGATCGTGTGGTGACCATGGGTTTTGACGAAAGGATTTTCCACGTAAAAATTGTCTATCTTTACGTTAGTTTTATCTTTTACTTGTCTGCTCCTGCATCGAATCGTGGTAGGGGTTTGTTTGCCATTTCGTTCCATGGTACGCCATTTCCTAAGAGCATCGTTAACAACGTCCAGGTAGTTCTCGGGCGTTCTGGTGTCTCTCTCCGTCACGTCAGCTCAAACAAACCCTCCTAAATTTTTCTTAACCACACCCCAAAACACCTCAAGCGCCCTACATTCTCTCCCATACACGTAATTTCGGGATCAATTCTAGACAGAACACGAAAAATTATTAAAAAATTCTAGAAAATATAAACAAATAAAAAACTTATTTTCATAAAAAAACATTTGAAAAAACAATTTTAAATTATTTTTAAAACATTTGTTAAAACAAACAAAAAAAATCAGGCAAATTGGGAGGGCCACGTGCCAATTGGGAGGGCCACGTGCCAATCTGGCTTCTTCAAACACATGCGATATATTAATTCTTGCTCAAATATATAGCACCTTTACATGACTCACCAACCGTTCCACAACACTAAATTCATGTACCATAACACGAAGTGGAGCACATGTGAGTATGTGACGCTCCTACCAGACCCCCGACCGTTAGAAAACATAAGCCCGCTAGAAATGACGATGTTGTTAGGAAAAAAATTCAAAATAATATTTTTTTTTTAAATTTTCAAAATAAAACTCTATTAAAAGTATTTCTCAAACTAGACCCGCTGTCACCACGTGTTGACACGTGGTGGCGACAGGTTTTGTTTTTTTGTGCATAGAGAACTCGGCATCACCAGTGTCGAGTTCATCTTTTGAGAACTCGGCACTGGTGATGCCGAGTTCTCCTTGGCAGAACTCGGCACGGGTGATGTCGAGTTCTACTTGGTTTTTTATTGGTCAACACTTGACATTTTTTACTGAGGTGATTCAAATAGAACTCGGCACTGAGAGTGCCGAGTTATATTTAAGAAACGGTTCTCCTGGCGCTCAGATCGTGCATGAGACGATTGACGCGCCAGAAAAATAGTTACTTAAATAGAACTCGGCTCTCTCAGTGTTGAGTTTTAAAGGAATAACTCGGTGTTACAAACGCCGAGTTCACTTAAAAAAGTGAACTCGCGTTACAAACGCCGAGTTCCGTCAGGCTATAAAAGCAGTCTGACACCTCACCTCTCCCCATCCGCCGAGTTTCCGAGTTTTTAGGGTTAAGGTTTCGATTTTTTTCATTTTCCACCGTTTTCTTGCCTTTTTATGTATTAGGATGATATACATTGTTGTTTTATGTATCATTCTAGGCAAAAGGCGTTGAACCGAATATATGGTGTCAAAGAAGACAGTTTTAAAGATTTGCGAAGGTTCGTCACAGTTCTCTGTCAGAACAATGAAAGATTTGTTGTCGAAATAGAGTCTGTCCAGGTAAATTCAGACGAGGAGATGTTTAAGCGTGTGGTTTGGGCGTTTAGGCCTTCAATTAGTGGGTTTCATTATTGTAGACCTGTTGTCAGTGTGGATGGAACACACCTCTATAGCAAATATAGAGGTTTATTGTTAATTGCTGTGGGCACCGATGCAAACAACAGAATTTTTCCTTTGGCATTTGCTGTTGTAGAGAGCGAGAATACAGAGTCGTTGACGTGGTTCCTTCATTTGCTGGCAAGTAGAGTTACAAGGCGACCCGATTTGTGTATTATCACCGACAGATTTTTGGGAATAAATGCTTGTGTGCGAGCCGCATTTCAACCTTCGGAGGGCCATGTACATCGATTCTGTCTTCGACACATGAAAGCAAATCTTGCTAAACATCAAAATTGCAAGGAAAGATTGGGACAAATCAAGTTTTACGAAGCGGATAAACTCATTCATTTATGAAATTTGAAGAGTTAATGAAGGCTATTGCAGAGGAACATAAACCGATATACGAGTGGATTCAACATCAAGGTCTTTTGGAAAGATGGACTTGTTGTCACGACGGAGGTCGACATTTCTGATGTATGACAACAAACATGTCAGAAAGCTTCAACAATGTCTTACAACCATGATTTTGCCAATTACAACCATGATTTTGATGACATTTCTCCACTTGAACAAATTCTTTGTTAAAAGAAGGGACGTCGCCGAGTCGTGGAACAAATTCTTGCGAATGTCAACACTTCACATTTGGTGTCCCCGTATTATGAGGTTCAAATGTACAGGGAGGCATACAAACCGATATTTATCTCAATTCCTGATGTGAGGTATTGGCCAGATCGAGGCAACATCACAATGAAGCCTTCCCAAACCAAAAGACCTCCCGGTCGGCCTAAATCAACGTGAATCCGAAACGAGATGGACGAACACTCTGGAAGAAGGGTAAGGTGTGGGAGATGCGGCGGTATAGGGTATAACCAAAAGCGATGCAAGGAACCTATATAGCAAAATATTTTGTTTGTAACTATTTAGTGAGATGAATGAATGTAAGAGTTGATTAATTGTAAGACTTGTAATGCATTTTGTTATGACTTGAATGAATGTACGACTTAACTCCTTTTTAAGAGTTGATTAATTGTAAGACGAATGAATGTAATGTATTTTTAGGACCGCAAATTTGCCTACTTTACCCTATTAAACTCGACTTATGCCTATTAAACTCGACTTATGCCTATTAAACTCGGCATTATAGATGTCGAGTTCTATTGTAGACCTGGCCGTCCACCCATTTCACACATGATTTGAGTGTCAGGAGAACATGTCCAAATAGAACGCGGCATTGGGGATGCCGAGTTATATATGTCACTTCTCCTCGCAACAAACGTCGAGTGGAATATGAAGTGGTAGACAATATTCTCCCAGATAGAACTTGACACTAGTGATGCCGAGTTTTCTTTGGTACAACTCGACATCACCAGTGCCGAGTTCTACCAAGTGACCTCCTGAGTGAAAATTTCAAGTGTTGGCCAATAAAATACCAAAGTTGAACTCGGCATCACCAGTGTCGAGTTCTCAAAAGATAACTCGGTACTGGTGATGCCGAGTTCTCTATGCACAAAAAAACAAAACCCGTCGCCGCCACGTGTCACCACGTGGTGGCAGCGGGTCTAGTTTGAGAAATACTTTTAATGGAGGTTTATTTTGGTAATTTTAAAAAAAAATTATTTTGAAATATATGTGCGATCTTACCAAAACCCAAACCTAAAGGAAATGTAAGAGTGCAATTGAGAGTTTATTATAGTGGATTTGAGTTTGTCAAAGCTCAAATCCTTCAACCAAACGCAACCCAACTATCGTATGCAAGTTCTCTTTGCTTTTCGGTCTTTTCTCCTAAAAGTCATGGTATATATTTACTATTGGACATTTGGGCTTCCACGTGGCTGTTAACCGTAATAATTGAGCATTAGCTAGAGGAATAATACTAGGCTTTAGAGGAGTAACTACTCTTTTTTAGTAGTTTTGGAATCATCTCGTCAAATGAATAAGAGGCACTACCACAACCGATTACCCGAATCATACGTCCCTTGTGGTTGTTATACTTTTGTTGTTGTCGATTTAGTTTGGTGATGGATCTAATCAAATTTCAGCACACCATGTACAAGATTTACGTGGAAACATTTATTCCATGTGGCAAAGACAAAAATTACGGACAGGAATAGTCAGATTAATTTCAGTTATTATCGATGAATATGTACAACTATACGGACGAGCTGGAGAAACGATATTGTTCAACAAATAGTTAAATTGGTAAACAGAAGATATGTGTAACATTCTATAAACACTCAAAAGAAGGAAAATAAAATTTTGAAAAGATAATAACTTGAAAAACCCTTAACAAAACTACAAATTCTAAGTCGAACAATTATCGATCTATAATCAGATTCCACCAACCTTAACCTAAAGGGACACGAAATGGCAGACTGGGATTGAAAAGGATCCAAATTGTGTTACAATTGGAAAGGATCTCAAACCCTAAATGACAACACATTAGCGTCAAGTGCCTAAAATGATCATTTTTTCGCATTTCTAGATGCATTCTTCATTGTAATAAGCTTCTAATTACATATATATAAACAGAGCTCATTGGATGTTTGTCGTTCTATGTCCTGAAACTAATTCGGCATATTGGTTTGATCCTTTGGGGTTGACAAAACCAAGGGAATTCATAATTGTAAGTTCGTTTTAATCATCGTATTTGTAATGTGTTATTTTTATTAGTATTATTGACTTCGTATTGAATAACTTGTGATATCCAAGACAATGAAGGTTTACAAAGTGTTAGGTGGAATAAGAAAAAACAAAAGGTGCAAGAGTAACATGAAATGAGAGTAAGTATTTTCTCTCATTTTTGTTAATTATGTTATGTAATGGAACATATATTTAGTGAATTTATATTTTTGTAATACCATAAACAGACTGGTAATATGTAATGTGATTACTACGTTATGAGATACATGGAAGAAATCATCAAAATTACACCTCAAAACGTAGTCCTATCTGAGGTAATATATATTATTTTCAGTTGTATAATTATAGTTTCATTGTTTAGATCGATATTAATATTTTGTAATTGTATTTTTATAGGTCTTCCAAAAGAATAGCGTTCCCTACTCACAAAATGAGCTCGATGATACTCGCGAGCGATGAGCTTGCTATTTTATTACCAACATGTTAATAAACTAACAAATTCTTATATCGTGAACTTTTTGTAATTAAACATGCAATTTTATTTAACATGTTTCTTTGTATTACAAAAATATAATTTGTTCTTTAATATAAATAAACATCTTTGTGAATGAATGTCAAGTGTTTGTGTATGTATGCTTGTGTATGAATGATTGTGTTTGTGTATGCTCATTGGATGAATGTGTATTTGTGGATGAATGTGTTGTGCAAGATGAATGTGTTTATTATGCAGGAAACTATGATTTTTCCATTTAGTTTTTTTAAAATATGGTAAGGGTATAGATGTCGGTTATTAGGCAAATACGACGTGTATTCCTTAATTCCAAGGATATAAACGTTGGTTGTAACGTACCACTGACATTTATTCTTTAGGACTAGACGTCGATCGTACGTTACAACCGACGTCTATTTGTTAAGACTACACGTCGGTTGTTAGTTTACGACCAACGTCTAGGTATATACGACATATAGATAGACATCGGATTATGAAAGTTGTATATAAGTCGTATATCTGATGTATATTCTCTTTTCTGCACTAATGAACACTAATATTAAGACATGGGGATTGTACAATCCCAACGATGGTGTAACACTTTTTGGACATGGTTGTGGTTTCGTAACCAAGGGAAGCTAATGATACCTTATAAACAATTATAAAAAATAAGAAGTCACGACCGTACCACCAACCGTTGAGAGAGCATGAGAGAACTAAAAAAATTAAATAGAAGTTTTAAAGCACGTGGATTTCATTTGAGTACTTTGCCTGTCGACGTCGCTGTTGAAAACCCCAGAAGACTACGCCAACTTCAAAAGTACTACACACACATATCCTTCACGTGCTTTAAACCACACCCACTTTCCTCTTTGTTTTTTTTCCTTCCTACTCTCTTCTACGCCCCCACCAAACGCAGCACAAGTCAAACAACCACATTATAAGGACAAGACTACAAGAGTAACCTAAACAAAACCACGCATATTAATCAAGCAATAGAAGAAGAACAAGATCTAGATCATGTCGGTGGCTCCCGGTCGCCGGAGAGGGGGGAAACGGGTGACGTCGTTCGCCAAAACGTGCGATCTCTTGAGGAAATACGTCAACGAGAAGCGCGGGTCGGGGGAGCTAGGGTTAGGGTTCATGACTCCTTCTTCTCCTCTCCATAGACTCAAAGGTAATTGTAATTAAAAATGGTCTTACTAAGGATTCCTCTTCTTTCTTGTAATTGTTGCTATGGAGCTAGGTTTGGTTTGATAGATGTACATTATATGCGTGTTTTGATACATATATGTTTGCTATTTTGAATTATTTGTTGGATTTTTCTTTGGGACTTCAAATAGAAATTTTGTTTTAGTAGCCTAACGAAAATTTATATATTTGATTGATTCCTAGTTAATTTTTCTTTATTTTGGTGTTTTTTTTAGTATGTAGTGTTTCTTTTATTGTTAACCCATATATGAAATTGAACCGTGGGAGATCCAGCATTATGTAAAAGACATGGATATGATTTGTCGCAAGAATGTTCAAATTAGAAAATTCCAACTGGGTCTACCTTATATATATGATAACGTATATATTAGTCTGATCTTTTGCAGTTTTCATATAGGAACATTTGAAACACCACGTACCATGAACCTCTTCCCCGGAGTTGAGGCCAAGGTGGAGGACACCAAGTCCACCATGGTCACCAATGCAAGTGGTGTTCGACCGCCGCAGCCGATGACAATATTCTATGGAGGCAAGGTCATGGTTTTCGAGAAGTTCCCTGAAGACAAGGCAAAATGGCTGATGATGGTCGCCGGAAAAGCTTCTCAAACCCCCACGTCCGCCACCGCCTTCCAAACGCCTCACTACCTCGGAGTTTCCTCAGGTTTGGGAAGTTTGCGTTGTTGCCTCTAGTTGGGAATTATTTAAGATGTTTTCCGGGTGTTCTTCAAATAGTAAGAAATATCTTTTGATTTCTATTAATATATACTTTGAAAAACTGGTAACGAGTTTAAAGGGTGCTGTGCTGTGATACTTTCTATAATTGTAAATATTTCAATGTTTCATCCAAAAAGTATTTAAGAAATGAACCTTGGTCGAGGATTAAGCATAGCCTTATGAAATATTAAAGTTTGTTTTATTTTTTAATCTTTCATCGTCCACGCGCTCTTTGATCCAACTTAATTATACTAACTTTTCTGATACTAAAAATATATATAAACTAATGAATTCTTATAGTCTAGGCTAAGGTAAGCAGATATTTATGTAATGTAACCAAACACTTGTTTAAAATTTCGTCTAAAAGCGGTTGTAGGATTCAAATCCACGCTTGCAATCAATGACTATAGGGACCCTTAAATATATACCATTACTTTGTCAAAATGCAAATGTCTCCGAACTTCTTTTATTGGTTTTGGGATAGAACAAATGTTTAGTCTTATACGAAAATAAATAAAAATATTTACAAAAGTTACTAACGGCAAGTAAAAAATATTTGCAAAGTGTAATGATAAGAGTCACTCAGTCACCCCTTTGGATGCAAAGATAATACTAACATATAATGCATTTGAAAGAAAGTAAAAATTTGCGATTTGTTGCAGACCTGCCAATTGCGAGGAGGGCCTCACTCAACAGATTCCTGGAGAAGAGAAAGGATAGGTGGGTCTAAAAATAAAGTATTATTCTCTTTCTAAAGTTGATCTTATGCGATCATGGTGTCAGTACTGTATAGTACTAATTGATGAGAGTTGTTTATATTTTCTAACTATTAATCTGGTTAATTGCAGAGTTACTTCAACTGCACCATATCCAGTGACTCGCCCATCTAGTCCATGCGCCACGCCAACGGATCAGGTCCGACCTGATAATTAAGAGCGAACAGGCTCAGCCAAGTCTGAGTTTGGCTCATATGCTTCACCACCAGTAGTAGACCACTAACAACTTCTTTTAAAATACTTACACATATTAGTCTTCTAAGAGATAGATTAGCGTATGGGTAAGAGAGTGTTTGGTTTCTGCATGGCGGTTCTCGTTTATATTAGATTTGTTTCATTAACAGTTGTAACTTATGCAACATGTGTACATCAGAAGAACATGTTCTTCTTAATTTAAGATGTTGACTATATATTAATTAAGGGTATGATGTGTGTGATCCAGAAGTGCATTACTGTATCGGTTTCAATTTACTTTGGTGCTTTGGTTGTTGGGTGAGTTCAAACAAGAAGTTTGGCATGAAAAACGCCTTCAATAATTGAGGCATTGTTTATGGCATGAGTATGCCTACTTGTTCAAGCAATATTGTAAAGTTAGGTGCATTCAAACTTGTTTGGAAGGGATCGAGTGTTTGAAATAAATGCAAATTATGCGTGCATTTTCTCGGAGTTGGTGAATATGGAAAACGTTGCACTGATAAAGTGTATAACGACGTGTCAAGCTCACGATCAAAGACGATCTAGAGATTTTATTTCGATTTCGATCATTTATGAATTCTAAAATACACTCGTCCACTTTAAAATATGTCAACCATTTCCCAGAACTATAGATTTGTGATTCCCTCGTCTCGTTAACAATTGGTTGGTATTTAATATTGTCGTTATTTTTTGAATTTTTCCAAAAGACTCCTAACACTAATCTTATAATTAAAAATGTGAGAATAAAATTTTATGTCGACCTGGTTTTCCAACGCACATTTCAAACGTGTTTTATTCTAAATTTAGGACTATGATATTCTCGAAAAACAAGAAAAACTAAAAAATAACAGTGAATTTGGGAAAAATCAACCAATTCTTCTTAGAAAAGATAGCAAATTGTTACAAATCAAAAGTATATGAGAGATGATTGACATGTTTTAAAATTCAGGGGACAATCAATTGATGCAAAATACAAGAGGGTAAATTGTGATTTACAATACTAAAGATTTGTTAATTATTCAAGAAAAGCAAACAAAAATATCATTTCAAGATACTGTATCAGAAGGGGGAAAATACCATAGCTTTCAAATCCAAAACCGAGGTACAACGAAAACTCCACATCTCAATGCATCCTTACAAGATTGTAATATCTAAGAATTTATAAAATATCAAGTAATACTAGTAATATTCTGAAGTGGTGATCATAAAAACATTAAATTACATTGATATGGAACTATTACTAGTATGCAAAAATGACGTGTCATTGGGCTTTACACCATTTCGTAAGAGTATTTGCACTCATTATCTTTAAAAAAAATCATTTCATTTTTTTCTCAATACCACGTTAGCTTTTCAAGTTCACAATATTTATCCACAATCGTTTTCTCTTTCATCTTCTCAATCATGATCTTTATAAAGAGATCCTAATGTCCAATCACTTGTTCGATTTCTTTCATCTAACTCATTTTATACATTTTATAAAAATAATAATTAAATATATCGTAATTTATCTCTTTTATGTATGAATTATTACTAAAATGTGATATAATTTTTTTCATTTTAATTTTCAAAAATAATTATTCGACAAACATGGGTAAAATAATTGATATATTAACGACAAAAAATAATAGTGATGATAACGAAGCTTACAACCATTACAATAACGATTACATATAACTAAATATTACAACTAACTAAAAGTAACTAATTAATCTACGTTTAATTATCACTTCGCTCATAGCGTGCCTAGATAGTCTCAATTAAATCCGTTTTGGTAATTGTTATGTTTGAATTAATTGCTGAAAATTTAGTATTTCGAAAATACAATATTTATATAACAATATGAGTATATATCTGTAGAACATGAGAAGATAAGGATTAGACAAGATTTTATTAAAATTTATTATTTTTATTTTTTAAGATATCTCTATTTAAAAATAATGCAATCATCTTTCTTAATTAAATTCAATGCAAAAAAGTAGTGTTTCGCTCTCACCACCCACCGTTAAACTATCGGAAAAAAAAACAAATGCCAACGATCCGTCGTCCATGGCGCGCATCATGGGCTGAATGAAGTGGGATATGGATTTGTTTTAATTCACTGTCACACACGATCTTATATTTCCGCACTATTTTCAAACTGAATTGCTAAGCATCGTCCCAAAATTACTTAAATTGCCTCTTGAAATTACAATTTTGCTCTTCTCTCATTTCTACTGCTATAACGCGACATTTTACCCTCCTATCACACATCTCTCTTCATCTTTCTCTTATAATCATAAAAAATAATGTTTTGGAGGTCAGTAATGAGCCAACGGACGCCCCAGTGTACTCGAATCTGGTAAAATATCTAACATCTTTTTAATAAAATAATAATAATAATAATAATAAAATACGGGCGTCCGACGGAGCCGCCCCACGTAGGAGGGGACGTCTGGGTAAGACGCCTCCCCCATAGGGGAGGCGTGTTACCCAGACGCCCCGCCCATGGGGGAGGCGTTTTATCCAGACACCCCGCCCATGGGAAGGGCGTTTGTGTAAGACGCCTCTCCCATGGGGTGGCTCCGTTGGACGCCCGTAATTTTTTACCCAGACGCCCCCTCCTACGTGGGGTGGCTCCGTTGGACGCCCGTAATTTTTTATTATTTTTTAAAAAGATAATTGATTATAAATTTAGATAATTGTTAAATTAATTAATTATTAAGTTAATAATTACTATATTCAGATGACCGATACCCCTTCGGTACACAGAAAATTCAAAAACGACCTGTCGAGGTGGTATTTGTAAGTCAGGATGTTTTACTGCCGGGGGATTTTGGATCTTAAAAAATGTTGGATCTGGATTTTTTTTGAATCTTCATCACTTGCAAAAAAACTCATTGTAATCCGGCCGGTTACCACCGAAAACTTGCAAAGAAACGTCAAATAATTTGAGATAACACACCGTATAATTTTAATTTGACAAAAAAATTAAAAAAAAACGGGACGTCTGGCTAAGACGCATGTACTATCGTGAATGCGTCTCGCTAAAACGCCTCCACCATGGTTGATGCGTCTTAGCCAGACGCCCCGACCATGATATAGTCACATCATAATGTATATGCAACATCATAGTTACAACATTGATTTTATATGGTGGAATGTTAGATTGGAAATTTTATAAATTTTAAGTGGATATATAACCAGGTTAAGTGAACCATTGCGATGAGAAGTTTTTTTTTAGTATTTGGGAATAAAAAGTGTTGAATCAATAAGAAGTGATTTTGAGAAAGAAGGCTTCATTTGTGATGAGTAGGCATTTTGGGTTGACTAATAAAGTGGTTATGGTTATTATTTATTATGATATCAGGACGTCAGGGGAACTTGAACTCGTGGGGTTAAAGAGGGCTCCAGGTAAATAGCCCGTTTCTTTTGCTCTTTGTTAGTACCAACTGCAAAGGACTTATTTATGGGTTAAATTAGTTTGATTTCTCTTAAATTTATGAATTTACTTCTCGATAGACTCTATTGGGAAACTTACCCTGAAATCTTAAATTCATGCAAGCAATGTTGGAGATTATTGTGTGAAATGGAATGAGTATAAAAGATTACAAAATTGAGACATTGAAAATTATTTGTGATTAGAATATACAACAAACGGGAAATTTTCGGGGCGTGACAGCGTACATGTGAGAATTAGTAGCACGTAGAGCGAAGGACAACCCAATTTTCTTTCCAGTTGGCTACTTAATTGGCTTCGCTAGTTGAATGAACACATTTGTTCTACTTACAGATGATTAACTAAAATTATTGACCGTCATTAACACGAAATGATGATATGGAATATGAGGTGTGTCTAAATGACTAGATCCATCCCATTACTCACCCGATTGCATAGGTATGGGCATATCATGCATGCATTAAACATCCTTGGACGGCTACATGCTTAGCTTTAATTAATTATTTGCTTTCATATTATATTTAGGAAGATTCACAAATATCCTTTAATTAATTTTAAATATCATCAATAACCTTTAATATTTTCGTAACATGTATCGTGATGTAATCAAAACTTTCAATTGTGCTCTTCTTGCAGAACGAACAATAGACTCAATTATTTCATACGCAATCAACTTTAGAAGGCTCAATTCACCATTTTAAAATCATATGAGTATTATGGTGTGTTTGGATAGGAGAGAAATTGAAAGATAAAAAGAGAAATGGAGATATCGTGTGGTTTCCCTTATTTGGATACAATTTTAAGGAAAGAAGAGAAGAGAAACTCTTCTATACAAATTAGTCTCTCAATTTTCTCTCCAAAATTGAATAGAAATGGAGAAAGTTGAGAAACAAATTATATACCTAAAATACCCTACTCATTTCAACATAATACTTACCAATTTTTTATTTACCTGATGACTCATGTTTACTACCCTTGTTTTTATTTAGTATTTTATGTTTGGTTTATTATTAAAATATTTTTTAACTATTCATCACACAATTTTTGTTTATACTTTTTTTATTGTCAAATGCAACTATAAAAAAGGGTGATTTTTTACATTTGACCTTTTGAATTTATGTACCAAAGTTGTTACAACTATTAAAGTTATTGACATACAATATTGGAAATTATTTATCACATACTACATACTAATTTATAATATGTCGATTAGTAGGATGTGTGAAAATAAAAGTGAAGGGTTGTTTTGTCATTTTATAATTGTTCCTTTAATTTTTCTCTCCTACCTGTCCAATGAAAACAAACTTTTTTTCTCCTCTCTCCTGATCTTTTCTTTTCTTTCTCTCCTATTGAAAGAAAAAAACTTCAAGTACGTATATACCCAAGTACTCAACTGCGCTAACCCATTTGGTAAGCAAAATGATCATCAATTAATGAGACTGCATTCCATACTCACCAACTTCTTGGCTGCAAATAAATGTTTCCAATGGAAAATTCTATGTGCATTAACTGCCGCAGAAAATGGACAACAAGACATGAGAATGGAGGAGATAATTAATGGATCTAGTCTTAATTATTCAACAGACTTTCTTAAAGCTTGCATTTGCATCTAACCAAAACATTACAGATAGATATGGCCGGATGGATTTGGAAGATTTTGTTTTAGGTTACCATGTGTAGGCAAAGGATCCTAGTTACATTAATCCATCATGTTTATTCGTTAGTTCATCATGTATACGTTAAATGTCTCAGAGCTCTTGTAACTCTCATGGCATCTTATAGAAAACCACGGTGGATGGAGTAGCTTGAGCTATGGAGTTGGGGAGGAGATAGAGGGATCGAGAGAAGGAAGAAGGTGACGGATTTGGAAAGAGTAAACTTAGTTGACATTAGAAGAAACCAACGCCATGGTGGTTCAGGGCCGATTTAGAGACAAACGGTCTCCAAACGGCCAAGCTAGGATTTTAGAGGAAGAAGACGAAGAAGGTGAAGAAGAAAGAGTACGGCGGAAAAGTGAACTTTCATTAGGGTTTTGGTTCTATATATACAAGTCGGTTAGCTTCCTCTAGCTTTCCTTTAATCGGATCGTGATTAACCCGATTACATTCAAATAATCACTACACACCCGAATAATCACTACACACCTATTTGTACTCAGTTATATGGGCCTAATCATGGACCATACTTGATTTTGCTCAGATTTTAGGCTCAATCAGCTGGGTGCACCTAATTGGCTCAGGCCACACTTATAGTGCACCACATTGAGTCAATTGGCACATCCATTCTTAGATTTAGGTGTCATATCATCATTGTCATTCCTTAGTCACCTTTATCCTGATTTTCATCATCCAAATCTTCAATTCTTGTACTCCACTTCAAAGCTTTCCTGAGATAAAGGCCAAGTTTGCCTCTAAGAACAACGAACGTGTCTTTAGGAAGAGCATTGGTGAAGATATCCGCAAGTTGGCTGGAGGATGGCACAAATTTGGTTTCAAGTAAGTTGAGAGCCACACGTTCACAAACAAAGTGGTAGTCCAATTCGATGTGCTTTGTCCTAGCATGAAACACAGGGTTTATGGACATGTGTAAGACACTCAGATTATCACAATATAAAACATGCTTAGTCAATATAGGAATGTTAAGATCATGCAAAAGGTAGGTGAGCCATGTCAGTTCAGTGGTAGAAAGAGCCATAGCTCTATACTCAACCTCAACATTGGATCGTGCAACAGTGGGTTGCTTCTTAGACTTCCCCGAAATTAAATTGGCACCTACAAAAGGTACAAAAACCACTAGTAAATCGTTGAGAAAACTTGCAACCAGCCCAATCAGAATCAGAGAAGGCATAAAGATCAACAGACGAGTTTCTGTGAATGAACATGCCTTGATCGACAGTACCATTAATGTACCTAAGTAATCGTTTTACTAGTTTAAAATGAAACATGGATGGAGAATGCATAAATTGACATAGATAGCTCACAGGATAAGCAATATCAGGTCTGGTTAATGTTAGATACTGAAGGGAACCAATAATTTTCCTATATGAAGTAGGATCAGAAAAATCAGAATTATTTCTAATTTTATCAAGTCTGGATGCCATGGGGGTGGAAATGTATTTAGCATGACACATGTTTGTTCGTTTTAGTATAGCAGCAACATAATGTTGTTGAGTGAGAAAAAGTCCTGAAGAGGATCGATGGACTTCAATCCCTAAAAAATGATGCAATGCACCTAAATCTTTCAAGTAGAACTCCTTTGCAAGGGCATTAATTAAGAAAACTAAATCAGATGAGTTTGCTCCAGTTAATATGACATCATAACATAAATAAGAAGATAGATATGCCCCATATTAGTGATATTAACAAATAAAGAACTATCTGAAAGACTGTATTTAAAACCATTTGAAATAAGAAATGAACTAAAACGATCAAACCAAGCTCTAGGTGACTGCTTTGGCCCATAAAGGTCCTTTTGAAGCTTGCAGACATAGGTGGGATGATGAGTGTCTTCAAAACCAAGTACATGTGACATATAAACTTCTTCATCAATAGTCCCATGCAAAAATGCATTATTTACATCCAGTTGTTTAATAACCCAGTTGTTCATAGTGGCAATGCTAAGTACAAGTCTTATAGTAGCAGCTTTCACAACAGGAGAAAAAGTTTCAAGAAAGTCTATTCCTTTTATTTGTTTATACCCTTTAGCAACAAGTCGAGCTTTCAATCTATCAAGGGACCCATCAGGATGAAGCTTGGTTCTATAAACCCACTTACAACCTATAACATGCATATGTTTTTGTTTAGGAACAAGAATCCAAGTTTTATTTTCATTTAAAGCATTTATTTCTTCTTCCATGGTGATGCATTGCATACAGTGCATCATATGTCTTTCATTTAGATTACTTTTACATCAATAAATGCTACTAAGGTATGTGTTTAGTCTTATTTACAGATTACAGGGACCTGAATGCAATTTACCCACATCCCGAGCATAAACGCATGCAAAAGACTCATTTCTATCATAAAGACCAAGTTCAAGATTATCGGGTTACGAATGGAAATGTATCCAAGTATAAAAGCATTCAAGTCCTAATTACAAAAAGAACAAGGACTTAAGCACAAAAGTAACCGGGGACTTAACTGCAAAAAGCCAAGGACCTAATTGCAAATCACGAGTAGCTTTTATTCTCTTGGAGAAAATATATAGAAAAATCAATGTATATCTCCAAATATGTGAAAGAATTAATCCGGAGTTCAAAAGAATGGAAAGAATCAATCCAGACGCGCAAAGAAGGATCAAATCATACCATAAACATTCAACCAAAATCCGGACAAAATCAGGCCAGATTGTGCGGCGTTTCCGCCGCACCACACATACAATATGCGGCGTTTCCGCCGCCCAAGCTTCGATCCGTGTGCTCCAATTTCGTCCAGTCGTGTCTGGACACGTGTACTTTCCAATATTATACCTAGATTCCTTGTAGCAACTATAAATAGACCCGAGAACGATGTTAGAAGGGTCCTTAGTCTTTGGTTGTAGTTTTTATTCTTAAATCTTAGTTTTGTATTCTTCTTTTCATTAATAAAATTCTGTCTTTTATTTCTTACTTTTAGTTTCTTTTATAATGTCTCAAGGACCCCTTCTTCCTCCCTCCATGAGTTTCTAACTCCTTCCAAAGGGTGGAGGTGACAGATTAGGGTGAAGAGAAGATGAATGAATGTTATTATTTTAAGTTCGTATTAGTCTATTTTGATTACTTGAGTTTATGTTAAATCATTTATCATGTAATGCTTCATAACTAATATGATTTATTATAAGTTTCTGAATTCTCTAATCTAAATCTTAAATCTAAACCTCCACCCGACGGAATTCACCTCTTTGTTCTTGTTTTAGTTTATTTGTTCTTGTTTCTTGCTTTAGATAATTAAAAAACCAAAAAACTTAAAACCCAATTATTTCTTCTCTCCTTCTTCCTCTTAATCGAAAATCACACTAAAAACAGAACTCTCCATCCTTGTGTTCGACCCGTATTTGCCACGTCTTCATTGACGCCGTGCACTTGCGGTATAAATTTAATTCTTCATCACATGGCTATACCTTCCAACCAGGATGTTTTAGAGCTGCAGAAAGACAATGAGGTTCTTCGGGGGGAGGAACAATATGATGAAACAAGGCATATTTAGGATTTGGTTTAGTTATTCCATCTTTACTTCTAGTAGTCATGTTATGAGTATGAATAACTGTAGAGTTAACAATATTATGAGTTTCTTCTACTTCATGTTCAGATGTATGAGTTATACTGCAATCTGATTTAGAAAGAGTAAGAGAGTCAATATCATTTGGATTACAAGAAAGTTCAAGAACAAGGTCCAGGGGTGCTTGAGAAGCACAAAGACTTGATGCAACATTAAGAGCCTCAGTGGAAACCTCATTAGTTTGGCCTACCTGGGGCTCAAAGTTGTCATCATTGCCTGAGCTTACCTGTGGAGAGAGCTGGTTTTCATCTGTAATGTTTGCCCTAGAATCACATTGATCTTGAGTAGGCAGTTGTTGTGAGACTGGAGATATACAAGAGCTTGCAACAAGATACTCAAGTGTGTTATTGGGGGCTAATGTAGGTATGGAAGTTGGAGTCATGTCCATAGGGGATGTCTCATCCCTTCCATTACCATTATTGTTGGTGGTAGAACAATCACTTTCACAAAGCCAATCAGAGAAGGTAGTAAAGGAGGATTAAGACTCTAACTAGGTAAACAATGTAGCAGGATTTTTATAGGGAAACAAAGACTCATAAAAAATAGCATGTCTACACATATAGATTTTATTTGAGGAAGGATTCAAACATATGTAACATTTATGTCTAATGTTATATCCTAAGAAGACACAAGGAGCAGATTTAGGAGACAATTTATCTAAGGCATAATTTCTGAGGTAAGGAAAGCATCTGCATCCAAAAATCCTTAAGCAAGTTAAATCAGGTTTTCTATTATATAAAACGGTATAAGGAACAACACCATTTTTATCAGGAATCCTGTTCAACAAAAAAACAGAAGTGCTAAAGACTTCCACCCAAAAGCGTTTGGGAACTCCACTATCAAACATTAAAGTGAGTCCCATATTGGTAATGAGTTTATGTCTGCACTTAGCAGCCCCATTTTGTTCTGGGGTGTGAGGGCAAGACATTTGCAAGTGAATACCATTGTTTTTAGCATGTGTATGAAATTTGGAGGACATAAATTCACCACCACCATCACATTGGAAGATTTTAATAGCATTATCAAACTGTCTAGTGATGAATTTTGAAAAAGCTATAAAGCATTCAAAAAATCAGATTTAGCTTTAAGAGGAAACATCCATATGAATCTACTATGATCATCAACAAAGACAACATAATATTTGAAGTGATTTCTACTTAAGATGGGGGTTGGTCCCCATAAATCACAGTGCACCTTCTCAAATGGTTTAGTAGACCTGTGATCTGAATTAAAGAAAGGTAGTTTGCTATATTTACCTAACTGACAACCACTACAAACAAAATTAGAGTCAATAGATGCAAAAGTAAAGTTTATGCATGCATTTGTATGCAAGAATTTGAGAGTTTTAGGAATGGGATGTCCAAGTCTGCAATGCCAAGTATATGTATCTACACATCTTTGTCGGTTAGAAAAATGTACTTGAGGGGTATGATCATGATCATGTAATGAATACATCCCTCCTCGCAGTTTGCCAGATGCAATTATCACTCTTGTTTCTCTGTTTTTTGACATAAAAATCATCAACAAAGAATTCCACATTGTATGGAAAAGAAGTTGTGAATTTTCTGACAGAAAGGAGGTTCTTTTTCATCTTAGGAGCAAGTAAAACATTTTTAACATGAAAAATTCCAGTTTTATGCTTAATTTTAGCATCACCAGTATGTGTTATTGGAAGAAAAGCACCATTGCCTACCATAATATTATCCTTACCAGTATAGGGTTTAAGAGAGGAGAGTATACCTTGATTACTTGTTACATGATCAGTGACACCAGTATCAGGAAACCATTCAGCATTATGTTCCTCAAAGGTTAAGGCAGCAAGGGCCTAAGACATTTCTCTGGGTTGATATGTGTGGTTAAACCGGTGCCAACACCTGAGAGTCTCATGCCAAGGCTTCCCACAGATCTGGCATGCAACAGGAGGATTTCTAAACTGATTTATGACACCACTTTGGGGTTGGTTCTGATGATCTCTTGGGTCTTGGACCATGGCACCTCTGGTATCAAGGGGTTGCTGCACCTGACCTTGGATCGTGGTCTGAAATCCACGACCTTTGGAGGTGAAGCCTCCATCCTTTTTACCTTTGTTGAAGTTCTTTCCTTTAGGGTCTATCCTTTGCCCAAAGAAAGCCATAGGTCTTGGTCCGTCCATGGTGTGGATTTGAGTTCTCATTTCACAGCTTTGAAGCATCTGTATGAGTTCCATAAAAGATGGAAGAGGAGGCTTCAGCGTAGAGGTTGTGAAGGCATTATAATCCATGCCGAGACCATTCAAAAGCCAGAAAACCTTTGTTTGATCTCGCACAGACCGACTTATCGCTGAGTTTAGGTTTTAACAAACATTAAAATGTCAGATTAATTAGATGCATGCAACAACTGAAAGTCTTGTCTAAATCATAGCCTATTAAGTATTAATGGTATTTGAATTATATATTCAAATTGTATTTATGAAAAATAATACTATAATTTGACCGTGCCGGTCATTTATTTGTCCTTTTCTGAAGCTTAGTTGTTTGTCATTCTGACCCCGACTCATGCTTGGAGGATTGACCATCCATCTAATCTCTACCACAACAAACTAAATCTTTGCATGATCGATCAAAGATGACTTTGTGTTTATGAGCATGTTAGAAAGTGAGTGAGAGAGAGAGAGGGGTACCTGCTTTGATCTTATCCAGCGCTTTGATTGATCGTTTTATATTTAACCGCAAGTGCACGGCCGCGTTGAAGCGGTGGCAAATACGGGTCGTCCACTGGGAGGTGTGTCGACACTTGGTTTATTCGAAGGCGAGAGGTAAAAAGAAGGGAGAAAGATGTATTACACTAATCTAAACTACAAAGCTGAAATGAAATGCAAAGGAAATGAAGATAAGCAATAAAACTAAACCCCAAAGGGGGTAGAGAACAGATGTGAACATAAAGATGTGTGTGTGTGTGTGTGTGTGTTCAATTAAGCTCCTCACAACATGTAATGCATGAAATCATAAAACTACATCCAATCTTGCCTCTACATGAATTAAGATAAGACTACATCATTAAAACATACAAGACAATGATTGGAATGAAGCTACATGAACTCAAGTATAAAGACTAGACCCTACTATGCCTCCACATGAATTAAGATGACTACATCATTAAAACATACAAGACATTAGCTAAGGAAAAGGCAACAAGAGTACATACACTACAAATTGTGTTTCCAACATTAACTTCATCCATATCCTAACCTTATCATTCCCCATAAAATATGTCCACTAATCAAAGCATAAGCTAAGCTTCATTCAAGAGCATTAGCATATCAAAGATAAGAGTGGAGACCCATTAGATGGTTATGGAAATCATATAAAGCTCAAGGGATAAAAATAACACACACTTAATACACTACATTATTATATCACATATTTCTCCACCCCCCAAATGGGGATGGAACTACTCACTACTCATTACACTAACTAATTTAGCAAAGGAAAGCATAATACTGAAATGAAATTTATACTACTTAAGCAAGAAATATTAAAGAAGCATAAAACTAAACAAACAAGCATGCAAAGGAAAGGAAATTAAACTAAAAGAGAAACAACATCATTAAAAGAAAACTTATATTATTAACTCACTCAATTACAAGTAGCTCTTCCTCCACTAGAGTTTTGCTTCAAGGCTTCACTCTTAGTAGGGAAGATGACCACCAAGAGGGAGATGGATACAATGGGAGGTGAAGAGTTCTATTTATAAGCATGGAAAAAGCTAATCAGGGACAATCCCCCGATGTGGGACTAAACCAATACCAAAAATAGCCTAAACGAACACTAATACAAGTCCAGGAGAAGTTGGGGCGGATCTGGGCTTAACCAGACCGCCAATTGGCGGTTCCAGACCGCCAATTGGCGGCCTATAAAGCCCAGATCCGTCTGGGTCTTCTGGTGGGCTTGCCTTGGTGTGTTTCTTGGTCTTGGATGCATCTAACTTGTTTAGTGGAGCTCCGACCCGAATCGAATTGACAAAATACTCCTCATGATGGTGTGGAGTTTCCTGTTTTGCTCTTAGGTCCTTCTGTCTTACGATCAGGTCCTTCTCCCTTGCATCTTGGTCCCCAGGTCTCACAATTAGGTCCTTTTTTCCTGCTTTTGGGTCCTTTCATGGCTCTTCTCTTCAAACCTCTTTATTTCTGAAAACTAAACATAAAACTCGTCACGTAGCATTGCTTAGGTGTAAGATAATGGATATAAGGTACAAATATAAGCATGAAATGATGTCAATCAAATACCCCCACACCTAAGTTTTTGCTAGTCTCGAGCAAAACAAAGAAAGGAAAAAGCATACGAAAAACAAGAAATCCTAACTCACTTTCGTAGGAATCACGGTTGCACTTAGCACGTGCAACAAGCCGTTAAACCTCCTTGTTGCCAAGGAGGAGGAGTGTTGTCTCCTGAGAGTTTTCAGCGGATATACCCACAAAATCCGAACAAGATGCATTAATCAATCTAGCTACACGACTCGTTGGACTTATTTTGTCGATCATGGAATGCGGTAATCCTACGGGCCGACTCTATATAGGTAATCAGTCCACACACCTAACTTAATGAACCATTCGTGTTAGTTAAATAAGGAATTAAGTGAAAGACATGGACAACCTCAAGATCCTCAAGTGATACAAAGTGTAAAGTCCATTAAGGTTCTTATTTGCATGACCATTTTTTTTTTGTTTCTTTTCACACATTTTTTTCTCTTTTTTTTTTCTTTTATTAGTTGGAGCTTCATTCTCCCAGGGTCAGGTTTCGTGCATCATTGCCCATGAGGACTTACACTATCACGTACACCTTTCCCCAAATCTCCACATAGGGCAATCCCTACCACCCGTGTAACGGGAGTTCGGTCGGCGCATCCCAAGTCAGATGACTCGAAAGCACCATGCACAAAGTCCCCTCAGACCTACTTTCCCGAGTGATAGGAGCCGTGCGAGAAGAGAGAACATCTACTCACTTATTTCTTATCTACACATGAACCAAAACCCCTACACTAATGTCTCACAACAAGATTTAGAGGGTCCTTGACTACAACAAACTTCCTTAAGTTAACAGACACGAATTATTGACTCACTAGGTTCAGGGTGGACTTCATTAAATGTTTGAGCACTGAAACCCTATGATTACTCACCCCCAAGGGAAAACTGGGGTGCATCCTAACGACTCGATAAATCCTAAAGCCACGTACTAGATATCCTAATGCATCAAGTTCAAGACAATTTTGGGAGCTTTCTTTTTACTTTTGCCTCTCAACAGTTTTGCACATGCTAAACACACGCAAAACCCACAAAACATTTTCTTTCGAAAACACATGAAGATTTTGAAAGAAATGTGAAAATTTGAAGCACTAGGCAAGGAAAAGAAGACAAGTCACCCAAGGATCATGGCAAGCAGATATATCGATATTAAATGCAGCACACTATCATGACCCTAACAATGCAAACAAAAGAAAACAAAATCAAAGGAAAAAGACTCGACTATGTACACACGTAAAACACCCCCCCACACCTACTTCATGCATTGTCCTCAATGAATGCAAACAAGATACTACATGGATTGATGCATAAAAAGGAGAGATCTCACCAACATGAAGTACAAAGGGAAATGTATGGCTATGTTGATGGACACAACCCAAATTCCCTCAAAACCTGTGAGATGCTAAAGAAAGGGATACAAATACGTGAAAGAAATGGGGCCCAAATACTCAAGGGTTGGGGCCCACAACAATCGATGCTCACTGAAGGAGTCTTTTTTTTCTTTTTCTTTTTTTATAACTATGTACAAACATGAAAGCTCAACCACTCATGTAGGAGCATGAATGGTTGAGTGCGAGGGAGGTTCATGAAGGAACATGACCTCCTCGACTTCGGCTGGTGCCCCCTCCAAGTAGGGTTTTAGGCGTTGTCCATTAACTTTGAACACGTCCCCATTCCCTGGGTTCAAGATTTCAACCGCTCCATGAGGATAAACGGTTTGGACAATAAACGGGCCAGACCAGCGACTGCGGAGCTTACCCGCAAACAGATGAAGCCGGGAATTGTAGAGCAACACCTTCTGCCCGGCCGTAAACACCTTTCGCATAATCATGCGATCGTGAAACATCTTGGCTCGGGACTTATGAATTTTGGCATTCTCGTACGCATCATTGCGTAGCTCTTCTAATTCCACAATGTCGAACTTACGTTGTACTCCTGCTTGATCAAGATCCATATTCAGGTTCTTGATCGCCCAGAAAGCACGATGCTCAAGCTCGACGGGTAGGTGGCAAACCTTGACGTACACTACCCGATAAGGGGACATACCCAAATTGGTCTTGTACGCGGTGCGGAAAGCCCACAATGCGTCATTCAACTTGGTAGACCAATCCTTCCTCGAGGAACTAACCGTCTTCTCAAGAATTTGCTTTAATTGACGGTTAGAGATTTCGACCTGCCCACTAGTTTGCGGATGGTATGGGGTCGCAAGCTTGTGGGTGATCGAATATTTCCTCATAAGCGCTTCAAAGGAGCGATTACAGAAGTGGGTACCCCTATCGCTGATTATGGTACGAGGAGTATCAAATCGCGCAAAAATGTCCCTCAAGAATTTGGTGACCACCTTGTTGTCATTGGTCTTTGTGGATATAGCCTCAACCCACTTAGACACATAGTCAACGGCCACCAGAATGTAAACATTCCCGAAAGAGTTCGGGAAGGGACCCATGAAATCGATACCCCACACATCGAAGATGTCGACAACAAGGACATTTTGCAAAGGCATCATGCCACGTCGACCAATCCTGCCAAGGCGCTGGCACCTATCACATTGCTTACAAAAGTCGTAAGCATCCTTGAAAAGAGAGGGCCAGTAGAATCCAGATTGGAGCACCTTGGCAGCAGTTTTCTTTGCTCCAAAGTGTCCTCCACATGCCTTGGAATGGCAGAATTGGAGCACACTTTGGAACTCGGTATCTGGGACGCACCGCCTGAAAATTTGGTCAGAGCAGTATTTGAATAGGTAGGGGTCGTCCCAGATACCGAGTTCCAAAGTGTGCTCCATTTCTGCCATTCCAAGGCATGTGGAGGACACTTTGGAGCAAAGAAAACTGCTGCCAAGGTGCTCCAATCTGGATTCTACTGGCCCTCTCTTTTCAAGGATGCTTACGACTTTATACACTACATTATTATATCACATATTTCTCCACCCCCCAAATGGGGATGGAACTACTCACTACTCATTACACTAACTAATTTAGCAAAGGAAAGCATAATACTGAAATGAAATTTATACTACTTAAGCAAGAAATATTAAAGAAGCATAAAACTAAACAAACAAGCATGCAAAGGAAAGGAAATTAAACTAAGAGAGAAACAACATCATTAAAAGAAAACTTATATTATTAACTCACTCAATTACAAGTAGCTCTTCCTCCACTAGAGTTTTGCTTCAAGGCTTCACTCTTAGTAGGGAAGATGGCCACCAAGAGGGAGATGGATACAATGGGAGGTGAAGAGTTCTATTTATAAGCATGGAAAAAGCTAATCAGGGACAATCCCCCGATGTGGGACTAAACCAATACCAAAAATAGCCTAAACGAACACTAATACAAGTCCAGGAGAAGTTGGGGCGGATCTGGGCTTAACCAGACCGCCAATTGGCGGTTCCAGACCGCCAATTGGCGGCCTATAAAGCCCAGATCCGTCTGGGTCTTCTGGTGGGCTTGCCTTGGTGTGTTTCTTGGTCTTGGATGCATCTAACTTGTTTAGTGGAGCTCCGACCCGAATCGAATTGACAAAATACTCATCATGATGGTGTGGAGTTTCCTGTTTTGCTCTTAGGTCCTTCTGTCTTACGATCAGGTCCTTCTCCCTTGCATCTTGGTCCCCAGGTCTCACAATTAGGTCATTTTTTCCTGCTTTTGGGTCCTTTCATGGCTCTTCTCTTCAAACCTCTTTATTTCTGAAAACTAAACATAAAACTCGTCACGTAGCATTGCTTAGGTGTAAGATAATGGATATAAGGTACAAATATAAGCATGAAATGATGTCAATCACGCTTCAAGCATAGCCTTCTTCTGCCGTCTTTGGAACAACTGTAGTTTACATTACAACTATATTAAGCAAAACAACTCCGCCAAACAAGTACTGATACTTTTAAGCATACCAAGCGATCGAGGATCGACTAGTACTTTTTGAATGAATCATTAGTCAATGACTTCTAATCTCTATTATCGGAAACTCGATGTTCTAACAACTAGAGTACTAGCTTTATTCGTCATTGCTACTAATTCATAATTTTATGTGAAAAAGATTGATCGACCCATACACACCTTTTGGAGATGGTGAAGATCGAGCATGCTCCAACAACACGGATAGCAAAACCATGATGGCATTATTGTAGCAACGACTAGTTTGCAACGACTAGTCATTATTGTAGCAACAACTAGCTTGAGACAGCACATATCTATGTGTGGTGTGTGGGTGGTTGCATATGCGACCGCCCACCTAAACCTTGAATTTTCATGTTCAAGTAATAATTACTAACATTGGAATTTTCTTGGTTTAGAGTTAGGATTGTAAACTAGTCGAGTTCGAGCGAGCGAGGCTGGCTCAAAGTCGGCTCGTTTATTTTTTCTCCTGCTTGTGGCTCACTCGACACTTAGTTAGAGCCTCAAATTGTGCTTGTGCTTGACTCGCTACTCGCTCGCGAGCCGCTCGACTCGGCTCGTTTCCTCACGAGTCGGTTCGACTTGTTTGCTCTTGAGCTTGTTTAGCTCGTTTGCTCCTGAGCCTTGTCAACATATCTAAATAGCGTGAAAAAGTTACTTGTAATAAAGTTATAAACCACTACCTAATGTGAAATTTCCTTACGTTTGCTTCACTTTTTTCTCAGATGAATGAGATTTTCAACTATATACTCATCTGCCAAGTGCCAACATAATAACAACAATTCAGATAAACGTTAATGTCATCTTATTCCACACACTTAAGTGTCATCTCACAAAAGATGTCTCAAGGCAAACTTGAACCTTCAAGGATCTGCAAGATGAAAAGTTTCGACACTAGTCTTACAGAAAATGTCTAACAACAATCACATTTGTAGAATATTATCTTTATATGGTATTATAAGAACTTATTTGCAACTAGTGTAGAGGAGGTTCGATGAGGTGGTCGACATGGTGGCGTAGAGGAATCGGTCTGGCGAGGAGGCCAGCTTGGTCACGTGGAAAAGTTCGTCCGGTGAGGTGGCCGCCATGGTGGCGTGGAGAAATCCTTTTAGGATGGCGGGTAGGGGAACATTTAAAGAAGGAAGAGATAGTAGAGTAGGGTTTTTAGGGTAAATGGATATTTGGATCTTGTAAATGGTAATGGTTATAGGTAAGCAGATATTCATTGTCATGACATGTACTCATGTATGTATAAATATGTATATTTATAATTTTACATGTGGTGTATGTATAGGGATATATGCTCATATGCATATATACAAGCAACTGAGTCAAGCGAGTAACTGAGCTAACAAGCAAGCACCGAGCGAGTGGGGGTTCGCTCAGCTCGGCTCGTTTATTTTCCCGAGGAGAATTTTTGGCTCATGTTTGACTCATTAACAATTGAGTCGAGCTAGTGAGCAAACGAAACCGAACGAGTCTTGGGCGAGTTAGCGAGCTCGAGTAGATGCTGACAACCCTATTTAAAGTAGTAATTGATATTTTCAGCTGAAAGATTTTGGCAAGATTGGCTTGTGTTAATTTGTCTTCAAGATCATTCCATATTCCCCATTGCTTGTTGATAGTTTATTAATCTAAGGAACTAAAGATCTAAGACATGACCATATTATTTGTTTTATTCGACTTTGCATATTCCTTAGGTGATTTTCTTTTGATAGTTTGCTAACATATCCATCTATAAAAGCAAATTTATCATTCATACTTATGGCAACTTTCATAGCCCTATACCAGATCTAGTAGTTATCTCCATTAAGGACTTTGGAGACAAGGTTGGTACCTGGGTTGTCGAATCACTGCTTGTTCACCAGATTTAGGGTTTGGTACTTTTGTCGTCATTTCAACCTATTAGCGAACTCCCCTAAGCTTTTTGGTCTTTCTCCTTTATTCTTGATTCGGATCCTTTCATTAGTTGTGGAAGCTTGGTTCGATCGAATGCTCTGATACCATATAGAAAATCATGGTGTGGATGGAGTAGCTTGAGCTACGGAGTCTGGAAGGAGATGGAGGCATCGAGAGAAGGATGAAAACGATGAATTTGGAAAGAGTAAAGTTAGTTGAGATTTTATTAGAATGATTCATATTCATTACATGGATTATAAGGCACGTCTTTTATAGTGGTGCAAACGCTTACAATCGGATAAACAGGTATCTGATTGTCTTGGTGGATCTGAACTGCTAATGAGTAAAACTAACTATAAGATTATCCAATTTTTCCCAATTACAAAGTATACTAAAACACTTATATTCAAATACATGATTAAGAGACTAATACATATTCTACATCTCAAATGCATGCCTTTTTAATTTGACTAAACCTTCCAATCATAGCAATTTTGTCATCCAATTTAACATTATTTCAATGGAGAGGAAGTATCCAATTTTGTCTGAATTCATTCCAAGCTTTTATTAATCATTTTTGTGTCATTGCAATAACTTGAAGATTTATAGTGTGCAATCGTACTTGATTTGTTCTTCATTTGTTAGGAGACATAATATTTTGGACAAAACAACCCCAACAAAGCAAAACATGTTGCATTAACTAAATTAGCTAGCTACCGTACGTAGAAATACGATATACATATCATCAATATTGTAACACGTACACAAATGAAAAACATAAACTAATATAGTCAAAATATAAAGTAAAGTCAACTGATTATAGTTTGAAATCATACTAGTGAATCCAAATAACCTCGTAAATTAACATCGCACATGATTAGCTCCTTCGGTCACCAAACAACAACAATCACCTAAAAGTATCCGCAACCAAATGAGGTTGGCTTGGCATCCATATATGTTCCTTCTCTCCCTACTTAAACACCCCACAACTTTCCCTCTCCACATTAACCACCGCCATGAATACACTTCATGGAGGTTCCACCAAAACCATGCTCCCATATTAACTCTTCCCACCCACCCACCACCACCACCATGCCATCACCCTCCTCCCATATATACACCCTCCAATCCCAACCCTAACACCCATCATGGCCTCCTCTCGCCCGGAACACACCCTCCTATCCACCGAGATCGTGGACCGCGGCGTGGAGGCCTCCGGGCCCGACGCCGGGTCCCCTACCTTCTCCGTCCGCGTCCGCCGCCGCCTCCCCGACTTCCTCCAGTCCGTCAACCTCAAGTACGTAAGACTAGGCTACCACTATCTCATCAACCATGCCGTTTACTTGGCCACCTTGCCAGTGCTGGTCCTCGTGTTTAGCGCCGAGATTGGGAGCTTGAGTGGGGAGGAGTTGTGGAGGAGTCTGTGGGATGAGGCCACGTATGATCTTGCCACCGTCGCTGCGTCGATCGCTGTTATGGTTTTTACGGTGGTCGTGTACTTTTTATCTAGGCCGAGGCCCATTTATTTGCTCGACTTCGCGTGCTACCGGCCCTCCGATGACCTCAAGGTAGACACTTGAACATAATTAACTCCCTTAATTGTAGTCTTGTAGAATGTTTCGTGTATATAGTTCGTTCTCATGTTAAATTAGATGACTTGTCCAACTTTAAATTTGAAATAACTTCTGTAACGTCAACTAATATTCAACTCTACTTATTTTGTAGCTTTGTTTTTTTCACTGTAGTTTAGTATACTCGGTAAGTTCTTGATATTGAAATAATCAAGATGGATTCGACTTTCGGCCAATGGGAGTTGTGTTGTAGGTAGAAAGATCTTGACAAAGAGGGAATTATTTGTACGATCGAGTTTCTTCAAATTTGTCACAAAGAAAAAAGACCTATCACAAAAACGTATGCTTGAGTTTTCAACATTCTCTTTTTTAGTTCAGCACTTCACTTACTGTTTTTTTGCAACCGTACGAGGGAATCAAAAATTAGTTAGTGGTGGTTGGTTTAGTCAAAAATATGTTCACCAACATGAAGCTTACAGTAAACCTTGAGAGAAGATGAGAATTTGAACCTTAAGTGATTATGGTGTTTGGTGAGTGGTCATGAGAACACATAATACGTAACCACAGTAGGCACTAAGTAGAACAATTTCTAGACAATAAGGTTAGATAATTCTGGGTTTAACATTTTCTGCATTGAAATCATGCCCAGAAATTAACATAAATTCACCTCTGTAATGTGTATATAAGAACAGCTTTTCTGTGACCTCGTTGTGGTTGATCACTGATAATATAGTTTAGTTTTTGCTATAAAAAAAGGAATCGGTTTAGTTAACCATTATTTGTTCATTTAATGGATGAAAGAAAAGTAGATAGAAGTAGAATAAGTTGTGGGCCGGGTTTGTAATTGTCAACAGGCAGTAGTTGGTTGTTGAAGTTATTTAATACTATTTTTCAGAAGAAGAAAAAAGTTATTTAATACTATTTTTCGGTCCGAGATCTGGTTCCGGTTTGAGTCTGGTTCAGTCTGGTTGCTCACCCCTACAAGCGGACTTGTGAGACGACCAGAGGATCTAGCCCATAATATGTCCTAACTCTGTTAAACTATTAATTGTGTTCAACTATAGATATGATTAAAATGTCGGACATAATTAACATTGAACACCGCATCTAAGAACTTACTCGTAAAATATCTACCGGAGTATGTCCTTACAAATTCGTATTATACTTCGTGAATTGTAAGGACGTGACTATTTCGAACAGTGTATTTATATGTTACATACGTAAACAGAGTATTATTAATACGAATGTGATATGTAGAGACGTGAAATTTGTTACGATATCAAACATTCATCGTAATTTTATAACAATATTTCAGTTATCAAAGGAGGAATTCATAGAGAAAGCACGAAAATCAGGCAAATTCGACGAGGCAAGCCTAGCCTTCCAAGCCCGAATCCTAAAATCCTCGGGCATCGGCGACGAGAGCTACGTCCCACAGGTGGTGATGTCCCCAACCAACTGCGCGACGATGAAGGAAGGCCGTGAGGAAGCCGCAACCGTCATCTTCGGCGCCTTAGACGAGCTCTTTGCCAAATGCAACCTCCGTCCCAAAGACGTTGGAGTTCTCGTAGTCAACTGCAGCCTATTCAACCCGACCCCATCGATCTCGGCCATGATCATAAACCACTACAAAATGCGAGGCAATATCTTGAGCTACAACCTTGGTGGGATGGGGTGCAGTGCCGGCATAATTGCGCTTGATTTGGCCCAGGACATGTTGCAGGCTAATCCGAGTAGCTACGCAGTCGTCGTGAGCACCGAGATGGTCACATTCAATTGGTACACCGGCCGGAACCGGTCGATGCTCATCCCGAATTGTTTCTTCCGGATGGGGTGCTCGGCCGTGCTGTTGTCGAACCGGAGGAGAGATTTTAGACGGGCCAAGTATAGCTTGGAGCATATTGTGAGGACTCATAAGGGTGGTGATGATCGCAGCTTCAGGTATATATGTTAACTAATGTCTACTGATCACCAATAATAGCCTTAAAATTTTCATGACATCTTAGATGCCCTTTGATTTGTGATGTAACTTTTCAATAGTAAGTACCTTCATGTTGAACCATGCATGCGTACAGTTTGAACACTCTTCTTGAGTTCAATATGATGAAAAAATTCTCAATTGGAACTCTTAATTAATTTGTAGATTGAAGTTGTACTCTGTATGGTTTGAACACTCGATCTACATACAGCTAGATTAATTTAAATAATTAGTTGAATTTTCAAGTTAAGAAGAATTCAAACATTATAATCCCCTATATGTAGGTGTGTGTACCAAGAAGAAGACGATCAACGCATCAAAGGCCTATCGATAAGCCGGGACCTAATGGAGATCGGTGGTCACGCTTTAAAAGCCAACATAACCACCCTCGGCCCGCTAGTCCTCCCCTTCTCGGAGCAACTCATCTTCTTCATCACCCTCGCGTGGCGCCACTTCTTCCACTCTCGAACCCCCTCCACCGCCACCGCCAAGCCATACATTCCCGATTATAAACTCGCCTTCGAGCACTTCTGCGTCCACGCTGCTAGCAAGGCCGTCCTCGACGAGCTCCAGCGCAACCTCGAGCTAAGTGACGCTAACGTCGAGGCGTCCCGGATGACCCTCCATCGGTTCGGAAACACCTCAAGTAGTAGCGTGTGGTACGAGCTCGCTTACTTGGAGGCCAAGGGGAGGGTCAGGAAAGGGGACAGAGTCTGGCAACTCGCCTTTGGAAGTGGCTTTAAGTGCAATAGTGCCGTTTGGAGGGCGAAAAAGAAGGTTCGACACCCCGACCGGAACCCGTGGCTCGACTGCGTTGATCGATATCCGGTCGAGATGTCGTAGAAGTATTTGCGAGATTGGAGTCGATCTGCGCTTGTGGTGGTTATGAATGGTACGTACGTACGTACGTAGTTATAATTATGGTTGTTGCTTGTTTGATGGTATGACTTGGTTGTTTGATTACTAGCTAATTAATTAGAAAACATTATTTTGCTTTGTGAATCTATGATGATTGATGAGTTCTCATAGCCTTCTGTTGTTGTGCTGAGACGGTGAGATTTGTAACGCTGGTACGAGTTTGTAGTATTGGTTAGTTTGCTAGTGGTTATTATGGTTAGTTTGCTAGTAGTAGTTTGTACGTGATATGAAGAATAAATGGCTGAAGCTACACAAAGACCAGAAGGGTTATGACCCGCTTAATAATTTTGAAAATACTTGCTAACGATGGTATATTTCAAATGTCTGCCCCTCCCAAAAGATTTGCGGATGTTTTTTTTATCTCTACAATATTATTTGCATTTTTTTAATGCAACTGAAAGTACAATTTCACAAACATATATGTGCGTGGTTTTAACTTTACAATATACTCTTCCTTCAAAGAAAATTTTCAAATATCTACGCACGTATTTTCCGTGCAAAATGATGAAATGACCATCTCGAGTCCTCGACAACGTCTTAAAACTGATTATTATTTAATTGAGGATTTTATGATCCCCTGGTCACCTACTTCTCCCGTTCTCCTTCGACTACTCTCCTTTTAAGGTGTAATTAGTTTGCAAAAAATTGTGGAAATTCGTTTAATTCCATGACTTTCTTAGAATTTAGTAGAAATACGGGATGTCATTCGTATGCAATTTTATGCAAATCGATTTGGAACTTGTAGAACTTCGTTTCTGAAATTATTTTAAGTTTTTCAGTGAACTAATCACCAGAAAATCATTCTTAAAGTCAATTCCCCCACTTCCAAGTTAACCTCCTGCGCTCAAGCTAATCACACCCTTAAAGCACTCTTGGATTTTCATTATGGTTCATGCACACACTTTCGTCTGTAATCAGTTTTCAGGAAGAAAAAAGAAGGTGAGTAGTCAATTCAAACAAACACATTCATTCATTCCTTATAGGTAAATTTAAGTACGTAATTTTAATTATAGAACCCATTGAAACTCTTTTTTGGGTGCAAAGCAATTACTTGGGATATAGAGTAATTATAAGGGCGTAAAAGATTTCATATAACTATTAAGATAATAGTCTTTCAAGGGGTAATAATTCTTATTATCCAGGTTTGGTATGGTAAGAGAACGTTTGGGGTAATAGTTTTGAAAGTGAAAATCTCAACCCTACCCAACAAAATTCATATTAATTGGGTTAATTTTCAATTTTAGTCGATCTAATACATTTAGGTGTGGGCATCAATCCAAGACCAGAACGAGGACAGAAATTCACCTACCTTAAGGATCGAGAAGCGGTCCGGTCCACAATGAATTGGTTGGTTTCAATCCGATTTGAACTGAAAATTATTTATTTTATATTTTTATATTAAAATACATTAACAAGTTTTTGTTTGAACCGTCCAAAGTTGTGATATAAAATTGTCACAAATACTATAATGACTCATTGTAAATTATAGATAAGGTTGAATCTAAGAAATATATGATATAAATCTTAACATTAGGAAAAACTAAAAAATGCATAAATATTTGTCGTCCCGACCCTATTGAACCCGAATTTTCGAAAAATCTTGGACAGAGAAGCAAACTGTTTGGAATTCCGTCTGAAAGTCCAACCTATATCGAATTTTGTGTTAACCCTAAATACATTTATGGCAAGTAGAAGTGTCTGAAATGGGGAAAATCAATATTTTACCCCGTGTAGGGAGGTGAAAAATGCATTACTCTCGTATAAGAATAATATATTCTCACACCCTAATGATTTCCTCCAATCTAACCACACTTGCAAGTCCAAACCTTAAAGTTTTAGCTTCCGGTAATTACACCCCAATACTCAAAACCATTCCAGAGATCATGAATGATCTCACTATGGGTGAAAAGTGGTCGGAATAATATCTGCTATAATCAACATATTTAAATTCGTTTAGTAGGATATAGTCATTAAATATGATATCTATAAATTTTGGTAATGAATATGACAATGTGGCTGTAAGAGTGCATATAATCATATATAACTCATATTCGTATCTGAATTCTTAATTTCTAGAATTTTAATAAATTTATGAGCTAAAACACAATATCAGGTACATATCCACATCCGATTGCTTAACACTAAATATGGTTAATGTATTATCAAAATCCAAAAAATAATTGTAATTGTAGTTATACAAATATGGGGCAAATACTGCGAAGTGTACATCTACTTTACACCTCTAAGGTCATCTTTAACTCCAACCCCAAATATCTTTACACCTCAGCTTTCTCTTTCTGCCACGTCAGCAAAAAACACTATGCAACCCACAACCCAACCCAACTCATTTTTCTCTTCTTAACCTCAACCCCACTTTCAACACTCTCTCTCCTCCACATCATTTCTTTTTACCTCATTTTCTATATCAACATAATAATTCACAAACTATTAAATTTATTATTTTTATAATAACTTAATCTAATTAACTTACAATAATTACGAACAACACATAATAATTAGATTTTATTAAAATTCGACAATTACATATTATAATAATTCAAAGATAAAATATTACAATACATATTACAAACATAATTAATTCTCATTCCGTCCAAAACGTCACCATATATTCTCGATCAAATCGGCTCGCAATGCCATATGTTTTTGAGCGTTGCGAACTCGATCTCTGTTACGCAGATATTTGTTAATATCCACGATACGCTCAGTGGAATACCGGAGACCCGACGGGTTTGAACTTTCACCGATTTCTTGAGGGCGCTCATGTATAAATTCGTTTATATCCACCAACTGTTCATAAGAGTCGCGTTCGTCCTCTACGATCATGTTGTGCATGATTATGCATGCAGTCATAATTTTACCGAGAATGTCTGGAGTCCATGCTAACAACGGTCTTTTCACGATGGCGAATCTTGCCTGAAGCACTCCAAATGCATGTTCCACATCTTTCCTTGTTGCCTCTTGAAATTGGGCAAATAATTTATCTTTAGGTGTTTGAGGAAGGATGATTGATTGCATAAATGCTGCCCATTTTGGATAAATACCATCTGTAAGATAATAACCCATATCATACGAGTTATCATTCACTTCGTATCTCACAGGTGGTGCGCGACCCTCCAGAATGTGATCGAAAACTGGAGAGTGTTGGAGGACATTGAGATCGTTACACGATCCTGGGATCCCAAAAAATGAATGCCAAATCCAAAGATCGTAAGATGCAACAGCTTCCAGAACAAGTGTCGGTTTTCCGCTTCGACCTTGATATTGTCCCTTCCAAGCAGCTGGACAATTCTTCCACTCCCAGTGCATACAATCGATGCTCCCCATCATGCCTGGAAACCCTCGTAGCTCACCAACCTGGAGCAGTCTTGCTAGGTCCGCTGCGGTAGGGGTTCATAGATATTCATCACCGAAATTGGTAATGATACCTTGACAGAAATTTTGGAGAGATTGTCTTGCTGTTGCTTCGCTTAGACGTAAGTACTCGTCCACCTCGTCTGCCGCTACACCATATGCTAACATCCGGAGCGCTGCTGTACATTTTTGGATACATGATATGCCAAGTCGACCCACAGCGTCCGGTCGTTGCTGGAAGAACACATCGGTAGCCTCAAGCGTGTTTACAATTCGAAGGAAGACATGCTTCCGCATTCGAAATCTCCTTCTGAAAATACGATCACAATACACAGGATTGTCATTAAAGTAATCTGCAATTAGACGATTATAACCCACAGTGCGATCTCTATCTGGGTTAGAAGTTCGTCGCCTCCTGTTACGTGGTCGTTGTGCTTTGAGGTAAGAGGAGAGGTACTCGGCAACCATTTCAGTTGCTTGGTCTATGGCCTCATCTAGGTCATCAGATGATGAAGACGAGGAATTAGAGTTAGAAGATTTGTCACTCGACATAGTTGAGACTTGAGGTTTGAGGAAGACTTACAAATGACCTCCTATTTATAATGTTTTGTCGGACGACTGTTCATCATCACGCGTTGTTGAACGAACTTTCAAAGTTGATTGTCATGTGTTGTCTGTTAGTTGTCACGCGTTGTCTTCACTATTTGTTGTCACTCATTGTCGACGAATCTCCACTGTTGGTTGTCACGTGTTGTCTTCACTATTTGTTGTCATGCGTTGTTGGACGAATCTCCACTGTTGGTTGTCACGCGTTGTCTTCACTATTTGTTGTCATGCGTTGTTGGACGAATCTCCACTGTTGGTTGTCACACATTGTCGGACGAATCTTCACTGTTGGTTGTCATGCATTGTCGACGAATCTCCACTGTTGGTTGTCACGCATTGTCGGACGAATCTTCACTATTGGTTGTCATGCGTTGTCGGACAAATCTTCACCCTTCATTGTTATATAAGCTAACACTTCAAACTTCATTTCCTACAACTCATCCAAAGCTAGCATCGCATGTTAAACAAACATGTCTTCTCCTGACCATAATCGTGACTCACGTCCTGCACGGGGTATTTCCCAACCACAATTTCCCCGTGGTAATGGACATGTTCCGCATCCGAATCCTTACCAGTTCAACCCTTACAACTATCCAAGCTTACCACAAAATCCACCACCACAATTTTTTCAACCACAACAATATCACAATCCATTACCACCACAACAATATCACAACCCATTACCACCTTATGACATGTATGCCAACCTAATTAGTGGACATGATCCGAATGATGCCGATGTGAATGATCAGAATCAGAGCGACGACCATCCCTCCGCCCAACCAACACAATCACCGCAACCAAATAAAGTGAAGGCGTGGTCAACGTTGGAGGATGAAGCGTTGATCTCGGCTTACATGCAGGTTAGTATGGATGCCATTGTCGGGACCTCACAGAAAGCCGGAGCTTTATGGGGTAGAGTGGCACGTGTGTACGAGCATGCTACCCGCTCGAACAAGAACATAGCCCCACGCCTGTCGGACTCCTTAAAAGGTCGTTGGAGGAGGTTTACGCCTGTTGTAATGAAGTGGAGCGGTTGCTATGATGAAGCTCTACGACGTCAAAGGAGCGGATACAACCACGACGATGTAATTCGTGAAGCGCATTTTATTTACGAATCCACTGTTGGTTCTAAGTTCGCATTTCTTCATGTATGGGAAATGTTACGTAAGTACCCAAAGTGGGAGTCGTTCGTTAAACCTGGTTCGGGAAGTGCAACACGTGCACGCCCACCCATAATTGAACTAGAGGAAGTAGAAACTACTCCAACATCAGGAAGCGGGAGTAAGAGGAAAAGCACGGAAGGCTCTTCGACCCGGTCGTCTCCACCGAACGAAAGAACACCAGATGAAACTCCAGAACAATCCTTTCAGCGTCCGGAAGGGGTTAAAAAGGCAAAGAAGAAGGGAAAAGCTCGAGCAACAAATCAACTGGACGATCGGGTTGTAGACTTGTGTTCAAAACTTGAATATTGTTCGCAAGTTAGAAGTGAAAAATCGGAGCGAAAAGCAATGTTGAAGCTGGCCACTGAGAAGATAGCATTAATGAACACATTGTTTGGTAAATCGAACCGCACAGAAGTGGAGGAGAAGACACTTGGAAAGTTGCTGGATTGGGCTGAGAAAAATGGACATCTTTAAATTAGTTTAGTTATGTATTTAGTTGCTAATCGATTTCGGTCAAGTTTAGTTTAAGTAAAATTTCATGTTATTTCCTTTTTGTAGTAGAAATCTATGTTATGTGTTTGGTTGTTAATTTGTTTTGAAGTTAATTTAATTTTATTTATTTGAGTTTCAATTTTTTGTTTACTATATTATTAACAAATATTAATAAGTGATACACTTTAATTGATTTGTTTAACAAAAACAAAAGAAAATGTAATTTTTTTAAAAGTTGGGTTGAAACATATTGAACTCGTACGAACGGCTGCCCAGCTCGCCGGTGAGCTGACGGTGTAATTGTTTAATGCAATTGATTTATTTTATTAATTATTATATTTATTTACAATTTATTTTATTTATATATATTATTAACATATTATTTAACTAATATAAATAACAAAAAAATAAAACATAAAAAAACCGACCAACCAGGTCTGGCTACGTGGCCAGACCTGGGTCGTGACCCAGGTCGGGTCGCAGATCTAGGTCGCGACCCAACCCGGGTCCGCTCCCCATTAAGGAGAGCGAGGTTGGGACGAATTTCACCCCGACCCGAAAAGGGCCTCCGTTAAGGAGGCCCTAACTCTCTAGTCTCTACTAAACCTTCTGGAAGCATCTCCAAAGTACTCTCTCTTAGAATGCCCCCGCGAGCAGCGGTACCAAACCGATTCCTCTACCTAACCATTAAACCATTAGTCCATTACAACAGTAATCGAGATAAAAAAAACCCATTATTCCCTGGTTCACGTTAACCTTACGATCCACACGAAAGCACATCATCACGAGACTTGCAAACTAAACCCCGCCCTTCATCAGGGTTCGTTCCCAATTTTATAGCAAAGCAAAAGAGATAAGAGTGGTGGCATTGCCAGCAAATCTCGTAAAAAATCCATCTTTTTAAGGTACTCGAGCTTCTAATGCGCTGCTTTCAATTGGGTATCCTTTAGCTTCTGTTTTCGTTTGAGATTTCGACAGAAAAAATTGAACATTTTAAGATAAGGTTTGCGAAGTTTGTGCTAAATTTGGTGGGTTCAGCAGCCAAAGCGTGTTTCTAGATGAGATTTGTTAGTTTAGTGGTTTCAGTGCTTTTGGCTATTCCAGCATGTTTTCGTTCGAGATTTGGATGGGAAATGTGAAACTTTCTTTGTTTCTGGATAAGGTTTGCGATTGGTCGAAGTTTTTCCCGAATTTGGTGGTTTCAGATTGTGGTTTCAGTGATTCCATAATGTTTTCATTTGGGATTTTGATTCCGAAACTTTCGGTGTTACCGGATAAGGCTTGTGATCGTTTTGCCGAATTTGATGGTTTCAGGATCCAAATCACGTTTTCATTGCCGATTTTGTGATTTCAGTGATCCCAGAATGTTTTAATTTGAGAATTTGATGAGAAAAGGTGAAAAATTCAATGTTTTCAGATAAGGTTACTGAAGTTTGTGGTGGATTTTGGGTTTCAGGAACCAAATCATGTATTCGATGCAGCTGACAACAGCTACGGGTGGGTTGGGGAAGGGATTGAGCCCTTTGTGCTCGTTCGAAGGGCTCAGGATAGGCGGTTTTGGGATCTCGACGTCATTAGGAAGGTCTGGGGTTGGTATTGATCAGAGATCTTTCTCTGGGCTTGCTGTGAAAGCTGTCACTACCGTTACTCCCAAAGTGAGCCTTTCTTCTTGTCCCTTCTTTGCATTTGGTTCTTTTGTGCCATTTTATGTTCTACTAGAGTTTACTTTGAGGGTTTGCCTCAATTATTGCAAAAAAAATGGCTCTTTCAATGGAAATGTCTTGCAGATTTGTCTTTTCTTGTTCAGATGTATCTCAACAGTCTGATTTTTATGGGAACATCTAAGGATATGCACTTCTCTTGAGTTAGTTGTGAAAGAAAAGGAGGCTTCTTTTGATATGTTTTATTTGCAAAAAACATGTGTGGAGTTGAGGAACTTGAGTATGCAAATGCAGGATTTATCTGTACCTTTGGGGTTAACTTTCACCCTAGACCCAAGGATAGACAAGCTCAAGTAAAAACAGGCTAGAACAAGCTTTCGTTGCTTTTAACTTATTAATTTTATGCTAGTGCAAATATCTTAATTTTTTTTAATAAACGTTTTGAGCATGATGTTCTAGGAGCTATATGGTTTTCTCTAAATTGGTGATATCAAGAAAGAACCGAGTCCTTGACTTCCATCTCAATACTTGAGTCTTGAGGAAGAACAACCAAACCAAAATTTTCAGAATAGGATGCATCAACATTTGCAGGTTCTATTAGGCCAATGGTTTTCGTTTTGTTAAAGATCGACCTCATTGTATAGGTTGCAATATGTTGGTTAATGACGGAACTTAGTTGCATTCCTTTTTTCTTTATATCTTATCTTATGTTGTGTTCTGTGCTTGTGTTTATGCAGTACACTACTGTTAAACCATTGGGAGACAGGGTGCTAGTGAAAATCAAGACAAAAGAAGAGCAAACTTCGGGAGGGATTTTGCTTCCTAGTACTGCCCAGTCAAAGCCACAAGGAGGTGAAGTTGTTGCCGTGGGGGAGGGAAGAACCATAGGCAAGAACAAGGTGGACATTAGTGTTAAGGTAATCATGAAATTGAAACCAATGTGATGCCTCTAGTTACATTCTCAAACCTTTCAATTTATATACTATTTAAGTTACGGAAGACCAATGGCATGCACCATTGGATTGATAAACTACTAGGGCATATTTTTTGCCAAATGCATTCTTGTAAAGTTTACAATCACATGGTCTTGTTAACTTGTAAGGTTGGTTACGTGCATCCTTTTTAGCTTGAAGTTGGTAAAGATTTGATCACTTATGTCTTTGTTTGTTAGATGCACTGCTAATGTGCTATCCTTAGATGATTAGATCAACTCCTAGTAACTCAAATGAATGGGAAAGAAAGGTTGAAATTGTCTGTGGTAGAAATTATGTTTCCTATACACTGCTCATGCACGTGTTAAACAATATGGAGATCCGAGATTGTCATATTGTTTTTGCTGCTAGTCAGTCTAATAACGTTTTCATTTGTATTTCATTTTTTAATTTTCTCTGTGGTGGAACTGAAATTAGGCTGGCACTCAAGTGATATACTCCAAATATGCTGGGACGGAGCTGGAATTCAATGGTTCTAACCATTTAATCTTGAAAGAAGATGATCTAGTTGGTATTCTTGAAACAGAAGATGTTAAAGATTTAAAGCCTCTCAATGACCGTGTCCTGATAAAGGTCAGTCATGCATTCTTCTAACCTGGTACGCTAGTGATTGACGGTTGCATGAAGAACCTGAACTTGAATCATTTGTTTGTTGTCTACCAGGTAGCACAAGCTGAGGAGAAAACGACAGGAGGTTTGCTATTAACAGAAGCAGCTAAAGAAAAGCCTTCCATTGGAACTGTAAGAATTCTTACCTTGTTGTTCATAAAGCACATTTCAAATTCCTTATAGTAGTTTGGGATTGAAGGCTCCATTGTTGTTCTTTATCCTTAAAGAATCCAAAACCTTATCCTGACCATGTGAACAGGTAACATGACCATTCTGCACTATTTTGAGAAGATTAAGCAAAAACACTTGTTAATCCAAATCTCATGGAATTTCCAAGTTTCGGTTAAGTTTTTGCAAATTCTTATTCTGACACTCAAACGAGTCACATGTACATGGGTACTTTTTGAACCTTAGGTTGGCATTGCTTTGCTCTAACCAAAATCCTGAATACAACATGTTTCTCCTATTTTATCTTCGTTCTTTTGTGTGTTATAGCATGTGTTGTGCCAACGACAATAGCACTTTGCTGGAATTGAAGATGGAAACTAATTTTTTTGTACTTCGTCATAATCATGATTACCACGCATGTCATGTCGTCAACAGCTTTTGCTTGTTAAGTTGGGTTTTATACTAGTGATTATGGTGATTTAATTAAGGATTTGAACAGGTGATTACTGTTGGGGAAGGTCCCTTGGACGAAGAAGGCACCAGAAAACCTCTGTCTATCAGCCCTGGTAGCACGGTGCTGTACTCAAAGTATGCTGGGAATGAACTTAAGGGTGCCGATGGGTCTGAGTATATTGCCTTGAGAGCGTCAGATGTTATGGCAGTTCTATCTTGATTTAGCCCTTCAGTTTCCAGTTCATTTGTAGGCTGTAATGGAGATTGTGGCTTCTTCCTTTATTTTGGTCATTTTTAGTTGGTTATAATTTATTTTCTTTCGTTTAGTTTGTCATCTTCTGAGGTTGTTTCTGAAATCTGAACTGGTAAAGGTTTTATGCATCTTTTGTATTTTATGCATTTTTTGTTTGGTTGTTTTCCCTTCAACTTATTAAGTCATTTCTTGTTTGCTTCCACACTGGATGGATCTACAGTCATCAGAAAGAAGAGGGTGGAGGAGGGGTTTACAGGAGAAGAGGATGGAAGGGGAGTGGTGGGTGGCAGTGGTGAACATAGTTAGGAGCACAATGGGGTTTGAGTGTTAGGCCTTGCCTTCTTGCTGTTGAGGTTCGGCTAAATGGGTTGTTGCATAAGAGAAAACTCTCTTTCTTGCTTTGCTTGGGCAAACGAAAACCTCAGTGCATCCCACACTTCCTTCGACGTTTCCAACCGCACCGCTACGACTTAATGAGATATTTTAGGCTCATATCAATGAGCACGTTGATATTTGGATCTCGTATCAAGAGAACGCATGAAGAGTTTGCACTCGTATCGAGGAGGAATTTCTTTTTATTTTGTTGTATTTGGACCGGGGTCGATATGGAACACCTGATCCTTATATTTGTGTAGTTTAAACCCATTTCAGGGGAATTTATAAGAAATTTTAGGCTCATAACAAGGAGCATTATGGTTTTTAGGTAGTATTGGTATTTTATTTCCAACACGTATTGTCGTTATTTTAACATCGCATGTGTGATCTTGTGCGGCCCCCATGGTCGCATAAGTGGTCGTACAATTATTAAATTAATTTTTTTTAATTACAAAAAATGCCTTAGGAACAATATGTATAAAATACCTAATGTGATTTGACTTCCACAAAACAACCGGTCTATAAAATCATCTAAAAATTCTTTTTCATGCATTTAATAGTAATATTACATAAGTACTTAAGTCAAATTATTATTGATTAAAATTGAATACTAATTTGATTTTTTTTACAGTCACACTAGATAATTCCAAAATGGTTCAAGCGAAGATTATAAGGTCTCTGAACACAAAATGGAACAAAAATAATGACCAGTTGTACTCACATGTGTCGGATATGGAGACGAGAGAGATGATATTTGCGGGTAGACCGTCACATATTTCCATATAGGATTGGTCCACTATGCTGGATTACTAGTCAACGAGACGTTTAAGGTTCATTTGTAATGTTTTTAGTTAATTCAAAAATACGGATTAAAAAACTAACAATTTGAAGTTTTTTGGTGAGACAGAATAAGAGTGACACTAAAAAAACATGTCAAATTTAGTCATACCATATCAGTGTGGTACCAAAGATGTGGTGTGACACGGGGAGAAAATTGTGATACATTAGATGCAATTTGTAAATTCTTATATGTGCATTTTGCAATACATTTTTAATATAAACTAAGAAGATTGTTATTTCCAATGGTATTGCATAGTGCAGAAAACCCGAATGCTCCTGAGCCTACGTGTACAAATATGTACATCCGACTTCATGACAAGAAAATCCAGAAGTTGCGGCCATTATTGCAAGTTTAAGATTATTATTATTGTTCAATCATTTAATATTGTTTGATGCATTCATTTATAATTTATGATATTTCATCTTGCAAGAAAGATTATAGGCTTTACAAGGGCCAGGTGAAACGAGCTCTCAGAGCTCTATCAATTTAGTGGTTGCCACAGAGCATCCAATTGGGACTAGTCTAGGTGACGGGCACAGATGTGTGAGGATGTACTCAAGTCTCTAACCCCGACAGACATGTACGGACTGTGTGAGACGTCTTCCCAAGCAGAGATTGACGCCAGATTGTAGGTTGAGCAAAATGTTAGACATACCAGAAGATGAAGATGATGTCAAGCGAGCTAGCAAAGACGAAAAGCAAGCTCACAGACATACACTCGACCATCGACTACTTGATGGCGAAATAGGTTCTAAGGATCGAGAATTTTAATTATAATTTAATAAGCCACATTACATTTAATAAGTTAATTTATACAAATTATAAATCTTAATGTTTAATGTTTCAATCATGCAAGATATTAATATAACATCCATTTGCACACCACCACCGCCGACAAGTCGAGACGACGATGACAGACCATTAGGCAAATCAGGCACATGAGGTTTGACAGCTTAATATTCTATTTCATGTATGTTGTTATTGTTATACTTTGTTTAACTACTTAATGAATTCAAAACTTATTTTCAATTAAATTACAACATCTGAGTATGAAAATATTTTGAAATGAATCCATATTTATATATGAGTTCTTATTTTTGAGTTGTGATGTCTGAATGTTTAGTGAATGCTTATTTTGAACAGGGACAGAACCCAGAAAGAGCAAATAAGTTTTTCCGGGCTCTGAACATGACGTTCTCCGACGGTACATATCTGTCAGTGTAGTTTCTGACGTTTATCTATAACGTACACCGACGGAGTTTATCCATCGAAGAAGGGGTTGACGTTTATCTGTAAACGTACACCAACATTATATATTCGTCGGTGAATGTTACCAATATTATTCACCAACGAAATGTATCTGTCAGTGGACATCTGTATTCGTCGGACAAAGTATTATTAGGTGTTATTGACACCAACATATATATTTTCGTCGATGTAGTGCACTGACGGATCTCATCAGTGTTTGGTCGTCAGTGTTATTCGATGCGACAAAAGAATGAGGGAATTTTTGGCAAAAAAATTCATGTCAAAATTATCACCGAAGACCTTTATCCGTGGGTACATCCGTCGGAGTACAAAAACACTGACACACGTAACACCGATGGTCGGTGTTCATCTACACCGACGGATGGAAACCGCCAATGAATCATTGTCTATTGTAGTGCGCCTCAGCTTCTCCCATGGGTTGTCACCCCCCAAATGGGTTAAAACTAAATGGAGGAAGAAAAGACGAGAGAAGGATACATCTTTTATATAGGATAAGAGTTTCTTTAAGATAAGATCTAACGATCAAGATTGAAAACCTTAAATTCTCTACTTTTTTGTAAATATGCACTTAATGGATCATGTGTATGGATAATCTACTATCGTAATCTTATTCCTTTCATCTAGCTGGTCAATTTGAATGTCATATTTCCGAATTCTATAACAAGTGGAGGATATTTTGAAGTTTGAACATTATTTCCAGGGGGATTCAACTTTATTGCGCATTCAACCTTATCTACAACCCGATCTTAAAGCTGAAATCTCTTCTTTTCATCTTTAGCTACATACTTGAAAAACATTAACAAAACAACTCGAGCGACACACACACATATATATATATTATATATATATACAAAAATAAAGATATTGAGGGTATTAAATATATGAAATTGTGCTAATCAACTAGTGTGAAATTTTGAAGGTGAATAAGTTATTATTTATTGAATTCGAGATAAAAGATCTCAGGGCCGCAAACAAAGTTCTTGGGATGGAGATATCGAAAACCTAAGAGGTTGTTCCTAGCTTAAAAGAAGTATGTGGAGAAAATTTTACATCGCTTTGACACGAAGAATGACAAGACTGAGATGATTCTTTTGGCTAGTCACTTCAAACTTTCAGCGACTTGTGTCCACAATCCTAGGAAGAGAAAACTTATGTCACAAATTTCATACTCTAGTGCATTCGGTAGTCTTTATGTACGATATGATTTGCACATATTCGAATATAACTCAAGTTGTAAGTGTTGCCATCCGATATTTGGCAAATTGTGGAAAGGGGCATTGACGAGTTGTGAAGTGAATTTGAAGGGATCTTAAAAGATCAACCTGATTGTTTTGAAGTTTGGCAGATTCGTAGATGGTTTGATGGGATATGTTAATTCCGATTATGCAAGCGATCATGAGAAAAGAAGGTCGATGATTGGATATATGTTTACAGTTGGAAGCAGTGTAGTGTGTTGGAAGGATAGTTTGCAGCATCGTGACTTTGTCTGCTACGGAGGCAGAACACATAGCAGTGACCGAGGACATTAAAGAAGTTTTGTGGTTGAAAGGATTATATGTAGAGTTTTGTCCGGGTCAAAAGACAATGAGTGTCTTTCGCGACAACCAATAGTGAATTCATTCAACAAGAGATTAAATGCATTATGAGAGGATCAAACACATTGATGTTACATACCATTTCATTCGGGAGCTCATCCTTAATAATGACACCATTTCATCCTCAGCTACGAAGTAGAAATGTAGTTGTTGCCTCCTTTTCTGCTTGATACATGTGCGTGGTGGCGGGTGGTTGTTGTGGTGGTCGGAGAGGTTGGTAGGAGGGAGGAGTAAGTGAGTGATGGAATACACATGCGTAAGGAAAAAGTTCATGGGCAGGATAGACATTTCACACTCACTTTTTGGAAAGCACATCTAGGAAGTTGGTTTCCCGAGCTTCAAGCTCCATGAGTAAAATTAAGGGTGGAGAAGCTCTCTGAGTAGTGCAGGAGCTGCTTCTCAATTGGGTGTTTGAATTGCACCAACTCCCTGTAGCAGCTCCCACATGGTGCAAGAGCCAATGCTATCCAAACGCAGCCTTAGACTAATTCACTCTTATCTTCGATTCTTATTTCGGTCATCGATTCAGACAGATGCTCAACTCTAACGCTACTTTAGTATTGACTATACTATGGATCGTTATTTGGAAGACATACCAAATATAGTTACAATCATCGATATTGTGCTTACTCTACGAATACAACAAATTGGAGGTTGATTTATAAAAAAAGGCTCCTGAATCAAGTTGTCAAACTGTACCATTAATTGTTAATAATAAATATCCATTGCATTGATGTAATTAAGTTCATGTGTTGGAATGAATATCGACTCTCCAAAGTATTTGTTAATAACACGAATCACAAGCCATTCAAATTTTGATATTGGTAAATGAGGTAGAAAAGTCAATTTTCTTATATGACGTTCGTATTACCAGAAAGGCAAAGTACTTATTATCCGCGAGATAATGCCACATTCATTCTATAATATACCGTAAACCCTTTACTGTTCCAAGTAATACCACAGAGCAATGTTTCCGTATCGCCCAGCAAAACTGGGCAAAATAGGCGATCGTCTCACCTAGGCGAGAGCCGTTGGAGACACTCAAACGACTCTTTCCTTTTTTGTTTTTTTTTTCAAAATTCACAAGTTTGCCACTACTCCAAATCCTATATAAACCCCTCCAAACCTCTTCATTTTTCACACATCTCTCATTCTCTTCTTCTTCATAATTCTATTCTCATCATCAAGTTTCCTAATTATCAAGTTTTCGCGATTAAGTCTCCGGTCTGGTGCTTAGTTTTGAAGTTGGAAAGTGAAGTCTCCGATCCGGTTCTTCATTCTTCAACCGCCAAAATCAAGTGCACTCTTTCTAACTTCTCTTTAGAATTAAATTAATTAGTATTTTATTTTCATATTAGTCTAAATTTTTATATTAGTCTAGTTTTAAGATATGACTTACGTACCCGACACTAGTCTCCCTATGCATCACGAGAGTTACGATGACCTAAGGCCTACCCGTACAAATGACCCTGGTTGGAATACTGCTCATTACATTAGTGCTAATGATAAAAACTGCATTGTCTGTGAGTTATGTGGTAATGAAACTAGAGGTGATATAACCCGTCACAAACAACATCTTGCACACACACCCGGTAGCAATGCTAGACCTTGTGATAAAGTTCCTGACTCTATTAAACAAGACATAACTGCATACATGATTAGAAACAGTAGGACATTACAAAACGAAAATGTATGTCTTGATGATTATGTAGACTGAGAAAACATAGAATTTGATCTGGAAACCGGGTCGGGTTCCGGTTCTGCTCGGACATTCTTCTTCACGGAGACGCTTACATGGGCCGATGCTGAGGAAGCAACTTTAGGACATTCTTCTTCACGGAGACGCTTTGCTCGATCCATGTCCACTGCATCTGACGCGCGGTGTTCCACTGCATTCGACGCGCCATTATTAGGTGGTGGCATGGATGATGTCATCGTTCACATTAGTTCTAGAGATCCAGGTGCATCGAGTTCTCAACCACCGATGGATATCGACGAGCAATATGTCCAATCCGACAATGAAGAAACTGAAGAAGATGATGTCTACGTCGACAATCCGAACGAGAACCACTCCGACGACTCTGATGGTGGTGGAGAATATGATATGGTTCCCAGTAGGACATTAGATCAATGTGTCCAATGGAATTAGTTAGTTAGCTTGTAATTCTAATATCTCTTATCTGCTATTGTATGAACTCTGAGTTACCTTTGTAATCGTACTACTAAGCAATAAATTGTATACCTAAATGTTTAGGTGGGTAGAGGGGGTGTCTAGTGAGGCATTGGTCGAGGAACTATGTATCTTTTTCGAAGCCTAAACATGTATGGTATTTTTAGATAATATTTGTGGATTTTTTCCTATTTTTCCTGATTTTTCCTGATTTTTTATCTATTTTATAAAATTTAATTGAATTAAAAAAAAAGACCGCCCAGATTTGGGCGGTCGCACAACCACTTAGGCGATCGCCCAGTCGACCGGACGCCCCCGGTCGCCCGGGCGGTCCGCGAACATTGCTGCATAGGAACCAACTTACAATTTACCCGCCAAAAAATTGCACAACCACCCTTCCAAAAGCCCAAAAATAACAGCATATAAATCCCATCACCTCCCCTGTCCCTTAAACCCTAGACACCACCCAAACCCGACACCACCACCTCACCAGCCATGGAGGTGGACGAGCCCCAACCAACCGACTCCTCCTTCCCCTCCTTCCTCGCCCCCTCCGATCGTCCCCGCGACCGCCACCTCCGCGCCGTAATCGACACCATCACCGACGAGATCAACCTCCACGGCCTCCCCCTCACCCCCGTCTCCTACTTCGCCGCCGCCTCATCCTCCCTCCTGCGTCTCTCCCCGCAGGATCCCGCCTTGGAGCCGCTCCTCGCGTTCCTTTCCGCCGTCCTCCCCGCCGTGCCTGCGGCGGTGGTCAGGAGTAAGGCGGTCGAGGTTGGGGAGATGCTGAAGGGGGTTCTGGAGATGGAGGCGGGATCGGATGGGGTCTCGAGGGCGGCGGTGAAGTGCTTGTCGAGGTTGCTGATGGGTGGGGAGAAGGGGAAGTGGGAGGAGATTGAGGATATGTATCGTTTTTTCCTCGGGTTCGTCACGGAGAAGAGGGATAAGGTAATTTCTTGGATTTGATGGTTGGAGCTATTGAATTTGATTTTTTTTTTTTTTTTTTTGGGGGGGGGGGGGGGGGGGGGGGGGTTGATTATGTAATGCCTTTGAAAATTGGAATTTGAACTTTCGGTTTGTTACTAATGAGACATAAGTTGTTGTCATGTTTGAGTTTTGCATCGGCATTTGGATGAATTGGTGGGTAAGGTAATGCTTTGTCCAGTGACATTTTCGTTTAGTTTTGGTTTCTGATATCTGATAGGAGGTAAAGGTTGTTAGTCAAATATTTTCTCTAAAATGCATACTTTGATTTCGACGTGGGACTTGTTATCGTAGGGAGTTCTTAGATTCAGTTCATTACTATGCAGGCACACTTTTTGTAAAGTTATGTGCACTAGTAAACAAACTAAAATTATTCGATTGCGGTGGTTATTTTGTTGAAAGCAACATTTACGAGAATCTCAGTTTACAAGTATCCTCTATTTTCAGACATTTAGGGCCTGTTTGGATAGGCCTCAAAATCATGCTTTTGAGGACAAACTTGGTTTTTTAAATACAGAATTTTCAAAAGTTTGATTTGGTGTTAGGACACGAAAGTAAAATAGAGTTTTGAAAATCCTGTTTTGGTCAAAACCAGAGTTTCGAAAAATCAACTTCAACTTCTTTTTTCTAATGAAAACCAAGTTTGTGTAAGGAACTCTTGGCTCTTAAATTTTGAAATAAAATTGAAGAACCGTGTTTTTATCCAAACACCAAAATCGATGGAAACTATACTTTTAAAAACTTAGCTTTTAAATTGGTTGCTGTTGAGAACATTAAGGAATCAAAACAATGTTTCAAAAATACATTTCTAAACCAAATAGTCCCTTATTAAGCTGTTGGTTGTGAGATCATATTTTTGATGATTCCAGGTAAGGATTCAAGCTCATTCATGTCTTCGTGATGTTTTGCAAAGTTTTGAAGGGACACCTGTTCTGTCGCCTGCAAGCGAAGTGATTGTACACATCTTTAGTAAATTCCTTTCACTGGCTGGTGGTTCAAGTTCGTCTGATGTTCGAGGGTGTAGAGGAGTTTGGGAGGTTTTGTTCATTTTGAATGCCTTGAAAGAAAGTCTTACTGCTGTTTCAAATAAGTCCAGATCTAAAATTCTCAAGTTTTTGAAGCCTCTCCTAGTTCTTCGTCAACCCATTGTTACAAAGGCAATCGTGGAGATCCTACATCCTCTCTGTTCCAACATAAGTGTAGAATTTCCTCCTGAAATTCTTGTAGATATATTATGCTTTTTAGCATCATCTGACTTCAGCAGAGAAAAATCTGCTGATGCAATGGCATCAATTGCTCGCTTGCTGCATGTTGGTATCAAGAAAGTTTGTGCTTGCAACATGTCTATCGGTGCTGGGAAGCTTCCAGTGTTATTTAGCACACTTGAAGGTATGTTTATGCACATTTGGCAAACAAATTTCAACCTTTACAGAAAGATGAAGAAAATCATGCACTAATACCTTATAATTCAATAGCATAATCTTTGATATATTAATATTGTTGCTTAATCCTAACAATGTTGATGACTTGCTTTTACAAGACACCTTGGCCTGTGGACACGAAGAAGCCATGTTTGCTTCTATGGAGGCGTTTAAGGGGTTAATAAGCACATGCATTGAACAAAGCATGATAGATCAAGGTATAGAGCAGATTTCCCAAGCTCAAAGTGGTGTAAGAACGAATGCTGCCCCGTCAAGCATCGAAAAGATATGTGCGATGATGGAAGGGTTGCTTGGATACAAATACATGGAAGTACTGGATATGTCCTTTCAAATTGTTTCAGCCATGTTCGATAGACTAGGTATCTTACCATTACATTCTTTTTTCTTTATTATTAGCGTTGGTTATGACTTCTTTTTTTGGGTTTTATGTTAGGGTTGTGTAACATCAATATCATGTGCTCTCACCAACTTCTAAATTTTATATACTTGTACTTGGGAAATACTCAATAGCTATAGAAAGTTGTAGAGCGATTTCCCCAATAGCTATAGAAAGTTGTAGAGCATTGAGTTCTCATGTACATATTATATCAAAGCATGTCAGTCTATTTTCTGACGAAACCTAGTTTGGATGCAGCGTTTTTGATGTTGACATGCAGTTAACATGACAAAAGTTGTTTGGGGGTAAAGGTTGGGGTAATTGGGTATTGAACTGTGTGGTTCCGCATGGTTCAACTGTCCCATTATATGACCCACCCAGTTTGGGTTTTGAGAGCTATTTGGGCCAGCCCGGCCGTGCAATCGGTTGAACTGATCTGTTTGTTTTTTGAACCATGATGATGACCTTTAGTTATGAATGTGCATTGCAAGTGGATAAACATTAAAATGTATGAAATCGGATAAAGTTCAAAGTACCTTTTCTATGCATTCACAAAAATTGACATGTAAATGCCTTTAGAAGAACAAGTTTTTGGGTGGTGGTGCCGCCTGTGGCACCAGCTGCCCGCCTCTTTGTATAGTGTTCCTTGTTTTTTATGTTTAGTTACCTTTCCGATAAAAAAAGCCTTTAGAAGAACAATTAAATTTCATTAAATCGTTTTGGGAAGATTCCTCCATCTTGTGGTCTTTATTTTCATCTTAGCTTGTTTGCTGCAATATCTTTTTTTATTCACCTTGCCATTTTGAAATCATCCAGGTGTTTCTTCTTCCTATTTTATGGTTGGAGTGATTAAGAATCTAGCAAATCTGGAGAATCTTTCAGATAATGATCTTGCATATAGAAAGCAGGTACAATCAAGTTTCTTACAAAAACAACCTTCAAATTTAATGTTCATTAAAGACTAGTATTTCTTTTCTTCATTCGAACGACCTTAGTACGATTTCCTTTTTTTCTTCTTAACCACATGGAATGGTTAACAATCAGATTAGAAGTTAAAGGTACACCAAAAAATATAATTTTAAACAAGTTTTTTCTTAATACTAGTGCCAAGGAACATGAAAGGAACAACTCGTGGGCACTTTCTGTGTTCATTAACATTAAGGATATACGTTTCTGTGTTCTGGATCATTATTAATACATTTGTCTTTATATATTGAAAATGTTGTATGACATTAGTTTTATTACAAAGAAGAATTACCGTTAATGCTGAGGGTGCCGGTTCGATCCCTATCCCCATAACAACTCGTGGTTGGTGGCGGTAATTCTCTCGGACGGGGAGGTCACATTGCGAGTGAAAAACCATAGCTCGATTAGTTCCTTGCGGCGCTTGTTCCCTTAGCCTTGGTCCGAAATTGATGCTATTACGGATAAAAGCATGGGCACTTTCTTCATAGTTCGTTTTCAGTTCGCTCCTAAGATTTGCTCTAACTCTAAGCCTACTAGGGTAATTGTTCCACTTTGTTCTGGGATGTGTCACTTTTGAGTCACGTAACCCACCTTAATAATTAAAATTAACCATATCAATTATAAAAAAAACATGTTAATACTATCTATAATTAGTTTGTTCAAATATTTGCTACCAAATGTTAAACCTTTTATGCATACATGTATATTATTCATATTGCACTTTCATACTTATAGTGAGTCTGCTAGATGTTGAATTGTAAATGTTTATTAGCTTATATTTATAATAAAATATTTATCACAAAATGAAATAATGTGACTGTGAAAATTGTTGAATATGATATGGTTTACTAAAAAACTCAAACAAGTTGATAAATCATTGGCCAAACTTGAAACTTGATGTGTTTGTGTGTGATAGATTTTCTTTCCTCCAGTAGTATGTGGTAGTTAATTGTAAAGGGTTCCAAATCTTTTCAAACAAGGACCCACACGAAGCTCTACACTTCAAAAACATGCTTAAGGCGGGATAATGTTTAGGAACATGGAAACATCACTTCCTTAAAATTATAGTTATCAAATTTATCTAATACATATACAATCACTTATATACACAAGGTGCAATGTTGACCTTTAATGTGGTTAAAGAGAAACAAAATTGGTTTAACCGAAGCAAAATCTTACTTTGAATAAAATCATAAAACATACCAATTTTGAATTTGTTTAATTTGAAATTGTTTATTTCTTTGAGCCCAATAACTTCTATTCACTAGCTTTTCTTAGCTATTATTAGACATTTTTATCTTTGGGTTCTCATTTGGACGTGCTCTTCTGGTTGAAGCTTCTTACTTTTCTTTGGACAATTTTTTGCCTTTCTTTGAAAATATGAAAAATATTTTGAGAGTGCTAAACTATGAGTTGACATGGAAGTTTGAAGTTATTGTGATGCTGAGGTTGTAATGCAATTTATCTCCAAAATCATCTTATTTTGGCTTTATGGTTCATGTGTTTCCATTTGCTTGAGTGCAGCTTCATGAATGTGTTGGATCTGCAATCTCTGCGTTAGGGCCTGAAATGTTTCTGAAAATTTTACCACTTAACCTTGAGAGTGAGGACTCATCTGATGCCAATGTTTGGTTGCTTCCTATCTTGAAGCAATATATAGTTGGAGCAAGATTAAGTTTCTTCAAACAGTCTATTTTGGTCATGGTACATCAGATGCAGCAGAGATCACAGAAGGTACTTGCTTTTTCCCATCTATTTCCACCTTTTTGTGTTTTAGAAGGTACATTCAAGAAGCATCGTCGTACAGCTTGAGAGGGAAGGGCTGATTGTATCAGCAAGAAGTACACAAGGCATTGTTTATTCCTTGTGGTCCTTGTTGCCTGCCTTTTGCAACTATCCATCTGATACTGCAACTAGCTTTGGAGATCTTATAAAGGAACTATGCGATACACTTCGTAAAGAACCTGACTTGCGTGGACTGATTTGCTCGAGTTTGCAGGTATACATGTATTTTTCTCATTCTTCAATGAACAGACCACTTTTGTTGGTGTACCTTATCTACTTTTGTTGTTCAGATCTTAGTGCGAAAGAATAAGGAAATACTTGAAGAGAATGGTGGAACTTCACATGACTTAAGCTTACATGAGCAAAAAGCGAAGGATTGTTATACACCTCAATTGGCCAAGGAAAATTTAGATTCAATACGGTCCTCCACAAAAGCAGGTTTGAGGAATTCCCGAACCACAAAGGGAGGGGATTGCACACACAACATTATACTAGTGTTGTTTGAGATCTTTCTTAATTCTTCAGAAGATGGTGGTGGATGTTTACAGGTACTTAAGTGCATGTTGGTTTTTTTTATAGTTGAGTAATTTAATTGTAGTAGCTAGTATCACTCGTTATTGTCTTCCATCAATACAATGTTCTATATCTTGAACGTTTCGTTTTAATAAGAAAAACACTAATTGGCCATGCTTGGTTTACCATAATTGAATCTCATGGAATTCAAATCCATTTAGTCAGATTACATTCTCACGAGTTTGTATTCCTTGTATCAAATTACATTGTTTGGTAACATACTAACTTTGAAATTTACTACATGAATCTCGATGTACATCAAAAAATAAAATTATATTTCAATAGCTCGACAAATTTCCGGTGAGGTTGCTGGAGCTGCGATAAACTTCGGCATGATTGCAGTCGAGTTTCGACGATGTTACACGCTTTGTGTAATTTGAAATGAGTCGATTGCATTTAACGTAGTTCAACCTTCAATGAGGTACTCCAATTACCTTGAAAATTGTGTAATTGGATTATAAAGTGATTACAACCTTCAATTTTCTTAACCAAATAATGTAATATAATCACCATTGATTATGAAAACCAAGCATGACCTTAATTTGAAATGTCTTTTTACTATTGGGTAATAGTTAACCCAATATGAAGGCACTATGGCATTTCAAATTAGTAATGTGAGTGATGATATTCAATCTTGTTTTGTGTTAATCCATAGATTGGATCTAAAGATACATCATGTAATCCAAGAAATCAAAAAATATTTTTGAGAAACTGCAAACCTAAGAATGTGTTACCTTTTCCACCTTTAGTATTTTGTTTTGTGTTAATCCATAGATTGGATCTAACGATACATCATGTAATCCAAGAATCAAAAATTATTTTTGAGAAACTGCAAACCTAAGAATGCGATACCTTTTCCACCTTTAGTATTTCTACCTAAGGTTTTCTACAGAGTTTTAAAATTTTCTTATTAAAATATGTAATCTCGAAACATAAATGTCATCTTTTAGTGTAGCAATATGATTATTTCTAATTTAAGTATTTGATTAACCATCACAAGTCCTATTCAAAGTTTGATAGAATGATGTTACACTTTAAGAGTCATGTGTTCAAAGAGTTAAGTAATGAAAATTGAACATGTGTCTCATATGTGTTGTTAGGCAACTTTCTTAACACAAGAAGGTCTACTGAAGTGTTTGTGTGTCGAGTCTAGTTTATACTAGTAAGTTGTGATGAGACAACAAACCTTACATTCCATAATATTTTTGAGACATTGCAGAAAAATAGATGTTTGTCATTTGTCTGTTGCACTTCGCATCAGGTCAATTGGAAACCTCTATTTTTACAGTGGTATGGTTGGTACACTTGACCTTACTTACCTTGCCCAGGCTTGAGCCTCTTTCGTGGCACTGGGGTAATGTTGATGCAAAATAATAGATGAGATGATACATCCAAATTCATGCATTTTCAATTTTGCATCTCTTTTCAATCTTACGTGCTCATCACCCTGCAGTCATTGACTACCCTAGTAGCCCTAGTTGAGTTTGTCATTTTTATTGGCAAGACACTAGTTGTATGTAGGGGTTGTAAACAAATATTTTGAATCAGATATAGTTTGTATCCGAATTCGAATCCGATTTTTTCATAACTTACCAATTTCATATCCAAATTTGAAAGAAAAAAAAATCAAATCCAGATTCAGATAATGTTCAAATTCTTATAACATATCTTTTGATGTACCATCTTAAATATTTTGAAAAGATGTCTTGAGGAAATTATATTTTAATTTCTTTTTGCATTCTATTATGTTTATATTTATAAAGGAAAATTTTAGTTTTTTGTTAACTTGTCATATAAACACCACATATATTGGACGCAAAAATTAGTATTTCGGATATTTGTTTTTGGTTTGACCGAAATTCAAATTTGTATCCGAATTTGAAGTTGGCAAAATTTTATAAACCAATTTCAATTCCAAATTGTATTTGTTAAGAACTTTTTTACCAAATACCAACCGGATTTTAATTTTCGAATCAGATACTCGGATAATCGGTTACCATTTGCATTTGTAGTTGTATGTCTACGTAGATCTTTACTTGCACGATTATGATAAATGGACTGGGAGACTAGGCATGGGAACTGAAGAACATCTTACATACATGAGAGAGAAATTATATCCATTTAATAATAATTGGATCGTTTTGGTAATATTTTCAGCTACCATCCTTGTTTTCCTTCAAGATAAAAATTCATAATTTAGCATCTATGTTATCAGAAGTGGCAAAAATGAATTTTCTCAATTGCACTTGCACCAAAACCTGCAGTGGTAGGCGGTAAATGGCATTATGATAGCATTATATCATATTAAAAGACGACGTTGAACTAGAACAAATAATTGTTTGAGTAAAGTTGCATCATGCATGGTATTCTTTTATAGAAAAAAGAACATGTTGTGATAGGTGACTAATTAGGACTAGCTTAGATGGAGATTCGTAGTCTTGGGATAACCAAGATTAAGGGTCAAATTTTGGCAGGCATATTCACTTGTTACAGATTAAAATGTGGATGTCGTAAAGTAGATTAAAGAAAGATAGATACTTTCGTCCTTTAGGGGAGGTTTGTGCATAATGAAACCTAGGGAAAAGAAAACAGTTTCCTTCTTACCAGATCTTTTCCAAGTGTTAGTGTTTGTTTTGGAAAAGAAAGAAAATAATTTCCCTATGTTTTCCTATGGCCTCTTGAATGTGTAGAAATATTTTCCATTTGTTTCTCATGTGCCCCATTAAGAAACAATGAGAAAATGCTGGAAAGATTTAAAAAATTATATGTAAGCGTTCCAAATAGCTTAATAAATATATGTATTGTATAATTTTTTTAAAAACAAACTACTTCTGAAAAATAAAAATGCAAATTATATAATTATTATTAAATACTTTATAGTAATATATAACAAACTTATACAAAATAATATATGATATTATTTCTGATAATATGTTTTAACTTAGTATTGTTCATAAATAATAGACAAATAGTTAACTTTTTCATTTTTCAATATATCCCAGTAACATATACAGACATTAGAAACTTAGTCAAAATTTAAATTAATTATGTTGGTTTCATTTTCCATTGTCTTCCCATTGACTGAGAATCCATTTTCTGGTAGTTTCTTTGTTATAAAACATAACCTGGACTTTCCTATGCTACTTTTCTCATTATATAACCATTTCAGGCTACTATTCGTGAGCTCGCTTCTATATCTGAGAAAAGTGATGTAAAAATCATGTTCAAAAATGTTATGCTGCAACTTCTACATGCAACTAGAAAAACACTAGTTAGTACTGAAGACTCAGACATGCAGGTTGATAGTCCACAAGATGACTCTTTGCTGTCAATGGAAAGGTTAGGCAAATAGTATGTTTCTATCCAAAGGAAAACGTGTATGGTCAGATTACTTTTGCCTCTCTCTCAACCACTTATTGATTGATATAGGTAATTTAATTCTATCTTACTGTAATTTCAGGGGAAAACTACTGGATTTAGCAGCTTCACTTTTACCAGGTTTGGGATCTGAAGAAATAGAGATTTTGCTTGAAAATATAGACATTGCAATTGGGGTACGTCAATTTGATTTAACCAACGCTGTCCCTTTAAGCAAATATTGGATTTTCTATTGATACATGTAATTATGATAAAAATTCATTTTGGTACCTTGGACTATGAAGTTGATCGATTCAACAATTTACTATATGAAATGGTATACAAATTTAATAAAGTGAACATTTGAAGTAAATTCCTAACTTGTACTCTGTCCCATTGTAGAAAAACATTTTTTTCATAATATTTTGGAAAATGTTGTAATATCTCAAGCCAAAACCATTACACCCTAATCTTTTTTACTAAATTCATTATTAATCCTATCGTTGGTTTTGGATAGGAGTGCGTCGATAAGGATGGTTCACGTGTTGGATTTGTGATGCTTAATGAGTTTTTTTAAGCTCACCCAACTAGTATGTGATTGTAGTCTTCGTTCTTTTTTATCCTTTTCTCCACGTTTTTATGATGACTTATGTAACCTCATTTCTTGGAGACAATCACTCTGTCAAGCGTCTTATTCTCTTTCCTTCGTGTTGTCTTGAATGGTTTCTCTTCCCCCCTCCATTATTTTTATTTCTTCTCAGATGGGGAAGACAAGTTGTTATAGAGGGAAGGAGATGACCCCAAAGTGGGGATGTGATCTCGTTGTAGATGGAGGATGCACTCTTGGCTAGAGATAAGGGGCATGATTTGGGAAAAAGTGGGAGGAGGGTAAAAGTTTTGATTTGATATTATGAATAGGTGTCATATTTTATTTCTTTCGCAAAAAAGGTTATTTCCAAATGAAACAAGGATATCTTGGGGATTACATTGTTTAATTGTTCTCACCATGCTAATTCCATTTAATCTTTTCAAAAGTTTGAGGTTAGACTCGATTGGTTTCTTATTTCAAGGTACTAATGTGATTTTCAGCCATGGTTAAGAAAATCATGAAGAAATTACCTTTTAAATAATCAGTATTACCTTTTGAGGATCCTAGATAGCCCAAGATGCTCTTTTTTTTGCAGGAAGAAAACTCAGTCGTCCAAAAGAAGGCATATAAGGCGCTGTCGATTATCTTTAAGGTTTTTTTTTGCTCAATATCACTAATGTGCTGCACTGTTGTACTTTCAAGTCTAGTGTAGAGTTTAACACATATTTACTGATAAAAAAATATTTACTTCGAAATTTTATTATCATGTTTCCTGTGTCGCAGGAACACATTGACTGCCTCCCTGATTTGGATAAAGTATTGAAGCGTCTGGTGGATGTCCTTCCTTCTTGTTGTCCTTCATCGAAACGTCACAGGCTTGACAACTTATACTTCATAATGATTCATGTTGCTATGGTCTGTGCCTATTGTGTTTCCAATTTGTTAGAATGTTTTTCTTTGACCGTTGCCTCAAGTATTTTTCTTTGTTTGTTACAGAACCCATCTGCGCAGCAAAAGCAGGACGTGATTATTAGTTCCTTTCTCACTGAAATCATACTTGCTTTAAAAGAGGTGTTTACTTGAGCACATTTCTTATATGCGGTTAGTTTTATTGTTTCTACATCATTTTGCTTCTATACTTGTTTCGACAGAGCAACAAAAAAATCCGAAACACGGCTTATGATTTGCTCGTGAAGCTTGGACATGCTCATGTGGGTGAAGAAGATAACAAAGACGAAAATTCATTGCAACAGTTCTTTGTCATGGTACTATTCTTGTCCGAGTCTGATGCCTACAACTCTATTATAATAAGCATCATAATGATTTGTCAGACAACCTCGTATCCTTCCAGATTATTTGAGCATCTGAATGAGCAAATTAGGGATAACATTATTGTCAGCCTTGTATTTCTTTATGATTTATTGTTATCTGATGGAAGTTAACATTTCTGATGAATAAATGATTGAAATGGAAAAGATGCGAAGGTATTGGTTAGGTACTTGACAAGATTGATTCCCTTTATCTGAACCTCAGGTTGGTTATCATCTGAATGAGAAAGAAGATCGGACTGTGAAAGAACGTGCAAACATGATCAGTGCTGTTATCAAAGGATTAGCTCGCCTTACATATGAATTCTCTGATCTTATTGGTTCAGCCTACAGCTTGCTTCCTCTTTCTTTTCTATACCTGAAGGAGAAAAATCGTGAGATTTGCAAAGTAGGTGCTTTTCACATGCTTTTCTTCCATTTTTTAGTTGTCATCGACAAATTTCATACTAGTAGAATTCTCATCTCATATTGAAACCGTTATATCTTCAGGTGTTAGATTCTCTCTTGAAAAGTATATTCCTCTTAAAGAGATATAACAAGCATATAGGAATCTATGAATATACAACAAAACCAAAATCCATCATAAACTAGTTAGGGTAGTCTAGAAATGAAATTCATCAGTTATCACGGTTCGTGCATAAGAATCTATGAATATACATAGATGAAACTTCAATTTTTTTATTGTTTCATTCTAGTTCGTGATTCTCTTTTTTTTGTTATGTCAGGCTAATTTAGGTTTGGTGAAGGTAGTGATTGCTAAATCTCACGTGGATAGGCTGCATGTGCATTTGAAGAGCATTGTTGATGGTTTGGTAAAATGGGAAGATGACACCAAGAACCACTTCAAAGCTAAGGTAGTCCCAATGTTCAATATTTCCGCGTTGCATATCAATATAAAATTCAATTTACGACTTTTTGGTTAGTTTTTGCTAAAAGTAAATAGAAGCCTTATGAGTTATTGGGGTACTTAAATTTCACAATCTTGACTGAAATTTCTTTGAGATTGTTTTAATTATTTTGGAACGTGTATATTTTTATCAATTATAAACAGATGTCTAAGACATTTGACAAAATACTTAAGCAGATAATTTTGCTGTGAATATAGAGATACACAGCACATAGATTTGATAACATATCAAAGGATAATCACCATACAGTGAAAATTCTTAGTTTTGTCATACCCCTGAGTAGTGGTCATGGCTTGTAACTGCTCAACTTAATGAACTCATTTTTTCAAATGACTGAAGATGTTGGCCATTAGTTTCTCTAGAGTAATCATATATCAAATCTGGATAGTGTTTGGACGATTTGTTATTGAGTTAATATTTGGTCCTGTTATCATAGCATCGGTCTCAAGAGATTAATTTTAATTGTTTTTCAACTCATTATTCTCTTCCAGTTGAGGCTTATAGTAACTATAACTAGGGCAACCGAAAATTTTGCAATAATGTTTGAACCGACATATCGCAATTTCCTTTTTATTTTCTGAAACTTAGAACCTCTTCCTGTGGACTTGGAGCAATCTTATGGTTTCTGTGCATGCTCAATATCTCAGTTCTGTCTGTCTTCAAATATAATTACTTTTAATCTTCATAGACCAATTTTATTCAGAATATGTTGTCTTTAATGATGCATATGGTCCATGTAGAGGAAAATTTTAATAATGTTGGACTTGTAATATGGTCATCATGTCTGCTTTTGCAGGAACGTGAAATTCCATGGTTTGTTTTCTCTCTCTAGACATGTCATGGTCTTGTGTGCTGTATGCTTTTTTTCTAGTTTGTGATGATTGAAGATGTTTCCGTTTTCTGTAGTCTTCCATTTTTTTTCACATGATAAACAAGTTTGGATCTTTCCTATCCATTAGGTCAAGCTACTTCTTGAAATGCTTGTACACAAATGTGGTCTGGAGGCTGTTAAGGAGGTGATGCCTGAAGATCATATGAAACTTCTCACTAATATAAGGAAGGTAAATATATTTTTAATTTACTCTCTTATTTTGATGTTGATGTGTTTTACAGAGGTATTCTTAACTTGGCAAAAATTACAGATAACCCGTCGTAAAGAGAGAAAGGCAAAGTCAGAAAATGGAAGATCTCTTCACTCAGAAACAAGCTCGAGGTATAGCATGATAAATGAGGGAGTGATCCATACTTTGTTTGAGCTTTATTCCTCCTTCTCCGGGTGGGTGGGGTGATTGGAGTAGCCGGGGTAGAGAGGAAGCTGTTCAAAATTGTGGGATAAAGGCTTGCCAAAAATTGGTAATTTTGGAAGAAGGGAATGGGTTATGTACAGATTACCTTGCCTTGAGGATAACACTACGTAAAGGGCTGGTTCAGTGTCCCCTGTGTAGTCATGTTTTCAACCCTAACATGCTACATCATTCGGGTTCAGCTATATCTCAAAAATCTGGTTCAGGAACACACATCAACTTATTAATTGAGATACATTTGAAATTTTGGATTGATGCTTTCTTGTCTGTAACGGAGCACTGAGTTATTTTTTTTCAAAAAAAATAAAATCAAAAAACGTATGTTCATCTTTTGAAGTAATTAGGACTCTTATAAACCGTTTATTAATCAGGATTGCACCTTTACAGTTTACACCCTTACTATTTTACGTGAAGACAATTACCTGGTTACTTAAGCAGAAAGGTTCTACAGTTACCTTCTGTCCATGGAACTTTGTTACCTTGTGGAAGGCATGAATTTACAATCATACTCAATTTTTTAGTTTTACGAGGCGTGGTTAAAGAGTGAGGAATGTCTTTTATATTCCTCTTTTTAAGCAAGAACAAGCCCTCTCTCTAAGAGAATCTATGTTCTTCTGTATAACAGTTTCAGGGTTGTTTTCTAACTTGAAGTCTGATAATTTTGTGCACCAGCGAATGTTCCAATTGTTGTCCTTGCTTGCTTTGCACACAACTCTATGGTCTATTTGCCTAACAATAGTTTATTGTGCAGGCATAGCAGATGGAATCATACAGCAATTTTTTCTGATGCTGCTGAAGAAGATTGGGAGGGTAGAGCTTCATCGTTAAGGTATTAGTTTATTTTTTTAATCAATTTTGTTTTCACGAAAATCATGAACAGGTGTTATATAGTTATCCTGGCATGTCGTAATATGTGCCCATTTAAGTGCATTTTTGTTCTCCAGAAAGGTTGTTTTTAGTTTACTGGAAAATAAATTTCATTTTTAGTATGTATTCTTGTTGCAGTTGATCTTAAGTTCTTCAGTGAAATAGTTGTACTCATGTCTTGCATGCTTATTACTTCACTCGTTATGCTTTTTATAGAGGAGCTTCCTACTCCAACAAACATCTATATATTTCCCTTACGGTTGCTTGCCTTGTTGTAGCATGCCTATCAATGAGAAGAAACAGAGCTATCTTTAGCTGATTTGAGTATGATGTAATTATTTTTACAACACCAGTACCTGAAATCAGTGAATTGATTTTCTTCCGAACAATCTGCCGTTATTCCCTACAATTGTGAATTTTAAATTTTCGAATTACTGTAGTTAGTTATTGTTTGATTAAAGTATTACCATGCTTGATTTGTTGCCTTGTCCAAAATGATAATGACGGGAATAATTTGATTCTCTTTTGTATTCAATTAGATCAAAGAAGTCGTGGCAGCCATCAAAGAGTCTGCCCGGGGATTTGCTCGATAGGTTGGAAACCGATCCTCTTGACTTGCTCGACCGCCAGAAGACAAGAGCGGTTATTAAGTGTTCTCCCCAGAACAAGCGAAAACTAGACTCTGACGATGAGCTTGAAATTGACTCTGATGGTCGTCTTGTGATACATGATAGTGGACGAAAAGCTAAGAAGGAGAAGAGAGACTATTCGGATAGTGAGGTTGACACAAAATCTTCTGCTGGCAGCCACTTGAGTGCACGTTCTTTGCCTATGTCACAGAGGAAGAAGCAGAAAGTAGATTCTGGATGGGCATACACTGGCAACGAGTATAAAAGTAAAAAGGCCAGCGGTGATGTCAAGAGAAAGAACAAGCTGGAGCCTTATGCTTATTGGCCTCTTGACCGGAAACTCTTGAATCGTAGAGAGGAGAACAAGGTAATGGCAAGAAAGGGAATGGCTAGTGTCATCAAAATGACGAAGAAGCTTGAGGGGAAGAGTGCTGCTTCAGCCCTCTCGGTCAAAGGGCCAAAAATGTACAAGAAGAAAGTGAGAAAAACCAAGAAGCATAAGCCGTAAGTTATTATGCTTCTACCAGTTTTGAGTAGTGTATACAGAGCTTGACTTGATATGATGTCAAAGATATCTGAAGGACTGTGATATTTATTTCTCAAGTGTTAAGATGCTTTTTGTATCTATGTTTGATTTAATTTAAGGTGGTTTCCTGGAATACTCAGAGGTAAAGAAAGTTGCATACTTTGGGCAACAAACTCGCAAATTTAAAAATATTTGATCAAATCGACCTTGCAAAATCTCGGGTGATAAATATTTCACTTAACCATGTATCCAACACAGCGACACCATTAACCAGTCGATTTCATTCTTGTTAATCTTTATGAAATTGGGTGCTCTTAGTCGATACTTCTAACTTCTATCAAATTATTTTGTTGAAAGAATTCACCTAAATTATACTGAATTGCTATTCGTCGCCCTAAAACTACTTAAATCGCCCCAACAGATTACCATTTTGCCCTTCTCTCATTTCTACTGCTATAACGCGACATTTTACCCTCCTATCACACATCTCTCTTCATCTTCCTCTTATATTAATAAAAAATAATGTTTTGGAGGTCAGTAATGAGCCAACAGACGCCCCGGTGTACTCGAATCTGGTAAAATATCCAACATTTTTTTAATAAAAAAATAAAAAAAAATAAAAAAAAATTGCGGGCGTCTGACGGAGCCGCCCAGCGTAGGAGAGGAGTGTCTGGGTAAGACGCCTCCCCCTAGGGGGCGGCGTTTTACACAGACGCCCCGCCTATGGGACGGGCGTCTGGCTAAGACGCCTCTCTCCTACGCTGGGCGGCTTAGCCAGACGCCTCTCTCCTACGCTGGGCGGCTTAGCCAGACGCCTCTCTCCTACGCTGGGCGTTTTACACAGACGCCCGTAATTTTTTATTATTTTTTTATTTTTTTATTAAAAAGATAATTGATTATAAATTTAGATAATTACTAAATTAATTAATTAATAAGTTAATAATTACTATATTCGGATGACCGATACCCTTTCGGTACACCGAATAGAGATTTCCAGAGAAATGTCGAAGCTACTGAGAATAAATATTCGGATAACCGGGTAGAGATCGGTAAACCGACACAATGATTCTAGGAAGATCAAAAACTTACTGTATTTACGATCACGGTGGACCGATGGAAACTCGGTCATCCGCATGGAACATGTTCGGTAGACCGAGAAGCAAACGGTCGACCGTCCGACATCACCTTACGACGAGTTTTTGCAATTGATGAAAATTCAAAAAAAATTCAGATCCAACAATTTCAAAATCCAAAAAATTTCCAGGGCGCGCTGCCCCCTTGCCACCCCCGCCACCTCACCGGCAAGGTGGAATGCCGCTCGCTCACCGGGACCCCCGAACGGACCTGTCGATGTGGTATTTGTAAGTCGGGAGGTTTTACCACCGGGGATTTTGGATCTTAATTTTTTTGAAAATTTAATCACTTGCAAAAAAACTCATTGTAATTTGACCCCGTTACCACCAAAAATCTTGCAACAGAACCTCAAATAATTTGAGATAACACACCGTATAATTTTAAGAATTTATTTATTTTTTATTATTAAAAAATACGGGCGTCTGGCTAACACGCCTCCACCAACGTGGAGGCGTCTGGCTATCACGCCTCCACCTATGTGGAGGCGTCCTAGCCAGACGCCTCCACGTTCGTGGAGGCGCCTCGCTAAGACGCCTTCACCTTGGTGGAGGCGTCTGGCTAAGACGCCTCCACCATGGTGTAGGCGTCGTATCCAGACGCCTCTACCTAGGTGGAGGCGGCTTAGTCAGACGCCGAGTCGGAAAAAAAATCCACCTCCGTTACTTAGCCGGATTCAGGTGTTTCGCCAGACATTTTCGTGGTGTTGGTACTAGGAATGTGAGTAAAACTGAGTCAAATACCTTGTTTAAAGATACGGGACGAAATTGGTATTAATTGATTTGTTAAGGGCAAAAATGTATTTTTTGGGACGATTTAAGTAGTTTTCCGGCGACGAATAGTAGTTCCCAAATTATATTAGGGTATATTTGGTAACCTAGTAGATTCCTAAGAAATCCATCAGGCGTCAAGAATCTTGATTTATAGGTACAATGTGAAGGATCGAAATAGACAGATTGAAAAATAATGGAGTTTGACAATCTGAGGATGTAGGCAAATTTCCCAAATACGACGCGAAATTGCCTAACGCTGCATCTAAGAGGTTTCTATATGCAAACGTGAGGTTTCAAAAAGAATGTTTCCCGAAGCCTAGGGCAAGAATCCATGCACTATGTTATTGTTGGGCAAAATCTTGGATGCACAATATTGTTCTTAATTATTTGATTTTATTACTTGGCTTATATCCCTCAGAATTTAAGCACATTGCACCTTGAATAATAACCATATGGCAATGCCTACAAAATTGTAGTACAAAATTTGGATGCTCCACCTACTCAGCAACACCACATATTTGAAGTGCAATACAAATCAGTGTGGTTTGGGAACGTGCCCGTCGACAGCAAAATTTCTAGTCGCAGCTGGCAGTGCCAGACGAAGTCCATCTAGTTCGGGAGCCGCAATGATTTGGCATCCAAGACGAGACCTACAAAATATCTTACGTCAGGTGCCAGTATCGAAGAGAAATTTTACTTGACTAATAATATACTAACGTTTCTGTGAGGCCAAAGGCCAGATCAAGCATATCGTTCTCCTCATCGGTTGGATCTTCCAGTTTGTTATACTGCTCCACGTCCTATGAAAGAGGACCAGAAAGCTATTATCATCTCTTGTGGTATCTAGTATAGGAAACATAAGTAGCCATATTTACCATTATAATTACATGACAGGTAGAACATGCAAGCGAACCTTCACATGCTCCTGCAGAAGCAACCAACCGTTAGTTTGAGATAAGCTATATCCTTTTACGTTATGCATAAAAAAATCATAATAAATCATCCACCAATCATACCACTTGGATAATAAGAACTGCAAAAGAGCAGCAGAAAGAGACAACATAAGATGACCTAGATAAGTTGGGTAACCGGGTGAGGGAGACGAAGAAATACAACCACAGCGATGCAGCAGGTTGGTATAAAGTACCCAAGCAACTATAGGGTTTATGCTTTCGAAATCAAATCCAGGAATATCTAAGCCCTAGTTGACTTGGAAAATAAATTCAGTTGAATGTTTGCCATGATTCAAGAACTAACATAGCTGTTACAATAATGACGTGATAGTATGATTGATGACTTAATGTGCAATCACTTTTTATTTCTATAAAGAATTAAAATTTGAAACATAGTTGTAACATATCAGATTTTTTACAGTGAACACAAAATACAATATTGCAAGTTTTAAAACAACAGTATTATATGTTTTTAATTAATTTTTTATGAAATTATTTTTTACGAGGGGCAATTGTATTTAAGGACATATCACTAACAGTGTATAAAAGCAAACTCCTGATATAATTATTAACATTGTTAAGTTTCAAACAATGTAAGGAATTTTAGATTTATTTGACATTGTTTAAGACATTATATTTATTTCAGACAATTGGTCGGTAGTCAACCACCAATACGTTGAGAATACATATTATGAGTTCTTTTACTGCTTTCATGCAAACTCAATAATAGAGACTGCCAAGCAAGATCTGATGACTTATTGAAGGCACTCATGCAACGAAAACTCATTATAGATGGAGAGCAACCATCAGAATACAAGAAAAGCAAACATAAGATATTATATATGAACATTTGGGCATGGAAAGTTGACTAACCTTAAAAATTCTAAACGCCTAGGTATTGTTAAAGCTTAAGCAGTATGGATGAATGAGCAACTAGCATTGATTCTAACCACAACAAAGAGCACAACACAGGGTCATAGTAAGATGACTACAAATAAGATGTAGGTGCTTGCCTTCAAGTTCAATGTCATTTTCATGTGCTGCTTCTAGCATTGACATTCCAATGGGAACCTTGATAACTGTCTCTTCACCATCCTTGTCAACAAAAGTCACTGTTATTCTGCACATCGTTTTCAAAAATGACAAGGCATGTAAGGAATGTCTTTAGCAATAATACATCCATAAAATTATTGGGAATGTCAAATAAATCATCCTTCAAAACGAAAGAAAATATCATCCTAGATTAGGATTAAAAGTCAGCTGACTAATCCAACAGAGTTGGCAGTTGCCCTAGCACCATACTCAAAAACTCCCCGATTAGTGCCCAGGTCATTAGTAATTGCGTTATTATACCCATTTGAGGATCCAATTGCGCTTGTATAATTTTAAAGAAGCCCTTACCCTACTCCACCTCAACGACCAGCCTAAACCCCTAAACTAACAACTGTTGTCGATTGCACAGACTTGCAGTCAACTCTAGCAATTCCGCCAACTCCTCCAAATGCTTCTCTGAGATCCGTGACCAATTTTCCTTATTAGTACATATTTTCAGGGTATTTTTGCAAAAAAAGAACAGGGTTTTTGGGGGAAAATGATCAAGTGAGGAAGCCATACTAGTTATCTAACTAGTCCAGTAGGACCCTTGGCCAACCTGTGTTCGAGTCCCTAACTTTAAATCTTTGGTAATAACGAACCGAGTTTATTCTCTGAAGGTTCTTCACGCTACATTTATGAAAACAAATATTTTTCTAGGTGTAAAGAAGCTGAAACAAAGAGTCATCTGTTTAAGCTCAAAAACTAAGTCGGTAGTTTGAGTATAGCTAGGTAAGCTCAACATGTGTTTGTGTTCGTTCAACTGCAAGTTTAATTCTCAAATGAGTAGAATTCAGGATCAAATTGAGCTAATAAAGAGTCCAATCGCCAACCTTTTTGTTTGGCCAATTAACAGTAAGTTGATCAAAGGCAAACCAAATAGAGCATGGAATGTGGTTCAAACTCTGAACATTCTTAGCCACAGCATATTAAATAAATAGTTTGACAAACATTATAATAATGATCAGCGAACCAGGCCAAGCACCTGAAAGATTTAGTACTAACTTTTCTTTCTCTTCACTTGGAATTTGAGCTTCTGTAGTTGTACTTGAAAAGGCATGCCTTTGCTGGAAAGACAAACAATAAGAATCGTTAAGTTGAAACTGTTGGAGAAAAAATTTACAAAGAATTTATCAAACATCATAAGAGTTGGATCAATTGTAAACAGATTGAAATTGCTTATGAAATATTAGCAATCAAATGATCTCTAGTTCAATAAAAAAAAGGATGCATTTTTTTCAAAATAAACTGAGAGAATTGGAAGGAGACCCCAATGCCAGAACTACAAATAGCATGAACGCATCTCTTAGTTAGCTGAAATACTTTCTCTAAACAAATAATCTCTGCATGAGAAAAACGAAACTAACCACTGGTGAAAAATAACGAGCGGTGGATTCTTGATGACCTGCCATTCTTGGTCTGGGGCACTGACCTGCTACAATGAAGAAAATTCTTGCATTAGAACTACGAACCTACCTATAAATAAAACAAGAAAAATTTACAGTCCCAACTGGAAGGGAGATTGTAGTGAAGCATCCTTTCGACCTTCTGCAAACAAGCACAACCATCGACCATCCATATCCGATCAAAGGGTAGTGAGAAACATAAGAAATTACCATCGCATTTTAAATACAAAAACATTAGTAACTAGACCAGCTATACTGGCATTCGATCAACATAGACCCTAATTGCCTAATCGATTCGCGCCAGTGAATCATACTAAAACACGCATCCAACCCGCTAAACTGAAAATTCCATTCAGTTTAATCTACAAATAAACATTCACCTTGTAATCACGACTCTTTCAAATAACATATAACAAACCCTACCAAAGCAAAGACGAGAGAATTTGGCGTGCCGTTTGTAAAATTCATTAAAAAAAAGACCAAAAATACTAGTGATATCTCCACCAATCAAACCGGAAATCTTCTTCTCCGGTGAATTCGACTAAATTTCAGAAACACAATCGAAGTTGGGGAAGTGACGAAGAATACCTAATCTGGAGCACGTCCGGAGACCGAATTTCAGCAGATTCCGAACAAACATGGTCTTCGTCGTAATTAATCTACTGCGAATTTCAGATAGGAATCGAAATTAGGGGAAATTTTGGGGGAAGTGAGGAGGAGAGACCAGCCAGCCCTAAAAGAGACGAACGAGTGGGACTCTTCTTGGTTGTTTATTTTTTTAATAGTTTTCATCTAACTAATTAAAACCTCCCCACTATCCGTAATTTTTTTATATAATAAAAAGAAAAATTAAAATTTCGAAATTTAGTAGAAAAAAAAAATTCTTTCGAAAACTAGGTGGATCGCGGGTGGAAACCGCGATCCGTGGGGCACGGATCGCCGTTCCCACCCGCGATCCGTGCTTCCCGCCAAAAAAAAATTTTTTAATTTTTTTTAAAACTTTTCTGTTTTATTTTTTTATTTCTGTTTTTATTTTTTATTATATTTATTTTTAATCTTTTTTGAAATATTTTTTTTTCAAAATATGTTTTCTAATTTATATTATTTTTTAAAAAAATTAAAAATTGTTTTTAATTTTTTCAAAAATCGACCTCCAAATCACGTCGATAACCCGACGTATTGAATTGTTAGGGTATTTTATATAATAAAAAAACAAAATTTTTTTATCAGAATAATAAATTATGTACAACTAAATATTAAACAAATACTAAAATTAATTAAAACAAAAAATTGGAAACATTGTCAAAAATTCGTAGAGTGTACACACATTACAAACATATTTGGAGGTCGATACACCAAAAAATTTAAAACACAATTAAATTTTTTTAAAAAATATTAAAAATTACAAAACATATTTTGAAACAAATATGATAAAAAACATAGTTAAAACCATTTTAAAAAAATCAAAACATCAAACACTACAACTAAAATCCGTGACTTTTTTTTTATTTTCTTCTGTTTATTGTTTTTGATTTTATGTTTTGTTTTTTTACAAATCATTTTAACTATGTTTTTTATTATATTTGATTTCAAAATATATTTTGTAATTTTTAATATTTTTTTAAAAAATTTAATTGTGTTTTTATTTTTTTGCTGTATCGACCTCCAAAATGTTTGTAATGTGTGTACACCCTACGAATTTTTGACAACGTTACCAATTTTTTGTTTTAATTAGTTTTATGGTTTGTTTAATATTCAGTTGTAAATAATTTATTATTCTGACTAAGAAATTTTGTTTTTATATTGTATAAAATACCCAAACAATTCAATACACGTCGAGTTATCGACAGGATTTGGAGGTCGTTTCTTGAAAAAATTAAAAACAAAATTAATTTTTTTTAATAAATAATATCAATTAGAAAAACATATTTTGAAAAAAAAAAGATTTTAAAAAAGATTACAAATAATTAAAATAAAAAAGAAAAAACAGAAGGAAAAAAAACTAAAACAGAAAACCGAAAAAAACAAAAAACAGAAGAAAATAAAAAAAGTCCCGGATTTTAGTCGTAGTGTTTTGATGTTTTGATTTTTTTAAAATCGTTTTAACTATGTTTTTTATCATATTTGATTTCAAAATATGTTTTGTAATTTTTAATATTTTTTAAAAAAATTTAATTGTGTTTTAAATTTTTTGCTGTATCGACCTCCAAACATGTTTGTAATGTGTGTACATCCTACGAATTTTTGACAATGTTTCCAATTTTTTGTTTTAATTAATTTTAGTATTTGTTTAATATTTAGTTGTACATAATTTATTATTCTGATAAAGAAATTTTGTTTTTTTATTATATAAAATACCCTAACAATTCAATACGTCGGGTTATCGACGTGATTTGGAGGTCGATTTTTGAAAAAATTAAAAACAATTTTTAATTTTTTTAAAAAATAATATAAATTAGAAAACATATTTTGAAAAAAAAATTCAAAAAAGATTAAAAATAAATATAATAAAAAATAAAAACAGAAATAAAGAAAATAAAACAGAAAAGTTTTAAATATAATAAAAAAATATTTTCGTATCAGGTAGTCATGTATTTCCATATACGTTATATTTACCATATTTTAAAAGATATACACATTATTTAGATTAGATATAACCAATTACTATGGTGTCTTGATGTTTTCTTATTGTTATATATCATAAACAAATTTTCAAGTGAAAAATAATTGATTAAAAAAATATTGCTCGACGTGTCGATTTCGTGTAATCTTGTTTTTTCTTGTGTGATAGTATCTATTTGTGTCTAACTGTGTCAAGTTATTTCTTCATAATTTATCTTAACTACCCTAAACAATAACAAATTTTGTTTTAAATTACCATGCTGTGTAAAAAAATTTACAGACTTAATTTCAAGTGTTTGATTTTAATCTTAGGATCTTTAGTGTATAATAATTTTGAGATTGAAATTCTCATGTCATCGCTCTTGAAGTCAATAGACTTGTCGGTAAGGCTAAAACCTGTGCTTGGTTACATGTAAGAGCTTCTTAAGACATCTTTCGTAACTAGGAAATAACCGTAAGTTGCTCCATTTTTTTTTGAACACTTATGTGTGTTTGGATAGCAATAATGGAGATAAAAGAAAAAAAAAATGGAAAGAAGTGAAAAGGAGAAAAGAGAAAGTGTAGGACTTTTTCATTGTTTGGATAGAAATAAGTTAGGAGAAAAAAGAGAGTTGCCCTGTATTACTAAAAAAAGAATGAATAATAAACGACTTTCTTTTTATTTCTCTCCAAAATTAGAGAGAAAGTTGAGTGTCCATATTGTCCAGGGAGTTTCTCAATTTCTTCCCCCCCTCAAGTTATTACCTAAACGAGAGAAAACCCAATTTTCTATTCTTTTCTCTCTATTTCTGTTATATCCTAATCCTTGTTTAGCCTTAAACTTGTTTTAGTTAGCTAATGGTTGTTTAGGTGAGAGTGTGTTGGAGGGTGTGATTGATGGATAAGTTTTGTTGGGTATTATGAAAAGAATGTGTTCTAAAAGTTTTACTTCTATACGTCAATTGTTATGAATTGAATGTGCAAACATTTTGTTTATTGATTATTGTATTCGTCTTTTAGATGTGTTAACGAATATGTTCTTGGTCCTTAGCTGTAGAGCTCTAAAAGATAATTATTTACATAAATCAAGTTATTCACAATCATAGTAATTGACATGGAACATTAATTACCGAGATAAAATTTGTTGGCTTTTTGGCCTTAATCTAGGTTTTGATGATTTAATTAACCTAATCTTAATTATGATGATGTAGAGTAGCACACATATTGCATTGCATGTATATTGTATTGTGCTAACCTCTACAGGTGATCAAGACTCAAGAAAGAAGGAAATGAAGTCAAGACATGTAATTAAAGCTAAATCGAAGACATGTAACCTTGATTTATTTTGAGTCTTAGGAACATGTGTAAATTGAGCATACAAGGGTTAAAAACCAATCACATACACACTAGGTTCCTTAGAGAAGTCACACACAAAATTTCACATTATTTGGACTTCATTAGATCACCCAAACCTTAGTCGGAAATCACTTATAAACTTAAACCCAGATTTCCTGTGTGAACCGGTCGACCGAACCAGTTCTCAGTTCGACCGGTTTATAACAGACTCTCCACAGTGATTTTACCGAACTCTACCGGTCGACCGGTTCTACATTTTCGGTCGACCGATCCCGGATTTTAATATGACCGTTTTTCTTGTCGTATTCCTATAACGGTCGTATTCGTATAAAACAAACTTAACCCCAAAATACATTCGGTAACCGGTCGAACGACGACCTTGTTTCGGTCGACCGGTTGAACATTTCTTCAAGAAACAAAATTCCCTGCTATCGGTCGACACATTTCTCGTTCGACCGATTGACCTTTGTCTCAACCGAATCCCCTTTTCGGTCGACCGCTCCATACTTTGGTTCGACCGATTCACTTAAGTAGAGTTAAGTTCTAGCTCGTTTGTCCGACCGAATATTCTTTTGTTCGACCGTTCTCCTTGAAATCAAGTGAACGGTCGACCGGTTTAGTAGTTTCGGTCGACCGGTTCTGGACAGATTTGCAGCCCGATTTTCTGCGTTGTGTATCTTGCACAAAACCCAATCAAATCTATCCCCAACGGCTAGAAAACCTTAGGAGCTTATAAATAGAGGATCAAGACTTGTTGTTAACACAACTCTCCAACTCCAATTGTCCCAATACATTAGAGAGAAACCTCAATCCTCAAAGCTCCCAATTCTACACTCTTTAAGCCTAAACTTCACACACTTGATCATATACTCATCCTACTCAAAGTGTGCTCAATTAGAGAGTGAATCCCACTCAGTTACAAGTGTTGTCAAAAGAAGCAAGGACTTCGGTGAAAGCCCGAAGTGTCCCTCTCGGATTGTGAGAGGAAGAATTCAAGCAAGCGAGGGTTGTTCGCGTTGCTTGTGGTGTAAAGGCGTTCTCTCCCGGCCCGGAACGGGGAGTGGTTAGTGAAGACGTAGGCGGAGCTCGCGGAGTCGAGCGGAGCTTACAAGAGAGGACTAGGACCCGGGTGGGGTGCCGAACCTCTATAAAAACCGACGCGTCTTTTGTGGTTTGCATTTTTCTGTTAATTTCCCTACTTGTTTTTAAATTTGTTTCCGCTGCGTTTATTGTTTGATTAGTTAGGGATTAGATTAAAAGTGATTAGTGGACCCATAACCCACACGATCATACATTTGGTATCAGAGCCTTGTTAGCTAAATTTCATTACTTTACCGTAATTTTAGCATGGCTTCAACATCTAATCACTTAGAGGGTTTATGCACCACAAGGCCTCCTTTGCTTAATGGGTCAAATTATGATTATTGGAAAAATAGAATGAAAATCTTTTTAATATCAAATGACCTTAAGTATTGGAAGTTTATTCAAAATCCATACATACCCCCAAATGAAGATGATTTAGATTCTCTATCTAGGGCTCAAATGAAAGAAATTGAAATGAATTCAAAAATTATGAATATTCTTTATTGTGGCCTTAATGAGGGAGAATACAATAGAATTAGGGGATGTGAAAGTGCAAATGAAATATGGCATAGGTTACAAATGCATCATGAGGGTGATAACAAAACCAAAGAAACTAGGATAAGTCTCCTCATGCATAAATATGAAATATTTTCTATGCAAATCGGTGAGAACATAAGCGACATGAACACTCGCTTCACCGATATCACTAACTCTCTTTTGATTCTTGGAAGAAGGATAAATGAAGGAGAGATGACTCGAAAATTCCTCCGGTCATTGAGCAACGATTGGGAAGACAAGGTCGTGGCAATCGAAGAATCGCACGATCTTTCAAAATTGAAGATGGAGGAACTCATTGGAAATCTCATGGCCTATGAGCTCCAATTGAGTCATCGAAGAGAGAAGGAAGCTTCAAAGAAAAACTCCATGGTGGCATTGCATGCAAATTTTGATGAGCCAAGGAGGGTGGAAGAAGAGGACATTGAGGTCCTTGCCCAAGACTTCTTCAAATACCTCAAGAGGGATAAGGGAGAAAAGAATGAAAGAAGAGGTAGAAGAAGTGAGAAAAGAGAAAAAGAAAAAGAGAGGGAGGAGAGCGAAAATGAGAGAAGAGAAGGGGAAAAGAAAAATGAGAGAAGGGAGAGAAGAAGAGAAAAGGAGAGGAGTAAGAGAAAAGAAAAGAGGTTGGAAGCTCACAAGGCCACTTGGGACGATACGTCGTCGTCGTCATCCAAATCAACCGCACCTTCATCAACAAAGGAATATGCGCATATGTGCTACATGGCAATTCAAGATGAAGGAAGTGAGGTATCTTCTAACTCTTACACCACTAGAAGCAATTCATGTTCAAATAAATCATATTCTAGTGCTAGCTCTAATTCTAATACTAATGATGAATCATATACATATGATGAGCTTCAAAATGCATTTCATGATTTAGTTAAACAATATGAGATCATTTGTGAAAAGAACAAAAATGCTAGAAAAACTATAAATGATCTCAAATGCCAAATTGAATTAATCATGAATGAAAAGAATGAGGTGATTGCTAGACTTGAATCAAATGAATCATCACTTGCTAGTCTAAGTAAAACACCCATTATTGATGAACATGTAGATCTTAAAGCCTCAAATATGCAATTAAGAAAAGATCTTGAAATGTTCACTAAAGGAACAAAAATGCTTGATATGCTTTTGAGTAGTCAAAGACAATCATTAGCTAAACATGGTTTAGGATACAATGTGCATTTGAAAAACCATGTATCTCATACTACTTTAAATGGCAAGCATGTATTTGTTAAATCTAGTTCCTCAAGTGTGTGGGCACCCAAAACCAAAATGGTTTGGATCCCAAAAGCTAATGTTCAAGGACCCAAAGTTGCTTGGGTACCTAAGTCTACACTTGTAGGAGCTTGAGGAGGAAATTGGTGGTGACCGAGTGAGCCAAAGCGTCGAATTCGAATCCGGTTGCATCACCAAATAAGATTGGAGCTAATCAAGATTCAAGTTTGGTATAAATTTCTATCCTTGAAATTTCTGAAAATTTAGCTCTAATCTAGTTTATATGCTAAATTGTCATATCTTTAGAAGTTCAATTCATTGCAAATCATATACCCCATTCATTGCAAATCATTTACCACATTCATTGATTTTAAATGTCAAATTTTTTAAATGGATGTTAGAATAAGGCTTAAGTTGAAACTTAAATGAACTTAATTTCATCATACTCATTGTTTCCATTTAGCCTTATTGATAGGGGGAGCTTAAATGTTATATCTTTTAGAGTAATGAAGTGCAAAATTTAGGGGGAGCAACTTCATTACAAGACATCCAAATTCTATGCTTAAAGTCATATTTATTTTTATTTTTGATGGATGTCAAAGGGGGAGAGATAATTAAGGGGGTAACTTGGAATTTGGCATAAAATTGAACAAAAACTATGCACATCCATAGGGGGAGCATTAATTTGCATAGTTTACATATACAAATTCCATGTATTTAGATAGAATTAAGATATAGGTTGCCATCATCAAAAAGGGGGAGATTGTTGGCTTTTTGGCCTTAATCTAGGTTTTGATGATTTAATTAACCTAATCTTAATTATGATGATGTAGAGTAGCACACATATTGCATTGCATGTATATTGTATTGTGCTAACCTCTACAGGTGATCAAGACTCAAGAAAGAAGGAAATGAAGTCAAGACATGTAATTAAAGCTAAATCGAAGACATGTAACCTTGATTTATTTTGAGTCTTAGGAACATGTGTAAATTGAGCATACAAGGGTTAAAAACCAATCACATACACACTAGGTTCCTTAGAGAAGTCACACACAAAATTTCACATTATTTGGACTTCATTAGATCACCCAAACCTTAGTCGGAAATCACTTATAAACTTAAACCCAGATTTCCTGTGTGAACCGGTCGACCGAACCAGTTCTCAGTTCGACCGGTTTATAACAGACTCTCCACAGTGATTTTACCGAACTCTACCGGTCGACCGGTTCTACATTTTCGGTCGACCGATCCCGGATTTTAATATGACCGTTTTTCTTGTCGTATTCCTATAACGGTCGTATTCGTATAAAACAAACTTAACCCCAAAATACATTCGGTAACCGGTCGAACGACGACCTTGTTTCGGTCGACCGGTTGAACATTTCTTCAAGAAACAAAATTCCCTGCTATCGGTCGACACATTTCTCGTTCGACCGATTGACCTTTGTCTCAACCGAATCCCCTTTTCGGTCGACCGCTCCATACTTTGGTTCGACCGATTCACTTAAGTAGAGTTAAGTTCTAGCTCGTTTGTCCGACCGAATATTCTTTTGTTCGACCGTTCTCCTTGAAATCAAGTGAACGGTCGACCGGTTTAGTAGTTTCGGTCGACCGGTTCTGGACAGATTTGCAGCCCGATTTTCTGCGTTGTGTATCTTGCACAAAACCCAATCAAATCTATCCCCAACGGCTAGAAAACCTTAGGAGCTTATAAATAGAGGATCAAGACTTGTTGTTAACACAACTCTCCAACTCCAATTGTCCCAATACATTAGAGAGAAACCTCAATCCTCAAAGCTCCCAATTCTACACTCTTTAAGCCTAAACTTCACACACTTGATCATATACTCATCCTACTCAAAGTGTGCTCAATTAGAGAGTGAATCCCACTCAGTTACAAGTGTTGTCAAAAGAAGCAAGGACTTCGGTGAAAGCCCGAAGTGTCCCTCTCGGATTGTGAGAGGAAGAATTCAAGCAAGCGAGGGTTGTTCGCGTTGCTTGTGGTGTAAAGGCGTTCTCTCCCGGCCCGGAACGGGGAGTGGTTAGTGAAGACGTAGGCGGAGCTCGCGGAGTCGAGCGGAGCTTACAAGAGAGGACTAGGACCCGGGTGGGGTGCCGAACCTCTATAAAAACCGACGCGTCTTTTGTGGTTTGCATTTTTCTGTTAATTTCCCTACTTGTTTTTAAATTTGTTTCCGCTGCGTTTATTGTTTGATTAGTTAGGGATTAGATTAAAAGTGATTAGTGGACCCATAACCCACACGATCCTACAAAATTGTCGTGTTGGTCATCGATTATTGTAACTACAAATATTTGACGACACGAGTATATAAAAGAGGAAAATGGTTACTTTTATATATTGAATAAATCTAGCAAGTGAAACATTATGAAATTGTGTTATGTGTCATTAATATTTTCATTGTGTCATGAATCCTAAGATACGAGACTTTTGTCTTTTCACATCAGAAGTGTTTAATTTATTATTGTCAAAAACTGTCATTGAGTATAGTGATAAAGATAATAGTTGGTTAAGTATGACTTATGTTGTAAAAGATAGTTCGTCAAAGGATTATCATTGTCTCTCTTTACTTGAGTAATGATATTAGGGGTTCCTTGATAAAACAAAATTATAATGTGCATAATGTGATTTGTGTTAAGTTACATATTTATAATTAACTTAAGAGATTAAGAAATGAATATATAATACAAAGATGACACATTTCTATTTTGTATAATATTCTTAATATCATGAAGTAATAGCTGGACACAAGTGATATTTTACATATCACTAAGTAGATCGTGTTTAGTTCGAGTGAGCAAAACATATTTTTTATTTGGGTAACTATAATGTGCAGTTAGATACCACTTATAGTTTATGATATAATATATTTTATATCATTGCCAACATAACTTAGATCCTCCTTTAGGTCACACCACAAAACTGACAAATAAGAAATATAATTTTGTATTTTATATGATGTATTAAGTTTCATGTGTTATGAAATATTATACATGTGGTAAAATAATAAAGTCAATATGTCGTGTAAACGACATGGTTAGAATAATAAATAAATTCGTATGAGATGTATATATATTATGTGATATAATATTTTGACAATATATATGACAATATATTACATTATATAATGTGATCTACAACATTATAACATATTAATTTGCTAAAACACCAAATTCCAAAAATTGTTGGATATTAATCCAAAGTTGTGGAGTCAAAAACAGTGAAAAATGGTCCAACCGTTTGACCACGTTTTTGCATATATTAATAAGAGAATTTTTACTGATTAATTGCTAGATTTAATCCACCTTGGTTAAATGTAGTTATGGGATGATGATGTGACAAAATAAACAAGAGATCATGTTTAAAGTTGTTTGCATATGATGTGGTTTATTGAAGATGTAAATAAGAGATCATGTGTAAGTGGTTTGCACATGATGTGATTTAGTGGAGAAATTAATAAAGAGTAATGTGTAAGTGGTTTGCACATGATGTAGGTTAGAGGAAATCCTATAATAGGTCCATCATCCCTTCATTGTTAAGATTGATTCAAAAAATTCTCTCATCTCCTTTTCTCCATCATTCCATCCAAAAATTCTCTTTAATTAATTGCTGGAGATTAAATTCTTAGAGCAAAAAAGGTTATTAGTTAGATTCTAACCTAGTATTAGAGATTGATTGATTAGCTTCAATCTCTCTAATTTTGTTTAGAGCTTGGTGAATACTTGGAGGTGAATCGACGGACGATTCAACGCGCAATGCAACTCTGGATCTTCATAAAGATTTTAGAAAACATTTGAGTATGATCATCTTCTATTTATTTTGATATATATGTGCACTACATTGTATTAAAATAAAACATATGATAATATATATGAAATTGTCGAAAATATGGAAATCGATCTTGTATGCATGTATAAAATTTCTAAAAATATATACAAGTATATGACACACAATTTTACATATTAAAGAGTGAAATACTCTTTCCTCTCACTTCTCTCTCAACTAACTCTTTCTCACAACTCTCTGAGTTCGGGTGAAGGTGAAGGAGAGAAAGGTGAGCCCGACGAGCGTGATCAGAGGTGGTGCTCGCGAGGAGTTTGCCGGAGAAGGCTCGTTGGCGTGGAAGCGCTCGCGGTTGATCTTCAAAGGTTTATTCAAACTTTCAAGGTATGTCAAGCTTCTCTTTAAGACTCGCCTAAGATGTTTGAGTAGTGGCTTTAGGCGACGGTGGTCGTTTGGCTCATCAGAGGTGGAAGTGCAGCAGGATGCTGCTGAATAACGGTCGATCGACGTGTGCCTTTGTCGACCGATGCTAGTGTAATTGTGGGTTTCTGCCTTGCACCGGTCGAACAATGTCTTTGGACGGTCGATCGGTTGTGTGTTTTAGGCAAACCCTGTTATTTTTGGTCCAACGGGTCCCTTGTTGTTCGACTGGTTACACTGTTGGTGAGTCGATTGGGGCATGAACAATCAAAACGATCGACCGCCTTGATGACCAGTTCGACCGATTGCACCTATAGCTAAGTCGGTTGGGACCTTAACCTTCTAAACATTCAACCGCCTATGTATTTGTTCGACCGCTAGCTTATGTTACTTATGATTTGTGTGACTGATCGTGTGTTGGATCAATCGTTGTTTTATGATCCACACGGTCGACCGGTAGAAGTTGAATTTGAGACTCGAGTCCCTGTTATATTCGGTCGACCGGCCCTCCTTTTTTGTTCGACCGATGAGATGTTATTTTGGTGATGTTAGTGGCATAGAACTTTTAATAGTCGACCGCCTGAGACTTTGGTTTGACCGGTTGGTCATTTTGTTAGTTGAACCCTGGGAGTTGACCTTCTAAACAGTCGACCGCCCCTGACATTGGTTCGACTGTTTCCTGGTGCATGCGTTCGACCGATTGAGAAATGGTTGAACTCATGCCTGGTTTTGGAGAGAACCGGTCGACTGGTAGCTTGGTTCGGTCGACCGTTGTTGCTCTGTTTTGCACATTAAGTTTTAGCTCTCGTAGTGTGCGGTTGGCGGTTGGGTGAGAGAGCCCTCGATAGGGAGTTTGGGATACAATGTTTCATTCTGGAAACTCTGGCATAGTTGCATGTTTGCTTTTCAGACAGTGAGCGACACTAGGGAGTGGTGATTGCGGAGGAGTAGACTAGGGATTGGACCCTGCTTGTCTCTCATTTGGGAGGTTGTAGTGATTACATGTACATTTATTTATAGTCTTTTGATATAATCACACTTTTGAAACATTCGGATATATATGACATATATATTTGTGCACATCGTGTTGTGTTCAGTAATATCCTCGTGTAAGTGATTTGACCATGTTGTTTTCGGTTTATCTTGTTGTTTAAAAGTTTTGATTTTTTGATGTCTGAAGATGTTAAAATTTCTCTCCCTGACTTGTTATCAAAACATAACATTAAGTTGCGGCTCTAAGACAGTGGTTGGGACTCTGCCATGTCATCCTTCAAGGTAAACTTCTGCTTTATCAAATGTGATATTTAAATTGAGTTGGCTGAGATGACCCTAATCATCTAGTCCAGACACTCAATTAGATGTAATTCAATAATTAGTTTACAAGAAGACTTTATTAATGCTTCGTAAACTTTAAAAAAAAATCCGTGAGTTTTTGAAAAATTATACCTCAAAACGTTCTCTGTTGTTCTATTCCACGACAATGGAAAGTAAGGTTTGCTCATCATTATTAGGATAAGAAAAAATGATTTCTTCAAACTTTAACCATAATATTACATAGACGTTTTGAAGAAACATTAAATTCAAGGATTTGAAAAGAGTTTCATGAATCTCTTGGACTACTTTACAAAATGTCTAAATATTTTAATCTAAATATTATAAATTGTGTCATGACCCTAACCAAATGAAGTGACTGCAAGTTCACTAAACCAATTGAAGAAAAAAAATGTAAACCCAATATACAAATGTAAAATTTAAAAACTCAAATGTAAAGATTCAATATTAATATTTCTAAAATACAACGAAACAAATACCTGTTAAATAAAAATATTTAATGGATTCAAAAAACCAATGTCCTCCAATACTGCAGGAGTCATGAAAATAAACAATGACCTTGAAGGCACACCCAACGCTTGGTAGAGTATATACGTAGACATGCGTATACGCAATACGTAGGGCCTATATATCCCATTGATATATACACAACTGATCGCTCTTACATGTTGGCTACATTCATCTTCTAAATATTACATTTCACGTCTCGAACGAGAATAGCATCATCCTGGATGAAGTAAACAACTCATGTTAGTTGGCCGTCACACTTTATATCCATTTACGAAAAAGTGACTAATAATCTACCAATTGAGCTAATTAGCCTCGAGCCACTGGATCGGGTAAAGACATGTAAATGGCTATGTACGTACCAATCAGAAATTGTTGGACTGTGTTCGAGAGGTTTGATATCATTTGCCTCTGCTGTTGCTGCCTGTAATCTGGTCCGCCTCTTTCTTGGCGTTGCTGCAACAAACGTTAAGTAATTAATTCAGATTAATCTTCAACTTGAAGTTAGTTGCAACTTACAACCAAAAACATATATAATTGCTTGGTTTGAGTGTGGAGATTGCAGTTGTTGGTGTTAGAAGTAACGTAAAGAAGGTTGGTTGAGTTGTTTGGATTTCAATATATACAATCGCAGTATTATGTCGATCAAGAAAGATTACTTCACTTCAAAGATAACATTGGAATCTCATTGATACCTCAGAATGTATGCTTGTCGCGATTTGCAAACCACCCGAATGCAAGTTGAACGTACGTGAAGGTACATATATAGATGAAACCCTCACTAATTATTTTATTCTACATGATTTTCTTTATACATGAAATTTAGTACTTTTAGTTGGAGTTTGGAGCAAAAAGGGAAGAAGATGGAGGGAAAAAAACGTATTCTCATTTTGTAATGGTGATGACATTATTGTCCAAAATTTTGAAGAAAAGTTGTATAGGGATGTAATTTGCCAAAATATCAATGTTAAAGGGTACCAAATATCATGAGGTGTACGCCATTACTATAACCAGAATTGTTGGCGTTTTTTCCACGACAGGGACCTTTAACTTTAATTAAGTTATTTCAATATAGTGCATAAAAAAAGTTAATATTTGAAAATAAAAAAGTTTTCAGTATGAAAATGTTTCTTCTTTTTGATTTCTTCACACCCTTTTCTAATTCATATCTCAAACTCATATAAGTCAAACATGTACCCTTAATTAATCAATAAATGGTGTAACGTATGTGGTCATATTTACACTTAACCGTAACAGTCCTCGCATACACTTGTATTCCAGGCCTATCTATTTCTATAAGTTTATGGTATATAGTTATAATGCGAAAATACACATATCGGTGCCAAAAATGTATTAAAAAAATCAGCTAACATGTAAGTCTAACTATAACGGAAGGGATACATGTAAATATTCTTAACCGTAATGTTCCTTCACCTGTCAATGCACTTTGCATAGTGTGATATATATAGATCGATTGATATTTTTTTTATTTTCTTACTTTATTTCACAAATACATCTTCGCATTACCTTTCGAAGGAGACCGAGGATGAAGCAAGTTGGAGCCATTGTTATCGTTATCGGTATTGCTACTGGAAATTTGGTTCCTACCAATCACAATGGTACGAGTAACATGAATGTCATTCTCATTCGACCTCGACAATGTTGGAGGAGAAAATGTCTTCCACCGGCGAAGCCTTCCGAGGTCGGCTTCAGGCCGTGGGCCGGCCATGGTGTCATCCCACAGCTTATCCAAGACCTCCATTCCCTATCTGTCTGTCAAAGGCGAAATATGGGAGGTTTTTGTTCTACTTGGTTTGGTTTGGTTTGGTTTGATTTGGTTTGGTTTGGTTTGTTCAGGTTTTGATGCTATTTGTAGGTTCGTGTGGGCTATTTTTGGAACGTTTGTGTTATCCATTTGTGGATATATAAGATAATTATTGTGTTTCGAATGGGATTAATGGGGATGTCGTGGACGTCGCTCGTTGAAGGATGTGAATCTGCCGGTCGAGACGGATGAGGCGTTGACCGGTCTGAGGAAATGAAGGCTAAGGAGTACGCGTGTGGGCCCACACTTGGAAAGTGTTCTAAAATTGGATAAAGCATGAACACTTGGCTTCCCAATTTAGTTGTCTCGCAATCAAATTGTCCATTTGAATCAGCGCCTCTAATGTTTTCCTAACTTGATGTTGGGTATATTTTCATGGTTAGCAATTATGGATTTGTATTAAGGTTTTCAAGATCGAAATCTAAGGCACCTGATGTTTAATTTGATGGGCTAACTGTCAAATTCTTTCAATACATTTTTGTTTATTTATGCACGTCGAAAATTATAAAATTTGATAATTATTTCGTATAAGATTGAGATATTATTAAATATAATGTTTTTATTTTTATTTTTATTTTTATGGATAATTTGTGTTATATATCAAAATGTAATGTTTTGAGTCACAATTATATTAAAAATTAAAATTTTATTAAGAAACTTGACCATCAAAGAAATAAAAAAATCTTGATTCATAACTTCACTGTCCTTGTCATCAAAGAAATGGAAAGAAACTGAAGGGTTTTTTTAGCACAAAAGGTCGAGAGAAAAAAACTTTGTTAGAAAAATGAATTAATCCTTGAGAAGAAGAAAATTGAAGTCAAATCGAAGTAGAAAGCGTGGAGAAAGAAAAAAATAAAAAATAAAAAATAAAAGAAGAAAATCTTATGAACAGAATATATCAACAGAAGAACCAAGAAAAACGATTAGCGGACGCTAGCGTTCGGGACGCGCGCTTATGTGGTCAGCCCAGTCAGCAGACGCGTTTGAGTTGACAGTCTCCACAGAAAAAGTTTATTTTTTATTTTATTCATCGTTTCGTACAAATGTCTACATCCCTCCATCCCTCATTAATGCGTCTCAAATCACTCATTTTCCATGAACATTTTGGCTCTCCTACACAGCACAGGAGACTTGTTATAAATCTCAACATGCGTCTTCCTTTTTCTTCCATTCTCTTCTGTGGTCCTACCTCTGTGCTTTGATGGAAATCGTTCATGTGTCTTTCCAAGTGGAGCAGCCGACAAACGTTCCTAAGGAGGGGATGTTTTTCCCCTCTTTCGAAGAAGCCCAAACATTTTACGTTGCTTATGCCGATTCTTGTGGTTTTTGTGTTAAGAAAAGGCATCACACCCGTTTGTTTGCTACCTCTGGGTCAGGTGTTAATGTGTTGGAACGAGATGCAATGGTGTCAAAGCTTCCGAGGATTTTGGCGTGTGCCGATTCTTGTGGTTTTTGTGTTAAGAAAAGGCATCACACCCGTTTGTTTGCTACCTCTGGGTCAGGTGTTAATGTGCTGGAACGAGATGCAATTGTGTCAAAGCTTCCGAGGATTTTGGCGTGATGTTCTACTGTTAAAAGTTCAATCATAAAGTTCTATGCTTTTGCGTATAATTCCACATATACAACAAACAAGACCAAAGTCATCCTTAAGAATGTAGGAATGATCACATTCTTCTTCATTTTCTTCATGTACAGCAGTTGTATGTCTGTTCGGAATAAGAAGTCAGTCTGTTCGGAATATGTTGTGTGTCTGTTCGGAATAAGAAGTCTGTCTGTTCGGATTAAGTGGTGTGTATGTTCGGAATACTTTCTGTTCCATTTCTGCACAAATTTTCAACATAATCTGGACAAACATTTTACATAAACTGGACAAACTTTTTACATAAACAAGACAAGTTTTCTACATAAACAAGACAATCTTTCTACATAAATAATACAAACTTTCTGTTCCGTTTCTGGACACACTTTCTATGCTTTTGCGTGTAATTCCACATATACAACAAACAAGACCAAAGTCATCCTTAAAAATGTAGGAATGATCACATTCTTCTTCATTTTCTTGATGTATAACAGTTGTATGTCAGTTCGGAATAAGAAGTCTATCTGTTCGGAATATGTTGTGTGTATGTTCGGATTAAGTTGTGCGTCTGTTCGGAATAAGAAGACTGTCTGTTCGGAATATGTTGTGTCTGTTCGGAATAAGAAGTCTGTCTGTTCGGAATAAGAAGTCTTTCTGTTCGGAATAAGAAGTCTGTCTGTTTGGATTAAGCTGTGCGTCTGTTCGGAATAAGAAGTCTGTCTGTTCGGAATATGTTGTGTGTCTGTTCGGATTAAGTTGTGCGTCTGTTCGGAATAAGAAGTCTGTCTGTTCGGAATATGTTGTTTGTCTGTTCGGAATATGTTGTGTGTCTGTTCGGAATAAGAAGTCTTTCTGTTCGGAATAAGAAGTATGTCTGTTCAGAATAAGTAGTCTGTCTGTTCGGAATATGTTGTGTGTCTGTTCGGATTAAGTTGTGTGTCTGTTCGGAATATGTTGTGTGTCTGTTCGGATTAAGTTGTGTGTCTGTTCGGAATAAGAAGTCTGTCTGTTCGGATTAAGTTGTGCGTCTGTTCGGAATAAGAAGACTGTCTGTTCGGAATATGTTGTGTGTCTGTTTGGATTAAGTTGATCCAACCTAAAAGTTAAACACAATATTTTATTATGATAAGTCTGGACTCTGCACGAATAAAGGGTCTGCACGCTGTCCTAGGGTCTGCACTATCTGTATATTGGGAAAAGAATCGTTCAACCTAAAGAACCGGCGTTTTTAAGAAGACCAAAGCACGTGAAGAGAAATTTTGCTGACTGGACGCTGACTCAACACGTCCACGTAAGGCGCGTCCGTGACGCCCGCGTCCGTGTATAAGGACTCAAGAACCAATCGTAGTACTAGATCTGAACAACGAACAGAAGTACAGAAGAAAGAATCAATAAATCAACTATTTGTAAAAAAGACTTCGAAACCGAAGAAGAAGAAAAGAAAAAATCACTGGTGAGACTCCTTACAAAGCAAGATGTTAAAGATCAAAGGCTTATATGTAAGTAAAACCAGTGGATCTAAGAGAAAACTTAGCAGAAATGTCAGAATAAGTGCTAAACTTCTTCGGAAGTCTTAAGAACTACCGACAAAGATTACTTACAGAGCAGGATCTAAAGAACAGAGACTAATTGTTCCTTAACAGCCGAGTGTTGGGCTAATCATGTTGAAATGTGTTTGTTTTTCTACTTGTATCGCTAATCGTTTTATTTTGTTATGGTACACGGAGAGTTATTGAATTAACGTCTATATATTTTCTGATAGAAAGTTAACATCTTATAATCATATGGCGCTAAACGATCCAGCATGGGATAATAAAATGAAGGATGTTAAAGCGAAAATATCACTCGACGCAAAATTTGTTACAAAAAAGAGAAATAAGCGCTATCCGTTCTCGGACTCCATCCACACATGGGTAGTCGGATCTGTAAGAGTTCATAATAACTTCCACGGTAGTCAGGTGAATACTCCCATAATCATATATTAGAAAGGCCTGATTACTTAATATCCTGAGGCTGAGAATCTTCTCGAAATATAGATGATGACCTGACCTTTCAAAAAAAAATGACCTTAAGTTATTTCTTATTTAGATCTCAGATACATTGTATCATACCGGAAAAAAATGCAATAAATCTGTCTCAGGATTGCATTGTTTGAAGTCTGAACTACACAGCGGGAGTACAGAATCCTACAGCTTTTCTCAGATGCAGACCGACTTTTAACTGAGCATGTGAGAGTGGACTTTCTGGCCCAAGAACTCATTAAGAAAATCCAAATTATGAGAAAAGAGAATCTTGTCACAGTAAACACTGGATGTGGATGAAAGTCGGGTATGATGTACCGATGCATCTACCTCCAAACTCTTTCCATCGAGGGGGCCTCACCTGACCAATGTCCAGAGACGCCTTTTGTGACAATCGACATCACCACCACTTTCTCTCCAAAATAAACATCCCACACCTCACAAAATCCAAACCACTCAAAACATTTGACAACACCATAATAACACCTGGACACCACCACAATCAATTCCAAACACAAATCAAATTATCAAAGTAAAGTGAAGTGAAGTGAAGGGCTGCCATTCCAGACCAGACCCCCGCTCATCATCCAATTGCTACTCAAATTACACCATTTGACATGAATTATAAACTCGAATTAAGTAGTAAAAAAATACGTAAAACCCCAAGAGGGTGAACATGTCTACTAGTTGACGGAGTCGGTCGGAATCTAAGACGCTGATATTCCAGCCTCCTGCGAGGACACGTCGTGGCGAGTCGAAACCTTTTGCTTTCGTCCACTCCTTCGTCGACTGCCACTCGCAGACGATCTCCCTGATTCGGTAGTCCCAAAGCAAAACGCCTGGTCGGTGCCACCGAATTGGCGTTGACTCGCCTCCACGTTGACCATTGACTTACAGCCGGAAGTCATTTCCTCATTGTCGCGTTTCAAACTGTTTCCGATGCTACCATTATCGCTTCCATTGCAAAACGCGAATGCATTGCTAAAACAATCCGGAGGAGGAATACCAAATGTATTGGAATCGGACGACGAATTGTCGCCAAAAGAATTGTTGATATCGACGTTGAACATCTCAACAAACAAGTCCTGCAACTCCTCGAAGCTCTCCTGCTTATTCTCCTACTCAAAACAACCCAAATAAACAAGAATTTTAGCAGTAATTGGTTTTGGGTCGTTGGGATCAGAATTGCGGAATTTAATTACACTGGGTTTGGTTTGCTTCATCATAGCAGCCATCTCACCGAGGAAATCTCCCATTCCCTGCATTCGACAAATCAAATTTAAGACTTTGGTTGTCCAATTTCGGTTAGAAAAATCGCATCGAATATGCATATGTAATTGTAGAATCTAGAAAAGGTGACGGTTTTGTTACGTTTGCGTCGTCATCGTCGTCATAGACCCCTACGTCATACAGAAATCTCTTGTTCGTGTCTGATAAAACTGTTTCGGGGGAAAATTACAGAAAACAAAATATGATAGTAGTGATGATAAATATAGATTAATTTGGATAGTTTTCGCTAATTGTTTTGTGGAAATTGGGGTTGTTGCTTACCGGAGTAGGCTTCCTGAATTGCTTGGAATTTGGTCTTGGCTTCTTCCACGAATTTGGAGTTGCTCGAGGCGGAACACCGATCTGGGTGCCATCTCTGCAAGATTAATTAAGATTAACACAATAATCTGAAGAAAAAAATAGCAAATTTCCTGAAAAAAATATTTGATTTTTGACCCAAACATATGCTTGAAGACATTATGTTTGGGCAAATTTTGCAAATTCCGAATTTCATAAAATTCAAAAAAAAAAATAACAGAAGGAAAAAAAACGTGACCGAAAATTAAGAAAACTTGGAAATTTCAACGAGACCGAATTGGTAATTGACAAAGCTTCCTTGCCAATCCGTTAACTCCAATAAAGGCCCGAGCTTTATCCCCAAACAACAAACCAATTACGATAAAAAGGAGAAAGTCAGACCAAACCCACAACCACAAATTATTGAAAACATTTTCCGAAATTAAAAAACTCTCTCAAATTCACCCCAACAAAAACAGAAAACATAGACATGTCTGAAGAGGAGAAAGAGAGAGAGAAGAGAGACCAGGGCGAGCTTCTTGTAGGCGTTCCTCAATTCCTCGGAGGAGCACTCCTTGTTGAGCCCCATCACGGCGTAGAAGTCGTCTCGGGGAGCCATGTGGGATGATGGAGTGGACTCCTCCTCCGTCTCAAAAAAAAAAAAAAACAAGAAGGAGAGAAAGAGAGGAGAACACGCATGCCTCGCCAGAAGAAGCCTCCAGAAGCATTCATGTCTGTATCCATTTCTTGTAAGGTGACCCAAACATCGGATAACCGATGTGTTCCTTTTGTGCCCACTAGAGGGTCGATTTTAAAACCTGAATGTATGATTTTATACACTCAACCAATTACACTACACTCCATGGGGTGTAATTTATGAATAGTGGAGTGTGACGAAGGTTTATGTGAATTGTTTTTGCTTCTCAAGTTGGTAATATTTTCATGAGTAGTGATAAATGAGCTTCAAATTGGATTCTTTTTTGGGTTCCTAACATAACACAATGGTAAACTTAGTCTGTTTTGCAAAATACTCACCATAATAATAATCATATATGAAGAGGACCGTTGCAGAAATTACTCATCTGCTGGGATGTGTGATGATTCATGTTAAATCATCATTAGGCAGACAAAAACGTTTTTGAAATCCAAAATATAAACTATAGATGTGTGATAACTCATGTCAAATCACTTATAGGTGTTTGGGTGCTTTTGTAATAAATTTGTATATCTGTATATTTATGTTGATATATCTAGACAAAGATAATCTAGACAAATTTATATATATAGATATCTTATATGTATGTCCAGACAAAGATAATCCAGACGTGTTTGACATGTCCAGCAAGCACAAGCACAAACGTAAGACAATATATCTGGATAGGAAGAGACAATAGTGTGTGTAAATGGAAATGGTGATACAAGTTAACATGTAACTTATATGTCTGGAATAGTAATGATACAAGTTTTTATATGTATAAACATATTACCAACCTATATCTGAACAACTGTATATCCAGATATTTGATTACGATATATATTGTTCAAATATTTGCTGACATGTCAAGCAAACACAAGCACATGAAAATCTAAACGATTGACATCAATCTATCGCCAATAATCAGTTCATAAACTTGTTAATCTATATCCAGACGACTAAATATAGACACCTTATATATTTGCAAATCTCATACTGATTTGGAAAATGTGGGGTAGTATATGTCGGATAAGTGATGATACAAGACAAATGTGTATTATCCAACTGTTTGATACCTCATATGTATGTCCAGACAAATATAGTTACTCATGATACATTTTGTGGGAGAAGCAAAACCAAAAAGGCTGGAACTTATCCAGATAATCTATAAGATTGTAAAAGTCATCTCAACCATTATCTTTATATCCAGATATATCTAAGTTGATTAATTGTTCATCAGCAAATATGTCTCTCTATCCGGATAAACCAAAGCATTAAGTGAAATGGAGTGTTGAAGAAGATGTAGAAGATTGTCACTATCATCTTGCATTAAATGTGGTGAGAGAATGTGATGATTACAAATAAATCTTCTTTAAACAATAAGAAGAAAACGTGGTATGCAGTGGGGATGTTATTTAAACAATAGTGTAATGATTACAACTATTTAAATAATAGGATGCACACGTGGGATTTATGGTTTAAAGCAAATCTCACATAAACCAAGAGACTTATGGTAAATTGCCCAAAGCATGCGACATGGAGGGATATGAGTGGATGGAAAGCTCTTTACACTTATGTGATGAGAAGTTGGAAGATTGGAGTCCAATTTGGAGTCTAAAAAGAAACCCCTCTAGCATTTTCCTACTTTCATTGATGTAGGAGTTCAGGTAAATCAACCAATATGCATTTTAGTTGTATATATATTTGGATTGATCTAGTAAAATTCAGGTTGGATCGTTTGACCGCTTCTACAACGTTCTATGCAAGCAATTCATTATACTTGGGTATGAAAAACATAAGCCTATTCATAATGTTTTGATTATCATTAGCAGTATATACCTACACATGTTGTGTTAACGTAAATTACATGGGCTAATTTCAATGTCAATGTAAACAAAAGCTCTATGTGGTATGCCTTCTCCTTGTAGTTCGCTTAACACTTACGAATTGAATTACGATTTTACGTGAATATCTCTGCAAACGTGGTAAGATTGACACTAGACCGGTTTAAGAACAAATCACATTTGAGCTCCGGAAATTATAAATTGTAATTTTGTAAGGTGATGGTTATGATTAAGGTGAGGGAGGGTAAGCAGTCCGAGTCAGCAGGCTATGTTGGGACTGGGATGGGAAAGTGGACGGTGGTCTGGTGGGCATTGCGATCGTGGAGACAACAAAGATATGTAATGTAATGCATGGAACCCAGAAGCTTCTGTTAATTTGTGGGTCCCATCGCTGACGTCGGTTCCCCAAACTGCCCCCTCTCAGTTGCTGGAATCACGAAGAAGCTGCCGTCCGTCGTCCTAATGTCCCCCCCCCCCCCCCCCCCCATTGGTCCCCAATTTTTTTTGTTTTAAAGAAAAAAGATTATTTATATATAATTAGGATAATGTATTAATTAGGTAAATTGAATTAAATTAATTAAGTATTGAAAATTAATCGAATTTTTTTTATGATTGATTAATTTTTTTTGATTTATTTAGATAAAAGTAAAATTAAAAAATCATAAACAAAATAAGGAAGAGTAGTACAATACTCATACACTTCGGAAACAAAATGCAATACAAATACAGAATAGGAAATACAACAGAAATAAGGAAAGGAAAGATAGTCCTCCTACGGATACGAAATTTAAACTACCACCATACTGATAAACTACAACACACATATTGATATTACAAATGAAAACATGAGCACCTACAGATATCAATTGTGATTTAGCACACTCCTTGAGTTCAACAAGTGTTTTTTTATCGAAATCGTCCTTGTTTTCCTTCTTCATCAGAGCAAATAGGGCATCAAGTTTCTTGCTGTTTAGTTTCTTTTGGAAATTCGCCTCAGCTTCGATGCGTTTCCTCTCCACCCGTTCTTCGTAACGCAAGTATTTTTCCTCTTTCACTTTTACGTCATATTCAATTTGTTTCCCCAGTTCTAACATATCAGGATCAAGTTATGCCTAAAATGACTGTTTTCCCTTCTTTTTTTAGCTTTTTTAACATATCATCTGTTGACGGTGTTGCGTGACTCCCATCATTGTCAGTGTTTTTTCGTTTCCCGCTGCTAAAACTCTCTGGAATTTCTACAACGACATTTCCGGTGGGAAGTCCAAGCACAACAGACTCCCATTTAGGGTACCTGCGTAACATAAGTCACACATGCATGTACTGAAATTTAGCGTTGTGTGTTCGTTCGTAGATGATGTGCGCATCATGGATGACATCGTCCTCGTTGTAACCACTTCTCCTCCTCCGCCCCTCCTGGTCAAAGAAACCGACCAATTGGTTCACACACGGCGATGTACGCCGCCATCGTCCCTTCAATGATTCATCGTTACGCTCTACTGCACCTGACTCGCCTGATTCATTGAAGAGGCGCTCCACACGTCTCCAGAAGGACCTCATTTTTTGGTTTGTCCCAACCACAACATCGCCACTTACAATCATGTAAGCCGAGACTAGTCGCTGATACTCTTGTACGGACCACGATTTTTGCGACCTTATCGTCGCGGTTTTGCGTGTTCCCTCACGACTTGTAGGTTGAACGACATTTTCTTCATTCACATCAGGTGTATCCTGTTTATCCTGTTTATCCTGACAACATTTTCAGGAGAAGATTTAGGATGCAAAAACATGTCTTCCTTCGCATTGTGAGTGTCATTGAGGCGTCTGATGCCTTCTTCCAATGTAATCCAGACGCCACCAGTAGGATGAGCATCTCTGGCCTGCAAAAATGTACCGCGGCGATTCGTATGCTAGCGTACAGTGTTGCGGCTGATGAGGTGGACGAATACTTGAGGCTAAGCAAATTCATGGCAAGAAACACACTTGAAAAATTCTGCGATGGTGTAATTAACAATTACGGCGGTGAGTACCTCCGAAGACCTAATGCAAATGACCTAGCATGACTACTTCACGTTGGTGAGCAACGTGGGTTCCCAGGCATGATGGGAAGTATCGATTGCATGCACTGGGTGTGGAAAAATTACCCGGTTGCTTGGAGGGGTCAATATCAAGGGCGTAGTGGTAATGCCACTCTTGTCCTCGAGGCAGTGGCGTCAGCTGACTTGTGGATATGACACTCATTTTTTGGCACACCAGGTTCATGCAATGACTTAAATGTCCTGCAACGATCTCCGATTTTTGACGACGTAATGGAAGGACGAGATCCACCTGTGAATTTTGAGGTAAACGGTTCTCGATATAATATGGGATATTATCTTACTGATGATATTTATCCAAAATTGGCAGCATTCATTCTGTCCATTGTTCATCCACAAACACCGAAGGACATGTTATTTGCTGAACGACAAGAAGCAGTACGCAAAGATGTAGAACGTGCATTTGGAGTCTTGCAAGCGCGGTTCGCGATAGTGAAGAAGTCATCTCTTGTGTGGAGTAAGGTTGTACTTAACAAAATAATGGCAACTTGCATTGTAATACATAATACGATAGTGGAGGATGAACGCGATTTCTTTGGTAATTTTGGAGTTTGGAACGAATTTGTTGAAGATATACCTGGAAATTACGTGAACGACGTGTAGGATTTCATGTTTAATTACACATATATATTTTCGGAATTTTTATGCGTAATAAGGATCTATTACAATTTTCTATGATTTATTTCATGCATGCATTGGTTTGTTTCAATAACTAGTTTTAAAACTTTTATTAAAACAAACATGGGACTCTGAAATTCATACCTAGAAGTTCTCTAAAACTTCTTGAAGATTTGGAGACTTTGAGGATGCTTGTTGCTGCGCCGGATGCCTCCGAGATTTCACCAAACTCTAAACAAGATTGGAGAGAGAAGAGCTAGTCTCTCAATCTCCAATAGGGTTTAGAATCTAATTACTAACCCCTCTTTAGTTCCCTTGAGAATATGATCTCTTAAAAACTAAAACTAAACTTAAGAATTAAGGGAATTTCGTGGAGAATTATGGAGAGAGTTTTTGCATGAGAAAAACAATGAATTAATTAAGGAGGTAATGAGATAAACTTGTATTTATAAGTTCTCTCCAAATTACCTATTCATGTGCAACCTCTTGCCCATGATTTCATGCAAACCTCCATCTAACCATCCATTATTTAATAATAAATAATCTTAGCCACGAATTAAATCAATTATGGACCAATTCCATGCATGATCTAATTAATTCTTAAATTAATTCTGCATTAACCGTCTCGACCGGTCGACCGTTTCGAGGTTCGGTCGACCGCTCGAACCAGGTTTCGGTCAACCGTTCAATAACTCGGTCGACCGTTCGTAACAGGAATTATTCCATCGCAATGTTCGGTCGACCGTTCGAACAGATGAAAATTCGCTGTTATCGGTCGAGACACATCCGGTCGACCGTGCCCGATCGGTCGACCGTTTACTGCTAACCGGGCGACCGTTTGAGCACTATTCTGCCGACTTGTCAAATTTCGGTTTAACCCCTACAAAATTTGACATTTCGGGATTAGTAGTAAATTCACAACTTATGCAACATATTATCTTATGCAATGATCAATCATTACTCCCCATAATATTTACATCACATATGAATTTAATTTAGATTCTGATTATGTTATTAATCACAACATAATTTTGATTTTGCTTGTTCACCCCATGTGTCATATTTTCTACATGAAACCCGACACATCTTATGAACTCAAAATCCTCATTTCTTGTTTCCCAGTTTTGTGGTGTGACCTATGGGAAGATCTAAACTAAGTTGACAGTGATATTAAGAACTTAATATCACAAGCTATAAGTGGTATCTAGCTACACATTATAGCTCCCAATTAGTTAGATATCTTAATTCCACTCGAACCAAAACCCGATCCATTTAGTGATGGAGTGCACCACTTGTGTCCGTCCCTTGCCTCCTAATTTTAAGAATACACACAAAGTAGTATTGTGTCATCTTTGTATTAGTATTCATTTCTTGATCTCTTTAATCTAGTTATAAATATGTGACTTAACTCAAATCACATTGTGCACATTATAACTTTGCTTTATCAAGGGGCCCACTAATATCATCACTCAATTAAGAGGGGCAATGATAATCTTTTGACTAACTATCTTCTTCAACGAAAGTCATACTTAACCAACTAATGCATTTACACTACACTCATCGATAGCTTAAGACACTAGTCCGATTAAGAACTCCTTAAGCGATCGGATATAAGTCTCATATCAAAGGACCAAGGACACAATAAAATATTAATGACACAGAAACACATTCCTATAATATTTTACTCGTTAGGTCAATTCGATATACAAAAGTACTATTTTCCTCTTTTGTGTACCCGTGTTGTCACTCACTTGTAGAGCTACAATGATCTATGAGCAACACGACAATCTTAACTCGGTAATTGATGTCCCGTGTTAATTACCATGATTGCGAATATCTTTTGTTTTATGTAAACCAATATCTTTTAGAGCTCTACGGTTAAGGACCAAGAGCCTCTTCCTTAACACTTCCAAAAGACGAATAACATAAACAAGGACAAAATGATTTCTCATTCAATTCATAATAATTGACATTTAAAAGTAAAACTTTTAGAACACATTCTCTTCACGACGCGGTTCAGTATTCCACTGACCGTGTAGTGGATATTACCAAGTACTTGAGAAGGAGAGATCAATTGCGTGATCACACCACACATTTGAACATTCAAGCCGATTTGATCGACAATGTGTGGCAACGCTTTGGAGGAAATGCGTCTTGATGTATTTTAAGTTTAGTATTTAATGATGTATTTTTAGTTTTAGTTTTTAAATTTTCAGTTAATGTACTATGTAATGTGGTTTCCTAATTTTAATAATATTTTTGTATTTATTAATTAAATGTTAATTAAAAACGAATGAATTGTTGATATTAAATAATTACAATAATAATTATTAATATATTTTGTTGATTGTTGAAAGAGTTTTAAAAAGAAAAATAAAAATAATGACGTGACAACAAATACTGTAGCGTGACTGGGTGGATTGGGTAATGGTTAAGGATTTTGTAGGAAAGTTGATTTGTGCTGACGTGGCGGAGAGAGAAGCTGACGTGACTGAGAGAGAAACCATGACCCCCGGAAACTGCTCGGGCGCTGTTAATGATGCTCTTGTTAGTTCAAGTGACAAAATGGGTCAAAAGCAGATTTGAACGGTTCAAAATGGGTGGAACCAAGTTGCCTATTAGTTGGTGGAATTGATCCCAATCGCACCTGACGGATGCATATATAAGTGGTGATTTGATTAGATTAGGACATCTAATCATAATTTGTTTTACACATTTCTTGTAATACATACTAAATTTTCAAAATATTGCAACTATTCTATCTTTGACCCACTCATGTAGTAGTATATACTACTTCTTGACGTTTTGTAACTGAATTGCTAAACATCGTCCCAAAATTACTTAAATCGCTCCTTCAAATTACCAAATTGTCCTTCCTCCTATTTTTGCTTATATATCTCACAATTTCACTCTTTTCTCAAAACTTTCTCTTCCTATACCTACTACAGAAGATTATGAATGTCTCGGAGGCCAGGCAAGCAGCCAGCAGTTCCCCCGGTGTACCCGTATACGGTAACCTTACGTTATTTATTTGTTTTCAAAAAAAAAAGTGGTCGGCGTCCGAGGGAGACGCCCCCCGCATGGGGCGGGCGTCCGAGGAAGCCGCTCCCCCCATGGGGCGAGCGGCTTCCAATGACGCCCGCCCCATGCGGGGGGCGTCTCCCTCGGACGCCGACCAGTAGCGGGAGACGTCTTCGGAAGACGTCTCCCCGATGGAGGAGACGTCTTCGGAAGACGTCTCCCCTAAGGAGGAGGCGTCTCCGACAGGCGCCTCCACCATGCGGGAGGCGTCTCTCGCAGACGCCTCCACAAATTTGTTTTTAATTTTTATTAAATCTGATAATTACTTTAATAAATTGTGATAAATTTGAAAATTTAATTTAACAAATTCTTATTAAGTTTAACATTTGTGATATTTAGTTTTAACAATTTTTGATTTAGTTTAACAATTGTTTTAATTTAGTTTAACCAATTTTGATTTAGTTTAACAATTGTGATAATTTAGTTTAACAAATTTTGATTTAGTTTAACAATTGTGATAAATATGATAATTTAGTTTAACAAATTTAACAAATTTGTATTTAAAATTTCAATTAATAGTCATCAGGTCACAGTGGAGGGAAAGGCAAGTCGATACCATTACACGTCTTCCGTTCTTTAGAGGATGATTCAGCACCGCGTCATCCACGTAGACGGGGGATATCTGCTTCGGTCAGGAGGGAGAGAGAGACATTACGTCGTCGTGAGGAGGATGATGATTCCTTCGATGATGAGCATGTGGACAATCCCGACGACGGAAGCGACGATGATGACCCGTAGAGTTAGAGCGCCCGGAGGTGGAGAGGCAGGGGGAGTATAGCAGAGGACGTGGTCGAGCGGGTAGTTCTACTTCCGCCGGATGGATGGTGCGGAAGGGTAGGGGTGGGAGGTTTACGATCGGGGATTCGAGCTCGTGCACTGTAGATCCCCGCGCTCAGAAGAAGAGGAGGATCCAGGACGATTCTTGGATCGTGAGCAGTATGACGCTTGGTGGTCCTTTAGATGGGAGCGTCATTCCTAGTTTCTGGGGTCACATCGCTAGACGGATCTGGGACGGAGAGGATCGGAAGGTTCTGAAGTGCCATAATCGGCACAGAGCCTGTACAGCACTACAGGGTTGGCGGTCTACACTGAGTGCTGATATCAGAGAGGAGATTAGTGCCACGCATTTGGGGCACTTACCGTACAACATGTTCCATTATCTCGACATGCCTTTGATTTCTGCGTTTGTGGAGCGGTGGCAGCCTGACACCAACACTTTTCACATGCCTTTCGGAGAGATGACGATCATGCTTCACGATGTTTTCCAGATCCTGCGCATTCCCGTGGATGGTCGTCTGGTTAGTGCTCAGGGGTCGACGTCTGAGCTGAGGTATTATGTGGCAGAGTTGCTTGGTGTCACACCTGATGGTCTGGCGAGAGATACAACTTTATGGAGTGGTGGTGGTTGATGCATTGCATACATTACATCATATGTCTTTCATTTAAATTACTTTTACATCAATAAATGCTACTAAGGTATGTGTTTAGTCTTATTTACAGAATACAGGGACCTGAATGCAATTTACCCACATCCCGAGCATAAACGCATGCAAAAGACTCATTTCTATCATAAAGACCAAGTTCAAGATTATCGGGTTACGAATGGAAATGTATCCAAGCATAAAAGCATTCAAGTCCTAATTGCAAAAAGAACAAGGACTTAAGCACAAAAGTAGTCAGGGACTTAACTGCAAAAAGTCAAGGACCTAATTGCAAATCACGAGTAGCTTTTATTCTCTTGGAGAAAATATATAGAAAAATCAATGTATATCTCCAAATATGTGAAGGAATTAATCCGGAGCTCAAAAGAATGGAAAGAATCAATCCAGACGCGCAAAGAAGGATCAAATCATACCATAAACTACCAGCAAAAATCCGGATTAAATCAGAGAAGATTGTGCAGCGAAATCGCCGCATATCACATACATTGTGCGGCGGAAACGCCGCCCCCTCAGCGATCTGTGTGCTCCAATTTTGTCCAGTCGTGTCTGGACACGTGTACTCTCCAATTCTATACTTAGGTCTCTTGTAACAACTATAAATAGACCCGAGAACGATGTTAGAAGGGTCCTTAGTCTTTGGTTGTAATTTTTATTCTTAATCTTAGTTTTGTATTCTTCTTTTCATTAATAAAATTCTGTCTTTTATTTCTTACTTTTAGTTTTCTTTTGTAATGTCTCAAGGACCCCTTCTTCCTCCCTCTATGAGTTTCTAACTCCTTCCAAAGGGTGGAGGTGACGGATTTAGGGTGAAGAGAAGATGAATAAAGTTATTGTTTTAATTTCGTATTAGTATCTTTTGATTACTTGAGTTTATGTTAAATCATTTATCATGTAATGCTTTATAACTAATGTGATTTATTATAAGTTTCTAAATTCTCTAATCTAAACCTTAAATCTAAACCTCCACCCGACGGAATTCACCTCTTTGTTCTTGCTTTAATTTTAATTGTTCTTGTTCTTGCTTTAGATAATTAAAACCCAAAAATCTCAAAACCCAATTATTTCTTCTCTCCTTCTTCCCCTTAATCGGAAATCACACTAATAACAAAAATCTCTCCCTCCTTGTGTTCGACCCGTATTTGCCACGTCTCCATTGACGCCGTGCACTTGCGGTATAAATTTAATTCACATCAGTGGTGTCGGCATCGACTCCCTTGAGGACCTATGCAGACGGGCACGACCTCCGCGGGCCGATGATACACAGTTGACGGCGTACCTATTCTTGATGCTCGGAGCCGTCTTGTTTGTCGACAAGAGTGGTTGCCGGATCAGACCACGCGATCTATTGGAGGCTAGGGACCCGGACACCGTTCGTGAGTACTCGTGGGGCTCAGCGACGTTGGCATACCTGTACCGTCAGCTTGGGATAGCTAGCCGTGCGGATTGTTCTGGGATTGCAGGTTGTCTTACGCTGCTGCAGGCGTGGATATACGAGTACTTTCCCGCATTGCGCCCGCATCGTGAGCGGAAGATTATCGAGGAGGGTCATCCACGTTCGGGTATGTGGGCCATCCGGAGCGAGGACAAGAGCGATGGACGATTGCGTTCAATCCGCGCACGGCTAGATCAGATGACTGCATCAGAGGTATCAAACTTTACACCATTTACATTTATTTATTTAATTTTAAGAAGTATTATTATTAATGTGTTAAAGTTTAGGTAGAGTGGTTACCCTATGGTCCTGACCCAGCAGCGGAGGTCCCGAGGACTTTATTGATGGGCCTTATTCGTTATCGGGATATCATAGAGCCTTATATGCCCGATCGTGTCTTGCGTCAGTTAGGATATGTTCAGGTGATCCCGGTTGACATCCCGACACCAGAGTATGCGGTGCGGTCTGCGACTGCAGCGACGTACGACGTCAGGTTCCCCGCTTCTACAGCGGAATCGACTTGGCGGACATTTCCGAGATCATGCTGGCTGTTCCTTGGCGACTTCAGACGTAGTCGCGACCCCTCCGAGTGTGATGCACGTTATCTTGATTGGTTCGGTAGTTACTCACATCCTGTCATCGTCCGTGGTGCCTCCCGGAGAGCAGATCGACCACCAGATAGGACGTGTGGCGATCTGGTAATTTTTTCATTTTATCTATATTTATTTGTTAATGTACGCTAATGTTAATGTTATGTGCAGTGGATGGGTAAGATGATACGGGCTGTAGAGCCATTCTTGCAGAGGAGGGATGAGCTGCCAGACGATGACATGAGAGCTGCATGCGGAGATTTGGATGAGATCATACAGTCGTGGCATACTCAGTTAGGCATCTCCGACCATGATTCGGATGATGAGTAGGCTGATCTGTTGTACCGTACTCTTAGTATTTGCATTTATATTTGTTTATCTGTCGTACGCTTATTATTTGTATTTATGTTTGTGTTTGCTAACATGTCGTACGCTTATTGTTTGTATTTGTGTTTGCTTATCTGTCATACACTTATTATTTTTATTTGTGTTTGCTAACCTATTGTACTATTATATATAATGCAAATAAAGCAAACATATCAAAACATATTACATAATAAAGCAACACTATATAATGTACAAACATATCAAAACATATTACATAATTGTACAAACATATCAAAACATATTACATAATTGTTGCCAATATGCTATCCTATTTTGGTACTCCAGCTCCCATCCAATAACACTCATCTCATATTTGAAACCACAAAGTCGTTAAAGGAGGTACGGGGAATCCCTCATTCAAATCCAAACGAATGTAATGAGCGTAACTCCCTAAATGAGCAATAATCAACTCTCTGCACGGTCTCGTCACGGTAGGCGGACTCTCCCAAGGTAGAACTGTAAGACATGGGTACAACGAACCATCATTTCCGAGAGAGAAGAACATAACTGCACACTTGTAAAAATTTGCAATGGGAAACAAGTCCGTCCACGTCTCCATGTAGTGATTCTCGCCACAAGGTTCCCCGCCCCAATTAATCCGGTGACGAGCCTGCGCCACACCGTCGTAGTATACGTGCTCATAAAAAGATGGGTTCGCAGCTAGCTCATTTGAAATCGAACGACGGACGAGTTGCCAATTGTCTTCACCACCGTGGAAAACACCGGCGACACATCGAAATCCACAGTTTCCATCAGGACGTACATCATTCCACTGGTGTAAGAATGGCATAATGATTCCTGGAATCCTATCCGCGTATGGGAAGTCGTCTACGTCAGCCCGCCCAGTCACTACAATATAAACAAAAGATACAGTTACATATAATAACAAAAGATACATATTTACTGAAATAAATAACAAAATTATAATAACAATAAATATAGGGATGGTATACCTGATCCTCCCCTCACAGACGAAGAACCAGAAGATCGACCACGACCTTTGCTTCCACTACCGAAAGAACGACCATGACCTCTACTCCCACTACCTAAAGATCGACCACTACCTCGCTCTGCATACTCAAACGCACTAGGGTCCCGTCGTGTCGACTTTCCCCTTGGTCGACCTCGTAGCTTTGTTTTTTCTGCAGGCTCTCTCAAATTCGAATGTTCGGGGTGTAGCTGCTCGAATAAAACCCGAGAGGCAGATCGAATTACGATAGGGTCACTTCTTGCAATCTCATCAACTAGGCTGCGAAAATGTTCAGCGTCTTGAGCTGCCTGAGACACAAACTATGCGTTCCCGGCTCCTTCCCCAATGACAAGTGTCCTCCAGAACGGATGAATCTGCTCTAAGTAAATTTCGTTGTCTGATTCAAGACATCCGCGGATGGTACATGCGCAAGGTATCCCATGAGAAGTCAGAAAAGCACACTCGCAACGATATTCAACTTCATCATCTAACTGTTGCATTCTCTTCACCTCCTGACTCAGCAATTGCAAGCAGTGATGCGAAACTCGACCATTTATGTGACGATATAGAGCATGTCCGAAATTAGTCAAATTTCGCCGTCTCGAGTCTTCAAGAAAGTTTCGAATATTCGTCAGCTGCATTTCAATAGCCACGTTCACGCATTCGAAAAGAGTGTCCAGAGCTGCTGTCGATGTAGAAATCCACTCTTTTAGAGCCGAATGAGCACTTTCGACCCTACAATTCGTGGTGTTCACAAAATGAAGGACTTTGTTCGTCCAATTCAGCACAAACTTTTCTTTATGCACCAACCACGTGGTGTCCAGATACTCCGTGATAGCCGGCTACGATCTATACAAATCTTTCAGAGCATACAAAGCTCTATCATACTCGGCTTCTGAAGTAGAAAGCATGATTTTCCTCCATCTTCCACGCCTCAAAGTCTCTGCCATCTGCTTATTCTTGCCGAATACGTGGTATGCGTAGTTGAATACGTCTTTGTTGATGTGCCGTGTGCAGAGTAAATGAGCAGAGTCAGGAAAAACCTCTCTCACTGGTCGCATAAGGCCTAACTCCCGGTCTGTTATTATTGCAGTCGAGCTGACAGTCCCCAATAACATATCTCGCAACTTCTCCATCACCCACAGAAAACTGGAGTAAGATTCATCCATCAAAATCGCATATCCAATAAGGAAATTCATGTTTGTTGGTGTGACCCCAATCATTTCGAACAAAGGCATCTTATACTTGTTCGTATTGTAAGTCGAATCCGTACAGATAACGAAAGGATATGTCCGCAACAACTGGACTGACGTCGGATGTGCCAAAAAAGCGTGAGTGACGACATCAGTTTCTGGATCCGCCATAATCCAATGTAAGTACTCACACTGCACTGCTTGATGGAGAAACTGCTGGACGGGATTCCGGTCTTCAGATTTTGTCCTCCTCATGTAATCTCTGAAATTATAAATATGCCTTTGATTTGGATTGTCCTCCGGGAATTTTTCTTTTACTGCCTTCAAGATGTTCCGCGGTTTTGCTTGCGCCTCTGTCATATCACGAACAATCTTCTTCGCCCCAGAACTTAGACCACTAATTTGACGATGACCCTCTGGATAAACTGTCAGTCTGTGGTTGTGATGTCCGTGAGTACTATTAAAAACCACAACCCATCCATCACGATCTCGTCGCTCAACCACTTTTATTAAGAAACGGCAACCGCAACCCTTTCTTTTGGTGTTTCTTCGAAGTGCAGTATCCATATCCCGAGACTCCATTTGATTTCGCCGGTCGCATCTCAAATAACAATCCATCCGACTATCTGATCTTGTTTTGTACGACGACACGACCAAAAAAACCCAGCTCCGATAGCTACTTGTTTGGCCCATTTACTTGCTTCATCGATTGTTTCAAAGATTTGTGTAGTTTGAAATAACTCGTTGTAATCCACTCCATCACCACTGAAATCTTCCAACGGAACCTACAAAAATAAAATCGAAATTAAAAAAATCAAAAAAAATTCAGGCATCTGGATTAAACGCCTACCCCATGGGGGGCGTCTGAGTTAAACGCTCTCCCCAAGGGTGAGGCGTCTGCGTAGGACGCCTGACCGAAGGAAAGGGCGTCTACTAAAGACGCCTTACCCAAGGGGAGGACGTCTACATAAGACGCCTCTCCCATTGCGTAGGCGTCTGCGTTAGACGCCTAGGCCAAGGGGAGGACGTCCTACGCAGACGCCCTCACCTTGGGGGAGGCGTCTAATGCAGACACTCGGCCCAAAATTTGCCCCGCGCGAGGCTTACCTCACCGGATGCATCACCCTCGCCAGACATTTTCGTGGTGTTTTTACTGATAAATTATGAATATACAAGACCGTAGGCCTAATTTATAGACACGGAACGATATGAGTATTAAATATATTGTTAAGGGCAATTTGGTAATTTCAAGGGACGATTTAAGTAGTTTTGGGGTGACGTTTAGTATTTTCCTTTTGTAAACGTAATTAATTTGTGCGTGTTATGGACTTTTACCCAAATTCTTTTCCCGAAAAATAAGTTCGTAAAGGAAAATCGAAATTTGAAACAAATGCCAGTCCTAAAACCTGGTTGGTCCATGGGTTGTGTTGAAATTTAGGTAAATATGGACCCACCATAAATATTAATGCATGAAAGTTCAATGGCCATAACTAAATATTCGGAAATCTGCCTACACAAAGAACTTGAAACACGCAAACCTTAAGCTATACTCAATATATATAATCAAAAGCAGGAGAAATGATGCATTAGTTGGAGTTGTTTTTGGTGACTAAAATGGAGAATAGTTTGGCTGTTGCAGGATAGATGAATGGATCCCTCTGTTACCATACTACAATTACTTATAATTATTAGAAAGTTTTTTTTTTACTTCGATTACAAAGAAGGAGAACTACAAGGGTGAAGGGTAGGTTTAAAGTTGTGTATACATAAAATCATTTGGATGTGTGATTGGAACAAAAAGAAGCCTCTCATTGCAACATCCAGCCACAAATTTTGCTAAGGTAGAATCTCACATTATTAGAGATGGAATGTAGGAAACTGTGTACCCTTCTTTACCACTACTTTTTGATCTTCTGAATAGTTGTATTGGAGCACTTTCATGATCTTTCTGGGAAGGGACACTAACTCTCAACGAACAATATTCCAGTTGCAAGTTGTATAGATTCATAATATTATAGCATGAAGAAGTAAATAAGAAATACAGATGATTTAATTACCGAGCTTTCACCAAGTAGTCGATAGTCAAATATATATTATCATATTCAACCAATATAATTTGATGATGATATGTTTAGTTAGTATATATTGTTGCAGATTTTTGAGTTTATCAAACTAATTGACATGTAACTCATTCATACACACCGATTTGCTCTTGCCTCATCAAGAAATTAAACAACAAGATAGTGTTAGTAAACCAACATTAAATTCCACTAAAGAAAAGATTGTCAATCATGAACTCCTCAATATATATATATATATATATATATATATATTCAACAGCAACTGTAATTACAAAACAAAAACCATTAATGCGTTACGAATCTAGAAGAATTAACACAAATTAAACTACGTACAAGGAAATACCAACGAGAAGGAAGAATTGACACAAGAATGAATGCATGCAAGAATGAACAAGAACTAAGAATAATAAAAATCAATAGGGTAACTGAGAATCAAGAAGGTGGTGGGAGAATCCAAGTGGAGCCATTGATGAAAGAGGTGGTCAAGAAAGGGAGTGCTTCCTTGTCTGTGAGTATCCGACCGTAGCTCACTCTGTCGTTGGTGGACGATCCCGGTCCGATGCACTTATACTCAGCATAGTAGACAGTCCTATATATATAGTTACAAATTGATTAGTATCGATCATTCACCAACTTAAATTCATGATGTCAAATTAAGAAGAGTTCTAGCTACATGCATGATCAGTTATGTTTATATATATATATATATATATATATATATATATATGGTGGGTGAGTGAACTTCAAAATAACATGAGTGGTTGGTTTGGAGAAAGTGGGATGAAATTTCATCGCTTACAAGTGTTTTATGCATGATGAATGTCACTCCGAGTCCATATAGATAAGGAAAAGCACCAAAAGAAGAAAAACCAAAAATTTAAGATAAATTCTTGTGACCCGAGTTAAATCAGTTTTGAAGCACTAGTTAAACATTTGAGATTACTTGGTTGAACTTAATGAAGTTCTCGTAATTAACTGACGCTAAAGTCAACATTTACTATTGCTTCTCACACTGATCTGTACACCTAATTAACTTGTATACGTTGCAAAAACTTGCCTATTTTTGAATGGTCAAATAAAAGCCAAATTAATTACAAAACTCATTCTACAAATCGTTAATCTGGTGTTATGACTTACGGTATGTAAATCAAACCACAATTATGTACATCTACTCCAAATAAAAGTCACATAGTGGATACATGTAGTTAATCTTCAATTATAATTACAATTACCTACTAAACTCAGATTTGAGACCATTAGTAGTTAAGGAAAGCAACAACACGTTACATGGTTCAGAACTATATGTAAAAGCATATTGACTCTTTCTACCATGATATTCAAACTGTATAGATATGTTTTTTAATTTTTTTCCTAATCTATTCTAATTGAACTAAGGTACCACAAGTGTCCATTGGAACTCATCAATACATATCGGATGATCTTATTAATGATAATAAAAAAACTAGCATACGATCATGTTAGAGATTAATGCTAGTAATTAACTGAACTTACTTGTGGGTGCTGATGTCGCCTTTGTCATCCCATCCTTGGGGGTGAACAAGACTGCCCATGTAGGTGTAAGAGAAGACGACTCTACCGCTAGGCCGCCATGCGCGACCCAAGTACGCACTCCCGGAACCCGTTCCGGTGATAATGCAGTGGACAAATGAGAATCCACTCTCGTCGGTCGTCTTCATCCTTGCTTGGGCTGTTATTGCCGTCACCCCTGATGTCGACAATGACTCTATCACGCATTTCTGTTTATTGCATGCATGCATCCATCCATACGTAAAATATCACAATATTGAAATTATAAAAAAAATTGGTTACCAAAGTTTTGGACGAATTAATTAATTAGAAGGCATGCATATAAGATATATCAAACAAAGTACGGATGTTGTGATGTTTGAATTATTGGAGGAGTATTAACATAATCATCCAAGTGTCATATCAACAAGAATTAGTACTAGTGATGTTGCGATTTTATACACCAACAGTCAAGTATGGTTTAGAATCATCACGTTAAAAAGTCTTAAGGTTTACAAAAGATAATCAATGAAAGGAAAAGATATTATATATATTATATACCGAGTAGAGAGATCTGGCATTGCCAAAGATGAAGTCTTCGGTCCCTCTGATGAGGCAATCTTTGAAAAAATGGTTTCCTTTGTCGTCGCAAAGGGTGTCTTGATAGCCATAGAACTTGCAGTTGTAGAACGCCGCTCTGTCTCCAGATATTCTCAGAGCCACTGCTTGGGCTCCCTCCACTCCAGGCCTCGGCTTTGGTGCAGAGTTCTGAAATCCATATTATTTGACAATCAACTTCATTAATAATTAACCTTATTACATTTCGAAATATGTTGACCACTAGAATAATTGGAGCTTAATTAAGTCTACAGATAAGACGCTTAATAGTAAGTTGCAATTTGTCATAATAATTTAAATCGTCGTACGTAGGCTCGTAGCTATTTGGATTGACCTAATATTCAATAGGTTTTATAGCATAGAAGATTAAAATAGGTACGATTTATATTAGAAATTATCACTTCTTGCTTACTTCAATCAGGAGCTGCCTGAGTTCTATTTCTTTTTTGCATTACATCAATAAAGACGTGCTTTCTGTTATATTTTTAAAGTAGTGGCCATTAAATTGTGATCATACTATAACCTCCGAAAGAAAAGGCCATTCAACTTCTTTAGACCATTACGTGGAATCATGCAACCATCACGTAACGCACGTACTCATGTCCAATAACTAACTAAAATCTATTCCAAACGAAAGATGTAAAAACCGGAAAAAGCAAGAAGGAAATATTTCACTTGGTTAGCAAATGCATGGACCTCAAAGATGACGTTGCATGCAACGAAGTACGGCGACTCGACTGCGACGGTGGCACTATCCCAGGTGCCGTATTCCTTCGCGGTGCCGTTGAAGGTGATGGTGGGCATTGCGTCTGCCTCACCGTAGAACGTCAAGAATGGTTTGGTCCGGTCGACTTTCACCTTCTCGTGGTAAACTCCAGGCCCGATTCCGATCACCGTCCGCCTGTGGTTGCCCATTGGGACGCTGTCCACCGCCTCCTGCACTGTCATGAAGTCGCCGTTACCGTCTTTGCTCACTCTGATCGTAATACTCCTCTCCTCTGCTCGTATCAATTCCTCGTCGAAACTGAGTATTGTTTTGCTCCTGTGGAGCTCCGACCTGAGTGCTCTTGAGAAGGTGGCGTCGACGGTGGCAAGAGAGTGGGAAAGGAAGGCAAGCCACACCATAATCAACAGAAGTAACGGTTGTTTCATCTTCATCTCAAGAAGGGATTGAACGGGAAGAAACGAAGAAGCACAGTTACTTCAGGTGAATCCTCTACTTCTTTCTTTATGACGCAACTAAATTTATAATTCTAGACTTGTGGTTGATTTTAAGGTTAAATATAACTCTGGACCCAGCTTATTGAAGTGGAGATTTACTGGATCGGACCTAATAGGCCTTAGAAATACTGGCCCGGCCCATGAGTAACTTTTGAAAGAGAGAAAATAATATAAAAGCTGATCGATACAAAATGATGCAACACACTTGCACAATTACGAAACCATAATCACAGCTTGCTTTTCAACTATTATCTCGAAAAATATTTACAAAATTGCTGGTAACATTGACGCCAAAAGGCTTAAACTGACTTAAGCATAGACATCGAATGGCATTTTTCCAACATGTGAAATTGTAACGATACAATGAATTGTAAGAAAGCTGCGAGAAGGGTTTCTTTCAAACCCACAAAAAGGAATTAGACTCCTGTACTGTACAAGCCACCCTCCACCAAAAAACTTACAAGTTACTTCAGATGGTTGGGGCAGAGACTTCATCCAAAGAGAATCTCCTTTCCAACAACAAGAGTCAAGAAGCAGCTGAGTATCTGCCAACAAATGTTTCAGGGTCTCAAAAGCCCCCATCTCCTAAATCCTAACTGCAGAAAAGAAAACCGACATTACTGTACTTTTGACAAGCTGTTGCGCAATCCATTAATCAAGGGATCACAAAGAAAGTACTCATAATTAACCAACTATTAATAGAGGATATAATAAATTTTCCATTCACTTAACTGCCTTGGTGAGAAATTGAATAGTATAACCACACACTTGAGAGGAAATAACACAATGGTTCAGAGGCCAAAACTCATTCAATTGAGCAAGGGAAATGGTGTCTCGTGTTATTAAATAATCAGTAGCTAGGAGTCAGGTTAGACTGCAACATACCTGTACATTGATGTTACATAGAGAACAGCCAAGAACCAGGAGACCTGCCTCATTTGAGAATAACAAACTATGCACCAAGTCCTTTAGCCTGGTCCTGAATTGGAAGGACGACCATAATGAGCACTTTGCCCAGCCTGTTGATGCAGCAGGTGAGGTGAAGGATATGGTTGTTGCAATTGAGACTGTTGTTGCTGCTGCAAAGAGCCTCCTGCATTATGATCATGCACTGGAATACCTCCTGAATAGTGCGTCTGGCCAAGCCCTCGGCTGGAAGATTGAGTTAATGGTTCCGTCCCAACCCAATTTGCCTGGGATGACTTGGGCAAATGACCAGGTGGAGATCGTGTGTCTTCATAAGATGGCTCTGGTTTCCAGTGATTGGCAGATTCAGCAACAACAGTTGCTGAATCCAAAGCTTGAGTACTAGGTGACCCAGTCATCTGTTTACCAACAACATGGCCAAGATTATCGTTGTAGAAGTCATGATTCTGACGGAGTGTAACCCTATGCATGGTTTGGCGAGTTTGATTTGTTTGCCTCTGGTGCTGATTTTGAGAAGCTGCAGATAAAGGAATTGAAGGCTGAGGGGGAGTCAACAGGGCCGGAATTGAAGACACTGGGATCTCTTCTTGGCTACTGTCAGCATGAGAAGGTGGCATTGCAACTTGCTTTGAAGATTGAGCTGAAGGACGTGAGTACGTTTGCTGTTGCTTGGATTTTTCAGGTAAGATTGAACTTGGACCCGAATTTCCAGAAACGACACACTGATGTTGCTGTATGATGTGTTTCTCCAGTACTTGGTTACCAGAAGCTGATGCAGGACTTGCAGGACCCTTAGCCTGGGAGGCATCGACAGACGAATCCTGACGCATCAGACTATTACCTCTCCCTCCACCTTTCATGAACTTTGCTTGTTGCTGTTGCCTCTGCTGAGGTTGCTGGCGAGATTGCTGCTGTTGAATATGCTGTCGCTGCCTTTGTTTAATAATTTGGTGAGGAAGACCAACATTTGCATGAGGGTTGCGAGCAAGACTTTGCTGCTTGCGCTGAATGAGTGAGGACGAGATGGGTGTCATGGACGAAGAGGTTTGGGTTGGTTGTTGAGACTGTGAACTGTTCGGCTGTGTTGAGATGGCATTAGAACCAGAAAAAGTCTGCTGCTGGTGTATTAGTCTCTGATGGAGATGCCTGTCCTTGCTGATGCTTGTGGCAAAAGCTTGCTGCTGTGAGGTATTATGATTGCTAAGCATATGTGGTTGTTGAGATATCTGATGTTGGTGTTGCTGCAATGGAAATGTTTGAACAGGTGAAGTAGGAACGGGCTGATTACTGAAGGGGGGACTTATACCGTTAAAAGGAGTAATTATCTGCCCATTCCCTTGGGTGCCCTGAATTTGAGGATCCTGCATCATCTGCCCATGGTCCTTGGGATTATGTACCGGCTACATGATGAAAAAGAGAGGTCATAATTTTAATTAATCTTGAAAAGAAGAAATTGCATTTTAGATTCTTTTATGATTATTGATCTACTGCTAAATGTAACTACTAATTGACACAGGCAATGAACTTTAGGGGGGCAGCATTCAGAAAACTTTCTGAACCATTGGTAAGCGCATAAATATGCATAAAAGCCTAAAAAATTTGTCGGCCAATCTCTACAGTGGAACAATGGCTACAAACATTCACATACCAGGCAGATGAATAGTACATCAACATCAACATGACCCCAATGCCTCAGAAGAGGCTCCCGCCTAAGCGAGGTAAGGGGGGGTCAGATGTACGCAACCCTACCACTGTAAAACAATGAGGTTGTTTCCAATTGACCCAAATGATGCAAATGCAACTGACCATCTGCGATTCCACAATAAAAGAAATGCAGATCGTTTAAATAGCCCTTTGATATAGTCCATGAAGCTCCAAATGTCAAAAAACAACTTAATCTTTGACACTGTGGAAATGGACATATGAAAAGACTAGTATAATCAAAATATACTGTTAGGGATTAAGTTTGTCCCAAAGCTGCTCATTGGACAGTTTTTCATAAGAAAAAAGATTGTTAAAGGTGGTGATCGGCATCACACATGCCAAAATGCAATCCACGCTTCTATGTTCTGACTTCTGATAGTTGGGCATCCGGGGGATTTAAACATTTTCAGTCTACTATAATCTTGAGTGGAGCCTGAGAGAAGTGATAAAAACACGGATAGTGTTATTCCCAACAAGGCATCTAACGTAACGCGGAGTATAACATGCTAATGTTGCTTATGCATTGTCTGGTGCTTATGCAGCTATTGCATACATAGAATAACCACATTCAAGGTAGTAACTCTTGATTTAACTATTTTAGGAAAACCCACTTCATATCTTCAAGAATCAAGACTCCAAATACACCACAACTAACTACGAAGTGGCTAAAATAACAAATTTATCATATAATAAAGAGGCCTCTTTTCAAATTCTGTGATGTTCCTGGTCATGAGCACAACAATATAGTCAAACATCCTAACAAGAAATAATATAGAGAAATAGAACGTACCCGCAGCATCTGCAGAGGATCACATGGTCTTGTCAATGAGTTCGCTTCGCCATGCCCAGGGCGAATACTACCTGCGCTAGGTATCCCAACACCAGCTGCCATCAGCATACTACTGGCAGAAGCCGTGTTAAGTACTCCAGGAGAAACTATTCCCTGAAACCCTTGTCGTGTCATTGACAACCCACGACCCATTCCAGACATCACCCCCATGCCATTCCCACCAGATGACATGCGAACACCACAATCATTTCCTACAGGCAAGGCCCCGGGTGTTTTCCTATTGACCAATTGACTGTATTGCTGCACTCGTTGCTGATCATCAGTGGGTCGAGAAGTCGGTCTTGCACCACCACATCGTGGTGTGTCCCTAAGAGAAATATAACTAAAAGTTAACTTGCAAACAATTTATATCAAGTGATTTATTGCTGAATTTTGTCAAAGAACAAACAATTTAAAGCTAAATAAAGGTTTGCATAGATATACATATATAAGGATCACCTAGGAGCATTGACCAGAATTGGAGACGAGAAGTTGCTGCCCATGACCATGCCATGTGATCCTTTTAAAATGGTAGCAGACCCAGAAGCTGACGGTGCCCAAGCTGCAGAACCTTGATTACTGGGAAGTGCAATGCCATTAGCGTGAGCTCCCTGGTAACCAAGAGGAATACGATCTGGACTTGAAGCATTTGCATCACAAAGACTGAATGGCCTACGAAAAGAAGAAAATTGGAGTAATAAGAAAATCACTATTCACCCTTTCACCTATGCCAAACATAAATTTGCCAACTGTAAAGCTCTCAAATTTATCCCACCTTATAATATCCTAAGCCCCTGTCTGTGTGTAAGGTTAGGCCTAAGCCTCTAAATGATATTTACCTTTTTGCTACACTGGAACTTTCATTGGATGGGAAAGAATGGGTATTCATTATTGCTGGGTAAAAGTTTGATAGATGCTCCCTTAACTATTGTTCACTTGTTCAGAGGATATCTATTCACAGTTCTGCTTATTCATGCTAGTGTGGCACCTTTCAATAATTCAGGAACATGGATATATTTTGTTCTGCATTCTCATAAGAGAGAGAAAATACAATCTTCAACATGGCCGCAGACAATTAAAAAGGGAAAAGGAGGAATTTAAATGTACCAAATAAAGTCAAACTTACGTTTCAGAACTTCCATCTGAGTTTTTGGGACATGCTTGGGAGAGAGCTAGAAGGTGAGAACTGTGAATCAGATTGTATGGTTTTAAGTCCATGTTATCCGTCTTCAGAACCAAAAAAAAGTAATTAGAAATAATCACCTGAGCAAACGGCTAAGTAGAGTTTGAACATGTATATGCCTTCGCAAAAAAAATTCCAATTTATCAAAGAATTATTTATTAAAAAATCGACAATATAATGGGATCCTGGAGAGAGAAATATCGATCTCATCTTGCCCAAAAACAACAAAAATCAAGCTCAAACAGTATAAAAAACCCAACATTGTGATGTTACAACAACGGATTACCTGAACTTTACTAGAATGAATTTTTTGTCCAATATGAATAATTTTCTCAAAATGTGCCTTTAAAGTATCCTCCTCCTCGGGCTCTTGAAGGCATTGAAGTAGCCGTCTAGCACTGCCCTGAAACAGTCAACATGGAATAGTGTCAGTTCAACTAAAACTTATTTTTTAAATATAAAATATGAGTTTGAAAATTTGATGCTTTATACCAATCAAACAAAGGGGAAAAAGTAGAATTCTGGCAAGTTCAGAATAAGACATGCCTTCGGAATACCAGGCAGAGTAGAAGGATAGGGTTGAGAAGATCCTGAATCTTCAGCACTATCTGCGTCATCACCAGCATTTTTTTCCATCAGATTTTTGTGCCGCTCCTTGCATTCTTTTGGCTTCCGGTAAACAGACTGGCATAGTACAAGACAGATTTGACAATTAGAGCACCCAAGTAGATACAACAAAAATAAAAACGAAGCCTTTAATCTCAAACTAGTTGGAGCACCCCAAGTGGATAATCTTTTTTAGGTGGGTATTAAAATGACTAGGTTGCCACAAGGAAAGGAATGAATACCTTAAACTGCACACTGCTGTTTATAGCATCGCTAACTAGCTCCCAGTTAGGGCCCATATCATGAACAAGAACAACAAGTGTCTGAAGTAAACAATTCAATACAAGATAAAATCAATAATTCAATAATACTGATGATTTGTTGACTTATACAGAGATAAAGAAACAAAGCATACCTGATCTTCAAATAAAGACCATGGACTACCCAACCCTGACTGTTCATTAGCAACCTGCAAATTTGGGGAATCCCAAAAAAAAAGATAACTATAAATTTCTAAGAGTGGATGAACACTTCAACAGAATACTTGGTTATTTTGCTTTTGTACAAGGTGAGATAACACCACCAATATCAGCAGAAAGTTGAAATTAGGTATCCATGTAGTCCACAACTACTAAAACAAAGGATGTAAGAGCTGTGAACTTATATAATATGTAGTTAAGATTCCTAATATCCTACAGTGAGCCTGAGACAGTGGACGTGCTTTCCTTGTTAGCAGCAGTAGCATGTCCGAGAAAATGGAAAAACACAATCACAACGGATTAAACCAAGATCATTTACACTGCAGGCAATAGATAAAAGGTTTCTGAAGGAAAATCTTAATGAATCCAATGAGAAGCCTAGTTTTGTTTGTATGAAAACACCAGGTTATTTAGCAACTAAAATACCTTTAACGATTTATTTTTCCTGCCACGCTCACGGTTTGTTGTCACTCTTATAAGTTTATTTGAATTTGACATATTGCTCATTTGGGGAGCAGCCGAAGAAGGAATTGCCCCACTGAGAGGGACAAGAGTTTCACGAGTCTCAGGAAGCTGCTTCAAGGCCTTAGACTTCTTCGACACTTGTTGTACAAGACCTAGTTATGAAGTTAATTAGCAAACAAGTAGCATGAATAGATTATTTGAGGATGAAATTTTCACAAATTCAAAAATGTACCATTGAATCCAATGGACTCGGGAGGGTGGTTTTCAAGTCTTCTTTTCAAATGATTCTTCTGAAAAGCAATGTAATCATGAGAACATGGCAATGGAAGTCAACATGTTTGTCTTAAAATATGATTTAATATGAACATTCTATTTATGTGAAGACCATGCACAATTTGAAAACTAAAGTCGCTTGGATGAACTTACGAACTCTACCATTGGTATTCGGGAACAATATATTGATGTTATTTAATAAGCTTCAAGTCAATATTACAAATAACATACGAAAAGATCGGCAAAATAAACTTTACTCGGCTTATGTGGTAATTTTATGGGTGGTGAATTGGCAGCTTACGAGGTCCAGGTCCCAGGTTTAAGCATAACCAACTTCCATTAAGCTATTAAAAAAATTCACAAGGTCATTTTTGTTTACGATTTCATTCTTAATGCTACTAATATATGGTAATGGTACTAGTGGCACTGTGAGTCCAGAAGGTTCTAAAGGACCTAAACAATGATACCTCTCTTAGGAAAGCATGAAAATTTATGAAACCTTAAAACATGTGCTTGTATTGCTCTACAAATTTAACATCAACTACTATATCCTGAAGAAGTAAAACAGAAATTTAGAGTTGTTCCAAGATCACCTGATTAAAATGTAAATTATATTCCAATGACAACAAATGTGAATTTTTTAAAAAGCACTAAATCAAAAATCGTATTTTCGGTATTTACCAAAAATTACGAAAAACGCCTCTCTAAAAGTTATAACCATTTTAAATGCAGTTTCAAAAGAAGATGTACTGATCTCAAATACAAAAGCAAAGTCGACCAAATCCTATAAAACCATCTATAAGTAATATTCTATGTATCACCTAGTTTCCATATTTTAAAATTGTAGCATATATGTACAAACACACATATTTACACTCCATAAAACGTGCAATTCATCTGAAGACACTGTGCCAAGTACGAGATAATGTTATTAATCAAAAGTTTAACTTCAATATGATGGTAAGCAGCATATCATGACACACTGATGAACATTACTTAAGTTTTTTCCAAAAAATCAGTTGGTAGATCCCTAATCATGGATTAGCCTAACCCAGTAATTGAATCCAACATGTGAGTTTCCTTTTAAAATCTAATTTTATACATGCTTTCTAAAAAAGGTTTTCCAAAAAAGGCGAATGCTGCAAATTGTTCCAAAAGAGAAGAATGAAAAATAATAGCATCAATGTCACTTTAAATAACCAATAATCATCTTGAAACTGGTATGTAATCATTCGTTAGTTATATAAAACTATAATAATTAAACTCTAAAAGATAGAAGAGTAATTACCCGCTCAAATTCAACCATGGAGTTAACTGGCCATCTTCTCTCAGAAGAGGAACACTGCTGGTTAAGAGAACTTAGTCATATCTAAATTTCTAAGAAAACACAAATTTAATACAGTATGGGAGCAAATAGGCATACTTTTCCCAGAGTAAACCCTCCAGAGCCAGTCATGTTCAGCGAGTTTCTATATCCCATATGTTTGGGCTTCTTTTTAGGTTTCTTACGGTTTTCAGTACCATAAAATGGTAGCTGCTCTTCAAAATCTGCAGTGGACTCAAACTCTGAAATCTCCCTAGGACAGAAATCACCTTGCAAAGAACTTTGATCATCCTGAAAGGAACTGGTATCTCCACTTGAGCAATCGGTCCTACTGGTGATTTGCAATGTCCTAGTAGCACTTGTATCAAAAGGACTGACAGCACGCTGTCGTGGAGCTGTACGGACACGTTTTGTTGGTAGTGGGCCAACATTGATGGTTGGTGCAGGCCTTTTTCCAAATAAATGTGATTGTTGAGTTCCCATATTGTTAACATAAGGCATGTCTGGGCCAATCCCATATGACCTAGAAACACCTGCTTTCCGCAATGTTTTCTTCTTTTTGTGGGAGAATTTGAATGATCTGCTGTCAAAAGTTTCAGGCATATAGCATGCGCCACCTTCTTCTGTGGTTTCGTAAGTTTTTAAATCTCACATTGTGTGAACTATTACAAAGACCAATATTTGACGATGAGAGTTTCTACTGATGTAAATACCTGATGCAGAATCACCAACATATGCCTCAAATTTCAATTGATGTGCATTCTTCACCATCTTCTGAAAAGGTTGTCAAAAGAAATTATTCAGCAAAACAAATGAGAACAAGAATAAACCATGACAGTTTTTTCTTTTCCAATATTGGAGGAAATGTTGTTCCTAACTAAATGTATTATGAAGAAAAACTTGAACATGTCCACCAAAACCAAGTGTCCCTTTGAAGCCTTATTGATACACAAATATCTTGTTGTACACCTAAATGAAACATATTTTTTTTAATGTAAAGTTCTTTTAGAAATGGTCTTAAGCTCTACTTGGATCAGGAAGGAATGGTTGAGATTGGATTTTTAACCAAAGACACTGGTAATAATAAAACCATTTGAACAATCATTTACACACAAAAGACACATACACACACAGTAAAATGGTCTTGTGCTCATTCACTTCTGGCGAGCTTGTGTCCAGAGTGTCAATTAATTACTATGATATTACATGTCAATTACCTCAAGGTGTAGCCAATGTCTTTCCATTGAATCTCTGTATAGATGCATTGCATTAGATGGTACTTTATAGTATAATACTTCCTGTTAACAGCCAAACACACCAATCATTAAACAGAACACGAAATAAATCAGAATGTCATTAAGACGAACATATCAGATATTACACAATCATTGGCAACAATACATATTTAGGAATAAGATGAACCCAGCACATACATGTAAAAAATTCTTCTCCCGTGACTTTTCTAAGCTGCAGGCATCAGATGTCCTATCAGGTGTTTTTGGTGCTTCTGCTGGAACGACCTCAACAGGGCAACAATCAAATTGTAGAAATCTAAAAGCATAACGGTGAACAGGAAGTTTCAGAGGGTGCTCGGGAACTTTTTCCAAGATATTATTGTTTTCCTAAAAGAAACAGCATTCCGGTTAGAATGATGTATTATCAACTTTTTGTTGGAAAAATATCAATATAGTGACTCAGAAGTTAATAAATCCTAACTTGGTCATGTAAACAGTAGAATTTTAATAAATTAGTGTTTTGTATGTATCTTCCAAAGCAGCAAAACATGTACAATTTCAGCCAGAATGCAAAAGAAAGCAGCACTTCTTGTACCAACCCAAACTAAAGGATAAATCTGGAAATTAGCTTAAATCCAAGTTACTAAATTATTTTCCAGTAAAGTGATCGGGTTGCAAGATAGATTCAGAAACTGCATTTTATAAAACAGCATGAACTCCACTAGATTAGGCATTGCTATTTCCAGAAATTTTACAGTACTAAGTCATAAGCATGCAAAACACCAGATTGTGTCGACCAGTTCAACTGGTTGAACTGGTAATTGGTCAGGTAGCAGGTTTAGGTAGGGAATGAAACACAATTTGCACTGAAGCTGCAATTCAACCATTTGACCATAGAGACTGGGGGGAGAAATCCTAGTTTTTCAGGATCAGTATACCAATAGGCTCCAAACATGTAGACCAATCAAACTTTAAATTAAATGATTAGGTAACTTCTAAACTTTAAACTGATAATAAATATGAAATCAAGCTGATGTCATGGTTCAATTGAAATGACGACCCATTCACACAGTGCCCTGACCAGTTTCATGTCCAGTCTGGTTCTAAAACCTAGCTCATAAGCACTGTACAGCAAATAACATCTGCTAGGATATAGAAGAGAGAAACAAAATACACCTCTTCATATGACATGCATCACAATAGCCTCCTATACATTAACATTAGACTTCAAATGAGATAAAGTAGAAAATTTTACACAAGATTATTTTACAATCATCTATACCACACTTATTTTCATATAGGTCAAGGGGAAGATATTTAAATGAATTTTAAATTAGGTAGACCACGATTGACTTGGGAGAAAACGGTCAAAAGAGATCTAAAAGATTGGAATGTTCCTCGGGAATTTGCATTGGATAGAAACACGAGGAAGAAGACGATTCACGTGTCTGAACCGTGACTCCTTAGAGTGACATTTCTAGCCTACCCCAACTAGTTTGGAATTAAAGACTTTGTTGTTGTTGTTGGTGGTGGTGGTGTTGGACAAATTCAGTTTTTCCTCCCTGTCAGCCCACCTATCTCTGTTAACTGTTGCTTGTACAAACCTTACGTGAATAGATTCAAATATCAAGCATTTTTCTATCATAAAGGAAGTCATACTTCTTGCAGAAAAACAATATTACAAGTCTGAGAATAGTGATTGTTATATTCTCACTGAATTCATAATTCAAATAAAAAAGGCTTTTCTGTAAATGGTAAATAAAAAAGTCTTGATAATGAAGATATGGTGTATGCCTGTATATAACTGAGAAAAATGAAATATATACAACAATAGCACATACATATATACTCGCACACTTAAACTATGTACGTGATCTCAAAACCAATACCTAAACACCTAATTAATTATGTGTTTGGTGCAAACTCATCATGCTATGTGAAACTCATCACGCTGTGTGAGTATATAAGTAGTCACATACTTAAAGGTGGCTCATAAAATTTCCAAGCTGAATTGCATTTTTAAATGGACTTCAAACCGAAACTCAAACATTTTCAAGAATCAGTGCAATGAAACTTAAGTAGAATATAACATTGTCAAAAATTGTGTTCTACATTTCACTCCATTAATTTAATGTACCTTGATTGTATTCCAGAACCTAATTACAGCAGCTGCCAAAGTTTGGGCCACCGTCCTCTGCTTCCGACATATACTACCATCAAAATTATGCATGCCACTTGAAGCAATCTTGTGACATGTTTGAGCTGCTGCTTTGATCTTCCAGATACGTTCCTATCAACATGAAAAAAAAAGTAAACATGCAAGGGAACTACAAGACTAGTCCCGTCCAAGAAGTTTCTTTAGAAAATTAAGCATGACCTCATGCACAAAAGTCCATAAAGGTACTCAAAACTGGTTAATATGCCATTAGGCAAGCATAGCGAAAAAGTTTGCATGATCCACTAAAGAAATGTTAAACATCAGGAATCACCTGCATGAAGTCAGTTGCCAACCACACCATTTCCTCAAGGACGTAATCCCAATGAGATTTCTGCTGCTTCACTTGATAAAAATTACACAAAGGTGACTCCTGAGCTTTCTTTAGTCTTACCTGCACAAACAAGAAATGAGATATAGGTTCTGTAATACAAAGAAAATTAATCAACATGTCTAAACTGAACTCATGGAAGAGATCGATAATGTCTCACCTCTATTCTACGCCCCTCTTCAACTATAGCATCTTCCTCAGGTTTCGAACGTGTTAGGGCATTGTCTATATCAGTTTGAAGGGCATAACGGCCACTCTTAGGAAGAGAAGAATCAGAAGCATCACCAGTAGGAGGAACAACATGGCCTGGCCTTGCCGCTCCCAAGCATGCTGTATCTTCATAACAATCATTAGTATCGGGCACCAAATTATCAAACTTCCTGTCATGCTTCAAAGAAATATCATTATTGACTTGTAAGGGTTCTATACTGGAACTGGATCCCAGATCACCGTGTGCATTGGTTATAGCAACACGACATTTATCGTATTCCACTTCAACCTGCGGTATAAAATTCAAGGAAGCAGACTCACATACCCCAGTGACATCAGAATGTAAATCAACAGTAATGTTCCCATTTTCCCTGGTTTCTGCAGTTTCAGGCAAAACACTACTTTCACTACCCAACTTCAGTTGTTTAGTACCTCCATTAGAGAGACCATCAATTTTCCCTGAAAAATACGGGATACTTTGGACAATACATTTTTCAATTGCTTGATCTTCATTTTGCAGGCTCCTCATAGCAGTACCACAAGTAATGAAACCATTACTACAAGATTTTTTGGTGTCCAAAGATTCAGATGTTCCATGAGGAACTGGAGTGATGGCTGTTGACACAACTGCTTCTCCTTCAATATTTAAATCAGGAGGAACAGTAGCATAAGATTCCTTCTGAGAATCAACCACAGGAAGGTGATCCCTGAAGTTATTCTTAGGTAACTTTTCAGATATTTCAGTACTTGGACAACTTTCTGGTAGTTCTGCTAAAACTGCACCTACCTCGGGCGGTTGAACCTCATCCAACTCCATATCTAACTGATCCTTGGAAGCAGCGTTCTCGGGAACATCCCTTTCATGTAATCTTGTATTTGAGTTACAAACAGTAGTATTGTCATCATTCAATGCCTTAAATGATTGTAGTTTGATACCACAATCAGATTGGGGTGAAGGTAACATTGAAGCTTTGTCTCTATGGTTTGATTGGATGGTACTAGAAATGATAGAACTATCATGATTTGACTTTGACCTATTCCTTCGAGCATATGCATGACTTTTCACATTAGGAGGTAAGCTGGCAGAATCTCCAGTTTCTTTTGGAGTACAATTCCCATCTGGCCATGGGGATTGCTCTGATGATGAAGCAGTTCTTTTATTAGTGCGCAAACCGCTTCTTTCTTCGTCGAGGAACAAAACACTGTCTGTGAAATTTAACTCCCTTCCAGAAAGAGCCCCAGAATACCCACTGCTTTCAGCAGAGTCTCCCTGCGGAGAAGTTGCTAAGCCAAAGGTTCCTTTTGACTCACTATAAAAACAAGAGGGAAAACATACACTCATCATATATCACACCCTCGTTTATTTACAGAATCATCTTAACTAACTACTTACTGCTCTAGCAGCTGCTCTGGTACACAATCAGAATGTACAACTATTGAAGCTACTGGGCCAAATTTGAAATCCAACGGGTTTCCACCCTGTGAAGCAAGATACATGATTGCTTTTATAAATAAACAAGCAAGGAAACAAAATACAAGAGAATATGAAAGACCATGCAAGCCAATACAATTACCTTTTCGAGAAATTCTAGCTCTCTTTTTCGCTCCTCCCGGACATCATACTTCTGCCTGTAGATCATGTAAATTATCAATGATATTAAGTATACAGCATTAGCTGCAGTAACAGCTTAATATTTTTGCTAGCAACATGAAGCCTTTTTACCACCTCCAATGAAAAAAAGTTAATAATCACATGGGTACTTACCACGTTTTACCGTGTTAATTTATAAATTTCCTTGAGTTCCAAAAAAATTTTGTAACAATATGGATTTAGCCTTCCCACAAACTAATGGGATTACTCCCGCAATCTAGCACACCTATCATTTACAATATTAAATACCAATCTACCCAGTCCTTTGTCCATGATTTAAGATTTTGAGGTGAGGAAGGTTCAGGCCATGAAAATATATATAAATGAATTTTTATTAACTGATAGGATTCATTCACTTCAAGTTGGGCTATTTCCTAATTAGGCATATCCAAACAGGTGTGGTGCCAGGAATTTGAGACAGTGGGTCAGAATTTAAAGACTTTATTAAAAAATAATTAGAAATTTATAAGTTGGGTTTGCTTTGGAGTCCGATTAGGTATTTTACCCACAAATGGGTAAAAAAACTCTTGTAGTAGACTAATTAAACAGAATTTCATCTACCTATTTTATTAGTATTTGAAAATATTCAAGGGGTCAAAAATCCAAGGGGGTCGAAATCCCATAGTCTTCACAAAATAGGCAAACTACTAAAATTCTGGTGTCACAATCTAAAGGTGTAAAAAATCGAAGGGGGGGGGGGGGGGGGGGGGGGGGGGGGGGGGGGGGGGGGGGGACCTCCTAGTATGTATGTGCCACCACCCCTAAAGCCAAAGCATTTAAAATAAATGGCAATCCAAAAGTAGTTTCCATTTGATGTGCTAAATGTAGGATAGATGGAACAAATCACAATAATAACAAAAACATGTTATGCATCCCAATTAAGGGGATAATTGGCCTACTTTTGCACACACACATTTATGGCATGAAATCTCACATACATGTGTACTAGCATGCATACATACATATGTCTAACATGCATTGTGAAGTCATGTAACTTTGATAACTGTTCATTGATCATTTATCTCTTGTTTGTAACTTCAATGTCAAAGAATCATTATATTTACAATTTTCCCTCTTCTCTAAAGGTACAACCAATTTTGAATAGGTCAAATTGATCACAACGTACTCTGAATAAGTAAAATATAAACTATTTTTTTAATAGATAAGGTTTATTAAAACTAGGTAACAAGTACTTATGCATATTAAACAGATTAAATACATAAAATTTGAGTGTGTAGCGGTGGAAAATCAAGAAAATCAAAACTGTAATCACCAGGAATGGAATGGGAATTTCTTGGGTGGTAGCAATCACTACTCCCTTGTATGAAGGAATTGGGATTCCTTTGAAATCACCCTTTCTTCCCAAAATGCTTACTAAACAATGGGAATGGAATGGTCATTTCATTTCATTCTCAATTCCAACCTTTTCTAAATGTTCCATAATAGGCCATTTTGCTTCTTACACTTTCATGACTTTTAAATCAATATAACTGGAAATTATTACTTCCATACACTATATCGTGGTCCATTGCTAAAGCTAACTTTTCACCCACAAAAATTAAGATGCATGTAAATCAAGATTGTCCTTCAAAAATGGAATTGGCTCAAAAACATGTTGCAATATGCTTAGAAAACTTCTGATGAAAAATCCCATCAAACTTATTAGAGAAGTGAGAGGACTTATCCTAGAGACCTACACATTTCAAAACACTCAACCAAAAATTGTCCCCTTAACACATCATCTAACTTAAATTTACTATGACGTCAACCTTCCAAACTTTTCACAACTTCACTGAACACTTATTATTACATCCCAAACTCTACTATTTTGTTCTTTATAATTCCACATTCATATTCAGTATTTATTTTCTCATATACAAGCACATATTTCTATATGTTGGGCTCTTATGAGCTATGGTAAAAAAAATTATGGCCAGTGAAATAGGGCAAGAAAGAAGAGTATGATGTTAAGTACAAACAAAAATAAACATGAAAGTCATACGTACTTCAACTCTGCTTGGACCTTCTCTATTGCTGTTAGGTGCGATGAAGACTTGGTTTCTCGACCAAAGTCGCCATCGACAACACCACCAAATCCTCCCATGGAATTGATCACTACATTTACTGGAAAAGGATATTTGCCACACATCCATGTATATGAATTACATCATCCATATACCACGTGTCTTTGTATAAATAACCCAACACATAGAGATACGACTAAGAATCCCTAACAATGCGAAATGGTGAAAACATTAACAAATGAATACAAGTAATATGGGCTCGAAATAAATATAACAGAAGGAAATTTTCATAATACAGCTTGCCATGACAATGATTATACTCCAGAAAAGCATTCAGGATCTCATTGAACACGAAACACGAGAAATATTTAACTCGTTCTGAAAAAGTAACATAACATGTTCTTGTACAGACCAAAAACAGGTGCAGTTTGTACTTTATATGCCTTCTGAAAATCATAATATGCATCGTTTTACGTAGATTATGGTTACTATTGATAAATTTAACAAACATTAATGGACATGTATAATGGTGATTTCTCGTTGGCACTTCACAATACAAATCACCTCTCAAACGCAACAATGTACATCTTCCATGATGTAAAAGTCCCTTGTTCTTCCTATGTGGAAATATTTTCCTTAAACCACCAAATAATTCAAGTGAACAAATAGTTTTGCATTTCAAATACCCCACAGTTTAAATACATGCACATAAACAAATGAGACATCAATCTAAGCATAGCCAACCACTGTGCCATCTCAAAACAGCAAATCTTCAGCTTACTGAATTCTACTGTTTGAAGCTCAGAAGAATGCTACAAAAAGAGACACAATGTCATACGTCCAGTAAGCTCAAATTCGCTACTAAAACCGAAACCGGAGCGCTCATTACCATCCAAACTAAACGACTACCGCAGCGAAGCCAAACCCTAATAGATAAGATAACACACGAAGCTAACAATTTTTCACCAAACCAAAACGAAAAAAACGTCGAACTCCAACTTCCCAATTCCGCAAAACGAAACAACCACGAATCCACCCTAACCACACACACTCAGCGCGAATCGGAAACCCTAACAACCAAAGGGAAACCAAACCAACCTCTGAAAACCTCCCAACTCCTCGAATTCGACGTCGGGGGGGGTCCAACCCTAGAGTCCGGGAACGGGGCGGGGAGGAAGAGGAAAGCGAGAGGGGGGTGGAGGAGGTGGGATTTGAGTCTAGGGTTTGGTCGGGGCGAGAGAGGAGGACGTGGGAGCGAGAAAGGGGAAGGAGGGGAAGGGGGGAGGCGGGTTTTTTTTCGGATTTGACCCTCGGGTTTTGGGGATTTGAGTTCCGTGGAATTTGGAAATCTTCGTCGGGGATGGGTTTGATTTGATGTTTGGTTGACTTTTTTAAGTGTGGACTGGGGAGTCCGAATTTGGGACATGTTTTTATTATTATTTGGTGTGTTATTTGTGTGTACTAATCCTGCGTTTGTTTGGCTGTTTTATCAAGCCACTGTTGCGTTTAATTTGAGGAGTTTTAATGAATAATGTTAATGGCTAATAAATTGTACACTTAGTTTTGGTGGATAAGTCAAATAGTGAAGAACTTAACTTTTAATGCAAATTAACGTCCCACTTGCATTTGTTCGCCTTATGAGTGTAGACTTCTCCTCCACAAATCATACGCTTGTGATTATAAAATTCCTCTATTTTATTTCAGATTTAGACCTTCATCCCAAAATGGCCCATAATATCGTGACTCATGAAGCATAACTGCCACATTGGATGATAATTAGGGGGTGAGCAAAATCTGGTCCGGGTTCGGTCCGGATCGGAACCAACCGGTCCGGATTCAGATCCGGACCGAAACAAAAAATTTGGATCCGGTCTGGTTTCTGGTCTGGACCTGAATTTTTTTTCCGGTCCGGATCGGACCGATGCTCAGCCCTAATGATAATTGTGATAGGATTGTCATGTAAAGGTGCATTATCAAAAAGGAATCCTTACATTCTAAAGATAAGTTGTTGATTTCTAGCTAGGTTAGTTTGCGCATGGGTAAACTATATGGAATCTTACTACCTTGAGTTGTGATTCATAAGCTTTTATTGTGTATCTATCTATCAATTAATATCATCTGCCCTTACCCGAAACTTCGTTATATTTTTCTTTCCTGAAGTTCAAAACGTGGCATACATATTATAATCTATCAAGGTGTGTACATTTACTCTTACCACATCTATGCCTCATCCCCTTGAGAAAGTGTGGATTACGACTTTTTTAGATATTATATATAAACATATATATAGTCCAACTGCTTTAGTGAGTTAAGGGGCTCATCTGATTTAGTTTAAGTCTCCTACGATCTCACTATTAGATCTTATTTAAGGTTAATCTCATGTTTCATTAGTATAATTGTTTTTCTCTTAATCTATCTTACAATTTGAGTGTTTCTGTGTGTGTGTGTGTGTGTGTATATATATATATATATATATATATATCTGTTCGGAAGTGTCAAAATTATTGCTATTTTTCTTTTTATTACGAGTATAAAAATTATTGAAGAAAGGGAAGTCCATACGTACGTTGACACTTATCAAATGACTGCATGTTCTTGAGACTCTTCCTTTCGCGCGTCTATATATATTTCTTAAAGAACTTCATCCAAGCTAACTAATGTTACTTACTAATTAGAAGTATTAGACAAACACCTCGGCCAATCAATCACGACCCAATTTACTAAATAGTAAGTATGATAGCTGACGTCCGCGCTGAACACGTACAATCAGGATTAATCTCACATGTGATGTGTTTAGACGTGGAACCTTTCTTTTTCGAAAGCATCGTATTCATGTCTATCCACATTTAGCACAATCATGTATTTGGACGTCCAGCATCAAATAATGGATAGGTTAATAAATCTCCATCTCCGAAACATTTATCTAAGATATATTATGAATTGAATTAGTTACAACAACTCGTATTTTACTAACTAGGATTGGGTCAATCTGGAAATCCCCGCTCTTGGATTGGTCAATAACAGATACCGGTCCCCATTATGATAATATGGGTTTTAGATTTACTTAAAAATACGTAATGCTATGGGGGGGGGGGGGAAATTATATCCTGCTTTCCTAAGTAAACACTCAAAATGAAGACATGTATGTCACAAACATAATCGTGAGTCTTAATATTTGATTACATTAGATTAGATATGGTTGGGGTATAAGATTGTTTCACTAAAAGACAAGACATGTCATGCATGATACTCGCAGATCTCATTAACCACGAACACTGGAGACGACCACACAGCCATCACACCACGTGCCAAATCCCTCCCTAGATTTGTCTGGTTCTGTTTGCACAGATTTGACTCGACCAACCACGTTAGTTCTGAATCCCGATCATTAACTCCATGAATCACAAACCTCGAATCATGTTGCAGAAACAAACTCAGAAATTAGAGTTGATGGTTGTGTTATATTGGTAGTTAAGAAATTGATGGACTATTCGTGGTTGGGAGACAGAATCCCGGATTGTCCGGTCTCCGGCACATGCATGGTCGCCGCCGGCAGCGCAACGTAGTAACCTCCAAAAACCGTATTTTTCGGATGTTGACGTTTGTGTATAGGTGAAATATTCATTAATAAGTATATGGTCATTGTTTGTTGACCTCGACTAATTAATTAAAAATTTAATCATTTGTTGAGATTGGATAGGTGACTAAACTCCGAGATGTAACTTGTGTTTTGAGAGCTTCGTGAATTATGGGATAGGCTATAAGTGTTTTATGGGAAATTTGAGATGCACGAGAGAATTAAGGAAAAAAGAAATTTCACAATAGTTTTATGTGAAGGGCTTTAAAGGCAAAAGTGTTTGGATAAGCCAATAGGGCCATAAGGTTGATCTTCTTTATATTTTACTTAAATATTAAAATATATCAAAATCAAACCACTTAGTTAAGAGGCTAAACTACCGATCTAAAAACACATGATAATGATTCGTTAACCTTTAGTTCTAATTGGTTCTTACGAATCTCAGTTTCCGTCAAACATCCAGTCTGGTTGGTGTCAACTTCTTGTTATAGGGACGTGCCATTGAATGCATGACATGTAATTATGCAATTAGTCGTTCTGATGACGCGATTATCTACGCATATCCTCGTTGTTAATTGCATGTACTTCAACACCCTGCAGTTTTAACTATTACCATTAATATACCATCTATTTTAAGATGATCATTACACGAAACTATGTCATCATGCTATTTTATATATATACTAGTGGTCCCGCACATTTTTTTAATAACTCCAAACCCTAATCCCTAGAAGAATGTATGCATGACATGAGCTCCACTCCTGCACTTAACAATTCGGTTTGGATTTTGATGATGGCAACATTTTTGTCCGCAGATATCTGAATAAAATGATAATTTAATTTTTAATTGGAAGTAAAATAAATGTACCTTTTTATATTAGTGTTCCTTTTGAACATAGGTACTGCATTTATATCTTTTATTTTGATATAAGTATTTTTTTTTGCATATATATCCTTTATTTTTGTATGTTGGGACCTTAGAAGTTAGAACTATCTTTGTATTAATTTCACCATCAACGTGGGTTAATCCAAACCCTTGGTTAAACAAATATCAACATAATCACATGATCGCACTCCGACCAACTAAATCGCATATACAACTAGTACTTCATTCGTTAACAACTTCCGAAGTTGATCTTAACTAATATAATATATAACATCATTTGATTCTCGCGGAAATAATAATAATAATTATAAACTAGTTATTTCAAGTCCTGAAATCATCAACAACATGAATAGAAGTCGACGAGATCAAGGAGGGTAGACTCGTGGTTGGTGTCGGAGTTCTGAAGCATCCAGAGTAGGTGCTCGAAAAGCACCACCTCGCAGCCGACCACCACGGACGGGTCCTCCTGGTCGAAGAGGACTTGAAAGAGAGGGTGGTCGACAAGGTCAGGGCTGAGGAGGTATTGTCGCCGTGACTGGCCCACGTAAACCGGCCGGAGAACGGATTCTTGGTCGGAAGTGGTGGTCTTGTTGGTGTTTGGTTGCAATTGGGGGGAGGGCTTGTGTAAGGTTGTGGTGGTGGTCTTTTGCTTTTTTGAGAAGGAGTGGAATTTCTTGAGGAAGGACTTGAGCTTCACTAGTTTGCCACCAATCATAGTAGGCTTCATCACTACTGCCATGAGAGAGAGAGAGAGAGAGAGAGAGTAATGAGAGAGGAGGAGAAGAAGAAGAAGAAGAAAAGAGTGAGAGAAGTGATTGTGTTTTGGTTAGGAGAGAAGTTGAAAGGCGTATATATAGAGGAGATATGGGAAAGGAGGCAATCCATGTTAAAACCTCAAGATGCGGATGTGCATATATTGTTTAATTTCATCTATCAGAAAATATATATTCCATGTTAATTTTTCCTATAAAATTGTTTTGTTTACGTAGGGAAGCATCACATGTTTGGTTGGAAGTGGTCCATTGCAACAACAGTCATTTTGTTGAGTTTCAACAGCTCAAGTCGGCGCATAATATGTAGTAATTGACTACTGGCCGGTAATTAAGTAGTATATAAACCATATATGTTGACTGTCCTCCTGAGTCGATATGGAAAAATTGTTTTTTTATACTTATATTTACCACCTAAGTGTCATATTTTTTATATATTCTCGCATCCTATTGCTTTTTTATACCTTTCTCATGTATTTTTATCACATTTATTCCATTTATCTGATTGAAGAATATTTGTGAAATTGAAGTTCATTTAAAGAATATCCATAAAAAAATTCTTTTTGATTCTATTAATAAATATAAACAAACATTAGATGTTTTGCGAGGATGCGTACACGAGTATAAACCCTGGAAAAATAACACGCTGCACACACAAGGGATACTTCGATCAAGATGTGATTGAAACTTTCATTTTCAAGGACTCTTTCTCATGACATGTTTTTCTCATCAAATGAAACTTTCAATTTCATGTGTACGAAATGTAGATCCTCTCCATGTGAAAGAAGATCACCTATACTCATGACATGTTTTTCTTATGTGCTCTTTGTAAAGAAATTGGTTTTAAATTCCTTATGAGCTATACATTTAAGACATATATAATAATGTCACACTAGTAACTAGTCCACAATTAATGGTTCTCTTCTCACTTAGATGGAAAAAATATATCTTGAATGTGATAAGTGAATTAGTTGGTTTCTTTATTATTATTTTCCAAATTCAGTTACGTGAAAAACAATATATAAACATAATTTTCTTAATTAAGTAATGCAATAGTTATCTTTTCAACCTGATATGGGTAAGACCGTAAGAGTTGTCCTATTCAACAAAGACCCCATCACTTTTGTCACATCCATTCAACATATTTCCGGACTCTCGTTCACAATTCCAACTCCACTAATTCTCTTTCCCGCTCTCAAGCTTTTTGTTTCTTATTTATTATCCCAGTTGCAGAAGAAATGATTGATAGTCTATCTTATTTTATTATCCTACTTTCTTAAAGAAAATTCTAAACGTGTTTTTTTCCTAAACCTATGGAGCTTCCGACTTTGGCATATAGGTGTAAATTTTTTCACACAAGATTTTTCCCTCCAAAAGTTCTTCCTGTCATTAAATATTTACCATACAAAGTTTTGTCTTTGGATTTCTTCTTCTTCTTGTTTTCCTTTACTCCACATGGGTATGAGAGGTATATACGTGTGAAGTTTTTCAGTAGAGATTTTCCTTCCAAAACTTCTTCATGTCCTTAAGCATTTAACATCCAATGGGAAAACCTTGTTCTTGACCCATCTACTCCTATTCTGCATTAATGGCTTCTGATTATGGTTAGGAAGTAGTGCTCTAATCTTTACACTTTCATTTTTTTCTTTCTCTAATCTTTACACTTATGTTTTTTTCATAGTTCCTCGTAGTCTCTCGTTGTCAGAGGATCGAGATGCCAACTCAATGACGATCAATCAGTCCATAGTCATGACGATATTGACCTAGATATATCACATAATATTTATGTTCCTGAGTCAGTTGGTATTGTTGTATCTGACTCAGATATATCTGTTCCAGAAGTACCAGAAACCCCAGACGTCCAACTTCCATCGAGTGGTATGTTATTCGTTGATATAGAGTCTGCGATGCAATTCTACGAGCATTATGCCACAGCATTGGGGTTTGGAATCAAGAAACGAAATTGTGTGTGGCGTGAAGGTATTTTGATGAGAGTGAAGTTTTCCTGTCACAAATCTGGGAACCCGCCACTGGTATGGAACATTTGCATATATCACATAATATACAATTCCTTAGATATATCTGACCGATGATCTGATCCGACCTGAGAGCACGAATTCTTTATGCACCTTCATATACCTTATATGTAACTCAGATATTAAGATCTTTGTGTTATAGACACATCTGAACTTAATTTACCTGTTATCGCACTCAGATATATCCAATTTTTGTTGTCAAATTGATCAAGCTACATCAAATATATCTGATTCGTTAACACAATGCAATAACATCTCACTTGTAGTGTAATAATTCATTGTGATATATATGTGTTATAGTTGTGTTACTGAATTATGTCCCGGATATATCTGGTTTATCGGTGGACATATCAGTTATATCACAAATATATGTGTAATAAAATGCTATGAATTAGTTCCCAAGAGATATCACTAGATGTATTTGTCATAAGAGTTATGAAATCATAGATATATCTTGTAGTTGAGAAACTAAACAAGTTACATCAAATTTATTTGTTTCATCAAAATAATTCAGTAATGTCCAACTTCTTGTGAGATCAATCACTTTCACATTTTTGTGTTAAGATAAACTAGCAATTAGTCCGGAAAAAAAGCCAGAATATATCCCATATTTATAACACCAATGGAAGCTATAAATATGGGGTATATCTCATATTTACCCCACTTGGTATGGTTTTAGATTGATTCTCTTTGTTTTACCTTCATATATCATATGTGGCCCGTATTTGCAGAATCCAAATTGTCATCTTTATCATATGCGCCCTAGTGTGAAAACAAGATGTCTGGCTAGCATCAGATTTTCACGTACATCCAATGGAGGCTATAAATATGGGAAGATCATACCCGATCATAATCAGTACTTCCTTGCACCCTCTGGGGTGCGATATCTGATTTCCAAAAGAAAGGTGTCTGACCAACTACGTAAAAGAATTGAAGTTAATGATCGTGTGGGTATACGACCGAGCAAAACCATGGCATCCTTCGTTGTGGATGCCGGGAGTTATGCTAATGTTCCTTTTATTGAGAAAGATGTTAGGTCAGTACTCAATTATATTATGAAGTCTAACGCTTGATAGTCCTTCTAGAATGATTTATTGTCTTATGTTTAGGAACGAAGTACGTAAACAACGGAATTTACGCCTTGGCGAGGGAGACGCCGAAGCCCTTCACACTTACTTCAAGAAGCAACAAAAAGTGAATTTTAGCTTTTAATACATAATGGATTTTGATGATAATGGTTGCTTAAGAAATGTTTTTTGGGCAGATGGACGATCACGTATTGCCTATAAGTATTTTGGTGATGTTGTGTCTTTTGACACCACGTACCTAACCAATAAATTTGAAATGCCATTTGCACCCTTTGTGGGAATCAATCACCATGCTCAATCGATCTTGCTTGGATGTGGTTTACTATGTGAGGAGACTACCCAAAATTATGTTTGGCTTTTTTCAACTTGACTTGATTGTATGCACGGTTAGTTCTACTTATCACATGATTTGGAAAAGATTACATTTCCAAAAATACAATATTTTGATATCATTGTTGATATATTATAAGTTAGATAACCTTTTTGTATGTAATCTTACACTTTTTAGGTCATCAACCAATGGCGATCGTAACTGATCAATCTCGTGCAATCATGAAGGCAGTGATGTTTCCTTTTTTGAACATGAATCATATTTCCAATCTGTGAAAACTAACCCTCTAGGTGAGACATCTTCTCTCCCTACCTTTGATGTGTTTGAAATCTCTCCTCTTGTAGAAACTCCCATTCCCCATGACAGGGGAGACGAATATACCACAGGTACCACAGAGGAGCAAAATGACGAACAAGTGGAATCACAAGAAGAGGTTATCGCAAGGAGGTCCACAAGACCTACTCGCACCCTATCTCGTCTCCAAGATTTTATTACTTACAACGTCACTTACCTCATCCAAGATTATATTTCTTACAACGTTATTTCTTCCTTTCATCGAAATTTCTTGAATGTAATCGATAAAGATAGTGAACCTACCTCCTACCATAAAGTCCTTAATTACCCACATTGGGTACGAGCCATGAAAGATGAACTAGATGCTTTAGAAAAAAATCAAAGTTGGATTTTATTTCTTCAAAACCAGGAATAAAACCCGTAGGATGTAAATGAGTATATAAATCGTAGAAAATTGTAATTGATCCTTACACACTAGGTTCCTTATAGAAGTTACACACGAAATTTCACATAATTTGGACTTCAATAGATCACCCAAACTTAGACCGGAAAACACTAAACCTGAACCCTAAATGTCTGCCCACATTCGGTCGACCGCAACAGGCTGTTCGGTCGACCGGATGATCAAAGTATTCTGTTTTGTGTTTCCCTGTCTAGTTTCGGTCGACCGCACCATCTCTTTCGGTCGACCGTTTGAACTCACTTTTCCGACCGTTATTTTTGTCGTATATACCCAACGGTCGTATTCGTATTAAAACAAAATACACCCCCATATACTTTTCCAACGGTCGAACCATCTACCCTGTCCGGTCGACCGTTTTATCTTGTCAAAATTCCCTGCTATCGGCCGATACTATTTCGTTCAACCGATCCAAATTTCCCTCTACCGAAACGTAAGTTCGGTCGACCGTTTATTTAATAGACTTAAGTGTTCAGTCGACCATTCCATATTTCGGTCGACCGTGTCTTTAACGAACCTAAGAGTTTGGTCGACCGTTGCACCTTTCGGTCGACCGTTTCTGGACAGATTTGCAGCCCGATTTTCTGTTTTGTGTGATTTGCACAAAACCCAATCAAATCTTGTCCAAACGGCTAGAAATCTTTAGGAGCTTATAAATAGAGGATCAAAACTTGTTGTTAACAGAACTCTCGAACTCCAATTGTCCTAATACATTAGAGAGAAACCTCAATCCTCAAAGCTCCCATTTCTACACTCCATAAGCCTAAACTATACACACTTGATCGATTACTCATCCTACTCAAAGTGTGCTCAATTAGAGAGTGAATCTCACTCAGTTACAAAGTTTGTCAAAAGAGTATAGACTTCGGTGAGAGCCCGAAGTGATCCTTCTCGGATTGTGAGAAGAGGATTCCAAGCTCGGCGAGGGTTGTTCGCGAGTTTGACGGTTGTAAGGCGTTGTCTCCCGGCCTGGAACGGGGAGCGGATAGTGAAGTCGTAGACAGAGCTCGCGGAGTCGAGCGGAGCTTGCAAGAGAGGACTAGGACCCAGGTGGGGTGCCGAACCTCTATAAAATCCCCGAGTCGATTTGTGGTTTGCATTTTTCTTTCTCTACTTGTGTATTTGTTTATTCCGCTGCGCATTTGATTGCTTAATCGAGTAGAGAATCAGGATTAGCCATTAATTGTGGACCCATAGACCCACACGATCCAACACGAACAAGGCCCTCGGTCGACCGATACATAAAATGTATTTAGGGTATTTTTTATTAATACGAATAAGATCGTTGGGTATATATGACAAAACAAACAGTCAGAAAATAATTGGGACTCGGTCGACCGAACTTAGGCAGTTAAACACTAACAAAATAATTGATCACTCGGTCGACCGAACGGTATGTTTCGGTCGACCGAATGTGGGCAGACTGTTTGGGTTCAGGTTAAGTGTTTTCCGGTCTAAGTTTGGGTAATCTATTGAATTCCAAATTGTGTGAAATTTCGTGTGTGACTTCTATAGGGAACCTAGTGTGTGGTTGAGTAGTTTTTAGCTCAAGTATGCTCAATTACACAAAGTTCCTAAAGACTCAAAGAAATACAAAATACATGTCTTCAAAAGAGCTTGATTACATGTCTTGACTTGATTTCCTTTCTTCCTTGAGTCTTGATCACCTGTAGAGGTTAGCACAAAACAATATATATGCAATGCAATATGTGTGCTACTCTACATGATCATAATTAAGATTAGGTTGATTAAATCATCAAAACATAGATTAAGGCCAAAAAGCCAACAAGATGATTGTTGGTGCAGAGACAAATTATACTTCTGAACCAAATATATTTGGGTTAGATATTTGGCTTTGAAATTTTATATCTGGAATTTTAAAGTTCTTGAAGTTAGCAAACAATTTTATATCTGGATGTGTGGATAAATAAAACTCATTATTCCATAAGCACATAAGTAGAACTCATATATATCTGACTACTCCAACAATTTCCATTAACTTTTACTCCTCTCATTTTATCTAATTCCCGCTACTGACATCACCGTGATTAACCCAGATATATATGTTGCCCTCATATATATCTTATTGTTTATCTATCGTCAGATATATCTGATAGTATATTTTCATTAAATCATGAATGAAATCCATGTAATTACAGCTTAGTTAAATTTTTCAAAAAAACCAAAACAAGAAATATATGGTTATTGTAGATATATTCGGTTACCCCAAATAATCTTATTATCAACACAAATATATCTTATTACTAACAAGTTTGTGGTTATCCCAAATATATCTTGCTACCGACATCACTGTGGTTGCCTTAGATAATCAGATATATCCAGAGTTTATGCATGTGGTGAATGAGATAAAATGAGTAGGTAAAGTTAACGAAGATTGTTGGAGTAATTAGATATATCTAGATAAATCTAACCCAAATAAATCTGGCCAAAAGAGTGTTTGCAGATATAAAATTCCAAAGCCAAATATCTGACCTAGATATATCTAATGCAACTTGATCGATTTGACAACAAAATAAGATCCAGATATATCTGGATGTGTGGATATCCACATATATCTTCATCTGAATGTGTGGATGTGCATATATATTTGGATGTGTGGATATGCGGATATATCCGACATACTCTAACAATCTCCATTAACTTTACTTCACTCATTTTATCTCATTCACCACATGCAAACTCAATCCACATGTATATATTTTCCGGATATATCTGATTATCTAGGCTAACCAAAGTGATGTCGGTAGTCAGATATATCTTGGGTAGTCACATATGCAAAATAAAAAATAAAAAATGAATTGAGAAATGAATAAAAAAATAAAATAATAGGATGGGTAAGAAGAGAGAGAGAATGAGCGAGAAATATTTGTTAACGGGAGCCCAAAAAACCCGTGAGAAATGAACCCACGTAGCACTGCGCGAGATTTTGTCATCCCTTGCCTTTTTCTTTGCATTTTCTGCCTGAACTGCTAAACATCGCCCTAAAATTACTTAAATCGCCCCTTGAAATTACCAAATTGCCCTTCATCCTATTTTTGCTTATATATCTCACAATTTCACTCTTTTTTCAAAACTTTCTCTTCCTATACCTACTACAGAAGATTAGGAATGTCTCGGAGGCCAGACAAGCAGCCAGCAGTTCCCCCGGTGTACCCGTATACGGTAACCTTACTTTATTTATTTGTTTTTAAAAATAAAAAAAAATTAAAAAAAGTGGGGGGCGTCCGAGGGAGACGCCCCCCACTAGCGGGAGACGTCTGGGGAAGACGTCTTCCCGATGGAGGAGACGTCTTCGGCAGACGTCTCCCCCAAAGAGGAGGCGTCTCCGACAGACGCCTCCACCATAGGGGAGGCGTCTCTCGCAGACGCCTCCACAATTTTTTTTTTAAAATTATTAAATCTGATAATTACTTTAATAAATTGTGATAAATCTGAAAATTTAATTTAACAAATTCTTATTAAGTTTAACATTTGTGATATTTAGTTTTAACAATTTTTGATTTAGTTTAACAATTGTTTTAATTTAGTTTAACAAATTTTGATTTAGTTTAACAATTGTGATAATTTAGTTTAACAAATTTTGATTTAGTTTAACAATTGTGATAAATATGATAATTTAGTTTAACAAATTTAACAAATTTGTAATTAAAATTTCAATTAATAGTCATCGGGTCACAGTGGAGGGAAATGCAAGTCGATACCATTACACGCCTTCCGTTCTTTAGAGGATGATTCAGCACCGCGTCATCCACGTAGACGGGGGATATCTGCTTCGGTCAGGAGGGAGAGAGAGACATTACGTCGTCGTGAGGAGGATGATGATTCCTTCGATGATGAGCATGTGGACAGTCCCGACGACGGGAGCGACGATGATGACCCGTATGAGTTAGAGCGCCCGGAGGTGGAGAGGCAGGGGGAGTATAGCAGAGGACGTGGTCGAGCGGGTAGTTCTACTTCCGCCGGATGGATGGTGCGGAAGGGTAGGGGTGGGAGGTTTACGACCGGGGATTCGAGCTCGTGCACTGTTGATCCCCGCGCTCAGAAGAAGAAGAGGGTCCAGGACGATTCTTGGATCGTGAGCAGTATGACGCCTGGTGGTCCTTTAGATGGGAGCGTCATTCCTAGTTTCTGGGGTCACATCGCTAGACGGATCTGGGACGGAGAGGATCGGAAGGTTCTGAAGTGCCATAATCGGCACAGAGCCTGTACACTCTCTGATGAAATCATTCTCAAGGTTTCAAATTGCATCATAATGCGGAGATTTGGATGAGATCATACACTCGTGGCATACTCAGTTAGGCATCTCCGACCATGATTCGGATGATGAGTAGGCTGATCTGTTGTACCGTACTCTTAGTATTTGCATTTATATTTGTTTATCTGTCGTACGCTTATTATTTGTATTTGTGTTTGTGTTTGCTAACATATCGTACGCTTATTATTTGTATTTGTGTTTGCTAATTTGTCATACGCTTATTTTTTTTATTTGTGTTTGCTAACGTATCGTACTATTATATATAATGCAAATAAAGCAAACATATCAAAACATATTACATAATAAAGCAACAATATATAGTGTACAAACATATCAAAACATATTACATAATTGGTACAAACATATCAAAACATATTACATAATTGTTGCCAAGATGCTATCCTATTTTGGTACTCCAGCTCCCATCCAATAACACTCTCATCTCGTACTTGAAACCACAGAGTCGCTATAGGAGGTACGGGGAATCCCTCATTCAAATCCAAACGAATGTAATGAGCGTAACTCCCTAAATGAGCAATAATCAACTCTTTGCATGGTCTCGTCACGGTAGGTGGACTCTCCCAAGGTAGAACTGTAAGACATGGGTACAACGAACCATCATTTCCGAGAGAGAAGAACATAACTGCACACTTGTAAAAATTTGCAATGGGAAACAAGTCCGTCCACGTCTCCATGTAGTGATTCTCGCCACAAGGTCCCCCGCCCCAATTAATCCGGTGACGAGCCTGCGCCACACCGTCGTAGTATACGTGCTCATAAAAGATGGGTTCGCAGCTAGCTCATTTGAAATCGAACGACGGGCGAGTTGCCAATTGTCTTCACCACCGTGAAAAACATCGGCGACACATCGAAATCCACAGTTTCCATCAGCACGTACATCATTCCACTGGTGTAGGAACGGCATAATGATTCCTGGAATCCTATCCGCATATGGAAAGTCGTCTACGTCAGCCCGCCCAGTCACTACAATATAAACAAAAAATACAGTTACATATAATAACAAAAGATACATATTTACTGAAATAAATAACAAAATTATAATAACAATAAATATAGGGATGGTATACCTGATCCTCCCCTCACAGACGAAGAACCAGAAGATCGACCACGACCTTTGCTTCCACTACCGGAAGAACGACCACGACCTCTACTCCCACTACCTGAAGATCGACCACTACCTCGCTCTGCATACTCAAACGCACTAGGGTCCCGTCGTGTCGACTTTCCACTTGGTCGACCTCGTAGCTTTGTTTTTTCTGCAGGCTCTCTCAAATTCGCATGTTCGGGGTGTAGCTGCTCGAATAAAACCCGAGAGGCAGATCGAATTACGGTGGGGTCACTTCCTGCAATCTCATCAACCAGGCTGCGAAAATGTTCGGCGTCTTGAGCTGCCTGAGACACAAACTCTGCGTTCCCGGCTCCTTCCCCAATGACAAGTGTCCTCCAGAACGAATGAATATGCTCTAAGTAAATTCCGTTGTCTGATTCAAGACATCCGCGGATGGTACATGCGCAAGGTATCCCATGAGAAGTCAGAAAAGCGCACTCACAACGATATTCAACTTCATCATCTAACTCTTGCATTCTTTTCACCTCCTGACTCAGCAATTGCAAGCAGTGATGCGAAACTCGACCATTTATGTGACGATATAGAGCATGTCCGAAATTAGTCAAATTTCGCCATCTCGAGTCTTCAAGAGCGTTTCGAATATTCGTCAGCTGCATTTCAATAGCCGCGTTGACGCGCTCGAAAAGAGTGTCCAGAGCTGCAGTCGATGTAGAAATCCACTCTTTTAGAGCCGAATGAGCACTTTCGACCCTACAATTCGTGGTGTTCCCAAAACGAAGGACTTTGTTCGTCCAATTCAGCACAAACTTTTCTTTATGCACCAACCACGTGGTGTCCAGATACTCCGTGATAGCCGGCCACGATCTATACAAATCTTTCAGAGCATACACAGCTCTATCATACTCGGCTTCTGAAGTAGAAAGCATGATTTTCCTCCATCTTCCACGCCTCAAAGTCTCTGCCATCTGCTTATTTTTCCCGAATACGTGGTATGTGTAGTTCAATACGTCTTTGTTGATGTGCCATGTGCAGAGTAAATGAGCAGAGTCAGGAAATACCTCTCTCACTGGTCGCATAAGGCCTAACTCCCGGTCTGTTATTATTGCAGTCGGGCTGACAATCCCCAATAACAGATCTCGCAACTTCTCCATCACCCACAGATAACTGGAGTAAGTTTCATCCATCAAAATCGCATATCCAATAAGGAAATTCATGTTTGTTGGTGTGACCCCAATCATTTCGAACAAAGACATCTTATACTTGTTCGTCTTGTAAGTCGAATCCATGCAGATAACGAAAGGATATGTCCGCAACAACTGGACTGACGTCGGATGTGCCAAAAAAGCGTGAGTGACGACATCAGTTTCTGGATCCGCCATAATCCAATGTAAGTACTCACACTGCACTGCTTGATAGAGAAACTGCTGGACGGGATTCCGGTCTTCAGATTTTGTCCTCCTCATGTAATCTCTGAAATTATAAATATGCCTTTGATTTGGATTGTCCTCCGGGAATTTTTCTTTTACTGCCTTCAAGATGTTCCGTGGTTTTGCTTGCGCCTCAGTCATATCACGAACAATCTTCTTCGCCCCAGAACTTAGACCACTAATTTGACGATGACCCTCTGGATAAACTGTCAGTCTGTGGTTGTGATGTCCGTGAGCACTATTAAAAACCACAACCCATCCATCACGATCTCGTCGCTCCACCACTTTTATTAAGAAACGGCAACCGCAACCCTTTCTTTTGGTGTTTCTTCGAAGTGCAGTATCCATATCCCGAGACTCCATTTGATTTCGTCGGTCGCATCTCAAATAATAATCCATCCGACTATCTGATCTTGTTTTGTACGACGACACGACCAAAAAAAACCCAGCTCCAATAGCTACTTGTTTGGCCCATTTACATGCTTCATCGATTGTTTCAAAGATTTGTGTAGTTTGAAATAACTCACTGTAATCCACTCCATCACCACCGAAATCTTCCAACGGAACCTACAAAAATAAAATCGAAATTAAAAAAATCAAAAAAAATTCGGGCGTCTGTATTAGCCGCCTACCCCATGGGTGGGGCGTCTGAGTTAAACGCCCTCCCCAAGGGTGAGGCGTCTGCGTAGGACGCCTGACCCTAGGGAAGGGCGTCTACTACAGACGCCTTACCCAAGGGGAGGACGTCTACGTAAGACGCCTCTCCCATTGCGTAGGCGTCTGCGTTAGACGCCTCGGCCAAGGGGAGGACGTCCTACGCAGACGCCCTCACCTTGGGGGAGGCGTCTAATGCAGACGCCCGACCCAAAATTTGCCCCGCGCCAGGCTTACCTCACCGGATGCATCACCCTCGCCAGACATTTTCGTGGTGTTTTTACTGATAAATTATGAATATACAAGACCGTAGGCTTAATTTATAGACACGGGACGATATGGGTATTAAATATATTGTTAAGGACACTTTGGTAATTTCAAGGGGCGATTTAAGTAGTTTTGGGGCGACGTTTAGTAGTTCCCTTTTCTGCCGCCAAATTCTTCTGATCCCTCCACAAATGTCTACTGTATGGCAAACCATGCCTCCACAAGTTTTACACATCTTCATGTTGGAAATAAACATTTAACCTTTATCACCTTTGCGATTTTGACAAAAAATCTCCATACAAAAGAAATTGGACGAAATTATCCTTCACATCCACAACACGAAAACTGAAGACCTCACTGGCTCACTTTACACACACAAATTAGTAGTTTGGATTAATATTGGACATTTGGACCCAAAATAGAATAAGTGGAAAAAGAAGATATTGTCTCTTTATGTCAAAATAGGAAATGTCATCTTAAAAAATGTAAAAAATAATTACTAGACAGACGAACTTATTACAATCTGAAGACTAAAAAGGTAAGTGTCTATCTTCAAAGACGAATACAAATTGCTTCTGCTAAAAAATTATATGAAGGTCCAAACTACAATTTACCCAAAGAAAACACATTAACTTTACAAGAAACCCCCTCGAGTTTTGTGTGTGTAACTTCAAGATCCCACTAGACACCTCACCACTTCTCCAGAACTTTCCGCTCCTCACAATTTATCCAAACCAAAACCAAAACCAAAACCAAAAACCAACCCAACCCAACCCAGTTGGGCGGAAGCAAAGCATTCCCACTCCCGACCACGCCATGTCCTCCACCACCCCTCTGCCTTCCCCCCGGCGACGACCCAATGGTGCGACGACGCAGCCCGACGTGCTGGAGAAGGAGAGGTCGTATGTGTTCTTCTGGGACGTGCCTGGACTCTCCAAGTCTGATATCCAGGTGAGGAAATATTAGGCAAGGTTCATCTGTTGTTATGAGTTTTTTAAAAAATAATAATAATTTGGCCGGTACTTGAAATATAGAAATAAAGATGTGTAGAACAACATTAATTAACTAGTCATTTTGTAAAATTTCTGAAATTGAAGTTTTTGTTAAATAAAACAAGTGGGACTTAAAAACAAATGAAAGTTAGAATCCTCTATTTCCTATCGCCAGCATTTGACCCAAGTCGATAACACACTTTAATATGTTTTAGTTTTTCTTTGGTTTCCTGTTGGTGCACTCGATGGGGTAAATGTGAATTCTGATTGTGGTGGATGAATAGGTTACAGTGGAAGACGGGACAATGTTAGTAATACAGAACAATGGCAAGAGGAAGCGTGACGATTGCGATGAAGAAGGATGCAAGTACTTACTCATGGAGCGAAACGGGTGTCACAAGTTCACATGGAAGTTTCTACTACCTGAGGACTCCAATGCCAAAACTGTGACGGCGAAATGCGAGGATGGGGTTCTCATGGTTAGCGTTGATAAGCTCCCCTTTCAACTGGTAGGAAGGCCTAAGACTGTGGAGGTCACAGTTGTTTGATTGGATTGTCTAGGATTAGATTAGATTTTAATGTTGGCAATGTTTATAGTTTCCATGTGAAATGGAAGTTGGAAAACGTGTTTAGGATCTTAGAATTTGAGAACGGTGGTAGGTTTGGTGACTTGCTTTTTTAATGGTTTTTAGTGGATGTATGTTTTTGGAAAGCGTTTCTGTAGAATTTTATTGCTCCATGTAGTTTTTTTTGTTGATGGATGCAAATCTTTGTTGCTTCATTTTCTTTTGTTGATATAGAAAACTTCCAGTTACTTGACCTTAAGTAGTCGAGATGTTTGCAGCAACGTTAAGGCGGTCCGATTTATTCAAACACGCACCAGCTATTTTGATTTGCTGAGAGTTTTGAAGTACGATCAAGCATGATTGTTTATGCTGCTTTGAATTTGTCAAGACTGATTGGTAGTCTAAGCAGGAAATGTCGAGTGAATCCTTTGTTTAGCCTTTAGACGGAGATGGTCATTCCACAAGAAGATCACAAGGCATTTGCGATATTTACATTTATATCCCGAACTACAATATTTAGAAAATACACATGCGTTAATATGTATTCATAGGTTTTGTCTCGCTGCTGCGCCGGAGTCGCTTTGATGTTTAAACCTTTTGCAGCCCAACGCCATATTGGACACTTAATTGAAGACCCATTCATTTTCCGAGCTGTTCAATATAGTATACGTTCCAACAAAAAAAATAAATCGCAAGGACGCAAGGAACATAATGAATTATCATGAACATACATAAAACGCTCTATACAACTGTGGGTGTTAATTAAACAATAAGCTAGCAAAGATACAAGTGCAAGCTCTCTGTGTACTCTGTACTCGAACAACAACTGCTGCTTTACCACAGCGAGGACTCTATACATATAAACAAGGTATATACAGCCAGAGACAAAACCTTCTAAGAAATAGAATTTACAAACAAATCTGGACCAATAGAGTGAAAATCTTTCCCACATGTATCTGTATTGCAATCCAACCACATCTGTACCAATTTAACCACTCTTCAGTCCCAGCACCAACTTTCTTTCAGCATTGGCAATTTCAGGCTCCCTATTTACGTGAAAGTAGGTAATGCTGGACGATCATATGATTGACATCATTTCATGCTCATATTTGTATCTTATATCCATTATCTTTCACCTAAACAATGCTATGTCACGAGTTTTATGTTTAGTTTTCAGGAATAAATAGGTTTGAAGAGATGAAGCATAAAAGGACCCAAAAGCTGTGAAAAAGGACTGAATTGTGAGATCTGGGGACCAAGATGCAAGGAAAAAGGACCTGATTGCAAGACAGAAGGACCTAAGAGCAAAACAGAATACTCCACACCATCATGGGGAGTATTTTACCAATTCGATTCGGGTCGGAGCTCCAACAAGTCAAGTAACCGCATCCAAGACCAACAATACCATCCAGGAAAGCCTCCAAGAAATCCCAGACGAATCCGGACCCTGTAGACCGCCAATTGGCGGTCTGGAACCGCTAATTGGCGGTCCAGGTGGATCCGAATCCGTTTAGCTTTTTCTGGTGTGTGTATTAGAGCGTGCTTATTCTATTTATGGTATTTGTTTAGTCCCACATCGGGGGATTGTCCCGGTTTAGCTTTTTCCATGGCTATAAATAGAACTCTTCACCTTCCATTGTAATTACTCCATGCTTGTGGCCATTCTCCCTAATTGAAGTGGAAGCCTTGAAGCAAGAAACTCAATAGGGAGATGCTACTGGTATTGTGAGTCTTCAATTAATAAAATTTGCTTTGTTTTGTGCTTCCTTTATTGTTTATGCATGTTTTAGTTTAATCGTCTTTTCATTAATTTTTAGTAGCTTAGTTAATATGTTTTCTTTACTTAGCTTAATAACTAGTGTAATGTTTAGTGAGTAAAACCACTCCCCTTTTGGGGGGTGGAGATGATTATCATATATGCAATTAAGGAAGGATGAATGTTTATTATGAAATGTGTTGATTAATATGAATGCATGCTTGCTTGTTAGAATAGAACACTTCACTAGATGGGTTTTGCCATGATAAGTAGACACCTCCCATGCTTGTTTAGTCTCTTAAATAACCAGCTTGTATGTATGAATGTTAATCAAAATAGGTTAGTGATTTAATTGATGGGTTTTGCCATGATAAGTAGACACCTCCCATACATGCAAACACTACCTACACTTGTGCCTATAGGAAGATCTTCTTGCCTCCTTATTGTGTATGTGTAGTCACTCCACCCCTCAAGGGGTCTCTCTCTTATTGATTCCTGCATAGTATCAAGTTTTTCTTGCTTAGTTGTAAGTTCATTGTGTGTTCCTTTCGTTCGCATTTCATACTTCTTAGCATAGTTTAGTGTAGAGTAGCTTAATCAATCTTTCTCTCCCAATCTTTGCCACTTGATTTCTGATAAACAAGAGCGAGCTCACCTCCCTGAGGACGACCCGTACTTGCCACCGCTTCATCGCGGCCGTGCACTTGCGGTAGAATTAAAACGTTCAACAAGTTTTTGGCGCCGTTGCCGGGGAGGTGCCAGTCCAGACTCTTGTTTGGACGATTCGAGTGGATTTAATTTTTGTTTTGTAGTTTTCTTTGTTTCAGGAGACTCACATTGAGAAGGGGAAGCATCTGGTGAAGTTTGGAGGCGGTTTGAGAGAAGAAGACCGCCAATCAGCGGTCTACAACCGCCAACTGGCGGTCTGGTTGTTTCATTTCACCTCGAAATTTCTTTGGAGTATTTCTTTATATGATATAGTCGTCTGGGACTTAATTTGGCATGTTTTGACTTATAGTTTGTTCCCAGATCAATAATCAAACCCCCCCTTAAGCAACTTGGACCCTAAAACTCAAAGCAAAAGATTTGGCATTCTTTTTGTTTAGGCCATGCATCATGTATGTGACTTAGGCATTTAAATTGTCTTTTATCTTAGCTTTATTTTCTGTTGCTGAGAGCTGGCGTGAGGTACGCACCTTCTACTCTCATTCATGCATTTCGTATGAACATGCATTAGTTAGTAGGAAGTGCATTGCAACAAGTGTGAGTTGAGCGTTGTTTGGAGAGTTGATTGCTAGATTTAGGACTCCAAAACGCTACTAAGGAGGGGCTGTCCCATAAAAGATAAGGTGGGGGATTTCATCACCCTTTCCTTCGCCCCAAAAACCACACTAATCAAGAGCCTAATTTTAAAATCAAGTAGACATTGGCCCTAAGGATCTTGGACGCATTAGGAGAGTGATCCGGTCCCGACCGTCATGACCTGATCGGCGTTGCCCACTTTGTCGATAGTAGGAGAGACGAGATCCCCGGATCTTGGCTCACTTGCTGGGCTTTGTGGTCCTCGTTGTAGGGAGGTGAGGCGTGTTGAGGCCGTGTGACCTCGCAGTTAGGCGTCGTCTAGCTGTAAGGACCTATAGCGACCTTAGGATTGTTTGAGCATTGTTTGCTTGTGTGCTTCTACCTGTACCCATCCGCCGTAGCTTAAGGACTTCTTCCCTTCTCTCCTGAGTCATTCTTTCTCTCCTATGTTCCCTCGTCTTCTCTTCTACGTACATTCTTCATTTGAAAAAAAAAAAAAAAGAAAGTTGTGGTTTGTGTGTGCACCTTTGTGCATGCTTTCGTGGACACGAGACGAGAGTGGTCGTTTGACGAGGAGCGTTGTCAATCCGGCTTCGGTCATCGATTTCTCGACACCTTCCTCCTCTCGTGTCGCACGTAGTTCGGGTCCAATGGCTGCTAATTTCCGTGAAGAGGAGCAGTTGCTGGACCCACCTGTTCCACCTGTGCTTCCAGTTGTCGTTCCCATACCTCTTCGTGATCGATGCTACCCGAGCCGTACAGCTCTGCCCTCATGCATCGTATTGCCAGAGGCAAATGGGAACCATTTTGAGGTCAAGCCTCAGTTTATTTCCATGCTCCCTCATTTCACTGGGAAAGGTGACCCCTATATCTTTCTCAGGGAATTTGAGGAGGTCTGTGCTATGTTCAAACTGCAACAACTTAGCACAGACTCCATTCATCTTAGGCTTGTCCCCTTTGCGCTTAAGGATGACGCCAAGAAGTGGTTGTACAGCAACCAGGCGAATGCCTTCAGGACTTGGGATGAGTTTCAGTCTGCATTCCTCAAAAAGTATTTTCCAAATCATCGGACTCAAAAATTGAGGAACGAAATCAATTCGTTCTATCAACATGAGACCGAATCATTTCATGCATACTTAGAGAGGTTCAAGGAGCTACTATCCTCATGCCCTCACCATGGCATTGAGTTGTGGCGCCTGTGTCAGATTATCTACGAGGGTCTTCACATTCCATCTAGAACGCTCCTTGAGTCCATGTGTCAAGGAGAGTTCTTGGGAAAGGATGAAAGGGAGGCATGAGCTTTCCTAGAAGACCTCGCCGAGAAAACAATGCAATGGGAGAGTGTGAGAGAACCACCTGCATCATCTAGTATAGGAGCGAGGATCGCGAATGCAAACTCGACTAGATCGGGTTCCGCATTTGCTGTCGATTCCACTACGGCCACCGAGGCACGCATGACGGCCTTAATGCGCCGTATGGATTCGATTGAGCTCCAAAACCAACACGATGTATCTCATGTGTCTGCATCTGGTTCAGTTCCATGTCATTTATGTGGTAGGATAGGTCATATAGGGGGTGAGTGTGCATCCATTCCTCCTGAGATGGAACATGTAAATGCCATCTATGATAGATCCAGGAATGACCCATATTCATCATCATATAACCCTGGATGGAGGAACCACCCTAATTTTTCATGGAACCATAACAATACCCCAGGTGGTCCTTCAAACTTTTCTCGACCACCTAACCGACCACACTACCCTCCCATGCATTCACAGTCTCATCAGCCACCCCAAAGTCAGAATACCAACCAACCAGGTTTCCCAAATTCTAACAACTTGGAAACCCGGTTTAATTCGCTTGAGAACTTAACTCGTGGACTTGAGAACTCTGTAAAAAACTTTATGTCATCCACGAGTCAAGTTCTCACTTCGAATCAGCAGACCATCAAATCTCTCGAGCTTCAGATGGGTCAGTTGGCTCAGTCTGTACATGAGAGAGAGAGAGGGAGTCTGCCTAGCCAACCTGTGGCTAACCCCCGTGCTCAACAGCACTCGAACATGCAAAATGCAAGTTCAAGACCACAGGGGGGGCAAGTGAACTACGTGGAAGAACCTGTGAACCATGTTAATGCCATTGTGACCCTGAGAAATGGGAAGCAGGTCAACAACCACGTATCACTGCCAGAAAATCCATCTGTGCCACCCCTTTGTGGGAATGATGGTGAGGAAGAGGCCGAGGGTGAGAGTAATACACCAAAGCCTCCTTCTCCGGCTCCGCCCAAGACATACCTACCAAGAGCTCCTTATCCTAGTAGGTTGTCTAAGAAACAGAGTGACAGTGTGGATAAGATGATGGAGATATTTAAGAAAGTGAATGTCAACATTCCTTTGTTAGACATGATTCAACAAATACCTCCATATGCAAAATTCCTGAAGGATCTCTGTACAACTAAGAGGAAAACCAATGTCCCTAGCAAAGCCTTTTTGGCGGCTAATGTGAGTTCGATCATCTCGAACCCAACGTACATAAAATTGAAGGACCCGGGCAGTCCAACAATTTCATGTATCATTGGGGACTCTCGCATTAACAATGTTTTGCTAGATCTAGGGTCGGCGGTTAACCTCTTACCTGCTTCTGTGTATCAACGATTAAGCCTAGGCACTCTCAAGCCTACGAAAACAACTTTGCAGTTGGCTGATCGTTCGATCAAAGTCCCGTTGGGGGTCATTGAAGATGTCCTAATCAAGGTCGGTGACTTCATATTTCCTGTTGATTTTGTCGTCCTTGAGACCGAACCAATTAAGACTACCCACTCTCAGATTCCATTGATTTTGGGTAGACCTTTTTTGGCGACGTCAAATGCCTTGATCAATTGTCGTACTGGACTCATGAAATTGTCGTTCGGGAACTTGACCGCGACATTCCATGTGTTCAATATGGCTAGGCAGCCGGCATCTTCCGAGGACCTCATGGAAGTCAATCTTATCCGGGACTTGGAAGAAGAATTGGAAGAAGAGTACCCCCTGATTCATGAGAATTTAAATGATTACTTCATGGATGAGTCTGATCATGAAGAGGACGGGGGTGAGTTGAGCAATGATGTGCATGCTGTTCAGTACATGCGAGCTCCTCCTATCTTACATCTCGAGCTAGATATCACGCCTCGCCTGGAGGAGCCACCCACACCTGAGCTCAAAGAACTCCCCAAGGAATTGAAACACGTTTTTCTTGGTCCCGATAGGTCATTTCCGGTGATTATTTCATCGACGTTGACTGGTGATCAGGAAGAATGGTTGATTCAAGTCCTAAAGGAGCACAAATCAGCCATTGGGTGGTCCTTGAGGGACATCAAAGGGATAAGTCCCGACGTCGTGCAGCACCACATCTTTATGGAGGATGAGGCACGACCACGTCGCGACCCACAGAGGCGTTTAAATCCAGCCATGACAGAAGTAGTTAAGAAAGAGATCATCAAGTGTTTAGATCATGACATCATTTTTCCCATTTCGGACAGTACTTGGGTAAGTCCTGTCCAGGTTGTGCCCAAGAAGTCGGGTATCACCGTTGTCCAGAATGACAATAATGAGCTTGTACCCACACGACTTCAAACTGGGTGGCGAGTGTGTATTGACTATAGGAAGTTGAACGCGGTCACGCGTAAGGACCACTTCCCTCTACCTTTCATCGACCAGATGTTGGAGAGACTCGCCGGGCACGCCTATTACTGTTTCCTTGATGGTTATTCGGGGTACAATCAAATCCCAGTCGCCCCCGAAGACCAGGAGAAAACCACGTTCACTTGTCCTTTTGGGACGTTTGCTTATAGACGGATGCCTTTTGGGCTATGCAATGCACCTGCAACATTCCAACGTTGCATGTTAAGTATCTTTTCCGATATGGTCGAGAACTTCCTTGAGATCTTCATGGATGATTTCTCGGTTCATGGCACCTCCTTTGATGAGTGCTTGCACCACTTGAGCCTTGTTCTCAAAAGGTGTTCGGAAACGAACTTAGCCCTTAATTGGGAAAAGTGTCATTTCATGGTCACAAAAGGCATCGTGTTGGGTCACGTGGTATCTTGTGATGGTATCGAGGTGGATAGGGCAAAGATTGAGCTTATTTCTAAGCTTCCGCCACCCACCTCGGTAAAAGAAATCCGTTCATTCCTTGGACACGCCGGTTTTTACCGGCGATTCATTAGGGATTTCAGCAAGATAGCTCGTCCTTTGACGAGCTTGCTTGCTAAAGGAACCTCCTTTGAGTTCACACCCGAGTGCCTGACTGCTTTTGAGTTTCTGAAGCGTGAGTTGACCTCCGCTCCTATTATTAAGGCACCGGTGTGGACTCTACCGTTCGAGCTGATGTGTGATGCTTCTGATTACGCGATAGGAGCAGTTTTGGGTCAGAAAGTCGACAAATTGTCTCATGTGATCTATTATGCAAGTCGTACTCTCAATGACGCCCAACTCAACTACTCCGTTACTGAGAAAGAGTTCCTCGCGATCATATTTGCGTTGGAAAAATTTCGTCAGTACCTCATAGGGTCGCATGTCATCATCTACACTGATCACTCAGCTCTTCGCTACCTTTTGTCTAAAAAGGATGCGAAACCCCGTCTCTTGCGTTGGATCTTGTTGTTACAAGAATTCGACCTTGAAATACGGGACAAGAAGGGATGCGAGAATGTCGTGGCTGATCACCTATCTCGCATCCCCATCGATCTTTCACCGGATCCACCGGTGAACGAGTTTTTTCCTGATGAGAACCTTATGGCAATAGCCTCACCTCCCTGGTTCGCTGACATTGTGAACTATTTAGCAACCGGGGAGGTGCCGGCTCATTGGAGACACAGTGAGACAACGAAGTTCAAGTCGTTAGTCAAGCACTTCTATTGGGATGATCCATACTTATTTAAGTATTGTGCTGATCAAATCATAAGGAGGTGCATTCCCGACGACGAGATTCAAAGTGTCTTGTCCTTTTGCCATAAGGAGGCATGTGGTGGGCACTTCGGTGCCAAGAAAACCGCTGCCAAAGTTCTCCAATGCGGTTTTTACTGGCCCACGTTGTTCCAAGACGCTTTTGCATTTTGCAAAGCATGCGATAGGTGCCAACGTGTGGGCCGCATTGGCAGACGAGATATGATGCCACTCAATCCTATCTTAGTGGTTAACATCTTTGATGTTTGGGGAATTGACTTCATGGGTCCTTTCCCCGTGTCCCATGGTCACACGTACATCCTTGTGGCGGTCGATTATGTGTCAAAGTGGGTTGAAGCAATCCCCACTCGCACTAACGATCGCAAGGTTGTGATCAAATTTCTTAAAGAACACATCTTCGCGAGGTTTGGGACACCTCGTTGTATCATAAGTGATCGGGGGACACACTTTGTGAACCGATCCCTTGAGGCAGTGCTGAGGAAGTACTCCATCACGCACAAGTTGGCCACACCTTATCATCCTCAAACCTGTGGCCAGGTGGAAATTTCCAACCGTCAACTCAAGCAAATTCTTGAGAAAACGGTTAATGCTTCAAGGAAAGATTGGTCGGTCAAGCTTAATGATGCATTGTGGGCTTTCCGCACTGCATTTAAAACCGACCTTGGCATGTCCCCCTACCGGCTAGTTTATGGCAAAGCTTGCCATCTTCCGGTAGAACTTGAGCACCGGGCATTATGGGCAATCAAACATCTTAACATGAGTCTTGATGTTTCCGGTGCCAATCGCAAGTTAGACCTCAACGAGTTGGAGGAGTTGAGAAATGAAGCTTATGAGAATGCCAAGATCTGCAAGTCCCGCACTAAAATTTTCCACGATCGCTTGGTGCGAATCAAAACCTTTGAGGTGGGACAAAAGGTCTTGTTGTATAATTCTCGCCTCCACTTGTTTCCGGGGAAACTTCGGAGCCGTTGGTCAGGTCCCTTCATTGTTTTAACCGTCTCCCCTCATGGGGCGGTTGAGATTCAAAATCCTAGGAATGGGGACGTGTTCAAAGTCAATGGACAACGCCTCAAACCATACTTGGAAGGGACCACGGCAGAGGTCGAGGAGGAAATCGTGCCTTTGCACGAACTCCCCACGGATGTGGTCACTTGATGTGGTCAATCCCTCCATTTGTTTGTACATATCTTTGTTTTGTGCTAAAAAAAAATGATGAAAACCAAAAAAATTGGAAGACCAATGTGATATTTGCCCCTTCCCTTGATTAAAAACGCGTTTTCGCCTGCCCTACGCCTTATTCCAGCAGACGAAAACGCGTTTCTTCTTCCGATCTAGCCTCCACCAAAATTCCACCACCTGATCTTCTAAACCGACCGCCCGCTAATTAGCGGTTTCAAACCGCTAATCAGCGGTTTCAAACCGCTAATCAGCGGTCGTTTTTGCTTCGTTTCCAGAATCCCTTCGTCTGGGTGTTGGATTTGGTATTTTCTGTTGGTTTCGTGGTTGGACGTCTGTGTTGCTGCGGGAAACGGCGTGCGGTGGTCTCTTCTCCTCTCGCGCCGTGTTCGTCTTCGCCGTCGTGTGCTTCGCCGCTAAAGCTCGCCCAGGTAGGTTCAGGTATGGCCAGCCATCATTTAATTCCAGAACTTAATTTTGCCTCCCTGATTCGTGCTTTCGGAGAGCCCTTCTACGATCGAATCGTAGCTAAAGGGTGGCACCATTTATTGTATGAGGGCGATGAGTCCATGTACGTAGAGCCTTTGGTACATGAATTCTTTACTAAACTCGAGTGTGACCAGACCGGTCCACTCGAGTTCAGTATCACTCTCAGAGGGGTGAAGCACACCGTGACACCCCAGTTGATCTCCGACGCGACTGTCATCCCCTTGGTTGATGAGCTCGCGCCTACCCACGATATCAATTTTTATCGATCTATGCTTGGGCGTGGGCAGCCTGTATCATCACATGGGGGAGTGCCGAATGCGCACATTTACTCCAATGTGCACATTGTAGCCAGGTGGGTCTGTAGAAATGTGTTGGGCCAAGAGCGGACCTCCACATTTTTTACACCTTGTTTGCGAATCGTGTATAGTCTGATGGACGGTTCACCACACTGCATGTGTCGAACATTGTTCGACGTTTTAGTGAACGCCAGTCTGAAAGATATACATTGTTTGCCGACTCTGGTTACCAAATTGTGTGGCATGTTGGACATCCCACGATTTGAGCGCATACTGAGTCGCCAAGGCACCGACCTCGAGGTAGCGAAGATGACCCCGTCATTTCGCCATTGCCTTCCTGAGGCATGGGTGCCTGACTATATGGAGGAGGATGTTAGAGCCAGTTCCTCAAGCTCGTCTGTGAGCTCAGGAACGCTCTTTAACACCGACATTTCTGAGATGGCGGTCGAGCAGCAGAACGTCATCTTAGCCAAGCAAAACCGGAAGATCTATAGGAAGTTGTCGGCTCTGGAGAGAGGTGCCTCTTCAGGCACTTCTGGCCGTCATCATTAGTCCGGTACACCCTATCCATGCATTGGCACCATTTTGCCATACATTGAGGACAATGCATGGATTAGGTGTGGGGGGGTGTTTTCACGTTTGTACATAGTTTGTTTGTTTTTTTTTTGTTTTCTTTTGTGTGCATTGTTAGGGTCATGTTAGTGTGCCGCATTTAATATCGATATATCTGCTTGCCATGATCCTTGGGTGACTTATCTTCTTTTGCTTGCCTAGTGCTTTAAAATTTTCACATTTCTTTCAAAATCTTCATGTGTTTGCGAAAGAAAATGTTTTTTGTGGGTTTTGCGTGTGTTTAGCATGTGCAAAACCGTTGAGAGGCAAAGTAAAAAGAAAGCTCCCAAAATTGTCTTGAACTTGATGCATTAGGATTTCTAGTTTACTGGCTTTAGGTCTTATCGAGTCGTTAGGATGCACCCCGGTTTTCCCTCGGGGGGTGTGTAATCATAGGGTTTCAGCATTCAAACATTTAAAGAAGTCCACCCTGAACCTAGTGAGTCAATAATTCGTGTCTGTTAGTATAAGGAAGTTTGTCGTAGTCAAGGGCCCTTAATCTCTTTTTGTGAAACTTAAGTGTAGGGATTTTGGTTCCCATGTAGATAAATAAATAAGTGGTGTTCTCTCTTCTCGCACGGCTCCTATCACTCGGGAAAGTAGGTCTGAGGGGACTTTGTGCCTGGTACTTTCGAGTCATCTGACTTGGGATGCACCGACCGAACTCCCGTTACACGGGTGGTAGGGATCGCCCTATGTGGAGATTTGGGGGAAGGTGTACGTGATAGTGTAAGTCCTCATAGGCAATGATGCACGAAACCTGACCCTGGGAGAATCAAACACCAACCAATAAATGCTCCAAAGAAAAGAAAAAAAAAGAAAAAAAAAGAGAGTCAAATAAGAACCAAAATGGACTTTACACGTTGTATCACATTCAGAAGTTAAGGTTGCCCATGTCTTTCACTTAATTCCTTAGTTAACTCTCACGAATAACTCATTAGGCTAAGTGTGTGGACTGATTACATATATAGAGTCGACCCGTAGTATTACCGCATCCCATGATCGACAAAATAAGTCCAACGAGTTGTGTAGCTAGATTGATTAATGCATCTTGTTCGGATTTTGTGGGTATATCCGCTGAAAACCCTCAGGAGACAACACTCCTCCTCCTTGGCGACAAGGAGGTTTAACGGCTTGTTGCACATGCTAAGTGCAACCGTGATTCCTACGAAAGTGAGTTAGGATTTCTTGTTTTTCGTATGCTTTTCTCTTTCTTTGTTTTGCTCGGGACTAGCAAAAGTTAGGTGTGGGAGTATTTGATTGACATCATTTCATGCTCATATTTGTATCTTATATCCATTATCTTTCACCTAAACAATGCTATGTCACGAGTTTTATGTTTAGTTTTCAGGAATAAATAGGTTTGAAGAGATGAAGCATAAAAGGACCCAAAAGCTGTGAAAAAGGACTGAATTGTGAGATCTGGGGACCAAGATGCAAGGAAAAAGGACCTGATTGCAAGACAGAAGGACCTAAGAGCAAAACAGAATACTCCACACCATCATGGGGAGTATTTTACCAATTCGATTCGGGTCGGAGCTCCAACAAGTCAAGTAACCGCATCCAAGACCAACAATACCATCCAGGAAAGCCTCCAAGAAATCCCAGACGAATCCGGACCCTGTAGACCGCCAATTGGCGGTCTGGAACCGCTAATTGGCGGTCCAGGTGGATCCGAATCCGTTTAGCTTTTTCTGGTGTGTGTATTAGAGCGTGCTTATTCTATTTATGGTATTTGTTTAGTCCCACATCGGGGGATTGTCCCGGTTTAGCTTTTTCCATGGCTATAAATAGAACTCTTCACCTTCCATTGTAATTACTCCATGCTTGTGGCCATTCTCCCTAATTGAAGTGGAAGCCTTGAAGCAAGAAACTCAATAGGGAGATGCTACTGGTATTGTGAGTCTTCAATTAATAAAATTTGCTTTGTTTTGTGCTTCCTTTATTGTTTATGCATGTTTTAGTTTAATCGTCTTTTCATTAATTTTTAGTAGCTTAGTTAATATGTTTTCTTTACTTAGCTTAATAACTAGTGTAATGTTTAGTGAGTAAAACCACTCCCCTTTTGGGGGGTGGAGATGATTATCATATATGCAATTAAGGAAGGATGAATGTTTATTATGAAATGTGTTGATTAATATGAATGCATGCTTGCTTGTTAGAATAGAACACTTCACTAGATGGGTTTTGCCATGATAAGTAGACACCTCCCATGCTTGTTTAGTCTCTTAAATAACCAGCTTGTATGTATGAATGTTAATCAAAATAGGTTAGTGATTTAATTGATGGGTTTTGCCATGATAAGTAGACACCTCCCATACATGCAAACACTACCTACACTTGTGCCTATAGGAAGATCTTCTTGCCTCCTTATTGTGTATGTGTAGTCACTCCACCCCTCAAGGGGTCTCTCTCTTATTGATTCCTGCATAGTATCAAGTTTTTCTAGCTTAGTTGTAAGTTCATTGTGTGTTCCTTTCGTTCGCATTTCATACTTCTTAGCATAGTTTAGTGTAGAGTAGCTTAATCAATCTTTCTCTCCCAATCTTTGCCACTTGATTTCTGATAAACAAGAGCGAGCTCACCTCCCTGAGGACGACCCGTACTTGCCACCGCTTCATCGCGGCCGTGCACTTGCGGTAGAATTAAAACGTTCAACATCATACTAAACATTTTTCCCAGAAAAAAATGACAACTTATATTATTGGTCGAGGGTAAAATAAACATGTTTGAGAAGCTCGGACATCCGGTAAACTCCGGCTCCATACAGAATAGCGGACCTTTATCATACACTAGCATCGATCTGGCCCCCTAGATGGGTGCGATATTGCATCCAGACAATGTTATTGCCCAACTGCACCCAGAGACACTTCCATCTACCTTGCAGATTGTCAACCATACCAGTCCGATTAGTCTAGGTTCAGCATGTTCTACTGTTCTACCACTGAAATTGAAAGAGCAGCAGATCTTTGACTACTACATTTTAACTCCTGAACGCTTATGCTGGTCCACTTAGAAGAATTACAATGATGTATTAACTGGCTTTTGCTCTTGAGTGCTCCTTTTCATCTGCCAGGAGATTTTTTAGGGTAAAGAACCAACGCCAAGAGAACACAGAAGCACAGACCAACAATTCCATCAAATGGATGCCAAGAATGTCTGCTGGTCAGCCACAACGGGATATTTGATTTGTACACAACAAGACCAATGTTTTGTATCATAAAACTAGCAAGCATTATACCAGCCCGAGCTCCAATTGGGATAAACAGGCTACCGTTATCTCTAAGTTTAGCACCAAAAAGAGCCAAAGATAAGAACAAGAACCCTGGGATAGAAGACAATGACCTGCAATGGCAACAGGAGTTAGACATGGCAGTTTACCAGCAAAGGATGTTCTCGATCAAAAACATAACCATGAACGGATTCCCACTTGTATTTTAACAAAATTCCATGACATGTACATCTAATTTAAATAAAACGTGATCGGTATCTTTAGCAGTAGACAGCACAGATATGACAGCACAGATATCTTTCATCAATAAAAGGACTATATATTGAGAATAACTTCGTTAAAAGAAAAAAGGGTTGGCAACTTACTGTAGCATAAAAAAATACAAGACTGACCTTTGGTTATAACTTACACGTGATGCATACGGTAACAATATGCTGAAGGGCTTCTGAAAGTATATGTAGCAGGCAAGGGTATTCAAAAAATACTTGGTAAAAGGAGAAAAATTACATGTTCCAATGGAGTGGATGAACACAAGGCTTTGGCAAGATACCTGAAAAATAATATTTTTTTCTCTAACTAGAAAAATGCCAATACCTAATTCTATTAATTTAGCTTCTCTAACAATAAGCATGCACCATATTAACATTACGGCATAATTTCTTTTTTATTTGTTTGAAAGATGTAATCTACTTTTACTTTTTCAAGTTTATGGATCCTTCTGTCAAGTTTCACAGCCTATTAAGGTTCAGAACTCATATTCAGGCTGGGTCTGCTTCTAAGAATGTGCCGAGGAATAACCATGGTACATTTAACTTCGAGGAGCACTTCACGGGCGATTTTTGTAAGGAAAAAAACAGAGAAAAATATCTACAAGTTTTGAAGAGTTCAGAGGAAGCTTGGATGAATATACCGGAGAAAAAAAATGCACTGAGAGCTTAGCAACGTCACACAATTGCACATGCTCCTAACGAGGTAGGAAACTAACACTAGGACCGTTTTTGCAGGAAAACTCAAAATGGACGGAGAAACATGCTGCTAATAATCAAGAGTAATTCACACTAACTATAATTAACTAAGCAATTGCACTTAGCGAAACTCTTGTCAAATCAGAAGGGAATCCCACCAATATACACATAGGGTGTCCAAGAATATCTAACATGTACATTTATCAAGAAAAGCCTCTATAAGTCACCCAAGGTCAACAAATTGGAAGACATAGTGTTATGAAACCTTTGATTATCAAATAATTGTAAGGCATGATGGTGGGTGACATCTGTGAACTTCATCTCACGAAATCTCACTGGTAACTCTTCAAGGATTGGCTCAAAAGTTAAAATGTTAAAAGTAAAAACATAAACAACTGGCTACCAAAAGCCCATTTAAAATAAAATCTTCAGAGAAAGGATAACCAAGAATCTTAGTTGATGACAATAAAAATGGTGAATAGAAACAGCTTTGTTTTACATAAATAATGACAGTACCTCTGCAGCAGAGAAAATGTAAGCCCAGAAATTATAATTGCCCATTGATGTCCAAGATCCACGGATATTTCATCAGGTAACCAGGACCGGAATAGCAGTTCTTCCATGATGGCAATACAAGATGCTACAGTGATTCCCTTGATGAACAATAATGCCAACTTAACATATGCCTTGACCAACAATGTGGCACTGACAGAAGATGAAGGAAGAATAGCAGGCCTAGTAAAGATGGCAAAACCAAGTAATGAATTCACTGAATGGACAGACAGAACAAGAATGATTCTCCGTCAGTCCAATCAAGAGATCACGAACCTGCAAAATTGTGATTCAACGTCAAAATTATTATTATTTACCAGATAATACATATATGAGAAACAACCCCAACGCAAACTTAAGGAAATGTGTACTTACGTACAGCATAATGTTCATTTAAAAGTATTACATAAGAGGGCTCAAAGGCCTTTTCACTGTCACCCAGCATGATACTTTTATGTCCAAATTCTTCTACCGAGTATTTATCATTCACCACTTGATCGGGTATCTTCCATTGTCCTTTTTCTGTATCAAGAAAGAGATCAGTAGTCGATTTTGAGTCAACAGATTTCATATTCGATAACTGAGAGGAGAAGTATCTACGAAGGTGTGCACTGTAAGATGACTCCCAGTATGCCTTCATAGATAGCCGACATGTGTCATTGCATCTGCCTCTAATGATTGCATGGTCAATTGGGTGAGATGTACTTATATTTGCTTGTGGGGATGTGTCAGATCTTTCTTTTATAGTTGAACTGGTATCCGACGTTGCATTTTCCTTCAAGTCCCTTTTATTCTTATGGTCTTCTTGAGGGGTATCATGGCCCTCAACTTTATTTAAAAATGTCTTCGATAATTTTATAGCATCAGACTCTAACCTCAATCCACCCTGTTCATTTTCCATCTTGTCAACCCAGTTGTCCCCAATAGAAGATTTTTCAGTTGAAGGTTTTTTATTCTCATCGTTGTTCTCTTCTTTGCCTTTTTTCTGTTTTCTTTTCATATTGGTCAATCATGTTCTCTATAACCCCAAAAACACTGTTAACTGCCATCTGAGTGGAGTCGTCAAATGATTCGAAGGCATTCAACGCTTCAGAAACATTAATAGAAGATTGAGGAGGTGGTTCAGGTTTTGCAGAATTATCATCTCGATCAATCCTGACATCACCATTTCTATTCCTCTTCTCATCAGAATCCTTTTTTTCCTTTTGCAGAGGTGGCTCGGAGCCACTTGTTGAAATTGACACACTTTCACTAGATTCTGCTTCCCTTTTTTTCAGTATGCCGTTACTGATATCTTTCGCTTCTTCAATCTTAATCTGATTTTCGTCAGGTTTACTGCTTGATTCATGATATTCATTTACTTTTTCTTGCTCACAAAATTGCTCTCCAACCAAATTCCCCTCCTCAATTAGGTTTACTTCACTCAGTTTTGCTTCCACTTTCATGCCAGTTTGAGCAACTTCCACAGTAGGGCCACTTTTTTCCTAAGAAGCTGTGCCAACATCTGATTCGTCTGTAGCGCTTGTGGTAACAGGACCAGTATTAGCCAAACCGTCATGCTTCTCAATATTTAAGTTTGTTTCCGGCGGTTTGCCTTCCACCTTTGTACCAGATTCACCAACTCCCGAGATGAGCACAACATTTTCTTGAGAACTTGCACCGTCACCTAATTCCCTCCTAGCGCTTCTGATAACAGGATCAGCATTAGCAGAACCATCCTGTTTCTCATTATCAGCGACATTTTTTACTGAATTTGCAGACTTCCACCTCCAGCTTTTGAAATGGGTTTCAATCTTTCTTGGATTTTCGACATAATGTTAGAATCTCGACCAAGTTTCATTAAACCATCAAGATTTAAGATTGTCCCTTGGGATTGAATTATGTCAGAAAGAGCACTTGCAAGTTTGCTACGAACATCTTCCGGTACTGCCCTTTGGAGAGCTCTCATGAGAGTCATCCACAGCATCTAGAACCTGGAGAAAGAGCATTTTCAATATATTGTTTTGATCGGTTGGGCATTTTCAATATTTTAACAAATCTAAAACAAGAATGCCGCAAATCACACAAGGTGCTACTCTCGTTTCAGCTTCAGTGTCTTCTTCGAGATGAGGCATATTACAAGGGTGAAATGCTAAATGAAGAGGGGGTGCGGAGGAAAATAGCACCTTTATCCAATGCTGTGAGCAGTTCAGCACATTTGGGAAATTAACTTTTTTATTTAAAAGTTATAACTTATAAGTTATAACATACCATAACAGTATATAACAGTCTTTTCAAAAGTTGCTCAAAAATTGCAACCTCATTCATTCATCTAGAGACCCTAAATGCAGCAGCCAGCAGCTCATGCACTAGGCACATACTCCACAAAAATCAAATCAGTTGCACCTTAGAATCATAACCAACATTTTCCACAATATAAGTCCACAAAATTAGAACTTTTGTCTCGTATCTACAGAGCTACCATACAAAAGTGTAACAGTTTCAAGTGAAAGGGTGAACAGTAACAATAAGCTTCTTCTTCACTTCTTGTGCATCAAGGACAGGTATAACCAGTCGCAAGGCCTTTTAGTTTCATAATATAGAGAGCAGAAGGTTGTGATCATACCTTTCTTTTTTGCTCAGCATCTAAACCTTGGGGCATGGTTGCTTCAAGCATATTCAACGGAACTGCAGCAGTTGCAAGTGCCTGTTTATTTTCATTATCTGACGAACTCTCCTTATTTCCTGTGTCATCTGCTACAATATCCTTCTGGGACTGGAGTGCACCATTCCCTACTTCTGTTTGTATGGTATTATGTCCACTTTCCATGCCATGCTTAGCATTTTTACTTTGTTGGACTGTGGAATTGAGAGAATCTTCAATATTTGAATGAGGTAATCCATTAGAGAGATATCTTCCATTAACGTGAGACTGAGATGAGATGTTTTTTTGCTGATGATCCTCTCCCAATAAGAGAAAAACCATTAGAAAGATTTAACGGAATGTCCACATCCTCCAACAGGGGATGGTGACCCTTCAAAATAGCAAGTTCCACTGCTTGAAGCCACTACAATTATCACGAAATTGTCAGCAGTGATTTCCTAATTTGTGGAAGTGGAAGTGTTAACCTAGTCTTTATACCAACAGTAATTGATATGTTTTCCATCCTACTGAATTCGTTGCACACTCTCAATTGAAACAAAATAACAATAATACAGTGACGCTAGAAAAAAACTGCCGTCAGATGATGAGTTCATGCTTAGTTAACACATATTATCCTACTCAGGGTAACTGTGTACGTACAATTGCTCAATATAATTGTCTAGCTACCAATTTAAATGCTTGCTCTCTATTACGTGGCAGAAGAATGTGGTATTTATTTATGAAGACATTCAAGGAAGATAGTACATGTTATTTGCAAAGAAATATAAATGACAGATATTTTGATAGTTTTTTTTACAAGAAAAAAATTATTGCAAAGTAGATATTATAGTTTATTTGCAAAAGATACACATGATGCAAGAAATGATAATTTTCAGTATTTTGCATCTGGAAGACCACAATCTAGAAAGCACCACAATCACATATTGAAGCCTTGCATCCGCCTCTCTCCTCATTCTCTCTATCATATCAATTTTCTTCTCGTATTTGGTTTTCAAAAGTAAAGATTTGAGATGAGAAAATAAAACTCACATTAGAAGAGTCAGGAAGTTTCTATGGGATTTGGATCGAAACCCAGAAGGCAGTTTAAGATGTTCAATCAAGTTTCAATAGATCCCATGCTACCAACAATGAACACGTATGGATATACTCATGATATTTATCAACCAAAAGCAAAATGACACCAAAAATGGTATCTTAAAAACAAATAAAAATATGGGCAAAGAGACCAGATGGGTTTGCATGATGGCTCGGATATCTTAACTTAGAAATGTAGAAGCATTGGACAGGTTCTCCTAAACAACTTATAGTGAGTTGAGTGGGTAGATTGCACATATCTCACATTTTACCAAATAAATAAAAAACTGCAACGGTGCTGACCTGTGATCGTGCTTTACATGAACAAGCCATGAACTGCCATTAAACATTTCACAGAACAGACTATCACTCCTCATTTGGTTCTTAGCTTTTTGACTACTCTCTAATGTTTGTTTGACCATTCAAATACTACCATCATTTTTTTTCTTAACAAGAATGTTAAATGAACAGGCCCACATGTCGGAACAATTACTCAGTACTCCAAAATATAAACTGATATATACAGCCTAGATAACAATAAAGAAATAAGTAAATTGGGTAGCAGCCAACAATTTTTACCTCAATGGCAAGATGCTGAAACCATACAAACGCAGCTCTTTCACTTGTAGTACTATTTGAAGGTAAACAAGAGCACAAAAGCAAACTTGTGAATGGGTTTTCAGCTATTGAGTTGCGTGGAATAGAGAAAAGTGGTACCATCCCATCATCGCTCTGATACACGAATCACAAACAACAGCATCATAATTCATGAGGAGAGAAAACAAATTAACAAACAAATAATTTTATTCCACCAAAATTATTCCAATGTTTCCTCTGCGCAATGCACAACGTCACTGCCTAGACAGCCTAATCTGTGCCCCAAGTGGCTATAAGTTAACAATCTATCTGTTGGGAGGGGCAACACTATCATCATATAGTCATAAACTGATAAAACCTGTACAAAAATCAAAATTGTACAGGACAGGAAAGAGAATGAGGTACCGGCAAAAACTACCTAGTTGAGGTGAATTTCTAAATTACAAGTAAACTTCGACAGCAGTACTCTTGAAAAGTACATCTCAACATAACAAACTTAAAGTGCATTCACTGACCCACCAAAAAACACCTCTTCTTCATAACCCTCATAAGTGGTAAAGGCAGTGGACAGTGGTCTAAGGATCTACCCTAGATAGCACGCAATCATGAACACTTTTTGTAGTACAACAAAGGCCTAAAATCCACGGTGATGAACACTCTTTTTATTATTAAAGGGCGTTGACATGACTTACAACATAGAACATAGTCATGAGATGAACTATAATTTCTTATACAACTACAATTAGTCATATCATATTATTGCATCAAGACAGGTTGATACTTGATAGGTTATTATCAACCAGAATTGGAGTGTTCGTGTCCGAATTATAAGTGATCTGATACATCAAAGACAAGCTACGAGTAACAGCTGAAGACCAAATAGAATGTAATGCCGAACAGGATTGTATGTATTCGATGATGTAAAGGCAGACCTGTATAAACAGAAGAGGAATCTTAATGCTGCCTACTAATTGCTTTGAACTGGAACTAGAGTAGAAGTCGTCAATGTTTTCAAATCCATAAGAAATCATTGATATTGCTTCTTCAAAATCACGTAAGCATGTAGCCTCTAGAGCTCTTGCTACACTGAACTCTTTGGCTTTGCCTTGAAAGATTTCCTTCATAAACAGAACATTGTGAACAGTAAAATAAGGAGCTGTGTTATTTAGAGCTCGCAATACTTACAACTAAGTAAAGATATTTTTATAATAATAATAGTATATGCATAGAAATGAACTGAACAAAAATAAAATAAAATAAAAACTGACCTTATTCCTACGAAGAATATCTATCAGTCCACCTGTGAGCTTCTGATCTAAAGACACATAATGAGGATAGGACTTTGTGGCTTCTCCAAGATCGAAAGGATTGTTGATGCAAATGGCAGCTGTAATAGATGTCTGGTCCCCCTTTTCACTGAGGTACTTTGTTAATATATTTGCACCACATCCCCAGCCAACACTCATTAATGCAGTCCATGGTCGTGATTGCTTGATGAATTGTATAGCTGTGCAGATATCATCACTATCAGCAGCTGTAAACAACCTACATAAACCAAGTAAGTAAAAATACATACAACTAGAGAAGTTCCAGTTGTTTTGACATGTTATGCGTCTAAATAGATGTTCAACCATCAAGCAAAACACTATCAGACAGACAACATTCTTAGACCAGGCAATTCTAGCAAGTATAGCACACCAGGAAGATAAGGCATGCAAGAAAAATTCAACAGTCTCAGTTCCAGCTATGAAGCGGTGAACTGAATTATGCTGGAAAGGGAAAGGTTCTTTTCCGAAAATGCATATACCAATATTCCAACTGAAAAATGTAGTTTTATGCAATAAGGCTCAAGACACCCTCATGATCTGTGCATGCAATGCGAGCAGCAATTTCCACGACTACTCTTAAAATAAGCTACAGAGCATTAAGAATTATGTGGTTCTTTTAGCATGAGTTTCAGTAAGACAAGAGTTAAGAGAGATTGACGTCCCATGGCCATTGTTCTACTTTACACCTACTGACCTACTTACAATTTTTAAAGGGTTCTGGAATATCATTATACTTTACACCTACTGACCTACTTACATTTTAAAGAGAAACTCGAGCAAAACATACTGAATTTGCTTCCGAAAAAAAGGCATCATCTTCCCCAATTAAACAGCTCAATACAGAAAAATATTGAATACACTCTAGAAACAAGACTACAATTTAGTTGACCTAACAATCTCATTTCGAGCTATTCGACAATGCCATCACTCATTAAAGTTGTAACAGAACAACAGGAACTTTACCTCGGCGTGGTACCCGCACACCCTCTCGGATTCATAACGACCGGAAAGCACCCGTGCCGAAGCACCTCGCACACGAACGCCTTAACATCCTCATCCCCACTCCCCTCGGTCGTCCCGGCCACAAGCAGCACCGTCGTATCCAACCCATGCTCCTTCCTCAGCTCCAAATCCTCCGGCCAATCGAGCGCCACCACCCCTCCATCCCCCGTCCCAACGCAAACCCGTTGGTAAACCACCTCCCGACGACCTCTCTCCCTCCCTGCCGGAATCGCCCCGTCGCGGAGCCTCACGAAGTGCGCCTCCTCCTCGACGAGCCGCTAATTGACGCCGTCAAGGCCGTCCTCGAAGGCGAGGGAGGGGCATCGGAGGAGGACGGAGCGGTTGAAGGCCGTCGGACTGGAGAAGAGGATCCAACTCCCGGCGACGGCGACGTTGTCCGAATCGGCGACGGGAGGGGGTTTGGAGGAGGAATGGAGGTAGAAGGCGGCGGTGGCGGAGAGGGCGAGGACGAGGAGGTCGAGGGAGTGGATGGATGGGAGGGAGGAGACAAGGGAGTGGAGGAGGGAAGGAGAGGGGGTTTGAGGCGGCGGAGGGGGAAGGGGAGAGGGTGGACGATAGGAGAGGAGGTGACATGGGTGGGGTGGGAGTTTGGGAGAGTGGTGGGGTGGAGGTGAGGAGGGGGTACGTGGTCGGAGGGGAGGAGTGAGGGAATATTCGGTTGGGGTAGGGAAGAAAGTTCGAGATGTTAATTGTTGCTGTTTGTTGGTTCGGCGGTTGTGCGGTGGGAATGGGTCGGCAGCGGATGTAAGTACGAGTTGTAGAAAATCGTTTCATTTTTTGTGGAAGTTTGAGATTGAAAAGGAAAAGTTGAAATAAGAAATAGTCGCTAATGTGTTGAGCTGCTACGAATATTTGGCTAGCTGATTCGGGTAAAGGTTAACCTTACCTTTCAAAGGTTTTTGTGGGACGACAATGACAAGAGAATCTGCAAATGACAAGAGAATAATTTTAGTTGATGTTTCATATTGTTTTTGTGGGACGACAATGACAAGAGAATCTGCAATCTGCAAACATCGAAACAATGATTTCGATGTTTTCGACGTTTTATAGCTGATAAAACGTGAAACGTAGGAGGAAAAATGAAAAAAATCACTAAGACATGAGGCTAATATTAGAGAAGTATGTTTTGGATTTGGTTGTATTAAATTCCAGACCCCACTCCACAGTCCACACTATCTTTCTTTAAGCAGATAACCATTTGTTTCACTATTGCTGCAGTTTATTCAGTTATTAGTTAATACTGTAGCGTCTATTAAGAGTTGGCCTTCTGCCTTGTATTAGGGCACAATCGTTACATGGGCTTAGTGTACGAAAACTAAACGGGTGTGGAGGTGGATTGTTGTAATCCACAACCCGATAAACCGACTAGGTAGGATAGGAGTGTTTTTTTCTTCCCTCCGTCTCTTTTCAACTCAGTTTGGTTTGGAGTGAGATGGAGGTTTTCCCAAAAAAAATTGTGTTGCGTTATTTGCTTCTCCTCCTCTCGGATCTTTGATACTTGCTAGGATTCTAAAGTTTTACAGGTGGTCATAAGGAGAATACCAAAACACGAAGACTTTAACCCGAGTTTGTCCATTTAAAATGAGTTTAGTAATACCTTCTTTTTCTTTTTTGCAAGTGCTAGTAATACTTTAGCATGATTTTATGATATAACTCTTTAAGATATAACAATGAAATAGGAATAAAATGTATAACATACCATATTGCTATCCTAATTACATGGGCTCACACTAACATGGGAGTGAATAGGCTTAAAAGGCCAGGTCAACTTTCTACAGCTTTCAAGCCCACGCGGCTGAATCCTAAATGACTTCTTTAAGCCGATGGAGTTGGTTTTGGCCTTTTGGGTAAGGCAAAGTAGTGGCCAGCGGATGTGACGTGTGCAATTAAAGAATAGTTTTAGTTGATTTTTAATACTGTTTTGGCTTCAAGCAAAGATCTAACAGCATCCCTTAACGCTATATATTCTCGGTCGTCAGCAGGTCGGTCGTGGATGACCGAATTTTTTTTTTGTTAACCGTTGAAAAACTGAGGTTGAGAACGACCGGGTTGTCGACCTGGTCGTTTGAACGACCGGGTCGACGACGTCCATTATTTTATTATTTTTTGATTTTTTTTTGTTTTGATTTTTGTTTTGATTTTTTTAATTTTTTTGTTTGAGTTTTTTTATAATTTGTTTTTTGAAAATTCGTTTTATAATTGTTTTGATTTTTTAGAAATTTTTTTAAATTTTTTTAAATTTTTACCAAGATGGACCCCAAAATGATGTGGAGGAGAGAGATAGGTTGTTGTGGGTTGTGTTGGGTTGTGGTTAATATGTGAATAGTATAGGAAAGAGAAGAAAGTGCGTTGAGGAAAGAGAAAGCTGATGTGGAAGAGAGAGAAAGCTGATTTTGAAGAGAGAGAGAGAGCTGATGACCGGGTCGTCCAGATCATGATTAGTGATGGTCTAATACTATTTATGAGACCACAATCATGCCCTGAATCAATTGTACGGTCGGACCCTGACCATGAAGAATTAGAAATATAGAGCACCTTTGGTGCAAGCTGAGTTACCTTTGTAGTAGTAGGGGTGGGAGGTCGGAATTTATAAGGAAAAAATACATCAATCTAAACACACTACCAGTCTGCAACTACCGTTTTCGGTGCTTAATTTTGATTAGGTATTCTACCTATAACAGATATTTAATTAATTGGATATTTATCTGTAAATTGATATTTTTATTGGGTTTTTAACTATATGGACTAATTAGATATATAAAGTATAATCTACGTCTTATTGGAAGTCAACAAACCTACACTACAGGAGAACTAGTCTTCACCGACGGACAATAACCATCGGTGTATAGTGTTGTCCGTCGGTGTAAGGCAACACCGACGGATGTTCCTCCGTCAATGTTACGTCGGTCGGTGTACCTATACATCGACGGATGCACCGACGGAGAGGTCCCGTCGGGCTTATTTTTGGTGCCAAATTTTCCACCCATTTTTTGTGCGTGTTTTCGTCGAAGCGGATACCTCCGACGGAATCTCCATCGATGTTAAAGACCGACGGAGTATCCATCGGTAGATGTTCACCGACCCATAAATAATAGTATTTCTATTCGATGAAAGTTGATATACACAAACTGATAGGTGTCGTCGCTGTATCGCGTCGGTATATTAAAAATAAACTATTTCCAGAATTCGAAAAGAGCTTGATGGCTCTTCCCGAACTCCAGTTTTCCCTGATCAAAGAAAATGAAACATCTTTTATTCATTCACAACAACAAAACCATACACATAACCATTCATTCATTAAGTCGAAATTGCTCATTCATTTATTAAGTCAATACCAAACAATCCATAAAAGAAAACATTCGTTCATTCAAAAAACAATTTGTCACAAATTAGTTTGACTCAGTCATTTCATTATATAGATGATAAAAGTAACAAAATAAATACAGCTACGTCGTCAAACCTCCCGTCCCTGCTCCGCCTGCAAGCCTGTGATCGTCATCTCGTCTCGGCGGCATCGGCGTGCAAAGAGGGGTCACATCGTAATTCTGCACATTACAAACATTGTGTATTGATAAAATATTGCACATCAACTACTAAATATGACAATTTAACTAAAGGACGTGAAACTTGCCTTCTCGAGCAGAAAGTTCATTTGGAGCTGCATCTTGCTGAGCGCAGATTGCATCGTCTTCAGCATATTTGTAGCTTCTACTTTAAGTAATAGAGAAGCAAAATTAAGCTAAAACAATCACGTGACGTGAAAGTGTATCACGGTTACATCACTTTGTTTCCATTATTTTGAGTTAGACTGATGCGATTTAAATACTAATGTCATGTCACATTGGTAATTGACTAATTATCATTAAAGTCACCAAACGAGTCCAAAGACAACGAAAAATCACTAATATTGAAAAGTTACAAAATGCAATAATCAAATATATGACATTGAATTCAAATTCAAATCAAGAATTGATGTAAATTTATAACATTGAAACTATAAGCTATACTAAAAAAATCTATATTTATCAAAACAAATAATCTTAACAAAAATACAGATAAAAACAATCTATACGGGTGTTCAAACCCAAGACATATCTCATCAATCGAAATCAAATAAAAATTCAATTTTCACCAATTAATCACACAAAACTATTTTAAAGTATGCAAATTACTAATTGAATTATACAAGTACAATTCAACAATATAAATTCAGGTATATAAGATTAAATCATGTATAAATTCAACAATATAAATTCATGTATACAATTCAACAGTATAAATTCATGTACAAATTAACAAAACCTTTCAATGTATAGATTGTGGAAATAAATGGTTTGTACATAAACCAACAACAAACAAGACAACAACTTAAAACAAAATATAAGTAATGGTGGGAAGAGGGGTGGTCAGGTGGGATGAGGGAGGTGATCGGGTCGGGTGTGAAGGGAATGTGTTCTAAAAGTTTTACTTTTAAATGCCAATTATTATGAATTGAATGAGAAATCATTTTGTTCCTTGTTTATGTTATTCGTCTTTTAGAAGTGTTAAGGAAGATGCTCTTGGTCCTTAACCGTAGAGCTCTAAAAGATATTGGTTTGCATAAAACAAAAGATATTCGCAATCATGGTAATTAACATGGAACATTAATTACCGAGTTAAGATTGTCGTGTTGGTCATAGATCATTGTAGCTCTACAAGTGAGTGACAACACGGGTATGCAAAAGAGGAAAATATTACTTTTGTATACTGAATAGACCTAATAAGTAAAATATTATAGAAATGTGTTTCTGTGTCATTAATATTTTGCTGTGTCTTTAGGTCCTTTGATATGAGACTTATATCTAATCACTTAAGGAATACTTAATTAGATCAGTGTCTTGAACTATCGATCAGTGTAGTGTAAAGGCATCGGTTGGTTAAGTATAACTTTCGTTGGAGAAGATAGTTAGTCAAAAGATTATCATTGCCCCTCTTAATTGAGTGATGATATTAGTGGGCCCATTGATAAAGCAAAGTTATAATGTGCACAATGTGATTTGAGTTAAGTCACATATTTATAACTAGCTTAAAGAGATCAAGAAATGAATACTAATACAAAGATGACACAATACTACTTTGTGTGTATTCTTAATATCATGAGGCAAGGGACGGACACAAGTGGTGCACTCCATCACTAAATGGATCGGGTTTTGGTTCGAGTGGAATTAAGACATCTAACTAATTGGGAGCTATAATGTGTAGCTAGATACCGCTTATAGCTTGTGATATTAAGCTCTTAATATCACTGCCAACTTAGTTTAGATCCTCCCATAGGTCACACCGCAAAAACCGTGAAACAAGAAGCTTGATTTTTGGTTCATATGATGTGTCGGGTTTCTCATAGAAAATATGACACATGTGGTGAACAAGTAAAATCAATTATGTTGTATATAAACATAATTAGAATCATGATAAATTCGTATGAGATGCATATATTATGGGGTGCAATAATTTATTGTTGCATAGGATAATACATTGCATAAGTTGTGAATTTGCTAAAACCCCCTTAAGTTCAAATTTTGTTGGAAATAAATCAAAAATTTGAAATAGGCAAAATCGGGTAGAAGTTCGGTAATCCGTTGAGGTTCGGTCGACCGAAGGATCTATGGATCGGTCAACCGAACGTGGAACGGATAATCGTAATTGATTGACCGAACTTGACCAAAGTGCCTGGAGCTTTGGTACGGTGTACCGAACCAGAAACGGTCGACCGAACAATGTCAAGTTCCGATATTTTCGGTTAACCGAATAGCACTCGGTCTTACACGTGAACGGGTCCGATCGGTTAAGGAGAATTTTTCCCCTTAAGATTCGGTCATCCGTCACGTACTCGGTTAAACGATCGTGACAAATTCGGTTAACCGAGTGGGACTCGGTAAACCGAACAGCGATCGATTTTCTGCCTTTGATTATTAAGAGATTAATTTGATCGATGGTTGGATTAGCTCCAATTTTGGTCAAACGTTTTGTGGGTGCATATAATGCATTATGGAATTAATTTGTGAGAGAAATTGTCATAAAACCGTGGCTTAAGAATAGCCATGATTAAGAGTAAGATTGGAACCTATAAATAGGTCCTTATTCTCCCTAATTGTGACACACAATTCAATAATTATTTTCTCTCTTAATTCACCACAAAAACCCACGAAAATTCTCTTAGTTTTCTAAGTCTTTGGAAGGAGAAATCTCAGAGGCTAAGGAAGGGGTTTGTAGCTAGATTCTAAGCTTGTTTGGAGATCGATTGGCTAGCTCCTTTCTCTCCAACCTTGTTTAGGGTTTCGGTGAACACTCGGAGGCATCCGGCTCGGCGAGAAGCATCCCCAACGTCTCCGAATCTTCAAGAAATTTTTGAGAACTTCTAGGTATGAATTTCGGAGCCCTTGTTTGTTTTAATAGAGTTTTGAAACTAGATGTTAAAACAAACCGATGCATGCATGCAATAAATTCTAGAAAATTGAAAATTGATCCTTATTATACATAAAAATTTCGAAAATATATATGTATAATTAAACATGAAATCCTACAGGGTGGGCCTGGTGGAGTTGGTGGTGGGGGTTGTGGGGGTTAGATGGGTCTTAAGGAGGAGGGGGTCGGGTGGGTCTGAAGGAGGGGGTAAGGTGGGTCTGGAGGAGGAGGTGGTGGGTCGGGTGGTTCTAGAGGAGGGGGTGGGTGGGTAAGCGGTGGTTGGGGGATGGGTCTAGAGGAAGGGGATGGTCGGAGGAGGCAGATGGTCGGCCAGTGGACGGGAGGGAGGGTGGGTGTGGGTGGTTAGAGAATAGAGGGAAGGGAGGGGGCTACCTGAGGAGGAGTGGCGAGGAGGAGCATCGAGGGGGAGGAGGACTGCGCACGGAGGAGGAGTTGCAGGAGTACGACGTGTGCGGAGGAGGAGTCGCGGCGGAGGGTTTGAGGTTAGGGTTTTTTGTTTAGAGAAAGGAAATGGAAGAGACGAGCGATTCAGGCTGCTTAGAGGGGATACACCGATAGACTATATTTGTCGGTGTTAGCAACATATATATCGTGTAACAGCTAAACAAACGTTCGATTTTTGCACTTATCTCCGACGAATAGTGGTTTCATCGGTGATTTGAAGGTCTGGTACACTGACAACATTCATATGTCGGTGTTATATAGTATACGTTGGTGTAGTAGCCCAAGAAACAGTTATTTTCAAAGTTCACCGACAGATAGATGTCGTCGGTAAAGGGAAGCACAGGTACACCGACTATTTTATCCGTCGATGTTATGTTATGTTATGTTCCGTCGGAGAACTTTAAATAAACATGCAATTTTGAGAACTATTTCCGACAGATATGTATCCATCGGTGTTATCAACTCGCTCTGTCGGAGTTATCTTTGCGCTTTTTTTTTCAACACCTGCCTTTTTTGGGGAAAACCTACACCAACGGTACTTATCCGTCGGTGTAAGACATTCGGATGGTAAAATTTTATCCGACCGAGTATATCTGTTAGTGTTATTAATATACTCCGTCGAAGATAAAATGTCTGACTGATATGTCTATCCGCCGGTGTTATATATGTAACATCATCGGATCGTACACCGACGAATATTTATCCGTCAGTAATGCCCATATTTCTAGTAGTGCTAGCGGTCGGAATCTAAAACGTCTTTACAAACAATACGAAATCTCAAAATTCAGGTGGGTCGGAATTCCAACAAATTAAAAATGAATAATGCTCTTTGAGCTCAAATTCAGGTTCCAAAACTTGGTGGAGCTTCACAGCAACATCACATGGGCTGAAAAACACAAACATGAATAATCAAAACCGGTCAGGTTAGCCCACTCTGACATTTGTCATGTCCATCCTTTCCCTTTTTAGATATCACTCCAAACCAACGGCCCCCATGTCCAGATATTGTTATTAATTCAAAACTCATCGTTTCTTTCGCATATTGTGTAATTTTAAACTTGACAAACTCATCATTCCTTTCGCAGGTTGTAATTTAAGCTTGACAATCATGGACATATTTGTTAGCTTATGCTAGTTGTGTGGTGGTGGATATATCTGAACAACACTATCACAATAAAAATGAAATTATCTATTGTTTTGGTGTTATGTTCCACAAGTGTTGTGTAGGAACGTGTATGACCTAATTAATCTAATCAATTTCTTAATCTCTACTTAAAAAAATGCAGCGGAAACACAAATTAAAACGAGTAGAGAAAGACAAGCAAACCACAATGAAGACACAACGAATTTATAGAGGTTTTACACCACACCCGGGTTCTAGTCCTCTCTTGCAAGCTTCGTTCATGTCTTCACTATCCTCTCCTCGTTCTGGGACAAGAGATAACACATTTACAAAGCAAGCTCATGAACACCCTTGTTGAGCTTGGTTTCTTCCTCTTACAACCCGAGAGGGATGATCACCGTTACGGGTCGAGATCAAGTCTTACAATCTTTGACAGCAACGAAACAAGAGTATCAACACTCTAACTTTGAGCACACTTGAGTAGGATATGTATTTGGGTCAAGTGGTTTAAACTTTTGAGTGTAGGATTTAGGATTCTCGAGTGTGAGAGTTTCTCTCTAATGTATGTGTGAGTTTGAAGTAGGAGAGTTGTGTAAATAATGTATGAGAACCTCTATTTATAAGCTCCTAGAGAGATACAACTGTTAGGAAAGATTTGGTAAATATTTGTGTAAGATAAAGAAAACAGAACTACTAAGGTTCAACAAATCTGTCCAATACCGATCTACTGACCCGAGATCAACGATCAACCATTTCTATGAAAGTAACGAAACGTTTGAACCAACTAAAGATATGGTCAAACCAGAGGTTACAACTTAAGTTATTAATCGAACTAAAATTATGGACGATTGACCATTCTGAGGGTTTCGGCCAGGGTAAAGATTTAACAGTTGAACTCAAAAAAGTAGTTTGTCTGACCGAAAATATCATGGACTTTTGGCACATAAGTTTGTCTACATCTGGTTGACCATTGGCTTGGTAGTGTTTGACCAGTGGCCAGAAACAAAATAGGGGTTAGATGAAAATATGAATACGATCGTTGGAGAATACGACAAGTATAACGGTCATTCGAAAATACGGGTAACACGGTCGACCGGTGGAACTGGGTAAAATTACTTTTGGTGAACCGGTTAACGGGTAGAAACAGTCGAATGGAAAACTTGTTTCAGTTGACCGTTCGGCATAGACAGGTTGAGGTTTACTTTGAGTGATTTTCCGATTTAAGTTTGGGTGATCTATTAAAGTTCAAATGATGTGAAATTTGGTGTGTCACTTCTACAAGGAACCTAGGGTGTATGTGAATGGTTTACATCTCTTGTATGCTCAAATTTACATATATTCCTAAGACTCAAATAAAGGTAAAATTACGTCTTCAATTAGTTTGATTACATGTTTTGACTTCATTTCATTCTTCAATATAATATATATTTCATGCATAATGTGTGCTACACTCAATTTAATTTTGATTAAGATTAGGTTACTTAAATCATCGAAACATAGATCAATGTTAAAAAACAATATGTTGGACATATCCATACAACTTTATATTTTCGATATATCAAATGTGTTATTTTTTGCTACTACTTTGTTTTACTGTCAAACTCAAAATGGTATTCAGATATATCAACTGTATAGTCTGTATGCGACCGATAAGTTAGCTAGATATATATATCATTATGTATGTGGTATGAAAATTTACATTTTCCTTGGGAACATAATGATTTAATATAATTATGATTTTTCAATGTATGTTGTATCTTGATATGTCTGAACATATATTTTTCAATACACTAGATATAATAATCATCTACATGCCACCATTTGTTGGTCGAATATTTGGAAAGATCTTGATGGATATATATATATATTTACTCTTTCGTGGTGAAATTTGTTAGATGTGTGCTTGAGATATTTGATATATTTATTGTCTAATTTCACACTATCATTTAATGAAGTTGATTTGAGTCAGATATTCAGATAATAACATATAATTGGTAGATGTGATCTAGATAACACAAATGTCTACCAACCAATCTTCATACATTTAACAATTTCATATAAATGGCAATCACACTACACAAACAAATGTATCTAAATACTGGTAGACATATACATAGATAACAAACATTGTGATATCCAAACATGAGGTATATACACAAATAATATACATACACAATACACCAAGTAAGTGATTGTAAAAACATACAAACAATACAAACATATCCAGGAACATACTAAATAATTACAAACAAGTTTAGATATATCCACAGACAAATATTACAAAATAAATACATGCGGATATGTCCACAAATAACCCAAAATAATCGGAGGACGAGGAGGTCAGAGGATGACGAAGGTGAGAGGAGGCCAGAGAATATGACTGAAGGAGAGAAGGCCGAAGGTGGAGGAAGATGGGAGGAGGCCAGAGGGGGGACACCGGAGGAGAACAACAGAGGAGGAAGCCAGAGAAGGAGAAAGTTGAAGGAGGAGAAATGTGGGAGGAGTTTGGAGGGGGACACCATAGGAGAATGCTATGTAGGATTTTTAGTTTAATTGCACATATTTATTTTCGAAATTTTATGCACAATAAGGATCAATTACAATTTTTCTATGATTTGTTTCATGCATGCATCAGTTTGTTTCAATAACTAGTTTTAAAACTTTATTAAAACAAACATGAGCTCCAAATTTCATACCTAGAAGTTCTCTAAAACTTCTTGACGATCCGGAGACGTTGAAGATACTTGTCGCTGCGCCGGATGCCTCCGAGTATTCACCAAACTCTAAACAAGATTGGAGAGAGAAGAGCTAGCCTCTCAATCTCCAATAAGGTTTAGAATCTAACTACTAACCCCTCTTTAGTTCCCTTGAGAAGAAGATCTCTGAAAACTAAAACTAAACTCAAGAATTAAGGTGAAATTTGTGGAGAATTATGGAGAGAGAAGTTTGCACAAAAAGATAATGAATTAAAATTAATAAGGTAATGAGATAAACTTGTATTTATAAGTTCTCTCCAAATTACCTATTCATGTGCAACCTCTTGCCCATGATTTCATGCAAACTTCCATCTAACCATCCATTATTTGCTAACAAATAATCTTAGCCACGAATTAAATCAGTTATGGACCAATTCCATGCATGATCTAATTAATTCTTAAATTTATTCTGCAATAACCGTCTGAATCGGTCGACTGTGTTAAGGGTTCGGTCGACCGTTTAGACCAAGTTTCGGTCGAGCGTTCATAAACTCGGTCGACCGTTCGCAACATAATTTATTTCATCGCAATGTTCGGTCGACCGACCGAACTACTTCGGTCGACCGAAAACGAACAGACGAAATTCTTGTAGCGATCGAGACACATCCGGTCGACCGTGTACGGTTTAGCGGTCCACCGTTTTTGCACAGTACTGCAGACTCATCAAATTTCGGTTTAACCCCTACAAAATTTGACATTTCGGGATTAGTAGTAAGTTCACAACTTATGTAAGATATTATCATATGTAATGATTAATCATTACACCCCATAATATTTACATCACATATGAATTTAATTTAGATTCTAATTATGTTTTTAATCACAACATAATTTTGATTTTGCTTGTTCACCACATGTGTCATATTTTCTACATGAAACTCGACACACCTTATGAACTCAAAATCCCCATTTCTTGTTTCCCAGTTTTGTGGTGTGACCTATGAGAGGATCTAAACTAAGTTGGCAGTGATATTAAGAGCTTAATATCACAAGCTATAAGCGGTATCTAGCTACACATTATAGCTCACAATTAGTTAGATGTCTTAATTCCACTTGAACCAAAACCCGATCCATTTAGTGATGGAGTGCACCACTTGTGTCCGTCCCTTGCCTCATGATATTAAGAATACACACAAAGTAGTATTGTGTCATCTTTGTATTAGTATTCATTTCTTGATCTCTTTAAGCTAGTTATAAATATGTGACTTAACTCAAATCACATTGTGCACATTATAACTTTGCTTTATCAAGGGGACCACTAATATCATCACTCAATTAAGAGGGGCAATGATAATCTTTTGACTAACTATCTTCTCCAACAAAAGTCATACTTAACCAACCAATACATTTACACTACACTCATCGATAGCTCAAGACACTAGTCTAATTAAGCAATTCTTAAGTGATCGGATAAAAGTCTCATATCAAAGGACCAAAGACACAGTAAAACATCAATGACACAGAAAACACAATTCTATAATGTTTTACTTATTAGGTCTATTCAGTATACAAAAGTAATATTTTCCTCTTTTGTGTACCCGTGTTGTCACTCACTTGTAGAGCTACAATGATCTATGATCAACACGACAATCTTAACTCGGTAATTAATATCTCATGTTAATTACCATGATTGCGAATATCTTTTGTTTTATGTAAACCAATATCTTTTAGAGCTCTACGGTTAAGGATCAAGAGCATCTTCCTTAACACTTCTAAAAGACGAATAACATAAACAAGGAACAAAATGATTTCTCATTCAATTCATAATAATTGACATTTAAAAGTAAAACTTTTAGAACACATTCCCTTCATGCTAGAGGGGGGAAGTCAGAGGAGGAGAAAGCCGAAAGAAGAGGAAGGTGGTAGGAGAAGGTCGAAGGAAGAGGAAGGTGGGAGGAGGACGCCGAAGGAAGAGGAAGGTTGGAGGGGAGGAGGAGGGAGGCGAGGGGGTAGGAAATGATTGAGTTTTGAATTTTGAATTGGGGTTGGGGAGAGAATGATTATATTTATAGGATTTTTGTAATTCAGCTCTTAGGTATCTAATAATCTTAATTAGGATGTGATTTTTAGAAAACATCTACTTCCATCAGGGTGCAGGGGGAAGAGTCCAAGAGCACATTGAACACTGCTCATAAAAAATCACGAAGTTGGGATCCAAATGGTCTTTACAAATTCGACTGAATCTCAAAACCCCAGGGTGACCCCTCTACCACACATGTGGCATCTGAAGAGAATGTGTTCTAAAAGTTTTACTTTTAAATGTCAATTATTATGAATTGAATGAGAAATCATTTTGTTCATTGTTTATGTTATTCGTCTTTTAGAAGTGTTAAGGAATAGACTCTTGGTCCTTAACCGTAGAGCTCTAAAAGATATTGGTTTACATAAAACAAAAGATATTCGCAATCATGGTAATTAACATGGAACATTAATTACCGAGTTAAGATTGTCGTGTTGATCATAGATCATTGTAGCTCTACAAGTGAGTGACAACACGGGTATGCAAAAGAGGAAAATATTACTTTTGTATACTGAATAGACCTAATAAGTAAAATATTATAGAAATGTGTTTCTATGTCATTAATATTTTACTGTGTCTTTGGTCCTTTGATATGAGACTTATATCTGATCACTTAAGGAATACTTAATTAGATCAGTGTCTTGAACTATCGATCAGTGTAGTGTAAAGACATTGGTTGGTTAAGTATAACTTTCGTTGGAGAAGATAGTTAGTCAAAAGATTATCATTGCCCCTCTTAATTGAGTGATGATATTAGTGGGCCCCTTGATAAAGCAAAGTTATAATGTGCACAATGTGATTTGAGTTGAGTCACATATTTATAACTAGCTTAAAGAGATCAAGAAATGAATACTAATACAAAGATGACACAATACTACTTTGTGTGTATTCTTAATATCATGAGGCAAGGGACGGACACAAGTGGTGCACTCCATCACTAAATGGATCGGGTTTTGGTTCGAGTGGAATTAAGACATCTAACTAATTGGGAGCTATAATGTGTAGCTAGATACCGCTTATAGCTTGTGATATTAAGCTCTTAATATCACTGCCAACTTAGTTTAGATCCTCCCATAGGTCACACCGCAAAAACCGTGAAACAAGAAGCTTGATTTTTGGTTCATATGATGTGTCGGGTTTCTCATAGAAAATATGACACATGTGGTGATCAAGTAAAATCAATTATGTTGTATATAAACATAATTAGAGTCATGATAAATTCGTATGAGATGCATATATTATGGGGTGCAATAATTTATTGTTGCATATAATACATTGCATAAGTTGTGAATTTGCTAAAACCCCCTTAAGTTCAAATTTTGTTGGAAATAAATCCAAAATTTGAAATAGGCAAAATCGGGTAGAAGTTCGGTAATCCATTGAGGTTCGGTCGACCGAAGGATCTATGGATCGGTCAACCGAACGTGGAACGGATAATCGTAATTGATTGACCGAACTTGACCAAAGTGCCTGGAGCTTTGGTACGGTGTACCGAACCAGAAACGGTCGACCGAACAATGTGAAGTTCCGATATTTTCGGTTAACCGAATAGCACTCAGTTTTAGACGTGAATGGGTCCGATCGGTTAAGGAGAATTTTTCTCCTTAAGATTCGGTCATCTGTCACGTACTCGGTTAAACGATCGTGACAAATTCGGTTAACCGAGTGGGACTCGGTAAACCGAACATCGGTCGATTTTCTGCCTTTGATTATTAAGAGATTAATTTGATCGATGGTTGGATTAACTCCAAATTTGGTCAAACGTTTTGTGGGTGCATATAATGCATTATGGAATTAGTTTGTGAGAGAAATTGTCATAAAACCGTGGCTTAAGAATAGCCATGATTAAGAGTAAGATTGGAACCTATAAATAGGTCCTTATTCTCCCTAATTGTGACACACAATTCAGAAATTATTTTCTCTCCTAATTCACTACTAAAACCCACGAAAATTCTCTTAGTTTTCTAAGTCTTTGGAAGGAGAAATCTCAGAGGCTAAGGAAGGGATTTGTAGCTAGATTCTAAGCTTGTTTGGAGATCGATTGGCTAGCTCCTTTCTCTCCAACCTTGTTTAGGGTTTCGGTGAACACTCAGAGGCATCCGGCGCAACGAGAAGCGAAGATTGACTTCCTCAACGTCTCTGAAACGTCAAGAAGTTTTTGAGAACTTCTAGGTATGAATTTCGGAGTCCCTTTGTGTTTGTTTTAATAAGTTTTTGAAACTAGTTGTTAAAACAAACCGATGCATGCATAAATAAATCGAAGAAAATTGTAATAGATCATTATTATACATGAAAATTCGAAAAATATATATGTATAATTAAACATGAAATCCTACAGCATCGTCCATAGTACTTAGTAGCATAAGTGGTAGATTTAAACTTAAGTACATAATTTTTCTTAAGACATGAAAACTCTATTCTCACAACCCTAGTTCTACGGAACAGCTCAAAATATGTAAAACTACTTTTCCCTTTTACAAGTCTCCAAATTACAATCTCTCGTTGCATGACGCAAAAAATTCATACTAAAACGAGCACATAATCGTTGCTCAATATGAAAAATAAAAATAATACACACCAAGTTAATGCTAGTTATAAAACATATCTATTTGTTATAAAATAACAAATATATTATATGTACGAGTTACCTTATCTCTTGGTATTACAACTTCTTATAACATCTACATTCAAATGCAATGTAATTCTCTCGTTGATGTATATTATATGTCGCATTCGTTAGTTTGTTATTGCATTGTAACATATATGTCTCTTGTCTATATATAGAGACTTGTTGTATTGTTTAAGTGATAAAAATGAAAAGTCTTTATCCTCCTTTTTCAAATCTTCATGTCTTTTTCATTTTACAACACGTTATTAGCATGATTATGTCTTTAGCTTAACCAATTGAAAATGTTAATCTTAGGAAAAAAAATTCAACTTGTGAATCAACTTGGTGGAGCGTGAAATAGATGTACGTGAGTGTATGTACTTGGTGAAATATATGAAACGAAAACATATCCTTTTGAGTTTTCAATTGTTGAAATGCCTTACGAATCATACTGTGGCGTGAATGTTAGACTCAAGTGTGATACACATGCTTTATTAGTTTTTATTATAAAAAAATATTTTATTGACAAAAGGGATCACGAGGATATAGATCTTGTACCACGTCCAAGATAGTGTCTGTTAAGGTTGTTTAAATCCATTTATATATTTGCATATTTAGTTAATATACTGAGTTCCTTGATATGTTTTTGTCAACATGAATTCCTTGACATTAGGGGTGCAAATGGTTACCAAGTATCCGAGTATCCGATTCGAAAATTTCTATTTAGTTGGTATTTGGTAAGTTCAATGTTACCAATTTAATTTCGGATACGAATATGGTTTAAAAAAATTTACCAATTAGAATTCGGATACGAATTCGGATACAAGCTATTTAACATTCGAATTATCCGAATTATCCGAATTATTCGAATACATGGTCAAATACACAAATTAGTATTCCAAAATTTAGTATTCCAAAATTTTAATACGAAAATTTAGTATTCGGATTCGGATAGTTCTACTGAATTCGTATTCGAATTCGGATTCGAATAGTTCTACTGAATTCGGATTCGGATTCGGATTCGGATAGTTCTACTGAATTCGGATTCGAATTCGAATTTGGTAATGGAATATGGTATTCGGATTCGAATTCGGATACAGCAGGTATCCGAGTTATATTATCCGAGTTGCAGCCCTACTTGACATGTGTTTTCTCAATATAGTGGATGAAAAGTTACATGAGATTAACCGATAAAAATAAATAAATTACATGATAATTCGAATTCGTAGTAGACTACATTAAATCATTTACATATTTGTAATACAAATAAATCACGTGTTTTGAAAATATATGGCACTAGCATAAATGTAAATTCGTAATACTAACAATAGGTGGCTATCAATAATTCAATGATAAAGACGTTGTTTATTTTGCATTGGTTGAGAAATAACAGTCAAGGTAGTTTCATATGGATATTATCTTGTGTAATGTGCTTCTAAATTGAAACAATTTAGATATTATGCAAAACAAGGAATGTTTTTATATCTCGTGTGATTTTAGTTAAGATTTACTAGCTTAGTATCATTATATAAATCGTAATATATACATGTTAAATAAAAGTGCATTTGCAGTTTTGTTCATACGTGTGATTATTACTTGTAAATTTATGGTTAAAAGAAGAAACAAAATTGCTTGAGTATTATACCATATTTGATTACCACAATTTTTTTTTTTTGATATTTTGATGTATCATATCTGCAAGTATTATGAATATTCATCTTGATGTACACGTGTTGTTTCTTGTTTGATTAAGGTAGTCCATAATCTTGTATTCATCTTGAGGTAGTCTTTTACAATTTATAATATCATTAATCTATTTACTTGTTGAATATACTCATACTATATTCTTAAACGTGATGATATGTGTCTAGAAATTATTGTTGTAAAATTTTGGTTTGAAATATCACGTTCTACATGTTTATATATTCTTAGATGATGAACTGTTAACTTTTGTTTCCGTATGATAGTAAAACTTAAATCGACAATTATAAATGCATATGAGTATGTCATTTGATAATAATGCATTAATACGTGTTTATAATCATTTTGTTTTGCAAAAGTTGATCATGTATTTGGAAGATCATTAGACGACTTGATATTCCAATGATAATGACATAATTTATTTGTGCATATGTCATATCTAATACATGTTGTTTTCTTAGAAATTATAAGTATTTCTTTTTTTCTGTTTTATTTTGCGTAATCTTTTATATGATATTGATCATTTTGATTGTTGACAAAAGTTAAATATACAACTTTTGATAAAATGGTACTTGTCGTGTTTTGAATGTTGAAATCAAACTTGATGATCTTGAAAATACAAATGAGAAACAACAAAAAAAGAAATAAGCATCAAACCAAGATAAGATGAAAGTTGTGTTTTGGCTTCGCAATCATTAAAATGATTTCGGAAATATCATGATCTAGTCTCGTGTCCAAGTGTGAATGAGTTTTATTTTATATTTTATATAAGAAATATACACTCTATTTAGTAGATATACATGACCATATGCTAAAATATCAATATGACAAATGGGTATTATATACCATGATACAAAATACTTTGTTAAATATTCTTGAGGTTCATTCGATTATCATATTTTTATAATTATTATCTTTAACCTTTTGATTTAATTGCAATTTCTGTTGAAACTATATATATTTTATAGTCCAATATATTTTTCATACTTGTGATTTTTATTCACTCACGATGAGATTCTTTTAGATATTAATAATACACATGCATATGTTGCTAGCATATCGATATTCAACATTTTATGTTTGTTATGACTATTTATGTATATCATTATAATGTGTCTTTTAAGGATCAATAGTAAATATAGTATTTGCATTATCATCTTAAAAGGGCTAAGTACAACACGTATATAGTAATATGTTGGTATGCATAATTTCTATCTAAAAGACTTATACCAAGTTACGTTGAAATTAATTGACGTTGATATGATTTAATGCACGTATGGTTCTTATTTTGATTATATTTTATCATTGGAAGAACATTATCATTTTTTTTGTAATAAAATAATTTATCTTCCAAAAAATATTATTTGGCTTTAATTGAAGAGTATGAATATTCTTCGGTCTCATATTTGATTTAAGGTTAGGAAAAATGATTTATGCATCATGTATAGTGTTTCCATGCGCATTATATTAAGATATAAGTATTTCTCTAATTTGATAATGAGAAAAGTCAAAACCATTATTGTATGTGGTTGTACAAATTTAGTAGAAAACTTCAGAAGAGTCATATCTATTGTTACATATCGAATTATCTTGACTTTAAATAATGCAATTTATATATTATGTCTCAAGAAACTTATTTAGTTTCAAATTGTCAGATGACTTGTTTTGAGACTACGATTGAAGTAAGAAAGAATATATTTTTATATTACTACAATCATGTCATGCAGGAAAAAAATTATTAAGAAAATTACCTGACTTTTGAACGATGTGTCATTGCACACGTAATGACTTGGTCAAAAGACTTGCACTGGTGAATCAAACGAATATTGACTCTAATAACATATGGTATGACTGATTGAGTCAATGATGATTACATATGATGACAAATGTTGTTGAAATTTCATATGACCATCAACTGATGAATGAGAAAATTCTTCAACTAAGTAGGTATCCACGAGCTCTATCTTTTCCTTGGATGAGATAACTTGTGTTATGCATTACTTGTGATTGAAAGTCATAAGCATGAGTTATTGCAAAATCACAATATATACCATCGTATTTTGGATCATGTGCCTGAAGCACACGATACAAAGCATCAATTTATAAAAAATCTCTGAATATGGATCATCATGTGATCTTAAAATTTATACATGATACATTAATGTGCATACCTGTTAATATTATTCGTAATTATTTTTTATGTTTATATACAACATGTTATGAATGTTCCCCTATTTTACTTGTACGATATTGAAATGAAGTGTGTTTCCCATCTGCGATTAATAGATTACCACCTCCACAATTTAATGGCCTAAAATTAACTGATAATATTAAAATACTTGAACCCTTGAATGACGATGTATTTTATTTTCTAGTCCAACAATTATATATAAAGACATTTTTTTGGCATTAAGGGGAGAAAGCTAGAAGCTTAAAGAATACAAAGAAAATATATTATATAGAACTTGAAGTTCATAAGAGAATACATATACGTACAAGTATGTTTGAACATAAAGTTCATAAAATCATTAAGTTGCAATATCTACCAAGTAATTGTTATAGGTGTTTAATGATTACAAAAGAGTGACATAAAACACATAATATAAAGTGGAGATCTCCACACGATAAAAATATTTGAGTTCAATCAACGCTAGAAGTGTGGACTATAACATATATTATTTGTGAAAATAAAAATAAAAATTAGTCACTCATTAAATTGAATGATAAATTTTGAAATAAATGACTGGAGAGAAGTCAACTATTTTTCGACCTGCAGTTCGAACATTCTCTATAAGAAAATTGTTACAATGATTCAAATATATAAAAATATATTATACAAAGAAAGATCACCTAAATTTATCAATATTTGCTTAATATATTCACGAGATAAAGATTTATTTCAATGATGATTCCCATATGTATAATCCACAACAACAAAAAATCACAAATTATTTTGTGTTATTGTGAAGACATTGGAATCTTTATGCAAGTTGGTGAACTACCTATCACGGGGAGCAGATTTCTAATTATAATCCATATTATCCCCGAAGGATAATGCACAAAAGACCTATAACTGTACTCTTTTTTCCATTTTTTAAGTTTTTGTCCCACATAATTTTACTTGACAATATTTTTAACAAGACAACTTGCGTAATTGTGTTAACGTATGTTATGCATTTTTTTCCCTTAGCTATTTTTCCACTGGGTTTTTTATAATAATGTTTTTTTAACAAAACATGAACATAATGTCATATTATTTAAGAGAGTTTGTAAATGTACAGTAAACTGAGGGGGAGAATAATGTGTTTTGCACTATTTTTCCTTCACCAAGTTTTTGTCCCACATGATTTTACTTGACAATTTTAACGATGCAGACCAAGAAGCATATAACAAATAATGATCATTCAATGTGGAGTATTGTGGAACAACAAATATATTATATGGATGAGTTACATTATATCTTGGTTTTACAACTTCTTGTAACATCTACATTGAAGTACAATGTAATTTTCTTATTGATGTATATTATATGTCTCGTTTATTAATTTGTTATTATATTGTAATATATATGTCTTTTGTCTATATAAATATAACTTATTGTATTGTTTATGAGATAAAAATGAAAAATCCCAACACCAGCTGCAACGTGAATCTTGCGGGAACGTGTAGACGTCATCTCGTGATGCGACATTGCCGATCTAAACATCACGATGACCAGACAGCATTGAAGCTTTGTTAATTTTCGTATGAAAAATTAATAAAGAAAAGTCACCAACTACGTACACAGAGAAGTCATCCTTATCCTGCACATGTTTTGTGGTAAAATCTTTTGAGTTAGAAGTTTAGACTTCTCATTACTCATCAGTCATTTACGAGTGGTATCATCACAATTAGCAACAAATTAATATAAGTATCGCGTGAGCCAACTAATTTGAGGATGTATAACACAAATGGGGGATATAATTAAGTTCAAAACCTAACTTGATAAGTTCAGTGTCTCGTGAAAATGGTGTCGAGTCGCTTTCAAAATGGAGGTTGTTGATGAAAGATCCCAAGTCTACTTATACTAGTTTCTAGAAAAATGAACTCTTCTATCACACATTTTCATCAAGAAACCCCCCAAATCTGTCGGGAAGTCTATGTGAACGGATATTCAGTTGGCAAACCCATGAGTACCAAATGTTGCGGACTTTGGTTTTATTCAATCTAGCTATACTAAGAACTCATTGCATACTTAATAGATGTACTAGCTTGGTCAAAAAAATATGTATGCATATTCTTCTTCTATACATGTCATGCTAACACTCGGAAATATCTTTGGTGTTATGAAATGTTTATGCCAACCACTTTTCTACCACCGTATAACGTATTTCATTCATTAAAACCTACCACTTTTCTACTCACACAATTGTTTACTCCACACGTAACTAATAAAATACCAACAATACAATATCTTCCCGGTAAATTCGACGTTCCATTTTAAACATGCAACGTGTCTCACCACTCCTATGATTTCTGGTGCTCAAAACACCCACGTCAACAAGAAAACAAATATCTGTCTGGAACAACAATGATTGGTTACGGTCGGCACATCTGGCTGTTTTGGATGGTTGACTCGTTGGACTTCTCCATGCCATCCAATACGAGTCGGTTGGATCTATTAACTTTTGGAGATGAGAAAGCTACTTACACGAGGTGATTAATTGTCACTTCCCAAAAGAAATCAGCTGGTTGGAGCAATTTTTGGTGTTTTAGCATTAATAAGGTTAATTTTAAATTATTAATGTAGATTGTTTAACCATGTATCATTGATCACGTTTTTAAAAAAGACGTGGATCGAACTTGCATCCCTGAGGACCCCATCCCACCAAACTAGTTAACAATCCAATTAAGATACACTTTTTGGGTGTGAGATTGACTTTAGAAGGATTTAAGTTGAGAAAGTTTAGTTTGTATTCGGATGTTTGCGATTCATTTAGGGGTCATTCGAAAAAAATTGAAAAATCAAGTTTAAGTACGTGTCACCGTACCGCTAGATATACGTTTGGAACAATTATTATTATTATTATCCCAAACGGAATTTTTGACGGTTGAAAAACCAAGATCGGAGTTAGACATCTTTTTTTATTTTACTTGATTTGATAATCTACTTATATTCATGTTTTCCCTGGACAGTGGACACCGTAAACAAAATTAAAACAAACAAGATTGTCACTCTAAAAACTCCCAACCGTACAAACAAAACTCTGCACCTGTCAAACGCAGGTTTTACAGAGAGACTTCAGAATTATTCTTTGGATGCAAGTGGAAGTAATCTTGTGTTTTGTATTTAGCTTTGAAGCCCAAATTGTTTTAGGAAAACGATGAAAATTACTTTAACTACGGAAGAGACGTAACTACTACTTATATGCCCTTTAATTTTGACCGTTAGTTTTCCAACAAACTAATTATATTCAAATACATGAAAGAAAGACACTTCACTGTTGGTAATATTCATAACAAGAAAAGTTGCATTTCCATAGATAGAGTTGCACGAAAGTGGACACAACCATATATGTTTATACAATTCGAAACAAATTTGGTCCTGTTGGAAAGCCAGTTCTTTATTCACATGAAACACACAACATTTTGCCAAAACAACGTTAAAGCCTCCATCACGAGAGATAGTCACGCACACCAAAACCAGATTGTTGTTTAAATTCAAGTTTATTGGTATTGTATCCTTAAGTTAGTGATCCCTAAGTAAGTTCACGAATACCATCAACTAATTAACGAATTAAATTTCGCTTGTAAATTACAGATGGAACCGGAGCAGATTGAAAGGCATTGTTAGAAGGTTACATTATCTCACTTGCATTTTTATCTAAGATAATTGCGTGATATTTCAAGTTGTGTCACTTGTGTGTATGTGAAAAAATTATGTCTTACTAAATATACCTTAACCTTACGGTAATTGGCTACAGTTTTTGCAAAAATAAAATATCTCCGATAAAAAATTATTTTGAAAAGTGCCCCAACCCAATAGAATGTGAAAGTACGTATAAAGATACAATAAGTTATCTACAAAAATCTCAAGATTTTATGGTTGATAACACAAAAAATACAATGGCATTCTACAAAAATCTCAATATTTCATATACAAAAATCTCAATATTTCATATCGAAACACACAAATTAAACTATGTAATTAATCATCACTCTTTCTGTAACGTACCCGAAAACAACGGAAAATTTAAACAATAATAATGTCCGTCAACGGTCAACACCGGGCACGTCACGAAACAACCAGACGAAATATATATATATATATATATATATATATATATATATAATGATACATATCCACGTGGAAGTCAAACTATACATAAGAGTCAACTGTGATTACAACAAAAATGAATATACATGTAATCACTACCTCAACTAAAGATACAAAAGAGAACATGATCTGATCCCGGGGGCACTCTCCTCGGTCACCACCTGACTCTAATGCTACTCGCTACCTGAAATGCAAACAAACAAACATGCCTGAGTTCCCTGCAGGAACCCCGTATACCAAACCTCCTAAAATACAAAAAGGAATTAAAGACAATGCAATACAATGCACATGATCATTCACCTCGGGCCCACAATAATGCCCTCACCGCCTCCGCGGCACTGAACCACTCCTGCCACTAGGGTCAAGTCAGTCCACCGCTGCCTCACAAGGGTCAGTCGACACCACTGCTCCCCAAAAGTGCAGGAAGGAACCCCCGGTACACGCCGCCACCCCAGGAGCGAGTCGGCACTCCGAATACACAACTCGGGTCAGACGACAGCCGCTGCTCCCCCAAGAGCCGCCAGACGCGCACCCTGCCGGAACATCCTCGGCCTACCGCTAAACCCTCGCAAACTGCCCAAGGTTTACGACACACATCCCTCACACCCCGTTCGGTAAGAGAGACAATAGTAATACCATAATACGCCTTCGTCGAAGGTGAAATCCGTCGCTCTCAAAGCCGGTAATCAACCGTCGCCTCGGAGCCGGTAGTCGACCTATACTCAACGGATCGCGTGTGGATAAATCCACCAATCTGCGGCAGATCGGTCGACCGCTACAAGCACACCGGTCGACCGGTCCTCCACACAGTACTCGGTACTGTACAAACAATAGCATCCGGTCGAACCACGCCAACCGAATTACCGACCAATCGGTCGTACAAAAGTCATCTAGCGGTCGACCGTTTGGATGGTCTACGCTATACAAATTTATATAATATATATATCCAATCGGTCGAACCAAGAGGCCGTTCAACCGATAACAGGACTTTCAGCATTTTGCCTAAGTGGTATTCGGTCGACCGAAACTGAAATACAGTTCGACCGAACCATCACAGGCACTCTACCGCTTAATTAAAATGCTCAGTCGGTCGACCGAAAGTTAAAGAGCGGTCGACCGTTTTGATGGTCAAAGCTCCCAACCGACTTAGCATCGAATGGATCGGTCGAACAAGGTTAAGGACGTTCGACCGTTTAATAAGTCAAAATCCCCAACCGACCCATTCTCATTGTTATTCGGTCGACCGGCTAAGTGGTCCCGTTCGACCAATAACAATATCAACCCTTTTTCCCGCACAAATTTGGCATAACGGTCGACCGTCCGTAGACATCGTTCGACCGTTCGCGGGTAAACATCAATATAATAATAGGATCAGTCGACTGCCCACAGGCACCGGTCGACCGATCGTCGTCTTCAACCTCTGAATAGGTTGCAATCTGACGGGGAATTCGACACCAACGTCGATCCCCAACACTCACAAGGCATAAGTGAGTTATAATGGAGATTTGACATACCTTTTGGTCGAGTGAAGAAGCCTCCCGAACTTGAGCCACTTCACTCCTCTTCTTCTTCCTTCTTCTCCTCCTTCCAACCTTCTCTCACGTTTCACTCTCTCTGAATAGGATTTAGGTGAAGAAAACGCCAACCCTTATCTCCTCTACAACTTCTCCTTAAATAGGCAATCCAACCTACACCTCATCCAATCAAAACCCACCAACTCTCTCTCCTCTCACGTCCCAACACCTCATGCTTCACTGTTCCAAGATTAGATTAGTGTTAATTAGGTTTAGGTTTAGTTAATTAAGGTGTTTTAGATTAGGTTATTACACTTTCATTTTTGTACGTGGATTTATGAATTTATTCAACTCACGGTCATCACCTGACTCCTTGCGTAAATTATTATTCTTTTGATAGAAACTAGCTCGTTGCGTAAATTATAAGTTTATAATCTGATAAGCCCTTCATTAGCTAATAATGGAGATGACGTTCACACGATGATCCGTCCATTCTACCAATTACAACAAACCTTCTCCTTCGTCGTCAATTTAGAGAACAAATTAAACGTTGACAATGTTATATAATATTATAATTATACTATAACACGTGTTTGCAATGCTATTATTAATTATTGCTCTTCCTTCCACGCATCACCTAAATTTTGAAAAACTATCGGACGTTGGCCAAGAAGCAACAACTTGAATAGGCAAAAATTTATATAAATGTAGAAAGCTTGCAAGCCACATGGTTCGAGACAAGAAATAAGTCATGTAATATTTACGATATTAACGTTGGTTGGTGATTTTAAAGAGGTGGCTCTTATCAATTATGTGTATTAATCAACCAAATAACGTGATTCCGTGGGTCTTTTGGGACATTAATCAACTAGCATGGGACGTGGTTACGCAATCAAGTGATGCAAGTTTTGAGAATTCGGAATTTCTAGGAGGTTATGCTTCTCCAATGGCAGGACACGTGTTAAATATTAGCATTTGTAAAGTTCTTTGTGATATTTCTAATTTTATCCATATAGAGCTCACATAATTTAATTGATACGATTTTTATTTGCAAATCTAAAACATCCCGTTGTTGCTTCTGCAACATTGGAATAGATTTCCACATTTAGATGAAATCGCAACTTCTCGGACAATTGCTTCTGTTTTTTGAGGTACGATGTATTATTATGAGTTTAGTATGTACTTGTCACACTATATGACAAGTATCCAAATGTTACAATTAGTTATTCTTAAAATGGTAAATTATTAGTTACCACAAACTTTGTCTCATATGCAATTTACACCAACATATTTTGAAAAGGAACTTACTTACTTTCACCTTTATAACATTGGCCACTTGTTTGAAAATAAAGACCGAACGAAAATCAAATGATTGTCTAACTTATGTGCAAAGGCATAACCTACCAAGAAAAAAAATTAAAACCATACCATCATATTCAGAAGCATTGCTGAACGCGACCAAACACAACTAAAAATGTATCATAAATTAGAAAATAATAATCAAAAAATAAAAGAGCACAAGAATATATCCACATTCACCAAGAAAATAATTTGTTGAGGGGAGTTGAACATTTCCTTCCGATCGTAAGTTCGAAATCCAAAGATGCAGTTGATTACGTTTTAACAAAAATGTTGTTGGTTCATTTTTATGTTAGAACACGTTCCACTTGTCACAAAGAAGTGATAGGGCACACCGGAGTGACGGAAATCCCAGGTCATGGAAAAAATATCCACATTCACAGGGACATCCAATGCAAAACACCCCCCCAATCAAGCGATCAATCGAAGTCCAATCCCTCTCCGCTGACGCCCCTTTATCACTAATGATAGCACGAGAAAGCTCCGATTTGGAAGAGAGCAGAAAAAAATCACAAAAGCCGGAACTCCTCCGCCAATCCCAACCGTCCATTCCACCCCTTCGACGGCCGAGATCCTCTCCCGAAGGCGCGAGGTCGGACTCCGGTGGTTGTTCCGAGGTAGGATGCTCTACCTGAAGCAGCCGTGCGCCGGTCCTCGAGTGGTGTGAGTGGAGAGGGATGGGGTCGGACGGCGACCGGCCGGCTCTGGAGGACGCCGGTGGATGTTGTATTCAGAACTTTCGCCTCTTCGAGACAAGATCCGTAAGATATTTGCGTCTGTTTTTATTTGCTTTTGTTTGGACGTAACGACACTAACGAACAGATTAAAGGATCAAAACATCATTTGCTTTTTCTTTTGTTGAGTGAATTTGTTTCGTCTATAGTTTGAGGTTGTTGCTTTTGGGATCTTTGGTTGGATGGATTGGTTTAAGTGGATGTGAGTGGGTTTGGATTTGGTTGGAGTGGGAACTTTTTATTTCGAAGTGTTGTAATGTTTTGAAGTGTGTCGCTTTTGGCGTTCGATGGTGGTTTGATTTGCTCTTGCTGAATGATTCTGTTTTCTCTGGTTTGTGGTTGCTGCTTTTGGGAACTTTGGTCCGATGAGTGGGTTTGAGATATCATTTTTAGTTGTAAGTGGGAAAGTCCTTGAGTTTAAGTTGTATCTGGTAGAATACTAGAATCTGATTTGGCTTGGTTAGGTTGAATCTGGTTGTTGTAACGTTCTAAAGTGTCAAACGGTTGATTCTATGTTGTTTTGATTTGCTCTTGCGGAATGGTCCTGTTTCGTCTAGTTTAAGGTTGCGGCTTTTGGGAACTTTGGTTTGATGAAGTGGTTTTGAATTTTTTTTACTTGGAAGTGAGAAAATCCTTGAGTGTAAGTTGTACCTGGTTGAATCTGTTTTGTCTTTATTTGGTTGCATCTGGTAGTTGTAGTGTTTAAAAATGCGTCTCTTTGGGGTTTGACTTTGTTTAGTTTTTGGTAGGGTAAGGGTCTGGTTGGTTTTCAGGAATTCGTCTAGTTTAAGGTTTAAATGAAGGTGAGTGGTTTTGAATTTAGTTTTTAGTTGGAATTAGAAAGTTCTCAAATTTTGTGTTGTTTTCTGCATTGCATTTTATCTTCGGTTAGCATACAAGTGGTTTAAAGGAACTCATGTATAAGTTTTAAGGAAAGGAACTAATGTTCCAAAACCACCCACACCCTTAGACAAGATGGTCATCTAGTTTTAGGGCTGCAGTAAAGTTGTTACTACAATGCCTTTTCTTTGATGTTGGTGTTGATAATTGTAAGGTTTTATGTTTTTATGCCGTATGGTGCTAAGTATCTTTATGGTTCAACAATTTCTGGTTGTAATTGATGATGCTGTCTGTTTTGTTGTTACAGAATTTCTACATGATTGGACACGATGAGGGACGAACGTCATGGAGGGTGTTGAAAATTGGAAGACTTGAGCCTTCTGAGTTGAACTTAGCGGAGGATGCCACTGTATATACCGAAAAAGAATGTTACGAGTTGTTGAAGAGGATAGATGAAGGCAATCGGCCGACTGGTGGACTAAAGTTCATTACCACCTGTTATGGAATTGTTGGTACGCTTTACCCGAATTTGTCGTCTCTTTTATGTCTTATGCTCTTTCCCTTTCACCAGCAATCTAATTTGAATTGCTGCTTTTCCTTTTTCTTAGGATTTATCAAGCTCTTGGGACCATACTATATGTTGCTCATCACAAGGAGGCGGCAGATTGGCACTATTTGTGGCCACAAAATATATGAGATTTCCAAAAGCAAATTGGTTTCTCTTCAAAATTCTTCAGGGCTACCTGATGATATAGCTCTTTCTAAGGATGAGAACAGGTCTTTAGTCAATTCTATATGAAAATGTATAATTTCCGTCGTGCTTGTAGGAAACTTTGCATATTGTTATCATAGCCTTCACATTGTATTTAGCTGACAAATTTCTACATGTTCGTGCTCTCTCTCTCTCTCTCTCCCTCTCTCTCAGTGTCATTAAACACTTTGTAGCAAAAATATGATATCTTAAGGTTGGGGATCCGAAACAAGTTTTATTAGTCTACCAAGTAGACATGTCTCTCCTTAAGATCAAATTCTTTTTGGCATGTACTTTTGTTCTCTGCCTGTGTCAATGTAATGTTTCCGTTCAGATTGAAATTTTTATTTCTCAGTGTTTTGTTTCAGTTCAACTAGTGAAAAAGTAAGTAAATGTTATTTTGTTTTTTTGTTCATTGAGGGCTTGTAGGACCAAGCCAAATTCAAGATATATTGATGTTGCAGATATCCTCACTTCAGAGAAGAGTTGTAGCTACAAAGTTTGGGTTGCCTATTGTTGCACTGTAGCTGTTGTTTTTCTGATAATTGCATGCATTTATAATCTGTTTTTATCTCTGTAAACAAATTAATGTGTTTTTACTTTTGCATGGTTTAGATACAAGAGGCTCCTGTGCACCATTGATCTTACGAAGGACTTCTTTTTCAGCTACTCATACCATGTTATGTGTAGCATCCAAGAGAATTTATTTGATGGCCAAAAAGGACAGGTCATCTATGAGAAAATGTTTGTGTGGAATGAATTTTTGACACGTGGAATACGATGCTGTATCAAAAGCACTCTTTGGACTGTTCCATTAGTTTATGGCTTCTTTAAGCAGGTAACAATTTTTTGCGTCATGTTGCTACTTAGAAAGAGTGCTGCCCCAGTTCTTACGTCTTCATTTCTCAAGAATTTGGTTTTAGGATGCAAACTCTTAAGTTATTTTGGTCCTTTATCCATTGTGTTTAGTTGGAAATAGGAAGAATACCTTAAATATCATTATGTTTACCTTGTTTTCCTTCTTTTCTGTCTCCACTTTATTAGCTTGCACCAATGCGATACATTTCCAAATCACAAGGCTTCTGTTTTGATTTTTATCTCTATGCTCCTATTTGTTTGCTTCTAATTAATATAGGAGCTCCTGGTATAATGGTAATCAATGGGCATGGAGTAAACTAAAATCTATACTCGAGTCTGTTGTATGTTAGGTATTCTGTCCTCCTTGGATGTCTAGAGGTCATGATTCTGATGCTTCTGCATTTTAAATTTCCCCCGAAGACATAGAACATATTTTTTGTTTGAGCAATGGCACTCGTGTTTGATGTAAGTGAATTCTCAAGAATTATAAAGATAGAAATTAAACACTTATTAAAAAACAATAATAAGTAAGCATTTGAGTTGCATTCATGATCTGATGACTCCTAGAACTAGAAGGTCAAAATCCATCACGAAAGGTAGTTTATAATATTTCAATCTCATAAAACATGAGATATCAAAGATAAAATCATCAGCGTGAAGGGTGTAGCTCATGAATATGCTGCACCCAAATTCCTTTCTCTTAGCACTATTTGTTTTTGTTTTTATTTTTGCCTGTAACTTGTATCTTTTCTGCAACTTGTAAAATTCTTGATGATATTCTCCTTTTTTATGTAATTTAATTTTACATTTTAAATTGTAAATTTGAAATCCATCCATTTAGCACCATGAACTTCCACAAATTTTAACTTCTGAAATCAATAAAAAGTGAAACTTTAGGATAAAGTAATACTTTTCACGTTGAGGGCTTAAAATTAAAATCGAGAGAAGAAATTCATCCATTGACACATGATCTGTTTTTAGCAATTTTATTCCTAGACTTTGTATCAATAGCTCCCTTCGTCAGATACTGTGCTGTCATAGTATTTCTTATATAATTATTGTCTTGAAATATAGGCCAAACTTTCAGCATCTGGAAAGGAATTCAGGTTGACACTTATTGCTAGACGCTCACGCTATCACGCTGGCACCAGGTTATTTTTCGTTTTGTTTTTACCATCAGTCTCACTCATGTACTCTTTTGTCATATATCTATTCCAAATGATTTTCATATATAGTCTATTCTTCTTGTTTAGGTACTTAAGGCGTGGTGTCAATGAGAAGGGTAGCGTGGCCAATGATGTTGAGACAGAGCAAATTGTATTTGAAGAAGTCCCAGGAGGATCCCCCGCACAGATAACTTCTATTGTGCAGAACAGGGGTTCAATTCCTCTTTACTGGTCCCAGGAAACTTCAAAGCTAAACCTTCAGCCTGACATCATTTGTAAGTGTTGATATGTTGTATATTAGATCATTCATGTTTGTTCAACATTTTGTTTTTGTATTCAGTGCAAAAGAACCAGAACTACGAGGCTACCAGGCTTCATTTCGAAAATCTTGTCAACAGATATGGGAATCCGATTATCATTTTAAATCTGATCAAGGTAGGTTGGTTGGATCGTGCTGGCAAAATGATCTTCATGGAACAAATTATTTGTTTTTCATATGACTTGGGGCATTAAATTTGCACGCTTGAATTTGTTGTCAATTTTCTCACCCCTTTGTTGTGTTGCTTAATTCATACAGACACAGGAGAAGAAGCCTAGAGAGTCCAAGCTGCGATCTGAATTTATTAATGCTATTCATGTTATTAACAAAGACATTCCCAAGGAAAACCAGCTAAGATTCTTACACTGGGATCTCAATAGACGACCAAGAAGGTACTGGTTTTAATTCTCTTGTAAAGCTGTTTCCCCTTCACTTCTCTAAACTGGGCTATCTGATGTGCTGATTCTTCTAAATTCGAGATGGCTCAATTATCCAGGAAAGCTACAGAAATTTTGGAGTTACTAGGCAAAGTGGCAGCATATGCTTTAGATTTAACTGGCTTCTTTTTCTCTCAACTGGCAGCAGATGTAGACATCCATGGTTCCTTGAGATCTTCTGTCATTGGGTATGTGAACAAGCATTTTAGCACATGCGGTCTGGTTTTAGTATACTTAAGTTTTCAATTTTTCATGCATTACTTTTTTCCTTGTAATGGACATGCAAGTCCTCTTGATGTAGTTTATTGATGATAACCTTCAGGTACAAGCCTTCCATCCACACACTAAATCTGTGTTGCTATTTTTTTATTTGAAATTTATATCAAGCTCTTCTTTCATCTCTTTATTTGTTTTTTTTCTAAGAACCAATACTGGTGAAGAAAAATATCATTGAGGGCAACAAATGTTTCATTTCACATCCTTTCCCATAACTACTCTGCACTATAAGGTTTAATACAATTTCTATCGCTATTATGGTGAATGCTTAAAGGAAGCACCAATGAAAAGCCATAAAGCACGATAGCACATGTGGTTCATATGTACATTTAAGCACCTTCTTGGTTAGCGTTGCCTTGCAAATGATGCTCGGAGTATATTTTGCTTTGAAAAGTTACATATTCAGATTCTTGGATATGCAATCAATTTTCCTACATGGGTTGGTAACTTCGTATACAAAATAAAATCTGCAGCATAATAATATCCCAATAACCATTCTCCTCTTTCCATACCTTTAAATCTTTCATCCATTTTGAAGATTCAATTTCTAAGAGATAGTCATGTACTGGAGTCATAATGGGCTTGTTTCAACTGTTTATATACCAATGTTGTTTCATAAGTCAGCTCTTGATATTGATTTTAGGGTACCCTTGATTTTAATCTCAAATAACTCCAATTGTTTATTAATTGAATTTTTATTTTCAGGAATGAGACCATCACTCCATTTTTGGGGAAGGACCATGATTCAAATATAGAAGAGGAGGATGCTACCTTAAGAAGACACACCTTTGGGAATGTTGAACTGCACAGCTGTAATTCTTCAGTTAAACCTACTTTATTTCAATCAGGTGTTCTCCGTACAAACTGCATTGACTGTTTGGATCGTACGAATGTGGCCCAATATGCTTATGGTTTAGCGGCACTTGGTCAACAACTTTTTGCACTTGAATTAATAGATACCCCCAAGATTGATTTGGATGCGGCTTTGGCTGAAGATTTGATGTTTTTCTATGAAAAGATGGGGGATACACTTGCAGTACAGTATACCGGTTCTGCTGCTCATAACAAGGTTTTCTTTTACCTAAAATTTATATGATCACTATTAAGTTCTCATGATTCTTTCAGTTCATGTTCCTTAACGTAGCCTTAATGCATTCATATAAAATGTGTACAATTGTCAAAATCTTGTCCTTCATTCCATGCGATTCTTATTTCAATTAATTCAGCACTGGTAAAGCCTCTCCTTGCAATAGTGTTCTAATTCTTTTGCCCATCTATCTATTTCAAGAGGTGTTGAAGGCACCAAAGGTTCTTTATAATTTTAATTGCTGAATGCTCCTGATGAACTCTGCAAAGCACATGATGATTTGTTAATGGATTAAATCATGTCCCTTGACCAAATAACAAAATTAAATAGTACACTTGGAGCAAATTCTATTATTTGAAGCTTCAATTGAGTGTCAAGAACCTAAGCCACATCAAGTCATGTATTTGTTGAAATATTTGGATTCCTTGTGGCTATGATATGTACCATCTAAAATAATTTTTATAATCTTTGGGTCGGTTAGTTAAGTAGAAACTCTGGTTACTTGCCTATATCTGTGTGTGCCGAGATTTATCTATACCTAAATACCTAATGACTGACAGGTATACAATGGTATTTATCATTTTATTGAAACAAAACACTTTCTAATTTTTTTATGTAAATATAAGAAAAGAAGTAGACGTATAAATTAATCCAGTGGTTCCAAGATAGGTGTAGCTAGGGTCCTCAATCAACTTTCTCAAATTAAAAAATGGTATATGATGGAACTGGTAGGTTCTGGAGACTTAATGGGTTTATCTTGGACAAGTAAACCTATGAAGTGTTATTAACAGTGGCTTTCTTATCAATGTTTTCAAGTTTTATGTGGAACAGCAATGCACAACTAACACGAGTATCATTTAATTGTAATAACAATTAATTGCTTTGTTAATTTGTGGGTTTTTCTTGAGGAGGTTGTATAAATTTCATGTGGGATCCAGAGCAACGTGCTGTAGGTAATCCAGCAATAACAAATTGTCTGTCTGCTAATGTGATTTCTTGCTGCTGGATGAAAGCCTATAATGGGTTCTTGAGTGGTGTTACACTAAAAATGGATATCATTTATACAGAGAATAATTATATAACCATGATGATTGTTAAAGCATTCATGATTTTTACTTGGAAATGCTTAACTGTTTAGGTTCTCGAACATTTGATAGAATTAAAACAGCATGTAGCATGTTTGAAGTCATGCTCTGAAATTGAAATGATGCATCATGGTTGGCAAGTATCATTGACTAATAAGTAGGCAAGTTAATAATCTAAATTAGCCATAAAACTACTATTCAAAGATAGGTTTATGAACGAGGAAGCAGGGATTTTGATATGGGATACAGGTACGATACTGTATGAAGATAGATTGAAGGTGTAAATAAAAATTGGTTGTGTTGATTAGTAAGTTAAAACTTAAAAATTTACGTGCTTGGTCAGTCAACGAGCATAGAAGGTCTTGTAGTGAGAAAATAGGGAATAATTGGTACAAAGAGTCTCCTTTAATCTGAACTTTATGCACCTTGTACATATCAAGAGTCTGGATGAAGTGCAAACTACACTGCATATACGTGAAGTCGTGAAATATGTGCTTTGATTGAAGATAAAAAATTATGCCATTGTATTGCTCAATATTTACTTTGATACGGTGTATAGGTATTTTCTGAAAGAAGGGGTCAGTCAAAAGCTCAATATATCAAGAGTCACAGGAGTTTTTCAGGACACTTCAGCGATACTACAGTAATGGCTATGTAGATGCTGAAAAGCAAGATGCAATAAATATGTAGGTTCTATATATCAATTTTTTTGTATTGGTTTGATGTTTGCTGCCTTCTGTATCTCGTTAAATTCTAAGCTCATCATCTAGCAAATCTCATGTCTTCACGGGATATGGTTTCAATCACTGCAGATTTTTGGGATATTTTCAACCTCAGGATGGTCGACCTGCAATATGGGATCTACATTCAGATAGGTATTGCAATGTTGGAAATATGCCATCTTGCATCATGAATGAAACATCGAGGTATCAATCATAACATCATTTATTTCCCAGAATCTGTTCAGTTTGATTATTATTAAAAGCATGTTCAATGTTTATTTGCTAAATACTTGTAATTCAGCTAGAACAAAAGTTATTGTTAATTTTACATCTCATCCCCTCATAAAATATGTTCCGTTGATTGGAAAAGAGATCTTCAGAGAAGAAGTAAAGTTTATTTAGGACTTTTGTTATCTTTTGCATCTATGTGAGCTATTTTCCCTCAGTTTTCATGTGGTTATTGTGTACCTGATTTAAAACTAATATTTAGATTTTTTTTATGTTATTGCTCGGGATTATATTCTATCATGCATGTACATTAAGTATGAAAAATATAATAGTGTCCTCTCTTGGCTACTCATAGCTGATTGGGAAGACAGTAGGAATCTATTATGCTCATCTTTTACTTACATTTATTACTCTTCTAGGTTATTTTTCCATAGGTCCATGTCTGATGGAAGCATCTTACGTAAAAGCACTAAAGCTATCTCAGGAAACGCTGGCAAGAGTAAAGTAGTTCACTCTGTATTGCCTGATCAAGAAGGAAAGTTCAAAGGTTTATCAGAGTCAACTCCTGAAATTTCTACCTTTGAAAGTGATGTATCTTACTCCAGGTTAGCCTAGATCACTTACTAACAGATACGAACATCAATTTCCATCATTGTAGTCTTGAAGCTGCTAGGCTTCGTTACTTGCTATGATACTATATGAACATTATGATTAATAGCGGAGCACTTTTTTTTGGCCTTCGCTTGTCTGCCAAAAATCGAATCAAATGTTTGTTTTCTTCAATCTTTTCACGCGTAAGCATGTTTGTTTATTCTTAAATCTTATTTTGTTGTGGTCCTGGTGTATTTTCTTGTAGATATACTCCATTCGACTGTTCAAATTTTCTTGAAATTGACTGGCTGTCATCATCTGATAACTCATACATGGAAGAAACTTCTGAAAGGTAAACATGTATATTGATGTCTTCTGAGGACTCCTATACCTTAAAGTTAACTCTTTGCTGGTTCCTGAAGAGCACGTTGATAACAGTATCAATGTTGTAGAGTGTTCCAAACTACCAAGCAGTTTTGAGGTCATAAAAATAAAATAGCACTTGTACTTCAAGTACCACTCTGTTTCTTTTATTATATTAATAACAGTGTACCACTTTTGAGAAAGCACCAAGTACGTTATTTGCATTTAACTATTCTTTTGCTAGTCTATGGACGGGTAATACGTTTTGATAAGTGCCAGAAGAACTATTCCTGTGTTTTTGTAAAGTACTTGCAGGATTTGTAATCATTGTCATGCTACTTTGCAGGTCTTCGTTGGTCAGTGACCCTCTGGAAAGTCTTTCCACCGAAAATTTGATGAATGCTGTAAATGGAGAAATTGCTTCACATTCGGCAACTAGTGATTCTGATGCGAAGGTTATTTTTCTTCATCGTCTACTCAAATATACAATATTTTACTTGATGTGGTATGGTTAGAATTAAAGAACTCTATCTAAAGGTCAGAAATCAATCTGGTGTCCACAAATGGCGTCAAATCGTCAAGGGAGAGGCGTTGCTTGGTCTTTTTTTGGAGCTCTTCTGGCGAGGGATTTTGTGTTCTGCTTTTATTCATGATCTTTCTGACACCGTATTGCAGGAAACAACTTTGTCGGAAGCGGAGCTGCCAGATAATATGTCAGAATTTTCAAAGCATTTTTTCAACTGGGTTGTCCACGGTGAAGCTTTTCATCTCACTGATTTCGAGTTACAAAGGAAGACCCAACATGAAAATGTACAGCACAAGGGGCTGTTTTAACCTGATCGTTCCGAAATCGCTCTCACTATTTTTGTAAGATACCGTAGCCTTTTATTCATCAGTCTTTACCCTGTGTATTATTTTTATTCAAATTAGTTAGAAGAAGGAACCTCACGGTAATTACCTGTCAAATTACCAAGTAAATATATCTATATTTCTTTCAGCACCACTTTAGACAGAAAATATGTTCTGTAAATATAATAAATCCTCTTTATTTGCAGTTGATGTCCTCTGATTTCCTTTTCATTTGCTTTTAAATATTTTTAATTGCTTTTTTAGATTTTTGTAGTTAAGTAAAGGTTTGGTGGTGCCTTTTTGGCAGTTGATTACATGTGGTATGTCCAAAGTTGGTCCATTGGACCTTTTAGGATTTGCTTGGCCCTTTAAATTTTCACCCTCAAATTTTCACTCTCTCAAACATGCTTGGAAAGGAAGGAAAGATTAGGGTAAGCGAATCTATGACCTCATATGGGGTTAATCCATTTCTTCTCTCTCATGGGGTAAATATTATTTTTCAACTTCTGACATATATTTGGTAGAAATATATTGTACGATGACTATGTACTAATTTTGTTGGATCGGGTTTGATTTTCTCTTGACATTATTACTAAATAAAATTTTCCCTTGACATTTTACCCTTAGTCTATTGTCTGCAAGAGCATTTCACGCGTTGCTGTAAAAAGTGGAAGGCTTTGACTATATTCTAGTTTCATTTTACAGTTAAGGTTAATTATTTGAGGTCGGCCCTCGACTTTGGATATGATTATTTTTCTTTTTTTCCATGCTTATTTTTAGTCTTGGGTACGTGTCAGGCATGACCTCGGTCGAACGGGCCAGGCCTTGGGCCGTTAGTTGGCATGTTAATTGTTTTTAAAATACCTCTAAAAACACCTAAAATATTAAATATAGGGTCTGACCTGGCCCGTTTGGCCTTCTGGCTTGCGGGCTCGGTACCCGACTCGTTTTTTAGTATCGGTCAATCATTATATACATATACAATAATAAAAAGAGGTACAAATTGATTTAGTACAGGTTCTGGGCTGAATGGTTAGAAAACATATTGATTATTGGATTTTTTTCAAAATAATCACCTAAAAAATAAAATTCGAAGAATATGTACATTAACAACTTAATTGACAAAGTACGCATCTTAAAAAAGGCACCACACGTGTTATTTTCATTAACTAAAAACGACATTGTAGATGTCGTTTTTACCCTTAAGAAAAAAAGTACCATGAATGTCGTTTTTACATAGGGATTGTTGAACTAGTGACGGTAGGTCGGGGGTCTCGTTTTTCGAGAAAACGGTTAAATCATCAGTCGATGCATTAAGTTGAATTGAAGACAACATGACTATTTTGAGGATCAAAAATATATTTTATCACCCAGAGACTAGAACCTATGATTCTCCTGTTACCTTCAATTCAACTTCATGCATCGACTGATGACTTACCCGTTTTCTCGGGAAACGAGACCCCCGACCGACCTGTCACTAGTTCAACAATCCCTATGTAAAAATGACATCAGTGATACCGTTTTCATTAAGGGTAAAAATGACATCTACAATGTCGTTTTTAGTTAATGAAAACGACACATGTGGTGCCGTTTATAAAGTGTATACTTTGCCAATTAAGTTTTTCACGTGCATATTATTTTAATTTTGTTTTTTAGCTGATTATTTTGAAAAAAAATCCTTGATTATTTGTGGTGTTGTTTCTTGTAAGGTTTGCTTGTGTTTGCCTGAAGACAGTTGCATCCTGCTTTCCAGATACACCACCATGCGTATGGAATGGGTTTTGGTCCATATTTTGTTGTGAGAGATAGTGTTTTCTTTAGCTGTGTCACTATGGAGGTCGTCGTGAATCATAGTCCTACTGTAGATACAATTTCTTTTGTTTTTGGGCAAGTCATGAGTAGATGTTCCACTGATTAAAGAACGTTGCATTCCTATAAGCATCTGGGATCTATAGATTGGAATTTCCTAGCAATGTTTTTTTATCAGGCTCAACACACTAACATGCTTTTTTGCCTGGCTCACTTCTGTGCACTCCTAGGTCGTGCTTGGTGCCCACTCTGTGTCAATTCATTCTTTTGCTCGTCCCTTATGGATCCAGTACCCCGTAAGGGTCGGAGAGCCGGTACACCTCAGATTGCCTAAAATCGGAACGGAATTAGAACATGGCTCACACCCTCAATGCCCTTTTGATGTTGAATCCGTCGTGAGCTTCTGACAGTTCCTTTCCTCAAATCTCCGGGGACTGGTTTTCCATTGATGAACCCAAGATCTATGACCTTCAATACCCAGTAGTCATATCCAACATCAAAAGTAAAAAGAGTGAAAGTTCTGGAGACCCGAAGACAGTCAAACACTCGATCACAGAAAGTTGGTGCCCTACACTTGAACACATCTTAAAAAGAAGATTGTGGAACCACATTGAAAATTGTTTTAACCACTAGGAGAATGTTTTTGAAAATGCGCCATATATAGGAAGATTGCCACACGAGGTGAGTAATTTACTTTTCAAAATTTGGTGTACTTCTCCGGTCTTATTTGTGGTTGTACAGGTTCATCGATTTCGAGCAAAAGGAGTATAGTTTGCGGATTGAGAGCAAATTTTAGATTGTTCCCCAAGAAAAATTTGGAAGAAGCCTTGTAATTGGGTCGTGGATTTCATCGTTGCTTTCCAAAGTGGCGATGGGCATTTATTGATAAGCGTCGTCCATAATTGAGCAGATGTGATGTTGTATAGTTGTTTGAAGAAGCACCCCACCACTACTCCTTCCCCTTGTATGATTTGCCAGAAATTCTAAAGGAGTGTTTTGATTCATAAGATGTGGATTTCAGATTCCCAGGCCTCCTAGGGCTTTTGGTAATTGTTGATTTTTCCAAGTTGTTGGATAAAATCGTCGACGCCCTTCGGTTTGTCCCCACTAGAAGTTTCGCCCGATAGTAGCGAGGTCATTATATTCTTTTTTAGTGAAATCTTGGGTGCCCATTGTGTAGATCAGGATGGATTGCATTGTTGAACCTTACAATGTCCTCCCTGCCTGTGATAATGAAGTTGTCTTCCACGAGGTTAGTCTTGCATTTAGTTATCTTTGATATTTGTGTGTAGGTATTGTCGTCCTTTGATCCCGTGTAGTGTTCCTTCAAGGTCCTCGTTGCTCATCATCGTAAATCTTGTGACCGTCGTCAAAAAATGCAGTCTTGCAGATGGAGTGACTCCAATCCCGCAATAAATAGTTGATTTTTCTTGGTTCATCTCCAACCTCGAGTAAGTAAAAAACTATGTCAGGATACGTAAATAATTGTTGACATCCAATGTCGAGGTTAGTGAGAAGATAAGTATATCATCGGATAAGGCTAGATGAGTGAGTTGATGTTGCCTATAAGTGACACCATGTATTGAGCCGAAGTAAGCTTCTTGTTCAAGTGTGTGCTAGAGGGCTTGAAAGCACATAATGAATAGGAATGGAGATAGTGAGCATCCCTGTTGTAGGCCCCACGTTGGTTTGATTATTCTTGTGGCGCAACCATTGTATAGGATCAAGTATTCGATAGTAGATGCGCAAGTCATAATGAAGTCGGTAAATTTTACTGAGAATCTGGCTTCATTGAGTGTGTATTTTAAGAAAGGCCACTTAATTCTATCAAAAGCTTTTGATAAGTCAAGTTTCACGATTGCCATCGTGCTGTAGAGATGTGATGGTTGCATCATTGCGTGTAGGATCTCCTTTCCGATCAACATGTTATCATGAATGTTGTGATGTGCCATAAACACATTTTATGAAGGCGATATTTGTTGAGGAAAGAGCGGTTGAATCTGTCGAGCCAAAGTTTTCGCAATGATGTGATACGAGACATTTGCGAGACTGATTGGATGGAAGTGACGCGACAAAGTTGGGGTGTCCTTTTTAGGGACTATGAATCGCTTAGGTGTCCAAACCGAAAGAGTCGGTCACACGAGAGTGGGACATGCCTTGTAGAAGTATGGTGGGAGGCCATCTGGGCTCGGGGCTTTGTCTCCTTCCATTTGTGAAATTGTGTCGTGTAACTCCACCTCAGCCGGGATAGCTTCCAAAATGTTGTGGAGGCAGGCGATTGTGTTAAGAAGCAGAAGTAAATAATCCAACAGAATTGGTGGAGTGATGAAATCCATCACATATATATACATGGTGTTTGTTACAGTGCATCAATGACATAACAGAATTGTACAAGTCACCAAATAGCAGGTTGACGCGTGTACATCACTTTAACTACCATAACAAATCATAATTCGCTAACTATTATCTAGTAATACATATAAGCATTGTTTCCTAATACTCCTATGCAAGCTAGGCATGGGAAGAAGACCTAGTTTGGAAGTAAGCATGTGAAACAAGGTCTTAGGCAGTGGCTTTGTAAACAAATCAGCAACTTGATCAACTGCAGGAGTGAAGCGAGTAATGAGCTGACCACAAGCCACCTTCTCCCTTACATAATGATAATGCATGACAATATGCTAAGAGCGTTTGTGAAAAAATTGGATTAACAGCTAGAGAGCAATTTTGTTGTCACAAAAGATTGTTGGTGGATGCTTCAAGTAGACACCTAAGTCTTTAAGTAGAAATTGTATTCAGGTTAGCTCAATTGTGGTTGAAGACATTGCCCTATACTTGGCTTCACAACTGGAAGTAGAAACACTAGGTTGTTTTTTAGCTGACCATGCTATGCAATTTGCACCTAAATATACACAAAAACTTGTTGTTGATTTCCTTGTACTTGGGCATCCTACCCAATCTGCATCATTGAATGCATATAAATGGAAAGGAGATACAACCTGCAGAAAAAGTCCTTGTTCCAAGGTGTCATTTAGGTACCTTAAGATATGTTTCACCTTAGCATGGTTAAAGGTAGTGGGAGTCTACATAAATTGAGAGACAAAATTGACAGAATAGACAAGATCTGGTCTTGTATAGTCAAATATTGCAGAGATCCAACTAGCATTCTGAAGTGTGTTACACCAGCAAATGGTGCAACAACTTCATCTTGCGTTCCTTTAATAGCCATGGGTGTAGCTAGATGTTTTGCTTCATTTAAGCCAACTTTCTTGAAAATGTCCTGTGCATATCTTCTCTGAGTCAAAAACAAGCCTTCTGCAGATCTGGACACTTCAATGCCTACAAAGAAATGAAGATCACCCAGATCTTTCATAGCAAAAACTTGGTGGAGTGTGGAGATAAACTCAGAGAGATAGGATGATGAATTTTCCGTGAGTATCGTGTCATCAACATATAGTAAAAGCACAAGAATTCCTTTTGAAGATCTTTGAATAAACATCGAGGGGTCAACCATGCTACATAAGAAGCCCCAGTCAATGAGAAATGAACTAAATTTGTTAAACCAAGCACGTGATGCTTGTTTAAGGTCATACAAAGCCTTATGTAGCTTACAAACATATGTAGAATGTTGAGGATCTTCAAAACCAGTGGGTTGAGATATATAAACATTCTTGTAGTTGGCCATGTAGAAAAACATTCTTAACATCCAGTTGTCGAATCTCCCATCTTTGCATAACTGCTATTGAAAGCACAAGTCTAATGCTTGTTGGTCATATAACTGGTGAGAAAGTTTCTAGATAGTCAATCCATTCTTTTTGCTTAAACCCCTGAGCTACAAGTCTTGCCTTGAATCTATCCACATTGTCTGCTGCATTTAACTTGACCTTGAATATCCATTTTGAGTCAATGCCATTCATATCAATTGTTCTGGGAACTAGACTCCATGTCTTGTTTGCAGCTAAGGTTTGCATTTCTTCTTGCATAGCACTAACCCACTAAGGATCCTTGAGTGCCCAATTAGTAGTTGCTAGAGGAGATGAAATCTCAGCTAGACATGACATGTACTTGGGATTTGGTTTTCTTGTTCCTGATTTTGCTTTTGTTTGCATGTGATGTGTGGCTGGAGGAGGGGATTGTGACTCAGAAATAGCAGGTGAGACTGCAATTTACCGACTTGAAATATTTGTAGCCATAGGGTCTGAACTTGACAACCCAAGCTCAACAATGTGTGATGTGCTATTCTGGATATGAGAATATGTGATTTCTTTTTTAGATAACTCAACGTCTGGATTGTGAGAGATAGACTTGTCCACAAACCCAATTATGGTGGGAATAGAGTGGTGATTTTGCTCCTAAATGACAATTATCAGTAGCAATATACTCAGAGTGAGATTGTTCAACAAGTGAAGCATCAATCCAATCATGATAAGTAGTAAGATCTACTGTAGAGCTAGATAAATTGCTACTGGAGCTAGACTTAGAATCAATAAAAGGGTAACAAGTCTCATAAAAAATTACATGTCTAGAAACATATAGTCTTTTAGTAGGTATATGAAATATTTATATCCTTTATGAGTATTACTATACCCTAAGAATACACAAGGAAGAGAGTGAGGAGAGAACTTATCTTTGCCATATCCTTCAAGATATGGAAAACACCTTGTGCCAAATATTCGAAAGGAGGTGTAGTGAGGCTCATGATTGAACAATTTCTTAAAGGGAATTGCGAATCCATTGGCCTTGCTTGGAGCTTTGTTCAGTGTATGCATTGCAGTACTAAACCTTTCCACCCAATACTTGTAAGGAGTTTGACTTGCCTGCATTAAACACAAGCTCATTCCTACTATTGTCTTGTGAAACATTTCAGCCACACCATTTTGTTCTGGTGGGTGTAGACATGATTGTGGTAGAACCACTCCTTGTTTATAAAGGTGTTGCTTAGAGAGATTAGACAAAAATCTCCTCCACCATCACATTGAAACACTCTTATAGAAGAGTTAAATTGCTTAGATATGTATTACTTATTAGGAAACAAGGTGTGCATGTATTACTAGATAATGGTTAGGGAATAGTGATTTGTTATGGTTGTTAGAGTGATGTACATGTGTCAACCTGCTATTGGGTGACTTGTACAATTATGTTATTGTGAAATCCCTAAACCCCATTAGTGGACCATTTGGGTTTAGTGGGGGTATGGTGTGGTTTGACTTGGTGAGAGAGAGAGGGGAGGCATGGTGGGGTGGTTTTCGTGAGACATGGGAGTATGGGAGGGGGTGTGGGGTTGTTGTGGTTTTGGTTTTTATAGGAGACTACCCTTACCTTCCTTCTTCTTCTTCTTCTTCTTCTTCTTCTCACGCTGGAGGTGAAGGGAGCGGCTGAGGCGTGCGAAGAGGTTGACAGAGTCGTAGCCTTGAGGCGTGAGGCACATGGAGTCTGACGCGAGGAGGACGTTCAGAGGTTGCTGACTGGAGGTGGACGTTGCGCGAATGGAACTCAGACGAGCTTGCGTCAACCTAAGAGGTATGCCAAGTTCGATTGTTGTATTTTGCTCACACTGGTGTGTGAGGCTTTGCTCGTCGCTGGAGGTCGGAGACCTTGCCAACGACGAGGGCAACAAGATGTACCCGACAAGGCTAGGTAGTTGTCGGCGATCAGTCGACCGATGTATGTTTTTGGTCTACCGATCTTAGTGTAATTCCCGATCTTAACCAACACCGGTCGAACGATGCCTTGCGGCTGTGGACCGGTTGTGCGTATGCTGGTGTGTCAGAGAAGTCTCTGTTGTTTTTCGGTCGAACGAGTATTCTTTGTGTTTGACCGTTGCTATGCGATTTTGAATTGGACCAGACGTTGACCACCTAAACGGGTGAAATGTGTTTCGAGTCCATGGGTCTGAGGAACCATGTTGACTGACTTGATGAGTGATTAGAGAGGGTTACCCTAGTTATTTTTGTTTTATACATTGAGAATATATGTGAACGAAAACTTTGATAACAAGTGGGAGATTGAAATGAATGTGTTCTAAAAGTTTATTTTTATATGTCAATTATTATGAATTGGATGTGCAAACATTTTGTTCATTGATTATTGTATTCGTCTTTTGAAAGTGTTAAGGAAGAGACGCTTGGTCCTTAACCATAGAGCTCTAAAAGATAATGGTTTACATAAATCAAAAGATATTCACAATCATGATAATTAACATGGAACATTAATTACGGGGATAAGATTGTCGTGTTGGTCATCGATTGTTGTATCTCTACAAATAATTGATGACACGAGTATATAAAAGAGGAAAATATTACTTTTATATATTGAATAGACCTAACAAGTAAAACATTATAGAATTATGTTTCGTGTCATTAATGTTTCACTGTGTCTAGGATCCTAAGATATGAGACTTGTATCTTTTCACTCAAGAAGTGCTTGATTTGATTATTGTCAAAAGCTATCAATAAGTATAGTGATAAAAGACGATAGTTGGTTGAACATGATTTGTGCTGGAAAAGATAGCTAGTCAAACGATTATCATTGCCCCTCTTATTTGAGTGATGAAATTAGAGGGCCCCTTGATAAAGCAAAATTATAATGTGCACAATGTAACTTAAGTTAAGTTACATAGTTATAATTAGCTTAAAGAGATCAAGAAATGAATATGATACAAAGGTGACACATTTCTACTTTGTATATATTCTTAATATCATGAGGCAATGGACGAACACAAGTGGTGCATTAACATCACTAAATGGGTCGTGTTTAGTTTGAGTGGAACAAGACATCTATGCTAATTGGGTAACTATAATGTGTAGCTAGATACAACTTATAGTTTGAGATATTGAGTGTTCAATATCGCTGTCAATTTAACTTAGATCATCCTATAAGTCACACCACAAAACTGGGAAACAATAAACTTGATTTTGAGTTCATATGATGTGTCGGGTTTCATGAGAAAATGGACACATGTGGTGAATAAATAAAATCAATATGTCATGAGAAGTAACATAATTAGAACCATGGATTAATTCATATGAGGTGTGTATATATTATGGTGTGTAATATTTTAATATTACATAGGATAATATATTACATAAGATGTGAATTTCTAAAACCCCCAAAAGATCAAATTTTGTTGGATGTAAATCCAAAATTTGACAAAGGCAAAATCAGGGTCAAAACAGTCCACCATTTTGGGTTCGGTTGACCGGGTTTGTTGGAAACGGTCAACCGGACGAAGATCGGATAAACGTGATTGGTTGACCAAAATTGTCTGGAGTGCCTGGACAATTGGAATCGGTCAACCAGACGTAAACAGTCAACCGAGGAAAAATATCCAGGAGTTATCTTCGGATATGACGGTCTACCGATAGAGACGTAGTCGTCCGAAAAGATTTACTAGGAGAAATTTTGGTAGGTCAACGGTCGATCGGAGCAAGACGTGGTTCGACCGAAATTTTCCAAGGAATTTTTCTTATGAAAATTCGGTCGAACGTCTAGTTCACGGTTATCCGAACTTGCGTAAAACCGAATGGTTCGGTCGACCGAATGGAAATCCTGGTTAACCGAACAACACGATTTCTGCCTGAATTATTAAGAGAATAATTAGATCATAAGTTGGATTAATTCCAGATTTGATCAAACGTTTTTTTGGATGCTTATGTGGCAAATTGTGATTAATTTTAGGAGAGAAAAAATAAGAGATCGTGACTAGAGAATAGTTCTTGATGTATGTGATTTATGAGGCTATAAATAAGTCATCTCACCCTACTTGTTTCATAAGAATTAATGCAAAATTCTCTCTCCCTTAATCATCACGAAAATTCTCTTAATAGTGTTAAGTTTTGGAGATTAAAATCTGAGGAGCTTTTAGAGGGGTTATTAGCTACATTCTAAGCTTCATTAGAGATTGATTGACTAGCTCATTTCTCTCTATTCTTGTTTAGAGTTTGGTGAACACTTAGAGGCGAATCGGAGGGTGATTCGACGGGCAACGGAACACTGGATCTTCTGAAAGGTTTTAGAGAACCTTTGGGTATGATACTCTCTCTTTTGTTTATTTTAATATGTGTAGGAATGCATGATATTAGAATAAACATAGACATGTACATAAAATCAATGAAAATATGAAATTGATCATGTATGTTTGTATTAAAAATTTAAAAATATACACATACATAAGGACACGAAATCATACACGAGGCCCCCAAGCCGTTCGACTGTTGCCTTGATTTTGACTTAGGCTTAGTTTGGAATTTTACCATGTAGCAGTCGACCGGTTTCTACCTTTTGTTTGATCGTTGGTGCATAGGTTGTGAGCCCAGAGTTCGACCGCTTGTAGGTGTCCGGTTGACCGATCCCTTGGAGAACGGTTGAGCGGTATACCTTTTTCGGTCGACCGTTTGAGCCTAGAATTGAATCCCTGTCCTTGTGGAGTGTCAGCTCTGTCCAGGAAAACCTGTATCCTCGCCTAACGCGTGAGCCGGGAGGTGACTGTGGGTGCATTGATCGTGCCTGCCTATGGACCGCTTGGTGAAAGAGTGTGGATACTTGGGACGTGTCACCTCTGTATTATAGATTGTGACATAGTATATGCTTTACTTGACTCATTTAGAGTAGTAGCCATGAGGGATCGTAGATCCCAATGCATGACGTTGTACGCTCACAAAGCACGATGACCCCCACAGACTTCAGTCCGGATATATCTGTCGATTATCTGGCCCTCTGGGTGGCGGATATCTTTGACTTGCCTTGATGGCGATGTTTGAGCCTGCTCGACCGTGTGGCGACGGAAAGGCCCCTTTGCGACCGAGTGGCAGTGGGGAGGACCGCGGTAGCGGTGGACTGTCGACCATGTTTCCGGCAGGGTAGCTTGGCTGGGCACTTGCTGAGTGAGTGGACCGACCTGAGCGACAACTCCGTCAGGGTGGTGTTGACTAAGAGTTTCAGATCTTATACTACTGATGTGGAAGTGTGGACGACCCTCACCGAACCCTTGATTAGTATAGCCATGTATGGGGGTGTGTTGAGTAATGTCTGTAAGACCGTATGTGCCTACGGTAGATCTCTGAGGGATGCCCGATGATGTTGTTGGACAAATGTCCTGATTTTACCCTTGAGGGGATTGTTTTCCTCATTGCTGATGACATGACATGTCACTAGTATAATAAGTTCATTTTATTGTACTATTGCATTTCATATAGAAGGACTTGGTATATGAGATTTCCTTCTGGAAACTCAAACACTGTTGTCACATTTGCATTTCAGGACCTCTGGAGGTGTTGCTGGGTGGTGACTACGGGCGGTGCATTTTGGGACCAAGATCCTATCGTCTGACTTTTGAGGTTGTCATGATTACTTTCATTTATCTCTTGTTGTATTTGAAGTAATCATGTTGTGTTTGGCAAACTCTGATGTAATGGTGCACCATACCCTTATTATATTGTGAGTAATGTTCCCGCATTGATGATCTTATTTCTGGTGAGCTTTTATTTGAAATTTTCTACTGTTTTGGGACGTTACAGTTATGCTATTAATGTACTGTAACATGCACCCTAACAAACACCATCAGTATATATGTGATGGATTTCATCACTCCACCCATTCTGGTGGATTATTTACTCCTGCTTCTTAACATGGTACCATAGCCTAAGGAGTGAAGAAGAAATTGATCCAAGGGCTGAAGGAGTTTGAAAAGACGATTTGAGCTTCAATCTCATCAATGGATTGCCCTCCTCATCCCGTCATTGATCAAAATCAGCCCATACTGGACTATTTTTTTCTAGTACCCGTAGTACTACTAGTACATTGTCACTTAGATTTAGGTGGATTAACAGGAGGGGGTTGTGGGTCATTATTATCTTCAAAATTAAATGTTAAAGTCATGGAAATTACTACATATGCAAACAAAAGGTGATTGTTTTTCATAATGAGAAAGCCATGATTATGGTTGATTAACTAAAATTAATTACTAAAAAATAGAAAAGCGTTGGAAATGAAAAGTAGAGGAGTTGCGAAATCAGCAGTCAGCGGTCTGTTTGTAACTTTAGACTTTACGTTTTAGTTTATTTTAAAAAAACAACAATGGCTCTCAGAGTGAACAATGTGGTGTTTGTGCCGGCACGGTACTACCGGTTCCTAGGTCCAACACTAATGGGGTTTAAATATATTCGATATTATGATCAAATAAGTTATAAATTTTGAGGAAGTCAAGTTTTTGAAAGGTTGTGAGATAGATAATGAATTCGCTTGTTTCCTGTATAATCTTTACAGTAAAGATGTGACGTTTATGAGTCTTTTTACACGTATTTTGTAACTTGAGACTATGAGAGGAAGTAGACCTGGTTGTTGGGCCATCCTTGCCTAGCCCAGCATGACACCAGCCCGACCAGGGCGGCCAGCTGTGCCGGCCCGGCTCGGCACGACCTGCCACGTGTCGACCAGCCGTGCCGGGCCGAGTGGCCCGACACGACCCTCGTGTATAAGTGGAAGCCGAAGTTGGATGTCTACCTGAAAAAAATGTCAATTTGATGTCGCAAACATCGAGACACTAAAATAATCCTGAAATGTTCCACGCATGTTATGGTGATCATCAAGTATCTTAACCGTGCAGGGATCCTAATTATCAACATTTCCCTCTGATCAGAACGCAAAACATCTACTTCAGAGAAGAATCTACATCAGTTTATTCTCTCATGTTCCAAAACAACAACGTGCTTGCTTACGCCTCGGTTTCTAATGACACAATAATATAATGTGATAGAGGAATTAAACCATGCATCACAAAGCCCAGGTTTTGACCAGTATATTCTCCTTCAATGCAGAGACGAATACAAAGGGATCTCTCTTCTTCAACCCAATATCATTTTCCTTTTTGGATAAAAGTGTAAAGTTGGATTATTGTTTTTGAAAAATCAATTATGGACCGTCTATTGTCATAGTGTTGATTTGAACAGTGCACGAAGACTCTTTTTGGTTATTATTATTTATTTTAGGGTTTTACATGAGTGTTATATAGTAGAATACATTCCATACTACTTATGGAGCCGTTGGGATACATTCCATATGTGCTGGATTGGATACACCTGATTTGCTTGATTGGATCTTATACGGTATGTTTCTTCAACGTCCATCTCTTGCTTCTTTTGGTTTGTTTCAGCATTCCCCCTCAAGTTGACTCTGGAAGATGTTGAAGGAGCCCAACTTGCCAAGAATGTTTTGGAAGTGTCGTTGGTCGAGTGCTTTGGTGAAGATGTCTGCTAATTGATCTTTGCTTTGGATGTAGGGAACTTCGATTTCTTTTGCTTGGATCTTTTCACGGATGAAGTGACAATCTACTTCAATGTGCTTTGTTCGTTCATGGAAAACAGGATTGGAGGCGATGTGTCTTGCGGCATTATTGTCACAAAACATTTGTATGAGATATTGGTTGCTTATGTTCATATCTTTGAGGAGTTGTTTGAGCCAAATTAGCTCACTTGTTGTGGAGGCCATTGCACGGTACTCGGCTTCAGCACTTGATCTAGCAACTACATTTTGTTTTTTACTTCTCCATGTGACCAAGTTTCCCCCAACGAATGTACAAAATCCGGTGGTGGATTTTCGATCGTGACTTCCTGCCCAATCTGCATCAGTAACCAACAATTGTATTAGAGTTGTTTCTTTTCATCCAAAGACCTTGACACGGAGTTTTTTAAGATAGTGTAGGATTCGGTCAACGATCTCTAGATGACCTTTGTGAGGTGCATGCATAAATTGGATTACTACGCTAACGGCATAGGTGATGTCAGGTCTAGTGACTGTGAGGTAGATGAGTTTGCCAACCAATCTCTGGAATTGACCTATGTTTTGAACTGGTTCACCGTCAATTAGACTAACTTTCTGATTTGTCTCGATCAGGGTGTTGGCTGGTTTAGACCCTATTTTCCTAGTTTCATGTAACATATCTAGAATGTATTTTCTTTGGGATAAAAATAGTCCATTTTTTGAGTGCTCAATTTCAATTCCAAGGAAGTATTTCATGATGCCTAGATCTTTAATATCAAATTTAGATTTGAGGTAAAGTTTCACTAAGGAAATTTCTTCATCATTGTTTCCGGTTATTATAATATCATCCACGTATACTAAGACAATTATAGTGGTTTTATGATTGTGTTTAGTGAACATGGAGGCATCAACAGAACTTTTAGAGAACTCATAGAGTAGAAGAGAGTGACTGAGTTTAGCATACCATGCGCGTGGAGATTGTTTAAGTCCGTATATGGACTTATGGAGTTTGCATACCTTGTCTGGATCAGATTCGTAACCTGGGGGAGGAGTCATATAGACTTCTTCTTCTAAGTTGCCCTGCAAAAAACATTTCTAACATCCATTTGGAAGAGGTTCCATCCAGAATTAACAGCTATAGAGAGGAGAACACGAACAATGTTCATCTTTGCAACTGGAGCAAACGTTTCTTGGTAATCTAGCCCATAAGTTTGAAGTGTACCCTTTTGCAACTAACCGGGCTTTAAATCGTTCTATACTGCCATCACTGTTGTATTTTATTTTATAAACTCATTTACAGCCTACTGGTTTTATTCCTTTTGGGAGAATAACAAGACTCCATGTTTTGTTGGTTTCTAGAGCTTTTAATTCATCTTCCATAGCCTTAGTCCACTTGGGGTGTTGACTAGCTTCATGAAAATTGGTGGGTTCATTAATTTTGTCTATTTGACTTAAGAAAGCATAGTAGGTGGGTTTTATTTGAGAGTAGGACAAGTAGTCCTCAATAGGATAAGTGACATGAGATACCACATAATCTTGGAGTCGAGGTGGTGGACGAGTAGGACGGGTGGTCATCCTTGGAGGAATACCTTCATCATCTCCCCCTTGGTCGTCCACTTGTATAGGTGGCTCAAGTTCCTATAGCGGAGGGGTGTCGACTACCTTAGTTGGTGGTGTGGTGGTGTCGAAGACATCGGCGATCGGTAGAGGAGCTTTGGGTGCAGCGGAAGGATTGTGACGATCGTTGAAGTACGGAATATTCTCAAAGAAGGATACATCACGAGAGACATAAAATTTACAATTGGGGTCATAACATTTGTACCCTTTTTTTGATAGAGTAGCCTAAAAAATACATTTGATGGAGTTAGAATCAAACTTGTCCAGACGCTTCCTGTGAACAAAACAAGTACAACCAAAAATATGAAGATGATTAAGGCTCATTCGTTTGCCGTGTAAGATTTCTAATGGTTGTTTGTTTTGAATTGTTGAACTAGGTAAACGATTTATAATGTAAGTGCCAGTTTTGACCAGAAATGTTTGGGGACATGATTTTGAAAAAGCAGAGAGCGAGTAACATTCAAAAGATGACGATTTTTCCGTTCAGAAATACCATTTTGTTCAGGGGTGTTTATGCATGTGTTTTGATGAAAAATGCCTTTTTGCTTCAAAAAACCTTGAAAGTTGTTACTAGTATACTCGGATCCATTATCGGATCTAAGTATCTGAATTTTAGAGTCAAACAAGTTTTCGACAAAGGCTACAAACTCACAAAAAACCAAAAAAACATCAGATTTAGCTTTTAACAAATATAACCAAGTTGTACGTGAGAAATCATCAATAAACGAAATAAAGTACTTGAACCCATTATAGGATTCTACGGGAGCGGGTCCCCATATGTCCGAGTGGATCAATTCGAGAGCACGACCTGTCTTATTTTCAGAAGCATAAAACGGAAGTCTAGTTTGTTTTGACAATCGACATACGTCACAAGATAATTCATGTTTAAAAGAAGGAAATATTTTTTGTAAAACTGTGTGAGATGGGTGTCCCATTCTTTGGTGCCAAGTATCATGTGTAGGATTTTTAGCAATTAACCCTTTTGGTTGAGTTTCAAGCACGTAAAGTCCATTGACGAGTTTCCCGCTACCAATCGTCCTCCCTGTGGTACGATCCTGAAAGGTGACATCAAAAGGTGTGAAGATAATATTGCAATTCAAATTTTTCGTGAGTCTTGCAACAGACAAGAGATTAGAGTCAAAATTAGGCACATACAAAATATTTTCAGGTATTTTGTTATCTAAGAATTGCACTTCTCCAGTGCCCTTAATTTGTACTTTGTCTCCATTAGCAACAGTGACAAATTTTTGCAAAAAAATTAAATTAGTTTTTACATTATTAATCAGGGAAGAGTTTCCTGTCATATGATCAGTTGCACCGGAGTCAATAATCCAACTAGAATCATTATTTACTGAAAACAAAGCATTGTATTTATTCAAGAAGGTATTCATACCTGAGCAATTACCTTTATTTGGGGTGTTGGTTTGCAAAAACGTGTTCAAGTGGGTCAGGAGAGAGTTGAGCTGGGTCGGATCTGGTGCACTTGTAGAACCGGTCACCGCTGGGTCCGGGTAGGCAAACGGGTCGGATCATCCACCATTCACGCTATAAAACCCGCGTTGATCCGACGCCGACCCGATTGAGCTCCATTTCGTTCCTTATCCTTGGTTGCTAGGGTTTCCTCCTGGAGCGCCGCCGCCACCTCTCCCGCTAGGGTTTGTGTGGCCGCCGCTTCTCTCCCCCCTCCTCTCTTAGCCGTCTCTAGATTGTCGGAGATGCGGGTAGAGAAAGTAGCACGTAGACCGGTTGTGTCCCTGTTTCTTACAGTTATCGCAATATTCGTTGCTTTTATTTCCGAATTTGTTTTTACCTTTGTCGTGAGTGTTTGCGGTGTTTTTTGCGGCGACAAACGGCTGATTTTCGTGGGGGGTGTCCGACTGAGCGGTGTGGGTTTTCCGGAGAGTTTCCTCCCGGTTAACCATCGCTATGATGGTCGAGAAGGTGGGGAGTTCCGGCGCCATGAGGATGTTCGATCTGAGCGCCTCGTAGCTTGAATCCAACCCAACAAGAAACGTGTAAATACGATCTTGCTCGGTTCTTGCTTGTATGATTTCAGGATCTTTGGTGGGTGGCTCATAGATAGCAAGTTCATCCCATGTTCGTTTCAGCATGCCGAGGTATTCAGTCACAGATTTTTGGTTTTGTTTGATCTGCGAAAGATCTTGTTTGAGTTTAAATATATGCGCAAAGTTTTGTTGCTTACCATAGTGTTCATGGACGGAGTCCCATAGTTCTTTGGCGCTATTCTTGTACATGAAGATTTCCGCGATTTGGTGTTGCATGGATTGTAGGAGTCAGGACATCACGAGGTGGTCAGCTTTTGCCACTCCTCCTGCTTTGCCTCGCTTCCTTGTTCTGTGGGTTTGATGGTTTTCCCAGTGAGGTGGTCGTACTTCCCTTTGCCGCTGAGGGATAGGGAGACGGCGCGCGCCCAGGTGAGGAAGTTTGTCCCATTAAGGGGTTGTGTGGTGAGGCGTTGCGATTTGCCACCGTGGTCTGTCATAGCTAGGAGTGGAAGGCGACAACGGTCACAACCGCCTAGCTTCCCGACCGGTGATGAGCTCAGGGAAGCCTCTGAGGCCGGATTTGGGTGTAGGGTTTTGGGTGGGTTTGTGTGTGTGTATTTTTCTTCTTCTCAGAATGCACGCTCTGGTACCATGTTGATTTGAACAGTGCACGAAGAATCTTTTTGGTTATTATTATTTATTTTAGGGTTTTACATGAGTGTTATATAGTAGAATACATTCCATACTACTTATGGAGTCGTTGGGATACATTCCATACTACTTATGGAGCCATTGGGATACATTCCATATGTGTTGGATTGGATACGCCTGATTTGCTTGATTGGATCTTATACGGTATGTTTCTTCAACGTCCATCTCTTGATTCTTTTGGTTTGTTTCAACACATAGTTAATTAATTCCTCCTGCATGAGACAAGACAACTATTCCCTGGTATTGGTCTGTTTCGAGCTTAGTTCTTGGATGCGCCTGGCAAGCAGTGGTTTCTTGGACGTGATGATGTGTACATCTTATAATATGGGAAGTATCCGGACAGTGAAATAATAAAGCTGTTATCCACTCTATATATGCTCTTTTTTTCGAAAAATGAACTATGAAATGTTAAAACATAGAATTATAGAAGTAGATGACTCACATTTTGCAAAATTTATAGGATTTCTTACTTGGGCAACATGAAATCACAAATCAAAGCGTCCAACCCAATGCGTCTGAGACATAAGTTGAGGTAGCTTATTTAGTCACTTAAAAACATCTTCAACCAAAAGTTCGAAAATAGAACCTTCACAACGGACTCACATCCATAATTTTTCCTCTTCTTCCTACAATTTCCAGAAAAAATATATGTTCAGAACATAAAAGCCGATTACGTATTCAAAATTGTCTTGTAGGAGTTCCACTTTTGGACCCATAGAGAAAGTAACATGCATTACATAAACATTTCAGATTAAAAACCATAATTGAATTCAACAACAATCACAAAGTAGCTATTTGGCACGACTAAAAGATGTTTAAATTGCACATTGCCGACTCATCAAAACAAGAAAGCAGTTTTTGTTCCTAGAATCCAACAGACAGCAAAGGAGGTCATGACTTAAACAGAAAGTGTTATATCCTAACCCATCCTTATTGTCTTAATTGTGCTTAGGAGTGGATTAGTGAGGTTGAGATTGCTTAGTGGTGGATCGAGATCGACGGCTGAGATCGTTTCGGGGAAGAATATATAAAGGTTGGTTTCTCTCTCTCCCCATTCACTCTCTCACTCACGTCTCTCTCTCTCTCACTCGCCTCTCTCCCCCTCAGTCGCGGCAGAAGTGTTGGTGAGGGCTAGGGAGCTTCGGTTGGAGTGTTGGAGTCGCCAGAGTCGTCGTAGAGATCGGGGTTCGAGGAAGTTCGCCGGAGTTGGAGTTGGATCGTGGATCGCTCGCCGTGGTTTCTTCGAAGGCTTCTTCAAGTCTTAAGGTATGTCAAACTTGCTTTCAAGCTCACTTATGATTAGTGTGGGAGTGGGAGCGGTCGACGGTAGGCCGAGAGGCTCGTCGGACCTGCACAACAGTTTATGAACTGTAAACGATCGACCGGTGTTTTGGTTCGGTCGACCAGTTATAGTGTATTTTGGGGCGAATCTCTCGCACCGGTCGAACGATACCCTTTGGGTGGTCGACCGGTTGTGCAATTTTAGAGAGAGAAGGACGCTCTGTGTACTTTCGGTCGAACGGGAACCTTTTGCCGGTCGACCAAAAGTACTGTTGTATGTCGGTTGAGGGCGTTGACCATCTAAACGGTCGACTGCTGCTTTGACCCAGTTCGACCGGACGTACTGTTTTAAGTCGGTTGGGGGTGTAGACTTCTAAACGGTCGACCGCCCTGAGATCTCGTTCGACCGACGACTTAAGTGAACTTATTGGCTGGTCGACCGGAAGTGCGGTTTCGGTCGACCGTGTAGTGTGGACTGTTGGTGAGTCCTACTGGTGGTTTTCGGTCGACCGGAAGTTTGGGGTCGTCCGACCGTTTTATCGTGGTTTGCGAAAATGGATTTCTTACTGGTGCTTTTCGGTCGACCGGGACCCCTTTGTCGGTCGACCGTTTGGCGGGGTTTTCGGTTGGGTCAGTTCTCTGGGTGAGGATCGGTCGACCGGAAGACAGATTTTGTTCGACCGTTTTGCACAGTTTTGGTGTGTGTGTTACTATTGATTGGCTAGAAGGCAACGAGTTCACCGGCTCTTTTGGGGCAACGAACGGACAGGCCGACCCTATAGCACTCTGTAGTGACACGTGGAGGGGGATTGTGATAACTGTCGTCGTGGCTCCGGCAATTGAGGCAAAGCCGTGGCTTCGGCGAATGAGGCATGTTTTACTAGTCGTCGTGGTTCCGGCAGTTGATGCAAAACCGTGGTTCCGGTAACACTGAGGCAAGAAGGGGGTTGTTTGGCCGTGTTTTGGACCGACGGTGTCTTGTGTGCACGAGTGTTTGAGGGGTTGGGGTGAGAGGACCCTTGAGACCCGGGTTGTTGTTGGCTATGGCCGGGAGAGAGGTGCCGGGAACTTAGCAGTTATATCAGTTGTGTTATTGGTGGTCTTTTGCATTTTCATTATTGTCCATATATGTGTTAGGGTTTGGCATACGGGGTTTCCTTTTGGAAACTCAGGCATATTCATGTCTGCTTTCAGGCCGAGAGCGACGGTAGGTGGGTGGTGACAGCGGAGGGAGCGCTCGAGACCGGATCCTGCTTCCTTATCTTTCGAGGTGGTTGTGATTACTTGTGTATATTTTATGTATATGATCTTTTGATGTAATCACATTTTTTGTAAACTCGTTTACGTATATATATATTATATGTTGGTGCACCGGGTGAAATTAATTTCCCCTGGATAGTATTGTTGCATTAACAATATATAATTATTTAGTCGCACACACTTGGTTTTGTGTGATTCCGTGGACGCATTGTTGCGCTATATAAACCTCACCACCCAATATTCTACTCATCCCATCCGTATTCTTTGCTTTCTTTCTCTTCATTCTGTTTTTCTCTTCCTATTTAGAGAGAGGTGAGGTTGTTTCCGTTACTTTGCTTTCAACTTTCTTTAGCATGTTTCTGTTACTCTATAGAAGGTTGAGATTTTTGCTCTTAAAAAAGACTGGATTTATACAAAGATCATGTCTTTTTTATTTGTTTTTCAGTTGATGGTATTGGGTCTGTGAAGGTTTGGTCGTAGAACTTCACCGTGTAAATATTCTTCTTCTGTAGAGTTTCAGCTTAGAAATGTTGAAATAGTTGTTCTTTAAGTTGATAGAATATCTGAAAATGTGCTAGTGCCATTGGGTCTTGATCAAAAGGTTCATTATGTAGTTGTTTTTCCTTGGAGTATTAATAATATATATATATATATATATATATATATATATATATATATATATGTATGCATGTATTTGTTTTAAGATTTATATACTATATTCTAATTAAATCCCAGGAAACGAGTGAGATTTTTGGATCTACCAATTATGCTAACCCAGTTCAGTATATCGTCAAAAGACGTCAAAATGTTTAGATATATATTTTCTCTTTACGTTGATCGGATTTCCAGAAAACATGCCGATGCTGTTGGGAGTTTGATGAATCGATGGGAGATCATCGTGTGACAGTTTAAAGGAAAAAGAGATGTGGAGATATCGGTTTTTAATTTGATAAACTGTCAAAAGAAACATGTCCTTACTGCAGATTTCGTGGTCATCGGAGGTGTTCATTATGAAACATGTTTCTCAAATCACCAACTTTACAATCCATTCTACATATTCACCTTACAATTTACTTACCTTTTCATTTACTGAGAGAAACATTCGATTCTATACCTTTGGTGAGACCATATTGTGGATAGATTTGTGAAATAGTGCGCCTTCTATACCAGTATAAGCAATACACGTTTGATCACTCCGTTTAGTGTGCCATTGAACTTATTTCCTCTTACCATTTCTTATATAAGTATTGAAGTTAGAAGAGCCACAGGTTGTCAACTTCTAATCTTTTCTCCTGCTTGTCTCTTATCCATCTTAAAAATTCATCTTCTGGTATGTCGTTCCACTTGGTTTGTAGACAATTCTGAAGTTTGCAGTTTTTTGTTTTTAAACTTTTTGGTTACGTTTGTTGTCTTTGTTTCATATAATTGTTGAATGTTTTTTAAAATTAGTTTTTGTTTTCTACCATCTGAATATGAAAGTTAAATCCAAAATCATTTAGTATAATCACATGTCTGCACCTCTTTGGAAAACATCTCAATATTTTTTTTTCTTCTGTCGTTTGTTTATTTGTAATGATGTTAGATTAAGTGATCTTATATGTTTTTCCCTTGTAGCATCTTTATTCTTTGTGCACCATTTATACATAGTAGTATCATTTACATAAAAATCATAGTGATTGCATGTCAATTATGATTGTTATACTGGAGTCCTACCAACAAATATTTTTTTCTGCAGCAAGGGGGTTCTAACAAGTCCAACAAGACCATGCCTGCCCGTAAGTTAACTCGTGTCCACAGTTTGAAGGAGCGCATTGGCGACTCTCTGATTTCTTGTCCCGACGCATTTGAAGCTGTTTTCTCAAGGTATGTCCCAATGCAATGTTGTACCCTGGAATTTCTCATGATCATTTATATATGCTTGACAAATTTCTTGCGTCTTTCGCTATGAAGATTCATTAAGCATGGGAAAGGAATGCTGCAACATCACCAGATACTGGCAGAGTGTGAAGCAGTATTTCAAGCTGAAGACAAGAAGGGTCTCAAAGATGGAGAATTTGGTGAAGTTTTGAGTGCTGCACAGGTTCTTGTCTCTTCTCCGTCTTGTTCCAAACATAGTGTGTGTGTGTGTGTTTAATAAATTAAGTAATTCATATTAGTATCCTAATTATTGATGCAGGAGGCAATAGTTCTGCCCCCAATTGTCACCCTTGCGATCCGTCCAAGGCCTGGAGTTTGGGAATATATTCGCGTCAATGTAACTGAATTAACTGTCGAGGAGTTAAATGCACCCGATTTCTTGAAGTTGAAAGAAGAACTAGTTGATGGCAGGTAAGCATATAAATTTATTGACAGATTCATTAGGTTCCACACGATCTCTAGTTTCAACTCAAAGTATCTCTAACTTGAAATTTGTTTCATGTAGTTCTGGGAGCAGCTTTGTTCTTGAGCTTGATTTGGAGCCTTTTAATGCATCTTTCCCTCGTCCCACACTGTCGAAAAACATCGGGAATGGCGTGGAATTCCTAAACAAGCATCTCTCGTCAAAATTGTTTAATGACAAGGATAGCATGTATCCTCTCCATGATTTTCTCCGCACGCATAACTACCAAGGGACGGTGAGTTTTCCAGATCAAATATCGTCTTTGACGAAAATTGGATTTATTCTATCAATCTGTTTTTATTTGTGAAAACATTGAAGTTCCAGAGATGTGTTTGAAATATAATATAACAAAATTACAGTTTTGTCTTAAAAACATATATTTATTTGATCTCTAGTCAATTCATCAGCACAAACATTTGGTCTAAACTATTTCCTCAATCCTTTCAGACTATGATGTTAAACAACAAAATTCAGAGCCTAAATGGCCTCCAATCTGCTCTAAGGAAGGCAGAGGACTACTTGCTTTCGATTCCTCTCAACACAACATATTCGAATTTTGTTACCAAGTAAACACATGCGCATAACTTTATATTCTGAAACAGTTTCTGATATTGTTTTGTCTATAAAGATCAAGACTAAGGCTTCAAATAAATGAACTGATGCTGTTTTTATTTATTTATCTTCTACGCGACGATGTTTAGATTTCAAAGTCTTGGACTGGAAAGAGGATGGGGTGATACTGCTCGACGCGTGCTTGGGAACATTCACTTGTTGCTGGATCTTCTCGAGGCACCTGACCCGTGCACTTTCGAGAAGTTTGTCGCGACTATCCCAATGGTCTTTAACGTCGTTTTTATTTATTTATCTTCAACACACATGAATGAATCCTGCCATCCTATTACTATACTATTTGCAATAACCATGAAGAGGGTCAAACCAATATTAATCCAATATCACCATCAATGAAGTTTCTTTTAACAGTTCAACTTTTTCTGGTTTATTCAGTGCACTATCGCTCATGCACTAGAGAAAACTAAGTATCCCAACTCGGACTTATATTGGAAGAAACTCGACGATCACTACCACTTCTCATGCCAATTCACAGCTGATCTCTTGGCCATGAACCACACTGATTTCAATATCACCAGCACCTACCAAGAAATTGCTGGAAGGTAATAATGTTGCATCATTTATAGCAACCGTCTCGTAACTAAAAAAAATGTTGATTACATTTAACTTATGGTTTCACCTCAGCAAACATACTGTGGGACAATACGAAAGCCACATCGCCTTCACCATGCCCGGTCTCTACCGAGTGGTCCATGGAATCAATGTCTTTAATCCCAAGTTCAACATCGTCTCCCCTGGAGCCGACATGGACATTTACTTCCCTTACACAGCGGCAGACAAGAGACTCAAACATCTGCATCCCGAAATCGAAGAACTACTTTTCAGCCAACAGGATAACACCGATCACAGGTAGTTAATCGCATAGCATCATTGGCTTATATTATCATTTTTGGTCTTCTGAGTTTAGGTTGTAACTTAATTATGTCTGGTATAGGTTCTCATTGGCAGACAAAACCAAGCCAATCATATTTTCCATGGCAAGACTAGACCGGGTCAAGAATTTGACCGGATTGGTCGAGTTGTACGGAAAGAATGAAAGACTTAGACAATTAGCAAACCTTGTCATCGTGTGTGGTGACTATGGCAAGGAATCCAAGGATAAAAAAGAGCAGGTTGAACTGAAGAATATGTTCAATCTCATTGAAGAGTACAAGTTGGATGGTCAGATAAGATGGATATCAGCCCAAATGAACCGTGTACGCAACGGTGAACTGTACCGTTGCATCGCGGATAGCAAAGGAATCTTTGTGCAGGTACACGATTACCAAACATCGATAATTCAGTTATTGTATCTCGTCATTCTGTAGTATTGTCTGCACTATCTTGGTAAACAAAATTGAGTCCATAACATAACAAATCCTAATAAAAGTGTATCTTCATATTAATCAAATAATTCTTCCCCAATCAATATGAAACAAAATTGAATGTCTGAATGTGCTTATGTGATTTTCGTTTCAGCCTGCCTTCTATGAAGCATTTGGTCTCACAGTTGTTGAAGCCATGACTTGCGGATTGCCAACATTCGCAACCGTCCATGGTGGCCCTGGTGAGATCATAGTAGACGGTGTCTCTGGTTTTCACATTGATCCTTATCAGGGTGACAAAGTTTCTCAAATCCTTGCCGACTTCTTCGAGAAGTGCATGGGAGATCCTGACCATTGGGACACCATTTCTCATGGAGGATTAAAGCGAATTCACGAGAAGTACGAGTCGAGTCTCACAAACATCCATTAAAATATTCACGTTCATCTACAATTTGAATATCTGATTCAGCTTACTTCTGTAATGCAGGTATACATGGAAACTCTACTCCGAAAGGCTGTTGACTTTGACTACAATCTATGGCTTCTGGAAGTGTGTTTCGAATCTTGAGAGGCGTGAAACACGTCGCTACCTCAAGATGTTCTACAGCCTCAAATATAAGCCCTTGGTAAGTTATTAATCTTTGGATCTGAAATTTTGGAATTGCTTCTTTATACACCTATTATTATCCATTATTTGCAAGAACATTATACAGTACTACTAAGAGAGGAAAGGGTTGAATTATCGATTGCCAAATATCACTTCCTTCTGGTTAAAGATACACAAGCGTATTCGATATATTTATAATTCGTGATGTAATCAGACAACATGTTGCTCTCCATATAGGTATTGCTAATAGAAAAATTGAGAAAAAGAAAGGATAGGAATATTGGTGCACTTTGGAGCCAAAAAAAAAAAATTTGAACATTGTAGATAATGTTATTCCATCTTGCTTACTTCTGGTTATAATTAATCATGTAATGATTCAGGCTGAGGAGGTTCCTCTGGCAGTGGATGAAGCAATTGCAGACAATGGCACCAAGTGATTATATAATAGAGCAAAAGAAAGTTGGAAGTGCTGACTGTGCTGTACTTGGTGTTTGTTGGGTTGCATGGGGACGGGGTTTTTCTCGTTTTGTTTCTGGTTTGTATATTTTTTTTCTACAGTTACTTTCAGGAAATTTTGCCTCCAAGTATTTAGTGTGGGGGGTGGTATATGTTTTGGTTATGTAATCCTCTTTCCAACGAGCATGAATAAAAAGGCACCAAGTGTAATAACCTTAATCTAAACACCTTAATTAAACTAAACTAAACCTAATTAACCTTAATTAAGCATGCTACAGTAAAAGAGTAAGGTGAAGATGAGGATAAGAATTGTTTTGTCCTATAAATAGAGGTGTTAGGTCAAATTAAACGTTTTTCCTCTTTGCTTGGGTGATCAGAGAGTGAGAGAGGCGATTTTGGAGGAGAAGAAGAAGGAGAGAAGGAGAAGTGTTGGGTTAGGCTTGCCAAAGCTTGGGAAGCTTCCGCGAACTTCAAAAAGGTATGCCAAGTCTTCATTATAACTCACATGAGTCTTGTGGGTGTTGGGGATTGATGTTGGTGTCGAATTCCCCGTCGAATTGCAACCTATTCAGAGGTTGAAGACGGCAATCGGTCGACCGGTGCCTGTGGGCAGTCGACCGATTCTATTATTATATTGATTTGCACCCGCAAACGGTCGAACGATGTCTGAGGACGGACGACCGTTATGCCAGATTTCTGCGGGAAAAAGGGTTTAATGCTGTTATCGGTTGAACGGATCCACTTCGCCGGTCGACCGAAACAATGAGAATAGGTCGGTTGGGGATTTTGACTTATTAAACGGTTGAACATCCTTAACCTGGTTCGACCGATCTATTCGATGCTAAGTTGGTTGAGAGCTTTGACCATCAAAACGGTCGACCGCCCTTTAACTTTCGGTCGACCGACTGAGCATTTCAAATAAGCAGTAGAGTGTCTGTGTTCGGTCGAATTGTATCTCAGTTCCGGTCGACCGAATATGACTTGGGCAAAATGCTGAGAATTCCTGTTATCGGTTGAACGGACCCTTGGTTCGACCGGTCGGATATATATAAATTATAAATATTGTATAGCGTAGACCATCCAAATGGTCGACCGCTAGATGACTTTTGTTCGACCGATTAGTCGGTAATTCGGTTGGCGTGGTTTGACCGAATGCATTGTTTGTACAGTACCGAGTACTGTGTGGAAGACCGGTCGACCGGTATGCTTGTAGCGGTCGACCGATCTGCCACAGGTTGGTGGATTTATCCACACGCGAGCCGTCGAGTATAGGTCGACTACCGGCTCTGAGGCGATGGTCGATTACCGGCCTTGGGAGCGACGGATTTCACCTTCGACGAGGGTGTATTATTGTTAGGTCTCTCATATCGTATGGGGTGTGAGAGATGATTGTCGTAAACCTTGGGCTGTTTGTTGGGGTTTGTCGGTAGGCCGAGGATGTTCCGGCAGGGTGCGCGTCTGGCGACTCTTGGGGGAGCAGCGACTATCGTCTGACCCGAGTTGTGCATTCGGCGGGCTGACTCGCTCCTGGGGTGGCGGCGTAGTACCGGGGAGCCTTTCTGGTGGTGCTTGTGGGAGCAGTGGTGTCGCCTGACCCTTGTGTGGCAACGGTGGACTGACTTGACCCTTGTGCGACATGAGTGGTTCAGTACCGCGGAGGCGGTGAGTGGTATTATTGTGGACCCGAGGTGGATGATCATGTGCATTGCATTACATTGTTTTTAATTCCATTTTGTATTTTAGGAGGTTTGGTATACGGGGTTCCAGAGTAGGGAACTCAGGCATGTTTGTTTGTTTACATTTCAGGTAGCGAGCAACATTAGAGTCGAGGTGGTGACCGAGGAGGGTGCCCCCGAGATCTGATCATGTGTTTGTCTATCCCTTCTTTTGAGGTGATTACATGTTGTATAATTTTTGTTTGTAATCACAGTCAGTCTGTATGTTTGACTTCCACGTGAATCTTTTATATTATATATATTGGTTTATTTTCCGTGACGTGCTCCTTGTTGACCATTGACGGTCTTTTATATTGTTTAAATTTTCCACTGTTTTCGTGGACGTTACACCAAGTACTTATTTATTATACCAACCCAAAATAATGAAAATTCACATGCTAAGCAGCCAATGTGAACATGAAACTATTGTTGCATAGGTCCTTATGTATAAATATACAATGTGATCACCAGATGGCATTTGGTCTAGTGGCATGATTCTCGCTTAGGGTGCGAGAGGTCCCGAGTTCAATTCTCGGAATGCCCCAACTTTTAAATTTTCACCTTTTGGTTTGTTTTAATTTTATTTTAGAGGAGGAGACTATGTTTTTACTTCTCCTTCCGGTTTGTGTTTTTTTGCTATTCCGTTCTTCCAAGATTTGAGGCTCAGTTATATATTCCTGGTTTAACAAGATTGTAGAAGTGTACACACGGGGCAAATTTTTGGTTTCCAGGTACAAAAAAACTATTGGTTAATTTGGTGGGATCTAAATATTCAATTCTTAGAACTCCAGGTCCAGCTACGCAAATCAATTAGGAAAATGATTAATGGAAAGTCCAGTGAGCAAAAGTTAAATATTTTTTACTTTCTGAAATAAATTAAATAACATTTATTTTGTGTCACATGCAATATTACTTTCCCAATGTAACATTTGGTTTCCTCATGTAACGTTCGATTTCCCAATGCAACCTCTGATTTCCCTGTGGACAGACTCACACCTTAAAATGAACATACTTAAACCTTAAAATGGACAGACAACTTTAAGTTGTGGGTATGTCTAGTTTAAGGTGTGTGTCTGTCAAGTTTAAGGTGTGGGTCTGTCAGTTTAAGTTGTGTAGCTGTCCAGTTTAAGTTGGGTATGTTCAATTTAAGTTGTGGATATGTTCGGTTTAAGTTGTGTAGTTGTTCCGTTTAAGTTGTGGGTTTGTCTAGTTTAAGGTGTAGATTTGTTTAATTTAAGTTGTACGTCTGACCAGTTTAAGTTGTGTGTCTGTCCAGTTTGAGGTGTGTGTTTGTCCAGTTTAAGTTGTGTAATTGTCCAATTTAAGTTGTGACTCTATTCAGTTTAAGTTGTGGATCTGTCTGATTTAATGTGTGGATCTGTTCGGTTTAAGTTTTGTAGTTGTCTAGTTTAAGTTGTGGGTCTGTTCAGTTTAAGTGGTGAGTATGTTCATTTTAAGTTGTGGATCTGTTCGGTTTAAGTTGTGGGTATGTCCAGTTTACGTTGTGAATATGTTTGGGTTAAGGTGTGTATCTTTTCGATTTAAGTTGTGTAGTTGTCCAGTTTATGTTGTGGGTCTGTCCAATTTAAAATGTGAGTTTGTTCAGTTTAAGTTGTGTAACTGTCCAATTTAAGTTGTAGGTCTGTCTAATTTAAAGTGTGAGTTTGTTCAATTTAAGTTGTATAACTGTCCAGTTTAAGTTGTGGGTCTGTTCAATTTAGTTGTGGAGTTTAAGTTGTGAGTCTATCGAGTTTAATGTGTTGATCTGTTCGGTTTAAAGTGTGTGTCTGTCGAGTTTAAGTTGTAGATCTGTTCGATTTAAGGTTGCATTGGGAAACCAAATGATGCATGAGGAAACATAATGTTGCATGGGAAAAATAAAAGTTACGTGTGACACAAAATAAATTTGTTATTTAATTAATTTCAGAAAGTAAAACCCATTTGACACTGACCATGTCAGCACGCGTCCCGGACACCCGCGTCTGCGTATCGCGGTCCAATCAATTAAGTTCCCCCTCAACTTCGTTATCTCTCCCTTTTCAGATCTAATCAAGAGGATGCATCGGCAAACCTACCTCGAGCTTGTAAGATACACCGTACACACACAAGCAAAATAAAATCATTTCAAATATCAAAGGATTAGATTTTGTTGACGTCATTCGATACATGATGAAATATGTCCAAGACATAAATTTTGTCGAGAGAAAAAGAATACATTATCCGAACTAAAAGTCGTATTATTTCGACATTTTCTTCGGAAAAAATCCACAGTATCCTCAATTTCAGTGTTGTTTCTCCATGCTCTCGTCGCTAATGTATAAAAAATGTCTGGACACCATACGTAGCTCAAACAATACGACGCCACAAAACTGACCAGCAGCAGGTTAGGAAATTCAAAAAAATCAGTCATCTTCGTCCATCATATGGTGGGGAGAAAACACATACACAGCTAAAAATCAATTTAGGAAAAATGACCACTAAGTGCTTTTCAAATCACAACTTGCTCCAAGATCATGTTGAAGGTGGCCTGCAAAACACTTGGAGACAAGAAACATCATATTGATACAGCTTAACACCAAAATAAGTAAAGGATGTGCATCCACTATTGTGGTTTACATTAGATAAAGGTAAATGCATCTCGTAGAATTAACCTACTTACACAAAATAGTAACACGTCAAACATTACCTTACCCCTAAAGTCTCTGCACAGCCTTCTACCGTGATAACATATAAGATATACAGAAAATTTAGTAAACATTTTGATGAAATCCATTATAATCCAAAAGACAAAAGACACTAACTTTTGGCTCCATCAGAAATTCAGAACTGACAGCTGTGGAACTTCAACACATTTTTTATGCTTAGGCATAGCTGAACTACTGATACTTTGATTGAGTCCAGGTTCCCAAAAAGAATTCAAAAGGTTCTCTGGAGAACATGTGCATGCTAATTGGTTCATAATTTTGCACAAATGCTGCTTAAAAGAGGTCCGAATTCCCTATCTTCCAAGAAATAACAGGAGCTATGCACGCGAGATGGTTTTTATTTTATAGCTGATTGTGTGAGATAGACGTATATCTTCCAGGAAATGCACATGAGAGATGTATTTCCTGCTGGCAACATGAATGAGGCACGAATATATATCATAGCTTAGAAGAAACACAACCATATCTAATTATTTGCCTTACGAAAAGATCATTTGTCCTCCCAATACACCTTTGCCTAATCATCATAAAAGTGAATTGACTAATGCTTTCCAATTTCCTTAGTGATAAATACTATTTTGTTTAAGGTTTGAGCTGATATTTCCCGTAAGATAGATAGTGACTGACACAGAAATTCAAGAACATGGATCATGCCACTTGCATTCAAGATGGCAAGCTAAAGGTCAAGTACGCCGATTATAAGAATTTCTACAATTATATTTTCATCAAGTGCAAATTCATTGCCAAGTATTATCCACAAAACTAAAAAAGGGACACTAATTCCTAAGGGTGTGTTTGGATGCGTCGCCCATACATGAAGTTTCAAATTTTGTGGAATTTCAAAATGTGTCATTTGTAAATACCATGTTTGGTAGGTTGAAGATTGAAATTTGTAAATTCCAAGTTGAATTTTGGAAATTCCAATCTCATATAAAAGTGACAACAAAATTCCACTTTTAAGGTAGAATTTACAAAGCCCCACCTAATTCCCAACACCAAATTTCACACCAAATCTTGACACCTCCTCTTGCCACCTCTACCCCTCCGCCACAGCCAAACTTCACTATCTTCATCGAGTTCCACCGCCATCAAGATCCACCTCCTCCCCGAGATCCGTCACTTCTCATCTCGAAATGACATACTTACCCAAACAAGATGAAAACAAATGACGTCATTTAAAAATCTCAGGATTTGCAAATTCCATCATTTCCAAGTTTCATGAAATTTGCAAATGACACATCCAAACGCACCCTAAGAAATGAAAAACAAATACCAGCAAAAAACGTATTTGACTGGAGAACTAGCATTCCTTTGGGCTTTCTTCATAATACTTTATGTGTAACAACGACAAATGGTTTGTTGACCAAAGAAGAGCATGAAAAATATCAACTACAAACAAAACTATAAACAAAAAATCACTTAGAACAAGAGGAAGTATCTACCTATCTCGGTGATGAGAAAATGACTACTCCTGTTTCAGCATTCCAAAATCTTCAAGTGGCAATATCTAAAGCAAAGAGAAAGAAAAAAATCAATTAGGAGCATGGATCAAATGTAACCAAATCATATTATACTGAAATGACTTCTACACAACGTCTTAGAAGGCTCACCCTGCAAAAGGCTCTGCCCAAAACAAGCCCGTAAGGAACAGCTCCATATTGCCTTGAATCCCTTGAGACATATAAGTTATCCCCCTGCACCCAAATATGATCCTTTGGCACCTATAGATACCAAACATCAGGAGGAGAAAATTGATAAACAAAATAATACCACAATAGAAGCTTACTTTAGCATTTGGGTCTGTTAATAAAATTGTTAACGTCCAAAAAACTTGACATGTAGCGTTTGGATCTGTTATTAAAATTGTTGACTTCAGAAAATTGACATGATGGGCTTTCATGTTCCTCATTTTGCAATATCATGTTTTTTTGTTTACCTTTAGTAGACAAACAATGCAAATTCCATATCTTCAGAGTCCAAATAACATGCAGACAAAATAAACTGATATAAATATCCTTTATATCATAAAGGTTAAATTATTATTTCAATGTGGTTAAAGTAAGTCCCACACCATCCTAAGATAATATTGAAATTTTAAATTCAACCTTTCGCATGACAAGTTAATTTCAAATCCTACATGATACATGCAATCAATCAAACGAGTCATTTACAAAAAACATATTTTTTGAACTACAAGTTCAACTACCATATTAAAAGGCACCCAATTGAGTAATTCTCGTGCAGACTTGCAGTGAAATGCTGGTTCAAGTGGAGAACTGAAGCTATTGATTTAAAAGACGCTTGGAGTTTGACGACATAAAATTCACTTGTAACATGACTTCCACCATTTGCCATTCGATAAGAGGTCTGAAAACAACACCATTCTCGATGAATTTCCCTTCCTATCAAACAACACTTTTCTAGACAGATTTCCCCTCCTACTCCAAACAAAACTTAAAAAACCCAATAGAATTGCAATTTACACCTACTGCATTGAACCAATGAATTCCCTGAAACTCTCTATTGAAGTGTGGTATCTAACTTAAAACCAATCGGTGATGAGTGGAGGCACCCTACAACTTATAACTCAGGATAAAGTAACCGATGTGAGACTATTCTATAACACTCCCTAACTTCCACAAACCGATGCTCTCGAAAACTAAATCCATTTAACATTCCAAAGAATCCAAACACCCCATCCCGATGTAATACCACTTACAACGTCCCGTCCGATAAGTTATCCATACCATATTAGACTCGTATTTCACATTCAATTTGAAAAGCAAGCAAGCAAGCAAAGAGGATAAGAAGAAGAAACACACAACAACTTTCTGAGTCCGATTCCCGTCAACGAACGAGACCTGATCGCCCTCCAACCCGATGACCCGCTTAACCACCGTCTTCTTCGGCTCGATGGGGGACCGATAGAAAACCAGATCCCCGACCCGGATGTTCCCGAGGCGGGGGGCGAGCTTGTCGATGAGTATGACGTCTCCGGAGGGGTTGAGGGTGGGGAGCATGCTGGGGCCCTGTACGAGGCCGACGCCGACGAGGTGGGCGTTGACGAGGTGGACGGCGCAGGCAACCTTGGTGAGGAAGAAGCAGGCGGAGGTGGCTTCCGTGGCCGTGGTCGACCAGGGGATCGACCGGAGCCGGCGCTGGATGTCCGAAGTCCAGGCTCGGAAGGCTGACGCCATTAGTGGGATGGAAAGGGAGGGTTTGGGTGCGGTTCGAGTCGGCTTTTTCGGCGCCGGTCTAATTTGGAAAACAAAGGTGCACTACGGGTTTACAGTGGGGCCCATTGCCTTTCCCATTTTTAATTTTTTTTTAAATCTTAAACATCTCGAACATGATAATGAAATTATTATAATTTCACTGAATTGCTAAATATCATCCCAAAATTACTTAATCGTCCCCTTGAAATTACCATTTTCTCATTTTCTCATTTCTACTGCTATAACGCGACATTTTACCCTCCTATCACACATCTCTCTTCATATTCCTCTTATAATCATAAAAAATAATGTTTTGGATGTCAGTAATGAACCAACGGACGCCCCAGTGTACTCGAATCTGGTACAATATCTAACATCTTTTTAATAAAAAAATAATAAAAAATAATAAAAAATTACGGGCGTCCGACGGAGCCGCCCCCACGTAGGAGGGGGCGTCTGGCTAAGACGCCTTCCCCATGGGGGCGGCGTTTTACCCAGACGCCTTACCCATCGAGGAGGCGTTTTACCCAGACGCTCCGCCCATGGGACAAGCGTCTGTGTAAGACGCCTCCCCCATGGGGGAGGCGTCTTAGCCAGACGCCCCCTCCTACGTGGGGGCGGCTCCGTCGGACGCCCGTAATTTTTTATTATTTTTTATTATTTTTTTAAAAAGATAATTGATTATAAATTTAGATAATTGTTAAATTAAAAAAATTCATTGTAATCCGACCGGTTACCACCGAAAACTTGCAAATAAACGTCAAATAATTTAAGATAACACACCGTATAATTTTAATTTGACAAAAAAATTAAAAAAAACGGGACGTCTGGCTAAGACGTCTGTACCATCGTGGCGGCGTCTGGCTAAGACGCCTCAACCTTGGTGGAGGCGTCTTAGCCAGACGTCTCCACGATGGTGCAGGCGTCTTAGCCAGACGCCCGAGTCGGAAAAAAAAATCCGTCTCCGTTACTTCGCCTGATCTAGGTGTTTCGCTAGACATTTTCGTGGTGTTGGTACTAGGAATGTTAGTAAAACTGAGTCAAAAACCTTGTTTAAAGACACGGGACGATATGGGTATTAAATATATTGTTAAGGGCAATTTGGCAATTTCAAGGGACGATTTAAGTAGTTTTGGGGCGACGTTTAGTAGTTCCCAATTTCATCTCTAGTTTTGACTATCTCAAAGTCTAAAAATTCCTTAATTGGACTAGTTGCCTAGTCTTGGTTGCTATTGCCTTCGAATGTGATGCTATCATGTTCGAAAAAATCAACCCTAACTCGACTCATTGAGTTTGCTTGGGTCGATTTTTCGGTTTCAACCTGATTCACATATATATCCTTATTTTACTTGTTTAAGTCAAAACTTAGGTCACACTATTGTAACAACATTACTATAATAACTTACGGAGCAAATTCATGTTTTTTGACGCCATGAAGCGAAAGAAGTTGTTTCTAAACGGTATGAAGCAAAAATCTCATTTTTTACAAAAAATTAAAACATGTAAATGAAAATGTTGTGATTCCATTTGTAGTTTTGATTATCTCAAGACTAAAAGTATCTAAATTAGGCTAAACCCCGATTGCTATTGGATGTGATGCGACGGTTTGGTTTATTTGCACGTGAGTTACATTAATCAATGTTTTCACCTTTCTTTCTTTTAAAATGATTACATATTATTAGTTTAGTAAGTAGATCCAAAGTCTTACGATAACTCAAACTCCGACGATAAGTTTTTTTTTATGTACAATCTTGAAGAGTAGTAATACGTATGTGAGTGAATAGAGAATTCTCACCTAAAAAAATAAAATACTGCCAATGTCAAAATGTGTAACAATGACGATAGGTGGTAAACTTGAAAAGTTAATATGATGATGTTTTTAACATACCCAGATCATATTTATATATATCCACACAAGCACGACCGAAAAGAAGAGTGTGTCGTCACAAAGTTACAACTACTCAATTGGAAGGCATTAGTACAATTTTACCATAAAATGAAGGGCGTAGGTGCAAAACAATATATCAAACTGATTTATCTTCTACATCAGTCAAGTAACTTTTGACTTTAAGTCTTTAATTATCTACTTGCACATGGAAATTACCATCTACCAGAGGATTAATGCATGTTACCATCAAAGACGATAATGAAGAAATCAAAGTGACGTTGTATGGGCATATTGTTGAAAGGATACGATCCACTGATCTTAATACACCTGAAAATTTCGGAAGGAGCTTAAGGACTTCTATTATTTTAAAAAAGGCAAATTGATTTCAAAATATGTATGAGAAGTTGGTAACTTCGATTAACCTAAAAAATGAGACCTAAAAAATGAGAGTTCATCTCAAAGTAAAGTGAGAAATCTGCAAGTTACACAAAATCAACCATGTCACTATAACAACGGTAAAATGCGGAGTTTCTCCCAACTCAAGTTTAATTTCCAACTTACCGTCGATTGTTGTGAGCTTGGTTGATCACCCAAAATCTGTATCTCCTTGTGTCCCCATCATCTCATATTACCATAAACTATTCCGACGGGTCAAGAAAATTCCAATTAAAAAACCCATACAACCAATCATTAGTAAACATCCCTCGTGAAATTACCAAAACAATATGTTGCTAAAAAATAAACAGGAGAAACTTTTTTTCAAAAAAGAAAAGCAGAATACCAAACAAAAAAGGCCAGAATCCATAATAGTAATAATAATAATAATAATAATAATAATAAATCAGGATTCCACATAAGCACAGTATATGAATCATAATGATAGCAATAAGCTCTCATCTCGAAGGTTACGAGAAGCACCACTTAATGAGTTACTCAGTTTTATGTTTAGTACAACATTCTGAAACATTACATAGATCACACAAAGTTTTCTTAGTACAAAGGCATAATACAAGAACATTACTTATTCTAGAACAGAAATGCGACAGACCAAGCATTAGTGGCCATATTGATAATTACTTTTTATTAAGCCAACGGGTGCAATGAAGGGCTTGCATAGAGCTGATGCTCATACACCTGCTATGGAACACACAACAAAAACAAGGGAGTTGCCCACCCAACTAAAAGGAGAATATATACTAGTTAGATAAAGAAATGGTTGAAACAAAATAAAAATTGGTTGCTTACTTTGTCAATTTTAGAATGCGGTGGCACCACCGACAGGCATGTCGTCAAAGCTCCACAGGTTGACAGGGCTCTCACTACCGTCCAGAGTCGCATCGCTGCTGAACAGGCTATCAATTGATTCCTCCGGGCTGCCTTCGAGATAGGGAATTTCGAGGAACTCCATGTATGACTCAAAAGCAGACAGATCCTCAGAGAGTTTCAATGGGTTGGAGTTCTCTTCCACCGCAGCAGCTGCCCCGGAGTTGTTCTTCAGTTTCTTCTGAGGGCCTTCCACGAATTTAGGTTTGTCAGCTTCAGGTATGGAGTGTGGATAAACTGAACTCTTGAACTCTGCTTCCAGACCGAATTCAGAGCAATCAAAACCGTTTTGATCATTAGGGAAAGACATACCACCTTGCCCAACTGTTTTGGTGGATTTCATCAGGGGAAGGGGATCCTGATAAGCAGATTGAACGATTGATTCCTTCTCATCAATCGAATGGAAAGGAGAGAAGAAATCATGGTCTATGTCCATGTAATTAGTTCCTTGGTTCAGGCCAGGTTTCCAGGATGAGTTTGTTTTTGCTGGATTTGGGCGAGATGCTTTTGCAATTTTTTCCGGTGTTGTCGCAGCTGGAGTGTCTTCAGGGAAGTTAACCTTGGCTTTCTTGCCACGGATCCTCCGAGCTTCTGCATCGTAAGCTCTTGCAGCTTCTTCTGCAGTATTGAACGTCCCAAGCCAGACGCGGACACCTTTGCGAGGATCTCTGATCTCAGCAGCCCACTTCCCCCATGGGCGTTGTCGAATTCCTCGATACTGATTCTTCCTCTTTCTCTTGGAACGTTTCTCAATAGTTTCATTGGCCTCGACAGGGCTTACAGTGGTATGGAGCTCTGTGGATGTGAAACCAATGAAATAAATACATATCGGTAGATAACAACTATAAGGACACTGCTTTTGCTGATCACCAAATCAAAAGCATTTTTACATGAAAAATTAACAGCTGACTTTTAGATCGTGTAATCATGGATAAAATTAATTTGCAAAAGATGATGAAAAACCTCCAATGAAACTAATTTAAACGCCTGTTCCAATTTTAATTCCAATAAAAAGCATATGCATAGAGACGGACAATTCTATCTTTAGCTTGGAACTTATCTTGGATTATGGAATCAAACATCACCCAACTTCAATACAAATTAAACACTTGCGTTTAATTCTTCAGGGAAAAAATTCTATCAAATTGTCTTGCGTTGGCAACTGAAGTTGCACCTTGCGTTGTGTTTTGAGAATTCTCAATTGGCTGCAAGAGAATTCAATGCATTAATGTTTTCTTTTCAAAGCTCAAACTAAGTTCCAACACTACCAAATCTTAACTAATTTACAGAATACAAGGAAGTTGTACTTCTGAAGAGAAGCATCAGTAGTTAACAAACCCTTTTATTTTTCTTAGCTTTCCTCCTTTATATTATGGTATAAGATAAAAGGAGATTCCAACAAGATTGATGATAGCATGTCAAACACAAAATTGATATGTAGGACATAGACCATATGTAGAACAAAACGCTCACAATTCACAAACTTTTGCTACTTTTCCAAAGAAAAGCAGAAATCTCATTAAAATTCGAGATGATATAAACAAATAGGTGAAAAATTACATATTATGAATTAGAAATAAAAAAATAAAAAAAGCAAGTAACAATGAAGGTTGATGCTAAAATGCTAGGTTATTTCAAAAACTAAAACAAAAAATGAACTTATTATTCCTGGAATCAAAAGGTCGCGCAAAAGAGAAGTTTTTTATTGTAAGATAAATTTCACTATTCAAAATCAATTTTTAAATGTCTAAAATCACAAAAAAAGTAATATCCATGTTTCGAAGTCATCAAAAGGAGCCTAACTACTTTAAAACTACATGTCAGATGGAAGGACAATTATACCAAACCAACACAAACTAGAAACATTAATCTCTACCTAAATCATGAAACCCAAATTTTAAGTTACAAAAGAAAGCATCTGAGGTTTCCACAATCACAGCATTATATGAACCACAGAACTCTACAACAAACTACTGAAACAGAACAAACCAAAATTCCCACCAGCAGTATAGGGACATCAAAAAACTAAAATAAAATAAAAAGTGACAAAAACAAAACACAAAAACCATTTTTTCCACATAAAAAAAACTTCACCTTTCCCGGCGAAACCCTCTTCGAACTCCTCGAAATCGGCTTCAAAGTCATCCCCAAACCCTCCGAATTCACTCCTCTTCCCCTTCTTCTTCTTCAGGTCCCTCTCGGGCCAGAGGCAGTCGGCGGTGAGACGCCTTGGCTGAGCTGAGATGAAGTCGGAGATGATGACGCCGCCACACATGGCGGATCAGAAGGACGAGTCCGGAATTGGGTCGTCGTCGGAATGCGGAATCTGTTGTCGGTTCGCCGGAAAGATTGGATCTTTTGGGGGGTTTTTGGCTGGGAAAAGTGGGATGGAAGGGAAGAATGGAATGGGGTGTGTTTGTTATAGAATTTATAAAATGGGATTTTTATATTTTAGATATAAATAAATAAATATTGAAATGTAAGTGGTTTTGGAGAGAGAGAGAGTGAGCGAGTGACACAGTGAGTGAGAAAAGTGTGGTTTGGTTTGGTTTGGGTTGTTGGTGCAGATAGTGTGATGTGAGAGGGTCTTGGAAAGGTGGTATCTTGCATTGGGATTATTATACAACAACTTAAGGAAAAGACACAATCATGAGGATTTGGTTCAGTGAACCTATGAGTTGAGGAGAGAAAAGGTGTTGTAAATTAAATGAGAGAATACAATCTCTTCAACTTAAATTTGTATTTCAGAGTTTTGGAAAAATATTATGTGAGCAAAGGTTGAGAATGTGCCAGCTAATAAGTGATAACTCACAAGAGCCAAAGAATTGACATAAATTTAGGGTTTTCTGAACCATATTTGTAAGGAGATTGACATAAGTTTAGGGTTTTGCGAACCAAGTTTGTAAGCATTTCCCAAAAGCAGAGGCATAGACAATACTTTCGGGTTATATTACTTATAAACGTATACGTATATTGTCATGTTTAACACGTAGTAGTTGATTGAAACGGCTAAAGAGAATTCAGAAACTGAAAGCTACATACCATGCCATGAGCTTTAATTAATTAGCAAACATGTGTTCATGGGTAAACTAGACACGTCAGACCAAAAATTAATCGGTATTATACAGTAAGCGTAACGTAAACACGTACGTTTGACTAACCGCGTGTACTTAAGCTCATGCTTTGCATGATGTAACATGGTGGTTAAGATATGTTGAATGACTATGAAACATGGGATTTCTACAGGAGATTAAAGTTTGATTCTCGATCCCCTCCACCTGTTTTATTTTGCAATATGAGTTGTTTGGTGGACGGCATTTTCAATTATCATGAGGTATGGTCTTTGCGTATTTAGCAAAGCAAATGTATGAACATAAGTTCCAGAAAGGAGTTAAGAAAATTCCGATCACTTTATGCAGCCGGTGGTCTTTATGTAATCATTAACAAGTACGAAGAAATATAAGATTTAATTTTGATTTTCAAGTACTAATATTAATGTTAGTAATTTAGACAGATACAACACCACAGATTTTTCTTTCTTGGTAAATTTTACTCACATACATCGGAGGATTTCTATCTATTAGATTTTACTTCCACAAGAATATTCTTCAAACGAAACAGTCACCTATGCCTTTTGTCACCATATCTAAGTATCTAACAGAAGAAACTTTTGCTCATCTTTCTTCACTGCATACATGCAACAAATGTTCGTTTAATTTCAAATGTTAACAACAACTTAAAAACAATTATTGCTAATTTTTTTTTATTTCAAAAGGTTATGTTGCAGTTTCACCCCTCATCTTTGAGCTTATTGGCCTTTATCCCTATACTTTGAAAGTGGGCACTTACCCTTGATTTTTGCGATCTATGACACGTTGCTTACTCCTCAAAATTGTTTTCAATTTATTCTTAAATTACCGGATCCAAATTTGGGTCGCAAAGATCAAGAGAATAAACCACGGCCACCTTCCAATATTTTTTTTTGGGGACGTAATTAACTAGCACTGCCTTTAAATATGATTTGTACATTGTATAACATGCATGTTCAAGTTCATCATCATTTTGACATCTTTTCTTTTACATTTTTTTTACACAATAACATGCATCAGAAATTAAGATTATAAGATAGTATATACATATAGGCTGAATGTGAAGATATGCATGTTAGTCAATAAAATTCAAAAAATAAAGCACGAAATAGAAGTTAACAATCAAAGAATGTACAAAGTATAATTATAAAAGGCATTGCTAGATAATTTGATGTACAAAAAAAGGAAGGATGCAAGTGGTTCTTGTTTGTGTGACAAGTTTATAAATATATAAAGGAAGTTATGAAGACAGAGTAGTGTATCTGACACTCATGGTGGATAGTTTAGGTAGTCTTTCGAAAGATAAGTGAACATATTGGTAGTAAAGATGTAACAGATCTAAATTTTGCTTGAAATAAAAGTTTCGGTACGTTTGAGCCTTATCTCTTGACATATTTTGTAGTTTTTTATTTATTTGATAAAAACATATTTTGCAGTTGTCAAGTTATACATTAATGTGCTAGTGAAGTTGGCAGATCAACTGCCACACTTATTAACTGAGAAACATCAACGTGATTTTTTTCTTCTCTCTTTTCTTTTCTTAGACGAAAGAGCTGATTGCATACCAGTACTAGTCTACTACCCTTGTTTAATGGTATTTTTGTTTTTAAAACCTGACATTTTGCATATACGATGCATTTCATCCGCATGAACGTGATTCATATTATTACATTTAACTCTAGAGAACATCAGCTGATTGGGGTTGACTCAATAATTTCAATTAATAGATGTTTTTGACTTTAGAATATTTAAGAGCTGTGTTCCAACTTCCAATCCAATGAATATATAGAACTAGGTTACTTTTAGGGTCTATTTGAATAGCCTAGAATACCATGGTTTTTTAGGAAACATCAAACGTCAGTCTAGCTAGCTACTTGATCGATTGCTAAGATAATTCTCACAATTTGCTAAATTGTGGGTTCAGGAATGTGGCCTATAACAAAGTTTAATAGCAAAGCTTCCAAGTCTTAACATACAAGCTTGCTTATGTTCCACTCCAACAAAAAGGTTGGTGAGAATTTATTCTTCGACCAAAAATATGTCATCCAACAAACAAACTTTTTCCACGAAACCTTTTTCTTGGGAATTCCTCCAACTTTACATGTCTTCATTCCTCGTATCATTAGAGCTGGGGAAATCTCAACAAATAAGTTGCCTGTTGAAGAAAAGAAGAGAACAAACAATAAGATCAACTTGTTTGAATGGACCCTCGCCACTAGCCTTCTGAGTATTTTTTTATTTTATTGTTATCATTTTCTTACTTTTAGTAGCACGACATTTAAGTAAGTTGGATTATTGACTATATATGTGCATGTATAAGAAGGTGTAGGAATAATTAGTAAGATTTTGTTGTTGTATATGTTGATTATGTTCAAGTAAAATTATATTAAAAGCATCCAAAATTTCATCAATAATTACTAAAAATAATTAAGCTTGGAATTAGATTTTGTGTTCTACTTGTAATGGCTAATGATGCTTGGGGAAAGGTAAGACTTACAATATCAACAAGAATAACCAAGCGAACAAAAAATATTTGTAAGGTTTCAATTCGCTCTCTTAATATAACAAATAGTTCCAAATTTTTGTTGGTAAAAACTCTTACTGTCTTACGTCATGTATAGCGATCCAATCTGTCCTCAAACTAACACGAAGTTTTGTTCATTAATCTTTCACCTATATAATGTACTTGTATATATACAATCATAATGAATCACGAAAATGAGTCATTAATTTGTCCATACTGGACTATGGTAATAGACTGATCATGCCATTAACTTACGCTATTTTTCTTGGTTAAGCGATTTAACATTATTGTTCACACTGTAAAATAGCGAGTTTAGCTGAACCTTGCTGCCGGCCGTAGGTGCCGAAATTCGTAGAATTGGTCATGAGATTTGTAATATATTGTCAATAGATCGTATCCCGTAATCAATTGTAAGTATCATGTCCAATGAAAAAAGTTGCAATTATTGTACTAAATTATCAAACATAAATCATAATAGTGGGCACGCAATCTAATACCTTGTGTCCCCAAAATAAAATAAGATAATGATTTTCCAATCGTGATGATCGATATGGTTGGCATATACAACAAGCATGACGGCAAACCTCACTAAACCTCTTGACTGAAACCCAAATTTAAATAAATCGAAGTCCACCAACTCGTCTTCAAGTCTGTGGTCGTCAAACAAACATAATAATACACCAAACCAAAAGAAATATATTATTTGCTTTAAGAAGAGGAAACCCAATTAAGTGCACGAACAATGGGATCTAGACTGGAGTGTGACTACAAATCCACAGATTGTCAAATATTATAATTAATACTAAGAGATTCGATCGACTTCGGATATTCCTCGCGAAGTTGTAACCTTTTCACCTGAAAAGTTCACGATCGAGTAGGCAACTACACTATTGAAGAGAATAACAACACTACTAGCAAGTGTTAAAAATTAAGCAGGCTCCGCTTCCATAATATTTTTTTCTAAATTTTTTCTGCTTTTATAATTATGAACTTAAGCTGGAAATGTAATAATTTGCTTATGAGAAGCGGATTTTGATTTGATCTTGACTATTTGAAATCCAGATATTAATGTAATTATTTACCTCACTACATTGAGTTGCAATAGTGGTATTAGTTGAGGTTAGTGGTTATAGGCATATCACTTAGTGAAGTATAGATTTGGTCACTCATTCTCATATCTATATTATTCTTGTTTTTCATCTTTCCATATTTGAATAATTTTTAACATGTTCCTGAGAAATACAATTATGATTATCAAATTCAACCACTAAATAAAAGGCGACCACTCAGAGTCAAATCTTCCAAGTTGGAGTTTCGGCTAGAAATATAACACTAGATTAGAATTTTTGGTAGAAGGCGACAACACCTTTGGAGCTCCAACAGCCATTTGTGGAGTCCTATGACATTGGACGGTGGTGATTATAAATTTATAACTTAGGTCATTAAATTGGTGGTCTAAAGAAAAATCAGAGGATTAATATTTATGTAAATTTTAAAACTTTATATATTTTAGGGAATTTCAAGAAGAAATTGTTAGAATTGACTTAAATGTCCGAAAATAACAAAAGCAGTTCAAGTTTTTAAAGATGATAAATGAGGAACTTCCGTACAAATTTTAGTTAATATATTACTTCGAACTTCAGACTCAGACACTCTTCAGCAATTATCAGTGTAGTGGCAGCGCTAAAGTTTGCATTAGCGTAAGAATACCAGCCCAGATTTTCGAAATAAAGAATAAAAGCCCAAAACTTCAACTCTTCTCTTCACTCCCTGTAGTGACATAACTTCAACTAATCTTATTCATCTCCCTAGTTTTGCAGATCAATACTAGCCCAACTCTTCTCTTCACTCTCTCTCTCCCTCTCATAGACACATGTATATACAGGGGAATGATAGAATAAGCTCTGGGCTAACTTTTGTTTAAATGAACCCCCAATGATCTAACCGTTGATCTCAATCTTAAGAGTTGTGAGTCATTTACTTTAAGTGAGAGTATTCCAGTAATTTTACAAGTCTCCCCACTCATCCTCTTCTCCTTAATTTTCTTCCACGAAACCCAACTTTCCATTCTTTCAAACTTCAACTCTTCCACCATCCTCCTCTCCCTCCACATCAACCTCCCCTCCCCCTCCGACTCCTCCAACGCCCTCCACTACGCTGCCTCATTTGGGAACTTCACATCCCTCAAACTATGATTGTTAGGATTCATTGGATCTGAAGAAATTCGGTTGGTTTTGTGGATATTTGGTTTGTGATTAGATTTGCTGATTTTGTTTGGTTTGGTTTTGGATTTTGTTTTTTAGATAAATTTGGTTGGTTTTGTGGATATTTGGTTTGAGATTAGATTTGCTAATTTGGTTTGGTTTGGTTTTAGATTTTGTTTATTAGAGAATTTCGGTTGGTTTTGTGGATATTTGGTTTGAATTTGGATTTTGTTTTTTAGAGTGGAAAAATAAAGTTTGAATTCGGTTGGATTCCCTTCTTCCCATTCTTCTTCAAATCAACTATTCGTTGACGTCATCGAAGCTACAACCGTGGAAATCCAAACTCGGATTCGTAACAAAATTAATATTATGTTCACAACCGTAATATAAAATTGTTGGCCGTAATATGATGTTGTTCGTTGTAATATAGTGTAATTTGTTTAATAACATTCCTCAAATAATGGTGGGTGTAACATTGTTATATTGTTTCAGTAGCTATAATATCATTTAACTCTCATGCAACAACCAACCAACATACATTGTAGTACTACTAAAGTGAAACCCTATAATAATGGTTGCAAAAGATTTGAGATTTTTTGAGGGTTTGTAATAAAGTGTTGGTAGCTGTAATGCTAGTTGACTACTATGTTTAATTTTTATCTACTTAGGATAATTTGAACCAACGAAATGTCAAGCATACCATTATGTTCGAGAAGCACGAAAAAGAACAAAGTGAATGAAATTTCCATAATAGTAAAGAAGAGGAAAATTGGAATGTATAGATGTGAATGTCAAGACAAATTAAAAATCAAATTAAAAACCTACATGCAATATTCGGACCACGACTCGAGAACATGTCTTATTAGGAAGATAAGAAAACATGAGTCTTTAATATTCTTTTTAAAAATGCATTATACTCGAGAATTGAATTATGAATTGTTTTGTATTTTTCAGGGTTATACCTCAAGATACAAGTAAATGCTAGGAGTAAACTTGCAAACAAGAATATCATACATGTGTGAATGTTAATAAATGACAAGAGAATACATGTGAAGAAGATTTACATACGTCTATGAAACTACACATCAAATTTAGATCTTTTTAATTGGTATACATACTTGGGGAAACTGCTATCATTTTTTTTATAGAAGCATACTTTGAATATGTGAGAATTTGTCATATTGTTTGGACAAATAAAGTACACACGAAAATTTATCAATTTCTGAGGTGATGTTTTGTAGTTATTTGTTGTTTTTGAATTTAGAATAACATGTGGTATTAGTTTGAAACTATCTAAATGAAAGTAAATTAACATGTATCGATGTTCGTAACAAAATTAATATTATGTTCACAACCGTAATATAACGTTGTTAGCCGTACTAGGATGTTGTTAACTGTAATTTAATGTAATTATTTTTAAAAACATTTCTAAAATAATGGTGGATGACTGCAACATGTATAATATGTATCGATGTTCGTGACAAACTTAATATTACGTCTACAACCGTAATATGATGTTGTTTGTCATAATATAATGTAATTATTACGGTGATAACAAAAAAATATGGATATCACTGGATAATATATATACACATATCATAAAAAAGTAGTCAAGTAGATTTTAACCGGACAAACGAATACCTTATCCTTAACTTTGCAAAAGCCCAATATGGGGATATCCCCACGTCAATCTCCTCAATGAGTCAAGTATAAACACACACACACACACACACATATACACAGGGAACAAACTTCAATTATCTAATTTAGTGTGCAACACAAATTTTGGAGACTAATCGCCAGACTCCCAACTTGAGACGTTATTTTTTTACAAATTAAACCTGATTTAACACTTAGTACGAAGACAGAGTTAGCAGATGATGAGATGTCCACACTACTAAGTGAATGATCACTTACTTGGAATCCATTGACAAGATCAGCCCAACCGAATTTCTTCCTCAACGACATTGTCAATGCAATCGTATCCACGCCATCCCCCACCATTGCGATCCGATCATTGTCGTCTCTTTCCAACCTGACTTCTGTCACACCTGAACAACATAACAACACCACACTACTCCTGTTATTATTACATCAAACATGATCCAAGCTTTGGTGGTGGTAGAAATTCAATCTCTGTCACGTCACATCCAACCTTCCACGACAAAAACTCTGAAGGAAATGTGTTCTAAAAGTTTACTTTTATATGTCAATTATTATGAATTGAATGTGCAAACATTTTGTTTCTTGATTAATGTATTCGTCTTTTGGAAGTGTTAAGGAAGAGACACTTGGTTCTTAACTGTAGAGTTTTAAAAGATAATGATTTACATAAATCTAAAGTTATTCACAATCATGGTAATTGACATGAAACATTAATTACCGGATAATATTGTCGTGTTGGTTAAATAGTATTATAGCTCTACAAATATTTAAGGACACAAGTATATAAAAGAGGAATATGATTACTTTTATATATTGAATAGACCTAGCAAGTAAAACATTATGGAATTTTATTTTGTGTCATTAATGTTTTACTATGTCTTGGATCCTAAGATATGAGACTTATATCTTTTCACATAACGAATGTTCGATTTGATTATTGTCAAAAGCTATCAATGAGTATAGTGATAAAGACAATAGTTGGTTAAACATGACTTATGCTGAAAAAGATAGTTCGTCAAAAGATTATCATTGCCCATCTTTACTTGAGTGATGATATTATTGGGCCCTTTGATAAAACGAAATTATAATGTGCAGAATGTGACTTATGTTAAGTTACATATTTATAATTAGCTTAAGAGATCAAGAAATGAATATAAAATACAAAGGTGACACATTTCTACTTTGTATAATATTCTTAATATCACGAGGCAAGAGATGGACACAAGTGATGTCCTTACATCATTAAATAGACCGTGTTTAGTTCGAGTTAACAAAGACATTTATGTTAATTGGGTAACTATAATGTGTAGCTAGATACCGCTTATAGTTTTATGATATTAAGTGTTTAATATCATTATCAATTGACTTAGATCCTCCTACATGTCACACCATAAAACTGAGAAACAAGAATGTTGATTTTATATTCATATGATGTATTGAATTTCGTGTGAAATAGTATATATATGGTGAATCGATAAAATCAATGTGTCATGAAAATGACATAGTTAGAATCATTTATAAGTTCATATGAGATGTATGTATTATGGGGTGTAATGGTTGACATTACATAAGATAATATATTACATGAAATATGAATTTGGTAAAAACTCCAAAGATCAATTTTTGTTGGATATAAATCCAAAATTTGGTAAAAGGCAAAAAATGGTTAATACGGTTTTGCCTGAATTAATAAGGAATTAGTATTAATCAGGTATTAGAATTATTCCAATTATGGTTAAATGTGGATGATTATGTGTCAAATTGTGATTGATTTTTGGGAGAGAAAAAGACGAGATCATGAGTTAGTGGTTAGCCCATGATGTGGGTGTTGGGAGACCCTATTAAAAGATTTTTGTAGGATCATGAGAGTCTCTAATTCTAATCACTTTTAAGCTAATTACCTACTTGTTTAAGAAATCAAGTTATGCGCAACAAAATTTAAACAAACAAGCAAATAAGGAAGGAATAATGCAAACCACAACGGACTCAGGTTTTTTTTACAGAGGTTCGGCCACCGCCTACGTCCTCACTTGCAAGCTCCGCTCAACACTTCGAGCTCCGCTCGCGTCTTCACTATCCACTCCCCGTTCCGGGCCGGGAGAGAACACCTTTTACAAAACAAGTTCGACGAACAACCTCGTAAGCTTGACTTTCTTCTCTCACAATCCGAGAGGAACACTTCGGGATTTCACCGAAGTCCTTGCTTCTTTACAATTGAATCTTAAATGGAACAACACTCTCTAAACATGAGCACACTTGAGTGAGATATGATTTATGACTAAAGTGTGGAAGGTTTGAGGCTTTGAGTGTGTTGGGTTTCTCTCTAATGTATTTGACAAGTATGTGTAGGAGAGTTGTGTTAAAATGTGTTTTACAACTCTTTATATAGACATCAGAGAGAATATAGCCGTTGGGGTTGATTGAGTGAGTGTTGGTGTAAGATACACAAAACAAAAACTCCCATGACCCAATTCTGTATAAAATCGGTCGACCGAAACGGGTAGCATGGTCGACCGTTTGGTCAAGATTCAACTTTGACTTAAGTTCACTTAAGTTAACGGTTGAACGGGCTCAGGGGATAGGTCGACCGTTCTAGGGATTTTGTCTTGTCAAAAGGGATCGGTTGAATAAAGTAAGAAGATGGTTTGACCGAAAAAGTTCAGGCTCTTCTGGGTGACCAAATTATGTTACATCGGTCGACCAGTAGGTAAGTTTCGGTCGACCGCTAGTTGGGTTATTTTTGGGGTATCCAGAAATAATACGAATACGACTGTTGCGGTATAATACGACAAAACAAACGGTCAGAAAATAGTTGACATCCGGTCGACCGAAAAGGTCTTGACGGTCGACCGAATTTGGGCAGTGAAATACAAACAGGATAATTGATCATCTGGTCGACCGAACGGTCTGTTTCGTTCGACCGAATGTGGACAGACAGTTCAGGTTAATTGTTTGGTGTTTTCCGGTCTAAGTTTGGGTGATCTATTAAAGTCCAAATTATGTAAAATTTCGTGTGTGACTTCTATAAGAAACCTAGTTTGTGTTTGAGTTGATTTTAGCTCAAGTATGCTTAATTACACAAAGTTCCTAAGACTCAAAGAAAATACAAAATACATGTCTTCAAAAGAGCTTGATTACATGTCTTGACTTGATTTTTCTTTCTTCATTCAGTCTTGATCACTTGTAGAGGTTAGCACAAAATAATATATATGAAATGCAATATGTGTGCTACTCTACATGATAATAATTAAGATTAGGTTAATTAAATCATCAAAATATAGATTAGGAAAAAAAGCCAACAATTTTCTCTCCCTCGTTGTTTTAATTAATACAAAAATTTCTCTCTCCCTAACCACCATATTAATCCATCAGAAAATTCCTTAATTATTTCAAGCTTTTGCCGATTAAATTCTCAGGGAGCATAAATGGGTTATTAGCTAGATTCTAACATTGATTTAGAGATTGAATTGACTAGCTCTTTTATCTCTAATCTTGTTTAGAGTTTGGTGAACACTTGGAGGTGAATCGGTGGGCGATTCGACGAGTGACGCAACTCCAAATCTTCATAAAGGTTTTAAAGAACTTTTGAGTATGATCCTCTTATATATTTTTAATATATATTGATTATATGTTATTAGAATAAATATAAACTGATGTTCATGAATTTGTTGAAAATATGGAATCGATCATGTATGCATGTATTAAAATTTTAAAATATACACATACATAAGGGCACAAAATCCTACAAACTCAACCACCAACGTCATTCATCCAAACTGTAACAACCCAACATCAGATCCTCGGAGAGTCAAATACAACCTATTGTGCCTCAAATTCAATGTCTAGAATATGTGAGGATTTGTCATATTTTTTGGCCACATAAAGTTACACATGAGAATTTATCACTAAGGTGATATTTTGAAGTTCTTTGTTGTTTTTGAATTTATAATAACTTGTGGTATTAGTATCTGAAACTCCTTTCAAACTTATCGAAATGAAAGTAAAATATGTAAATTACAATAACATGTATCGATGTTCGTAACAAAATTAATATTATGTTCACAATCGTTATAAAATGTTGTTAACCATCTTTTCTACAGAAATGACTCGAATTTGTACTTCTTTGAGAATGAGTAGAAATTGGGACTTTATTCATTTCATAGTTACCATGACTTTATTCAATGCATAATAATTGACATATAAAAGTAAACTTTTAGAACACGTTCCTTTCATACGTATGTTTTAATGTCTTTGGATGATATTTGGTGTTGGTAGTTGATGTATATGTGTTTACTCGACATATGATGACTAGACGTATGTTTTATATGTTCTTTTAGGACAAGTATTATGTGTTACTGGTATTTGGATGGGTAAAAATGTTGATATTTATTTATTTATTTATTTATTGAGGAATAAATTTATTAATATTACATGTATATTTGACTCAGGTTATTCATAAATACAAGTTATTTATGTCAAATAATAATATAAATAAAAATTTATAGTTTGATTCCCTGCTTTGAGCCAAACAGTCACAAAGAGAATCAGAGAACAATTCATTTTGTTTATGAAAACAGACACAAACAGGTAGGGAGAATCAATGTCATTACTTTCCTTTCTCCTTGTTTCCCTTTCTGGGTTCCATTTCGTTTACCTTGTGCGAAGCAAAACGCCCCCCTAAAAGTTCATGGGCAAGATTTTCGAAAAATCCTTCGGGTTGTCAAATTTGCAAGACCCAATCTTTTAAATGATACAGTTGAAACCCAAAACTTTAATTTCGATATGGTTATCAATCTTAAGGACAATTAAGTCAGTAACGTATCCAAGAAATAGAAATTAGGTATGCAAAATTATAAAGACAATAAATTCTATAAAATGTTATATATTGTGTTTGCACATATTGGGATTTTGTTCTCGATTAATTTTGAGATTTTGTTCCATAATAAAGACTTTTGAGGTTCCACCCCCCTAAGTATTTCGAATACCAATAATTAGACAAATACAAATAAGATATTTATATATCTAATTAGTCCAACTAGTTAACAAATCTAAAAACATTCATTATGAGTAAAATACCCAATTAAATACCTATTTTAGGTGCACACCCAATAAAAATTAAGCATTCGAAAAAGAAAAGTATAACATTTTCTAGTTTATATTAATATTTTTAATGCTCTTACAAATTTTGAACACCATCCTTAGTTTCACATCAAAATAATTTTATAATTGTACATGTTCAACGGCGGAAGAAGAGATTTCATTCCGTTAAGACACTAGTTGAATCTCCACATGTTCTCCAATGAAATGATGTTGGGTAACGTGTCAACTCCAATTTAGAACAATTTATATTACCGAATGATGACTGAAATACTTGTATTGACTACTAGGTCTTTATTTTTATTACATACCTTACACGGTACATACGCCATTGTTACTAATTCGACTATTCCCAATGGATTTGGACGACACGTAACGAGATAACTACAAGTTAAATCCCATCTATTCGATGTATACAGATTAGTGATAAAGGAGTGAACCCAAGTATCTTAAGTCCTCAACAAATAATTTCGGGTCTAATGTCATGTAGGGGTGAAACTTTGTGTCCGAAATCCGTCAATCCGACCGACTCCGTATTCGAAATCAAAAAAATTATCCGAGAAAAAAAAATCCGCAACCAAATTTGTATTCGGATATAAACATCCGTAAAAAAATGAAGCGAATATGGATATTGGTACATCCGATTCGAATAATATCCGGTTCGTATTTTATATGCATATATAAATAAATAAAATATATACAATATATATGAATTAAATTATATTATTTATATTATATTTAATATTTTTTCACGTAGGCAAAAAATAAAGACTGAAATTTATTCTTGTTTAGATCAATCACAAAATGTTTTTAAGTCTATTCGGATTTTTTAACGAATTCGGATATCCTAATTCGGAATGGATTTTAAACTTGATTCGGATGCGAATTTATTCGAATTCGGATCCGAATTCGACGGATACGAATTCGGATCCCTTTCTCATACATTCGCTCGGATTCGAATTCGGATTTGAAAAAAAAACGGATACGAATTCGGATACTGGTACATTCGCTTCGTATCCGCTCCGTTTTCATCCCTAACGTCATGTATCAAATTTCAATTCCAAAATCAAATCCAACCAGTTAATGCATATAATTTCCACACCTAATTCCGGAAACCCCTCCTGCATACCCGGACAGAACAGCAACCGTCACACCACATTTACTCACAATATCAGGGGTATTTCCGTCACAAAACCACAATTGCCCACGTTTCCTCCCAATCCGACGGCCGAGATTAGCCCCACAACCCGAACTCCTGAAAACACCCCCCGTATCTCCTCGTAATCACGTGAAAGCCACAGCCATATAAGAACGTCACGTCACGCGTTTCGCGCGAATCTCCTCAGACGAAACTACCCCCATCTATTCCGAGCTATTGTCGTCGCTTCCGAAAACCACGAGGGCAAAATAGTCATTTTCCACCACCCTCTACAAAGCGAAGTGGCTTTATTAGGCCTTGGAATATTTCCCAGCGAGACCAGAAACCCTGCGCGTCCCCACCAACTCCCGCCCGCCACGTGTCGTCAAAATCTGTTTCGGGAATATAAGAGGAAACCTGTCAGGCGCAGCGATCTCGGCCGTTGATACCGCACCTGCAACGATCTGACGGCGGAGATTGAGGGATGACACCAGGTGCGTTTCGTCAAAAAGCTGGAACATAAACTGCTTTGAATTCTTACACATTCTCTCGCCTTTTCGGGTGAGAACAGGGTTTTGTTTTCTCTCGTTTTTTCGCCCGAAATCGGGTTTTTGGGGGAATTCCGAGGAGCTTTGGTTGTTTTAAGGTGCGTACGGAATGGTTTTTTTTTTTTTTTGTTGTTGTTGAAAAAGTCACGTTTTCAGTCTTTTCGTGTTTGTTTTCCCTATTTTGTAACTCCCATTGATCCAGCTTGCGGAGTGTTGGAATTTAAACTCAGTTTTTTTCTTTTTTTAAATTTTGCGTTTGTTTTGTTTGTGACTTTGGATTCGCACGTGATCGATAGTGGATTTGGTTCTGTTGTTGTTGAGAAGTTGAGATATATCTGAATCCTGTTGGGGTTGGTTGTGATGTAATTTTTACCTGAATTTGGATTTCCATAATGTGGATTAATTAATTTTTGATCAGTTTGGAGTTTGAACCATACCTTGGACAGAGTGAGCATATGTGGTTTTATGTTTAAATTGTGATAATTTCTTGTGCTGATATGATTTCGTTTGGTCTGAGTGATAACTTGAGTTCCAATGATCCATTTAATAGATGATTAGTTGCTTGGTTATATTTTACTCCCGTACTTTGGAAATTGAGGGAACTATTTGATTGGTCCATTTGAGGTTGAGGTGATATGATATTGTTCTCTTATTTGGCTTTCTAGATTACTATTATGGATATTCATGTTTTTGAAACATTTTCAGCTGCTAGGTCGTAATTTTTTTATTGTCTTGTGCCTTTTGGTTTTGAGGAGAAGAAGTTGAATTTGCATTTTGATTCGATGATGGATTGTTATGGATTTCGCATGTTCTCATTTCATTATGGAAAACGATTTACTGCCAATATTCTTGATGTTATTTTTATGTTGGGCACGGTTCAAATTTGATGTTGGTTGATTGCAGGGTTATTTTCAAAATAAATATCAAAACGAGCACAATTTGAACTCTCATTCTGAGTTCTTCACGGAATCATTAGCACTTTCATATTCCATTGAACTCCTTGAATTGCAGTTTGACATATTCACCATTTCATTCCTGATAACTGATGATATTTTTCTGGTTGACAATTGTCATGCATCAAAATAGTTGGTTCAGGCCCTCGACCATTTGAGATCTCTGAAAGCCTGAATTGAGATTTGGAACTACAACTATTTGCAATTAACAATGGATGAATTTCTTGATCCTCTTCTTTCAACTTCATCATGGACAAACATTAGTTCCCCTGAGAACTCCTCTTGGCTTGGAAGTGACGCTTCACAAACAACAGTTACTGATTCCTTGCAAACATACCGTCAAGATGAGCAAGAGCAGAATTTTACAGGGTGCATGACTCCATCAAGTCAGATGTTGAGAGGCATGAATTTCCATGAAACAATTACACACAACGGAAACACTTCCCGTTTCGCGATCGATGATTTGAAATGTGGCCTAAATGGCTCCTTTTACTCGTTTGAGAACCAACTGCAGCAAGAGATGTCTATCCGCAGCTCTACATTACACCAACCTGAAAATGGAATTCTCGACCAAAGTTTGTCACTTCCTAGAGTAACAGAGAATGCTCGAGCTGAACGACAATTTGGTGTTGGGCTTGGTTCTATGGGAAACAACAGTAGTGAACCATCAGGTGTCTCTCAACGTTCAGAAACTTCACTTTTGTGGGCATCTTCCCTTTCAGGTGCTCCTTGTCTTGGAATTAATCAAATTAACTTTCAACAATTTGGGTTACACGGTGAATTTGTCAAGAGCGACATGGACATTTTTGGAAAGAGATGTGCTAGCGGTGAGCTACTCCGGTCGAGCATTTCTCCAGTACCTGGGAATGTAGGAACATGGCTTTATGTTCTAAATTATTTTAATATCCTCTAATGTGAATAGAAGCATCTTATCTTTCCTCACTTTGTAGGGGCAAAAGGAGCTTCACAAAATTTCTTCTACAACCTCTGCCATCGAGCTGAATGTGGAACAAAACAATCACCTAAAATCTAATGATCAGGTTTTTTTCTTGTCCTATTTATGGTAATTTTCTAGGTCTTTAGGTTCAGTAGATGGCAAAGCAAGCATTAAGCTAGTCAAAACTCTATTCTTGTTGCCCCTGAAGCATAAACAATTAGAAAGCTCAACGGAATGATTTGTTCTTCACAGCTCCTTAATTCTTATATGTACCTCTTATCATTTTCAGCCGTCACAATACAGTAAGGGAAATTCTGCTGAGCATAATGTGAACAGCGGCACAACTACTAGGATTCAGCCTCCGCAAGGTAGCACCAATTTCCATGGCAGTGTTCCAAAGCCACGAGTAAGAGCAAGAAGAGGTCAGGCAACTGACCCTCATAGCATTGCCGAGCGGGTCAGTGGTGTTAATAACTTACTACAACATCTTGTTGCTTGAACAAGAGAGTTGCACATCTATTGCTAATACCTTCATAATTTTTCCTCCGTGATTGCAGCTAAGACGTGAGAAAATTTCAGAAAGAATGAAGAATCTTCAGGAACTTGTCCCTAGCGCTAACAAGGTTGGTTTCTTTCTAATTAGGATTTGTTGTGATCCAAAAAGTATATATGAAAGGACACAAAAGTAGTCATCTTGCTTGATTTCCCCCCAAAATACTCATAACCGCTGTTTTTTAATTGCCCTTCATTTTGGAGACCAAATGCGGGAACAATCAAATTCAAACACACACTGGATATAATATTTATCCCAATGGGAAAGAGAAGATATAATTTTTATCATTTAATTTAACTTCATCTTTTCTTGTAACAAATTTTCACATTTTACTCTCTTTACTTCTAGTGTGTTAACCAGTCTGTTTCAGAAGCTCATGCAGAAACACAATAAATTATGGGCCTCATGACATCTTTCGAAGTGAAAATTTTCTTGTTTTGTAGACTGACAAGGCTTCTATGCTTGATGAGATCATCGAATATGTCAAATTCCTTCAACTGCAAGTCAAGGTTAGAAGTTCATACTCGAACTTCTCTTTGTGAAAATATGTTTCTTGGATTGTATTCTCATGTACAGACGCCAAGGGAACATTAACAATTAAGAACATACCTACAGGTTCTAAGCATGAGCAGAGTTGGTGCTGCAGGAGCTGTGGTTCCTCTGATTACAGATATTAAGGCTGAGGTAATTTTCTGATCTACTTTCAGCTGCTACTGACTCTGATAACTACAAGGATCATAACACTGAGGATATCTAAAATAAGTGGTGATTATGGTTGTTTCAAGCAATGATCTTTAGTGTGAGATATAAAAAAAAGTACTGAAATTTGAAAGATTCACCCAAATCTTAACGTACTAGAAAGTTGATGCTTGGAATTTGGAAACAACTTAAATTGAACATCTTATCGTTGCCTGTGTAGTCCCCTTAAAGATTTTTTTCCTCCTCAGAATGCTGTTAGTCTGCTGATATCCACACCAACTGGAGTGGAAGGCACCGATTCATGTGATTCTCAGGAAAACTTGCCGTTCGAACAAGAAGTTGCTAAGCTAATGGAATCTGATGTGACCACAGCAATTCAGCTCCTTCAGAGCAAAGGCCTGTGCCTCATGCCAACCGCCCTCGCAGATGCAATTTCGATCAGAAAAAGTTCCCTTGCAGCCACTCCATCTGGAGAAAAGAACGGCGAAAATTCTCTTGTTGGTTCTAGGAGTAACAATTTGACACCAAAGGAAAAGGACATGAAAAAATAGCAGTCAAGACACTGCAATGGGGATGTTTTTCAATAGGGAGGTACTACGAAGTTCTCAGGCAATGGTGGAGATTAAATAGACAATGCATACCTAGACAGAAAAGCACAAAGATTTTAAAATTCAGTATGTGCCTTTAAGATATAGCTAGAAAGCGCACAACTGAATTCTAACAACGCTTTTGGCGTTCTATTTTTCTTCTTCTTCTGGTAGGACTACCCTAATGGAGTGCTAGTGAGGTGTTCCTCTATGCCAGGGATATTGATATTGCTATCCTAATATTTAAACTGTATGCGCACACCGTCCTTCTGAAGATCATACAAGTATATATTTGGCCACTATTGCATGTGCTTCTGGTTGCCACTGGTTCATTGATTGTGTTTTTTTACACTGGCATCAGTAGTAGTACTTGTATTGACCATTTGACATGGGTTTTTAAAGTTTATTTAAGCTTGGTACATGTAGAAAATAGGGTAATTGGATTTTTACACGAGCGTTGGCTGCGTTTGAATGACACGGAACGGGTTGGTGGTCTCACTGGTCTGCGAGGAAACTTGTTTGTTGCACTTGGATTTTTTCAATTGGCCCATTGTCCCCTAAATGATTACTACCAAATAACTGCTCGGGGAGTGAAGTAGTTAGGGGTGAAACCGTGAAAGTGGTAGACTCAAGACAATATCGATTTCTACTGATGGGCTCGAATTCTTTAAGTTGAATATAGCCCACGAATATAGAATCTGCATTGATGCTATAACAAATACGATATTCATAACGTTCAAAGTAGGAAAATGATTTGTCACCCGCGTCAGTGTAGAAAAAACCCTTAAAAGTATATATGATGATATGCGATTCATATTTACATCTAATTCTAACTTCCTAGATTTTTCATAAATTTACAGGTTAAGAAGATGAATACATAATCTTCTTGGTACGTATTCATATTCCATTTCTATTTGCCTGTCTCCAAATATGATTACGTATTGGAAAAACTAAAAGTAACCATTTTCGTATTCGTTTTTCCCATGCAAATACTGCATGATAATCATTTTTAACGTGCAAACATGGTATACTTATTACGAAAAGAGTCGATATCATATTCCTTTTCAACCCTTGAAATCTAGAATCGTAGGTGAGCCGTGGAGGGTAGTGTGATGGAATCCAAACCGAAATGAGTCCAATACTTCCTAAAATAAAAGGGTAAAACCGTAATTTTTTAATATAATAAAAATAAATTAAAATTTCGAAAATTAGGAAACAATTTTTTTTTTCGAAAACTAGGTGGATCGCGGGTGTGACCCACGATCCGTCCCCCCCAAAAAAAAAATTTTTTTTTTAGAAAATCTCACGGATCGCGGTTCTGAACCGCTATCCGTGAATTTTTTTTTTTTTTAAGTTTTCTGTTTTATTTTCTTTATTTCTTTATTTTATAATTATTTTTAATCTTTTTTTTTCACAATATGTTTTCTAATTTATATTATTTTTTAAAAATTTAAAAATTTGTTTTTAATTTTTTCAAAAATCGATCTCCAAATCACGTCGATAACTGGACGTATTGAAATGTTAGGGTATTTTATACAATAAAAAAATAAAAATTTCTTAACAAAAATAAGAAATTATTTACAAATGAATTTTAAACAAACACTAAAACTAATTAAAACAAAAAATTGATAACGTTGTCGAAAATTCGTAGGGTGTACACACATTACAAACAGTTTTGGAGGTCGATACAGCAAAAAATTAAAAACACAATGAATTTTTTTAAAAAATAATAACAATTACAAAACATATTTTGAAAAGAAATATAATAATAATACTTAATTAAAATGATTTAAAAAAATTCAAAACATAAAACACTCCAACTAAAATCCGTGACTTTATTTATTTTCTTTTATTGTTTTTGATTTTATGTTTTGAATTTTTTAAAATCATTTTAACTATGTTATATATATATACTTCAAAATATGTTTTCTAATTTTTATAAAATTTTAAAAAATAATAATTGTGTTTTTAATTTTTTGCACCCGCGATCCACCTAGTTTTCGAATTTTTTTTCCTAAATTTCGAAATTTTAATTTATTTTTTATTATATTAAAAAATTACGGAGGGTAAAATGTAGTTTTTTTTTTGTAAAAGGTGGTGCATTCGTTAATTCAAAGATTGTTATGGACCACAACAATCAAAGTACAAACATAAGGTCTCAACCTCAGAGCTCAAAAATAACAAGTACATGAAAGACACGATTAATAAAATTGCGAGAAAATAAGAGATTGTCTTCGCTAGTTCTCGTGCGAAGTGGTACGGTTGGTCTGCTGAGGTAGCACACTGTCTCCTTCAGGGTTGGTACTATCTTCCATCTCCCGTCACCCAAAATCCTCAGCTGAAAAAACCTCTCTCGGGCTTTCTCCTCCATTTCTGTCAGGTGCTGAATTCCCCGGATCTCGTCTTCAGAAGGTTGTGCAAACGAGTACGTCATCCGACCCTATTCTAGTCGTGCTTGGGTATCGCAGGGAGAGGTGGTTCAATAAGTGTCACTCTCTGTCGTACTTCTGTTGTGGCTGGTGCGAAAAGAAGTCGTGCCCTTTTTTAAAGGAATGTTGAAGTGTCTCTCCGCTTCTTTTGAGCGAGCTTGTCCACAGTTCAAGAATGTCAAAACAGTGGTTAGGCATATTATTAAATGAGTTAGCCTCCTTCCTGAATATCTTGTTGTTACGTTCTAACCATAAAATCCAAGAGAATGCATTAATTAAGCAATCCCAATTTCCTTTATTGAAATCAAGTTGGTTTCGGACAAGGTGTCAGAATTGCACGTTATTAGTGGGCGTAAGATTCAGGTCAAGTTGAGCGCTTATGGCCAAAAAACGTGAACCAAAGTTGCAAGAGAAGAAAAGATGGTCTACGGTTTCCTGTTCGTAGCTCCATAACGGGCAGGTTGGGTTAGCCGAAATACCTTTTCTGATTAGCATGTCTCTTGTTAGAAGTTTATTCTCACTGAGCAGCCAACAAAATATTTTTACCTTAGGAGGGCAACAAGACTTCCATATTTCGTTAACCAATGGGTATATGGTGCCACTGTCAGTTAATACCTTATAAAGGCTCTTCGTGCTTAATTTATCATTTCTTGTTAACTTCCAAGTTCTAGAGTTGGCTGTTTGGGATGTGGAGAAAACAATAAGCACCGAATAGAGTCTCCACCATTGTTCCTCCTTTAATGATTCCTTGAATCGTTGTCGGATCCAAGTCAGGGTTAGGGGGTCAGAGCCCAAAAAATTGGCCATAGAAGCCCAAAGATGTTTGCCTTTCACGAAGATGTCAGGTTATTCATAACTAAGAGTTCCATTGTTGCCCCACCCATCAAACAAGAAAAGCGTGAGTTTCTCGTCTCCCATCGAATTTTTACTGAAGTTGCACAACATCGGAATATATTTTGTAATTTCTCGTAGGAAAGGTATTTGTTCGCTATCTTTGGTAGCAAGCCGATCCTGAAACTTGAATTATAATATTTATATTTTAGGATCTCCGAACATTAGCCTTGACTTCCAGCGATGTAATCCCAATTTGTTTTAGCTTAATGCTAATTGTGTGGTTGGTTAGGTTTAGAATGACCAATCCACCCCAATCTTCTGGTGTGCACACTTTTTTTTCCAATTGACAAGATTCTTGACCAACAGCCAACATGCCTATTAGAGCATCCCTTAACGCTCAGAAACTGCGGTCGTGAATCGGTCATCCCACGGTCGTGAATAAAAAATTATTTTTTTGGACCAAAAACTTCGGTTGTAGATGACCGGGTCGTCGACCCGGTCATCAAATATTTTATTATTTTTTGTTTTTTTGAATTTTTTTGTTTTGATTTTTTTAATTTTTTGTTTGAGTTTTTTTTTAATTTTTTCCGAAAATACGTTTTATAATTGTTTTGATTTTTTAGAATTTTTTTTATATTTTTTAAATTTTTATCAAAATGGACCCCGAAATGATGTGGAGGAGAGAGGTAGATTGTTGTGTGTTGTGTTGGGTTGTGGTTAAGAGATGAATAGTGTAGGAAAGAGAAGAATGTGGGTTGAGGAAAGAGAAAGCTGATGTGGAGGAGAGAGAAAGTTGATTTTGAAGAGAGAAAGAGCTGATGACTAGGTCGTCCAGGTCATGGTTAACGATGGTGTTATTGGTTGACACGCCTGTTAGTGGTTGACACGACCAAATGTAAAATGTAGCTGTTTTTTTGTTTTGTTTTGAAGATGCGTAAAATGTAGCTGTTGGGGCCAACATGTAAAATGTAGCTGTTGGGGGCACTACAGCCAACACGCCTGTTAGTGGTTGACACGAACCATTGGATTTCAATCCAATGGTCTACATTGTTCATTCTAACCATTCATTATTTTAAAATCTGAAGTACAAAGATTATTTTGTTTACGTGTGTCTTCCTAACTTCCAAGACATGACATGCATATTCTATTTATCAGGTCATTTGCTATCACAACAAGGGTTGTGCACCAACCAGTCCAGGCTATTTTTTTTTAATTTTAAAATAAAAAACCGGTTTTAGATTGGATCGGACCGGAATAAAAGCATTGTCCAACTCTTCTTCTGTTTATGTTTATGTATTGGAATTTGTCTAGATTATATCATCTCCGTATTGTTTTACTGAACTGCTAAACATCGCCCCAAAATTACTTAAATCGCCCCTTGAAATTACCAAATTGCCCTTCATCCTATTTTTGCTTATATATCTCACAATTTCACTCTTTTTTCAAAACTTTCTCTTCCTATACCTACTACAGAAGATTAGGAATGTCTCGGAGGCCAGGCAAGCAGCCAGCAGTTCCCCCGGTGTACCCGTATACGGTAACCTTACTTTATTTATTTGTTTTTAAAAATAAAAAAAAATAAAAAAAAGTGGCCGACGTCCGAGGGAGACGCCCCCCGCATGGGGCGGGCGTCCGAGGAAGCCGCTCCCCCCATGGAGCACAGTGGAGGGAAAGGCAAGTCGATACCATTACACGCATTCCGTTCTTTAGAGGATGATTCAGCACCGCGTCATCCACGTAGACGGGGGATATCTGCTTCGGTCAGGAGGGAGAGAGCGTCGTCGTGAGGAGGATGATGATTCCTTCGATGATGAGCATGTGGACAGTCCCGACGACGGGAGCGACGATGATGACCCGTATGAGTTAGAGCGCCCGGAGGTGGAGAGGCAGGGGGAGTATAGCAGAGGACGTGGTCGAGCGGGTAGTTCTACTTCCGCGGGATGGATGGTGCGGAAGGGTAGGGGTGGGAGGTTTACGACCGGGGATTCGAGCTCGTGCACTGTTGATCCCCGCGCTCAGAAGAAGAAGAGGGTCCAGGACGATTCTTGGATCGTGAGCAGTATGACGCCTGGTGGTCCTTTAGATGGGAGCGTCATTCCTAGTTTCTGGGGTCACATCGCTAGACGGATCTGGGACGGAGAGGATCGGAAGGTTCTGAAGTGCCATAATCGGCACAGAGCCTGTACAACACTACAGGGTTGGCGGTCTACACTGAGTGCTGATATCAGAGAGGAGATTAGTGCCACGCATTTGGGGCACTTACCGTACAGCATGTTCCCTTATCTCGACATGCCTTTGATTTCTGCGTTTGTGGAGCGGTGGCAGCCTGACACCAACACTTTCCACATGCCTTTCGGAGAGATGACGATCATGCTTCACGATGTTTTCCAGATCCTGCGCATTCCTGTGGATGGTCGTCTGGTTAGTGCTCAGGGGTCGACGTCTGAGCTGAGGTGTTATGTGGCAGAGTTGCTTGGTGTCACACCTGATGGTCTGGCGAGAGATACAGCTTTATGGAGTGCTGGTGGTGTCGGCATCGACTCCCTTGAAGACCTATGCAGACGGGCACGACCTCCGCGGGCCGATGATACACAGTTGACGGTGTACCTATTCTTGATGCTCAGAGCCGTCTTGTTTGTCGACAAGAGTGGTTGTCGGATCAGACCACGCGATCTACTGGAGGCTAGGGACCCGGACACCGTTCGTGAGTACTCGTGGGGGTCAGCGACGTTGGCATACCTGTACCGGCAGCTTGGGATAGCTAGCCGTGCGGATTGTTCTGGGATTGCAGGTTGTCTTACGCTGCTGCAGGCGTGGATATACGAGTACTTTCCTGCATTCCGCCCGCATCGTGAGCGGAAGATTATCGACGAGGGTCATCCACGTTCGGGTATGTGGGCCGTCCGGAGTGAGGACAAGAGCGATGGACGATTGCGTTCCATCCGCGCACGGCTAGATCAGATGACTGCATCAGAGGTATCAAACTTTACACCATTTATTTAATTTTAAGATGTATTATTATTAATGTGTTAAACTTTAGGTGGAGTGGTTACCCTATGGTCCTGACCCAGCAGCGGATGTCCCGAGGACTTTATTGATGAGTCTTATTCGTTATCGGGATATCATAGAGCCTTATACGACACGACCAAAAAAAATCCAGCTCCGATAGCTACTTGTTTGGCCCATTTACATGCTTCATCGATTGTTTCAAAGATTTGTGTAGTTTGAAATAACTCACTGTAATCCACTCCATCACCACCGAAATCTTCCAACGGAACCTACAAAAATAAAATCGAAATTAAAAAAATCAAAAAAAATTCGGGCGTCTGTATTAAACGCCTACCCCATGGGAGGGGCGTCTGAGTTAAACGCCCTTCCCAAGGGTGAGGCGTCTGCGTAGGACGCCTGACCCTAGGGAAGGGCGTCTACTACAGACGCCTTACCCAAGGGGAGGACGTCTACATAAGACGCCTCTCCCATTGCGTAGGCGTCTGCGTTAGACGCCTCGGCCAAGGGGAGGACGTCCTACGCAGACGCCCTCACCTTGGGGGAGGCGTCTAATGCAGACGCCCGACCCAAAATTTGTCCCGCGCCAGACTTACCTCACCGGATGCATCACATTCGCCAGACATTTTCGTGGTATTTTTACTGATAAATTATGAATATACAAGACCGTAGGCCTAATTTATAGACACGGGACGATATGGGTATTAAATATATTGTTAAGGGCAATTTGGTAATTTCAAGGGGCGATTTAAGTAGTTTTGGGGCGACGTTTAGTAGTTCCCTTGTTTTATCAGCGTAAAATTACACTTTAATAAAATTATTAATTTATTTCAAAAAAATTACAGAAGAAATATAAAAAATAATAAATTACAGTTTGCCCCCCTTAAGTATGGGTCGAGTGACATTTTGACTCATTGAGTTTTAAAACGTTACACTCATACTCTTTAAATTTTGATTTGTGTTACATCTTAATTCTCATTTTCATCAAAAAATTGTTATTTTTCAACATATTCATGTTGTTTGTCAAACACACTTCTAATGTAACATAAGTTAAGTTTCAATCCAATCGAATACCAGATTTTTTTTACTTGAATTTGTGACTAAGTGGTTCAAAATTTGACTCAAATTTGAAACAAATTTGAAAGCTGATTTGACTTAACTTTACCACAAAGATAAATTAAAAGTATGTTTAACAAACAACACAAAAAAATTGAAAATAATAATAACGTAGAGAAGGTGAAATTATTATACAAATTAAAAGAATTCAAAGGACGTGAATATTACGTTTTTAAGTTAAAAGAATCCATGTGTTACCGGATCCACCCAAATGAAGATGTGAAATCCACCACCACTTCGGTCTTCAAATACCACTGCTTCAAAATTCCCGAAAAGGCCAAAAGTGGAACCCTAATCTGCCGCTACGGATGGAGGAGGACGCGGCGATTTGGGGCGATAACAGCAGCTCCGAGGACTTCTCCCCTTCTTCCACGTTGATCCAATTCGACTCCCCTCTCCCTCTCCTCCGGATCCCTGTCCCGGCGGCTCCCTCCGACGACCCCTCCCTTGGCCCCTTCGTCCTCGCCTTCCGGGACGCCCATGCCTGGAAAACCGCCTATGACAACACCCACTCCAACATCCTCGCCCAGTGCCTGGTGATTCTTCCTTTCTTATTATTTCACGATAAAGTTGCCCCTTTTTTGTTTCAACTTCATCATTTTTTTTTGGGTAGGAAAGTTGTCATTTTTGTTGTTTTTGCCGTCTCCGGGTTTCGGTTTTTTTTATCACTGGCTTTGGCGGAAACAGTTTCTATTTCTAGGATCGATTTGTTGGTTTCTGTTTTGTGAAGCCACTTCCGCTATTAGGGGGTTCTGGTTTTCAGTTAAAAGCCACTTCCGCTATTGAATTGTGGCTGGAATTTGAACTTTTGCGGATTGCATTTATGTGTGCGAGTTGTTTTTGCACACTGGAGTTTTTCCAGATCTTACAACTTACCTGAGTTTTTGACTGGGGAAAGAAAGTTAGGACTGTTGTTCTGCAGCTGGCCGAGTAGTTTAGCTCTAGTATCTGCTAAACAATAAGTTAACAGCTGCACAAAGTCAAACAGAGCATACAACCAGCTCTTCGTTGCTGAAGTTTTGGCAGCTGAGATTGAGATTGCTCTAACATTCATAGCTTTCTATTCTGAAAATTCAATCAGTCCTGGATTTTTCATGATCATTTCGATTATGCCGTTCTAAAATAACGAAATATAATCTGTTACTAGTTTTTGGCTCACGTGGGATGGACTATATATCATACATAACCTATGACTTTGGTTGTTATGACAACTCAAGTTCTTTGATAGCATGTGACAAAATAAATGGTTGAGATTTTAAATTTCTTGTTGATAGCCTTGAACATCTTTATGTGCAATTCTTTCACCATTTTGTCAAAAAATCTCTGACTGAGAGTCTTTATGTAGAGCAATATACTCTTCAAATTCAAATATGAGTTTTCTTTCTGACTAAATAACTTTACTACTTGATGACTATTATATCTTTCTAACATGAATTCATTATTTTTTCCCATTTTGCTAAAGGCTGGTGCACGTGTTGGATGCTCAATTAGTGCTTCAAAGAAGTGCAGCACACTTTGGTGGAAAAATTTGCTTGGGCTAGCTACTGTAGATTTTGCTGAGAAAGAACTCTGTGAGAGACGTGAGATGTCTTCATGTCTTGCAGCTGCTGAAGAGCAGTGCAACAACTTTGCGAAAGGAAAATGCTTGGCCCCATTTCGTGATGCAAGAATTGCCTCCCCAGATTTGAAAGGAATGCAAAGTTTGTCATGTCCTTTCAGTAAAGATGATAAATGCTCGCCCCAACACAATTTTGAAGTCACAAATTTTAGGGGAAGTGATCTGATGGGAGATACCGGTTCACCATCTTTACAATGAGAGAAGTTGTGAATTGTTGAGGAAGGGGAATAAAGGATTGTATCTAAGAGGGAGTAGAGTTTGTTGCCTTGTGAAGTTAAATCGATAGTGTTCATGTAAAGTTTATAATACTTTTGTGATTCAATTTAAAATGAATGTTGCTTGATTTGTTTAAGGGCATCATTTCTTCTTAGTGTTCATAGTGTTCCGTAATCGTGTACATCATAGTGTTCTGTAAAGTTTATAATACTTTTGTGATTCAATTTAAAATGAATGTTGCTTGATTTGTTTAAGGGCATCATTTCTTCTTATCTTAAGTGGATAAAACTTAAGAATATTAATTACCTACACACTAGCTGCTTCTCTTTTCTTGTACAGATGCGATTATGACCTTGGTGATTGTACGCTCTACGACGCATACTGCTTCGACCCATAAAACCATATTTGTGTAGGAACGTTCTGTGATTTTCATGTGAAAATCTGCAGTTCTGCACCACAGTAGTATGAAATGCAACCATAGGTGAACGGTGGAATGTGAAGTCCGGTGGCATGTGCATAAATTTAACATATTTTGGTTCTGCAAGTTCTCTTCGGCAACAGGTTTTGCTTCTCTTATAATGTGTATATATACACATACATTTAACTAAAATGATCAATCCAGTAACCAGTTGAATTCTTGTTGACGAATCTTGTTTCTATTGTTCGATGAAAGGTAGATTAGATATGACCTTGAGAAATTCAGAAATCCTTATGTGATATATACTAACGTTTGATGTTATTTTCTCTTTGGAAATCACCAACAAGGGTGGAAATTCTGTAACATACTGAGTGCAGAAATAGATTTGAATATTTTGCAGTGGGCTGCAAAACCTAGAAGGTATACATAGCAACTTTGTGTTCATAACTAAAGCATAAACAAGATCATCTACTGCAGAAGTAGTATGTCGGCTTACATATTTATTTTCCCATTGCATCTAGTGAGAACCCTTTGAAAGTCTCCAGTAGAGACTCGATTGATGTTCCTTCTTGTCCTCCATATGAAACCCAAAGTCCTTGATGATTTGCAGAGAACTACTGTTCATTCCAAATCGGGAAAAATAATCAAAATCATGAATAACTTGAAAACCTGCTAGTTCATTTTGTCATAAGAAGAGCTCTTACTTCCTGCTTGGCATGTAACTTATGTATCTATGTTGTTTTACAATTTGAGCAGCTAGTCCTCCAAATCTTGGGCCTTCATCATATCCTTCACAAATCACCTCACCCTTTTCATTTGTGTGGCACACAATTCCCATGGACTGATCTTCAAAAACCTGCAATAGGCAATTCACAAAGATCATAACAGTCACATGTATGTGTTCAAAAAATAATTTGTCATACCTTGTCTGCTGTGAAACATCTTATTGGTTGTTGCATGGGCACCCCGCTTAACTTCTTGATGTGCTCTCTTGGCATCAAAGAGTTTGGAGAAGGAAATCTGGCTGCCATTGAGCTGGAAATAGAAGGATGGGAGGAGGGTTGAGGAAATATGTAATTGTTCTTTAAACAAAGAGAACCATGCCGCTGTTTTGTCACTATGGATGGCTAGTAACAATCGATTTTATGGAACAAAAAGTGGGGGGTGCGTCAGCCATGTTGGTTGAGAGGACTTTTTGTTCTTTGGCTAATTGGGGTAGGTTTGCATCTGATGCTTTTATCATCATTATCATCATTGATTAAAGAAGCATACATTATAAGCTCATTGGTTTGGTTGTCTAATCTACCTTATCCCTTTCAAGGCCAGCCTTTCCTTTCATTATGAATTCTTATTGTCTGTTCTTCCTTCGTTTGTCCGAGATAAAGGTCATCTACATGTGATCACCTTTTGCTATCGTGAGCTGTTATCATGAACTTTTTAGCTTAAATGGAATAGATAATTTGACCCACCTAGTTTTGAACATGCCATCTTGTGGACAGGTTCCCTCAAAAGACCGGGAAAGGACCTTGATTCTGCTTCGACCTAAAAGAGCACGAACCTATACTTGTTTGCAGATTACTCCTCTGTTCCATCAAACCAAGAGGTCTGGCAAGCTCCTTTTTTTGTTGCAAACTTATAAAACAAATGTTATTTGTGTTAAAATAGATAAATTATTTTTTCTGTCTTTTTTTGGTATTTGGTGATATTAATTTTCTGTATGTCGATTAGATTGTGAGAAACATGGGTACACTTTTTTTTAATTTGACAAAGGGCTGACTATAGAGTCTCTGCAGAAAATTAATCACATTTTCTTAAGGAAATTTGTGTAATTATCCGTAACAAGGAAATGAAAGACGCTAAAGTAGCCTGGTAGAATAACTTAACGGTGAACAAATTCGACAGTATTTTAGGTAGCGGATCCTGAGAAAATGAGAAGGTACTTCAGGAAGCTGAAAGTAACTTGGTTTCAGAGTAATTTTTCAAAATCATCAACTTTTGTATTGAAATTTTATTTTTCCAATGAAATTAAAATCCATGTCTACAAAACACCGTCGGGTACACATGAAGCATCCCTATGTTGGAACCTAGATGTCACAAGTTTGATTAATGAGAATGATAATTTACCAAATATTTTCTTCCATTCTGTTTTTACCCCTTCTTTGCTGGGGATGTTAAGAAATCAATTTGATTCGGGTTTGAGGATTTACAAAACCAAACTAATTTTGGTATTAAAAATTTCAAATCATATTCAACCAAATTATTTTGGTTCGGATCAGTTTGAAATTCGGTTTGTATTGATACCTGATTAGTAGTATATCATGCATCATATTCATGTTATATATCCTTAATTTTACCCTAATATTGTGCTAACCGAGTATTTGTTGTTATATTTCAAGTATTAGGTAAAAATAAAAAGGAAGAGAAAAAAGACTGAAATTTAAGAAGAAAGAACTTAAATGAAGCAAAATAGACATCTCGGTCATACACAAGAATCCATATGCAAGAGGGAAGGACCTGAACGTAAGCCCGAATGGACCAAATAACAAATCGAGAAACTTCGCACCATCATGAGAAGTATTTTGACAATTAGATTCGGGCTCAGACTCCAATAACCGATCCGAGTGCACATCGTGTGAAGAATTGAATCACTAAAGAAGATATCCGAAAATAAGTTCGATCCGACAAAAAGTGACCGCCAATTAGCGCTCCCTCAGAATCTGACCCGGTTTCGTGTGGATATGAGTTATATGTTTATGTCTATGCTGAGAATGTTTATTAGGTCCACATCGGAGGATTGTCATTAGTTTCCTTTTTTCATGCCTATAAATAGAATTCTTCCTCCTTCTTTGTAATATATAAATTGCTTGTGCTTGGTGGTCATTATCCCTATTTGGAGTAATCTTTTGAAGCAAAACTCAATGTGGAGATGATGCATTTTTTCCCCTGGGAAGAGCATCCCATTGTAATGTGAGTCATGTAAATAAAATATTTTCTTTTTAGTTAGATATTGTTTCCTTTAGTCTTGCATATTTTGTTTCCTTAAATCTTATCATAATTAGTTCGCTTAATGAGTAGTGAGTAGATCCACCCAATTTAGGGCGGAGTTGATGTAGATTATGTGATAGTGATGAGTTCTTTTATTTGTGTCATTTCATGTGCTTAATGTAGATCTATACTCGTAACATGCTTAAACTTGTATTAGATGAGATAATGTCCACACTAGGTACTTATCTCATACTAGATTTAGAGTTTATCTTGTTACTTATAATGGTTAGATGGAAATAACTTGTTATGTATGAATCCATTGTTGGTGCACATTCACATGAATGATTTAGGTCGTATGTAGGATCAATTAATGATTTAATGATCACACTATGTACTTATTGCATGCTTGATAATTTAAAATCAACCTAAACTTTATGTGACATATGCACGTTCATCCAAAAGTAGTGTAGTGTTTATCTTACACTTAGGGTGTGTTTGGTATGGGTATTCTGGGCTGAGCTTTCATTCCAGAAGCTGTATTTTTCTTATTTCCAAAACCAAACATCTCTAGGCTTCGGAGCTAGCCCAGAAGTCCCAGATTCAACCCACTCACCAATATACAGTGCCCCAGAAGACCCAAGGGGGTTGCTTCCGGATCTCCACTTGAGCTACCAATAACAAATGCCACCAGTTTTCTGGAAAATTACGGTAAGTACCACCACGTAGTTACAAAATCTGCCACTAACTTTACCATTCGTCATCCCTAATCCTCTCTCCTCCCCATCTCCATTTTCTTCCGCCGCCCCATCTTCGTGGTTAGATTTTCACCGTGATTCTTCTCCGTCATAGTATAGAACACGTCCGTCACCTCCATCGCTGTGGATCTGTTCTTCGCCGTTGTTTGCCGACCCCTACTGTGCCAGGTACGCCATCAATCTCCCTTAGAGTACACAAATGGGTCCTGCTTGGGGGTTTTCAATACTTCATTCTGTTAATATCTAAAAACCCACCATGCATGCATAATTGAAATACATTTAATATGTTGTGCTTTTATGTTAATCGTCTCTACTTTTGTGGTTCCAACCATTTACATGTTGTCAGGACGAAGTCAATATCAAACAAACCATTTCTATAAATTACTTCTTTCGCCTTTAGATGTCTATTTTGTGACCCCAACATCTACCGGTGTCTACTAAAATGTATGCTTTTATCATGATTAGATGGACCTACGAACATGTAAGGCAAAAAACTGTGTGGGGATCGTAAATATTAGACTTATTTTTATTGTAAAAACTGAGAAACCACAAATAATATTAGGCTGGGAAGGTATGATTTTTATTCATGCATTCATGACTCCTGATAATATAGAATCGTAGAGCTCACTTGTTGATCATATGTGCAAAATGAAATGGAAAATGCATAGTCCCCAAGTTCAATTGGTCTTTAATAATTTGATTTCTTCAGTCTATAAGTGGGTGTTTTGTAGGATTTCATGTTTAATTATACATATATATTTTCGAATTTTTATGTATAATAATGATCAATTTTCAATTTTCTATAATTTATTTCATGCATGCATCAATTTGTTTCAATATCTAGTTTCAAAACTTTATTAAAACAAATATGGGCTCCGAAATTCATACCTAGAAGTTCTCTAAAACTTCTTGAAGATTCGGAGATGTTGGGGATGCTCCTCGCTGCGCCGGATGCCTCCGAGTATTCACCAAACTCTAAACAAGATCGGAGAGAGGGAAGCTAGTCTCTCAATCTCCGATAGGATTTAGAATCCAATTACTAACCCCTCTTTAATTCTCTTGAGAAGAGGATCTCTTAAGAACTAAAACTAAACTTAAGAATTAAGGGATTTTCGTGGAGAATTATGGAGAGAGAATTTTTGCACAAGAAATAATGAATTCAATTAATTGGGTAATGAAATAAGCTTGTATTTATAAGCTCTCTCCAAATTGCCTATTCACGTGCAACCCCTTGCCCATGATCTCATGCAAAATTCCATCTAACCATCCATTATTTAATAATAAATAATATTAGCCACGAATTAAATCAATTATGGACCAATTCCATGCATGATCTAATTAATTCTGCACAAAACCGTCTGGACCGGTCGACCGTTTCAAGGTTCGGTCGACCGCTCGAACCTAGTTTCGGTCGACCGTTCTATAACTCGGTCGACTGTTCGTAACAGGAACTATTCCATCGCAATGTTCGGTCGACCGACCGATCATATTCGGTCGATCGTTCGAACAGATGAAAATTCCCTGTTATCGGTCGAGACACGTCCGGTCGACCGTGCCCGATCGGTCGACCGTTTACTGCTATCCGGTCGACCGTTTGAGCACTGTTCTGCAGACTTGTCAAATTTCGGTTTAACCCCTACAAAATTTGATATTTCGGGATTAGTAGTAAATTCACAACTTATGTAACATATTATCCCATGTAATGATCAATCATTACACCCCATAATATTTACATCACATATGAATTTAATTTAGATTCTAATTATGTTATTAATCAAAACATAATTTTGATTTTGCTTGTTCACCCCATGTGTCATATTTTCTACATGAAACCCGACACATCTTATGAACTCAAAATCCCCATTTCTTGTTTCCCAGTTTTGCGGTGTGACCTATGCGAGGATCTAAACTAATTTGGCAGTGATATTAACAGCTTAATATCACAAGCTATAAGCGGTATCTAGCTACACATTATAGCTCCCAATTAGTTAGATGTCTTAATTCCACTCGAACCAAAACCCGATCCAATTAGTGATGGAGTGCACCACTTGTGTCCGTCCCTTGCCTCATGATATTAAGAATACACACAAAGTAGTATTGTGTCATCTTTGTATTAGTATTCATTTCTTGATCTCTTTAAGCTAGTTATAAATATGTGACTTAACTCAAATCACATTGTGCACATTATAACTTTGCTTTATCAAGTGACCCACTAATATCATCACTCAATTAAGAGGGGGCAATGATAGTCTTTTGACTAACTATCTTCTCCAACAAAAGTTGTACTTGACCAACTAATGCCTTTACACTACACTCATCGATAGCTCAAGACACCAGTCTAATTAAGAACTCCTTAAGCGATCGGATATAAGTCTCATATCAAAGGACCAAGGACACAGTAAAATATTAATGACACAGAAATACATTCCTATAATATTTTACTTGTTAGGTCAATTCGGTATACAAAAGTACTATTTTCCTCTTTTGTGTACCCGTGTTGTCACTCACTTGTAGAGCTACAATGATCTATGACCAACACGACAATCTTAACTCGGTAATTAATGTCCCATGTTAATTACCATGATCGCGAATATCTTTTGTTTTATGTAAACCAATATCTTTTAGAGCTCTACGGTTAAGGACCAAGAGCCTCTTCCTTAACACTTCTAAAAGACGAATACATAAACAAGGAACAAAATGATTTCTCATTCAATTCATAATAATTGACATTTAAAAGTAAAAGTTTTAGAACACATTCCCTTCAATCTCCCACTTGTTATTAAAGTTTTCTTTCTCATACATACTCAATGCATAAAACAATAATAACTAGGGTAATCCCCATTACATATCAATTATCAAGCCAATGTACATGGTTCCTCAATCCCATGGACTCGAAATGCATTTCGCCCTTGGCTTGGGATAAGGGTTTTGTGAATGGATCAGCTGCGTTGCTGTTGGTGTCTACCCATAACAGATTTATTTTGCCTTCGTCGATGAGGTCACGCGTCACGAAGTACTTACGATCCATGTACTTCACTTTGTGGTGTGATTTGGGATCCTTGATTTGCGAGATAGATGCACTATTGTCGCAAAATAGCTCTATTGGTCCCTCGCTCGAGGGAACTACTCCAAGCTCTTCAAGGAACTTCTTAATCCACACTCCTTCCTTGCTCGCTTCAGCGACAACCATCACTTCGGAAGCAGTGGTTGAGTCAGCCGTAGTGCTTTGCTTCCAACTACGCCAACTCACAGCTCCACCATTCAGAAGGAAGACGTATCCTGATTGCGACCTTCTATTGTCTGGATCACTCATGAAACTCGCATCCGAGTAACCCTCAGAAATGAATTCCCTTTGTCCTCCATAAACAAGAATCTTATCCTTAGTCCGGTTAAGGTACTTCAGGATATTCTTGACCGCAGTCCAATGCTCAGGACCTGCGTTGGATTGGTGACAACTTGTCACGCTTAGAGCTTACGAGACGTTGGGTCTTGTGCAAGTCATTGCGTACATGATCGACCCAATTGCTGAAGCATAAGGGACATCCTTCATGTACTCTAAGTCCTTACGTGATTGCGCACGTTGAGACTTCTTGAGTTGCACACCCATACTCATTGGCACACTGTCCTTTTTGGAGTTGTTCATCTTGAACCTTTCCAAGACCTTGTCAATCTATGTACGTTGACTCAGGCCAATGAGTCTACGAGATCTATCTCGATATATCTTGATTCCCAAGATGTATTGAGCCTCACCCATGTCTTTCATCGAAAATGCAGATTTCAATGAACTTCTCGTTTGCTCAAGCAAATGAATATGATTACCCATGAGCAATATGTCATCGACATATAAGATTAGGAATACTACATGACTCCCACTAACCTTCTTGTATACACAAGGTTCTTCCTTACTTTGAATGAAGTGAAGCTTCTTCACTTCCTCGTCAAAGCATTTGTTCCAACTCCTTGATGCTTTCTTCAATCCATAGATGGATCTCTGAAGCTTGCATACCTTCTCGCTATTCTTTGGATCTTCAAAACCTTGAGGTTGTACCATGTACACATCCTCCTCCAAGTTCCCATTCAGGAACGCCGTTTTGACATCCATTTGCCATATTTCATAATCGTGAAATGCGCGAATAATGAGCATGATCCGAATAGACTTGAACATGACAACCGGTGAAAAAGTTTCATCATAGTCAATTCCTTGAACTTGAGTGAAACTCCTCGCTACAAGCCTCGCTTTGTAGGTTGTCAAGTTCCCATCCATGTCCATCTTCCTCTTAAAAACCCATTTATTATGAATGGTCTTTTTCCCTTGAGGAAGGTCAACCAAGTCCCATACTTGATTATCATACATGGATTCTATTTCGGATTCCATGGCCATAAGCCATAGTTTGGAGTCTTCCCTTTCCATTGCTTCTTGGAAGGTCAATGGATCATTGATATCTAGTACCATGATTTCATGAAGTCCCAGATACAAATCGGGTTTCTTCCTTTCCCTTGTTGACCTTCTAAGTTCTTTTGGTTCTTCTCGTGTCTCTCGAACTTCTTCCACAATTTCTTGAGGAGTGGGTTCACGTTCAACTCTTGAACGTACACTTGGTGGGGATGATTGAGATTCTCTCACAATTTCTTGTGATGGTCTCTCGCTCACACTCCCACTAACCAAAGGAATCTCGGTTGGGCCTTAATGATCTTGAATGTCATCATTCATATCATGATCTTGTAGAGTATCTTGAGTTTCCTCAAGCACAACCCTACTCCCACTACGTTTTACTCTTTCTAGAAATTCCTTTTCCAGAAATGTGGCATCCCTCTCTACAATCACTCGATTGGAGGTGATATGCCAAAAGTAGTATCCTCTTGTCTCACGAGGATAACTGATGAAGATTTAAATTTATACCGCAAGTGCACGACCGCGATGAAGCGGTGGCAAGTACGGGTCGAACACAAGGAGGGAGAGATTTCGTTATTTTGTTGTTTCGATTGATGGGAAAGAAGTAGAGAAGAATCAATTAGGGTTTTTGGGGTTTTTGGTTTAATTAACTAAACTACGAAACAAAAGCAATTAAAATTAAAACAAGAACAAAGAAGAGAATTCCGTCGGGTGGAGGTCTAGACTTAGGTTTAGATTGGAGAATGGAGAAACTTGAAATAAATCATGTTAGTTATGAAGCATTACAAGATAAATGATTTAACATAAACTCAAGTAATCAAAATATACTAATCACGAACTTAAAACAATAACATGCATTCATCTTCTCTACCCCTAATTCCATCACCTCCACCCTTTGGAAAGAGTTAGAAACTCATGGAGGGAGGAAGAAGAAAGGATCCTAGAGCCATTAAAAGAAAATAAAAACAAAACAAAATAAAACAGAAATTTATTACTAATGATCCAAGACCAAAGGTTCAAAGATGTGTTACATTCGTCCTACAGGGCTATTTATAGCCGATACAGGGGATACCAATACATAAAAGGATAGTACACGCGTCGACCTGACACTGGACAAAAATCGGGCACACAGATCAATGACTGGGCGGCGGAAACGCCGCATATTGAAGGTGTTGTGCGGCGAAAACGCCGCACAATCAGGTCTGCTCGGATCCGGATTTTGGTCATGTGTTTATGGTATGATTTGATCTTTATTTATGCGTCTGGATGATTCTTTCCATTGTCTTGAACTCCGGATTAATTCCTTCCATTGTTGGAGATTTATATTTGACTTTTCTTTTGACTTTTCCAACAAAATAACTTGATCCTTTTCTTTTGCAATCAAGTCCTTGGTATTTTGCAATTAAGCCCTTGACCTTTTTGTAATTAGCTCCTTGAATGCTTTTATGCTTGGATGCATTTCCATTTGAAACCCGATAAGCTTGAATTCGGTCTTTATGATAGAAATGAATCTTTTGCAAATGTTTATGCCCGGAATGTGGGTAATCTGCATCCAAGTCCCTGTATTCTGTAAATACGACTAAACACATACCTTAGTAGCATTTATTGATATAAAAGTAATCTAAATGAAAGACATATGATGCAATGTATGCAATGCATCAAATACCCCCACACCTAGATTTTGCTAGTCCCTAGCAAAACAGAATATAAGAAAATGAAAACAGGGAAATCCTAACTCACTTTCGTAGGAATCACGGTTGCACTTAGCATGTGCAACAAGCCTTTAAACCTCCAGGTTGCCTTAGAGGACGAGTTTTGTCTCGTGAGGGTTTTCAGTTGACACACCCACAAAGTCTTAATTCCATTAATAGCTCTTAATATTCCTACCTCAACCTTATACATCTTACTGAAAATTCTTGCATGCTCATTATATAAATCTAACTCATTAAAAATATGACTTGGTCTCTATTCCTCCAACATTCACACCACTAACCCTTCTAAACATGTTATTACTTAAATTATTTTGCACGCCTCCTCTGGTGGTGAAGTATCATTTGGATCAACCATGGCATGGATCATTCCTTTAGCTTTGGGCCTTGAGTATCTTAAAGTATTTATTTATTTTTTTTTTCTTTTTCCGTGATTCAACACATTTGCTTTTCTTTCTAACACTTATACCCTTTTTGCATTCGTGTAGCGAGTTTGGTCGATAATCCCGAGCTGGCAGACTCAAGTTACCGGGTTTCAAGATACCCCTACGGACCAGTGACTCGAAGGCTTGGGCTTTTGTAATCATTTTGCAAAATGTGTTTTCCTCACTTTATTTTTATTTTATTTTACTTTTATTTTCCTCAAGGCTTAATTGCTATTAGAAGTCCACACTTCCCGGTATATTTTCCTCAACCTCTGCTTTTTATCAACCACTTCAAAGATTTGATTCATCCAATTTAAGTGCATACATGTCTTACAAGGGCCATGGGTTATTTCTTTGGAACTTAGATTTATGTCATAATTTCTACAAGCAGAACTATATGATAAGGAACAAAAACTTGATGCAATTTGTACACGGGTTTTGGCAGTTTAATCTTAAGCTATGTCATAGAAATTAGAAATATATATATATTTTTTTTTAAAATAAAGCAGAACAGAAAATCAAATAGATAGATATGTACATATATAAACACCCCCCCACACCTAGATCATGCATTGTCCTCAATGTATGCATAGATAAAATAAATGCACTGATTACCTGCGTCGGCTTGCGGTAGAGGGGTTGAGTTTGCTCAAAGTCAACCATAATCAGAACTGGATTGAATGACACCATGTTGGTGCATGTATCCAGTTGAATTGTTTCCCATGTTGACTTGAGGAAAAGATTCCACTCTTCTCACTTGAATTGGTTCGCTTATTTGCTCGAGTGATGGTGGTTGAGTAAATGAATTACTCCCTTTTTTCTTACTTCCTTTTTGCTTATGTGATGATTTATTTGATTCAGAATTCTGATAAATACGTGCTCTCATCACAACATCACTTGGGTTGCATATTATTTCTGGCTCATTATCAATATGGAAGATATTAAATTCTGCTTTTAAGTTCCCGAAAGATAATTGCATGAGCCCATTTCGACAGTTTATTAATGCTTCCGAAGTGGCTAAAAAGGGTCTACCTAGAATTACAGGGATTTGTCGATTAGGATTTACAATAGGTTCAGTATCAAGTACGACAAAATCCACCGGATAAATGAAGTCACCAACCTTAATCAAAACGTCCTCTACTATACCTCTCGGTTTCTTAACAGAACAATCAGCGAATTGGAGGGTTGTCCTAGAGGGTTTCAGTGGACCAAGGTTGAGTTGCTCGTAGACAGAAAATGGGAGCAAGTTAACGCTTGCACCAAGGTCTAGAAGGGCTTTATTGATAAACGTATCTCCTATTGAACATGAAATTGTGGGACACCCCGGGTCCTTATATTTTATAGGAGATGTGTTGGAGAGAATTGAGCATATGTTTGCAGTTAAGAACGCCTTCTTTGGTACATTCGTTTTTCTCTTCTTAGTGCACAAATCTTTTAAGAATTTAGCATAAGCAGGTATTTGTTGAATCATGTCTAAGAGTGGAATGTTTACCTTAACTTGCTTAAATACTTCCAAGATTTTCTCTATTTGTGCACTAGAGTTCTTTTTGAGTCTATTGGGAAATGGGGCTTTAGGCACATAGACTCGCTCAGGTTCAGGTTGAGCTACAGGTTCAGGTTGGGTAGGTGGATTGGGCTTTTCAATTTGGACGTCGGGTTCAATGGTCAAGTCATATGTGGGTGCTTGAAGGCTAGATTGATTAGTCATTCTAGGGTTTACCACATTATTGTCAATTTGTCTTCCGGACCGTAATGATACTACAGCATTGATTTGTTGGAACGGTCCTTCCTCATTAACCATTTGAACCGGTCTAGGGTTGTTATTTCCTGAAGGTGGTTGATAAGATTGATATTGATTATTAGTTCTTGGGTTCACCTCAGGTTGACTTGGAAATTGGTCCTTTTCTCTTTCACCTATTATCTGTGCTAATTGGCTGACCTGTGTCTCTAGCCTTTGGAATGATTGGTTGGTTGTTTGTATAAAAGTTGTCATTAAAGTTTCTAATTTTGTCAACCTAACCTCATGATTTCCATTGTTATTACCCCCAGATGATGTATTATTTTGGTTATATGGGGTTTGTTGTTGTCTAGGAGGTTGTCCTTGTTGGGTCCACGAAAAATTGGGATGATTACGCCAACCTGGGTTATAGGTTGATGCGTAAGGATCATTTCTAGAATTGTTAAATGTGGCATTAACATGTTCCAGGTCCACACAGTCCTCCATTAAATGACCAGTCTGACCACATCTAGAGCAGGGGATAGACAAGGGTTGATTCATTCGGGATTGATTTTGTAGCTCTAGACTTTCCATTCTACGCATTAGGGTAGCTAGTTTTGCCTCAGCCGCTATGTTGGAGTCTACAGCTAAGACACCTGGTCGGGGTTGACTCGCTATTCTAGATCCAATACTCGAGTTGATGGGTGTTCTAGCATTGTCCCATTGCATACTATTTTCAGCTAAATCCTCAAGAAAAGTCCAGGCATCATTTTCATTTTTGGACATGAAATTCCCTTGGCTCACAGATTCTAGCATAACTCTAGATGTGGGTGTCAATCCCTCATAAATAATTTGGCATAATTGCCACTTCGGTATTCCGTGATGAGGGCATTGGGTCAAGACACTCTTAAATCTCTCAAGATAGGAATAGAACGGCTCGCTCTCAGACTGAACGAATGCAACAATTTCATTCCTAATCTTCATAGTCTTATGGTTGGGGAAATATTTTTTTAGGAAAACTTGAACAAATTCGGCCCAACTTCTAATAGATCTTTCGGCTAGACTATATAGCCATTTCTTAGCGTCGTCTTTCAGTGCTAGAGGCACGAATTTCAGACGCACTGCCTCTTCAGGGATATGCTGGTATTGCATAAGAGAGCAGATTTCCTCAAATTCTCTAAGGAAGAGATATGGATCTTCCCTAGAGGTGAACTTAGGCAGCATACTCATGTATTGTGCCTTAAGTTCGAAGTCGCGACCCGGTATGGTGGGCATAACGATGCACGATGGCTGAGCAGCCATCGTTGGGTAGCATCGATCCCTCAGAGTTATAGGTTGCACAACAGGTGGGTCCACGACGTTCTCACCCATTAGATCCGGGTGAGGTGGTGCAACAGATGGGTTGGGGTTAAGCTCTAGACTGGAATCCAGATGAACTCGTGAGAGTCGATTGCTTAAATCCCGCACCCAAATCTGAGTGCACCGGTTTGAATTAATTTTTTTTTTAAAGAAACAAACAATAGAAAGGTAAGGATGAGAAGGGAGAGAAGACTCAGACGAGAAGGGAAACTTAACTCTAAAGGATAAAAATTAGGGTTGGTTAGAAATTTCCTGAACAAGCACGGTCAAAACAATCCTAAACCTAGTGTCACTTAGATCTAGACGACTCCTAACTGGTTGAGTCGAATTGATTTGCTTGATTCACCTCCCTCACCAATCAAACCAAGTTGGCCAGTTAGTGTATAGCTAGTGGGGGCGCTTCCGACAGAGTCGGTGCCAATTAGACAACCACGTCGCTTGGAAGACTTTCGTCGACACAAAAACACTTTCTAGACACCAAATTGAATTCAATTAGCTTCAGGTCATAGCAAGTCAAACCAATCTCCTCCTTAATTGAGTCCGCGTCCTTAGGGGCCAATGTCTAATTGATTTTAAATTTTAGGCTTAGGCGACACTTCAGGATTGTGGTTTGTGGGCTACGGGAGGGTGATGAAATCCCCACCGTATCTTTTCCTACGGAGTTGCCCTTAAGATAGTTTAACTTAAATCTAGCAAAGATAGTCAAACAATGGTCTTTTTAATGGGGGCAATTGCAAGGTTGTATGCAACTAAATTATATGCTCTAATGCAATCGATAAAAACCTCGATACGTACCTTGCCTCCAGCAATCTTCAACAAGTATTAATTTGCAAGAATTTAGCAAGAATAATGCAAGCAAAACATTATATGATGCATGCACTAAGGTCTTTCTAATTTTGCCAATTTTAGGTCAGAGTTGAATTATTGCCAATTATGGAATTGTAACCCTAACACGTGCAATTCTACGAAAGGGAACTTTTCAACTATTCAGATTTTACGAGAAAGACATGAAAAGTTACCTCCGCAATGCTCAGTCGGGTTCGCCGCCCGCTCTCGGAGATTCCAGTAGCTTAATGCGACCACCCAGAGATGCCGACGATGCCCCAGAAATTTGAAGACCAGAACCCACACTGGTGCGGCGATTCCGCCGCAAGTCACCTTGTCGATGCGGCGATTCCGCCGCCCAAGTGTCTCAGAACGCTCCCGGATTTCGCCGCGCGCTCTGTTGTCTCCTGCTACACAAATTCAAATACTTAGATCGCGCACAAGGTAGACAGGATAAAATCGAAAAAACAAAAACACAAAAATCTGCGTCGCCTCCCCGGCAGCGGCGCCAAAAACTTGATGAAGATTTAAATTTATACCGCAAGTGCACGGCCGCGATGAAGCGGTGGCAAGTACGGGTCGAACACAAGGAGGGAGAGATTTCGTTATTTTGTTGTTTCGATTGATGGGAAAGAAGTAGAGAAGAATCAATTAGGGTTTTTGGGGTTTTTGGTTTAATTAACTAAACTACGAAACAAAAGCAATTAAAATTAAAACAAGAACAAAGAAGAGAATTCTGTCGGGTGGAGGTCTAGACTTAGGTTTAGATTGGAGAATGGAGAAACTTGAAATAAATCATGTTAGTTATGAAGCATTACAAGATAAATGATTTAACATAAACTCAAGTAATCAAAATATACTAATCACGAACTTAAAACAATAACATGCATTCATCTTCTCTACCCCTAATTCCATCACCTCCACCCTTTGGAAAGAGTTAGAAACTCATGCAGGGAGGAAGAAGAAAGGATCCTAGAGCCATTAAAAGAAAATAAAAACAAAACAAAATAAAACAGAAATTTATTACTAATGATCCAAGACCAAAGGTTCAAAGATGTGTTACATTCGTCCTACAGGGCTATTTATAGCCGATACAGGGGATACCAATACATAAAAGGATAGTACACGCGTCGACCTGACACTGGACAAAAATCGGGCACACAGATCAATGACTGGGCGGCGGAAACGCCGCATATTGAAGGTGTTGTGCGGCGAAAACGCCGCACAATCAGGTCTGCTCGGATCCGGATTTTGGTCATGTGTTTATGGTATGATTTGATCTTTATTTATGCGTCTGGATGATTCTTTCCATTGTCTTGAACTCCGGATTAATTCCTTCCATTGTTGGAGATTTATATTTGACTTTTCTTTTGACTTTTCCAACAAAATAACTTGATCCTTTTCTTTTGCAATCAGGTCCTTGGTATTTTGCAATTAAGCCCTTGACCTTTTTGTAATTAGCTCCTTGAATGCTTTTATGCTTGGATGCATTTCCATTTGAAACCCGATAAGCTTGAATTCGGTCTTTATGATAGAAATGAATCTTTTGCAAATGTTTATGCCCGGAATGTGGGTAATCTGCATCCAAGTCCCTGTATTCTGTAAATACGACTAAACACATACCTTAGTAGCATTTATTGATATAAAAGTAATCTAAATGAAAGACATATGATGCAATGTATGCAATGCATCAATAACCAATAAAGAAGCACTTATCCGCTTTTGGTTGAAGTTTGGTCGACATCAATTTCTTGACGTAAGCCTCACAACCCCAAATCTTGAGAAAACTGAGCTTATGTGTTTTACCACTCCATAGCTCATAAGGAGTTTTCTCCACGGATTTGGATGAAACATTATTTAGTGTGTAAGCCACAATTTGTAGTGCATAACTCCAAAAGTAAAGAGGTAATTCCGCATGACTCATCATTGACCGAACCATGTCGAGCAATGTCCTATTCCTCCTTTCGAATACCCCATTCCACTGAGGTGTACCGGGAGGGGTGAGTTGAGGTACAATACCAAACTCCTTTAGGTATGAGTCAAATTCGGCACTTAAGTACTCACCTCCACGATCCGTTCGTAGAGACTTGATTTTCTTGTCGAGTTGGTTCTCTACTTCATTCTTGAATTCTTTGAACTTGTCAAAAGATTCACTTTTGTTTCTCATTAGATAAACATAGCCATAACGACTATAATCATCCGTGAACGTAATGAAGTACCTGAAACCATCTCGTGCACTAGTACTCATTGGACCACATACATCGGAATGTATCAAATCCAACAAGCCATTCGCCCTTGAACCTTTCTTCTTGAAAGGTTTTTTGGTCATTTTTCCCATTAGACATGGTTGGCACGTCTCCAATGATTTAAAATCAAGTAGACCAAGAAGGTTAGCTTCTTGCAATTTCTTGATGCGCTTTTCATTTATGTGACCAAGACGATAGTGCCACAAGAGAGTATCATTCTCGTGAGTGGTCTTAAGTCTTTTGTTTTTGATATTAAAGATTTGTTTATTATCCAATTCAAGCAAATAGAGATCATTCCTTATGAACGCGTTTGCATAGAAAACACCATTCTTCGATATAGACAAACAAGAATTTGAAATATTTATATTAAAATTATCCATATCCAGACATGATACAGAAATAATATTCTTGCTAATCGAAGGTACATAATAAACATTCTTTAGACATAAATTTAAACCACTACATAATTGAAGCACCACAGAACCTTGTGCAACCGCAGACACGTTCGCACCATTTCTGACCTTCAATTCTACCTCGTTCCTTACGAGTTCCTTCCTATCCATGAGTAGCTGCACATTAGAAACTATGTGAGCACAAGATCCGGTATCTATTACCCAATCCTGGACAGAGGTGGCTAAATTTATTTCAATAACAAATATACCTTTGGCCTTTTTAGGGTGCCGACGTTCAATCATTCCGTTGTCAAGGTCTTCCTTGTACTTGGGGTAATTTGGCCGGATGTGTCCTTTTTCACCGCAGTGAAAGCACTCCGTATTGGGAGTTGGAGATTTCTGAGATTTCCCCCTCGAGGCACTTTTACGAGCACCTCCTACTCCCTTTCTCTTGATTGAACCACTTTTGGTAGATTTGCCCTTTCCTTTACCAATCTTTTGGCTCCTCCCATGGACGGCAAGGACTTGCTTGTCCCTACCCTTGCCCATGTCAACTTCAGCAGTTTTGAGAGCGTTGTGAAGCTCCTCAAGACTCACCCCTTTTTCACGCACGTGATAGTGCATCAAAGTCCATAAAGGACGGGACTAGAGAGCCAAGAATCATATCTTCAGCAATGTCCTCGGGCATTGGTGAAGAGAGCTTTGCCAACTTCTCAAGGTATCCTTGCATCGTGAGAAAATGCATAGATACCGATGTTCCCTCCGCCATATGGCACCTTGTGAGTGCGATGGTGGTCTTATAGCGCTCCTTTCGCCTGAAGCGAGTCACCCATGGATGCTAGCATAAGACCGTGAACTTGGTTCTCTTGGTCTTCCTACTTGGCTTTTGCCTCTTTCTCTTCATCGGTTAATCTCTCATTCCACTTTGGGATTGGACCTTCCAAAATGTGAGATAGTTTCTCAAACTTTAACACGATGTTGAGTTTGAGTTGCCAACTAATGAAGTTTGAGCCATCATTTGCTAAAGGGTGTTTTTCTATCATGGATCGTACGATAGGTTGGATGTTCGACATTTTTCTACAAAATAAATCATATAGGATTTTAATGCCAATTTTATGTTTTAATACACATGCATACATATATTGAATATAAATGTAAATGTTGCAAATAAAAAATTTTGCCCATAAATGCAACAATACAAGATCCCATCAATCGTAATATAGACTAGCTAAGGGCTATCGAATACATTACAATATCAAGGTAAGAAAACATTTTCTAATCACAACCTTTTTGAATTTTAGCAACATTTAGCATCTTCAAACTCTTGTGACTCTTGTCGTTTTAATTATGAGGGAATACGACCTATCCTCGTAAGAAAAACTTTTTCCCAAAACCGAGCGAGGGCTCTAGGTAATGTTAAGAAAACTTATCTTCATTTGATACGAGATACGTTTATCCATTGTATTCACAACTAAACACACTTGGGGTTCACTAGGGTGAAACACACCTCATATATTTAATTGTGGCACAACAACAGACAACCATTATATCTCCCACTATTCCCAAAGATGGAGGGAGCTATCTCCCGCTAAGGGCGAGCAGAGTATCCCTCGATCAATGACTGCTAGTGGATGAAATAAGAAGGAAATTTATTCTTAATTTTTGTTTGGACAATTTAACATGTGATTTAGAATTTTAGGTTATCATGTATATTATTAATCATACACATCCTAGCATTCAACACATTCATCACATGCATAGCAAGATAAAAACAGAAATTAAACATTCACACAATCCACATCGTGTGAGTTTATATGTTCCCTTCGATCCTCGATCTTCGATCCTCGATCGATGCGCTACAGCGGCGACTTCCTCTTGCACCGGAGATATAGATTTTACAGAAAATAAACATGCTCCTTACATTCGATAAAAACCGACTAGTGCAAGTCCTATGTAAAAACCTCTCATATGCAAATGCAATTATCTAAAAGACGGAAAGAGAGAGAATTTTGGCTTTTACATACATAAGCCCCTGTATAATAATGATTACATACATTCATAATTGCTGATTTGGAACATATAAACTCACAATCCTGCAAAGCAACTCAAGCATCCATGCACGCAATTGCTATAAACTACAGAATCTAATTTATCAATCATCTAGAATCCTAAACAATTCTTTGAAAAATATTTTGAAATCCATTAAAAACATTTTTCATTCATCCATAGTTCAAAAATTAATTTTGAACTGCTGTCCATCCAATTTCCATTAGAAAGATGAACTGCAGTTTTTCGGTTTTGTTGATTCTCTTACAAAATAATCGTTTTTAAATAAAACGAAATTATTGTAAGTTAGACTAATATCTTAATCTTAATTCTAATAATTACATGGCATTTTTTAAAACTCTTAAAACATTAAGACGAATTATTACAGAGAATTATATCAACAAAACATCCATATACCGAAAAACCGGTAAACCGAATTGTTTAAATCCTAGATGGCAAACTAAATTCGTTTACAACCTTAAATCATAAGAAAATTGAACCCTAATGCTCTGATACCACTGTAGTATTTCATGTTTAATTATACATATATATTTTCGAATTTTTATGTATAATAAGGATCAATTTTCAATTTTCTATAATTTATTTCATGCATGCATCAATTTGTTTCAATATCTAGTTTCAAAACTTTATTAAAACAAATATGGGCTCCGAAATTCATACCTAGAAGTTCTCTAAAACTTCTTGAAGATTGGGAGATGTTGGGGATGCTCCTCGTTGCGCCGGATGCCTCCGAGTATTCACCAAACTCTAAACAAGATCGGAGAGAGGGTAGCTAGTCTCTCAATCTCCGATAGGGTTTAGAATCCAATTACTAACCCCTCTTTAATTCTCTTGAAAGAGGATCTCTTAAGAACTAAAACTAAACTTAAGAATTAAGGGATTTTCGTGGAGAATTATGGAGAGAGAATTTTTGCACAAGAAATAATGAATTCAATTAATTGGGTAATGAAATAAGCTTGTATTTATAAGCTCTCTCCAAATTGCCTATTCATGTGCAACCCCTTGCCCATGATCTCATGCAAAATTCCATCTAACCATCCATTATTTAATAATAAATAATATTAGCCACGAATTAAATCAATTATGGACCAATTCCATGCATGATCTAATTAATTCTGCACAAAACTGTCTGGACCGGTCGACCGTTTCAAGGTTCGGTCGACCGCTCGAACCTAGTTTCGGTCGACCGTTCTATAACTCGGTCGACTGTTCGTAACATGAACTATTCCATCGCAATGTTCGGTCGACCGACCGATCATATTCGGTCGATCGTTCGAACAGATGAAAATTCCCTGTTATCGGTCGAGACACGTCCGGTCGACCATGCCCGATCGGTAGACCGTTTACTGCTATCCGGTCGACCGTTTGAGCACTGTTCTTCAGACTTGTCAAATTTTGGTTTAACCCCTACAAAATTTGACATTTCGGGATTAGTAGTAAATTCACAACTTATGTAACATATTATCCTATGTAATGATCAATCATTACACCCCATAATATTTACATCACATATGAATTTAATTTAGATTCTAATTATGTTATTAATCACAACATAATTTTGATTTTGCTTGTTCACCCCATGTTTCATATTTTCTACATGAAACCCGACACATCTTATGAACTCAAAATCCTCATTTCTTGTTTCCCAGTTTTGCGGTGTGACCTATGGGAGGATCTAAACTAAGTTGACAGTGATATTAAGAGCTTAATATCACAAGCTATAAGCGGTATCTAGCTACACATTATAGCTCCCAATTAGTTAGATGTCTTAATTCCACTCGAACCAAAACCCGATCCAATTAGTGATGGAGTGCACCACTTGTGTCCGTCCCTTGCCTCATGATATTAAGAATACACACAAAGTAGTATTGTGTCATCTTTGTATTAGTATTCATTTCTTGATCTCTTTAAGCTAGTTATAAATATGTGACTTAACTCAAATCACATTGTGCACATTATAACTTTGCTTTATCAAGTGACCCACTAATATCATCACTCAATTAAGAGGGGGCAATGATAGTCTTTTGACTAACTATCTTCTCCAACAAAAGTTGTACTTGACCAACTAATGCCTTTACACTACACTCATCGATAGCTCAAGACACCAGTCTAATTAAGAACTCCTTAAGCGATCGGATATAAGTCTCATATCAAAGGACCAAGGACACAGTAAAATATTAATAACACAGAAATACATTCCTATAATATTTTACTTGTTAGGTCAATTCGGTATACAAAAGTACTATTTTCCTCTTTTGTGTACCCGTGTTGTCAATCACTTGTAGAGCTACAATGATCTATGACCAACACGACAATCTTAACTCGGTAATTAATGTCCCATGTTAATTACCATGATCGCGAATATCTTTTGTTTTATGTAAACCAATATCTTTTAGATCTCTACGGTTAAGGACCAAGAGCCTCTTCCTTAACACTTCTAAAAGACAAATAACATAAACAAGGAACAAAATGATTTCTCATTCAATTCATAATAATTGACATTTAAAAGTAAAACTTTTAAAACACATTCCCTTCATGTTTCTCATTTGAACTACATTTCGGGAATAATTTAGGGATAATAGGGATGGCTAGGAATAAAGGGCCTATCTACTCATGTATTGTTTCTCATTTCAAGTTTGGAGGTTTTCGAAGTTCATATGTAACCCATGCTTTATTATTTGATTATGTTTAGGTGTCGACTAATGGATGAGTTATTAAATCTTTTGAATGACCCAGAAGTTGATTTGTCAGAGGAAGAATTTCAGTTGGTTACCGTTGTATGTGTCATTGTCTCGTATTACCAATATTTTTTCGTACCCACATACCGTGTCTCTAGGCCCCTAGTCCACACAACCCCTTTCACAGGAAATTCCATTATTAATGATTTATTGGGGGGACACTATAGAATAGCGTATGACTCCATCAGAATGTTACCATGTGTATTTAGATTGATGTTGTGTCTTGTGTTGTTTAAATTCAGACCTCTCTGTTATTGACCAAAATGGGATTTAACGTTTAACAGACTTTGCATAAGTTGGACTAATGTTTGAGTTGTATTCAGGTACTAGCACAGTTGGGAGGATTGATGTTATTGCAGATATCAAACACACTTTTCTTCTTATTGGCTTTAGATTAGTATGAGGCTGAATTTCTTACAATGATTTTGTGTAGTAAACAGTTGGCAATAATTTGTGTTGTCATTTACAACCTTGCAAGTAGCATTTGCTTGTAGTGGGCACTCCCTTTCAAACGTGAACTTTCAGTTTGAAAATTTCCCCTTGCATGGGCACTCCCTACTCTTGTGTAGCGAGTACCAAGTTTGGATAAATGCTCAGAAAATCAATTCTTAAGCACCAAGTGGAGTCATTGTTATACATGATAAAACATTAACTCAATGATGAACAATCGAATTGTTTCTGTTGTATTGGTAACATTAAAATATGTACTTTCCAACCTCCATATTAAACAAGTTTGGTGGTGCACAACTCTAACAAAAACAACCTGCATAAACCCCCCGTTCTAAATAACGTTTCAGAACCGAAACAGTAGAGATCAACATCACACATCTGGATAAGTAAGTAAAGGTTAAATATACATGTAATATATAGTTGTGCTGCTGTCAATGTTTGGCATATGAGAAATACAGGAGTTGTTGAGGCATATAGTAGGGAACCACACCCAAAAAAGTTCACCCCAACCATGCAAAGCAAAACAAGACAACCCTTAAGTCAGAAACCCAACTGTAGTATTTTTGGTTCTGATTTTACAAAAAACTCATCTACAAAAGGGCTTTTACGTACCCTAACAGCCTTACACACCGCTGGCATGGTCGGAAGCATTGGTGTCGTGTGGGAGGGCCACTCGAAGCGGTTTGACATTAAGTACATGCCCACACATGCCTATCGAGTGGGTGTTTATAGACCTTTCCACTTGTTGAGCGATACAAATCGATCCACATTTTATGCATCGATGTTGTTTGAATTTCATCTTCCTGTTCCTCTTCTTCCTTGAAGGGCCACCTGTTGCAAGTTTAATTGAAGGGGTGCGCACATTATTATTGTTTGCAAATCAGAAGTCAACTACATGATATGAAACACACAATTCCATCGTTACTAATATAACAAGATTCATAAGTAGATTAATTATTAGACTACATAAGTTGTACAAGATCTACAAGTCAGACATATATACAAAACTGTCTTTCAACCACATCATTTTCATAGTAGATTAATTATTCGACTACATAATTTCTAATACACTAACAAACTATGGTTCTAAAAGATCTAGACCACAACTGCCCCTCCACAAGTTAGTTATCACTACCCACGTCGGACCAATAGGAAGGCCCTTGGAAGAACCCATCTTGAGTAAGCGTTCGTCGCCACTCACGCGACATTGCCTTTCTATGACCTCTTCCTCCGCCTTTTCTAGTTCATAGTCTTTAAGCCTCTCCTCCAAGGTTGGGGGTGAGTTGGATGGCCAAGCAGTAATGCGCAAGTTGTTAGGGTCATCCAACAGTTGCACTGATCGACTAACTTCAAAACCAACACAAATTTAAACTATTTTAACTTTCGTAAAATCTCTGACAACCAAAGTTGTCATTTGGATTACTTTGTCATTGAAATCATTAGGGAGAAGTGCCTTAAGGCCAACTAATGTACACATTATTGAAACGTCAATCAAAATCAAAACCTGAAGTAATTAGTCCAAGTAAGCATAACTTTCACTAATAAACACTCCCTACTTTCCATTATTCTTCCCACACACCTTAAAAATCTAATTAGGCTATGAAGGTACCCTAATTTTCGACAAATTCAAGTCTATACACTTAATGGAATGACCAAAATCTAACATACCATGACCCAGTATATCAATGTTTAATAATTTATTGATTTTTATGACGAATGTAGAGGAGATGCTTACAACAAGGAGTTGCTTTTGGGGGGACTGTTGCCTCCTCTTGCTTGGATTTCACCTTCTTTTCAACCACACGCTCCAGCACGGCCTCCACTTTTTCCATTATCGTGTTCTCCATCTTCTAGAGTTGATCATGCAGGTGACCGATGATCCCCGCCATCGTATCCGTGACGTGTTCCTCGGTGAAGTTATACTCACAACGCAGCTCATCTACCTGATGAAACAACTCCAACCATGTATGTCAAAAATCATGTAATGTCTATATATTAGGGGGAGCATGTGGACAGACAAGCGGATCGAGATTTATATGCACATATGAAGACAGTATTGAAAACCATTGTATGCATGTACTAATGAACACGTGAGTAACCATTTATTAGGCTAAAGTTCGACATGGTGACAAAATTTGTTGTTCAGCATGACTGAAAAATGAAGATATGGTTTTGTGGATTACAAATGGAACTTTAGTGCCATGTTGCCAACTTTATTTGCCAGATATTTTTGCAGAAATGACTTAGACTAGATTTTACATACATGTCGACATCATGCACAAGCATACGGACCAACACTTAAACTTATAGAAGTAATTTTTCCACACGCGACAACTTGGATGGTACAATTTGGCATTTTTTTTTGATTTTGGCATTGATACTCTTGAAATGTTCATGAAAGGGATTGGTCACATGATCTACGAATCTCTTCTTAAGATGCCCCTAAAATTTTCCATTGATACTGTCCAAATGTACATAAAAAATGGTTAAATGAGTAACCATTTTTTAGGCTTGTGGTAAGGTGATTCCGTAGACCACTTTCTCTAACATTTCCCAAAACAAAAAATGTTTAAGAAATGCCAGGAAAAACTAAATAATTTTGGAAAACCTAAATCAAACAAGATTTGACAATATATTAGACTGAAAGCAGTATTTTTGACATGGTGAATGAAGATCATGGTACTGCGAGAAAGGAAAAAGAAGATCACAAACGCTGGCATTGGTAAAACCCATGTGCAAACACTCTTACGAAGGGAGGAACATACATTTCATCTTCAAATAGGAAACCAAAACTCACCACATCACGGTTGCACTCATAAAATACCTGAGTAGGGGCACCCTCCTCAACTCGCAACCATACTTTGGCCGGGACGCCGCAAAAGCAAAAAGGGATGGCTAGACGGGTGAACGGGGACATCATTGCTTCGTCGAGGATCGAGGTTGGGAGGAGCGACAAGGGAAGATGGGGATAAGGGGGGGAGGCAGCAACACCGGGGGATCGGTTGATTGGGAAGGGGGTTAGAGAAAAAGGGGAAAGGTTGCTTTCAGAGGGCATTTGTGGGATTTTGTATTGAAGAGGGAGGAGCGGAAGGGTCACCCAGGCCAAACATCTTCTACTGTGGGAGAAAGGGACAACTTCAAGAGCTTCCGAGAAGAGAGGTCTTCTGCTGGGAGATGATGGCTGAGAAGACCATACCAAACACACGTTTAGATTCTACACTAGCTTCTACTTGTATGTCACACAAACTACACTTGTACCTAATTGAAATGAAGACTCTCACACACACACATACATGCACACCTTCACTACACGAGAGTTTAGTTTAATTATTAATTCATTCATAGTTTAATGTAACTTAGTTTAGTTGCATCAACTTGTTATTCCTTTTATTTTACACTTGATTTCCGAATAACCAGAGTTGACACACCTCCTTGTGAACTCGACCCGTACTTGTCACTGTTTCATCGCGGCCGTGCACTTACAGTTATTATAACTGAATCAATCAATACTATTATTAGTTGATGACTTGAAAAATTATAAGATCAAATACATTTTAAACTATTTTATCTTACACATTTAAAAAACAAGTAAACATATAATGATAAATAGAGAGTAACAAATTTAATGTTGATGTTAGATAATATGTTGCATTAATGTAAGTGTATACACGAAAACTTAAATAGAAAAAAATATACATATTCAGTTCAAATAAAAAACAGGTAATACAAACCCGAATGAGAATATGATTCAATTTATATCTTTTAACCTGAATTTGAAATATTTGTAGACATTCGAAAAATCCGGAAATTTGATATTCTCATCGCTTGCCACTCACTAAAAAGAAATGAAAAGAAAAGAAAAAGAAAAAAACCAAAATCCATCTTACATCCAAACATTATCCAATATCCACTATCTCATCTCTCCACTTCCAACGACCATATAACCAACCACCCACCAACGATAAAAAATGGTCTTCAAGAAAAGAAAAACAGCACAACAATGGAGCTCAACTCCATCCTCCCCATTCCACCCCTCCTCCCATCCAAACTCCAAACCCCAATCCAACCCACCTCCCTCAAACCCCTCGCCGCCCTCGTTTGCCGCAATCGCTATGAAGATGCCGTCCTCCTCTTCCACCGCAACCACCGTCCCGACCCCACCTCCCTCAGCCACGCCCTCCACGCCAGCGCCTGCTCCGGCGACCTAAAAACCGGAACACTCCTCCACTCCCTCGCCGTCCGCCGCGGCTTCCTTGGAAAAACCAGAAGAGGCCACGTCGCCAACTCCATCCTCGCAATGTACGTGAAGTGCGGCGAATTGGAGTCCGCCAGACGGTTCTTTGAGGGGATGGTTGGTAAGGATTTGGTGTCGTGGAATTCGATGATTTCCGGTGTTTGTAAGTTAGGGGAGTTTGAGGAGGCGGTGGATTTGTTCGAGGAGATGCAGAGTGAGGGGTTTAAGCCGGGGGTGGTGACTTGGAATGTGATGCTGAATGGTTGGAATGATTCCGGTCGGACGGATAAGGCCGTGGAGGTGATGAGGATGATGGAGAATGAGGGTGTCATGCCGGATGTGTGCACGTGGACCGGCATGATATCCGGGTTTGCGAGGAATGATCGGGCGGCGGAGGCATTGGGGCTTTTTAAGGAGATGCTAGTGAAGGGTGTGGAGCCTAATGGTGTGACGTTGGCGGTCGTGCTTTCCGTTTGTGCTTCTTTGAAATTGTTGGGGAAAGGTAAGGAGGTTCATTGTGTTGTTCTGAAACTTGGGTATGGTTATGCGATTTTGGTGTGTAATTCGTTGGTCGATATGTATTGCAAGTGTGATGCGGTTGAAGATGCCGAAAGGGTTTTCCGTGGGATGCTAGAGAGAGATGCGTTTACCTGGAATTCGATGATTGGGGGTTATGCGCAATGTGGTTATTGCGGTAAAGCTTATGATCTTTTCTCGAAGATGGAGGACTTGGGTGTTAGGCGGGATGTCGTGACTTGGAATGCTTTGATTTCGGGGTATATGCGTAATGGTGATGAAGAACAAGCGATGGAGCTTTTCGAGAAGATGGAATCCGAGGGGGTAGTTCGGAGCACTGCTTCGTGGAACTTGCTTATTGCAGGTTCACTGCATAATGGCAACAAAAGTAAGGCCGTTGCGATTTTCCGCCAAATGATGTCGCTTGACGTGAGACCCAATCGAGTCACGCTTTTGAGTGTACTTCCAGCTTTGGGTGATCTAACTTCAATTATGAAGGTAAAGGAGATTCATGCTTGCATTCTGCGCAGGGGATTAAAATTGGAGGTCTCACTTTTGAATGCTTTGATAGATACTTATGCGAAGTCGGCCGACATTGTTAGTGCACGATACTTATTTGATAACACTTCGGATGATAGAGATGTTATCACTTGGAATTCATTGATTTCGGGCTATGTTCTGCACAAGCGTCCTGTCATTGCATTGGAGCTTTTCGATCAAATGAAATCTGAAAAAGTAAGAACAAACCAGACGACTTTGCTCAGAGTCATCTATGCTTATGGCCTATTAAAGATGGTCAATGAAGGAAAAGAGCTTTTCTTTGGCATGGCCGAACATTATCAGATATCACAGACTATAGAACATTATACGGCCATGGTTGATCTTCTGGGTCGATCAGGAAAACTTCAAGAAGTGACGGAATTCATAGAAAATATGCCGATTAAGCCCGACATCTCAGTATGGTTTTCCTTACTTAGTGCTAGCAGAATTCATGGCAACATAGAGATGACAAAACTTGCAATTGAACAGCTGGCTAAATTAGAATCGATGGGTTCTGTGCTTCAGTTGCAGTTGTTGCAATTACAAGGTTTATGTATGTGTAAAAAATCAAACTCCGTGAGGCTCTACAGAGGACATACAAATGACAGAGCTCTAGGTTGTTCTTGGATAGAACATTCAGAAAGATCGATCGAGTTTTCGACTGGACAAAGATGCATTCCTAATTCAAAGTTAATTTACACCAAGCTCGACTCGTTGGCAGATGAAATAGAGAAAGCAAATCAGGATATCGATGATAAATATCTCGGTATCGAAGAGGAGGATCAAGAAGAAATCACAGGCATCCACAGCGAGAAATTAGCCATCACCTTTGGTCTTCTCAGTGTTCCAAATTACAAAAGCATTCGAATCGTAAAGAAATTGAGGATGTGTTTAAGCTGTCATAATTTTGCAAAGTATGTTTCCTCGGCATATCGTCGTGAAATACTGCTAAGGGATTCAAGTTGTTTGCATCATTTTAAAGATGGTCAGTGCAACTGCAGTGATTACTGGTGAAATTCAACATTTTAAGCCCGCTGATGTTGTTATTGCCAGACAACTCGTAGGAGGTGACCAGGGTCCTTAAGCAGTAGAGCACTATTATCGACCCACATCGTGGAATGTCCTTGTCAGCTAACCACCGGCCGAGAGGATTTCCGAGGATGAACTTCTTCCATGGGGAACCACTGTTAACTTGGATAAAGGAATAATATCATATCAACAAATGAAGTGAGTTGAGTCATGGTTCTGGTTATGAGGTTTAATCCAACAATGCGTTGTATAGTCAATTTTTTTTGCCTTTCCATCCAATTCTGATGGTTATCTAAATCATACGAATAAGAAGAAATGAGATTTTTATTTTTCATCTTTCCCCTGATAACAGCAGGTTCTTTTGGTAACATTTTAGTTCATGCTAACTTTCTGCTATTTTTTTTTGTTGCATTGTTTCTGCATTCTTTGTAACATGAACTTTTCCTTGTGGCTAGTAACACCATGACAGCCTCACTGGTAAGGTAATTATCGTTCATAATAACAATGTGCGTTATTTTGTCCGTATCAATTTTGCCTTAGGAAAGAAGGGGCTGAAAGACCACACCATACTTAACTGATTTTACTTGTTCCCCTACATGGAGGTGAAATACCGCCCTCCTCTCAGAGGCGGAAGTAGGGTGGGGGCATGCGAGGGTTGAAGTTCCACCCAATTTTTTGCGAACATTCAATGTACTCTGCATTTTATACTATGTATAAGTGTATAACTTCAGTAGTTTTGCAAGTTTAATTTTATTAGATTTTCTGCTAATATAAAAAAGAATCCTATGATAACAAGGTTTATTGCATAACAATAACAAAATAAAAATTCTATTGCACAAATACTAGAAAACCTAATGAGTTTCGCAAAATTAATTTTATTAGATTTTTAAACTCCTAATATCAAATGGAGTTCTTCCATCAAATAAATAATAATAAATATATAGCAAAATTTCTATTCATGAAGTGAAAAGGTCCACCTTCCTTTTTTTTGTCACACAAGTGTTCTAGGTTACATTTTTTGGGTACCTAGTAGTTACATTTTTTTGTTTAGTTGTTCTCAAATTCAAGAATTCTACTGTCGTACTATCCTATGAATTTTATTGATTACATATCTGTAGTTATCTCAAGATATTATGGAAAAGTTTCTAAGAAGAACAAAAGAAGTGCAAATAAATTTCAATTATCTTACTGGCTATCATGAAGTTGTTTGCTCAATCAAATGGGAGACCATAGGAATAACGACGACTACTCATATATTGGGGTGAGTTTCGGTTCGGGACCGGACCAGACCGAATTTCCGGGAAGACCGGCCCGAATAAATTCGGATTTGTTAGGAATTAAAACTAATCCCAAATACGCAGCGGAACAGAAATCGCAAATCCAATCGGCTAAACTTGAGATCAAAACGCAAATCCAAAATCCAAACCACAAAAAACACGTAAGATTTAACGTGGAAACCAAATGCGGGAAAAACCACGAACGACACAACTATAAATCCACTATAGAGAAACGTATTACAAGAGATGCTTACAGGAGACGTGAACGAACCGACGAAATGACCCGGCTCAAATCTCTCCAAGCGAATCACAAGGATGTTCTCTCTCTTTTCTCTCAAGAATGCAAAAGTGGACAATAGGAATTAACCTTAAACAAAGGGGAACGAAATTGCCTTTACATATTAGGCCTAAACAAGTATTAATTGCACAAAAATCGCGTGGAGAAATATGCAAAACGTGGGCAGAACTGGGTTCAAACGGTCGACCGAACGGTTGCTTCGGTCGACTGATCCAATAACCGTATCGCGAACGGTCGATCGAAATTGAAGTACCGGTCGACCGAAAAACGACAGTAACTTTTCTGGCTTGCGCGAGTGCATACACGGTCGACCGTACACTTAAGTTCCGGTCGACCGAAATTCAACAGACACTTTTCTCCCAGCTCTTCGAATGTTTCCGGTCGACCGAATCCAAGGTTCCGGTCGACCGAAAACCGACAGTAACTTTTTGCCCAGCTCCAATTGTGTGCCCGGTCAACCGAACCCTAGATTCTGGTCGACCGAAAAACGACAGACTCTTTGCTGGGCAATCAAACACACATCCGGTCGACCGAAACACTCCTTCCGGTCGACCGATTGTTTTTCTGCCCTAATACTTTAAACCCATATTCAAGGTAAACAACAACAATCTCCACCTTTACCTTGAATAGCCCCGGTAAATCTTTGAACGAACACTTCCGTCCTCATTGTGTCGTCGTCTTAGCTCCACCTACTCGGAACTCAAACAAATCAAGTTCACGCATACCATGAACTTAGTCGAAATAACTGGTTTCGTCAACATATCAGCCGGATTATCTTCAGTGCCCACCTTCTTCACCACCACACGTCCTTCAGCAACAACTTCCCGAATGAAGTGATAACGGACGTCGATATGCTTCGTCCTCTCGTGGTACATCTGATCCTTCGTCAGATGAATGACACTCTGACTGTCGCAATAAACAACCACTGTATTCTGACCTGAAATCAGCTCTCCAAATAAACCTTTCAGCCAAAGAGCTTCCTTGATACCCTAGGTCACTGCCATATACTCTGCCTCCGTTGTAGACAAAGCAACAGTGTGTTGCAACGTCGCTTTCCAGCTAATAACCGTGCTCCCAACAGTAAACACATAACCAATCATAGATCTTCGTCTATCACGGTCTCCCGCGTAATCGGCATCTACAAACCCCATTAACGAATACGAAGATCGATCAAATTTCAGAGATAGCTTAGTTGTACCTTTTAGATACCGGAGAATCCACTTCACAGCTGACCAATGCTCCTTTCCTGGATTTGACATATAGCGGCTCACCACACTGACCGCCTGAGCTATATCTGGACGAGTGCATATCATAGCATACATCAGACTGCCAACTGCACTAGTATAAGGCGCACATGACATGTATGCCTTATCCTCCTCCTTCTTGAGACACAAGTCTACCGAGAGCTTAAAATGCGCGGCGAGAGGAATTCTTTCAGACTTGGCATTTTCCATGCCAAAACTGTAGGATCGTGTAGGTTATGGGTCCACAAACTATTACGCTAATCCCTAACTAATCAAACAATAAACGCAGCGGAAACAATTTAAAGAATAGTAGGGAAAAGGAACAAGCAAACCACAAATCGACTCGGGGGATTTTATAGAGGTTTGGCACCCCACCCGGGTCCTAGTCCTCTCTTGTAAGCTCCGCTCGACTCCGCGAGCTCCGCCTACGTCTTCACTATCCACTCCCCATTCTGGGCCGGGAGACAACGCCTTACAACCGTCAAACTCGCGAACAACCCTCGCCGAGCTTGGAAACCTCTTCTCACAATCCGAGAAGGATCACTTCGGGCTCTCACCGAAGTCTATACTCTTTTGACAACAAATGTAACTTGAGTGGGATTCACTCTCTAATTGAGCACAACAATTGCTAGATGATTGTATGATGAATGATTTGGAAATTAGGCTTTGAATGGCTAATTTGGAGCTTGGAGGTTGTAGAAAATCTCACTATAGGTTTGACACTTTGGAGTTGTGAAATCTTATGGAAAACTAAGTGTGAACCTCTATTTATAAGCTCCTAAAGATATCTAGCCGTTTGGACAAGATTTGATTGAGGTTTGTGCAAAACACACAAAACAGAAAATCGGATTCAGAAATCTGTCCAGAAACGGTCGACCGAAAGGTGTACCGGTTGACCGAACCCTTGAGTAAGTTAATGGATCGGTTGACTGAACATAGGTACTGGTCGACCTAACACTTAAGTTCTATAAGTCAACGGTCGACCGAACAGCTACTGGTCGACCGAACTACAGGGTTCGGTAGAGGGAAAACTCGATCGGTTGAACTAAACTTGTGTCGACCGATAGCAGGTAGATTTTACCTAATAGAACGGTCGACCGAACAAGGTATTTTGTTCGACCGGTTCAAAAATATTTGGGGGTGTATTAAGAGAAAAATGTGTATACGACAGTTGTATAATACGACAAATATAATGGTCGTATTTTTACCAAAAATAGCAAACGAAACGGTCGACCGAAGGTCTACCGGTCGACCGAACAGGTCTGGGTAAGCGGTTAACAGAAGTGTGATCGGTTGAACTTATTGGTCTGATATAACAAATATTGTGTATAACCGGTCGACCGAAAGGTGAACGGTCGACCGAACGCAGGCAAACTGGCGACCAAAGTTTTAGGTGTTTAGGTGATCTAATGAAGTCCAAATGATATGATATTTTGTGTGTGACTCCTACAAGGAACTTAGTGTGTGAATGCATGCATATTAGCTTAAGTTATGCTCAATTCACATAAGTTCCTAATACTCAAAGAAAGGTAAAATTACATGTCTTCAATCCTAGCTTGATTACATGTCTTGACTTGATTTTTCTTCTTTCTTGAGTCTTGATCGCCTGTAGAGGTTAGCACAAAGCAATATATATGCAATGCAATATGTGTGCTACTCTACATGATCATAATTAAGATTAGGTCAATTAAATCATCAAAACATAGATTAATGCCAAAAAGCCAACAAAAACGATGCAAGACTTTCTCAATATATTGCTGCTGGGAGAGAAACAAACTCTTGCATGTACGATCGCGACGTATCTCCATACCTAGAATCCTCTTTGCTGATCCGAGATCCTTCATCTCGAACTCAACCTTTAACAACTCCTTAAGCTCAGAAATTTTAGACTTGTCCTTAGCTGCTATCAACATATCATCTACATAGAGTAATAACAAAATAAGAGAGTCATCTGAAAATACCTTTCGGTAAACGCATCAGTCATACTGGGACCTGCTGTACCCATGTCCAACCATAAAAGAATTAAATCTTTTATACCATTGTTGAGGTGACTGCTTTAACCCATAAAGCAACTTCTTCAGCAAACAGAACTGATTCTCCTTACCCTCGACCACAAAGCCCTCCGGCTGGGACATGTAAATTTGCTCCTCTAATTCTCCATGTAGGAAAGCGGTCTTCACATCTAGTTGCTCTAACTCTAAATCATGAATTGCAACCAAACTCAACAAAACACGAATAGAAGTATGCTTCACAACGGGTGAGAAAATATCACTATAATCCACACCCTCCACCTGACTAAAACCACGAGCAACCAATCGAGCTTTGTACCTCACATCTGAGAGACCCTCGATTTTCTTCTTGAAGACCCATTTGCAGCTAACGACCCTTTTTCCTTTTGGAAGTTCTACCAACTTCCAAGTTTGGTTCTTATGAAGAGACTTCATCTCTTCATTCATTGCGCCCACCCAAGCAGCTGAATCGGGTGCCGAAATTGCCTCTGAATACTTGCTCGGCTCACCAGAGGCTCCAATATCTTCAGCTGCACTAAGAGCATATGCAAGGACTGATTCAGCGTATCTACGGGGTTTCTTGGTCAGCCACCTCTCTCTGTCCCTTGCCAACAAATACTCTTCATCTTCCTCAGATTTCGAACTCTCTCCTTGTGTCACACCAGTATCCTCATCAGCAGTCACTACCGGTGGCTCGACCTGAACTGGAGTCCCACTTGACACGGGAGTAGAAATAACAGTGTCTTTCCTGGAAGGTATCATAGCAAGCTCATTAAAGACAACATTTCTTTCAACCATGAGCTTCTGAGATTCTTTGCACCATAGACGATAACCCTTCACACCCAAATCGTAGCCAAGGAATATACACTTCAACGACCGAGCATTCAACTTTCCTTGATCTACATGTGCGTACGCTGGACAACCGAAAACTCTCAACTTGGACAAATCTGAAGCTCCACCTGTCCAAACTTCTTCCGGTGTTCTCATATCCAAAACGGTGTGAGGCGAACGATTCACTAAATAACAAGCGGTACACACTGCTTCTGCCCAAAAATCCTTAGTCAGGTCAGCATTCAAAAGCATACATCTAGCTCTCTCCAAGAGAGTTCGATTCAGACGTTCTGCTACTCCGTTCTGTTGTGGTGTGTGACGTACGGTTCGGTGTCTCACGATAACTTCATCCTTGCAGAAATCGTTAAACTCTGAGGAACAAAACTCTAAACCATTATCCGTCCTAAGAACCTTAATCTTTTTTCCTGTTTGATTCTCAATCATCTCCTTCCAGTGCTGAAAATTCTGAAACACATCACTCTTTTGTTTCAGAATATAAACTCAAGTCTTCCTAGACAAATCATCAACAAATGTGAGCATGTAGCGAGCTCCACCTTTTGATGGAACCTGAGAAGGTCCCCATAGATCAGAGTGGACATAATCTAAAGTGGCCTTGGTGGTATGCTTAGCTGTTGAGAAGCTGACCCTTTTCTGCTTCCCAAAAACACAAAATTCACAGAAGTCCCGACTGTCGATTTTCTGACTTCCAAACAAACCACGTTTGTTCAACACCGCCATGCCTTTCTCGCTCATGTGCCCCAACCTCATATGCCAGAGTTGGGCATTCTCCTCACCAGACAACGATGACGCTACAACTGCGTCACCTACAACAGTTTCTCCTTTAAGCATATAAAGCTTGTAGGGCCCAAGCTTCTTCCCTTCATCAGAATAAGTGATCCTTTGGTGATGGATAAGTTGTCATCCTCACCACTGAATTTGTAGCCCTTTGCAGTCAGGCTACCTACTGAAATCAGATTCTTGCTCGCCTTCGGAACATGTCGCACGTCCGATAAAATCTTGACTGGGCCATCATGGGTCCTCAATCTGACAGAACCAATTCCTGCAACCTCGCACCTGTCACCATTGCCCATCACAACCATTCCACCTGACATTGTTTCATAAGATGAAAACCAATGTTTATTCGGAGTTAAGTGGAATGTACTGCCCGTATCAATCACCCAACTGTCGGAAGCTTCAGAAGAACCTATAGCTGCCAATACAAAATCAGAATCGGACTCCGCAACGTTCGAACCTGACTGATCACCACTACTAGAACCCCTTTGCTTCTCTCTGTTCTGTAGCTTAAAACATTCTCATATCTTGTGACCCTTCTTCTTGCAGTAATGACAAATAATATCTTTGTCCTTCGACTTGGTCTTAGAGGTGTTCTTTGAGAAACTCCTCTCTTTCCCTTTACCACGAGCAACAAGTGCTTCACTTTTGCTCAACTCAGAACCATCAGACCTCTTCTCCATATCAGATTTGGAGGAGAGTATGTTTTTGACATCCACAAGAGAGATGTCGGTCCTGCTGTACATCATTGTCTCCACGAAGTGATCATATGAAGAACTCAACGAGCAAAGTAAAAGGATCGCCTGATCCTCATCAGAAAACCTTGCTTCAACCTTCTCCAAGTCCATGATGATTGCATTGAAATCATCCAAGTGTTGTTGAAGGGAGATACCCGACTTCATCTTGAATAGGAACAACTTCTTCTTCAAGATAATCTGGCTCGCAAGTGACTTCTTCATGTAGACTTCCTCTAATTTCTTCCACATACTTGCAGCCGTCTTTTCCTTCAACACTTCTCTCAAAACTTCGTCAGACAACGATAACTTTATTGTTGACATCGCCTTACGATCAAGCTTTTGCCTATCTTGATCGGACATTTCTTTTGGCAACCTGTCCATGCCCTCAAGAACTTCCTCCACCTCTTGCAGCACCAGAATTATGTGCATCTTGACTTGCCACTAGCCGAAATTAACATCTCGGCTCAACTTCTCAATCTTCCAATGATTTGCCATGAGTACTTGACAAAAGATCGATGAAAAAATCCCCAAATTCGGACCAAAAAGCTCTGATACCAGTTGTTAGGAATTAAAACCAATCCCAAATACGCAGCGGAACAGAAATCGCAAATCCAATCGGCTAAACTTGAGATCAAAATGTAAATCCAAAATCCAAACCACACAAAACACGTAAGATTTAACGTGGAAACCCAATGCGGGAAAAACCACGGACGACACAACTCTAAATCCACTATAAAGAAACGTATTACAAGAGATGCTTATAGGAGACGCGAACGAACCGACTAAACGACCCGGCTGAAATCTCTCCAAACGAATCACAAGGATTCTCTCTCTCTCTCTTTTCTCTCAAGAATGCAAAAGTGGACAATAGGAATTAACCATAAACAAATGGGAACAAAATTGCCGTTATATATTAGGCCTAAATAAGTATTAATTGCACAAAAATCGCGTGGAGAAATAAGCAAAACGTGGGCAGAACTGGGTCCAAACGGTCGACTGAACAGTTGCTTCGGTCGACCGATCCAATAACCGTATCGCGAACGGTCGATCGAAATTGAAGTACCGGTCAACCGAAAAACGACAGTAACTTTTCTGGCTTGCGCGAGTGCATACACGGTCGACCGTACACTTAAGTTCCGGTCGACCGAAATTCAACAAGCACTTTTCTCCCAGCTCTTCGAATGTTTCCGGTCGACCGAATCCAAGGTTCCGGTCGACCAAAAACCGACAGTAACTTTTTGCCCAACTCCAATTGTGTGCCCGGTCGACCGAACCTTAGATTCCGGTCGACAGAAAAACGACAGACACTTTGCTAGGCAATCCAACACACATCCGGTCGACCGAAACACTCCTTCCGTTCGACCGATCGTCTGTTTTTCTGCCCTAATACTTTAAACACATATTCAAGGTAAACAACAACAGGATTGGTCCGGTCCGATTCGGTCTATATCCCGAATTTTACTCACAAAATCTCAATTCAGTCCGGAACCGGATCAAACCGAAGACCGAATTTTGGTATCCCCGGGACTGAAGACCGGATTGAAAAAATTTGGTCTGATTCGGTGTGGACCGAACTTTGCTCTCCCCTACTCATATAGAGAAATATTTATTTTAAAATGTTAACCGTGAATGCATGGTTTTCAAAATATGAAAACTCGCGGTGGTCTATTATTATTATTTTTAAAGTTAAAAGTGTTTTTTTCTTCTTCCAGAAAAACCTTTTGAACCATATTTATAATGGTAATTTTCTTTTAATTTAAGCCCCACCCCATGTGAATTCATGGTTCCGCCACTTCCCCCTCTTGGCTCTAAATAAAGGTTCAGATATCAAGCTGACCCGAACAACATAAAATTATGTCGACGAGATCGGTTGGGTTTGCCCTCGGGTGAAGACATATCAGTAGAGAACAAACAATAGCAATTTTTCATATTCATATCGCGTCTAAAACGTGAATGTTCTTTGGAAGAAGAAAAAAAGTAATTTCATTGCTAAGAAGACGTGTTCCTAAGGATATGGAGAGAAAAAGATATGAAAGAAAATTAACGGGTATAAATATAATACATAGATTTGAAGTTTAAGCTGCAGAGGTTGGTGTAGACTTGGTATTGGTAGATGCAAGGATTGGGAGAGAGTGACATGGGGACGTAGTACAACTTTAATATCAATCAAACATTGTTATGAAGTTAAAATACACCACCTTTCGTGGTAGACATATATATCCAGAGGTGGCCTGTAAGTCCCCAAAACAGTAGAAATTCAAAATTTTAAAAGATATTCAAACGACATCAATATCAGATCACAGAGAACGCTATTGATAATATACATCAAATGTGCACCGTATACAAGAGTTGTCAAACATATGATTACATCAAAATACATCAAAAATACATGTAATCATAAAAACCTCAAAAAGACTACAGGATATGGCTTCATGTGCAATCACCTTCAGTCACCACCCACTCAAACCACTCTGGCTTGAAAAACAACATGCAACAATGCCTGAGTTTTCATAAGAAAAGTCCATAAACCTAGTCCACCTACATGCATACTATGTATAATGAAATGATCCTATCATACAAGTATATCATGGCACGCAATAATGCAATATAAATCTTCCCTATTCAGGGTACCACATGACATCTGTCCAACCAACAACAATAATGGGTTTCCCTAGCGAACCTATCGCAGGCACATGCACTGCTGGAAAATAAGGAAATCGCGTCGATTTTTTTTACCCATATTACGTCGATTGTATTGTTCCAATATACCGATGACATAAAAAGGAGATGTAAAAGGGAGGGAAATATCACGTCGGTTCAATAACCGATGTGATACACTTGGTATATCACATCGTTTCATGGATAACCAATGTGATATATCCCATATTTATCAAATAAATGCAGGGTATATCATGTGTAGGGACATATCAGTAGATTTATAACAAATAAATAATTATTTTTCTTCTGAAAAGAGCATATATCACGTAGGTTCTATTGAAAATATATATTTATTTGTTATAAATCTATTGATATGTCCCTACACGTGATATATGTGCCCACCGCTTGGGCGCCTAGAATCAACCGAGCGGCGAAACGGGTCCCCGTCGCTTGTTTCGCCGCCCAGGCGGGATGCCCCTGGTTGCCGGCCACGCCCCCCGCTACGGGGGGGGGGGGGGGGGTCGCCCGGGGCACCCCAGACTGGATGCCCATATTTTTTCAACCGCTAACTATGCTCTTACAAAGCAAACTCGCGAACACCCTCGCCGAGCTTGGTTTCTTCTCTCACAATCTGAGAGGGACGTTTCCACCGAAGCTTTTACATAGTGAAAACTCGCGAACATCTTCGTCGAAGTTGGACCTTCCTTCTCACAATCTGAGAAGATACTTGTTTAATCGTTTTAATACCACAAGTGCACGGCGTCGGTGAAGACCCGACAAGTATGGGTTGAATCCACAATGAGGTGTGTCGACTCTGGTTCTTTAGAAATCAACTGGAAAATAAGGGAAAAGAGATGTGATTGTGCTAACCTAAGCCACACTAAACTAGAAACTAACAAAGGAGAAAGATGAAAGCGCAAGACTACCAAAACGAAGATAAACAACTAACAAAAGAAAGATGGAATTCACTAAGAAAACCCCCTAAGGGGTGGAGTGTGTACACGTATGAAGTGAAATAAGTGATGAATGACGCATGTAAGCATGTATGTGTGTGTGTCGTGTTTGTGTTTTCATGCATAGGAAGTGTCTAAAGATGTGACAAAACCTATCAATCCATTCACTCAACGTATGAGCACAATTACTACTTGATTATTATAAGATTAGACTCAACATGAGAAGTGTCTACAGATATGGCAAGACTCATCAAAAACCATGAACTTATGTGAAGAACAAAACTAAGCATGAGAGGTGTCTAAATCTTATGGCAAAACTTATCAAAACAAAGTTTCTTCAATCAATCAAGCAAACAACCACAAATACAAAGACCTAACTAACATGTAGCATATTCAACAGGAAATTTCAGTCAATAAACATGAGGAAACTAAGCAAGGAAAGTGTCTAATTATTGTGACAAAACCCATAAAAAATCCTCAACATGTATATGATTAAAACACCCTCAATAAACAAACAAACATGCAAGTCTACACAATCAAAAATTCATCAAACATCCAAACTTCACAACATATATGTACATCATCTCCACCCCCAAAGGGGATGGAACTACTCACTACACATTATGTTAGCAATTAAACTAAAGAAGAAAGACATTCTAACTAGTTATACTAAGATTAGAAAATCAAAACTAAGTTAAGCATGCAAGCATTAAAAAGAGAACATTAAAAACAAAACTATGAAAAATTATTTAATTTACATGACTCACATTACAAGTAGCAGCATTCTTCTCCACTTGAGTTTTGCTTTAAGACTTTACTCCAAATAGAGAGAATGACACCAAGCAACGAGTGAATACAAAAGGAGAGGAAAATTCTATGTATGCGGGGTGAGGCACATCACATCTCCCCGATGCAGCCCACATCGTGACCTGCACATACGGCCCGATACAACCGCATTTCAGAACACCCATATTATTATTTTTTGGGTTTTTTTACTCTGATTTTTTTAATATTAACTTATTGATATTAGAAATTATTCAAAAATTTAGCTAATTTTTTAGTTACATGTATATAATTTATAACTAATATATCTATATTATATTATTTAATATTAAATCGCAAACCGTATATACACTCACATCGTATCAGCATCCCGTATTTCTGAACCTTGGGTTAGATAGAGGAGCGACAAACATTTTGTTGCTCCTTGATAAAATCAAACACCTTTGGTCAAGAGAAAGGAAGCGACGCGAAAGAGGAGAGCACGAAGAGGTCGGGTGTTGAGTCAAGAAATCCATGGTCGTGGATATTTGGAGTATGAGACATCAAAGCATAGGAAGTTTGTCGAGTTAAAGACATGCCAAAGAGTTTTGATGAGAGTGGCCTCATTAAAAAGATGTAAATCTTTAAAATTGAAGCCACTGGCTCGCTTGCTAAGCTTAAGTTTATCCCGTGCACATGAGTAGAAAGATGGACAGTCATGACAATCCCACCAGAAATCGCACACAATACCGTTGTTGTTTTTACATTGTTTTTTTAGAAATTAAGGACAGACATAAAGTAGGTGGGAAGCGAGAATAACATGGACTTGGCAATGAACGTTCTTGTGGGGGAGAGAGAGCGAATTTTGCTTCCAACAAGCCATTTTGCGTTGTGATTTTTGGACAATGTCATTAGTGCAACGATTTGAAATGTGTGACCCAACCAAGAATGTTCCCTAATATTTATCCTTTGCTGTCATTTTGTTGAATCCAAAGGCTTGAATAATGTGATCTTGGATGTCAAGTGATATATGTAACGTCTCCGAAAACAGCGAAAAATTTAAACAATATAAAAGACTGTCAATGGTCAACAAGGGCACGTCACGGGAAACAACCAACATATATATAATATAAAAGATCCCCGTGGAAGTCAAATATACAAACTGACTGTGATTACAACAAAAACTATACAATATGTAATCACCTCAAAAAGGAAGAGACTGACAACTACAGGATCGGATCCCGGGGGCACTCTCCTCAGTCACCACCTCGACTCTAATGCAACTCGCTACCTGAAATGAAAACAATTGAAACATGTCTGAGTTCCCTGAAGGAACCCCGTATGCCAAACCTCCTAAAATACAAAATGGAATTAAAGACAAAGCAATGCAATGCACATGATCATCCACCTCGGGCCCACAATAATGCCATCTCCGCCTCCGCGGTACTGAACCACTCCTGCCACCACAAGGGTCAAGTCAGTCCACCGCTGCCTCACAAGGGTCAGTCGGCACCACTGCTCCCCGAAAGTGCAGAAAGGAACCCTGACACTACGTCGCCACCCCAGGAGCGAGTCAGCCCGCCGAATGCACAACTCGGGCCAGACGACAACCGCTGCTCCCCCAAGAGCCGCCAGACGCGCACACTGCCGGAACATCCTCGGCCTACCGACAAACCCCAGCAAACAGCCCAAGGTTTACGACACTCATCTCTCACACCCCGCTCGATATGAGAGGCCAACAATAATACGCCCCCGTCGAAGGTGAAATACGTCGCTCTCAAAGCCGGTAATCGACCGTCGCCTCGGAGCCGGTAGTCGACCTATACTCGACGGCTCGCGTGTGGATAAATCCACCAACCTGCGGCAGATCGGTCGACCGCTACAAGCACACCGGTCGGCCGGTCCTCCACACAGTACTCGGTACTGTACAAACAAGTCTATCGGTCGAACCACGCCAACCGAAATACCGACCAATCGGTCGAACAAAAGTCATCTAGCGGTCGACCGTTTGGAAGGTCTACGCTATACATTTTATATACATATATATCCTGTCGGTCGAACCATGGTCCGTTCAACCGATAAGAAGGCCTGCATGAATCCTGCCCACTGTATTCGGTCAACCGGAACTCTTCCGGTTAACCGGGTCAACAAGCACTTCACTACAGGAAAACTGCACGCGGTCGGTCGACCGGATCCAGAGCGGTCGACCGTTTAGATGGTCAACGCTCTTAACCGACCTTGCGCAGTTCGGTCGACTGAGACACACACTCGGTCGGCTGAAGGCCTGTCTACCTATCTACTGGGTTCGGTCGACCGAAACAACACCGGTCGACCGGCTAATGTAACCCTTAAATTCCCGCTAAAATTTGGCATAAACGGTCGACTGTCACACAGACATCGTTCGACCGTTTTCGGGCAGTAAGTTAATATTTATAAATATCGGTCGACCGACCCAACTACCGGTCGACCGAACAATACATCTTCCCACTGGACAGGCATCATATAGGCGTCGTTCGGTCGACCGAACCCGCAATCGGTCGACCGAACAGAACGTCTTCAACCTCCGTCCAGTTGGGTTTTCACCGGAGAAACGGCACCAACCCCCCCCCCCCCCCCCCCTACACTCCCACACATCTTGGGGAGTTACTATGAAGACTTGGCATACCTTATTGAAGCTCGTGGACGCCTCCCAAGCTTTGACAAACTCAACCCAACTTCTTCTCCTTCACTTCTTCTCCTCTCTCACTCTCTGCTTATTCTCAATTCACTCTCCCCAACGTTTCCCTCACACTTCAGCAAAAATATTCTTTAGCTTAACCTTATCTCACTATATATATATACAATTTAACTTACCACCTCCACCTCCTCAAATCCTACACCAACACCTCATCCCCCCAAGTCTATCACCTCTCCTTCCATTCATCCAACACATCAGCTCTCTCCCGATTTACACCAACTTTATCTCCTAAATATATACTTACTTTTACTCTCACCTCCATATCTTCCAATTATCACCTTTGGCTTAAGTCTTATCTTTTCAAAGATCAAACCAATCCATTAAACTAAAAACCATCCAAAGCATAATTAATGCTTAAGTAGAGTTTAGGATTCTCACAATACATCTTTCCCAGAGTGGATAGAGCTTTTGCTAATGTTAATTACTTGACCAGAAGAGTTGAAGAAGTTCTGAAGTATTGTCATAAGCGATTGTAATTCGTTCAAATCAACCTTCCCAAAGAGTAGTAAATCGTCTGCAAATGAGAGATGAGTGAGTGGAGACATATGTTCTGAGTGGAGAATACCCAATATATGATTTCCTGTTAATGCTTGACAAGTAGATTGGAAAGATACTCCTTTAGTCGAGTTGAAGTGGCCAACTAGCTAACCATTGAGTATAGAGAATGAGGTTGTGGAGATGCATTGTTTGATGAGGTACACAAATTGTGGGTGAATGTTATATAGCTGAAGTGACTGAATTATGAGAGACCAATTCATTCGATCAAAAGCTTTGGAGTGGTTCACTTTAAGAGCAAAGCACCGAGAAACGCAAGAACGAGAGCACGCCATTGAGTGAAATACTTCTTGGGCAGTGATTATGTTGTTGTAAATATGTCACCCTAGAATAAAAGTTGCTTGATTGCGGGAGATACATGACACAATTGATGCCGTTAGTCTTTTAGCAAGAATCTTGGTGATAATCTTGTAGAAGACATTCATGAGGGAGATTGGGCGGAAATCTCTAATTTGCATGGGATTGTCAGTCTTCGGGATGAAAATAATGTAAGTGCACTACTACAGAAAATGAAATATACGTCGGATGTACGGGGGTATATGAAGGGAATATACGTCGGATATAAACACTCCCAGATCCGACGTCTATGTGTATGTCGTCTATACATAGACGTCAGTTGTATGTATCAGCCAACGTCTATACTTAACGAATAGACGTCGGTCATTCTATAGGACCGACGTCTATTCTTTAGGTATAGACGTCGGTGAACTAACAGACGACGTCTATTCCTAAAGAATAGACGTCGAATGATACATAAAACTGACATTTATTCATTTCTTCAGAGGAACACACGTCAGCTAATACAAACAGCCGACGTCTATTCCTAAACCTGAAAAAAAAGCATCCTGCACCAAATTCGTTCACAAATGCTCACACTTTCATCCACATGTACATACAAGCACAAACACACAAGCATACATGCACAAATCGAAACATACAACCATGCATGCACAAACACAAACATACAAGCATACACAATCATTCAACACACTTGTAATTAATTCATACATAAATAATTGACATTCATTCTAAAATTGAGGTGATTATATTAAGGCATAAATTGTAGGTATGTAATACAAGTGAACTTGTTAACTAAATTACAAAAAAATGCTAGCGACAGAAGAACATCTTAACATCAACATGTTTCTGATAAAATATCGAGCCCATCGGTCGCGAGTTTCATCGAACTCCTGTTGCGAGAAGGGATCACTACTTTTTGGAAAGACCTATCAAAAAATACAAGTAAAATTTTTAATAACTAAATATTGAAACTACAACTATACAAGTGAATAACGATCTACATTACCTCAGATAGTCATACGTCTTGAGTTGTCAATTTGAGGATTTCCTCCATGTATCTCATTACGTAGTAACCACATTCCGTATTTTCAACCTGCTTCCGGTACTACAAACATAAAAATCCGCTAAATATATGTTCCTAACTTAATTAAAAAAATGGGAGAGAACGTACTCTCATTCCATGCTATGTTATTCCTGCTTTTGTGGTTGTTTTCCTGCCACTTAAAACTCTGTAAACCTTAATTGCCCTGAGTAGCAGAAGTTAAACCTTCATTCAATAATACTAATAGAATCTACGAATTACAAATATGATAACTAAAATGAACTTACAAATTTAGAAGTTTCTTTATTGAGTCCCTTGGTTTATTTGACCCCAACGGATCAAACCAATATGCCGAATTAGTCGTGACGCATACAACGACAAGCATCCAATGAGCCCTGTTATATATATAATTAGAAGCATATTAGAAAATAAAATTCAACTTTGAATTACAAAGTTTACCTCTCATGATAAGGGAGCAGATAATATCTTTTGTCTTCTTCTTTCAAGAGAGTCCCAAGATAACCCGATTTATCGTCATTCCCGTATATATATGTAGATGGACTGATAAATCCAAATACTTGATCGTCGACAAAGACTGACATTCTGGCGTCATAAAGATGTTTACAAGTATAAAAATTATACTTTATTACAATGTCGATAAAATTATTCAATACATTTCACTGTATGCCAAAGAAATACTTACGTCACTTGCACGTCAATAATCATGATACACAATGAATTCATCGCCAAGAACTGCATGATATCCTCTTTGGTGACGTACAAAGCCGGAGGCAACCCTTTATCCCCCTCCTCCAACTCCCAGTTACTTAAGGATTTTGCTTCCCTACCTACCATACATTGATACAGTATTTTGCACCTACTTGGAAGCAAATTAATGTTGATCGGAGATTGGTTGTTTGACCATTTGCTCCGCGGGATTGACACCTTACAGATATACTATTTACTACTTATATATGTTTTAAACACACAATGGAAAAATTACTAACAACAATTCAAACTAAGAGACAAAATGAGTGGAATCACGATCCAGCAAACGCGCGTCCTCCTTCTTTTCGAACGCGTCCTCCTTCTTTTCGAACGCGCGTCCTCCCTCGAATCTACCAAATATAGATAGAATCCAACCTAAATAACTGAATTTCTCTTATGATAAAACTTGACATTTTAATGCACATTTAATTCATGAGCTCTTAAAACAAAATTTAAGATTTAGTTACTTATATATTTTATACGACCCCTTAAGCTATGAACTTCACTAATCTTTTGTTTAGGACATTTATTGGTTTATATTTGGCTTTAACAAATGTTGTTAACATTTTAACAATTTGAACGAGCAAATACTTAGGAGACCAACTTCTAACAAATTTTAACGAGCAAATACTTAACAACCACAACCACTAACATCACAACCACAACCATCAATCCACAATTCCAAACAAAAAATCCAGAAAACACAAACACAATCAATCATAAGCACCTAAATCCACAAACATCAAGACACACAAAAATTACATCTTTGATGACGGCGGAAAGGTTGCCGGTAACCTTGTTGTTGACGATGACATTCTCGTCCCTATACAAAATATGAACAAAAATCGAAATGTTGGATTCGAACGAGAGGAGAAGTTTACCAAGAAAGAAAATAATCATTACTCCACCAAAAATCCGAAAATAAACCAACCAAAACTAACTTAACATTTACGGTGGTTAGGGATGTGGAGGAAGACGGAGGAAGAAGGAGGAGAGGTTGGGACGTCGTTGCGGTGCCGGAGATGCTGCAGATCGATCGGAGATCGGTCGCGGAGGAGGGTTCAGTCGCGGAACGGCTAGGGTTTGGTTGGGTTTTCGTCTGAAATGAATGACATAAAATGCAATTGTTCGATTTCTTTAAGACCTATAGACGTCAAATGTTCTAGACAACCGACGTTTATATGCATGGGGTATAGACGTCGACCGTCTATAACATACGACGTCTATAGGTCGACGTTTATACCCTATAGACGTCAGATGCACATGATATTCCAACACCCGACATCTATGGGTCGACATCTATACCCTATGGACGTCGGATAAACTCGATATTCAATAGCTGGCGTCTATAGTACTACATAGACGTCGGCCATTGTAATGACCAACGTCTATGCTATCTTCTCCCTACTAGACATCGGCTGTTATAACAACTGACGTCTATTGGACGACGAGTAAAGTCTATTCTGCACTAGTGGTTTGATTTGATCCGGGAGGGAGGACCCCCATTTGGTAAAAGATGTGGATAGATTGGAATAAAACATGTTGTATAGATGTCTAGAACTTTTGATAAAAGAGTATTAGTCATTAAGATATTGTGTTATCAATTAGAATCATTGAGATATTGTGTTATCAATTAGAATCATTTGTTGTATTTATTAAATCTTTCTATTATTGTACAATCATCACCTCTATAAATACAAAGCTCAACCCATTGTGGAGGGTGGGCACTCATTCCAAATACATCCTCATCCTAATTTGGTATCAGACAAAGGTCGATCCTTCTTTTCTTTCTTTTTTTAATTCCTTTTTCCCCCTCAGCACCATCCCCAACACTCCTTTGGTCATCGTGATGCCGTCATCATCAAATACTACCACTCCCACTATCACGAATGTGTCCCACTTCCTCACCATCAAACTGACACCTACCAATTTTCTCCTCTAGAAAACCCAACTAATGCCACTCTTCACAAGCCAAGGTTTGGTTGATCATATCTCTGGTGACACATCGGCACCCGCGTCCCATACTTCGGAAGGCAACCCAAATCCCCTCTATACGGCATGGTATCTCCGTGATCAACAAGCCTTGACGTGGTTACATGCGTCTCTTTCCGAGGAGGTTTTTCGACAAGTGGTGGGTCAAACAACAGCGAGGGGTGCATGGCTTGCCCTTGAAACTGCCTACGCATCACCATCACAAGCAAGAATTCTTCAATTACATATGCAACTTCATGGACTTCATCAAGGCGATCAACCAGTCGTCGTATTTCTTCACAAAGCAAAAGCTATCGCCGACGATCTCGCTGCCATCGGTCGTCCCCTCGCCATCGAGGACTTCAATGCTTTTGTGTTTAAGGGGCTGAACGCAGACTTCAAAGATCTTGTCACTGCTCTCGCAACAAGAGGTACCCCACTTCCATACCCGGAACTTCTTGGATTTCTCTCAAGTCATGAAATTCGGCAGCAGCTAACCGCCCCTGTTATCGCCACCGGTGAGAATCTCGTCGCTCACGTTGCTGTTACTGATGATGGCAAGTATTTTCGTGGACGTGGTCGCAGCAGGGGTCGTGGGCGCAACTCTTTTCCTCCGTGTCCATGTTGTAATCGCACCAATCATCCCTATGATAGGTGCTTCCAGAGGCTTAAGCAACTTTCAAATATGGCACCTCCACCACATGCCCATGCTTCCCCCTATCCACCTACTTCTACTCCTACTGCATCAAACAATCAACTTGCGGCTCTCTATGCTCAAGCCGCTCAAGGTGATCATTCATTCGTTGTCGACTCTGGCGTGACGCATCATATGCTCTCGGATCTATCATCTTTGTCTATTCATCAAGAGTACACCGGTCCGGAGAACGTGAAAGTTGGAAACGGTGCAGGTTTGCCTATCTTACACACCGGCTCATCCATTATTTCTTCTCCTTCTTGCTCTTTACAACTCCATAATGTTCTTCATGTGCCGGCCATGACTCACTGTCTTCTATCAGTCTCTAAATTAACACGTCATAATAATGTCTCTATTGAGTTCTTTCGTGATCGTTTCTTTGTAAAGGGAATTCCGTCGGGGAAACCTCTGCTCACCGGACCACTTGATGGGGAGTTCTATCGATTACTACAGCCGTCCACCACCAATAAGATCGGGTGCATGCAAGGTGTTTGTTGTTTTGCTGCAACCAGTCAACCTATTTCTCTTGATGTTTGGCATGCTCGTTTTGGGCACACCTCTTTTTCTACAACAAAGGATATTATCTCTCGCTTTTCACTGCCTCTCTCTAGAAGTTCGCAACCCACAGTGTGTCACGGATGCGCACTTGGCAAAGCTCACCGGCAACCACTTCCACTAACATCAACGCTTGCCTCGACTCCATTGGCTCTCGTGCATGCCGACGTGTGGGGCCCTACTCCCACACCCTCAAGCAGCGGGAATCGATTTTAGGTTACATTTTTGGATGATTTTTCCAAGTTCATTTGGTTCTTTCCTTTAAAAAATAAGTCCGATGTCAAAGATATTTTTATTTCATTTCAAAAAATGGTGGAACGACAATTTTCTTGCAAATTATTGTGTTTACAAAGTGATGGTGGTGGTGAATTTATAGCTCTACGATCTTATTTTCGTTCTCAAGGAATTCTTCATTGGATTTCATGCCCCCATACCCATGAGCAAAATGGATCCATCGAGCGACGACACCGACATATAGTCGAACTGGGTCTTGCCACCATGGCCCATGCCTCCATACCATTTCGCTTTTGGGATTTCATATTTGAGTCTATTGTCTCTCTTATAAATCAAAGTCCATCTTCTGCTATTGGCGGTGCTATTCCCATCACCAAACTATGTGGATTCATTCCAGACTACAAATTCCTTCGTATTATCGGTTGCCTATGCTACCCATATCTTCGTCCGTACAACCGCCACAAGACACAATCCCGATCTGCCCGATGTGCTTTTCTAGGTTATCCTTCTCAATATAAAGGTTATAGATGTCTTGATTTAACTACATGACAAATATATATATGTCGTCATGTTGCATTTGATGAACAACAATTTCCTCTCGTTGGTCATCTTTTTTCTGACGCCTCACCACGCACTCGTGAACCTACTCCTTGGCTTGAGATCATCACAACCTCTGCAACACCACATGAGCAAATGGACCAGCCCACAAATCATGATGCAAATCCATCATCTTTGCCTCATGCACGTGATGAGTCCACCAATACCCTCGATGACTCAGCAGCTACAACACCTTCTAGTGCTCCCACTTCGTCACCCGAACACACATCAAACCACTCACCTCTTCGTCATCATCACATGGTGACACGCACAATGGCTGGTACACGTCGCCCTTCCACTCGTTACGCTCTACTCACAACAGCCTCTCCAATGGAACCTCGCAACTATTCTGAAGCTTTGAAACATGTTGAATGGCGACATGCCATGGTTGAAGAGATGAATATCTTGATAAAAAAATGGCACTTGGGAGCTTGTACCACCACCAATCTCGTGCAATGTCGTTGGCTGTCGATGGGTTTTCAAACTTAAACAGAATGCTGATGGCTCCATCCATCGTCACAAGGCACGTCTTGTCGCAAAAGGGTTCCATCAACGGCCGGGCTTAGATTTCCACGATACATTCAGTCCGGTCATTAAACCCACCACCATCCGTCTTCTTCTTAGCCTTGCGACATCATCTAAATGGCCTCTTCGTCAACTTGACGTCCAAAATGCATTCTTGCATGGAGTTCTTCGTGAGGAGGTGTACATGACTCAACCACCGGGTTTCACTGATCCTGCTCGTCCCTCCCATGTATGTCGTCTCCGAAAGTCCCTATATGGTCTCAAACAAGCCCCTCGTGCATGGTTTCACTGCCTCTCTACTCATCTTCAAACTCTTGGTTTTATGGGTTCTAAAACTGATTCCTCTCTTTTTATCTATGCCAAAGGTTCCACTAGGACTTATCTTCTAGTATATGTTGACGATCTTGTTATTACAGGAAATGACCAATCTCATATTAACATCGTCATTGCATCTTTAGCCTCCACATTTGCAATTAAAGATCTAGGTATGTTACGTTATTTTCTCGGCCTCGAATTGCTTCCGCACTCATCTGGCTATGTTCTCTCACAACACAAGTATCTACTTGATATTCTCACTCGCCTCAACCTTGATGGAATTAAACCTGCACGCACCCCTCTTGGGACAACACCTCTTTTGATCTCCGACGGCGATCCACTTCCAGATCCGACCCTCTATCGCAGTACAGTTGGAGCCCTACAATACCTCACGATCACTCGACCAGATATTTCCTTTGCCGTAAATAGAGTTTGCCAATTCATGCATGCCCCTACTACAACGCATTGGACAGCCGTCAAGCGTATACTACGATATCTTAAAGCCACCTCTGCGCACGGTCTTCATATACGACGCAGTTCCTCCATTCAACTTCAAGCATACTCTGACTCTGATTGGGCCGGTTGTCCCGATGACAGACGATCAACTGGAGGCTATGCCATTTTTCTAGGAGACAATCTTATTTCTTGGTCATCCAAAAAGCACTCCACTGTTTCTCGGTCCTCAACCGAGGCCGAGTATCGTGCCCTTGCAAACACAACCGCCGAACTCATGTGGCTCACGTCTTTGTTCAAAGAATTACAATTGTCCACTCTACGGTCGCCTATTTTGTGGTGTGATAACCTCGGCGCCACTTACTTGTCTGCTAATCCTGTGTTCCATGCATGCACTAAGCACGTCGAAATTGACTTTCACTTTGTGCGAGATCAAGTTTCTCAAGGCCAATTGGATGTTCGATTCCTACCCACATCTGATCAATTAGCTGATGTTCTCACAAAAAGTCTTGGTTGCGACAAGTTTGAAGCATTTCGAGACAAACTCCATGTTATTCATTGGACCATGGGTTTGCGGGGAGGTATTAGTCACTAAGATATTGTGTTATCAATTAGAATCATTGAGATATTGTGTTATCAATTAGAATCATTTGTTGTATTTATTAAATCTTTCTATTATTGTACAATCATCACCTCTATAAATACAAAGCTCAACCCATTGTGAAGGGTGGGCACTCATTCCAAATACATCCTCATCCTAATTAAGAGATGGGAAGTCCATCTGATCCATGGCTCTTTTCTGGTTACGGGGAGATTAGGAATGAATTTGTAGCGTCAGATTTGTGTGGGTAATGCTAGTGGAGACTCAGATGGATATTAGCGGTGGAGGAGCACTGGAAGGGTTGTGCAAAGTGAGTACATATTTGTCGAGCAAGTTGAACTTGATTAGAAATTGTCTGACCCGACTTGGAGCTGCGTAATTATTTTTTCGATGGACGAACAATGGCTGATATGTGGAAAAACTTGGTATTTTTATCTCTAGTTTGGATCCAGAGCTGGCGGTACTCAATCGGATCTCATCAAGTACAAAGAGGTGTTAATGTTCTTTAATTAATGCATGAGTGACATGAGGGGTATCATGGTCTAGGACAACATCTAAATCAAGAATTTGTTGTTCCACATGTTTAAGCCTTTTCCTCCATCCATGCAGATGATGGCCAGCCCATCTGTAGAGAAGAGTTTAGTAGAATATGTAAGGTTTGCATAGGAAGAAGTACATGAGATAGTTCCGTAGGATTTTGTGTCATGTACTTGTGTATATTTTAAAAAAATTACAAGAATTTAAGATCACTTTTCATAATTTTCAACAATTTTATGTACAAATTTCTTAATTGTATTTTAATATATATAATAAACTATTTAATATTGAAATACATAGATTGAATCATACGTAAAAGATTATTGAATCTCATTTACCAATAGGATGATGGGTTGCGTGTCGGATCGCCTTAGAATTCCTCCAAGTGTTCACCAAACTCTAAACAAGATTAGAGAGATCGACGCTAGATAATCAATCTCTAATTCAAGACTAGAATCTAACTAGTTACCCATTCAATACTCCAGAGAATTGAATCTGTCAAACACTTAGGTAACAAGAAAATTTTCAGATGGATTTGGTGGAGAAATATAGAGAGGAGAAAATTTTGCATTCATTTAAACACGGAAGAGATGAGAGACATATTTATAGGGCTTCCTCCATCCCACATCATGTGTAACTCACTTACACATGATCCATTGTTAATAGCTCCTCTAAACCAATCATATTTTGACACGTAATCATCCAAAAACCTCATCTGACCAAATTTGAATAAATCCAATCCATGATCCAAAAAAATCTTTTATTAATTCAGGCAAAGCCGTATCCAAACTAGGGGTGCACACGGGTCGGGTTGAACCCGAAACCGACCCGAACCCGACTGGTCGGGTCGGGTTGGGTCGGATTGGTAGGTGTGTCGGGTTGGGTTGGGTTAAAAATTTCGGAAACCCGAATTTTCGGGTCGGGTTCGGGTTGAAGGGGTCGGGTTGACCCAACCCGACCCGAACCCGCTAAAAAAATGCCCTCTGACCCGTATACCCACTAATAACCCGAATACCCATTAATCCCTCCCGACCACAGCACCCCCAATTCCCGACCTCACACTCACGCTCGATCCCCCTACCGGTCGATCCCCCTCACGCTCACGTTCGATCCCCCGTCGGTGCATCCCTCTCCCGCTCTAGTTCCTCCTCTCCCTCACGCTTCATATCATCGCCGTCCGTCTCTCTCCATATCGTCGCCCGGTTGAAGGTCACCGTCAGACGCCGCCGTTAGTCGTCGATCTCGCTTCACCAACACGGCGTCCTCTTCAAACTCGGTGCAGGTAATTTCAAACTTCCATTTAGGGTTAGCGTTACTGTTAGGGTTTTAGTAAGGGTTACTGTTAGGGTTCCGATTATTGTTAGGGTTACGGCTAGGGTTGTTGTTAGGGTTTTGATGCTAAATTTCTGGAATTTCGGATTAGTGTTCCGTTTTGTGGAATTTGTGGAATTTCTGGAGTTAGGGTTAGGGTTTTCATTCTTGTGTTTTACATGTACAATGAATAATGATGTTGTTTTGATGCTTTTATTTAAACATATTTGTTAGGGTTAAACCATGTGTAGGATTAGGGTTAGGGTTTTCATTCTGGAATTTCCAGTTTGATGTTGTTGTTATGTACAATGAATAATGATGTTGTTTTGATGATTTTATTTAGTCGTTTTGATGTTGTTCAAATTTTGTTGCTGTTATGTGCTGAGATCATGTCATCTTATTATTGGTAGATGTCATCTGATCAACAAAAAGATCATGTAGAGGGGCTTGACATTATTGATGAAGTGGTCGAACCAAGTAGTACTAGATCAGAACTGAAAAGTGGTCCATATCATTTTTATTGCTTACATTTCAGGAATTATTTAGCACTTGGTGTGCAAATACTTCATGTCAAATTTTCGGGTTCAACCCGACCCAACCCAACCCGACCCGAAAATTTCGGGTCGGGTTGGGTTCAACCCGAACCGGTTCGGGTTCGGGTTCGGGTTGGGTTTTCCCCTAACCCGAAATTTTCGGGTTGGGTCGGGTTTCACCTCCAACCCGACCCAACCCGACCCGTGTGCACCCCTAATCCAAACGGTCGACCGAAATAGTTAATCGTTCGACAGATTGGTTACAAATCGTCAATTTCGGTCGGACAACACGTCCAACTGGTCGACCGATTCACCATAACCAAAAGTCCATGGTTTCGGTCGAGCGACACGTCCAAACGGTCGAGCCAAAACGGTCCATTGTTTCTCAATCAGGAAAATCCATGATTTCGGTCGAACCAAGTTTGTCGAACGGTCGACCGTTTCTCAATCGAGTAAAGTCTCTGATTTCGGTCGAACCACGTTTGCCAAACGGTTGACCGGTTTGATCGATTTATGCCTTAATCAAATTTTGGATCAATATCCAATAAAATCTGATCTTTAGGGTTTTGGCAAATTTATATTTTATAATGTTACGAACCACATTATAATATGCAACATATTATCATATATAATGTCAACATTATACCTCATAATATATTTACATCTCATATAAATTTATCGATTATTCTAACAAGGCCGTAATCACGACACATTGATTTCAATATTTTACCACATGTATTTCAATACATCATATAAAATGAAAAATCAAATTTCTTATTTCCCAGTTCTATGGTGTGACTTATAGGAGAATCTAAGTTATGTTAGCAATGATATAAAATATTTATATCATAAACTATAAGTGGTATCTAAGTACACATTATATTTACCAAATAAGAAATATTTTTTGCTCACTCGAACTAAACACGATTGATTTAGTGATATTTAATATTACTTGTGTCTATCCATTGCCTCATGATATTGAGAACATTATAAAAAGTAGAAATGTGTAATCTTTGTATATATATTCATTTCTTGATCTCTCAAACTAATTATAAATATGTAACTATACATAAGTTACATTGTGCATATTATAATTTTGCTTTATCAAGGGACCCAACAATATCATCACTTAAGTCAAGAGGGGCAATAATAATATTTTGACATATCACATTTTTCTCCGCAAGTTATGTATAACCAACTAATACATTGATCACTATACGTATTGATAGCTTTTGATAATAATCAAATCATACACTTCTAATTATGTGAAAAGATAAATCTCATATCCTAGGATTCAAAGACACAATGAAACATTAATGACAAATTCAATTTCATAATTTTCCATTTGTTAGGTGAATTCAATATATGAAAGAAACATTTTCTATTTCATATACTCACGTTGTTAAATATTTGTAAAACTACAATATCTCGATTTTTTCAACCAACGTGACAATCTTAACTCGGTAATCAATGTCTCATGTTAATTACCATAATTATGAATTACTTTTGATTTACGTAAACCATTATATTTTAGAGTTATAGGTTAAGGACCAAGAACTTATTTCTTAAAACTTTCAAAAACGAATTCATTAACGAGGGTCAAAATGTTCAATATATTAAATTTATAAAAAATATATTTAAAAGTAAAACAAAGCTTCTGAAGTTACTAACGGGGGCGATCAGAAGAATGATTCCCACTTTGCTTTTCAGCATACGACAATATCGCATTAAAATCTCTCTGATAAAGTAATAGATCAACAAGTTGGTAAAAATGCTGTGAATTGCTTTCCACACAAGTGTACGACGCACGTGGTTCGCCGTAGACACATGCAATGGTCCAGGAGAAGGATACCGAACGTATATTGATTTTCGGGATTTTTACTTGGATGCACCTCCAAAAGTTATTTATTGGGTCTCTGCACTCGTGTATTTTTTTTATTGCTCCAGAACGTTCACAAAACAAATTAATTACTTGAGTGCACATCCTTCTAACACCGTTAACGGATTTCGTGACACCGTTAGTTGCCCCTGTTAAGTTCGAATTTTAACGGTCAACTCAAAGTCAAACGGTCGACCGAAAACCAATTTGACTCTCAATTCGAGATGATTGAGTCTAAATATGCTACTTGACACCTAATTAGACATCAATTAAGTTCAAATCCAAACGGTCGACTGAAAGCCAAATGGTCAACCGAAAACCAAATTGACTCACAATTTGAGTCGATCGAGTTTTCTAGATACTTTCGATGTTAATTAGAGCTTGAATTGGTGTCTAATTAGGTGTCAAGTAACATATTTAGACTCGATCACCTCGAATTGAGAGTCAAATTGATTTTTCGGTCGACCGTTTGGATTTGAACTTAACGGGGGCAACTAACGGTGTCACGAAATCCGTTAACGGTGTTAGAGGGAGGTGCACCCAAGCAATTAGTTTGTTTTGTGGGCGTTCTGGAGCAATAAAAAAATACCCGAGTGCAAATGCCTAATAAACTACTTTTGGAAGTGCACCCAGCAAAAAAAACCCATTGATTTTCCTCACATAAGCCCGAGATCGCCAGACATGCCATTAGAAGGAACTGCAAATGATAAATATTGTCCCCAACGCGACAAAATTTTCATTGATTTGTTATAGTCACATGAGTTTCGGAGACAAAGACAAAACTGGCTTAACCGAGCGTGCATATTAAGGTGTCAAATTATTCGACGTCGGGGAGTTTGCTTCTTCATCGTTATTTGGGTCGAAGGTGAGGCTTTTGAATTTTTTTTTGTTTGATACGATCACGAATTGTGTAGTGGCCTCTATTTGAAGACAATGAAGCTATAAGTAGTAGTAATAATAAGAGAAATCGAAATACAGACAAAATTGGTAATGGGCCTGCCACATGAAATATTGGAGATGAATGTGGGATAGAACCATACTTATAAAACTACCTTCGTGAGGAGAACGATATACCAAAGTAGTGCAACCATCTCTCTTGAAGTTTGCATGAGACAGAGGGACTAGACGCGAACTCGATGGATTGAGGTTGGTGTGTGATGTGGAGGGACGGACGTCTGTTAGAAATTTGTTTAAATATGTGTGTTGTAGTTATTTTAGGTGTGTATTAGTTTTATTGTTTGTTTTTTTTATCTTGTGTGTTTCTTTTATCTTGTGTGTATTTTGTTCCGTATAAATTTAAGAGAGAGTTCTAATTCCGTATCTATATTCATCTTTATTATATTTTAATCCGTCTTTCGTTGTAACATGTTTTCAGAGTTGCATGTAGGATTGGCAGGATCGAGTGCATGGGAAACACGTAGCGGTTGGAGATTGGCTTTGGGGAGAGGGGGACGTGCTTGGGCATGCACATCGATTTCTACATGCACGTGAGCGGGACGGGGCGTTTCCAACTGGACTTCAACAAAGGTCGTCAGAGTCCGATCAACCGGCTGCGGTAGTGCACGTGAGGGAGCCAATGGGTGCTGGGTGGCGCCAAATTTGAGGTTCGCCGTCCATGGAGAGAAGAATGAGAGTCTAAGCGAGCTTGGTCTTCGCAGTTGTCGAAGCGGGCATAAGCGGCATTGAAGCTCCGGAGTGGCAATCAACGAGTATAAATATAACCAGCTGGCCACAAAATATAATTTTTATAAAATTTTACAAAAAATTAATTGTGTTTTTAATTTTTTGCAGTATCGACTTTCAAAACTGTTTGTAATGTGTATCCACCCTACGAATTTTTTACAACGTTACCAATTTTAAAATGTACCTATATTGGTATTCGAAATTTAATTTTTTTTATTAGATAAAAAAATGTACCTAGTTAATATTATATTCTATTTTTTTTAAATTTGTAACGTTGTCAAAAATTCGTATGGAGAATACACATTACAAACAGTTTTGAAGGTCGATACTGCAAAAAATTAAAAACACAATTAATTTTTTTTAAATTTTATAAAAATTAGAAAACATATTTGAAGTATATATATAACATAATTAAAATGATTTTAAAAAATCAAAACATAAAATCAAAAACAACAAAAAATAAATAAATAAAGTCACGGATTTTAGTTGTAGTGTTTTATGTTTTGAATTTTTTTAAATCATTTTAACTAAGTTATTTTGTTATATTTCTTTTCAAAATATGTTTTGTAATTGTTATTATTTTAAAAAAAAATTAATTATGTTTTTAATTTTTTGCTGTATCGACCTCCAAAACTGTTTGTAATGTGTGTACACCCGACGAATTTTCGACAACGTTACCAATTTTTTGTTTTAATTAGTTTTAGTGTTTGTTTAAAATTTAGTTGTAAATAATTTCTTATTCGGGTTAAGAAATTTTATTTTTTTATTATATAAAATACCCTAACATTTCAATACGCCAAGTTATCGACGTGATTTGGGGTCGATTTTTGAAAAAATTAAAAATAAATTTTAAATTTTTTAAAAAATAATATAAATTAGAAACATATTTTGAATTTTTTTTAAAAAAGATTACAAATAATTACAATAAAAAAGAAAAAACAGAAAAGAATAAAACTAAAACAGAAAAAAAATCCCATTTCTTCAAATTTTTTTAAATTTCCGGATCGCAGTTCAGACCTGCAATCCGTCAAAAAAATAATAATTTGGGGACGGATCGCGGGTGTGACCCGCGATCCGACTACTTTCCGAAAAAAATCCTAAATTTCGAAATTTGTATTTATTTTTAATTATATAAAAAAATTACGGCAAATCTCTCTCATTCTCTTCACAAAAATCTCTCCAAATCTTCCAAATTTTTTTAATTACTTTGATTTTGGTGGAGACGGGTCGAGTTTGAGCTAAGCGTAAAGCCTTAAGCTACAAGCGAACCGTCGATTTCGCGACTTCTCTGCTCTTCATTTCCCAAACTTTTCCAATTTTTTTAGTAGTTAATTTTAGTTAATCAACTATAATCATGACTTACCCATTTATGAAAAAAATCAATTTTTATTTGCATATTTAGTAATTTTCATGACCTTATCATCTGATTTGAAGATAATGATAACCCATCACCTTCCCCTCATGTTAATCCACCAAAGAGAAAAGATAATACGGGTACTAGAAAAAAAGTCCAGTATGGGCTGATTTTGATAATAAACGGCTAATACTTATAACTGGTCATTTTGATTGGCTAAGTCAAGTAGAGGAACCGATCATTTGGATTGACATCAACTTTCATGTAAAGTTAAGAATAATCTAGACACACTTTAAATTTCAGAATATATTGTCCAATGAACGGTAGATAGACAATTGTTGATTTCATAATTAGAGATAAACTACCATTTAGCATATGTAAATCTAAATACCTTAGGAAAACAATTCTTTACCATAATCCACAATTTAAACCATTTTCTAGAAAAACACTTTAAAATATTGCATTTGATAAATTCGGTTAACAAAGATAAATCATGATTACTTATTTTTTCCAGCAATGAACAATAAAGTAGCATTAACTAGTGATGTTTGGACCGGTCCAAATAATTATTCTCATTGTTGCGTAAATGATCATTATTTAGATGATTTATGATGTTTAAATATAAAAAATCATTTCTTTTTTACATATTTTGCATCCACACACTACAAAAGTTATATTTGATCACATTAAAGATGTTATCGTAACTAATAATCTTGAAAATAATGTTTATGTAATTTTTTGATAATGCTACTAACAATAGTTCTGCAATACAAATGCTTATTAATTATTGTCATCCACATGTTGATGATTTACCTTTTCATATTAGGTGTGTTTGTCACACTTTGAACTTAGTGATACAAGATGGACTTAGCATAATTAAATTTTACTTAGAAAATGTTAGGAATGCAATTGCTTATGTAGGTTGTAGTAGTATATCTAGATATGAGGAATTTAGAGAATTTTGTGCATATACCAAAATTAAACCTTAGGAAGTTTAAATTAGATGTCCCTCGTAGATGGAATTGTACTTATGAATTGTTAAAATGTTGTATTCCTCGTCATCTTGCAGTTTCAACGTTATATAATGAAAAACAAAATGAAAATGTGTTAACCGATTTAGATTGGAATAATTGTCAAATTATGCATGATTTTTTAAAATCATTTTTCACATTCACTACTAGATTAAGTACGTACAGTATTATCCCACCTCTATCATATTATCTATGAATTACTTTCAATTACTAGATTATTTGCTAAATATAGGCACAATGTTGGTTTTGTTGAATTTTATTTATGTAATAGAGACTAAGTTTAATAAATATTGGAATCCTCTTCCAATTGGTTTTTGTTTAGCTTTTATTAAGGATCCTAGATTTTAAATTACTGGTTTATTAATTTTCTTAGAATATTTTTTTTTGAAAATATGAATTATAAAAATTTCTGAAATCATGTATATAGCTACAAGTCTTTGTTATTCAAATATTTTGAAAAATATGAAAAACTATATAAAGTAAATCAAATGAGTTCAAATGTTGCAAGTTCATCATCACAAACACCTCCAACTGCAAATGGATCCAGATGATGACAGACTCCCAATGAAATTGGATAAATCAAAAGAAGGCAAAATTAATGCAAATCGATACCCAAAATGAATTAACTGCATATTTAGACACTGAACTTTACTTATGTACGACTGGGTTAAAATATTTTGACATTTTAGACTGGTGGAGAAAAAAACTCAGATAGGTTTCCATTAGTCTTTTTGATGACGCGAGACTTATTATGTCATGTGACATCGGATGTTGCTTTTAGTGCAGGTAAACTTGTTTTATCTGACAAGAGGCAAAACTTGTCTGAGAAGTCAATCGAGATAAGCGTATGCCTAACGATTGGACCAACACTGCAGATAAAATGCAGAACATGAATATTCACGACAGGGGCGACAACGAAGATTGAAGACAAATTAGGTAAACCCTACTGTTAAAGGTGTATTTTTTTCCAACAACCCCTTAGGTTTTTTAGGTTTAACTAGCCTTCGGGTCTTTTTTATTTGCATCTAATATATTGTTTTCTCTAATTGAGTCAACAATTATTAATAAATAAATTGGTTACTTTGAAGGGGAAAATTTGTGTTTATGTTTTTATTAATTGGATTGTGGTTGTATACTCACTTTAAATTTAAAAAGAAACCGAAAAATAAAAAACCGACTCGAGCAAATGAAGAAAACCCGACACAACCACCCCCGGATCTGGTAGGGCTCGCCGAGTTGGCATGACCCAACCCGTGCCGGGGATACCGGCAACACGACACGACACGATAACTGTAGGATTTCATGTTTAATTATACATATATATTTTTCGGATTTTTATGTATAATAAGGATCAATTTTCAATTTTCTAGAATTTATTGCATGCATCGGTTTGTTTTAACAAACTAGTTTCAGAAACTCTATTAAAACAAACATAAAGGAGCTCCGAAATTCATACCTAGAAGTTCTCTAAAACTTCTCGAAGATTCGGAGACGGTTGGGATGCTCCTCGCTGCGCCGGATGCCTCCGAGTATTCACCAAACTCTAAACAAGATCGGAGAGAGGGAAGCTAGTCTCTCAATCTCCGATAGGGTTTAGAATCCAATTACTAACCCCTCTTTAATTCCCTTGAGAAGATGATCTCTTAAGAACTAAACTAAACTTAAGAATTTATGGAATTTTCGTGGAGAATTAAGGAGAGAGATTTTGCATGAAAAGCAATATTAATTAAGATGTAGGAAGGCAATGAGATAAACTCTATTTATAGGTTCTCTCCAAATTACCTATTCATGTGCAACCTCTTGCCCATGATTTCATGCAAAATTCCATCTAACCATCCATTATTTATTAATAAATAATATTAACCACGAATTAAATCAATTATGGACCAATTCCATGCATGATCTAATTAATTCTTAAATTAATTCTGCAGAAAACCGTCTGGACCGGTCGACCGTTACTGTTCATCGGTCGACCGGTACTGTTCATCATGGACCGGGTACTGTTCATCGGTTGACCAGTACTATTCATCGGTTGACTTTTGCACAGTACTGCAGACTGGTCAAATTTTGGTTTAACCCCTACAAAATTTGACATTTCGGGATTAGTAGTAAATTCACAACTTATGTAACATATTATCCTATGTAATGTCAACTCATTACACCCCATAATATTTACATCACATATGAATTTAATTTAGATTCTAATTATGTTATTAATCACAACATAATCTTGATTTTGTTTGTTCACCCCATGTGTCATATTTTCTACATGAAACCCGACACATCCATATGAACTCAAAATCCCCATTTCTTGTTTCCCAGTTTTGTGGTGTGACCTATGGGAGGATCTAAACTAAGTTGGCAGTGATATTAAAGGCTTAATATCACAAGCTATAAGCGGTATCTAGCTACACATTATAGCTCCCAATTAGTTAGATGTCTTAATTCCACTCGAACCAAAACCCGATCCATTTAGTGATGGAGTGCATCACTTGTGTCCGTCCCTTGCCTCATGATATTAAGAATACACACAAAGTAGTATTGTGTCATCTTTGTATTAGTATTCATTTCTTGATCTCTTTAAGCTAGTTATAAATATGTGACTTAACTCAAATCACATTGTGCACATTATAACTTTGCTTTATCAAGGGGCCCACTAATATCATCACTCAATTAAGAGGGGCAATGATAATCTTTTGACTAACTATCTTCTCCAACGAAAGTTATACTTAACCAACCGATGCCTTTACACTACACTGATCGATAGTTCAAGACACTGATCTAATTAAGTATTCCTTAAGTGATCAGATATAAGTCTCATATCAAAGGACCAAAGACACAGTAAAATATTAATGACACAGAAACACATTTCTATAATATTTTACTTATTAGGTCTATTCAGTATACAAAAGTAATAATTTCCTCTTTTGCATACCCGTGTCGTCACTCACTTGTAGAGCTACAATGATCTATGACCAACACGACAATCTTAACTCGGTAATTAATGTTCCATGTTAATTACCATGATTGCGAATATCTTTTGTTTTATGCAAACCAATATCTTTTAGAGCTCTACGGTTAAGGACCAAGAGCCTCTTCCTTAACACTTCTAAAGGACGAATAACATAAACAAGGAACAAAATGATTTCTCATTCAATTCATAATAATTGACATTTAAAAGTAAAACTTTTAGAACACATTCCCTTCAATCTCCCACTTGTTATTAAAGTTTTCTTTCTCATACATACTCAATGCATAAAACAATAATAACTAGGGTAAACCCCATTACATATCAATCATCAAGCCAATCTACATGGTTCCTCAATCCCATGGACTCGAAATGCATTTCGCCCTTGGCTTGGGATAAGGGTTTTGTGAATGGATCAGCTGTGTTGCTGTTGGTGTCCACCCATAACAGATTTATTTTGCCTTCGTCGATGAGGTCACGCGTCACGAAGTACTTACGATCCATGTACTTCACTTTGTGGTGTGATTTGGGATCCTTGATTTGCGAGATAGATGCACTATTGTCGCAAAATAGCTCTATTGGTCCCTCGCTCGAGGGAACTACTCCAAGCTCTTCAAGGAACTTCTTAATCCACACTCCTTCCTTGCTCGCTTCAGCGACAACCATCACTTCTGAAGCAGTGGTTGAGTCGGCAGTAGTGCTTTGCTTCCAACTACGCCAACTCACAGCTCCACCATTCAGAAGGAAGACGTATCCTGACTGCGACCTTCTATCGTCTGGATCACTCATGAAACTCGCATCCGAGTAACCTTCAGCTATCAATTCCCTTTGTCCTCCATAAACAAGAATCTTATCCTTAGTCCGGTTAAGGTACTTCAGGATATTCTTGACCGCAGTCCAATGCTCAGGACCTGCGTTGGATTGGTGACGACTTGTCACACTTAGAGCATACGAGACATCGGGTCTTGTGCAAGTCATCGCGTACATAATCGACCCAATTGCAGAAGCATAAGGGACATCTTTCATGTACTCTAAGTCCTTACGTGATTGCGCACGTTGAGACTTCTTGAGTTGCACACCCATACTCATTGGCACACTGCCCTTTTTGGAGTTGTTCATCTTGAACCTTTCCAAGACCTTGTCAATGTATGCACGTTGACTGAGGCCAATGAGTCTGCGAGATCTATCTCGATATATCTTGATTCCCAAGATGTATTGAGCCTCACCCATGTCTTTCATCGAAAATGCAGATTTCAATGAACTTCTCGTTTGCTCAAGCAAAGGAATATGATTGCCCATAAGCAATATGTCATCGACATATAGGATTAGGAATACTACATGGCTCCCACTAACCTTCTTGTATACACAAGGTTCTTCCTTACTTTGAATGAAGTGAAGCTTCTTTACTTCCTCGTCAAAGCGTTTGTTCCAACTCCTTGATGCCTGCTTCAATCCATAGATGGATCTTTGAAGCTTGCATACCCTCTCACTATTCTTTGGATCTTCAAAACCTTGAGGTTGTACCATGTACACATCCTCCTCCAAGTTCCCATTCAGGAACGCCGTTTTGACATCCATTTGCCATATTTCATAATCGTGAAATGCGGCAATAGCGAGCATGATCCGAATAGACTTGAACATGGCAACCGGTGAAAAAGTTTCATCATAGTCAATTCCTTGAACTTGAGTGAAACTCCTCGCTACAAGCCTCGCTTTGTAGGTTGTCAAGTTCCCATCCATGTCCATCTTCCTCTTAAAAACCCATTTATTATGAATGACCTTTTTCCCTTGAGGAAGGTCAACCAAGTCCCATACTTGATTATCATACATGGATTCTATTTCGGATTCCATGGCCTTAAGCCATAGTTTGGAGTCTTCCCTTTCCATTGCTTCTTGGAAGGTTAAGGGATCATTGGTATCTAGTACCATGATTTCATGAAGTCCCAGATATAAATCGGGTTTCTTCCTTTCCCTTGTTGACCTTCTAAGTTCTTTTGGTTCTTCTCGTGTCTCTCGAACTTCTTCCACAATTTCTTGAGGAGTGGGTTCACGTTCAACTCTTGAACGTACACTTGGTGGGGATGATTGAGATTCTCTCACAATTTCTTGTGATAGTCTCTCGCTCACGCTCCCACTAACCAAAGGAATCTCGGTTGGGCCTTCATGATCTTGAATGTCATCATTCATTTCATGATCTTGTAGAGTATCTTGAGTTTCCTCAAGCACAACCCTACTCCCACTACTTTTTACTCTTTCTAGAAATTCCTTTTCCAGAAATGTGGCATCCCTCTCTACAATCACTCGATTGGAGGTGATATGCCAAAAGTAGTATCCTCTTGTCTCACGAGGATAACCAATAAAGAAGCACTTATCCGCTTTTGGTTGAAGTTTGGTCGACATCAATCTCTTGACGTAAGCCTCACAACCCCAAATCTTGAGAAAACTGAGCTTAGGTGCTTTACCACTCCATAGCTCATAAGGAGTTTTCTCCACGGACTTGGATGGAACATTATTTAATGTGTAAGCCGCAGTTTGTAGTGCATAACTCCAAAAGTAAAGAGGTAATTCCGCATGACTCATCATTGACCGAACCATGTCGAGCAATGTCCTATTCCTCCTTTCGGATACCCCATTCCACTGAGGTGTACCGGGAGGGGTGAGTTGAGGTACAATACCAAACTCCTTTAGGTATGAGTCAAATTCGGCACTTAAGTACTCACCTCCACGATCCGTTCGTAGAGACTGTAGGATCGTGTGGGTTATGGGTCCACTAATCACTATTAAGCTAATCCCTAACTAATCAAACAATAAATGCAGCGGAAACAAATTTAAAAACAAGTAGGGAAATTAACAGAAAATGCAAACCACAAAGAGACTCGGCGTTTTTATAGAGGTTCGGCACCCCACCCGGGTCCTAGTCCTCTCTTGTAGACTCCGCTCGACTCCGCGAGCTCCGCCTACGTCTTCACTAACCACTCCCCGTTCCGGGCCGGGAGAGAACGCCTTTACACCACAAGCAACGCGAACAACCCTCGCTTGCTTGAATTCTTCCTCTCACAATCCGAGAGGGACACTTCGGGCTTTCACCGAAGTCCTTGCTTCTTTTGACAACTCTTGTAACTGAGTGGGATTCACTCTCTAATTGAGCACACTTTGAGTAGGATGAGTATATGATCAAATGTGTGAAGTTTAGGCTTAAAGAGTGTAGAATTGGGAGCTTTGAGGATTGAGGTTTCTCTCTAATGTATTGGGACAATTGGAGTTGGAGAGTTGTGTTAACAACAAGTCTTGATCCTCTATTTATAAGCTCCTAAGGTTTTCTAGCCGTTGGGGATAGATTTGATTGGGTTTTGTGCAAGATACACAAAGCAGAAAATCGGGCTGCAAATCTGTCCAGAACCGGTCGACCGAAACTACTAAACCGGTCGACCGTTCACTTGATTTCAAGGAGAACGGTCGAACAAAAGAATATTCGGTCGGACAAACGAGCTAGAACTTAACTCTACTTAAGTGAAACGGTCGAACCAAAGAATGGGGCGGTCGACCGACAAGGGGATTCGGTTGAGACAAAGGTCAATCGGTCGAACGAGAAATGTGTCGACCGATAGCAGGGAATATGGTTTCTGAAAAATATGTTCAACCGGTCGACCGAAACAAGGTCTTCGTTCGACCGGTTACCGAATGTATTTTGGGGTTAAGTTTTGTTTTATACGAATACGACCGTTATAGGAATACGACAAGAAAAACGGTCATATTAAAATCCGGGATCGGTCGACCGAAAAGGTAGAACCGGTCGACCGGTAGAGTTCGGTAAAATCACTGTGGAGAGTCTGTTATAAACCGGTCGAACTGAGAACTGGTTCGGTCGACCGGTTCACACAGGAAATCTGGGTTTAAGTTTATAAGTGATTTCCGACTAAGGTTTGGGTGATCTAATGAAGTCCAAATAATGTGAAATTTCGTGTGTGACTTCTATAGGGAACCTATTGTGTATGTGATTGGTTTTTAACTCTTGTATGCTCAATTTACACATGTTCCTAAGACTCAAAATAAAATCAAGATTACAAGTCTTCATTTAGCTTTATTACAAATCTTGACTTGATTTCCTTCCTTCCATGAGTCTTGATCACCTGTAGAGGTTAGCACATGCAATATATATGCAATGCAATATGTGTGCTACTCTACATCATCATAATTAAGATTAGGTTAATTAAATCATCAAAACCTAGATTAAGGCCAAAAAAGCCAACAGAGACTTGATTTTCTTGTCGAGTTGGTTCTCTACTTCATTCTTGAATTCTTTGAACTTGTCAAAAGATTCACTTTTGTTTCTCATTAGATAAACATAGCCATAACGACTATAATCATCCGTGAACGTAATGAAGTACCTGAAACCATCTCGTGCACTAGTACTCATTGGACCACATACATCGGAATGTATCAAATCCAATAAGCCACTCGCCCTTGGGCCTTTCTTCTTGAAAGGCTTTTTGGTCATTTTTCCCATTAGACATGGTTGGCACGTCTCCAATGATTTAAAATCAAGTAGACCAAGAAGGTTAGCTTCTTGCAATTTCTTGATGCGCTTTTCATTTATGTGACCAAGACGATAGTGCCACAAGAGAGTATCATTCTCGTGAGTGGTCTTAAGTCTTTTGTTATTGATATTAAAGATTTGTTTATTATCCAATTCAAGCAAATAGAGACCATTCCTTATGAACGCATTTGCATAGAACACACCATTCTTCGATATAGACAAACAAGAATTTGAAATATTTATATTAAAATTATCCATATCCAGACATGATACAGAAATAATATTCTTGCTAATCGAAGGTACATAATAAACATTCTTTAGACATAAATTTAAACCACTACATAATTGAAGCACCACAGAACCTTGTGCAACCGCAGACACGTTCGCACCATTTCCGACCTTCAATTCTACCTCGTTCCGTACGAGTTCCTTCCTATCCATGAGTAGCTGCACATTAGAAACTATGTGAGCACAAGATCCGGTATCTATTACCCAATCCTGGACAGAGGTGGCTAAATTTATTTCAATAACAAATATACCTTTGGCCTTTTTGGGGCGCCGACGTTCAATCACTCCGTTGTCAAGGTCTTCCTTGTACTTGGGGCAATTTGGCCGGATGTGTCCTTTTTCACCGCAGTGAAAGCACTCCGTATTGGGAGTTGGAGATTTCTGAGATTTCCCCCTTGAGGCACTCGCACGAGCACCTCCTACTCCCTTGCTCTTGATTGAACCACTTTTGGTAGATTTGCCCTTTCCTTTACCAATCTTATGGCCCCTCCCATGGACGGCAAGGACTTGCTTGTCCCTACCCTTGCCCATGTCAACTTCAGCAGTTTTGAGAGCGTTGTGAAGCTCCTCAAGACTCACCCCTTTTTCACGCACGTGATAGTGCATCACAAAGTCCTTAAAGGACGGGGCTAGAGAGCCAAGAATCATATCTTCAGCAATGTCCTCGGGCATTGGTGAAGAGAGCTTTGCCAACTTCTCAAGGTATCCTTGCATCGTGAGAAAATGCATAGATACCGATGTTCCCTCCGCCATATGGCACCTTGTGAGTGCGATGGTGGTCTTATAGCGCTCCTTTCGGGCACTATCCATGAACATCTTAGATAAAGCCTCCATGGTCTTCTTGGGTTTTGAATCCAAGTATTTCGCTTGGAGCGAGTCACCCATGGATGCTAGCATAAGACCGTGAACCTGGTTCTCTTGGTCTTCCCACTTGGCCTTAGCCTCTTTCTCTTCATCGGTTAATCTCTCATTCCACTTTGGGATTGGACCTTCCAAAATGTGAGATAGTTTCTCAAACTTTAACACGATGTTGAGTTTGAGTTGCCAACTAATGAAGTTTGAGCCATCATTTGCTAAAGGGTGTTTTTCTATCATGGATCGTACGATAGGTTGGATGTTCGACATTTTTCTACAAAATAAATCATACAGGTTTTAATGCCAATTTTATGTTTTAATACACATGCATACATATATCGAATATATAAATGTAAATGTTGCAAATTAAAATCTTGCCCATAAATGCAACAATCCAAGATCCTATTAATTGTAATATAGACTAGCTAAGGGCTATCGAATACATTACAATATCAAGGTAAGAAAACATTTTCTAATCACAACCTTTTTGAATTTTAGCAATATTTAGCATCTTCAAACTCTTGTGACTCTTGTCGTTTTAATTATGAGGGAATATGACCTATCCTCGTAAGAAAAACTTTTTCCCAAAACCGAGCGAGGGCTCTAGGTAATGTTAAGAAAACTTATTTTCATTTGATACGAGATACGTTTATCTATTGTATTCACAACTAAACATACTTGGGGTTCACTAGGGTGAAACACACCTCATATATTTAATTGTGGCACAACAACAGACAACCTTTATATCTCCCACTATTCCCAAAGATAGAGGGAGCTATCTCTCGCTAAGGGCGAGCAGAATATCCCTCGATCAATGGCTGCTAGTGGATGAAATAAGAAGGAAATTTATTCTTAATTTTTGTTGGACAATTTAACATGTGATTTAGAATTTTAGGTTATCATGCATATTAATATTCATACACATCCTAACATTCACCATTCATCACATGCATAGCAGAAATTATAAAACAGAAATTAAACATTCACACAATCCACATCGTGTGAGTTTATATGTTCCCTTCGATCCTTGATCCTCGATCCCCGATCCTCGATCCTCGATCGATGCGCTACAGCGGCGACTTCCTCTTGCACCGGAGATGTAGATTTTACAGAAAATAAACATGCTCCTCACATTCGATAAAAACCGACTAGTGCAAGTCCTATGTAAAAACCTCTCACATGCAAATGCAATTCTAAAGATAGAAAATATAGAATATGGCTTTTACATACATAAGCCCCTGTATAATAATAATTACATACATTTGTAGTGTCTGATTTGGAACATATAAACTCACAATCCTGCAAAGCAACTCAAGCATCCATGCACGCAATTGCTATAAACTACAGAATCTAATTTATCAATCATCTAGAATTCTCAACAATTCTTTGAAAAATATTTTGAAATCCATTAAAAACATTTTTCATACATCCATAGTTCACAAATTAATTATGAACCGCGTTCATCCAATTTCCAATGGAAAGATGAATCGCAGTTTTTTCGGTTTTGTTGATTCTCTTACAAAATAATCGTTTGTACTTAAAACGAAATTATTGCAAGTTAGACTTATGTCTAAATCATAATTCTAATAATTATATGCCATGTTTTAAACATTCAAAACATTTAAAACGAATTATTATAAAGAATTATTTCAACAAACATTTAAAGACCGAAAAACCGGTAAAACGAATTGTTTAAATCCTAGATGGTAAACTAGATTTGTTTACAGCCATAAATCATGAGAAAATTGAAACCTGGCTCTGATACCACTGTAGGATTTCATGTTTAATTATACATATATATTTTTCGGATTTTTATGTATAATAAGGATCAATTTTCAATTTTCTAGAATTTATTGCATGCATCGGTTTGTTTTAACAAACTAGTTTCAGAAACTCTATTAAAACAAACATAAAGGAGCTCCGAAATTCATACCTAGAAGTTCTCTAAAACTTCTCGAAGATTCGGAGACGGTTGGGATGCTCCTCGCTGCGCCGGATGCCTCCGAGTATTCACCAAACTCTAAACAAGATCGGAGAGAGGGAAGCTAGTCTCTCAATCTCCGATAGGGTTTAGAATCCAATTACTAACCCCTCTTTAATTCCCTTGAGAAGATGATCTCTTAAGAACTAAACTAAACTTAAGAATTTATGGAATTTTCGTGGAGAATTAAGGAGAGAGATTTTGCATGAAAAGCAATATTAATTAAGATGTAGGAAGGCAATGAGATAACCTCTATTTATAGGTTCTCTCCAAATTACCTATTCATGTGCAACCTCTTGCCCATGATTTCATGCAAAATTCCATCTAACCATCCATTATTTATTAATAAATAATATTAACCACGAATTAAATCAATTATGGACCAATTCCATGCATGATCTAATTAATTCTTAAATTAATTCTGCAGAAAACCGTCTGGACCGGTCGACCGTTACTGTTCATCGGTCGACCGGTACTGTTCATCATGGACCGGGTACTGTTCATCGGTTGACCAGTACTATTCATCGGTTGACTTTTGCACAGTACTGCAGACTGGTCAAATTTTGGTTTAACCCCTACAAAATTTGACATTTCGGGATTAGTAGTAAATTCACAACTTATGTAACATATTATCCTATGTAATGTCAACTCATTACACCCCATAATATTTACATCACATATGAATTTAATTTAGATTCTAATTATGTTATTAATCACAACATAATCTTGATTTTGTTTGTTCACCCCATGTGTCATATTTTCTACATGAAACCCGACACATCCATATGAACTCAAAATCCCCATTTCTTGTTTCCCAGTTTTGTGGTGTGACCTATGGGAGGATCTAAACTAAGTTGGCAGTGATATTAAAGGCTTAATATCACAAGCTATAAGCGGTATCTAGCTACACATTATAGCTCCCAATTAGTTAGATGTCTTAATTCCACTCGAACCAAAACCCGATCCATTTAGTGATGGAGTGCATCACTTGTGTCCGTCCCTTGCCTCATGATATTAAGAATACACACAAAGTAGTATTGTGTCATCTTTGTATTAGTATTCATTTCTTGATCTCTTTAAGCTAGTTATAAATATGTGACTTAACTCAAATCACATTGTGCACATTATAACTTTGCTTTATCAAGGGGCCCACTAATATCATCACTCAATTAAGAGGGGCAATGATAATCTTTTGACTAACTATCTTCTCCAACGAAAGTTATACTTAACCAACCGATGCCTTTACACTACACTGATCGATAGTTCAAGACACTGATCTAATTAAGTATTCCTTAAGTGATCAGATATAAGTCTCATATCAAAGGACCAAAGACACAGTAAAATATTAATGACACAGAAACACATTTCTATAATATTTTACTTATTAGGTCTATTCAGTATACAAAAGTAATAATTTCCTCTTTTGCATACCCGTGTCGTCACTCACTTGTAGAGCTACAATGATCTATGACCAACACGACAATCTTAACTCGGTAATTAATGTTCCATGTTAATTACCATGATTGCGAATATCTTTTGTTTTATGCAAACCAATATCTTTTAGAGCTCTACGGTTAAGGACCAAGAGCCTCTTCCTTAACACTTCTAAAGGACGAATAACATAAACAAGGAACAAAATGATTTCTCATTCAATTCATAATAATTGACATTTAAAAGTAAAACTTTTAGAACACATTCCCTTCAATAACTGGTGGCCGACACTACACGACACGAGTCCCATGTCTACACATTTGCAATTTTCGTTGTATTCCTAACACACTCCCAAGGGCGATTGCACCATTGTGCTTATGGGGCACATGCCCCACCATTAAAAAAATGTTTCAAATTTCTTTTGAAATGGAGAAATTCACTTTATTTATGACTAAATTTGACAAGAAGATTCCAAATATAAAGGAAAAATATGTTGTCCCGGTAAGAATGATGTTTCGAGGTGGTAGTCCACAAGTGGCAAATCTTCATCATTTTCGAGTTGAAATTTTCCCAAGTGTCTTTGATCTACAATTGCAAAAACTTGAAAATTGATTAAAAAAAGTAAGCAAATAATAACTTGTTTGTACATCTTGTTTCAATAATTAACCGATTTTCTTCTTTTGATAAAAGGAAAACGAATTTAGTCTGACTTGCTTAATTCTATCCTAATAAATTTTCAAGTGCCCAATTAATATTCTTTGAATATTCACTTGACAATTTCATTGTTGTCATTCGAAATGATGAGAGATTTGGAATGTGAAGAATTGTAATGAGATTTCCGTGAAACTTGTTAAGACAAACAAACACGAAACCTATTCAAATGTCTAATTACTATTGAAGTAGGTGTTACTTCTTCTTGTGACAACAACATGTGTTGAAAAAGTATTTTCCGAAATGACTCTAGTGAAAGATAAGGTGCGTGATAGTATGAGAAATCAAATGTCGAATGATTATTTCGTTACTTATCTAGAGAAAGATTTATTTTTTGGTATGAATGCTATTATAAATTGGTTCCAAAATATGAAAACTCGTCGAGAACAATTGTAATAAATTTAAAATACTATTAGGTTGTAATTTTTTAATTATTTACAACATTTTACTTCTAACTTTTTATGAAATATTAATATTTTTAACTTTTATGCTAATTTTTGGCTGTCGATTGGTGTTGGAGTGCGTGATGCCCTACCATACTTAAAATCCTGGATCCGCCACTGCATACTCCTAAATCTAGTTTTACGTGAAAGTTTGGATTGAGTTGGAAGTCAGATATGATTGAATTTTGGGTTAGATTGGTATTGAATTCAACCTAATTCCAATCGTATTTGACATCCAATTTAATCTCAATTTTTACGTAAAACTAGATTTAGGAGTGTATTAGGAATACAACACAAACCATTGCAAAAAAAACTGTGAATGCTTGTTTAAATAATGAATTTTAAAGTTCAATGTGATTTTGTGTTACAAAATATAAGTTTAGAGGGGTAACTATCACATTTTAAAGTTCATAAGTATAAAATAATATCAAGACATATTTCGGCACAAATTGTAATTAACCCTAAAATAAATAAGATAAAAGTACATTAGATTAACTGCACTGTGATTAATATCTCGTATTTGAGAATTTTCTCCTACTATTCAGTTGCGGGATCTATTCTGCGGTAAACAAACACGAAGGATACCTGAGTAATTTTACACGTTAACCTTTTTCTATATATATACCCCCTCTTCGATAGTTCCATTGCAAATCATATCATCCCACTCTTAATTAACAAGGACGATTTTTTTTCCCTTCTAGTTTGCAACAAAGAAAAAATCATATGGCTGGTGGATTTGTAGCGGATGGCGATACTTCAAAAGACTACCCTGGGAAGATGACTTTGTTCGTCTTCATAGCTTGCGTAGTCGCCGCCACCGGTGGTCTTATCTTCGGTTACGATATCGGTATCTCAGGTATGACAATTAGAACCCTAATTTATTTAATGTTGATCGAGTGGAGAAATACAAGAACTTATATTGTTATTTTTGACGTTTGGGATTGTTCGAACTTTTGTTAATTAATTAGGTGGGGTGACGTCGATGGATCCTTTTTTGGAGAAATTCTTCCCGTCGGTGCACCGAAAGATGGAGGCGGCCGCGAACACGAACCAATACTGTAAATTCGACAGCCAGTTGTTAACGACTTTCACGTCGTCGTTGTACTTGGCGGCGTTGGTCTCTTCCTTTTTCGCCTCCACCGTCACCAGGGTGTTCGGGCGCAAGTGGTCCATGTTCGGTGGTGGCATCACTTTCCTCGTTGGTGCCGCCATCAACGGCGCTGCCAGAGATGTAGCCATGCTCATCGTTGGCCGCATATTGCTCGGTATTGGTGTGGGTTTTGCTAATCAAGTACGTCTTGCCCTAGCTCTTATATTAAGATTACTATGTTGTAATTAAATGCATTTTAATTTGGAGCAGTATTTTTTTTATTGGATTAAAGGTATGTTGTGAAATATATATATTTTCAGTAATTTATTACATAATAAATTATAGTGACGAGTTAGATTAATATATAATTCTAAATGGAATTTGTGATGATTTCGTTTTTTTAATTTTTTTAATTGTGAATAATCATAATACGTAATTTTGTTTTTTTGTAGATGCGCAATTTAATGTTTTATTTGTGCAATTTTGTTGTTAATGTTTTATTATATGTAGCCAGTGAAAAGATAAAAAAAGAGTTTGGCATTCCAATGTCTCAATGTTTTAAAAGAGATATATTTTTATTGCAGAATTGTTGGATTTATCTAGAAACAACAACAAAACATTCCTTTATAATTAGTTAGTTGCAAAAACATCAAAAGAGTCCTATGTTCCTTTATAATTAATCGATTGAATTCGATTAATTGTGAACGACGTACCATAGGAATAGGGAATGTTATTTTTGTTAAGTTCCGTAATGAAACAATTGATTTTAATCATTAAAAAGATTTCATATACGACTAATTCTATATAACCGTTGGATTAAGATCCAACCATCCCCATTAGACAACCTCATTTGAGATCAAGTAACGTTAACCTCGTTAGAAAATTCACCTATATATATAGATTTTATTTCTTATTGGACATTTGGACGTGACCTTCTCTGTTGTGAATTGGCTTAGTGTTTACTATTACAAACATTATATGGAACTTTATATTTATATTTTACTGATGTTGTAACATATATGTATCAACAGTCAGTACCAGTTTATCTATCAGAGATGGCTCCAGCGAGACTTCGTGGGATGTTGAACATCGGTTTCCAGCTAATGATCACCTTGGGAATCCTCGTGGCTAACTTTGTAAACTACGGCACGTCCAAGATCGCAGGTGGGTACGGGTGGCGCATAAGTTTGGCTCTCGCTGCCGTCCCAGCCGCCATCATCACTTTGGGGTCCATCTTTCTCCCGGACACCCCAAACTCCCTGATCGACAGAGGCAAAACCGAGAAGGCCAGGGCAATGCTTAAACGGGTTCGAGGGACGGAGAACATCGAGGAAGAATTCGACGACCTTGTGGTGGCCAGCGAGAAATCTAGACTGGTGCAACACCCTTGGGCCAACATCTTGAAGAGGAAGTATCGACCACAATTGACCATGGCGATCTTGATCCCTTTCTTTCAGCAACTTACCGGAATCAATGTTATTATGTTCTATGCTCCTGTGCTATTCAAGACCATTGGTTTTGGAAACAACGCCTCGCTTATGTCTGCCGTCATAACTGGCCTCGTCAATTTTTTCGCTACATTCGCGTCTGTTTTCTATGTCGACAGGTACGTACTACTTAATTTTTGACATTACGCATCTTGAAATATGTCTATGCTCGTACAAACATGCAGCTTCATTTAGTATGATATACTCAAATTATTTCGCCCAAGATTCTTCTATTTTATTAGGCTACTGAGGTATTACATAACATCTAATATTTCATAGTTATAAGCGAAGATTAATTATATGTACTTCTAACATCAAAGGTCTATCTTTCATGTTTAAAACATCATATTCAACATATAATTTAAGAAATACATTTTATGCATGTATACGTAAATTTTTTACATACATGAATAATACACGACGCGAATTAATTTGTATCCTAATAATTCCACAACGTACAGGATGGGGAGGCGATTCTTGTTCTTGGAGGGTGGCTTCCAGATGTTGGTCAGTCAGATTGTCGTGGGTACATTAATTGCCATAAAGTTTGGCTTGACAGGCGAGGGACATCTTTCGAAGACGTACTCGGCATTCGTGGTGACATTCATATGCATATATGTGGCCGGATTTGCGTGGTCGTGGGGGCCGTTGGGGTGGCTGGTGCCTTCAGAGGTCTTCCCGTTGGAGATCCGGTCGGCGGGGCAAAGTATAAATGTGTCGGTGAACATGTTGTTCACGTTCATCATTGCTCAGGTCTTCATGACGTTACTTTGTCACATGAAATTTGGCCTTTTCTACTTCTTTGCCGGGTGGGTGGTGATAATGACGACGTTTATCTACTTTTTTTTGCCGGAGACAAAGAACGTCCCCATCGAGGAGATGGTGCTCGTGTGGAAGAAACATTGGTTTTGGAAGAAATTTATCTCTGCAGACGATGTCCACGTCGACAGAGTCGAGCAGTTGGCCGAAGTTTGACGGCCGGGAGAGATTCATGAATACTTGATAAACTTTTTATCTTTCAATTTTTTTGTTCTGTTTTTTTATTATAATTTTTTAGTTTCTTTTAGTATGTGTAGGGTTACCTACGTATGGGCATCTATATAAGATTATATGGTGCTATGTTCAAGATATTATTACGAGTAGATAATAATATATATGCCAAGACATTAATACAATAGCTTAATTGAATTTTTCATTATTTTCTTAGTTATTTGGTTGGTGTAAAATTTCAGTATATGGAATCGATTGAGCTAAGTCATAAACACCAAATAAGGGCCAAAACACATCCCCCACCCTCCCTAACAACCTCCTCAAAACCCCTTGAACCTTAACGACTATCTTAGGCAATCTCCAAACTCTAAAATACCTTATTTAAACTGTCACACAGCTTAAGACCCCTTCATCAACCTAAAAAATAAACTAAACCTAAAGCACCTAATCAACCCTGAGACACTCAACTAAAACACCTAATCATCCTAGAACATCATCTTTATCGAGCATAAAACACAACTTAAACCTAGTTTTCCACGAATCCGTTTCATGTTTGTTGTTTGGATGCGAAAATGGATTCCACCACCTGGATTGGAAAACTAACTACGACAAACAAGATAGCCAAAGAAGGCCAATCTTCTATCCGTTTGCATTCTTAACAGGAGGTACCGAAAATAATAAAAAAATACAAAAATAAATAAATCACTGCATTGTCCATTTTGCCCCCACGATATCGACGAAATAACAATCCCACCATCCCCGCCTTCAATATAAACGTAGAACTCCCAATTCCCAGTCTCACTCCCATAAACATCCAAAGCACCCCGCCATGTTCAACACCGCCTCCAGGTGAGTTCCTTCTCCTCCTCCTCCTCCAAATCTAGGGTTTCCCACCCCCAGATCGACCGATCCCCGACCTCAACTCCTCCCCGTTGCGCAGCTCGGAGTACGATCGGGGCGTCAACACCTTCTCCCCCGAGGGGAGGCTGCTCCAGGTCGAGTACGCCATCGACGCCACCAAGGTTCGGTTCTGCGCCTTTCCTCTTCGGATCCGTGTCGAGGTTCGGTTCTCGAGGTGATTTTTGGTTTGGTGCGGTTCGGTTTCAGTTGGGGTCGACTGCCATTGGACTGAAGACGGAGGAGGGCGTTCTGCTCGCGGTCGAGAGGCGGCTCGTCTCTCCCTTGCTGGTTTGTGCTTTGTTTGCTCTTTTTTCATGTTGTGGAATTGGTTTCGTTCGTGCTGGTTTGATCGTTCATCATTTTAGGTTAGTGATGAGTGGTTATGTTGGTGGATGTGGACAATGTGGGTTGAAGTGGGGAAGGTCGTGAAGTTTTCAGTAACTTAACCGGAAAATGGTGTATTAGTTCGATTTGAGGTTGCATTTGGATGTGATAGTTTTACTTGGGATTCTAGTTCAACTTGAGATATGTAGAGTGCATGCTTTAAAAAGGTTTAGGTGGATGAAGTTAAAAATCCCAACTTAACATGTTTGAACTCGGCGTCATGCTTAACATAGTAATTTTTGTCATTTCGGATTACCGGAAATGCTCAACTTATGCCCCACATATGATTGCGTGTGTCTTACCATAGGTTTTATTTGTTTGCATATGCTTTTTTAATTCAATATGACTTAAAACAAGTATCAAGGATTCACTGTCTTATTAAGTTACTATGAAAAAAGACAATTTATGGTGTTGTGCAATTTTTAATTACTATCACCTGTAAACCACATGTTTATTCAAACCAAAGAAAGACAAATCACATTGTCTTAAATCTAAGGATTGTAAATCCCGTCATTTTTTAATTTTGTAGAATCTACAGTCAAACTGATCTACAACTATAGATTTCGAAAACATGTTGAATTTACAAATTACTAATCCAAATACATCCTTAGAGAACATGCTCAACCTTGGCTCATTTACAAACTGAGATACAAAGATAGTTCACGATGGTCATTAAACTAAAATGTTGAAATTAGGAAATAAAATTTAATAATTCCAGAAACACCAAATCAGTCGATCTTAAAAACTTTTTACCCCATATTCCTCTATAAACTCCCAAGTACAGATGCTGGATAAAGTATGAAATTCTCAGCACCTTATGCATGTTACTTTTACTCTGAAGATTCATGAATTTGCAGATTCCTGTTGTTACCAATTCTTCTAAACTACTTGATTAAGGTTTAAAAATTGTTAATGCTTTTGATTCTGCATATAAATGTGAAGCGTTAGCATTGTTTGTTTTCTTGAAATAGTTGAAGAATAATGATTACCTCTTGAATGTGTGTTGGTATATCAACAGTTGCAATATAAGCCTCTTCTGGAACTGGGTCAAAAGGAAAACATTACTGCAAATGTACGAAAAACAGATTTATATATGACTTGCATGTTAAATATCATATAACATTGGGTTGAAGAACGATAGGCTTCCCCAAACACCATACCACATCCTACATGTAAAATAGGTAAATTTTCCATGTCGTAGTTTGTGCAGTCATGTGAATTTAATGTTAAATTTGGTTCAAAACTATCTATTTAGTTGAAAAGGTGGTAACCCTGACTCAATGACAAATTTCTTATATTTAATAATTGGTTCTGATAATTGAGATACAAGTAGAGCTATATCCACTTATATAGGTCAGAGCATGCTTAACCTTTAGACAGGAAATGGTACGGTCGCCCTACCAGGGGAATTTTTTTATGCTTAACCTTTTAACCAACTTAAATGATCTGTTGACAGGTTTTTGTTGACCTACTCCATCGCTAAACTTTACACTTCATTTGATTCAATTAAACAAATATTTAATACCATATAACATCATAAGAAAATTTGTAACGTAAATAACAGAGTTTGAGGTTTGGCAATGAACATGAGATTGAGAAAATGAATGAGTAACCGAAACTGATTATTAAACCTCTTTCTTTTCCAGTACTACATTGTTCTGTTTATACATTTACACCTAAATGCTGTGCAGGAGCCAATAAGCATAGAGAAAATTATGGAGATTGATGATCATATAGGTTATGCAATGAGCGGACTAATAGCTGATGCACGCATTCTTGTAGAACATGCACGGATCGAGACCCAAGTAATTCTTACTCGGAAGTTGTATCTTTTTGCCACTTGTGACTTGTCTTACATGGTTTTATTTGCAGAACCATCACTTTTCGTATGCAGAAGCCATGACCGTTCAATCAGCCACACAATCTATTTGCGATCGTGCTTCACGGTTTGGTGAGGGTAATAAAAAGATCATGGTAATAACCAGCTAAATTACAATAGTTTCTCTTTTGTAATTTAGAATGGGTTGGCATTTTCTTATTCATGTGCTTGATATTGTGAAACTAAGATTTATATCAGCTGGATATAAATGTGAAATTGTGGAACGATGGCATATATCTCAATTTGGAGTTGTACATATTTTAGGATTTAAAGGATTGACTAGTATAGTATTATTGTGGTTGCTTACCTTTAATTCCTCATTTACACTAGTACTAGTATTGCTGACCTAGGTGTACGATGACTCATCATATTTATGAAACATTAACCTATCTTTTAATATGGATATTGGGACAAAAAATCTGTCCTTGGTATGTGCATATTTTGATAGAAAAATTCTTACCGGATCCACATATATGGGGGGCAGGACCCATTCGCCCATCCTACTAAACGTGTGAGCATATTATAAAAAAGCTATATGTATTACTTAACCATAGACACAGAATATGAAACAATTATGTATTCATATGTGCGTTGCAATCAACTCACAACTCACATATGAATATCTTGGGGATGAAACACATATGTGAGCTGGGTAGAAATATGAGGTGTATATTCATTTATCTCCTTTTTTAAAAATGATTTGAACTGAAAATTTTATTATCTACACAGTATTTCTTAAAAGTAAAACTCGTGTTCTGTTAACCTTGACTACAAGCCATATCACATGCTATTTTATGTAGAAGTGGTATTGGAGCTTGGAGGATTGTAAGTTTTGCTAATATTGAATGATGTCAACTTATGAGCCTCCCTTTTTTGCTTTTCGCTGTCATTTTGTTCATCCTTGGATTTGAATTGTTGTTAGCACATGGTGTTGTTATCCTTTAGAATCTACTGATGTTGCACTAAAATGCAGTGTCGGCCTTTTGGTGTGTCATTACTGATTGCTGGACATGATGAAAATGGACCTGGCCTGTAAGTTACTAGTTGTCTTTAATTACTTTTTTTGTCAAGCATGGTAGTTCGTACTGATTTAGACTACCAGACATTACTCGCAACTTACGAGGAATGCTTAGTATTTGTTGAAGATCATGCTGCATTAGATGCTCTGTCGTTTCGTTGTGGACCTTTAAGCTCGTCGAAAAGTGCATTTTTCTCTAATTTATTCGTCATCAGATATTATTATTGTTTTTTAAAATCAAAAAAATTATTCCATTTAATGCCAGATATTATACCGATCCTTCTGGCTCGTTTTGGCAATGCGATGCAAAAGCAGTAGGCTCAGGGTCAGAAGGAGCTGATGGTTCTCTGCAGCAACAATATAAAAAGGTAATTTATGTCATGGCAGACATAGCTAGCGCCACATGACTGGGGGTTTAGTGACCCTTTAGGATTTTGTAAAAAAGTATTGTCTCAAAATTGAGGATATTTATTCAAAGATTTGACGAAATTCGTCTTTGATTTTGAAAAGGAGAGCTTGACTATCCAAGCATATCACACACAAATATTCATAGAAGTTCTTACTCGTATGATCTTCCATATCTGTGACACCATGCCTTGGTATCGCCTTTATTGCTAGGCATGCTTTCACGTGCTTGAATTTCTCATATGATTTCATTGCATGTTGATATTGTTGGAATAAATATATATAGTAAAAGGAAATAATTAGATATTATATATCCATGTGCTTTGACCTCCCATTATTAGTTTTTCTTAGTGTTCCTAATGTCATCATGTAACTTCATATGTAGAGAGAGCACATCTTGCCATAGTACTTATCTATACTATCTATTCTTCTTTTCACCTCAACACTTACCATGCTTCCTCGGAAAACAATTTTTTGATGGTTGGGCCTACAATACTGTATTCAGTATGACTAACCTAATACTACGACGCTTCAACATAAGTCCTTTCAGTTTCGTAATTACTATGTAAGGGTGTATTATACTATAGTTGCTTGGCCGTGGCCATATCTATTAGCATAGCATATGCATCTGATAACTAGAAAGTTAGCTCAATTATAAAATACCCTATAAAGAGTTTAAATATACATACATATGTATACATACATTTGATTTAGACTAATGTAAATGTAATTCACACAAGTGACTAGTGAAGGCACGTTAAATAAGTCAGTACCTGAACCGGTGATGTCGAAAAACGATGCAGCCCACATGTGAAACCTGTTTTGCCACATCCCACATTCAATGTAACCACATGCTGATAATCAATACTTCCAATATTACTGTGCTACCCATACATAACTTCAGAGTTTAAGAACTCTACATCTGAAAATAAGTAATTTCAGAGATGATTATATGTTTTCTGCGACTTTTAAGGTCGTGAACATGGGTAGTTCCTCATAATTTGAATATATATAACTTAAGAGGAGACAGCCACAACTGCTTTATCATGGTTGCTATGAAACATTAACCAAAACTTTGCTCTGTTTCTATTGATATTGATCTTGGCGACCTGGCAATATTTCCCCTGAAAGTAGATCCATTGTTAATTTACCAGAGTAAACCTTTAAGTAGCTGCTACAATTGGTTGTTTGGGCATGGAATTATGTTTCTAGGTCCCACTGAACAAAAGTTTCCCTCTTGGAATCTGGTTGATTAGTGTGACTGTGAGTAGTACTTATTTCTGAACTTGTGGTTGAATCAAACTTGTGGTTGAATCAAAGCTCTTGATCAGTTAATTTCTTACATTTATTGAAAAGTGAAGTATTTCTTCTTTGGAACTAACTAAAGTTCACCGACTGTTACTGCAGGATGTAACACTTGAAGAAGCTGAAAAACTTGCCCTTTCAATCTTGCGACAAGCAATGAAAGAGAATGTAAGAAAAATACGAAGTTGTAAATTAGAGAGTGATTACCAACAAGGTGAACTATTATACTGAACCGACTCATAATTTGTTGTGAACAGGTAAACCCCGACAATGTCAATGTTGCTGAAGTTGCTCCAAACTTCCAATTCTACACGCCTTCAGAAGTTGAGGCTGTTATCGGTCGTTTGTAGACAGTCACATTGGCCCATAACATTGATTTTCTCGGGAAATTTCTGTTCCGAGAAATATATGAAGTCCAAGTCATTTTCTGTCTCACTGCCTTTAGCCGGGCTCCCATTACCTCTCTCTTTTGACATGCTACCAAATGAAGTCGTTGGTCAATTGTCAGCAGTATATCCTGAGACCATCACATTATTGATACATTGTCTTGGATGCTTTTCAAGAATTAACTGTTTCAACAGGAGAGTCACTGCTAGTTAAAACTTCAATGTGTACTTAGTAGGTCTGGATAATGACGTGCTAACTAATACTCAATGCACATCGTTTTCTTAAACCACTAATCGACTTAGCTGTTTTCTTGCACATAATTTGAATTGATCCCCCCTAGACCAAGGGACCACCTCCATTGCCTGGTGTTTACAGCCGCTGATAATGTCTTCTGATGATGAGCTCCCATAATAGCCCAAACCATGCTTCTTCCAGCCGGAGGATGTTCAAGCGAGACTGAACCTATGATAAGCTGTTGTGTTGTACGTATGAGCTGAGGGTTTGATCTTTTAAGATTCCCAAACAACATTCAGTGGTTAACAAAGCTACAAGCATTCTAGTTGCCCATTTTGATCTCTTTTGTGTTGAAGTGTTTAGGATTAGATTCTTTTATTTGCTTACATTGCAAATTGTACCTGCAACTTGGGGTTGTTATCATAGCATAACAAGATAAAGCAGATACATAATGTCGTTTTTTATTACTATTGTGATCGTTAAGATTTCAATCTCATATTAATATGAATTATGTATGGGAAACTCGAAACTTCATAAACCATATGATATGCTACGGTGTCTTTTCTTAATTCCTTGAATACAAGAGCAACAAAAGAGACGAAGAATACAATTCTAATTTTATTGCTGAAATAGGAACATATATTGGGAAATAGATGGGTCATAAGCTCACAATTGCAAACAATGAAAAATACGTACAGATGCGCGCATTTTCCCCCCACTCACAACTCACAAGAGCACACCATTCACACTAACACATGATAACAATTATGTTTTACACCTTAATAGGTGAGCTAGAGACCAGGACTGTACTCCACGCCAGTTTTGGGCAACCATGAGTCACCATAAATGAGCTCGGCCACGGTGAACTTCGACGCCTCCTCCGGAGACAGGGTTCTATGCACCCCCGGCCAGTCTGCACGGCTCGACGTGGAAGCTCCGGGCCCAGTGTTCTCATACTCTCCATAGTACAACGTTTTCAGTGCAAACCCACCGGACCATGGCTCCCACCCAGCCGAGTGCACAGAGTCATCAATGTAAGATTTCATGATAACCACTCTTGAGTACTCATGCCATGGCCGGCCGAGATACGTTGGGACATTGTGCTTCACGGCTGCCAGATCAGAAGTGGCGGCTATCTTGCAATTTTGAATGGAGAAGCCAGTGTTCTGGTTCGGGTCACGTCGGCCTTGGGCTGTGATGGAGTTCTTTTGGCCGCCGCCGGGTCTTCTCGGGGATATGTTGCACGATTGGAAGACGGCAGCGGCATTTCCAAAGATGAAGTCCACAGTGCCATATATGTCGTTTTCGCGGTGGAATTGGCGGTTGGAGTGGGCGTAGAGAGTGTCTTGGTAGCCTTGGATGGAGCAGTGGTAGATGACGGATTGGTCAGCACCGACGCGGAGCGCCACCGCTTGGTTTTTGGATGGCCCGGCTGAGTTGATGATAGTTAGGTCTCTGGCTATGAATCCGGCGCCCATCCCAGCTGAAATTCATTTTAACAAGTATACTTAACGTTTGAAAGTGTGACAATCTTAAACAATAAATGGTTAGTAGTATATAATAATTTTACTTAATTTTACACCATCCTGGTTTAAGTTGTAGACGCCACCCCAAAAGCTAAAGATAGAGATTGATAAAATTGAAACAGTAGTTTCAGATAAAGGTCTATGAACTTCAGGTTGAAATCTTCGAACATAGTGGTTCAAATTGAAGGGGATATAAAATATTATTAAAATTTATAAGATATTTATGAAATACGCTTTAATTTTTCTTTAGTTGGATATTAATAAAAGTATCATACTACGTATGTTTCTTGGATTTTGAGAATAATAAAGGTTCGTTCCTTCTTTACAACATGTAAAATTTTGCCCAAGTTAGCGACAAGTCCAGCCGATACGTATCATTTTGGTAGAAGCATGTCGTTGACATCCAACCATAATTTCATCCCAATAATATGAGAGTTATTGGAGTTTGTTATGGTAATTACAGAACACGGATATATGCTGGGACCGTTATATATGATTATATTGTCAATATATATGTACGAACTTTAATGAGATATTGTTTCTTTGAGTACTTCATGTTCTTTTCATATTTATTGTCATCCCTTCCATATGCCCATTATCATCGAGTAATTTTTTAAATTTCAAACACTTCCAAACTTAGACCTTCTAAATTGAAGGTTCACAATCTACAAGTGTGAATTGAAGGAATAACTAGAAACGTGACAAAATGGAGGATATATATAGAAGAAAAAACAACAACAATCATAATCAACAACAAATAAATACTTACTACAACATACCCACATTTTAGAAGCCTGATATTGACATCCAACCATAACTTGCTGTTCAATAATGGGAATTTGGTTGTGCTTATCACACAAAGAAATTAAAGGTTGGAACAATTATATTTATTATGCTTCGAGCATGTGATTTAATTGTATTTATTTTGGTCAATATTTTTGTTTTTGTTTTTGTCATATTTACTGTTAAACAATCTTGATCACGAGTATGGAAAAATATTGAATAATACCATCTAGCTCCGTTGCTATAGAATTTCTCTAAGTTACGTCTTTTACTTTAGGCATTTGATTTTTAAAAAACGGTAGATCAAACAAATTTCACAAGTAATAGCAACCAGCATGAACTTACCAACGGTCGCGGAATTGTAAGTTGTCCAGCCATCATCTTGATTACGATCACCAACAATGACCGAAACACCCTTCCCCTCTCCCACCAACATAACATTCTTTTGCTTTGTGGGCACCCTAACGTACTCCTTATACGTTCCTGCTTTCACATGTATGACGGTCCTCCCTCCGCCCTCGCCTTCTGCCAACGAGACGAAGGCCAATGCCTCGTTGATGGACCGGTGGGTCCCGCTACCGTCCATTGCCACCACTGCGTCTGGCTTCATCTCCTCCGGAGATGCCTGTAGGAGTCTCCGGTCCCTCGCGGAGAGCCATGATGGGAATTCGTTGGAGAGTAGGTTTCTTCTTGTTGTGAGATTGTTGATTTTTTGGCCTTTTGTGGTGACTTTATGGAGGGCTAGAGAGTTGCTGATGTATTGCGTTAGGCTTTCTGTTTGGGAGTCGATTTGCTCTTTGTCGGAGGGCGGGCGAGTGGCCAGACTCTCTAAGCAAGTGGCCTGAGAGAATAGAGAAAAAAATTACATTAGAAAATAAAATTAATTTTTTTGCACCTTTTATTATCTATTTTTTACCACCCATTCTCGACTTTGCACGTTTGACATGCATTACTTTAGTACAATAATTCACAAATAAATATTCATTATCTACAAACTTGTAAGTATAATTAGAATTCTAATGGAATTCCAAGATGCTTAATTAATGCACTTAAAAGCTAGAAATGTTAGAAGTGGTGGATGAAAGATACAAGTTTACTCCAAAAAAAGAGAAGTGATCAAAATATATTTTTTTAGAAGGTGAAAGTACTATTTATCCTTTCAAAAAAGAGTATAAAGTAAAAGCTATTTAGGGTAAACGTTGTAGTAACATACTAACATACCATGCACATATTTAAACGTTAAAGTTATAAGATCTTCAGCTATCCTTGGCATCATTACACATCGAGTGATAGTGTGATACTATGGCATGTTTTTAATTAGAGAAGTATACTATAGCATATGTTCTATGTACCACATGAATATTATCCACGTCCCACATCATAAAAAGGAGTCGGAGACAACACCACTCAACACCAACGACAAACACGAATAATGGTCCATCAAATAGTTTATCCCCTCTAATTGCCAAAACAGATCCACATGAACTTCAAATAATTAAAGTCGACAACCGACTAGCTTTAACTCGTTTTTGCTCACTTTGTCTTTACAAGTTGGAGGCACATAAATTACACCCTGAGGTTCCTAACATATATGCTATCCAGTTCATTCTGGATTCCTTTTTTAAAGTCTTCCACGAGCAAGGAATACTTAGCATTGGTTAACGCGATTTATAACCAGCAACAAGGATGCATTTCTTATTCGTATTATAGCAGGTTACAATGGAAAAACACTTGATTAGTAGTTTACTACCGTAAACTGAAAAACCTATTTGTTTAGTACAAAAAATTATGAATATTATACTTGCAATGGAGTCAAAATTGTTACATGCACATTATTTATTGTATTTTTATCTGATTTTGCTATGGAGGTATTATATATGAAGTAGTTTAGGGAGGTCATAAAACAAGAGAGATATACTTAATTTCCGAAGAGATGGGAGAATTTAGGGAGGCAAATTTGGAAATGCACAGAAATAAAATAAGGATTTAGACGATTAAGTTTTAAAAAAAATCAAAAATTTGGAATACGGAATTATTTAATTTTACATTATAGGGAAAGCGCCCTAGGTCATTATTTTTTATTTTTTATTTTAGACCTAGATCATTGTAGAAGAAAGTTATCCTAAACACAATTAATACCTTACCCTGACAAATGACAACGACTTTATGCATGCGTAAGAAATTAAGGGATCTTAATTTAAAAATAAAAGGTTCGGAATGTTTTAACTCACTGTAATTAATATAGAGATGGAAAACATACTTCTATGGCTCACGAGATAGAAATTAAAGGACCACGATTTAGATTTGGTTGGCCTAACTTCAATGTAATTTTTGTCTACATTTATTGACAATATACGTTAAAAAAACGTGAAAATATAGATTAATTGTGATTTGAAACCATAACAACATGCACCTGATTGGTCAAGGCCGCGCTGAGCCACGTCTCAATATCATGGCTGCTGGGGTTCTTCCCAGTATCCATAACATTACTAAGAAGCTCCAATGTGTTGTCTAAAAGCTCGACACAGTCGAACGTTCCGGTGGGCGGGTAGATGGCCGGGTCGTGTTTAGGAAAGGTGAGATTGTAGGCGAGCGAGCGGGTTGAGTGGGCTCGAGTCATGGCTTGATGAACCGACGTCGCAAAGACATCACCACCACCTTTGATGGAAGAGAGAGATGAAGTGCACACCTCCGGATAGAGGGTGGCGTGGCATGCTTTGGTTATGGATATGGAGCCAAATGATGAGGTTGGGAGACACATTAGAGTTATGGAAGTGAGTGTCCATAGAAACAAGTTTTGGTTGGGGTGCATTTTGTGGTGAAGGTGCTTTGGTATTGGATGGCAACAATGTAGAGAGGGAGATAGGAGTGATGAGGGTTAGATCTAGAACAATAAGGAGAACTTATAGAGAAAGTGGAGGGGAAAGGGATGAATATTTTTGCACTTCTAACCATGGACCATTTGGGTAATTAACTCCCGGTACTAGATTTTGTTATGTTCATCCTTTACTAAGAAGTGGTCCTTACTTCAAAAGTATTTTTTAAATTAAATTCCAACTTTTAAATCACATGTTAACTCTCTATCTCTCATTCATGACTAAAGATATATCAGTTGAGCCAATCCGGCCAGTTAATTCTGTAAAGTGGTCACTGACCAATATTACATTGGTACGTGATGTATGTTAGGGTTTTTTTTATCAAAAAAATACATCTAGGATTTTAAAATTTAAACTGGTGGTATATGGGTCACAATAATAAATTAACTCGACTCAGCGGATATTATTATTCATACACAATAAAAATTAATTTGGAGCTATATCTGCAATAGTGGATTACACAAGTTAAAAATACATTTAGGAATTAACTCCAAGGATACGGAATAAATACGGAATAAAGGAGAAGTAAAATGATAATAAAAAAACTCCAAGGATACGACTGGCATGTTGTGTTGGAAAAGTACAATATTGGTTGGTGAAGCGTGCTCATGCCATAGTTTATCCTTATTTATTTATTTATTTATTTATTTATCATTTGATGTAATCTTGATCTAAACAAAAGTTCGTGCATGAGTCCCTACATGGCATAAATTCGTGATTATCCACCATGTGCAACCGGACGCACGTAATGACAAATAACTAATGGAAGTATTATCCTGCATTATACTTCCTATAAATTTTAGGTTCCAAAAATCTTACAATTGGACGTTACCATGTTGGCTTTTGAGTTTGATATATATATCAAGAACCGATGGACTGTAGCAGCATGCGTGGTTGTTAATCAACGGAAAAAACCTAACCATCTAATTAAACATCAAATTGAGAACCTCCTAATTTGGTATACGTCGCCGTGCCAACCGATCGAGTAGATCTTGTTTTGGTATTCCAAATTAATGATAACCAAATGCTTGTTTGGCATCTTAAATTATACAACACGTCTATTATATAAATATTCTTAATTTTGGTCCAACACATCTTGGTATCCGTATTCAAATTATTACACTCAACAATTCACTACCACAAAGTATTTAGGGGACACTGTGATTACATGTAAATCTAATTACTCTCATCAAAAAATTTAAGTCTAATTTACTAACGTGCCCCTAGATATCTATAACTTAATTTTGTAATACATTGAGTTTTAAGGGAAAGTTTGTCTTTTAAGTTCTTAAATTTAACCCAACCTATTTACTGAATCAATGACAAGGATGAACATATATGATGACATTAGAGGGGATGCGCATAATAATAGCCTAATCCTCAACGTAGATGAATCATTATAAAACAATAGTCTCATAAAACCATCTATAAATCTCCCAAACTTCAAAGCGCGGGTTGTAACTCTAAGAGCACTCTTGACAAACGCTCGTTTTCCGGGTGCGCAGGTGGCTCTCCTGCCCGGAAATCCGCTTGGCTTCTAAGTCTGGTTGTTCTCTTTTTATCCTTTACAGGATGTGATATGATTCTATTGCTGGTCGACATGGATATATAACCCATCTTGATCACAGCCAGGTCAACTACACTATTAACTCATGCCGTTTCCGATCTTAATAATGTTTTCTCACTCTTAAAGATCTTTATTATGAATTGAATGTACAAATATTTTATTCTTTGATTAATGTATTCGTTTTTTGGAAGTGTTAAAGAAAAGACTCTTGGTCCTTAACCGTAGAGCTCTAAAAGATAATGGTCTGCATAAATCAAAAGAAATTTACAGTCGTTATAATTAACATGGAACATTAATTACCGAGATAAGATTGTCATGTTAGTTAAATGATATCGTAGCTCTACAATTTTTTTAACAACATGAATATATGAAATGAAGAATATTTTCTTTTATATATTGAATAGACCTAATAAATGAAACATTATGGAAAAAGCTGTAAATAGGTAGGATCAAAATCGTTTAACCGTCCTAACCGAAGCGACAATTAGGGTTACAGGTTATAAAAATCATAATCATTTAATAAATGAGCGGATAAGGGTTCTGAAAATCATAACTGTTTAGTAAATGAGCGGATAATGTTACATTATTTAACCCATTTTAACCGCGAAACATAATGAATATATATATAATATTTTGTTATATATACTATATACATATAATTTTTTGTATTATTATTGTCATTATGTGTGCATATTTGATGTTGTTTTATATGAATTTGTGGATGTTTAGATTATGATTTTTTGGAGGTTTTGATTATAAATTTATGGATGTTTGATGTTTTTAACAAGTTTGACAAATTTTTATCCATTAAGTTTTAACCATTTAACCGACCACGTTTAATAAATGATTTTAGACGTCTATTAGACGACGTTTATTCTGACACGTCGAAGTATAGACGTCGGTCATACCTTACAACCGACGTCTATACCCTATGCTCATATAGACGTCAGTTGTAAGTTACGATCGACGTCTATTGAGCTTATATGAAGGAGCAACCATTTCATTTTATCTTTTATTCGATAAAATCTCCACCCCGACAAAACCCTAGCCCCTCTGATCAATCTCCGACCAAAAAGCATCGACCCCCTCCGCCAGCACAACCGTGCCCTCGACAACCACGACTGTTGGCTTTTTGGCTAATAATTGCTAATCCGTTTTGATGATTAACTAACATATCAATAAACACATGTATTCTCTCAATATCATCGTTTGCATATATTGTATTTTCTAACGTTTCAGGAACCAAGTTTGACATAACACAAGAAATGAAGAGTGAAGAGTAGATATGTTTACATTTCTTGTAGATAGGCCATAATGTAAATTGGCACTTGAAATCTATGATTAATTGCATTGCATAACCTTTAGGAAACCCATAGAAGTCTCACATTCAAATCCATATCAAGTTGACTTCAATAGGCAATCGACGAATCACTTAAAAATTCCTTAACAAAATTTCCGTGTAAACCAGTCGACCAGTAGAACAATCTGGTTCGATCGGATTTCCTCACACAACCTCTTGTTTCTTAAACGGTCGACCAAAAACTTCTTTTAGTTCGACTGATTCTTTATCTGGTTTCCCAGTCTAAATCGGTCGACCGAATTACCTCTACCATTCCACCGTTTTTCTTTTATCAACCGATAGAACTTAGTTTGACCGATACAAATCTTCTAGCCTATCGTATGTTGACACGTGTCCTGGTTAGTGTGACTTCCAACCAATCGAAACTTTATTTTGTTCGACTGATTGCATTTCTGTATTCATCTTAAATATGACCATTAAACTTGTCGTATATATCAACGGTCGTATACATACTCACCTAGCCCTAACCTTAGATTTGGTCTTCCAGTCGACCGAAAGTCCTTTAACGGTCGACTGGTTCTTGAAACTTCCTAGCTCCAAGTCTTACTGGAAGTTTCCGGTCGAGCCCTTGACTTATTCTGTTCGATCGATTATCACTTTGCACAGATTTGTCTAAAATAAAATATTCCAAACGGTCGACCGAAACTCTTTTAACGGTCGACCGATTCATGAAACTTCCCAGCTCTAGCCTTACTAGAAGTTTCCGGTCGAACACTTGATCCTTTCCGTTCGACCGATCACTTAAGTTCTATCCTAGTTGGTTAGGCCGTCTGCACCTTTGCTTGACCGAAATCCTTATTTTCACTTACCGGTTGACTGATTGACCCGAACTGGTCGACCGTTGGGGTGCAAATTTGTGTCCTGGCTTTCATTACTTTGTGTATCTTACACAACTCTTTCCTAACTTAATCCCAATGGCTAGAATTAGTTTAGAGCATATAAATAGAGCTGAGAACACACTTCTAAGGTGACCAATCTTTCTCCAAGCTCAAATCTTACTACTATTCTCAAACTTGCTCTAAACATCTTTGTGCTCACATCTTCCCACTTGAAATCACCTCTTTTATTACATCACTCATTTTAAGTGCCGAAGATTAGTTGCTGAAGTAAAGTCTTCAAGAGTTGTACTAGTTTCCGGTGTGAAGTTCTTCTCGGATTGTGAAAAGGTGGTCCAAGCTACGTGAGGGTATTCGCAAAGCATGTGGTGTAAAGACGTGATGTCCGCCCGCAACGAATATCAGATTAGTGGAGGACGCGAAGTTGCTCGAGGAAGAGCAATTCGTAAGAGAGGACTAGGATCCGGTGGTTTGATCCAAACCTCTATACATTCGGTGTTGTGGTTTGCATTTCTCTTCCTCGCATTTAATTGCTTTAGTTTTTAATTTGGCATAGTTTGTTAAAATACTTAATTAGTCTATTCACCCCCTCTTTAGACTAATATTAGGACCTAGTAGATCTTACAACGACCTCCACCGCCACTGCAGCTACCTCCATGACCTCCTCTGCCACCCAGCTACGTCGGGGTACATTTCAGTACACATTTTGTTTCGGTTTAATTCCAACATTTTGTTTTTAGGTTTGTACCCAACATCATTTGTACCAATAATGCATTCTTTTGGTGTTATGAAAAACAATAATGAATTATTTTAGCTTTTGAAACATGTGTGCTGACCAAAGTTTTAAACTGCCCCCTCTTGGGTACAACCATGGAACTTGCATTGACTTTTTGTTTAAATTTTTCAAGAAAAGAACATCCGAAGTTGTCATTTACAAATGACACATTTCTGAAATTCTAAGTAGAATTTTAGTTGGATTTGCTAGATTTTATTTGAATTTTACAAATGGCACAAATTTTAGTTGAATTTCTGTAGATATTAAATTGCTAGAATTTTAGTTGGATTGATATCTACTAGAACCCATTTAATATAATAGAATTTTAGTTAGATTTGCTAGTTGGATTGATATAAATTTAATTGTTTTGGTTTAGTCTAGAAAATTCAAAATTCAACATAGCAATGTAGGTTGTAATTAGGAGTTATATATGATTTTGGGATTGAATTGAAGTTTTATTTTTTTATTCATAATGTCTATGTGATATAGTGAAAATAATTATACATGATATGAATGTTTGATGTTTGTAATGTGAATGTGATGTAGTGGAGAATATTATATATTTTTCTTGTTAATCCCAGGATTTGAAGATTTTTACATAACAAATTTTTAGGGAAGGTTCTGCCAAAATTTCAATAAAATTATAATCCCAATTGTTATTAATAACATGTTATTTTATGTTTAACATGTTTTTCCATCTTAAAATTATAATCCAAGTAATTATTTTTAATACTTGCTTTGCTGGTAGTGTGATAATAACTCATCGACCCTTTAAGCAACTTGGCCTTTAATAACCTATAACAAAAGATTAGACAATATTTGCTAATCATTCATCATATAAGACTTTTCATTCATCATTCATTAGAAAGTACACATTAGTTAGTAGGATTGCATTGAAACAAGAGAGTGAGTGATTGTTTGGTGTGTTGTTTGTTAGATTATGGTATGAAAATACCTAGGGGCAATCATCCATAGGAGATGACGTGGGGGATTTCATCACCATTTTCTTGGCCCGAAAACCACATAATAAAAATACTTTAATAAAATCAATTTAGACGTTGGCCCCTAAGATTTCCGGACACATTAAGGAGAGGAAACCGTTTAAGACCGTTATGGCCTGAACGTCGTTGCCCATCTAGTCTCCCTGAGATTTTAGGAACCCTGAGACCGTTATGGACTTTAGACTTGCTTTTTCCTTGTTTGCATAGTTAGGTTTCCAACCTTCTTCATTCCCCCGTTAGATTAAGGACTTCATCTCCTCTCTCCTGAGTCATTCTATTCTCATCTTCATGTCTCCGAATCTTCTCATCTATGAACACATTCTTTTAAATTGAAATTTTATTTCTTGACTTCAATAATAACTATCATTTTTCTTAATGTTTAGATTGAAATGGATTAAGAGTGAATTCTTTCAAGTGATGGGTATGAGAACGGAGTGAATCTGTTCTAAGAGGTTGCCAAAAATCATTCAAAAAATATGAATGACAGAGACATGACGTATTGTCCATGCAATAATTGTTATAATATGTCAGTGCCGACTTTTCGGAAAATAAAAGATCATTTGTTTGAGAAATGTTTTGACAAAAGTTACAGACGAAGGATATGGCTTGGCAAAAATAAATCATTTAATATTCCAAGAATGACAAAGACAATGTAAGTGTGGGAGATCATTTAGAGGACATGGTTCAGGATATAGCTGAAAACTTTTCATCCAATCACGATTTATTTGGTAGTTTGTTGAGTGACAATGATAAACCATTGTATAAGGGTTGCACCAAATTTACTAGATTGTAAGCGGTATTGAAATTGTACAATTTAAAAGCAGAAAATTGTTGGATCGATGTCAGTTACACATCATTGTTGAAGCTATTGAAAGAGATACTTTTAGAGCATAATGAACTGCTAGATAGAACTTATGATGCTAAGAAAGTGTTGTGTCCTATAAGAATGGAATATAGGAAGATACATGCATGTCTGAATGATTGTATATCGTATAGGGGTGAGTTTGAAAACTTACATTCCTGTCACAGGTGTAATATTTCACGATACAAAATGAAATGGAGTGGATCGAAACACAATGTAGATGGTGATGATTTGAAATCAAAGGACCTCCTGCTAAAGTTTTGTGGTATTTTCCGATAATACGAAGGCTTAAACGTTTGTTTGCGGGTAAGGAGGATTCCAAAAATATAACATGATTGTGAGAAACTAAATGATCAGTTGTTACGTCATCGTGACAGATTCACCTCAGTGGAAAAAAATAGATTACGACTTTCCTTTGTTTGGAGAAGAATCTAGGAATGTGCGACTTAGACTTTGTACCAACGGAATGAACCCTTTCCGTAGTCTGAGTAGTATTCACAGTTCTTGGTATGTTCTGCTTGTAATTTAAAATATGTCACTGTGGTTATGCATGAAACGCAAATATATTATGTTGTGTTTAATCATTTCTGGGCTGAAACAACCTGGAAACGACATAGATGTGTATTTAAGACCCTCAATTGATGACCTAAAGAGATTGTAGGAAGATGAAGAGTCAGTTTTTGATGCTTATCGTCAGCAATCATTTGTAATGCGGGTAGTGATTTATTGCACAATTAATGATTTTCCAGCTTATGGTAATCTGTCTGGATATTCTGTCAATGTCATAAAGCTTGTCCAATTTGCAAAGAGAATACATGCTCATTGCAACTTGTTAATGGTTGTAATGAAGGGAATGTGTTCTAAAAGTTTTACTTTTATATGTCATTTATAATGAATTAGATGTGCAAACAGATTGTTCCTTAATTAATGTTTTCGTCTTTTAGAAGTGTTGTGGAAGATGCTCTTGGTCCTTAACTGCAGAGCTCTAAAAGATAATGGTTTACATAAATCAAAAGTTATTCACAATCATGGTAATTGATATGAAACATCAATTATCGAGATAAGATTGTCGTGTTGCTTAAATAGTATTGTAGTTCTACAAATATTTAACGACACGAGTATAAAAAAGGGAAAATGGTTACTTTTATATATTGAATAGACGTAGCAAGTGAAATATTATAGATTTGTGTTATGTGTTATTAATGTTTTCACTGTGTCTTGAATCCTAAGATATGAGACTTATAACTTTTCACATAGGAAATGTTTAATTTGATTATTGTCAAAAGTTGTCATTGAGTATAGTGATAAAGACAATAGTTGGTTAAGTATGACTTATGCTGGAAAAGATAGTTCGTCAAATGATTATCATTGTCCCTCTTTACTTGAGTTATGATATTAGTGGTCCCCTTGATAAAGTGAAATTATAATGTGCACAACGTGACTTGTGTTAAGTTACATATTTATAATTAGCTTAAGAGATCAAGAAATGAATATATAATACAAATGTGACACATTTCCACTTTTTATAATATTCTTAATATCATGAGGCAAGGGATAGACACAAGTGATATTTTACATATCACTAAGTGGATCGTGTTTAGTTCGAGTGAGCAAAACATCTTTGTTATTTGGGTAACTATAATGTATAGCTAGATATCGCTTATAGTTTATAATATAATGTGTTTTATATCATTGCCAACATAACTTAGATCATCCTATACGTCACACCACAAAACTGGAAAATAAGAAATATAATTTTATATTTTATTTGATGTATTAAGTTTCATGTGTTATGAAATATTATACACGTGGTAAAATAATATAATCAATATGTCGTGAAAATGACATGGTTAGAATAATAAATAAATTCGTATGAGATGTATATATATTATGGGGTATAATGTTTTGACATTATATATGATAATATATTACATGATATAATGTGATCGACAACATTATAACATATGAATCTTCTAAACCCCAAATTCCAAAATTTGTTGGATATTAATCTAAAATTTGGTGGAGTCAAAAACAGTGAAAAATGGTCCAACCGTTTGACCACATTTTTGCATATTTTAATAAGAGAATTTTTACTGATTAATTGTTGGATTTAATCCACCTTGGTCAAAGGTAGTTATGGGATGATGATGTGGCAAAATAAATAAGAGATCATGTGCAAAGTGGTTTGCACATGATATGATTTAGTGAAGATGTAAACAAGAGATAATGTGAAACTACTTTGCACATGATGTGATTTAGTGGAGATGTAAACAAGAGATCATGTGTAAGTGGTTTGCACATAATGTGGCTTAATGGAGAGATTAATAAGGGATCTTGTGTAAGTGGTTTGCACATGATGTGAGTTAGAGGAAATCCTATAAATAGGTTCATCCCCCTTCCTTGTTAATACTAATGCAAAAATTCTCTCTCCCTAACCACCCATTAATCCATCCGAAGATTCTCTTAATTGTTCAAGTTTTTGGAGATTAAAGTCTCAGGAGCTTTAGATGAGTTATTAGCTAGATTATAATCTTGATTTAGAGTTTGATTGGCTAGCTTCTTTCTTTTTAATCTTGTTTATAGTTTGGTGAACAATTGAAGGCGAATCAGAGGACGATTCAATAGGCAACGTAACTCCGTATCTTCATAAAGGTTTTAGAGAACTTTTGGGTATGATCATCTTCTTTTTATTTTAATATATATATGTAGATAACATGATATTAGAATAAATATAAAATAATGTACATGAAATCGTCAAAAATATGGAAATCGATCTTGTATGCATGTATAATTTTTAAATATATATATATATATATACATAGGGGCATGAAATTCTACATCTAAGATAATGTATCTTGGTCATCAAAGATTTTTACCAAACTCTCATCCTTATCGTTGGTTTAAGAAAACATTTAACAGAAAATAAGAGTTTCAGAATTCGCCAGTTGAAATCAGCATCGAAAAGGTGTATGAACGTGTAATGAACGTTGAATGTGAATTTGGAAAACCGTACAAACGAGCGAATGACAAAAGTTCTTGGAAAAAAAGATCCATACTTTTTATCTTCCTTACTGGAAAACTGTAGAAGTTAGACATTGTATTGATGTGTTGCATGTAAAGAAAAAACGTTTGTGATAGTTTTGTTGGCACTCTGTTGAACATACTTGGTAAGACAAAACATGGATATAATGTTATACTTGATCTTGTTGACCTTGGTATACACACAAGGCTGGCACGAGAGAAGAAGGGAAACCAGAATTACTTACCTCCAGCTTGTTATACATTGTGTAGAAAAGAGAAAAACATTCTCTGTCAGTGTTTGCACGATGTAAGGGTTTCACAAGGTTATTCTTCAAATATTTGTAGTCTTATTGTTATGAAGGATTTGAAACTTGTGGGGATGAAGTCTCACGATTGTCACACTTTAATGCAGCAGTTGTTACTTGTAGCATTGAGATCCATATTACCGAAACATGTTAGACATGTCATAGTAAAGTTGTGTTCATTATTCAACAAGATTTGCAGTAAAATTGTCAATCATGTGCAATTAGATCAGTTGCAGAATGAAATTGTGGTCACATTATGTCAGTTGGAGATGTATTTTTCACATGTTTTTTTTGACATTATGATTCATCTAGTTATTCATTTGGTTAGAGAAGTTAAATTGTGTGGACCCATTTTTTTAAGGTGGATGTATCATTTCGAGCGTTATATGAAAGTGTTCAAATGTTATTGTAAAAGTTGTCCAAGGCCAGATGCTAGTATTGTTGAAGGACACATAGTTGAGGAGGTTATCAAGTTTTGCACTCGATACCCAGCGAACACTAAAAGTATTGGACTTCCTAACAATCGTCATGATGAACGTTCCGATGGTAAAGGGATGCGTGAGATGAAAATGTTAAATCCAAATGACGATAACTTAATAACAACATATTTCTATGTGTTGTGCGATTCTAATGAAGTTTAGTCTTATCTAAATGAACAGTATGAGCTTTTAAAAGAGAGAAATCCTTTATGGAGTGATCAACAAGTAATTAATAGTCATAATAAGAGTTTATCTCTTGGTTCAAAAGGTGGCTTACAAACGTGATGTCTCAGAGACAATACAGTGATTGACCTACAGTCCGCATTCTGCTGTTACAAGTTACGATGACTATGATTTCATTGGATATTCAATCTACATTGTTTGTGAAGATGCCAAAAGTGTTGTTCAGAACAGTGGGGTCACTTTAATAGCAGAGTCTTTGCATGTGTGTAGTTCTAAAGACAAGAATCTTGTATACGTTGACATGTCATATTACGGTGTAATTGAAGACATACAGGAGCTATACTTTGTTAAATTCAAAGTGCATATATTTAGATGCAAGTGAGTTGATAATAAAAGTAGAGTTCGAGTGGATGACTTGAGGTTCACTTTAATTGATTTTTCGAAGGAAGTATTTAAAGGAGAACCTTTTATTTTGGCTTCCCAAGCGAAACAAGTCTTCTATGTGGTTGATCTATGTGATAAGAAATGGTCAGTAATTCTGGAATGGAAGAAAAAATTGTATCAGATAATAGTCTAATCGAGTATGAAGAAGCACCCGAGTTGAAATCACTAGATGACGAAATACATGTTGAGACTTTAGAGCTGACCACGGTGAAAGTATATGGATTAGAAATCCGTTATGAAAAAAGAAATCGTAAATGTGTAAAATGTCTTATAGAACATTATAATAACCATTTAGTATTTCATTTTACTTTTTATAGTATCACGACTCCAAAAAGAAACCCACTCCATCAGAGTCTGAGGTCTCGAAGACTTATAGTTCACGAGGTCCTACACTCATAAACTAATTCGTGGGAAAAATGAATAGAGACGGTAGAATTTCAATCCAGTTTGATAGCCGTCTTGAGCCGATAGGCTTGATGTCTGATAACTGGTATAGTTATCTGGGGAGCCAAGCGAGGTCCAAAATTGACATATGTTTGTCGAGTTGGGCCGAAGTTGATGAGAAGCAGAAAGACACAATCTGGGATGACGTTCGGGTAATGAGTTCATTATAATATTCTTTAGTTTTTGTCAAACTTTTAATTTATAGAAATTGAAAATGTTAACGTGTTATAGGCAAGTTTTGAGTACCCATCCACTGCCAATTTGAAGAAAAAGTGGATGACATACATGTTGGCCCGTTGCAGGGAGTTCAAGACAAAATTAACAAACAAGTACATATTCGGAGAGTATCAAGACAGAAATCCATGCGATTATTATAACTTCATCACTCCGAATACATGGGATCAATTCAGAAAATCAAGAGAAAGCCCGGAGTTTCAGGTAACTGAGTTTAATTTAGAATATGAACTTATTAAGTTATTGCTTTAAATGATAATGTAATAAAATTGATTTTTAGGCCCTCCGAGCAAAAAAACCAAGAGCATAGATCTTCTAATAAGTATCTTCATCGTATGTCTCGATCAGGGTACCGAAAATTAAAAGATTAAATGATGACTGAAAGAATGACCCTGAGTAAATAAGAGGCAATTGACTCCGGTATGACTGAGGAGCAAGCAAGCAACTTGTCTCCTCTTTCCCCCGAATACATTGCCAATATAACTTAGATCCTCCTATAGGTCACACCACAAAACTAGGAAAGAAAAAATGTGTTTTTATATTTTATATGATGTATTAAGTTTCATGTGTTATGAAATAATATACATATAGTAAAATCATAAAATCAGTAAGTCGTAATAACGACATGGATAGAATAACAAATAAAATTGTATGAGATGTATATATTATGGGGTATAATGTTTTGACATTATATATGATGATAGATTACATGATATAATGTGATCCGCAACATTATAACTTATGAATTTGCTAAACCCCAAAGCCCATTTTTTGTTGGATATTAATCGAAAATTTGGTAAAGTGAAAAACAATGAAAAATGGTTCGAAAGTTTGCCCACGTTTTGGCATATTAGTTAGTAAAGATTTTTTGTTGATTAATGACTGAATTTAATCCACATTGGTCAAATGTAGTTATAGGACGACGAAAGCAGAAATAAACAAGAGATCATATGCAAAGTTGTTTTCACATGATGTGGTTTAGTGAAGAGATTAACAATGGATCATGTGTAAGTGATTTACCCATGATGTGAGTTTGAGGATGCCCTACAAAACCTTCTCCTCTCTATATTTTCTCCATTATTTCATCCGAAAATTTTCTCATTAATTAAATGCTTGAGAGATTAAATTCTTTGGAGTATAGAAGGACTTATTAGCTAGATTCTAACCTTGAATTAGAAATTGATTAACTAGCTTCGATCTCTCTAACCTTGTTTAGAGTTAGGTGAACAATTGAAGGTGATTCTGACGTGCAACCCGACTTCCGATTGGTAAAAAAGATTTGATAATCCCTAGGTATGATTCAGTCTATGTATTTCAATATTAATTAGTATACAATATATATTGAAATACAATTAGAAAGTTGTATATAGAATTAGTGAAAAATATGAAAATTGATCCTAATTACTTGTAAAAAAATTAAATATATATACAAGTATGGGGCACGAAATCCAACAAAAAACAATAACGCACACTCCCTGCTGCCGTCGTACACTCACACCCTCTCCCAACTTTCCCAAGACCTAACCTCTCTCTCTCCACTTCCTCTTGTCGTGTCCTCCTCCCCTCCTTAACCCCTCCGCGATCTCCCCTTCTGGCAGCAGACCTGGTTCCTCCTCCTCGTCACCTTCATGGCCCTCTCCCCTCGCCGTTGTTGTCATTGTCCTCCTCTTCTTCACCCTCAACCTTGACGACCACTCCAACACCGGCGCCGAGTCCTCGGCGAAAGGCGTCCAGGTGAGTGGTTCCCACAGGAGAATTAAGGATTTCACATTTGAGTTTTGATTCTCGGGAATCAAAATCCGAATATGAAAATGTGGAAATTTTGATTAAACCTCAAAATCAGTTTCTAAATATCACTTGTATTTTATTCAAGCCATAATTTGTAGTTTGGGCTGTAAATATCATTTTACTCAAGCCATATTCCAACGTCAGTGCTTTTAAAGTTGCTGGGAAATGAAAAAAATAACTGTACTTGTAAATTTATGTAAATTGAAAAAATTAGGTTTTATACCGGATCCGGTTTTGGGTACTCAAGTTGGGAACCGACCCAGATCTGATTCGGTTCTGGGTACCCAAATAAAAAACGAATCCGATTCCGGTTCTTCTAATACCCGAACCAGAAACCTAATAATCGAACCGGAACCGATTCGTTGTCATCCCTAGTTAAGAGGGAAGTTTTGAGAAGTTAACGAGTTTTGAGCTGATCTGACGTGACTGAGAGAAAAACTAACATGGATGTTAGATAGTTGTGGTAGCCCACGCACCACTGTGGAAAGGTACCTCGGAATGCACTATACTGCTCGCCAACGTTCTTTCCACGACTTGAGCTATATCCTAACATGTGCAACATGACACCGATCAAATAAAGCACATCTCTCGATCGATACAAATAACAAGAAATATATATATCTTGTTTGTTCTTTTATGTAAATATTAGATTATGAGTAGATTTGTTGCATATAAAGCAAACTCGTTCCCAAGAACAATCGCAATCAACCTGGATTCACTAAGACCCTAACTATAGAATACACAGAATCATAGCACCTAATATTATATACATTTGTTATATGCATGTTAACTGCAAAAGTATGAAGGGTATTGAGAAGGCAAGGGAATACAACTTACGCCATGAGAAGAAATTCTTTTTGACCATTCGAACCGAGTGAAGTAGAATATATAGTCACTCGGTTTGAACGAAAATGGATTTTTTTTTGACACAAGTTCGCGACAAGACTTCTATTCCTCGCTTCCACGTTTCGAAAGAAAGGATATGTCAGATTGTCAGGTGAAAAAATCGAAGTTTCCGACTTTGTAACGCTTGAATTATAGACCCTCCAAATGGAACTTCAACGTTTAAGCAGACCAATCACCATTCCTGAAGAACTGATGCCAAATTATCACATATTCCACTTGCAAAAGATGGTTACGACTTTTTTTTTGGACAATAAAGCCGCTTTTATGCATACATGCAAATCAAATAAGGTGCCACTCAGGGGCCGACCTACCTTGAGGCAGGTGGGGCAACTACCCCCACCCAAATTTGCCCTAATCATTGAAAAAAAATTAACGCTCTTCTAACTCTAGCTCAAACATGTTGAAATAAGTTGATTAAGGCATTTTTACTGAAATATGTTGATATCTATTTGAGTCTGGTGATTGTATTTATTTTTTGGTAGTTTTTTTGGTTTAAGAAAGAATGAATTAGTGTTCCATTACATATTTTGTTTTTAGTTAGTGAAAATTATTGTTGATTACATGTTTTGTTTGTTAGATCTTACATCTTAAAATGTGTGATTTTTACGAGGTTGTCTCGCTCTTGGACGTAGATTGTTTAATTGTGAGATGTATGAGAATTAAGATTTATTCTTGTTTGGATAAATTTGTTGTTAGTAAGTCGTTGAAATTGAGAAATTTTGTGTTGATAATGTTGGTGATGATGATTTTCTATTAAAATGGAGTTGATGTTGTTGTTGATGGTGATTTTATATTTAGAAAAGTTCGGAATTGGAGTGAGTTATGTGTTAAGGTATTGGAATTTGACATTGAAATTTGAAATTTGTGAATGTTTTGTTGTTTTGATATTGGAATTCGGAAAGACATGATTTTTATGAGGTGATATTGGTCTTAAATGTGAATTGTTTAATTGTGGGATTTGTGAGTCTTAAAAAGAAATTCAACAGGTGCGAAATCATCCGTATGTTGTCTATTCCACCCACGAAATCATCCTAGATCCGTGTGCTATTCATTCATGGTCCTCACAGCTCATATAATCTGAGAAAGAGGAAGTAGGGATATGTCCACCACACCATAATATATATAATTGACTTTTTGGTTGTTAACACCACAAATTACTGTTTTCTCGTCCATACTAGGTAAGAGGTTCCTTTCCTGACAGTTCCAATGTGTAGTTCCATGAGAAACTATATTGAATGATATTATATGCCTGGCAAGATATTTATTTGAAGCAGTTCAGACAAGTCGTCCATACTTGATACCCATATGAAATTAATGCGGACGTTACAACCGCACCGCACTATATCCATCCAAAATAAGAAAATGATGGGAATGTTTTTTATATATACTTTCGTAATACCAAAACCACCCGAAATTGAATTTTTAATTCGATCAGTTGTTCTCTTAAATTTTTGTAGATGATGAAATAAAACGTCCAATTTGATTAGTTTTGACTAATTGTTTCGCTAGCTTATGAGAACATGGTGTTGATGCTTATATATTGTAAAGCTTGGATATATCACGTTAGAATACTCCAGAAGAGCAGTTCACTACTTTCACTTTTCTTCTTTAATATTGAACTCTATTAAAAACAACAGCTCGCTCAGACTAACAGTCATCATTGCCCACAAGGAAACATATCTTCTTCATCATACAAGGTAACATTTATCTCCACATATCAAGCAAATCTATGTAATAAGGAAATAACTCAAACGGTTATCTCCCAAGCCATATAAATGTACTGATGTTTTTGTAATACAGTGAACATAATAAAATAAACATTCAAACCACACACTTCAATATGGTATCAGAGCATCGATCTCAGACGAAAAGAGTTGCATCATCGGCGACAATCTCTCAGACCACCGCCTCAAACCACCCAAGTCATCATTGACTACCCACCAAAATCCCAAAACCCAAAACACCAAAATCGAACCATCATCGGTCGACCGACCTCAAAAAAATATTCAAACATTGGTCAACCGACCTCAGTTCCAAAGCACTCGGCGAGGGGGTTGAAGCAGAAGCCACATCCTACCCCTCGCCATGACAACAGACGGAGCGACGCCTCAAAGACTGACCACCCAAATGCTCAATGGTACAAATTACCTTTCATGGGCCCAGTCGGTCACCTTGTCCTTCAGCGGGAAGGGAAAACTCAGTCATATCACTTGCCACACGAAGAAACCAACCATTGACGATGCCGAGATCGAAGAGTGGCGGACCACCGATCAACTCACGATGACCTGGGTGCTCAACTCCATACAACCGCAGTTCACCGAATTATTCATCTACTCCGACTCGGCCAAGGAGCTCTGAGACTCCATCCATGACCTTTATGGTAAACAACAGAACTTTGCTCATGTATTTAAAGTTAAACAAGAACTCTCTGAAACCTGGCAAGGGCAAAGGACTGTCACTGAGTACCTCGGTGCACTAAAAAGTTGGTGGGATGAACTCGAAATTTATGAACCGCCGACAACATACCCTAAAATCATCAGAGAACGGGTCGAGCAAAATCGGGTCTACCAGTTCCTGGTGGGACATGACTCTAGCTATGAGACCCTGAAATCACAAGTACTGCTATCATCGGAGTTACCACCCCTCAGCCAGATCGTCTCTATCGTCCAACGAGAGGAAACGATGAGGCATGCCATGAAAAAAACTACAAATCAAGAAAATCAAGCATTCGCATCCGCGCACAACCGAAATCAAAACACAAAAGCAAAGACCCAGTTCGGGAAACGAAAAGATGAACACTGTGATAACTGCAAGAAACTGGGACATAGCCGTGACCAATGTTGGTTTCTCTACCCGCACCTCCGACCACCCAAGGATGGAACCGGAGAAAGAAGGGGGGATGACAGGGGACGACCAAGTGGCGGACCCGACTCATGTTTATCTCTTAACCCTAACCCTAATTTTTCTGATGGAAAACAAACATGGTCGCAGATCGGGTCCGATAGCCGAGGTTATATATCCAAGTCTCTCGCAGATTCGCCCACACCCGACAATCGACCGCTGATAAATGAGCGGGCCGACGCACATCTGGGTACACATGATTTTGCCACCCACGCCTCCAGTAACCGACCAGATGTGTACGCCAATACGAGAGGATTTTCTGGGAGTGGGCTGGAGTCAGCCCACAAGGAGTGGGCCTTGTCATGGCGCATCTCAACAGTCTTCTTAACAAAAATCACAACCCACAAGGTGTTGGGTCCGGTATAAATCAGTTTTTTGCTAATCAAAGTATTAATCAATTTTTTGCTAATCAAACCTTTACTCCTAATTCTTGGATTATAGACACGGGTGCCACTGATCATATGACTGGTAATAAAGACCTTATATGTGATATACAATATAACCCAGACTTAAATAAATTGGTGACTGTGGTTGATGGTAATCGAATAAAAATTAGTGGCACGGGACAATCAACATTACTCAATAACACCTCTGAACATGTCTTATATATCCTAGAATCTGTATCTAGTCTACTATCTGTAGCAAGGATAACAAAAAACTTAAATTGTAATGTTATTTTCTCACCATTTGATGTGTTATTTCAGGACCGAACATCAGGGAAGATGATTGGTAGAGGATTTATCATAAATGGCTTGTATGTGCTGGGTTCAAATAACCATAAGTTTGCTAATAATGTGTCACAATTTAACTCTAACTTGTGGAACAAACGCATGGGACACCTATCTTTGCTAGTTTTAAAACAATTATTTCCTGCTTTAAAATCAAATACTGAAATATGTTGTGAGACGTGTCGTCTTGCAAAACAAACCAGGTTACCTTTTCATGCATCTACTTCTAAGACAGGAAAACCACTGGAGATAATACACTCTGACATCTGGGTCCATCCCCGATTGAGTCTTACAATGGTTTTAAGTATTTTACTACCTTTATTGATGATTTCTCTCGCACAACTTGGCTTTACTTGCTTAGATCAAAATCTAATGTTTTCTCTTTTTTTGTGAATATTTTTCCTTGGTAGAAAATTTGTATCATACGAAAATAAAAACTTTTAGATTTGATAATGGCACGGAATACACTAGTAATGTTTGTCAAAACATTCTAAAAGAGAAATGGATTTTTCATCAAACTATGTGTGTTAACACCCTTGAACAAAATGGGACATCTGAAAGGAAAAATAGGCACCTCTTGAATGTCACTAGAGCACTTCTGTTCGAAATTCATGTACCTAAAGTTTTTTGGTCTGAAGCTATCGTAACCGTTGTTTACCTAATTAATTGTATGCCCAGTCCCATAATCCAAAATAAACAACCCTTAGAAATTCTGAATGGTAGGCGAATGAACCTTGATCATCTTAGGATTTTTGGTTGCACCTGCTATGTTCACAAAAACCGTCCTGATAAACTTGATTTTTGTTCTGTGAAAAATGTTTTCCTTGGGTACTCTTTTCAAAAGAAAGGGTACAAATGTTACTATCCGTCTGAATGCAAATTTTATATTTCACGTGATGTGTCCTTCTTCAAACATGAATCCTATTTTGAACTTACAAAAACTAATCCTATAGGTGAGACATCTCCTCTCCCTATCTTTGATATGTTTGATATCTCTGCTCTTGAGGAAACTCCCATTCCTCAAGATGGGGGAGACGAATATACAAGAAATACATGAGAGCAAAATGACAAACAGGTAGAGCCGTAAGAAGGGATTACGGCAAGGAGGTCCATGAGACCAACTCGTACTCCATCCCTCCTCCAAGATTTTGTGACTTACAACGTCACATATCCCACCCAAAACTATATCTCTTACAATGCTATATCTGCATCCCATCATAATTTCTTGAATGTAATCGATCAAGATAGTGAACCTACCTCCTACCATGATGCCCTTAATCACCTTCATTGGGTACAATCTATGCAAGATGAGGTAGATGCCCTAGAAAAAAATCGAACCTGGACCCTTGTCCCCTTTAAACCTGGAATAAAACCTGTAGGATGTAAATTGGTATATAAGATTAAATATAATAGTGATGGCACTATTGATCAATACAAGGCTAGATTAGTCGCTAAGGGGTACACTCAAACCTACGGCCTTGATTATCTTGAAACCTTCGCTCCAGTAGCAAAAATGAACACGGTTAGAGTCCTCCTTTCTATAGTCATCAACTATGGATGGAATATGTATCAGATGGATGTCCGGAATGCTTTTCTTCAAGGGACCCTCGAAGAAGAAGTCTAAATGACTCCCCCTCCAGGGTACAATTAGGCTCATAATCAGGTTTGCAAACTCCCCAAATCCATTTATGGATGAAACAATCTCCCAGAACTTGGTATGCGAAACTCAGCCTCTCTCTTCTTCAATTTGGCTTTAGTAAATGTTCCACTGATGCATCTATGTATACCAAACACCATAACAACATCACCACAATCATTCTTGTTTATGTAGATGACATCATAATAACAAGAAATAATGACAATGAAATCTACCTCGTAAAATCATATTTAAAATCCAAGTTTGACATCAAAGACCTAGGATTCATGAAATATTTTTTGGACATTGAACTTGCATATTCTAAGAAAGTTCTTTTTTTTATGTCAACGAAAGTATGTCATAGATCTTCTAAAAGAAACTGGTAAAATAGGATCCAAACCTGCTAACACCCCCATTGAGACAAACCGGAAGGTAAGTCCCAACGAGGGAGAACCTCTACAAAATATAGGACAATTTCAAAGATTAGTTGGTAAACTCATTTATCTCACTGTCACCAGACCTGACATCACTTTTACGGTAAGTGTAATTAGCCAGTTCATGCATACTCCAAACACACAACACCTCGATATAGTAGACAGAATCCTCAGATATCTAAAGAAAACCCCAGGGCAAGGAATATGGATGAAAATAAATAATTCTAATTCAATAATTGGTTATTCTGATGCAAATTGGCTGGGTAGTCATGATCGCAAATCCACTACAGGTTTTTGCACATTTGTTGGTGGAAATCTCGTCACATGGAGAAGCAAAAGGAAAAATGTCGTTGCACGATCTAGTGCAGAAGCAGAGTACCGAGCCATGACATCCACCACCAGTGAACTCATTTGGCTCAAACAACTTCTCAAAGATATGAAGATTCCTTATCAAAAGCCTATGCAAATGTATTGTGATAACAATGCAGCTCGACAAATTGCCTCCAATCCATTTTTTCATGAACGGACTAGGCATATAGAAGTCGACTGTAACTTTATCAGGAAAAAAACCAAGCTAAAGAAATCAAGGTTCCCTATGTTCAAAGCAAGGACCAGCTTGCAGATATCTTCACCAAGCCACAGATCAAAGATAATTTCATAACATTCTCGACATATTGGGATCCTTCAACCTCTTCTGGACTCAACTTGAGGGGGAGTGATTGACATCATATCATGCATACATTCGTGTCTTATATCCATTATTTTGAGCCTAAACAATGCTACATAACGAGTTTTGTGTTTGAGTTTCAGGAATAAATAGGGTTGAAGAGAAGATGCATAAAAAGGACTCAAAAGCAAAGAAAAAGACTAAGTTGCAAGACTTATGGACTGAAATGAAAGAGAGAAGAACCCAAATGTAAAACCAAAAGGATCAATGAGAAAATCAGAAGCTCCACACCTTAATGAGGAGTATTTTGGAAATTAAATCCGGGCCCAACCATTAACAACCAAATCGGGTTCATCAAACACAAAGAAATCAAGCCACCCGAAATCCGACCCGATCAAGCCCATTTAGACCGCCAATTGGCGGTTCATTTTGTCCCAAATTACACGTGATTCGGTCGGGTGTTTAATTAGGTTGTATTTAGTCCATTTATGGTATGCGTTTAGTCTCATACCAGGGGATTGTCCCGGATTACCTCTTTTCATGCCTATATATAGAACTCTTCCTCTCCTTTTGTATTCACCCATTGCTTGGTGGCATTCTCTCTACTTGGAGTAAGCCTTGGAGCAAAAACTCAAGGTGGAGAAGAATGCTACTACTAATGTGAGTCATTTAATAAATAATTTTTCATTGTTATGTTCTCATGTTGTCTCTTTTTTATGCATGCTTAGCTTAGTCTTGTTTCTTTGATCTTTGCTAAATTAGTTAGAATGTCTCATTTCTTCTTTAGGTTAATTGCTAGAATAATGTGTAGTGAGTAGAACCATCCCCTTTGGGGGGTGGAGGTGATGTTCATATATATTGTGAAGTTTGGATGGTTGATGAATTTTTGATTGTGTAGACTTGCATGTTTTGTATGTTCATTGGGGTATTTTAATAATCTACATATTGGGGAATTTTGATGGATTTTGCCATAAGATTTAGACACTTCCCATACTTTGTTTTCTCATGTTTATTGATTGAAATTTTCTGTTGACTATGCTACATGTTAGATATGTGTTTGTATTTGTGTTTTCTTGCTACCTGGTCCGGGTTTGGGGGACCTCCTTTCCCAGACGTTGTCATTTCAACTCCGGTGGCTGATGTCCTTTTGAGGACTTCAGCTTCGGGTGCTCCTTGAAAATTCCGGAAGCCTTCATCAGTAAGGGAAGGGTACGACACCAATGCCTCATTATACTTTCCAGTTCTTTAAGTTGAATGATCGTATGATCGTCATCGATGATCGTAATCTTCCAATCTTTTATTGACAGCTCGACCACAAACCAATGTTGTTGACTGTAGATCTGACACCAACACACATACTCCATTTCCTTACAAGAAGGCATCAGCTGATCCTCAATTCCAATCAGAAATTACAGACATGATGGCTCCCAAGTGAACTTACTTGGACTAGCAACGTATTGTGCGTCCTGGGATGGAACCAAGTCACTGAAAAATGTGTTCATAACCATAGACTTTGGGTGGGATTGACCAGGGATTGTGTGGATACGCCTCCTCAATAGATCTTACACCGCGTCAACATGCTACGAAAACATCATAACGTAGAAAGTCAGAAATACTAGATTCAAAATTGTTCATGCAAAGCTTGTCGAGTATCCAACGAGGGTATATCGAGATAATTGAACCCATCGAGCAAACGAAAAAACACGGACAAACGGATTTTTTTTCTTCTAAATTATCAAATTAATCAAGTCCTCATCAAACTCAATCGATCATAATCGGCCAATGTAGACCTATCGAGGTCACATGTGCATTATCGAGCTCCTTTCCACCCTATCGAATTACACGTATGCATTATTGAAATTTGAATTATTTGAAATACTTACGTCATCGTCGATCCAATATCTACGACACTTCATCCCCAAGAACCACGTTAGTCCGTAATTCCCCGTATTCACCGAAACGAGCTTGTCATTGGGGATCAACCACAAAACCCACCATCCGAGTGTCTTCAATTGTTTGGGGATCCGGCTTCCTCAAAGGGTCGAGAATCAAAGGGTCACCAACTTGGTCTGAAGGCCACGGTTTCTTGGTCGGGCCGGTATAGACATCGTGAAAATGTTTTGGCCTACGCCTCTTCCTCGACGGGGTGGACGGGTCTACTTCAGGTAGGTAACCGTCAGGTAGTATGTCTTCATCGTCGGACGACTGATTCTCATCAGACGGTGGTCTCGAACGTGCCTCTATCAAAGACACGATCTTAGCCAACTCGTTCTCGTCAATTGGAGGTCTCCGAGGTGCTTTTACCAAAGCCACCATCTTCGACATCTGGTCCATGATGGAACACTTATTTTGTATGAGGCTCTTGAGTTGACCTTCCATCGATAGTTGCTTTGCTTCCATCATGGTCAACTGATTATTGTCGATTGGTGGTCTCGGAGGGGCTTCTAACAAAGCCACCATCTTAGCCATCTGCTCCAGTGCGGCACGTTGATTCTCCATGACGCTGTTCAGTTGTCCTTCCATCAATAATTGCTTTACTTCCATATACAATTGGGTTACTTCCATCGATGATTGCTTTTCTTCCATCGACGACTATGTTGATTCCACCCACTCCAACGTTTCCACAAGATGATGGTAAGCATAGGATGCGACCTCAGTCGGGGTGGGGCGGCTGGCTAGGATGAGGTCGTGGCTGCGGTGGAGGTGGGAATAGTTGTTTCCTCCTCTAAGGCATCATCTGCAAAAATGTTCGCTTCATTGGCGGCTTTGGCCAATCTCTCGGCAACCGCATAAACACTCTCATTAACATTCTCCTGGAGCGCGGTGCTAGGGGTCATCACCCTCTGTAAGGTTGTTGTAATATTCTCTCTGGCATGCACGGGGTGCCAAAAAAGTGTACACGGCCAACTGTAAGGAATATAAAACATGATATTAGGTTCAGTAACTAAGAACAAATCTAGTTGATATCGATTTCTTATCGAACAAAACATATAATATCGAGTTCTTATCGATGATCCCATCGAACCAATCGAAAAAACTAAGCAAACGATAAAATTAAAACAAACAATGATGATCGAGTTCATATCGAACCCCTATCGAACCCATCAAAAAACTTAATAGTGAAGGGAATGTGTTCTAAAAGTTTTACTTTTAAATGTCAATTATTATGAATTAAATGAGAAATCATTTTGTTCCTTGTTTATGTTATTCGTCTTTTAGAAGTGTTAAGGAAGAGGCTCTTGGTCCTTAACCGTAGAGCTCTAAAAGATATTGATTTACATAAAACAAAAGATATTCGCGATCATGGTAATTAACATGGGACATTAATTACCGAGTTAAGATTGTCGTGTTGGTCATAGATCATTGTAGCTCTACAAGTGAGTGACAACACGAGTACACAAAAGAGGAAAATAGTACTTTTGTATACCGAATTGACCTAACAAGTAAAATATTATAGGAATGTGTTTCTGTGTCATTAATATTTTAATGTGTCCTTGGTCCTTTGATATGAGACTTATATCCGATCGCTTAAGGAGTTCTTAATTAGACTAGTGTCTTGAGCTATCGATGAGTGTAGTGTAAAGACATTAGTTGGTTAAGTACAACTTTTGTTGGAGAAGATAGTTAGTCAAAAGACTATCATTGCCCCTCTTAATTGAGTGATGATATTAGTGGGCCCCTTGATAAAACAAAGTTATAATGTGCACAATGTGATTTGAGTTAAGTCACATATTTATAACTAGCTTAAAAAGATCAAGAAATGAATACTAATACAAAGATGACACAATACTACTTTGTGTGTATTCTTAATATCATGAGGCAAGGGACGGACACAAGTGGTGCACTCCATCACTAATTGGATCGGGTTTTGGTTCGAGTGGAATTAAGACATCTAACTAATTGGGAGCTATAATGTGTAGCTAGATACCGCTTATAGCTTGTGATGTTAAGCTCTTAATATCACTGCCAACTTAGTTTAGATCCTCCCATAGGTCACACCGCAAAACTGGGAACAAGAAATGAGAATTTTGAGTTCATAAGATGTGTCGGGGTTCATGTAGAAAATATGACACATGGGGTGAACAAGCAAAATCAAAATTATGTTGTGATTAATAACATAATTAGAATCTAAATTAAATTCATATGTGATGTAAATATTATGGGGTGTAATGATTGATCATTACGTAGGATAATATGTTACATAAGTTGTGAATTTACTACTAATCCCAAAATGTCAAATTTTGTAGGGGTTAAACCGAAATTTGACAAGTTTGCAGAACAGTGCTCAAACGGTCGACCGGATAGCAGTAAACGGTCGACCGATCGGGCACGGTCGACCGGACGTGTCTCGACCGATAACAAGGAATTTTCATCTGTTCGAACGGTCGACCGAATATGATCGGTCGGTCGACCGAACATTGCGATGGAATAGTTCCTGTTACGAACGGTCGACCGAGTTATAGAACGGTCGACCGAAACTAGGTTCGAGCGGTCGACCGAACCTTGAAACGGTCGACCGGTCCAGACGGTTTTGTGCAGAATTAATTTAAGAATTAATTAGATCGTGCATGGAATTGGTCCATAATTGATTTAATTCGTGGCTAATATTATTTATTATTAAATAATGGATGGTTAGATGGAATTTTGCATGAGATCATGGGCAAGGGGTTGCACATGAATAGGTAATTTGGAGATAGCTTATAAATACAAGCTTATTTCATTACCCAATTAATTGAATTCATTATTTCTTGTGCAAAAATTCTCTCTCCATAATTCTCCACGAAAATCCCTTAATTCTTAAATTTAGTTTTAGTTCTTAAGAGATCATCTTCTCAAGAGAATTAAAGAGGGGTTAGTAATTGGATTCTAAACCCTATCGGAGATTGAGAGACTAGCTTCCCTCTCTCCGATCTTGTTTAGAGTTTGGTGAATACTCGGAGGCATCCGGCGCAGCGAGGAGCATCCCCAACATCTCCGAATCTTCAAGAAGTTTTAGAGAACTTCTAGGTATGAATTTTGGAGCCCATATTTGTTTTAATAAAGTTTTGAAACTAGATATTGAAACAAATTGATGCATGCATGAAATAAATTATAGAAAATTGAAAATTGATCCTTGTTATACATAAAAATTCGAAAATATATATGTATAATTAAAAATGAAATCCTACAGTGGTATCAGAGCATTAGGGTTCAATTTTCTTATGATTTAAGGCTGTAAACGAATTTAGTTTGCCATCTAGGATTTAAACAATTCGGTTTACCGGTTTTTCGGTATATGGATGTTTTGTTGATATAATTCTCTGTAATAATTCGTCTGAATGTTTTAAGAGTTTTAAAACATGCCATGTAATTATTAGAATTAAGATTAAGACATTAGTCTAACTTACAATAATTTCGTTTTATTTAAAAATGATTATTTTGTAAGAGAATCAACAAAACCGAAAAACTGCAGTTCATCTTTCCATTGGAAATTGGATGGACAGCGGCTCAAAATTAATTTTTGAACTATGGATGAATGAAAATGTTTTTAATGGATTTCAAAATATTTTTCAAAGAATTGTTTAGGATTCTAGATGATTGATAAATTAGATTCTGTAGTTTATAGCAATTGTGTGCATGGATGCTTGAGTTGCTTTGCAGGATTGTGAGTTTATATGTTCCAAATCAGCAATTATGAATGTATGTAATCATTATTATACATGGGCTTATGTATGTAAAAGCCAAAATTCTCTCTTTCCGTCTTTTAGATAGCTGCATTTGCATATGAGAGGTTTTTACATAGGACTTGCACTAGTCGGTTTTTATCGAATGTGAGGAGCATGTTTATTTTCTGTAAAATCTACATCTCCGGTGCATGAGGAAGTCGTCGCTGTAGCGCTTCAATCGAGGATCGAAGATCAGGGATCGAGGATCGAGGATCGAAGGGAACATATAAACTCACACGATGTGGATTGTGTGAATGTTTAATTTCTGTTTTTATCTTGCTATGCATGTGATGAATGTGTTGAATGTTAGGATGTGTATGATTAATAATATGCATGATAACCTAAAATTCTAAATCACATGTTAAATTGTCCAAACAAAAATTAAGAATAAATTTGCTTCTTATTTCATCCACTAGCAACCATTGATCGAGGGATACTCTGCTCGCCCTTAGCGGGAGATAGCTCCCTCCATCTTTGGGAATAGTGGGAGATATAATGGTTGTCTGTTGTTGTGCCACAATTAAATATATGAGGTGTGTTTCACCCTAGTGAACCCTAAGTGTGTTTAGTTGTGAATACAATGGATAAACGTATCTCGTATCAAATGAAGATAAGTTTTCTTAACATTACCTAGAGCCTTCGCTCGGTTTTGGGAAAAAGTTTTTCTTACGAGGATAGGTCGTATTCCCTCATAATTAAAACGGCAAGAGTCACAAGAGTTTGAAGATGCTAAATGTTGCTAAAATTCAAAAAGGTTGTGATTAGAAAATGTTTTCTTACCTTGATATTGTAATGTATTCGATAGCCCTTAGCTAGTCTATATTACGATTGATGGGATCTTGGATTGTTGCATTTATTCGCAAAATTTTTTATTTGCAACATTTACATTTATATTCAATATATGTATGCATGTGTATTAAAACATAAAATTGGCATTAAAATCCTATATGATTTATTTTGTAGAAAAATGTCGAACATCCAACCTATCGTACGATCCATGATAGAAAAACACCCTTTAGCAAATGATGGCTCAAACTTCATTAGTTGGCAACTCAAACTCAACATCGTGTTAAAGTTTGAGAAACTATCTCACATTTTGGAAGGTACAATCCCAAAGTGGAATGAGAGATTAACCGATGAAGAGAAAGAGGCAAAAGCCAAGTGGGAAGACCAAGAGAACCAAGTTCACGGTCTTATGCTAGCATCCATGGGTGACTCGCTTCAGGCGAAATACTTGGATTCAAAACCCAAGAAGACCATGGAGGCTTTATCCAAGATGTTCATGGATAGTGCCCGAAAGGAGCGCTATAAGACCATCATCGCACTCACAAGGTGCCATATGGCGGAGAGAACATCGGTATCTATGCATTTTCTCACGATGCAAGGATACCTTGAGAAGTTGGCAAAGCTCTCTTCACCAATGCCCGAGGACATCGCTGAAGATATGATTCTTGGCTCTCTAGCCCCGTCCTTTAAGGACTTTGTGATGCACTATCACGTGCGTGAAAAAGGGGTGAGTCTTGAGGAGCTTCACAACGCTCTCAAAACTGCTGAAGTTGACATGGGCAAGGGTAGGGACAAGCAAGTCCTTGCCGTCCATGGGAGGAGCCAAAAGATTGGTAAAGGAAAGGGCAAATCTACCAAAAGTGGTTCAATCAAGAGCAAGGGAGTAGGAGGTGCTCATAAAAGTGCCTCGAGGGGGAAATCTCAAAAATCTCCAACTCCCAATACGGAGTGCTCTCACTGCGGTGAAAAAGGACACATCCGACCAAATTGCCCCAAGTACAAGGAAGACCTTGACAACGGAGTGATTGAACGTCGGCGCCCTAAAAAGGCCAAAGGTATATTTGTTATTGAAATAAATTTAGCCACCTCTGTCCAGGATTGGGTAATAGATACCGGATCTTGTGCTCACATAGTTTCTAATGTGCAGCTACTCATGGATAGGAAGGAACTCGTAAGGAACGAGGTAGAATTGAAGGTCGGAAATGGTGCGAACGTGTCTGCGGTTGCACAAGGTTCTGTGGTGCTTCAATTATGTAGTGGTTTAAATTTATGTCTAAAGAATGTTTATTATGTACCTTCGATTAGAAAGAATATTATTTCTGTATCATGTCTGGATATGGATAATTTTAATATAAATATTTCAAATTCTTGTTTGTCTATATCGAAGAATGATGTTTTCTATGCAAATGCGTTCATAAGGAATGGTCTCTATTTGCTTGAATTGGATAATAAACATATCTTTAATATCAATAACAAAAGACTTAAGACCACTCACGAGAATGATACTCTCTTGTGGCACTATCGTCTTGGTCACATAAATGAAAAGCGCATCAAGAAATTGCAAGAAGCTAACCTTCTTGGTCTACTTGATTTTAAATCATTGGAGACGTGCCAACCATGTCTAATGGGAAAAATGACCAAAAAGCCTTTCAAGAGGAAAGGTTCATGGGCGAATGGCTTGTTGGATTTGATACATTCCGATGTATGTGGTCCAATGAGTACTAGTGCACGAGATGGTTTCAGATACTTCATTACGTTCACGGATGATTATAGTCGTTATGGCTATGTTTATCTAATGAGAAACAAAAGTGAATCTTTTGACAAGTTCAAAGAATTCAAGAATGAAGTAGAGAACCAACTCGACAAGAAAATCAAGTCTCTACGAACGGATCGTGGATGTGAGTACTTAAGTGGCGAATTTGACTCATACCTAAAGGAGTTTGGTATTGTACCTCAACTCACCCCTCCCGGTACACCTCAGTGGAATGGGGTATCCGAAAGGAGGAATAGGACATTGCTCGACATGGTTCGGTCAATGATGAGTCATGTGGAATTACCTCTTTACTTTTGGAGTTATGCACTACAAACTGCGGCTTACACACTAAATAATGTTCCATCCAAATCCGTGGAGAAAACTCCTTATGAGCTATGGAGTGGTAAAACACCTAAGCTCAGTTTTCTCAAGATTTGGGGTTGTGAGGCTTACGTCAAGAAATTGATGTCGACCAAACTTCAACCAAAAGCGGATAAGTGCTTCTTTATTCGTTATCCTCATGAGACAAGAGGATACTACTTTTGGCATATCACCTCCAATCGAGTGATTGTAGAGAGGGATGCCACATTTCTGGAAAAGGAATTTCTAGAAAGAGTAAAAAGTAGTGGGAGTAGGGTTGTGCTTGAGGAAACTCAAGATACTCTACAAGATCATGACATGAATAATGGCATTCAAGATCATGAAGGCTCAACCGAGATTCCTTTGGTTAGTGGGAGTGTGAGCGAGAGACCATCACAAGAAATTGTGAGAGAATCTCAATCATCCCCACCAAGTGTACGTTCAAGAGTTGAACGTGAACCCACTCCTCAAGAAATTGTGGAAGAAGTTCGAGAGACACGAGAAGAACCAAAAGAACTTAGAAGGTCAACAAGGGAAAGGAAGAAACCCGATTTGTATCTAGGACTTCATGAAATCATGGTACTAGATACCAATGATCCCTTGACCTTCCAAGAAGCAATGGAAAGGGAAGACTCCAAACTGTGGCTTAAGGCCATGGAATCCGAAATAGAATCCATGTATGATAATCAAGTATGGGACTTGAGTTACCTTCCTCAAGGGAAAAAAGTCATTCATAATAAATGGGTTTTTAAGAGGAAGATGGACATGGATGGGAACTTGACAACCTACAAAGCGAGGCTTGTAGCGAAGAGTTTCACTCAAGTTCAAGGAATTGACTATGATGAAACTTTTTCACCGGTTGCCATGTTCAAGTCTGTTCGGATCATGCTCGCTATTGCCGCATTTCACGATTATGAAATATGACAAATGGATGTCAAAACGGCGTTCCTGAATGGGAACTTGGAGGAGGATGTGTACATGGTACAACCTCCAGGTTTTGAAGATCCAAAGAATAGCGAGAAGGCATGCAAGCTTCAAAGATCCATCTATGGATTGAAGCAAGCATCAAGGAGTTGGAACAAACGCTTTGACGAGGAAGTGAAGAAGCTTCACTTCATTCAAAGTAAGGAAGAACCTTGTGTATACAAGAAGGTTAGTGGGAGCCATGTAGTATTCCTAATCTTATATGTCGATGACATATTGCTCATGGGTAATCATATTCCTTTGCTTGAGCAAACGAGAAGTTCATTGAAATCTGCATTTTCGATGAAAGATATGGGTGAGGCTCAATACATCTTGGGAATCAAGATATATCGAGATAGATCTCACAGACTCATTGGCCTGAGTCAACGTACATACATTGACAAGGTCTTGGAAAGGTTCAAGATGAACAACTCCAAAAAGGGCAGTGTGCCAATGAGTATGGGTGTGCAACTCAAGAAGTCTCAACGTGCGCAATCACGTAAGGACTTAGAGTACATGAAGGATGTCCCTTATGCTTCGGCAATTGGGTCGATCATGTACGCGATGACTTGCACAAGACCTGATGTCTCGTATGCTCTAAGCGTGACAAGTCGTCACCAATCCAACGCAGGTCCTGAGCATTGGACTGCGGTCAAGAATATCCCGAAGTACCTTAACCGGACTAAGGATAAGATTCTTGTTTATGGAGGACAAAGGGAATTGATTTCTGAGGGTTACTCGGATGCGAGTTTCATGAGTGATCCAGACGATAGAAGGTCGCAATCAGGATACGTCTTCCTTCTGAATGGTGGAGCTGTGAGTTGGCGTAGTTGGAAGCAAAGCACTACGGACGACTCAACCACTGCTTCCGAAGTGATGGCTGTCGCTGAAGCGAGCAAGGAAGGAGTGTGGATTAAGAAGTTTCTTGAAAAGCTTGGAGTAGTTCCCTCGAGCGAGGGACCAATAGAGCTATTTTGCGACAATAGTACATCTATCTCGCAAATCAAGGATCCCAAATCACACCACAAAGTGAAGTACATGGATCGTAAGTACTTCGTGACGCGTGACCTCATCGACGAAGGCAAAATAAATCTGTTATGGGTGGACACCAACAGCAACACAGCTGATCCATTCACAAAACCCTTATCCCAAGCCAAGAGCGAAATGCATTTCGAGTCCATGGGATTGAGGAACCATGTAGATTGGCTTGATAATTGATATGTAATGGGGTTTACCCTAGTTATTATTGTTTTATGCATTGAGTATGTATGAGAAAGAAAACTTTAATAACAAGTGGGAGATTGAAGGGAATGTGTTCTAAAAGTTTTACTTTTAAATGTCAATTATTATGAATTGAATGAGAAATCATTTTGTTCCTTGTTTATGTTATTCGTCTTTTAGAAGTGTTAAGGAAGAGGCTCTTGGTCCTTAACCATAGAGCTCTAAAAGATATTGGTTTACATAAAACAAAAGATATTCGCGATCATGGTAATTAACATGAGACATTAATTACCGAGTTAAGATTGTCGTGTTGGTCATAGATCATTGTAGCTCTACAAGTGAGTGACAACAAGGGTACACAAAAGAGGAAAATAGTACTTTTGTATACCGAATTGACCTAACAAGTAAAATATTATAGGAATGTGTTTCTGTGTCATTAATATTTTACTGTGTCCTTGGTCCTTTGATATGAGACTTATATCCGATCGCTTAAGGAGTTCTTAATTAGACTAGTGTCTTGAGCTATCGATGAGTGTAGTGTAGAGACATTAGTTGGTTAAGTACAACTTTTGTTGGAGAAGATAGTTAGTCAAAAGACTATCATTGCCCCCTCTTAATTGAGTGATGATATTAGTGGACCCTTGATAAAGCAAAGTTATAATGTGCACAATGTGATTTGAGTTAAGTCACATATTTATAACTAGCTTAAAAAGATCAAGAAATGAATACTAATACAAAGATGACACAATACTACTTTGTGTGTATTCTTAATATCATGAGGCAAGGGACGGACACAAGTGGTGCACTCCATCACTAATTGGATCGGGTTTTGGTTCGATTGGAATTAAGACATCTAACTAATTGGGAGCTATAATGTGTAGCTAGATACCGCTTATAGCTTGTGATGTTAAGCTCTTAATATCACTGCCAACTTAGTTTAGATCCTCCCATAGGTCACACCGCAAAACTGGGAAACAAGAAATGAGAATTTTGAGTTCATAAGATGTGTCGGGGTTCATGTAGAAAATATGACACATGGGGTGAACAAGCAAAATCAAAATTATGTTGTGATTAATAACATAATTAGAATCTAAATTAAATTCATATGTGATGTAAATATTATGGGGTGCAATGATTGATCATTACATAGGATAATATGTTACATAAGTTGTGAATTTACTACTAATCTCGAAATGTCAAATTTTGTAGGGGTTAAACCGAAATTTGACAAGTCTGCAGAACAGTGCTCAAACGGTCGACCGGATAGCAGTAAACGGTCGACCGATCGGGCACGGTCGACCGGACGTGTCTCGACCGATAACAAGGAATTTTCATCTGTTCGAACGGTCGACCGAATATGATCGGTCGGTCGACCGAACATTGCGATGGAATAGTTCCTGTTACGAACGGTCGACCGAGTTATAGAACGGTCGACCGAAACTAGGTTCGAGCGGTCGACCGAACCTTGAAACGGTCGACCGGTCCAGACGGTTTTGTGCAGAATTAATTAGATCGTGCATGGAATTGGTCCATAATTGATTTAATTCGTGGCTAATATTATTTATTATTAAATAATGGATGATTAGATGGAATTTTGCATGAGATCATGGGCAAGGGGTTGCACATGAATAAGTAATTTGGAGATATCTTATAAATACAAGCTTATTTCATTATCCAATTAATTGAATTCATTATTTCTTGTGCAAAAATTCTCTCTCCATAATTCTCCACGAAAATCCCTTAATTCTTAAGTTTAGTTTTAGTTCTTAAGAGATCATCTTCTCAAGAGAATTAAAGAGGGGTTAGTAATTGGATTCTAAACCCTATCGGAGATTGAGAGACTAGCTTCCCTCTCTCCGATCTTGTTTAGAGTTTGGTGAATACTCGGAGGCATCCGACGCAGCGAGGAGCATCCCCAACATCTCCGAATCTTCAAGAAGTTTTAGAGAACTTCTAGGTATGAATTTCGGAGCCCATATTTGTTTTAATAAAGTTTTGAAACTAGATATTGAAACAAATTGATGCATGCATGAAATAAATTATAGAAAATTCAAAATTGATCCTTATTATACATAAAAATTCGAAAATATATATGTATAATTAAACATGAAATCCTACAAATAGTCTGGTAACTAACAACACATCTTAACTATCGAGGTCTGTCGAACTCCTATCGAGACAGATGAGCAAAATAAGTACTCTAGTAGCTAAAAAACACGATTTAACAACAATGAAGATGAACTTACGTTTCTTTTGGAAGAAAACATTAACATGGAACATTAATTACCGAGTTAAGATTGTCGTGTTGGTCATAGATCATTGTAGCACTACAAGTGAGTGACAACACGGGTATGCAAAAGAGGAAAATATTACTTTTGTATACTGAATAGACCTAATAAGTAAAATATTATAGAAATGTGTTTCTGTGTCATTAATATTTTACTGTGTCTTTGGTCCTTTGATATGAGACTTATATCTAATTACTTAAGGAATACTTAATTAGATCAGTGTCTTGAACTATCGATCAGTGTAGTGTAAAGGCATTGGTTGGTTAAGTACAACTTTTGTTGGAGAAGATAGTTAGTCAAAAGATTATCATTGCCCCTCTTAATTGAGTGATGATATTAGTGGGCCCCTTGATAAAGCAAAGTTATAATGTGCACAATGTGATTTGAGTTAAGTCACATATTTATAACTAGCTTAAAGAGATCAAGAAATGAATACTAATACAAAGATAACACAATACTACTTTGTGTGTATTCTTAATATCATGAGGCAAGGGACGGACACAAGTGGTGCACTCCATCACTAAATGGATTGGGTTTTGGTTCGAGTGGAATTAAGACATCTAACTAATTGGGAGCTATAATGTGTAGCTAGATACCGCTTATAGCTTGTGATATTAAGCTCTTAATATCACTGCCAACTTAGTTTAGATCCTCCCATAGGTCACACCGCAAAAACCGTGAAACAAGAAGCTTGATTTTTGGTTCATATGATGTGTCGGGTTTCTCATAGAAAATATGACACATATGGTGAACAAGTAAAATCAATTATGTTGTATATAAACATAATTAGAATCATGATAAATTCATATGAGATGCATATATTATGGGGTGCAATAATTTATTGTTGCATAGGATAATACATTGCATAAGTTGTGAATTTGCTAAAACCCCCTTAAGTTCAAATTTTGTTGGAAATAAATCCAAAATTTGAAATAGGCAAAATCGGGTAGAAGTTCGGTGATCCGTTGAGGTTCGGTCGACCGAAGGATCTATGGATCGGTCAACCGAACGTGGAACGGATAATCGTAATTGATTGACCGAACTTGACCAAAGTGCCTGGAGCTTTGGTACGGTGTACCGAACCAGAAATGGTCGACCGAACAATGTCAAGTTCCGATATTTTCGGTTAACCGAATAGCACTCGGTCTTGGACGAGAATTGGTCCGATCGGTTAAGGAGAATTTTTCTCCTTAAGATTCGGTCATCCGTCACGTACTCGGTTAAACGATCGTGACAAATTCGGTTAACCGAGTGGGACTCGGTAAACCGAACAGCGGTCGATTTTCTGCCTTTGATTATTAAGAGATTAATTTGATCGATGGTTGGATTAGCTCCAAATTTGGTCAAACATTTTGTGGGTGCATATAATGCATTATAGAATTAATTTGTGAGAGAATTTGTCATAAAACCGTGGCTTAAGAATAGCCATGATTAAGAGTAAGATTGGAACCTATAATTAGGTCCTTATTCTCCCTAGTTGTGACATACAATTCAATAATTATTTTCTCTCTTAATTCACCACAAAAACCCACGAAAATTCTCTTAGTTTTTCTAAGTCTTTGGAAGGAGAAATCTCAGAGGCTAAGGAAGGGGTTTGTAGCTAGATTCTAAGCTTGTTTGGAGATCGATTGGCTAGCTCCTTTCTCTCCAACCTTGTTTAGGGTTTCAGTGAACACTCGGAGGCATCCGGCGCGGCGAGAAGCATCCCCAACGTCTCCGAATCTTCAAGAAGTTTTTGAGAACTTCTAGGTATGAATTTCGGAGCCCTTGTTTGTTTTAATAGAGTTTTGAAACTAGATGTTAAAACAAACCAATGCATGCATGAAATAAATCAAAGAAAATTGTAATTGATCCTTATTATACATAAAAATTTCGAAAATATATATGTATAATTAAACATGAAATCCTACAAAATGATCCTTGGTTGGAACTTTTAACTTCGTCATCTGGAAAATAAAAAAAACAAATAAGAACCACTTAATTAACAGTGGGAAAATGAAATCGAGCTAATATCGAGCTCATCGAGGCCCCAATTCTTCACAGTTAAACCGATCATGTCGACAGTTCTACACAGTCATATAGAGGTCATGTCGAGCCCATATTGAGCTCACAAGCATCTATGGAACCAATCGAGGAGAAAGGAAAGACGGTCTGCTATCCATCAACACCAACCTGTCGAGTTACTATCGAACGACGATCGAATCTATCGAGCATAATTGGAAACACAAAACGGTTCAACTTCCAACCCAGGCGACAAAACTCAGATGAATACCCAGGCGACAAATCAACTACATTTTTGATAGAAACCATAACAAAACCTTATAAAATATATGAAGAAGAAAAAAGAAAAGGCTACAAATAGTGCCCTAAAACCGACCTTCGTCATCGTATTCGAAGTAGGAGTTGTTCGGTAGGGTACGTCGCTGAGCTGAAATGATCGATCGAGTGCGAGAGAGAAGGGATGTGTGAATGAGAGAGAGAGAGAAATAATAGACAAAATGGATATGCGAGGGAAGTTTCCAACTGTTCAACGGAAATAGACAAAGAGCACAATTTGCTTATTTAAAAGGAAAATGAAAGAGAGAGGAATGGTCTCACGATTTAGGCAGGGGTATTTTGTGGAGAAGTGAAAAGATAAGTATATTTTTGAAAGGATGTCAAAGTGTGAGTTTTTTCTTAGAGGTTGGGAAACTTTGAGCATAGAAAGTTAAAATTTCCTTTTATTAGCCTTAATACTTAGAAGATGAATGATTTCCATAATTCAAGAACTGCCTTAATTATCTTTTCAATATAACATAGAGAGCCAAGCTGTAACATCCCAGAACAGCGGAAAATTTAAACTTTTAAAATCGAGGGAAACACGTGGATAAAACCATCAAGAGTGGGGACATTACTGAAAGAAATACCCAAATACATAATGTGCATCATATTACATAAGAGTTTGTCAAAAGAGTGATAACATCGGAATACAAAATACATAAAACATGTAATCACGACAACCTAAATAGGTAGACGACAGGATCCAGTCCCAAAGTGCAATCTCCCTCAGTCACCACTCACCGGAACCTAACGCGGTTCTGAAAAAGATGCAACATCAATGCCTGAGTTTCCATAAGGAAACCCCATATGACAAACTCACCTATATGCCCTAACATACTAGTATAGCATGACATGGAATACAAAGCAGTAAACATTTCCACAAGGGCAAAATCCTGCAATCGTTCCCGCTGCCACACAGGCCCCACGGTCTACAATCGCCACCGCTGCCACCCAGGCCCCACGGTCCGCAACAACCACCAGTACCACACAAGCCACACGGTCAAACATCACCGCCGCCACACAGGCCGCACGGTCCAACATCGGGTCCCCGTAGAGACCTACCGTAGGCACATACGGTCTAACAGACAGTACGCAACACATCCCCACACGCGACTACACAAGCCAAGGGATCGGTGAGGAGGCGTTCGCACTTCCGCGCAGGTAGAATCAGATCTGAAAACATCGTGGTCCACCACCACACCAACGGAGTCGTCGCTCAGGTCGGTCCATCAACCAGCGCCACACAGACCGCACGGGATCTCACTCGATAGGTGCCCAGTCGAGCTACCTGCCGGAACACATCATCGGCAGTCCATCGCCGCAACCACACAGGCTCCGCGCGATCCTCCCTGCCGCCACACAGGCCGCACAGGGGCCCTACCGCCGCCACACAGGCCGCACGGCACGTGCAATCACTGCCATCAAGGCCAGTCGAACATATCCGCCACACCAAGGCTAAACAATCGACATATCCGAACCGAAGTCCGAAGGGTCAACAAGCTCCACGTGCAGACACCAACTCCGCCGCTATAAAAGCAGGGCAGCGGCCTCCGTAGCCCCTCAGGCCGGTAGTCACTTCACCCAACGACAGTTGCGTGCCCGCTGAAGCAATGTGATCCGCAATCCCTCAGGCTGCTACACTAACGCGAGTCAAACAATCCACCAGAAATAGTCACGATCCATACATGGAGGTGACGCGTTCCGGACACCCACACTCTTCCACACGGCGGTCCCTGGGCAGGCACGCATAACGCGCCCACCGTCACCTCCCGGCTCACGCACAAGGTGAGGACACGGGTTTTCGTGGACAGAGTTGGCATCCTAAGCGGAACCAGGAATTTTGTCCTGTGCAAAACGGTCCACCGAAAGAGACACTCGGTCGACCGTTTTCCTCAAGGGAATCGGTCGACCGAAGTGACAACCGGTCGTCCGCTTCCACAGGGGAATCGGTCGACCGAAGCGTCTGCAACGGTCGAACTATTTGCGCAACACATGATTCCTAACGGTCTACCGAAGGTCTAAAACCGGTCGACCGAACGAGGTCAAAATCCGGAGTCTGGTCAACATCAAAATCCATCTATCGGTCGACCGACTCAGGGGTCTCGGTTGACCGAAAACTTACAGGGTCAACCTATTATTTCTACGTCATCAACGGTCGACCGCACACCACACTAAAGGTCTGGTACACTTAAGTTCTGGTCGACCGAACACAAGGACCCGGTCGACCGAAACACGACAGGCAGTCTAAATACACTACGTTCGGTCGACCGTCCAAGGGACCCGGTCGACCGACAGACGTCTTCAACCTCGCGTCAGCTGAGGTTGTGACGCCGAAACTCGTTGCCGGCGAGGTCTCCGAGCTCCCGCGACCTACCAAAACATCACCCCAACGTGGGTGATCACTAAGGCCTCTAATGCAAGAACTTGACATACCTTCTCTTTGAAGATCGACGAAGAACACCGGAGCTCCAACTACCACGCGTCCGAGCCGCAACCTCCCACACGTCCTCCTCCACGCGCCTTCGCACCACCGTCACCTCCTCCGCCCGACGTCGTTGCTGCTCCAACCAAGAAGAGAGGAAAATGAGAGAGGTGATGGGAGGAAGATGGAATGGAGAGGAATGAAAACGTGAGAGAGAGAGAGAGAGATGAGCTTCTCCTTTTCTCCAAACCCAACACCAACATCAACAGCACCCTACCACCATCACCTCCACACAGCCGCACTCTACACCCACTGCCACTGTTCACCCACGCCTCCACTCATGCCACCACTATTCCATCTTCAACTCCCCCATGCAACCTCCCCAATTAGCAACCTAATCACCACTAATCCATTAAACAAGTTAGGGTTATTACACAAGCAATTATTAATTAATTAAGTGATATTTTGTATGTTTGTTCATTTAGGCCAAATTAATCAACCTTACGAATTTGGATAAGTTTAATTTTGCTCCCAAAGTACTTTAATTCATCATGTCAAATTGAATTATGGCAAAATAATTCCACAAAGCCTCCAAATTTTATTCCCCTCCTTTTAACGACGAAGTCAACCATTTGCACCCGGAACTAGTTCCGACAAAATTATTTAGATCTCCAACAAAGGTAAAAATATCAATCGCAGGGTTTTGATTTAATTTTAATTTGATGATCATCAACAGGTTTTTTCGGAAGTATTACATAATTGTTAGTTATATCTCAAACATATAACTCATATGTTCAGAATTGATCACTTGTCCTCGCTGATCCAAGGCTAGGGATCAATGGTCGCGACACTCGATGGGAGTTACTCACTTATGGTTAATTACTTATGTACTCTTCTATACTAATCAAAGTTTATAAACAATAACCCATCAATTAAACGTGATAATTCAAATACCTTCGGCACGTGACAACTATGTTCCTAATGTAAATCATATTAATCCTTCGGTACTTTAAAATTGTTATATGCTTGATGATCAAAGAGTTGGAGTGATGGAAAATTTGCAAAAAACCCGCCTAAAATAAAAACCTCCCTAATGTTATAAAAAAAGTTAAAAAACCAAAAAACCCAACCAAAACAATCTCTCCTTCTCTCATTTTTGAGTTCTCACTTCTCTTCTCTTCACTTCACTCTCTCTTCACTCTCGATCTCTCAAGTTTACTCTCTACTCTCTCTTCTCTTCGATCTCACTTCTCTCCCTCTCTATTTCTCTCTGGTTTTCTCTCTCCAAATCCACACATTTTAACATGGATGGAGAGAAAAATGAGAGAGGAGAGAGAAGTGAGAACAGGAGAGAGATAAGGAGATTATTGTTTTTGCTGGGCTTTTTCTTTTAATTTTTTTATTAAATTAAGAATATTTTTCTTTTAGGATGATTTTTTTAGCAAATTTTCTAACAAAAAAATGACAAAATGAGTCTCACTGGGTCTCAATGTAGTTGCATGGAAGAAAAATAATTCCAATGATGCAATTTGAATCACCTTGATAAGCAATCAACACATCAAAATTGACCAAGATAAAGATGCTTGAACTGGTGTAACTTAGTTCCGATCCAATACCAGGTGCAAGATAGATTTGTGCCAGATGGATCGTGTGCTTGAACTGAGTAACAACCAGGGCTCATCCAATCGAAACAATTAGATCTATGCGCATGATTAATTTAGAGTTCATATTCTGACTGAGGCTGCTGTGTTGGTTAAGCTCTTGACTTGAGTCAATTAGGCTCATTAGTCGAGTCTGGTTCTATGCAGCTCATGTAACCAAGTCTCTATTTAGTCGGTAGAGTTTTGCATTGTGTTGCATCCAATTAAAATAGCATATTCGGGTGATCCATATGTCGAGATCGGATGTATAAGAACACCTGTAACTATTCATTCTAACCTAATCATCTACTTCCTCTCAAACCCTAATCTCCCTTTCCCCATCACCAGGACCTCTTGTCTTGGGTTGGGAACCCATTCGATTTGTTATATTCCGCACACGCAAGCAAAAAACCCAAAGTTTTTCTAGAAAAAGTTAATTCCATATGCAAACCCCGTTGTGGCCCCTTAGGAAAACTTCAATGTGGAGGGAATTTTGGGGAAAAAACGAGAGCATACGACAGTCAGAAAGTGGAACCGGAGGGACGCTGAATGAGAAATGAGTAAAATAAAGATAGCTTTGGGTGTGCCAAGTTGAGTTACTTTAAATGGCACCTGAGAGTATTCCTTCAATGATTGCACGATCATAAGAATGTTTTCCCAATTTATTTTTATCTTCTCTTTAAAAAAACCATAAACATAATATGTACCTAAGCTATTATATGTATAGTAATTCTGAAAGTAACCAATGCTGAATTGTAAGTGCAATACAAACATAGCTGTGAAATGGGAGGGGTGATTATTCCATTACTCATATTGGTGGTATATTGATGTTTTGCTCGAGTTAAAGAGCATCTAGCTATATGTAATTGTATGTACAGATGTACTTAAATGCGCGCACTGTTAAATGAAAATCAAATAGTTAAGTAGTGGACCCGTTAAACTGGCCTAAACCAAGTGACGTATCAAAGAGGCAAGATAATCACATCACTCCAACTCATAATGAGACACATCCAATTACAAGTCGACGGAATTAATCCCCACTTGACTTCATCGGCTCCAGTCTTGGTAGTTGAAGTCTTCCAAACTTGGAAGAGAAAAGTCTATGGAAGCAATATCCATGCAATTTTGTACTACCATCCATATGCATAGGTGAGATGTTGCAATCAATCTTTTGGTATCAGGGATGTTTACTTGTTCCGTAGTGTTCCAAAGTTATCTTTGATCACCGACTAGTCATCAAATAGTGGATGGAATAGAATCACGACTTGGAAATACAAGAAGGACGTGGAGTGTGCAATCTTTGTTAAATTGGCTCAATGAAACGATGTTAGTTAATAAGTTGTTTAGAAATTTGGGAAGAAACTGAGAATTCATTTAGGGTAGGGGTGAATGAGAGCTGACGAGTTCAACGTGCATATTGTTTTGCTTAATTTTTTTTTGTATTTAATGATAGTGGGACTAACTTCTATTTTGTATTGAATAGATGATTGTATAGTTTTAAAATGAGATATCTTCGAAAATAAGAATAATAATTTTTAAAAAAATTTACAATATTTTTTTAAAAAAATTTACAATATTTTTTTTAAAAAAATTACAATAATTTTTTTCTTCTCAAGATATATATGAATAGACACTCATATTGCTATATAAATATTGTATTTTCAAAATACTAGATTTTAGTGGCTAACTCAAACGAAACAATTAAAAGTTGAAACGATTATATTCTTATATTACACTTTTCAAACACATATTTTGAAACATCTTAAAAAAATTATTATCAAATTTCTTTTATAGGGTATTTATTCTCACAACTTTAACATTCGAATTCATTATATTCTCAACTTTCCCTTTTGTAGAGAAATTATTATCTATTTTCATTTTTCAGAGATTTTATTCTCGACTTTCTATTTTCTAGAGATTTTATTCTCAACTTTATCTTTAATTGTTGTAATATTTAGTTATATGTAATCGTTATTTTAATGTCTCTAAATTTGTTTATCGTATCACTATTATCTGTTTTATTAATTAATTATTTATTTTATGCACGTTTGTCTAACAATTATTTTTGAAAAAATATAAATGAAAAATATTTGTAAAATATACAAAATGAGTTGGAGAAAAGAAAACTACGGTTGATTTATCAGCGGAATATTTTTATAAAGTGTTATGATTGAGAAAATAAAAGAGATAAATTATAGATAAATGTTGTGAAGTGAAAAAACTAACGTGACGGAGAGAGAAAATTGGATAATCTTTTTATAAAGATGGTGGCGGGTAACCTCTAAGAATTCAAACATAATTAATAACATATACCGTCAAAAAACCATCCCATCACGTAAGATGACAACACCGCGTAGGTTAAATGTATATGACGTCATTTTTTAGTACGGTTCATCTTTCTCATCCTACTTCCGAAGTGTTACTTGTTACATTCACCAAATGAAAGCATGACCATATATAGTAATACTATCTCAAAGAACACAACATATTTGATTTTCCATTAGAATTCAGAAGACATGGATGTAGTTTGAAAGGAGATACCAGCCAAACTGTATGACTCCGTACATTATTCTTGAATTTTCTTGTGGGAGGTTATATCAACATTAACACGTGATATTTAAATTCAGGCCAACATATAATGCAGTATTTGCTACAGTCTACAGATAGGCAATAACTAGACTAAAATGGTGGTTGAACATCTGCATTGGAACACAAAACAGACGTACAACCAAATCCAACAAAGTACAAGCAAGATTTAGAAGACGACAATTACCAAACCAAACGCAACAAAGTAGCACCAGCATCAAGAAATGCACCATGCGATTCGATATTCACATCCTCAGTTCGTCCTTTTAATTCCCTTCAAACGACACACTGAAAATGGTGTTACACCAACTGCATTAAGTGTGGGAAGATCGAATGTCTAGAAATTCCGGATCATCATAAGAAACAAATGCACGATCGAGGACAACTTTTTTTCGTTTTAAGGTAGACATTCTTACTAGAGTCAATCTCTCTTACGAACATCGTTGAGGTATCTAAGACTAGTCTCATGACGTAACAGCTTAACTAATACCAATTGCCTGATCACAAGGTCATGCGTAGACATCTTCGGCTTTTATGTTCTTTTGTTGGGGACACGACCTTGTTTTAACTTACAAGTGAGCACCAAGAGAGGTACAAGAGAGTGGCCTTCTCAACCGGTGGCGGACGTAGAAATTTACATGTGTGGCCAAAGTTTAAAAAACGAATAATGTTTAATAAATAACGTCCCAAAATTATTAAAAAAATAAAAAACTAAGATGTGGAAGCAAGTCGAGTCGAGTCAAACTTTCGAGTCTTTCATATTATTGTATATTATTACTAAATACCAAAAATTAAATACAAATCAAACAAAAAAATCTCAAGTCGAGCTTGAGCTATTTCGAGTTTGTGCCAGCTCGTTTAACGATCCGAGTTGAAGAATTTTTTTAATTTTTCACTTAACTTATTTATTTTCAAGTTAAACCGTAGTCAAGTATTTATTAAGTCAAGTTCAAGTCGAGTATAGAGTTTGAGTAAGAATTAACAACCCTTATCGTTCTAAGTGCTTGGTAATCATTATACTATGATTTCATACAGATAATAATTTTATTTTTCACATGTGGATGCTCAATTAGATTAAGTTGTCTTCCCCAATCCTGAGGAATTTTCTCTAAATTACCATAAGCATTATTACTCAATTTGTCTTTTTTTATGTTTAACATTACACTGTTAGATCTGATTAGATCTTACTCTTCAATAACAAATTGTCATTTAATTATAACAATTAGGTGTAACAATGGATAACAAAGTTCTACACCTAGATAGTAACATTAATGAATGAATTATTTATAAGTTGATATTTGAATGTCTAATCTAGGTATCTAGATGTGGATTTGAAAGAGATGATTGTTTCTCGTAGTTTTTTCTACGAAACATATAAATACATATATAAGAGTTTTTTTGACAAAAGTTCAGTCGGGTCCATGACCCCACAATCTTAAACGTGGCACCCGCCACTGTTCTCAACCACAATATACGTCCTCTCATTCTCGACTTTTCAACCTCACAAACCCAAGTTGGATGCTTGTTAGGTTATTGTCGAGTCCTAATCTAGGATTCCATTTATCTGACGAGGCACAAAGTTAGTATTTACTATTTAGGTTAGGTTCGCCGTAATTTGATTATGACCTCCACTGATGTAATATAATTACCTAGGAAGAGGTATATTTGGATTACTTTCATAGTTGGTTTACAAAGTGATTGTAACTTTTAATTTTTCAACCAAACAATGGAATGTATAGAAAGTGTAGTTATATTACATTACACCAAACGAAGCCATTACCTTACTGGCAGTAAGGCATGAAATCTTAAATAATGGTACATGATGTCTACAGTGTACATGATACGGATTTTTTCAGTATGAACCCAACAATAAGCAATTCGACTCGAAAATGAGTGCAAAACAATATTAAATGACAATTCGTTCGGTCTCTAGTAGACTGCTTTGCGTGTTGCTAACCAGAGCATAAGAAGGTCCAGCCCAGCATTAAAAGTCATTTGCATTATAAATTCCTTTATCTATATTAGGTTAAAAACGCAGCCCACTAAATACCTCCTAATGGGCTGAGTCAAAAGAGAATTAAATGGTAAGAAGTTTGAGTTTCGGAATGTTTTTTTTTTGCATGTATGTTACTAAAAATATATGTTTTATCATTATGGCACCATTTTTGGCATATTTATTTTCAGGTCAATTTATATGGTATTCCATTAATTATAATATTTTCTCGTTAATCAAATTCCATTGGTAGTTGACCATGAACATATTATGACAGCTATCTTTGCTCAATTCATGTCATAATAATAGTCTGTTTGAATAGCACAAATCAAGATAAAGAATAAGACAATAATTAGCTTTATTTAATAACCAAATTTCTTTCCAAAGTACGCACTACATCGTGCCAACTCAAACTAGTATCAAGTCCACTAACAATATATATCTAAAATATTCTTAAAAGAACCGGGGAAAAAACCCATCCATGAAACGAATCCCAACGTGGAACCAACACACAACTACACCCTAAACATTATTGACTCCTGTATATCAAAGACTCAACCACTCTCACCTCCCGCGCGCCTTTCTTCCATCTCCTTCCATAACAACCCACATCATGGTTGTGTTTGGTTGCAATAGCGGGGCAGGAAGGTCGAAGAAGAGAATCTTCATCTTGGCCATCTCGGTGGTCGTCCTCATAGCCATCGTCATCACCGCCATCGCCATCTCCTCCCACGGCCGCAATAGCAAATCCAGCGAAACCCCCGAGCTCACCTCCCACGCGAAACTTGTCACCGCCCTCAAAGGCATATGCAACGTGACGCTCTACCCAGATACCTGCTACGACAGCCTGGCCTCCGTTGTCAACTCTACGTCCATGCTCGACCCTCGAACCATCTTCCACCTCTCCATTCAGATCGCCATGAACGAGCTGGGAGAGGCGTCAAAGAGGATAGACAAGATCGAGATTAAGAACTCGACCGACAGAATCCACGTTAAGGCGTTGAAGAACTGCAAGGAGCTTATCGAGCTCGCCGTCGTGAAGCTCAACGAGACGGTGCCGGACGACAAGGATCTTTCGTCCAAAGAAGTGGTGGACAATCTAAAAACATGGCTCAGCTCGGCGCTCACCTACCAGCAGACCTGCGTGGACGGGTTCGAGGGGGCGCCGGTGGACTTGCGGGCTTTGGTAGGTGACTCGGTGATTAACTCGACCGCGTTGGCGAGTAACAGTCTTGCCATCTTAACCACCGTTTCTAAATATTTGGAGTCTATTAGCCTGAGGAGGAGGCTTTTGAGTGATGAGTACCCATCGTGGGTGTCGGAGAGCAAAAGGGAGTTGCTGGAGGATGCGGGCGGTCCGCTCTGGCCGAACTTGGTGGTCGCGAAGGACGGATCGGGTGATTGTAAGAAGATATCGGAGGCGCTCCAGCTGGTGCCGAATAAGAGCGAGGATTACTTCGTTATATATGTGAAGGAGGGGACTTACCTTGAGAACGTCGTCATAGAAAAGTGGATGTGGAATATTGTGATGATCGGAGATGGGAAGGAAGAGACCATTGTGTCCGGCAGCTTGAATGTTGTTGATGGCACTCCTACCTTCTCGTCGGCTACTTTTGGTATAAAAAAGTACTTTACTAGTTAATTAACCAGTTTATTGAAAATTACAAATATCCATTCAACCGATATTAGTTGGTGATTGCATCTCGCGCGCAAGTCTAAGGTTAATTTGTGTAAAAACCAAAATCATTTTAAAATATTATCATCTTTTGAACTGTAAAATTGTGCGTTATAATTTAAATTTTGTTTCTCAAGACATGTAATTTAAAATAAGGTAGGACATCATGAAAACATAAGATTCATTTGGTACTATTTTTTCTTGAACGTAATAAAACCTTAACATGCATGCACGTCTCTTACTATTTAGCTAGGTTGCATTAATATTATAACTGATTGTGCAGTCATGAATGATAATATTACATGCAATTGTGCATGCATCTACTAATATATGAATCAATAAAATAACCAAGTGGCCGGTTGTGTTGTGGATTTGAGCGCAGCCGTGAAGGGTGACGGGTTTTTGGTAAGAGACATGGGATTCTTCAACACGGCCGGTCCATCAAAGCACCAAGCCGTGGCCTTAATGTCCCAATCCGACAAGTCGATATTCTTCCGCTGCCAGTTCAACGCCTTCCAGGACACCCTCTACGTCCACTCCGACCGCCAGTTTTACAAAGATTGTGATATCTACGGTTCCGTCGATTTCATCTTCGGCAACGCCGCCACCGTCCTCCAGCACTGCAACATCTACCCCCGACGCCCCAATCCGGGCCAGTCCGACGTCATTACCGCTCAAGGCAAGGCCGACCCCAACATGAACACAGGTATTTCTATCCATAACTCAAAAATCTGGCCTGCCGACAACCTCACCGGTGTCGACGTCTTCCTTGGAAGACCCTGGAAGAACCACTCCACCACAGTCTACATGGACTCCTACCTCCCATCGATTATCAAACCCGTCGGGTGGATGGAGTGGATCACCGGAGTCACCCCGCCAGACACCATTTTCTACGGCGAGTATCAGAACTTCGGTCCAGGGGCCCCAACGGAGGACCGGGTTAAATGGAAAGGAGTTGTATCGGAAATGAGCGATACCCAAGCCGAGAAGTTTGCTCCCAACAAGTTCCTACAGTCGAAGGACTGGATTCCTCAGACCGGCCTCATTTACACCCCTGATCTCTAATGTCCATCCACGGATCTTAATTTGTTTTACGTACGTGGAATCAAGGTTTGTTTGTTTGCTTTGTTTGTTGTTTATTCTTTTTCATCTTCTTTTAGAAATGCTGTGAATGATTGGGTTGTGCGGGCTTACCCGAGTGTTCGATTTGAACACAATTTGTATTTGGAATCTTTGTATCTTATTTTGATTCTTTTTCCCCCTTCTTCCGTGAGTGCTTCCGTGAGTGTAAGTAGTGATCCGTATTTGGTATCGACATGTGTTCATAATACTTCACAATATATAAAATTGACATTTTGGGATTGATTTTTCTATGACATGTGTCTTCGTTTACAATGCTGCACGTCTGTTTATTACAATTAATGAGACGAGTTATTAGTTGCTTAGACATGGGTATATGCATAAAGCCGTAAACACAGGTTAGATATGTTTAATTTATATTTTAATTGTTCTTCTTGTATTGCGACGTGCCTCCACCATCTTAATGTCATCGTCAAAGAACTTATTTAAATGGAAGCTGGAGACATGAGAACCACGACGTACGACGTGTTCTCAACCATCCTCAGCTACAAGTTTACGTCCCCAGAAAAGACCCTCTACAGCTCTACTACGGAGCATAAGTGTATGTATGTAGTCCATATATATGCAGCTCACATACCTTTCAAGAAAAAGGAAATTAAGAGTGATGCCTCGCACGATTAATGAGGACCTACGAGTTAAATTGTTGAGAGGTTCTACTACTAGCACTTTAAATCAAAATGTTAGAAAACAACAGCCGTCACCGAGATGATTTCTTTTTGAAATTTAAATTTAATCTTCGAAAAATATTAGGGGAGATTATCTCCATTTTTTTTTTCCGAAAGAGAGTGATATTGAAAGTTTATATTTGTTTAGGTACACTTTACAAAACTTGAAATTACACTTAAGGTTTTCTCAGTGTCTCTTCTGTCTCTTTGCTGCGTATTTTTTAATGGGATGAAATTAAGAGAAGTGGTTACATTAATATCTGGCCCTGAATCTACAATTGACCGCAATTTGGAGCGGAATTCTAACATTGTTCCACAAGATCTTTTGCACTTGGAGATCTCTTTCTCCTTTCTAGAGTTAACCCTGTAAAAATGAAGGCTCTCGTACGAGCAAATAATTGAAGATGTTGATAGGCTCTATCTTGCTGAGAATTCGCTCGACGATTGCATCCCTAATAACAATAAACACGAAAGAGAGAAAATTCGATGACAATGGCTCCAATCAGGGGGGATCTATATGGTTTGCAGGAGAACAATTACGAATCAATTAGGTTTCGCAACTATAGATTAAGAGTTAAAACATTCTACGGTACACATGTTTCTTGTCTTTTAACTAACAAATTAATCATGATAACAACAACGAAATCTTTAAATCCCAGCTTAGTTAGGGTAGGCCAGAAACAGAAATTATCATAGAGAATTACGGTTTCGGAATGCGTGCATTCCTATTAAAAATTCAAAGTCTCTTAATCTTTGCTTCCCAAATTAATTTCTGTCTGCCTCTTTTCTTGCCTTACCTACAACTCAACTCCTCTTCTCTTCTATGCCTCCTGATCGACTCTTGAATTTCGTTATTTTTAACAAGAAGTGAATTACGTCGGTGAAGGCAGTGTATGTAACATCCCGAAACAGTGGAAATTTAAAAATTCATAATCAAAACATTTGAGACCAATAATCGAAGACGGAACTGTTACTTCTCATAAATCATAAAAACAGTGCACCATATTAAATCAGAGTTTGTCAAAATGATACATGATTACAACATAACAACTAAAGGAGATAACGTAATCATGTCGACCTCAGTGGTCCGAATAGAGGATCTGATCCCAAGATACGCGCGCCCGCTAATCACTACACAACTTGACCTACTGCGGTCCTGAAAAAGATGCAACAACAATGCCTGAGTTTTCATAAGGAAAACCTCGTATGCCAAGCTCACATATATGGATGCAGTAGTACAAATGAACTTATCATACTAGTAGCATGTCATGTCATCAACAGGAATGAAAACAATTCCCCCGAATGGTAACATGGGACATCACTCCGACAATCATCATTGGGTCTCCCGAGGAGACCTACCGTAGGCACATACGGTCTAATGGAACAAGATGTGACTCTCCCCACACGCGGCTATACTAATCATGGGGTTCGGCAGGGAACGTCCGAAGGGTCCGCGCCATAAGAAACAGATCTGTAACTTCGTGGTCGAAACCACACCAACGGAGTCGTCGCTCGGTCGGTCCATCAATCATCATCTCAGTAGGTGCCCATATGAGGAACATAGCCGGAACGACATCGGCACATCATTCATCATCGCCGGAACAACATCGGTGCTCCATCAATACGTCTGGCACAACATCGGACGGGTCCAGACCGAAGTCTGTCAGGTCATCAGGCTCCACGAGCCGCAAACACCATCTGCCCCGCTATAAAAGCAGGTCAGCGACCTCCGTAGCCCCATAGGCCGGTAGTCACCCCACCCAACGACAGTTGCGTGTCCCTCCTCCATCGAACCTGGGCCACTTGCCCGGGTTCCCTGCACCACGTCCAACAGCTCGGCTACCGGTGCTCACTGGTGGCTTCCTCGCCTCCTTAAGACACTCCCTCTGGTCCTGCTCGATGATGGTAGCATGCTTCACCGCACCAGCAAGGGTCCGCGGCATGCTGTTGATCACACGTGGTCGGAGAGGCTGCCTCAGTCCCTTCACAAACTTCCTCGTCTGCTGCTCTGGGGTCATGCAGATCTCGGGGCAATAACGCTCCAAGGCGTTGAACCTGCTGATGTAACTCTCCAGAGTCATCTCCTTCTGCTCCACCGACATGAACTCCTCCCTCTTCCGATCCCTGACGTGTTGGGGAAAGTACTGCTCATGAAACACCTCCAGAAACTCCTCCCAGCTGACGTTCTCACGGTCCTCAAATAAAACCGTGGACGTGGTCCTCCACCAGTTGGCCGCCTCGCCATCAAACACATAGGTGGCCAGATCCACCCTCCTCTCAGGTGCAACTCCAATCGCTCGGCAGATCTTCTCCATCCTGAAGATCCAGTCCTCTGCTACCTCTGGAGCACTCCTACCATCAAAACTCGGTGGGTGCTGATGTATAAACCGATCATACTCAGCGCCCACCCCGCCCTACACATTCTGGGCTGCCTGACGCTCCAGATACTCGCTCAACCTGTCCCAGTGAAAGGGATGTGTTCTAAAAGTTTTACTTTTATATGTCAATTATTATGAATTGAATGTGCAAGCATTTTGTTCGTTGATTATGGTATTCGTCTTTTGGAAGTGTTAAGGAAGAGACGTTTGGTCCTTAACCGTAGAGCTCTAAAAGATAATGGTTTACATAAATCAAAAGATATTCACAATCATGGTAATTAACATGGAACATTAATTACCGAGATAAGATTGTCGTGTTGGTCATCGATTGTTGTAGCTCTACAAATAATTGACGACACAAGTATATAAAAGAGGAAAATATTACTTTTATATATTGAAAAGACCTAACAAGTAAGACATTGTGGAATTGTGTTTCGTGTCATTAATGTCTTACTGTGTCTTGGATCCTAAGATATGAGACTTATATCTTTTCGCTCAAGAAGTGCTTAATTTGATTATTGTCAAAAGCTACCAATGAGTGTAATGATAACGACAATAGTTGGTTGAACATGACTTGTGCTGGAAAAGATAACTAGTCAAACGATTATCATTTCCCCTCTTAATTGAGTGATGATATTAGTTGGCCTCTTGATAAAGCAAAATTATAATGTGCACAATGTGACTTGAGTTAAGTCACATAATTATAATTAACTTAAAGAGATCAAAAAATAAATATAATACAAAGGTGAAACATTTCTACTTTGTATATGTTCTTAATATCATGAGGCAAGGGACAGACACAAGTGGTGCACCTACATCACTAAATGGATCGTGTTTGAGTTCGGTTTGAACAAAGACATCTATGCTAATTGGGTGACTATAATGTGTAGCTAGATACCGCTTATAGTCTGAGATATTATGTGTTTAATATCACTGTCAATTAGGCTTAGATCCTCCCATAGGTCACACCACAAAACTGGGAAACAAGATGTTTGATTTAAGTTCATATGATGTGTCGGGTTTCTTATGAAAATGGGACACATGTGGTGAATTAATTAAAATCAATATGTTATGAGAATTAACATAATTAGAATCATAATAAATTCATATGAGGTATATATTATGGGGTGTAATAATTTAATATTACATATGATGATATATATAGGATGTGAATTGCTAAAAACCCCAAAAGATCAAATTTTGTTGGAAATAAATCCAAAATTTGACAAAGGCAAAATCAGGAACCGTTCATGGTTCGGTCGACCGGGGCATCTTCGGATCGGTTAACCGAATAGGGAACGGGTAAGCGCAATTGGTTGACCGAGATTTCCCAGAGCGCCTGGACAATCGAGTTCGGTTAACCGACTGGAAACGGTCAACCGAGAAGTAGGATTTTCGGTAGACCGAAGGTGACCCGGTCATCCGATGACTATGTCCCAAGAGCGATTTTGGTGGGTCAAAGGTAGACCGATTAAAAGACGTGGTTCGTTTGAATTCTTCCAGGGAATTTTTCTCATAGAGAATCGGTCGACCGTATGGCTCACGGTGCACCGAACACGTGTTATAACCGACTGGTTCGGTTGACCGAATAATTCTCGGTCTACCGAATAAGAACGATTCTGCTTGAATTATTAAGAGATTAATTAAATCATGGGTGGAATAATTCCAGATTTAATTAAAACGTGTTTTGTGGGTGATTATGTGGAATTTAGAGATTAATTTTAGGAGAGAAAAACTAGAGATCATGGCTAAATAATAGCTCTTGATAAGGATGTTTTGGGAGCCTATAAAAGGGCACCTATTATTAGAATAAAATTGTATATTATTTTAATAAATGTAGGATTGCATATTATTAGAATAAAACACAAATAGATGTACATAAAATTGCTGAAAATATGAAAATGATCTTGTATGATGTATTAAAAATTTAAAAATACATACATACATGGAGACACGAAATCCTACACCCAATTGGCACCCTCAATGGCATCACTGGCATCACGTGGAGAACTCCGCACTCGTCTAGGGGTCATCTGATAGAAGAAACAAACACAACTTCAACCATGAATGCATGCAAAAAGATAAAATGCATGCGTCCTATTACTACAAGGGTGATTTCATTGGGAACCGCATAGGATTCGACCGCTCTGATACCAAATTGTAACATCCCAAAACAGCGAAAATTTAAAAATTCATAATCAAGACATTTGAGACCAATAATCGAATACGGGACTGTTACTTCTCATAAAGCATAAAAGCAGTGCACCACATTAAATCAGAGTTTGTCAAAACGATACATGATTACTACAGAACAACAAAAGGAGATAACATAATCATGTCGACCTCAGTGGTCCGAATAGAGGATCTGATCCCAAGATACGCGCGCCCGCTAATCACCACCCAACTTGACCTACTGCGGTCCTGAAAAAGATTCAACAACAATGACTGAGTTTCCATAAGGAAAACCCCGTATGCCAAGCTCACCTATATGCATGCGGTAGTACAAATGAACCTATCATACTAGTAGCATGTCATGTCATCAACAGGAATGAAAAAAATTCCCCCGAAAGGTAACATGGGACATCACTCCGACAATCATCATCGGGTCTACCGAGGAGACCTACCGTAGGCACATACGGTCTAACGGAACAAAACGTGACGCTCCCCACACGTGGCTATACTAATCATGGGGTTCGGCAAGGAACGTCCGCCAGGTCCGCGCCATAAGAAACAGATCTGTAACTTCGTGGTCGAAACCACACCAACGGAGTCATCGCTCGGTCGGTCCATCAATCATCATCTCAGTAGGTGCCCATATGAGGAACATAGCCGGAATGACATCGGCCCATCATTCATCATCGCCGGAACAACATCGGCCCATCATTCATCATCGCCGGAACAACATCGGCGACATCACCGGAACAACATCGGTGCTCCATCAATACGTCCGGCACAACATCGGACGGGTCCAGACCAAAGTCTGCCAGGTCATCAGGCTCCACGAGCTGCAAACACCATCTGCTCCGCTATACAAGCAGGGTAGCGGCCTCCGTAGCCCCATATGCCGGTAGTCACCTCACCCAACGACAGTTGCATGTCCGCACAATCATGATACATTGGGATCCACGATCCCTCAGGCCTGCTACACTACAATGAGTCCAATCAATCCATCATATCACGATCCATACATGGAGGTGACGCGTCCCGGACACCCACACTCTTCCACACGGCGTCCCTGGGCAGGCACGCGTAACACGCCCACCGTCACCTCCCGGCTCACGAACAAGGCGAGGACATGGGTTTTCGTGGACAGAGTTGGCATCCTACACGGAACCAGGAATTCAGTCCTGTGCAAAAACGGTCGACCGAAAGAGGCAACTCGGTCGACCGTTTCCTCAAGGGAATCGGTCGACCGAAAGTCTACAACGGTTGAACTATTTGCGCAAAACTTAAGTCCCAATGGTCTACCGAAAGTCTAAAACCGGTCGACCGAAACGTGGTCAATATCCGGAGTCTGGTCAACATCAAATCAAAACTATCGGTCGACCGACTCAGGGGTCTCGGTCGACCGAAAACTACCAGGGCATCCTAATATTTCTAAGTCATATAACGGTCGACCGCAAACATGCATAAAAGATCCAGTACACTTAAGTTCCGGTCGACCGAACTCAAGGAACTGGTTCACCAAAAACAACCAGGCAACCAAAATACACTACGTTTGGTCGACCGCCCGAGGGACCCGGTCGACCATTGGTCGTCTTCAACCTCGCGCCAGCCGAGGGTTTACAAGGAAAACGTCACCGGAGAGGTCTCCGACCTCCCCCGACCGACCAACACCACCCTCCCACGAGGGTGAGCAACCACCAAACACACTAAGAAGCCAGTACCTCAAAGAAACGACGAACTCGCCGGAGCCTCGCTCGCGCACGTCGTCACCTCTTCGACCGCAACCTACTGCCCAAGCCTCACGTCCTCGCCTCCGTGAAACCGAGCTCCACTCCGACCGCCGAAGTCTCCTCCTTCACTGCGCCGGAAATGGGAAGAAAGGAAAGTGAGAGGGAGAGATCACAAGAGAGAGAACAGATTTCTTTTCTCAAAAACCCAACCAAACCTCACCAACAGTATCTCGCAACCCTACTCCATCACCTATCACCATCTCACTATTCACTCCCTCTTCCCCATGCAAATCCACCCCTTAAACACCAATTAACCCCTAAACGGGTTTAGGGTTCTAACAGTGTAAGTACTGGTCAGTCTGACGAGGAGTTCCCTATCCTTAAACCAAGTTCAACACCATACTCGAGCTGGAGAATCGAAATCAAAATGCAAACTAAACTAATATTAAACTAGAAAGTGAGTAGTGAATTTTGTAAATTATCGTTCTCGAAACTTATCAAGTTTCACATGTACCATTCTCGTATAACTCTTGGCAGAAAGAAAGATGAGACAAGACAAAAGACTTAAGGGAAGGAGTATATAGAATGTAGTGTGTCATGCCAATCCACTAAGAATAAGTGTCTGTGCATGTCAGAGAGAGTGTGTGAACTAACATATGATAGCTAATGTATATAGGAAACATAAGCAAGTAATTAAACACATGTGGGGTTAATATAGAGCATAAAGACATGAAACCAAATTGCACTTTGAAACATTATCATAATCGAGGTTCTTAGTGTTAGAACCCTAAACCCGATTAGGGGCTAATGGGTGATTAAAGGGTGGATTTGCATGGGGAAGAGGAGGAGCAGTAAAGTGCATGGGAAGTTGGAGGAGGTGAGGTGATGGGGTGTAGTGTAGGGGGCCGGTTACTGTAGACAAGGAGAATGTTGGGTTTAAGAAGTGATTTTGTTCTCTCCCTCTCATTTGATCTCCCTCTCACTCTCATTCTTTCCTTTCTTCCGACGAATCAGAGGCTGCGGAGACGACTCCAGTGGACGGCGAAGAGCGTCGTCGTGCGGTCCCGGCGTGAGGCGCGTGAGGAGGTGACGGAGGCACGAGCGAGGCTCCGCCGAGTTTCGTCGTGCTCTTGAGGTATGCCGGCTTCATAGTGTGTTTTGATTGTCCACCCTCGCGTGAGGGTTGTGTTGATTGGTCGGGGGAGGTCAGAGACCTCCCCGGCGACGAGATATGCATAAATCCTCGACTGGCGCGAGGTTTAAGACGACCAGTGGTCGACCGGGTCCCAATGGGCAGTCGACCGATGTAGTGTTTTTGCCCGATTTTAACCATCACCGGTCGAACGATGCCTTGTGGCGGTCGACCGGTTGTGCATTGTGCTGGTGAATCGGGGCTTCCTGGTTTGTTTCGGTTGACCGGTTCCTTGTGGTCGTTCGACCAGAACTTAAGTGTACTGAGTAGAAATGCATGATTGTTCGACCGTTGTTATGATTATGTTCGACCGTTATATGAATTAGAACTGCTAGGATGCACTGGTAGTTTTCGGTCGACCGAGACTCCTGAGTCGGTTGACTGATAGTTTTGAATTGATGTTGACCAGACTCCGGATTTTGACCTCGTATCGGTCGACCGGTTTTAGATCTCTGTTCGACCGTTGGGACTTAAGTTTCACGCAAAGAGTTCGACCGTTGCAGAATTTCAGTCGACCGATTCCCTTGAGGAAGCGGTTGACCGGGTTGCCTCCTTAGGTCGACCGTTTTTGCATAGAACTGAATTCTCAGTCCCTTTTTGAATGCCAACTCTGTCCACGGAAACCTGTGTCCTCTCCTTGTGCGTGAGCCAGGAGGTGACGATGGGCGCGTACGCGGGACTGCCCAGGGACCGCCGTGTGGAAGAGTGTGGGTGTTCGGGACGCGTCACCTCCATTTATGGATCGTGACTAATGTGATGGATTGATGGACTCATTATAGAGTAGCAGGCCTGAGGGATTGCGGATCTCAATGTATGATGATGTGCGGACACACAACTATCGTTGGGTGAGGTGACTACCGGCCTATGTGGCTACGGAGGTCGCTGCCCTGCTTTTATAACGGCGTTGTTGGTGTTTGCGGCTCGTAGAGCCTAATGACCTGGCAGACTTCGGTCTAAACCCGTCTGATGTTGTGTCGGACGTACTGATGGACCACCGATGTTGTTCCGGTGATGATGATTGATTGGCCGATGTTGTTCCGGCTATGTTCCTCAAATGGGCACCTACTGAGATGATGATTGATTGACCGACTAAGCGACGGCTCCGTTGGTGTGGTTTCGACCACGAAGTTACATATTTGTTTCTTATGGCGCAGACCTTGCGGATGCTCCTTGCCGAACCCCATGATTAGTTTAGCCGCGTGCGGGGAGTATCACGTCTTATTCCGTTAGACCGTATGTGCCTACGGTAGGTCTCCTTGGGAGACCAGATGATGATTGTCGGAATGATGTCCTGTGTTACCCTTCGGGGGAACTGTTTTTCTTACTGTTGATGACATGACATGCTACTAGTATGTTAGGTTCATTTGTACTACTGCATGCATATAGGTGAGCTTGGCATACGGGGTTTCCTTATGGAAACTCAGGCATTGTTGTTATATAATGTTTAGGACAGCAGTTGGTACAGTTGGGTGGTAATCAGCGGACGCGCGCATCTTGGGATCGGATTCTCTCTTTCGGACCACTGAGGTCGACATGATTACTTTATCTTCTTGTGTTCTGTTGTAATCATGTATTATTTTGACAAACTTTAATGTAATATGGTGCACCGTTTATATATTTTATGAGAAGTAACAATTTCGTCTTTGTTTATTGATCTCTATTGTCTTGATGAAAAATTTCCAGTGTGACGGGATGTTACACTTAGTGTGGTCATTAGGATATCAAGAGTTCACAAGTTACAGCAAGTATCACATGAAACCATGCACAACAAGATTAACGGAAACCCTCCAACCATGCCATTCATTAGATATAAATCCATACAAGTATAAGAACGCCAGCTAGCATGAATCAAGATACTAGGTTGTCATTGACCCATCAAACCTAGGCATTCATCACACATGAATAAATCTAACATTAAAGCGAAAAATGATTCGAAAAGAGGCATCACACATCCACAAACACACCACAACTACATCTTACCCCACCCCTAAGGGTGGATCTACTCACTCATCGTCACAAAGAACCTAAACATGCAGCTCTAACATGAAACATAGCGCAAAACTAAAGAAAGGAAACTAACTAATAGATTGTAATGAAACTTGAATTATTGGAAAGGAGAAAACAAGAGGAACATAAATCTCTTCTAAAATTAACTCAACCAACATTACAACGTTCATCCATCTCATTCATCTTATAGTCAAATTTGAAAATAAACCATATTCTATTGCTGGAGGAGAAAGAAGGAAAAGAAAGAGAGAAGATACAATGTTAGTTATAGAAGAAGGATGTTCTTGATTGATCTGGATCTGATCCAATAGTTAATTTGAACCTGCATAAGCCTAGTGCACCAAAACCAATTCTCTCGAGCCATACCCAAATTCGGGCACTAGAAACTAGCACGGTCTATCCGTCAATAGCTGATTTAGATATCCGCCCTTTTGGATCAGGTTGCTTCAAATCCAGTCCAAATCGGATAAGCAACTTAAGTTTGTACGTATGCAGGTGGGGGTGCACGGTGCACCTCTGGTCCATTAGTTCAATCTCATTCATCTTTATTTGCTTGAAAACCCCTCAGAATCTTGTGCTTAATGGCTTTAGATTTGCATTAGGAACTTTTTTGTTGCACTTATTTGATTCCTCTAGGATTTGAGATTAAGTGCCTGGACTTTCTATCTAAGTCCAAGATGCTTGCATTTCGGTCCAAACTTCTTGCAATTGAGTTATTTTTAATTTATTTCTCTTCTTATTACTTAAGACTTAAAATACATCAACTAAAAACTCAGGTATCACATTAAAGAAAGAATATATAACATGAATGTAATGAATGATATTGTACTAATAATCTGCATGAGTCTTCTTTGTACATGTCAAACCACCTTAATCTCTATTGTACAAGCTTCTCCTCAGTCGAGGCTACTCCAACTCTTTCCCTATTGTCAATGTCTCGCTTTTTTATCCAACATATTTACGTAGGTTCATACGTCTGCCGTAACATTCTTATTTTTATTATACACATCTTTTGATTTGAACATCCATCGCAATTGATTAATCATGACATTAACAATACTATATTGTCTAAGGCAATTTTACATTTTGAGAAATGTACTTGAACAAATATATACGACCTACTCATCTGTCAATCTTCAAAAAAAATATTTTTCTTTGTCGCCAGAAGTTCCCTTACGTGCCTGCAAATATATTGCAAAAAAAGTCACAGAAGTACAAACCCATCAGTTAGTTTACATGATGCAACACATAAATGCATCAAAGAAATAATACAAAGCGACTCACACAAGTCTAACATCAGGTCATACACCACATAACTAATAAGATTAACATAACAAATCTTAGGTGTATGAATTCCATGACATTCCGTTTCCGCATTCACGTGGATCCTCACATCCTATATTCCTATCTCCTCTGTATCATGGTTCCACTCGTACTCATGGACTTGCTCCAACTTCTAGATCAATTTGAAGGATCAAACAAGTTAATCGAAGAAACACCAAGATCGATTTGAGAGAGCAAAAATTAGTGAATGAACCAATGAACGACCGACCAATAATTAGTAGGGTAATTTGCTACTGTACATCTCCCAAGTGACCTAATTGACCAAATGCACCTAGTTTTTTGCTATTTTCTGATGTGCACCTGTAATCCGGTCTTATTTGCTGATATACACATCTGCCGTTAGTGGACCTCACTCCGTCATTGGTACCATCCAATGGCGTTAGAAAATTTGCAATTTGAACCTTGTAAAATTCAAATGTCCTTAATTGTAAACAAAAAAATCCCATAAAATATCAATTTGTCTAACACTCTCTACTTTTTCACTCTCAACTCTTTCACTCTCACTCTCTCTCATCCCTCTCTCTCTTGAATCTCTCTCTCCACTCTTTCACACACACTCTTTCACCGCCCTCTCTCTCTCCACTCTCTCATCACTCTCTCTAGAATCTCTCTCTCCTTTCTCCATCTCAACTCTTTCTCTCTCTCTTGAATCTTTCTCTCTCTAACCACTCCTTAACTCTCTCTCTATCTTGAATATTTCTTTCTTTCCCTCTCTCTAACTCTTTCTACCTCCACTCTCCCTCTCCTCTCTCTCATCCCTTTTTATCTATCTCCACTCTTTCACTCTCTCTCATCCCACTCTTTTTTGAATCTCTTGCCTTTCTCTCTCTCTGAATCTCTCTCTCTTTTCTCCCTCTCCACCCTTTCACTCTCTCTCTTGAATCTTTCTCTCTCTCTCTCTCTCTCTCCACACTTTCACTCTCTCTCTCTCTTGAATGTTTCTTTTTTTCCCTATCTCACTTTAATCTTTCTTTCTCTCTCTTTCTACCTCCACTCTCTCTCCTTTTTCTCTCCACGAAACAGAATCTCTCTCTCTCTCATCACTCACTCTTTCTCTTGAATTTTTGTTTCTCTCCTTTCTACCTCCACTCTTTCACACTCTCTCCCATTTCTCCCTCTCCAATCTTTCACTATCTCTTATCCCTCTTTCTCTCTCTCATTCCCCTCTCTATCTTTAATCTCTCTCTCCACGAAATGCAACCTCTTTCTCTCTATATCTCTCTCCTTTCTCCCTCTCCACTCTCTTGAATCTCTCTTTCTCTCCTTTCTCCCTCTCCACTCTTTCACTCTCCCTCTCCTTTCTCGCTCTCCAATCTTTCACCCTCTCTCCACTCTATCACTCTCTCTCATCCTTCTTTCTCTCTCCCTCTCTACTTTCTCCCTCTCCACTCTTTTACTCTCTCTACTTTCTCCCTCTCCAATCTTTCACAATCTCTCATATCTCCCTCTCCACTCTTTCACTCTCTCTCTCATCCCTCTCTTTTCTCCAATTTTAATCTTTCTCTCTCTCTCTCTGTTGAATCTCTCTCTCCTTTCTACCTCTCCACGAAGATTGGAGAGCTAGATTCAAGAGAGAGGAATGAAAGAGAGAAAGTGACAGAGTGGAGAGAGAGAAATGAGAGAGAGAGAAAAGATAGGGATGAGAGAGTGAATGATTGGAGAGGGAGAAAGGAGAGGGGGAGAGAGAAAGAAGGATGAGAGAGAGTGAAAGATTCGAGAGAGAAAGGAGAGAGAGAGAGTATGGTGTGTAACCTTTGTCTCGATCTTGAATGTCCATGGATTATCTCTGGTTTAATTCTGGAGTCCTTTCTGGACTAACTCTAGATAGGTTATGGTTCCACTCTGGATACTCAGTGTATCCTTAGTGCATCTTGTAATCACTCTGGATTAACTCTGGATAGAGTACAGTGCACCTCTGGATTCTTTGCGTACCCTTCGAGCATCCTGAAATCACTTTGGATCGACTCTAGATCGACTCAGAGTTAGTCGAGAGTCGATCCAGAGTTAGTTTAGAGTGATTCCAGAGTCGATCCAAAGTTAGTCCAGAGTCGATCCAGAGTGATTCCAGGTATTCTCTGGAATCACTCTGGGATGAGACAGAGTCGATCACGAGTGATTCGATCCAGAGACTCCAGATACAATCAAGCAATGATCCGGAGTGATTCCAGGATGCACGAAGGGTAGGTGGAGAATCCATTGGCGCATCATACTCTATCCAGAGTGATTACAGGATGCACTAAGGATACGTTGAGTATCCAAAGTGAAATCATAAGCTATCCAGAGTTAGTCCAAAAAGGACTCCAGGTTAAACCAGAGATAATTCTTGGACATTCAAGATCGAGACAAGAGTTACAAAATACATACATTAACAATGATTCATAAGGGACAAGTGGAGATAAGAGAAAGGGGGATGAGAGAGATAGAGAGATAGAGAGATGGTAAATGAGTGGAGAGGGAGAGAGATTCAAGAGAGAGAAAGAGGGAGGAGAGAGAGAAAGATGGATGAGAGAGAGAAAAAGGGAGGAGATAGAGAAAGAGGGAGGAGAGAAAGAAAGATTGAAAGAGTGGATAAAGAGAGAAAGAGGGATGAGAGAGAAAAAAAGGGAGGAGAGAGAAAGAGATATGAGAAAGGAGAGAAACAGGGATGAGAGGGAGAAAGAGAGAGAAAGAGGGATGAGAAAGAGAAAGAGAGATAAAGAGGGAGCAGAGAGATAGAAAGAGAGATAAAGAGGGAGCAGAGAGATAGAAAGAGGGATGAGAGAGAGAGAAAGAAAGGGAGAAGAGAGAGAAAGAGGGAGAAGACAAAGAAAGAGTGAAAGAGTGGAGAAAGAGAGAAAGAGGGATGAGAGAGAGAAAGAAAGGGAGGAGAGAGAGAAAGAGAGACGAGAAAGGAGAGAAAGATGGAGGAGAGAGAGAAAGAGGGATGAGAGAGATTCAAGAGAGAGGGATGAGAGAGAGAGAGAGGAGGAGAGAGAGAAAGATGGATGAGAGAGAGAGAGACAAAGAGAGATGAGAACGGAGAGAAAGACGGAGGAGCGAGAGAGGGATGAGAGAGAGAAAGAGGGATGAGATACAGAGAAATGGAGGAGAGAGAGAGAGAGAAAGAGTGAAGAAAGAGAGAAAGATGGATGAGAGAGAGAGAGAAAAAAAAAAGGGAGGAGAGAGAGAAAGAGAGATGAGAAAGGAGAGCAAGAGGGAAGAGAGAGAGAAAGAGGGATGACAGAGATTCGAGAGAGAAAGAGGGAGGAGAGATAGAAAGATAGAGAGAAGAGAGAGAGATGAGAAATAAGAGAAAGAGGGAGGAGAGAGAGAAAGAGGGATGACAGAGATTCGAGAGAGAAAGAGGGAGGAGAGATAGAAAGATAGAGAGAAGAGAGAGAGATGAGAAATGAGAGAAAGAGGGAGGAGAGAGATTCGAGAGAGAAAGAAGGAGGAGAGAAAGAAAAAGTGAAAGAGTGGAGAAAGAGAGAAAGAGGGATGAGAGAGACAAAGATGGAGGAGAGAGAGAAAGAGGGATGAGAAAGAGAGAAATGGAGGAGAGAGAAAGATAGATGAGAGAAAGAGGGATGAGAGAGATTCAAAAGAGAGAGAGATTCGAGAGAGAAAGAGGGATGAGATAGAGAGAAATGGAGGAGAGAGAGAGAAAGAGAGAAAGATGAATGAGAGAGAGAGAGAGATAGAGAGAGAAAAAGGGAGGAAAGAGAGATGAGAAAGGAGAGAAAGAGGGATGACAGAGATTCGAGAGAGAAAGAGGGATGACAGAGATTCGAGAGAGAAAGAGGGAGGAGAGATAGAAAGATAAAGAGAAGAGAGAGATGAGAAATTAGAGAAAGAGGGAGGAGAGAGATTCGAGAGAGAAAGAGGGAGGAGAGAAAGAAAGAGTGAAAGAGTGGAGAAAGAGAGAAAGAGGGATGAGAGAGAGAAAGAGGGAGGAGAGAGAGAAAAAGGGATGAGAGAGAGAAAAGGATGAGAGAAAGAAAGAGTGAAAACGTGGAGAAAGAGAGAAAGAAGGATGAGAGAGAGAGAAAGAGAGATGAGAAAGGAGAGAAAGAGGGAGGAGAAAGAGAAACATGGATGAGAGAGATTCAAGAGAGAGAAAGAGGGAGGAAAGAGAGAGAGGGAGGGAAGCAAGAGAGAGAAAGGGGGATGTGAGAGAGGGATGAAAAGGAGAGAGAAAGGGGGAGAGAAAGAAAGGGTGGAGAAAGAGAGAGAAAAAGGAGGAGAGAAAGAGTGAAGAGAGAGGGAGAAAGAGGGATGAGAGAGATTCAGAAGAGAGAAAGAGGGAGGAAAGAGAGAGAAAGGGAGAGAGAGAGAGAAAGATGGTGGAGAGAAAGAAAGAGTGAAAGAGTGGAGAAAGGAGAGAAAGAGGGAGGAGAGAGAGAAAGAGAGATGAGAAAGAGAAAGAGGGAGGAGAGAGGGAGAGAGGGATGAGAGAAAGAGAAAGATTCAAGAAAGAGGACGATAGAGGAGAGAAAGAAAGATGGAGGAGAGATAGAAAGAGGGAGGAGAGAGTAACAGAGTGGAGAAGGAAAAAGGAGAGAGTGATTGAAGAGAGAGAGTGTGAAAGAGGGATGAGAAAGAGTGAAAGAGTTGAGAGAGAGAGAGAGAAAGAGAAAGAGAGAGAAAGAAAGAAAGAAAGTAGGATGAGAGAGAGTGAAAGATTGTCGAGGGAGAAAGGAGAGATAAACTGAAAGAGTGGAGAGGGAGAAGGGGAGAGAGAGATTCTAGAGAGAGTGAATTATTGGAGAGGGAGAAGGGGAGAGAGAGATTCTAGAGAGAGTGAATTATTGGAGAGGGAGAAGGAAGAGAGACATGAGGGATGAGATAAAAAATACAAAAGTGGATATAGAGATTCAAGAGAGAGAAAGAGAGGGAGGAGAGAGCGAGAGAAAGAGTTATTCTAGAGAGAGTGAAATATTGAAGAGGGAGAAAGGAAAGAGAGGAAGAGATTCAAGAGAGAGAGAAAAATGGGTGAAAGAGAGATGGAGAAAGGAGAAAGAAGGAGAGATTCAAGAGAGAGAAAAAAGGATGAAATAGAGAGAGAGAGAGAGAGTGAGTGAGTGAGTGAAATAGTGGAGACTGTAAGATAATTTGATTTTTTATGAGATTATTTGTGTATTCAATTAAGGATAGTTCTATTTTACGAGGTTTAATTTGCAAATAGTCTAACATCGTTAGACTGTAACGGTATCGGTGTGGAAGACAGTAACGACAGAGGTGTAATTAATTCAATTCGTAGTTGTATATAAGACAATATCAAAAAATCAGGTGTATAGTCTCAATTTGAAGGACAAAAAATTAATAAACGAATGGTTAAGATAGATTTGAGAGACCAAAATTTAGTGGGAACCATATTATTATTATTGCAGATATTAATAATTTCATTTGACCAACAATCAAATTTTACAATGTTCAAAATATCAAACTCTTCAGACTTTTAGTAGGTTAGCAAGATATCTAGCATTAGGTTCCAATATTTCAGCCAAAAAGAAAGGAATGCCTGGACAACATACTTATACCAAAAATAGATAGCCCAATTGACGTAAGCTAGAATTCGTCAAACATAAATGCAGATAGTGTCCAAATTTTAATCAAACCAAAGGAAAGAAAACATCAAATGTTACATAAATATTTCTTCTTTTTTTCCACGTAAAGCATCTCTGCATGGGCCATGCGGGCTCAAGTACGTCCGCCGTTCACTTATACAACCCGAGACGCACCGGCGAGCCGGTGCTCCGGATCCACTCCTTCCCCTGTATAAACGCGTCGACGGTGTACTTGAGGGCCTCATCTCTCTTCACTACCTTCACTCCCGGCCACTTCACTCGCTTTGTCAGAGCTGCTCCGGCGCCCTTATTACCGTACTCACCGTAGTACAACGTTTTAAGTGCGAAATCACCTTCCCATGGTAGGTAACCATCCGGGTGGATGAACGCCCCGATGTCGGACTCCATGATGATTGTCCGGGAAAACTCCTTCCAAGGCCTGGCAAGGTAGGTCCGGATGGGAGGGGCAGAGGCGTTTGCCGTTAGAGTCTTGTCGGGTTCGAAGCGGGAGGCTTGGATGACGAAACCGGAGGTCTCGTGCCGGTCGGCACGGCCTTGGGCCGTGACGATGTTTTGCTGGTTATCGAGCGGGCGGCGAACCTGGAGGACGCAGTTCTGGAAGACGGCAGCCGCGTCCCCAAAGATAAAGTCGATGGTGCCGGAGATGACACAACTGCGGTAGAATTGGCGGTGAGTTTGGGCGTAAAGAGTGTCTTGATAGCCTTCCATGCGGCAGTTGAGGAAGATGGAGCGGTCGGATTGGACGCGGAGAGCGACCGCTTGATGCTTGACTGCGCCGGCCGTGTTGCGGAAGCCCATGGCGGCAGCCATGAACCCTTTTCCAAGAGCAACTGTTGGAGATGCGTGTAACATGATTTCTTGAATAACAAAGTGATTTCTTGTATGTGCTCATAAGCAGAATTTGCCATTTTGTTTTCTAAGAGACATTAGGAGGCTAACAGTTGAATTATTAAAACTGACAAGCAATATAATTTAGGCTTATGAAAGCCAAATGTTTCTTTTCTACCATCACAAATGAGTTGATTTAAATTTTTATTTATCTAGTCTAGTACAAAACTTTTTTACGTTTCAAGTGTGATTGTCACGGAGAACCATTTATTTATCTATAGCATATGTCTTTGATCGTGCAATTTAAAGTAATTATGTTTAGTGAATTTATTGCGTGTGAATTTGCAGTTAAAAAATAAAATAAATTGATTGTAATATGGCAATATAGCTATATAGTTTCAAACTTGATGTGGGTGATGAATTCGTTCGTGAGATCAACTAATTTAGAGACTGCTTGAACGGTCTATTGGGTTCTTGAGTTGAAATCGTGTGCTAGATGTCAACCTAAGGAGCAAAGGTCATAACAATTTGATATGCTCCTTATATATTCTTGGTAATTGTGTTTAATTGTATATAGTTAGGTTAATTGTGTCATGTTAGGTACTTTCATGTCATGTTTTATTACACGTAGTACTCAATTAGATCATACACGAGCACGAGAAAAATTTATTTCGTGTACCACTTCGTAATACACAAACACGGCCGAATTATTTTGAAAGGGCGCCGGGTGTTGCATATTCTTTATCTAGCTCGAGTGTTGCACATTATATACATTTTGTTTGCGAAAGAAAAACGAAATTCACAAACATTTTGATCCACTTACCAAATGTGGCTGTTTGGAAAGTCCTAGTACCGTCAACAAAGTTTTTGCTGCCGGTGACTACAGTCTTTCTGGATCCGTCACCATACATGGTCACATTCTCCATATCTTTCTCTACCGTCGGGCTCTCAACGTAGACTCCAGCCTTCACATAGATCACATACCTTCACAACCAAACCCAATTTTTTTTACAAACCAACCCCTACAGATCCTTTTTTTAAGAAAATCAAAACCCACAATGTACAAAATTCACGTACCTTCCGACATGCTTCTTAGGCATGGCCTTAAGTGCTGCCGTGATGGTCTTAAAATCCCCACTCCCATCCAAAGCCACGACCACGTTAGGCTTAAGCTTCTTCACACTACTTTGCTTCAACCTCCTCCTCTCCTCGTCCCCCATCCACGCCGCAGCGAGCAATCTCCGGCGATTCCACAAGCTCTTCGTGAACTTTAGACTGCTCAGAAGGGAGTCGACCTCATCGATGATTGCGAGAGCATTGCTCGTCAATTGCTTGGACGTCTTCGTCGCCTTCTCCATCTTGGTCTTGAACGCCCCGTCGGGGAACCCGTCGACGCACGTGTGTTGGTACGACATCACGGCGCTGACCCAGTTCTTGAGCTCGTGGGTCATCTTGGGGATATCGTCGAGGTCGTTGGAGGATACCACTTTTAAGGAATCGTGTAACTCGTTCTTGGCTTGCCCGATGAGCTCCTCGCAGTCCTCCACTGCGCCTTTCACCATCGGGTCATTGGTGTCGATGGACTTGGAGTGCTTCAATGCGTCTGTGAGCTCGTTGGCGACGACCGCAAAGGCCGCCTCGACGAGTTCCTTCGGTCCAGGGTTGGAGTCATTGGAGTGCTTGACGGCTTTGGAGAGGCTCTTCTCGCAAGCGGCGCGGAAGTCGGTCGGGGAGCACAAAATGTCGATGTATTTAAAGACAGCATGGGGAGCGGTGTCGGCGGGGCTGTGGATGGACTTGGTCGGGGAAGTGATGGCGGAAGTGTGATTATAGAATTTGTGATAAACAGCAATGCCGGCGAAGGCGGCGATGAGTACGATAGCGAAGAAGGAGGAGCCGAAGATAACGAGCTTCCGCTTCTGCTTCTGTCTCTTCTCCGCCTTGCGACGCTCGGAGAGGGGACCGAAGTCCTGGAAGGCGGTCATGGTTAGGCCGGGTTGGAGAAGACCTGTTTCTGTTTCTGTTTCTGTTTCTGTAAGAGGGAAATGAGGCAGAAAGAGGGGAATTAGTGGTGGGATAAAGTTTGGAGGTTAGGGTTGACAGGTGGGATTTGAAAGTTGGTTGGGATTCATGGCTGGGAAGGTATGGGTTGGTCCACGTTTCCCGCGAAAATGCGTGGACGTTATTGACTCCAACCAGGGGCCTCCCTTCCCTCACCTCCAATGCGATTTTGAAATATATCCCCCCTTCGGTTTTAGTTTATAAATAAATAAACCACGGTTGATGTTGTTATTTTGTAAATCATCAAGGTTTAGATTACCAACCAAACTCCGATAGCCATTGCATTGATAATTTTCTGCATTTTTTGATCATTTGTGGTGACTTCAGTACTACTAACCTAACTTTTTCGAAATCTTTAGGATACATGTGTACATGCACTTAGATCCCCTTAAAAATGTGTGTATATATACACACTCATCTGAAATTTTGAAACTTTTTCTAGTGAATCTGGGATTTAATTTTTTCTATTTCAAGTCACCACCATTTCCACTACTAATCTGAAATTGTAAGATAAATTAAGATTATTAGTGATTATACTAATAAATGATTTAATAGTGGATATTAACCATAAAATAATTATAATTTTGATCTAACGGTGAGATTGAAGGAGGCCAAAAGTCATAAGATGAGTCATGGTGTCATTAGATTTTGACTATAATTGTATGTGACATGGAAAATAAAATATACCTAAATGCATATGCTTTTGACCCAAGAAAATATATAACTTAGCTATGTAAAACCAAAGCAGAAAATTAGAAATAGTTCTTACTCCTCTTAACGCATAACAAAATCTAAAAATAATTAAGAACTCATCACTCAGAAAACTACCTCATAATTTCTTTTCTTCTCAATTTCAAACATACAATTACACGACTTATGCATCTAAACCCAACACCCAAATAAGACCTATTAGCTACTACCAATGACCTTGCTCTCCACCCTTAAGCCAAAAAGAAAAAGAAACACACACGGTGATACGTAAAAGCATCATAAAGAACAGGGGTAAAAAACACTTTGTTGTTAAGAATTTAAGACCATATGAAATTTTCATGTTGAATCAAATATTTTTATTTTGATGGTAATTGTGGTTCTAAATCCGCCCTTGCCCAGGTCATTCATTATTCAATCCATCAAATCAATCTTGACGGTGGATTAAATTACAAAAAGGATTTTTCTTTCAATTAATTTATTAACCCATGATCAATCTATGAACCCTTGGTTTTAATTTACACCTTATGTTAAAAATCCACAAAATAATGACTGGAAAATTATTTCTTTTCATTTTACATTTTTCACCGAATACATTTTACAAACAAAATATTACATAAAAACTTCTTTTCCCAACTCTAAGGAATTTTAATAAGAAACTTTTCTCTTGAATACAATTCCTTTTCTTTTGGACTTTCACATCAATCTTTACCTCTAAAAAACCAATACTAAGAGCACCCTTAATGGGTGCTCTTTTTTGGGCACCCGAAATGTATCCCTTAACGGGAGGGCGGTCCCCGGATCGGGTGCCCAGAAAAGCACCCTGTGCCACGTGGCCCTCCGGATTGGTCAAAATAATGTTTTTTTATTTGTTTTAAAGAAAAAGATTAGTTATATAAAATTAGGTTAATTTATTGATTAGTTAAATTGTAATTAAATTAATTAGGTTTTGAAAATTAATTGAAAAATAATTTTATGATTAATTAAATTGTTTTTTATTATTTAGATAAAAGTAAAATTAAAAATAAAAAAACATCATATACAAAATAGTAGTACAATACTCATAAACATCGATGCTTGAGAAGCCCAAGAACCGATGTCATTGTCTTGTATTTTGTGTAGTCACGCGCATACTGTAGGTCCTCGATGCTTGAGAAGTCCAAGAACCGATGTCATTGTCTTGTATTTTGTGTAGTCACGCGGGCACTGTAGGTCCTCGATGCTTGAGGAGCCCACGAACCGATGTCATCGTCTTGTGTTTTGTGTAGTCACACGCGCACTGTATGTCCTCGATGCTTGAGAAGCCCAAGAACCGTTGTCATCGTCTTGTGTTTTGTTTAGTCACGCGCATACTGTAGGTTATTTCTCACAACTATAAATGCAATCTTCTTGGTTGGTTCTACCAAATCTCACTCATTCATCTACGAACAATGGATTTATCTGATAAATCTTCCAATTCAAAGTCTTCATTATCTTCAATATCTGATGACGAAGCTTATGACCAAGTGTTGAACTGCTTAACAGAGTATGTCTCCGAAATGGTGGATCGACGTCCTAAGAGGTGTAGAAGGCGAACTTTGAACCCTGATAGAGATAGGGAGCTTGGTTACAACCGTTTGATTGCTGATTATTTTTCTAACGACCTTATTTATCCTGACAACATTTTCAGGAGAAGATTTAGGATGTGAAAGCATGTCTTTCTTCGCATTGTGAGTGTCATTGAGGCGCTTGATGTCTTCTTCCAACGTACACCAGACGTCCCCGATAGGATGAGCATCTCTGGCCTGCAAAAATGTACTGTGGCGATTTGTATGCTAGCATACGGTGTTGCGGCTGATGAGGTGGACGAATACTTAAGGCTAAGCGAATCGACGGCAAGAAACACACTTGAAAAATTATGCGACGGTGTAATTAACAACTCGGTGGTGAGTACCTCCAAAAACCTAATGCAAGTGATTTAGCACGACTACTTCACGTTGGTGAGCAGCGTGGGTTCCCAGGCATGATGGGAAGTAGCGGTTGCATGCATTTGGTGTGGAAAAATTGTCCGGTTGCATGGGGGGCCAATATCAAGGGCGTAGCGGTAATGCCACTCTTGTCCTCGAGGCAGTGGCGTCGGCTGACTTGTGGATATGACACTCGTTTTTTGGCACGCCAGGTTCATGCAATGACTTAAATGTCCTGCAACAATCTTCGATTTTTGACGACGTAATGGAAGGACGAGCTCCACCTGTGACTTTGAGGTAAACGGTTCTCGATATGATATGAGATACTATCTTACGGATGATATTTATCCAAAATGGGCGGCATTCATTCCGTCCATCGTTCATCCACAAACACCGAATGACAGATTATTTGCTGAACGACAAGAAGCAGCACACAAAGATGTAGAACGTGCATTTGGAGTTTGTCAAGCGCGGTTCGCGATCGTGAAGAAGTTATATCTTGCATGGAGTGAGGTTGTGCTTAACAAAATAATGACAGGTTGCATTGTAATGCATAATATGATAGTAGAGGATGAACATGATTCCTACGCTAATTTTGGAGATTTGAATGAATTTATTGAGGACCAACCTGGAAATTCCGTGAACGACCCGGTTCGATATTCCAGTGACCGTGTAGTGGATATTACCAGGTACTTGAGAATGAGAGATCAGTTGCGTGATCGCACCACACATTTGAACTTTCAAGCCGATTTGATCGACAATATATTGCAACGATGTATTTAATGATGTCTTTTTAGTTTTAGTTTTTAAATTTCCAGTTAATGTACTATGTAATGCGGTTTCCTAAATTTTAATAATATTTCCCTATTTATATATTAAATGTTAATTAAAAATGAATGAATTAATGATATTAAATAATTACAATAATGATTATTAATATATATTTTTTATTGTTGAAAGAGTTTTAAAGAGAAGAATAAAAATAATGACGTGACAGCAAATACTCTAACGTGACTGGGTGGATTAGATAATGGTTAAAGAATTTGTAGAGGGTTGGTTTGTGCTGACGTGACGGAGAGAGAAGCTGACGTGACTGAGAGAGAAACCAGGACGCCCGTGAACTACCCGGGTGATGTTAATGGTGGTCTAAGACTTTAAAAAAAATTGTTCTTTTCTTTTGGTCATTTTCATTAAAAATATTTGGCAGGTAACTAAATCCATTAAAACACCCACGTCTTTGAAAAAAGTTCTCATACAGTGCAAGTATAAAAACCCAAACACAAAAAAATTGCTTCAAAATTATGACTCCACTTGTTTTACTTATGTCATTCAACTATTCATAAAAAGCTTAAAGACTACATTCAATGTCATTAAACAACAGAAAAACATCACCATTATAAGAACTAAATTTTAAGCCCAACAAAAAATATTTCAAAATGGAAAATAAAAACCTTACCTTGTATTATAATATTATTCCAAAAAAATCAAAAAATAAATATCAAATAAGAAAACTCACCAAATCCATTACAAACGCCACTAACTTAGAGACAACTATCGCACCATGACATCCATTGTTACCGGAATTGATTCCATTTTATTTTCGAAAGGTGGTGCCTTAAGTTCCATTCTCATTTTCATTTTTGTTCTTTGCATTTTCGTGTGATTTTTATTTTCTGCGTCATCACCTCCAATGAACATACGTTCCTTCATCGATTTTTTTTCTTTTCCCATCGTCACCTCTGATGAATATACGTTCCTTCATCAATTGGTTGTTTCCTTCGTAAGGAATGTGCATAAAAAAGACGATGGATCTGCTATTATGAGGTGTATGTGTATCCTCCTTGCTGACCTACGGAGTTAGAAAGGTTCAACAACGCACCCGGTCACAGTCCTCCTCGCAGCCTCGTTTGATCCCCCGAGCCTCGCTAACGGTTCCACTAACCAATCTCCGTTCCAGGTCGAGATCAACGTTGTTTACAACATTGACCCTCGCGAACAATCTTTGCCTCACTCATGTCTCCTCTCACAACCTAAGAGGGAGCTTCCTCGTAGCTTTACAACTTGGTGATTCTTTGATGTGAAAGTTGAATCAAAATCTAACACTTTATACTTGACCACACATGTATATTGATATGTAATGAATATGCAAGTGGTGAAGATGAAGCGTTGAGTGTATTTGGAGCTTTGAAGGTTTGGGAAATGAGAGCACAAAAAGTATATATGAATTGAGAGTGTAGAGTTGTTGTCTGTGTCTCTTGAATGAGTTTTATATACGTTTCAAAGCTAATAGAGTCGTTGGGGAGTTGGTGGAGTTATGAACCAATGAGAAGCAAGAGTTTGCTTGAAGCTTGGGCAGAATTTTGGGCTACTTCGGTCGACCGAAGTCCATTCGGATGACCGTTTGGTTGTTTCAGAATAGGACTCAAATTTCAACCAATAGAGATTTCAGTTTACCGGAAGGAATTTGGTGCACCGTTCTAAGGTTGACAGGAAAGATTGGTTGTTTTCAGACATAGGCTAGTTCGGTCGACCGTTATCTATTCGTATGACTGAAAAATGCAAGATTCAAATGTGATTGTTGGAGTAAAATCCAAAACTGATCTAAGGCAGTTCGGTCGACCGTTTGCCATTCGGTTGACCTAACTTGGCTGGGACAGAATCCTAGTGCAAGACAATTCTGGTGCTCAAGTTTACATATTTTCCTATGTACTCAATAAATAGAAAATTACAAGTATTAGTCCAAAGCTTTAATTACAAGTCTTGAGTCTTGATGTCTTTGTCCCAATGTTCATTCTTTTTGATAATCTTGATCCAAAGCTATTAAGATGACTGCAAGTAAATATAAGTATGTATGCAATGCATGTTATCGTGTTTGTTTGCTTTGATTTATTAGGTTGATTGATTAAGATTAATTTGGTTAATCATCAAAATTAATATAGATTAAGGCCTAAAAGCCAACAAATACAACTATAGTAACAAAGACTTTTTGCATGACCACGTGCAATGTGACGCCGGTTTAATATCTAACATGATTCTTGTCATCGTTCATTCTGAGTCGTCTTCACATTGTTGACTCAGGACCTAGGAGTCTGTCAACGTGAACCTAAATGACACAATGAAAGTTGCACACCGGGACTTCTAGATGGTCGTCTGACATGAAGATGTTCCCAACACCAAATCTATAACAATGTAGGGAAACCAACTACTTGTTTCCCTTTTTTCAGACATGTCTGATTGAAATAGTTGTACAAAACAACCAATGATGCAGCTCCCCAACTATAGTTTCCACATTCAAAGAGATTCTCCAATAAGAGTAAATATCTAAGGTGGATTTCGTTTTCGTTTTTATCGCCTACTATCTCAGATTTTAACTGAAATAAAATGTAGGCTCTCGTATCCTGCATCATTTGCTAATTTGTTGGAGAATCTCTTTGAACCACTACATCGACATGTATCCCCTTTCACTGCAACCATCGTCTCTTCTTCGCTAGTACCCAACAAGTTCATGCAAATCTCAGACCAATCATGATCTAAAGTTGTAAAAACTGTCAGACCGTCAATACGGAGACTAGTAAGAATAGCTACATCTTGTAGCGTGATCGGCATCTCCCCATGTCTAAAATGGAAGGTGTGAGTCTTAGGCCTCCACCTCTCCACCACAGTACAAATCAGAATCCAATCCAGTTTGCAAACGAGACACTGTAGCAAATTCAACAATCTCTAACAAATCTCATACCCTATCATCTTCCACATTCCACGTATTGAACTGCATGACGTGCTCGATACACTTAATATCCGTCAATTGCTCCTGAAAAAGATAATTAATTACTTAATGTCTAATATAAACCAATACACATAATTTGTAATTTGAAAATCAAAACACTTACATTTTCGAGAATCGAAGATGATCTATGATCTTTCTGTAATACTATGATTGAAGGGTCCACAAGACCGTGAGAATCGTTTGACATTTTTACAACTGTTGAAAGAGAATTAACCAAACAACACGAGTTACTCTTTGTTTAAATAAAACAATCCAAACCAATTTCATACCAAAAAAATCTATATTTCTTACTTATATACTTTCTATAATCCAATCTCAAACTACATGCCAAGTTGGTGATGTTGCAAACTAAATATTGAATTGTAAGCAATTTATCTCTATGTAACGAGCATATAACGAGTCAAATTGTAAAAATCAAATCCAATAATACAAAGATAAAAATATATGGAAAAAATCATAACACTATATAATTATTTAAAGTTTAATACATTATTCTCAATCAACACATTTCAAACATTATATAATTATTTAGAGTTCAATACATTATTCTCAATCAACCCAATTTCAAACCAAAACAATATTCTAAACATAAAATTCAATATTCACAATCAAATAATCAACCCAATTTCAAACATTATATAATTATTTAGAGTTCAATACATTATTCTCAATCAACCCAATTTCAAACCAAAACAATTTAAAGCAATCAACCAAACACCAATCAATCAAATCAAAACCAATCCAATCCAATCCAATCCACACAATACAAACTAATAAAGCAAAACCTTAACAAAAAATAAGCTAAATATACCTTACAACGAATGAAACACGTGGAACCTTCATCGGGAGCTCGAAAATCGCCGGAGAGATGAAAGAGGAGAGGAAGAAAACAGTTTTGGGAAGAAGTGGTCGGAGAGAAAAGGAGGTCAGGATGCCATTTTTTGCCCTAGGCAGAGATGCCATTTTAACCTCTTGAAAACGGTATTGGTAATGTGATTTTCATTATGGGGTAAAAATTGTACATCTGATGCGGTTTTTAGTTAATTAAAATGACATCATATGTGTCGTTTTTAAGATGTATAGTTTGTCAATTAAGTTTTTTTCATGTGCATATTCTTCCAATTTCTTTTATTTGGTGATTATTTCAAAAAAACTTTTAGTTAATTTAGCAAATAATAGTTAAGCAATTCGATGAAACACTTACAAATCAATTGTAAGGACTTGGAACTCAATTGTTTTTCAGAATTCCAAGGAGTTATACAACATGTTTTATCATATGATATATCTATGCAAATTGCTTTAAAAATTCATGATTTTTATCCATGGAATGTTAGGTGTTTTAAATTTCATAATTATATTCATGATTAATCTATTAATTGGTTGAAAATGGCTTATGAAACTAATCGCCATGTAGAAAATAAATTACTTCAAGAATGACATTTTTCATGCAGTGATTGATAACCAATTACAAGAGCTTAATGGTCGGTTTATGGAGGTTAATAACCAGTTACTTCTATGTATGGCGTGTTTGGATCCACGTTAGAACTTCGAAGAATTTGATGTAAAAAATATGTGAATTTGCTACCTTCTACCCCGTGAAGTTCAATGAGATACTAAAAATTCAACTAGACATCTACATTGCTCATATACGGAGCAGTCTAGATTTTTTTAAATTAGAGGGATATAGCTAATCTTGCGAGGAAGATGATTGAGAGGGGAATAGATGAAATTTATCCTTTGGTTTTTTGTTTAGGGCATCATTAACGGCGCCCAGGCAGTTCCCGGGCGCCCTGCTTTCTCTCTCAGTCACGTCAGCTTCTCTCTCTGCCACGTCAGCACAAACCAACCCCCCTACAAAATCCTTAACCATTACCCAATCCACCCAGTCACGCTACAGTATTTGTTGCCACGTCATTATTTTTATTCTTCTCTCCAAAACTCTTTCAACAATCAACAAATTATATCAATAATCATTATTGTAATTATTTAATATCAACAATCATTCGTTTTTAATTAACATTTAATTAATAAATACGAAAATATTATTAAAAATTAGAAAACCACATTACATAGTACATTAACCGGAAATTTAGAAACTAAAACTAAAAATACATGCTTAAATACTAAACATAAATACTAAACTTCAAATACATCAAGACGCATTTCCTCCAAAGCGTTGCCATATATTGTCGACCAAATCGGCTTAAAGGTTCAAATGTGTGGTGCGATCACGCACTTGATCTCTCCTTCTCAAGTACCTGGTAATATCCAATACACGGTCAGTGGAATACCGAACCACATCGTTCACGGAATTTCCAGGTTGATCCTCAACAAATTCGTTTCAATCTCCAAAATTACCGAAGGAATCACGTTCATCCTCCACTATCATATTATGCATTACAATGCAAGCTGTCATTATTTTGTTAAGTACAATCTTACTCCATGCAAGAGATGGCTTCTTCACTATCGTGAATCGCGCTTGCAAGACTCCAAATGCACGTTCTGAGAAGTAACCTACAGTACGCGCGTGACTCACAAAAGACGAGACGATTGGATCGAGACTTAGACTTCTCAAGCATCGAGGACCTACAGTACGCGCGTGATTCACTAAAGACGAGACGATTGAATCGATGCTTAATTTGTTTTTGATTTTTTTTAAGTAAGTCAAAAAATTGTTAATTAATTATAAAATATTTTTCTAATTATTTTATAATACCTAATTAATTAAATTCTATTTACCTATTTAATACATTATCCTAATTATATATAAATAATCTTTATTTAAAAAAATCGGACGAATGGGGGGGGGGCACGTGGCCCCCCACCCAGGGCATGCGCCCTCCCGTTAAGGGAGGGCTGCCCGGGCGCCCCGGAGGGCGCCCGGGCAAAGAGCACCCGTTAAGGGTGCTCTTATGGAGTTAGTTTTAACTTTACCGGTAGCAACAACAGTTGAAATCTAAAAAAAAATCTTCTAATGACTTTTTTGTGTATTTTTATATTAAATTTTTGAGTTTATTAATCGTTTGGTTCTGTTAACGTAAAAAAATATAAACCTTTATAAATTTCTTTATCCCCCAGTCCTCAACATAGCTACGGAAGCAATAAATATTCTTGAAAACAATTGACATCAAACAAAAAAAAGCGGACATGCATGCTTTCCAAAATCAAACAAATACATTTTCTTTATTACCAAGCAAATACATCTCCTATTCTCATCTTATCTCATGACATCACACCCCATCATCATAAGGAAAGGAAGTGGACTGTAGCCACTGATCCCCCTGAATGAACTCCGACACGGTAAATCCGACCGCCTCATCGTACCCCATGACATGAAACCCCTCCCAGCCCACCCTCTTCTCCAGCCCTGCTCCCGGCCCGACATTCTCATACTCACCATAATACAATGTATCCAACCCCTTCTCCCCGTCCCACTCCAGCCACCCGGCCGGCTCCACCAGTTCTCCCAGGTACGATCCCATGTACACCGTCGTCGCGTACTCCTTCCACGGCCTCCCTAAATACGTCTTTGCGCTCTGGGGGTCGGCGGCAAGTTCGGCTGATGGGATTACGTTGCAGCGGTGGATGACGATGCCGGTGTCCTCGTTGGGGTCGTCTTTGGACTGGGCAGTGACCACGTTGGACTGGCCGTGGAGGGGGACGGCCGCGATGAGGTTGCTGGATTGGAAGATGGCTGCCGCGTTGCCGAATATGAAGTCGACCGTGCCTGTTACGTTGACTTCTCGGTAGAACTGGCGGAAGGAGTGGACGTAGAGGGTGTCCTGGTGGCCGGTGATGGAGCAACGGTAAATCGCAGCGAGGTCGGCGTTGATGCGGAGGGCTACCGCTTGGCCTTTGGCTGCACCGGCCGTGTTCTCGAAGGTGATGTCTCGGGCGAGGAAGCCTTCGCCAGAGACGGCTTTACGTACATGCATGCATGGATCAATGTTGGTATTTATTTCATGGATAAACAAGTGGTCAACCTTTACTCAAACACAGATGAAATTTGAAATAGAATTTCCTATCTTAAAACAGAATTTCCTAACTGAACTAGGCTTAGTTGGTATTAGTTGACTTCTGATATTACTATGTTATTGAGTAGTAAATGCCATCAAAACACCTCCGTTTAAAACCTTTTTTGGCATGGGATAATACATTAATACCATAATTAATTTGGTAAAAATGGACAGCGCGCGTGACCATTATTATCTTTTGAAAGTGTGCACAACCATTATTGTAAATAGTTATATCCGTGAGTATGTGGGCCTTCTGACCCTTTCTAGCGGGCATGACACATATTCTTATTAAATGTCGAATGATACAAAGATACTCAATGGGAGCTTCATAGGAGAATGATCTTGTGAAGCTTTAGGGACAATAATACAAAACATGTACAGCACTGCAACCCAAACAACAAAGAGGTACGTGGCATTATGTGTTTCTTATGCTCTGTAAATAAACCCAAAAATCCCACAAACCCACCAGAAAAGGATTTTGTTGGAACTTGAATACGATTCACACCATTTTTATTAGGGACATATCAAGTGTAGTAGAGGGCTGCGCGAATCCATCGTCAGTGCTGGTTGAGCAACAATTCAGGAGGCAAACGTGGCATTTTATGATATTTTTTAACTATATCAAGGTAGTTGAATTATGAAAGTTGTTATTGTTAATTATGATTTTAAGATTTTTTTATTAAAAAAATGTGTTGAATTGAACCCTTTCATATATGTGTGTGTGACACTTGCTTTTGAGAGTCGGTAGTGGATAAAAGTCACCGTCTCGTTACAGCAGACTCAATCATACAAAAGGTTGATGGCATTTTAGATGAGCTCTCAAGATAATGTGTAAATCTTGTAACACTCGTTTCTATATACATTTTTTTAATCATTGTGCTATAAAAGTTAAACAATAAGTAGATTCGTTTAACTGCGTAAAACACGACCAAATGGGTGTTTGTGCACAAAAAACCGTTAGAAAATAGGTTATGTGGTTAAAGGGAAAACAACGGAAAATAGAAATCAGATAAAATAAGTTTCCCTTTGACCAAGATTTTGTTGCAAGATACTGAAATCCACTGGAAAATAAAAAAAATGAATTCATGAGTAGGTTAATGTTATTTTCGGAAATTAATATTATTTGTTAATGTTGAATATATAAATGTATAATTTTATTGTGAATAGTAGGTTGTACGTTAAGATTTAAATTGACATTGTACATTTTAGTTTAATTTAACTAAAAAAGATGATGTGTGAATTATATATTATATACGTATACCTGTTGTGAAGAGTAAATTAATTAATATATAAAATTATTGTAGTCATGTACTTTTAAACAATACACTAAATTAAATTTTGAATACTATTTTATTTTAACAAGACAATATGAAGTTCAAGATGCATTTTTAATTTTTATTATCTAGTTTATGATATAATTTTATAACATATTGTTATGATTTTTAAAAATAATCATATTGTTTAATTTTTAAAATATGTTTGCAATGGTTCTATAGTTCAATTTTTATGTAATCAAAATACTTATTAAATAAATTTGATAAACATGTACATTTCTTACAACTTTCGGTTGGTTTCCAGTGGGAGTATGATAAACACATAAATATATAAGTCTGTAAATACATAAATAATGGCTTGCGTTAAGTTTTGTTTATTATTCTATTCCATGAGTCAATTAATGCATATTTGGAAAGGAATGCAAATAAGAACGGATGTCCATTGACGTGTAATTATGAATATCGTTTATTTTCAGTATTTTTATGGTTAAAAATAGTAATTTAGTAGAAAAACAGGAAAAAACTAATTATTCAAATGAGACGAAAACTCCACGACTTGGACACTCGGTAAGATTTCAAAAGCAACACATTTAAAAAACAAGAAAAACATTTCTCCAACATAAGACCTCTAAAAAAAGGCTATTTAAATTGCAAAATCCAAATTCAAGAGCAATGTCCAAGCTAGCTGAGAGAGGGGGGGACTCACCCACAGTGGCAGACCCGAAGGTGGTCCACCCATCGCCAGCGCTTCTGCTCCCCGTGACCACCGTGACATCGCTTCCATCGCCCAACAGCACAATGTTGGTCTTTTCCATCCCAATCTCCACATTCTCCTCGTACAACCCTGCCCTCACCTCTATAAACGTCCTCACTTGGTTATTGCAAGGAGCGAAGGCAATCGCATCGCTTATCCTCGTGAAATTTCCGCTCCCGTCAGCCGCCACTACTAGAGTCAACGCATCCTCGTCTCCTATTTCAGATTGAGTTATGTTTGAAAGATAGGCTCGTATTGTTAAACACGAAAAATATGCTACACTGTATAAGAAAGAGTTAGATCTAACCATTTTACAAAAATAATTGGGTATTGTTGTATTGAAAGATGGACCAATTTTCACATTGTATTCCTTCTACGTACTTGATTGAGCTTGGATACAAACAAAGAGAACCAAACGAACTCTTGTGTACTTGACTTGACATTTATTGATATATTCATCTACCTATCAATTCATTTGCAAATTTACAAGTACTACTGATGCGTTACTTACCCATCCTATAGTATTAACTCAACCTAAAACAAATTAAGGAATAATTGTATGAGCGCCCAGTTTAGCCAACAATTAATATGAGAGTAATGCAAGCAATCAGTGTCTTCAAAGACATGCAATTACTATACTAACAAAATTCACTAGGGTTTTATTAATTCTATTAAACAATTCAATAAGGAAAATTTATAGACGTAGCACAGTTGCAACTTTCCATTAAAGATAACTCTTAACTAAGTGTTCAACTTCTAACCTTTTATTCAGACACAATAATGTGTGGTGGTGGATCATTTGAATTTGTTCTAATATTTTATGGTTTCACGTGACTCCAAAATTTTTGAAAAGAAAACCAAATAATTGAACCGACCACCATCTTCGTCGTAGTCCTCATCGAGGATCCTCCGATCCCTTCGCGACATCCATGCCGGAAACCGCCCCAAAAGCCTTCTACCATTCCCCGCATTCTTCTTCTTCTTCTTCCCCGGCATTGACTTAGCAACAACAGCAAGCGAGTTCCCAACATGCTTATACGCCTCAGCAATCCACCCCATCAAATCCTCCTTCATCGGTCCGGAGGCGGTCGACAGCCCCTGCAGGCAAGTGTTCTTGTTTGTCAAAGCCGCACTAAGGTGGGCCTTAACAGTGTCCATTTTCTCCCCATCAGTCGTCGACCGGAAGATGTCCCGCGATTTTTCTAGTGAGGAGAGAGTGATTCTATGGAGGTCCCTACAGTCTTTGATGGTGCCTTTTTGTTTCTCGAGGATGGTGGAGGAGGAGGTGGTGGTGGGGAGGAGAGAGGTGAGGTTGGCGGCGGAGGAGATGGCGGCGCCGAGGGAGTGGAGGATGAAGTTGAGGATTGGGGAGTTGGTGGTTATGGAGATGGAGAGCTTCATGGTGTCCATGCAGAGTTGGGGGTGAGGTGTGGATTGGCATATCGATGTGAGTTGGTGGGGAGAGATGGTGGTGGAAGTGGTTGGGGTGAGAAGAAGAAGGGGTATTATGAGAAGTATGGGAGGAAGAGGAGTCATGGATTATGGCTTAATTGTGAGAAGAGTTGAGGGCTTGCATGATGCATTTTATTGAGGGTGTCTTTCTTTCTACTTTGAAATTTGAATATGTTGGTGATTATGTTTGTATTTGAAGAAGAGTCTAAAGTTGTTGGGAGGACTCTGTAATGAGGGTATATATGTCAGCTCAATAAGGCTGCCACGTATATACATACATTCATACAGAGGGATATATACGTCATCGACCTAGTTATTTTAAAAAGAGAGATGAGTTAAAACATTAGAGTATGTGATTCACATGCAAAATATATTAGCTAAGTATAGATTGAAACCGTATCAGCATATAGAGATGGAGGAGCTTAACAAGTGGGATCCATATTAAATTTGTGTGTTTGTTCAGTTACTTTGTCTAGTCTATTTACAATCATCAACCATGTCATAATGGGTCAATGGAGATGAGCATCTGAGAATACCTAAGTTAGATTTTTCTACGGTTGATTTATGTCAAGTGTATTTTGTAAAGAATATATTACTTTGGTATTGGAATAGTAGACTATAATGCATCGTAGAATTAGTTTATGCGTAAGTGGTTTGAGGTCTTTTTCTGGTCCTCAATTATTAAAGTGAGTTACAGTGGGAAAAAAATATTTGTTACCTAGGGTTGTTAGGGTACGATGCTCATCTTACTTTTGGTGTCGGTTTCAATATTGTTTCGGGGATCTACATAGTGAAAATGTCTACGATGGAGAACACGTACACGTGGAGGAAAAGGTAATATATCTGTCGACCTTTGTGTTTAAGGAATTGATGGTTCTAAACTACTTCCACTTACTTCCTTGAAATGGGAGATAAAACTTTTGTAGGTATCTAAAAAAAGTGTAAAACAAATGGATAATCCAACTCAGATTTTGTTTCTCAGAGGTGGTAGTAAAGAAAAGGAAGCTGGATCTTGATGGAGGATTCCGGTTGTGAATCTTTGTAGAAACCAATATTTGTACTAAAATCTCACTGACACCTCTTGTAGTTGAACATCTGACACGAAGGGTAAATTGTGTCGGTGAACACTTCCAATTCCCAAGTCGAATTAGTTCAAACTCCTAAATGTTTGTGGTTTTTAAACGAGTAATGATTTTGTAAAGAAGAGAGGAAACTTTCAAGAAAGCTAATCCAAATGCTGGGTTTCGTTTGGGATATCATTTTTTCACGTTTCGTGTCTTAAAAGTAACATTTGAGACAAATTTTTGACTTCCCAGAAACTAGCATTCACGGTGTATTTCTAATTTATCCAAAATCCAACTTTGATGAAAAGTTAATCTTAGCTAGATTTACCTTTTTATGTAAAATTCGGACGTCAAAAATCAAAGTCCAACCACCAAAATTTATTAAGGTGTACTCACTTATTTTTTTGACCGTTTTACGAATTACCCCAAAGTCAGACGGCAAAAGTAAGGATTTCCAAACGAATCCTGTAACGTCCCGAAACAGCGGAAGATTTAAAATTTCGAAATAACGAATAAAACTGACAACTCAAGGCGGGAACGTCACTAATATATAAATATATAAATCCGGGTGCACCCAAAATACATGGAGTTTACAAAAGGTGTACAACTACAATCCAGATGAAAGAAATGAAAATACAAGTAGTCGTACAATCTCGCAAATGCCGAAGAGGATCCGACTCCAAAGCGCTCCGTCCTCGGTCACCACCCACCCGGACCTACTGTGGTCCTGAAATAAAAAGTGCAACAACAATGCCTGAGTTTCCTGAAAGGAAACCCCGTATACCAAGCCCTAAATGCATGCAAGACTATCAATGAAACCTATCATACTAGTCATCATGGCATGGCATCAATGCGATACATAAAACAATCCCTCAACGGGTAAACAGACCCACTACGGGGTAACCAATCCCACCACGGGGAAACACAGGACCTCTGTCCGCAACTGTAAGGGGTCCCACTCTGAGACCTACCGTAGGCACATACGGTCTAGCAGAAGGTACGCAACGAACCCCACACGCGACTACTCTAGTCAAGGGATCGATGAGGAGCGTCCGCACGCCTGCGCGAAGTAGAAATCAGCTGAAATCTCGAGGTCAACACCTCACCAACGGGGCCGTCGCCCAGGTCGGTCCACTCATCTGGAGGAGCCCGTCCAGACTACCCTGCCGGAAAAGATCGTCGGCAGTCCATACCCTCACCGGAACAGCATCGGTGGGACACCATCGCCCGGAAACGTCGTCGGACGGCACTTCCGCCGGAACAGCATCGGCAGAACAATCATCACCCGGAACAGCATCGGGTGGAACAATCATCGCCTCGTCTACACGAGCGATCCGAGCTCAAACAGCCCGCAGGGTCAACATGCTCCAACGAGCCGTGCACCTCGTGCACCGGGATCCTCAATCCCTCAGGCCTGCTACTCTACTGTGAGTCAGAACATCAAGGCTACGTCGCCCTCCATCTGTGGAGACGACACGTCCCAGATGTCCACACTCTTCCACACGGCGGTCCCTGGGCAGGCACGCAGAACGCACCCACCGTCACCTCCCGGCTCACGCGCTAAGCGAGGACACGGGTTTCCGTGGACAGAGTTGACATCTCACTAGGACAAGAAAACCAGTACTGTGCCCCATCGGTCGACCGAATCAGGCAAACCGGTCGACCGAAACCAACAGTAACGGTCGAACGGATTTCCTCCAAACGGTCGAACAAAGTGCCCAACACTCTGTCTCCAATCGGTCGAACCAGCGGAAAGAACCGGTCGACCGGACAGGTCAAAATCCTAGGTCTGACTAAGTCAAAATCAATTCAACTATCGGTCGACCGACTCAAGGGTCCCGGTCGACCGAACATTACAGGGTCAACCTAGTAATTCTAAGTCATATAATCGGTCGAACGCATATACTAATCGGTCGAACCAACAATCAATAAACAACAACAACTTAAGTTCCGGTCGAACCACAAGGCTCGGTCGACCGGAAACAGGCAACATCAAACACGAACCCACGAAATTTGGCATAACCGGTCGACCGCCCCAAGGCATCGTCCGACCGGTTCTGGGCAAAAACATCAATTTACACTAGCACCGGTCGACCGCCCGAAGGCACCGGTCGACCGTTGGTCGACAGCAACCTTGCACCAGCCAAGGATTTTACGCTGTTTTCTTGTCGCCGGCGAGGTATCCGACCTCCCGCGACCGACCCAAACTTCCCCCAACATGGAGAACCACAAAACACACTAATGCTTGGCATACCTCAAAAGAAAGACGAATCCGCCGGAGCAACGCTCACGCCCGTCGCCTCCACCCGCGCGACCTCCGCGAGCCTCACGCCAAACAACCTCCTCCGCTTGAGCTCGCGTCCCTCCGTCACCGTCCGCCGGAGCTGCTCGCCGACCAAAGAGAGAAGATGGTGAGGATGATGTGAAGAGAAGGAAGGAAAGAAGAAAAGAAGAGGAAGAAGAGTTGGGTGTATATAACTCCCTAACCCTACACCCCCACCATCCCCCTACACCCTATCCCTCACCTCACCCATACCTCCACCATACCTCTCTCTCTCTCCTCCAAGTCAAACTCCACCTAATCACCCATTAACCCCTAATCCGGGTTAGGGACTTCACAATCCACCCTCCTTAAAAAGATTTCGTCCCGAAATCAAAGCAAGCTACTCACCGAAAAGCTCTGGGTACTGCCTTCTGACTTCCTCCTCGATCTCCCAAGTGGCCTCGCGCTCGCTATGATGCTGCCACCGGACCTTCACCATCGGAATGGTCCTCCTCCTGAGCTGATGATCCATACGATCAACAATCTCGACTGGCCTCTCCTCGAGCGACAAGTCCTGCTGAATCTCTGGCACTGCAATCTCAATCACGTGCGACGGATCTGCAACGTACTTCCTCAGCATCGATACATGGAAGACGTTGTGAAGACCCGAAAACTGCGGCGGCAACGCAATCCGGTAGGCAACCTCTCCAACTCGGTCCAAGATCTCGAACGGCCCAACATACCTCGGACTAAGCTTCCCCTTCTTCCCGAACCTCATGACTCCTCGGGCAGGAGAGATCTTCAGAAACACATGGTCGCCCACCTCGAAACTCAGCGCTCGTCTGCGTCGATCTGCATAACTCTTCTGCCTGCTCTGTGCTGTGGCCAGTCTCCTCCTAATCACCTCCACCTTCTCTGCATACATCTGCACGATCTCTGGCCCCACTAACTGCCTCTCGCCCACATCACTCCAGCATACCGGTGATCTGCAAGGCCTCCCGTACAATGCCTCGTACGGTGCCATCCCAATACTCGAGTGGTAGCTGTTGTTGTAGGCGAACTCTATCAGCGGCAAGTGCTCATCCCAGTGCCCGGCCCAATCCAGTGTGCATGCTCTCAGCATATCCTCCAGGGTCTGTATCGTCCTCTCTGACTGACCATCGGTCTGCGGATGAAACGCTGTACTGAATCTCAGACGCGTCCCCAAAGCCTGCTGCAGACTCCCCCAAAATCTGGAAGTGAATCGAGGATCTCGATCGGAGATGATGCTCACTGGCACCCCATGCAACCTGACTATCTCCTCCACGTACAACCGAGCCAGACCCTCCAACGGTAACGTGGTCCTGATCGCTAAGAAATGCGCCGACTTGGTCAGTCGATCGACTATCACCCAAATCGCGTCGTGGAATCTCCTCGTCTTCGGCAATCCTGTGACAAAATCCATCGTCACGTGCTCCCACTTCCACTCGGGAAGCTCGATACACTGCATCGGTCCTGCTGGTCGCTGATGCTCAATCTTCACCTGCTGGCAGACCAAGCATCTGCTCACAAACTCCGCTATGTCTCGCTTCATCCCCTTCCACCAGAAATTACGCTGCAGGTCCTTATACATCTTCGTGCTCCCCGGGTGAATGGAATATCGTGCTCGGTGTGCCTCCTCCATGATCTCCTCTCTCAGCTCATCCACCCTCGGCACCCAAATACGGCTTCTGAACCTCAGACCACCCTCTGCTCCAATGCTGAAATCAGATCCCTCCTGAGCAGACAACTGCACCAGACCAGCCAACTCTGCATCGGTACCCTGAGCCTGCACAACTCTCGAGACAGTCTGCGGCTCAACTCTCAAACCAGCAATCACTGCCCCCTCTGCTGACCCAGCAAACGGCCTCCACTCTGACAGGGACTCAAGCAATCTCCACTCCTGAACGCAGAGGCTCGCTACCGACACCTCAACTCACCTGCTCAGTGCATCAGCAACTGAATTGGCCTTCCCCGGATGATAGGATATGGTGAAGTCGTAGTCCTTAATGAACTCGAGCCACCTCCTCTGCCTCATATTCAGCTCCTTCTGCGAAAATAGGTACTTCAAGCTCTGGTGATCGGTGAAAATCTCGAACTGCTCCCCGTACAGATAATGCCGCCAAGTCTTCAGTGCATGAACTACCGCCGCCAACTCCAAGTCATGAGTGGGGTAGTTCCTCTCATGATCCTTCAACTGTCTCGAAGCGTACGCCACGACCTTCCCGTGCTGCATAAGTACGCAACCCAAACCGATCCCTGATGCATCACTGTAAATCACAAACCCTCCGCTGCCGCTCGGAAGTGTCAGGATCGGTGCTGTCGTCAGCCGTCGCTTCAACTCAAGAAAACTGTCCTCGCACTTCTGGGACCAAGCAAACCTAACTCCCTTCCGCGTCAAAGCCGTGAGCGGAGAAGCAAGTCGGGAGAAATCCTGAATTAATCGCCTGTAGTAGCCTGCTAACCCCAGAAAACTCCTGATCTCAGTCACGCTCGTCGGAGCCTTCCACTGCGTCACTGCCTCCACCTTCGCTGGGTCCACTGAGATCCCGTCCTTCGACACGATGTGTCCCAAGAACGCCACCTGATCCAACCAAAACTCGCACTTCTTGTACTTGGCATACAACTGCTGATCCCTCAAGATGCCAAGCACAATCCTCAAGTGCTCTCGGTGCTGCTCCCAGTCCGGCGAGTACACCAAGATGTCGTCGATGAACACAATCACAAAACTGTCAAGGTACGGCTTGAACGTTCTGTTCATCAGGTCCATGAATGCTGCAGGTGCATTCGTCAGTCCAAATGGCATCACCAAGAACTCGTAGTGGCCGTACCGCGTCCTGAAGGCTGTCTTCTGAACATCTGCCTCCCTGATTCTCAGCTGATGATACCCCGATCTCAAATCAATCTTCGAGAAGACCTTCGCCGTCTGTAACTGATCAAACAGGTCCTCGATCCTGGGTAAGGGATACCGGTTCCTAACGGTAACCTTATTCAGCATCCTGTAGTCGATGCACATCCGCAACAACCCATCCTTCTTCTTCACGAACAAGACCGGCGCTCCCCACGGCGAGACGCTAGGTCGGATGAACCCAATATCCATCAACTCCTGCAACTGCTTCTTCAGCTCAGCCAACTCTGCAGGTGCCATCCTATACGGAGCCTTCGACTGCGGAGTCGCACCCTCCACCAAGTCGATGCCGAACTCGATCTCTCGGTGTGGCGGTAGCCCCGGGATATCCACTGGAAACACATCTGCGAAATCCCGTACCACCTCTATGTCCTCCAGACTCCTCGACTCAGAATCTGACACTACCAGTGTAGCCACATAAGCTCTGCATCCCTGCTGGATCAATCTCTGTGCCTTCACTGCCGAGACCATAATCCGACCTCTGCCTCTCAGCCCTCTGATCACAACATCAGGCAGGTCCTCCCTCGGAAACAGAATCTTCTTCTCGCGGCAAAAGACCCGAACATCGTACTGGGACAGCCAATCCATCCCAAGTATGACGTCGAAGTCCTCCATCGGTAGCAAGACCAGATCTGCCGGAAAATCTTGGTCTCCCGAAACAACTGTGGTGCCGGGGAGGAAGCTCCCCACAGTGCCCACCTCACCCATGGGCGTACTGACTTCCAAACACACAGTCAGCAGCTCAGGGGTCCGACCCAACTCGCCAGCAAACTTCTACGAAATGAAGGAGTGAGTGGCACAGCAATCAAAAAGAACTCTAGCAACACGACCAGAAACAGAAAGAGTACCTTCCACCACAGTGTTGGAGTCCCTCGCCTCCTCAGCCTGGATGGTGAAAACCCGCCCGGCGACTCTGCTCGGTCCCGGTGGTGCAACTACGCGACTGCCTCCGCTCCTGCCTGCTGCTGGCAGTCCTGGCCTCCTACTCGGCTCTCCCCGCCTCTGCGGACAATCTCGAATGAAGTGCCCCATCTGGCCGCAACCCAGACATGCTCCAGTACGACGGGGACACTCTTGCCCCGGATGAGCTCCACCACAAGAACTGCACATCCCGGGCCGACGTGCTCCTCCCCCATCAGACCGAGGCCTCTTGCCGGCCACCACTGCGGAACGGCCAGCTGCACGCCCCACTGCACTACCCTGAGGTCTCCTAGCCTCCTGGTAGTTCTCCTGGAAGTCCCGATCAAGAACCGTCGCGCACTCCACTACATCTGCCAGAGTCCGCGGCATACTGGTGAGAACACGAGACCTCAACTGCTTCCTCAGTCCCCTCACAAACTTCCTCGCTCTCTGCTCCAGAGTAACATAAATCTCTGGACAGTAGCGCTCCAGGGCGTTGTACCGATCGACGTAGGCAGCTAACGTCATATCCCTCTGCTCCAACGCCAGGAACTCCTCTCTCTTCGCATCTCTGACATGCGGCGGGAAGTATTTCTGATTAAACTCCTCCAGAAACTCCTCCCAAGTCACATCATCTCGGTCGGCGAACACAACTGCAGATGTACTCCTCCACCAGCTCGACGCCTGACCTCTCAGCACGTAGGTAGCCAGACCTACCTGCAGCTCCGGTGCACATCCAATCGCACGGAAGATCTTCTGAATCGTGAAGATCCAGTCCTCAGCCAGCTCAGGATCCACTCCGCCCTCAAAAGTCGGAGGATGCTGCCTCATGAACCTGTCGTGCACCACACCAGGTCCTGCCTGCTCAGCTCGGGCAGCCTGGCGCTCCAGAAACTCGCCCAGCCTGTCCATAGTGCCATAGAGCGTACGCCGCTCCTCCTCCCATGCCGCGCCTCCCGTCCCCTCACTGGAACTACGCGGCAGGGGCGTACCTCTCACACGCCTCGGAGGCATCTGCCACCACAACAATCAACAGATAAGCAACAATGCATGCATGAGCTACAGAAAGTAATGCATGCCTCTAACACTACTCCTAAGGGTGGTTCTTTAGACGAAGACACAGGAATCGACCGCTCTGATACCAAGTTGTAACGTCCCGAAACAGCGGAAGATTTAAAATTTCAAAATAACGAATAAAACTGACAACTCAAGGCGGGAACGTCACTAATATATAAATATATAAATCCGGGTGCACCCAAAATACATGGAGTTTACAAAAGGTGTACAACTACAATCCAGATGAAAGAAATGAAAATACAAGTAGTCGTACAATCTCGCAAATGCCGAAGAGGATCCGACTCCAAAGCGCTCCATCCTCGGTCACCACCCACCCAGACCTACTGTGGTCCTGAAATAAAAAGTGCAACAACAATGCCTGAGTTTCCTGAAAGGAAACCCCGTATACCAAGCCCTAAATGCATGCAAGACTATCAATGAAACCTATCATACTAGTCATCATGGCATGGCATCAATGCGATACATAAAACAATCCCTCAACGGGTAAACAGACCCACTACGAGGTAACCAATCCCACCACGGGGAAACACAGGACCTCTGTCCGCAACTGTAAGGGGTCCCACTCTGAGACCTACCGTAGGCACATACGGTCTAGCAGAAGGTACGCAACGAACCCCACACGCGACTACTCTAGTCAAGGGATCGGTGAGGAGCGTCCGCACGCCTGCGCGAAGTAGAAATCAGCTGAAATCTCGAGGTCAACACCTCACCAACGGGGTCGTCGCCCAGGTCAGTCCACTCATCTGGAGGAGCCCGTCCAGACTACCCTGCCGGAAAAGATCGTCGGCAGTCCATACCCTCACCGGAACAGCATCGGTGGGACACCATCGCCGGAAACGTCGTCGGACGGCACTTCCGCCGGAACAGCATCGGCAGAACAATCATCACCCGGAACAGCATCGGGTGGAACAATCATCGCCTCGTCTACACGAGCGATCCGAGCTCAAACAGCCCGCAGGGTCAACATGCTCCAACGAGCCGTGCACCTCGTGCACCGGGATCCTCAATCCCTCAGGCCTGCTACTCTACTGTGAGTCTGAACATCAAGGCTACGTCGCCCTCCATCTGTGGAGACGACACGTCCCAGATGCCCACACTCTTCCACACGGCGGTCCCTGGGCAGGCACGCAGAACGCACCCATCGTCACCTCCCGGCTCACGCGCTAAGCGAGGACACGGGTTTCCGTGGACAGAGTTGACATCTCACTAGGACAAGAAAACCAGTACTGTGCCCCATCGGTCGACCGAATCAGGCAAACCGGTCGACCGAAACCAACAGTAACGGTCGAACGGATTTCCTCCAAACGGTCGAACAAAGTGCCCAACACTCTGTCTCCAATCGGTCGAACCAGCGGAAAGAACCGGTCGACCGGACAGGTCAAAATCCTAGGTCTGACTAAGTCAAAATCAATTCAACTATCGGTCGACCGACTCAAGGGTCCCGGTCGACCGAACATTACAGGGTCAACCTAGTAATTCTAAGTCATATAATCGGTCGAACGCATATACTAATCGGTCGAACCAACAATCAATAAACAACAACAACTTAAGTTCCGGTCGAACCACAAGGCTCGGTCGACCGGAAACAGGCAACATCAAACACGAACCCACGAAATTTGGCATAACCGGTCGACCGCCCCAAGGCATCGTCCGACCGGTTCTGGGCAAAAACATCAATTTACACTAGCACCGGTCGACCGCCCGAAGGCACCGGTCGACCGTTGGTCGACAGCAACCTTGCACCAGCCAAGGATTTTACGCTGTTTTCTTGTCGCCGGCGAGGTATCCGACCTCCCGCGACCGACCCAAACTTCCCCCAACATGGAGAACCACAAAACACACTAATGCTTGACATACCTCAAAAGAAAGACGAATCCGCCGGAGCAACGCTCACGCCCGTCGCCTCCCCCCGCGTGACCTCCGCGAGCCTCACGCCAAACAACCTCCTCCGCTTGAGCTCGCGTCCCTCCGTCACCGTCCGCCGGAGCTGCTCGCCGACCAAAGAGAGAAGATGGTGAGGATGATGTGAAGAGAAGGAAGGAAAGAAGAAAAGAAGAGGAAGAAGAGTTGGGTGTATATAACTCCCTAACCCTACACCCCCACCATCCCCCTACACCCTATCCCTCACCTCACCCATACCTCCACCATACCTCTCTCTCTCCTCCAAGTCAAACTCCACCTAATCACCCATTAACCCCTAATCCGGGTTAGGGACTTCACAAATCCTATTGCCAATGCTGATAATTCTTGCAATTTAATTAACTAATGTATCGATGGTTCACTCGTCTGGGAAAACCACGAAACGAAAAACTTACACAACCGACGGAGCTCCTTGACTTGTCCACTAAACCGAAGCAAACACACCGTCAAGCATAAAAATTGCATTATTATAACCAACCAAGAATCTCTAAATGTAAACAAATAATGCTCTCGTTAGTAATTTTCTAATTTGGATGCCCATGCATGCATGGGGGTGATTAGGACGAAAGAGACATCAAAATTGGCAAGGCATGGGAATTTGTGGGCAGAGCATGTGAAGAAGAGGACAGCTTCCGGGCCTCTCAAGTCAGAAAGGTAGTGATGATCTACTCAACTAGCTCTAGATATTTTTCTGGTGCGACTCAACATCTATAATACCAACAAGATGCCCGACATGCATGTTCTTGTTTGGTTTGGTGCTACTTCTCCAACATCCTTTTTTTTTATCTGGATCCTTGTTCTGTTTTCATCCAGGTTCGGTGGTGTCAATTGTCAAGGATGTCTAGGAAATATGTTGACTACTAGTTTGGACTTTGGACCCTACTATGATATTAAAAGCAAATCAATATAAGACTTTGTCATGCATCCCTTAGGCCCAAAGCTAGATGTGGGATTCAATAGTGGGTTAGGCCTACAAAGTTTGTTTCGGATCCTTTCCGATTGTCAGGGAATTTAAAGTACCGAATTTAGAAATTATAACTTATGAAAAGACAAAATGTCATGGTATTCAAAATTCCTGGTGACGCTTTGAAATATCACATCCATGCAAATTTATCGAAATTTCATATATTTATTTAGGTGGAATATTTTTTATTATAGGCTTTTAACTTTGATCGTTCAAACGTTGGCATTTAGGTGGAATAAAAATTCAAAAGAGAAGTGGGGAGAAGAGAGAGACTAGAGAGAGAGATTTGGAGAGAGTAGAGAGATTGGAGAGAGAGAAGAAAAAGAAAGATACTAGAGAGATGAGAGAATTGGGGAGAAGAGAGGACTCGATAGAGAGATTTGGAGAGAGAAGAGAGAGAACGGGAAAGAGAGAGGAGAAAGGGAGAGAAGTTTATTTTGTTTTTTATTTAATATTAAGAATATTTTTAAATTTATAGGGTGACAATTGTAAAATTTCTACCGGTACAGTTACGTGTTGCAACATAATGAGCATTATTAACGACAGATATTCACTTAAACAAATAACATTGACATTTAAATGCATACACACAAACAAAGAGTCAAAAATTGGATGCAAAATCTCAATTATGTCAGGTGCACCCAAGCAATCACCCCAAAAAAGAGTGTATCACTCTCAGCCTCCAAAAGCCAAACTCAAGAATACATGTTTAGGACTCTATGATCAAGGACATGCAAAACAAAAGGAAAAGAAGGATGGGTTGGCAGGTTTGGGAAAAATCGAAGGCTTAGGTTGGGTGCGAGATAGATGGACAATTTGGATTTTTTATGATTTTTTCTATATTATACTGATGGACGGTTGGTATTATTTGATGTGGGAGGATAAGACAAAAAAGTTCATTCTCACGGGGAACCAATGATTCAGAAGAGAGGGGTGAACAAGTATTAATGTATACAAGTACGTCGACTATGTTACGATCACAATGTGTACAAAAAGTATTACCTCGATTGTAGATTTAGTTTCTCTCTTCCTAGTGTTATACCATAGGTCCGCAGAGCTTTTTCGGACTCAGTTTGAACATTATTATAATATCTTACTAATAAGTAAATACAAAAAGTTTAAAGTGAGCTTGGTGAAATGCCTCAACAAAAGAGAAGTGAATTGACACTTTACTTTCTCAATAAATATCCAAGAATCAAAAGTCAAAAATAATTTTACTTCCTAAAAGAAAAGAGAAGTTTTGCTTCCTAAACGAGAAGTTGGTGCATTACTTCTTCCAGAAATATCTCAAAAGATGCAGAATGATAAGAATTAAATTTATACCGTAAGTGCACGGTGTCAATGAAGACGTGACAAATACAGGTCGAACACAAGGAGAGAGAGATCTTGTTATTTTTGTGATTTTCGATTAAGGGAAAGGAAGAGAGAGAAATAAGTTTGGTTTTGAGATTTTTGGTTTTTAATTTTCTAAAGCATGAAACATGAACAAATAAAACTAAAATAAGAACAAAGATGGTGAATTCTGTTGGGTGGAGGTTTAGATATCGGGTTTAGATTAGATAATTCAGAAACTTATAATAAATCATATTAGTTATGAAGCATTACATGATAAATGATTCAACATAAACTCAAGTAATCAAAATATACTAACACGAAATTAAAATAATAACTTTATTATCTTCTCATCACCCTAAATCTGTCACCTCCACCCTTTGGAAAGAGTTAGAAACTCATAGATGGAGGGAAGGAAAATGAGTCCTAGAGGAATTACAAAAGAAAAAACTAAAAACAAGAAATAAAAGACAGAATTTTATTACTAAAACTATGGAACAAAACAAGAACTAAGAATTAAAAACTAAGGTTAAAATTCAGAAGATCCTCTACAACATCGTTTCAGGGCTATTTATAGCCGATACAAGGGACTTAGGTATAAAATAGGAAAGTACACGCGTCAACACGCAACCGGTAAAAATTTTAGAGCATTGATCAAATTTGGTGCGGCGGATTCGCCACCCTTATAGCTCCGATTTAATCCGGATTTTTCCTGTGTGTTTATGGTATGATTGCAATATCCTTTGTGCGTCTGGATTGATTCTTTCTTTTCTTTTGAGCTCCGACTTTATTTCTTTTATATTTGGAGATCCACATTGATTTTTCTTTAGATTTTCTCCATAATTAATAAAAGCTACTCGTAATTTGCAATTAGGTCCTTGCCCTTTTGCAATTAAGTCATTGTCTACTTTTGTGCTTAAGTCATTGTCATTTTTTGTAATTAGGTCTTGAATGCTTTTATGCTTGGATGCATTTCCATTTGAAACCCGATAATCTTGAACTTGGTCTTTGTGACAGGAATGAGTCTCTTGCACGCATTTATGCTCGGGATATGGGTAATTTGCATTCAGGTCCCTGCATTATGTAAATAAGACTAAACACATACTTAGTAGCATTTATTGATATAAAATTAATCTAAATGAAAGACATATGATGCAATGTATGCAATGCATCACAGAACTCAAATTCAATTTGACTTATTAAGAAGATAACTCCGAAAGATACTTGCCTCTTAAAGAAGTCACGGAAAAGCTTTCTACAAGCTAGATATTTACTAGTTTGAGGTCAAACACAGTTTTACTACTTGAGTGATATTTGTTGTAGTAAAAAATATCTAAGACAAGTGTTGGACTCTAAATGATGGAGAAGTACAAACTCACATTGTGTACGAAAAGTGATCCTCTCCTCATTTAAAGAATACTGATGTGTGTGTGTTCTTTTACAAGTGTTGTAACTCAATCGTTGTGAATAGTATAATCGCATATTCAGCAAACCTCTCAAGTGTCCCTTATGTGTATTAAAGGTGGGTACCGGGACGAGCCAGTGGGCCCGTGAAGTTAAACGGGTTGGGATCCGGCCTGACCCATTTCAGGGGCGTTAGAGTGCCTGGTTGGGCTCGACGGGTCGGGCAAAACAGATCGGACCCATTGGTAGGACCAATCGGTCGAGTCGAATCAGGTTCGATTGGGTTCAGGACTTATCAGTCGGATTTGCATATATTCATATACCTGTAAGGCTAACTCATAACTTTTCAATTAAAAACACTATCAAATTAGGATTTCAACAAAATAATCGGTTTATTGACGTCATTGCCTCATCGACTACCCCATCTACCCATCCCAACATATAATAAAATTTTATTAAGTACAAACTACATACAATTATACAATTTCTAATGTATTAAGCATTACAATTACAATTGTAGATAGTTTATTCGTCTCCGTTGCTGCTCTCGTTGATTTGCATGTTCTGCATTCTCTCTTCCGCGTCCAACCAATCATTCAAGCAAATACTTATCTCTAGTGATTCAACGTGTGTGTTGCGTATCTTGTCGGTCAAAACTCGTTTAACTGCGCTAAATGCAACCATAGTTGACGTCGGAGGAGTTGGTAAATCGCGAGCTAATAAAAAAATTATTGGAAATCTAGCATAGTTAGATTTCCACCAATTTAAAACATCAAAAGATTCCAATCTGCAGTAGTTAAGTACATATCCATATTTAAATATGCAGCTAATTCGTTATGTGATTCATTTTGTTCTAATCTTAATCTTTTTTTATTTAACCAATTCCATTGAAAGTTTTCATCATCATCACCTTCATCCAAAAGTAGGTGTTGTTGAGATGATGAAGAACTAGCAATGTTTGAGCTCATTTGATTAACATTATGTAATCGTTCACATAAACTAAATATCTATTAAGGTGAGTTCTAATCTTTTTTAAGTAATCTTCACAACCTTCATAATTAATGTTTTCAAAACTAGTTTCCAAGTAAATTTGTAAACCAGTCAATCTAAATCTAGGATCCATGACATAAGCTAAACAAAAAAATTAATGGTGGAGGTTTCCAATATTTATTAAACTTCGCCTCCATTACATTAATAATTTCTTCAAAACTACCATTATTTCTATATTTGATAAATACTTTAGTAATTGGAAGTAATTCAGATATAAATAAGTTAGTAGTTGTGTAATATATTCCACTTAATGTGTTTGTGAAGTTTAAAAAAGGTTTCAAAAATCTAACATGATTTTACAATTTTCTCAATCAAGATTAGTTAAAATTCTATTATTTTGTTTTTCATTATAAAAAGTTGTAATCAAAGATTTAAAAGAAAAATAACATTTCAATATTTCATAAGTAGAGTTCCATCTACGAGGGACATCTAATTTAAATTTTTTAGGTCTAACATCATTACTAGAACATAATTCTCTAAATTGTTGATATCTATATGTACCATTACTACCTTAATAGGTGATAGCATCTCTAACGTTTTGCAAATAAGGTTTTATTATTTCAAGTCCATATTGTACAATTATGTTTAAAACATGGCAAACACATCTAATATGAAAATGAATATCATCTAAGAGTGGATTACATAATGCTACAAGTAATTTTACTGCTCCAGAGTTATTACTAGCATTGTCAAAATAAATTGTAAATTTTTTATTTGTTATTAAATATGCATGCAGTAAATCTCTTATTTGGTTATATATAATCATAGTAGTATGTTGGTGCAAAATCGATACATAAGATAATAAAACCCATGAATTATCTAAAATGTGCAGTTATGTAGCAAAAAGGAAAGCCAAATTCTGATGTCCAAATATTACTTGTTAATGCTATCTTATTAGGCATTGTATTAAATGTATTGATTAAGTCTATTTTTCCCTTATCATATTTTGTATTTGCAGCAACTCCTAATGTGCGTCGGGAAAATGGTTGAAATTGTGGATTATAGTAAGTAAATGTTTTTCTAAGATTTAGAGATTCAACTTGGCTAAGTAATCCATCTCTAATTATATAGTCAACAATTACATCTCTACCTTTAATTGGATTGTATTTCTTAATTTTTAGTGTTTAAGAACTAGAGTCTAAAATAGATTGTTGTGAAGTAGGTACTCCAACATTCCCAAGTTTACATTTTGTTTGCATGTCTGGTCAGATGAGTAGTTCCTTGACTACCAGTTGCAGTAAGTTCAACACCACATATTTTATATATAGCCTATTCTTTCCCATTTTTATCTTGCGATAAATCATTCTAAACGTTACTAGTTCTTTTTCTAGTACTTTTGCTTCTACTTGATGCACTAACAGGTGGATTACTAACCCCCTTAGGTTTAGGTGATGAATTAATTGATGGGTCTGATGCCATTGAAATTAAAAAGTAGGCAAAAAAATCTAAATTTTCTAACCATTGAGAAATTCATGATGATGACCTCAAATAAACTAATTATACTAACTAAACTAAAATGGTAAAGAAATGCAAACTAAAAGGTTAGAAATGGAGAAGATTATGCCAGCGTGTTGCGAAATCAGACGAATCAGGCAGCAACTTTAGGCTTTTGCTCAAACTCGACGTCTCGATCAACTTGTAGCAGAATGAGAACACTTAGTGAAATATTAAGAAGATTTGCATTTGGAAAAAAAATTGTTGTGAAGAAATGAATGGAATGGGAGGGTTTATATGTATTTTTGTAATGACATTTTCGTAATTAATGGATAACATTTTCGTAATTAAAAAAATAACGACTCTAAGTTGTTGGTGCACTGTGATGATGTCAGCAATAAAAAAATAAAAGTCCACTGGCTCTAAGAGCTGTTGCTACACTGCTAAACGAGCTCGACGACCCGACCAGATTGGGCAGTGCCTATTTACTTTAAAGGGTCGGGCTTTAGAGCCAGTGGACTTCGGACCCGGCCCGACCTCTAACGTGCATGTTTATGTTGGTGGAAAGGTTCTTCTAAGCATTTATTCAAGTGTAGGGGAGAGGGAAGAGACTCCAAATTCAAGTAACTCAAGGATGTTAGAGATTTGGGTCGCATGGTTTTTACATGAGAAGTACGTGCGTGACAAGTGGTATCAGAGCCTTAACCAAGTGGGTGAAGGGAAACCACGGGAAAGAATCCCAAGAGCTAGAAGTCGGTTGTTGAAGAACCCTGTAGTAGGGATGTTGGCCCTACCGAAGAAAATCTATGCACCGAAGAGATCATAGCAAAGGTCCTGGAGGAAGTTCAGATTCTTTGGAAGAAAATGTGTCGTTATGTCATGATACCACACTCACCATCGGTTCAAAGCTCACAAGCGTGAAGGAACGCTTGGATTCTATCGATGAGGAACATTTGGTTCAATCAGCGACAAACAATCAAGATGCTTAGAGAAAAGATAGAGTTCCTTGAAGCATCAAAAGATGAGCTTGTAGACGAGCTAACCATTTGCAAGAAGGTCTTGGCAAGTGGTGGGGGAGCAAGGGAAGCACCAAAGATGGACATCCCCCGACCAAACAGGTTTGGTGGCCAAAGAGACGCCAAAGACGTAGACAGTTTCTTATGGTCCATAGAGCAATACGTTTTGGGAGCAAATATGTAAGACGAAACCTAAAAGGTTAGCTTTGCTTCTTACTATTTCTCTGATTCTGCCTCCTTATGGTGACAAATAAAATAGAAGATGTTAAGAACAACATATGTAAGCCACTTGAAACATGAGAAGAATTTAAGAAAGAACTTAAAAAACATTTCTATCTCAGAAATGTTGTATATGAAGCAAGAAAGAGGCTGGTTGAACTCTAATAAAAATCTTCTATAAGACAGTATATTAAGGAATTCACTACGGTAATCCTTCAAATTCCCGATCTGGACTCAGATGATAAGTTGTTTCACTTTTTGAATGGTCTCCAAGAGTGGACCAGAAGAGAACTACAAAGAAGAATTGTTAACAACTTGGAGGAGGTCATTGTAATGGTTGAGTCCTTAATTGAATATGAATGAAAGGACACGGGGAGACAAAAGGACTTCATGAATAAAGGTGGACAAAAATCTGGAACTAGCAAAGATAAATCCTTTAAAGAAAAGTTCCTAAAGAAAGGTTCTGAGAAGAACTCCATTTATGCCAAAGGGTGGGTGCTTTGTTTGCAAAGACCCTCACCAGATGATAGATTGCCCAAAGTTTGACTTGTTATCCACAATGGCGAGCCAAAGTGAAGGGAAGAAACCAGAGGAGGAAATGCACATGAGTTCTCTCCAACTCCTAAGTGCATTGCAAATCAAGCCTTCACCTCCAAAGACCCCTGAAGAAACAGTTTTGCTCTACGTAGAGGCAAAATTTGCGGGCAAGCCAACTCAGATGCTGGTAAATACTGGACCAAGCCACAATTTCATGACGCCTTCAGAAGCAAGAAGAATGGGGCTTCCTCTCTCAGAGGCAAAAAGAAAGCTGAAGATGGTGAATGATTGTGCCAAATCCATTGATGGGGTGGTACGAGCCATAGATGTGGAACTAGGAACTTTGAGGGGAAAGATATGCTTTTCTGTCGTTCCTATGTATGATCACAAGATGGTGCCGGGGTTAGAATTCTTGAGAAGTATCAACACCCTGGTGCTCCCTTCCTCCAACGCCATGTGCATCATGGAGAAAGGCACCACGGATCTAGTATAAACGTCCCATACACCCTTAGTTGTTCCCACCATGTCTACTATGCAATTGGTGAAAGGATTCAAGAAAGGAGATGAAATGCCATGTAACTATTAAAGAAGATGGCGAGTTAAAGGAAGGTGAAATCCCTCATGTTATCCAAGAAGTGATGGAGGAAAATCAAGATATGATGCCTCCGGAGTTGCCTTAAGAATTACCTCTAAGAAGAGAAGTAGACCGTGAAATTGAGCTCGAGCCAGGAGCTAAACCCCCTTCCATGGGACCATACCAGATGTCTCCCCCTGAGTTAGAGGAGCAAACCATATGGAGCACAAGTGTTGTTCCAAAAGAAGCACGATGGTAGTCTTCGCATGTGCATAAATTATCGCGCATTAAACAAGGTCACTATCAAGAACAAATATCTAATATCCCTGATCGTGGACTTGTTTGATCGACTCGGGCAAGCCAAGTATTTTACAAAGATGCACTTAAGATTAGGATATTACCAAGTAAGAATCACTAAGGGCAATCAGCCAAAGACCACGAGCGTCACAAGATACGAGTCATTTGAATGGTCATGCCATTCAGCTTAACGAACGCTCCTGTAACTTTTCCGTACATTGATGAATAAAATATTTCATCCTTATTTAGATCAGTTTGTTGTAGTCGATTAGATGATATTGTAATTTATAGCAATTCCTTATATGAGCGCTAAGGCGGGTATTCCAAATGCTCAAGGAGAACAAGCTATATGTGAAAAAGGAGAAATACTCTTTTGCTCAAGAGGAACTGTCCTTCTTGGGATATATCACCAGACAAGGAAAGTTGGGGATGAATAACTCGAAGATTGAAGCCATCCAAGAGTGGGAGGCCCCAACCAATGTGACCAAACACCGTTCCTTCTTAAGATTAGTGAACTATTAAAGAAAGATCATAAAGGGATATTCTGCCATAGTCAATCCTTTAACTAAGCTCCTAAAAGAGGTCAAGACTGAGAATAGACGGAGAATAGACAAAGAAGTGCCAAAATGTCTACAAGAAACTGAAGAAGAAAGTGATAAAGGAGTTGATTCTATTCCTTCCAGATTTTGTCAAAGAGTTTGAGGTACAAACTGATGCCTCCGAATTTGCAATCGGTGGGGGTGATAATGCAAGAAGGTCATCAAATTGCTTTTGAGAGTCGAAAGCTAAATGAGACAAAGAGAAAATACATTGTCCAAGAAAAAGAGATGATTGTAGCGGTGCATTGTCTCAGAACCTGGAGACACTATTTCTTAGGATCACATTTAGTGATTCAAACCAATAATGTTGCTACAAGTTACTTCCAAACCTAGAAGAAGCTATGTCTAAAGCAAGCCCGGTGGCAGGACTTCTTGGCTGAGTTTGGCTTCAAATTCAAACCAGGGAAGGCAAATGTTGTAGCGGATGCCTTGAGTAGCAAAGCCGAACTAGTATCCCTCTCAAAAGTTCAAGATGATCTCTTGGGAGAGATCAAAAAGGGCTAATACTTGACACCTTTGACAAGCAATTGGTGGACCTAGTAAACGAAGGCAAGACTACAAAGTTCTGGATAAAGGATGTCATTCTCTACACCAGTGGAAGAAGAATGTTAGTGTCAGAGTGGAATCTCTTGCGGAGAAGGATTATCAAGGAGTTTCATGATACAAAATGGGTTGGGCATCTTGGCCAAAAGGGGACAATGACATTGTTTGAATGTTCATACTACTGGACAAAGATGAGGGAAAAAGTAGAACTTTATGTAAAACCTGCTTGGTATGCCAGCAAGATAAAAGGGAGCAACAATTACCCTATGGGTTTCTTGAACCCCTACCCATTCCCTCATGTCCTTGGGAAAGCATTTCCTTAGACTTAATCTCAGCTCTGCCTAAATCAGAAGGGTTGTTCGATCATGGTGGTGGTGGACCGTTTTTCTAAGTACGAGACTTTCATCTCAGCTCCAAAGGATTGTACAGAAAAAGAGGCAGGACGACTCTTCTTTAAAAATGTACTGAAGTTCCGGGGGCTTCCTACATCCATTGTGAGTGATCGAGATCCAAAGTTTACAGGAAAGCAATGGAAGGAGTTGTTTACTATGATGGGTACTGCGTTACGCTTCTCAACCAGCTTCCACCCCAAAACTGATTGGCTGACTGAGAGGATAAATGCCGTGTTAGAAAGCTACTTGCGACATTTGTGGGAGCAAGCCAGAAAGATTGGCCCAAGTTCATGGACATGACTCAATTCTCCTACAATCTTCAAAGAAACGAGGCAACAAGAATGAGTCCTTTCGAAGTAGTCCTTAGTTCCCAACCAACGACTCCTAGTGGACTTGCAACCTCCAACAAAGGGGTTAGTCCAGGTGCCTATCATATGGCCAGAGGATGGAATGAGAAAACTAAACTTGCAAGGGCATATCTCCACAAAGCTTCAAAAGAAAATGAAAAAATGGGCTGATGAAAAGAGAAAACTCAAAGCATATTGAGTGACATCATATCATGGATATTTTTTTGTTTTATATCCTTTATTTTTAGCCTAAGCAATGTTACGTAACGAGTCTTATGTTTAAGTTTCAGAAATAAACAGGTTGGAGAAGAAGATACTTAAAAAAGACCTAAAAGTAAGAAAAAGACTGAATTGCAAGACTTAAGGACTAAGATACAAGAGAGAATTGTTGGATTTCATGTTTAATCATACATATATATTTTCGAAATTTTTATGTATAATAAGGATCATCTACAATTTTCTACGATTTATTTCATGCATGTATTGGTTTGTTTCAATAACTATTTTTAAAAAAATTATTAAAACAAACATGAGTCTACGAAATTCATACCTAGAAGTTCTCTAAAACTTCTTGAAGATTCGAAGACGCTGTGGATGGTTGTTGCTGCGCCGGATGCCTCCGAGATTTCACCAAACTCTAAACGAGATTGGAGAGAGAAGAGCAAGCCTCTTGATCTCCAATAGAGTTTAGAATCCAATTACTAACCCTTTTAGTTTCCTTGAGAAGATGACCTCTTGAAACTAAATCTAAACTTAAGAATTTGTTTAAATTTCGTGGAGAATTATGGAGAGAGAATTTTTGCACAAGAAATAATGAATTAGATTAATTGGGTAATGAAATAAGCTTGTATTTATAAGCTCTCTCCAAATTACCTATTCATGTGCAACCCGTTGCCCATGATCTCATGCAAAATTCCATCTAACCATCCATTATTTAATAATAAATAATATTAGCCACGAATTAAATCAATTATGGACCAATTCCATGCATGATCTAATTAATTCTTAAATTAATTCTGCTGAAAACCGTCTGGACCAGTCAACCGTTTCAAGGTTCGGTCGACCGCTCGAACCTAGTTTCGGTCGACCGTTCTATAAATCGGTCGACCGTTCGTAACAGGAATTATTCCATCGCAATGTTCGGTAGACCGACCGATCACATTCGGTCGACCGTTCAAACGGATGAAAATTCCCTGTTATCGGTCGAGACACGTCCGGTCGACCGTGCCCGACCGGTCGACCGTTTACTGCTGACCGGTCGACCGTTTGAGCACTGTTCTGCAGACTTGTCAAATTTCGGTTTAACCCCTACAAAATTTGACATTTCGGGATTAGTAGTAAATTCACAACTTATGTAACATATTATCCTATGTAATGATCAATCATTACACCCCATAATATTTACATCACATATGAATTTAATTTATATTCTAATTATGTTATTAATCACAACATAATTTTGATTTTGCTTGTTCACCCCATGTGTCATATTTTCTACATGAAACCCGACACATCCTATGAACTCAAAATCCTCATTACTCATTTCCCAGTTTTGTGGTGTGACCTATGGGAGGATCTAAACTAAGTTGACAGTGATATTAAGAGCTTAATATCACAAGCTATAAGCGGTTCTAGCTACACATTATAGCTCCCAATTAGTTAGATGTCTTAATTCCACTAGAACCAAAACCCGATCCATTTAGTGATGAAGTGCACCACTTGTGTCCGTCCCTTGCCTCATGATATTAAGAATACACACAAAGTAGTATTGTGTCATCTTTGTATTAGTATTCATTTCTTGATCTCTATAAGCTAATTATAAATATGTGACTTAACTCAAATCACATTGTGCACATTATAACTTTGCTTTATCAAGGGGCCCACTTATATCATCACTCAATTAAGAGGGCAATGATAATCTTTTGACTAACTATCTTCTCCAACAAAGTTATACTTAACCAACTAATGCCTTTACACTACACTCATCGATAGCTCAAGACACTAGCCTAATCAAGTATTTCTTAAGTGATCGGATATAAGTCTCATATCAAAGGACCAAGGACACAGTAAATTATTAATGACACAGAAACACATTTCTATAATATTTTACTAGCCTAATCAAGTATTTCTTAAGTGAAGCAAAAACCCTAGTGGAGAGAGACTACTTGTAATTGAGTGAGTAATAATAAATGTTTTCCTTTAGTATGTTGTTTCTTTCTTAGTTTAATTTCCTTTCATATGCTTGCATGCTTCTTTTGTTTTATGTCCTTTTAGTTTCTTTAATATTTCTTGCTTGCTTAGTTTAGTTTCATTTCAGTAGAATGTTTCATTTTAATGTAGGTTGTAGTGTAATGATAAGTGAGTAGTTTCATCCCCCATTTGGGAGGTGGAAAAATGTGTGATATGATCATATGGTGTATTGGGTGTGTGTTATCTTAATCCCTTGAGCCTTATATGATTTCCATAACCATCTAATGAGATTTCACTCTTGTCTTTGATATGCTAATGCTCTTGAATGAAGCTTAGTTTCTGCTTAGATTAGTGGATCTATTTTATGGGGAATGATAAGGTAAGGATATGGATGGAATTGATGAAGGAAACATGATTTGTAGTTGCATGTACTATTGTTGCCTTTACCTTGGTTAATGTCTTGTATGTTTTAATGATAATGTGCTATCTTATTTCATGTGGAGGCATAGTAAGGTCTAGTCTTTACACATAAGTTCATTTAGCTTCATTTCAATTATTGTCTTGTATGTTTTAATGATATTGTGTTTTCTTAATTCATGTGGAGGCAAAGTTGGATGTAGTTTTATGGTTTTCATGCACTACATATTGTGATGGGCTTAATTGAACACACACACATACACATATCTTTGTATTCACACTTTTTTCTCTACCCCTTTTGGGGTCTAGTTTTATTGCTTATTTTCTATTTCCTTTCGCATTGTAGTGTAGTGTAGATCGTAACTTCGTTCTCTCCTTTCTTTCCCACTCGCCTTCGAACAAACCAAAAGTCAACACACCTCCCTGTGGATCGACCCGTATTTGCCACCGCTTCAACGCGGTCGTGCATATGCGGTTAATCAAAATATATCAATCAAGTTTTGGCGCCGTTACCGGGTAGGTGCTTTGTCCAGACTTTGGTTTGGATGATTCGAGTGGTTTTAATTTTTTGTTTTTAGTTTTTGTTTGTTTCTGAGATTCTGAGGATCAAGGGGAGGCTACTGGAGGAATTGGAGCACAAAATCTTCAACAAATACCGCCAATCAGCGGTCTGGGACCGCCAATTGGCGGCCTGGTGAGCTTCATTTGCTCTCAATTTTGTTCTGGTTGTTCTAGGAGCACAATCTTGCATGCTGTGACTTGTAGTTTGTTCCCAGATCATTAATCACTCCCCCATTAATCAACTTGGTCATTAAAATCCAAAACAAAAGATTAGACATTCTTACATGTTTAGGTCATGCATCATATACTTGACTTAGGCACGTAGTTGTCTTTTATTTTAGCTTTATTTTCAGTTGTTGAGCTGGTGTGAGGTACGTATTTCTTACACTCATTTATGCATATTGTATGACCATGCATTAGTTAGTAGGAATTGCATCGGGACAAGAGTGAGTTGAGCATTTGATTGGAGTGTTGATTGCTAGATTTAAGATCAAAACACTACTATGGAGGGGTTGTCCCATAAAAGATAAGGTGGGGGATTTCATCACCCTTTCCTTGGACCCAAAAATCACACTTAATAAAATCCTTAATTCTAAAAGCAAGTAGACATTGGCCCTAAGGATTTCAGACGCACTAGAAGAGTAATCTAGTCGAGACCGTCATGGCCTGATCGGCGTTGCCTACCTTGTCGATAGTAGGAAGTACTGGATCTCCGGATCTGGTATCACTTGTTGGTCATTGTGGTCTTCGTTGTAGGGAGGTGTGGCGTGTCGAGACTAGTGACCTCGAAGTTAGGCGTCGTCTAGCCTAAGGACCCATTGTCATACATTGTTTGAGTCATGCTTTCTAGATTAGGCTTCTACCTTCTCCCATTACCCACGCTAGCTTTAGGGATTCTTCCATCCTCATCTGAGTCCTCTCCCCATCTATGTTCTACGAGTAGTCTCCTCCTTTAGTACACCTTCTGTTGTGTGTTATTTTAGAGTCGAGTTGAGCATTTTATGCGAGGTTGGACTCGTTCTGGTGAGAGCACTCGACTTGAGAGAGTGCATTTTTCTGAGATGGACAGTCTTGGTGATCACCATCTCCGCCTAGTGCTCATTTGGCACGTGAGGCCGAGTCTTCTCGTGGTGACGGGGGAGACGGGGTTCCACCACCACGTAGACCTCCTTCTTTTCCTCCTCTGACTCGAGAGGAAGAGGGATTCGGTCAGGATCGAGTTCTTGGTGCACCACCACCTTTAGCTCGACAGGATAGACCGATGACTTTGTGGGAGCGGACCCATCCTTTTTGGGCCGCGCAACCTTCTTGCATAGTTCTTCCCTCAGCTCGCGGGAACAACTGTGGGCTAAAACCTCAGTATGTGAGCATGCTTCCTACCTTCACTGCCAATAAGGAGGATCCGTATATTTTTATACGTGAATTCGAGGAAGTATGCTCCATGTTCAAGCTTCAACAACTTGATGATGATTCAGTCCGATTGAGGATGATTTCTTTCGCGTTGAATGATAACGCGAAGAAATGGATGTACAACCTCCCGACGAGCTCTATTCGGTCTTGGGATGACTTTGTGACCGTCTTTCTGAAGAGATTTTTCCCTCAAAGGAAAACTCAACAGATACGGCACCAGATACATCAAATGTATCAGACTGAGACCGAATCGTTTTATGCTTTCTTTGAGAGGTTCAAGTACCTTCTCTTGCAGTGCCCTCATCATGGAATTGTGTTGTGACAGTTATGCCAAATTGTTTATGAGGGCCTCAACTACAACACCCGCACAATGTTGGAGTCAATGTGTCAAAGTGATTTCCAAATGAAACCCATCGATGAGGCATGGGACACTTTTGAATTAATGGCTGAACGTACCTTTGAGTGGGACACCGTGAGAGAGCAACCAGCCACCAGGTCTTCTGGTCGAGCTGGATCATATCAAGTTGAGTCAACTATCACATCTGAGGCGAAAATGACTTCTCTCATGCGTAGGATTGAGAGTTTAGAGTTGGACCGAGCTCCTGTAGCTCAGGTCGCTACTCCCGGATGTGGTAGGTGTGGACTTACGGGCCATGATGACTTGCAATGCGCGTACGCTCTAAGGGATACTAAGCATGCAAATGCGATGTATCAACAGACGCCCCATAACAACCCGTACAATCACTCCTACAACCCGGGATGGCGTAACCATCCTAACTTCCTTAGGGGCCTAGTGGGGGTAACAGTCAGAGCTCGCACGCTTAACCTCAACCTCCGCCTTATCGACCTCCACGCCCATCGGCGACCTACCAACCTCCACATCAAAGGTCTCAGAACCATAATTACCAACCTCATCTGACCTCATCGTCGGGTTATTCTAACCAAACTCTACTACCCCAACGGGTTGACTCGAAGGACCCCACTCTTGAACAAACCCTTCAAACGTTCATTCAGAGCACACAATCCATGTTTGCGGCCAGCAACAATTCAGTCAAAGCATTGGAAATGCAAGTTAGCCAGTTGGCTCATCAGCTCCATGAACGCGAGAATGGCCAGTTACCGAGTCAACCCGGGGTGAATCTTCAGGGTACCCATTCTCTAGGAAGGCCACTTGTGCCTCATGCTACCTCTGAACCGACCCATCATATTAATGTGATTCATACTTTGAGGTATGGTAAGGAGGTGGACAACCACATTGGGGTGCCTTCCTTGTCATCACCATCTCTTGGTGTCACCAGACCTGCGGTGATACCTGCATCTCTGAGGGAGCCGGATCCTGACGTTCCCTCCACAAATATTTCTAGGAAGGAGCCTGATCCTGAGGTTCATTCTACATTTCCTTTGACAATGGGGCCGAACCTTGAGGTCCCCTTGTCTCCTATTGTGTCGAAGGAATCAGATTCTGAGGTCCCCACTCATGCTTCTTTGGACCAGAATTTTGAGGTTCCTTCGCAACACCCTTATGCCCGAAGGAGCCATTCCCTGAGCGCCTTAAAAGAAAGCCGCGGATCAGCATGACAAGATGCTTAAGATGTTTTGGCAAGTTAAGGTGAACATCCCTCTGTTGGAGGTGATTCAGCAAATGCCACCTTATACCAAGGTTCTCAAGGACTTATGCACCAAGAAGAGAAAAACTCATGTTCCAAAAAAGCTTTTCTTGCGGCTAACGTGAGTTCTTTGTTGGCACAACTCATGCAAGTCAAATACAAGGACCCTGACTGTCCTACTATCTCTTGTGTGATTGGTAATGTGTCCATACATCGAGCCTTATTGGACCTTGCTGCAACTGTTAATCTTCTGTCATATTCTGTCTACGTTCACCTCGGTCTTGGAGACCTCAAACAAACAAAAATCACTCTTCAATTGACTGATATGTCTATGAAGAAACTGAGGGGTGTGGTGGAAGATGTGCTGATCAAAGTGGGAGAGTTCATTTATCCAGTCGACTTCTTTGTTTTGGATATTGAACCCGTGCCAAACTCACTTGGACAAATTCCTGTTATTCTGGGTCGACCATTTCTAGCGACTTCCAATGCCTTGATCAATTGTCGCAATGGTTTGATGCGCTTGACTTATGGTAGTCAATGCGCTGATTTCAACATCTTAACAATCGGCAAGAAGCCAGGTGCCTTCAATGACTCTATTGGGGTCAACCTTATCCAGGGCATGGATGAGATTGAAGTTGAGGGCACCTCCAAGTACTTCAGAGAATTGTTCGATGGAGATCCTGAAGGTGGTGAAGATGTTTCACCTGGGCTGGCACAAGAAGGTGCCTTATCTTCTGATCATGTGGCCTTAGAGCCACATCCTTTTGATCTGGTGGTCGTTGAGCCACATCCTTTCGATCATGTGGCTCTTGAGCCACAAGATACCATTTTTATGGCATCTGGGCCACATGCTCTTCATTCTGTATCTGCTGAGGACCCCATGTGAGTTAAGAATCAACCACCTGATACCCTACGTTTCAAACAACTAGACAGAGGTTCACCTCTCATTCATGCCTCCCATCTTGCTTACTCTCAAGAGACATCAAACGACCACAACACTTATAAGGGTATCAGGTGGTCTAGCAATTCTGCTTTGTATGTTGCAAGCTCATGCATGTGCATTTTTGGATCGAGAGATGGTGGGTTCCCATTTGATGTCCCTTGACATATGAAGATGGGAGCCCATTTTTGTACATAGTTAAAAAAAAGAAAAGAAAAAGAAGAAGACTCCTTCAGTGAGCATCGATTGTTGTGGGCTCCAACCCTTGAGTATTTGGGCCTCATTTCTTTCACGTATTTGTATCCCTTCTTTAGCATCTCACAGGTTTTGAGGGAATTCGGGTTTGTGTCCATCACTATAACCATGAACATCCTGTTGCGCTTCATGTTGGTGAGATCTTTCCTTTTTCATGCATAAATCCATGTAGTATCTTGCTCACATTCATTGAGGACAATGCATGAAGTAGATGTGGGGGGTGTTTTACGTGTGTACATAGTCGAGTCTTTTTCCTTTGATTTTGTTTTATTTTGTGTGTATTGATAGGGTCATGTTAGTGTGCTGCATTTAATATCGATATATCTGCTTGTCATGATCCTTGGGTGACTTGTCTTCTTTTGCTTGTCTAGTGCTTCAAACATTTCACATTTCTTTCAAAATCTTCATGTGTTTGCGAAAGAAAATGTTTTGTGGGTTTTGTGTGTGTTTAGCATGTGCAAAACCGTTGAGAGGCAAAGTAAAAAGAAAGCTCCCAAAATTGTCTTGAACTTGATGCATAAGAATATCTAGTACCGTGGCTTTAGGACTTATCTAGTCGTTAGGATGCACCCCGGTTTTCCCTCGGGGGTGAGTAATCATAGGGTTTCAGTACTCAAACATTTAAAGAAGTCCACCCTGAACCTAGTGAGTCAATAATTCGTGTCTGTTAATTTAAGGAAGTTTGTTGTAGTCAATGACCCTTTAAATCCTGTTGTAAGACATTAAGTGTAGGGGTTTTGGTTCATGTGTAGATAAGAAATAAGTGAGTAGGTGTTCTCTCTTCTCGCACAGCTCCTATCACTTGGGAAAGTAGGTCTGATGGGACTTTGTGCCTGGTGCGTTCGAGTCATCTGACTTGGGATACGCCGACTGAACTCCCGTTACACGGGTGGTAGGAATTGCCCTATGTGGAGATTTGCGGAAATGTGTACGTGATAGTGTAAGTCCTCATAGGCAACGATACATGAAACCTGGCCCTGGGAGAATGAAGCTCCCACTAATAAAACAAGGAGAGAAAAAACAAAAAGAAAAAAATGGTAATGCAAATAAGAACCTTAATGGACTTTACACTTTGTATCACTTGAGGATGTTGAGGTTGTCCATGTCTTTCACTTAATTCCTTATTTAACTTGCACGAATGGTTCATTAGGCTAGGTGTGTGGACTGATTACCTATATAGAGACAGCCCGTAGGATTACCACGTCCATTGATCGATAAAAATGAGTTCATCGAGTCGAGTTTCTAGATTGAATAATGCATCTTGTTCAGATTTTGTGGGTATATCCGCTAAAAACCCCCGGGAGACAACACTCCTCCTCCTTAGCGACAAGGAAGTTTAACGGTTTGTCGCACATGCTAAGTGCAACCGTGATTCCTACGAAAGTGAGTTAGGATTTCTTGTTTTTCGTATGCTTCTATTTCTTTGTTTTGCTCGGGACTAGCAAAAGTTAGGTGTGGGAGTATTTTATTGCCATCATTTTATGCTTACATTTGTATCTTATATCCATTATTTTTCACCTAAACAATGCTACGTAATGAGCTTTATGTTTGAATTTCAGAAATAAAGAGGTTTGAAGAGAATATGCATGAAAGGACCTAAAAGAAGGAAAAAGACTGAGTTGAGAGACTCGAGGACTAAGATGCAAGATTGAATGACCTGAATGCAAGATAGAAGGACCAATGAGCAAACAAGAATACTCCACACCATCATGGGGAGTATTTTGGCAATTCTATTCGGGTCGGAGCTCCAGCAAGCGAGGTAGATGCATCAAAGACCAACAAATCCATCCAGAAAAGACCAGAACAAAAACCAGACGAATCCAAACCCTGTAGACCACCAATTGGTGGTCTAGGACCGCTAATTGGTGGTCCGGGTTGCTCCGGATCCGCTAATATTTCTGTGGGTTATGTATTAGAGTGTGTTTAGTCTATTTCTGGTATTTGTTTAGTCACATACCGGGGGATTGTCCCAGATTACCTTTTTCTATTGCTATAAATAGAACTCTCTCTCCTCTCTTGTACCCCATCTCTCTCTTGGTGGTCATCCTCTCTACTAGGAGCTAAAACCGTGAAGAAAAAACCCTAGTGCAGAGACACTACTTGTAATTGAGTGAGTAATAATAAATGTTTTCCTTTAGTATGTTGTTTCTTTCTTATTTTAATTTCCTTTCATATGCTTGCATGCTTCTTTTGTTTTATGTCCTTTTAGTTTCTTTAATATTTCTTGCTTGCTTAGTTTAGTTTCATTTCAGTAGAATGTTTCATTTTAATGTAGGTTGTAGTGTAATGATAAGTGAGTAGTTCCATCCCCATTTGGGAGGTGGAAAAATGTGTGATATGATCATGTGGTGTATTGGGTGTGTGTTATCTTAATCCCTTGAGCCTTATATGATTTACATAACCATCTAATGAGATTTCACTCTTGTCTTTGATATGCTAATGCTTTTGAATGAAGCCTAGTTTCTGCTTAGATTAGTGGATCTATTTTATGGGGAATGATAAGGTAAGGATATGGATGGAATTGATGAAGGAAACATGATTTGTAGTTGCATGTACTCTTGTTGCCTTTACCTTGGTTAATGTCTTGTATGTTTTAATGATAATGTGCTATCTTATTTCATGTGGAGGCATAGTAAGGTCTAGTCTTTACACATGAGTTCATTTAGCTTCATTTCAATTATTGTCTTGTATGTTTTAATGATATTGTGTTTTCTTAATTCATGTGGAGGCAAAGTTGGATGTAGTTTTATGGTTTTCATGCACTACATATTGTGATGGGCTTAATTGAACACATACACACATACACATATCTTTGTATTCACACTTTTTTCTCTACCCCTTTTGGGGTCTAGTTTTATTGCTTATTTTCTATTTCCTTTCGCATTGTAGTGTAGTGTAGATCGTAACTTCGTTCTCTCCTTTCTTTCCCATTCGCCTTCGAACAAACCAAAAGTCGACACACCTCCCTGTGGATCGACCTGTATTTGCCACCACTTCAACGCGGTCGTGCACTTGCGGTTAATTAAAACATATCAATCAGTACACCCCGCAAGTATCCAGATTAGTCATATGCACCTGTTTTCTTGGTATTGCCGCATATACATCTAGAAAGTATGATATTTGCGCAAATGCACCTGGGCCGTTTGTGGGCTCCACCATAGAGAGACGACGTGAATGGGCTGTTAATGGCCATCCAAATCAGTTCGTGATCCGTTTTGTAGGACGTGTGATTTGGGATTGACTATAGCAAAACAAATTTTACTAAGACTAATCTAAGACCATGACTAAACCATTACCGTGCTGGAATCACTCTGCATCGAATCACTCTGGATGGATTGTGGAATCACTCTAGAATCATTCTGGATCGTCTCTGGATCAATTTGGATCGACTCTGGAATTACTCTGGATCCACTCTGGAATCACTCTGTATCCAGTGACTGTAGTCCCACGGACACGTATGAGACCTGGTCGTTCGACTCTGGAATGACGTGTCACACGTCAGAGACCACTAGGCAAATACGTGTCCAGAAAAGGGGGTTGATCTGGCAATTCCTTTGTACAGTTGAAGCGCAAAGGTTCCCGTGATCAGAGGGGAACGACTGTTGAACATCGAGAACATAACTTACCATTAATACGTGAGAAGACGTATCGTAAAGGAATTTGTATGTGAAAAGATTTGAAAGAGATAAAGTTTCTACATAAGTCATACAATTGTATTGAGACGGACATGGTATGAAGGAACAAACGTGAGTCCAGATGAGTCAAGAGTCAGTACAGAGTAATTCCGGAGGCTATCCTAAGTGTGTAGAAAATGAACATCGCCAACGATGAGGCTGTGGAGACGTCCATAATGTTCTTCCGGTGGAGAATGACGAGCTGTGTGGATGACTGGAAGAGAGTTATGCGCACTGGAAACTCGGACACACATAAGACAATTGGTCTGGCCCTTGAAGAACCTTTCTTAGAATTGAAGGACCTCGAGGAGAAGCGACGGCGGGTTGTAAAGGACTTAATGTCGAATTATCCCCGCCCTTTTGAATCTTCATCCGATTAGGACCTGTAGGAGTTTTGTTGTGGACGTGTTCTTTCCCTTTCAGTTTCACTTCGTAATAAAATTGTGGGCGTCTTTTAAAACTTCGGATGTCTTTCCCTTTGCTGATTGTTTTTTGGGTTTCATGTTTTATTTTTAAATTGCAAATTGATTTATGTGAGTCCATACTGGTGGTCTTGAAACGAGAGTCAATCCAGAGGTAATCTAGCGTGATGCCAGAATGAATCCATAAATAAATCCATAGTCATTCCAGATGGAGACCATGGGTAGACGACTGTCGAAATTTAGTCCAGAGTCAATCCAGAGTCGATCGGCAGTTATTCCAGCGGCAATCCAGCGTCATGAATCCATAATGTATCCTTAGTCATTCCAAAAAGTAGGCCTAATTGTAGGATTTCTAGTTTAATTGTACATATTTATTTTCGAATTTTTTATGCACAATAAGGATCAATTACAATTTTTCTATGATTTGTTTCATGCATGCATCAGTTTGTTTCAATAACTAGTTTTAAAACTTTATTAAAACAAACATGGGTTCCGAATTTCATACCTAGAAGTTCTCTAAAACTTCTTGATGATCCGGAGACGTTGAGGATGCTTGTCACTGCGTCGGATGCCTCCGAGTATTCACCAAACTCTAGACAAGATTGGAGAGATAAGAGCTAGCCTGTCAATCTCCAATAGGGTTTAGAATCCAACTACTAACCCCTCTTTAGTTCCCTTGAGAAGAAGATCTCTGAAAACTAAAACTAAACTCAAGAATTAAGGTGAAATTCGTGGAGAATTATGGAGAGAGAAATTTGCACAAGAAGATAATGAATTAATTAATAAGGTAATGAGATAAACTTGTATTTATAAGTTCTCTCCAAATTACCTATTCATGTGCAACCTCTTGCCCATGATTTCATGCAAACTTCCATCTAACCAATCTTAGCCACGAATTAAATCAATTATGGACCAATTCCATGCATTATCTAATTAATTCTTAAATTAATTCAGCAGAAAACCGTCTGGACCAGTCGACCGTTTGGAGGTTCGGTCGACCGTTCTAACTAGGTTTTGGTCGACCGTTTTACATTCGGTTGACCGTTCGCAACAATAAAATATTTCATCGCAATGGTCGGTCAACCGACCGATATATTCGGTCGACCGTTCTGAACAGATGAAAATTCCATGTTATCGGTTGAGACTTGTCCGGTCGACTGTGCACCGATCGGTCGACCGTTTGTGCACAGTTCTGCTGATTGGTCAAATTTTGGTTTTACTCCTACAAAATTTGACATTTCGGGATTAGTAGTAAATTCACAACTTATGTAACATATTATCCTATGTAATGATAAATCATTACACCCCATAATATTTACATCACATATGAATTTAATTTAGATTCTAATTATGTTATTAATCACAACATAATATTGATTTTGCTTGTTCACCCCATGTGTCATATTTTCACATGAAACCCGACACATCCCATGAACTCAAAATCCTCATTTCTTGTTTCCCAGTTTTGTGGTGTGACCTATGGGAGGATCTAGACTAAGTTGGCAGTGATATTAAGAGCTTAATATCACAAGCTATAAGCGGTATCTAGCAACACATTATAGATCCCAATTGTTTAGATGTCTTAATTCCACTCGAACCAAAACCCGATCCATTTAGTGATGGAGTGCATCACTTGTGTCCGTCCCTTGCCTCATGATATTAAGAATACACACAAAGTAGTATTGTGTCATCTTTGTATTAGTATTCATTTCTTGATCTCTTTAAGCTAGTTATAAATATGACTTAACTCAAATCACATTGTGCACATTACAACTTTGCTTTATCAAGGGGCCCACTAATATCATCACTCAATTAAGAGGGGCAATGATAATCTTTTGACTAATTATCTTCTCCAACAAAAGTCATACTTAACCAACTAATGTCTTTGAACTACACTCATTGATAGCTTAAGACACTAGTCTAATTAAGCACTCCTTAAGCGATCGGATATAAGTCTCATATCAAAGGACCAAGGACACAGTAAAATATTAATGACACGGAAACACATTTCTATAATATTTTACTTGTTAGGTCAATTCGGTATACAAAAGTAATATTTTCCCCTTTTGCGTACCCGTCTTGTCACTCACTTGTAGAGCTACAATGATCTATGACCAACACGACAATCTTAACTCGGTAATAAATGTCCTATGTTTATTACCATGATTGTGAATATCTTTTGCTTTATGTAAACCACTATCTTTTAGAGCTCTACGGTTAAGGACCAAGAGTCTCTTCATTAACACTTCTAAAAGACGAATAACATAAACAAAGAACAAAATGATTTCTCATTTAATTCATAATAATTGACATTTAAAAGTAAAACTTTTATAACACATTCCCTTCACTAATGTAGTCCAGAGTCAATCCAGATTCAATGCAGAGGTAATCCAGTGTCATTCGAAAAAATTAATCCATAATCGATCCAGAGTCATTCCAGATGGAGACCAGGGTTGACCAAGAGTCGACATTTAGTCCAGAGTATTTCCAGAGTCAAACCACAGTGACTCAAATGGTAATCGACCTCATCACAGAATGAATCCGTAATGTATCCAGATTCGAATCGCCAAAAAATTGTGAACCTTTTTAAAACTTTGGATGTATTTCCTTCTGTTGTTACTTGTTTGGGTTTCTTAATTTAAATATAATACAAAGTGAATCCAGAGTCGAACCACACTCTATCCAGAGTGAATCCAGAGTCATTACAGGATGCACTAACGATACACTGACTATCCAGAGTGGAACCATAACCTATCCAGCGTTAGTCCGAGAAGGACTACATGGTTAAACCAGAGATAACACATGGACATTCAAGATCGAGACAAGGTTACAAAATATATGCATTAACAATGACTCACAAGGGACAAGTGGAGGTTTTAAAAAAGAAATTATGTAATATGTGAAGAGTGTTCCCCCTCTACATGTATGGTTCATATCGAACAACTTTAGTCGAGGTCGCTGAGTATCCATTGTGATTCCAGAGTCGATCCAGATTGATTCCAGAGACGATCCAGAATGATTGCAGAGTCGGTCCAGATTGATTCCAGAATGATTCCAGAGTGATTCCACAGTCGATCCAGAGTGATTCGATGCAGAGTGATTCCATCACGGTAATAGTATAGTCATGGTCTTAGATTAGTCTTAGTAAAATTTGTTTTGCTACAGTCAATCACAAATCACACGTCATACCAAACGGATCACGAACTGATTTGGACGACCATTAACGGTTCATTCACGTCGTCTCTCTGGAGTGGGACCCAAAAACGACCTAGGTGCATTTGCGCAAATATGGTACTTTCTAGATGTCTATGCGGAATACCGAAAAAGCATGTGCATATGACCAATTTGGACACTTACGGGATATATTGTAGCAAAAACCCCTAAATATAATGAATCCGGTTCTTTGAAAAACAAACAAAAATGTATACTCCGGCATATAAGAACTGAAAGCTCCTAGTCCGCTGAGGGAGCAAAATGACAAACCGACACTACATGACTTCAACCTTCCCTGTTTGTTTATTTACTTCTAAACACCACCACAAACACAACCCTCATCGGAATGATCTCAACCAATAACAAACAATAAAGATAACCAACGCTAAAACCCCAAAACAAACAAAACTAATTAAACACATAATATACAACATCCAACTAACTATAACTACACCGTCAGTCCGGCGGTGTACTTCACACCCGTCGCCGGCAACCAAGCGTTCCCATCGATAAACTGCGCGACCGTGAAATTCCCAGCCTCAGTCGGCCCACCGATAACACGATACCCGGGCCACTTCACCCTACTCCCAACCCCCGACCCGGGGCCATAGTTCATGTACTCTCCATAATACAACGTCCCCAAGGCGAAGTCGCCGGACCATTCGAGCCACCCCTTGGGGTGCACAACCTCCCCAAGGTAAGACTGCATGACCACCGTCCTCGCGTACTCCTTCCACGGTCTCCCGAGGTAGGTCTCGGTGGAGTTGACGCTGAGATCGGCGGCAGCAGTGATGTTGCAGTACTGGAGGGAGAAGCCGGTGTTCTGGTTGGGGTCCTTCCGGCCGTGGGCCGTGACGGAGTTCTTCTGATTGGGGAGGGGTTTGCGGGGGTTTATGCGGCAGGATTGGAAGACAGCTGCTGCGTTGCCGAAGATGAAGTCGACGGTGCCGGTTATTAGGCAGTCGCGGTAGAATTGGCGGAGGGAGTGGGCGTAGAGGGTGTCTTGGTAGGCGTTGAATTCGCACCGGAAGAAGACCGAGAGGTCGGAGTCGGACCGGAGGGCCACCGCTTGGTGCTTTGCCGGGCCAGCCGTGTTCTCGAAGGTTATGTCTCTTGCTATAAAGCCTTTGCCGGAGACGGCTGCATGGATAGAAGATTGCGTTAGGCGGAGGTTAATTTGGAGCTATAAATGGTTAATTCGGAAGGTTAATGTTGATAAGAGTGGAATTTGTTAATATCTAACTTCAAACGTTTGTAAGATACTATATATAAATCTTCACATGAGGGTAATACTTAATGAATTTTGACGAAATAGTAGTTTATCCTAAACTACAGAATATGAAAATCTTATGCGTGAGGATCAAAATGGACAAGCATTTTGAGCAAGAGTTAAAATAATGTCCAATATGATTCAAACTCGAATCTATTGATGATAACAATTCAAAACATATAATGTGAATGCAATTATATATTTATGATACTTCCTGTTAGTTGAAAGACATTAATCACAAATTAATTTATATTCTTGATGACATCCAACAGGCATAACAAACAAACATGATGAAGCAATATTAACAGTTTAGCATAATTTGTGTTTAAAGAGCATGTCCCCTGCCAAAGCATGAGGTCCAACTAAAAGCTTCAAAAGCGTGATCTACAAATCTAATAACGCAAAAACAAAGTAACAAAGCAAAGCTTCGTTAGTTACAAACTAAAAGCCCTTAAAAAAGCTCATCATAACACAGCCTAACACGCACTTGTTGTCTCCAATCACCCAAATTATTTTTTTTTAAAAAGCTAGAGATAATTTTGCTTACAGAACGTTGCAGTCCGGAAAGTGGTCCACCCGTCGACGTAATTCCGGTCACCGGTGATCACGGTCGCACCGACACCGTCGCCTACGAGCATGACGTTCCACTTCTTCTTCTTGACGTCCACGATCTCCTTGTAGACCCCTCTCTTCACGTAGATGACTGTCCGTTTCGTGCTTTCCATCGGCACGGCATCTATGGCGTCCGATACCGTTGTGAAGTCCCCACTGCCGTCCGCCGCCACCACGGCGTCTGGCTGCATGCCTACCGCTGGGGACTGCATAAGCCGTCTTTCGGCCGGGCCTAGCCATGTTGGGAAGCCCCCGACGATGTCGTTGCCTAAGAGCTTCCGGCTCCCGCCACCGAACCCAGCGTTGGGGCCCGGGACCTGTAGTACAAGACGGAATTTAAGGGTGGTGGTCAGCAATCAGCACTTATCCTATGGAAAAATAAAATCATTATTGTAGATTATGGAAGTGGTTGGGTTATTTATTCATATAATGGTGACTGCTCTTTAAGGTTACTGGTAGGCCGTAGACGTACGCAGTTAATTGTCTGTGAACGTTTGCGTTGTGCATCGTTTAAAAAAGAAAAAGAAAATATAGAAGTAATTAAATTATGAAGAAATTGTCAAATGGAAACAATTACTGATATAGCTAGTGTTGAGTAGCATTTACGTTTGAGAAATACAAGAGTCTAGATTTTCTAACGATTTATACATGCATGTGATTAATTTTTTTTTCAAGTTTGGAGTGGAATTTAATTTCCACCGTTCAATCAATTTGATCCGATATCCTATTAAAGCATAGGCCTTCAATTCAAAAAAATAAAAAAATCTATTAAATAAAATAGAAAAAAATCCTTATATCAAGTGAAAGTGACCTTAAATGTTTCAATATGAGCCCATCCTCAATGATATCTTGTGCTTGTTAATTACGTTGGCTATATTAATTGCACCAAAACTTGTCAAATTTATCCAATAAGACTATGGTTGCAACAAACACCTCAATATGACTATATCTATCCGTGTATCTATTAGTAGGATTTAAAAGCATGCTAGTTAACTCATTCGAAATCCAATTTATAATTTTCTATTACGCTAAATGGAACAACATAGTGGATAGTTAATTTGGTGAAATTCCATCTAGATCTTCACCAGTTTAGAACGTTACTTCTGAACTTTCATGAAATACGACGTTAATAGGACTTATATCCAAAACAACAAAATCTGGATTAACCCCCAGGATCATGTAAGAAATTAACCGTCCTAGTGGGGGGCCTTTTTCACGACAAAGATCATACACAGTTTTCAAACGAAAAAATAATTCTGACGATCAAACTGAAACCGGATATGATCGTTTATGTATCTTGATTGTTGCACCGAATTTATACGTATTATTACATTCCCATTAAATAATAATAAAAACTATAAAACTCATCCAGTCAACGATCCTACTTATCATACTTCCGAACTCGAAGGAATACTTCCCAAAAAAGACACCCAAACTCACAACCTCCAACAGTTGACACTTTACCGACAAAAAAAAACCCGTCAAAAAAACAAAACCCGACAAACCTGAGACAAGACACCAGCAACGAGCTCCGTGACAGTCCCAAGCCCACCAACAACAAGCCCCTTAAGAACCCCATCGGTCCCATCAAACCCCTCCGCGCACGTGTCCTGATTCCCCAGCGCCGCACTCAGCCACGCCTTGACATCCCTACCCGGCCGCTCGGTCGCCGCCATCGGCCCCGCCTCGGCGGTGTCGGCCGTCCAGGTGAGCTCCTGTACGGAGAGGTCGAGGAGGTCGACGCAGTCCTGGACGGCGGAGGAGGAACGGAGGTCGGGGCCGGAGAGGGTGGAGAGGAGGGAGAGGAGGGTGGAGAGCTCCGATAGGGTGGCGCGGAGGGTGGGGAGGAAGTCGGAAGGGAAGGAGGAGGTGGTGGTGGTGAGGAGGAGAGGGAGGAGGAGGAGAGGGAGGATGTGGTGGCGCATGGTGGGGGATGTTCAGTTATTGATGGTAGATGGGAGGGGAGGGTTGGAGGGTTTATGTAGGGTTGGTTGGGTTGTGTGATATTGGAGTTTGGGCCAATAACCTCTGCATGGATTTAATGCATGGAAAGATATTGCTTAGCTGGCCCATTGACTTCTTTTAAGCTTGGACCAAAATCTCTGATCTCGGATTAGTTGGGATCATGAATCGATTTCAACATGTGAGTTATATGTTGAGTTCTAATTAAGAAAAATATTAAATACTTTGTAATTAGAACTCCTTTTAGCTAGGCTTACTTGCCTACGATCACGAGCTTAAGTTGACCCTCGATTGTTGTTTATCACAATCTTTGTGTTCCTTCCTGCGTGGTAATGTCGGTGTTCAACGACACGGTTATCCTATTTAGGTCAAGTTGGTTCTTGACAGGGACAAGGTATGTGGGCTTCCAAATTACCTCCACGTAGATATCTAGAGTTCGTTCCAATTCCGTGAACATCATGCATCCCATGGCCGACAGACGGAAGTCTTGGGAAATTGTGGATTAAGTCCTTCTTAATTAACTATTGGCTAATGCTTATATGGTAAAAGAAAAACAGTGTTATTTACGTCCTCCTTATTTTATGCATATTTTGGTTGTTAGACCATACGTTGTTGTTGTACCGCATCTTTTTGTCGTGCAATACACGCAATTTTAAATTGTACAACCAAAATGTACTTACAATATAAAGGTGCATGCAAAAATAAGTTCGAGTCCCTCGTGTCGGGCTTGACTTACTAAACATTGAACTTAACAAACTGAAATTTTGAGTCTATGAGTACACCCTTAACGGGTGCTCTTTTCCGGGCGCCCGAACCGCCCTCCCGTAATGGGCGGTTCCTGGGCAGGGCGCCCTGTACGGAGAGGTCGAGGAGGGCGGTTCCTGGGCAGGGCGCCCAGTGCGCTTTTCCGGGCGCCCATTCGCCCGAAAAGCACCCCAGGCGCCTGATCTGGGGGGGGGGCACGTGCCCCCCTGGATTGGTTTTAAAAAAATGTTTTTTTGTGTTTTTGTTTTAAAGAAAAAAAATTATTTTTATATAATTAAGTTAATGTACTAATTAGATAAATTGAAATTAAATTAATTAGGTATTGAAAATTAATTGAAAAACTATTTTATGATTAATTTAATTATTTTGGATTTATTTAGACAAAACTAAAATTAAAAATCTTAAACAAAATAAGAAATAGTAGTACAATACTCATACACTTCGGAAACAAAATACAATACAAAATACGAAATACAACAAAAATACGAAAAGAAAATGCAGTCCTCCTACGGATACAAAATTTAAACTACCACAATACTGATAAACTACAACACACATATTGATATTACAAATGAAAACATGAGCACCTCCAGATATCCTTGTGATTTAGCTCACTCCTTGAGTTTAGCAAGTGTTTCTTTATCGAATTCGTCTTTGTTTTCCTTCTTCATCAGAGCAAATAGGACATCAAATTCTTGTTGTTGAGTTCCTTTTGGAACTTCGCCTCAGCTTCGATGCGTTTCCTCTCCACCCGTTGTAGGATTTCATGTTTAATTATACATATATATTTTCGAATTTTTTATGTATAATAAGGATCAATTACAATTTTCTTTGATTTATTTCATGCATGCATCGGTTTGTTTTAACAACTTGTTTGAAAAACCTTATTAAAACAAACACAAGGGACTCCGAAATTCATACCTAGAAGTTCTCTAAAACTTCTTGAAGATTCGGAGACGTTGAGGAAGATGATCGTCACTTCCCGTTGCGCCGGATGCCTCCGAGTGTTCACCGAAACCCTAAACAAGGTTGGAGAGAAAGGAGCTAGCCAATTAATCTCCAAACAAGCTTAGAATCTAGCTACAAACCCCTTCCTTAGCCTCTGAGATTTCTCCTTCCAAAGACTTAGAAAACTAAGAGAATTTTCGTGGGTTTTAGTAGTGAATTAGGAGAGAAAATAATTTCTGAATTGTGTAACCCAATTAGGGAGAATAATGACCTATTTTTAGGTTCCAATCTTACTCTTAATCATGGCTATTCTTAAGCCACGGTTTTATGACAATTTCTCTCACAAACTAATTCCATAATGCATTATATGCACCGACAAAACGTTTGACCAAATTTGGAGCTAATCCAACCATCGATCAAATTAATCTCTTAATAATCAAAGGCAGAAAATCGACCGCTGTTCGGTTTACCGAGTCCCACTCGGTTAACCGAATTTGTCACGATCGTTTAACCGAGTATGTGACGGATGACCGAATCTTAAGGAGAAAAATTCTCCTTAACCGATCGGACCCATTCACGTCTAAAACCGAGTGCTATTCGGTTAACCGAAAATATCGGAACTTGACATTGTTCGGTCAACCGTTTCTGGTTCGGTACACCGTACCAAAGATCCAGGCACTTTGGTCAAGTTCGGTCAATCAATCACGACTATCCGTTCCACGATCGGTTGACCGATCCACAGATCCTTCGGTCGACCGAACCATAACGGATTACCGAACTTCTACCCGATTTTGCCTTTTTCAAATTTTGGATTTATTTCCAACAAAATTTGAACTTAAGGGGGTTTTAGCAAATTCACAACTTATGCAATATATTATCCTATGCAACAATAAATTATTACACCCCATAATATATGCATCTCATATGAATTTATCATGATTCTAATTATGTTTATATACAACATAATTGATTTTACTTGTTCACCACATGTGTCATATTTTCTATAAGAAACCCGACACATCATATGAACCAAAAATCAAGCTTCTTGTTTCACGGTTTTTTGCGGTGTGACATATGGGAGGATCTAAACTAAGTTGGCAGTGATATTAAAAGCTTAATATCACAAGCTATAAGCGGTATCTAGCTACACATTATAGCTCCCAATTAGTTAGATGTCTTAATTCCACTAGAACCAAAACCCGATCCATTTAGTGATGGAGTGCACCACTTGTGTCCGTCCCTTGCCTCATGATATTAAGAATACACACAAAGTAGTATTGTGTCATCTTTGTCTTAGTATTCATTTCTTGATATCTTTAAGCTAGTTACAAATATGTGACTTAACTCAAATCACATTGTGCATATTATAACTTTGCTTTATCAAGAGACCCACTAATATCATCACTCAATTAAGAGGGGCAATGATAGTCTTTTGACTAACTATCTTTTCCAACAAAAGTTGTACTTAACAAACCAATGCCTTTACACTACACTTATCGATAGTTCAAGACACTGATCTAATTAAGTATTCCTTAAGTGATTAGATATAAGTCTCATATCAAAGGACCAAAGACACAGTAAAATATTAATGACACAGAAACACATTTCTATAATATTTTACTTATTAGGTCTATTCAATATACAAAAATAATATTTTCCTCTTTTGCATACCCGTGTTGTCACTCACTTGTAGATCTACAATGATCTATGACCAACACGACAATCTTAACCCGGTAATTAATGTCCCATGTTAATTACCATGATTGCGAATATCTTTTATTTTATGTAAACCAATATCTTTTAGAGTTCTACGGTTAAGGACCAAGAGCATCTTCCTTAACACTTCTAAAAGACGAATAACATAAACAAGGAACAAAATGATTTCTCATTCAATTCATAATAATTGACATTTAAAAGTAAAACTTTTAGAACACATTCCCTTCACCCGTTCTACGTAACGCAAGTATTTTTCCTCTCTCACTTTTGCGCTATATTCAATTTGTTTCCCCAGTTCTAACATATTGGGATCGAGTTACGCCTGAAATGGTTGTTTCCCCTTCTTTTTTGGGCTTTTTAACACCTTCAAGACGAGGACATGGTTCGAACACCATTTCATCTGTTGACGGTGTTCCATGACTCCCATCATCATCGATGCCTTTTCTTTTCCCGTTGCTCAAACTTCCCGGACTTTCTTCAGTGACGTCTCCGGTAGGAAGTCCAAGCGCAACTGACTCCTATTTAGGATACCTACATAACATAAGCCACACATGCATGTACTGAATTTGTTGATGATCAACCTGGAAATTCCGTTAACGACGTGGTTCGGTATTCCACTGACCGTGTAGTGGATATTACCAGGTACTTGAGAAGGAGAGATCAATTGTGTGATCGCGACACACATTTGAACCTTCAAGCCAATTTGATCGACAATATATGGCAACGCTTTGGAGGAAATGCGTCTTGAGGTATTTTAAGTTTAGTATTTAATGATGTATTTTTACTTTTACTTTTAAATTTCCAGTTAATGTACTATGTAATGTGTTTTCCTAAAATTTAATAATATTTTCGTGTTTATTAATTAACTGTTAATTAAAAACGAATGAATTGTTGATATTAAATAATTACGATAATAATTATTAATATATTTTGTTGATTGTTGAAAGAGTTTTAGAGAGAAGAATAAAAATAATGACGTGACAACAAATACTGTAGCGTGACTGGGTGGATTGAGTAATGGTTAAAGATTTTGTAGGGGGTTGGTTTGTGCTGACGTGGTTGAGAGAGAAACCAGGACGCCCGAAAACTGCCCAGGCGTTGTTAATGGTGCTCTAAGGGTGTTGTTAACGGGTCGCACACTCGCACGACTCCTGTCAGGTCGTCGACCTGGCATTTGGGGGTCGTTGTAATTTTTTAATATTTTTTTGGGTTTTTTTGTTTTGATTTTTTAATTTTTCTGTTTGAATCTTTTTTTTTTAAATGTGTTTATAATTGTTTTGATTTTTTAGATTTATTTTTATTTTTTTTAAATTTTCCAAAATGAAACCCGAAATGATGTGTATGAGAGAGATAAGTTGTGGTGGGTTGTGGTGGGTTGTGGTTAAGATATAAATAATGTATGAAAGAGAAAAAATGGTTGTTAACGGTTGTTAAGATATAAATAAGATATAAATAATGGTTGAGAGAGAAACCAGGACGCCCGAAAACTGCCCAGGCGTTGTTAAGATATAAATAAGATATATCAGGACGGTTGTTAACGGTTGTTAAGATATAAATAAGATAAATAAGATATAAATAATGTATGAAAGAGAAAAAATGGTTGTTAACGGTTGTTAAGATATAAATAAGATATAAATAATGGTAGAGAGAGAAACCAGGACGCCCGAAAACTGCCCAGGCGTGGTTGAGAGAGAAACCAGGACGCCCGAAAACTGCCTAGGCGTTGTTAATGGTTGTTAAGATATAAATAAGATATAAATAATGGTTGAGAGAGAAACCAGGACGCTCGAAAACTGCCCAGGCGTTGTTAATGGTGCTCTAAGGGTGTTGTTAACGGGTCGCACACTCGCACGACTCATGTCAGGTCGTCGACCTGGCATTTGGGGGTCGTTGTAATTTTTTAATATTTTTTGGGTTTTTTTTGTTTTGATTTTTAATTTTTCTGTTTGAATCTTTTTTTATTTTTTTTAAATGTGTTTATAATTGTTTTGATTTTTTAGATTTTTTTTTATTTTTTTAAAATTTTCCAAAATGAAACCCGAAATGATGTGTATGAGAGAGATAAGTTGTGGTGGGTTGTGGTTAAGATATAAATAATGTATGAAAGAGAAAAAAATGAGTTGGTGAGAGAAAAAATTGATGTGGAAGATAGAGAAAGTTGATTTGGAAGAGAAAGAACGACCAGGTCTTCCGGATCATGATTACGGATGACCTAAGTGGTGTTAACTAGGCTCATTTATTTTCAAGCTCGAGCTCCCGCCGGTACAACATTTTTAGTGCTACGATTGACAAATTAATGCCAGTGATGTTTGTTTCCGTTGTAGAGTAACATCCTCACATCATTGCTTCTACTTCCTTAATTAGGGCACAAAATGGGATTCCTCTTTGATAAGCTCAAGGATACGATCTTATCTCGATATTGCGGGTTTTAGAAACATATAGTTTAGTTTTCAAAGTTCACCTTTGAATACAGTAAAATCATGTTGTTGCATTATAGTGTTTGGAGAGAAAAAACACTTCTGGTAAATTCATACATTTTCGGTTAAGTAATTAATAAAAGAAAGAATTGAAGACACCAAAAGCACACATATACCAGAGTACGTATGGACCATACTTCTGATAGTGACAACTATTAACCCAGCTCGTCAACACCTTAGACATTAGTCACATTCTCACTTATAATTTCCACTTATCTAAATATCTAATATTCCTGTTTTCAAACAACATTACTTTGTTTAAGTTACACTCCAAGAGGCGATTCATGTTTGTCGTTCAAAGAGAATAATGTAACAACTACATGATTCCAGTATAGTAATGCTTCCAAGATGTCACCCATCTCTAATTTTGGAAGTAGAAGCCAAATACGAAGCTCGGAATTTTTAATACTTAAGTTAGAACCAAGAAGAAGGTGTGTGATCCATATATTTTTCCAGCTTACCCCGTATATACCAGTTACCACCCAAATCCACAAAAGTAAACGTAAAACAACAAAGAAATCGATTCCATGGTTGACGCCTTGACGGTGATGAGATTTGGACATCCTACATCAAGAGGACACTAGTACTGGTGCCACTTTCCGACGTGACGTTGGTTTGCATGCATATATGTGATTCTGATGTTGATATCTAAGCTGTCTCCGATGTTGAGCTGAACAAAAGAGAAAGCGCGTTTGGAAAAGTTTGAAATGATGTTGGGAGCTAGGAAATTAATCAAAATATAACTAATTAATGTGGATGCAAGTATGCAACATGTAACTATTGGTTGTTGGGATGCAGGAAGGAGGTCTTCATCTGCTTCTGCTTCTGTTTGAAGGCGTTAATTATGAGTTTTCCTGTTGTCGACCATCATTTTGTTTCTTAGAGCTTTTAATAAGATTCGAACTTTAATAGGATGATTGGTGGTGCCAAGTGTTCTATTTTCATTTAATTTGTCAAGATGTGAATGATTAATTGAAAACAAATATCAACTTAACAAAATCATTTGTTAAGCTTTTTTATGATGTTGGATTCCGTTAGAGAATAGTCTCACATCAACATTCTTCTGGGTCATAAGTTGTAGTGTATTTTAACTTATTGTCAATTGATTTTGAGTTGGAAACTCACACTTTAACATGATATCAGAGCTAGTTCTATCCAACGATAGTTTGACACTTCACTCTTTGTTGTCCACGCGTAGACACGAAAGAAATTACCCGATCACGCGTGTGGAGGAGTGTTAGAAAATGATCACATATCGTCAAAATGAGGACATTCTCCTGGATCATAAGTTGTAGGATTCATTCACTCATTATCAATTGATTTTGAGTTTGGATATTCAAACATATCCAATTTTTTCCTAGAATTGGCGTTAAAGCTGAAAGCCTGAAGCAACAACCAGCATGGGCACAACAAGGTTTGAACCGTAGAAATGGACCACACATGGAGATATAGAGAGAGAAGACGTGCAATAATTAAACCATCATCTCATCTGGGTTCTTGCCCCGATCGACCAACAATATTTCTACTTTACTTCAAAAAAAAAACAATATTTCTATTTTTGTCGTTGGAAGAAAGAGCTTCACAGTTTAACACACGCACATATATATAGACACACAAGAGACAAGGCTGAACAAGTCTATTTTCAACAAAATGTAAAATGTTTTCTTGCTTTTGACCCATACATGCCAATTTATGAAGAAATTGTATATCAAAGTTGGTTGCCAACAGAACAACCAATCATACATGCATACATCTCTTTACAGTTTACATTCCATGTTTCGCCTAACATTAAAATATCTCTTGTTTCAGTACTGTTCTGAGTTCTCATTATAATATCTCTTGTTTCAGTACTGTTCTGAGTTCTCACCTTTAAACTTTTGAATAAGGTAACGAATCTTATAGTTCTTTTTATTTCGTCTTCAAACCACATGCAGACGATTTATGTACTTGTTTGGATAAATTATTAATTATATACTCCATCTTTTTGCGTCTAAACTACGGCAGCCGAAGTACAAACTCACGTTCGTTTGGCGAATTTGCATCTATCAATATACCATATCTTTTGCTTATATTTACGTTACGACTTGAACACCCTAGGGCTGAAGTCATTTCTACACATGAAGATGGAAGTGCATGCACGGGCGACTGTTGATTTTTTTTATAGAATTAATAAAGATTATAACAAAATAATAAAAAACCGACTTTGGGGACACAATTATACTTTGTCAAACTTGCCATAAGTCCACATGTAAAAATGAAATTACATATATTTTCTCAAGATAGGCCAAAACATCTTTTTACTTGTCTTTCTTTTCATCGAGAAGACTCAGGTGTAGTAATTTTATGGAACGTACTTATCTCGAATTGCTAATCTAACTCTTTTACGTTTAAAGAAATTTTAAGTTGAGTGAGGTCATGGGCATGACCCCCACTCAACTCTTAATGGGTCCGCCCTTGGCTCAGTGGGTGTATGTAATGACACTAAGATCATCTGTAATATCCTGAATTTTTTAGTTGAGGTAATAATCAAATATGTTAATGGACTAATTAAGATTGTTGGATGATTGTGTGGTTTTAGGAGAAGATGGAATTTTGAGAAGAATATTGAGAAGAAAAAGATGGAGATTTTGAGGCAAGTACTGATTCGTTATTCTTCAGTTGCATATCATGTCTGTCTCTCTTGATATTCGTAGTTGCATGCATGTTGAGCATTTATATTGATTTTATGGATATGCATATGATTGCATGGTGGTGTTTCGGTCGACATGTCATGTGGCTGTGTGTATGTTTCGAGCAGAGCAACTTAGGAAAGAGCTGCCTAACGGACAGCGTGGAGCCACCCGAGAGAGGAAAGGGCTGCCTGTCGTTAGTGTGGAGCTACCAGGTGTGCGTCTGACAGATTGATAGATTTCAGAAGCACAGGATGTGGTCGAATCTGAATGGGGGTTTCAAATTGATATGCATGCATTTTATTTGTGATGCATGTCTCTTGATTGTGCTTATTAACTGAATGTCATATTCTGTATTATTTTCCACATGGTTATGATTCTGATTGATTGATGGTTGGTACTTGCGGGCTGTCGAGCTCACAAATTGTTGATTATATTTTTCAAATTAATTATGGGCCTATCAGATGGATTTAAATATCAGAGTGCGCAGCGGTCAGGATCGTGGATCGTATCTTAACGCACCGGGTTCGGGCGGGTGAGCAGTTGTCCGGGCTCGAGGCGTTACAAATGGTATCAGAGCAATACGATTCTCGGAATTAGTCGGGATTTAGATTTGAAATAAAAATTTGATTGAATTGGAATTTGAGAAATTAGATTTAGAAGTATTGACTATTGATTTAAATGTGAATTTTGACTTAGTTGGATTTGCTACCAAATTATTAATAAATAATGAAAGATGAATTTAAAGATATTTGGACTTGAGTTCAAATGTGAATTTGGATTTGGTTGGATTGATTATCTTAATTATGAGCGATAAGTGGTGTTAGGTTTTTAGATTTGATACATAATGAGTTGAAAAATTTGTATTGATTTGTTTGGATTGAGACAGTATTGAGATCAAATTTCGAGGACGAAATTTCTTTTAAGGAGGGTAGAATGTAATATCCTGAATTTTTTAGTTGAGGTAATAATCAAATATGTTAATGGACTAATTAAGATTTTTGGATGATTGTGTGGTTTTAGGAGAAGATGGAATTTTGACAAGAATATTGAGAAGAAAAAGATGGAGATTTTGAGGCAAGTACTGATTCGTTATTCTTCAGTTTCATATCATGTATGTCTCTCTTGATATTCGTAGTTGCATGCATGTTGAGCATTAATATTGATTTTATGGATATGCATATGATTGCATGGTGGTGTTTCGGTCGACATGTCCTGTGACTGTGTGTATGTTTCTACCAGAGCAACTTAGGAAAGAGCTGCCTAACGGACAGCGTGGAGCCACCCGAGAGAGGAAAGGGCTGCCTGTCGTTAGTGTGGAGCTACCAGGTGTGCGTCTGACAGATTGATAGATTTCAGAAGCACAGGATGTGGTCGAATCTGAATGGGGTTTCAAATTGATATGCATGCATTTTATTTGTGATGCATGTCTCTTGATTGTGCTTATTAACTGAATGTCATATTCCGTATTATTTTCCACATGATTATGATTCTGATTGATTGATGGTTGGTACTTGCGGGCTGTCGAGCTCACAAATTGTTGATTATATTTTTCAGATTAATTATGGGTCTATCAGATGGATTTAAATATCAGAGTGCGCAGCGGTCAGGATCGTGGATCGTATCTTAACGCACCGGGTTCAGGCGGGTGATCAGTTGTCCGGGCTCGGGGCGTTACATCATCAGTAATGTTAGGAATTAAAACAAATTTCAAGTACACAGCGGAATCAAAATAGCAAATCCAATTGATGGAAATTGAGAACAAATGCAAATCCAAAACACCAAACTACGCAACACGCAAGATTTAACGTGGAAACTCAATGCGGGAAAAACCACGGACGACACAACTGCAAATCTACTATAGAGAAACGTATTACAAGGAGAGACTTACAGGGAACACGAACAACCGGTGAGAATACCCGGCTAAATTTGCTCCCACCGAATCGACAAGGATGATCTCTCTCTTTTCTTTCAAGAATACAAAGTAGACAATAACAATCAATCTAATTGTTCTCTATTACAAAGGGGGACGAAATTGGCTTTATATAGTAGGCCAAAACAAGTATAAGTTGCACAAAAATCGCGTGGAGAAATGTGCAAATCGTGGGCAGAACTGGGTCCAACGGTCGACCGAACAGATGCTTCGGTCGACCGATCTTCTAACCGTAATGCAAACCAGGTTCCATCGGTCGACAAGACCTTAAGTAGCGGTCGACCGAAAATGGACAGACACTTTTCCTGTTTGCTCGAGTGGATACTCGGTCGACCGAACACTTAAGTTCCGGTCGACCGAAAATCAACACGCACATTTTTTTCCCAACTCCTCGTGTGTGCCCGGTCGACCGAATCCTAAGTTCCGGTCGATCGAAAATGGACAGACACTTTTGCTGGACAAAACAGAACATACATCCGGTCGACCGAACGTCTTCCGGTCGACCGAACGTCTGTTTTATTCCACGAATACTTTAATCGCATATTCAAGGTAAACAACAACACGTAATCATGACTTAGATGACCTGGTCATGATTTTTCTCTCTCTTCCACATCAGTTTTCTCTCTCCCCAACTCATTTTCTTCTCTTTTCTACACTATTCACCTCTTAACCACAATCCACCACAACATATCTCTCTCCTCCACATCATTTTAGGGTCCATCTTGGAAAAAAATTCTAAAAATTCTAAAAAATAAAAACAATTATAAAACATATTTTCAAAAAAAAAAAGATTCAAACAAAATTTTAAAAAATCAAAACAGAAAACACAAAAAAATCCTTTAAAATCCATTATATGGGTGACGACCCCATTAACGGGGAGACGACCCCACGACCGGGTCGTGAGGGGTCATGGGGGCACACGACTCCCGTTATATTTCACGTAGGTTTGTGGGTTTTAGATGTCAAAATGACCTTTAGAGTTTCAAAAATGACACAGTGAAATTGTTATCATGCAATAGTTGATTCTTTCTGTTATAAATTAGCAAATTGTATTTAGGTATCTTATTTCTCAGTATTACCTTGAAGCCCATTCAAAAATCATAAATGATTTCCCCCCTTCCACTTCTCAATATATGTGATAAGAAGATGTAAAATCTCTTCCTTTTAACTCGTCTCTTCTACTTCTTCTTCTTCTTCTTCCACCCTCATCATCAACTATTAGCATGGTATTAGAGCATTATTTCTCCTAATCCTTCAAATTTCTCTTTTCCTTCGTGTAATTACGTAAAAACATTGAATATCTTTCACTTGCTACAGACCGACGCAAATCGATTAGAGTTAATGGACGATGGTGGAGGAGTTGATCTTTGTCTTTGGTACCTCAAGCTTAATTTCATAAAGGAATCTGCATCCTTTTTTGTTTTGTGTTTTTTCAATAAAAAAAGTGTTAACGATATATTGGATATGCATACGATTCTGTTTAGTCCAATCCATGAGGAAACTACCCAAATACGTTATCTTTTGTCCAGAAAGGACAATTATCCCTCATCAAAAATTATATTTACTTTTCTTTTCAATTCATATTTTGTCTTTTCAATCGAAGGCAACAATTTTCGTCAATTTTTTGACGGAATTGGCCCAACTGAAACGACATTGTTGTTGTTCTTGACTAACAAGGGCAAAACGTCACATTTTATAGTTTAAGTAGACAAAATGAAACAAAGTTATAATTGAAGGAGCAAATTATAACTTAAGCTTTATTTTATTCCAACCTCATAATGAACATGAAGGCAATGTCTAAGTTACTATTAACCAAGATCAGACTACAAACGAAAAATTACTTCAAAATGATCGATCTCTAACATTACATGAAACATTAAAAAGTAACTGCGATACTTTAAATTTTGTTTGGTTGGTATTTCTATTTTCCCCCAAAGAAGATTGCATATGCAAACACAAGAATGAAGAATGTGATCATTAATAGTAACAAAATGCTAATCACTTCTTTAATTAACCTTACTAGAACAAACCCCAGTTGGTCGGCTACGGAAGGAATCACATGGGCGTGGTATTGAATTAATGATGCAGTCATTCTCATCATTCTCGAATCTCGACCTCTTCAATGACATTCCCAAGTCCGAACCAATTTAATATCTTATCTTACACCCTCAATCATTGAAAAATAGATCCAGTTTACGACTTTCAGAACATAATTACCTCCATTTCTTCTTGCCGACAATTTGACAAATATCCTACCAAGTGGAATGTGGTTAATTATCTTTTCCTTGCAGAGGCAGACAGAAGTGAACGCGTTTGTGGTTGGAAGTCATTTTCTATCTGTGAATTATTAGAGTTTGTCATTTTCCATACATATCCTTCTTTTAATACATATGATTTTGGTACACGTTTGAAGACATTTTATGAGCATTTTTCAGTTAAGCCCTTATAATTACACCCAAATATTAAAAGATAATGAGTTTTGCACATCAGGTATAATTCATCATATCTCTGTGCATTTAGTGACTCAGATTGGGCAGATTGGGAAGGATGTGGCTTGACTTGAAGATCAACAACTGGATTCATCTTCTTGTTTCATGGATCCACAAGTATTGGTTGGAAGTCTAAGAAGCAAACAACTGTGTCCAAGTCCTCAGCTAAAGTTGAGTATCAACTATCAACCACTGTAGCAGAGCTCAACCTGGGTGTCATTTCTTCTGCAAGATCTGAGAATTACTATCCTTAAAGCTCATGTGTTGTCTGGTGACAATTTAAGTGCCCTTCAGCTAACTGCAAATCCTTTTTTCCATGCCAAAACAAAGCATTTAGATATTGATGGTATCTATAAAGGGAACGTGTTCTAAAAATTTACTTTTATATGTCAATTATTATGAATTGGATGTGCAAACATTTTGTTCATTGATTAATGTATTCGTCTTTTAGAAGTGTTAAAAAAAACTTTTGATCTTTAATTGTAGAGCTCTAAAAGATAATGATTTACATAAATCAAAAGTTATTCACAATCATGGTAATTGACATGGAACATTAATTACCGAGATAAGATTTTCGTGTTAGTTAAAGAGTATTATAGCTCTACAAATATTTAACGACACGAGTATATAAAAGAGAAAAATAGTTACTTTTATATATTGAATAGACCTAACAAATGAAACATTATGGAATTGTGTTTAGTGTCATTAATGTTTCATTGTGTCTTGAATCCTAAGATATGAGACTTATATCTTTTCACATAAGAAGTGTTTAATTTGATTAGTGTCAAAAACTATCATTGAGCATAGTGATAAACGCAATAGTTTGTTGAATATGACTTATACTGGAAAAGATAGCTAGTCAAAAGATTATCATTGCTCATCTTAGCTTGAGTGATGATATTATTAAGCCCCTTGATAAAGCAAAATTATAATGTGCACAATGTAACTTGAGTTAAGTTACATAGTTATAATTAGCTTGAAGAGATTAAGAAATGAATATAATACAAATGTGACACATTTCTACTTGTATATATTCTTAATATCATGAGGCAAGAGACGGACACAAGTGACACACTTACATCACTAAAAGGATCGTGTTTAGTTCGAGTGAACAAGACAACTATGCTAATTGGGTAACTATAATGTGTAGCTAGATTCCGCTTATAGTTTGTGATATTAAGTGTTTAATATCATTGTCAATATAGTTTAGATCCTCCTATAGGTCACACTACAAAATTGGGAAACAAGAAACTTGATTTAATATTCATATGATGTATCGGGTTTCGTGTGAAATGTGATACATGTGGTGAATCGATAAAATCAATATGTTGTGAAAATTACATAATTAGAATCATGAATAAATTCATATGGAATGTATGTACTATGACGTGTAATAGTTTGACATTACATAAGATAATATATTACATGATATATGAATTAGCTAAAATCCTCAAAGATCAAATTTTGGTAGAACCTCTCCACTAATTCATCCGAATTTCTCTTAATTAGTTAGAGCTTTTGGAGATTGATTCTCGTGGAGCTTTGAAGAGGTTATTAGCTAAATTCTAAGCTTGATTTAGAGATTGAATTGACTAGCTTCTTTCTCTCTAATCTTGTTTAGAGTTTGGTGAACAGTTGGAGGCAAATCAGTGGGTGATTCGACGAGCAGCGCAACTCCGGATCTTCATAAATGTTTTAGAGAACCTTTGGGGATGATCCTCTTATATTTATTTTAATATATATGTAGATTACATGATATTAGAATAAATATAAAACAATGTACATAAAATTGGCGAAAATATGGTAATCGATCTTGTATGCACGTATAGTTTTTTTAAAAATACACATACATAGGGGTACAAAATCCTACAATTAATTTATTAGTAGCGTATTATACATTGCATTCATGTTATATATCATTTATTTTATCCCATATGTGTGTTACTCGAGTGTTTGTTTGACGTGTTTCAAGGTTTAGGCAATAAAGAAGAGAAAGTCAGAGAAAATGACCTAAATACAAGAAGAATGGTCTGATTTGGGAGGTTTCCGGACTTGTTTGTAATACCCAAGGACTAGACTGTAAGTCAAAAGAGACCCAAGTGAAAACCTAGAGGGACCAAAGTGTAAAGAAATATATTGTGTCATAAAAGTCCATAACATGAGGAGTAAATCAACAATTAAAATCAAATCGGCTCGAGATAATGGACTTGGACTCATCCCCACGTGCAAAAAACCAAACTTAACCGGCTGGCAAAATTCTAGGCTGATCAAAGCAATTTGATCCCCAGTGGCGGATAGTTTTGCTCCTTTTTAGCCCAAATTTTAGCGACGGTTCAGGTTGTTGGGTCAGCAAAATATGCAACATTTAGATTAGAGTCATAGCTGTCGGATTGCACCCATATTCATCTACACCACTATTTTTGTATAAATAACAATATTTCTCCTACCTTTCTTCTACTTCTCCACCTCCACCATTAGAATAGCTTAGGTTTTACCCATTTGGGCTGCAAGAATAAGGATGTGGTTGGAGCTTGTAAAATAGTGTTTTCTTTAATCTAAAGGTAGATTTGGATCCCTCTTGTCATTAGCTTTCTTTCTATCCAATTAGTTTTTGATTTTGTTGGTTAGTTTTCTAGTTAGAGTTTTTTTGTCATGTTTAGTCTTAATCTCTTGCTTTCTATGTTTGTTATTATGATTAGTGAGTAGATCCACTACATTTGGGGTGGAGGTGATGTAGATTATGTGATGTGTTGGTGATGAGTTCTTCTTAATTGTGTAATTTCATATGCTTAATGTAGATCTATGCATGTAACTTGTTAAAACTTGTATTAGATGAGATAATGACCACACTAAGTACTTGTCTCATGCTAGATCTAGAGTTTATCTTATTGCTTGTAAATGATCATCTTGTTATGGTAAATGGTTTGTTATGTATGGATGCTTCATTAGTAGAGAATGCATGAATGTATTGAGTTGTATGAATGATTAATTGATGTCCTAATGTCCACACTAGGTACTTCATTAATTCTTGAGAACTCAAAGTGCATTTTAACTTCATGTCTAACTATATTAGTCATGTATTCATGTAAATGTAATTGATGTTAATTAGACTCCACACTAGTTTCTAGTTGATTTCACATACTTTACACATTTGTGCCTCATGTAATCAAGACTCACTCACACACACACACCCCTACGCACCTCCACTCCATAGAGGTTTAGTTTAATTGTTGATTAATTCTTCGTTTAGTGTAGTTAGTTAGTATAATCCATTCATACTTCTCTCATTTCCTACTCGAATATGGTAGTCACAACAACACTCATAACTTATTGAGATTCGACCCGTATTTGTCACGTCTTCACCGACGTCGTGCACTTGTGGTTATTAAAACGACCAATCATCCATTTTATTAGAGAGCGGATTGCATTAAATCTGTTAACTACAAAGTATGTTAGTTCAAAATTGCAGATTGCTGATGTATTCACTAATACTCTCTCTGGAGAGGGGTTTCTTTGATTTGCGTTGTAAACTTGGTCTTATGGGGGTGTTTGTGCAGAAGAAGCATGTGGAAAATGAATTCTGGAGGTCAAAAGGAAAGTAATGGAAAACAGAATCCAACGGAATTAAAATTATGTTTGACCAAATTCTATTGTTTGTGCCTGGAACTTGATTATGATGGAATTCAAATTCTGTTATTTGCGCACATCACTCGAATTACAATAAAATGTAAAAATAATGTATTTTTGTTATTGGTATTTTCAAATAATGAAAAAGATAAATGAATATTAAATAAACCAAATACAAATAAATAATATAAGAACACGAACATAAAATAATTAAGGATAATGTTTTAGTCCATTTAAATGTAACAACAATTAAAAATAAAATTGCTATAAATTCTTTGATCTAATAATCTTCGAACATATGCTTGTCACTCATCGTTATAAATTCTTTCATCTGCTATAGGTTTAAACATTTGTGTATTTGCAATGCTAAACACGTTATGCTTAATGATTAACAAATTTGTCATGGTTCTTCTCCTTTTTTTTTCTTCATCTTCTTCTATCACCTGTCATAATGATTTCGTTCCTTCCATTTGAAAACTAATAGTCGGGAAATATCACAACATGGTATACACTTTGAAATATCACATAAAGATAATATTAAGATGATGATAACATTGGTAAGCCAAAAAAAATTCACATCACAAAAAATCACATTAACCCAATGTCATCTAAAAAAAGTACATATTATTTTTTAAGACAAAATACATTGTTACATGTCATCCAAATCCCACCTCAACCAATCAGCACGCATTTTATGTTGGGTTCATGACGCGGGTTCCTTTTCAAACATTAGGTTTGTCCTTTTTAACCTTCTGTGTATACCATTTCAGTTTGGGGGTACTTTTTTATCCTTTTTAAATAGAGACTGTCCTTTTTAATACATTGGTTTGTCCTTTTTAACCGTGTTACACACGTGAGTGTCCACTAATTATACATGTCCAAATAAACCACCTCCACCGTATAAACCAAAGAAAGCGCATCCAAATAAACCACATATTATATGCTAACATATAAAACAGTAATTATACATGTCTAAATAAACCACATAACTTTGGATTATATGCTAACATATAAAACAATAATTATACATGTCTAAATAAACCACATAACTTTGGATTATATGCTAACATATAAAACAGTAATTATACATGTCTAAATAAACCAAATAAACCACCTCCACCGTATAAACCAAATAAACCACATCCAAATAAACCTTTTAAGAATGGCAAGAAAAATACACATAATTTTTAACCCAAAAAGTCACGATCATGAGAGGGAACAAGACTAAATGATAGGATTCCGGCGAGGAATCCGATCAAAACCGTCGACCACACCTCCGAGAGATGCAGATTTCGAACGAGTCAACAGTTTGACTCAAATAAAAGCAATAATAGTGGATTCGAGCTCCACCAAGCTCCAGTGGAAGGATTCGAGCTCCTCCGGTTCCAGATAACACCAAATTTGGGGTGGACTAAATGTTGCCCTTTTTTGTATTTCTTCTTCTATTTATATTGGGGAAAAACCTCCTCCAGAGTAGAGGAGATAAAAAAACCCGAACCCTAATCTAATTACAAGTGTTTTAGAGCTAATAACGCTCTCAATTTAGCTAATCGTCCATACAAGAAATTAAATGGAAATTCACCGTAAAATGCAAAGAAATAAAAGAACTCGCGGGAGGAGAAAGAGGAACAGTGTTGGAATAGCAATTGGTTGATGTAATCGGTTTATCGGGTGTGCCTGCGGACGCCGTCGAATTGAACTTATCTCCTTTCATCTGCAACGTCCACTCACGTTTAACAGCTCAAACAGTGCTAACAAATACCTGCCTTAACGACTCCCACTCTCAACAGTGCTTACTCGATCCCAATCATTGAATGCCCCCTGGACGGCTCCTAACACTCCCCCCTCCTTAGCTTAATCCTTGACTTCAAGGATGAAGGTGGGAAAACGCTTTCTGAATTTTCCCATTTCTTCCCACGTAGCTTCTTCTACTTCTCTTCCCCTCCATGAATTAGTAGCTCTACCCCTGCTTGATTTCCCTTCTTACATAACCTTCTTCCTAAAATCTTCAATGGTTCCTGAAATTCCCTGGCTGTTTGATCCATTTGGAGTGGAAGTTCAGTTATGATGGGATGATCTCCATGGAATTTCTTGAGCTGAGAGACATGGAAGACATTGTGGATCTTTGATTGTAGAGGGAGTTGGAGTTGATAAGCCACAGACCCTACCTTATTCATCAATAGGTAAGGTCCATAATACTTAGCTGCCAGCTTTTGATTGCTCCTCTTGACAACTGAATCCTGCCTGTATGGTTGTAATTTTAAATACACTTTATCTCCTACTTCAAAGCACCTTTCTGTTCTCTTTCGATCAGCTTGGTTCTTCATCCTGCATTGGGCTTTTTCTAGTTGAAATTTGAGCTCTTTTAAGACTGCATCTCTAGATTTAAGTGCAAGAGCTACATTCTCTACTTTGGCTGTCCCTGGTACATAAGTCATTACGGTTGGAGGTGGTCTGCCATATACTACTTCAAAAGGAGTGGCGTGGGTAGAAGTGTGGTAGTTAGTGTTATGCCAAAATTCTGCCCAAGCCAGCCATTTACTCCATTCTTTGGGTTGTGTATAACAAAAACATCTTAAGTAGGATTCAAGGCACCTATTCATGACTTCAGTTTGACCATCAGATTGAGGGTGATAAGCAGTGCTGAGATTGAGTTGGCTTCCCTGCAATTTGAATAACTCTAGCTAGTAGACCACATCCCTATCACTCACAATGGATTTTGGGAAGCCATGTAGCTTAACTACAGTAGATATGAACTCCTGAGCCACCACTGAAGCCGTATATGGATGTTTGAGAGTCATGAAGTGGACATACTTGGATAATCTGTCCACCACCACCAAGATGCAATTCCTATGATGAGATGGGGGAAGACCTTCAATAAAATCCATAGGAATATCCTCCCAAACATGTTCAGGCACAGGCAAGGGTTGCAGCAACCACGCTGGGGAAGTGGTTTCCCCTTTACACTTCTGACAGACCTCACAATTCTTGATATAATCTTTGACATCTTTGGACATCCCTTTTTAAAAGAAATTGAGTTTCACTCTTTGAATAGTTTGCAAATATCCAGAGTGGCCAGCCATAGGAGTGCTATGAAATTCATGTAAGAGTTTGGGTATGATATCAGATCCTTTCAGCAGAAGGATTCTTCCCTTATAGTATAGTACCTTCCCTTTCAACTTGTATTTCAGGTGGTCTAACTCTCCTTCCTCCTATTGCTTCTTTAAATTCTTGTACTCTTACTCGTGCTCATACAACCCTTGGATCTCTTGAAACCAATTAGGAGTAATTTGGGTGATGATGGCTATGGCTGGGGTAGCCATGGGGAACTCCTCTTCAGCCAATCTAGAGAGAGCATATGCAGCAGTGTTCAACCTTCCCTTCTTGTACTCCACTTTGAAATCCAATCCCATGAGTTTAACAAGTCATTTATGTTGAGAGGGGTGTTGAATTCTCTGTTCCAACAAGTATTTGAGTGCTTGGTGATCAATTTTGATGATAAAGGGATTATTCAAGAGATATGACTTCCATTTAAGCACAACCACCACTAGTGCTTCTAGCTCTTTCTCATAAGTGGATAGATGTAATTTCTTGCCCTTGAGCTCTTTACTCATGTAAGCAATGGGTTTACCACCTTGCATTAACACAGCTCTCACTCCTACTCCACAAGCATTGCATTCTATTTCAAAGGGTTGATGGAAGTTAGGAGTGCCCATTACAGGAGCTTGCATCATGGCTCCCTTTAGTGCTTCAAATGCTTCTTGAGTTGCTGCATTCCAACTGAATTTATCTGTCTTGAGGAGTTTAGTTAAGGGAGAAGCTATCACTCCATAAAGTTTAATAAATTTTCTGTAATACCCAGTAAGGCCCAAGAATCCTCTTAAAGACTTGAGAGATTTAGGAATCGGCCAATTTCTCATCACTTGAATCTTCTCTGGATCGACTGAAGCCCCTTCATTTGAGATCACATGCCCCAGATACCCTACTTGTTGTTGGCCAAACACACATTTGGAAAACTTCACACATAATTGATGCATACTCAGTAAGTTCAAGGTTTGTGTCAAATGTTGCAGATGTTCTTTCCACTCAGGGTTGTATATGAGGATGTCATCAAAGAATACTAAGATGAATTTTCTCAGATGTGGTCTGAAGATGTCGTTCATTAAATTTTGAAAGGTGGAGGGAGCATTAGTTAGCCCAAAAGGCATAACTAGATACTCATAGTGGCCATCATGAGTCCTAAATGCAGTTTTATGGATGTCTGCTTCACTCATTCTAATCTGGTGGTATCCTGACCTTAGATCCAACTTGGTAAAATATACTGCCCCATGTAACTCATTCAGCAACTCATCAATTAAAGGAATAGGATATCTATCCTTTAAGGTATTCTGGTTGAGAGCTCTATAATCAACACACATTCTCCATCCACCATCATGTTTCTTCACTAATAACACTGGTGAGGCAAATGAACTTGAGCTGGGCCTTATGATTCCACTTGATAATCCTTCTTTAATGGTATCCTCAATTATATTTTTCTGGTAAGGTGAGTGTCTGTAAGGAGCAAGTTTAACCGACTTGGATGCATCCACGAGTGGGATATGGTGGTCATAACTCCTGTGGGGAGGCAACCCTTGGGGTTCAACAAACACTTCTGCAAACTGAAATAATACCTTTTGAAGATCAAGAGGTTGTATTTGTTGCAGCTGCTCATGAGAAGCACTATGATCCTCCCCTACAGCATGTAATTGAATGAGATACAGTTGAGTAGATTGTCTGACTTCCTTCTCAACTTGTTCTTCAGAGATGCTTACCAAAGGTGGATTTTTTAACCCTTTCAACTCATACTTCTTGTCACCCAAACTGAACTGCATGGTCTTTTCCTTTAGATTCCAGGTGATAGTATTCAAGCTGCTAAGCCATGTTAATGTGTAACCCTTGCAGTTTAAGGTGGACTATTTCAGTTAATCCCAGCCCTGGTACTTTATCCCCAGAAGCCACCATCACTGGTTGAGTGCCACCTTTTTGTAAGGGTAACCCCAACCTCTTTACCACCTTTTGATCCACAAAGCTATTGGTACTCCCAGAATCAATAAGCATTATCACTTGCTTCCCCTTAATGGTTCCTGTCACTCTCATGGTAGAGTCAGTGACTTGTCCTCCAATGGCACACATGGATATGTTTAGGGTTTCAATATCTTCACTGGGAAGGGGTTCTTCTCCTACTCTAACTCCTCATCTTGACATAGTTGCATGGCAAACATTTTAGCAGGGTCACACTTATGATTCCTGTGCCATTTATCCTCACAATAAAAACATAACCCTTTCTTCTTCCTCTCATCTTGTTGAGCTAAGGTTAACCTTCTAATAGGGGGTATCACTTTGTCTTCACTTGACTTGGGGTTGGAAGTTCTGGGAAATGAATTGGTTGTCCCTTGTCTAGGATGTGAGAGGGAAACTCTGGATAACCCTGGATTCTGATTATGATTAAGCGACTCCTTCAAGTACCTCAACTTCTTTTCTTGCAATACAGCTAGGCTCATGGCTCTGGGAAGATTATCAGGATCATAGGACTCAACTTCCGCTCTAATATCAGGCCTAAGACCCCCTAAAGATAGCCCAATCTGATCATGTTCTACCAAGCAACATTTAACACTCAATCTTCTAAACTCCTTATTGTACTCTTCCACATTTCCCACCTGACTTAATTGTTTTGTAGCAGTAGCTGAATTCTCATAAGGTAGGGCATAACTCTTCTCCAACTCACAGCAGAAAAAATCCCAATCCATATGAGAGTGATTTTTTTGCATCCACCAAAACCATTCCAAGGCATCACCATACAAGTAACTAGAGGCACAGAATACTTTTTGATTATGGGGAGTGGAGTTCACCCTGAAGTACCTGTTACACCTAAAGAGCCACTGATTTGGATCCGAGGGACCATCATAATCCAACATCCTCGCACGCCCTTCAGTGTTTACTGGCCTCCCATAGGAGTATGCTTTGGGATCTGATCCTTTTTGGAAGGGATCCTCTTCACGAAATGCTGGGGGAGTGTTGGTTTCCACGGCCTTAAGCCTACTGGACAAGGTGAGAAGGTCTCCAGTAAATTGGCGCGAGAGACTACCTATCTTCTGTTCCATTCCATCTATCCTCGTACTCTGGACGGTCAGCAACCGGATGACCTCACCGTTCTGATTTACCAGCCACTCCATCTCTGATGACAGGTGTTGTTCTAGATCTGTGCCTTTGCCAGGGTCTAGGTGCTTCTCCGCCATTCGACTGGTCCAACCTGGCTCTGATACCAATTTGATAGGATTCTGGCGGGGAATCCGATCAAAACCGTCGACCACACCTCCGAGAGATGCGGATTTCGAACGAGTCAACAGTTTGACTCAAATAAAAGCAATAATAGTGGATTCGAGCTCCACCAAGCCTTAGTGGAAGGATTCGAGCTCCTCCGGCTCCAGATAACACCAAATTTGGGGTGGACTAAATGCTGCCCTTTTTGTATTTCTTCTTCTATTTATATTGGGGAAAAACCTCCTCCAGAGTAGAGGAGATGAAAAACCCCCAACCCTAATCTAATTACAAGTGTTATAGAGCTAATAACGCTCTCAATTTAGCTAATCGTCCATACAAGAAATTAAATGGAAATTCACCGTAAAATGCAAAGAAATAAAAGAACTCGCGGGAGGAGAAAGAGGAACAGTGTTGGAATAGAAATCGGTTGATGTAATCGGTTTATCGGGTGTGCCTGTGGACGCCGTCGGATTGAACTTATCTCCTTTCATCTGCACCGTCCACTCACGTTTAACAGCTCAAACAGTGCTAACAAATACCTGCCTTAACGACTCCCACTCTCAACAGTGCTTACTCGATCCCAATCATTGAATGCCCCCTGGACGGCTCCTAACACTAAATAAACCAAATAAACCAAATTGGAACAAGACTAATTACTGTGACTTCAACAATGCACGAAAGGAGACCAAGTTCATACAAGTAAACATATTTTTAACCAAAAAAAAGGATTTTTGAAGTGAAAATCTTACCAACGGAGAGAGACGGAGAGGGCCGGAGGAGGCGTTTCCGGAGAGGAGGCGGTTCCGGAGAGGGGTGGTTCGTTGGAGAGAGGAGAGGGTTTGGAGAAAATGCTAGGGTTTGAGGATTTTCCCTTTGTTTCTTTAGGGGAGGTGAGAAAATTATTTGGGGAGATTCTTTATACTAGAGAATCTAATGGAAAACATTTTACTTTTCAAATGTATGCACAAACAAAAGGAAAATGTGGAATCAAAGGAAAAATATTTTTTTCCATTGAATTCTTAGTGCACAAACCCCCTTTATCTCGACCAAGTTTAAGGGGGTGTAATAGAAGATGTTGGTGGGCCTGGCTCGTATGTGTTGTAAATGCCCAAGCCTAGTCCGTGTTATAATGGGTCGCAACAGATTCTGTTGGGGTTATTAGATCCAGTTGTACACCATCTTCCCCCTACATATATCAAATCCCTCTCAGATCCGAGTTAAGTTCTCAAGGGCCGTAATTTTTTTAATTAATAATATTTTAATTAAAATTTCGAAAACTAAGAAAGGAAAAAAAATACTCCGATCGCGGGTCCGTGAAGTTTGTTTTTAAATTTTTTTTAGTTAAAATCAAATTAAGTGTGTTCTTAATCTTAATTCTTTTTTATTATCTTAATTGTTTTATTATTAATCTTATCTTCCCGTAACATTTTCTGATTTATTTGATAATCGTCAATTAAAAGGAGATATTTTCTCGATTTTTATTATAGCTCTTGCAGCCGCTGAAGCTGCAATTGGGCTAGCCATTGTTTCCTCAATCTATCGTAACAGAAAATCAACTCGTATCAATCAATCTAATTTGTTGAACAAATAGTTGTAATCATATAATTGTGTATTAATTGTATATAATAAATAATAGAATATTTTAATGTATAATAAAATAATTTATTTATTATCTTTTTAATCTTTTTATTGTTTTGAATATTTCTAATTTAAAATTTTCGAATATTAGAAATATTGGCCGAATATTAGCTAAAATCAAATCCGTGAAATTAAATCTTAATTTAAAAAAATCTCAACTAGTTTTTATTATCTTCTCGGGGTTCGCACGACACTTCTCTTCTAGTTTTTCTTCCATTCGGGACTCGCACAACACTTATTTCCCAGCTTATCTTGGACTCAGGTAAATTTTACGCAAATTTTTACTTAAGAATATTTTAAATTAAGATTTAATTTCTTTGTTAAATTAAAATTATTTGGAATTGTTTTGTTATTTTCTATTATATTTAATTTTAAATATTAGTTGTATTTATGTATATGTTTATAATTAAATTAAATGTATATACATTTAAAATTTGTATAACGTACATTTACGAAATTTATTATATAATATAAGTATTTGGAATAGTTATTTATTATTTTATGTTAAATTAAAATTTAAATATTAGTTGTATTTATGTGTTAAATTGTTATAACTTTCATTATTTCTATAACATGCAATTTGTCATGAAATGTACGAGTAAATTGTTTTTAATTATTATAATTAATTATGTTTTTATTTTCATAACAGTTGTTTTGTCAAAATAAGTCATTTAAGTAGAAGTCGCTCTGTACAAAACGAACGTGAGTATAATGATGCAGTGGATAGAGAGACTATTTCCCCACTTCTCGGAATACCAAATTGCATGTTCAGAGTCAATGATATTTGCACAAATATAAGTACCAAAAAAATCATATTGTGTTAATTTTTCTAAATATTTAAATTACATTTTCTTAATTGATGTATTTTTCACAATATATTTGAATATATTATAGTCGGAGGCCGTTTTGGAATGTCGTGCACATCGTCCAGTAATTCCTTTCCACGATTGTTTTAGTCAAGCACTCAAAAATTTGGGATTATATCAACTTGCCCAAATAAAACATACAAGGACAGACAATAGATTGATTACTGCACTTGTAGAGCGTTGTCGTCATGAGACTCACACTTTCCATTTACCGGTTGGGAGGTTGGATTAACATTGCAGGATGTTAGCTGTTTGTGGGGTCTACCTATCAGTGGTATTCCAATAATCGGGCACAGTGATCGAGACAGTCGTGAGTTAATTAGAAATTCCTTTGGGATTGATATAAATGCCGAGATTATGAAAAAATGTAAAAGAACGGTAGGGGGAGATGAGCCACAAATTTTCAAAGAGTCCGGATTTAGCATCAGTTTGCAATGGTTGCGGGTAAATTACGGGAATCTGCCGGATTTTCCCACGGATGAAGAAGTGGCACAATATACACGGGCTTTCATTTTAGATTTGTTTGGATTCATGGTTTTCCCTGATAGCTCTGGGACAGGTGTTCCAGTTATGTATTTGAGTTTTTGCAGGTGTTGGATAAGCCTATAGTATACAATTTGGGTGCGGCCGTGCTTTCATGTTTATATCGTAACTTGTCTATTTCATGTCAAACTGGTAAGAAGAACATTGGTAGTGCATTATTACTTGGCCAAATGGGTAAACCACGAGCTTCTTTGAACACATTGTTCAGACACTCCGCAACATTGCTTGTCATTATTCCCCATCTTTGGCCTCCGTCGTGACACAACGACCACTTACTAGGAACCTATGGTTCATTCTCATTTGTTTCATCTTTTTTCCCAATCCCTTTAATGTACTGTAATGCATCTTTACTCCAATACTCAACTTGTTCCAAACTGGCTTTGAAATCCTACGGATTACTGTGTCTCCATGCTGTCTTGAAGGCATCAACTGCATATTGATTCTTACAATTTTTTACCAAATTTTCGGCAAGATGTTGTGCGCATAAACGGTGAACTGCTTCATTTCCTTCCTCGTGCCAACCGTAACCGGGATTCCTAAAAATGTGTTTAATTGCAGCATGTCGATCAGATATGACACATATCTTCCTATCTCCAATCACATCTCGTCGCAACCATCTCATAAACCATCCCCAATTGGATATATTTTCCTTCTCAACGAGCCCAAATGCAAGAGGCAGTAGTTGATTCTCAGCGTCGTACCCAACACCAACAAGTAACATTCCTTCGTATCTACCTTTAAGAATGAGGCGTCTATGCTGATAACAGGACGCAGATATTTGAATGCCTGAATACAAGGACCAAAAGCCCATGCTGCACATTTAAGCTGACAGACACCAGCGCATGGTAAAGGGTCAGAATGAACTACAACTTTACTTCCAGGATTTGATTGTTTAATAGCATTTAACAATTGAGGCAACAAAACATATGAACCCGACCAACTTCCAAACATGTATGCAACAGCAATCTCGCGGGCACGCCATAATTTATTGTACTTTGGATTAACACCTGGAAATATTTTTCTTACCAGACCAAGCACCTGTTTAATCGGGAGCGAGACATTATTTTCGACATCTTAATGGATGATATCAGTCATCATCTTTGCAGTCAGCTGAGCATGATCAAATCGGGCAGCTGTGGACCTGCATATATGCTTATACGGACATTTGCTTATAGACCATGCATCACCCGAACCGGTCCGTGCAGCGTACAACATCCAACTACAATTTTCATCTTTACATCTCACCCTATATTTGGTTTTGCTGCTGTCTTGCACCTTGATCTCCCGATTATTGTCAATATGTCATTTCGATATTGCGTTCTTCAGAGCGTCTTTTGATGAGAATGTTTGATTCTCAGCTAACGGACCTTCAACTATTACGCTGCTTTCTATAAATGATGTATCTGCAGGAACCCAACTAGAACAATCATGAAAGCTTTTAGCTGGGTGAACCCAACCCCTCCCTCTAAATGGGTTGTATTAGCTTAACTGACTCACGTTCGGACCAATATCTTCATCTTCCTCAACCTCATCAGCATCCTCATCGTCCTCACCTGATGATTCATTCTCTGTATCTATATTGTAATCTTCGTCATCATTTTCTTCTTCATCATCTGTTGGTATAGGCACGAAATCAGAAGTTTTATTCGTAGGTCGACTGGTTTCTGCTATGGTGTTTGCATCACATGATTGTTGAGATATGAAATCTGCACCACTACTACTACCCGGTTGGTTACCTGTAAACATCTCAGCCCTCCACTCAATTTCCACAGGATTCAACTGTACATATAACTCCATCATTCTCATTTTCGAATAAGCTGTTTCATAGGCTATTCTCCAGGAATTCTCATCATATACAGACATCACATTAAAAAAAAGTAACTGGTTGGTGCAATGTTGCAACGATATTGAATATTCATCGAGTACTGAGATTCTTCGACATTCAAACCTTGATAAATCCAACTCTTAAGTTCTTCTAAGGTTACATTTTTGCTCGCTGAAAGTGTAAGTCTTGGACCTATCGTGTACTCTACACCGTAACTTGCATTTTGAATTATTTCACCGCCAAAGTGCACACTTGCCGCAATCATTTGTTTAACTACAATGTAAAATTCTTTAATCAGTTTTATATTAAAAATTACTTCAAGATTTGATATTATTACCAATTATTAATAATGAGAGATAAATAGAAATTAAGAATAAAAAAAAAATTACCTCAAAATTCACCAGGAAAACACACACGGATCAGAAAAATTGATATCACCAGGCACACAATTTGAAGACTGTGAAGAGAGTAGAATTTTCAAGATTTGATATTATTACCAATTATTAATAACTACAAATATAAGAATGAAAAAAATAATTACCTCAAATATCACCAGGAAAGATACACGGATCAGAAAAATTGATATTACCGGGCACAATTTCAAAACTGTGTGGAGAGTAGAAGTGGAAATGTGTGAGGAATTGAAAAAACATTTGGATTGAAAAAAAATGGAGCAGATGTGTATTTATAGGAGGTCGTGCCCATGGATCACGGGTCGCACCCGCGATCGGAGTATTTTTGAATTTTTTTCTTCTTCTTAGTTTTCAAAATTTTAATTAAAATATTATTAATTAAAAAAATTACGGCTCAAGGGCTTATTTATTTCAAGTTTCCTCAACATTACTTACAATATTGAACATTACCATATGTACGTAGTAGTAGTTTTCACTAATTTTTGGTCCTTCAAGTTATTGAACGTTACCATCCGTTGTTTGGTCTCCCAAATTAATCTCAGTCATCTATTATTTATTTTCCAATGAAAACACATATTCATTCTCAATCGTCCACTTTTTTATTCTCAAATTAATCATGACCGTTAAACCATTTAGGACTAAGAAGAGTCAACTATTTTTTATAAAGAAAAACCAAATATTGGGAAGCAATTTCATCATTCTTATCCAGGATCCATATGATCACAAAATTACATATATTTTTTTTGTAATTTCTCCCTTTGAAGCAATGAATCATTTCTTTCACACACCCACTAATCGCATTAATATTATATATTTTTAATATTTATTTCTTTTGATTCCATTTGAAACTATCAGTTGTTTGGTATCTCAAATTAATCACACTCGTCGGTTATTTATTTTCTATTGAAAAAATACAAAATTCAAACTCAAACGTCCATATTCTTGTGCTCAAATTAATCACGATCGTCAACCATTAGGACGAGGAAAATCAATTATTTTTTTGTAAAGCAAGATCCAACTTTCAGAAGCAATCTCATCCTTTATCGTCTAGGATCTTAATCTGACAAAGCGATTATATGTGAACTAATTACCTTGTCTAGAATGTTGGAGATAAGAGTTTTAAGAGTATAGTCCACTATATGTGAAGGTTATGTGAAAGAATTTTTTTAACATACTAAGCTAATAAAATGAAAATAATATTTGACGCAGCCGTGTAACGCAAGGGCTCTTTTGCCTATACTATTATAGTCGTCCCTTGGCATTTAATCGATTTGGTTATGTCTTCGATCGATGGTAGATATCATTATTGCATGTGATAATTAATATGTGGGCTCTACTTATCGGCTTCTTTTCCTTAAAATAGTTTGCAGTTTGCACACACCAAGTTGTAGGGCTGTCGGTCGATTATTACATTTGATGAAGAGTACTATTGTAGTCAATTAGTCATATTGCAGACAGAAAGGAATAAATATCCCATCTTCGCGCATTAGAGGTATTAAATAGAATAGGATAATTCAATAAATGTTTTTTATTAAATATCTTCAACATACTGTACTCTTTTCATGGTATTTTACCAGAATTATCGGCAAATTTAATTTCAGAAGAAACCATTTTTGTTCTACGTACGTTGAAATCATCATAAGATTTAATTTCAAATGAAGTTACGGATACCGTATACCATGTATTTTTCTTATTATTTTGAATTACATACAATTTATAGATTTTGCGTGCGTGTTAGAGCAACCTTAACGGGTGCTCTTTCTCGGGCGCCCAGTCCGGGGGCCACGTGCCCCCCGGATTGGTTAAATTTTGTTTTTTTGTTTTAAAGAAAAAGATTAGTTATATATAATTAGGTTAATGTATTGATTAGTTAAATTGTAATTTAATTAATTAGGTTATGAAAATTAATTGTAAAATTATTTTATGATTAATTAAATTGTTTTTGATTTATTAAGATATAATTAAATTTAAAATTTAAAAATATCATATACGAAATTCAGATAAACTAAGTCACAAAACACTAGTACAATACTCTTAAACTTCGGATACGAAATACAATACATTTACGGATACGAAATACAGTCATCATGCGGATACGAAATTTAAATAGATACTACTACAACAATACTGATAAACTACGAAACACATTAACTCCAAATGAAAACAAAAGCACCTACAGAAATCCTTTTGATTTAGCCAACTCCTTGAGTTCAGAAAGTGTTTCTTTATCGAGCTCGTCCTTGTTTACCTTCTTCATCAGAGAGAATAGCACGTCGAGCTTCTTGTTGTTGAGTTCCTTTTGGAACTTCACCTCATCTTCTTGTTCTTCGTAACGCATGTATTTCTCTCTCTCACTTTTGCGCTATATTCAATTTGTTTTTCCAGTTCTAACATATCGGGATCGAGTTGCGCCTCAACTGGTTGTTTCCCCTTATTTTTTTTGCTTTTTGAACACCTTCTGGACGAGGACATTGTTCAAACACAATTTCATCTATTGACGGTGTTGCGTGACTCCCATCGTCGTCGGTGCTTTTTCTTTTCCCGCTACTCAAACTCTCCGGACTTTCTGCGGTGGCGTCTCCTGTGGTTACTCCAAGCGCAACAGAATCTCATTTAGGGTACCTGCGCAACATCAGTCACACATGAATGTACTGAATTTTGGTGTTATGTGTGTTGGCTTTTTGGCCTTAATCCTTGTTTTGATGATTTAATCAACCTAATCTTAATCATAAGTAATGTAGAGTAGCACACATATTGCATTGCATATATATTGCATGTGCTAACCTCTACAAGTGATCAAGACTCATGGAAGGAAGGAAATCAAGTCAAGATTTGTAATAAAGCTATATGAAGATTTGTAATTTTGATTTTATTTTGAGTGTTAGGAACATGTGTAAATTGAGCATACAAGAGCTAAAAACTTATCACATTCACACTAGGTTCCCTGTAGGAGTCACACTCAAAATCTCATATCATTTGGACTCCATTAGATCACTCAAACCTTAGTCGGAAATCACTTAAAAGATAAACCCAGAATTCCTGTGTGAAACGGTCGACCGAACCAGTTCTCAGTTCGACCGGTTTATAACAGACTCTCCACAGTGATTTTTCCGAACTTTACCGGTCGACCGGTTCTACCTTTTCGGTCGACCGATCCTGGATTTTATTATGGCCGTTACCTTTGTCGTATTCCTATAACGGTCGTATTCGTATAAAACAAACTTAACCCCAAAATACATTCGGTAACCAGTCGAACAACGACCTTGTTTCGGTCGACCGGTTGAACGCTTATTCTGTCCCTGCTATCAGTCGACACATTCTTCGTTCGACCGTTGCACCTTTGTCTCAATCGAATCCCCTTATCGGTCGACCGCCCCATACTTTGGTTCGACCGATTCACTTAAGTAGAGTTAAGTTCTAGCCCGTTTGTCCGACCGATTATTTATTTTGTTCGACCGTTCTCTTTGAAATCAGGTTAACGGTTGACCGGTTTATTAGTTTAGGTCGACCGGTTCTAGACAGATTTGCAGTCCAATTTTCTGCTTTGTGTATCTTACACAAAACCCAACCAAATCTATCCCCAACGGCTAGAATACCTTAGGAGCTTATAAATAGAGGATCAAGACTTGTTGTTAACACAACTCTCCAACTCCAATTGTCCCAATTCATTAGAGAGAAAACTCCAATCCTCCAAGCTCCAAATTAGCTACCCAAAGCCTAATTTCCACATCATTCATCACTCAAACATCTAGCAATTGTTGTGCTCAATTAGAGAGTGAATCTCACTCAGTTACATTTGTTGTCAAGAGAGCAAGGGTCTTGGTGAAAGCCCAAGACACAAGTATAGACTTTGGTGTGAGCCCGAAGTGATCCTTCTCGGATTGTGAGAAGAGGATTCCAAGCTCGGCGAGGGTTGTTTGCGAGTTTGACAGTTGTAAGGATTTGTCTCCTGGCCCGGAACGGGGAGCGGATAGTGAAGTCATAGGCAGAGCTCAGTGATCCGAGCGGAGCTTGCAAGAGAGGACTAGGACCCGGGTGGGGTGTCGAACCTCTATAAATCCCCCGTGTCATTGTGGTTTGCATTATCTTCCTCTACTTGCTTGTTTAGTTTTAATTTCCGCTGCATTTCTTTGATTGTCTAAACAAGTAGGTAATTAGCATTAAATTGTTAATTAGAGTTTGTGGACCCATAACCCACACGATCCAACAATGGGTTCGTTCGTAGATGATTTGCGCTTCTTTGATGACATCGTCCTCGTTGAAACCACTTCTCTTCCTCTGCACCGCCTGGTCGAAGCAACCAACCCATTAGTTCACACACGGCGATGTACGCCGCCATCGTCCCTTCAATGACTCATCGTTACGCTCTACTGCACCTTGTTCGGCTGATTCATTGAAGATGCGCTCCACACGTCTCTAGAAGGACCTCATTTTTTGGTTTGTCCCAACCACAACATCGCCACTTACAACCACGTAAGCCGAGACGAGTCTTTGATCCTCTTATAAGGACCACGATTTTTGCGACCTCATCGTCGTGGTTTTGCGTGTTCCTTGACGACTTGGAGGTCGAACGACATTTTCGTCATTCACATCAGGTGTAATGCGGCTCACATTTGCACTACTTTCACTACTTAGGAGGCGAGTATACATACTCATTGGGAATTGGGTTTGACCTTCTTCCTGAGTTGGCGGGTAGTGTGGATTGTGCTGGAATTGTTGATATTGATGTTCTGGGTAGAACCCTGAGTGTGAGAAAAATTGGTTTTTGTAGGATGAGTGGAATCCAGGGTGTGGGATGAATTGATTTTGGTAGGATGGGTGGAATGCAGGTTGTTGGACAAATTATTGGGTTGGGGGAGCCTCTGAGGCCGGATTTGGGTGTGGTTTTTCGTTGTGTTGGGTGGGGTTTTGTTGTTCTTAGAACGCATGCTCTGATACCATGTTGATTTGAACAGTATTAGTGAAAATGGTTCTATTGATTTAGGGTTTTTGATGTACTACTTATACATGTGATTTACAAAGAACATAGTCATTGTAGGCTTTCCTTGTCAGTTACAAATCATGCTTGATTTCCTTGATGTTTCCTTCATTGAGAGATCCTGGGATCTTCAAGATCTGCTTGATTGTCTCCAGAACATGCATGTTCTTCTAACGGGTATATCTTGCCATATTTCAACACCTTTCGGTTTGTTTCCATAGTAGAAGGTCAAACAGATGCTTGGTTGTCTCCAGACTCACCTTTCGGTTTGTTTCGATAGGGGTGTTAACTGGTTTAGATCTTATTTTCCCGGTTTCATGTAGAAGGTCAAGAGTGTATTTCCTTTGGGATAAAAAAGGACTCTTTCTATCCCAGAGGAAATACACTCTTGACCTTCTACATGAAACTGGGAAAATAGGATCTAAACCAGTTAACACCCCTATCGAAACCACACCCAAATCCGGTCAACTCTCTAGATGACTTTTATAGGGTGCATGCATAAATTGACTTATTACGCTAACTGCATAGGTGATGTCAGGTCTAGTGACCGTGAGGTATATGAGTTTACCAACTAATCTTTGGAATTGTCCTAAATCTTCAACAGGTTCACCATCATCTAGACTCACCTTTCGGTTTGTTTCGATAGGGGTGTTAATTGGTTTAGATCCTATTTTCCCGGTTTCATGTAGAAGGTCAAGAGTGTATTTCCTCTGGGATAGAAAGAGTCCTTTTTTTGAGTGAGCAATTTCAATTCCAAGGAAATATTTCATGGTGTCTAGATCTTTGATATCAAATTTAGATTTGAGGTAAAGTTTGACTAATGATATTTCTTCATCATTATTTCCAGTTATAATAATATCATCCACATATACTAAGACAATTATGGTGGTTTTAGGAGAACGTTTAGTGAACATGGAGGCATCAGCAGAACTCTTAGAAAAACCATAAAGAAGTAATGAGTGACTGAGTTTGGCATACCATGCACGAGGAGATTGTTTAAGCCCATATATGGACTTGTGAAGTTTGCATACCTTGCCTGAATCTGATTTGTAACCTGGGGGAGGAGTCATATAGACTTCTTCTTCTAAGTTGCCCTGCAAAAAAGCATTCCTAACATCCATTTGGAAGAGATTCCATCCTGAGTTAACGGCTACAGAGAGGAGAACACGAACGGTGTTCATCTTTGCGACAGGAGCAAAAGTTTCTTGGTAATCTAACCCGTATGTTTGAGTGTATCCTTTAGCAACTAAGCGAGCTTTAAATCGTTCTATAGTACCATCACTATTGTACTTAATTTTGTATATCCATTTACAACCTACTGGTTTTATTCCTTTGGGAGGAACAACAAGACTCCACGTTTTGTTGGTTTCTAGAGCTTTTAGTTCATCTTCCATAGCCTTAAGCCACTTAGGGTGCTGACACGCCTCATAAAAGTTGGTGGGTTCTTTAATTTTGTCTATTTGACTTAAGAAGGCATAGTAGGTAGGTTTTATTTGGGAGTAGGACAAGTAGTCCTCGATAGGGTAGGTAACGTGGGATACCACATAGTCTTGGAGTCGAGAGGGTGGACGAGTACAACGGGTGGTCCTTCTTGGAGGAATACCTTCATCATCTCCCCCTTGGTCGTCCACTTGAGGAGGTGGTACGAGGTCTTCGTGAGTAGGTGTAGCGGTGACCGGAGGTGCGGCTGTGGGTGTGTTGAGGATGTCTGCAATCGGTAGAGGAGCTTTGGGTACAACGGAAGGATTGTGGTGTTCGTTGAAGTAGGAGATATGCTCGAAAAAAGATACATCACGAGAAACATAAACTTTACAATTAACGGGGTCATAACATTTGTACCTTTTTTTCTTGACAGAGTATCCTAAAAAGATACATTTGATAGAATTATGATCAAGTTTGTCCAGATGCTTCCTGTGAACAAAACAAGTACAACCAAATATCCGAAGATGGTTAAGGCTTATTTTTCTACCATGTAAAATTTCTAAAGGTTGTTTGTTTTGAATTGTTGAGCTGGGCAAGTGATTTATAAGGTAAGTAGCAGTTAAAACAGCATCTGACCAAAAACATTTTGGAACATTGTTTTGAAAAAGCAAGGACCGGGTGATATTTAAAAGGTGGCGATTTTTCCGTTCAGAGACACCATTTTGTTCAGGAGTGTTTATACATGTGGTCTGATGAAAAATTCCCTTTTGTTTTAGAAAGTTTTGAAAATTGTTACTGGTATACTCGGATCCGTTATCGGATCTGAGTATACTGATTTTAGAGTCAAACATATTTTCAACGAAAGTTACAAACTCGCAAAAAACCAAGAAAGCATCAGATTTAGCTTTTAACAAATATTGCCAAGTTGTTCGTGAAAAATCATCGATAAACGAAATGAAATACTTGAACCCATTATAGGATTCTACGGGAGCGGGTCCCCAAATATCCGAGTGAATCAACTCGAGAGCTCGACCTGTCTTATTTTCTGAATTATAAAAAGGAAGTCTAGTTTGTTTTGATAATCGACATACATCACATAATAAATCATGTTTGAAAGTGGGAAATAATTTTTGCAAAACTATATGAGACGGGTGTCCCATTCTTTGATGCCAAGTTTCATGATTAGGGATTTTTGCAGTCATCCCTTTTGTTTGAGTTTCAAGCACATAAAGTCCGTTGGTGAGTTTTCCTCTACCAATCGTCATCCCTGTGGTGCGATCCTGAAATGTTACATCAAAAGGTGTAAAGACAATGTTACAATTCAAATTTCTTGTGAGTCTAGCTACCGACAATAAATTTGAGTCGAAATTAGGTACATACAAAACATTTTCGGTTATTTTATCATCTAAGAATTGCACTTCTCCTGTACCTTTAATTTTCACTTTGTCTTCATTAGCAACAATGACGAATTTATTTAAAAAATTTAAACTAGTTTTTATGTTATTTATCAACGAGGAATTTCCCGTCATGTGATCAGTTGCACCAGAATCTATAATCCAACTAGAGTTATGTGAATTAATTTCAGAAGAATAAGCATTGCAATTATTTAAGAAGGAAGACATACCTGAGAAATTACCTTTACTTGGGGTGTTGGATTACAAAAAGGAGTTTAATTGGGCTAAAAGGGCACCAAGTTGTGCTGATTCTCCACCACCACCGTTGGATGCATTGTTGGAGTCGGGTATTTGGAGCTCCGGATAGGGAGAGGAAACGGGTGCTCCACCTTGGTTGCTATAAAACCCGTGCTGATTCGAACTCGACCCGATTGTCCCCCATTTCATTTCTTCTCCTTGGTAGCTAGGGTTTCCTCTTTGAGCACCATCGCCGCCTCTCCCGCTAGGGCTTGTGTGGCCGCCGCTCCTCCCATCCCGCCTCTCTGAGCCGTCCTTAGATGGCCGGAGATGCGGGTAGAGGAAGTAGCACGTCGACCGGTTGTGTCCCTGTTTCTTACAGTTATCGTAATATTCGTTGCTTTTATTTCCGAATTTGTTTTTACCTTTGTCGCGAGGGTTGGTGTTGGATTTTGCGGCGACAAACGCCTGATTTTCGTGGGGGTTTTCCGACTGAGCGGTGTGGCTTTTCCGGAGGGTGTCTTCCCGGTTAACCATCGCTATGATGGTCGAGAGTGTGGGGAGTTCCAGCGCCATGAGGATGTTCGATCTGAGCGCTTCGTAACTTGAGTCTAACCCAACAAGGAACGTATAAATACGATCTTGTTCAGCTCTTGCCTGTATTATGTCTGGATCTTTGGTGGGTGGCTCGTAGATGGCGAGTTCATCCCATGTTCGTTTCAGCAGGCCAAGATATTCGGTCACAGTTTTTTGGTTTTGTTTGATCTGCGACAAATCTTGTTTTAGTTTTAAGATATGCGCAAAGTTTTGTTGCTTACCATAATGTTCATGGACGGAATCCCAGAGTTCTTTTGCGCTATTCTTGTACATGAAGATTTCCGCGATCTGATGTTGCATGGATTGGAGTAGCCAGGACATCACGAGGTGATCGGTCTTCTGCCACTCCTCCTGCTTTGCCTCGCTTCCTTGTTCGGTGGATTTGGTGGATTTCCCAGTGAGGTGGTCGAGCTTCCCTTTGCCGCTGAGGGATAGGGAGACGGCTCGCGCCCAGGTGAGGAAGTTTGTCCCATTGAGGGGTTGGGTGGTGAGGTGTTGTGATTCACCACCGTTGTCTGTCATGGCTAGGAGTGGAGGGCGACGGGGTCGCAACCGCCTAGCTTGTCGGCCGGTGATGAGCTCAGGGGAGCCTCTGAGGCCGGATTTGGGTGTGGTTTTTCATTTTGTTGGGTGGGGTTTTGTTGTTCTTAGAACGCATGCTCTGTTACCATGTTGATTTGAAAAGTATTAGTGAAAAAGGTTCTATTGATTTAGGGTTTTTGATGTACTACTTATACATGTGATTTACAAAGAACATAGCCGTTGTAGGCTTTCCTTGTCGGTTACAAATCATGCTTGATTTCCTTGATGTTTCCTTCATTGAGAGATCCTGGGATCTTCAAGATTTGCTTGATTGTCTCCAGAACATGTATGTTCTTCTAACGGGTATATCTTGCCATATTTCAACACCTTTCGGTTTGTTTCCAGAGTAGAAGGTCAAACAGATGCTTGGTTGTCTCCAGACTCACCATATTTCAACACCTTTCGGTTTGTTTCGATTTGTATCTTATATCCATTATCTTACACCTAAGCAATGCTACGTGACGAGTTTTATGTTTAGTTTTCAGGAATAAAGAGGTTTGAAGAGAAGAGCCATGAAAGGACCCAAAAGCAGGAAAAAAGACTTAATTGTGAGACCTAGGGACTGAGATGCAATGGAGAAGGACCTGATCGTAAGACCGAAGGACCTAAGAGCAAAACAGGAAACTCCACACCATTATGGGGAGTATTTTGGCAATTCGATTCGGGTCGGTGCTCCAACAGACCGAGTAGATGCATCCAAGACCAAGACACACTTCAAGAAAAGCCCACAAACAAATCCAGACGGATCTGGATCCTATAGGCCGCCAATTGGCGGTCTGGATCATTCCAGATCCGATAAGTCTTCTCCTGGACGTGTATTATGGTTTGTTTAGGCTATTTTTGGTATTGGTTTAGTCCCACATCGGGGGATTGTCCCCGATTAGCTTTTTCTATGCTTATAAATAGAACTATTCACCTTCCATTGTAATTACCCATTGCTTGGTGGCATTCTCTCTACTAAGGAGTGAGCCTTAAAGCAAAAACTCAAGGTGGAGAAGAATGCTACCTTCAATGTGAGTCATTTGTTAATAAAATAATTCTTCTAGTTTGTTTTAATCTTGTCTTTTAATTTGTGCATGTTTGTTTAGTCTTTCCTTTCCTTTTATGTTTCTTTAATACTTCTTGTCTTCTTAGTTAACTTTCATTTCAGTATTATGCTTTCTTTTGTTAATATAGTTAGTGTAATGAGTAGTGAGTAGTTCCATTCCCATTTGGGGGTGGAGAAATATGTGATATAATCATGTAGTGTATTAAGTGTGTGTTATCTTTATCCATTGATCTTTATATGATTTCCATAACCATCTAATGGGTTTTCACTCTTATCTTTGATATGCTAATGCTCTTGAATGAAGCTTAGCTTATGCTTTGATTAGTGGACCTATTTTATGGGGAATGATAAGGTTAGGATATGGATGAAGTTAATATTTGAAACACAATTTGTTGCTGGCCCTACCTAGCTTCCTTACAAACGGAAGTGAACTGGACTCATGAGAATATTCATTTATATATGAGTTGAAAATTGAATTCTTGTTGCCTTTACCTTAGCTAATGTCTTGTCTGTTTTAATGATGTAGTCTTATCTTAATTCATGTGGAGGCATAGTAGGGTCTAGTCTTTATACTTGAGTTCATTTAGCTTCATTCGAATTATTGTCTTGTATGTTTTAATGATGTAGTGAAATCTTAATTCATGTGGAGGCAAAGTTGGATGTAGTTTTATGATTTCATGCACTACATGTTGTGAGGAGCTTAATTACACACACACACCACACACATATCTTTATATTCACATCATTTCTCTACCCCCTTTGGGGTTTAGTTTTCTTGCTTTTCTTCCATTTCCTTTTTGCATCTTAGTGTAGTTTAGTGTAACCAACCTTTCTCTTCCCTTTCTTCACCTCTCGCCTTCGCACAAACCAAGTGTCGACACACCTCCCCGTGGACGACCCGTATTTGCCACCGCTTCAACGCGGCCGTGCACTTGCGGTTAAATATAAAACGATCAATCAAGTTTTTGGCGTCGTTGCCGGGGAGGTGCTCTGTCCAGACGTTGGTTTGGACGATTCGAGGGGTTTTAAATTTTTTGTTTTTAGTTTTTGTATGTTTCAGGGAACCTGAGGATCAAGGGGAAGCGACTGGAGGAATGGGAGAGCAAAAGACCCCAAAGTGACCGCCAATCAGCGGTCTGGGACCGCCAATTGGCGGCCTGGTGAGCCTCAATTGCTCTCAAATTTGTTCCAGTTGTTATGTTGTTCATTTTAGTTATCTGGGAGCACAATTTTGCATGCTGGGACTTCTAGTTTGCTCCCAGATTTAATTTCAATCCCCTTTAATCAACTTGGACCATAAAACTCAAAGCAAAAGACTAGACTTCTTGCCATCTAGGTAATGCATCATGTGTAGACCTTGCATGCATTTGTCTTTTCTTTGCTTTAAATTTTGTTGTTGATTGCTGGCGTGAGGTACGTGCACCCAAATCTCTCATTCATGCATGTTTCGATCATGCATTAGTTAGTAAGGTGCATCGGGACAAGAGTGAGAGAGCGTTTGATTGGAGCGATTGATTGCTAAATTTAAGCTCAAAACACTACTAAGAAGGGGTTGTCCCATAAAAGATAAGGTGGGGGATTTCATCACCCTTTCCTTGGCCCCAAAAATCACTCTTAATAAAGCCTTAACTAAAAGCAAGTAGACATTGGCCCTAAGGAATTCGGACGCACTAGGAGAGTAATCTAGTCGAGACCGTTGATTGACATCATTTCATTCTCATATTTGTATCTTATATCCATTATATTACACCTAAGCAATGCTACGTGACGAGTTTTATGTTTAGTTTTCATGAATAAAGAGGTTTGAAGAGAAGAGCCATGAAAGGATCCAAAAGCAGGAAAAATGACTTAATTGTGAGACCTGGGGACTAAGATGCAAGGGAGAAGGACCTGATCGTAAGACCGAAGGACCTAAGAGCAAAACAGAATACTCCACACCATCATGGGGAGTATTTTACCAATTCGAGTTGGGTCGGAGCTCCAACAAGTCAAGTAACCGCATCAAAGACCAACAATACCAGAAAGAAAAGCCCACAACAAATTCCAACACGATCCGAAGATTTTGGACCGCTAATTGGCGGTCCATATTGCTCAGGATCCGTCAAAATTTCTCCTGGACTTGTATTAATGTTCGTTTAGGCTATTTTTGGTATTGGTTTAGTCCCACATCGGGGGATTGTCCCCGATTAGCTTTTTCCATGCTTATAAATAGAACTCTTCACCTTCCATTGTAATTACCCATTGTTTGGTGGCATTCTCTCTACTAAGGAGTGAGCCTTAAAGCAATAACTCAAGGTGGAGAAGAGTGCTACCTTCAATGTGAGTCATTGTTAATAAAAGTTTATTTGTTTGTTTTAATCTTGTCTTGTTATGTTGCTTGTTTTGTGTGGTTTGTTGTACTTTGCTTAATTTCTTGTTTAGTAATTTCAGTATCTTAGTTAAATGTTTTCTTTGCTTAGTCTAATCAGTAGTGTAATGAGTAGTGAGTAGTTCCATCCCCATTTGGGGGGTGGAGAAATATGTGATATAATCATGTAGTGTATTAAGTGTGTGTTATTTTTATCCCTTGAGCTTTATATGATTTCCATAACCATCTAATGGGTCTCCACTCTTATCTTTGATATGCTAATGCTCTTGAATGAAGCTTAGCTTATGCTTTGATTAGTGGACCTATTTTATGGGGAATGATAAGGTTAGGATATGGATGAAGTTAATGTTGGAAACACAATTTGTAGTGTATGAACTCTTGTTGCCTTTTCCTTAGCTAATGTCTTGTATGTTTTAATGATGTAGTCATCTTAATTCATGTGGAGGCATAGTAGGGTCTAGTCTTTATACTTGAGTTCATGTAGCTTCATTCCAATCATTGTCTTGTATGTTTTAATGATGTAGTCTTATCTTAATTCATGTAGAGGCAAGATTGGATGTAGTTTTATGATTTCATGCACTACATGTTGTGAGGAGCTTAATTGAACACACACACACACACATCTTTATGTTCACATCAGTTCTCTACCCCCTTTGGGGTTTAGTTTTATTGCTTATCTTCATTTTCTTTTGCATTCTAGTTTAGCATTGTAGTGTAGTTTAGTGTAACCAATCCTTTTCTCCTTTCTTTACCCCTTGCCTTCGCACGAACCAAGTGTCGACACACCTCCCAGTGGACGACCCGTATTTGCCACCGCTTCAACGCGGCCGTGCACTTGCGGTAGAAATATAAAACGATCAATCAAGTTTTTGGCGCCGTTGCCGGGGAGGTGCTCTGTCCAGACCTTGGTTTGGACGATTCGAGGGGTTTTTAATTTTTTGTTTTCAGTTTTTCTTAGTTTCAGGGAACCACAAGGTCAAGGGGAGGCTACTGGAGAAGTTTGAGGAAGCGACGACCTAAACAGACCGCCAATCAGCGGTGGAAGACCGCCAATTGGCGGCCTGGTGAGCGTTGATTTCCTTGAAATTTTTGTTGGTAGTTAGTCTTGAAATTTGTGTTATCTAGGAGCCCAATTTTGTATGCTTTGACCTCTGGTTTGCTCCCAGATCATTAATCACTCCCCCATTAATCAACTTGGACCATAAAACTCAAAGCAAAAGATTAGACTTCTTGCCATCTAGGTCATGCACCATTGGTAGACCTTGCATGCATTTGTCTTTTCTTTGCTTTACATTTTGTCGTTGATTGCTGGCGTGAGGTACGTGCACCCACATCCCTCATTCATGCATGTTTATTTCATGCATTAGTTAGTAAGGTGCATCGGGACAAGAGTGAGAGAGCGTTTGATTGGAGCGATTGATTGCTAGATCTAAGATCAAATCGCTACTAAGGAGGGGCTGTCCCATAAAAGATAAGGTGGGGGATTTCATCACCCTTTCCTTGGCCCCAAAAATCACTCTTAATAAAGCCTTAACTAAAAGCAAGTAGACATTGGCCCTAGGATTGCGGGCGCACTAGGAGAGTAATCTAGTTGAGACCGTCATGACCTGATCGGCGTTGCCTACCTTGTCGATAGTAGGAGGTACTGGATCTCCGGATCTGGTATCACTTGCTGGGCATTGTGGTCCTCGTTGTAGGGAGGTGAGACGTGTCGAGGCTAGCGACCTCGAAGTTAGGCGTCGTCTAGCCTAAGGACCCATTGCCTTTCATTGTTTGAGCCGTGCTTGCTAGTTAGGCTTCTTCCTGATCCCTCTACCCACGCTAGCTTTAGGGATTCTTCCCTTCTCCTCTGAGTCATCTTCTTCTCACCTACTTCTACGTTTTAGTCTCCTCCCCTTTACACTCTCTGGTAGTGTTTTAGGGTCGAGTCGAGCACTTTTTGCGAGCTTAGTCTCGTGGTGGTGAGAGTGGTCGACTCGAGAGTTGTTGTTGAGATGGATGGTTACATTGGCGACCATTCATATCATTGTTGGGACCAGGATGATTCTCCCTGGTATTCCGGACCCATACAACCTGGGGTGGCTCAGACGAACACCCCGTACGGTTGGGATGATCTTCATTATGTGACTGAGCAATCTTCATATAGGGGTGATATGAGAGAGGCACTGACGGCTAGATCTCCATCTAGTTATGTTGGATCATACTCTGGGCAACAAACTTTGGCCTCTTTCATGCATGCGGTAGACGACATGAGTGCACCAGTGGCTCCAGTAGCCATACCGTGCGATTGTTGTGGGTTGAGTGGTCATAATATCGGGGAATGTCCTTATGTTCCCCCAGAGCCTGAGTATGAGCATACATTTTCCCAAAATGCTCAATATGACCATTACGCATCCGCGTACATCCCGAGAGTGATGGATTCATGGGGAAACAATTCTTATTCAAATTCTTATACTTCATATTCACCCCAGTATCCTCCTCCCGAATACCCAGAATTCTACCAGCACCCCACTCCAAATCATTGGACTCATTCTCAGCCCATCAACACCCAACCCCAAAATTTCCCAAGCTCTGACTTGGACCCCATCGTTGACCGCATACCTGATTCCTTGAAACAAACTCTCCAAACATTCATGGAAACCACACAAAACTTACTGAAGTCCAACTTGAATTCCTTGCAAAACATGGAAATGCAAGTGAGCCAGATGACACAACAATTCCATGAACGTGAGGAGGGTAACTTTTCTTGTCAACATGAGGATTCATCTTTTGATATCGAACCACCACTACATCCACAAATTCAAAGCACAATCTTTCAAAGTCAAACTCCTAGTCAGTCTGAGGGACTTGGGGTTTCAATTCACGATCACATAGTGGAGGATTCGATTCAAACTGAGAATAGCTTGGACCAGTTCTATTATGAGTCGGCACAGGATTGTGCCTTACCTTTTTGTTCCGTGGCCCTTGAGCCACATGATCTTATTGTTGTACCTCCTAAGGACTCACCTTTGGTGGAGCAAGAGCTCCCTAGTACCCTTAATCTCATACGACCTGATGAGAGTTTGCCTCTCACTATTGTTCCTGATCATCTTGGAAATGATGGAACATCAAACAACTGCATTGCTCATGAGGGTATTAGGAGTTCCTTGGAGGATACTTTGGGTATGAGACCCACTTCCTGTTCTCCTGGTGAGTTGGACATGCATAACGAGGTGCTTGACCTCGTTCCGACCCACCAGCCTGTTGGTTGGAGAGTTTGGATTGATGATCATAACTTCAGTTCCGCAACGGGAGATATTTTTCTTCCGTTGCCCCTTATTTCCCAAACTCTGGAGAGGTTCAAGCTCTTTCAGTTTGATCCTTTGAATGAGACGCCTTTGCGTCCAATTCATGAACCTCTCATTTCATCTGGTGCTCTTTGTGAAGGGGGCCCACGCATGCGTATTCTGGCCCCGCGTGGTGTCATGTTCCCTTTCCAAGTGCATTGACCCACTCTTGAGGTTCCCATTTGATGTCTTTTGACAAATGAAGATGGGAACTTATGTTTGTACATAGTTATATGAAAAAAAAAGAAAAAAAGAAAAAAAAGAAAAAGAAAAAAAGAAGTACAATAAAAGACTCCTTCAGTGAGCATTGATTGTTGTAAGCCCCAACCCTTGTGTATTTGAGCTCCATTTCTTTCACGTATTTGTATCCCTTCTTTAGCATCTCACAGGTTTTGAGGGAATTCGGGTTATGTCCATCAACATGACCTTGCACTTCCCTTTGTACTTCATGTTGGTGAGATCTCTCCTTTTTAAGCATCAATCCATGTAGTATCTTGCTTGAATTCATTGAGGACAATGCATGAAGTAGGTGTGGGGGGTGTTTTACGTGTGTACATAGTCGAGTCTTTTTCCTTTGATTTTGTTTTCTTTTGTTTGCATTGTTAGGGTCATGATAGTGTGCTGCATTTAATATCGATATATCTGCTTGCCATGATCCTTGGGTGACTTGTCTTCTTTTGCTTGCCTAGTGCTTCAAAATTTTCACATTTCTTTCAAAATCTTCATGTCTTTTCGAAAGAAAATGTTTTGTGGGTTTTGCGTGTGTTTAGCATGTGCAAAACCGTTGAGAGGCAAAGTAAAAAGAAAGCTCCCAAAATTGTCTTGAACTTGATGCATTAGGATATCTAGTACGTGGCTTTAGGATTTATCGAGTCGTTAGGATGCACCCCAGTTTTCCTTTGGGGGTGAGTAATCATAGGGTTTCAGTGCTCAAACATTCAAAGAAGTCCACCCTGAACCTAGTGAGTCAATAATTCGTGTTTGTTAATTTAGGAAGTTTGTTGTAGTCAAGGACCCTCTTAATCTTGTTGTGAGACATTAGTGTAGGGGTTTTGGTTCATGTGTAGATAAGAAATAAGTGAGTAGATGTTCTATCTTCTCGCACGGCTCCTATCACTCGGGAAAGTAGGTCTGAGAGGACTTTGTGCCTGGTGCTTTCGAGTCATCTGACTTGGGATGCACCGACCGAACTCCCGTTACACGGGTGGTAGGGATTGCCCTATGTGGAGATTTGGGGAAAGGTGTACGTGATAGTGTAAGTCCTCATGGGCAATGATGCACGAAACCTGACCCTGGGAGAATGAAGCTCCAACTAATAAAAAGAAAAAAAATGTGTGAAAAGAAACAAAAAGAAAAAAAATGGTAATGCAAATAAGAACCTTAATGGACCTTACACTTTGTATCACTTGAGGATCTTGAGGTTGTCCATGTCTTTTACTTAATTCCTTATTTAACTTGCACGAATGGTTTATTAGGCTAGGTGTGGACTGATTACCTTTATAGAGTCGGCCCGTAGGATTACCGCGTCCAATGATCGACAAAATATGTCCAACGAGTCGAGTATCTAGATTGAATAATGCATCTTGTTCGGATTTTGTGGGTATATCCGCTGAAAACCCTCAGGAGACAACACTCCTCCTCCTTGGCAACAAGGAGGTTTAACGGCTTGTTGCACGTGCTAAGTGCAACCGTGATTCCTACGAAAGTGAGTTAGGATTTCTTGTTTCTCGTTTGTTTTTCTCTTTCTTTGTTTTGCTCGGGACTAGCAAAAACTTAGGTGTGGGGGTATTTGATTGACATCATTTCATGCTCATATTTGTATCTTATATCCATTATATTACACCTAAGCAATGCTACGTGACGAGTTTTATGTTTAGTTTTCATGAATAAAGAGGTTTGAAGAGAAGAGCCATGAAAGGATCCAAAAGCAGGAAAAATGACTTAATTGTGAGACCTGGGGACTAAGATGCAAGGGAGAAGGACCTGATCGTAAGACCGAAGGACCTAAGAGCAAAACAGAATACTCCACACCATCATGGGGAGTATTTTACCAATTCGAGTTGGGTCGGAGCTCCAACAAGTCAAGTAACCGCATCAAAGACCAACAATACCAGAAAGAAAAGCCCACAACAAATTCCAACACGATCCGAAGATTTTGGACCGCTAATTGGCGGTCCATATTGCTCAGGATCCGTCAAAATTTCTCCTGGACTTGTATTAATGTTCGTTTAGGCTATTTTTGGTATTGGTTTAGTCCCACATCGGGGGATTGTCCCCGATTAGCTTTTTCCATGCTTATAAATAGAACTCTTCACCTTCCATTGTAATTACCCATTGTTTGGTGGCATTCTCTCTACTAAGGAGTGAGCCTTAAAGCAATAACTCAAGGTGGAGAAGAGTGCTACCTTCAATGTGAGTCATTGTTAATAAAAGTTTATTTGTTTGTTTTAATCTTGTCTTGTTATGTTGCTTGTTTTGTGTGGTTTGTTGTACTTTGCTTAATTTCTTGTTTAGTAATTTCAGTATCTTAGTTAAATGTTTTCTTTGCTTAGTCTAATCAGTAGTGTAATGAGTAGTGAGTAGTTCCATCCCCATTTGGGGGGTGGAGAAATATGTGATATAATCATGTAGTGTATTAAGTGTGTGTTATTTTTATCCCTTGAGCTTTATATGATTTCCATAACCATCTAATGGGTCTCCACTCTTATCTTTGATATGCTAATGCTCTTGAATGAAGCTTAGCTTATGCTTTGATTAGTGGACCTATTTTATGGGGAATGATAAGGTTAGGATATGGATGAAGTTAATGTTGGAAACACAATTTGTAGTGTATGAACTCTTGTTGCCTTTTCCTTAGCTAATGTCTTGTATGTTTTAATGATGTAGTCATCTTAATTCATGTGGAGGCATAGTAGGGTCTAGTCTTTATACTTGAGTTCATGTAGCTTCATTCCAATCATTGTCTTGTATGTTTTAATGATGTAGTCTTATCTTAATTCATGTAGAGGCAAGATTGGATGTAGTTTTATGATTTCATGCACTACATGTTGTGAGGAGCTTAATTGAACACACACACACACACATCTTTATGTTCACATCAGTTCTCTACCCCCTTTGGGGTTTAGTTTTATTGCTTATCTTCATTTTCTTTTGCATTCTAGTTTAGCATTGTAGTGTAGTTTAGTGTAACCAATCCTTTTCTCCTTTCTTTACCCCTTGCCTTCGCACGAACCAAGTGTCGACACACCTCCCAGTGGACGACCCGTATTTGCCACCGCTTCAACGCGGCCGTGCACTTGCGGTAGAAATATAAAACGATCAATCAACCGTCATGACCTGATCGGCGTTGCCTGCCTTGTCGATAGTAGGAGGTACTGGATCTCCGGATCTGGTATCACTTGCTGGGCATTGTGGTCCTCGTTGTAGGAAGGTGAGGCGTGTCATGGCTAGTGACCTCGAAGTTAGGCGTCGTCTAGCCTAAGGACCCATTGTCTTACATTGTTTGAGTCGTGCTTGCTAGATTAAGCTTCTACCCTCTCCTGTTACCCACGCTAGCTTTAGGGATTCTTCCATTCTCCTCAGAGTCATCTTCTTCTCACCTACTTCTACGTTTTAGTCTCCTCCCCTTTACACTCTCTGGTAGCATTTTAGGGTCGAGTCGAGCACTTTTTGCGAGCTTAGTCTCGTGGTGGTGAGAGTGGTCGACTCGAGAGTTGTTTGTTGAGATGGATGGTTACATGGGCGACCATCCATATGATTGTTGGGATCAGGACAATTCGTCCTGGTATTCCGGACCCATCCAACATGGGGTGGCTCAGACTAACACCCCGTATGGTTGGGACAATCTTAATGGTGTGACTGAGCAATCTTCATATTGGGGTAGTATGAGAGAGGCACCGACTGCTAGACCACAATCTAGTTATGTCGGATCATATGCTGGTCAACAAACTGAGACATTACAACAAACTTTGGGCCTCTTTCATGCGTATGGCAGACGACATGAGTGCACCGGTGGCTCCAGTAGCCGTATCGTGCGACTGTTGTGGGTTGAGTGGTCATGTTATCGGGGAATGTCCTTATGTTCCCCCTGAGCCTGAGTATGAGCATACCTTTTCCCAAAATGCTCAATGTGACCATTACGCATCCGCGTACAACCCGAGAGTGATGGATTCGTGGGGAGACAATTCTTATCCAAATTCTTATACCTCATTTTCACCCCTGTATCCTCCTCCCGAATACCCAGAATTCTACCAACACCCCACTTCAAATCATTGGACTCATTCTCAGCCCAGTAACACCCAACCCCAAAATTTCCCAAGCTCTGACTTGGACCTCACTGTTGACCCCAAATTTGATTCCTTAAAACAAACCCTTCAAACGTTCATGGAAACCACTCAAACTTTATTGAAGTCCAACTTGAATTCCTTGCAAAATATGGAAATGCAAGTGAGTCAAATGACACAACAATTCCATGAACGTGAGGAGGGTAACCTTTCTTGTCAACATGAGGATTTATCTTCTGAAATCGAACCACCACCACATCCACAAATTCAAAGCACAATCTTTCAAAGTCAAACTCCTAGTCAGTGAGGGACTTGAGGTTTCAATTCATGATCACTTGGTGGAGGATTCGATCCCAATTGAGAATAACATGGACCAGCTTCATTACGAGTCGGCACATGATTGTGCCTTATCTTCTTGTCCCGTGGCCCTTGAGCGACATGAACTTATTGTTGTACCTCCTAAGGACTCTCCTCCAGTGGAGCAAGAGCTCCCTAGTCCCCTCAATTTCAAACAACCTGATGAGAGTTTCCCTCTCACTATTGTTCCTGATCATCTTGGAAATGATGGAACATCAAACAACTACATTGCTCATGAGGGTATTAGGAGTTCCTTGGAGGATACTTTGGGTATGAGACCCACTTTTTGTTCGCCTGGTGTGTCGGACATGCCTAACGAGGTTCTTGACCTCGTTCCGACGCACCAGCCTGTTGATTGGAGAGTTTGGATTGACGATCATAACTTCAGCAGCGCAACGGGAGAAACTCTTCTTCCGTTGCCCCTCATTTCCCAAACTCTTAAGAGGTTCAAGCTCTTTCAGTTTGATCCTTTGAATGAGACGCCTTTACGTCCAATTTATGAACCTCTCATTTCATATGGTGCTCTTTGTGAAGGGGGCCCACACATGCGTATTTTGGCCCCGCGTGGTGTCATGTTCTCTTCCCAAGTGCATTGACCCACTCTTGAGGTTCCCATTTGATGTCTTTTGACAAATGAAGATGGGAACTTATGTTTGTACATAGTTATATAAAAAAAAGAAAAAAAAAAGAAAAAAAGAAAAAAAGTACAATAAAAGACTCCTTCAGTGAGCATCGATTGTTGTGAGCCCCAACCCTTGTGTATTTGGGCTCCATTTCTTTCATGTATTTGTATATTTTCTTTAGCATCTCACAGGTTTTGAGGGAATTCGGGTTTGTGTCCATCAACATGACCTTGAACTTCCCTTTGTACTTAATGTTGGTGAGATCTCTCCTTTCTCATGCATAAATCCATGTAGTATCTTGCTCACATTCATTGAGGACAATGCATGAAGTAGGTGTGGGGGGTGTTTTACGTGTGTACATAGTCGAGTCTTTTCCTTTGTTTTTGTTTTCTTTTGTGTGCATTGTTAGGGTCATGTTAGTGTGCTGCATTTAATATCGATATATATGCTTGCCATGATCCTTGGGTGACTTGTGTTCTTTTGCTTGTCTAGTGCTTCAAATTTTCACATTTCTTTCAAAATCTTCATGTGTTTGCGAAAGAAAATGTTTTGTGGGTTTTGTGTGTGTTTAGCATGTGCAAAACCGTTGAGAGGCAAAGTAAAAAGAAAGCTCCCAAAATTGTCTTGAACTTGATGCATTAGGATATCTAGTACAGTGACTTTAGGATTTATCCAGTCGTTAGGATGCACCCCAATTTTCCCTTGGGGTTGAGTAATCGTAGGGTTTCAGTGCTCAAACATTTAATAAAGTCCACCCTGAACCTAGTGAGTCAATAATTCGTGTCTGTTAACTTAAGGAAGTTTGTTGTAGTCAAGGACCCTCTAAATCCTGTTGTGAGACATTATTGTAGGGGTTTTGGTTCATGTGTAGATAGGAAATAAGTGAGTAGGTGTTCTCTATTCTCGCACGGCTCCTATCACTCGGGAAAGTAGGTCTGAGGGGACTTTGTGCCTTGTGCTTTCGAGTCATTTGACTTGGGATGCGCCGACCGAACTCCTGTTACACGGGTGGTAGGGATTGCCCTATGTGGAGATTTGGGGAAAGGTGTACGTGATAGTGTAAGTCCTCATGGACAATGATGCACGAAACCTGACCCTGGAAGAATGAAGCTCCAACTAAGAAAAAGAAAAAGAAAGAAAAAATGAGAAAAGAAACAAAAAGAAAAAAATGGTAATGCAAATAAGAACCTTAATGGACTTTACACTTTGTAGCATTTAAGGATGTTGAGGTTGTCCATGTCTTTCACTTAATTCTTTATTTAACTTGCACGAATGGTTCATTAGACTAGGTGTGGACTGATCACCTCTATAGAGTCGGCCCGTCGCATTACCGCGTCCATTGATCGACAAAATATTTCCAACGAGTCGAGGGTCTAGATTGAATAATGCAACTTGTTCGGATTTTGTGGGTATATCCGCTGAAAACCCTCAGGAGACAACACTCCTCCTCCTTGGCAACAAAGAGGTTTAACGGCTTGTTGCACGTGCTAAGTGCAACCGTGATTCCTACGAAAGTGAGTTAGGATTTCTTGTTTCTCGTTTGCTTTTCTCTTTCTTTGTTTTGATCGGGACTAGCAAAAACTTAGGTGTGGGGGTATTTGATTGACATCATTTCATGCTCATATTTGTATCTTATATCCATTATCTTACACCTAAGCAATGCTACGTGACGAGTTTTATGTTTAGTTTTCAGGAATAAAGAGGTTTGAAGAGAAGAGCCATGAAAGGACCCAAAAGCAAGAAAAAAAGACTTAATTGTGAGACCTAGGGACTGAGATGCAATGGAGAAGGACCTGATCGTAAGACCGAAGGACCTAAGAGCAAAACAGGAAACTCCACACCATCATGGGGAGTATTTTGGCAATTCGATTCGGGTCGGAGCTCCAACAGACCGAGTAGATGCATCCAAGACCAAGACACACTTCAAGAAAAGCCCACAAACAAATCCAGACGGATCTGGATCCTATACGCCGCCATTGGCGGTCTGAAACCGCCAATTGGCGGTCTGGATCATTCCAGATCCGATACGTCTTCTCCTGGACGTGTATTATGGTTTGTTTAGGCTATTTTTGGTATTGGTTTAGTCCCACATTGGGGGATTGTCCCCGATTAGCTTTTTCTATGCTTATAAATAGAACTCTTCACCTTCCATTGTAATTACCCATTGCTTGGTGGCATTCTCTCTACTAAGGAGTGAGCCTTGAAGCAAAAACTCAAGGTGGAGAAGAATGCTACCTTCAATGTGAGTCATTTGTTAATAAAATAATTATTCTAGTTTGTTTTAATCTTGTCTTTTAATTTGTGCATGTTGTTTAGACTTTCCTTTCCTTTTATGTTTCTTTAATACTTCTTGCCTTCTTAGTTAACTTTCATTTCAGTATTATGCTTTCTTTTGTTAATATAGTTAGTGTAATTAGTAGTGAGTAGTTCCATCCCCATTTGGGGGTGGAGAAATATGTGATATAATCATGTAGTGTATTAAGTGTGTGTTATCTTTATCCCTTGAGCTTTATATGATTTCCATAACCATCTAATGGGTTTTCACTCTTAGTTTTGATATGCTAATGCTCTTGAATGAAGCTTAGTTTATGCTTTGATTAGTGGACCTATTTTATGGGGAAGGATAAGGTTAGGATATGGATGAAGTTAATATTGGAAACACAATTTGTAGTGTATGTGCTCTTGTTGCCTTTACCTTAGCTAATGTCTTGTATGTTTTAATGATGTAGTCTTATCTTAATTCATGTGGAGGCATAGTAGGGTCTAGTCTTTATACTTGAGTTCATTTAGCTTCATTCCAATTATTGTCTTGTATGTTTTAATGATGTAGTGAAATCTTAATTCATGTGGAGGCAAAGTTGGATGTAGTTTTATGATTTCATGCACTACATGTTGTGAGGAGCTTAATTACACACACACACTACACACAGATCTTTATATTCACATAATTTCTCTACCCCCTTTGGGGTTTAGTTTTCTTGCTTTTCTTCCATTTCCTTTTTGCATCTTAGTGTAGTTTAGTGTAACCAACCTTTCTCTTCCCTTTTTTCACCTCTCGCCTTCGCACAAACCAAGTGTCGACACACCTCCCAGTGGACGACCCGTATTTGCCACCGCTTCAACGCGGTCGTGCACTTGCGGTTAAATATAAAATGATCAATCATCATGTCAGAATTTTAGTGTCGATGTGATGTATGTACATTTGACATACTGTGGAAGTTATGAACTGCTTGAGCTGGCTCTTGAAGTAGAAGAATTGCATTCCAGTGCTCTATTCAGGTTGTGCTATTTTGTATGTGTTGAAAAAGTGTCCTCATTTATGTGATATATATGTACCTCCCAATCTGACAGGATAACCTTTTCTCTTCTATTCTATTCAATTCTCTACGTTGAGACTTTACAACTGAGTTATATGAAGCCAGGTCTTCAGCTGAAGACAAACTCAATAAAACCTTATTCAAGGGGTTAAACAAGGTCTGTTATATCCTAATCCTTGATTAGTGGGTTGATTGTGTTTAGGTAGTTGATGGAGGATATAGGGAAGGATTTGCTAGGATGGAGTGGAGGCTTGTGATTGGTAGAAGTGTTTTGAGGATGTATACAAAGGTAACTCTCTAACTCTCTCACTCGTCTCTCTCTCTCACTCTCTAAACCTTCTCACTCTCTCAAGCCATCTGAGCTCCGACGGCGTGTTCTAATTTGCGAAGGAGGAAGAGGTCGGTGAAGTCGATGGAGTTGGGTGATCGTGCTCGGAAGGAGATTCGCCGGAGAAGAAGAGCTTCTAGCAATGAGGTGATCGTTGTGGTTCCTCGGGCGCTTCTTCAAGCCTTTAATGTATGTCAAACTCCTCTTTAGTACTCACCCGATGTGTGTGAGTGGTTGGTTTAGTCGACGGTGGCCGTTAGGCTCGTTGGAGGTTACTGAGCAACAGGATGCTGTTGAATAATGGTCGACCAGCATGTGCGTTGGTCGACCGATGCTAGTGTAATTGCGGGGTTCTGCCTTGTACAGGTCGAACAATGCCTTTGGGCGGTCGACCGGTTAAGCATTTTAGGTGGACTCTGATATTTTCTATCGAACATGTCACTTTTGTCGTTCGACCAGTTGTACTGTAGGTAGGTCGATTGGAGGTATAGACCATCAAAACGATCGACTGCCTTATGATTTGTTCGACCGATTGTACTATAGTAAGTCGGTTGGGGCTTAGAGCTTCTAAACAGTCTACCGCCTATATGATAGTTCGACCATTGCTTTGTAGACTAGTCTGGACATAGCGTGGGTCATCTAAACGGTCGACCGCTCTTGAATCTGGTCTGATCGGTAGCTTAAGTTAACTTAAAATTTGTTCGACCGGTTTATGTCTTGTTCGATCGGTTGTGGATTTGAGAAAACGATTGAAGTCCCTGTTATATTTGGTCGACCTGACCCCTTTTGCCGTTCGACCGATGAGATGTTTATGTTATGAATGTTTGTGGCGTAGGCCTTTTAATGGTCGATCGGTTTGTGCCTTGTTCGATCGGTTGTGGATTTGAGAAAACGATTGAAGTCCCTGTTATATTTGGTTGACCTGACCCCTTTTGTCGTTTGACCGATGAGATTTTTATGTTATGGATGTTTGTGGCGTAGACCTTTTAATGGTCGACCGCCTGAGACTTGTTATTCGACCGATTGGTCGTTTTGTTAGTTAAACCTGGGAGTTGACCATCCAAACGGTCGACCACCCATGACTTTTTGTTCAACTGTTGTATGTTGGATTCGTTCGACCGACTTGGTGACGGTTGAACCATGCATGTTTCTGAAGGAAACCAGTCAACCAGTGTGCTTTGTTCGGTCGACTGTTATTGCCCTGTTGTGTGTTTGTGGTGTGTGTGATCGGGTCTGAAGGCAACAAGTTCACCAACCTTTTTGGGGCAACAGAAAGGACAGGTCGGCCTGATAGCGATCAGTGGTGGTTCTATGAAGCGAGTGGTGGCTCTACGGAGCAGGTTGTGGCTCTATGGAGTGATTCTGGGCCCTGGGGCCACCGTCCTTATGAGACGAGGTTTGTTGGCCGACATGTTCTAGTAGTGGTGCTTTGTGTGCACGTGAGATGTGGGTGATGAGTGAGAGGAGTGAGAGGACCCTAGAGCCCCGTTGTGGATCATGTTTGTTGTGGTTGAGAGAGAGGTCCCTGGTGCCTAGTATCGACGATAATGTTTTATATGTGTTGCATTTTGTATCATGTTATGCTTGTTGTTGTCTGGTTCATATATGTGATAGGGGTTTGACATACAGGTTTTCCTTATGGAAACTCAGACATAGTTTTATGTTTGCATTTCAGACTGTGAGCGACATCAGGAGGTGATGACCGAGGGGGAACACACCTGGGACCGGATCCTGATGTATATTTTCTTAGGTAGTTTATGATTACATATGTTGTATATACTCGTAGTTGACATCTTTGATGTAATCATACTTTTGACAAATTATATTGTATTTTGGTGCACCTTGATGATATATATGAGTAGCGGTCCCATTATTTTGGATTGTAATTCTATTGTTATTTTTTCGCTGTTTCGACACGTTAAAAGTCACTAATTCGGTTTAACATGTCAAATTCGAGCCAAACAGTCAGCTCTCGTGGTCTGCCGTAGCTTCTGATACGTTTGGAGATTTGCTGGGCGACGTTATCTTCAATTTTCTCCTATTAAAGGAATACGATTACTGGTGTAATTCTCCTCGACGCTTGCAGGAAGCACTACTGTAGAAAAATAATTTCATTTTAAACCAAATTAACAAAGGAAACGTGGACATTTTTGCCCATCCACGTGTAGGTCGCTAGATGGAATACCAGCGTGGTATTGGATGGGTAGCGTAACAGCAGATCCATTGCAAAAAAATGCCTCAAAATGTCGCGCTGTATGACCGAAATAGGATCATGCAAAACAAACCCGTCAGTCCAAGCTTGTTTATAAAAAACATATTTTTTTATAATTGAAATTATTAGTTATTTATGAGAATAAAGAGAACATTCTGCAGTCTATAGTCTACACAATTCATTTTTTTATGAAAAAATATTATTATCTACGGGAATAAAAGGAACATTTTCCAGCCTCGAAGGTCCAAAATCGTATTCAAAGAGTCGTGCAAATTCTGCAGATTTATTTTATTTTGAAATTAAAAAAACAATGTGCAAAAGGAAAAACAAACCATCGCAATCTATACATGAGCTGCGATGTACCCCAATCAATGCTTATTTTTTTCTTACGATAGCTGCAATTATATTTAAAACAATTTAAAAAGAAAAAGAAAAGTATAATGAATGTCTCACGTATGTCATCCAATACGCTTTGTTTGACGTTCTTAAGCCCTAACATGCTCTGCATGTTAACATTATGTCTCAAAACATAGAAACTTCCTTGATGTGTTTGTTGTCCTTTTTCTCTTCTTTTTTTGGAGTAGCATGTAATGCACGTAAACTATAATTGTCATTATAAATGGTTTCATTATATTCGTATGCTTAGCGGGTGTTTGAATTCTTGTAGGTGGAGGGAGTTGTGGGTATCCCTCAAAAAATCTGATTCCATCAGAACCATGGTTATACTTCTGGTATTATACGTTAATATATGTTGTTGGTTTTTTTTGTTTTTGTAATTGCCAGGGCTTGAAGTTTATTTGCAGTTAATTGCAAGCTTGTAGTCTACAACAGTTCCAATCTTATTTGGGCACACTTATTGGTTGTTATCTCTGCCACTCAATGGACGAGGTATCATCATATATATAAATTTGTTTATTTTCACAAACACCATTGTAAGTTTAATTGTTCTAATTTAAGCATTTGTGTTGATACAAAAGAGTAAGCTAGGAAATGGGATAGTCGGCATACTTTCTGAATCAGTGAGCATATGGGAGAGGAGGGTGCCTCTGACCCCGTCCCATTGCGCCCGCCTTCTACGACGTGGTGATCGGACAGCCGGGGTCGATCGAATTATCGTGCAGCCGAGCACCAAGAGAATTCACGGCGAAAGGCAATACGAGGATGTTGGTTGTGAAATTTCGGAGGATCTTTCGGAATGTGGCCTCATTTTAGGAGTCAAGCAACCAAAGGTTGCATCCTTCATTTCATTTTAGTTATTTCCCACAATAATTGAATCTTAATAAGTAAATTGAGATTAATATTGAAAATGCACTGGTCTATGCAGTTGGATATGATCCTCCCTAATAGAGCTTATGCCTTTTTCTCTCATACACACAAAGCTCAGAAGGAAAGCATGCCTTTGTTGGACAAGGTAGAAAGTTTGACCATTAACATGTTATTCACTTTTTACTTAAAAATATTTTACTCAACTAATCCCGGGATGCAACTCAATCGTTGTCGTGGGGTACGTCCTCATGGTCTTGACAGATCTATTAAGACCATGTTTAACCATGCCCGGGTTACCTCCGGGCGTTCTGCTCTCTCTTTCCGTCATGTCAGCTTCTCTCTCCGTTACGTCAGTTCACCTCACCCAGCCAAAAATATCTCTTAACCATGCTCGGGCTAACCCACACACCCTACACTTTCTTTCCTCCGCATCATTGTTTAATTAAACAATATTAATTCTTACACCACATTTAACAAATTACACTTTACATAATTCTAATTACCTTATAATTCCAAATGACGAAATGATTAATATTATTAATTAGTAATTAATATTAATAATTAATATTAAATCACGGAAAATTTTATCAATTAAAATTAGGAATGCACAGTATACGCGTGCTCGTACAGTACACGCATGAATGCACAGTACACGCGTGCAAAGAAAGTAGTCTGCGTAAATGCACAGTATACGCTTGCTCGTACTGTAGGATTTCTAGTTTAATTGTACATATATATTTTCGAAATTTTTGTACAATAAGGATCATTCATATATTTTCTACGATTTGTTTTTCATGCACGCATCAGTTTGTTTTAATGATTGCTTAAAACACATTAAAACAAACATTGGGCTCCGAAATTCATACCTAGAAGTTCTCTAAATCTTCTTGAAGATCCGGAGACGTTGATGATGCTTGTTGCTGCGCCGGATGCCTCTGAGTATTCACCAAACTCTAAACAAGATCGGAGAGAGAAGAGTTAGTCTCTCAATCTCAAATAGAGTTTAGAATCTAATTACTAACCCCTCTTTAGTTCCCTTGAGAAGAAGATCTCTGAAAATTAAAACTAAACTCAAGAATTAAGGTGAAATTCGTGGAGAATTATGGAGAGACAAGTTTGCACGAAAAGATAATGAATTAATTAATAAGGTAATGAGATAAATTTGTATTTATAAGTTCTCTCCAAATTACATATTCATGTGCAACCTCTTGCCCATGATTTCATGCAAACTTCCATCTAACCATCCATTATTTGCTAACAAATAATCTTAGCCACGAATTAAATCAGTTATGGACCAATTTCATGCATGATCTAATTAATTCTTAAATTTATTCTGCAGAAAACCGTCTCGACCGGTCGACCGTTTGGAGGTTCGGTCGACCGTTCGAAACAATAAAATATTTCATCGCAATGTTCGGTCGACCGACCGATAGATTCGGTCGACCGTTCCCAACAGACGAAAATTCTCTGTTATCGGTCGAGACGTGTCCGGTCGACCGTGCACCGACCGATCGACCGTTTACTGTTGTTTGGTCGACCGTTGAGCATTGTTCTACATATTGGTCAAATTTTCGTTTTACCCCTACAAAATTTGATATTTCGAGATTAGTAGTAAATTCACAACTTATGTAACATATTATTCTATGTAACGATAATTGATTACACCCCATAATATTTACATCACATATGAATATTATTTAGATTCTAATTATGTTATTAATCACAACATAATTTTGATTTTGCTTGTTCACCCCATGTGTCATATTTTCTACATGAAACCCGACACATCTTATGAACTCAAAATCCTCATTTCTTGTTTCCCAGTTTTGTGATGTGACCTATGGGAGGATCTAAACTAAGTTGGCAGTGATATTAAGAGCTTAATATCACAAGCTATAAGCGATATCTAGCTACACATTATAGCTCCCAATTAGTTAGATGTCTTAATTCCACTCGAACTAAAACCCGATCCATTTAGTGATGGAGTGCACCACTTGTGTCCGTCCCTTGCCTCATGATATTAAGAATACACACAAAGTAGTATTGTGTCATCTTTGTATTAGTATTCATTTCTTGATCTCTTTAAGCTAGTTATAAATATGTGACTTAACTCAAATCACATTGTGCACATTATAACTTTGTTTTATCAAGGGGCCCACTAATATCATCACTCAATTAAGAGGGGCAATGATAGTCCTTTGACTAACTTCCTTCTCCAACAAAAGTTGTACTTAACCAACTAATGCCTTTACTCTACACTCATCGATAGGTCAAGACACTAGTCTAATTAAGAACTCCTTAAGCGATCGGATATAAGTCTCATATCAAAGGATCAAGGACACAGTAAATATTAATGACACAGAAACACATTTCTATAATATTTATTTGTTAGGTCAATTCGGTATACAAAAGTAATATTTTCCTCTTTTGCGTACCCATGTTGTCACTCACTTGTAGAGCTACAATGATCTATGACCAACACGACAATCTTGACTTGGTAATTAATGTCCCATGTTAATTACCATGATTGCGAATATCTTTTGTTTTATGTAAACCAATATCTTTTAGAGCTCTACGGTTAAGGACCAAGAGTCTCTTCCTTAACACTTCTAAAAGACGAATAACATAAACAAGGAACAAAATGATTTCTCATTCAATTCATAATAATTGACATTTAAAAGTAAAACTTTTATAACACATTCCCTTCACGTACAGTACATGCGTGAATGCAATCCGCGTGAATGCACAGTGCCCGATTTTCTCTCTATATATACCTCATGCAAACATAACAAAAACTTTACAAAACTGGAAAATATCTTCTCCAGATCACAACCGTTCTCCCTGTCGTTCCCAATCAAATCCACGTCAACACTATCCACAAGGATTCCCCCGTCCATATTTCCCACAACCAGACTTCTCTCACTACACTCAACCTTTCCAACAACCATTCAAATAGACAGACTTTTCTCAATACGCACCCTCATTCCCACCACTAGACCACAACCAACAATTTCCACAATTCCCGCAATACGCACCACAATTCCCACAAAATCAACCCCAATTTCAGATGTTTGAGTGCAACATGTCACAAGTAAGTTCTCCTAGTATGGAGGACACTCCAGAAGACAACCAAAACGACGATGAGTCCCCACCACGCAAGACCGTCGCACCACCATCCCCACGTCCACAACGACGTCGCAAAGTCCAAGCCGTCAAAAGCAATCCGAAGCTGTGGACCACACATGAGGATGAGCGACTCGTGTCGGCATATATGGAGGTCAGTTCTGATGCGGTGACGGGGACAAACCAGAAAGCTACTTCCTTGTGGACCAAAGTAAAACGGGTTTACAACATCTCCCTTGATGAAACGGGACTCCCCGAGAGGAATGCGGAGTCCTTAAAAGGACGTTGGAGGAGAATTATACATGTTGTCAACAAGTGGGTCGGATGCTTCGATCAGGCATACCGACGCAAATAATAACTCTAAATTTCGGGCAGAACGACGACAATGTCGTCCGGCAAGCTCACCACATCTACGAGCGCACTAATAACTCTAGATTTCTTTACTTTGATGCTTGGGCCATGTTGCGTAGGTACCCGAAATGGGAGTCCCTGCTATCTGGAGCAAATGTTGTGCGTGTTGATCGGGAGTCCCTGGAGTTTCACGATGAAAACAGTCCACGTTCGGGAAGCCTTGGGAAAAGAAAGAGCACTGATGACTCCAGAACGCAATCGCCAGAGGCAGAATAAATGACGCCAGGATCGTCTACACGACCACCAGGTGTGAAGAAGTCAAAAAACAAGGGTAAAAGTTCATTAGGCCCGGAAGGCAACACCGACATTATGGAATTTGCACAACAAACTACATACAACGCCCCAGTGAGAGAAGAGAGTTTCTCAAAGCAGGAGGAATTAGCCGAGCGTAATTTTCAAAGACATGTTAAAAAAACTAAGCTCGACATGCTTCACTCTCTGATGAAAAAAGACAACCCAACAGAGCGGGATCAAATAGAGATTGTGAAACTTATGGATTGAGCGGAAGAGAATGGTTTCATGTAGTTTGTTAGTTCATATTAGTTCGTATTTCGTTTAGTTTATATTATATTATGTTTAGTTTGTTGTATTTCGTATCGTTTCGTATTTCGTGTATTTTGTTAAGTATTAATATATTTTCTAATTTCAGCACTCAATATGAATTTATCTTTGATTTGAGCATTAAATTAAATTAAATGTATAATTTTAAAATATTTTTCAAATTAATAACATCAAAGATTATCACCCACATTACAAAAAAAATACACAATACATTATCAATTAACTCTGATAACAAAACCTCCACTAAAATATATAAAAAACAAAAAAAAATCGACGAACTAGGGGGGGGGGGGGGGGGGGGGGGGGGGGGGGACACGTGCCCCCCGCCCAATGGGCGCCCGGGCGTCCATTCGGGTGCTCCCCACCCAATGGACGCCCGGGTGGGCGGGTGCGAGGGCGCGAGGGCACGCCCGACCCATTAAGTTGTAGGTTCTAACCCTGCTCTAAGTTAGTTAGTTCTAGATGAGTGTCATTTAACGGTTTGAGGTAGCTGTATTTTAATTGGTTTTACCGTCGTTAATTAATTTGTAGGTTCTTGCTGAAAGGTGCTCTTTACATGATTATGAACTTATTGTCGGAGATGATGGGAAAAGATTGATCACCTTTGGGTAATTTGCCGGTAGAGCTGGACTGGTGGATTTCTTACGTGGTTTAGGGATGAGTATGTTCACGTGATTCTTCTTAAATTACCATAGCTTTTATGTTTTCTGCTATATAAGTGAAGACCTTAAATGCGGTACTAGCCGTTGGAAAAATAGTTATTTCAAGTTTAAAACTAGTATAATATAGAAATATATAACATGTTATAATAGAATTGAATTCATCATCCAAAACTTGACAAGTACTTAGATTATGAAACACGAGGGGTTTATTATAGCTTTGTAACGTTATGATTTTAAATTTGTAGACGATTCTAGTTAAGATAAGTACCATTGAACTTGATCCTCATCTTCCCGGAGCCTAATCGGCCAAATTAATCAACCTTCCATTGACCAAGCTCTAAGACTCAAAATTCAACCCAACTCGAACTAGTCCAAATCACTCTAGTTTAGACCAATCCCCCATCCATCCAAATCTAATTATCTAACCAAATTATCTCATGAATAGGATTAATAGTAACGACATGTTATGACTTCGGTTGGATCAACAACTTAGCATTCACCTTTTCATTGTTACTTACAGGAAAACATTCACCTTTTCATCAATTGTTTGTAGGGTATTTGAACCTCGGCTATTCAACGCCTTTTGTTTCCCTTGGATCATCACATATGTATCCTTCCTTGGCTGCCGCAAAGGCGGCTGGTATATCTGTCGGCTAGGAAATTGCAACCAATGGGCTTCCACCCGAGATATCTCCAGTTGTCTTTGTCTTCACTGGTTCCGGAAAGGGTAAACATCAAAATTTTTGCATGTGATTTTTAAGCATAATATTGAAAATAATTTTCAATAAAAAGATATTATTGTTGCCTTGTTGGTATACTTAACTATGAGTACAATTAAATTTTGGTATTCTGAATCATTAAATTGATCGCTTAAGTCTATCAAAATTGATATTTAACCCCCAAGGTATTAAAGTTCTAAGTGTTCTCCTCATTCTACTATTTACTTTATTTTATTTTCTAGAATTATTATTTTAACTTATTTTTAAAAATATCATCTCTAAAATCTTTTTTAAAACTTTTCCGTAAAATGCCACTTCAATAGTTATTAGGGTGGATTGTATGCTATCTCAGAAAAAATAAGAAATGTAGAAAATTTATATATAGCTATTTTGATATAGTTTCTGATAATCCAAATATTAAAAAATAGTTACTCTTAATTTGACTCATTGTAAATGGGAAACAAAAATTGTATCTTTTATTCTAAGATTATTTGCTTGGGTGCCACCAAGAAACAACTAAATTGGCTTTATGCCATCTGGTTATGACTATTTGGTCTAATGGCATAGCAAAATCAAACTATTTATCTTAATGTCATATGAAAATAAAATATTTATCTTTATGTCATTCCGTCGGTAAACCGTTAACTTTTCCGTTAACGTCTGTTAAGTATATTAATATTTAATGAAAAATTTGCAGAATCACAATGAATAAACCAAAAATTCATAAAATTCATTATGTGTTGAAAAAATTACAAAAAATTACTCAAATTTTTTATTTATACTCTCTCATATCTATCTTTCAACTTTCGTTTCTTCTTTTGTCTCTCACTAAACTTAATGACTCGATTACTAAACTAATGAAATTCGATATTTTTTTAATTTTAAAAATACAAAATAATTAATTGTTTTTTATTAAAAAATTCATTTGTCTAATAAAAAAGTATTTTATATAAAATGTGTTTTTCCAAAAATATTAAATTTTTTGTATAAAAATTCTTTTATCAATTTTCAGATTCTTGTACTAAAATATTAAAAATCGTGAATCTGAAATAAGATAAATAAAAATAAATAATTTTTAGAAAATTTTTTTATCGAATTTCATTACTTTAGTAATCGAGTCATTAAGTTTAGTGAGAGAAAAGAAGAAATGAAAGTTGAAAAATAGAGATGAGAGTATAAATAAATGTTTTGTAATTTTTACAACACATATAATGAATTTTATGAATTTTTGGTTTATTCAGAGTGATTCTGTAAAATTTACATTAAATATTAATATACTTAACGGACGTTAACGGAAAAGTTAACGGTTTACCGACGAAATGACATCAAGATAAATATTTTGTTTCCCTATGGCATTAAGATAAATAGTTTGATTTTGCTATGATATTAGACCAAATAGTCAGAATGAGGTGGCATAAAACCAATTTAGTTGTTTCTTGGTGGCACCCTAGCAAATAACCTTTTATTCTATTAATTTGATTCGGTACCATGTTTCCACCATCGTTCACCGGAGGGATCACAAATTCACAGTAACTTAAGTTATATGGTGTGGGTGTGTGAAGCCTTACTAGTTACTATGGGGCCTACTGCTATGTTTTGTATCCTCCTCTTAGCCTTACACGTCCACCTCGTTCTTTCAGATTTTTATGTGCTAATTGCTGATGGAACAAATTCTTATAAGAAGAAATGCATTTTTTTCAACAAATAATTTTTATAATTTAATTAAAATGTTGGAAAATTAATTATGTGACCAATGCAGATATTATTGAAAGTTTACATTTTTCAGCATATAAAATACAATTTTAGTGTATTCAAATGAGTTTGCTCTTACCCTTAAAACAACCATCAATAGTAAATTTTCCATTTGATTGCTTTGTAGTTAGTAAAGGTGCAGAAGAAATATTTAAGTTGCTGCCACACCAATTCGTAGATCCTGCCAACCTTCCTGATCTCTTTGCTGGGGCAAATCCTGCTTCAAGCTACTTGACAGTAATATCATTTTCTTTGTTTTTTGTTTGTGAAATAAAGTTTAACTTTTGTAATTTCAGGTTTTGTTAGAACTGAAATCTAGTGTTAGTTAGGACAAACCATTTAAAAATAAGGTCAATTTCATTGTAGTTTACAAACAAACTAAGCGTTACAATAAGCCTACTGGGATTTATATTGGACTCCACAGTATATATATGAAATTGTCATGCTTGGAAATGAATATCAAAATAAACAATATAGTAGTCAAGTACCTACTTTTTCATGAACAAAATCAAAATGAATATCTACGAGTACAAGTTTCGATCTTCCATGGAATACGAAATTTGTTGCTAAGTTGTTGCACAAGGCATGCATGGGACTATGGGCCGGAGGTTTAGGCACAATCATTAGAGGATAGTGTTTAAAGATTTGGTCGATTATAGTATATTTGAAAATTAGCCGTTATATTGGGTCTATTGGGTTTAATTGGATTCCACATGTACAGTATATTGGTCTATATATACACTTGTCCAGTAGTTTATTGTCCTAATAAATAATATTTTCTCTTTTTTATTTAAAGGCCGGGGATGCTGCTAATCATTCTGAATCGCCGAAAAGACAATTCCAAGTGTATGGTTGCATAGTAACAAGCCAAGATATGGTTATAGCAAAGGATTCTACAAAAAAGTTCAACAAGGTGTTTGATCACTTTTTATTTTTTTCAATGTTTCTATTTTTGCTATGGCCTTTAATATTTCTTGTACGCATAATTTTTTTATTTTTTATTTTGCAACAAGAAGGGAAATCTGCATTCTGCAGCTTCCAAGTATTTCTTGGGTTAATGTTACTTTTAAATATTGAACTTGTGACCTTTGACACAAGATATGCTTATTGTACCAATAAACTACCTGTAGATGTTCACATAAGCTTCATTTGAAACTTCATCAGACATAGAATGAGAGCTGGTTGAGAAACATAAGTTGTACTTACTACTGTACTACATATAACAGAGAACATTGAACACAATTAGAAGAGTCCGAACACGTAAAATTTCTTTGAAGTAAACATACATATCTTGAGGTGCAATGCAAGTGTATATAACTCGATTAACGAAAGATAATCAAAGTTCTAGGAAGCAAAATGATAATCTCATTGTCTATATTTGAGGTAATTGCATTTTTTTCTTCAAAAATAACACTACAAATTAAAATATTGCAATTTTCGACAATCAATTTATTTTTTAAGCCAAGGGTGGCGCCACATGATGAGTAATGACTTAGGAGGGTCAAAAAATATGTAAACAAGAATGTATAGCATATGAATTTATGTTTCATTTTAAGAGCCTTTGAATGATTTGCAGGCGGACTATTACGCACATCCAGAACATTATGAACCAATTTTTCATGAAAGAATAGCACCATACGCATCCGTGATTGGTATGAGACACATTTTGCTTACTAAAAACAGACAAAATTTAGATGTTTGTAGTTGAAAGGGTAGCATTATATGCATCCATTGCATGTTTGAAATACGTTATATTATGTTTAACGGTATAATATTGAAAATGTAGTTGTTTGTTTAAGAAATAGCAATCCCCATATAAGTATATAATAGTGTATTTCATAAGAATCGTAGCAAACCACGAAGTCATCATGGTATTGACAATCACAAAGTGATTAAATAAATAATTTACACCCATAATAAATAATCATTGTTATGTATATATATGTCAATACTAATATATAAATAAACACCATAAATTAATACGAGATTATCAATATTATTTTGTTGTTAAAATCTTGTCCTAATTAATATTGATAAGCTTGTCATATGTCTGTTTTGACGCACTTATTTTGTTGTTAAAATGTTGTCCTGATTAATATTGATAAGCTTGTCATATGTCTGTTTTGATGCACCACGTACGCATGATGTTTCTAAACACACAATGACTCAATGTTATTTGTCCATTAACAAATTAATGATTGTGATTTTCACAATGTCTTGACAGTTAATTGCATGTACTGGGAGAAAAAGTTTCCGAGGTTGCTTGATACTTCTCAACTGAAGCAAATTATGGCAAACGGAAGCCCTCTTGTTGGCATTTGTGACATAACTTCCGATATTGGTGGATCTATAGAGTTTGTTGATAGAGCAACAACAATAGAGGATCCTTTTTTCAGGTATCATTTTTGACTCTTGCTCATTTTAATGAAAATATTACATTTACATGCTTCGTGCATGGTGGATAATAACCAATTAGCATGTGTAAAGTCCTTCACTTAGTTTGTCATAATCAAAAGGGTAACATTATGTAATTGCACGTTTGGTTAAAAATTTATTGCTTGGAAATTCATTCTTATTGTGATAACCACTCTTAGGGATAATGTAGGATATTTATATGACGTACTAGAACCCTTTTAGAGCAATGAAGTTATAGAAATAACACCCCATAAATTTCCTTAAATATTAATTCAATAAGAACTTTATTGTAGTGAAAGGGAAAAAGTAGCCAATTTATTAATGTGTTTGTCACAGGTACGATCCATTCACAGGATCATACTACCACGGAGTTTCCCAGGGAGGTGATTTGTTTCTTTAAATTACAGAGCTCGTCTCCAATTCCAAGTGCTACAACATTTCTTCTTCTTTTTTCAAACATTTTTGAAAGATATGATGGTTTTTTGTTCCTTTTTGAAGGCATCACAACAATTCGGCGACGTGCTATCGCAATTTATGGGAAGCTTGGCCTCAGCAAGAAGCTTAGATGAACTTCCTCCTCACTTAAGAAGAGCTTGCATAGTACATCAAGGAAAGCTTACTCAATCGTATGAATATATCCCAAAATTGAGTAATTCTTCTTTGCTCAAGGCTTAATCACCTCCCACTTTTGGTGACATCATATTCTTTGGACATGAACATATATGTATATGTATTATATGAGGTGTTTATCTGCCCCCAGAAAAAAAAACCCATCATGCAATACTTTTTCCCTCCATTTTTTCAATAAATGTCTTGGTGACTCGATTCATTTATATATATGTTGCTGATCAATGTATAAATTTCTTAAGGTTTTTAAAAGAGTTATTTTGAATTCTCACTCAATATTGAGATTTGATTTTATTCACACACACACACATATATATATATAAATAGTGTACAATAGTTTATAGAAAAGGAAATCCTAGACTTGAAATAGCTACAATCATGCACTATAATATTGTCCAATTAAGAATTACTCTGCATTGCAATGACACCTATATAAGTTACTATAAGTGGGAGAGAGCCGTTATGGAAAAATAGTTGGCAATGTTAGCTAGACGTTATGACTCCATGAGTTTGGATCGGAGAAGATTGAAACACGTAGTGGATAGTCGTTTAGTGAATATGTCAGCTATTTGATTGATTGTGGAGATGAATTGAACTTGAAGATGCTTGCGAGAAGCACGTTCATGAACGAAATGGTAGTTGATTTGATGTGTTTGGTGCGAGCGTGGAAGACAAGATTTGTTGTGAGGTAGATGGTAGAGAGGTTGTCGCACCACGAAGTTGGAGGAAGTGAGGAAGAGAAGCCTGACCAATTCATGAAGAAGTGATTGGAGCCAAATGATTTCACATGTAGCATTTGCTAGACCTTTATATTCAGATTCAGTGTTGGAACGAGCAACAACACGTTGTTTCTTAGAACTCCAGGATATGAGATTTGGTCCAAGGAAGATCCAAAACCCGCTAACTGAGCGTCTTTAGGCATGGATCCTGCAAGAGGGAGCACAAATTAGTTGGAGGCTGATATTGATTGTATGCTTGAGATACCTGAGTATTCATTTAACGCTTATCCAATGAGCTATGGAGGGATTATGTATGAATTAGCAAGCTTGATTGACTGTAAATGCAATATCGGGACGAGTTAAAGTTAAATATTGAAGAGCACCAACAACACTATGATAAGTAGAGGGATCAGAGAAGGGCTCAGAGTTATGTTGGGCGAGCCTGGATCCGGTTGTTACTGGAGTTTGGATGGGCTTGGCTTCCATCGTGTGATGGTGATGGAGAAGATCAAAAATATATTTGGACTAAGTTAGATGGAGACCATTGTTGTCTTGATGCGCTTCAACACCAAGGGAAAAAAATTAGGGGCCTAAGGTCCTTCATGGAAAATTCTTTTTTAAGAGTTGTGATAAGAGAGTCGAGAGGAGATGCAGGACTTCCTGTTAGAATAATATCGTCAACATAAACAACGATAAAAATCGTGTAGTCATTAGTACCTTTGATGAAAAGAGATGTGTCAGCTTTAGATCCTACAAAACCAAGTTGGAAAAGATGAGTGCTGCGACGAGTAAACCAAGCACGTGGTGCTTGCTTAAGGCCATAAAGAGAGCGATTTAATTTGCAAACAAAGCGAGGTTTAGAGGGATCAACAAATCCTGGGGGTTGAGTCATAAACACAGTTTCTTCAAGGTGACCAAGGAGGAAAGCGTTTTTGACGTCGAGTTAACGAATCAACCAATTATTGGAGACGACGATGGTGAGAACGGTGCAAATCATGACGGGTTTGATGACGGGACTGAATGTGTCGGTAAAATCTGAAGGATCGTGTGGGTCTATGGGTCCACAAACTAATCACGATTAAGCCCTACTTAACTACTTGGTTGATCGATCAAAGAAATGCAGCGGAAATTAAAAACAAATCAAACACAAGTAGGAAAGCAATGCAAACCACAAGAAGACGCGTCGGATTTACAGAGGTTCGGCCGCGCCTACGTCCTCTCTTGCAAGCCCCTCTCGAATCTCCGTTCGAGCCCCTCTTGCGTCTTCACTATGCCTCCCCGTTCCGGGCCGGGAGCAACGCCTTTTACAAGTCTTCAAGCTCGCGAACAACCCTCGCCGAGCTTGGCACCACCTCTCACAACCCGAGAGGATCACTTCGGGCTTTCACCGAAATCTCTACTTCTTGTCTTGGGCTTTCACCAAGACCCTTGCTCACTTTGTCTTGGGCTTTCACCAAGACCCTTGCTCTCTTGACAACAATTGGAGTGGAACTCACTCTTCTAGTATTGAGCACAACAGATGCTAATATGAATGTATGATGAAGAATGTGGAAATTAGGCTTTGGAATCACTAATTGGGAGCTTTGAGGTTGTGGAAAATCTCACTATAAGTTTGACACTTTGGAGTTGTGAAATCTTGTTGAAAACTAAGTGTGAACCTCTATTTATAAGCTCCTAAAGATTTCTAGCCGTTTGGACAAGATTTGATTGGGTTTTGTGCAAGATACACAAAATAGAAAATCGGGTTCAGAAATCTGTCCAGCAACGGTCGACCGAAAGGTGTATCGGTCGACCGAACCCTTGAGTCTGTTGATGGATCGGTTGACCGAACATAGGTACTGGTCGACCGAATCACTTAAGTTCTATAGGTCAACGGTCGACCGAGCAGGTACCGGTCGACCGAACTACTGGGTTCGGTAGAGAGAAATCTTGATCGGTTGGACAAACTTGTGTCGACCGATAGCAGGGGGTTTTTCACGAATTAAACGGTCGACCGAATAAGGTAGTTTGTTCGACCGGTTCTAAAGTATATGGGGGTGTATATTGAGAAAAATGTGTATACGACCGTTGTATAATACGACAAATAAAACGGTCGTATTTTTACCAGAAATAGCAAACGCAACGGTCGACCGAAGGTCTACCGGTCGACCGAACAGGTCTGGGTAATCGGTTAAATAGATGTGTGATCGGTTGAACGGATTGGTCTGGTATAACAAAAATTGTGTATAACCGGTCGACCGAAAGGTGAACGGTCGACCGAACTCAGGCAGACTGGTGACCAATGTTTTAGGTGTTTAGGTGATCTAATGGAGTCCAAATTATATGATATTTTGTGTGTGACTCCTAAAAGGAACCTAGTGTGTGAATGCATGCATATTAGCTTAAGTTATGCTCAATTTACATAAGTTCCTAATTCTCAAAGAAATGTAAAATTACATGTCTTCAATCCTAGCTTGATTACATGTCTTGACTTGACTTTTCTTCTTTCTTGAGTCTTGATCACCTGTAGATGTTAGCACAATACAATATGTATACTATTATACTACATGTGCTAATCTACATGTCCTTATTAAGATTAGGTTTAATTACATCATCAAAATACGGATTAAGGCCAAAAAGCCAACAAAATCAACTCCTTGTTGATGGTGTCCTTTTGCAACCAAGCGAGCTTTACAATGGTCAATGGTGTCGTTGGCTTTGCACTTTATGCGGAAGACCCATTTGCATCCAACGACATTTTAATTTGTAGGGGGCGAAACTAAGGTCCACGTGCCATTGGATATAGGAGCGTTGTATTCGTGTGCCATTGCCTCTCGCCAATTGAGGTGTTGGTTGGCTTGAGAGAAGCAAGTTAGCTCAACTTCGATGGACTGCACAAAAAAGAGATTGGGTTGGATGGTTGTAAGTTCCCTGTTTTGGATCTAGTAACCATGAGATGAGTGGACTTGGTGGTCGATGTAGGCGAGGAGTGGGAGGCACTGTTGGGAGATGAGGTGGTCACTATTGGTGGAGCCATGGTTGTGGTAGGTTGAGGTTCAAGACTACGGGCCACGGGCTGGTTAGTGTTGTGTTGGAGGGCTCCATGATGATGTTGATAGGTGAGAAGAGGAGTGGTACGGCTGGCCGGAGCAGTGGGGGCAGCCGGTGTTGGTTGCTGAATTGTAGCATGAGGGACATGGATTTAGGTGGGTGTTGGTGGTGGGCAGATTGTAGATGGAAGAAATGGAGTGAATTGTCGGCCGGTGTTGGTTGGACGAGAGTGTGTTGGCAGGAGCGGTGATTGTAGTTCAACGGAGACATCATGCTACTTGTAAGGGAAGGATGTTTCGTCGAAGAAGACTTGACGAGAGATGAAGATCTGTCTGGTTGAAAGATCAAAACACCTATAACCAAGATAATCATTAGGGTAGCCAAGAAAAAGACATGGTGTTGAGGATATTCAAGTTAATGATTTAAATATGGACGAAGATACGGAAAACAAAGTGAGCAAAAATGCGTAAAGAAGAATAGTTGGTAGAAGTGTTGAGGAGAACATCCCTTGGAGTATACCATTGCAAACCGCGAGTTGGAGGACAATTTATGATGTAGACAACACTTTCAAAGGGAAAATCTCAGAACTTGGTGGAAACATTAGAGTGGTGAAGGAGAGCAAGGCCTATTTCAATAATATGTCAATGTTTTCGTTCAGCAACGCCATTTGTTTGGGGCGTGTGTGGGCAAGAGAGACGATGTGTGATGTCATGTTTGAGAAATTCATGCTGAAAGAGGTTAGAAAGAAATTCACGAGCACCATCGATCTGAAGAAATTGGATTTTTTGTTGGATTATATTTTCAACATGAAGACAAAATGAGACAAATATATCAAAAATATCAGAATGTAACTTAAGGGGATAAAACCATGAAAATTTAGAATAATCATCAGTAAAATGAACATAGTAACGAAAATCCATATGAGAAGTTTTGGGAGAGGGTCCTCAAATGTCACAATAAATAAGTTGCAAAGGGAAAGAAGAAATAATGTTTTTAGAATGAAAAGGAAGAGTATGATATTTGCTCATCACACATGAAGTACAAAAATTGTTATTGTTATTATTTGTGGAAGGAATGGAGTGGTGATCGAGGATGCGGCAGATGGTGGGAATCACAACGTGACCGAGACGTTGATGCCATAACAAAGGTGATGGAGAGGAAGATGGTGTAGTGAGCAAAGTGATGGGAGACGTAGTGTAGGCCGGAGTCAAGCAATAAAGACCATCATGAAGCGGTCCCGTGAGGACGATGGTTCTCGTTTGACAATCCTTCACAAAAGCAATTAGTTGGATGAAATTCAAAATAACAATTATTGTCTTTCGCAAATATAGAAATGGAAAACATTTTTTTTGAAATTTATGGAACATGTAAACCATTTCCACTACTATAGAACGACGCTACACCAACGACATCAATCTGCCAGTGTATAAAGTGATCCGTCGGTGTACCCCAACACCGATGGATAGTCCGTCGGTGTGCTCCAACACCGATGGATAGTCCGTCGTTGGTGTACCATAAGTCAGTGTAGGTCATCTCCGACGAACAAACGTCGTCGGTGTTCATTTTGGCGTGAAATCTCCCGCCCAAATTTTTTGCTTGGTTTCATCGCTTCGACCAACACCGACGGATAGGACACTGATGGACGGGCTATAAGTGTTTATCACCGACAATACATATCTGTCGGTGACAAGTACACCGACTACTATGGAATCCGAGGGAACGTAACCTACGTTGATGGACAACGTCCGTCGGTGTCGGTTCGTCATCAACTATACTAACGGATATATGTCGTCGGTATTTACCGGTCATCACGAAAATGATATCTACCAACAGATATGATCCATCAGTGTAGGTTAAATACAGAACATAAAAGAGCTCGTTCGCTCTTTCTAGATTTTGATTTTACCTATTCAAACAAAACAATCATCGCAATTCACTTCAATCCTCATTCCCAATTGATTCGTTCGTACATCACCAAACATTCACAATTTATAACTCAATCATGACCAAAGATTTATATGTCACAATTTAAACATTCATACATCACCAAACATATAAACTCAAAAGTAAAAGTTGTAGTTTCATTGAAATTAATGTATAACAATTCAAAAAGTATTCAAAATAAAAACATAACACTGACAACATCTTGAAAATAAAATACTAAGTTGTCAAACCGCCAGTGCCTACTCCGCTTGATGGACCGTCGTCGGCGGAGGTGGTGTGCAAATGGATGTTACATTAAAATCCTGCACGATTTAAACATTATACATTAAAATTATAACATATATAAACTAACGAGGTAAATGTAAAGCAACTTAGCAAATTACAAATACAATACCTCAGGATTAAAAGCCCCATTCGCCATGACATCAGAAAGTCGATCATCGATTGCATGTTAGAGAGCTTCTTCTCCATCATCATCTTCTGACTGAATAGTTGAAACCCATCTGATGCCAAACCTAACCTCACATTTCTTATTTCTGAAGCAAAAGAGGGATGTTTGTTGTCTAACTCGGCCCAACATTTTGAATCAGCCGGATGATGCAATTTCCCATCTTTTTGTCGTTCCTCCGCATGCCATCTCATCGAGTTTGCAATATCAACAATGAGATATAACCTGTGAAGTCTTGGCTTTAACGGAAAGAACCATACAAGTGCTACTGGAATTCTTTTGCCTTTTCAGACTACAGATTTTTCAGTTTCTACTTCATCTTCCCTGTGCACAGTTACCCAACGAGATTCTCCGCACATAGAACATGAATCAACATTTTCATTTTCTTTCCAATACAACGTGCAATGATTCTTACAAACATGGATATTTTCATAATCGAACCTTAAGTTGGCAAGCAACTTTTTCTTCTTATATGTATCATTCGGCAAACAGGCTCCTTCTGGAAGTAATTCTGCTTGATATGTTAACCATTTATCAAACAATGTGTCTGTCCACTCCACATCATCAAAAATTTCCCAACCATTTACACTACAAAAAAAATTAAAAAAATATTTTTTAACGCCCGACCTGGTCGTCGACAACCAGGTTGTCTCGCCAAAAAATGGCACGACCTGGTCGTCCATGGGGTCGTGAGCTTTTCACGACCCCGTCACGGGTGCCCTAATATCAAGCTGAAAATATACTTAACCAACTGCTAACATAAATTCGTCCAATAAACAACTCAATCTTCCACCAATATATATTACCCTTAGGTAATATTAGGTAATACTCTTTTTGTATTGTTTTGTATTGGTAATTGGTGGTTTTATTTGTGTTTATGTAGTCTAGTATTAGAAGTATTGTGTAAGTGACATTGGATGTATGAAATTGTAGCTTTTCCGACAAAACATACGGGAACCACCAATTAAACAAAAATTACTATTAAAACAAAGTTTTATATGTTAAGAAAACTAATACAACAAAACTAATAGTGCAAAATGGACTTAAATCTTTTTAATTGCATGCAAGAAAAATATTATTTGTCATTCCATATTTGGGTAAATGTGTATTATCAAAACATTGGGTTGGTTGGTTTGATAACACACGGTATAATGAATTTTAGGTTGTCCATTTAGAATCATTGGTGGGCAGGTTAGGTAAGTTCAGGTGTTGAAATTAGACCTGGGTTTTGAGCTGGTTCGGCCCAGCCGTTAAGGGACACGAGCCAGGTGGGCCGGTTCCAGCTGGGCTGGCCCGACACAGCCCGTTAAAATAATAATATTATTATTATTTTAAATACCTCCTAAAAATACCTAAAATACTAAATATATATAAAATACCGGGCTCGACCTCTAGAATCGGGCTGGGCCCAGATTTGCCTCGTTTAGCCTTCCGGGCCTGTGGGTCGGGCCAGTACCCATGTCTAGTTGAAATTTGTGAAGACGATAATCAAATTGATGATAATTTGTTGGTTTGGATTCAAATGGAATCTGATTAAGTAAATCACCCATAAGTGGGTGCATAAATACTTTTGTGCTATACTAGCTAATACGACAAAATTTAATTCATTATCTTATTATGACATTCAAAAGTATTTAGGGTGAATAATCCAATATGACACCACCAGGTTCGACTGTATGCTCTAGCTAGACAGACAATGTTTACCATTAATTATTTTATTTTCTTTTAATTAGACAAGCTATTGGACACGTTAGAGTGATCATTGCTTATCTGTAGGATTAGTTTTATATAAATATGAGTTCGTTAAGTATTATACATGCTATTAAAAGGGAGTGAAACTTCAACTAATGGTGCAACGAAGAGAAAAAAAAAGAAAATATTATGAGAGAAGAGAAAAGAAGATAAGAGAAAGTTGATTTAATTTATTTTGTTTGGATAAGGATACATAAAGAAATGTAAAGAAAAGAACGTTGAGATGACTAAACTAATTTACTTATATTTTAATTTCCAAAAAAATATTTACTTATATTTTCCTATGCATCCTACCAATCGACATATTATAAACTAATATTTATAAATAATTCCAATATATACATGAATGTCAATATCGTTAATAATTGTAATAACTTTGCTACACAATGTCAAAAATCAAATGTTAAAATCACTACGAAAACCCCAAAAAAATGATATCTACACAAAACAACCAAAGAAACAAATTATCAAAAGAAATCAGTTGCACGATCATCATCCTCTCATGTGATGAATGGTTAAAAACAAAATAATAATAATAATAATAATAATAAATCAAACATAAAACTACCAAATGCAAACATATTTCTTTATTAAACCAAACCTACAAGTACCGAATGCAAAAGTATTTGGTTGAAATAAGCATGTGTAATTTTGGCAGGAATGTTGTTAAAAACAACAGCTGGCTCAACCTAACGGTCATCCTCGCCCTCAAAGGAAATATATCTCCGTCCTCATACAAGGCAACGTTAATCTCCTCATATCAAGCAAGATTTTTGTAACATGGAAATAACCCAAACGGCTATCTCCAAAGACATATAAATGTATCGATATTTTTGTAATAAGCAATATAATAGAAACAAACATTCAAATCGCAAACTTCAATATGGTATCAGAGCGTCGATCTTAGACGTAAAAAGAGTTACTTCATCGACGACAATCACTCAGACCACCGCCTCAGACCACCCAAGTCATCATTGACTACCCACCAAAATCCCAAAACACAAACCACCAAAAACAAAACATCATCGGTCGACCGACCTCAGGAAGAAAACTCAAACATCATCGGTCGATTGACCTCAGTTTCAAAGCACTCGACGAGTGGGGTTGAAGCAGAAGCCACACCCTACCCCTCGCTATGGCAACAGACGGGGCAACGCCTCAAAGACTGACCACCCAAGTGCTAAATGGTACAAATTACCTTTCATGTGCTCGGTCGGTCACCTTGTCCCTCAGTGGAAAGGGAAAACTCGGTCATATCACTGGCCACATGAAGAAACCAACCACCGACGATGCCAAGATCGAAAAGTGGCAGACCACTCATCACCTCACGATGACCTGGGTGCTCAACTCCATACAACCGCAGATCGCTGAACTATTCATCTACTCCGACTCGGCCAAGGAGCTCTAGGACTCCATCCATGATTTATACGGTAAACAACAGAACTTCGCTCATGTATTTAAAGTTAAACAAGAACTCTCTCAAACTAGGCAAGGACAAAGGACAGTCACCGAGTATCTCAGTGCACTGAAGAGTCGGTGGGATGAACTCGGAATCTACGAACCACCAACAACAGGCCCTAAAATCATCAAAGAACGGGTCGAGCAAAATCGGGTCTACCAGTTCCTGGTAGGACTTGACTCAAGCTACGAGACCCTAAAATCACAAGTTCTGCTATCATCGGAGCTACCGCCCCTCAGCCAGATCGTCTCTATGGTCCAACGAGAGGAAACAATGAGACATGCCATGCAACAAACTACCAATCCAGAAAATCAAGCATTCGCAGCCGCGCAAAACCGAAATCAAAACACAAAAGCAAAAACTCAGTTCGGGAAACGAAAAGATGAACACTGTGATAACTGCAAGAAACCAGGACATAGCCGCGACCGGTGTTGGTTTCTCTACCCGCACCTCCGACCACCCAAGGATGGCACCGGAGAACGAAGGGGGGACGACAGAGGACGACCAGGCGGCGGACCCGACTCAGGTTTTTCTCTAAACCCTAACCCTAATTTTTCTGATGGAAAACAAAAATGGTCGCATATCGGGTCCGCTACCGATAACCGAGGTTATATATCCGAGTCTTTCGCGGATTCACCCACACCCGACAACCGACCGCCGATAAACGGACGGGTCGACACACATCCGGGTACACACGACTATGCCGCGCACACCTCCAACCGACCAGATGTGTACGCCAATGCGAGAGGAAGTTCTGGGAGCGGGCCGGATTCAGCCCACAAGGAGTTGGGCCTTGTTCTGGCGCACCTCAACAATCTGCTTAATAAAAATCAGAGCTCCCAAGGTGTTGGGTTAGGTATAACTCAATTTTTTGCTCATCAAAGTATTAATCAATCTTGTGCTAATCAAACTTTTACACCTAACTCTTGGATTATCGACACAGATGCCACTGATCATATGACCGGTAATAGAGGCCTTATACGTGATATCCAATATAACCCAGATTTAAATAAATTTGTGATTGTGGCTAATGGTAATCAAATTAAAATTAGCGGCACGGGACAATCAACATTACTTAATAACACCTCTGAGCATGTCCTATATATCCCAGAATTTGCATCTAATCTACTATTTGTAGCAAGGATAACAAGAAATTTAAATTGTAATGTTATTTTCTCACCTCTTGATGTGTTATTTCAGGACCGAACATCAGGGAAGATGATTGGTAGAAGATTTCTCAAAAATGGCTTGTATGTGCTAGATTCAGATAACAATATGTTTGCTAATAATGTGTCACAATTTAACTCTAACTTGTGGCACAAACGCATGAGACATCCATCTATGCTAGTTTTAAAACAATTATTCCCTGCTTTAAATTTAAATACTGAAATATGTTGTGAGACATGTCGTCTTGCAAAACAAACCAGGTTACCTTTTCATGCATCTACTTCTAAGACAGGAAAGCCACTGGAGATGATACAATATGACATCTGGGGTCCAGCCCCAATTGAATCTTACAATGGTTTTAAGTATTTTATTACCTTTATTGACGATTTCTCTCGCACAACTTGGTTTTATTTGCTTAGATCAAAATCTGATGATTTCCTATTTTTTGTGAATACGTTTCCTTGGTAGAAAATTTGTATGATACAAAAATAAAAACCCTTAGATCTGATAATGGTACTGAATACACTAGTAATGTTTTTCAACACTTTCTAAAAGAAAAATGGATTTTTCATCAAACTACTTGTGTTAACACCCCTGAACAAAATGGAATATCTGAAAGGAAAAATAGGCACCTCTTGAATGTCACTAGAGCACTTTTGTTTCAAACTCATGTACCTAAAGTTTTTTGGTCTGAAGCCATCTTAACTGTTGTTTACCTGATTAATCGTCTGCCCAGGCCAGTCCCGTAATCCAAAATAAACAACCCTTAGAAATTCTGAATGGTAGGCGAATGACCCTTGATCATCTTAGGATTTTTGGTTGTACCTGCTATATTCACAAAAACCGCCCTGATAAACTTGATTTTCGTTCTGTGAAAACTGTTTTCCTTGGGTACTCCTTTCAAAAGAAAGGGTACAAATGTTACGATCTTTCTGAAAGCAAACTTTATATTTCTCGGGATGTGTCCTTCTTCGAACATGAACTTTATTTTGAAACTACAAAAACTAATCCCATAGGTGAGATATCTCCTCTCCCTACCTCTGATATGTTTGATATCTCTTCTCTTGAGGAAATTCCCATTCCTCAAGATGGGGGAGATGAATATACAGGAAATACAGGAGAGCAAAATGACGAACAGGTAGAACCGCAAGACGTGATTACAACAAGGAGGTCCATGAGACCCACTGGTACTCCTTCTCACTTCCAAGACTTTGTGACTTACAATGTCACATACCCCATCCAAAACTACATCTCTTACAATACTATATCTGCATCCCATCGTAGTTTCTTGAATGTTATCGATCAAGTTAGTGAACCTACCTCCTACCATGATGCTCTTAATCACCCTCATTGGGTACAAGCTATGCAGGATGAGTTAGATGCCCTAGAAAAAAATAGAACCTGGACCCTTGTCCCCTCCAAACCCGGAATAAAACTTGTAGGATGTAAATGGGTATATAAGATTAAGTATAATAGCGATGGTTCTATTGATCGGTACAAGGCTAGATTAGTCGCTAAAGGATACACTCAAACCTACGGCCTTGATTACCTCGAAACCTTCGCTCCAGTAGCAAAAATGAACACAGTTAGAGTTCTCCTTTCTATAGCCGTCAACTGTGGTTGGAATCTATATCAGATGGACGTCGGGAATGCTTTTCTACAAGGGACCCTGGAAGAAGAAGTCTATATGACTCCCCCTCCAGGGTACAACTCGGCACATAATCAGGTTTGCAAACTCCACAAATCCATTTACGGATTAAAACAATCTCCCAGGACATGGTATGCAAAACTCAGGCTCTCTCTCCTCCAATTTGGTTTTACTAAATGTTCCGCTGATGCATCTATGTTTACCAAACACCACAACAATATCACCACAATTATTCTTGTCTATGTCGATGATATCATAATCACAGGAAATAGTGACAATGAAATCAACCACGTAAAATCATATTTAAAGTCCAAATTTGACATCAAGGACCTAGGATTTATGAAATATTTTTTAGGCATTGAACTTGCATATTCTAAGAAAGGTCTTTTTTTATCTCAACGAAAGTATGTCATAGATCTTTTAAAAGAAGCTGGTAAAATAGGATCCAAACCTGCTAACACCCTCATTGAGACAAATCGGAAGGTAAGTCCCAACGATGGAGAACCTCTACATAATATAGGACAATTTCAAAGATTAGTTGGTATACTCATTTACCTCACTGTCACAGACCCGACATCACTTATGCGGTAAGTGTAATTAGCCAATTCATGCATGCTCCAAACACACAACACCTCGATATAGTAGACAGAATCCTCAGATATCTAAAGAAAACCCCAGGGCAAGGAATATGGATGAAAAGAAATAATTCTAATTCAATAATTGGTTATTTTGATGCAGATTGGGCAGGTAGTCATGATCGCAAATCCACTACTGGTTTTTGCACATTTGTTGGTGGAAATCTCGTCACATGGAGAAGCAAAAAGCAAAATATTGTTGCACGATCCAGTGCAGAGGCAGAATACCGAGTCATGGCATCTACCACTAGTGAATTAGTTTGGCTCAAACAACTCCTCATGGACATGAAGATTCCGTATCAAAAGCCTATGCAAATGTACTGTGATAACAACGCAGCTCGACACATTGCCTCCAATCCAGTCTTCCATGAACGAACTAAGCATATAGAAGTCGACTGTCACTTTATCAGGGAAAAAATCCAAGCAAAAGAAATAGAGGTTCCCTATGTCCAAAGCAAGGATCAGCTCACCGATATCTTCACAAAGCCACTGGATCAAAAATAATTTCATAATATTCTCGACAAGTTGGGATCCTTCAACCTCTTCCGGACCCAACTTGAGGGGGAGTGTTAAAAAAACAATAGTTGGCTCAGCCTAACGGTCATCCTCGCCCTCAAAGGAAATATATCTCCGCCCTCATACAAGGCAACGTTAATCTCCTCATATCAAGCAAGATCTTTGTAACATGGAAATAACCCAAATGGCTATCTCCAAAGACATATAAATGTATCGATATTTTTGTAATAAGCAAGATAATAGAAACAAACATTCAAATCGCAAACTTCAATAAATGCACTCCTCAACTTTCTCTCTATTTCTAATCTTTTCTCTCCTCTCCATTTCTCAATCATCCCTGCACAAAAATTATATTTTCATCTATCTTCTTTGTCTTCTATATTTTCTATTAGTTTACCATCGTGGAGTAAGTGCTCGCACTCAGCATCAGTTGCTTCGTGCTCGAAGCAAGCAGTGCATTTCCCCTTCTACTAGTGAAGTATGATGTGTTTTTCGAAATCTTTTGTTTTTTTAATGATATCCTAATAGGTAATTCGTGGTGTTAATAAGGTTTAATAGCTAATCTAACTAATCTAAGACTAGAAATTTAGTAACTAAGCAGTTCCAAATTGGTTTGGTTAGGTAAGATGCAAGTGGTCGGTGTCCAATATCCCCACTCACGTCTATTTTAAATTTGTAATCACAAACTGATTGTTGAGTGTTGTTTTGAATCTCCTTTTTCCAAATTCCAGGCTGTATTCCACTTTGCAGGGCATTTTATTCTAACAGAAACCAAGTCACATGCAAGCAATATCTCCTCCCAAAAGTTAACATGCAAAATCAGACAAGTAATAATTCCAACAGAAACAAAATGTTTACATACATGTAAGCAAAATCTTCTTCTTTCTTGACAAGCAAAATCAGTCAAGTAATATAACCCGGATAAGTCACAACTCCAAGTCAGGAGTGGATCAACAATGGACAACAAAAACAAACAAATAGCAAAAACACTCCACGTTAGTCTATTTAGGCTTTATCTTGTAGTTGGGCGTGAGATCGTAAATAACCATGCTCACCCGTCAGGTTCTCGTTCTATCACGTCAGTTTCTCTTTGTCACACCAGCTTACCTAATCTACTTAAAAATTCTTTTGACAACGCTCATGTTATACCATTTACCTTTTTTTTTCCTTCACGTCATTTGAAGATCAATCATGAGTAAAATATTAAAAAAAATTACAAAAAAATCTATAAAACCAAAACAAATAAAAAACAATTTAAAACGAATTTAAAATAAATTTATAAACATTTTTAACCCTAAACAAAAATAAAAAAAATAAAAAATTAAAATCGGGCCAACTGGAAACGTCCCCCGTTAAGAATGTCGATGTAGTCAGCGCCAGCAAGATTAAATATAAGCTTAGTCATTTGTTGTGACTCACTCACTCAACATTTACGGATTTTATTTTATTTTCGATAAAGAATTTCTTCAATCTACCTTCATAAGTTCATATCAATTTACAGCACAAGATTACACACAAATATAAACTGAAGATAATTAATTACCAGGTAAGTTAAACGTAAAGATCGAATCTCTTTCGTGGCCGTAGAGAAGAGTCCGACTCCCTCACGAAACAAAAACAGTTGCAACGCCACGCGTCCAACAACCAAAAATGCCTTCATCCAAACCAAAAAGAAGACGCCGACAGTTCCAAGACCACATCCTCCAAAAGGTTGTCACTTTTCCTCCAAAAGGATTCAAATCCCACAACAAAACTCTCATTCGCAGATCCCTAATTCCCAATCGAGGAGCCGTGCGCAAGGTGAACTTATCAAACTTTTTTCAAGATGAACAAGTCAAATTCGAACGATAGCAAATTGTATCCTAGAATTAGTTACAATATAGTAATAATTCTTAGAGTTACAAAAACAGAAGGTGGGCCCTCTTGTTTAAGTCCGGGGGACCTCTCGTTTAAGTTCACATGAGTTTTTCTTAATTTACATGTAAAAAAGGAAGAACATGGGCCCACATATGTTGAGAGATGCGTGTGTTATGTTGGTGTTCTTACATGGGCTATGCGTGATCACATAAATGTCTTGAACTATTACCGTCCACTTCTTCATTTCCTTTCTGTATGTAATTTTCAGTTTTCCCTCTTTTGTGTTTGGAATCGCATGCACTGTTAACAAACCACTGATTTTTCACGTCAACTACTTGTTTTTTCCTCTTCTTTTGATTCTTGAAGGTCGAGGGAGTTTTGGGTATACTTCAGAAATCTCTCATTCCGTCACATTTTGCTTCTAACAATCCTGGTATTAAACTTGTTTTTTTTAAACTATTGTGCTCTTGTTTCCTGAATGCAGATTTGGAGTTTGTTTAAGTTTTAAGGGTTTCAACCTTATTTTTGGCACTCAATGGATGAGGTAACATACAAATTGGTTAAATTTTAAATGTTAACTGTTCTAAGTTTTAATCTTAGCGCTCGTTTCAGCAGCAAATGAATGCGAAGTTGGGAAACAGGGTAGTCGGTATACTGTCTGAATCAGTGAACATGTGGGAGAGGAGGGTCCCTTTGACCCCGTCCCACTGCGCTCGCCTTTTGCACGGTGGGAATCAAGAGGCCGGAGTTGATCGAATTATTATTCAGCCGGGCACCCAGAGGATACACCGTGATGCACAGTATGAGGACGTTGGTTGCGAAATTTCGGAGGATCTTTCCGAGTGTGGCCTTATTCTAGGAATTAAACAACCAAAGGTTGTGTCCTTTTTGTTATTGCAGTTGTTTTCGTACAGAATTAAACCTTGTGAAGTTACTTATGGTTACTTTTGAAATCATACGGTGGTCTACAGTTGGATATGATTCTCCCTGATAGAGCTTATGCTTTCTTTTCTCATACACATAAGGCTCAGAAGGAAAACATGCCTTTGTTGGATAAGGTAGAGAACTCGAAAATTGGAAATGTCATTTAATCATTTGTGTGATTGTGGATTAATTGGTTTGTTTTTTGAGAATCAATTTGTAGGTTCTTGCTGAGAGGTGCTCTTTATATGATTATGAACTTATTGTTGGAGATCATGGTAGAAGGTTGCTTGCCTTTGGAAAATTTGCGGGTAGAGCTGGACTGGTGGACTTCTTACATGGTTTAGGAATGAGTATGTTCTTCAAATTCTTCTTAGACTACCAAATCTTTCATGTCTTCTACTATAACCAACTTCATATTGTATCTCCCAAGAATTGAAGTTGGTTTTCAATTTTAAAATTAGACGTTGTAATGTGTAAAAGTACTTGCAACTCAAGAAATTATGCTTTATTATATACATCTACTTGATTCTGTTATGGTTTTAAACATTAGCAATGAGGTCCCATACTTGAATGCGACAACTAGAAAATTATGATTTCCACTTATTCTCGCTTTTAATCTTTCGGAATAGCAACAAATTGTTGTGGTTTTCAATCATGGTTGATATACTCTGGGTGTATGTGTTTTGGTAGGATCCACAAGTTCACATTCACCTTTCCTATTTTTTTCAGGGTATTTGAACCTTGGCTACTCGACGCCTTTTCTTTCACTCGGGGCGTCATATATGTATCCTTCCTTGGCTGCTGCAAAGGCTGCCGTTATATCTGTTGGTGAAGAAATCGCAACGGCAGGACTTCCGCCTGGGATTTCGCCTATTGTTTTTGTCTTCACTGGTTCTGGAAATGGTAGAACATCAAATTTGCTTTCGGTATCTTACTTAATACTATTAATAATCTTGAGAAGTGAAGTATAAGTATGCCCTGGTATTTTTGTGAATTGAACCTCCGGTGAAACTGATCTTGTTAAATCAGAACATGTCAAAGAAGATATTGTTTTAAATCTGATGCTCACTAAATGAAAATTTCCTTTCATCATATTTCCCACATATTGGTATGAAGATGAGAATGAAATGAAGTAATGTACTCTAGAACTAACCAATGTTGAACGAGGCTTGTGTATTTTGTATGATGGGTTGGGCAAAAGGAACCTTTTGCATGTTCAAAGCACATAGAATACAAAACTAATCATTCGATCTACATATTGTTATTATGTGATAATCATTGACTATAAGGATTACAATACCATCTTTATCCATTAAGTTATATGGTTTGAATGTCTAGCCTTCTTTGGTGTACATTATTATTCGAATTGTCTTCCCTTTTAGTTAGCTCCATGATCCAACTCATGCTTGCAAAATATTATCTACTAATGAAACAGATTCTTGTCAGAGTTTCCTGTACTTGTTTTGAACTTCCATGGCTTCTTTGGTACACCTTGTTTGTGCTTCATCATTCAACTGTATGAGTTAAAAGTCTGATTAAGACCTTGGCGATGTTAGGATTTTTATATGAGGATATTATTTCAATGAAATCATAAATCAATGCACACTCTTGTGTAAAATGTTTTTCTTAGCAACAAAAGCAGAATTCCTATTTATACATTATAGGACAGAAATACAAACACTTTTACTAGATTATCCAATAAGAGAAAGATGGTGGCACCGAGGAAGGAATGACGATGTGAAGATGCTATTCTGTTGTTCATTAAGATATATGTTCTGATAAATGTTATCCTCAGGTTATATCAGTTATTTTTGCAAAGTTATTATGTACCGAGACTAGCTTTTATTGTGATCCGGCTTTTGAGAGAACATGTTTACTACAGAATGATGGCATCCCTACACCTTCTGTTAAAAAAATACGTATAATGTAGGCCATTAACATCATACATCAGGGATTACATTTGATGTTCATTTTCAACCTTGTTATTTTTATCCTCGTCTGAGATATCAACTGGTAGAACTTCCACGGGCACTCCTGATATGTTCACACTTGCGTAATGGAAAAGAGATAATAACCTTTACCTCTTAATTTCTTTATAGTTTGCAAAGGTGCACAAGAAATATTTAAGCTGCTGCCACATGCTTTCGTGGATCCTAGTAGCCTACCGGAGCTCGTCGCAACGGTAAGCATCATCACAAATTTTCCTTATTTGTAATATTATATGTTCTCATGTTAGCTTTTGCTGTTATATATCTGCTTTGCTTGCATATTTGTTTCTTTCTTCGAAATACTTTTATTGTTTTGGTACTTCTAAAAAATTTCTTACAATTACAATTCTTTTAATTTGAAGTCTGGAGATGCTGCTAAACATTCTCCATCACCAAAGAGGCATTTCCAAGTATATGGTTGTATTGTGACAAGCCAAGATATGGTTATACCAAAGGATTGTTCAAAAAAGTTCAGTAAGGTATTTTTTATCTTTTTGTGCCTTCCAATGCTATTGAAATAAGTCATATGACACGGAAGAAGTCATTAATTTGAAGCCATTTTCTGTAGTTACTGAAGAATAAATGTCAATATTCATAACACATTACATACTCGTTTGTCCCTTAGGATTACATTTATGTTTTTTATTTGTGTCCTTCGGTTGTGCACAAATTATGTAAGCAACTTTTTGCTCATCGAGAACCATTGTGTTATCCTTGACTGTTTGTCTTATCATGGTCTGAGCCTTAAACAACTTCCAGGTGGACTACTATGCACATCCAGAACATTACGAGCCTGTTTTCCATGAAAGGGTGGCACCGTATGCATCTGTGATTGGTATAAAACACTTCTTACAAATACTTAAAACTTCATGCATTGCAGTGCAACATTTAATTTTATGAACCTTGTTTGGAATGATTTTCTGAAAAGGGTATTGGTGTTTCTTTGGTATATGGCAGCCAGCATAACAGAATTCGTTGAAAATTCTGAGTGAAGCATAAATTTTTCAATACCATTACATGTTTGAATGACATGAAATTAAATACAATTAACCAGTAAGTCATCCCATTTTATGTGTCATACTAATTACTAATGGGTACGATAAACTAACACAAGGCTACGATTTTTTGTCGTTACTATGTTGTCCTGATTTTGATAAGCTTGAGTATGATTTGTTTCATCATATGCAATTTGAGAACACACAGATAAAAAACAACATATGAAATTTTATGTCCTATGCAATTTGAGAACACACAGACACACATAAGTTTGTAATCAGCGGTGTCCATCCATAACCATTCACTTGCAAATTTCATGTCTTGCAGTTAATTGCATGTACTGGGAGAAAAGATTTCCTAGGTTGCTTGCTACTTCACAACTGAAAGAAATAATTGGAAAAGGATGCCCTCTTGTTGGCATTTGTGACATAACTTGCGATGTTAGTGGTTCGATGGAGTTTATTGATCGAACAACATCAATAGAGTGTCCTTTTTTCAGGTAACCAAGATTATGTCTTTATAGCAGTGGGAGAATTATTTCTTCTTGGACATTTTGGAATAGAGATTAAGACCACTATTTGTGATGGTGGATGGAAGGTTGTGGAAAATGTTAAAACTTCTAAAATTGAATATTATAGAACTTTAGGTGTTTGAGAAATCTAGATCAAGAGAATTCTTATATGGGCTTCATGGGCTCCTACTCATCAGATGATTATGTTTTGAGGTGATTTGATTCCTAAAGATTTCTATTCATGTTTGCTTAGAATTTCGGAACTCAGTGAGAGTGTTGTGACATTGAAATTATGTCCTACTAAACAATTATATACTACTGTACTAAATACACAAAGTTATGTCCTGAACTAAAACTAGTCGAGATTGTATCTGAGATCACTAAATTACTGGATTCAGAAACCTATAGTCTACTGTTATAAAAAACTGTTAAGTTGCGAAATTTCACAATCATTGAAGTTACTTGTCTGAAATATTACTATGCTGACACAATTCCTGCATCCTTATGTTTGCACATTGATTTGTATGAAATCATTCATGAACTGATATAGGTGCTTTGGTAATGTATCAACTCTTAGACTCTAGTTAATGCTCATACATGTTGAACTCTATTTTAGGTTCGAAATAGTAATTTCTTTACTTCTGCTGTAGATACAATCCATTAAACGGTTCATACTGCAAAAACATGTCTGGTGATGGCATCATATGTATGGCTGTTGACATCCTTCCAACAGAGTTTCCGAAGGAGGTGAGCCTTTTCATTAAATGCTGGTTCTCTTATGCAACCAATTCCTCTCTTTTTTTCATTTGAAAGCTATGATGGATATTTTGTTCCTTTTTTGAAGGCATCCCAGCATTTCGGTGACGTGCTATCCCAATTTGTGTGTAGCCTGGCTTCAACAAGAAGCTTAAATGAACTTCCTCCCCACTTAGGAAGAGCTTGCATAGTACATCGAGGAAAACTTACTCACTTGTATGAGTATATTCCTCGAATGAGGAATTCTTCTCTACCGTAAGCTTACCTCTTCATCTTAGTGCCGTTTTTAGGTTGTCAATGTATTCATTTAATTTTGGTCGTAGTTTTAGTTGCTTCTTACAAATGAAAATATTGATTGCCACTTATCCAAAATCAATTATCTTAAGCCAGTATATCAGTGTATGAAAATATTATTTAGGATTTATTTTCAAAATAATCACCAAATGAAGAAGAAAAAAATTATTCACATGGAAAACTTAATTAGCAAAGTATGCACCTTGAAAACGACATCAGTTACATAATATGTGTATCTTAGCTGACTTCAAATAGTCATGTTGTTTTCAATTCAAGTTAATGCATAGACTAATGACTTACATATTTTTCCGGAAAACGAAACTCCCGACCGACTCATCGCTAGTTCAACATACCCTAGGTAAAAACGACATCACTGATGTTGTTTTTATATAGGATAAAAACGGCATCACTGATGCCGTTTTTAGTTAATGAAAACAACATCATTGGTGTCTTTTTCATGTGCATATTCTTCCAATTTTTTTAATTTTTGGTGATTATTTTGAAAAAAAAATCCTATTATTTATTTATATTTTTCTGGAATGTATAGCTACTACTATAGAATTCTATATTTTTGACGCACAATGCAAGTTCTTGTTAACTGTGTAAGTTGGATGATATATAATATGACTCATGTCTTCAATATTTGCAGTGATTCCTCAGAAAATCCTGTGGTATCAATCCAGAAAAAGTTTACTAGATCGGTATGTGCAATGCATTGAGGATTGTTATTTTTGTTTTCCATCTGTGCTTATATATCCTTGCCATGATTGTATCATTCTGCCCCTGTAATTGTTGTGCTTTATTCTTTTGTTTCTTTTAAAAAATGATATTTATTTCACAATTAAGCAATATTATATTTGGTTTAACGGCAGGTATCTCTCAATGGCCATCTGTTCGACCAATTCCTAATTAATGAGGCACTGGATGTTATTGAAGCTGGTGGTGGTTCTTTTAGATTGATTAAATGTGACGTGGGTCAAAGCGGAAGTGCCATATCGTACTCGAAAGTTGAAGTAAATTTCTTACATAATTTTTTTACTCATCGTTATACTTCATTTCGTAGATGTGTACTCATAATAGTCATGAGACAATGAATATAGATGTCTTAAAACAATGTATATAGATGTATTTTTTAAAATAGGTTAAGAAAACAGTCTTTCGAGACAAATCGTTGAGTAGAGTGGCAATATCGAATAAGTGATGATGTATGTTTCTATGGTGTGGGTCCATGACATTTGATGTGACTCAGGGGAAAGAAAGCAGTAGTACCACTAAAGCATTTTTTTTAGTAAAGCACCAAAGTACCAAAGAAAAGGTTGGAACACCCAATTACTTTGAAAACGATATCTTTTATAAATAAAATGTATTATTTGCTTTACTTTTAGCTCCGAGTTAATTTGCTACCACCCATTATATGTTATCCTTTGGTGGACAAATCCTTTTTGAGTTCCCTCTTACTATTATTGAACTAAAGAATGATTGCAATATCATGACAATTCCACACTGAAGATCTCGTGATGACAAATTGTATTGACAGTTCAATAGATCTCAGTACTGGTATTTTTCCTCCCACGTAGTAAATTCGACGTGTCAGATTAATCAGTTCGTCTTACGTTCTGTCTGTAGTGTTAGTCTGATCCTCTGTGCTATCAAGCTTTCATGATTGACACTCATCAAGCTTCTGGGTTATTTATCTCTTTGTTATTTATGTATATATGTTCCTACAAGTTCGTTGATCTCAGCTGATTGAGTGTACCATTTTCTTGGATGACAAATTTCTTAGCCAGCTTCTTCTTTTTCTTTCCATATTTCTTATGTGCGGGTCATATATGTAACAGAAAGTTGACATATGGGTCTTTTAATCATATTGAACTTTATCATGTAGTATCTCAAGCACTACATCCTTAATTCTCATGAAGTGTTTTCATAATTATGATGCAGCCCATCCTCGTCTTCAGTATGCCTTCATCACTAATAGAAACTAGAGTTGTGTATTTCTGTTTTGGAGTAAAATTTGGTCCTAGTACTTCAAAAATTAAATATAAACTGTAACTGTTTTTTTTCTTTTGAATTTCAATTGTATTTTGTAGGTGGGAGCCGATGACCTGTCTACCTTAGACGGTATCATCGATTCCTTGACTTCCATTGCTAATCCTACATGTGCAAATGGTCATCTGAATTCGGAGGATAGAATATCAGTGAAGGTTGGAGAAGTCAGTGAAAGCATTATGGAAATGAAAGATGATTCAGTCAGGAATCCAACTGTCTTGATTATCGGGGCAGGGCGCGTCTGCCGACCAGCTGCTGAATTTTTAGCCTCAACAAGAGGTCACCAGAGAGTAGGTCAAGTTATTGTTGCATCACTCTATCTCAAAGATGCTGAGGAGGTATAACTTGATAATCATTTTTTTATTTTATAAATAGTGAACAGTATTATTAATTGTGGATATATACAAATGAAGAGGTGACCAATTCAGTGAATGCCTAGTATTGAATGGAACCACAAATAATATTTTCAGTGTTTTTAATACTTTGTTATTCTTAACCATAACGGTTAGCTAACATTGCCAACTATTTTTCCATAAATGATAAATCTCTCTCACTTATAGTAACTTGTATAGGTGGCATTGCAATATAGAGCAATTCTTAATTGCACAATATTATAGTGCATGATTGTAGCTATAATAGCTACAATTATGCACTATAATATTGTGCAATTAAGAATTGTTCTATATTGCAATGACACCTATACAAGTTACTATAAGTGTGAGAGAGATTTATGGAAAAATAGTTGGCAATGTTAGCTAGCCGTTGGGCTAGCCGTTATGGTTTAGAGTTATGATCCTTTTTAGTTTTTTTTACAATAGTCCAATCAACACTCCTTCGCTCATCTGGTGTATCATAAGTACAACATGCACATCTAGAGATCGTTAGAAGGGTTGGGCCGGTTGTTAGGCCTTTTCCGCTGTGATACAATATTAAAAAGTGGTTGTCTAACTCAAATAGTGATTCGATAAATTGAATCCTATATTGAACACTCCAAGAATAATATATTTTCTCGAGGATTTCTTGCATCTGAAGTGTACCTTTCTCTTTCTTTTATGAATTTCCTACTCACTTAAAGTCCTAGATTCAGGAGTCCGAATGATGAAATTTGAGCGTCAAACTTATAGTGGCTGTATATGGTAGTTTTTGGTAATTTGGTTGGTAGCGGTGACTTCCAAGACAACCATAGTACCATATGAAGTAACTATATTGGGAATAGCTTATCATATTTTCTGATAAATTGTGTTGCCTTCTCGGCTGCATATACGTGTTCGGCAATTGGCTAGTAGTAGTCCCAGAATGAGAAAGAATGATAATTGAAAATCTAGTTCACACACAAGCATACTGTTATGTAGATTTTATCAATGTGCTATATCTAAATTATATTATAACTTAGAAAAGATTTCCTACTTAAACCTTTTTTATTCCTAATAACATAGTTGCATCTACATGGCTACTTGTTGCCTTTTATATTTCACTTTTGCATAAATTTTATGAGATCCTTTCACATTCCTTTATTGGTAATTATTTTCATCCTCAAGTTCTCTGCTTATTCTTGGCTTAATTTGAAAAGCATTTTTTTCACACGGATTGAGATGTTTCTGAATTTTCTTAGACAGTGGAAGGTATCCCAAAAGCAACAGCTGTTCAACTTGATATAGTGGATCATGAAAGTCTGTCTAAGCATGTATCAGAGGTAAGATTTTGTATTTATTTTCATTGCAATATTAAAGTGTGATTGTCCACCTACAACATGCTATACAGGTCGATCACTGGAATTTTATTTTTAAAAACATAACACTAAACAGCGATTTGAAAGTTGTCAATTGAAAAATAGGTGTCTGTTTAATAAAGATTAAAAATTATATCATCTTAGTTTGCCCAGTTGACATTTATAATTACAAGAGCTGTTTTGAGAATCAAAAAGAGTGCAAATATTGGAAAAATGTCTGATGACTAGTTGAACATGTACGAGGAGAATGTGACTTTTCTATTTCAGCTGAATAACATGTCACGCATATATCAACTGAATGTTATCTGAGAGTTGGCTTCTATATATATTTTGAAGGCAGCAAAATCAACTGAAACGACCTTAGTTTAATTGATATCTTCAATGATAAACTTTCGTGAAAGTTATTTTGTGATTAAGTTTGTTGAAGCTCTTTCAAAGGATAGAGTTTCTTTCCCATTTTTGTATAAACCTCTGCATTGTGGAAATCATTTTGCACCTTTTTCTTCTTCTGTTTTGCAGGTTGAAGTTGTAATTAGCTTGTTGCCAGCTAGTTTTCATTCTATTGTGGCGAAAGCATGCATCGAGGTAGAGAAATCTTTTTATCGTGTCCGTTTTGGAAAATGAATCTACTAGGAGACATTTTATACTTGGATGAGCTACCCAATCACCAGTTCATAGGGTGACATCACATCTTGAAGTTTTGATTGCTGATTTCTTCTTCTTCTTCTTCTTCTTCTTCTTCTAGTTTTAATGCATTTTCCTGTCATGAATTCATGATGCTCAGCTGACTACCAATTATCTGCAACATACCCCAATAGTATACCTTTGTCATTTGATTTATTGAGTATTTATCAAACAAAATAAATTAATCAACACTTATTGCATGTTTTAAATATGTTAATATGTTGACCCTGGTTTCCTTTGAATAACCATATGTCTGTGACATTTTTATACCATTTTTTTCAAGCTTGGAGCATTCTCTTCTTTGAATTTCCATCAAATGTTTCCCCATCAAACAAGACGACTTATGCAGTTATGCAACATCCATATCACTGTGTTGGACCCTTTCGGAGTATATAAATGTGCCAAACACAGAAACAGCAATTCCAGCATGTCTCAAGTCACATTTGTTGAAGTAGTGAGTCAAGTACATGCTGTAGCTAATAGAATTATTTTGATACAATACTTTCTCTAAAAAACATATTTGCTAGAATAAAAACCAAGCCCCATCAGTTTTAACCTTAAACAATGTCTACGACAATGGAATTGTATGTCCAGGTTTTTGGAATTAAATATTGTGTTTTCATGTTTATACAATTGCAATGAAGATCTTGAAATTGCTTTGATATAGATTGTATAGACTTTCTTGTATGTTTGAGCCATAGAAAGCATGAGTTATTGTAAGTAGATCGGACTAAAATGATGTTATTTCTTTTCAGCAAAACAAACACCTCGTGACTGCTAGTTATGTTGATGATGCCATGTCAAGATTAGACGAACCAGCAAAAGCTGCCGGTATTACTGTCCTCTGCGAACTTGGACTTGATCCTGGCATAGGTTGGTTTTTTCTTCTATATTATGATCAAAATTAGTTGATAACTACCACCTTATCTCCCTGCAAAAGTCTTATGTATTATACACAGGGTGCTATGGATGCTAACAATTTATTTTTTTTAACTCTGGTTTTGTCACACTAAACTTTGATTTTTGCTTTCTCTTTAGTTACATATGGTTCATTTTTTCATGGTTAGATCACATGTTGGCCATGAAGATGATTGACCAAGCACATGAGAAAAAAGGAATTGTAAGGTCATTTACTTCTTACTGTGGAGGACTACCATCTCCATCGGCTGCAAATAATCCACTTGCCTATAAATTCAGGTATGATTATTGATTGGTAAAGAAAATGTCATTGTGCAGCTTCTTGAAGTAACTTGGATTTGTACATGCAGTAATAACTTTTAGGAGTGACTATGTTCTTGCACTTACAATGAAACAACCAAATTAATCAGTTATTAGAGCAGCTTGATTGGTGAATCCTTCTTCAACCCTTATTTTTTAAAGATGTGAAAAAATTCGGTCATAAACCCAGAAAAAGGATGAGAAATTTTATGGCTGTAAAGGAAAACTCATCACTCTATTACAGCTATCTTGCATTATCCATCTGTTGGTTTATCACTTCCATAAAGCTCAACTAGTTAGCTTAAGTCTTGACATCATTTTACTCGATCAATTATTCAGCTGGAGTCCAGCCGGAGCTATTCGAGCAGGGCGTAATGCAGCAACTTACCTGGATCATGGTGAAATTGTGCATGTTAATGGTATGACCTACCATGTTCAGTTAATTTGGCAGAATGCTCCATATAACAAAGTAACGTGGTGTTTTGTAGAAAGAATACAGAAACTCTAAACAAATGTTACTTGCAGGTGATTCTCTGTATGGTTCAGCTGTGAAGTTCCGGATACCTGATCTTCCTGCGTTTGCGTTTGAATGTCTACCAAATCGCAATTCATTGGTTTATGGTGATCTGTATGGGATTGCAAAAGAGGCTTCAACAATATTCCGTGCAACACTACGTTATGAAGGTGGTGCATGATACATTATTTCAAATATTTTGCAGTTTAAGGGATGATACATTACATTGTCAAGGCATTTCTTTTCGAATGTTCTACAGGAATTGTCTTTTGCTAGTATAAGTCAACATCTCTCATTTCTCTCATAATTTTGTAGGATTCTGTGAAATAATGGGAAGTTTGGCAAAACTTGGATTCTTTAACTCTGAGATCCATCCTATGCTTAAAGAAGAAGAAGAAAAGCCAACATTTGGCACCTTTCTTGAGAAGCTTTTGTTGACTGCTAATGGTAACTTAGATAGCTCTCAAACTCTGGAAAGTCCACTTAAATCAGAGGATGAAATGGTGCACAGGATGATGTTGCTTGGACATTGTAAGGACAAACCTACTGCCATCAGGGTTATCAAGACCATCAAGTAAGTTTCTTTTATCATTTTTTTGACATGTTAGCTAAAGCAGTTCTGTTCTGAACGGTAATTGATTAGTTTTCCATTCTTCACTGTTTTTAAATCAGGTTCCTAGGACTTCATGAGCAAGAAGAGATTCCTCGAACATGTCAAAGCGCATTAGAAGTTATATGTCTCCGTATGGAAGATAGGCTGGCTTACTCCAACACCGAACAGGTGATTATTTTGTTTATGTGTGTGTGCTTGCCACCGCATTCAAAAAAAAATTAATTCTACTTTTTTATCCTCCTTTTCAGTATGTTCTTGGTTTTTATGAATAATAGTTCCATTTTTGAGGTTTTTTATTGTGAATCTTTGCATGTTTTATAACCTACAACAACCTAATTGGGTGAAGGGGTGGATCTATGATCCTTATTTGCCAATCTTGAATCATACTTAGAGACTTAGAGTAATTACAAAGGAACATACCTTCCGTATTGTTATAACTTGAAAATGCTGCAATACGTTAATCATCCATAATTAATCAAGATCAAAAGGAACTCAAATATGAAGAAAACGTCTGGTTGTGAAGATGTTATTTATCCCACTTTGTACATGACATTCCCAAGGTTTCAATAGTTTGCCACTTTATTACTTGCTTTTCCTAAGTTTGCTTACCAAATGTACACAGGCTCGACCTCTGTTTTTGTTCTTCTTATTGAAAGAGCTTGCGATAATCCGATATAAAAGCATTCCCTTCTTATTTTATGCAAAAGAGAGATTGGGAATGTTATAGTGTAAAACAGTTAATTGGAGAAATCAGCATCAAATTTTTGGTGGTGAATGTAGCACAACGATCTCTTCGAACGGCACATTGAAATGGTTTTGCATGGGATATTCGAAAGAGAGAATTCTTCATCGGTTTCTATTTTGCATTCGGGTGTTGCCACGACTTTTGTTGCTGGTGCAGGACATGGTAGTCATGTACCACGAGTTAGAGGTGGAATTTCCAGACGGCCGTCCTAGCGAAAGCCACCAAATGACACTTTTGGAATACGGCAGTACGGAGAACGGAAAAACCACCACAGCAATGGCTCTAACAGTAGGCATCCCTGCGGCTATAGGAGCATTGGTGCGTATTGAGTTACCCAATCTGATTGAACTACAGTCGATGTTTTTCGCCTATTTTAAGACCAACTCAAACATTTCAAGCATATCCGATGTTTTGTTACTATTTTACATATCAAGTGTAAGAACTTGTAAATCTTTGTTCCTCTTGTGTTTTTCAGCTGTTATTGGAGGACAAAATCAAAACGAGGGGAGTCATAAGGCCACTAGACCCTGAAGTTTATGTGCCAGGTTAATATACATTTTTCCTTACCACTTCGAAACTATTAAACCACTTTTCTGCTTGATTTATTACATCCAATTTCTAACTTCAAACCTGTCAACTTCCAGCACTTGATATATTAGAGGCTTATGGAATAAAGGTGTCCGAGAAAGTGGAGCACTCTTGATCTTAATGTGTTCCAAACTCAGGGACCTTTGGACCACAATATTATTCATGAACTTGTATATGATATTTATCATGTAAATTTAGTATGTGCGGTTCTGTAAAAAAGAGCTTGTGTGTTCGAATTTGAAATAGAAACCGACTCACTTGTGCCAGGATTTATCTTAGGAAATTTTTTCAAAATAATCAAAAAAATAAAAAAATTGTAAAAATATGCACTTCAGAAACTTATTTGGTAAAATATGCACATTGAAAAACGACACCTGAGATACCGTTTTCATTAAGTAAAAATGGTATCTCGAATGCCGATTTTTAACCAAGTAAAAAACGGCACTACTAGTGCCGTTTTTTACCCGAGGTGAAAAACGGTACCAGTAGTGTCGTTTTTTACTTGCTTCGAAAACGGCACTACGGGTGCCGTTTTTACCCTATATAAAAACGGCATCCGAGATGCCGTTTTTAGCCTAGGGTTAAAAACGGCACCAAGGCCCCCTTTTCTCCAATTTTCCCAAAATTTTTGGTGTTTCTTCCTCTCCCTCTCTCCTGCGATTTCAGGTATTTTTACATCATTTTTTGTTAAGATTTTTCCGTATTAGTTTGTATTTATGTACATTCGATTGGTTTGGTTAGGATGTGTGTGGATTGTTTGATTTAAAATGGATTCGATTGATTGATATTTGGTTGATGAGTTTAACATACTTTGTTTAATTAATCTTGTGTGGATGATGTTATATTGTTATGATTAATAATCTTGTGTGGATTTGATGATTTGATTAATAGATCAATTAATCTCAAAAGTCCAAATATAATAAATTTACATTGTTTGGATTTGTGTTAAACAAATTAAATTGAATAATCAATGTTGTAATTGTTGAAATTAGATTTATTGTGGATAATGTATTGAATCTGTTTAGATTGTATTATTTGAACTGAATAGTATGTAATATTATTTTTTGTTAATTATGTTTTACAGTTTCCCAAATGTCGACTTCACATGATTGTCACGGTCCTGTTGACCCTTCAGTGTTAGTACTACAGAAAGATCATAGATCATCTTCGATTCTGGAAAATGTAAGTGTTATGAAATTTAAATTTAAATTTTTGTGTATCGGTATTGGTTTTTATTTGACGTAAAATAATTAAATTTAATTTCCAGGAGCCTTTGACGGATATTAAATGCGTCGAGCACGCCACTCAGTTTAACACGTGGAATGTGCAAGATGAAAGGATGTGAGATTTGTTAGAGATTGCGGGATTTGACACTGTGTCTCGATTGCAACGACTGCAACTGGATTGAAATCTGATTCGTGCTGTTGTGGAGAGATGGAGGCCTGAGACACACACCTTCCATTTTAGACACGGGAAGATGACCATCACGTTAACGTAGCTATGCTTAGTGGTCTTCGTGTTGACGGTTTGGCAGTGTGTGCAACATTAGATCACGATTGGACTCAAGTTTGCATGAATCTGTTGGGTGTTGAAGAAGAAGAAGAAGAGACAACTGCACTGAAAGGTGGATACGTGTCATTGCAGTGGTTGCAGCAAAATTTTCAGGTTGTTGAGCAAGATGCAACAGATGAGCAGGTTATGCAGCACACGAGAGCGTACATTTTGTTTCAGTTAGGATCCAGGATAGTGGGCGATAAGAGTGGAAACAAAGTCCACTTGAGATATTTATTGTTGCTGGAAAACATATTTGAATGTGGAAACTACAGTTGGGGAGCTGCATCCTTAGCTGTTTTGTATCAATATTTGTATCAGGCATGTCTGAAAAAAGGGAAACAATTAGCTGGTTTCCTTACATTGTTACAGATATGGTGTTGGGAACATCTTCATGTCGGATGACCATCTAGAATTCCCGGTGTGCAACTTCCATTGTGTCCTTTAGGTTCACGATGGCGGACTCCTAGGTCGTGGGCGAACAATGTCAAGACGGCTCAGATTGAATTTTACAGAAATGAGTTTGACGTTCAAGATGAAACTCAAGTTTGTTGGAACCCATACGAAGAAGTAGATCTGATGGCGTTACCTGTTGATTGTCGCCAAGGACATGAGGTTTGGATGAGCAGAACATAGATTGTTTGTTTCGGAGTTGCCGCAATGCACGTGCCAGACAGGGTGATGCGTTAGTTTGGATTGCGGCAACATATTCCAGAAATAATGGAGATGTGCAAGATGAAGAAGGCTCAGGGGAAACCAAGAGTAAACTGGTTGCAAGAGCAACAGTTATACATTCAAGCCTGGTCACGTCGACGAGATTTTGTGCAGTTCGAGACACTATCACTCTCAGAAGATTTTGCTGCTTGTAGACGAATTTACATGGAGTGGTACTGGCAGATTACGATTCGATGGTTGACCCGAAGAGTTGACGATGCTGAATTACCGAATTATAGGCCTCCAGCTGCTAGAGATCGATACTTGGTAAGAAATGATCAGAAAATTATAATATTGATTAAGGTTTTAATTGGCATTTTGTAATCGTAAATGTGTTTTTATGGCAGCTTCATGGGTTACACAGTTTACATGAAGATATTCATCAAATGGTACCCGCAAGAGCATATTGGACCTGACTCCGTCAAGGTAACCTGAAAGCTACGAGACTAGTTGCTTTCGACACTAAAGAGGTTATGACTATGTCTAGTGACACAAAGCTGTGTAGCCATCTGCCGTTGGTTTGTGATTTCATCGTTGATCTTTTTAGGATATGCCAATATCATATTCTCCCCTTCATCTCTTCTACTGACAAAATATTTATTCAGACGCAGATAAGTCATCATGATGAGAGGACAAAGTGGTAAGCTACGTACATGCTTTAACACATTGTTGAAGCTTTCTGACAAGTTTGTGGTCATTATACCGAAACGGCGTCCAAAATCATGACTTAATGCCCAATACGAAACGTCTTCTTGTTCTTTAATCCATTTGAAACCATGAGGGTAATTAATCTCGATATCCTTCATATGCTCTTCAAATGTTTTTCTATCAGGAGCGACACCGGCATGCCAAAATTTATTTTGCAATTCGACATTCCTGCACCGAGCATTTCTTGACATATTTGCACTCATATGTCTGGCAAATGCCTCAAATCTGGTAGTACGGGTAATGGTGGCAATTCATTACTAACGATGGCTTCATGTACGTAGCTATCAGGTTCTCGATTCACAGCGTCTGCCATATGATGAAACATGTTCTGCAGCTCCGGAAGTGGGGTTGAATCTACATCAACAATGTCTATCTCATCACCATCCATCTGACCATCTGCCTCATCATCATCTGTCTCATCACTATCTGCATCTTCAACCTGTCTTCCTTGAGAATGTGATTGAACTACGTCTGCTTCATAATTACCAATATTCATTGGTGTGTGCTCATACGATCCAAAATAGGACTGAGGAACTGCCGAAGAAGGACCTGCTTCATATTGGCTATATGTTTGTCATTTGTTGATAATCCTCATTCAACTGACTGTGGTGGACAGTAGTATAGGGCTTGGGTTGTTTCTCAACAAACAATACAACTGTATTCATGTAGTTAAATAGAGATAGCATTGTAGTTGTGCTCTGATCATCAAAAACTTGAGCATATGTATACTTTTCATACGGTGGTCATTTGCATGTTAACTTTAGATCAAACTCTCCTTCTTGGAAACCACAAACTTGACAAACTGATTCACAGAGATCATCATATCGCATATGTGTGTTAACATTAAGCATTCGTCTGTTACCACCTTCATATTCTGGTACCTCAACTACGAATGTAAGAATTCCATCGAAAAAAATCATAACCAATCTGGTACCGGAGCTCATTACTTCGAGTGTAGAAAATCTACATTTCACACATACATGAACATAAAAACAAATACATTAACTATACATGCATTGTATTTCATGTCAAAATCAAAAAAACCAAAAACAAAATAAAAACCTAACCTCAACATTGTTGGTCGTCGGAGAGAGAGACTAATGGGGAGTGGGGGAATTTTGGAAGTGAAAGAATGAAGTTTAAGTGGCTGGCCAGGACTTAAACCCTAGCTTAAAAACGGCATCTCGGATGCCGTTTTTTATAAGATAAAAACGGCACTAGTGATGCTGTTTTTAACCAAATTACTGGTGCCGTTTTTAACCAAGTAAAAAACGGCATCTGTAGTGCCATTTTTTACTTGGCTAAAAACGGCATCTCCAATGCCGTTTTTACTTAAAAAACGGCATTGGAGATGTCAGTTTTACTTAATAAAAACAGCATCCCAGGTGTCGTTTTTAATGTGCATATTTTGCCAAATAAGTTTCTGAAGTACATATTTTTACAAATTTTTTATTTTTTTTATTATTTTGAAAAAAATTCCTTTATCTTACCCACTACCTCTTAGTATGTTAATTGCAGTTTGTCTCCTAACACATGATGTATTGATGTATCTTATTGAATATGTATTGCTATTCTCCAAGGGATTTTGTGAAGCTGAAGTTCTAGACCTAGGTTCCGGGCCTAACCTTGGCCAGATGCAAGACTCGGTCCGTTAAGGGACGATATAAGAAACTCACTCTGAATATCTAGGGTGTTCATAATTGGATTTTGTTTTGAAATAATCATGTAAAAATAAAAAAATTAGAAGAATATAAACCTAAAAAAGTTATTTGACAACTATACTTCTTAAAAACGGCACCTGTGATATTGTTGTCATTAAGCAAAAACGACATCACAGATGTTTTCGTACCATAATGAAAAGACATCACAAATTCTGAAGACGATGTTGGTGGGATAACTCAGATTTACTATCGTCGGCCTTTGAAGGTCCCATAACGAGGTAGGCTAACCAAAATTCTGACTAAAGTATCTTCTCTACATTAGTTGTAATTAAATTCTAATGTTAAGAATGTTTTGGTTTTTCATATTAAACGTAGACTAATTTAATGTTCAATACGTGTTTGTTGCATGAAATGTGTGTTGTACGAGATGGGATGATGTTTTTTTCCACAAGCTTAGAATTAAAATCCAAGAGAATGGGAGGAAAACAGACCTGAATGGATTTGTCATCTGTTAAAACAGCACGACCAATGTCGTTTTTGTTCAACAAAAAACTACACTAGTGATGTCGTTTTAGCAAAAGACAAACTTCCAAAATGCAACAGACTTGGCCTTTTTGGTTTTCAACTAAGAGATTTCTTTTTCATGTTTTCTATAAAAGAAGGCAATTTCATGGGGTTCCAAGGGAAATTAGACTAAAACAAACACTTCCAAATGAACATACTAAATAATCTCTTTACATGTCTTCTTCTTGTAGTCGAACTTACGACATCGCCAGCATCGTATTGCTCGACCACTTTGTTCGTTCATGTTGTTTCTGATTCTTTTTATTTTCGGTCGTCCACTTTGTCTTATGACATAAAACACTATTAGTCGTGTAGGTCCCTCTGGTCAAAACCTTTCGTCTAGTATTGTAAAGAAAATCGGTGCATATGCTCTCTTGTACGCTTGAGTGGTTAGAAAATCTGAGACGATTCGCGAAGTATGAATTTTCACATGAGGGTTACTGCAGACATCTAACACATGTGAGCATGAAATGTGGTGTGCATTTGTGAACCCGCACGAGCATGTTGGGTCTTTCTCCTTCAAAATAACATGATAGCTACGATATTGGTTACTATCGGTACTGAATATGTTATGACTGTGTCTTGTCAAACAAAGTTGTGCAGTCATCTGTCGTTGGTTTCTGACTTCATCGTTGATCTTTTTAGGATAGGCCAATATCATAGTCTCACATTCATCTCTTCTACTGACAAAATATTTATTCAACCATAGATAAGTCATTATGTTGAAATGACAAAGTGGTAGGTCACGTACATGCTTTAACACATTGTTTAATTTTTTTGACAAATTTGTTGTCATTATACCAAAACGGCGGCCGTAATCATGACTTAGTGCCCAATACGAAACATCATCTTGTTCTTTAATCCACTTAAACTCATTAGAGTGATTAACTTTGATATCCTTCATACGCTCTTCAAATGTTTTTTATCAGGAGCGACACCAGCATCGCAGAATTTATTTTGCAATTCTACATTCTTGTACCGAGCATTTCTTGTCATATTTGCACTCATGCGTCTCAAACAAAACTATGAACGTGACCTCGCTCTGGGGGAAAAATGTCTTCACAATATTTGTAAGACCCGGAAATCAATCACTAATAACACACAATTCATCTCGTGTGCATACTCTACTTGACAAAATACTTAAGAACCACTGTCATGAGCTTCCAGATTCTTTTTCAACAACAACAAACGCCAAAGGAAACAAACCGACGTTCGCATCGGTACCCATAGAAATCAAAAGTGTACCCTGATACTTTCCGAACAAATGAGTCTCATCAATACTCTGTAGGATTTCGTGTCCTTATGTATGTATATATTTTAAAAAATGTAATATAAACATACAAGATTGATTTCATATTTTCATTGATTTTACGTACATGTTTATGTTTATTCTAATATCATGCATTCCTACACATATTAAAATAAACAAAAGAAAGAAGATCATACCCAAAGGTTCTCTAAAACATTTCAGAAGATCTGGAGTTCCGTTGCTCGACGAATCGCCCGCTGATTCGCCTCTAAGTGTTCACCAAACTCTAAACAAGATTAGAGAGAAAAGAGCTAGCCAATCAATCTTTAATTAAGCTTAGAATCTAGCTACTAACCTCTCTTTAAGCTCCTGAGATTTCTATCTCCAAAACTTAAAACTATTAAGAGATTTTCGTGGTGATTAAGGGAGAGAGATAATTTTTGCATTAACATAAACAAGTAAGATGAGAGGTCCTTTTATAGGCTCCCAAAATATCCTTATCAAGAACTATTCTCTAGTCATGATCTCTTGCTTATTCTCTCCTAAAATTAATCTCAAATTGTCACATAAGCATCCTAAAAAACGTTTGATCAAATATGGAATTAATCCAACCCATGATCTAATTATTCTCTTAATAATTCAGGCAAAAATCGTGTTGTTCGGTTAACCGAGAATTCTTCTCGGTTGACCGTACTATTTGTTGGCTTTTTGGCCTTAATCTTATGTTTTGATGATTTAATCAACCCAATCTTAATTAGAGTAGCACACACTATGTATTGCATGTATATTGTATTGTGCTAACCTCTACAGGTGATCAAGACTCAAGAAAGATGGAAATGAAGTCAAGACATGTAATTAAAGCTTATCGAAGACATGTAATCTTAATTTCTTTTGAGTCTTAGGAACAAAGTGTAATTGAGCATACTTGAGCTAAAATCAACTTAATCACACACTAGGTTCCTTATAGAAGTCACACACGAAATTTCACATAATTTGGACTTCAATAGATCACCCAAACTTAGATCGGAAAACACTAAATCTGAACCCTAACTGTCTGCCCACATTCGGTCGACCGCAACATGTCGTTCGGTCGACCGGATGATCAAGTAATCCAGTTTGTGTTTCCCTGTCTAGTTTCGGTCGACCGCACCATATCTTTCGGTCGACCGTTTGAACTTACTGTTCCGACCGTTATTCTTGTCGTATATGCCCAACGGTCGTATTCGTATTAAAACTATATACACCTCCATATACTTAACCAAACGGTCGAACCATGTGCCAAGTTCGGTCGACCGTTTAATCTTGTCAAGAATTCCCTGCTATCGGTCGATACGATTTCGTTCGACCGATCCAGTTTTCCCTCTACCGAAACGCTTATTCGGTCGACCGGTAACCCTGTTCGGTCGACCGTTTTCTTAATAGACTTAAGTGTTCGGTCGACCTATTCATATTTCGGTCGACCGTATCCTTATCGAACCCAAGCGTTCGGTCGACCGTTTCACTTTTCGTTCGACCGTTTTTTGACAGATTTGCAGCCTGAATTTTCTGTTTTGTGTGCTTTGCACAAAATCCAATCAAATCTTGTCTCAATGGATCTATCCTATCTAATGCTTATAAATAGAGTTGTAAAACACATTTTAACACAACTCTCCCACTACAAACTTGTCCCAAACATTAGAGAGAATCCCAAAACACTCAAAGCTTCAAACCTTCCACACTTAGTGATCAATTCCTTAATCCTACCTTAGTGTGCTCAAAATTTAGAGAGTGTTGCTCCACTCAAGTTATCATTTGTTGTCAAAAAAGTAAAGGCTCCGGTGAAAGCCCGAAGCATCCTTCTCGGATTGTGAGAAGAAGATTCCAAGCTCGGCGAGGGTTGTTCGCGAGTTTGACGGTTGTAAAAGCGTTCTCTCCCGGCCCAGAACGGGGAGTGATTAGTGAAGTCGTGAGCGGAGCTCGGTGATCCGAGCGGAGCTTGCAAGAGAGGACTAGGACCCGGATGGGGTGCCGAACCTCTATAAAAACGCCGAGTCGATTTGTGGTTTGCATATTCCTACACTTGCTTGTTTTAGTTTAAATTCCGCTGCATTTCTTTGATCGAATAAACAAGTAGGTAATTAGGTGATTAGCATTAATTGTGGACCCATAAACCCACACGATCCTACACTATTCGGTTTTAACACACGTTTGGTTGACCGAACATTCATGAGAAAAATTCTCTGGAAAAAGTCGGACGATCCACGTCTTGCTCCAGTCGACCGTTGACCAGTCAAAATTTCTCCTGCCGAATCTTCTTCGGAAGACCGTGTCACATTTGATCTACCGCAAATATCCCAAGATAGCTCCTGGATATTTTCTCTCGGTTGACCTATTAAGACCGGTTGACCGAATCCAATTGCCCAGGCACTCCAGACAATTTCGGTCAATCATTTGCTTTATCCGACCCTTGTTCAGTTGACTGTTCCTTAAGACACCTCGGTCGACCGAACCCAAAATGGTTTACCGTTTTGATCCGGATTTTGCCTTTGTCAAATTTTAGATTTATTTCCAACAAAATTTGATATTTTAGGTTTTTTAGCAAATTCATATCTTATGTAATATATTATCCTATGTAATGTTAAATTATTACACCCCATAATATATACACCTCATATGAATTTATTAATGATTCTAATTTTGTCAATTCTCATGACATATTGATTTTATTGATTCACTACGTGTGTCCCTTTTCACATGAAAACTCAACACGTCATATGAACTTAAAATCAAACTTCTTGTTTCCCAGTTTTGTGGTGTAACCTATAGGAGGATCTAAGCTAAATTGACAAGGATATTAAACACTTAACATCTCAAACTATAAGCGGTATCTAGCTACACATTATAGTTACCCAATTAGCATAGATGTCTTTGTTCCACTCGAACTAAACACGATCAATTTAGTGATGTAAGTGCACCACTTGTGTCCGACCATTGCCTCATGATATTAAGAATATATACAAAGTAGAAATGTGTCACATTTGTATTATATTCATTTTTTGATCTCTTTAAGCTGATTATAATTATGTAATTAACATTGTGCACATTATAATTTTGCTCTATCAATGGGCTCACTAATATCATCACTCAATTAAGAGGGGCAATGATAATCGTTTGACTAACTATCGTTTCCAGCACAAGTCATGTTTAACAAACTATTGCATTTATCACTATACTCATTGATAGCTTTTGACAATAATCAAATTAAGCACTTCTTGAGTGAAAATATATAAGTCTCATATCTTAGGATCTAAGACACAGTAAAACATTAATAACACGAAATACAATTTCATAATGTTTTACTTGTTAGGTCTATTCAATATATAAAAGTAATATTTTCATCTTTTATATACTCGTGTCGTCAAGTATTTGTAGAGCTACAACAATCGATGACCAACACGACAATTTTATATTGGTAATTAATGTTCCATGTGAATTACTATGATTGTGAATAACTTTTGATTTATGTAAACCATTATCTTTTAGAGCTCTACAGTTAAGAACCAAGTGTCTCTTCCTTAACACTTCCAAAAGACGAATACCATAATCAAGGAACAAAATAATTGCACATCCAATTCATAATAATTGACACATAAAAATAAAACTTTTACAACACGTTCCTTTCATACTCAACACAGGTCTACAATACTAGAAATCCTCAATGGATGTCGCGAAAGACCAGATAGTTCTTTGAAATTGCTCAATGTTTTTGTTTATCCTCTTTGTCTGAATCTCAACTATTGTGTCGGGGTTGGTGGTGCAAATATTAGACGTAAAACGTCTTAAATTACGATAAGATGCATCATCAACTTCGTATACTTTTTCTAAGACTTTCTTCCGGGCGTACCAAAATTTATTACACTTGATGACTATGAAGTAATGATTATTCACTAGAGCTTGAATTTCTGCATGAGTGACAGTAATATTTGTTCGAATGGTAACAAGAATCATGTTAGAAATTAAACCGACATCACATTACACATAGTATGCAAAAGGTTATCATTACTACAATTGTGTTCAGAACTATACATCTTCACTTGAAAATATTCTTTGTTTTGACTCTAAGAGGCATGTATCCTCCATTCACACTTCTTTTCTTCAATCAGCAAGTTGTAAATATTTTTCCCATATACAACAATATGTCAATCGGCATTTACAAAAATTGAATCTTCAATCCAATTATCGTTAGAATCTATGTCCGGCAAATGCCTCAAATTTGGGAGTAGTACTGACAATGACAACAATTCCTTACTAATGACGGCTTCATGTACGTTGTTATCAGTTCTCGATTCATTGCATCTGCCATATGACAAAACATGTTCCACAACTCTAGGAGTGGTGTTGAATCTACATCAACAATGTCTATATCTTCACTATCCATCTGACCATTTGCCTCACCATCTTTAGTTTTTTAATTTAGAATTCAATTGTTCACAAGTTATTATGGGAGATCAATTCTTCAAATTTTTTTCCGGGAAATATCACCCTCATGGAGGGAAATGGTCGCCATATGCTGGTCACCTTAAGGTTGATTTTATCAACCAAGTACAGGTTCAAACACCATCATCTGCAAAGCGATTGAAATTTTCTATTTTCTTCCTTCTCCTCAAGGCTTATGTGCATAGATTCGTTTTGTTAAATAATAATAAAAACGTCAAATGAAAAATTAGAACTATGACCAAGTTGTTAATCGTGAACTTAACATTCTAGAGTTCACATCTAAATTTTGTCAGTTGAATAATTCAAAATTTTAGACCTATGGGTGCTTTCAAAGGAATCATAATAAGACTGAAGACCAATGTTTCTCGTGAAAAACGTCAACCACACAAACTGTTTCACAAAGATTATCACATCGCATTTCACTATTAACATTTATCATTCATCTGTAACCACCTTCATATTTCGGAATGTCATCTACGAATGTAACAATTTCATCAAAAAAACTATAAGAAATCCGGTATCGGGGCTCATTACTTCGGGTGTGAAAAATATGCATTTAATACATCCAAATAACAATCATATATTAACTATACATGCATTACATTTTATATCAAAATAAAAAAAAACAAAAGAAAAACCAACCTGAACTTTGCTTTTCGCCGAAGAGAGGAAGTAATGTGGAGTAGGGACTGAGTTGGAGGTGGGAGGAGGAAGATGATGGCTAGCGGTCTCATTTATACCCTAGGTAAAAACGACATCTCGGATGTTTTTTTGGTCGTAGTCAAAAAACATATGTGATGTAGTTTTTACCTAGATATGATTGTTATTTGACTTTTTAAGAAATATAGTTTGTCAAATAAATTTTCCAAATTTATATTCTTCCATTTTTTATTTTTACATGATCATTTTATTAAAAAAATCCTTAATTTCATATTAGTAACCATTTTGGTATTTTCTCCGATTCTCAAATTTCGAGCGATAGAAAGGAATCCAACACCGTTATCTTTCTTGGCTTTCTTTTCGAAAGAACACTCTGGCATTTATTGAGTTCTGCCATCCCATAAGACTAATCTGTTTATAAATATACACGTTGTTTACATTTGCTTCATTATGCGGAGACAACTGAGTGTCCAAGTTAACGTTGTACGTAAACTTTACTTGTTGCAAACTACAATTTCATTCTGCCAACTCTTCCTTTTCGAGAAGATAATCCAATTTGGGTTGGGTACTTGAGAACAAGAGTTGAAACCTTTTTCTTTTGCTTATGTTTGTCTTTCATTTCCACTGCAACTTAATTACGTAAGGGTCAGCTTTGGTGTGTTTGGATTACAGGAAACCATGAACCAGTCTCCTAAAATTGCGCGAGACAGGATTCCGATTTCTCCGAGCTTGGATTTGATCCGACTGAGGACTTCTTAAAGGTATTGTCAAAAATTGGTGATCTTCCAAATACATCATTTACCATCGGTGAAACTTAAATTTGTACTCTGATTTTACCGAAGTCTCAAAGAGTACATGATTTTATTGTTGAACTTTGAAGGTGAAAATCACTTGGAATATGTTGGGTTCCATATTCTCCTTTAACATGGCATTCTTTGTTCAGTTATTAGAAGAAGCAAGAAAACATGCAAGAGAGCGCAAACATATCCTACCTTCTGCGGAAGAAAAAACCATTGCATCGGATGAAGCAAGCAAAAAATCATGGAAGAAGCTTCTCCTATTCTGGAAGAAAGGTGACGATAAAATGAAGAATGGCACCAAAGAACCAACGGAAAACAACTGTCCACCTATATCGAATCAGAAAACTACTTCAGGGCCGATACCACAAACTCGAGACCCGAGAGCCTCTGGCCGACGTATTTCCTGCTCCAGTGCTTGCCAGATTTCAGACTGCTTCACCCCGAAAAGAGCAGCAGATATTGGAAAATCATACAGCTTGGTGGAAGGGCTGCAAGTGTTTGGGTCACTTTACCAGGTGAAATGAGCCTAAGCAGAAACTTCCTTTTAGTTTTTTGTCTTGCAAGATTTTTGTGTAGAACTTCAGTGCTGGAGACCTTGGCAGTTTGCCTGGTTGTAAGCGTTGATCAACAAAATTGCATAGACACTGGTCTACTATTGTTGGGCATACCTTTATTTGATCTCAAACAGTCGATCTATAGGTAAATGAGTTTTAAAAACAAACATAACAAAAGAAAAGGAATGATTCAACATAGAAAGTACTGAAAGGTTGAAAGTTGAAACAGAATTTTGCCTCCCCTCACCACTTCCAAATGCACAAAATCCCACCAACAAAATGAAAATTAGATATAAGGAAAGTTAACATAAAAAAAATGTTGCAAGCACACAACAAGATCATTGTCAGAGACACTTTAAGTCATAATCCACAATAATTTGTGGAGTCTGATATGTATGTACATTTTACATACGAATGATTCCAATTTTAGGTTCCCTAATGGTAACATTTGGCCTATGGATATTAATACATTTTGAACCCTACAAAAGATTGTTTCAAGAAACTATTTATTCCTACAGGGAGGCAAATGACACCTTTCATGGGCTCATGCAAGGTCCCAATTTTTAGCTGAATTAAGAAACTTCAAAGAAATGGTTAGGCTTCTGAACTTTACTTCTTAGGTTGCTATCCAAGACAGAATATTTTGTTCTACTTCATCCCAGTTGTGAACCTTGGTTACAAGTGGATGTAAAGTTACCGAGCCTGACTTGGACCAAGGATAGGAGTTATCATAGTCGAATAAAAGGACCTTCATACCCACTTCTGCACATTCAACAGCATAGCGAGGGTTATCATCAATAAGAACTTCTGCGCCGAAAGATCTGCAGCAGAAGGCGAAAAACAATCATTAATGGTGGAAAGATCGTCAAAGCACGTATGACTTTTTATTGGATTGAATCACAAAGGATCACTTCATGCAAGAGCATTTCCTTTCTTAAAACCTAGAAACCTGGGGAAGGATCTGTTGCTGCTTGCTTGGTTGGTGGAAGATAAATCACCCATTTGGTAACTACATTTCCACCCTTCCAATCTGATTATGATCATGTCCTAGACAAGATAACCAAATGTATCATGTCCATGCCGGGTGAAAAATCACGATGACGGGATAGTTATCCAAATTTCTTTTATCGGAAATTTTGGGATGGTTTCAACTTTATCTAGACCATTAAGTAGGGTGTTGTAAGCTTTATCTTCCAGACTTGTGTTGTCAACAATTTTATCTTTGTTGGGAAGAGATTTATTCATGGTTTGAGTGTTGGGAGGTTGGGCTGGTAGCAGCCTAGTTATTTTCCTGCTACGGCAGGAAGTTTGTTTAGGGAGTAAGGGTTAATAACTCAGGGAATGTAACATTGAAACTTCAGGTTGTACCCTTTTATTCATTTAATATAATATTAGCGGTAGTTTTACTTCCAAAAAATACTTGACATTTCTTCTCAAAACGGGCCATGATTTCTAAACATTTACAGTTAGTTTCAATTAGAAGATAATTTTCTTCGCCCCCTCCATCAATAAGCTTTCATCTTTAGTTGAGCTTTGGACCATAATTACTATGATAATTCCAGATAGTAACTAATAAATGGATTCTGAATTATTTTTTTCCAAATCAATTGAACCGATAAAAATATCAAGAATACATTAACATCACTAACCTGCAAATTTCAGATTTCGGTCTTGATTGACCATCCAGTGCAAAATGATTTCCAAAATGTGTCTCCTGAAACAATCCTGGATAATGATTTTCAATCCACTCTAGAGTGTGATCTTTGATGATATTCTGCCTCGATCTTTTGCATGTTTTCCAAACAACCAAAATGAGAAAGTTAAGTGACAAAAATTGAACAAATGAAACAGATAACAAAGCTAATTTCTTGAATAAGAACATAAGAAAACCTACGTAACAATTGATAGATTGCAGAGGGGAGAAATCTTGTCAAGGACACGACGAGCGCCTGGAATTGGATGAATCCCCTTTTTAAAATATGGGGTTTTGAAGAACTCATGAACACGAATATCAGCTGCTCCAATACAAAGATGTAGGTGTTTTAGTACATGACAAGGAAAACTTAAAGGAACTAGATCAAAAGGCCTTTGTAGAAAATGCCAATATTTGAGCCTTTGAAATCCTCACCTTCAGCTCGAGAGCAATTCCACACCTAAGAGGATCACATTAAGGATAATGGTTATCAGTCTAAGAAAACTCCAGTTAAAGAAATTATATCCTACTTCTAAATGACTGGTTAATTATAACTTAAAGAGATTATGGTAATTACCTTAAAGAACTCATAGACATGGTAGTCAGATACTGAGTGGTTCGAATTGTAGCGATCCACAATAAACTTGTTCAGGGCCGAGATAAAATTCCCAAGCACTGCAGAATGGAAAATTGGAAACACAGGAAGAAACTTAGATTCACTTCTTTTTTATCTTTATAACGAAATAAGGAGAAGCATGCTCTTGCACATCCAAAAAATCACAAAAATGCAAAAAAGAAGAAAAGACTTGGGAAGCATCTAGGTTTATTCTCTTTCCCACAAATCACTGCAAGTATTACATACTTGAGGTGAATATGAAAAAAGACTTCTCGTTTTGAAGAAGACTACCCTGTCTAAATTTCACATTTGTCTTGAGCAAGAGACTTTGTAAAGATAACGGATACCATATTGTTGGTCATCAAAGCAATGAAGGCAAAGAACATAACTTTGTAAATCGGAAGATCAAGCAAATTGACATGGACAAAATGACGATCTCCACTACCCTTTCCCCAGCAACAAATATCATATTCAACCATCAACTCCAACCAACATTTTTTGTGTTGAACAGTTAGTCCAACCAACATTCAAAATTTTAATTTCTTATTATGAATTCTAACTAGTCCAAGTACTTATTGAGTTGGCATAGGACGCATGTTCAACCTCGTCCTGTAAACAACCAACTACAGTTGGTGGGATGCAGATCTGCAACCCACCATTAAAAACTAATATTAAACTCTACTACATACCAAAAGAATTCTCCTTTCTCATAACATTCCCCACCACCATTTATGGAAGTACACGACTTATGGATGCTTGATTTTATAGAAGATTGTGGGCATCACCACCACTCCGTTCCTATCTCACCATCACTATTTTTCGCTGGCAATCATATTCGACTGTTTGGGTGAAGACCACAATGTATATAACATATAACAGTTTTGGTTTCTCTTCTTCAACCTTACAATTTTCTGATTAAACTTCAATGCAACATCTTACTTAATATATTATATAATAACTTCTGTCCATCTAAAAAAAATCCCCATCAAATTCTTAATTCTCCTGATATAATAAAAAAATCGAACAAAACACACACATTCGCGTCAACCACAATACCTTCATCAACATCAACAGCAACAGTCAGCTTCTTCGCGATCGGGCCATTCCGGAACCCGACCGGCTTCCCATCTCTCAGCTTATCCAACTCCCCAATAACCTCCCGATCCGCATAAATCCCCAACCTAACATTTAAATCCCTAACAACCTCCCGATACCTCGACACCGCGCTCGCCTGTCGCTCGTCCCCTTTCCGGTTCAAACAACCTCTCAAGATCAAACCTTTCGGCCGTAACGGACCCTCATTTAGCGCCCCGCACGCGCCGCCGTAGCCGGCTGGGAGGATCAGGTTGGCCGCCGACATGGGACTCCGGAGATGTCTTAGAAGCGAAGAAACGGTGGTTTTCGTTGCTTTTCGCATCACGAAAACGGCATAACCAGATTCCGACGGGAATCCCTAGAAAGCGGAGAAACCGAATGGATTAAATGAGGAGATTCGGAGGCCACTTGGACGAAACCCTGGAATTTTGTGACGGTAATGGGAGCCGAGTGCTGTTTCGGTTCTTGTTTTGTTTTGTGTTTTTGGTTATAATTGGACGGATTTTTTTACCACGTGATTTTTTTTTAAAACTCATTTTAATTCTCATTCGAAAATATTTCTAATACGGTACCTGCTGACTCGACATTCAAGTTCTTTGAAAATGAAAAAAAAATTAATTTCAAATTTCAAGTTTTTTTAAATGGACGGAAGTTATTATATAATATATTAAGTAAGATGTTGCATCGAATTCTAACGTTTAGAAATTTTTCCGCACTGTCAATAATGGACATCGTCAATTTAGAGTCCAAACTAAACTTGATCGTTGCGAACTTGTAATGTCGTAATCATTTCACGGAATTCGGCATGTACAATACTGAATTCATGTAAACTCAACAATCAGGATATCGATTTCAAAAGCTTGGTATTTTTTCCCAAAACTAGTTTTGCGTGTTCCCAGTTTGAGCATAATTAATGGTGATCAGAATTTCCAAAAGCAATCTAGGAGATAAATATGGGAAATTAAGGTATCTAGTATCAGATTCTCCCTTGGTGTTGAAAGCGGTCTCCACGTAAATATTCTTACGTTTGACGAGTTTGATATATTAAAACAAAACCTTCACGTCCGCGCCTGGATAGGGAAATCTAGGCTACACGTCAATATGGGGCATCAGTTCTCCCTTCGATACGTTTGATGAGTGTAAATTTGTTCTCTCTTTGATACGTTTGATGAGTGTAATTTGTTCTCTCTTTCATATGCTTGATGTGTTTCAATGTTTGCACATTCAGATATTTTATGAAGTTATTGGTTATTGGTTTGATTGATATCGAAGTTCCTAAAGGTTATTGGTTATTCGTTTACCATAACTATATAGGTTATTGGTTTGATTGATATCGAAGTTCCTAAACGTTCCACCACTAAACTACGAGTCCTTACACACGGTCACGTGCGTCCCCGACGCCGCTGACGTGGTCAGTTGAGTCAGCAATCCAGTCGGCAGAGAAATTCATTTAATAACATGTTGGTGTCACATGCAACATTTAGTTTCTCAATGCAACATTACTTTCTTACTGTAACGTTTTGTTTCCTCATGCAACTTGTACTTTTCCCAACGCAACTTTTGGTTTCTCCACACAATATTCGAATACCAAGGTAAAATGAAGAGTTAATTATTGTCATTTTTTCTCTATATAAGCAGGTGATAAAAACGACAAACTTAAAAAGGACAAACAACAACTTAAAAAGGCAAAACATATTCATTTTTAACATCTACGTCTGTCATATTTACATAAGAGTTTATCCTTTTTAAGTACTGGTTTGTACTTTTTATGTTTGATTTTGTCATTTTTAACATAAGAGTTGTTATTTTCCTTTTTAAGTATTGTTTCATCATTTTTAAGTTATGTTTGTTCTTTTTTAAGTTATTGTTTTTCCTTTTTAAATTTATGTTTCTTTCTTTTTAAGTTATGTTTGTTCCTTTTTAAGTTGTTGTTTTCCTTTTTAATTTTCTGTTTTTTTTTCTTTTTAAGTTATGTTTGTTCATTTTTTAGTTGTTTTTCCTTTTTAATTTTCTGTTCTTTATTTTTTATTTTTGTTTCGTCTTTTTAAGTTATGTTTGTTCTTTTTTAAGTTGATGTTTTTCCTTTTTAATTTTCTGTTTTTCCTTTTTAATTTTTGTTTCGTCTTTTTAAGTTATGTTTGCTCCTTTTTAAGTTGATGTTTTTCCTTTTTTAATATTGTTTCATCTTTTTTAAGTTATGTTTGTTCCTTTTTAAGTATTGTTTCATCTTTTTTAAGTTATGTTTGTTCCTTTTTAAGTTATGTTTGTTCATTTTTCATAAGTAAGTTTTTTTTAAAGTTCCATTTTTCCTTTTTAAGTTTGCCTTTTTTATCACCTGTGTTTGTCATTTTCAAGAACACGAAATCAAATCCAATACCGTGAAAATAAATCAGAAACCCCCAAAAATTAAAGAGAAACCAACTTTAAACAAGAACACCACAACGAAACAAACTTTTCAAAATAACATCGAAAAACCAAAATCGATCCATCACATAACAAAACCAAAAACTTTAAATCAACCACAAAGAAACAAATTTTTCCGCAAAAACTCAACACAAAAAAACCCAAATAAGCTACAAAGAATCACACTTCCAAAAAAAATCAAAACCAATCAATCATAGAACAAAACAAATAACTTCAAATCAGCCACGAAAACCAAACTTTCCCCAAAAAAATCAACACAAAAAACACAAATCAGCTACAAAGAACCACGTTTCCAAAAAACCAAGACCAATCCATCACATAACAAAACCAAAAACTTCAAATCAGCCACGAAAACCACTTTCTCCCAAAAACATCATACAAAAAACTTAAATCAGATACAAAAAACCACATTCCTCCTCCTCCTCGCCTCGAGAAAGACTCCAACGCCGACCACTTCCTCCTCTTCCTCGCCAACCAACTACATCGTGACGTCTTAACCAACGTCGTCGGTGTCCCAACTATTAGGATTTTTGGCCCTCTAATTGATGGATAAATGCGGAATTAAAAATAATTTTCGAAGGATTAAGGAAAGAGACAATGCAAACCACAAAATTGTCGACACCGGAGTTTAGAGAGGTTCGACACCCACACCCGGGTCCTAGTCCTCCTCGCAAGCCTCGCTCGATCCCCCGAGCCTCTCTTACGGTTCCACTAACTGATCTCCGTTCCGGGCCGAGATCAACGCCGTTTACAACACCGAGCCTCGCGAACAATCCTCGCCTCGCTCGTGTCTCCTCTCACAACCCGAGAGGGAGCTTCCACGAACCTTTTACAACTCTTTGATTCTTTGATGTGGAAGTTGAATCACACTCTAACTAACACTCAATACTTGAGCACACTTGGATATGATATTGAATTGGATATGCAAGTGGTGAAGTTTAGGCTTGAGTGTTGAAGAATAAGCTTTGAAGGTTTGGGAATTGAGAGCACAAAGATAGTTGATGAATAGAAGGTGTTGTCTCTTGTTTTGTGTCTCTAGAGTGGTGTTTATATAGGCTTCAAAGCTTATAGATCCGTTGGAGAGTTGGTGGTGAATGGACCAATGAGAAAGCAAGATGTGACTTAAGCTCGGCCAGAAATCGAGACAGATTCGGTTGACCGTTATCCACACGGTAGTCCAAAACGTTGGTCTGAATTAAGAACTCGGTTGACCGATAAAGTATCGGATCACCGTTCACCAACCTCCAGTAGCTTTTATCTAGTTAGCCCTAATTAAATTTGGTTCACCGAAGTCCATTCAGTTCACCGTTCCAAGGTGGACAGTAGAATTGATTGGGCTCTGATCTACTCAAGTTCGGTTGACCGTCTATACTTCAGTAGACCGAAGTAGCACGGGTATTCCGCTGACAATGCGTGGGAAATTGTTTAACGATCAAGTGTCATGTTTAAATAGTCGTTGGGCTCCTAAAGCCAAATGGATTCGGTAGACCGAAGTGGGGCAAGTCAATTGGGCTCTAGGGACTTGATTTGAATGCGACCGTTGGAGCAAAGTCCAAAACCGATCCAGGGCTATTCGGTCGACCGAAGGTGTTTCGGTCTTCCGTATGGGCAATTCCAGAGAACACCTAAGTTTCACTGTTGTGAAGTATTCGGCTATCCGATAGGTGTTCGGTTGACCGAACTGGGTAGATTTCGGTTAACCGAAATAAGTTCGGTTTACCGAGAAATGACGAGACAGAATCCTAGTGCTCAAGTTTACATAAAATCTTATGGACTCAATAAATATAAAGTTACATGTTTTGGTCCAAAGTTTTGATTACAAGTCTTAAGTCTTGATGTCCTTGTCCAAATGCTCATCTCCTTGATTGTTTTGATCAACCTATTAAGATGATTGCAAGTATACAAATATATATGCAATGCATGTAATCGTGTTTGCTCACTTTGATTGATTAGGTTGATTGATTAAAATTAGTTAAATTAATCATCAAAATTAATATAGATTAAGGCCAAAAAGCCAACACCAACCTCCTCAAGACTCACTCCCGCGTCATCTCCTCGGCATCACTCTTACTGATCTAGTCTTCCATCGGGAGAAAATGATGGAGAATGAAAGGTTTGAGGGGATAATGGAAGGTTCTGAGGATATATGTATGATGGAAACCAAAAGTCACATAATTCCGCGTGCGTGTGATGTGACACAAAATAAATAAATAATATGTGATTTAATTAATTTTTAATTTTTACTAACTGGATTGACCACGTCAAACGACGTCCCGAACGTACCGCGACCAAAAAAATATTTCCCCTGGCCTACAAGACCACTAGGACAATTGACGAAGGTCAAGTACTGGGTTGTTGCCTAGATGGTAATAATGACTGAATTGAACCCGACCAGAAGCAGTGTGAAACACGGCGGAAAGACTGCCAACGACATGCACGTCCGCGCCTGGATAGGGAAATACTAAGGTGCTACACTGTTTGGAGTTTAGGACCAAACATTATTGTCAGGATTCATGGCCTACGGACGTTGAGAAAAGGCACCATCATTTGTCCATGTGTTATCACTAATTCACGTGAACGGAAAATCAAATACCATACACAGAAGTCCATATCTTACAAGATTCGTGATGACCAAGCGACATGAATACACAATAAGAAAAACCAAAAAAGAAAAAAAATCAAGTCTTGTGAAAGAAGACGATGAATGAGGGTATTCATGCCCTAAGTTTGAGAAATAATATCCTCTCATTATCAGCCTGTATTTTCAAAAATTATGATGGATGGAAGCAACGGCTCCCCTGTAACATAGCTGCAGTCGGAATTCGAAATAATTTGGGAAAACATCAGAACTCCTCCAAGGCTGGCCTTCTCAAACACGTTCAAGCACAGCACAGGTTGATTTTGCATAAACGGGGAAAGAAGTTAGAAGCTCTCCTTCAAAGTGCACACACCAGAACGGTGTAGTGTAGAAGATCACCCACTAAATGGTTCACGCTTTCACGGAGCAATAGGCATAACAAATGAACTAACAAACATAAGCTTAAACTGTTTGGCTTGAAAGCAACCGAGTTGTAAGTAATCAAGAGGTACAAGTCATAAACATGCTGTTTTCAATGACTATAGATTAATTGTAGACCATATATTTGGGAGTTGCACTGAACTTTTGGTAACCTTTGATGACCTTGTTCACTGCATCAAGGAAGTCCTTCTCAGTCACTGTCTTCCTCCGTGCTCGGATAGCATACATCCCAGCCTCAGTGCACACACTTCTTATGTCCGCTCCTACAAATTAAAAACAAAAAACATGATGAATTAAAAAATGAGGGGGGAACATAGAACATGACTGAAATCATTTTGTTTAATCAATACATGTAAATCAGAAAAGGATGCCCCACTTACCAGTTGAATTTGGACAGAGACGAGCAAGCAGTTCAAACCGTATATCTCTTTCACAGTTCATTGTCCTAGCGTGAATCTTAAAGATTTGCGTCCGGCTCTCCAAATCAGGAAGACCAAACTCAACCTTACGGTCCAGACGGCCAGGCCGGAGCAAGGCAGGGTCCAGTGTGTCAGGCCTGGAAAGGGGAGTATAAAAGGGAAATAAGAATATGAAGTACTTGCCTAATCAAAGTGCAGGTGGTAGCATGTTAAATGCTTGTTTAATCAAGGATATGAATGAAATCATAAGGTACGGCAACATCTGAACACTTAATTCACAATAAAAGTTAACCTGTTTGTTGCCATCAAAACTTTAATGTTGCCTCGAGCATCAAAGCCATCAAGTTGGTTAACAATTTCAAGCATTGTCCTCTGAACTTCATTGTCACCACCCACACCATCATCAAAACGTGCTCCTCCGATGGCATCAATTTCATCAAAGAACACAATGCAAGCCTTTTTGGAACGGGCCATCTACAGAAAAAGAAAGGGATATTTCACCCAGCAACAAGTTGGTTGGAAAAAAGGCTAGGCAGTATCTCATCAAGAAAAAAATCATAAAGGAGAAAGTGAAAAACCGAGATGATGACCACCTGAAAGAGCTCACGAACCATACGAGCCCCTTCTCCAACATACTTTTGGACGAGCTCACTTCCAATGACTCGAATGAAGCAGGCATCAGTTCTGTTTGCTACAGCTCTAGCTAGGAGTGTCTTACCAGTTCCAGGAGGACCATAACAAAGAACACCCTTTGGAGGATCAATCCCAAGCTTAACAAATTTCTCTGGATGAAGCATAGGGAGCTCAACAACCTGAATTGTACGTTGAAATATCAGTTTTAGAGCATTGATGGAACGTAGACCTCGGAGTCAGAAATTGTGTACCTCTCGCATCTTCTCAATCTGGTCCTTGCATCCTCCAACATCATTGTAAGTAACATCTGGCTTTTCTTCCACCGTCATCATTGTAACACTAGGATCAATCTTAGGTGGTAGGGGAATTTGAATTTGATACTTGTTCCGATCAACCCTTTAGCAAACAACAATCAAAAGAGTTCAGGAAATATGATTCTTAAGAGTGAAAGAGTAAACTATCACAACAGAACACACAAATACAATTATACAAAGTTACAATACCAAAGAATATCTACTAAAGAAAAAAATCAGAATGAGATGAGAACAAAGCTCACCCTACACGCATGCCTTCCTCAATATCTGTTGGGGAAACTTTATCACCCAGCCCTACAACAAACTGCAGTAAACAAACCAAAACTTAGATCCACACATTTCTAAAATAACCATCAATGCCAAACTACCAGTAACAGAAAAAGCACCTTAGCGATTTGCTTAACATTGATGACATATTTGGCATCATCCGTGTTGGGGTTGATTATCTTTGTGCACCTTGCAACCTAGAAATTGTCAGGAATATTAGCTTTCTAGCTCTTTGAAAGTTGCTGATAATTGATGAATTAATTCAAAACATTAGAAGAAATAAACAGATTTACCTGAAGAGGTTGCTCTTCCTGCATCATCTGCTTATCAGAAACAAGATCCCACTGGCTTGGAGGAGCTAACCCGGTATCAGATTCCTTAATACCTGCATACAATGTAAACATTAAGCATGGGGTTTTGAAAAGGGAAAGAAAGCACATTATTGCTTAGATCGCTTTGTTTGTTCGGAAACAAAAGGACATTACGTTATTATTATTATTTTATCATTCATGTAGTAATACTGGTTAAGAATTAGTTGTATTTTGAAGATTCTCCATAACCACAAATAAGACCGTGATCATAGAATCAAAAAAATTATTTAGATTTGAGTAGGAATTAGGTTGACATTTTTGTAGATAACAGTTGATAGGAAGTACTTCAAAATAATGTGAAGGACAACATAAACTTTTCAAACACAAAAGATGATTTATCTCAAGAGCAACTGTTAGATCAGGTCCCAAAGTTAGCTCTACACCCGTGAAAGTCAACTTGTTAGGGGGAGATGCATGGGCCTTATCACCCACAAGGCCACACAAACACACTCAGTTTTACCCGATGTGCGAATTTTCTGAGATATACCTTTTATATAAAAAACTCACCATTTTGTACAGGAAGTTTGGATTTCAGAATCCAAAATATTTTTGAGAAGTACTAATATAAGTCAAAGCAAAACCAATGGAGATGATTTATCTCTAAGGCAATCTTTTTTGCCATCCAAACTCACAATTCTTGTGTAGGGGATTTTGCTTTGATGATGAATAAGATTGTTTTTTGAAGTACTAAGGTAAGTTACATCTCTAAACTTTTGAGATATTTATGTGTACATCTTGATTCTTGAGCAAGAGCAGTGTTGTGGCGGTAGACATTTAAGGGAATTTTGGACCTAAGGATCTTATGGGATAGCTGTAGTCATAGGTTTGCACTTTATTGCATTATGGGTAAAATTTTGTTCACTGACCAAAAACGGTACGTTTTTCTATCGATAATAAGGCTTAACATTAACAAGAAATTTGTTTCAGTTCACAACCTTGAGTTTATCGGTCTAAAGATCAGGATTATTGACATATTCTTGCAAATGAAAGAACAAGGGATGAAGTGTGTCAATAGCGTGCAGAAATGCACTTATGTATTTCTAGTTCTACTTATTACATTTACTTTAACCTCAAGGACGATTGAATTGGAGTCGCAAAAACATTCAGCGTTAATATCAATTTAACCTAGCACTTGAATTTTAATGGGCTGAATCTAAACAGTTTTTTTCTAGCTTGATAGTTAGATAATTTGAAGATAGATACAAACTAAATTAATCTACAGATGATAATTCACTTAAGTTTGTTAATAAATACATTTTGTTCTTACTGTAGATATCTATATCAACTTGATTGATTGATATAATTTATTTAGGTTCAATACCATGGTAAAAATGTCCAATTGCATGCATGTAAGAGAATACAAAGATATCAAAAATTTATGCTTCGACGAAGCAAAAAAAAATCATAAATGCAACCTAACAAACCAAACTTAGAATACAAATGTTTTAGTAAACTTAGGTTCACTTTAGTTAATTTCCATTTTTTACTATAACAACTCCGTGACAATTAAGTACAAGTATAATTTGAGCAATGGTCAGCCCGATCAAGTTTATCTCAATCAGCACTCGTTAATGCATCTGAAACTAAATATAAGGATGCAATTGTACAGCAGCGGCATACCACACAGATCATTGATCTTCTTAGCCATCTCCTTAATTTCCTTCTCAGACTTCTTGATACTCTCCGAATAGGGTCCGAGACCCTGAAGCACAAAACAAACGAAGCTCAACACCCACACAAACTCTAACTAATTTCAGCAACTCCATTATCAAGGTCCCAAACCTGAAAGGCTGAAACTTTAAAAAAAAAACTAAAACCTAAAACCAGAAAACCTCCATCCCTAACGAACATAACACAAAAGGTCGAAACTTGAACGACTCAGAGTCATTATTAGCAAAATACACAAAGGCAAACAATGACAAAAAAATTGAATTTCAAGTAGCGTAACTTCTATACGACCGCTCGATCGTACCGCAAATTCAACATATATAGCATAAACCAAAATCTCAGCTACTTAACAAAATCAAGACCAAAAGAAGCAAAAATCTAGAACATATGCTCGAACACATGAAATCCATTAAAGAAGCACAAAACAGCACAACAGAAAATTAAGATCTGGAAGCCCAAATCGTACAAAAGCAGGTAACTTCCCCCACAAGTCAGAACCAAAAGACCCAATTTTCAACCCAAAACCACCGTCAAATGCGTCCCCCCATCTTCTAAACCTCGGATGGCCGCAAAAGGCACGGAAGAAGAAAGCAAACAGATTCAAGCAGCACGCACGTAGGTTTTGAGGAGGGCGATGTCGTCCTCGTCGAGCGGGGGAGGGTTCTTCTCGTTTCGGAGCTCGTCCTCTATGTCGGCCGCCGGCGCCATCGGAGAGGGATTGGGGAGGAGAAGGGTTGGGGATTGGGAGAGAGAGAGAGAGAGAGAGAGAGAGAGAGAGAGAAGGGAGAGTTTGGATCGCCGTCGAGGAAAGGTTTTGTTGGTGTTGCTGCTCTGGGCTGGATTTGGAGGCGGTTTTGCACCCGACCCGATTAGGTTAGTTCGGCCCAGTAGTGTGGCTGAAGTGGACTTGGGCTTGGCTATGACATTTACTAGAATTAATATGGCTCTGTTTGGTGCTCCTTGTGTCCCTATAAGGAATGGGAATTTAACAAAAACTCGTCAGAAAAATAAATAGTTAAACACTTTTGGATATATGTCCTTTTGTGACAATACAGTGTCAATTTTTGGAAGCGGTAGTTTCCTGGGCGAGAGAGCTTGTTGCCTATAGATTGGTTATATAGTTTTTAAACTTTCATAAGTAACTGAAGGGTATTCTTTGAGTTTGTGCATCGAATTCGGTCTTGCATCTCCACTTTGGGGTCTCAATTTCAAATTTGTATCTAATAGGTTTTCTGTATTTTTAGGTGGTATCGTTGAGTACTTGAGTTTAAGATTTATATGTTGACGTGGGTTGTGACTTGAGTTTGGCAATTGAAATGACATGGTTCCAGTTCAGTTAAATCTGAGCCTATATATGGAATTTCAGTATAACAAGAAAAAAATTTGCAAGACAGATTGATAAAAAAACATCAAGATCAGTTAGTTCCTTTGACAACAACTCAACTCACAATGGTTGTTTAATATTCGATTGTCGCCTTCACTTCCACACTGAACTAACAGAGAATACGTGATTATCTTGTAACACAACATACAATACTTATTTCCTTGAAAGAGATTAGGCTAGAGAGAGATCTAGAGTGCTTTGGGAGACATATTGCTTCCAATCGTTTGTAATCTCGGAGACTTCTCTTGTTGGAGAAGAGTTTCAAGGAAAGGAAGCCCACAGGAGACCCCCTCAAGGACGTAGGCATCTTGTCGAACCTTGTAAAATCACGTGTGTCGTGGTTTGCTTCAGGTGTGTTGTGTGATTTTTTGTTATTTCCATCTTATTCATGTTTACTTGTTGCATTAAGATTGGGAGAGAGTCAAGAGTTATTTTTCGCAATCAATATTCTATTGTCGTGGTGTGTTTAATCCGTAGTCGTGCTAGTGCATATTAGATCCCCCTCCCAACACATGCACCGTGTCATGATGTCAACACTAAAGTTGGTGAAGCAATTTTGTTGAAGCCCTTGAAATTTTCAAATCTTTATCTACCCATTTTTTTCTTGAACTTTGAAAATTCATTATTTTAGCACATATTCGTCATTATTAATTAATTTTTTTGCATTTTTTGCAAAAAAATATTGATAAATCTTAACTTTATGTTAAAGTTCAGATAAAATTAGATACCTTATTTTGTTAAAGTTTGGGTCAAGTCGGTAATCAATAAGACCAAAATCTGACTTCCAATTTGATTCCGACTTTAACATAAATGAAGACTATGAGTATATTAAGTTTACAATGTAAAAATTGAGAAATTACAAGAATATATGAACGTAATAGATTCTATAACTTGATAGGATTTTTTTACAAAATAAAAACATAAAGGAGGCGATTATTGTCTTAAAAAGTTCAGGAATTAAAGTAAAATTGGGACATAATTCAGGAGAACAATATGCCATTGATCCTAAAAATTTAAGTAAAAGTAAAAAAGAAACATGAATAAATTCATAATTTCACCATATATAAGAAAAACAATATAGAAATCCTGCAGAATATCAGATCTATATTTGTTAGAACCCTAACCCTTGATCTCATTAGTGTGGGAGCTCCGGCACCGTCGACTTCACGCGGGTGAAAGGTATGTCGACTCATTAGTGTGGTTTTGTGGTTCCTAACCCTCGTGGGAGGGCTGTGTTGGTCTGACGGGGAGGTCGGATACCTCTCCGACGTTGTTTCCGTGAGAAACCTCGGCTGGCACGAGGTGGAAGACGACCAACGGTCGACCGGTCCCTTCGGGCGGTCGACCGAATGTAGTGTTTTACCCGACTTTAACCTCCACCGGTCGAACGATGCCTTGTGACGGTCGACCGGTAGTGCGTATTTGCTGGTGAGTTGGGACACTCTGTCTGTTTTCGGTCGACCGGATCCTTGGGGTCGTTCGACCGGAACTTAAGTGTACTGGATTATTATGCATGCTTGTTCGGTCGTAGTATGTTTACGTTCGACCGATTATATGACGTAGAATACTAGGTTGACCCTGTCTGTTTTCGGTCGACCGAGACCCCTGAGTCGGTCGACCGATAGATTTGAATTTATGTTGACCAGACTCTGGATTTTGACCTCGTTCGGTTGACCGGTTTTAGACCTTTGTTCGACCGTTGGGGGATTGTGTTTTGAGCGCAGCGGTAGACCGTGTTAGGTGTACGGTTGACCGATTCCTTACTGGAACCGGTCGACCGAATCACCTCTTCCGGTCGACCGTTTGGGCCCAGGACGGAATTCCTGATTTCCTTTTTGAATGTCAACTTTGTCCACGGAAACTCGTGTCCTTGCCTTGTGCGTGAGCCGGGAGGTGACGATGGGCGCGTGTTGCGTGCCTGCCCAGGGACCGCTGTGTGGAAAAGTGTGGGTGTTCGGGACGCGTCACCTCCATGTATGGACCGTGACTAAGTTGATGGATTGATTGGACTCATTGTAGTATAGCAAGCCTGAGGGATCGCGGATCCCAATGTTTGATGTTTGTGCGGGCACGCAACTGGCAATGGGTGAGGTGACTACCGGCCTTCGGGCTACGGAGGTCGTTGCCCTGCTTTTATAGCGGCGCGGTTGGTGTTTGCGGCTCGTGGAGCCTGATGACCTGGCGGACTTCAGTCTGGACCGTCCGATGTTGTGCCGGACGTTTGTGATGGACCACTGATGCTGTGCCGGTGATGTCGCCGAGGTTGTGCCGACGATGATGATTGTTGGGCCAGGGTTGTTCCGGCTATGTTGATTCCTCGACTGGGCACCTATCGAGATGTTGTTGTTATACCTTCCGGGCAACGGTCCCGTTGGTCCCAGTGGCTCCGACCACAGAGATTTGCATATCTGTATTCTATCAGCGCGCAGGCGTGACAGAGGCTCCCTACTGAACCCTTGAGTAGTGTAGCCGCGTGTGGAGGGTGCGATGTCGCGTGCTGTAAGACTGCATGTGCCTGCAGTAGGTCTCCTCGGGCTAGCCAAAGGATACTCGGATGTGAGTTTCATGAGTGATCCAGACGATAGAAGGTCGCAATCAGGATACGTCTTTCTTCTGAATGGTGCAGTTGTGACTTGGCATAGTTGGAAGCAAAGCACTACGGCCGACTCAACCACTGCTTCCGAAGTAATGGTTGTCGCTGAAGCGAGCAAGGAAGGAGTGTGGATCAAGATGTTCCTTGAAGAGTTTTGAGTAGTTCCCACGAGCGAGGGACTCATCGAGCTATTTTGCGATAATAGTGCATCTATCTCGCAAATCAAGGATCCTAGATCACACCAAAAAGTGAAGTACATGGATCGTAAGTACTTCGTGACACGTGACCTCATCGACAAAGGCAAAATAAATCTTTTATGGGTGGACACCAACAGCAACACATCTTATTCATTCACAGAACCCTTATCCCAAGCCAAGGGCGAAATGCATTTCGAGTCCATGGGATTGAGGAACCATGTAGATTGGCTTGATGATTGATATGTAATGGGGTTTCCCTAGTTATTATTGTTTTATACATTGAGTATGTATGTGAAAGAAAACTTTAATAACAAGTGGGAGATTGAAGGGAATGTATTCTAAAAGTTTTACTTTTAAATGTCAATTATTATGAATTGAATGAGAAATCATTTTGTCCCTTGTTTATGTTATTCGTCTTTTAGAAGTGTTGAGGAAGAGGCTCTTGGTCCTTAACCGTAGAGCTCTAAAAGATATTGGTTTACATAAAACAAAAGATATTCGCAATCATGGTAATTAACATGGGACATTAATTACCGAGTTAAGATTGTCGTGTTGGTCATAGATCATTGTATCTCTACAAGTGAGTGACGACACGGGTATGCAAAAGAGGAAAATATTACTTTTGTATACTGAATAGACCTAATAAGTAAAATATTATAGAAATGTGTTTCTGTGTCATTAATATTTTACTGTGTCTTCGGTCCTTTGATATGAGACTTATATCCAATCACTTAAGGAATGTTTAATTAGATTAGTGTCTTGAGCTATCAATAAGTGTAGTGTAAAGGCATTGGTTGGTTAAGTACAACTTTTGTTGGAGAAAATAGTTAGTCAAAAGACTATCATTGCCCCTCTTAATTGAGTGATGATATTAGTGGGCCCTTTGATAAAGCAAAGTTATAATGTGCACAATGTGATTTGAGTTAAGTCACATATTTATAACTAGCTTAAAGAGATCAAGAAATGAATACTAATACAAAGATGACACAATACTACTTTGTGTGTATTCTTAATATCATGAGGCAAGGGACGGACACAAGTGGTGCACTCCATCACTAATTGGATCGGGTTTTGGTTCGAGTGGAATTAAGACATCTAACTAATTGGGAGCTATAATGTGTAGCTAGATACCGATTATAGCTTGTGATATTAAGTTCTTAATATCACTGCCAACTTAGTCTAAATCCTCCCATACGTCACACCGCAAAAACCGGGAAACAAGAAGCTTGATTTCGATTCATATGATGTGTCAGGTTTCTTATAGAAAATATGACACATGTGGTGAACAAGTAAAATCAATTATGTTATATATAACATAATTAGAATCATGATAAATTCATATGAGATGCATATATTATGGGGTGCAATAATTTATTATTGCATAGGATAATATATTGCATAAGTTGTGAATTTGCCGAAACCCCTAAAGTTCAAATTTTGTTGGAAATAAATCCAAAATTTGAAAAGGCAAAATCGGGTAGAAGTTCGGTAATCCGTTAAGGTTCGGTCCACCGAAGGATCTGTGGATCGGTCAACCGAACGTGCAACGGATTGTCAAGTTGATTGACCGAACTTGACCAAAGTGCCTGGAACTCTGGGTTGGTATACCGAACCAGAAACGGTCGACCGAACAATGTCCAGTTCTGATATTTTCGGTTAACCGAATGACACTTGGTCAAAAACGCGAATTCGTCCGAACGGTTAAAGAAGAATTTTTCTCCTTAAGAATCGGTCATCCGTCAAGTGCACGGAAATCCGAACGTGACATATTCGGTTAACCGAGTATGTCTCGGTAGACCGAGTCCCGATCGATTTTCTGTCTTTGATAATTAAGAGATTAATTTGATCAATGGTTGGATTAGCTCCAAACTTAGTCAAACGTTTTGTGGGTGCATATAATGCATTATGGAATTAGTTTGCGAGGGAAAATGTCAAGAATTTGTGGCTTAAGAATAGCCATGATTGAGAGTAAGATTGGAGCCTATAAATAGGTCATTATTCTCCTTAATTATGTTAGAAGAAGTTTGCTAAATATTTTTCTCCTAATTCACCACAAAAATCCACGAAAATTCTCTTAGTTTTCTAAGTCTTTGGAAGGAGAAATCTCAGAGATTAAGGAAGGGGTTTGTAGCTAGATTCTAAGCTTGTTTGGAGATTGATTGGCTAGCTCCTTTCTCTCCAACCTTGTTTAGGGTTTCGGTAAACACTCGGAGGCATCTGGCGCAACGGGAAGCGACGATCGTCTTCTTCAGCGTCTTCGAATCTTCAAGAAGTTTTAGAGAACTTCTATGTATGAATTTCGGAGCCCATGTTTGTTTTTATGAGTTTTGAAACTAGTTATTAAAACAAACCGATGCATGCATGAAATAAATCGTAGAAAATTGTAATTGATCCTTATTATGCATAAAAAAATTCGAAAAATATACATGCATAATTAAACATGAAATCCAACAGAATGCACCTGCAGCATTCATGGATTTGATGAATAGGACCTTCCAGCCGTACCTCGACATGTTTGTCGTGGTATTCATGGATGACATCTTGGTATACTCGCCGGACAGGGAGCAGCATCGAGAGCACCTGAGGATTGTGCTTGGCATCCTGAGAGATTAGCAGTTTTATGCCAAATACACGAAGTGCGAGTTTTGGTTGGATCAGGTGGCTTTTCTGGGGCATATTGTGTCAGCAGATGGGATTTCGGTGGATCCGGCGAAGGTCGAGGCAGTGACGCAGTGGAGAGCCCCGACGAGCGGGACGGAGATCAGGAGTTTCGTAGGACTGGCAGGGTATTACAGGCAATTCATCCAGGATTTCTCCAGACTTGCATCGCCGCTGACCGCGTTGACGCAGAAGGGCGTCAAGTTTGTTTGGTCCCAGAAGTGCGAGGACAACTTCCAAGAGCTGAAGAGGCGATTGACGACAACGCTGATTCTGACGCTACCGAGTGGCAGTGGAGGCTACGTGATTTACAGTGATGCGTCAGGGATTGACTTGGGTTGTGTTCTGATGCAGCACGGGAAGGTGGTGGCGTACGCTTCGAGGCAGCTGAAGGTGCACGAGAAGAACTACCCTACTCATGATCTGGAGTTGGCAGCAGTAGTTCACGCGTTGAAGACCTGGCGACACTATCTTTATGGCGAGCAGTTCGAGGTCTTCACAGATCATCAGAGCCTGAAGTACTTGTTCTCGCAGAAGGAGCTGAATATGAGGCAACACAGATGACTTGAGTTCATTAAAGACTACGACTTCACCATTTACTATCATCCAGGGAAGGCAAATTCGGTTGCAGATGCGCTGAGCAGGAATGTGGAGGTTTCAGTTGCGAGTCTGTGCATCCAGGAGTGGAGGCTACTCGAGGCATTGTCAGAGTGGAGACCGTTCACAAAGGGTTCTGAAAGAGCAGTGATTGCTGGGCTTCGGGTGGAGCCGCAGACTGTCTCACGGGTGGTTCAGGCTCAGCAAGGGGATGTAGAGTTAGCTGGTCTGCTACAGTTAGCTGGTCTGCTACAGTTAGCTTCCAGAGATGGATCAGACTTCAGTATAGGGGTTGATGGTAGTTTGAGGTTCAGGAGTCGAATATGGGTGCCGAAGTTCGATGGGCTGAGAGATGACATCATGGATGAGGCACACAGAGCGAGATACACCATTCACCCGGGGAGCACGAAGACGTATAAGGACCTGCAGCGGAACTTCTGGTGGAAGGGCATGAAGAGGGACATCACAGAGTTTGTGGAGCGGTGCTTGGTCTGTCAGCAGGTGAAGATTGAGCATCAGAGGCCAGCAGGACCGATGCAGTGTATTGAGCTTCCTGAGTGGAAGTGGGAGCACGTGACGATGGATTTCGTCACAGGATTGCCGAAGACGAGGAGATTCCACGACGCGATTTGGGTGATAGTCGATCGACTGACCAAGTCAGCGCATTTCTTAGCGATCAGGACCACGTTGCCTCTGGAGGGTCTAGCTAAGTTGTACGTGGAGGAGATAGTCAGGTTGCATGGAGTACCAGTGAGCATCATCTCCGATCGAGATCCTCGATTCACTTCCAGATTTTGGGGGAGTCTGCAACAGGCTTTGGGGACGCGTCTGAGGTTCAGTACAGCGTTTCATCCGAAGACAGATGGTCAGTCAGAGAGGACGATTCAGACCCTGGAGGATATGCTGAGAGCATGCACACTGGATTGGTCAGGGCACTGGGATGAGCACTTGCCGCTGATAGAGTTTGCCTACAACAACAACTACCACTCGAGTATTGGGATGACACCGTACGAGGCGTTGTACGGGAGGCCTTGTAGATCACCGGTATGCTGGAGTGATGTGGGCGAGAGGCAGTTAGTGGGGCCAGAGCTCGTGCAGATGTATGTAGAGAAGATGGATGTGATCATGAGGAGACTGGCCACAGCACAGAGCAGGCAGAAGAGTTATGCTGATCGACGCAGACGAGTGATGAATTTCGAGGTTGGCGACCACGTGTTTCTGAAGATCTCCCCTGCCCGAGGTGCGATGAGGTTTGGGAAGAAGGGGAAGCTCAGTCCGAGATATGTTGGGCCGTGTGAGATCCTCGACCGAGTTGGAGAGGTTGCCTACCGGATTGCATTGCCGCCGCAGTTTTCGGGTCTTCACAACGTCTTCCATGTATCGATGTTGAGGAAGTACGTGGCAAATCCAGCCCACGTGATTGAGATAGCAGTGCCAGAGATTCAGCAGGACTTCTCGCTCGAGGAGAGACCAGTCGAGATAGTCGATCGCATGGATCATCAGCTCAAGAGGAGGACCATTCCGATGGTGAAGGTCAGGTGGCAGCATCACAGTGAGCGCGAGGCCACTTGGGAGATCGAGGAGGACGTCAGAAGACAGTATCCAGAGCTTTTCGGTGAGTAGTTTGCTTTGATTTCGGGACGAAATCCTTTTAAGTTGGGTGGATTGTTAGAACCCTAACCCTTGATTAGGGTTAATCACGGATTAGAGAGAGGGTTTGCATGGGGAAGGAGTGATGAGCAGTGTCCTGGTGATGGGTGAGAGGTGTAGGAGGCGTGCACAGTAGCGTTTTTGGGTTTATAACCCAAGCTTTTCTTCTTTCTTCTTTTCTTCTCCTTCCTTTCCCTCATCCCTTCCTTTCCTTGCTGGTACGCGTGTTGGTGGAGCAGCTGCGGAGGCGTCGGGCGAGGAAGGTGATCGTGCGGGAGAGGCGCGATGCGTGATCGAGTTCTACCGGAGGCGAGGCGTGGGAGCTCCGGCACCGTCGACTTCACGCGGGTGAAAGGTATGTCGACTCATTAGTGTGGTTTTGTGGTTCCTAACCCTCATGGGAGGGTTGTGTTGGTCGGACGGGGAGGTCGGAGACCTCTCCGGCTTTGTTTCCGTGAGAAACCTCGGCTGGCACGAGGTGGAAGACGACCAACGGTCGACCGGTCCCTTCGGGCGGTCGACCGAATGTAGTGTTTTACCCGACTTTAACCTTCATCGGTCGAACGATGCCTTGTGACGGTCGACCGGTAGTGCGTATTTGCTGGTGAGTTGGGACACTCTGTCTGTTTTCGGTCGACCGGATCCTTGGGGTCGTTCGACCGGAACTTAAGTGTACTGGATTATTATGCATGCTTGTTCGACCGTAGTATGTTTGCGTTCGACCGATTATATGATGTAGAATACTAGGTTGACCCTGTCTGTTTTCGGTCGACCGAGACCCCTGAGTCGGTCGACCGATAGATTTGAATTTATGTTGACCAGACTCCGGATTTTGACCTCGTTCGGTTGACCGGTTTTAGACCTTTGTTCGACCGTTGGGGGATTGTGTTTTGAGCGCAGCGGTAGACCGTGTTAGGCGTACGGTTGACCGATTCCTTACTGGAACCGGTCGACCGAATCACCTCTTCCGGTCAACCGTTTGGGCCCAGGACAGAATTCCTGGTTCCCTTTTTGAATGCCAACTTGTCCACGGAAACCCGTGTCCTCGCCTTGTGCGTGAGCCGGGAGGTGACGATGGGCGCGTGTTGCGTGCCTGCCCAGGGACCGCCGTGTGGAAAAGTGTGGGTGTTCGTGACGCGTCACCTCCATGTATGGACCGTGACTAAGTTGATGGATTGATTGGACTCATTGTAGTATAGCAGGCCTGAGGGATCGCGGATCCCAATGTTTGATGTTTGTGCGGGCACGCAACTGGCGTTGGGTGAGGTGACTACCGGCCTTCGGGCTACGGAGGTCGCTGCCTTGCTTTTATAGCGGCGTGGTTGGTGTTTGCGGCTCGTGGAGCCTGATGACCTGACGGACTTCGGTTTGGACCGTCCGATGCTGTGCCGAACGTTTGTGATGGATCACCGATGCTGTGCCGGTGATGCCGCCGAGGTTGTGCCGGCGATGATGATTGTTGGGCCGAGGTTGTTCCGGCTATGTTGATTCCTCGACTGGGCACCTATCGAGATGTTGTTGTTATACCTTCCGGGCGACGACCATGTTGGTCTCAGTGGCTCCGACCACAGAGATTTGCAGATCTGTATTCTATCGGCGCGCAGGCGTGACAGAGGCTCCCTGCCGAACCCTTGAGTAGTGTAGCCGCGTGTGGGGGTGCGATGTCGCATGCGGTAAGACTGCATGTGCCTGCAGTAGGTCTTCTCGGGAGACCCGATGTTGACTGTCGGACTGATGTCCCGTTTTACCTTTCGGGGAAACTGTTTTCTTTTCTGTCGATGCCATGACATGCTACTAGTATGATAGGTTCATTTGTGTAATGCATGCATATAGGTGAGTTGGCATACGAGTTTCCTTCTGGAAACTCAGGCATTGTTGTTATATATTTTCAGGACCGCAGTAGGTCCAGTTGGGTGGTGATCGGCGGGCACACGCATTTTGGAGTTGGATCCTCTTCTCGGACCGCTGAGGTCGACATGATTACGTTTTATTTTCTATTGTCGTTTTGTTGTAATCATGTATCATTTTGACAAACTCTGATGTAATTTTGGTGCACCGCTATTTGTTTTATGAGAAGTAACAATCTCGCCTTTGATTATTGAGTTCTTGTGTCTTGATTATAAATTTTTAAATTTTCGCTGTTTCGGGATGTTACAATATTCGTGCATAATATTTATATAAACATCTCTATCCGTTAAATTTTGAAAATTTATATTTGTATTTAGCTTTTTAAATCTTGAAAATCTATATTTGTGTTCGTATCACCCAAGAATATGGAAAAATGATATTGATGTGCTCAATGAAAAACAGAAAACAGACAGCGACATGTTTGCACCTCATTATTGCAAATATTACATATGCAATAACAGGCAAACGATTGTGTGACTTTGTTAATTAGACAAAGGATGGTAGTTCAGCCAAATTTCATAAATCAAAATCATAAATTAGTCAAGAAAAAAGAAACCAGATAACGACAAGGGAAGTAAAATCCAAACAGCAACCTCACTCGTGTCAACTTACAAAAAAGCAACGCAACGCGCGTCGGAAAAATTGAAAAACACCACCGCCGGTCCGCCACCTTCCCTAACGGTTTCTGTCACCACCAGAGAGATCCCACCATTGCGAAAACCAAGTCCAACGCGAAACAAACCTAACACCTTCAAATTTCCGGCACGATGAGAGAAGGAGAGCAAGCGGAGGAGGGGTTCGTGGAGGTGAGGACCGACGCCGGCGGGCCCCTCGACCTGCTGCTTGCAGTTTTCTCGTGGAAGAAGGCGCAGATGTTCGTCGACGTCGGCGGCTGCGTCGAGCCCTGGCTCATCCCCGTCGACCAGTGGGGCGTCCAACTCGTGTCGGTTTTCGTCCGCAAGCTCCTCGGTTTCTTCCGGAAGCCGCTCGCCTTGCTGGGGATCGTCGTCGAGTTCTTGCTCAACCTTGTCTCCAACAACGGGGGCCCACTCGGGCTGCCCGTCAATCTCCTTACAGGTCTGGTGGCCTCTTGTGTTCTTGTATGGAGTGACTGTACGTTTGTATTAGTGCATGTTGAGTTTACTTACATGGATCATAATTAATTAAATGTTATATTAGTGAAGCAAAAATGAACATACGTGACCTTCCAAGATATTTGACGAGGGTAATCTTGCAATATTTAGTTGGGGCAACTCTTAGATGACTAGTTGAATTATGTTGAATTCTGTAACTGAAATTAGATAGGTACAGCGAATTTACGTAAAACGCATGGGATGCTAGTACTATCTATTTGGATGTTGTCAAGTTCAATAGTATGTCAAAGCTCATGCAATTGGCTTTGGTCGGCGAAAATCGGACCGATCTAGTCGGTTGGACCAATAACTCAGTAAGGTGGTTGGTGACATTGTTCCGGTCTGGTTAGAAAGATCGTTTTGCCTTTGATTCAGTGGTTCAGATCCTCTAAATGGATATCCAACCATTGGTTGGACCAATCTTCGAAACTTTTTCCTAAGTTGTACTGATATTTATATGCATAAGTCGTAGTTCCTAAGCTGGTTGGATTGGTTAAACATGTGAATTAGTGGGTTGCTCTGATGGATGTTTGATTGCTGGAATTGCTCTTGACTATTTTAAAACAGCGTATCTCCGTAGTTGGTAAAAATTGACATTTTAAAAGTCATATTTCCGATACAAAATTACATTGTCACACAATTAAGAATACTAAGAGATGGTAAGAAAATATACTTTTTCTAAATCGTTTTTACGCTTTCTGGAATTGTTTAAAGTTGGAAAGTGAATATGGGTTCACAGTTGGCACGAGGTGCAGTACATTTAGCAACAACGCCAGGGCCCAGGACTTTAGTCTATCTTCCTAGTTTAACCTGAGCATTTGAACTTCGAAATGCGTAGAAATTTGTGTTTCCCCGACTAATTAACTTTATAAGTGTATACTTAAAGTGGTTGGTATTTGTTGTTATTGATCTTTGTGGTGATAGGGAAACTGGCAATCCCGCAAAGAGGGTCGAAGACATTCATCAGCTGCATAGGACATTTGGATGGAAGAATAAACCTCGATCATGGGGACCTATTCAGTGGAACTGTTGACGAAAGCGAAATGGCTCGACGTAAAAGGGCTATTAAATTTCAGAGCAAGTTTTTACTCGATCTTTGTGTTATTGCATCAAAACTGGCTTATGAGAATGAGAACCTCATCCGCACTGTTGTTGAAAATTGGAAGGCACGTCTCTTAATTAGTCTTGCACTGCAATTTTTGCATTGATAATCATAAATACATAGACTACGAATGTTGGCTGCTTCAGATGAGGACACAATCTTTTTTTCTTTTCTAAATAGATTTATTTGATAGATTGCCTTACATAGCACTTGTAATTTGGGATACTAAACATGTTTCAATGTTCTAAGAAATCTTAATACTATTTCATGAATGTGATATATTTGTAGTTATCGGAGATATGTACTTTATATTGTTGAGAGAGTAATTATAATTTTTTATAAGTTTTAACTCGTTTCTTTGTTTGCTTCTTTGGTGGGAGGAACAGATGCACTTCGTGGGATTTTACGATTGCTGGAATGGTGATGTAACATCCTCAAAAGCGGAAGAAATTAAATTTTTAATTAAACACAGCACGAGGATATTACCAACGAAAAATGCCAACTGGTGCACCAACATATATACAATATATATCTGAGAGTTTACAAAAGTGTGATTACAACAAAAGATAAGGAAAATATACATGTAATCACTCGGACCTCCAAAACAGGGAAAGGAGGATCTGGTCCCGAAGGCGCTCCTCCGCGGTCACCACCTCCTAATGCTGCCTACGACCTGACATAAAACATGAATATGCCTGAGTTTCCCGAGAGGAAACCCCGTATGCCAAACCTCTATAACAATAAATGACTAGATATCTAAAGCATGTATGATATGAAATGCGATAGACCAACAACGTCTCACTGGGTCCTCGGGAACTCTCTCCCTACCACAGTAGACACCAAACAGTGACGGGTCCCACGGGTCCTCTAGCCCAACCCTCACACACGTGCCCCAGGCACCTCAGCCGGAACTCCCTCGGCGACAACACACGTGCCCCAGACACCACGACCGGAAATATCCTCAGTCAACACACACATGTGCCCCAGGCATCGCCGGATTACTCTCAGGTCGGTATCCTCTGTACCGCTGCCATCTTGAGCTGTCCAGAAGACCACTCTCAGGCCGGCACTGTCACCCCTATAGGGTCGGAGATCCGTTGCCATCTTGAGCTGGCCCCACACGCGAACCACCCTCAGGCCGGCACCGGTCACCCCACTAGGGCCGGAGATCCGTTGCCATCTTGAGCTGGCCCCACACGCGAACCACCCTCAGGCCGGCACCGGTCACCCCACTAGGGCCGGAGATCCGTTGCCATCTCGAGCTGGCTCGACAACACCCGTGAACCACTCTCAGGCTGGCACCGGTCACCCCACTAGGGCCGGAGATCCGTTGCCATCTCGAGCTGGCTTCACAACACAAGAATACACAAAAACCGTACCAAACGGTCGAACAAAATGTCCCAACCGATCGACCGAATCCTCTCAGCAGGACTGACCCAACCAACAAAACTGTCAATCGGTCGAACGGCAAAGGAGTCTCGTTCGACCGAATTCGACCAGTAAAACTTGTGCCACAGTAATATGCACCAACGGTCGAACGACCCAAACTCACCGGTCGACCGAAAACGACCAGTAAAACTTGTGCCACAGTAATATGCACCAACGGTCGAACGACCCAAACTCACCGGTCGACCGAAAACGACCAATACCAAACTCCAAAATCCGCATAGTGCACCGGTCGACCGGAACATCTCACGGTCTAACCAACTTAAGTTATTTTTAATCGCCGGTCGAACAAGTCAACAAGGCGGTCGACCGTTTGGATGGTCAACGCCCCCAACCGACTTACAACAGTGCTTTCGGTCGACCGGCAAAGGGGTCCCGTTCGACCGAAAACACACAGAGTCTCCACCCCTTGCTCAAAATGCACTACCGGTCGACCACCATTATGGTATCGTTCGACCGGTACAAGGGATTTCGTCCAAATTCCTCTACAACCGGTCGACCGAACCATGCCACCAGTCGACCGATTACAGTGCAGAACGCTGCTGCACGGGTCCGACGAGCCCTCCGGCCTACCGTCGACCACCCCAACACCCACCAAAGCATAAGTGAGCATCAAAGTAAAGCTTGACATACCTTGAAGAGTTGAAGAAGCCTTCGAAGACTCGACAGTGAGCTTTTCCCCGCAAAACACCTCCTCCGGTGAAAACCAACCGATCGACGATCTACCCTCACCGGCGAACGTCTGATCCTTGCCTCGCCTTCAGAAACCCACGGCTCGAACTCCTCCACACACCAGAGATCTGATCAGAGGGAGGGAGAGGATTTGAGCGGGAGAGTGAGAGGAATGCGAGAGAGTGAGAGAGAGAGACACACTCACCACTTAAACTCTTCCCCCCAAATCTCCACCATCCACTTCAACTCCCCAATCAATCTCAATCATCCACTCCAAATCACCACTCAAGCACCTAATCAAGGCCCAAAACAAGATTAGTCTTAATAAGGATTAAGGATATTACAATCCACCCTCCTTAAAAGAAATTCGTCCACGAAATTAGGACCGAAACTCACCAAACAATTCCGGGAACTCCTTCCGGACCTCTTCTTCAACTTCCCAAGTAGCCTCTCGCTCACTATGGTGCTGCCACCTGACCTTCACCATCGGAATGGTCCTCCTCCTGAGCTGGTGGTCCATCCGATCCACGATCTCCACCGGTCTCTCCTCGAGAGACAAATCCTGACGGATCTCCGGAACCTCTAACTGAATCACGTGAGAAGGATCCGCGACGTACTTCCTCAACATAGACACATGGAAGACGTCGTGAAGACCTGAAAACTGCGGCGGCAACGCCATCCTGTAGGCAACCTCTCCGATCCGATCGAGAATCTCAAACGGCCCGACGTACCTCGGACTGAGCTTCCCTTTCTTCCCGAACCTCATCACTCCTCGAGATGGTGAAATCTTCAGGAAAACGTGATCGCCTACCTCAAACACCAACACTCGCCTACGCCGATCCGCGTAGCTCTTCTGCCTGCTCTGCGCTGACGCTAATCTCCGCCTGATCACATCAACTTTCTCGGCATACATCTGCACAATCTCAGGCCCGATCAGCTGTCTCTCGCCTACATCGCTCCAGCACACTGGCGATCTACAAGGTCTCCCGTACAAAGCCTCGTACGGTGCCATTCCGATACTCGAATGGTAACTGTTGTTGTAGGCGAACTCTATCAGCGGTAGATGCTCATCCCAGTGCCCTGCCCAATCCAGCGCACAAGCTCTCAGCATATCCTCCAGAGTCTGGATCGTCCTCTCTGACTGCCCTTCTGTCTGCGGGTGGAATGTTGTACTAAACTTCAACCGTGTCCCCAGAGCCTGCTGCAGACTTCCCCAAAATCTGGAAGTAAACCTGGTGTCTCGATCAGATATAATACTGACTGGCACTCCATGCAAACGAACTATCTCATCAATGTACAGCCTAGCCAGGACATCCAAGGGTAAAGTGGTCCGGATTGCCAGAAAATGCGACGACTTGGTCAGTCGATCAACTATCACTCAAATCGCGTCATGAGATCTCTTCGTCCTCGGCAACCCGGTGACGAAATCCATCGTCACGTGCTCCCATTTCCACTCTGGCAAATCTATCCTCTGCATCGGTCCCGCGGGTCTCTGATGCTCAATCTTCACCTGCTGACAAACCAGACATCTGCCAACAAACTCCGCTATCTCAGTCTTCATCCCCTTCCACCAGAAATTCCTCTGAAGGTCCTTGTACATCTTCGTGCTACCCGGGTGGATGGAATAACGGGACCTGTGTGCCTCCTCCAAGATTTCCTTCTTCAGCTCTCCCCCATTGGGTACCCAGACTCGGCCTCTGAATCTCAGACCTCCGTCAACCCCTATACTGAAATCTGATCCGTCTCTGGCAACCAACTGCAACAACCCAGCTAAATCTTCGTCAGCCCTCTGAGCCTGGACAATACTCGTGACCATCTGAGGCTCCACTCTCAGTCCAGCTATCACTGCGCCCTCAGAGTCCGTGGAGAATGGCTTCCACTCTGACAAAGACTCGAGCAGCTTCCACTCCTGAACACACAAACCAACAGCTGAAATTTCCACTTTCCTACTCAAAGCATCTGCGACTGTATTCACCTTCCCCGGATGGTAGGAGATAGTGAAATCATAGTCATTAATCAGCTCAAGCCACCTACGCTGCCTCATATTCAGCTCCTTCTGCGAAAACAGATACTTCAGACTCTGATGGTCCGTGAAAACCTTGAACTTCTCCCCATACAGATAATGACGCCAGGTCTTCAGAGCGTGAACCACTGCCGCAAACTCCAAATCGTGAGTGGGGTAGTTCCTCTCGTGTACTTTCAACTGCCTCGAAGCATAAGCAACCACCTGACCGTGCTGCATCAGTACACAACCCAACCCCACACCAGATGCGTCACTATAAATCACAAAACCTCCACTGCCACTGGGAAGAGTCAGAACTGGAGCAGTCGTCAACCGACTCTTCAGTTCCTGAAAATTGTCCTCGCACTTCTGGGACCAAACAAACTTCACTCCCTTCTGCGTCAGTACCGTCAAAGGTGAAGCAAGCCTCGAGAAGTCCTTGATGAATCGACGATAATAACCTGCCAATCCAACAAAGCTCCTGATCTCCGTCACACTAGTCGGTGCTCTCCACTGAGTCACTGCCTCCACCTTCGCTGGATCCACTGATATCCCAGCCCCAGATACAATGTGACCAAGAAAAGCGACACTGTCCAACCAGAACTCGCACTTCGAAAACTTGGCGAACAGCTGATGATCTCTCAGAATGCCAAGCACGATCCGTAAGTGCTCCCTGTGCTGCTCTATGTCCGGTGAATAAATCAGGATGTCGTCTACAAAGACCACCTAGAATCGGTCGAGGTACTGACTGAACGTCCTGTTCATCAAATCCATAAAAGCTGCAGGCGCGTTCGTCAATCCGAACGGCATCACCAGAAACTCAAAGTGCCCGTACCTCGTCCGAAAAGCTATCTTCTGAACATCTGCCTCTCTGATCCTCAACTGATGATACCCGGATCGCAGATCAATCTTCGAAAATATCTTCGCTGACTGCAGCTGGTCAAACAGATCCTCAATCCTGGGTAAAGGATACTGATTCCTCACAGTAACCTTGTTCAGCATCCTGTAGTCGATGCACATCTTCAACGAGCCATCTTTCTTCTTCACAAAGAGTACCGGAGCTCCCCAAGGCGAGACACTGGGGCGGATAAACCCAGTATCTAACAAATCCTGCAGCTGCTTCTTCAGCTCAGCTAACTCAGCCGGTGCCATCCTATAAGGAGCCTTCGACTGTGGAGTGGTCCCAGCCACCAAATCAATACCGAACTCCAACTCTCTGTGAGGCGGCAACCCAGAAACATCTGAAAACACATCAGCAAACTCCTGGACAATCTCTATGTCCTCCAACGATCTCATCTCTGGATCTGGAACAACCAAGGTAGCCACGAAAGCTCTGCAGCCTTGCTCAAGCAGCTTCCGTGCCCTCACTACTGACACTACGACCCGACCACCACGGTCCTTCCTTCCCCTGATTAGCAAATCAGGTAGCCCATTCCTCGGGATCAGAATCTTCTTCTCCCGGCACAACACTCAAACATCATACTGGGATAGTCAATCCATCCCCAGTATAACATCGAAATCCTCCATCGGCAACAAGATCAGGTCAACAGGAAACTCCTGATCTTCCGAAACAATCGTGGCGCCGGGGAGGAAGCTCCCCACAGTGCCCACCAAACCCAAGGGTGTGCTGACTTCCAACGTGGCAGTCAACATCGCAGGGGTACGGCCCAACACACTCGCAAATCTCTCATAAATGAATGAATGTGTGGCCCCACAATCAAACAACACTCTGGCTACCAACCCAGAAACCAAGAGCGTACCTTCCACCACAGTGCTGGCGTCCTTCGCCTCCTCTGCCTGAATGGTGAATACCCGTCCGGTCCTCTGTCCCTGCTGAGGTGGTGAAAAAGGATGACGGCCTCCGCCTCTACCTGCTACCGGAGGTCTCACTCGAGAACTGGACTCGCCTGGTCCGCTCCTGCAGTCTCTGGCATAATGGCCTGGCTGGCCGCAACTGAAACAAACACCAGGACGGCTCCCACACTCACGACCTGGGTGGGCTCTGCCACACTTCCTGCACGGCTCAGGCTAGCGTGCACCACTCCCCTCAATCCGGGGCCTCTTGCCCGGATTTTTTGCCAGTGGAGCTCCTGGACGTCCACTACTCTTCCCCTGAGGCCTCCTGGACTCTGCATAGTTTTCCTGATAGTCCTGGTCAATGAGAGTCGCGAACTTCACAGCATCTGCTGATAGTCCTGGCCTCTGTGGCATGCTGTAAGTCACGCGGGTACGGAGCTGCTTCCGAAGCCCCCGTATAAACTTCCTCGCCCTCTGAATCGGGGTCACACAGAACTCCGGACAATAACGCTCCAAAGCGTTGAACTTCCGGACGTAATCCGCCAGTGTCATTTCACCCTGCTCGAGGCTCATGAACTCCTCTCTCTTCCCGTCCCTGACATGCTCTGGGAAGTACTGCTCATTGAATTCCCCGAGGAACTCATCCCAGCTGACATCTGTCCTGCCCGGGAACACCACTGCAGCCGTGGTTCTCCACCAGTTGGACGCCTCACCGCCCAACACGTACGTAGCCAACCCCACCATCCTCTCTGGTGGACTCCCAATCGCCTGGAAGATCTCCTGGATCTTAAAAACTCAGTCCTCGGCAGCCTCAGCATCTCCTCTGCCATCAAAAGTAGGTGGGTGCTGGCGCATAAACCAGTCGTGCACCGCCCCTACCCCTGTCGTCTCCTCTCTGCCAGACTGACGATCTAAAAGAACGCCCAGCCTCTGCACAGTGTCGAAGAGCATCCGGCGCTCCTCCGCCCAATCCATGGCGCCAGTCTCCTCACTGGTACTCGGGCCACGTGGGGGAAGTCTCTTGCGTCTCGGAGGCATCTACACACGAGACAACAAAACTGGAAATCAGATGATTATGGATGTATGCTCTAAAATGCGACTAACTAAAAGACATCTAAGGTGGCTCCTTTGGACAAGTGCGTCGGAACAGACTGCTCTGATACCAATTTGTAACATCCTCAAAAGTGGAAGAAATTAAATTTTTAATTAAACACAACACGAGGATATTACCAACGAAAAAGGCCAACTGGTGCACCAACATATATACAATATATATCTGAGAGTTTACAAAAGTGTGATTACAACAAAAGATAAGGAAAATATACATGTAATCACTCGGACCTCCAAAACAGGGAAAGGAGGATCTGGTCCCGAAGGCGCTCCTCCGCGGTCACCACCTCCTAATGCTGCCTACGACCTGACATAAAACATGAATATGCCTGAGTTTCCCGAGAGGAAACCCCGTATGCCAAACCTATATAACAATAAATGACTAGATATCTAAAGCATGTATGATATGAAATGCGATAGACCAACAACGTCTCACTGGGTCCTCGGGAACTCTCTCCCTACCACAGTAGACACCAAACAGTGACGGGTCCCACGGGTCCTCTAGCCCAACCCTCACACACGTGCCCCAGGCACCTCAGCCGGAACTCCCTCGGCGACAACACACGTGCCCCAGGCACCACGACCGGAAATATCCTCGGTCAACACACACATGTGCCCCAGGCATCGCCGGATTACTCTCAGGTCGGTATCCTCTGTACCGCTGCCATCTTGAGCTGTCCAGAAGACCACTCTCAGGCCGGCACCGTCACCCCTCTAGGGCCGGAGATCCGTTGCCATCTTGAGCTGGCCCCACACGCGAACCACCCTCAGGCCGGCACCAGTCACCCCACTAGGGCCGGAGATCTGTTGCCATCTTGAGCTGGCCCCACACGCGAACCACCCTCAGGCCGGCACCGGTCACCCCACTAGGGCCGGAGATCCGTTGCCATCTCGAGCTGGCCCGACAACACCCGTGAACCACTCTCAGGCCGGCACCGGTCACCCCACTAGGGCCGGAGATCCGTTGCCATCTCGAGCTGGCTTCCCAACACAAGAATACACAAAAACCGTACCAAACGGTCGAACAAAATGTCCCAACCGGTCGACCGAATCCTCTCAGCAGGACTGACCCAACCAACAAAACTGTCAATCGGTCGAACGGCAAAGGGGTCCCGTTCGACCGAATTCGACCAGTAAAACTTGTGCCACAGTAATATGCACCAACGGTCGAACGACCCAAACTCACCGGTCGACCAAAAACGACCAGTAAAACTTGTGCCACAGTAATATGCACCAACGGTCGAACGACCCAAACTCACCGGTCGACCGAAAACGACCAGTACCAAACTCCAAAATCCGCATAGTGCACCGGTCGACCGGAACATCTCACGGTCGAACCAACTTAAGTTATTTTTAATCGCCGGTCGAACAAGTCAACAAAGCGGTCGACCGTTTGGATGGTCAACGCCCCCAACCGACTTACAACAGTGCTTTCGGTCGACCGACAAAGGGGTCCCGTTCGACCGAAAACACACAGAGTCTCCACCCCTTGCTCAAAATGCACTACCGGTCGACCACCATCATGGTATCGTTCGACCGGTACAAGGGATTTCGCCCAAATTCCTCTACAACCGGTCGACCGAACCATGCCACTGGTCGACCGATTACAGTGCAGAACGCTGCTGCACGGGTCCGACGAGCCCTCCGGCCTACCGTCGACCACCCCAACACCCACCAAAGCATAAGTGAGCATCAAAGTAAAGCTTGACATACCTTGAAGAGTTGAAGAAGCCTTCGAAGACTCGACGGCGAGCTTTTCCCCGCAAAACACCTCCTCCGGTGAAAACCAACCGATAGACGATCTACCCTCACCGGCGAACGTCTGATCCTTGCCTCGCCTTCAGAAACCCACGGCTCGAGCTCCTCCACACACCGGAGATCTGATCAGAGGGAGGGAGAGGATTTGAGCGGGAGAGAGAGAGGAATGCGAGAGAGTGAGAGAGAGAGACACACTCACCACTTAAACTCTTCCCCCCAAATCTCCACCATCCACTTCAACTCCCCAATCAATCTCAGCCATCCACTCCAAATCACCACTTAAGCACCTAATCAAGGCCCAAAACAAGATTAGTCTTAATAAGGATTAAGGATATTACAGGTGAGATATTATATTCCTTTCATTCTGCAGTTTTAAGAAATATCAAAGCACCAAAATCTCTTTTTATGTTGGAACGGTTACTAACATTTCCCTTGATGTCAACCAAAAAATATTTATTTTGGTATTATTTTGGAAGTAGTCATCTTTTTTTTTCCGATCACACTGAAAGAAGGCCAATATACAAATGTAAAATATATTCAGATGAAAAGAATCTTTACATTATGCTAAGTTGCAGAGACTATTTCTAAAATATGCCACTACTTGCTTGCCAAAAGATTTTCAGAAGGAAAGATCAACCCAGGTGTTCTTGTTTTGCGACAAGCCAGATAACGCAGACTTAATCGTGATCAGCTTTCGAGGCACTGAACCTTTCTGTGCGGATAATTGGATTACAGATTGGGATTACTCCTATCGTATCCTTCCGAAGCTAGGAAGAGTGCACACTGGATTCCTAGAAGCACTTGGGGTGGGAAACAGGATCCTACCCAATTCCTTCCTTGGAAATCTTCAGCTTTACAAAGAATCAACAAGTCTTGGTGACGAAGCACAACGTCATCGAGATACAGAATCAATTGATCCTGACGACGATAAAATATCGGCATACCGCAAGGTGAGGAGAGAACTCAAGACCTTGCTCAACAAACACAAGAACGCAAATTTCGTCATCACCGGACACAGCTTAGGAGGTGCACTTGCTGCACTATTTCCAGCTCTGCTTCTGTATCACGATTCACGAAGAATGGGAGCTCATGGACCAGCTTTTGGGTGTGTATACCTTTGGGCAGCCAAGGATTGGAGATGGGAAGTTAGAGAAGTTCATGGAAGAGCATGTGTGCTATCCAAAAAACAAGTATCTGAGGGTTGTTTACAGCAACGATATCGTGCCACGGCTCCCCTATGATGATAAAACGTTCTTGTACAAGCACTTTGGGACCTGCCTCTATTTTAATGGATTCTATGCCGAGAAGGCCAGGATCTTTAACTGACTAATTTGATGTCTCTTCTATCCATAACTATATCTTCTAATAGACATCTGGAAAAGGGACTTTGACTACGTAGTAATAGTATTTACAGAAGATTCATATTGTGAACTTGCTCTTTTTTGCATTAATGCTCATTCATTCATGGAAGGCTCCTCCTTCATTGATTCCATTTGAGACCACCTTACCATTTCATTGTCATTTTATTTCAAATGAAGTGAATTTTAGAAAGCACCCATGTTTAAATTTCAAGGACTAATGTGTGTGGACTTGTAGGTACCCGAGCCACACCCACTGTGATCATAAATGTCTATGGCTTTTGCAGCTCTCTATCTTTGTTTAATAGATGGTGTCTCTAAATTAGTGTTTATTCTTATTAATGATGTTTCTTTTCTGTTGTATTTGAAGGACGTGGTTGAGGTACCAAACAAGAACTTTCTCAAGGTAAACCTATTTATGAACCACCGGCTAGTAGCGGCTTTGGAGCTCTTCAGGGGGCTTCTCATGGGTACTGCATACGGTCCTGAGTTCAGAGAAGGATGGGTATCGATAATGTTCAGGTTGGTCGGGCTGGTATTTCCAGGAGTTGCTGCTCACAACCCCAGAGAATATGTCAACTGTGTGAGACTCGGAAGGAAATACGCCACATAAAAACTACTTAGCACGATCCCTGTCTTTGTGATCGCCGGAAAGCATCCGAACTTGTCTGATTCAGTTCTTTCTTCTACCTATTAACTTGTGTTCCTCTGCTTCTAATGTTTCCCTCTAGTTCTATGTTATGGCCAGTACTCCCATTCCCTACTCAAATAAGAGTGAGCATGTCTTATCAAGTAATGTGGTAGTAATAAATAAAGTACTGCTTCTGAATCTCAGTACTTCACAATTTAATAGCAAATCACCGCCTTTAAAATGTTTAATTACAGTTCTAGAAATGATCTTTATGCAGCATCGTTTGACGTACACAGGCAAATGAACAGCGTCGATGTCGGTCGGCATTATCAGCTGTTGAACTTTTGAATCTTTACAATTGAATGTGAACATTAATTGTACAACTCTTGTCCACAACACATCTTAAAAGAATGGTATATATGGCAACAAAATAGAAGAAAAACAAACACCAAGCCAAGTCACCCCACAAACCACACCATCAACAGAGCACCTAAACCAACCCCCCACCATCTTCCAACCACCGTAGACCCACCACTCCTGTTCTGTGGAAGCTCGCGCTTTCCGACATCAATCATAATCTCGAACCGGCACCCCTGCTGGGACGGATCGTCTCGCGTGATCACCGACGTGTTATCGAACCCACATGCTCCTTTCTGCTGGTTAGCAGCCTGGAAGAACTGATTGAATGCATAGGAAACATTACTTCGTGGGTCGAGTCCATTGCAAGACGAACCGAACCCGAGACTGGTGCAGTCTGCATAAGTGCAAGCGTAGTTCACGCTCCCCACGAGATTCGTAGTCCCGAGATTCGCCGATGGCGAAAGCACGCACCACTGTCTATCCAAATACCTAACGCCCTTGGCAGCCGTGATCCGCCTCCCACTGTCCAATATGAGTGGATATTTAACCGTCCCATCATAGTTGAAAACGCCCCAATGCCGCTCGAAATTCCCCGGATCGATGCTCTTGGTGTCCTCGTCAAGGAGCCCGAACAAGTAGATATCCGGTGGGGATCCGGGACGACGAGGCGTGCCAGTTTTCCTGACAATCCGGTCGATCAACCCCTGGTTAAAGCGTCGGGCGTAGTTAACATTCGCGTTGCGGTCGCCATCAGTAGGCCATCCGATCTCCCCGACCACAACTTCCATCTTGGAGAAGCCATTCTTCTCCAGGGCAGACACCAAAGTGTCATAGTTAGCCTCAAATACATTGGTATAGGTTATAGGTCCATCGACTATCGGGGAAGACGAGGGAGTGTCGAAAAAGGCGTAATCGAGGGGGAAGTTGGGGTCGGCGTAGAGGGAGAGGAAGGGGTAGATGTTGAAAGTGAGGAAGGCGCCGTTGTCACGGAGGAAGGAGACGATGGAGAGCATGAGGGCGTGGATGTCGGAGCGGAAGTCGCCGCCGGAGGGGAGGCCGGACTCGGTTTGGTAGACGTCGGCGTTGAGGGGGACGGTTACTTTTACTTGGCGGGAGAGGCCAGCTTTTATTAGGGCTGCCTGGATGTTCTGGAGCGCGGGAAAGGTCGTTTCTTGGAATTTACCTTTGTAGGCTTTTAAAAATGGCTCGTTTCCAACTGCCACCGACCTGTTTGTTAAATGATAATTAATAAATATAATATAATAGTAATTTAGTTTGATTAAGCCCTGAGTTCACTTGAGAATTCCTGTAATATAATAACATAAAGGGTGTTTTTTTAGAAGAAGAAAAAGAACCAATAGTTATGAGTCATACATAACAATTGGACGACCATGAGTTCATTTTAATTTATTAGCAATAGGGAGAGAAAGATGAAGATCTGGTTGATAAGTATGCGAGTAAGTTATCGTAATTTATTAGAGTACGTTATCTTAAGTTATCTATGCATTCTTTAGAAAGAATTATTTAGTACATGCTTCTGCAAAAGAAGATTCTGTACTTGTATTTGCTTCATATATTCATGTAAAGATCTTTTGAAGTAGTGGGATCTAACTTGTTATGGTACTTTTAATTTGTCATAAACTCTTTTCCTCTTTGCCCAAATGATGTAAAGTAATCTAATGGAGGCATGAACTAAACTTCGTATCAAGTTTATCCTTTTTCGTCTGATTTTGTGGTTTAGAAAAGCATATTATCTTTTGCCAAGAAAGAACAGTAAATTTATAACCCAAGAAATTCACCATACACGTAAGTACAGAGAAGAATATAGGGCATTGACGAAATTTATGATTATACATGAGGATTTACAAGAAAATGAAGCAACGTGTATAACAGGTTTCAGTATTAGTTGTGTTTCTTAGTAGAAGAATTAAAGCAGAATATATGAACCAAATGCTAGTAAAAAATTAATGACTTCTATGGAGCAATCAGGTGGACTTGTAGATGTTTTATGTAGTTGAAACATGACACATATTGAACAAATAAAAAATTAATAATGACACTCATTATCATTTCTTTAGTGGGGACCAAATCAACTATTCCCACCATTTAGCCAAAAAAAAAGAAACTGCAACACATATTTATTCAAGCTTTCAGAGTTTCAGGAGAAATTTTCAAATTATCATATATGAGCACATTTTTCTAATTCCCACCATTTTTTCCAAAAATATACTGATCACTGCCGCTCTTTTAAGAATCAAATCAGAAGCTGCTTTAAAGAAACGCAAACCCAATCGCGTCAAATTTTATATCTTCTCCATGATTAAACGCAAACAAAAAAATACTACCAAAACCCATGACCTAAAATTAACTTAGAATGTAACAAATTAAATTTTAGTTGTAAAAACAACATTACCTTATATCAACTCCATACTTGGAGATGAAAGAGGACACATTCTGAGTCACCCATTGCTCGGCGAACCGAACGCTACTCGCGAGCGGTGCAAGAAACTCATTGGGAATGCCAAGCATGACCTGAATACCAGACCTCCCTAGCGCGATAAGTGCATCGGGATCAGGCTCGAACAACTTCACCTTGCCGAAGTTATTGTCCTTGAGAAGCCTCACGACGATATTGGCCGGCAAGGGGTGAGAAGCCACCCTTCCCCAGTTGCACCCCAAAGCATTGGCAAAGTAGTTCTCTTCTTGGTTGTGAACAACACTAAGGAGGAGGAGGATTAAGAGGAGGAGAGTGTGGGTCAAAAGAGACATGTTTAATTTGTTGTTGTAATTGAAATTGTTGTTGTTGTTGTTGGTTTGATTTATGGGATGTTGTGTTTGTGTTTGGAATGGATTTGGAATTGGATTCTTGGTAGAAGGGAGTAGTGTTGGTGTGAACCAAGAAAGACATGTTGGAGTTGGAAGAAAAGAATTGAGGTTGGTTTGGGCTAACTGAAGTGGGAAGTTATTGGGGGTCATGTTGGACACAAACACCTCCTTTTTGGCGTTTGTATATACGTTGGACACGTGTGTGTGTGCACTAGAATTTGAGTTAGGATGTTTTTAAATAAATAAAAAATGTTAGGTGGGAAAGAAAGGGAGGTGTGTAAAAGCTAGACGCTTCTTTTGGTTGGATGATGGATGTGTTGAGATGAATGTTTACATGTGTAGAATTAATGTGGGATGATCCAGAAAGGTGTTTACTGCTGCTTCCTTTCCACACTTCTCGCATCAGTCAAGATATTTGATTCCTTCTCTGCCTTCAGGGGAGAAGTGGTGAACCGTCGTTTTCTTGTAGAGGATTTGTTTCATGGGCTATCGTCCAAACTCTAAACCTACGTCAACAAAACACTGGGAAGTGATATGTCTCTTTAACTTAATAAGAGTTTTTGGTTTTTGAGAAGTACATTAATTTCAAGACAAAAGCTTAGTACGGTAAATACAATTTAAGAAGTTCGCGGGGATAATATTCTAGGCTAACAATCAATTTTTGGACTCAGTTCGTGGGGATAATATTCTAGGCTGACGATCAGATTGGAAACTGAGGTAACCAAACGGACGCATAGAATGAAATTGATTGGTAAGAAAATGTTTCGAAAATTAACACTCATACACAAGTTCATAGAAAGAAATTAAAGTTTCAAAAAAAAAAAATGTACTTACGATGACTAAATCTGAGTACCGGACTGGCGTGCCTAGCCTCTGACCAAAGGGGCCGGGCCCAAGGCCCTTTAAGGGACAGACCCAGGCGAGTCTAGTACGGCTCATTAAAAAATTATTTTTTAAATATCTCCAAAAATACTTAAAATACAGGAGAAAAAAAAACAAAATAATCAAATTTTTTTTTGTAAAAATATGCACTTCAGAAACTTATTTGGCAAAATATGCACATTGAAAAACGGCACCACAGGTGCCGTTTTCATTAACTAAAAACGACACTGTAGATGTCGTTTTTACACTTAGTAAAAACGGCATCACTGATGTCGTTTTTACCTGGGCAATTTGTTTTCAGTTTCGAGATGTCGTTTTTAGCTAAGACATGTTGAACTAGCAACGGGTCGGTCGGGGGTCTCGCTCAAAACTAATTTTTTTAAACTTGAATTTTTTTGCAAGTGATAAAGATTTAAAAATTTCTAGATCAAAAAATTTCAAGTTTAAAAAAAAGTTTTGAGGCGCTGCCCCCTTGCCACCCCCGCCACCTCACCGGCGAGGTGAAACGCCGCTCGCTCATCGGGGAGCGAGACCCCCGACCGACCCGTTGCTAGTTCAACATGTCTTAGCTAAAAACGACATCTTGAAACCAAAAAAAAAATGCGCAGGTAAAAACAACATCAGTGATGTCGTTCCTATAGTGTCGTTTTTAGTTAATAAAACGGTACGTGTGGTGCCGTTTTTCAATGTGCATATTTTGCCAAATAAGTTTCTGAAGTGCATATTTTTACTTTTTTTTTATTTTGAATTTTTTTCCTAAAATATATATAAAAATACCATACCTCCGGGCTAGACCAGGCCCTGCCCGTTTAGCCTTCCGGGCACAGCTCAGTACCTAGGGGTCCAACGATGACTAATAAATTTGACGGAAAACTGAGTTACATGGACTCCAGCTCAATTCCAAGAAGTGAGCTAACAGTTAAGTGATACTTTAATATTAGATCAAGTTACTAAAAGAATTTATTCAATTCTTATTTAATGCAATACATGCTTGCTTTCAAAAAAAAACAATTATCGGCCATTTGCCACCACCACCAATCAAAATGCTTCCCATAAATTTATCCAAGACAAATCTCGATCTTGGTGTTATAACACCTACAGTCTCTTGTTTTGAACAAATATCTTCAAATCAAATTGTACAGCTGCTTTCAGATGTATAAATCTGTCATTCACAATCCTCTGACATCTGCTATCCATGTCAACATTCAAGGTGATAAAGCACGTGTTTCTTGCAAGGAAATTTTTAAATAGATAAAAAATGCAATTCTGATTCAATACTTCTAAATAATTTCCATGAGCTTGACAATTTGAAACCAAAAACACAAACATATTACTGCTATTGCAGGCAGAACTAACCTTCCAACATGGAGGGAAAGAAGGTTAGTTCATAACTACAATTTATCTTGAACTAATCAGTCAGCTGTATCTACCAGTGACAAAACAAAAACTTGGTAATCACAATGAGCAACCAAACTGCATACACCACACCTTGGCTCCACGGGTTTTTTACAAGGCGGGTCATCATAGAGAACTAATATCTCTCTATTAGTTATAGGAAAGTGTGGAGCAGATAGGCCTTCAGCCTTCTTAATGACATTGTTGACATGCAATTATTAATCTCAAAACCAGCTTTTGCTTCTTTGTGGATCATCTTGCACGTCTCTATCTTCAATTGTTAACTGCAATATACGAAAAATTGTTATGACTTAGAGGTGCGACAGTGAGTTGAGGACTACCAACACATTTAGTATTTTTTGCTAATCTCAAGCTTGTATGACATTGTTTATCAAAAGGGTGGAATCTAGTACAGAATGATCACCTGGTACTTTAACTTTGTGAAATTTAGAAAATAAACTTGAAGCAAAAATTAAAAAATGGCTAAATTTCACTTGAAGATTAGAATATTTTCAATAACTTACTTGTTAGAGGATCCCTATGTACAAAGAAACTTGCAGCAACAATTAGATAACAAAGGATAAGCATCAATCCCTTGAAATAGTTCGCAGTGCCTTCCTGGAAGAGAAAGAGACAACAGTATAAATTATATAGAGTTCCACAGAAGAAGCAGAATTTCTTTTTGTAGTTACCATCAGAGATCAGACTCATACTTTTCATAGTGTAAACACTATACCTAGTAAAATTATAGGATTATTGCCAAGAAATGTAACAGCATGGACCAGATTGGTCTTACAGGAAAAGATTATTGATTTTCTAAATAGCATGATTCAGGCTATTCAGGTGTATGCACCGTGTTTCTTTTGAATTCATTTCTAACATACCCCAACTAGTCTGGGATTAAAGACTTTGTTGTTGTTGTTGTAAATTGTTATTGTTATTGTTGTTGTTGTTGCCTGATTCTGGATGATAAGGAACAGAAACAGTGCAATAACTTAACAGCAAAGTTCAATAGGTCAAGATTTTTTCACGATCATAATTTTGAGTCTTCTCAGATGGAACAGCAAATGCTTGCTGTTTGAACAAAACTTTTCTGGTGCTGTACATGGAACTATGGAAGAAATTGCAGTTAAACTTACTTGAAAGAGATATTTTTATTGTAGGCTCCAAGTAACATATTGCAGGGTTAGTTACACAACAGAAACTTTTAGTTTTTAGAATCAGTATTAACAAATTTCTCCACTATAGTTAGGCTCCCTTCACATGGAGGGATGATTTTCACAATATGGCAATGTGGTTCACTGAAAGCCTTTGCATTTGAAACCGATAGCTCTACCCAGGCAGCCCTTGTGAATATGAATAAAACGAAAATTTTCCACAATGCTCAAACGTAATGCCTTTAATTTCAATGTTTCAATGGACTATGGATCAGAAATTATTCATATTCAACCTCAAGATCTTCAGAAGGTTTACTATGAAGATGAAATTTTCATACTTTGCACTCCTCAAACATAGGGTAAAGCCGATTTCTCCTTCCAGACCTCTTTTCTTAGTTGAAATTCTTGATAAAGAGAATTACCAATTGCACCCCAAAGGATTTCTCCTTCCAGACCTCCTACCGATAGAGGCACCTTCCACCCCAAAGGATGAACAATTAATAATTCTCTTTATCAAGAATTTCAAATAAAAAAGAGGTCTAAAAGGGAAATCGTAAAATCATAAGTTCAAAACTTGAGTATGGTATCAAATGTAAGATTAATTACACGATTATGAAATGCAACAAACTTTATTTTGCATTACGTAAACATTTAGGATGTTTAACTACATGAATTCTCTTTATCCATGTTAGTTGAAAATTGAAACAATAATTCAAAAAATCGATTTCTCTTATCCAGATGTCTTTCTTACTTGGAATTCTTAAGGGAGAGAATTATCAATGGTTCATCTCTTAGGGTGAAAGGTTGACCAGTCTTTATATAAAAGAATTTGCATTTCATGTTCATAATCTTTTGAGATCTTTTTTATTTTGTCTATAAATGCATAATCTTTATTTTGAATTTTTACTCTTATTGATCAATCAAGCTGTGAAACTTACATCAGTGTGTAACCACTCAATCATAATTAATTAACATTCCATATTCATTACTAATTGACAATTATAATAAAATTGAAATCTTACTACATGGGCCACAAAAATATAACAAGGGGTTGTTATCAAAGGTGATTTTGTTGGGTTGTTATCAAAGGTGATTTTGTTCTTATGGTTTGTCAACACTGTAGAAATTGGAATAAAATGCATGACAGTAGTTGGCATGTTCTCTGCATCAAATTCATGATTTGTTTTTTACGGTGCAAGATCAAGGGTATAATGGTATGAATAAGTGCTAGTACGAGTACTTTCTTCATGATCATCAAAAAAGTATGATAAGATCACATATTTGCATCATAACAAGAAACCGTTTGACATAGAGAAACAACGTTCCAAAGGCTAGTTCTAAATTTTGGAAATATAATAGCACCGTGAAATGTATACATGCTTTTATGGTAGCATAATTATTACTTACTGTGTGAAAGACGTAATGCGTATGGGCACAAAAGGGAAAAGGAGGTAACATAATATACAAGAGAATCCTTCTATGAACGAAAAATGGGGCTTTATAAAAGAGAAATGGGTTTCTAATGGAAAGCAGACAAGAAATTAAAACACTACGGAAATATCAATACTACAGAAATTTACTAGTTCTTGAACGAACCTGCAACATGAATGCCACAACTAGAACTGTGATGAACAAAGTTGCAGTCTCAAATAACTGAAAGTTTAAGTCCATTGGTGTTCCCATCATCCAGCCAATGACGACACAGAAAGGAATCTGTGGGAGAAAATATCATAGGAGACATTATTAGCCAAGGCTCTGGGAATAATATGGTACATAAGGGAAGAAACCAACTATTCTAAGAATGGTTTAATTACTAATATTTGTAATATCAAATATTATTTTGTAAATCCTTTTCCGGAACCAAATTAAAGCCTTAAGAAAGATTCAACATTACCTCAAACTTGAAAATATCTTCTTCTACACCAAATGCCTTTACAGGCTCCTACTGACCTAGTGTACTTACGATCGTGTTCTAGAGTCCCACACTGATTCTCATCTCTCAATGATCGACACTCTGGCCTGAAGTTACCCATATAATCTTGCATATTTGGATTCATGAGATGTAACAAAGAGAAACAGTATGGTGATAGCATGTGGGTTTTGCTATTAAGGTTTTGCAGTTAAGACAGTCAACACAGACGATAAGAATCATAATTTTGTAGCCTTGTACAAATTTAAGCACGGGTGGTGGTTTGAGTAACTACAGGCCTCTTGCTTGCATAATTAAGATTGCGAATTGCAATTTTGTTCACGTGTAAGACAGGTTGAAGTTTATCTGCCAACTCTGCCATAATATCTCCAGCAGTAGTACACAAGAATGAACTACAGCGAATGCCAGATGTGCATGGAGATGAATAAAAAACAAGAGGTGCTCAATGTTGTGCCAGATAGATGTACCATCAAACCACCATCTAGTATCCACAAGTGCTATAATGCAAGAAGTTGCAGGGTTGCCTTTAAATGAACATTTTATTTGGATAGGAACTTCAGTGCCTGTTTGTGCAAACTTTTTATATATATTATATCAATGATTTTTTGCTTATCTGTAATCTAAATGAAACCATATTACTAGTAAAAGGTAAATGAAAGTCGATGTCTTCACTTTTTGACAAGTTTAATATGCTTAATTGTATTACATTATACCGTATGGACCAATATGGTAGTTGAAAAAGAGTCCACAAATTACATTGTAAAAAGCATTGTGCCGCTTAACCAGGCTCTGAAACTCTGCTAAAAAACAAAAATATAAGGGAAGATAAACAATGCAAAGCCCACACTAGTCCACTACTTGAGCACTTAAATGTGTATGATCAAATTTTCAAGCAAATAGCCTTACCACAAACATTGAGATCTGCGTAGATGACCCAATTGCAACTCCTATTGTGATATCCTGTAAATGAATGAGTCAACGATTCAATATGAGAAAAACCTGAGAGGAGGAGGTTGACTACTCACAAGCTTGTCTTTCATGGCAAACATGATTGCACTGGCATGCTCAGCTGCATTTCCGACGATAGGAAGCAAGACCACACTAATAAAAGATACTGGCATTCCCATAGATACAGAAGCCCCCTGGATAGAGGGAAAACTTCAGTACTGAAATCCCAACTGAGAAAACTGACGAGATATGGTCAGTGAAGTAGAAACATAGTAATAGTACCGATCACTATGTTCCACTCTGCTGAATTAAAGCTATGCTGATTCAAACAAAAAATCTTTATGGATAAGTAAAAAAAAGAAGTAAAGCATGGATTATCACATGGGAGTAAAAATGGTTCTTGACAATAATTTGAGACAGTTGCATGAAAAAAATGTTTTCCTTGCAATCCATAAACAATTGTTGGAAGTTTTTTTATTATTATCGGTTTGTTGGAAGATAATAATTGATAGGGGGATAAATAGAAGGCCACATTTTATATCCTTTCATTGAAAGGAATACACTTAAGAATGTCATAAGTGGATAGAAAGGGAAAACAGTTATAAATACGAAGACTGTGAACGTCACTGCTGAGAGGCTGCAAAGTCCTACTACTACCAAATTTCATTTTTTTTTCAAACATGAACATGGGTTATGAGATTCCTAATCCATAGTAAGAAATTAACAATGGTGTCTGCAATGAATTCCTAAAACATGCATGGATTAGTGGTGACAATGTATCAAGATTTCAATCCTATGATGATTGGATGTATTTGTACCCACGGGGTAACTTTTTATTAGTCTGAATTTTAATTAACCTGATGTATATATTACACATAGCCAAAGGAACCTTATTCTCCAGGAAGACAGATCAGCTCTAATAATCACCATATACGTACTTTAGGCTCGCTACAATCAATACAAACCACGGCAGTTGTAAATCTATTAAAGAGCAAAAACTGCATTTCTTTAGCAAAAAGGTATATTTGGCTTAACATTCAAATTTTGAATTATAAATAAATTTAGCAAAAACAAAAATCCTATTGACGAATGGAACATAACACAAACAGTAGGTTGTTTAGTCAACTTCTCATTCAAATGCGTAAGGTAGACACAATGTCTAATTGATGCTTAACAAACCAAACCTCTTCACCAATCAAATCACTAGTACCTCTATTGCATCAACAAGGTATCCAGAAAGAATGGATATGGAGGCTGTAAGAACCACAAGCCAAATTATTGCTTCCCACTGAGTTATCATTGGAGGCTCTTCTTCTTCTGAATCCTCTGAACTGTGTTCTGCTTCCTGCACATTACATGTTGCATGACGTCAGTGTATGGAATTGTCAAAATAAACATTACATGGTATTCTCACGCACAAAATTTGTGAACATGAAGACATGATTTCCTAGTAGACCAATAGCGCATTGAGGTAATAAACCTATGGCAAATTCTTCTCCTTGCTGACTGTATGAAATCGACTACATTATGTATAATAAACTACCAGGCTGATTCCATTAGGCAAACAAACGGGCACAAGATCACAATTCTCATATGAAAAAGCCTTCGAAAAACTAAACCCGATTCATCACAAAAAGACACTTTGTCAAATTCAGCCTTTGTTAAAGTTATTGGACCAATTGGGTGAGGTTGTTAGATGCATCTTTTCCTCATAAACCGCATGATGATTTTTAATGGACGTAGATGGTCATGAAATCCTAAATATTTTATATTTCATTCAAACTTCTCAACTTTTTTTTCTTTTGCACCAACAGAATGAAACGTTACTCAAAAGATGGCTCATTATGTCTTCTCTTAAGCCCTTTAGTTTCCAGAGCATCAATTTTTAAACATCTAATAAAATAAAGCTCAAAAACCAAACCACTCACCTCATCAATTGGGTTATATAGACTGCGATGGCTTTTAAGTTGAAAAACAAGATAGCTTGCATAAGCCACCAGCATAACACAGCTGCTAAACCTCGAAAGTGACAGTTCGGATTTCCCGTAATGCACCTCAGAGTGAGTGAAGTGGAGTACAGCTGGAAAAACTAAGCCCATCACAGCCATTAATAACAATCCTGAGTTTACCACAGCAGCTGCCTGTTGTAAATGGGGTAATGGACCCAAACTTAATTTTTTTACTATGAAATGTCGGTAGTGTTTTGGTAGAGAATGCTTAACAAAGATTAAGTTTCACAGCAAGTACCTTGTTGAAGACTTGATCTTTGCTGTAGTTTTTTATACCTCCGGAAAAAAATGCACAGCCAAGCACTAAAAGCATATTTGATAATATTGACCCAAGTAATGATTGTTGAACAACACGAATCATTCCATTTTTCAATGCATATATGGAGATTATCATTTCCGTAGCATTCCCGAAGGTAGCATTTAAAAGTCCTCCAACTGCATTAGAAAAAGATATATATGAAATAACTAAACTGGAAAATAAAAGTGATAAGCAAATCAAGGATGCATAAAAAAGAATGCAGAATATAATGGTTGATAGTGTTAGAAAAAAATAAAGGGGGAAGTGTGTAACAAACCTGTAGGGCCTGTGTAGAATGAAAGCTGTCTGCAAAGGAGGACATTACAAAAATAAATGGTCATTAACATGCAGAAACAAATTATAGACCCTGAAGAATTGCTAATAGAATAATGCTTCAATGTCCATATTGACACTTACTCAGTAGCATAACCCAAGCGCTCAGCTAAAGGGACAATACTTAACAAGCTGAAGAAAAAGACCCAACCCTGTATACAAGAAGAAATGCATGTTTTTAAGAAGTAGACTCATATTAGCTTGAAAAAATCTACTGCATTATATTCAATTCTCAATTATATCCAAAATGGTTGTAAAATATGAGAATAAAAAAATGTTCATTGCTTAGCACAAAAAACATCATCTGAACTTCATTGTACTTGTTGGGAGGAGATCTAACAATGTACTTATACGAAACACGGATTAAACACACCACGTATACCAAATATTGATTGCGGAATTAACTTTGGACACTCTCCCAAACTCAATTGCAACAAGAACACTAATAAGATAGAAATAAACAAGCAAACACAAATGCACACCTGAAACAACCACGACACACGCGATTTACAAGGTTTGACAACGTGCATACGTCCTTTGGGGGTCTCCTGCGGGTTTCCTTTCCTTATTCCGCTTCTCCAACAAGAGAAGCAACCGAGATTACAAGTATATAAAGGCAATAGGTCCTCCAAATCACTCTAGATCTATCTCTAACCTTAATCTCTCAACTCACAATGAAGGAACTATGTTATATGCAATTGTATGGGAAAATAAGAGCAAACAAGTCCTTTTATAGACTCAAAAACCGAGCTACAATTAAGCAAAACCGAACAGAACTATTCGTGGGGAACAGTCGACCGATGCTCATTCGGTCGCCCGTTCGTGCTTCAACAGGAGCGATTCATGTTCCGATTCGGTTAACCGAATCCTTCCCGGTTAACCGCGGGAACGCTTCTTACGCGGCTCGGTAGACCGCGAGAACGATTCTTCTACGAACTAACGAATTCTCCAACAACCCCACGGTCGACCGAACACCCCTCTGTGGACTGTGCCAAATTGGACAAACACTTTCCAGATTCTCGGAACACCAAAAATCTTCCCAACGGTTTACCGAACCCGTTGTTCCGAAGTGCTTGTTACCTTCTGACGGTGGACCGAATCCAATTCGGTCGTCCGATCCCAGCTGCACACGGAGTGTCTGGAATCCTCGGTTCGGTGGACCGAATCCAATTCGGTAGACCGACCCGTCTTCGCCGAAATTTCCTGGGTTGTGCGTCAGTAGACCGAATCCAATCCGGTCGACCGACTCTTCCTGAATTTGCTTCCTTAACAAATATAAGCCAATATTCAACAATACTTTTAGGTAAAATGTTGAAAAAAATCAATCATGTCAACTCCTGACCGATATATTTATTACGTTGATGAATATTTTGAGAAGAAAAAACCTTCATTTAGGATCAGTACTCAATCATAATAAATTTGAGGAAAGCTGGAAAACTTGGTTTACCATTTGTGAGGTGTCGAGGTATTCTACAAAGTTCTAATGAACAATTCATATTGAAAAACAAGAATGATCAAAACAAGAAGTACATGATCCTTACATGTTTGCTGGTGACATAGTGAAGTGTGATAGCCAACGGTGCGAAGGAGAGTAACATATTTATTTTTGCTTGGAATATGACAACGTTTATGCTCTGTAGAAGTCTATTACATGTCCGCTTGTTTGTAAATGACTGAGAAGCATTCACCAATGAACTAACATAAGAAATATGGAAGCCATTCATTTTCCTGCCAATTGGTGACGAACTAAAAATGCTCTCCCCCTCAAACTCAAGATCTATCTTATTTGGAGATCCCATCTGCATAACAAAATAATAATAAGATGTTATGATCAGTTTTTATTGGTCATTCATGCTCTAAAGTCAAGACTATTAGTAATGTCAAAAGATAATGATTTTAATTTCAAATCCGAAGACGATCACAGCTTGACCAATTCGGAGATCATCCCTTCACCTCGTGTACAGCTAGCTACAGAGTTCTTCTGTCATGAGAACCTAAGACAATTTGCTTAAGTAGTGTTTGGATTGTAACAAAAAGAATCATTAAAATAAGCAACTATGAAAACCATCAATTATGAAGTATGATTTATACGTCCAAGGGGACCGAGACATCGCCATTCGGAAGTCACTAGTCAAGCATCTCATCTAACATCTAAACCAACAGATAGTGCATGAACATAAACACACAAAACAAAAGCCAACAAATTAAGGTCATGTTTGGGTAACTAAAGGTTTCAAATCTTTGATTTGAAAAATGCATTTTAAAGTTGACATCCAATTCAAATAGTGTATTTTGAAAATACATGACCATACGTAATAATGTGTTGGGTTAAAAATATGTATTTTTCGTAAAATCAAAATTTTCACGAGGAAAAAGAAGAGACACAACATATTTGAGACAAAAAAGGTAATACTTCTTTTTTTGAAAAAAACATATTTTGAGCAAAAAATGCAAATTTATAATATATTAGTCAGAGTGATCTAAACACCTAATACGAATGAAAACTGCAATCGTCATATTCCACTATGAATCCTTCAATTGCAAAAACCATTAAAAAAATCCAGAAAATCATATAAAGCTACAAAACACCACCACAGCCAATCCCACTCATCAAATCTCAACACCATTCATTTCAAACAGATCCACTGCTTAAACATTACAGCAGCAAAAAGGTCACTTTTTAAAAGCAAAAAACATCAAAACCAACGGGGGATCTACATGATTTGGCTTCGAAACTAGATTCAAACAAGTTCGATTTCGGAGTACACCTTCGGTGGAGGGGTTTCCGGTAGAGAGACGTGCAGGGGAAGAAATTGGGGGAAATCCGCAGTTTGAGAGGGAAAGGTGTGACTCTTTTTTTGTTGTTTTCCAATAAACGCAGGGAAATTGGTTTGATTTCAATTTTCAAAGGTGGAGGCAGAAAGTTTTTTTTTTATTTTCGGCACATGTTCATTCCCGTCCCTTCTTGTTGTTAAATATTAAGTTATGATGATCCACTTGCGAAAACTCGATCGACGTTGGATCGGAGACAAGAGGTCTCCAAGGCACGATCGAAGACGAGGAGGGGGATTAGGGTTTGCGAGAGAGAGAGTGCGGCGGAAGAAAGAAAAGTTTTGTTGATTAGGGTTTTCTGAGTTTTACACCAGTATATATACATCTCGGATCAGCTAAATGGGCAACCCGGATCCAAATGCTCTGATATATACAACCCGGATCAGCTAAATGCTCTGATACCATATGAGAACCGGGTATCCACCTCAAAACCAATTGGTGAAGAGGGGAGGGACCCAAGGACTTATAAGCCCAGGAGAAGCTCATATTCTTCCGATGTGGGACTATCTCTCACACTCCCCCGCACGCGTGTACCGGCATTTTTTTTTATCCGTGTACACGAGTGGAGAAAAGGTCCCAACCGGGTAGAGTGCGCAGCGGAAGCTCTGATACCATGCGAAAACTCGATCGACGTTGGATCGGAGACAAGAGGTCTCCAAGGCACGATCGAAGACGAGGAGGGGGATTAGGGTTTGCGAGAGAGAGAGTGCGGCGGAAGAAAGAAAAGTTTTGTTGATTAGGGTTTTCTGAGTTTTACACCAGTGTATATACATCTCGGATCAGCTAAATGGGCAACCCGGATCCAAATGCTCTGATATATACAACCCGGATCAGCTAAATGCTCTGATACCATATGAGAACCGGGTATCCACCTCAAAACCAATTGGTGAAGAGGGGAGGGACCCAAGGACTTATAAGCCCAGGAGAAGCTCACATTCTTCCGATGTGGGACTATCTCTCACACTCCCCCGCACGCGTGTACCGGCATTTTTTTTTATCCGTGTACACGAGTGGAGAAAAGGTCCCAACCGGGTAGAGTGCGCAGCGGAAGCTCTGATACCATGCGAAAACTCGATCGACGTTGGATCGGAGACAAGAGGTCTCCAAGGCACGATCGAAGACGAGGAGGGGGATTAGGGTTTGCGAGAGAGAGAGTGCGGCGGAAGAAAGAAAAGTTTTGTTGATTAGGGTTTTCTGAGTTTTACACCAGTGTATATACATCTCGGATCAGCTAAATGGGCAACCCGGATCCAAATGCTCTGATATATACAACCCGGATCAGCTAAATGCTCTGATACCATATGAGAACCGGGTATCCACCTCAAAACCAATTGGTGAAGAGGGGAGGGACCCAAGGACTTATAAGCCCAGGAGAAGCTCACATTCTTCCGATGTGGGACTATCTCTCACACTCCCCCGCACGCGTGTACCGGCATTTTTTTTTATCCGTGTACACGAGTGGAGAAAAGGTCCCAACCGGGTAGAGTGCGCAGCGGAAGCTCTGATACCATGCGAAAACTCGATCGACGTTGGATCGGAGACAAGAGGTCTCCAAGGCACGATCGAAGACGAGGAGGGGGATTAGGGTTTGCGAGAGAGAGAGTGCGGCGGAAGAAAGAAAAGTTTTGTTGATTAGGGTTTTCTGAGTTTTACACCAGTATATATACATCTCGGATCAGCTAAATGGGCAACCCGGATCCGATTAAATCAAGGCTTGAGATTTCAAGCTTATACACAAGATTAGACTCAGTATTTGCTTAGCCTGATCCTGAGCCAGTTTTATGTAGTTGATTTGCTTAGCCTCAGTATTGGGAGCTGATCTTTTGTGGGCACGAGCACACGTACGAGCCTAGGCTGGCATTGATTCTTGATCATCGCCTAGCTGGTTCTTACTTTGTGCCCTCACCTACACATTTGTCAACACGAATCATCTCATCTAAAATCAGATTCTTGCTCCCATCTCATCATCGACTTCAACTTGATTTGTTGTTCTAACACCACTTTCGGTTTGTTTGGAACAACGAAAGATGTCTCAAACATGTAGAATCTTGTTTGAATCTAGCATTTCAACTTTTGGTTAAATGCTAGAAAGATGTCTGAAACATGAATTTTGGGGGTCTATTTTAGAGGTTGAGAGTTCCATGCTAGGACTTATGTTACTTTTACTACAAAAGCGAACTTCAACTGCAAGTTTGACCAACAAGATGTTTGCCGTCCAAAAATTACAACCGTCTCCTCCCAAACTAAACTCACGTTTGAAAATTACAACCGCAAAAGCTTTTTTTTTGGTAAAAGATACATAATGAGTTAAAGTAGATACAGCTAAGCGGTTATTGTTTTGTGTATTAACTAGTTGAGCTTGGGTCGTCTGAGGAAAAACCATTAACAGAATAAAGATACACTAACTAATCGTCTACTTGAATGCACAAACATCCATACTACATGATTACTACAAGAAATATACAGGAACAGTGGTTATATACTTACGTTACCAAGCTTGTTGTATTTATCAGGTGTCAAACAAGCACAATACGTATAATTGGGTACTAAGCATATACAAACAAGTATAACCATGTAACTGTATAAGCAAGTATCGAATGTACAAACATATTGTAATATCCTAACCCTTGCTTATTGTGTTAATCTTGTTTAGGAGAGGATTAGTGGTGGATTGAGATCGACGGCTGAGATCGAAAGTGGGTTTTGTATATAAGGTTCGGATTTTCTCTCCCTCACTCTTCACTCTCTCCCTCTCTCACGACCTCTCTCTATCTCACTCGTCTCTCTCTCCCTAGTGTTTCTTCGGTGTTGGTGGAGGTGAGGGTTGGTGTTGGAGTCGCCGGAGTCGTCGTAGAGATCGGGAATCGGAAGTTCACCGGAGTTCGAGCTTTTTCGTGGAAACGCTCACCGTGGTTTCTTCGAAGGCTTCTTCAAGCCTTAAGGTATGTCAAACTTGCTTTCAAGCTCACCTATTATTAGTGTGGGGGTGGGGGTGGGAGCGGTCGACGATAGGTCGTTTTGGCTCGTCGGACCTGCACAGCAGCTTCTGCACTAAAATAGGTCGACCGGTGTTCTGGGTTCGGTCGACCGGTTGTAGTGTATTTTTGGGTGAATCCCTCGCACCGGTCGAACGATGCCTTTGGGCGGTCGACCGGTTGTGCAATTTTAGCGAGAGAAAGACGTCCTGGATATTTTCGGTCGAACGGGACCCCTTTGCCGGTCGACCGAAAGTACTGTCGTAGGTCGGTTGGGGGTGTTGACCATCTAAATGGTCGACCGCTCGTTGACTTCGTCCGACTGACGCTTAAGTTAACTTAATGGCCGGTCGACCGGAAGTGTAGTTTCGGTCGACCGTGAAGTGTGGACTGTTGGTGAATTTTACTGATGGTTTTCGGTCGACCGGGAGTGTTGGGTCGGTCGACCGTTGGTGTTTGGTTTGCGAAAACGTTTTCTTACTGGTGCTTTTCGGTCGACCGGGACCCCTTTTGTCGGTCGACCGTTTGGCGGGTTTTTCGGTTGGACCAGTTCTCTGGGTGAGGGCCGGTCGACCGGAAGACGGTTTTCGTTTGACCGTTTCTGCTGTTTTTGGCGGATTCGTGGTTTTATGAGTACACTTGACGGTGCCTCGTCTCTCCGGCCTCACGGGGGGCAACAGCACGGACTGGCGCCCGATAGTGGGGTGCTCGTACGCTTGAAAGTGGCTCGTCTCTCCGGCCTTTTGGGCAACGACACAGACTGTCGCCCGATGGTGGTACGAGTGTTGTGGGGTTGGGGTGAGAGGACCCTTGAGACCCGGTTGTGTGTGTTATGGGGTTGGGGTGAGAGGACCCTTGAGATCCGTGGCCGATGATTTTCCGGCAGTGTCGTGTGTGCACGTGTATTGTGGGGTTGGGGTGAGAGGACCCTTGAGACCCGTGGCCGATGATTTTCCGGCAGTGTCGTGTGTGCACGTGTGTTGTGGGGTTGGGGTGAGAGGACCCCTGAGACCGGATCGTGTCTGTTGTGCTATTCTTTATTCATGCATTTTCATTATTGTCCATATATGTGTTAGGGTTTAGCGTACTGGGTTTCCTTCTGGAAACTCAGGCATTTATTGTCTGCTTTCAGGCCGGGAGCAGAGGTAGAGGGTGGTGCCTGCGGAGGAGAGCTTCTGTGATCAGATCCTGCTTACCCCTCGTTTTGAGGTTGTTGTGATTACATTGTATATTTACCTTATAGATTTTGACGTAATCACCTCTTTTTGTAAACTCTGATCTGTATATTTATATATATGTTGGTGCACCTGGTGTATATCTTGGTAATGTCATTCGTTGATTGTATGTTTTAAAATTTTAAATTTTTCGTTGTTCGATGACGTTACACATATAGTATCATGGTCTATATAATGAAGGAAAATGTTTGTTGAACGCAGCGCGTCACGGACGCGTTCTAATGAATGGGCGTTTAGCATTTGTGTTAAACATGTCATGTCATGATAACACAATTATAAGTATGTTGTATTTGTATCAAGATCAAACAACTCAATTGCTAACATGTCTTAAATGGATACAGACATAATAAGTCTTTACATAAACATGAACACAACACGATCATTAGTCTGATCTTCTTATGATGCTTTTGTAAACGTCCAAAACTAATTTCAGACAAGGTTTCAAAAATTTCTTTCCTCACAAGTCACAACGTCGAGCCAAAAGTTCGGCTTAAGAATGTACGAGGACTCTAGTCTCTAGTCCTTGGGTCCCAGAAAGAAAAACAATTGAACGTTTCTAGATCAGGGTGGACTGGTGGAGCTTAGCAAGTGGGAGTATAATTAGTGGATATGATATTTGTCAACATCTTAAACAAGTATTAATTCAATCAAAAAAGAAATGAAGATTTGCAGAATAGACAGATCTTCTTGGTGCCCGTCAAGACCATTATTCGCGGACGTGCCACAAGAAATGAACCTTCCTGGAAAGTGGAAACATCATCTCTCGAATCAAAACAGGTCGGCACCAGCGTGCAATGCACTCCAAACTTAATTTGTTTCAAAATCTTTTCTGAAAAAAAAAATTTGTTTCAAAATCAACGGGCTCGTGGATTGTCTAATGTTTTGGCATTGATTAATCAAATTATTTCATGTGTCCTCACTCCTACCTGGATGTTTGTGTGGGCTGTGTAATTATGTGGTCTATATTTTCATTAAATAAATTAATTAATGAAAGCTCACATATGCACTAACTAAAAAATTTGGAAAATTTGGAAATGTTCAGCATTTTGCTGACATTTAGTTGCACCCTTCAACGAGGTGAGATCGTCAGGTTCGTGGGGTCTGGAGGTCTGCCGCCCATTTTCACGACGGGTTGTTTTTTTTTTATTTTGTTTTTTTGTGTGTTTTGCTTTAGTTTGTTTTGTTTTATATTTAATTATAAATAATTTATTATATTAGATTCTGAAAAATATTTTTTTATATTGGATAAAAATATCTAAATTTGTAACATTTTCTCCCTGTCACATCATTTGGGCCATCTTAGATAAAATTCAAAAAAATAAATTAAAATTTTAAAAATAAAAACAAATAAAAAACTTATTTTGAAAAAAAAAGATTTGAAAAATAATAATTTAAAATGATTTTAAAAAAACAAAACAAAAAAGATTGTGGTAATTACTTTAATAATGTTGATAAAAGTAATAAATTTAATTACATTTTCGTAATTATTTTTTTTAAAATATGTAATATAATTAATTTTCGTAAAACATGTGATATAATTAATAAGAATTGTGGGAAATAAAAAATGAGAGGAAAATAAATGAGATAGAAGTTAGTGAGTGTTGATGTGACTAGGTTGACATTTTATGAGTGAGTTGTGGTTGAATAGTGAATGGTATAAAGAGAGAGAAGAAAAATGTCATGCTGACGTGACGAAGAGAGAGTGATGATATGACCAGGTTGACATATATGAAAATGTCATGAGTAAAGATGACCTCCGAATAACTTGACAACTAACCCTACATTTTTTTGGTTACAGTGCATGAGTGTGCTTTAATTTATTTATTTAATTAATTACTCTCACTTGACCATAACATCATTTTCATTAAGTTTCGTAATAAAACACACAATCAAAATTAGCCAATATAAATTTGTCAACATATACCTTGTTTCGTCAGAATCACCAAACCAAACTAATGTAATCAAAATGACTAACTTCGTCATTTGATCCCCACCAAATCACTAATTATGGTATTTGACATTCTTCCCAACGTGGTCAACATTACTTATTTGGGTACATAAAATTGGTTTGCTTAATTAAGAAAATTAGGTGTCATAAGTAGTAATCGAACATTCATAAATCAAAGTCAAATACATCATTAAAGCTTCAGCATATATTGTCATACACATTAGTCATCAACAACATTACATTACATTACATTACATTACATCACATTTACCGAACTCATGCCAGCAACATGTTCTCGAACGGTAAGTATTTATTTCTTGTTATTTTACATATAAATTATGGATATTGTGAATATATATTGTGTTCTTAATGTTGTTGAACACACTCGTGTCTAACATTTGGTATCAAGTGCCCCCGTATATTTGAATAAAATACAAAGGCATGTCAAATATATATAGTACCATCCTTTATGTTTAGATTGTTTTGACATTTATAATGTGGATTTGATCATCCTTGATCAAAATGTAATGTTGTTGATGACTAATATGTATGACAATATAAGTTGAAGCTTGAGTGGTGTACTTGACTTTGATTTATGAAAGTTTGCACACTACTTATGACACTTAATTTCTTGATTAATCAAACAAATTTTATGGACCAAAATAAGTAATGTTGACCACGTTGTGAAGATTGCCATATACCGTCGTTGGTGGGGATCAAATGACAGTCATTTTGATTACATTAGTTTGGTTTGGTGATAGTGAATAAACAAGGTATATGTAGACGAACTTGTGTTGGCCAAATTTGATTGTGTGCTTTATAATGGAACTTAATGAAAATGATGTTCCAGCTAAGCGGGAGAATGTTAATTATTTGGCCTATATTTTCATTATATTAATTAATTGATTAAAGCCCACACATGCACTAATCAAAAGATGTGAGGTTACTGGGCAGTTATTACTTTGATGAGAAGTAACTGCCTTTAAGTTAATTATAAAAGGTCTGGTCCCAATGGTTGTCTTAACAATTGAATTTCTTCTTCAATCTCTCTTTTCTCGGGTAAACAAAAATACCCAAGGAGAAATATTTTGGGATCAGTCCTCGTGACATTTAGTATCATAGTGTGGTGGATTGTAACAATCCCAGTGAGTGAGTTTAGTCCCATATTAAGTAGTATGTGTTGCCCAATGTGAAATATGTAACGTTCTGAACAGCAGAAATTTTAAAAATTTATAATCAAGGCAACATAGCTTAATAATCAAAGACGAGACTGTTACTTCTCATAAAACATATAAGCGGTGCATCATATTACATCAGAGTTTGTCAAAACGATACATGATTACAACAGAACAACAAAAGAAGATAAACGTAATCATGTCAACCTCAGTGGTCCGAATAGATGATCTGATCCCAAGATACGTGCGCCCGCTGATCACCACCCAACTGGACATACTGCGGTCCTGAAAAAGATGCAACAACAATGCCTGAGTTTCCATAAGGAAACTCTGTATGCCAAGCTCACCTATATGGATGCAGTAGTACAAATGAACATATCATACTAGTAGCATGTCATGTCATCAACAGTAAGGAAAACAATTTCCCCGAAGGGTAACACATGACATTAGTCCGACAATCATCATCGGGTCTCCCGAGGAGACCTACCGTAGGCACATACGGTCTAACGGAACAAGACGCGACACCCCCACACGCGGCTACACTAATCATGGGGTTCGGTAAGGGGCATCCGCCAGGTCCGCGCCATAAGAAACATATTTGTAACTCATGGTCGAAACCACACCAACAGAGTCGTCGCTCGATCGGTCCATCAATCATCATCTCAGTAGGTGCCCAGCTGAGGAAAACATAGCCGGAACAACATCGGGCCATCAAACAACATAGCCGGAACAACATCGGCCCATCAATCATCATTGCCGGAACAACATCGACGACATCACCGGCACAACATCGGTGGTCCAACAATATGTCTAGCACAACATTGGACGGGTCCAGACCGAAGTCTGCCAGGTCATCAGGCTCTACGAGTCGCAAACACAACCGCTGACGCTATAAAAGCAGGGCAGCGACCTCCGTCGCCATATAGGCCGGTAGTCACCTCACCCAACGACAGTTGCGTGCTCGCACAATCGTCATACATTGGGATCCGCGATCCCTCATGCCTGCTACTCTACAATGAGTCCAATCAATCCATCATATTAGTCACGATCCATACATGGAGGTGACGCGTCCCGGACACCCACACTTTTCCACACGACGGTCCCTGGGCAGGCACGCATAACACGCCCACCGTCACCTCTCGGCTCACGCACAAGGCGATGACACAGGTTTCCGTGGACAGAGTTGGCATCCTAAACGGAACCAAGAATTCAGTCCTGTGCAAAACGGTCGACCGAAAAAGGCAACTCGGTCGACCGTTTCCTCAAGGGAATCGGTCGACCGAAAGTCTGTAACGGTCGAACTATTTGCGCAAAACTTAAGTCCCAACGGTCTACCGAAAGTCTAAAACCGGTCGACCGAAACGAGGTCAAAATCTGGAGTTTTGTCAACATCAAATCAAACTATCGGTCGACCGACTCAGGGGTCTCGGTCGACCGAAAACTACCAGGGCATCCTAGTAATTCTAAGTCATATAACGATCGACCGCAAACATGCATAAAAGGTCCAGTACACTTAAGTTCCGGTCAACCGAACACAAGGAACTGGTCGACCGAAACACAACAGACAGTCAAAATACACTACATTCGGTCGACCGCCCGAAGGGCCCGGTCGACCGTTGGTCGTCTTCAACCTCGCGACAGCCGAGGATTTACGCAAAAACTCGTCGCCGGAGAGGTCTTCGACCTCCCCCGACCGACCAACACAACCCTCCCACGAGGGTTAACAACAAAATCACACTAAGGAGCAGCATACGTCAAGAGAACAACGAAATACGCCGGAGCTCCGCTCGCGCACGCTGTCTCCGCACCTCCTCGCATGTCCACCTCCTCGCACGATCGCCCTTAAGACGCTTCACACCGGAGCCTCCTCCTCTACTGCGCCGGAAATGAAAGAGAATGAGAGTGAGAGAGTGCAAGTGAGAGAGAGAGAGAGAGAGAGATTTTTGTTTAAGAACCCCACAACAACACCTCTCCATCACCCTACACCCACCAACAATGCACGCCCCCTCTTCCCTTCCCCATGCAAAGCCTCCTCTCTCCTCCTAAACCCTCGTTAGCACCCTAAATGGGTTTAGGGATATAACAAAATATATCCCATAGGTTCTCCCTCCCACAAGCTAGCTTATGGATAATTATTAGGATAATCATCTCTTTTCGAGTAAGAGATCAACTCCCCGAAGATGAACAAGATGACAAGATAACAATACTAGCATAAAAGTGGAATAAACTTTTTTTCTTCTCCCTTGAACTATTACAAGATACTCAATGTATAAAAAACCAAATGTAACTACCAGAACACTACCACCTAATGGATACACATGGAACCACCTTTACAACATGGATAGGCACTACATAATTGCACACAAACATAAACTCAAGAACACATAAAGTACTTAAAACTAACAATAACTAAGTTATATGTTAACATATATCATATGTCAATATTTGTGCATAGTGCACGTAACACATGTTTTATGAAAACTTTGCACAACAGAGGAAAAAAAACAAACTTGGGAATTATGAAGATCGAGTTTCGATAATTGTGAGAAAAACTCACAACCCAATAAAATGGGCCCCTTTACTTGGTTTGATCAAAAGAGAAAAATTGCAAAAAAGGAAACAAAGTCATGTTTAAACATAGGATGTGAAGGTGCAAATATGGATCAAAATCAAACAAACTAGAAAAGACTATGCATCGCCGATTTTCATGAGATTCCAACTTCTTGCTCAAAACCCGATAACAAGTCTCATTTGTCCCACAAGTTTATATTCGAGTCGGACATGAGTCCAACTTTTATCTAACTAAAACTCTAACGATCTTGAACCCGAGTTCAAATTTACGAACTCAAATGACATTGTAGGAAGAGACAAAGAAAACCAATAATCGGACAACCCTATGACGACATGTTGAACCATTTGTGATCGCTTGCAGTGTCATCACACTAGGGTCTAGGGCTGCCCTAAATTAGAAAAAAGTACACACAACATTGTAAAAGGATTTTTTCTTGGGTGCACTTAGCAGAAGTCCTAATTGACAATGGGTGAGGGGGAGAAAGAGGAAGAGATGGATAATAGGTAGGGGTGTCAGTGGATGTCCGAAATCTGAGAATCCGTCCGCATCCGTATTCGTTTTATCCGAGAATCCGTCATCCGTGAATCCGTTTTCGTATCTGAAACTTAATATCCGGGAACTGGCGGAGCGAATATGGATATTGATACATCCGATCCGAGATTGAATATCCGTATTATAAGATTCGTATCCGTATCTATATCCGTATATGTATCCGTTTAATATCATACATAACATATATATATATATATATATATATTAAAAAATTATCATTTGTATATAGTTGCTAATTTATTGTAACTTAAAGTTGATGAGTTAATCTTATTAAGTTGTAATATGAAAATGTATGTCCTTTTATATAATTTACCCAACAACTATATAAAGTCTTTTTCACCGAAGCAAACCCCTAACCTAACCCTAATCCTCCCCAACCGCCTCACCATCTTCCCAAGCCGCATCCTCCTCTTCCCGTGCTGTTTCCGCCTCCTCCTGTCGTGCCTCATCGTGTCTGTCCTTCCTCCTCGTCATCTTCGCCTCCTCTCGTGTTGTCCTGCTCTACCAGCATATCGTGTCCTCCTCGACTCCCGACATGGATCCAAGTCCAGGTGAGGCGATTGTGGCTCTTTTCCTACTTAAGTCATTCCTTTCTACCTTATTTTTTTGTCTACTGCTTTGATGGAGATTCAATATGTGTTCATATAGCCTTCCAGAACCCACCGAAACCTCCTTGCTAACACTCAGCTTCCTTTGATGATCTTGCGTAATTGACTAAGACCTTAAAGAAGCAAAACAAAAAATAAATATAGTCAGAAAATAGGAAATAACATCAATGCCAAAAGGTTTGTGCTTATCCGTTGTTATCAGTCTTCCACTTATGGGCATTTCATATGTTGGCACATATTTTTCTGATTTATACTTTAGGAAATTTCTTTCCTGAAGATTGTTGTCGTTTGACAAGCATCCATGGGTAACAAGGACTAACATAGTTTATGTACTGTCTTGATGTTATTACTTTATGTTATTCATAGAGGTTTTTGCTGTTTTTGGTTGGTTTCTTTCTTTTGCTTATGCTAATTGCTTATGTTAAAATCTCAAATTGCTTATGCTAAAATCTTAAATTGCTAATTGCTTATGCTAAAATCCCATATAACTAATTGCTTATGCTAAAATCTCAAATTCAAGAATCTGTCAAGTAGAATACTATCACAATTAATCCACTTCATCCCTGCAAAATAGGATTAATGTCTCACAATTATGTTACCATACTTTATGAGATTCAATAATTGTTTGCAATGTGTCACATTTTTCACAGCATGGAAGAGGATTTGCCAGTTGTAGATGGTGCTTCCAGGTCCAGTTGCTCGCACCACAACAATTAGAAAGAATTTTCTAATTAAAGCTATAGAGCCGATGTTCTTGGTGCTGACAAGTTTTCAGGGAAAGATTGTGTTGATTCAATGAAGCTTTTATTGTTTTTTGATGATATGTTGTTTGTAGGCATTATTTTGTAACATTTGTGTTAGTCGTAATGTTTGTAATCTACGTTTGTATTAATTTGTAATTTTTATGTATTGTTTTTAGATTTTTAGATCAATTTTTCGAATTATGAAATTAACCAAATTTATGATTTTGATTCAGTATTATTATTATCTTAAAACATGAATTCGGATCCGGATGTTACATCCGGATGCTTTACAAGATTTGGATCGGATTTTCGAATCCGGATGTTTTACAAGATTTGGATCGGATTTTTGAATTCGGATGTTACATCAAGATGTTTTACAAGAATTTGGATCGGATTTTCGAGTCCGGATGTTACATCCGGATGTTATTGTTCGGATACGGATAATATCCGTATTCGATCCGGATCCGTCGGATATTTATTCGGATATAATTAAAAAGATCCGGTCGGATACGGATCCGGGTACGGATGTTAAAAAAACCCGGATTCGGATACGGATGTTGGCACATCCGATCCGTATTCGATCCGTTGACACCCCTAATAATAGGTGAGGGGGAGAAAGAAGAGGAGAGGAGAAATAGATTTGATTTTTTATGTTTTTAATATTAATGATATTTGGATTTTACGGGATTTAATTTACAAAATGTCTAACGGCGTCGAACGGAAACGGTGACAGAGTGAGATCTACTTACGACAGAACTGCATATGAACAAATATATTCAACTTACAAGTGCATCTCCAGCGATACCAAAAGTCCAGGTACATATCGTCAATTGGGACACCTGCCATGTGCACTCAAGCAAAAAACCTCATTGTAAAATCCTTTTCTTCATAGATCTCTCATTGAACCTCCCCGACGTCATTATTGAGAATTGAACTTAATCCTAGGTGGCGACTTAACCCTATGTGGCGTCCTAGTCACCCGCCACATCATCATTGCTTGATGACTCATCAAGAGGGTGAAGAGTCAACACATGAGAAGACAAAAGGTTGAGGGAGTGGAAGAGACAAGAGTCTTTTCATTTTTTGTGTAATTTTCGTCCTAATTATGTATGCAATTTAAGTAGAGGGTGTTGAATGATCATGTTTATGTAGTCTTTATATTTGGAAGTTGTAGGGTCATGTAAGTGCCTATATAAAGCACTAGAATTCACCATTTGTAATAGAATAACAATATATATCAAGCATTAGAAGTTGAGCCACGAATTTGTGTGAGAAAAGAGTGAGTATGTGAGTAGAAAAAGAAGAAGAGTGTGCATTGCAAAATCATTTTTTTGCTTTGTGAGTGTCAAAAAGAGAGTCACCTTCTTTCCTTCGTGCCCCCCAGTATAATAGATCAAGAATGGATTTAGTGGTATCAAAAGAAGGCAAAAGGAATGGTGATCAGGGCGGTCTAAGGCAACGCACGAGGTGCGCGTTTTAGACCGCCAATCGGCGGTTGGGGACCGCCAATCAGCGGTCCCTGTAGCCCAGGAGACGGGCATTCTCCTGTGGTGGGTTGATCAGTAGCTCACCGTCCTCCTCCCGTCCTCCAACAGTCATGACCTCCTCCTCTTCTGGCCACACTAACCCTTACTCCATTGATTTCATGCTTCAACATACACTGCCACCCAGAGCCACCACTGTTGTCACTACCCCCATCGAACACCACCTTGGTCGTCACTAACCCACCATTTTCTTGAATCCATATTCCTAGAGGATCATGGTTGTCTATAATTAATGCATGGATGAGGTTAGAAGACTCACGTGAGAAGCATAAAGGATGGAGAATGGTAGTTGCTACACCCTTAAGGTTGTCATGATCATGGTTGGGGACCGCCAATCAGCGGTCCATGTAGCCCAGGAGACGGGCATTCTCCTGTGGTGGGTTGATCAGTAGCTCACCGTCCTCCTCCCGTCCTCCAACATCTGGTATCAGAGCCTCGTCCGATGGGAAGCTCGGGAATGACCTCGTTTGGTCATGCATCATTGCCTCGATTGTCGAAAGGCAACTACGACAATTGGAGTATCCAAATGCGTGCGCTGCTGGGTGCGCATGATGCTTGGGATCTTATGGAGAGCGACTTCGAGGAGGAAACCGAGACAGGAGAAGAAATCGTCGCACAAATCAAAGAACAAAAGGAGAGAAGAGCCAAAGATAAGAGTGCTATCTTCCTTCTCTTCCAAGCGGTGGATGAGAGTGGCTTTGAAACGATCGCTGAAACGAAGCCGTCGAAGGAGGTGTGGGACACCCTTGAGAGGAGCTACAAGGGTGCTGATCGAGTGAGGCAAGTGCGCCTCCAAATGCTTCGAGGCGAGTTCGAGGCATTAAAGATGAAAGAATTGGAAGGAGTTGCCGATTTCGTGACGAGAGTTCGCATGGTGGCGAACAAGTTAAAAAGAAATGGGGAGGCGCTGACCGAAGGAAGAGTGGTGGAGAAGGTGTTGCGTTCTCTCACCGAGGACTTCGAGAATGTGGTGTGCGCAATCGAGGAATCAAAGGACCTTGAGAAGATGACTATTGATGATCTAGCTAGCTCGTTGGAGGCACACGAGCAAAGAAAGAAGAAGAAAAGACAAGATGTCTTGGAGGAGGCGTTGCAATCGAAGATGTCGCTTAAGGAGGAGAAACCTCTCAACGTAGATCGTGGAAGCGGTCGTGATTATAGAGGCCATCCAAGAAAGGAGGTCGAATGCTTCAAGTATAGGAAGCGTGGTCATTTTGCGAAAGAATGCTGGTCGCAAAAGAAGGTGGAGGAGAGCTCCAGCCGTGTCTGTGGTGATCGCGGATCGAAGAAGGTGATTGAGTGCTTCAATTGTGGGAAGCATGGACACTACGCAAGCGAGTGTTGGTCGAAGAAAAGGGTGGAAGAAAACTCCAACCTTGTGGCCGTGGAGGAGAATGCTTCTGATGAGGGTGTAGTCTTGCTTGCCGACAAAGGAGTGGAAGCCGAACAAGAAGGAGTTTGGTATCTCGATACGGGAGCAAGCAACCACATGTGTGGAAATAGACACATGTTCGCACATTTGGAGGAAGGAGTACATGGGCACGTTTCGTTTGGAGATGCATCAAAGGTGCACGTGGAAGGGAAAGGCCACATCATGATCCAAGTAAAGGATGGATCTCAAAAGCTTATCTCCAATGTGTTCTTTGTGCCCGATATGAAGACGAACATATTAAGCATGTGACAACTCCTGGAGAAAGGGTTCACGATCTTGATGAAGGATCGACACATGACCGTGCGAGGACAAGATGGACATCTGATTGCAAAGGTAAAAATGTCCAAAAATCGAATGTTTAAATTGAATCTAACCTGTGCTCGTGTTAGATGCTTGAATGCATGCATTAAGGGAGATTGGTTGTGGCATATGCGACTTGGACACTTGAATTTCGGCGGGATCCAAGAAATGGCGCAGAAGGGAATGGTGCATGGTCTGCCGATGACCGAATCCAAAGACGGATTTTGTGAAGGTTGCATGGTTGGAAAATTACCAAGGAAGAGTTTTCCCAAGCAAGCTGAACATAGAGCAAAGAAGGTGCTAGAGTTGGTGCATACCGACATATGTGGACCGATCACTCCACACTCTATTAGTAAGAATAGTTATTTCTTAACGTTTATTGATGACTCTTCACGGAAAACGTGGGTGTACTTCTTGAAGGAGAAATCTGAGGCATTTCACATGTTCAAGAACTTCAAGGCATATATGGAGAAACAAAGTGGCAACAACATCAAGACATTAAGGTCTGATCGAGGAGGCGAGTTCACGTCAACCGAGTTCAACAACTTTTGTGAGGAGAATGACATAAAACGCCATTTGACGGCTCCATACTCACCGCAACAAAATGGTGTAGCTGAAAGGAAGAATAGAACCATCATGGACATGGTTCGGAGTATGTTGAAAAGCAAGAACGTGTCAAAAGAGCTATGGGCCGAAGCAGTGGCCTATGCAGTGTACACGTTGAATCGTTGCAAAACCGCAAGCTTGGAGGGAGTAACTCCACAAGAATCGTGGAGTGGCTACAAGCCAACCGTAGCACATATGAAGGTGTTTGGAAGCACAACATATGCACATGTGCCAAAAGAAAGAAGGATAAAACTTGATGATAGGAGCATCGGGCTTGTATTTGTTGGCTATGATGAACGATCGAAAGCTTATAGGCTTCTCGATCTGACTAACAACAAAATTGTCATTAGTCGTGATGTACAGGTTAACGAGGAGGTAACATGGGAGTCCAAAGAGGAGATTCCACAAGTGCCAAATGAAGAACAAGAAGAGGAGATAGCCAACCCCACTGATCATGAAACAGTTCCATCTGACAAAAACGACGAGATGAGACCAAGGAAGTTCAAGACACTTCGTGAAATCTACGAGACGACGAGTGAGTTGCACATGGTGTGTCTTCTCACACAAAACAAAAGCATTGGCAATCCGATTGTATGTGAAGTTGAGAAATCAACTTGGGATAGTGGATGGAAGATGATTAAGTTTAAGGAGGAGTATTGAGAATTGAACTTAATCCTAGGTGGCGACTTAACCCTATGTGGCATCCTAGTCACCCGCCACATCATCATTGCTTGATGACTCGTCAAGGGGGTGAAGAGTCAACACATGAGAAGACAAAAAGTTGAGGGAGTGGAAGAGACAAGAGTCTTTTCATTTTTTGTGTAATTTTCGTCCTAATTATGTATGCAATTTAAGTAGAGGGTGTTGAATGATCATGTTTATGTAGTCTTTATATTTGGAAGTTGTAGGGTCATGTAAGTGCCTATATAAAGCACTAGAATTCACCATTTGTAATAGAACAACAATATATATCAAGCATTAGAAGTTGAGCCACGAATTTGTGTGAGAAAAGAGTGAGTATGTGAGTAGAAAAAGAAGAAGAGTGTGCATTGCAAAATCATTTTTTTGCTTTGTGAGTGTCAAAAAGAGAGCCACCTTCTTTCCTTCGTGCCCCCCAGTATAATAGATCAAGAATGGATTTAGTGGTATCAAAAGAAGGCAAAAGGAATGGTGATCAGGGCGGTCTAAGGCAACGCACGAGGTGCGCGTTTTAGACCGCCAATCGGCGGTTGGGGACCGCCAATCAGCGGTCCCTGTAGCCCAGGAGATGGGCATTCTCCTGTGGTGGGTTGATCAGTAGCTCACCGTCCTCCTCCCGTCCTCCAACAGTCATGACCTCCTCCTCTTCTGGCCACACTAACCCTTACTCCATTGATTTCATGCTTCAACATACACTGCCACCCAGAGCCACCACTGTTGTCACTACCCCCATCGAACACCACCTTGGTCGTCACTAACCCACCATTTTCTTGAATCCATATTCCTAGAGGATCATGGTTGTCTATAATTAATGCATGGATGAGGTTAGAAGACTCACGTGAGAAGCATAAAGGATGGAGAATGGTAGTTGCTACACCCTTAAGGTTGTCATGACCTGGTGATGTCAATGGTTCCCCTAGACTTAATCATAGGATAAATTCAAGGGAACGTATTGGGCCACATGGGCCCGAAAGCACAAAAGCAGAAGGCTTTAGGCGGTAACAAGCCAAGCAAATTCAGACAACTTGCTAGAATTTGAGCGGATCCTAATTCAGGTCAGGGACTTGTTGTGTCAGTCAGGTGACCAAGTTTGAAGTTGAGCAGACTTGGCAAGTTTGAGGTGTTACATTTGAAACGCAGCCAACATGCAGAGAAAATAAGGCACACACTTGAAGGCAACAGATATGGTCGAAGCACATTAGGAAAAATTGTTGGTTTGTTGGTGCAAATAAGAAAACTTTCGTGGCCCTTAGGCATTTTCAGGAGAGACAAGATCTGAGTTTATAGGGGCATTAAGTCGACACTTTGCCTCTTGGAGCAACAACTATAGTCGGAGGCCTATATATCTGGGTGTTGCGTTGTGGAGCTGTCACAACCAACCATTGAGAGTTGTACTTTTGTAAACTTGTGTAGTTAATACAAAAATGGGGAATTGCTAGCTTCATCTTGTGTGCGTTTGAGAATACACAGGAGTTGGGATGTTTCGCATGGTCGATTTTAGGATATTGCTCATAGCTAATACGAGGCTTAATTAGAAGTTGATTGAGATTTTAAGCTAACTTTAAAGCAAAAGAAACCGGTCACTATAGCAGTCTATTTCCAAAGGATAGAAGTGCACGGTACTTTGGAGTTAAAAGTTAGGAGAGATTGTAATTTAACCTAGTTTTAATTTCTTTATGCTTACACTACGCGCCAATTCATGTGAAAAAAACCTGTAAAAAGTCATAATGATTTTCTTAGTAGTTACCTATTTAAATTCTAACTCTATGCCAATCATCAATTTCTTAACCAATTACACTGAGATCAGCAACAAAGATACTTTCAAATTTTAAGATCACACTCTCAGCATTTCCCCAATCATGCATGCATGTATCAAGCACACAAACCACCAAAATATCAATTTCTCCCACATCAAATCCGCATGAACCAAATCCAAAACTCTCTATATATAATTAAACCCCCTCCAACAAAATCTTGAAACACACAACACACAAAAATACAAATACCATCTCACTCTTATTCTTATTACAAACACTCTCATTAATGTCAACTCCAACAACCCTTACCCTGGCAATGGTGGGAGTCCTACTATTCTCCACCATCATGTTGTCTGCGGCGGACGAGACTTGCAACGTCGACGGTGGCAGCCTTATGACCCAATGTGGGTCTTATGTCTCCTCTGACGGACCCAAGACGGCCCCGTCGCCGGCTTGCTGTGATGTGGTCAAGAAAACAGACATCAACTGTGCTTGTAGCAGTCTGTTTGGTGTTCTTCCTGTGAACATCAGCATGGACAAGATTTGCTACATTGCCAGCTACTGCAACAACCCTTTGCCTGTGGGTGGCATGTGTGGAGGTATGTATATATACGATTTCATTCTGTTTTGTCAAGTATATATTACCATGTTTATAACAAGTTATATGTGTTTTGAAATCAAGATGAGATTTTTTTTGGAGGGAGACAAGAATGTGAGAGTTTCATGTGTAATTGAAAATATAATCAACAATACTTGAGAGATGTCTACAATAGAGATTTGGATATGAGTTTGTTTTGCTTCACGCATTTAGAATTTGTATTTCCGTTAGCCCTAGCAGTAATACGTGATAGGTTTTGGAGTGCTTATTTACAAAAGAAAATTGCTTAGTAGGACTGTAGGAGTAACAATAAAATGTCAACTTTTAGTTTTGGCAGTTACATATGTGGTGCTTGAGAATAGATGTTGATCTCTTCACATTATATTTTTAACCCATTACATTTCTAACTATTCTCTTCATATATACATAAGCCATATTTAAGTTAATACTCTCCAATTCGATGCTATAATTAAAGTTATGATATACCCTTTATAGTAAATGTTAATATATATGTGTGTGCTCTTCTGTTTGACCATATTAATTTACATTAATACATACCATTCGTGTTTTAAGTATACATGCAAAATAACTAAACAAATAACTCCTTTGGTCTTTCTAATTTTATATATATCGTCTTGTGGTTTGATTTGGAAAACATTCTAACTTATTTCTTTCCTGACACCATTCATAAACGCCACCTTAATTCGTTTCTGCATGATTTTGCATATATATATATATATATATATATATATATATATATATATATATATATATATATATATATATATATATATATATATATACACTTGTGTGCTAATATGTGGTTAATCTTTGATATTGCAGCTTACAAGGTTCCACAAAAGTGCTAAATAAAAAGACAGCGGATGGAGAAGTTGCACATACGTACATATATTTAGTAAAATAAACAAGTTTGATGGCAGATATGGGATGCAAGTGATTTGGAATTAACTTTGTCTGTCTACATGACCAACTTGAAGTACATTAGAGTGATCAATAAAAACCAGAAAAAATTCTGTTATGTGATACTATATATGATTCTTGAAAATCTTGTTCATTGGTAAAACCCAATGGAAAGCCAAGTGATCAAGTTTCAATATTTGATCACTATGACATAATACTCGTATGCTAAAGCTTATCAATGAATACAAATTAACGAATCTTATTTGTTCAAACTCATACTACACATAACTAGTGCGATATTTTCTTAAGATTAACATATGGCAGCACTTACATTTAACATATCGCAGAAGATTTGGTTATAACACTTCATCCAATTTAGTTGTTGAAGAGTATGTCCAAATGTGTCAATTTGGATTGTGATTTATTGACAAACTTGCCAAATATTGTACTTTACTGCACTTTTAGAACTGAATGACTTTTCCATTGCGCTAGAGATTTATGATAAACGTTGTTAAAAGGAGATGCTTAACAAACCCTAATTCAATTTTTCAAAAAACAAGCCCGGCTAATCCATATAGTCTAAACAAAACATCAGATCAACCCACCACCACACAAAAATATCATTCCAACAGTGTGTAGAAACCCTTTAAACTAGAGTGATAAGTTGCCCGATCAAGCCAATAGTAGTGACAAAACAGATCAGCTTAATATAAGCTAATAATCAACCCCTAGCTTGGTTAATTAGGTAGGAGGATTTCATTCAAATAATTCCTTCCACACCCGTTGAATATTGACTTATATTTGTTAAGGAAACAAATCCAGGAAGAGTCGGTCGACCGGATTGGATTCGGTCTACCGACGCACAACCTAGGAAATTTCGGCAAAGACGGGTCGGTCTACCGAATTGGATTCGGTCCACCGAACCGAGGATTCCAGGCACTCCGTGTGCAGCTGGGATCAGACGACCGAATTGGATTCGGTCCACCGTCAGAAGGCAAGCACTTCGGAACAACGGGTTCGGTAACCGTTGGGGAGATTTTTGGTGTTCCGAGAATCTGGAAAGTGTCTGTCCAATTTGGCACAGTCCACCGAGGGGTGCTCGGTCGACCGTGGAGTTGTTGGAGAATTCGTTAGTTCGTGGAAGAATCGTTCTCGCGGTCTACCGAGCCGTGTAAGAAGCGTTCCCGCGGTCAACCGGGAAGGATTCGGTTAACCGAATCAGAACAGGAATTGCTCCTGTTGAAGCACGCACGATTAACCGAACGAGCATCGGTCGACCGTTCACCACGAATAGTTCTATTCGGTTTTGCTTAATTGTAACTCGGTTTTTGAGTCTATAAAAGAGCTTATTTGCTCTTACTTTCACATACAATTGCATACATCATAGTTTCCTTCATTGTGAGTTGAGAGATTAAGGCTAGAGATAGATCTAGAGTGATTTGGAGGACCTATTGCCTTCATATACTTGTAATCTTGGTTGCTTCTCTTGTTGGAGAAGCAGAAAAGGAAAAGAAACCCGCAGGAGACCCCCAAAGACGTAGGCATGTTACCGAACCTTGTAAATCGTGTGTGTCGTGGTTGTTTGAGGTGTGCATTTGTGTTTGCTTGTTTATTTACATCTTATTACTGTTCTTGTTGCAATTGAGTTTAGGAGAGGGTCCGAAGTTAATTCCGCAATCAATATTTAGTATTTCGTGGTACGTTTAATCCGTGTCGAGTTAGTGTATTGTTAGATCCCCTCCCAACACATCCTCCATGAGTCCTAAGTAGAAAGTTCACGAGAGGCATACGATAATCACAAATTAAACCAACCCTGTCATTTCTCTCTCTATGTAAACCCTCCCAACCAACACCAACACAAACACATCCACGAACACAAATCACATACACTTCCACGGGTGTCTCAATCAACACGTAAGTTCGTTCTTGGTCTATCCCTCCTAGCCATGATGATCTCGCGCGGAGCCTACGGAGGTGTTGTACGTCGAGCCCTCTCACCTCAAGCATTGCCAACCGGAGATGGTTGACTTGGTTTTTTCGTACCTCGAATCGGTGAAGATCAAGGGTCTGATCAGGTGCCAACGACCAGCGACTGTGGCGCAATATATGGTCAGCCAAGTCGATTTGCCACGTGTGTGCGCTGATGCACGGAAGGTGGCGAAAATGGTTAGCTTTGAGAAGTTGGCCCGTGTCGTCGCTAAATGCGAGCTCACGTCCCTTGCCTCCTGGAGCCAAATGTGGAGGTAAGTCCTGGGCTTTGGTCGCGAATAATATGACTCAGTCTGCTGATATGGTTAATGTTTGGTTAATTCACGTCATTTCATGCATTTAATTTACTCTCCCATTTTTACTAATGGTAACTTTTTTCTTAAATAATGTCATTTAGTATATAATAAGGTGAAATTATAGTAGCACATCGAACCTTGACTAATGCACCTACATTCACACACGAAGAATCCTTCTTATTAGTAAAGAAATGTAGTGTTTTGATGGTCGCATGATGGTTTTGCAAGGCTTAGATAATAAATTCGCACTTTTTGTTACCATCACTATATAATGATCCAAAATCTATCTAACGATGTTTATTTCTCTTGGATGTTTTGTTTGAAAGTTTATTTCTCTTGAATGTTGATAATGTTTCTGTTGTCCTGTGTAGATTACACAGTTCCTCCAGTTGAGGTCTGAAGTCGAGACTCAACGATTGGACTCTGACCAGCAGTACCGTTTTAGTTATTTCAGTAATTTTTCGGATTGTAATAAATAAATGTGTTGTGTAACATCCCCGAATAACAGAAAATTTAAACTTTTTAGAATCAAAGAAACACAATGATAAAACCAGCAAGAGTGAGGACATTACTCAAAGAAATACCCAAATATAACTGGTGCACCATATTACAGACGACCATGTCAAAAGAGTGATTACATCAGAATACGAAAGACATAATACACGTAATCACGACGACCTAAAATAGGCAGACAATATGATCTAGTCCCAAAGCACAATCTCCCTCGGTCACCACCCGCCGGAACCTTACGCGGTCCTGAAAAATAAACATAACAACAATGCCTGAGTTCCATAAGGAAATCTCGTATGACAAGCTCACATATATGCCTTATCATACTAGTATAGCATGACATGAAATACAAAGCAGTAAACAACATTCCCACAAGGGCAAAACCGGACAACTCTCTTGCAATCGTTCCCGCTGTCACACAGGCCCCGCAGTCTACAATCGTCACCGCTACCACACATGCCCCACGGTCAACAACATCGCCGCCGCCACACAGGCCGCACAGGGCCCTCCTGCCGCCACACAGGTCGCACGGGCTCGTGCAATCACTGTCATCAAGGTCAGTCGAACATATCCGCCACACAAAGGTCAAACAATCGACAGATCCGAGCCGAAGTCCGCAGGGTCAACGAGCTCCACGTGCAGACACCAACTCTGCCGCTATAAAAGCAGGGCAGCGGCTTCCGTAGCCATCCAGGCCGGTAGTCACTTCACCCAACGACAGTTGCGTGCCCGCTGAAGCAATGAGATCCGCAATCCCTCAGGCTGCTACTCTAGCACGAGTCAAATCAATCCATCATATTAGTCACGATCCATACATGGAGGTGACGCGTCCCGAACACCCACACTCTTCCACACGGTGGTCCCTGGGCAGGCACGCATAACGCGCCCACCGTCACCTCCCGGCTCACGCACAAGGAGAAGACACGGGTTTCCGTGGACAGAGTTGGCATCCTAAGCGGAACCAGGAATTCAGTCCTGTGCAAAAACGGTCGACCGAAAGACTGCAACGGTCGAACTATTTGCGCAAAACTTAAGTCCCAATGGTCTACCGAAAGTCTAAAACCGGTCGACCGAACGAGGTCAAAATCCGGAGTCTGGTCAACATCAATTTAAAACTATCGGTCGACCGACTCAGGGGTCTCGGTCGACCGAAAACTAACAGGGCATCCTAGTATTTCTACGTCATATAACGGTCGACCGCAAACATGCAAAATAACCAGTACACTTAAGTTCCGGTCGACCGAACACAAGGAACCGGTCGACCGAAACACAACAGACAGACAAAATACACTATGTTCGGTCGACCGTCATTCGTCTTCAACCCCGCGTCAGCCAAGGTTTTTACGTCGATTCCTCGTCGCCGGCGAGGTCTCCGAACTCCCGCGACCGACCACATCATCACCCCAACGTGGGTGATCAACAAAGGCCTCTAATGCAAGAACTTGACATACCTCTCTTTGGAGAACAATGAAGAACACCGGAGCTCACCGCCTTGCTTGCCTCTGACGATCACCACCTCGCACTGAGCTCTCCACCGGTCCCACTCAACGCATGCACGATCACCACCGGAGCTCGAGCACAACTGGAGAGGAGGAGATGGATGGAGAGTGGAAGAAGAAGAGGAAGAGAATGAAACGTTAGTTTCCTCTTAAACCAACCAAGTCAACCCTCACCCATCACCTCAACCTCATCCCTACACTCCAGCCTATTGTTCACCCACCCCTCCCCACACATCACCAACAGCACACCTCCTATTCCTTCTCCCAACTTCCATGCAAAACTCCACCATTAAGCCCACTTAATCACCATTAGCCTATTGAAAGGTTAGGGTCTTTACATGTTGCCTCTCAACATTGTAGACGTGGACTCGTCATGCAATCATTGAGAAGAGTTTGAAAGTGTTATGAACTTTATGGAAGCATTCGTATTTTTTAATTGGATAAATCTCAAAAATGTAAATGATACATATGGACTTTAAGGAATTTCGGTTATAACACTTCACTCTTATTTTGATGTCAAAACGGTAGGTCTAAATGTATCGATTTGGATTATGATGGACAGAATTGCAATTTCTTCTACAATTAAGAGGCCTTTTAAGAAAGAATATTAAGTATTTTTTTGCCATATTTATCATAATATATTACACGCATGCGTCTTGTTCTTATTAAACCCATTTCCAACCCAAATCATCTGCTCCTCGTCCACCCCCAACACCTCCAAAACCTTAGATCCCTACGCCACCATCTCCGCCTCAATCTCGAGAGGTCATATCCTCCCTCTTCCCCTCCATGGCCAAGCACAAGGACGGGCCGAGCGCCAGGAGTTCTGCTCCAGGGACCGGATCCTCTTGTCTTATTGTTTGCTTCTATTCTTTAGGTTGACAATGATTCTTCTTTTCTGCTCTTTTTCGCTTCTAGCACATAATGAAGTATACAGTTCCTATTGAGATCTTTGTTGTATTGCTTCTGTTACAGGATTGGTGGTTTCCTGGAGAACTTGATTTTCTTTGCAAAGACTTCTTGTGAGTTCGGTATCTTTTGTTTATTATGTGAAAAGGATCCTCACCCCCAAAGATGTTCAAAAATGCAGTGACTATGTGTGAACTATAACAATCAAGAAAAGTGGCAAATGCACATTCCTATCAAAAAAATTAAATGAAATTAAGAGATGTGGTTATTTGGTTTTCTTCTTCTGGTTCTATGTTAGCTTGTGTTGCATAATTTCTTCTTGTGGTATATCTAGACTTGTGTTGCATAATTTCTTCTTGTGGTATATCTAGACTTGTGTTGCATAATTTCTTCTTGTGGTATATTGCTAATATATAATCTCCACTTGACTTGGTATTTGATTGATTTAATCTTGAATTATTGTGCATTCCCTTGTGCTGAAGATCCACATCTAATTTACTGCTGCATTTACGCTGAAATTTGTGTCAAATTTTGATTGCATTTTAGTGTCGAATTGGCTGCATTTTAATCCTATAAACCTCTGCTATTTCTTGGTGAAACTGTAACGCTCCTAATCCGCACTCGGAACACAGCAATAATCACAACACTAAAAGAAAATGAAAAATGATCATTAACTAAAATAACCAACACGAGACCTCAATTAAAATATATAAAAATATCAAAGTCAAAGTACAATGCGAAAGTGAAATACAAAAACTCTGAATCATACTACAACTACTGAGAGGAGTAGGAAAAATACATGACAACTAAGCTCAACAGATCCAGTCCACGCATCCCAATCACAAGTCGCCTTCAGTCACCTACTGCGTCCCACCTGCACACGAACATGCACGCCTGAGTCTCAAATCAAGACTCAGTACACCCCCAACCCGACACCAAACAAGGTCTAGTCGTCCCTGACGGTTAACACTGGTCTCGTGTCCAAAGATGACGATGCGTCCGGCATCGCCGAATGTGCACCTCGACCCCACAATGCATCCGAACCACAAGGCAACACTCAACCTGCTCTCACAGCATAACTTCCACACGTCTCAAGGCGACCACGCGCCTAACCAGGTCGAGCGTGCACCCTTGACAAGACCACGCATCCGGCCCACAAGCCAATGCTATATAATAGCACCACTCCCGCACACACATGTCACACAAAGCCCTAACCATCTGCTGACCCACGTGGTTGCTCCCACAAGGCGGGTTCCTGCACCTGAACCCCCTTGCATGAACCACGTGGCGTCACACCGCACCACTCCCACCTATGGGCCAGCGAGCAAAGCTCTACAACTGTCACTCCCAGGCATGGATGCACAGATTGGTCCCACCAATCCGACCCAAGGGAAACTGACCCCACCTCAGGACACGTGTCGACACCTCCGACCGTGCTGGGAACCCCGGGACGGGTGACCACCCAACCTACCACTCTCCCAACTAGGAGGGACCGCACAGGTAAATAATAATTTACCCAACTTGCGATAACCACGAGGTCAACACAACCAAAAGTATGATATAGGAAAAGTACATCCTCAAGGCAGATAACCCACAATTAAAAGACTATCCACACCAACCAACATATGATTTCAATTCACATAACACTATTATATTATCAACACAAAAGCCTTGAATTGTCAACATAAAGCACATGCTCTTAAAAAAATGAATAAATCTACGTGACATAAAAGGCACACGTACGTCTTAGTACTTTATCAACCATATGAACATGACATTATTCTTGTCAATATAACACATGCCCTATTTATCCCTTCCAAGACATATTATAGATCCAAATCACCATCTATTCAATTTAATGACCAACACATGTTAAACATGCATACCAAAAGAAGAAAGCATGATTTAATCATCACCACAAGTCATTAAATATGGATATGAGCGCATCAAGAACTGATTTCGAAAATCAAACATCAACTAACACTTAGAGACAATTCCAAGATCAACAATTAGATAAGCAACGTTCTAAGGTCTTCACTGATCCTGATTTTCCAACGAGTAAAAGTGGTCCAAAATCAGCATTCAATACGGTGAGAAAACATGACATCCAATCAAGATTCAGTAACAACTTCAATACAAAATATGATGCATAAACAAGATCTGAAATTGAAGTGGGAAACAACCCCAAATCAGTCACCATGTCGACAAACCCCAGCGAGACGAACATCAACGACCCCAGCCCCATCGTGGCACTACGAAAGCCACCACCAACCAGCCACGAAATGGCTTGGTCTTGGTCTGCCTTGACCAAAAATTGGGCTACCCAGGCTGATCCAGCTCCAACCACCCCACCGGTCACCAACGTGACCAGTCCAGTTGACGCCGGTCACCTCCATGACCGGCCAGAGGTGTTGCACGCGGCACCAGCCCGCGCGCTCGCCTCCCGCCTCGGTGCTACCAACACCACACGACCTCCACGATGCAAGAAGAAAGGGACACATGTGGCGTACCTTCCAAAAGAGCTAGCCGGAGAAGGGGACGCCTTCCCCTCCGCACCCACGTGCGGATCGCGCCGCCATCGGAGCTCCTCGCCGTCGCCTTTTCCGTCGTCGGAGTGTAGTGAGAGGGAAGAGAGGAGGATGAGGGAGAGAAAGAGAGAGAGAGAGAGAGATGTGGGTTTGTGGGAAAAATGGGTTAGGGATTTTGGGGTAGCTTGGGGAGAGGGGTTAACAGAAACTGTGCTTAAATCTTGGCTGAGTTTGCTGCATTTGTACTGAATTTGATCACCACATTTGAGCCAAATCTTGGTCTGAGGTCTGATCTTAGTTGCGCTGAAATCTGATTTTTAAACTGGCCCTGAATTAGGGCTGAAATTGGCTGAATTTTGTGCTGAATTTTGTGCATTTTGTGTTGAATTTTGAGCTGCAACTTAACTGAATTTTGTGCTGCATTCTGAGCTGATTTCGTGCTTAAACTTGTGCTGCATTTGGGCTGAATTTCACTCTGAAATTGTGCTGCATTCGTGCTACACTTGTTTTTTTATTGCTGCAAGTTTAGCTGAAATTGGGTCTGCATTTGTGCTGCATGTTGTTGCTGCATTGGTGCAGAATTGTGCTCGAACCTTGGCTAAATTCTGAATGATACTTGGCTTTTCATGGCTGAATTTTAGAGACGAAGTTCTTGGCTGATTTTGGAGTCGAATCTTTGGCGTGTGGGACGGGGTTGTGCGTTTATGCTTCAATGTTCATTGACATTCATGTTGGAGTGATACATAAGAGTGCATATTTATTTATAAGATCTGAAAATCTAGGTGTAAGATATTCTTTCATCGGAAGATGTCAACATTATTTCTATTAGGTAGTTGTAATTCATTTTCTTGTCTATTTCTAAATGTCTAATTGTTATAACGGAAGTGTATTTTTCTTTTAGACTACTTCATATTGAAAAAAATGAATTGTTATATTCTAAAGGTTTTCTTATTTATGGATATGTATATTAGAAGTACAATTTAGGGATATTATTTATCTTTGGATGTAGATTAATCTATGTTATTGTATTTGATGTTAAGTTAGATATTTAATGGTATTTCTTGTGTTATATGCATTTTAATTGAATTTTTTTTATTTTTAGCCCAAAAAATTAATTGTTTTTTGGTTATTTAATGTTATTTCTTTTGTCATATGCATTTTAATTGTAATTTTTTTATTTTTAGGCCAAAAATTTAACAATTTTTTTTTAAAAAAATATTGTTGCCGACGGAAATTCCGTCGGCAATAGTGGAGATTTTTTTACAAAAAAAAGACGCCAAAAAGTATCAATACCGACGGAAATTCTGTCGGTAAAGAGCCTCCTGTCAGGACTTTTCCTTGCGGACTTCAACCGACGGAAATAACGTCGGTAGGTACTATTGCCGACAGAAAATTCGTTGGTAAAGAGCCTCTCGACGGGACTTCTGCCGACGGAAACAACGTCAGTAGGTACTATGGTCGACGAAAATGGGGTCTTTTTGTAGTAGTGGTTTCATTGCCTAAGGTGTCACCCAAACAGCAATAGGAGAGGGCGCAACATCAGCAGTAGGATTGTTCGTGGGGAGTAGGGTTGTAAATGGATTGGGTAAAAACCGTTTAACCGTCCTACCCGAACCGACGGGTAGGGTCACGGGTTGTAAAAATCATAACTGTTTAATAAATGGGCGGATAAGGGTTGTGAAAATCATAACCGTTTAATAAATGGACGGATAAGGTTACATGATTTAGCACGTCCGTTTAACCGTTTAACCGCGAAACATAATGAATATATATATATATATAATATTTTGTTATAAATACTATATACATATACTTGTTTGTATTGTGTGGATGTTTGATGTTGTTTTATATGAATGTGTTGATGTTTAGATTATGAATTTTGGGAGGTTTTGATTATAAAATTGTGGATGTTATGATATTTTTAATAAGTTTGACAAGTTTTTATCCATTTAACCATTTACCAACTCTTATATCAATTTTAGTATCCATTAAGTTTTAACCATATAACCATTTAACCGCCCAAAACTGTTTAATTAAATTAAACGGGTTGGTTCATGGGTAGAGGTAAAAATAAATGGGTTTCAAATCGAACCGCGAACTGTTTAATTAGACGAGTTGGATCATGGGTAAGCCCTATAACCGCTCACGAACCGCCCATTTACAACCCTAGTGGGGAGGGTTTAACCCGTCAACCCGCCTCGCCCCGTATGAGGTGGGTTGCGGTTGTTTTTTTTACAACCCGTGACCTTTCAACCAGTTAGTTTCAACAAGACAGATTGTGGTTGAAGGTTAACCTGTCGTGCTAACCCGTCAAACTATATTTAAATATATAAATATACATTATAAATATATTATATAAAAGTATAAGATTGTAATTATAATAAAATATCTGTTTTTATCTTTATTTTTTATTAACTAAGTATCTTTTAGTGTTTTATATTTTTACATCTTGGTTTTACATGTTTGATTTTGTATGAATTTTACAAATTTTGAATTTTAATTTCATTTCATATATGTTATGGGTCCAAATTAAATTATATAAAAATCAACCCATTTAACCCACCAAACTCTTCATGTCCCGCCCCGCCAAACCCACCTTTAAGTGAGGCGGGTGCCCTTTAGAAAACAAATTGACCCGCCCCGCCCCACTTACCTGCCGAACTTTTGCGGGACGGGTAGCAGTCAGTGCGAAACTTGCCCCGCCTTGTTTGCACTCCTAACCAGCAGTCTGCTAAGTATTGGCTTTTGTCCTTAATTTATATTTTGATGATTTAATCAACATAATCTTAATTATGATCATATAGAGTAGCACACATTATCCATGATTTATATATTGTATTGTGTTAACTTCTACAGGTGATCAAGACTGAAGGAAGAAATGAATTCAAGTCAAGACATGTAATCAAGTTATTGAATACGTAATTTTGTATTTTTAAGTCTTAGGAACTTTGTGTACTTAAGCATAGTAGAGTTAAAAACTACTCATACACACATTAGGTTCCTTATATAAGTCACACACAAAATCTCAAATCATTTGGACTTCAATAGGTCACCCAAACTTAGACCGGAAAACCAAACCTGAACTGCATGTTTAAATTCGGTCGACCGGACCACCTTCTTTCGACCGAATGATCTTTTAACCAATAGTGTTTTAAATAGCCCGACCGGTGGACCGTGACCATTTTAGTTGACCGTCTACACGTGTCATTTGACTGTTAGACTTGTCATTTTATACCAACGGTCGTTTTTCCAAAACCAAAAAATACAAGTGATCACCGGTCGACCGTGGACCTTCTTTTGGTCGACTGAACATAAACGTTTTGACAATCTCTAAGTGCATGTTATTTTCGGTCGACTAATCTAACCATTTCGGTCGATCGAACCTAAACATTTTTGACAATCTCATAGAGTATGTTAGTTTTCAGTCAACTGAACCAACCATTTAGTTCGACCGTTAACTTAAAAGAACTTAGTTATAGCCAGTTTTCGTTCGATTGTTACCTGCTCGGTCAACCATTGTGTTTCTGGACTTTCCTGGACTTTACTTTCGGACGTCATCCGGTCGACCGTTAAGCCCGTTTCGGTAGACCGAACTTACCCAAAATTGTGCCCAAAACCTTTTGTTTTGTGCTTCTTACACAAACACTTACCATATTAATCACAACAGCTATAACTCCTAGGAGTTTATAAATAGATGTTACCAAAACACAATTAGACAACTCTTACACTTCAAATTGTCCAATACATCTAAGAGAAACTCTCAAGCTTCCAATTCCCCAATCATACTCTTCAAGCCAAACTTTTCACACTTTAGATTAATTCCTATCATACTCAAGTGTGCTCAAGTTTAGAGAGTAATTGTTCCACTCAAGTCTTCAGTTAAGAAGTTGTAAAGGTTTCGGTGAAAGTCTGAGGCATCCCTCTCGGGTTGTGAGAGGAAGAAAATCGAACTCGACGAGGATTGTTCACGAGTTCGTAGTGTAAAGGCTTAATCTCGGTCCGGAACGAGATTGGATAGTGAAGACGTAGGCGGAGCTCGCAGAGTCGAGCGGAGCTTGCAAGAGAGGAAGTTGGCTGGAGGCCGAACCTTTATAAAAATTTCTGGTTCATCTTGTGGTTTGCATATTTATTGTTTTTACGTGTTTGTTTGTTTTTATTCCGTTGTGCATCTTTGATTATTATTCAGTTGTGCATCTTTGATTAAGCAAGTAGAGATTGATTAAGCTTAAAAGGTGATTAGAATTAGGACCATACATGATCCTAAATTGTTCATTAGCGCGACGGTGACAACGACGGAGTTGGTCGTGGTATCAATCTTCTCCGGGAATAGGTCGGAGGAGAGGTGGCCAACGACGATGACAATGTTGAGGAGGGTTAAGGGGAGGGGATTGTGCCTTTAAGGACGACATTTTTAAGGCTTTGCGGGAGATGGAGACGATGTGGGTTTGGGGCCATCCTGCACACAATGGTGGTGATGTTGGAACATGGAGAGAGAATTGGAGAGAGGAGAAGAGAGAGAGAGAGAGAGAATGTCAGAGAGATGAGAGAGAAGTGAGGTGTGTCAGGGTTTAAGTTTTTTCAAATTTTTTTATATTCTTTATTTAATATTAAGGACATTTTAATTTTAGTAGGTGTAAATTAGAAATTTCTAATGGAATTGGAACGGAGTGAGCCCTACTGACGACATAGGTGCACTAAAGCAAATAACATTGACATGCAAGTGCACTGTGGGAAATAATTGAAAACCATGTGCAAAGATTCAATTACGTATCGTTCGAGGTGCACCCAACTACCCAAGCAATTAAGCCTCTGGCTAATTAGTATATATGTATCATTAATAGCGGTAACAATTTGTAGAAGATCAACTTACAATGAAAGAGGTGTAAATGTGTAATACGTTCGTGGAAAAACATGCCAGTAGACCGTATGGTTTGTGATAATCTCTACAATGAAACCGAAATTTCCAAATTTATCATGGAGGGAATATTGTTACCAGAGCCGAGAGAGGGTTTTCCGTGCCATAATAACAATACTTTTTGGAAAAAATAAAATTATATTTAAAAGCAAAATACAACGTAAACAATTAGAAGATATTTAAAAGCAAAAGCTAACGTAAAAATTAGAAAATATTCCTGTTAAAAATATATTTGAAAGAAATTTACAATATAAAGACATATTTTGAAAGCGAAATACGATATAGAGGCAAAATAGTAAATAAAAGTATTAAGGCGTATGACACAAAACATTTGAATACTACAAAACATTAAAGAGTATATGCAATCACCATATTATAATCTTTTTTGTGAAACATGTCACATTTTCATTGAGCAGGAAATGAGGACAAAAAAGTTCCTCAGCAGCCTACGCAGCACCAATTCACCAAAGATAAGAGGGATAAGAAATAGATTATACGGTTCCTCAGCCTACCAGCCGTTTCCGGACGTCCTGGTTTATCTTTCATACACGTCAGCTTAAATCAATCCCCCTAAATTTTTCTTAACCACACCCAGAAACAACTTACCCACTCTACATTCTCTCTCCTACACGTCATTTCGAAATCAATTCTACGCAAAATACGAAAAATTATCAAAAAATTCTAGAATATATAAACAAATAAAAAACTTATTTTCATAAAACAATATTTGAAAAAAATATTTTAAATGATTTTTAAAACATTTTCTAAACACAAAAAAACAAAAAAAAGTGATCAAGGGGCACGTCCCCCCACCCAACCAACCCATCCGTCACGGTGGTTCCGCCTGGACGGTGGGTTGAGAAATTTTTTATTATTAAAAATGTGATGTGTCGAACGATTGGTTAATCCGTCCGACGGTTAAGGATGACCTTAGGGCACCCTTAACGGGGGTGCCCCGACCGGGCGCCCATGGGAGGGGGACACGTGTCCCCCTCCCATTGGTTAATTTTTTTTTGAATTTTTTTTAGTTTTGGTTTTGTTATTAATGGATTGGGTATTTGTTATAAATGTGGGGTAATAATTTTTTTAGGTGATTAAAATTAAGAAATTTCCAGAACCAATACACTGTTTAATCACGGGTGCAATATTTAATCACGGGTGCACTATTTTCAATCACGCGTGCACTGTTTGCAATCACGCGTGCACTGTTTGCAATCACGCGTACACTATGTGCAATCACGCGTGAACAGTGCAACAAATACATCCAAACCCTCCCAACTATAAATACATATATTTATTTCCTGATTTCTCACATTTCCTTAACTTCTCAACTTGTTACCTTCTTCTCTCATCAATGTCAGATAATAGTTTAAATTCCGGTCAATCCGACGATGATGACTGGAATGAGACATTAAATCTAATGGACCGTGCTATTGAATTAGCCAGACAGGTTGTTTACGAAAAGACTACACGTCCTAAGCAGCGTCGAAGGAGAACGACGAACCCAGATAGAGATCGTGAACTAGGTTACAGACGCCTTGTAGACGATTATTTCTCTGACAACCCTGTGTATTCTGATACTCTTTTCAGGACAAGATTTCGGATGAGAAAGCATGTCTTCCTGCGCATCCACAATGTCATCGAAGCATCTGATGTCTTCTTCCAACGAACACCAGACGCAACTGGTAGGATGAGCATCTCCGGTCTAAAAAAAAGTACGGCAGCAATGCGAATGCTAGCATATGGTGTTGCCGCTGATGGGATCGATGAGTACCTACGAATGAGTGCGGCAACATCCAGAAATGCTCTCCTCAAATTCTGTGAAGGTGTTATTCGCATCTTCGGCCCTGAGTATTTACGTCGTCCAACTGCAAATGACTTGGCACGCCTACTTTACGTTGGTGAGCAACGTGGGTTTCCAGGTATGATGGGGAGTATCGATTGTATGCACTGGGAGTGGAAAAACTGCCCAGCTGCTTGGAAGGGACAACATCAAGGACGTGCTGGGAAAGCAACTCTGATCCTTGAGGCTGTGGCATCGTACGACTTATGGATCTGGCACTCCTTCTTCGGAATACCGGGTTCATGCAATGACTTGAACGTCCTGCAACAATCTCCGGTTTTCGACGACATACTAGAAGGCCGAGCACCACCTGTTAATTATGAGGTAAATGGTGTTCAATATGATATGGGATACTATCTTACTGATGGTATTTATTCACAGTGGGCGGCCTTCATCCAATCCATCCTTCACCCTCACACCCCGAAGCACAGATTGTTTGCTGAAGTGCAGGAGGCAACGCGTAAAGATGTTGAACGCGCTTTCGGAGTGTTGCAAGCGAGGTTCGCGATCATCAAAAACTCGGCTCTTGCCTGGAGCAAGGACGTTCTGTCCAAAATAATGACAGCTTGTATCATCATGCATAACATGATAGTGGAGGACGAACGCGACTGCTATGCTAATTTTGAAGATATTCGCGAATTTATGGAAGATCGTCCTGGAACTTCAGCTGAGGCAACGTCGTATTCGACCGATCGTATAGCGGATATTCACGAGTTTTTTGTCAATCAAGATCGAGTGCGTGACAGGAACCAACATTTGGATCTGAAAGGCGATTTAATTGAGCATATATGGCAACGCTACGGAGGAGGAGCTGTTTGAAAATCGGTTAACGTAGTTTGTCATGTAGTATTTAAAAGTTTAGTTTATGTAATATGTACTGTTGTTTCTTAACTTTGATTGTAATATTTCCTATTTCAGTTTGTCTTAAATGTAACGTGGCTCCGTAATATTTAATAATAATTTCGTGATTTACCAGTAATTATTAACAATATTTCGAGTTAAAATATAATTATAATGTAATTAAAATTATATTTATATAAAATGTAATTTGTTAAATGTTGTGTGAGAATTAAATTTGTTTAATTAAGAAATGATGTGGATGAAAGAGAGTATAGGGTGGGTGGGGGTAGCCTGGGTATGGGTAAGGGGGTTTTTTGGGTGGGTTGGGTGAGCTGACGTGGCAGAGAGAAGCTGACGTGACAGAGAGAGAGTGCAGGGCGCCCGGGGTAGCCCGAGCGCTGTTAAATATGCTCCTAGGAGGAGACACAAGAATTCCACTGCGATGCTGACATTAGCTCGTACTGTTGTTCTAGTACGGACGTAGTTTCAACATTCTTTTGAATTTTAAAGCAAAAGCAAATATTTTCTAAGGACTGAATGATCATTACAAAATAATACATATTTATAGTTGAGGTATATTAGAAACAGAAGAATGATGGTAATATTGGAAAAACTTAAAAAACTTGAAGAACCATTTTTGGTGCAAAGAACTAGAAGTATACTTAAACAATGGCAAATTGAGAACCCTCAACATTTTTGCCATTACTTCTTTCTTAATTTACTCTGCCTTCCTCTCCATCACCATGTGCAGGTAAACAAGGATGATAGTAGTTATAGACGGACGCGCGCGTCACGGACGCGCCTTACGTGGATCTGTACAGCTCAGATATTTTTCTTTGAGTCAGCGTCCAGTCAGCGAAATTTCTCTTCGCGCGTTTTGGTCTTTTTAAAAAACGCCGGTTCTTTAAGTTGAACGATTCATTTCCCAATACACAGATAAGACAGTGTGCAGACCCTAGGACATTGTGCAGTCTCATTATTCGTGCAGAGCCCACACTTATCATAATAAAATATTTGTTTTTAAGTTTTACGTTGGATCAACTTAATTTGTCTAGCTTACTTTATGTGTGTGTGCAGTTTACATTATGTGTTTGTCCTGTTTACGTTATGTGTCTGTCCGGAATAAGTGTATATTGTTGTACGGAATAAGTGTATTTGCAGTCCGGAATAAGTGTATTTGTTGTCCGGAATAAGTGTACTTGTTGTCCGGTTTAAGAATAAAGTGTGTCCAGAAACGGAACATAAAGTTTGTCCGGAATAAGTTGATTTGTTGTCCGGAATAAGTGTATTTGCTGTCCGGAATAAGTTTATTTGCAGTCCGGAATAAGTGTAGTTGTCCAGAATAAGAAGAAAGTGTGTCCAGAAACGGAACAGAAAGTTTGTCCGGAATAAGTGTATTTGCTGTCCGGAATAAGTGTATTTGTTGTCCGGAATAAGTGTATTTGTTGTCCGGTTTAAGAATAAAGTGTGTCCAGAAACGGAACATAAAGTTTGTCCGGAATAAGTTGATTTGTTGTCCGGAATAAGTGTATTTGCTGTCCGGAATAAGTGTATTTGCAGTCCGGAATAAGTGTATTTGCAGTCCAGAATAAGAAGAAAATGTGACCAGAAACGGAACAGAAAGTTTGTCCGGAATAAGTGTATTTGCTGTCCGGAATAAGTGTATTTGTTGTCCGGAATAAGTGTATTTGTTGTCCGGTTTAAGAATAAAGTGTGTCCAGAAACGGAACATAAAGTTTGTCCGGAATAAGTTGATTTGTTGTCCGGAATAAGTGTATTTGCTGTCCGGAATAAGTGTATTTGCAGTCCGGAATAAGTGTATTTGCAGTCCGGAATAAGAAGAAAATGTGACCAGAAACGGAACAGAAAGTTTGTCCGGAATAAGTGTATTTGCTGTCCGGAATAAGTGTATTTGTTGTCCGGAATAAGTGTATTTGTTGTCCGGTTTAAGAATAAAGTGTGTCCAGAAACGGAACATAAAGTTTGTCCGGAATAAGTGTATTTGCAGTCCGGAATAAGTGTATTTATTGTCCGGTTTAAGAATAAAGTGTGTCCAGAAACGGAACATAAAGTTTGTCCGGAATAAGTGGACTTGTTGTCCAGAATAAGTGTATTTGCTGTCCGGAATAAGTGTATTTGCAGTCCGGAATAAGTGTATTTGCAGTCCGGAATAATATATGGCTTCATTATTGTCGGAATAAACGAATCAATATATGGAATGCAATAATATCACGTCCCCCGCAGGGGCTGCCGCCCCCTGCCACCCCCGCACAAACTCAACAAATCTCCCACTGTATATTTTACCCCACAAGAATTACGTTTAGGAAAAAAATAGCATCTCAGATTTCCATTACAAACACAAACACACACAAATTACAAAAATAATATATATTTTCCCAGTAAATCGGAAAGAAGATGTAAGACTTAAACATGACTGTCTCATTCACGCTGCTTACGTTGTCAAGAACCTTCGGAGTCGGCATCAGACGCTTCTTCGACGTAATATCTTACTCGAAATGGTGATTTATTACGGAGAGATGTACAACATAAACCGAACAGACGTAAGTCTTCACCACGGAGCGTTAACAAGAACATCGGGAAGTCTTCGCACCGTCCCATTCACGCTGCTTACGTTGTGAAGAATCCTGGGAGTCGGCATCAGACGCTTCTTCGAAATGGTGATTTATTCTGGAGAGAAAGAATGAAGAAGAAAGAAAGAGTGTCATCATATTTGTATTTGGGTGGAGAGAGAGAACGTGCTGAGTTGAAACGCATTTAATGTGATTTGAGTGGACATCAGGAAGAAAAAACAAAAAAAACATTCATGTTTTGGCCACGTAAGGGCTGACATGGATGTCCACGTAGAACGCGTCCGTGACGCGCTGCGTTCAACAAACATTTCCCATTGGAAAAATACATAATAAGTGCATTCAACTCGTTTATGGACTACTTGGGTGGGATAAAAATGCGAGTTCAAACTCCACCTATGTCAATCTTAGGTCGGTGGGATGTGGTTATGCAACTTATTTTGATAATAAAAATTAATACCAACCGACCTAGATCAGTTGAGAGTTTCTTTATTTTGAGATAATGAAGACCATATATCAAATTCTAATAGTATCGTTGTTGGGATGTTCATGATTTAAAACGAGTGTAAGATACAAATCAATATAAAAAAATTAACATATCAACTATATACAAAAAAATATCTGAATTGTTATTCGTTGCCGGAAAACTATTTAAATCGCTCGTGCAAATTACAATTTTGTCATTCTCTCATTTCTACTCATATATCTCGACATTTAACTCTCCTATCACCCCTCTCTCTTCATCTTTCTCTCATAATAATAAAAAACAATGTTTCGAATCTGGTAAAATGTCTAACTTCTTTTTAATAAAAAATAAACAAAATTAGGAGGCATTCGCCGGAGCCGCCTCCCCCATGGGGGCAGGCGGCTCCCTTAGACGGCCATTTTTTTAATAATTATACGGTATGTTATCTCAAATTATTTCATGTTCCGTTCCAACATTTTTGGTATTAATTGGTAATTATACATGTTGGAATACAATGAGTTTTTGCAAGTGATGAAGATTCAACTTGAACAACCTGTCGATGTGGTATTTGTAAGTTGGGAAGTTTTACCACCTAAAATTTTTGGATCTTGAAATTGTTAGATCTGGATTTTTTTGAATCTTTATCATTTGCAAAAACTCATTGTAATCCAACGTGTTACCACCGAAATCTTGCAATAGAACCTCAAATAATTTGAGATAACACACCGTATAAATTTAAGATTTTTTTTGGACGGGTGTCTTAGCGAGACACCTCCCATTTTTTTCTTTTTTTTAATTATACGATGTGTTATCTCAAATAATTTCATGTTTCGTTCCAAGTTTTTTGGTATTAATTGGTAATTATACATGTTGGATTACAATGAGTTTTTGCAAGTGATGAAGATTCAACCTGAACAACTTGTCGAGATGGTATTTGTAAGTCGGGAAGTTTTACCACCGAAAATTTTTGGAACTTGAAATTGTTGGATCTGAATTTTTTTGAATTTTCATCACTTGCAAAAAAGCTCATTGTAATCCAACATGTTACCACCGAAATCTTACAATGGAACTTCAAATAATTTGAGATAACACACCGTATAAATTTGGACGCACCCCCCCTATGGGGGAGGCGTATGGGTAAAATGCCCCCCTGAGGGTGACATCTAGCTAAGACGTCCCCCCTATGAGGGAGGCATTTTACCCAGACGTCCGACCTGATTTTTTTTGCTGGGTTTATTTCACCGAATTTAGACGCTTCGTCAGACATTTTCATGGTGTTTGTACTGGGAAAATGAGGAAAACGTAGGCAGAAACCTTATTTTAAAAGACGGGACGAAATGCGTATTAAATGAATTGGGAATGACAAAATGATAATTATTGGGACGATTTAACTAGTTTTCTGACGATAAATAGTAGTTCCCAAAAACATCGGAAAAACAACACATGTATAACGTGGAACCATATATTTTTAGTAAAACCAACCGGAGAAACAACTACAGTGGAAGCAAGCACAGATGTTGAATTAAGTTACTATGTATATATGATTATATCCTAAGAACATGGGAAGAATTAGCTTTCTCTGCGGCAAAGTTCACAACAGATGATCGTGATATGTGAAACAAATTTCCGCTTTTGCTAAGGAATAGATAACCCAGTGGTCAAAACAGATAAACACAACCATAAATACGTTCATGTTCATGCTTTCCTTGTGTTTAATGTTCAATCCTCCATCAGAAAAAAACGAATAAACACGTTTTCGGGGTTCCAATTCAAAAAAGAAAACCCATTAATTACTGTCAATCCATTTATGGTTATATCAACCAGAATTCCTGGAAACATCGTTTTGACCCTATATCTTTTCATAATATTTAATGTGACCCACCAACCTCATCATGCTGGCACTTAGTTACTAACTTACTATTATCACTCTCTTGTAACCAGGAGTGCACAAGAGTCATTTCGAACTAGACCGGACCGAACAATGTCCGGTTCATTTCCTGGTTCTCGTAATCTGACTCGGTCTGGTTTCAATCTGATTTTTATTTTATTTTATATATTTTTAATGTACTTTGATTGATTTTTTTGGTGCATTCTTATGTTTTTGATATCCAATTAACTTCAAAATTATCATAAGATATTAATCCTACAACAAAATTTTAATTTTTAACAATAATTCACTGTTGAATAATATTTTTAACCAAAAACTAATCAACAAATTAAAAAAATAAATATGGTTGGAACCAATTCAGTTCGTTTTTTACTAGAATCATCCGGACCGGTCCAGATGGTTCTCGAACCCAGACTGATTCGGGTACGGTTCGGACCGGTTTCATCCAACTTGGTTTGGTTCCAGAACGATTTGGTGGCTTCGATTCAGTTTGGTTCCGGATCAGTGTACAACCGTAATTGTAACAGTTAGAAGGTTGAAATGTTGACTTAAAACTATGTCAGGCGATTTACGGTTGCCAAAAAAGTAAGTTAAAAAAATAAAAAATTGTCGCACTAATTTAAGTTAGGGTTAATTACAGTTTTTCCCACTGACTTGGTATCACTTTGCATTCCTGACCTTTCAAAGTTAACAGTTACCTCTCTTGAATTTTAATTTGTAACATTTGACTCTCCTGAATTTCAAAAATTCATTATTTAACAAACGTTCGATGTTTTTTTTCAATTTTTATTGTTGTATCCCTAATATACTCCTAACATATATTTTCGTGAAAGTTTGAATCGAAATTGTAGTCAGATATGATTGAAATTTAGGTCGGATATGATACAAAGTGATACCAAGACTTAGTTCACGGGATCAAACTGTAATTAATCCTTTAGGTTATCCAAAGGATAAGAAAGTAAGTAATAGATTAGTGCATTTAAGTTTACGTTACGACTTACGGTTCAACTTACCAAAACAAAAGTGGGTCCAAGCTGGGGCCCACCGGGCATCTTCCCCTCACCATATAATCCTCTCCGATCCAAATCCTAAGCACTTCACTTCTTACATAAAAAACTAACCAAGTTAGAAGCAACATGGCTGTTTCAAACATGTCTGTCCTTTCGCTATCCCTCCTAGTCCTATCAATGGTGGTCTCAGCCAACAATGACCTTCCCCCTGAAGCAGAGAAGTTTGCGCCTCAGCTGGAAAACTTGGTGAATGAATGTTTGGATTCTGTGGTTGTAAGATCAACCACAGGGCCACCACAGGATGACTGTTGTGATGTGGTCAAGGCCATGGACGTTCCTTGTATGTGTTCTTTGGTCACTCCTGATCTCGAGAAGTTGATCGACATCGAGAAGGTTACGTCTGTTCTCGCCCAGTGTGGTCGCCCTACGCCTCCTGGAACCGTGTGTCAAGGTAAGAAGTTAATATTCCTGGACTTTTGATTATTTTATATTGACAAGCTGATTTAGCTCAACTGATCACCTGTATATTATCATTTTAATGTCAATGGTTGCATGACCGTAATATCGATAGAATAGTCTTATCAATGATAAATATCATTTAAGTATCTCCTTAATACCAACATCACAAACTCAAACGTGTTTGTTCTTGCTTTGTCCCTCCTCGTCGTATACATTATGGCCTCAGCCAACAGCGACCTCAGCCTTGAAGCAAAGAAGTGTGTGCCTCAGCTGGAGAACTTCGTGAACGGATGCTTGAGGTCTTTGGTGGTTAAGACGTCTGAAGTACTGCCACCACAAGGGAATTGTTGTGATGTAGTCAAGTCCACAGACATAGCTTGTGTTTGTTCTTTGGTCAATCCTGATGTGGAGAAATTAATCAACGTCGAGAAGTTGGCTTCCGTTCTCGACCAGTGTGGGTGTCCTATGCCTGGTGGAACCAAGTGTGGAAGTAAGTGTATTCGAAACTGCAACTACAATTATAAATTTACTTTAAAGAAAAGGTTAATGGCTTTGAAGGAAAAAAAATATGTTGAATTTTATGTGTTGGGTATGGCTCAAATAAGGCTCATAAAGTCATAATTTATCAACCTACCCGTTTAGAATCACAAATAAGAAAGTGATTATTTTTCCTTTAAAAAAAGTGGTTATTATCCATAAATATCTCGAATTCTTTACCATACCAATATGTTATCCACTAAAAATCTATCCTTACTATCACCCGTTAATTTGATTTATGCATGTTTATGTCTGCAATACTCTTTTGGGTTAACTAAATTGAATCATAATGTTCCATTGTACCCGTGAACCAGAGGCCTGTCCGGTCCGGTTCACTGTCCAAAACCGTTTTTGGCATGGACAGGGCTGAACCGGGTTGAACCGTCGGTTCAACAAAAAAACCTGTTTTTTTGTTTTTTTTATATATCGGTACCCGATTATGTATTTAGTGATTCAAATTACTACGTATCCAAAAAAACCAAACCCAAATCTATACCCAAACCCTAAAAATATTAATATTGGAGATGTTTTGAATGTATTTTTGCTTAATAAATAATTAAATATTATTATTATATCTATAATATATATTTATGACGTCATGCTGACGTCACCGGTTCAACCGGTTCGATTCTGATCCGACCCCGGTCGAACCTCTGAACCTTTGAACCTTTGATGTTGCCGGTTCGACGACGTCTAGTTTGGTTCTGAAAACCTTGCATGGTACCTCACTCAAATATTGACAAGGTCTTTCTTGTGTTTCCTTTAGGTTACACTTCTCCAGAGGTTGGAGTGGACTTAAGGACTCAGATGATGATGCATGGTTAATAACTTCTGAGTTTGTAATAAGATGGCTGTAATAGCCCATGTATCTTGTTGCTTTATTTAATAGACCGGGATTCACCATTTAAAGTAATTAAATTAACGGTCATCGTTTTGTTTTATTCCTTGCTCTCAGCGTAGAATCTACTTTGGTTCCGTGATGATAATTTACAGTGATTGCATGCGGACGTTTGCTAGACAAAAAATGGATATTGAGCTTATACCCGCCTTTTATCATAATACAATTGATATCCAAATAAACAGGGGAAATTATTGTTTAGGAAGTTCCAACCAATTCTTACGGGAGATACAAAAGAACCTAGAACAAGCTAGCTAGAGTGCAACACATACTCTAGTAATGTACAACTAAGCAATCTAATATGTGCAAATAAGCCTAAAAACATGCACCAACGACACCACGCAAGCATACAACAATTTTAATGTGTGAAATTCTGTCGAAAAGGAGGATAAAAAACCATAAGGTAAAGCGACATGAAATCCATTATTGAATTTCAAGTTACAAGTTATTTGTTTCTCAGGTTTTACCCAAAAGTTGAAGAATCAACTACAGGAGTCCCAAACCCTAGTTGGAGATATGGTTGTCGTGGTGTAGGAGAAAATAAGGAACCTAGAGCAAACTTCTCCTTTCGCTTCTTCTCTTCTCCTCTCGCTTCTCTACACCCTTACAGTTATGGGTGAGCTTCGGCTCGGGACTGGACTGAACCAGACCAGACCGAAGACCAAATTTTTCGGAAGACCGAACAGAATAAATTCGATTCGGTCCGGTTCGGTCCAAAACCCGAATTTAACCCTTAAAATTTCAATCTTTGACCGAACTGAACCCGACCGAACCGAAGACCGGATTCCCGTAGTCTCCCAAACCAAAGACCGGACCGAAAAGGTTCGGTCCGGTTCGGTCCGGAACGAAAAATTCAGTTCGGTCTGGACACCCGGACCGAACCGAATTTTGCTCACCCCTACTTACCCGTTGACTATCTCAACCCACACATTTCTTTGGGGGGTTCGCCGTGATTGGATTGGATCGGATTCGATCAAGGAATTCAATCCCATGGAATCAGATGAAATCCCAATGAATATAGTTAATTCCTTGTAATGCAATTACAAGGTTTGACAGCATTGGAATTCAACACCGGAGTTGCACTATATTTAAATAATAATTTAATAATTTCAATACTTCTGGTTCTAAAGAGCATTAGAACTCCAAAGGGCTTCCGACATGACTAGTGTTACGTTTGAATAACATGAAAAGTTTTGAGTAATTTAAAAATATTTAATTACAATGTAATGTAGGTGTATCACAGTCACACATTCCGTAATCCAATTAATTTGATAGAGATGTACGTAATTAGATTACCATCGTAATATGATTAGAGCGTAATTACGACCTCCAATAATATTATCATCCAAACATTGTAATGTAATTCAATGTGTAATAGGATTAGATTACACCCTTTATTGCAATCAACCAAACAGGGTCATAGTTGGTTGGAACCACACATTGGTCCAATAATCTCACATTATTATAGGTATAATCCTTACCCATTTTTATCCCTTTATCCTTAGCCATTTTCATGGTCCACCGATAGTCTTGTGAGAAGAAACCTCCTGTTGACCATTGTTTTATTTGTAGTTTTTAAGCACGCCAATGATATCATATATTGAGATGTATTTTATTTGTAATGTTTTTACGAAATAAAAATATATCAACTAGGACCCGTAAATCCTAACTTCTATTAAAAATGGAAGCTCGGAAACATATTTTTTCACTAATAAGTAGATATGAATACAGTTTTTTCTTCTTCTGAAAAACCCCTTGGTATGTTGGTAATACATGCATATAACGCATACGTGAGAACTACGTATGTTATATCCCTAACCTTGTTTAGGTTTTAATTGGTGTTTAGGTGGAGTTGATGATGAGGTTGCATGGGAACGGAGGAAAGAGGGGACGTGATGGGTTAGAGGTGAGGGTGAACAGTGGTTGTGGGAGTAGGGTGCGGCTGTGTGGAGGTGATGGTGGTAGGGTGCTGTGGGGGTTGGTTTTGGTGATGAAGAAACACAATTTTCCCTCTCTCCCTCCTTTACTTCTCTTTCTCACATTTATTTCCTTCTTCTTAAACCCTTCTCCTCTCCACCCATTCCTTCCTTTCTTCTTATCCTCTGAGGCTCGAGCGCTGGGGGTGGAGGTGCGCAAGGCAGAGGTGTGCGGGGTCTGTTGAGGCGCGAGGAGGAGAGTGCGCGGGAGGTTGCGGCCGGAGGCGTCGTTGGAGCTCCGGTGTTTTCGTCGATCTTCGAAGAGAGGTATGCAAAGTTCTTGCATTAGAGGCCTTAGTTGATCACCCACGTTGGGGTGAGGTTGGGGTCGGTCGCGCGAGGTCGGAGGCCTCGCCGGCGACGAGTTTCGACGTCAAAACCTCGGCTGGCGCGAGGTTGAAGACGTCTGTCGGTCGACCGGGTCCATTGGACGGTCGACCGATCGTGGTGTATTTTCACTGTCTGTCGTGTTTCGGTCGACCGCGTCCCTCGTTCGGTCGACCGGAACTTGAGTGTACCGGTAGGATGCGTAAGCTTCGGTCGACCGTTTGATGACATAGAAAATATTAGGTTGACCCTGTAAGTGTTCAGTCGACCGAGACCCCTGAGTCGGTCGACCGATAGATTGGATTTGAGCGTTGACCAGACTCCGGATTTTGACCTCGTTCGGTCGACCGGTTTTAGACCTTCGGTAGACCGTTGGAATTTATGTGTTGCGCAAATAGTTCGACCATGACAGACGCTTCGGTCGACCGATTCCCTTGTGGAAGCGGTCGACCGAGTTGTCACTTTCGGTCGACCGACTCCCTTGTGGAAGCGGTCGACCGGTTGTCACTTCGGTTGACCGAATTCCCTTGAGGAAAACGGTCGACCGTGTCTCTTTCGGTCGACCGTTTTGCACAGGACAGGATTCCTGGTTCCACTTAGGATGCCAACTCTGTCCACGGAAACCCGTGTCCTCGCCTTGTGCGTGAGCCGGGAGGTGACGGTGGGCGCGTTATGCGTGCCTGCCCAGGGACCGCCGTGTGGAAGAGTGTGAGTGTCCGGAACGCGTCACTTCCATGTATGGATCGTGACTATATCTGGTGGATCGTTTGACTCGCGTTAGAGTAGCGGCCTGAGGGATTACGGATCTCATTGCTTCAGCAACACGCAACTGCCGACGGGTGCAGTGACTACCGGCCGATGGCTACGGAGGCACAGAGACTACCGGCCAGGATTGGCGACGGAGGTCCAGAGAGGTACCAGCCTATTGACGGCGACGGAGGTCGCGACCCTGCTCGTTGGAGCCGGAGTTGGTGTTGCACGTGGAGCTCGTTGACCCTGCGGACTTTGGTTCGGATCTGTCGATTGTCTGGCCTTGTGTGGCGGATATGTTCGACTGGCCTTGATGGCAGTTATTGCACGTGTCGTGCGGCCTGTGTGGCGGCGGTAGGGCCCCTGTGCGGTCTGTGTGGCGGCAGGGACGATCGCGCGTAGCCTGTGTGGTTGCGGCGATGGACTGCCGATGATGTGTTCCGGCAGGTTGCTCGATTGGGCACCTATCGAGTGATATCCCGTGCGGTCTGTATGGCGCCGGTTGATGGACCGACCTGAGCGACGGCTCCGTTGGTGTGGTGGTGGTGGACCACGATGTATTCAGATCTGATTTCTACCTTGCGCGGAAGTGCGAACGCATCCTCACCGATCCCTTGGCTTGTGTAGTCGCGTGTGGGGATGTGTTGCGTATTGTCCGTTAGACCGTATGTGCCTACGGTAGGTCTCTACGGAGACCCGATGTTTGGACCGTGCGGCCTGTGTGGCGGCGGTGAGGTTGGACCGTGTGGCCTGTGTGGTACCGGTGTTTGTGGACCGTGCGGCCTGTGTGGCGACGGCAGTGTTGCGGACCGTGGGGCCTGTGTGGCAGCGGTGGCGATTGTAGACTGCGGGGCCTGTGTGGCAGCGGGAACGATCGCGGGACGGATGTCCGGTTTGGCCTTGGTGGCATTGTTGTTTTACTGCTTTGTATTCCATGTCATGTTATACTAGTATGTTAGGGCATATAGGTGAGCTTGTCATACGGGGTTTCCTTATGGAAACGCAGGCATTGTTGTTGCATCTTTTTCAGGACCACGTTAGGTTCCGGCGGGTGGTGACCGAGGGAGATTGCACTTTGGGACTGGATCCTGTCGTCTGCCTACTGTAGGTCGTCGTGATTACATGTATCTTGTGTTTTGTGTTATGATGTAATCACTCTTTTGACAAACTCGTATTGTATTATGGTGCACCAGACTTATTTATGTATTTCTTTCAGTAATGTCCCCACTCTTGATGGTTGTGTCCACGTGTTTCTCTTAATTTAAAAAGTTTAAATTTTCCGTTGTTCGGGGATGTTACAATTGGTATCAGAGCGGTCGGTCCCTGTGCATTCTCTCGAAGAAACCACCCTTGCGAGTAGTATTGTTTGATTATGGCATTTCTTGTGGTAGATCATGCATGCATTGCTGATTAGTTTTATTGATGTTCCAGATGGCTCCTAGACGTGTGCGGAGTTCCCCGCGTGGTCGCGATTCTAGTGGCGACACAGGAGGCACCAACTGGGACAGGTTGGGCGAGTTTCTGGAGCGACAGGCAGCTCAGAGCGCTCAGGGCGGGGTGGGAGCTGAGCACGATCGGTTTATGCGTCAGCACCCGCCGACTTTTGATGGCAGGAGGGCCCCAGAGGTTGCGGAGGACTGGATCTTCAGGATGGAGAAGATCTTCCGCGCGATTGGAGTCGCAGCAGAGAGGATGGTGGAGCTGGCCACCTATGTGTTCGATGGCGAGGCCGCCAACTGGTGGAGGTCCACGTCCACGGTGTTGTTTGATGACCGTGCAGATGTCAGTTGGGAGGAGTTCTTAGAGGTTTTCCATGAGCAGTACTTCCCCCAGCATGTCAGGGATCAGAAGAGGGAGGAGTTTATGTCGCTGGAGCAGAGAGAGATGACTCTGACGAGCTACATCAGCAGGTTCAACGCCTTGGAGCGTTACTGCCCAGAGATCTGTGTGACCCCAGAGCAGCGGGCGAGGAAGTTCGTGAAGGGACTGAGGCAGCCGCTCCGATCTCGTGTGATCAACAGCATGCCGCGGACCCTTGCAGACGCGGTGAAGCATGCCACTATCATCGACCAGGATATCCAGGAGAACTATCAGGAACCACAGAGGCAGCAGAGAGACCGGGAGGGTCGCGCAGAGGATCGTTCGGGAGGTAGTTCGGGCAAGAGGCCCCGCACTGAGGAGGTTAGTTATGGCCGACATGAGGCATGCAGAGCTTGTGGCGGAGTCCACCCAGGGCAGCAGTGCTTCGTCCGTAATGGAGTTTGCAGAGGATGCGGTCAGCAGGGACACTTTGTCCGAGAGTGCCCTCAGAGGCGAGGAGGACCCAGCAGGAGATCCGGACCCCCGGATGCAGGGAGAGGCGGAGCAGATAGATCTGTTGCACGACCAGAGCAGGATCGGAGAGCTGGACGGGTCTTCACCATCCAGGCTGAGGAGGCGGGTGGCACCCACACCGGAACGGGAGGTACATTTTCTATTTTGAGCCTGGTTGTTAGTGTGAGTTGGTTGTGTGCAGTGTTTTCCCTTTTCTCGGAGGAGTTCGGGAGGAGGACTTGGAGCTTCGAGGAGCAGCTTGTCGCGATTTCGAGGACGAAATCCTTTTAAGGAGGGTGGATTGTTATATCCCTAACCTTGTTTAGGTTTTAATTGGTGTTTAGGTGGAGTTGATGATGAGGTTGCATGGGAATGGAGGAAAGAGGGGACGTGATGGGTTAGAGGTGAGGGTGAACAGTGGTTGTGGGAGTAGGGTGCGGCTGTGTGGAGGTGATGGTGGTAAGGTGCTGTGGGTGTTGGTTTTGGTGATGAAGAAACACAATTTTCCCTCTCTCCCTCCTTTACTTCTCTTTCTCACATTTATTTCCTTCTTCTTAAACCCTTCTCCTCTCCACCCATTCCTTCCTTTCTTCTTATCCTCTGAGGCTCGAGCGCTGGGGGTGGAGGTGCGCAAGGCAGAGGTGTGCGGGGTCTGTTGAGGCGCGAGGAGGAGAGTGCGCGGGAGGTTGCGGCCGGAGGCGTCGTTGGAGCTCCGGTGTTCTTCGTCGATCTTCGAAGAGAGGTATGCCAAGTTCTTGCATTAGAGGCCTTAGTTGATCACCCACGTTGGGGTGAGGTTGGGGTCGGTCGCGCGAGGTCGGAGGCCTCGCCGGCGACGAGTTTCGACGTCAAAACCTCGGCTGGCGCGAGGTTGAAGACGTCTGTCGGTCGACCGGGTCCCTTGGACGGTCGACCGATCGTGGTGTATTTTCACTGTCTGTCGTGTTTCGGTCGACCGCGTCCCTCGTTCGGTCGACCGGAACTTGAGTGTACCGGTAGGATGCGTAAGCTTCGGTCGACCGTTTGATGACATAGAAAATATTAGGTTGACCCTGTAAGTGTTCAGTCGACCGAGACCCCTGAGTCGGTCGACCGATAGATTGGATTTGAGCGTTGACCAGACTCCGGATTTTGACCTCGTTCGGTCGACCGGTTTTAGACCTTCGGTAGACCGTTGGAATTTATGTGTTGCGCAAATAGTTCGACCGTGACAGACGCTTCGGTCGACCGATTCCCTTGTGGAAACGGTCGACCGAGTTGTCACTTTCGGTCGACCGACTCCCTTGTGGAAGCGGTCGACCGGTTGTCACTTCGGTTGACCGAATTCCCTTGAGGAAAACGGTCGACCGTGTCTCTTTCGGTCGACCGTTTTGCACAGGACAGGATTCCTGGTTCCACTTAGGATGCCAACTCTGTCCACGGAAACCCGTGTCCTCGCCTTGTGCGTGAGCCGGGAGGTGACGGTGGGCGCGTTATGCGTGCCTGCCCAGGGACCGCCGTGTGGAAGAGTGTGAGTGTCCGGAACGCGTCACTTCCATGTATGGATCGTGACTATATCTGGTGGATCGTTTGACTCGCGTTAGAGTAGCGGCCTGAGGGATTACGGATCTCATTGCTTCAGCAACACGCAACTGCCGACGGGTGCAGTGACTACCGGCCGATGGCTACGGAGGCACAGAGACTACCGGCCAGGATTGGCGACGGAGGTCCAGAGAGGTACCAACCTATTGACGGCGACGGAGGTCGCGACCCTGCTCGTTGGAGCCGGAGTTGGTGTTGCACGTGGAGCTCGTTGACCCTGCGGACTTTGGTTCGGATCTGTCGATTGTCTGGCCTTGTGTGGCGGATATGTTCGACTGGCCTTGATGGCAGTTATTGCACGTGTCGTGCGGCCTGTGTGGCGGCGGTAGGGCCCCTGTGCGGTCTGTGTGGCGGCAGGGACGATCGCGCGTAGCCTGTGTGGTTGCGGCGATGGACTGCCGATGATGTGTTCCGGCAGGTTGCTCGATTGGGCACCTATCGAGTGATATCCCGTGCGGTCTGTGTGGCGCCGGTTGATGGACCGACCTGAGCGACGGCTCCGTTGGTGTGGTGGTGGTGGACCACGATGTATTCAGATCTGATTTCTACCTTGCGCGGAAGTGCGAACGCATCCTCACCGATCCCTTGGCTTGTGTAGTCGCGTGTGGGGATGTGTTGCGTATTGTCCGTTAGACCGTATGTGCCTACGGTAGGTCTCTACGGAGACCCGATGTTTGGACCGTGCGGCCTGTGTGGCGGCGGTGGGGTTGGACCGTGTGGCCTGTGTGGTACCGGTGTTTGTGGACCGTGCGGCCTGTGTGGCGACGGCGGTGTTGCGGACCGTGGGGCCTGTGTGGCAGCGGTGGCGATTGTAGACTGCGGGGCCTGTGTGGCAGCGGGAACGATCGCGGGACGGATGTCCGGTTTGGCCTTGGTGGCATTGTTGTTTTACTGCTTTGTATTCCATGTCATGTTATACTAGTATGTTAGGGCATATAGGTGAGCTTGTCATACGGGGTTTCCTTATGGAAACGCAGGCATTGTTGTTGCATCTTTTTCAGGACCACGTTAGGTTCCGGCGGGTGGTGACCGAGGGAGATTGCACTTTGGGACTGGATCCTGTCGTCTGCCTACTGTAGGTCGTCGTGATTACATGTATCTTGTGTTTTGTGTTATGATGTAATCACTCTTTTGACAAACTCGTATTGTATTATGGTGCACCAGACTTATTTATGTATTTTTTTCAGTAATGTCCTCACTCTTGATGGTTGTGTCCACGTGTTTCTCTTAATTTAAAAAGTTTAAATTTTCCGTTGTTCGGGGATGTTACAACGTATCTACATAGAATTATAGTTTCGTAGTAGTGCATTCTTCATCAGCTACGGATCGATAGAAAATATTATTAGAAGATAGATGAATAATTAAACTTCCGTTGGAAAAAAATTATATTCCCTATTGAAATATCCGCACAATTAAACTGAACACCAAAGATCTGTAGATTTCTTGTTATTGGAAATATATTTCTAATTTTCTAAAAAATAAAATACATGATTTTTACTTAGAAGCAATATTTTTGGGGCAAAAATCTTTAACGTATGGGGTCCTCTTTAATGATTAGAAAAAAGCAATTTTGTAACGCACCCGAGATATCAGGTATTAAATGACTTTACTAAAAATCTATCCTTACTATCACCCACTAATTTGGGTTAACTTAATTGAATCCTAATGTCGTTCCATTGTACCTCACTCAAATGATGACATGGGTTTCTTGTGTTTACTTTAGGTTACACTTCTCCAAAGGTTTGAGTGGACTTTATGACTCAGAGTCTCAGATGATGATGCCCGGTTAATAACCTCTTATTTGTATTTTATATCGTAATAAAGATGGTGCTGTGCTATCCAATGCATGTATGTTAATTGTTGATTTATTTCATAGACGGTAATTCGGCATTTAAAGTAAATAAATTAATGGTCGTCATCTTGTTCTATTGCTTGTTCTCAACTTTTGTTCAATGATGTTAGTTTTCAGATATTGCATGCGGACGTTTGCCAAACAAAAAATGTATATTGAGCTTATAGTCTTTTATCATGATACGATTGAAACCCAAATAGATATGGGAAATTATTGTTGGGGAGTCTTGATCAATTCTCACCAGAACACTTCTAAATTCTATTTGGAGAAAACTGGAGTCCTACTTGACTCACGCCAGAAGAAGAAGAAGAAAAAAAAAACAAGATATAGTGGTGGTGGTGGTGTAGGAGAAAACATCGAGCCTGGAGCAAACTTCTTTCTCCTCTCCTCTTTTCCTCTTAATTCCTAGTTTGTGTATGTGAGAGAAGTGAGAGGAACTCCCCTTATCACAATGCATATCCCAAAACATGTAAAACTCGCTCTACCTATATGTATATGATGAAATGGATATATCAAATGAATTTATGAGATCACTAACCATCATGTGTTACTTCTCCCCCTTTTGGAGTTTGTGGTTGTTAGATCATCCACAAGCCACCACAAGGTGATTGTTGTGATGTAGACAAGGCCATAGATAGACATATATTATGTGTTCTTTGGTCACTATTGATCTCGAGAAGTTGATCAGCATCCAGAAGGTTGCGTCTGTTCTCGCCCAGTGTGGTCCGCTTTATGCCTCTTGGAATCAAGTGTGGAGGTAAGTGGCTTTTATTCCTTGACCTTTGACTATTATATTTGATAAACTGAGTTAGATCAACTGTTCACTTATGTGTTAACATTTTAATGGACAAGTTTAAGAAAAATATATTAATTTATGGTATTTCCTTTATACCATAAATATCATTTAAGTATCTCCTTAATAACATATATAGTCTTCATGGTATTAAGGTACATTAAAGGCATCTATATGAATACTATTGATGATCTATAGAGTAGTTAAACGATAATTTGGTTTGGACTTTGGAGGGGGAAACATACTGGGAATGGATGTAAATTGTAGGAGAGAAAACATGGGTTATTAATCAAAACCATATATCAAAACGCAGCCCCGATATCAGGAAGTAACCGACTTCATTGATAGTGTCCTATCCTTGTTATTTTCATTCACTAGTTGGTATGGAATATATGCTCTTGTGGAATAATTGACATGCATGATAAAATAACTGATGTTCTTATTTTGTATTACTCAAATGTTGATCCAATTCTTTTTTTTTTTAGGTTACACTGCTGTTCGAAAGATTTGAGGTGGCGCAGGGGATTGGACTCAGATACTCACTTTAGTTTGTTAATAATGTCTGAGTTTGTAATAAAGATAATGTATTCAAGCCCCTTTTTATTGTTCCATTATATAAAAATGGAATTAAAAATTTGGAGTAATCAAATGATTATCATCTCTGATTCTGTGGTTGGTGGTTAATAATTAAAATAAACATATACAAAGAAATTATCTAACGAAAAGATGGTTCTGATGTGTGCAATCAAAAGCATCTTAATAATAGCACAAAAGTATGGGTATAATTTCAACATTTCTTGTACATAGAATGCGATCGAGTTAATAAGTATGTGGATCCGTGATTAGACCTGATAATCGTGTCGTGTTCGTGTACTTTCGTGTCAGACAGTTTCGTAATCGTGTCAGGATTTTGTGTTATCGTGTTAAGTACAATTTGAAGAAATTCCACCATGTTTAGATTGAAATTAGTTAAGTGACATGTTATATTAATATTTTTCTATATAATTAACATATTAATTGACCATTATCAGGTTAAAAAATAGTTAATTTCCTAACAAAAGACGTTATTCGTGTCAGTTTCGTGTAAAAAACTAAAATGTCGTGTAATCGTGTCATGTTCGTGTCAAATCGTGTACTAATTATTTTATGTTTATATCTTCATAAATCATCATAATAAAATATTTCAACCACATAAAAAATTTCGTGTCATGTCGTATAAAAATCATGTCACTATATCGTGTCGTGTTCGTATCGTGTTATCGTGTCAGAAATTACCAGGTGTATCTGTGATGTTTCGTCTGCAAGAACGTACTTCAAGTAAGATCGATACTGAAGCTTTGTTGCTTCATGAGACTTCGGACAGTTTTTTCCTCGTTCGTTCAAATATATGGAATGCTCCACCTTAATAATTTTAGCATACCATCATAATGTGTCTGCACTCCTTATAAGTTTGTTGGTTATTATTTTTTTAGATGTATAAGTGTATATAATAACATAACAAATTACTCACTTAACTCGAAAATTGGGTTGAATCAAGGCGTTTACATACTACATAATTAATACACAGCCAGAGTCAGCAAGTCGACCAACAAATTACAAATCCATGTAAAAGATCCGAACCCGAACCTCAATCCAATCCCCCCTCCAAAAGATCACTCGGTCGACCAATCCTTTCCCCACTCCTCGCCGGTCGGAGTTACCCCTCCGTCTAGGGTTCCGATCCACCTCCGATGTCCCCCGAAATCGACCACCACCATCGCCAACGCGACCGCCACCGAGATTCCCGCCGTCGGGATCGCGATCGAAATGGAGACCGGCACCGGGACAAGAAGGAGAAGAAGGACGACGAACTCCCATCCCCTTCCCGCCTCCCACCCCCACCGCCCCTCCCCAACTCCGACCCCAAGCTCGGCCGCAGCGGCGGCGTCTACGTTCCCCCCTTCAAGCTCGCCCGCCTCATGCGCGACGCCGACGACAAGTCCAGCGACGCATACCAGCGCATGAGCTGGGACGCGCTCCGGAAGTCCATCAACGGCCTCGTCAACAAGGTCAATGCAACCAACATCAAGAACATCGTCCCCGAGCTCTTCGCCGAAAACCTCATCCGCGGACGGGGTATCTTCTGCCGATCGTGCATGAAGTCCCAGCTCGCCTCCCCCGGCTTCACCGACGTCTTCGCTGCGCTCGTTGCCGTTGTTAATACCAAGTTTCCGGATGTCGGGAAATTAGTGTTGAAGCGTGTCGTGTTGCAGCTCAAGAGAGCGTACAAGCGGAACGACAAGGTTTTAACCTCTTATTTTTTCTTTTGTGTGCTTTGTTTTGTAAATTAAATGCGGTTGGCTTATTGTTGTGTTGTTTGTAGCCACAATTGCTTGCGGCAACGAAGTTCGTTGCGCACCTGGTGAACCAGCAGGTCGCCCACGAGATCATTGCACTCGAACTCTTGACGGTTCTGCTGGAGAAGCCCACTGATGATAGTGTTGAGGTACGCTGGTCGATTTAGTGTGCTTGTTGCAATGTGTTTGAGTGAGTGTTTGGAATCGTGTGGTTTCATTTGCGATGATGTCTTTGCTGTTTCAGGTTGCTGTTGGGTTTGTGAAGGAGTGTGGTGCGTTGCTTCAGGATCTTTCTCCTCAGGGGCTTCATGGTATGTCTTCTTTTCATTATTTTTTTACCATTTTAGTAAGGGTGCTACGATTTTGCTGGTGCTTGGTGCATTTTTTTGCTTTTACTTTTGTGATGCTTTCATGTGTTTGAAATGATTTTTTCATAAATTTCTGGGAAGTAGTATATACAATTGGCGTGCACTTTGATATTTCTTCCAAGTTCTAGAATAGTTTTTTTGGTTTTACAAGTAACTATAAGACATGAAGTCAAAAAACTAGAAAGTAGAAACTGTTGTTATTGCCAATGTATATATTAACCCAACTTCTAACTGAGAATCACCAAGCTTGTCGTTGAAATTAATTGTATTAATATGAACAACCCACAAAATAGAAAAGATTTGTGTTGGTAAAAAATAAATCTAGCATACCAAAATCAATCTGGGAAGCATGTGCTGTGTTAGAAAATTGCAGAAAAACACCAAGCATCTCAAGAAGAAAAAAGATGGGAACTGAAGGATCAATGTTGTGACTTTTTTTAAGAGAGTTATTAACAAAACAATACCCGAAACTTAACTATAGAAGCAACAGAAAACTTTTTTTTCACAAGATTCCAACCCAATAACTCTTACATAGTTGAAAAACATAACATCAACTGGTTTCCTATTAAAAACCTAGCATCTAAAAAGCTAAGAGACAATTAAAACACCAAAACATTTAACTTGCAGAAGGGAATCACTGTCCCCAAAATTAAAAAATTAAGCACAACACCACAGCATTTAAACAAAGCACCACCTTACCAGAAGTCGATGCTGCATTCCCTTCTCCCACTGGACTGTATCTGCATATAGGTGGAGAGTGCATACGTGCATGGTAGACAGTCGTCATTGATGGAATGTTGGGATTCTTGGTGGGTTTGCAACCATCATGGCAAGAAAGATATTCTCCAGGAGAGAAGTTTGCTAGTAACATGGTAGGGAATGCACAGTGGGTCATGATTGGTTGAAGGTGGTGGATCTTCAGCCGCCAAAGAGTTCTTAAGGTTTGTCTTGTGGAGAGGAGTAACAGCAGTTGGGGAAGAGGAGGAAAGGTGGATGGGGGGCAGAAATGACATTCCGCAAATTAGCAGGGGTAAATCTGAAGGGAAAATGTTGGCTGAAAATCGGTGTAGAATGAAACATATAGCGCATATTTACTTTTTATAGAGGGGAAAGAGAAAATGTAAAGCGATGCTTATCTATAAATAAAATCCGAAAAAAAGACTTTATTGCCTGCTGTATATTTTGTGAATCCTCAGCAAAACTTTTCATACGAGTTACAGTTGACTTGATTCCTTGGATACGCAACCATGCCTCTGTTATCAAAAAAAAGTTTTTGAAAATGTTAATGGTTTACTGTTTTAACACGTGTCTATCATTTCTCTTTCTTTTGTTATACTGTTTTAACAAGGATGATGTGACCAATTGTGTAACTAATTGACTTCCACAGGTATATTTGAGCGGTTTAGGGGGATTCTCCATGAAGGAGAATTAGATAAGCGTGTCCAATTCCTAATTGAAGGGCTTTTTGCCATAAGGAAAGCCAAATTTCAGGTGGATATACATGTTCATTTAACTTTATTGCCTTCATTTGGTTGGTTGCCAGAGCCGTAAGTGATGTCTTTCCTGTGTCCTTTTCTGATCTACTCCAGGGGTTTCCCGCTGTCCGTCCTGAACTGGACCTTGTGGATGTAGAAGATCAGTTCACACATGAGATATCACTTGAGGATGAAATCGACCCAGAGACTTCTCTAGGTATATTTAATGCTGTAAGCTTGATCATGCATATTGTAAGCTTGATCATGCATATTGTCTCTTTAATTCTACATTGTCTATAAATGCAGACATTTTCAAGCCAAATCCACAGTTTCTGGAGGATGAAAAGGCATATGAGAGCCTGAAGAAAAATATCCTTGGAGGTGAGTCTTCTGAGGATGAAGAAAGTGGTGAATCTGACATCAGTGATGATGAGGAAGAGTCTGAAGAAGAAGAAGATGATGATGAGGAGAGTCTCAAAATAAAGGATGAGACGGAGACAAACCTCATTAATCTACGTAGAACTATATATCTGACAATCATGTCAAGTGTCGATTTTGAGGAGGCTGGCCACAAATTACTCAAAATTAAGCTTGAACCTGGTCAAGAGGTACGCGTGGTTCCCTTAACATAATTATTTTTTAATCTATTACTATTTTCCACGTGAGGAATAGTGTGGGATGCAGTCACATAGGTCATTTTCTTAAATAAGAAAGTTACGCCAAGGTTCATTAGTTTAAACGTGCATTCATGTGAAAGTATGAGTACCAGGGTATAGCAAATAGTTGAAATTCAGAGGATGCATGGACTTGCAGTCACACATACACACCCTAGAAAATAGACACACTAGTTGGGCGCATAGATTTGTATTCAATCTTACTCTGGCACAATCGCACACACCACATGCACACAAAAGATCCTTAAAAACAAATACAGTTATACTAAAACACGCATGCATACAGTCTTAGGATATAGAGACAAACTCACAAACCTACCAGTTCTTAAGGTGAAGTTTTCCATTTGGTCAAACATTAGTCGAATGCTCAAGCAGTGTCCGTCATGTTTGAGGCTTCTCTATAAGCCTAGAAATCTGCCCTTGAGTGATCACCAAATAATCCAATGCTTTTGCAATCTCATGGTTTATTTGCACATTTGTGTTTTCTTAAGAACCCTTCCTCATCTTGATTTATGTCTACATTGTGTACTTTGATCTTAGATATCATATATTTGGACATTTCTATATAAAAAGTTTTTATATTTGTCTTATGTTAATTACTATTACTTTTGCAGATGGAACTGTGCATCATGCTGCTGGAGTGTTGCAGTCAGGAGAGGACATACCTTCGTTATTATGGTCTTCTAGGGCAGCGATTCTGCATGATCAACAAAATTCACCAGGAAAATTTTGAGAAATGCTTTGTCCAACAATATTCCATGATCCATAGACTTGAGACAAATAAGCTTAGGAATGTTGCCAAGTTTTTTGCTCATTTACTTGGTACAGATGCGCTTCCATGGCATGTTCTTGCTTACATACGTTTGACTGAGGAGGATACTACCTCATCTTCACGTATATTTATCAAGATTTTATTCCAGGTTTGTGCTTAGTAGTTCTACATTGCGATTTTTTTCCAGTTACCGGAGTTGTGGTGCCTATATGTACTGTCATATTCACTTCCGTTGTTTTGCAGGAGCTGTCTGAGCACCTTGGTATACGGCTTCTGAATGAGCGGCTTAATGATCCTTTAATGTTGGAGTCTTTTGAATCAATTTTCCCAAAAGACAATCCAAAGAACACCAGATTTGCCATTAACTTTTTCACTTCAATTGGTCTGGGTGGTATCACAGAAAACTTGCGAGAATACTTGAAGAATATGCCACGGCTTATAATGCAGCAGCAGAAGCCCGATTTAGAATCAGATGGTTCTGAAGTTTCAAGCTCATCTGATTCAGAAACCTCAAGTTCGGTGTCGGAAAGCTCAAGTTCAGAGTCTGACTCTGAATCCGAATCAAAGGATGAAAAGCGCCGCAAGCGTAGGAAAAGGCGTTAGGATTTCACTGGGAGTTGATATTTTTGTTCGTTTCCGTGTATGATTTAGTACTTTGATTTGATGTACATTTTTTGAGCAATTATGGCGTAGAACATCTAGATTTTGCTATTAATGTTATTTTTAATATGAAATTCGGAAGCTAGACTAGTTCTACTAAATAGGAAAACGAAACCGCAATTCTTCCTTTGCTGAGGTATTGTATGAAATTGGTTTTTATGTGATTGTGTACGTGTTTTGCTGCATTGTAACAATTAGACGTCCAGATATATGTCAAGTCTCAACAAGTATTCATATTTTCATTCCAATGCGTTTAAAGTCGGCGTTAGTTTAATCAAGTCATCCATTTCTCATGTATAATTATGTAGAACTTTTACGTAATAATATAAATATTTTTCTTAGAAAGAAAGAAATTCAAAAGCCAACTTACAGTAGCTTTAGAATATGATTTCATGACAACACAACCATATACCTTGAAATACATGTTTCAAGCATATAAACAGAAAATACATAGTTGTTGCCTTGTTGGAGTGTAGGACCTTCAAACTAATAAAATATATGCTGAATTACCAAAGCATGATGTACTTCCAACTCTTTTAGGGTTGTCCAACTCTTTTACCAAGCATGATGTACTTCTCCACACCAAAGTGTGGGCATGGTTGATAGGGAGATCCCCAACTCTTGGATGAGATTTCCAATCCATAATACTTCAGAAGTGGTTTGAGAGATGCCTCGATATTCTGCTTCAGTGGATGATTTTGCAACGGTAAGCTGCTTCTTAGCCCTCCATGAGATGAGAGTTTTGCCCATGAAAATGCAATATCTAGTCGTTGATAGCCAATCATCTTGATCGGCAACCGAATCAGCGTCTGAAAAGGCATCAGGTGCGCTTAGGTGTGTAGAAGAGGTTTTATTTATATGTATGCCAAAGTCAATTGTTTGTTTAAGATATCTTAAAATCATTTGATTGCAGTCCAGTGGTCCTCAATAGGTCTATGCATGAATTGACATACTTTGTTTATAGAAAATGAAATCTCAAGTCTTGTAAGAGTTAAGTATTGGAGAACACCAACAGTACTTCTGTACAATAAGGGATATGTCATGATAGTTTGATGGTAAGACATGCAAGAGAGGAAATTGATTTGGCATTGTGCATATTCGTTTTAACCAGTAGGTCTTGGATATATTTACATTGACTTAGAAATAAACGAGTAGGATTGAATGATGCTTCTAAGCCTAAAAAGTAATGGAGTGTGCCTAAATCTTTCATAGAAAATGTAGAGTTAAGTTCAAAGACAACCGAGTGGAGGAAATGATGTAATACATATAAAGAAGTATCAGATTTGGTAGGAGAGAAACCAAGTGAAATCAATTGATCAGCCAGTTTGGTAAACCAAGCACGTGGTGTCTGTTTCAGACCATAGATTGCTTGGCATAGATAGCAAATATGATCTGGACAATTGGGATTCATAAAACCAGGGGGTTGAGCCATGTAGACATGCTCATGAAGTTCACCATTTAAGAAGACATTGTTAACATCAAGTTGTTTAATTGACCAATTTTTGGAGACAACAAGGGTAAGAATGACTCTTATAGTTATGGTTTTAATCACAATAGTAAAAGTATCAGTGTAATCAATACCTTCTTCTTGATGGAACCCTTTAGCAACAAGACGTGCCTTATATTTATTGATAGAGCCATCAAGATTTCTTTTTAACCGAAAAACTCATTTACATCCTATTAGATTTGTAGCTCGTGTCTTGGGAACTAGGGTAAAAGTGTTATTCAGAATTAGGGCATTATACTCATCCTCCATTGCTTTTCTCCAATTGGAATCCTTACAAGCCTGGGAGAAACAAGTCGGCTCAGTGCCTTGAAGGGAAGAATGGGCAAGAGGATGTTTTGTAGCAGAAAAGGTTTGAAAGGCAGGGAAGTTTTTTGGTGTTTCTAGTGTTATCTCGATTTCGTCTAGTCATATGATGTGAAGGATTGGAAGATAGTGTTGGTACAGGCAGTGACGGATGGGGGGTGGGGGGGGGGGGGGGGGGGGGGGGGGGGGGGGGGGGCAAGTGACCACCCTCCCCTCCCAAATCCCATTTGTACATTACATATGTGACCACACAAATTTTTAAAAAAATTACTAATTAGGCTTGTTAAATTTCTAATTATTACTAGCCCATTAGCCCAACCAGAGTTACTTATGTGTCTAGCTTATTTAAGTCCCAAAAATTATTTCTCTGTCATCCATTCTTCTAATTTCTAATTATTGCTAGTCCATTAGTCCAACAAAAGTTACTTTTGTGTGTAGTTTGTTTAAGTCCCAAAAATTCTTTCTCTACGTTTGACAATAATAAATTACTTCGAATGGCCAAACATTATCCCAGAGAATTTTCAGAATTTGATCTCATTATCCTTTAGAGTCAATTAGAGACACATGTTCGCAACGTCAGATCGAATACAAAATTTGAAAATTTGAATAGTCTAACAGAACTTGCACAACAAATGATTCGAAAGAAGAAAAATATCACTTCTCCTTTGATTTTCTTGTTGATTACGTTAGCATTAGTCTTGTCAGTAGCAACTGTCACCGTTGAGAGAGTGTTTTCAGCCATGAACATAATGAAAAGCAGATTGCACAACCAGATGAAAGACAATTGGGTCAATGATGTTCTCATTACGTACATCGAAAGAGACATTTTCGGTCAGATTAACAATGAAATGATCATGAAAAGATTTCAAAGCATGAAACCTCGTAGGATTACATTATAAGAAGAATTTTAAATGTAATTTTAATATTTTTTAAGTAACTAATTTTTTTAGTTTGATATAATTTTATAAGGTGACCACCCTCACATTTTGTTCTGAATCCGCCATTGGGTTCAGGACTCGGAGGATTTTGATCCTAGTGTTCAGGTGGTGTGGTAGTGGGAACAGAAATCAAGCAAGGTGAAGGAGTAACCATAGTAGCAATGTCAGTATTAGTTAGGAGGGGTATGGCAGAAGTAGATGGTCTACTACTACCAGATATCCGCCTCTTGATAGCCCTCTCATAAAGAAAGTGAGATTCATCAAATATAATATTATGAGCTACATACATCTGTCCAAAATTTATAATGTAATACTTATATCTTTTATGCATAGAAATGTACCCCAGAAAAGCACACTGTTGGGATCAAGGTTGAAGTTTATTAGTATTATATGGTCAGAGACATGGAAAACACGAACAACCAAAAACGTTTAAAACAAAATAATCAGGAGCAGTTTTGAATAATGTTTCATAAGGAGAAAGCCGAGAGTTAGCATGTGGTAATCTATTAATTAAAAAGATAGCAGTGGAAATGCATGATCCCAAAAATGTGCTGGAAGAATTGCATGAGAAATTAGAGATAAGCCACAATCAACTATATGTATGTGTTTTCTCTCAATGGAGCCATTCTGCTCATGAGTACGAGGGCAAAAGACTCGATGAGAAATACCATTAGACTTAAGAAACTTAGAAACAGATCTATATTCCACCCTAATCACTTTGAAAACTTTTAATTTTACAAGAAAAGTAATTTTCAACTTAAAGTTTAAAATTTTGAAACGTCGGTAAAACATCACATTTAGATGAAATAGGTAAAATCCAAGTATACTCACTGTAATCATCTAAGAAACTAACATAAAATCGACATCCAGTATGAGAAATCACAGGTAAAGGTCCCCAAACATCAGAATGAATTAACTCTAAAGAAGCACTAGCTTTAATATGTGTTGTAGTAGAATGTAGTTTATGATTTTTAATAGAAGAACAACTATGACAGATTCTTAATAGGTTCTTTCCTGCAGTAGGAAGAGTTTAGTCATGAAGAATAGTATGAACAATACGAGCAGAAAGATGCCCAAATCTCTGATGCCAAACATCTTGTTCCCTAAGGAACACAAGTTTCCGAGTTAGAGATTCAGAGAGCTGAAGTCGATAAAGACCATGCTCAAGGTGCTCCTGGAGAAGGACCTGGCCCGAGAAGAGATCCTTAACAAAACGACATGTAGGGAAAAAATTCAAATATACATTGTTATCCTCTGTAAATCTAGCAACACTAAGTAATTTACGAGTTACACTAGGCACATAAAATACTTCATGCATACGTAATAATTTGAAAGATGCAGGAACAGTAAATGAACCAGTGCGTAAAATAGGCAAACATGTACCATTAGTTGTTCTGATGGAGTCAGAGCTTGTATATTCTCTGGAATGGTGAAGTGTAGAATGATCATTAGTCAGATAGTTGGTTGTTCCTGAGTCAGGAAACCATGACTCATCTGTTATGCTGCATGAGCTTGCCATCATAGCAGAAAGAGAGGAATCCTGGTATGATTGATCAAAGCGTTTATAACATTAAATAGCAGTATGACCCATCTTTGTACAGATCTGGCACTGAACTCTTGGTCAGCCAGAATTAACAGAATAGTTGGTAGGGGGTGATTGTTGTTATTGTTGGAAAAATGTCAACGACCATGGCTCTGCCCTTGTTATTGCGCCCACCTCAAGTATTCTAAGTAGAGGCTCGGGTGGCAGCTTTAGTAGAGGGATTAGGGGTAACCATGCTATTTTCCAATCACGTGTCATGACTAAGAAGCATTACGTGTAGTTCTTCAAGGGTTGGGGAATCAGAGCGTGCGGAAATATAAACCACAAAGGAGTCATACTCGATCCCCAATCCAACAAGAACATGAAGAACTAAATCCGAATCAGAAACAAGATGAGCCACAACAAACAAACTATCATAAATGGACATCATCTTCTGAAGGTAATCAGAGATGGATAATTTGACTTTCTTAGTTGTCTGGAGTTGTAGCCTAAGCTGGATAATACGGGATCGAGATTGTAAGGCAAAAGCATTTTCTAAGGTAACCCAGGCAGAGCACGAGGTGTTACAACCAACAATTTGTCCCAAAACACCCTCAGTAAGAGAGGTAAGCAGCCATCCTAACAGAAGTTGATCTTGGCAAGACCACACTTTAAAGTCACATCTGAGCCTCATTTAAAAAGGGGGAGAGAGGAGGAGTAGATCCATCCAGAAATCCATACAGGTCATTACCACGGACTATGGGTAGTATTTGGGACCGCCATAGAAGGTAATTCGTGCGATCAAGACGCACATGCATTGGAAAGGATGGACTATTAGAAATAGGGAGAGAAGTAGTACTACTGCTCGGAGTACCAGTGAAAAGAACACGAGTTTTTACACAGTTCGTAAAAAGAAAGTTTGAGAGTAAGCCTTAAAACACATGTCGTTTTTTTAAGAGATAGAACAAAATACAAAAAAAGTTGTGTCGGATATATAACCAGCGATGCTTAAAAGTTACAAAGTGATGCGCCAGATATAAAAGGAAAGAGTGGAAGTTTTGTGTGGGTTTTTGTTATTTTAAAAACTTAAGGAAGAGATATTACCACGATGTAGATATTTGGAGAGAAAAAACATATAAAAGAGAGGAAACAGTTTGGCGTAAACATATTTCTTTCTTGGATCATGTTTTAACCAACTAGCTTTGATACCGTCTAAGAGTAACAAAGACTTGGAAACTTGTAATGAAAATCTCTCTTCTTAATCATAAGTGAGTGAGAGATACATGGTACTTTTAGGTATAAGTTTACATGATACATTTGAACTTAGACTAAATTGATGAATATTTGGAATGTTGGAGAATTCTCTAACACAATGTATACGGACCTATAATACAATGTGATATAATAATGTGATTGGACTTGAACTCTTTATGGGCTTTGAGCTGGGCTTTGGGCATGGCTCACTCATTGTTCTCTTAACACACCCCTTCATACGATGTCGTACTGATATTAACTAATGAAGAATGAAGAATGAAGAACACATTATAAGTTTCCTGATTGACATCATTTCATGCTTATATTTGTATCTTATATCCATTATCTTACACCTAAGCAATGCTACGTGACGAGTTTTATGTTTAGTTTTCAGAAATAAAGAGGTTTGAAGAGAAGAGCCATGAAAGGACCCAAAAGCAGGAAAAAAGACTTAATTGTGAGACCTGGGGACCAAGATGCAAGACAGAAGGACCTGATCGTAAGACAGAAGGACCTAAGAGCAAACCAGGAAACTCCACACCATCATGGGGAGTATTTTGACAATTCGATTCGGGTCGGAGCTCCAACAAACTAAGTAGATGCATTCATGACCAACAAAGACCACCAGCAAAGCCCACAACAAATCCCAGATGAATCCAAAGCTTATAGACTGCCAATTGGCGGTCCATATGTCTCCCGATCCGCTAAGATTTGTGCTGGGCTTGTATTAGTGTACTCTTAGTCTATTTTTGGTATTGGTTTAGTCCCACATCGGGGGATTGTCCCCGATTAGCTTTTTCCATGCTTATAAATAGAACTCTTCACCTTCTATTGTAATTACCCATTGTTTGGTGTCATTCTCTCTACTAAGGAGTGAGCCTTGAAGCAATAACTCAAGGTGGAGAAGAATGCTACCTTCAATGTGAGTCATTGTTAATAAAAGTTTATTTGTTTCTTTTAATCTTGTCTTGTTATGTTGCTTGTTTTGTGTGGGTTGCTTTACTTTGTTTAATTTCTTGTTTAGTAATTTTAGTATCTTAGTTAAATGTTTTCTTTACTTAGTCTAATCAGTAGTGTAATGAGTAGTGAGTAGTTTCATCCCCATTTAGGGGGTGGAGAAATATGTGATATAATTATGTAGTGTATTAAGTGTGTGTTATTTTTATCCCTTGAGCTTTATATGATTTCCATAACCATCTAATGGGTCTCCACTCTTATCTTTGATATGCTAATGCTCTTGAATAAAGCTTAGCTTATGCTTTGATTAGTGGACCTATTTTATAGGGAATGATAAGGTTAGGATATGGATGAAGTTAATATTGGAAACACAATTTGTAATGTATGTGCTCTTGTTGCCTTTACCTTAGCTAATGTCTTGTATGTTTTAATGATGTAGTGAAATCTTAATTCATGTAGAGGCATAGTAGGGTATAGTCTTTATACTTGAGTTCATGTAGCTTCATTCCAATTATTGTCTTGTATGTTTTAATGATGTAGTCTTATCTTAATTCATGTAGAGGCAAAGTTGGATGTAGTTTTATGATTTCATGCACTACATGTTGTGAGGAGCTTAATGAACACACACACACTTCTTTATGTTCACATTATTTCTCTACCCCCTTTGGGGTTTAGTTTTATTGCTTATCTTCTTTTCCTTTTGCATTCTAGTTAAGCATTGTAGTGTAGTTTAGTGTAATACATCCTTCTTCCTTTTCTTTACCTCTCGCCTTCGCACAAACCAAGTGTCGACACACCTCCCAGTGGACGACCCGTATTTGCCACCGCTTCAACGCGGCCGTGCACTTGCGGTTAAAATAAAACGATCAATCATTTCCCTTTATCAATCTAACTGCTATCTCAAATTACTAAATTGCTAGTGTCTAGCGAGACCGTCATATTTACAAGTTCCAAAATGATTTTTAATCGTTAATGGGAAAGAAAAACCCTCAAAAGATACATAATATTAAGGTTTTTTTGCTACAGTACACATCTCAAGTGTCAAAATTGGCGATATGCACACTGGTTTTTGGTATTGCCGCATATACACCTACAAGTCGATAATATTTGCGCATATGCACCTCTACCGTTAGTGGACCCCACTCTGTCACATTTACCGTCCAATGGTGTTAGACAATTTGCAAATTAAACCTCGTAAAATCCAAATGTCCTTTATTGAACGTTTTAATTAAACCGCAAGTGCACGGCCGCGTTGAAGCGGTGGCAAATACGGGTTGTCCTCAGGGAGGTGAGCAGTCTCTCGTTTGCACGAAATCAAGTGGCAAAAAATAGAGAACACGATTGATTTTGCTACTCTACGCTACACTACACTAAGAAGCACAAAATGCGAAAGAAAGAAACAAACGATGAAATACCAACTAAGCTAAGAAGGAAATGCTGGAATTCAGGAATGGAAAACCCCTAAGGGGTGGAGTGAGTGCACACATGCAAAGAGGTGGGTGTTGAACATATTCTTTAAGCACAAATTAAGGTGGTGTTATCATGCATGGGAAGTGTCTAAATGTTATGGCAAAACCTATCAATTTATTCACCAACCAAGTTGATTTACATTTGCATATGCAACTTGTTTATTTCAGAACCTAAACAAGCATGAGAGGTGTCTAATAATTTTGGCAAAACTCATCAAGTTATAAATTCTATCATAAACAAGCAAGCATACATTCATGTTTTATCAACACATTGGAAATAAATCATTCATTCCATTCTCTAATGCATGTATGAACATCTACTCCACCCCCAAAGGGGATGAAACTACTCACTACACATTACACTAATTATTGAACTAAGAAAGGAAAGCATATTAACTAAGCTAGAATTAATAAAAGACAATTAAACTAAAGAATGCACAAACAATAAAAGAAGAACAAAACAAAGAAAACTTTATTGATAAAATGACTCACATTTCAAGTAGCATCCTCCTACTTTAGTGTGGGTTTCAAGGCCTCACTTCTAGTAGGAAGAATAGCCACTTAAAATATGGAGTGATTACAATGGAAGGTGAAGAGTTCTATTTATAGCCATGGAAAAAGGCAAACCAGGACAATCCCCCGATATGGGACTAAACAGATACCAAAAATAGCTTAAACATCCTCTAATACATGTGTTGGAGAAATTTTAGCGGATTTGGGCCAAAATGGACCGCCAATTAGCGGTCTTGGACCGCCAGTTGGCGGTCTATATGGTTCAGATCCTGCTCATTTTTGTTTTGGGTTTTTCTTGGTATATTTGCTGGTCTTGGATGCATTCACTTGGTTTGTTGGAGCTCCGACCCGAATCGAATTGCTAAAATACTCCCCATGATGGTGTGGAGTATTCTGTTTTGCTATTAGGTCCTTCTGTCTTACATTCAGGTCATTCTCCCTTGAATCGTAGTCCCCAGATCTAACAATTCAGTCCTTTTTCCCAGCTTTTGGGTTCTTTTATGCTTCATCTCTTCAAACCTATTTATTCCTGAATACTAAACATAAAACTCGTAACATAGCATTGTTTAGGTGAAAGATAATGGATATAAGATACAAATATAAGCATGAAATGATGTCAATCAAATACCCCCACACCTAACTTTTGTTGGTCCCGAGCAAAACAAAGAAAGGAAAAAGCATACGAAAAACAAGAAATCCTAACTCACTTTCGTAGGAATCACGGTTGCACTTAGCACGTGCAACAAGCCGTTAAACCTCCTTGTCGCAAAGGAGGAGGAGTGTTGTCTCCTGAGGGTTTTCAGCGGATATACCCACAAAATCCAAAGAAGATGCATTAATCAATCTAGCTACACGACTCGTTGGACTTATTTTGTCGATCATAGGACGCGGTAATACTACGGGTCGACTCTATATATGTAATCGGTCCACACACCTAGCCTAATGAGTTATTCGTGAGAGTTAGTTAAGGACTTAAGTGAAAGACATGGGCAACCTTAACTTCTGAATGTGATACAATGTGTAAAGTCCATTTTGGTTCTTATTTGACTCTCTTTTTTTTCTTTTTTTCTTTTTTTTTCTTCTTTAGAGCATTTTATTGGTTGGTGTTTGATTCCCCAAGGGCCAGGTTTCGTGCATCATTGCCTATGAGGACTTACACTATCACGTACACCTTCCCCCAAATCTCCACGTAGGGCGATCCCTACCATCCATGTAACGGAAATTCGGTCGGTGCATCCCAAGTCAGATGACTCGAAAGCATCAGGCACAAAGGCCCCTCAGACCTACTTTCCCGAGTGATAGGAGTCGTGCGAGAAGAGAGAACACTACTTATTCATTTATCTACATGGGAACCAAAACCTCTACACTTAAGTTTCACAAAAAGAGATTAAGGGCCCTTGACTACGACAAACTTCCTTATACTAACAGACACGAATTATTTGACTCACTAGGTTCAGGGTGGACTTCTTTAAATGTTTGAGTGCTGAAACCCTATGATTACACGCCCCCCGAGGGAAACCGGGGTGCATCCTAACGACTCGATAAGACCTAAAGCCAGTAAACTTGAAATCCTAATGCATCAAGTTCAAGACAATTTTGGGAGCTTTCTTTTTACTTTGCCTCTCAACGGTTTTGCACATGCTAAACACACGCAAAACCTACAAAAACATTTTCTTTCTCAAACACATGAAGATTTTGAAAGAAATGTGAAAATTTTAAAACACTAGGCAAGCAAAAGAAGACAAGTCACCCAAGAATCATGGCAAGCAGATATATCGATATTAAATGCGGCACACTAACATGACCCTAACAATGCACACAAAAGAAAACAAAAAAAAATCAAAAGAAAAGACTCGACTATGTACACACGTAAACCCCCCCCCCCCCCCCAACACACACACACCTACTTCATGCATTGTCCTCAATGAATGTGAACAAGATACTACATGGATATATGCATGAAAAAGGAAAGATCTCACCAACATGAAGTACAAAGGAACGTTCAGGGTCATGTTGATGGACAGAAACCCAAATTCCCTCAAAACCTGTGAGAAGCTGAAGAAGGGAGATAAATACGTGAAGAGATTGGGCCCAAGTACACAAGGGTTGGGGCCCACAACAATCGATGCTCACTGAACGAGTCTTTTATTACACACTTTTTTTTCTTTTTTTTCTTTTTGTTTTTTTTTTGTTTTTTTTACAAGATATATACATCAACCAAGATATTCTCATAATCATTTGGTCAAGGAACATCAAATGAGAACATCAAGTTTTGAGGACCAGAGACTTGCCGAGATGGGCAAACTTTACTGGTACTCTGAGGTGTCATGAGTGGTGAAAGGTCAAAGCTGAAAGGCTCGAACCCCTTATGATATTGGTTGGGTGTGGGCAACAAAGAATGAAGTTGTGTTGACTCACTAGGGTTTAATTGCTCATCGAAGAAAACCCTCCAACCAATAGGCGGGTGCATCGGAATGAGTTCCTCAGGCTCATTCGATGGATGCAGCAGACTTGCATCACTAAGAATGGGGCTTCTCCCCAAGTCATCCAACAAGGACCTCCCACCATCATTTAGATCATCAAGCATAAGCTCGGTCATAGGTGGGTCCTTGTTGGAGTCAATATGAAGCTCAAATGGCTCAATGGCCATGGGACATGAGGTAGAGACACCTTCTGGTATAGGCATATGATGAGGTGTCTCACTCTCACTAGTACTCTCAACTGAATCATGCAATGAACACTCCCTTTGGACATTCATGTTCGAGGCCAGCTCACTCTGTTGCATTGCAAAGACAGACAATGAGTTTTCGCTGGGCCCACGAACATTCTCAACAGGTTGCATTGGGGTTAGGGGTGTTCGTTGATTTTGTGGTGCTTTCTCCAATTGGCGGATGAGATTTAGATTTAAAGGTTCATCCATGGGTTCATGTTGCCTACCAGAGTTGAACACATGAAACTCGGCACTCATGTTACCGAATGAGAGCTTCATGAGACCATTTCTACAATTAATCAAGGCATTGGAGGTGGCCAGAAATGGTCTACCCAAAATCAAAGGTATTTGAGAGTGGGTGTTCGCAACAGGATTGGTATCGAAGACAACAAAATCGACTGGAAATATAAAATCTCCCACTTTGATAAGCACATCCTCAATAATCCCCATGAGAATACGAATGGATTTATCCGCCAATTGAAGGGTGATCTTAGTTGGTTTCAATTCTCCCAAGTTCAATTGTTGATAAACAGAGAATGGGAGGAGGTTGACCGCTGATCCTAAATCAAGCAAAACATTGCTCATTCTAGTGTCCCCTATCGTACACTGAATAGTAAGACACCCAGGGTCCTTGTATTTTGTGTAGGTGGGATTGGACAAAAGTGAGATGATATTTGCAGCCAAGAATGCTTTCTTAGGAACATTGGTCTTCCTCTTGGTTGTGTAGAGATCCTTCTGAAGGGAATGTGTTCTAAAAGTTTTACTTTTAAATGTCAATTATTATGAATTGAATGAGAAAATCGTTTTGTTCCTTGTTTATGTTATTCGTCTTTTAGAAGTGTTAAGGAAGAGGCTCTTGGTCCTTAACCGTAGAGCTCTAAAAGATATTGGTTTACATAAAACAAAAGATATTCGCAATTATGGTAATTAACATGGGACATTAATTACCGGGTTAAGATTGTCGTGTTGGTCATAGATCATTGTAGCTCTACAAGTGAGTGACAACACGGGTATGCAAAAGAGGAAAATATTACTTTTGTATACTGAATAGACCTAATAAGTAAAATATTATAGAAATGTGTTTCTGTGTCATTAATATTTTACTGTGTTCTTGGTCCTTTGATATGAGACTTATATCCGATCGTTTAAGGAGTTCTTAATTAGACTAGTGTCTTGAGCTATCGATGAGTGTAGTGTAAAGACATTAGTTGGTTAAGTACAACTTTTGTTGGAGAAGATAGCTAGTCAAAAGATTATCATTGTCCCTCTTAATTGAGTAATGATATTAATGGGCCCCTTGATAAAGCAAAGTTATAATGTGCACAATGTGATTTGAGTTAAGTCACATATTTATAACTAGCTTAAAGAGATCAAGAAATGAATACTAATATACAAAGAGTTCAAGTCCAGAATTGTCCAGACTTCATCCAGATTTGTCAAGAATTATTCAGAATTGTTCAGACTTCGTCCAGAATTGTTCAGAATTGTCCAGACTTCGTCCAGAATTATCCAGATTTGTCCAGAAACTCCGTCTAGACTTCTGTCCAGAGAGAGAAAGAGAGATTCAAAAGAGAGAGAAAGAAAGATTCAAGAGATAGAGAACGAGGGATGAGAGTGAGTGAGAGTGAAAGAGTGGAGAATGAGAGAGAGATTCAAGAGAGAGTGAAAGTTAAAAAGTGAAAATTGTTAGACAATATGATTTTTCACAAGGATTTTTTTGTTTTGAAGGACATTTGGATTTTACGAGGTTTAATTTGCAAATTGTCTAACACCGTTGGACAGTGACAGAGTTGGGTCCACTAACAGTAGAGGTGCGTGTGCACAAATATGATCAACTTGTAGGTGTATATGTGGCAATACCGAAAACCCAGGTGTATATCGCCAATTTTGACACTTGAGAGGTATACGGTAGCAAACGCCTTAATATTAATAACAAAACAAACCCACCCTCCACATCTCAACAAACCTAACATCCATGACAAATACCCACCAATATCCAGAGGAAAGACCCACAAAAATACAACATGAAGTTGGAAACGCAACCTAGATCGATATTCAAAATTAAAACGGTTCATGCCGGAGAAATTTAGAGCTGTTAAAAGATTCTCAGGAGCAAAATCAAACTCCTACCACAACACCAATTTTCTACAACCAACAACAAAATCATTGATCTCATGCGGTCAGGTACAAGACAAGAACCATCAACTGTAATTTGAACTATTGAACACGCACAAAAAGGCACAAAGCCTTGTTAGTTGTTTTGTAAGGTTAAAACGAATCCTTTAATAAAAAACAAAAGCACGGCCCCCAGTGTAACCAAATTATCACAATGCTAACAAACGTCGCATTGTTTCAAGCTGAAACAACCACATCAGTCGGCAAAAGGAGTAGCAAATAGCGATCCTTGCCCGACTGTGTTGCAAAATATAATACGATAACATATCAGTACATGACTTAGGGATAGAACAATATGCTATATTAACTTATAAGAACTTCCAGTGTACATCAAAAAAATTGAATGTTCAAAAAGATGAATACATGTATATGGATCGCCTGTGAGGCTGACTGGTGAGGATCGATGTGGTACCTTTCTCCAATAGCGCAGCCGGATGGTGTAGCACGTTTTGTTGCCTCTCCTTATGGGAGGCCAATGCTCAAAATTTTGGTTGCTCCGCAAACAACCATTTGTAACCAGTGGAAGCTCTTCCTTGTGCCAAACAGTGCAAATAAATTCACAGTGAAACGGCATGTTATTTCTATGGCAAAAAGAATACTTCGAGCAACATAAATGTTAAGTGGCAATTCCCAACTGGTAAAAAGCTCTGGCCCTCCTGATCCCGAGCTTGCTATGAGGTAGCGACGAACATGAGAGCACTCCTAGAGTTCTGGTAGGTGACCTTGTACTGGTGGAAAACGCACAGAACGACCTCTACTTGGTCTCCTGTTGCCCAAGACTCTAAATTCTGGAGGTCCACATCCTAAAATCCCAGGAGAGTTTGTTGGATCAAGAAGAGGGTTCTCATTAACTATAGGTAGTTGGTAATACGAAGGGGGTTGATGTTGGCCATCCGCATCAACTCTTCTTCGTCGCTTCCATGCTTCTGATGTTCCGGTGGCTTGATCTCTGTCGAATGCTTCAGGAGTTTGATTTATTTTTTTTTGTTGTGATCTTCGTTTGTTACCAAATTTATTGTTAAATGATGGATAATAACTAGGATCCGAGCCCCTGCCACTAGGACCAGGCAACGAACCAACTGCAACTTCGCCCTGCTCCTCTTTAAGCTTTGAATATATCTCAGCAAGTTTTTCTCCTGTCAAATTTGAGAAGGTAGAGACGTAGTTCCATAATCTTGTCGCCATTCCTGCACAGAGAAAATCCATTATTTGGACAAAATAGGGGGAAAGTTAGGTCAACCCTAAGAACTCAACATTTAAAGCATACGATGAAGTGTAATAATAAAACTAAAAACATTAAAACCTCAATACCCACAAATCTACAAGGGGGCACAGAAGAAATTGAAGTCTTACTAGTTTTTCGGTAAGATTCCTCATGTTCCTGTACAATTTCGTCAATCTTTCTTCCCAGCTGCTGCAGATACTTGCGTATCCTAGATAGAACCTATTGAAGTAAAAGACATGACCATGAGATGTCAAGCATAAAAATGAGGTCCAACATGAAGTTAACTGCAATGAACAAGGACCATACCTTCTCCTTAGGTAAGGCAACGCTAGTAGTTTGCAACTTCTCCAAGCGCTTTAGTGTCTGCTCTTGTTCTTCCATGACACCTGAACACCACTCCATCCATTTTTCCTCCTTGAATTGTTGATACCTCTCATGCTCAGATTCGGATATTTCTCCTTCCTCCTTGGCTTGAGGTTCCACTTTCTGCCGTTTTTGAATCGTCTCTTTGCCCTTCCTAACATTTGCATTCCTAGATCCACCTTTCGTTTTCACCTCTTTTGAGAGAGCATTTGTGGTTTTAGTAATTTCTGGTTCAGTCTTGCCACCTTTACGGGTTCCTTTGCCTTTCTTACTTTTCCCAGTAATAGAGGTGAATTCCTAGAAAAACATCAGAACAGCAGAAGTAAAAACATGTAAGTTCTAAGGACATTGAAAATTTTGAACACAAATGATTCAATTAAATCATCACTAAACACACGATCCATGAAGAGAACACTAAATGTATGACATAGTGAGTCCTAAAATAAACAAAACACAAACAGAAGCTCAGAAGCTGCTTTTTAAAAATATGACCAATGAAGCAATAAAAATTATCATTAATGCAGTTTGCATAAAGTGCACCATTTCGGTCTTCCCAGACCAGTTATCTGATTGTGGATACAAATTACAATTTTCTTAAGTGCTAACCTTTACAATAGATGCTATTTTTTTGACTATTTTCTTATAGTATCTGATTTTATATGCATGCTTTATTTTAGCCAGCACCGTATACGCCAACATTGTATTGCAAAGCTTATCAAAATCTAGTGGAAAGGGAAATGTTGTCACTTGTTACCATTGAAACCCATCAGTTGACTGCTGGATCTCAAGAGCTAAAATGAAATAACAATTAGAGTGCTATACTTTCTAATACAAAATATATATGCAAATTTTAATATGTTTAAATACAAACTGTATTCCTACTTCACCTAACCCAAAAATTCTATATGCACTTACTTTAGTCTCACCCCTAAAAGCATTTATTTTTACATAATATATGCAGTACTCTTAACAATTTTAATTTATTTATAACACCACTGACCATTTATCCTTGCTTTTCTTATTCCACATTGGAACAGGGGTTTAAGGTAAACACTACGATATAAACAGAGACTACTTGCTTGAATAAAAGTTGACTAGAAGATAATCCAATGACAAGAAAATTAGTGCATTCAAGTATTTGTTGAATCATGACAACCTTTTGCAGAAGATTAGTAGCTCGATGATCCAAGTTAGGAGCCCTGGGCAAAAAAGTCTCCCCCTCTCCAAGTGCCACAGGCGCAATTTTCCTGCCGAGACCAAGCCTACTGTCCAGTCTTATCTTTTCCCAGTTTCCATATCCATGGTAATGAATTCCAAGCAGCAGCCGAGCATCATCAACTGATAAATTGCAAACATGATTACAGGTTTCAACACAAATGACACCGAAAATAGTATAAGAATGAAATCACAGTTCCAGAGTTCACCACATACCCTGATTCCAACCACAACCCTTGGCCCACTGTGGACTTTTGTGATTTATTATCAAACGGAATTGTTTAACAGGATCTTGATACCGTGCAATGCGTTTAGCCAAAAGTTGAAGTTCTTCCGAACGATCCAGCAGCTCATGTGCCTTTACCGAAACACCAAAGAAATCCAGTAGCACTCCCTGCAAGCAATCACTTGTTTGTGAATACAAACCAGGACATAGTAAATCCCTAGTCAAACTAGTATTATGAAAAGAAACCTTCAACCCTGCATTTCCACTATCGACTGCTTCTCGACAGCCATCAATCAAAGAATCCAGAAGCTCTATCTGTGCCTCGTAAGGTGCTGATTCAAAAATCCCACCAACTTCTGCAACTATTGAACTGATTTGACTCTCAATTCCGAACTTTTTGACCTAATATCCAGAACAAGTAAAAAATGCCACAAGAAGTCAAAAATAGAGGGAAAACGATATGCACAATAAGTTGTAGATGAATAGAAACAGATACAAGTAACACTAATTTATTTCAATCAAAGTAGAATTTAAAGATTTCATTTGCTCCTTTCCCCCATACAGATTCCAGATTGTCCAAATTCCATTTGCTCCTTTCCTTTCCCCCACACATTGTCTAGATTCCATAGCAAGTCCTAATAGATGGCCTAAGAATCCATAAAATCATAAAAGAGGCTCTTAACGTTTTCATCTGTGCATAGAGATGGTTTAAACTTAAGTATCTAGATCCTGCTGCGACAACGCAAGGAACTATATAAAGTATACAATAGCAGGTTTATAGAAAAATGTGCAACCTTCTCCTTAAATTTTTTAATTTCCATGGAGGCATCAAAAAGGAAAATTAAGGAAGAAACATATAGTTTTAAAATGGTTAATAATTCCAGTATATTCCCTCCACACCCAGAATTTCTGTAGTTAAAGTTTGCAATTTACAATCACCACTTCAGAGTTTTCTTATTTACTAGCCTATGAACCACAAATATTGAAAAAAGAAACAGAAAATTGCTATCGTAATATTGCAGCATCTACAAATTTTCATCTAACCAACCCTAGAAGGTTGGTCTAGAATAACATTTTAGTCAAATATTGTATCATAAATGTAGGGGAAAGGAAAGGAAGTGCATTTAATTGAGAAAGCCCTTCATCATGGAAAATGAAGTAAATTAAGTGTCATCAATGGTAAGGAAAAGTGAAGAGATCTTCATAAATTTTTAGTTGACCAGCAAAAGATGGATATATTTATAGTCAATTTAAGTAAAGGATATAAGCATATAAATACACTGAATTAAAAAATGGTATAAAACTACAGAAATTTACCGCACGAACAAAATGGCCAGCATCTTTTTTTGATATGTTGCCATACGACCAACCCCTTACTTGAGCAGCAGCGCCATTGATCATTGGTTGATGGATAGCTTCGGCAATCCGTCGAGAACGTTTTGGGGCTCTGTCCCGAGGTTCAGATCCTTTTTTTCTTTTCTTATTAGCTTGCTCGTGCTGTACATTCTCTGCATAGCTCTTGATATTTTTTGCAGCTCGTGGAGCTAAAGCCTCCTGTAGTTGGAAAAAACAAGTTTACCTGACATTTTCTTTATGAAGAGCAATTTTCTTTTACAACTCATTGACAGGACAAGTTTTAATGAGGTTATGCCATTTTTCTCTACCTCAGCTTGATCTACAGCGTCTTGCTGAATCAATCGACTCCAGAATGTACCATCATCCTCTGCACTGCAGAAATTCGCAACCTGAAATAGTACCATACACCGGTTAGCCACTTTTTTTTGCTGATTAAAAACAAACCAACGAAAGTTTCATTGCCTTAAAAGCACTTAGTATCTCGTTTCCAGCTTCTCCATTCACTTCTTTCTGCTCGACCTTCTCTGCTCTTTCAAGAATCTCATCGATGTCCATGCTTTCAAGTTTCTTCTTGCTTTCTTCATCATTCTTTTCTTCCTTGAAAAGTTCCTCTGCTCCAAACCTCAAAATGGCTGAAAGTTCATTCTGCGATACCAGAAAGTACATGCCAAGAAGAAGAAAAGGCATATAAAATAGAAATCACACGGATAGAAAGTATCATAAAAATCCACACAACTTGTATATGAAAAATATAAAATAGACAATTTACACCCAAACAAACCTTGTCAAACATTGAACTCCCCTTCTTTGTCTCTTTCTTTTCCAATCTGCCTTCTGCATTGAGTTTCTGAATGACCAAGTGATCAAGAACCTACAACCAAATATAGGAAGCATGATTTGAACGTAAGATACTAAGAGCATGAAGGCAGAAAATTAAAAAGATGAAGCGTACCATCTTTTTTTTGGCACGTTCAAGGATATCCTCCTCCACACTTTTGCTGGTAACAAATCGATATATGTTGACAACTTCTTGTTGGCCAATCCTATGTGCTCTGCTCATGGCCTTTAAGGAAAAATTGTGATTAACAGACAGACAAAGACAACAGTACATCATGAACATTTTACACAAGGCATTCCAGCACTCAAAAGTACATGAAAAGGGTACAAGACAAAAATAGAATAACTTCAGACCCCAATACCTGTAAATCATTCTGTGGGTTCCAGTCTGAATCAAAAATTATAACTGTATCTGCTGTAGCAAGGTTGATTCCTAGACCGCCAGCACGGGTTGAAAGAAGAAAGCAAAAATCATCACTTCCTGGAGCATTGAAGTGCTCCATAGCCTGGCGACGGAGATTTGCCCTTGTACTACCATCAAGCCTCTGAAACTGGAAACCCCTTAATGACAGGTACTCTGCAAGTATATCCAGCATTCTAACCATCTGAAGAATCAAGAGAGGGCAAACTTAAGCCTTGTGTCCTATCTTTAATTTTCCCTTCTTGTTGTTAACATTTTATTCTATTAGTAGGACTATTAGAACCAACCAAGCCTCATCTAACACAAAGAAATGATCATATTTGTAGAGAGAAGGTAAAATAATAATAATAATAAACCCCTTCATGTATATTAGTAATTCAATCACTTGAGAGAGGAATATTGACAAATTGTTGCATTAACTTTGAAGATGGTACTACAGGTTAACAAGAGGGATAACAACCACAACTACCATGGAGATCATATTCTACTTGCATACAAGTAGAAGCCTGAATACGACTGACGAACATAAGAAATAAGAATAACATATAAAGAAAAGATTCTAAATACCTATGGTGGCACGTGACTCTACTTCCAAGAATATTAACAGAGCAAAGGTAGAGAGCACATTTCAGAACGTTGATCTTATGAAACCTTATTTGGACAACCAAGATTTTGGACAGATAAAGAACCGTTCATTAACAAGGATCAAATGGCTAGATATTACCATATCAGTGAATTTTGATTTAATAATTTATGGAAATGAATCACTTGTTAAGGCAAAAGGAAACCATACATGTAAGTTGAGTACTGATAGCCAAATTGCATTACAGTTGGGCAATGTCAACCACTATACCATATCAATTTATTTTGCATTTTTATAAACCTTGTTGGTGAACAAAAACTGGAGATGAACATGACCACATAATAGGATTGGTACACTATTAACGATTACGCTTGTTCATTCAGGGGCTGAAGACTGAAAACAATGTAACCAACCATCACATAATCTGCAACACAAATATGGAGAACAAACCTGAGAAAATATGAGAACACGATGATTTGTTTCACGCAGTCGAATAAGAAGCTTATCGAGAATTACTAGCTTCCCACTGCTCAACACTATGCGTTCAACTTTATTACTATCACTAATGCTGATATCACCACCATAACCATGATCTGCACTTTCGAATAAGAAAGGGTGATTGCAACACTTCTTCAACTCGACTACGACATTCAGAAGTGAAACCTGCAAATTTGAAGAGACAATGAACAAAAAGGTCAACAATTGAAGTTTCTATGCTCAATTGCTCATAAGACAGAAAACTACTTCGGATGCATAACTAAGACTCATAATTAAATTCTGCAGCAAATTATTATAAAAAGGTTGTTCACCAACATTAACAAATAGAGAGATAAGATAAATGAAAGCAATAGAAACATATTTATGAGTCTCAGAAGCATGCAAAGAAGCCACAACACCTGATTTCCACGAACTCCTTTGTTCAGATTGTGAAAGTTGCGCTCCAAAATCCACTTATAATACCTTAAAAGAGCAAAATGGAAAAAATAAATAAAAGTCAAGTGCTATTGTGCCAAAATAACATGAATAAACCCATTTCAAGGAATGGTGAAGCTCACTGCTTTTGAAGGGGAGACATTTCAACTCGTAGAATGCGTTCAATTTTCGGAGGCAAAGACTTCTCAACGTCCTTTATTACTCTTCGAAGAATGTGAGGCCTTAGTTCTTTATGAAGATTTGATAACTACATAAGACATGGTTGATTGAATTTAAAATAAAATGGTTCTCAAAAAAACTGAAACGACTCTTTAAAAAAAGGCTAACTTTTAACAGATAAGTACCTCAGTTTCATTGAAAGAGCTCAAATTCTTGTAATTCTCAACAAAATTGTCCTTGCTACTAAATTTCGCAGAATCAAGGAAATGGAGTAATGCCCTAGCAGATTAAAGAAGCGTAACATTAGCTACATATACATCAAGACCGAAATGAAAATACAAACAAAGACATCTAACGAGAAGCAAGACATTTCTTTTAATATGATTCTAAAAGGCAAATCAATGACATCTAGAGCTATATAGGAGGGCAAATTTACAAACAGAAGTAATATACGAAAATCATGGTGTCAATCATCAAATAGACAAATGCTGATATGTATATAATCAAATAAACTAAAATATAGCTCAATAATCATCGCATGGCAAAAATCATCACTAATCATCTATAGGAACCAAGCCATGACTGTTCAAAAAAATATGAGATCGGGCATGCCACATGCCGCACTACTTGAAAATGATTCTTCTGTTCAGAAACGAAATGTTCCAACGAGAAAGCGGAACGGCTTGACGTTGAATGAGGGGCAAAGGGATTGATCGAGTAATGTTCAACAAATTGGTATTCATTTATCAACCGATTTTTTTCTTCCATTTGAATTAATTGCCAGGGTGCCATCTATAGGCGTGATAAAATCCGAAAGACCTATTGCTTATAGGGTTGATTACATGATAGGCAATAAACAACATTGATCAAACATAGACATGAAAAACATCGTTCACCAATACATAAAAAAGTACCACGGTTATACATTTCCAAATATGTTGATAATTGCTACAGTGCTGAAATAAAATCAGATATCATTTAAGGCAGACATTAGCATGCATTTTAAGTGCAGCAGCAGCAGCATAAACATAGGTTAAGTAACTGTATGACAAATCCAGCACGCTTTCATCTTTCGACATCACAATGGATGGTCGACGGTGCTTCACATGACCATAAACAAGTAACTGAATCAGCAGAGCACACAGATACCAAGTTGGTTTAGTTATAATTCAGAATTTTCAACTACTGAAACGGGGCAGATATTAGCCCCTTACTATAACGGTTTCATTTTATCTTTAAGATGAAAAAAAAATTCTTAATTTTATTTCCATCATACTAGCACAGAACTTAACTTTGACAGTCAAGCTCAGAGGAATGTCATACTTCCTTACACCATGAAAATTAGGTCGAACATCAACTTAAGTTACATTTGTTGTTATGTGGTCTTTCTATAGATAATTGGAAATAAAGCTTCTGACTTTGAAGGCTTTCAAACACCAAACAATAATAGGACTTCTTATAAAAGTGATACAAAGCATCAAGTGAGAAAGTTCATCAGTACAAAGCTTAGAAAAACATGATATTCCATTTATAGCAATGATAAAAAAAGATATTCCATTTATAGCTAGTAAATTGAGTATAAGAATGGAAAATCACCATAGTTCCTCCACACTATTTTGCAATGGAGTGCCAGTAATAAGTAACTTGTTCTTGGTGCTAAATTCCTGCAGAATGATAAAGAAATCACTGCAAGAACACTAAACAAAGTCCAGAATAATAGCTATGTACAAGGAAGACAAAACGTGGACTGTACCAAAAGAGTAGTATATAAAGATGCTTCGCTGTTCTTCAACCTGTGTGCCTCATCAACCATCAAATAATTCCACTTAATTTTAGATAATGCAACCTTGTCCTTCAATATCACTTCATATGTAGTTAACAAAGCATCAAATTTTGTGTGCCTCCCACTCATATTGTTCGTGTAAAACTCATATTTCTCACAAACCTGTACTGGTAATATTCATTAATTAGGAAACAGTGGAGTGTTCACTTGAAATGCACAGGATAACGGCAGAAACTAAAAGAATGTAAGTTATGGAATGAAATAACATTTATACTTCAACTCCGGGCATCATGAATTAATGATGTATTGATAAATTTCCCACTTTCTATGTGTTAGACTAAGCTTCCTAGGATACAAATGTTTTATGGTAAGAAAGTGTTTTATAGAGGAATAAGATGTTCCTTTCTGCATACGTATGAACATAAGCAAAATGAATTACAGTGAGGAGCAATCAAGAAGAAATCATGAACACCAACTTCATAGGTAAACCATATGCAATGAATTAAAGATCAAGACAATGCAAAAGCATGTAAGATCTGGTGCATATGCAACTGGATGTGATAGATTAGAATATCTGAATAAATAAAATAAGATAGGATAAACATAATTAGGATCTCCCATTGATTCAATGTGCAACAGCATACAAGGTATGCGGCCGCACAGTGCGACTGCGACCCTGGCGCTTCTGGTCGCACAGGGTCACGAATGCGACTCCTGAACATTGGGATCTCCTTTTTATCATTATAATTAAATTAGAATCTCCCTCCACAATATAAATTTAATGTAAGTGATCCTCTCAATGCAAAAACATCTAGATTGCCTTGACCAAATTGAATTTTTAGCTAACCTAAGGTCAACCTAATCCAAGTGAAGTTAGGCACTTGCTCTGGTCACTGGTCAGCCACCCAGTCAACCTAAAAACTACCTTAAATTTTATTTTTATCATTATAATTAAATTAGGATCTCCTTCCGCTATATAAATTTAATGTAAGTGATCCTCTCAGTGAAACAATATCTAGAGTGCCTCGCCCAAATTGATATTTTTAGCTAACATAATGTCAACCTAAATCCTTTTAGTAAACATTCTGTAAACCAACACACGTCTGAATATCTACACGTCATCATTGGAATAAATTTAACTGCTACTCGAAGGCAGTCTATGTGCAACCAATCTAATGTCTGTGTGCAAAAACCTGTTTAGTCACACTACATGAGTTCTTGACTGGTGGAGTTCACACGCATATCATCATCAACAGCCGTAACACTCTTTGATCATCGATACACTAGAGAAAGTTTGTCTGCAATATTTCTAAATGCAAATTTTCTTCTAACAGACTGCAAGACCCCAATCTTGAGAGCAAAACAAAGTCCTGTTACATTTCTCCAATCCCACCAAATGCCTTAGGAACAAGACAGAGGCAGGAAATCCTAGTCAAGGAACAAATAAAAACGAACCCAGGCACTATTTTTGTATTTTTTGTTCATGGGTTGAGAAAATAATTGATCTCACTTTCTAGCTAGATATAATAAATATGAACCAGTATTGTGTATTATGTCAACCGAACTGTAACACACTATCAGGCCTATGTTTGAATAGAAATGAAAATAGGAATGGCATACCTCTCGGCTTGCACGATTTCCCACATAAACAACTACATTCATATCTGGCAGCCACTTTCTAAATTCTTTAGCCCAGTTCGACAATGTTGATAGAGGTACGACAACAAGAAAGGGACCATGTATTTGTTGTGCATTCTGGAATAGTCAAATAGATGAGTGGTAATAGTAAGAAATCAGTTGAAAGAACTAGATATGTAAAATTCACCTGCAAGAAGCCAAGCATCGAAACTGATTGAACAGTTTTACCTAGACCCATTTCATCTGCCAGAATGACATTGGTATCATTTCTCCAACTACAGAAAAAGGGAATCACTGGTCATAAGACAATGCATCCTCCAATAGAAATTAAGTACGCAACAGATGTTTACACTACCTGTTAACAAGAAAATTCAGGCCCTCAAGCTGATAATCCCGGAGTTTACCACCTTTCAGCCATAGAGGCTGTTCGTCAAGCTTTCTGAGACTAGCTATATATTGGGAAAGCATAAATTCAAGAGGCAAACGTATCAATAAATGAAACTGCTGAATGAATATAAGTAGTATTCTTTTTTGCTATGAAGTCATGTGAACTATGAAATCTCAGAGGATTCATATTAGATAGCATGACATTGATGTGGCAGTGACCAAAGTTAAATGGTTTATACAAAGTATCCAAGAGGTAAATCTCAGACAGCTTCCTTTTTATTCCCTTACAGCGCCAAATACACACTAAACCCTTCTTTCAATCCAACGAAGTCAGCCACAACTCTTTTACTTCATAATGAATTTTAGACATGCAGTGTTGTACCCAGCACCCTCCTCCCCAGCCCTGGCAAAGCGGGGAGCCTTGTGTATCAGGGCTGCCTCTTTTTAGTATTTTACCCAGCAATATCCTGAACTTTTGGTCAGTGTCTTGGAAAGAAACTTTAGAAATTTTAAGCGAACAATATAATGATTGTCACGTTACAAATGTCGAGGTTGGTTCAATTAAAAACTCACACATGGTTACATCATTATAGATTGATTTGGCAAGACATGCATTGTGTAAAAAGTAAGGAAGCCTTTTGATAGGAATTTAATGAAACCATAAACGGAACAGATGGAATTTAGAGGGGGAAAACCTTTGCTTTTCTTCCGCTGGAGATCTACCATCTTTCCTTGGATAGCCGATGCAGCCTCTCTGGTCTGCCAATAAGAAAACAATTAAAATTGCTAACCATGAAAATAGAAGTGCACAAAAGTGTATGATGATGTCTCCACATTATAGTTGCACCATTTTCTAAAAAAATGTTTCTGTAAGCTAGGACAATCAGAAGTAGGAAAGAAAAGTTCATTTTTAAATGATATACTCTAAACCATTCTTCTAAGTTTAACACTTCTCACATCCATATTGAGATACTCAATCATCTTTTACATAAAGAATGTACTGCCCAAAGCAACCAAAAAATTCAGCAAGAAAGCTACAGCTATGCTATCCCTATTTACATAAGTCACTCACACCACCTTGTATTCATCAATGGCATCTTGGGCAAAAGCAATATCTGTGTCCTTTTCCCTGAAAGTAGAGAGAGGATAAACTTAGAATGACAAGTAATACAGGAAAAATGTAACTAAGGAGTAATTCCATGACAAACAAATAATAACAGATGATGCAAACTTCAAATGTAAGGTTACGAGTAGTAGCACGTGTAGAGCAGAAGCATGTATATAAATTAGGTATTACAAATTTTAGCAGACCAATTTGATTCTTCCACGTCTTGCTATTATTAAGTGTTTACTATTAAGACCAGTTTTGATACTTCCACATCTTGCCATTGTTAAATGTTTACTGTATAGACCAGACATCTCTATTGGGCCATAGGCATTGCCAAGACCTGCAACTTAAGGATCAGGAACAAGGTAGATGATAGTCACAAGATGAGAAGCTTAATACTTCAGCACTGCAGACCAAGAAGGGATTGCTGTATAGATGTTACCGGAGTACACCACAAGCAACTAAACTTTTTCAAGTCAGAATAATTGCAAGTCTGCGACCAACAGTTTTGAGCATATGGAAGGATAGGTCATTGGAGGCCAAATGATGTTACCGCCTTACCGGAGTACACCACAAGCAACTAAACTTTTTCAAGTCAGCAATGATTGCAAGTCTGCGACCAACAGTTTTGAGCATATGGAAGGATAGGTCATTGGAGGCCAAATGGTTTTATCAGTTTTTCTTATTCTAAATAAATGTGAATTCGGTAACAGTAGCCACAAAACTGAAATAAATTGCACCAGACACAACATACCAAGTGCTACTCTTTTGGGCAACTCTTCAATGGGAGGCTTAAATCTATATCCACCATTCGGCAATACAAACTAGCATCTTGCACAAACTAACCATAACCAGTAAACAGATGAGCAGATACCAATCGAATTTCGGTATTTATCAAACTCATGTTCAAAAGATTGCAATTATGAGGGACGTGAATGGCTAACACAATGGCATCCATACCATGTGCCAATGAAAACAAACTTCTACAACATCATGGTAACTTGATACCAATTCCAAGGAAGAGGAACAGATCTATCTGCATACTAACCAAATCAAGCTTCAATATAATTTGCATTACCAGGTTGCCTCAGCATAAGATAGTCCTTGCCACAAGACTAGATACTCGGGCACAACTTCATCCAAACCAGATTTGCCAATCCTATCAGAGAATATTCTTTCCACCTGACAGATTGTAACTGACAATTGTTAGGAGCAAAACTCATAATGAGCGGCAACACATGAACCAGCACAAAACACAAATAAATTAGAATAGTAACCTGACTGTATTGCTTGAGGAGATCCACCTCCATTTCCTTGCTCACATCATGAACCTCAGCCTAGAAGTACAAATAACATGTAAAATGTAGTGATGTTAACAATGTCAGCCTAGACCCTAGAACGAATAATTTATTGCATGTAACGTATCATGTGACATAATTCGTTAAACCAATCAAAACAACCATATCCTGCAAGAAGCATGTTGCTCTGGTTAATTCTGTAGCAATTTCACCTCTATTTCAGGGGTAACAATATTTTATCAAGCAAAAAGAAGCACTAAAAGAAGAAAACAATGTGGATTATTCGAATATAACAGCAAGCTTATCAAAATGCAGAACTTTGGAAAGGCAAGAAATATAAATAGAAATATATATATTATTGGTATAAGATACCTCCTCACGGGAAAGAGCTCTCTTAAAGTTCTTTTCTTCATTTGCTCTTTTCATGTAGTTCAAAACCTTTTTGAATCCAGTAAGCTGTTCACAAAAATATTGCATGAGATATACACCAACAACAAAATGCAACCTATTGCAGGCTAAATCCAGTCAAACAAAAGAGGTAAGGTGGTATACATTTTGGAGTTCAGCATATGACCTCCACTGGCAGTGTAAATAAGACTGGCCTTTCCATTTAATATAGAACTCGACATCATCCCAATCTGGATCAGGATCACTCGGAGTGCTCAAAACAACAGGGAGTACGGATCTGTTGTTCCTTATGGCATCTTCAGCCATGCCCTTTGGCTGGTGCCAAAGTACTTTTTCAATGGAATCTCCATCATCCTCGTCAGCATCCTCCGTAGATACCTAATCAAGAACAGAAAATCAGATCAATGCAAGTCAGTAACTGGCTCCTGTGATGGATCAAGCTAAAAGTAACAGTTTTTATCATTGAAAAACGTAGGTGGATTAGCAGCCAAGTCAGCTTTTCTCAAGTTGATTTTTTACAAGTTCTTAAAAACATAAGTGTAAATAAATAAAAAGAGGGGAGTGTCTGTGACAATAGAAATTTTCACTGCGCAAAAATAAAAGGTCAAAGATATGATTTTCTGCTGAATAAATGGTAAAGATAAATAAGTCACAAATAAATATTAGCAAACCAGCTATAGATATGATTTCAAATGTGTTATAATGTCTCTCAACCCCTCTTAAATGTGTTCACATGTTCAAGTCTACAATGAAATTGCATTCGAAAGTTCAAACTTGCGAAATTCAGTGCAAGTATGTGAAAGGAACGGAGTATATAAAATTAGATACCACAAGACAATAGTAAAGAAGGCACTTATCACCTTGGATTTTGCAATTTTCTCTTCATCAATATCTTCACTTTCCTCGCTCTCGATATATGACACCTTTCTAACTGACCTCGTGGAAGTCCTAAGCTCACTATTTGCATGTCCAGTTATGTTCACCGAAAAAGTTGACCGGCTAACGTTCTTCTTAGGTAACTGGGATGGCCTTCTAGCTCTATGAGAGAAGCCATTGTCGCTGTCCTGTTCTGAACGTTTTTCACTGGATTCTTCTTCAGAAGAAGATATTTTTCCTTTTCTTCGCTTATTGTGCACGGGGATTGCCCTTGTTGGTCTCTTTTCTCTTGCGAACTTCGACTTGGATTGAAGTTTACTCCGTACATTGTGACGTCTATCAGAGTTAAAATCCATGTCACTTTCATCCGATACAACAACATCAACATCATCATCATCTTCTTCATCGTCAACATCATCATCATAGTCGTCACTGTCCAATTGTTTCCCCCCCTGTCATTGTAAGACAAGGATGAGAATGATGATTTTGGAAGTAATAAAAAACATAAACCCTTGGTCCGTCAGAACAATAAATATGAAGATGGCATTAACCAACTGAATAATCACTACAATTCTATATCTTTTAAATAGGCAATGCAACATAGAGATACGAAACAAAACTTAGCAATAATGAGCTGCCTTCTTGAGGTATTGTCATTGGTTTAGCATAGGGCTTTTTCAGCATATCATTTTCATATAGTTCTGCTAATAAGATAAACCTATTCCCTCCAAAGTCGTTTCAAAGTTTTTTTCCTGAAAATGCATTTTCAAGGAGGTGCTTTACTTGGGTTGGAAGATAGGGCAAATCATGCTGCTGTACAAGCAGGACGTTATCACATTAGGGAGATATATTTGTTCATTGTTGACACAACACCCCGTCCTCCAACCGAAATTCCTATCGATAAGTATTATAAGATATACAAAGTACCCATGCGACATGTTAATCTAACATGAAAATGAACACATTTCAAAATTCAAGAAAACACAAAATCAAAACAAAAGGAATACCTTCTTCGTGCCAGTTGCCAGAACCCCAAAGTCAGGTTCAAAATCAGCATCGTCAGGATCATCTTCTGCACAAATAAAAGACAAAAAGATGCATTTAGTTAAAATATTAGCATCCAATTTTCTTTAAAAAATAACAAAAAAGCATGCTAATTTTCTAATGCTTTTTTTCAAGAAAGGATCTGAGCATCTCGTATTAATAGATCACCGTTGCAAGCCAAAACACTTGCTATTCAATGCATGAGTTGAATTCAATAAATAAAGGTTGATCGAGGTTGACAGAATCAAAGTAGAGGGAAAATTTAAACTACACCTACCATTTATAATCAATAAAATGCTCGGCAAATATATAAGTACAAAAAACTTATGAACATGCTTCTATGTGACAGATGAGACATAGAAAATGAGCAAGAGTCCTTAATTAGTTTTTGGACATTATAAGGTCATACACGAGTTTGACTTGAGACGAAATACAAAGCCACTAGTCAAAGGCAATATGTTGTTTCTCATCACATGTTTAGTAGCTCTTAACACAGTACGAAGAACAAGGCAACTGAGAAAATAAGGCCCACTTAAAAAGGTGAAGATTCGCTTAAAGATGCGAAAAAGCAACAGCCTTGTTAACATGAGAACCAAAATAGAATGTGGTTTTGCCTCGCTTGACCAAACCTTATAGGCTGAAGAGACAAGATGAGTGGCCTCAATAGGCCCATCAAAAATAATATTATTAATTGTTCCTTATTTTCTACAGCCAGAGCCCAGAAGCCTCGTAGATCCAAAAAATGCACGAATTTATTGGGTCTCCAAATTGCAGCAAAATGCTCATTGCTAATGCATAATCTAAACTGTCGAGAATCACATTAAGATGCTCAAGTTCATAGAAAGCACGGGTCCTCTTTCTAAAGATTGCTACTGTTCTTTTAGATGGAAATAATTACCATCCACCTCATCTTCGTCATCGTCATCGTAGTCATATTCGTTGTACTTTGAAGTCTTTGTGCTCCTAGACAAATTCCCCTTTGTAGTAACTGCCTTTGGCTGTAGTCTTAAACTTGAAGTGCTGGGACGACCAACTTCTCTAATTTGCAGAGAATCACTCTGATCATCTCCATCCTGCTCATAGTAATCATCAGACAACATCTCATCTTCAGGTATGTCAGGTTGGCCTTTCTGTGCTTCTTCTTCCCCATTAATTTGGGCATTGTAATCCTCAGAATAATTACCATCAGATCCCTCATGTGTCCTGGAATTGACATCCTTGGAGTCCCAAACCGACTGACGACCATTCCAGAAAGAGGAACCCCACTGCCCTGCTAAACCAATTCTATTCCCAGTCCCGCCAACAGCATTTTCATCTGGGCGCTCATCCTGGAACCCTTCGCCAGCATTAGTTGGCTCCCCAGCACCACGGCATTGGTCCTCGTAGTTCACTTGGTTATAATTATCAACAGAATTTCCATTCGCATCAACATTCCCATCAGTGACATACACTTCATCAACGTCATTGTCTGTGGCCTCCTCATTCAGGTCATAACCAGTATTCATCTTCTTCCCATAGTTACCAAAGTTAGACATTCTCTTAATCTTGTATCACATTGAATGTAATAGCCGTCAATTTAGAATAAGCACTGCAAGGAGGAGTTGAGAAAGTTCAGTCAGCTCTCAGTTCCGTGTTTCTTTTTATTAGTTCAGGTAACCTCACTAACAACTAGAAACAGCAATAACAAAAGAAATATCAGAACCGGAAGCGATCATGGTACTTCACACGAACCGAAAGTGTACTTCAAAAAAGAACTTGAAACACCAATCCAGACTCTCTTTTTGTTTTAAAAAAAGTTAACTTTAGAGAACATAAGCATCAATTCCACTTGTAACAATTAAAACTCAAGCACGCCGAAACGATGAAAACAGAGCAAACGAACGCCGAGAAGCCAAATCGAACAACAAAAACAACCGGAACTCTCCTCGCAGTCGACGAATCCGATCAACTACCAAAACCCCCGAATCCAATACCAAAACCACCAGATCGGAGCACGGCCGACCCCAACCGCGCCTCACCCACCGTGAAACACACCATCCCTCATTTTCCTTCCAAAATCCCCAAATCCAAACCCGAAAAGACGCTACGAACCCCAAATCCGACACGGAGACGAGCATGAATGGACAAAAAAACCTCACTAAACGGCCCAAACGGACCCACCCGACGGGAGCAAACGCGTACCTCCGGTACAAACCACGAAACCCTAGAAAACACCGAGTTTCGATTCGAAAAGACGTCGGAAATCAAAAGCCGGTTTTTATAGGCCGCCAGCGGCGCAGGATAGCGGCGTGCGCCGCGGCCAGGGGAGGGGGAAAAAGATTGGCCGAGGCGATCTTTTGGAGTGGAAAAAATCGGGGTTTGGATCGGGGAGGGGTTGGGTAAGAGAGGGGGGATCGGGGTTCGAGTCGGCGAATCGCCGAGGATTCGGGACGGCGAAGAGGGGAAGGGAAAGGGGGCCCGTTAAGGGTTCGACGGCGGAGGAGAAAAGGTGTGAAGTTATTATCTATTCTATATCTCGAAGCCCGAAGGGGAATATGGAAGGAAAGATTACACCAAACCAAGGGTCGGCCGGCCTTGTTTTGGGCCTCCAGGACTGCTATTTTGTGCTATTTATTCTGCATTCTTCGTCTTTCTTGACTTTTGTTGTTTGTTTTTTGAAATTTTTACAGCCACTTACCATTTTTTTTGTCGAAGTAAAGTTGTTGACTTTGACTCAACTCGATAGGTCGACTTCAATTCGACTCGAAAAACACTCGATTCTATTTTAACTTGAAAACGAAAGATCTTGATGAAAAACAAAAAAATCTTTAAACTTGGTTCCGTAAACGAGCCGCTCGAACTCGAAAAAATTTAAGACTCAGCTCGATAACTTACTCGAATTTTTTATTGTTTTATTTATATATATTTTTGTATTTAGTAATAACATAAGATAAAATGTATGACTCGAAATTTTGCTCTACTCGACTCATTTACACCCTTACTTGGAAGTCGTCTTTGTTATTTAAAATGGTTTTAGAAGGACAAATGAAATAATGTATTTATTTAGAAATATATAAGTTAAAAGAGTATTTGATACGCATGAGAACTTTTGTTTACATAGGTTCTTTTGGTAGCAAACGAAACAGCAACTCGCTACGAATGACATTTGTAGTTGTTGGCCGCGAGATTTGAAGTCGTAGGGATTTGTTTGGATAAATGATTTTCTCCGGAACGATCTTTTTTCCTTTTTGATAGTTTCAAATTTTCAACTGACTTGGAGCTGGTGTTTGAATTGTGAAATAACGAAAATAGCATTAATTTAAATCCAATACACTAGCAAAAACAAACAAATATTCTATTAAATGACATTATGCTACATACAAATAGTCAAATTATCATATTTATTTTTTTCAATCATTCGGAATGTTAACTCTTTTCAATGTTTATATTTTTTTGAATGACAAGTTATTTTCTCACAAAAGATGGATGAATATGATTACACTTATCATACATTTTTAACACAATTTCTAATATGATAACTATTATTTTAATCATATAATATTCAGAATCTAGAATTAATGTGTTAACAAGAGCATTCCTTCCCATTGAGTTTTCTCGTGGGTTTTGCTTGGTTGATTTGGGTAGATTAGAAAATGGCAAAACCGTCAAGTATTTGTGGCGACCTAAAGTCGCACGACTCGACTTAGTCACTCTTCTAAGCATGTTTTTTTTGCATTTTTGCGACTTGAAGTCGGCAACTAACCCTACTAGTCCCCTTATCAATTGTTGCCTAACCTCTTAGGCACACAGAAACAAACATGTGGATGACCAAAGACTAAGGGTGCAAACGGATCGAATATGGGTATTATCATATTCATATTTGATTGGCGGACACAAATACGGACACGGATCACCTCAGATATGAAAGATGTGTGTATCCATATCCTTAAAAAACAGACACAGACATGGAATGAATATTTTATAAACGGATAGGGATGAAAAAACGGATATATGTTGTGTACATATACCATATGTTGTGTACATATGGTGCGGTCATTTCTGAAAATTTAAGTAAAAGTTAAAATAATTATGAAAAAAACACTAATTTAAACATACGTAGAGAAAAAATATTAAGGGGGAAAATTGAAATAATGTTGTAAATAAAAAATTAGAAAAATATAAACCTGAAAAACTAATTTGACAAAATATGCTGCTTAAAACGGCAATTGTTATGTCATTTTCATTAAGTAAAAACGACATTTGTGATGTCGTTTTCGATTAATTCTTATTTTTGGAAATCATGCATTTTAAATTAAAAAAAATTGAACTCATTTTCAACGTGATAGAATAATTTTTGGGTATCACATTATGATAACATATTCATGTTCCTCTCTTTTTTGTCATCAATTCAAATACCGCATTGGTAACCCAAAATAGTATATTCTCCATGGAAAATTTCCAACCAAAAGTTGTAAAACTTTAGTAAAAAAAATTTAAATATTTGAGATTACGACGTACATCTCACTTTAAAAATATACATTTAATTTATACACAAGAGATAATCTTTTTTGGTTATTTTTATCATAAGTCGGATTCATCGTTTTTTATTTTTAGTTCAAGTACATATATTATAGTTTTGTTGAAATGTCTAATTTATAATTTTAAAAAATTAATTTCAAAAATCAACGAAACACTAACAATGTGGTATTTGAATTGATGACTAAAAAGAGAGGAACGTGAATATGTTATCAGAATTCCCAAAAAAATATTCTATCACATTGAAAATGAGTTCAATTTTGTTTAATTTAAAATGCATGATTTCTAAAAATAAGAATAAATCAAAAACGACATCACAAATGTCGTTTTTACTTAATGAAAATGGCATAATAATTGTCGTTTTTAAGTAAATGTTTTGCCAAATTAGTTTTTCAGGTTTATATTCTTCCAATTTTTTATTTTTACAACATTATTTCAAAAAATCCTTATATTAATTATGCGGATATTCGTGCCCAACCAAAATATGCATATTCGTATCCACCAAAATTCAAATTTTCATATCCATATTTGTATCCGCAAAACTTGAAAACTGATGTGCATATCTACCTGGATATGAGAACTAATATTCATATATGCTCGGATATGAAAAATGATATTCATATCCTTATAAAGCGGATATGGATACAAACTTTCCGCGAAGAGTCCATATCTGTATGCACCCCTACTATAGACACAATTCACGACTCCTTATTGTAACTCAGCTCCTACGTTAACCGACTCCTGGTCTTCAAATAGTCTTTGGTGGGATTCTACATGACAATACATAACTATTATGATTAATGATTAATTACAATTTGTCATTCCTGTGATAGTCAATGGATAAATATATTTAACGAAACTCCGAATAAGCTTGCTTGTGAAAACACAAAGAAATCAATTCGTTCTAAAGAATAGAAACTCGTGCCTTTAGAAAATGAGTCGTCATCTGTTTTTTTTAAATGAATTTCGTAGAAAACCACAAAAAACAGCATAAACAATGAGAAAACGAAAGGTGGTCAGTTAAAAAATAACCCACACATGGGGTGTAATGTCCAGAGATCTTGTTTCTAGGCTTTTGTTATTGTAGAATAATCTACAACCCAGCGATACGGGTCTCTCTCCCTTGATTCTGGTTGTTTTTTAAATAACACGTTCAAACTTGAGTTCAAAGTCTTCTTTAAATCTTGTCTCTTAAGTATAAAACAAAGATTTTAAATAAATACAAACACTACCCTTGTAATATGAAACTAATACAAGATAAACTGAAAATAAGTTTGGAATGTTGGCTCCAAAACGATCAAGTTTCGCCCTTGCTTTGCCTTTAAAGTGAATGAACATGAAGGGTGACTTGTTTGGAGTGGTTTAAAGGTGTGATAACACTTGGGGGATGAATTTTAGTGGGCTAGAAAAAGTCTACAGGGTGTCAGACATCCTATTTCCGACACTACGGGGACAACAAACATTTCGCTTCTAAGTAGTTTTTAAGGGTTTTACTTGGGATTTTTTTCAAGGTTTTTGTAGTATTCTAGAAGATACTTTGATTTAGAGTAATGGTGGGCATTTCAGGTTGATTTAGTGGGATTTGAGGTTAGTTTAGGGGTCATTTTGGTGGTCTGCGGCGATTAGGTAGGTAGTATTTTGCCAGTCGTGTAACTTTGAAACGGCAAGGCGGTTAGGTCTGAAACTTTGGGAGGATATTTAGGGTGATTTTGGATAGTGGATGGTGGTGTTGGATGATTATTTAGACGTGGTTTGGGTAGAGTTCGGTTAAGCAACAACGACTACCTCACTCATTTTGGGCTAACTCGGTTTAGGATTTTGAAATGGTTATTACTTCTAAAATGGAACCAACCTAAACTCAATTTTTTTGCAGGGTTTTGGGCACTTGAGAGAGGTGATTTGAGGCTGGAGAGAAAATTATTTATATGGTTTTTATGGGGGTTTAAACTAGGGTTTTTAACTAAGGCTTTTGTGTGGTTTGGTTGGGTTTTCTTACCTTGGAAGTTTGGTTTGAGGGGCTACGAAATTGGTTCATTTAATGGTGAAAACACGGGCTATAGTTGAGAAGTGGGAAAATGAGGGTGATTGGTGCTACAAGAACCTTAATGAGGCAAGCAAACGATTTGGCTCGATCAATCATTAGACAAGGGTGTCTATACTTCAAATTTTGTCTCAATATCATTTTGACTTTTCCATACTTTAGAACATGTCAATCACTCCTCATGTATTTTTGTTTTGTAACACTTTGTCCCTTGAACTTTAAGAATGTGTTAGTTTTGTAACATATTCATCATTATTTTTTTATATTTTTGTGTATTGTTTTCCAAGCATACTCGTACTCTTAAATTTATGGTAAATTTTGAAACAAATCATATATTAGATTTGGTTCAAATCTGGGTAGGAGTGTGTTCGGGAAACAACACAAACAACCAAACAATAACAATGAGTATGTTGAAAATCAATGACATGTTAAAGTGAAAGGGTAAATTGTTACATAAGTAAAGCACAAAAAGGTCGATCGACATGCTATAAAGTTGAAGGGGCGAAATGTTTTCAAGACGTAGATCAAGAAGCAAATTGTAATTAACTCAACCATTAACATAGTTACTACATTTATCAGATGAGGATACCTGTAAGGACGTGAGAGAGAGAGGGAAGGTATGGGCTGTGTATGGTTGGAGGTATGGGAGAGGAGTGAGGTGGTATGGTGGGAGTATGGGGTAGGTATTAGGTTTTGTGTTTAAAAACCAAAAACTCACCCTTTTTGCATCTTTTGTTGCCACTCGTGTTTCCACCCAAACCTCACCCTTCTCCTTGCTTTTCCGGCGACCAGTGGAGGAAGAAGGCGGCGTGGAGGCTCCGGCGTGAGGAGGTCGCGCGTGTGGAGGCGACGGGCGTGAGCGTTGCTCCGGCGGCTTCGTCTTTCTTTTGAGGTATGCCAAGCATTAGTGTGTTTTGTGGTTCTCCATGTTGGGGGAAGTTTGGGTCGGTCGCGGGAGGTCGGATACCTCGCCGGCGACAAGAAAACAGCGTAAAATCCTTGGCTGGTGCAAGGTTGCTGTCGACCAACGGTCGACCGGTGCCTTCGGGCGGTCGACCGGTGCTAGTGTAAATTGTTGTTTTGCCCAGAACCGGTCGGACGATGCCTTGGGGCGGTCGACCGGTTATGCCAAATTTCGTGGGTTCGTGTTTGATGTTGCCTGTTTCCGGTCGACCGAGCCTTGCGGTTCGACCGGAACTTAAGTTGTTTACTGCATGTTGGTTCGACCGATTAGTATATGCGTTCGACCGATTATATGACTTAGAATTGCTAGGCTGACCCTGTAATGTTCGGTCGACCGGGACCCTTGAGTCGGTCGACCGATAGTTGAATTGATTTTGACTTAGTCAGACCTAGGATTTTGACCTGTCCGGTCGACCGGTTCTTCCCGCTGGTTCGACCGATTGGAGACAGAGTTTTGGGCACTTTGTTCGACCGTTTGGAGGAAATCCGTTCGACCGTTACTGTTGGTTTCGGTCGACCGGTTTGCCTGATTCGGTCGACCGATGGGGCACAATACTGGTTTTCTTGTCCTAGTGAGATGTCAACTCTGTCCACGGAAACCCGTGTCCTCGCTTAGCGCGTGAGCCGGGAGGTGACGGTGGGGGCGTTCTGCTTGCCTGCCCAGGGACCGCCGTGTGGAAGAGTGTGGGCATCTGGGACGTGTCGTCTCCTCAGATGGAGGGCGACGTAGCCTTGATGTTCTGACTCACAGTAGAGTAGCAGGCCTGAGGGATTGAGGATCCCGGTGCACGAGGTGCACGGCTCGTTGGAGCATGTTGACCCTGCGGGCTGTTTGAGCTCGGATCGCTCGTGTAGACGAGGCGATGATTGTTCCACCCGATGCTGTTCCGGGTGATGATTGTTCTGCCGATGTTGTTCCGGCGGAAGTGCCGTCCGACGACGTTTCCGGGCGATGGTGTCCCACCGATGCTGTTCCGGTGAGGGTATGGACTGCCGACGATCTTTTCCGGCAGGGTAGTCTGGACGGGCTCCTCCAGATGAGTGGACCGACCTGGGCGACGGCCCCGTTGGTGAGGTGTTGACCTCGAGATTTCAGCTGATTTCTACTTTGCGCAGGCGTGCGGACGCTCCTCACCGATCCCTTGACTAGAGTAGTCGCGTGTGGGGTTCGTTGCGTACCTTCTGCTAGACCGTATGTGCCTACGGTAGGTCTCAGATTGGGACCCCTTACAGTTTGCGGACAGAGGTCCTGTGTTCCCCGTGGTGGGATTGTTTACCCCGTAGTGGGTATGTTTACCCGTGGAGGGATTGTTTATGTATCGCATTGATGCCATGCCATGATGACTAGTATGATAGGTTTCATTGACAGTCTTGCATGCATTTAGGGCTTGGTATACGGGGTTTCCTTTCAGGAAACTCAGGCATTGTTGTTGCACTTTTTATTTCAGGACCACAGTAGGTCCGGGTGGGTGGTGACCGAGGACGGAGCGCTTTGGAGTCGGATCCTCTTCGGCATTTGCGAGATCGTACGACTACTTGTATTTTCATTTCTTTCATCTGGATTGTAGTTGTACACCTTTTGTAAACTCCATGTATTTTGGGTGCACCCGGATTTATATATTTATATATTAGTGACGTTCCCGCCTTGAGTTGTCAGTTTTATTCGTTATTTCGAAATTTTAAATCTTCCGCTGTTTCGGGACGTTACAACTTGGTATCAGAGCGGTCGATTCCTGTGTCTTCGTCTAAAGAACCACCCTTAGGAGTAGTGTTAGAGGCATGCATTACTTTCTGTAGCTCATGCATGCATTGTTGCTTATCTGTTGATTGTTGTGGTGGCAGATGCCTCCGAGGCGTGTGAGAGGTACGCCCCTGCCGCGTAGTTCCAGTGAGGGGACGGGAGGCGCGGCATGGGAGGAGGAGCGGCGTACGCTCTATGGCACTATGGACAGGCTGGGCGAGTTTCTGGAGCGCCAGGCTGCCCGAGCTGAGCAGGCAGGACCTGGTGTGGTGCACGACAGGTTCATGAGGCAGCATCCTCCGACTTTTGAGGGCGGAGTGGATCCTGAGCTGGCTGAGGACTGGATCTTCACGATTCAGAAGATCTTCCGTGCGATTGGATGTGCACCAGAGCTGCAGGTAGGCCTGGCTACCTACGTGCTGAGAGGTCAGGCGTCGAGCTGGTGGAGGAGTACATCTGCAGTTGTGTTCGCCGACCGAGATGATGTGACTTGGGAGGAGTTTCTGGAGGAGTTTAATCAGAAATACTTCCCGCCGCATGTCAGAGATGCGAAGAGAGAGGAGTTCCTGGCGTTGGAGCAGAGGGATATGACGTTAGCTGCCTACGTCGATCGGTACAACGCCCTGGAGCGCTACTGTCCAGAGATTTATGTTACTCAGGAGCAGAGAGCGAGGAAGTTTGTGAGGGGACTGAGGAAGCAGTTGAGGTCTCGTGTTCTCACCAGTATGCCGCGGACTCTGGCAGATGCAGTGGAGTGCGCGACAGTTCTTGATCGGGACTTCCAGGAGAACTACCAGGAGGCTAGGAGACCTCAGGGTAGTGCAGTGGGGCGTGCAGCTGGCCGTTCCGCAGTGGTGGCCGGCAAGAGGCCTCGGTCTGATGGGGGAGGAGCGCGTCGGCCCGGGATGTGCGGTTCTTGTGGTGGAGCTCATCCGGGGCAGGAGTGTCCCCGTCGTACTGGAGCGTGTCTGGGTTGCGGCCAGATGGGGCACTTCATTCGAGATTGTCCGCAGAGGCGGGGAGAGCCGAGTAGGAGGCCAGGACCGCCAGCAGCAGGCAGGAGCGGAGGCAGTCGCGCAGTTGCACCACCGGGACCGAGCAGAGTCGCCGGGCGGGTTTTCACCATCCAGGCTGAGGAGGCGAGGGACTCCAACACTGTGGTGGAAGGTACTCTTTCTGTTTCTGGTCGTGTTGCTAGAGTCCTTTTTGATTGCGGTGCCACTCACTCCTTCATTTCGGAGAAGTTTGCTGGCGAGTTGGGTCGGACCCCTGAGCTGCTGACTGTGTGTTTGGAAGTCAGTACGCCCATGGGTGAGGTGGGCACTGTGGGGAGCTTCCTCCCCGGCACCACAGTTGTTTCGGGAGACCAAGATTTTCCGGCAGATCTGGTCTTGCTACCGATGGAGGACTTCGACGTCATACTCGGGATGGATTGGCTGTCCCAGTACGATGTTCGGGTCTTTTGCCGCGAGAAGAAGATTCTGATTCCGAGAGAGGACCTGCCAGATGTTGTGATCAGAGGGCTGAGAGGCAGAGGTCGGATTATGGTCTCGGCAGTGAAGGCACAGAGATTGATCCAGCAGGGATGCAGAGCTTATGTGGCTACACTGGTTGTGTCAGATTCTGAGTCGAGGAGTCTGGAGGACATTGAGGTGGTACGGGATTTCGCAGAGGTGTTTCCAGTGGATGTCCCGGGGCTACCGCCACACAGAGAGATCGAGTTCGGCATCGACTTGGTGGAGGGTGCGACTCCGCAGTCGAAGGCTCCGTATAGGATGGCACCTGCAGAGTTGGCTGAGCTGAAGAAGCAGTTGCAGGAGTTGATGGATACTGGGTTCATCCGACCTAGTGTCTCGCCGTGGGGAGCGCCAGTCTTGTTCGTGAAGAAGAAGGATGGGTCGTTGCGGATGTGCATCGACTACAGGATGCTGAATAAGGTTACCGTTAGGAACCGGTATCCCTTACCCAGGATCGAGGACCTGTTTGATCAGTTACAGACGGCGAAGGTCTTCTCGAAGATTGATTTGAGATCTGGGTATCATCAGCTGAGGATCAGGGAGGCAGATGTTCAGAAGACAGCCTTCAGGACACGGTACGGGCACTACGAGTTTCTGGTGATGCCGTTTGGATTGACGAATGCCCCTGCAGCATTCATGGACCTGATGAACAGAACGTTCAAGCCGTACCTTGACAATTTTGTGATTGTGTTCGTCGACGACATCTTGGTGTACTCGCCGGACTGGGAGCAACACCGAGAGCACTTGAGGATTGTGCTTGGCATCTTGAGGGATCAGCAGTTGTATGCCAAGTACAAGAAGTGCGAGTTTTGGTTGGATCAGGTGGCGTTCTTGGGACACATCGTGTCGAAGGACGGGATCTCAGTGGACCCAGCGAAGGTGGTGGCAGTGACGCAGTGGAAGGCTCCGACGAGCGTGACTGAGATCAGGAGTTTTCTGGGGTTAGCAGGCTACTACAGGCGATTCATTCAGGATTTCTCCCGACTTGCTTCTCCGCTCACTGCTTTGACGCGGAAGGGAGTTAGGTTTGCTTGGTCCCAGAAGTGCGAGGACAGTTTTCTTGAGTTGAAGCGACGGCTGACGACAGCACCGATCCTGACACTTCCGAGCGGCAGCGGAGGGTTTGTGATTTACAGTGATGCATCAGGGATCGGTTTGGGTTGCGTACTTATGCAGCACGGGAAGGTCGTGGCGTACGCTTCGAGACAGTTGAAGGATCATGAGAGGAACTACCCCACTCATGAATTGGAGTTGGCGGCGGTAGTTCATGCACTGAAGACTTGGCGGCATTATCTGTACGGGGAGCAGTTCGAGGTTTTCACCGATCACCAGAGCTTGAAGTACCTATTCTCGCAGAAGGAGCTGAATATGAGGCAGAGGAGGTGGCTCGAGTTCATTAAGGACTACGACTTCACCATATCCTATCATCCGGGGAAGGCCAACTCAGTTGCTGATGCACTGAGCAGGAGAGTTGAGGTGTCGGTAGCGAGCCTCTGCGTCCAGGAGTGGAGATTGCTTGAGTCCCTGTCAGAGTGGAGGCCGTTTGCTGGGTCAGCAGAGGGGGCAGTGATTGCTGGTTTGAGAGTTGAGCCGCAGACTGTCTCGAGAGTTGTGCAGGCTCAGGGTACCGATGCGGAGTTGGCTGGTCTGGTGCAGTTGTCTGCTCAGGAGGGATCTGATTTCAGCATTGGAGCAGATGGTGGTCTGAGGTTCAGAAGCCGTATTTGGGTGCCGAGGGTGGATGAGCTGAGAGAGGAGATCATGGAGGAGGCACACCGAGCACGATATTCCATTCACCCGGGGAGCACGAAGATGTATAAGGACCTGCAGCGAAATTTCTGGTGGAAGGGGATGAAGCGAGACATAGCGGAGTTTGTGAGCAGATGCTTGGTCTGCCAGCAGGTGAAGATCGAGCATCAGCGACCAGCAGGACCGATGCAGTGTATCGAGCTTCCCGAGTGGAAGTGGGAGCACGTGACGATGGATTTTGTCACAGGATTGCCGAAGACGAGGAGATTCCACGACGCGATTTGGGTGATAGTCGATCGACTGACCAAGTCGGCGCATTTCTTAGCGATCAGGACCACGTTGCCTTTGGAGGGTCTGGCTCGGTTGTACGTGGAGGAGATAGTCAGGTTGCATGGGGTGCCAGTGAGCATCATCTCCGATCGAGATCCACGATTCACTTCCAGATTTTGGGGGAGTCTGCAGCAGGCTTTGGGGACGCGTCTGAGATTCAGTACAGCGTTCCATCCGCAGACCGATGGTCAGTCAGAGAGGACGATACAGACCCTGGAGGATATGCTGAGAGCATGCACACTGGATTGGGCAGGGCACTGGGATGAGCACTTGCCGCTGATCGAGTTCGCCTACAACAACAGCTACCACTCGAGTATTGGGATGGCACCGTACGAGGCATTGTACGGGAGGCCTTGCAGATCACCGGTATGCTGGAGTGATGTGGGCGAGAGGCAGTTAGTGGGGCCAGAGATCGTGCAGATGTATGCAGAGAAGGTGGATGTGATTAGGAGGAGACTGGCCACAGCACAGAGCAGGCAGAAGAGTTATGCAGATCGACGCAGACGAGCGCTGAGTTTCGAGGTGGGCGACCATGTGTTTCTGAAGATCTCTCCTGCCCGAGGAGTCATGAGGTTCGGGAAGAAGGGGAAGCTTAGTCCGAGATATGTTGGACCTTTCGAGATCTTGGACCGAGTTGGTGAGGTCGCCTATCGGATTGCTTTGCCGCCGCAGTTTTCGGGTCTGCATAATGTCTTCCATGTGTCGATGCTGAGGAAGTATGTGGCAGATCCGTCGCATGTCATTGAGATTGCAGTTCTAGAGATTCAGCAGGACTTGTCGCTCGAGGAGAGGCCGGTCGAGATTGTTGATCGCATGGATCATCAGCTCAGGAGGAGGACCATTCCGATGGTGAAGGTCAGGTGGCAGCATCACAGCGAGCGCGAGGCCACTTGGGAGATCGAGGAGGATGTCAGAAGGCGGTATCCAGAGCTTTTCGGTGAGTGTTCGCTTTGATTTCGGGACGAAATCCTTTTAAGGAGGGTGGATTGTAAGGACGTGAGAGAGAGAGGGAAGGTATGGGCTGTGTATGGTTGGAGGTATGGGAGAGGAGTGAGGTGGTATGGTGGGAGTATGGGGTAGGTATTAGGTTTTGTGTTTAAAAACAAAAAACTCACCCTTTTTGCATCTTTTGTTGCCACTCGTGTTTCCACCCAAACCTCACCCTTCTCCTTGCTTTTCCGGCGACCAGTGGAGGAAGAAGGCGGCGTGGAGGCTCCGGCGTGAGGAGGTCGCGCGTGTGGAGGCGACGGGCGTGAGCGTTGCTCCGGCGGCTTCGTCTTTCTTTTGAGGTATGCCAAGCATTAGTGTGTTTTGTGGTTCTCCATGTTGGGGGAAGTTTGGGTCGGTCGCGGGAGGTCGGATACCTCGCCGGCGACAAGAAAATAGCGTAAAATCCTTGGCTGGTGCAAGGTTGCTGTCGACCAACGGTCGACCGGTGCCTTCGGGCGGTCGACCGGTGCTAGTGTAAATTGTTGTTTTGCCCAGAACCGGTCGGACGATGCCTTGGGGCGGTCGACCGGTTATGCCAAATTTCGTGGGTTCGTGTTTGATGTTGCCTGTTTCCGGTCGACCGAGCCTTGCGGTTCGACCGGAACTTAAGTTGTTTACTGCATGTTGGTTCGACCGATTAGTATATGCGTTCGACCGATTATATGACTTAGAATTGCTAGGCTGACCCTGTAATGTTCGGTCGACCGGGACCCTTGAGTCGGTCGACCGATAGTTGAATTGATTTTGACTTAGTCAGACCTAGGATTTTGACCTGTCCGGTCGACCGGTTCTTCCCGCTGGTTCGACCGATTGGAGACAGAGTTTTGGGCACTTTGTTCGACCGTTTGGAGGAAATCCGTTCGACCGTTACTGTTGGTTTCGGTCGACCGGTTTGCCTGATTCGGTCGACCGATGGGGCACAGTACTGGTTTTCTTGTCCTAGTGAGATGTCAACTCTGTCCACGGAAACCCGTGTCCTCGCTTAGCGCGTGAGCCGGGAGGTGACGGTGGGGGCGTTCTGCTTGCCTGCCCAGGGACCGCCGTGTGGAAGAGTGTGGGCATCTGGGACGTGTCGTCTCCTCAGATGGAGGGCGACGTAGCCTTGATGTTCTAACTCACAGTAGAGTAGCAGGCCTGAGGGATTGAGGATCCCGGTGCACGAGGTGCACGGCTCGTTGGAGCATGTTGACCCTGCGGGCTGTTTGAGCTCGGATCGCTCGTGTAGACGAGGCGATGATTGTTCCACCCGATGCTGTTCCGGGTGATGATTGTTCTGCCGATGCTGTTCCGGCGGAAGTGCCGTCCGACGACGTTTCCGGGCGATGGTGTCCCACCGATGCTGTTCCGGTGAGGGTATGGACTGCCGACGATCTTTTCCGGCAGGGTAGTCTGGACGGGCTCCTCCAGATGAGTGGACCGACCTGGGCGACGACCCCGTTGGTGAGGTGTTGACCTCGAGATTTCAGCTGATTTCTACTTTGCGCAGGCGTGCGGACGCTCCTCACCGATCCCTTGACTAGAGTAGTCGCGTGTGGGGTTCGTTGCGTACCTTCTGCTAGACCGTATGTGCCTACGGTAGGTCTCAGATTGGGACCCCTTACAGTTTGCGGACAGAGGTCCTGTGTTCCCCGTGGTGGGATTGTTTACCCCGTAGTGGGTCTGTTTACCCGTGGAGGGATTGTTTATGTATCGCATTGATGCCATGCCATGATGACTAGTATGATAGGTTTCATTGACAGTCTTGCATGCATTTAGGGCTTGGTATACGGGGTTTCCTTTCAGGAAACTCAGGCATTGTTGTTGCACTTTTTATTTCAGGACCACAGTAGGTCCGGGTGGGTGGTGACCGAGGACGGAGCGCTTTGGAGTCGGATCCTCTTCGGCATTTGCGAGATCGTACGACTACTTGTATTTTCATTTCTTTCATCTGGATTGTAGTTGTACACCTTTTGTAAACTCCATGTATTTTGGGTGCACCCGGATTTATATATTTATATATTAGTGACGTTCCCGCCTTGAGTTGTCAGTTTTATTCGTTATTTCGAAATTTTAAATCTTCCGCTGTTTCGGGACGTTACAATACCTCATTTGGTAGATTATTGATCTAAAATCAACCTGGATTAGGAATCCAAACCCAACACAACAACTTGTGAACTAAAAGTTTTTTTCAACAGCATTCCATACGTTACAATGTGATTACATCTCACTAATACGTAAATTTGTTTCAAATACAATATGCTTACCAGAAAACTTATGAATACGACACAAACATTAGGTGTATGATATAGCCATAATGCATGCAGTACAAGATTAATATGTTGATTATGAGGTGCAAGCGGACCTTAATGGGTCCAACATGTGTTTTAACCAAGTCAATCTAGTTAGGGAATAACAAAATAGCCAAGTGATATTCTTTCTAAAGGCAATACTTTGCAGGAATTGGTGTTTAAGTAACAAATATAATCCTAAATGAGAAAAAAATAAGTTTAGTTCCCAAAACTCAAAACAACTTCCTAGTGATCAGTACAAACACACACAACTTAAAGTTGAAGGCAATCATCTCCCATCCCAAAACGACAGAAAAACTCGAGTTCTCTTGAAAATATGAGAATATTTTCCAACGAAACTCTAGTTCTAGATTTTGAAGTTCTCCTACAAACCAACCAAACCCTCAACCCCAACCGATAATCGCATAATTAGCAAAAAAACAATTTGAAAGTGCAAAACTCGGAAACGAGAAACCTTTTCGACCAAAATGTAGTTCTAGAATTTCAAACTCTCCCACAAAACCCGAACCAATAATTGCAGCATTAATGGATGGCCATATGCCCCACCCTGTCACATACATGCCTCCACCCCCTATTCATTTACATGTTGAGATAGTTCACCACAAATGATTAGTTTGTGTTAATCGAGACTCCAACTTAGGGTGTGTTTGGTACGAGGGTAATAAGGAGTGAACAATTATCCCCCAATATGTGATTGTCATTTAATGGAGTTTCAGGGCATTCCTTTTCGGCACACTCGTAGTTTTTAAACACTTTGGATATAAACAATCGTCAACCATCAACATTTTGCCTCGGTGGCAAAAATAAATCGAAGCAGGGTTTAGTGTGAAGGAGGTCGCAAACAACAAGACACCAAATAGTGATAAAGTCCATAGGTAATGAGATTGTGCAACAAGTTGGTAAACATTGCACGTAAGCATGAACAGATTTTTGATTTGGTGAATCAAATATTAGAAGATAAATTGGTAGAAGCAAACAATGAAGTAAAAGAGCTGACAGAACTGAAGGCCACACCTACGCACATGTCGAAAAGAAATACAAATTCATCGTTCCAATAAGGCCAAAACTAAAGGAAGAGGAAAAAGTGGAAGATCAAAACAAGACAGCTCAAAATCATTGTTTGTGGATCATGTGTGCAAATGATAAGGCATGACTCTGAACTTGTTGTGCTAAAAAAGTGTGTGAAAGGTAGACATTGTTAGCTAATCAGTTGATCGACAAAAGTATAATAATACCAAGATCAAACTAACGAAACATATTTTTTTTAATACGAAGGACACTAAATTAGCAATTGACAATCCTTTAATCTTGTTATAATTTTTATAAACAATATTATTTTCAGCATTTTAGCAAATTTAAATGCAACTTTTGTGAATTATATGTCGTTGGGATACTTGAAATGTCTTAACAACAAAAATTATGGAGGCCACCTTGATAGACAGTTATTATACTAAAAGGTGAAAAGTATTTTTTATTACTGATTTGATGTATTAAACTATAATACACTTTACTTTATAAGAAGGTTGGAAAATAATGTTCAACGTCTAAGATTTCTAGTTTAATTGTACATGTATATTTTCGAATTTTTTTGTACAATAAGGATCATTCATATATTTTCTACGATTTGTTTTCATGCATGCATCAGTTTGTTTTAATGATTGCTTAAAACACATTAAAACAAACATTGAGCTTCGAAATTCATACCTAGAAGTTCTCTAAAACTTCTTGAAGATCCGGAGGCGTTGAGGATGCTTGTTGCTGCGTCGGATGCCTCCGAGTATTCACCAAACTCTAAACAAGATCGGAGAGAGAAGAACTAGCCTCTCAATCTCGAATAGGGTTTAGAATCTAATTACTAACCCCTCTTTAGTTCCCTTGAGAAGAAGATCTCTGAAAACTAAAACTAAACTTAAGAATTAAGGAAATTTCGTGGATAATTATGAAGAGAGAAGTTTGCACAAGGAGATAATGAATTAATTAATGAGGTAATGAGATAAACTTGTATTTATAAGTTCTCTCCAAATTACCTATTCATGTGCAACCTCTTGTTGGCTTTTTGGCCTTAATCTTATGTTTTGATGATTTAATCAACCTAATCATAATTAGAGTAGCACACACTATGCATTGCATATATATTGTATTGTGCTAACATCTACAAGTGATCAAGACTCAAGAAAGATTGAAATGAAGTCAAGACATGTAATTAAAGCTAAATCGAAGACATGTAATCTTGATTTCTTTTGAGTCTTAGGAACAAAGTGTAATTGAGCATACTTGAGCTAAAATCAACTTAATCACACACTAGGTTCCCTATAGAAGTCACACACGAAATTTCACATTATTTGAACTTCAATATATCACCCAAACTTAGACCGGAAAAACACAAAACCTGAACCCTAACTGTCTGTCCACATTCGGTCGACTGCAACATGTCGTTCGGTCGACCGGATGATCAAGTAATCCAATTTGTGTTTTCCTGCCTAGTTTCAGTCGACCGCACCATATCTTTCGGTCGACCGTTTGAACTTACTGTTCTGACCGTTATTCTTGTCGTATATGCCCAACGGTCGTATTCGTATTAAAACTATATACACCTCCATATACTTAACCAAACAGTCGAACCATGTGCCAAGTTCGGTCGACCGTTTAACCTTGTCAAGAATTCCCTGCTATCGGTCGTTACGATTTCGTTCGACCGATCCAATTTTCCCTCTACCGAAACGCTTATTCGGTCGACCGGTAACCCTGTTCGGTCGACCGTTTTCTTAATAGACTTAAGTGTTCGGTCGATCTATTCTTATTTCGGTCGACCGTATCCTTATCAAACCCAAGCGTTCGGTCGACCGTTCCACTTTTCGGTCGACCGTTTCTGGACAGACTTGCAGCCCGAATTTTCTGCTTTGTGTATCTTGCACAAAACCCTATCAAATCTTGTCCCAACAGATCTATTCTCTCTAATGCCTATATAAGGAGTTGTAAAACACATTTTAACACAACTCTCCCACTACAAACTTGTCTCAAACTTTAGAGAGAATCCCAAACACTCAAAGCTACAAACCTTCCACACTTAGTGATCATTTCTTCATCCTACTCAAGTGTGCTCAAAGTTTAGAGAGTGTTGCTCCACTCAAGCTTACAATTGTTGTAAAAGGAAGCAAGGACTTCGGTGAAAGCCCGAAGTGCCCCTCTCGGATTGTGAGAGGAAGATTCCAAGCTCGGCGAGGGTTGTTCGCGAGTTTGACGGTTGTAAGGCGTTGTCTCCCGGCCCGGAACGGGGAGCGGATAGTGAAGTCGTAGGCGGAGCTCGCGGAGTCGAGCGGAGCTTGCAAGAGAGGACTAGGACCCGGGTGGGGTGCCGAACCTCTATAAAAACGCCGAGTCGATTTGTGGTTTGCATTATTTTCTTTTACTTGCTTGTTTGTTTAATTTCCACTGCATTTACTCGATTGTCTAAACAAGTAGGTAATTAGGTGATTAGATTAAAAGTTATTAGTGGACCCATAACCTACACGATCCTACATTTGGTATCAGAGCCTTGTTAGCTAAATTTCATTACTTTACCGTAATTTTAGCATGACTTCAACATCTAATCACTTAGAGGGTTTATGCACCACAAGACCTCCTTTGCTTAATGGGTCAAATTATGATTATTGGAAAAATAGAATGAAAATCTTTTTAATATCAAATGACCTTAAGTATTGGAAGTTTATTCAAAATCCATACATACCCCCAAATGAAGATGATTTAGATTCTCTATCTAGGGCTCAAATGAAAGAAATTGAAATGAACTCTAAAATCATGAACATTCTTTATTGTGACCTTAATGAGGGAGAATACAATAGAATTAGGGGTTGTGAAAGTGCAAATGAAATATGGCATACGTTACAAATGCATCATGAGGGTGATATTAAAACTAAAGAAACTAGGGTTAGTCTTCTCATGCATAAATATGAAATATTTTCTATGCAAATCGGTGAGAACATAAGCGACATGAACACTCGCTTCACCGATATCACTAACTCTCTTTTGATTCTTGGAAGAAGGATAAATGAAGGAGAGATGACTCGAAAATTCCTCCGGTCATTGAGCAACGATTGGGAAGACAAGGTCGTGGCAATCGAAGAATCGCATGATCTTTCAAAATTGAAGATGGAGGAACTCATTGGAAATCCCATGACTTATGAACTTCAAATCAATCATCGGAAGGAGAAGGAAGCCACCAAGAAAACATCCACCTTGGCATTACATGCAAATTTAGATGAACCAAGGAGGAGTATAGAAGATGAGGACATAGAAGTCCTAGCCAAAGACTTCTTCAAATACCTCAAGATGGATAAGGGAGAAAAGAATGAAAGAAGAGGTAGAAGAAGTGAGAAAAGAGAAAAAGAAAAAAAGAGGGAGGAGAGTGAAAATGAGAGAAGAGAAAGGGAGAAGAAAAAGGAGAGAAGGGAGAGGAGAAAAGAAAAGGAGAAGAGCAAGAGAAGAGAAAGGAAGGAGGAAGCACACAAGGCTACATGGGATGATTCTTCATCACCATCATCATCGTCTTCTTCCTTGCAAAGTAGAAGAGAAGTGGCTCACTCATGCTTCATGGCTATTGAAGATCAAAGTGAGGTAGATTCTAACTCTTGTTCTAGTAATTCATGCTCAACTAAGTCTTATTATAGTGATAGCTCAAACTCTAGTGCAAATAATGAAAATTATACACATGATGAGCTTCAAAATGCATTCCATGACTTAGTTAAACAATATGAGATCATTTGTGATAAAAACAAGAATGCTAGAAAGTTAATCAAAGATCTCCAAAGCCAAATTGAAACATGCATGAATGAGAAGAATGAGGTGGTTGCTAAACTAGAAAATTATGCATCAAATTTTGATAAATTAAAAGCAACACCTATAAATTGTGAACAATTAGATCTTCAAGCTTGCAATGTGCAATTAAGAAAAGATCTAGAAAAATTCACACATGGAACTAAGATGCTTAACATGCTATTAGGTAGTCAAAGACAATCTTTGCAAAAACATGGGTTAGGATACAATGCAAAATTGAAAAACCATGTATCTCACACTACTCTAAATGGAAAGCACTTAGTTGTAAACCATAGTTCCTCAAGTGTGTGAGCTCCCAAAACCAAAATGGTTTGGGTTCCCAAAGCTAACATTCAAGGACCCAAAGTTGTTTGGGCACCTAAATCTACTCTTGTAGGAGCTTGAGGAGGAGATTGGTGGTGACTGGGTGAGCTCAAGAGTCAAATTCAAATCCGGTTGCATCACCAAATGAGATTGGAGCTAAATTCGAATTCAACATTGGTATAAATTCCTATCTATACAATTCATGTTTAAATTAGCTCTAATCTAGCTTCATATGCTAAATTGACATATCATATAGTTCAATTCATTGAAAATCATTCACCTTATTCATTGCAAATCATTTATCACATCCATTGTTTTTTTAAATGTCATATTGTAAATGGATGTTAGAATAAGGCTTAAATCGAAACTAAATTGAACTTAAATTGAATCATACTCATTGTTTCCATTTAGCCTTATTGATAGGGGGAGCTAAAATGATATACCTTTTATTAGAGCAATGAAGTGCAAAATTTAGGAGGAGCAACTTCATTACAAGACATCCAAATTCTATGCTTAATATCTTAATTAATTGTTGTTTTTGATGGATGTCAAATGGGGAGAGATAATTAAGGGGGTAACTTGAAAAACTTGATAAAAATGGAACAAAAACTATGCACATCCATAGGGGGAGCATCTATATGCATAGTTTACATATACAACTTTCAAGTATTAAGATATCGGTTGTCATCATCAAAAAGGGGGAGATTGTTGGCTTTTTGGCCTTAATCTTATGTTTTGATGATTTAATCAACTTAATCTTAATTAGAGTAGCACACTATGCATTGCATATATATTGTATTGTGCTAACCTCTACAGGTGATCAAGACTCGAGAAAGATTGAAATGAAGTCAAGACATGTAATTAAAGCTAAATCGAAGACATGTAATCTTGATTTCTTTTGAGTCTTAGGAACAAAGTGTAATTGAGCATACTTGAGCTAAAATCAACTTAATCACACACTAGGTTCCCTATAGAAGTCACACACGAAATTTCACATTATTTGGACTTCAATAGATCACCCAAACTTAGACCGGAAAAACACAAAACCTGAACCCTAACTGTCTGTCCACATTCGGTTGACCGCAACATGTCGTTCGGTCGACTGGATGATCAAGTAATCCAATTTGTGTTTTCCTGCCTAGTTTCGGTCGACCACACCATATCTTTCGGTCGACCGTTTGAACTTACTGTTCCGACCGTTATTCTTGTCGTATATGCCCAACGGTCGTATTCGTATTAAAACTATATACACCTCCATATACTTAACCAAACGATCGAACCATGTGCCAAGTTCGGTCGACCGTTTAACCTTGTCAAGAATTCCCTGCTATCGGTCGTTACGATTTCGTTCGACCGATCCAATTTTCCCTCTACCGAAACACTTATTCGGTCGACCGGTAACCCTGTTCGGTCGACCGTTTTCTTAATAGACTTAAGTGTTCGGTCGATCTATTCTTATTTCGGTCGACTGTATCCTTATCAAACCCAAGCGTTCGGTCGACCGTTCCACTTTTCGGTCGACCGTTTCTGGACAGACTTGCAGCCCGAATTTTCTGCTTTGTGTATCTTGCACAAAACCCTATCAAATCTTGTCCCAACAGATCTATTCTCTCTAATGCCTATATAAGGAGTTGTAAAACACATTTTAACACAACTCTCCCACTACAAACTTGTCTCAAACTTTAGAGAGAATCCCAAACACTCAAAGCTACAAACCTTCCACACTTAGTGATCATTTCTTCATCCTACTCAAGTGTGCTCAAAGTTTAGAGAGTGTTGTTCCACTCAAGGTTACAATTGTTGTAAAAGGAAGCAAGGACTTCGGTGAAAGCCCGAAGTGCCCCTCTCGGATTGTGAGAGGAAGATTCCAAGCTCGGCGAGGGTTGTTCGCGAGTTTGACGGTTGTAAGGCGTTGTCTCCCGGCCCGGAACGGGGAGCGGATAGTGAAGTCGTAGGCGGAGCTCGCGGAGTCGAGCAGAGCTTGCAAGAGAGGACTAGGACCCGGGTGGGGTGCCGAACCTCTATAAAAACGCCGAGTCGATTTGTAGTTTGCATTATTTTCCTTTACTTGCTTGTTTGTTTAATTTCCGCTGCATTTACTCGATTGTCTAAACAAGTAGGTAATTAGGTGATTAGATTAAAAGTTATTAGTGGACCCATAACCCACACGATCCTACACCTCTTGCCCATGATTTCATGCAAACTTTCATATAACCATCCATTATTTGCTATTAAATAATCTTAGTCAGGAATTAAATCAATTATGGACCAATTCCATGCATGATCTAATTAATTCTTAAATTAATTCTGCAGAAAACCGTCTGGACCGGTCGACCGTTTGGAGGTTCGGTCGACCGTTCGAACCAAGTTTCGGTCGACCGTTATACACTCGGTCGACCGTTCTCAACAGTAAAACTATTTTATCGCAATGTTCGGTCGACCGATCGATAGATTCGGTCGACCGTTCCGAACAGACGAAAATTCTCTGTTATCGGTCGAGACGTGTCCGGTCGACCATGCACCGACCGGTTGACCGTTGAGCACTGTTCTGCTGATTGGTCAAATTTCGGTTTTACCCCTACAAAATTTGATATTTCGGGATTAGTAGTAAATTCACAACTTATGTAACATATTATCCTATGTAACGATAAATCATTACACCCCATAATATTTACATCACATATGAATTTAATTTAGATTCTAATTATGTTATTAATCATAACATAATTTTGATTTTGCTTGTTCACCCCATGTGTCATATTTTCTACATGAAACCCGACACATCTTATGAACTCGAAATCCTCATTTCTTGTTTCCCAGTTTTGTGGTGTGACCTATAGGAGGATCTAAACTAAGTTGGCAGTGATATTAATGTAGGATTTCATGTTTAATTGTGCTTATATATTTTTCGAATTTTTATGCATAATAAGGATCAATTACAATTTTCTACGATTTATTTCATGCATGCATCGGTTTGTTTTAACAACTAGTTTCAAAAACTTATTAAAACAAACACAATGGACTCCGAAATTCATACCTAGAAGTTCTCTAAAACTTCTTGATGTTCCAGAGACGTTGAGGAAGACGATCGTCGCTTCTCGTTGCGCCGGATGCCTCTGAGTGTTCACCGAAACCCTAAACAAGGTTGGAGAGAAATGGGCTAGCCAATCAATCTCCAAACAAGCTTAGAATCTAGCTACAAACCCTTCCTTAATCTCTGAGATTTCTCCTTCCAAAGACTTAGAAAACTAAGAGAATTTTCGTGGCCTTTTTTGTGTCGAATTAGGAGAGAAAATAATTAGAAAAATATCTAACTTAATTAAGCAGAATAAAGACCTATTTATAGCCTCCAATCTTACTCTCAATCATGGCTATTCTTAAGCCACGTTTTCTTGACATTTTCTCTCTCAAATTAATTCCATAATGTATTACATGCATCCACAAAACGTTTGACCAAGTTTGGAGTCAATCCAACCATTGATCAAATTAATCTCTTATTTATCAAAGGCAGAAAATCGATCGAGGTTCGGTCTACCGAGTCCCACTCGGTTAACCGAATATGTCTCGATTGTTTAACCGAGTATTAGACGGATGACCGATGCTTAAGGAGAAAAATTCTCCTTAACCGATCAGACGAATTCGGGTCTAAAACCGAGTGCCATTCGGTTAACCGAAAATATCGGAATTGGACATGTTTCGGTCGACCGTTCCTGGTTCGGTACACCGTACCAGAGTTCCAGGCACTTTGGTTAAGTTCGGTCAATATACTATGACTATCTGTTCCACGTTCAGTTGACCGATCCACAGATCCTTCGGTCGACCGAACCATAACGGATTACCAAACTTTTACCCGATTTTGCCTTTTCAAATTTTGGATTTATTTCCAACAAAATTTGAACTTTTGGGGGTTTTAGCAAATTCACAACTTATGCAATATATAATCCTATGCAATAATAAATTATTGCATCCCATAATATATGCATCTCATATGAATTTATGATGATTCTAATTATGTTATGTGTAACATAATTGATTTTACTTGTTCACCACATGTGTCATATTTTCTATAAGAAACCTGATACATCATATGAACCAAAAATCAAGCTTCTTGTTTCCCGGTTTTTGCGGTGTGACCTATGGGAGGATCTAGACTAAGTTGACAGTGATATTAAGAGCTTAATATCACAAGCTATAAGCGGTATCTAGCTACACATTATAGCTCCCAATTAGTTAGATGTCTTAATTCCACTCGAACCAAAACCCGATCCATTTAGTGATGGAGTGCACCACTTGTGTCTGTCTCTTGCCTCATGATATTAAGAATACACAAAGTAGTATTGTGTCATCTTTGTATTAGTATTCATTTATTGATCTCTTTAAGCTAGTTATAAATATGTGACTTAACTCAAATCACATTGTGCACATTATAACTTTGCTTTATCAAGGGGCCCACTAATATCATCACTCAATTAAGAGGGGCAATGATATTCTTTTGACTAACTATCTTCTCCAACAAAAGTCATACTTAATCAACCAATGCCTTTACACTACTCTCATCGATAGTTCAAGACACAAGTCTAATGAAACAATTCTTAAGTGATCGGATATAAGTCTCATTTCAAGGACCAATGACACAGTAAAATATTAATGACACAGAAACACATTTCTATAATATTTTACTTATTAGGTCAATTCGGTATACAAAAGTAGTATTTTCCTCTTTTGCGTACCCGTGTTGTCACTCACTTGTAGAGCTACAATGATCTATGACCAACACGACAATCTTAACTCGGTAATTAATGTCTCATGTTAATTACCATGATTGCGAATATCTTTTGTTTTATGTAAACCAATATCTTTTAGAGCTCTACGGTTAAGGACCAAGAGTCTCTTCCTTAACATTTCTAAAAGACGAATAACATAAACAAGGAACAAAATGATTTCTTATTTAATTCATAATAATTGACATTTAAAAATAAATTTTTTAGAACACATTCCCTTCACAACGAACATTATTTTTTACATTGAAAGAACGCGGGAGAACACGTTCCAAATTGAGGGGAAGTGCGGATATTTTCACATGTGCTGTGAAAGTGCGGATAGATGGAGAGAAAAACTCCCAAATTTATGCATTAAAAATTCCGATATTATCTTATTACTAGCATAACCACGTGTTGTCTTAATCTACATTCTAAATTGAGATGAATTGTGGATGTTTAAAATAGAAAATTAAACACGATCAGTCGGTCTCACTATAGAATTATTAAATTAAAATATTTTGACTTGAAAAAGATGAAAAATACAATAATTCTTACTAGTTCTGTGACTACGTGTGACACTAGAATATAAAACACACACATATTATTTAGAAATTCATAAACAATTTGAACACGAGTTACATATGCTTTACCCAGACTCAATCTGCAACGTACTCAAAACAGAGAAAAATTTAAAAATTTAAACATACAATCAATTGAGGACATTACGAAAAGACATACACACACATGTGCACCAACATATATAATATATATGTGACCGAGTTTACAAAAGAATGTGATTACATGAAAAGCTCATGAACATGAAATATACATATGTAATCACAACCACCTCAAAAGGAAGGAAATCGGGATCTGGTCCCGAGCACCTCCTCCGCAGTCACCACCCTCCTAACACCGTTCCCGGCCTGAAAAACAACATGACTATGCCTGAGTTTCCATAAGGAAACTCCGTATGCCAAACCCTAACACATGAATGGACAATGAGTACGAAAAACCATAAAAACACAAGCTCAACCACTGAAAACCACCAACAGTTGCCTCATTCACCGGAGCCACGATTTTGCCTCATATACCGGAGCCACGATTTTGCCTCATATACCAGAGTCACGGTTTTGCATCACTCGTCGGAGTCACGGTTTGCTTCAATGTTACCGGAGTCACAGTTTTGCATCACTCACCGGAACCACGACTTTGCCTCATTCACCGGAGCCACGACAATAATCACAACATGCTCAAAGAGCCCCCAATGATCTCTATAGGGTCGGCTTGTCCGTTTGTTGCCCCAAAATGGTCGGTGAACTCGTTGCCTTCTAGACGATCAACAACCACAAGTAGAACACCAAAACTGTGTAAAAATGGTCGAACAAAAGCAGTCCTTCGGTCGACCGAATCCTCACCTAGAAGACTGACCCAACCGAAAAATCCGCTAATCGGTCGAACGACAAAGGGGACCCGTTCGATTGAAAAGCACCAGTAAGAAATCATTTTCGCAACCCACGATTAAACGGCCGGACGACCCAAAACTCCCGGTCGACCGAAATCCACCAGTAGGATTCACCAACAAACCACACTACACGGTCGACCGAAACAACACATCCGATCGACCAGCCATTAAGTTAATTTAAGTTGTCGGTCGGACGAGTCAACAGGCGGTCGACCGTTTGGATGGTCAACGCCCCAACCGACCTACGACAGTACTTTCGGTCGACCGACAAAGGGGTTCCGTCTGACCGAAAGCACCCAGAGCCTTCATTTCTCGCTCAAATTGCACAACCAGTCGACCACCCCAAATGTATCGTTCGACCTGTGCGAAGGATATTGCCCAAAATACACTATAACCGGTTGACCGAACGCAGAACACCAGACGACCGTTTGTAGTGCAGAAACAACTGTGCAGGTCCGACGGGCCAATCAACCTACCGTCGACCGCTCCCACTCCCACACTAATAATAGGTGAGCGCAAAAGCAAACTTGACATACCTTAAGGCTTGAAGAATCCTTTGAAGAACCAACAACGGACGCTTCCTCGCAAAACCTCTTCTACTCCGACGAACTCCTCGAACTCGTCCACCCCGACTCCGGCAACGCCTGAGCTCCTCCGAGCGTCGTCAAACTCCCTCCACGACTTCCCCGAGCTGCAATAGAAAATGGTTGAGGGAGAGAGACGCGAGAGAGAGAGAAATGAATCCCACCTTTATATCCTTCTCCGAACTCATCTCAGCCGTCCATCTCAATCCCTCTCAAAACCATCGCCTAACCACAATTAAACCATTAAACAAGGGTCATGATATAACACAATCCATTCAGTTACCACGTCAATCATGTAAATCCGATTACAACCCAAACCCATTTCTACCAAATCCAAACTCGCATTTTCCGGGTCGAGTTATCATCACCCAAATTGCCACCCCAACTTCCCACCCATTTCCACACCATTCTCCCTAATCGACGACCAACCACCAATTTCCACCTCCTTCGGGAGCAGCAGCGTCAGCATTTGGGTGTTACAACCCCGCTCGCATCCCAATCCTTTCCGCAACCATCTGCAATTCCAACAACAGCGACGAGGATTGCAGCGGAAGATAATGCGGAGGCGGAATCGTGGAGTGGATTTCCGCAAGCCGAGGTAATTTTACGCCTAAATAATAAAACGGTAACTGAAAGTTTTGTACGGCACTGCTGTTTTCTAGAGATCTTTCAGATAAAAATGAAGTTCGAAATCGTTCGGAAACCAAAAATGACTTACATTACTGTTGAAATACGGTAACATTTGGTCTGTAACATTAACATTTTGCATCAATTTGATTCCCAAAAATCAAATGTGATTTACGTTTGATATCTGAAGTTTAGAATGTTCATAGTAGGACTAGGCTATGTTTGGGAATTGATTATGGGATTTGATCAGATTTTAGAAAATCTAATAACAAATGTCATTTCAAACGAATCCTAAGTCATGTAGAATTTTCGGATTCCGCCTTTCAATACTCCTCTCGAAATTTTCTTTTGACAACATCTGTGTAGAGTATGTGGTGGTAGTACCATGAAAGATTTAAAAATTCGAGAAGATTCATCAAAACAACTCATTTGTATTGACGTTTTTGCTTGACTTGAAATGCAATCCCAAGTTAAACCACTCCATCGAAACACTCATGTTTTTGTATTTAGTTCGTCCTGCATTTTATTTAAACCATCAGAGGTTGCTCATACATGTTATGAATCAAAAGTGGTGTAGATTTTTATTCTCGAATAATGTAAGATCATCATGTTCATGTCTCAATAAGGATGTGTTGGATCAAGACTGTAACAATCTGTCGCAGTTCAAGGAGGAAACCTCTTGATATGCTGTTGACTGCTGTTATTTAGCATAAGAAACCATTACTGCTTCATCGTAAGCCACATTGCTTCGTTATTTTCACTCATCATATTTTTTAGGAACACAACATATGAAACAATGCTAATAGTGAGGGTAATTATTACTAGTAAATGATATGTTATGGATCAAAATTATAACAACAGAACCCATTCCAAAACAGAAGGCATAGGTTAAAGTGAATGGTGAAAAATGGTATTTTGCTGTCGATGCTGTTGGATTCGTATGAACTAGAGAGATTGGAGTCCATGAGTCTATGACACTATAGATCTGCAATAATGGTGCTGTAGCATTGATGGTTCATGTTTTACTCTTTTACTAAGTCTCACACTAACCAATGATTTTCACCCAAAAAAATATGATAATTCAGAATTTTGGAGATGATCTGGTATAACCTTCAATTCAGAGGAAGATCCAGTCGTTTAGATAGCAAACACTACCTTGTACTTCATTGACTCATCGTGCAGCCAAGAATCAAGGACTGCCTGTGAAGAGTGGACTCCTAGAAACATTCAAGAGTGTTGCTTGTAAATTTGTAATAAAGCTGAAATACATATGCCATCTTTAAACCTTAATATTTGTTTCCCAAGAAGGCTCGTGCCTCTAATAAATATGCCTTTTCTTCATCACTCCCTGCTGCCATTGTTAGAAGTGGAGAGAAACAGTGAATACAACCTCTTGAGAAGAAACATGTAGCAGAAGTTGGGCATGCAACATTCTAGCCTAAATGCATTTCATCCACATTGAGTCCACTTGAAATAATTCATGAATAGTTTGAATCACATGAAATGTTCCAGACTACAATGTTTGGCTTGAGATATAATTATGATTGGAACCATAGAGATTATAATCATATTGTTATATTTATTACGTAAAATGAGTACATAGTTAATTGTTTAGACATGGATGGGGGTTTTTTAACATCCCAAATTTAAACACATTTTCGGAACTAGAAGCGTTGATAGTAGGTTGGTTGCAGAAGTACAACCTTAGTTTTTTCATTGTGCATTATGACTAGTTAATCTTACTAACAATAAGTATCTCATTAGCAATACTTCATCTTATTTTGTTAGGTTTCTTGATGCCTTTAGAATCCCACCTGGAACTACAATGTTGGAAAAGAACTTGCAAGATTGTAGAAGATCATCAAAGGAAAAGATACTAATATAAAATGGAAAAACCCTCCACCTTGGAGGGGAAAACCATGACTCATAGCACCTACTATAAATTTTAATTAATGAAAGAAAAATTACACGAGAACTCTCCTCAACCCCTTCCATAGCAAGGTTAGTCTAACCACCTTAATAGACCAACTTAAACACCAAAAACACTAACCCACCCCATCCATGGACTGAATCTCCCATATGTTTTTCTCGAAGCCTCCCCAATTCCGCACCCCAATTCTACATCTTTGCTTTTTTACAATCCTTTCTCTTACAAGGCTTATGTATTTGCACCCTTTTATAGACCAAAACAACAAAGACAACTTTCCTAATCACAAAAAAGCATGTCCCAAAAGATCATGAAAACCAATTCCATAATCTCCCATAAAATAGTAAACTAGGCTTGAATTTTTGTCCCCAGCAGACGTTTGCCAAAACACTTTGTCATAAGTGTTGGTAGAACCAAGCAGATGTCTGTTGGAGAAAATTTAAAATAACTTTCTTTGAACGTCTGGTTATCGTTTCCTCCCACATGAACTTCATTTGTGCTTCCTCCACACTATAGACAACCACAACTCCACTCCAAATCCGGATTTGAGACGCATTCTCAACATATTTATACATCATAAGCACGTCTATACAAATACAACTTTCCTCTATAGCATCAATAATAACTAATAATTACTTTGTTCTCCAACCATTCAAGTTTAACATTTTGAAATCAGTCAAGATATAAAAGTTGTGACTTCAAAAACCTATAAACCTCAATTCTGAGCAATATAGTTTTATAATCATGCATGAAGAATTAACGAGGCAATGATCATCTCATTCAATAAGACAATAATAACATGTAGATGAAGTATCATCAAATAAAATGTATTAAAAAATCATGATGCTTCTGAATCCTTCATTTTTGTCCATTCCATTAGTTTACTCCACTCTAACGGAGACTTTGAGAGGCATATTAAAGCTTCCAAGAAGTTTGATAATTGTAATTTCAATTCAAAAGGAGGATTATGCATCAATGTCGTCATTTTTTAGAGTTTCATGAATTCATTATGAAATCAACAAATATAAAATAGTGTTTGTGGAATATATTATTACTTGCTTTGTTTTTATCTTGAATTTCCTAACTATTTGTTTGTATGCATCCCCTCCTCTTGTTCTGTCTGTATCATGCAATCTTCTCCATCTAATATTTTGGTACCTGTCCTTATGTTTCAACTTTCTAATGTTGCATTGCTTTTTGCCTAATGTTGCTATTAAGTGAATGACTACTTACAGTCACTTGGAAATCGATATATTTTGCACTTATACTAAATTATTGGGGTTCAAATCTCATCCTTTAACTGGGAAATAAACCAAACCTGTAAATTTTTACCTTGTCTGATGGCAAGCAAAATAGAAGAGCAAACATTATGCTTATCCCACATTCTGTTTTTTTTTTAAAATGCTCGCTTTCCTAACCCTGTGACAAATTACCTATGATTAGGGATTTGAATGTGAGCTCGACAAATCAAAAGAATAATTGAGGTTGAAGTTAGCCCTACTAATGATGTGGTGTCATATGATACACTTACCTTGTGTTTTTTTAAAGGGAGGTGGTGGACATATAAAAAAGAAACTACCACAGAAGTGCAGATTTTAGCTAGAGTTATAACGCTTATAAGGTGGTGGTTTGACATTCTTTAACAAGGTTCTTGTTCGGGGTCGCAAGGATAGGTATGTGCGTAAACTTTGAAGGTGGACAGCTGGACATTGAATTTTTGTGCATTTTTGGTTTTGTAAGCTCCTCAAACTAGTTTGGGATTAGAGGCTCCGTTATTGTTGTTTGGATTTCGCAAGCTATCCATATTCATATTATTTATATAATCATGCTCTTATGTTACTGTGGACATGTACGAGTTAATTGGTTATGTATGGAACAATAGACTATGAATTGTGGTTCCACATTTATGACTTTATTATGGATAGTGATTATGGAGCCTTTTGCGTCACTAGAATTCACTAGGAAATGTGACCGGACTAAATGTGAACTAAGATTTTTTAATATGGCACAAAAATAATTACTTTTTAGGAGAATCCCCTATTCCAAGGCAAATTTTGAGTTTTTTGAATTCACCAACTTTTATGAAATCTTGAGTACTTCTCATTCGCAAAATTCAAAATTTGACCTTTGAATCTACAGTTGATATTTTTACATATTGCAGTTTACTTAGGGTGATATGTCCGGCATCTCTATTATTCCTTGTGGTATCCCTATGATATAAATGCTGGAAAATAGAGTTATGGAAGTGTACATGACTATGATTAGGAGAAAGTGGTAGATGTCAAAAATACCATTGACGTAAATTAGGCAAATGGGTACATGACATACAAAAGTTATCACAAGTAATTCTAAGGAAGTGTATTCATATGATCAGGAGGGAGCAATAAATGTCAAAAATACCATTGATGTAAATCAGCAGGCACATAGGGTAAACGACACACAGAAGTTATCCTCTAGCAGTCTCGCACAACAAGAATTGCACTTCAGGGAAGAAAGAAAATTGTATTTTGCAAACTTGAATCTGAGGTCTTCTAAGGAAAAGAGTAATGCAGCACTTTAGGGCCGTAGACTCGTAGTTGAAAATAGTTCAAAATGTTTTGCAAGATCGTAGTTTTTAAACTCACTTCTGTATTGATCTGTAGATATGATTAATTTCTTTTCACGAAACTAATTTAGTTTTGCTGCTAAAGCTTCCTAGATTAAGTTGGATCTACACTCAAGTTATCATCTTGATCCCAGAATGATGGGTTAACTGCATGAACTTAACATTGATGTAACTCATGAGTAATGACAAATACGTCGTATTCAGTTGTTCGTTCTGTTTTAGCATCATTTGATATCACCCATGCTAGCTATATTCTATATTAGTACCATTATTTCTCTAAGTATCACATTCTACTTGGTTAGATTTATGTTATTTTTAACCGATTGTAAGTTCATAAATGCGTCCAAGTTAAGGTTGATGCCCATTCTTCCGTGTAGATAATAAGTGACACAGTATGGTAACAAGCGTCTATTTGTTATTTAATAAAAGAGGACAAAATATTAGTCATCGGTTTCGAGGATAGTATTATGTAAGCTTTGTATAGGTTGATGAACTAGTATGTTAATGGTAATGAAATTGGCTAGCAAGTGGTGATTGGTTCCCACGGGTTTATTACTGGATTTGTTTTATGCTAGGAAGCACATACACTTTTAAACGGTCTTCGTGTCCGAGTCGTGGCCGTGTCGGACACCGACACTCCTCGAACACGTGTGGGACATGCCAGATGGCGTGTCCAGGGCAGTTTCGACATTTCGCAGTGGTGGACACGGCTAGGACATAGGAGGGACACTCCTTGGACACGGTGTTCACATTTGGACACGATGACGAGCTGTCGTTAAGCTCTCAAAATACCACAACTTATATCCTAAACTAGCAATGATAAGTAGGGATCAAATCCACAAGGAAGAAGTTAAGAAGTAAATCTTAATTCACAAAAACTATATCGAAAGAAAAACGGAATTAATGTTTTGCGTTTAACTATACTAACACAAAACAAAAACAAAACTTATCTAAATGAAATTCTATATAAAACGAGTTCTGGTACGGAATCCACAAGTAATTTATGTTGATGATTTACTTATTACCTATGCAATTACCTTAGTAAATTAGGAAGATGTGTTTGGACTAGATAGTGAGGGTGCTATCAATTTACACTATCCTCAATATATCATACGGGTGCAAACAACTTATGTGATACAAAAAACCTAGATGGTTAATTCATGCATTCACATCTATTAAATTAATAACAAACAATACACAAGTTATTAAATCCCTACACTTAAAATCTCACAACAATAATTTTGACTTGTAAAATGAATTAATCTATTATGTCTAATTGTATGCAGCAGACAACCATCAACATACAACCACAAAGTCAAGTTCGTGATTCTTAACATGCGATAAATCAAACAGATGAAGAAGTTACTAGAATAATTTGCAAATAACATTGAGGTAGCAAATTACATCAACACATCATACATACTTCATCTCCACCCTAGAGAATTATTTAGCTACTCATTGTACGAAACAAATAACAACAAAATTCTGAAACTCGATTCATAAATGAGAAACTAGGATTTAAAAGAGTAGAAAAATGTTTAAAAATTGGAAGAGATGACGGAGAAGCACAGACATCAGCTCCTTCTTGTCCAGCAGTCCCAACAACAATTTCTCCCCTTCCGGCCAACCCAAATAACACTCCAACTTGCTCCTTTTGATGATGGTTTGGTTGGGGAATAGATTGGGAGACTAGGGTTAGCTTTTTCGGATTCCTTGATGAGTTTTTTTCTTGGAGTTTTGTGAGGTGACGAATTTTGAGGGATAATTCTCCATCTTTCTTTCAATATGGAAGGTTGAAATAATCTTGGAAGATTTTTGTGATGTCACGGGGATCCTAATTAGTAACTTTTCATTTCTTCAAAATCTTTTCTTTGTAAAGATTTGCAATCATCTACAAAAACGACAAAAGAGTAATATTTAGAGTAGATAATATCCAATTTTTTTCTTAATTCATGATTATTTCCATAAATATGCTTATGATTATGATAATAATTATGCACTAAATGTGATATTATCACACGACGACATTTGTGAATTTTAAATGTTTTGTTATTTTGGAGATCGGGGGGGGGGGGGGGGGAGATAATGAGAAAGTAATTTTGTTATTTCACAAAAGAAAAGACATATCAGTTCTACCTGAGTTCAGTAGGCATGTGAATGTAATCCTAAGAAATTAAAGATATTTTGGTTCAAAAGTTTCCACATTCCCTTATTCCTATTTAATCCTTGTTTTAAAGTTTTTTTCTAACAATTTTCCAACTTAATGAAACTGAATTATCCTCACTGAAGCATGTAGTTATGTGTATAAGCTTCTATTTTCTTGTAAAAATCATTAAACTCCCAAGAACAAGGTATTGCATTTTAAAAAGTTAATACTTACATTGAAAAACTATATGCTAAATAAAGGTAGATTTGATTACATAACTGCTGATATTTAATTTGGTAAAACCTGTGTTTATTAAGCTGTGATTAGTGAAAAAAGTGATTTTTTGTTGACAAACATTATGATATACCACTTAAAATGATAAATGATTAGACATCCTACATATAGAATTACCAGTTTCAATGTTTATTTGCATATCTAATATCAATAGTAATTATTGTGACAACTTGATTCGATATATATTTGTTCAATTTAGTGAAATATTATTACCTCCGTTATTAATAAGATTTGGTCAAGTCCCACAAGGGGCTCTACACTTCAAAGGTCGACTTTTAAAGGAGAGACTTGTGAGCTTTATAGGCCATAACATATTTTAAATCTTACTCGATATGGGACTACAACATAAACATTAGTCGATTTAAAATTGCCATTTTTAAATGTGATGGCGAACTATAACACATGCGACCATAATTCAAGCAGTTAGAATAAGTTTATGAGGTATCACTTCTTAGTAATACGTCATAGTAACCAGTATCAACAAATGCATGGTGAAGTAGTTGTAAACAGTCCCTAGAAAATTTAAGCCTAAATGTCATCTTGAATGGGCGTGTTTTTGCTTGTCCGATGGCAAATGTACGTCTCAGTCCATGTATTTCTCACTGAGTTTCAAGGAATGAATGTCCAAAAAGAGAGGCCAAAAAAAGGCCCTAGAGAATAACTTGTTCAAAAAAAGGTCCACAGTGAAAAAAAGTTTTATTTATCTGTGGACTCCAAGATAGAAAAACTCAACTTTTTATGCTCCAAGTGACCAAACCTCTGAAAATAGGTCTTCAATTTGACATCTTCTGAAAAATATTTTTCAAAGGATAAACATATTTTTCAGATTATATCAAAGTGAAAGTTTTTTTCCAGAAGTTGGACCACTTGGAGCATAGATAGTCAAGTTTTCCCCCAAGATATTGCCACTTGTAAGCTTGGGTACCGGGCAGGCCCGAGCCCGTCGGCCAGGGAGGCTAAACGTATCCCAGGCCCAGCCCGGCCCGGTACCCAGGCTGAGCCACTTGGCCTGCCTATCACATATCTCAATTGTATGCTATTTATCTTAACATGTAAAACATTTGCATTTGGATAACTACTATAGTATTATGTCTTATATCACAATGTCCTTCTCTTTACCATAGCTGATTTTAGATGTTTACTATGGTTTGTTGCACACTAGATCATTTTCGAATTTGGACTTGATTGATCTTTCATATTTCTATACTGGAATAGGACACTGTCAGCATAATGAGCATCTATGGCCTTATTTGAGTTATGGTATTTGATTGAACTGGCCTTCAGTGAAATCTAGGGATAGATCCAGTTCATGATGTGCAGCAAAAGTAATCCCAGTAATTTGTAAGCTGAAGGATAGGTCGTCTTTTGGAGTTCCTTACCAAAGATGTCACCGATACATCTAATTTTTCAAAGCATATAACACAGGGCGGTAGACAATTACCAATAATATCATGGATTCATGTTTTCAAATTTCTATAATATAATAGCACGCCATGAAAAAGGTCATCAAAATAGAGTTGGGGGTACTTGCATTTTTTATTGTTCTTTAAGGGTGTAAAACAATATACGAGTTACGTTTTTTATATTGTTCTTTAAGGATGTAAAACAATATAGTTAGAAGGAGTATCAACTTTTTTATGTTGTGTGGGGATTGCTAATTAATATTTTGCACATGGAGACGACCTTCAATTTATTTTCCTTTCAATTTCTTATTTATTCATTTTGTTATCATGAAGATAAAGTAGGCATTTTTGGCTTAAAAGCTTGGCCCTGCATTGTTTTCTGCGTAAGCCTGAGCAACCTTGTAATTATTTCTAACTGCAGGGGGGAATTAGCAGTTCCAGCTTAATTCAAACAAGTTAACAAGGTGTGCAGCTTCATTCACCTAAAGCAATCTGTGCCTGTTTTTTATCATTATTTGTGTCACTTTTTCTTTTGAAATATCTTTACATTAGAAGTGTTTTCGTATGTGCTGAATTTTTATTCTTTGATTTTTTTATGTTGTATTACGGGATGAATCTGTTCTTTTGCACTGAATTTATTTTTTAATCTTTTATATTTTTAAGCATATTGATACGAGCATCTTTCTCCATGTGATCATTAAATGGAGTGCATCATGTAAACAGCAGTTCTAAATTCTATAAGATATTTACATTTCAAAGAAGCAAGATTTCATTTCTCTGAAATGGAACCCTGAGCTTAGCTCTTGTTTTATCTTAGTTACAACCTCTCTGCATGCTAAGAATTCACATAAAAACATCAATCCACCTTCCTGTCTGTGCAAGCAACCCTCCATGTCACGTTTCAAATTAATAAGAGATTTCATTTACCTTTTCATTGAACGCACATCATTAATTAGTTTGAATTAGTAATCTCTTGTCCTGTTGTAACTTTGTTTCGGTGATGGTCGAATTACGCAGGAATTGAAAGGCATGGATTTAGAAGCATTAACAGGAATCTTGTGGTTTGTCAGATAAATAAAGACAACTTGGTGTGACCACGAAAGAATTATAGAATCACTGTGCTTTCCTCCTGGAATGTCATTGGATTTCCAGTTTCCCTTGACTAAATGCTTCTAGCACAACCATGTTACATTATTTCCCTTCCTTATAATACACTATCTTTTGCATAATTGTAATCATCATTGCAGGCGGCAACTTCCGGTGAAAGGTCACATCATATTGAGGAATAGATAAGGGCTTTCTGCCTCTCTAGTGGAGTAAGACCTAATTTATTCTACTTTCTTTTGTTCCAATGTTCTATCACCAAATTACATTTTCATATGTATTTGTAATTAAATTATGCGTTTATGTAGTTCAGAATGAATGCTAACTTATGACAATTTGGTAAGGTTGGACAGATTGCTGCCCCAGAAATGTATTGGAGGCTTATAGCCTAGGAAATTGGCAATGTCCCATTTTATGTGTATGCATGATAGTTTTTCTTTTAAAAAAATGGCATTACTTTCCATTAGTAGTAGATTATGTATGATGATAGTTCTTCAAAGAGCCTACGTAATCTGAGTGTGAGTGGGAGATGTTTCTAGGATTCACATTACTAAAATGCTAATACACGCTCTCACCTCCTTTTTCCTTTTATTTTGTTATTAACGAAATAGTGAAGCTAACCTTTCTTTTGCCTTGTTTTAACTTATCAGAGAAATAGTAAAACTTTTCTTTCTTTTACCTCAAACAAAAGTTCAAGTTATAGTCGAGTGCAGGAAACAGAGGTTTATTCAAAATGGAGTGTTATTGGGATTCTAGGGGTTGATTTTAAAGTTCCAAAAGCTCTTTTCAAGAATCTGATTGCTAAAAGTATTTTGTTGAGTGGGGGCAAGTGACATAATGCGATTCAATTAAGTTATGTCGTAAGAGACATTATGTTCTCAAAGTCAAAATATCCCTCTCAAAATATCTCTGTATTTTTAACTTCTTAGAACTACATGCTGAAATGAAGCACTATTTTGAAATCTCACATTTGTGGCGACGTCTTTCATTCACTTGGAAATTAACTTTGTAAGCTGAAACAAAATTGTTAATAGAATGGGTCCTACTAATACAGCCCAAGTTTTTATTTTCTTCCTTAATATAAAAAAGGTACATAAGACATGTCTGGCAATGTCTCTGTCTTTTCTCAGTTCTTAAACATAGATTAGCTTCACTGCCAAACTTAAATCCAGCAGTAAAACCAAAAGTTACTTTTAGTGCGCTATTATTATATTTAACGAATAAACTTCGACAAAGTGGAATCAGTTATGATTGTTATCCTAAAGTATTATTTGTTAATCATGTTGTCAACAACATGAAGATGAGATCATTGAAAAAGGGATTGAATAGAAGTCAATACATAGAATAGGTTCCTTGCAAGAATCCAAACCCACATCATAGATTGATGGAACACAAAATTGCACTAATAAGTTGGAGAAAGCCGCCTCTATGTTCCATCTCACATATAACTCTACACAAGCATGCCAAACTTAAGTAATAATTAAATTTGAATGAAGAAAAAAAATGTGACCAGGAGGGACTTTATAGCTTTTTAATGGCCATAGGGTTAGGTTGTGCAAAAAAGACTAGTGAAGGGTGTAAGTGGGACTTAATTATTTGTTTTAAATATGATGGGCTGCAGGAAGATAGTCTAAAAGTAGGCTTAGTTAGACTTCTAGAATAATTTATCCTAATTGGTTTGTACGAAATCAAACTTAATAAAGTACCGAAAAATATCGTTTTAAAAGTTCCACAATCCTATAATTTTTTTTAATTGTAGGTAAGTTAAATTTCTAGTATGATTTCTCGTAATCGGTTTGTACGAAATCAAACTTAATAAAGTATTGGAAAATACACTTTTGAAAGTTCCACAACATGCTATAAAAGTTTTTTTAATTGTAAAGTCTTGAAAATGAAGTTCTAAGTTCAGAGCACCCTCAATGGGCGGCGTGAGATAAATGTCGACATTTTGTCGGCATTTCCAGCACCCCCTCAATGGGGTTGCCAAAAAAGCATGGGATTGCTTGGTCGTGATATCTGGCGGTAAATAATTACTTTTGTTTTAATTATTTTTTGTTTTTTATTTAGTTGTAAATAATTATTATGGAGAATAGAGAGATTATATTTTTTTATTGGATAAAACGATCTAATTTTTCAACTCTCCTTCACATCTTTTGGGTAGATCGCTCGATAAAATTTAAAAAATTTTAAAAATAAAAACAAATAAAAAAAGATTTTAAAAATATATTTAAAATGATTAAAAAAACAACAAAAAAGACTGTTGTAATTAATTTAATGATGTTATTTACTTTAATAGTGTTGAAAAATGTGACAAATTTTATTTTAATTTTGAATTGTTGTTGTAACGCACATTTAATATTTAATAAAATTTATTTTGATTTATCCGTAAATATTCGCATGTAATTATAATAAGTTATGATAAATAAATTATATGATATAATTAATTGAATGGTGGAAATTTAAAAAAGAGGGAAAATAAATAAGGTGAAAGTGAAAGAGTGTTGATGTAACTAGTTTGACATTTATTGGTGGGTTGTGGTTGAGTAGAAGATAGAGAACATGCTGACGTGGTCAAAAGAGAATACTAATTTGACTAGATTGACATTTATCTGGTTGAGGATGACCTCATTCAAACAAATCAATCCTAAAAAAACAGAAACATGTTACCTACTAAATTTGAAAATGTCTACCAAGTATCAACCATGAATCATGATAAATTACTGAGACGTACAATAGTAATAGTAGTAGTATTTTTTTAGGGTTATTTGTTTTGGTGCACTTGCAAAGTAGTGATATTAGATATATGTACTTGACTTTTCAGTTTTTACTTGGATGTACTTGCCTAAACACGAAATTGGTTTGGTGCACTCCAAATTTTTGATGTCTCATTTTCGTTACATAACCATTCTTTAATCCATTATTTTAACCATAAACTGCATTTACTCTTAACCTTTCCCGCTATCCCAATGATCTCCCACCAAAATAGAAGAATATATCTTCAAGCAGAGATAAATGGGTCGTTACCCACTACCTTCTTTCCCCTTACTCTTTTGTTAGCTGCAGTCGACGCGAAATTGGGGGGGGGGGGGGGGGGGATCCATCTCCTTCTGGTGGTGTTTCGCCCAAATTTTCATGTTTGACTGAGCATGACAGGACCCTTGTGTGAGTGTAAGGTGCTTGCTTCCATTACCAAACCACCACAACACAACACATCACACAACATAATAGTTAGCAACACCACATCAGATAATAGTACAAGCAAGCAATACAATGACACAAGGAATGTAAAGAAAAAGTGAATAATTTTTTTAACACGACAACATAAACGGAAAAAGGAAACATAACCAAATCAACACATGCAACAAAAAATCAGAAAAAGAATAGCAAACAAAAACTCCCAAATCGAGGAAAGTAATTTAAAGGAGAGGAGATAAAACAACTTACCATTGTCGAATGCCGACCATTCCGTTTTGAGTGTGTATTGTGCAGCGACGTAGGGAAGTTGGGGTGGGTTGTCGGAGAAATTGTGCAGATAAGTATCAGACGTCAAGAAGATTGTTAGGGATTTGGTTTGGGAAATAAACGAATGGAAAGAGTAAAATAAAAATAACTGTACGAAGAGGTAAAATTAGTTAAAATCGTTGTTAACATGAGATAATTATTAACGCCGTACCAACTAAGCCATTAAAAAAACAAAAAAACGAGACACCTTTAACTTGGAGTACATCAAATCAATTTCGTGTTTAGATAAGTACGTTTAAGTAAAATCCGAAAACTTAATTTCACAAATTTAATAACCTTTTTTTACATGTGCATCGAAGCAAATAATTTTTTTAATAATCATTTGCAACTTCTAATATTCACATTGCAATAAATGTTAGGTTGCAAGTTTTCGAAATGAGAAATTGACTGCTATGTCCTGTCAAGTGTTTCGCTGTCAATGTGGATCACATTGTCTTGTATATGTAACTTATATAATTATATTTTTATGCAAATCTTGTGATCATGTGATGGTGGATTTATCTAGAATGGTCTAGCTTGTTGCTTTATTAAAATTCTAGTGACAGATTTATGAAATTGAGTAGACCTTTATCTGGGGTTTCCGACTCATTAGGAAATTGGGAATTTAATTAGTTGCTGTCCTCAACAAGAGAACGTTTTAACCTAATAAATGTAACGCTACAAAGGTTAATTGGTACGACTAATTTACGATGTCTTGTCAAGGTACCAAACTTTCTAAGTGATCACTTGGAAATGGTACGACTAATTTATGATTCCATTCTTGACTTGACATGATGAATATTACCGATGTGTTATTTTTCCCATTCACTTTGGTCTTGAAATCAAGATACATACAATATTAGTAGTTTTTACCATGTACGTGCATGTAGAGTGTAGAGTTATTGTTATGTACTTTTTTCAAGTTTTATCGATATTACTTTATATATGTGACACATATCCATGTGCTACATATATATGTGACACATATCTATGTTTATAAGATAATTACTTTTAAAATAGGTACGAGGACAAAAAAAAGGTGGTAGTGTATTTATCAAATAAGGTAAAAACAATAAAATTTGAGAAAAAATTGTAACAACAATTCTCACATAAAACTCTTTCTAATCACATCAACCCTTAGATTGTTGGAGAGTGATCGAGAAAGATAGTATATCGGGAGACGAGTCTCATCCCTCTCCTGAAGCATAATGTCTTTCGTTGAAAGCCTATTTTTTAGTGCACGCCAAACCCACCACATAAATAAGGAATCGTGCAACAATTATAAAATGGAAGTTCGATCCATCTTGCTTCTTCTGAAACAACACTGTATTTTTCTAAGTAGAATTTAAATTCCCACAATTTCACGAAACAACACAATTAATAATTTTTAAACTTCTCACTGGACAATTTTTCAACGATTTATCAAATTTCTGACAACATATACCTCACAAAGATCCCAACGTTCTTTACGGTTCCGGTAAAACCATTTCACTTCTTTCACATCAACAATCCATAATCTAATATATATCCAAATAAATATATATCATTCACTTCAATGAGACAATAAGTTACAACAATATCACCTTATATGTGCTTCCCAAATCAATTGAGAGTGTCAAAATCCGAAATGTCAATCAAACTTTTTACGACTTTCTAGTCACTCTATTTTCAGAAAGCTTGCACCACGTGTTCTTGTTTTGTTTTCGTTGATGGTTTTGCTTTTGGTTTTGAGTTTGGTGATTTTATCTTTAGGAAAGCATGATAGGTGTTACCAACACATGTGAATGTGATTATATATTCTTCAAGTGCAAGTTATCATAATTAAACAAGAAAAAAATTTGGTTGTGACATTTTGAGTTGTAATGCTTAATGTCGAATATTTTACTAAATATACTATACATAGGTGTTTTAGCTAAGATATTGACAACTAATTAATATCTAAACCTTTCAAAGTCTTGAATCATTTGATTGATGAGTTGGTGGAATGGTGGGTCCTTGTGTTTTAGTCGGTGAATTTATATAGCATAATTGTAGGTATGTAAACTTCACTGGTTTAGCGAAGTATGCTTTTGCAAATTTATAAGTTCATTATATTTATACAATTTTGTATAAATATACTAAATATGATGGAAGGGAACTTCTTCATGATCTAGACAGAGGTCTTACAAGGAGGGACGGTGCTAATTATTCAAGTAAAAAAACTCGAAGTTTGTAAGCATAATTCAAGGGATTGGAATTTCATAGTATCAAAAATTCAAGGTGTCACAACTCACAATGTCACACGGTCTTTATGAAGTCGACGAAATCCTGAATACCAAAGGATCATTGAACCCTCTTTCTTCTTGCCACTGCCCTCACTTACAAGTTACAATGACAAAAACATAATTTGTAATAACCTAATCTAAAACATCTTAATTAACTAAACCTAAACCTAATTAACCCTAATTAATCCTGCATGGAGAGGTGGAGGTGTTGGACATGTGGAGATTGAGGTGGATGGCTTTGGTTGGTTAGGTTTTAGGTTAAGTGTGATTGGATGAGGTGTAGGTGGATTTGTCTATTTAAGGTGATGTTGTAAAGAGATAAGGGTTTGGACGTTTTCTTCATCATTGCCTGTTATCAGAGAGTGAGAGGAGTGATTCGGAGCAGAAGAAGGAAGAAAGAAGAAGGTGAAGTAGAAGAAGAGGAGAAGAAGGAGAAGAAGGAAGAAGAAGAGGAGTGAAGTGATTCAAGCTCGGGAGACTTCCACAACCGTCAAAAAGGTATGCCAAATCTTCATTATAACTCACATAAGCCTTGTGAGTGTTGGGGATCGACGTTGGTGTCGAATTCCCCGTCGGAATTCAACCAATTCAGAGGTTGAAGACGACGATCGGTCGACCGGTGCCTGTGGGCATTCGACCGATCCTATTATTATATTGATATTTACCCGCGAACGGTCGAACGATGTCGTTAGACGGTCGACCGTTATGCCAGATTTGTGCGGGAAAAAGGGGATATACTGTTATCGGTCGAACGGGACCACTTAGCCGGTCGACCGAATAACGATGAGAATGGGTCGGTTGGGGATTTTGACTTATTAAACGGTCGAACGTCCTTTACCTTGTTCGACCGATCCATTCGATGCTAAGTCGGTTGGGAGCTTTGACCATCAAAACGGTCGACCGCTCTTTAACTCTCGGTCGACCGACTGAGCATTTAATTAAGCGGTAGAGTGCTTGTGTTGATTCGGTCGAACTGTATTTCAGTTCCGGTCGACCGAACGAGACTTGAGCAAATTATTGAAATCCCTGTTATCGGTCGAACGACCCCTTGGTTCGACCGGTCGGATATATATATTATATAAAATTGTATAGCGTAGACCTTCCAAACGGTCGACCGCTAGATGACTTTTGTTCGACCGATTGGTCGGTAATTCGGTTGGCATGGTTCGACCGGTAGATTTGTTTGTACAGTACTGTGTACTGTGTGGGGGACCGGTCGACCGGTGTGCTTGTAGCGGTCGACCGATCTGCCGCAGGTTGGTGGATTTATCCACACGCGATCCGTCGATGTCAGGTCGACTACCGGCTCCGAGGCGACGGTTGATTACCGGCTTTGAGAGCTACGGATTTCACCTTCGACGAAGGCGTATTATTGTTGTACTTTTTTCCTCTCTTACCGAGCGGGGTGTGAGGGATGTGTACCGTAAACCTTGGGCAGTTTGCGAGGGTTTAGCGGTAGGCCGAGGATGTTCCGGCAGGGTGCGCGCTAGGCGACTCTTGGGGGAGCAGTGGCTGTCGTCTGACCCGAGTTGTGTATTCGGCGGGCTGACTCGCTCTTTGGGTGCGGCGTGTACCAGGGGTTCCTTCCTGCACTTTTTGGGGAGCAGTGGTGTCGACTGACCCTTGTGAGGCAGCGGTTGACTGACTTGACCCTAGTGGCAGGAGTGGTTCAGTGCCGCGGAGGCGGTAAGGGCATTATTGTGGGCCCGAGGCGGATGATCATGTGCATAGCATTGCATTGTCTTTAATTCCTTTTTATATTTTAGGAGGTTTGGTATACGGGGTTCCTGCAGGGAACTCAGGCATGTTTGTTTGTTTGCATTTCAGGTAGCGAGCAGGGTTAGAGTTTGAGGTGGTGACCGAGGACGGTGCCCCCGAGATCAGATCCTGTAGTTGTCAGTTTCTTTCTTTTGAGGTGATTACATATTGTATAGTTTTTGTCGTAATCACAGTCAGTTTGTATATTTGACTTCCACGTGGATCATATTATATTATATATGTTGGTTTGTTTCCCGTGACGTGCCCAGTGCTGACCGTTGACGGTCTTTATTATTGTTTAAATTTTCCGCTGTTTTCGGGTACGTTACATAATTAGTCCTCTGTTATCTACCGTTCTATTATAATTCTATTCATCCATTACAAACCTATGAAAACTTTGTCTCATCCAACAGAACCAACTGACCAGTACTAACAGTCTTTTAACCATAAAAGTAAAACAAAATGTAGCTTATTCCCTCCAAAACCATGGGGATGCAAATGACAATGTTTGGACTTTGGAGTACTACAACAAGACCTGTGTTGGAAGGAAGTACTGGTGCATTTTTTCCCACTTATCGAAAAAAAGTGCATCCTCTCCAATCAAAAGGAAGATTACAAACATGACTGGATGGTGACATAACACCTTACTTAGATCATTGAAATATGTGATTGACTTTAATGTAAAATGTCCTCAACACTGACCAGCAAAGCTAATTTAAAATGGCCAACTTAAATACTCAAACCTAATTAAATCCCAAATGCAAAGAACTAATTTTCTTTTAAGTCATAACTAAGTGGTGTAATCATTCTACACAGATGATCACCTTAGTTTTTTTTCATTCCATATTTTTAAAAGAATACCTTTTGTTGCACATTTATACATTATCAAAACGTACTATGATTTTGTATATCAATTCAATTTCAACTAAGTCACTCGTATTATTGTAAGGAAAAGACCAAAAGATACTAATCAAGACACAAATAATTGAAAATTGCATGACTAACCAAAGGACGAAGGCGTCGTCGAGAATGGGACATTTGAAGTCTACACACTGGGCGTACAATGGTTGGAAAACAAGATGTATACGCTAGAATTTTTATTTTATGTTTATATTATTTACTATTTATATTTTATGTTTATATTATTTAGGAACAATTCCAAGTAAAACACACATAAGTTCCGGGGGAAGGAGGAGAAGAAAATACTAATCAATTAGCAACTACTATGATTTAAACCTACAATCTCTAGTTGAGGTAATATCAAAGTGATAACTTGAACTATCTCAACTTGTCCATTCTACACATATAATTGTCATGGCTTGGTAAGTTAAACCGATTTATCTACGGCACGTATCTCTATAGATTCCCAACAACATGGAGAGAACCCACTATATAGGATAAAAGAACCACAAGTCCGCAAGAAGTAAAACATCTTTCAACTTCTTTAAACAACAAACCCTTTCTCTTTCCTCACAAGATTGCACTTGTACGTACAAGCTACCTATCCCTCACAAAAGAGATGATTACACTTTTCTTTTCCTTCGGAAAGTTTGTGCTTGATGACGTAGAATAACCAGAAATATTGTTCTCCATTATATTTGATCATATACATGAGTAGACGAAAAGTACATGACAAAAATCTAATAATGAGGTGTCTAGATGTACTCTTTGATTTACACCTCATAGATATACTCCTACTCATACATAGTAAAATTGACTATGAACCCAAGTGATCAAAACACATAGCTAATTAAAGATATATATGATTTTTTTATATTACAACGTGTCATCTATACTTAACGTTGGAGGAAGACCATTTAAATGATTTAGGTTGGTGGGGGCAACACTACCCTACATTGAGAAGAAGTTCAAAGGCAAAGTTCTTATAAATATGCGTCTGTTTGTGTTTGTATACGTGGGCTGTTCTGAAAGTGGCTTGAGGACAGAAGAAAGGACACAATGAACATAGACCTAAAAGAAAAGAGGCCTTCTCGTAGGAGTCTTCTTCTTGTGTAGTCGTAAAACATCAGGAAAGGAAAGGGAAGACAAAAGAAGTGGATCACATGGAGGCAATTAAAAACAACTGGAGGAAAACACCATCTATAAAGGGTGTCCCGTGTAGTCACACTCAGTGTTGCGCTCATGCAAGACAAGAGATTTATTTGTCCACAGCTGAGATATCACCTTTGCCTTTATTTAAAATAATAAATCTACAAATATATATAAACACCCACCACAAGTGTGGTCATGTTGCATGGAAAAGCCATGTAAAGATGGATGGAATGTAATGGAAGACAGAGAAGAGAGAATCATCCCAACTATATACCTTATAGATGTTGGATTTCTAATCTTGGAATAATCAAGATCAACTTTATTCATCTAGATTTAGTCCCGATCAGGTGAAAGTGCGTAGAAGAGGGGGGAGGGGACCTACATTCGACGTATGGGATCATGAATTACTGAGTAAATGACATTTTACATGCAATAGCAATTTGACTTATCTGTAAAAAAATAATTAAATAGTGAATTGCATTACCAAATTGACATCCAGTGACAGATCTACCCAACCATTTAAAGTTAGAACTCCATAAGTTAATTAATTTTTCATACATAGAATGGTTTTAACAAGTCTTTCTCTAACCCAAGCGGAAATATGTATTTTCTGTAAATAGATATAAAATTAAATGTTACCTTAATTAAATTTACATGTAATACTAAATTTAAAATTTATCACCACTTTGTATTTTGTTCTTCGAATTGCTACTTAGAAAAGGAAATAATGTGGCTATGGATCACATAGAGACATTTTGGCTATGATACTTCATTTTTAGCAACTTTAAAGTAACATTTTTCTAATCAAATTGAATCACATGCATCATTATCTACTAATCTCAAACACATTCAATTTCTAGTTCAATCCAAGTTAATTTATCTGTTGATCTAAAATGTTCAAAATTGAAAGGTTACAATTTATTGAATATAAATTGGTTATATCAAGGTCTATAATGATCAATTTGATATGAACATTTTAACATATGTTACTTATACTTGATAGTTGCAATCCAAAAATATTCATAAAAATTGATCAGAAGTAGCAAAAAATGAAATACCATAGCAAAGATGAATAAAAGTGACTCATGCTTTCATGAAATCAAAAAACTAGATCTATCTCTAACCAATCAGACATAAATATTTATGGATATCTCAGTCTCCCACTCTTTTGGATTGAAGTTGTATTTTTTTTGTCTAATGATCATATAAATATAAATAAATATTGGGCTGGGTTAGCGTCTACTAAAAAGAAGCTAGTTAGGAAGGAGCATGCACATCAGCACATGTGTGGAGGGACATGTCATTTCCCTCTCTGGACACCAAATCCCCACCTCTAAACAAAGCTTAAATGAGAGGGGACAACGAAAAGGAGCAATGAGAGGTATGGAACCCACATCTCCATAAATGGGAATGGTTATCCTCAACCAATATGTGGTTCCTTAATGGCACCAACAATGGTTTTGCATGTAATAACACCACAAATTGAGAAAGCCTTTTTTCATGGTGAGAGATCAATGTTTTGATATGGACATGGTGGCAATGAAACCAAAAGAGAGGGGTAGAGTGGAAGGATTGACCAGCATCTACTCAGCTTTCTTAGATTCCTGCTGTCGGCCCCTTCCATATTATTCACCTCATTTGCTGGTGCATTCCCATGATCTTAAAAAAAAACACCCCATCCCTAAAAAAGAAGGTTTATAAGAACCAATCATCTTAAGATAGAAAATGGGGAATAGAAGACAAAAACTTAAGAAAGAAGATGACCTTTCATTGATAGCACACTCATGATATAAATATAAGTAATCATGCCCATCATCAATATTTAAGTTAGATATAATAGAACTTGAAAAGAACACACAAATGCCACACATAGCTACACACATATACTTCCATAAGTATCAATTTCACCAGAAGAAACCAATTAATAGGTGCTGCTAAATGGTGCATTAATGCTACTCTAATTTAAAGTGTTTAATTATGATAATTTGGAATTACTAAATTAATATAAACAAGTAAAGAAATAATGAAAGTAACCAAAAGCTTTCCCCCCCACTCCCATGCATCTCATGCACACAAGAACAAAAAAATACTTCTTTCCAAAAGGAAAAAAAAACTCCTTTCCACTTCTTTCTGAGCAAAAGATACATATTTAATAACTCCCCAAAGAACCCTACCTCTCCCATGCTTCCCATGCAGATACTTGTTGTTCCACTTGTATCTATTGCAATAGAGATTAAGGGTGGCTAATTAGTCAAGTTTAATTAGCAACAGTTGCATGCATCAAGGAATGAGAGATAGGGAATTAATAGTAGTAGAGATGAACTAATTAAAATATTTGGCCTCACAAATTGTCTATGGGAAGTCATGGGAGTACATGGATGAAGGGCCAATCCCTCCACCACCACCCTGACCTCTACTATTGGAATTGTCCTCTTCACTTCCATCATTCATGTTGCGCCCCAATTGGGCTGCCATCCCAAGGTTTAGATAAACCATTCTTGAGTCCAAGCTAAGGCTCACCATGTTGTTGTTGGCATTGTTGTGGTTGCTGCTGTTGTTGGAATTGTTGTGGTTGTCGGCGTTCATCGGGGGCGGGTATATGGCCATGTTCTGATGTCCACCACCACCTCCTCCTCCGCCTGCTTCCTCGCGTGATAGAACTAGGGCCGCTGATTGGACGAGCTCGAGGCAAAGCCGGAGTTTGTTGGGCTCAATGTGGGATAGCCCCGGCACCGCTCCTTTGAAGAGGAATTCGGAGGTGAGGGTGCGAAGGACATCGAGCGGAGTAACACCATCGACTGTCCGAACATTGGGGTCGGCGTGGTGGTCTAGTAGCACCGCCACCATGTCCGGGCAAACCATCTCGGCCGCAATGTGAAGGGGTGTCTTTCCCGCCGGTCCAGCGGGGCAATTGACATCTGCAGCGCCGAGTTCTAATAATGCCTTGACGACCTCACGGCTGCAATTCTCGACCGCGTAATGAAGGGCAAGCGCATCATCAAGGTTAAGGCCTTCTCCCATCACCATAAGCTTAACCAATTCAACGTCAGACGAGTCGAGAGCCCGACGCATCCTCCGGATCTTCTGATGTTCCTCAATCTCCACCGACGGCGTAGACCCAATGTCTATGTTGTGGTGATGGTGGTGAGGATGAAGCGTCATGAAAGGCGAGGATCGCCTCGCAAGGTTAGACTTGAGGCGAAGCTCCTCGATCTTGGCGACTATATCAATCGGAAGATGCTTGGCGAGGACCTCCGGGGGGAGGCCGGACTTTGCCACAAGGTGGGAGCAAGTCTGCCACAATTGGTGCATGTCTTGCTTCCTCGAGGCGAGAAGAACCTTCATCACATCTTCAATGGAAGCCTTCTCCACCATGGAGGACAGTTGCTTCTGCATTAATAGAGAAACAGAAGAAGCCACCAACCAGCAAAAGGAGAAGACAAAGGTTAGATGAGCAAATTAACTAATATAATCCACAAACAAGCAAACAAAGTAACAAGAGCTCAACATATATAGTGTTAGGGTGGTTGTTGGATAATTCCAAGAGGTAACATGGGAGGCAAGGCAAGGGATTGTTACTTAATTGTTTTTTAAGAAAAACCCAACATAAAATATAAGGAATTTTGTGTGACATACATACATGTCTATGTGCAACTCATTTGGAAAAGGTAACAACTGTTAAGATGAGATTTTGATTAGTAGGAAGGAAAGAATTGAGAAATTAGGGATGAGACATGAAATATATGCAAAATATCGGTCCATCCTTATATAAACATCAAGAAATAATGTAAATGAAACAAAAAACCTAATGAAACTTCAATTACTATTGCTAGTTCTCCATAGTCAAAACTCTAGTGTTTGAGGAATATAAAAAAACAACAACTGAAAAGGGTAGAAAGGCAAACAGTCATCTAATCCGACATTACCAATTATTAACAAATAGCGAAACCCTAGAAATCCCTCCCACAAAATCATTAGCAACCACCATTAATCCATCTTAGAATCCATTTAGGGAACAATCCCACACAACCAACAACACACAAAAAAGAAGACTGTAGCGAATTGGATCGGCAAGACTAAACAATTTTTTTTTTTTAAAAAAAAGAAAAAGAAAAAAAGGTTGCACGTACCTGAGTGAGTAGCGCGAGCTGCTCGACCCCGAAGGACCTTGCAGCCGCAAGCGTGTCAAGCGCAAGATCAACCGCAGACGTGCAATGAGTATGCCAGCAGCCGCGATCCCCACAATTGGGTCTGGGCTCGTGCTTCTGCGGCTGGATCGAGACCTGGCCACTATAGAGGAACTGGAGCATGAGGAGGAAGACCTCGTATCCGACGGAATTGACTGGAATAATCCCGGAATTAGCTGTGGGGGAGCGGGGGGAGGTGGAGGAGGAGGAGGAAGAGGAGGAGCGGAGGAAGAGAGCAGTCTGCGGCGGGTGGTCGGAGGTTCCGCAGAAGAATTTGCGGAAGAAGAGGGATCGGGCGGCGAGGATGCAGCGGTGGGCGTGGACGAGGCGGCCTTCCACGCTGAACGTCACGTCGCTGAAGGCCTGGCCGTTGATCAGGAGGTTGAGGTAGTCGAGGGAGAGCGACTTCAGAGACTCCTCCAGATGGCTCATGGTTGTGTTGTTGTTGTTGTTGTTGTTGTGGTGGTGGTAATAAGTGAAGTTGGGTTTGTTATTAGGAGGAGGTTGTGGGTTTGGGTTTGGGCATGGGGGATTTGGGGTGGACAAGAATATGACGGGACCAATTTGGGTGGCTGTGATGGGCGACTTGGGAATTTATATAAGCTTCTGGAGAGATTTGGGATTTTAGTTGTTGGATTTTTTCTTTTTTAATTTCATTTTGGCTGTGATGCTCTTTTTTACTTTCTTATTCAGTGCCTCTGTATATGGGCATAAGGGTAGGTGAAATTAATTGACGTAGACTATCTTGAATGGAAATTAAATCAGTCCAATTGGTAGAACTCTTGTTTTCGATGCGAATAAGTGTAGTGCGAGAAAAGTGTTGTAGGTGTTACGGTGCGAATACTGTCATTCATCTTTTAAATTACTTAATTGTGTTTGTCGATTAAAACATGTTATTCGGTTGTCTCAATATTTTCCTTCTAGAATTCAACTAAATTGGAATATTGAAAGGTAAATTAGAAAAATGAAGAACATGAGCACAGTCGACGGCAATCGGCAATCGAATTGATGTGAGCAGCTCCAAAAAGCCAGACGTAATTAATTAACATACAATAGCTACTTAAATATATATAGTGTCATCTTTTAACACGCTATATTATAATGGTACACGCCATGATAGATAACAACATGTTTGATGCTCCCCTTGACAACTTTGTATTTGACCTAATTAGTTTTTACTACCTTTGTAAAAAAGTGCTTAGTGCATGGATGACTAGCTAATACCCACTTCGCAGAGTGAAGACATTAAATTCCTGTTTTGGAAAGTCAAGACATTAACTACTGATGCAACTTTTATTTATATTTATGTTGACACGTTATCTACTTAAGTAATATAAATTATAAATTAATTACAAAGTAAGAAAGCATATACACTAGAATCAAATATTAAATTACCTTGAAGTTAAAATCAATATGTAAAAAAAAGAAGTCATGGTCCAATGGCAGAAAAGAACAAGATCAGAGGTTCTCTCGGATTAGGATTTCTACTGTAGCACATATAATATGCGAGTAAATAGTCTAATATATACTCGTGACGTAAGCATATTGTTTAATTATCAGCAACACCAAACTAATAAAAGCACCTAAATCAAGTTTCACATGCCTCAAGACTAGTAAAAACAAAACCCAACCGGACTGGGAAATAAAAAATGTACATATGTAGGAGTTTTTAATACAAATAAGACAAGAATACCCCCAAACAAAAGTTTTGATGGAATTTATGCAAATTTAGCCTGTAAACAGTGCTTAAGGGGGGAGGTGAGGTCCAAATTGTTTGGGCGTTGATTCTTCATGGTTGGAATGGTGGGTAAGAAACTTGAGACATGTTTGCTTTGGATGCTCTAACCTTTGGAGACACTACACACCCTAAGGATCAGTACCATTGGTACATGTTGGTGGCTTTTGCATTTTAAGATTTTTGAAATAATCTTTTAAGTCATCATCTGAGCTAATTGATCAGCTTGACGATCCCTAGAAGATACTGTTGGGTGTAATATGTGTGCTTGTTTTTGGAACATTACGTTGGTGTGTTCTAACTGTTGTGCATTCGATAGCGATCTACCAACAATTAAGCTCTTCAGACAGCTTTGCTACTTTTTGAAGCATACTGCACTATCCATCTGATGCATGGGGTTGCTTCTCTACTATACACTACAACTGGATTTTGTCTTCTATATGTGCTGTAGTACTTGTTACTATGTTTCATCTATGGACTATGCCTACCCTTCAATGGGCAGGAAGGATTCCATCTTCCTCAAGCCTCTGAATTTTTTATATCACTGTTTTAAAGTGAATTTTGGACGTTTAGTGTATATTCTTGTGTGTGTGTGTGTATGTGCAAGTGGTTTAGCATCATGTGTTTTTTATTGGTCAATTCTAGCATTATATAGAAAACACTCGAGTTTGACGCTCATTTCTTATTAACTATGATGCAAAATGGCGATTTTAAGCTTCCAAAGTTGATTCCGTGTGAAGCCTAACCTACTCTATTTAAGGGTCAAATAATGGATCAGCTTTGATAATTTTGAACAAATAGAAAACTATCTGTGTTATCATTGAATATTAATCAACGGAGGGTGCCCAAGCAAGAAAATCACATCTTCCAGATAGATCGATACGAAAAGAAAACTGATTACCAGGATTCTACACCATTACTAGCTAATATGACCTAAAACCCACAGAATTAAAATCAAACATGCTGCATGTATATCACCGCATAGTAAAATTTCAGAAAAATCTCTACTATAATTGACATGTGCATCCACAACTTTTGGCAATAGTTTAATTCCATGCAGTCCTAATCTCTTTCGAGTCCACTGTCCATACATTCACATCCTTGTTTAATTAGTTATAGCGTATATTCTTTGTTGGTATTTCTTAATGACAATATTCTTGGTATAGAATTAGTGTTCCGGTGCATGTGATGGAGCACTTGGAATCTCTTGTGTTTGATGTTGTATCATGAACAACTAACAACCATTTAGTGATGATTGTAAAGCGGCTACAAAGACCATGTTAGGTAAAGTAATGTTCATTCAATTATAAGCTACCAATTCACTTATATATGGAGTCCAGTTTCCTCATTGGCATACATAAGAATAAGCTTAAAATAGAGTGGCGTGTTAGTCAGCTTTGTAACAGAATATTCAACTTGGTGGGTCCGACATTGTCAAAATTTATAAAATGGAAAAACAATTTACATTCACAAGTATGACTACAATCATCTGTTGTTCATGAATGATTTCCAAAATGCAAAGTTTTCAGTATTTTCATATTTCTTCCTATTTTAATTTGCTCATCCCTCGTAAGAGCATGGAAAATATTATGAATATTTTGATAACTTGAAATTAAAAGTTTGGATATTATAATATACTACCATTTTCTTAATTGCATTAAAATCCTTCTAAAAATAAATATTACCAAGAATCTTCATGCTCTCGTGTTATCTTAGATATATGTTATAATTTCACAACAATTTGTAAATTTTACTCTCAGTTTGTATTTAATTAGAACTCAACTTTCTCTTGTGGATTATACCACAAACCTTGAGTGAATCGAGTTTATCCTGACGACTCAGTTGTAGTTGATAAAAAGATTGTACTACAATCTTGTAATTGAAATAACGAAAATGGACTGTCGAGCACAAGGCTGAGTCGTGGTTTTGTAGCATTTTAGACATGTAACTCACATCTTGGAAAAAAAATCCAAACTTAATTATTTTAAGACTAAAAATCTACCAATTATTTTAAATTGCACAAGTAAGATTAGGTTATGGTCGACAATTAAACAATAGTAGATATATCTATTTTTCTCAAGTTAACCCCTAATCAATCTTTGTTTCACGTTCAATTCCAATTTAAACAAACAAACATGAAGCACCCAAACAAGACCATATTGATCTTAGACAGGGAATAACCTGAATCATATAAAGGGAAGCAACTTTTTCAAATATTTTTTACATTTTTTATTGTTATTGTTAGTGGAACAGATGTTATGTCGCAATTGGTTTATAGAATTGTTAAGTATAGGAAATCAGGTCCACCGGTGCGGGACACTTGGTCGACCGAATAACTCCAGGAGCCATTGGGTTCAGATCAGATCAAGATTCGGTCGACCGGTTCTGGGAACACAGTCGATCGAAAAACGCCAGGAGATTTAGGGCTCAGGATTCGAGATTCGGTCGACCTTGTGCCCAGCACGGTCGACCGAAAACGACAGGAACTGTAAGATGAGAATCAGCATGCAGATCGGTCGACCGGTGTTGGACACGCGGTCGACCGAAAAAGTCCAGGAGCTTCAGGCGCTGTACAGAAGCGCGGAACGGTCGAACGGCTCAGGGTGAACGGTCGACCGAATAATGACAGTTACGCGAACTAACCGAAAATCGGTCGACCGATGGAGAATTCCGGTCGACCGTTTTCCAACGGTTATACACGATTTGAATGATTTATTGTACGGTTTTAGCCCATTATAAATATGATTTTCGTCCTAATCTTGTAACACAACATACAATACTTATTTCCTTGAGAGAGATTAGGCTAGAGAGAGATCTAGAGTGTTTTGGGAGACACATTGCTTCCAATTGTTTATAATCTCGGAGACTTCTCTTGTTGGAGAAGAGCTTCAAGGAAAGGAAACCCGCAGGAGACCCCCTAAGGACGTAGGCATTTTGCCGAACCTTGTAAAATCGCGTTTGTCGTGGTTTGCTTCAAGTGTGTTGTGTGATTGTTTGTTATTTCAATCTTATTCGTGTTTACTTGTTGCATTAAGATTGAGAGAAGTTATTTTCCGCAATCAATATTCTATTTTTCATGGTACGTTTAATTTGTAGTCGTGCTAGTGCATATTAGATCCCCTCCCAACATGTTACACATATAAGTATAGAAAAAAAGGACAAAAAAACATTCCAGTCATTGGGTAGCAACTAGCAATTGTACGTGTTTTGAATCTACAATTTTTGGTTGAACAAATCGCAAGTGACAAGGTGAAGTATTTGACTATGTCGATCTATCTGCCGAAAATCACTATAAAAAGTAGTATTGGACTATGTCAAGTGGACGAAGCTTAAAAAAAAGGCTAACTTAAACTCATCCGCTCTCCACACTAGACATGCATTTATTATTATAGCAACAAACGTCCACATCCTTTCCATGGCCAAACTGACAACAACAGATGCAAGACCAACACAGAGAGAGAGAAAACTAAAGAGAAGGAAGAAATATGGCAAATGGGAAATAATTGGACAATGGTGTTGCATCCTTTCCCCTTACAGACTCAGTTATGGAAACTCGTGCCTTATCACAAGAAACAAATTAAGAAACAAATCTATGAGGCAAGCAGCCATATATGCACTAACCTGTACAGTCACCTTTTTCTGTAACATTACTTCAAACTTTCCCAAAAGAAGTGGAAATCTTTTCTCGCAGGCTAAGCAATCAGTGATCAAAATATTCACATATTTCAATTGCATTGCATGACTTTAAATTTTTATTATACCATGGGAAATATTTAATGCTAGATAGGTTAAACTGATAGTTTTTAATAAAGATAAATAGAATTACTCTTTGCTTACTTCTGGTCAGTTTGGAAATCTAGGAACAACTGTGTATTAAGAGCCATCGTCCCTTCCCGCGAAACTCATCATGCACGAACTTACTCTCAACGCAGCGTTTTAGATCTTTACAGTTCGGATCGACAGTCTTTCTAACCCAACCTTTGAGGAGATTCTGACAAATTTCCGTCATGCTATTGGAGCAACCACTTAGTATGTAATGTTGTAATAGTTAGATGTCTCGGTTTACTACTCGCATTTCTCTAGTTGTTTTGTAACCTGACTTATGTGCTTACATTACCCATTTACTTAATAGCTCTTATTTTCCTTCAAAAAAAGATAATTTCAATTGACTACGAATTTTAATCAACGTGATTGCACGTTCTATAAGATTGTCATATGTGTAATCATGTTAATTTTTTTTACGCTGGATACCCAAAGTAAATTTTCCATATTTTATGCCAATTTTTGAAGTCCAAAAGCAGTTTGACTCCTCTATCTACAATTCCACCATAACCTTTGATTAAAATGAGGAGAAAGATTGTAACATCCCCGAAACAGCGGAAAATTTAAACTTTAAAATAAATGATAATCAAAGGATAAACATCAACACAGGGGACGCTAGTCGAAAATATAAATATAATATATATGGTGCTGCACCGTATACAAGAGTTGTCAAAAGAATGACTACATCAAAATACAATATACAGATATACAAGTAGTCATAATAACCTCAAAACCGACACGAGGACTCAACTCCAAGATGCACTCGTCCCCAGTCACCACCCAAGCAGCTCCCGAAGAGGGAACCTGAAAGCAAACAACAATGCCGTGAGTCTCCCGAAGGAAACTCCGTATGCCAAACCCACCTATATGCAATGCGAAACATGACCTATCATACTAGTATTATGGCAAACATAAATCATAAATGGTCATTCCCCAAACGTGTCATAAGGTCATAAAAGTTATTTTCCCAACCGGGGTTCATTAGTCATAAGTCTAGTTTTAGACATCCGGAGATACCCACCGCAGGCACATGCGGTCATACGGAAAATACGCGACACACCCCCACTCGCAGCCACACTAGTCATATGGGTTCGGTGAGGGTCGCACGCAATTCCGAGTCATCATCAGATCTGATCAGTGGTCGAAGACCACAATCCGCCAGAGCCGTCGCTCTAGTCGGTCATACTCGCCAGCCGTGCCACAGCTGGACGATCATACTCGCCGGAACAGCATCGGTCGAGCACATCTGCCGGAACATCATCGGTCGGTCATCTCCGTCGCCACACAGGCTAAGGTCATCTCCTTCGCCACAAAGGCTAAGGTCATCTCCTTCGCCACAAAGGCTAAGGTCATCTCTGTCGCCACACAGGCCAACAGTCATCTCTGTCGCCACACAGGCCGACAGTCATAACAGTCATCACATATAGATCATGCAAAGGGAAATATGGTCCCACAGGTCTACTACCTAGGTCTCAATGCACATGTCATATCATGGGAACATAAGCAATAAATGCAATCCACGCACCAACGCGCTTATAAACAACCAATGCAAATACTGGGCTCCAACGGTCGACCGAAAAAGGTCATACGGTCGACCGGTTGGTCGTTAAAACCGGTAATTGGTTCGAACCACAATCCAACGGTCGAACCACGAAAAACATCGAAACGGTCGAACAAAAGTCACTGGACGGTCGACCGTTTAGAAGGTCTACGCCACAAATAATATCATAAATAAAACATCCCCAACGGTCGAACGACAATGGGCTTCCGGTCGACCGAAAAACATCAGGGACTTCAACATTCTACAAGGTCATTACCGGTCGACCGAAATATGAATCGGTCGAACCACACTTAAGTTGTCTTAAGTCATCGGTCGAACAGGATCTCAGGGCGGTCGACCGTTTAGAAGTCTACACCCCCAACCGACTTAGAACAGTACGTCCGGTCGAACTTGGTCAAAGAGGCGGTCGACCGTTTAGAAGGTCAACGCCCCCAACCGACATACTACAGTGCATTCGGTCGACCGACAAAGGGGACCCGGTCGACCGAAAACACTCAGGGTCTTCATCCTCTCGCTCAAACGTACAATCGGTCGACCACCCATCGGGTATCGTTCGACCGATTCGAGCGAGAGCGCCCGAATTACACTACAACCGGTCGACCGAAACAGAGCAGAAACTCCTGCCACTCTATTCCGACGATTTATTCGGCCTACCGTCGAACACTCAAACACCCACACAACCTTGGTGAGCGTAAAAGCAAGGCTTGACATACCTTGAAAGCTTGAAGAAGCTTCCGAAGAGCAACGACGATCCTCCCACGCAAAAGGGCGTATCTCCGGCGAACTCCACACCTTCCTTGAACTCCGGCGACCAGACTTGCCGGCGCACCCGCAGCTCCTCCTTCTTCCACCGACGAACTACAAGGGAGGGAGAGAAAGTGTTGAGGGAGAGAGTGAGATGAAAAAGAGAGAGAAGGAAAGAATGAGAAAAAGGTTTGGTTTGGTTTATATACTCTCACTAATAAGAGTTTAAGGTTCTTAAACCTAATTAACCTTAATCAAAAGGATTAGGTTCTCACAAAGATACAATTTTTAGGTTTAAGTTATACGATTTCTTGAATAGACAATATACACTTTATTTCTACAATTAGTTTTATATTATTGGAATAGACTTGTGTTATGTAGTGATGTAAAATGTGATGATCTGAAATTAATATTAATCTTAACTATTTGCAACACACAAATTTGTTGCACGAGTTATAGTTATACCTAACTAATAAGCTCCTAGACGAGACGAGTCATTCACTCTCACCTCGTGCAGCAATAGTTGGGTGGTACTGAACTATAAGGCTGCAAGCAGTACTAGTACTGCTCCTCCCACCTCGATCTCCTTTGTTTATATATCCTGAAACAAAAGCAGAAGCAGAAGCAGAAGCAGAAGCAGAAGCATGCAGTGGAATCAGAGGGCCAGCTCCGTCACCACCCAACGCAATGCAATGCAAAGCAAGCGTGGTGAAATATCCTTGACAGGCCACGTCTTGGTCTGGTCGTACCTTCCAATTCTAACAAAACTAATAAAAGAAGAAGAGAAAGTCTATTATATATTCTCTTCCGTCTTCACTCTTCACTCACGTCTGTCTCGTCTATTCCTTCTTCCCGAGATGGAAAGAAAGAGAAAGAGGTGAGATCCCATCGATTGACAGCTCACTGACCGTCTTATGATTTGATGCTGTCGATCTGACGTTTGACTACTCATTCCTTACCTCATTCACTCCATCTTCACTTCACTTCACTTCACTTCTCCTCTCTTCTCTTTCTTCCATGCATGTATGCTTTCTCTTTCTTTCTCTTTTCGTTTTTGTACACGTACTACTACTACTACATGCTCTATATCAAGATTCAAGAGGACTCCTAATGTGATTTGCATTACATGCTCCTATCCTATTGTCGTCTACTATCTCTAATCTACTGTCTATTCTGAGGTAGTAATGGCAAATATACGTTGTTCGTTGAGGTCCTTTTTGCAATTGTCACCTTCTCTTTCCGTAGTTTCGTAAATGTCCTTCGTTTGTTTTATCTGGAAATGCATAATTGTTTTGATTTCCAGGCGGTGTAGATTTGGGGGTCTTATTTTTTCCGTAGATGTCACATGTATTTCACAAGTTGAGATAGTTCAAATGTTCACCTTAAGATTTCCTCGTAGAAAATTTACAGGTTCAAATTGCTAGAGTTGCAAATCGATTGGAATTTCTGTTAGAAATTAAGCAAAAATTGTCTTATTAATTAGCGTTTATGATTAAGTTTTTTTTGGTACTCGGTTTCTAAATAATAAGAAACATAGACTTTTTTAAGAAATAACTCATCTTTGCTTTTTTTGTGGTTTACCAATTTCAAAGCTCGAGCCTCTAATTTTGGCATTGACTTACCAAAAGATGCATAAATCAACTTTTTTCTCTCTAATAGAGGGGGCAAAAAGGGTGTCATCAATGTATGGTAGTTTAATCTCAAGTTTAAAAGAAACATGAAAACATATACATATACTACTACTACTACTACTTCAATTTTTGTAAAAGTTCAAGGAGGGCGACAACCCCCATGTTCCCCTTGGTTCCACTTTATGCCCTTTTTTCCGCCCCTGTTGCCATCATTTAGAGCCCTATTTGGGGAAAATTGACCGATCTCTGTTCCTTCTCAATTGGGTTAATTAACTGAGCTATAATGGTAAACGCGCAATGTCCGGGGTCAAAATATATATGTTGCGTGCTTGGTACATGTTGTGAGCAAGAAAATTTAGGGTAGGAAAAATAAATAAATAAGGGTACGCTTGTGATTGGAGGAATTTATTACATATACATAATTCTTAGAAAAATAGTCATAATTTAATACATCTTAAAGTTTAAAATAGAAACAAGACTCTACCCTATAAATGTGCTGACTCATAAAACACTTACTATTTTTCTATTGATGTGAGATTCCAACCATGAATATGTTCACGAACACCTCTCAAGAGGAACCCATTAGGAATGATTGATTTGAACCCCATTCACTTCATAATGCATTGTTACGTGTAACAAGTAGTCATTTTCAAAGGACGTATAAGTGGAAAAATGAAATATAGAACTCGCCCTCCATGTTTTGAAACATGGCGGGTAAATCCAAATGTAATAACCCTTTATGGAGATGCACTATGCGTCTAAAGAGATGGTTCTTGTTTTTTATTAATCCTACAGAAGTCTACTATATAAGTGTGACATAATTTAATAATATTGTAATTGGGTAGTTTTGAAAGCCTAACTGAACCAAAGCCACAAATTAATGAAGAAAACTCAAATAACCAAGTTACGGTCAAAGCTGGCGTTTCCCCCTCCTGTTAGGCAATGTTTTAAAAATCGAACCGAAGAGTAAACCAAAAACAGTTCGGTTTGATTCAAAGTGGTCCAACCTACGGTTCAACCTGGTCGAACCGATGATGACGTCTACATGACATCAGCATTTTGTGAACTGATGGTTGAATCGAACCGACTCCATAGAGACAGTTCAACTGACGGTTCGACCGATTGAACCGGTTTTAAGATAAACACATAATAATTTTTAAATAAAATATTCAACATTTTCGAACCAAAAACACTTGGTTTCTATTTTGATGAAAAGGAGAAGAATAAAAAATAATCAATAAATGATGTAAAACTAAAACCACATTGCTCCGAACGTAGAAATTACTATAAGAATATTTTTAATACCCTAAATACCATCATTTGAGTGACCAATCCAGTTAACCACATATACTAAGCATTCAACAAAATTAACCACACATGCTAAGCATTAAAAAAACCAAAAAAATTGAATTTTGACGAGTTGGGACTAAGTACATGGGACGAGGTGGACTGGTGGAGTCAGGACTGAGGAGGCGTAGGTGGAGTCGGGACTGAGGAGAGAGGAGGTGGGGATGGAGTTGGGAGTGAGGAGGTGGGGGTGGAGTCGGGACCGGAGGAGGCGGTGGTGGAAACTAAAAAATTAGGAAAATTATTGATTTTGTAATTTTTGTTTAATAAAAGAAATCCGGTCGAACCCGGTCCGACCAAACCGAAAAACCGACCGGTTCGATCGGTTTTTTTCGGTTCGCTCCGGTTCAGGTGGGAAGTAGTTTTTTCATGGACCGAACCGGTCTAACTCCGGTTCTCGGTCCAACTCGGTCCGACCGTTAGTTCGGTCCGATTTTTAAAACAGAGTCTTAGGGCATGTTACAACGTGACTCTCTTATTATAAAGAATATCTTGGGAACTTAAAACCATAATCTTACTCCTATAATGCTAGTGTTAATTAGAAGTGGTGTGGCCTCTCTGGGTAGTTGGTGTTCATATCATTTAGTTGCTGCAGGTCTATACCCCACATATCACCCTCCTACCAAAGGTTCGGAATCCAAGAACAAGATGTTTCCTTTACACGAACCCTGTTCACATACAGGCATACAGCACATTGCAGGTGCTACACATCTAAATTAAAACTAATAATATATATCTACATGCATGTACGTTGCACTCCCAAGGGAGACAATTCTTCCCAATCGACCTTTCTACTATGTCTTCAAACTATTTATTTTTGGAGCACTGTTGCAATTTTTCTTGGGGATTTGCATGTTGTTCTCTAGTAGGCATGCACGACATGTTCTACCATCATTGGTCATGTAAAATCACGTACCCGAGCTCACCCTTTAGCCACAAACTTCTCTATCTGGACTCTTCAATTACTCATATCCTACGCCTAGGGCGGATCCATGATTTTTCAAGGGGGTCCAAAAATCATGCATATTTTTTTTATATATAATAACATTCTTCACAGCTTCATGTCTTGAAATTGCTTCATAATTATTCGTCTTCAATAGACTGAAAAAACATCATTTTTCTATGTACGTAATAAGACAATCATTCAGTCAATCATCGTCCATTGAGTCTAAAGTCTAGTCTTGACAATCTTTATAACTACGAATGCTCTTTCAACAGTTGAAGTTGCTATGCGGTAATGTTAAGACTAACTTGATAAGTAAATAAACTAGAGGATACACCACAATGAGCTTGTTTTTGACCATCTTCCTTGCAAGATCTGTAATGTTATGCAAATCTAAAAAGTGTGAAAACTTCATCACATGAGCAATATAGTTGTCAAGATGAATTTCAAGCATCAAACGGTTATTCTCATTAAACTCCACAAGACAAAAGTCAACAAATTCACATAAACTATGTATCAAATGCTGAAAAGGAGTTACGGGGATCCAAACACCCCATACATAAGAGCAATTAATTATTAACATCCGTAAAATGATCATTAAGGTCCTGAAGTTGATTGTCAATCACTATATAGAAAATGTCAACTTTAAAGTAATGAAGATTTGTAACTCTTCTATGTCCACGTTTTTCCCTTCCTTGAAATGTTATTACTTCTTTCATATTTGGAACATCTATCTTTTGCTTTGGTTGGCCTTGTTTTTTCGCTATATAAATGAAGACGGATTGTCTGAATGGATAGTGGAAGATGGAAACATACTCATATACATAGAGATAATACAAGGTATAAGGATGGGCAACAATACTAGTTAGATGTGATTGGGAACACGTACATACAATACTGATTCATGAGTTTTGAGTTAAAGACTCTTTTCTTGAGCAGTTAAAACTTTTAATTGGTGAGATTTTCAATAATTCATAATTTAGAAACTGTATATTTCATTCGGATATGGTCACCAATTTTGTAGAAGATGAGTTAACACTTAACATCTAAGAATCTTACATAGATTAACATGTGACATATTACATGAGATCCATTTTGGCGGGATTTTGAGTAAAATATTATTCATTTCACTAATAAATGTTTGGCAAAAGAATTCAATATAATATCCAACTTATTTTACTCCCTTCTTGAATAAATTTTATTTGGGCTGAAGGGCAACCCTTAATTTTTTATAAATATCAAAGAGAGTAATAGTATAAAGTATACCTGGGTAGACTTTTTTGTTTTAATTTAGTGGGTGAACCCATGCCCACCCGAGCCCATGTGTAGGCCCGCCCCTGCCTACACCCGTATATAATTAGATGAAAATATGATGTTAACAGATTTATTAGGTTCATTGGTGATTAGGGTTTGGGTGGCTAATTTCCAAAAGACAATAAATTCGTGGGTCCAAAACCCATACCATATTTGTTAGATCCGGAAATGTCGTGTCTTTAGCGATGATTAGCCCACGACGGGGTTGTACGTATGAGGGAATGGAATTGATTGCTAAGTTGAGTGGTTGCAAGAGAAGTAGATGATATGATATTTATCCACAACCACAAGTGCATGCGTGCATATATGGTTTAACTACGTCCCGCCTTTCCAACGACTTATAGTGGTCGAGCCATGACCCAACGCAACGTACGCCTCCATGTCCACATCTAATTGGACCTCGAAGGTGACACACCGATGGATCCCTAATTAAATGGCTAACGCATGACCAACTACTTCTCACTTAGCCATCCAAACAAATCCAAATCTATCTCTATGTGGGTTGACAATAACATACCATGCACGCATCCACCTTGCCTTAAAATATGTCACCTGAATTTTGTCACGTTGTCCTGATGGTAGAAGTGTTCAATATGGAAGGTATTTTTACCATACATTTAGTGAAGTTGTTGCTTAAATATTCTCGTCACAATGTTGCAAATTGATGTTGAAACTGTTGAAGTTATTCTTGAAGTAAAAATTGCGTAGTACGTTGTCACTAACGTTTGTTGCAATACCACGAACTGATACTAGAACATGTAAAGGATTAGTTTCTTATTGTACAATAAACAGTGAAGTTGGGGTCTGGAGATGAACTCAGGTGGTATTTGTGTACATGCAATGGGGACATGGGAAGGGAATGTGAGGGGCTACTGTGGAATTGGTACTACACTGGAAACAGGACGATTGGGTGCACAAAGTGATCATGATCATATCTTTGCTAGCTAGGAGGTCTCCATGGTAATGGGAGGCAGATCTTCTAGTACTGTTTGAAGTGATGTGAGAGTTTCATAATAATTGTTATCTATGCAAAAACATTGACTAACTTCTGTTCATTGCTTGCATGGGATATTGAATTTGAAACCATTACTAGTTCAGGGGGATTTCGGCCTTCACCGGAATAGTCTCCCAAATAGTTTCTTGCCTCAAGACTAGTGGAAGTGGTCAATTTCAATTTAGGATCCGTATGGATATTCTTATTGAGGTGTTAATCTTGTTGAAATTTTTCTAGAGATCAACAAATGATTACCGCTTGGGTACATCTAAAAAATGTAAAATTGGACCTTTACATGTTGAATATTGTAAATGGTTCCAGTTCACCTCTTCTCGTTAGAAAATAATTGGGCACATATATCGGACTAAATGGGGAGCCCATTTCAATATCAGTTAAAATTGTGCTGGAATAATATTAAACGTACGTGTTGGAACTTTTGCCAAAAAAACAAAGAAACCTAAAATTGCTTTCGTATTCTTCTCCATTATCAACCTCTACCCTAACTGTAACGTACCCGAAAACAGCGGAAAATTTAAACAATAATAAAGACCGTCAACGGTCAACACTGGGCACGTCACGGGAAACAAACCAACATATATAATATAAATATGATCCACGTGGAAGTCAAATATACAGACTGACTGTGATTACGACAAAAGCTATACAATATGTAATCACCTCAAAAGAAAGAGACTGACAACTACAGGATCTGATCTCGGGGGCACCGTCCTCGGTCACCACCTCAAACTCTAACCCTGCTCGCTACCTGAAATGCAAACAACAAACATGCCTGAGTTCCCTGAAGGAACCCCGTATACCAAACCTCCTAAAATATAAAAAGGAATTAAATACAATGCAATGCTATGCACATGATCATCCGCCTCGGGCCCACAATAATGCCCTCACCGCCTCCGCGGCACTGAACCACTCCTGCCACTAGGGTCAAGTCAGTCCACCGCTGCCTCACAAGGGTCAGTCGACACCACTGCTCCCCAAATCGTGCAGGAAGGAACCCCTGGTACACGCCGCACCCAAGGAGCGAGTCAGCCCGCCGAATACACAACTCGGGTCAGACGACAGCCACTGCTCCCCCAAGAGTCGCCTAGCGCGCACCCTGCCGGAACATCCTCGGCCTACCGCTAAACCCTCGCAAACTGCCCAAGGTTTACGGTACACATCCCTCACACCCCGCTCGGTAAGAGAGGAAAAAGGTACAACAATAATACGCCTTCGTCGAAGGTGAAATCCGTAGCTCTCAAAGCCGGTAATCAACCGTCGCCTCGGAGCCGGTAGTCGACCTGACATCGACGGATCGCGTGTGGATAAATCCACCAACCTGCGGTAGATCGGTCGACCGCTACAAGCACACCGGTCGACCGGTCCCCCACACAGTACACAGTACTGTACAAACAAATCTACCGGTCGAACCACGCCAACCGAATTACCGACCAATCGGTCGAACAAAAGTCATCTAGCGGTCGACCGTTTGGAAGGTCTACGCTATACCATTTTATATAATATATATATCCGACCGGTCGAACCAAGGGGCCGTTCGACCGATAACAGGACTTTCAATATTTTGCCCAAGTCTCGTTCGGTCGACCGGAACTGAAATACAGTTCGACCGAATCAACACAAGCACTCTACCGCTTAATTAAATGCTCAGTCGGTCGACCGAGAGTTAAAGAGCGGTCGACCGTTTTGATGGTCAAAGCTCCCAACCGACTTAGCATCGAATGGATCGGTCGAACAAGGTAAGGACGTTCGACCGTTTAATAAGTCAAAATCCCCAACCGACCCATTCTCATCGTTATTCGGTCGACCGGCTAAGTGGTCCCGTTCGACCGATAACAGTATAATCCCCTTTTTCCCGCACAATCTGGCATAACGGTCGACCGTCTAACGACATCGTTCGACCGTTCGCGGGTAAACAACAATATAATAATAGGATCGGTCGACTGCCCACAGGCACCGGTCGACCGATCGTCGTCTTCAACCTCTGAATTGGTTGAATTCCGACGGGGAATTCGACACCAACGTCGATCCCCAACACTCACAAGGCACAAGTGAGTTATAATGAAGATTTGACATACCTTTTGGTCGAGTGAAGAAGCCTCCCAAGCTTGCACCACTTCACTCCACTTCTTCTTCTCTTTCTTCACTTCTTCTCCTCTTCTTCTTCACCTCCTTCTTCTTCTTCTCTCTAACCTCTTCTCTCAAGCTCTGGTTGTTGAAAAGGAAAAGAAAACGTTTTATTAACCTTACCTTCCAATTTATAGGCAAACCAATTCTTATCCAACCTCCACCTCATCCAATCCTAAATCAACACCTCATGCTACACTATTCCAGGATTAGATTAGGTTAATTAGGTTTAGGTTTAGTTAATTAAGATGTTTTAGATTAGGTTATTACAATCTACCCTCCTTAAAGAAATTTCGTCCGCGAAATTCGAAACAACAGACTCACCGAAACAACTCTGGATACTGCTTCCTGACATCCTCCTCGATCTCCCAGGTAGCCTCTCTGACACTGTGATGCTGCCACCTGACTTTCACCATCGGAATCGCTCTCCTCCTGAGCTGATGTACCATCTGATCCACAATCTCTACTGGTCTCTCATCTAACGACAAATCCTGCTGGATCTCCGGTACTGATATCTCTATCACATGAGCTGGATCGGCCACGTACTTCCTCAGCATAGAAACATGGAAGACGTTGTGAAGTCCTGCAAACTGTGGCGGTAAAGCAATCCTATACGCCACCTCACCAACCCGATCCAATATCTCAAACGGTCCGACATATCTCGGACTCAACTTCCCCTTCTTCCCGAATCTCATCACCCCTCTGGAAGGCGAGATCTTCAGGAAGACATGATCTCCTACCTCAAAAGTCAGCTCACGCCTCCGCGTATCAGCATAACTCTTCTGCCTACTCTGCGCCGTAGCTAGTCGTCTCCGAATCACGTCGACCTTCTCTGAATACAACTGGATAATGTCAGGTCCAACTAGCTGTCTCTCGCCCACATCACTCCAGCATACCGGCGATCTACACGGTCTCCCGTATAATGCCTCATAGGGTGCCATTCCAATACTCGAGTGGTAGCTGTTGTTGTAGGCGAACTCGATCAACGGCAAATGCTCATCCCAATGCCCGGCCCAGTCAAGTGTACACGCTCTCAGCATGTCCTCCAATGTCTGTATCGTCCGCTCTGACTGGCCATCTGTCTGTGGGTGGAAAGCTGTGCTAAACTTCAGACGTGTCCCCAGTGCTCTGTGTAGACTCTCCCAAAATCTCGAAGTGAATCTGGGATCTCTGTCTGAAATGATACTGACTGGTACGCCATGAAGTCTGACAATCTCCTCAATATATAACTTAGCTAGACCCTCCAGAGCAAGAGTGGTCTTAATAGCTAAGAAATGCGCCGACTTGGTCAGTCGATCGACTATAACCCAAATCGCATCGTGGAATCTCCGTGTCTTCGGTAGCCCCGTAACAAAATCCATCGTCACGTGCTCCCACTTCCACTCGGGCAACTCAATCCTCTGCATCTGCCCTGCTGGTCTCTGGTGCTCGATCTTCACCTGCTGACAGACCAAACACCTCGACACGAAGTCTGCAACGTCCTTCTTCATACCTCGCCACCAGAAGTTCCGCTGCAGGTCTTTGTACATCTTGGTGCTCCCTGGATGAATGGAATATCTCGATCTGTGTGCCTCCTCCATGATATCATGTCTCAGGTCCTCTGTCTTCGGCACCCAGATACGATCTCTGAATCTCAGACCTCCGTCCACTCCAACTCTGAAATCTGACCCATCTCTGGCAGCTAACTGTAACAAACTGCTCAACTCCTCATCTGTAGTCTGAGCATGAATCACTGCTGATACTGTCTGAGGCTCTACTCTCAATCCGGCAATCACTGCGCCCTCAGAGCTATCAGCAAATGGCCTCCACTCTGCCAAGGACTCTAGCAGTCTCCACTCCTGAATGCATAGGCCTGCTACTGATACCTCCACCTTCCGGCTCAAAGCGTCTGCAACTGTGTTCGCCTTCCCCGGATGGTAAGAGATAGTGAAGTCGTAGTCCTTAATGAACTCAAGCCATCTGCGCTGCCTCATATTCAGCTCCTTCTGCGAGAACAGGTACTTCAGACTCTGATGATCTGTAAACACCTCGAACTGCTCGCCATAAAGATAGTGTCTCCAGGTCTTCAGTGCGTGAACCACTGCTGCTAACTCCAAATCATGTGTCGGGTAATTCCTCTCATGGACCTTCAGCTGTCTGGATGCGTATGCGATCACCCTCCCGTGCTGCATAAGTACACATCCTAAGCCAACACCTGAAGCGTCGCTATAAATCACGAATCCACCCGTGCCACTCGGCAATGATAAAACTGGTGCTGTGGTCAACAGTCTCTTCAGCTCCTGAAAGCTGTCCTCGCACTTCTGCGACCAAACAAAAGTGACTCCCTTCTGCGTCAGAGCTGTCAGTGGTGCTGCCAATCTCGAGAAGTCTTTGATGAAGCGACGGTAATAACCCGCCAGTCCAACAAAGCTCCTAATCTCTGTCACGCTCGTAGGGGTCCTCCACTGTGTCACCGCCTCTACCTTCGCCGGATCCACTGATATCCCCTCTGCCGATACAATGTGTCCGAGGAATGCCACTCTGTCCAACCAAAACTCGCACTTTGAGAACTTAGCATATAACTGCTGAGTCCTCAAGATGCTGAGTACAATCCTCAGATGCTCTCTGTGCTGCTCCACATCTGGTGAATAGATCAAGATGTCATCCACGAAGACAATCACAAATATATCAATGTACTGCCTGAATGTCCGGTGCATCAGATCCATGAACGCTGCCGGAGCATTCGTCAATCCAAATGGCATCACCAAGAACTCATAGTGTCCATATCTCGTCCTGAAGGCTGTCTTCTGGATGTCCTCATCTCGGATCCTCAACTGGTGATATCCTGAACGCAGGTCAATCTTCGAGAAAACCTTCGCTGACTGCAGCTGGTCAAAGAGGTCCTCAATCCTAGGTAAGGGATACCTATTCTTCACCGTCACCTGGTTCAGCATCCTGTAGTCTATGCACATCCTCAAGGATCCGTCCTTCTTCTTCACAAACAAAACTGGTGCACCCCAAGGCGAGACGCTCGGTCTGATAAATCCAGAGTCCATCAACTCCTGCAACTGCTTCTTCAACTCTGTCAACTCAGCAGGTGCCATCCGGTATGGAGCCTTCGACTGTGGTGTAGTGCCAGCTACCAACTCAATGCCGAACTCCAACTCTCGGTGTGGTGGTAAACCTGGAATCTCCGCTGGAAAAACATCCGCGAACTCCTGCACCACCTCAATGTCCTCTAGCCTCTGGGACTCTGCCTCCGCAACTACAAGTGTCGCCAGAAAAGCTGCACATCCCTGCTGTAACAGTCTCTGAGCTCTCACAGCAGATACAATAATGCGACCCCCTCTGCTTCTGATCCCTCTAATCAAAATATCAGGCAAACCATTCCTCGGGATCAAAATCTTCTTCTCACGGCACAAGACTCGAACATCATATTGGGACAGCCAATCCATCCCAAGTATGACATCAAAGTCCTCCATCGGTAGCAAGACCAGGTCTGCCGGAAACTCCTGATCTCCCGAAACAACCGTGGCGCCGGGGACAAATCTCCCCACAGTGCCCACCAGACCCAGGGGTGTGCTGACCTCCAAAGTGGCAGTCAACATCGCAAGGGTACAGCCCAACACTCCCGCAAATCGCTCTGAGATGAACGAGTGTGTCGCGCCACAATCAAATAACACCCTAGCTACTGAACCTGCGACAAGAAGTGTACCTTCCACGACAGCGCCTCCATCCCGAGCCTCCTCTGCCTGGATGGTGAAAACTCTGCCAGTGCGCTGCCCCTGCTGGGGTCTGAAAGGTGGTCTACCTCCGCCTCCTCCTCTGCCTGGTGCGGGTAAACCCGATGGTCTGCTCGGCCCAGCTCCTCGGCTCGGACAGCTCCTGATAAAGTGACCCAGCTGGCCACACCCATGACATGCTCCGGGGGTGAAGCACGGCCCGGAGTGAAACCTCCCACAAGTACCACAAGGCTCTGGTCGTGGTACTGCAACTCCTGCTCCCTCGTATCGGGGCCTCTTGCCCGGATTCCCTCCAGTCTGACCTCCTGGCCTCCCAGAGAACCTACCTGATGGCCTCCTCTCATCCTGGTAGTTCTCCCTGTAGTCACGATCAAGAACAGAGGCACTCTTCACTGCATCGGCCAACGTGCTCGGCATGTGTGTCAGCACCTTCGTCCTCAGCTGCTTCCGGAGCCCTCGGACGAACTTCCCTGCCCTCTGCTCCTGTGTAACATACATCTCGGGACAATAACGCTCAAGGGCGTTGAACTTCCCGATGTAGCCTGCTAGGGTCATGTCTCCCTGCTGAAGACTCAGAAACTCCTCCCTCTTCTGATCCTGGACATGCTGCGGAAAATACTGCTCGTTGAACTCGCCAACGAACTCCTCCCAGGCTATATCATCTCTGTCCGCAAACACCACTGCAGATGTGGACCTCCACCAGTTGGACGCAGCACCGCCCAAAACATAAGTAGCCAAGCCCACTCTCGCCTCTGGAGGACAACCAATAGCACTGAAGATCTTCTGCATCATGAAGATCCACTCCTCCGCAGCCTCTGCGTCGTACTGCCCCAGAAAGGTAGGCGGATGCTGGCGCATAAACCGGTCATGCATAGCACCAGTCCCCGTCTGCCCAGTCTGTGCTGTCTGCTGCTGTAGCATCTCTGTCAGACGTCCGACCGTATCGAACAACGTCCGACGCTCATCCTCCCAAGCCTCATCCCTCGCAGTCTCACTCTCACCGCGAGTATGGGCAACCGCCTTCCCCCGTCTAGGAGGCATCTGCCAAAGGAAACAAGACAATATCAATATAATCTGTGCATGCATGATCCTCTAGACCTAACTCCTAACTCCAAGGTGGTTTCTTTAGAAAAGTACGCCGAGATCAACGCTCTGATACCAAATTGTAACGTACCCGAAAACAGCGGAAAATTTAAACAATAATAAAGACCGTCAACGGTCAACACTGGGCACGTCACGGGAAACAAACCAACATATATAATATAAATATGATCCACGTGGAAGTCAAATATACAGACTGACTGTGATTACGACAAAAGCTATACAATATGTAATCACCTCAAAAGAAAGAGACTGACAACTACAGGATCTGATCTCGGGGGCACCGTCCTCGGTCACCACCTCAAACTCTAACCCTGCTCGCTACCTGAAATGCAAACAACAAACATGCCTGAGTTCCCTGAAGGAACCCCGTATACCAAACCTCCTAAAATATAAAAAGGAATTAAATACAATGCAATGCTATGCACATGATCATCCGCCTCGGGCCCACAATAATGCCCTCACCGCCTCCGCGGCACTGAACCACTCCTGCCACTAGGGTCAAGTCAGTCCACCGCTGCCTCACAAGGGTCAGTCGACACCACTGCTCCCCAAATCGTGCAGGAAGGAACCCCTGGTACACGCCGCACCCAAGGAGCGAGTCAGCCCGCCGAATACACAACTCGGGTCAGACGACAGCCACTGCTCCCCCAAGAGTCGCCTAGCGCGCACCCTGCCGGAACATCCTCGGCCTACCGCTAAACCCTCGCAAACTGCCCAAGGTTTACGGTACACATCCCTCACACCCCGCTCGGTAAGAGAGGAAAAAGGTACAACAATAATACGCCTTCGTCGAAGGTGAAATCCGTAGCTCTCAAAGCCGGTAATCAACCGTCGCCTCGGAGCCGGTAGTCGACCTGACATCGACGGATCGCGTGTGGATAAATCCACCAACCTGCGGTAGATCGGTCGACCGCTACAAGCACACCGGTCGACCGGTCCCCCACACAGTACACAGTACTGTACAAACAAATCTACCGGTCGAACCACGCCAACCGAATTACCGACCAATCGGTCGAACAAAAGTCATCTAGCGGTCGACCGTTTGGAAGGTCTACGCTATACCATTTTATATAATATATATATCCGACCGGTCGAACCAAGGGGCCGTTCGACCGATAACAGGACTTTCAATATTTTGCCCAAGTCTCGTTCGGTCGACCGGAACTGAAATACAGTTCGACCGAATCAACACAAGCACTCTACCGCTTAATTAAATGCTCAGTCGGTCGACCGAGAGTTAAAGAGCGGTCGACCGTTTTGATGGTCAAAGCTCCCAACCGACTTAGCATCGAATGGATCGGTCGAACAAGGTAAGGACGTTCGACCGTTTAATAAGTCAAAATCCCCAACCGACCCATTCTCATCGTTATTCGGTCGACCGGCTAAGTGGTCCCGTTCGACCGATAACAGTATAATCCCCTTTTTCCCGCACAATCTGGCATAACGGTCGACCGTCTAACGACATCGTTCGACCGTTCGCGGGTAAACAACAATATAATAATAGGATCGGTCGACTGCCCACAGGCACCGGTCGACCGATCGTCGTCTTCAACCTCTGAATTGGTTGAATTCCGACGGGGAATTCGACACCAACGTCGATCCCCAACACTCACAAGGCACAAGTGAGTTATAATGAAGATTTGACATACCTTTTGGTCGAGTGAAGAAGCCTCCCAAGCTTGCACCACTTCACTCCACTTCTTCTTCTCTTTCTTCACTTCTTCTCCTCTTCTTCTTCACCTCCTTCTTCTTCTTCTCTCTAACCTCTTCTCTCAAGCTCTGGTTGTTGAAAAGGAAAAGAAAACGTTTTATTAACCTTACCTTCCAATTTATAGGCAAACCAATTCTTATCCAACCTCCACCTCATCCAATCCTAAATCAACACCTCATGCTACACTATTCCAGGATTAGATTAGGTTAATTAGGTTTAGGTTTAGTTAATTAAGATGTTTTAGATTAGGTTATTACACTAACTACCTCCTTTATTCAATTAAGTTTAGTATTTGCAAGCATGGTGGTCTAGTCTAGAGGGCGGGAATTGACTAAATGAGGTGACAAATGCCAATGCAGAAAATTAAAATAATTAGTGATGTGTAGAGGTTTAGATGCTCAAATGTGTCATAGTCTTGTTCTCGAGTCAAATTCACTCAAAGAACACTATTCGAGAATTTTACATATAGTAGAGCCTTGAATTATGATTATAGAACGATGACCTGAAATAGTTAAAGATGATTCGATGATGGAAGACTTATTAACAATGAAAGAATGTCACTTAGAATTTTAAATTTTACAAAACTAATGTCATTTGCTTAATGTATCTTCGTTACTAGAAAAACAGGTTTCACTGACGGATACTCTAACTTACACCGATGGATAATGTTTTTTCGTCGATGTAAAACGACACCGACGTATACTCTAACTTACATCGACAAATTATTACGCTAGTTAATAGTTTTTGCAGTATTCTTAGAACCAGAAAGTTACGCCGACAAATATGTACCGTCAGTTTATTTTTGAGATAAAAAAATCCACGATAAAATTAATTGTTTTGTGCAAAAAACAATCATAGCCGGTTGTGTTACCCTACACCGACGGATATGTTCGTCGATTTATGTTGTTCTAAGATGAACCGATGAATTATTCCGTCGGAAATTATTTTGAAAAATGACTGTTATGAACTTAATACGTTTAAATTCACCGACAAATATGCAAAGAAACACTGACATATAACGTCAGTTGGTGAATTTTTTTATCAGGAACCGGAATCGGGCTTCCTTTTTCACATTCTTCCTCCTCGCCTCAAACCCTAAGCCGCCACACCTCCTCCTCCTCGTTGTCACCACCTCCTCTCCTGAGTCCTTCGCCTCACCGTTTTTGTCTTCTTCACCTCACCATTTTCGTCTTCTCTTCCACATCACCCCCTCTCCTAAGGTGACCAACCTCTCTTTCTCCTTTCGCCTGGCTCCCCCACCACTGTTGGCCTCCTCCACCACTGACCACTACCTCCTCCTATCCTCACCTCTGACTCCACCGCCACACCCCTGACCTAACCATTATCCCCACCTCCTCCACCATAGCCATCCCTACCTTCTCTACCACCTCCACAACCACTACCCACCCCCTATAAGCTCCACCTTCACCTCATCGACCCTCACCTACTCCACCTACACCCCATCAAAGACCACAACCATCTACCACCTACCACCCCACATCAGCCACCACCGGCCATCCATTATGCTCATCTTAGGTACTAATCCAATCTCCACAATGTATGGTTTTAATGCATCTTTAATTTGATTTTAAATGTAGTATGGATATAATTTGAATGTAGTTTGAGTGTCATTTAGATGTGATATTGAATACAATTGATTTGAACGTGGTTTGAATATAGTTGGAATGTGGTTTGATGATGTAAATATAGTTTATATAATTGAAATGTGATTTTGTAATAGTAATTGATATCGAAAGATTAATATTTAAATTTGTTGTCAAACAGATATTGAAATGTGTGATGGATGATATGAGGAAATGAGTGATGAAATGGATGATATGAATGTTATTGAAATGTGATGCGGATGTTATGAATCTAAATGTGATGGATGTCAAAAAATCTGTATTTATTTCTTGTCAATCCAAGACTTTTTTTTCATTATTGAAAATATAGGAGAGGTTTTGTCGAAAAGTTTAGAATATGCGTTGAACGTGATGTTTCTAATTGGACTTAGTTATTAATCGAAATCAGATTTGGTTAGTTGGATTGATTAATTTTATTATGTTGGATACGTTAGTTGCATGACCTAGATTGGTTTGTTGGATTCTGTTGGATTGAGTTGAGTTAGATTGAGTTGGATTGGTTAGTTGCATTGTGTTGGATTGGTTCACTGATTGGGTTAGATTACGTTTATTTGGGGAAAACTTAGTTTGATGGCTTAATATTCGTGTTATTTGTGTACTTTTATCATTTTCAAATTTAGTTTGCTACTTTGTGAATTGAAAACTTGAATTTCAATATAGCTTCAATGTTTTTTATGCATTTGTTTATTGTTCGAAATAATGTTGTGTTGTGGATGAATGCATACATGCGCTCTTTAGGTTATATGTTTGTGGATGAGTGCATGAATGTGTTGTGGATGAATGATAAAAACTATTGTTTTTAGTAGGAAAATCGAAACTCGAAGAAAGCAAATTTGTTTTTTCGATTCTAGATGGGACTTACCCCGATGGTATGTATCCGTCGGTGTAAGTACTGTCAATTTGTTGGGTAATCTTCACCAACGGTACTTATCTGTTGATAAAGGTTATGCATTGAATTCACCGACGGGATGTATTCGTTGGTGTATGTCGTCATCTGTTGGTAATACTGGGGAGGAAGTATGAGTCGGTGTATCTTACACTGATGGATATGTTTGTCGATGATCTATAAGGACTAATCTCTCCGTCAGTGATTTCCCGTCGGTGTTCTTTGATTCAACGAAACAAGATGAAAAAATTTGACGGGATATTTCACGCCAAAATTAACGTCGACATTTATCCATTGGAATGTTCATCGATGTAATTAAACTTCGATGCAGACAACACTGACGTAGGGATATCTGTCGTTTTCACCTACACCGTTGGATAGTGACCTCCGATGAAATCTTGTTTCCCCGTAGTGTTTTTTTATGATATTTTTAGTTTGAAATATTGATACTTACGAATTATGATTTTCTTGTACTAGTTGAGGCCAGCGTCAAATGTTTTGATGTATGTCTTTTATTTTGAAGCATGTAGTTTTGGTACTTGAATTTTTACATGTGTTATATCTTGTTTTTTATATATTATATTATTATAAAAATTCCATTGAATGGACGGATCATCTTTTCCCCCGGAATGCACTCATTGCTTCCATAAGCTCGCTAGTGTCATTTCATAGCACCAAAGTCACATCAGTTTGATCACAAAATTAAAATTCCCGAACCGTTATTTATCGACCATCTATTGTCTTATTAAGGCAGTATAAGATACGATGTTGAAGCTCAATGGCTACCGGGTATATATACTTTTCCATGCCTCTTGGCACTTGTGCAATAGGTAATGTCACTTCACGCATCTAAATACCAAAGCCAAGATCTCTTTTTGACTTAATGTGTTGATTTGTGTGAATTTGCTTATAATAATTTGATTGGCAAAAATTTGTAGTATATTTTTACTTATTAGATTGTAATATCGGAATTAAACTTTACTATATCATTCTGACTTGTTAGAATGTAAATTTCAAATGCATGCTACTTAGTTTTTGGTTTAACAAGATTACCCAATGTAGATTGTTGGTTTTAAATGCAACAATCCGGACATCTTTGAACTATGGTTGATAGTTTTGAAAAAATATTAAAAACTAGAAACAATTTCATATTTTATATAAAAACTTACTCAAGGTTCATTTTTCAAATACGAATAAGAGTAGAAATTGGAAAGTCCATAAATTCTTCAAATTTAATATCACAAAACAATTCTGATTTCCATATATATTAGATGCTCTAGAAGAATTAATGCATCAACTTGAATACATAGATTTTCAAGAAAAAACAAGGTTAATTTTAAGTTTACAAACGCATTACATAGTTAATGCATCTTTGAATGTAAAACCTAAAAACGTAAATAAAAACTCTTTCATCATAGTTAAATGTAAATTTAAAAACATGGGAAAACATTTTCCCATAAAATTTTAAAAACATTATCAATATCTGAACAAAAAAGTACATGAAATAACTAATTGATTCCCTTTTTCAATAAATAAAACAATAAATTGCAGAAATTGCTACACAATTACTACAAAACTTACTAAATCTAAGTATTTTTTTAATCTACTTTAAAAAAATTGACCCATTGACCTAAGTTCCAAATTCCTTCCCATGATATGAACTGCATGTATAAATCAAAGGCATTTTAAATAACTGGCCGATTCGTGAAAGAAACATTTGATACTCTATCGCGTCGATGTACATATTATTATGGACCGAGAGTCCCTTTCATAACTTAATAACTTGTGTATATAGTGCACAAAGGATCACTAAAACAACACTAATTTTACTTACAACATACATTTGCGTGGTGTTATTTGTTGTGCACGTTTAACACATTGAAATTGAGGAAGTAAAGGTTAAAGAAAAAATTCACATTCTTTTTATTTGAAATTGATATAGTGTATTGAAATTAATAAACACCAGTGTTGACACAGGATTCGAACTGGCAACCTTAAAAAGTATTTCACTTAGGGTTCACTAATTGAGTGACGTAAAAGTCCACACGCTTGGTTTAACATGATATTTATGTATCTTTCCTATTAAATTTTTACCGATGAATATTCTTCAGATAATGAAATATTACTCAAGAAAGTGAATATCAATTTTCTTCTCCCGACTCTCTCCTCTAACCTTTTCCCCTGTGGATTTCCATCAAAAATAGAAAAAAGAAAAAAACCCTTCTTCCCTCCCAGTTTGGGGTCAATCTAGCGGACATGTAATATCACTGGTGAATGACATGACAAGACACGTTCCCTCTTCCCCACACATCACCGAGGGTGAGTAACCAATGATGCTCAAAATTTAAATAAAACCCAAGAGGCAAGAAACCAATTAACCTATCGATTATCAGAAAGTCGTAATAACAAAACTAGGTGGTAGAGATTTAAATAAAACAGCATAATCTATACACTATTTTTTGGCCCAAAACATGAAAATTTCACCCTTTTTGTTATTTTTTACAATTAGTTTTTTTTGGGCTTAAACGGATTTAGAAAACTTTTACAATTTTTATTTTATGCATACATTTAGAATATAATAACATATTTTATCTATCATGTCTTCGAGAAATAAAATAAAAAACTTACAATTGAAAGTCCATCCTTTTGTTATATTAAATTTAACTACTGGGTTCATGTCAACTTTTACACATAATTTGTTTTTATCTGTCCCTTTGATGTAATAAATTGTCCTTATACTACTAGGATATAAAGATATTGGGGGTTCTAATAATGTGCTCTATTTTAAATATATTATTAAAATACTAATATACTCGGAACTTAAAAGTGCTAAGCATACTTTACGTTAAAAAACATATTTGACTAAAAAATGCAGTGTCGGCCAAGAAAACTTCCCATAATCCCATGCACGTGAACCTATTTAGAGCTTTTGCACCTCTAGAGCTGTCAGACTCTAATCTACTATTAGTATTTTATTACCCATAATCCGATTTGGTTTTGGATTGTGATGATTGAAGTGAAAAGTAATGGTTTGGAGGAATCACGGATTCGTGTTTGCATTCGAATAGCATACGATTCCATAGTTGTCTTTAGCAGAAGATTATGGTTAATTAATGGAGATGAGACAAATCTTATCGTAAACCACAAAGACGAGGGGAAATTAAAGCACGGAAACGACTGTTGGACGACGCTGATTCGGTCATCACGAAGCCACGATTTTTACATTTGTTGTGGGAAAAGACGTTTACATAAAGATTAGGACATCTAACTGGTGCTAATTAGTTAATCAAGGATAAGTGCTCAAGAATATAATGTTTGTCGTATCTTGAATCTAGATTCGATTTCTAAATATTGAAGCCAATTCGCACTCTCCCTTTTTAAGCTCTATTTTTTATTAACATGGGGTATCAATTTTTTTAACGACCTTGCAATTTCAGGACGTAAGGAGATGAGATACGAATTACCATTTTGTTATTGATAATTGTCATATTTTATTGTAATTATTATTACTATTAAAATGTATAAGAACTTAAAAATAACAAGAGTACAAGTCAGATATAAATTTACGCATTTGCATTGGAAAACATTATTTTGTATAAGAGCCATGAGCTCTGCCCCCCACTCAATTTAGATTCACTTTAGATGTATATAAGAGCTAGATTTCCATTTTGATATACATAAAAATACTATATCCGGGCACCACTCAGAAAAAAACAACAAGCAAAAAGGTCTTGTGCCATGTTAAGAAATTTAATTGGGTTTTTACACGTGGACTTATGGTTGTTTAGTAAAATTGCACCAATAAAATAGGATTTTTTTAACTACAATATATATTGACCCCTACTCACAATATTTTCTACGTTCGCACTAGCTGTATACTGTTTGAACGTGGTAAGTATGTAGAATGTAGTTGAACAGAAAATACAATGTTTTCATTTACGAAAACATACATGGAGTACAATGTTTTTTTGGGGTTATGATCAAGATAGTAGAGGCATGTATGCATGAAATTACGACAATAACAATTATAATTTTAACAAAATTTGAGTTTGGCCTAATTCAAAATTAAAATGTTTGATGAAAACATTATTGTTTGAACGACAAACCATTTTCGTTTCGGATTTTGATCAACTGCGCATACATTATGTTCTAAAATTAATTCTAGGTTTTTGAGTGTTAATTCTTTTTTCTCAATTGACGTTTTAATTCCACTTATTTTCATATTTGACATTTTTAGGCCACTTTGTTTTTACTTTTATACCCAAGTTATCCTCACCCTTAATTTTTTTTATTTATCGTTTTACGGAAGCAAAATCTCATGTAAAACACACCTTCTTCATGTAGAAAACAATATCGTTATGTAAAATTTATTCAGAAACACGTAAAAAAACTCTCCAAATCTTAAATGATTTCAATAAACCAACTTTTAACTCAAATCCTTACTCACAGTCTCACGTCAAAAGAATCCACTTTAAACACTTGACGACTAACAATAGGGTAATTGGCATCGTTGAAAATAAAGGAGAACAACCAAAATATTTGATTCGTCGGTTCTATTTCTTTCTAGTACTTTTTTTACATGGAAGTTGTGTTTTGGAATAATTCTCACTTATTTATAGATGAGTTTTAGGTTAGGAAAATTATATATGACATGATAAAAAGGCATAAATTTTTATTACAAGTGAATGGTTAAAACTTAGGAGTTTGATTTCTTAAAAAGATTAGGTTTATGAAGTTCTTTTATGCATCTTTGTCTAACCTTTCAATATTTGTCTTGCTTTTGTACATGAAACTCTTTACATTTTACATTACGTTCTACTTCCACAAAACAAGATAAAAAGTCAAGGGGTGAGAGTTATTTTGATGTAAATATTCAGAATTTGACTTAATAGTGGGAAAAGTAACAAATAGACCTAAAATGTCGAATAACGTGACTGGAATTAAAATGTCAATTGACCTTTTTTTCCATATTATGTGGTGTTCTTGTATATATATATATATATATATATATATATGTATATAGATATATATGGTATTGCACTTCTTCTCATTCAAGCTTGCGCCTAAGGCCATCCTCAATGGTTTAAGTTGAGGATCACGAGGTACTCCATGATCCCCACGTTGGGGATCACGGGCTTATGCGCCATTGAAATGGGACGCACAGGTACTGTAGCTATGCGGTAAATTGCACAGCTACAATGCGGTTCGTCACCCACATTGGTAAAAATGTTTTTTTAATTTTTTTTGTTTTGATTTTTTTGTATTTGTTTTGTTAATGTATTTGGTTTGGTTTGTTTTGTTTTGTTAATATCTTTGTAGCTTGAATTATTGTAATACATTATTAATATTTAATAATATTTGTTTTGAAATTTCCGAATTATTAATTAATAAATTATTATTAATTTTCGTAATTATTAATTTATTAATTCCATTAAGTGATCTAAATGAATTAAGTTATATATTGATTGTTGAGGGAAAATATAAAATAATGGAGAAGAATGTGAGGTAGAGGGAAAAAGAAAGTAGTGAGTTAGATCACTATTGAGGAGTGAATAATATAAAGATTGAATGAGTAAAGATGTGAATGAGAGAGAAACTGACGTGGATAAGAGAATGAGGGTTGTATGCAAGATCACCATCGAGGATGACCTAAATTGACTCTAGCTGGGTGTCAAAGTTCTACCATTTTTCATACTCTAATATTCTCTAAAGCACCGAATAACTTGACAAATCAATTTGTTAACTTATTGAATCCCAACAAAGTGATGTATACCCTGACAATATTTAGTTGTTGAAGTACTTGTCACAAAATTCCCCATGATTTTTCTTCCCTCTATATTTTTATCTAAGGGCCGGGAAGCAATAAGTACTGTACCATTACACCATCCAAATTTCAATCTACACGTGAGAGGGTTGTAATTTTGGTTGTTCTCCATTTCTCATCCACAGGCTATCGGGCACATCCCCGCGTTTGCAGGGGCACTGATTTCCATTGTGGTCATTTGTCCTCCTTTTGTCCACGCCAAATCTCCACTTGGATGTATCCTCTTAAATGTTTACAGTTTTACTACATCTTCCTATCAAACTCACTGTACTGCTTAATAAAGTCATGCTTGTATATTTATTAATTAAACATGGTTTGACATTTCCTTTTCTGGGCCAACTAATTAGTTGATGGGTATGTCTTGAGTTTTCTTTCTTTTATAAGTGCTATATTATACCACATTACCATGTCTCACTTTTTATATATAAGTGGTAGAGTTAATCTTGATTGTTAAGTTGGACTGAACGACAGTATCTTCAATCATATGTCAATGTGGCAATGCGATTGAATATGTATCCCATCTTCACTCAACTAATTATTCTTAGGCAAATTGAGATACACATCTTGGGTTACACTATCTCTCAACATCACACACAATATAACTAGAGTTGTAATATTTGCAAGAAGATCCTTTGTCTTTATACGAAATACTAATTGACGTTGGGGTAAAATTATTTTGCTGTATCAAAACCAAGTGAATTAAGTATTAACAGAACAAATCTATCAATTTCTAAACTTACGTATACACGTCAAATCCAAATAAAGTCCCATGCAAAGGGAACTATTTGGAACAATCATGTTAAATTATTAGTCGAAAGATTGTAGTCAGTCTGCCGAAGTACAATCAAATTTGACTTAGAAAACCATGCTTAATAAACATATTTTTGGTGAAAGTCTTGGTAGAAGAGCAACTTTAGTACAACAAAAATTACTGCTCGTGCAGAAGTCGTAATTCTTTAATTTAATAAAAATCAAATCAAAAATTAAAAACATAGGAAAAAAATTAATTCAAAATCTAATCTGATCGCAGGTGTGCCCACGGATCACGGTTCACACCCGCAATCCGTACCACGGATCGATCTTTAAAACCGCGATTCGTGGCACAATTCTTTCCCAAATCTTCTCCTCTCCTCTTCTCTCATAGTTTCGTCTCCCATCATCTCATCACATCTATCTTTTTTTAACATAATTATCTTATGTTCTGACGTTGACCGCTATTCCGAATACGTTACCCACCTAATTCATCAGACTTCTTATTTTGGGATTCAGGATAATTTTTTCACATTATTTATTATGTTTTACTTTAGATGTAGTGGACAGATAGTCTATTTCCTCACTTCTCAGAATAACAAATTGCATGTTAAGAGTCAACGACATTTGCGCAAATGTAAGTACCAACAAAAATCATATTATGTTAATTTGTCTAAATATTTAAATTACATGTGTTTTAGTTGGTGTATTTTGACGAAATATTCTAATATATTATAGTCGGATGCTGTTTTGGAATGTCGTACACATCATCCAGTAATTCCTTTTCACGACAAATTTAGTGAGTCACTCAAAAATTTGGGACTATATCAATTTGCTCAGATAAGACACACAAGGACATACCACAGATTGATTACTGCACTTGTAAAGTGTTGGCGTCCCGAGACTCATACTTTTCACTTGTCGGTTGGGGATGTTGGACTGACATTGCAGGATGTGAGCAGCTTGTGGGGTCTACCTTTCACTGGTCTTCCAATAATCGGGCACAGTGATCGAGATAGTCAGGAGCTAATTAAAAATGCTTTTGGGATTGATATCAATACCGACATGATGAGAAAATGTAAGCGCACGGTGGGAGCAGATGAACCACAAATTGTCAAAGAGTCGGGATTCAGTATCATTTTGCAATGGTTGCGGGTCAGTTACGGGGACCTCCCGGATAATCCCACAAATGAGCAAGTGACTCGATACACACAAACTTTCATTTTAGATTTGTTCGGATCCATGATTTTTCCTGATACCTCTGGAGCATACGTCCTAGTTATGTATTTGAGGTTTTTACAAGATTTGGATAAACCGATAATGTACAATTGGGGTGCGACTATTCTTTCATGTTTATATTGTAACTTGTCTATTTCATGTCAAAGTGGGAAGAAGAACATTGGTGGGGCATTATTACTCCTTCAGCACTGGTCTTGGACTCAGTTTCCTGTAGCCTGACCGAGACATGTGGGTCTTGCTGAGTGTCTAGGTGGAGAAGACCCAGAATCACGATCTCCATTTGCTATCAAGTGACAATACTCACAGACTTATGAAGTTAGTACTGTACATAATTGCCTCACACATTACAGAAATGAGTTTGAGTGTATGTTGGATGAGCATGTAAACTGGCAGTCATATAATCCATATATGACATTGCTTCCTGACTGGGTAATTACTGATCCTGCATATTGGCTTGCGAGAATGCCCTTGATTCATTTCAGGATGATATCATGACACTATCCAGAAAAAACTATGAGACAGTTTGGACTTTTTCAGACGACGCCACCACCACCGACTAGATAAGATAGTTCATGCGGCCCGACAGAGAGATGATTGCTCAACGAAGCATCAAATTTACATACGAGAGTGTGATAGACCGCAGTTTCTTGAGGAAAGCCGGCCATATGATCAGAGAGAGAATCAACGATATCGTTAGTGGTTTCAGCATTATGGTATGTACACAGTTTACATACGACATCAAATAGAGTTCGGTTTGGACAGACTGTTGCCAACCCCACGTGATTCCATCGAGGACCTAGGTTACGTTCCTGGTGGACCACGTATTCGACGTATGGTATGTTTTTTTAATGATTTTGACGACTAGTTTTTGTTGTGTTTTAATGTTTAACTTTCAAACTACAGTTTCAGGGTTTATGTGGCATCCAACGGGCTGCATTTGTTATCCAACGGTTGTACAAACGTGGAACTAAGGGACTCTGTAAAATGTTGCTGAAGAGTCATCAACTCGATGTTGTCGATTGCGATCAGGTTCACGAATTTGAAAGAGTACCGACTAATGTTGGATTACCTGCAGATGTGGAGTCTATTTTTGGAGATGATGATGGTAATGATGACTATCGTGATGACTGTGCGGTACCTAGACATGAGAACCAAACAACATGTAGTCTTGGCCCATCCAATACATCATACGATGATTTTGGCCCAGGTCCATCGCAGTTTGGACATTCTCATACATACAATGACATTGACGTAGGTCCATCGCAGTTTGGACGTTCTTTGAATACATTGTTTAGGCACTCCTCAACATTGCTTGTCATTATTCCCCATCTTTGGCCTCAGTCGTGACACAATGACCACTTACTAGGAACCTCAGGTTCATACCCATTGGTTTCATCTTTTTTCCCATTTTCTTTTATGTATTATAATGCATCTTTACTCCAATACTCAACTTGATCCAAACTGGCTTTGAAATCCCATGGACTATTATGTCTGCATGTTGTTTTGGAGGCGTCAACTGCATACTGGTTCTTACAATTTTTAAGCAAGTTTTCGGCAAGGTATTGTGTGCATAAGCGGTGAACTGCTTCATTTGCTTCCCCGTGCCAACCATTATCGGGATTCCAAAAAATGTGTTTTATTGTAGCATGTCGATCAGATATGACACATATCTTCCTATCTCCAATCACATCTCGTCGCTACTTTCTCATAAGCCATCCCTAATTAGATATATTTTTCTTCTCAACGAGCCCAAACGCAAGAGACAGGAGTTGATTCTCAACGTCATTCCCAACAACAATAAGTAACATTCCTTCATATCTACCTTTTAGAAATGAGACTTCTATGCTGATAACATGACGCAGACATTGGAAGGCCTGAATACAAGGACCAAAAGCTCATGCTGCACATTTAAACTGACGGACACCAGCGCATGGTAAAGGGTTAGAATGAACTACAAACTTACTCCCAAGATTTGATTGTTTAATAGCATTTAACAATTGATGCAGCAAAGCATATGAACTCGACCAACTTCCAAACATGTATGCAACAACAATCTCGCGGGTATGCCATAATTTATTGTACTTTGGATTAACACCTGTAAATACTTTTCTTACCAGACCATGAACCTGTTTAATCGGGAGGCAGACATTATTTTCAACATCTTCACGGATGATATCGGCCATCATCTTCGCAGTCAGCTGAGCATGATCGAATCAGAAAGCTGTAGACCTGCATATATGCTTGTACGGATATTTTCTTATCGCTTATGCATCACCAGAGCCGGTTCGTGCAGCGTACAAAATCCATCTACAATTTTCAACATTACATCTTACCCTATATTTGGTTTTGTTGCTGTCTTGCACCTTGATCTCCCGATTATTGTCAATATGCCATTTCGATATGACATTCATTAGAACGTCTTTCGATGTGAAGGCTTGATTCTCAGCTAACGGACCCTCAACTATTACACTGGTTTCTATAAAGGACGTATCTACAGGAAGCCAACTAGAACAATCATGAAAGCTTTTAACATGGTGAACCCAACCCCTACCTCTAAATGGGTTGAATTGATTTAACCGATTTTACATGCAGACCATTATCTTCATCCTCCTCACCTGATTATTCATTCATGTCCTCTCACTCAATATTGTAATCTTTGTCATCATTTTCTTCTTCATCATCAGTCGGTATCGGCTCGAAATTTGTTCTTTCTTGTGGATTCAAATCAGAAGTTCTATTCGTAGGTCGACTTGTTTCTGCTATGGTGTTTGCAACACATGATTGTTGAGACATGAACCGTGCACCACTACTACTACCAGGTTGGCTACCCACAAACATCTCAGCATTCCACTCAATTTCCATAGGATTCAACTTGACATATATCTCCACCATTCTCATTTTCGAATAAGTTGTTTTCATAGGCTATTCTCCAGGAATTCTCGTCATATACGAACATCACATTAAAAAAACATGTTGGTGTAATGTTGATACGACATTGAATATCAATCGAGTACCGAGATTCTTCGACATGCAGACATTGATAAATCCAATTCTTAATTTCTTCTAAGGTTACATTTTCGCTCGCTGAAAGTGTAAGTCTTGGACCTATCGTGTACTTTACACCAAAGCTTGCATTTTTAGTTATATCACCACTAAAGTACACACTTATCACAATCATTTCCGTTAATCTACAATGTAGTATTTTTTCATCAGTTTTATACTACAATTGCTTCAAGATTTAACATTATTACTAATTATTAATCAGTGATAATACAAATTAAGAAGAAAAAAGTTACCTAAGTATCACCAACTAAGCCCCACAGATCAGAAATTTTGATATCACCGGACAAAATATTTGTAAATCAGCTAAATTCAAGGACTGTGTATTGTGGAAGGAGTGAGGAATATGGAAAGAAATAGAAACGGAGCGGAGGGGGTCTTATGGTCGTCGAATTTCAGGGATCGCGGTTCACACCCGCGATTAGATCAGATTTCGAAAAAAAATTCTTCTTATTTTTTTAATTTTTGATTTAATTTTTATTAAATTAAAAATTACGGTACAGAAGAAGTATTTATAATTAACTATTGGCAAGATATATTTATCTGAATTTCGTGAATCTTTTCATATGCATGGGATTCTCCAGCGGCCGTATTGGTCAAAGACTTTTGCTCCGGTACCACCTCTAAACATAAGAACTAACAAAGTTTATCTTCTACTAATACTATATATCATTATTATATCATCGATCATAAGTGTAGTTAATATGAATATGAAAATTAAAAATATATTATATATATTCATTTGGTTATTAGTTAGTAATAACCGGTCAAGTACGGAAGGAAATATATAACATATCAACGGCAGCCCCAGGGACAGCATTAAACAGTTCAATTTTATGAATAAATGTTGTCTGTGGCGAGGAGTAACTAAAAGATTCCCATAATTTTCTAATTCTTTGCTTAATAATACCAATACCAAATTGAGAAAGCACACTGAACATGAGACAAATCTCATCCTACACATGTGAATGTGTGAAAGAGCACATGGAATCATCTGTCATTATTAGTCATTAGAGCACCCTTAACGGGTGCTCTTTGGGGTCGGGTCTGAGGGGGACCCGACCCCAGCCCCCTTAATGGGGGGCGGACCCAGGTCGGATCCAGACTTGGGTCTGCGACCCGACCTGGGAGGGGACCTGGGTTTGCCACGTGGCCAACCTGGGTTGGTTGATTTTTTTTTTGTTAATTTTTTTTGGATTTTTTATATTTGTTATTTGATATATAAATAATATATGTATGATAATTTATATAATTAGAATTTATTCGATATAATTAAAATAAATAAAATAAGTAATGAAAATTAATAAGATAAATGTAAATATTTAGTAAAAATAAATATAAGTAATTAAAGAAAATTAGTAAGATAATTGTAAATGTATATAATTAAATAAAATTACCTAGCAAAATAGAACACATGAATTTACCCAGGTTCACCCAAAAACGCATTACTAACCTAAAAAATTGGCTGATAATTACTAATAAAAATCTCCAAAATAGACCCCTGACCGACCCGTTGGAGTGACCATTATTAAATCTAATTTTTTGAAATTATTTGACAATTAGCGTAATTTAATTAGATTAAGTTACTGTAGAAATAAATTATTTAGTAGTTTATGTGTTTTTGTAATGAAATAGAAAATGAGGTAAAAAAATTATATGGATGAGAGAGTGTGTTGAAAGTGGGGTTGGGGTTAAGAAGTTAAAAATGGATTGAGTTGTGTGGTGGGTTGCATAGTGTTTTTTGCTGACGTGGCGGAGAGAGAAACTGGGTTGGAGGAAAAAATGGGGTTGGGGTTAATGGTGCTCTTAGGCGCACGATCTGAGTAGCAGAGCGAATACTAAATCTTTATGGTACAATAAACTTTGTAGGGACATTATGGTCATATGAAAACATGAATCATGTCACATTAATTTAGACCATCCACTGCGGGAGGTAATGATCGCCACCACAACGACCGACCTGATCACCGGGAGGATGACCGGTCATCCATCGACCGGGTCATGACCAAGGTCGGTTGGTTTTTTTTAAATGTTTTGTTTGTTTTAATTTTTTTAAATACATATTATAATTGTTTACATTTTTTAATTATTTGCAAAATCGACCTCGAAATAATGTATTGAAAAGTTTTCAGAAAAAAATTAACAAAATAATTAAAAAAGATTAGAAAAGAAAAAAACAATTAGAAAACATATTTTAAGAAAATAAGATTTAAAAAACAAATAAAAAATGATAAAAAAATATCTATACATGATTTATTGGTATTTGTTATAATAATTAGGATTTAAGTACGAAATTTATACTGAAATACACCAACTTTTCTGGAATAGAAAACATTGTACTAAATTTAAAGTAGAAAACAACAATTAAACTGAAATAACAACAACCGAAACTAATCATGAAAATAGGAAAGATAAGTCTTAAACTGAAATAAAAACTACAACTACAAATTAGGGAAGATAGGTTATAAAGTGGAAAAATTAAAACCACAGAATCCTACTTAAATATTTGGTCGCTGGTCGTCTCCAAATTAATTTAATCCTGCGGGGTGAGGATGCCTTTTCCTTTGCTTTCAGAAGTGAAATATAAAGGTCGTACTTTATAGAAGCTCGACGGGTTTCTTCTTTCTCTCTTTCCAACACTATCTTCTCTTGTTGCAGCGTAATTTCATCATGTTTGACCGATGTCGCGACTTGAAGAGCCTGTAAGTGTGCGTCGTTGTCCGGATCCTCCATGACCGCTTTTCCTTTCGTTTTGCTATATTAATATTAATAATATTTACTATTTGCTAATCATTGATGGTTAAATAAAAATAATGTAATTTGGAAATACGAGATTTATTGGTATTTTGGTTTTTCCAAATAGATTATTAATATTTTTGGTAAATATAAATGATTTTGGAATAAAATAATAGTTGATCTGGAAATTAATGATGTGGAGGAAAGAGAGTGTGATGAATTAGGTCATGGTAAATTGATGAATAATGAAGAAAAAAGAGGAGGTTGATCATGATAACGTAGCAGATAGTGTGCAGGACTTAGGTCATCCGTGATAGTTGATGCTCTTAGGATCGCTTGTCTTCATTTACTACTCACCCCCACTTGTTTACACCTAAGTATGTGTCGCATTTTCACTATCCCCAATGCATTTTACAAACCGCAACCTTTGCCATAACAGACACATTATATGATGATGAATTACCTTGAAATGTAAAATTATCCTTGAAGCGTTTCTTATGAGCATCTCTTCAGGGAGTACTGTAACAACTAGTACTAAGTAGTAAGTAGTGCATTTAATAACATTTTCTAGTTAGTTGAAACTAACGCCATAAATTGACGCTACTCTGATTCACAATTTTGCCGTATTGATTATATCTACAGTTTTACAATAGTCAGAAGTAGAAATCGAATCTCAATAATAACGAGTTATGGTTATGTGATTTACACAAAACAAAGAATTGATAACCATACGTGAATATGAAGAGTAAAGCTGACCCAGATTTTCGGGAAATGTCCCACCATATAGAGCCTCTAAGAGCACCCTTAATGGGTGCTCTTTTCCGAGCGCCCGAACCGCCCTCCCTTGACGGGAGGCGGTTCCTGGGCAGGGTGCCCAGGGTACTTTTCCGGGCGCCCATCCGTCCGGAAAAGCGCCCCAGGCGCCTGATCCGGGGGAGGGGGGGGGGGGGGGGGGGGGTGGCCCCCCGGATTGGTTTAATTTTTTTTTGTGTGTTTTTGTTTTAAAGAAAAAAGATTATTTATATATAATTAGGTTAATGTATTAATTAGATAAATTAAAATTAAATTAATTAGGTTTTGAAAATTAATTAAAAAATATATTTTATGATTAATTTAATTATTTAGATAAAACTAAAATTAAAAAAAAATCTTAAACAAAATAAGAAATAGTAGTACAATACTCCTACACTCCGGAAACAAAATACAATACAGAATATGAAATATAACAAAAATACGGAAAGGAAATGCAGTGCTCCTCCGGATACGAAGTTTAAACTACCACAATACTGATAAACTACAACACACATATTGATATTACAAATGAAAACATGAGCACCTACATATATACTTGTGATTTAGCCCACTTATTGAGTTCAGCAAGTGTTTCTTTATCAAATTCGTCATTGTTTTGATTCTTCATCAGAGCAAATAGGACATCAAGTTTCTTGCTGTTGAGTTCCCTTTGGAACTTCGCCTCAGCTTCGATGTGTTTCCTCTCCAGTCGTTCTTCGTAACGCAAGTATTTTTTCTCTCTCACTTTTGCGCTATAGTCAATTTGTTTCCCTAGTTCTAACATATCAGGATAGAGTTGCGCCTGAAACGGTTGTTTCCCCTTCTTTTTTTAGCTTTTTTAACACCTTCAGGACGATGACATGGTTCGAACACCATTTCATCTGTTGACGGTGTTGCATGACTCCCATCGTCATCGGTGCATTTTCTTTTCCCGCTGCTCAAACTCCCCGGACTTTCTTCAGCGACGTCTCCGGTAGGAAGTCCAAGCGCAATGCCGCCATCGTCCCTTCAATGATTTATCGTTACGCTGTACTGCACCTGGCTCGCCTGAGTCATTGAAGAGGCGCTCCACACATCTCCTGAAAGACTTCATTTTTTGGTTTGTCCCAACCACAACATCACCACTTACTGCCATGTAAGCTGAGACGAGTCGTTGATCCTATTATGTGGATCACGATTTTTGCGACCTTATCATCGCGGTTTTGCGTGTTCCTTCACGACTTGTAGTCTGAAGGACATTTTCGTCATTCACATCAGGTGTGATGCGACTTGCATTTCCACTACTTTCGTCACTTAGGAGGCGAGTATGCATACCCATTGAGAATTGAGTTTGACCTTCTTCCTGAGTTGGCGATTGATATTAATTGTGCAGGTAGAACCCTGGGTGTGAGAAAAATTGGTTTTGGTGGGACGGGTGGAATCATGGTTGTGGGGTAAATTGACTTTGGTATAACGGGTGGAATCATGGTTGTGGAATATTTTGGTTGGGGAAAAAGTGTTGGGTTGTGGGTGGATGACGTGGAGATCGTCGGTACTCTGGTGAACCATTGTCTTCTGAAGAGGACATTGTGAGATTATGTTGGAAAAAGTAAGATCGGAATAGAGGTGAGTAGTGAATTAAGGTGATTAGGGTATATATATATATTCAAGTAGTCACGCACATACTGTAGATCCTCGATGCAATCGTCTTGTCTTTTGTGTAGTCACGCGCATACTGTAGGTCATCGATGCTTGAGAAGTCCAAGCCTCGATGTAATCGTCTTGCATTTTGCGTAGTCACGCGCATACTGTATGTCCTCGATGCTTGAGAAGTCCATGCCATGATGCAATCGTCTTGTGTTTTGTCTAGTCACGCGCATACTGTCGGTCCTCGATGCTTCAGAAGTCTAAGTCTCGATGCAATCGTCTTGTCTTTTGCGTAGTCACGCGCATACCATAGGTCTTCGATATAATATGGGATATTATCTTACTGATAATATTTATCCAAAATGGGCAACATTCATTCCGTCCATCGTTCATCCACAAACACTGAAAGACATGTTGTTTGCTGAACGACAAGAAGCAACACGCAAAGATGTAGAACGCGCATTTGGAGTTTTGGAAGCGCGGTTCACGATAGTGAAGAAGCCATCTCTTGCATGGAGTAAGGTTGTACTTAACAAAATAATGAAAGCTTGCATTGTAATGCATAATATGATAATGGAGGATTAACGTGATTCCTTTGGTAATTTTGGAGATTGGAATGAATTTGTTGAGGATCAACCTGGAAATTCCGTGAACGATGTGGTTCGGTATTCCACTGACCATTTAGTGGATATTACCAGGTACTTGAGAAGGAGAGATCAATTGCGTGATCGCACCACACATTTGAACATTCAAGTCGATTTGATCGACAATATATGACAACGCTTTGGAGGAAATGTGTCTTGATGTATTTTAAGTTTAGTATTTAATGATGTATTTTTAGTTTTAGTTTTTAAATTTCCAGTTAATGTACTATGTAACGTGGTTTCCTAAATTTTAATAATATTTTCGTATTTATTAATTAACTGTTAATTAAAAACGAATGAATTGTTGATGTTAGATAATTACGATAATGATTATTAATATATTTTGTTGATTGTTGAAAGAGTTTTAGAGAGAAGAATAAAAATAATGACGTGGAAATAAATACTGTAGCGTGACTGAGTGGATTGGGTAATGATTAAGAATTTTGTAGGGGGGTGGTTTGTGCTAACGTGGCGGGTAGAGAAGCTGACGTGACTGAGAAAGAAACCAAGACACCTGGAAACTGACCCGACGTTGTTAATGGTGCCCTAAGTGATGAACTTGAGCATACCACCGGTTGCATAACCGTTTGGGTCCAATTAATTAATTAAGTACATTCTAACCGGCCCGTTCCAACATTTAAGATCACAGAAATTAGAGATCAATTAGTATTGACCAAAACAATTACAAATAGGGTTTGGATGATTGGCTTGGGGAACAAAACTCACTGTGGGAAGGAAAAAATGGTCAACCATGAAGACCAAAATTATTGGAGGGAAGAGGGGGTTGATGAGTTTTTTTTAACAAGGTGGACAAAGATGGGGAAAGAGTGGTCTTGTCACATCAATATGGATGCCTCTATGTTGTAAAAATCAAAAAAATATCTATTAATTTCCTACATGCCACAAAGTGAAGCACACCAAGTGATTTCTAAAGCAGCATGTTGAGAAGTAAGTAACCTCGAGCTTAACGATTCAAATCTTTGTATTGTCTTATGATTTCATACATTGTGATCACGATTGAGCCTCAGAAAACGTGGTTTCTTTAAGTCTTAGGAGCGCATATACCTTATTGTAGGCGGTGTTAAACCACTTCCAATTAGATCCAACATTTATTTTCATCCTGGGAAATTCTGAAACGTAAAAAAAGAGTTGAAGCACACCTCTCACCCATATCACTGCACGGGTGGCTTAAATGCAACTTATCTTAAGCTGACATGTTCCCTCCCTCTCACGTTGCATGGGGTGGATGTTTAAGTATCCTTAACCTTTCTCGCTGACATGTTCCCTCTTTTCCTTTCAAGTGTCTGGTCTTATAAGTTGAAATGTGATTCTTGAAGTTTCACTTACACTTCAGTACCAAATAGTGTTCCTGCCTGCCCATAGTTGCTACAAAATAGTGTTTCTTCAACCCCTCTTTCAACTTCTCACAAATAATAGTGTAATACGTACAACATAAGAACAATGTTAAACTAATAGGAAATGGAGCTTCTAGCCTTCTATTAGTTGGTGCATAGATTCAGCATGTTGTTTCAAAAGGTTATTTCATCATGACATTTGTTTCTAAATATGAAAGTTAATTACTTATTCATTTGGAAACAAACTTTATTAGATGTCATCATCCTTGTTTCCAGTCCATACTTTTATCTCATGTTTGTGATTGTGGCCTTCCGTCACTTGTTTTTGTTACACAGTACTTACATTGTGTTTTTTTTGGGATTTTACATTGTGAAATTACAACTTTATCCTTCCATCTACGCATATTTATTACGAAATATATATTTTTCATAATGCCAACTCTATATTAATAGACTTAACATTCAAGGCCATGACAAACTCTTGAATAAAATGAAAGGGAATGTTAAAGATTATGTGTAAACATAATGAAATTTAAGCATGTACTAAAAATGTTTATTTTCCAGACACGAAACTTCACACTTTCAATCTTTCATTATGGTAAAGTGGGTTATTAACTTATTATGGTAGTTTTTAAATAATAAAACTTTCAATTGTGGGTTGCTTCTTCTGTTGTTGGGCTGTGTAGCAATATGTATTGGGCTTCATTCTTCCTTCATGAGTGGCTCGTTATAACCCAAGTCAGTTAATGGAATTTGGGACCCAAAAAGAACAATAAACTAAAGTCTTTCCTTCTAATTACTCTATTAAATGTCATACGTGAGCTGTTGCATATATATATCCTTAAATAAAAGACATTATATACATTTATCTCTTATATACGCAAAATTTTACGGAAATTGTATTTCCTCAACGTATTACATATTCATTGGACCCTTTTGGTTTCTCACATATTTTAAGATAAGATGTGCTCAATACACTAACACAACTATATGTTAGCCAATTAGTATTTTACAGGAGGAAATAACATTAAGAATAGGGGTTAGACTGAAGTAATAGGAGGGTAAAGTTTAACCACCACAAAGTTATAAATTGATTTTTCTTCTAAAATTCAGAATCTTTTACCTCTTAAGTCTTTCTGCCGCCATTATCCGTTAATCAAGTCCCTTTTGCGTTATGAGTTATGCACTTATGCCTAATGAAATAGGATGCCTGTGATTGTTTTGTGAATTCGATTGATTAAACATGCTTATAAAGCTTAGCTTTGTACTGATGTATATCTATAAACTGAGTTATGAGTTCTTGGGCTTTAGAATTTCGTTCTGGCATTGGTTTAACTTTCAATAAGAACAAAAGATTGTCAGGATATTGATAAAAGAGTGTAGTTTTTCTCTCCATTTAACTATAAATTTCTAGCAACAAAAAATATACGAAGACGATTGAAAATAAAGAGATGTCCGTGCCGTTAAATGGAGAGAAATTTATGATCCGATTGTTATTTTTTCAAATCCTAATATGCAAAAGCATGAATCCAAATTAAATCTCCATCTCAAAATTAGGATTCAAATATAATTCTCTCTTTCTCAATCTCTTCAACAAAAGGAAGTGGCATTCCAGTCATGGATCGTGTTTATTTTCCAACAGAGTTCGAGCTCGTTTGAAGAAGAAGATGCTTGATTTCGTAAGGCAATTTGATCTTTAATTCTTCCCTTGAGTGAGATAGGTCACGAAGTGTGGTTTTATACCTTTTTTTACACAATAATGGATAAAATATATACTTGAACATTTTGAAATGGTTTGAACACAATACGATAATAAAAAAATCATGAGAATCTTAATCAATCCACGCATGCAGAGGTGCATGATGTTACCATGAGCTGCTCTCCATGTCGCTATTCTACAGGGTTTTCTTTCTTTCTTTAATTCCCAATTTGTTGAATTCTTTGAGCAGTGTACTAACTAATTACACACGTCCTTTGGATTGTAACCCCATAAAGGGAGAATACTTGTGTTAGACTTTAAAGTGTGTTGTAGATAATATCATGGTTTCTTTTATCTTAATGGCATCTACCTAACTTCAAAAAAAAACGACAGTCTTAATCAATCCAAAAAGCACCTTCTGACAAAAAAATATTAAACATTTTGTGAATTTTGTTGTGCCAAAGCTGCCAAACGTTGCAGACACGGGTGGCATCTGAAGCATAAAAGAGAAATGTCAGTTTGCAATTCAGAATATTTTAGAAGAAAATCACAAGTTAATTAACATGTACATCCAAAGCATTTGGATTTTTCTTAATAAATGTCAGTAGCATCAGATCAGAGAGCATACAAAACTAATAAATCTTTTGTTAATTAGCCAATTAAATGGTGTATCTTCGGGCTGGAGATTCGTAGTCAAAGCCAATTTGGGAAATAGTTGTATGAATAGATTATAGAATAGCACAATGCCACTAGTCCTAAATACTTAGGTTCAGAGGCTTCAGACCACAGGTGACCATATTTTTTAATTAACAATTCCAACTCCTTCATGCAGTTAATGTATTTTGTGTTTGGATTTGTGTAAGAGTCCGCCGTCCTTAACTTATAATTATTACCTCAAGTTTAAGAATTTGCGCGTGGTGTGCGCGTTAAAGCACCAGTTAGTATGTGGTGGGGTTTTTAAAATGCATTGTCATTTAGCTTTAATAAACTCAAGTGGAAGAAAAGACAATTAGAAAGTGATTGCAACACAATAAATGAAGTGACCACAATAGATGAAATCGGGACTTGATTATCGTAAGAAATAACAATGCCAAATGGTTGATTTTGTTGAATATTGATTTACGTTTGTTAAGTAGGCAGAATTAGGTTACAATGGTCGACTGGTAGAGGCGTTCGGTCGATCGAATTTAACAGGAGCTCACAAACTTGAAGGGTCGGTCGACCGAATGTTGGACATCGGTCAACTGCCAAATTCCAGGCACTTTGAGGATGTCAAGTTCGGTCGACCGGTGTTGGACATCGGTTGACCGACAGAGCCCATACACTTTGGGCATGCAGGGTTCGGTCGACCAGGTGTTGGACACGGGTCGACTGAAGTCCACTGGGAACTTTCGTCAAGAGAGGAACGGTCGACCGATGGTGATTCTGGTCGACCGTGTAGAAGTTGGAGAACAGGTAAGTTCGAAAAAAGGTCGACCGGTGGAACGATTCATTCAACTGATTCGCAACAGGAAGCAGTCCCGTTAACCGGACAGTCGACCGATTGAGCTATTTCGGTCGACCGTTTCACACATTTTCTGCACCGTTTTGCTATTTTCTAGCTCGTTTTTGAGTCTAAAAGGGCTTGTTTGTCCTTGCTTTTGTACAATGTTCACAAGTATTATTTTTCTTCATTGAGAGTTGGGATAATAAGGTTAGAGATAAATCTAGAGTATTTTGGAGAACATACTGCCTCCAAATACTTGTAATCTCGGTTGCTTCTTTTGTTGGAGAAGCGAAAGAAGAAAAGAAAACCCACAGGAGACCCTCCTAAGGATGTGTCATGGTTGTTTTAAGTATGTGTTTGTCTATTGCTTGTTTTTTTATCTATTGTGTGTGTTTTTCTTGTTGCAATTGTGTTTGAGAGATGATTAGAAGTTAGTATTTTCCGCGTGCAATATTCTTTTGTATTTCTCTATTTGCATTTGATAGTTAAATATTCCTACACAACAGCTTTTCAGAACTTAGAACTCTTGATAGTTAAATATTTTCCAAAGAACTGATCGGCGTAACATGGTTTAGACCGGAGCTGCTGATTTGACCAATTGGGCTTGCCGAAATATCGGTGTGATGATTGATTGAATCTCTAAAAGACCAATTCAAACAATACACACATTTAACGAGTTGAGATAACTAAATTAGTTGTTTTGAGATTTTCTCAAACAAAAGTTACAAGTTTACACCTCACTGGTTATAAAACGAATTATAATTTTCTCTTCTTGCTAGAGCTATTGTGTGTGTACATGCGCTCCTTTAAATAAGAAAAAAAACGTTTAAAACATTTAAAAGCAATAAACAGACCAGAACATGATGGAAGTGGTTGAACCTATCAAACCTTAGTTGATCAATAAACAAAACCAACCAGTACGTTAAACTTAATTATTATTTTTAAAAAAAGTCCTCCTTTGGATTTAAACCATTTAGGTGGAGTAATGACTTTCTTATTTGATACCCATTTCCGTTTACAAACTATTCATATAAATTGTTTCTAAATTTATAATTAAGATTAAGAGATGTGATTCGGCTAAGAGTGATAAGTTCATGACGACGGGAAGAAGGGCAATCTTGTCCTATTGTAACCAACAATGGCAGGCTCTTGTACTGGCTTAGTCGGTACGTACATTGGAAACAAATTTCTTTCAGTCGACACAAGGTCGAGGAAGTGAGAAGTGTGAAAGCTTCTTGGCTGAAAAGGATCGAGACTCGAGTACAACAAAGAGAAGCAGCCTATCGAGCATATAAAGAACAGAGGAAAGTTCAGCTTGACTCGACTGTAAAAGAGAGGAAAAGGACCCTAGCTAATGAAGAGTCTCTCGGGAGTCAAACTTGTGCTGAGGAAGAAGATAGTTTTGGATTATGTCGTCGTATCAATTCATTCTGTAATTGCAAATTGGTGTGAAGATTTATAAACTGGGAAGTTTATGATTAAAAACTTTATTTGTGCTAACATAAGTTTATAACAGCAAGAGTCAGACAAAAGGAATGACGCTGACTTGCTCGTTTCGTAGTGTTTGTTCGTTTCATTCATCACTGACATTGCACTTATCATTTACTTGTGGACACCATCAATTCAATGAACATCGTAAATCATTAAAACTCAATAGCAAGCTCTAATCAGACTACTGGATCTACCCTAATTCATTGCATATCTAGTTGATGACCCAACTCAAATGAATATCTCAGTTCTTTGCAGAACATCACCAAGTTATACCGTCTTCGCTTAAAAGTTGAATCCAAGTTTAAATTCATTATTCAATCAAATTAACCATACCCAACCTCTGAAAATCATTCATTTATTTTGCCAACCATTCTAGTTCTACCGTTACTGAAAGTGACTCTTCGTGTTTCTTTCATCATAGATCATTAGTCACCTACATAGGGTTGTTTAAGTCAAATTTGAGCTTTGCTCGAATCCAACTCGAAACCTAATGAAGCAAATGCGAGCTTTATTTTTTAGCTCGATAAACATACAAGCTAAACATGCACTCATATCATTTTGTTAGTAGACCGACTCAATTCGATAATTATCTATATATATTATGTATATGCACGCATAAATGAAATGGTTTACGTATACCCATAGAAAGTAATTTGGTTATATTTCTATGTTAGTAAGAGAGAGAATGACAAGGCCATCATGTACATCCATGTTTTCAATTTGAAAATATGTTTTTAGTTTGGAAATATTTCGTTTATATTTTTTTAATCTTCCAGGTTATAAGCTAAAAGCCTAAAACAAATCAAAGTAGGTTAAGTAGCTCAAATTCAAATATACTTGAATTCCTAGTGAAATGAACTTAACATGTACAAGGTCACAAGCTGAATATGCATTACTTTAGTTGATTGTGTTCGAATGGGGTTATCATTTGCAATCAAATAGTCACATTAAATACAATTTGGATCTCTGAAAAATGAAAATGGTTACGTGCAAATCCACCTTTCTTTCTTTCTGTAAAGTATTTTATCGACGAAAGGCAGAAATGAAATAATTGGCGAATCCAAGTATCCAACCAGAAACTTCCAAACACACAAATCCAAACCATCACATCAAATATTTCATTTCCATCCCTGGCAGAAAAAATGAATTCCACTCACACATTGCAATAACACCCCTCCATAAACAACATAATACACCAACAACCCTTCCCAAAAAAATCTCAACCGTCGGATACCTCCTCCCTATCATCTAACGGCCATCATCATCTTGGCAAACTCCTCAAAGCAAACAAACCCATCCCCATCGGAATCCACCCCTCCGATCATCCTCCGGCAATCCTCAACCGAACAACTCTCATCCCCGATCAACCTGAAAACCTCCCAGAGCTCCTCCGGCGAGATTTTCCCATCCCCGTTCGAATCATACACCCCAAAGGCGACCCTCAGCTCGTCTTCCTCGACGGCGAGGGTCTGGAGGTCGTCGACCCCGATCCTCCCGTCGCCGTCCCTGTCAGCCTCGGCGAGGAGGGCGGCGACGTCGTCGGGGCCGCTGCCGAGGCGGGTGAGGGCGCGGGTGAGGTCGGCGGTGGAGAGGGGATTGGGGAGGGAGGGGGTCCAGTACTCAACGTCGAGGCAGGAGGCGTTCCGGCCGATGACGGGGCGAGGGCGGGGGAGGACGGTGGAAGGGGTGGAGGGGGTGGTGGAGGAGGTGGAGGTGGAGGAGAAGGAGTTGGATTTGGTGGGTTTAGGGGATTTCTTGGACAAGAAAGGGTGTTTCATGGTTGGAGAGTGGTGGGTGGGTTTTGCCGTTGGGGGTGGGGTTGTTAAATGGGAGGAGTGGGAGGGAAGGGGAGAGTTCGAGGAAGTTTCCTCCATGGACTTTGGTTTGTTTGATTGATGTATATTTGAATTTTTTTTTTCGAAATCAAATTACATGTGTTGGGTAGAAAAGTGGGATACTAATCTGGATGTCTACCCCTTTTATTCTTCTTGCAGACTAATTAAATAATACAAATAGAATTGTAAATTACACGGATACAACGCCGTCAAAATTCCTTACCTATTAACCGGACATGCCGACCCGCTTAATAAATCAGACAAGTTGGGGTTATCTCGCTTAACCGCATAAAATATATTTATTATATTATAAATATAATTATTTTTTTATTATAAAGACTTTAAATCTAACTTAGTTAAATAACATATCTTATTTTATATCATGGGATTATGGATTTGTGATTTGTAAAATTAAATGTGTAACATCTCCGAACAGCGGAAAATTTAACATTTTAAAATCAAAAAAACACAAGGATAAACCATCAAGAGTGAGGACATTACTCAAAAAATACCCAAATATATCTGGTGCACCATATTACATAAGAGTTTGTCAAAAGAGTGATTACATCAGAATCTGAAATACATATTACATGTACTCACGACAACCTAAAATAGGCAGACCACATGATCTAGTCCCAAAGTGCAATCTCCTTCGGTCACCACCCGTCGGAACCTAACGCGGTCCTGAAAATAAACATAACAACAATGCCTGAGTTTCATAAGGAAAAAACCCCGTGTGACAAGCTCACATATATGCCCTAACATACTAGTATAGCATGACATGAATACAAGCAATAAAACAACATTCCCACTAAGGGCAAAACCGGACATCTGTCCCATGATCGTTCTCGCTGCCACACAGGTCGCGCGGTCTACAATCGCCACCGCTGCCACACAGGCCCCACGGTTCGCAACATCGCCGTTGCCACACAGGCCGCACGGTCCACAACCACAGGTACCACACAGGCCACACAGTCCACAACATCACCGCCGCCACACAGGCCGCACAGTCCACCACATCGTCCCGCCACACAAGCCTCGCACGAGCCTTCCTGCCGCCACACAGGCCGCACGGGCCGAACATCGGGTCTCCGTGGAGACCTACCGTAGGCACATACGGTCTAGCGGACAGTACGCAACACATCCCCACACGCGACTACACAAGCCAAAGGATCAGTGAGGAGGCATTCGCACTTCCGCGCAGGTAGAATCAGATCTGAAAACATCGTGGTCCACCACCACACCAACGCAGTCGTCGCTCAGGTCGGTCCATCACCGACGCAACACAGACCGCACGATATCTCACTCTATAGGTGCCCAATCGAGCTACCTGCCGGAAATCATCATCGGCAGTCCATCGCCGCTACAACAGAGGTCACGTGCGATCCTCCCTGCCGCCACACAGGCCGCACAAGGGCCCTCCCGCCGCCACACAGGCCGCACGGGCACGTGCAATCACTACCTATCAAGGCAGTCGAACATATCCGACACACAATGGCCAGACAATCGACAGATCCGAACCGAAGTCCGCGGGGTCATCGAGCTCCACGTTCAGACACCAACTCCGCCGCTACAAAAGCAGGGCAGCGACCTCCGTAGCCATCCAGACCAGTAGTCACTTCACCCAACGACAGTTGCGTGTCCGCTGAAGCAATGAGATCCGCAATCCCTCAGGCTGCTACTCTAACACGAGTCAAATCATAAACTACGTCACCTTTTATAATGCACACGCGACACGTCCCAAGTATCCACACAGCGTTCCCTGGGCAGGCACGAGCAACGCACCCACCGTCACCTCCCGACACACGCTCCAAGCGAGGACACGGGTTTCCGTGGACAGAGTTGACACCTCACTAAGACCAGGATTCAGTTCTAGGCTCAAACGGTCGACCGGAAAAGGTATACCGGTCGACCGCTTCCGTAGAGGAATCGGTCGACCGAACGCCTACAACGGTCGAACTCTGTGTCAAAACTCAATCCCTAACGGTCGAACAAAAGTCTAAAACCGGTCGACCGAACGTGGTCAAAATCCGGAGTCTGGTCGAAATCACGCAAGTCTATTCGGTCGACCGACTCAGGGGTCTCGGTCGACCGAAAACTACCAGTGTGAACCTAACTTTCTAGGTCATCTACCGGTCGAACAAGGCACAACAAATGGTCGAACAACATACTATATACTTAAGTTCACTTAAGTTCCGGTCAGACAAAAGGTCTAGGACGGTCGACCGTTTGGATGGTCAACATCTGGTCCACGTGAAACACGAAGCAACGGGCGAACGATCCAAGGATCTCGTTCGACCGAAAACATCCACACAAACCTGGACTCACCAGCACACGCACGACCGGTCGACCGCCACACAAGGCATCGTTCGACCGGTGTTGGTTAAAGTCGGGCAAAACACTAAACTGGTCGACTGCCCGAAGGAAACCGGTCGACCGTTGGTCGACAGCAACCTTGCACCAGCCAAGGATTTTACGCCATTTCCTCGTCGCCGGCGAGGTCTCCGACCTCCCACGACCGACCAGAACCCCACCCCAACGTGGGTGAGAAATAAAGGTCTCTAATGCAAGAACTTGACATACCTCATTTCCGAAGAACACCTGAGCTCCAACGACGCCTCCGGACCGCAACCTCACGCACGCTCTCCTTCTCGCGCCTTACCAAACCCCGCACGCCTTCACAACCAGGCTCGAGCCCCAAAAGGAGAGGAAGGAATGGATGGAGAGGAGAAATGTTGAAGAAGAAGAAAAGAAGAGTGGAAGGAAACATGAGAGAGTGAGAAGAAAGAGAGAGAGGGATGAGTTTTCTCCCCAACACAACTCATGCTTCCATCACCTCACCCTTCACCTCACCACTCCACACCATCACCCTACCACCCTACTTCCCATCACCACCACGTCTCCTCCTTTCCCATGCAAACCTCCCCAATAAGCCCACCTAAACCCTCATTAAACCCCAATTAGGTTAGGGTCGTTACAAAATGACTACTTAAGTTGTTATGCATTTTATGTATTTATTTTTATTTGTTTTAGTTGCGTATCATGTGTTGGACATGAAACTATGAAATTGTTATATGTTATCCAAATATGTTATGTTGTATGTTTATTGTTTCTCCAAGTATTTTAGTGATATATACAAACTTGTTGTGCTTATATTTGTTTTAAGTCATAAAATTGTACTAATTTTAATTTATAAAAATAAAAAACTAAAGACTCAAGTCATTCAACCCACTTAACATGCCTAACCCGTTCTGGCCTTATCCACCCTTAGACAAGGCAGGTAACAGTTGTTAAATTTTTACTCCGCCCCACTTACCCAATTAACTTAGGCGGGGTGGGTAGCAATGATGCAAAAACTCGTCGTGTCCCTTTTACACCCTAAATACAATAAAATACTCTATTGATGGATTCAGACAATATACTGTGACTTTCCAACTCCGGGTTAAAATCAACTAATGTCCTAACCGTCTAACCCATCCCTCCTGAGGTCATAATTAGGGGTGTAAACGGGTCGGGTACGGGTAGGGTATGCCCCTATCCGTACCCGTACCCGGCTAAATTAGCGGATACGGGTATATATCCGGCAAAAAACATATATACCCGTACCCGACCCGTACCCGTTAAGTTAGCGGGTACGGGGCGGGTAAACGGGTATAGCGGGTATAATATATAAAAATATAATATATATTATATAAAATATATATTATATATAAAAATATATAATATATAACATATAAAATATTAAAAAATATTAAAAATATATTATATATATAATATAATATATCTTAACGGGTATACGGGTAAACGGGTACGGGTAATGCGTATACCCGTACCCGACCCGTTTATTAACCGGGTAAACGGGTACGGGTATACGGGTTTGAATTTTTAAACGGGTATGGATTTTTGTACCCATACCCGTACCCGTCCGGGGCGGGTGACCGGGTATACGGGTATTACCCGGCCCGTTTACACCCCTGGTCATAATTATATACCACGAGGTAGGGTTATGTTTGGGATATTTGAAAATTTGCATTTAAGTCTTACTAATCACCGAGACGCGGCTTTTAGTCATAAACGTGATTTTTGCCATTTGAAAATTTGTGATTAGTGTTAGCTGTTAACATTCATTTTTACTTGATTTGAGAATCTATTCTCACTCTGTTTTTCGTTAGATGCTAAATTTTTGAACGTTCTTAACCCTAACTTAATAAAATTAGATCCATCAATTAAAATTTTCATAAATGAAGTTAATTTCCAAACAAAGTGAATTAGATCGCATTTTTCATCAAATTCTTTAAGTTTCCTAAATGTTCGAGTCACCAAACTGTGAAATATATTTTTGTAATTAGGTTTTTTGAATAAAATTCTAATATATATTTTTCAAACTTGTTGGAGTTGTTTTTTCGAAGAGAACTTAGTAGTTTGTTATTGCCCTTTTATTTGTAATAATATAGGTATGAGTTTTTAATTTTGAAATTAAGGAAAAAAATTAACGCATATAATGATCCAATTAAGATGAACAATATCAACATTAATTAAAATTATATTGAGAAAGATTTCTAAATTGACTTGGGTTGAAGGATAAATAATTAACAATATATGACATTTAAATAGATATTTAGTTATATTGAGAAAATTTTGCTTAGATTTGTTGATTGACAGCATTTTAGAAGTCAATTGATTATTGGAGAACTCAGTAGAACCGCAATGTTTATCCGTGCCCGTGAGTTTGCAACAAGTCTTTCTCGACTATCTCAGACAAGACTTGATACATCCGACAGTAATATGAATATATGTTGTAGTTCTGACTTATTTTCCAATATTTAAGTTTCTGATTTTCCACGTGAATTTGAAGTCACTTTTTTCTTTATCATATTTTAAGCCTTCTTTTATGGAGAACACAGTTAGTCAGTTACGTATAAGAATTGACATGAAGATATTGAGAAATGGATGATCGTGGGATCGTAAGAGACCTCGACGAATGGAGAATTGAACTTCATGAATCACTTGTTGGGTAAATAGGGTATTAAAGATATTAGTTGTTATAACAATAGGTTAAGTGTGAGATCACGTGGAATGTTACAAGGAGAAAAATAGCATACCTGTAAAGAAGAAATAGTTGGTGACGGGAGAGGCTGGTGCAATTATGGTAGGAGCATGAAAATGGTACGATTTGAAAATACTTGAGCTAATAATGATTTGCTTAAGAAATTAATGTTCATTTATTAAAATACTTTCCAGCTATAATTGGAAATTTTTATTTTGACTTGCTTCTATGTGGGGATGCCTTTGTCAGTTGTAAGTTGTAACCATCTAAACGTAAACATTCCATTTTTTGAGAGTTATTATTGTCGAATATTGATATTCATTTCATGTGGACTTTTTTTTGGTTTCATATGATTTCTGCTTTATAGATTGTAGTGCGTTCCTAGGGTATGGTCTTCCTACGTATTTTGGATCGTCTTGCTACACATTTCAGGGGTCTTGCTGTAACATTCTGAAACAACAGAAAATTTAAAATTTCAAATAAAAACTCACCAGAAATAAGATCAACAATGAGGGAACATTACTCATATAATATAATAAGGGTATGGTGCACCATTATATCAGAGTACGTCAAACACAACATGATTACATCAAATACAACAAAAGATACACAAAAATAATCATGACGACCTCAAAAGTAAGACGAGAGGATTCTGGTCCCAAAATTCGTCGCCTACAATCCCCACCCAGCAACACCTACAGAGGTCCTGAAATGCAAATGTGATAACAATGTCTTAGTTTCCAAAAGAAAATCCCGTATACCAAGCCCTCCTATATGAAATGCAATAGGACAATAAAATGAACTTATCATACTAGTGACATGTCATGCCATCAACAAATAAGGAAAACAGTCCCCTCAAGGGAAAAATCGGGACATCTGTCCCACAACATCAACGAGCCTCTCTCAGAGACCTACCGTAGGCACATATGGTCTTACGGACATTAAGCAACACACCCTACACGTGGCTATACTAATCAAGGGTTCGATGGGAGTCATTCGCACTTCCGCATCAGTAGTATCAGATCTGAAACTCGTGGTCAACACCACCCCGACAGAGTCGTCACTCAGGTCGGTCTACTCACTCAGTAGGTGCCCAGCCAAGCTAGCCTGCCGGAAACATCGTCGTCCATCCACCGTTGTCGCGATCCTCCCCCACCAGGCAACCTATATGCATCTAGTCATAAACGGTCAAACCAATATCCAACATTCAGTATACCTAAGTTACAAGTCGGACCCAAGTCATGGACGGTCGACCGTTTAGGTGGTCAACGCCCGATCTAGTTCAAAAATCGCATAGCAACCCCACACCCCCTCCCATACTCCCACGTCTCACCACAACCACCCCACCATAGCCACCATGCCTCCTCTCTCTCACCAAGTCAAACCACACCAAACCCCCGCTAAACCCAAATAGTCCACTAGTGGGATTTAGGGATTTCACACTTGCTTTATTAGTGTTGAAGTTACTGGGATTGATAACAGAAGGTCAATGTCCTTCTCAGTTTAGCACATGCAATTGTAATCGTGTTTCTTTGGTTTGAATACAAATTTTTCTATATGAAAGTTATAATGCAATTTTGAGAGTGGAATCACGTTATTGTCTCTGATTTGAGGGTGAAGATTATGCTAAACACTTTCAAAGGTTGGTAGCAAATATTACCTCCTACTTTGAAGATGTAATACGATTTCTATATGTGTGTTTAGAACAAGATTAATGAGATTGAACGGTTAAAAGGTAAAAGTTTGGGATGGAAAACCCACACCCTCAAACCAAATTCAATTACTCAATTGTTTGTGTTCTTTTTTGTTTTTGTAAATTGTTGGTACTAGAGAATGCTTGCATTCTTCTCCATCTTGAGTTTTGCTTCAAAGCTTACTCCTTAGTAGAGAGAATGCCACCAAGTAATGAGTAGTTTACAATAGAAAGTAAAGAGTTCTATTTATAGCCAAAGAAAAAGACAATTCGGGATAATCCCCCGATGTGGGACTAAACAAATACCAGAAATGAACTAAATACACACTAATACGCGACCCACAAAAATCTTAGCGGATTTGGGCCAAAACAGACCGCCAATTGGCGGTCTATATGGTCTGGATCACGCTGGATTTTATTCTGGGATTTTTTGGATGTCTTTGTCGTGTCTTTGATGCATCTACGTCACTTGTTGGAGCTCCGACCCGAATAGAATTGCCAAAATACTCTCCATGATGGTGTGGAGTTTTCTGTTTTGCTCTTTGGTCATTCGGTCTTACGTTCAAGTCCTTCTCACTTGCATCTTAGTCCCCAAGTCTCACAATTAAGTCTTTTTTCCCCTACTTTTGGGTCCTTTTATGCTTCATCTCTTCAAACTTATTTATTTCTGAAATTCAAACATAAAACTCGTCACGTAGCATTGCTTAGGTGTAAGATAATGGATATAAGATACAAATATAAGCATGAAATGATTTCAATCAAGTATCCAATAACAGATCTCGCAACCTCTCCAACACTCACCGGTAACTGGACTCGGTCTCATCCTTTAAAACCGCATAGCTGACCATCTCAAACAAATGCATCTTATACTTGTTCGTCTTATACGTCGAATCCATGCAGATTACGAAAGGGTATGTGCGCAACAACTGAACTGTCGTAGAATGTGCAAAAAATACGTGAGTGAGAACATTAGTTTCTTTATCCGCCATAATCCAATGTAAGTACTTATACTGCACTGTCTCACTGAGAAACTGCTGGACGGGATTCCTGTCTTCAAATTTCGTCCTCCTCATGTATTCTCTGAAGTTATAAATGTGTCTCTGATTTAGATTATCATCCGGGAATTTCTCCTTTACTGCCAACAACATGTTACGTGGTCCCACTTGTGCTTCAGTCATATCACGAACAATTTGCTTTGCCTTAGAACTAAGACCGATGATCTGCCGATGACCCTCTGGATAAACTGCAAGTATGTGGTTGTGTTGTCCATGAGTACTATTAGAAACAACGACTCATCCATCACGATCTTGTCGCTCGACTACCTTTACCAAAAACCGACAACCGCAACTTTTTCTTTTCGTGTTCTTCCGTAGTGCAATATTCGTATCACGAGAACCATTTCATTTCTTCGATCGCATCTCAGATAACAATCCGTCTGATTATTTGCTTTTGATTTGTAGGACGATATTACCAAAAAAAATCTGTCTCCGATGACAACTTGTTTCGCTCATTTACACGCTTTCTCGATTTTTGTAAATACTTGTTACTATCAAAAAGCTCACTGTAATCTACTCCATCACCACCAAAATCTTGCAACGGAACCTGAAACAATTAAAAATAACACAAAATAAATAAACTAAAAATCAAAAGTAATAATCAGGGACGTCTGGATGGGACGCCCCATCCATTGAGGAGGCGGCTAAGCCAGGTGCCTCATCTAAGGACGGGGCGTCTGTCTTAGCCGCTACCTCCAAGGTAGGAGTGTCTGGCTAAACCGCCCCCGCCAAGGAGGAGGCGTCCCTGCCAGACGCCTCATCCTTGGATGAGGCGGCTTAGACATACTTCTGAGACGGAAAAAAATTCGACCCCACTTACCTCACCAGATCCAGACGTTTTGTCAGACATTTTCGTGGTGTTGGTACTGTGAATATGAGGAAAACTGAGGTAAAAACCTTGTTTTAAGACACGAGACGAAATGAGTATTAAATGAATTGTGAAGAGCAAAATGGTAATTGCTGGGACGATTTAAGTAGTTTTGCGACAACGAAGAATAGTTTCCTTAAAAATATGATAGTTTTTATTGGACAATCTCGATTAAATTGCATATATATTAACTTAGTTTACGCGCTCAGTACAAATTAACAGAAATTGTCTTTCAGTCTCTATACATGCATGACAGGTCGACGTCGTACAAGATACATTGAACCACAAATAACAACAAATGGCTAAATTAATATCGTAAAATTATTCTACATTGAAATCTGAAAATGTTATAGCCACTAGCCACATATGCAAATACAAAAAATACTAATGGTCATTTTCATGGCCGAGCATTTAAACAGAACACGAAATTAACAATTGAATATCTGGAAACCTTTCCAATCATTGGACTGGAGAACCTATATATATATATATATATATATATATATATATATATATATATATATATATATATATATATATATATAGTTTATTCCATATCCACGGTGGTGATTTGCAATATTGAAGCATTACAAAAAGTGTGAAATTTCGGTGGAAAGTGCTTATTTTTTTAACCCCTCGTTGTTCTCAAGTCATTAGCCATGTATGTTCTTTCTTTCTACGCCATCCGGTCCATTCAACTTCTACCAAAACATTTTCTGTTGAACTGCAACGATTAGCTACACACGATCTTATTTAAGTCACTGCAAATACTTAAATATCCTATAGTTTTGTAGATATGATATCTGAAATCCTCTTCAATTTGATAGGAAAACTTTTATAGTACTCTTGAAATTTCAAAATACATCTCTACAATATTATTCCTCTTTCCAATACATATGTATGATGATTGATGAATCCATGGTAAATTGTCAAGGTAAACATTCTCAATTAAATTAATCCTTTTATTATTATTTTAACTAATAAATGATCTCAAACGCCCATTGATCCTTTTTTTCACTCTTCCCAGGCTGTTGGAGATATGCAATCATACTTAAACGGTTGAGAAAATACAAAGGTTAGTTGCCTACACATGATGTAATCACAATCACTTAACAAGTTATTGAATGGAGGGGCAAAATATAAAGATGTGACAATCATTTAGAATAATAATAGACGATATTAATGTAAGAATCAAACCCATCAAACCCGACAAGATGGATTGTAGGCCAGTAGCCAGTCAGCCCGACTACTGAGGAAATATTACCGGCCAACGAACTACTTGTTACGATACCTTATCTTCTTAGAACAAAATAAGTTCTCGTGGTTGCCGACATTAAACGACGATCTATTTTATGCCGAAGACAAGAAATTAAATCCATCGCTAACACCAAACCCCATGTGCAATAATTGAATCCTTTTTATGCCAAGTCCTTGCGTGTGGGAATGGTTATTTTAGTTGGGTTTTGTTGGGGATTCCGACCTCCAAGACTCCTCGTAGAGCAAAAAAACGACGTATGACATGATAATTAGGACGTTCGTGTTATAGGATAGTTACATTGCTTACAAACTCACTAATTACACCAATATGATTCGCAAAGTAAAATGATTCATGGATTCCTTTTAACACACCATTTATGACGTAAATGGACATGATTCCTTTACGTAGAGTCTTTTATCAACTATTTAATTTCTTTCCGGAATTGATGGAATGATAATGTAGGCGTCCATTTGTAACATCCCCGAACAGTGACAAATTTTAAAAATTTAAAAAATAAAAGATCACCAAGATTAAGATCATCAAGAGTGAGGACATTACTCATAAAAATACCCAAATATATCCGGTGCATCATATTACATAAGAGTTTGCCAAAAGAGAGATTACATCAGAATACGAAATACATAATACATGTAATAACAACAACCTAAAATAGGCAGACAAGAGGATCCGGTCCCAAAGTACAATCTCCCTCGGTCACCACCCGTCAGAATCTACCGCGGTCCTAAAAAGTAAACATAACAACGATGCTTGAGTTTCCAAAATGAAAATCCGTATGCCAAACTCACCTATATGCACCTATCATACTAGTAAAGCATGACATGATACAATGCAACAAGAACAATATTCCCTCCAACGGCAAAACCGGACATCTGTCCCACAATCATCGCCGCCGCCACACAGGTCGCACGACCCACAACCGTGACCGCCACCACACAGGCCGCACTGTCCACAAGCATCATAGGGTCTTCATGGAGACCTACCGTTGGCGCATACGATCTTACGGATAGTATGCACCGCACCCTACACGCGGCTACACTAGTCACGAGGTTCGGTGATGGGCGTCCACACTTCCACGTCAAATAGTATCATATCTGAAACATCATGGTCAACACCACCCTGTCGGAGTTGTCGCTCAGGTCAGTCCAGTCACTCAGTAGTTGCCCAGCTGAGCTACCCTGTCGGAAAACAACGTCGGCATTTCATCGCCGCTACCACACATGACACATAGTCCTCCCTGCCGCCACACAGGCCGTACATGGGTCCTCCCGCCGCCACATAAGCCGCACGGGCTCGTGAAATCACCGCCTATCAAGGCTAGTCGAAGATATCTGCCACACAAAGGGCCAGACAATGAACATATCTAGACCGAAGTCCGCCGGGGAAATCATGCTCTGTGTGCAGACACCAACTTCGCCGTTATGAAAGCAGAGCAACAACCTCCGTAGCTTTCAAGGCTGGTAGTCACTTCACCCAACGGAAGTTGCGTACCTACTCAAAGCATTGGGATCCGCGATCACACATGCTACTACTCTAATATGAGTCAAAGCAATACACTACGACACAGTCTATAAAAAGAGGTGGTACGTAACAAGCATCCACACAGACACAGTGTCCCTAGGCAGGCACAATGTTTTGAAATGTGGCCCGATGCGGCCGCATATGCGGATGTGGGGTCGCATTTCAAAACACCCCATTTTTATTTTGTTTTTTTGGGTTTTTTTACTTTGATTGTTAAATATTGAATTAATGATCTTAGAAATTATTCAAAAATTTACCTAAATTTTTAATTACATGTATATAATTTATAATTAATATATCTATATTATATTATTTAATTATTAAATCTCAAACCGCATATGCACCTGCATGGCATCCGCATTTCTGATCAACGCACCCCGTGTCACCTCTCGGCTTACGCGTTAGGAGAGGACACGAGTTTCCGTGGATAGAGCTGACACTCCACAATGACAAAGATTCTGTTTTGGGCCCAAACGCTCGACCGAAAAAGGTATACCGTTCGACCACTCCTCAAGGGTTGATGGAACAGACACATGTAACGGTCGAACTTGGGGCTTATGACTTAATCCCAATGGTCGAACAAAAGGTAGAAACCGGTCGACTGCTACATGGTCAAAATCCAGAAAAGTCTAAGCCAACATCAAGGCAACGGTCGAACGACTTAGGGGGAACGTTCGACCGAAAACTACCAGGGGCAACCTTGAAGTTTCCAGTCATCGACGGTCGAACTAACTATCTACCGGTCAAACAACTATTAAGTCCACTACAATTACCGGTCGGACCAAGTCAAGAGAGGTCGACCGTTTAGATGGTCCACGCTCTGTCCAGATCCGTCCACAAAGAAACGGTCGAACACCAGGAAGGCTCATCTGACCAAAAAGCAACTAGCACTCATCCGACCCACCAGCATAAACACAATCGGTCGACCGCCACAAGACATTGTTCGACCGGTCTTGGTTAAGATCGAGAATTTACACTACGACTGATCGACCACAACTAGAAACGGTCAACTAATCACCTGCAACTACCTGGCCTAACCAGGTACCCTTGTTGTCCCTCGTCGTCGGTGAGGTCTCCGACCTCCGGCGACGAGCGAAACTCCACACCCACAAGTGTGGTTATGCCTGTAATTCAAGAACTTGACATACCTTCTTTTCACGAGCTCGTCGTAGTTCGTCAAAACCACCTTCAACACCTGAGCACCTCCAGCAGCCTCTCACCACATGCACGGTTCCGCCCGCCGTGCACCACGTCGGCCTCCTTGCGCTGCTCCAAGCCGAACACGCTTGCTTGCACGTCTCGTCCACTTCGACCCCACCACTGCACTGTTCTACCTCCTCACTCCACCACCGAAAGCCGCCTCCACACCACCCCTGGTTGCCCACAAACTATCAAATACCAGCCGAGACACCAACCAACCAACAACACCCATACCCCTACACCATACCCTACAACACTCCCACCCATACTTCCCACACGTCACCCATGACTCCACCAATTCCCATGCAAACCACCACCTAATCTCCCATTAGGTTCTAAACTGGGTTAGGGATTTTACAGGTTTCCCAATGCATCTGATCATTGACATTCCAATATGCATAGACGTGTAGCACAAGCAAGATTGTTATGTGTCCATCACGGGACTCGTGTGTGTCCCTCGCGGGTCAGATGTGTGTTCATTCATTGCATCTTTACTTTATGGGAAAATCAACCGTATTTTTAAACAATAAAATTAAAAACAAATAGTGACATGATGTGTGTCCCAGACACACCACGTCCCGGTATCATGACTCATTCAGGGTCATGCACAACATTCTGTGGAGCGGAGGCCACGTCGCCTCCACCCATTGGTGGATTTTTTATATTTTTGTTTTAAATTTAGTTTAAATTTAAAATTAATTAGTTTAAAAATAGTTTAAATTGTAAAATAAATTAGTTTAAAATTAGCTTAATTTGTAAATTAATTAGTTTAATTTGTAAATTAAAACAACGAGTTGTGATTAATATCGTTGATATTAATTATTTGGTTATTGTTGAAAATTCTAAATGCAGGAAAACAAATAACGTGGAAGAAAACGAATGTTGATTTAACAAGTTGACATTTATTGATAGGTTGTAGTTGCGAATATAATATTGTTAATAATGGAATAAAAAATTATGAAAGAGAAAAATCGTTAATTTGACAAATTCACATTTATGAAAATACAAAAAATAGATTGACCTCACAAATGTATACTATATATGAAAAAACAGTACAAAGATATACACAGAAAATTCACTACCCGTCCCGAGTAAGTAAGATCACGGTTCATTAACGAGCTCATTAACGACAGAAATAAAAAGATCGTGGGGGAGATTATGATTAAAAGAATATTAACCGCGTTGAAGCAGCCCACCATCCACACATCCCAATTGGGTTTGTTTAATTTTTTTTGTTTTTATAATAGTGATGGGATCCAGTTTTATTTTATATTGATTTTAATTAATATGTGATTATATTATTTTAAAATGAAGATATCTTCGAAAATAAAAGTAATAAAATATTAAAAAAATCGTCATAATTCTTATCTCCTCGTATTTTACGGATAGACACTCATATTGCTACATGAATATTGTATTTTCGAAATACTAGATTTTCAGTAGTTATCTGGAACGAGACAATTATCAAATTTGAAATGGTTATATTCTAGTATTACACATTTGAAGTAATTATATTTTCAAACATCTTTAAAAATTTATTCTCAACAATCATTTTTGAAAAATTGAAATTGAAAAAAATTGGTATCAAATTTTAATAATAATTCATACATAAACGAGATACATGATGATATATTAATTAATTAATTAATTTGTAAAATGTAAGAAAATGAGTTGGAGGAAATAAATGTTTTGATTCGACGACATGCATGGTTGAGAAGACGAAAAAGAAAGATATTGTGGATAAATGTTTAGAAGTGGAAAAATTGATATGCTAGAGAAAGAAAACTAGGATGATCTTTCATGGTTGATCTCCAAGAGAACTCAACACCCAAATGAAAAATTAATTTGGTCATAATTTGGACTTTTATGTTAATCTTCCATTATTTTATGTAATAATGCTCTATCTTTAGCAATAGAACAAATATCATTTGTTAATGACTATCAAATATTTGAATTTTACAAAATAGTTAAGAGGTTGTATATTATGGTGTAGTGTTATATAAAAATATCTTTTCCTTGAAAAATAATCAAATTATTATCTATGTACTAGTTATGTAATTGAATACAAATCACATATACTGATGGATTTTCAGGTGTGGGCATCCCCGTTTGAGAGACAAAATGAGGTTATTCATTAATACACCTTGGATTCTATTCTTATGGATTAAATTTATTTGGAATACCTTATTTGTATTTGTATTATTTATACAAATATATAAATTTAAAATTCAAAATTAACTCATGTATGATAGTTAGAAAAATACATTTCAACTAATAAAAATGACATTTATATATTCGAATATTACACTTATGTACATAATTTGTGCATTTTTTGAAAATAACATTGTATGTATTCATAAAAAATGTTTTTTTCGTGTTAGAAGCATGATTTATTTTCTAATTTTGTACTTTAATATTTATTTATTTAGATGTTAATTATATTTCCTTTAATATACAATATTGTTCTATATTCTTGCAAGATATGTGCAAAAAATAAAATAAAATAATGTTTTCTATTCATTGTTATCAATTGTCAAGTTAGAATTGGTGTATTATTTTGTTTTGATTCAAATCTAATATGGAAAATTATGACTTAAAATTTGAAGATTTAATTAACTTGCCATTTTATATTCTTATATGAAAGTGTACCATATAAACTTTGAGATTACAGCTTTTAAATCAATACTAATTGGTTGTTAGTATTAAATACTTTCTGAAAATGTCAATTGTAAACTCATAGCTTTTAAATCAATACTAATTGGTTGTTAGAATTGAATACTTTCTGAAAATGTCAATTGTAAACTCATTAATCATGAACCATTAGATTTAAATTCAACAATCAACATCAAACAACCTCATTTATCCCAAAATAAGGTTGACCTCACCTGAAAATTGACACACACAAATATAATATATATGCAAGATAATAAATTATTAGTTAAACAAAAAAAATCAGAAGTTTAAATATTTGTAGATAAATGTATTTCGCATGGCAAGTTGTAGATATTCAAAGTAGATACGAAATTCACGAAAACTTTCAGATGAAGTTTAGAAATTCAAACAAATGCGGATGATTTCTATGATACGAGAACTCGTGTCTTCCTTGTCTATATTAAAAAGGATTTTAAGTTAACTACCAATATCATATTCCAATACTTAAAAATGGCAATATTTTTTTCTTCTTTAGCATATAAGATAATGAAAACAATTTTATTGTTCGAAATGAAATTTCAACGGTCGTAGCAGCATAAAGTCATGAACCATGCATATGAAGTGTAAATCGAGGACAATCTATAGTAGATTCTCAATGCTATTTCTTTAATTGTAGTTTAAACAATAGTTAGCGTGGTAATTACCTTTAAAAAATTATTCACTCTATTTTGATTTTGGGAATTGGACCTCTCCAGTTCTAAAGGGAATGAAGAACATCCGCAACATTATATAGTGATAGACTGATAGGTAAGATGAAGTATATTGATGTTTCAAAAACCTTGGGTAGAACTTGTCTCCACTCTAATTAATTTTCAACTCTACAACTAAAAAGGTGATAACTTATATAAGAGATCGACCAAGTATCCAAAGTTGCCAAACCTTGTGAAGTTACAATACAACCAAATTTGGGTACGATAACATCAAAAAGACATTGTGCTATCCAATACAAAAGACTTGAATGCTTTATTTAAGAAGGATGGCCTGGAGTAGGAGTAGATGTGCTTTCTTCACTCATGTTGGGAAGAAGATTGACAAGAGCATGTGAATATGTGATCATCCCAACCACAAACGAAGCTTCTTGGTTCCTTCCTTTCCACTTCTTTTAATTCCTCCAATAATGCTTTGGACAAAGATATGCATGTAGTCCAAGTACGACCCAAACATGCTTCTTCCAATCAGTTTCCACATGAAACTAAAACCAAGGATTCGACTCCAAAGTTGCTTTATATGACTTCCCCGTCAGCTGTGTGTTCGAGACATATGGTAGTGGGGGACACATCTAGCTACTAAACTAATGCCATACTAATAATTACTTATCCTAATATGTGGGGGTCAGTTTATAAATAAAATTGCATTAATGGGTGTAATTGTCAGATTGGTAGATTTCTAATCAGTTGTTAAATTATCTTATTATAAGGTTTAGTTAGAATAGGATTTCATTTTTTTACGAGTGCAGGGATCAATTTGTTAAATGTCAAATGAGTTTTGTGATGTTGTTGTGTCTTTGAGGCTAATTTAGGTTGTCTCATATGGTTATCTAGTTTGGAGCGAGTATGTGTATGACCTGATTTTGAGTCTGTATGTCCCCTTCGGAATTGAAGAGGAAAAGTCACTACGTTTGAGAGGTTATTTATTTCACAATAAACAAACATGATCTCCCTTACTTTGGTGGGGGAAAAAATGGTAGGGCAGAGACCAGTAAAATAACAGGTTGGTTAATGTTTGTTTACGAGTTGCCACGTTAATATGTCTCCATCATTCCGAAACAACAAAGAAGGTTACTACCAATACTACGTCGTTTGGCTTCACTGAAAGTTCCAAAGACGTCTACTTCATCTTTGCTAATTAAATTTTCCAGCGTAAATTCTTGACAGTCGTGTGATGGAAAAATGGGAATATAAAAGTGGACTGTTAAAGTTCATATACTTACGGTAACGTCTGTAACGCTTCTCCAACTACGTACTAACAAGAAAATTGGAAAGACGTTACATTAGAGCATAGGCGGAACCAAAGGGGACATGTCGATGTAGTTCTCTCTCTTGAAATTTTGAAAACTTTTAAAAAAGTAGTGATATATTACACTTTTCAGACGGTATAATTAAATATCATTAGGGTGAGATGACTGAAATTGCCACAACGTCACGATTTCCTTAATCTAGAACGGCCACAATTAGTATTTAATGACTATGATACGAACTACGAAGTTAACCCACGTAGTCTGAATTGAGTTCATGGTTTACGAAAGATAGAAACCGTGCTGATTTTAGAACACGCTGATGAGTTAATAGTTAAATATGATCTTCATTACAGTAACATAAAAGAGCATTGTGTAAATATTGTATCAATTTTCTTCTTTTATTCAACATCAATATCACTCTAGTGCCTCAAAAGAAGCTCCCGCCTAGACAATGTAAGGGAGATCGGGTGTACGTAACTCTAACACTGCAAAACAATGATGTTGACCATATGTGATTTCACAATAGAAAAGAAATAATACAGATAATTTAGATAGTCATTTGATATATAGTTCATGAAGTTCCGAATGTCCAAAAACAACTTAATTTTTTACTCATTAGAAATGAACATTTTCTTATTTCATTCAAATTACCACAAATAATGAATTAAACCAAGAGGAAATCTCTGAGGGCCGTGTCGGCCTAAAGATTCAGCCTAATTTAGCTGGGATTAAATGTGCGATACCAAAGTGGCCAACAGCTTGAACTTGTAAGTTAATGAACTTTAAACATTTAGCTCCCACAAATCCATAATATCCACTGGACTTAAGTTAGTTGGGCTTAGGCCCATAACTAAATTCTCAAAGGACGCTAACTACTAACACTAAAATATCATTGTTGGGAGTCTTGGGACTGGGAGTTGGTGATTATCACAAATTGACAAAAACAAAGGATAATATTAAGGGAAGCAAGATGCTGGAGAGCTTTTTTAATGAAATTCGTAATAAAATTAAAGTCCAAGCATCTGAAGATTAACTTCTTTCTTGGAGATCGTGACTTCAAAACTACTCAACAGTGGAGAAAAATTGCACAACTGGAAAATGAAACTATACATGTCCCCTGGTTCCTGACAAATGAATATTTCAACTCATCAATTAGTGTTCTTCTCTATTTAACGTAACATTATATCCAGTAGCATAGTCGAGCAATGCATTAGAAGTTCACATGTTAATTTTTTTGGTTACGAAGTACTTGACTTACATCCACACGTCAACCACCGCTTGATTATGTTGTTTAGTATAAAAAAAAACATGATGACAAGACAAAGTGAATTGTTTACAAGTGGAAATGCAAATGGGCATATTATTACTAAAATTGAATAAACCGATGGCTAATTTACCTTGGACCCATGTACCTCGGTTGGTGAAGATGTGGAATCAACAAAGGCTACCAAAACTGAAAGATCATTTAAATGGCAACAATTCACTATACTCAAAACAAATATGTTTTTTCAGATATCCTATAGTCATACAGACACTACTCTTTCTCCCGAAGAAAAAAAAACACACAAACACCAAAATAGTTTCTGTACATAATGTTCTGGAGAAAAAATAGGCAAGGATGTGTAATTGGATAGTACCAAACTCCAAAGCGAAATAACACAATTCAAATATTTTAGAGAAAGTACTCTTCCCTCATCCACTCTTTCCCATCATAGCATGCATGTACCTGGGCAAGTCCAAGAGATGGGGTATATGCATTAATGCATTTACCCTTCCCTGATTTTACACATAATGTGTAATGTATGCAAGTCCAAGATAATTTTACACAAAATTTGACCTTGACCATGTATTATACTGCATACATTGCTAAATTCATAAGATGTGAAGAAGCAACTAAAATCTTGTCACTTACCTCATTCCTTTTAAACTAAGTTAGCTTTACTGTCATGATAATTTGACACTAATACGAACCATGAGGATATATACATCCTACGGTCCTCATGTAAACTAAGTTAGCAAGAAAGCTAAAAATAGACCAACCCCAGCTCCTAACCATTTTCTTTTTTCCCTTGCTTTTCATAAACCATGCAAAACGGCCAACACCACCCGATTTCACAATCCGATATTCGACATGCAATTAGACTGGCAATCATATAAACACCACACCGACCCCCACAAGAGCATGAAATTCCCATCAAGACACTATTAATTTTACCTAAAAAAATCACATTGCCGGATCTCAGAAACCAATTAAGTGCAATTAGTTCGTCCGCAGACCAACACCACCAACTGACTTCAACTACCGACTCCACAACATCGAATTTCATTCTTTTACTAGCAATACACAACACAATTAATCAAAAAAGAAAAACCGTCCGAAACCAAAACCACCAGACCATACACTCCACACCAACTCCTCCGGGCCCTAACTAACATCGTCCACTGAAAACTCCTCTTAGGAAATAAAAATCCCAATATCACGGGAAATAAATGCTTTTTTAAGGCCAAAGGTTAGGAGGTTGTCTGGAAGGTTTATTTACGAGAATGCACGCGAAATCGAATTGGATACGAGACTGACGCGGGCCCCACCCAATTTTGTCACGAAATTGACGCGGTTTTGGACACCGAATCGACTCGGTTTGGGCGCCGACGGCTATGAAGCGGAATCCACGCGGAAAGAACACGGTTTTGACGAGGTTTTCACGCGGAAACAACGGGGTTTCGACGCGGTAAGAACACGGTTTTGACGAGGTTTTCACGCGGAAACAACGGGGTTTCGACGCGGTAAGAACACGGTTTGGAAGCAGAAATCACACGGAATCAACACTGTTTGGACGCGGAATCAACGCGTTTTTGACGCGGAAAGAACACGGTTTTGACACGGAAACAACACTGTTTTGACGCGGAAACAATGCGTTTTGACGCGGAAACAACACTGTTTCGACACGTTCTGGACGCTGAAAGAATACGGTTTTGACACGGAAGCAACACTGTTTGGACGCGGAAACAACACGTTTTTGACGCGGAATCAACACGTTCTGGACGCGGAAAGAACATGGTTTTTGACACGGAAACAACACGGTTTGGACGCAGAATCAACGCGTTCTGGACGCTGAAAGAACACGGTTTCGACGCGGGATCAACTTGTCATGGACGCGTAAACCACGCCAAAAGAATACGGTTTCGACGCGAAAACAACGCGGTTTTCACGCGTAAAGAACGCGATTTCGACGCGTAAACAACTCGGTTTTGACCTTGAATCAACACGGTTTGGACGTGGAATTCACGCGATTTGGAAGCGGAAAGAACACGGTTTGGACTCGGAAAGGACTCGGTTCCGACACGGAAATGAGCCGGGATCGAAGAGCGCAAACTCACACGTTTAAAATTCGTGTATTGTGGGAGTCGGATTGAGGATCTTGCCGGGTCGGAGACGACGATGTGGCGTAGCATTTTGGGAGTAGAGGAGAACGGCTTCGGGTTTGGAATCGATGGGGATTTTAGATACCGGAGGTGGGTGATAGCAGTCAAAATAAATGGAGTGGCGTGGCCAATCGTAATTGGTCTAATACACTTGACGAGGATTGATGACTTGGCATATTTTGATTGGGTGTTTGGAGGTTACATGGATTCTATGTTAGTTAGAGTTAGTTTTAGTAGTTAGAGTTAGTTGGAGTTAGTTAATTGAAGTGGTTGTTGTAGCTTATAAATAGGTCATCACTTGTACTTGTACAAGCATCCATTTTGAATAATGAAATCTTAGTTTTGGTTATTGTGTTTGTTTGGAGTTTTGTGTCACTCGAAGAGCACTAATTATATCGGTTCGTAGTTGGTGATCGCATTTCGAGTCCGGTCCGGAGTGGATCCGTTGTGGGCTAACAATTTGGTATCAGAGCCTCCTCTGGACAACTATGACGAGGAGATCACTTTCTTTAGAGGAGATTCACCCCTACGAATATTGCGGCGACGAAGACGTGGAGTTTTGGATAGCGTACATGGAGGAGTATTTTGCTTCCAAGCAAATACGAAAATCTTTTCGAATCCGTATAGCGGGTTATTATCTCGTCAAGGAGGCGTATGAATGGTTTCGGTCGTGGTACCGCACTCATTCAAAAGCTTCTACGTGGTTGGATTTTGTTGAAGCGTTGGCATTTCGATTTGGGAATGAAAAGGAGGAGCAAGATGAGGCCCAACAAAAGGTGGTTGACGAGGCTACCATGATACACGACGAAGTGGACTTCTTTATTGGCAATGACAAGATTAGAGTTTGGGAGAAAACGTCACTTGGAAAAAGAAACGACACATATTGTCTTTGGTCTCGTCCCCAAACATCTCGAGGTCCTCGCCGGCGACACACCATATTCCATTTTTATCATTGGCGACCACGAGAGCGTCGAATTGGAGCGGAAGTGATTACATCCCATTGTCGATTTCATCAGCAACGTCGTGAATATCAAAGAGCATGCACGACCATGCAAGATGGTGGCACGTCAAGAATCGGAGAGAAAGAAGTCATTACGGTGGTTGGTTGTCTTGTTGGGCTATTTGCAGTAAAGGTGCTTAGAAAAGTACAAAATCAAACTAACATCCAGCTCTTGCATGAAAGACTCCACGTTGAAGGTGAGAGACCGCCGGCTGAGCCTCCACCTAAACCCATAGCCACCTCCTCTTCCCGCCGGAGCATCAGAATCATTGTAGGAGCTGCCACAACAGCCACTCACACGACAATGACGATGAGATCTTCAAGCTCGGTCTCGTCACCAACGTCGTCCTCGTCGAGTACCATCTCTCCAACGCCAAGAGCCTTGACTTCCCCACGATGGTGTCCGAAAACTCCTACAAGATCATATTCGTCCTCTCCCTTGTCTCCACCATCATCATTCTCTACAACCTCAGCGACTCCACCACCCTCGTCATCTTCGACCGCTGTCCCGCCGCCTACGCCCCTTATCGTCGTCTCCAACGGCAATCTTGATGGGTCTCTTGAAGTTGCGAACGAGTGTGAAGTTATGGTTCCTATCTTAGGAGGCGACGTCGTGTTGGATCTAATGAAGTCGGAGGCAGCGACATTTATGTCAGTCACCTGCAATGCTTGCATGTTCGAGATTGGGTTCCTTTACGTGGTGACCCGAGAACCACCACCAGTCAAGGAACATGGATATACTTGGATTGCCTTCGTTGTCATTGTGATGTGGAGACCATATGACCCAGGTGGGGACAATTTGAATGGTGGGACTAGTGCTACGACGACGGCAAGAAGAGTTGCAGACAAGCTGTTTGACAAAATGCGGAACTTGGCGATAACCATCTTAAGATGTGGAAGTGACGCTAATGATGCCAATTAGTCTTGGAGACAATGCTCCTAGTGCTGCAAGGGAAGTGTTCGATGGAATGCTTGTGAGGGTGGCTCCAATGTTTTGATACTTCTAACTTACGCTCTCAAGGTGTTCGATAAAATGCCTGGGTGGACGTTGCTGGATGTGGATGACGAGAAGGGCAGGAATATATATCTATTGATTGAATCACCAACTTCAAGGTTGACCTTAGATGTGTGCCTCCAAATTCACAACTATTCAGCCATGGGAGTCGTCGAGAATGATCAAGCCTCATCCCTTTGTTTTGAAAACATGTAGCTTTTGTGATGCGATTGGTTTCCTTGGAATTTTGGGTTTCGTGGATGTTTCTTTTCTTCTTATGCAGCCCAACCAAGGATTTCACAGTCCACCTGAGAGTCGGCTTACCCAACCTTGATATCAAATTTGCAAAGAATGCTGCACACAAGCTGCTCGACGAAATGACTATATGGGTTGCATTCATCACAATGAGGCTACAATTGAACATGACAAGGTCTGGTGGTAAGATGGAAGATTGGGCCGAACTTCCATGCCTTACGAAGAAGATAATCGAGGACGTAAAGGGAAACAATCCCTAGCAAGGCCACCATGGGTTCATCATCCAAATTCGTTGCATTTCATCCACAACCTTGGGGACAAGGTTGATTTTAAGGGGGAAGGAGTTGATAGCAGTCAAAATAAATGGAGTGGCGTGGCCAATCGTAATTGGTCTAATACACTTGACGAGGATTGATGACTTGGCATATTTTGATTGGGTGTTTGGAGGTTACATGGATTCTATGTTAGTTAGAGTTAGTTTTAGTAGTTAGAGTTAGTTGGAGTTAGTTAATTGAAGTGGTTGTTGTAGCTTATAAATAGGTCATCACTTGTACTTGTACAAGCATCCATTTTGAATAATGAAATCTTAGTTTTGGTTATTGTGTTTGTTTGGAGTTTTGTGTCACTCGAAGAGCACTAATTATATCGGTTCGTAGTTGGTGATCGCATTTCGAGTCCGGTCCGGAGTGGATCCGTTGTGGGCTAACAGTGGGTTAGGTTGAGCTGGAGAAGAGAAGTTTGGCCGTTTGGGGATCACGACGACTACTGGCAGTGCCTGTCTTTTGTTTGATAAACAACTCTCACCCAAGCATATATCAAATTGGAAGCAGCATATAAAATAAGTACTTGCACCAGGATTTGGTTTACCATTGGAAGAAACACCATTATTATGATAGGATCAATATGATAGTAGTTAAAATCCTGTGTAGCAAAAACTCACTTTCATGCAGGCCTTCATTCTTCTCCCTCCTGTCATAGTCTCTACATACGCATATTGAATTGGATAATTGTAAGTTTCCCATTACTTCTGGTCTATACGTAGTCAACTTGTAATCATCTAATGTGGAAGGTGGCAATTCATCAACTATGCTTCTTATAGCATTCGCAATGTGGTGCAAAACTAAAGTAGACACAATGTGGTTATTTACATTATTATGTAATTATCTTGAAGCAATGAAGGTTTAAACTTAGTTTTATTATGTAAGTTACACGTATACATTCGAAGACACACAAATTACCTTCCAGTGAACGTGTGTTACCCTTACCCGCTGGAGGAGAAAACACTATACTTACTAATAGAATGAACGCTTTAAGTTATAAATTCTCTCTTTTTACTTATCTTGAAAGATTTTTTTTCTTTTAATTTATTTCTAAAACAAACTCGAAAATAGGACAACAAAGACATCTCCATTCTCACATGATAAATGTCAACTCGTGTGCAGCAAGATGCCAAAACAAAAGCCTACAAGGAAAGGTGTTGTTTAATATATTGCTCCCTTTTCTTTTGCATGAAAGTGTACGTAGTGGCTTCATCTTAGAAGATTTCTTGACAAGCTTCAATATGAGCTAATAACTATAGGGATCCCAATAAGGCAATAACTATATCAAATAATGAGAAAACCTACGAGAATATAAGTAACAACAAGAATTACTGTTGCTATATACTACAAGAAACAACATGCAAAATACGTCAACCTGTAAAGCAACTATTTTTATAAGCATTCAAAAAGGTTCTTTTCTGCAAATATAAATACGAAAAACTTAGTTACAAATTGACAACAGTTTAGCACTAGAATATAGGCCAATAACAAATGAAACTCAATTTAACTACTACCCCAGACCTAAATTGCTTCTCCCTTCTGTTACCAGCTCCAAAAATACAAAAACATGAGACGAATTATTACATCAACTTCATGTCTTCCCAGAAAATCACAATTGTGCACCAAACTACATATATAAATATAAAACCACTTGTGGACAAATTAGCTCCTCAATAGTTTTCTAGCATATGCAATTCCAAATGCTATTTTTCTTAAATGGATGAAACATTAAGACGAATCACTTGTGACTAGAGCTGGCAATCGGGTTGTGTCGTGTACTTTTGTGTATATTAGATTGATTTTCTCTACACGAACACGACACAAAATATTTTCATGTTTGTTTTTCATTACACGAAATTAATCGTGTATACACAACATATGAAGTACACGAAACAAGATTCTACACATCGTGTACATATTGTATACTGACGACACGAAACAAGATTCTACACAAACCCAATACACAATTTTACACGAAACTGTGAAAAATCACCACCGGAGAAAATCATAGCTCCTCTCTGAGTTTTCTTTTATTAGATTAAGGTTTATATACAAAAGAGAATGGGGAAAATTGTTGTTACATCCAACTCTAACAACCTTTACTGGACGACCAATCATACACTGACAAGTGTCCCTCTGGTCCCCCATACTCAACTAATCACATGACTTTATATAACAGTTAGTCACATAATATCTATACTTTACTTAAACTATGTTGGATTATCTTGAGATAAGATAGAGTGAGAGTTGCTACTTGGATCATGGGTTTTGCTTCACAGGCCCATACGACCTATATAAGTCTATACGATCCCTTTCAAACTGGACATCTGAAAAAACCAGAGTTTGTTGCATAACTTACAGAATACAAACTTAGTCAAAGACTTAGTACAGAGATCAACTACTTGATTTGAAGAATGTCCATATGATCAGATTAACACTGGCAACATTGTCACGCACATATTGTTAATGCATCTCTATATGCTTAGACTTCTTATGGAAAACTGGATTAATAGATATCCGTAGATCACTTAGATTGTCGCAAAAGATGGTGGGTGGATTCTTCAAGTAGATGCCTAGGTCCTTGAGCAAATACATCACCCAAGTTATTTCAGCTGCAGATGAAGACAATGCTATGTATTCTGTTTCAGAGCTGGAAGTAGAAACAGTGGGCTTGGCAGACCAGGATATACAATTAGCTCCAAGAAATACACAAAACCTTGTTGTTGATCTTCTTGTAAGTGGGCATCCAGCCCAATCAGCATCAACAAATGCATATAAATCCAAAGAGGAATTAGCTGAAATGAAGAGACCATTATCTAGAGTACCATGAATATACCTCAGGATATGTTTGACTCTAGTAAAATGAGCATGAGTTGGTGTCTGCATGAAGTGACACACAAAATTCACTAAGCTAAGTCAGGTCTTGTAATGGTAAGATATTGAAGAGATCCCACTACCATTTTGTAAAAGGTTGGATCAAAGAAAGGTGCAGCCTTTTCAACTTGTCTCCCTTTCACTGCCATAGGAGTTGCCAGAAACTTAGCACCTTCCATTTATGTTTTCTTCAACAACTCAGGTGCATACTTTTTCAAAGACAAAAAAATACCATAAGCGGAATATTTCACTTAAATTCTGAGAAAATAATGAAGTTGGCCTAAGTCTTTCATAGCAAACACTTTGCTAAGACTCAGAATGAAAGAATTGATCATGAAAGGTGAACTGTCTGTTATGATTATATCATCCACATAGAGCAATAGTATACGACTCTTTTGATCAGTTCTGTAAATATACATGGAGGAATCTGAAATTGAGCAGACAAAACCATTTTCAAGGAGAAAACTACTGAATTTATCAAACCAAGCCTTTGGTGCCTGCTTGAGACCATAGATTGTTTTTCTGAGTTTGCAAACATGATCTGGAAAATTCATATTCTTGAATCCAAGAGGTTGACTCACGTAGATGACCTCATTCAATTCCCCATGAAGAAAGGCATTCTTCACACCCAGTTGTTGAATTTTCCATCTTTTAACTACTGCCAAGGTTAGCACTAACCTTATGCTTGCTGGTCTAATTACTGGAGAAAATGTTTCTGAGTAATCAACATCTGCCTTCTGCCTAAATCCCTGGGCCACCAGTCTAGCTTTAAGTCTTTCTACATCTCCATTGGCTTTAAGTTTGGTTTTAAAAACCCATTTTGATCCAATAACATGCATATTAGAACTCCTGGGTACTAATTCCCTTGTTTGGTTGACAGTAAGAGCTTCTAGCTCCTCAAGCATAGCTTGTTTCCAAGCAGAACTTAGTGCTTCTGAGACTGAGTCAGGCTCAGTAGGTCCACTTACTTGATAAGTAACATACTTAGGATTAGGCTTTTTGATTCCCATTTTGCTTCTGGTCACCATCCCGTGTTGTTGACTAAAGGGGTTGTAGTTTGCAGCTGAAGCTCTACTCAACTTCTCAGAGGAGTGTGGGGTGGGATGCGAAGTGTCTTCCCCAACTAAAGCATATGCATGACTATCTGAAAGATGTAGTGGTAATGGATGAGAAGAATGTGAGGATGTTATACTTGAAACGTGAGCATGACCTATAGAATTATCAGCATTAATTGGATCTATGTCGTGATTGTCATGAATATTAGGAGATAATGGGGAATGCTCTTGTTATGTCCCTAAACCGGATTAGGATTGGATTAGGGTTAAGTGAGGTTTGACTTGGAGGAGAGAGGGAGGTATGGTGTGTTGTGAGGTGAAGTGATGGAGGTAAGGTGGGGGTGTAAGGGAGGTATGGTGGGGTGTGCTTGGGGTGTAGGGTTTGGGTTTTATAAACCAAGCAAACACCATCTTTTCCTTCTTTTCCTTCTTTTCCTTCATTCTCACCAAACACCCACCTTCTTCCTCAGTGGCTCGAGCTCAGGCGGAGGAGGTTGCATTGGCGTGAGGCTTGCGGAGGTTGACGCGCGAGGAGGATCACCGGAGGCAACGGAGGCGCGAGCGAGGCTCCGGCGGGTTCGTTGCGTTTTCGAGGTATGCCGCTCATTAGTGTGATTTTGTTGCTCACCCTCGTGGGAGGGTGTTGTTGGTCGGTCGGGGGAGGTCGAGGACCTCTCCGGCGACGCGTTTCTTCGTAAAACCTCGGCTGGCGCGAGGTTGAAGACAACCAACGGTCGACCGGTTCCTTCGGGCGGTCGACCGAATGTAGTGTTTTTGCCCGACTTTAACCTTCACCGGTCGAACGATGCCTTGTGGCGGTCGACCGGTCGTGCATATTGCTGGTGAGTTGGGACGTTCTGCCTGTTTTTGGTCGACCGGTTCCTTGGGTCGTTCGACCGGAACTTAAGTGTACTGAGTAGAATTGCATGATTTGTTCGACCGATTTCTTATTGTGTTCGACCGGTTGTATGTTGTTTGACCGTTGGAAGTTTGCGTTCGACCGATTATATGACTTAGAATGATAGGTTGACCCTGTCTGTTTTCGGTCGACCGAGACCCCTGAGTCGGTCGACCGATAGAGTGGAATTTAATGTTGACCAGACTCCGGATTTTGACCTCGTTCGGTCGACCGGTTTTAGACCTTTGTTCGACCGTTGGGGGGTTCTGTTTTGAGCGCAGCGGTAGACCGTTTTAGGAGTACGGTCGACCGATTCCTTTCTGGAACCGGTCGACCGAATCACCTCTTCCGGTCGACCGTTGGGGCCCAGGACAGAATTCCTGGTTCCCTTTTGAACGCCAACTTTGTCCACGGAAACCCGTGTCCTCGCCTTGTGCGTGAGCCGGGAGGTGACAGTGGGCGCGTGATGCGTGCCTGCCCAGGGACCGCCGTTGGGAAGAGTGTGGGTGTTCGGGACGCGTCACCTCCGAGTATGGACCGTGACTTGAGATGATTATTGGGCACTTTGTAGTATAGCAGGCCTGAGGGATCGCGGATCCCAGTGTTGTGCGGGCACGCAACTGGCGTTGGGTGAGCTGACTACCGGCCCACAGGCTACGGAGGTCGCTGCCCTGCTTTTATAGCGGCGCAGTTGGTGTTTGCGGCTCGAGGAACCTGATGACCTGGCAGACTTCGGTCTGGACCGTCCGATGCTGTGCCGGACGTTGTGATGGACCACCGATGCTGTGCCGGTGATGCCGCCGAGGTTGTGCCGGCGATGATGATTGTTGGGCCGAGGCTGTGCCGGCTATGTTGTTTTCCTCGGCTGGGCACCTACCGAGATGATGTTGTTATACCTTCCGGGCGACGGCCCCGTTGGTCCCTGTGGCCCCGACCACTGAGATTTACAGATCTATTTCTATCGGCGCGTAGACGTGACAGAGGCTCCCTGCCGAACCCTTGAGTAGTGTAGCCGCGTGTGGGGGGTGCGATGTCGCGGGCTGCTAGACTGCATGTGCCTGCAGTAGGTCTCTTCGGGAGACCCGATGATTGATTGTCGGACTGATGTCCTGTTTTACCCTTCGGGGGAACTGTTTTCCATTTCTGTTGATGTCATGACATGCTACTAGTATGATAGGTTCATTATGTGATGCATGCATATAGGTGAGTTGGCATACGGGATTTCCTTCTGGAAACTCAGGGCCGCAGTAGGTCCAGATGGGTGGTGACCGAGGACGGAGCGCTTTGGAGTCGGATCCTCTTCGGCAGTTGCTAGACCGTACGACTACATGTATTCTATTTCATTGTATCAGTATTGTAGTTGTACTTCTTTTGGAAACTCCTTGTATTTTGGGTGCACCCGGATTTATATATTTATATACTAGTGACGTTCCCGCTTGAGTTGTCTGTTATGTTGGTTATATTGAAATTTTTAAATCTTCCGCTGTTTCGGGACGTTACAACTTGGTATCAGAGCGGTCGATTCCTGTGTCTTCGTCTAAAGAACCACCCTTAGGAGTAGTGCTAGAGGCATGCATTATTTTTGTAGCTCTTGCATGCATTGTTGCTTATCTGTTGATTGTTGTGGTGACAGATGGCACCTAGGCGTGTGAGGAGTTCTCCACGCGATCGTGATCCCAGTGACGACACTTCAGGTGCTCAGTGGGATAGTCTGGGCGAGTTTCTGGAGCGTCAGGCAGCTCAGAGCGCCCAGGACGGAGTGGGAGCTGACCACGATCGGTTCATGCGTCAGCACCCACCGACTTTTGATGGCAGGAGGGCCCCAGAGGTTGCAGAGGACTGGGTCTTCAGGATGGAGAAGATCTTCCGTGCTATTGGAGTAGCACCTGAGAGGATGGTGGAGCTGGCCACCTATGTGTTCGATGGCGAGGCCGCCAACTGGTGGAGGTCCACGTCCACAGTGTTGTTCGATGACCGTGCGGATATCAGCTGGGAGGAGTTCTTGGAGGTGTTTCATGAGCAGTATTTTCCCCAGCATGTCAGGGATCAGAAGAGGGAGGAGTTCATGTCGCTGGAGCAGAAGGACATGACACTGACGAGCTACATCAGCAGGTTCAACGCTTTGGAGCGTTACTGCCCTGAGATTTGTGTGACCCCAGAGCAGCGGGCGAGGAAGTTCGTGAAGGGACTGAGACAGCCGCTTCGTTCTCGGGTGATCAACAGCATGCCGCGGACCCTTGCAGATGCGGTGAAACATGCTACGATCATCGAGCAGGACCAGAGGGAGTGTATTCAGGAGGCGCGGAAGGCGCCAGTGAGCACCGGCAGCCGAGTAGCTGGTCGTGGAGCAGGGAACCCGGGCAAGAGGCCCAGGTTCGATGGAGGAGGAGCACGTCAGTCAGGAGCATGCACTTACTGCGGGAGGTTCCATCCAAGTCAGGAGTGTCCTCGTCGGACTGGAGCATGCATGGGTTGTGGTCAGATGGGGCATTTTGTCCGTGATTGTCCGCAGAGGCAGGGAGAGCCGAGCAGGAGGCCAGGACCACCAGCAGTAGGCAGAGGCGGAGGCAGCCGGTCAGTTGTTCCATCGGGCCAGAGCAGGAGGACCGGGCGAGTCTTCACTATCCAGGCTGAGGAGGCTAGGGACTCCAACACCGTCGTGGAAGGTACGCTTTCAGTTTCTGGTTCTGTAGCGCGTGTGTTGTTCGATTGCGGCGCCACACACTCCTTCATTTCGGAGAAGTTTGCTGGTGAGTTGGGTCGGACCCCTGTGCTGCTGACTGATGTTTTGGAGGTCAGCACGCCCATGGGTGAGGTGGGCACTGTGGGGAGCTTTTTCCCCGACACCACGGTTGCTTCGGGAGACCACGATTTTCCGGCAGATCTGGTCTTGTTACCGATGGTGGACTTCGACGTCATACTGGGGATGGACTGGCTGTCACAGTACGACGTGCGAGTCTTTTGCCGAGAGAAGAAGATTCTGATTCCGATGGAGGGCTTGCCAGATGTTCTGATCAGAGGTGCGAGGAGCAGAGGGGGTCGTCTGATTGTGTCTGCGGTTAAGGCACAGAGACTGATACAGCAGGGATGTAGAGCGTTTGTGGCCACGCTGGTAGTCCCTGATCCTGAGACGAGGAGGCTGGAGGACATAGAGATTGTGCAGGAGTTTCCGGATGTGTTTCCAGCAGAGATCCCAGCGTTACCGCCGCACCGAGAGATCGAGTTCAGCATCGAGTTGGTTGCGGGTACGACACCTCAGTCGAAGGCACCTTATCGGATGGCACTTGCTGAGTTGGCAGAGCTGAAGAAGCAGTTGCAGGAGTTGATGGAGTCCGGGTTCATTCGACCGAGTGTTTCTCCATGGGGAGCGCCTGTGCTCTTCGTGAAGAAGAAGGATGGATCGTTGCGGATGTGCATCGACTACAGGATGCTGAATAAGGTTACCGTTCGGAACCGGTACCCTTTGCCCAGGATTGATGATTTGTTTGACCAGTTGCAGACGGCGAGAGTGTTCTCGAAGATCGAGCTGCGTTCGGGTTATCACCAGTTGCGGATCAGGGAGGCGGATGTTCAGAAGACAGCCTTCAGGACGCGGTACGGCCACTACGAGTTCTTGGTGATGCCATTTGGACTGACGAATGCACCTGCAGCATTCATGGATTTGATGAATAGGACCTTCCAGCCGTACCTTGACAGATTTGTCGTGGTATTCGTGGATGACATCTTGGTATACTCGCCTGACAGGGAGCAGCATCGAGAGCACCTGAGGATTGTGCTTGGCATCTTGAGGGATCAGCAGCTTCATGCCAAGTACACGAAGTGCGAGTTTTGGTTGGATCAGGTGGCTTTTCTGGGGCATATTGTGTCAGCGGATGGGATATCGGTGGATCCGGCGAAGGTCGAGGTTGTGACTCAGTGGAGAGCCCCGACGAGCGTGACGGAGATCAGGAGCTTCATAGGTCTGGCAGGGTACTATAGACGGTTTATCCAGGATTTCTCCAGACTTGTGTCGCCGCTGACAGCGTTGACGCAGAAGGGCGTCAAGTTCGTTTGGTCCCAGAAGTGAGAGGACAGTTTTCAGGAGCTGAAGAGGCGATTGACGACAGCACCTATTCTGACGCTACCGAGTGGCAGTGGAGGCTACGTGATTTACAGCGATGCATCAGGGATAGGCTTGGGAAGTGTTCTGATGCAGCATGGGAAGGTGGTCGCGTACGCTTCGAGGCAGCTGAAGGTGCACAAGAAGAACTACCCGACTCACGATCTGGAGTTAGCAGCTGTAGTTCACGCGCTGAAGACCTGGCGGCACTATCTGTATGGCGAGCAGTTCGAGGTCTTCACCGACCATCAGAGTCTGAAGTATTTGTTCTCGCAGAAGGAGCTGAATATGAGGCAGCGCAGATGGCTGGAGTTCATTAAGGACTACGACTTCACCATTTCCTATCATCCGGGGAAGGCGAATTCGGTTGCAGATGCGCTGAGCAGGAAGGTGGAGGTTTCAGTTGCGAGTCTGTGCATCCAGGAGTGGAGGTTACTCGAGGCTTTGTCAGAGTGGAGACCGTTCACAGAGGGCTCAGAGGAGCAGTGATTGCTGGGCTTCGGGTGGAGCCGCAGACTGTCTCACAGTTGGTTCAGGCTCAGCAGGGGGATGAGGAGTTAGCTGGTCTGCTGCAGTTGGCTTCCAGAGGTGGATCAGATTTCAGTGTGGGGGTTGATGGTGGTTTGAGGTTCAGGAGTCGGATCTGGGTGCCGAAGGTTGATGGGCTGAGAGATGACATCATGGAGGAGGCACACAGAGCTAGATACACCATTCATCCGGGGAGTACGAAGATGTATAAGGACCTGCAGAGGAACTTCTGGTGGAAGGGCATGAAGAGGGATATTGCAGAGTTTGTGGAGCGATGCTTGGTCTGCCAGCAGGTGAAGATTGAGCATCAGAGGCCAGCAGGACCGATGCAGTGTATTGAGCTTCCTGAGTGGAAGTGGGAGCACGTGACGATGAATTTTGTCACAGGATTGCCGAAGACGAGGAGATTCCACGACGCGATTTGGGTGATAGTCGATCGACTGACCAAGTCAGCGCATTTCTTAGCGATCAGGACCACGTTGCCTTTGGAGGGTCTAGCTAGGTTGTACGTGGAGGAGATAGTCAGGTTGCATGGAGTACCAGTGAGCATCATCTCCGATCGAGATCCTCGATTCACTTCCAGATTTTGGGGGAGTCTGCAGCAGGCTTTGGGGACGCGTCTGAGATTCAGTACAGCGTTTCATCCGCAGACCGATGGTCAGTCAGAGAGGACGATTCAGACCTTGGAGGATATGCTGAGAGCATGCACGCTGGACTGGGCAGGGCACTGGGATGAGCACCTGCCGCTGATAGAGTTTGCCTACAACAACAGCTACCATTCGAGTATTGGGATGGCACCGTACGAGGCGTTGTACGGGAGACCTTGCAGATCACCGGTATGCTGGAGTGATGTGGGCGAGAGGCAGTTAGTGGGGCCGGAGATCGTACAGATTTATGCTGAGAAGGTTGATGTGATCCGGAGGAGACTGGCCACAGCACAGAGCAGGCAGAAGAGTTATGATGATCGACGCAGACGGGTGTTGAGTTTTGAGGTGGGCGATCACGTGTTTCTGAAGATTTCCCCAGCCAGAGGTGTGATGAGGTTTGGGAAGAAGGGGAAGCTCAGTCCGAGGTATATTGGGCCGTTCGAGATCCTCGACCGAGTTGGAGAGGTTGCCTACCGGATTGCATTGCCACCACAGTTTTCGGGTCTGCATAATGTCTTCCATGTATCGATGCTGAGGAAGTATGTGGCAGATCCGTCGCATGTCATTGAGATAGCAGTGCCCGAGATTCAGCAGGACTTGTCGCTCGAGGAGAGGCCAATGGAGATTGTGGACCGGATGGATCATCAGCTCAGGAGGAGGACCATTCTGATGGTGAAGCTCAGGTGGCAGCATCACAGTGAGCGTGAGGCCACTTGGGAGATCGAGGAGGATGTCAGAAAGCAGTATCCAGAGCTTTTCGGTGAGTGGTTGCTTTGATTTCGGGACGAAATCCTTTTAAGTTGGGTGGATTGTTATGTCCCTAAACCGGATTAGGATTGGATTAGGGTTAAGTGAGGTTTGACTTGGAGGAGAGAGGGAGGTATGGTGTGTTGTGAGGTGAAGTGATGTAGGTAAGGTGGGGGTGTAAGGGAGGTATGGTGGGGTGTGCTTGGGGTGTAGGGTTTGGGTTTCATAAACCAAGCAAACACCATCTTTTCCTTCTTTTCCTTCTCTTCCTTCATTCTCACCAAACACCCACCTTCTTCCTCAGTGGCTCGAGCTCAGGCGGAGGAGGTTGCATTGGCGTGAGGCTTGCGGAGGTTGACGCGCGAGGAGGATCACCGGAGGCAACGGAGGCGCGAGCGAGGCTCCGGCGGGTTCGTTGCGTTTTCGAGGTATGCCGCTCATTAGTGTGATTTTGTTGCTCACCCTCGTGGGAGGGTGTTGTTGGTCGGTCGGGGGAGGTCGAGGACCTCTCCGGCGACGCGTTTCTTCGTAAAACCTCGGCTGGAGCGAGGTTGAAGACGACCAATGGTCGACCGGTTCCTTCGGGCGGTCGACCGAATGTAGTGTTTTTGCCCGACTTTAACCTTCATCGGTCGAACGATGCCTTGTGGCGGTCGACCGGTCGTGCATATTGCTGGTGAGTTGGGACGTTCTGCCTGTTTTTGGTCGACCGGTTCCTTGGGTCGTTCGACCGGAACTTAAGTGTACTGAGTAGAATTGCATGATTTGTTCGACCGATTTCTTATTGTGTTCGACCGGTTGTATGTTGTTTGACCGTTGGAAGTTTGCGTTCGACCGATTATATGACTTAGAATGATAGGTTGACCCTGTCTGTTTTCGGTCGACCGAGACCCCTGAGTCGGTCGACCGATAGAGTGGAATTTAATGTTGACCAGACTCCGGATTTTGACCTCGTTCGGTCGACCGGTTTTAGACCTTTGTTAGACCGTTGGGGGGTTCTGTTTTGAGCGCAGCGGTAGACCGTTTTAGGAGTACGGTCGACCGATTCCTTTCTGGAACCGGTCGACCGAATCACCTCTTCCGGTCGACCATTGGGGCCCAGGACAGAATTCCTGGTTCCCTTTTGAACGCCAACTTTGTCCACGGAAACCCGTGTCCTCGCCTTGTGCGTGAGCCGGGAGGTGACAGTGGGCGCGTGATGCGTGCCTGCCCAGGGACCGCCGTTGGGAAGAGTGTGGGTGTTCGGGACGCGTCACCTCCGAGTATGGACCGTGACTTGAGATGATTATTGGGCACTTTGTAGTATAGCAGGCCTGAGGGATCGCGGATCCCAGTGTTGTGCGGGCACGCAACTGGCGTTGGGTGAGGTGACTACCGGCCCACGGGCTACGGAGGTCGCTGACCTGCTTTTATAGCGGCGCGGTTGGTGTTTGCGGCTCGAGGAGCCTGATGACCTGGCAGACTTCGGTCTGGACTGTCCGATGCTGTGCAGGACGTTGTGATGGACCACCGATGCTGTTTCGGTGATGCCGCCAAGGTTGTGCCGGCGATGATGATTGTTGGGCCGAGGCTGTGCCGGCTATGTTGTTTTCCTCGGCTGGGTACCTACCGAGATGATGTTGTTATACCTTCCGGGCGACGGCCCCGTTGGTCCCTGTGGCCCCGACCACTGAGATTTACAGATCTGTTTCTATCGGCGCGTAGACGTGACAGAGGCTCCCTGCCGAACCCTTGAGTAGTGTAGCCGCGTGTGGGGGGTGCGATGTCGCGGGCTGCTAGACTGCATGTGCCTGCAGTAGGTCTCTTCGGGAGACCCGATGATTGATTGTCGGACTGATGTCCTATTTTACCCTTCGGGGGAACTGTTTTCCATTTCTGTTGATGCCATGACATGCTACTAGTATGATAGGTTCATTATGTGATGCATGCATATAGGTGAGTTGGCATACGGGGTTTCCTTCTGGAAACTCAGGCATTGTTGTTGCATCTTTTTCAAGACCGCAGTAGGTCCAGGTGGGTGGTGACCGAGGACGGAGCGCTTTGGAGTCGGATCCTCTTCGGCAGTTGCTAGACCGTACGACTACATGTATTCTATTTCATTGTATCAGTATTGTAGTTGTACTTCTTTTGGAAACTCCTTGTATTTTGGGTGCACCCGGATTTATATATTTATATACTAGTGACGTTCCCGCTTGAGTTGTCTGTTATGTTGGTTATATTGAAATTTTTAAATCTTCCGCTGTTTCGGGACGTTAGAGCTCTAATAGAAGAGTTGGGGAGCTTGCATCAACTTGAATATCACTTACTCCACCTGAATTTTCTCTCCTTTCTTCTGACGAATAAATGTCTTCAACTGATTTCTCACTATTTGATGTGACATGATCAACATTCCTCCATTCATAAAAGGTAGTAAGCATATTCTCTGATTGGCCAGTAGGAATTTCACTCCCTTGCACACTATGTCCTTTAACAAAGGAAAATTTGTCTCATCAGAGATAACATGTCTTGAGAGATAAATATTGTCGGTACTCTCATAGTCTCATGTAAGCATCTATATCCTTTATGAGCAGTATTATAGCCCAAAAAAGTATAAGGTAAGGATCGTGAACTGAACTTGTTCTTTCCATACCCCTTCAAATAAGGAAACCATGTTGTACCAAAAACTCTGAATGAACCGAAGTCAGGATACTGACCATAGAGCACTTTGAAAGGAATAGTGAAACCATTGGCCTTGGATGGAATTCTATTAAGAAGAAACACGACTGTAGAAAATGCTTCAGACCAGTACTTCTTAGGAACGTGACTTTGATTCAGTAAATTAAGCCCTATTTCAACAATAGATCTGTGATATCTTTCAGCAAGTTCATTTTGCTCAGGTGTTCTTAGGCATCATATCATGCATATATTCGTGTCTTATATCCTTTATTGTCAATCTAAGCAATATTATGTAACGACTTTTATCTTTAAGTTTCAGGAATAAATGGTTTGAGAAGAAAATATACAAAAAAGACTTAAACAAGAAAAAAGACTAATCAATGAGACTTATGGACTAATATGCAAGAGGGAATGACCCGAATGTAAGCCAAAATGACCAATTAGCAAATCGAGAAACTCCACACCATCATGAATGATATTTTGGCAATTATATTTGGGCCTAAACTCCAGCAACTGATTAGGGTGCACTCTACGTGAAGAAATCAAGCAATTAAAGCATCATTCGAAAATAGGACAGATCAGAGCAATCTAAACCGCCAATTGGCGGTTCCAGACCACTGATTGGAGGTTGGTTTTGCTCCAGATCCGATATGGTTTAGTCCGGTTGTGTATTAGTGTGTTATGTCTATTTTTAGTAGGTCTATTAGTCCCACGTCGGGAGATTGTCCCCGATTATCTTTTTTCATGCATATAAATAGAAATCTTTATCCTCCTTTGTAACATACTCCTTGCTTGGTGGTCATTCTCTCTACTTGAAGTAAAGCCTTAGAGAAAAACTCTAGTGGAGATATGCTACTTGTAATGAGTATGAATAAACGAATGTTTTGTTAATTTCATGTCTTCTCTTTTAATTTTTGCATACTTAGCTTAATTTTGTTTTGTCTTAGTAGAAGTAACTAGAATATTTCATTTTCTTAATGTAGTTTGTAGTTAAATGAGTAGTAAGTAGTTTCATCCCTCTTTGGGGTGGAGTTGATGTTTATACATGTCATGAAGAATAGGATGAATGTTATCTTTTGCTTTATGTGATGAACGTAGGTGTATGCTTGTTTGAATAAAAGATAATACTTAACTTGATGGTTTCTGTCATAATCATTAGGTAGTTATCATGCTTGTTTAGGTTCTTAATAACAAACTTGTTTATGCTCATGTTAATCAACTAGGTTAGTGATTTGGTTGATATGTCTTGTCACAACCATTAGGTACTTCCTATGCATAAAAACACAACCTACATGTGTGTCATATTGAATGCATTAATCACCATTTTATTTCATGTGTACACACACTCCATCCCTTGGGGGCTTTTCTTCCCGATTCTCATCTTGCTTTGATATTGCTTAGTTTAGTTTGTTTCAATTCCCCTCATTTTCGTCTTCTTTGCTTGTTGCTTGCTAGGTTAGTGTAACTTAGTTTACCATAATCAAATTCTTCTCCCCTTTATTCTCTACTTGATTTCCGAAGAATCAGAGCTGACACACCTCCCGGTGGATCGAACCGTACTTGCTCATCTTCACTGACAGGCGTGCACTTGCGGTTAAAACTTAATTTCAATCAAATACCTTGTTGTACTAAATGAGTTTGAAACTCTTGTAACATGAATTCTCATCCACCATCAGTTTGAAACACTTTTATGTACCCATTGAACCGTCTCAATATAAATTTCTCAAATAAAAGGTAATAGTTAAAAAATTCAGACTTGCACTTCATAATATACAGCCAGATGAACTTTGAAAATTCATCCACAAAAGAAACATAGTATTTATATGGAAATTTTTTCAAAATAATATTATTTTAATTTGTTTGCTAAAATAGACCTCATTTAAAAGTATTTTTCATACTAAACCCGTTGTCACCTGGTGACACGTGACAGCGGAGGGTTTTGTTTTTTAGTGTCTAGAGAACTCGGCACTGGTGATCTCGAGTTCTGCTTGAGGGAACTTGGCATCACAAGTGTCGAGTTCAGTTTGGTTTTTATTTCCCAACACTTGTCATATTTCGTTCGACGTAAAGGAGAACTCGGCACTTGTGACGCCGAGTTCTATTTGAACTGTTCACTTGACACTCAGATCGTGCATGGGACGGTTGACGCGCCAGGAGAACAATTTCTTAAATAGAACTCGGCATTTAGGATGTCGAGTTCTAAAGGAAGAACTCAGCGTTTGTAACACCGAGTTCACTTAAAATAAAGTGAACTCGGCGTTACAAATGCCGAGTTCCGACGGGCTATAAAAGCAGCCCCCTTCCCCCTCCACTGAGTTCTCGCGATTTTAAGGTTAGGGTTTCGATTTTTTTGTTTTCCACCATTTTCTTGCCTTTTTATGTATTAGGATGATATACATTGTTGTTTTAGGTATGATTCTAGTGTTTTTGTTGGTTTAGGTACTCATTTTAGTTAGATTTCGGTTTTGGGTTTTTAGGCCAAACTATGTATTTCTTGTTTCTTAGTTGATTATTCATTTCATTTTTGTTGATTGTAGTTCTACGGTAGTAATCTTAAAAATAGTTGAATTTAAGTTTGATTATTGTTATTGAAATTACATTTTTTTGTTGTTATTTTGGTTTGAATGTACGTTAGTTTTAATGAATGTAAACTTAAAAAGGATTTATTTGGGTTTGAATGTATGTCTTTGATTGTATGTTGGAATTGAAGTTTGATTTTTGTAATCTTAAAAATAGAGTAATGAATGTATGTGAGTTTTAATGGAAAAAAATGTGTTTAAGTTGAGAAATATGTGTTTTAAATATGTCGTGATTTGTATGTTGTTTGAATGTATGTCGTTTGAATTGTGAAATATGTCGTTATTTAGATGTTTGGAAATTGAGAATATTATTTGTAGTATCGTTAGTTTCTTTTACAGTGCAGGTTTATATTTTACGAATTTGAAAATACAAGGGAGGTTCTGTCAAAATTTAAAAAAAATTCCAACATTAATCGTAACGTTGTTTATTGTAGTTGATTTTGCTACTATACTAATTGCTCAACGTTTACAGTCGTTTGCTACTACACTCGATTGAGGTAATTTTTATAACTTTTTAGTACTTTCAAATTTTTAATTAATTAGTAATAGAAGAACAACCACCTCACTTAAATACATTTTCAAATTTAATTAATATATGTTAGGAATGGATAAAGATGATGAAGGATCTTTGTTAGTCATGTATAATGAGAAATTAGAATGTAATGGAGATATGACAGAGTATACAGGATCCGACTGCAAATTCGTAGTTGTTCCGTTGAACATAAAATATGAGGATTTAATGGATGTCATAAGATCTGAATGTTGTTATCCACGCAGTATGTTTGATGTGAAGTTGACGATGAAATTGTCATTAAACAATGATTGGACATACGCTCCATTAACCAATAATATGTCGGTTTATGGAATGATATGTTTGTTTAAAAAGATGTCTATGGTTGGAGTGTTTGTGGAAGCTGAACCTAAAGTGCCCAACCCTACGCTGACAACCAACACTCATTCGTCGGAGTATGGTACAGTAAGGTCGACCGGTTGGGACTACAGAATAGATTTGAATATAAGTCTAAATCCTACAACTGAAGTTCCGGCATACCACCAAATTCCATATTTCCAATCGCAGAACTACCAGCAAACAGACAATGAATGACCAGAAAATGCATGTGACATTCCGTCTAGCAGTGCAAATCTTTATCCCGGTTAGTCGCAATTTGAACTCATGCATTACAATCATGATGAGTTTACTGGTAGGGTTGGACCGTCTACCTCATATCCCTCCATTGGGCTTGGTTTGTCAACTGTTGACCCAATTCATTTTAGTCGACCAGAATGCATGCAAGAGATGCATAGCGTTGAAGATGATGACATTGAGGAATTAGAGGATTACAGTACACCATTCGCTGTAGAAGATGAACCTGAAAGTGTTTCTGCTAATGAAGTCGTTCCGGAGACGCAAGATGTCATATATGCGATGGGTCAATCTATAAACCGTGAAGACAACGACGTTGTTGATGATGCAGTTACTAACAACGACATGATTTCGACTCTTAATGAACTTCCCGATATCTTGGAGGACGACAACTAGATAGAGAATTCTGTAATTGAACACTCATTCTTCGATACTGCGAACAATTTGGAACGGGCTAATTGGCGTACGAAAGATGATCGTTTTTTTTGGGATAAACAAAATTTCCCAACGAAAGAAGATTTGGTTCACACTCTACAGTTGTGGCACATTAAAAGGTTTGTTCAGTGTTCAGTTGTGGTTTCTTCAACGAAACAGTATATTGTTCATTGTCTTCGTCGTGACGAGGATAACTGCAAATGGCGTCTACATGCGTCTGTCCCAAAAGGATGCAGATATTTTCAAGTGAAAACGTATGACGCCGAACACACTTGTTCCAATCCGATGTTGCTAAACGACAACAAATAATGCAGTGCTAATTTTGTTTGCGACTTGATAATGTCATCTGTTAGAACTAAGTTCACAATTACTCCTGCTGAGATAATGGAAAGGGCGAAGACCAAATACTCACTTGAAATCGGTTATGCTAAAGCATGGCATGCCAGGCAAAAAATGTTGAATCGAATTTATGGTGCCGAAGAAGACAATTTTAGGGATCTGCGAAGGTTCCTCACAGTTCTCTGTCAAAACAATGAAGGATTTGTTGTCGAAATAGAGATCATACAGGTAAATCCAGACGATGAGATGTTTAAGCATGTATTTTGGGTGTTCGGGTCATCAATTAATGGGTTTCAATATTGCAGACTCGTTGTCAGTGTGGATGGAACCCACCTCTATAGCAAATATAGAGGTTTATTGTTAATTGTTGTGGGCACGGATACAGACAATGGAATTTTTCCTTTGGCATTTGCTGTTGTAGTGAGCGAGAAGTCAGAGTCGTGGACATGATTCCTTCAATTGCTGGTAAGTAGAGTGATTAGACGACCTGATTTGTGTAGTATCACCGACAGATTTTCGGGAATAAATGCTTGTATGCGAGCCACATTTCCACTGTCAGAGGGGCATGTATATCGATTCTGTCTTCGACACATGAAAACAAATCTTGCTAAACATCGAAATTGCAAGGAAAGAATGGGACACAAATCAAGTTTTACGAAGCAGGTAAAACTCATTCCTTTATGAAATTTGAAGAGATAATGATGGCTATTGCAGACGAACATAAATCGGTATACGAGTGGATTCAGCATCAAGGTCCTTTGGAAAGATGGACTCGTGGTCACGACAGGGGTCGACGCTTCAGATGTATGACAACAAACATGTCAGAAAGCTTCAACAATGTCTTACGAGGGACACGCGGTATGCCAATTACGACCATGATTTTGATGACATTTCTCCGTTTGAACAAATTCTTTGTTAAAAGAAGGGATGTCGCTGAGTCATGGAATGAAACATATGTACCGACAGTCCACACCGTGGTAACGGCAAACAACAATCTGGTCATAACGCATACAGTAACTCGATACCACCAGTTGATGTACCAGGTTGAGAGATTCCTAATGTGAGGTATTCCTAACTCATACAATAACTTGATTCCTAATGTGAGGTATTGGTCAGATCATGGTGATGCATTGCTTTATAGCCTCCACCCAACGGAATTCACCATCTTTGTTCTTATTTTAGTTTTAATTGTTCATGTTTCTTGCTTTAGATAATTAAAACCCAAAAATCTCAAAACCCAATTTATTCTTCTCTCCTTCTTTCCCCCAATCGAAATCACACTAATAACAAATCTCTCCCTCCTTGTGTTCGACCCGTATTTGCCACGTCTTCATTGACGCCGTGCACCTGCGGTATAAATTTAATTCTCATCAAGTAATTGGCGCCGTTGCCGGGGAAGCGACGCAGATTTTGTTTTTTTTGTTGATTTCGATTTTATCATGTTTATCTTGTGCGCGATCTAAATATTTGGATTTGTGTTTCAGGAGACAACAGAGTGCACGGTGAAATCCGGGCACATTCTGAGCTTAACGAGCGGCGGAATCGCCGCATACCAAAAACAACGTGCGGCGAAATCGCCGCATATTTGAAGCATCTGGGCTTCAAAGTTTTCTGGGACGCGACTCATCTCTGGGTGGACGCGTGAAGCTACTGAAATTTCGAGAGCGGGCGGTGAACCCGACTGAGCATTGCTTAGGTAACCTTTGTTGCCTCTTTTCCTCGTAATTTCTATTTTCAAAAAAAATCCTTTTGTAGAACTGCACGTGTTAAGCTTAAATTCCATAATTGGCAATAATTCAACTCTGACCTAAAAATTGGCAAAACTAGAAGAACTTAGTGCATGCATCATATAATGTTTTGTTTGCATTATTCTTGCTAAATTCTTGCAAATTAATTCTTGTTGAAGAGTGCTGGAGGCAAGGTACGTATCGCGGTTTTTATCGAATGCATTTAAGCATATAATCTAATTTGCATACAACCTTGCAATTGTCCCCCTCTAAAGACCATTGTTTGACTATCTTTGCTAGATCTAAGTTAAACTATCTTAAGGGCAACTCCGTAGGCAAAGATACGGTGGGGATTTCATCACCCTTCCGTGGCTCACAAATCACAATCCTAAAGTGTCACCCAAGCCTTAAATTAAAATCAATTAGACATTGACCCCTAAGGACTCAGACTCAATTAAGGAGAAGATTGGTCTGACTTGCTATGACCTGAAGCTGATTGAATTTAATTTGGTGTCTAGAAAGTGTTTTTGTGTCGACGTAAGTCTTCCAAGCGAAGTGGTTGTCTAATTGGCACCGACTCTGTCGGAAGCGCCCCCACTAGCTATACACGGCCTGGCCAAGTTGGTTTGATTAGTGAGGGAGGTGAATCAAGCGAATCAATTCGACTCAACCAGTTAGGAGTCGTCTAGATCTAAGCGACACTAGGTCTAGGATTGTTTGAACCGTGCTTTCTTAGGAATTTTCTGACCAACCCTCTTTCTATCTTTAGAGTTAGGTTTCCCTTCTCATCTGAGTCTTCTTTCTCCACTCACCTCAATTCTCTAGATTAGGATTCTTTTCTCATCTTTCCCCATTCTATTGTTTGTTTCCCTTTTGAAAAAAAAACATAAAAAAATATATAAAAAAAACGAAAATATAAAAAAAAATTGTAATTAATTCTTGAAATTAAATTTTGAATTTAAATTTTGAATTTGAATTCAAAAATTGATTCAACCCGGTGCACTCAGATTTAGATTCGGGACTTGAGTAATCGACTCTCACGAGTTCATCTAGATTTCAGTCTGAACTTAGCCCCAATCCATCTGCTGCACCACCTCACCCGGATCCAATGAGTGAGAACGTAGTGGACCCACCTGTTGCACAACCTACAACTCTGAGGGATCGATGTTATCCAGCGATGGCTGCTCAGCCATCGTGCATCGTTATGCCCACCATACCGGGTCGCGACTTCGAACTTAAGGCACAATACATGAGTATGTTGCCTAAGTTCACCTCTAGGGAAGACCCATATATCTTCCTTAGAGAATTTGAGGAAATATGCTCTCTTATGCAATACCAGCATATCCCTGAGGAGGCAGTGCGTCTGAAATTTGTGCCTCTAGCACTAAAGGACGACACTAAGAAATGACTATATAGTCTAGCCGAAAGATCTATTAGGAGTTGGGCTGAGTTTGTTCAAGTATTCCTGAAAAAATATTTCCCCAACCATAAGACTATGAGGATTAGGAATGAAATTGTTGCATTCGTTCAGTCTGAGAGCGAGCCGTTTTATTCCTATCTAGAAAAATTTAAAAGCGTACTGACCCAATGCCCTCATCATAGAATTCCAAGATGGCAATTATGCCAAATTATTTATGAGGGATTGACACCCACATCTAGGGTTATGGTAGAATCCGTAAGCCAAGGTAACTTCATGTCGAAAAATGAAAATGATGCTTGGACTTTTCTTGAGGATTTAGCTGAAAACAGTATGCAATGGGACAATGCTAGAACACCACTTAACCCGAGTATTGGATCTAGAATAGCAAGTCAACCCAAACCAGGTGTCTTAGCTGTAGATGCCAACATAGCGGCTGAAGCAAAATTAGCTACCCTTATGCGCAGAATGGAAAGTCGAGAGCTACAAACCCAAATCCGAGTGAATCAAGCCTCGTCTATCCCTTGCTCTAGATGTGGTCAAACTGGTCATGTAATGGAGGATTGTGCGGACTGGGAACAAGTTAATGCCATGTATAACCATGCTAGAAATGACCCATACGCATCAACCTATAACTCGGGTTGGCGTAATAATTCCAATTTCTCATCAAGCCAACAAGGTCAACCTCCTAGACAACAACCAACCCTGTATAACCAAAATAATACATCATCTGGGTTTAATAACAATGGTGATCATGAGGTTAGGTTGACAAGCTTGGAAAATTTGATGAAAACCTTTATACAAAAAACCAACCAGACCTTCCAAAGGCTTGAGACACAAGTCAGCCAACTAGCACAAATAGTAGGTGAAAGAGAAAAGGGTCGGTTTCCAAGTCAACCTGAGGTGAACCCTAGATCTAATAATTCATATCAATCCTATCAAGCACCTTCAGGAAATAACAACCCTAAACCGGTTCAAATGGTTAATGAGGAAGGACCGTTCCAACAAATAAATGTTGTAGTATCATTACGGTCCGGAAGACAAGTTGATAACAATGTGGTAAATCCTAGAACGTCTAATCAATCTAGCCATCAAGCTACCACATATGACCTAACCATTGAACCCGACGTCCAATCTGAAACGGCCAACCCACCTACTCAACCTGAACCCATAGCTCAACCTGAACCTGAGCGAGTCTATGTTCCTAAAGCCCCATTCCCCAATAGACTCAAAAAGAACTCAAGTGCACAAATAGAGAAAATCTTGGAAGTATTTAAGCAAGTTAAGGTGAACATTCCACTCTTAGACATGATTCAACAAATACATGCTTATGCTAAATTCTTAAAAGATCTGTGCACTAAAAAGCAAAAAACAAACGTACCAAAGAAGGCGTTCTTAACTGCAAACATAAGCTTTATTTTGTCCAACACGTCTCCTATAAAATATAAGGATCCTGGGTGTCCCACAATTTCATGTGCAATAGGAGATACTTATATCAACAAAGCCCTTCTAGACCTTGGTGCTAGTGTTAACCTACTCCCATTCTCTGTCTACGAGCAACTCAACCTTGGTCCACTAAAACCCTCTAAGACAACCCTTCAATTTGTTGATTGCTCTATTAAGAAACCAAGAGGTATAGTAGAGGATGTTTTGATCAAGGTTGGTGACTTCATTTACCCACAGGTCCCAGGTTTGGGGAATTCGGGGCAACAACGAGGACACGCGAAACCATGAAGATGGTGAGGCGGCGTGTAGGAGGAAACTCCACGAACTTGCTGTTCGTAGAGATGCGTTTGGGAGGACACATTGCGCGGGCATTGGTGGACTCGGGGGCATCTCACAATCTCGTGCGTGAGGCATGGGCTGCTTCTCATGGCCTTAGGGTAGGTCAAGTGAAGGGGCGGGTGAAGATTGTGACCAGCAAGGATGTGCGGATAGCGGGGGCTATTCAGGAGCGCATAGGAATCGGTGCGTGGAGGGGAGTGCAACGATTTCTTGTGCTACCCTTGGATGATTTCGACATCATCCTTGGTCTAGAGTTCTTGCGCGAGGCAAGGGCTGTGGTAATCACACATCTGGGAGGATTGTGGATCATGGATGAGGCAAATCCATGTTATGTGAGGGGCGTGGAGGAGCAAGGTGCGATCAGCGCTATCTCGGCTTTGCAAGTCAAAGACGGGATGAGGCGCGGAGAGGAGACTTTCTTGGCGACATTGGTAGAGGATGGGACCGAAGGGACTGAGGAAATTCCATTAGAGATAGTGGAGATTTTGGAGGAGTTCGGGGACATCATGCCAACCGAGTTGCCGAAGGAGTTACCGCCTAAGAGAGGCGTAGATCATCGCATTGAGCTTGTTCCTGGGACGCGCCCACCAGCCCAAGCTCCCTACCGAATGCCACCCATCTATTTGGAGGAACTCAAGCGCCAACTCAAGGAACTCTTGGATGCGGGGTTGCTGCGTCCAAGTAAGGCACCTTATGGAGCGCCGGTCCTCTTCCAAAAGAAGAAGGATGGTAGTTTGCGAATGTGCGTGGATTACCGGGCACTTAATAAGGTTACTATCAAGAATAAGTATCCTGTGCCCAATATTGAAGACTTGTTTGACAAGCTAGGGAAGGCGAGGTTCTTCTCTAAGATGGACTTGAGGAGCGGGTACTATCAAGTCCGAATTGCTGAAGGAGATGAGGAGAAGACGGCTTGTGTGACGCGATATGGGTCATATGAGTTCAGGGTCATGCCGTTCGGTTTGACAAACGCGCCGGCAACGTTTTGCAACCTTATGAACGATGTATTCTCAGAATATCTCGACAGCTTTGTGGTGGTCTACTTGGATGACATCGTCGTGTATAGCGAGGACTTGGGGTCGCATAAGGTACACTTGGCCAAGGTTTTGGCAAAGCTCCGGGAGCACAAGTTGTACTTGAAGCGAGAGAAGTGCGCTTTCGCCCAAACCAAGATAGGGTTCTTGGGGCACATCATTGGGGACGGCAAGGTGAGCATGGATCCAAAGAAGACCGAGGCGATAGCGGACTGGCCGATACCCACCAAGGTAACTGAACTTCGCTCATTTTTGGGACTAACGAATTATTATCGGAAGTTTTTTCAGGAGTATAGCCGCATTGCCGCACCTTTAACAGACTTGTTAAAGAAGGACAAGACCTGGAATTGGTCAAGTCAATGCCAAGGGGCATTTGAGGGGCTGAAACACGCGATGGTATCTCAGCCCGTGCTAGTTCTTCCGAGGTTCGATATGGAGTTCGAGGTGACCACGGATGCTAGCGACACTGCTATTGGAGGAGTTCTAGTGCAAGATGGACACCCGGTGGCTTATGAGAGTCGTAAGCTAAATCCTGCTGAGAGGAGGTATTCCGTGCACGAGAGGGAACTTACAGCAGTTGTGTATTGCCTAAGGACTTGGAGAGTCTACTTGTTGGGAAGGCGTTTCACGGTGTATACGGACAACGTGGCCACGAGTTGTTTCGAGAACACCAAGAAGCTAACGCCTAAACAGGCAAGATGGCAAGATTACTTAGCCGAGTTTGATTTCGTGCTCAAGTACAAGCCTGGGAGGCTTAATCAGGTAGCCGACGCACTTAGTAGGAGGGGTTCCGAAGATGCGGGGGAGGAGGCGACCTTAGTGACAGTCACTGGAATCCAGGGGGATATCCTTGACAAAATCAGAGAAGCTACACAAGCTGACGCGGAATGCAAGCGTATTAGTTCGCATATTGAGGAAGGTCTGACGAGACGCTTCTGGAAAGATGATGGGATCATCTGGGCTAAAGGGAAGAGGCCCTACGTGCCTAAGTCAGGGGACTTGAGGCGCATGCTTTTGCATGACACGCACGACGCGCGATACGCTGGTCATCCGGGGGCGGAGAGGACTGCAGCTTTGTTAGGGAGTAGCTACTTTTGGCCAAACATGGAGAAGGATGTGGAACTCTATGTAAGGACGTGTCTTGTGTGCCAGCAAGACAAGGTGGAGAGACAAAAGGAGAAAGGTCTCCTACAGCCTTTGCCTATACCGGAGGGTCCGTGGATGAGTTGTTCTATGGACTTTGTGTCCGGGTTTCCTAAGGTGGAAGGATGCACGGCGATCATGGTTGTCGTGGATAGGTTCTCAAAGTATGGAGTATTTATCGCAACACCAAGCACATGCACGGCGGAGAATGCAGCAACCTTGTTCATGCGGAACGTGGTCAAGCATTGGGGTCTGCCAAGGGACATCGTGAGCGATCGAGATGCAAGGTTCACAGGAAAGTTTTGGAGGCGGTTGTTTGAATTGCTAGGGACGCAACTCAAGTTCTCCACCAGCAATCACCCTCAGACTGACGGGCAGACTGAGAGGGTGAATGCGATGCTCGAGGAGTATCTTAGACACTATGTGCAAGCTAACCAAAAGAATTGGGTGGATCTCTTGGATGTAGCGCAGTTTAGCTACAACTTGCACAAGTCGTCCTCCACAGGACATAGTCCGTTTGAGGTTGCAACGGGACGACAACCTATGGTTCCCTTGGAGTTGGGGAAAGCGGACGAAGGAACATGTCCAGCAGCGTATAGGTACGCTAGAGCACGCCAAAATCAGGTTGAAGAAGCACGGGACTTCTTGGCTAAGGCGCAGCGCAAGATGAAGAAGGCATCGGACAAAGGGAGGAGGAACGTGGAGTTCGAAGTTGGAGAGCAAGTGTGGCTCAAACTTACTCCTCAGGTTTGGAAGAAGATCCTAACTAAGGATGCGCATAAGGGGATCATTCCAAAATTCGATGGGCCGTTCAAGATCATCAAGCGGATAGGTAATGCAGCCTATCACATTGAGTTACCGGAGAGACTCAAGCTACACCCCGTTTTCCATGTGAGCAATCTCAAAAGGTACTACAAAGACAACGAGAATCCAGATCGGGCGATACCAAGACGGGCCCCGCCGACTATCCGAGTTACTTTTGATAAGGAAGCCGAGGCCATCCTTAAGAAAAAGAAACGAGGAGGGAGCAGGCTCAACCGACAGGTTTTCTACTTGGTAAAGTGGAAGGGACTACCCGAGGAGGAAGCGACTTGGGAGAGGGACGTGACTTTGTGGGAGTACGAAGGGTTGATCAGCAAATTTCTGGCCAACCGAACCATAAGTTCGTCGAGGGCGACGAACGGGTTAGGTGGGGGAGATTTGTCACCAAGTTGAGATTGAGGGAGACGCCTAGGGTGCACCAACCAGGCGGGTCTAGTAGCCGGGACTACATGAGAGACAAAGAAGTGCACAATTGGTGGCTTGGAGCGCAAGGGTTCGTGGAAGAACACCAATGCTTGGAATCTGAAGATGTCCAAGGGAGGTCGAGGAGATTCAGCAAGCATACGCGAGCGTGGCACTTGGGAAGTGCATCCACACTTGCGGGCAGCCAAACGCGCTTGGGAAGCACGAGATGGGGCTGTGGCTATGAGGGCACGCACTAGACATTGCCCGGGCAGCACATAGGCGCGCCTTGGAGGCGTGCGTGGGCAAGCAATGCCTAGGAGTGGAGGCGTGGATGTTTGGGAAGCCAAGACACTTGCGTAGGGGTCAGCAAGGACTGGGAACGAGTCGAGAGAGGCTGCAAATCGTGTGGGAACGGTTAGGCAAGCCCTCCTTGAAAATAGGATTCGGTTAGGAACGGGTCCGTAACCGAATCGGGGAAAATTTGTGTTGGCCAAAATTGTTCTCCTTAAAAATAGGAGTCGGTTATGGAATGGGTCAATAACCGATGGGCTCATGCAATTATCTTTTGGGAACTTAAAAGCTGAATTTAATATCTTTCATATTGATAGTGAGCCAGAAATAATATGCAATCAAAGTGATGTTGTGATGAAATCGCGTATCTATAAGATTTCTGAATCATCACAAAATCAAAAAGGAAGTAAGAAAAAAGGGAGGAATTAATCGACACACCCACCATCACTCGAGCAAATAAGAGAACCAATTTATGTGAGGGGTGTGGAACCTGTGACTCAGGACTCTCATTGCAACATGGGGAACAACTCAACTGGATACATGCACCAATATGGTGTCATTCAATCCAATTCTGACTATGGTTGACTTTGAGCAAATTTCATCCTTCCACCGCAATTCACTCAGGTAATAAGTGCATTTGCTTTATATTTGCATACATTGAGGACAATGCATGATTTAGGTGTGGGGGGTGTCTATCTATCTGTTTTATTTTTCTGCTCTTTAAAAAAAAATCAATGTTTCATGACATAGCTTAAGATTGAACTACCAAAACCCGAGTACAAATTGCATTGAGTTTTTGTTCCTTATTATATAGTTCTGCTTGTAGAAACTATGACATAAATCTAAGTTCCAAAGAAATATCCCATTACCCTTTAAGACATGTATGCACTTAAATTGGACGAATCAAATCTTTGAAGTGGTTAATAAAAAGCAGAGGTTGAGGAAAATATACCGGGAAGTGTGGACTTCTAATAGCAAGTAAGCCTTGAGGAAAATAAAAGAAAATAAAGGAATAAAGTGAGGAAAACACATTTTGCAAAATGATTACAAAAACTCAAGTCTTTGAGTCACTGGTCCGTAGGGGTATCTTGAAACCCGGTAACATGAGTCTACCAGCTCGGGATTATCGACCAAACTCTCTACACGAATGCAAAAAGGGTAAAAGTATCAGAAAAAGCAAATGTGTTGAATCACGGAAAAAAATATATACTTTAAGATACTCAAGGCCCAAAGCTAAAAGAATGATTCATGTCATGGTTGATCCGAATGATACTTCACCACCAGAGGAGGCGTGCAAAATAATTTAAGTGATAACATGTGTAGAAGGGTTAGTGGTGTGAATATTGGAGGAACAAAGACCAAGTCAAAAAATTTATGAGTTAGACTTATATAATAAGCATGTAAGAATTCTAAGTAAGATGTATAAGGTCGAGGTGGAGATATTGAGAGCTATTTATGAAATGTTGAATTAAGACTTTGTGGGTGTGTCAACTGAAAACCCTCACGAGACAAAACTCGTCCTCTAAGGAAACTTGGAGGTTTAAAGGCTTGTTGCACATGCTAAGTGCAACCGTGATTCCTACGAAAGTGAGTTAGGATTTCCCTGTTTTCATTTTTCTTATATTCTGTTTTGCTAGGGACTAGTAAAATCTAGGTGTGGGGGTATTTGATGCATTGCATACATTGCATCATATGTCTTTCATTTAGATTAATTTTATATCAATAAATGATACTAAGGTATGTGTTTAGTCTTATTTACAGAATACAGGGACCTGAATTCAAATTACCCATATCCCGAGCATAAATGCGTGCAAGAGACTCATTCCTGGCATAAAGACCAAGTTCAAGATTATCGGGTTTCAAATGGAAATGCATCCAAGCATAAAAGCATTCAAGACCTAATTACAAAAAGGACAAGGACTTAAGCACAAAAGTAGACAATGACTTAATTGCAAAAAGCCAAGGACCTAATTGCAAATTACGAGTAGCTTTTATTATTATGGAGAAAATCTAAAGAAAATCAACGTGGATCTCCAAATATATAAAGAAATAAAGTCGGAGCTCAAAAGAAAGAAAAGAATCAATCCAGATGCGCAAAGGATATTGAAATCATACCATAAACACACAGGAAAAATCCGGATTAAATCGGAGCTAAAAAGGTGGCGAATCCGCCGCACCTTATGTACAAAATGCGGTGAATCCGCCGCACCAAATTAGATTCATGCTCTAAATTTTTTACCGGTTGCGTGTTGACGCGTGTACTTTCCTATTTTATACCTAAGTCCCTTGTATCGGCTATAAATAGCCCTGAAACGATGTTGTGAGAGTCCTTAGCTTATGTTCTAGTTTTTATTCCTTAGTTTAATAAATTTCTGTTGTTTTATTTCTTGTTTTTAGTTTTCTTTTGTAATTCCTCTAGGACCCCTTCTCCTCCTTTCCATCCATGAGTTTCTAACTCTTTCCAAAGGGTGGAGGTGACGGATTTAGGGTGAAGAGAAGAAGAATAAAAGTTATTATTTTAATTTCGTGTTAGTATATTTTGATTACTTGAGTTTATGTTAAATCATTTATCATGTAATGCTTTATAACTAATATGATTTATTATAAGTTTCTGAATTCTCTAATCTAAACCCAATACATAAACCTCCACCCAACGGAATTCATCATCTTTGTTCTTATTTTAGTTTTAATTGTTCATGTTTCTTGCTTTAGATAATTAAAACCCAAAAATCTCAAAACCCAATTTATTCTTCTCTCCTTCTTTCCCCCAATCGAAATCACACTAATAACAAATCTCTCCCTCCTTGTGTTCGACCCGTATTTGCCACGTCTTCATTGACGTCGTGCACTTGCGGTATAAATTTAATTCTCATCACATGACAACATCACAACAAAGCCTCCGCAAACCAAAAGACTTCCTGGTCGGCCAAAATCAACGTGAATCCGAAACGAGATGGACAAGCACTCTGAAAGAAGGGTACGGTGTGAGAGATGCGGCGGTTTGGGACATAATAGAAAACGATGCAAGGAACCTATATAGTAAAATTGTTTAAAAAATGTCTATGTTACTATTATGTAGGCTTTCAGATAAATGTAAGAGTTGAATTGATGTGGTGTAAGACTTGGTGGTGTAAGAGTTGAATGTTTTTTAAGATTTGATTGTGATGTAAGACTTCAATGAATGTCATTCTCTATTGGTAAAAAACTAGATGTTTGATTTTTATGACTCCAATTTAATATTACGTTTATTCTTAAGATATGATTTGCAACACTTCAATGCTTTCTAATATTTATCGTGTTATGTACAGATGGAGTTTGGTGGTTCCAGTATCAGTTCGATTAGAAGCAGCTACGCTTCACAGGGTCCGGTAGACAGATCAATGTTGGTTTTGCAGGACAACCACATGTCCGACTTGTTCAAAGATTTTGTAAGCATTTTACTACTTTAAGTGAAATATTTGCACATATGTATTAATATTCTGATATTTATCTTAAATTATGCAGAATGATGTTGATGGCGTAAAATGCCTTGAGCATAGATCGAAGCTCAACGAATGGCAGATCACTAAAGAGAGGATGTTGTTTCTGCTAGATATGGCAGGGTTTGACACAGTCACTCGGTTGGGCCGAGTCCAGTTGGACCATACCTTGCTGGGGGCGATGATTGAGCGTTGGACAGCAGAAACTCATTCATTTCACTTGCGACATGGTGAGATCACTTGCACCTTGCGTGACATCTATTTGATTACCGACTTCCGCGTAGATGGTTTGCCAGTGTGTGGGTCTCAGGAGTACGTTTGGTCAGAGGTCTGCATGGATTTATTGGGTCAGGTCCCCAATGACTTGGGTCGTAAGAGTTCCGTAACTATGGGTTGGTTGCAAGCACAGTTTCAGCAGTTGTCTTTTGATGTTGAAGAGGAGACGGTTACACAACACACCAGAGCATTTATTATGTTTCAGCTGGGATGCAGTATTTTGGCAGATAAGAGCGGCACGATGGTTCACTTGAAGTACATGTCTTTGCTCGGAGATTTGGCCGTCGCATCAGAGTATAGTTGGGGTAGTGCGGCTCTGGCCCACTTATATCACATGTTAGACGAAGCTTCACTTATTCCGACCAAACATCTGTGTAGTTTTCTTACGTTCCTGCAGTTGTGGTGCTGGGAACATCTACACATTGGGAGACCTTTGAAGAGCAGACCATTACTATACCCGGATGACAACATGACATCATTAGGTGCCCATTGGAGACGACCAAGATCATTCAAGGGTAGTGCGAAGACGATGACACTTGATTTTTATCGGAATGAGCTCGACGTGCAGAAATTCGATCAAGTGATCTGGGACCCTTATGCACATTTGGATCTTAGTCAGTTACCACCACTATGTACGGAAGGTTAAGAGATCTGGACGAGCCGTACTTGACTTATAAATTTTTGTGAGGTGGCTATGCATTGTCCAGACCGAGTGATGAGACAGTTCGGTCTACAACAGCACATTCCAGAGCTAATGGAGAGACATGTAGTGGAATCGGCTCAGGGGAGGTCGGATGTTAATTGGTTGGCGGAAAATCACCAATTCATTCAGCATTGGTCGCACAAAATAGATCATCTACAGTTTGAGCGACCACTCCTAGGTGTCACTCCTGAAGAGAGCTCACATCTGTATATGGAATGGTACTGGAGCATCACCGTACGTTGGATTGTTCATCACACATCGGCTCCGACTCATAGATTATACAAACCTCGAGCGGGTAGAGAGCGGGAGATGGTAAGACCTAAACATTTATTTTAACAATTACCACATTTTAAAATTGTGTTTAGTGTTTGATGAACTATTTAATTATTTGTAGATGCACGGAGTTTATGAGTTCCAAGAAGAACTCCATCAAATTCACGAGACAATCATAGATCACAAGACAGACTCTTCGATGGTTGGGAAATTGAAGGAAAATATGAAGGCTTGGCTGATGTATTTTGGTGCTGAAGAATCGACATTACATTTGAGTCAGGATCGCGTCGTTGAAGAAGAAGATCCACACACTCTAGAAGACGCTGGCGGTCTGTCTCAGGATACAGAGAATGCAACACGAGAAGGGGGACGGAGCAGGGGGAGAGGACGTGCTCAAGCGCGTCCTAAAAGAAAGAAGAGATTGCGAGGTCACTTAGGATAGATTTTTAGTTGTGTTTAACTTATTTGGTTGTTATTACACTATTTTTGGTTTTATGTTAAAATGTTAAACTCCTTATTGTGTTAAACTTGGATTTTTTGGTGTGTTGAAATGGTGATATTGGTTGTATTTTCCTACTTGTTGTCTTTGTTGTTGAATTTTTTGTAATTGAAATGATTGTCTTTGTTGTCAAAAAGTATTTAAACAGGAAATTAAGTTTTCGAGTTCCTAAATTAAATGAATTTGCACTCTTCAACAGAACTCAACATCACAAGTGTCGAGTTCACATTAACAGAACTCGGCATGTGTGATGCCGAGTTCACATTAACTGTTCTCCTGACCCTCCATCTCATGCACGATCTGAGTTGCCAGGAGAGCACTTCACATAGAACTCGGCACTTGTGATGTCAAGTTCTATTTGAACTATTGTTCTCCTGGCAACTCACGTCGAGCAAAATATGACAAGTGTTGGGCAATAAAAACCAAACAGAACTCGGCACTTGTGATGCCAAGTTCCCTCAAGCAGAACTCAGGATCACCAGTGTCGAGTTTTTTAGACACTATTTATATTGATAAACTGAGGTTACAGGAGAGTGACCCCATACATCACAATGAACTTTCTCAAACAAAGAAGTTGCTTTATGTGATCTCGAAAAAAAGGTAGCTTACATGACTTACTGACTCTACATGCTACACATTTGCTTAAAGCATTATTCCATCTACTAACTTGAAGTAAACCTTACGTGTGTAAGTGCTTGACCACTTCATGGCTTGTGTGGCCCAACCTCTGATGCCACAACTCTTCAGGCACAATTTTTTGTTGATTTGAAAACAAAGCTAGATGAGGCACTGATTGACATCATATCATGCATACATTTGTGTCTTATATCCGTTATCTTTTACCTAAACAATGCTACGTAACGAGTTTAATATTTAAGTTTCAGGAATAAGCAGGTTTGAGGAGAAGATGCACAAAAAGGACTCAGAAGCAAGGAAAATGACTAAATTGTAAGACTTCTGGACCGAGATGAAAGATAGAATGACTCAGATGTAAAGCCAAAAGGACCAACGAGCAAATGAAGAAACTCTACACCATCATGAGGAGTAGGGGTGAGCATCCGGTGCGGACCAGACCAGATTTTTATCCAGGGTCCGGACCGGATGCCCGCGGACTGAATCGATCCGGTCAAAAACCGATTTTTTTTAAATAAAAAACAAAAAAGGACTGGTCCGGACTGGACCGGACCGGACCGAAATTTTAAAATCTTCCGGACCGAAACCCGGACCGGTCGATCCTGGTTTTGCTCTTCCCCAATGAGGAGTATTTTGGCAATTGGATTTGGGTTGCAACTTACACAATCGATTAGGGTGCATCAAACATGAAGAAATTAAGTCAGACAACCACACTCTAAATATTGACCAGATCCAGACCATATAGACCGCCAATTGGCGGTCTATTTTGGTCCATATCTGATAAGGTTTAGGCGGATCATGTATTAGAGTGTTTTATGTCTAATTTTGGTAGTGCATTAGTCTCATACCAGGGGATTGTCCCCGGTTACCTTTTTTCATGCCTATAAATAGAACTCTCCCTCCTCATTTGTATTCACTCATTGCTTGGTGGCATTATCTCTACTTGGAGTGAGCCTTAGAGAAAAACTCAAGGTGGAGAAGAATGTTACTTGTAATGTGAGTCATGTAAATAAAATAATTCTTCATAGTTTGTCTTAATGTTGTCTTTATTTTAATGCTTGTTTAGTTTTTTTTATCGTAGTATAAATAGAATGTCTTCTTTTCTTAATGTAGTTTATAGTTAAAAGAGTAGTGAGTAATTTCATCCCCCTTTGGGGGTGGAGATGATGTTCATACATGCATTAAAGAATGGAAATGAATGCTTGATTTTGAAATGTCTTGATAAATGTGAATGTATGCTTGCTTGTTTAGAGTAGAACACTTCACTTGATGGGTTTTGCCACAACTATTAGACACATCTCATGCTTGTTTAGGTTCTGAAATAACCAACTTGTGTATGTGAATGTTAATCAACTAGGTTAGTAATTGGATTGATAAGTTTTGTCATAACCTTTAAACATTTCCTATACATGAAAACACTGCCTACATTTGTGCCTATTGAATGCAATATTCATCATCTTAGTACATGTGTGCACTCACTCCCCTTAGGGGTTTCCATTTCTGATTTCCAGCTTTCTTTTGTTAGTTGTTTATCTTACTTTTAGTAGTCTTGTGCTTTCATCTTTCTCCTTTGTTAGTTTCTAGTTTAGTATAACTTAAGTTAGCATAATCACATCTCTTTCTCCTTTATTTGTCACTTGATTTCTGAAGATCAGAGTTGACAAACCTCCTCGTGGACACGACCCGTATTTGTCACGTCTTCACCGACGTCGTGCACTTGCGGTAAATATAAATGATTAAACAAGCACTCTATTGAGCACATAGACACCTCCTTGATTTCACCAATATATAAAATCTTACCAGTGAGTCTATGTTTAATTATAACACCAGTATCTATAAAAGAAACCTCATAAGGATGTTCAAATGTAAATCTACTGACAAAGAGCAAATTTTTCTTAAGTCTATGTATATATAGAACATGCCTGAGAGTTAGGTTTCCATTATCTAGCTTAATGACAGCTGACCCCACTTTAGTGATAGGTAATTGACTACCATCAGCAACCATAACACACTCAGAATTAGAAGGACAAGTTAAGGAGTGAAGATTACTTACATCACTTGTCATGTGACTGGTTGCTCCTAAGTCAGGTAGTCATTCCTCTCCTCCTAAGTTCTCTGGACCATTAATAGCAACTAGTGCTTGAGGTGGTGTTCCTTGCTGAAAAAGCATGATTAAAACACTGCTAACACTAACTGCTCCATGTCCCCTGTTTGCACATATATCTGACAAATCACTAAACCACCTCCTTTGCCTTGGTTTTGATCATTTACTTTCTGTCCACAACCTTCAATTCTGTTGGGAGTAGGTTGAAACCCTCTTTCTTTTGAGGAAAAACTATTGTTCTTCCCTTTGTTTCTTCTGATTACTCTTGCTCTTACCTCCTTTCGCAGATTTCCCACCAAAAAATGCCATGTTTGGTTGTTCATTTTGCTCATAACCTTGCATTCTGATCTCATGGATCAACAACAATGGCACAATCTTAGCAAATTTTGGCATTGGAGGTTTCATACTCACAGTGATAAACGAGTCATACTTCTGTCCCAAGTTATTCAACAACCAATAAACCTTGGTTTGATCTCTAACTGGGCAATCACTGCCAACTCGTTACAACAATTCTTGAATTTCAACAGAAATTCATGCAACAAATTGAAATTCTCACACTTCTTGAACTGAATATGTTGAAGCAACGAGAACTCTCACTCATCTGAAGCACTTGCAAATGCTTCTCTCAAAGCCTTACATACATCAACAACTTTTTCCAAGCCAACCACAATCCCTAACACTTCTTCTGATAAAGTGCTTATGATCCATTTTTTAGCAACCGATCTGACCTTCTCCACCACGAAAAATGAAGATTTCCAACTTCTTCCACAGTCTGATCCTTCTCAGAGGCTACAAGAATGATTTTCAATGGTTCTTTTTCAGATCCATCAATGAAACCACTAAATCCTTGTGAAAAATTCTATGAATCCAAGCATTTGTGTCTCCCACAACAACTAGTTGTTGGGGTTGAGTTTCATTGTCACAAAGTTTGCAATATTCACCCATATTAGATAGGGATAGAGTGAATCAAGTGACAAACCTCCTCCGGTTGAAACGGAAGCATTTGAGTCCAACGACGATATCACAGATTTGGAGGCCATGAATGGATTTTGGAAGCTCTAATACTTCGATTTCGTCTTCTTCTTCTTGCTTCTCACAGCTCTGATACCATGTGAAAAATCACCACCGGAGAAAACCACAACTCAACTCTTGAGTTTTCTTTTACTAGATTAAGGTTTATATACAAAAGAGAAGGGGGAAAGTTGTTACATCTAACTCTAACAATCTCTACTGAACGACCAATCATACATTGACAAGTGTCTCTCTGGTCCCCTCGTACTCAACTAATCACGTGGCTTTATATAATAGTCATCCACATAATATCTATACTTTACTGAAGTTATGCTGGATTAGCTTGAGATAAGATAGAGTGAGAGTTGCTGCTTTGATCTTAGGCTTTGCTTCACAGGCCAATTGGACCTAAGTCTTTATAGAAACTGGTATACGATTTTACACGAAACAACACTGTATACAATTCTACACGAAACCGCTACAGGATTCTACACAATAGGTACACGATTCTACATGAAACTGATACACAATTCTACACAAAATCAGTGCACAATTCTACACGAAACTGGTTTTCGATTTCATGTTTTTTCGTGTACCCGAACTTGAGACACGAAAATGACACGATTAAATTTCAGGTATTCGAAATATGATACAAACACGACACGAAACATGAAATGTTTAAACCCAAACATGATTTTTTTTGTCGTTTGTGTCGTGTTTTCGTGTTCTGTGTCAAATTGTGAGGTCTACCTGTGATTGTTGCCCATTGTTCGGTAAAAGAAAAACACCATATTAAAATTTTAATATTATACATGTATATTGGTATATATGATGACAAGTTCAGGTTTAACAATCAAGAGCCCAGACTACAAAAGTTGAAGATCTATTTCCTCTCCAATTTACACGAAATTACAAGACAAATCTCCCAGGTAACGAACAAACAGAATAATAATAATAATAATTAAACAAACCTCACAAAATGACAAATGGAAATTGTTTCTTAATTCCATTTTTCTTATAAGTCATACGATTAGTTTAAATTAGTAAAACGCGTTGCAGAACCATATATCATCAATCTCGAGCTTGTTACATGGATTGGGTTTGAATCTATGTTCCTCCCGCCATGCAATTTGCAATTAGGATAGAAATGGGTAACGAGAGAAAAAGATTAAAAAAACATATCAAACCTCACAAACAGAAATCATTTCTCATTCCCACTTTTCCTTCTAATCATGCTACCAAGCATCTCAAATTCCAATTTCTTTATTCCACTTTTACTTCTAATAATCATTTTCTTACTCATCGTACAAGCATATCAATTCCCACGAAACACCAAAAGGCAACTTCCGTAGGTATTCACATTTTCATTAAAAAAAATTCTAAAATGAAAGCAAACAAGCATTCATCTACCTTTGGGGGCCCAAAATCACAAAATGTCACAGGTAATTAATGAGATGAGACAAAACGTAACAAAAACCAAATCAAACCAAACCCTTTCCTTAAAGAGTAATTTTCATAAAGAGTAATTTTAATTACTAACGTGGATTATGATCAAACCAAACCCCTTTCTTACAGGACGAGGTTTCCTTATCACCGACAAACAACAACTTCTGTGCATCAGGTTATGTTAAGATTTCAAGGAAAATGGAATAGCAAGGGAAGTCACTCCACCTTATTTTTTTACATCCCTAAATTTCATTTACATATTACTACACTTTGTTTTGTTTTTCAACGCGAATTTATAGGGGAGAGCAACTTCCGGTCCGGTCCGGTCCGGGTTCGGTCCGGACCGAAACCAACTTGTCCGGGTTTCGGTCCGGCCCACCGGAGCGATTCGGGTTTCGGTCCGGTCCGGTTCCGGACCAAGACCCAAAAATCCCCACAAAAGTTTGGTCCGGGTTCGGTCCAGACCGAACCTGACCGGTCCGATCTTCGGTCCGGACCCCGGAGAGAATCTGGGTCCGGTCCGGGTCCGAACCGATGCTCACCCCTACGAATTTAGTTGGACAACAGATTGGCAGGTCCTGCTAAGTTTTGAAAAAACTCTCGAGTAAAAAAAAACAAAAAAGGAAAGTCACATCTACATTTACTTTTTACGTCTCTAAATTCATTTCCATATTTCTACCTTTTGCACTTTTCTTCTACGCAGGATTTACAATGGAGCAACAAGTTGAAATAAAAATGACTGGATGGAAATGTTGCGTTTGTGGAAAACTACATCACTTTGGCTGAGAAAGGTGCACTCACGAAGTAAAGAAGCAAAGATATGATGCACACTCGACACTGAAGAATCTGAAGAAAAATCGGGAATTACTCCAATTTGAAATGGAAGAAACAAAATTCAGACTTGTACATCTTGAAGAACGGTTTTTTCTACTACCCAGTGGGTTTTTCATCGCTCTTCCAAGGTTTGGATAGCCGTCTGTGGCTTATTTACAGATTACTTTACTTTCGCTCCTGGGCAAACTTTTGTATTTTTTGTTGTTCAGCATAAAACAAATAAAAGTGATTTTTAAAAACGTGGATTGTGAACCACATCCCACCGACCACAGTATAGAATGATAATCGGACTTGTAACGACCCCCCCCCCCCCCCCCCCCCCCCAAATCCCAGATCAACATCACCAAACATCGAACAACACCTTTCGGGGGCCCAACTGTCAACATCACAGAATCTCACAGGTAACGAGACAAAAAGTACAAAAGAAAAAACAAAATCGAACCAAACCAAACCTCACAAACAAAAACCATTTCTGAATTCTACTTTTACTTCTAACCCCCAACATTTTAGAATCGAACTTGTGTTCCGTCCCATTCAATTGGTCTTTCTAACCCTATTCTCAATCCATTCCAACCAAACACTAAAAAGAACAACACCTTATAAGAAGATTCTAAAACAGAAACCATTTCTTAATTCCACTATTACTCCTAATCTTATTCTCAATCACCAAGTTAACATTCCCACGTAAGGTAAAACAAAAGGAAGCCAACTTCCATCCGTATTCGTATTCCATCGATCCCCAGACCAAAAACAAACACAAGTATTAAAATCCGAAATAGTATAAATCCCAGAAAAGAAAAGAAATCACAAATCGAATCAATCCTTAAACCTTCCTTATCGAAACCTCCGACGACGAAGCAAACGACGATCCAGCAGCCATCATAGCCCGAAACTCCTCGAAGCTAATCCTCCCATCCCCATCCCGATCCACACCCCCTATCATCCTCCGGCACTGCGCCGCCGTCGCGCCCTCGCCTAGACTCCCCAGCACCTTCTCCAGCTCATCCGCCGAGATCCACCCGTCGCGGTCCAAATCGAAAACCGCGAACGCCTCCCTTATATCCTCCAACGCCTCCTCGGGCTCGACCCCGCGGGTGTTGAGGTCGACGAACTCGGGGAGGCTTATGAAGCCGTCCTTGTTGGTGTCTGCCTCGTCCATGGCGGCTTTCAGATCGTCCTCCGACGGGGGCGTGCCAGAGAGGGACTCGAAGACGGAGGCGAGTTCGGAGAGGGAGATCTTGCCGTCGCCATTGGTGTCGAACTTGGCGAAGACGCGCTCGAGGTCCTCGACGGTGGTGCGGGAGTGGGGGACGGAGGGAGAGGTCGACGTCGGGCGCCGGCGACGGAAGAGATTGCGGAGGGATTTGGACTTTCCCATTTGGGAATAATGGGAATGGTTGGGGGTGTTTTCGGGATTCGGATGGTTTTGTGGAGGGAAGGATGGGGGTTGGTTTGGAGGGTTTTTTGGGTTAGGGTGATTAATAGTGCATTAGTGGTCGTTGGTAACTCCGATATAATTTAAAAAAAAAATTAAAAAAAAAGTTTTTTCATGACCATTTGATTTTACAATGTGGTCTTTAAAAGAACTGTTGTCGTGTTAGTGTTATAGATAACTTGTTAGATCTCTAATCGTTGGATTCACATGTAGCTAAGATGAATCGTAGTAAATTTGAAATTGAATTCAAAAAATTAATCAAGGAAAATGAAGGTAGTTTGAGAAATTGGGCAAAAAATTAAGTTTTTATTTTATTTAGAAATTGGGCAAAAGAACCTGTTTTGATACTGGATTAGTGGTCGTAATTAACTCTGATTTCTTTTTTTTCAAAAAAAAATTTGTTTCTAACTTTTTTTGCATGAATATGGTTTTGAAAGCATGTTTTTGGAATTTGGTAGGATTGATTTATTAATTAAGGATCAGGCTATGAAGTCAACCTATAATCCGTCAAAATAAGATCCTTACAATATTAATGGTAAAAAAAGTTTGCCAGCAGGCTACAAGACATGGGCGATATTCCCATTAAAAGTCATAAAAGCATTTTTTTAGCAATGTAATGTAAGTTGATAGATTTGTAACCGTTGGACTAATTAGTACCTAAGATCAAGTTATAGTAAATGCGAAACTCGAATTGTGTTCAAAGATTAATCAGGGAAAGTAGAAGGTAATTTATAAAGTTTTGTTTTCCTTTTTTGGAGAAATCGGGCAAAAGGACCAAATTTAGTAGGTTCTAAGAAAGTGATTTGTTTGTAATATGCTTGTTAAGATTTTATTATGACATGAATATAATGACTTGATGCTGACATGACAATTTATAAACGAAGTGTTTTGTATGATTGCAAATTATACTGGGGAATGTCATTACAAAACATCATATTTCTGTTTCTGTCATTATGTATTGAGTTTTTTGCTTGCATGTCATTACAAAACATCATATTTCTGTTTCTGTCATCACTATGTCGTTATTTCTATTAATGTCACTAAAAACTATACAAATTCTATTAATGTCACTAAAAACTATACAAATTCCATTAATGTCATTTCGTTAAAATTTTCCGTAACGACGTTATTGTTCCGTTAACGGCGTTAAAAAATTATTATTTTAATAATAATATTTACCGATTCAACTGTATATAATTTAATAACTTAGAAATTCAAATTTGTTATTTTTATGATATTCACAATAAAACACTTAAATTCAAAAAAATCAAGAATGTTAATTTTCACAAGTACAAACGGTGAGGATACCAGTGTTTTGGTGTTTTTTTCCTATAAAAATTTCCAAAACACTTAAACAAGAGTTAAACTTGTATGATTTTCACAACAAAACACTTAAATTCCAAAGGTTTTGAATTATAATTTTCATAACAAAAAACACACCAAAACACCGGTATTCCACCGTGAGTACTTGTGAAAATTAACATTCTTGATTTTTTTGAATTTAAGTGTTTTGTCGTGAATGTCATAAAAATGATAGATTTGAATTTCTAAGTTATTAAATTATATATAGTAGAATTTGTAAATATTTCTATTTAAATAATAATTTTTTTAACGTCGTTAACGGAATAGTAAAGCCGTTAACGAAAAAAGTTAACGTAATGACATTAATGGAATTTGTATAGTTTTTAGTAGCATTAATAGAATTTGTATAGTTTTTAGTGATTTTAATAGAAATAGCGATATAGTGATGGTAAAAACGAAAATATGGTGTTTTGCAATAGCATGCAAGCAAAAAATTCTTATGTATTTGAATGCAGAAAGTAAGATCTATTAATGTTTTGCACTGAGTAAATATAATATATCAAATTAATACAGAGTAAAACCAAGATATCTCCAATAACCATTAATTACCTAGAAGTTTGCTACTTTTCCTATAGATTTTTTTTCCTGAGCTATTTTAGACCCCAAAAAAGTCTTACTAATAAAGCATGAATATTTTAGTAATAAATATCGTCCAAACATAACTACACAATGCATATCTTTCGTGCACAAAGGCCTGAAACTGGTAATTCCTTGAATACCTACTATAAAATGGGATGTTCTCGACAACTTACTAAAAATATGTATCATACTAATAACTTTCTCTGGCTTCATCAGACGTGCTTTTTCTAATGCAATGGTCAACATGTTGGCATTGCTAAAACAGAACACCTAAAGAAATACAACTGAAAGTCGAAGATGGCTGTTAGTTAGTACAGAAAAGGAAAGGAAAAATGAACATCTGGTCATTTAGGATATATATAATTTATGTAATAGCTTTTTTTTCTTCTAACTTACCTTTAGTTTTTTTATGTTATTGGTCAATTTTCAGTCGAGTACTGCAAGAAGCAGTGTCATTTGTCACAGAACATGCATAAGAACGGATTTTTTTTCTGAGACTGAAAGTAACTTTCAAACTCACGGTTTGGGCGTGAAAAGAGGCAATTCTTGATAGGTTGTTTCATTTCATCTTTCATCTGAATTATAACCTCAAATTTTTTTAAGTTGGGACCCAACGAAACAACGACGACTTTCAAATGTATAACCTTGCAAAAACAGAAGAAATGCGTAATGGAAAGAGAAGAATTAAATGAAATAAAAAAACTATGTAATAACTGAATTTATTTCATTCAATCTATTTTCTGAGCTTTATCAAGTAAAAGGTATAGAAAATATCTATACTGCTCCCCCTTGGAAGAAGGGGCATCCATCTCCTCTATTTTTCTTTTCACAATCCAAGTTGTAGCTATGAAATAACACATCAAGTTGAAACAATGAACATGTCGACGTTGATTATGATCATACCTCAAAACACTTCTCAATTTACCTAAAACATGACGAAAGATACACAGATCACCAAACAGAAGTACTCAATAAACTTCCAATGTTGATGGTGGGGTGAGCGGTGATTGGGAGACGGCCGGAGAGATGATGAAGTCGGGTAGATAGAGGAGTATGAGAAGGACAACATGTTTTTTGGTCATTATTGGTGTTTTTATTTGGATATTTTTTGTTATAGTATAGATATTTCCATATTATAGGTTGGGTATTTTATATTAGAATGTCCATAATTCTATATTAATATTTAAATTAATTCTTGATTGACCAAACAAATTTATTTTGGCCCTCAAGTATCAAATTGTAGGTATTTTCATTACTTGATGTAGGTAGTTTCTTTTTATAGTTCGAGTATTATCGTATACATAAACTGCCCATTAACCAAGATCTTGAATACTTATAACATACAAAAAACATGATAATGTCAAAATGAAACATTGAAAAGTAACCAAAATAAAAAGGAAATCCTCAAATAAAACAGAAAAATATTCAAACAAAACTCTGAAAAGTAACAAAAAGACATTTCATTTCACCATTATATTAAAACATTTTACCCATCCATGATATGTTGTTTACCCGAAAGCAATTGACAAGTTACCATGTGAGATTTGGGTAATCACCCACTAAAAAGGTGTCAGATAAGAGAGAAAATGTGTAAGAAGAGATAGGAGAAGAAGGTGACAAAAAATAGATTGAAAAGGTTGGAGAGAGGAAGAAATTATGAAGGTGTTAGAGGAGAGAAAATGTGTTGGATGAATGAGGAAAAAATGTTAGAAGAGAGGAAAAAAGTTGTGGGTAGTTTCATCTCTTGTAGGTATTTTCTTGTTATACTTTGTCTATTTTCATATACATAAACTACCCAATAACCAAAAGTCATTTCATTTCCTTATAATATTAAAACATTTACTCATCCATGATATGTTGTTTACCTGAAAGCATTGGACAACGTACCATGTGAGGGTTTCTTGCCAAAATTGATCTACACCATTAACATGAACACATTTTTGCGTGATTACCAACTGAAAAATATGTGAGAGGAGAGAGAGAGAAAAGGTGTTTGGAAGAGAAAGAGGGAAAATGCGACAGAAAATAGACTTAAAAATTAGAGAGATTGGAAGAAATTGTGAGGAGATAGAAGAAAAAAGTGTCAAAAGAGAGAGGGAAAATGTTGAAGAGAGTAGAAAAGATACAAAACGCATAATACCATACTCGTATTTTATCCAATACCAACAGTGTGAGATCTTAATCCTAATTGAAGTTTTGTTGTTTGTTTAGGAGGTGTTTAGGGAGATATTGGAATGGATGGCTGGGATGGTGTCGAGATGGTTGGATGGTGAGGATGAGGTGATGGAGGGGTTTGAGGTGGATCCTCACTCTTACTCTCTCTCACGCGTCTCACTCTCTCACTCTCTCTCACACGTCTCTCTCTCAGTGCTGAGCTCCGGCGAGAAGAGGTGTTCGACGAGTGTTGGTTGGGTGGCGAGGTAAGTCGGTTTCCAAGCCAACTCTTCTTTTTTGCTTTCTTCTTCTTTCTTTCTCTCAATCCGTCTCTTTTCCAGTTGTTTTAGTTGGAGTGGTGTTTGACGAAAGGGAAGGAGTTGATGTGGATCGGCGGGGAGAGGTGATCGTTGATCGAGCGAGAGGTTCGTCGGAGAATCATGGTTTTGAGAGAAGTGCTCATGGAAGCATCGTCGAGGTTCTTCGAAGGTTTCTTCAAACCTTCACTGTATGTCAAACTTGTAGTGGTAGCTCATTTTTGTTGTGTGAGTAATTTGGAAGTCGACGGTAGACCGAAAGGCTCGTCGCAGGTAAACGTGTAGCATTTACCTGCTCGATCAGTCGACCAGTTGATGCAACGGTCTTTGGGATTCTACCTCACATCGGTCGAACAATGCCCTTGGGCGGTCGACCGGTGGTGCGTTAGAGGCAAGCCTTGGTTGTTTTCGGTCTGACGGGCCCCCTTTACGGTTCGACCGTGTGCACTATTGTAGGTCGGTTAGGGGTGTTGACCATCTAACGGTCGACCGCTCATTGACTCATTTGACCGATGACTTAAGTTAACTTAATGTTTGGTCCGACCGATGGTTGTTTGGTCGACCGATGTTGTTTGGATTCGATCGAGAGTTCTAGGGGGTTCGACCGGTTGATTTTGTTGAGCGATGGGAGATTTTATTGGTGGTTTCCGGTCGAACGGGTCCCCTTTGTCGTTCGACCGATTGGTTGTTGTGTTCTTCGAACCTGGGAGATGACCTTCTAAACGGTCGACCGGTCTCTGACTTTGGTTTGACCGAACGTGTGTTGTTGGTGGGAAATGTTCGACCGATGGAGTGTCGGTCGAGGCATTTACCTTGTTTTGGTGAGAGTCGGTCGACTGAGACTCTTGGTTCGGTCGACCGATATTGTCCAGTTTTGCACGTGTGAGGTGTGTTTGGTGTGGTCATCTTTGTGAGACGAGTGGTGGTGTCGATGTTCTTCCAGCAAGTGTGCTTGTGAGCACGGGTGTTGCAGTGGTTGGGTGAAAAAATCCTGGAGCCCCATAACTGTTGTGAGAGTTGCGGTTGAGTGAAAAAGACCTGGAGCTCCGTAGTGCGTTCAGATTGGGTGAAAGAGTCCTGGAGCTCGAGCAATGACCGCGTGATTAGGGTTGGGTGAAAAAGCCCTGGAACCCTTAGAACGTTCGGGTTGGGTGAAAGAGCTCTGGGGCCCTGGTCGTATCGTGGTAGGTGTGGTTGGGTGAAAAAGCCCTGGAGCCCATCTTGATGACGTTGAGTGTTGTTGTCGTTAGGTGAAAAAGCCCTACAACCCAGCCTTGTGTTTATGCTTTTCTTTGTGGATAAAATTGCATGCTAGAGTGTTTTTAGTTTCATACATTGTTGAGTTTGGCATACAGGGTTTCCTTCTGGAAACTCGTGTATTGTTGCATGTTTACCTTTCATGTCGTGATCGACGTTAGGGGGTGGGGACCAGGGAAAGGAGCACCGCTACCAGATCATGTTTTCTCTCATTTTGAGGTCGGAGTGATTACATGTACTTTTGTATAGCCTTTTGTTGTAATCACACTTTTGAAATACTCGGATAAATATATTATATATGTTGGTGCACCCGTTTTCCTTGTGTTTTGAGTAATATCCTCTGTTTGATTGTATGTTTAAAAGTTTAAATTTTTCCGTTGTTTGAGGATGTTACAAACCATATTTTACCTTATACCATACTCTTCGCAAAAAAATGGACATGGCATGGAGAGCCTACACACGTACGTGGTGGTGGGAACGGGGCGTGGCCATCGCAGGATCCCTATTCTAATGATTATTGTTTATATTCTTAGTACAAGAGGTGGACATATGACATATTGCAATTGATCCAACAGTATTTTTGCTTCTTGAAAGGTTTTATTTTTTGGGTGATTTGCTTGGGTATACCTCAAAATGTGTACAATTGCCGAAATACCCCCGTGTTTTAAGTATTCACTTAGGTGTACCTACATTTCAAACTTTATTGCTTGCATACCCTCGGGTCGTTTGTGGACACCACTCCGTTAACTTTTCTGTTGGTTTATTTACAAAACACACCCTCTAAAATATAAATGTCCTTAATATTAAATATAAAAATACAAAACAAAAAAAATTACAAATACACTCTCTCTTCTCCCTCTCTCTATTGTTCTCTCTCTTTACTCTCTCTTGTTCTCTCTCCTCTCTCTCTCCCCCTCTCTTGTTCTGGATTAAGGAAAGATCTACTGATATCTGATAAAGGAGTGGAGTGGCGAGAATTTTTGGGTCCAGCATGAGCAGAAGAAACCATCCTAGCCGCTGCAGGGTCATTTAGTGGGGGTGGAAGAGTTGTTGCAGACCTTATTTTCCTAGAAGAAGAAGAAGAAGAAGAAGCAATAGCGGGTGGCGGTGCAAGAAGCGATGTGTTGTTGTTGGGCTTTCCAGCTGAGGAAAGGCCAAGGCCAGCAGAAGAAAGCATATCAGCAGCACCAGTTGATGGTTTGTTTTTTACATTTATCCGGATGGTTTCTCCTTCCTATTAGAAGACAGGAAGGAGATTGCAATTGCAATTGGTCAATTACATGTTTCAGTTGATGAGAATATCAAAATAATCAGATTCAGATGAATTATATATACCCTCAACTTGTGATTGACGGCGGGATGGATGTCGATGTGGTTGTGATTCTAATCAGAATCGTGTCCGAGGTTATTATTATTGTTGAGGTACTTGTCGTGATCGAAGAGGGCCACGTTGAAGTTGAAGGCGTCATTCCTCTCGGCGAAGTCCAGTCCGATGAAGGTGTGCTTGCCTCGGTCGTCCTCGATCTTGAGGAAGAAGTAGCGGGAAGAGTCCAGCACCGTCTCGACGGATGTGTCTCTCTAGACGGGGTGGACGAAGAAAACGGCAAAGAGGTCCCCCGAGTTGGGATCCTCAAGGCGGATCTCGCAACACCGATCCCTGGATGACACCACCCAATCTTGTTGGACTGAAGAACAAGAGAGAACAAGAGAGAGAGTAGAGAGAGAACAAGAGAGAGAGTAAAGAGAGAGAGGATAGAGAGAACAAGAGAGAGAGTGTTTGTTGAGAAAAATTTTGGTTTGTGTTTTATATTTAATATTAAGAATATTTAAATTTTAGAGGGTGTGTTTTGTAAATAAACCAACAGAAAAGTTAACGGAGTAGGATCCATAAACGACTCAAGGGTATGCAAGCAATAATGTTTGAAATGTAGGTGCACCCAAGTAAATAGTGAAAATACGGAAGTATTTCGACAATTAAGCACTTTTGAAGCGTACCCAAGCAAATCATCCTTTATTTTTTTAATAAACAAGATCCAACACTTTTTATTAGTATAATCGTTGCAGTAACCTCCACCTGTTACGACATCACAATATGCACGTAGTTGTAGTGAAACATGCTGGCCATAATCTTGATTTCTTGCGGCCTTCGTTGATTCCTTTTATCATTTTTATTTTATTGCCAGCAAGACTAACTTCATGTTTGAATTTAGAGATTTGGATGATAACATGACACTAATATGTAGATTATTTTTACTTTTTATCATCCATTAATATATGTGAACCCGTGAATTGTGATAGGTGTCACACTTGCATTGCACGTTGTACCTACTTAATTTCCGAAGTTTTAGGGTTTGTTTGGTATGGGCTTTTGGGGTGAGATTCCAATGCAGAATTTGATTTTTTTGGTATGACCAAACATCTCCCAACTTCCGAATTAGTCTAGAAATTTCAGATTCGACCCACTCACAAATGAATAGTGCTCCAGAAGACTCAGAGTTCTGCTTCCAAATCTCCACCCATACTTCCGATGGCAAATTACCACACTTTTATTGGAAATTACGACCATTACCACCAATTAATTACGAAATTAGCCACACACTTTACCAAATTTGATTCCTCCCCCATCACCATAGTTTGTACTTTACCAAATCTGATTCCTCCCCCATCACCATCGTCAAATTTTCGTTCGCCACCCCATCCCACCTTCGTCGTGGTTCTCATCCGCTGTGATCTAGAGGAAGTTCACCGCTGCCATCGCCGTGGATCTTCTCTCGCGGTTGTTTCCAAATCGCTACCGCTCCAGGTACGCCCAAAATATTTTGAAGTCTGAAATCTTTTAATCTCTAAAAAAACACCATGCATGTATCCTTGAAATGTTTCTTGTTCCGTTGTTTATGTGAATGGTCTCTACATTTGTTGCTCCAAACATTTACCTTTTCATAGAATGAAGCAAAAATCAAACGACCCTATAAATTGGGCATTTCGATTTTCCATAATTTTTGGGGTTCTTAGAACATCTAAATTTGTTATGAATATGAGAATGTCCAAGAATGAATATGATCCATTCATGGGTTATAAATGAATCTGAAAAGAAACACCCCTTGAGTTGGATACCAAACAGACCTTTACTAGCACCTTCTCTTGGACATTTTGAACCATACCAAATGTATCTAAATTTTCAGAGAATGAATATGAGTAGTTGGGGATCCAGTGTGATGTAGTAAAATTTAATGTAATTTAACAAAGGAATTTGTAGGGAATGGAAATATTAGACGTTAGCCAAATAAGGATTAGAATCTGAACCAAGAACGTAAACCTATTTTGCATTGCATGTTAATAACATCTTATTTTCAGTTGATGCAGAATAGTAGAATAATAGGATGTACTTGTCATAAGCTTTGAACTCTAATCTTCTACTTCTCAAGTTGCTCTAAAAAAGGATGGCCAAAATATATGGAAAGCATCGACCACCTTACTTATGCACTCATTATTGAATTCTGTTTGAACCTCATATTGTCAATGGACATTATTCATGATATTGCGCAATAATCACTACATCCACCTAAACCCTTTGAATTGAATTAAACAGTAGACCGACCGAGAGAATGTCGCAAGAGTAATAATGTATATATATATATATATATATATATATTCAAGTTGATGGATTGATTTGGACTTTGCATTTACTCTTAGGTAGACAAGAGTTATGTACTATTTGTGTTGAAATTTGAAAAACCAACCAACGTAACATAATTAATTAAGTTACTTGTAATATGTAATATATATGTTCAAATACCAACAAAAGTGTAGTTGTGGTCGACACCAAATAATTTCTGAGGGTGTGATTTAGTTCGGTGAAACACTAAACGATTTTGTTTTCATTTCCAAATACGTAGGTTTTATGTGCCTTTGCGTTACTCTTTCATTTTAATTTTTTGACTCCTGTATTTGTACCTGATTAAAATCAAATTCCTTACATTTAAATAAATTTTGTTTGTCATGTATTGTTTCTCATTTATTGTTTGGAGAATTTTGTGAGGTTTATATGTAAACCTTGCTGTATTATTTGATAAGGTTTAGGTGTCCACATATGGATGACTTAATAAATGTTTTGAATGACCCCCAAGTTGATTTGTCAGAGGAAGAATTTGAGTTGGTTACCGTTGTATGTCTCCTTGTAGCGTATTACCAATATTTTGTCGTACTCACGTACCGTGTCTCTAGGTCACTAGTTCACACAACTCCTTTCACAGGAAATGCCATTATTAATGACTTATTGGGTGGACACTACAGAATAGCGTACGACTTCATTAGAATGTTACCATGTGTATTTAGATTGTTGTGCAGTATTATGAGGGGTAGGGAACTAATGAGTGATACAAGGGTCGTGTCAGTGGAGGAGCAAGTTTGGATTATGTTGAAAACATTAGCTCATAGGGGACTCTAACCGGTCACTACAGGCTCAACTACAACATAGTGGAAAGACAATAAGTAGGCATTTTAACAAAGCCTTGCACTCCTGTTTCATTTGGGGATGTGAGATAGTTCGACCAAATGGTAGTTTAGTAGACACACCGCGTCACATAACAGAGGGCAATGGATGAAATATTTCGTGGCAAATGTGCTATCGGGATGCTTTCGTTTCAAACACAGAGTAGTGTGGCATCTTCCTCATTTATGTCATCAAGTTCTTCACCAAGTATGAACATCACAGGCAAGGCCGATTGTGGGGAAAGACATGTGCCCTACGAGGGAGAGGACTTCCTTTCACCTCCTGTGAAGAGAAGAAGACGTAGGACGACTTCTGGTGTACAAATCTAAAGTCACCACCATCAATGTCGGATGAAATGATTGATGCACTTTCAGACATAGCGAGCGCCTTGAAGAGAAAAAGGATAGAGGCTAACGACGAAGCAGCCAGGGTGGATGAAAATGAAGATTACATTTACTGTATTTCCCTTCTTGATGAGACAAAATACACGGCAACATCTAAGATCTATGCGTTCGCGGTGTCTATGCTTTGGCAGAAGAAAAACAGGTTGTCGTTCAAGAACAGTTTGACAAATCAGAACAGTTGTTTGGAAAAATTCAGACAGTTAGTGTTGTTGGTAGCCTTTTCAAATTTCATAAATTCCAATACTCATTACAAACTTTTCAATAATGTTGTTATGTTCTTTCATGTGACTATTACATGTGTCATTTACAATTGTGATTTCAAGTGTTCTGCTGCTAACCATCGTAACCACCATAGTGTTGTTGTTACTATTCAAAGCTAAACAAGTTACAACGGTTGGATGGAAATGCACATACCATTATGTTGAATGACTTGAAAGAACTTTGAATTCATTTGGGTGTAATTATACATGTAGAATTTTCGATTGGAAGATAGTGAGTGTGTGTTTGCTGAAAAACACAATAATGTACTAACAAATTCCGACTTGACAAGTTCATGTTTAATGCATCCTGCTTATTTGCTCTGTGATGACAAGTGATTGACATCATTTCATGATCATATTTGTATCTTATATCTATTATCTTACACCTAAGCAATGCTACGTGACGAGTTTTATGTTTAGTTTTCAGAAATAAAGAGGTTTGAAGAGAAGAGCCATGAAAGGACCCCAAAAGCAGGAAAAATGACTTAATTGTGAGACCTGGGGACTAAGATGCAAGGGAGAAGGACCTGATCATAAGACTGAAGGACCTAAGAGCAAAACAGGAAACTCCACACCATCATGGGGAGTATTTTGGTAATTCGATTCGGGTCGGAGCTCCAACAAACCAAGTAGATGCATCCAATACCAAGAAATACTTCAAGCAAAGCCCACAACGAAAACCAAACGGATCTAAAGCATATAGACCGCCAATTGGCGGTCCAGATAGCCCAGGATCCGTTTAGTTTTCTGTAGCACGTGTATTAGTGTATGCTTAGTCTATTTTTGGTATTAGTTTAGTCCCACATCGGGGTATTGTCCCGGATTAGCTTTTTCCATGCTTATAAATAGAACTCTTCACCTCCCATTGTATCCATCTCTCTCTTTGGTGGCATTCTTCCCTACTAAGAGTGAAGCCTTGAAGCAAAACTCTGGTGGAGGAAGGGCTGCTTGTAATTTGAGTGAGTTAATAATAGATGTTTTCATTAGCTTGTTAATTCTCGCTTAGTTGATTTCCTTTAATGTGTTTGCTTTGGTGCTTGTTTTGTTTTATGCTTATTTAATATTTCTTGCTTGATTAGTATAGTTTCATTTCAGTATAATGCTTCATTTTATTAGAGTAGTTAGTTTAAATATGTGTAAGTAGTTCCATCCCCTTTGGGGGTGGAGTAGATGTGTGTACATGTTATGTAGATGGGTTGACTGCTTAATATGAATGTTTTGTGTTGATATTAGTATGCTTGCTTGAATTATTAAGAACCTTACTTGATGGTTTCTGCCATAGCTTAGGTACATTCCATGCTTGTCTAAGTGTCTTAATAACAACCTTGCATTGCTCGTATTATTCACATAAGTTAGTGTTGTAAATGATAGGTTTTGCCATTGGGTATCTCTTATGCATTAACAAACACTAACTAACTTGAGCTTCTTGTATGCATTCCACACCACACTTATTTCATGTGCACACACACACACACCACCCCTTAGGGGTTTCCATTCCTGTCTTTTTATCTTCTTCATTAGTTGTTTAGCTTAGTTGTTTAGTTATTTCATTTCAGCTTGCTTGTTTACTAGTTTAGATTAGTGTAGTGTAGTGTAATACATCTTTCTCTCCTTCTTTTACCTCTCGCCTTCGAACAAACCAATTGTCGACACACCTCCCAGTGGAAGACCCGTATTTGCCACTGCTTCAACGCGGTCGTGCACTTGCGGTTAATATAAAACGATCAATCAAGTTTTTCGCGCCGTTGCCAGGGAGGTGCTCTGTCCAAACGTTGGTTTGGACGATTCGATGGGTTTTCAATTTTTTTGTTTCCAGTTTTGCTTAGTTTCAGGGAACCATCGGATCAAGGGGAGGCTACTGGACAAGTTTGAGGAACAGAAGCTCCAAAAGGACCGCCAATCAGTGGTTGGAGACCGCCAATTGGCGGCCTGGTGAGGGTTTCCTGCTTTAATTTTTTTTCGGGTAGTTAGTTCTGTAATTTGTGTTATCTGGGAGCCCTATTTTGCATGCTGTGACTTCTTGTTTGCTCCCAGATCATTAATCACCCCCCATTAATCAACTTGGCCTTAAAATCCAAAGCAAAAGACTAGACATTCCTATTTGTTTAGGTCACGTATCATGTATTGACTTAGGCATGTAGTTGTCTTTTCTTTTAGCTTTATTTTCAGTTGTTGAGTGCTGGCGTAAGGTATGCAATTTCCTACACTCATTCATTCATCTCGTATGCCCATGCATTAGCTAGTAGGAATTGCATCAGGACAAGAGTGAGCGAGCGTTTGATTGGAGCGATTGATTGCTAGATTTAGGATCAAAACACTATTAAGGAGGGGCTGTCCCATAAAAGATAAGGTGTGGGATTTCATCACCCTTTCCTTGGCCCCAAAAATCACTCTTAATAAAGCCTTAACTAAAAGCCCTAGGATTGCGGGCGCACTAGGAGAGTAATCTAGTTGAGATCGTCATGACCTGATCGGCGGTGTCTACCTTGTCGATAGTAGGAGGTACTAGATCTACGGATCTGGTATCACTTGCTGGGCATTGTGGTCCTCGTTGTAGGGAGGTGAGGCGTGTCGAGGCTAGTGACCTCGAAGTTAGGCGTCGTCTAGCCTAAGGACCCATTGCCTTACATTGTTTGAGTCGTGCTTGCTAGTTAGGCTTCTACCTGATCCCACTACCCACGCTAGCTCTAGGGATTCTTCCCTCCTCACCTGAGTCCTCTCCTCATCTATTCTCTACGTTTAGTCTCCTCCTCTAGTACACCTTCTGTTGTGTGTTGTTTAGAGTCGAGTCGAGCATTTTTATGCGAGGTTGGGCTCGTTCTGGTAAGAGCGCTCGATTAGAGAGAGTGCATATTTCTGAGATGGACGGTCTTGGTGATCGACCATCTCCGCCTCGTGCTCCTTTAGAGCAAGAGGCCGAGTCGTCTCGTGGTGGCGAAGGAGATCGGGTTCCATACATGGAGTACCTCGGTCCGCTCCCCCCACCACGTAGACCTCCTTCTCCTCCTCTGACTCGAGAAGAAGGGAGATTCGGTCAGGATCGAGTTCTTGGTGCACCACCACCTTTAGCTCGACAGGATAGACCGATGACTTTGTGGGAGCGGACCCATCCTATTCGGGTCGCGCAGCCTTCTTGCATAGTTGTTCCCCCTGCTCGCGGGAACAACTATGAGCTGAAACCTCAATATGTGAGCATGCTTCCAACCTTTACTGCCAATAAGGAGGATCCGTATATCTTTATACGCGAATTCGAGGAAGTATGCTCCATGTTCAAGCTTCAACAGCTTGACGAGGATTCAGTCCGGTTGATGATGATTTCTTTCGCATTGAAGGATAATACTCGATTCGGTCATGGGATGACTTTGTGACCGTCTTTCTGAAGAGATTTTTCCCTCAAAAGAAGACTCAACAGATACAGCACCAGATACATCAAATGTATCAGACCGAGACCGAATCGTTTCATGTTTTTTTAGAGGTTCAATGACCTTCTCCAGCAGTGCCCTCATCATGGAATTGAGTTATGGCAGTTGTGCCAAATTGTTTATGAGGGCATCAACTACAACACCCGCACATTGTTGGAGTCGATGTGTCAGGGTGACTTCCTAATGAAACCCATCCAGGAGGCATGGGACACTTTTGAGGCTATGGCTGAACGTACCTTCGAGTGGGACACCATGAGAGAGTCACCAGCCGCCAGGTCTTCTGGTTGAGCTGGATCATATCATGTTGAGTCAACTATCGCGTCTGAGGCGAAAATGGCTGCTCTCATGCGTAGGATTGAGAGTTTGGAGATGGACCGAGCTCCTGTAGCTCAGGTCGCTACTCCCGGGTGTAGTATGTGTGGACTAGCGGACATGATGACTTGGAGTGCGCTTACGCTCCAAGGGACACTGAGCATGCGAATGCGATGTATCAACAGAGGCCCCGTAACGACCCATACAGTCACTCCTACAACCCGGGATGGCGTAACCATCCTAACTTCTCTTGGGGGTCTAGTGGAGGCCACGGTCAGAGCTCGCACGCTCAACCTCAACCTCCACGCCCATCGGCGACCTACCAACCCCCACATCAAAGGTCTCAGCACCATAATTACCAACCTGGTCAGGCCTCTTCGTCGGGTTATTCTAACCAGACTCCACCACCCCAGCGGGTTGACCCCAAGGACCCTTCTTATGATCCGACCCTTCAAGCGTTGCAAAGTACAGTCAAGGCTTTGGAAATGCAAGTTAGCCAGTTGGCTCATCAATTCCATGAACGCGAGAAGGGTCAGTTCCCGAGTCAACCCTCGGTAAATCCCAGGGGTCAGCCTGCTCATGGTAGGCAAAATGTACACAATGTTGAAAGTGATCATTCCCAACATGCCAATGTTGTTCATACCTTGAGACCGGGAAGGGTCGTTGATGATTGACATCATTTCATGCTTATATTTGTATCTTATATCCATTATCTTTCATCTAAACAATGCTATGTCGTGAGTTTTATGTTTAGTTTTCAGGAATAAATAGGTTTGAAGAGATAAAACATAAAAGGACCCAAAAGCTGGGAAAAAGGACTGGATTGTGAGATCTGGGGACCAAGATGCAAGGGAGAAGGACCTGATTGCAAGACAGAAGGACCTAAGAGCAAAACAGAATACTCCACACCATCATGGGGAGTATTTTACCAATTCGATTCGGGTCGGAGCTCCAACAAGTCAAGTAACCGCATCAAAGACCAACAATACCAGAAAGAAAAGCCCAAAACAAAAATGAGCAGGATCTGAACCATATAGACCGCTAATTGGCGGTCCATTTTGGCCCAAATCCGCTCAAATTTCTCCAACACATGTATTAGAGGATGTTTAGGCTATTTTTGGTATCTGTTTAGTCCCACATCGGGGGATTGTCCCGGTTTGCCTTTTTCCATGGCTATAAATAGAACTCTTCACCTTCCATTGTAATCACTCCATATTTTAAGTGGATATTCTTCCTACTAGAAGTGAGACCTTAAAGCACACACTAAAGTAGGAGGATGCTACTTTTAATGTGAGTCATTTTATCAATAAAGTTGTGTTTCTTTCATTGTTTGTTTTATGCTTCTTTTATTGTTTATGCATGTTTTAGTTTAATCGTCTTTTAATTCTAGCTTAGTTTTAATATGCCTTCTTTCCATAGTTTAATAATTAGTGTAATGTTTAGTGAGTAGTTACATCCCCTTTGGGGGGTGGAGTAGATGTACATACATGCATTAGAGAATGGGATGAATGTTTTAATTTCAATGTGTTGATTAAACATGAATGTATGCTTGCTTGTTTAGGATAGAATTTATAACTTGATGAGTTTTGCCAAAATAATTAGACACCTCTCATGCTTGTTTAGGTTCTGAAATAAACAACTTGCATATGTAAATATTAATCAACCAAGTTGGTGAATAGATTGATAGGTTTTGCCATAACATTTAGACACTTCCTATGCTTGATAAACACCACCTTCATGTGCTTAAAAAATGTATTCTACACCCACATCTTTGCTTGTGTGCACTCACTCCACCCCTTAGGGGTTTTCCATTTCCTGAATTCCAGCATTTCGTTCTTAGCTTAGTTGTCATTTCATCGTTTGTTTGCTTCTTCCACATTTCATACTTCTTAGCGTAGTGTAGCGTAGGTTAGCGTAACCAACTCTCTTCTCCATTTTTTCTGCCACTTGATTTCGTGCAAACAAGAGGCTGCTCACCTCCCTGAGGACGACCCGTACTTGCCACCGCTTCATCGCGGCCGTGCACTTGCGGTTTAAATAAAACGTTCAACAGTTGACAACAATGTGAAAATGCCGGAAGCCAACCCTGTTGGCGAGACTTCCGAGGAGAGTCTTGAGCCTGTCAAGGAACCTAATTCTGAGACTCCTCCTCGTGATTCTTATGTCCCCAAGGCACCATTCCCTCATCGGTTGACTAAAATGTGATGAGCATTGGGACAAGATCGTTGAGGTACTTAGGCAAGTAAAGGTGAACATCTCGTTGTTGGACGTTGTTCAACAAATGCCACAGTATGCCAAGTTCTTCAAGGACCTTTGCACCACCAAGAGAAAAACAAATGTGCCCCAAAAGGCCTTTTTGGCCGCCAATGTGAGCTCAATATTGACACAACCCATGAATGTCAAGTACAAGGACCCAGGTTGTCCAACTGTCTCTTGCATGATTGGGAATGTGACAATCTCTCAAGCTCTATTGGATTTGGGGGCATCTGTGAATCTCCTGCCTTACTCAGTCTATGTCAACCTTGGAATAGGCGATCTTAAACCAACGAGAACAACCCTCAAGTTGGCTGATAGATCCGTCAAAATTCCACGAGGGAGTGTGGAGGATGTCCTTATCAAAGTGGGTGAATTCGTATTTCCAGTTGATTTCATCATCTTGGATACTGAACCTGTGTCCAACCCACAAGGATAAATTCCTGTGATCCTTGGGAGGTCATTTCTTGCGACATCTAATGCTTTGATCAATTGTCGCAATGAATTGATGATGTTATCTTTTGGAAACCTCACGACAGATTTCCACATCTTCACTCTTGGTAAGCAACTCGGGCTCTTCGACGACACTGTCGGAGCCAATTTCATCCAGGACACGGATGAGCCCGAGTCATTAGGCATGTTCGACTCACATCGACATATTATTGAGGTGCCTAATGACCAGGTGCCAGAGTAATAAGAAACTAAACAAAATTGACGATCTAAAAAAGTACTTGAAACATAGAAAATATGGTAATTAAATTGACTGATTTAAGGAGATGACCTCAAATCTATGTTTAAATAAACAAATCGATGCGAGATATGTCTGGGTGCTGGGCTAACTTGTAGATACAATCAATATTGTTTTTAATTTTTTTTACAAAATTATTATATTTATATAATTATGTGATGCTTGTGTTGCTACGTGGTTACCAAATGCATACTAAATTATTAATATATGAAACTTAGTAGGTAATATTAGAAAGTATGGTTTTAATTATATTCTACTTGAAACCATTAGTGGTCCGAAAAATATGGGTACAGATACTCTAAACATATATATGATTATACTCATAGCGTAAACCGATCTCAAAGTCAAATATTCTATGGTGGTGCATGCACGGAGGAGGATTGGATTTGCGAGTTCTTGGGCATCCCTAAAGGGGGTAATACCGGTATGTTACTTGGGACTTCTTTTATTCTCCTCTCGTATGACTAGACAAATGTGTGCTTCGGCAGGTGGATTGATTTTTGACCTTGGAAACTAACTATATTTTAATTAGGGTGTATGGTTTTCTAGAGAAAGGGAGACTTATCCAAGAATGTGCACTGAGGATGTCTTTTCATCATTTTGTAATCCTGATATGAATACATATACAAATCATTTACGAATACAAAAGTCATTCATATCCATATTCGTTTTTCAATTCGGATTCGAATAAGGATACAAATCATCTACGTGTGTACGTAAAAAAAACATATCCACATCCATATAAAACACATAGGGATATTAAAATTGTGTATCCATTTCGTTAAAAAATCACGGATCAAATAGGGATACGGGTCGGATAAACCGTATCGATTTGCACTCCAGTGGCCACCGAAAACCAAAAGCCAAATATTGTCCATTTAAAATATAGCAACAAACCAACTGAACTCTTCTTCCATTCCACTCCATGGCTTCGTCCATCTCCATCTCCATCTTCTCCCCCGACCCCTTCAAACCCTTCCTCCTCTCACCAAAACCCTACCGAACCATCTCCTTCCCCCTCGCCGCCTCCACTCCCGACGCCTCCGACCCCAGCCCCGACCCGGCGAAGGCAGAGGATCCCGTCAAGCTCGCCTTGTACAGGGCCAGGGAGTACAAGAAGAGCAGATCTGCCGGTGGCGGAGCTTCCGATTCAGGTGATTTTATCTTAGGATTTTCGTTTTTCCCCCTAAAGTTTGAGTCTGGTGTTGGAGTTTGTTTGAGGAGAAGTCTTCGGAAACTTATATCGTCGATAATAGTTATCGAACTAGAGAAATACTTCTGTGTACATGAAATAGTATTTATCTTTACCGTGTGATTGTTTGCTTGGATGATTTGATGATGTGATGTGCGAAAACGATTTTATTTGCTAGTCGTCTAGGAAAATTAGTTCGTCATTGTTGGAGTAGCAATTGCAAGTTTGCAACATTTCTGTTATTGAGGATCATCGACTTGTCATGATGTATACAAGTAACAAAAAATGTAAATAATTTATTTCAATTGGAGTACTTCTGTTCTGATTTGTTTTTGGTTATAGCTTTTGTGATTTCAGTGATGAATTTTCTATAGAAAAGGGGAGGCATTAGAGGGCAAAAGCTGGTGATAAGAGTGTTTTTATGGGGCCTCCTTATTTGCTGTTAGAATTTTAATCTGCCAAGTTGCCAACCCCTTTGTATGAGTTTGGACAAACCCATTTTGATTTTTAGGGACTTACAGATGCACCTGTCAACCACATTGTGTTATTCACTTATTCCTCGTGCATTCACTGGATTTTCTGTCATAGCATGGCATTATACCACTGCAATTGCCCTTACCACAACCCTGAGTCGAGTTTAGATGTGTTATGGTGGTTGACTTGATTGGTGGTTCTGTGTTAATATTGAGTTGCATGCTATCAGCATATCCAGCCACACATAAGGTGAGGTCCGAGTGCAACAAGTTTGGATTCTAAGGCATCTCCACAGCAGGTCATGTGCTTTCTTGGGGCTATCTTAGCCCCCTAGCTACTCTTAATATCGTTTACGCCCATAACCATGTCTGGTCTCAACATCTCATGTTGCGTCTTATGTCATTATGATTTTGAATCACATATTTCTCCAATACCCTTTTGAATTAGAGCTTTACGTGGTGTCATAGGAGTGGTCTCATTCTTTGCATGCGTCCATGGAGACCACCAATACAATTGATGGGTTATATCACCTCCCTTTCCATGGTTCATGCTCTTGAATATATTGATGGGTTATACCATGTGCAAATTGCTTCAGCTGCATTTGTCCACCTTATTTACTACCATTTTTTGATGGACTTTGTCCTCTTTTACTTGGCAAACGGAGCATGTAAGAGTGTATTGGGTGAGGGTCTGTAAGCTTCAAAGTTGTGTTTTATATGGCTATTGTGGTGATAAATCTTCAAATTATTACATTCACTATTTCATTAAGCTCTACCAATTGTCTAAAGATTAGTTGATGCTTTTTAATGAAGACCTTATCATATATTTATATCTTTAGTGGAAAAAGGTTTCACACAATTTCCCCTCTAGTAGATTGCTAAATGGCAGATCATGACTTCAAAGCAGAACATATATATGAGCCAAGATTTTATACCATTTTATTTCTTTTCTCTTCTTTGATCAGTTGCAGCTGTAATATGGTTGAGAGTTTGGATGCACTTTACATCTATCCATAAGTGCATCTTTGTAAAATTTTATTTCTCTATAGGATCACAGGCGATTCCCGTGGATAGTTCAAGTGACTCAAGAGATGAGGTCACAAACAAAAAAGTTGGTAAAAGGAAAGGGCCCAACATTTCCAATGTGGATTTTTTAGGACTTAATTTTTCTGACAAGAAGGAAGGCAGGGGTTTACCAGCTGGTCTGGCCACACCAATGGACACTTTCCCACAGGATGATTTACCCGAAGTGGAGATTATTGTTGGAGATGCTAGCAAATTCAAAAATGCAAATGCATCAACAAATGTTTCAGACGCGGCTGGTGACGACACTGGTCTATACAAGCCTAAAGTGTCTACATGGGGAGTATTTCCTAGGCCTGACAATATTTCAAAAACGGTAACACTAATATGTTCACTTTTTCTATGTTAATTCTCTCATATTCACATCTCTGAATTCTGGGTGTTGTTTATAAAATTAAACTATGCTTCATCAATGACCAATATCATGGGATAGCTTCAGCATACTTGTCTCTTGTTTTTCAATGTGTTACTTCTTACCCTATTTTTCTAGTCGGCAATTAGGTAATCGTCATTTACTATCACATTGGCTAGTCGCCTATGACTCGGAATTTACAGTATTTGGAGAGTATAGCTATTGTGGTGTTAAGTTCTTAATTTTTTTGTTATCTTCGATTTTCTTTGATCTATATTGACTAACAGTTTCTCCATGGCACTAGTAAATTTAAAATACTCCGCATTTATCTTATACTTAATATTAGCCTTTTGCAATTTGATTTATTTGAGGTCATCGTACTCATCCGGATTATATTTGAAGTAGAACACCGTTGGTTGTGCTATTTCACGTGTGATGTTTTTTTTCCTTAATATAAATTAAATTGCAAACAAAATAGCATTTTCCTCGTCATTTTCAGTATGGTGGTGGAAGAAATATTCAACCTGGGGAAGTGCTTGAAACTGAGGAAGTCAAAGCTCTCAAGGAATCACGAAGTAGACAACTAATTGCAAGCTATAAGAGAAAAATTGGATTGAATATTGATGCGAAGACAAAATCTAAATGTGAGAAGGTACACCTTTTTGCATTACAAATTTTGCACAATTTATTATCAACGTAATAGCTGTGGTAATCTGACCATCAGTAAAACAGCTGATGGATGTTTGAAATGAGAGTGTTCTATGCAACCCTAAGCTTAATTATCAGCAATCAGCATGTTAGGATATTATAATGTTAAAATATTAGATGTTACATGTTATTTATTAAATATGTTTAAAAGGGACAGTATGCTTGCACATGATCTTAATTTTTCAAAATGTTGGAATCCAGATAAACCAACCTGTAGCCTCTGTTCCATAACAAATCTCTATGATATTTGTTACAATGAAGAATATTATTCCAAGGAACTAAAGCTATGTTTCTGAAATCCTTAAAATCTCGTGTGAGATATTGTTATGGTATGATTCTGATAAATGAACACATTTATGGGTTTTTTTGTCAAGCTTTGATTTCATCATATATGATAAAATAGAAACTGTAACTTCTAGAATGCATTTTCAGAGTTATCCATGTTGCCAATAACATTGAAGTTGTAAAGAATTTCCCATTGCAGATACTTCCACTTTATGCTAGAGTTAGACATCATCGTAAAAGATTCTACAGAATAATGTAAATTTGGAGACTTGTTCAACGGATGTGCATAGGTTTTGTTAGTCAACATCTCAGATGGACCTGTGCTTCAATTGTCTAAGACTCAATATTTTCTTCAATCATGACACCTTGGGAGCTTATCTTAAGTAACTAGTCGATCAATTATTAGTTTACCATGAATAACTAAGAAGAGCTAATTTCAATCAACAAAAAATAAGAAGAGCTATTCATCTTGGCTTTTGCCGGCTGCTAATTGTAGTGCTACTGTTGTTATGTACTTATGTAACAATAATGTTAAGCAATTTAGTGTGACAAGTATACAGCGTTTCTGCTCTACTTTTGCATGGTTGTGGTAATTTTGATATTTCTCATAATTCACTGTACTATTCCAAAAAGGAAGGCATTGAAGCAAGGAAATGATCTGATGGACCTTGGAGAACTTCGTGAAGCAATGCCTTATTATGAAGAAGTGATGGCAGCAGTAATCTTTGAGGTACTTTTTATTTGTACAAGGATAATTTTTAGGGAATTAATACATTTCCTGTCTTATGGGTTTTTGTTTATTTACATGTAGCATTTTTAATTTGCTATATTTTTGACAGAAAAAGTTGTTGACATTGTCACAGAAATTTATCATTTGATTCAGCCATAATTTTATTTAGATAGAAATAGCATTCAATTTCTTATAAGAATCCTGAAATTCAATATATTTCTTCACCTTTATCAGCCATTTATTTGCATAAATAATGACCTTTTAAATTTTCAATAACCAAGTCCATTTAATTTTCTATTAGCTCGTCAGATTTTCAACTCTGAAATTCTCCCATAATTCTATCTATGTAATACACAGCATTAAACAGAGCTGCAGTGGTCAGAACTCAGCACAATCACGTCCTGGTAGCATTGCTATCAACCACCATTACAATTTGATTATGTTGCATTGTATCATTGTTTATTGTCATCATGGACCATCACCACCCTTGCCACCTACTATTAACATCATGCTTGTTTACCCACTCTAGGATTGTTCGATGAGAGATTTGGCTTAAGATTGTCTGCGATAATTACTATATAAAAATATAAATGTAACATATTTATCTTTTGTAATAATTGCATTGTTTCACATGGCATGTAATATTTTGCAGTCAAAGTTTCACGGTTTGGCTGCATTGCAGTGGTCGATATGTCAAGATTCTCTTAGCAGGTACCTTACATTCAATGAAATGCTCAGTTTATGTAGTTCATGTCCCCACAATGCTATGGGATATTTCAAAGCAAACAGGAAGACGACCTGTATTATTTACGTGATGATAACCAACATGGATTCAAAAGCTTGTGGCTTGTTAATCAATCTTCAGGAAGATTAGGAAAGCAAGCCATGTCAATGTGTTGTTAATGTGTTATCTGCACATAGCACACTACCACCAATCCTAACATCTTCGAGGAGATTAGGAATGAAAGCCAAGTCAAGATGCTTATCCCCACCCACTAACACCAATCCTAATATCCGTTTTGCCTCCTGTCCTGGTATTGACTATCTAATTTTCATGACACCTAAAATCCATCCCGTGTGTTGACCTTTTCCTGGTCCAAGAAAGACATCTTCAGATCCATTCCAAACTATGCTTGCTAATGAGAGGAGCTTTCAAACAAACGGTGATTTTCACAAATCATCCATACAGGAAATGAAGACCTTGAGACAAATCATCTCCTCACCAAAAATGAAGAGCTTGACAGAGGATGATTAAATAACCACTTAACTGTGATAAGAATCAATTTCCAATTTTTGTTATTAATTCATCTTCCACCATAATGTTAATACATCAGGAACTTGCGAGATGCTAGCTTGAAAAGGCCAAAATAACTATTGTTCCTATACAGCTCTAGATGGAAATCTTCATTATCTGGATAAAATGCTAATTTCTGATTGTTCATTGATCTTCAGCTATTCTTTTTATTCGTTTAGCTTTTATTTTGATTACATTTCTACTTGATCTTTTACTTAAAACAGATCGACTGAAGCTCGTATCATGTACGAAAAGCTCCAGTCACACCCAAATGTCGAAGTGAGCAAGAAGGCAAAGCAGTTTATGTTTGGGTTTAAGGTAATACAATGTCATCCGGCGCTCATATGTTTACATACATTTTCATCTCTTCAGGATAGTGAAGTATCATTTCCTTATTCATGCAGGCAATGGAAATGATGAAAATCTCAAGATCTTCCTCTGCTGTGACAGGCTATGAGAATTACTTTGATGCATTCGTGGAAGAAAAACCAAACTACACTGTAAGTGACGGGGGTAAACATGAAGATTCTTTGAATCAGATTTTCCCGTATGTGATGTTTCTTTTATCTCCCATTGCTATCTTCCTCCTTGCAGTTGCAAGAAAAGGATCTTGAGATTTGACTCGAAGGAATATAAATAAATCATGTCAATATTTTACAACTTAGATATCTAGGTTTTAAGTTCGGGTTGAATGGGACTTTGAGTCCATTTTTCCTATTCCGAATCAAAATTTTAAGCTTGGATCAAAAGATTCAAACCAAATTATATTTTAGTTGTGGTTTGGATTGAGTCTGTTACCCACCGAACTAGAGCATTATTTTCCTATTTTCCCCATATCATTTTTATAATATGTACGCCCACATTAATGCAACTTATAATCTAGCATTACATCAAATTTGTAACTCTTTATTAAGCATTATAAGTTTATTTATATTAGTGTCCATCAATAGTTTAGTTTTAAGATTTTTTTTAGTTGTGTTTAACTTTGACATTTTTCCAAGTGATCATCCAATAATAATTTCAAGTGATCATCTGAATTTTATGGTATTGCAAGTACTATATTTATTTAATATAAGATAAAAACGTACTCTAGCCATTGAACTTGGGTTTAATGCTTATGTGTTGGTGAATACAATGAGAGAAGCTAACCACAAGGTGAAAGAGGGTGAAAGAGGTCAACCATGGCTACATAATGAAAAGTCAGCATCGTTGCCTGAGAATGCCATTGCTTTATTTGGATCGGTGCTTTGCCAGATAAAATAGTTTGGCGGAATCATACTATATAAAACTTACAATATTAAGCATTGCATGGGTAAAAAATATGCTTACTCAAGCGAGAAGTCATGAGGCGTCATCTTCTCTCATTATCAACCTTGAACTCTCAACTTGAATAACGAAAACCTATTCAGGATGAAAATTCTCGACTTCGATTTGCAGAGGCGAGAACTGCATCCATCAAGATCCCACGGAATCCTCCTTTCTCTAACTCATGGATTCCTGCTATGGTAGTTCCAGCTGGGGAAGCAACATCATCTTTCAGCTGGGCAGGATGTTTTCCAGAACGTTGGACCATTGTGGCGGCTCCGAGAACCTGCAAAGGAAACGTAACTCGTAGGTCATTTTCTCAAGGATCATCTCAGAACATTGAATTATCTTGTGTAAGAACCCTTGCACAGTACACTTACTCTGCTCCCTAAGAAAAACCTTACACCTTCTGCGAGAATAGAAATTAAATGCTTAAAGCATGTTTTAATGAGTTTTCAAGATGCTTTGATATTTAGCAAAATAAATCAAAACTATTTGACCGTACAAACCAAGAGTAAGCTAAGTTAAAGTAAAGAAGCAAGAAAATTCAGACCTAAGAATCATGTGAACCTTCAGCAACCAAAAAGAGGCATCATAAAACTTGTTTTTCACTATAAATATAATATCAAGTGGTATTGAGTTATCTTAACACGAGAGGAGGAGACGACGACAACAACATCAACAACATAGAGCTCCAAGAATGTTAATTTTAAAATCCCAGAAGAAAAAAATCACGTTATGCCAAAAAAAATTCCCGATGGATTACACAATAGAAAACACAATGTGGTTACTTACAGTCTGAGATGCCAGGCTCATAGAAAGATCTCTTGGAAGACCAGCAGCCACTCCACCATCAGCCAATGCCTCTATAGCAAGGTACAGATAAGCTGGACCACTTCCACTGAATTCATAAAAGCGATATCAATACAAAATTTGAACTTGCAACTACAATTTAGGAAGTAGGGAATAATTGAACATAAAATGTCCTTTCATTATTTTCTGGAACTATCAGTAGCATACCTTAAGCCAGTTACGCCATCAAAATATTTTTCATCAATCCTCCATATTTTTCCAACAGCTCCAAATATGCTGGCCACAACTTCACCGTCAGCTTCTGTAGCCTTTTCTCCCAAGCACATAACTAGAACCATATCATATTATCATGCATGTTATTATCTAATACTTTGTCCATATTTCTAGAATATGAACCAAAATGTTACAAAATGTCTTTCAGCAAGTTACCAAAGAATAGAGAGATTTAACCGAATTTTTTTAGGGTGACCAAATACCCGCCCCCATCACAATATGGATCGTAAGGTCTTTCTGACATGCTTGATTAAAATATAGGATGGCAAGAGAAGGTGGCAGTGCAGGAGATGACAGAAATTAAATTTCATGAGGGATTGCACATAAATATAGTTTGGTGTGAGGGAGGAATGTCAGCTGATGTCAACTGTGGTCATTGACAACTCTGGTCGTTACAATCATAGATCTACTATCATTTGCAAAAATCTCTTCCAATGGATACCATCAAAGACAACTTATTTAATAAAAAAGAAAGTTAATCAATCGAGAGTACACAGTGATTGTTTTTTCAAATTTGAAAACAATAACAAATATAAGTATAAATATGCAGTATTACCTGTTATAAAAGTACAAATAACATAATGAACTCTGTAGTCACATGCTGATGATATATCTCTACCATTACGGAAGTTGCAAGAACATCCAATATGAAATACCTCCTAGCTATTACACGGGAAAAAACATGGTAAAGTTTAACATCGTCAACAGCACAATATACCAAGCTTCAACACGTAAAATGTTATAACAAACAAAAAGGGAAAAACAAGCATTTCAATGAGAATAAAGCATGCACTTGAAGGTCTCAAACTAATAAATAAATGTTGCGAACGGAATGCAATAGAATACAGGCACAAAGGAAGAATGTAGAAATAACACGTTACGGTGGTTTTACACATTTCTTCAAGGCTTTAAATTTCCAGAAAACATTCCAGTTCCAACAGTCTAACGCATGATATTTGGACCAATTGGTTCGTTGAGAGACTTACGGGTGGCAGAAACTGGGAAAAGTTTTATAGTTCCATACATCAGTTCCATTTTGAAATCAAATGTCTCCAAGAGAAGAAAGGGCATTCAGGTATCAGATTAACATTATTGTAAAAAAAGCAGTAAAAAACAAAAAGGCACAGCACAGAATGTGATACACATAGATAAAGTAAAACTAAACTTAAAACCAATTACTTTGAACTTTATGCATTACCTGAAGCTGCTTCTCCAACAGCTGAAGGAGTATTTGGCATTACTCTGACAAAACGTCCATGACCAGACAATTCCTAGAAAATTTGTGAATAACAAAGGCATAGATAACAGTAAGTTATGACATCAAATACCAGTATAAAGAAGAGATAACAGAGATGGCATTTAAAGAAGCTTTTAAACCTAAAGATACCCGTCTAAATTAGTTCGGAAATGAAATAAAAAATGATGGATGGCAGTTGTACTGATCGAGTGATTGTGGACATCTAGGTAGACAAAATCACAAAAGGAGCAAGAATAGAAGCTATGTTATTTCACGTACAGCTAAAAGAGAAAGTTCATTATTAGCGTTTGTTTTTACTTCCCACGGGATACCATTACAATACACATACTCCAACACTTCCCCAGTTCCATATCTTCTTTGGTAGTCTAGCATTCCTTGGTGGATGTCAGTTATTAAAAAAATCCAGAGGAATCAAGAATGCACAAAGTAAAACTACACCTAAATCCAGAGTTTGCATTATAATCACCTCAACTTTTGGACATCTGAATCATTTTATATCACCTATTAAAATACATATGGCAAACTTCTAGATATGCCACGGAGGAAACATGATTCATGATGGAACTAACTGAAATGGAGGAACCAAAGTAGCCAAGGAGATGGATAAACAATGTGATGGTGATGAAAGAACACGTGCATGAAAATCTGACAGAAATCCCATTCATTGAAGAAAAAGAAGAAAAACAATCAAATTGCTGGCCATGTTGATGGTGGATCAAAAGCATATTTTGTTATCAATCTAAAGCAAAGTGTACCTAATAATAACCTGTGCATTGTAAAGATACAAAATAGTGAAGGCACTTGAAAAAAATGTAGAAACCTGCAAGTCTTTAAGCTTGATTCCTGCAGCAATGGAGACCAGAATTTGGTCTTCTTTTAAAAGTGGCTTCAGCTCCACAAGGACCTTCTTAACTGCATTATGACATTGTGCTCAACTAACAACAGCAAAAAGGCATGGGATTGGGGACCATATATGTAGAATTAACAAAAATAATCTAGAAATATATATAATAATGTATATTTTCTTTCCGTTAAAACTGAAACCACTAACTCAATATTCGAGAATGTTTGTTACAAAAATTGGCAGCATATAAGAGTGGTTTAATGAACAGAGAACTTATGTACTTGCAAAAATTAAGATGCAGGAAGGTTTTGTAATATGAAGAAGAAGAAAAATCGATAACTTTCAACCATTTATCTACGTCGTCTTATTTACTTGTGTTCTTTGCATTTCCCAAAAGAAAAGGAATGACAACTCATTCTACCATTTCCTTAGGGAAAATCAACAATCACACGATAGCAACTCTTCCTGCATCTACATAGCGAAGTTATGCAAAAATAACGAATGAAAGCTTGGACTTGCCATTCACTGTAGGAAAGCTTGGACTTTCCATTCACTGTACCTATTTAGTCAACTCTTTGAGCTTCTATGAAGCATAAGAAACAAGTCTAAATCGACTACCATTGAAAGCACATTGTCAACTAACGACTGCAGGAATGTTCAGCTTGTTTCATTTTCTAACTTGTAACTTCGACAGAGTTGAACACTTGTTAGTTTAAAAAAACTCAACACAGGATAGGAAATCATTGTATTGGGTGACGACACTTTCACAATGACAAGGTAAAATCCATTCGGCTATCAGTTTGTTTCGAAACATTCATCTCCCAACTGAAGAAAGAAAAAAAGTTGAGTATACCATGTCAAGAAAGTTAAATTATATCAAAACAATCATGGCATACATTCCAACTTACATTCTCGAAATCCTAATGATCTAAAAACAGCAGCAATTCAAACCCACCTTTCACAGTCCATATCTGTCCACCAGTGGTGGCTCCAGACCTTTCACCAGCAGTTAGACTTCTCCAACTTTTAGGTTACTCGATCTAGAGTGTGCTAATTATACAATTTTGACAATACCATCTTCGACAGACAATTAACAAACAATAACCATTGTTACTCGATCTTTTCCCGATTACTCAAATTTTTTGTCAAGAACTGAACCACTACCATACCATATCACCTCCACGACTCCAATTAAAACATTGATAATTCCAAAATAAACATCAAACAACAAACAGAAAAAAGTTAATCGCGAGCATACCTACTTGAGGTTTGACCGACACCACAACCACGCTGGATCCTTCAACCACCTGTTCAGAAACCAAACCATAAAATCCAAAAAAAAAACGGATTTCACCAGAACCAAAGCGGAGAAGAGAAAACAACACACCTGCTGGTTGGAGTCGACGATCTGGACCCCGAAGGATCTGAAGACGTCCTGGCGGTCGGGGCGGGAGTGGGACGTCCGGATCCGGGACGGAGGGAGGACGCCGGAGCTGGCGACGCCTCTGGCGATGCTCTCAGCCATCTTCCCGGCGCCGACGAACCCTAGACTGTAGCCTTCCGGCAGAGGTTTCAGAGCCATTGGTTGTGAGTGAGGTTCAGTTGGTTTCGTCGGAATTTCGACTGAAATGGTTTCTTCGCTGAAAAGATTTCCGGGGAAGCAAGGGTTTTATACTCTCTCTTCACAGAAGAAAAAAAATCTTTTATTTTATCTGTGCATTTTAAATTCTTAACATACAAATTGAAATTCTAGACTCAACCCCTTATTTTTGTTATCTCAAGATAAGATAACTAATTCGAATTGATTGTACATCTCTTGTTTCTAATATCTTGTTATTAATAATAAATATCTATAATAACTTTTCAGACAAATTTAAAGTACGAGTTTATTGAAACCATAATTATTCACTACAAATCCATTATTAAAATGTTTAAGTAGGAAGCGTTGCTGTAGAATTCATGTTCTTATAAATAACATTACAACCATTTTATGTCAAGCAACGTGGGATTATAATTAGAATGTTACACGTATGTAACGTTAAATCGAAGAAGATCCAAGAGAGATGGATTAATCGTGATTTTAAGTATTATAACAGCGGCGTACAAATGTTTAAGTATTATAACAGCGACGTACAAATGTTGTGAACTTGTGATACGTTTAGGGTTGTCTAAGTTCTGCTCGAATCGATAGATCGCTCGATGTTCGCTCGGATCGGTTAGTAACGAGCCGAGCACGAGCAGACCCCGCTCGCTCGATGCTCGCTCGGTGTTCGCTCAATTATCGCTCGAAACCTGATTATTATATCCAATTATTTGATTAACCTGAATATTCTATCCAATTACCCAATCGGTAAAGTGTTAAACTCATTTAATAAACTAATTTACCAAATCCAACAATTTATTTGACAAACCAAAATACTCATAAGAATCATAACCTTATTAGTCAGAAAGTTTTCGTTTTCCATTATTGTTATTTCCTTTCGTTTTCTTGTTCTTTTCTACACCAAAAGTTCAAATAAATTAAGGTTTGGGTCAGGTAGATGATCTTATTTATAAGATGTTGATGTTGTGAATTGTCCTATAATTTAGGATGTTGTATTTGATTTTAAGATTGTGTTGATTTTGTTTGATCCAAGTGTATAATCTTATTTATAAGATGTTGATGTTGTCGTATAATTTATAAGATTGTGTTTTATTTTAGGTGTTAATTTTAAAATTATGTTAGTAATTATTATTATATTTGTCTTAAGAAATCTTATAATTTACTTGTTAGGACAACATTATTAGCAATTCAATACCCAAAAAAAGGTTCGGGTTAACAAGCCGCTCGTGAGCTACTCGCGAGCAGGTCGAACCGAGAACGAGCAGAATTTTCCGCTCGAAACTCTTAACGAGCCGATCTTAAGCAAGCTCAGATCGCTCGTTTAGAGATCGATTACACCCCTAGATGCGTCACATGTTCCCACAATATTATATCGGATTTTTTTTCAAAATAATCAAAAAAATTAAAATTTTGAAAAATATGCACCACAGATTTTTTTTTGACAAAATATGCACATTGAAAATGACACATCAGGTGTCGTTTTTATCTCAATTGAAAACAGCATCAAAGTTGTCTTTTTCTTCAATTCTTCTAAATCCGTTTTTTTCATTTATGCTCCTCTTCTCTCCAGCAATTTCAGGTATTTTTAGACTTTTTTTGTTAATGTTCTGCTTTATTAGTTTATATTTATGTGCATTTGATTGGTTTGGTTTGGTTAGGATTTGTGTGGATTTGTTTGATTTGGATTGGATTGATTGATATTTGGTTAATGAGTTTACATTGTTTTGTTTAATTAATCATGTGTGGATGATGTTATATTGTTATGATTAATTAATCTTGTGTAGATTTGATAGGTTGATTAATGGATCAATTAAACTCCAAAGTCCCAATTTAATGAGTTTACATTGTGTGGATGAGTTTCGCATTGTGTGAATTTGTGTTAAACCAATTAAAGTTAATGATCAATGTTGTAGTTGTTGAAATTTGGTTGATTGTTAATAATGTCTAAAATTTGTTTGGATTGTATTATTTAAACCAAATAGCACGTAATTCTTTTTTTAATTATGTTTCAACAATTTCCAAAATTTCGACTTCACACGATTTTCACGGTCATGTTGACCTTTCAGTGTTAGTACTACAGAAAAATTATAGATCATCTTCGATTCTCGAAAATATAAGTGTTTTGATTTTTAATTTCAAAATTCTGTGTATCGGTATTGGTTTATATTAGACCTAAAGTAATTAATTTTCTTTTTCAGGAGCCTTTGACGGATATTAAATGTGTCAAGTACGTCATTCAGTTCAACACATGGAATGTGCAAAATGAAAGGGTATGAGATTTGTTAGTGATTGTGGGATTTAGCACCGTGTCTCGATTGCAACAACTGCAACTGGATTGGAATCTGATATGTGCTGTTGTGAAGAGGTGGAAGTCTGAGACACACACCTTCCATTTTAGACACAGGGAGATGACCATCACGCTACAAGACGTAGTTATACTTAGTGGTCTTCGTGTTGACAGTTTGGCGGTGTGTACAACCTTAGATCATGATTGGACTCAGGTTTGCATGAATTTGTTGGGTGCTGAAGAAGAAGAAGCGACATTTGCAGTGAAAGGTGGATATGTGTCATTGCAGTTGTTGCAGCAAAATTATCAAGTTGTCGAGTCAGATGCAACAGATGAGCAGGTTATGCAGCACACGAGAGCCTACATTTTGTTTCAGTTAGGCTCCGGGATAATATGCGATAATAGTGGAAACAAAGTCCACCTTAGATATTTACTGTTGGTGGAGAACATATTTGAATGTGAAAACTACAGTTAGGGAGCTACATCATTAGTTGTTTTGTACCAATATATGGACCAGGCATGTCTGAAAGGAAAATTAGTTGGTTTCCTTACATTGTTACAGATATGGTGTTGGGAACATCTTCATGTTGGACGGCCATTTGGATTTCCTGGTGTGCAACTTCCATTGTGTCCTTTAGGTTCACGTTGGCAGAGTCCTAGGTCGTGGGCAAACAATGTGAAGACGGCTCAGATTGAATTTTACATAAATGAGTTGGACGTTCAAGAAGAAAGTCAAGTTTGTTGAAACCCGTACGAAGAAGTAGATCTGATGATGTTACCTACTGATTGCCGCCAAAGACATGAAGTCTGGATAAGCCGAACGTGGATTGTTTGTTTCGGAGTTGCTGTCATGCACGTTCCAGACAGGGTGATGCGTCAGTTTCGATTGTGGCAACATATTCCAGAATTAATGGAGATTTGCAAGATGAAAAAGACTCAGGGGAAGCCCAGAGTAAACTGGTTGTAAGAGCAACAGTTATACAATCAAGGATGGTCACGTCGACGAGAGTTTGTGCAGATCGAGACTCCTTCACTGTCAGAAGATTTAGATGTTTGCAGACGTATTTACATGGAGTGGTACTGGCAGATTACGGTTCGATGGCTGACGAGAAGAGTTCAAAATGCAGAATTACTGAATTATAGGCATCTAGCTACTAGAGATCGAACTTGGTAAGAAATGAAAATCTTATAATTTTAGTTAAGCTTCTGATTTGCACTTTCTAATCATAAATGTGTTTTTTCTGGCAGCTTCACGGCTTACACAACTTACATGAAGATATTCACTATCTTGAAGGGATGTATTCTTCACACAGGCTCACTCAGTCATTAACGGCAAAATTGAAGAAAAGGATCAAGGAAATGATCACGTGCTTCAAGAGTCTAGATCCGTCATTCAAACTGTCACAAGATGTGTGCTCCCAACCAGATCAAACAGATTCTGAGGAAAATCTCCCAGAAATAGGAGTGTCACTTGATAAAGATGATAATTTCATTTTCACCGGAGTGTCTGCCAACGATGGAGGGATTCTGACTCAAGAATCGGGCGATACTACGTTCTTTCAAGGCGAGGGTTCTTCATTTCACGTGAGCGAAGGTTCAGGATTTCAAGCTCCTGAAGTCGAAAGAGGTGTTGCTGGTGGGGTTGTTGAAGACAATACTGGTGTGATAACCCAGGTTTACAGTCGTCGCCGTTTGAATGCCCCACGAGGAGGTGGACGAAATAAAATTTCTACTAAAGTTTTTTCTCCACATTAGTTGTAATTACATTTTGGTTTAAGTGCATTTTGGTTAAGAACAATTTAATGTGTTAAGAACAATTTTATTTTTCGATTTAATTGTCTGAAATGTCTTGTATGTTTGTTATTGTACGAGATTCGAATTGCATTTTTCCTCATAGGTGTACAAGACTTGGATTTAAAGTCCAAGAGAATGTTTACAAAAACAGATTTCTATGATTTTTGCCTTCTGCAAAAATGGCACTAGTAGTGTCGTTTTTGCTTGAATAAACACAACACTACTAGTGTTGTTTTCATTTTATGAAAACGGCTAGAGCAGTGCCATTTTCGTTCAAGTAAAACAACACTAGTAGATCTGTTTTTGCATAAGACAGTATTCCAAAGTGTTCGCTTTGGTCGTTTTGGTTTTCAACACAAGTATTTATGTCTTAAGATTCATTTCACAACACAAGTATTATCGTTCTTGTAGCGATGATTAACATAAAATATTGTTCCCTTACATGGGGTACAAGGAAAATTTAGGGTCAAATAAAGATCACGAAATGAACATACTAAATAGTCTCTTTACATGTTTTCCTGTTATGACCTAACTTGCGACAACGCTCACATCGTATTACTCGTCCACTTTGTTCGTCCATGTTGTTTCTGATGCTCTTTGTTTTCGATCGGCCACTTCATCTTACGATAGAAGGTGTTATTAATGTTATATGGCATTCCTCTGCCCAAAACCTTTCGTCTATTATTGAAAAGAAAATAGGTGCATATGCTTTCCTGTAAGCTTGGGTGGTTAGGTATTCCGAGACGATTCGCGAAGTATGAATGTTCGCGTGGCGGTTGCTGCATACGGTCAACACATGTGAGCATGGAATGTGGTGTGCATCTATGAACCCACAGGAGCATGTTGGGCCCGACTCAGTCAAAATAACCTGATAGCTACGAGATTGGTTGCTTTCGACACTGAAGATGTTATGACTATGTCTAGTGACACAAAACTGTGCAGTCAACTGTCATTGGTTTGTGATTTCATCATTGATTTTTTAGGATATGTCAATATCATATTCTCCCCTTCCTCTCTTCTACTGACAAAATATTTATTCAGTCGCAGATAAGTCATCATGATGAGAGGACAAATATTAGACATAAAACATCTTAAATTACGATAAGATGTTTCATCAACTCTGTATACTTGTTCCAATGCTTTCTTGCGGGTGTACCAAGTTTTGTCATACTTGATATCTATGAAGTAATGAGTCTTCACTAAAGCTTGAATTTCTGCAGGAGTAATGGTTATGTTTGTTCGAATGGTTGCAAGAATCATGCTAGAAATTAAACCAGCATCAAATTGCACGTGGTCATGCAAAAGGCCCTCGTTACTGTTGGCTTTTTGGCCTTAATCCGTATTTTGATGATGTAATTAAACCTAATCTTAATAAGGACATGTAGATTAGCACATGTAGTATAATAGTATACATGTTGTATTGTGCTAACATCTACAGGTGATCAAGACTCAAGAAAGAAGAAAAATCAAGTCAAGACATGTAATCAAGCTAGGATTGAAGACATGTAATTTTACCTTTCTTTGAGAATTAGGAACTTATGTGAATTGAGCATAACTTAAGCTAATATGCATGCATTCACACACTAGGTTCCTTTTAGGAGTCACACACAAAATATCATATAATTTGGACTCCATTAGATCACCTAAACACCTAAAACATTGGTCGCCAGTCTGCCTGAGTTCGGTCGACCGTTCACCTTTTGGTCGACCGGTTATACACAATTTTTGTTATACCAGACCAATCCGTTCAACCGATCACACATCTATTTAACCGATTACCCAGACCTGTTCGGTCGACCGGTAAACCTTCGGTCGACCGTTTCGTTTGCTGTTTTTGGTAAAAATACGACCGTTTTATTTGTCGTATTATACAACGGTCGTATACACATTTTTCTCAATATATACCCCCATATACATTAGAACCGGTCGAACCATTTGCCTAGTTCGGTCGACCGTTCAAATAGGTAAAATCTACCTGCTATCGGTCGACACAAGTTTGTCCAACCGATCAAGATTTCTCTCTACCGAACCCAGTAGTTCGGTCGACCGGTACCTGCTCGGTCGACCGTTGACCTATAGAACTTAAGTGATTCGGTCGACCAGTACCTATGTTCGGTCAACCGATCCATCAACAGACTCAAGGGTTCGGTCGACCGATACACCTTTCGGTCGACCGTTTCTGGACAGATTTCTGCACCCGATTTTCTGCTTTGTGTATCTTGCACAAAACCCAATCAAATCTTGTCCAAACGGCTAGAAATCTTTAGGAGCTTATAAATAGAGGTTCACACTTAGTTTTCCACAAGATTTCACAACTCCAAAGTGTCAAACTTATAGTGAGATTTTCCACAACCTCAAAGCTCCCAATTAGTGATTCCAAAGCCTAATTTCCACATCCTTCATCATACATTCATATTAGCATCTGTTGTGCTCAATACTAGAAGAGTGAGTTCCACTCCAATTGTTGTCAAGAGAGCAAGGGTCTTGGTGAAAGCCCAAGACAAAGTGAGCAAGGGTCTTGGTGTAAGCCCAAGACAAAGAAGCAAGGATTTCGGTGAAAGCCCGAAGTGATTCTCTCGGTTTGTGAGAGGTGGTGCCAAGCTCGGCGAGGGTTGTTCGCGAGCTTGAAGACTTGTAAAAGGCGTTGCTCCCGGCCCGGAACGGGGAGGCATAGTGAAGACGCAAGAGGAGCTCGAACGGGGATTCGAGAGGGGCTTGCAAGAGAGGACGTAGGCGCGGCCGAACCTCTGTAAATCTGGTGTCTTCTTGTTTGGTTTGCATTGCCTTCCTACTTGTGTTTGATTTGTTTTTAATTTCCGCTGCAATTCTTTGATCAATCAACCAAGTAGTTAATTAGGGCTTAATCGTGATTAGTTTGTAGACCCACACGATCCTACATTTGGTATCAGAGCCTTGTTCGTTAATTTTGTTCTTAATCGATAAATTAACATGGCTCTTAATGCATCCACACCTTTAGAATCTTGTAAACCACCACACTTTGATGGAAATAATTTTGTTTCATGGAAAAGTAAAATGATATCATTTATTAAATCCATGAACATTAACATGTGGTTTATGATTCAAACTCCATATGAATCACCTAGATATGATTTTAGTAAATGGAGTTTAGAAGATGAGAAAAATGCATCCCTAAATGCTAAGGCTATGAATGTCATATTTTGTGCATTAGGAGATGAACTTTTTAATGTTGTTTGCTCATGTGATAGTGCTTATTCAATATGGCAAACATTAGAAAAGAATTTTGGTGAAGGAGATTCACCAACCGGGAAGAAGGGAGAAGCAAATCCTAAGGATGTAGCTCAAGCAAAGAAAATGGAGATTAACTCAACATCTTCATCATCATTAAGCTCATCCGATGGAGAAAGTGAAGATGAGGTATCCTCTAGCTCTTCTTCAAGTAGTAGTTCAAAAGATAATGCCCATGATTTTAATGAACTACAAAATGCATTTCAAAGATTATTTGAAAAATATAAAGAACTTCACAAGACTAATCAATTAGCAAATGAGCAAATCCATGATCTTAAATGTCAAAATGCATCTATCTTAGATGATAAAGTTGATTTGCTTGCTAAAATTGAAGTTCTAACTTTAGAGAATGCATGCTTGAAGGAAGAAAATTTAAATGTTAAGAATACATCATCTCATGCAATTGATAGTCATATGCTAGAAATTGACACTAATGACTTGCTTATTAAACTTGATAAATCTCATTTAGAAAGCAAACAATTATTACATGACTTAAATTGCATGAATGAAAAGGTTGCAAACTTAGAGATTCACATGCTTAACATGAATGAAAAGCATAATTCTATGATTAAAAATCTAAATTGCTTAAATGAATCTCTAGCAACTAAAAACAGTGAACTTAATGTCTTAAATTAAAATTTGTCAAATAAATTGCATAAGTTCACACATGGCAATAAAAACAATTTTTATGTTAAAAACTTTCCTATTCAAATTAATGTTAAGCATAATTTTGCCATGAAAAAGAAAGTAAGTGTAGAGGTACCAAAATCAACTTGGATTTGGGTACCAAAAGCTAAACTTAATGGACCCAAGCAAAAATGGGTACCAAAATCTACACTTGTAGGAGCTTGAGGAAGAGATTGGTGGTGACCGGGTGAGCCAAAGCGTCGAATTCGAATCCGGTTGCATCACCAAATCAAGATTGGAGCTATTCAAGATTCAAGTTTGGTATAAAATTTCTATCTCTAAAATTTCTGAAAAATAGCTCTAATCTAGTTTATATGCTAAATTGTCATATCTTTAGAAGTTCAATTCATTGCAAATCATATACCCCATTCATTGCAAATCATTTACCACATTCATTGATTTTAAATGTCAAATTTTTTAAATGGATGTTAGAATAAGGCTTAAGTTGAAACTTAAATGAACTTAATTTCATCATACTCATTGTTTCCATTTAGCCTTATTGATAGGGGGAGCTTAAATGTTATATCTTTTATTAGAGTAATGAAGTGCAAAATTTAGGGGGAGCATCTTCATTACAAATGACATCCTAAATTGAACTCAAATAGTTATATATAATTCTCAATGGGGGAGAAATTTAAATTCATATATTACATTGATTGTTGTATTTTTTGATGGATGTCAAAGGGGGAGAAGTAATAGATTAGGGATACTTGAAATATACATGAAATTGTCAAGAAAAACTATGCACATCCATAGGGGGAGCATTTATATGCATAGTTAACTTATACATTTTTCAAGTATTAGGTTGGTTTAAGATATAGGTTGCCATCATCAAAAAGGGGGAGATTGTTGGCTTTTTGGCCTTAATCCGTATTTTGATGATGTAATTAAACCTAATCTTAATAAGGACATGTAGATTAGCACATGTAGTATAATAGTATACATGTTGTATTGTGCTAACATCTACAGGTGATCAAGACTCAAGAAAGAAGAAAAATCAAGTCAAGACATGTAATCAAGCTAGGATTGAAGACATGTAATTTTACCTTTCTTTGAGAATTAGGAACTTATGTGAATTGAGCATAACTTAAGCTAATATGCATGCATTCACACACTAGGTTCCTTTTAGGAGTCACACACAAAATATCATATAATTTGGACTCCATTAGATCACCTAAACACCTAAAACATTGGTCGCCAGTCTGCCTGAGTTCGGTCGACCGTTCACCTTTTGGTCGACCGGTTATACACAATTTTTGTTATACCAGACCAATCCGTTCAACCGATCACACATCTATTTAACCGATTACCCAGACCTGTTCGGTCGACCGGTAAACCTTCGGTCGACCGTTTCGTTTGCTGTTTTTGGTAAAAATACGACCGTTTTATTTGTCGTATTATACAACGGTCGTATACACATTTTTCTCAATATATACCCCCATATACATTAGAACCGGTCGAACCATTTGCCTAGTTCGGTCGACCGTTCAAATAGGTAAAATCTACCTGCTATCGGTCGACACAAGTTTGTCCAACCGATCAAGATTTCTCTCTACCGAACCCAGTAGTTCGGTCGACCGGTACCTGCTCGGTCGACCGTTGACCTATAGAACTTAAGTGATTCGGTCGACCAGTACCTATGTTCGGTCAACCGATCCATCAACAGACTCAAGGGTTCGGTCGACCGATACACCTTTCGGTCGACCGTTTCTGGACAGATTTCTGCACCCGATTTTCTGCTTTGTGTATCTTGCACAAAACCCAATCAAATCTTGTCCAAACGGCTAGAAATCTTTAGGAGCTTATAAATAGAGGTTCACACTTAGTTTTCCACAAGATTTCACAACTCCAAAGTGTCAAACTTATAGTGAGATTTTCCACAACCTCAAAGCTCCCAATTAGTGATTCCAAAGCCTAATTTCCACATCCTTCATCATACATTCATATTAGCATCTGTTGTGCTCAATACTAGAAGAGTGAGTTCCACTCCAATTGTTGTCAAGAGAGCAAGGGTCTTGGTGAAAGCCCAAGACAAAGTGAGCAAGGGTCTTGGTGTAAGCCCAAGACAAAGAAGCAAGGATTTCGGTGAAAGCCCGAAGTGATTCTCTCGGTTTGTGAGAGGTGGTGCCAAGCTCGGCGAGGGTTGTTCGCGAGCTTGAAGACTTGTAAAAGGCGTTGCTCCCGGCCCGGAACGGGGAGGCATAGTGAAGACGCAAGAGGAGCTCGAACGGGGATTCGAGAGGGGCTTGCAAGAGAGGACGTAGGCGCGGCCGAACCTCTGTAAATCCGGTGTCTTCTTGTTTGGTTTGCATTGCCTTCCTACTTGTGTTTGATTTGTTTTTAATTTCCGCTGCAATTCTTTGATCAATCAACCAAGTAGTTAATTAGGGCTTAATCGTGATTAGTTTGTAGACCCACACGATCCTACAGTTACTACAGGTGTGTTCAGACTTGTACTTTTTAAATTGAAAATATTTTTTACTCCGACTGTAAGAGTCATGTATCCTCTATTCACACTCCTTTTTCAAACAAACAACTGTAAATCTTTTTGGCCCAGACGTTAACACTTTGAATTAGACACTTTTTCGCAAATGTCATTCTTTCAACTCATGCAACAAATCTTTTTTGTTGAGAAAGTTCTATGCAACTAATAACTTCGCTCATCTTCTAAGTTATCGTATTCAGTGTACGCAGCAATACGTTCATCGGCATTTCCAATGACTAAATCTTCAATCCAGTTCTCGTCAGGCTCTATGTCTGGTAAGTGCCTCAAACCTGGTAGTACTGGCAATGGCGGAAATTCATTACTAACGATGGTTTTATGTATGTTGCTATCAGGTTCTCGATTCACTGCGTCTTCCATATTATGAAACATGTTCTGCAGCTCCGGAAGTGGGGTTGAATTTACATCAACAATGTCTATCTCATCATCATTCATCTGATCATCTGCCTCATCATCACCTGTCTCATCACTCTCAGCATCTTCTACATGTCTTCCTTGGGAATGTAATTGAACTACGTCTGCTTCATAATTACTATATATATCCACTAGTGTGCTTATATAGTCAAAATAGGACTGAGGAACTGCCGACGACGGATCTGCTTCATATTGGTTATATGTTTGTGTCATTTATTGATAATCCTCAGTCAACTAACTTTGGTGTAAAGTATAATGATTGAGTCGTTTCTGAACAAACAATACAACCATATTCATGAAGTTAAATAAAGATAGCATCGTAGTCGTGCTCTGATCATCAAAAATTTCAACATATGTATATTTTTCATACGGTGGTCATTTGCAAGTTAACTTCAGATCAAACTCTCCTTCTCGGAAACCACAAACTCGACAAATTGTTTCACATAGATCATCATATCGCATTTCAGTATTAACATTAAGCATCTGTTTGTAACTATCTTCATATTCTGGTACCCCATCTACGAATGTAACAATTCCATCGAAAAAACCCATAACCAATCCGATACCGGAGCTCATTACTTCGAGTCTATAAAATCTACTATTCATATATGTGTAGGATCGTGTGGGTTATGGGTCCACTAATCACTTTTAAGCTAATCACCTACTTGTTTAAACAATCGAGTAAATGCAGCGGAATTTAAAACAAATACAAGTAGGGAAGGAATACAATGCAAACCACAAAAGACGCGGCGATTTTATAGAGGTTCGGCACCCCACCCGGGTCCTAGTCCTCTCTTGTAAGCTCCGCTCGACTCCGCGAGCTCCGCCTACGTCTTCACTAACCACTCCCCGTTCCGGGCCGGGAGAGAACGCCTTTACACCACAAGCAACGCGAACAACCCTCGCTTGCTTGAATTCTTCCTCTCACAATCCGAGAGGGACACTTCGGGCTTTCACCGAAGTCCTTGCTTCTTTTGACAACACTTGTAACTGAGTGGGATTCACTCTCTAATTGAGCACACTTTGAGTAGGATGAGTATATGATCAAGTGTGTGAAGTTTAGGCTTAAAGAGTGTAGAATTGGGAGCTTTGAGGATTGAGGTTTCTCTCTAATGTATTGGGACAATTGGAGTTGGAGAGTTGTGTTAACAACAAGTCTTGATCCTCTATTTATAAGCTCCTAAGGTTTTCTAGCCGTTGGGGATAGATTTGATTGGGTTTTGTGCAAGATACACAAAGCAGAAAATCGGGCTGCAAATCTGTCCAGAACCGGTCGACCGAAACTACTAAACCGGTCGACCGTTCACTTGATTTCAAGGAGAACGGTCGAACAAAAGAATATTCGGTCGGACAAACGAGCTAGAACTTAACTCTACTTAAGTGAATCGGTCGAACCAAAGTATGGAGCGGTCGACCGAAAAGGGGATTCGGTTGAGACAAAGGTCAATCGGTCGAACGAGAAATGTGTCGACCGATAGCAGGGAATTTTGTTTCTTGAAGAAATGTTCAACCGGTCGACCGAAACAAGGTCGTCGTTCGACCGGTTACCGAATGTATTTTGGGGTTAAGTTTGTTTTATACGAATACGACCGTTATAGGAATACGACAAGAAAAACGGTCATATTAAAATCCGGGATCGGTCGACCGAAAATGTAGAACCGGTCGACCGGTAGAGTTCGGTAAAATCACTGTGGAGAGTCTGTTATAAACCGGTCGAACTGAGAACTGGTTCGGTCGACCGGTTCACACAGGAAATCTGGGTTTAAGTTTATAAGTGATTTCCGACTAAGGTTTGGGTGATCTAATGAAGTCCAAATAATGTGAAATTTTGTGTGTGACTTCTCTAAGGAACCTAGTGTGTATGTGATTGGTTTTTAACCCTTGTATGCTCAATTTACACATGTTCCTAAGACTCAAAATAAATCAAGGTTACATGTCTTCGATTTAGCTTTAATTACATGTCTTGACTTCATTTCCTTCTTTCTTGAGTCTTGATCACCTGTAGAGGTTAGCACAATACAATATACATGCAATGCAATATGTGTGCTACTCTACATCATCATAATTAAGATTAGGTTAATTAAATTATCAAAACCTAGATTAAGGCCAAAAAGCCAACAATCTCCCCCTTTTTGATGATGGCAACCTATATCTTAATTCTATCTAAATACATGGAATTTGTATATGTAAACTATGCAAATTAATGCTCCCCCTATGGATGTGCATAGTTTTTGTTCAATTTTATGCCAAATTCCAAGTTACCCCCTTAATTATCTCTCCCCCTTTGACATCCATCAAAAATAAAAATAAATATGACTTTAAGCATAGAATTTGGATGTCTTGTAATGAAGTTGCTCCCCCTAAATTTTGCACTTCATTACTCTAAAAGATATAACATTTAAGCTCCCCCTATCAATAAGGCTAAATGGAAACAATGAGTATGATGAAATTAAGTTCATTTAAGTTTCAACTTAAGCCTTATTCTAACATCCATTTAAAAAATTTGACATTTAAAATCAATGAATGTGGTAAATGATTTGCAATGAATGGGGTATATGATTTGCAATGAATTGAACTTATAAAGATATGACAATTGAGCATATAGATTAGATTAGAGCTAAATTTTCAGAAATTTCAAGGATAGAAATTTATACCAAACTTGAATCTTGATTAGCTCCAATCTCATTTGGTGATGCAACCGGATTCGAATTCGACGCTTTGGCTCACCCGGTCACCACCAATTTCCTCCTCAAGCTCCTACAAGTGTAGACTTAGGTACCCAAACAACTTTGGGTCCTTGAACATTAGCTTTTGGGATCCAAACCATTTTGGTTTTGGGTGCCCACACACTTGAGGAACTAGATTTAACAAATACATGCTTGCCATTTAAAGTAGTATGAGATACATGGTTTTTCAAATGCACATTGTATCCTAAACCATGTTTAGCTAATGATTGTCTTTGACTACTCAAAAGCATATCAAGCATTTTTGTTCCTTTAGTGAACATTTCAAGATCTTTTCTTAATTGCATATTTGAGGCTTTAAGATCTACATGTTCATCAATAATGGGTGTTTTACTTAGACTAGCAAGTGATGATTCATTTGATTCAAGTCTAGCAATCACCTCATTCTTTTCATTCATGATTAATTCAATTTGGCATTTGAGATCATTTATAGTTTTTCTAGCATTTTTGTTCTTTTCACAAATGATCTCATATTGTTTAACTAAATCATGAAATGCATTTTGAAGCTCATCATATGTATATGATTCATCATTAGTATTAGAATTAGAGCTAGCACTAGAATATGATTTATTTGAACATGAATTGCTTCTAGTGGTGTAAGAGTTAGAAGATACCTCACTTCCTTCATCTTGAATTGCCATGTAGCACATATGCGCATATTCCTTTGTTGATGAAGGTGCGGTTGATTTGGATGACGACGACGACGTATCGTCCCAAGTGGCCTTGTGAGCTTCCAACCTCTTTTCTTTTCTCTTACTCCTCTCCTTTTCTCTTCTTCTCTCCCTTCTCTCATTTTTCTTTTCCCCTTCTCTTCTCTCATTTTCGCTCTCCTCCCTCTCTTTTTCTTTTTCTCTTTTCTCACTTCTTCTACCTCTTCTTTCATTCTTTTCTCCCTTATCCCTCTTGAGGTATTTGAAGAAGTCTTGGGCAAGGACCTCAATGTCCTCTTCTTCCACCCTCCTTGGCTCATCAAAATTTGCATGCAATGCCACCATGGAGTTTTTCTTTGAAGCTTCCTTCTCTCTTCGATGACTCAATTGGAGCTCATAGGCCATGAGATTTCCAATGAGTTCCTCCATCTTCAATTTTGAAAGATCGTGCGATTCTTCGATTGCCACGACCTTGTCTTCCCAATCGTTGCTCAATGACCGGAGGAATTTTCGAGTCATCTCTCCTTCATTTATCCTTCTTCCAAGAATCAAAAGAGAGTTAGTGATATCGGTGAAGCGAGTGTTCATGTCGCTTATGTTCTCACCGATTTGCATAGAAAATATTTCATATTTATGCATGAGGAGACTTATCCTAGTTTCTTTGGTTTTGTTATCACCCTCATGATGCATTTGTAACCTATGCCATATTTCATTTGCACTTTCACATCCCCTAATTCTATTGTATTCTCCCTCATTAAGGCCACAATAAAGAATATTCATAATTTTTGAATTCATTTCAATTTCTTTCATTTGAGCCCTAGATAGAGAATCTAAATCATCTTCATTTGGGGGTATGTATGGATTTTGAATAAACTTCCAATACTTAAGGTCATTTGATATTAAAAAGATTTTCATTCTATTTTTCCAATAATCATAATTTGACCCATTAAGCAAAGGAGGCCTTGTGGTGCATAAACCCTCTAAGTGATTAGATGTTGAAGCCATGCTAAAATTACGGTAAAGTAATGAAATTTAGCTAACAAGGCTCTGATACCAAATGTAGGATCGTGTGGGTTATGGGTCCACTAATCACTTTTAAGCTAATCACCTACTTGTTTAAACAATCGAGTAAATGCAGCGGAATTTAAAACAAATACAAGTAGGGAAGGAATACAATGCAAACCACAAAAGACGCGGCGATTTTATAGAGGTTCGGCACCCCACCCGGGTCCTAGTCCTCTCTTGTAAGCTCCGCTCGACTCCGCGAGCTCCGCCTACGTCTTCACTAACCACTCCCCGTTCCGGGCCGGGAGAGAACGCCTTTACACCACAAGCAACGCGAACAACCCTCGCTTGCTTGAATTCTTCCTCTCACAATCCGAGAGGGACACTTCGGGCTTTCACCGAAGTCCTTGCTTCTTTTGACAACACTTGTAACTGAGTGGGATTCACTCTCTAATTGAGCACACTTTGAGTAGGATGAGTATATGATCAAGTGTGTGAAGTTTAGGCTTAAAGAGTGTAGAATTGGGAGCTTTGAGGATTGAGGTTTCTCTCTAATGTATTGGGACAATTGGAGTTGGAGAGTTGTGTTAACAACAAGTCTTGATCCTCTATTTATAAGCTCCTAAGGTTTTCTAGCCGTTGGGGATAGATTTGATTGGGTTTTGTGCAAGATACACAAAGCAGAAAATCGGGCTGCAAATCTGTCCAGAACCGGTCGACCGAAACTACTAAACCGGTCGACCGTTCACTTGATTTCAAGGAGAACGGTCGAACAAAAGAATATTCGGTCGGACAAACGAGCTAGAACTTAACTCTACTTAAGTGAATCGGTCGAACCAAAGTATGGAGCGGTCGACCGAAAAGGGGATTCGGTTGAGACAAAGGTCAATCGGTCGAACGAGAAATGTGTCGACCGATAGCAGGGAATTTTGTTTCTTGAAGAAATGTTCAACCGGTCGACCGAAACAAGGTCGTCGTTCGACCGGTTACCGAATGTATTTTGGGGTTAAGTTTGTTTTATACGAATACGACCGTTATAGGAATACGACAAGAAAAACGGTCATATTAAAATCCGGGATCGGTCGACCGAAAATGTAGAACCGGTCGACCGGTAGAGTTCGGTAAAATCACTGTGGAGAGTCTGTTATAAACCGGTCGAACTGAGAACTGGTTCGGTCGACCGGTTCACACAGGAAATCTGGGTTTAAGTTTATAAGTGATTTCCGACTAAGGTTTGGGTGATCTAATGAAGTCCAAATAATGTGAAATTTTGTGTGTGACTTCTCTAAGGAACCTAGTGTGTATGTGATTGGTTTTTAACCCTTGTATGCTCAATTTACACATGTTCCTAAGACTCAAAATAAATCAAGGTTACATGTCTTCGATTTAGCTTTAATTACATGTCTTGACTTCATTTCCTTCTTTCTTGAGTCTTGATCACCTGTAGAGGTTAGCACAATACAATATACATGCAATGCAATATGTGTGCTACTCTACATCATCATAATTAAGATTAGGTTAATTAAATTATCAAAACCTAGATTAAGGCCAAAAAGCCAACAATATGAACATAACAACAATACATTAACTATGCATGCATTGTATTTCATGTCAAAATCAAAAACCAAAAAACAAAATAAAAACCAAACCTCAACACTGTTGGTCGCTGGAGAGAGAGAGTAATGAGGAGTGGGCGAAATTTTGGGTGTGGGAGAAGAAAGATGGTGTCTGACTAGTCTCATTTAAACCCTAGGGAAAAATGACATCTTAGATGTTGTTTTTCCTTTGGTTGAAAACGACACTATAGGTGTCGTTTTCAATGTGCATATTTTGCTAAATAAGTTTCTGCGATGCATATTTTTTAATTTTTTTTTATTTTGAAAAATAAAATCTCATTATATCTATCAGTCTGTACGAGTATACAGACGTCGATTTCCAATGCCTTCAATCTTCATTGTCACATGAAAATAACAATAAGAAAAACAACATACCGAAAAATAATTATAAGGCCATTGACTGGGATCAATTTATTTGAGGGTCATTGATTTTTTCTGGCCATAAAAAGAATATCAAATGTCACATTTACCCTTGTTTATTTTTCCAAATTACAAATCATACATTTCTTCCCAACATCCATATTTCTCCCAACTCTCACACCCAACATATTTCTCCCCTAAATCAAACAACCTCAGTCCAACCATCCTACTTAATACACAAGAGTATTAAGATCGATTTCCATTTTGTAATCTTTATTTTATATCTTTTTCGGTTTTAACACAAAATGGACCAAACGAGCTTGCTTGTTTTCAACAAACGAGCTGAACGACCTCGGTCGGTGTCGACCAAACGACGTGGGTCATTTTCACCGAACAAGCTGGTTTGTTTCCACCCAACGAGCTAAGTCAATTTCCCAAACAACCTGGGTCGTTTTCCCAAATAACCAGGGTCGTTTTCCCAAACAAGCTTGGTCGTTTTCCCCAAACAAGCTTGGTCATTTTCCCAAACAAGTTGGGTTGTTTTATTCATAACATCCACATTCAAAAATGAAAATTGATGATTATAGATCTTTTGGAAAGACAATTGAAAGTAGCACATATTTGTTTCTCTTATTATTTTCCAAATTCCGATTATACGAGGGTAAAAAATGTATCTCAAGATAGATCGTATTTGGAAACTGGACAATCAACAGATCTTGGATAATTTGTGCATATCTCTCTCCTCCAATATCCAAATAATGTTATTATAGACATGTTACAAAGAAAATTTCGAGAAGCAAAACTTTGATATTTTCATATTCAGAACCGAATGAGTCCATAAAGGGCATGGAATGAAGGGAACGTGTTCTAAAAGTTTTACTTTTAAATGTCAATTATTATGAATTGAATGAGAAATCATTTTGTTCATTGTTTATGTTATTCGTCTTTTAGAAGTGTTAAGGAAGAGGCTCTTGGTCCTTAACCGTAGAGCTCTAAAAGATATTGGTTTACATAAAACAAAATATATTCGCAATCATGGTAATTAACATGGGACATTAATTACCGAGTTAAGATTGTCGTGTTGGTCATAGATCATTGTAGCTCTACAAGTGAGTAACGACACGGGTACACAAAAGAGGAAAATACTACTTTTGTATACTGAATAGACCTAAGAAGTAAAACATTATAGAATTGTGTTTTCTGTGTCATTAATGTTTTACTGTGTCTTTGGTCCTTTGATATGAGACTTATATCTGATCACTTAAGAATTGCTTAATTAGACTAGTGTCTTGAGCTATCGATGAGTGTAAAGGCATTAGTTGGTTAAGTACGACTTTTGTTGGAGAATATAGTTAGTCAAAAGATTATCATTGCCCCTCTTAATTGAGTGATAATATTAGTGGGCCCCTTGATAAAGCAAATTTATAATGTGCACAATGTGATTTGAGTTAAGTCACATATTTGTAACTAGCTTAAAGAGATCAAGAAATGAATACTAATACAAAGATGGCACAATACTACTTTGTGTGTATTCTTAATATCATGAGGCAAGAGACGGACACAAGTGGTGCACTCCATCACTAAATGGATCGGGTTTTGGTTCGAGCGGAATTAAGACATCTAACTAATTGGGAGTTATAATGTGTAGCTAGATACCGTTTATAGCTTGTGGTCTTAAGCTCTTAATATCACTGTCAACTTAGTTTACATCCTCTCATAGGTCACACCACAAAACTGGGAAACGGGAAATGAGGATTTTGAGTTCATAAGATGTGTCGGTTTCATGTAGAAAATATGACACAAGAGTTGAACAAGCAAAATCAAAATTATGTTGTGATTAATAACATAATTAGAATCTAAATTAAATTCAAATGTGATGTAAATATTATGGGTGTAATGATTTATCGTTACATAGGATAATATGTTACATAAGTTGTGAATTTACAACTAATCCCGAAATGTCAAATTTTGTAGGGGTTAAACCGAAATTTGACAAGTTTGTAGTACTGTGCACAAACGGTCGACCGGTTAACAGTAAACGGTCGACCGATCGGTGCACGGTCGACCGGACACGTCTCGACCGATAACAGGGAATTTTCGTCTGTTCGGAACAGTCGACCGAATCTATCGGTCGGTCGACCGAACATTGCTATGAAATTTTTATTGTTATGAGCGGTCGACCGAATGTTGAACGGTCGACCGAAACATGGTTCGAGTGGTCGACCGAACCTCCAAACGGTCGACCGGGACAGACGGTTTTGTGTAGAATTAATTTAAGAATTAATTAGATCATGCATGGAATTGGTCCATAATTGATTTAATTCGTGGCTAAGATTATTTATTAGTAAATAATGGATGGTTTGATGGAAGTTTGCATGAAATCATAGGCAAGAGGTTGCACATGAATAGGTAATTTGGAGAGAACTTATAAATACAAGTTTATCTCATTATCTCATTAATTAATTCATTGTTTTACTCATGCAAAAACTCTCTCCATAATTCTCCACGAAATTCCGTTAATTCTTAAGTTTAGTTTTAGTTTTTAGGAGATCATCTTCTCAAGGGAACTAAAGAGGGGTTAGTAATTAGATTCTAAACCATATTGGAGATTGAGAGGCTAGCTCTTCTCTCTCCAATCTTGTTTAGAGTTTGGTGAAATCTCGGAGGCATCCGGCGCAGCAACAAGCATCCTCAACGTCTCCGAATCTTCAAGAATATGAATTTCGGAGTCCCATGTTTGTTTTAATAAAAGTTTTAAAACTAGTTATTGAAACAAACCAATGCATGCATGAAATAAATCATAGAAAATTGCAATAGATCCTTATTACGCATAAAAATTCCGAAAATATATGTGTGTAATTAAACATGAAATCCGACAATGTCGTTTTCACCAAACAAGCTGGGTCATTTTCACCAAACGAACCAGGTCATTTTCACCAAATGAGCTTAGTCATTCGTAGCAAACGAGATGAGTCGTTGTTCGACAAAACAAAGTTGAGACACACTTGTCTCGCGCGTGACGCATCACTTGGTTCAGTCATAACATCCACTTCCAAATATAGAATTTCATGATTACAGATCCGTTGGAAAGATAATTGAAAGGAGCACACATTAGTTTCTCTTACTATTTGCCAAATGTCGATGATACGAGAGTGAAAAATGTGTGTGAAAACATACCGTATTTGGAAACTCGACAATCGACAGATAACAATAATTTGTGCAAACCTCTCGCATCCGATATCCAAATAAGACGATTCAAGATGTGTTATAAATAGGATTTCCAAACGTAAAACTTTTCTATTTAACATATTTCCAAATTTGGAACCTAATAGTCTCATAAATGGCGTGAAAGACACATCAATCAAACTCGGGACGCACTCGTTCAACACGAGAAGCACCAATCCTGCGCGAAATCGACATATCATCACAAATTTATGCGTAACTCTCTCATACGAAATCTAAAGAAGATGATTCAAGTCTCGTTACAAAGACAATTCCAAGACGTAAAACTTTTCTATTTAACGTATTTCCAAATTGGGAATTTAATAGGCTCATAAATTACCTAGAATATATACAAGTCCAACTCGGGGCGCACCATTCCTCCGCGAAATCGACACATCATCAGTAATTTATGCATAACTCTCTCACAAAATATCCAAATAAAGTGATTTAGGCTTCGTTACATATACAATTGGGAGCCGCAAAACTTTTGTATCTAACTAATTGTCAAATTCAAAACGTAATAGGCTCATAAATGGCGTGGACGACATACAAGTCAAACTCGGGACGCACTAGTCCTCCGCGAAATTGACACATCATCAATAATTTATGCATAACTCTCTCCTCCGATATCCAAAAAAGATTATTCAAGGATCGTTACAAAGAAAATTTGGAGACATAAAACTTTGGTATTTAACAAATTTCCAAATTCGGAACATAATGGGGTCATAAATGACATGGAAGATAAACCAGAATGTGTTTCCAAAGTGTGACCATCGAGCAACTATCAAACTCATATCGAGTCCATGAGTTTCGTTGGAATGAGTGACCCGAATGTGTGTTCAAAGTGTGACCATCGAGCATCTATCGAACCCATCGAGCACTCGTCCAACTCGGGACGCACCAGTCCTGCGCAAAATCGACAGATCATCGGTAATTTGTGCATAACTCTCTTATCAAGTCCATGAGTTTCGTTGGAATGAGTGACCAGAATGTGTGTCCAAAGTGTGACCATCGAGCATCTATCGAACCCATCGAGCACTCGTCCAACTCGGGACGCATCAGTCCTGCGTAAAATCGACAGATCATCAATAATTTGTGCATAACTCTCTGATCCGAATAAGGCGATTCAATGCTCGTTACAAAGACAATTTCAAGACGCAAAACTTTCCTATTTAATATATTTCCAAATTGGGAACGTAATAGGCTCATAAATAGCGTGGAAGACATACAAGTCCAACTCGGGATGCACCAGTCCTGCGCGAAATCAACAAATCATCAGTAATTTTTGTATAACTCTCTCATCCGATATCCAAATAATACGATTCAAGGCTCGTTACAAATAACATTTTGAGACGTAAAACTTTCCTATTTAATATATTTCCAAATTCGGAACCTAATTGAAAAAAAATGGCGTGGAAGATGCACCAGTCCCGACGTGTCCAGAATTTGTCCCGAACGAGCTGGGTCGTTTGACCAAACGAGCTGGGCCATTCTACCAAACGAGTTGGGTCATTTTTCCACAAAATAAGACTAGGATGAACCAATCTCACACGGGATGCACCAAACGAGTTGGGTCATTCTACCAAACGAGTTGGGTCATTTTTCCACAAAACAAGGTCGGGATGCACCAAACTAGTTGGGTCGTTTTTCCACAAAACAAAGCTGGGACGTTCTACCAAACGAGGTGGGTCATTTTCCCAAACAACATGGGTCAATGGTTCCAGATCCGTTGGAAAGACAATTGAAGGGAGCACTGATGAGAATTATATTTATACCGCAAGTGCACGGTCGCGATGAAGCGGTGGCAAGTACGGGTCGAACACAAGAAGGGAGAGATTTGTTATTTGTGTGATTTCGATTAAGGGAAAGGAAGAGGGAGAAGAATAAATTTGGTTTTGAGATTTTTGGGTTTTAGTTATTTAAAGCAAGAAACAAAAACAATTAAAACTAGAGCAAGAACAAAGAAGTGAATTCCGTTGGGTGGAGGTTTAGATTTAAGGTTTAGATTAGAGAATTCTGAAACTTATAATAAATCACATTAGTTATAAAGCATTACATGATAAATGATTTAACATAAACTCAAGTAATCAAAACATACTAATACGAAATTAAAATAATAACTTTTATTCTCTTCTCATCACCCTAAATCCGTCACCCCACCCTTTGGAAAGAGTTATAAACTCATGGAGGGAGGAAGAAGGGGTCCTAGAGGCATTACAAAAGAAAAGTAAAAACAAGAAATAAAAGACAAAATTTTATTACTAAAATAAAGACAAATAAAAACAACAATAGGTCTAAGGCCAAGGACTAAGGTCCCTTCTAACATCGTTCTCGGGGCTATTTATAGTTGTTACAAGAGACCTAAGTATAGAATTGGAGAGTACACGTGTCCAGACACGACTGGATGAAATTTGAGCCCACGGATCGCCTCTGGTGCGGCGGAAACGCCGCACAGTGTGTGTGTTGTGCGGCGGAAACGCCGCACAATCTGGTCGAATTATCTCTGGATTTTGGCAGAATGTTTATGGTATGATTTGATCCTCCTTTGCGCGTCTGGATTGATTCTTTCCATTCTTTTGAGCTCCAGATTAATTCCTTCATATATTTGGAGATCCACATTGATTTTTCTTTAGATTTTCTCCAAGATAATAAAAGCTACTCGTGATTTGCACTTAGGTCCTTGTCTTTTTGCAATTAAGTCCCCGGCTACTTTTGTGCTTAAGTCCTTGTTCTTTTTGTAATTAGATCTTGAATGCTTTTATGCTTGGATACATTTCCATTCGTAACCCGATAATCTTGAGCTTAGTCTTTATGATAGAATGAGTCTTTTGCACGCGTTTATGCTCGGGATGTGGGTAATTTGCATTCCGGTCCCTGTATTCTGTAAATAAGACTAAATGCATACCTTAGTAGCATTTATTGATATAAAAGTAATCTAAATGAAAGACATATGATGCAATGTATGCAATGCATCAAATACCTTAGTAGCATGCTCATTATATAAATCTAACTCATTAAAAATATGACTTGGTCTTTGTTCCTCCAACATTCACACCACTAACCCTTCTACACATGTTTATCACTTGAATTATTTTGCACGCCTCCTCTGGTGGTGAAGTATCATTCGGATCAACCATGACATGGATCATTCTTTTAGCTTTAGGCCTTGAGTATTTTTTTTCTTTTTTTTCTTTTTTCGCGATTCAACACATTTGCTTTTTTGACACTTTTACCCTTATTGCATTCGTGTAGCGAGTTTGGTCGATAATCCCGAGCTGGTAGACTCAAGTTACCGGGTTTCAAGATACCCCTACGGACCAGTGACTCAAAGGCTTGGGCTTTTGTAATCATTTTGCAAAATGTGTTTTCTTCACTTTATTCCTTTATTTTTATTTTTATTTTCCCCAAGGCTTAATTGCTATTAGAAGTCCACACTTCCCGGTATATTTTCCTCAACCTCTGCTTTTTATCAACCACTTCAAAGATTTGATTCATCCAATTTAAGTGCATACATGTCTTAAAGGGCAATGAGTTATTTCTTTGGAACTTAGATTTATGTCATAATTTCTACAAGCAGAACTATATAATAAGGAACAAAAACTCAATGCAATTTGTACACGGGTTTTGGCAGTTCAATCTTAAGCTATGTCATGAAACATTGATTTTTTTTTTAGAAGGTATATTTTTTTGAAATAAAAGACAGCTATATAGATAAATATATACATAAACATCCCCCCCCCCCCCCACACCTAAATCATGCATTGTCCTCAATGTATGCAAATATAAAGCAAATGCACTTATTACCTTGGTGAAATTCGGTGGAAGGATGAAATTTGCTCAAAGTCAACCATAGTCAGAACTGGATTGAATGACACCATATTGGTGCATGTATCCAGTTGAATTGTTCCCCATGTTGCAACGAGAGTGCTGAGTCACAGGTTCCACACCCCTCACACAAATAGGTTCTCTTATTTGCTCGAGTGATGGTGGGTGTGTAGATGAATTTCTCCCCTTTTTCTTACTTCATTTTTGATTTTGTGATGATTCAGAAATATTATAGATTCGTGAATTCATCACAACGTCACTTTGATTGCATATTATTTCTGGCTCACTATCAATATGAAAGATATTAAATTCAGCTTTTAAGTTCCCAAAAGATAATTGCATGAGTCCATTTCGACAGTTTATCAATGCTTCCGAAGTGGCTAAAAAGGGTCTGCCTAGAATTACAGGGATTTGTCGGTTAGGATTTACAACATGTGCAGTATCTAGTACGACAAAATCCACTGGGTAAATGAAGTCACCAACCTTGATCAAAACATCATCTACTATACCTCTTGGTTTCTTAATAGAACAATCAGCAAATTGAAGGGTTGTCTTAGAGGGTTTTAGTGGACCAAGGTTCATTTGCTCATAGACAGAGTACGGGAGTAGGTTAACACTAGCACCAAGGTCTAGAAGGGCTTTGTTGATAAAAGTATCTCATATTGCACATGAAATTGTGGGACATCCAGGATCCTTATATTTTATAGGAGATGTGTTGGACAAAATAGAACTTATGTTTGCAGTTAAGAATGCCTTCTTTGGTACGTTCGTTTTTCGCTTTTTAGTGCACAGATCTTTTAAGAATTTAGCATAAGCAGGTATTTGTTGAATCATGTCTAAGAGTGGAATGTTCACCTTAACTTGCTTAAATACTTTCAAGATTTTCTCTATTTGTGCACTTGAGTTCTTTTTGAGTCTATTGGGGAATGGAGCTTTAGGGACATAGACTCGCTCAGGTTCAGGTTGAGCTATGGGTTCAGGTTGAGTAGGTGGGTTGGGCGTTTCAGCTTAGACGTCGGGTTCAATGGTTAGGTCATATGTGGTAGCTTGATGGCTAGATTGATTGGACACTCTAGGATTTACCACATTGTTATCAACTTGTCTTCCGGACTGTAATGATACTACTGCATTTATTTGTTGGAACGGTCCTTCCTCATTAACCATTTGAACCGGTCTAGGGTTGTTATTTCCTGAAGGTGCTTGATAGGATTGATATGAATTATTATTAGATCTAGGGTTCACCTCAGGTTGACTTGGAAGCCGACCCTTTTCTCTTTCACCTACTATTTGTGCTAGTTGGCTGACTTGTGTCTCAAGCCTTTGGAAGGTCTGGTTGGTTGTTTGTATAAAGGTTTTCATCAAATTTTCCAAGCTTGTCAACCTAACCTCATGATCGTTATTGTTACTAACCCCAGATGATGTATTATTTTGGTTATACGGGTTTGGTTGTTGTCTAGGATGTTGACCTTGTTGGCTTGATGAGAAATTGGAATTATTACGCCAACCCGAGTTATAGGTTGATGCGTATGGGTCATTTCTAGCATGGTTATACATGGCATTAACTTGGTCCCATTCCGCACAATCCTCCATTACATGACCAGTCTGACCACATCAAGAGCAAGGGATAGACGAGGCTTAATTCACTCGGTTTTGGGTTAGTAGCTCTAAACTTTCCATTCTGCGCATAAGGGTAGCTAGTTTTGCTTCAGCCGCTATGTTGGCATCTACAGCTAAGACACCTGGTTTGGGTTGGCTTGCTATTCTAGATCCAATACTTGGGTTAAGCGGTGTTCTAGCATTGTCCCATTGCATACTGTTTTCAGCTAATTCCTCAAGAAAAGTCCAGACATCATTTTCATTTTTCGACATAAAGTTCCCTTGGCTTACGGATTCTACCATAACCCTAGATGTGGGTGTCAATCCCTCATAAATAATTTGGCATAATTGCCATCTCGGAATTCCATGATGAGGGCATTGGGTCAGAACACTTTTGAATCTTTCTAGGTAGGAATAGAACGGCTCGCTCTCAGACTGAACGAATGCAACAATTTCATTCCTAATCCGCATAGTCTTATGGTTGGGAAAATATTTTTTCAGGAATACTTGAACAAACTCAGCCCAACTCCTAATAGATCTTTCGACTAGACTATATAGGCATTTCTTAGCGTCGTCCTTCAGTGCTAGAGGCACAAATTTCAGACGCACTGCCTCTTCAACTTGCTTGGTGGTTAGATTGATCAGACGTTCTAGGATTTACGACATTGTTATCAACTTGTCTTCCGGACCGTAATGATACTGCAACATTTATTTGTTGGAACGGTCATTCCTCATTAACCATTTGAATCGGTCTAGGGTTGTTATTTCCTGAAGGTGGTTGATAGGGCTGATATGAATTATTAGATCTTGGATTCACCTCAGGTTGACTTGGAAACTGACCCTTTTCTCTTGCACCTACAATTTATGCGAGTTGGCTGACTTGTGTCTCTAGCCTTTGGAAGGACTGGTTGGTTGTTTGTATAAAGGTTTTCATCAAATTTTCCAAGCTTGTCAACCTAACCTCATGATCGCCATTGTTATTAAACCCAGATGATGTGTTATTTTGGTTATACGGGTTTGGTTGTTGTCTAGGAGGTTGACCTTGTTGGCTTGATGAGAAATTGGAATTATTACGCCAACCCGAGTTATAGGTTGATGTGTATGGGTCATTTCTAGCATGGTTAGACGTGACATTAACTTGTTCCCAGTCCGCATAGTCCTCCATTAAATGACCAGTCTGACCACATCTAGAGCAAGGGATAGACGAGGGTTGATTCACTCGGGTTTGGGTTTGTAGCTCTAGACTTTCCATTCTGCGCATAAAGGTAGCTAGTTTTGCTTCAGCCGCTATGTTGGCATCTACAGCTAAGACACCTGGTTTGGGTTGACTTGCTATTCTAAATCCAATACTCGGATTAAGCGGTGTTCTAGCATTGTCCCATTGCATACTGTTTTCAGCTAAATCCTCAAGAAAAGTCCAGGCATCATTTTCATTTTTTGACATGAAGTTCCCTTGGCTTACGGATTCTACCATAACTCTAGATGTGGGTGTCAATCCCTCATAAATAATTTGGCACAATTGCCATCTTGGAATTCCATGATGAGGGCATTGGGTCAGCACACTTTTAAATCTTTCTAGATAGGAATAGAACGGCTCTCTCTCAGATTGAACGAATGCAACAATTTCATTCCTAATCCTCATAGTCTTATGGTTGGGGAAATATTTTTTTAGGAATACTTGAACAAGCTCAGCCCAACTTCCAATGGATCTTTCGGCTAGACTATAAATCCATTTCTTAGCGTCGTCCTTCAGTGCTAGAGGCACGAATTTCAGACGCACTGCCTCCTCAGGGATATGCTGGTATTGCATAAGAGAGCAGATTTCCTCAAATTCTCTAAGGAAGAGATATGGGTCTTCCCTAGAGGTGAACTTAGGCAACATACTCATGTATTGTGCCTTAAGTTCGAAGTCGCGACCCGGTATGGTGGGCATAACGATGCACGATGGCTGAGCAGCCATCGCTGGATAGCATCGATCCCTCAGAGTTATAGGTTGTGCAACAGGCGGGTCCACTACGTTCTCACCCATTGGATCCAGGTGAGGTGGTGCAGCAGATGGATTGGGGCTAACTTCCAGACTGGAATCTAGATGAACTCGTGAGAGTCGATTACTCAAGGCCCGAATCCAAATCTGAGTGCACCGGGTTGAATCAATTTTTTAATTCAAATTTGAAATTTAAATTCCAAATTTAATTTCAAGAATTAATTACAATTTTTTTATATATATTTTCGTTTTTTTTCAAAAGGGAAACAAACAATAGAATGGGGAAAGATGAGAAAGGAATCCTAATCTAGAGAATTGAGGTGAGAAGAGAAAGAAGACTCAGATGAGAAGGGAAATCTAACTCTAAAGATAGAAAGAGGGTTGGTCAGAAAATTCCTAAGAAAGCACGGTTCAAACAATCCTAGACCTAGTGTCTCTTAGATCTAGATGACTCATAACTGGTTGATATAAAAGTAATCTAAATGAAAGACATATGATGCAATGTATGCAATGCATCAAGCACGTATTAGTTGCTCTTACGACTTGCCAAATTTCGATGATACGAGAGTGAAAACGTGTCTCAAAACAAATCATATTTGGAAACTCGACAATCGACAGATCTTTAATCATTTGTGCATAACGCTCCTCTGATATCCAAATAAGGCGATTAAGGACTCGTTAGAAAGAATATTTCAAGATGCAAAACTTTTATATTAAACATATTTCCAAATTAAGAACCTAATTAGTTCATAAAAGTTGAAATGTTTGGGATTTGGTGTAGGAAGGAGAAAGATTTGGTGGGTTTGTTTGGGATATAAGATGATGGTGACTAGGGTGAGGCTATTTTAGGGATAATTGGAAATATATTAAAATATATTAAATTTTTGGTCTTCAAAAGAACTTGTATAGTGGTTGGCCTTATGTAACTTTTGGATGACCTACTTTGGTCCTTTAATATATTCTCCCTTTATGTCCCGACATGGTTTGTTAAACACGTGTGATAAGCTGCAATTTAAGTCTTTGTTGTTCTTTATCTTAGACTCCATGTGATGTGGGACACGATGATAATGGTTTACATAAATCAAAACTAATTCATAATCATGGTGATTAACATGGAACATTAATTACCAAGATAAGATTGTCATGTTGGTTAAAGGATATTGTAATTCTACTAATATTTTAACAACATGAGTATATGAAATGGAGAATGTTTTCTTTCGTATATTGAATTGACCTAATAAATGAAACATTATGGAATTGTATTTGTGTCATTAATATTTTCATTGCGTCTTTGAATCTTAAGATATGAGACGTATGTCTTTTCACATGAAAAGTATACAATTTCATTATTATCAAAAACTATCATTACGTATAGTAATAAAGGTATTAATTGATTATATACAACTTGTGCATGAAAAATAACATATATTAAAAGATTATCATTGTCCCACTTCACTTGAGTGATGATATTATTGGGTCTTTGATAAATTAAAATTATAATGTGCACAATGTAACTTATGTATAGTTATATATTTATAATTAACATTTTTGGTAAGGGAACGGTCAATCGACGTGAAACGTAGTTCGATCCAAATTATCAGTGACTTTCTTGGTGGTGAATCGGTCGATCGTTTGGCTTACACTCCAATTGAAATTATCATGGACTTTTTGGAGTAACTGATCGGTCGACCGAATGGAAGTTTTGGTTGACCGTTTGCCCACGGTTTTGCCTGCATTAATAAGTGAATTTTCTGATTGTAGGCTGGATTTGATCCAACTTGGTCAAATGAGGTTATAGGATGATGATAGATAATCATAAGTGGTTTGCACATAATGTGGGTTTGATGATGCCTTATAAATAGGTCCATACTCCCTTCCTTTGGTTGAATGAATGCAAAAATTCTCTTCTTCATGTTTTCTCCATCTCATCCATCTGAAAATTATCTAGTTTAATAGAAGTGTTAGAGATTAAATTCTTTAAGGCATTAAAAGAGTTATTGACTAGATTCTAACCTTGCATTAGAGATCGATTGACTAGCTTCGATCTGTTTAATCTTGTTTAGAGTTTAGTGAACACATGGAAAAATTCCAAGACAATTCGAGTGCAACCTTACATCTGACGATTCAAAAGAGTTTGACAACTCTTTTAGGTATGATCAACTTATGTATTTCAATATTAATTAATATATATCGTATATTGAAATACAATTATGAAGTTTTATAAATAAAATTGTTGAAAAATATGAAAACAATCTTGCTTACGTATATAAAATTTTAAAGTTATATAAATAAGCATGAGACGAAATCCAACAGTAATAGTACTTATTGGTTTTTTAGTTGTCACGTATTTCAGGCGTAATATATTGTTGTTTTTGTAAAATGAATAAGCGAAAACATGTTCATCCGATAATAGCTAAGTAAGGTCGAACTTTAAGCAGGGAAAATAGTTCCCAAATAGGGATGGATTGATTCGTGTTCGTAGGTTTATCAAACCCAAATCATATTAAATTTCAGTAAAAATATTTCAAACCAAGTCAATTCATTTCGGTTCAAATTGGTTTAAACTTCGGTTTGAATTTGATACAATTATTTATTATTTATTTTGAGAACGTAAAAGTTTTAGACAACAAAAAATACACCTTGGAACTAAAACTATAGTTACAGGATAATAAAGGTAGAAATATAATACTAATTAAATAGAAAGGTGCAAATTTATCAGAATAATTGGATTGTATGCTGCGTTCATGTGAGTGACTGAGTGTACATAACAGAATAAATCGATTTAGGGTGAAACCCATATCCAAACCCAAACCTATCTTTCAATTCGGGTTCAGTTCAAGATCGATAGATTCAACCCAAAGTTCCATCCCTATTCCCACCTGCCGTGCTGATTTTTATGGGATATCTTAAACATCCTATATTCAATTATTCATACTTCTAATCCTCGAAACACATGTAACGATAGATAAGTGCAACTTCAGGAGTTCCGGGTTACATCAGAAGAAAGAAAAAAAGTTCGAATAGAATCGAGTCCTTGAGAGGAATCTAATTTGTAACCCAAACTTTCAATCATGCGGGGATGTGAGGTCATTATCTGTTTCTATTTACAAGATGTCAACGTCCAGCCTCTGTCCAGGCACAAACAGACAACTGTTCTTGTAAAAATATTAGATTTTTTTACGACCCAAGAAATTTAATACACACGGATATTTTATTAGTGTAACCACTAACCACCACAAAACTGTCATCCGCATCACCACCACAAGATGATAATTGGATTAAAAAAAATGTTTACTAATTATATTTATTAAATAATTCTTGTTTACTAGAATCACACTACGCTTCGTATTCGTTGCAAAAGTCCACACAATAATTTCATCATACAACAAATGCCTTTTATTGCTACCACTTGCAATACAAACAACATTTTATAATTAAATAACCACCATCATCACTATCATTGCCAGAACCACAACCATCATAAACACCACAATTGAAACCACATTCACCACACAAGCACATTCACCACACAAGGAGTATAACCCAACTTGTCCAATTACTAGTTGAGTGAGGTGGAGATACATCTTAATAATTAAAATTTTACCCTATCAATTTTATTAAAAAAACGCTTCCATCGAAGCCGCTACCACGATTTCCAAAAGCCACAATCCATCCATATAAAGATAACTGAAGAGGTTTTTACCTATTAACTTCAATGGCCTTGAACAGAATAAGTTTTCAATCTTTTGCCACAACATAGACATTAAACATGTAGCAAATTACGTGCTTCAGCAAGTCTTAGAAACTTATCCCAAAACATCATCAAAACATGTTTCAAATTGATGCCTTCCGAAAAACCACTGCAGTAACTATGCACCAAATCAAATGAAAGATCAAAAAATTAACGAAAACACAAAACAAATAAGAAAATGCACAACTTTTTGAGGCACACCATTACATGTTACAACACATTTAGCTACCACAGTGAAATTAAAAATTGATTAAAGAGAAATGGACGGATTTGTCGCATGAATTAACCAGACAAACTCCATGTCAACGAATTTAACAGATAAGTAAAAAAGAATACCTAAAACAGGATTTCAACTACAAGCCCCGAGTGGCTGTTGTCAACCAGTGCTCCTGAAGTATAAGAATAATTCTGAACTAAACTCTAAACATACCTCCGGAATAACACATGCCCAAAACTGGTACGTTTAGTGGATATCTGATGCTCCCGCAACAAATGAATGTTGATTAGGCATCAAAATAAAATTAAGTCAACAAGCCTTGGCAAGGATATTCTTTGATCTCTGAGTCCTTTGACCCATATCAGCCCTTGCTAGGAATCTCAGGAAGCAAAATCAATAAGATTGCACAGGAACTAGAAAAAAAATCATTTACATAAGAGATGGGGAAAAGAAACTAAAAACATTCACTTTACCCTAATATTAGAACTACAATAATAAACAAAATCAACATCGTTAATTCACTTCCGCCATCTTGATTTTTGTTACCAGGAAAGGGATTGCCTCCTTGCAGACCTAAAAGATAACCAGTCTATTTCTGCATGAACTCCTATTTATTCATCAGATCTCCATCTCCATACACCACTTTTAATGCTTTGAGCTGGAGAGTCTCTTTTGTCGCTACTTCACATACAAGAAACCAAAAAAAGGATAATTGAAGTTAAGTCAAGTGAGTTTACCTAGAGTGCTCTACACATGAACAAAAGAAAGAAAAGGTCAAAGTTGTTCGGTTGTTTTACCTCCATGTAATATCCATAGTTGAATTCTCTAGTGCAGGTTTACGGAGTGAAGCACCCTTACTTAATGGAGTTGACTTCCTATCTGGTAATTCCCGCCGTAAGCCATACTTGAGTCTCATTTCTCTTTTCGCATCTCCATTTGAGCTGACTATTGAGACACTTTCTCCATTGCAGGGACTAGTCTGAAGCTTATCATAAGCAGCTGTTTTTGACAGGATGAATGGAGTCTGCCTTGTAGGTGTCGTTCCATGGAAGATCGGTGGGTGATGAAGGCTATTGCCTTCAGAACCAACAGGTCTAGATGTGCTACTTATATAGGCAGCACTCCTGTTGTTTGCTTTTCCCGTCTGGGGAGGTGAATTTATATTTGATTGGAGAACAGAAGATTCTCTAGACGGAAGAATCTGTAAGATAGAACTGTCGATGTCTCCACAAGGGAAAACATTATTTGAAAGCATTTCGTCGTTCATTGCAGGAAAAAATCCCAGGTTTTCTAGTTTTCCTGTCTTTGCTTTTAATCTCTGAACTTCAGGCAGCAACTCGATAGCTTTCTCCTGTTGACATGATGTCATCTACAAGTCAACTTCCAGCATAACAAGAGTCTAAATTTGTAGATTTTCAAGTTTAGATACAATTAACTATTTCTCAAATGATATGAAAAGATATCAAAATCACAGTCCATTGCATGGTCAAGCACGTATGTGCAGAAATGTCACCAGACTGGACATCTTTGTTATAAGCCATCAAAATAAGCAAAATTTTGACGATGAGAATGAGAAGATAAAAAAGAGTGCAGCAAATGTGAAAAATGATGTATCCTACGTTTTGGTAATCTTTGATTTGAGGTACAAATTTTCCCAGTACAAATACAACAGGTGATTATATTACACATGATATTGTACTTAAGTTTTGATCCACGTCATATTGTTTTTAAACCTACACAACCAAGCATAACAAATTTCACTATCTTAAACTAGTACACCATCTTTACACTTCTCCAGATTCCAGCATATGACACTTCATCTTGGAATTAATGACCAGTTCCGGACTAAAAGGCAGGATGAATAACATCAATTTATTGATACTATTCTTAAACTCTCCAAAGTACCAAAAGTTTGCTCCTCTAGCAAGCTAGTTGAAACTAGATTAATTGCACATGTAACAGGAAACATAAAAATCCAATCCCTGACAATTACAGAACAATTTTTTTTTCTGATCAATCGCTATCAAATAATTATTTATGTTTCCTAAAAATAATACGATGGAAATAATGCTGCAAACCCTGTAGTCCGTGGAAACAAGACCCAATATCTTTTTTATGGTTTTTATAATATCTTAAATGTAAATGATCAAAAAATAATAATATCTTAAATGTAATTGATAATTTTTAATTTTTCTTTATCGGTAAATGCAATTGATAATTGTTAAGCATGAATGGCAATCAGGAACTGTATAACTTTGTAGTTGCCCATCAACCGTCGTTCAACGTAAAGAGAATCTATAAACCAATAAAAGGTTTGGCGAACTTACAACAAGCCCAGCTCTCCATTGCCTCATTAATTGTGTCCTGGGAAGGGCTCCCTCCGCACCTGACTTATTTTCCAGCTCTCGCAAGTTACAATCTACTTGGTAAGCTTCAGCATACCGATGGCGCTGAAATAATAAAGAGAGGCAAATCATATATATGACAAATATGAAATCTCATTAGAAATATTAGCATCTCTTGTAACTTAGATGCAAGCAAGAAGGCAAATTGGCACTACAAACTTATCCCAACCTATAAATACTGGGAGTGAAAGATAGTACACCTGGAGAAAGTAAACAACAAGAAGACTGCCAGATGTTCCAGAAAGATTTTTGCAGCCATTTTCATAAAGACATTTGCAAAGGTATCTTTCTTCATCAGAATTCCAAGGTAACTCTATCATTCTGTCAACTAAATTTCTCTGGATACAAAGAGAACAAAGTTCAGTCACCAAAACTTCAACCTGATGTATCCAAGTGTGATCTTTATGTGCTGAATTGTTAGGAGATGAAAATTCTGAATCACATATTGTCTTCTCTTCCTTCACTTTAGCACAGTGCATTCTCAGGTACATGAAAGCTGCTGTCAAGAGTCCAAATTCAACTCTGACACGAAGGGCAGTTACAGCCTCTCCTAGAGAAATTAGACGCATATGCTCATTCTTCAAATTTGCATAACAAGAAAAACCATCATGTCCAGAGCAACGAAGCACCATCAATGCTATGTCAGGCCTTTGTCGTTGTAAAAGAACTTGAGCAACTTTGGCATGTGTTTCCGGCCCACAAATTTCAGGGAGTAGGCGTTCAACCGCCTGTTCAGAGAAATAATAAAGAGGGTCAATGGCAAATTTTCATTATGATCACACTTGGAAAATCCTGTGCTTTATTTACTTCTGTCCCACAGGTGGTAACCGCATTGAACATAGTGCTAAGACATCAAGAATCCCAATATGAAGACTAGCACACTACAAACAAAAAATGTTGTACAAATGTAAATTTCTAGTCCCCAAAATATGTTCAAGCTCTGAAGGTATTATCTCACCATCAGAAGTGCAGGCTAAACATTAAACACTCCCTCGCCCATGTCCACTCACCAAATCATGCACACTCATAGTGAATAAGGTGCATTTGTTGGTCTTGTACATGTCTTCTAATGAATGTGTTAAAGCAAATACACTATGAGCAAAAAACTAGAAAATAGACAGCTCAGAAGTAATACTTCAAGTGCCATGATGAACTACGACAATTTAACCACACCAATTTTTAAGAGAAGTCAATCTATTCATTTTTGTGGTACCTTTTAAACATTTACGACAGCACGTCAACTAAAAGTATAGTAGTTACCTGCAAAGCTTGGTCTCTGTGATCATCAAGAAGGTAAAAAGACAGAGATTCTAGAACAGGGTGCTTGCCTATGCCAAAGGATGCAGCAAAATCATCAATAATGTGCCTCCACTCCAACTCAGGCATGGTCCAATGACGATCAAACATGTAATATAAAAACTGCAGATGAGTTGAGGAAACAAAAGCGAAAGCTACATTAAAACAAGGTGATGTTTATAGAATATAAATCTAAGGATACAGTTGCTTGTTTTGCAATCATCATATCAGATGTTCCATGCAAAAATAAAACGTCAGCGGCTGCTCTCAGATTCCTGAATGGATATCCTGACAAATCATTTGCAGTAGACAAGAAGGCGGCTGGGCCATTTTTATCTTCCTGCAGGCACAAAATGTTGAACTCCCCGATTTCGTATTCTGGTTCAGAGAGCAAATTTGATAATGCATCTTCAATAAATAAAGTTGATCCATCTTGTTCAGAAACACTCCCACTAAAATGAGGCAACGCTCGATTCACTGCTGCAGATTTCCTGTCATGAACTTCAGAAGCCCATGACACATAACTTGGATGGCGAGAACGAATATTTTCAAGATACCGATGTCTTATACACCACATCATGACCTCCAGATGCTGGGGAAAAAAATGTAAGTGGAAATAAAAATGTAGTGTGCACTTGAAATCACATATGATATGAATCCAATACAAGGATACATTCATTTTATTGGAGATTAACTAAAAAAGTAGGAATAATCAATATAAGCACTAAAATAACAAGCTGAAGCACATGAAGTGTATGAACGGAAGCATAACTAAGACTCTAAGAGACAGACACGGTGATAGACTCATTGATTTACAGTAATGACTACATTCTTGACTGCATTACCAAATCAAAACTCAGATAAGGCCACTTAAGGGGGTGTTTGGTTGGCTACCTTAGAATGGAATGGAATCATAATCAGAATCTCATACCAGACTGGAATGGATATCATTCACATTCTTGATTTTTAGTGTTTGGCTTATATCGTGAATGGATTCTAAATCCGATTCATGATGTTTGGTTCATCTCAAGAATGGAATCATGTGTTTTCTCTTTTTGCAGACATCCTTAAAATATATAATTTGTAGACAATATTTTTTATATTAAAAAGAAAAATTACCATTAATATTTGCCCAAATCTATTTGTACTTAAAAATTACACAAACATATACAACTTCCATAATAAATCCACCATACAGTATTTAAACATTCATATTTGTTAGCATCTATTTCGTCCACCTCCGTGAACACTTCTTCAAGTAATTCGACGAGCACCTAATACAACCCCCGATTCAAAGCCACAACATTGTCAACCAAAATCCCCCCTCTGTAAGCCACATCCTCACATCATCCAAAATTTGTAGGCCTCAACACTCCCGGAATCCAAATCAACCATGACATCTACTTCTCCAACCCCATCCTCCCAAAATTCCACCACACCACCATTACCCTCCATCAATCCAATCCCATATCCAACCCAAACCCTCTTACCATCCCTTTCAACCAATCCAAAATGCCGTTTCGCAACACCCACGACGGCCTCGTCCACCTCCACCTTGACAACATCGAACCCGAATTCTGCCTCAAGAAGCCCCAACAACCCTCCACCTCCAACTCCAACGCAAACCGCTCTCGGCCGTCTCCCCTCCATCAAAGACTCCACCAACACCAACCCGGCCACCATAGGCACAAGATAAGGCTGAGCACCAAAATCAGAACCATCAACCTTCCTAACAACAACCTCTGGTCTCGGAATACGGATCTGGACCAGATTCGGCATCCGCTTGAACCTCAACTGCCTCCTCCACTCCCTCACCCCCTCAACCTCAATCTTAACGTCCTCAACCAACATCTCTCCGGACAAATCACCGCAAATCTCCTCGACTTTCATGGACCGGAGTACCCTGTCCTCGTAGGAGAGTACGGGGACGTCGGGAAGGCCGAAGAGGAAGGTGGATCGAGGGCAGAGGGCGAGGAGGAGGGAGGGGGAGTGGTGGGACGGAGGGAAGACGAGGATGAGGCAGGTGAGGGGGAGGGAGGAGGAGGTGGACTGCGGGGACGAGCATGGAGAATTGGGGAGTCGAGGACGGAGACTTGGAGGGATGGGAGGGTTAGGGTGGAATGGATTCTCATTCTGGGATGGGTGGGTAAGTTTTTGATTTTAGGGGTATGGGTCTGGAATGAATTCTAATTCATTCCCATTCATGGGCCTAAAATAAGCAAACCAAACACCAAAATGGAATGAATTTCATTCCATTCCAGGCATCCCAACCAAATACCCCCTAAGATTAGTCCAAAGTGATCTACATGAACCCGATGCTTATGTTATACACTTGTACCTGCAACCGAGGGTACGTGCTGAATTGCTAATAGAAAACAATTGCGAGGATACTCAAAACCGTATACCTAACATTTATTTTGTTAGGTAATAGGTATACGGTTTTGAGTAACCGTATTCCTACCTAACATGTGTATGTAAGTATGCAATACTAGAAGCAAGAAGTAGAGTGTGATAAATTAGTGGTCAAGAAGAAGGTTTTTTTAATCTGTAAGAAGGTATATTAACATGCAGAGCATTCTTGGTTTATAAGGTGAGGAAGTTTCGAATTCCCTACCTCAAATCAAGTTGGAAGCTTAGAGCTAAAATGACGGTCACCACCATGACTTGGTAAGTCACCCCGAGTTATAACTTCTTGTCCTTACAGTAAATGTGGTGGTTGGCTATGAATCCTAGTTAACAACAAAATGTTGCATGTGCAAGTGCAAAGGACCCTAGTTACCAACAAAAAAATAGCATGTGCAAAGGATACCCCAAAAATAACCAAGTTTTCAACTAACAGCTGCTAGTCCAAACACAAGCAACGAGAATTGAATTCCCTGCTGCCTGAAACCAATGGTAACAGAAAGTTTTTACAATCTGAATGCATGATAGCCTACCATGTATTTTCGCAACTTAAAAACATGGATACAAACTATTAAACAAGACAAGCATAATTAAAATTTTATGAGATTTTAAAAATTAAGAAAAGAAATACATGACAAAATTACTTTTGTTTCCAATGTCTATTGATACAAGATAAGCAGAAAATCTTAAATGTGCAGCTGATAGAACTGCTGGTACCTGTTTACTTTTCAATATGTTATCTGAAAGTTGATGCAAGTTGGGGATGTCTGCAGTTAACGACGATGATTCGAGCACCTCCATCACATTAGACAACCCACTTAATTGTAAGCCAAACTTCTGTATGGAATTTGATTGTTCATTCATTCCATCTACTCCAAGAGCATCTGTTTATAGCTAAGAAATAGATATCTCTTAAAAAAGGAAAATGAGCACATACTTGAAAAAAAATTCCTGATCAAAAGATTGTTTCACAAATTCCATATCTTTTACAGATCAGAGAAAATCTGAATTACGAAAAATGATGCATTTTGTATATGATCTACAAAAGGGCCAAAATCACATCTTATGAACCAATGATTTTCCAAATAATTGTTCCTTTATTTCCCATAATCACAACTAATCCAGATCATCCATGTGTTCGCTGATGGAGCAAAAGTTTCAATAAAATTCTATAACTGATGATATTCCTTAAATTGATCTCAATAATAGGTGCCAACATCCAAGTTTCTAGTCTAAATTTATTATTTTACAAAGGTTGGTAATAAGTTTATTACGATAACTAGGAAAATTGCAGCCGGCGTGTGAAAAATTTAAACATATCAACACGACAGAGAATAATGAAAGCAGTTTCAACATAGGAAATTGTTGTGGTCTTTATGAGGATCACACAACAGATTGAACAAAGCTAATAAGCAGATACACCACTGCATGTCAAAATAAGTCAACTTAGTAGTAAAATTGCAACAAGGTGAGCTTTCAGGATACATATCTCTTGTAAACAGGAGATTATATATTTGAATTTTTGTTGACACCAGTCTCTCACAACCACCTCATCCAGAAGAAAGGCAAGGACAGGATCACTGGAGACGGCAGATTCATCCATGCAAACATCGGTGAGATCTGTAAATTAGTTAAGATGACAAAAGACATAAATTATTCAAAATTGCGTGCTAGAGAGTGACCTATAGCCCTCATGTGCCACAGAATGGGAAAAAGGATACAATTACAGATCAAGGAAACAAGATTGTTTTCCGAGGCAACATCGAAGAGAAGATAAAGTCGTTGAACATCGGCCATTAAATGCTTCTCATCATGTTCATCTTCTTGAGATTTATCCTCATGCTTCTTGGAGATAAGACCAGCTTCAATACACTTGTTATAAAGACGAAGCTGGATTCTGCTACAATTTTTTGGTAGAGGTGCCCTACATACAGGACATATGTCACATCTTTGGCTACATTCTGCACACAGTGAGGCATGTCCACATGAGATTAGCACATGCTGAACATGGCGTCCACAGCTTCGTAAGTCTCTAGTTGCACGACAAAGCTCAACTTTTGCCTCATTGTATAGTTGAATAAGCTCAATTGATGCTAAATGTTCCAGAGCATCCTGATATACAGAATACAAACGTAGAAAATTGTAAATCAATTGGCAGTAACAGGGTAAAGAACTTCTTCAAGGATGGCAAAATCAATAGCATTACATAGCCACAACAGTACATCAACATAACCCCAATGCCTCACAAGAGGCTCCCGCCTAAGCGAGGTAAGGGGGGGTCGGATGTACGCAACCCTACCAATGTAAAACAGTGAGGTTGTTTCCAATTGACCCAAAAGACGCAAATGCAACTGACCATCTGCGATTCCACAATAAAAGAAATGCAGATCGTTTAAATAGACCTTTGATATAGTCCATGATGCTCCAAATGTCAAAAAACAACTTAATCTTTGACACAGTGGAAATGGACACATAAATATAAAATTACTGAACTGCTAGTTTTTCATGTCATAAAGAAATGTGCAGCTGTTTAAAAATTTAAGTATATATCTATCAGAAATGACTTGTAGTTACTGTAGCAAATAGCCTGTGTTTCCCATGATTGATGCTGATTATTGATTTTAGAGAATAACAAATGGTGACCATTTCAAGACAATAGGAACCTCACTTTATGAGCTTAAAATCTGAGTAATGTGGTTAATTTTATTCTCAAATATATGACATGAAAATATAATATATATATTAGACATATTTGTCTTCAGTTGAGGTCAAGTGATAATGTGCTACAAAGAGGATTAAAGCAAACAAGGTGGTTGTGTAATTTTAAAGCCAGTGCAGACTCTTGAAAAACAAACTTCAATGCCCAACAACTGATGGGATATGGTACAATGCAATTGCTTCTCCAGTAATTAGTATTAGCATGGTTAACAATTTGCAAACACAAAAGGCATTTTCTATTAAAAGCAGTACTTACAAATTAAGTTGTAGTCAAATTTTCCATCGTTGAGTGATTATCAAAACAAAAAACAAAGTAATTATGGACAAATATACCCAATGCTGCAAAGATGACCCCAAATATATACTTGCAAAACACAACTGTGCATGTGACGTTCATAAATCTATGTAATATGTCTCAGAAATAAATTGCAGCTTACAAAAACACTTCTACGCCATGCTTCAAACAATGATTTCATCAATTCAAGGTCTGAAACTAACTTCTTTCAATGAAAAATCAAGGTTTATCAAATATTATACAAAATCAAGGGAATCCAGATGTTTTGTCTGATTGATCATTGTCCCTTGATAAAGTCATTGTGGAATCTCTCAACAATTTTATCAGGTATGACCAGTCCAGATACTTTAATGAATTAATGCAAGATATCATTGACTGTCAGATAATAGACACCAAGTGATCAATATTGATTCTGAAATTCTAAAAAGTGTAAAAATTAGCTATGTTTTTTATTGGTAAAATTAGCTATGCTTTAAATGGCATTTCTTCTTGGAACACAACCAAAACCTTTTCTTTTAGTAAACTACTAGAAACGAATGAGAAAAATGTTAACCCAGAAGACAAACTACTCTGTGATACTACTATCCACTAATCATGTCTTCTTTATATGGGTATCATTCATAGACCGCTAAAAAAGAAATTATTCACTAGACCACTAACCAGGAAAATAATATGAAGTGGAATCTACTAGTATGGTTTAAACTATAGTTGGCTAATAGTGTTTTACCAACGTACCTCGTTAATAAGTCACACAATTTATGACTTTAGTATATAAAGTAACCGAAAAGAAATTATGCAAATTTGTGCATGGAAGGTAGTGTTTGAGAAGCACTCTACACAGAACTTCTGCAAAACAAATACCAACTTTCCCAAACTCACGACCAACTTTTTTTTCTCCTTTCAACCTCATTTTCAAATCCCAAAATTATACACTTCCTTTTCGGCACTAAAATGACTCCATTTCCAAACGAAAGCAGAAACATTTAATTTGATACTTCAACTACCCCTCCCAATCATTCCACCGCAAGCCCAATACTGGAATCCCAAAAGGTCTTCCCTTGGGTCTATAAATCCACGGCCAATAACAGCGCACTACCAACACCACTCGAACTCTTCCATGGGCAATCAACACACCATCCACAAACATTCCCAATCATTCTATCACAACCCCGACATTACCCTCGGTCCACGAATCCACATCCAACAACAGTGCCACTCGAACTCTTCCACGGTCATTCCACCCCAACCCAACATTACACTCCAAAACAAATAAAAAGGCAATATTCCCCTTGAACACTGGTTTCACACGTGATTGTGGGCCTCGCTCTCCTCCCTACGTTTCGTACCTAATCTCCACCCGCCCACCACGAGGCAGGTAAGAGGAGTTCTAAAACACTAAAACCGACCAATTCCAAAATTAACAAAAAACAAATTCGTTGAAATCCAACGCAATAAGTGATGGTAGAGGCGGAAGAGCACCTGGACGATGGGGGAGGCGTAGTGGTGGGGTCCGCGGGAGGAGGAAGGAGAAGGGGAATGGAAGCCTTCGGGAGATCTCCACTCCATGGGTGGTGGTGGTGGTGGTGTTTGGTTGGGAAGTTTATTAAACCCTAGAACGGAGGCGTTCGATTTTTTTTGCTTCGAAACGCAGAGTAAAACCACGTGTGATTTGGGGCGTGGGTGTGGTTCTTAACTTGTGTTGGGCTAACCGCGTATTTGCCTCCTAATTGGGTGCGTAATAGGAAATTAGGGCTTGAGTTTGTGGGTTCGGGTTTGATTCGTGTTTTTTTTTTTTGTATCGAAGATGAATATGATTGTTGTTGGCTTCTTACTTCAGCTTGACGTGAGATTAACTTCGTCTAGATTCAAAAAATAACAACAAACAAGTTTCTATTTCCAAACTAATTGAGGTAAGCTTTGGGTTAGAACAACAACCAAGTCTCTAATTCCAAACTAGTTGAAATAGGTTAGATACGAACTCACAAGAATAACGGTTCAGACACGTGAATAGTTTTCTTCCACACGTTCCAATCTATATATCAAATCTCGGAGAATGTTTTAACCTTTTAGGTCCTTTTAACCACTCATTCTCAAGATAATTTTGGTCTCTCCTTTTTATGCATTCGTCACGGCTCAACATTTTTTTACCACTGCTTCCATAAGTTTTTTTGTATACATATTCAAATCATCTCAAGTTATGTTGTATAAATTGACTTTCTTCAGTATTGTGGGCTTTTTATCTCCAATGTTGGCTAAGAGTGTTGTTTGAAAACATCATCTTCAGCATAAAGTTGACTAGTTATTTTGGGATTTTCTCAACTAAAGGTTGCATATTCAAATCTTTCTTACTAGCGGCAAAAGTGATTAGTATTTTCTTCAATCTTTCTATGTATATATGTAACCCGAAATTGTTTGGATCGTGCTGATTGGAATAATTTAATAATTTGTTTTTGTTGGTGCATTTGGAAGGAAAGAAACAATGGGTTATTTCGCCAATCATCCAATTCTTTTTCTCATGTGATAATGAATGCTTCATTTTACTCTTGTGTTGAGTAGGATCTCTAAAAAGAGGTGGGGTGACGATCTCACAAACTCGTATTAAAAGAGCACGAGTAGAATACTTTGGAGATTTACCTCCAACTGTTACAACCCGACAACCATCCAACCTCATCGGAAACCCGCAGACAAATCTAGGTGTCTCCCAGCATTCATCTACTCACTTCGACGGTGCGAACCCAACTAAGAGCGAAATCGAAGAAATTCAACATAATACACGATTGGAGGAGCTGGGCAATGCGGAGCAGGAGAGTGTTGCGGAGGAAGCAACGGTGGGAGAAGAACGTGTTAGGTTCTTCGAGACCACTGGATGTCTGCCAAGAGATTCATGCTCGTTCTCCACAACGGAGACCTGATTGGTTGCTGCCTAATAAATCTATAGATGGTTGGCTATTGCCGAGGAGTATTTGTTGGAAGCAACATAACTTTTGGTTTTAATATGTAATATTAGTGATTTACTTTAAAGGTTATCGTGTGTGAGTTGTATGAAGACTTTTTAAGAATTATCGTGTTTTGCGATCATTCTATTTACAATGCAGGAACAATTATAAAAAAAACCTCTCTAATCAATGATCATATGTGGTTCGTGGCATGATTATTTTAATCTAATCGCAACTAACTATTTACTCCAAAACAAATGACACGTTAAAAAAGCGGTAATCAACACAAAATCGGGCCCATCCAACTCTCCTCGGACATGTGTCCACACAAACACACCAGACCCAAGACCAGAACAGAGTAGAGCAAAGACACGGATTCTTCCGCTCTAAACCCTAGCTGGAATCCCATCTCCTCTCCATGGCGATCCCCTGGAAGGTGACGGCGTCGATGGTGGAGATCGTGTGGATGGTCCTCCACGGCTGGATCTCCTCCTGCCTCATGGTCGCCGACGAGATCGCCCGCGCCATCCGCTCTGGTGACATCGGCCCCTTCCCCGTTGCCTGACCCCCCAAAGATCCCAACTTTGACTCTCCTCCAAATCCTTCTTCGCTGGGACGCCCAAAGGTGCCGTCTTTTTACGTTTTGTTTGGATTTGGGGGTTTTCTGGGATTGGGGATTGGGAAGTTCAAAGCTACGGAAAAGGTTCCACATTTGGTGGAAATGTTTGGTGTTTGTCATTTGCATAATTGCAGGTGCTGATTTATTTATTTTTACCAATTGAAGCATATTTCCAGAGTAGGGACTTTTGGTGTAATGTTGATTGTTGTTTTATATGTTCTGTCACATTTGCCAACTGATATTCGTTTGGTGAAGTTGAATTTTTTTGTTGTCTTGATTTCTTTCCTGGATCTTATGTTGGTTGAGGATCTTATGTATATATGCATTTGTACTGTCATTTTGGTTATTAGCAAACATCAATTTTTCGTACTGTTGCTATATCTGTGAACATGCATTAGAAATTTTAAATGTTTATCGTTTGGGGAAGATATCTATGAAGCCATGAAGGCAGCAAATTACTTGAGAAGAGGCTTAGTTTTGACTATGAACTTGTATGGACTTCGAGAATAGGATGAACTGCTGCTTGAAGATCACTAAGGAAATTTATAAGAACAAATAATATTAACTCCTAAATGTGAAATAGGAAGGGGACTTTTAAGTTGGGAGTAGTATCATAGACCAGATATAATCAGAATGCTCACCCTTAGACCATGTTTGGTTCACTGTAATCAAGAGTTTAATGTAATCAGATTATATGCTGAATTACATTCCACTATTTGGTTGAGGAAATTGAATGTCGTAATCACTTCGTAATCCAATTACACCCCTTTCAAGGTAATTAGATTACATCATTGGAGGTTGTAATCCAATTACATTGCAATACAATCAACTTTTTTAATATAATTCAAACATTGTCACATCGTCAAACTGAACTTCAATCTTACTGGAAGCATATCGTTGCTCTGATAACCACTTTCGACATTTATTGAATCTATTAAATTACAAATTAATTTCTCGAATTATATTGTGATTCATGTGCTGAATTACAATGTTACCAAGCAATGAAATTTGATTATATAGAATCTAATTACAGTGAACCAAGCATGACCATAAGGTATTTGTAAACACCTTTCCTTCCATTGTTTAGTACTTGTATGCTATGATGTTCCCCAAAAATGTCCAGGTAGAAATGTTGTAGACTATGTTGTTAGTGTCAACATGGAGCCACCAAACTTCAAGCTATATGAAATGGCTGCTGAAGGATGTATAATGATGCTTCAGCTACTGAACAAACTTACAACACATGACATCGCCAGACTGTATTCTCCATATCTATATTGAGTTAATCATCAGATTTTTCTCTCTCGATCACATAGTTTTTGTTTTGTCCGATGAGGAGTATGTCTCTTATTGTGCTACTTATCTTAGAATGAAAAATAAATGATCATTTTTAAAAACCAGAATATGAAGTATAAGATCACACAATTTAGTTTGATCAATTTGTTCTTGATTTTAATTGTGGGTGTATTTGGTTTTGCAGCTGTGTGGATCATTATCAGCACATGTTCTGTCTGTCAAGATATAAATGAGCGCATTGAAGGACACATTAAGCATCCTGTTTGTGATGAAACCAGGCATCAGGACCATACCAAATCCCAGTTTTTGGTGTGCCATTACGTTGTAATTTACTGGTCTTGTAAATAGTAAGTCGCTTAGTTTCTTCTGATAAGCAAAACTTCGAGATATCAGTTGGCAAACTTGCTGGAAGCTGCTATAAACGTGGTCATGCATACTTGTTCTCAATATGTGTTCCATATTTAGAGTTGTGTGAGTATTCGTAATTGTGTGATGTATGAGATTAGAAAGTGTAACATATATTTAAGAAAGACAAAACGAATCACATAACTTACGGGAATGTGTGGATTTCATAGACAGGGACGCACCCTGGGCCCTCCTGTTGTTATTCAACTAATACTAGTTCCATAGCATGTAGCACATGCTAAGCATCATTTTCATAATAATAAATTCATGTGCGACAGTCTTAATCATGGTAATAATAACCAGTCAAACTGTTAGTTTTGTTCTATTTGGACTTAAAAACTTAACCATCTTCGATAACATTTAGTTTATTTTTAGTATGTTCGGCCATCTATTTGGACAAAAAAAACGACTCCAAATTCAAACATGAAATGTGACTTCATTTTTTTCTTGTTTTTTCGTTCTCAGCTAAGACTATTTAGGCATGAAATTACTATATTTAATAGGTCAAAGGTTCAACACAACTCCAACAGGTCTCAACTGAGAATATGAACCGAGGACGACTCCCAGATGATACGAGGCTGTAAACAATAACGTAGTTTAGTATCGTTTAAATTAACTTCTACGTGGAATTAGTCGTGGCACTCTTCCCACTTTTTGTTGCGTTATCTTGGGGTTTGATAGGCCACATTACATTTATTTAAGACTGGATTCGATTGTGGTTTGAAAAATACATCAAGTAAGGTATTGTGCAAGCGGGGGGTTAAAGCATCTCAATTACAAAATAAAATAGAACCACCTCACTCTATTATTGCCCCCAGACACTGTGTTGCTTCCTCAGGACTCCAATTGCATGGATGCTAAAACAACATTTTCTTTTTTAAGAAAAGACATTGAACAGACACTGCCCATCATTTTAAGTTGCCTTACGAAGTACCGGCAAACAAACCCCTACCGGCTACCACGTCCGGCTAACGTCATACAACAACAAAATCCACCACCATCAACCATGTTTCCCCAATTTCTGTAGAAAATGCTAAAATTGTAGGAACATTGGTTTCCCTTTCTAGTATTCACTCATCCACAGCTGCATAGTTTTTCTAGTTGTTAACACAAAACAGACACACAAAAGAAAGACCACAAAGATTGTATAGTTTAAAATCTCACTGTTCTTTCCATATTCTTCCAGTAATCCTCAGTTTCAATTCTTTCCTATCTCCTCCTGAAAAGAAAAGTGCCATGCTGCGATGGATCACGAGCCCATCGTAGCTATCTCTCACCTTTCGGTGGCTGTCTCTTATGCTTCGTGGCACGCCTTGCCAAATCATCTTTCTCCCATTGCCCCCAACTTCAAGGCTGTAGCTGTAATTTTTTGCTTCTGTGTCATCTCCCATGAAGCGCAAGAAAGCTATATATACAGGTGAAGAGTCGAGCTGAAAGGCTTCGAAATGTAGGCAAAAGTACTGCCCAAAGCAACCGAAAACCTGAGAAAGCAACTATGTTTTCAGACACAACATGCACAACTAGGAAGATTTGTCCATACGATCTTTTTTGATAAAATGTTGATCCAGAGAACCATAATCATATTGATGACATCAAAGGAATCAAATTGATTTAGAAAGAAGGAACTAGAACCATCACATGATCAGATGAGCTAACAGTTAGTCCCTTCAGAGCTTGTAAATACAGCAGGATGAATTAATTGGCAAATATATGGCAGCAGACAGAGAGCATCACAAAAGGCACATATACAGGATGATTTGAACAAGTTACTACAATTATGGTAGTTTATAGATCTGAAAAGGAAAAAACCCTACTTTAAGTGTTGCGAGACTAGAAATTATCAAATTATCAGTATCAACAATCTTTATAGTTCAGAAAAGATTGTGACTAGCGTCAAACAACAGCATGTCCTCCCTTCTATTGGCTACTGCTTTTCTGAATGAACTTGAAATTTTCAAATTTAAATTATGTCTACATAATTCCTATAAATAATCTTAAGGAAACAAAACATAAAAGATTAATTACTCAACTTTAATAAAGCCAGGAGTGACTTACTGTCAACATCCATGTTGCATTCTCAACCTCAAAAGGATTTGACTTGACATATCTATGATTGAAAGTGCTCCCGCTGTGCATATCCACCTTGTGATCATCCTTTAAGTGACTCACCAAATATGGAATATCACCGATAATGGAGCATTCGGAACCAGCATAGGGGCAATTGTAAGGTCTAAATAAGCATTGTGATTCGTGTTTGAGCTTAGAGTAGTAAGGGTAAATACCCATACACCCAAAGCCCTGAAATTTGCAGGGCAGCTCCAGAGAGGCAGCAACCTTTTCCAAAGCAAGACATCTTATATTTCCAAGCTCATACCTGCAAGTGGGGCAGCGATTGTGTACTCTAGGTTTGCATGCAGAACAAAGCGTGTGACCATTTAAGCACTGCCTCACATGATAAAAGAAAAATTGTCAACATTTCAGTATCACACCAGTGTAAAATAACTAGTCAACAATATTCTGAAAGACATGCAAATTCATAAAAATGGTTGGGAATGATAGATTAAATCAATATCACTTCATTTTTTCAAGAAAAATACAATAAAAAGATGTAAACATGTGAATAGAAAGTCAAAAAAACAAAAGCATATTGAAAAGAAGGAAATTATTGAACATATAGGAAATCAAATGGATAAGAATGGTTGGAGAACGATCTTCTTTCAACATATTTCATATACATGTGATTATTGGAGCTACACTATCCTTTAGAAGATTTTATCATGAAAATAGATTACAGTTGTAGTACATATAATGCATATGATTAGGCCCACAAAAGAATTTTAATGAGTCCAACCTGATGGATTGGAGGATACATTGCATTCAAACACACAGGGCATTCCAAGAGTTCTCGCACACCACTGGAGACAAACACGTGGGACTTTGGTGATTGCTGAGCAGAAGACTCACTGGCACGGGCATGAATATCAACCATACTCGCACCTTTAGGCGGATCAATAACTTCAGGGTTTATTACCATATCATCAAAAAAAGCACTAACAGATGCCATGAATATGTAGTGAAACCAAAGCCCAACCCTGTCATAAAATTGAAACATCAATGCTCAGTCCCATTCACTGTAAGTTTCAAAAGAAGGGTAATTGAAGAACTACGACATAATCTCACAGATGAGTTATTATGATACCCCCCAAGGCCACGACAGTTTAATGAATTGTTATTGAAATAAAGGGCTTTATATGACTGAAAATGGCATTGTTATTTGTTAAAGGAAATCATGAACACTACCAGAGTCCAGAACCATAAAAGTAAAAGCCTCACGTAAAAAAAGGTCACATTAGACATTATGATGAGTAAAGTGATACTCGCATCGTTGATGACTTCAGATTGAAAACACTAACACATCTGTAAATTGCAATCTTTCGACCATTATCTTTTTTTCCTTCTGATAGGTGATCTTTCTACCATTATCATAACTCAAAATGATGCAAACAACCAGTGCACATGTTTACGACATAATGCGGTAAAAGTAAAATTTTGATGTTTTGAAATGATGTTTTTGGCCACTAAAAACAAGAAGCTTGGGCATCTTACTATAGCAAGACATTCACAACATGCACGTGGATATGTTTCCTTCTTGTCTTTTCCAAACTCAACAATGGACGTAAATAAGAGTAAAAAAACCTTGACTACATGGTAGGTGGTAAAACACATGATTCATATAGTTGTTAAAAATTCAAGAAAAAAAACAAACAAACAGAAGGAATTAATAAATTTTGGGGGAAAATAACTCTCATTTCCTTGGAAAAAAATCTCACCTTGCAGAAGCAAAACGCATTGTAACGAGATTTCTATAATTAAAATAAAAACCCAAAAAAGAAACTTTTCATTTGAAATCTCATGCCTGCGAAGCCCCAAAATAGAAAGTTTGTTTCCAAATTCTTTTCCTCAAAACCCCCCACAAAATCTACAAAAATCGTATTCCCGCCCCCCCCCCCCCCCTTCTTTTTCCACCTTCTCCAGAGATCGAACCGAAAGCGAAACGAAACCATGAAGTCCCAAAGATCCGACCTCGAAAAGACAGAATGCGTTGGCGGAGACAGGAAAGGAGGGATGGATGTTTGGGGGCCATTAATGCTTCCCTGACGAGGAACAAAACCAAACCAAAGCAGTGTCAAATCTCAATCTTAGTTACCTGACAAGGAACGATCTAATTCCGAAGCGTGCGTGTGGAGCGGAGAAGGAGAAGTCCGGATTTATTGCTGATTTCGAAATGGTGAGTGAGTGAGACTGTGAGTGAGAGTGGGGTTTTTTTGTGGAATGGAAACGAAAAAGAAAAAAAAGGAAGGGTGAGACTTGACTTTGAGAGTTTTCATGTATTATATGATTTATTTATTTTAAATAGTCATGGGAAAATAAATAAATAAATTTGACACCCTTTTTTGAAAGTTGTCGTCCTATTGATACTACAGTTTTTTTTGTTTCTTAAAAACCGTTTAGGGTTTGATACTATCATTTTAAAATAATCCTTAAAAAATAGAACAAATAAGAAGAGAAAGAATGTGATCGTATAGAGAAAAAGAAAGAGAGTGTAATTTTACTAAATTTACAATCAAATAAACATAACTATTAATTTTTAGATAGTTCAAGATTAAGGTTGTAAACGAGCTGAAATAGAGCAAGCAAGCTCGGTTTGTGTTAGTTTTTCTGTTTGCTCATGATACAAGTTGAGCAGAAAAGTCGGTGTGTTCGGCTATCACATGCTTGCAAGTTGCTCGGGTTGCTTGTTAGGATGTGATTTTTCTGCTAAATTAGACAATATTGTTTACTATTTTCTTTCGATAAGTAGAATAACATCATAAGATAATTCATATGATAAAAAACAATTGAACTAAGATATAATTATCCAACCAACCCATGCAAATTAAAATGTAAGTTTAAACATTAAATTAAACATACTAAATAGAGTAGTCTCCATGAATTAAAAGCAACAATTATATAATCAAAATAAACAAAAGTTGTTAACTTTTTATTTAAAAGTACAATGTAAAAATTAACTAAAGGATTAGGGTTTTGATATTTAGATATATGAATTGGATCCGAGTGAAAGAACAACTAGTATCGAGCGAGCAGAGGACTGCTCGTGCTCGGCTCGTTTAGTTAGTCGAGTTGATTTCTTTGCTCGTACTTGACTTATTTTCCAACCGATCTGAGTGAAACCGAGCGAGCCACCGAGTCCTAGTAAAATTTGACAACCCTATTCAAAGTTAATTTTGCAACTTTTCAAATAAAATATTATATAGTTAGCCACGTTAATGGTGAAATGACATGAGTTTTACTGGAGTGTCATACAAGCAAATAATGATTTTTCTGAGCGGCATCTAGGAAATACGAATTTTCGAGTGATATTTTGGAAATTTCGATATTATTTGAGTGACATGCAAGCAAACAACCTGAGTATATATATATATATATATTATTAATTAAGTAATTATTCCTAGGTCTTCAAGAAAATTCAATTTAAATCATGTTTGGTTTTTTTTTGGGGTAAGGATGTGTTATTCGTAGGAATATAACTTTACCTCAAGTCTAAAAATTATAGTTCCAAAATGTCATAACTCTAGTCCTAAATGGTTAGTACAAATGTAGATTTTGTGTTACAGTGAAGAAAAATATTTATTAAGTTATTACTAGGAAAGGTATTTTGTAGGATAAAAACACATAATCGCACTTCAAATTAATTTGAAGAATTGGAATTTATAAAACTTAAATTCCAGAACTTTAAAGTTATCTCTTCGTGTTGATTTTTCTACGGACCAATCAGACCCTAAAAGAAAGTGTGTATGTCACTTAAAAGGAGAGTAATGTTAATTTGGAGGAAAAGGTAGGATACCTATGTCACTAATCACTAATCGTGTGGGTTATGGGTCCACTAATCACTAATCGTGAGGAAAAGGTAGGATCGTGTGGGTTATGAGTCCACTAATCACTATTAAGCTAATCCCTAACTAATCAAACAATAAACGCAGCGGAAACAAATTTAAAAACAAGTAGGGAAATTAACAGAAAATGCAAACCACAAAGAGACACGGCGTTTTTATAGAGGTTCGACACCCCACCCGGGTCCTAGTCCTCTCTTGTAAGCTCCGCTCGACTCCGCGAGCTCCGCCTACGTCTTCACTATCCACTCCTCGTTCGTTCTGGGCCGGGAGAGAACGCCTTTACACCACAAGCAACACGAACAACCCTCGCTTGCTTGAATTCTTCCTCTCACAATCCGAGAGGGACACTTCGGGCTTTCACCGAAGTCCTTGCTTCTTTTGACAACACTTGTAACTGAGTGTGATTCACTCTCTAATTGAGCACACTTTGAGTAGGATGAGTAATTGATCAAGTGTGTGAAGTTTAGGCTTATAGAGTGTAGAAATGGGAGCTTTGAGGATTGAAGTTTCTCTCTAATGTATTGGGACAATTTGAGTTGGAGAGTTGTGTTAACAACATGTCTTGATCCTCTATTTATAAGCTCCTAAAGATTTCTAGCCGTTTGGACAAGATTTGATTGGGTTTTGTGCAAGATACACAAGGCAGAAAATCGGGCTGCAAATCTGTCCAGAACCGGTCGACCGAAACTACTAAACCGGTCGACTGTTCACTTGATTTCAAGGAGAACGGTCGAACAAAAGAATACTCGGTCGGACAAATACGCTAGAACTTAACTCTACTTAAGTTAAACGGTCGAACCAAAGTATGGGGCGGTTGACCATTTAGGGGATTCGGTTGAGACAAAGGTGAAACGGTCGAACGAAGATGTGTCGACCGATAGCAGGGAATTTTGTTTCTGTTCAACCGGTCGACCGAATCAAGGTCGTCGTTCGAACGGTTACCGAATGTATTTTGGGGTTAAGTTTGTTTTATACGAATACGACCGTTATAGGAATACGACAAGGAAAACGGCCATATTAAAATCCGGGATCGGTCGACCGAAAAGGTAGAACCGGTCGACCGGTAGAGTTCGGTAAAATCACTGTGGAGAGTCTGTTATAAACCGGTCGAACTGAGAACTGGTTCGGTCGACCGGTGCACACAGGAAATCTGGGTTTAGGTTTTAAGTGATTTCCGACTAAGGTTTGGGTGATCTAATGAAGTCCAAATTATGTGAAATTTTGTGTGTGACTTCTCTAAGGAACCTAGTGTGTATGTGATAAGTTTTTAGCTCTTGTATGCTCAATTTACACATGTTCCTAAGATTCAAAATAAAATCAAGATTACAAGTCTTCATATAGCTTTATTACAAATCTTGACTTGATTTCCTTCCTTCCATGAGTCTTGATCTCCTGTAGAGGTTAGCACATACAATATATATGCAATGCAATATGTGTGCTACTCTACATTACTTATGATTAAGATTAGGTTGATTAAATCATCAAAACAAGGATTAAGGCCAAAAGACCAACAACAGGGTAACGTTAGGTCATCCTTAGCGGGGTCATTCGTGCAAATAACCCTCAGGACGACCCTTGCGGTCGTCCTTTGGATGACACGATTGTCCAACGACCTGGCCGCTGAAGCAATATGGTTGGGTTTTTTTTGTTATTTTTTGTTTTGGAATTTTTTAAATCAGTTTTAAAAATTTTTAAATCTTTTTTTTCTAAAATATGTTTTGTAATTGTTAAAAAATTAATTATTTTTTTAATTTTTTCAAGATCGACTCCCAAATGACGTGGAAGAGAGAACGTATTGAGAATTTTGGTTATTTTATTCAATAAGAAATTAAAAAATAAAGACAATTAGAAAACATAATTTAAAAAAAGATTTAAAAAATACCAATACTAAATTTATTGGTATTTTGGTTTTTCCAAATAGACTATTTTTAATGTTTTTGGTAAATATAAATGATTTTGGAATAGAATAAAACTTGATAATGAAATTAATGATGTGAAGGAAAAAAAGTGAGATGACTTAGGTCATGGTTAATGAGTAAATAGTGAAAAAAAAGATGATGTTAGATCATGATGATGTGGCAGAGAGAGAAAGAAGAGAGAATGTGAATGACCTAGATCATGATTGCGGATGCTTTTAGAAAAAAGTAATTACAAAAACATTTTGAATCAGCACGTGACATGAGTTAGAGTTTGGTACAATATTTTTGCCACTTGAAACGAGTCGAGGCAAGTCCCGATGCGTTAATATTTAATAAGCTCTTCAAGAATGGATTCGACTATTGTTTTCCTTTAAAATTTATTTTTCGGAACTAAAAATTGTAAATGTCAAGAGCATTCGAGGGCTTCTTAAATTCAATTATCTTACCGAACGTGATAGGTGTTAGAACCATTTTTTGACACGCTTCTTAAATAGAACGGATTGTGATAAAATGAAGGATCCATTTTACGATTTTCATTACTTTTTAGCTATGTGTATTCCTACTACTTGAAAGCGAGGGTGCACCTACACAAAATACTTCCACCGAGACTTTGTAAAATCAGTATTAAGTATTAGTATTCCTATTATATGAGATTTTATAGAACTTTTAATAACGGCAAAGTTGAAGGATAAAAGTGCGTGGAATAAGATTTGGAAGAAAAAAAACAGATCACTTGCTTTTGATTTTGCTCGCGTCTTCTTCCCGTTGTTTTTGCAATTTTTGTTAGCTTGCTATGATAAATGACAGGTTATTATATGAGATTGATAAATAAAAATTCATCTGTTAGAGAAAAATGTTGTAAAAGTAGGAATCAAACGTGCAACGGATCGGTTCCGGTTCGGATAATATCCGAACTGGAACCGGATCTGTTTTTCATTTGGGTATCCAAAACCGAATCCAATCTGAGTCGGTTCTCAACTTGGGTATCCAGAATGGGATCCGATGAGATTATGGATACCCAGAACCAGATCCGGTACAAAACTTGTATTTTTCAAAGGATTTTTGCTTATTTCCTCAAGAAAATTCACACTACAAAGATTGTTCAACTCACTTGCCTATGGTGAGCTAATATAGGTTGGAGTAGGAGGGAGAAATCATGTGTTTTCCGATGTGCTAATTTTTTCACACTTTAATCTCGTTGACAAAGCAATATCTATTCAGCAGAATATTAATTAACAAGTCTAGTAAGTTGGTAGAATGGTAACGGTCATCTACATACCACTTGCAATCTAGGTTCAAATCATATGAGTGACAATTTTTTTTTAGAAAATTCGGTTCCGGATTCGATTCCGGGTTTTAGTGGCTAGAACCGGATCCGAACTGAAACCGAGTCAGTTCTAAAATTGGATATTCAGATCCAACCCATATCCGTTTTACTCTGGATCCGGTTCGGTACCACCGGATCGGTTCAGTTTGACCGGTTCTGGATACCCATTGTCACCCCTACTTGCATCACACCATTATCCAAGCAGTCTTTTGACGAGCTGAGATACTCATCATGTGTGGTATTGTCTTGACTGTAAGGTTATTAGTAACCATGATCCGGACGACCTGATCATGAGATTTCTCTTTTCTCTATTTTCCAAATCAGTTTTCTCTCTCTTCCATATCAGTTTTCGTTATCCCCAACTTACTTTCTTTTCTACACTATTCATCTCTTAACAACAACCCACAACAACTTATCTCTCTCCTCCACATTATTTCGGAGTCCATTTTGAAAAAAATTAAAAAAACAAAACAATTATAAAACATATTTTCAAAAAAATAAAATAAAAAAGTTTCAAACAAAATTTAAAAAAATCAAAACAAAAAATGCTTTAAAATATGTGCTGGGTTGACGACCCAGACGACCGATCGTAGGGGGCGCACGACCCGTTAAAAATGGCCTAATGTTTCCCAACATGGCTCCACCACGGCACCACCTAACGCTCGTAAATGTGAATATGTTGTTATGGTGTAATTTTTTTTGGGGGTTTGACAAAAATGCAAGAAACCAAACCCCCCAGTATATGTTGGCGGTGATTTTATGTTGGAGTGAGTTGTGAACCTGATGGGGGTGTCAGTGGTGTTGATGGGCGTGTAGTGTGTCGTAGAAAAAATTCAAAATTCTAGTGGGTTGAATCAGTTTTTTGCACTTTCTCAGGTATGTGCTTATCGATGTTCCAATGTTGTTGGTAAGCGTGATGTTCCAATGTTCCATGTCAGTTTTGTTTTATGAGAAGAAACTTTACAAATTACAACCTTCGCTTTGGATCCTAATGTTCTGCTGGGAGGTATTTGCTTTTGTTGCTTTGCCAAACACCATTTAAAATTTTGAAATATAAAATTTTAAAATAGAATTTTCTTCTTGGTATTCTCACGTCTTATGTTTAAGTTTGACCACTAACATCGTTCGGTTTATTCATAATCAAATTATCCTAGTTCTTCATTCATTTGATATTGCCTTAATTAACATGTGTAAAAATTAACAAAATACATTATAATAGGAAGAGTGTAATTATACAAGGTTTATAATGATAACTCGCGTAGAAAGTATAACTGAGTGTGATTTCAAACCATATTGATTCCATTTGAGCGGAGAGTTTAAATGGCGATGAGTTCAAACTTTGAAATGCTACTTATTCATTTTATTGTGGTCCTACTCCATGGCACCGTTGAGTGGAGCAAGGAATGCGATTATATATTGCACGTTTTGTGTGTTTTAAATGGGTTGCTGAATTTGAATTTGAGTAGTTGGTTGGAATACGACAGATGGAGTAGTTGACATTTTAGAAGAAATGCCCATAAAGAAATCAAACTGTAACTGTAACGTTTGAAATGAGCTCAGGAAGGGTCTCTTCTTATCTGTTTGGGTAAATATATAGTGAAGATATGAGTTCTAATTTTTTACAATTAGTAGCACTTTCATTTGTAAACGGTGAACCCCTACAACCTACTATGCATCAATTCGCCGCATTACTATAAGTAACTATTAGTAACGCTTGTCCCCAGTCAGTCAATCACCAAGCAAGTGTGATTTAAGAAATGAGCTAGAAATCCAAACTTATCAACTTCCGTAATTCCAACTTAATAACCCAATATAGTTTCTAAAATAAAATGATAATTCAACAACACAACGTAAACTCAAACAAAGCAATCCTCTTCTCTTAAGAAGCTAGCAGACCATCAAATAGAACACCAACGGGAGCTTAGGCTTTCGTAGACCCTTTAGCAGTTTGTTTTGGGCCTCTTAGACATGTTCGACAAAATCAAGCTCTTTACCAATTGTTTTAAAGTGACATTTTTCCAGTGACCTTTGCTCTTATGCTCGTTGGGATACAAGATACAGGTAACATGTGAACTTGTGCTCGTGCACGGTAGGCCGCTCAAAATCTACTTAAATTAGCTGAAGTTGAGGCTTGGCCAACCAAACATGAGGAGAGAGACTAGTGGTCAAATGTATTTTAGGGGTTAAGTAGAAAATACAAATACGATCATTGTATAATACGACAAGGTTAACGATCATCTGAAAATTACAGGTCGATCGGTCGATCAGAAGGTCAAAGTCGGTCGACCGGTGGAGCTAGGTGAAATCACTATTGGTTAACTGAATAACTGATAGAAACGGTCGAACGGAAAACTGGTTTCGGTTGACCGTTTTGCACAGGCAGTTTAGGATTTAAGTTTGAGTGATTTTCCGACCTAGATTTGGGTGATCTATTGAAGTCCAAATGATGTGAGATTTTCTCTGCGATTTCTACAAGGAACCTAGTGTGTATGTTAATGAGTTTTAACTATTGTATGCTCAAGTTCACATAAGTTCCTAAGAGTCAAATAAAATTAAAATTACATGTCTTCAAAAGCTTGATTACATATCTTGACTTCATTTCATTCTTCCTTGAGTCTTGATCACTTGTAGATGTTAGCACAATACAATAAATATTATATGCATGATGTGTGTTACTCTACATTTGATTGTGATTAAGAATATGTTAGTTAAATCATCAAAATACGGATTAAGGCGAAAAACCAACAAATCATTGCTTATTTGAGTACAAAGCTTAATTAATCTTGACAATGCTCATAGTCGAGAGTATTTTTTAAACTGTTGCAGTTGCTATTCACAAGGTTAAGGCTAACTTGACAAGCAAATAAACCAGAGAATGCACCACGGCTAGTCTTTTCAACCATTTTCTTTGCAATATGAAAAGTGTCAAGAAATTCTCACATGAGCGATGTAGTTGTGAACTTGACTTTCAAGCATTAGATAATCTTTCACATTAAACTCAATAGGATAAAAGCCAATAAATTCCTATAATACATAAACTGTATGTATCAAATGTTGACAAATAGTTACAGGGATCCAAATACATCATAGACAATAACAACTCATTCTTATCAATTTAACATTTTAAAAATGATCATTGAACTCCTTAAACTGAGTGTCAAATCACTACATGGATGATGTCAACATTGAAGTAATGAAGATGTGGAACTTTTAAAAATACACGAATTGTTTTCGTGTACGTCATTCGTGCCCATAAAAGTAGACCATAGACTTAAATATATAGTATCTGCGACGATTTTATAACATAGAACTATGATACCGTAGTGGTGAGTGTTACATTCTCTTCACGACATTCCTAAGTTTGAAACTCCATGAGTCTATATATTTTTATTTTATTTCTTCTGTCCGTACAAAAAAGACTAAGGTTTAAGTTCAAACTCACGACCCAAAGCGCAGAAAGAGGACTAACCACTAGGGGAACATTTAAGTCATGTTATTATTGCAAAAGAGAATGTAATATGTTATAGTTGTTTTCCAAATTTTAGTTGGTGGACGTATGCCCACCGGACCCTTACGTGGGTCCACCCCTGCATATCACATTGGGTACTTGGGATGGTAACACAAATTTGTTATAAAATAAATATACATGGAACAAAGAGATAAAGATTTGGAAAAGAATATTTATAGTATTTCATCATCACCATAAGTATTCGAATGGTCTTACAATGGTCTCCTATTTATAGGCTATATGAGGCAAATGAAACAGTGTATGTTACAAGAGTAATGAGAATGTGAGAGGTTGATGGAGTTATGGAAGGAGAATGTGAAGCATCCATGATGTTTCACAACACTCCCCATTGGATCTTCACCTTTATACGCTAGGGATGCTGCCTCGTTAAAAACTTTATCAAGAAAAACTCAATGGGATAAAAACTTGATGAAGTAAAAAAGAGTGCAGCGCGTATGACGCTTCCCCTCACTTCAACATATATTCTTCAAACGACGAACACCAAATTTAAAGACAAGCTTCTTAAAGACTTTGGTGGCCAATGACTTTGTAAATAAATCCGCCAAATTCTCGTTTGATTGGATCTGAACAGTTGTCACTTGATTGGTCTGCCTCATTAAAACCTTACCAAATAAAACATTGTGGGACAAAAACGTGGTGAAGGAAAAAAGAGTACACCGTATAATTCTCCCCCTCAATTCAACATATGTTTATAATACTCCCTTAGATAATACGCGTTATGTTTATGTCTCGTTAAAAACTTTGCCACAAAACCCTGTGGGAAAAAGTAGCTAAGGAAAAGAGTGTGTAACATACGCTAACAAAATTGCAAAAGTTGACTCATTAAAAACCTTTAACCAATAAAACCTTTTAGGACAAAAATTGGAAAAAGGAAAAAGGAGTGCAACTACAAGCCTTCTGGGCTTTATCCTTCAGGGATATCCGTCCTTCACGGACGATAAATACAAATCCGCCCCCCTGATTTGTAGTTTACCAAACTTACGAATATATTTTACAAAGTTCTTAAACACAAAAGTGCATGTGGATTCAATAAACAAATACATGATAGGTTAACGGATTTAATGTATGTTTACTATATTTCACTTAGATAATATGATTGTGAAATGTGTTTGTGCAATTTTTCTCAAATGATATACCGGGAGTAACACAAATTGTGACAACTTTTGCAAAATATGAATATGTTACCTCAAAAGATATTACTTATGGACAATTTAAAGATGTCTCATATTTACATTGATGCATAGCAATATGAGAATGTAAGAATCAATAACTGATTCACCAACTTGCATAAAGTTGTAATGACTCCATATATATTGACACCAAATAGTTTGTGATAATAATTGGTGTGTATTGGACATGTAGGAAACATCACTAATATAAATCTTTGGCGCATGACTAGAAATTTGTAGATCCTTGAACGTCATATAAATATTTTCAGAAAAAACATTTACTATGAACATGATAAGGAACTTCAGGTCCTATAAGAATTAGATCTTTGTCGATATACAATAGATGCCTTTTGTTAATGTGTTTTCAAGATGAGCATTTAGTAGAATATTTTTTTTCAATATTCCATTTCTACAATTGAATCATTGTACCAATTCTCTTCTGGAGAAAGTTTGAACTTCAGGTCGAAAAACAATTGATTTATCTCTAGTCATTTATTTAAAAATCCGTCATTTAAATATTTCACAGTTTTTCAGAAACTCTGTTGGAGGCCCTATGACATCAAGTCATGTGCATATAATAAATAATAGTAAATTTTGTTATTGGGTGAAACAAATGGATGGCTAAGATCAACTTCGTATCATTCTTCAGGATGACTTTGATTGAAGAAGTTATATGCACGCTCTTACTTGTTTCTTCATATAATGATCTTTGTATAGTGCATCTTTTGATTGTTGTTATTATATAATATACTTTGTCATCTTTGTCCTTCAGGGACATTCATATATGTATCAATATTAAGTGACTTATAAAACTTTAAAGTCACAACATATCTTATATGCATATCATATTGATCATGTAACAGAACATATTATCAATATTACGAGAGAATGAGTAACATGACGATGGATGTTGGGTCCTACGAATACACTTATATTACTTCTCGATTTATAATATATTACATGTTATTGTGATTTCTATTTGTATCCTTCAGGGATATAATTTTAGAATCAGGACTGTTGGAACGTGAAGCTCTCTAATTCTAATCACTTTTAAGCTAATTACCTACTTGTTTAAGCAATCAAGTTATGCGTAGCGGAATTTAAACAAACAAGCAAGTAAGGAAGGAATAATGCAAACCACAATGGACTCGGGTTTTTTTACAGAGGTTCAGCCACCGCCTACGTCCTCTCTTGCAAGCTCCGCTCGACACTCTGAGCTCCGCTCGCGTCTTCACTATCCACTCCCCGTTCCGGGCCGGGAGAGAACGCCTTTTACAAAACAAGCACCGCGAACACTCTCGCTTGCTTGAGCTTCTTCCTCTCACAATCCGATAGGGAACACTTCGGGATTTCACCGAAATCCTTGCTCCTTGAACAACAAATGAGTGGGACAACACTCTCTAAACTTGCGCACACTTTGATTATGATTTGGCTATGATCAAAGGTGTGGAATTTAGGCTTAGAGTGTATGATTGGGGAAATTGAGCTTGGGAATTTTCTCTCTAATGTATTGGACAAGTATGTGTGGGAGAGTTGTGTTAAAATGTGTTTTACAACTCTATTTATAAGCATTAGAGAGAATATATCCGTTGGGGTTGATTGGGTGAGTGTTGGTGTAGGATACACAAAATAGAAACTCGCAGTACCCAATTCTGAGTTAATTCGGTCGACCGTATCGGTTTGAACGGTCGACCGTTTGGCAGAATTGAACTCAGTTTGGTCGACCGGTTAAGGAACGGTCGACCGCCCAATGCTAATACTCAGGTACACTTAAGTGATCGGTCGAACTCCGAATAGAGTTCGGTCGACCGATTTCCACCAGGCACTTTGGGGTTGACAAACAATGTTCTAGTCGGTCGACCGAACCAATATCTACGGTCGACCAAATTCCAATAGGAAATTCAGGTTTGTCAAGAGACAGATATTCGGTCGACCGAACAAGGTCCTCGGTCGACCGATACATGAAATGTATTCGGGGTATTTTTTTATTAATACAAATACGACCGTTGGGTATAAACGACAAAACTAACGGTCGGAAAATACTTGATACTCGATCGACCGAACCTACGCAGTTAAACACTTAACAGATTAATTGATCATTCGGTCGACCGAACAGTCTGTTTCGGTCGACCGAATGTGGGCAGACAGTTTGGGTTCAGGTTTAATGTTTTCCGGTCTAAGTTTGGGTGATCTATTGAAGTCCAAATAATGTGAAATTTCGTGTGTGACTTCTATAGGAAACCTAGTGTGTGTTTGAGTAGTTTTTAGCTAAAGTATGCTCAATTACACAAAGTTCCTAAAGACTCAAAGAAATACAAAATACATGTCTTCAAACGAGCTTGATTATATGTCTTGACTTGATTTCTTTTCTTACTTGAGTCTTGATCACCTGTAGAGGTTAGCACAAAACGATATATATGCAATGCAATATGTGTGCTACTCTACATGATCATAATTAGGATTAGGTTGATTAAATCATCAAAACATAGATTAATGTCAAAAGGCCAACAAGGACTACATGTCCAAATAATATATTTATTCAACGAGTTTATTATATATTGTTCGTCTTCTTTTGTTTATATCAAATACGAATGTTTTTGGCATTCTTATAATATTATAGGTTTTGGATCCATTTTTCTTTTCTTGAGATAGCATGCTATTAAGAAGGCGAATGAATTGTCGACAATAATTTTAATAATTATTTAATATCTCTCGTATCAACATATATAGTTGATTGCAAGTTTTACGTCAATAATAATCAAATCCTCATCGTTTCTCAAAACTTTAGGATTTGACCATTCTGTATCCTCGTAATTTCTTTAATCTTTTGTTCAGCAACTGCATTTATTTTTACGGGTTTATATTCTTCAGGAATAACCTCTTCAGGAGGTGCAATGAGAGTGACTAATTTTTATTTCATTTCCACAAATAATGTATGCTATGGTCCACGCTTCTTGTGTTGGTTGGGCTCAAATATATTTTATCATATATGTGGAGATCTCCACTTTATATTATGTGGTTTATGTCTAGTAATATAAGGCTTAGTCGCTTTTTGTGATCAATAAAAATGTATGACAATTACTTGCTAGATATTGCAAGATAATGATTTTATGAACTTCAGGTTCAACCATACTTGTACGTATATTTTCTTATGAACTTAAAGTTCAATATAGTACATTTTCTTGACATTCTTTAAGCTTCTAGTTTCTCCCCCTAATGTCAGAAAATGTACATCCTATATATATGATTATTGGATTAGACAATAAAACTTAGCCCTTCAGGAGCTTTAAATCGCAGGAGGAAAACAATTTATTCATTATTGTACAAGTAAAGTAGAGGAAAATTCATAACATGATGTATATCAACCATAAAAATTAATGAATAATATTAGCATGTATATATCCACATTAATGTATCATGTATAAATTTTAAGATCTCATAATGATCAATATTGAGAGATATTTTAAAAACAGAGGGACTCTCATTTTATTGCGCAAATCGGTTGACAAATTTAACATCATTTGGTCGTAATAGAAGTCAACAAAATTATTTAAAGCTTCACCAAAATAATACAAATGATGACATCCATAATTAAAATAGATGATTTTATTTAGGCACTTCTGGGCATGTTTTGTCTCGTTGATGTCATTTTTATTTCATATTTATTTGCACAAAATTTAGTCAACTGCTTATGCTCTTGTTTTCACGATACTTTGTAGTGAGTGCTTCTGGCATACAAAAAAAGGTTAAAAAAGTATCGTGATTTTCCAGCAACTCTCATGATCTTCAATCATTAGTGATGCATAACCCAAAAGAGTATTGAGTCATTAATTTATAAAGTGATCAATATTTTTTTTCCTTTTACTACTAATCTCTATATATCTATGAACTTCTGGTCATATGGATTGATTTAAATATCGACATGCATTTTTACTCAATTAGCTATTTGCACGTCGTTTAGATGGTCATATGAATCATTCAGGGATTATCATAAAATTTCATAACCCTCTTTAAATGAATGATCTCTAAATCTTTGTAAAGTATCATTTTATGAATATTAAGATATTCACATTCTGGGCAAATGCATATTATTTTAATAACAATGATCACTTTGTAACATGGTGATTCAAATTCCACTATATTATAGCACATTGTACTATATATATACATCTATCAAGATGGATATTATGTGCTCACGAGATGAATGCTCGTATTGGTTGTGAATGATCATGTGATGCATCAAAATTAACAAGTATTAATCACATGCTTGAACCACTTTACCAATACTCTTTTAGTCAACATGATACTAAGAATTCATATAACTTTTACTAAGCAAGTGAATCAATACAAAGTTGTATGAGATATATATCATTCAATTTTAGAAGCACTACTAAATATGTAACTATTTCTTTTCATGTTTCATTTGATCGAGAATTCATGAAATTTGGATCAATAACTCGATATTTTGTCCAACCACAAAAACAGACATGAGATTAAATCATAATACTTTTAAAATCATTTTAACAAATAGGATAGCAAAAGAAAATCACAACCTCCATTTTATCTTGATTTGATGCTTCTTTCTCTAGTCATTGATATTTAAAAGGCAATGAGTTAGGTTCAACGTCCATAATCCATGATAAGACGTCATTCTTATCCATGATGTCAAGTATAGAGTTAAAAGTCATAACTTACAAGCATCAAAGCATAATTGGTACATGCATGCAACTTATTACCTTTTTTTCTTCTATCAGTGCATACTAAATTAAACATCTCAAAACGGAATATATTATAATGTACTTGAATCATATGATAAACAAAAGTGCATATTAACAATTCCAAAAGCAACATATATTGATTGTATATATGTAGTCTCATTTATTTTATATATATACAAAATTATCATGATATATTCTATGCACCATGTAGGTAACTTAATTACCTTGTGATGAACAAATACACATTCAAGATGTAATTAAAATATCCATATATGTCTTTTAGATAGAAATTATGCATATCAACATATTAACATGTAAATTATTAATATCTAGAAGAATCTCATCGTAACTGAATAAAAATCACAAGTATGAAAATATATTGGACTAATGAAAGTATTAACCAATATAAAATATTTTCTCATAAAAAAAATTAATATTATAACCAATGCTAAACCATGCCATTGGATTTTATTTTATTTTTTCTTTTGAACATAATTTGTTGGGTAAAAAACAGCAATTATTGACTGATGCATCAATGTATTATAGCACGTGGCAAAATAACCAATAAAAAATCACGAGTTTAAAAAATGTATTTGTTGTGCAAGATTTAAATTAAGAACTAAATAATAGTTCCCCTCCAACGTAAGCACATTAATATATTGACAAAAATAACAAAATAAATATCCGAAAAATCATATAATCACGTCACAAAAGATCTTATAAAGTGTGATTTTTGTTGTTGTTGTTGTAAAGCACTAAGATATACCATTGTCCGAGATTCACACGCCAAAAAATATTTTTTTTATTTCATTTTTAGAGTATACATATACAACCCTCAATTGATTGAAAATGATTTATTTATTAATTCATTTTTAAAATGATTTCATTTTAACCGGTAGTAGAACTTTCGTGCTGATAACATGTTATAAAATAAATATACATGGAACAAAGAGATAAAGATTTGAGAAAGAATATTTGTAGTATTTCATTATCACCAAAAGTATTCCAATGGTCTTACAATGGTCTCCTATTTATATGCTATATGAGACAAATGAAAGGGTGTATGTTATAGGAGTAATGTGAATGTGAGAGGTTGATGGAGTTATGGGAGGAGAAGGTGAAACATCCATGATTAGGTGAAACATCCAATGGTTCATGATGTTTCACAACAAAATTATATTTATTATCAATTTTGTGTTTTTTTAGATCTATAAACCTTTTGGTAATCGCTCAAAAATAAACAATGGATCCGTTTGGTGTAACCATTAAATGAGGACAGAGTATATGGACATAATCCCATAATTGATTAGACCAACTCAACCAATTAGATTCGCTTTCAGTGACTGGGTTTGAACCACAACCACATTTGATCCACCACACAAATACACTTGTGTCTCATTTAATTTTTGCTATATAAATAACTCAACAAAGAACCACAACCACATCTTGTCACATTCAATTTTTGCTATACATGGTAGAATTGTATACTTCGTTGACTTGTAATGAACACATCGTTTCCATCAATCTGAAATTGTGGTCCGAGGCTGCCCTCGTATGCATCTGCCAATCCTGGTCCACAACAGGATGAGTAGTATGCTGAGATTTAGTTTAAAATACACAGAATCCACAAGATGAGTTGTATCTTGAGGTTTAAATTAAAATGCACAGATTTTTTTTCAGATTTTTTTTTTGAAAATCATGACGTTATTTATGCCTTTTTGTTTTGTCACTTCCAATTTAATTAAGTTCATATACACTGTGTAGGTCCTAACTGATGTACATACTCTATGCCCTTCACTCCTTTGCTAACTTAAATGCCTTAGCGACGGATTTTGACTAGTGGCAAAGAGAAAGATTAGACATATTTAGGGTAATATAGAATTGATATTTCAAGCATGATTCTTGAGAAAGTATGAGTCTAGTTGGATGGACAGGGTTAACTCTGAGATCCTCCAGAATTGAATCTCAAAGAAACTCAACTCTTTAACGGATTCCGGACTTCAAAATCTCCACTTGTTTGGATGCATATGTGTTATCTTTACGAAGGACGATTTTACCTCCGCCAAGTGCCAAACCCACTTAAGAATTTACACAGCTCAACTCAATCCAGTCCATTAAGGGATTGTAAAAATCAAACGTAACTTTAAAATAAATGAACGTAAAATTGATTAAAAAATAAATACCCTAATTTACATAAATATGTTGCAGGTATGAATCGTAATTATCACAAATCTCGAGGATCAAAAATGGTATTAAGTATTAACCATGTGACATCTGATGGGGGAAAAACAAGAACAGTATTGGAAAAACTATTCATAATCCATCAATTCAATCCAAAACTCCAAACAGAAAAGTCAAAATCTGAACTCAAAATTTTAGATTTTCACTTACTACATTCCCTTTCACACCCACCCACATCCACTACAGAAACACAAATCTTAATCTTTCTTAATTTACGAGAATAATCACTATCTTCAGAAAATGGTTTGTACAGTAATACATGGAGAATTCCGAAAACAAAAAATAATTGATACTTTACATCAGCTACCCCCTTCATCTTTGTCGAAAGAGCTTTTATTATTGAGAGCGAGTGCAATTGACATTCTGAATTTCCCACATAAGTTCGGCCATTTGCTTACATATCAGGAAAGCAATAGACCTATAGTTGCCATAACGAATCGGGTGTTGGGGAAACATAGAACATTGTAGAAAGGGGAACGTCAACAAACTCTATTATTGGTATGAAAACGATATAACCACCAAGGGGCCACTGTGATCTTGATTATTGATAGTTGGATTTTAGTTGTCATGAACATTGTTGAGTTTGGAGTAATGATGAGTCAAAAGAACTGCTGAAGTTAGGGCTTCTGGATTCACATTGTTTGACGCCTTTATTATGTGTCTAAGACCCCGTTTGGATCGTTGGAGATCCCGCTCCTCCACGTGCCAGGAGCCAGCACAATGTTGCTGGTGATCCAAATGCCTGTTGGGATCTCAGGGAGACCAGCTCCTAGCACAAAACCTGAGGTAAGGTTTTGCCTTGGGTAGAGAAGTCAGGTGGAGGTGATTCTGATTTTGTTTAGACCAATTTACCCTCACATCATTTGGAGATCAATCCCGAGATAAATAAATAAAAAATAGAATTTAAAAAAATAAACAAATAAAAAACATATTTTCTGAAGAAAAAAAATTGAAAAAAAAATATTTAAAACGAATTTATAATGATTTTTTATTTAATCAAAATCTCAATACAATTTAGGAATTTCATTTGACAAGAAATCACCAACTACCAAAAACTTTTTGCATATCCAAAAAGCTCTCAAACCTTCAAGAAAAAAATACTCTTAGATCCACATTCCTAGAAGCTGACTTCCCATTAGAAGCTAACATTTGGAAGCTGCACCCAAACTGAACCTAAATAAACACCGACCTTACTCAAAAAAACAGGTTTTGCATTTTATTTATGCAAACATTTACCTGTATTAGTAGGTCTTAGTTAGATTTTCGATTGTTCGAACATTTTCTTACATGACCAAGTACAAAACCAATAATGACGACCACAAACTTAAATAAATATATCCAATCAATCAAGAGAAAATATATTTCAATTGCAACAAGAAACTATACGAAAATAATTACGAACTTCAATCAAAGAATCAACCTATGTTTATGTCATCTTGTCAAGCTATACAACTTGAAAAGTCAGTTCATGTACATTCTAGCTGAACTTAATCGAGCTAATAGCAGAACGGACAGGAATCAGACTTTCATCATCACATATAAGCTAGTAGCATTACTTCTAAGATATAGTTAGCTGATATTTGAGACTCTTCTCAGAGAAGAAACTGAATTGCAGAAAATTTTGAAATTACAGTGTTTAGAGCCAAAAATATTCAGTTTAGACTTAAAAAGACACCCATGACTTCAACTAGATAACTTCTTAAGCTTCTATGGATCAAATGAAATGAACTCAAGCACATCATTATTAGCATAAGTCTACTGGTTAAGATTTTATACAACACAAGCCGTGACAGACTCAAAATGGGTCAAATACGAACAAAGCTTTCACGGGGGAAACTTAAGTAACTTCATAATTCAGATTTTACCTCACCTAGTTTTGAGAAAATCATATAAGCTCAGCTGAAAAACAAATATGATGTTCTTTTGATTTCATAATTCTCTCTTTATATAGGTTACACTAGTAAACGGTAAGCCAGCAAGAACTGTAAAATTGGCAAGTCTTCAACTGCCTACTTCAATTTTTTAACATAAAAAAACAAGAGCCAACATCAAGCGCAAAAACTGATGGAGCAACAAACCTCCCATAATGACCCCTATTCATTCTATTTCCATAAACAATCTTCTCCATGATTGGACACCTCAATTAAAGAAGGTCCACTCGGTCAATGAGCTTTTATTAAGCTGAAGTTGATGACTCAAAAGCTTCAATGTAATTGCAATTTGCAAAAGTTTTAGGACTTCTTTTTTAACTTGAACTTCAATTATTGGGCCCACAAGCTTTTATTAACCTAAACTAGAATGATCCACAACCACAAGCTCGACGGTAATTTTTATAGTTTCAAGACTTCTTTTGTAACTTAAACTCAATGATTTGCCGAACGAGCGTGTATTAGACATTTAGACTAAACTCGAATTACTCTTCCTTATTTCTACAACCTTCTCCATAGCAACTTCTACCATATTTTAACCGACTGGCATAACCTAGCAATAGCAAAAGCTGTTTGAATCCTAAAATAGTCAAAATCTAAGTTCAAATCCAATGTATATTGCTTGCTATCTTGAGGTAAAAATTATAACACAAAAAAAACCTTTATCATCTTTGAAGGAAAAAGAAGTTGAGCACGATGTGGAGAGGAGGAATAGAAGAGTGGCGTGCCAGTGCCGTTGGCTTCATGAGATGAGCCTTGGAAACACGCACCTCCGACTGCCCCCCCCCCCAACCTCCATCATTTCTCATTTAGTATTGGTAAGAAACAGTATGTTTACTTCAAGTATGAAACAGTATGTTTACTTCAAGTAAGAATTCTAAAGATAATTCCTATTGTTGCTGAATTTATACTTCAAACAATAGATTATAACTTTTTATAGATGAAACATAGATGCTTTAAACTAAAAAAAACCTACTATAGAATTATATCAGAAGTTGCCAACATGTGTATTGCTAGGTTAATCCTATAGGTAATCACATGTGTATTCCCATGTGGAAAATTTAGATGGCTGGGTCAGGATGTAATCGACACAACTTGTGCGTTTCTTCGAACTTATATATACATTGTTATTCTAGCAAGATATAAGCTACATTTTTAATACGTCCTCACATGCATGACCACAATCATCCTTTGGAGTTAACAAGTGGACAATATATGTTGAAACTCAATCACTGCCGTCCGGTGATACCAAAATGCCGTCTACGCATGGGTGTGTTCCAAATACACATCACAAGCGTTAGCGTCTCATGAAACGAGCGTCATGGGAGAGAATTTTTCTATAGCAAAACAACAGCAGGAAGGCTTCTAGCGTCTGGGTTATTTCAGCCCACACCCAAGACACGAAGTAGATGGAAAAAGGATAAGTAGTTTGTAACACCTACATCACTGCGGTCCGAGGCAGGTGCAGTTCAAGTATGGGTTTTCAACTCAAAACCAATACCAATTGGTGATGAGCGAAGAAATCCTACCAAATAAAATAAAACTAAGCAATTGGGCCGTATGAATTTTGAAACACCATAGTTACACACTCTAAACTTTCAATTCGCAACGCATTGCTTTTCTCACCGTTGACAGTTTGTCAATTTTTATAACTTTTTAACAAAACAGGATCTAATTTTAGTGATTTCCGAGAAGTTTAATCATGGTTTAAAAAGAAGTTGGGTAGACATCAATATCGAAACTATGCGAACCCCTGCTACTCCATAACTCGCATTAACTCCACTCCAACCACCTCACCTTCCCCAATCCCGATCCCCCACCATAAATCCACCTCCCCCATTGCCATGGCATCCGAGAAGGCAATGGAAACGGAGAAAGAAACAGAGAAAGTCACCGGCGAGAAGTCCGTCCTCCGGACGGCGGAGACGCTGCTCCGGGTGGCGCCGATGGGCCTTTGCGTCGCCGCGCTCGTCGTCATGCTCCACGACTCCCAGACCAACGACTATGGCTCCGTCTCGTATAGTGATTTCTCCGGGTTCACGTATTTGGTGTTCGCCAATGGGATTTGCGCCGCGTATTCGCTGGTGTCAGCGTTCTTCACTGCCGTGCCGAGGTCTACCACCGTGGGCCGGGCTTGGGCCCTTTATTTGCTTGATCAGGTACCTACTTTTTTTTTTTAATTTGTTTGCAGATGTTTTCGCATCTGTAAACCCCGAGGAAGGGTTAAGTTGTAATTCTTATTGAGTTTCATTTCTAACTTATTCCAATTAGTTTGTGATTAATGAGTTTTGTTGTTGTTGTTTAGAGTATAAATAAATGAGACGAAAGTCCATGTTTTGAAACTTGAGAATATCGGAAATGTAAGGAATTGAATTTTGGAGGCTGGAATATGTATGGACTTGAAATTTAAGAGGTTCGAAATCTAAGTATGACTAAATCTAGGTCGTCTAAATATATATATGTGAGAACGTCGTTGTCGAGGATTGACATAAGGAAATCAAAAAACTATATAATATACTTGAGCTTCGAAACTGTGATTCTTATTGAGTTTTAATTGATCAGATCTAAACGTAAATTTGAATTGGCGCTAATCTGACATCGGTAAAAAGGAAGCGATCTTATTAACCCACCATCAAATGTATCCTCTAATTTGATAGTACAAGTGAGACGACACAGTATCACATCCTTTTCTCTGTCATTGGTTAGATGCAACGAAGTTGAGGAAATTTTGTCTTCTTCTAAGGACAACTCGTGGGAACTTTCGTCGCTTTTTGACATGACATGACAACATAAAATTGACATATTTTGTGTTTAATTGACCTATTATGAAGATTAATGAGAAATTGACATGATCCATTTGACACAAAAGGTACATGATCGTACACCATATTTTGAATTCAGACAAATGACGTGTTTAGTCGTTTTACTATAGGCTGATTTTTTTTTACTGGAAAATGAGGGTTAACAGTGTTTTACACGGCATATGTTATTTTATCGTTATTAGTCTTAACATTCAACATGATAGTTCAAAAATGAATACACAAATATCCGACATGAAAAGTGTTGGGAATTCGAGCACCAATTTTTTTGAGATTGACACTCGAAATTTTCATCGAACACCTGAAGGGCAACAAGTAAAACCACCAACAAGCACCAATTAAAAAACCCAAGAACAAACAACAACAAAAGGTACGATGTTTGATAACTTGCATGCGTCCTCAAGGGGGTCACCTCCGGATTTCTTCAACTCCTTGCTTTTCAAACTGGAAAGTGGAAACCAAACTAAGATTACTATGTTGGAGAGCAAATTGTTTCTCCCAACTTTCAAGATCTCTAAGAAATCACTCTCCAGTGGTGGCTAAAATCCTAACAAAAATTGTTTTCATCCCTCTACCACAAAGGGTTATGGTCCATTTATATTCAAACATCAAAACTATGATAAAATCGTCCAAATCAACCAACATACCCACCCCAAAACGATCAATCTTTCACCATGAACTATCGAACAAATATGTCAAAAAAATCTGGATCCAAACTGACCAAAAAGCAGTCAGATGGAAAACATCACAAAGAACACTGTGGACAACTCCAAACAGTTGGACGAAAGTTCCCAACCGGTCGGTCGTTTCTGGCAGATCAGAAATGGTCATCTTCGGATAACAATACTTTTTGGGCTCAATTTTTTTTTATCAATTTTCGCAGTTGACTTTACAATTGCTTACTTGACATAACCTTGCATCAAACATGACTCTTACCGTTTGTTTTAGCCTCCAAAAAATTCTCCAAACACGACATCTAATCATGATTTTTCACGATGATATTTCGTAATTTGGCCATATTTTGTCAGTATCGGTCTAGTTCTTGTGTTTATGTCAAACTAACATATCTTTCAACCCTACTTTATTTTGATGTAGATTTGTTTGTACCAAGAGGAAGAACCTCACTCAAAAAAATAATGCAAACGTGTTTTACGACTTGTATATCTAAAATTAATGAGCGATAGAACATAGTTTTACGACTTGCAACTGATTAATTTAATTGACAACCTCCGTACATGCAAGTAGATAAAAAATAATACTTGTTAATGATTTCAAAGTTCAAACCATACTATCAAAGTGATGTGTGTACCCCCTAACGTCACAGGCATTGACCTACGTGGTGTTAACGGCAGCATCAGCGTCGGCGGAGATCCTCTACCTGGCGTACAACGGCGATCAGGAGGTGACATGGAGCGAGGCGTGCGGGACGTTCAGCGGTTTTTGCTCCAGAGCCAAGGCCTCGGTGGTCATCACCTTCACCACTGTGGTGTGCTACATTGCTCTCTCACTCGTCTCCTCGTTTCGTCTCTTCAGCATCTACGATGCTCCCATTCCCTTCCTCGGCAAGGGCGCAGGCGTCGCCGCCTTCCCGGGGTGAAAACATAACCAGGAACTAGTTTGTTGTGTTTGTTTGGTGGTGGTGTAACTTGTAAGTGCATATAGCAAATAAGTGGAAATGTTGAGAAATTTAGTCTACTTAAAGCTAGCCATTAGACATTTACTTGTCTTCCATTTCCACTGTCTCATGATATGTTGTTATGGTAACAAGAAGTAGCAATACCTGTTGTACGTACACATGTGTGTGTGTGTTAAATATCAGTTATTTAGGTTTGAAACAAATATATGATACGAGCATCAATGCATCATCTTTGAATTCGCCCACCACTAGTTTAAGCCCAGGTTAATTGCAGTGGATATTTAAGTAAATATGATAGTAGATCTGAAATCGCCATCTAAGTGCACGAAGCTTTTTTATATCATATTTTGATTTTTTGGAATCGTCCCGACTCTCGAATAGATGTTAATGAGTATTTTGCCCATGCAATCGATTTCATTATTTTAACGATAAAACCTTTATTGCGTGCAATTATGGTTGTTAGTGTCTCATGTTGTAATCGTATCATATGCACTCTTATGCACGTATAGGCCTTATAATATGTTTATCCATATTTGACCAATTTAATAGTTGCATTGCCGGGCTCTTACCTATATCTGACGTGTGTTTTTATCGTGAAAACATAGCACGATCATTTATCGTGTATACGTAATGTCATCCACTATCACAACCATTAATTCAACACAACCCAACTTTTCTTTATCTAACCTTTTTATACACATCAACACAACTTTTTATCAAACCTAACATCAAACTTCCTCCACTATCACAAACTACATAATTTAATTAACCTAATTTAAATAAAATGAAGATTAACAGAAATTATATCAACACAAAAGTAAGATTAATATAAATTAAAAAATAGATTAATTTTAAAAAAACATATTTAATTGTAATGTGATTAATATATAAAAACCAAACAAATATCAACACACAAAAAACCAAAATTTAAAAAATAAATAAAAATTGGGCGAATGATTTTTTTTTTTGGGGGGGACACCTGGGGTTGCGCTCCGCCCATTTTCTCGCCCCCGTTAAGGGGTCGGATCCCGACACATGCCTGGGTAAAGAGCACCCGTAGTGGGGTCTAAGGACACCAAGTGAAGTACCCACAACGTTTACATCATCACACGATTATTACCCTTTTGACACAATATTAGTATATTATTACTGTGTATCTGTTGCACGATTAGTACATGTTTTTAGTATATAGTTACTAAATATTTATCACATTATCAGAACAATAATTTGGACCATGAACGGTCAATTACGGAGCATGTATAGCCATACATGTACCCAAGCCCACCCTAATAAACGAGTACTAGCATATACAAGTTTTCCTAATCCCATACTAGAATGGGTAGACAAGGATGGAGTGGGTACTGAGTACGACGAGTGCGAAATCATTGCATTAACCATGTGCATTTATTATTATTATTTTGCATATGTTCAATAAAATCCAACTCCTACACATTAATACCTATGCAACTCCTACACATTAAATTTATGCATAAAAATAACAAAAAATAACAACATATTGTATTAGACAAGTACACGAATTTTGATTAATTTTATCAATTTCACAGGTAAATGATTATACAATAACTAGACATACTTTAAGCATATCTTGTATATTCGTATAATCCCTCACTTGTTTATTTGGTAAGTACGAAAAGATAGGTATAGAGTGAGTTATACATGAGAATATTTACGCATACTCGTACCTATACTATGCATGTAATAATACGGGTACGTCCATACCCACCCTATTTTTGTTGAACTACGGTAATCTAGCAATTACCCCAAAACCCTAGAGTCTCCCCGTAAATCTCCCAGACCGATTCGCACCCGCAAACCTCAAAAGACCAAACCAACCTCGAAGAAGTCTCACCTCCCCTCCCATTCCGCCCGATCCCACACTCCCCTCCCCAGATCCGATCCCTCCAACCCTCCTACACTCCCAGATCGCGTCCGGATCTCGACTCCCGCGTCGGATCTCGGACTGTTGATGCGAATCCGCCTCGATCCGGGGGAGAATCGCTGATCGCCATGGCCGGCGCTGCCGGAGGGTTCGTCACCCGATCCTTCGAGTCCATGCTCAAGGAGGCCTCCGGGAAGAAGTATGGAACGCTGCAGAAGGCCATCCAGGCCTACTTAGGTTCGTTCGTGCTTTCTCTCCTTGCCCTCGTTTTGGTTGTGTTTAAGCTCGTGGGATTTCGTGGTGTGTTTTAATGTGCGTTGACTGCGGTTCGAAGTGCGAATTTCGATGATAGGTAGAGGTTAGGGATGGAGTGAGATGGGGACGGATTAATTGTTTGTGATTGGAAGTGTGAATTGACCTGAAACTAGGATGGGGTGGTTGGACGGGTTGCGGATATGTGGCGGTTCGGGAATCGGGATAGGGTGGATTGCTACGGATAAGTTGTTTGTGATCTTTACGGAGTTTGTGGTACGCTTTTACAAGGGGAATATGTCTGGGTTGGGAGCAATGTGTCTTGCTGGTTAGTGATTATTGCTCTCTATGTTGACTTAGGTTTCGGTGAGCCGAGATAGGTGGCTACTTAACGTTGACTGCTATTGGAACTATGAATTAACCTGAAACCAGGGCTGGCCTGCTGGGTGGTTGGACGGGTCGGGAATGTGATGGGTGGCGGTTTCGGATGGAGTGGGTTGCTACAGATAAATTGTTTATGATCTTTGGTGAGTTTGTGGGATGCTTCTACGGTGGGGATAGTGTAGGTTGGGAGCAATGTGTCTTGCTGGTTAGTGATTATGCTCTCTATGTTGACTTAGGTTTTGGTTAGCTGAGATGGGTTGTTATGTGATGCTGACCATGGCATTCTGTAAAAAAATTAGTGCTGGTTTTGGTTAATATATATGACATTAGGAGCCAAAGTCAATGCAAGCCATAATGTATGTTGGTTTTTGGTAAGGAAGCAGAAGTAAGAAGATTTTTTTATTGGAAAAGTAAGAGGATTTCGCATGGGTGAAAATAGGAGTGGATTGTAGGATGGGTAGTGGTTTGAGATAGAGTTGGACTGCTGCATTGAACTTTATTATGATGCTGAGTTCATAGTAGTCTAACTTGGACTCAATGTACATTGCTGGTTGCTGGATATGCTATGTATGTTGATTAGTTTGCTCAATAGGGTCGTGACCATGAGAAATACAACTTTTTGTTAGACCACCTGGAACTACAACATTAGGAGCAAAAGTTAATGCAAAGACACATTGTCTGTTTGTCTTTGGGAAGAGCAAAAGTAAGAGGATATCAAGTGGACGGGGCCATGCTTAAAAATGTAAGGGTTAATTACAGTTTGTCACCTTGAACTATGCCTTGATATCACTTTACATCCCTGGACTTTCAAAGTTGACAGTTACCCCTTCTGAACTTTCGTTTTGCAACATTTTATCCCCTGAAATTCAAAAGTCCATTATTTAAACACACATTCGTCGTTTTTTTGCAAGTTTTTTCGTTGTATCCCTAATATACTCTTAAACCTATATTTATGTGAAAATTCGGATCAAACGGATGTCGAATTTCGTTGGAATTTGGGTCGGATTGTTTAAATAATGGATTTTCAAAGTTCAGGGAGGTCAGAACTTTACAAAATGAAAGTTGGGGGGGGGGATAACTGTCAACTTTGAAAGTTCAGATGTGCAAAGTGATATCAAGACATAGATCATGAGATAATCTGTAATTAACCCAAAATGTAACTAGATATCAACTAAAACGAAAGATGTTATGCACACTGATTGATACGTTTTAATTAACCGCAAATGCACGACCGCGTTGAAGCGGTGACAAATACGGGTCGATCCACAAGAAGGTGTATCAACTTTAGTTTGTTCGAAGGCGAGTAGGAAAGAAAGGAGAGAAAAATTGATTACACTAAACTACACTAAAATGCAAAAGAAAATGAAAGATAAACAATAAAAATAAACCCCATAGGGGTAGAGAAAATAGTATGAATACAAAGATATGTGTGAGTGTTCAATTATGCTCATTACAACATGTAGTGCATGAAAATCATAAAATTAAATCAAACTTTGCCTCCACATGAAATAAGATAACTCAATATCATTAAAAGATACAAGACAATAATTGGAATGAAGCTAAATGAACTCATGTATAAAGACCAAACCCCACTATGCCTCCACATGAAATAAGATAGCACATTATCATTAAAACATATAAGGCATTAACCAAGGTAAAGGGAACAAGAACACATGCAACTACAAGTCATGTTTCTTTATCAATTTCATTCATATCCTCATCTCATCATTCCTTATAAAATAGGTCTACTAATCTAAGCATAACTTAAGATTCATTCAAGAGCATTAGCATATCAAAGACAAGAGTGAAATCTCATTAGATTATTATGAAAATCATATAAGGCTCAAAGGATTAAGATAACACACACCTAATACATCACATAATCATATCACATATTTCTCCACCCCCCAAATGGGGATGAAACTACTCACTAATCACTACACTATAAATTATATTAACAAAATGAAACATTCTAATGAAAAGAAAATTAAACTAAGAAATAACAAAGAAGCTAAATGAAAAGAAATCAAACTAAAGAAACATGCAAGAATTAAAAGACAAGACAATATTAAATGAAACTAAGGAAAATTATTTTATTAACATGACTCACATTGTAGGTAACACCCTTCTTCACCTTGAGTTTTGCTTCAATGCTTACTCTAAGTAGAGAGAATGCTATCAAGCAATGAGTGAATACAAAGGAAGGTGAATAGTTCTATTTATAGGTATGGAAAAAGCTAATCCGGGACAATCCCCGGTATGAGACTAAAACACATACCAAATATGGACTAAACACAACATAATACACCACCCGACCAAAACATGTCGCCTTTGGACTGGTTTGGACCGCCAATTGGCGGTCTATAAGTGTTGGATCGAGTCTGGATTTTGGTGGTTCGGTTCTGGTTTGATTTCTTGGTGTTCGATGAATTCTATTTGGTTGTTGATGGTTGAGCCCAGATTTAATTGTCAAAATACTCCTCATTAAGGTGTGAAACTTCTTGATTTGCTCATTGATTCTTTTGGTTTTACATCTGGGTCATTCTCTATTTCGTCTTAGTCTATAAGTCTTGCAACTTAGTCTTTTTTCCTTGCTTTTGAGTCATTTCATGCATCTTCTCCTCAATCCTGTTTATTCCTGAAACTTAAATATTAAACTCGTTACGTAGCATTGTTTAGGTGAAAGATAATAGATATAAGACACAAATATATGAATGATAAGATGTCAATCACATACGTATGGATAATATGGACGGTTAATATTCTAGATTAGAGTTGAACTGAGCAATCACCATGGTTAATTCCTCTTATTGTAGTTTGTTTTCTACATTTTATCTACTGGCTCAAATGACTCAACCCTTTATAGTTTATTTTATACAAGTTGTCATTTTTAGAAATTGGGGTAGGTAGAACTTTGGAAAATGTATGAGAATGAAATGTAGTAATCTTTTGAATTTCATTCCTTGCACTCATACGTATTGTGCGTCTTTTGGTCAGATTGTGCCAAGAATTTGAATCAGCAAGCTGTTTCCACGGGAAAGATCGAAACGACAACTTCGACTACTGTTGAGAGGTACGTGCATTGAGTTATTTGCATTATTTTCTTTGTTCCATAGTTATATTAATCTATAATTTCTTGGATTACTCTTTAGTTAGTGATTTCATCAATTCTACGGTTAGTGTATGTTTTTCTTCAGATACCAATCATTGTCCAATTTACAGAATCTTTTTTATTTTATTTGTTATCAGTGTCCAATTGCCATGGTCTTAGTTTTATGTGCCTGTTCATTCATTCACACTGTAAGTGCTGCTGATTGTTTCTACTTTATAATTTGCGTTAGTACACATCAACAAGATAGCGGTCCTGCTGGTAATGAAGTGGTACAAGAGGGGAGTGCTTCTGAAGCTCAACAACCAACTCCTGCGGTTGGAGATAGTGCAGATGCCATTGTTGAATCTGTGGAAACAAAAACGCCTCTTACGTCAACCTTGGCATCTGCAGGCCACAACTTGGAGGGAGACCAATCTGAACTTGTATTGCAGCCTCTCCGACTTGCTTTTGAGACGAATAATGCGAAATTAGTAGAGTCAGCACTTGACTGTCTTCATGTAAGTTGCCTCATCAATATGATTTACCCCTAAGATTTTAATTATTGATTATTCTTCACTTTACAATGCCTAGTGACTAATCTATCTAAGAATTATAAAGCTTGTGGCTTTCAATAAACCAGTGTATAGTGTATTTTGTTGATTTCATAAGAATTTTCTTGCACTGACAATTTGACTGTACCATATGTTGCATTTTTTAACTTCTATTGTGTTGTATCACTCCACAGATCACTGATGACGGAGTTTTGAAGTATGTTATAGTTTTGGACTTTTAGTTGAGGCATAGGCATAAACACACAAGACTAGAAACAAAGAAATTTATTGTGCACATGGATTTGAATCAAGTCAAAGCTTGGTGTAGTTGTAATTGATTTCTGTTTTAGAGTCGATGGAACAAAAATGCCATACATTTACTGGTTTATATTGTATGCTTACTGTGGGGATAGAATTCGTAAGTACAAACTTTACAATATTCATTACAATGAAGTTTGTACATGATTAGAATAAGGAAGTATTTGGAACCATTCATAAATAGTTGAATTACTGCCCCCACACGGTACACAATTTCTGTTGGGCATGAACAGCCCAGTGCTCTAACAGAATGGATTCAACGTTCAGGTGGGCGGTCGCCTAGGTGAATAGGCGACCACCTAAAGAGGTGGTCGCCTATGTGACCACCCGCACACCGCACACAAGGGTGTGCAGTTTGTGTTGTCGCCTAGGCGTCCAGACGAGCGCCTAATCGCCTAGGCAACCATGTGTTGTAGCCGGCAGCCCTTCTTCTCCTCCTTTCTCCTCCCGCCGGCGAAGGTTGTGGTCAAGCCCTTCTTCCCTCCTTTCTCCTCCGGTCGGCTGGGTTAGGGTTTGGTGGAGAGATTAGAGAGGGTGAGGGCTGGATTAGGGTTTGGGGGAGAGATTATAGAGGGTAGCCATCACTTTTGTTTTGGGTTATGGTTAGGGTTTGAGGAGATGGGTTATATATAGGGGTTGTGTTTGGTGAGATGAAATCCTGAACCTCTGTTTTTTTTCCTTTTTTAAACGCCCCTTCATCTCTTCTAATTCTATTTTAGTGTTTTTTAAGGCCAAACATATAAAGTTTTTTCTATATTTTTTGTATTTTCCTGTATTTTTTTCTATTTTCCCCCAATTTTTTAATTAAAACAAAAATAATAATTAAATAATATTAAGAAAAATATCGCCCACAACTGGGCGATCGCCCAATCACGTAGGCGCCTAGGCAAGCCCAGTCGCATGGATCTCCTAGGCGATCCCTAACATTGGAAGGGAATCACATTTCATTATTTCCTGTGTATGCTTATTCCCAAGCTCAATAAGAAACCAATTCAGTAATGATAAAAAAATGGTCATTCCACTGAATGGCATTTTCTATGTACCAAAAGACACCCTTAGGTTTTAGCTTTCTTTCTTTTAGTTCTTTACATGCATTTGTTCATAGCTCATCAGCCATGTAGATTTTTACTAAGTTCCAAATAGGAACATAATTGCCTATTTGGCTCCTAATGATGGAATGTTGATGATTAGTAGGAGATCAAATGCATTGAATTCTAGTAGAACTATAATGAGGAGGAAGAAAGACCAAGACTGACTTCTAAAATACGAGGCCACCTTGTTGATTTCATATATGCTTTGAGATATACAACTCCACATTAAAAGTACACCAATTTTATACCATGGAGTGTATGGTTTTGCTTTCATATGAATGTTTGAGCATACACTTGGTAAATTTGTAAATGTTAAATAGGAATATGTTAGGGCAATATAGTAGATGCTAAAAAGAGATATTAAGGCCATCTTTAACCCCAACCCCAAATATCTTTACACCTCAGCTTTCTCTCTCTGCCACGTCAGCAAAAAACACTATGCAACCCACAACCCAACCCAACCCATTGTTCTCTTCTTAACTCCAACCCCACTTTCAACACTCTCTCTCCTCCACATCATTTCTTTTTACCTCATTTTCTATATCAACATAATAATTCACAAACTATTAAATTTATTATTTTTATAATAACTTAATCTAATTAACTTACAATAATTACGAACAACACATAATAATTAGATTTTATTAAATTTCGACAATTACATATTATAATAATTCAAAGATAAAATATTACAATACATATTACAAACATAATTAATTCTCATTCCGTCCAAAACGTCGCCATATATTCTCGATCAAATCGGCTCGCAATGCCATATGTTTTTGAGCGTTGCGAACTCGATCTCTGTTACCCAGATATTTGTTAATATCCACGATACGCTCAGTGGAATACCGGAGACCCGACGGGTTTGAACTTTCACCGATTTCTTGAGGGCGCTCATGTATAAATTCGTTTATGTCCACCAACTGTTCATAAGAGTCGCGTTCGTCCTCCACGATCATGTTGTGCATGATTATGCATGCAGTCATAATTTTACCGAGAATGTCTGGAGTCCATGCTAACGATGGTCTTTTCACGATGGCGAATCTTGCCTGAAGCACTCCAAATGCACGTTCCACATCTTTCCTTGTTGCCTCTTGAAATTGGGCAAATAATTTATCTTTAGGTGTTTGAGGAAGGATGATCGATTGCATAAATGCTGCCCATTTTGGATAAATATCATCTGTAAGATAATAACTCATATCATACGAGTTATCATTCACTTCGTATCTCACAGGTGGTGCGCGGCCCTCCAGAATGTGATCGAAAACTGGAGAGCGTTGGAGGACATTGAGATCGTTACACGATCCTGGGATTCCAAAAAATGAATGTCAAATCCAAAGGTCGTAAGATGCAACAACTTCCAAAACAAGTGTCGGTTTTCCGCTTCGACCTTGATATTGTCCCTTCCAAGCAGCTGGACAATTCTTCCACTCCCAGTGCATACAATCGATGCTCCCCATCATGCCTGGAAACCCTCGTAGCTCACCAACCTGTAGCAGTCTTGCTAGGTCCGCTGCGGTAGGGGTTCGTAGATATTCATCACCGAAATTGGTAATGATACCTTGACAGAAATTTTGGAGAGATTGTCTTGCTGTTGCTTCGCTTAGACGTAAGTACTCGTCCACCTCGTCTGCCGCTACACCATATGCTAACATTCGGAGCGCTGCAGTACATTTTTGGATACCTGATATGCCAAGTCGACCCACAGCGTCCGGTCGTTGCTGGAAGAACACATCGGTAGCCTCAAGCGTGTTTACAATTCGAAGGAAGACATGCTTCTGCATTCGAAATCTCTTTCTGAAAACACGATCATAATACACAGGATTGTCATTAAAGTAATATGCAATTAGACGATTATAACCAACAGTGCGATCTCTATCTGGGTTAGAAGTTCGTCGCCTCCTGTTACGTGGTCGTTGTGCTTTGAGGTAAGAGGAGAGGTACTCGGCAACCATTTCAGTTGCCTGGTCTATGGCCTCATCTAGGTCATCAGATGATGAACACGAGGAATTAGAGTTAGAAGATTTCTCACTCGACATAGTTGAGACTTGAGGTTTGAGGAAGACTTGCAAATGACCTCCTATTTATAATGTTTTGTCGGATGACTGTTCATCATCACGCGTTGTTGAACGAACTTTCAAAGTTGATTGTCATGTGTTGTCTGTTAGTTGTTACGCGTTGTCTTCACTATTTGTTGTCACCCGTTGTTGACGAATCTCCACTGTTGGTTGTCACGCGTTGTCTTCACTATTTGTTGTCACTCGTTGTCGACGAATCTCCCCTGTTGGTTGTCACTCGTTGACGACGAATCTTTACTTTTTGTTGTCATGCGTTGTTGGACGAATCTCCACTGTTGGTTGTCACGCGTTGTCGGACGAATCTTCACTATTGGTTGTCATGCGTTGTTGGACAAATCTTCACCCTTCATTGTTATATAGGCTAACATTTCAAACTTCATTTCCTACAACTCATCCAAAGCTAGCATCGCATGTTAAACAAACATGTCTTCTCCTGACCATAATCGTGACTCACGTCCTGCACGGGGTATTTCCCAACCACAATTTCCCCGTGGTAATGGACATGTTCCGCATCCGAATCCTTACCAGTTCGACCCTTACAACTATCCAAGCTTACCACAAAATCCACCACCACAATTTTTTCAACCACAACAATATCACAATCCATTACCACCACAACAATATCACAACCCATTACCACCTTGTGACATGTATGCCAACCTAATTAGTGGACATGATCCGAATGATGCCGATGTGAATGATCCGAATGATGCCGATGTGAATGATCAGAATCAGAGTGACGACCATCCCTCCGCCCAACCAACACAATCACTGCAACCAAATAAAGTGAAGGTGTGGTCAACGTTGGAGGATGAAGCGTTGATCTCGGCTTACATGCAGGTTAGTATGGATGCCATTGTCGGGACCTCACAGAAAGCTGAAGCTTTATGGGGTAGAGTGGCACGTGTGTACGAGCATGCTGCCCGCTCGAACAAGAACATAGCCCCACGCCTGTCGGACTCCTTAAAAGGTCGTTGGAGGAGGTTTACGCCTGTTGTAATGAAGTGGAGCGGTTGCTATGATGAAGCTCTACGACGTCAAAGGAGCGGATACAACCACGACGATGTAATTCGTGAAGTGCATTTTATTTACGAATCCACTGTTGGTTCTAAGTTCGCATTTCTTCATGTATGGGAAATGTTACGTAAGTACCCAAAGTGGGAGTCGTTCGTTAAACCTGGTTCGGGAAGTGCAACACGTGCACGCCCACCCATAATTGAACTAGAGGAAGTAGAAACTACTCCAACATCAGGAAGCAGGAGTAAGAGGAAAAGCACGGAAGACTCTTCGACCCGGTCGTCTCCACCGAACGAAAGAACACCAGATGATACTCCAGAACAATCCTTTCAGCGTCCGGAAGAGGTTAAAAAGGCAAAGAAGAAGGGAAAAGCTCGAGCAGCAAATCAACTGGACGATCGGGTTGTAGACTTGTGTTCAAAACTTGAATATTGTTCGCAAGTTAGAGGTGAAAAATCGGAGCAAAAAGCAATGTTGAAGCTGGCCACTGAGAAGATAACATTAATGAACACATTATTTGGTAAATCGAACCGCACAGAAGTGGAGGAAAAGACACTTGGAAAGTTGCTGGATTGGGCTGAGAAAAATGGACATTTTTAAATTAGTTTAGTTATGTATTTAGTTGCTAATCGATTTCGGTCAAGTTTAGTTTAAGTAAAATTTCATGTTATTTCCTTTTTGTAGTAGAAATCTATGTTATGTGTTTGGTTGTTAATTTGTTTTGAAGTTAATTTAATTTTATTTATTTGAGTTTCAATTTTTTTGTTTATTATATTTTTAACAAATATTAATAAGTGATACACTTTAATTGATTTATTTAACAAAAACACAAGAAAATGTAATTGTTTTTAAAAGTTGGGTTGAAACATATTGAACTCGTACGAACGGCTGCCCAGCTCGCCGGTGAGCTGGCGGGGATCTCGCTGACCGGTCAGCGAGCGGCTGTCCAGCTCGCCGGTGAGCTGGCGGGGGTTTCAGGGGACGCTGCCCCCTGAAAGGTAAACACAATTTGAAATTCGATATTAAATTCAATATTGATTTTGTATTATTATAGTTAAAGCAATTGATTTATTTTATTAATTATTATATTTATTTACAATTTATTTTATTTATATATATTATTAACATATTATTTAACTAATATAAAAAAAACCCCGACCAACCAGGTCTGGCCACGTGGCTAGACCTGGGTCACGACCCAGGTCGCGACCCGACCCGGGTCCACTCCCCATTAAGGGGAGCCAGGTCGGGGCGAATTTCGCCCCGACCTGAAAAGGGCCTCCGTTAAGGAGGCCCTAAGAGTTGGGACTAGTAGCTGGAAATTATGTAATTGAGTTCGGAGTGTCATTCAATATATCTAGCTCTTTTCTCACTAATGCTTTGTTTCATGTTCATATTAGGGATTTTTTTTAAATGTTTAACATTTGGTGACAATATTGTTACCGTTTCTGTAAAATTGCCATATGTTTAAATGTTTTTTAGTTTGAGAAGCAACATTGCCACACATGTCATGCTATCACCATCCTTTGACATGCACCTAACAGACTGTCAAATCACCCATTTATTTGGGCATCTTATAAATAAAAACAATTGTTTTTCTAGCAAGGTGTGTTTTGCTGTTATCACCATTGGCTAACAAAAGGTCATATTTATTTCAATTTCAGAAGCTCATTGCTTATGATCATTTAGAAGGTGATCCTGGACTTGAAGGTGGTAAAAATGCTGTATTGTACAGTGACATTCTTAATATGGTTTGCAGTTGCGTTGATAATACTTCTGCAGACAGGTAAACATATATTTCATTTACGACATATGAATTATCATTAGATCATGTTTTAGATGAATTTAATATGGAACATGCAGCACCGTCCTTCAAGTCCTGAAAGTGCTTCTTACTGCTGTAGCATCAGCAAAATTCAAAGGTACCTTCTACAAATAGAATTGCCATTTGCCCCCTTTGCTCCATGCATCTTCTTGTCATGTTTGATCCTTCTTAATGCAGTTCATGGGGAATCCTTGCTGGGGGTCATTAGGATATGCTATAACATTGCTCTTAACAGGTAATTGCTCATATATATATTTTACATATAATACATGTACCTAGCCATGAACATCGAAATTAGATCCGAGACCTCATTTGTTGCTATAGCAAAAGTCCCATAAATCAAGCGACCTCAAAAGCAATGCTGACCCAAATGATCAGTATCACATTCAGGCGAATGGAATCGGATCAGGTGACCCCATAATGTTCTTTAAGCTTAAACATGACATTTTTCTTATCTGGATGTAGCTATTCTAGCTGTCCATTATGTATTAAGATAAGAGCTGCTATCCAACAAGAATTCATATATCCATGTTCCTTTTTTCCTTCTAAATTAGGGCCTCCAATTACCGTCCAGCGGTTCTGCACGTGTGGATCTCCCAACAGATAATGGTGTAGAATCAAGTAATAGAGAAATAACTGTTGATGATGAGGGAGAACAAAAACTAACACTGGGCGATGCTTTATCAATGCACAGAGGAAAAGAGCAGTCTCCTGCGTCTGTTGAGGAACTCCAAAGCCTGGCCGGTGGTGCCGATATAAAGGTATTAAATTGCATATCATAACCGATAAAAATATGCATATCGTAAATGTTTTGCTATCCATGCTTTGAACTTTTGTTATTTCTGCCTTCTGGAGTGGCCAAAAGCTTTTGCTTTCATTTGAATAATATATTCTCATTCAGGGATTGGAGGCTGTTCTTGATAAGGCTGTCATTCATGAGGATGGAAAAAAACTTTCCCAGTAAATTTCTTTTTGATGTATTTTTAGTCATTTTTCCTTGTGATTCTGCAAGAGTCGATGTAACTCCGAAAACCGGAAAATGTTTCAGAGGTATTGATCTTGAAAGTGTGAGCATTGGAGAGCGTGATGCTTTGCTTTTATTTCGTACACTTTGCAAGGTGTGTTTCTGTTGTCATCAGATATTTAGCTTGCCAATTGTTGGTGATTATATTGAATTATTAGTTTATGGTGTCCAGATGAGTATGAAAGAAGAAAAAGACGAGGTTACTGTAAAGACCAGACAATTGTCCCTCGAGCTGTTACAGGTCACTTCTATAATATCCTTAGCCGTGGAGGCATTCTTTTGTCATTACCTGTGAATGCATTTTCCTATCGTCATATGAGAAGGCATTAACTTCTATATCATATTTGTGCTAGATTTTATCAATGTAATGTTGTCCTCTCATCTATTTGAAGTGATGCCATTTGCTTCCATTTAATGGAATTTTTTGAAGTTTGTTCGTAGTAAAATTTAATTTAATTTTTGCTATACAGGGATTATTGGAAGGTGTTAGCCACTCCTTTACAAAGAACTTTCACTTTATTGATTCAGTCAAGGCATACCTTTCTTATGCTTTATTGCGAGCTTCAGTTTCTTCTTCAGCAGTTGTCTTCCAGGTAATTGTAACTTTCCAGATTTCAGCTTCTTCCCTGCTTATGCTTCAATATGGATGACCACATCCATGTATTTTCCCTTTCCGCTTCATGTTCAAGTGGTCTTTTCGTCCTTAATTTGATATATACATCATACCGGGTTAATTTGCCTGACTTTATTTTTTATTCTTTCTTCACCCATAGTATGCCGCTGGAATTTTCGCTGTTCTCTTGTTGAGGTTTAGGGAAAGCCTTAAGGTATCATTTATTTACTCTCTTCTTGTTGATAAGATACCTGTGTTTCTTCCTCCATGATCCACTTTACGGTCTAACTTTCATGTCTTGCAGGGAGAAATTGGCATCTTATTTCCTTTGATGGTTCTAAGATCATTGGATAGCTCTGATACTCCTCTTACCCATAGAACAAGTGTTCTCCGGTAACCTGACTTTTCCTTGGGATATTTGTACTTGTGTCGTCTATTCATTCACATGAAAAAAATTAAAGCAGGATTCTTGTTGGCAGTAAAACTAATTATGATATTGGTCAAACTTTGCCTGAAAATGTAGATATCTTTAAGCTGCAAAAATTATAACAATATAATTGCTTTTTGAGGACCTTTAAGTAATAGTGAAAGCTTCCTTAGATTCTTGATAACATTCACTCTTGGACCTGAACTTATTGCATGTCATATATGGCATTGTACGTCATGCAGAACCATGAACGTGTGATATCCGAAGCTGACCCAAGCAGTTTCATTTGACTCGTAATTTCAGAATTGAGGGCATGTAAACCATCATACCACAAATCACCCTTCTTTTTTTCCATGATTTTACAGGTTTTGATTGATTGAGAAGTTGTATGCTTGTTAGAATTATTAGTCTTGCACCAACAAATTTCAAAATTGCAAATACTCCAAAAAAATCCTTATAAATGGAAGCCATTTGTTTCCTGCAAAAGCAGGCTGAGTTTAGGTTGGTTTTTTGTCGAACCAGTTTTCAAGTGTTCATGTACCTGCATAAGAACCACTAGGGGGTAGACACTCCCTATTCTTAGTAGATTTCAACTGCGATCATCTAGTATTTAAAAATATCTAAGCAGCATCTCACAACCCATATGATGTCTGCCAGGATGCTTGAAAAGGTGTGCAAGGATTCTCAGATGCTTGCAGATGTATTTGTTAATTATGATTGTGATCTCGAAGCACCGAACCTGTTTGAACGAATGGTGTGTTGTCCAATATATTTAATTTATTGCAACCTAAGCTGTAGTATTTTCTGTATGTAATGTTAATCATTGGACTCTGTTGTCATGGTCTGGAAGGTTAATGCTCTTTCGAAGATATCTCAGGGGGTAGTGACTGTGGACCCTAATTCAGCTGCTGGGTCTCAAACGGCATCAATAAAAGGTTCATCTCTCCAGGTATTCCAAATTTCCAATTATGATTAGAGGGGCTTCCTTGTTGGATCCACCCCAGCAAATACATCTGTTAATATTGAATTATAGGCCCAATATTTGTTTGTTTGTTTTCCAGGAAATGATTGCAAATGTTAAAAGACTAAATAGCCTGAAAATCTAAATTATGCAGAAACATCAAATATGATGTAACCATTTATAATAAAGGAAAATATATTGGTTTTAATTGTAACTCCACTTGCCTAGAAATAAATTATCTGACAAAGTGAGACACGTTCTCCATATTTTTCTTTTTTTAATCAATTTTTTTATTTGTTATTTTTCCTTGGCCCATCGTTTTTTTCACTGCCGTGTCCACACCTTCCACACTCCACAGTGGAGATTGTAAATTTAAACACAAAAACCAAAGCATACTATATCGTCTTATCGTTATCTCCAATGTTTTGCCAAGTGGCATTCTGTGTTTATTTTAAATAGTTTTCCTGATTCATTTCTGAAGGGGTACTTCGATGTTGCTTCCTCCAAAAACACTGGGGGTATGACGTGGATTTTGCTCTTTTCTTTTTCAGTTGATAGTTTGAAATGTTGTCAGGGTCTCTTCTTCTCTATAGAATATAGTTTGAAATTTTCTTCTATTGCTATATCTCATAAGAGTTTCAATTGCTACAGTTGGAGATGAATTGTCAATACTGTGTTAATAGTTTTCCTTGAACATATTGAAAAGTTATGATTGTTCATGTATATTTTACATCTTATTCCAGTGCCTTGTGAATGTACTAAAATCGTTGGTGGATTGGGAAACAAAGTGGAGAAACTCTGGAAAACATAATGGCACTACCTTGTTGCTTGAAGAAGAAGTTTCAGCCAGAGAATCATTTACAAGTGACGAATCCTTAAATAAGGAGGATGGTCCTAGTCAGTTTGAGAAGGCCAAAGCTCATAAATCTACTATTGCAGCTGCTATTTCTGAGGTAGACAATCTAAAGCTTATATTTTCCTGCATTGACCACTGTATGCATATTGCAACACTACCAAAGTGCTGGAATACTTTTGAGATGTTAATATATTTTCTCTGGTTATTTTCTGCGACATGATGTTTACATATTTATTTTACAATTTTTTTCTCATATTTCTGTGGTTATTCTGCGGGACATGATATTTGCATCTTTATTTTACATATTTTCTCATTTGCGATTTATTTATTTATTGATTAAAATGTGTTTCATTTTCTTATGCAGTTCAACCGCAAACCAGCGAAGGGGGTGGAATTTTTGATTTCAATCAAATTGGTTGAGGGTACACCTGCTTCTGTAGCTCAATTTCTTAAGACCACACCTTCTTTGGACAAGGTTAGCTATACCGTAATGCCGTTCAGTTGTTCACTGCTCATCTTCTTTAGGATATTTTCTCTGAAGTTTGTTAAATTTCAGGCTGTTATTGGAGAGTACTTGGGTCAGCATGATGAGTTTCCACTTGCTGTGATGCATGCTTATGTTGACTCCATGAAGTTTTCAGGGTTGAAATTTGATGCTGCAATTCGTGAATTTCTTACAGGATTTAGGCTTCCTGGAGAAGCACAAAAAATAGACCGCATTATGGAAAAATTTGCTGAAAGGTAGTACATCCTGGTTTGCCTTTCATTGTTTCAGTTCAGGACTAAGTGCCCATTCAGAATTTTGTTTGCACCGTTGTCTTTATAATTTCTTCCAATTAGTCCACTGTTGGATTTATTTACTTCCTGATTTTGCGGAAATGGATAGTATTTAGTTGCACGTTACTTTTTACAGTCCAGTCTATCTCAGCTTATCGTGTCAGTGGAAACATCAAAACTAGTGCTGACAAGATGCAGCTTTTCAGATGCAACATCAGCCTTCATTATAAAAATGCTCATATCTCTGGAATTCTTGTAAAACCGTTAAGTACACTTAGGACCAGGGAATCAGTTGGTGCAAAGTAAATTTTACGTGGTGTGGGGGATTATATCTAAAACCCAGAAGCAGTTAATCATAGCAATTTTGTAATAGTGCATCTTTTAAGAAATTGTACTTTGAATGGTTTCCTCCTAATGATAAAAAGAGGTTCCCATCCCTGCCACTCAAAAAAACTAGTCAGCCCCAACCCAACACTTTACATAACTGCTTATCTTTAAGTTTAACTTTTGAACTGATGATAAAAGCTTGAATTTTTATTTCAGAACAAGAGACTATAATTTAGATGTAAATTGGACTCTTCATTTGCTTCTGGGGGGTCTTGGGAAAATGGTGTTTTGTTCTACTCACTTGGTGGTTCTTGAAGTGCATTGTTCTTTCCTGTAGTGTAGATGATGCCTGCTAAGGTGGTATATCTGCTCAAACTTCTGCAATTGTGAAAGTTTTCCCTCTGATATTGTTACTTGAGATATTCCTTTCAGATCTTGTCGATAATATGTTGATCAACTTCTATTGTTGGGTTAAACAGATGAGGCAATTAATCCAACTTCGTGATACCTGACATTTCTTGATTCGCTTTTTTCTTGACTTTACTTGGGTGACATTTTCATTCCTTGCCTTGTAATGGTTCTGTTCTTGCTCTTTATTATGGTCTTCTCCACTAATTATTCTTTATGGGCCGTTTAAAATGTTTTTGGCATTGAATATGTGAATGTATGTTGGAAGAAGCATAAAATTTGTGTTGGAAAAGGGCTGATGATGAGTGCTTTCACATGCACATAATTTGATCGTTTCCAATTGCTATTTTTCGTTTCTTTTCAACATCCTGCTTCCCGTGATTCAGTTTGATAATTCTTGTGACTTTGGTCATAATGCTTTTGGCCAGGTATTGTGCTGATAATCCAGAACTATTCAAGAATGCAGATACAGCCTATGTCCTTGCATATGCAGTCATCATGTTAAATACAGATGCACATAATCCCATGGTGTGGCCGAAAATGTCAAAATTTGATTTTGTACGGATGAACACAAGGGCTGATGGAGAGGAATGTGCACCAACTGAGCTTCTAGAGGAAATCTACGATTCCATAATCAAGGAGGAGATAAGAATGAAGAATGATACCTCTAGCACGTCTAAAAATAATAGACAGAGACCAGATGTGGAGGAAAGTGGGCGTCTTGTGAGCATTCTTAATTTGGCTTTGCCCAGGAGACAGTCAGCTATTGATGCTAAGACTGAGAATGAACAAATAATAAAGCAAACTCAAGCCCATTTCAGGAATCAAGGGACAAAAAGAGGTGTTTTTTATACAGCTCAGCATGTTGAAATTGTACGGCCGATGCTTGAAGCTGTTGGCTGGCCCCTCCTTGCAGCATTTTCTGTTATAATGGAGGAAGGGGATAACAAGGCAAGAATTCTGCTCTGTATGGAGGGGTTCAGATCTGGTATACATATCACAAGCATTTTGGGAATGGATACGATGCGTTATGCTTTCTTGACATCTTTGATTCGGTAATTATTATCTCAAATAACTTCACATCCTTTGTAAGTTTGTTTGATTACAAAACTAGAATTGATTTTTAAGATTGTCATCTACAGATTCACCTTTTTGCATGCTCCCAAAGAAATGCGTAGTAAAAATGTCGAAGCCTTGAGAGCATTGTTGTTACTATGTGATACAGAGACGGACTCTCTACAAGATACATGGAATGCTGTTCTTGAATGTGTTTCAAGACTAGAATATATCACTTCAAGCCCTTCTATTGCTGCGACCGTGATGCAGGGATCGAACCAAATATCTCGGGATTCAGTTCTTCAGTCTCTTAGGGAGTTGGCTGGGAAACCTTCTGAGCAAGTTTTCGTGAACAGCGTCAAGCTAGCCAGTGATTCCATCGTGGAATTCTTTAATGCTCTCTGTGGTGTCTCTGCTGAGGAGTTAAAGCAGACGCCTGCTAGGGTGTTTAGCTTGCAGAAACTTGTTGAGATCAGCTACTATAATATCGCTAGAATACGTCTGGTATCTAGAGCTTCTTCCTTTTGTATTTAATAATCCACTTGTAACCTCTGTGGCATAAAGTAAAAAAAGTTATCCATTCCCAAGTATATGCACCTCTTATATCCTGCACTGTGTGTGCCTTATACCAGAAGCATGCATTTTATTCATTTTCAGGTGTGGGCTAGAATATGGTCGGTCTTGGCTCATCATTTCATTGTCGCTGGGAGTCACCATGATGAAAAGATCGCAATGTATGCAATAGATTCCTTAAGACAACTAGGCATGAAGTACCTAGAACGAGCAGAACTGACAAATTTCTCATTCCAAAATGACATTCTAAAACCATTTGTCATTCTCATGCGAAATAGTCGAAATGAGAAAATACGTGGTCTGATAGTTGACTGCATTGTTCAGGTACTTTTCCCTCCTAGATTCTCTATATTTGTTTCTCTATACCAGAAAAGATACTAACTGAAGTTGGCAACTTTAGATGATCAAGTCAAAAGTCGGAAGCATAAAATCTGGTTGGAGGAGTGTATTTATGATTTTCACTGCTGCAGCTGATGACAATTTGGAACCAATCATTGAAAGTGCTTTTGAAAATGTTGAACAGGGTAACATTTTTTCACCTTTTCATAACATTGGCAATTGAAGTTGCCTGAATGCTATTCGTGCTAGCCTTTTCTAGGTCCAGAGTGCAGCAACTCTTTTCTTCTTCTTTGAAACAGTTTCTCTTACTTACAGTTAATTGTTTTACCTTGCAGTTATATTGGAGCACTTTGATCAGGTTGCTGGTGACTGCTTTATGGATTGCGTAAACTGTCTTATCGGCTTTGCAAATAACAAAACCACTCCACGAATAAGTCTGAAGGCTATTGCTCTTCTACGCATTTGTGAAGATCGACTTGCAGAGGTTTCCTTATTTTATTGTTGATTTTACAATTGTCTTTTCAGTTTTTATACAAAACAACATGAGTTATTTTGGTCTTCCTCGCTAGTCATTCTGAACGTTAAGTTTGATCCGTAACCATACCATATATCGGTATTACATACTCTCTTGGAACAACTTCATTTGATTCATTATATTGTTCCAGAACTAAGTTGGGTTAGTTGATTGATATTGTAAGGCTTCGGTTAATTAGAGAAGCGGAAAACAATTTAAGTTTGTACATTTGGTTTGGTGTGGGAGGTAGAAGATAGGGTTTGGTGAAAGGTAGACATGAGGATATGAGAATGAGATTTGGGGTTCTGTTGGTGGCATTTTTTGTAATTTAGGTAGGTTTAGTATTTAATATCTAACTATTGATGAGGGTACACATGTTGATCCTGATTAATCTAATGAGGACGGGAGAAGTTCATGTCTCCCTCTCCTGGGGAAAGTCACGACTCTATACAAAATATGTTACACAATCTCTGCTCAGCTTATAGCAAAAGCAAAGGCATCTGATGGGACCATGTTTGAATCACTTATAGGAAAAAACATATTGTTCCAAACGGGGTCCAAGAAAGCACATGAAGCTCAACGTGCACCGTTTTTACTTTTTACAATGTCCTTGCCAAACTAACTGACAAGTAAAATAATTGTTTGATGTAACTACCCAAGATTCACTCACGTGAAATGATGAAAATAGCTCATTAGTTTATATAAAAGAATGAGATAAACTTTACTACTTTAGGATAAGAGCTGTAGTTGTCACAAATAGCTAGAAAGTTACAAAATTAGCTTAAATTTCAGGATAGTTTGTTCTGTAATTGGTTGTCTAATGCTGAATATTTCTTTTAGCCCCCTGATGAAGTAACTATACATTGAACTTTTATCTTTAGGGTCTTATACCAGGTGGTACTCTGAAGCCTATTGATGTTGGTCTAGATGCAAACTTCGATGTGACTGAACATTACTGGTTTCCGATGTTAGCGGGTCTATCTGATTTAACATTAGATTCCAGAATGGAAGTGCGAAATTGTGCACTAGAGGTGCTCTTTGATTTGCTGAACGAGAGAGGCCATAAGTTTTCATCAATTTTCTGGGAGAACATATTCCAACGTGTGCTTTTCCCCATCTTTGATCATGTAAGACATGCAGAACGAGATGGATTAGATTCTTCAGGAGATGAATGGCTTCGTGATACTGTCATCCATTCACTGCAGTTGCTCTGCAATCTGTTTAACACTTTCTACAAGGTAATGAGACGACAGTTACTATGTCAATGACGTAAAGCCTGACTTATCTGTTTTGGAATATGTTAGGAAAGTCATTCTCATATGCTTTATTCATACTGCAGGAGGTTTCTTTTATGCTTCCACCACTCCTTGGTTTGCTTCTAGATTGTGCTAAAAAGCCTGATCAATCTGTTGTTTCAATCTCCCTGGGGGCTTTAGTGCATCTAATTGAGGTCGGGGGTCATCAGTTCAGCGACGATGACTGGGATACACTACTGAAGAGCATAAGGTACATCCAAGTTACAAACCTTTTGAATTTATTATAGTTCACTTGTTCTAGATGCCCTTGAATTTGTAAGATCTTGACGGGCTCATTTTTGTTGCCAGAGATGCTTCTTACACAACTCAACCACTTGAGCTTCTTAATTATTTGGGATCTGATAAAGGCCAAGCAGTTTTAGCCAATGACAGCCCATCATTCAAGGAAGCTCAGTTCGATAGGAAAACCAGTGGGAAAGGGTTTGAGCAGATATCCCAGGTTGATGACCAAGAGAATGACCATGCCCAACAAATTCAGGATAGCAGTACAGGGGCAACATCTCAAACAGATATTGAAGAATCAGAAGGTCTGTTGTTTGAAATTTTCCTAGAAGTTCATTGGAAAAACTAATTGTTTGATTGTTAGATACTCTTAACTTCCATCTATTGTGAACTTCATTTCTTCATAGAACAGTTTTTCTTTCACTTTTGGCATTGATTGACATATGTTTCATTATCTGGTTCTTGCTTCTAGGAAAGAGAGAAAAATTTGTTGAACCCGAAAGTTTGCAGAAAACCCAAACATTTGGCCAAAGAATAATGGGCAACATGATGGATAACATTTTACTCAGAAGTTTCACATCCAAATCTAAGGGTCAATCTGGAGATGTTTCTGCACCATCTTCACCCATGAAGGTATCTTTATTTTCTGCACATGCTGTTCCACAGCACCTCAAAATTACACGTTCATGTCTTATTGTTTCATTATCTGTAGGTTATTGATGATGTGGTACCTAGTTTCAAAGTCGAGGATGAAGAGCACCTGATGCTAGAGACTGTGAGAGGCAAATGCATCACTCAGCTTCTACTGTTGGGTGCACTTGACAGTATTCAGGTACATATAGCTTAATATGTCCTTTTAATTATGACCCTTTACTAGCCTTTGGTTTTATGTCTATCTTCAATCATTTTATAAGTGCATCTGCTGTTTTTGGTACTACTCTCCCAATGTCCAACACTCATTTAACTGTTTAAACTTCTGTTTTGGAAATTCTTAGAGGAGATATTGGAGCAGATTGAACCCCTCCCAGAAGATTGCTATAATGGAAGTCCTATTATCAGTTTTAGAGTTTGCTTCCTCTTTTAACTCTTATGGGAATCTGCGAATGCGGATGCATCAAATTCCTTCAGACAGGTTGGAAATGTATCATTGCCACTGTTATCCCCACCATGATACCACTTCATCTTTTTATGGCTGCATGTCTAAAACACTTGTTATGCAGACCACCTCTGAACCTTCTGCGCCAGGAGATTGCGGGGACATCCATATATTTAGATATCTTGCAAAAAACAACTTCAGGATATGGCACTGAGGAATCTAAACATGTAGACGCAAATGGCCATGTTGAGCTAAATCCTACGATTGATGGTGATGATGCTCAAGTGCCAAATGGGGAGGAGAAGCTTAAAGTGGTTGCAGAAGAAAAAATAGTATCTTTTTGTGAGCAGATACTGAAGGATGCATCTGAGATGCAGCCTATGTCAGGGGAAGCTGCTAGTGTTGAAATGCATCGAGTGCTCGAACTGCGTTCTCCTGTTATTGTGAAGGTATCTAATGCTTTTAATTACTTCGTGCTCTGAAATCTAATGATTCTAGTTTAAAATTGGCTTTTCAATTGTTCATACATATATGCTACTTTTTGCCATTTTTCATTCTCTTTTTGCCACTTTGCCCTTCCAAAGAACATATGTGCTAATTTACCATTTTCATTCCTTTCTGAGAAAACCTTACATAATAAAGAGAATTTGACCTCTTCCTGTGTGGTGTGTGACTGTGACCTGCCTTTTGTTTGCCCTGGCTTGTTTTTCATCAGCCTGTTAACAATTTGTTGTAAAAAAGGGCCCTAGAAGATCCAAGTTCTACATATGTCCTGGCAAAACCAAATGACTTCGTTAAGATTAGCATGAATGTCTGAATCATTTTGCTGCTAATTGGAGATTTGAAAAATGATCCTGCAGCGGTCCACTTTCAAAGATCATCCCCCACTAAGAATAGAACTGCGCTCTATAGTTCTACCATCATTGTGTTTGTTATGTTTTTTTGGTCAACTCTTCCAAGTAGATTTTTCTCATTATTATTATTTCTGCAAATTCATGGAGGGGTGGGTTTCTTCTCTAGTTCTCTAAGTTTGAACGTGAAACACCGTATTTGTAGCACCTATGAATTTCATATTTAAAATTTGTGGAACTTGCATTAACGTTTAGGAGGCAATGAACTTGTTTTCCAGATGGGGTTCTGTTGAATTTCATTTTGAAAATAAGTTTGGATTTTGAAATTGTCCTTTGCTTTTGGCCATGTTGTTCGGCTAAAATCATCATCCAATCTTGAGTTTTACATCTCCTCTTCAGTTGCTTTTCATTTCCATTCTTTCTTCTTATATATTAAGATGTTCTCTCCCTTCTCTCTCTCTCTCTCTCGTCACAAAACTAATAATTTCTGCGAGTATTTTGTCTTCTATGAGAATAATAACAATACTGCAAATGCTCCCGTCATATTAGTTTGTCTGCATACATCCGGTTGTTTAATGCTGGCACGATCTGGGTCTGCGCAGAACCGTCCAATATGTATTGCAGCATTCTACATCCCAAAAGGATTAGTAATGTTCTGTTGTAAATTTGATCCCAATAGTTGCTCCTCTAAATCCACTAAGGTGGCAGTTTGTGCAGTAGGTAAAAAGTGTAGTGAACCAAAAAATCAAGGGTTTTATATTGAAAGTGACGTGTATAAATTGTTTCCTGTCTCCTAAGAAAGTAGCTCATCTCATGACACATTTACTCTGCCTTTGTAGTTATAGGTGGAGTTGCAGTTTTTTCCCTCGAGTACTTTGTACCTGGAAATCAGTTTTGAAGTTTTGCATATCGAGTTGTGGATTGGCTTCAATAATTTGTTTCTTTATCATTCCAGGTCCTTAAAGGAATGTGCCTTATGAATAAGCAGATTTTCAGAAAGCATCTTAGAGAATTTTATCCTCTAATTACAAAATTAGTGTGTTGTGATCAGGTAATGTTTTTTTATTGCACTTGTTTCATGTTTATGTTGTAGAGTCGGCGATTCTGCTTTAGTTTAATAATCCATACAATATCTCCTGTTTTTCTTTTCTGCGTAAGTAAGAAAAAAACAAATTTTGTAACTGATGAATGTCCTTTCCCCAATGGAACATAATTGATGCACGTTTCTACTTTCTAGTAGAGGTTACAGTAGTTTATCAACTAAGTTTGAAATTTTAATTTAATGATTATCACATCGTAAGCAGTGCTGGAGCACTGATTTTGTATGGCTATAATGGGGAAGGGTGGGTGGGCATTTTTCTCTTACATGATATGAATCTGCACAATTTGATGCAATAAAGGAGTGAAGTTGTTTGTTGACGAAGTGCAAAATATGAATCACAACTACGCAGGAACTTAGGAAGATAACACATTTTATACAAACAATAACTATATAAAAACATGTTATTTATTTGTTGTTTGTATCATTACATAAAACAGTTCAAAGGTGTTAATATCATTTCACTGTTTTGCCGTGGTTACCATTGCAGTACTAAAAAATGCGTATAGTTTGCAATGACAATTTTCTGTGATTATTGTATCCAGATGGATGTGCGCGGAGCACTTGCTGATCTGTTTGGTGCACAGTTGACCCATCTCTTGCCGTAATTCTTTACACTGCATTTCATTTTTCTTCATTGAGGCTCCGCTAGTAGAGCTAACCTTTTGAGAGTAGGCAGCAACCGGATCTAGTCACACAGAAAGATGAGTATTCATTCAATCCATGCTGAACTGAAGACCAGTTATATGATGAAAGGTTTTTCAACAGCAGAGAGCCCACTGGAAGCCTGTAATCTAGTTCTTTGATTTTGGACAAGTTAGTATAATTTTGTTGATTTTTGGTTGGCCGAGGTAAAGCAAAGAGAGGGAGAAGAGGTTGGGGCGCAATCACTTGTAGAGTTTATTCTTATGGTGTCATTTTGTATAATTTTGTCTATATCAAACTGAAATCATTCTGCGATGGAAGTGAAAATCCGAACATCGAATGTGATTTTAGTGAGCAATCTTTTTATCTGTGAACAAAAGCATCATTATGTTTAACCAGCCAGCCAGTAGGCAGGCTGCACTGTGCAAGTGTATTATTGAGGGAAAAAAATCAAAATAATATATTTTTAAAAAAATTTGTCAAAATAGACCTCGTTTGAAAGTATTTTTCATATTAGATCTGTTATCGTCACGTGTTACGGCAGCTGGTTTTGTTATTTAGTGTCTAAAGAACTCGACATCCCTAGTGTTGAGTTCAGTTTGATTTTTATTGTCCAATACTTAATATTTCGCTCGATATGGGTTGCCAGGAGAACAGTAGTTCAAATAGAACTCGACATCACAAGTGTCGAGTTCTATTTGAATTGTTCTCCTGGCAACTCAGATTATGCATGAGATTGTTGGAGTGTCAGGAGAACAGTTGTTTAAATTTAACTTGACACTGAACATATCAAATTCTGTTGATGTGAACTCGACAATTGTGATGCTGAGTTCACATCAAGAGAACTCTGCAGTACCAGTGCTAAGGTCACATCAAGAGAACTCGACAGTACTAGTGTTGAGTTTTCTAAAAGAGTGCAAGTTCATTTAATTTAGGAACTTGACAACTTCATTTCCTGTTTAAAAATATTTTGACAACAAATACAATTATTCTAATTACAAAAGGTTCAACAACAAATACAATCATATTCAAGTAACAAAATACAACCAATATCATCATTTATCATTTCCTAAATTTCAACGTATCAAAAAATCCAAGTTTAACACTAAGGAGTTCAACATTTTAACATAAAACCAAAAGTAGTGTAATAACAACCAAATAAGTTTAACACAACTAAATATTTATCCCAAGTGACATCTCAATCTCTCCCTCTGTCACGTCCCCGTCCCAAGTCGGACTGCCAGTGTCTTCTTGAGTGTGTGGATATTCTTCTTCAACGACGTGTTCCTGACTCAGATGTAATGTGAGTTCTTTAGCACCAAAACACATGAGCCAAACCTTCATTTTTTCCTTCAATTTCCCAATCATCGAAGAGTCTGTTTTGTGATCTATGATCGCGTCGTGAATTTGATGGAGTTCTTCGTGAAACTCATAAATTTTGTGCACCTACAAATAATTAAACAGTTCATCAAACACTAAACACAATTTTATAACGTGTTAATTGTTTAAATAAATGTTTAGATCTTACCATCTCCCGTTCTCTACCCACTCGAGGTATGTATAAGCTATGAGTCGGAGCCAAGGTGTGATGAACAATCCAACGTACGGTGATGCTCCAATACCATTCCATATACAACCGTGTGCTCTCTTTAGGAGTGTCACCTAGGAGTGGTCGCTCAAACTGTAGATGATCTCTTCTATGCGACCAATGCTGAATGAATCGATGATTTTCTGCCAACCAATTAACGATGTCACTACATGTCTCTCCATCGGCTCTGGAATGTGCTGTTGTAGACCGAATTGTCTCATCACTCGGTCTGGACAATGCATAACCATTTCACTAAAATTTATAAGCCAAGTACGACTCGTCCAGATATCTGAACCTTTCGTACATAGTGGTGGTAACTGACTAAGATCCAAATGGGCATAAGCGTCCCAGATCACTTGATCGAATTCCTGCACGTCCAGCTCATTCGGATAAAAATCAATCGTCGTCGTCTTCGCACTACCCTTGAATGATCTTGGTCGTCTCCAACGGGTACCTAATGGTGCCATGTGTTCCTCCAGGTATAGTAATGATCTACTCTTTAAAGGTCTCCCATTGTGTAGATGTTCCCAACACCACAACTGCATGAACATAAGAAAACAACACATGTTTGGTCGGAATTAGTGAAGTTTCGTCTAACATGTGATATAAGTGGGCCAGAGCCACACTACCCCAATTGTACTCCGATGTGATGGTCAAATCACCGAGCAAAGACATGTACTTCAAGTGAATCACCGTGCCGCTCTTATCTGCCAAAATACTGCATCCCAGCTGAAACATAATAAATGCTCTGGTGTGTCGTGTAACCGTCTCCTCTTCAGCATGAAAAGACAACTGCTGAAACTGTGCTTGCAACCAACCCAGAGTTACGGAACTCTTACGACCCAAGTCATCGGGGATCTGACCCAATAAATCCATGCAGATCTCTGACCAAACGTACTCCTGAGACTCACACACTGGCAAACCATCTACGCGGAAGCCGGTAATCAAATAGATGTCACGCAAGGTGCAAGTGATCTCACCATGTCGCAGGTGAAATGAATGAGTTTCCGATCTCCAACGCTCAACCATCACCCCCAGCAAGGTATGATCCAACTAGACTCGGCTCAACCAAGTGACTGTGTCAAACCCTGCCATATCTAGCAGAAACAACATCCTCTCTTTAATGATCTGCCATTCGTTGAGCTTCGATCCATGCTCAAGGCATTTTATGCCATCAACGTCATTCTGCATAATTTAAGATAAATATCAGAATATTAATACATACGTGCAAATATTTCACTTAAAGTAGTAAAATGCTTACAAAATCTTTGAACAAGTCAGACTTTTGGTTGGCCTGCAAAACCTACACTGATTTGTCTACCGGACCCTGTGAAGCATAACTGCCTCTAACCGAACGGTACTGGAACCACCAAATTCCATCTGTACATAACACATTACATATTAGAAAACATTGAAGTGTTGCAAATCATATCTTAAGAATTAACGTAATATTAATTATAGTTACGAAAAGTTGTAGTCATAAAAATCAAACATCTAGTTTTTTACTAATAGTGAATGACATTCATTGAAGTCTTACATCACAATCAAATCTTAAAAAACATTCAACTCTTACACCACATTCAACTTTTACACCACCAAGTCTTACACCACATCAATTCAACTCTTACATTTGACAATCATTCAAATCTTACATTTATCAGAAATCCTACGTAATAGTAACATAAACATTTTTTAAACAATTTTACTATATAGGTTCATTGCATCGTTTTCTATTATGCCTCAAACCGCCGCATCTCCCACACCGTACCCTTCTTCCAGAGTGCTTGTCCATCTCGTTTCGGATTTGCGTTGATTTTTGTCGACCAGGAGGTATTTTGGTTTGCGGAGGCTTCATTGTGATGTCACGATCTGGTCAATACCTCACATCAAGAATTGAGATAAATATCAGTTGTACGCATCTCTGTACATTTGAACCTCATAATATGGGAAGACCAAATGTGAAGTGCTAACATTTGCATGTCTGCCTCTGCAAACTACTAGTACATGTGAACATGGGACGTGCATTGCAATTATGTATCCACAAGTGCAAGTAATAACTCATTCTTCAAATTTCACAAAGTATTTTTTCTGGTTTGCCTTCAACCTGGTACATCAACTGGTGGTATCGATTTATTGTATGAGGTCTGGCCAGATCGTTGTTTCCCGTTACCATGGTGTGGACTGTCGGTACATATGTTTCATTCTATGACTCAGTGACGTCCCTTCTTTTAACAAAGAATTTGTTCAAACGGAGAAATGTCATCAAAATCATGGTCGTAATTGACATCCTGTGTTCCCCTCGTAAGACATTGTTGAAACTTTCTGACATGTTTGTTGTCATACATCCGAAACGTCGACCCCCGTTGTGACAACAAGTCCATCTTTCTAAAGGACCTTGATGTTGAATTCACTCGTATACCAGTTTATGTTCCTCTGCAATAGTCTCCATTAGCTCTTCAAATTTCATAAAGGAATGAGTTGTACCTGCTTCGTAAAACTTGATTTGTCTCATTCTTTCTTTGCAATTTCAATGTTTAGCAAGATTTACTTTCATGTGTCGAAAAGAGAATCGATGTACATACCCTACTGAATGTGGAAATGTGGCTCGCACACAAACATTTATTCCCGAAAATCATTTGGTGATAATACACATATCGGTTCTAACATATGGCATTATCAAATCGCAAACAAAATTAACATTGCATTGTTTATTGTCGTTTGCATCATCAACAAGTGTGTTCGGCATCGTACGTTTTCACTTGAAAATATCTGTAGCCTTTTGGGACAGACGCATGTAGACGTCATTTGCAGATATCCTCATCACGATGAAGACAATGAACAATATACCGTTTCGTTGAAGAAACCACAACATAATACTGAACAAACTTTTTAATGTACCACAACTGCAGAGCGTGAACCAAATCATTTTTCGTTGGAAAATTTCGTTTATCCCAAAAAGAACGATCATCTTCCGTACGTCAATCACTCCGTTCCAAATTGTTCCCAGCATCGAAGAATGAGTGTTTAATTACAAAATTCTTTATCCAGTTGTCGTCCTCGAAGATATCGGGAAGTCCATTAAGAGTTGGAATTATGTCATTGTTAGCAATTGCATCATCAACAACGTCGTCTTCTTAATGGTTTATGGATTGACACATCGCATATATGACATCATGTGTCTCCGGAACGACTTCATTAGTAGAAACACCATCGGGTTCATCTTCTACAGGGAATGATGTACTGTAATCTCCTAATTCCTCAGTGCCATCATCTTCAACACTATGCATCTCTTGCATGTATTCTGATCGACTAAAATGAATTGGGTCAACAGTTGGCAAACCAAGCCCGAGGGAGGGATATGAGGTAGACGATCCAGTCCTACCAGCAAACTCATCATGACTGTAATGCATGGTTCAAATTGCGACAGGCCAGGATAAGGATTTGCACTGCTAGACGGAATGTCACATGCATTTTCTGGTCATTCATTGCATGTTTGCTGGTAGTTCTGCAATTGGAAAAATGGAATTTGCTGGTATGCCCGAACTTCGGTTGTAGGATTTAGACTTATATTCAAATCTATTCCGCAGTCCCAACCGGTCGACCTTACTGTACCATACTCCGGCGAATGAGTGTTGGTTGTCAGCGTAGGGTCGGGCACTTTAGGTTCAACTTTCACATACACTCCAACCATATACATCTTTTTAAACAAACACATCATTCCATAAAGCGACATATCATTGGTTAATGGAGCGTATGTCGAATCATTATTTAATAACAATTTCGCTTTCAACTTCACAACAAACATACTGTGTGGATAACAACATTTGGATCTGATGACATCCATTAAATCTCCATATTTTATGTTGAACGGAACAACTACCAATTTACGATCAGATCTTGTATACTCTGTCACATCTCTGTTACATTCTAATTTCCCATTATACATGACCAACAAAGATCCTTCATCATCTTTATCCATTCCTAACATATATTAATTAAATTTGAAAATATTTTCAAATGAGATCTCTGTTCTTCTATTATTAATTAATTAAAAAATTGAAAGTACTAAAAAGTTTTAAAAATTACCTCAATCGAGTGTAGTAGCAAACAGTTGTAACGTCGAGCAATGAGTGTAGTAGCAAAATCAATTACAATAAACAACGTTACGATTATTGTTAGACTTTTTTTAAAAATTTGACAGAACTTCCCATATATTTTCAAATTCGTAAAATATAAACATGCACTGTAAAAGGAACTAACGATACTACAAATAACATTCTCAACTTCCAAACATATAAATAACGACATATTTCACAAATTCAAACGACATGCATTCAAACATACAAATCACGACATATTTAAAACACATATTTCTCAACTTCAACACATTTTTTCCATTAAAACTCACATACATTCATTACTCTATTTTTAAGATTACAAAAATCAAACTTCAATTCCAACATACAATCAAAGACATACGTTCAACCCAAATAAATCATTTTTTTAAGTTTACATTCATTAAAACTAACATACATTCAAACCAAAATAACAAGACAAAATTTAATTTCAATCACAATAATCAAACTTAAATTCAACTATTTTTAAGATTACTACCGTAGACCCACCATCAACAAAAATGAAATGAATACTCAGAAATAAATAGTTTGACCTAAAATCACAAAATCTTAATCTAACCAAAACGGGTTCCGAAACCAACAAAAACACTACAATCATACCTAAAACAATAATGCATATCACCTTAATACATAAAGAGGCAAGAAAACGGTGGAAAACGAAAAAAATTGAAACCCTAGCATTAAAATCGCGAGAACTCGACGGAGGGGGAGGGGGCGTCGTACTGGCTTTATAGCCCGACGGAACTCGGCGTTTAACGTCGAGTTCACTTTTTTTAAGTGAACTCGGCATCTAGGATGTCGAGTTCTATTTAAGCAACTGTTCTCCTGGAGCGTCAACTGTCTCCTGCACGATCTGAGTGTCAGGAGAACAGTTCAAATAGAACTCGTCATCACAAGTGTCGAATTCTCCTTGAGAACTCACGTCGAACGAAATATGACAAGTGTTGAGCAATAAAAACCAAACTGAACTCGGTACTGGGGATGTCGAGTTCTCTCAAGCAGAACTCGACACTGGTGATGACGAGTTCTCTAAACACTAAAAAATAAAACTCGTCGCCGCCACGTGTCACCACGTGGTGACAACGGATCTAGTGTGAATAATACTTTTAAATGATGTCTATTTTAACAAATTTAAAAAAATATATATTATTTTGAAAAAAAATTCCTATTATTTATGGGTGAGGGTTTAGTTGGGATAATTGTGAATCAGTGCTATAATTATTGGCTTTGTTTAGTGAAGCTCTTTAGGGCTGTTCGTGGGCGGGTTTGACCCGCCCACCCGCCCCGCCCCGCCCAACGTAGGGCGGGTTGCGGTTGAAAAATTTCCTACCCGTGACCCGTTAACCCGCCACCCGTTAACCCGCCGGACTAAACGGGACGGGTTGCGGTTAATGTGCTACCAACCCGTTTACCCGTTACAAATATAATTATTAAAAAAACATATTTATGTATTAAAATTTTCGTTATTTCATTAAACTTCTAACATTTCTTCTAAAATTAAAATTTTCCTACCCGTGACCCGTTAACCCGCCACCCGTTAACCCGCCAGACTAAACGGGGCGGGTAGCGGCCCAATTTTTTTTACCCGCCCCGCCCCGCCCCGTTTGCAGGCCTAAAGCTCTTACCTTTTTCGTGAACCTCCACCATAGCCACATTCCATGATTCCCCCGGCTGCCCCAACATTTCAAGAGAGAGGTGGTTGTGTGTTACTCCCAACATTGAGAATCTAAGCAGACGAAGGAACATCAGAACTAAGTATCTAACACATTGCCAACGGTTCCTGTCAATTACCATGTTAATGTATGTTTCATGTCTAAATTGTGTAATCTTCGCGTATGCCATATTTACCATAATTTGTAAAAAACAATTGACTGCTAATAGCCAAATGTTTTTATATAATGTTGTTTTCATACTATAAAAAGTCTTAGATAATTGTTTAAATGTACGATCAATTAATTAGACCACAACATGTGCAAAAAATCTCTTTCGGGGTATGTATATGGTTCATACAACCGTGTCAAAACATGTAAATTATTTCATGTTATATGAAATATCATAACTAGGCTAATCAATCATGAAAAATCTTTCATGTTTGAGTCGTGTTACTGTGTCGTGTAGAAAATTGACAAACCTGTAGTAGCCATGAACTTCAAAACTGGCATAAGCGTATTTTTGCCTTCCTACACTTTTGCAGCTTTGCTCATGAAAATGAATAAAACCCTAATTACACTCTTGAACTTCAAACATCGGGGGAGAATGGGAGATACGTACGAGTCCTTTTTTTGTTTGTTGGTGAGTCGTGTTGTATTCTATCCGAAATCTTTTTTTAATACTATAAGAAGTACAAGCCGCGAGAAACCTCAATTAGATACACTGGATTATTTTAAACAATGGTTGCATATTCAAATTCTCGTAATTATAAAGAGGTTGGATTTTCTCGTCTTCTTCCAAAATTGATGTGTTTATGACTTTATGTTGGTTCTGTTGAAAAATTAAAAACATTAGAAATATAACAGAAAGAAGACCTGAGGTCTAGCAAAAAAGTGAAAAGTCATTTTCATGCTAGAATACCAGATAAAAGTGGGTGGGAATGGCATTATACACATCACCCATCCTTAGAAGACCCCACAACTCGATACATCGATTCTTCACTAATCGGTCATTAGTGCCCCTACATTGGATCACACTTCCTACTGCATCAGTACTATTTATTCCTTTGCGGTGTCCTGTCGACGTTGATTTGTCAACCTCCCATGTTGGAAAAAAAAACATAACTAGATTAGCATTATTCTCTGCTGCCTGAATATTATAGATCTGTGGACCATGTAAAGATGATAATTGAAGCAGCAAACGACTTTTTGCACCACATTCCACGTTAGGTGAAACCCAACTTGCATTGGTTGGTTTTGTTTCAAAGAACGTTATGTTTTATATAACATGACCCCTTGTTGTCCTTTTGTGAAAGTGGACACTCACTAAATTATCACAAGTTAGGGTTTCTACTCAATTATCGATTTGATTAGTGATAAGTGGAGAAAACAACGTCTATAGTATTGCTTATAGGTTTCCTAGTCAGTTTCCAAAACAAAGTGTTGTGTTGCACATAGTGTTTGTACTTTGTGTTATTTTACAGTTTTACTTTTTCTAACCAAACTGATAATATACAATTTCAAAATTTTAACAATTTCGGTCCAAATGATGGACCACAATTATCACTTATAAAATCCAATCCAAACATCACAATGTCGTGCTCTTTGACATACGTATGCAGCAATTGTCGAGGGTTTGCACGCAAAACGTTGCACAAGAACTTCAATTTTTCGGGGATTCGAATGCAAATTTACCAATACTCGATCTCGATGGCAGCCAACTCTTTCCAGTCGTTTACGCGTCTACGCTGGTGGGTCCCACTGCCCTACCCCCCTCCGATCACGATCACGTGGACCCCATCTTTTCATTTAATTTCTCAACTGCCCACACAGCCTCCACCCACCCACCCACTCCCTTATTATGGAACGCAATTTGCAATTTTTCCGATATTTTTTGCATTTTTACACTCAATCGTTTAGTTCATTTCCGATAAATACCCTTACATTAGGTGTTTATGCTTTTCAACTTTTTTAGTTAATCAGTAGTTTTTTTATATTTATTACTCGTATCGTTTGTTATAATTTTCTTCAAATGCAACTCAATGGATTCCTTACATTCTATCATTTTAGAGAATTTAGTTTGGGGGCTACTATTCGTCGCCGGAAAACTACTTAAATCGTCCCAACAATAACTTTTTTGTCTTTAACAAATCACTTAATACTTATTTCGTCATGTGTCTTTAAATAAGGTTTTGACAAAGTTTTACTCACATTCCCAGTACCAACACCACAAAAATGTCTAACGAAGCGTCTGGATCCGGTGAGGTAACAGAGGTAGATTTTTTTTCCGACTCGGGCGTCTGGCACAGACGCGCATTTTTTTTAATTTTTTTTTAATTTTCTGTTAAATTAATTTTTTTCAGGTTCCGTTCCAAGATTTCGGCGGTGATGGAGTAGATTACAGTGAGCTTTTTGATAGTAAACAAATATTTACAACAATCGAGGAAGCTTGTAAATGGGCAAAACAAGTTCCCATAGGAGTCAGATTTTTTTTGGTTATATCATCATACAAATCAAAAGCAGATAACCAGACGAATTGTTACCTGCGTTGTGATCGCAGACATGATATGAGTATTGCACTACGGAAGAACCCAAAAAGAATATGTTGCGGTTGTCGTTTTTTGGTAAAAGTAGTCGAGCGACGGGATCGTAATGGATGTGTCGTTGTTTCTAATAGCACCCATGGGCAGCACAACCACGCACTTGCAGTTTATTCAGAGGGTCACCGACAGGTCAATGGACTTAGTTCTGGGGACAAGCAAATTGTTCGAGATATGAATGAAGCACAAACAAGACCACATAACATTTTGTTGGCAGTAAAGGATAAATTCCCGGAGGATGATCCCAATCAAAGACACATTTATAACTTCAGAGAGTACATGAAGAGGACGAAATCTGAAGATAGGAATCCCGCTCACCAGTTTCTCAGTCAGGCAGTGCAGTGTAAGTATTTGCATTGAATTGTGGTAGATGAAGAAACTAATGTCCTCACTCACGCATTTTTGACACATCCGACTTCAGTTCAGTTGTTGCGTACATACCTTTTCGTAATCTGCATGGATTCGACGTATAAGACGAACAAGTACAAGATGCATTGTTTGAGATGGTTGGGGTTACTCCAACAAACATGAATTTCCTCGTTGGATATGCGATTTTGAAGGATAAGACCGAGTCTAGTTACCGGTGGGTGTTGGAGAGGTTGCGAGATCTGTTATTGAATATTGTTAGTCCGACTACAATAATAACGAATCGGGAGATGAGTCTGATGCGACCAGTGACAGAAGTTTTTCCTGAGTCTACTAATTTACTTTGCACTTGACATATCAACAAAGACGTGTACAATTAAGCATACCACATATTCGTCAAGAGCAAGCATCTTGCAGAGAGTTTTAGGCGGAATGTGTAGGATTTCGTGTCCATATGTATGTATATGTTTTAAATTTTTTAATACAACATACAAGATCGATTTCATAATTTCAACAATTTTTATGTACATTACTTTGTGTTTATTCTAATATCATGCAATCCTACATATATTAAAATAAATCACAAAGAGAGAATCATACATAAAGGTTCTCTAAAACCTTTTGAAGATCCAGAGTCGTGCTGCCCGAAGAATCGTTCACCGATTTGCCTCCGAGTGTTCACCAAACTCTAAACAAGATTAGAGAGAAATGAGCTAGTCAATCAATCTCTAATAAGACTTGGAATCTAGCTAATAACCCATCTTTGAGCTCTTGAGATTTCTATCTCCTAAACTCAAAATTAATAAGAGATTTTCGTGGTGATTAGAGGAGAGATTAATGAGAGAAAGAATTTTTGCATTAACATAAACAAGTAGGAGGAGGGGTGCTTTTATAGTCTCCCAAAATATCCTTATCAAGAACTATTCCTTAGTCATGATCTCTTGCTTATTCTCTCATAAAATTAATCTCTAATTGCCACATAAGCATCCTCTAAAATGTTTTAATTAAATCTGGAATTAATCCACCCATGATCTAATTAATCTCTTAATAATTCAGGCAGAAATGATATTGTTCGGTCGACCGAGAATTTTCCGGTCAACCGAACAGTTCAGTTATAACACGTGTTCGGTGAACCGTGAGATAGACGGTCGACCGATTCCACATGAGAAAAATTCTCTGGAAAAATTCGGACGAACCACGTCTTCTCTTCGGTCTATCGATGACTCACCAAAATTTCTCCTAGAGCATAGTCATCGGATGATCGTGTCACATTCGGTCTACCGAAAATATTTTTTCTCGGTTGACCGTTCACACTCGGTTAACCAAACCCGTTTGTCAAGGACTCTAGACAATTTCGGTCAACCAATTGTGCTTACCCATTCCCAATTCAGTTAACTGATACGAAGATACCCCGGTCGACCGAACCCTGAACGGTTCACCGTGCTTGACCCCGATTTTGCCTTTGTCAAATTTTGGATTTATTTCCAACAAAATTTGATCTTTTGGGGGTTTTAGCAAATTCATATCTTATGTAATATTATTACACCCGATAATATATACACCTCATATGAATTTATTATGATTCTAATTATGTCAATTCTCATGACATATTGAATTTATTCGTTCATCACATGTGTCCCATTTTCATATGAAACCCGACACATCATATGAACTTAAAATCAAGCCTCTTGTTTCCCAATTTTGTGGTGTGACCTATAGCAGGATCTAAGCCAAATTGGCAGTGATATTAAACACTTAATATCTTAAACTATAAGTGGTATGTAGCTACACATTATAGTTACCCAATTAACATAGATGTCTTTGTTCCATCCGAACAGAAACACGATCCATTTAGTGATGTAAGTGCACTACTTGTGTCCGTCCCTTGCCTCATGATATTAAGAATATATACAAAGTAGAAATGTGTCACCTTTGTATTATTCATTTCTTGATCTCTTTAAGCTAATTATAACTATATAACTCAACTCAAGTTACATTGTGCACATTATAATTTTGCTTTATCAATGAGCCCACTAATATCATCACTCAATTAAGAGAGACAATGTTAATCGTTTGACTAGCTATCTTTTCCAACACAAGTCATATTCAACCAACTATTGTCTTTATCACTATACTCATTGATAGCTTTTGACAATAATCAAATTAAGCATTTCTTGAGTGAAAAGATATGTCTCATATCTTAGGATGCAAGACACAGTAAAACATTAATGACACGAAACACAATTCCATAATGTTTTACCTGTTAGGTCTATTCAATATATAAAAGTAATCTTTTCCCCTTTTATATACTCGTGTCGTCAATTATTTGTAGAACTACAAAAATCGATGACCAACACGACAATCTTAACTCGGTGATTAATGTTCCATGTTAATTATCATGACTGTGAATAACTTTCGATTTATGTAAACCATTATCTTTTAGAGCTCTACGGTTAAGGACCAAACGCCTCTTCCTTAACACTTCCAAAAGACGAATATCATAATCAAGGAACAAAATGTTTGCACATCCAATTCATAATAATTGATAGATAAAAGTAAAAAACTTTTAGAAAACATTCCTTTCAGAATGTGCAGAATCTGAAAGACGTCATGCAACATAATCGTCTTCTCTTCGAACGGCAAGTGGAAAGTGTTGGTGTCAGGCTGCCACCACTCCACGGAAGCCAAAATCAACGGCATGTCAAAGCAGGAAACACATGTTGTACGACAAGTGACCTAATCCACTATCACTAATGGTCGTCGTCATATCATCATTCATCACTAAACGCCAAGCCTACAATGTAATACAGGCTCTGTGTCGATTATGACACTTCAAAACCTTCCGACCCTCGCCATCCCAGATGCGTCTGGTGATGTGGCCTCCGAAACTCGGAATGACGCTGCCATCTAGAGGACCACCGGGCATCATATCCGTCACGGTCCAAGACTCGTCCTCACCAATCTTCTTCTTCTGAGTTCGGGCGTCTGCAATGCACGAACTCGAATCACCAGTCACAAACTGGCCACCTCGACCCTTCCTAATGATCCACTCAGCCGAAGTACTACAATGTCGCCCCTGTCCTCGACCATACTGTTGTATCGCCTCCTCCTGTGGCTCCAAGCCATACCGGCCCATCGTCACTCTCGTCGTGACTCATCACCTCATCTGAATCATCCTCGTCGTCGAAAGAATCCTCAGGTGTCTGACGACGACGTAAAAGATCTCTCTCCCTCCTAACTGAAGCAGAAATACTCTGTCTATGTGGATGACGAGGATGTGACTCATCTGCTAAACTATGTACCGCGCGTAAAGGAATTGATTTCCCTTTTCCTCCACGGTAACCCGATGACTATTAATTCAATTTTAAAAATAAAATTTTATTAATGGATTTACTAAAATAATTAAAGTAATTATTAACTTAATAATCAATTTTTTTAGCAATTATCACAAATTATAATCAATAATCCTTTACTAAAATAATTAAACTAATTATTAAGTTAATAATCAATTTATTTAGTAATTATCACAATTTATAATTAATAAAGGATTCACTAAACTAATTTAACTAATTATTAACTTAATAATCAATTTATTTAGAAATTATCATAATTTATAATCAATTTAAATAATTAAAAAAAAATTGGGCGTCTCCCGCGAACGCCCGACCCAAATTATTTAAAAAAAACTAAACAATACATTTTACCATATTTGAGTAATACGGGGTGTCTGCTGGTTCTTTTCCCAACCTCCGAGAGATTATTTCTGGTGAATATGAGAGTAATATGAAGAGTGTGTGGTGTTAGGAGAGTGAAATGAAGAGTTATATAAGCAGAAAGGGTAAAAGGGCAAAATGGTAATTCGCACGGACGATTTAAGTAGTTTTCCGGCGATGAATAACAGTTCAGTTTAGTTTCTCTTCCCAGCGTAGTGATGTTTTGTTATTTTTGCAAATGATCCACCATTTTTGGGGTTGCCCTTGGTTGTAAGCTGAAAATTGTAGGCTATTCGAAGTTTACCAAAATTCAGTATGAATATAACGAGGGATTCAATAATAAATTAACAAATTATTTTAATAGTAAATACAGTAAACATGAAAAGGGTGGAGCTAGGTATATATAAAACTTCAAGATTCCTTTGGTACCAACTTTTCTGATGAGGATTTTAGGAAAATCTGATTTTTTTTCCTTCTCAAAATCTCAAATAATAGATTTTCAAGAAAAGTGATTTTCAATTATTTTTTTGTTTGGCTATCTAGATTTTATTTCTTCCAAAGATCACTAAAATACTCTTTTAACATAAAGCTAGCTTTTTATTAAATATAATGATTTTGATATAACCGTTTTTAGCAAGTAAGTTAAAATTGACTTGTAAACCCAACTTTGATGGTATTATTATGATTGAGATGGGATCAAAGTACACCCAATCTTACACGAAATGATAACACATTAAGAAAGTTAAAATTGCCTCCAACAAAAAATAAATAAACTAGTATTACATGACAAACACATAACAAAATCTATATTGCTAGGTGAAACAATTATTGTATGTTGATTTGCAAACGAAAGATGCATAAGCCCCCACGTGTTCAATAGATTGGTAAAAGACGAAAATTTGACATCCTCAAATATATGGCAAGTTGTTAATAATTACTAATAATACATTGAACTCCTTTCCAGCAACAAATTGTTATTTTTCAAGATATTTTTCATTTGTTTTTGAATTTTTTGTGTTGTTTGCCAAAAAAACTTCTAATTTATTTTGTGATAAAGTTTCAATCAAATTGAATATCGAATTTGTTTCAAATTTTGACAAATCGGTCTCAAATTCAAGTAAATTTTGTCATGTTGATTCAAATTTCATAATATCATACATTATAAGTATGTTTGGCAAACAATCAATAAATTTGAAGAAAAACGATGACTATATTGAAAAATAATAATTTTATGATTGAGATTGGGTCAAATTACTACACATATCAAAAATTTAAAGATGTAAGTGTGATGTTTTAACGTTTAGAAAGTCAAAATGTTACTCGATTATTGTTGAGATAACAATCTATAATTTATGCAAAAATATATAGACATAAATTAAGCAAAACTTTTTTGTTTGAAGTGAACAAATCAGTAATTTGTCTAGACCTGTGATGTTCTAATTGTAAAAATAAATAAATCAATGTACGTGAAATCACTTGGACATTCAGGGGTGATGACTGATGACACGAATCCAAGGCTGTAAGTGGTAACCCGTAAAAACTTAGCCACGTGAGGATAAATAAGTAAAACCTAGAGGGTCCGTCTAAAAGCACAAACCCAATTTACAAACAGACCCTCCACTGACACCGAAACCACCAAAAACACGCTACCCCTACCCACTCCCATCTCCTCCAACCAAATCTCGCCACGTGGCATGGGTACACTTTCGGAGGACCTTCCTGGACGCGCTTCTGGGCCTATAAATAGCGGAAGAGCTGTCCGGTGGCGTTCGAAGAAGATAAGCTTTCTCCTTCTCCGTGCCTCGAAGAACAGCTTTTTACGCGAATCCGAAAGGTATAATTCCGATTCAGTTCCACCTCATGCGTCTCCGTGAGATTGGATTCTGGCCTCGAAAGATCTGGTTTTGAAATGGGATTTTTGTGTTTGCGAGCTTTCTTCTGGGCTTGAAGTGCTTGAAACGGATTGCGATTTAGGGTTTGTTGAAGTTTACGCCGGAATTTTGAAATAAAGGTCGGATCTTTGTGGATTTGTTTCGTTGGAAACTGAAAGGAATTATCTTTTGGTGACCGGAGTTGGTTTTCGTGAGAGGAGATGGGTGAAAATTTCAGAACTCAATTCCATGACTTCCTTGATTTAGAGTCGAAGTGTGAGAATTCATTCACGGTGCAATTTTATATGAGTTTTGAACTCACAAAACTTAGTTCCTAGAGTTATTTTAAGTTTGTTCTGCAAATTAATCGTTAGAAAACCATTTTCAAATTCAGTTTCCTGCTTCAAGTTGAGTTCCTGCAAAGCAATCGCACCGACATGTTGGTCTTCTGTTTCTGGTTGGTGTCTTGCTGGTCTGTGAAGACTGTTCTTAGTGATGGGTTTGTTAAGAGGGGCTTTCAGACTTAATACCTGATTTTAACTGCCTAATCATGCAGTGTGATGTATCAAATTTTGATGTGGAGCAAGAATAAGCTGAATTGAGTTTTACCTTGAGCTTCTTTGGAATAGCCCCTTTTTTTCTAAGCCAATTGAATCCTTAATTTTTACTATTTTGTCGTGTAATTGAGACCTTGATGATGCAATTAACAATGATTTACCTCAACATGATATTCAGCACTCTGGTTTGTTGTTTATGTTTTGTTTAGCTCAGTAAGATATTCCGGGTCAATTATGCCTTAGCATATCGCATATGATAATTTTACTGGAATATGATTAATTTATGCAAGTATACCTGTCATACCATCTACTCAATGATGCAGTTTGATTGTTGAAATCGAGAATCGAGAATTGTTGAACTACCAGAACCACTATACGTCTTGTTTGAGACATTAAGCGTGTCTTTGCATATAAATATTTGAGTTATGTCAGTCAGGGTACTTTTTCTTTCTGTGGCCCTAATTTACTGTTAGCTCCATTCCTATGCATGATAATTAACTTAATAATTGCTTTTCTACGTATCTATTACATACTTGAATTTACGATGCTAACTTGTTCAACATACAGAGTTTTTATTGGAGAATAATGAGCACTATGGCAGTTACATCCGGAGGAATACGGTCGACTTTGAATCCAAATGCTCCACTTTTTATTCCAGCGGCCTTCCGACAAGTAGAGGATTTTTCACCTGAATGGTATGAGCTAGTGAAAACATCCCCATGGTTTCGCGAGCAATGGTTCCACAAGAATGAGGAGCTGGAGACATTTGATGCTGCTGCCGATGAAGATGATATCTTGAACATGCTTCCGGAGTCATTTGATCTTGGCATCGATGATGAATTTTCCAATTTCGAGGGGTTCTATGAAGATTATCTGTATTCTCCTAGCCCTAAAGAGGGGACAAAAGCTGGTAAAATCTTCTTCCTGATAGTTTGTTGTTTACGTTCTAATGTAGCTCTTTTTTGGACTCATTAAGTAAATTGACTTATTGGAATACAAGATTTAACTTTGGTGCTGTAGATTTTTTGTTAAGGGCGAAGAAATGGAGAGGCAAAATGAGTAGTCATTGGCCACATTCTTGCCAATTGAAATTCTCATCAACTGAATATCAGATTAAACTCTTTAAAAAGATATATTTGCTTACGCTCCTCTTCCGGTGCAGGTCTGAATATGAATGTCGACACACTGCTAAAGAACCTCAGCTTGAGATCACCAAAGGGATATGGAGTTAGGAATCTAACAAACGCAGCTGAATTCCGGGGGAAGCCTATCCCTGCTATAAGCCCCAAGCCGAGCCCCCGCCGCATCATCCAACAACCTCGTTAGGTCTCGAGCGATCTGCAACTGGTGCCTCGCCACAGGATGGAGAAGCCCATTTTGTGAAAATCCCGATATCTAATTGTAGTTTTATGTATACATGTGCATTGGCAATTTGGCATCCATAAACAACTAGCATAGCATGTGTTCAATTTCCTCCTTTACGAGAAAGGTATTATGTAGAAAAATTGTTGATAGCTGCATATGTTAGAAACCAGTTGATCTTTAAAGTTACTGTCTCTTATCTACTATGCTTGTGTTTAAAGCTAAAGGTTTTTGAAACCGAACCAAAGAGTGAACCGATAAAATGCTCGGTTTGGTTCAAAATGGTTCGACCTGATCCAACTAACGACAATACATGTCAGTATGACATCATCACTTTATGAACAGAGAGTTGAACCATACTTACTTTAAGATAATGGTTCAACCAGTGGTCTCACCGATTGAACTGAAGTTTACATGTATTATATCAAATATTTAAGTTCTTAAAGTTCAATGTGTAACTGAAAATAACTAGTAAGTTACAAAAAAATTGAAACGTATTAGTTATTATATATTTGATCATCAACAAAAAGAAAAAAAGATAAAGTTTAAGGCTAAATAATGTTAATTAATTTTATTTCTTTGTCATAATTTAACTTTTCACAAATCCAAAATACTAATTATATTTGACAACTTAAATTATTGAAACAAAATAATATTTTTGGACTAAATTGAAACAAACTAAATATTTTAGGGTGAGTTATTTTTTGTAGTTCAAAATGCAAACTGCAGTTTAACTTTCTTTTGTCCGATCGCGGTACAACTAGTGACCAATCCGTTCTTTTTTAATTATTTTTCCAGTATAACCGTCTTCGATCCGGTTTGATGATAATTTTGATTTTTTCAGCGTACTGACCAGTCAACTCCCAGTTTACGGTCGAACCTTAGTCCGAACGTTCGTTGGTTCGGTTTTGAAAACATAAGTTTATAGTCATGGCCAAATCTTTGATTCTTTCGGAATATTTTCTGAAGAGAAGTTGTAGTTATGGGGAAGTATTAGTTGCAAGCATATTTGTGTGAACACGCGAAGAGATGAGCAGAAGAGGCTTAAAATCTTAATCTCTTGGTTTTGAGGTTGGTGGAGTTCTTTTAGGTCTCCGGAAGGAATCCATTTTCCAGAGAAAAAAGGGTGTTGGTAGTGTTGGATAGTTAATTTACCGAGCTCAACCCACCAAACCATGTATACTCCAGTAGTCGTAATGATCATTGCATTGCTTAGAAAAAACAAAATATCCTAATTTACATGTTTTTACCACACAAATTTTTTCTTTTATCTACCAAGAAATAATAAAATCCAATTATTTATATTCTTATCTACCAAATGCTTGATATTTCTTTGTATTTACTTTTTTAAACTTTTGAGAATTTTTATCAAATTTCTAATATTTGGGCTAAAGAGACTGACAAAGTTGTAAATACGTTATGGATAAGAATGATAATTATCACAAACCTGGATACCCAAAAGATGAATAAATCACGGAGACATGTGATGGAGAAACCGTTTTCAATCCTTTACAGGCTACATCATAATTTATTTATTTATTTGATAATTGACTACACTAAAAAAATTAAAAAGTTCCAAGACACCCAAAATCAGAATCTAGGCCATCCAATCCGAACCTAAAACTTAAAACACACCATTGGGCGGCGTTGGAACTTGGACACATATTCAATCTACATCCCATTAATAACCCGTAGTAAATAGAATGAAAATATGCAATCCATGATAATAATTAAAACCAACCTTACCAACTATTACAAGAAAAATCTGACCCTAAAACTACACTCATATTTATCATTAATTTAATTAATCTGAGTCAGATTCAGACCCAGTGAGCAACAGGTTGCACATCGGCCAGCCCAATCATGTATTTATTTAAAAAAGTGGCCCAAAAGGCCCACTTCGTGACTTATGATCAATTTTCTAAATATAATAATCAGCTGGGATTTTAGAGCATCATTAACGACGCCCAGACAGTTCTCGGGCGCCCTGCTTTCTCTCTCAGCCACGTCAGCTTCTCTCTCTGCCACGTCAGCACAAACCAACCCCCCTACAAAATCCTTAACCATTACCCAATCCACCCAGTCACGCTACAGTATTTGTTGTCACGACATTATTTTTATTCTTCTCTCCAAAACTCTTTCAACAATCAACAAAATATATTAATAATCATTATCGTAATTATTTAACATCAACAATTCATTCGTTTTTAATTAACATTTAATTAAAAAACACGAAAATATTATTAAAATTAAGAAAACCACAAATTATTAAATTTAAAATCTAAAATTTAAAATTTAGGACCTATAGTATGCGCGTGACTCAAAAAAGACGAGATGATTGGATCGAGGCTTGGACTTCTCAGTCATCAAGGAGATACAGTATGCGCGTGACTCACAAAAGACGAGACGATTGGATCGAGGCTTGGACTTCTCAAGCATCGAGGACCTACAGTATACGCGTGACTCACAAAAGACGAGACGATTGGATCGAGGCTTGGACTTCTCAAGCATCGAGGACCTACAGTATACGCGTGACTCACAAAAGACGAGACGATTGGATCGAGGCTTGGACTTCTCAAGCATCGAGGATCTACAGTATACGCGTGACTCACAAAAGACGAGACGATTGGATCGAGGACCTACAGTACGCGCGTGACTACTTCAATATATATACCACAACCACCTCTATTCCAATCTTATTTCTTCCACCATAATTCTCTACTCACCTCTACTCTCTACTCACAATGTCATCTTCAGAAGGCAATGGTTCACCAGATTACCGACGATCTCCACGTCGTCCACCCCCAAGCCAACACTTTTTCCCTTACCAAAATGTTCCACAACCAGGATTCCACCCGTTATACCAAAGCCAATTTACCCCACAACCAGGATTCCACCCGTCCCACCAAAACCAATTTTTACCACACCCAGGGTTCTACCCACACAATCAATATCAACCGCCAACTCAGGAAGAAGGGCAAACTCAATTCCCAATGGGTATGTATACTCGCCTCCTAAGTGGCGAAAGTAGTGGAAATGCAAGCCGCTATACAACTGATGTGCATGACGAAACCGCGACTCAGGGAACACGCAAAACCGGGACGATGAGGTCGCAAAAAACGTGGTCCGCACAAGAGGATCAACGACTTGTCTCGGCTTACATGGCTGTTAGTGGCGATGCTGTGGTTGGGACAAACCAAAAAATGAAGTACTTCTGGAAACGTGTGGAGCGCATCTACAATGACTCAAGCGAGCCAGGTGTAGTAGAGCGTAACGATGAATCATTGAAGGGGCGATGGAGGCGTACATTGCCATCTGTGAACCAATGGGTCGGTTGCTTCGATCGGGCGGTGCGGAGGAAGAGAAGCGGTTACAACGAGGAAGATATCATCAATGAAGCGCACATCATCTTCGAACGAACACACAACACCAAATTTCAGTTCATGCATGTTTGGCTTTTGTTACGCAGGTACCCTAAATGGGAGTCTGTTGCGCTTGGAAATACCACCGGAAACGTCGCTGCAGAAAGTCCGGAGAGTTTTACCAGCGGGAAAAGAAAAAGCACTGACGACGATGGGAGTAACGCAACACCGTCAGCAGATGAAATGGTGTTCGAAACATGTGCTCGTCCTGAAGGTGTTAAAAAAGCCAAAAAGAAGAAGGGGAAACAACCATTTCAGGCACAACTTGATCCTGAGATGTTAGAACTGGGGAAACAAATTGAATATAGCGCAAAAGTAAAAGAGAAAAAATATTTGCGTTACGAAGAACAGCTGGAGAGGAAACGCATCGAAGCTGAGGCGAATTTCCAAAGGGAACTGAACAGCAAGAAACTTGATGTCCTCTTCGCTCTAATGAAGAAAGAAAACAAGGACGAATTCGATAAAGAAACACTTGCTGAACTCAAAGAGTGGGCTAAAACACAAGGATATCTGTAGGTGCTTATGTTTTCAATATGTCTGTGGTAGTTTATCAGTATTTCGTATTATGTATTTGTATCCGTAGGAGGACTGTATTTCCTTTCTTTATTTCTGTTGTATTTCGTATTATGTATTTGTATTGTATTTTGTTTCCCTAATGTATGAGTATTGTACTATTATTTCTTAATTTTTTTATTTTTAAGTAAGTCAAAAAAAAATTTAATTAATTATAAAAAAAATTCTAATTATTTTATAATACCTAATTAATTAAAATATTTTTACCTATTTAATACATTATCCTAATTATATATAAATAATCTTTATTTTTAAACAAAAACAAAAACAAATAAAAAAAATTCTCGAACGCATGGCCCCCCGCCCGGGCGCCCAGGGCGGATTCCCGTTAAGGGAGGGCTGCCCGGACGCCCCGCCCTGGGTGCGCCCTCCCGTTAAGGGAGGGCTGCCCGGGCGCCCCGGAGGGCGCCCGGGCAAAGAGCACCCGTTAAGGGTGCTCTTAGAATATCTATTGTCTAGTCAAGATAATAATCGATTCTCATTCTAATATATGGAAAGTTCAGATTTAAAATCAAAGTGTGTGTGAATAAAATAAAAAAGAAAAAACTCCAAAAACTAGCCGTTGGTTGGGGTGAGGTGTTAAAGTCAGAAACAGCAACAAATCCCCAACGGTAAAAATCAAATTCAAATCCAAGACCAAACAACGTCGTCCCAACTCCATAAATCTTCCCACACCTTTCCTCTCCCTCCTCCAATCCAAAACAACCTCCAAATCTTTGGCTCTTGATCTCAAAAGCGTCCTAACCAAAGATGAACAATCTCGAGAATGCCGGAGGCGGAAACAGGGCCACATACAATCATCCCACTCCGGTGACCGCTTCTTCCAAGCAGACTCACCCTCTCCCCAAGGCTGCTGATGGACAATCTGTTCTGAAGAGGTTTTTTTTTCTTGGTTTTTTTTTTGGTAGGATTGGATTTGTGGGATTTTTAGGGTTGTTGGTTTTTTGTTTTTTCTAGGATTCTCTTTGTTTTACTTACCAAGTTGTTCTTTGCTTGAAGTGTCTTGTATCTTAATTTAATTTCTTGGGTGATGATCAAATTTGAGTTTCATGTTGATTTATTTTGACATCTTTACACTTTCTAACTTTTGCCTCTGATTTTGTCTATGTATTTGGTGAATCTCACATCACAACAGACTGCAGTCAGAACTCATGGCCTTGATGGTAAGTTTGAAATGGTTTGATGAATATTTAATTGAATTTCACCTTAACTCTATCTTTACTTGACTATCATTAATGCAGATGTCAGGAGACCCTGGTGTGTCAGCTTTCCCAGAGGGGGACAACATCTTCTGCTGGAAGGGGACAATCACTGGTAGCAAAGACACTGCTTATGAGGGAATGGTTTACAAATTATCTCTCACGTTCACCAATGATTACCCTTTCAAGCCCCCCAAAGTGAAGTTTGACAACAACTGCTTCCACCCCAATGTGGACACTAATGGGAACATCTGCCTTGACATTCTTCAGGTCTTTTTTTCTTCAAGACCTCACATTCTGAGTTGTTTAGAGAGTTGGAAATGGATTGGTTTCTTAATGATGGTTGTTGTGGCCAACAGGATAAGTGGTCTTCTGCTTATGATGTGAGGACTATATTACTATCAATTCAGAGCCTTTTGGGAGGTAAAAAAGGACTTAAAATTTTCCATTAACATAAGTGTTTTTTGTTTTTTTTTGGGAAATTGGTGTTTAACATTGGATGTACTTCTACCAGAGCCCAACAACGCTTCACCTCTCAACACCCAGGCAGCTGGACTATGGAACAACCAAGAAGGTATACAACTTAATTTCATATATGATGATATTAGTTTGTTATGCTATAAAAGTTGTTATTAACTATCACCTGTTATTTGTTTATACTTCAGAATTCAGGAAGATGGTGGAGAAGTTCTACAAGCCTTCTGAATGAAGTGGTCTGTGATGGTGTTGTAGCTGTGTTTATCTGATGTAATGGTTGAGAAGTTCTACAAGCCTTCTGCATAGGTGTGGCATGTGGTTAGGAGTTTTGTAGGATGTATAATGATGTTGTAGCTTTTTAGCTGTGTTTGATTAGGTTTGTTTTCACTTCTACATCTATTTTGTATTACTTTTGGTTAATGCAAAACTCATTCTTTTAATCCTTTTGTGCTCCCAAACGCAAATCTCATTCTTTTGACGACTCGTTCCTTGGTGGAAAGAATAATACACTTTTGTTCCCTCCAGTCACAGTTTGATGCCAAATTATCAAATCCTTAAGAAACCATCGAAAGTTGATGGTCCTAATGTAATCAATAGGATTATTTACAAATTGTTGTAAAAATATTATTAACCCGCAATGCATAAAAATAAAATGGGTAGCATTTTACGAAATAATTAGAGAGATACTGGGCTACGAACTTGAGTTGGTTTTGTTGGCATTAGAGATACTAAGAACTTGAGATACTGAGAACATGTATAACACATGTTGGCATTAGAGATACTGAGAACTTGAGTTGGTTTTGTTGGCATTAGTGTGAGAACCTAATCCTTTTGATTAAGGTTATTTAGGTTTAAGAACCTTAGACCCTTATTTGTGAGAGTATAAAACCTAACCCAACCAATTTCATCTCATTTTCCTCTCATTTCCTCTTTTCTCATTTCCCCTCATCTCTTTTTCATCTCACTCTCTCCCTCAACACTTTCTCTCCCTCCCTTGTAATTCGTCGGTGGAAGAAGGAGGTGGAGCGGGTGCGCCGGCAAGTCGGGTCGCCGGAGTTCAAGGAAGGTGAGGAGTTCGCCGGAGTTACGTTCTTTCTCGTGGAGGGATCGTCGTTGCTCTTCTGAAGCTTCTTCAAGCTTCCAAGGTATGTCAAGCCTTGCTTTTACGCTCACCAAAGTTGTGTGGGTGTTTGAGTGTTCGACGGTAGGCCAATGACTCGTCGGAATAGCGTGGCAGATTTTCTGCTCTGTTTCGGTCGACCGGTGTTCAATTCGGTCGATCGGTCGTAGTGTAATTTGGGCGTTCTCACTCGAATCGGTCGAACGATACCCCATGGGTGGTCAACGGATTGTTCGTGTGAGCGAGAAGATGAAGGCCCTGAGTGTTTTCGGTCGACCGGGTCCCCTTTGTCGTTCGACCGAATGCACTGTTGTATGTCGGTTGGGGGCGTTGACCTTCTAAACGGTCGACCGCCTCTTTGACCAAGTTCGACCAAATGCACTGTTTTAAGTCGGTTGGGGGTGTAGACTTCTAAACGGTCGACCGCCCTGAGATCCCGTTCGACCGATGACTTAAGACAACTTAAGTGTGGTTCGACCGATTCATATTTCGGTCGACCGGTAATGACCTTGTAGAATGTTGAAGTCCCTGTTGTTTTTCGGTCGACCGGAAGCCCATTGCCGTTCGACCGTTGGGATGTGTTATTTAATATTTATTTTGTGGCGTAGACCTTCTAAATGGTCGACCGTCCAGAGACTTTTGTTCGACCGTTTCAATGTTTTTCTTGGTTCGACCGTTGGTTTGTGGTTCGAACCAATTACCGGTTTTAACGACCCACCGGTCGACCGTATGACCTTTTTCGGTCGACCGTTGTAGCCTAGTATTTGCATTGTTTGTTATGAGCGCGTTGGTGCGTGGATTTCATTTACTGCTTATGTTCCCATGATATGACATGTGCATTGAGACCTAAGTAGTAGACCTGTGGGACCATATTTCCCTTTGTATGATCTATATGTGATGACTGTCGGCCTGTGTGGCGACAGAGATGACTGTCGGCCTGTGTGGCGACAGAGATGACTGTTGGCATGTATGGCGACAGAGATGACCTTAGCCTTTGTGGCGAAGGAGATGACCTTAGCCTGTGTGGCGACGGAGATGACCGACTGATGTTGTTCCGGCGGATGTGTTCGACCAATGTTGTTCCGGCGAGTGTGATCGTCCAGCTGTGGCATGGCTGGCGAGTATGACTGATGAGAATTAAATTTATACCGCAAGTGCACGGCGTCAATGAAGACGTGGCAAATACGGGTCGAACACAAGGAGGGAGATATCTTGTTATTTGTGTGATTTTCGATTAAGGGGAAGAATGAGAGAAGAAGTAAATTGGGTTTTGAGATTTTTGATTTTTAATTTCCTAAAGCATGAAACATGAACAAATAAAACTAAAGCAATAACAAATATGGTGAATTCCGTTGGGTGGAGGTTTAGGTATTGGGTTTAGATTAGAGAATTTTGAAACTTATAATAAATCACATTAGTTATAAAGCATTACATGATAAATGATTTAACATAAACTCAAGTAATCAAAACATACTAATACAAAATTAAAATAATAACTTTTATTCTCTTCTCATCACCCTAAATCCGTCACCCCCACCCTTTGGAAAGAGTTAGAAACTCATGGAGGGAGGAAGAAGGGGTCCTAGAGGCATTACAAAAGAAAAGTAAAAACAAGAAATAAAAGACAGAATTTTATTACTAAAATAAAGACAAATAAAAACAACAACTAAAAACTAGGTCTAAGGCCAAGGACCCTTCTAACATCGTTCTCGGGGCTATTTATAGTTGTTACAAGAGACCTAAGTATAGAATTGGAGAGTACACGTGTCCAGACACGACTGGACAAAAATTGAGCACACGGATCCTCTCTGGTGCGGCAGAAACGCCGCACAATACATGTAATGTGCGGCTAAATCGCCGCACAATAAGGTTGGATTTGATTCGGATTTTTGCTATGTGTTTATGGTATGATTTGATCCTCCTTTACGCGTCTGGATTGATTCTTTCCATTCTTTTGAGCTCCGGATTAATTCTTTTATATATTTGAAGATCCACATTGATTTTTCTTTAGATTTTCTCCAAGATAATAAAAGCTACTCGTGATTTGCAATTAGGTCCTTGTCTTTTTGCAATTAAGTCCCCGGCTACTTTTGTGCTCAAGTCCTTGTTCTTTTTGTAATTAGATCTTGAATGCTTTTATGCTTGGATACATTTCCATTCGTAAGCCGATAATCTTTAGCTTGGTCTTTATGATAGAAATGAGTCTTTTGCACGCGTTTATGCTCGGGATGTGGGTAAATTGCATTCAGGTCCCTGTATTCTGTAAATAAGACTAAACACATACCTTAGTAGCATTTATTTATGTAAAAGTAATCTAAATGAAATACATATGATGCAACGTATGCCATGCATCAATGATCGACTAGAGCGACGGTTCTGGCGGATTGTGGTCCTCGACCACTGATCAGATCTGATGATAACTCGGAATTGTGTGCGACCCTCACCGAACCCATATGACTAGTGTAGCTGTGAGTGGGGGTGTGTCGCATATTTTCCGTATGACCGCATGTGCCTGCGGTGGGTATCTACGGATGTCTAAAACTAGACTTATGACTAATGAACCCCAATTGGGGAAATGACTATTATGACCTTATGACCCGTTTGGGGAATGACCAGTTATGATTTATGTTTGACATAATACTAGTATGATAGGTCATGTTTCGCATTGCATGTAGGTGGGTTTGGCATACGGGGTTTCCTTCGGGAAACTCACAGCATTGTTGTTTGATTTCAGGTTCCCCTTCGGGAGCTGTTTGGGTGGTGACTGAGGACGAGTGCATCTTGGAGTCGGATCTTCGTGTCGGTTTTGAGGTTACTATGACTACTTGTATATCTGTATATTGTATTTTGATGTAGTCATTCTTTTGACAACTCCTGTATACGGTGCAACACCATATATTATATTTATATTTTCGAGTAGCGTCCCCTGTGTTGATGTTTATCCTTTGATTATCTTTTTATTAAAAGTTTATATTTCCACTGTTTCGGGGATGTTACAATTAGAGATACAAAATAATTAGAGAGATACTGGGCTACGAACTTGAGATACTGGGCTACGAAATAATTAGAGAAATAATTCATTGGGAAAAACTTGAATTGGTATAAAATCAACCCATATATCGCTTTGTAAATATAGAAATCAATCCCAATCTTAATGAGTTGCCCCCCCATTGGTGAAAGCAATTTTTCAGAATCTGATGAAACCAAAAACAAATGCTGTTGGGGGAGTACGATCAAACAATTGTATCTACAAATTACAATCTCCTATGCTTAACTGTTTAAGTCCTCTTAGACCAGAATACCACGAGTCTTTAATGCCAACAAAATCTACAACAATAACGATCTTTAAAAACAATTAGTTTGGAAAAACGATCATACGTTCTTTCAAGCCCATTCGTCATACCAACACTTGACTACCATGTACACACGACAATCGAAAAGAAAAACAACATACGTACTACCTTAACCCAAAATGCGACATGTTGGATTACAAGAAAAATTGTCGCATGTTCCTAGCCATTCTAAAACTATTCTAATCCCGACGGATTAGGTCAACGATCTTAGTTTTCAGTTTATCTTAATTCAACTGATCTTAAGTCAAACGACATAAAAGTTGCATGATCTTGACTATTCTAAAACTGACGACATGTATAACACAACAAATTTACATGATATTGGCTATTTTTAAGACTAGCGACGCAAAAAACACAACACATTTACGTGATATTGATCTTTCTAAGATTGACGACACATATAACACAGTTATGTGATCTTGACTATTCTAAGATTGACAAGATAATAATTACATAATCTTAACTATTCTAAGACCGATGACATGTATAACACAGTTACATGAACTTGATTATTCTAAGATTGACGACATATATACAGACTTACGTAATCTTAATTATTCTAAGACTATTATTACCTATATAACAAATTTACGTGATCTTAACTATTCTAAGACTAACGACATATACAATAGAATTACGTGATATTGACTATTCTAAGACGGTCTGACCTCCGAAATTTACATGAGAAAATGTTGCAAGTACCTAAGACCATCGTCCAGGCTGAGATACCTCCACTCCACTCAATAACCCCAGACTCACCCATCCACTCCTCTCCCCTCCACCACCACCACCACCACCACAACCCCTCCCATCGCCACTCCCCGGGACGGAGAGATGTGAGGGGGGAGGTTTTTGGTGGAGAAGACGTTGAGGGAGAGAGCATGGGAAGGGTGCCAAATATATTGGAGACGTCTCTAAGTCTAATTGTGCTCATCTCTACCGTTTCGTTTGTAATGAATGATCCATCGACTTGATGACATTAGTTTCTATTGTGATTGCCAATACTATTGTAAATACTACCCTTTTATTATTATTTTAAAGGGTTAATTACAGTTTGTCCCCCTGAACTATGTCTTAGTATCACTTTGCCCCCCTGAACTTTCAAAGTTAACAATTATCTCCCCTGAACTTTAATTTTGTAACATTTTGCCCCCTAAACTTCAAAAATTCATTATTTAACACACATTCGACGTTTGTTTTCCTATTTTTTTTGTCGTATCCCTAATACACTCCTAAACCTATATTTACGTGAAAGTTTGGATCCAAACGGATGTCGGATATGGTTGGAATTTGGGTCTCTTTGACATTCAATCCGACCCAAATTCCAACCATATCTGACCTCCGTTTCGATCCAAATTTTCACGTAAATATAGGTTTAGGAATCTATTAAGGATACAACAAAAAGAATTAGGAAAACAAATGTCGAATGTGTGTTAAATAATGAGATTTTGAAGTTCAGGGGGGCAAAGTGTTACAAAATTAAAGTTCAGGGGAGGTAACTGTTAACTTTGAAAGTTCAGGGGGGCAAAGTGATACCAATGCATAGTTCAGGGGGTCAAACTGTAATTAACCCTATTTTAAATCCAACTTCCCAAACATTCGAACGTGACTACTGGAATTTGATATATAGTCTTGACTATCTCAAGACAAATAATCTATCATTTGAGCTAATCCCAATTGGTTACTGATGAATCTTTTCAAATGTATGATTTAATTGCTGGTGACTGGTATTAATTATGATATTAAGACAATGATATTCGAACTGAATTATATATTTTCCGTTGTTTTTTCAGCTCCAAACTCAATGGAGAATGAGAGTCGGAGTCACTCTCTTCTAGATAAGTCAAAACAGACGATTTCGGTCACCCTGTGATCCTAACTTTAATGGGATGTACTCAGACTTCTCGCATAATCGTTTGCCTATGTCTTGGTTAGTAATTTTCAAGACTATGTTGCGAATGTTAATTATTAAAAGGATAAATTGCAATTTTTTGATGACCTCTAGGGGTGTTAATGGCATGGAAAGTTCCGGAAAGTGATTTTCGGAGTCAATCAGAAAGCATAGGAAAACAGAATCCACTGGAAAATAATTTCCCTTTGACTGAATTCTATTGTTTGTGTACGTATCTGGAATCTGGCAGGAAATAGATTCTGTTGTTTATGTCTGGTAGAGAACATATTCTGTTGTTTGTGTATGTCACTGGAATCTGGCAAAAGCAAGATTCTGATGTTTGTGCCTACCATTACAAAATATGAGAAACTTTGTAGGTACAATTTAATTCATAAATAAAAATATGTTACTATAATCTCAAAAATATTAATGCAAACCACATTTAATTTATAAATTAAATTTTGTTTATTTAATCTCAATAATATTACCATTCAAATCTGATTATGTTTTGGATACATAAATGTTAATATTCAACCAACCCACGTAAATTTGCCATATTCAATTAATTACGGTCGACTACACCTTATTATTTTGACACCCAACAATCTTCATCCATGGAACACCTCAACAATTAAGGCTATGTTCTTGTCTCCTCCTGAATCAGTTCAACCAAATTGTGAAGACATGGTGGACAAGACGAACCATCTTGCTGTCAACTTAAAATTTCAAAAGTTGACAACCAGAGAGGGAGGAAACTTTCTTTTCCTGGTTTTCTATTCTAGCAAAATTCTTTTAAAAAAGCAATGGCATGTACTAATGAAAATGCCAATCAAAATCTATCCTTTACATGCTTCATATAATCTCCATTACAATTTCAGATAATAAAAAGAAAATGGCACACATATGATTATATATTTATCATATAAGACTAAAAGCCAATACATCAGAGAGGATCAAATATGCCTAGGATGGCAATAATGGAACAACATTTCACACTGCATCATCCATAGCACTGAAAAAATTTATCCATCTTTGCCTATGATGTAATTCAAAACCAAGTTCACATGCATATACGAGTTTCATCAGTTTTACTGGTCTTGCTTTCAAAATCAAACAGTGACATCACAAGCACAAAGCATATCAATTTCCAACAATATTAGTCAAACAAAATGGTAAATATAATCATACAAGGTATCCAATCACCAATATATACCATCGATCCCACAAAAAACTCTATACAGGATCATCATAAGTGAATTGGCAAATCCAGATTACACAAGAATATCAATTGGCTGAACCAACAAGAAAGAAAATCCAGCAATCGGCAAATGTAAGAACTTACACAACATTCCCATCAATTCGTCAATTTTACCCTCAATGCCTCTAAAACGGCCGGCAACCTTGTTCCCGCAACAACAAAAAGATTGTTTCCGGTCAACCATTTTCCAAGATTGCTCCAGAATCCACCTTCTCCCTTGTCTGGGTTTTTGTGACCATCTTCTTTCTTTTGATGTATGGTCTCCACAAGAGCCTATATCTCTTCCTTGGCTCTACCAAACACACTTGGGGCTCTAACTTGGTTGATGGGAGTGTTCTCATCAATGTCAATTCTCAATCCATGTGTTTCTTTGTGATGGGCTTTCTCAGTGTGAATTACTGCTTCAATTTCTTCTTTTGCTCTTTCAATCAAATTTGGTGCCTTCACTTCCTTCGTAGTATAGTAGCATTTCCGAATTTAAGATCGAAACAAAATAGAAACACCAAGACCAATAATACATAAATATTCCATAACCTGAAGTTATAACTTACAAATATTTTTGCTAGTCAACTAACACAAACCATATGATCCCAATCAAACCATATCTGTGAGTGAGCTTGGAACGAGGATAACTGCACTTTTAATGAAATATAGAAGTTACTATTTTGCTTGGCTGAGATTGGAGTTGATGTGTTTACTTCCCCACGTGTCACCACGTGGTGGCAACGAGTCTAGTTTGAAAAATAATTTTAATTGAGGTCTATTTTGGCAAAAAAAATAAAAAAAAATATTTTGAATTTTTTTCCTTGGGAGTGAGGGAACATGAGGGTTGAGGACTGACGCGGCAACGGTGGTTGAGGTCGAGGTCGTGAGGAGATCGGCTGCTGAGGGTGGGAGGGAATGTGAGGGTTTAGGGCGAGGGAGTGAGTGAACGTGAGGGTTGACGGTGACGACGAGGTCGTGAGGAGATTGGCTGCTGATGGAGGGAGGGAACGTGGTGAGGAGATCGGCTGCCGAGAAAGTGAGGGATTTGGTGTCTTAGGGTTGGGAAGACGTGAGGTGCAGATCTACTAAGGGCACGACGGAACAGTCTGGATAAATTTAGGGGAATACATAAAAAATATTCTTTGAGTTCGAGTTGGGTTGGGTCAACCCGAACCCGACCCGAAAATTCAGTTTTCAAAATTTTCCAACCCAACCCGACTCGACCCGACAAGTCGGGTTCGGATCGGTTTTCGGGTTCAACCCGACCCATGTGCACCCCTAGTCGTCATGTTGCATGTTTTGGGCAATTTACAATCAGTCCCCAGCTTATGCAAATTAGATCAAAACCACAAATCCCCTATGTGCACATTATTATTTAAATAGTTGTAATCATTACTATTGTTTAAAATACATCCCTACATGCAAACCACATTTTCTCCTTGTTGTTTAATGAATAAATAATTGTAATCATCGCATTCTCTCACTACATTTAATGCAACGGGATGACAACATTTTACACCTATAATTATAATTGGATATCATAATCAAATATCTGGATATCCAGTTATTCAGATATAGGTTGGTAATGTGTCTACACATGCAAAAACTTGTATCATCAGTATTCTAGACATATAAGTTACCAATTAACTTGTATCGTCATTTCCATTTACACACACTGTTGTCCTTTCTTAACCAGATATATTGTCTTAAGTTGTGTTTGCTGGAAAAGTCAAACATGTATGGACATAAAATATATAAATACAAAAGACATATCGTAATCAAATGTTATAATGAAATCCAGACATAACTTCGAAAATATTTGACAAAATATCCAGACATATGTAACATATTCCAGACGTAGCTAAAAAGAATCAAGACAAATACTTACTTAGACAAATTAAACGTTGATCCAGACAAAATCTATTAATATTTAGACATAGGTAAAAAAATAAATATAATATTATTAAATATCTAGAGACCCGTGATTTGTGGAACAGTTACCTCTGGGTAATTTACACACAAGTCATCTGAAAGAAATGTGTTCTAAAAGTTTTGTTTTTATATGTCAATTATTATGAATTAGATGTGCAAACATTTTGTTCCTTGATTATTGTATTCGTCTTTTGGAAGTGTTAAGGAAGATGCGTTTGATCCTTAACTGTATGACTCTAAAAGATAATGGTTTACACAAATCAAAAGTTATTCACAATCAAGGTAATTAACATGGAATATTAATTACCGAGATAAGATTGTCATGTTTGTCATCGATTGTTGTAGCTCTACAAATAATTGACGACACGAGTATATAAAAGAGGAAAAGATTACTTTTATATATCGAATAGACCTAGCAAGTAAAACATTATGGAATTGTGTTTGATGTCATTAATATTTTACTGTGTCTTGGATTCTAAGATATGAGACTTATATCTTTTCACTCAAGAAGTGCTTTATTTGATTACTGTAAAAAACTATCAATGAGTTTAGTGATAAAGACAATAGTTTGTTGAACATGACGTGTGCTGGAAAAGATAACTAGTTAAACGATTATCATTGCCCCTCTTAATTGAGTGATGATATTAGTGAGTCATTTGATAGAGCAAAATTATAATGTACACAATGTAACTTGAGTTAAGTTACATAGTTATAATTAGCTTAAAGAGATCAAGAAATGAATATAATACAAAGGTGACACATTTCTACTTTGTATATATTCTTAATATCATGAGGCAAGGGACGGACACAAGTGGTGCACTTACATCACTAAATGGATCGTGTTTTGGTTCGGGTGGAACAAAGACATCTATGCTAATTGGGTAACTATAATGTGTAGCTAGATACCGCTTATACTTTGAGATATTAAGTGTTTAATATCGCTGTCAATTTGGCTTAAATCCTGCTATAGGTCACACCACAAAATTGGAAAACAAGAGGCTTGATTTTAAGTTCATATGATGTGTCAGGTTTTCATGTGAAAAGGAAAACATGTGGTGAATCAATAAAATCAATATGCCACGAGAATTGACATAATTAGAATCAATAATAAATTCATATGAGGTGTATATATTATGAGGTCTAATGATTTAATATTACATAGGATAATATATTACATAAGATATGAATTTACTAAAACCCCCAAAAGATCAAATTTTGTTGGATATAAATCCAAAATTTGACAACGGCAAAATTAGGGTCAAACACGGTAAACCGTTTAGGGCTCGGTCGACCGAGGTGTCTTCGGAATGGTCAACCGAATGGGGAACGGATAAACACAATTGGTTGACCGAAATTGTGTGGAGTGCGTGGACAATTGGGTTCGGTCAACCGAGCGTGAACGGTCAACCGAGAGAAAATATCCAGGAGCTATCTTGAGATATTTTCGGTAAACCGAAGGTGACACAGTCGTCTGATAAGATTCGACTATGAGAAATTTTGGTGAGTCAACGGTCGACCGGAGCAAGACGCGGATCGTCTGAAATTTTCTCATAAATGTTCGGTTGACCGTCTAGCTCACGGTCCATCGAACGTGTGTTGAAACCGAATTGTTCGGTCAACTGAGATGAATTCTCGGTTAACCGAACAACACGATTTTTTCCTAAATTATTAAGAGAATAATTAGATTATGGGTTGGATTAATTCCAGATTTGATCAAACGCTTTTGATGATGCTTATATAGCAATTTGAGATTAATTTTAGGAGGGAATAAACACGTGATATGATTAGAGAATAGTTCTTGATAATGATATTTTGAGAGCCTATAAAAGGACCTCTCATCATACTTGTTTATGTTAATGCATAAATTCTCTCTCACATTAATCTCTCCCTTAATCATCATGAAAATCTCTTAATAATTTTAAGTTTTGGATATAGAAATCTCAAGAGCTTAAAGAGGGATTATTAGCTAGATTTTAAACTTAATTAGAGATTGATTGACTAGCTTGGTGAAACACTTTGAGGTGAATCGACGGGCGATTTGATGAGCAACGGAACTCCGAATCTTCTGAAAGTTTTTAGAGAACCTTCAGGTATGATCCTCTCTTTTTTGTTTATTTTAATGTGTAGGAATGCATGATATTAGAATAAATATATACGTGTACATAAAATCAATGAAAATATGAAATCGATCTTGCATGTTTATATTAAATGTTTTAAAATATATACATACATAGGGACAAGAAATCTTACTTCATCTTCGTATCTGGATTTCTTAGGTGGATATTTTGTAAAAACAACAACGTTCACTGTTGAAGCCCAATTTGAAGTCTAATTTGGAACATGTTTATCACTTCTCTTGTATATATACCATCATTTTTGTGAAATAAAAGTTGTACCGCACGTTGGGTTTGTGCAATGCTTGATTGAAGTCAAGTCAGATTATAAAAGTGAAAGTTACTCTACGCCGACTACGGGTTTGTTGACCACAATTTTATGGAAATAAAATAAGAATGATGATAAAATTTGTGAAACAATTCCATGAATGAAGAAAGGAATTGTACATAAATCTAAATTCAACTTCCCTAGTAACGGAGAGAGATTAAAAACACGTCTTTCTTTTTTTTGGGCAAGCAGACAGCGAGTCTATAACTATAATGCCCCGAACTCGAACATGTGCTTACCCATTTGAACCCGGTGTGTTAATACGACTCATGATATTGACTGTTGTGCACTCTGATATTTAATTTATCTGATAGACTCATAAGTAATCTGAAAAATATAATCAATAATTTGTGAGTTCGATAGCCTGCAAGTACGAACCGTCAAAACCATAATCATAATCATGTGGAAAATACAGAATATGACATTCACTTAATGAGCACAATCAAGAGACATGTATCACAAATAATATACATGCATAACAATCTGGAACCCTCATTCGGATTCGACCACATCCTTTTCTATCAATCAGTCAGACACACATCTGGTAGCTTCACACGAATGACAGGTAGTCATTTCCTCTCTCAGGTGAGTCAACGCTGCCCGCTAGGTAGCTCTTTCCTAAGTGATTTAGTCAGAAACATACACACGGCCACATGACATGTCAGCCGAAACACCACCATGCAACCATATGCATATCAATAAATTCAATATCGATACTCAGCATGCATGCAACTACAAATATCAAGAGAGACATGACATAAAACTGAAGAATAACGAATCAATACTTGCCTGTCTCGCTACCACAAAATTTTCCACAAACCACATTCAAACTCCATCAATTCCCTTTTATATCTCTTGAACCAGAAAAACCTAATCAAATACATAGATCTGATGGGAATGTGTTCTAAAAGTTTTGCTTTTAAATGTCAATTATTATGAATTGAATGAGAAATCATTTTGTTCCTTGTTTATGTTATTCGTCTTTTAGAAGTGTTAAGGAAGATGCTCTTGATCATTAACCGTAGAGCTCTAAAATATATTGGTTTACATAAAACAAAAGATATTCGCAATCATGGTAATTAACATGAGACATTAATTACCGAGTTAAGATTGTCGTGTTGGTCATAGATCATTGTAGCTCTACAAGTGAGTGACAACACAGGTACGCAAAAGAGGAAAATATTACTTTTGTATACTGAATAGACCTAATAAGTAAAATATTATAGAAATGTGTTTCTGTGTCATTAATATTTTACTGTGTCCTTGGTCCTTTGATATGAGACTTATATCCCATCACTTAAGAAATGCTTGATTAGACTAATGTTTTAAGCTATCCATAAGTGTAGTGTAAAGACATTGGTTAGTTAAGTATGACTTTCGTTGGAAAATATAGTTAGTTAAAAGATTATCATTGCCCCTCTTAAGTGAGTGATGATATTAGTGGACCCCTTGATAAAGCAAAGTTATAATGTGCACAATGTGATTTGAGTTAAGTCATATATTTATAACTAGCTTAAAGAGATCAAGAAATGAATACTAATACAAAAGATGACACAATACTACTTTGTGTGTATTTTTAATATCATGAGGCAAGGGACGGACGCAAGTGGTGCACTCCATCACTAAATGGATCGGGTTTTGATTCAAGTGGAATTAAGACATCTAACTAATTGAGAGTTATAATGTGTAGCTAGATACCACTTATAGCTTGTGATATTAAGTTCTTAATATCACTGCCAACTTAGTTTAGATCCTCCCATAGGCCACACCACAAAACTGGGAAACGAGAAATGAGGATTTTGAGTTCATAAGATGTGTCGGGTTTCATGTAGAAAATATGACACATGGGGTGAACAAGCAAAATCAAACTTATGTTGTGATTAATAACATAATTAGAATCCAAATTAAATTCATATGTGATGTAAATATTATGGGGTGTAATGATTTATCATTACATAGGATAATATGTTACATAAGTTATGAATTTACTACTAATCCCGAAATGTCAAATTTTGTAGGGGTTAAACCGAAATTTGACAAGTCTGCAGTACTGTGCACAAACGGTCGACCGGACACGTCTCGACCGATAACAGGGAATTTTCGTCTGTTCGGAACGGTCGACCGAATCTATCAATCAGTTGACCGAACATTGCGATGAAATATTTTATTGTTGCGAGCGGTCGACCGAATGTTGAACGGTTGACCGAAACTTGGTTTGAGCGGTCGACCGAACCTCAAAACGGTCGACCGGTCCAGACGGTTTTATGCAGAATTAATTTAAGAATTAATTAGATCATGCATGAAATTGGTCCATAATTGATTTAATTCGTGGCTAAGATTGTTTGTTAGCAAATAATGGATGGTTAGATGGAAGTTTGCATGAAATCATGGGCAAGAGATTGCACATGAATATGTAATTTAGAGAGAACTTATAAATACAAGTTTATCTCATTACCTCATTAATTAATTCATTGTTTTTCTCATGCAAAAACTCTCTCCATAATTCTCCATGAAATTTCCTTAATTCTTAAGTTTAGTCTTAGTTTTTAAGAGATCATCTTCTCAAGGGAACTAAAGAGGGGTTAGTAATCAGATTCTAAACCCTATTGGAGATTGAGAGACTAGCTCTTCTCTCTCCAATCTCGCTTAGAGTTTGGTGAATACTCGGAGGCAATCCACCGGGCGATTCGACCGTCAACGCGACTCCAGATCTTCTAGAGGTTTTAGAGAAACAATTACAATGAAATTTGTAATTGTTTGTTTATTCTAATGCATGTTAAACAATTAGGATAAACAAATACATGTCTTTATGAAAATCGAAGAAAATATGAATACTACGATCCTATATGTTTATAAAATTTCGAAAATATATACATACTATAGGGCACGAAATCCAACAAGATCATCATCTAAATCATTAACTATGGTGTTCTTGACCAAATCAGTGAAGTTCTAACACAAAAATAAGGTGGATTATCTCTTTAGTTAGGGCTTGCTCTTACATACCTCAAAGTCAACCCAAAACCGAACCTTCTTCACCCAACCTCTTCTCCATTTCTCCTCTTCTAATTCTTCTGATTTCCTCAACTCTATCAGCTCTTAACTTCTCTCTTCATTTCCTAGCAAAACCTCTCTCACGCCAACTCCTCATTTTATAAACTCCACCCAACACCACCACCTCTCAACTCCTCCTCTCACCACCACACCTGTAAAAGGCAAGGGTAAATTGCATTCAACCCTCAACTTCACCTAAAACCACACATAAATCCAATAATTTAAGGTTTGGGTTCTAACAATAATTGCAATTCCAAAAATAGGCTTAACATTACGTCGCAACATGAGGTGCGGCAAGTCTTGTTTTTGGACGTTGAGTTCAGTAGAATTAAGTTTCTTTAAAGAATTCGGCGTTTCAAGTGTCGAGTTCTTTATAAACGAACTCAATCTCTCAATTACCGAGTTCTAACACTTAGAAATTTTACGCACATCTGGTAACGTGCAATGCCAGTTCAGAGTCCCTAATGAACTCGACATTTTGCTTCTCGAGTTTAAGTTTATAGAACTCGACAACCATAAACCTAAGGTTTCCAAATAGAATTTGACAATTAGCTTGCTAGTTCAATTTACAGAACTCGACACTTTGGTAAACCTGAACTTGACACTTTGGTTGTCGAGTTCAACTTCAGTGCCGAGTTCGATAAAGTTGAAACCGGTAAGTAAAGTACCAAGATATATTTGGAACTCCAAACTTACATTGCATCCCACTAGGTGTACGCCGATTTTTCTAAGTGCTATAACTCAGCATTGAGAGGCGAGTTCTGTAACGCTGAGTTCTCTAAAGAAATTTAATTCTACGAAATTAACGTCGCAAACATTGGGTTCTACATACACTAAAACACAAGACCCGTGCACGCCACGTGGTGATAGCGGATCTGATTTGGAAAATATTTTCCAAACATGTTTAATTTGATTTATTTAAAATAATGTTATTTGGAAAAAAAAATCATTAAGGACATGGTTGCTTTTAGACCTTATACATACTTTAGAAAAAACTAAAGCAACTTACGGTCATGGAGACTCATAATTTGCTGAAATTCTCTCGTTTGATTCCGAAATTGCATAAATTCTCTCTCTTCGTTCCCAAATTGTATAAGATGCCTCTGAGATGTAAGGTTAATTTTGTACATTTATAATCTTTGTATTTGCGCTTTGCCATGTGATTTTCTTTTCTGTCATGGAAGATGTAACATCCTCAAACAACGGAAGAATTTAAAATTTTATCACATAGAAACAAAACAAAGGATATTACACAAATATAAGGAAACAAGTGCACCAACATATATATAATATATATCCGAGTATTTCAAAAGGGTGATTACATCAAAAGGACTATACAACAAATACAAGTAATCACTCCGACCTCAAAACGAGAGAAAGCTGGATCTGGTAGCGGCGCTCCTCTCCTCGGTCACCACCCTCTCCTAACGCTGATCACGGCCTGAAAAGCAAACATGCAACAATGCCTGAGTTTCCAGAAGGAAACCCTGTATACCAAACTCTACAATGCATGAAACTGAAACACTCTAGCATGCAATTCTATCCACAAAGAAAAACACAAACAACAAGGTTGGGCTCTAGGGTTTTTCCACCCAACCACAGCACACACCACAATTACGGGGCTCCAGGGCTTTTTCACCCAACCACCGCAACACACAACGTCGTCAAACTGGGCTCCAGAGCTTTTTCACCCAACCGCAACTACCACGACACGACCAGGGCTCCAGAGATCTTTCACCCAACCCGAACGTCTAAGGGCTCCAGGGTTTTTTCACCCAAACCTTATCACGCGGTCCATTCTCATGCTCAAAGGCTCTTTCACCCAACCTGAACGCACTACGGAGCTCCAGGGCTTTTTCACCCAACCCCGCACAGACTAGCTAGGCTCCAGGACTTTTTCACCCAACCGCAGCTCACTTGCTGGGGTCCAGGGCTTTTTCACCCAACCGCAGCTCTCACAACAGTTCCGGGGCTCCAGGACTCTTTCACCCAACCACCGCAACACACGTGCTCACTAACACACTTGCCGGAAGAACATCGACACCACAACTCGCCTCACACGGACGATGTTTAATCGTTTATAATACCGCAAGTGCACGACGTCGGTGAAAACGTGACAAATACAGGTCGATACACGGGGAAGAGAGCAATCTCTGGTTTTTCAGAAATCAAGTGACAAAAAAAAGGGAAAGAGTTTTGCTTATGCTAATCTACGCTACACTAAACTACTAAGAAGAAAAATGCAAAGTAAAGCAACTAACGATTACTTCGAATCAAAACTAAAAGAATGTAAAACTAAGCTGGAATCAAGAAGAGAATGACCCCTAGGGGTGGAGTGTGTGCACACATGTAAAAAGATGGTGAAAAATGCATTCTATAGGCACAAATGTAGGTAGTATTTTCATGCATAGGAAGTGTCTAAAGGTTATGGCAAACCTATCAATCCATTCACTAACCTAGTTGATTAACATTCATATACACAAGCTGGTTATTTCAGAACCTAAACAAGCATGAGAGGTGTCTAAGATGTGTGACAAAACCCATCAAGTGTAGTATTCTACTCTAACAAGCAAGCATACATTCACATTTATCAACACAATCAAAATATAAAGTATTCATATCCATTCTTTAATGCATGTATGAACATCATCTCCACCCCCAAAGGGGGATGAATCTACTCACTACACATTATTCTAACAATTAAACTAAAGAAGAAATGAAACATTCTAACTACTTTAGCCTACAATCAAAGAAATAAAACTAAGCTAAGCATGCATAGAGAAACAACATAAGAACAAAACAATAGAAAAATTATTTTATTAAATGACTCACATCACTAGCAGCATTCTTCTCCACCTTGAGATTTTGCTCCAAGGCTTACTCCAAGTAGAGAGAATGCCACCAAGCAATGGGTGATTACAATAGAAGATGAAAAAATCTATTTATAGCCATAGAAAAAGGTAATCGGGGACAATCCCCCGATGTGGGACTAAACAAATACCAGAAATAGACTAAATACACACTAATACGCGACCCTACGAAATCTTAGCGGATCCGGGTCAAAACAGACCGTCAATCAGTGGTTTATATTGTTTGGATCCGGCGTTGTTTCGTGTGGGCTTTTATGGATGTCTTTGGTGGTATTTGATGCTTCTACTTTGCTTGCTAGAGCTCCGACCCGAATAGAATTGCCAAAATACTCCCATGATGGTGTGAAGTATTCTTGTTTACTCATTGGTTCTTCAATCTTACATTCAGGTCCTTTGATCTTGCATCTTAGTCCTTGAGTCTCTCAACTCAGTCCTTTTTTATGCTTTTAAGTCCTTTTATGCCTCTTCTCTTCAAACCTATTTATTTCTGAAATTCAAACATAAAACTCGTCACGTAGCATTATTTAGGTGAAAGATAATGGATATAAGGTACAAATATAAGCATGAAATGATGTCAATCAGAAGACCACAACAACCACATCTCAAATGTGCAAAACAGGACACGAACGGTCGACTGAACCAAGAGTCCCGGTCGACCGAAACTCACAATCACTGGGCAATTGCCTCGACCGACACTCCATCGGTCGAACAATTCCCACCAACATCACTCATTCGGTCGAAGCAAAGTCAGGGACCAATCGACCGTTTAGAAAGTCGCCTCCCTGGTTCAACGAACAAAACGACCAATCAGTCAAACGGCAAAGGGGACCCGTTCGACTTAAACCCACCAGTGAAATCCACCATCGCTCAACATCAACACCAATCGAACCCCCGAGCACTCTCGGTCGACCGATTACCACCAGTAAATCTGTTAGAACCCAAACCTAGATTAGGGTTAAACTTGGATTAGTGGTGGATTAGTGAGGGGTTTGCATGGGGAAGAGGCGCTACAGTGGTCGCGTGGGGAAGAGGAGGGGCGTGAACAGAGGCTGCGGGGGAGGTGATGGCTTGGTGGTGTAGGCTACTGTGGAGAGGAGTTGAGTTAGGGTTATAAAACGTGATTTCTTCTCTCTCTCTCTCATTTTCTCTCCATTCACTCATTCTCTCCCTTTTCTCTTGGGCGGCGAGCAGCTGAGGAGGAGACGACGCCAGTGGCGTGAGGCGTGCGGGGGACGCGCGCAAGGAGGTCACCGGAGGCGACGGGCGCGAGCGGAGCTCCGGCGGTTGCGTTGTCTTCGTTGAGGTATGCCGTCTCATTAGTGTGGTTTTCTTGCTCCCCAAGTGTGGGGCAGGTGTTGGTCGGTCGGGGAGGGGTCGGAGACCTCTCCGGCGGCGCGTTTCTTCGTAAAACCTCGGCTGGCGCGAGGTTGAAGACGACCAACGGTCGACCAGTCCCCTTGGGCGGTCGACCGAATGTACTGTTTTACCCAACTTTAACCTTCACCGGTCGAACGATGCCTTGTGGCGGTCGACCGGTAGTACGTATTTGCTGGTGAGTTGGGACTTTCTGCCTGTTGTGTTTCGGTCGACCGGGGTCTTGTGTTCGGTCGACCGGAACTTAAGTGTATTGGATGTTATTGCATGCTTGTTCGACCGTTGCTTGTTGTCGGTCGACCGTTATATGACGTAGAAATGTAGGTTGACCCTAACTGTTATCGGTCGACCGGGACCCCTGAGTCGGTCGACCGATGGATTAAAATGTTGTATAAGATGTACTGTTAGTTTTCGGTCGACCGGGACCCCTGAGTCGGTCGACCGATAGAGTGGATTTCAATGTTGACCAGACTCCGGATTTTGACCTCGTTCGGTCGACCGGTTTTAGACCTTTGTTCGACCGTTGGGGGGTTCTGTTGTGAGCGCAGCGGTAGACCGTTTTAGGAGTACGGTCGACCGATTCCTCTCTGGAACCGGTTGACCGAATCACCTCTTCCGGTCGACCGTTTGGGCCCAGGACAGAATTCCTGGTTCCCTTTTTGAACGCCAACTTTGTCCACGGAAACCCGTGTCCTCGCCTTGTGCGTGAGCCGAGAGGTGACGGTGGGTGCGTGATGCGTGCCTGCCCAGGGACCGCCGTTGGGAAGAGTGTGGGTGTTCGGGACGCGTCACCTCCGTGTATGGACCGTGACTTGAGATGGATTGATTGGGCACTTTGTAGTATAGCAGGCCTGAGGGATCGCGGATCCCAGTGTTGATGTTTGTGCGGGCACGCAACTGGCGTTGGGTGAGGTGACTACCGGCCCACGGGCTACGGAGGTCGCTGCCCTGCTTTTATAGCGGCGCGGTTGGTGTTTGCGGCTCGAGGAGCCTGATGACCTGACAGACTTCGGTCTGGACCCGTCCGATGTTGTGTCGGACGTTGTGATGGACCACCGATGATGTGCCGGTGATGCCGCCGAGGTTGTGCCGGCGATGATGATTGTTGGGCCGAGGCTGTGCCGGCTATGTTGATTCCTCGACTGGGCACCTATCGAGATGATGTTGTTATACCTTCCGGGCGACGGCCCCGTTGGTCCATGTGGCTCCGACCACTGAGATTTGCAGATCTGTATTTTATCGGCGCGCAGGCGTGACAGAGGCTCCCTGCCGAACCCTTGAGTAGTGTAGCTGCGTGTGGGGGGTGCGATGTCGCGTGCTGTAAGGCTGCATGTGCCTGCAGTAGGTCTCCTCGGGAGACTCGTTGTTGACTGTCGGACTGATGTCCTGTTTTACCCTTCGGGGGAACTATTTTCCATTTCTGTCGATGCCATGACATGCTACTAGTATGATAGGTTCATTGTGTAATGCATGCATATATAGGTGAGTTGGCATACGGGGTTTCCTTCTGGAAACTCAGGCATTGTTGTTGCATCTTTTTCAGGACCGCAGTAGGTCCAGTGGGGTGGTGATCGGCGGGCGCGCGCATTTGGAGTCGGATCCTCTAGTCGGACCACTGAGGTCAACATGATTACGTTTATCTTCCTTTGTCGTTTTGTTGTAATCATGTATTCATTTTGGCAAACTCTGATGTATTCTGGTGCACCGCTATTTGTTTATGAGAAGTAACAGTCCCGCCTTTGATTATTGTGCTCTTTGTCTTAATTATGAATTTTTAAATTTTCCACTGTATCGGGATGTTACAAAATCCACCAAGCGTCCAAACAACACCGGTCGACCGAACCACCATCGGTCGAACCCAACCACTATTCAACTTAAGTCATCGGTCGGACGAGTCAAATAGGCAGTCGACCGTTTAGATGGTCAACGCCCCAACCAACCAACAACAGTGCACATGGTCGAACGACGAAAGGGCCCAGTTCGACCGAAATCAACCAGGCCTGCCTCAAATGCACAACCAGTCGACCGCCCAAGGGCATCGTTCGACCGGTGTGAGGCAGAAACCCGAATTCTCATTAGGAGCGGTCGACCATTTTCACCAACCGGTTGACCGATCCAGCAGTAAAATCTGTTGCACGTTTGCTTGCGACGACTCTTTCGGTCTACCGTCGACTTCCAAATACTCACACAACAAAAGTGAGCTACGACTACAAGTTTGACATACCGTGAAGGTTTGAAGAAACCTTCGAAGAACCTCGATGACGCTTCCACGAGCACTTCTCCACAAAATCACAATCCACCGACGAACGCTCACACGATCAACGATCGCACCTCCTCGTTGTTCACAACCACACCTCCACCTCCGCTGATCTCCACACCGACCACAACAACTGAAAACGAGTGAGGTTGAGAGAGAGAGCCAAAGCAAGTGGAACGGGTTTAGCAAAAGAACGAACTCACCTCCACCAACCAACCCTCGCCAAACCTTACTTCTCGTCGGAGAACACCTCCACCTCCGACCACAACACTGGGGGATAGAGAGAGACGTGAGAGAGAGAAATGAGAGAGACGTGAGAGAGTGAGAAAGCTCCACCTATAAATATTTTCCAACAATGCATCTCAGCCATCCATCCAACTCCACTCCATCTCAGCCGTCCAAACTCATCACCTCCTAAACACCACCTAAATTATAATTAAAATCCAATTAGGATTACATCCCACAATCCACCATCCTAAAAGAATTTCGTCCTCAAAATTAGAGCAACTCACCAACTAGCTCCGGGAATTTTATTCGGACCTCCTCCCCAATCTCCCAAGTGGCCTCTCGCTCACTGTGGTGTTGTCACCTGACCTTCACCATTGGGATGGTCCTCCTCCTCAACTGATGCTCCATCTGATCCACAATCTGGAGAAATCCTGAATAAAACAACGATAATAACTCGCTAGACCCACAAAACTCCTGATCTCCGCCACATTAGTCTGGGCTCTCCACTGCGTCACGGACTCAACCTTCGCTAGATCTACTGAAATCCCAGCTCACAATTCAATGTATCCCAAAAAGGCAACACTGTTCCAGCTGAACTCGCACTTTGAAAACTTGGCATACAACTGATGATCTCTCAAAATACCAAGTACAACACTCAAGTGCTCTCGGTGTTGCTCCACATCTGGCGAGTAGACCAAAATGTCGTCCACGAAGACAATCACAAACGGGTCGAGGTATTGACTGAATGCCTTTTCATCAAATCCATAAACGATGCAGGCGCATTCGTCAACCCAAACGGCATCACCAAAAACTCGTAATGCCCATACCTTGTCGTGAAAGTTGTCTTCTGCACATTTGCCTCTCTGATCCTCAACTGATGGTAACCGAATCGCAGTCAATCTTCGAGAACACATTCGCTGACTGCAACTGGTCAGACATGTCCTCGATCTTGGGCAAGGGATACTGATTCCTAACGGTAACCTTGCTCAACATCCTGTAGTCGATACACATCCGCAGCGATCCATCATTCTTCTTCGCGAAGAGTATCAGCGCTCCCTAAGTCGAGACACTAGGTCGGATAAACCCAGTATCCATCAGATCCTGTAATTGCTTCTTCAGCTTTGCCAGCTCAGCAGGTGCCATCCTATGTGGCGCCTTCGACTGCGGCGTAGTCCCAGCTACCAAATCAATACCAAACTCAATCTCTCTCTGAGGCGGCAACCCGGAGACATCGTCGGAAAATACCTCTGGAAAATCCTGGACTATTTCAATGTCCTCCAATCTCCTCGCCTTTGGATCTGGAACTACTAGTGTGGCCATGAAAGCTAAGCAACCCTGCTGCAACAACTTCTGTGTCATCACTGCTGATACGACTACTCTGCCTCTTCTACCATTCGTCCCCTTGATCAGCACATCAGGTAGACCATTCCTCGGAATCAGAATCTCCTTCTCCCGGCACAAGACTCGCACATCGTACTGGGATAGCCAATCCATCCCCAGTATGACGTCGTAGTCCTCCATCGGCAACAATATCAAGTCAGCCGGAAACTCCCGATCTTCCGAAACAATCGTGGCGCCGGGGAGGAAACTCCCCACAATGCCCTCCAGACTCAAGGGTGTGTTGACATCCAACGTGGCAGTCAACATCGCAGGTGTACGGCCCAACACACTCGCAAATCTCTCCGAAATGAATGAATGTGTAGCCCCACAATCAAACAACACTATAGCACTCAACCCAGCAACAAAGCGCATACCTTCCACCACCGTGCTGACGTCTCTCGCCTCATCCGTGTGGATGGTAAAGACCTGTCCAGTCCTCTAACCCTGCTGTGGTGGCGCAAAAGGTCGACGACCTCTGCCTTTGCCTGCTGCTGGCAGCCCTGGATGTCTACTGGACCCACTCGGGCAATCCCGGACGAAATGGCCAGGCTTGCCACACCAGTGAAAACCCCCAGAACGGCCTCAACACTCTCCAGAGTGAACTCGACCACAACCTCTGCACGCCTCAGGCTGGCGTGATCCACCTCCTCCAATCTGGGGCCTCTTGCCCGGATTCCCTGCTAGAGAGCACCTGGACGTCCACTGACCTTCCCCGGTGCTCTCCTGGCCTCAGCATAATTCTGCCGATAGTCTTGATCGATGATCGTGGCAAACCTCATGGCATCAGCCAGCGTCTGTGGCATATTGTATGTCACCTGAGTACGGAGGTGCTTCCTGATCCCCCGTACGAACTTCCTCGCCCTCTGCAAAGGCGTCACACAAATCTCTAGACAGTAACGCTCCAACGCGTTGAACCTCCGAGTATACTCTGTCAGGGTCGTCTCTCCCTGCTCGAGGGTCATGAACTCCTCTCTCCTCCCATCTCTGACATGCTCTGGGAAATACTGCTCATTGAACTCCCGTAAGAATTCCTCCCAGCTGATGTCACTCCTGCCCTCAAACACCACCGCAGATATGGTCCTCCACAGTTGGACGCGTCTCCGCCCAACACATAAGCTGCCATGTCTGCCTTCCTCTCGGGAGGGCACTCAATCGCCTGAAAAATCTCATGAATCTTCAGGACCCAATCCTCTGCAGACTCAGAATCGCCTCTACCATCGAAGGTAGGCAGGTGTTGTCTCATAAAGTGGTCGAGCATCGCTCATGCCGCTGCTGGCTCTCCTCTGCCTGACTGACGATCCAACATCGCACCCAGTCGCTCCACCGTGTCATAGAGCATCCGCCGCTCCTCTGCCCAGTCCGTGCCCCCAGTATCACTGCTGGTGCTACCGTCCCGTGGGGGAGGTCTCACGCGTCTTGGAGGCATCTATACACAAACAAGACAACACACATCAAAATCATGAATGCATGAACTAATGGAGAGTCTAAAACTCTAAGGGTGATTTCTTTGGATAAGGACACCGAAACTGACTGCTCTGATACCAAGTTGTAATATCCTCAAACAACGGAAGAATTTAAAATTTTATCACATACAAACAAAACAGAGGATATTACACAAATATAAGGAAACAGATGCACCAACATATATATATAATATATCCGAGTATTTCAAAAGGGTGATTACATTAAAAGGGTTATACAACAAATACAAGTAATCACTCCGACCTCAAAACGAGAGAAAATTGGATCTGGTAGCGGCGCTCCTCTACTCGGTCACCCCCCCTAACGCCGATCACGACCTGAAAAGCAAATATGCAACAATGCCTGAGTTTCCAGAAGGAAACCCTATATGCAAAACTCTACAACGTGAGAGAGTGAGAGAGCTCCACCTAAAAATATCTTCCAACAATGCATCTCAGCCATCCATCCAACTCCACTTCATCTCAGCATATTTACATATTCCTATACACGTGGGCAGCTATGTTTCTTTGATGCTATTTATTCCTTTTCTAAAGATGGAAATTTCTTCTTCAAAATAAGCAACTTTATTTCTACAAAAAGCAATAGAAGTTTGACAGTGAGCAATACTGCATTGTATGAAGTGTATTTTAAAGAACAATCATGTTTGGTTCACTTCCAATGAATAATCAGATTTTTATGCTACTTGTAATGTGTACTCACTAATCAACATCTGCCAAAGAAAAATAAGACTTTTCGTTATAACCATGACAAGATTAGCGAAATGGTGTTGTCGATTTGTCATTAGTTATAGCATCTATCTTATTAGTTACGTTTTCTGTGTTTTCACACAAAGCTTATGACGGAGAATGGAAGTGGGAGTCAGTCGGATTTCGCTTCGGCCGACAATATAAGATAGGAAATCCAATTATATAAGATTTTGGCTTAGAATTCACTTAATCAATTTTAAATCCACCAAAGGAAAATAGATGTTTAATACTTTTGTGTGTAAAACTTATTGTTTTCATTAATCGTAGTGTTCTTTAATACTAGAGTGTTCCCTAATATGTATAAAATGATTCCAACCACTTTATAATTAGCCACTCCCCTGTTACACTATGGAGTAAGACAAAACTAAAAAATGATTTTTATGCACATTGCATGCCGGATGGATGGTGCATCTTCGAGCGTGCTATCCGACATCACATTTCTCTCCCAGTATCAACTTAGAGCACCCTTACGGATGCTTCTAAATTGGGCGCCCAACGATTTGCCCTCCCTTAATGGGAGGGTGGTGCCTGGGCGGAACCGCCCGAAAACCCGCCCAGGTGCCCGATCCGGGGGGTGACGTGCCACCCCCTCCCCCGATTGGTGGAATTTTTTGTTTTGTTTTTTAAGTTAAGAATAATATTAGATATATATATTTAGGTTAATGTATTGATTAGTTAAATTGTAATTTAATTAATTAGGTTTTGTAATTTAATTGTGGTTAATGTATTGATGTTGTTTGAATTTTATAATAATTGTACAATTATTTTATAATTAATTAAATTGTTTTCGATTTATTGAGATTAGTTAAATTTAAATATAAAATATCATATATGAAATTGAGATAAGTCACAAAACACTAGTACAATACACATAAACTCAAGACGAATAGTACAAATAAGGATACGAAATACAACAGAAATATGGATATGAAATACAATACAAATAGTCCAAGATTCGATGTCATCGTCTTGTCTTTCGTGTAGTCACGTGCGTATTGTAGGTCCTCGATGCTTGAGTAGTCACGCGCGGAGTAAACGTTATTTCTTACACCTATAAGTACGATCCTCATGGTTGGTTCTACCAAATCTCACTCATTCATCTGCTAACAATGTCTTCATCCGATAAGTCTTCCAATTCAAAGTCTTCGAAAGCTTACGACCAAGTGTTGGACTGCTTAACGGAGTACGTCTCCGAAATGGTGGATCGACAAACTCCACGCCCTAAGAGGCATAGAAGGCGAACTACGAACCCGGATAGAGATAGGGAGTTTGGTTACCATCGTTTAATTGCCGATTATTTTTCTAACGACCGTGTTTATCCTGACAATATTTTCAGGATAACGGACGCCACCGGCAGGATGAGCATCTCCGGCCTGCAGAAATGTACCACGGTGATCCGTATGCTAGAGTACAGTGTAGCAGCTGATGAGGTGGATGAATACTTAAGGCTAGGCAAATCCACGACAAGAAACACACTTGAAAAATTATGTGACAGTGTAATTAACAACTTCAGCGGTGAGTACCTCTGAATACCTAATGCTAGTGATTTAGCACGACTACTTCACATTGGTGAGCAACGTGGGTTCCCAAGCATGATTGGAATTATCGATTGCATGCACTGAGTGTGGAAAATTTGCCTGGTAGCATGGAGGCGCCAATATCAAGGGTGTAGTGGTAATGTCACTCTTGTCCTTGAGGCAGTGGCATCAACTAACTTGTGGATATGACGCTCGTTTTTGGCACACCAGGTTCATGCAATGACTTAAATGTCCTGCAACGATCTCCCATTTTCGACGACGTAATGGAAGGATGAGCTCCACCTATGACTTTTGAGGTAAACGATTCTCGATATGATATGTTATACTATCTTACGGATGATATTTATCGAAAATAGGCCGCATTCATTCCGTCCATCGTTCATCCACAAACACCGAAGGACAGGTTATTTGCTAAACGACAAGAAGCGGCACACAAAGATGTAGAACGTGCATTTGGGGTCTTGCAAACGCGGTTCGCGATCGTGAAGAAGTCATCTCTTGCATGGAGTAAGGTTGTGCTCAACAAAATAATGACAAGTTGTATTGTAATACATAATATGAAAGTGGAGGATGAACACGACTCCTATTGCTAATTTTTTAGATTGGAATGAATTTATTCAGGACCAACTTGGAAATTCCATGAACGGCCTGATACGGTTAGGGGTGAGCATCCGGTCCGGACCGGACCGAATGCTCGTGGACCGAAGACCGGACCGGACCGGATGCTCGTGGACCGAAGACCGGACCGGTCAAAAACCGAATTTTTATAAAGAAAAAACAAAAGAAAGACCGGTCCGGACCGGACCGAACCCAAACTTCCCGGACCGAAACCCGGACCGGACCGAACCAACATTTTCCGGACCGAACCCGGACCGGACCGGGTTTTGCTCTCCCCTAGATACGGTATTCCACTAATCATATAGTGGATATTAACATGTACTTGAGAATGAGAGATCAATTACGTGATCACACTACACATTTGAACTTTCAAGCCGATTTGATCGACAATATATGCAACGATTTAGAGGGAATGCGTCTTGATGTATTTTAAGTTTAGTATTTAATGATGTATTTTTAAGTTTTAGTATTTAAATTTCCAGTTCATGTACTATGTAATGCGGTTTCCTAAATTTTAATAATATTTTCCTATTTATATATTAATTGTTAATTAAAACCGAATGAATTAATTAAATTGAGTAATTACAATAATGATTATTAATATATTTTGTTGATTGTTGTGAGAGTTTTAGAGAAGATAATAAAAATAATGACGTGACAACAAATATTGTAGCGTGACTGAGTGAATTGGATAATTAGTAATGATTGTTTGGAAGTTGTTTGTGCTGACGTGACGAAAAGAGAAGCTGACGTGACTGAGAGAGAAAACCGGGACCCAAGAAGTGCCCGAGCGCTGTTAACAATGGTCTTAGTTTTCTTGTGTTTACTTTTAAACCTCAGTGCTTATGTGACATGAATATATATTTGATTTGTGAAACAATAAAAATCAAATTAGGTCATCGATTCCATAAAAAAATGTAGCTTCTTATAATTGCCTTAGATGATGTTTATATATCGCTTGAGTTAATTAACTTATCATGACTTGCTCATTTTTTTCCCATTTTTGTAGTGCAAAATAAAGAATGATTAGTAATGATGCCGTTTTTTTATTTTCTTCTAAATGTTGTTCGACTAAAAATGGATTATGGAAAGTCGCCCATAAAAAGTTCACGATGACGTCATACATATTACTAAACCAACTAAACGTCACGATTTATCGTTTTGAAGACAATCGGAGTCAATAAAGACTGTCCTCAACAGTCCCCATAACTTGTGTTTGTATGATTGTCTTATGGAAATTTGGGTTCATGGTTCACCTTCTGAGTCTGATTTAACATTAAATTAGTATCCATTCCAAAATAAATAAAATATCTAGTGAAGTGTCAATTTTTTTATAAATCACACGATAAGAATATCAAGATTAATTGTATATTCAATGGCAACAAATAAAACTAAATGATGAATATTTTCTCGGAGAAGTCATCGAGTTGTATCGTGAAGTTTAATTGGAATACAACATCTGTTGGATTTAAACTAAAAAAAAAATTTAGTGTTACTCATGACATATCTAGATTGGAATCAAAATGCGATGAACTTTCAGAAGTTTGGTTCATACTTCAAAATCATAACAATCACGATAGAAAATCGATTCAAGTTACTTCAAAATCTAACATTTTCACCAAATTTCAAACGTTGATTACAATATTTTAGATCATTTAGAAGATATATATCTGACAATCACCAATTACCATGTCCTAAGCTTCTAAGTTATCTAAAATAATATCCCCCGAATCGAACGGCCTAGATCGCGTTGACCAGTTCACATGGAGTCAGACCACACCATATCGCTGTCCGTTGACTGTTCAAACTCGACATTCCATCTCAACCGTCCGTCTACTCCCAGCAGCGACGACCGAGCAATCTCATCCGTGCGATCAGCCCACATGCCCTTTGGCGCCGACCTGTCTGTCACTTCTCGAAAACACACAATTCCCACGAATATTTAAATGTCGTCTACCTCCCACGAAAGAGACACACAAGAAACAGACTTTTTGTTCCGGTAATGTCCCTGTGGTTTGGCAGGTTTTATTTCCCAACCAGACTTTTAATAAGTTGCTTCTCATAAATGGGGAAGGGTAGTTTAGTCTTTTAGTTATTCCAACGAATATCCTTATTTACCATTTGCCCATCAAGTCATAAATACCACTGCCGCAAAAGCCCATTTTGTGGATAAGTCTTTTTTTGTTTTTACTTGTTTGGATATAGATTCTGGGTAAATTGATGTTTGATAATATTGATTCTACACAATTTTCTATAAAATTAGATTTTGAAACCTAATCATTTCTAAGCCCAAATTCAAACAATAAAAAATCCTCTCATACACCACCACCAACCCTCAAAGCCCAAAACACAAACACACACAACCTGCCTTCCATCCCACGTATCTCCACCACACCCAACAACCATATATAACCCCGCACGCCACTCACTATACTACCCAAAGCAAAACCACTCAACCAAATCGAACGGTCCAGATCTAATCCCAACCCCAAAACCCACCATCTAACGGACCTCCTTGCCCAGGGTCCTCGATGCAAAACCACCTCCAACCCGCCACCCCACCAATATCACTCACAATCTCATCACATTAAGGAAAAATCCCAAGGTCGAAACCGCAAAAGATCTCTTCTGGACTCGAAGAAACGGAGGAGAAAAAAAAAGGAAACTTTTTTTATTTTTTTTCGCGTTTTTTCTCCGGAGTCGAGAGGAGGAAGAAAGCGCGGCGACGGCGCCGAACCCCGACCGGATACCGAATCTAGCGTTAGGGTTTCGCCTCCAAATCGGGGATTCGGGGGAGGGGTTGGAGTCTCCGGTCGGAGCAGCTGCGATCCGGTCCAGATTGGTGGATTCGCGATCGAGCCGCCGGAATGGGGCGATCGGGGTGTTTTTTCTAGGGTTTCGTTTAATTGGGGTCGGGAGGGGGAAGGAAAAGGTTTGGATGCTTTCTGTCGGGAGTAGGGAGGATGGGAGGAAGGGGATAGGGTTCGGGATGGGGTTTGGGGAGAGGATGGAGGAGGACGAGATCGAGGAGGGCGAGGCGTTCTCCGATAGGGAGGATGATGGTGGAATTGACCCCGATGTTGAGTTCTCGTATATCGTAAGTGCTGCTTTTGTCGATTTATTTGTTTGATTGTGGGAATTTTGGGTTTGAGTGGGATCGTTGCTTGCGCGAGTGGGTTTGGCGAATTTGATGAGTTGTTGACTGGATTGGCGTTTTTTTTTGTTTATCGAATGGTTTGTTGTTGAGTGTAACCGCCGCAGTGATCGGCATTGTTAAATTGTCTGGTTTCTGTTGAAAATTTGGATTTCGTTTGTGTTTTGTTTGTAATGTGGATGAGGTATTGCGTGTGAGACTTGGTAGGAAGCTCTACTTGGTAGTTCATAGGCGATATACTGTGGTAGTGATTGGCATTGTTAGTTAGTTTTCCGGCCTTCTAATAAAAATTGGGGCACTAAGTGTGTTTTGTTGGTAGTTTGACATATGTGTGTTTGATTGAGTGGAAACTCTTTCTGGTTATTTGTTTAGTCAACTGCCCAGATTTACTGATTGTAGTCTATTTTTTGTTGCACAAGTAGTGAAGAGTTTTGCTATCTAAAAATCTTAATTCAAGATCCATCAGCGTGCCTGTTATTCTTAGAAGTTCAGCATATATCTGCAACTGCCTCAAACATGTTTGTCTGTCGGTGTGATTACCGGTAGTTGAACTACAATTCAATACATGATTATAGATCTGCTACTGTAGCTTGTACATGTTTGCCATATTCTACCATTTTTATTGTACGATAGGTTCTTTTATTTGCGCATTCTACTACCATGGTTGACATTATAATGGCTATATTTTTCTCTTGAATCGTTTATAAGAAAGCCCAATAGAAAAAAAAACCTCTTTTGTGACCAGAGTACCATGATGAGTGGGTTTGTTTGATTGCAGGATGAAAGAATTCAGGATGTGCTAGGGCTCTTCCGGAAGGACTTTGAAGGAGGATTTCTTACGAGGAATTTGGGTACAATGCTTGTCATGTTATCTATATATAAATTTGATAGTATCTTGAACCCTTAGGAATGCTTCAATGTTACTTGCCCTTTTTAGTTGACATAGCTGAAGCTTTATCCGTCAAATTCTATCTACAGGAGCAAAGGTTGGTGAATATGGTTCTTTCTTGCCTGCTTATCAGAGATCTCCCATGTTGGTGCAGCCAAGGTTTCAACAGGGGCCTCCAAATTACAGCATTTCAAGCTCTCCTTATAATTCACAATCTGAGGTATCCTTCAAATTTGGTCTTAAGTCTAGTGTGTTCCTTTTAGGCAATAGAATTGGATTTCTCTTTGTTGCCACATGAACATCCGTCGGTGCATCTTTACAGGGTGTACGTCAGAAAACCGACACACCACCAATTGTATCAGCTTCCCTTAAAAATAACTTGATTTCTACAGCCAATACCCTTGATAATTCGGGCAAGAATATGTATGGAAGCAAGGCAAATGTGCGGGAGTCTAACCCTCAAGGTGAACTGATTGGTAGATCAGTTACCTGTACCAATGATAAAAAACCACTGAAGGTGCGTGTTAAGGTATGTCCCGAGAACGGTTTAGCCAGAAATAATGCTGCCATCTACAGTGGCCTGGGCCTTGATATCTCTCCATCTCAATCTCTGGAGGAAAATCTTGATGGTAGTCCAGGCTCCTCTCCTGAATCTCGCGACAAACCAACCGACTCTCCTATGACAATATACCAGGTTTTTATATTGATTTTCACTGTCTTCTTGTCACTTTCACATCTAGCTTTTTTTCAATTTTTTTCCTTTTTTTGTAAATGGAAATAGTTCTATACGTGCTTCCGAGGTCCATCAGTTAGTCCTTATCTGCTGTCACCTATTCCGGGAACTTTGTTGCGCTTGTTAGACAAAGACAAATCACATCCCAAAGATTGTGAATTGGGTGGTACTGGCTTCAATTATGGAAGTTCGGCTATGCAAGCTGAGGAGGTTCTGCCTAGACTGAATGTAAAAAGCTCTTCGGGAAAGACTACAGCATCTGTTGGGAAAAAAGTCAAGCCCATCGATTCAAGAGGGTCCAATTGGAGGGATGGAGTTAGTAACACCAGTGCAATGTTGAAGAAAGAAGTAGACATTGAAATTCCTGCAGGCAGAGAGCCAGTGCCTAATCCAATTACCGTTTCAGTTCCACCCAAAATGGAGAAAACTGATCATGACACAGAATGTCAGTCAGGCAAGGAAGCTGCAAAATCCAAAGGCATGTCACGTGATTTTGACAGAACATTAGAAAAGAATAAATACCTGAGCTTAGATGCTGTGATTGAGGAACAAGCGAAGCCAATTCCTGGTCTGGAAACAGCTAGGGCGAGTAGTTCCAAGACTGAGACTTCACATATTAAACCAAAACTGAGTCTGAAGTCGAAAGCAGCTGGCAAATCTCTGGCAGAACAGAGAACTAGTCTCAAGATTAATGATATAAATGGGACTCAAAATGGCTTCAAAGACAACGTAGATAAAGATGGCAGCTCTATAAAATCTGAATCTGAAGGGTACAAGGGTAGCCATGATCATTTTGTAGGGACTGCTGTATCTGTCAAATTGAAAGTCCCTCAAATAGGTGGTATTCTTACCCCAAAAGGCGAAAAAGTATTGCAGGAGAAAGATAAAACTTCTTCAAGCAAAAAGACAAAAGGAGTCCAAGCTAATGATACACCATCAAGGAAGTTCGTCAAGGACTTTCCAGTTGGTGATGTTGCTGTGGTAAAGAAGGAAAAAAAGAACTTGCTTGCAAAGGCTGAGCTTCTTGACAGTACATCGAATCCTTCAAAACCTCAAAAGGAAACAAATAAGATGTTTAACAGAGAAAGTTACAGTGGCACTGCAGGACATATTATGATCCAGGAAGCAGATGAAAGAACAGATAAAGCTGGTGTTTTAGCCAAAGACATGGCAAAAGTCATAAAACATGAGTTTGAGAATGATGCTAGCTCGTTAACTCATAAAATTATGGAGAAACCAGAAAGCAAAAATACTGAAAGCTTGCCAACTGAACTACTTGACAAGGTATCAAATGGCAATGGCACCACAACTGGCGCTGTTGCTCAACCTTCTGCTCCACTTGTTATAGAAAAATGGGTTGGTTGTGATGCATGTGAAAAGTGGCGTCTCTTGCCATATGGCATGAATCCTGATCACCTTCCTAAGAAATGGCTTTGCAGCATGCTTGATTGGCTGTAAGTTTGTTTTCTCAAAGGCTTGCATGTACTTACTGTCTTTCGTCAATGCATTTCCGGGTTACAATTCTTTTTCCATGGGTTCTTAAACCTGTCTTGTTTAACGTTTCATAGGAACTGAATGTAATGTTGTAGTTTTTTTTAATACATGTTTCTGAGACATGCTATGCTATTGCTACATCACTTTGGAAGACCTGCGTATGTTTTATATACATGCAGCAACAATCATTTGCTTACCATGTCTCTTAACATTTTCCCCAGGCCTGGCATGAACAGGTGTGATATTGGCGAGGAGGAGACTACAAAAGCATTACATGCCCTATACCAGCTACCTATTACGGATGGTCATGGTAATGCAGTGAATCCTGCTGTCACACACAGGGAGTCTCAAGATCTTTATAAAAATTCTGATTCCATGCATATCGTCCGTGGTATGGCAAAGAAAAATTGTAGTTTGAAGGACGTGCCAAATGGTGCTCGTCAGGCAAGTCACTTTCAGCTTAGTTCTGCAAGAGAAAACCAACAGGTGGGTGCAGCGGCTGGAGCCCCAGCATATCAGAGTCAATATGCATCAGAATCAATTATTCCAAGCAAAGATGGTCAGCAATACTCAGATAGGCTGGCTGATTTGACTGCAGAGAACTCGAATGGCAAAGACAAGGAAAAGAAGAAAAAATCTAAGCACTTTTCTAATGGAGGTCCTGCCTTTATATTATTATATATAACTGTCATATTTTCAAGAAATACTAGTCCATAATAATACTACATATCTTCTTCTACTGGAATTCATATATTTTTCAGCTAATATATGCCATTTCTGATAGTTCTTTGACTTGGCCTTTACAAACTTGCATCCAGGTTTCTTGGTTGAGCAAGGGGGCAAACCATCCAAATCCAAGAAAGTAAGAGAAGGTGAAGGGGATACCATTAGGACTTCCAAGAAAGCAAAATGTCGAGAATCAAATTTTGCAGAGGAAGCAGTCTATTCTGACCATGTGTTAAATGGAAAGCATGTTACCAGCGTTGCTAATGGTATTTCATCTAAGAAGGGAGGAAAACCTTCACTTAAGCATAGCGAGTCTTCCGGCTCTAAGGGCTCAAAATATGATCACAAAGAAAGGTCGTTGCTAATGGAGAAGGAAATGAAAACTCCAGCTCACGCCACAGAAAATGGTGAAGTTAAACATCTCTCTAGTTCGGAGTTACAAAAATCCAGCATCAGTAGAAAGAGAAAAATGGATTCGCAGGAAAACAAGGCCCATTCTCAGACAACTAAGTTAGATCGCAAAGAGGAGACTAGTGAAAGTGAGGGAAGGAAGGTTAAAAGGTCGAGGGCTTCAAAGATGGACGCGAAGGAATCTAATTCCAGTAAGATGGAAGTTATGTTAGAAATCAATGGCAAAACATCACAATTTCTACTGCCTTGTGTAAAGGGCCAGCTTGTCAGCGAAGTTGAGGGCTATGGGTTGAATACTGTCAGAGAGAACCAACAAGTTCAACGGGATTTTGCTGGAGACTCTTCTAAAAGGGATACGGGTTATTGCCAGCCACTTGCAGCTGCTACTTCCAGCTCCTCAAAAGTCTCTGGTTCTCATAGAAGTAAAGTGAACGTTCAAGAAGCTAGAGACTCTCCCGTGGAATCTGTCTCTTCATCTCCTATGAGAATCTGTACTATTGACTTGATGACTAAGAGAACTTCAACAGGAAAAGTGAATGCAACTGCTGTTGGTGAAGTTCATGGTGCATGTGATACCTTTGGAGCAAAGCAGGAGAAATTTGCTTCTACAATTCCTAATAGATCTTTTGAAATCAATAATGCTCTAGAGTCTAATACCCTTGGTCCTACGAGAGGTGTTTGTGATTCACAGGTCAGAAAAGCAAATCAGATGGGTGCTACCAAAGCTAAGGATTTGTTGCTCTCAGAATTATTTGGGCATACAGATGATGAGCCATCACCTACTGCATGTGAGGGGAAAAACAGAGAGGATGCTACAGTAATTACATCTGATCAACAAAACAAACATAAAACTGAACTTTGTGGAAAGGAGGTTGGTCCTGATCCAACTGATGGACACAACTGCGTGAAAAAGTGCGGGAAGAGTTCTTCATTGTCAGGAGAGAAAAAAAGAAACCCTAATGCTGATAGGAGTAAAAAGAAAGCATCAGAATTGTCTCACAATCAAGACAATCTGTATCCAATGAGTAACGATAATACCAAGTGTGATGTTGCTGTAGGCAGTAGCAATCATTCTGCTAATGATCAAGGTCACAAGGACAATCTTTTTAACAAGAATGAGTCAAGGCATTACACAGTGAAATCTGGGATAAATTGGTCAAGTGAAGTAGCAAGCAACTCCAGATTGCTGGGAAATGTAGAGGATCATGCTTCTCTCTTGCTCTCTGGCAAAGATAGAAATTTAAGGAATGGAGAAAGTGCACCAAACTCTTATCTGCGTGGGAATATTCATAATGCATCATCCCAAGAAGATGAGAAAATGTCAAATCACTGTTCCATGAATAGACATGATAAATCAGAGTTATCACCACATAACGCCGAGAAGGTAGACATACAAAATCGGGCTTCTTGCCCGGTACCTGTGCCAGCCAAAGGCAGCAGGCTTGATGTAACGACCGCAAAAGAAGCAAATGGTAGTATGGATAAAGTGGTGAAACATCATCCGAAAACCGAAACCTACAAAGGACCTCACCGCAATAGTTCAAGTCATCTCACACCTAACAGACTTGATGGTCCTGGCCCTCAAAGAAAAGAAGGTGGTCTCTCTGCTGCAATTGTTTTAAAAGAAGCCAGAGATCTAAAGCACACTGCTAACCATCTAAAGGTCCAAAATTTCCGTTATCCAATCTTGATTAATTCATTAATATTTCTTGACGTACAAGTGAGCCGAGTTTTTCTTACCCTAAGGTTTGGTTTATGATTCTATATTTCCAGAACGAAGGTTTAGAACATGAAAGTACGGGCTTATACTTCCAGGCAGCTTTGAAGTTTCTTCATGTTGCTTTGCTAATGGAGCTTTCAAGTTCTGATGGCACAAAACATGGTGATATTACTCAAGCGATTCAAATGTACTCTGATACTGCAAAGTTATGCGAGTAAGTGGGAATAAGTTAGGATTACTCCTTTGGCCTGATACATGTGTAAAGCCAATAATTGATCATCAGTTGTGTAATGAATTATTTATGAAATAAATTAGGTATACTCCATGCATATTATATCTGTTAAAGTTAATATACTTTATGTTTAGGAGAGCGGAACGGTAAGTTTACATATACTTGGTCTTGAAATAGCAGGACAATAAGTTTTACAGGTGATATGATTGAAAGTTAAATACATGTTTTAAACTATTGCAAGTCCTGCATAAACCGGAAACATGTAGGAAAATGTCTTCATGCTAGAACAGAAAATTGCTTGGGTTCTGAATTACGAGTAACAGGACCATTGTGCTCCTAAAAACTAATATTTGACCAACAAATATATATATATATATATATAATTGACATAATCATCATATCTCTTGTCATCAAGTCAATGTAACTGATGCACACATACAAATTGTTTTTTCTATGATATTGCTACTTTGGACCAGTCTTAGTTCTCTTGAGACATGCTCATTCACTTCAGTTCCACCAGACAGTTAACAGTCAGTCCTCGTGCATATAAATGCCTTTACTTATAGAATACCAGAGGAAGTGCTGTTCTTTAATGCTCTAGTGTTGGTCTTGGTAATCTTTGATATATCTAATATAACTCCACATAGTTTATTTGTTGAATCCTCCAATATCTAACTAGCGAAATACTGGTTTTATCTTTCCAAGCCTATCTGTCTCATATGTAGTAGCATTGCTTTCATATCAGGCTTAAATAAGGCAGTTATGTGTTTTATTTTGTAGTTGACGACCATCTTTTCAACCGTCATTGACAATTCTCTTTTTTGCATGTTTTTGCCCTCAAATTTAGTCTTCATCAATCATGATTTCCATTCATTGCTTCAATAATAACACAACATAATATTTAAATCTTATACAGTCTATTTGTTGCTAAGCATAAGGGTGGATAAGTGTCATTGCTAGTGTTAACTTGGTTTTTAACTTTTCTAATGGGTCATCGTTCATTTGGAGTTTTTGGACTCACTATCACAAACTTAATGTAGGTGGTTGACTTGAAATTCAGTACATTTGTCATTGGTCGGGAATAGGATGTACCGATGTAGGACCTTTATGATTTTTATTAGCTCTGTTATAAAGTTGTGTATGTGTGTGAAACAAGGTTTTCTGTCATGATTTTTGTATCTAAGCTTTTTTGTATGGCATGCCAACCTCTGATTTTGCACCACACAGTGCTTGTGCTTATATCAGCTAATTCTTAGCTTTCATATACAGGTTTTGTGCCCTTGAATATGAAAAACACAGAGAAATGGCTGCTGCTTCACTTGCATACAAATGCATGGAAGTGGCTTACATGAAGGTGGTATATTCTAAACATTCCTTTGCAAGCAAAGATCTACTTGAACTACAGATTGCCCCACAGACTGCTCTACATGGTAATGGAATTATAGACCTCATGATTGTCATTTGTTTGTCGCTTCGAATTGTTTTTTCTCAGATCCTACTTAGAAACTGCGAAAAAATATATTCTTTACCATGTGTTATGTTGGTCCCTATTTGTCTTCCTCCTGAAACCTGACCTTTGCTCAGTTTTTCACCTTTTAAGCTGAATCAACGCTGACCTTACAATGGTATACCTTCTGACTCTGCTTGGTCTATTAAGTAGGAATAAGTTGATGTGTACTTAGATGTCCTTTGTAAGTTAGACCCTTTGCTAAAGACTAGACGTCCGTTTTATAAAGTATGAGCTGCCAGCCAGCCAGCCTATATCTCGAACAGTTTAACTTGATTGAGAATTAATAATTTAGTGGCAGTTACCATCTGAGGTATTTCTGACTTGGATCGTCTTAAAACCCGGGAATGTTGTTCATAGATGCTTCCTGAGTCAGATGGGCTGGCATGACTTGTTGCAGATGGGTCTTGCCAGTTTTGCATTTTTTCCCTATTAGGGTTTTTCCTAGGACTGTAGAACAAGATTTAATTGGTTGGAGAAGGTGTAGATTTAGGAAGCCATCGTGTGTGATTTTTACATTATGTTTTGCATGTGTTAGTGTACTATTTGTTCATTGTATTGTACCAAAATAAGAATTTGAACATTTACCTAGAAAATAATTCTAAACAATACATTTAGGTATTACTGGCATTTTATTGGAAGATGAAATAACTAAACAACAAGTTGGTTTCTGAGCAACATGTTTTCATCCAAATTGCAGTACCCAAAGTCAAGTAATCAAAGTACTTCACTTTACATGTTAATTAAGAAATTTCTGCTATGGATATGATATTAGAACTTTACTCCCGTGTTCCTACTGCTAATCATTCCTTGAAAGCTGACATTCGGTATTTCTTTGGTTGGTGTTAGGTGAATCGCCATCCTCTTCAGCTTCAGATGTTGACAATTTAAACATCAATTCCGGTATGGTTGACAAGATGGTTTCTGCCAAGAGAATCAATTCTCCACAAATTGCTGGGAACCTAATTGCTGCTCGAAATCGTACCAACTTTGTGCGGCTTCTCACCTTTGTAAGTAATTTGCCATTCAGTGCATTTCTTGGTCTTTTGCCTTGCCATTAAAGATTCAAGCCACACTGTTCTCATCAAAATAATTATTTATAATTAATAATATTTAAGAGTTCTGGCTTCATGTTCCTTAGTGAGCAGGTGTTCATATCAAATCCAAAGCTACTAATATTTGTGATTTAAGGCTGTTTGCACATGGCGATAACCGCATGGGAGGGGGGTTCACCATAAAAATTTAATACTAACTCAACAAGGATTGTTAATGCTAAAAAGTAGTTGGTCTGACCATCATGATATATCTTTATATCATAAAATTTTAGTACTAACTCAACAAGTCTTTAACACTCGGATATTGTTAAGCATATCACTGATCAAAAAAAAACTTAAGCTTATCATATTGTGTTTGTACAGGCTGAGAACGTAAATTCTGCAATGGAAGCATCAAGGAAATCACTAAGTGCATTTGCTGCTGCTAGTAATAGTCATGGTGGGGCCGAAGATTCTGAGGCAATGTTATCAGTTAAGAGGGTCCTTCATTTCAGCTTTCACGACGTAGAAGGACTTTTGTGTCTTGTAAGACTGTCAGTGGAGTCCCTTAGCGGTTGATCCCCCTTCCACATCTAATAAGATTCCCAATGGAGTTCCTAAACCGTTTGATCCTGCTAGACTTGAAGAAACTTCATTCTTGTGAATAGTCTGTGATTCCTTGCTTTCTCTTGGAAATGAAGTAAGCTGCAATATGCTAAGTGCTGAAACAGCTGGTCTGATATGTGACAACTGTTTTCCACGTAGGATCCTGGCTTTTGTTTGTAAAGATTCTTTGCCGACAGTTTTTGTGGACAAAGACCTTCAACCATGGCAGTTGAACTGGATTTGGTTATTGTCAACCGTTTTTAGCTGAAGCTACATGAATAAAAATATTCGAAGTTCTTCTTCAAGCAAAGAACTTAATATGTTCTATTCGTTGGCATCAGCTCTGATCTTTTCCTGTTGGAGTGATACAAATAAAGAGCCTCAAGAAAGGGTTATTTTTGCCTGTATATTATAATATATGTTTCAGTATTCGATGTGTTGCCTCGGAAGCTTGGGAGTCTATAGCTGTTAATCAAGGTAATCCCCTTATGATGTGTGATTTTTTTATATAAAAGATCCCTGTATGCAGTTCAAGTTGTTCTTAATATTCTTTTGTTTTTTCATGTTTTTATATAGGTTGTACGTCTTGTACCATATAGTTCGTAACATTATTTTGACTTTTATAATACACACACATATCATATCATGATTCATGATCAGTTCATTTTCTTCTTTTTCAGGCTTATATGTTTCATCACTACAGCCTGATCAAGGTAGGCTAACAATCAACAAAGTAAGGTTTGACAACGCAACGTGAGGAGGATGATAAGTTTGGGAGGTACAGAATTCTCAGGGAAGCTAAAGTGACTTGGTTTCAAACTTTAGTCCCAGCAGGTAAGGTTTTTCAGTTTGTCTTGGGTTTTCCCTTCGGTGTTTTTTACCCTTTAACTTAAATTGGATTTTTTTTCCTTACTGAGTTTGATAGTTTTTAATCGATTAATAGCAAAGTTTGGCACATATTACAGCGGATGTTAGTACAAACAATTATTATTGGATACGAGATGCCACTCTAAATGAAGTTTGGCAAATGAAAATCCACCCCATCTACTTTCTCTCTTCCACTGGTTAGCACGAACAAATAACTCTACAGTGTGACGATATGATTTTGCCAGCCAAACTTCATTAGTAGTAGTTCTCTTGGTCAAGAATTATCAGTGCTGGTCAGCATGATTATAGGGGCTGAACCGACACCATTGGGAGAAGATGACTGGAAAAGTTATTTTTGATGAGATGCTTCGAGTTATATGAGTTGACACAATCCCTAATTAGGTTGATTTTTGGTTGTAGTCTACGTACTGTGCTCGCTTATGTCAGAATGTGGAAGTTCTCCATGGAGATTGGAGAGGGGAAGTGATATGAATAATTACACGGGTAGGGTGATTAGAACATTGAGGTTTCATGGCTTGTTATGCTAATTCCCCTAAGAGACTGCTGGAGAGGCTGGTGGGGTCCTATTCACTCTTCAGCCTTTGCCCTGTTTGGGATGTTACATTGTTTCTATGATTTCTGTATGCTTTGAAACCTATCAGCGAGTGCATCCGAGAAACAAAAGTTATAAATCTATTGAGACAAAAGGGTCATTTTATATTATAAAACTTAACAAAAAAAAATCTTTTTATTCTCTGCATTTGCTTAGAGCACAAACATACAAAGTAGTATCATGGAAATAATACATCATTAAATGGCTACCTCTGTAGCCACCTTTTTATTGTAGTTTGGTGTTCATGGAGTAGGTAAGTTATTTTTGACTGGGTAGCTAAGGTACGTGGTAAGTTGCTGTTGCTCTACAGAAACGTGTAAAAATTGCCATTATTCGCAATGTCTGCAAGCTTGTAAAAGTTGTTCTATCATGTGGTAATAACTAGGTGGCAGATCCTTAAGTAGGTTTACTGTTTGGGATGTTACTGAGCAAGTGTACCGGTAGACAAACATGCAAGAGAATCTGCTAGTTGGAATGGATTTTGAAAGGGAAGTTATAAAAATGGTTCTCCAACTTTCCTAATCCAAATTATTATGTAGTAACTTCTACTTCGTCTCTTAACTTCAACCCTAAACCAGAAGTCGTAGCTTTTTTGTTAGTGTTATCTCCTATTGTTCAACACCTGTGAAAGGTTCAGTGAGTATTTACAGCGAACATGCCCTGAAACCTTACCAGATATATCACAGCCTTACTAGTTGCGTATGATGCTGATTTTCAATCAGAGGTCCAAATAATTTTATTTTATTGTACTGATGCCGCTTCTTTAAATATCGTGATATATTTCACGGATCAAAAAAGAAAAAGAAAAAAAGATGGTGATATATTTCATGATATGCATGCTTTAGTTTGGTTTGTTTCGCTTCCATGCTGTATGGAGTAAAAATAAAGGTTTACTAAAAGACACAAACTTGCATAAATAAAGTTTTTTTTTGTTTCTGTTTTGCAGGTGTAAGTTGTGTATATTGGCGTTACGTCGAGGTAGTTTTCCCAGCTTCAGATGCAAATCGAGTTCCCCCCCTTTCAGTAGAAAAGTGTACAGAAGAGAAATTTTGATATTTTCGGAGATGACACTCTAACCCACCACTTTGTATCATAATTAGGTGTAGTACGGGCAATTTTTTCCATCAATAAAATTCTAATTCATTTGCTTGTATCAATACTTGCTAAGTGTGTGTCTTCAAGTTCTAGAAGCAGCAGCATGCCGCATATGTTGATACAATCTTGTCCGGAATATTCTTGATCTTTTGCAGATACGCATAGAAAATTAAAAGTCAATTGACTTGGCCAGTATAATTTGTACATTGTGACAATTGTTCCTTCGAAGGAGGGCGATAACATTAGTTAAAATATCGACTTTTTTTTTATCCCGTCGTGAATCCTCTAAGCTTTCTGTAGGTCAATTTACGTCCTTTTTATGGTTTGGTGCTGCATGTGAAAATACGCAAAGCTCTTTCTGCCAGTTTCTAACTGTGGATTTCCAAAGGGACTGTATTTTTCCTTTGCCTTTTAAATTATAATGACGTACCATATAGGTTCATAATTCATATTGCGACAGAAATAGGATGACAGTGTAAACAAGGTAGCATAATTCATAACTTATTACGTCTATTTGGGTTTAATGTGGCTACGAAGGCAACATAGCTAACATAGTTATTTATGGTCTTAATTCCACTCGTGTTGTTATTTAGCACATTCAGACCACATTATTGTTTTCCCATATTTAGATTAATTTTGAAGTTCTATACTCAAACTACCCTAACATGTGTATTATTGTAAATAAGTTATAATAAATTATTTTGTACGTTGGTAATATTAACGAGTAACAAAATATATATAAAAAACAAAATATTAAATTGTTTAGACTTTAGACTATACCGGAGAGGTTGAGGCTTGAGACAAACTAAAGTAGCCAAAATGCCCTCCAACTTGAACTTGAACTATTCTCTCCACCAACTCCGGACAAACCCAACCCTTCTCCTAACGACCTCCGTCCACTCCTTCCTCCTCAAATCCTCCCTCTTAAACTCCACTCCCTCAACCCTCACAACCCTCCTTCTCGCCTACCTCCGCGTCTCCCAACCCGGCCCAGCCCTTCGCCTCCTCCACTCCTCTCTCAACCCTTTCTCCCTCTCCGCCGCCATCTCTCGCCTCCCCTTCCCTTCCCTCCACGCCCTCGCCCTCTCCTCCGGCCACCTCCCTGACCTCTTCGTCTCCTCTTCCGTCGTCTCCCTTTACTCCCGCCTCAACCTCCCCCTCCTCGCCCTCCGCGCCTTCCGTGAATACCCCTCCTCCCCCAACCTCGTCCTCTGGGGTTCTGCCGTTTCCGCTCTCGCCACCAATGCCTACCCAAAACTTGCTTTTGAGGTTTTCGGAGAATTTATTAGGGAGTCTGGTTTTGTGAGACCCAACCATTTTTTGTTGTCTGCTTTCGTGTCGGCGTGCGCGTCGTCGGCGAGGTTGGCGCCCGGGAGGTGCGCGCACACGGCGGTGCTCCGGCTTGGGTACGCCGGTAATGAGGTTATTGCCGGTGCGCTTGTGGATATGTACGCCAAATGCGGGTGCGTTCGGGTGGCGAAGAAGGTGTTCGATGGGATTGAGGGTCCCACCGTCGTGCCCTGCACGGCCATGATTGCGGCCGCGGGTAAGTTTGGGGATGTTGGTCTTGCGATTGAGGTGTTTGATGAAATGTCTAGGAGAGGTGTTAGGCCGAATGAGGTTACGCTTTTGGGGTTGCTGCATGCTTGTAGTCATGCGGGGTCGGTTGAGGTGGGGATTCGGTATTTTGAGGAGATGGAGGGAAAGTATGATGTGGTGCCGGGTGTTAGGCATTATACTTGTGCGGTTGATATGCTTGGACGGGTTGGAAGGTTGGACGAGGCATATGAGTTGTCGAGGAAGGTTAAGGTTGGGGGTGAGGATGCGTTGATGTTGTGGACAACTTTGCTTTCGGCTAGTAGGAAGCATGGGAGGATGGACATTGCTGCTGAGACAAGGAAGAGGTTGGCGGAGTTTGATGGGCATGTGGCCGGTGCTTATGTTGTGATGTCGAATGCGTATGCTTCGGCTGGGAACTGGGAGGGTGCGGTTGGTGTGCGATCGGAGATGAGGTGTCGGGGTATTAGGAAGGATCCGGGTTGCAGCTGGATTGAAATAAGGGACGTTGCTTACATTTTTTACTCGGGCAACGTGGATTCTTGTGGGAGAGGGAACGAGGTCTTGGAGTTTCTCAGGGATTTGGAGGTGAGGATGAGGGAGAGGGGTTATGTGGGTGGAGGGTTGGAGGTGGTGTCTCATGGTTTGGAGGAGGAGGAGACGAAAGAGATGATGATCGGGATGCACAGCGAACGGTTGGCTTTGGCGTTTGGGCTTATAAGCACGCCGAAGAGTATGGTTTTGAGGGTGATGAAGAATTTGAGGATTTGTTGGGACTGTCATGAGGCTTTCAAGATCACTAGTGGGATTGTGGAAAGGAGCTTTGTGGTGAGGGATTTGAATAGGTTCCACCACTTCAGTAATGGATCGTGTAGTTGTGGGGATTACTGGTGATGATGTATATATTACTGGAGAAAACTTGTGTATAAATTGCACCAGAGATGTTTCAGAATCCTGGCCTTGCCTTTGCCTATGGATGCAAAGGTGAAGATGAGAGCAGAAACTCATTTGTCCTCCGGCCGGAGGCTCGAAGTAGTTACATTGACAACTTGAAGGTGAGATTGATTTACTGATCCTTGTGTTAGATGCTTCGTTCATGAACGAGGTGCATGCTTAGCTTTAGATCAGGAAGATCGCGAGACACTTGAGGTCCGTGGTGTATTCTGATTTCCGCGACAGGGAAACGTAGCGTCCCAGCAGGTTCGTCATGCTTCTTCACCAATGCAATTTCTGCACAAAATGGAAACACCCGCATCATGATTGATTCGTTTTTCTAAGTGTCGGCGTTTTCCATTTTGGGGGCGGTTGCTGATTCCCCACTGCCACCGCCACGGCCAAACGTAGGAGTTACTGAAAGGATCCTTTGAAACTGACTGACATGCATCGTGTTCGTCCCACAAATTGGTACATTTCACACATTTTCTTCTACCACTGTCTGTATCAGACCCTGTGATGAAGATCAGAGGAAAGTTGTCTCTGGTCTGTGCCAAAGGGTCTGTTGGTAGCGCAATCCAGGAGCTAAATTTATTGCAAGGAGGTTGGTTAAGTGTAATATATTTGCCAAAATTGTCTTGTAAAGATGAGTAAATTATAACTTGTTGAAGAGAACGGCTCTTAATGAAAAACACAAACCAAAATATGAAAACAACAAACTACTTTGGTGGCGAGTTCATATGTTGGAAGGCAAAAGCAAACAAGTAGGGATCCTATATAATATATTAGGAAATGAAGTCGGATCCTATATAATATATTTTATAAAAAAAAATTGAAGTTTTAGAAAAAAAATTATATAAATTTCAGCAAATCATTCAAGCAAAATCTAGAAGTTTAATTTCCTATTTTGAGACCATTTTCATGTCAACCAATTGAACCTAATCGGAGATTTTAACACAATATGAGGAAAGAAAATTAAAAAAAAAATTCTTCGATATACTAAATCATTCATCTATCAATATACAACACAAACATTACACCTAAAACCAACCAAAGGTTCCATCCTTCAAGTTAAAGTTTCCGAAGCTCTAGCAAAAGATGATTACTGACTTCCAAACTCCACAACATACAGTTGCCATTTTACACACAAACAGGTATACACTTTACACTGCAGGGAAGTACTTGTTCAGATTGAAAGGCAGAGAGTAGAACTCCTCGCTTCGGGTATCGGTCTTGTACAAACGGAACCTCTCCCACCAGTGCCAGCCCCTGTCTCTTCTTATCCCGCTGTCGTGTTTGTGCATGGTGTTGTCCAAGAAATATGCAACGGATCCGGCAACAAACGCCTCCGAGGAGAATATGACATTGATGATGTCGTTAAACTGCAAAAAGGGCTATGATAATTAGCAAGTAACTTTCAAACCAGTCCACAGAATGGCATTACATGGCTTACCCATCTGGCGTTCGTGTGAACCGGACCATATCCTGCGACGGTAGTGTACTCGTTGAAGTATTGAGGGACAGACAAGCCCATGAAGACAGAGAATCCTAAGATGAACTTTGTCCTGAAACTGTTGAGGTTGCAGAGCTGAAGGAAGCTAAGACCAGCAACACCTGTTTATACATCAAGCATGTCGTTGAGATTTCAGAAAACAAGAGGCTTAAGATGTAGCTTTTACGAATACTTACCCACGTATGCGAAGAAAAGGCAATATAAAGCTGCAACTATAGGGGCTGGAATTGAGGCAAATATGGCACCAAATTTTCCTGAAAGTAAAACAAGTACAGATGCCAAAATGAGATGTTGTGGCAGTCCAATAATGTACTGGCATGATGCAAACAAGTTGAATCAAGTCATCTTTTGAATAATACAAACAACACATGAGTTTGTCATCCAAATCAAACGGAAAGCCGTGGATTGCTAGCGGCTTACCAAGGATCGAGAAGAAGATCATGAACCCAGCAGATATTTGTACAACTCTCCGGCTGCCAACGCGTGTCAGTGCCAACAAACCTGCATTTTCACTGTTTGAAGTGGTGATTTCAAAGTTTAGAACGTTAAACGTAAACATACGGTACAGTATGAGTTTTGAATGGAGATGAAACACTAACATGGAAACAGATGAACCGATGCCTGTTCCAAAGAGCCCATCCAACAAAATTGCAATTCCCTGAAGTATTTACTTTGGATCTAGATCAAGTCTCTTTATGGTAAACAACACTCCAGAAAACATGTTCGACAGCTAGTGAAAATCTCTTAGTACCTGCCATCCAATACCACGGCTTAGAATAGAAGGGGGCACCGGAGTTGCACTTGCATATCTGGAGACGGCAATAAAACCACCAGTCGCCTGAAACGAGGAGACGGTTTTAAGGAAGTTGAAGAGTCCGTCGACTTGCCAATTTCTCCCAGCACCATTACATGAACAACAACAGGGGAAAAAATAAAATAAAATAACACCTCTACTAGGGAGACAAAGGAAGCAGCCATCATAGCAAATGCTTCACCAGCATCGAAGGTCGGTGCTCCCCACTGAAACGGATATGGCACTCTAATCCTGAAACCAATATGTCTTTCAAGTATCAAAAAGAGGTCTCAGTACAATTCAAACATTTAAGTTTAGGTACTCGAGTGAGATGATAAAGAAGATGGGGGGGGGGGGGGGGGGTGATAGCTACTTGGAAACGTATCGATTCAACTGCATCAGAAACCAAGAAACATACCAGGGAGCGCCGCCAACAAGTCCAGAGCGATCAGTTCTACAATGCAACTGAGTTTTTGGAGCAGCATGCTTATATGCTCCACCAATAGTGAGTAGGTAGGCATAAACCCATACAATGGCGACCGAAAATAGAACAGCAAATCGGTCAAATACATGTCTCCCACCATGTAGTACGTGGGGTAGATACTACATGATCAAAAACAGTAGCAAGTGTTATCGATATCAACGACAAAGCATAAAACGTTGGAAAATTCAAGTTTATAGCAGCATGAGCAGAGCTCCTCATCTAAAATTGAAGAATAGGCTATATGAAGTACCTGAGAGAAGGCTATTAATAGTATGAGCTGTGGAAGACCAATCTCGACACACTTCGCAACCTGTTCATTCACCATGCCATATTTGTTAGGTACTACGTGAGAAGAAAATCTCAAAAAACACTAAAAATAGAAGAAAAATTGATAACATGTGTTACCAATTGTAGGCATACTTCAATACATCGGTGCCTACCATATAACTTTTGGACTCGTCTAAATTCGTGAATAAGCCGTGTAGAACCGAAACATTTACTTACACATTACACTTTCTGAAACTAATAAACTAGTCCTACAAAATATGGTGATCCAAATGGAAATCATTAAGCATAATGAAGATCTAAGTACCGAACAGTCACATTGACCACATGGAAAAGGTAGTCTGATTGTGAATTTCAACCAAATAGTCATATGCCTGGTTGTGAATTTCAGAAGATGTTGGGTGCCTACCCACTTTCGTCCGGTGTAAGTCTCTAACGAGGTAATCGAAAATTTCCAGTACTCATAACATTATTATCATATGAATTTGACTTCAATCTGGTTTAGGTGTGTCCGTTAACAACGTGCACAAACTTTTTTTTATAGATATAAGCTGAAAGATAAGATTATAAGTGCACCAAGAATGCTGCATTTTGTTGATTACATTCACCAGCTCAATAGGTATTAATGCATGCATTAGAGCAACCACTTGCCATGAAATAGCGGGGGAAATCCATATCTCTAATCTAATCAAGGCAAAAGTAAGAAATGTAGAATCTGAATTGAAAGCTTTAATATGGAAATGGAAATTTGTTGACAAAGACAATTAATATTTACCCCTGGAAAGCCAAATTCATAGAGTCCAAATCCTACTAGACTGACCAAAGGAACTACTGCTAGTGGACTTAAATATCTGAAAGAAAGAAAGAGGGACTCATTAGATAACAACAAAGAAGAAAGATATTAATCGGTAGATGAAGTGTAGTTCCAGGATGAAACCTAGTTACGTTTCGCCAAAGGCCACTAAATCCAAGGATTATCTGCAGTGCTGAGGCAACAATAAGTGCACCTTGAGTAGCTCGCATGATCCGCAAAAATTTCTGCAGCAATAAATTGTTGAGCAAATAGAAAAGTCACATAGACAGATCATGATAGCTGATTGAAGGAAACAAGTGACAAAGGACCTCATGTGGATCGGCAATGTCATTATATCGCCCAGCTAGGATAATTGAAATGGTCGGCACAACAAAGGTGTAGGATCCACCGATTACAGCCGGCAAGCGGGTTCCGAAGAACGTCTGGAATAGTGTGTTAATACCAGAGACGAACAGTATGGTCTGGATTACTCTTGCCTTATCATCCTATGGGGAAAGGAGGACCATGAAAAAAAAAAGTCCATTTTTTCAAATTGAAGAAAGACTACAAGCTTCTAATTACTTGGGCTTACATTTCCACCTCCCATTTGAGGAACAAGAGCACTGGGAATGATAACAGTTGTACCAAGCATCACTAAGTAGTGTTGGAAACCAAGTAGAATGGCCTCGGCTGCATCGCAACCAACACAAGTGATCAGGATTCAAGATTTGCTCTTATGTTTTTTCACATATATATATATATATAATCATGTTTCGAAAAAAACATGTTATGGTTCTCCCAAAATCAAATCATCAGTATTTTTTTTACTAATGTCCAGATTTTAAATGCATAATGAGATAACAAGAAGAAATCAAGAAAGCTATAAAGATGGCAAAGTTGGTGAATTTTAAATGGTAACACTAATCATTAACAAACATAAAATAGCAATATACTAAACATGTTACAGACAACATCTTGTGGTGCTGCCCAAAATCAAATAATCATAAAAAAGACAAAAAATGCTAGTATTAAAATTGTAAAAGCATAAACAGATACCAAATTACAAAAGTGAAGAAACATATAAAGATAGCAATGTTAGCACTTTTTTAAGTGGAAACACTAAACATAATAAAAACTAAAAAGTAGCAAACACAGCAAATTAGAAAGCATGAACAACAAATTTAGAAGAAAGAGGAGAGAAATCTCACGCCAAGGAGGTGGACTAGTGATGCAGTAGGAAACATTGGGCAACTGATCCTTCACAGGGTGTGGTTGCAACTCATCCTGCTTTGGTGCAGGAGCAACTCCTCCTCCAGCCATTCTCCTCTCCCCACCACCACCACCACAAACAACTCAAACCCCAAAATAAACAAAACCCATAACCCAAACAACCATCCTAAGCCTCAAAGAACCAAACTTTCCAACAACAAAAATCAAAATAATATTTTTATTCCACAACAAACCTAAGCCTCTATCTAGTCTAGTAAGAAAACCCTTCAAACCCAAGAAACTATTCCTATTCCTGCTTCTAAAAATTCAATATTTTTGGTAAAGAAAGGAAACACTGAAAACCCCTGAGAGCAGAGACAGCAGAAGCAGAGCAGACCCAGTAGAGGAACCAAAGCTATGATGGTGAGACTGGAACAGTGGCAGTCAAAGCAAGGACTATAACTGAGCAAATTGGAACTACCCAAGTCCCCAAAACCCAACAAAATCCCTCCTTTCGAAAAGAACAAGAAAGAAGAAGAGAAGAGACTCCAAAAGATATAAAGCGACACCACTCTCTCTCTCAGAAGAATCTTCTGACTTTACTACTTTAATCTTTTGTTTTTGTTTTTGCTTCTTTTTTTCTCTCTCTTTCCCACTATAAGCGTGAGTGAGAATAATTTGGTTCCTCTTGTTATGGTAGCTTAAGAATGAAGAATGAATGAATATGAATATGAATCACAATTTGGTTGTGTTTTTGGAGAAGAATATATAATATGGAAAGGACTAGTGGTGGAAGTAAAAGTTTCTGCTGCAAAGTTTTTTTAAAAAAAAATTGGTTTGGGAAGATAACGATAGTAGCATTTAATTTGGTGGGATTGTAATATAATAATGGTGAGATAGATATGAAGAGTGGAGACACTGTTAATCTTCTGTGCTGTCACTGTGTCACCCACGATCCAGAAGATTTTCATGAGGATTTCGTTTTGTGTTTTTGTTCAAACTGCCAAGTACAAAAGGACTGTTTGTTTTGTGTTTTTTTAAAATATATTTGGACCCTCTCCAATATCATTTTTGTGTCATTGTGGTGGGAAAAAAAAGATATGCATGGGAAGATGATAACTTTTACTATCATAGACTCATAGTTCTTCCGATAATGGGGGTATGAGGTTTGATCTCATTTCTTAAAGGAGTTTTGTATTCCCTCTTATTGTTGGACCATCTTATTGTCTTAAAAGTTATATCATTTAAGTTAGAGAATTTTTAGGCATTGAATTTAAAATTCAAATATCTATGGATGTACATTTTGAAAAGTAATGGTTGTTGAGCTTTACATTACCGAATAAATTTTTTATTTACTCTCCATCTAATCTCATCTTAAGTATCAAACATGCGAATGCACATGTTATGAGTTAATTATCTCAAAACTAAAAATCTTCTAATTGAGCTAGCCCAATTGGTAACGAAGAAATCCAAAATTATGATTAATTACAAAGAGAGAAAGAAATAAGACATCATTTGTGAGAGTATCAATGCTCCTTCAAAAGAACATTTAAAGTAAGTCTAAGGATACTGCTCAATTTCAGATAGTAGAATTGAATACAACATCATCAAATGTTTTGATCCCAAATTAGTTAGAATAGACTAGAAATGAAACTCGACAAAAATCACTAAGACAAATCGTAGAATTGTACCCAAACAAGAAACACACAACTACGTTTCCTCTCTGGTCTACCTCCACACCACACTACTACTCATGTCATTGATAAAATATATGCATATAGAATGGCATAATTACAGACATGTGACCTAGAAATCTTCTAATAGAGCCAACCTGGTGGCTGACAACTAGAAGATTAATCATATTGTTTTTTACATGAAACATTTTGTTATTTCGTATATCTGACAGAGTTTTACTTACGTGAAATACTGGAGATGTTTATGTATCATGAACGACGATGTTTTCATGATTTCGTATATCTCACAGAGTTTTACTTTTTAACTATTTATATTAAAAAAATTAATTTTATATGTTGACGTCCAACACATGGGGCACACTGAGAACAAAATGAACCCACGCCTACTCTATCTTGATATATATTGTTATGAGTTGGCATGTAGACTGTGATAAGTCTCATTAAATGTGCATATATATATATATATATATATATATATATATATATATATATATATATATTCATCACCTACATCACAATGGATATACCTTATGTGGTTCTCTTCAAGCGTCCATGATATATTTATTGTGTTTATCTTAGTACCAATTCAGCTGGTAATACTCCTCTAACTTATCTCCAAATATGATTCTCAATAAAATTAACATTTTCTTCTAAGAAAAATATTATGACCGACGTTTGGGGAAATTGAAAGTCATAATGAGCCAATCAGAAGACCAATATGATAACCATAAACACAAGGCTTTGGCACTAAAACTTGGAAGTCAAAATAAATGAGAAAAATGTTTTGTGGATGGAGGTAGTTGGAGATGGAGATTGGAGTGTCCTTGTCGTGGGAAATGCAATTACACCTCACATCTGCCTCTTTTGAATGACATGGGAATATTTGATATGATTTTGTGAAAGATAAAAGATCGAGTACGTGAAGAGGCTTCTGTATCTTTTAAACTGTTACTGTGAAATTACTGAATTGTTATTCGTTGTCGAAAACTACTGAAATTGTCCGTGTGAATAACCGTTTTGTCATTCTCTCATTTCTATTCATATATCTCGACATTTCACTCTCATACCACTCATATTTCTTCATCTTTCTCTAATAATCATAAAAAAATATTTCGGATGTCAGGAAATGAGTCAACGAACGCCCCGGTGTATTCGAATCTGGTAAAATGTCTAATTTCTTTTTAATAAAAATAATAAAAAATAGGAGTCGTCCGTCGGAGCTCCCAATTTTTAATAAAAAAATTACACTGCTATGTAAATTTCCAAACAAAATTACTCACTTTTATAATATCAAAACTCATTTCTTCTACCTTATCTTCTTTATACACGTGAGTAGTAGTTCGTGTTCGTGCCAAATTTATAAAAAAAAAAAGAAAAAGAGGAGAAGATAAATTTCATGTTGTAGAAGTGGAAATCATAACTTTTTCCCCAAAATTTTAGAGAAAATTGGTACATGATTACAACTTCCCAAAGTTACAAAGGTACAGAGATTCCCAAAGGACGTATGTGCAAAGTGCTTCAGAGACAAATTTCATGAGCCAAACTATAATATGTTCCTAAACTAATGAATCTACGTCTAGCATATTTTCATGTTCTCCAAAATTTGTCTCGAAAGATCATGTTTTAGGATATGAATAAAAATTTATCATAGTATATCGTTTAAAATGAAGTTGAAAGGGGGTGAATAATTTATTATTATTATTATTTTGAACGGGTATAGGTGTAGTGACTAGTGAGCAACTTGAGCTATTATTAGTTACAACTTACAACAAGAAGATCCATAACTTAAAAATATTGACGTCGTAGATAATCTTATTTGTAGTGATGATAAATCTAAAGATTATTTTACAAATGTGGTAAGGACGGATAAAATTGATGTCACTGTTGACTGATTTCAAATCAAAATCAAAATCAAACTAGTAGATGTCGTTTTAGCTTATCGCTGAAGAATAACTTTTATTCTTTAGAGATAATAAAAGGCAACATGCATTGAATATAATAAGGAAACTTTCTTGCAAACGAATCCATATTACCTTTTGTTACTTTATAGAAATCGAATTCCAAACGGGTTTTAGTTACAGACACGGAGCACTATTTTATTAGTAACTTGAAAAGGCAAATCCCCTGTGTCTGGATTATTTTATAATTTTAACCTGACAAATCCTTTCTTTAATACTTGAAAATGATACTCACATTTAGTAGTAGATTATAATGAAGGAGGGTAGAGGTTGGAGACGATGATAGCGGCGATGGTGATTAGCTAAAGATAACCTTGCGAGAGATCTTCCTATTTGTTGTTTATACAAATATTTGGATAGGATTTGTTAATTGCGCATCGTTCAAGTTTATCTGGTAGCATTTACATTTTACGTGGGTATTTTCTTTGGGGAATATTTTTATAAGTAGGCCTAAAGCCCACCGTACAAATAAACTTGCAATGGTCATTTGTACTTAGTGGACTCGAAATTAAATAAATACCTACAAAATGCTTTAATTCGGCCCTTAACATAAGTTCTGACAGGAATCTTAAACATACCACCAATGAGGCCACCATTGTGGGCTCCTCTGCTTGCACCCTTCCTTCATTGTGCTTATAGATTTACTGGCAGTACGACTTTGCCGATATGAACTTAACCAAAATAGAAATCGCAGAACCAAAAACAAAACCGGACTAATTTGGCTCGTAACCGGACCGAACCGGTTGGTTTTAGTTATTTTTTTATTAAAATTAATATTTAATAGTAATTTGCTGTTATAAAATTTAATTTTTGATGCTAAATTACTATTTTTACAAAAGGATCATTTTGGAGTTAATCAATTATTAAAAACATCAAAAAATTAATTAAAAGACATTAAAAATAAAATCTGGTTAAATGCTATTCAAAACGGGTCCAAACTCCAAACCGAACCGAAACCCAAATCATCCAAATTCCATAATTGAAAACTGAACCGAACAAACCAGTTCAATCCAGATAACCAACCCAAACTGACTCATGTATATCTACCCTACCTATAAACAACCGTGGTTCTTTAAATGGATTGGTGAAATTCTTAAATGGTATTATCTGTATACTAAAATAATAATAATGAATTTTTATTTTAAATGTTACAACCCAAATAACTCAATGTTTTCTTATAATAACACTACTTGTTTTAGTAATTATTGTGTATAATACAAATAAACAATTTTATTAACTTAAAACATCCAAATTAAGTTAATATTTCATAAATATGATTATTGACACAAAATAAGGTAACACATTATATATTTTTTACAATAAAATAAAATAAAAGTTTAGTTGTCAAATTAATATTAAAAAACAACATAAATGGCAACAACAATGTTGTAATTCCACCCCAATAATCAAATCCAACTAAAATAATATATCACTGCACGACAAATAATTCAACCATTGTCGTTGTTATCGCCAGACTGGAAGAAAAAAACATGTCACAAGACTTAAACAATTTTGCTCCCACATTCGAGATGACAACCTAAAATTTGTTGGTATGTTTTATTTTTATTTCTGCAGCAGCCTTTTTAAACACGCCTTACTGCCTTAGCAAAACTTTATAGTTATAGTTTTTTGAATTTCCTTAGGGCCTAAGACCATATGAGTATAGATGAACATAAGTGTTTTAGTTTTTTAGTGGGCTTTGGACTTTAAGCTATGATTTCTATTGAAATATAAGTATCCAAGTTAAAATCAATTGATGATGAGTGGATGAACTCTACAACTTATAATATAGGAGAAAGTTTATAAATTAACTAATGTGAGACTATCCTCTAACACTCCCTCGTACGCGTGACAAGTATTAATTTTTTCCTATGTCTATGCGTAGACAATAGTAATGGTGGATGCATCAAACAGTCATTAAACCTTTCAGGCTCTGTAAACAATGGACTGGAGAATTGTAAATAAATGGGTTCTCTCAATCATCAATAAAGAAAACTAAGTAACGATAACCATCGATAAAGGCTACTGGGGATAGCCACATGTCGGGGTGGATCAGTTGAGTTCAAATAGATTCCATTACCGATGAAGGAATCAAACTCAAAATGAATTGATCTTGATGGACTCAGTGGAGATGCTCCCATATTTGGACCGGTTGAACCATTAGATCATGCAATTGTCGACGAGGGACACTTCTTCGTGCCATCAACAAACTCTAGTAGCTCGTATGCTCAGATCAAAGGCATTAATTGTGATCTCCACAAAGGATAGTTGTCTGACGAGAGCTTGCAAGAGGTGTTGTGATGGATACTGGTTGGAAGAACCACCAGAGTAGATCGCATCGAGCTAGTGGTCCCAGAGGTCAGATCCTCCATGAAACCACCAAAACGAGAACCACTGAAGGAGAGGTTAAACCAACTAGAGAAATTGAAGATGGAAGAAGGTGAGAGAGACCATAGTTGGCTCTTGATACCAAGTTGAAGTGTGAGTATCCAACTCAAAATCAATTGGCGATGAGTAGAAAGATCCTACAATTTATAACCCCGGAGAAAAGTTCATGAATTAACCAATATAAGACTATTCTCTAATAGTTTAAAACTATGAGTGTGAGTCAAAACTCATTTAGTTTAAGTGATCCATCTCTAAAAGGAGACTTAAAAAGTGTTAAGGGTGCATTTAAAATTGGGGGAATTATTAAGGGGTAATGATTTGAAGTGCAACTATCATGGGAGTAGTTTTTAAATGGGGAATCGTTACCCTTATACCCTAGTTTAGGTTTGTTATACTAGGAGAATCGTTAATGAAGAAATAATTTCAAACTTTATATTACTACTTAACATGTTCCTCCCCGATTGATACAAGTCAAATTCGATTTTAGTCGACCCTACATGGTACCATCAACAATCCCAGACAATTCCTTAGGAGCCAGTGTGGCCTTCCTGGTGCACCGTGAATGCCTGAGTAATGACATAAAAGGTAGGAGGACTCCCTCACTAACAACAATTATTTTTAGTGTAATGGTTAAGTCCTAAGCATAGGAGTATCATTTGGTATCAGAGCATGTGTCGAATTCGAGTCACGTCCTGCCCAGGATTGAATTTTCTAAGGGGGTGATTGGGGTGTGTGATTCTCAGACAATTCATTAGGGGTCGGTGGGGCATCCTTGGTGTACCGCAAATACTTGAGTGATGACTTTAACGATAGAGTGACTCCCTCACTAACAACAATTGGTTTTAGTGTAGTGGTTCAATCACAGGCAAGCATCACATGGATCCAATGTTAATAGAAGTGAGAGAAGATAAAAATCAAATGAAAGCACGTACCCATAATTATTGCCTTAAAGGTTAATACGGTAATGGAACTTATTTCTGTAAAATTATAAAAAATATATACACAAAATGCTAATTATAAATTTTATTATATTAATCGACATAACCACAACAACACAACATATATCTATAATTCTCAAACACAAAATAACGAAATGAAGTGTATATACTATATAACATCAATCCAAAAATAAAACATATAACAATCATGTTAAAAAAACTTCAAGTTTGCTTTCAATTAATCAAAAACTCCGGTTGATGTTGGCTAGTAGTGGGAGTGGAGCGCAATGGTGGAAGGTATTAAAGAGAGTTTTGTCGAGAACAAAATACAACACGATCAAGGTTAGAGAACATTTTTAAAACATAATCAAGTTTTTTCATTTTTTTTAATTATAAAATATTTGTAAGTATGGTTAGACTGAGTGGTCCGACCCGGTTTAGGTCGACTTACTGTGACATTCTGTTTTGCGACTATATCGGTCGTTGGACCTCCTATCTTCGATTGGGTCAGGTCAGACCATTCGGTCTAGTATGGTGTTTAAACCAAACCATTTTCACACAACACCTCTTCCCCCTGAAATTTCCAGCAAATATATATCAGATCATGAAACCTACTACAAAATCTATAATTCACAAACCAAGACAATGACTGTCATCTATTTACCATTTGTGTCCGTTGTTTGAAGTATCTCTTACCTAGTCATACCATAACCACAGTCCTATGAATTCCAAACCTCAATGCCTAATATTCTACATATTATCTTCCCTACATCTATTTCACTTAAATTATCATTACTAAATATAAACTGTAATTCTCTAAAGTTTAAAAACTTCAAATTCACAATGCTTTTATAACATGTATAAAATGATAAATGTTCATTTCCTTATATCCTCCTCGAATTTCTTTTTACAAGTTCATATGTTATCTTCCCTACATATTCAACCAATATACAATGAAAGGGAAAAGATTAAGTTTAGGTTTTTTTTAATGACCCAAAATTCTCCGACAACTTCTCCTATTTGGGTTAGGCAGGTTACGACTCTAAACTGGAGATGATTCACACTGTTTGCATCGAGACGTAATTAACTATGTTACTGGGATTCGAACTTACGTCCATTGGATAGTTTTCACATTCATAACGAGCCCTGCTACGCCTCAGGGAAAGTTTATAGAGATATTTACAGTGGTGTACTTGAAAACATCGAAATTACGGAAATACACTCCAAAAATTTGAATTTACAGTGATACATTCGAAAAACTTATGAAATTACAATAGTGCACCCGTAATTGACGTCGTTAGCCTTCGTCATATTTAAGTTTGACGGACGTTTGATTACAACATTTAATTATCCTTCAATTAAAGTGCACTCGGAAAATATTGAAATTACGGAAATACACCCCAAAATTTTGAATTTATAGTGGTGTACTCGAAAAACTTATGAAATTACAATGATACACTTGTAACTCACATCTTTCACTTCCGTCATATTTAAATTTGACAAACATTTAATTACACTCTTTGATTAAAATCGACCAATTTAATCATTCCAAATCCAATTTCATCAGCTTCCCACTTCCATCAACCCAACCTCCCCGTGATAACAAAGAGCCATCATCCCCACTCAAAGTCAAAACAAAACCTCCTTCCCCAAACGCTCCAACCAAATAAACCATGACTTCTTCTTCGTCGTCGTCGTCTTCCTCCAAACCGACCCTCCTCGTGAAACCCATCCGCTCCAAACCCATGTCCCCGACCCCGACCGTGACCCCAACCTCGGGACGCTTCTGGAGCGAGCACCACGAAACCCTAATCCTCACCCACCTCTCCCACTACAAGTCCCACCACGCCGGCGCCGACCCCGTCTCCGCCCCCCATCTCCCCTCCTTCTCCGACGCTATTCGGAAACTCGTCCCCCTCCAGTTCTCCAACCGCCAGCTCGCGGACAAGATCCGCAAGCTGCGGGTCAAGTTGCTGGCTAAGACGAAGCCAGGGAGCGATCACGAGGCGGAGTTGATGAGGCTTGCGAAGGAGGTGTGGGGGGAACGGGAGAGTGGGGAGGAAAGGAAGAGAGGTGATGAGAAGAACAAGAACAAGAAGAAGAAGAGGAAAAGTGCGGGTTTTGAGGGCAAAGGTGAGGTGGAGGAGAGAAAAACTGGGGTTTTGGAGGAAGATGAGGTGGCGGACAAGAGAGAGAATGGTGGTGGGAAAGGGGAGGGGAAGAAGAGGAGAAGTGGAATTTCGGGGAAGAGCAGGACGGCTAGGGTTAGGGTTAGGGTTGAGAATGGTGGTGGGAACGATAAGGCAAATAGAAGGAAGATTGGAGTTTCGAAGGGTGGTGAGAAAAAGAAGGTGGAATATCCGACATTGGAGGGGATTGTGGAGAAGTTGGAGGGTGATTTGAAGAATAGTATGATGTGCGGATCATCATTCAGGAGGGCATTGGCAGCGCTGCCGGAGAATGTCGCGGCGGAATTGGAGGAGAAGTGCTTGAAGCAGCAGTGCGCTGAGGAGGCGGAGGTCCTGGAGAAGCACTTCTTGTTGATGGCTGAGGTGGTAAGGGTTCTTACTAGCTCAATTGCCGGTAAATGATGCTTCTTAGGATTTATGTTAACCTTTGTATGTCACTCTGGAAAGTGTGCTGTTGTAGCCCAAACAATTCTACATGCGTGGTCTAACTTACATGTTAGTCTTGTGTGAATGCCTCAAGTAAATATTATTGGTGTTTTTTTTTGTATGTTTTATCAGGCAATTTAAATCATGTATTTTGTTTTTTAGTTGTTTCCCAGTCTGTTGATTGACTATAGTCTTTTGATTTCCATTAGAAGAAGTTTATTTTTTCGGACACCCTTTGTTATTTCATGTATCACCCCTCATCTATCTATGGCAACTGTGGCTCCTGATTACGCGAAATGTTCTACCAAAAACTTATTTCTAAAGAAGTTTTCACAACAGTTGGATGACTTTAAAGAAGTAAAAGAACCTTACAATATGCAGCTAAGGTGGTAAATTTTCTCTGAAATAATCAGGCATATGTAATTGCATGTTCTGCACTTGAGCAACTGCCTTTGTTTATTTAATCTATAAAGCCTTTTAACTTGAATTTTTGAGCTCATCGGTGATTTTGCCTCATCATTAGTCTTGTTCCACCAAGTTTATGAATTATGATGGATGTCATTTTGCCTTCCACGGTGACCTTTTGTTGCTCCTTGTGTGACAAGCATGTACAGGAAGGGAAGTAAATAACCCTGTGTTGATATAAGGTTTTCATGATTGTAATTTGCTGATCTGCTGATCAACTTACAACTTCCTGCATTCCAGTATTTTTCTTTGTAATAGAAGTGTTTGGTATTTTAGGAACAGTGCTGCTTGAGATATGCAAAGGAAGTCTTTGATTCTCTGTCGTTTTTCTCTGTAATCCGTATCAGGCTATTTAGTTCTTTTACCATACAGTCTGGTTAATTTTGAGGAGCATATAGACATATTGAGCAAACATTGTGCATTGTCCAATCTAATATGAGTTCATGACATACTAGTATACTACCACCGTCTGTTGGCCATTGTTGACACGAAACAGCCATCTGACGTCAAAGCCATGCGAAAAGTGCGCTTATGTGTTTGTAAATTTGTGATTTGTTAGGTCTTTCAGTGTGCTAAACTTTGCCCGCGTTTTAATGATAAATCTAAAATTGTGCCGATTTGCTTGTCAAAAACAACTTTATATCTTGAATACTTGTAAATTTTTAATTCCGTGCTCAAATCTTAATGCTTATTGGGATGCACTCTATGAAAATAGGGGAGTTGCTGCGTGCTTGTTATATTGCTCTGTAAAATTCTGACCGATTTGAGAAGTGATGCATTTTAGTTGGATGCCCACCCTATAATAGTTTACTTTGTTTTTGTTTTGTTATTGATAAGGAAATGAAAGCTTTATGTTTGTTATGCATTGGCTGTACTTGCCTTTTGTTTTTCTACGAAGGCTGTATTTTTCTTTCGGTATAAAAACTAAACTTTCACAAATAATGGTGTTGCGCTTGAATTTCACGGCCACGCAAAACAATGTGTACCACAGATGGGAGAGTAAAGAATTTTGTTGTTGTTTTATTTCCGGATGAAGGTGTAGACCTAAAAATTTGAACAGTAATCTTTTTTGGGAACCACTGTTAAGCTATGCTCCAGAATAAAATGGTTGGCTGAACGGAATCCTATTGGGAGAGTTAATTTCTAACATTCATGGTTACAACTAGGGGTGAGCTTCGGTCCAGGACCGGACCGGACCGAAACCCGAATTTTTGGGAAGTCCGGACCGAAGACCGGACCGAATAGGTTCGGTCTGGTCCGGGTCGGTCCAAAATCCGAATTTTCCCCTTAAATTTTCGGTCCGGTCCGGACCGAAGATCGAATTTCCAAAATTTTGTGGACCGAAGACCGGATCGAAAAAATTCGATCCGGTTCGGTCCGGGTGCCCAGACCGGACCGAATTTTGCTCACCCCTAGTTACAACGAGAACGAAGAGAATCAATAGCGTTCAACCAGGAGAGCAAGATTTACGTGAGAAACCCGTTCTGGGGGAAGAAGAGTTACATTCCACTTTTGCAAATGGTTATACGAGCATATATATATATATATTAGATAAATGTATTTATACCACACCTTAAGATCCAATGCTTCATAAAACGCGGTTTGTTCCCCTCTGGCCCCTGTTATTTCCTTTCATTCATGGTTAAATTAGATTCACATATGCAACAATTAATCGAGATAACCCTCGCTCCGTTTAGCTGGTAATCTTCATTTATCCCTCTATTTGTTTTGTCCTAACTTGTTAATTTGAATGTTATCCACTGGCAATGCCGTGACAGCCTCTACAAATTCAGCAATTATTGTTTTTTAAGTCGACTTGTTCATGGTTCTCAATTTTCAACTTTGACTCCTTAAGCACTAAGATACGGTGGACTGAAACATAAGATGTATTTTCTTTTTATTAGGGGGAACAAAGACAGATTTAGACAGCGGAAATTATCACTTTGATCTTGTGTGTTTTTTGTGGATTAGTTGTGTGTCCTTGTAGAAAACCAGAGAAAATAAATATTATACCTACTTTGTGTGTATGTTTTTTTTTTGTAGACCTACTTTGTGTGGTAATTTAGGTACTTGTTTATTGAGAGGATGTGGGAAGAGAGAAGAAAATTATTGCGAATTTGTGATCACCTTTTCTTTCTTTCAGTTGAGGAAGTTTTATTTAGGAAAAACAATGAGTCTCTTTCAGTTTCTATAATTTAGTTTATTTCTCCTTCTTTCATTTGAGAGCCTCAAACGATCCTATTCCTTTACTGTTTGTATAAATAAATAAAAACAGAGTATTGATCTTCTTCTTTTTCCTTCTGTCCAAAGTCTAAATAGACTGTACTGTTTTTTATTATTATATTGATAGATCGTAAACAATAATAATAATGATGATTGATGAAGACCATTTTTTTAGTTTGTTTAGCAATTTGGTTTTGAAGTCATCATCATTTGTTTATTTAAATCCCTTAGGCCATCACTAACCATGACCTGGACGACCCGGTCATCAGCTCTCTCTCTCTTCAAAATCAGCTTTCTCTCTCTTCCACATCAGCTTTCTCTTTCCTCAACCCACCTTCTTCTCTTTCCTACACTATTCATCTCTTAACCACAACCCAACACAACCCACAACAACCTACCTCTCTCCTCCACATCATTTCGGGGTCCATCTTGGTAAAATTTTAAAAAAAATTTAAAAAATTTCTAAAAAATCAAAACAATTATAAAACGAATTTTCAAAAAAAAAAATTATAAAAAAACTCAAACAAAAAAATTAAAAAAATCAAAACAAAAACAAAAAAAAATCAAAAAATCAAAAAATAATAAAATATTTGATGACCGGGTCGTCGACCCGGTCGTTTGAACGACCGGGTCGACGACCCGGTCATCTACAACCGAAAGTTTTCTGTTAAAAAATTAGTATTTTAATCAACGACCGGGTGATGACCGCAGGATGACCGCAGTTTTACTGCGTTAAGGGATGGCCTTAGTTGGTTTTGTTGGTGGTGTCTACATCATCATCATTTCCTTACTCTTGAATTTTTGGTCCAAATTGTTATTTATTGACTTCCCACATTGGGTATACCACTCAAGTGGTCATCCGCCAACAAAATTCAGCTTTTTTGCTAATCAATATATACTTTATCAAAATAATAATCTCTTTGTTTTTTTTTTATTAAGTGGGTATTTTATAGATGGGCGCTAAAGTTCCAAAGTGCAATAATCAATCAGAAGCACATCCAACTAGATTGACAATGACTTATGTAATATATACTATTTAATTTCCTTTTGTGTGGTGATGTGAAGCGAAGAGAACCATTCGTGTTGGGGTCTTTGGGGACTCGAAGACCCACGGAAATAGACCATTTTAGAATTCTAGATGCTCTTCTTGTTAAATAAAACGTTGACTATAATAATAGAAACTAAGTTGTAAATGAGAAGTTGATGTTTTCCACTTTGCAAGATAAAAAAATGATGTGATGACATGTTCCATCCACCCTCTGTCAATTATTCACCAAATCCCAAACGTGCCACGTCTAAATCAACGATGACTTGGCGATTGACATCTTTAGAAGAGCCAAACGTTTGGAAAAGTTTGTTAATTGATCATCCTAGAAGCTTATCAAGAAAGTTAGGATGCATAAGAGTTTGCGTTTAGAACCAATACGAAACATCGTACTAACTCACATCTAAGGTTTGTCGGGCATTAAAGAAGACTTTTATATCATAAAGGTTCTTAAATAATTTGAGATACGTCACATGAAAGTTCTCATTTTAATAAGTGTGTTCAAACAATTAAGGAAGGGTTTAGCACTTCATAACAATCTTAGATCGGCCAGATAATTATACAATAGTAGTTCTGATTGGTGTATTGTTTTCGTGATAGGAACATTGGATGATTCATGTATTGCTGTGCGATTCTCCATTGACTCTCTTTTTCCTGCGAAAAACTATGATTTATTAACTAAAGGGTTTGACGAAGTAATAAATTCAAGTAGGGTCACGATCGGGTTGAATTATAGGTCTTTTTTTTCTTCTAATTGAAGGAAATTTGTTTGCAAATTTATTGGAACGATTTTTTATATATTTTATTTTGAACTTTTCATCCTAATAACACAAAAACATATTTATTTCGTATATATCCATACAAAAGAAAATAAATTTGTTTTGTTTTTTTACGATCCAAAATCAATAAATTTGATTTGTACTCTTCGCCTTTTATATCCATTGCAAAGTATATCATTAAAATCATTACTTCCCCAAAGGTTGCATTTATATGTAATTAAATTATGGACTTACAAATTTCAAATTAACCGAAACGTCATCATAACATCTGTTGGGCCGAAGTAAGGTAAGAGGATTACCATCACCTCTAATCTTAGAGCTAAATTTGGCATTGGTTGGTCTTAAAATAACCCCACATCTGAAATTCAAGACTTTGCAAGAATAAGTCAAAAGAGCTGGAAAATTGGTGGAGTAACTTAAGAGTTTATCATATTATGCTATATGAAATGTACTTCGAGTAAAATAGGATTCATTCGCACTTTACTTTACAATATTGTCTTTTGACAGTACTTTTGTGTACATTCCTTATTATTGCCGTCCAAAACTTGAGATTATAAAATCATCGTACCTGAGATTGTGATGACGGACAGATATTTTTTTTTACTTCTAGTTGAGTTTTTGCATACCGCATCACAATTGGCCTTAACTTTTTGTCTTACGTAAATCACCTGTCATAATCTAATATAGAAAATATTTTCACAATAACACGCGTTTGTCCATTTTTAACAATATTGCATGCAACGAATGCAACCATTTGAACACGTATAGAACCAAATAAATAATAGGTATGGAGGTCGGAAGAAAAATTGATTGGGAGGAAAATGATTAGAAAGAGGTGTAAATGGAGTAAATTATAGAGATAAATAAAAGATAGAGAGAATATTTCTCACACTTTTTTTTACTGAACTGTTATTTATCGCCGTAAAACTACTTAAATCGTCTGTACATATTACTATTTTGTCTTTCTACCATTTCTACTTATATCATTCTTCATTTCACTCTCCTAACATCACTCTCTCTTCATATTACTCTTATATTCACCAGAAAAATATCTTGGATGTCAGGAAAAGAACCAGTGGACGCCCCAGATTACTCAAATCTGGTAAATTGTCTTGTTTAGTTTCTTTTTGTTTAAAAAAAATTGGAACGGGCGTCCGGGAGAGGCGACTTCGGCGGCCGCCCAACCGAAAGGGGAGGCGTCTACGGGAGTCGCCTCCCCGATGGATGACGCCCCAAATTATTATTATTATTATTATTATTATTATTATTTAAATTGATTATAAATTGTGATAATTGCAAAATAATTTGAATATTATGTTAATAATTAATTCAATTAGTTTAGTAAATCCTTTATTGATTATAATTTGTGATAATTACTAAATAAATTGATTATTAAGTTAATAATTAGTTTAATTATTTTAGTAAGGAATTATTGATTATAATTTGTGATAAATGCTAAATAAATTGATTATTAAGTTAATAATTAGTTGTGGACGATTTTAGTAAAGGATTATTGATTATAAATTGTGGTAATTGCTAAATAAATTGATTATTAAGTTAATGATTAGTTTAATTATTTTAGTAAATTCATTAACAAAAGGTTATTTTTAAAATTGAATTAATAGTCATCGGGTTACCGTGGAGGAAAAGAGAAATCAATTCCGTTACGCGAGGTACATACTACAGTAGATGAGTCAGGTCCTCGTCATCCACGTAGACGGGGTATTTCTGCTTCAGTTAGGAGAGAGAGATCTTTTACATCGTCGTCAGACACCTAAGGATTATTTCGACGACGAGGATGATTCAGATGAGTTGAGGAGTCACGACGAGAGTGGTGATGGGGGGCGGTATAACTTGGAGCCACATGAGGAGGCAATACAACAACATGGTAGAGGACGGGGGCGACATTGTAGTCCTTTGGCCGAGTGGGTCTTTAGGAAGGGTCGAGGTGGTCGGTTTGTGACCGGTTATTCAAGTTCGTGCACTGCAGACGCCCGAGCTCAGAAGAAGAAGATGGGTGAGGACGAGTCTTGGATCGTGACGGATATGATGCTTGGTGGTCCTCTAGATGGCAGCGTCATTCCGAGTTTCGGAGGTCACATCGCTAGACGCATCTGGGATGACGAGGATCAGAAGGTTTTGAAGTGTCATAATCAGCACATAGCCTGTATTACATTGCAGACTTAGCGTTCAGTGATGACTGATGATATGACGGCGACCGTTAGCGATAGTGGATTGGGTCACTTGTCGTACAACATGTTTTCCAGCATTGACATGCCATTGATTTCGGCTTTCGTGGAGCGGTGGCATTCTGACACCAACACTTTCCACTTGCCATTCGGAGAGATGACAATCATGTTGCATGACGTCTTTCAGATTCTGCACATTCCTGTTAAGGGTCGTATGGTCAGTGCACAGGCGCCGACGTCTGAGTTGAAGTTTTTTGTATCAGAGTTGCTGGGTGTCAGCATCGAGGGTCTTGGGCGGGATAACTTAGTTTGGAGTGGCGGTGGTGTTAGTATCGAGGTTGTGGACGACTGTTCCAGACGGGGCTACCACCACGGACTGAGGATACGCAGATGACTACCTACCTCTTCTTACTGCGAGGGTAGACTTCTTTCTATTCGTAGACGGCTAGATCAGATGACTGCATCGCAGGTATATAATGAATATATCATTCACGTTTATTTAAATTTCAACTTTATTATTATTAACGTATAAACGTTTAGGTGGAGTGGTTGCCGTATGGTCCTGAGCCCGTTGTAGCTGTGTCGAGGACTACATTTATGGCGTTATTCGTTATAGGGACATCACAGAGCCTTATTTACTTGATCGCGTGTTACGTCAGTTAGGTTACGTTCAGGTGATCCCGGTTGACATCCTGACGCCCGAGCATGCAGTACAGTCTGCGATTGCGATGACGTACGACGTACGACGTCAGGCATAGAGTTTCGTTCGCGGAATCGGTTTGCAGGACATTTCTGAGAGTAGGACGACTTCACCTGGACGATCTGAGTCATAGCCGCGACCCCTCCACTTGTGATGCAGATTATTTGCAGTGGTTCGGTAGGTGCTCACATCCACTTATCGTACGCGGTATCATTCCGAGACCGAAGAGACCACTGGATAGGACATGTGCCGATGCGGTAAGTTTATCTAATTTTATTTGAAATTGTAATGTATATTTTGTTATTACTGTTAATGTACGCTAATTTTTTGGTTACATATAGTTGATGAGTAGGGCGATACCGTATACGCAGCCGTTCTTGCGACAGAGAGACAGGATGCTGATTGAGGATACGAGACTTGCATGTACAGATTGGGATCGCCTCATCAAGGATTGGAACAACCAGTTGGGCATTTCGGATCATGATTCGGATGCTGAGCTCTAGTTGACTTGCTCTTACTATAGTTTTATTATACGTTGCACTATTACTATATTTGTTGGTATTTGCTTATGCTTATCTGTGTACTCTAATTATTTATTTCTTACGAACATATCTTCTACTTATTTCTTTGACTATCGTATTTTTAATATTTATTTCTCACGAACATATTTTCTACTTTTTTCTTTAGATATCAAATAATAGTTAAATTTAAAATCGGGTAAAAGAACAACACGATATAAGTACAAATACACGATATATTATACATTACAAATGCATTACAAATTACAATCAAAATGTACTACGTAACCGGTTCCAATACGTCATCCTACTTTCGTACTGATCCTCCCATCCAACAACACTCTCATCTCGCATTTGATACCACAAGGTCGCTATAGGAGATACTGGGAAATCATCAGCTAATTCCAAACGAATAAAATGTATGTAACTCCCTAAGTGAGGAATGACCAACTCTCTGACAGACCTCGTCATGGCAGACAGACTCTCCCAAAGTGGCAAAGTAAGACACAGGAACAACGAACCATCCGGTCCCATTGAGAAATACATGACCGCACACTTGTAAAAAATAGCAATCGGGAACAAGTCGGCCCAAACATCCATATAATGATCCCCGTCCCAATTAATTCATTGACGAGCCTGTACCACATTGCCGAAATATACACTCTCATAAATAGGATGTGCACCTATCTCATTAGAAATCGCACGACGGGCGTACAACCAGTTGTCTTGACCAACATGGAAGACATCAGCAACACAGCGAAATCCACAGTTGACATCACCACGTACGTCATTCCACCTCTTCAGAACTGGTAAAATGATTCCTGACAGTCTATCAACATATGGGAAGTTATCCACGTCAGTCCGTCCGGACACTGTAAGATAGAGAAATAGTAATTCATTAAAATAACAAAATTAGGAGACAATCTATTCAACCCTATCTAGATTAGTGATATATATTAAACAACAACAAATATATCGTCATACCAGATCTTGTGCCCGTGTTCACGGACGATCGAGACGAATTGGAAGACCGACCACGACCCCCTGCTCCCACTACTGACAGACCGACCACGACCTCGCTCAGCAGACTCGAAGGCACTCGGGTCCCGACGTGTCGACTTTCCCCTAGGTCGACATCATACCTTAGTTTTTTCTGCGGGTTCTCCATAGTTCGACTGATCGGGTGTAACTGTTCGTATGAAATACGAGAGGCACTACGAATTACTGCAGGGTCGCACTCCGAAATTTCATCAACGAGCTTCCGAAAATGCTCGACGTCTTGTGTTGACTGATCCACAAACTCTGACATTTGGACTCCTTCTCCAATGACAAGTGTTTTCCAGAATGGATGAATCTGCTCTAAATAAATTACATCACCTGACGCAAAACACTTGTACATGGTAGACACACAAGGAATCCCATGTGATGTCAGAAAAGCACACCTGCAACGATATTCAACTTCATTACTTAAGTCTTGCATTCTCTTCAACTCCTGAGTCAATAACGACAAGCAGCGATGCAAAACGCGACCATTTATATGCTGAAACAATGACCTATGTATTTGCCAAATTTCGACGTCTCGAATCTTCAAGAGAGTTCTGAATATTCGTCAACAACATTTCAATAGCCGAGTTCACGCGGTCGAAAAGAGTGTCGAGAGCGGCAGTCGATGTAGTGATCCACTCTTTCAGAGCCGAATGCGCACTTTCCACCATGTAGTTCGTAGTGTTGCCGAAATGAAGAACTTTATTCGTCCAATTCAACACAAACTTTTCTTTATGCATCAACCACGTTTCTTCCACATACTCCGTCAGTACTGGTCAGGACTTGTAAGAATCTTTCAGATTACGGCCTACTCTAACTTAATCCGTCTGAGAATTAGAAAGCATAACTTTCCTCTACTTTCCACGCCTTAAAATCTTTGCAGACTTATTGTCTTTGCCGAAAACGTGGTATGCGTAGTTGTACACGTCTTTGTTGATATGTCAGGTGCATAGTAAATGAGCAGACTCAGGAAAAATGTCTGCCACTGGTCGCATCAGACTCATCTCCCGGTCCGTTATTATTGCAGTCGGGCTAACAATATTCAATAACAGATCTCGCCACCTCTCCCACATCGACTCGTAACTAGACTCGGTCCGACGAGGAAATTCATGTTTATTGGAGTAACCCCAAACATATCAAACAAAGACATATTGTACTTGTTCATCTTATACGTCGAATCCATGCAGATTACGAAAGGGTATGTACGCTACAACTGAACTGAAGTAGGATGTGCCAAAAATACGTGAGTGAGGACATTAGTTTCTTCATCTGCCACAATCCAATGCAAATAGTTATACTGCACTGCCTGACTGAGAAACTGCTGAGCGGGATTCCTGTCTTCAGATTTCGTCCTCCTCATGTACTCTCTGAAGTTATAAATGTGTCTTTGATTGGGATTATCCTCCAGGAATTTCTCCTTTACTGCCAACAAAATGTTACGTGGTCTTGCCTGTGCCTCACTCATATCACGAACAATTTACTTGGCCCCAACACTAAGTTCGCTAACCTGTCGGTGACCCTCTGAATAAACTGCAAGTGTGTGGTTGTGCTGCCCATCAGTGTATTAGAAACAACGACTCATCCATCACGATCCAATCACTCGACTACTTTTACCAAAAAATGACAACCGCAACCTTTTCTTTTTGTGTTCTTTCGCAGTAATACTCGTATCACGAGAACTCATTTCATATCTGCGATCACATCTGAGGTAACAATCCATCCGGTTATCTGCTTTTGGTTTGTATGATGATATAACCCAAAAAAATCTGCCTCCTGTTGCAACTTGTTTCGCCCATTTACAAGCTTCCTCGATTGTTGTAAATATTTGTTTACCATCAAAAAAACTCACTGTAATCTACTTCATCACAACCGAAATTTTGCAACGGAAACTGGAAAAAATTAATTTAACAGAAAATTAAAAATAAAATAAAAAACGGGGCGTCTGGCTAAGAAACAGTTCTGCACACAAACGATTGATCGAAAAAGCCTAATCGGTCGACCTGTAGGATTCCGTGTCCCTATGTATGTATATATTCTAAAATTTTAATATATTATACAAGATCGATTTTCATATTTTCAGCAATTTTATGTACATCTATTTGTGTTTTATTCTAATAACATGCAACCTACATTTATTAAAATAATCCACAAAGATAGAATCATACCTAAAGGTTCTCTAAAACCTTTTTGATGATCTGGAGTCGCATTGCCCGCTGAATCGTCCACGGAATTGCCTCTGAGTGTTCACCAAACTCTAAACAAAGTTAGAGAGAAATGAGCTAGCCAATCAATCTCTAACAAGGTTTAGAATCAAGCTAAATACCCCTCTTTAAGCTCCTGAGAATCTTATCTCCAAAACTTAAATTTACTAAGAGATTTTCGTGGTGATTAGAGAGAGATTAATGAGAGAAAGAATTTTGCATTAGTTTTTAAACAAGTAGGAATAGGTGCCCTTTTATAGGCTCCCAAAACATCCTTATCAAGAGCTATTATTTAGCCATGATCACTTGTTTTTCTCTCCTAAAATTAATCTCTAAATTCCACATAATCACCCACAAAAAATGTTTTAATTAAATATGGAATTATTCCACCCATGATTTAATTAATCTCTTAATAATTCAGACAGAATCGTTCTTGTTCGGTAGACCGAGTATTATTCGGTCAATCGAACCATTCGGTTATAACACGTGTTCGGTGCACCGTGAGCTAGACGGTCGACCGAATCCGTATAAGAAAAATTGCCTAGAAGAATTCGAACGAACCACGTCTTTTACTCGGTCTACCGTTGACCCACCAAAATCTCTCCTGCGACATAGTCATCGGATGACTGGGTCACCTTTGGTCTACCGAAAATACTACTTCCCGGTTGACCGTGCACACTTGGTTAACCGAACCCGATTGTCCAGGCACTCCAGACAATTTCGGTTAACCAATTGCGCTTACCCGTTCCCTATTTGGTTAACCGATCCGAAGATACCCCGGCCGACCGAACCATGAACGGTTCACCGTGTTTGACCCCGATTTTACCTTTGTCAAATTTTGGATTTATTTCCAACAAAATTTGATCTTTTGGGGTTTTTAGCAATTCACATCCTATATATATATTATCATATGTAATATTAAATTATTACACCCCATAATATATACCTCATATGAATTTATAATGATTCTAATTATGTCAATTCTCATGACATATTGATTTTAATTAATTCACCACATGTGTCCTATTTTCACATGAAACCCGACACATCATATGAACTTAAAATCAACCTCTTGTTTCCCAGTTTTGTAGTGTGACCTATAGGAGGATCTAAGTCAAATTGGCAGCGATATTAAACACTTTATATCTCAAACTATAAGCGATATCTAGCTACACATTATAGTTACCCAATTAGCATAGATGTATTTGTTCCACCCGAACCAAAACACGATCCATTTAGTGATGTAAGTGCACCACTTGTGTCCATCTCTTGCCTCATGATATTAAGAATATATACAAAGTAGAAATATGTCATCTTTATATTATATTCATTTCTTGATCTCTTTAAGCTAATTATAACTATGTAACTTAACTCAAGTTACATTGTGCACATTTTAATTTTGCTTTATCAATGACCCACTAATATCATCACTCAATTAAGAGGGACAATGATAATCGTTTGACTAGCTATCTTTTCCAGCACAAGTCATGTTCAACCAACTATTGCCGTTATCACTACACTCATTGGTAGCTTTTGACAATAATCAAATTAAACACTTCTTGAGTGAAAAGATATAAGTCTCATATCTTAGGATCTAAGACATAGTAAAACACTAATGAAGTAAAACACAATTCCATAGTGTTTTACTTGTTAGGTCTATTCAATATATAAAAGAAATCTTTTCCTCTTCTATATACTCGTGTTGTCAATAATTTGTAGAGCTACAACAATCGATGACCAACACGACAATCTTATCTCGGTAATTAATGTTCCATGTTAATTACCATGATTGTGAATAACTTTTGATTTATGTAAACCATTATCTTTTAGAGCTCTACGGTTAAGGACCAAGCGTCTCTTCCTTAACATTTCCAAAAGACGAATACTATAATCAAGGAACAAAATGTTTGTACATTCAATTCATAATAATTGACACATAAAAGTAAAACTTTTAGAACACATCCCTTTCACGACCGTCCCCAATAGGTTCGGTCGACCGAAAGTCTACAACTGTCGAACTATTCTGCGCGTCACTTAAGTCCAAACGGTCGAACAACAGTCTAAAACCGGTCGACCGAACACGATGTAAAAATCCGGAGTTGGTCAAAATCAACAAGTCTATTCGATCGACTGACTCAGGGGTCCCGATCGACCGAAAACTACCATGGTCATCCTAATAGTCTACGCCATATAACGGTGGAACAACATATGGAAATCGGTCGAACAACATGCAATAATATCAAGTACACTTAAGTTTTGGTCGACCCAAAAACAAGGGACGGTCGACCGAAATCCGACAGCAAATCTCCAACTCACCAGCACACATGCAACCGGTCGACGGCCACATTGGCGTCGTTCGACCGATGTTGGTTAAAGTCAGGCAAAAAGGTAAAACCGGTCGACCGCCCGAAGGCATCGGTCGACCTTTGGTCGACAGCAACCTTGCGCCAAGCAAGAATTTTACGTCGTTTCTCGTCGCCGGCGAGGTCTCCGACCTCCCGCGGCCGACCTCAAATTCCCACCAACGTGGGGAAACAACAAAACCACACTAAAAGATGACTTACATCTTCAAAGCGATCGATGACGCCCGCCGGAGAACTCAATAAAACACCTCCGATCCGCGACCGCACACACGCCTCCTCGCACACCGACCTCCGCGCCTCACGTTGGAGCAACCTCCACGTCCCCTATGTTGGCTTTTTGGCCTTAATCTATGTTTTGATGATTTAATTAACCTAATCTTAATTATGATGATGTAGAGTAGCACACATATTGCATTGCATATATATTGTATTGTGCTAACCTCTACAGGTGATCAAGACTCAAGAAAGAAGGAAATGAAGTCAAGACATGTAATTAAAGCTAAATCGAAGACATGTAATCTTGATTTATTTTGAGTCTTAGGAACATGTGTAAATTGAGCATACAAGAGTTAAAAACCAATCACATACACAATAGGTTCCCTCTAGAAGTCACACACGAAATTTCACATTATTTGGACTTCATTAGATCACCCAAACCTTAGTCGGAAATCACTTATAAACTTAAACCCAGATTTCCTGTGTGAACCGGTCGACCGAACCAGTTCTCAGTTCGACCGGTTTATAACAGACTCTCCACAGTGATTTTACCGAACTCTACCGGTCGATCGGTTCTACATTTTCGGTCGACCGATTCCGGATTTTCATATGACCGTTTTTCTTGTCGTATATGCCCAACGGTCGTATTCGTATTAAAACTATATACACCTCCATATACTTAACCAAACGGTCGAACCATGTGCCAAGTTCGGTCGACCGTTTAACCTTGTCAAGAATTCCCTGCTATCGGTCGTTACGATTTCGTTCGACCGATCCAATTTTCCCTCTACCGAAACGCTTATTCGGTCGACCGGTAACCCTGTTCGGTCGACCGTGTTCTTAATAGACTTAAGTGTTCGGTCGATCTATTCATATTTTGGTCGACCGTATCCTTATCAAACCCAAGCGTTCGGTCGACCGTTTCACCTTTTCGGTCGACCGTTTCTGGACAGATTTGCAGCCCGATTTTCTGACTTGTGTATCTTGCACAAAACCCAATCAAATCTTGTCCAAACGGCTAGAAAACTTTAGGAGCTTATAAATAGAGGTTCACACTTAGTTTTCCACGAGATTTCACAACTCCAAAGTGTCAAACTTATAGTGAGATTTTTCACAACCTCAAAGCTCCAAATTAGCCATCCAAAGCCTAATTTCCACATCATTCATCATACAATCAATCTAGCAATTGTTGTGCTCAATTAGAGAGTGAGTTCCACTCAAGTTACATTTGTTGTAAAGAGAGCAAGGGTCTTGGTGAAAGCCCAAGACAAAGAAGCAAGGACTTCAGTGAAAGCCCGAAGTGATTCTCTCGGTTTGTGAGAGGTGGTGCCAAGCTCGGCGAAGGTTGTTCGCGAGCTTGAAGAATTGTAAAGGCGTTGCTCCCGGCCCGGAACGGGGAGGCATAGTGAGGACGCAAGAGGGGCTCGAACGGAGATTCGAGAGGGGCTTGCAAGAGAGGACGTAGGCGCGGCCGAACCTCTGTAAATCCGACGTGTCTTCTTGTGTGGTTTGCATTGTCTTTTCAATTCCTTTACTTGATTGTTTTGTTTATTATTCCGCTGCGCATTTGATTGCTTAATCAAGTAGAGAATTGTGGATTAGATTAATAGTGATTAGTGGACCCATAACCCACACGATCCTACACCCTAGTCGCCGGAAGAGAAAAGACTTGAGTGATAGGTAGTGGCAAGGCAAAAAGGAAGAAGAATGAAAGGAGAGAACATTTCGGTTTATAAAACCAAAATCTCAGCTCAACAGTGACCTCCCTCATCCACACCCCCCTACACAACCCAACCCATCACCCTCACCATGCCCACTATTCATCTCCTCTTCCCCATGCTAATCCCCCACTAATCCCGGGATTAGCCTAAGCATGGGTTAGGATCTAACATTAACTTTCCACTTCAAAATAAATATTGATTATGTATACAATTATGGTTCATTAGAAGGTGAATAGAAACATGGAGATTGAAAATTTGGAAACTTAAGTTCTTACTAAGTAACTTTTCAAAATCAGGTAAGCTAGTATGAACTAATCACAATAAATTACAAAACGTAATAACTCTTACATGACAAGAAACTATTTGCACTATCCTCATGCTTAAAGAGATTGCTATATGGTTGTAAGCTCGAATAAAAGATAAAACATTTGAATCTACACCAATTGGTCAAAAATGGGGGTCAATGTGAACTATGTGCGAAAAAACATTTCATAGTTGCATCATGGACTTTGTCTTTCTTCGTGTGAAATCTAACACGATGTTATTCACTATATGGTGCAACGCTAGCTTCTGCCTTTCAGTTTCAATACATCCAGTACTAATATTTCACTCACACCAAATCATGTCAACTATAACGGTGAAACTTCCTTTCAAAAGAAGAGGAAAACTCTGAAACTCTCGAGTGGAAGATCACGTTCCATTTTGAAACTTACATTATGTGTTTGTTAACGTTCTTCCAAGAAAAAAACTTACATTAATTGCTAAACATCGTCCCAAAATTACTTAAATCGCCTCTTTAAATTACCAAATTACCTTTCCTCCTATTTTTGCTTATATATCTCACAATTTCACTCTTTTCTCAAAACTTTCTCTTCCTATACCTACTACAGAAGATTACGAATGTCTCGGAGGCCAGGCAAGCAGCCAACAGTTCCCCCGGTGTACCCGTATACGGTAACCTTACGTTATTTATTTGTTTTCAAAAAAAATTAAAATTAAAAAAAGTGGTCGGCGTCCGAGGGAGACGCCCCCCCCGCATGGGGCGGGCTTCCTCGGACGCCCGCCCCATGCGGGGGGCGTCTCCCTCGGACGCCGACTCGTAGAGGGGAGACGTCTGCGGAAGACGTCTCCCCGATGGAGGAGACGTCTTCGGAAGACGTCTCCCCCAAGGAGGAGGCGTCTCCGACAAACGCCTCCACCATGCGGGAGGCGTCTCTCGCAGACGCCTCCACAATTTTTGTTTTTTTAATTATTAAATCTGATAATTATTTCAATAAATTGTGATAAATCTGAAAATTTAATTTAACAAATTCTTATTAAGTTTAACATTTGTGATATTTAGTTTTAACAATTTTTAATTTAGTTTAACAATTGTTTTAATTTAGTTTAACAAATTTTGATTTAGTTTAACAATTGTGATAATTTAGTTTAACAATTGTGATAAATATGATAATTTAGTTTAACAAATTTGTATTTAAAATTTCAATTAATAGTCATCGGGTCACAGTGGAGGGAAAGGCAAGTCGATACCATTACACGCCTTCCGTTCTTTAGATGATGATTCAGCACCGCGTCATCCACGTAGACGGGGGATATCTGCTTCGGTCAGGAGGGAGAGAGAGGCATTACGTCTTCGTGAGGAGGATGATGATTCATTCGATGATGAGCATGTGGACAGTCCCAACGACGGGAGCGACGATGATGACCCGTATGAGTTAGAGCACCCGGAGGTGGAGAGGCAGGGGGAGTATAGCAGAGGACGTGGTCGAGCGGGTAGTTCTACTTCCGCCGGATGGATGGTGCGGAAGGGTAGGGGTGAGAGGTTTACGACCGGGGATTCGAGTTCATGCACTGTAGATCCCCGCACTCAGAAGAAGAAGAGGGTCCAGGACGATTCTTGGATCGTGAGCGGTATGACGCCCGGTGGTCCTTTAGATGGGAGCGTCATTCCTAGTTTCTGGGGTCACATCGCTAGACGGATCTGGGACGGAGAGGATCGGAAGGTTCTGAAGTGCCATAATCGGCACAGAGCCTGTACAACACTACAGGGTTGGCGGTCTACACTGAGTGCTGATATCAGAGAGGAGATTAGTGTCACGCATTTGGGGCACTTACCGTACAACATGTTCCCTTATCTCGACATGCCTTTGATTTCTGCGTTTGTGGAGCGGTGGCAGCCTGACACCAACACTTTTCACATGCCTTTCGGAGAGATGACGATCATGCTTCACGATGTTTTCCAGATCCTGCGCATTCCTGTGGATGGTCGTCTGGTTAGTGCTCAGGGGTCGACGTCTGAGCTGAGGTGTTATGTGGCAGAGTTGCTTGGTGTCACACCTGATGGTCTGGCGAGAGATACAACTTTATGGAGTGGTGGTGGTGTCAGCATCGACTCCCTTGAGGACCTATGCGGACGGGCACAACCTCCGCGGGCCGATGATACACAGTTGACGGCGTACCTATTCTTGATGCTCGGAGCCGTCTTGTTTGTCGACAAGAGTGGTTGTCGGATCAGACCACGCGATCTATTGGAGGCTAGGGACCCGGAGACCGTTCGTGAGTACTCGTGGGGCTCAGCGACCTTGGCATACCTGTACCGTCAGCTTGGGATAGCTAGCCGTGCGGATTGTTCTGGGATTGCAGGTTTTCGTACGCTGCTGCAGGCGTGGATATACGAGTACTTTCCCGCATTCCGCCCGCATCGTGGGCGGAAGATTATCGAGGAGGGTCATCCACGTTCGGGTATGTGGGCCGTCCGGAGCGAGAACAAGAGCGATGGACGATTGCGTTCCATCCGCGCACGGCTAGATCAGATGACTGCATTAGAGGTATCAAACTTTACACCATTTACATTTATTTATTTAATTTTAAGATGTATTATTATTAATGTGTTAAAGTTTAGGTGGAGTGGTTACCCTATGGTCCTGACCCAGCAGCGGATGTCTGATGCATTGCATACATTGCATCATATGTCTTTCATTTAGATTACTTTTGCATCAATAAATGCTAGTAAGGTATGTGTTTAGTCTTATTTACAGAATACAGGGACCTGAATGCAATTTACCCACATCCCGAGCATAAACGCGTACAAAAGACTCGTTTCTATCATAAAGACCAAGTTCAAGTTCAAGTTTATCGGGCTTCAAATGGAAATGTATCCAAGCATAAAAGCATTCAAGACCTAATTACGAAAAGAACAAGGACTTAAGCACAAAAGTAGCCGGGGACTTAATTGCAAAAAGTGAAGGACCTAATTGCAAATCACGAGTAGCTTTTATTATTATGGAGAAAATATAAAGAAAAATCAATGTGGATCTCCAAATATATGAAGAAATTAATTCGGATCTCCAAAGATATGCAAGAATCAATCCAGACGCGCAAATGACATTGAAATCATACCATAAACACACAGGAAAAATCCGGGTCGATTCTGAGCCAAAAAGGTGGCGAATCCGCCGCACCTTAAGAGCAAATTGCGGCGAATCCGCCGCACCTCAAGAGCAAATTGCGGCGAATCCGCCGCACCAAATTAGATTCATGCTCTAAAAATTTTACCGGTTGCGTGTTGACGCGTGTACTTTCTTATTTCATGCTTAGGTCCCTTGTATCGGCTATAAATAGCCCCGAGAACGATGTTGTGAGGAGTTCTTCCTTTTGTTCCATAATTTAGCAATAAAATTTTGTTTCTTTTATTTTATGTTTTTAATTTTCTTTTCTTAGTTTCTCTAGGACCCCTTCTCCCTCCCTCCATCTATGAGTTTCTAACTCTTTCCAAAGGGTGGGGGTGACGGATTTAGGGTGATGAGAAGAGAAAATGTTATTATTTTAATTTCGTATTAGTATGTTTTGATTACTTGAGTTTATGTTAAATCATTTATCATGTAATGCTTTATAACTAATATGATTTATTATAAGTTTCAGAATTCTCTAATCTAAACCCGATATCTAAACCTCCACCCAACGGAATTCACCATCTTTGTTCTTGTTTTAGTTTTATTTGTTCTTGTTTCTTGCTTTAGATAATAAAAACCAAAAATCTCAAAAACCCAATTTATTCTTCTCTCCTTCTTTCCCCCAATCGAAATCACACTAATAACAAATCTCTCCCTCCTTGTGTTCGACCCGTATTTGCCACGTCTTCATTGACACCGTGCACTTGCGGTATAAATTTAATTCTCATCAAGTTTTTGGCGCCGTTGCCGGGGAGGCGACGCAGATTTTGTTTTCTTTTGTTGATTTCGATTTTATCCTGTTTATCTTGTGCGCGATCTAAGTATTTGGATTTGTGTTTCAGGAGACAACAGAGTGCGCGGCGAAATCCGAGCACATTCTGAGCTAAACGAGCGGCGAAATCGCCGCACCTATAGAGCAATTTGCGACGAATCCGCCGCACACTTGGAGCTTCTGGGCTTCAAACTTTTCTGGGACGCGACTCATCTCTGGGTGGACGCGTGAAACTACTGAAATTTCGAGAGCGGGCGGTGAACCCGACTGAGCATTGCATAGGTAACCTTTGTTGCCTCTTTTCCTCGTAATTTCTATTTTCAAAAAAAAAATCTTTTTATTAGAATTGCACGTGTTAGGGCAAAAATTCCATAATTGGCAATAATTCAACTCTGACCTAAAATTGGCAAAATTAGAAGGACTTAGTGCATGCATCATATAATATTTTGTTTGCATTATTCTTCCTAAATTCTTGCAAATTAATTCTTGTTGAAGAGTGCTGGAGGCAAGGTACGTATCGTGTTTTAACGATTGCATTTAAGTATATAATTTAGTTTGCATACAACCTTGCAATTGCCCCCCTCTAAAGACCATTGTTTGACTATCTTTGCTAGATTTAAGTTAAACTACCTTAAGGGCAACTCCGTAGGAAAAGATACGGTGGGGATTTCATCACCCTTCCGTGGCCCACAAATCACAATCCTAAAGTGTCACCCAGGCCTTAAAATTTAAAATCAATTAGACATTGGCCCCTAAGGACTCAGACTCAATTAAGGAGAAGAATTGGTTTGACTTGCTATGACCTGAAGCCGATCGAATTCAATTTGGTGTCTAGGAAGTGTTTTTGTGTTGACGAGAGTCTTCCAAGCGAAGTGGTTGTCTAATTGGCACCGACTCTGTCGGAAGCGCCCCCACTAGCTATACACTACCTGGCCAATTTGGTTTGATTAGTGAGGGAGGTGAATCAAGCGAATCAATTCGACTCAACCAGTTAGGAGTCGTCTAGATCTAAGTGACACTAGGTCTAGGATTGTTTGAACCGTGCTTGTTTGGGAAACCTCTGACCGACCTTCTTTTCTATCTTTAGAGTTAAGTTTCCCTTCTCTTCTGAGTCATCTTCTTCTCACCTACTTATACGTTCTAGTCTCCTCCCCTTTACATTCTCTATTAGCATTTTAGGGTCGAGTCGAGAACTTGTGCTTGCTTAGCCTCCTAAGGGTAAGAGTACTTGACTCAAGAGTGTTTTGATGGATGGTTGCATGAGCAACCATCCATATCATTGTTGGGACCATGACAATGCTTCCTGGTATTCTAAAGCCATGCAGGCTGGTGTGGCTCAGACTAACACCCCATATGGTTGGGACAATCCTAATTGTATAACTGAGCAATCTTCATATTGGGGTAACATGAGAGAGGCACCGACGGCTAGACCACAATCTAGTTATGTTGGATCATATGCTGGTCAACGAACTGACACATTACAACAAACTTTTGCCTCCTTCATGCGTTGGGCTGACAACATGAGTGCACCGGTGGCTCCAGTAGCCGTACCGTGCGACTGTTGCGGGTTGAGTGGTCATCTTATCAGGGAATGTCCTTATGTTCCCCCAGAGCCTGAGTATGAGCATACATTTTCCCAGAATGCTCGATATGACCGTTACACTTCCGCATATAACCCAAGAGTGATGGATTCGTGGGGAAACAATTCATATCCAAATTCTTATACGTCATTTTCACCCCAATATCCTTCTCCCGAATACCCAGAACTCTACCAACAACCCACTTCAAATCATTGGACTTATCCTCAGTCTACCAACACACAACCTAAAAATGTCCCGAGTTCTGACTCGAACCTCATAGTTGACCACATACCTGATACCTTGGAACAAGCTTTCCATACGTTCATGACAACTACTCAACAGTCCGTAGACAATATGGTATTACAATTGAGTCAAATGTCGCAGCAATTAAGTGAGGAAAGTAACTTTTCGTGTCAACATGAGGATTCATCTTTTAGTATCGAACCACCACCACATACACAAATTCAAAGCACAATCTTTCAAAGTCAAATTCCTAGTCAGTCTGAGGGACTTGGAATTTCAATTCACGATCACTTAGTGGAGGATTCGATTTATATGGACCAATTTCATTATGAGTCGGCACAAGATTGTGCCCTATCTTCTTGTCCCGTGGCCCTTGAGCCACATGATCGTCATGTTACATCTCTTAAGGACTCACCTCTGGTGGAGCAAGATCTCCCTAGTACCCTCAATTTCAAACAACCTGGTGAGAGTCCGCCTCTCACCATTGTTCCTGATCATCTTGGAAATGATGGAACATCAAACAACCACATAGCTTATGAGGATATTAGAAGTGCCTTAGAAGATACCTTGGGTATGAGACCCACTCTTTGTTCGTCTGGTGAGTCAGACTTGCCTGACAAGGCTCTTGACCTCGCTCCGACGCACCAGCCAGTTGGTTGGAGAGTTTGGATCGATGATCATAACTTCAACACCGCAACGGGAGAAACTCCTCTTCCGTTGCCCCTTAATTCCCAAACTCTCGAGAGGTTCAAGCTCTTTCAGTTTGATCCTTTGAATGAGACGCCTTTGCGTCCAATTCATGAACCTCTCAATTCATCTAGCGTTTTTTGTGAAGGCGGCCCACACATGCATTTTCTGGCCCCACGTGGTGTCATGTTTCCTTTTCAGGTGCACTGACCCACTCTTGAAGTTTCCATTTGATGTCTCTTGACAAATGAAGATGGGAACTTATGTTTGTACATAGTTATATATATAAAATAAAATAAAATATATGTTGTATTTATCCCTTCTTTAGTATCTCACAGGTTTTTGAGGGAATTCGGGTTTTTTTCCATCAATAGAGCCATGAACTTTCCTTTGTACTTCACGTTGGTGAGATCTTTCCTTTTTCATGCATAAATCTATGTAATATCTTGCTCACATTCATTGAGGACAATGCATGATTTAGGTGTGGGGGGGTGTTTATGTATATATTTATCTATAGATCTGTCTTTTATTTCTAAAAAATAAAAATAAATCATCAATGTTTCATGACATAGCTTAAGATTGAACTGCTAAAACCCGTGTACAAATTGCATTGAGTTTTTGTTCCTTATTATATAGTTCTGCTTGTAGAAATTGTGACATAAATCTAAGTTCCAAAGAAATAACCCATTGCCCTTTAAGACATGTATGCACTTAAATTGGATGAATCAAATCTTTGAAGTGGTTGATAAAAAGCAGAGGTTGAGGAAAATATACCGGGAAGTGTGGACTTCTAATAGCAATTAAGCCTTGAGGAAAATAAAAATAAAAATAAAGGAATAAAGTGAAGAAAACACATTTTGCAAAATGATTACAAAAGCCCAAGCCTTTGAGTCACTGGTCCGTAGGGGTATCTTGAAACCCGGTAACTTGAGTCTACCAGCTCAGGATTATCGACCAAACTCGCTACACGAATGCAAAAGGGTAAAAGTGTCAAAAAGCAAATGTGTTGAATCACGGAAGAAAAGAAAAGAAAAAAAAATAATAATAATACTCAAGGCCCAAAGCTAAAAGAATGATCCATGCCATGGTTGATCCGAATGATACTTCACCACCAGAGGAGGCGTGCAAAATAATTCAAGTGATAAACATGTGTAGAAGGGTTAGTGGTGTGAATGTTGGAGGAACAAAGACCAAGTCATATTTTTAATGAGTTAGATTCATATAATGAGCATGCAAAAATTCTTAGTGAGATGTATAAGGTTGAGGTAGGGATATTGAGAACTATTAATGAAACGTTGATTTAGGATTTTGTGGGTATATCCGCTGAAAACCCTCAGGAGACAACACTCCTCCTCCTTGACAACAAGGAGGTTTAAAGGCTTGTTGCACATGCTAAGTGCAACCGTGATTCCTACGAAAGTGAGTTAGGATTTCCCTGTTTTTATTTTTTGTATCTTCTGTTTTGCTAGGGACTAGCAAAATCTAGGTGTGGGGGTATTTGATGCATTGCATACATTGCATCATATGTCTTTCATTTAGATTACTTTTGCATCAATAAATGCTAGTAAGGTATGTGTTTAGTCTTATTTACAGAATACAGGGACCTGAATGCAATTTACCCACATCCCGAGCATAAACGCGTACAAAAGACTCGTTTCTATCATAAAGACCAAGTTCAAGTTCAAGTTTATCGGGCTTCAAATGGAAATGTATCCAAGCATAAAAGCATTCAAGACCTAATTACGAAAAGAACAAGGACTTAAGCACAAAAGTAGCCGGGGACTTAATTGCAAAAAGTGAAGGACCTAATTGCAAATCACGAGTAGCTTTTATTATTATGGAGAAAATATAAAGAAAAATCAATGTGGATCTCCAAATATATGAAGAAATTAATTCGGATCTCCAAAGATATGCAAGAATCAATCCAGACGCGCAAATGACATTGAAATCATACCATAAACACACAGGAAAAATCCGGGTCGATTCTGAGCCAAAAAGGTGGCGAATCCGCCGCACCTCAAGAGCAAATTGCGGCGAATCCGCCGCACCAAATTAGATTCATGCTCTAAAAATTTTACCGGTTGCGTGTTGACGCGTGTACTTTCTTATTTCATGCTTAGGTCCCTTGTATCGGCTATAAATAGCCCCGAGAACGATGTTGTGAGGAGTTCTTCCTTTTGTTCCATAATTTAGCAATAAAATTTTGTTTCTTTTATTTTATGTTTTTAATTTTCTTTTCTTAGTTTCTCTAGGACCCCTTCTCCCTCCCTCCATCTATGAGTTTCTAACTCTTTCCAAAGGGTGGGGGTGACGGATTTAGGGTGATGAGAAGAGAAAATGTTATTATTTTAATTTCGTATTAGTATGTTTTGATTACTTGAGTTTATGTTAAATCATTTATCATGTAATGCTTTATAACTAATATGATTTATTATAAGTTTCAGAATTCTCTAATCTAAACCCGATATCTAAACCTCCACCCAACGGAATTCACCATCTTTGTTCTTGTTTTAGTTTTATTTGTTCTTGTTTCTTGCTTTAGATAATAAAAACCAAAAATCTCAAAAACCCAATTTATTCTTCTCTCCTTCTTTCCCCCAATCGAAATCACACTAATAACAAATCTCTCCCTCCTTGTGTTCGACCCGTATTTGCCACGTCTTCATTGACACCGTGCACTTGCGGTATAAATTTAATTCTCATCAATGTCCCGAGGACTTTATTGATGGGCCTTATTCGTTATCGGGATATCATAGAGCCTTGTATGCCCGATCGTGTCTTGCGTCAGTTAGGATATGTTCAGGTGATCCCGGTTGACATCCCGACACCAGAGCATGCGGTGCGGTCTGCGACTGCAGCGACGTACGACGTCAGGTTCCCCGCTTCTACATCGGAATCGACTTGGCGGACATTTCCGAGATCATGCCGACTGTTCCTTGGCGACTTCAGACGTAGTCGCGACCCCTCCGAGTGTGATGCACGTTATCTTGATTGGTTCGGTAGTTACTCACATCCTGTCATCGTCCGTGGTGCCTCCCAGAGAGCAGATCGACCACCAGATAGGACGTGTGGCGATCTGGTAATTTTTTCATTTTATCTATATTTATTTGTACTGTAGCTTTTGTTAATGTACGCTAATGTTAATGTTATGTGCAGTGGATGGGTAAGATGATACGGGTTGTAGAGCCAATCTTGCAGATGGGGGATGAGCTGCCAGACGATGCCAGAGCTGCATGCGGAGATTTGGATGAGATCATACAGTCGTGGCATACTCAGTTAGGCATCTCCGACCATGATTCAGATGATGAGTAGGCTGATCTGTTGTACCGTACTCTTAGTATTTGCATTTATATTTGTTTATCTGTCGTACGTTTATTATTTGTATTTTTGTTTGTGTTTGCTAACATGTCGTACGCTTATTGTTTGTATTTGTGCTTGCTTATCTGTTGTACGCTTATTATTTGTATTTGTGTTTGCTAACCTGTCGTACTATAATGCAAATAAAGCAAACATATCAAAACATATTACATAATAAAGCAACACTATATAATGTACAAACATATCAAAACATATTACATAATTGTACAAACATATCAAAACATATTACATAATTGTTGCCAATATGCTATCCTATTTTGGTACTCCAGCTCCCATCCAATAACACTCTCATCTCGTATTTGAAACCATAGAGTCGTTATAGGAGGTACAGGGAATCCCTCATTCAATTCCAAACGAATGTAATGAGCGTAACTCCCTAAATAAGCAATAATCAACTCTCTGCACGGTCTCGTCACGGTAGGCAGACTCTCCTAAGGTAGAACTGTAAGACATGGGTACAACGAACCATCATTTCCGAGAGAGAAGAACATAACTGCACACTTGTAAAAATTTGCAATGGGAAACAAGTCCGTCCACGTCTCCATGTAGTGATTCTCGCCACAAGGTCCCCCACCCCAATTAATCCGGTGACGAGCCTGCGCCACACCGTCGTAGTATACGTGCTCATAAAAAGATGGATTCGCAGCTATCTCATTTGAAATGGAACGACGGGCGAGTTGCCAATTGTCTTCACCACCATGGAAAACATCGGCGACACATCGAAATCCACAGTTTCCATCAGGACGTACATCATTCCACTGGTGTAGGAATGGCATAATGATTCCTGGAATCCTATCCGCATATGGGAAGTCGTCTACGTCAGCCCGCCCAGTCACTACAATATCAACAAAAAATACAGTTACATATAATAACAAAAGATACATATTTACTGAAATAAATAACAAAATTATAATAACAATAAATATAGGGATGGTATACCTGATCCTACCCTCACAGACGAAGAACCAGAAGATCGACCACGACCTTTGCTTCCACTACTGGAAGAACGACCACGACCTCTACTCCCACTACCTGAAGATCGACCACTACCTCGCTCTGCATACTCAAACGCACTAGGGTCCCGTCGTGTCGACTTTCCCCTTGGTCGACCTCGTATCTTTGTTTTTACTGCAGGCTCTCTCAAATTCGCATGTTCGGGGTGTAGCTGCTCGAATAAAACCCGAGAGGCAGATCGAATTACGGTGGGGTCACTTCCTGCAATCTCATCAACCAGGCTGCGAAAATGTTCGGCGTCTTGAGCTGCCTGAGACACAAACTCTGCGTTCCCGGCTCCTTCCCCAATGACAAGTGTCCTCCAGAACGAATGAATCTGCTCTAAGTAAATTCCGTTGTCTGATTCAAGACATCCGCGGATGGTACATGCGCAAGGTATCCCATGAGAAGTCAGAAAAGCGCACTCACAACGATATTCAACTTCATCATCTAACTGTTGCATTCTTTTCACCTCCTGACTCGGCAATTGCAAGCAGTGATGCGAAACTCGACCATTTATGTGACGATATAGAGCATGTCCGAAATTAGTCAAATTTCGCCGTCTCGAGTCTTCAAGAGCGTTTCGAATATTCGTCAGCTGCATTTCAATAGCCGCGTTGACGCACTCGAAAAGAGTGTCCAGAGCTGCAGTCGATGTAGAAATCCACTCTTTTAGAGCCGAATGAGCACTTTCGACCCTACAATTCGTGGTGTTCCCAAAATGAAGGACTTTGTTCGTCCAATTCAGCACAAACTTTTCTTTATGCACCAACCACGTGGTGTCCAAATACTCTGTGATAGCCGGCCACGATCTATACAAATCTTTCAGAGCATACACAGCTCTATCATACTCGGCTTCTGAAGTAAAAAGCATGATTTTCCTCCATCTTCCACGCCTCAAAGTCTCTGCCATCTGCTTATTTTTGCCGAATACGTGTAATGCGTAGTTCAATACGTCTTTGTTGATGTGCCATGTGCAGAGTAAATGAGCAGAGTCAAGAAATACCTCTCTCACTGGTCGCATAAGGCCTAACTCCCGGTCTGTTATTATTGCAGTCGGGTTGACAGTCCCCAATAACAGATCTCGCAACTTCTCCATCACCCACAGATAACTGGAGTAAGTTTCATCCATCAAAATCGCATATCCAATAAGGAAATTCATGTTTGTTGGTGTGACCCCAATCATTTCGAACAAATGCATCTTATACTTGTTCGTCTTGTAAGTCGAATCCATGGAGATAACGAAAGGATATGTCCACAACAACTGGACTGACGTCGGATGTGCCAAAAAAGCGTGAGTGACGACATTAGTTTCTGGATCCGCCATAATCCAATGTAAGTACTCACACTGCACTGCTTGATAGAGAAACTGCTGGACGAGATTCCGGTCTTCAGATTTTGTCCTCCTCATGTAATCTCTGAAATTATAAATATGTCTTTGATTTGGATTGTCCTCCGGGAATTTTTCTTTTACTGCCTTCAAGATGTTCCGTGGTTTTGCTTGCGCCTCAGTCATATCACGAACAATCTTCTTCGCCCTAGAACTTAGACCACTAATTTGACGATGACCCTCTGGATAAACTGTCAGTCTGTGGTTGTGATGTCCGTGAGCACTATTAAAAACCAAAACTCATCCATCACGATCTCGTCGCTCCACCACTTTTATTAAGAAACGGCAACCGCAACCCTTTCTTTTGGTGTTTCTTCGAAGTGCAGTATCCATATCCCGAGACTCCATTTGATTTTGCCGGTCGCATCTCAAATAACAATCCATCCGACTATCTGATCTTGTTTTGTACGACGACACGACCAAAAAAAACTCAGCTCCGATAGCTACTTGTTTGGCACATTTACTTGCTTCATCCATTGTTGCAAAGATTTGTGTAGTTTGAAATAACTCACTGTAATCCACTCCATCACCACCGAAATCTTCCAACGGAACCTACAAAAATAAAATCGAAATTAAAAAAAATCAAAAAACATTCAGGCGTCTGGATTAAACGCCTACCCCATGGGGGGGTCTGAGTTAAACGCCCTCCCCAAGGGTGAGGCGTCTGCGTAGGACGCCTGACCGAATGGAAGAACGTCTACTAAAGACGCCTTACCCAAGGGGAGGACGTCTACATAAGACGCCTCTCCCTTTGCGTAGGCGTCTGCGTTAGACGCCTAGGCCAAGGGGAGGACGTCCTACGCAGACGCCCTCACCTTGGGGGAGGCGTCTAATGCAGACGCTCGGCCCAAAATTTGCCCCGCGCCAGACTTACCTCACCGGATGCATCACCCTCCCCAGACATTTTCGTGGTGTTTTTACTGATAAATTATGAATATACAAGATCGTAGGCCTAATTTATAGACACGGGACGATATGGGTATTAAATATATTGTTAAAGGCAATTTGGTAATTTCAAGGGGCAATTTAAGTAGTTTTGGGGCGACGTTTAGTAGTTCCCAAAAACTTTGCTACTTATTTACACATATGTTCATGCAAATCAATGACACTTTAAGGACATGTTCAGGGTTCACTTGTAAACTCGGATGTGTGTTGTGGACTTGTGGCATAACCACGACAATTCAGGGTTCACTTGTAAACTGCACCCACACCTAGGGTTGTGTAACTTTCAGTCCGGGTTCGGTCCGGATCGAATCCGACCGGTCTGGGTTTCGGTTCAGACCCCGAGACAAATTCGATTTTCGATCCAGTCCGGTTCGGTCCGAACTCGGTCCAAAATCTATTTTTCCCCTTAAAAATCTGATCTGATTTGGGTTCGGTCCGATCTTCGGTCTGAACCCCAGAGAGCATCCGAATCCAGTTTGATCTGTGCTCAGTCTGGATCCAGACCGATGTTGACCCCTACCCACACCCATGTGTTAAAATAAAGGAAGCTCATCTCTACAAAGGATGGTACAAAGATATAATGGTTCTCAAAGCCTAATGAAAATAGCAACATCATTGGTGTATGTTTATGCACACATTTTCATGCTTCGAATTTGCAAATTCCCCCAATGTAAATATATAACAATTCAACATCGGAGCTTGTGTCCTCAATATCCCAATGTCAACATTAACGAAACATTGTCCTTTATGTTGTCCTGCAAGCTCATAGATTGACATATGATGTTTTCATCATCTGAAACCAAAAATATATAAACACATTTTGAAGAACACCAGATAAAAACGCCAAAATGACCCTGAATTAAAAAATGGTCGAGTAATGCAAAAACATGAGGTATTGTGTTTTGCGAAATATGGTTTGAAACTAAGGTAATTGTTTTTTCCTCAAATGACCCTGAATTAAATTAGTCGTCAAAACGAAATGAGTTGGGAAAAAAAAGGAAAAGAGATTCAGAGAAGAAAAGAAGAGAGGAAAAAGGACTGAAGTTGCAGACCCGTGAGGGTCACGTGCGGGCGGTGGTGGTAAAATTTTCCCCTCAAATCGAACCCTGCCCGTCCAATGCTGCCCATCCTGCCCGATCTGCCCGCAGCTCTCCCCCAAATCGCTACCCCCTTTCCCGTCCTCTCCCCTTCCCCTTCACCTCTCCCGTCCAGATCGCGAAACCCTAGACCATCCACCCCCGATTCCCACCCCGATTCCATCCAGATCCACCCTTGTTTGCCTGATCCCCCTCTATCTAGGGCCCCCACCTCGACGAGGATTGATGTGCGGGGACGATGGTGCGTGGCTATGCATGGGGAAGCAGGTGAGGAGACCCGTTCCGCTTGGCACATGTGGGGACTCCCTTCGACCGGGAAACCTGCTGTGACTTCTTCTTCTTCTCCGGTTCTCAACGGCTCCGATTCCGACGGCTCCCAGAGGGATTTCTTCCTAAAGGTGGAGCCTTTTAGGGTTTGAGGGAACTAGGGTTTCGGGGGGTGGATCTGGGTTCGGGAATTGATCGGAGTGAGAGAGGGGATTTATTGGTTTCGGCCTTGTTTAGGGTTTCTTTGTGGTTTTGGGTTTGCGAATTCGATTGGTGTTTTTTCTTCTTTTTTCGTAATGAAGTTATGCCTTGTGTGATTTAGGCATATGGTGGTGTTCTTATGACGTACCTGCGTTTGTTCGATTGGTATGTTGTAATTCGTTTTCTGTTCCTGCAAGCCCTTGCTAAGAGTTTTGATTTGTCTTCTGAATTTCACCTGTATAGCTTTCCTTCGATACAATTTTTTTGCTTTGCTCTGCGTTGTTTATGTTTACTATGAGTCGTTCTGTTAATCTTTGTTGTATTTTGCCAATCAATTGGATGCATTCTGTTAGGCGATAGGCTGATAGAAATTAGTCGGTCGACGATACCATTTGTAGATGGCTAACTTGTTTGCAATTTGGTGCATGCTGCTTAGCTGGAAGCTATTTTCTGTAACTTTTAAGACGTACAATGCATTTGGTTGATGGGATTCTGTGTATGTTGATTGTTGATGTTTTTCCCCCCATTAGGAGCCTTATTTTGTTTCTGCGAGCTGTTTGGTTGTATTGGAGTTGGAATCGGAGGTCAGAAAGGCAACATTATCTCGAAGTTCCATTCGTTTTATTTATTCTTTGTAACATCACTGTGGCAATTTAGCTACTAATGCAAAATACATGTATTTAGCTTCTAAAAAAATCAATTATTTCAAAACGGGAATGATGGTTAACTCGGTAATGTATTTCTATGTGTTGCACCACTGTCAGTGGTTTCTCCCTATTTTAGCAATGCATATAGAGTTCCACAATTCTTTCTCTTTCAATGAAAGGTTTATCGTGATTTTTCATTTATTTATTTATTTCAATTTGGAATGATTGTTCAGTTCAATCAAGCATAATTGTAATAATGAACATTTTTGTATTCTTGTATTTCTGGCTTGCTGTCTATCATTTGTTCTGAACTCTGCAGTATATTTTGTCTGCCAACCATTATTTCATGTTTTCTGTTCTAAATGTTTTGGCCCAGTCCCTTTAGACTTCTTTTAAATGTTTTATACTTACAAGCCTATAACTAATTTGTGGTTGTGATGTACCTGGCCTTATTTATGTAATTCTTTTTTCTTTAAGGATGGACGCAAAATCCGTGTAGGTGACTGTGCACTTTTCCAATCTGGCAGTTCTCCAGCATTTATTGGAATAATTCGCTGGTTCTCTTCCACCAAAGACAACCGTCTCAAGTTAGGTGTAAATTGGTTATATCGACCTGCTGACATAAAACTCGTTAAAGGAATTTTTCTTGAGGCTGCGCCGAACGAAGTCTTTTATTCGTTTCACCAGGATGAAATATCGGCCGAATCATTACTTCATCCCTGTAAAGTCGCATTTCTTCGTAAAGGTGTTGAACTTCCTTCAGGAATATCATCATTTGTATGCAGGAGAGTGTATGATATTGCGAACAGGTGTTTATGGTGGTTAACTGATCAAGATTACATCAATGTAAGTCTTTGAATATGATAGCTATTTTTTTCTCCAATATCTGCTCACCTTAAATTTGTTCATTTCCACTGTGTTAAAGATTAAGTTGTTTTTTTGACATTTGGAGCATCATGGACTATATCAAAGAGCTATTTAAACGATCTGCATTTCTTTGATTGTGGAATCGCAGATGGTCAGTTGCATTTGCATCATTTGGGTCAATTGGAAACAACCTCACTGTTTTACAGTGGTAGGGTTTCGTACATATGACCCCCCTACCGCGCTTAGGCGGGAGCCTCTTCTGAGGCATTGGGGTTATGTTGATGTTGATGTTGATGTTGATCTGCTCACCTTAAATAAATTTACATCTACTATTCTGTCGAGCAGGAACGACAGGAAGAGGTTGATCAACTTTTAGATAAAACACGATTCGAAATGCATGCAGCAATGCAGTCAGGTGGTCGTTCCCCGAAATCATTGAATGGTCCATCTTCTGCGCAGCAGATAAAATCTGGTTCTGATAGTGTACAGAATAGTGGTACTTCGGTTTCATTGCAAGGCAAGGGAAAGAGGAGGGAGAAAGTGGAACAGGGCTTAGACGTTATAAAAAAAGAGCCCGTCCACAAGGCTGACGATGGGGATTGTGGTAATCATATACTTGAAGGCAAGATAAAAGCTGAAGTTGCCAAAGTAACGGAGAAAGGAGGTCTTGTGCATGTTGAGGACGTGGAAAAACTGATAAATCTCATGCAGCTAGATCGAGCTGATAGGAAGATTGATATAGCTGGGCGGATACTACTCGCTGACGTAATATCGTCAACAGATAGATTTGATTGCCTTGGTCGGTTCGTGCAACTCAGAGGTGTGCCTGTCCTGGATGATTGGCTTCAGGAGGCTCATAAAGGCAAGATTGGGGATAGTAGCAGCCCTAAGGAAAGTGATAGATCTGTTGAGGAGCTTCTTGTGGCCCTTCTACGTGCCCTCGACAAACTACCTGTAAATCTTCATGCTCTGCAGACATCTAACATCGGGAAGTCTGTGAATCATTTACGAAGTCATAAGAATCCAGAAATCCAGAAAAAAGCTAGGAGCCTCGTTGATACCTGGAAGAAGCGTGTCGATGCAGAAATGACAAAAATCAGTGATGCAAAATCTGTTGCACCTGGTCAGTCTATTACATGGTCTGGGAAATCAGGTTTCTCTGAGTTGTCCAAAGGCTCAGTTACTCAGCCTTCTGCTTGCAAAAATTTACCAGTTAAATCTGCTCATGGCGAGGCTGCTGTTAAATCTTCGCCATTGCCGGCAGGTTCTTCCAAATCTTCGTCGAAAGATGTGCTGTGCAAAACTACAGGTACTAGTGGTAATATGGACTTGCAATTGGCAGCAATTAAGGAAGAGAAAAGCAGTGGTTCTAGTCAGTCTCAAAATAACAGTCAATCATGTTCCAGTGGTTATGCAAAAGGCACAGGTGCTTCGTGGAAGGAGGACGCAAAAAGTTCAAATTCTGGATCTTTGAAGACTAATAAAACTTCTGGTGGTTCAAGCCGACATCGGAAGTCGAACAATGGGCTTATTGGAAGCGGTGCCTCTGGGGTGCACAAGGAACTGAATACTAGCAAGTCCAGCCCTTTCAATAGAAACAGCGCCTCTAGCAAAGTATCACAGTCTGGACAACCAGAACGTTTCCCTGATGTTCCTTCCGATCATGGTAATTGCCATAGATTGATAGTCAGGCTTCCAAACCCTGGCCGTAGTCCTGCGCGGAGTACCAGCGGTGGTTCTTTGGAAGAACCTTCCACCATAGGCAGTAGAGCATCATCACCTGGTGCTTCTGAGAAGCACAACCATACTGATCGAAAGATAAAAGTGAAAGGGAGTTCTTTTCAGGCTTCCATTATTGCAGATGGGCACAAAGATTCATGGCAGAGTGGTGACGTGAAAGGAACATCTATGTCTGCTGAAGGGGGTCGATTAGCAATGACCACTAGTGACGTTCGTGGTAATAATAATGCAAATGGGAAACCAAATACCAAGTTTGGAAGTCCCTCTTCAAATGAGGGACACCTGTTTACTGATACCAAGGTAGGGAAATCACGTGATCCCACTTTCAGTTCAATAGATGCATTGATTGAAAGTTGTGCCAAGCATTCTGCGCCACATGCTCCGTTATCTGCTGGAGATGATCTTGGTATGAATTTGTTGGCTAGTGTAGCAACTGGAGAAATGTGCAAATCTGACACATTCTCTCCTACCACTTCTCCTTTAGGGAATTCAACGACAATGGAGGAGCCTTCTGATGCAACTGAGGCTAAATCAAGATCAGGTCACGACGTCATGGACCACAGTCCAGGTCAGTATACTGATAAGGTGAGTACAGACACTGAGAAGTGTGTGCATGTTAGTCCTTCAGTGACAAAGGAAGAATCCTGGAACTCCCACACTACACCTAATTGTCATGGTGACGACAAACAAGCAGCAATACACCAGGAGGACACTTCTATGGTAGACCATGAGGAGTTGCATAAGAAGTTGAGGCACAAACCTGATGAAGAAACTACCAGTGAAGGGCAGTCTGTGCCAGTTTCTCCATACGTGAAAGAAGATAATATGGAGATCGATGGGGCTGATAAGTCAGATAAACAGTCAATAGCTGACAACTTGAACGAGGGCAAGTTCAAGGTAAAAGGCCGACCGTTGGAGAGACTCAAACCGATTATAAATTTAGGCGAAAAGATAGCTGAAGCGAATGCTGCTTCAGGCAAAAGGTCCGATAAAAAAGCTTCAGAAGAGGTACAACTATGCCATTCTGATACTGCCATAGAGCAAAAACTTGCAGTGATTGAAGAATCAAATGCTGTTGTTGCACCTGAAGAGAATCAGTTGAGTGCTGCTGTTCCGACCAACGCTTGGACTGTAGACAACACTGCTGGTGCTAAAACCTTGGTGGGTTCTGGTACTGGTGCACCAAAAGGTTCTGATGAAATGATGGATGCTAAAATGGAGGACGTAAAAATAGAAAGCCACCCAGAACCAAGTGACCACAATAAGGACCAAGGTAATGATGCCTCTCTGTCCCATGACAATCAAGTTACAGTGCCTGCAGCTTCAATCCACGCAATGAAATGTGAGAAGGATTTGAGTGAGAAAGATATTATTAATCGTCCGACCGGTGCAGCAGATGCCTCAGAAGATCCATCCGGTGTTCCTTCCCATGAGACTAAAAAACGTGATGATCAAATGATTCAGAGGTTGCCTGAATGTGAAGTTGATCAAATGGAGATAGCATCTTCTGCTGATACTCCTCCCAGTTCTCGTGGACCAGAAAGTGCAGCAACGCATGGTTTTGATTTGAATGAAGGTATCACTGTTGACGAGGCAAACCAAGGTGAACTAGCTGTCTCAGCTCCACCAAGATGTTCTTCTGCTTTTCCTTTGCCTGCTCTGGTGCCCTTCACTGCTCCCTCTGTATCAAATGGTTCTCCTATCCCAGTTACAGTGGCTGCCCCTGCGAAGGGTCGTTTTGTTGCTCCCGAAAATCTTTTTCCATGTAAAGGTGAGCCTGGCTGGAAAGGTTCCGCTGCAACCAGTGCTTTTCGCCCTGCTGAACCTCGGAAGGTGCTTGAGATGCCACTCAGCGCTTCACAAGCCACCCATGATACTAATTCTGTGAAGCATGGCCGACCAGCATTAGACATTGACCTGAATATTCCCAACGATAGAGTTTTGGAGGATGTGGCTACCCACTGCTCTATCCAAGGTACTGCTTGTGGATCTGGGCCCCTTAGCAGTGGTGAAGCACCAGTAAAAAATGTCCTAGGGCTGGATCTTGATCTTAACAAAGTGGATGATATCCCAGAGAATGGACAGCCTTCGGCAAGCATTAGCAGGAGACTAGAACCTTTACTACCTGCGCGACCTATATCTGGAGGGTTCCCTCATAGAGAAAGTGGCTTGAGGGACTTTGATCTAAACAACGGACCAGGTATTGATGATGTAGGCGCAGAACCAATTCCCCGCAGTCAACAAATGAAAAACTCTAGTGTGCCACTCCTACCCTCCATTGGTGGCATGAGAGTGAACAATACCGAGCTGGGGAACATGTCTCCTTGGTTTCTTCCTGGTAATGCTTACTCAGCGGTTGCAATTCCCTCATTCCTACCTGACAGGGGAGACCAGACTTATCCTATTGTTGCTACGCCTGGGGTCCAAAGGTTTATGGGATCTTCTGGTGGGTCTTTTGGTAGTGATATATATAGAAATCCAGTGCTTTCATCATCTCCTGCCATAGGTTTTTCTCCTGCTGCGTCATTTCCATATGCCAGCATCCCTTTTGGATCCAGTTTCCCATTTGCATCAACTTCTTTTGCTGGAGCGTCAACAGCTTATACAGATTCTTCAGCAGGTGGACCGTGCTTTCCTACTGTTCCATCTCATCAGCTTGTCAGCTCAGCCAATGCTGCAGGAGCATATATTCGGCCAAATGTTATGAGTCTCCAGGAATGTAGTACAAGTGGTGGTGGATCAGAAGGAAGTCGGAAATGGGGCAGGCAAGGTCTTGATCTTAATGCTGGTCCAGGAAGTATGGATACTGAGGGCAGAGATGAGAGGTTGGCATCCGCCCCAAGGCAACTCTCTGTTGCTGGTCAACTTGCATTTCCAGAGGACCAAGCTAGACTTTTCCAGCTAGCGGGGGGTGCTGTGAAAAGAAAAGAACCGGAAGGAGGACGGGAAGCCGAGAGATATAATTACAAGCAACCATCTTGGCAGTAGTGGAAAATCTTTCAGGAGTCAATGGCATGAGGTTTTGGTGAGCTACTAGTTTATTTTATTTTTCCTTTCACCTTTGTCTCATGGCTATGAGATTGTGTTAGTGTTTATGATACTGTACTTTTGTAATCGTTCCATATTGTTAAGTTATAGCTTCAATTACAGGTCTGGCGTTTGTTTTGAAGGCTCTCTTCTTTGTCTTGTTTTTACTGATCAGCTATGCTTTTCAACTGCAGGTCTGTTATTATTTTTCCTTGTTAATGGTGTCTTATGGCTATGTCCATTTTTATTGTGTCAAAGATTATGTTTTTTGGCATTTGGAGCATCATGGACTATATAAAATGGCTATCTAAACGATCTGCATTTCCTATCAGTTGGAAACATCTTCACTGTTTTACAGTGGTAGGGTTGGGTACACCCGACCCCTCTTACCTTGCCTAGGTTGGAGCCTCTTTTGAGGCATTGGGGTGATGTTGATGTCGATGTCGATGTTGACTGGTGTCTTATGGCCAGGCGTACAACTTTCTATGAGGGTTAAGTTCCAAGTAATTTTTGTAAATGCTGAGATCGTATGTTTCTACATGAAATGCTTTCATGCTTCTAGTGCTCTCTTCTTGCAGTATGTTTGGTCATTTACCCTGATAAATTGAAGCTTTTGGAGGTTCAATTTAGTCACCTTACAAGTTGGGAGATCAGTATTCTTAACTATTAATGTAATGTAATGTATCTTTTCCTCCAAATAACTGTTATCCATTAACCTCAGAAAGGCTCAAGTAATTTTTTTCAGCTGAGCTGCTATGTGGGGCTATTTGATTCATTCACCCTTTTATTCATACCATTGAACTTCCTTAGCTTATGGAGTCTTTCAGGTATGACCTTGTTTACTAATGGATTGTTCTGTGCTTTTGTTTGTTTATCTTCAAATAAAACTGATGTTGATTTATATAGTAATGATTTGGATTTCTAGAAGCTCTCATGGTTTTTTTCCTCTTTTCCTTTGTGGTGGACTTAATTAGTGGTCTTTCATTTGACCTCTTTTTTGTTTGCAACTCTTTGTGAGACCATACCTTCCCCTCTTATGTACATTTATTTATGACTTGGAATGAGGGTTGGAGTGACGTTAATAGGAGGGGAAAGGGTGGAGTACACACGTTTTCCATGCGATATTTTGCCTCCTTGATGATTCCTCTTTCGCTACTTTCATTTGAAACGATACCTCGCTAAATATATTTCTTATAAAGTTTTGGTAATGCACATTAAGGACCTTTGTCTATCTTTTGTTATTGTGCTGTCATTTGCATCTTTTCACCACAAGTACGCTAAGCATGTTTTGTTTCAGTTCTCCAATGAATTTTCTGATTATTTTGCTATTTTTCCCTCAATTGCATCTTTTCTTGATGCTCATCTTCATTTTATTTACTTGCCAATTCATTGAACTTTTTGTTGCATCTTTGGTCTCTTTTATAGTATGATTTCTTGTGTGAATTCTTATTATGTTGAGTCATCCTTTAAACCTGGAACATTTTAATTTTTGGAATTAAATGGAGTGCCCTTAGACAATTAAATGTGATGTTTTAGTTTATGTGATTGTAACAGGTTTGTTGGCTAGATTTCGGCTAGAGAAACCCAGTCAACGTAATGGTCCCAAAGTCGTCTTATGACATTTGGTAACCTTCACGTAGAACCATGTATACATTGGCTTAGGTTTAGTTTATTTTTTGAACAATTTTCACTAATGTTTGACATTATTATTTAAGAATTTTGTGCGCATGCATTTCTTCATCTATTCTGGGAAAAATGCCTCGTTTCCATCCCTCCTGAGGCTGCTGGCGTTGGTGTTATTTATCTACACCATCAGTTGTGGATGTTTATGTGCATCAGTGTTAGAGTCTTGAGTATCATGTGTCAATTTTCATTTGAAAAAATCTTATGAAAACTTGAGGATTTCTTGGGAAAATGCAGGAACTCTATGTAAAGAGGGGACAACCCACAGAATGTGGAGAGTAGGCGTGGTACATATTTTTGGTTTGTTATTCTTCTAGTTCAAAATCTCCAATCTCATTTTTCGTTCTATTCGTTTATCAAATGATCAGCTTTCATGTTGAATCTTCTTATCTTCCATGGATGTCCTCAAATTGCCCAAATATACAATCATAGAATAGACTCAAAGCCAGGCAACAGGTATTGCAACATGTCAGAAAAAAGTACAACTCCAAAGTTGGTGTGAAGTTGATACTTTCGATTTTCGAATGCTTCAATTCTTTTTCACATCTCGTAATTCCTGGGGATTATATTAATATTTGTCGTTAAATTCCCGGTGAGTATATTAATAAGAAAGGCGGAGGACACAGATGCAAAAGGGCCTCTTTGGAAAGTAAATCTGTGGCAGGTGCCGTACGCTGTTCGACATAAAATATAATAATATAAAACGAATAAAGGTGTAATTAAAAAGAGTCTCGAGTCACGCATGAGTTTGTACCCACGTGTCTTTTGTACTTGAGATTGTGAGGTATCAATCAATGACCGCAGCTTTATGGCTATAGCTGCAGTTTGTAACAGTTTATTGCAATTTATTGTTTCGAGAACACACGATATGTCCCTCGGATTCCACGTCATAATCTACGAAGTGCACAGATATTATTCTTACTATTATTAATATTATTATTTGATGACCTAAAGTGCTGAATTATAATATGTATATCTAACACCATAATCAAGGCTATCTGTCACGTAGGGTTGCAAGTGAGGTTGGTTTTTGTTTGTCTTGCTGCTATTTGTCCTGCTTAGTGAGTAAATTGGACAGGATGAGGCAGGACAACAAAAAGAAAAAAACGCTACCCAACGGTTATGCAGGTTAAGTTAGTTCAATTGAGTATCTTATATTTTTGTAAAATAAACCATGTAAAATCATGACAAATTCATATATATATATATATATATATTCATAATTTTATACATATATATACATACATACATACATACATATATATATATATCACAAAAAACCTTTATACGAAAAATACATATAACATCTATAGTTTCACAATATATAGATATTATAATTTGGTTAAGTTAGGTTTAAATTTTAATACTAAACTCATAATTTCATATTTATAATAAAATATATATTTATAAAATTATGAATATATATTAAACGAGTGGTGCGTTAGGCAGAACGACTGGACAAAAAAACTCGCAACACATTCCATTTATTGAGTGGGTTGGCGGGTTGGTCCGTTGTGAAATTTTGGTTGCAATCCGCCTTATGTGAGGTGGGGGCTATACCCAGGAACGGACCCACGCCTAGGGCAGGTGGGGCAGCTGCCCCACCCAGATTTCTCAAAAAATATCCCTAATTTTTTTTTGCAATCCACATTTCTCATTCCCAGCCGACTCCTCCTCATCCCTACCCTAAAATCTTTGATCTCCTCCTCAGCTCTTCCAGTCGCTCCCCCTACTTCGTGCGGCAGCCGACTCAGTCACGCCCAAACCCAATCCTCTCCTCCTAATGGGGCTACAATTGGTGGCGTGGTGCAAAAGAAGGCGAGCTCGAGAGTCGGGATTTTGGTGAAGAGGGAATGGGGAACAAAATCGGAGTGTGTTTGGGATGGTTGTTGCTTTGTGCATGTGTCGTTTTCGAAAGTAAAACGAAGGAAAGGTTTAGGGTACAAGAGATGAAGAAGAAACAATGGTTGCAGCACAACTGGAAATTTGCAAGCCAATTTTTTCTTAGGCTTGAAATTCTTCTCTCTTTTGGGATTTGGGGTTTTGATGGTTTGGGGTTTGATTCTCAAGTATGGGACTCAATTTCTTATTTTGATGTAATTTTGTTCTATGACCTTGTTCTATAAATTCTGACCACAAAAATGATTCCTTATTCATTTCTTTCAAGTATTGAGGTAATGTAGTTTGTTCCGTTCAATTGCATACTAATTTATCTTCAAAGCCATAGAATATTGTCGCATGGTTATTGGACATTATATTATAAATGACTTTAAATAGCTGTAATATATTTGATTTATTTCCATTTCCAGTAACATAGAGATTGTTGTCTGATTCTACATATATTACTATCCCATTTATTAGTTTGTATCTTTACACGAATTATACCTTTCAGATTTTTGTGTTAATTACTAATCGAATTAATTAATAGGTTATTGCGGTTGTGCTTCCTTTTGTGAAGAATATTTCTGAAGATTATATATATTCTTAACAAAGATAAAGACTTCTCTCAAATTGAAAGTATGTTTTTTGGATTAAAAAATCATTTTTAGAACTTACAATTACTCATGTCAAATTTCTCATAATTGGTAATGACTTTTATTTATATTTTTTATGTTACATTATTTAGTTAATTAGTTATTTAACTGATGTGTCGTTATGGTTAAAAATATTTTTCTTTTGGATGTTTGAATTTTAATGTATTCAGGTTTGGAAAAAAATTAAAAATAAGAAGGATTTTTCAATTATTTATTTATTTAAAAAATTATCCTAAACTTGTGTGTCTTCCAAAAAAAAAATCTACCCAAGTCGAGAGAGTAAATAAATACTCTTTAGTTAGAGCTCATTTGCATCTACGGCTCGACGCATCACTTAGGTGAATTTTTTCATTAATTTGTCTTACTTTTGTTATTTGAAAATTTTAGGTGGTCAGAAATCCTAAAAAAGTAAAATATCGAGGCGAATCAAACTCCTAAAGATAAAAAAAATCCACAGGAATCAGAATTTGAAAAGATACAAAAAAATCCAAGGGATTAGAATTTCAAAAGATTCTTAAAGACCATGAAAATATCTGAATCCACGACTATCATTGTCTTTAGCACCGCATAAGCATCTATCTACGAATGGAAGTGTGGCAGATCTCCATACACTATTTGTAATAAATATATAATACGTTGCAACATAATTGCATAAAAGTAGTGACAAGATGGGTTTTTTAATCTAAATTTAAATCTAAATCAAACTAATTTGGTAAAACAATTTCAACCCATGCCAAAAATAAATTATTTTAGTTCCGATAAATTTAAACTTAAGATTGCATCCTTTTCTATTATTTTTTGATCACTTGTAAAATATAAAAGTTAAAAATGACGAAAACATTAGGGCTTTTGACTAGGTACACGTACACCTTAAGTAATTTTTTTGAGTTTCGCACGTGTGTTTTCGTAATTATCTAAGTTACACCTCCGAGCTAGTGAATTTGCTTATATAGACGTGTCAGTTTGAGTACTACTTCTTGATTGTATACACCTTCAGTTCGTAAGACCATCCGCAGTCATGATCTTTATAAAAATATCATCTTAATTTTTTTCCACGTTAGTTTTTTCACAATATTTATACACAATCTCTTTCTTTTTTCATTTTCTCAACCATAATCTTTATAAAAAATCATACGGTCAAATCAACTATTATTTCCTCCAACTCATTTCTTACATTTTACAAATAAATATAATTGTTGGACAAAGACTTGTAAAATTATTGAGAGATTTGTAGATATATATATGTAATTCAAACTTGGTAGTTATAGACTTGGGTATCGGCCCGTCCCATTAGGCAGTAGTCGGGCCCGATATTAAAAAAAATAGACTGGTCGGCCCGTTTAGCTCAGATTACGCCCTACCCAATACCCAGGTCTAAGTAGTTCTTCGATTTAAGTTAACCACTAAAATATAATATTTTCAAAACACAATATTAATATAGCAATATGAGTGTCAGTGGAACATGAATTTTTTTTATAGTGATTTCATTACAATTTTATTATTTTTATTTGTAAAATATCTGTAGTGGAATTAACAACATTTATATTATTTCTTTATCCTTTTCTCTCTCTTAATAACAACTTTTACAAAATAAATGTATTAAAATTAAAAAATAAAAAAATAAGCGGAGGAAACACACATTACACGCTCCAAATCAACAATGGGGCGTGTAAACATACAATTGGGCATTTGGGAGTGGAATAAAGTTTTTTTATTTATACTAGCTCATTACAAGCCTCTTCACGATTATTTTTCCCCTCCACAAAAAATGCTCTGACGCACTCAACTTTACGTACAAGTTCGGAATCTTTGATCTAAACCAAAGTTTAATTTGTTTTGAATCTTTTGACCCAAATTTAAAATTTTAGTTCGAGTGTGGTTCAGAGAAATTTGAAATTTTGACCAAATTTTCATCTCCACTAAGAAAAATTGACCAAAATATCTATCTTCATACAAGCCAAACCTTCTCCGCTCTAAAACCCCGTTTAGGTGCGGCAAGGGGAGTCCTTTCATATAATTGGGGATTTATAAATATCTAAATTACAAGTAGCAAAACGTGGTGAAAAATTTAAAAGCTAAAAAAACCAATATCAAGGGAGCTTTTTGTGTAAATATGTCATTGAAAGTTTGAGGTAAATTTTTTAAAAAAAACTATTCATGTTGTTGTAGTTTGAGGTTAAACAAATTGAGTGTTCTCCTTCAAGCAATTTTGAAAGATGCTTTTGATGCATAAAAAGGAAAAAAAACATAATGTTTTCTGTACTTCTGTGAGTCTTCATGGAACATAGAAAATAAAAAAATGGAGAAACGAAATTGTATACCATGCCTATTGAAAATATAACAAAATCAAACTGTTTTAGAATAAAATCTCCATATATTTCAAAGAATTATTTTTCAAAAAATACATTAGCAATATAAGCACTTTTTTGAAGTATACACGAAAATACAAGAATTCTCTAGTGAGCTCAGGGCTTAATTTAGAAAAATTAAGTTTCCACAATATCCACCACTCATTTCAAATTGTAAGGTATATTTAGAAAAAAACGGTTATGCTAATGAATGGTGAGATTAACTGAAAATAAGATCCAATGGTGAGATTATATGGGGTTTAAACTAAATTTGATGAGTCATGGACTCACTAGAGCTTAACCCCACGAAAATATATTATAAACAGGAAATTGTAAAATTATATATTCCTCGCTGTGTAACGTCCAATAGAATTTGGATATGAAATAATATATTAGATTTATAGAACAAGATGTAAAATAGAAATTATTGATACAACTTAATTTTTAGAGATTGTCCATTTTTATTGTGTCGAAGATTAAGTTGTTTTTTGACATTTGGAACATCATGGACTATATCAAATGGTTATTTAAACGATTTGTATTTCTTTTATTGTGAAATCGTAGATGGTCAGTTGTATTTGCATCATTTGTGTCAATTGGAAACAACCTCGTTGTTTTACAGTGGTAGGGTTGCGTACATCCGACCCCCTACCTCGCTTAGGCGGGAGCCTCTTCTGAGGTATTGGGGGTTATGTTGATGTTGATGATGATGAACTTAATTTTTAGAAAATATTTTTGAAAAAGGCAAAAGAGAAACTAAATTGAGCATTAGTAGAATCCGAACGTAGAAGAATTGACAAACAAAATAACTATTTTAAAGGTGTCGTTGGATGAGTCCGAAAAAATATATATGGTAAAATGATCCAATAGATAAATTATGCTGAATAAATGCAAAAATAAAATACCTCAAGACTTTTTTTTAATGAGGGTGATTGTCGACGCAAAAGATTAAAAAATGTAAATCAAACCTATGGAGGATTGTTACTCGAAAAATATAAAATACAAATAGATAAAGTACGCTAGCATAAATAAATTCTTAGAAGAGTCTTCACATAACAAACATGTGATCCACATCTGTATTTTGCGGCTCAAGTCAGATTGAATTTGGGTGTTAGCATTATCCACTACCTGTCTTAGCTGTAGATTCATATACATGTAATTATAGATGTGAATTTTTGTTGAAAAATAATGAGAAGATACAAAAATTAATATGTTAGTGGTGTTTTTATGCAAATATGACATTAAAAGTCATTAAAAAATACAATTAAGTAAGAGGAAAATGAGTTTTCTATTATATAGTTATACTATAGGTACGAGTGATAATCAAATAGAGAAAATTAGGAACTATATTTGACGTTTAGGTCATAAAAATACACATTTCATTTATTGCATTGGTGGCTATCGATATCACGAAAAATTACATGAATGTGCACATGTATTTGTATGCACTTATTTTAGTCGACATGATGGCTACACCTGATATAGTAAATATTAAAACAATACTCCCATCAGTATAAATTGGATATGAGAATCGGATATCATATCATTTCAACATCAAATACAGATAAAGTGAAAAAACATCTTCATATATCCATATGGAAAATAATTTATGAATTCTTTTTAACACGTCCTTTAAAACGCCCATGACGTGAAGATATATGATTTCTGGTGCTGCGAACGTGAAGTTATTTTTCAGTAATAATAATTTGCCGATAAATTTATGGTGTAACAATCTGGATGTTTATTTATTTGTAATGGATCACAAATTGTATTTCCAATGCAGAAAATATTGTCTCTTGTTGTAATGTATTGAAAATACAATCTATAATGCATCGGAAATAAAATAAAATAAAAAACTTAAATGATGACATATATAATGACAGTAGCACATCGCAAATGCATGACGTCTATGTATCGATTTATTACGTTATACTTTAGTCATATTTAGTCATTGTCATATATTTGGACTTGAAACCCATTCGTCCAATAAATAGGACAAGTCGTGCTGATTTCCGGTTTATCCAAATTAGAAAAATCCAAAATAAAATCCAAAAATTCCACTCCCGCCATCTCTCACTCCCCAACGCCCCACCAAAACGCCCCCAAACCATCTCTTAATTACACATCCTACCACTCCCCTCACTCCCTCCCTCCTCAAAAGTCAAAACCCTCCTCTCCCAAACCCCAAACCCTAACCCCCATCCATGGCGAAGCGCAAGCTCTCCAACGCCGTCACCACCCCGGACGTCTCCGACCCCGACGGCTCCTCCTCCCGCCGCCTCCGCGGCCGTCCCCGCAAGACCCCTGACTCCTCCACCCCCCAGGCCACCACCAACCCCATCCCCGGCGCCCCCCGCGGCCGCCCCCGCAAGGTCAAGCCTATCGTCGTCCCCGACTCCGCCGTCGTCTCCAACTGCGAGAGGGAGATGAGGTTGGTCGTGGCGGAGGCGTCCCCATGCTCGGCCGAGGCGGTTAGGGTTTTGCCTTCCATGGATGCGGTTGTGAAGGTGTTTTGCGTGCATACCGAGCCCAACTACTCGCTGCCGTGGCAGCGGAAGCGGCAGTTTAGTTCGAGTAGTAGCGGGTTTGTTATTGATGGGAGGAGAGTGCTCACGAATGCGCATTCCGTTGAGCATTACACGCAGGTTAAGCTGAAGAAGAGGGGGTCCGATTCAAAGTATCTGGCTAGGGTTTTGGCGCTCGGGACGGAGTGCGATGTTGGTGAGCGGGTGGTTTTCTTTCGGTGTATTTTGTTTCTGATAATGTGCTTATGTTGTCATTTGAGAAGTTGAAGAAATGACTGGGGGTTGACTGATTCAGACTTAATTTGAAAGTATCCAAGTTGTGTCCCCTACATGCTGATTCAATTTAACTTGGATTGTCTTTCCACGTGACTGATTAGCGACCTACAAATGTGCATTGTAATTGTTAAAATGGAATAGAAACTCCAACTTAGTGGAAGCATTATTCAAGCATCAATATTATCAGTCAAAAAAAAGTCCAAGGAGTGAAATATTGTTGAACTTTTAATTATAGATCTTGAAGAGTTGAGATGCCCAGCTGCTTTAAAGAAAAAGAAAGAAGATAAACTTACTGTCAACTACTCTGAACTTCTATACATTAACATGATGTTTATGTTACTGATAAAACAATGTTGTTTATGTCATTTGATATGCATTTTTTCTCATCAAACCTTCAAAAATGGAATTGCGTTTTGAACTTTGTATTATGTAATATCACATTTTCTGTTTTTTCTAGAGCTTGATTTCAGCAAGACAATAGCTTTACCTCTGATCTCAAATCCCCTGACTTTTAGGGCTTCATATGATTTTTCACTTGAATTTACATGATGAGAAAGGAACCCACATGATATCAGCCTTAGCTGTGTCATATCCTTGACTTATGAGCAATTACTAGCAGTTGCTTTTAGTTGTCCTTTTGCTCTTTTGCTGGTAGATTATGTAAGCCCTGTGATCCCTTTGCTGACCTCTGTGATGTGCTGGAACAGCTATGCTGACTGTAGATGACGACGAGTTTTGGCATGGGATTACACCAGTCGAATTCGGGTCTTTACCTACTCTTCAAGATGCTGTTACTGTTGTTGGATACCCTATTGGTGGAGACACAATCTCTGTAACTAGTGGTGTTGTATCACGCACAGAAATCTTGTCTTATACACATGGTTCAACTGAGCTGCTGGGACTGCAGGTCTGATTTGCTCACTTCATATCCATAATTTTTTCTTTCTTTCAAATTTGATCATTTATTGGTTCCTCTTTTGCTTTTATAAGGAGGGGTGTCATTAAGGCTGTTAATCTTTGTCCATTCCCCTTGTGTTTGATGCTTAAGCTTGTGTTATCATTTTGCATTTGTTCACATACAGATAGATGCTGCTATAAATTCTGGTAATTCTGGTGGGCCGGCTTTTGGTGATAAAGGGAAATGTGTAGGAATAGCCTTTCAGTCTCTTAAACACGAGGATGTGGAAAACATTGGCTATGTCATACCTACACCTGTTATATTGCACTTCATAAAAGACTATGAGAAGTCAGGAGAGTATACAGGTATGGCAAGTGTCCTTTTTAATGTTTTTTCTTAAATACTACCTTTCTCAAACTTTGCTTTATTTAGCATGTACATTTAGTTCAATTTATCAACATTTGTGGCAGTTTTAATATATTCTCAAGTGACAATAATAATATATGGGTTTGAGCTTATTAACAGGGAACTTAATTTTATTGGTTATTGAGCTGGCATCTAGCAAAAGAGATGTATTCGTTGAATTCTTTTATTGGTTACTAACATGCTAAAACATATTTAAACAGCAAAGTTCATCCACTTTCCAAAGATTTTGCCAAGTTTCTCTTGATTTAGTTTGTCTTTCAAATTTTTTACTGGTTCTTTTGGGCATTTTATAATTGATAGGGCCTTCAGATTTTGTTCCGGTTATAGATAAGGAAAATGTACATCTTAGGTGACTACTATTGTTCTAAAAGTAAAAACCAGGTATCTTTAACTGTGTGGAGTTCAACAACTTTATTCTATATTTAATTTGATTAACGAACCACACCTGAAAATTGGCAAAATTTAGAAATACGATGTGGTTTTCATGTAGATGGTTAAGGGTGATTAAGATTTTGCATATATGCCATGTGGGAGTGCCAAACAAAAAAAAGCCATTTGGTACTATGCCATTCAAAATTTCTAATAAGTAAACAAACTAATACGGAAACATGGTCGCTAGTTATTATGAAGTAAAACCTGTGAAGCTAATAGACAGTAATCATGGTAAAGAAACAAGAAGTTGAAATCATCAAGCGGTAATTAAGCAATTTGGACAATGACTTGTAGACTAAGGATCACCAACAAAACCGTTGGTCATACGAGAACGTTGGTCACCAACATATGGATGAGGGATTTGCTGGTCTTGGGGGAGGGCATGTGACAGTGTTAGACATTGAGGTGAGGTATTATGGTTTTGCACAGGAGAGACTGAAGGAGATTGAGAAGAAGATATTTGTCAAAACTCTGGATCTTGTCGATACTCTATACCATTATTATTAGCTAGGAGAAGGCAAAGGTTTTATTTGATTGAAACTTTTAAATTATGACACGGAACTACATATGGTGTTAACGAAGTCAACAAATTAGTATTGGTCCTTCTAGCCGTCAATGAGTACTACTTAATTTTTTGATCTTAAGTTCCTCTCCTCCTTAAGAGACCAGCATTTATTAGATGTGTATTACATTAAAGCAAACTGCAATATATGGTACCTGATAGCTTATTAAGGCCAAGTCCAAAAAACCACAGTGTGTAGAGAGTGATATATCAGGTCAATATTTTTGGTTGCAGAGTTGCTTAAAAATTAAAATGTAATATTTGGTTTTGAACATCAATGAGCATTGATGCCTGATTTCTCTCATGATCAAATCAGAGATTCCAGCTTTAATAAGTTCTCCAACATGCATTACTTTATCGTTTAGAACCTTAAAATTTATCTAGTTTTCTTACCGTTATCATTATGGATTTCTTTCCTTGTGAAGGAATATGCTTAATATCTTTCCCGATCATATTTTTATCTGATGTGCAACTTCTTTGCAAGTTTATGACACCCTATGTTTTTCAGGCTTTCCTGTCCTTGGAGTTGAATGGCAAAAGATGGAAAACCCTGATTTACGTAAGTCAATGGGAATGGTACCTCATCAAAAGGGCGCAAGGATAAAGAGAATTGAGCCCACTTCACCAGAGTTTAAGTTTCTGAAGCCCTCTGATATTCTACTCAGTTTTGATGGAGTTGACATTGCCAATGATGGAACTGGTACTCTATTTTTGTGTGTATCTATATTTCACATTTTCATGTTATTTCACTGTTGCTCTTTTCCATATAGATAGAAATGCCAGACCTTTCATTCTTTCAATATAATGTTTCTGAAGCTCCTTTTCTATGAATAGCTGGTGGAACTAATTACTAAGTTTCTTAACCTCTGGTCTATGCTTTGCCTGTCCATTACACTTAACAATTCAAAATTCTCTATGGACGCTTTTCAACATCATCGAACTAGAGCTACTAATGTTTGTTCTGGATTATATTAATGTCTGCACATTACTCAAATGAAGTACATCAGTACATCACACCACACGTTAACTCTCTTCTTTATTCCTAAATTCTCTGCAGTAGCTTTCTTATAGATAGAGGATATCTGATATCTCTACAGAGGATGAAAATTGATTGGCAGGATGTTGCAGTGCACTTTCATCCTTCAATTCTTTATTCCCTTTCACATAATAATTGAATGTCTAGCCGTATATTCTCTCTTCTCACAATTTGTATCTTTAGCTAAATTTAGTTTACATGTTTTGCCGTAGACATGTTCCTTTTGTCTTCGGACTTCTCCATAATACCGTATAACTTTCTCTTGATTATCACGTAAATACGTAATACTGTATTATTAATACTGGTATAAGTTAAAAGTCTACAACAATGAGTTTTAGTAATTGGTAATCATGAATTGTGGATCAGATGGTTGGTTTGGCTGCGGTTATCTTATGTAGTTCGTAGCTTTGACATTTTTGACGGGTTTTACATGTCGCACATCTGGTTCATTTGATTGTGATTCAGCGTTTTACTTTTTGACCTTATTAACGATGGGTTCCGTCCAGGATTACTTTTGGATCACTGAACATATTAACATCTTTAATGAGGTGTCGGGAAAAATGGAGCATGATATCCATGTACCATCTTTTTTATATACATACCAGTGAAAACATCGACAAAGTTGCGAATAATGTATTGAATAAAATTTCCTTTTTGAGTGAAGACCTTGGTGAAATCTTGTTTACCTTTGAGGATTAAATTTTCAACATGGGACAAACTTCTGAGTTAGGGATACCCTTTATCTTGTTTTCCTTGGTGTTGTTCCTTTTCGACATGGTCTTTACATTCCCTATTTGTCTTCTAAAATGCCTGCTTAAGTTTTTTTTGGGTAATTATTTTCCAAGGATTTGGTCCCTCAAGAGTGCTGGAATTAGGCGATTCACGTGCTCGAACCGTGATTCTTGATGAGTTCCATTGCTAGCGTAACGTTACTAGTTTGGGAATTAAACCTTTGTTATTGTTGTAACCATTTATTATCTTCACTAATGGTGTGTTTGGATAGAACTGGTGGAAAGAGAAGAAAAGAAGAGAAGCAAATAAAACATAAAAAAAGAGAAACTTGATTTTTCTCTCTCTTGTTTGGATAGATAGGAGAGAAAATGAGTTCCTCTTGTTTGGATAAGAACATGGTGAGAAATAAGAAATAGATCATGTTGAAATGACTGTATTGCTGCTCATGCATATGCTCTCAATTTTTTGACTCTTTACTAAGTGCAAGTAAGGGTTTGTTCTGTACCCGACTAACAGTTACATAAGAGATCTATGTTTCATTTTTGTTATATGCCATGGTGTTACAATAAGATTATTTGAGTATCATGTACTTTGTCTCTGTCAGACAAAAAAGATCCTAGTTTTTTTCAATTTAATTGAACTTGCTTATTAATGGTACTTCATGGAAAATGTAAGGCTTGTCTTTTATTTACATGCTTCTCTTTGTGAAAGCAACTACAAACTAGAAATAATGCCTCGATTCTTGAGACGAAGGTTTGCATATGTTATTAACTTTCAATGAGGTGATTCTGTAAAGAAACACCATGCATTTCTTAAGTACATGCAACCACACAATCTGGACTATTCATTATGTCATTATGCCATGGTGTCAATGAGACCAAATTTACTGAAGTTTGATGTGCAATCTTACATTTGAACAATGTTGCTTGTGAAATCATCCAGGAGCTGCATATATCTACTTATTTCCAATTTGTGTGTGTTAAGCAAAAAAATATGGCAGCATTACAATCAGTTAGATGGGGTTTTTCCCGTGATTTGATGTGTGACCCCTTCTGTTTTCTCCTCACGTAGTTCCTTTCAGGCACGGTGAACGCATTGGCTTTAGCTATCTTGTCTCTCAAAAGTACACTGGTGAACCTTGTGTTATAAAAATTCTTCGCAACTCGAAACTCTACACATTTAAGATAAATTTGGCAACCCACACGAAATTGATTCCACCTTATGTTAAGGGGAAAGCTCCTTCATATTACATTGTTGCTGGTTTAGTGTTCACTGCTGTATCTGTGCCATATCTTCGTTCTGAGGTATGTATTCTCAAATTCGATTTTTTTAGTTTCCCAATTCAATCAAGATTATTAATTTTCTCCAACCTTCGTTATTTGTCTGATCATTATATTACTAGAAACCTTCGCTGCTTCAGGGTGGCCGTGAAGCAATGCTTAGTCCATTGCTTTGGTGGCCAAAGGGTCACAGAGTCAGAGGCACAAAAATAGCCTCTTTGCCGAAGTCATGGGAATGAATGATTACGTACAAAAATACCCTTCCCAACTCCAGCAATTATTTGGTGGCCATTGTACACCAGGATTATCCTTTATTATATTGTAGTATAAGAAAGCCTACCTCACTACTTAAGTAACTACCATTAATATTTAAACTACACATGACATTGTGGGAATCTTATTTCTGTTTAGCTTTTGAAAATGATGCATGGATTAACTAGCGGTTGTTGTAGTTGGATACCTAAGATCACCATTCTGGAATTTAACATATTGGTTTCATGATTTTGTTTCTCTGCCTTTTCCCAGTTAATACAATTAAGTTATCTTGATATTGTGCTATTGAAGCTTATCCACTTGCATTTCGCCTCTGAAAGTAAACTTAAATGTTGAAGGAGCCATAGTTGGTGTAGATTTGCACAATTTGATGGAATCCTAGGCCGGATGGCTAATAGCTGGGACTTCTGTAATTGACCGCCTGACTTTTGTTTTAGTTGAATTGAAATTTGACTACATTGCGTTGTTTAGAGCACGAGGGATAGGGATAACCATACAAGTACAAGCACAAGCACAAATGCAAAACTTAAAAACAAAGGGAAGGACAGAAATGTGTGGGCACTTTGCTTGTCTTATGCGGAGAGATCATTTTAATTTGTTTGGCTGTGAAGTTTTTCCTTGTTTTATGTAACTGTGGTATTTGCTTGTCTTTGATAGTTGAAGATGGTTATAAAAACAAATTTGATATTTTATCTTTCTTCTAGTGTAAGAAATCTTGTCACAGCTTTAATTCTTTTACAGGGTGGCCAGCATTAATCATGTCATTTCGTGTTTTCAAAACAAACTAATCTGTAGTTCCATTGATTTGCGACGCGATGCCTATTTCATCAATTTGGAAGTTACTGATATTTTAAATGTCGTGGTTTTGAAGAATCTTTTGGGTCCACTAACACTGATGCTAAACGTTTAGAATTCTGAATCCTCCATTTTATCTCAGTATGGAAAGGACTATGAGTATGAGGCTCCAGTTAAGTTGCTAGAGAAGCATTTGCATGCAATGGCCCAATTCGAGGATGAGCAGTTGGTAGTGGTTTCTCAGGTGTGCAGTTTTTTTTATTGTTGCTCACATATTTGGATTTTTTACGAAACTTTTCTCGTACTCATGATATGTGCTGACCTTTTCCATTTTAGAGATTCTTACTCACATTTTTTTACTTCAGGTGTTGGTTGCTGATATCAATATTGGTTACGAAGACATAGTTAACACTCAGGTGATCAATATGGCTGCTATCTTATCAAATTATTGTGTTGACTTTAATTAATCAATTGGTTATGCTATACCTGTTTTTTTCGAGTTATTGTTTCAGTTTTGGATGTCCATTTCCACTATGTCAAAGATTAAGTTATTTTTTGACATTTGGAGCATCATGGACTATATCAAAGGGTTATTTAAACGATCTGCATTATTTTATTGTGGAATCGCAGATGGTCAGTTGTATTTGCATCATTTGGGTCAATTGGAAACAACCTCACTGTTTTACAGTGGTAGGGTTACGTACATCCGACCCCCTCTTACCTCGCTTAGGCGGGGAGCCTCTTCTGAGGCATTGGGGTTATGTTGATGTTGATTGTTTCAGTTTTGGCTTTGCTACCAGTATACTTGGCTAAATATTTTATGATTTGCCCCTTATTTTCCATTTTGTCTAACCGAGGACCTTTGTACACTTGTAAAGGTACTTGCTTTCAACAGCCAACCTGTGAGAAATCTCAAGCAGTTAGCTTCCATGGTTGATGAATGTAAAGCTGAATTTTTGCAGTTTGATTTGGACTATGAACAGGTTCTTTGTTTTTCCTTGCATCTCTTAGTCTTGCACATGCCTATGCTCATTTTTAAAATTCCTTATAAAGTTTCCGAGAAAATGAGTTCTTTGTTTTGGCAGATGCAACATCTGACCCTTTATCGTTACAATCTTCATACTTTAATATTTTGAATATAGTTTCCTTGTATTTTGATATTGTCAATTTTTCAAGGCTGCTTAACAACTTCTGATATTGCAGATAGCTTCTTCCCGTATTTAGCCAGATAATGAATCTAAGTTCAACTACTAACTAATTTAGCATGTCAAGCTGACATTGTAGATCTAATTCCAAAAGGAAAATGTTTAGTGGACGTGAGCGTCTTTGACTCCCGTAAAAGGACAAACCCCTCTATTTAAAAAGTGCCGACCGTAAGTATAAAAAGGTACCCCCCAGAAGTGATGGAATACACTGAAAATGATGGAATATCCCGTGTTTAAAAAGGTCAACCTCCCTATATAAAAAGGACAAACACCATGTTTAAAAAAATAGGGCGTCCTGGACGTCCCGCGTCCGCCTATAAGGGTTCATTCCAAAATAGTACTGACATTTTTCTTGTTTGTTAATATTATCTTTACCCATTATATTATCTATGTAAAAATTGATTATTATGTAATCCTTTAACATCCTTTGTAAGTACACACACCTACATATTGCAAGATATATAAGCACATCGACAACCCTTTTATGTAGAAAAACAATTGTGTTTTGAATCAAATTCCAGCTTTCCAAATTGACTCGCATATTCAATCTTCTTCTGTAAGTCTTTAGTTCAAGATTTTATTTTTGGATGAACATCTTCTACCAGTGAAATTCCAAACTCGAAACAAACTGCCTCTGTCTTTAGCACTGTTAATTTTTCTTCACAAGAAGTGCATTCTGAACTTGCCTCTCTCTCATGTCATCGTTTGCAGGTAGTAGTTCTCAAGACTAAGACTGCAAAAGATGCAACGCTGGATATTCTCAAAACTCACTGTATACCCTCAGCAATGTCGGACGACCTGAAGGGTTGAGATGGGTAAGATTCTGAAAAGTATGTCTCTAATCTGCTGCTTTCTGGTCGTTAGGTGTGTCTGTTAGCAGGAGAAACCGCAGAACAGTTTTGGGATGACATTTTATTCTGTTTTCCCCCTTTGAGATGCCAACGGCCAAGTGAATGACTGGTTAACACCAACCCTATAGAATCAAGAGTTCCTCTACCGAAATATGTGGGCAGAGGCACACGCCCTTTTTTGCGTGGCCGTAGTTTTGAGAGTGAATTTTGCTTTTATGTGTAATTAGTAATTAGTGTTAGCTCTCCTTGAGAAAGCTTAGGAGAAGAAAAAGGGGACTCAAATGAAACATGTACAACCTTGATAGTCTATAGAAACGATTTGCTTTTGTTATCCATTTTTTTAAAGCTTTCATACTGGATAATAATGCTGTCTTTTTTGATGAAAAATGGTTTTCAAAATTCATGCACTCTCTCTCGGGTTGAGTAGTTTGGCAATTTTTTTGATTTATTCGTGATCCTAGACCATATATTGGAAACTGATATGTGAAGACATAGTCTGGGAGTTGGCACCACATATTGTGTTGATATTTTCTTGTACGTTCTCCATGCTTCAATCATGCTCTTCTACGAGTGCGAGTTATCATGTTAATTGCCTCTTTTTTCGCATCATCTTTCTGCAGAAATGAATCCACATTTTATTATGTGTCTCGATGATCTTCCACTAATTGATTCCTTAAGTTGTCATGTGGTTTAAAGGAGATTACATGCATAATCTTCACATGATCTTTAAATCATGTTGGCATGTTGCCATGTACTTTGCCAGCAACTTCTGCGCACGTTGGAATAGTAGTCCTTGTTTAAAATTCCATGTGGTCTATTTGTAATCCATGGCAATATAAAAGAATGCGATCAATAATAAACTCTTGTACCATAATGGACTGATTAATTTTTGAATTAATTTCATGATATTCATTTATTTTATCACGACGAACTACTACTTGTTGCGCATGACAATTGTATTGCCACGGATAGAATGACAATGCAAGGTTAATTCAGCCATGTATTGCAAACAACTCCCTGCATGTTATGGTCCAACGATATATTGCAATCTTTGTCACATAACATGGTTTTACTTTCCAGTTTTATCTGATTTTCATCCGAGTTCTGGTCATGAACTCACTCACTGTTGACACACTCACTGTTGACATTGAAAGAAGTAATCATTGTGAGTGAGATGTTAACTGCTCCATCCTGCATGGTTTAAATGAAAGCCCATGCATCTCTCCCTCCTTCCCAACTGTGGCCAAATGGGAGGAATTACGTGGTGGGTGGTGTGCCACTTCTTTTCTTTGGGAGGTCTGGAACATGCTGGAGCTGGCTGGGTCATGTTATGGTATGTTATGATATGGGTCCCTGCTTGCTCAACTAGATCTATCTATCTTTCTATCCAGCACGTAACATGTTCCTCAGTGGTCTGTTGCAGCTTACCTGAGCTGGTCCTTCATGCATGCTACCAATAGCAGTCCATCTTAATCATCTTCCTTGTGATTCTACTCCTTTAGCACATGAATCCACATGCACCGCAACAATACCTTCACTAATGCTGCTTATCTGTACTTCCCAATCCCTTGTCTTGCACTATTACTCCATGCATGATGCACCAGTTGTAAATTAGATGTGCTAGCTTCTGCGGTTTGAAACTACATCATTTCATGCCGGGCTAGTTTTGATTTTGAAGCCTACTTGATCCTATCCCACTTTACATAGTATGATATGATTGGTCCATAAATTAAAAGTGCCCATTCCTTACGAAAATAGTAACCACTATGGCCATCTGGCATTCACGTCTCAAGGCTGTAAAATCACGTGCAAACACAAGTGCTTGATTGGGAACACAAACTCATCACACAATCCTTCCTATATGTACCTCACAACACTTCTTTCTTCCTCTCCTACATCAACTAAAACATATGCTTTCAACAAAGCCCACAACTTAATTTCATGGAGTTGCGAAATTGCCGTTCACGACCACGACCACGATCATTGTTATCCGTCCGACGGCGTAGACGGGCATTGAGAAAGAGTACGAGTCATGGGTTCGATTGCTCGGTCCGGGCCAAGATCAGGGAGCTGAAGCAACTGGTGCCCGGAAGCAAAGATTTGCTCAATATCGACGAGTTGTTTGTGTGTGCCGCAAATTACATTTTCCATCTCACTTTGCAAGTGGAGTTTCTTCACACACTTACTAAGTTGCAAAGGCTCTGATGCATGCTGATGAGCTTTCGTTACTTGACGATGTCATGTTGTTTCTTATTGGTAATGGATATCTTTTTACACGCGTTATATTTGTTCCATGTCTAGTTTTTTTTGTCCAATTGGCAAAGTATATCCTTTTTAAAGTATTCTTTCTTTTATGATTGTTTCATGGGCAATTTAGTGTTATATTTTCTTCTGAGAAATAATAATAAGAGAGAAGAGGAAAATACTATATGCGAAATATGATGGTGTTTATGTTTGTTGGGATTGGTAGATTTAGATGTACTTGTAGTTTGTAATGATTGTTGTGGTATTTTTTCTTCCATTGCTGCTGTTTATGGTTCAAGCGGGGCTAATTTATACCTATTAAAAGCATTCGAATTGTTTTCTTTGGGTAACTTGATGTTTTAGTCCTGTTTTCCATCTAAGTACTTGAGTACGCTAACCAAATCTCACAAAGAATAATCTCACTTTATTGAAGATAAGTAAAATACTTGATTTTGAGCTTGGATCAAATCAAACATGCCAAACCAAGGAGCTTCCTTACAAGTTGGGCTAAACAAGCTTGTAAGGCCTTGTCAGCTTAATTAGCAATTATGTTAATTATAGATTGATACAATTATTTCCTAATCTGCTGATCAAGCCAAACAATATTCTCTACGATATCATAGTTGATTTATTTTTTAATTTAAATTGATATGTTGACACCTGTATATAAAGATGTTCATTAGATAGTTTGCTTATTTCGTTATTTTCTTTATTAGTTATTTCTACGTTAGAGAAATCCGTTTTTATATAAACGATGTAATACTTTTATTTCAGTAAGAAAATATAAATCAAGTTTACAAAAAATTAGTTTTCATCTTTCTCATCTTGTCACGTTCTGGGGCTACTCCGCTAGAAGGAGAAACTATCATAACATTGGTACTTTCATTGTCTCCTCCCGCAATGGCAGAAGTCATAAGCTTCCCCACTTTCGCCAACACTTTTACTGTCCGCGAAAATCAATTATCTATCGTTTATGCCAACCTCGATTTCCTTCTCAATTCTTGTGCCAGAATTGAAACCCTACTTACCAACAACTCAACAACAACATTGTTCCACCACCAATCAACCCACAATCTTCCACCACATCTCAAGACCTCACGTCAACACCTCATGCCGTCAAGCAACAACTCACCCACCAACATCCCATGTCAACACCTCCATCCCCCACAAACACACCTTTGTCCACCACAACTCCCACAAATCTTAAACTTGACCACCCGTCTCTTGAACATGAAACACAAACTCCTCAACCTTCATCCCCTTCTATAGTTGTGGATCTTGTTAAACATAATGAGATTAAAAGCCCTGCTTCTCCACACGTACCGCGTCCAACCCTCACTATCACACGTCCGATGCTGCTACCTTCGCAGTGACAAAATCCTATCCATTCATCACCAACAAAAGACCACCACATCTCTCCTTTCACAACATCATCTTATCGCAGTGAAGCAACAAAAACATCAATCGAAAAATTCTTCCAATCACTATGAAATTTGTCGTCACAACCATCATTATGAACTTTAGTTCCATATTCATTCTCCTGCAATGCTCATTAATCCTCGCACGACCTACAACGAGCCACTAGATCCAAGATGAACTTTCTTTGTGTTACACAAGCTGTCGATGATACTCCTGCAACTTGATCAAGCAAAATTCCATATCTTATTTGCCCATAAACTCATCAACTTCTGTGCTGAAGACAAAAAGCAGCTAGATCATTGTCACATGAATTCCCATATTTTTCTCGTCAATCAATTCCATGACTTTCTAGCTGAAGATAAGTCACCGGATCGTCGTGCATTTTCTAGTGTTGATCATGACTACTTAGAACATTGAGGACAATGTTCGTTTAGAGGACAAGAGTGATGATATGATTATTTCTTAAGCTGCTGATGGACTATGCAATATTCAAGCAAGCCAAACAATATTATCTACAATATTATAGTTGACTTAATTGCTTTTTAATTTAAATTGATATTTTGACATTTATATATAAAGATGTCCATTAGATAGTTTACTTATTTTGTTATTTTGTTTATTAGTTATCTCCATGTTAGAGAAATCCGTTCTTGTATAATCGATGTAATACTTTTATTTCAGTAAGAAAATATAAATCAAGTTTACAAAAATCTAGTTTTCATCTTGTCATGTTTTGCAGCTACTCCGCTTGAAGAAGAAACTATCCTAACATAGATACTCTATAATCATCATTTATATACATTGATTACTTTAGCAGTTAAAAAGTTAAATATTTGCCATTGATAAAATCCTAATTGTTGAATTTCAGAATCATATTTCAAGCGAAACTTCCCCTAATGTTTACACCAAAATGACATAATATAAACAACCTGAATCTTGTTTGCTCTGTTATTGACTTAAGACGATGGCTGAGAACGCTCTGGTCCCAGGGTCTTCTCTACATTAAATTCAAATTTGGACTTAATATCCATCTGAATTCAGTTGGTATTTCAAATTATCAAACTATACAATATAAAATCAAGAACTTGATATCCCACCGTCTCGTGAGAATTACGAACTTCACCTTCGCTATTGGAAATACAGTGACTTGATTTTGGGGATCAAATCAATTTGTTCCTACGTCACTTTGTAATTTGCACTCATTATCCAACTAAACTTTGTTCCTCTCGCTTTCATTAAAAAACAATACCATATAAAATTAGCAATATGAAATCCCACCGTTCCGTCGAAGTTTCCACAAATTTAATAAAAAATAATATATATACACTGCAATAAATTGTTCCCTCTTAGAAATCATGCAAACAAACTCATGTTACAATATCATAACATCGAAATCTCAACATACATTAGTGTGCAAAAAAGAGGAACTCAACATCTTGCTTCCTTCTATGGTCAATACTCTATTGATTTAGCTAGCTACATCATTTTCAAAAATTTCCAGATCAAACAATTTGAAGATTCAAAATTTTTTCAGGAGGTGTTGCCCCCTTGCCACCCCCGCCACCTCACCGGCGAGGTGGAACGCCGCTCGCTCACCGGTGAGCGAAACCCCCGACCGACCCATTGCTAGTTCAACACGTCTTATCTAAAAACGACGTCTCGAAACCAAAAAAAAATTACCCAGGTAAAAACGACATCAGTGATACCGTTTTTATTAAGTGTAAAAATATCTACAGTGTCATTTTTAGTTAATGAAAACGGCATATGTGGTGCCGTTTTTAAAGTGCATACTTTGCCAATTAAGTTTCTGGGGTGCATATTTTTCCAATTTTTTATTTTTTCTTTATTATTTTAATTTTTTTCCTTTTTTATATACTTACTTATTATCTACCAAGTACACTCTTAAGCAATGGTTTGCACCTATACTCCCATGAATTAATTTCTTGTAATAATACTAAATTGTATGGTAAGTATGAATTTACAGTCTCTATCTCAATGTAATTTGAGCACCAACATAACCAATAATAATGCGACCATTCTAAGATAACTTTTACAGTAACCACGACACCAGGATATAAAAAGAAGAGGAAATTAATTCAAGGTCACAAAATCTCCTCTACGTCAGTGATAAAGGTGTTGAATTTATGTTTAAGTCATACATCTTCATAAAACTTATTTAGTAATCATAAGTCTAACCTTAAATTAAGTTTTTTAACCATTTTACCCCTCCTCACATCTCTAACCAAAATTTATACCCAAATCTCACCCCATTCGTTTCATCCAAAACCTTCTCAAATCTAACATTTTCCGGTCGAATGGAACACATTTTGCGGTCGAACGAAACACATTTTCCGGTCGAACGAAACACATTTTCGGTGGAACGGAACACATTTTTCGGTGGAACAGAACATATTTTTCGGTTGAACGGAACGACAGTGGGAAATGTTTAGTGGACGCGAGTGTCCTTGACGCCCATAAAAGAACAAACCCACTGTTTAAAAAAGATTGACCGTAAGTGTAAAAAAGTACCCTCAGAAGTGAAGGAATACACTTCAAGTGATGGACAAACCCCGTGTTTAAACATGACAACCCCCTTATTTAAAAATGACAAACACCATGTTTAAAAAGGTAGCACGTCTTAGACGCACCACGTCTGCCTATAAGGACTTTTCCAGTAGATCAATGTGTCTGGATCAAGTTAGTTGAAGTGTTGAACGAGTTGGTTGGAGTGTTGGACGAATTGGTTCGAGGAGAGTCTCACCGGTCGAACGGAACACATTTTTCGATTGAACAAAACACATTTTCTAGTCGACTGATGCGTCTGGATCAATTTAGTTGACATTGCTGTAATTATTTTAAAAAATAGAGGACAGTTTTGGAAAAACAAAGGGTCGGGATTTAAAAATAAAATTGACTTTTCATTGAAATAGAGAGACTTTTGTGGCTTGGAATTAATTTTCCCTTGAACGAACTTGTAAGTAGAGATCATGACCCATGAACAAAAAATATATAGAAGGAACATATAAAGACGGAAGCATTACCTTCCATTTTCTCAAAGCCATTCCCATTGTTTGTTGAGTTGCAACATTAGTGAAGGTAGAAAGCATCTCTCGCTCTCATCCTTCTCGTTGGATTTCCATTTAATAATTTTTAAAACTCCAGCGACCAAAAATAGAAGTTTGTCTTGAACACAATAGTGTTCGCAAAACAATAATTTGGAAACAGAAGAACTTGTAAAGTTACCCTTTAGTGGAAATTCGAAGCACGACTTTGGAATATTTTAGAAGTGCAAAATGGCTTATTAAATGAACAAATTATGGAAATTGGAAAAGTAAAATAAAAAAAACGTAATATGAAAAATGTAAGTCTTAATTACCTTACTCAACTGACTTCTAACGAAACCACGATCGTGCATCCAATAAAGTTTTCCATGCTGAGCACCTCACATGCTAAAGTAGATATGACTTAAAAAACTAAAGAAAGGCAAAAATTAAATGTAATTACAATAGAGAAAAATACTTGCTATTAGTAAACAAGCATAAGATGTAATAAATATGGACATGCTACTGTTAAGATCGATGACCATCTAATAACGAACTAATACGGAATTAAGACGTTAAGTAATGGATTAAAAGATAAACAAACAAACCACAAAATGACACCATAGAGTTAGAGGGTTCGACACCGACCCGATCCTAGTCATCTTGGCAAGCCTTGCTCGATCCTTTGAGCCCCGCTTACGGTTCCACTATTCGATCTCCGTTCCAAGCTGAGATTAACGCCTTCTACAACAATCGAGTATCACGAACAATCTCGCATCGCTGATGTCTCCTATCACAATCCGAGAGGGAGCTTCCTCTAAGCTTTACAACTTGGCGAATCTTTGATATTGAAGTTGAATCACAATCTAACTAACAACTCTAACTTGAGCACACTTGGATATGTGATTGAAATGAATATGCAAGTGATGAAGTTTGACTTTGAGTGTAGGAAGATGAGAGCTTGAAGATGTAGAGGAATTGACTTTTAGTATGAATTAATAAGGACCGTTCAAGAGTTCTAAAACTAAGATATGTGACCTTATTTATAAGTCTTCAAGTTCTACTAGCCATTTAAAAGTTTGTAGATATGGGCCAATAAGAAGCAATGATTTTTTTTAAGTCCGAACAGATTTTAGACCAGGTTCAGTCGAATGTTTGAAAAACAGTTGTCCGAAACATGAAGGACAAACTGGTCACAATAAGGCACTCAATTGACCGAATATGATTCGAATCACCGTTCACCAACTTCCAGTAACTATTTCCAATTTTACCCTATTTAATTTTGGTTCACCGAATTGTATTCGGTTCACCCTTCCAAGGTGGATAGTAAAATTGGTTGGACTCTGATTACATAAGTTCGGTAGACCGTGTATACTTTGGATGACCGAAGTTAAGATGAGTTTTGTGCTGACAGTTAATGCTCAAATAATCGTTGAGTACAACGATCAAGTGTTACGTGAAAATAGTCATTGAGCGCCTAAAGTCAAGAAGAAATCGGTAGACCGACAAACATTCGGTCGTCCGAAATTGCACAAGTCAATTTGTAACATCCCGAAAACAGCGGAAAATTTAAAAATTCATAATCAAGACAAGAGCACAATAATCAAGGCGGGACTGTTACTTCTCATAAACAATAAAGCGGTGCACCATAATACATCAGAGTTTGCCAAAATGAATACATGATTACAACAAAAAGACAAGAGAAGATAAACGTAATCATGTGGACCTCAGTGGTCTGACTAGAGGATCCGACTCCAAACGCGCGCGCCCGCCGATCACCACCCTACTGGACCTACTGCGGTCCTGAAAATATATAACAACAATGCCTGAGTTTCCAGAAGGAAACCCCGTATGCCAACTCACCTACATGCATGCATTACATAATGGACCTATCATACTAGTATCATGTCATGGCATCGACAGAAAGGAAAACAGTTCCCCCGAAGGGTAAAACAGGACATCAGTCCGACAATCAACAACGAGTCTCCCGAGGAGACCTACTGCAGGCACATGCAGCCTTACAGCACGCGACATCGCACCCCCCACACGCAGCTACACTACTCAAGGGTTCGGCAGGGAGCCTCTGTCACGCCTGCGCGCCGATAGAATACAGATCTGCAAATCTCAGTGGTCGGAGCCACAGGGACCAACGGGGCCGTCGCCCGGAAGGTATAACAACAACATCTCGGTAGGTGCCCAGCCGAGGAAAGCAACATAGCCGGAACAGCCTCGGCTCAACAATCACCATCGCCGGCACAACCTCGGCGGCATCACCGGCACAACATCGGTGGTCCATCACAACAGTCCGGCACAACATCGGACAGATCCAGACCGAAGTCTGCCAGGTCATCAGGCTCCTCGAGCCGCAAACACCAACCGCGCCGCTATAAAAGCAGGGCAGCGACCTCCGTAGCCCGTGGGCCGGTAGTCACCTCACCCAACGCCAGTTGCGTGCCCGCACAAACAACAACACTGGGATCCGCGATCCCTCAGGCCTGCTATACTACAATAAGTCCAATCAATCCATCACATTTAGTCACGCTCCATACCTGGAACTGACGCGTCCCGAACACCCACACTCTTCCCAACAGCGGTCCCTGGGCAGGCACGCATCACGCCCCCACCGTCACCTCCCGGCTCACGCACAAGGCGAGGACACGAGTTTCCGTGGCAAAGTTGGCGTTCAAAAAGGGAACCAGGAATTCTGTCCTGGGCCCAAACGGTCGATCGTAAGAGGTGATTCGGTCGACCGTTTCCAGAAAGGAATCGGTCGACCGTCCCTAACACGGTCTACCGCTGCGCACATAACACAATCCCCCCAACGGTCTACCGAAGGTCTAAAACCGGTCGACCGAACGAGGTCAAAATCCGGAGTTTGGTCAACATTCAAATCATCCTATCGGTCGACCGACTCAGGGGTCCCGGTCGACCGCAAACTAACAGTACACTATTTTCAATCTTTTAATCCTTCGGTCGACCGACTCAGGGGTCTCGGTCGACCGATAACAGTTAGGGTCAACCTACATTTCTACGTCATATAACGGTCGACCGAACTCAAGCCTACGTCCGAACAACATGCAATATAAACAAATAAACTTAAGTTCCGGTCGACCGAACACAAGGCCTCGGTCGACCGAAACGCAACAGGCAGTAAAGATATACATGCAATCGGTCGACCGCCCAAGGGCCGGTCGACCGTCCGGTCGTCTTCAACCTCGCGCCAGCCGAGGTCTCTTCGCCCAAACGCGACGTCGGAGAGGCCTCCGACCTCCTCCGACCGACCAACACGACCCTCTCATGAGTGTCAACAACAAAACCACACTAGAGAGCGGCATACCTCAACCACGACGACGAAATGCCGGAGCTCCGCTCACGCACGTCGCCTCCTCCGGTCTCCTCGCGCTAAGCCTCCGCACGAATGTCTTCCTCGTTTGCCCCCTCCGCGACAGCTGCTCCCACCGCGCGCACCAGCAAGGAAGGAAGAAGAAATGAGGAAGGAGATGAAAAAAGAAGAAGAAGAGAGGAGGGCCTTATTTAAAAACTCGGATGCTACAGTACCACCCAACTCTCTCTCCCCTCATCTACAGTGCTCACCCCTTCACCTTCCCATGCAACTCCTGCACATTCACCTTCCCCATGCAAACCACACTTTAAACATCATTAGTCCACTAACCCTAGGTTAGGGATCTAACAATCCACCCAACTTAAAAGGATTTCGTCCCGAAATCAAAGCAACCTACTCACCGAAAAGCTCTGGGTACTGCCTTCTGACATCCTCCTCGATCTCCCAAGTGGCCTCGCGCTCGCTGTGATGCTGCCACCTGACCTTCACCATCGGAATGGTCCTCCTCCTGAGCTGATGATCCATGCGATCAACAATCTCGACTGACCTCTCCTCGAGCGACAAGTCCTGCTGAATCTCTGGCACTGCTATCTCAATAACGTGCGACGGATCTGCCACATACTTCCTCAGCATCGACACATGGAAGACATTATGCAGACCCAAAAACTGTGGCGGCAATGCAATCCGGTAGGCAACCTCTCCAACTCGGTCGAGGATCTCAAACGGTCCAACATATCTCGGACTGAGCTTCCCCTTCTTCCCAAACCTCATCACACCTCTGGCTGGGGAAATCTTCAGAAACACGTGATCGCCCACCTCAAAACTCAACACCCGTTTGCGTCGATCAGCATAACTCTTCTGCCTGCTCTGTGCTGTGGCCAACCTCCTCCTGATCACATCCACCTTCTCTGAGTACATCTGCACAATCTCTGGCCCCACTAACTGCCTCTCGCCCACACCACTCCAGCATACCGGTGATCTGCAAGGCCTCCCGTACAACGCCTCGTACGGTGCCATCCCAATACTCGAGTGGTAGCTGTTGTTGTAGGCAAACTCTATCAGTGGCAAGTGCTCATCCCAGTGTCCTGCCCAATCCAGTGTGCATGCTCTAAGCATATCCTCCAGGGTCTGAATCGTCCTCTCTGACTGACCATCTGCTGCGGATGAAACGCTGTACTGAACTTCAGACGCGTCCCCAACGCCTGCTGCAGACTTCCCCAAAATCTGGAAGTGAAACGAGGATCTCGATCCGAGATGATGCTCACTGGCACTCCATGCAACCTGACTATCTCCTCCACGTACAACTTAGCTAGACCCTCCAAAGGCAACGTGGTCCGGATAGCTAAGAAGTGCGCCGACTTGGTCAGTCGATCGACTATCACCCAAATCGCGTCGTGGAATCTCCTCGTCTTCGGCAATCCCGTGACAAAATCCATTGTCACGCGCTCCCACTTCCACTCAGGAAGCTCAATACTCTGCATCGGTCCTGCCGGCCTCTGATGCTCAATCTTCACATGCTGGCAGACTAAGCATCGCTCCACAAACTCTGCAATGTCCCTCTTCATGCCCTTCCACCAGAAGTTCCGCTGCAGGTCCTTATACATCTTCGTGCTCCCCGGATGAATGGTGTATCTAGCTCTGTGTGCCTCCTCCATGATGTCATCTCTCAGCCCATCAACCTTCGGCACCCAGATCCGACTCCTGAACCTCGGACCACCATCAACCCCCACACTGAAGTCTGATCCATCTCTGGAAGCTAACTGTAGCAGACTAGCTAACTCATCATCCCCCTGCTGAGCCTGAACCAACCGTGAGACAGTCTGCGGCTCCACCCGAAGTACAGCAATCACCGCTCCCTCTGAACCCTCGGTGAATGGACTCCACTCTGACAAAGCCTCGAGTAGCCTCCACTCCTGGATGCACAGACTCGCAACAGAAACGTCCACCTTTCTGCTCAGCGCATCTGCAACCGAATTCGCCTTCCCCGGATGATAGGAAATGGTGAAGTCGTAGTCCTTAAGGAACTCGAGCCATCTGCGCTGCCTCATATTCAGCTCCTTCTGCGAGAACAAGTATTTCAGACTCTGATGATCGGTGAAGACCTCGAACTGCTCGCCATACAGATAGTGCCGCCAGGTCTTCAACGCATGAACTACCGCCGCCAACTCCAGATCATGAGTAGGGTAGTTCTTCTCGTGCACCTTCAGCTGCCTCGAAGCGTATGCGACCACCTTCCCATGCTGCATCAGGACACAACCTAAGCCTATTCCTGATGCATCGCTGTAAATCACGTAGCCTCCACTGCCACTCGGTAGCGTCAGAATAGGTACTGTCGTCAATCGCCTCTTCAGCTCCTGAAAGCTGTCCTCGCACTTCTGGGACCAAACGAACTTGACGCCCTTCTGCGTCAACGCTGTCAGCGGCGACACAAGTTTGGAGAAATCCTGGATAAACCGCCTGTAATACCCTGCCAGACCTACGAAACTCCTGATTTCCGTCACGCTCGTCGGGGCTCTCCACTGAGTCACTGCCTCGACCTTCGCCGGATCCACTGAAATCCCATCTGCTGACACAATATGCCCCAGAAAAGCCACCTGATCCAACCAAAACTCACACTTCGTGTACTTGGCATAAAGCTGCTGATCCCTCAAGATGCCAAGCACAATCCTCAGGTGCTCTCGATGCTGCTCCCTGTCAGGCGAGTATACCAAGATGTCATCCACGAACACCATGACAAATCTGTCAAGGTACGGCTGGAAGGTCCTATTCATCAGATCCATGAATGCTGCAGGCGCATTCGTCAGTCCAAATGGCATCACCAAGAACTCAAAGTGGCCGTACCGCGTCCTGAAGGCTGTCTTCTGAACATCTGCCTCCCGGATCCGCAACTGGTGATAACCCGAACGCAGATCGATCTTCGAGAACACTCTCGCCGTCTGCAACTGATCAAACAAATCATCAATCCTGGGCAAAGGGTACCGGTTCCGAACGGTAACCTTATTTAGCATCCTGTAGTCAATGCACATCCGCAACGATCCATCTTTCTTCTTCACGAAGAGCACATGCGCTCCCCATGGAGAAACACTCGGTCGAATGAACCCGGACTCCATCAACTCCTGCAACTGCTTCTTCAGCTCCGTCAACTCAGCAGGTGCCATCCGATAAGGTGCCTTCGACTGAGGTGTCGTACCCGCAACCAACTCGATGCCGAACTCAATCTCTCGGTGCGGCGGTAACGCTGGAATCTCCCCTGGAAACACATCTGGGAACTCCTGCACTACCTCTAAGTCCTCCAGCCTCCTCGTCTCAGGATCAGGAACTACCAGCGTGGCCACAAATGCTCGGCATCCCTGCTGTATCAGTCTCTGTGCCTTAACCGCAGACACAATCAGACGACCCCCTCTGCTCCTCGCACCTCTGATCAGGACATCTGGCAAGCCCTCCATCGGAATCAGGATCTTCTTCTCACGGCAAAAGACTCGCACGTCGTACCGTGACAGCCAGTCCATCCCCAGTATGACGTCGAAGTCTACCATCGGTAACAAGACCAGATCTGCCGGAAAATCATGGTCTCCCGAAACAACTGTGGTGCCGGGGAAAAAGCTCCCCACAGTGCCCACCTCACCCATGGGCGTGCTGACCTCCAAAACATCAGTCAGCAGCACAGGGGTCCGACCCAACTCGCCAGCAAACTTCTCCGAAATGAAGGAGTGAGTGGCGCCACAATCAAACAACACGCGCGCTACAGAACCAGAAACTGAAAGCGTACCTTCCACGACGGTGTTGGAGTCCCTCGCCTCCTCAGCCTGGATAGTGAAGACCCGCCCGGTCCTCCTGCTCTGGCCCGGTGGAACAACTGACCGGCTGCCTCCGCCTCTGCCTACTACTGGTGGTCCTGGCCTCCTGCTCGGCTCTCCCTGCCTCTGAGGACAATCACGGACAAAGTGTCCCATCTGACCACAACCCATGCACGCTCCAGTCCGACGGGGACACTCCTGCCCTGGATGGAACCTCCCGCAGTAAGTGCACGCTCCTGACTGACGTGCTCCTCCTCCATCGAACCTGGGCCTCTTGCCCGGGTTTCCTGCCCCACGACCAGCTACTCTGCTAACGGTGCTCACTGGCGCCTTCCGCGCCTCCTGATTACACTCTCTCTGGTCCTGCTCGATGATCGTAGCATGCTTCACCGCATCTGCAAGGGTCCGCGGCATGCTGTTGATCACCCGAGATCGAAGCGGCTGTCTCAGTCCCTTCACGAACTTCCTCGCTCGCTGCTCTGGGGTCACACAAATCTCAGGGCAGTAACGCTCCAAAGCGTTGAACCTGCTGATGTAGCTCGTCAGTGTCATGTCCTTCTGCTCCAGCGACATGAACTCCTCCCTCTTCTGATCCCTGACATGCTGGGGGAAGTACTGCTCATGAAACACCTCCAAGAACTCCTCCCAGCTCACATCCACACGATCATCAAACAACACCGTGGACGTAGATCTCCACCAGTTGGCGGCCTCGCCATCAAACACATAGGTGGCCAGCTCCACCATCCTCTCAGGTGCTACTCCAATAGTGCGGAAGATCTTCTCCATCCGGAAGATCCAGTCCTCTGCAACCTCCGGGGCCCGCCTGCCATCAAAAGTCGGCGGGTGCTGACGCATGAATCGATCGTGCTCAGCTCCCACTCCGCCCTGGGCGCTCTGAGCCGCCTGACGCTCCAGAAACTCACCCAACCTGTCCCAATGAGCACCAGATGTGTCGTCACTGGAATTACGATCGCGTGGAGAACTCCTCACACGCCTAGGTGCCATCTGACAGAAGAAACAATCACAACTTCAGCCATGTATGCATGCCAACAATATAAAATGCATGAGTCCTATTACTACAAGGGTGATTTCATTGGGAACCGCATAGGAATCGACCGCTCTGATACCAAGTTGTAACATCCCGAAAACAGCGGAAAATTTAAAAATTCATGATCAAGACAAGAGCACAATAATCAAGGCGGGACTGTTACTTCTCATAAACAATAAAGCGGTGCACCATAATACATCAGAGTTTGCCAAAATGAATACATGATTACAACAAAAAGACAAGGGAAGATAAACGTAATCATGTGGACCTCAGTGGTCTGACTAGAGGATCCGACTCCAAACGCGCGCGCCCGCCGATCACCACCCTACTGGACCTACTGCGGTCCTGAAAATATATAACAACAATGCCTGAGTTTCCAGAAGGAAACCCCGTATGCCAACTCACCTACATGCATGCATTACATAATGGACCTATCATACTAGTATCATGTCATGACATCGACAGAAAGGAAAACAGTTCCCCCGAAGGGTAAAACAGGACATCAGTCCGACAATCAACAACGAGTCTCCCGAGGAGACCTACTGCAGGCACATGCAGCCTTACAGCACGTGACATCGCACCCCCACACGCAGCTACACTACTCAAGGGTTCGGCAGGGAGCCTCTGTCACGCCTGCGCGCCGATAGAATACAGATCTGCAAATCTCAGTGGTCGGAGCCACAAGGACCAACGGGGCCGTCGCCCGGAAGGTATAACAACAACATCTCGGTAGGTGCCCAGCCGAGGAAAGCAACATAGCCGGAACAGCCTCGGCTCAACAATCACCATCGCCGGCACAACCTCGGCGGCATCACCGGCACAACATCGGTTGTCCATCACAACAGTCCGGCACAACATCGGACAGATCCAGACCGAAGTCTGTCAGGTCATCAGGCTCCTCGAGCCGCAAACACCAACCATGCCGCTATAAAAGCAGGGCAGCGACCTCCGTAGCCCGTGGGCCGGTAGTCACCTCACCCAACGCCAGTTGCGTGCCCGCACAAACAACAACACTGGGATCCGCGATCCCTCAGGCCTGCTATACTACAATAAGTCCAATCAATCCATCACATTTAGTCACGCTCCATACCTGGAACTGACGCGTCCCGAACACCCACACTCTTCCCAACAGCGGTCCCTGGGCAGGCACGCATCACGCCCCCACCGTCACCTCCCGGCTCACGCACAAGGCGAGGACACGGGTTTCCGTGGCAAAGTTGGCGTTCAAAAAGGGAACCAGGAATTCTGTCCTGGGCCCAAACGGTCGACCGTAAGAGGTGATTCGGTCGACCGTTTCCAGAAAGGAATCGGTCGACCGTCCCTAACACGGTCTACCGCTGCGCACATAACACAATCCCCCCAACGGTCTACCGAAGGTCTAAAACCGGTCGACCGAACGAGGTCAAAATCCGGAGTTTGGTCAACATTCAAATCATCCTATCGGTCGACCGACTCAGGGGTCCCGGTCGACCGCAAACTAACAGTACACTATTTTCAATCTTTTAATCCTTCGGTCGACCGACTCAGGTGTCTCGGTCGACCGATAACAGTTAGGGTCAACCTACATTTCTACGTCATATAACGGTCGACCGAACTCAAGCCTACGTCCGAACAACATGCAATATAAACAAATAAACTTAAGTTCCGGTCGACCGAACACAAGGCCTCGGTCGACCGAAACGCAACAGGCAGTAAAGATATACATGCAATCGGTCGACCGCCCAAGGGCCGGTCGACCGTCCGGTCGTCTTCAACCTCGCGCCAGCCGAGGTCTCTTCGCCCAAACGCGACGTCGGAGAGGCCTCCTACCTCCTCCGACCGACCAACACGACCCTCTCATGAGTGTCAACAACAAAACCACACTAGAGAGCGGCATACCTCAACCACGACGACGAAACGCCGGAGCTCCTCTCACGCACGTCGCCTCCTCCGGTCTCCTCGCGCTAAGCCTCCGCACGAATGTCTTCCTCGTCTGCCCCCTCCGCGACAGCTGCTCCCACCGCGTGCACCAGCAAGGAAGGAAGAAGAAATGAGGAAGGAGATGAAAAAAGAAGAAGAAGAGAGAAGGGCCTTATTTAAAAACTCTCTCTCCCCTCATCTACAGTGCTCACACCTTCACCTTCCCATGCAACTCCTGCACATTCACCTTCCCCATGCAAACCACACTTTAAACATCATTAGTCCACTAACCCTAGGTTAGGGATCTAACACAATTGGTCTCTAAGGGCTTGATTCAAATGCGTCCGTTGGAGCAAAATCCAAAACCGGTCTGAGGGACTTCGGTCGATCGAAGGTGTTTCGGTCGTTCAACTGGACAATTCCAGAAAGCAACTTAAGTTCTACTGTTGGATGATTTTGGTTGACCGTTTGGGGTTCGGTAGATCGAACTTGTTCGAGACAGAATTCTAGTGCTTAAGTTTACATTAAACATAATGGACTCAATAAATATAAAATTACATGTCTTGGTCCAAAGCTTTGTACAAGTCTTGAGTCTTGATGCCTTTGTCACAATGCTACTTCTCTTGATCATCGTAATCAACATATTAAGATGATTGCAAGTATACAAGTATGTATGCAATGCATGTAATCATGTTTGTTCACTTTGATTGATTGAGATTAGTTTGATTAATCATCAAAATCAATATTAATTAAGATTAAAAGTCAATAACTACAACATGTTTGTTGTCAATTAAATTCGAACAAACAAATGATATGCATATAATCAAATATCAAACCCACCTTGCTTTACATGAAACTCCAACATTTGGAACCCCAAGGAAACAAAAACGAGGCAAAACATTTCACTTGCATCTTGTTGAACACGTGATATGCGATGGCCACAATTTGAACCCCAAGAGCCCAAGCCAACATGATCATAGAAACACCCATCACCAACGTAAATAATAAAGTGAAAATAGGAAAATGTTGGTTTCTTAGAGGATGTCATGTATATATAGTAATGTTGGAAGATGAGAAGTGAGGATTGGATATGGTAACTAGAAGAGTTGAGAAGTAGAAAAATTTCTTCGTTAATTTTGCATTTATGGAAGGTAGTGGAAGAGTGGGTAAGAAGATAGTGTGAAGATGAAACGGTGTGGTTAGGTTACATAAGGAGATGAAAAGGTGTAGAAACGTAAGGTAAGTATTGTCTATGCTTGATGTTTGAACGGTCTGGATTGAACCATACAAATAAGGAAATGACCATGATCGAAAAGGACCGAAGTACCAAACATGTCGAACTAATGTATCGTTATAAACACACTACCTTTGGTATATCTAAGTTTTGAAAGATCCACAAATCAGAAAGACTAAACTTTTAAAAAAAAAATACAACTCTACTACTATAACAACTTCTACTTTGTCTCCATGATAGCGAGGGAAGAAATCGTTAACGAGTTTACCTGAAAAGTAGTTCAACGTCCTTCAAAATGTAAGCTGAGAGCCCGAGACTACTAATCTAAATCGTCGATTTGTTGGATTGTTACTGTTAGAATTATGTGGTAAAAAATAATTCTATATATTAATTTAATTAAAGCACTTATATATTACGTTGGTTAATGAGTAGTTATGGATGATGGTTATCTGACGGAGGAAACCACCCATTAGAAACTCTACAAATAAGAGGATGGTCCTAAATGTTGCCTAATAATTATTTTTCACCATAATTACTGTCAAACTAGATGATTCTTTTGTTCCATCATTTTAGTTTGAGGAAACCGTTGAAGATCACTTCCTCAAGATTTCGCTTCCGTTTTGCGTTCTTCAAGATGTCTTTGACATATAGTTGTAAGTATTCACTTTATGTTATTTTATACGGAATTTAGTAATAGATCTTGATTGTTTGATATGTTTTTGATGTTTAGAATACACTTATGACTAACATTTGGTATCAAGATCAAACTAAATTCGTATAAAATACATGAATTTTTTTTTTGATTTGATGTCCGTATGAAAATAAAAAATTCGTTGAAAGAATTATGTTGAATTAAAGAAACTTGGAACATGTCAATCTTGTAACTTGAAACGTGGTAAGTTTGATTTGTCAAAACGTGTCAAGTAGAACAAGATACATTCCTAAATGGAATATTTGCATTTTTTTACTTCTGCAAATATGGATTATGTAATAATAATGAGAAGACCTATTCCAGTAAACATGGTGTTAATGTTGTGATCACGTTTATTAATTTTTTTTTGCCAGAATGTGTAGAACACAATGTTTTAAAAACCGAACCGAAGAGTGAACCGAAAACATCTCGGTTTGGTTCAAAGTGGTGGAACCGATGGTTCAACCTGGTCCAACCGATGGTTCAACCTGGTCCAACCGATGATGACGTCAGCATGACATCAACATTTTGTGAACCGAGGGTTGAACCGAACTGACTCTGTAGCGACGGTCCAACCGACGGTCCGACCGATTGAACCGATTTTTCATATTATTTTTTAACATAATAAGTAATAACCAAGTACCTAAACTATGAACAATTCAACAAAAAATATCAATTTGTAAAATAACTTAATTAAAATTAGTAAAAAAAATGTACAAACATGTAACTAAGTAATATTAGTCTTTCTTCTAACAAATGAACAAACATTTACTTTACATCTAAAGCAGTAGGGGTGGTAGACTGTCCTACAGATCCGCCGGTCTGCCGGCCTTGGTGGAGATCGCGAGCGGTGGCGGTGCGATGAGGGGTGGACTGATGGAGATCGCGAGGGTGGAGGTGTGGTGAGGGGTTGGGGAAGGAGCAGTAAAAAGTAATAATCTTAGAATTTGGGTCAAAATTGAACAAAAAATAAAATAATAAAAATCAAATTTTGTTTAAATTGAAAAAACCGGTTTTTTCGGTTCGACCAAACCGATCGGTTCGATCGGTTTTTTCGGTTTTTTTGTTCACGAGAGAAACCGGTTTTTTTACCGAACCGACCGGTTTGCTACCGATTCACGGTCCAACCCGGTCCGACCGCCGGTTCGGTCCGGTTTTTAAAACAGAGGTAGAACATGATGTGGTACGTGATTCAGTTATGCTTATGTGTACAAAACATAGTCCACTCTTTTTTCACACCGGATATTTCATTATTTGAATTATTTTCTTTAATTCTCTTATGGCATTACACTGAATTTTTTCTTAAATTATGATATTATGTGTTGATCTTCTTAAGTTTAAGTAATTTAAGAAAATTTCAATTTCATGATGTTATGATATTCATGGTTATGTAATCTTAATTTTTTTATAAATATTTTGAGAAAATGTAAAATTATGATTGTCATGTATGATTATTGGCCCAATGGAAAATTATCGTTTATGTTTGCCTTATGAAAAATTATTAACCATATGATGATATATTTAACTATGGTAATCATCAATTTTACCAATTTTAATTGTCGATTTTCTTTTGTTAAATAAAATGTTGTGATGACTATCTTGTGGTGTTAAATCACAATATTTTTTATGTTTGATAAATCATGGACATAATTTAATCAACTTTAATTATGGACATGATTTATTATATAAATTCTCTTATGACTAATGATTTTGTAAATCAATTTATTTTCTGCCCAACGGTGATATAGATTGATTTATAAATGTATATTAATGTGCATGTTATTAATCATACCAACTTAGATTAATAATTATGCAAAACGATTATGAATTAACTGAAATAATTTTGAGTATTTAATGTTAATTTCAGTTTGTTAACGGTTAGATTACAATTAATTAATGTTATTATGTCGTTTGTTTCTCATGTAGTTTATGTAGTTAATGAAAGTAAGTATCATATTTATTTTGAAAATTATGCAACATTGAATACATCGCATATTACATCCCAACTATCTGGAATTGAACATGTTAATGGACAAATTTTCTTACTTAGAAGGAGCAAATAGAAATATGTCTAGGTGTTTTGGAACTCGATCATGTCTTTCATATGGATGATCCCACACCTCCTACGACCATTAGTTCCAACGAACTAAAGACCAATTATGACAAGTGGGAGCGTTCTAATCGCATGTCACTAATAATTATGAAGAATTCTATTACTCTTGCTATCCAGGGAGTAGTCCCTGAAAAAGATAGTGCTAACAGGACATTTAATGCTAAAGAGTATTTGACTACTCTTGAAGAGCAGTTTAAAGTAACTTCTAAGGCTAATGCAAGTGCCCTTATAATGAAAATGCTCACAACCAAGTATAATAGAACTAGCAGTATACGTGAACATATCATGACGATGAGCGATATGGTTGCAAAATTGAAAGACATGGATATGACAATTTCTGAAGGTTTTCTTCTTCATTTTATTATGACTTCTCTACCTGCGCATTTTGGTCCTTTCAAGATCAATTATAATACGCAAAAAGAGAAATGGAAAATGAGCAAATTAATTGCTATGTGTGTTGAAGAAGAAGAAATACTTAATATTGAAAAGCTCGACTTTGCACACCTTGCCTTTAATGGTTCAACAAAGAGAAAATTTAATGGTAATGGTAAAGGGAAAAAGAAAATAAAGGCGGTTGTTGCTAACGGCAAAGCAAGTACATATGGTACAAAGCCTGCTTTTACTCTGAAATGTCACTTTTGTAAGAAGTCAGAACATGAAAGGAAGGAGTGTGATGGCTTTAAAGCATGACTCGCTAAGAAGGGTAATGAAACTAATTTTATGATTTATGAATCCTTTTTAGTTGATGTTCCTTCACATACATGGTGGGTTGACACTGGTGCAACTGTGCACATTACGAACTCATTGCAGGAATTCCATTCTGTGACCAAACTCCCAAAGGGAGGAAGGAAACTTAAAGTTGCTAACGGACAAGAGAGACTGAAGTTGAGGCCGTTGGAACCATTCGTTTAATATTTAAGAATGGTTTTGTCCTCTATTTATATGATGTAGTTTATATTCCCTCTGTTGTTTGAAATTTAATTTCGGTATCTAAACTTGACCTTAGTGGTTATTTATGTCAGTTTGGAAATGGAATGCTTAAACTTTGTTATAACTCTTGTTTTGTTGGTTTTGGAATTTTAGAGGGTGACCTCTACAAACCGCATCTGAATTATTCATCGACTAAGTCTTTGTTGTCTATGAATGTTAATAATGTCAATAATCAGCAACGTGAAATCAAAAGAAGTTGTGATAGTGGAAATTCATCAAAATGATAGCACTGTCGGTTAGGTTATATTTCTCGAGACAAAATGCAACATCTCGTTAAAGATGAAATTCTTCCTACATTAGACTTTTCTGATTTTGATGATTGTGTTGAATGTATTAAAGGAAAGTATGTAAAGGAACTACGAGAGGGGCTACTCGAAGTGGGGGACTATTGGAAATTATCCACACAGATATATGTGGACCTTTCCATACTTCGAGTTTTAACGGACACAAATCATTTATTATGTTCATTGATGATGATTCTCGTTGTGGTTATGTATACTCTATTCATGAAAAATATGAAGCATTAGAAAAAATTAAATTTTTTAAGGCATAAGTTGAAAATCAATTGAACCTTAAAATTAAAGTAGTGAGGTCAGAGCCAGAAAGCAAGATAAGATATGGAGCAGGGAAGTGAGTATGATGGTAGACACACCGACTCAGGACAAAATTCAGGTCCTTTTGCTTTGTTTCTTCAAGATAATGACATTGTTCATCAGTTTTAAATGATGGGGGATCCCCAACAAATTATGTAGCTGAGAGACGAAATCGTACACTTATGGATATGGTACGAAGTATGATATGCAACACTGACTTACTTGATTATCTGTGGATGGAAGAATTAAAGACAACCACACATATTCTAAATATGGTTCCTAGTAAATCTGACCCGAAAACACCTTATGAATTGTAGACAGATCGAAAATCCAAATTGGGATACTTACATGTTTGGGGTTGTCATGTTGAAGATAAAATCTTCAATCCACAAATTAAGAAGCTTGACCCTAAAATCATTAGTTGTTATTTCATCGGTTATTCAGATAGATCCAAAGGTTTTCGTTTTTATTGCCCATTACATACCACTAAAATTATTGAAACGAGACATGTATTTTTAGAAAATAGCAAGAATAGTGGGAGTATTGAAATTAGAAAAGTAAATCTCGAGGAAAATCATACTTATGTTCCAATCCCGATCATCCGAGAGGTTTCAAGTTCTACACCTCTTTTGGATGTTGTAGACACAACTAATCCACTACCTAATGAAGAACCTCACACTAATGAACTTTCTGAACTTCCTGAACAACCCATACGTAGGTCGCAGAGGAAGCGAAAATCTACCATAAATAATGACTATATTGTATACCTAATTGAAGGATGCGCTATTGGCAATGGAGAGGATCCTACCTCATTTAGTGAAGCCGTTATGAGTGATAAATCATCTAAATAGCTAGAAGCCATGGAAGAAGAGATGAAATCTATGGAAATAAATGAAGTTTGAGACCTTGTTGATTTTTCTACTGGATCTAAGCCAATAGGCTGTAAATAGGTCTATAAGACCAAGATGAACTCCAAAGGTAACATCGAAATATTTAAGACCCGACTTGTCGCTAAAAGGTTTTACACAAAGGGAAGGTATCCATTTTGATAATATATTTTCTCCAGTCTCAAGGAAAAACTCACTTAGAATTGTCTTTGTTAGATCCTAACCCTTGCTTACTGTTCTTAATTGTGTTTAGGAGAGGATTAATGATGGATTGAGATGGACGGCTGAGATCGAGTCGGAGAAAAGTATATAAAGGTTGGTTTTTTTTCCTCTCTCTCTCTCTCTCATTTGCATCTCTCTCTCACTCTCTCTCTCTCTCTCTCTCTAGATTCGTCTCTCTCTCTCCCTCTGTGGTTCTTCGGTGTTGGCGGAGGCGAGGATCAGAGTGTTGGATTCGCCGGAGTCGTCGTAGAGATCGTTGTGTTCGCCGGAGTTCGAGTTTATCGTGGAAAAGCTCGCCGTCGTTTCTTCAAAGGCTTCTTCAAGCCTTAAGGTATGTCAAACTTGCTTTCAAGCTCACCTAGTGTTAGTGTGGGAGTGGGAGCGGTCGACGGTAGGCCGTTTCGGGCTCGTCGGACCTGCACAACCGTTTCTGAACTATAAACGATCGACCGGTGTTTTGGTTCGGTCGACCGGTTATAGTGTATTTGGGGCAGAATCCCTCGCACCGGTCGAACGATGCCCTTTGGGCGGTCGACCGGTTGTTGCAATTTTAGCGAGAGAAGACGTCCTGTGTATTTTTGGTCGAACGGAACCCCTTTGCCGGTCGACCGAAAGTACTGTTGTATGTCGGTTGGGGCGTTGACCATCTAAACGGTCGACCGCCTGTTTGACTCGTTCGACTGACGTTTAAGTTAACTTATTGGCCGGTCGACCGGAAGTGTGGTTTCGGTCGACCGTGATGTGAGGACTCTGGGTGAGTTCTACTGGAGGTTTTCGGTCGACCGATAGGGTTCGGTTGTTCGACCGTTTTACTGTTGTTTGCGAAAATGGATTTTCTTCTGGTGCTTTTCGGTCGACCGGGACCCCTTTGTCGGTTGACCGTTTGGCGGGTTTTTCGGTTGGGCCAGTTCTCTGGGTGAGGATCGGTCGACCGGAAGCCATGTTTTGTTCGACCGTTTTACACTGTTTTTTTGTGTGTGTGTGTGTTGCTATTGATTGGCTAGAAGGCAACGGGTCTCCGACCCTTTTGGGGCGACGACACAGACATTCCGGCCCTATAGCGATTAGTGGTGACACGTGGGTTGTGATTTGTGGCCATGGCTCCGGCGAATGATGCAAAGCCGTGGCTCTGGCGAATGATGCAAAACCGTGGCTCCGGTAACACTGAGGCAATGAGGGGGTTGTGTGGCCGTGTTTTGGACCAACGGTGCCTTGTGTGCACGTGTGTTGGTGGGTTGGGGTGAGAGGACCCTTGAGACCCGTGTTGTTGGGCTATGGCCGGGAGAGAGGTCCCGGGAACTTAGCGGGTGTTTCTGTTGTGGTGTTTTGCGTTTCTTTGCACATTTCATTTCTGTCCATATATGTGTTAGGGTTTGGCATACTGGGTTTCCTCCTGGAAACTCAGGCATTCATTGTCTGCTTTCAGGCCGAGAGCGACGTTAGGTGGGTGGCGTCGGCGGAGGGAGCGCTCGAGACCTGATCCTACTTCCCTACATTTTGAGGTGGTTGTGATTACTTGTGTGTATTCTCTGTATATGATCTTTTGATGTAATCACATTCTTTTGTAAACTCGTTCACATATATATATTATATGTTGGTGCACCAGTGTGTGTATTTCTTTCGTAATGTCCTCGTTGATTGTATGATTTTAATTTGAAATTTTCCGCTGTGTTTGAGGACGTTACAGTCTTAGCCTTTGTAGCTCATTATGATATAGAGTTATATCAGATGGACGTAAAAATTGCATTCCTTAATGGTGAATTGCAAGAGGAAGTTTTTATGACACAACTAGAAGATTTTGTCGTAAAAGGTAAGGAATATATGAGATATCAATTAAAGAAATCCATATTTGTCTTAAAACAAGCATCTAGACAATGATATCGTAAGTTTGATGAGGTGATAACTAACTTTGGATTTAAAGAAAATGTGATGGATCAATGCATATATCTGAAGGTTAGTGGGAGTAAGTTTATTATTCTCGTCTTGCATGTGGATGATATTTTGCTAGCCAGTAGTGATTTAGACATGTTATATGAGACCAAACGATTTCTTTCAAACAAGTTTGAAATGAAGAATCTTGGTTAAGCCACTTATTTATTGGCATTGAAATTCATCGAGATCGGTCTTGTGAGAAAATGCTTAAAAAATATAATATGCAAAAATGCTCCCCAAGTGTTGCTTCTATTGTAAAGGGTGACAAATTTAGTAGTTTACAATGTCCTAAAAATGGATTAGAACGTGCACAAATGAAACAAATTCCTTATGCCTCAGTGGTTGGGAGTTTAATGTATGCTCAAGTTTGTACACGTCCTGATTTGACATTTGCGGTTGGTATGCTTGGTCAATATCAAATATATCCAGGGATGGATCATTGGAAAGCTGCCAAAAAGGGGTTTACACTATTTGCAAGGGACAAACGACTATATGCTTACTTATAGAAAGTCAGATAACCTTGAAGTTATTGGATATTCTGATTCTGACTTTTCTGGATGCATTGACAGTAAGAAATCCACGTCGGGTTACATATATATGCTTGCAGGGGAACTAATATCATGGAAGAGTGCCAAGTAGTCTTTACGGGCATCTTCAACAATGCAAGCAGAATTTGTGGCATGTTACGATGCTACTGCTCAAGTCGTTTGGTTAAAGAATTTTGTACCTGGGCTTCAAGTAGTTGATAGTATTTCGAGACCACTAACATAATTTTGTGATAATGAAGCTGTTGTTTTCTTCTCTAAAAACAACAAGTCAAGTGGTGCATCCAAGTGGATTGACATCAAATATTTTGTTGTTAGAGGCAAAGTCAAAGATGCTACTATTGTCATACAATACATAAGAACACGAGCAATGTTAGTTGATTCACTAACAAAGGCTCTGCCACCCAGTCTTTTTAAAGAGCATGTTGCCGGCATGTGTTTGGTAAATGTAATGTAATGTCGTTAATGACTAATGTGTATGACATTATATGTTGAAGCTTCAATGATGTATTTGACTTTGATTTGTAAAAGTTTGCCTAATATTTCTTGGGGTTAATTACAGTTTGCCCCCCTGAACTATGCATTGGTATCACTTTGCCCCCCTGAAGTTTCAAAGTTAACAGTTACCTCCCCAGAACTTTAATTTTGTAACACTTTGCCCCCTTGAACTTCAAAAACTCATTATTTAACACACATTCGACGTTTTTTTCCTATTTTTTGTTGTACCCCTAATACACTCCTAAACCTATATTTACGTGAAAGTTTGGGTCGAAACGGAGGTCGGATATGGTTGGAATTTGGGTCGGATTGAGTGTCAAGGTTTGGTCGCTCGATCAACAATGGATTTGTGGGGATTGTTGGATTATTGAGTTTGGGCTAGGCCCATGAATAACTCAATTGAAGAAATCTAATGTTGAGATGAAGAAGGGAACTATTGCCCCATGTGCCATGTGCTCACCTCACTTTTAGTCCCACATTGGTGAAGCTAACAAGTTGAAGGATGTTGATAAACATCCTATTCACTTGACCCTTTGTAGGTTGAAAGAGAGGAGAGAATTCTCCACACACGCGCAAGCGCGCGCCCGTCCCGTCCCGGTCCGGGGCGTGGCGAGGTAGCATGGGTTTTGGGGGGAAATTAGAGGCTTTAACCTCAGGGTGATGGGTGTATTTAATTTTTGGACCTCATGTTAATTGTTTTTGCAATTAAGTCCTTGACGGCTACAAGATTATATATATATATATATATATATATATATATATATATATATATATATATATATATATATATATATATATCAGTCGGTTTCCTGCTGTACACACACGTTTTATTCCTATCAACTCTCTACGAAAACCGTCCCTCTCCGGCGATTTTAGGTCTCCGAATCCAGAGTTCTCTACCGACCGATTCTTGTGAGGTTCCGCACTGCTTTCATGGTCCGTCGACTCCGGCGTGCGTCTGATCGACAGTGTGACCGTTCTATCATGGGAGAAAACCGACAGACCATCAAACGCATTAGTATGTGGGTCAATATTTTCTCTAAGGCAAGTCGCCTTCCGACGGCTCGGTATTTGATGTCGTCTCTGATCACTGTTCCTTCGTTTCTTGTTTTCCTATATATGTTTTTGTATGTTAGCTTTATCTGGATTCTTACGGAATATTTATTCGACATATGTAACCCACTGTATTACATGATCATATTTGTAATTGTATAACAATGAGTACTTGTGACTAACAGTTACCGCACAACTTAAATCATACCAGAGGTCATAGCAAACCAAAGAAAACATAGAAGAATAAATAGCTGAAAAACACTTTTCACTCAACATCAACTGATCCGGAGAAAGTACCGAAATCGTACTCAAAATGCTCTTTTAGAGATGTGAATTCAGACAGCAAAATTATCGGGGCTGCCACAAAACTATTCGTTTTTTACAACTGTTGTCGTAGCGATTCACATTGAGACTATGTTTTGTGATTGACAAAATTATCATTTACAGACTATACAAAGCTAGAGACAAAAGCAAGACAGAAACTCACACATTGTAGATCATACCTACTTCTAGCGTCGAAGCGTAGGGAATGTTCATGGCATACGAGTGTCCTCTGCAATTCCGTCTCAGGAAGTCGTAACCGAAGTTGATAGCTAGTCTTTTCATGAAACTTGATCCGTTCTTTGCTCTCACGTACGAATGCCCGAGGATGAAAGCCATGCCTGCTTCTCTTGCCTCCATGAGATCATGCAACTCTTGCTTCGTCCTTGCATCCAGTTGTGGGCTTTCCAGGGGCAAGACGAATCTCACTCGTTTCCTTGGTGTTATTATAGGTGATTGTATCTCTTTGGATTCTGAAGGTCCGGCCACATCGGCTGGGTCATTATCCTCGCACAGCTGAATATTTGTCCCAACAACGGACATCTTTTCATTATCTTTGTCGCTTTCATCGTTGGAGTCGGGCTTCTCTGAGCAGATAAATTCTGCTATGCTACAAACCAGTTCCTTTTCAAACTCCGTGTCATCCTTGTGGACATCACGGTATCCGTGACGAACAATGCACCTATATAATCTGTATTCTCTTGGACCTATCCGACCCACAAGGAACCGCTCCTCTGGGAGCACATATGGCACGGGAACGGCCTTCACACAGACAAATACCAGAACCTAATACATGAAACCATCTGTTATATATTGTTAGTGATCACTAAATTAGAGAACTAAAAGAGATCCGTAGGAAATTATCAAATTAATGCATGCCCTAAACAGTAAGTGGATGGAAAATACCCACAAGCTGAGATGTTACATACATTGTTTAACAACTTAGAACCTTAGATATATCTTTAGTCATTTCAAATAAATGCAAATGCTACTGTCATTATCAAAATATAATCACGTACTGTATTATATGTTTTCATGACGTGCATATAATATTTTATATGTTTTCATGACGTGCATATAATATTTAACTCCATGTGAGATTATAAAGAATGTACAAGGGATCCAAATGCAAAACAAAGCATCAGAAGAAATGGACGATAAGACCTTCCCATAAGAGGTTAAAAGATAAATCATACATACCTGATGAAAAGCAGGCAGATTTGTGACAAAATGGGAGAAGATAGCTGGAATACCAGAAACAAGCTCCGTGTTTACGAGACCAATTCCTCGTACACGTACAATACCAAGGCTTGGGCCAAGACTAAGAAGCCAATTGATGGAAACCTTGTTTTGAACATCAAATTCGTACTTCTTGAGAGTACCGTAGTGCCATATGTACATGACGATCATGAACACAAAGGAGAGTGCGATGGGGACCCATGCGCCTTGAAGAAACTTGATCAGGGAGGCCGAGAAGTAAAGTGACTCTATGCTGCCAAAGAAAACGATGAAAGCCAACGCAAGGAAGATGCTTTTGTTCCAGCAGAGGACCATCACCAGAGACATCAGACACGTTGTGACCAACATGACCGTAATAACCGCCAATCCTATCCAAAGCAATGATTTTTCGTATTAAGATTTGCATTTTATGAACAAATAGATCAAATCAATAAACTTCGCAAATGCGTATTCAAAATCTATACAACAGAGTTTTCTGATGGAAATGTGATGCTTAGAAAACTTAATTAGAGTCAGAAAGGCATAGAGTGAACTTATTAAGTCAGACATCTCGTATGTTGTGAACAAGTACGAAAACTATACCATGTTATAAGACCGTGATACAAGGACGCGGGCGCCGAGACGCGCCTGACGTGGTCAGTTTAGTCAGCAATCCAGTCATCAGAAAAAATCATTTAATAACATGTCTGTGTCACATGCAACCTTTAGTTTCCCAATGCAACATTACTTTCTCACTGCAACGATTGATTTTCCATGCAACTTTTAATTTTCCCAACACAACTTTTGATTTCTCCGTGCAACATTCGGATACAAGGTAAAACGAAGAGTCTATGTTTTGTCCTCTTAAACATATAAATTTGTCCCTTTTAACATCTACGTTTGTCATTTTTAACATAGAAGTTTGTCCTTTTAATGCATGGTTTATCCTTTTTAAATAGTAGTTTGCATTTTTTAAGTATATGTGTATCTTTTTTAAGTACCGATTTTTACATTTTAAGTATGGTTTTGTCCTTTTTAACAATTGGTCGGTCCTTCTTATATTGGTGAATTGTTCTTTTTATGTCGAGGTTGTCCTTTTTAAGTAATGATTTATCTTTTTTAAGTAGTGCTTTGTCATTTTTAAGTACGAGTAATCATTTTTAAGTACCGGTTTGTACTTTTTAAGTATGGTTTTGTCATTTTTAACAGTTGGGTCGGTTCTTCTTATATTGGTGAGTTGTCCTTTCTATGTAATTGTTTGTCCTTTTTAAGTATGAGTTTGTCTTTTTTATCACATGCGTTTGTTTTTTTTATCATATTGGTTGTCTTTTTAAACAACCCAAGTTGAAATTAACAAACGAGAACATGAAATCAAACCCAACTTCGTGAAAAAAATCAGAAAAAAACTAATATCAAAGACAAACCAACTTTAGACAAAAACACCACAAACCGGAATAAAAAAAAGAACCAAACTTTCAAAACAAAAATACCAACCCAAAAAAATCACCACCACAACCGATCCATCACAGAAAAAACATAAACTTCAAATCAACCACAAAAAACCAAACTTTCCCCAAAAGACACCACACACAAAACTCAAATCTGCTACAAATAACTACATTCCTCCTCGTCTCGGGATGGACTCCAACGCCGACTACTTCCTCCCCCTCCTCGCCGACCAACTTCACCGCGACGTCCTAACCAACGTCGTCAGCGTCCCCACTCCCTCAAGACTCACTCCCGCGTTCGTCTCCCTCGGCATCCCTCTTACCGATCTCGTTGCCTTCCACCGGGAGAAAACGATGGAGAATGAAACGTTTTGGAGGATAATAAAAGGTTTCGTTAAGATATATATGGTGGAAACCAAATGTCGTATAGTTATGTGTACGTGTGATGTGATCCAAAATAAATAAATAATATGTGATTTTATTTATCTTTGTTGATTGGACTGCTGAATGGACTGACCACGTCAACCAGCGTCAACGTGCACAAATCATTTTTCCATGTTATATGATCATGCCAATATGACTCATGCTCACGATTAAATAATTAATGCAAATTAGAATACTACTCAATGAGCATGCAAAAATACTAATAGAATACTAATCATTTGGTAATTATGATAAATGATTTTGAAATACTACAAGAACATAAAACATGCACAATTATCATGCACTATCCATGTCTGCATGCAATTACGCAGGAATTAAAGGGTTCCAACAAATCTAAAGAGTCTGATTCAAGTTAGCATATGTAAAATACATTGATCAATAAGGACAAAGATCAGTTTCAGTAGTAGATGAAGTCGCATTTCGACACATACCTGATGCATTACCCATGCGCTTGGTATCTCTAAAACCAATAGTAACCGCCAGACACAATACCATCAAGATCCAGTTAATCTCTGGAATATATATTTGCCCGTGAAACTTTGATGATGTATGGACTATCTTAACTCTGGGAAAGCATCCCAAGGCAGAGCACTGTTTGATGATCGAAAAAGTTCCGGTAATGATAGCTTGACTTCCTACAACCGCTGCGAGTATTGCTATTGCCAAAACTGGCCACCTAAGTTTCTCTAAAGAAGCGATAAAATTCAATTATTCTCATATGACTAGAGTTATAAATGACTCAGCAGGCGTAAATAATTAACTGAGCATACCTGGAACTGAGACATAAAATCCAATGTAATAGCCCGTTTGAATAACATGATGCTTAGACAAATAAGCAGCTTGCCCCATATAGGCTAAGATCAAAGATGGGTAGACGACAAATGTAAAAGCAATCTGCAAGGCAAACAATGGTAGTTAGGATGAGTAAAAGATGTACTTTGCAGAAAAATATATGCAGGTAGCGACACACCAAACGATACAATAATAAAAGACACATAGAGGGGATCTGATGATATGTTTTTCCCCGTATTTGGTTGGTACTTATTTCAACAAGTGACACATACCCATGTGTAAAAGTTAATCACTTTAAAAAAAGGACGACAGAAAATCACGAGGTATTGTGACTCACATTGAAAGCAAAATCAGCCAAGTATGGTTATGGTTTGAAATCATACCAACAGATCTCAAGGGAGGCACATATTATGTTTTTTTATTACAAAAATATTAATTTTTGGAAAGCAACAATTATAATAACCGTTTTCAATGGACTTTCCAAAGATGCTACAAATGATATTGTATTATTGCACATTAAAAACTGTTACTGTCTTGACAAACTAAATTAAGAGGCTTGTTATCATAGACTTAAGCTTGAGCTTTAGGAAAAAAGATTAATGAATTGATGATGTGAAGGAAAGGAGAACCAGATTCTCTTAGATGATTTCACACTACAAATGGAACACACAATTCTGTTTCATGAAAACCTCTGAGAAGATTGTTTTGCTTAAAACAAAAGAAAAAGATACTAATAGAAATTGACAAGTAATCATAAGGTCATTTTCACCAGAAACCATGTGACGATTTAGCTCTCATCAGAAAACACCACTTAAGCAGGACAGACTTTGTCAAATAAAAAAAATGGTGGTTGGTGCAGAACTTTGTTGGTTAAGAATAACAGAAGAAAGGAAATGTAGGTATTGGTGTGTCAGTATTTGCCATTCCATTTCCAAACTAACATATTTATGAGGATTCCATGGTACCTTGATAGATTCTTGAGAGAAATGTCCAAGATCTGCGTACATTGCTTCTGAGCCTGCACGAATGAAATTTCAATGTTTAGAAGATATGCCTTCACATGAAAATAAAACTGACTTGATTCATTTCTGGTACCTGTTATGCAAAGCAATATTCCACCCAAAGACATCCAACCTCCTCTCTGGGTCTTCTTCAAGAACTTATACATATAATACGGAGATAATGCTTGGTAGACATATGGATTCCAATGGATGATATTGTAAAGACCAATCATGCTGATACATAAAAGCCACAATACGACGATCGGTGCAAACAAGAAACCGACTCGATGTGTTCCGAAGTGCTGCAGGGAGAATAAGCCCACCAATATCAAACACGCAACTGGGACCTCAACATCTGCCAAAATCGAGACATAATGTCTAAATATTATATTAATAAAAAAATACAAAAGGAGTAATATTTAGCAAAAAAACGTCGAACAATATTGCATTGCTCCAAAATGAGTAATCTGATACTAATAAAACAATTGATGCTCGAGTGGCAAATCAGGAGGCAATAGTTGAACATGTGAATCTCAAGATGTTTTCTTTGGACTCTTGACCAAATATATATATTTCTAATGCTCCAGAAAATCACCGCGATTTTATATAAATTTTCCTAACTCAAGTTAACAATCCTTTAATATTCCACCTTTTTCTGAATGCAAAATACCCACGGCTCTGCTGAGGTATTTCTTATAATAAGCCGAAAAACCACTTACAGACATGTGATATTGCTTGCCACTTTGTAGAGCTGAAAAAAATGCATTTCGTTTGTTAGGTTTCCAATTATCTAATTTGGTTACTTTAGTGGCTGCTTCTGGGTTCGAGCCTTGAATGAATTGCAGTTGGTTTTATTAGGTGCCTACCTAACTTTCAATCACTAGTAGTCTTCTGCATCTGCAACAAACTGTAGCCAATTTGTTAGTTAGGTGCCCAACAGTCTGAGTTTGTAAAAGTATAGAGGATGGCCGTTGGCGATCAAGTTACCATCAACCCATAGTCTTAGAATTCACGGAAAACACGATAACAAGGAAAAACAAATGCAGTCTTCTAGTGAAAAGGTTTTAGAGAGGTATTGATGCCTCAATTATGAATGGGTTTACTGATTACATATAATTGGTAAAAACTAGTAGGGTCGACGAAAATAAAAACATACAACAAAGGAAACATCTATTGTCTTTAATTTTTTTTGGCAATAACAATCTTACATTTGTGGTGCTCACTGGACATAGAAAGCTCCACCCCTGATACAGCAGAAAACACTAAACAAGGGGGCAAAAAATCCATCAATTACACAATGAAACAAACCAAACCAAAACAAAGAGATTAGTAAAAAAACAAACAAACTTTCAACCCAATGAAGGCTCCAAACCTGAGAGTGCTGGAGTCAAAATCCCATCACCTATAACCATACAAGTCCCAATCAAGGCAAGCAAAAGAAGCAACTTCTGCAACACCTTATGCTTCTCAAGCACCCTCCTGATCCCGAACCCCACGTCGCTGTCGAACCCGTCCCTCTTATACGCTGAAATCTCCTCATCAGCCACCTGACAATTGGGCAAAAACCCAACTCTAGCATGCCTACAAAGCAACGAATAGAGTGCAAAAGTGCCACCTTCGCCGTTATCATCGGCGCGGAGCACGATAAACACATACTTAAGCAAAGGCACAAGTGTGAGGGTCCAAAAGACAAAGGACAAGACTCCATAAATCTCCTCATTGGTCTCAGAGTGCTGTATGTCCTCAGCAAAGGTGCTCTTGTAAACGTACAAAGGCGAAGTGCTGAGGTCTCCATACACAACCCCCAAGCTCTGGTACGCCAGAGTCAAAACCGTCCTCCATGATTCCTTCTGAAACCAACACCAAACCCAAATATAAGACTTACCCATTTGAAAACGCACCCCAAAACCCAAGAAAAAGGCAAAAAAAGAGCCACCTTGATGGGGTTCACGAACTGGGCGCTCTCGAGATCCATGACAAGAGAGTTCAAACTCTGACAAGACCCATTTGCTTAGACCTCCGGAATTTAAGGTGAGACCACAAGTAGCCTTCTTGAGGTGGAAGCTGAACTGGGTCGTTGAGAAAATCGGAAGAAAAATCAAGGATTTGGATTTGTTTGTTGTGTTCTAACTTCTCAAGGTTTGAGTTTGGTCGCATGCAGAAGGAGTGGAGGAGTTGGAAGTTCAACACACCTGACTGATGCCAACAAGCAAGAAAAAAAGAAAAGGAATTAGAAGACGGATGGAGGTGTGTGGGATTAGAATATGGTTGGTTGTGTGGATGGAGTTGGTTTGAAGTGGTTGGGTTTTGGGTTTGAAGTTGTGAACTTGTTTGTGGTTCCTTCTTCCACGTTCCAACACTGTTTTGTGTTTGTTTTGTTTAATTTGTTTTGGTGAAGGGAAAGGGTTTAGTTTTGGTACGTTTTTATGTTGTCTGTCTTTTGGTTTTGTGAATGATTCGAAAACAAACAAAAACTGCTGCAGTAAAGTGGAGATGGAGAGGAATGTGATGTCTGAGTTGGTTTTCTTTAGGTAGTGCTCTGCAGTCGCCACTGCAACAAAAACTTACTTTTGTCTTTATTTTTTGGAAAATTTTTCAAAATAATATTTTTTTAAAAAAAATTCTCAAAATAAACCACAAACAAAAGTATTTCTCAAACTAGACCCGCTGCCACCACGTGGTGACACGTGGCGGCGGCGGGTTTTGTTTTTTTGTGCATAGAGAACTCGGCACTGGTGATGCCGAGTTCTCCCAGAGAGAACTCGTCACTGGTGATGCCGAGTTCTCTTTGGAAGAACTCGGCACTGGTGATGCCGAGTTCTACTTGATTTTTTATTGCCCAACACTTGACGTTATCTGAGATGATTCAAATAGAACTCGGCACTCTAACTGCCGAGTTAGAGTGCATGATCGTGCATGAGACGATTGACGCCCAGGAGAACAGTTACTGAAATAACACTCGGCATCTAGGATGCCGAGTTCTAAAGGTAGAACTCGGCGTTTGTAACGCCGAGTTCACTTAAAAAAAGTGAACTCGGTGTTGAGATTTAAATTTATACCGCAAGTGCACGACGTCAATGAAGACGTGGCAAATACGGGTCGAACACAAGGAGGGAGAGATTCTGTTTTTAGTGTGATTTCGATTGGAGAAAAGAAAGAGAGAAGAAATAAATGGGTTTTGAGATTTTTGGGTTTTAGTTATTTAAAGCAAGAAACAAAAACAATTAAAACTAAAGCAAGAACAAAGAAGTGAATTCCGTTGGGTGGAGGATTAGATTCAAGGTTTAGATTAGAGAATTCAGAAACTTATAATAAATCATATTAGTTATGAAGCATTACATGATAAATGATTTAACATAAACTCAAGTAATCAAAATAGACTAACACGAAATTAAAATAATAACATTCATTCATCTTCTCTTCACCCTAATCCGTCACCTCCACCCTTTGGAAGGAGTTAGAAACTCATAGAGGGAGGAAGAAGGGGTCCTTGAGACATTACAAAAGAAAACTAAAAGAAAAAAATAAAAGACAGAATTTTATTAATGAAAAGAAGATTACAAAACTAAGATTAAGAATAAAAACTAACACCAAAAGCTAAGGACCCTTCTAACATCGTTCTCGGGTCTATTTATAGTTGCTACAAGGGATCTAGGTATAATATTGGAACGTACACGTGTCCAGACACGACTGGACGAAATTGGAGCACACGGATCGAAGCTTGGGCGGCGGAAACGCCGCATATTGCATGTGTGGTGCGGCGGAAACGCCGCACAATCTGGCCTGATTTTGCCCGGATTTTGGTTGAATGTTTATGGTATGATTTGATCCTTCTTTGCGCGTCTGGATTGATTCTTTCCATTCTTTTGAACTCCGGATTAATTCCTTCACATATTTGGAGATATACATTGATTTTTCTATATATTTTCTCCAAGAGAATAAAAGCTACTAGTGATTTGCAATTAGGTCCTTGACTTTTTGCAGTTAAGTCCCCGGTTACTTTTGTGCTTAAGTCCTTGTTCTTTTTGCAATTAGGACTTGAATGCTTTTATGCTTGGATACATTTCCATTCGTAACCCGATAATCTTGAACTTGGTCTTTATGATAGAAATGAGTCTTTTGCATGCGTTTATGCTCGGGATGTTGGTAAATTGCATTCAGGTCCCTGTAATCTGTAAATAAGACTAAACACATACCTTAGTAGCATTTATTGATGTAAAAGTAATCTAAATGAAAGACATATGATGCAATGTATGCAATGCATCACTCGGCGTTACAAACGCCGAGTTCCGTCGGGCTATATAAGCAGCCCGACGCCCCCATCTCCCCCATCCGCCGAGTTTCCGAGTTTTTCAGGTTAGGGTTTCGATTTTTTTTCGATTTCCACCGTTTTATTGCCTTTTTTATGTATTAGGATGATATACATTGTTGTTTTATGTATGATTGTAGTGTTTTTGTTGGTTTAGAAACCCGTTTTGGTGAAAACTCGAATTCGATTTTGGGTTTTTAGGCAAAACGTTTTATTTCTTGTTTGATAGTTGATTATTGAAGTTAGTATTGTTGATTATAGGTCTACGGTAGTCATCTTAAAAATAGTTGAATTGAAGTATGATTATTGTGATTAAAATTAGATTTTTTGTTGTTATTTAGGTTTGAATGTATGTTAATTTGAATGAATGTTAACTTAAAAGTGATTTATTTGAGTTTAAATGTATGTGAGTTTGAATGTATGTTAGAATTGAAGTTTGTAGTATTGTTAGTTTATTCTACCTTGCAGGTTTAAATTTACCAATTTGAAAAATATAGGAGAGGTTCTGTCAAAATTTTTAAAAACATTCTGACATGATTCTTAACGTTGTTTATTGTAGTTGATTTTATTGGAGAGATTGTTCGACGTTTACAGCCGGTACAGATGGAGTTTGGTGGTTCTAATACTGGTTCAGTTAGAGGTAGCTACGCTTCACAGGGTCCGGTAGACATCATATCCTTACCTTGGGCTTGAGTTTGCTGGAGGGGCTGGACCATCTACCTCATATCCTTACCTTGGGCTTGGTTTGTCACCTGTTGAACCAATTCATTTTAGTCCACCAGAAGGCTGGGAACAGATGCATAGCGTTGAAGACGATGACACTGAGGAATTAGGGGATTACAGCACACCTTTCGCTGTAGAAGATGAACCTGAAGGTGTTTCTGCTAATGAAGTCGTTCCGGAGATGCAGGATGTCATATATGCGATGTGTCAATCCATAAACCGTGAAGACGACGACGTTGTTGATGATGCAGTTGCTAACAACGATATGATTCCAACTCTTAATGAACTTCCCGATATCTTCGAGGACGACAACTGGATAGAGAATTCGGTAATTGAACACTCATTCTTCGATGTTGCGAACAATTTTGAATAGAGTGATTGGCATACGGAAGATGGTCGTTCTTTCTGGGATAAACGAATTTTCCCAACCAAAGATGATTTGGTTCATGCTCTGCAATCGTGGCACATTAAAAAGTTTGTTCAGTATTCAGTTGTGGTTTCTTCAACGAAACGGTATACTGTTCATTGTATTCGTCGTGATGAAGATAACTGCAAATGGCGTCTACATGCGTCTGTTCCAAAAGGCTGCAGATATTTTCAAGTTAAAACATACGACGCCGAGCACACTTGTTCCAATCCGATATTGTTAAACGACAACAAACAATGCAGTGCTAATTTTGTATGCGACTTGATAATGCCATCTGTTAGAACTAAGTTCACAATTACTCCTGCTGAAATAATGGAAAGGGTGAAGACCAAATACTCACTTGAAATCGGTTACGCTAAAGCATGGCATGCTAGGCAAAAAGCGTTGAACCGAATATATGGTGCCGAAGAAGACAGTTTTAAAGATTTGCGAAGGTTCGTCACAGTTCTCTGTCAGAACAATGAAGGATCTGTTGTCGAAATAGAGTCTGTCCAGATAAATTCAGACGAGGAGATGTTTAAGCGTGTATTTTGGGCGTTCGGGCCTTCAATTAGTGGGTTTCATTATTGTAGACCCGTTGTCAGTGTGGATGGAACGCACCTCTATAGCAAATATAGAGGTTTATTGCTAATTGCTGTGGGCACAGATGCAAACAACGGAATTTTTCCTTTGGCATTTGCTGTTGTAGAGAGCGAGAATACAGAGTCGTGGACGTGGTTCCTTCATTTGCTGGCAAGTAGAGTTACAAGGCGACCCGATTTGTGTATTATCACCGACAGATTTTCGGGAATAAATGCTTGTGTGCGAGCCGCATTTCCACCTTCGGAGGGCCATGTACATCGATTCTGTCTTCGACACATGAAAGCAAATCTTGCTAAACATCGAAATTGCAAGGAAAGATTGGGACAAATCAAGTTTTATGAAGCGGGTAAAACTCATTCATTTATGAAATTTGAAGAGTTAATGAAGGCTATTGCAGAGGAACATAAGCCGATATACGAGTGGATTCAACATCAAGGTCCTTTGGAAAGATGGACTTGTTGTCACGACGGGGGTCGACGTTTCGGATGTATGACAACTAACATGTCAGAAAGCTTCAACAATGTCTTACGAGGGGCACGCGGTATGCCAATTACAACCATGATTTTGATGACCTTTCTCCGCTTGAACAAATTCTTTGTTAAAAGAAGGGACGTCGCCGAGTCGTGGAATGAAACATATGTACCGACAGTCCACACCGTGGTGATGACAAACAACAATCTGGCCAGAACACATACAGTAACTCGGTACCACCAGCTGATGTACCAGGTTGAAGCCAATGACCAGAAAAAATACCTCGTGAAATTTGAAGAAGGAGTTATTACTTGCACTTGTGGATACATAATTGCAATGCACGTCCCATGTTCACATGTACTAGCAGTTTGCAGTGGCAGACATGCAAATGTCAACACTTCACATTTGGTGTCCCCGTATTATGAGGTTCAAATGTACAAGGAGGCGTACAAACCGATATTTATCCCAATTCCTGATGTGAGGTATTGGCCAGATCGAGGCACCATCACAATGAAGCCTCCCCAAACCAAAAGACCTCCCGGTCGGCCTAAATCAACGCGAATCCGAAACGAGATGGACGAACACTCTGGAAGAAAGGTAAGGTGTGGGAGATGCGGCGGTATAGGGCATAACCGAAAGCGATGCAAGGAACCTATATAGCAAAATATTTTGTATGTAACTATTTAGTGAGACGAATGAATGTAAGAGTTGATTAATTGTAAGACTTGTAATGTATTTGTAATGTATTTTGTTATGACTTGAATGAATGTACGACTTAAATCCTTTTTAAGAGTTGATTAATTGTAAGACGATAATTGTAAGACGAATGAATGTAATGTATTTTTTAGGACCGCAAATTTGCCTACTTAAGCCTATTGAATTGGACTTCTGCCTATGAAACTCGGCATCTAGAATGCCGAGTTCTATTGTAGACCTGGGCCACCTGGCCGTCACCCATTTTCACACAAGATTTGAGTGCCAGGAGAATATGACCAAATAGAACTCGGCATCCCCAATGCCGAGTTTTATCTGAATCACTATTCTCCTGGCAACTCAATTCGACTGGAATTTGAAGTGTTGGGCAATAAAAAATCAAATCGAACTCGACATCACCAGTGCCGAGTTCTCTCTGGGAGAACTCGGCACTGGTGATGCCGATTTATCTATGCACAAAAAAACAAAACCCGCCGCCGCCACGTGTCACCACGTGGTGGCAGCGGGTCTAGTTTGAGAAATACTTTTGTTTGAGGTTTATTTTGAGAATTTTTTTTTAAAAAAATATTATTTTGAAATTTTTTCCTTATTTTTTACGATAAAATAAGATAAGAAAATGGTTAATATATATCATATATGTTAACGGTTAATTAAGTTTGTTAGTTGTTACATATTTAACGCCCACTTTGGCCTTTATGTTGGTGTTATGTTTGAGGGATGTTACATTGTGCTTGTGATGTTGCATGTCTGGTTGGATTTACCGAGGTCCAATCTCATGATGCGGAGGAGCAGGGCTTAAATTTGTATTATATACCATGTTTCTATTCTATAAGATACGTTTGTATTATGTGGATAATATAATATATTGACTGTATTTTATGTTTTTGGACGATATATATATGTAATAAAAAAACATATTGCAAATTTATCACGTTGCAAGTACTTGTTCAAAATTAGATGAAATTGAGACGTTTGTAAATAAGATCCGTTTGAAATCTACATCCGGCCAGAACTGAATCCCTAAAAAAAATTCTAACAAAAAGTGAATGGATTCCGGGACTCCAACTCAATTAGTACCGACAATATCTTAGTTGAAACATTCTTCCTTGTTACCAAAAATACTTGTGTGATCTACAAATTAAATATACTCAAAGATAATTTTCTTTTTAAAAACAATTGTATTTAATTCCAAATACCGATATCACAAGTGAGCTACCTTTAAAGGGTTTTTGTAGTTTCTATGCTTTTCGAAAAACTTACCGAATAAGATATACAATACCCATTATAATGTCTGGCATTACCCACTTTGATTTTTGAATCTCCTTCAATCATTACTCAAAATATCATTTTAGTTGAAAACAACAATTACTAAAAAAATTATGTGTTAATCTATACATTAAATTACTAAACTCCGTACTTGAAAAACTACCCACTTTATTACTAACCCTCGAAGATATAAACTTTACCCAACAAAAATACTCCTCAAAGGCTCAAACCCTCCTCCTTAAAGTAAAAGAAATTGAATTTATAGCCTTAAAATCCAAACAAGAATAGAAAAATTAACAACCCTAAGCATAAAACACAACCCAAATCCCAAAAGAAGAGGAATAAATTAAGTTCCAATTTTCTCCACAAAATCCTCCTAAAACGAAATAAAATCTACTAAAACCTCAAAACGTTCCAACTTTGTACAGAAGAAACAAAAACACAAACCAAAATCAGAAAAAACCTAAAAAATCCCAACTTCGAACAAAAAGCCAAACACCACCCACCTGATCATCTCCGTACAAGTGAGTGGGCCGAGGAGGAGGAACCATAAGGATGCAAAGTTGCGTGAAGAAGAACGTTGAGGAGTACTTCAAATCCAACCAAAAAAATAGGATAAAAAATAAAAAAAATCCACCCAAAAACTAAAACTACAACTAGGGGTGCACACGGGTCGGGTTGAGCCCGAAACCGACCCGAACCCGACTGGTCGGGTTGGGTCGGGTTGGTAGGTGTTTCGGGTTAGGTTGGGTTAGAAATTTCTGAAACCCGAATTTTCGGGTCGGGTTCGGGTTGTAGGGGTCGGGTTGACCCAACCTGACCCGAACCCGCTAAATCCCCTCTCTAATTCGCTAAATACCCGAATACCCATTAAACCCGCCTAAATACCTGAACACGCTCAATACCTGAATACCCGTTTAACCCCCCGACTTCCCGACGTAGAAATCCCCAAACCAAATCCCTCCCGACTGAGTCTCCGTTTCATCTTCCTCCTCTCCCTCACGCTCTCTCGATCCCGCGTCGGTGCGTCTCTCTCCCTTTCTTCTTCCTCCTCTCCCTCACGCTCTCTCGATCGGCGCCGGGTTGAAGGTTCACCGGATCGTCACCGTCAGACGCCACCGTTAGTCGTCGATCTCCAAATCGACCCGCCGATTTGCGCCACCCGTTAAGTCTTCGTCGATCCCGCTTCACCAACACGACGTCGTCTTCGAATTCGGTGCAGGTAATTCCAGACTTCCATTTAGGGTTAGGGTTAGTGTTTCAGGTTTAATGGGTTCAAGTTCCAGTAGATCTCCGAGTGTACTGTTAACGTCTAGCTGAGTTCACCCTTTTTTATTTTATTTTTAGTTTTGTTATTAATTTCAAAGTAAATGGAGGTGGATTATGGAATCACAGTGATCAATCAATTAGAATTAATTGTAACTACTCTGAATTTCGTTTCAACAGCAAGGGAAATTATGTTGGGCTTTGTTGATTAATCTATGTTTTCCTTTTCCTTTTCTGGTTTGGAAAAGATTTTTTTGTTTCAGTTTTTTTTTTGGATTTTACGATTAATATGCTTACCACTTTTCTTAGTTGGAAGGGATGATTTTGTTTCAGATCCTTTTCTGAAACCTTGGATTCCAAGGTTACTAACTACACTACCAGTAGAATATGCTTTCTTTACTTTCGGTTTCCTTGTCATGGGTTTTGAGGTCTGGAATGATAGTTTCCCAGAAATTGGTCGAGTAATCTAGTGTTATATGTTTGTTCAGTTATAGGAACTTATTAAATGTTACTAATGGATATGTTTGTTATGTTTTATGTACTAATTTGTTGTAATAGATATGTTTGTTACGTTTATGTACTAATTTCAGATATTTTTTCAGAGTTTCAACTTAACAGTAAACGTTTAAATTGCTAGTATCTGCATAATGATTGTAAAACCAATGGCTACTTTGTTGTTAAGATTTGTTAAGAATCACTGAATCACATGCATCTCTTGATCTGTAATCAACTTTGACTATTGTCTTTATTAGATAGTTCTGAAATGCTACAAGAATGGTGACAAATATTGCATTGTATCTTAAGACATTATTTGCTATATCTTATTTTTGGTAGATTTTAAAGTTATTTTGAACTTATTGCTTCTTGGCTTGACACCTTGAACTATTGCTTGCTGATTTTGAAGTTGTATTCATTTAACTTTTAAGGTGTGTTTGAAGTTATGTTGTTGTTTCACTTGCTTGCTTGATTTTAATTTAGGATTGAAATCAATTTATATAAGTTATGATTGAATGGTTGAGGTTTTTGGAATACCCTTTATCATTTTTATTGCCTACATTTCAGGAATCATTTAGCACTTAGTGTGCAAATATTTCATGCCAAATTTTCGGGTTCAACCCGACCCAACCCAACCCGAAAATTTCGGGTCGGGTTGGGTTCAACCCGAATCGGTTCGGGTTCGGGTTGGGTTTTTCCCTAACCCAAAAATTTCAGGTTGGGTCGGATTTCAACCCCAACCCGACCCAACCCAACCTGTGCCTCTAAACAACATCTGCGGTTTGAGCGGGAAAACGAGTAGCAATCCTACTTACCAAAATGAATAATACGATGCAAATTATAATTAGAATTAAGTACTCTTGAATAAAACAAAAGAATAACAGTGTTGAAAGCCATATCAACAAAGGAAATGGGGGTGCAATAAGTTCAAACGCAAGGCAATGATTGCCACATTTTAGAGTTCAAAAATACTTACTCTAAATCAAGTCAAAATTGAAAGATCCAACTGTAATTTGATAAATTTCTATAATTTCCAAGGGTTATTGATAAATTATTATAATATTTCTACAAAACATAAAATATTACAAACAAGCCAGCTTTTCAGTTTTATTATGGAAATTGATTTTGACATGTTATTTGTTCTCATGTTAACTACATTTTCTGTTATTGTTGTAGTTTATCTTTGTAGATCTATTGAATATTTTATTTATACTATGCACGCTCAAATTGAGAGAGGAGCAAGACTTCTGATAATTGCTATTTTTATTTGGAAATCAGTCGTGTTTAGTTTGAAACCAAACATTGAGAGAGACTAATCACTTGAATTTCAAATGCTTCTGATCAGTTTGACCTTTTGAGAGAGATTACGTAAGGATTCAGTATCTCTCGGGATTAACCGATATCATTTTAAATCATTCGAAACATCACTAAAAAATAATTCATTATCTATTGAACAAAAAATAACAAACATGAATGAATTGTTCAATACTCAATAAGTTAAAGAAAGTGAATGGAGATGTATGTATTGGATGTATTGAAGACGTGGAAGCATTTTTTTGTTATTTACCTTGGAATTAGATATTATTTAAATAAACCAAGATATGACGCTTTTGAAGTGTCATAAAACAAGTTGGCCATAAACTCCTCCCAACACGTAAGAAATCAAAGACACCATTGGAGGCAACACAGTTGACTAGTTGAGGATAACTTTGTTTTGCAAGTTGCAAAAGAAAAAAACTTTCATATTTTATTTTCCACTTTTAAGGTCACCATGGGAAGTAATGTGGGCACTATGGACGTTACCTTGAACCTTTTAATGATTGTGGTCAATTATTTAAGGGGGGGAATCAAAGAAAAATGTTTGGGTTAATACTTGATAAGATCTTGATAATATTCTCCATCTCAGTTGCTAAAGATGAGGTATTTATTCCACTCATCCCATTTTGGACTGGAGTTTAGATTTTGCATTCCCCATCACACAATATGTCATTTGATATAAAGGTCCCCAAGTTTTGGTAAAATCAATATCTAGCATCGCATGTTAAATAATTGCAATTAAAAAATGACATGATATATATATATATATATATTCGATGATTTTAGACAATCACGACGTTTTAACAAAGTAGTTGGTCCAAAGGTTTCTTTGGGAAAATCCGTAAGGCACCCCAAAACATTTTAATTGATACTAAAATGAACACATATTGTATCTACATAATAGGGCAATTTGCTTTATTTATGTCATGGATAATTCGAACATAAATGATGGGAAAGAGGAAAAAAGAAAAGAAAATTTGCAGTTCACAAAAGTCAAAACTCAGAAGAAGAGACACAATCCCACAAGAAACATTTTGGGATAAAAAGTTCTAAAAGTAACCCAAATAGTTAGGTAGATTGTTGTAGGGACATAAACATTTGGTAAAGAACATTCTAGACATCAGTGGATGGAATGTTTAGTGAAGAAACAATTCATGGTTACTTCATTGTCGACAACTGATTAATTAATTAATTAATGGTAACTAGTGGGCATTACTTACCTCCCCAACAATGTAAAGACCACATGAAAGTTCAAACTCCAAAGACAAAAGAAACAAATCAAATAAGGAACTTGCTTTTCTACAAAGTGACAAGTGGATGCATTTGAACCAAGAAGGAATTTTTAACAGGATTTAGGTGGAATGTCTATCTTGATGAGAGTAATACTTGAGTTGGGACAAAGATTGGTGTTAACGCCACTAAGCAGTGTCGGGTGTGTGATTTAGATTGTTTTTGAGAAGTGGGTCGTAGACGAAGAGCAAATGTTTAATTGCTAATCCGTAATTAACAATCGAGTCGGCATCTGGATCAAGAATGCATTTAGTGACTGCTTTAGCTACATAACTTATTGTCAATTAGATTTGGAAAATGCTCACTAATGCACAGAAGAGTATAGGTTGCTTGCTCAGGTGAAGAGATTAAAACTTGCAATAATTCTTTTGTTAGATATTACGTTAAAATCTATTCTTTCATATTTCTACAATAAATACGTTTTTAGTTTATTTATGTTTTGTTCCCATTAAATGCATGGAGTCAAAATTGAAAGGGAAATCGAGAACACGTCAACAATTTTTTTTCTTTTCTTTTTTCAATAAAATGCTCCTCATTATTTTTCTTGTCTTTTCTCAATTAATGTTGAAAATAACCTAAACTATTCCATTACTACAAGTATGAAATACAACGCAAATAATAATTGAATGAAGACAAATCCCCATGAATCCGGAACTATGGTTTCTTTATTTTATTTTCTAAAAGATTATTTTCTAATAAGTGAGTCTTTTGATTTGTTTTAAAGCCGAGGAGATCATCCGGATTATTATATCTAATAATTGTGAGGATGGCAGAGTGGTCATCAAGTATTGCATTGTTTATTTCATATTATATTATATAAAAAAGCAAAGTGTGCGATGATATATAAATGGATTAATTACAGTTTGACCCCTGAACTATACATTGGTATCACTTTGCCCCCCTGAACTTCCAAAGTTAACAGTACCTCCCCTAAACTTTAATTTTGTAACACTTTGCCCCCCTCAACTCCAAAAACTCATTATTTAACACACATTCGACGTTTCTTTTCCTAATTTTTTTTGTTGTATCCCTAATACACTCCTAAACCTATATTTACGTGAAAGTTTGGATCGAAACGGAGGTCGGATATGGTTGGAATTTGGGTCGAATTGAGTGTCAAACCGACCCAAATTTCAACCATATCCGACCTCCGTTTCGATCCAAACTTTCACGTAAATATAGGTTTAGGAGTGTATTAGGGATACAACAAAAAAAATTAGGAAAAAAAACGTCGAATGTGTGTTAAATAATGAGTTTTTGAAGTTCAGGGGGGCAAAGTGTTACAAAATTAAAGTTCAAGGGAGGTAACTGTTAACTTTGAAAGTTCAGGGGGGCAAAGTGATACCAAGGCATAGTTCAGGAGGTTAAACTGTAATTAACCCTATATAAATATACATAGAACAATGCATGCCACGAATACGAGTTAATTAATAATATAAAGCACGTAGTTCCTTCAATTTAGTTTCGTGGGATTTCAATGGTAGGTTTGGTTAGATACAATAATCTATCGTGACATATTTGTGAAAACTCAGATCAACTCTGGATCGGAGACAAGAGGTCTCCAAATCGAGGATGAAGACGGGAGGGAAGATGCGGAATATAGGGTTAAGGTTGAGAAAGAGAGAGAGAGAGAGAGAATAATATTAATTAAGGTTTTTCGTTTTTCACATGTATTTATATAGTCTGGGTTATGATAAATGGGTGACCCAGATCCGATTAGATCTGACTGCTCCTATGAGCCTAATTAGGAACTCTAAATTGGACTCATGACCAACCGATCCACATTCCAATAGAAGATCCACAGATCAATTCATCCAGCTTGCTTGATGAATTGATGATGAATGATTTTTCCAACCTCAGAAATGGGCATTGGGAGGTTGATTGTGGTGGGCACGAGCACCTGATTTGAACCTATATTGGCATTGACTTGTGATCATCGCCTAGCTGGTTTATACTTTATGCTCCCACTTATGCCTTATCGACCTGAATCATCTTGGATCTATTTGTTCCCTTATCATCATAGGCTTCACTCTGATCATCTTTTCTAACACTCCACTTCAAACTTAGTCGGGGACGGATGTTAAGTTTGCCTAAGGAGCGCCTGAAATCATCTTTGGATAGAGCATTGGTGAGAGTGTTAGCCAGCTAAAGTTTGGACGACACGAATTTGGTGATGAGTTGTCCAAGTGCAACATTTTCTCGTACAAAATGGTAATCCAGTTCTACATGTTTTGTTCTGGCATGAAAACAGGATTCACTGATAAGTGAAGTGCATTAATGTTATCATATAATAGAGTTGGAGGTTGAGTTAGAAAAACTCCCAAATCCTGTAGGATGAAGGTGATCCAAGTTAGTTCAATAGTTGTTACAACCATGACCTTGTACTCTGCCTCTGCACTTGATCTTGAAATGGTTGGTTGTTTCTTTGATTTCGAGGAGATAGAAAAACACAAAACCCACTAGTAGATCTTCTAGTAATATCACAACCTGCTCAATCACTATCTGAAAATGCATGCAGTTCAAGTCAAGAGCATCTCTGTATGGTCAGGCCATAGTACATAGTACCATTTATATATTGCAGAATGCGTTTAGCTAATTTAATATGATAATTTGATGGTGATTTCATATGTTGACACAATGAGTTAACAACAAACGAAATGTCTGGTCTAGTTATGCACAAATATTGAAGAGAGTCCACTATATGTCTGAAGAGTGTGGGATTATGAAAAACAATATCATCTCGAACTTTATCTGGCCTAATAGGCATATGGGTGTTGATGTACTTAGAGTTATGCATGTTAAGTTTCTTTAATATGATAAATGCATAATGGTGTTGTGAGAGAAATATACCATCTGAGTCTCTACTTAATTCAATGCCAAGAAAGTGATGAATGGGTCCAAGATCCTTCATAGAAATCATTTGTTAATTCATTTATTGGTATGTCCATAGCAGGGGGATTTGCACCTGTGATAATTATGTCATCTACATATAATAACAAAAATAAGGGTCTAGACTCATGTGAAATAAACAAGGAATTGTCAGAAATGCTACTGAAGAAACTTTTAGTGAATAAAGAGGAAAATTTATCATACCAAACCATATGAGATTGTTTTAAACCATATAAAGCTCTTTTTAATTTACATACATGATTTGGTTTAGATGCATCTACAAAGCCAGGAAATTGGTTCATGTAAGCTTCTTCTTCAATATAACCATGCAAGAATGTATTCTTTACATCTAATTGTTTTATGTTCCAATTATGCATAGTAGCCAAACTAAGTACAATCTTAATAGTTGAAAACTTCACAACAAGAGAAAAAGTGTATGTGAAGTCTCTTCCTTCAACTTGTTTATATCCTTTTGCGACTAATAGAGCTTTAAGTTTATCAAGAGTGTCATCAGATTTTAATTTAACTCTAAAGATCCACTTACATCCTATGATATTCATACCACCAGAGTGCTTGGGAATTAAGTCCCAAGTGTTTTTTAGCAATGCATTCATTTCCTCCTTCATTGCTCTACACCAGCCTGGGTGATGCCTTGTCTCTTCAAGAGATGTGGGTTATGAAACAAGGCATATTTAGGATTTGGTTTAACAATACATGCCTTGGATCTAGTGATCATCTGATGTTGTGAGTGATCAAGATCAGTGGTTGGAGTTTCACTTGAAGTAGTTACTTCAGTAGTGACTCTTTCCTCAGATAACTCATCATGGGATATCCGTTCTACATTAATCTCAGGTGTGGTATGGTGTGTAAAATGTTCCCCCTCAACTTCATCATTAACACTTTGTTGGTTTGAGTGATTTTTCTCATATTTTTTTCTATTTTGCTCAGAAAGCTCATTACTTGAGTTAGGTTCAGGTTGAAAATCAAGACCTGGTTGTGCCTCCTCTTCAATTATGATAGGAGAGGTATTGTTCACTGAATTTTCATGAGATGTAGGAGAGAAAGTTACATTAGACTCTATTGAATTGGAGGGCCGATGACTTGCTGCTTCATTGATATTGGTGGTTCTTCTATTATTTTCACTAAGCCAACCATGAAAAGTGCTAAACTACAATCATTATCAGTAGGAAGCAAGATTGATGGTGGGTTTTTGTAGGGCAATCAATGTTCATCAAAAAATAACATGTCTACTTGTGTAAATCTTATTTGTAATGGGGTTTAGGCACATATACCTTTTTTGTCTTATGCTATAACCAATAAAAACACATGGTGCATACCTTTCAACCAATTTGTCAGAAGAGTATGCACTCAAACAAGGTAAACAACGACAACCAAAGACTCTTAAACAATCATACTCAAGTTGTTTTGATAGCAAAGTAACATAAAGAATTTTACCTTTGGAACCAGGAATGCGATTTAGCAAAAACAAAGTGGTATTAAATGCTTCCACCCATAAGCATTTAGGAACACGACTATTCATCATTAAAGTGTGTCCTATGTTGACATAAGTTTATGTCTGTAGGATCTAATAGGCCCTAGGATTAGTCTAAGGGGGAGTGAATATATTAATTACGTTCTTTAATTTTAAGCACTATAAAGCAAGAACAATTTAAAGTTAAGAGAAGCGAGAAGCAAACCACAACACGAATGTATAGAGATTTGGATCCAACCACGGGAGCCTAGTCCTCTCTTACGAATTGCTCCTCGAGCAATTTCACGTCCTCCACTAATCCGATCTCATTTCCAGGCCGAGATCAAACCTTTACACTTCAAGCTTGTGAACACCCTCGCCAAGCTTGGGCCACCTTCTCACAATCCGAGAAGAGCTTCACTCCGGAAGCTAATACAATATTTTCCTGAGAATTTGAGTAGCAACTTCTAATCTTGAGCACTTGAAGGATTGATGAATGCAATGAGTGATTCAAGTGAAAAGATGTGAGCACAAAGGTGTGGGATCGTGTGGGTTATGGGTCCACAATTAAGGCTAATTAACAAATATAATCCTAAACAAACTCTACTTGCAAGTCAAAAGATGATGCAACGGAATTTAAAACAAACACAAGCAAGTAGGGAAGAAATAGGCAAACCACAATCACACGGGGATTTTATAGAGGTTCGGCACCCCACCCGGGTCCTAGTCCTCTCTTGCAAGCTCCGCTCGACTCCACGAGCTCCGCCTACGACTTCACAATCCGCTCCCCGTTCCGGGCTGGAAGACAACGCCTTACAACCGTCAAACTCGCGAACAACCCTCGCCGAGCTTGGAATCCTCTTCTCACAATCCGAGAAGGATCACTTCGGGCTTTCACCGAAGTCTATACTCTTTTGACAACCAATGTAACTGAGTGTGATTCACTCTCTAATTGAGCACACTTTGAGTAGGATGAGTGATTGATCAAGTGTGTGTAGTTTAGGCTTATGGAGTGTAGAAATGGGAGCTTTGAGGATTGAAGTTTCTCTCTAATGTATTGGGACAATTGGAGTTGGAGAGTTGTGTGTAAAACTGAGTTTGATCCTCTATTTATAAGCTCCTAAAGATTTCTAACCGTTTGGACAAGATTTGATTGGATTTTGTGCAAAGCACACAAAGTAGAAAATCGGGCTGCAAATCTGTCCAGAAACGGTCGACCGAAAGGTGCAACAGTCGACCAAACTCTTAGGTTCGTTAAAGACACGGTCGACCGAAATATGGAATGGTCGACTGAACACTTAAGTCTATTAAATAAACGGATGACCGAACAGGGTTACCGGTCGACCGAACTTACGTTTCGGTAGAGGGAAATTTGGATCGGTTGAACGAAATAGTATCAACCGATAGTAGGGAATTCTTGACACCATTAAACGGTCGACCGAACAGGGCAGATGGTTCGACCGTTGGTAAAGTATATGAGGGTGTATTTTGTTTTAATACGAATACGACCGTTGGGTATATACGACAAAAATAACGGTCGGAAAAGTAAGTTCAAACGGTCGACCGAAAAAGATGGTGCGGTCAACCGAAACCAGACAGGGAAACACAAAACAGAATACTTGATCATCCGGTCGACCGAATGTGGGCAGACAGTTAGGGTTCAGGTTTAGTGTTTTCCGGTCTAAGTTTGGGTGATCTATTGAAGTCCAAATAATGTGAAATTTTGTGTGTGACTTCTATAAGGAACCTAGTGTGTAAGTGATTGGTTTTTAACTCTTGTATGCTCAATTTACACATGTTCCTAAGACTCAAAATAAAATCAAGATTACAAGTCTTCATATAGCTTTATTACATCTCTTGACTTGATTTCCTTCCTTCCATTAGTCTTGATCACCTGTAGAGGTTAGCACATGCAATATATATGCAATGCAATATGTGTGCTACTCTACATTACTTATGATTAAGATTAGGTTGATTAAATCATCAAAACAAGGATTAAGGCCAAAAAGCCAACAAAAGGATGTTTAGAGCAAATTGAGAGTAGTAAGAGTATGTGAGCTTAGAGAAGGGATTGGTAACCTTGTAAGGTTGATCTTAGCTCTATTTATAAGCCTAAAACATAATCTAGCCGTTGGGATTGAAGTGGTAGTGATTTGAGTGAAAAGCATAAAACAAGGATGTTCATAACTCAAATTAGGACAAAATCGGTTACCGACTCGGGCTAATCGGTCGACTGGTTTCATGAAAATAAGAGACCGGTCGAAATAAAGTGTATACCGGTCAAACCATATAAACGGTTGGTCGACCGTTAAGGTAGAATTGGTCAGAATTATATTAAACAATTTATGTAACGATCGAACAAACCAAATATTCAGTTCGACAAAAAATAACCGGAAGTTTGGGATTTCTAATTGTGTCTGATCCGGTCGACCGCCGTCTTGGCATTGTTCGACCGGTGGTGAAATATACATGTAGGGTTGGAAGAAATATTTGTATACGACCGTTATAAAATACGACAAGTATAACAGTCATATTCGAATGAAATACGAAATGTCAAACGGTCGAACCGAAGTGAAGTTTTGGTCGACCGGTTAAGGGACATGTGTCACAATATAACTTGTGCAGAAAGGATGAAACAGTCGAACTAAGAATTCTCGGTTTACATATACAAACAGTTGAACGGGGATTGAAATTCGGTCGACCGATTGGGACAAAAAGAATACCTATAAGAATTGGTCGAATCAGAAGTGTTGTTGGTCGACCGAATGGGAAAGGAATTAGGAGTCTATTAAATACGGTCAAACCAGATTGTCTACCGGTTGAAGCAGAACTGTTGTTCTAAATGGAATTTCTATGTTTTGTCGATCTTCTAATGAAGTCGGTTTGATATGAAATTAAGTGTGAGACTTCTATGAGTTTCCTAAAGGTCATGCAATGTAATACATCATGATTCAAGTGCTCAAGTTACATATTAATCCTAAGAACAAGAAATATAAAACCTATCTACTATTCAACTTGATTTCTTGTCTTGAGCCACACTTGTCTTCTGAAATGTTAGTAAATACAATATGCGTGTGCATATGCATGCTATGATATGATATATGTACTGTGTTTATTGATATGTTGATTAATCATCAAAATGGATTAACGATTATTAGCCAAAAAACCAACAATGTCTATACTCAGCAACCCCATTATGTTCAGGGGTGTGAGGGCAGGACATTTGCAATATGATATCGTTATCAAGCAAATGATTTTGAAAGATGTTTTAGGAGAATTCACCACCACCATCACACTAGAAAATTTTGATTTTCCCTTCAAATTGTCTTTCAACAAACTTTTCAAAAATCATATAACAATCAAATAAATCAAATTTAGCCTTTAAGGGAAAAATCCAAGTAAATTTGTTATAATCATCCACAAAACATGCATTGAATCTATGATGGTTTCTACTTATTACAGGGGCAGGACCCCATAGGTCACAATGGACTTTTTCAAAATGTTTTTCAGTAATGGAATAAGAATGAGTAAATGGAAGTTTCATTGCTTTTCCTAGATTGCAGCTATTGTAGATGAGAGTAATTAAGGTTGTAGGTTTGGATGCAACAAAGATACATCCATCAAGTTTGAGTTTTCGTAGGACTTTAGAATTTGGGTGTCTCAATCTACATAGCCAGGTATGTTCATCTACTATTATATGTCTGTGAGAAAAGAATTTTTTATTCACACTATTAGGGAGGGTATAGAGGTCCTTCAAAACCCCAGTGGTGACAATGGTGTCATGCTCCTAATCTTTAACAATGAATTCTTTATCTGAGAACTCTATGTTATATGGAAAAGTTTTGGTGAATTTCTTAAGAGATAAGAGATTAACTTTCATACTTAGGGCTAACAGAACATCTTGAAGAACAAATTCGCATTATAATGTGTGATTTTGGCATTTCCTGTGTGTGTGATGGGAACCAAGGTGCCATCCCCTATCATGATGCAATCAGGACCATTATAGGGAGTCAAGGAGGAGAGAATACCTGGGTTACCCGTCACATGCTTTGAAGCCCCAGAGTCTGGGAACCAATCAGTGTTAGCATCATCTATACTCATGGCTGCCATTGCCTGGGGAAGATCACGAGAGACATAGACCTGGTTAAACCTATGCCAACATTTGAGTGCATCATGGTCTGGTTTCCTACATATTTGACAGGACACGAGCTGGAGACGCTATCCTCCATTGACTCCTTCATCATTCTTGGGGTTCTTGGTCCCATGACGATCTAATTTGTGGATCTGTCCAGGAATGGCTCTGATACCATGCGAAAACTCAGATCAACTCTGGATCGGAGACAAGAGGTCTCCAAATCGAGGTTCAAGATGAGGAAGAAGACGCGAAATAGGGTTAGGGTTGAGAGAGAGTGTGGTGGAAAGAACAATAGAGTGAATAATATTGATTAGGGTTTTTCGTTTTACATATGTATATATATATATAGTCTGGGTCATGATAAATGGGTGACCTGGATTCGATTAGATTTGACTGCTCCTATGAGCCTAATTAGGGACCAGATTACATTGGACTCATGACCAACCGAGCCACATTCCAATAGATGGTGGTTAAGCCAGCTTACTTGATGAATTGATGATGAATGATTTTTCCAACCTCAGAAATGGGCATCGGGGGGTCGATTTTGGTGGGTACGAGCACCTGATTTGAACATATACTAGCATTGACTTATGAACATCGCCTAGTTGGTTCATACTTTGTGCTCTCACCTGCACCTTATCGACCTGGATAATCTTTGATCTATTTGTTCCCTTCTCATCATAGGCTTCACTTCGATCATCCTTTCTAACAATATTGACATGTGCCCATATCGTTGTAATATTTATTTCATAGGAAGAAATTGTTGGCAAAGTTATCTTTTGCGTTGAAAAGACAATCTCTTAATACAAAAAATGTACAACATTTTATAATAAAGTTAGTTACCTATGTACGTGAGTTTGGAAAGTTTGTTACTCATGCGACAAACACGCAACGACATCTTTACAAAAACACTAAGTAACAAATATAGAGTCCCCTGGGCGCAGCTGAGTTGGTTGGATGAGTGGAACACACACCCTATGCCATAAGATCGAATCCCAGCGAAAGCATTTATTAAAAATACGCTTCGGTGAAAATCACGTTGGACAACTTCCAGTTTAGAATCATAGCATGTCTGTCCCAAAGTGGGGGCAAGTGTCGGGAAATTCTGGGTCATCAAAAAAAACAAAACAAAAAATACAGAGTGATCTCCCTATAATTAAGTTAATTTAAATTTTGCATGATTGCATCCTTTCACTTGTGTTCAACATTTCCATCCATTTGTTGGCCCTAAGTTATTAGTGGCTCCACTTTCCCATCTTTTTTTGCATAAAATTGCGAAAATTCAATACTATTACCGAACTAGAAAACCTCAAAGGGACTAGAACCCACTTGAAGTTAACATCCAAAGGTAGTGCTCCTTAAGCCTACCTGATTGAAATCCAATTTTCCCTTTTTTGGTTATCTACAATAATACGTGTGATTTCCTCATCGATTTACATATGTAATACCGTTAATTTTTAAGGCAAACAGAAAAGGCTAGGTGTATTAATATTCGTTTTAACTTTCCATTTTAAAATTATTATCAATTGCACAGTAAAAAAGTGTCATTCAATGTGAAATGGTGACATTAGTCGAAGTCATTAGTCACCGTCCACTTAAGTAAGATTAGTTATACTAATATTATGCATAAAATAATGGTGTTTGGGATAGAAGATTACGAGGCCCTACGTTATATGCTTTGTTGGGCAATCTGCATCTGACCATCTCTGACCAATCTAGGATGAAATATTATATCGTAGGGGTTATTAGTTTTGCGCCGTCCAGAATTTTTACAAATCGAGATGAAATTTAACAAACGTAGGCATTTCAAATATTTTTAAGAATAGAATGAAAATTGAAAAGAGAAAGAGAGAGCTATATAGGAGTATTTTGGCAAAAATCCTTTCCTTGTTTGCATTTCCAAGTTAACGATATTAACTGAATTGTTAAGAATATTAGATACTATACTCAACCGAAACATAGGTGAGCTCATCCGATCATATATTATTAAAATCTGCACTGCACGTTATCATAAATTCATAATCCTATATTACTTAAGTATTACCACATCATGAATGTTTTTCTCTAGTTATAGTTAAATAAAGAGTGAGTCATTAACTCAATATTGATCTAATCTTTAAATAATGAAGTGATTCGTGATCCAGTTATCATTTTTCTAAGAAATTCATTAAGCAAAAGTTATGGAATAAAGTTGGATTTGGTTCTGAACAAAGAAACGTGTACCTTTTGCCGTTAGCAACAATTTTTTTTATGATATATTGCTTTGGAAAAAAATAATTAAAAGATTATTTTATCTTATTTATGTTGAAACCCATAATTTTACTACTTGAGAGAAGAAGAAAAACCGTTGGACTTCTACGGAGATCTATCTAACAAACAGGAGTAGGTCAATTGGTACTGAATGAGATATTAAAGTATTAACAGTTATCTAACTGATCACAATAATATCTTCTAAGTTTTTTTTTTTGTATCCATATATACTGTTATATCCCTAACCCTTTTTAGGGTTAATTGGTGATTAAAGAGGAGAGAAGGAGGTATGGTGGGGCTTGACTTTTGTGGAGAGAGAGAGAGGTGATGGCGTAGGGGATGGGCTGGAGTGTAGGGGTGTGGTGTGGGGTGGCGTAGGTTGATGGGTGAGGATTTAAGGAGGGGAGCATTCATCTTCTTCTTCTTCTTCTTCTTTCCCATTCCATTCTTCCACCACCTTCCTCACACTCTCCTTTCATTTCCGGCGGCAGTGGAGGAGAACGGAGCTCGCGAGGTCGGTGACGGAGGCGGAAGATCGGCTCCGGCGTGAGCAGGTCATCGCGGGGAAGAGGTCGCGCGTGCGGAGGTGACGGAGGCGCGAGCGTTGCTCCGGCATTTCGTCGTCTTGGTGAAAGGTATGTCGACTCATTAGTGTGGTTTTGTGTTGTTAACCCTTGTGAAGGGTTGTGTTGGTCGGACGGGGAGGTCGGAGACCTCCTCGGCGTTGTTTTCCGTGGAAACCTCGGCTGGTGCGAGGTGGAAGATGACCAACGGTCGACCGGTCCCTTCGGGCGGTCGACCGAATGTAGTGTTTTTACCCGACTTTAACCTTCACCGGTCGAACGATGCCTTGTGGCGGTCGACCGGTAGTGCGTATTTGCTGGTGAGTTGGGACTCTCTGTTGTGTTTCGGTCGACCGGGGTCTTGTGTTCGGTCGACCGGAACTTAAGTGTACTGAGTAGATTTGCATGATTTGTTCGACCGATTGTATATTGCGTTCGACCGATTGCATGTTGTTTGACCGTTGGAGGTTTGCGTTCGACCGATTATATGACTTAGAATAATAGGTTGACCCTGTCTGTTTTCGGTCGACCAAGACCCCTGAGTCGGTCGACCGATAGAATTGAATTTAATGTTGACCAGACTCCGGATTTTGACCTCGTTCGGTCGACCGGTTTTAGACCTTTGTTCGACCGTTGGGGATTGTGTTTTGTGCGCAGCGGTAGACCGTTTTAGGCGTACGGTCGATCGATTCCTTTCTGGAACCGGTCGACTGAATCACATCTTCTGGTCGACCGTTTGGGCCCAGAACAGAATTCCTGGTTCCCATTTTGAATGCCAACTTTGTCCACGGAAACCGGTGTCCTCGCCTTGTGCGTGAGCCGGGAGGTGACGGTGGGCGCGTGATGCGTGCCTGCCCAGGGACCGCCGTTGGGAAGAGTGTGGGTGTTCGGGACGCGTCACCTCCGTGTATGGACCGTGACCGGAGATGGATTTTTTGGGCACTTTGTAGTATAGCAGGCCTGAGGGATCGCGGATCCCAGTGTTGATGTTTGTGCGGGCACGCAACTGGCGTTGGGTGAGGTGACTACCGGCCCACGGGATACGGAGGTCGCTGCCCTGCTTTTATAGCGGCGCGGTTGGTGTTTGCGGCTCGAGGAGCCTGATGACCTGACAGACTTCGGTCTGGACCCGTCCGATGCTGTGCCGGACGTTGTGATGGACCACCGATGCTGTGCCGGTGATGCCGCCGAGGTTGTGCCGGCGATGATGATTGTTGGGTCGAGGCTGTTCCGGCTATGTTGATTCCTCGACTGGGCACCTATCGAGATGTTGTTGTTATACCTTCCGGGCGACGACCCCGTTGGTCCCTGTGGCTCTGACCACTGAGATTTGCAGATCTATATTCTATCGGCGCGCAGGCGTGACAGAGGCTCCCTGCCGAACCCTTGAGTAGTGTAGCCGCGTGTGGGGGGTGCGATGTCGCGTGCTGTAAGGCTGCATGTGCCTGCAGTAGGTCTCCTCGGGAGACTCGTTGTTGATTGTCGGACTGATGTCCTGTTTTACCCTTCGGGGGAACTGTTTTCATTTCTGTCGATGCCATGACACGCTACTAGTATGATAGGTTCATTTGTGTAATGCATGCATATATATAGGGAGTTGGCATACGGGGTTTCCTTCTGGAAACTCAGGCATTGTTGTTGCATCTTTTTCAGGACCGCTGTAGGTCCAGTTGGGTGGTGATCGGCGGGCACGCACATTTTGGAGTCGGATCCCTCTTCTCGGACCGCTGAGGTCGACGTGATTACATTTTATCTTCTTTTGTCATTTTGTTGTAATCATGTATCATTTTGACAAACTCTGATGTATTCTCGTGCACCGCTATTTGTTTATGAGAAGTAACAGTCTAACCTTTGATTATTATGCTCTTTGTCTTGATTATGAATTTTTAAATTTTTCCGCTGTATCGGGATGTTACAATTTGGTATCAGAGCGGTCGATTCCTATGCGGTTCCCAATGAAATCAGCCTTGTAGTAATAGGATTCATGCATTTTATCTTTTAGCATGCATGCATGGCTGAAGTTGTGATTGTTTCTTCTGTCAGATGGCACCTAGGCACGTGAGGAGTTTTCCACGCGATCGTGATCCCAGTGACGACACTTCTGGTGCTCATTGGGACAGGTTGGGCGAGTTTCTGGAGCGTCAGGCAGCTCAGAGCGCCCAGGGCGGAGTGGGAGCTGAGCACGATCGGTTCATGCGTCAGCACCCGCCAACTTTTGATGGCAGGAGGGCCCCAGAGGTTGCGGAGGACTGGATCATCAGGATGAAGAAGATCTTCCGCGCTATTGGAGTAGCACCTGAGAGGATGGTGGAGCTGGCCACCTATGTGTTCGATGGCGAGGCCGCCAACTGGTGGAGGTCCACGTCCACGGTGTTGTTCGATGACCATGCAGATGTGAGCTGGGAGGAGTTCTTGGAGGTGTTCCACGAGCAGTACTTCCCCCAGCATGTCAGGGATCAGAAGAGGGAGGAGTTCATGTCGCTCGAGCAGAAGGAGATGACTCTGGCGAGCTACATCAGCAGGTTCAACGCCTTGGAGCGTTACTGCCCAGAGATCTTTGTGACCCCAGAGCAGCGGGCGAGGAAGTTCGTGAAGGGACTGAGACAACCGCTTCGATCTCGGGTGATCAACAGCATGCCGCGGACCCTTGCAGATGTGGTGAAGCATGCTACTATCATCGAGCAGGACCAGAGGGAGTGTCTTCAGGAGGCACGGAAGGCGCCAGTGAGCACCGGTAGCAGGGTAGCTGGTCGTGGAGCAGGGAACCCGGGCAAGAGGCCTAGGTTCGATGGAGGAGGAGCACGTCAGTCAGGAGCGTGCACTTACTGCGGGAGGTTTCATCCAGGACAGGAGTGTCCCCGTCGGACTGGAGCATGTATGGGTTGCGGTCAGATGGGACATTTCGTCCGCGATTGTCCTCAGAGGCAGGGAGAGCCGAGCAGGAGGCCAGGACCACCAGCAGTAGGCAGAGGCGGAGGCAGCCGATCAGTTGTTTCACCGGGCCAGGGCAGGAAGACCGGGCGAGTCTTCACTATTCAGGCTGAGGAGGCGAGGGACTCCAACACCGTCGTGGAAGGTACGCTTTCAGTTCCTGATTCTGTAGCGCGTGTGTTGTTTGATTGCTGCGCCACTCACTCCTTCATTTCAGAGAAGTTTGCTGGCGAGTTTGGTCGGACCCCTGTGCTGCTGACTGATGTTTTGGAGGTCAGCACGCCCATGGGTGAGGTGGGCACTGTGGGGAGCTTTTTCCCCGGCACCACAGTTGCTTCGGGAGACCATGATTTTCCGGCAGATCTGGTCTTGTTACCGATGGAGGACTTCGACGTCATACTGAGGATGGATTGGTTGTCACAGTACGACGTGCGGGTCTTTTGTCGTGAGAAGAAGATCCTGATTCCGATGGGGGGCTTGCCAGATGTTCTGATCAGAGGTGCCAGGAGCAGAGGGGGTCGTCTGATTGTGTCTGCGGTTAAGGCACAAAGACTGATACAGCAGGGATGCAGAGCGTTCGTGGCCACGCTAGTTGTTCCTGATCCTGAGACGAGGAGGCTGGAGGATATAGAGGTTGTGCAGGAGTTCCCAGATGTGTTTCCAGCAGAGATTCCAGCGTTACCACCGCACCGAGAGATAGAGTTCGGCATCGAGTTGGTAGCGAGTACGACACCTCAGTCGAAGGCACCATATCGTATGACACCTGCTGAGTTGACAAAGCTGAAGAAGTAGTTGCAGGAGTTGATGGAGTCCGGGTTCATTCGACCGAGTGTTTCTCCATGGGGTGCGCCTGTGCTCTTCGTGAAGAAGAAGGATGGATCGTTGTGGATGTGCATTGACTACAGGATGCTGAATAAGGTTACCGTTCGGAACCGGTACACTTTGCCCAGGATTGATGATTCGTTTGATCAGTTGCAGACGGCAAGAGTGTTCTCGAAGATCGATCTGCGTTCGGGTTATCACCAGCTGCGGATCAGGGAGGCAGATGTTCAGAAGACAGCCTTCAGGACGCGGTACGACCACTACGAGTTCTTGGTGATGCCATTTGGACTGACGAATGCGCCTGCCGCATTCATGGATCTGATGAATAGGACCTTCCAGCCGTACCTCGACAGATTTGTCGTGGTGTTCGTGGACGACATCTTGGTGTACTCACCTGACAGGGAGCAGCATCGAGAGCTCCTGAGGATTGTGCTTGGCATCTTGAGGGATCAGCAGCTTTATGCCAAGTACACGAAGTGCGAGTTTTGGTTGGATCAGGTGGCTTTTCTGGGGCATATTGTGTTAGCAGATGGGATTTCAGTGGATCCGGCGAAGGTCGAGGCAGTGACTCAGTGGAGAGCCCCGACGAGCGTGACGGAGATCAGGAGTTTCGTAGGGCTGGCAGGGTACTACAGACGGTTTATCCAGGATTTCTCCAGACTTGCGTCACTGCTGACAGCGTTAACGCAGAAGGGCGTCAAGTTTGTTTGGTCCCAGAAGTGCGAGGACAGCTTTCAGGAGCTGAAGAGGCGATTGACGACAGCACCTGTTCTGACTCTACCGAGTGGCAGTGGAGGCTTTGTGATTTACAGCGATGCATCGGGGATTGGCTTGGGCTGCGTTCTGATGCAGCACGGGAAGGTGGTGGCGTACGCTTCGAGATAACTGAAGGTGCACGAGAAAAACTACCCTACTCACGATCTGGAGTTAGCAGCAGTAGTTCACGCGTTGAAGACCTGGCGACACTATCTGTATGGCGAGCAGTTCGAGGTCTTCACCGATCATCAGAGTCTGAAGTATCTGTTCTCGCAGAAAGAGCTGAATATGAGGCAGCGCAGATGGCTTGAGTTCATTAAGGACTACGACTTCACCATTTCCTATCATCCGGGAAAGGCGAATTCGGTTGCAGATGCGCTGAGCAGGAAGGTGGAGGTTTCAGTTGCGAGTCTGTGCATCCAGGAGTGGAGGCTACTCGAGGCTTTGTCAGAGTGGAGACCGTTCACAGAGGGTACAGAGGGAACAGTGATTGCTGGGCTTCGGGTGGAGCCGCAGACTGTCTCACGGTTGGTTCAGGCTCAGCTGGGGGATGATGAGTTAGCTGGTCTGCTACAGTTAGCTTCCAGAGATGGATCAGATTTCAGTGTGGGGGTTGATGGTGGTCTGAGGTTCAGGAGTCAGATCTGGGTGCCGAAGTTTGATGGGCTGAGAGATGACATCATGGAGGAGGCACACAGAGCTAGATACACCATTCATCCGGGGAGCACGAAGATGTATAAGGACCTGCAGCGGAACTTCTGGTGGAAGGGCATCAAGAGGGACATTGCAGAGTTTGTGGAGCGATGCTTGGTCTGTCAGCAGGTGAAGATCAAGCAGCAGAGGCCAGCAGGACCGATGCAGTGTATTGAGCTTCCTGAGTGGAAGTGGGAGCACGTGACGATGGATTTTGTCACGGGATTGCCGAAGACGAGGAGATTCCACGACGTGATTTGGGTGATAGTCGATCGACTGACCAAGTCGGCGCACTTCTTGGCGATCAGGACCACGTTGCCTTTGGAGGGTCTAGCTAAGTTGTACGTGGAGGAGATAGTCAGGTTGCATGGAGTGCCAGTGAGCATCATCTCCGATCGAGATCCTCGATTCACTTCCAGATTTTGGGGGAGTCTGCAGTAGGCTTTGGGGACGCGTCTGAGATTCAGTACAGTGTTTCATCCGCAGACCGATGGTCAGTCAGAGAGGACGATTCAGACCTCGGAGGATATGCTGAGAGCATGCACACTGGATTGGGCAGGGCACTGGGATGAGCACTTGCCGCTGATAGAGTTCGCCTACAACAACAGCTACCACTCGAGTATTGGGATGGCACCGTACGAGGCGTTGTACGGGAAGCCTTGCAGATCGCCGGTATGCTGGAGTGATATGGGCGAGAGGCAGTTAGTGGGGCCAGAGATCGTGCAGATGTATGCAGAGAAGGTGGATGTGATCAGGAGGAGACTGGCCACAGCGCAGAGCAGGCAGAAGAGTTATGCTGATCGACGCAGACGAGTGTTGAGTTTCGAGGTGGGCGATCATGTGTTTCTGAAGATTTCCCCAGCCAGAGGTGTGATGAGGTTTGGGAAGAAGGGGAAGCTCAGTTCGACATATGTTGGACCGTTTTAGATCCTCGACCGAGTTGGAGAGGTTGCCTACCAGATTGCATTGCCGCCGCAGTTTTCGGGTCTTCACAACGTCTTCCATGTATCGATGCTGAGGAAGTACGTTGCAGATCCGGCTCACGTTATTGAGATAACAGTGCCAGAGATTCAGCAGGACTTGTCACTCGAGGAGAGACCATTGGAGATAGTCGATCGCATGGATCATCAGCTCAGGAGGAGGACCATTCCGATGGTGAAGGTCAGGTGGCAGCATCACAGCGAGCGCGAGGCCACTTGGGAGATCGAGGAGGAAGTCAGAAGGCAGTATCCAGAGCTTTTCGGTGAGTAGTTTGCTTTGATTTCGGGACGAAATCCTTTTAAGTTGGGTGGATTGTTATATCCCTAACCCTTTTTAGGGTTAATTGGTAATTAAAGAGGAGAGAAGGAGGTATGGTGGGGCTTGACTTTTGTGGAGAGAGAGAGAGGTGACGGCGTAGGGGATGGGCTGGAGTGTAGGGGTGTGGTGTGGGGTGGCGTGGGTTGATGGGTGGGGATTTAAGGTGGGGAGCATCCATCTTCTTCTTCTTTCCCATTCCATTCTTCCACCACCTTCCTCACACTCCCCTTTCATTTCCGGCGGCAGTGGAGGAGAACGGAGCTCGCGAGGTCGGTGACGGAGGCGGAAGATCGACTCCAGCGTGAGGAGGTCATCGCGGGGAAGAGGTCGCGCGTGCGGAGGTGACGGAGGCGCGAGCGTTGCTCCGGCATTTCGTCGTCTTGGTGAAAGGTATGTCGACTCATTAGTGTGGTTTTGTGTTGTTAACCCTTGTGAAGGGTTGTGTTGGTCGGACGGGGAGGTCGGAGACCTCCTCGGCGTTGTTTTCCGTGGAAACCTCGGCTGGTGCGAGGTGGAAGATGACCAACGGTCGACCGGTCTCTTCGGGCGGTCGACCGAATGTAGTGTTTTTACCCGACTTTAACCTTCACCGGTCGAACGATGCCTTGTGGCGGTCGACCGGTAGTGCGTATTTGCTGGTGAGTTGGGACTCTCTGTTGTGTTTCGGTCGACCGGGGTCTTGTGTTCGGTCGACCGGAACTTAAGTGTACTGAGTAGATTTGCATGATTTGTTCGACCGATTGTATATTGCGTTCGACCGATTGCATGTTGTTTGACCGTTGGAGGTTTGTGTTCGACCGATTATATGACTTAGAATAATAGGTTGACCCTGTCTGTTTTCGGTCGACCGAGACCCCTGAGTCGGTCGACCGATAGAATTGAATTTAATGTTGACCAGACTCCGGATTTTGACCTCGTTCGGTCGACCGGTTTTAGACCTTTGTTCGACCGTTGGGGATTGTGTTTTGTGCGCAGCTGTAGACCGTTTTAGGCGTACGGTCGACCGATTCCTTTCTGGAACCGGTCGACCGAATCACCTCTTCCGGTCGACCGTTTGGGCCCAGAACAGAATTCCTGGTTCCCATTTTGAATGTCAACTTTGTCCACGGAAACCCGTGTCCTCGCCTTGTGCGTGAGCCGGGTGGTGACGGTGGGCGCGTGATGCGTGCCTGCCTAGGGACCGCCGTTGGGAAGAGTGTGGGTGTTCGGGACGCGTCACCTCCGTGTATGGACCGTGACCTGAGATGGATTTTTTGGGCACTTTGTAGTATAGCAGGCCTGAGGGATCGAGGATCCCAGTGTTGATGTTTGTGCGGGCACGCAACTGGCGTTGGGTGAGGTGACTACCGGCCCACGGGATACGGAGGTCGCTGCCCTGCTTTTATAGCGGCGCGGTTGGTGTTTGCGGCTCGAGGAGCCTGATGACCTGGCAGACTTCGGTTTGGACCCGTCCGATGTTGTGCCGGACGTTGTGATGGATCACCGATGTTGTGCCGGTGATGCCGCCGAGGTTGTGCCGGCGATGATGATTGTTGGGCCGAGGCTGTTCCGGCTATGTTGATTCCTCGACTGGGCACCTATCGAGATGTTGTTGATATACCTTCCGGGCGACGACCCCGTTAGTCCCTGTGGCTCTGACCACTGAGATTTGCAGATCTATATTCTATCGGCGCGCAGGCGTGACAGAGGCTCCCTGCCGAACCCTTGAGTAGTGTAGCCGCGTGTGGGGGGTGCGATGTCGCGTGCTGTAAGGCTGCATGTGCCTGCAGTAGGTCTCCTCGGGAGACTCGTTGTTGACTGACGGACTGATGTCCTGTTTTACCCTTCGGGGGAACTGTTTTCCTTTCTGTCGATGCCATGACACGCTAGTAGTATGATAAGTTCATTTGTGTAATGCATGCATATATATAGGGAGTTGGAATACGGGGTTTCCTTCTGGAAACTCAGGCATTGTTGTTGCATCTTTTTCAGGACCGTTGTAGGTCCAGTTGGGTGGTGATCGGCGGACACGCGCATTTTGGAGTCGGATCCCTCTTCTCGGACCGCTGAGGTTGACGTGATTACATTTTATCTTCTTTTGTCGTTTTGTTGTAATCATGTATCATTTTGACAAACTCTGATGTATTCTGGTGCACCGCTATTTGTTTATGAGAAGTAACAGTCCCGCCTTTGATTATTATGCTCTTTGTCTTGATTATGAATTTTTAAAATTTTCCGCTGTATCGGGATGTTACATATACCATCTTTTATACAGCCGTATACAATCATATATTTCGTATTTATTGCCATACTGCTACAAAATCTCAATATTTGTTCTCCTAATTATCTATATTTTTCACGTAAACAAAGGCTTCAACTTTACAACCGCTTCCTTTTTTTAAATTATAATTGTAATTCACTTTCTAAGTTTCAATTGGCCTGACGTCATTAATAAGTTTAAGGAGATAGGGACTAAACGTTAGGAGAGCATCTAAGAATACGAACTTAAAAAGAAACTAAATCTATTTTTTCATTAAATTAGAATCATGTCCCACAAAGGAATTAATGTCATCAACTTTCCGTATATGGTTCGACCTCTTTGGTGGATGAATGATGATAAGATTAGACGTGTGTTTAGTAAAACATGTATAATGTTTCGTGACAATTAACAAACAATTAAATTTCTACCTAATGTTGGCATTAATCCATACTTGCATGCAATAACCAGAAGGAGAAGACATTGTCCTCTTATTATTATTTTAAGCGTATGTCTGCTATAGGTTAGATATTTCATCAACTTTGGACTGTGGACCACAATATTGTCTCATTTGTGCTATATATATGTATGTATAATGAAGAAATCTCACACATTTAATTATTGGTTCGTATTGAGTATAGAAAGACAAACCCATTTCACATCCATCACCTTCAACCAAACCAATGATTAAAAGGAGATATGACCATGAGTTTTTTCAATTTTCTCCAAATTAATTTTTGAAGAAAAATAACTTCTCCTTGCATTGTGGGACAAAACCGACGGAGGTACAAACCAATAGAAGATAAAGTAAGTTTGTGTCAATGATTTTTCTAATGACAATGTTCGATTTTCTCTTTGTCAACCGAGATATGAGGCGGAAGTTGTAATCAATCTATTTAATTAGGAGGCTGATTAAATTGTGATGAAATGCAAATGTTGATGGAGGGAATTGGAGAGGGTGGTGTATTAGGTGGGGAAATTAATATAGTTTTGGTCCACATACTAGAAGGTTGGACCATTATGTTGGTTAGACAACAAAATTAAATTGAAGACCAACGAAGGCTATATATGGACCACCTAATATAATAATTGATGGACCAGACGTGCAAGGGTTGTTTTCACTTTGCACTCGTGTGGGATTTGATATTGTTATTTAGTGTAGGATAGGATTTCATGTCCAAAGTCCAAACCTATATATGTATGTGGCTATCTCGGACAGTTGTGGGGGTGATGAGTTAATTGTTGTCTTGTAGGAAGTTACGAAGGATAATAAATGAGAGAAATTGTTTATAAATGGTAGGATCAATTTTATTTATTAAAGTAGATTACGTAACTACATCCCAGTAATTACGTGTTGTCACGTAGGTGAAGAATGGAAATGCATCCCATGCATCCTTAAGCCCTAGTGATACATAATTTGTCTTGAAAATGACGTTGTGTGAGGTACCTCGCAATTAGCTTATGAAATTATGATAAAATCTCACAACCTAGATTATTGAAATTAACAATTAACATAACATTAGCTTCTGTTGAAATTAACATTAGCTTCTACAAATTAGAGTTTTTAGATTTATATTTATAGCTTAGATATCAGATGCAATATGACACCATAATACTAATAATAGAACCTTACTTAATTGACATGTCTTCATTCGTCAAGTAATTTGCCAAAATCATCATGCCAAACTTTGCAATACTATATTTTGACATCACACATGCATATACAGTGTCATGACAAGAAACATGAGACCAAAGACGATATCATATGCAATTGCAAGGCTGCGTACATCATGAATTGGGTGATTGCTACATTGACTTCGCTGCAACACCAAATTGAAACCAACATCTCTGCCCATACTATGTCAAGTGGGGACCATATACACATAACACAGAGAAAATTTTATTAGAAAAATTCATGCAAATGCAAATATTATTCTTGGGTAGGTGGTACGGTCGTATGTGTGTTATCGTTATTTAATCCAAAATATTTCCTTTTTTCTTTAATATTTTATCTTATTTCTTGGTCGTGCTCAATCTGCCCACAACGCTTATCAACTTCAGCAGATTTTTTTGGTTCATGAGCTGGCTTGACTTCGATGAGTTACGTCAGTTCCTTTGTGAAATTAAAATTGAAGATATTTATTGACCAAAAACAAACTCTATGATGCTAAATTATTAATTCATTGAAAACCCCATCTAATTAGCACTCATTCTGCTGCTACGTGATATTGTTTCACTTCAGACCGTGATCTCATTTTCTTTTGTAGAAATAGAATTTTTATGGGCCAAGTCCAAGGTGATACATAGTGGACTCCATAATATTAGCAACATACTAATCGGACTGCATTCGATTATTGTAATTATTCATTGAATATAAGTAGTACTTATTATATCCATCTAAGCGCCTTAGGCCGAATCCAATCTATTCATCCCAAGTCCAACCTAGTCCACTTCGTTGCAAAATCATTTCAAACCAATCCTATATTCACCACAAATTATCTACCAAGATGCGATGCCTCGTTAGGCCTGGGGTTTAGCACCAAAAATCCACCCTCTCTTGCTTTTATTTTATTTCTTGTTTCTTGTATGTGAACTTTGCCTTTTTTCTGCTTATTTTGATCTTGGTTTTACATGCAAAAGCTTTTGATGATGTGAAATTGTGGGTTATCATAATGGCAGCCGGACCGATTTAAGTGGGCGTGGAGATTACACAATATTAACCAACCTGCGAGCCTAATTCTCTAGCCGTTCTTTCTGTTTGCAAGTTTTGTCGTCGTGTTTATAAGTTGTATTTTTCTTTTTTTAGTTTTTTCGTGTTTTCTATTTTTCAAAACACCCCCCCCCCCCCAAAAAAAAAAGAGACTAACCCGTGTGAATGAAAATTGTACATATACGATACAAATATAGGTAAATTCATATACATATCTATTTTCGAAATTCATATACAAATCATTACGGATGCAAAATAAACCCAATATCCATACCCTTACGAAACAGGTACGGTCAAGGGCTGGATACATAATATTTGGAAACGAACGAGTACATATACATATTGGATATAAAAATAGACATTCATATCTATATATCCTATAAAACAATACATTAACTTTCAAAACGGTATAACACATTAAAAAATTGAACAAATGTCATATACTCTACAAATAAATGTTTTAAAAATAGGAAACTACTATTCGTCGTCGCAAAATTACTTAAATCGCTCTAACAATTATCATTTTGCCCTTCACAATTCATTTAATACTTATTTCGTCACATTTCTTAAAATAAGGTTTCTGCCTAAGTTTTCCTCACTTTCCCAGTACCAATACCACGAAAATGTCTGACGAAGTGCCTGGATCCGGTCAGGTAAGCCGGGAAATTTTTTTTCGTCCCGGGCGTCTGTCTAAGCCGCCTACCCCTAGGTGGGGGTGTCTGATTAGGACGCCCCCACCTTGGGGTAGGCGGCTTAGACAAGCGTCTGCCATGGCCCAGGTGTCTGTCTAAGCCACCTACCCCAAGGTGGGGGCGTCTGGCTAGGACGCCCCCACTAAGGAATCCTAGCCAGACGCCCAATTTTTTTTAAAATTTATTTAAGTTTTGTTATTTTAAATTATTTCAGGTTCCGTTGCAAGATTTTGGTGGTAATGAATTAGATTACAATGATTTTTTTTAATTACACAAGTATTTCCAACAATCGAGAACACGAGTAAATGAGCGAAACAAATTGTCATCGGAGTTGAGTTTTTTTTGGTAATATAATCCTACAAATCAAAAGCAGATAATCAGATGGATTGTTATCTGAGATGCGATCGTAGAAATGAAATGCGTTCTCATGATATGGATATTGCACTACGGAAGAACATAAAAAGAAATGGTTGCGGTAGTCTTGTTTGATAGAGGTGGTCGAGCGACGGGACCGTGATGGATGTGTCGTAGTTTCTAATAGTACTCATAGGCAGCACAACCACAAATTTACAGTTTATCCAGAGGGTCATCGATAGATCAACGATCTTTGTCCTGGGGCCAAGAAAATTGTTCGTGATATGACTGAAGCACATGCGAAACCACGTAATATCTTGTTGGCAGTAAAAGAGAAATTCCCGGAAGATAATACCAATCGGAGACACATTTATAACTTTAAAGAGTACATAAGGATGACGAAATCTTAAGACAGGAATCCCGCTCAGCAGTTTCTGCATCAGGCAGTGCAGTATAAATACTTACATTGGATTATGACGGATGAATAAACTAATGTCATTACTCACGCATTTTTGGCACATCCGAGGTCAGTTCAGTTGTTGCACACATACCCTTTCATAATCTGCATGGATTCGACATACAAAACGAACAAGTACAAGATGTCTGTTCGAGATGGTTGAGGTGACTCCAACAAACATGAACTTCCTTGTCGGCTATGCAATTATGAAGGATGAGACCGAGTCTAGCTACTGGTGGGTGTTGGAGAAGTTACGAGATCTGTTATTGGATACTGTCAGTCTGACTGCAATAATAACAGACCGGGAGTTAGGCCTGATGCAACTAGTGTGAGAGGTTTTTCCTGAGTCTGCTCATTTACTTTGCACCTGACATATCAATAAAGACGTGTACAACTACGCATACCATGTATTCGGCAAGAACAAGAAGCTTGCAGAGAATTTGAAGAGTAGAAAGTGGAGGAAAGTCATGCTTTCTGCTTCACAAACCGAGTATGATAGAGCAGTCCGTAATCTGAAAGATACTTTTCACTTTTGCCCAGTTATCACAGAATATCTGGAAGACACGTGGCTAGTGCATAAAGAAAAGTTTGTGTTGAATTGGATGGATAAAGTCCTTCATTTCGGCAACACTACGAACTGTAGGGTTGAAAGCACTCATTCGGCTCTGAAAGAGTGGATCACTACATCGACTGCAGCTCTGGATACTCTTTTCGACAGCGTGAACACGACTATTAAAATGCAGCTGACGAATGTTTGGAACTTTCTTGAAGGGTCGAGACGTCAAAATTTGACTAACTACATAAGTTCTTTGTTTCAGGATATAAATGGTTGAGTCCCGTGCATTACAGTGCTACCTTGGGAGAGTCCGTCTACCATGACGAAGCCATGTAGAGAGTTGATCATTGCTCATTTAGGGAGTTACAGACATTTCATTCGCTTAGAATTAGCTGAGGGATTCCCAGTACCTCCTATAGCGACCCTGTGGTTTCAAATGCGAGATGAGAGTGTTGCTGTATGGGAGGAAGAGTACGAAAGTAGGAGAGCGTATTGGGATTGGTTACATAGTATATTTTGATTGTGTTGTGAAACAAAACAAACAAAAGATGAAAAATTGAGGGAGGGAGGGAGAGAGGTATGTATTTCTTCTCATGTCACCAAATATGTATAATAGTCCCCTATATATAGGGTGAGGATGTAGTAGGAGTTACAACCAAAATAAATGGAATTACATCATATTAATAAGAGTAAAACCTACTTAAAATATTAGGGGTTAAGGAAAGTGAATCATCCACAAAACCTTTGGAATTCTCAACACTCCCCCTTGGATGATCACCTTTATACGCTAGGGTTGTTGTCTCGTTAAAAATCTTACCAAGAAAAACCTGATGGGATAAAAACTTGGTGAAGGAAAAAAGAGTGCAGCGCGTATGATGCTCCCCCTCACTTCAACATATATTTTTCAAACGACGAACACCTATCTTGTGAACAAGTTGCTCAAAAATTGTTGTAGGCAATGACTTTGTGAATAAATTTGCTAAATTCTCGCTTGATTGGATCTGACAGACATCTATCTCACCATCCTTTTGTAAATCATACATCGAGAAAAACTTTGGTGAAATATGTTTAGTCTTATCGCCTTTGATGTATCCTTCTTTTATTTGAGCAATGCATGCAATATTGTTTTCATATAAAATTGTTGGATGATCTTTGATTTTGTCCAGTCCACATTCTTCTTGTATGCTTTGGATCATTGATCTCAACCATACAGATTCTCGACTAGCCTCATATAATGCAATCAACTCTGCATGATTTGAAGATCCTGTTGTTAATGTTTGCTTCATTGATCGCCATGAAATTGTTGTGCCACCATATGTAAACACATATCATGTTTGTGATTTAGCTTTATGTGAATCTGACAAATATACAGCATCGGCATATACAATTAATTTGGGCTCTAAATTCTTTTGAAAAAATAACCCCATATCACGCGTTCCACAAAGATAACGGAATACATGTTTAATTCTGTTCCAATGTCTACGTGTTGGTTCAGAACTATATCTAGCCAATACATTTACTGAAAATGCAATAACATGTCTTGTATTTAGTCAGGTACATTAAAGCCCCAATAACACTTAGATATGGTACTTCTGGACCAAAAATGTCTTCATCATTCTCTTGAGGACGGAAAGGATCCTTTTCAGCACTAAGAGAACGAACAATCATTGGAGAACTTAATGGATGAGCTTTATCCATATTAAAACGTTTTAATGTTTTCTCTGTATAATTTGATTGATGAATGAAAACTCCATTTGGTAAGTGCTCGATATGCAAGCCGAGACAAAATTTAGTTATACCAAGGTCTTTCATTTCGAATTCATTCTTCAAATATTTAGCAGTTCTTTCAATCTCTTCAGGGTTCCCAATGATATTCAAGTCATCAACATATACAACAATAATTACAAAGTCAAATGTTGATTTTCTAATAAAAACACATGGACTTATGAGATTATTTTTAAACCCTTCTTTAAGAAGACTTTCACTAAGACGATTGTACCACATTCGTCCGGATTGTTTTAATCCGTATAAAGACCTTTTCAATTTTATAGAATACATCTCTCAAGATTTTGTATTGCATGTGCTTGGTAGTTTTAATCCTTCAGGGATTTTCATGAAAATGTCGTTATCTAGTGATCCATATAGATAAGCTGTAACGACATCCATAAGTCGCATTTTAAGTTTTTCTCCAATTGCAAGACTAATCAACAATCTAAGAGTTGTTGCATCCACTACAGGTGAATACGTTTCTTCATAGCCAACTCCTGGTATTTGTGTAAAACCTTGTGCAACAAATCTTGCGTTGTATCTTACAATTTTATTTTTCTCATTTCTTTTAATTACAAATACCCACTTGTATCCTACTGGTTTTACATTATTTGGTGTCGGAACTACAGGTCCAATCACATGACGTTTCTCAAGTAAATTCAGTTCTTCTTGAATTGCATTTTTCCATTGTGGCCAATCTTTTCTGTGTCGACACTCTTCAATTGATTTTGGCTCACAATATTCAACATTCATCACATCATTTGCTATAGCGTATATGAATTTTTCATCAATAATGGTTATATTTCGGTTCCAGCTTTTTCCATTGTGCACATAATTGATGGAGATCTCATCATCATTTTCATTGTCAGGTATATGTACCTCTTTCGGAAATTTGTCATTGTCCATTTGTTGTTGTGTTATCACCTCTACATGGGTTTCAATAATATTACCAACTGTGTTATTTTGCTCTTTCTTTTTCCGTGGATTTGCATCTTTGGAACCGATTGGTCTTCCACGTTTTCGACGTATAATATATTCATTTGTAACATTAGGAATATCAATCCGAGCAGCTGCATTCAGAGCTGGTATATGCGATTTTGTGACTCTTTTAGTATCAGTGAATGCATCAGGCAACTCATTTGCAATTCTTTGTAAATGTATAATCTTTTGAACTTCAAGTTCACATTGACCTGTTCGAGGGTCTGGAATTGATGATGCATTCCAAGTCACTTCTTTGTTTTCTAATTTTTGTTTTTCTCCCCCCCTAAGATTGAGAATTTATTCTCATTAAATCGACAATCAACAAATCGTGCTGTGAAAATATCACTGGTTAACGACTCTAAATATTTTATAATTGATGGAGATTCAAAGCCAATTTATATATTCCCAATCTTCTTTGAGGTCCCATCTTTGTATGTTGTGGTGGTGCAATTGGCACATAAACGACACAACCAAAAACCTTTAGATGAGACAAATTTGGTTCTCTACCGGAGACCAATTGTAAAGGGGGGTATTTATGATAAGCAGTTGGTTTTATTCTTATAAGTGCAGCAACATGTAAAATGGCATGTCCCCAGGCAGATGATGGTAATTTAGATCTCATTACCAATGGTCTAGCAATTAATAGTAATCTCTTAATTAAGGATTCAGCTAGACCATTTTGTGTATGGACATGATCTACAGGATACTCAATTGTGATCCCAACAGACATGCAATAATTGTTAAACATTTGGGATGTAAATTCTCCAGCATTGTCACTCGAATTTTCTTAATCGGATAATCTGGGAAATGTGCTCTCAATTTGATTAATTCTGCTAGAAGTCTTGCAAATGCGACATTTCGAGTTGATAAAAGGCAAACGTGTGACCATCGGGTTGATGCATTTATCAATACCATAAAATAACGAAATGGTCCACACGGAGGAGTAATGGGTCCACAAATATCTCCTTGGATTCGCTCTAAAAGTGTAGGCATTTCATTTTCAATTTTATTTGTGGAAGGCTTTATTATCATTTTTCCAAGGAAGCATGTTGCACATGAAAAATTCTTTGATGAAGGAATCTTCAAGTTCCTCATTGTGTGCCCACTTGAATTTTCAATAATTCTTCGCATCATTATGGCACCTGGGTGACCCAATCTGTCATGCAAAGTTTCAAAATTTGGATCGACTAACTTCTGGTTAGTAATCGTATTTGATTTAATAGGATTTATGAATGTGCTATATAACCCAGAAGAGAGAGCTTGTATTTTTTCCAACACAATTTTCTGGCCAGACACATTAGATGTAATGTGGAGATACTCAATATTATCTTTGTTCACTGTCTCAATGTGATAACTATCAAGACGTATATCCTTAAAACTAAGTAGATTTCTTCTGGATCTACTAGAGTATAGAGCATCACTTATTATTAATTTTGTATTGTTAGATAACAAAACACAAGCTCTTCCGGAGCCTTCAATCAAATTGCTAGTGCCAGAAATTGTGTTGACATTTGTTTTTGCTAAACGTAATTGGGAAAAGTATTTTGTACTTTTCAAGATGTTGTTTGTTGTTCCACTGTCTACTAGACATTCGTCTTCATCATTTGGTATATCATTAGTCATATCTTTGTCTTTCTATATGAAACAAAAGAAAAATATAATAAATTTGATTTTATCATAGCAGTATATTATATAAGAGTTAGAGTTAAAAGACTTAAATATTGATAAAGTCGAAAGCAAATATTTAAGGTTCAAGCATTACTTATATAGGAAGATAAAAGACCAAAATTCTAGGTGAACGGAAATCAAACAATAAGAAAAACTACATATTATGGTGGACATTTCCATTATCGGTAAATGTTTCGGTATTTTCATCATTTAGAAGAAAATTAGAAACATCCAAGTGTGTATCCATGAGCATTCCATATTGATTATTCTCAATAAAGTTCATTTCAGCACTTTCTCTCTTCTTGAGTGATGCTTGATAGAGCTCAACAAGATGTTTGGGCGTACGACATATACGTGACCAATGATTTGTCATGCCACATTTGAAGCAAGCATTTTCAGATTTCCTTGGAGGATGTTGCATTCCATCTCCCTTAACATTTCTCCCATTATTATTTGCTTTGAAATTATGACCACCACGATTATTACGACCACGCCCTTGGTGTTGCCCACGTACACGCCCACGTTTGTGGTTAAATGATGTTGCATTCGCTTCATGGAATGACTTACGTTTTGTCCATGATTAGCCTCATTCACTTCGGGGAATGGAACAGAACCGGTGGGTCGAGATTGATGATTTTTCATCAAGAGTTCAATGTTTTGCTCGGCAACTAAAAGGCATGAGATTAGTTCAGAATATCTCTTATAACCACACTCTCGATATTGCTGCTGCAGGAGCATATTCAAGGCATGAAATGTAGAGAATATTTTCTCTAACATATCATTATCAGTAATTGTTTCTCCACATAATTTAAGTTCGGATGTGATCCGAAATATTGCTGAATTATACTCGCTTACAAATTTAAAATCTTGTAATCTCAAATGTATCCATTCATAGCGAGCTTTTGGGAGAATCACTTATTTTTGGTGGTCATACATTTCTTTCAGATTTTTCCATAGTTCTAACAGATCTTTCACCGTTAAATATTCATCTTTTAGGCCCTTATGAAGATGATGTCGGAGAAAAATCATTGTTTTGGCACGCTCCTGCGGGGAGGCCTTATTTGCTTCTTTGATTGTTTCTCCAAGATTGTTTGCTGTGAGATGAATCTCAACATCGAGGGTCCAAGGGAGATAATTATTTCCCGAAATATCAAGGGCAACAAATTCAAGTTTGGTGAGGTTTGCCATGATAATAGCTTCAATAAAACAAATAATTAAAAAATACACCATACCATTAAGACCGAAAGGTGAACATTATTAGCATAAACTTATACCTATAATATTCATAAAAAATTACCATCTCCGGTAACGAAAAGAAAAGAAATAAATCTTATTCCTTCTCTGAAAGACTACAACCAAATCATTAGTTACCAACGAACTTATTTTTTTAGCTATTTATTTATTGGCTTTATTTTCTATGCACCATTTGTTTTTCATATTGGTTTTAGAGAGGAAAAACAACCAACGTGAGGTACTGGTTTTCAAATGAAGAAAAAAAGAGCAAACCAAATACGAGTGCATATATGTTGGATTTCCTTCTTTTTATTATTATTATTATTATTATTATTATTATTATTATTAAGTTTCCAAGTGTATTTTTATAAGATCCTAATGGAGTGGTTAAGAACGTAATTGGTAAATTAGATAACTAAAACGGTGTAAGTAAATTATCATATGATAAACATAATTTGGTAGAAAATTCATCTACAATTATTTATAATAATATGTCACATCTTACAATTATTTACTTATAAGATGAACAAATATAATAATAAAAAATAGAGCATGTGCATGAACAAATATATTCAAAGTAACGCATGTGAATTTGTAGTATCGAGAACTTGTGATTAATACACACAAACTTACACATGTAGTTGTTATATTGTTAAGTCTACTAGTATGTTACCTTGTGCGTGTTTGAAGACTCTAATCGATAGAGCTTCGTGCTGATAACGTGTTGTGAAACAAAACAAATCAAAGATGAAAAATTGAGGGAGGGAGAGAGGTATGTATTTCTTCTCATGTCACCAAATATGTACAATAGTCCCCTATATATAGGGTGAGGATGTAGTAGGAGTTACAACCAAAATAAATGGAATTACATCATATTAATAAGAGTAAAACCTACTTAAAATATTGGGGGTTAAGAAAGGTGAATCATCCACAAAACCTTTGGAATTCTCAACAGATTGTAATTTGTACTGTATTTGTAATGTATAATCTATCCGCGATTATATCGTGTATTTGTAATTATATCGTGTTGTTTTTTTATCAGATTTTAAATTTAAATTACATTACATATACCAAACTGGTCTACGATATGCTCATGAGAAATAAATAATAAAAGTACAATATATAAACAAATATGCAGAAGATATGTTAGTCAGAAATAAATAATAAGAGTACAACAGATAAGCAAATACCAACAAATGTAGTAATAGTTCAACATATAATAAAATAAATAATATACAAGCCAACTACAACTCATCATCCGAATCCCGGTCAGAAATGCCCAACTGACGGTTTCACGCCTGTACGAGATCATCCAAATCTTCACATGCAGCTCTTGTCTCCTCGTTTGGCATCTGATCCCTGTATCGCAAGAACGACTGCGTAACCCGTATCATCATATTCATCCACTGTATGTAACATAAAGATTAGTGTACACTAACAATAAAAACAAAATATACATTACAAATAAAAATTAATTTAGATAAACTTACCGCATTGCCACATGTCATATCTAGTGGTCTGTCGGGTCTCAGGGAGTTACCGTGCACGATAACTGGATGTGAGCACCTACCGAACCACTCCAAATAATTTGCATCACAAGTGGAGGGGTCGCGGCTACGTGTAAAATTGCCCAGGTGAAGTCGGTTTCCTCTTGGAAATGTCCTCCAAACCGATTCCACGCTCGAAGCGTTGTGCCTGACATCGTACGTCGTCGCAATCAAAGACCGCACTGCATGCTTTGGCGTCGGGATGTCAACCGGGATCACCTGAACGTACCCTAACTGACGCAAGACGCGATCAGACAAATAAGGCTCCGTGATATTCCGATAACGAATAACGCCCATAAATGAAGTTCTCGGCACAGCAGCAGCAGGCTCAGGACCATAAGACAACCTCTCCACCTAAAAGTTTACACGTTAATAATAATAAAATTTAAATTTTAATAAACGTGAATGATATATAATTTTATACCTGCGATGCAGTCATCTGATCTAGCCGTCTACGAATGGAATGGAGTCGCCCCTCGCTCCTATCCTCGGTCCGGACAGCCCACATACGCAAACAAGGGTGACCCGACTCAATGATCTTCTTGAGCCCGACTCAATGATCTACAGGTGATCTTCTTGAGATTTTGTGTGTGACTTCTACAAGGAACCTAGTATGCATGTGAGTAGATTTTAACTCTTGTATGCTCAAAATTACACATGTTCCAAAGACTCAAAATAAAGTAAAATTACATGTCTTCAAATAGTTTTGATTACATGTCTTGACTTCAAATTCATTCTTCTTGAGTCTTGATCACCTGTAGATGTTAGCACAATACACTATATCTTCTATGCATTATGTGTGCTACATTACATTTGATTGTGATTACGATTAATTTGATTAAATCATCAAAATACGGATTAAGGCAAAAAATCCAACATATATTTGTGTATATTTTAAAACAAATTAACAAGCATTTAGGATCGATTTTCTTATTTTTCAACAATTTTATGTACAAAATTCCTAATTGTATTTCAATATATCTAATTAAACTATTTAATATTGAAATACAGATTGGATCATACCTCGGGGATTATCAAATCCCTTTTACCAATAGGAAAATGAGTTGCATGTCGGATCACCTCGGAATTCCAAGTATTCACCAAACTCTAAACACGATTTAGAAAGATTGGATGAAGTCAATCAATCTCTAATTCAAGGCTAGAATGTAACTAATTACCCATTTAATGCTCCAGAGAATTTAATCTCTAAACCATTCAACTAACAAGGGAATTTTTGGATGGATTTGGTGGAGAAATACGAAGAGGAGAAATTTTTGCATTTATGTCAACAAGGAGGATAGGAGTGACCTATTTATAGGGCTTCCTCCATCACACATCATGTGTAACCCACTTACACAAGATCCATTGTTTTTAGCTCTTCTAAACCAATCATATTTCGACACATAATCATACATTAACCTCCTCTGACAAAATTGGAACAAATCCAACCCATGATAAAAGAAATTCTCTTTTTAATTCAAGTAAAACCGTGCAAAAATGGTCAATCGAAATTACCAGCCGTTTGACCCATCTGTTAAAAATAAACAATTTCGGTCGAACCATGACTTACACCGGTCGACCGTTTCACAACAGACAAAGTTCATATTCTTTTCGTTCGAACCACACGTCCAACCAGTCGACCGTTTCCAAATTTAAAGATTACCATTAAATTCAGTTGACAGTTCCCGAAAAATGTTCAACCATTTTTCACTATTTTTGCCTTTACATATTTGAATCAATATCTAACAAAATCTGATCTTTGAGATTTTAGCAAATTTATATTTTATATGTTACGAACCACATTATAATATGCAACATATTATCATATATAATGTCAAACATTATACCCATAAGATATTTACATCTCATATAAATTTATTTATTATTCTAAATATGTCGTAATTACGACATTGATTTTAATATTTTACCACACGTATTTCAATACATCATATAAAATGTAAAATCAAATTCCTTATTTTCCAGTTTTGTGGTGTGACATATATGAGGATTTAAGTTATGTTTGCAATGATATAAAACTATTTATATCATAAAGTATAAGCGGTATTTAGCTACACATTATAGTTACCCAAATAACAAAGATGTTTTGCTCAATCGAACTAAACACGATCCATTTAGTGATATTTAATATCACTTGTGTCAATCTCTTGCCTCATGATATTGAGAATATTATACAAAGCAGAAATATGTCATCTTTGTATTATATATTCATTTCTTAATCTCTCAAGTTAATTATAAATATGTAACTATACAAACTTAAATTGTGCACATTATAATTTTACTTTATTAATGGCCCAGCAATATCATTACTCAAGTCAAGAGATGCAATAATAATCTTTTGACATATCAACTTTTCAATCACAAGTTATGTATAACCTGTAGAATTTTGTGCCCCTATGTTTGTATATATTTTAAAAAAATTATACATGCATACAAGATCGATTTTCATATTATCAACGAGTTCATGTACATTATTTTATAGTTATTCTACTATCACGTAATTCTACATATATATATTAAAATAAATAGGAGATAATCATACCCAAAGGTTCTCTAAAACCTTTATGAAGATCTGGAGTTACGTTGCTCGTCAATTCGTTGGTCGATACGCCTCCAAGTGTTCACCAAACTTTAAACAAGATTAGAGAGAAATGAGCTAGTCAATTCAATCTCTTAATCAAGCTTATAATCTAGCTAATAACCCCTCTAAAGCTCCCTGAGAATTTACTCTCCAAAATCTCGAGATAATTAAGAGAAATTTGGATGGATTAGTGGAGCGATTAGGGAGAGAGAATTTTTGCATTAATTTTAAACAAGTAGTGAGAGTAGACCTATTTATAGATTCTCCCAACACCCACATCATGGGCTACCTATTAACCCATAATCTCTTATTTTTTTTGTCTCTTAAACCAATCACAAACTGGCACATAATCACCCTCAAAACCGTTTGACCATAATTGGAATAAATCTAACCCATGATCAACATTAATCTCTTAATAATTCGAGGCAAAATCGTGTCAAAAGGTCGACTGGAGTTTCCAATAGGTCGACCGAACAGTTGTGCTTCTGACATTCTTGGTGGACTGTGAGCCAAACGGTCGACCGATTACTCATCAAGAAAATTCCCTGATATTTTCGATCGAACAAATATTTGAGTCCGCTCAACCGTTCGACCATCAAGACGCGTCCTGATAATTTCGATCGATCGTTTCTATTACCAAGATACTTCCTGGTAATTTTTGTCGAACCGTGCGTCAACCGATCTTTGTCCGGTCGACCGTTTTAAAGCCTTTGGTCGACCGATCACAAAACGGTCTACCGTTTTTTACCTGATTTCGCCTTTGTCAAATTTTAGATTTACATCCAACAAAATTTGCTCCTTAGGATTTTTAGCAAATTGATATATCATGTAACATAATATCTTATGTAATATCAAACTATTACACCCCATAATACATACATCTCATATGAATTCATTTATGATTCTAACTGTCAATTTTCATGACATTGTTTATATCGATTCACCACATGTATCTCATTTCACATGAAACCCGATACATCATATGAACACAAAATCAAGCTTCTTGTTTCCCACTTTTGTGGTGTGACCTATAGGAGGATCTCAGCTATATTGACAATGATATTAAACACTTAATATCACAAACTATAAGCGGTATCTAGGTACACATTATAGCTACCCAATTAGCATAGATGTCTTGTTCACTCGAACTCAACACGATCCATTTAGTTATGTAAGAACATCACTTGTGTCTATCTCTTACCTCATGATATTAAGAGTATTATACAAAGTAGAAATGTATCACATTTGTATTATATACTCATTTCTTGATCTCTTAAGCAAATTATAAATATATAACTTAACACAAGTCACATTGTACACATTATAAATTTGCTTTATCAAAGGGCTCACTAATATCATCACTCAAGCTAAGAGGGCAATGATAATCTTTTGACTAACTATCTTTTCGAGCATAGTCATGTTCAACCAACTATTGCCTTTATCACTATACTCAATGATAGCTTTTGACACTAATCAAATTAAACACTTTTAATGTAAAAAATATAAGTCTCATATCTTACGATTCAAGGCATAATGAAACATTAATGATACTTAACACAATTTCATAATGTTTCACTTGCTAGGTTTATTCAATATATAAAAGTAACCATTTTTCTCTTTTATATACTTGTGCCGTTAAATATTTGTAGAGCTACAATACTCTTAAGCCAACACGATAATTTTATCTCGGTAATTAATGTCTCATATCAATTATCATTATTGTGAATAACTTTTGATTTATGTAAACCATTATCTTTTAGTCATCTACAGTTAAAGGCCAAGAGTTTCTTCTTTAACACTTCTAAAAGACGAATACATTAATCAAGGAACAAAATATTTGCACATCCATTTCATAATAATTGACATTTAAAAATAAACTTTTAGAACACATTCCCTTCATAACCAACTAATACATTTATCACTATACACAATGATAACTTTTGATAATAATCAAATCAGACACTCCTTATGTAAAAAGATATAAGTCTCATATCTTAGGATTCAAAGACACAATTAAACATTAATGACACAAATACAATTCCATAATGTTTATTTCCTTAGGTCAATTCAATATATGAAAGAAACATTTTCTATTTCATATACTCCTGTTGATAAATATATGTAGAGCTACAATATCTCTTTTAACCAACACGATAATCTTAACCCGGTAATCAATGTCCCATGTTAATTACCATGACTGTGAATTACTTTTGATTTATGTAAACTATTATCTTTTAGAGTTCTACGGTTAAGGACCAAGAGGCTCATCCTTAACACTTCCAGAAGACGAATACATTAATCAATGAACAAAATGTTCAATACATTCAATTCATAATAAAAGATATTTAAAAGTAAAATTTTAGAATACATTCCTTTGAAAGGTGTCATTATGTTATGATACCATACTTGTCATCGGTTCAAAGCTCACAAGCGTGGAGCAACACTTGGATTCTGTCTATGAAGACGTCTGGTTCAATCTGCGACAAACCGTCGAGATGCTCAGAGAAAGGATAGAGATCCTTCAAACATCAAAAGAGGAGTTCAAAGACGAGTTAACCATTTTCAAGAAAGTCTTGGCAAGTGGTAGGAGAGCAAGGGAAAAACCAAAGATGGACATTCCCCAACCAAACAAGTTTGGTGGTCAAAGAGATGCCAAAGAGGTGGACAGTTTCTTATGGTCCATGGAGCAATACTTTGTAGGATCAAATACGCAAGACGAAACCCAAAAGGTTAGCTTTGCCTCTTACTTTCTCTCTAATTCTGCCTCCATGTGGTGGCAAAGAAAAGTAGAAGATGTTAAGAACAACATATGTAAGTCACTTGAAACATGGGAAGAATTTAATAAAGCATTTAAAAAGCATTTCTATCTCACAAATGTTGTATATGAAGCAAGAAAGAGGGTGGTTGAACTTAAATAAAAATATTCTATAAGAGAGTATATTAAGGAATTTACTACTGTGATCCTTCAAATTCCTGGTATGGACTTTGATGATAAGTTGTTTCGCTTTTTGAATGGACTCCAAGAGTTGGACACAATAGAACTACAAAGAATAACTGTTAATAACTTAGAGGAGGTCATTGTAATGGCTAAATCCTTAATTGAATATCAACGAAAGGACACGAGGAAACAAAAGGACATTAAAAATAATGGTTGACAAAAATCTGGAACTAGCAAAGATAAATCCTCTAAAAAGAAGTTCCCAAAGAAAATGTTCTGAGAAGAACTCCCACCAAGAAAGCAAGAAGCCCTTTGTCCTAAAGGGTTGGTGCTTTATCTGCAAAGGCCCTCACCAAATGAAAGATTGCCCAAAATTTGGCTCATTATCCACGATGGCAAGCCGAAGTGAAGAGAAGAATCCAGAGAAGTAAGGGCACATGCTGTCTCTCCTACTCCTAGGCACACCTCCATAGACCCTTGAAGATACAACATTGCTCTATGTGAAAACAAAAGTTGCAGGCAAGCCAATTCATATGTTGGTAGATACCGGGGCAAGCAACAACTTTATGACGCCTTCAGAAGCAAGAAGATTGGGGCCTCCTCTCTCAGAGGCAAAGGGAAAACTCAAGACAGTGAACACTTGTGCCAATCCCATTGATAAGGTGGTACGAGCCACATATGTAAAACTTGGAACTTATAGGGGTAAGATATGCTTCTTTATTGTGTCTATGGATGATCACAATACAATATTAGGGTTGGAATTCTTGAGAGGTATCAACACCCTAGTACTCCCTTCTTCAAACGCCTTGTGCATCATGGAGAAAGGTGTTATGTATCTTGTGCAAACATTGTTGAAGCCTTTAGCCAACCGCACCATGTCTACCATGCAGTTATTAAAAGGGTTCAAGAAAGGAAAGGAAATTTTTTTGGCCACCATGAAAGAAGATGGCGTACCAGAAGAGGATGAAATCCCTCATGTTGTCCCAGAAGTACTGGAGGAGAATCAAGACATAATGCCTCCAGAGTTGCCAAAAGAATTACCCCCAAGAAGAGAGGTAGATCATGAGATTTAGCTTGAACCAGGGGTTAGGCACTCTGCCATGAGGCCATATCGGATGTCACCTCCAGAGTTGGAGGAACTAAGGAGGAAACTCAATAATCTGTTGGAAGCATGTCAGATTCGGTCCTCAAAGACATCATATGGAGCGTCAGGGTTGTTCCAAAAGAAGCACGATGGTGGCCTTCGCATGTGCATAGATTATTACGCGTTGAACAAGGTTACTATAAAAAAACAAGTACCCAATACCCCTAATCACAGACTTGTTCAACTGGCTTGGGCAAGTCAAGTATTTTACAAAGATAGACTTGAGGTCGGGATACTACCAAGTAAGGATCGCCAAGGGTGATGAGCCAAAGACCACAAACGTCACAATGTATAGGTTATTTGAATGGTTAGTCATGTCATTCGGCCTAACCAACCCCCTACAACCTTGTGCATCTTGATGAACAAAATATTCCACCCATATCTGGATCAGTTCTTGGTGGTCTACTTAGATGATATAGTCATCTATAGGAAATCTTTGATGGAACATGTTGAGCACCTAAGATGGGTATTCCAAATGCTCACGGAGAATAAGTTATATGTAAAGAAGGAGAAGTGCTCATTTGCCCAAGACGAAGTGTCCTTCTTGGGTCATATCATCATGCAAGGAAGGTTGGGAATGGATAACTTCAAGATTGAAACAATCCAAGAGTGGGCGGCCCGACCAAAGTGATTGAACTTCGTTCCTTCTTAGGATTGGTGAACTATTACAGAAAGTTCATCAAGAGATATTATGCCATAGCCAGTCCATTAACTGAACTCCTGAAGAAGAAGATGGACTGGGAATGGACGGAGAAATGCCAAAGCACCTTCGAGGAGCTGAAGAAGAAGGTTATAAATGAGTCAATTCTTGTGTTGCCAGATTTCACCAAAGAGTTTAAGGTGGAAACTGATGCCTCAGACTTTGCTATATGCGGGGTATTGACGCAAGAAGGTCATCCAATAGCTTTCGAGAGTAGGAAGCTAAATGAGACAAAAAGGAGATACACTGTCCAAGAAAAGGAAAAACTGTCGTAGTCCATTGCCTAAGAACATTGAGGCATTATCTTTTAGGATCACATTTTGTGATTCCGACCGATAATATAGCTACAAGCTACTTCCAAACACAAAAAAGTTGAGTCCCAAACAAGCCCGGTGGTAAGATTTCTTGGCAGAATTTGTCTTCAAGATGCTGTACAAACCAGGGAAGGAAAATGTTGTAGCTGATGACTTGAGCAGAAGGGCTGAATTGGCATTCATCTCCAAAGTAAAAGAAAATCTCATGGATGAGATAAAAGGACTAATGCATGACCTTGTAGCCAAGCAATTAGTAGGTCTGGTAAATGAAGGCAAAACCACAAAATTCTGGGTAGAGGATGTCATCCTCTACACTAGTGGAAGAAGAATCTCCGTGCCTAAGTGGAATCATTTGCAGAGAATGATTATCAAGGAGTGCCATGATACAAAATGGGCAGGACATCCTGACCAGAAGTGGACAACGGTGTTGCTTGAATGATCATACTACTAGCCAAAGATGAGGGACGAAGTAGAGCTCTATGTAAGAACATGTTTGGTGTGCCAATAGGATAAAGGAGATCAACATTTGCCTTATGGATTGCTTGAACCCCTACCCATTCCCTCACGGCCTTGGGAAAGTCTTTCCTTAGACTTCATATCAGCTCTACATAAATCAGGAGTTGGATCAATCACGGTGGTAGTCGACCGTTTTTCCAAGTATGAGACTTTCATTACAGCTCCGAAGGATTGCATAGCAGAAGAGGCATCCCTACTCTTCTTCAAAAATGTAGTGAAGTTCTGGGGGCTTCCTACATCCATTATAAGTGACCGAGATCCAAGGTTTACTGGAATGTTATAGAATGAGTTGTTTACAATGATAGGAACTGAGTTACGCTTCTCAACCAGCTTCCACCCCCAAATAGATGGGCAAACTGAGAGGATCAATGCCTTATAGGAGGACTATCAGAGGCATTTCGTAGGAGCAAGTCAGAAGAATTGGGCAAAATTGATGGATGTAGTTCAATTCTCTTACAATCTCCAAAGAAGCAAGGTAACGGGAAGGAATCCCTTCGAAATAGTCTTTGGTTCCCAACCAACAACCTTTGACTTGCCACCTCTTACAAAGGAGTAAGTCCAGGCGCCTATCATATGGCCAAAGGATGGAATGAGCAAACTGATACTTGTAATGACCTATCCCCACATAGCTTCAAAGAAAATGAAGAAATTGGCTGATGAAAGGAGAAAACCCAAAATGTATCAGATGGGCGACAAAGTTATGGTCAAGCTACTACCACAACAAATCAAAACCTTCAGGCAGGTTCGGAAAGGATTGATTCGTAGATACGAAGGACCATTTGAGGTTGTCGGCAAATAGGACGAGTCTCCTACAAACTAAACCTTCCCCCCACAATGAAAATCCATCATGTCTTCCATGTTAGTAATCCAAAGGATTATTACAAAGACCAAGAAGTCACCACCCGAGGATATCATCAAGGGCACCCCTGACGATAATCACATCCTATGAAAAAGAAAAAAAGAGTATCCTTAACCACAAGATTGTACGGAAACACAAAGTTCCCCCTTGTGCACATTATCTTGTCCTATGGAAAGGACTGCCCCCAAGTGAGGCTACTTGGGAAGATAAAGGAGGTCTGTGGTAGTTCAGGGACGCAATCGAAACATACTTGTCGACGAGGGTGTCTTCGGATTAGGTGGGGGGAGAATGAAACGCCCCACCAAAAAGAGAAGCAAATTGGTACTTTGCTTCCTCAAGAAATATCCAAAGTGGTAGAAGTCAAATTCGATTTGACTTTCCAAAGAGAACTCTAAAAGTATTTTCCCTCCACAAGATATTTGCTAACTTGATGCCAAATACAAATTGGATACTTAAGTGATATTTGTTTGGTAGTTAAAATATCCAAGGAAATAAAAGTGTATTTGTATACTCTAAGTAGAGACAAGTGTTGGGCTTTATGTTTAAACGTTTTATTAATTACCGCCAGTGCACGGCCGCGATGAAACGGTGACAAGTACGAGTCGATCCGTATGGAGGTGAGTAGCATCTGGTTTGTCAGAAATTAAGTGGCGAATAAACGGAGAAAATATGTGATTATGCTAAAGCTAACTACACTAAACTAATAAGTAAGAAATAACAAAAAAACAACAAAAGATTGAGAATCAATAAGAGAAACCCCTAAGGGGTGGAGTGTGTGCACATATGAAGTGAAATAAGTGATGAATGATGCATGTAAGCATGTATGTGTGTGTCGTGTGTGTGTGTCTTCATGCATAGGAAGTGTCTAAAAATGTGGCAAAACCTATCAATTCATTCACACAACGTATCGGCAATTACTATTTGATTAATATAAGATTAGGCTCAGCATGAGAAGTGTCTAAAGATATGGCAAGACTCATCAAAAACCATAAACTCATTTGAAGAACAAGATATGCATGGGAGGTGTCTAAATGTTATGACAAATCTCATCAAAAGAGAGTTTCTTCAATCAATCAAGCAAACACAAATACAAACACATAACTAACATGTAGCATATTCAACAGGAAATTTCAGTCAATAAACATGAGAAAACTAAGCATGAGAAGTGTCTAAACCATATGGCAAAAATCATCAAAATTCTCCAACATGTAGATGAATAAAATACCCTCAATGAACATACAAAACATGCAAGTCTACACAATCAAAAATCCATCAAACATCCAAACTTCACAATATATATATGAACATCATCTCCACCCCTAAAGGGGATGAATCTACTCACTACACATTATTCTAGCAATTAAACTAAAGAATAAAGGAGACATTCAAACTAATTTAACCTAAGATCAAAGAAACAAGACTAAGCTAAGCATGCATAAAAATGAGACAACATGAAAACAAAACAATGAAAATTATTTTATTAAATGACTCACATTACTAGTAGCATTCTTTTCCACCTTGAGTTTTTGTTCCTAGTCTTACTCCAAGTAGAGAGAATGCCACCAAGCAATGGGTGAATACAAATGAGGAGGAAGAGTTCTATTTATAGGCATGAAAAGGTAACCAGGGACAATCCTCCGGTATGGAACTAAACACATACTATAAATGGACATAAAACAACATAATATACGACCCGACTCAACCATGTCGCATTTGGACACACTTGGACCGTTGATTGGTGATCTATATGTGTCTGATCGAGTCTGGATTTTGGTGGCTCGGTTCTGGCTTGATTTCTTGGTGTTTGATTAACCCGATTTGGTTGTTGATGGTTGGACCCGGATTTAATTGCCAAAATACTCATCATTAAGGTGTGGAGCTTCTTGATTTGCTTATTGATCTTTTTGGTTTTACATTCGGGTCATTCTCTTTTTCATCTCAGTCCATAAGTCTTGCAACTTAATCATTTTCCTTGCTTTTGAGTCCTTTTTGAATCTCTTCTTCTCAAACCTATTTATTCCTGAAACATAAACATAAATTCGTTACATAGCATTGTTTAGGCTAAAAATAGAGGATATAAGATATAAATATATGCATGAAATGATGTCAATTACTTTACATAAAGGAGAAAGTCAAATCTCCTTTTGTTTTCAATGGAGATCCCCTCCTATATAAAGGGGTCCCATCCCCACATTTGAAAGGCACTCATGTGTGTGTTTTCTTTTACAAGTGTTGTAGTTCAATCTTTGTGAATAATATAATCGCATATTGAGTGAACCTCTCAAGTGTCCATTATGTGCATGTTTATCTTTGTGAAAAGGTTCTGCTACGCATTTAGCCAAGTGTGGGAGAGAAGGAAGATGCTGTCAAATCCAAGCAACTCAAGGGAATTAGAAGATTTGGGTCGCACAGTTGCTTCTGAAGGAGTATGTGCGTGACATATTGCTCAACAATGAAGTTTAACAACCTTTTGGTTGACAGAAAACACAAAAGCTGAGGGTCATACACCTGAGTATCTTGGTGTCTACCGAGGATGGAATGCTCTTTGGAGAAACCCAGTAGCCTCGAAGAATCAAATTATTATTATGTTATTTTATTTGATTTTGTGATCCCTCACGCTTCACAATTTTGAAAGTTTGCTCAACACACACAAAAAACACCACTCTAGCCCAAAAAAGGGTGGTCTAATTATTATGGGCTATCATGGCAAGTGTGTCCTGTAGGGGACAGATGTGTCTCGTGATTTACAAAAGTGTATTTGGTGGGAGGAATAAGATATGTATTTGTTGAAGGGAAGATGTGTATTTGCTGAAGGGAGACGTTTTTGCTTGGGGAAAATGTTTTTTTCCTTTAAAGTGTAATTTTTTGAAATAATGCAAGATTATCACGTTTTGTGGTAATCCCATGAATAACTTTCCTGAATGGGAAAATCAATTGTCTCACTTTCGAACCGTATTTTTAAATAATAAAATAAAAAATGCAAATGATGACATGGATAGTGACAGGAGCATGTCACGGACACACAACGTTCATGCATCAACATTTTAAAAAGAATATGATTTATGGATTCCTTTCAACACGCCTTTTAGGACGCTCCTGATGTTAAGTGACATGATCCTTTAAGGGTCCTGCCAACGTGAAGCTATTTTTTCAGTAATATTTAATTTGCTGATAAATTGATGGTATGACAATCTAGATGTTTTCTTGTTTTCAAGGCAAAACAGATTGCATGACCAATGTAGGATATGTTGGGTTTTCAATGCATGACAAATTGTGTGTCCCGCGCATGGCAGATTATGTGTCCCTTGCGGGACAGATGTGTCCCATGAGGAACAAATGTCTATTTTCTGAGGGGAAGATGTGTATTTGTTGAGGGGAAGATTATTTTGCCTTTAAAGTGTAGTTTTTTTAGGTGATACGAGATTACCACGTATTGTGGTACCCAAGAATAAATTTCCAGAATGGGGAAATCAATTGTCTATCATTTTATCGCATTTTTAAACAATCAAATAAAAAAACGCAAATGATGACATGGATGACGAATTCTATGTATCATCATTCAAGAGGGAAAAATTTGTATGGACTCCTTTTAACATACCATTTAGGACGCTCCTTCCTTTAGGGGTTGTACCAACATAGAGCTATTTTCATCAATATTTAATTTGCTGATAAATTGATGGTGTGACAATTTAAGCGTCCATTTGTTTCCAATGCAAGACATATTGTGTTTGCAATGCATACCAGATTGTGTGTCCCACGCGGGACATATGTGTGTATGTCATGGAATATGTGTGTCCATTGTGGGACACCTCTATCACGCGAGGTCCAGATGTGTGTCCTTCGTGGGATTGAGGTGCCATGTACGGAACAAATGTGTGTCCTACTGTTCCACGAGATGGGACATATGTGTACCGTAAGGGATAAACGTATTAAAAAAATAAAAAATTACCAGACTCCCATGTTGCTGAGGCATCGAAAACTCATAACATTCTTTTGAGAAAAGAATAACAAGATTAAAGTTAGTTTTTAATCCGTCGTATATACTGTCAAAATCCGTCGTATATATCCTTATATATCCGATGTTTATTGTCTTTTCTGTACTAGTATAAGGACGAGCAAATCATGTTCAAATGAGTAAGATATAACCCTTTATTTGAGTTTTTACTCTCCTAAAATTTCTTCCGAAGATTCAATCTCGTCGTGAGTCTTCTTAGGTAAGAGAGTCATTCCAAAACTTGAAATTACAAAAGAAAGAAAAAACCATCCGAGCTGGGGGACTTATCCCTAGGGAGAGATTTAACGCTGCTAGTAATTTCTTCTTGCTAAATTTATCCACCATGGATTGAGGTTCAACAATTTTTCCATGGAAATAAATTATCCAAATCAAATGGAATCCCCGCACGCCCTCGCAGCGTTATTAAAGAGCGAGAAGAAATAACTAATAAGAAAATGTCTAAAATCCTTCTCGTCATTTAGTGTAATCTCGTTACAAATTAAAGAATTGATATGATTCGTTTCTTAGCAGTTGCCGATTAATGAAAAAACACCATATTTATATCTTCCTCTCTGGGCCATTGTATTGTTGAGCGTTATTTCCAATGTCTCTTGGTCATGTAATAGATCAATATGTTTTACCTTTACAAAATCCAGCACACGTGAGAGATATTTTCATCTAAAAGATTAAGTTGTTGGCCAATTTGAAGTGATTGTATTATTGGTTATTCCCCTTGATGCCCAATCCCTCGAAATTAATCTACGCTTACATATTTTAGGGCTAATGTTTGACTGTTTGAGATACGAAGAGATCTGAAAAGAGTCCTGATACACTAATGCGCATCACGTGACCATCAATATCATTATTTGTGTTTTTTTTATTTTATTGTTTAAAATGTGATTTTCGATAAATTAAGAGACGATTGATTTCCCCACAAAATAAGACACTTTAAATACAAAGAAGAGACACATTTGTAAGACGTGTGACTTACATTTGTCCCACGTGGGACACACCAGTCTCGCATGGGGATACACATCTGTCTCGTGTGAGTCACACCAGTCTCACGAGGGACACATACCAATCTCACACGGGGCACACTCATACTAGTCCCACGAGGGACACACATTTATGCATCTTGAAATGTAGTAGTTACGTGAATTGGGAAACAACAAACATCTAGATTATCACACCATCCATTTCGGAAACAAATTACAAAGTTGTTAATACATGCATTCAACTTGAAAGAATCATGTCCTTCCATGTCAGGAACGTCATAAAAAACGTGTTAAAATAATTCATAAATCATTTTCCATCGTAGTGATCCGTAAGTATTTACATTTATTTTTTGAAACTCTCTCAAACCCAACTAAAATTTCCAATCCTAATAGGGATGTAAACGAGTCGGGTCGGGGCGGATTTTAAACCCACCGCTACCTGACTCGTCTAAGGTAGGCGGGTTGGCGGGTCGGGTGAAAAAAAAAGTAATCGCTACCCGAGCCGCCTAAGATCAGGTAAACGGGTTACACAGGCGGGGCGGGGCGGGTAAATGCATTATGCGGGGCGGGTAGATGGATAAATGATTTTTTATATTTTTCTTTTTTTCTGCATAACACTATAAATTAAAAACATGACACATTAACACCTTAAAAATATTACCAATGTGATGAACACCATAAAATTATAAATAACTTCAACTTTATAACACTATTAGTAAATTAAGAATTAGAGAATATGTATATGTATATGTATATGGTATATAAGTGTATATATATAATATTTATTATTAAATTTATTAAATTCTTATGCGGATAATCGGGTAAACAGTGCGGGTAGAAAATACAACCGCTACCCATCTCATTTATTAGTCGGGTAGGTGGTTATTCGGGTAGGCGGGTGGCGGGTTGAGTTTTTTACACCGTTACCCGACTTAGACGAATCAGATTGGCAGATCAGGGCGGATTTTACCTGCCCCATTTACAACTCTAAATCCTAACTAATCTCGTGAAATTTGAAGCTGATTTCATATTTAACAAAGATAGGCAGTCAGAGTAAGAATTATGGACGCCACGACAAGTTCAAAAAGTCAAAAGATCGTCCCAATCAGAAGAAGCTAAGGTGACTATCGAGTTCGACAAAAGTTGGAATCTATCTACCATCACACCAAGCATACTTAAAATTGTTTACTCAAATCCAACAAGTAGTTATCAAAAATAGAATTATTAAAAAGACCCATACTTCTCACTTCTCAGGCTGTCATCAGAAGAAGAAAATTGTTACTAAATCTAAACAGATTGAAACCACTACTTAACAACCAAGGCCCAACAGTGTTGTTCTTAATGAAGTTCAATCCACTAGCTCATAAATGCTAATTTTTGTGACCAAGAGCAAGGCCCATAAACTATTGTGAAATTCCAAGACAGACTACCCCAAATTTACGAAGAACTGCCTTCTAACAATATCCGACTTGATAATTTTATCATGGTTCCATCCAAAACTAAACCCTCCAAAGCCTCGTGAGAAGGTATATAAACATATAATTCCAATTTGTTGTCAATATGTTGAACCGGATTTAACTGGGTATTAACCGATAAAAATATCAGAAATTATGAAAAATAACCTTATTACTACATTTTGAGTAAATAATTAATTGAAAACTAATATCAATATATACTTACATTGACAAACGTTGAATTGGGATTCATCTTGTCATGTAGTCGTATGTACATATTTGTAGGAGTCGGCTAAGGAACATTTGAGTTTTCTACAATCTACAATACCATTAAAATAATAATTTTGTTATTTTTATAAAAATGTATTTAATATATCAAAACTACAATTTCAAAATAAAATATTACCATCTTCTCTCTGTGTGTGTGTCGCATAACGAAGTTTGGACCACACTAATGCAATATGATTAAATTCTCAGTGTTCTTTTTATTGGTTTTGCTTTTCTTTTGCATAAAAAAATTAAAATATTTGACAATTGTGACAAAGTGACATGTTTCAAAAATATAATAACATTAACCTAAACAATCAAAATTCTAATGATATAACCAAAAAAATTCAAAAAATGATGATAAAATCATTTAAGGTACTTTTAAATAGCATGCAAGCAAAAAACGAAAATAAAAAATACAAACATTACTACTTGATCATGTAGCCCAAGTCAGCATAGCTTGCGTTGTTGTGATCGTGATCCAGAAGAAAATTATACAAGGCTATTTGGGATTGTTGCCCAAGAACACAAAGATCGCTTTGGAAGCCACAATCCATTTCCTACGTTGTAATGCCCACGTTACCAAGCTCGGCAATCGTTGATGTACAATCCAAATTGTAAAGATAGCAACAACATTTTGTTTAGGCGATTATTCTTCGAGGACAATTTTCATGAGTCATTCTATTACGTTATTTTTCTTGTAAGTTGACAAATACATATTATGAAGTGTACGTAACACACCTAATCTGTGCTGAGGACACAACAGTTAATAATAAACTATAAACAAACGAAAAATAGACATTAACAAATATAGTCAAGTCGATGCCTCAAAAACATAATGTCAATATTAGGGTACAAGCGGAAGGGAATACAACGTGAGCTGAAAATTCTGCTACATCAATACTAAGAGATGAAATGAATACATTAAATTGAGCTCACGATCTAACTAGTCCTCGCGTCTTAAGCCTAAGTTACCTTCAACCGCCTACCGCGTCCCACCTGAGTCTCAAATAAGGTCTCTATACACCATCCCAACCCGACACTATACTAGACCACACCGACCATATGGCTTACACCGGTTTCACGTCCCAAGACGATCACGCGTCCCAGTAAGGCTGAGCGTGCACCTTGACCCAAACGTTCATGTGATCCACAAGGCAACACTCAATCCAGTCTCACGACATAACTGTCACACATCCCAAGACGATCACGCATCCTTGCAAGGTTGAGCGTACACCTCGACCAAACCGTGCATCTGATACACAAGGCAATGCCCTACTCCAATCATACGTTTGAACCCAGCTCCAACGACCACTCATCACAACGTGGGTGAGCTGGCCAGTTCCGCATCCGACTTCGGGAACCGTCCACACGTTGAAGTCCGTGAGTAACACTCTCAAACGATCACTCGTCACAACGTGGGTGGACCATCCCGAACCGCAACAATACAAGGGAAATCCTAACATCTAGTCATACGCACCACACACGGCATCCCACTACCACCACACGCCCGAGCCTGCAAGTCCAGCTCCAACGGCCACTCGTCACGATGTGGGCGGACAACCGGTTCCACGAGCCTCTCACGTATTTACATAAGACAGGGAGTAAACGCAATTTACCAAAAAGTACGAGTCATACAACCACAACAATCATATCTCATAATATCATAAGTTTCACTAAAACAACAACGAATTATAGAGCAATATACATAAATATGACTAAATAATCATAAAAGCAGCATAATAAACTATAGCTCGAAATCAACAATTTCGGGGTGGTTACGGGGGTAAATTTTTCAATTAATATAGTTTTCTAAAAAATTCTAGAAATCCAAGGAAAAGAGTCAATTTTCCTTGGAATTATCCAAATTATTCATTATTTATACAAAACACAAAAGTTCAAGGTTTTCAAGCAATTACTCCACTTAATTGTTTAACCAAAAACAATTAAAGTCCAAGGAACTTATTGCAAAAAAAAACCCAAACAAATCCAAACCCTAACCCAAGCCGACCAGTCATCGGCCAATCGGCCCTGACACTGGGCGGTTCGGCCACCACTCCAACGGCCCAACGACCACCGCCGTCAGCACAGTGGCGCGGCACCGCATGGCCGCACGCGGCACTAGCCCGTGTGCGGTTGGTCGGCCGGTCACCAGTGTCGCTCCCTCCCCCTAACACCCCAACTCTCGTCTGACCCCATGGGTGATGGGTTCAAAACAAAAGAGGTCGGTGACGTACCTTCGTCGGAGTTCGCCGCCGCGTTGAGGTTGTAACATCCCGAAACAGCGGAAATTTAAAAAAATTATAATCAAGGTAACAGAGCTCAATAATCAAAGACGGGACTGTTACTTCTCATAAAACATATAAGCGGTGCACCATATTACATCAGAGTTTGTCAAAACGATACATGATTACAACAGAACAACAAAAGAAGATAAACGTAATCATGTCGTCCTCAGTGGTCCCAATAGAGGATCCGATCCCAAGATACGCGCGCCCGCTGATCACCACCCAACTGGACCTACTGCGGTCCTGAAAAAGATGCAACAACAATGCCTGAGTTTCCATAGGAAAACCCCGTATGCCAAGCTCACCTATATGCATGTAGTAGTACAAATAAACTTATCATACTAGTAGCATGTCATGCCATCAACAGTAAGGAAAATAGTTCCCCGAAGGGTAACATGGGACATCAGTCCGGCAATCATCATCGGGTCTCCCGAGGAGACCTACCATAGGCACATAAGGTCTAACGGAGCAAGACGCGACACCCCCCACACACGGCTACACTAAACATGGGGTTCGGCAAGGGGCATCCGCCAGGTCCGCGCCATTAGAAACAGATATGTAACTTCGTGGTCGAAACCACACCAACGGAGCCGTCGTTCGGTCGGTCCATCAATCATCATCTCAGTAGGTGCCCAGCTAAGGAAAACATAGTCGGAACAGCATCGGCTCATCATACAACATAGCCGGAACAACATCGGCCCATCAATCATCATCGCCGGAACAGCATCGGCGGCATCACCGGCACAGCATCGGTGGTCCAACAATACGTCCGGCACAGCATCGGACGGGTCCAGACCGAAGTCTGCCAGGTCATCAGGCTCCACGAGCCGCAAACACCAACGCCGCCGCTATAAAAGCAGGGTAGCAACCTCCGTCGCCATATAGGTCGGTAGTCACCTCACCCAACGTCAGTTGCGTGCTTGCACAATCATCATACATTGGGATCCGCGATCCCTTAGGCCTGCTACTCTACAATGAGTCCAATCAATCCATCATATTAGTCACGATCCATACATGGAGGTGACGCGTCCCGAACACCCACACTCTTCCACATGGCGGTCCCTGGGCAGGCACGCGGAACGCACCCACCGTCACCTCCCGGCTCACGCACAAGGCGAGGACACATGTTTCCGTGGACAGAGTTGGCATTCGAAAAGGGAACCGGGAATTCAGTCCTGTGCAAAAACGGTCGACCGAAGGAGACAACCCGGTCGACCGTTTCCTCAAGGGAATAGGTCGATTGAAGGTCTGCAACGGTCAAACTATTTGCGCAAAACTTAAGTCCCAACGGTTTACCGAAAGTCTAAAACCGGTCGACCGAACGAGGTCAAAATCCGGAGTCTGGTCAACATTAATTCAAAACTATCGGTCGACCGACTCAGGGGTCTCGGTCGACCGAAAACTACCAGGGCATCCTATTACTTCTAAGTCATATAACGGTCGACCGCAACAAACATAAAATGATCAAGTACACTTAAGTTCCGGTCGACCGACCCAAGGAACCGGTCGACCGAAACACAACAAGCAGTCAAAAATACACTATATCGGTCGACCGCCCAACGGGACCCGGTCGACCGTTGGTCGTCTTCAACCTCGCGCCAGCCGAGGTTTTACAAGGAAAACGTCGCCGGAGAGGTCTCCGACCTCCCCCGACCGACCAACACCACCCTCCCACGAGGGTGAGGAACCACCAAACACACTAAGAACCAGCATACCTCGAAGAAGCAACGAAATCCGTCGGAGCCTCGCTCGCGCCTCCGTCACCTCTTCAACAGCAACCACCCTCGCAATCCTCGACCGGAACCGCACGCCTACTCCACCGTGGTCGCCTCCTCTGCTGCTACCACCGGACATGGAAAAGAGTGAGAGAGAGCAAGTGGAATGAGAGAAGAAGTAAGGAAGAGAGAGGGAAAAACATTTTCTCTTTTAACCCTACCCAAACCCATCATCACAGCCCCCCTCAACCCATCCCCTACCCAGCCTAAACTCCTTCATCCCCATGCATCAACTGTGCAACTCCACTCCCCATGCAAAGCCTTCTCCTAATCACCATTAACCCTAAGCAAGGTTTAGGGTTCTAACAGAGGTCGCCGCCCTCGTTGCCGCTAAGGGTCGCCGCAAAGAAGAGGGATCCGGATTTGGGTTGGATCGGAAGAAGAAGAAGAAGAAGAAGAAGAAGAAGAAGAAGAAGAGAAGGAAGAGGGGTGGGGATTTGGGGGTTTTAACATGAAGTCTTCATATTGCATAACCTTAATTAATGAGAAGAGTTAATTTTGCATTTTTTGTTAATTTTCAACAATGACGAGTTTGGTGCCTTGGTTGTGTTCATTTTTAACAATTTTATTCCAACGCGTACAATTAAAACTCATCCTTTTGAAAGTATAACTAAACCTTAGCTTTTTCTTTCTTGTTTACGTAAAATAGTAAAATAAGTTATTTATTGATTGTTTCTAAAAAAATGAATCTATAACGTAGTTACGTAAAACTCCACGATTGAATTATTTAAATAGTAAATTGTATCACGCTGGTTTCATTATTTTTGCTTGGTTACGCAGTAGGAAAAATCTTTTAAAAAAAATCTCACATATATACTCTCATTTACTGTGAAAAGCGGAATAAAATAAGTGCGTAAAGAATCATTAAATAAATTGTGAATCTTAGTTAATTGTGATTTACTCCAACTTTACTTTTTAATCAAATGAATTGTGGATAGTTAGTAGGAGTTAATTACTTCTTGTTCCCTAAAATTTTTAATGATCACATTGCAACTTTACTAACGAGTATGGATGAAATTTCAGAAATTGATAGCTGAGATAGGAGGAATTTGACTTACCCGAATCACATGGCATCTTCTAAAACGGTATTAAAAGGATTATTGCAAAAATAGCCTATAGTACTTACTCTTAATTCAAAAATAGCAGAATCACCTGTTACATTCTCATTCTAAATTGTCTCTTGGATTGAGTAGTGTTATTGTTGTTGTTGTTCCAAATTAATATAAGACCTACTTCGCGAGGATAATCTTTAATTTGTGAACATCAGTTCTATCTTATATGCGTTTGTCGAAAAACTAAAATTGACGATGGCAGCTTCAGCAGAATTAGAATTACGAATTGCAAGTCAAATACAACCTAACATATTATAAAAATTGAAGAAAGATTGCATCGTTTTAATTATTTGGAGTGTCACTACGAAATTCTTCCAGCAGAACAAGAATATAATGCCATTCAACTACAATACTTTAAAAAAAAATTGCAACCACAACACGTCCCCTTGGAATTTAATATCATACATATGTCCACCATCCAACAACCTCCATAATTGGATTTATTTATCTCTACGTGTTTGTGATTGAGATGTGTGTTGTTGTCTGTATGGGAGAATGAGATGCATGTCCGACGTTCAAATGGACGATAAGATTAAGTTTAAAGTTCTGTTGTTCGGTCAATGATGCAACACGGTTTGGATGGTACTGCATTATTAAGTTTAATGTTGGATGCCTTTCTTGTGAAGAGATTGGAATAATGGAATGGTTGTGAGTTGTGACATTAGTCAAAGGATAACTGGCCTTTTAAGAAGGCAAATGCTTTACTTGAAATCGTAAATGGCAAGTCGACATGTAGTCTCTTGATGCTTCGAATTGACAATAGATGTCTATTTATAGATTTCTCTTATGTAGTATATATATATTATATACATACATATATATTATTCTATTAAAATTCAGGTTGCAATTCGTTATTACTAAAGTTCGATTCTTGATCAGAAACTATTTCAAGAATACTAAGTATCCACGACGTTGTGTTTTACTTGATCTTCATACTTATATATACCCACATTAAATAAACAACCCAATTCACCTAATTAATGTTACATCTGTTTCCTGGAATTTGCTATCAATCGTATCTTTCTAACAATTTGTTTTCACTCTAATTGAATGGCTTGTGCCGGGCTGATCTGTTTAAGAAAGAGAGATGATTTGATGTTAAAGAACCCAACCTGTGCTACACCCAACCGTCGCATCTTCCAGACAAAGCATCCAACAGTCGCATCCTCCAGACAAAAGCATTCAACCAACGCATCTCTTCCCGAAGCATTGCATCGCTTCTCTCCCGAGGCACTTCATCTCAACGGATACACTTGTCTTATATAAACTCATGTATTCAAACCAAAATAACTTAATATACAAAAAAACCAAAAATCCCTTACGCATTTCTTCATGGTATCAGAGCATACAAGCTCGTAATCCTCATCATCGGTGATCCTCAGGTTCACTAAAATCATCAACGGATCCCTCAGAAAAACCCACAAAAAAAAAACCTTCTTCCTCAAGGGGGTTGAAGGAAAACCTCCCGACATCCAAACCCAAGGAAAGGAGGGAAAACAGCGATGGATCAGGAAGGAAACGTTGCTCCCAGGCTGGTTTCTCAACCGCTCAACGGACAGAACTATCTGTCGTGGGCGCGAGCGGTCACACTGGCCCTCAGTGGGAAAGGAAAACTCGGACACATCACCGGGAATACAAAAAAGCCAGATGGAGAGGGCACCGAGACAAAACAAGAAGAGTGGCAGGCAACAGACCATCTCGTGATGTCATGGCTCCTCAACTCCATGCAACCAAAAATCGGGGCGATCTTTCTCTACAAGAACTCTGCGAAAGAACTCTGGGACTCCGTCCAGAATATATTCGGTAAATCACAAAACTTTGCTCATATTTTTAAACTAAAACAAGAGATCTCGCAGACAAAACAACAAGGACAGACCATCACGGAGTACCTCGGGGCACTTCAACGTGGATGGGATGAACTGTCCATTTACGAACCAGTGGCGATGGACCCAAAAACCATACTCGAACGCACGGAGAGGGATCACATCTACCAGTTCCTCATCGGACTTGACGGAAGCTATGAAGCCATCCGGAGTCAAGTCCTAATGACCGCCGAACTACCGGACCTCGGAACCATCATCGCGATGATCCAACGGGAGGAGTCCCGTCGGACCACCGCTCAGACCACCGACCATGCCTCAGAATCTCAGGCTTTTTACGTCGGAAAACCACAACCCAGTAAAACTAAACAAAAATATGGAAATAAGCCACAAGAAACTTGCGATAACTGTAAAAAAACAGGTCATAATAGAAGCTCTTGCTGGTTCCTACACCCACATCTCCGACCGACAAGGGACGGAAGGGGAGATCATCGGAACCAAAAGAGAAACAGTGGCGGAGCAACAGGAAATGGAGCGGCGGTGGCTAACCCTAGCAGAGAAGGGGAAAGGAAATGGGAAGACGAAACGGGTGTTCTTGCGGATCAGCGGGTTTTTATGAGCGCGCAATCGGACGGATCTCATGGTCGGCAACCCGACTACAACCGAACCCGACCCGATGGCTTTATATCCGCAAACAGCGGATCCAGTGGACCCGGATCCGGATCCAGACCGGATCTGGATCAGCTTTTATCCCAATTAAATACCATTTTGCAACAAAACCCCCCAAGACCAGGTAATTATGCAGGTATAACTTCCTCCCCACAAACTTTTTCTGTTAATACTCCTAGAAACATGCTTAATACTATATCAAAATACAACAACCATTGGATTATTGATTCTGGAGCCACCGATCACATGACCGGAAATCCGTCCTTGTTACAAAACCTTAGAAATAATTCCAACATGATTAATAAATTTGTAACCGTAGCAAATAACAATCAAGTTGAAATCAAAGGAATAGGAGAAACCGTGTTGTTAAATCAAATAAACAAAGATATATTATATGTTCCAAATCTCACTTCCAACCTTCTATCTGTTGCAAGGATAACAAAACACCTTAATTGTGATGTTGTATTTACCCCAACTGATGTATTCTTTCAGGATCGAGCTACAGGGAAGACGATTGGTAAAGGAGTCAATAACAACGGACTCTATATCTTAGACTCTCAAAAAAGTGTTCTTCATACTTCTAGTAACATTAATCAGGAACTCTGGCATAAGCGGATGGGACATCCATCTTCTCATGTCCTAAAAACTTTATTTCCTACTTTTTCTTCTAAATATGCATGTGATGTATGTCATTTCTCAAAACAAACTAGACTTCCTTTTCCTACATCTAAAAACAAATCTAAATTTCCGCTCGATTTGATTCACTCTGATATCTGGGGTCCCGCCCCGGTTGAATCTTACAACGGTTTCAAATATTTTGTTTTATTCATTGATGATTTTTCGCGTAACACCTGGATTTACCTTCTTAAAATAAGTCAGACGTTTTTAAAATTTTTTGCGAATTTGTAACATTTGTTGAAAACATGTATAATTTCAAAATTAAAACCCTACGAACCGATAATGGGACAGAATATACCAGTCTCAATTTTCAAACTTTTCTAAAAACTCGTGGAATTTTTCATCAAACTACGTGTGTTAATACTCCTGAGCAAAATGGAATTTCTGAACGAAAAAACCGTCACGTCTTGAATGTTACCCGATCTCTATTATTTCAAAGTAATACACCAAAACATTTTTGGTCTGATGCAGTTCTAACTGCCACCTATCTCATTAACCGTTTGCCAAGTCCCGTCCTCCAAAACAAACAACCTTTAGGCATACTATTAAACCGGGCACTGCAATTAGATCATCTTAAAGTGTTTGGTTGTGTCTGTTTTGTTCACAAGAAACGTGTAGACAAATTTGACAGTAATTCTGTAAAATGTATTTTCCTTGGTTATTCTGTAAGCAAAAAAGGGTACAAATGTTTTGACCCTCATACTTGTAAAATGTATATATCGAGAGATGTAGCCTTTAGAGAAAGTGAGTTCTACTACAACAAGAGTACAACTGGGACTCTCCCGGATACAACCACAATTCTACCACAAAGCCACGTGGACGACAGAGAAGGACAAGAAAACAACCAAGAAAACGAGGAAGAAGACGAAGAAGAAGAAGAAGAAGAAACTCCACCTCAAGACAATCAAGAAAATACTCAAGCAAGGAGATCCACTCGTCCAAGACGTCCTCCCGTCCGGTTTAACGACTTTGTTACCTCACACGTTACCTATCCCATTGAAAACCACATCTCCTACGATAAAATTCTCCCAATCTACAAAACATACCTAACCCAAATAAATAACTTAGAACCTAAGACATTCCAAGAAGCAATAGGAGATCCAAAATGGCACAAAGCCATGGGAGAGGAACTCAACGCCCTAGAAAACAACAACACATGGACACTCATCCAAAAACCCCAAGGGATCAAACCTGTTGGGTGCAAATGGGTCTATAAAATAAAATATAACAGTAATGGAACCATAGAAAGATACAAAGCTAGACTTGTGGCCAAAGGGTACACTCAAACTTACGGGATCGACTACCTAGAAACATTTGCTCCTGTCGCAAAAATGAACACGGTTCGCGTTCTTCTATCAATAGCGGTCAACAAAGACTGGAAACTCCATCAAATGGATGTAAGAAATGCTTTCTTACAAGGAAATCTTGAAGAGGAAGTATATATGACTCCTCCTCCAGGTTACAACGTTACCTCAAACCAGGTATGCAAACTCAACAAAGCTATCTATGGTCTAAAGCAATCTCCACGCGTATGGTATGCCAAACTCAGTCATTTTTTACTTGCTTATGGTTTTTTGAAATCTTCCGCTGACGCTTCTATGTTTACTAAACACCACAAACAAGGTATCACCATAGTATTAGTTTATGTTGACGATATCATCATCACCGGAGACATTGACAATGAAATTAGTCAAGTTAAACACTACCTAAAAACAAAATTCGACATAAAAGACCTCGGCCTCTTAAAATACTTCTTAGGAATAGAAATTGCATACTCAAAAAAAGGTCTCTTCTTATCACAAAGGAAATATGCCCTAGACTTATTAACAGAAACAGGAAAACTTGGTGTTAAACCCGCCAACACACCAGTAGAAACAAACCTCAAAATCAACTCTATTGACGGAGAACCCGTCAAAGATATTCATCAGTTCCAAAGACTTGTAGGCAAACTCATATATCTAACAGTAACTAGACCAGACATAACATTTGCTGTTAGCATAGTAAGTCAATTTATGCATGCACCTCGAACACCACACTTAGGTATCATTGATCGCATTCTAAGGTATATAAAACAAACTCCAGGACAAGGAATACTTATGAAAAATAATAACTCTAACAGTATCACTGGTTTTTCGGATGCAGATTGGGCAGGAAGCTATGATCGTAGATCAACTACAGGGTTTTGCACCTTTGTAGGGGGGAACCTAGTAACTTGGAGAAGTAAGAAGCAAAAGGTTGTTGCACGATCCAGTGCAGAAGCTGAGTATCGCGCAATGGCATCTACAACTAGTGAACTCATATGGTTAAAACAACTTCTCATCGATATGGGACAAACTCCCAACATGCCCATACAGATGTTCTGCGACAATAATGCTGCTCGACACATAGCGTCCAATCCAGTGTTCCACGAAAGGACCAAGCACATTGAAGTTGATTGCCACTTCATTCGCGAAAAGATCCAAGCAAAAGAAATAGAAGTTCCCTACATACCCAGTAAGGAACAATTAGCAGATGTTTTCACCAAGGCTCTAAACCAAAAGCAATTCAGTCAGATCATCAGCAAGCTGGGTACCTTCAATCTCTTCCGGACCCAACTTGAGGGGGAGTGTTAAAGAACCCAACCTGTGCTACACCCAACCGTCGCATCTTCCAGACAAAGCATCCAACAGTCGCATCCTCCAGACAAAAGCATTCAACCAACGCATCTCTTCCCGAAGCATTGCATCGCTTCTCTCCCGAGGCACTTCATCTCAACGGATACACTTGTCTTATATAAACTCATGTATTCAAACCAAAATAACTTAATATACAAAAAAAACCAAAAATCCCTTACGCATTTCTTCATTTGATGTTGAAGTTTCAAATCTAAATAGGTCAAGCCGGAAAGAGCTAGGTTGTAAACAAGTTTGACTTAAATATGATCCACCAACCTATTTTGCCACCCCTAGCATGCACGACCATCATTGAGAAAAGTTGCCAACTGAGGTTCACATTTGCTACGACAAAATTAGTTCCGGATTGTAGATTTCAGTAATTATTTAAGCCATTTTGGAATGGATATTGTTATAGTCTCATAGATCATGTCACAGGATGTAGGTCGAAATCAACCGACACTGGATGTGTCACATACTCACATGGTCTTACCATAGCAAGTGGCTGATATTGTCAAAAATTATTTCAGATTGTTAACAAAACAACTTTTTGGGAGGGACTTTTCAAACTTATAAAACAGAAGAAAGTCCCACAATTTTTCAATATGTGACTATTCTTTAAAACGTAATGTGAATTATTCGGTTGTAAATGGATATGGCTGCTCAGAGGATAATTTATATCCTTATTCCTTACTCTTAGGATACATATGTTAACTTTGACCTATTTGGGCACGAAATATGGATGTAGATAAGGATATTGACTAACGGCTGAGTTTCTGCCTAATCTTAGGATTTTAACCTTTGTATTTTTGAAGTTCCTGCCTAAGATTGACCACTATGCTTATCTACATTATTTTATAAGTAAATATTTTAGATATACGATTTTTATCAAGTTTAGCAACTAAAACAATTCATGTATAATAATGAAACTTTTATCGAATTTCATTAGTTTAGTAATCAAGTCATTAAGTTTAGTGAGAGACAAAGAAGAAATGAAAGTTGAAAGATAGAGATGAGAGAGTATAGATAAATTATTTTAGTAATTTTTTGTATTTTTTGCAATACATATAATGAATTTTTGATTTATTCAGGATGATTCCATTAAATATTAATATACTTAACGGACGTTAACGGAAAAGTTAACGTTTTGCTGACGGAATGACATAAAAGTAAATATTTTGTTTTTCTGTGACATTAAGATAAATAGTTTGATTTTTCTATAACATTAGGTCAAATAGTTAAAATCAGATGACATAAAGCCAATTTAGTTGTTTTTAGTGGCACTCAAGCAAATAATCATTATTTGTATTGTTGTGTTTTGTTTTACATATATAGATATAAATATCCATACCCAATTTTAAAGATGCAATTATTCATTTTTCATATTAATTTGTATGTAATCTTTGTATATATATGTGTCTGCGATTCAAATATGAATATGAATATGAATAAGTAAATGCACCTATGTGTCTTCTCCTGTAGCTCCAGTGTTTGATGGTCTTGATTCGGTGATGGATTTTATCCACTCAAAAGCCTTCTCACCTTAAAAAGATCGACTTATTATACATTCAGACTAGAAGTAATCTTGCTGTTGACATTAGATGATCATATCATTCATACGTGCAGAAAAAAAGTGATCTGGATTTCCTTACAGGTGGAGTGAGAGTGCCATCAATTAATTAACAAGTCTTATGTACAATAAACTATGCTTGTATCAAAAGAAGTTAGAATATTCCCAAGTTCAAAGCATTACCACCAAGATTGGTGCATGTTGTTGCCCATGTAACTCCAAGATAGGTGTACAGATTTAAAAAACAAATCATGTGCAAGTGTTAACAACTTCATATTCAGCAAAAAAAATTGTCTCAAGTGTTGCTTGAATTTTATACTATTTTCTGTGTTCGTATTCAACTTGTAATGTTGATAAGGTATTATTGTCTAAGCTGTAAAATGCAAGTTAATTACTAAAAAAAGAACTTTCACGTTACAGAGTTAAGTGTTATATATAATAGAATTGCCAGTTCGATGTGTAAGACAGAAATATGATTACAAGTTTTATCTCTAATGTATATCACCAAAAATATTTGGCAGATATTTTGTTGATTTGAAACCAAACGAAAACCCACTTGTTTTGTCGGTCAACCAGACCAGAGAGCCAAAGCAAATATTGTTGAAATAATTACAAATATTATCAAGTAATATAGGCAAGCAAAAGTAAATAAAACCCAAGGCATTAGTTCTTGAGATGAGACTATACTGTTGAAATAATTACAAATATTATCATGTAATACATTGGGTTATACATGTCGAATAAATTATATGACAAAACCAACATACAAGAACATGTTTAGTAAACAAAAACAACAAAAAAAGTAGTGATCAGAAAGACTTTCAACCGAGCCGTCGAATTCCGACTTGTTTTAGAGAAAATATCGCCTCCACGTATTAGTACGATGACTTTGACGTTTTTTCCTAGGATAAAACGGTTCATTCGTCAAGCAGGTGCATACCGGAGCCAACAAACTTCGAAAGTAGTAAAACCTCGCAGGGCGATCGTCGGAAAATGCTGGAATTTGGAGGACCAAAAATAGCTAGAGCAGTTTTTTTGTTTTCGAGAGAGCAAAATGATCGTGTTTATCACGGTGGAAACCGAACATAACCGGACCAGACGGGACATGCATGCGCAAGTGCGTCAAGCATTCTCTCATCTTCACTTTTTTTTCATCAAAAGATCATGGCAAATAGATGTTTAAGAACATCTTGCAACTTTCCATGTTCTCCAATATGGGAGTAAAAAAAGTGAGCACATGACTTTGTTCAATAATTCTCATATACAATATTGGATTTTTTAATTAAATTATTCATGGAACTAACCCAAATTTAATAGTCTAACGTATACATCCCACGTCCGGTGATCCCTCGGGAGATACTTTTCAGGTTGAGTTCGTATCTCAAAACTTCTCAATAACCACGCCCAACCACAACAACAAGTTGGTGGCATAAATTAAAATTTATACGATGCCAATCTCCATATCCAATCTAGTATAAAGTATATGACCTGCAAATAATATTACGCAATTAAAATTTTAAACTAACATCTCCCTAGCTCGTCCCTCTCTCTTAGATCTCATCCCCCCTCCCAATTTTTCCCTTGACACAATCAAAAACCAAAATTAAAAAGTCGAGATAGCTCAGTTTGTTATATTTTGATTACCCAACCACGTGTTTTAGCTTCAGAAGCAGCTTGTTTTAAAAGCAATTAGATTTTTCTCACTTTCTTCTGCGAGTTACATGTGCATATTCGTACAGTTAAATAATAACTAATGTTAATTGTTTTGAAAAAACAATTGATGGTTGATTACATTCTTATATTTGTATTGTTGGTTCGTTATTTTTTTAAAAAGCTAGAAAAACAAAATCCAACGTGGACACGATCGATCGTGCGAGTGTTGGCACGTCCTTTCCCTCCATGTCGGCCGCCTCGTATCCCCTCTTCCGACCGCCTCCCTTCACGTGTCCACGCTGTCCCACACTCACGTGCCTTCCTTCCATTCCTATTTATCCCCTCGAACCAAACCAATCCACTCAAACTCCAATCACACCCTCTTATCTTAGCAATTAACGCTCCCCATGTTTAGAGACTCCGGCCGGTGGCTGTTGGGCTCTCCGGAGGCCCGTGAAGGCGTCCCGCCGGGCACGCTTTTGAGAGAGAACATCCGTCTCGCTCGGGAGATAGCGGAATCGAGGACCGATACGTTCGCGGTTCACCGGAGGAATTGCAAGGAGGTTATCCGGTTGGTCGGGTTGGTTTTGGCTTTCTTGGAGGAAATTCAGGATGACGGTCGACCGGTTCCAGTTTCCGCCGTTGCGGGTCTATCGGAACTTCACGTCGCGCTCCGAAGAATAGGAGTTCTGATAAGGGAGTGTTGGGTGGGGATTCGGATATTCATGGCCGGAGACAGGGTTTGTCAGGAGTTTTCTGGAGCGATACGGTTGGTATCGACGGCGCTCGATGTCGTGCCAATGGAGGATGTTGGTGTTAGCGTGGAGGCCGAGGAATTGGGGAGGTTGGCTGCGAAGCAGGCGTGGAGAATGAAGGTTGCGGTCGAGCCGGACGATGCTAAGGCGATGTCGGACGTTGTGGAGATTCTTGAGTCTTTCGAGAGGAAAATCGCGGTGGACGAAGCCGCTATCCGGAGGGTTCTTGCGCAATTGAGGATCCATAGTTGGTCGGATTGTAACGTAGAGATGGAGTTGTTGGAGGAGGAGATAATTAATTATTCGTTAGGCTCCGAAGCCGGAGAAGGTGATCAATTGGTTATGCTTCATGGCTTGCTGGCTCTCATGGTTTATTCCCGAAGTGTGTTGTTCGACGTGATGGACGTCGAAAGCCATAAAGAAGAGCACGGTGGCGTGCCGGATTGGTCCCCTAATTTGGACGAGTTAAAGTGTCCGATATCGCTCGAATTAATGAACGATCCGGTGATTGTGTCAACTGGACTAACCTACGACCGTGAGTCAATCATCCGGTGGCTGAAAGCCGGGAACCGGACGTGTCCCGTGACCGGGAAAGAACTCGTAGATCATACTCATTTAATCCCCAATCTGGCATTGAGGAGTTTGATAGGGAAATCCTTCCACCACAACCATGGTAGGAAATCGGTCAAAAGGACGAATTTGCCCGGTAGTCCGGCAGTCGCGGAAGTGATGAAACTCGTGGGACAACACCTTCTCTCCGAGCTTTCAAGTGGGTCGAACGAGGAGCGGATCAAGGCGGTCTATGAGATCCAATTGCTCGCGAAATCGAGCGTTTTTAATAGGTTGTGTTTGGTGGAAGCCGGTGTGGTCCCTTGGCTTCTCCATTTCTTAGACTCATGGGACCCTTCCATCCAACATGGTTCGATGGTCGCAATCTTAACTCTCTCCAAGCATCCCGACGGCCGGAAGGTCATGTTCGAGTCCGGTGGGCTCGTGTCAGTCGTGGACGTGCTTAATCACGGCCTCACTTTGGATTCCAAACAAAGGGCGGCTGCTGTCCTTTTTTACCTATCATCCGTCGAGGAGTATCGGCAGACGATCGGAGAAACTCCTGAGGCGATCCCCGCGATCGTCCAGATGCTAAAAACCGGCACTTTTCGCGGAAAAATGACCGCTCTGGCGACATTATATGGGCTTCTTTTGTTCCCGGGTAACTACTGGAAAGTGTTAAGTTCAAAAGCTGTCCGGAATTTGGTCGAATTGTTATCGTCCGATAAGGACGATCTCATTAGAGACGCCCTCACAATTCTGGCAGCTATTTCGGAGAGGCCGGAAGGGTGCCACGCAATCCTCAAGACCTCCGCCGTCACCACGATGGTGGAGATTTTGAGGGTTTCCTCTTCCTACACCGCCAAGGAGTATTGCGTCGAGATATTCCTAAAAATTCACAACAACAATGGTAGCTTCATTGAGCGTCTGGAAAAATTCCATTCGCTTATGCCATCGTTGTACTCGGTCATGACCGACGGCTCGCCTCGGGCATCCAAGAAGGCAAGTTCATTGATAAGCATAATCCACGAGTCTTGCGGTCGGAGGACCGCGAATCCGAACTCTCCACCGCAGCCACAACACGGACACACGGTGCACGTCCGGTGACCGGATTTGTAAGTTTGTTAATTCCAAGTAATTGAGGATTTCTTTTGGGTTTTTTGTGTCTGAATTATATATTGAGAATTTTAAAGGAAAAAAATTATGATGCTTAATTCTTCAGCTCGTGTTTTATAAGAGCTGAAGGATTGTACAAGTGGCAATATGTAGATAAAATTCAAAAGTGTGTATATGAGTATTTGTAAGGTTTGTTATATACGAAATAATTAAAGACACTGGTTTTGTGACTTGTCTGAGTTGTATGCAAATCAGCATTAATTGGTGTTTTGTCTACTATCTCTTCAAGGCTTAATTTCTTCGAACATTGTTCAGGTATGACCCGAAATGAATTTGGTTAGAGTTTGATCAGTTTAACAAGTCTGTTTCTGCTTGTATGTTCGATTGGTTGAGTCAACCTTATTTATCTATTTTATACTGTTTATTATTTTTCACGTTATTAGATTATATGAATGGTCGATGGCTGATACTAGTTGTGATCTTTTTAAATTGACTCCAACAAATTTCGCTCAAATCATATTCATTTTCTTAATGGTGGACGCTCCACCCCCGACACAACTTAGCTGTCTCTTAGTATTTCTAACCAATGTTCACGGACCGCCTAGGCGAGCCTAGGCGACCGGGGGCGTCCGGTCGCTTGGGCGATCGCCTAGGCGGTTGTGCGACCGCCCAAGTCTGGGCGGTTTTTTTTTTAATTCAATTAAATTTTATAAAAAAGATAAAAAATCAGGAAAATCGGGAAAAATAGGAAAAATGCACTAATATTATCTAAAAATATCATACATGTTTAGGCTTCGAAAAGACACCTAGTTCCTCGACCAAGACCTCACTAGGCACTCACTCTACCCACCTAAACACTTAGGTATACAATTTATTGCTTAGTAGTACGATTACAAAGGTAACTCAGAGTTCATACAATAGCAGATAATAGAGAAATTAGAATTACAAGCTAACTAACTAATTCCATTGGACACGTTGATCTAATATCCAACTGGGAACCATATCATATCTTCCACTACCATCAGAGTCGTCGGAGTGGTTCTCGTTCGGATTGTCGACGTAGACATCATCTTCTTCAGTTTCTTCATCGTCGGATTGGACATATTGCTCATCGATGTCCATCAGTGGTTGAGAACTCGATGCACCTAGATCTCTAGAACTAATGTGAACGATGACATCATCCATGCCACCACCTAATAATGGCGCGTCAGATGCAGTGGAACACCGCGCGTCAGATGCAGTGGACATGGATCGAGCAAAGCGTCTCTGTGAAGAAGAATGTCCTAAAGCTGCTTCCTCGGCATCGACCCATGTAAGCTCCTCTCCAGCGAAGACCGGATCTTCAGTTTCTACCAACCATGTATGCTCGTCGAAGAGATCGTAGTCCACACTGATGGGTTCACAAAATCCGGGCTTGTTCATCTCCTTTTTTTTCCTGCAACATCCTACCGGCAAGTACGTACGCGACGGCGTTGTCGGTGACCACCTGAACGTGTTCTTCGCCAATCTCGCCAACTACCTTGTCTATCAGCTTGTACATGTAGTCTGCAGTGTGAGAGTGACCGGAAGCATCTACAAACCTCATGAACATGGTACCTGTAGGACAATTTACTAGAAAATTGATTATATTCCTACCGAACCTATCAGTCCAGCCATCTGTCATCAACGTGCACCCGTATGTTGCCCAATCTTGTCTGTACGACTCTAGTATACCTCTAGTGTAGTCAATTTCTTGTTTAAGGCACGAGTCACTAACTTCATGATACGTCATGGGTTTAAGTCCGGGTCCGTAAGTACAAGTAGCGGATATTGCTTCCTTCTACTCAGGCGTCCTTACAGTGTTGAATGATATACCACATCTATAGAAAAGCCTAGACCATTTTTGATTAATTGTTTTCCTATCTTCTTTTCTAAAGGTTCTTTCGATGGTTGTTTGTTGGGGGCCAGAAACCACGTCCTTCCTACGTTCGCAAAATGGTGCCCACAAACGTTGTTTTTGTCTCTTTCGACCAGGAACGGGGTGAAAACGGGAGGTTGGGCTCCGAGCAGAACCGGAACCCGACCGGTTTCCAGATCAAATTCTATGTTTTCTCGGTCTACATAATCATCAAGACATACATTTTCGTTTTGTAATGTCCTACTGTTTCTAATCATGTATGCAGTTATGTCTTGTTTAATATAGTCAGGAACTTTATCACAATGTCTAGCATTGCTACCGGGTGTGTGTGCAAGATGTTGTTTGTGACGGGTTATACCGCCTCTAGTTTCCTTACCGCATAACTCACAGACAATGCAGTTTTTATCATTAGCACTAATGTAATGGACAATATTCCAACCATGGTCATTTGTACGGGTAGGTCTTAGGTCATCGTAACTCTCGTGATGCATAGGGAGACTAGTGTCGGGTACGTAAGACATATCTTAAAACTAGACTAATATAAAAATTTAGACTAATATGAAAATAAAATACTAATTAATTTAATTCTAAAGAGAAGTTAGAAAGAGTGCGCTTGATTTTGGCGGTTGAAGAATGAAGAACCGGATCAGAGACTTCACTTTCCAACTTCAAAACTAAGCACCAGACCGGAGACTTAATCGCGAAAACTTGATGATTAGGAAACTTGATGATAAGAATAGAATTATGAAGAAGAAGAGAATGAGAGATGTGTGAAAAATGAAGAGGTTCGGAGGGCTTTATATAGGATTTGGGGGTAGTGGCAAACTTGTAAATTTTGAAGAAAAAAACAAAAAAAAACAAAAAAGAAAAGAGCCGTTGGAGTGCCTCCGACGGCTCTCGCCTAGGCGATCGCCTATTTCGCCCAGCTTTGCTGGGCGAAAGGCGGTGGTCGCCCAGGCGACCACCGCGACGGGCGAGTCGTCTAGGCGGTCGCCTACGGAAACATTGGTTCTAACAAGTAACATATTAAACAACTTTGCGATCAAATTAAAAATAGTACAACTAGAATGGTTCCATATCAATGGGATGCCAAAACTCATTGATGTCGGATATATAGGATCAATTTGGGAGTATGATTTGAATTTGCGACGTTTGTTGTTTTGACCTAACCTTACTGAAACTTCGTGCGGACTTCATTAGCGTAATTTTTTGGTTTCAAATTTAATGGTCCGTAGTCAATATTCATGCTACGTTGTAGTTCCTCGGTATTTTTTATCAAAGCTAAAGTTCAAAGTTATGGTGAAGTATTTTAAAACCACACCAAATTGAGTTGAAAATTAAAAATATACGTGTATAAAAAATAAAACCAAATCAAATTAGATTAGATTTTGAAAATTAAATTAGGTATTTGAGAAGCAATTCAGTCATTCAGGTTTTAACTTTCAGATATGAAAATAGTCATAATAGCTGTCTATTGCCAGTACTGGTATAAGAAACTTATCGGACAATTTTTGGAGTGGTGGTGCTAAGAATTCCTTAAGGGGGTCAAAATTTATAAGGGAAAGTTATATGATTAATTCCAAGGGAGTTCAACGTCTACTAATTACATGAACTGCTTACATTTCTTTTCCTTTTCATAATAACTAAATCACACCACGCGAATCTAAGTGGCCCTGTCTAAAAATGCATATTCATATTTGTATCTACTAAAATTTAAAAATACAAACTATCCACTGAAATCACATATAGTTAGAAGCTTCGATCTCTCCTTTCATGATTCGATATGAATAATCAATTTGAAATATGAGACACATCCCAACTGATTTGAGGAGTTAGGGTGACGAGGGGATGCAGTTTTATCCTTGTCCCCTGACAACCAGTGTTAGTCGAATACAGTTAATAATTAAATGTTTTTTTAAAAGGATTCGGAGACTCGGTGTCACAACAGAGAAAGGGGACATAATCCGGATGCATAACAGCGACGACACAAATACAATAAACAAATTGCTCTTCATCATCGGAAAACTACTTAAATCGCCCGTACAGATTACAATTTTGCCCTTCTACCATTTATACTTATATAACTCTTCATTTCACTCTCCTAACACCACTCTCTCTTCATATTACTCTCATATTCACCAGAAATAATGTATCGGAGGCCGTGAAAAAAACCAACGGACGCCCCAGATTATTCAAATCTGGTAAAATGTATTGTTTAGTTTTTTTTTAAAACTATCCATCCGGTTATCTGGTTTGGTTTGTATGATGATATAACCAAAAAAATTTGACTCCTATTGCAACTTGTTTCGCCCATTTACAAGCTTCCTCGATTGTTGTAAATATTTGTTTACTATCAAAAATCTCATTGTAATCTACTCCATCATCACTGAAATCTTGCAACGGAACCTGAAAAAAATTAATTTAACAGAAAATTAAAAAAATTCTAAAAAATGAGGTGTCTTAGCCAGAGGCCTCCACGTTGGGGGAGGTGCCTTGCTAAGACGCCTCGACCATGGTGGAGGCGTCTTAGCCAGACGCTCGAGTTGGAAAAAAAATCTGCCCCCGTTACCTCACCGGATCCAGGTGCTTCGCCAGACATGTTCGTGGTGTTGGCACTAGTGCAGAATAGGTTTTACTCGTCGTCCAATAGACGTCGACTGTTATAACAACCGACGTCTAGGAGGGAGAGCATAACATAGACGTCGGTTGTTACTACGACCGACGTCTATGTGGTAATATAGACGTCGACTATTGTATTACCGCGTTTATACGACGTCTATGGGGTATAGACGTCGACAAATAGACGTCGGGTATTAGAATACCCAGTGCAGCCGAGGTCTATAGGGTATAGACGTCGACCTATAGACATCAGATGTTATAAATGTCCGACGTCTATAATCCCTGCATATAGACGTCGGGGTAAAGATGTCAGACATTTATAACATTTGACGTCTATAGGTCTTAATGAAAACGAACAGACGCATTTTCTGTCATTCATTTCAGATGAAAACCCACCCAAACCCTAGCCGTCCTGCGACCGAATCCTCCTCCGTGACCGATTTGCACCGTCTCCGGCACCACAGCGACGCCCCAACCTCTCCTCCCCTTCTCCGGCCCTCTTCTCCTTCTTCCTCCGTCTTTCTCCACATCCTTACCATTGTAAGTGTTAAGTTCGTTTTTGTTGGTTTATTTTCAGATTTTTCTTGTAGTAACGATTCTTTTCTATGTTAGTATACTTCTCGTGTCGTTTATTGTTGGTGAATGCGACATTTCGATTTTTTGGTTTTAATCTTGAATATATTTGTATTTTCGTGATTTTGCTAATGAATGAAAAAGACATGTTTATAACCACTAAGGAGAGAAATTAGGACCAATGTGAAGAGAGAAAAAATGAAAATTAGAAGAATACGTGAACTTTAATTTGTTTTTTGGCATATGGAGAGGATGGAGAAATGAAGATATGGAAGCCGTGAAGTTTTGCCTTCACCAAACCTTTTAATTTACTTGATCATTTGGTTTCATGTCCAATCTATTCATTAACTTTTGTGAGTGTGGTCATGTAAAATTATATCAATTTGTTCCAATTTGAACATTGTCACGAATTGAGAATAAATTAATGTATGCATGATTTAAGTTAAATGTAAGGGTGTCTAGTCTGTAAATTGTTATCCCCAATTTCTTAGGAGTTTCGATGATTTGGAAAGAAAGTCATAAAAGTAAATTTTTTTTGTAGGAGTATTTTATTTGTGGGAGTATTTCTTACAATTTTTTTAGTACGTACAGTTTCTTTGTGGGAGTATTTTCAATTCTAAATTTTAAATGTTTATTTAGTTACATGTTTATTTATGCTTAAGATATTCTTTTATTTAGATTTTTTAATGTTTAACTCATCAACCCCCTTAAACAACTTGACCTTTAATAACCCAAAGCAAAAGATTAGATAATATTTGTTAAGTCATTCATCATATAAGATTTGCATTCATTGTATTTATTATTTATTTACGATTTCTGTCGTAGATTGCTGGCGTAAGGTACGTACTATCTTTCACTCATTATTCATTAGAAAGCACACATTAGTTAGTAGGACTTGCATTGTAACAAGAGTGAGGTGAGTGTTTGTTTGGTGTGTTGTTTGTTAGATTAAGGTATGAAAAACACTTAGGGGGCAGTCACCTATAGGAAATGAGGTGGGGGATTTCATCACCATTTCCTTAGCCCAAAAACCACTTAATAAAAGAGTCTTAATAAAATCAATTAAACGTTGACCCTAGGATTTTTGGACGCATTAAGGAGAGGAAACCGTTTAAGACTGTTATGGCCTGAATGTCGTTGCCCATCTAGTCTCCCTGAGATTTTAGGAAACTCCGGGTTCTTGATTTCCTACAGATTAGTGGTCCTCGATGTTTAAGACCGTTTCGGCCTGAACGTCGTTGCTAATCTAGTCTCCCTGAGATATTAGGGACCTCCGGGTTCTTGATTTCCTACAAACTAGTGGTCCTCAGTGAGACCTCGAAGTTAGGCGTCGAATAAACCAAGAGACTCATTAAAGAAACTTCTAAATTTGTAAGTTCGTTTTAGTCATGGTAAAAGTAATTCGTGGATTTTTATTAGTATTATTGAATGAAATTTTAAATTGTGCTACTCAGGGCAATTAAGGTTTACAAAGCTTTAGGTGACACAAGAACAACCACAAAAGCAGGAATAACATGACATGGAATGAGAGTACGTTCTCTCCCATTTTTGTTAATTAAGTTAGGAACATATATTTAGCGAACTTCTATGTCTGTAGTACCAGAAGCAGGTTGGAAATACGGAATGTGGTTACTACATGATGAGATACATGGAGGAAATCCTCGAATTGACAACTCAAGACGTGTGCCTATCCGAGGTAATGTAGATCATTATTCAATTGTATAGTTGTAGTTTCAATATTTAGTTATTAACATTCACACTTGTATATTTAGTTAACAAGTGCACTTGTATTACAAACCTACAATTTATGCCTTAATATAATCGTCTTAATTTTAGAATGAATTAATTGCAAGTGTGTTGAATGTCAATTGTGTATGCTTGTATGTTTGTGTTTGTGCATGTATGGTTGTATGTTTGTGTTTGTGCATGTATGCTTGTGCTTGTATGTACATGTGGATGAAAGTGTGAGAATCTGTGAACGAATTTGGTGCAGGTTGTATGTACACGAATACGATGACTAAAAACAAGTTTGCAGGACGTTATTTATTTATTTTTGTCCAGGTTTAGGAATAGACGTCGGATGTTTGTATTAGCCGACGTCTATTCCTCTGAAGAAAGGAATAGACGTCGGCTTTATGTATAACCCGACGTCTATTCTTTAAGATTAGACGTCGTCTGTTAGTTCACTGACGTCTATACCTAAATAATAGACGTCGGTTCGATATAAAGGCCGACGTCTATTCTTAACGAATAGACCTCGGATATTGGACGTCCGACGTCTATGTATAGACGATGCACGCATAGACGTCGGATCTGAGAGTGCTTATAGCCGACGTATATACCCTCGTACATCCGACGTATATTCCCTTTTCTGTAGTAGTGTGGTACTAGGAATGTGAGTAAAACTGAGTCAAAAACCTTATTTAAAGACACAGGACGAAATGAGTATTAAGTGATTTGTTAAGGGCAAAAAGGTAATTGTTGGGACGAATTAAGTAGTTTTCCGGCGACGAATAGTAGCCCCCTAAACAAAATCTAACAAGTGTTAACTGGGTTACGCCAAGGTTGATTTCACAAAGGTGTCAATTGTGCACCATGGAGAAATCCTCCCACCATAAAAAAAAGTCTTGACCCCTTGATATGCAACACCATAGATTCCATAAAGAAGCACAACCGGGTTAGGATCAATGACCCTTTAATATCTAAACTAAATGCGGAATTAAAATGAAAAGTAAATGATTAAGGAGATAAACAAGCAAACCACAAATTAACACTGGAGAGCTAGAGAGGTTCGCACCGTTCCGGTCATAGTCCTCCTCGCAAGCCTGACTCGATCCATCGAGCCCCGCTTACGGTTACACTATCTGATTTCCATTCCGGACCGAGATCAACATCTTTACAACCACCGAGCCTCGCGAGCAACGCATCACCTGTGTCTCATCTCACAATCCGAGAGAGAGTTTCCTCGAAGCTTTACAACTTGGTGATTCTTTGATATGAAAGTTGAATCACAATCTAACTAAACACTCTAGTTTGAGCACACTTGGATATATGATTGGAATGAATATGCAAGTGGTGAAGTTTGACTTTGAGAGTAGGAAGATGAGAACGCAAAGATATAAAAGATTTGGCTTTGAGTATGGATCAATAGAGAGTGTTCAAGAGTTTTAAAACTAAGATATGTGACCATATTTATAAGCCTTCAAACTCTACTAGCCGTTTGGGAGTTGGTGAAATTTGGACAAATGAGGAGCAAGAAAGTGCTTTAAGCTTGGGAAGAATTTAGACCAGGTTCGGTCGACTGTTTATGTAACGGTGGTCCGAAACACTACAATTGGATTGGTCAAATTGAAGCATTCGGTTGACCGAATAAGATTCGGATCACCGTTCACCAACTCCCACTAACTATTTTCAATTTTGCCCTATTTAAATTTGGTGCACCTTTCCAAGGTGAACAGTAAGATTGGTTGGGTTCCGATTACTCAGGTTCGGTAGATCATTCTCTTTTTAGATGACCGAAGTTAGTACGGGTTTTACGCTGACAGTTAATGCTCAAACAGTCGTTGAGTACAACGGTCAAATGCTACGTATAAATAGTCGATGAGCGTCTAAAGCCAAGAAGAGATCAGTTGACAGACGAACATTCGGTCTTCCGAAATTGGACGTCAATTGGACTCTAAGGCTTAATTCAAATGCAACCGTTGGAGCAAAGTCTAAAACCGGTCTGAGGCACTTTGATCGACCGAAGGTGTTTCGGTCGTCCTACTGGACAATTCCAGAGAGCAACCTAATTTATACTAATGGGAGATTTTAGTTGACTGTTTGGGGTTCGGTAGACCGAACTTTGGTCAGGATAGAATCCTAGTGCTCAAGTTTACATTAAACCTTTTGGACTCAATAAATATAAAATTACATGTCTTGGTTCAAAGTTTTGATTACAAGTCTTGAGACTTGATGTCTTTGTCCCAATGCTTACTCTCTTGATTATCTTGATCAATCTATTAAGATAAATGACAAGTGTATGTAATGCATGTAAACATGTCTGCCTACTTTGATTGACTAGGTTGATTGATAAAGATTAGTTTGATTAATCATCAAAAACAATATAAGACCTAAAAGCCAACATACCAGACTTGAATCAGCACGAGATCTTGAAGAGAAGTTAAGCCAAGAAGAATCAGTGGCATGCATAGAGGTTTAAACAAATCTTCAAGAACAAGAAAGAGCCCCCAAAACCAATGCTAAACACAACAACTACAAACATAGAAACAAACAACTACAAAACTAAATACAAGATACAAACAACAATTACAACTAAAAACATACAAAGAAAACCTAGATAATAGCTCATAAAGGGCATAAATACGCCCAAGTGGACACAATATGTCACAAACGTGATTTGTGAACACTCTTCAACTTCCACAATAGTCTTCATCTCCATATTCATGTCTAAGAGTTGAGAAGAGGACATGTAATCAATTTTCAACTCAAAGGAACACAAAGAAACAAAAATGGTGACAAATGAGGAAGAGAAGGAATGACAAGATGAGGGAAGGCTGAATGAGTGGAGGGGATGCTATATCGCCTTCCTCCCCCTTTGAAACAACATGCAAGAAGAAGCCCTAAGGAAGGGAAGTGAAACAGAAGCAAAGGGAAAGGAGAATTACAATCCGGTTAATAATTAAAATTAATCGTACCAATTATCAAAATAACAAGTTTTTTCTTCTTGAGTACCCATAAAGAATATCAAAATTGATGTGGTAGCCATGCTTCTCGATATATTGGTTTGGTACCCATATTCTACATTGGAAATTGGTGTCACACATATCCTTTAGTGTGGGGGCGCACATCCTTTAGAGTCCCATGACAATTGTCGTCACGGGAGCTTAATGAATATGGGTACTACACACTCTTAACATTTTCAAGCTCTTATTTCACACACTTAAATCCTAAAGTTCACAACTTTTGTTATCCATTCCAAATCATATCCAAGTGCTTAAGATTGACTATTTAATATTAGATGAAGATGAACAAATATGTTGACTGATTGTTCCATAGTCGTCTGGTTTTGAGTGAGTGTTATCCATTAATAAGTGAGTGTTATCCATTAATAATTGTGTTTTTAGATGAAGATGAACAAATATGTTGACTGATTGTACCTAGTCGTCTGGTTTTTTTGCTTCAGTACCTATTAGAAAGATCAAAGTTGACTTGGTGCCCATGCTTGTGGTAGGAAATTGATATCATGCATATCCTTCGTGTGTGGGATGCACATGCATTAGGCATCCGTGACATCAACCATCACAAGAGTCGAACAAATGTGGGTCCCACACTAACAGATGTGCATGAGATTAATTTTCAATGTAGAGAATACATGAGTATAACTCCATTTTTAAAGGTATTACTATTCGTCGCCCGCAAATTACTTAAATCGCCCACGTCAATTACCATTTTACCCTTCAATTTTTATTTAATACATATTATGTCTTGTATCTTAAAAGAAGACTCATCTTTCAGTTTCCCTCACTCTACCAATACCAACACCAAGAAAATGTCTAGCGAACCGTTTGAATATGGCGTTGTAAGTTCAAAAAGGAAATTTGGGGGGGGGGGGGGGGTTGCAGACGCCCCAGTATTTTTTTATAAAAAATCTTAAATTTATACGGTGTGTTATTTTAGATTATTTCAGGTTCCGTTGCAAGATTTCGGTGGTGACGAGGTGGATTACAGTGAGCTTTTTGTAAGTGATGTCGTATTTCCAACATGCGACGGCGTTATAAAATGGACAAATGGCTTTTTGTCATCGGAGCCATTTTTTTGGGTATTATCCTCCTATAAACCACAACGAGATGGTCAGATGAATTGTTATCCGAAATGCGATTGCAGAAAGGAAATGGTTCTCGCGATATGGATACCGCAGTACGGAAGAACACGAAAAGAAAGGGTTGCGGATGCCATTTTTTGATAAAGGCAGACGAACAATGGGAGCATGATGGATGGTTCGTAGTTACTTATAGTTCAAATGGTTAGCACAACCACATGCTTGTTGTTTATCCAGAGGTTCACTGACAGATCAACGATCTTACTCCTGGGGCCAAGAAAATTGTCCATGATATGACTAAGGCACAAACGAAACTGCGTAACATCTTGTTGGTCGTAAAAGAGAAATTTCCAGAGGACAATCCGAATCAGAGACACATTTATAACTGTAGAGATTACATGAGGAGGGTGAACTCTGAAGGTAGGAACCTCGCTCAACAATTTCCGCATCAGGCAGTGCAGTATCAGTACTTGCATTGGATTATGGCCGATAAAGAAACTAATGTTGTCACTCACGCATTCTTGGCACATCCGACGTCAGTTAAGTTGTTACGCACATACCCTTTAGTAATTTGCTTGGTTTGACATACAAAATGAACACGTACAAGATGCCTTTGTTCGAGATGGTTGGGGTGACACCAACAAACATGAACTTCTTTATCAGATATGCAATTATGAAGGATGAGACCGAACGTAGTTACCAGTCGGTATTGGAGAAGTTAAGAGATTTATTATGCAATACTGTCAGCCATACTGCAATCATAACAGATCAGAAGTTAAACCTTATGCGACCAGTGAGGGAGGTATTTCCTAACTCTGCTCATTTACTTTGATATAGAGTCTTATACCTGCGATGCATACATCTGAATTAGCCGTCTACGAATGGAATGTAGTCGCTCATCGCTTCAGATGGTTCACACATGTGAATGAGGACAACTTGAATCAACGATTTCCCGCTCCCGATGCGGGCGGAAAGGAGGAAAGTAGTCATATACCCAAGCCTACAGTGGCGTAAGACAACCCGCAATACCTCCACAATTAGTACGGCTAGCTATCCCCAACTGACGATACATATATGCCAACGTCGCCGACCCCTATGAGTACCTACCAATGGTATCCGAGTCCTTGGCCTCCAATATGTCACGTGGTCTGACCCTACAACCGCTCTTGTCGACAAACAAGACACATTCGAGCAATAAGAACGGGTAGGCACTCAACTGCGTGTCATCAGCTCGCGGAGAATGAGGGTGTCTGCAAAACTCGTCAACAGAGTCAATGGTAACACCACCACCACTTCAAAAGAGGCTATCCTTACCAACGTCAGCAACGGTCACTCCGAGTAGCTCAACTCCATAACCTTCAGCTCAACCGTCGATGCCTGAGCACCGACCATACGACCTTTAACAAGAATGCGAAGGATTTGGACCACGTCATGCAGCATGATCGTCATCTATCCGAAAGGCAGGTGGAAAGAGTTTGTGTCAGGTTGCCACCACTCCATAAACGCAGATATCAACGACATGTCAATGTGAGTGAACATGCTCCAAGTCAAGTGACCTAATCTGCTAGCAACAATGGTCTCTGTGATATCAACATTCATAACTGACTGCCAACTCTACAGTGTAGTACAAACTCTGTTTCGATTATGACACTTCAGAACCTTTCGATCCTCGCCTCCCAAATGCGTCTAGCGATGTGGTCCCCAAAAGTAGGAATTACGCTCCCATCTGTAGGACCACCAGACATCATATCAGTCACCATCCAAGAATCATCATCATCTATCTTCTTTTTGTGAGTTCAGACCTCTACAGTGCAAGAACTGGTATCGTCACTCACAAACCTACCACTTCCGCCCTTCCGAACTATATACTCAGCAACCGAAGAACTACCACGTCGCCCCGGTCCGCTGCCATACTCTTCCCGCTCTAACTCCAACCCATACCGCCCCTCATCGTCACCCTCCTCATCGTCGAAAACGTCCTCATCATCAAACGAGTTATTACGTGTCTGATGATAACGTGAATACTCCCTCTCTCTCCTAACCGAAACAGATATACCACGGGTACGTGGATGACGAGGACCTAAATCATATTCATAAGGTCTCATAACGCGTAATATTTTTCTTTTCCTCCACGGTGACTCGATGACTATTAATTACATTTTAGAAATAAAATTTCGTAAAATGGATTTAGTTATTAAATTTATTAAATTACTAATTATTATTTACTAATTACCAAATATTACTAATTAATTAAAAAAGGGCGCCTCCCCTTTGGGGGGTGGGGGGTCTCCGCCAAACGCCTCCTCACTCTTTTTTTTCTTTTTAAAAGGGGTGTAATTTTATCGTATTCGAGTTTAACGGTGCGTCCGTCGACACATTTCCTGGTCTCTGGGACATTGTTTTTGGTGGTTGAGAGGAAAATGAAGAGAGAAAGGTAGTGAGAGAGTGGAATGAGAGAGAAAATAAGTAGAAATGAGAGAAAAATAATATGATAATTGACACGGACGATTTGAGTAATTCGCGAACGACGTTTGACATTTTAATATCCGGGAGGTGGGGAAAACCAAAAAAATAACCAATCTGATGGATAGAAAAGACATTCCATAAACTAGTGCGGACCCGAAAAGATATTTGACGACACAGTTCTCCTTTCGACCTCCCTCTCCCTCTCCTTCTCCTCACTATCCCTCTTCTTCCGCTTCTTCTCAAGTCTCAACCCCTTCTTCCCACCCAAAAATGGTTAAATCCTGATCTCCGACTGTCTTTCATCCAAACCCCGGAGCCGCGATCGCCCTTACAAGGTACCATTTCATCCTCTGCTGAATCGGTGCCCTAGGCACCCTCTTAGGGTTGTGTTAATCTCCTCTTCATATCTAGTCGTCGAAAATGCTGTTTTTGGAAGTTTTTTTAGGGTTTGGTTAAGTTGGGAAGCGAAGTTGTTTTGAGTTTCGAGTGGGGTTTTGTGCTTGATTGTGTGTCAGGATTTGGGATTCTTGGTTGAAATTCAATTCTCTATGCGGAAATTGTTGGAATTTTACTTTAAGATCTTGTATTATCTGGGTGATGTCAAATGAACACAAAATTGTTGTGAAATCATTTGAATGTAGGCATATGTGTATCTCCGTTCGCCATCCGGATACGTGTTTGGACGTCCGTATGTCTGCTTGGGAAATGTTCTGAATTGTTTTTTGAGCTGGCGTGTTTCTCCTAAGTGGGAAACCGGAAACGGAACTATTTTCATTTGCGAGTTCGTTTTAAAATTTTAAACCTAATCACTTTTATTTCCTCGTTTGACTCGTTTGTTATCTTGGAAATTTCAAGAAGAAAAAGAGGAAGACATATCAACGAACTTTCAGAAACATGGTGAATATGATCCTTCGGAATGTAGCGTGTATATTAACTGCTGCTTCTGAGATGCTTCTGAAAAGACTCATAGTTATTGAGAGAAAATACAAGGTGGTGTGTCCTTGAGCATTAATAGAGTTTCTCAGGCATTATGTGTACCATGATAAAAGGGTGGTGATATACAAGAAATGGGTGGACCAAGTAGAGTTGGTTTTATCTTTCACACTATATGTACAAATTAATTACTAAGTTAATCATTAAGAGTTTAAGACTTTCACATGACGTGATTCACTGGATCATTTATTGGAGCTCTCATTTCAAATATATAGGCTAATTTTTTGCGTAAACAAACACAATGACCTGTAACTTAGAAACTTGTTGCGTGTTATCTACAAGGCAAGAGAATGGCTTTGACCAAGTAAGTTCCAAGTAAGATCTTGTGTCTGCAATGGACAGTTTAAATTACCTTTTGGCCGTTTAGTTTAAAAATGATGGTGTAAAATTGTGTAACTGCTTTCGTAACACGTGGTCACATATGCGATGTTGCATATGCCAAACACACTTTATGGGCGATGTATACGCGTTGCAAAGCTGAATGTTGTTGACAGGTTTATTTTTCATTATAATAACTTAAAAATACTGATGATGTGCTGGTTTTTCTGGAGTACTGTGGTACAGAGAGGGAAAATTCATGTACCTTTAGTCCCCGCTTGAATACCATCCAATGTGTTTTTAATCGAAATTTGTATATATATGTATTTGACATGGTTTCTGAATCTCAGAAAGGTGTTTTGATCACCTCATCTTCCAGAAAATAACCTTACAAACTTTTTTTTGGTGAAAGTATGATTTCATGAAAAGAGTGTTATTTTTTAGGATTTTTGCTTGGGTGCACTTCCAAAAGTGTCTTGTTGGACACATGTAATTTTTTATTGGCCTTATACACTTGCAAAATCGAAGAATTACTTTGGTGCACTTCCACCTTGACGCTGTTAACGTCCGTTAGGTGATTTTATGCTAAAACCCTCGTACTTCCACGGATCACCCTCTCCTCCAAAACTCTCAAAGTGTTGAAAATTGTTCAAACTCCTCATAGTTTATGAATCTATGATATGCTTCATATTACATTTTCGACCATCTTCAAATAAAATCGGGGGTTTTTACTTCAGTACACTTACAAAAGTGGCTTATTAGACCTTTATGTTTTTTATTGCTCTAGTATACTTGTTAACCTAACTAATTGGTCTAATACACATGGTTATATGTGGGTCCCACATTTTTTATTGGAGATCAATAACTTTTTATGTTAAAATAATGGATATTTTTGCATACACACCCAAACGGAAATATCATATTTTATTTACCTCTTTAAATTTACTTACCTGTTAAATTACACTAAACTTACTCCCAAATTTAAACTCTTGTAAGCTAAGAATGTTTCAAATTTTTATAACATATTCCACTACCTTTTTTTATATTTTTATTCTTGGTATCCAAAAATCCCACAATAAATCTCAATAAATCACTCAAATTATTATCAACACGCTCTAATATCCAACCATTACAAAGCAACAATCACATTATAACCCAAAATCACACATATACATGTACTGAAATATAAATGGATTCCAAACTTATGATTCAAACCCAAAATCACACTACATACGTGGATTTCAAAGTAAGGATTCAAACTCCAACAAGAACACCAAGAACCGGTTTGGCCGCACATTTCTCCCACACATTGACTTAAACACTCGAAACACCTTGAAGGCGAAAACAAACCTAACGAAGCCAAAATTAAAGTGCACCAAGACACAACATCCCTCACCGGCATTTCCTCGAACACCTTGCGGGCATCATTCTAAAACCCAATCTTCCCATACACATCAAGAAGCCAATTGCCCACAAGAATGTCTGAATTGAGTCCAAGCTGGAGGGGGAGGAGTTTGAAGAATTTCCTGCATTTGGCGATGTGGGTTTGTGTGATTTTGGATGGCTTGAGGAGGGAATGAAATATGAGCATGTGAGTTGGGGCCTGGGGTTTTTGGGGGGTTCAAAGGATATGGGGATTTAGACTCTCAAGACCCACAACCTCACCCCCATCCTCCTTTGGTTCAACCTCCAATTCCTCACCATCAACCCCACAACAATCCATAACTGTGAGCTCCCTAAGCTTCGGGAACATTCCTACCCACCAGAACGACACCGTCCGCAAACCCACTAGCTGGAGGGACGCGAGACTTCTAAACGGGTGGAGCTTAGATGCTTTGGCAAAAGAAGCCGGGGAGACGAGGCCGAGGAGGAAGCGAAGGTGGCGGAGGGGATATCAAGGGCAAGAAGGAGGTGGGAGTAGGAAGGGGATAGGAGGGTGAGAGTGGATAGGGAGGAGTGGCGAGGGGGGAGGGAGAGGAGGAGGTCTGGGGGAGGAGGGAGAAGAAGTGAGGGGAGACGAGGGAGATTGATGGGGAGGACGACAGTGGGAGGTGGCAGAGGATCTCTTCCAGCAGCTCGTCGCTGAGGATGGAAATGAAATCCATCGTGTCTGTTACGAGTCGTATTTTGTTTCAACTGGGAGGAGTTTGAACCATTTTCAACATCTTAGAGTTTTGGAGGAAGGGGTGATTTCGTGAAAGTAAGAAGGTTTTAACATAAAATTACCTAAATGATGTTATAACAGACGTTAACAATGTTAAGATGGAAGTGCGTCAAAGCAATTTTTCGTTTGTAAATGTACAAAGCCAATAAAAAATTACACATGTGCAAATGTCCAATAAGACACTTTTGGAAGTGAACCAAAGCAAAAATCCCATTCTTTTTTCCATAAAAAATCACCATTTTTTGTGCCCCTTCTTCCTCCTCTCTTTCCCCAAATAATCCTCACAAATCAACTTCTACGGCAAAACAAACCTAAAATTTCCTCGATCCAGCTATGGTATCTCTTCTTCCTCCCATCTTTTTTAGCACGCCCTCCTCTTGTCTTCTCTCTACCTCTCCCTTATAGTTCTTATTCATCTGTTCTCTACCTTTCTTCTTCATGTGGCTATTTCTTATTTTTCTCTTTTTTTCTTTGTTTTTTCTGGACACTTGGATTTAAGGTTAGAATCGCAATTTGATTTGGTATTTCAGTTTTCAACCCAAGTCCTTGATTTCAAACTATAAACTGTAGATGGTTTGTCCATGTTGAATTATTATTTGATTTAAAATCATAAACCCTAAATATGAATTCATTTTTTCTGCTGGAATCCTATTTAGTTTTGGATCTCATAATGTTAGTTCCCATAAATGTCCATGACCATATGAAAAAGGTATGCTAAACTTGGAAATAACAGCGGAGGATTTGTTAATGGGTAGAGGTAAAAAAAGTAGTTTAGGTTCGTTCGTACTGTTGTTTTTGTTTACATATGCCGTTATGGTGAATGAAGGTGACTTGTTATTTGGTTTGTGTTGTAATGTGGTGTTTTAAAACAGATGTTGGTTGGGACTTTGGATTTAAAATAGATTCTAAATTCACAATCCATTATAATTAGGATAATAGTTAGTGTAAGAATTTGAAAATTCTAAAACTTATGGTTTTACCTAAAACTGCATTTTTTTTATCCAAGCAGTGTAATTGAAAAAAAACAATCATCATCCAAACGAGGCTTTAATGTGGACATTTGAAAACGACATAAAATTTGGTAAGTTGTTCAAACAGAGTGAGTGCTCTCAATATCTTAAAGGTAAGATAGAAGCTTTTTTTTGGGCTCAATAACCGAAGCGAACAGTCAATGATAGCAATTCTTATTTTAGAGGTGGCTATTTCGGGGATTATGAAATATTTTTGGGGCTCAGAATCCAATATCTGCTTATAGTTGCTCTTAAATTTTAATAATTAACAAGAAATTGATCTTATTTTTTATTTTGGACTTTTATATGTCCATCTGAGTCGTATTTTTTTTGTTAGTATAATAACTTGTATGTTCTGCATCCATCATTCTAATGCGCCCGTTGTTTTGTTGTGCTTGCAGTGCATATATTTCGGTTGCCTGCTTCTTTGACATTAAATTTCCAAGGATCTGAGAATTCACTACTTTTTAACATTCGGACATCTAAATTTTTAGGATTTTATTTAGTTGCAGTTCCCTACAGCAATGTTCTCTATTGCTGCTATTAACGACACAGAATCTGGAGGTCAATGGGAACCCCTTGCCCCGACCAAAGAGGCACTGGAATTTCATCTTTCTCAGACATACCATGAAGGTCTTCTGAAGTTGCAATCAAAAGATTATGAAAAAGCCCGTGAACTTTTCGATGCTGTCCTGAAAGACCCTCTTATCTCAGCTACTGAGGTTGGTAATTGCACTAGGGATGGCCATTTACTGCAACTGAGGTTTTTGGTGCTGAAGAATCTTGCAACAGTTTTTCTTCATCAGGGTTCTACACACTATGAGAATGCTCTGAGCTGCTATCTTCAAGCTGTGGAGATTGATGCCAATGATTCGGTTGTTTGGAATCAGTTGGGCACACTGTCTTGTACAATGGGCTTACTGAGTACTTCAAGGTGGGCATTCGAGCAGGGCCTTCTCTGTAGTCCTAACAATTGGAACTGCATGGAGAAACTCCTGGAAGTACTGATTGCCATCCGGGATGAGGTTGCATGTCTCTCAATTGCTAATTTGATATTGCGGCACTGGCCATCTCATTCTCGTGCTCTACACGTCAGAAAAACCGTTGAGGACATAGAGTCATTGCCTTTTGCACCACGAGGTGTGGATAAACTTGAACCGAAACACATCAGGCTGGTTTTTTCAAACAAGAGGAAATTAACAAACGGTGATGTGGACGGCAACAGTTTAAAGAAGGTAAATCATAATATAGAAATTTGTTTATCTGGTACTACCTGGAAGGGCCTGGCTGATGGAATACTGAATGTTCTAATTTCACATCATAAGGCACATCAATTAGAGATTGACTGGAACTGCGATAGTGCTTTACCTGCAGACTGTGAAGGTAGAGGACATAATGATGTTTTGGGCCCCACTGATGTAAAAGTTATCTTTAAATTGCCTCAAAATTCTGAGTTTGGCAAAGATTCAGGAGCATGTCTTGAAATCACTGCCAGTGATGGCACTGCTGGAAAGTCAAATTTATTGAAAGAAAGGGAGGGCTGTACAGATGAAGAACATCCACAAGAACGACGGAGCACACGTCTAGAGAGACTCAGAAGTCGTAAACCTGAAAAGGGAGAGTTAGGATCTGCCAGTGTTAAAGATCTGGCAAAAGTTGTTTTTCAATTTCTTGAACCTTACATACTTCGTCATATAATGTCCAAGGATCATGACATAGAAGCTATTTCTGGGGCCAGTCCGCAGATTTTGACATATTCAAATGACCGTGAATATAATGATGTCATAAAATTTATTAATGCAGTTTCAAAAAATTATGGCGCTTACCATGTAGGCCATCTGCTCTTAGAACAAATAGCTCACATTGAAGCCCATCAGAACTGCTCTGATAAAATCTTTCAGTTAGAAAAGGCAACTCGACACTGGCCAACAAACAGGACCCCTGTCTGCAACCTTTTTCTTACTGAGTTGTACTATGAATCTGCGATGAATGCTGCCGATGACCCAAGCCGCTTAGAGTTCTTATCAGAGGCTTCTTATCATCTTGGCAAAGTTGTTGAGTTATTGGCTCTTGATTTTGAAAATGATGTCTCTTGCACAAGCTATCCTGGGTTTCCTCAAGATGCATTTTATCAGAATAGAAGCATATCAGTGGAAGAGACTGATAATTTGTCCAATGTTAGCCTTGCCTATGGAGTAGGTAATTCCAACAACAAAGAGTCCAATATTAAAACTCCACTCCCAGATTATAGCAGTGCATTTTGGATACGCTTTTTCTGGATGAGTGCTTGTTTATCACTTTCATCTGGTTGCGCTACCAGGGCTTTCCGAGAACTTTGTGTCTGCCTGTCAGCTTTCAAAAATCATAACAGTTTGAGTGGTTCAACTGGTCACATCTCTTTACCACATTGCAAGCTTCTAAAATGGTTAAATTATGATAGAGTACTTCATCAAATTAACTTGCTTAAAATTGGAGAACTGATGAAGCAGGAGACTGGTGATATGATAAAGAAAGGCATGTACAAAGAATGTATAGATTTGCTTGCTCCAATTCTACTCTCAGCAGAGAATGTACACCCAAATTTTGTATCTGGTGAATTCGCGGAGAAAGGGGCTGCACCCAGTGAATTGTTGGCATTAGATGTGCTGTCATTGGCTTGTGAACGAAGAGAACCAATTGACATCTGCACATTGTTGAAGACTCACAGACGGAAATTGCAACTGCTATGTGTTGCTGCAGGTATAATTGGAAAACCTAAAAATGAGAAGTTGATGCCAAGTGGTTCTGATATTGGTTCATCATTAACTCAAACTGGAAATACGGATTGGATTCAATTGGTAGCCCAAGAAGTTAAGGGAATATCCAGTTGTGCTTCACTGCTGAAAAGCTTGATTGATCAGAATGATGCTTATGATGTTTCTTGTGATGTTGTGGGCATCATTGCTGATATCCAGTCCATGCTTCTAAAAACTATTTACCTTTTTGCGGAAACAGTTCTAGCAAAAAATTCTCCTGGGTCTGGCATTTCAGTTCAAACCGATCAAATGGAGACGCAGTGCCTTGTGGATGCAGCCATAGGTTTTTGCAAACTCCAACACCTAGATCCTTCAGTTTCCATAAAAAACCAAGTGGATCTGATAGCATCAGTTCACGATTTGCTAGCAGAGTATGGGCTATGTTGTGCTGGTACCGATGATGAAGGCAAGGAAGGGACTTTCCTAAAGCTAGCAATAAAGCATCTTCTTTCTCTAGATGTAAAACTGAAATCTAATACTCCCCTTCCCTGTGAAGGCTTGGAGAATAAGCAAGATACATCGGCATCTTGTGAAGATCATGAGAAGGCATTCACATGCCAAAATAAATCAAAGCCCATTAATGATGTGTCTGCACCTGGGACAGGGGAGTACAAATCCCAGCAAAAGAGTGCTCAAGAAGAAATAATAACTGAATGTTCTGCTCATGAAACACATGATGATGCTCAACAAGAATCTGTGAAGGATATCACTGAAGAGATGCCGCCTGCTGGGCGAAACAGAAAAATCAATATTTCTGACCTTAACACCGATCAGCATGATACTGATAGAGAACAATTGGAGCTAGGAATTGACAATGCCCTAGACCAGAGTATCTTTTGTTTGTATGGTTTAGATTTGAAATCTAGTCAGGATTCATCTTATGATGATGATCTTTCCATACATAAAAACACAAATCGTGGGGACTATCAAACTAAGGAGCAATGTGCAGATGTTTTTAAGTACATTTTACCTTATGCAAAGGTTGCATCTAGAGCCGGCATTGTCAAGCTAAGGAGAGTTCTGAGAGCAATACGCAAGCACTTTCTGCAACCACCTGATGACGTTCTCATTGAAAATGTAATAGACAAGTTCTTGGACAGCCCTGAATTATCTGACGATATGTTATATAAAATGACGGAGGCGAATTGCAATCATCAGACTGTAATGAACTTATTATATGGCAGTGGAAGAGGAGTATCACAAAATATATCATTGTTCACTAATCCTGACCCGTATGTTGAAGTTTACAGTAATTTGTATTTTTTTATAGCCCAGGCTGAAGAAGTTAGTGCTACTGACAAGTTCGCAGGATTTGTCCTTACCACGGAAGGGGCTGAATTTATTGAACAAAATGCCAACCTATTCAAGTATGATCTAGTCTACAATCCCTTGCATTTTGAAAGCTGGCAGAAACTTGCAAATATATATGACGAGGAGGTAGACTTGCTTCTCAATGATGGAAGCAAACATATAAATGTTGCAGATTGGGGGAAAAATGCTACTTTAACTCAGAGAGTCGAGAGGGGTAGAAGGAGAAGTAGGCGTTGTCTGCTTATGAGCCTGGCCCTTGCAGAAACACCAATTCAACAAAGCCAGATTCATGAACTCTTGGGTTTGGTGTATTATGATAGTCTTCAGAATGTTGTACCATTTTATGATCAGCGCAGTTTTATACCCAGAAAGGATACAGTGTGGTTCAAATACTGCCAAAATTCATTGAGACATTTTGAAAAGGCATTTGAACTCAAGCCGGACTGGATTCATGCCTTCTACCTAGGAAAGCTCTATGAAAAGATTGACTATTCCTCTAAAAAGGCCTTTTCGTATTACAGTAAGGCTATTTCACTCAATACATCTGCTGTTGATCCGTATTACAGAATGCATGCTTCACGATTGAAACTACTTTATAAAAGTAGGCAGGATATTGATGCTTTAAAAACTGTTGCTTTTTATTCATCAAACCAATCAACAAAAGAGTTGGTTTCTCAAATGTTTGGTTGGATAGATAAGGATTTCCAGGATCCCTTGGGGGATGTTAAGGACTGGACAGTTGCTGAAAGCTCAACTATGAAGAAAATGCCGATTGGATCACAGCACTGTGACGAGGCATGGCGCTTGCTTTACAATGACTGTCTTTCAGCCCTCGTTGTATGTACTGAAGGAGAACTGAAGCATTACCATAAAGCAAGGTATATGCGTGCGAAAGGTCTAAACAGAAGAAATGAGACTGGGGACTTGGAACGTGCAAAGGATGAACTTTCCTTCTGTTTTAAATCATCTCGATCTACTTTCACAATTAATATGTGGGAGATTGATGGTATGGTAAGGAAAGTTAAAAGGAAAATCCCTGGACTTGGCGGGGGCAGGAGATCTCTTGAAGTTGCCTTACCTGAAAGCTCCAGAAAGTTTATTACTTGCATCCGAAGGTACATCTTGCTTTACTTGAATTTGTTGGAGAAATTGAAGGACTCAAGTACCCTGGAACGGGCTTACGTACATCTGAAAACTGATAGGAGGTTCTCTTTATCTCTTGGAGATATCACTCCTGTAGCTCTTGGGAGGTATGTGAAGGCTCTAATTTTGTCAATTTCTGATGCCGAAACTGTTGTTTCTGATGTTTGTGCTGCTCCTGAAAATCATCTAGAGAAATTGTTTTACGTATTGATGGATCATGTGAATTTGTGGGCTGATATTGGCAATTTACCTGAAGTAAAGTGTCCAGAGCTGTCACAGTCCAGTCTCTATGGTTTTATTCACGAATACATTCACACACTTGAGTGTGGCACCAAACTTGATGTACTAGAGGGAATAAATGAGAAACTACGCAAGCGTTTCAAAAGCCCCAAATTGGCTAGTATTAAATCTTCCAAAATATGCAAGCATGCATCTCTTGCTTGGTGTCGGTCAATTCTTGTTATGCTGGCATCAATAACTCCCATACCTAGCCATGGTCAAGAAATTTCTAAGATCACAGAATATGGCGGTTCAGATAATGGTTTGTTACTTTTTGTTGATGTTCAACCTGATGAGTTGGGGAATTTGCCAACAGAAAGTTTATTTCATTCAAAGGATCTGGAGATGAAGTGGTGTGAAGGATTGTTGAAGATGAGGAAAATTTGTATCAGAAAAGTTGTTGACGAAAACCTTGAGACAGCTAACATGTTACTCAGAAGTGCTTACAGTCTTTATAAGGAGAGTTCTGGGACATTTCCTTCTGGTGTCAACCTATATACATCACCTCCATCATCATCAACATCAACATCACAGTTTCTTGGTGAAGAACCATGGCAACCTGGAAAAAATGGAATTGAGATCTTGGATTTAAGCATCCCTAGGAAGCTTCTTTTGTGGGCATACACACTTGTGCATGGTCATTATTCAAATATTCTTTTTGCTGTGAAATTCTGTGAGGACAATGTGAAGTCAAAGTTCAAAAGAGGAAGTGCTGCATCATCTGTGTCACCGTCAACTCCATCTCCATCTCCATGTGGGACTGCAGGTTCTGAGAAAGAAAGACATGTACCTGAAGATAGGGCTGGGCTTCATAGCAATCTGAATGTTGTACAGTGTGGAACATTGCCTGTTCCTGGCGAAAACTCTTATCCTCCTTCGACTTCTTCTCAACTTTATCCTTGCAAAAAAGGTGGGGAGTCCGAGATTACTGAAGCACGGAATCAAGAAAACAATTCTTCTGCTTAAAATTGTTTTTCGAAGTACAGAATTAATGGTCCAGATTGTTGCTTTTCTTGCATCTGTTTGTTTGACAGGTAAACTTATTTTACTTTCTTTCTCTGAGTTTTTTTTTGCAAATCTAAGGGATTCCTTTTTTTTAATTGGTCTTTTCATGTGTTCTATTGAGTTCCTTGCATGTAGGTTTGAAATATTATGGTTAGTATTTTAGCAGCAAACATTAGTAGAAAGCGAATTTTGTTTGAAGACCCCTGAAACATCTGTGTATGGTGATGAATCCTCACCTAATATTTTGAGATAGATTCATAGGTGTCCGATTTGAAGTAGGATCACCGTAGTGGTATAATACATCCCTGTATGGATATTACACATTTGATTTTAAAGTTAATACCTTGCAAGTACTCAAATTTAATTTACTCAAACAAAGTATTAGCAGTTAGAATTGTGATACATCTAGCAGTTATACCTTTATAAGTCTAAAACTGAAATAAATAGCACCATTGATCTGGAAAAAAATTGCCCCTAAAAATATGATTTTATGCATGGTTCTTCCAGTGAAAATACTCACTGAGATCTCCCACAAATCGAAGGGGCAACCTTTGGCAAACAGATCCGTCTTTTGTGGACATCTAGAGGAAGATAATCTCCGCCCTTTTTGGTTTTTGCTTGGTGGCAGCCAATCTCTTTTCTCGTTTTGCTGGTCGATTTGGTATTTTGGTGTCAGAATGATAAACTTGAATACTAATTTTGGGAGTTATTGGCATCATTGGTGTCGGTGGTTGTTAAGGAGAGATCCGGGGAAACTGTGGATACTTGGGGCACTAGCTTTAGGGTGGAACATTTGGAAAGGGAGGAACATGATTCGTTTTCCCAACTACAAACTTTCCACTGACGAACCTTGGCCCTGGCATGTTACAACCCAGGAAATCAGAAGTCATGCCTCGGTTTTCAGCATTGAAGCAGGATTCTTAGCAGAAGTTGGACTGGTTCGGGTGGAGGATTGGCTGTTGGTCATCCAAGTCCCTATTCTGATGGCTACAGCATGAGGATGAGGGTGATCACTTGGTTTTGTTCGGGGATTTTTAAAGGCTGCTGGAAGTGATCTTGTGACTACTGCTTGTTTTTTGTTTTGTTTTGCTGGTCTCTACTTCATATAGACCAGTGTTATCTGTGTTGTTTTTGTTTCTTTTCTTTTTTATTTGTGTAATTTATTCTCTCTTACTGATCAAAGGAAAAAAAAAACAGAAATATAATACCAATTTAAGTAGAATATATTGGTTCCCTTTTCCCAATGCTCCAAACTCTGTTTGATGTTCGCAGCCATTAGAGACAGACAACTACTTAACTAAAAATTGTACCGCAGGATATGTGATATCATCTTATATGTCTTTATTCATAAATTTGAACACAAGATCTTGCAGTTCTGTTGCAGCATCACTTACACAAAAAGTAGAAATCCGATTTCGAGTATCAAAAGAATACCTAACAAATTAGCTTTGGGGTCATTTAAGCTGGTGTGGTGGTTACCGTTTTGAAAGGTATCCACCTATTGATCTCGAACTAAGTTTTGGTTGTTATGCTAGCCTAGTCTTAGCTGATCAGTTTAGCTTTGCTAATTTAATTGCTTCTGTCAATTTCTTGTTGCACCAATGGACGTGTGGGAGGAGATAACGTTAAGAGTTGACACTTTTTTTACTTTCATTCTTTCTGGCTTAAATATGATGTTATCTTGCGCTACCCAGAAATGAAAGATTACTTGTGCAGTAGAGAAGTGAAAAAACAAATCAGCTTCTTGATCTCAGATTCTTTAATCATGTCGGCATCTTATAAGTTTGCCTCTACTCTTAAAGTCTTGCTTGAGCCACAAGTTTAGATCAGCATGCTCCTCTTCTGGTCTGAGCTTGTTATGTTTGTTTTCCTTTGTCTTACCGACTTACATATCTCATCTTGCAGGTTGGCACTCTATTTTGGTTAGTTCCTCTGGAAGCTAAAGAGTCAAGACACAGCATTATGAATTAAAGTTGCCAAAGTGCCCATTTGTTCTTTAAAGAGATGAAATAGTAATGACTCCTGGTAAGTAGATCATTACGGTTTATTGAGTTATATAGTCAGCTTACCTCCTCTCAACTGATATAGTGTTGAATGCCGTGTTAAATATTTTTCCATACCACTCTTCTTGTGTGAGATTTCACTTGTACATTGCTCGATAACCTTATTTGCCTGTCTATTGGCATTGTCTCCTATTTTTCCTTTTATTACTTTTCTGGCGTATCTTATCGAAGCACCATATCTGCTATTTCTTTGTGAAGAAAGTCCATCCATGCTGATTTGTTGCTAATATAATTCTCAATTCTATTGCAGATACTATGCAACTTCGTCAGGAGTTGACCTGTACATACCCTAACGAACCACCTATTCTTGAACCACTTCACTCTCATTCTACTTCAATGGATGCTAATTAAACCCTGCAATCGTATGAGAAAGTGAGAAAAGCTACGTCGGCCCATCTGATTTATCTGGGATTTATTACTTCTAGGCTTTCCTAACGATTTGGTGCAGCCCAAGTGTGTTAATTGTTTGCGATTGTGAGGCTCAAATTTTCTCTCACTGCTGTATGGCAGGTCCTTTTGACTAAACAACTTGCGTGAGGCATATTTTATCTCCAATTAAGATGCTTTTCTTCTCTCGTCTTCTCTTTTGAATTTCAGTTTACATGCTATTATCTGATATTTAATGGTCCGTGTGGTCGTTAAGTATGGCCGTATATTTGATTACCAGAGCTGCTGCTCTTAGACTGAGCAGTCGAAGCTAATTTCGTGTCCCACATATAACTCGGGTGTAAATTTGCTAAACTCCTATCTCTACTCTACTTCTATAGCCTGTAGTCTTAAAATTTCCTGAATACCCCTAACACTTTTTTATTTTTACCTTTTTATCAAATCAGTCGGTGTTCTCATGACGTAAACAAACTGCCTTTTTTCGTTGGCAGATCCGTCACTTCGTCAGGTATGACAATTTCAGTAAGTGAATCCAATTTACATTCAAGAGATCACATAACGGTACCTTCCAATCCACAAAATTAGGGAAGACAGAAATAGGGAAAAGATATTCGAGTAGTGTTTACCATACACTTAGTTTTGGACACTTTTATCTGTTGGCTTGTTTTTAAATTCCGGAATGCGGGGGTTTGACAAACAAAGGGTCCCACCATGCGGTTATTGCCTGGAATGGAAGGATACCAAAAGACCTCATTTTGAAAGAAGCGGAAAGGCTACCAATCGAAAATACTCATTTTGAAATAATATACCATGGTCGGTGTATTATCATGTACGTGTGACATATTTTTGTGATTTCTAAGTCTGGTTCTTGCTAAAAAGCTACATATTTATGAAACAAATGGATTTGAGATACGTCGAATATGATCTGAGATACATTATATATGCTTTATGAAACCAAATGATTCCGTGATGAATAAGTGTTGTTAGATATATCTGTGGCATTGTAATGGAACGGTAAATCCTAAAAAAGTCTTATTCATGTTGGTTGGACGTGTTTGTTGCCGACTTCGATGTATTTGGTTTTGGTTGTATGCAATTGTTAGGAGTTAGGTCTTCCATTTGGTTTGTTGAATTAGGTTTTCGATATATCTGATATCGTTTTTATGCAATAGATAAAAATGAGGTCTTCGATATATCTGGTTTTGTTTATTTTCATCTGGTTTTCCATCAATTTGTTGAATTCCCATTGATAGTAATTGTAGGTTAGTTGATTTGTTAATGTATTTACGGGTAAACACGGATTTTGGGGAACTTGGATTTGTGAAAGTGAATAATGTGTTGTAATTCGATTTTTGGTGGGTGGTAAACATTACATGATTTCGGTGTACGATGAAAAACAACTGGAATGTGTATTATCCGTATGGGAGATCGTGTACTCGTGTCTAGGGGTGAGCAAATTTCGGTTCAGACCGGACCAAACCAGATTGAATTTTTTCGGTCCGGTCTTCGGTCTGGTTCGGTCCCAGACCGAGTCAAGATTTTGTGAGTAAAATTCGGTTCTTGGACCGGACCGAACCGGATCGACCCAAATTTATTCGGTCTGGTCTTCGGTCTGGAGGTCCCGAAAATTCGGTCTTCGGTCCGATCCGGTCCCAGACCGAAACTCACCCCTACTCGTGTCATATTTTTGTGTTGTTTCCTTCGTCGTTGTTACGAAAAAGATACATTTGAGATACATCTGAGTTGATTTGGAAATATTATTTGGTGCTAGTATTAGATATATATGGCTTTAGTTATATGCATCGTTATCAGGTTGGTACTACATATTGACATTTATTCGAATCGTATGTTCTTTAGCAGGTTGGTGCTACATATTGACATCCGTTCAAACTTTAAACCCTAAGCACACCAATTGCTCTTTGTTTACGGTCCATTGTTAGATATATTTGTTTTGGTATTTATTTTCCTGGTAAATTTGATACTTGTCAAATATATAGCATAGTTTAGAAAGGAAATTTTAACTCTTTATGCTCAAAGTGACTCAATAATTGAAAATAATTTTACATCATCATATAAATATACTTATATTTCCTGTGCTACCCAAAATACCCCTTCATAACCCATTTCCTTTCTCAATGATACTCGATGGAGCTCGATGGATTCAATAAGTTCTCGATATGAACTCGATGGTATGCTCGATAAAGCTCAATGAATGATCATTTCTTATGGTTGAAGACGCATTTCGATTGAACTTGATTGTGCTCGATTGTTGTACTCTATATGAGTTGGACAGAAACTCTATAGAGCTCGATAGGTTATGGATTTTAATTTGAATTCCACTTTCTTGACTTTTTTTGTCGTATCAAGTTCGACTGTTAACGTATTGGCTGCGTACAATGATGTTTGGGACGGTTAACGTATAGACTATTAACTTCTTTGTCATTTATATGCTTACTGCCCTTATATGTCACATGACCAGGAAAATGATCATTAACTGGGAGTATTAACTTTGACATTTTCAAAAACAAAACGGGAAAAAATCACAACTAGTTAAAAACCATCGAAAAAATTGCAAATAAAAACAATGTTCATATTGAGAACTTATTGAACCCATCGATAACGCTTATGTTAACAATTTGAGTCTTTATGCTTATGTTATCGAACCCATCAAACAAATTAGTCACAACCTTAAGAAACAATCATTCATCGAGCTCTATCGAGCATACTATCGAGTTCATATTGAGAACTTATCGAATCCATCGAGCTCTATCGAGAAAGAGAATGGTTTATGCAAGGGGTATTTTGGATAATATTGGAAACATAAACATATTTCTACGATGATGTCAAAGTGGACGTTTTTTTCAATTATTGAGTCATTTTAAGTATAAAGACTCAAATTTCCCTTTAGAAATTAGGTGTTATAGGTTGGGGATAACCTTCGGCTTGGTTGTAATGATTGTGGAGTTATATGAAAGATTGACTTTTTTTGACTAAGAATAAGAGTATAGAGAGATGTCTTAATATCTAAAATTCAAGTATGAACTCTTATTTATAAGGCTTCAAGCTATACTAGTTGTTTGGAAGAGTTGGTGAAATATAGATCACAGAATATGTGACTTAAGGTTGGGCAGGAATCTGCACATATTCGATCGACCGTTTGAAGAATGGTTGTCCAAAAATAAGAGTTGATGTGGTCAAAATTAAGCTTTCGGTTGACAGAACAAAGGTTTGATAACTGATTACCAACTTCCAGTAACTTTTGTCCAATTTCCGTTGATTTTATTTCAGTTGACCGATTCAAAAGAACAGTAAGGATTTAATCGACTATCATAAGAATTTCAGTCGTTTGGATCAAGAGTTTGTCTTTTAGTGCCAACACTTGGAAATCAAATATTCGTTGTGAGTTTAACGACTATATTGATACGCGGAAAGAGTCGTTGCATGCCATAGGCTAAGATATAAACAGTTGACCGATAGCAGATTAGTCGTCCAAAATGGACAAGACAAATGAGTTCTAAGACAAATACTAAAGTGACTGTTGGAGTCAAATCCAAAACCAGTCAAAAGGGATTTGGTTGTCCGAGAGACAATTGGTTGTCCAAGTGGACAATTTCAGTAAGGATTCTAGCGACTATTGAGATGGTTAATTCGGCCGTTCATTAGGGTTTCCATCATCTGAACTCGACTGTTACATAATCGTAATGCTCAAGTTTACATTTGATCTTATGAACTCAATAAATGGAAAATTAAAAATCTTGGTCCAAAACTTTGTTAGAATCTTGAGGCTTTGTGTCAGTACTTTTTTTCTAGATAATTTTTATCAACATATTAATATGATTTGCACATATACAAGTATAGATACAATACATGTAATCATTTTGATTGACTAAGTTGATTGATTAAAATTAATTTGATTAATCATCAAAATTAAAATAGATTAAGGCCTAAAGCTAACAATCTTCCCATTTTTATGATGACAAACATATATCTTAATGCTTGAGATTAAATTTAATCATTCACCTTTCTATATGATGTCGCCCTTAATATATATGAATTATACATGTATATGATGCTTCCCCTATCAATATGCATAGTATGAATCAATTTAAACTTAATCTTCTCATTTTGACATAATCAAATGCAAACATTAAAGACATAAGATGCAAATGTTAGGATTACATGAATCTCTCCCTTAATTAAATGATAAAATATTTTATATTCCCCTTATCACTAAGACCTAAAAGAAGTGATGTATGATAAGATATCAGTAAGCATTCAATATCCCTGGATTACAACCAATTTAAAAAGAATGATTGAAAAAGTTAGTCAACTCTTGATCCTCGATTTGACATTGGTTCTAATTTCCACTCGATGGCGAAAATGACTTTATGAATTCGATCCAAATGTTTTTTTGAAGTTTGGAATCAATTTTTTCTTACTTGAGTAATCGCTAGTGATGATCCTCGTTCTAAGAACCTACAAGTGAGGATTTTAGTACCCAAACAATCTTGGGTCATTTGACATTAATTTTTGGTACTCAAACCATTTTGGTCTTTGGTGTCCAGACACTTGACGAACTTTTGTTCAAAAAGAAATACTTTCCATTCAAAGTAGTATGGATAACATTGTTTTTGTTGTTATTAATATTGTAATCTAACCCATGTTTATCAAAATATTGTCTTTGACTACAAATAAACATATCAAACATTTTCTTTCAATTTGTGAACTTATGTATGTCATTAAGTAATGTTTCATTTGTAGCAATAAGTAAAATTCATTAATGCATTTTAGATTTTCAATCAAAGTAGTGTATTTTTCAATCATTCATTTCATTCACGCGAAGTTGTAAATCATCAACTCACATTTTCCAACATCTTCAATCTAGACCACTTCTTTGGGTCGGTGAAAGAGAGATATTAATCACCCAAAAGGAATTCCATAACAACGAAAACGAAGCTATATTTGGAAAAGGATCGTTATACACGAACGCGTCTTACGTGACACCCAAAAGTTGGCGAGTCAGCATCTAGTCAGATTGACACGTCACCCTTTCCAAACGAGCCTTTAATGGGTTTTAATTTTTTTTGACGGTTTTCCAAGTACGACGGTTGCTTTCCAAACCCCAGATAAGACAGTGCCAGACACCCTACTCACGACGGTTCGGATACCGAGGAAGATAACAAATATCGAGATCGAAAGGGAGAGTCCCGCTTTCTTTCTCGTTGGAATACCTGTGAACGGAGGAAGCCAAAAGAGAGTTTCTCTCGGTCTCTTCCCCTCTCAACGATAATGGATTCTTCGACTCCTGCCGTCACTAGCAAACTTGTGCCAGAACCGGTGGGTCTATTTAGTTTTTTTCCCTTCGATGTTTGTTTTTTGAGGAACTTTTGTTTGTTCAATTATTTGTTTTAGGGAACCACCTACTACTTCCGGGAATCCAGGTGCTCCTGGACGGCCATTCGAAAGCAGTTTGACAGGATGAAGAACGTTGAGAAGGAGGTTTCCGGAGCACCCATTTCGGTCACTTCCTAGACCTTCCTAACATTACTATGGACAACGAAATAGTCGGTTGGTTCGTCGAACACTACAATGCGAAGGAGGTGGGGCTGAGAATAGGATCAGGGGTAGTTCCCCTTACACCTGAAGACGTTACCCTAATTTTGGGCTTAAGTATGCATGGGAAGACCGTTGCGATGGAACCATTGGGTGTACAGAGGCGAGAAGGGGTGAACCTTGACAACACACAACTGTTAGGTCATCTGACGACAACCAGTGTCATGGGCGAGACGGAGGAGTACGTTCGTCTCCTGATTTCTTTCATCTTCAACCATTTTTTGTTCTTTGATGGAACACTTTGACCGAAGCAATGATTCATGAACCATTTGAGGGACATCAGACGCATAAACAGATACGCATGGGCACGTGTAGTTCATGGAGCCCTGGTTGGGGGCCTGGAGAAAACCAGCTTGGAACTGCAGAAGATAAGAAATGCAGGGAACTTCATTATGAGGCATGAGAACGTCGACGGTTGTGTGGCAATACTACAAGTAAGCGTTTTTGCTCTTTAAGTTATGCACTTGTTCCGTTTAAATTGTAAGTTTGTCCGGAATAAGTTGTTTATATGTCCAGATTAAGTAGTGTGTCTGTCCAGATTAAGTTGTGTGTCTTTCGGATTAAATTGTTTGTTTGTCCAGATGAAGTTGTTTGTCTATCTAGATTAAATTGTGTGTCTGTTCGGAATAAGTTGTGTGTTTGTTCAGATTTAGTTATGTGTTTGTCCGGAATAAATTGTGTGTCTATTCGGATTAAATTGTGTGTCTGTTCGGAATAAGTTGTGTGTCTGTTCAGATTAAGTTGTGTGTCTGTCCAGATTAAATTGTGTATTTGTTCGGAATAAGTTGTGTGTCTGTTCAGATTAAATTGTGTGTGTGTTCGGAATAATTTGGTGTTTCTGTTCAGATTTAGTTGTGTGTCTGTTCGGATTAAATTGTGTGTCTGTTCGGAATAAGTTGTGTGTATGTCCAGATTAAGTTGTCTGTTCGGATTAAATTGTGTGTCTGTCCAGATGAAGTTGTGTATGTCTAGATTAAATTGTGTGTCTGTTCAGAATAAGTTGTGTGTCTGTTCCGATTTAGTTGTGTGTCTATTCGAATTAAATTGTGTCTGTTAAGAATAAGTTGTGTGTCTGTTCAGATTAAGTTGTGTGTCTGTTCCGAATAGGTTGTGTGTCTGTTCAGATTAAGTTGTGTGTCTGTTCGGAATAAGGTTTGTCCATATCAGGGGTTGTTCCTTTATTCAGATTGTGTAGTTTGTCTTTCCAGATTAGGTTGTTTGTCTGTTTAGAATATGAACGTATGTCTGTTCAGTCGTTCTAAACAGTTGAACTTTTCATTTGAAGGTGTGGCTTTGTGAGAAATTCAGAATGGGGGAGCCCAGACGCGGAGCATATCCACTAAAGAAAAGTTGGACGGAAATGTTTGAGAAACGTTTAACCCTGAGGAAATGGGAGGAACGTGGAGTTACCTCACCTCAGATTTACAACGACAAGTTCGACCTGATGGGGGCTCTATCACTAAGTGAAAGGGAGCTGGAACTTATTAGTTCTGTTCGAACTCCTGTTCAAAAAGGGTCAGCTTCAACATGCAATTTGCCAAGGCTCCAACTGACAGACTGCAACATTCCATGTGACCCGTTGCTCCAAGAGTTGGAGCTGAGTGAGATGAAGAAGAAATGAATGCAAGCCGAAGCTGCCCTTAAAAAGGCGACATAAGAGGTTAACGACCTGAAGGAAGAACGGAGGATGTCCCAGAAAGAGTGGGGGACGCTGAGGGAAGAAATTGTTTATCTTCGAGGGACAGGGACATGTGAAAATACTTGTGGGGAGAAAGACAAAGATCTAAATAAAGAGGAGGATAAGGAAGAAGAGAGGAAGAGGGAAGAGAAGAAGAAAGAAGAGAGGAGGAGAAAAGGGAGGAGAAGAAGAGGGAGGAGCAGAGAGAGAAGGATAAGGAAGAAGAGAGGAAGAGGGAACACAAGAAGAGAGAGGAGGATAAGGAACAAGAGAGAAAGAGAGGAGGAGAAGGAAGAAGAGAGAAAGAGGGAGGAGGAGAGGAAGAAGAGGAGAAGGAAGAAGAGAGAAAGAGAGTGAAGAAGGAGGAAGAGAAGAAGAGGGAGGAGGGGAGGAAGAAGGAAGAAGGAAGAAGGAAGAGAAGAATAAAGAAGAGGAGAAGGATCAAGATAGCAAGGCAAGGAAACGAAACTGGGGTGTGAAAATACAACGCTCGACGACCATCGTGGAGCAGCCGATGAAGGAAGATGAAGAGCGGGGCAAGAAGAAGATGGTGGAAGAAGAGCAAAAAAGAAGAGACAGAGCGACTCAAAGGAGCTTAAAGAAAAAAAAGGGAAAAAACAGAGGAAAATTATAGGTTGGCTGTCCACTTAGGAGGGACAAAGCCTGATGTTGACATGGCTGCATTGGGAACGTTGTCAGCTGATGAGGTCAACATGATATTGAACTTGACCGCGACCAACAAGGACCATAGAGAGGTGATCTGGAGAGGTGATATGTGTAGTCTAACACACACCGACCTGAAGGAACTTATAACGCATGAGATGGATATGACTGACCAAACTATCGAAGCTATGTTTTCTGTTCTCGAAGAAAGACTCCCACCACAAAAAGTTATATGAATATCAACATTTGAGTCAAGGCGAATTGTGGGTGGCCAAGACAGAGCAATTGATGATTTTATCCTCCCTAAAATAAAAGGTGTGTCCACAACCATGCTGGTCTGCAGGTCATTGGACTCTGGTGGTTGTCCATGGCCCGTCCAAGGAGATCTTGGCGTTCAACATTATCTCTAGGGAGCTAAAGCGAGGTGAAGATCCAGAGCAGACCATAGGCGTACATGAATGCGCAGCAGCGGATGTGACTGAATACTGGTGGCATCTACTAAAGGTGGACTGACCCTTGAGAATCCTCAGGAAAAATAGCCAACGACAACAACCGGGGAGCAACGATTGTGGAGACTATGTTTTATACTGGATAGGGTGCATAATGCTAAAACTTGACCCGACGAAGGAGAAAGACCTCAAGAACATCCACTGTATCAGGGGTGAATTGGCGGTCATGTTATTTAGGGACCGTCGTTCGTGTGTGCAGATCTGAAGTCCAATTTTTTTAGTGTTGAGTTTTTTACATGTACAAATTACAAACTCTTTTTTTCGTTATTTTTTTAGTGTTGTGTTTTTTAAATGCACAAATTACAAACTCTTTCCTTTCGTTTTCAACGATAGGTTTGTTGGTTGAGCTGAAAAGCAACACACCTAAAACCGAACAGTCACACAACTTATAACCGAACAGATCCACACCTTAAACCGAACAGATCCACACCTTAAACCGAACAGATCCACACCTTAAACTGAACAGTCACACAACTTAATCTGGACAGACAACCAACCTAATCTGGACAGATACACCTTAATCCGAACAGTCACACAACTTAAACTGAACAGATCCACACCTTAAACCGAACAGACACACAACTTATTCCGAACAGATCCACACCTTAAACTGAAGAGTCACACACCTTAAACCGAACAGATCCACACCTTAAACCGAACAATCACAACAACTTAATCCGAACAGATCCACACCTTAAACTGAAGAGTACACACCTTAAACCAAACAATCACACAACTTAAACCGAACAGAGCCACACCTAAAACCAAACAGTCACACAACTTAATCCGAACAGATCCACACCTTAAACTGAAGAGTACACACCTTAAACCGAACAGATCCACACCTTAAACCGAACGGATCCAAAACTTAAACCAAACAATCACACAACTTAAACTGAACAAGGACACAACTTAATCCGAACAGACCGTGTATAACAACCATTTACAGATCCAAACAGATCAACAATTAGAAGTTTCTTGGTTTTACAAGAACTGAAAATAACAAGAAATATTAAATCAATGAGGAAGTTCCTCGTAATACAAATTCATGTCCCAATCAGATAAATCAGGATTTCCGAGTTTCGGTGCGACTTCGTGCAATGGCGATGTAACCTTCATCTTCTCTTGTTGGGCGTGTTTTTTATGCCTTTTTTAATTATCTTCTCAGCTAAAGACACTCGACGTCTAGTTGGCAGTTTTCCTATACGTCTGACCTTATCTGGATTAAGAACTGATGTACCCGCAGACTCAGGTTCATCAAGTCAAACCAAGAACTGGGTAGTGTGCATACGTTCCTTAAGAAATTCAATACACTTCACGGCCTGAAGATACCTTTCGTGGGAAGTGAAGGCTTCCTGTGCGATCCAAACGGTACGACCCATGATGTCGTCGTGACGACGAAGCGCATCCTTCTCCATTACATCATCGTCTGGGTACATCTTATCTCGATAGCTCCTTCGAATATCCTTCCGCCATGGATTAACGATGTAAGAGTCTGGGAGCAATGCATTAGGATTTAAGCGTCCAAGTACAACAAAAACGTGGCAGCATAAAAGGCCAACGTGCTGAAACATTCTACAATCACATGTGAAGTTAGTAGATATGTTTTGTACTAGGAAATGTTTCGACAGTAGCTGCTCACCATACGGGAGCTTTGTTCATTATGTGCCATATACAGAATCTGTGTCTTGAATCTGGGAAGACATTCCTTACAACAGCAGTAATGACGCCACATTCATCTGTTATGATGGCTGGGGGAGTTATATCTGAAGAATGTGGGCAATTTAAAAGGAGTGAGTCATATATTGAAAGGTACAAAATCCTACTTTGAAAACTTTAAACTTATTCCGAACAAACCCATAACTTATTCTGAACAAACAAACAACTTATTCCGAATAGACAGACAACTTAATGTGGACAAACACGAAGTTAATGTGGACATAATGGGGGCAACCTAATCTGGACAACAACACACCGTAATCTGGACATACCACATTCTTAACTCGAAAGACCACACCGTAATCTGGACAGACTCACAACGTATTCGGAATAGACCCACAACGTAATCTGGACAGCCACAATACTTAATCTGGACAGATCCACACCTTAAACTGAACAGACACAAAACTTAAACCGAACGGATCCACACCTTAAACCGAACAGTCACACAACTTAATCCGAACAGATCCACACCTTAAACTGAAGAGTCATACACCTTAAACCGAACGGATCCACACCTTAAACCGAACGGATCCACACCTTAAACCGAACGGATCCAAATCTTAAACCGAACAGTCACACCAGTTAAACCGAACAGATCCACCACTTAAACCGAACAGATACACACCTTAAACTGAACAGACACAAACCTTTAACTGGACATAGCCACACCTTACCGTTCATGCACGACAACCATGTTTGGAACAACCATATGTAATTTTCAGTGGTCTCAGAAGACAGCAAAGCGCAACCGCGCAAAACTGACTCGAAATGGTGATTAACTCCTACAAATGGGGCAAAAGGCATGTCGTATTTGTTTGTAATGTAGGTAGTGTCGAAACATATTGCGTCTCCAAACTATGAATATGCAGCTCTAGAACGACAGTTTGCCCAAAATACGTTTCGTAGTCTTCCTTCGTCATCCATATACATTACATAGAAAAACATGGAATCAATCTTCTACATCCTAATGAAATAGTTCTGAAGAGTTTGTGCATCACCAGGTCTCATCTTCAAATTTCTGACTTCGTTTATAACGTTCTTGCACACAGAAACCACTAAGACCAGGAGCAAAATGTTGAACTCCAATTATGTTAGGCAGAAAGAACACAAATTTTAAATCCCTTTCGTTGAAAGTCAATTTGTCATGACCTCCAGTCTCGACCACAAAAGATTGCATGGTCTTAGCAGCCGATATTCCAGCAGTATCATTGCACGATATGCGTGCTTTAGCGGTCTCAGGGACGATTCGTTTTTGTCTGAGAAAATACATTTGCTCATGGTCAAACATGACGTGGTTATGTTTAAGATCCACAAAGTTAATGTGGTAATCCCTTGTTGGGTTTCCAGAGATCCTTATCCGAGCAGTGCATTGGACTCTATTGGATAACCTTGGCTTCAATTTCCCTTGCCTTTTGTTTGTTGGTGTCGTGCCTTCTTGGAGCAAGTCAGCGTGACCCGTATAACACCACGATCGTAATGAGATTGCCTTATCTTAACACCAAAACCACAAGAATCGGTATAGGCCACGTAAAATGTTTTGGTTTTTCGAAAGAAGAAAAAAACATCTCCTCCTTAGGAATGTTTGTCGGCTGCTCCACTTGAGGAAGACAAATTAACGATTTCCATTGGAGTACAGAAGGACTACAGAAGAGAAGGGAAGAAAAAGAAAGACGCATCGTGAAATGAAGATGAAAAGTCTTCTGCTGTGTAGGAACGCCAAAATGAAGAATGAAGTGATTTGAGACACATTAATGAGGGATGAAGGGAGGGATGGAGAGATTGCTCAGAACATTTGTACGGGCAACCAAAGAATTGAGAGATAAAATAAAAAAAAAATCTCTTTTCTCTATTGACATAGTACGTGTCAACTCAACCGCGTCCTCAAGTAACATCCTCAAGAGCAACCGTTTATCATTTTCCTTTGGAAAAGCATACTCCGGTGGGTGTAGGTAAATGTTGCCATCACCTTCACTGCTTACCAAGCCCACACAACAAAAGCACCAACACAACCCAAAGTATGTAGCGTCAATCGTTCAAACCAAAACGAACAACTCAGAAACTAAGCAGACAAATTAGGAGTGGCTTGTGATGTAACATGTGGGAATTATGAACTCAACCACCTTCACATAGAAGGGTACAATGAACACAAGAAATATTATATGGCTCTTGCACTCCTACATAAAAAAAGAGAATTTCGTCTACCTATTGTAAATTCTAATCAAGCTCTCCCGCCTTATATTTCTATAAGCGTTTATTTGACTTAGGATCTACATATTTACATAACCATCCTATTATACCGTCTAATTGCCACTGTAGAGAACAAAGATTTCTTGAGTTTAAGACCAGACCCACCAGCCTATGCTGGCTTCTTCTTCTTCTTCTTCTTCTTCTTCTTCTGGTTGCTGTTGGTGGTGAAACATTATGGGTGCATGATCAGCAAATTCCAATTGAGGAAAAAAACCACCTCCATCATCGCTCCCGTCGTCCTCCGAGGAATGGAGAATACCAGCATAGTTTGTATTGTAGTTGCTTTCTTCAGGTTCAGGGTAATAGGATTCACTTTTCTCTACCACCCACTGTGGACCCTTCTCGCCCACCACAACAGATCCCCCACTGCCTGGGCTCTGGTTGTCCTGTGTGTTCAATCCAGTGACCGTTGCACTTTCTGGCAGCTGCTTAGGGTCATTAGTATCTTTGGCTTGAAGCTTATCCATAAGGGACAAAACCTGGCATTTTAAAATCAACATTAAGCCCACAAGAGAGAATATGCAAAAACAAACTGAAAAACATTCTGTCTTTCAGCAATCAGCAATCAGCAATAAGGAAGAACCAATTATTTTTTTCTGGCATCATTTCCTATTTGTAAACATGTAGTTGTATTTTTCAGAAAAAACAACTAATGCTGTCTAATTACTCATTAGTGCTCTATTCAGCAAGCTTGTTTTGGGTGCACATTATTCTATTATTCGGAAATCTGTAAAATAACTTCCACAAAGGATAAGACTGGATCTGAAATTTCCCAATCACGCAAAGATTCATATTCTATCTACACCAAATAATTCAAGTGCCTGAAATATCACAACATATCTTATCACCTCGGAGCGAAGGAGTTGATTGTCTGCGCGGAGAGAGTCGTGGTCAGCAAGCAGTGAGTTGTAGGACGCTTTAAGGGAGTCAAAATCATGCTCAAGCTGCTTTGTCTTCCACCTAGCTCGCCTGTTCTGAAACCATACCGCAACCTGACGAGGTTGCAGCCCAAGCCTTTTTGCCAGTTCGCTCTTCCTTTCAGGCTCCAGTTTGTTTTCAGTCTTGAAGCTCTTCTCTAGTAGATATACCTTTACAATACCACATAATCACAATTCTCAATGATTTATTCTATTCTTAGTGTTCTGACGTAATGAATTGGGATTTTCCAAAAAACCATGTACATCAAAAAACAAAGATCAAACAATAAATTTTGTATTAGTGGATCTCATCTAAAGTTCTTGCATATTCAAACTTGCAAATGTGAAAGGTCAACAGCTTTGTGAAGCTATTCTCACCATACCAATAAAATCATTAATTTTAGAAAAATTACATTAGGGCAATAAAAGAGAGACGATTTTAAACATTGCCATAGTGGCTGTGGAAATATTGTTCCTAGATTTGCCACCCCTATCTTGTAGAGATCCTTCTTTTTAGCATATATTCTTTCAGCTTTATGTTTGTCTTTATTATCTGGAAAATTAGTATCACGCCTTGTAATCCAAATTGTAAAGAATCAGATTCAGAATTTTTTATTATTTAAAGAATCTGACTATAGCTAATTTCTCCTGCTTAGTTCCTCTGGGCAACTGACCTACTTCAAACCCAAAAATGAGAATCATATTCCCCTCACACAGTTAGAATTTAGAATAGAGTATTATTCTTCATACTTGTTCAGGAGTGAGTCGACGCTTTTTCTCTGGCAGTAATTGTTCATCATAGTAATCATCTTCCATCACCAGTTCTTCAGAAGTGCTAAGAAAGGGTCTTCGCTTCATGCCCAGTCCACCTGTGCTACCAATTTCATTCATTCTGAGCAGAGATCTACCATCACCACCTGTTAGATGTCCAATTAACCAAGTACAAAATCTAAATATTAACTGTGTAACTATAAGGTGTCAAAGTTCATATACAGGAAAGAGAACAACGACTAATGTGCAGTCAAACACAGGGACTTTGATGTTAAATCTTTGATACAAAGCGGAGGTGTTAAATTGAAAGTATGGCATATGATACATTATCCAGGAAACAGAGTACATAATGAGTCCTTATTGCTTATAACTCTCTAAAGGTGGAGCTTTTGTGTGCTGATATACCTTAAATTTGCTTAAACAATTATTACGGGGATCTACACTGTTGAGATAATTTTAATTTTCAATATTAAAACACCGTCATCATTTCTGTATATAATTATCAACACCTTAGACTCCTCTTCATCAGCCGTCGTTATTACACACTTTTTGAGTTCAATTCTCGAATATTGATTACTGGTTTGACTTTCAAAAAAATCTTTAACTTTTGTCACCTTTTCCGCAGAAAAAATTAGAGTTCATGGTGACTGCCTTCTTTTCGTTCATCAAAATTATCATAAAATCCAAAATTTTGCAACTACAAATATCGCAACCTTTGGTTCGTAAGGTGGTCTTCGATGCTGAATTACTTCCTAATTTTTAACAAAATTAATCGAAACAAAACAAGGAGGAATCACGACCTTTGAAGATGTTGATTCCATCATCACCGGAAGCGAACATCACGTTATTCCCTCCAAACGCCGAAGGCGGAGGCGCCACCGCCGGAAAAGCGTCGAACCCAAAACGCCGGGAGTCCATCATCATATCAACTCCAAACCAAACGAAGAAAGATCCGACCTTTGGACCAAAAACCCCACCTCTACGACTCACAAACCCTCCCTATGATCAGAAAAAGGAGTTGGCGACCTTGTGGCGGAAGAAGCTCGTGTTCCACAGCAACCTCGTCGAGCTCTTCATCGGCGTCAACGAGAACCCCATCGTACACCACCTTCCCGATCGTCTCAGACACCAGAACCCAATCCCAGGCCTCGAAATGAAGTGAAACGAGGCGGAATCCTTCTGGAATTAGGGTTCCGGCGTGGGGTTTGGGAGGTTAGGGTTTCCCGGCGAGGATTTGGAGTTGGGGGGTTTAAATAGGGAGGGGAATGGAAGGACGAAATGACGGAAATGCCCTTATAGAGGATAAACGGTATATTGGATTCGGTGGCAGGTGTTTTTCGCACCATTTTGCGTTGTCGGGAATCTGGATTCTCACAAGTCACAACACAATACAGCACTTGTTTCCTACGTGTCTTATGGTTTAGGTTACGGAACTAATTGTACCCATTAAAACGCTTTGGTGTCAATATGAATTTCAAATTTATTATTTCTTTGTCTTTGTTATTCAAAGGCGCCATTAGAAATTTAGAAGGTTATGCTAACACGTACTTCCACATTTAATAAAACTCTAATTAGTACTTGAACAACGCATGTTATACATTGGAAGACTACTTACGTGGCATTTAAAAAAAAACTTCCTTATCTTCCTGAATTATTTCTAAGGTGATAAGATATATATGGTTTCTTCTGGTGGAGATGATAAGATAGTTACTCTTGCAATACTATATGCAATATCCCTCGTAAGGTGGCAACACTAGTATTATACTATTATAGCATCCGGTACAACTATATATTTTTGTATAGTAGGAAGAGGATCTGTTATCTTTAAAGTTTGTTATTACATAGTTGTATTTGACAATAAAATAAAATTTCAACTCCAAATTAAAAATTTAAACGATATATCTTGATCTACAACATAAGTACATAAATGATGTCGAAAATAATAAAAAAATAAAGTATATTTTATTTAATATTTAAATATGTAAATGATTTTTAGAACTTATATGAAATGATTACCAAATTATGATTTTCGACATCTTTAATCTACTTAGGTTATAGTTTAAGATCTATAGTTTGGATTTTCAATTTGAAGTTTAAATTTAATTTTTCGTCAAACGCAGTCGTGTGTCAATAGAATTTAAGGGCAGCAGATCATTTGTTAAATTATCGTCAAACGCAACATTAAAGAGAAATTCAAACTGTAAATCTTGATATATGAATCATATTATCTACTTATATTAAAAATTAAAATTTTGGGAGTCATTTCATATAAGTTCAAGAGATACAAAAATGAATGCATTCTTGATCTAATGTTAAATGATTCCAAATTTTTTCTGACATATATAGGTAAAATTCGTAGTTCAAATTTCAAATCATTATCAAACGTAAATTGATAACTCGTTCAAGGACAGAGGAACCCTCTATCATATATGACGTATATGTATGTAAGTATATATTAAAAGGTTTGAACTAGTCTGAAAAGTTGCCCCAGCTCTCTTGATTGAAATATTGTCCTTTTCTATTTTTGAAAACGTGTTTGAAATGGAAAATTTAACTTTTTATGCTCAAAGTGACTTAAAATTGGAAAAAAAAGCCTACACATTGATATCATCTGAAAAATATGTTTATCTTTCCATGAATCCCAAAAATACCTGCAGCAACCGTGTGACTATTTCCTTCCAATCCTTCACTTTCTCTTTCTTTCTTTCTTTCTTTCTTTCTTTCAGAATTCAAATCTTTTGGGTGTGGAAAACTTTAAACTCGATGAGCTCGATGCACTCGATATGCGTGAGAAATGACCTTGATAATTTTTTTTGAAAAAACGCGACTAATCGCACGATTTTTGAGGGAGCATTTTATGACGGTTCGGAATTCGAATTGTTTGAGTGTGGAGAACTGCAAACTTGATGAACTTGATGCGCTCGATATGTGCGCGATATAATCCCGATAATTTATTTTTTTTTGAAAAAAACGTGACTGTTTAGAACACGATTTTTTAGGACGATTTATGACGGTTCGAAATTCGACTAGTTAGTGTGGAGAACTGTAAACTCAATGTGCTCAATGTGCTCGATATGTGCGCGATATGACATCGATAATTTAAATTATTTGAAAAATGCAACTTTTCACCGTACGGTTTTTGAAGACGTTTTATTACGGTTTGGAATTCGAATCGTTTGGGTGTGGAGAACTGTAACTCAATGGGCTCAATGCGCTTGATATGACCTCGATAATTTGATTTTTTTAAAAACCTGATTGTTCATCGTACTATTTTTCGGGCATTTTATGATGGTTCGGAATTTGAATCATTTTGAGTGTAGAAAAATGTAAACTCGATGAACTCGATATGTGCGATATATAACCTCGATAATTTTTTTGTTGAAAAAACACGACTGTTCACCGCACTGGTTTTGATGGCGTTTTATGATGGTTCGGAATTCAAATTGTTTGGGTGTGGAGAACTGTAAACTCGATGAGCTCGATTTGCTCCATATGACCTCGATAATTTAAATTTTTTGAAAAAAATTGACTGTTCACCACACTATTTTTGAGGGTGATTTATGAAGGTTTGGAATTTAAATCGTTTGAGTTTAGAAAACTGTAAACTTCATGGGCTCGATATGACCTCGATATGTGCAAGATATGACCTCGATAATTTAATGTGTTTGAAAAAAACGATTGTTCACCACACGGTTTTTGAGGGCTGAAAGACAGAAAGATAGAGAGAGAAAGATGGAGAAAAGGAATGGTCTCACGGTTCATGTAGGGTTTTTTTGGGGTCTATGAAAAGATAAGTATTTTTGAGATGATGTCAATGTGTGAGTGTTTTTTTTTTGAATTTTAGTCACTTTGAGCATGGAAAGTCATTTTTTTTGAAATATTGTCTATTAGTAAGTTGCTATGATGGTCACTCAAAGAACACATTTGATCTCCTTGATAATTTGGCAAACACTAGGTAGTATAGTGCACGTACGCCAAATCTAATATTAAAGACGTCACACTCGTATATATCTCTCTCGTCCCTTAGAGTGAGTTTGGGTGCAACTCTCAAATGTCAGTTTCTGAGAATTCAGATGTTTGGATCCAGGAGCGGCTTCTTCTCCAGATGTTGAGAGTTGTTTGGATGAGCAGAAAACTTCTGGTAGTTGGTAATGTTTTGTCAAAGTAAATTCCTAAATTGTCCACAGACTTTGATTAAATAAAAGCTTATGTAGGTATATGCTGAAAATAAATAGGAATAGAATGGTCACAAAAACCCAAAAAATGAGAAACTACCCGAAGCTTCCCCCACAGTTTCTCCCTACAACACAAATTAATACCACAAATTAATACCAAAATAATATTTGAATGCAGTATCTTACTGTAGCAGCTTCTAGGGTAGTAGTTGGTACAAAAAATTGCATCCAAATGGCCTGAAGTTTGAAATGTGAGCCACTTTCTTACGTGAACAAATTTATTTTGGTGGTGATGACGTGTGAAATGTGAACAATGATGGAATCTCGCTGAAAGTCGAGAGGTGTTTGGAAGATTATGGCAATGGAGTAGTTGTGGTATCGTGTTGGTTGGGCAACGGAGCTTGTCATAGTCCACATTACGTTGCAAACTTGAACTAGAGTTCCATCCGAAGTTATCTAAAATCTTCACAATATTGCACTGTTGGAAAGCAAGAATATATACATATCTTTAGTTTTGTCGTATCGATCGTACGAAGTTGTCTGTTTCCATGTAGAAGATTAATATTGATTTAATGTCCTTTCATAGGATGATACGATCTAGAAAGTTTTAGCGTATCAAAAAATATATAATAAATTTGTAAATTAAAACTTACGAGACTGATGGATGTTCGTTAGATTTTTAGTTTGGAATAAATTAAAACTAAAACATGTGTGTTGAACTCTTCCAAAAATCTTCACTTTATTAGTGATATATTAGGTGATAGCCATGTCATGATAATATCCATTTACATATCAGCAGAAAAACCCATTCTTGCATACATGGAGCTAAACTAGTGGGTTGGAATCGTGTTGGAATATTCAACATTAAAATCTGAATTACTTTCAACATGTAAAATTGTTTGCAATTGCATGCGTTACCAAATGACCTGTTGGTTGAGGGCGCTTCTTTGATTGGGACCACTTAACCCATGGGTTTAGGAGAAACTTGTAGATGTCTATACATGTTAATTTTCCTTTCTATTTTCAACCCTACATCACAAAATGAATGTTCTAATCATAATTTTGTTTCCAATATTGAACCAAACAACCAAATTAACAATATAGAAATCGTTATCAACGAGTAATAAGTATGAAGAGGAACAAATACTAGAAGGATCGTATATACAAGAATTTACGTGAAAACCATTCTTCAGATAAATTTGTGACACACCAGTGCCCTTTAATACACACCATATGAGAAATGGTACAATCACATGAGTCTACCGAGTTTAGTTCAATCACGAATCACTAGTACAAAATAGGCAATTGCAGACAGACTATTGACGACGGACTTGTTCGTCTTGTTCATTTTGTAGTAGTGAACTAAAAGATGTATTGAAAAGATTTATAGAGAAAATCTGTGGACTGTTGAATTGGCAAATCAATGGATCTTTAAAGACCTTACAAAGTAAAATTTAATTTCCCTCAACTCGATCTTAATTATTCTCTCTTTCTAGTTGCTACGTTTGAGTCAACGGCCGGCTAAAATAGTTAACCAAAGGGCGCCTCATATCACCATCCAAGAGTTATGATCACAATATAATTTGTTTTGTGAAAGATATCACATAATAATTCGTTGAAGTCCCCAAGTGGTAGGGAGAAATTAAACCACTTAACCATAAATACCCATTATAACTCTAGGTTAACTACTGTGGTCCAATTGTGGTCCTGTTGGGTGAATTAGACTCGAATGGAGTCCATGTTCAATATGTGGCCATTTTAAGCACTCATTGAGCTTAGATCTCGCAATTTATGATGGACCACATTGGATGGTACAACCTTAAATAGAGCATGATGGATACCTTCCAAAATTATTTGTAGTCTTGTGGTCCGCACCATGTTGGGAAAAGTTGTCTTGGATTTAATGGTTTGTAAGAAGAGCACATGGTTTGATGTGCAGCCAAATCTTGAAGGGTATTATGAATGCTTGCTTTTTGGTCGGAATGTTTTAAGTAAATGGAAAAGTATTGAACTGTAAAAATGATTTCTGGGCAATCGATTTGCGCGAAAGTCAAAAACAAGAAGTCCTATGACTAGACGATTCTAACTCGAATAAAAATCAAGTAAAAATCAAAAAAGTTGTAATGAAATTTGCCTCACTAACTCAGAATTAATCCGTTGAGGGAATAAAAGAATAAACAAAAATTATTGTGACGAAGGACGTGGGTACTATTTTTTTTTTTTACTTCAAACGTGGTTCGCTTTTGAGAATTTGGATTTTCTTTTTTGGTTTTAGTCATTTTTTTTTATCTTTTTGAGATTGTTCGGCTAAGGATTCAAAATGATTCAAGGACCAAGATGTTAGATGTACAATTTGGAGACGTAGTGTTAGATCTTGTCTTTTCGAATAACTAGAAATATAAGATTCAAACTAAAAAACTCAAAAATAATATTCAATATTAACCCGTAGCTGAAGTTAACTAAATGGCTAATTGCTACCGTCTAAGGATTTTTATATATAAAATGATCTTAAAAAAGAAAAACACAACATAACAAGCGATTTTTGATGGAAAATTTGACACTCTATGTCTCAAGTGTCCTAACCTCTAAAAAATAATCTTCACTTTGATATCCTCTGAAAAATATACTTATCTTTCCAGGACCGGAAACAAACCATTGGGTGGATTTTTAGAGGGAATTTTTGATTATACTGCTTCACCTTTACGACCAGAGAGAAACCGTCCGAGAGAGAAAAAGTGCATCGGTTGTGGTCTGGTGCTCCACAACGCCAGATGACCTCCACCACCCCGGTGGACGACCCGACACAGAGTCGTTCTACAGTGTAACCGCAAAAGCACTCGAGGTAACCATGATGCACCCTCTGCAATGTTGTCGTTATGCATCATCTTCTTGATTGAAGGTGGATGTCACGAAGGCTGAGGGAAGGAGCAACGAAGGCAATCGAAGTGGAGTGATGTAATGTGGACAAAAGGGAAGGTCTTGTTATAAGCTTAACTGATGCGACGTTTGGAAGGAAATCAAGCCGTCTAAAACGTCGTAATAATCATACCATTGTCAGTGACGTAGACTATCAAGCTCATATTGAATTCCCATCGAGGTGACGTTTGGAGGAAAGGACATTCATGATTTGCCTTAAAAAATCTTAATCATCGAGCTCATATCGCTCGCATATTGAGTTCATATCGAGCGAAGCCTAAAAATTCCCTCCAAATCGTGCTGTGAAAAGCACCGTTTTTCCAATAAAGGGAGGCAATTATGGAGGGAAAGCAGTTTCGAGATCGAGGTTACAATTCACAGGGGGAACGTATCGAATGAAAGGAATGTGTTCTAAAAGTTTTACTTTTATATGTCAATTATTATGAATTGAATGTACAAACATTTTGTTCCTTGATTATAGTATTCGTCTTTTGGAAGTGTTAAGGAAGAGACGCTTGGTCCTTAACCGTAGATCTCTAAAAGATAATGGTTTACATAAATCAAAAGTTATTCACAATCATGGTAGTTAACATGGAACATTAATTACCGAGATAAGATTAACGTGTTAGTCATCGATTGTTGTAGCTCTACAAATAATTGACGACACGAGTATATAAAAGAGGAAAAGATTACTTTTATATATTGAATAGACCTAACAAGTAAAACACTATGGACAATGTGATAGCTAGTCAAACGATTATCATTGTCCCTCTTAATTGAGTGTTGATATTAGTGGGCCCCTTGATAAAGCAAAATTATAATGTGCACAATGTGACTTGAGTTAAGTCACATAGTTATAATTAGATTAAAGAGATCAAGAAATGAATATAATACAAAGATGACACATTTCTACTTTGTATATATTCTTAATATCATGAGGCAAGGGACGGACACAAGTGATGCACTTACATCACTAAATGAATCGTGTTTTGGTTCGGGTGGAACAAAGACATCTATGTTAATTGGGTAACTATAATGTGTAGCTAGATACCGCTTATAGTTTGAGATATTAAGTGTTTAATATCGCTGACAATTTGACTTAGATCCTCCTATAAGTCACACCACAAAACTGGGAAACAAGAGGTTGATTTTAAGTTCATATGATGTGTCGGGTTTCATTTGAAAATATGACACATGTGGTGAATTAATTAAAATCAATATGTCATGAGAATTGACATAATTAGAATCATAATAAATTCATATGAGATATATATTATGGGGTGTAATAATTTAATATTACATATGATGATATATATAGGATGTGAACTGCTAAAAACCCCAAAAGATCAAATTTTGTTGGAAATAAATCCAAAATTTGACAAAGGTAAAATCATGGTCAAACACGGTGAACCGTTCGTGGTTCGGTCGACCGGGGTATCTTCGGATCGGTTAACCGAATAGGGAACGAGTAAGCGCAATTGGCTGACCGAAATTGTATGGAGTGCCTGGACAATCGGGTTTGGTTAACTGATTGTGCACGCTCAACCGAGAAGTAGTATTTTTGGTAGACCGAAGGTGACCCGGTCATCCGATGACTATGTCTCAGGAGCGATTTTGGTGGGTTAACGGTAGACCGATTAAAAGACGTGGTTCGTCCGAATTCTTCCAGGGAGTTTTTCTCATACAGATTCGGTTGACCGTCTAGCTCACGGTGCACCGAACACGTGTTATAACCGAATGGTTCGGTTGACTGAATAATTCTCGGTTTACCGAACAAGAACGATTCTGCCTGAATTATTAAGAGATTAATTAAATCATGGGTGGAATAATTCTAGATTTAATTAAAACGTTTTTTGTGGGTGATATGTGGAATTTAGAGATTAATTTTAGGAGAGAAAAACAAAGGATCATGGCTACATAATAGCTCTTGATAAGGATGTTTTGGGAGCCTATAAAAGGGCACCTATTCCTACTTGTTTTAATACTAATGCAAAATTCTTTATCTCATTAATCTCTCCCTAATCACCTCGAAAATCTCTTAGTAAATTTAAGTTTTTGGAGATAAGATTCTCAGGAGCTTAAAGAGGGGTAATTAGTTTGATTCTAAACCTTGTTAGAGATTGATTGCCTAGCTCCTTTCTCTCTAACTTTGTTTAGAGTTTGGTGAACACTCGAAGACAATTCCTTGGACGATTCAGCGGGCAACGCGACTCCGGATCATCAAAAAGGTTTTAGAGAACCTTTAGGTATGATTCTATCTTTGTGGATTATTTTAATAAATGTAGGTTGCATGTTATTAGAATAAAACACAAATAAATGTACATAAAATTGCTGAAAATATGAAAACGATCTTGTATGATGTATTAAAATTTTAAAAATATATACATACATGGGAACATGAAATCCTACATCGAACCCATCGCGGATACAGTTTTCCGCAATCAAACCGAGCCTATCGAGCTGATCAGTTGAGCTCTTATCGTACCAGTATCAAACATGTCTAGTTAATCAAACCTATGGAAAATGACATGTACGACGTTGTTTAACCCCATAATCGTTCCATTTCTTTCATTGTTTTGTAAAATACAAAATGAAAGGCAAAATACAGGGTACATCATAATTGTTCATTTTCTGTATTTTTTTTAAAAATAAAATACAAAACATACAATTGTTCTTCGTCAAGGTTTGACATTCTAGTAGAACATGTCGATAGTCCATTTATCCCTGAAAGTCTCCATGTTTTCGTCTGTTATGGTGGTGAAAGGAAGATTCACCAGACGATGCTCTACGTACTTGATGGCGAACATGCCACAATCTCTGCTGCAAAATTAACCGCTTTAGCAGTAAACATAGAGGATAGAACAAAGTTGAAAACAACTGAAGTAATCAGGAAAGGAAATTCACATGTTTCGGGTTTGGGGGACCTCCTTTTCCAGACGGTGCCAATCGAGCTCCGGTGCTTTCTGTCCTTTTAAGGATTTCAACTTAGTGATACTTGAAGATCGAGGAAGCCTTCATCAGTTGGGGAAGGCAAGGACACCAGGGCCTCATTACCTTTTCCATCCTTGCCTACGGAATGATCCTATGATCGTCATCGATGATTGTCATCTTCCAATCGGGAATTGAGCCCTCACACCAATACACATACTCCATCCCTTCCAAGAAGGCATGGGCTCACCCTCATTTCCACTCAGAAATTGCAGACAAGTGAGATCCCAAGTGAGCTTATTTGGATTGGCAATGTAATGTTTGTCCTGGGTTGGAATCCAATCACTGAAAAAGTGTTCATAACCGTAGTCTTCTGGCGGTATTGACTTGGGAAGCTACTGATATGTCTCCTCAACAGATGCAGTGTCACGTCAACATGCTACAAAAACATCAGCACATAGAAAGTCAAAAATACTATCTTCAAATAATTTAATTATTTGAAATACTTACATCGTCGGCGATAGAAAATCTGAGACACTTAACCCCCAAGAGCCACGCTGGTCCATAGTTGCCCCTCTTCACCAAGACAGGCTTGTCGTTGGGGATCGACCCCAACATCCACCATCCAAATGTCTTTAATTGTTTTTGAGCTGATTTCTTCAACGGATCGAGCACTAAAGACCCTTCAACTTAGTCTGAAGGCCACAATTTCTTGGTCAGGTCAGCGTAAATATTGTGAAGATGTTTTGGGGGACGCCTCTTCCTCGACGGGGTGGACGGATCTACTTCAGGTAGGTAATCGTTAGGTAGCTCGTCTTCATCGTCGGATGATTGATTCTTATCAGATGGTGGTCTCGAACGTCCATCTATCAAAGACACGATCTTAGCCAACTGGTCCATCATAAAACAATGATTCTCGTCAATTAATGGTCTCGGAGGTGCTTCAAACAAAGCCCACATCTTAGCCATCTGGTCCATCATGGAACACTGATTCTCTATGACGCTCCTCAGTTAACCTTCCATTGATAGTTGCTTTACTTCCATCGGCAGTGTCATTTCCATCGATGATTACGTTGCCTCCACCCTCTCCAACCTTTCTACAAGAAGCTGGTAAGAATGAGATGCGACCTCAACTGGGGTTGGGACGGCTGGTTGGGATGAGGTTGTGGCTTTGATAGAGGTGGAAACAGTTGCTTCCTCCTCTAAGGTATCATGTGCAAAAATGTTCACCTCCTTGAGCCCGACGGTATGGGGTCATAACCATCTATAAGGTTGTAATATCAACCTTTGATGTACAGAGTGACAAAAATGTGTACACGATCAACTACGAGGAATATAAAACATGATGTTAGGTTCAGTAGCTATCAACAAATCTTAACTATCAAGGTATATCGTGTTCTTATCGAGTCGATCGAGCACCTTATCTAAATTGTCGAGGTCTGTCGAACACATATTGATTGATTCAATTATAATACCGCAAGTGCACGACCGCAATGAAACGGTGGCAAGTACGTGTCGAGTCCATAGGGAGCACGTGCGAGTCGAAATCCACCATACTTGAGTGGGAAAAGAAGAGGAAAATGAGATTGGAATTACACTATAATGTGTATGAAATCAGAAAACAAACAATAAAACTAAACCCCGTAGGAAGTAGAGAAAGAATGCCGAAATTAAGATATGTGTACGTGTGTGTGTTCAATTGTGCTCTTCACAACATGTAATACATGAAATCCATAAAATCAAATCCAACTTTGCCTCCACATGAAATAAGTTAAAACATTATCATTAAAACATATAAGACAATAATTGTAATGAGGCTAAATGAGCTCATGCATAAAGACCAAACCCCACTATGTCTTCACATAAAATAAGATTTACACAATCATTAAAACATACAAGACATTAATTAAAATGATACCAACAAGAGCACATGCTCCCACATGTCATGTTTCATTCTCCACTCATCTCTAAACTTAAGAAAACATAAAACAACACAACCCATAAAGAAGTGAAGAAAACTAGAATTAACCAAAACAACTGAACAAAATTTGCATCAAATGAAATATAACAACATGAAGAACGTAAAAACTTACTTTATTAAGAAAATAAAGAATACAAAGTTGCTCCTTTTCTCCTCCACAACACTAAAACCTACTCTACTAAACAAGAAAAAAACTAACCTAAGGAGGAGATGAAGGAAAAAAAGAAGAAATGAGACATTACAAGTCTATTTATAGAAGATTAGAGGGTTTGGATGATTCTTGGCGTAATCAGACGACTATAACTTAGATCTGGATGTTGCATATTTCTCTAACTCGACAAACCACTTGGCTGGAGAAATCCGGTTGCCAAACTCTTAACTGAATCTGTCAATGGTGAATTTTAATCTGCCACTGGCGGATAAATTTTGTCTGATCGCCACCAAATTTTGACCACAACTTTAGTTACATAATAAACACGTAGGGTGTGCCTGGAGCTGTTGGTTCGAGCCCATTTAGTTTAATTGTTGATTTACTCCTCAGGTTCACGAGATTATAGACTTTTGCAACCAACATGTTTTTCTTTACACGTAAGCCCCTCCGGGTTTTCACTTGGGTCATTCCTAACTTACAATCAGGTCATTGAGCATTACAAACAATTTCTAGAACCTTCCAAATCAGTTCCTTCTCCTTGAGTTTAGGTCATTTTCTTTTCTTTTCTTTATTTCTTAAACCTTGAAACATATCAAATAAACACTCAAGTAACATAAATATGTGGTAAAATAAAGGATATATAGCATGTATACAATGTATGATATGCTACGACTCACATATCGATCCTATCGAACGAGAAATGTACCCGAGTAATTAAATTGTAAGCATTTAAAATCAAGTTCCTATCGACCCCATCGAGAAAACTAGGCAATCCATAAAATAAAAAAACAAGTTGTAATTATCGAGGACCATCAAACTCCTACTGAGACAATCGAACAAATAAGTATTCTAGTAAATAAAAAACATGATTTAACAACAGTGAAGACGATTTTACGTTTCTTTTATAAGAAAACAAGCATGAAACCTCAGTCTTCCATGTGGCATTTTTCTTGTCCAGCCGAGCATTTTAGGGAACCGGTGTCCACGGTTCACATCATACTGGGAGGCGAATTGCTAAAGGGCATTATGTAGGATCGTGTGGGTTATGGGTCCACTAATCACTTTTAATCTAATCCCTAATTTTCTACTTGATTAAGCAAACAAATGCGCAGCGGAATAAACAAACAAGTAGATAAAGAAAGACAATGCAAACCACAAAAGACGCGTCGGTTTTTATAGAGGTTCGGCACCCCACCCGGGTCCTAGTCCTCTCTTGTAAGCTCCGCTCGACTCCGCGAGCTCCGCCTACGTCTTCACTAACCACTCCCCGTTCCGGGCCGGGAGAGAACGCCTTTACACCACAAGCAACGCGAACAACCCTCGCTTGCTTGAATTCTTCCTCTCACAATCCGAGAGGGACACTTCGGGCTTTCACCGAAGTCCTTGCTTCTTTTGACAACTCTTGTAACTGAGTGGGATTCACTCTCTAATTGAGCACACTTTGAGTAGGATGAGTATATGATCAAATGTGTGAAGTTTAGGCTTAAAGAGTGTGGAATTGGGAGCTTTGAGGATTGAGGTTTCTCTCTAATGAATTGGGACAATTGGAGTTGGAGAGTTGTGTTAACAACAAGTCTTGATCCTCTATTTATAAGCTCCTAAGGTATTCTAGCCGTTGGGGATAGATTTGATTGGGTTTTGTGCAAGATACACAAAGCAGAAAATCGGGCTGCAAATCTGTCCAGAACCGGTCGACCGAAACTACTAAACCGGTCGACCGTTCACTTGATTTCAAGGAGAACGGTCGAACAAAAGAATATTCGGTCGGACAAACGAGCTAGAACTTAACTCTACTTAAGTGAATCGGTCGAACCAAAGAATGGGGCGGTCGACCGTTCAGGGGATTCGGTTGAGACAAAGGTCAATCGGTCGAACGAGAAATGTGTCGACCGATAGCAGGGAATTTGGTTTCTGAAAATATGTTCAACCGGTCGACCGAAACAAGGTCGTCGTTCGACCGGTTACCGAATGTATTTTGGGGTTAAGTTTTGTTTTATACGAATACGACCGTTATAGGAATACGACAAGAAAAACGGTCATATTAAAATCCGGAATCGGTCGACCGAAAAGGTAGAACCGGTCGACCGGAAGAGTTCGGTAAAATCACTGTGGAGAGTCTGTTATAAACCGGTCGAACTGAGAACTGGTTCGGTCGACCGGTTCACACAGGAAATCTGGGTTTAATTTTATAAGTGATTTCCGACTAAGGTTTGGGTGATCTAATGAAGTCCAAATAATGTGAAATTTTGTGTGTGACTTCTCTAAGGAACCTAGTGTGTATGTGATTGGTTTTTAACTCTTGTATGCTCAATTTACACATGTTCCTAAGACTCAAAATAAATCAAGATTACATGTCTTCGATTTAGCTTTAATTACATGTCTTGACTTCATTTCCTTCTTTCTTGAGTCTTGATCACCTGTAGAGGTTAGCACAATACTATATATATGCAATGCAATATGTGTGCTACTCTACATCATCATAATTAAGATTAGGTTAATTAAATCATCAAAACCTAGATTAAGGCCAAAAAGCCAACAATCTCCCCCTTTTTGATGATGGCAACCTATATCTTAATTCTATCTAAATACATGGAATTTGTATATGTAAACTATGCAAATTAATGCTCCCCCTATGGATGTGCATAGTTTTTGTTCAATTTTATGCCAAATTCCAAGTTACCCCCTTAATTATCTCTCCCCCTTTGACATCCATCAAAAATAATAATTATTTAAGACTTTAAGCTTAGAATTTGGATGTCTTGTAATGAAGTTTGCTCCCCCTAAATTTTGCACTTCATTACTCTAATAAAAGATATAACATTGAAGCTCCCCCTATCAATAAGGCTAAATGGAAACAATGAGTATGATTCAAGTTAAGTTCATTTAAGTTTCAACTTAAGCCTTATTCTAACATCCATTTAAAATTTGACATTTAGAATCAATGGATGTGATAAATGATTTGTAATGAATAGGGTAAATGATTTTCAATGAATTGAACTATATGATATGTCAATTAAGCATGTGAAGCTAGATTAGAGCTAATTTAACATGAATTGTATAGATAGGAATTTATACCAATGTTGAATTCGAATTTAGCTCCAATCTCATTTGGTGATGCAACCGGATTTGAATTTGACTCTTGAGCTCACCCGGTCACCACCAATCTCCTCCTCAAGCTCCTACAAGAGTAGATTTAGGTACCCAAACAACTTTGGGTCCTTGAGTGTTAGCTTTGGGAATCCACACCATTTTGGTTTTGGGAGCCCACACACTTGAGGAAGTAGACTTAACAAATAAATGCTTGCCATTTAATGTAGTATGAGATACATGGTTTTTTAATTGAACATTGTATCCTAAACCATGTTTAGCTAAGGATTGTCTTTGACTACCTAAAAGCATATCAAGCATTTTTGTTCCTTTAGTGAACATTTCTAGATCTTTTCTTAATTGCATATTTGAAACTTTAAGATCTACATGTTCATCAACAATGGGTGTTTTACTTAGACTAGCAAGTGATGATTCATTTGATTCAAGTCTAGCAATCACCTCATTCTTTTCATTCATGATTAATTCAATTTGGCATTTGAGATCATTTATAGTTTTTCTAGCATTTTTGTTCTTTTCACAAATGATCTCATATTGTTTAACTAAATCATGAAATGCATTTTGTAGCTCATCATGTGTATATGATTCATCATTAGCATTAGAATTAGAGCTATCACTATAATAGGACTTAGTTGAGCATGAATTACTAGAACAAGAGTTAGAATCTACCTCACTTTGATCTTCAATAGCCATGAAGCATGAGTGAGCCACTTCTCTTCTACTTTGCAAGGAAGAAGACGATGATGATGGTGATGAAGAATCATCCCATGTAGCCTTGTGTGCTTCCTCCTTCCTTTCTCTTCTCTTGCTCTTCTCCTTTTCTTTTCTCCTCTCCCTTCTCTCCTTTTTCTTCTCCCCTTCTCTTCTCTCATTTTCACTCTCCTCCCTCTCTTTTTCTTTATCTCTTTTCTCACTTCTTCTACCTCTTCTTTCATTCTTTTCTCCTTTATCCCTCTTGAGGTATTTGAAGAAGTCTTGGGCAAGGACCTCAATGTCCTCTTCTTCCACCCTCCTTGGCTCATCAAACTTTGCATGTAATGCCACCACGGAGTTTTTCTTTGAAGCTTCCTTCTCTCTTCGATGACTCAATTGGAGCTCATAGGCCATGAGATTTCCAATGAGTTCCTCCATCTTTAATTTTGAAAGATCGTGCGATTCTTCGATTGCCACGACCTTGTCTTCCCAATCGTTGCTCAATGACCGGAGGAATTTTCGAGTCATCTCTCCTTCATTTATCCTTCTTCCAAGAATCAAAAGAGAGTTAGTGATATCGGTGAAGCGAGTGTTCATGTCGCTTATGTTCTCACCGATTTGCATAGAAAATATTTCATATTTATGCATAAGGAGACTTATCCTAGTTTCTTTGGTTTTGCTATCACCCTCATGATGCATTTGTAACCTATGCCATATTTCATTTGCACTTTCACATCCCCTAATTCTATTGTATTCTCCCTCATTAAGGCCACAATAAAGAATATTCATAATTTTTGAATTCATTTCAATTTCTTTCATTTGAGCCCTGGATAGAGAATCTAAATCATCTTCATTTGGGGGTATGTATGGATTTTGAATAAACTTCCAATACTTAAGGTCATTTGATATTAAAAAGATTTTCATTCTATTTTTCCAATAATCATAATTTGACCCATTAAGCAAAGGAGGCCTTGTGGTGCATAAACCCTCTAAGTGATTAGATGTGCTAGCCATGCTAAAAATACGATTAAGTATAGAATTTAGCTAACAAGGCTCTGATACCAAATGTAGGATCGTGTGGGTTATGGGTCCACTAATCACTTTTAATCTAATCCCTAATTTTCTACTTGATTAAGCAAACAAATGCGCAGCGGAATAAACAAACAAGTAGATAAAGAAAGACAATGCAAACCACAAAAGACGCGTCGGTTTTTATAGAGGTTCGGCACCCCACCCGGGTCCTAGTCCTCTCTTGTAAGCTCCGCTCGACTCCGCGAGCTCCGCCTACGTCTTCACTAACCACTCCCCGTTCCGGGCCGGGAGAGAACGCCTTTACACCACAAGCAACGCGAACAACCCTCGCTTGCTTGAATTCTTCCTCTCACAATCCGAGAGGGACACTTCGGGCTTTCACCGAAGTCCTTGCTTCTTTTGACAACTCTTGTAACTGAGTGGGATTCACTCTCTAATTGAGCACACTTTGAGTAGGATGAGTATATGATCAAATGTGTGAAGTTTAGGCTTAAAGAGTGTGGAATTGGGAGCTTTGAGGATTGAGGTTTCTCTCTAATGAATTGGGACAATTGGAGTTGGAGAGTTGTGTTAACAACAAGTCTTGATCCTCTATTTATAAGCTCCTAAGGTATTCTAGCCGTTGGGGATAGATTTGATTGGGTTTTGTGCAAGATACACAAAGCAGAAAATCGGGCTGCAAATCTGTCCAGAACCGGTCGACCGAAACTACTAAACCGGTCGACCGTTCACTTGATTTCAAGGAGAACGGTCGAACAAAAGAATATTCGGTCGGACAAACGAGCTAGAACTTAACTCTACTTAAGTGAATCGGTCGAACCAAAGAATGGGGCGGTCGACCGTTCAGGGGATTCGGTTGAGACAAAGGTCAATCGGTCGAACGAGAAATGTGTCGACCGATAGCAGGGAATTTGGTTTCTGAAAATATGTTCAACCGGTCGACCGAAACAAGGTCGTCGTTCGACCGGTTACCGAATGTATTTTGGGGTTAAGTTTTGTTTTATACGAATACGACCGTTATAGGAATACGACAAGAAAAACGGTCATATTAAAATCCGGAATCGGTCGACCGAAAAGGTAGAACCGGTCGACCGGAAGAGTTCGGTAAAATCACTGTGGAGAGTCTGTTATAAACCGGTCGAACTGAGAACTGGTTCGGTCGACCGGTTCACACAGGAAATCTGGGTTTAATTTTATAAGTGATTTCCGACTAAGGTTTGGGTGATCTAATGAAGTCCAAATAATGTGAAATTTTGTGTGTGACTTCTCTAAGGAACCTAGTGTGTATGTGATTGGTTTTTAACTCTTGTATGCTCAATTTACACATGTTCCTAAGACTCAAAATAAATCAAGATTACATGTCTTCGATTTAGCTTTAATTACATGTCTTGACTTCATTTCCTTCTTTCTTGAGTCTTGATCACCTGTAGAGGTTAGCACAATACTATATATATGCAATGCAATATGTGTGCTACTCTACATCATCATAATTAAGATTAGGTTAATTAAATCATCAAAACCTAGATTAAGGCCAAAAAGCCAACACATTATACGCCCAATACTGTAACGCAGGGTCGTAACCGTATATACTGTATTTAGTCTCTTTTAGTTGCCCCCTTACTTTCTTTTTCTTCTCATACAATTATTTTTGCTTAATCGTGTTTTTTTGACATGATATTAGCAACTTCTGGTAAGACAATTTCCCCCATGGATAATCGAAGAAGTCTAGGTCCTCGACCATTTTTACCATATCCGTCCATAAAGAGCACCTTCAATCAGGAGACATAATCCCAACTTGAAGTCATCGTTAGCATTTGTACAGTTTTTGATTGTCGCCTCCAACATGAATATCTAAAATTTGGGCAGTTCGTTAAAGTAATCCCTGATTAGTCGGTCACTCTTACAGTGCTCCTGTAACTTAGACTTTGACGGTACAGTATTGTAGTTCAAACCGGTTATCAGGGCAAACTCATATTTACTGAATCTGCAGGTCTTAAGGCCCAAGAAGAAATGAAACTCCTCATCTCTCCCACTAGGGATCTTGTGAAACAGTAACTGATGGGCGAGAACACTGGAGAACTGTAATTCGTCTGCCTCGAAAAATTATCCGAACGAGGATTTCTTTGCCATTTCCATCAACCCATACTCCCGAAACTTCTCTTTTATGTCATTCATAGGCGTACTGCCCCTGTATGTTACATGACTAGGGAAATGACCCTTGGTTGGAATTATTAACTTCGGCATCTGAAAAAAAACAAAACAAGAAAAAAAAACTAGTTAAAAACATGAGGAAAATAGAATCGAGCTCATCGAGTCGGTAGTTCTTCACAGTCAAACCGATCCAATCGAACTCATGGGCAAAATGAATCGAACTTATATCAAACCTATCGAACTCAAAGGAAAAATGGTACGACTTCCACCGGGCACATCTATCAAACCTATCGAGATGAAAGGAAAAACGGTCTGATTTACATCCTAAACATATATAGAGTACATTTCAACCTACAATCAAACTTATCGAATCTCGTCAGAAACACATAACGGTTCCACTTCCCATCCAGGCGACAAACCTCACATGAATACCAATAAATGGATGAAATCAACTACATTTTCGATAGAAACAATAACAATATAACATAACCTTATAAAACTATATCAATAAGTAAAAAGAACATATACAAATCGTACCCTAAAACCGACCTTCGTCGTCAACTTCAAAGTAGGAGATGTTCGACAGGGTACGTCGCTGAACTCGAATGATGGGTCGTGTGCGAGAGCGAAGGGATGTGCGAACGAGAGAGAAAGAAAGAGAAGACAAAATGGATGCACGACAACGGTTTACAACTGTTCGAAAGAAAGAGACAGAAAAAATGATTTGCCTATTTAAAAGGAAAGTGAGAGAGATGGGGGAGTGATCGATTTAGGCGAGCGTATTTTGGATAGAATTGAGAATATAAGTATATTTTTCAGAAGATGTCACTTGAACATAGAAAGTCAAACTTTCGTTCTTAATTGTATCTTGAACATATAGTCGTAATTAAGCTTACGGTATCGCTTGAAAGGAAGGTGATATATAATAGGTTGATGAGTATACATATGAAAGCTTTTTTTTCTTTTTCTTTTTCTTTCAATAGAATATTTTTTACCGGCTTAATCATTCTCATCCCATTACTCCCTGATTTATGTGGACATGTGTTTATCTTGTTTAGTGTTTCCCGCCCTCTTGATGTGCTCATGTGCTACATCAATAGTTGTTCTCACAAGCATGATTATATATATTTGTAATAATTGTAAAACCATAACCGCCCAAGAGTTTTGCATCACAAATTCTTGTTCGCTTTCTAAGAAACTTTAAAATCTCAGGAAAACATAAAGAACTTAACACAAATGCATCCTTAATTAATGTAGAAAACCTCATGTCGTTGTTGCCATTACCCTTTTGTTCCCCGCTAATCTGAGCTTGAAATTAAAAATGATTAGTTTCTCAGATCTTTGTTACAGTTTCAAACATTAATAGCGTGAAAGCAAACCCAACCAAACTCTTGATCTTTTTTGTTGCTGCCCTTTTTTGTGAGAGCGACATTTCCATAACTCCATAAGCACCTTGACCATTTACTATATTATTATAACATTTCAAAAGTGTTGTCAGATTTGAAATTAACATGCATAACATCGGGAAACATATATCAATCCGATTACAATTCGTATAAAGCCAATAAACATTATTACGAGGACAAAACAACGGAAAACAGACATAGAATATGATCACAATACATTTCGATTGAGCTGCCATTTTCTGACTCTTCTTAGATAAATTATCGTTAATCTTATTCATTAATTGGTTTGACTTAGAGCAGCGTTAACGGGGAGCGGATGAAGCAGGACGCCCGACCACATCGACTTTCCCGCGTGAAGTGGGTGCCACGGATGAGCGCATTTCCCTGCCCGGGCGTGAAATCGGGCGGCAGAGCTCGTGATCACTCGCTCAGGTGGGTGGGTGATTTCGTTGGGGACGTGTTGCCCCTTCCATTCCTTAATTTTTATTTTTATTTGTTAAAAAACTTAAAAAATTCATTTTAAATTATTTTATCAAGTATTTTTTAAAATATGTTTTTTATTTGCTTTGATTTTGTAAATTTTTTTGTGATTTTTTTAACATAAGAAGGATTGATCTTCAAATGACATGGATGAGAAAGAATGTAGGACGTGTGAGGTGTTTCTGGGCATGATTAGGAGGATTTTTTTGGGTGAGTTGGGTGAGCTTACGTGACAGAAAGATAAACCGACGTGACAGAGAGAGAAAGAGCAGAACGCCCAGGAGTAGCCTGGGCACCGTTAAACACGGTCTTATAGTGCCCAATGTGGTATCATTTTTTGATGATCTTACCTGCAATGTGGTATCGGTATAATGCCTAGGCCATTAGGAAAAGAAAAATGCACTTTACTTATCACGAATTCACGATCGAAACACTATCTTCCACCTCAAACAAAGGTTCTTTCAAGAGATAAAGAATATTAAAACTCTAAAGCAAGAAATCTTTCTTACATGCACATATTTCTTGGATATATCTCACGAGTTTAAATTCGGTACGCAATTACGGTGAGATTAACAGCTTCGTGGGAATATCTTCGGTTATTGGTAGATTATCTTTCGAGGTTTTTCTACTTTATTCTAACTAAATCCTCACAACACACTGTATTTCTAGTCTTGGTTATCACGACAAAAAATTGTCCTCATTATTTGAAATTTTATGACTGCGTATTTTATGAAAAATAAAAGTATTTTTTGGTTTAATATACCGATGCATGGGTAAAATTATTTTTAAAAAATCATCATTTTCGTAATGAAGTTCCAAAAAGAATATGTTATATGAACCAGTGGTGCTAGTCTGAAAACAAAAACTTAGGAAAAACATAAAATCATGTAAATGAGGATCAACAATCATGTTGTCTCATTAAATCCAAGAAAATAAAAGAAACACGTCGAATTACATTACATGAATATATGTTTCTTGAAAATTACTTATAGCCTTTAAAGTTTAGATATCACAAAACCTGTGATCGATGTGAACGTGACACCAACTTTGTCGACAAGTTGGGTTTCAAACCGAAGCGTTTCTTTTCTAAGATGACTTTGCAACACGCATTGGCCGGTAGAGAACAAATATTCAGATGGGGGAATAGTTGAAACAGCTTGTGATGGAACACTAAACTAACTTTTCTATGCTTCTTCTAAGAATATGTTAAGTGTAAGTTTGAAGAATAGTCAATATTGATCAGCAGGAATATCACTGTGAAGAAGTCACAATCCAAACGCACTAAACCAAACCAAAGATAATAAAAAAAAGTAAACAACCAAACCAAAAGTTTGAAGGTTATGGTTTCTTGCCTTTCAAATATACAAACACGTGATTATATTTACAGGCAGTAGTGGGACAGGAAAATGTCCATGTTTGTCAAAAAGAAGTTTAGAATGTTTCAGGAAAAGTTGTAGGAAGGGGAAAGAAGAAATATTGTCTATTGATAATATTCGATTTGATAATGTAACATTACATTGAGGGTATCTTTAAATTTAAATGACCGTCTATGCTAACTCAGTTCACGAAAGTACATTAATTGTCAAACTTAAAGACTATACACACATATATGATACATTTTAGCGCTTGCACTTTTAATGTTTTTAAAGAAACTAATAGTTGATATATTATGCTAATTGAAACTAATCATTTGTGCCCATAATGATGAAATTGCTATGCATACATGGGCTGAGTAAATAGTGTCAAACAAAACCAAAGGACAGCCCACAAATAGGGGCTGCATACTTGCAGCACTGTTATAGCTCCATAAAACATAACTGAAATTGAACTATAGCAATATATATATATATATATATATATATATATATATATATATATATATATATATATATATATACACACACACATTATTGAAGTGTAAATATCTAATTCAAAATCAATTGGTGATGAGTAAAAAAATCCTTAAATTTATAAATCAGGAGAAAATCCTCAAATTAATCGATGTGTGACTATTCCTCTAACACTTTTCTGCATGTGTGATCCGAATTATTTTTTCTCCGCGTCTACGGATGAATAACAATATAGGTGGATGTGCCAGATCAGTCGTTAGATTGTATAGAATCTGATACTATTGAAGTGTCAGTATCAAACTCAAAACTAATTGGTAATAAGTAAAGGAACACTCCAACTTATAACCTATGAAAAAGTCATCAAATTAACCAACGTGAAAACTAACTTGAGTGACAAGAAGAAAGGTAAAAAACAATGAACGTCTATACAGGAGGATATACAATGATGCTTATCGTATTTAAATATTACATGAAAGAGACACCTCAAAACAACCAATCACCTTTTGTGGCTTGTGGAGATGGAACCAAAACTTCAAAGTTAAAACTGTTCATACGATACCATGTGGCTACTTCATTCACCAATCACCATTCACCAATATTACTTGTTCTCTGTCTACGTACATATCGATAAAAAAAATGCTCACGTCTCATCTATTCCTCGGCCAGACAGTTGTTGCATGACTGTAGGTTTGTGGCTATGAACGTGTCCCTGAACATATTCCTAATCCGCACGTACCCTTCGGTCTGACTTATGTTATATATTTTATTATTTTCACATTGAACTTTTTGTTTTTGCAATTTAACTTCGGATTGCGAACATATGTTGCTGAGATTTGATGACCGACTTTGACAATTTCAATTTTAAAATTTGTCAGCTGGGTTAATATTAATTGGAACATTCAATAGAATAATACATACATACACAATCTTTGCGTAGGTTTAAGCCATACATCTACTTTAAAAATGCACAGCTAGGAGTAGCAACTCCCAACCAAAATGCCACTTTTCTCAACAGCATCTTTTCGACATCATCTTGTTAAAGTCAAGGCCTACCAATCTACCGTTCTCATATAATTGGCAGTGAGGCAGGAGGAATGACTCCCTTTTCCGAAGAAAGAAGAGATGACTTGTTAGTACTTCGATAATCGTCCGATAGATCATGTAAATTTTAGAAATCAGTTAAAACACGTTAACGTTTCAAAATTTTCATTTCGAAAAATAGTACACCACTGACTCCTCAATTTGCATCTCCAGGAATTCTCTTTGTGATTGGATGTTTGAACAATTAGAATTATAAATGGATCAAGAGCGCAGCCACTGATTCATCAACTCAAATGAACTTAGGAAACAGAACAAAGGTAAACGGGGGAGTGATAATACTCTCTTCTCCAATGGCTAAATAAAAGGGAATACCAAAATCTATAGAATAGGGATGTACCATCTGAAAAATTGCAAAGGAAAATTGTGAAATCTAATATCTCACTTCGAGATGACAGCCAACAAATATATCTAAGTGGCCCCAATAATCCGTCAATAAATCCCTCAGACCTCTTCAGCTTAGTAGCTCAACAGGAAATGCCTGATAAGACACCTTATTTTTCTTACTATGGCTGATTAGCATAGATCCGTAGCATTCAGGGAGACCTAAAAGCTTCACCAGCATAAGGCACACTGCCAAGCGCTTCCTCGATACGCAGAAGCTGGAAATGAGAGTACGGTAGGTAAGAACATAAAAGTATATATACCAAAAGAAATTCATAAAAAGTAACATGTAGGTAAATGGCACTTCATGATCATCTGTCATTATTTTAGTAGCGTATATAATAGAGAGAGAAACATTACTAACACTTGATGATTATTTTTCCTAGAAAAGAATTGTACCTGATTGTACTTAGCCAAGCGTTCACTGCGGCAGGGAGCTCCTGTCTTGATCTGTGAGTGAGACAAAATTGCAAATGTTTCACAACAATGGAAAAACAGAATGTCATAAAGCAGAAATTGCAGTTTGGCCAGTTTTTGCTTCCGTTTGGTAGGCCGGCTGCGCTTGCCCAGCTGGTCGGATACTCTTTTTGTATAGTTTTTGCTTTAGTATCGTAGTTACATTTAGCGATAAAAAAAGCCAAAATTTGATGTGTTGGTTTGTACCTGTCCACTTGCCAAACCAACTGAAAGATCAGCAATAAAGTTGTCCTCAGTTTCACCACTACGGTGACTGACCATCACTCCCCATCCAGCAGCTTTGGAATCAAGGGCGGCTTGAATGGATTCAGTAACAGAACCTATCTGATTGACCTGAAATAATAGGACGAATGAATTCAGTACAATGCCTTGTTGGAGAAGGATGCTTACCTTAAAAAACATGTTACAACTCATAAATGGTCGCCAATCCAATCAGTATCAATATCTTCAGATGATTCAAGGATTCAAAATTCTACAAGCTACATTCTTTTTGCCAAGGAAATTAGAAAATGGAAATGCTAGTTTCAAAAGAGATGGAGGAAATTCATAGCCGGTTGTAGGAACTAGGATTTCGCCAATAAATAGCAGTGCCAAATATAAACATTAGCTTGCAAGGATGTACAAAAACTTTATGTAGTGTAAACAAAGTGTCCTTTGCAAACAAAAGGTACAAAAAATTAATTATTGATTTGCATATTATTTCCTCAAATTGGAAATTGAAATGGAAAGAGCATATTAATTAAGCATCTGAAAAATTTAGGAGTTTATTGAGTAATGATATATATTTGTTAGACTACACTATCTTTTCAGACATGGGGATTGAGAATTTGGCAAACAAAAAAGAATCACCGAGGGCTAAAATGTTGAAATACTACCTTAAGAAGCAAGCCATTGCAAGACTTCTTCTGAATAGCCTCAGCTATCCTTTTTGGATTTGTTACCAACAGATCATCTCCAACAAGCTGAATGTTCACTGATGACTGCAGAGCTGCCCAAGAACTCCAATCATCCTGGTCGAAAGGATCCTCAATGGAAACTATAGGAAAGTCTCTGACAAATTCTTTGTAGAGTTCACATAAGCTTTCCGCACTTAGTACATGTGCCCCATCATTAGGTTGCTTCTTGAAATTGAGGTCGTATTTTCCATCCTCGGTAAAGAACTCCGAAGCTGCTACATCCATTCCTATTTTTATCTGCATCTCAATAATAATGATAATAATCAGAGGAACGAAAACGAAAAGTCTATGTAGGTAAATGAAAATACAGGAAACAAGAAAATGGTCTTTTTGTTTCACACCTTGCCAGTGTAACCAGCCTTCTCAATAGCATCAATAAGCAGGACCAGGCCTTCTCTGTTGTCCTGAACATTTGGTGCAAAGCCTCCTTCATCTCCAACATTACACGCATCTTGCCCATATTTTGCCTTAATAATGCCTTTTAGAGTGTGATACACTGGAATATTAAGTCTATTAGAACAAGTACCATACCATTGGTGTAAATATGCAAACAAAGAACAGCATAACCAGAAGATATTCTGTCCAAACTTTTACATCAAAATAACTAATAAATTATCATAAAGAAAATGTATAAAATACCTTCACTACCCATCTGCATAGCCTCAGCAAAGGATGCAGCACCTACTGGTAATATCATAAACTCCTGCATGGCTAGGTTATTCCCAGCATGACTTCCACCATTGATTACATTGAAAGCAGGAACCGGCATAACAAGCTCCTTAGTTCCAGCTAATTCCTGAATATGTTTGTAGAGAGGAATATTTTTTGCACCAGCTCCAGCTCTGCAGACACTAAGGGATACTCCAAGAATTGCATTTGCTCCCAGTTTTGACTTATTTGGAGTTCCATCAATTTCTAGCATGATGGCATCAACTTCATTTTGGTTTCTGAAGACAAAGGATATTAGTTAGATCAGCATTCCTACTTATGTTAATACTTAATAATAATTATTGACAGAACCAAAAGAAGGGAGTGAATTTGATGTAAGGAGCAATGTGAAGGTCGCCACTCCAAACACCTCGCCAGGAGTCCACCCGACTTTGGCTGGAATCCACCAGCCAACGAACGAGAGAGAGGAAATTTGCTCCAAAAGATTCTCGTTATCTTCTCATTACTAATTTCGCCCTTTTATATCCAAACCCCTAAGCAGAGCAAACAGAGTCACAAAAACAGATAGTGACATAGCCTGTATTATATCCAAATCATGTTTCAAACACCAATTACATTAATTTGTATTAATTTTTAAACTGAACAAGTACTTATACATAGAAATTATAGAATGAGCTCAAGGTTTATCTTGAGGAAATTGAGCTCCCTCATGTTACTAATTATCCAATTGTAGGACAAATTGACTTTAAGATTTGGTGTCTGGGTAAACACCCAAATGCAATAAGGTACATTATAGCTTTTGGCAATTGAATTTCACATAAATGTCGAGAAACTAAGGGTTTTCACTAGATGCTAGATATTAAGAAATAGTAGCGACACCTAGATGCTAGGGCCGCCACATTTGGGAAGTTGCAAGATAGTGTCACAGACGTGAAAAACTGGTGTCGACCCTAAAGTCTAAGGACCATTCATAAACCTCCATTCCACTATCACTTTCTATGCTCTCTCACTTCTCCTATTCAAGACTACCATGCCCTCTTCCAAAAGCAGACAAAAGTTCACTCATTTGGACCATGTCAAGAACTCGTTTTATGTGACATTTTCACTTGTATTGTACTTGCCACACGCTCTACACTACAAAAGGTAACTAAAATCAGCTTTCACCCGACTTTGGGAATTAGGTAAATTACAATTACATCCAGACCCCACGTTTAGGACGCCAAACACAAAAATCTGGTGTCCTAAAAGGACCTTAAGTCCAAGGATCGTATTTAAACCTCTATTCCATTTCAACTCAGTTGCCACTCTCCAAGTTCCAACGTTCTTTCACTTCTCCTAGTTAAGGGTGTGACTGCCTTCCAGGAAAACTTGAGGAAGTGAGGGAACTGGACTTACCAGATGAATTCTTGTTGATTGGTTTCCAGGAAAACTCAAAAATTCTGAAACTAGAGTTCCACAAGTTCCAGGACTTCCATAATTTATATTAGATATGATTTCCGCCCCCTCCCCCCTTCCACTCAAAAACCAAAGCAAATCTAGTTCTACGCAATTTACCTAAAAATATTATTTTCTAATAATATCCAAAAAATAGATTATTTTCTCTAACTTTGTAAAAAGACACATTTCCGTACCAATCGCCAGAATTTGACTCCTGAGAACTAGAGTTATATGAACACAAGTTTTAAGAACTGGACTTTTAGATCTTCCCACGTTTTCTTCGAACCAATCATTCCCTAAGACCACTACGCCGTCTTCCAAAAGTTGACTTATGTGAAATCGTTTCAAGTGGGAATTTCACATGTACGCTACTAACTACACATCCTACACATCCTACACCACCACCACAACAACAACAAAATCAACAAAGGTGGCAGAGCTAGACCTGACGTCGACACCGACGAGCTTCGGGGCCAAGATCTCATTAATATTCCTGACGGCCTTCATCACCCCCTTCCCTCCGTACACCTTCTCATCCCCATCTCTAAGCTCCAGCGCCTCGTAGATCCCAGTGGAGGCTCCGCTGGGAACGGCGGAGCGGTAGAGGTGTCCGCCGGAGACCAGATCAACCTCGACGGTTGGGTTGCCGCGGCTGTCGATGATGTGGCGGGCCTTGACGGATCGGAGGAGGTGGTCGGCCGCGGGCGTGGAGAGGGAGCAGTGGGGGAAGAAGGAGTGGTGGGGTTTGGGGCTGGGAAGGGGTTTGGGGGAGAGGAAGGAAGGGTTCTGGAGGAGGTGGGAGGTGGTGAGAGACATTGGTGAGTCCGCCGGGGTTGGTGGAGGTTTGGGTTTGGGGTTGGTGGAGGTATGGCTGAGCATCGCTCCGGTCCGGTACTGAAAAAAAATTTAGGTCCGGACCGGAAAAAAAATTTAGGTCCGGACCGGAAAAAATTTGAAGGGTCGGACCGAAGACCGGACCGGTCCAAAAATCCGATTTTTTACCTTAAATTAAAAAAAAATTGGACCGGACCGGACCGGATCCAAATTTTTTGTTTCGGTCCGGACCGGAACCCGGACCGGTTGGTTCCGGTCCGGACCGAACCCGGACCGGACCGAGTTTTGCTCACCCCTAGGTGGAGGTGTTTGAGTGGGTTTGGGGGTTTTATATGATATTAAGGTGTTTGTTTGGGGGTTGGTGGGGTCAAGTTCAAAAAGAAGGGGCGGGTTGTTGGGACTTGGAACATGTTTAACAATGTTCGGTTACCTCGGGCACATTGTTTTTTCTCTTCGTCACATCAGCTCACCCATCTTACACTCTTTTTCTTTCATATCATTTATTAATTAAACAATTTTAATTCTTACACCACATTTAACAAATTACATTTTACATAATATTAATTGAAATTACTACTTCTAATTACTTTAACTCGAAAATATTTAACTCGAACTATTAAATCACGAAATTATTATTAGACCATACTATTAAACCACCTCGACAAGTCGTTCGGATCTTGAAATTGTTTGATCTAGAAATTTTTGAATTTTCATCACTTGAAAAAACTCAACTCATTGTAATCCAACCTGTTACCACAATAATAAAAATTTATCACCTCACATTACTAAAAAATACACAATACATTATCAATTAACTTTAATAACAAAACCTCCACTAAAATATAAAAAAAACAAAAAAATCAACGAGGGGGGGGGGGGGGGGGGGGGGGGGGGGGGCAACACGTGCCCCCCGCCCGCCCGACCCGTTAACCATGCTCTTAGGAAGTGAAGGAAGGTTGGTTGATAGCCCACTTTGGATTTCCGTGGGACATATTTTGGGTCTGGTTGGGAAAAAAATCGCGTCATATTGAAGGTTCATTTTGGTCGATCTATTCGTTGGGTTTCATACTTTAGAATTTTATTTCGTAACTTTGGACTCTAAAAGGGTGTATATTGGGTCAAATTGAATGAAAAATCACGTCAAATTCAAGGTCCGTTTTGGTCGTTCTGCTCATGGCATTTCATACTTTGGGACTTTCTTTTTGTAACTTTGGACTCAGAAAGGATGTACATTGGGTCAGATTGAATAAAAAATGAGGTTTTTGCTTGGGTACACTTGTAAAGTCTTCTTATTGGACCTTTGCTCACCCATAATTTTATATTGGTCATGTGTACTTGTGAAGTCCATATATTGCATTTATACACTTGTTTCCTTTCCCCGTCACTTTCCAACCAACTGTGTCAGTTTAATTTAACGGGACGTTTCCAACAACGATTAGCAAAGAATAATTAGTGTGTAATGTGGTTGATGTCGTCTACAGTAATCCTCACCCACAGTTAACCCTAGCTTTGTCCCCAAATTCCACCACACCCACCCTTCTCTCAATCTGACCACTTCTCTCAACCCGCACCCACCTTTTCTCCTCCTCCCAATCTACCAAGACCTCTCCTTCCACCGTCCACCCAACATCCCCCCTCTCTGAACCCGAGGTCCACCTCTCCGATCTCGGTCGCATCTACATTTCTTGAAGCCAATAGTTTGCTTCGGCTGCCTCCCGCTCCACGACATCCCCCTCTCTGAAGTCGGCCTTCTACCATGTCTTCTTCTATCGACCGCCTGTTCATTTCTCTCTCCAATGTTCCCACATGCAAATGTGGACTTCCAGCCAAGATCCAAGCGTCGAACAAGACCATCTCATTCGTCGTCGCTTCTGGGTGTGCCCTAGAGATTTCAAAGTATGTCGTCAATTTGTCCCCCTCATTTGTAGTATTTTCTTGCTAAATAGTTGGGTTATTTAGGTAAATGTTGAATTGGATTTACTGGTTTTTTAGATAAATGTTGGATTGGATTCTAGGTTTGGTTTGGTTTGATAAATATTAGATAAATGTTGGATTGGATTCACTGGTTTGGTCTTGCTGAAGAACAGAATTGTGTGTATGAAAGAAAAGATCCTTGCAGCATGTTGTTGTAAAATCCTAATTTCTAAAAAATCACACTTTTCTAATTTCAGAAAACTAAAACTCAATAAATCAATCAAGTTAAAATAAAGATTACTTATTAAGAAGAAATCAATCCAACAACTCTGATGGGTTCTTTTAAGAATATAACATTTAAATGTTTCCAGCAATAGGAGCCTTTTGCTATCGGTCTAAACCTTCAGTAAGCTCAGCATAATGTTTGCTAGCTTTATGGTATCTCTTATTGTGAGAATGTTTGCTAGCTTTTGCAGAATTGTGTACAATCTGTTTATGCTAATTAATAAGATTTACAAAGTTCATGGGAATGGTAGTTACAAAACATCAACTTTGGGAATGATATAGTTACTAGTTACTCCTTAAATTGGTACAAAGGTAAAACCTTTTGGCATTTTGTGCTTGTATTTCTTGAATTTGATTTCAAATTCTACTAGTGGTGGTGTTGATTTAGTTAACTTGTAGACGGAGAATACTACTGAATCAAATCAGTTCAATAGGACCGAGACATGAAGTGTTAATTGTTTAAAAAGATTTGACTTTTTTTTTAAAAAGTGAAGTGATAATTAATCAAGCAATATGTAGTTGTGCATATCCATGTTGTTATTGTACCAATAATTGTTAATTATTTTTGTAGAATTTAGATTCGTGCGACTTTTTTAAATGGTTTGACAACGACATGAAGAAACCGATGACGGAAAAGTTTAGTTCGATTAATGATAAAATGGGGTATTGCTTGGATGAGCTTCTCAATCTCAATGTTTGGGTAAGGGAGATGCATGCGTCGCTTCGTGAAGTGAAGCAAAATGTGTACGAGTGAATGCAGTCGCGAAGAAGGCTGACATGTTTTCTTGGTGTTTGGTGTTGTAATCCTCGCTATGTTCGTAAAGTTGGTTGTTTAGAATGAATGTGTATGTGTGTTTGGAGGTTTGGTATGTGTGTTATGTGTTAAATGTTTAGGCTTAGCTGAACTGAATGTTTAGGTGAACTAAATGTTAGGTGAACTGAATCTTTGACGTTTTAAGTTAATCTTGGGGGACATATTCATCTCCTTGTTCATTAGATCATTACTGCTTGCGTGTGATTGGGAACAATGGTGGTTAATTTAATGCAGAAATTTGATTGGAATATCTGCTTGTGTGAAAGTCTAATTGAAATTTGATTGAGAGCTTGGTTATTGCCTCTTTAATCCACTCTAGATTGGATTCTGGAGGAGTTCTGGACTCGGTATTGAGTTCTGGACAAAAGATGGACATTCTGGACTGGGTTCTGGACTGAGGAATGGTTCTTGACGGAAGATGGACACTCTGGACTGGGTTTTTTTCAAAATAAGAAGTAATACTAGTGTGGATGGATGGAGGAAGTCCAAATCCCAAAATAATCACCAAACACCATGATTTTCCAGCAATCTTAATACACAAAACATAATTTACGAACCCAAACATAAACATATATTTCAATAATGTAGGTTAAATAATCCCCATCTCCAATATCCACAACCAAATCTAACAAAATATAATATCCAAAACCAAACTTTCCGAAAATCGGATCCGAAAACCACAATAGGGAGTATTTCGAAATGCCTACCTTAGATGCCTACCAGCAAGTCCACTTCTTGTGTGCATGTTATCGAGTGGGACGACGACGATGAACTTCGCGTAAGGGTGGCTTCCGTGGATGTAGGGTTCGGGAAGAGGACGATCGGATGCGGCTGGGAGAGGTGGATGTGGGGTTCGGGAAGAGGACGATCGGGTTTAGGATTGAGAGATCGAGAGGAAGATGGTCGGGATCCGGAAGAAGAGGTGGAGGGGTTTCGAGAAGGAGAGTATGGTCTGGTTGGGGAAGAAGAGGTGGCTGGCGATAAGATCGGGAGTGGTTTTTTTTGTTGATTCATGGTTTAACAATATTAATTTGTTCATTTGGGGAGGCTTAATCATAAAACCAAACGAGACGTGATATTTGACATACGTCGTGAGATTGGGTTTAACGGGAAAACAAAGTAAGTGTATAAAAGCAAAATCTCTGATTTGCAAGTGCACATGACCAATATAATATTATAGGAGAGTAAATGTCCAATAAGAAGTGATTACAAGTGTCCCCAAGCAAAACCCCAATAAAAAATCACGTCAAATTCAGGACATGTTTTGGTTGGTCTGTTTATATGGAATTTCATACTTTTAATTTTATGTTCGTAACGATTTCATGTTGGCATTTGGTACTCCCGAGAAACAAATCCTGATTGCATCCATCCTTTCACAATGGATAGGATCCGCACATGTTAAGACTTCGGTTTTTTACGTTTGCACTGCAAACAGTTGATCAACTTGCAAGCTACATGTTACATCTCAGATGTGGTTTCAAATATCACTCCCAGGGTTCACCCGTCCGTCTCGATACACATGGTATGTTAGTATCCATGAGAGGGATGGAAGGTGTTAACTAACTTGCTTGCCTCGTATACGTCAGAACCCATGGCTTGCTTTTGGATTGGGTCGCAGGGTCAGATGTCATAAGTTCTTTTTGATGGTTTTCATAATCTTCGTAGAATAAGTTGGTACACCCAAACGGGTTTGGAGTCTTTTGACAGTTAGACGTCTGATTTACAATTTAATCTATGTCGTAGAAATGGGTCTAAATAAGTACATATGTGTTAATAAGTCACATGTTAACAAAAATTAGAAATTATACTCTAACCAAGTTTTTACAAACTACTATACAATTTAGCTCCATGTAAGGAAGTTCTCAACATCCTTCAGATATCATCTCAAATTTTGACCATTTTAAGATCCAAAAGTTACCTAGACAAATCAAAATATATTTTGACTAATTTGGCTAACCTTTGTTGATTGATACAACTAGAGAAATCAAAATATATTTAAGATAATTATGCATCAATCCTTGAAGGAACACAATTAAGAAGACAAATTAATGTCCATGCATGGAGCTTAGGAATCCTTAACAATCACAACATTCAAGAAGCAAACAATCAACAATCCAACTTTGTTCGTTTCAAACCACACATGCAAGATTAAAACACAACTAAGACAATACAACATCATCACAAACTCTCACTCCCACTTGCATCTCACCTTGTTCGTATGAACAAAGTCAAAGATAATGACAACATAGCTCCCATCCAACCTCTTAAGCACAAACCTCTCAACAAGAACATAACAAGTGAACTTATTCCAATCACCACTATCAATACTCTTACCACCATCAAAGTACTTCTCCATTCTCTCCACCACCCCTTCCCCTCCAACCCAACCCCACTTCTCCTCCTCCCACCTCATCCTCTCCACTATCATCTCACTCAACCCTAACACCTCACCTTTAGACTCCATAGCTTTAAACCACACCACCCCATCCACAACACTCCCCTCTTCTTCCACAAAATAGTCACCATGCAACAATGGTGGTCTTTGAGTCTTCACTTTGACATTCACATCCACAACATTTCCTCTGCCACCCTCATTCTCGCAACTATATATCTCCTCCCACATCTGGACTAGCGTCATCTCGTAGAACATGGTGGTCATAAGCCGATCTTTGTCTTCCAATTTGTCCTCCTTCACGAACATATAAGGGCAATACCACCTTCCCACAACAAATGGATTTGGTGTTGTGTTTTCTATGTTGGGCATGCTTTCGCGTAGGGGCTCATTGATCCCTAAGGCGTCAGTGAGGTTGCAAACAATGGACTTTGAGGTGTAAACTTTCCAACCTTTTCGACGTAGGAATGTCATGGGATGACGATCTAGGACCACCGACTTGGCTTTGAAGTGGCCGCTGGTGCATCGAGTGTCGATCTCGATTTGTTGGTGGTCGTTGGTTTGGTCGAAGGTCATCGGGTTTAGGTCCTTGAGGTGGCCGGATAGGTGGCATATTTGCATATCTTCTTCGGTCCAACATGTTGCTATTTTGCTGCAATTAGTCAAATGAGACTGATATAGACCAACCCATGAACGATATAGTATTAGCTACCTAAGTTTACTACCTTGAGTTAAGTAAGATAAGGAAGCCATCACAAAATAAGAAGACTTTATAAATAGACAAGTATAAGCTCGCGCTAAACTGAATTCGTCTTATGTATATGCTAATAAGCGTTGCAATGTCAAAGCCAACATAGAGGAGTTGGAAGATCAATTATTTGAAGACTAGACGGATATAATCAACAAAATAATATTATATATATATATATTAAAAAGGGAAAGAAACAACATAATATTATATTGTAGTACACTCTTTATAAAGCTCTAGTTACGACTTACGTGCCTTTTATCAATTTTTGGTTGAAAGCTTATATATAGTTTTATAGAGCTTAAAGTGTTAAAAGAACATACCTTTACAACGGCTCTCCATCAAGAGGCAACGCTTGGGAAATCTAAGCTTACAATAAATGTATAACGGATATAAAACCAATGTATAAATATCCCTCTCATATATGTAACAAATACAGAAAAAATAATACATTCATTCTTCTTTTGTTCTTCCCGCACCAGTTTTAATATGGTATCAGAGCACTGATCTACACAAAAATCTAGCCTCAGACTCTCCCCGGAGTTCATCATCGGCCTCACCTCATCAAGGGGGTTGAAGGTCGATCAAAATCCTCATCCAAACCCAAAAACATTTCTGACGGCAACAGAAGAAACCAACCAAAAAGCAACCCCCATCGCCTCGTCACAACACTACTCAATACCAGCAATTATTTATCATGGGCGCGTACCGCTACTCTCTCCCTCAGCGGCCGGGGGAGACTAGGCCACATCACGGGGAAGACACAAAAACCAGAAACCGATGCGTCCGACAAAGATCAAGATGAATGGCAAAACATGGACCACCAGGTGATGTCCTGGCTCCTGGCGTCCATGGAAGCATACATTGCTGAAATATTCATCTACAAAGAAAGTGCGAAAGATCTCTGGGAAGTTGTTCGAGAGCACTATGGAAAGGCTCAGAACTTCACACACATCTTCAAAATAAAGCGGGAAATCTCGCAAACTCGCCAAAATAACTGTGGAGTCACTGAGTACCTTAGTACTCTCAGAAGGGCCTGGGATGAGTTAGGGGTCTACGAACCCCCAACTACCGAAATCAAAACAATCCAACAAAGAGCAGAACAAGACCGGATCTACCAGTTTCTAGTAGGTCTAGATACAACCTTCGAAAACATCAGGAGTCAGGTGATGATGGCACCAGAACTTCCTTCCCTTGCCACAGTCACCGCCATGGTTCTCCGCGAAGAAACGCGAAGGCGAACCATGACTCATCTGCAAGGGAACTTAACAACAACTAAAGCAGAAAACCTTGCCTTTTTTGCCGGAAAAAACCAAAACCAGAATGAAAAAAAAGGTTCGGAAATCGCAAGGAAGAACACTGCGAAAACTGCAAGAAAACTGGACACAACAAAAATAACTGTTGGTTCCTCTACCCACACCTCCGACCACCAAGAAACGAAAGAAATGGGAAGGCAAATCTGATGGAGGGAGTTGCCGGCAGCATCGCACAACCCAACAGGAGCAGCGGCTGCCGAATCGACTTCTCCAGAAACCCTAACCCTTCGAATTCCGCTGAGAAGAATGTGTTTTATACCAACACGCCTGGATCCACCGACCCGCTTCAACCGATTGCTCATATCCGCTCCGATCCCGGATCTTCCGGATCCGACTTACTCGGGTCAACCAGTGGATCCATCAATCCGCACCAATTAAGCACCTTGGTGGACCAACTTAATGTTTTGTTGCAAAACAACCCTCCTGCTTCAGGTAATTGCTCAGGTATAAAACAGAATCCATTTTTTGCTAATTTTTCTGGCTTATCTACCAAATCAAATAAACATTGGATTGTTGATACCGGTGCTACAGATCATATGACCGGTAATCCAAAGCTACTTAGTAACATTAACCAAAATTTAAGATTGTTAAATAATTTTGTCAGTGTTGCAAATGGAGATAAAATTCAAATTCAAGGAATAGGAAAAGCAAATTTAATTAATAACACATGTGACAATATTTTGTATATTCCTAACCTTAATGCTAACCTAATTTCGGTTGCCAAGATTACTACTGAAGTCAATTGTAATGTAATTTTCTCTCCTAATAATGTGTTTTTTCAGGATCGTACCACAGGGAGGATGATTGGTAAAGGCATCCTCACAAATGGTTTATATGTCCTTGAAACAAACAAAAAGGCATATCATACCCAAACTCTTGATAATCATCTTCTCTGGCATAGGCGAATGGGTCATCCATCATCAAATGTGCTAAAAAATCTTTTTCCATGTTTTAAATATAATTTACTATGTGATGTGTGTCGTTTTGCCAAACAAACCCGATTACCGTTTCCAAATTCTAGCACAAAAACTTATGTTCCATTTACCATTATTCACTCCGATATTTGGGGACCTGCTCCCAAAGAATCTTACACTGGTTTTCAATATTTTATTAGTTTTATTGATGATTTTTCTAGAACCACCTGGATTTACTTATTAAAACATAAATCTGATGTTTATCCAGTGTTTTGTGAATTTTTACGTTTTATTGAAAATATGTTTGATGCACAAATTAAAGTTTTTAGATCCGATAATGGCTCCGAATATATGAGCAATATGTTTCAAAGTCTTTTAAAACAAAAAGGTATTTTTCATCAAACGTCCTGTATAAATACACCACAACAAAACGGGCTTTCAGAACGAAAAAATCGACACCTTTTAAATGTTACTCGATCTCTCCTTTTTCAGAATAATGTTCCCACACAATTCTGGTCTGATGCTGTTCTCACTGCTGCTTATATCATTAATCACATTCCTAGTCCTACAATTGATAATAGAAAACCTTTAGAACTCTTGTACACTAAAGAAATTAATATTAATCATCTTAAGGTCTTTGGATGTACATGTTTTGTTCACAAAAAACGTGAACACAAACTTGATTACACCTCGGTTAAATACATTTTCTTAGGATATTCCTTCAAGAAGAAAGGATACAAATGCTATGATCCAAAAGACAAGAAATTTTATGTCTCTAGAGACGTTTCCTTCTTTGAAACTGAACCTTTCTTTAAAAAATCTACCACTGAAAATACCTCCACTACCTCTGTTCTACCAATCTTTCCTCAAGAGATATCCGCTGCCTCAACCATTCCCGAGGAAGGAAACGAACAAAACAATGACGGAGAAGAAGAGCAAAGAGAGGGAGAAGACGGAGAAGAAGAGCAAAGGGAAGAAGAAGACGGAGAAGAAGAGCAAAGGGAAGAAGAACCTCCGAGAAGATCCTCTCGTCCTTCGCGCCCCCCTCCTAGATTTAATGACTATATTCTTTCACACGTCACTTACCCTATTCAGAACCACTTATCCTATCACCAATTCTCATCCAATCATCAGGCCTTATTAGGAAAGCTAGAACAAAATAAGGAACCAACAACATATCAAGAGGCTATAGGTAGCCAAAATTGGAAGAAAACCATGAATGATGAGTTACGTGCCTTAGAGTCCAACCAAACTTGGACTTTGGTTCCTCTACAACCCGACATAAAACCTGTTGGTTGCAGATGGGTCTACAAAATCAAATATCATAGGAATGGCGAAATAGAAAGATATAAAGCCTGTCTTGTAGCTAAAGGCTACACTCAAACCTATGGTCTTGACTATCTAGAAACTTTTGATCCCGTAGCCAAAATGAACACTGTTCGGGTCCTCCTATCAATTGCAGTTAACCAAGGTTGGAATCTCTTCCAAATGGATGTTAAAAATGCTTTTCTACAGGGAAACCTTGAAGAAGAAGTTTATATGACTCCACCACCAGGCTACACCACACATCCAAATCAGGTATGCAAGCTTCATAAGTCTATATATGGACTAAAACAATCACCTCGAACCTGGTACGCCAAACTTAGTCTCTCTCTTATTAGTTATGGATTCATTAAAAGTTCTGCTGATGCATCGATGTTTACAAAACATAGTCATAATACCACTATCATCGTGCTCATCTATGTTGATGATATTATTATAACCGGAAATAATGATCACAAAATCACCTTAGTCAAGGAATATCTAAAATCAAAGTTTGACATAAAAGACTTAGGGTATATGAAATATTTTTTAGGAATAGAAATTGCACACTCCAAGAAAGGTATATTCCTTTCCCAACGAAAATACACCCTAGATCTACTCAAAGAAACTGGGAAACTAGGATCAAAACCCACAACTACACCAATAGAAATCAACAAAAAACTAGGACCAACAGATGACACCCCTCTAACTAATATTAGACAATTCCAAAGATTAGTAGGAAAGCTCATCTATCTCACTGTTACTCGACCCGACATTACTTATGCTGTTAGTCTAATAAGTCAATTCATGCATACTCCTCACACTCATCACTTAGATTTGGTAAACAGAATCCTATGCTATCTTAAAGGAACCCCTGGACAAGGACTCTGAATGAAACCTAATAACTCTAACTCAATAATTGGATATTCCGATGCAGATTGGGCTGGGAGCCATGATCGGAGATCAACCACTGGTTTTTGCACCTTTGTAGGAGGCAACTTAGTTACATGGCGAAGTAAGAAACAAAATGTCGTCGCACGATCTAGTGCAGAAGCAGAATATCGAGGGATGACATCCACCACCAGCGAATTAATCTGGCTCAGGCAACTCCTCAAAGACATGAATATCACAACTCAGGAACCTACAAAGATGTTCTGTGATAACAATGCAGCACGACACATTGCCACAAATCCTGTCTTCCACGAAAGGACCAAGCATATAGAAGTTGACTGTCATTTCATCAGGGAGAAAATACAGTCAAAACAAATTGAAGTTCCCTATGTCTCAAGCAAATAACAACTCGCAGACATCTTCACCAAAGCACTTGATCACAGAACTTTTTCCAATATTCTCTTCAAGTTGGGATCTGTCAACCCTTTCCAGACACAACTTGAGGAGGTGTGTTAAAAGAACATACCTTTACAACGGCTCTCCATCAAGAGGCAACGCTTGAGAAATCTAAGCTTACAATAAATGTATAACGGATATAAAACCAATGTATAAATATCCCTCTCATATATGTAACAAATACAGAAAAAATAATACATTCATTCTTCTTCTGTTCTTCCCACACCAGTTTTAATATAAAGTCTTAGTCGCTGATTCGATTCATCAACACCCTTGCTTAAGTATAACTTGTGATGACTTATAAAATGCGACAGGAAATGTTAAAAATTGTCCACGTGTAAACTATTTTTGTCTCAACTGAATTGACTAGTTTTATGGTGAAAACTCAGGATTTACTATGTCCTCAAAGTAGTTTAGTTTCTGGTCCTCTAATCCAACACCATTAGGGCCTCGTTCTACGTTTCAAAATTTGCTAACATGAATTAAAATTAAATGGATCTGATGCGCAAATCATGTAACTTTTCATCATCTTCTTCCATCCTACATGTTCAACTTATTCTTCAGAAGAAAGTTTCATGCATGGATCATAAAGGGAATATTGCAAACAGTTCAAAAGACAACGACCAATTAGATCAAAAAAACATTACCTAACAATAAATCACAGTAGAGACACGTTCAAGTTGTTACAGAGATTAGGATGTTACTTCTCCATGTCAAGATGTGTTGGTAATTATAGCACTTTTAGGACGATCATATGTGAGTCGACACACAGTTATATGAATTTAAGAGATGCAAATACTTAGCTAGCTTTCTTGTTAGTGTAGATGTCTAGCCTGAGCTATATTTGGAATACATATTATATGCTTATAGGAAAGATTGGGATATGTTTCTATTTATTCTGAAAAATAATGTTTAAGAGTATTTCTGGACCGCTTTTTTTAAATCTAGACAGTGAAGTAAAAGAAATGATTGTTGATACTGCATTGACCATCGCCTAATCTAACTACTTAGACACAAAAAAACACAAAAAAGTAAATTAACATACCCCATTCCTATGCATTCAAAATCAAACAACCCAAGATTATATTTCCAACTTATAAATAATTAACGTTCAACAGTTAATTACACTCAATTACGTACCCTTTGTATTTCCCTCTCGCGATGACAACGTAGTAACGCCGATTGGGTAGGGACTGACCGGCCACCGGAATGAAGAAGACGTCGTCGTGGTTGATGACCCAAGCCATGCCAAGGTGCTCCCTATGTTCGATGGTCAGAAGCCGATTTTGAGGTATGAAAAGGTTCCTTAGGCGTGTGTCGTCCAAGCACATCCTAAACCAGCGCCCTAGCTTCCCCACCTCGCCTTCATTGTCTTGGAGCACCAAGTAGCCGGAACCCGGCCCTTCCGGTGCCGGTGTCACCGTCACCGTGCCCTCCGGCGGGATCCTGTAGAGGGAGGCCCTCCTTGTCACATACATGTTTGGTTAGTATGTTCAAGTTGGGAAGTTGGAGAGGAGAGAGAGATGTTAATTGCTAGTAAGAGATTATTATGATTTAGGTTTGCAAGGTCTGTTTGAGGATATATAGACTTATAAAGTCATGAATTTGAATAGTGAGATATTTTCTTAAGTTAATCTCGAGGTGATTGATTCCTAAAAAAAATTGAAAATTGGGTTTCTTGATTTCTAAACATGATTTGTTAATTGTTAGTGCTTGGTTGGTAATAATTAAATTTGGGATAATGGATTTTGATTACTTGGAAATTAGTTGTAATTAAGGACGACTTCAAGCATTTCATTCTCATCCTATATGTCCTTTAGAAAATTAAACAATGACATGTACAAAACTAGATGAAACATTGTACGTCTAACTAAACATTTGTATGATTGTATCAAACAGCAACTTGAGCGTTGATTCATCCTATAATAATGCCAAATAGTTTTGAAGTTAGGCATGACACTACGAAAATATCGATCGAATAATTAAGACAAATCGGATAAACATTGATTGAGAGCCCACCAAGCTATTTTGTTAGTTTTATGCATCATTTTCATGTCTACTCGAAACGTATAGAGACGTTAAAGTGAACCGACAACATGATCAAATATATAATTATGGGTAAGAGATTATCGCTATTTTGTTATGCTTCACGATCGCCGATCAAACTTGGTCGCACATCAGGAGATCATGACGAAATTCAATTTTTTTAAATCTTTTTGGAGTTTGAATCTACGTGCTCAATTGTGGCCAAAACAAAACTGTGGACGCAAGTATGTATTCAGTTACAACCAACAAATAAGGAAGAACTTGATATATGCGTTAGGATAAGCCCATCGTCGATTTTTGCTGGAAATAGATATTGGAAACTGTGGGCAATATTACAAGACACTATTTTTGTTTGATAAAATATAGTTAACATATTTCTTAACGAATGTTGCCAGATTGGATCATACCTATATCCAACATTCAACGCTTTGTGATATGTAAGTTTTCAATCACAATGACAACTCGCAATTGGAAACATAAACGTATATATTTTTATGAATACTTTTATACTTCTGGATCGAGTTGTAATAATATGATCGTCTAATGGCTCCAAAGAACGTTGGTGTCATGCTTAATTTCTCAAGTGTGAAGGCCAACTCTAGATCAGATGTTGCATTTAACAGCAAACAATAGATGAAGGCTGTGTTTCAACAACGACCGGCTCCGACTAGAAGTACTCCTGATTAGGAGTCATTGACTTGAAGTCGGTGGTGATTGTTAGGGTGAGTGACTTTTAGTCGGATGATTGCAATTTTTTCATCTGTTAACACAACTTGAAGTCGGTATTTAAATTTGCTCAATTACCAAAATAATCTATTTTTGAAATAATCAAATAGTATAAGTAAGCCATGCTATTTGCTGACCATGACGTGATGTTTGTTTAATCTTTGAAAAAAATAACATTAATAAATGATTCATCCTATTATAATAAATGAAAAAATATTACAACATAAGAAAGATATATTTAGTAACAAAGATACATGCATGTCATAATTTGGTTTATATTTCTTTGTAATGAATATATTGTTTCTCATTGTGTACGAGGCAAATAAGTAATCCTACATCTCCTACTCGCCAGATTAGATTCGGTGGGAATCACAACACTACTAGAAAAATAAGTTTCACCACAGCACTACTAGAAAATAAGTTTCACCGACGAATATCTTTCAGTGAACTATCTATCGGTGGAAGTACATTTCCATCGGCGGATCAAATTATTCGTTGGTGATAATATATACTGACAGATATGCTAACTATCACCGACGAATAGGTTCCGTCGCAACATATATTTTCATCGATTTTATCATGTGAGTAACATACACCGTCGGATAACTACCGTTGGTGTATGTTTTTGAAAAATTATATGACAGAAAAATAATTTTTTTTGGCAGAAAAAAACAACACCGACAGGTCAATTTCTATACACCGACGTATCCGCCGATCCATACATACGAATATACATCGACAGATATGTTTCGTCAGTGTACCTTTCGAAAAAAGATCATTAAAGAACTTAATCACCCCATCAAAAACAACAGATATATAATATCACATTCATCGACGGAAAACTTCCGTCGGGGAAACGTTATATCAGTAGCCCAATACGGGTTTCCCTTATACTCTCCTCTCCTCTTAATCCCTAACTCCCCCATTGCCGCCACATCTCCCCGTCGCCACCCACAAGCCCCATCGACTCGTCGCTTCCACCTCCTCGACTCGCCACCCCCTCCTCCTCGTAACTTGCACCGCCGTCTCCTCCTCGACACACCGTTGTTTCCTCCACGTCTTGTCGCCGCCACCGCTGCTGGAATGTTTAGGGTTTGTGGTGTAGTTAGGATTTTTTATTTTGATTTTGTGAATGTACGTGGTCTCCTAATATTTCTTACTGATATCAGTAAAAATTATCTTGTACTCTACTGATACTTTTATCCTAATGTACATAACTTAGAAAATATACATGTCTTCGTTTTACGTTTTGATGATTATGGCTTAGGTTTAGTTCCTCCATATTTAGCGAATGCAAATTTAACTTCTTCTGATAACCTCAGTCTCAGTCTGTGGTATTTCAATTGATCATGAATCAGTAAATTTACAGATAGGTCTACTTATCACCAAGTACACATGGAATCATCAACATAACCTTCCAAACTTAAATAGTTCAACAACGCGTTATAAATTGCTATGATTAAAAATTGTGGGAATAGACATGTTGTAATAACCTAATCTAAACACCTAAATTAAACTAAACTAAACCTAATTAACCTAATTAAGCTTTGATTAGTGAAGCATGAGGTGGCTTGTTTTGATTGGAAGATTGGGAGGTGAATTGAAGATAAACTTGGATTCTTGTATAAATAGGGTTGAGGTTAAGGAAAACGTTTTTCTTGATCATTTGTGTTCTTCAGTAAGTGAGAGAGATTTTCGGAGAAGAGTTTGGAGAGAAGAAGAAGTGAAGGAGAAGAAGAAGAGAAGAAGAAGAAGAGGAGAAGAAGAAGAAGAGTTGAGTAGAGGTTGCCAAAGCTTGGGAGGCTTCTTCACTCGACCAAAAGGTATGCCAAATCTTCAATATAACTCACTTATGCCTTGTGAGTGTTGGGGATCGATGTTGGTGTCGAATTCCCCGTCGGATTTCAACCAATTCAGAGGTTGAAGACGACGATCGGTCGACCGGTGCCTGTGGGCAGTCGACCGATCCTATTATTATATTGATGTTTACCCGCGAACGGTCGAACGATGTCCTTGGACGGTCGACCGTTATGCCAGATTTGTGCGGGAAAAAGGGGTTATGCTGTTATCGGTCGAACGGGACCACTTAGCCGGTCGACCGAAAAACAATGAGAATGGGTGGGTTGGGGGTTTTGACTTATTAAACGGTCGAACGCCCTTAACCTTGTTCGATCGATCTATTCGATGCTAAGTCGGTTGGGAGCTTTGACCATCAAAACGGTCGACCGCTCTTTAACTTTCGGTCGACCGACTGAGCATTTTAATTAAGCAGTAGAGTGCCTGTGATGTTTCGTTCGAACTGTATAGCAGTTCCGGTCGACCGAATGTCACTTGGGCAAGATACTGAGTTTTCCTGTTATCGGTTGAACGACCCCTTGGTTCGACCGATCGGATATATATATTATATAAAATTGTATAGCATAGACCATCCAAACGGTCGACCGCTAGATGACTTTTGTTCGACCGATTGGTCGGTAATTCGGTTGGCATGGTTTGACCGGTAGACTTGTTTGTACAGTACTGTGTACTGTGTGGGGGACAGGTCGACCGGTGTGCTTTTAGCGGTCGACCGATCTGCCGCAGGTTGGTGGATTTATCCACACGCGATCCGTTGAGTATAGGTCGACTACCGGCTCCGAGGCGACAGTTGATTACCGGCTTTGAGAGCTACGGATTTCACCTTCGACGAAGGCGTATTATTGTACTACCATTTTCCTCTCTTACCGAGCGGGGTGTGAGGGATGTGTGCCGTAAACCTTGGGCAGTTTGCGAGGGTTTAGCGGTAGGCCGAGGATGTTCCGGCAGGGTGCGCGCTTGGCGGCTCTTGGGGGAGCAGCGGCTGTCGTCTGACCCAAGTTGTGTATTCGGCGGGCTGACTCGCTCCTTGGGTGGCGGCGTGTACCGGGGGTTCCTTCCTGCACTTTTTGGGGAGCAGTGGTGTCGACTGACCCTTGTGAGGCAGCGGTGGACTGACTTGACCCTAGTGGCAGGAGTGGTTCAGTGCCGCGGAGGCGGTGAGGGCATTATTGTGGGCCCGAGGTGGATGATCATGTGCATAGCATTGCATTGTCTTTAATTCCTTTTTATATTTTTTGGAGGTTTGGTATACGGGGTTCCTTCAGGGAACTCAGGCATGTTTGTTTGTTTTCATTTCAGGTAGCGAGCAGGTTTAGAGTCAGGTGGTGACCGAGGACGGTGCCCCCATGATTAGATCCTGTTCTCCTTGTTATCTTCTTTTGTTTGAGGTAGTGATTATATGTACATTCACTTTTGTTGTAATTACAGTTGACTCATTTACATAGTTTGACTTCCACGTGGGTCTGTATCTTATATATTCTATATATATGTTAGTTTGTTTTTCCGTGACGTGCCCCGTGTTGACCGTTGACGGTCCTTATTATTGTTTAAATTTTCTTTTGTTTTCGGGTATGTTACATATGTGACCTTGTAGATATCATTGACTTTTTGATTCGGCTTTTGGAAGCAACAATGTAATCTAGAAATTATTCCTCCTCCCTCCTGCCTTCCGTGTAAACCTGGAACCGGGCCGTGTCGGCACTGCAAGGCAAGCCAGCGCGGGCCGGGCTGATGTCGTTCTGGTACGGTTGGGCTCCAACGGCTCTGAGAGCCGTTGGAGCTGACGTCAACGCCAACGGCTCTCAGAGCCATTGGTGATTTTTTTTAATTCATAAACTACCATTTTTCTACCTTATATAAACCCCCGACCCATCTCATTCTTTTCACATAAATCTCTCCAAATCTTCAAATATTCTCTAATTGTTTTGATTTTGGTGGAGACGAGTCGAGTTTGAGCTAAAGTGTGAAGCCAAAAGCTACAAGCGGACCGCTGACAGCCGATTTTGGGACTTCTTTGCTCTTCATTTCCAAGGTTTTTCTAATCTTTTGTAGTTAATTTTAGTTAATCAACCATAATCATGACTTATTCATTTATGAAAAAAAATCACTTCTCATTTGCATATTTAGTCATTTCCATAGCTTTATCATCTGATTCTAAAGATATGATAACCGACCACCTCCCCCTCATTTTAATCCACGTAAGAGAAAATGTAATACAGGTACTAGAAAAAAAAACTAGTCCAATATGGGTTGATTTTGATCAGGGCTACGATGATAAGGGTAAACCAACTGCTACTTGTAAATGGTGTGGTCACGTATATTCGGCTGAGTCTAGTGGAGCAACCAGTCATTTAGGTAGACATCAACTTTCATGTAAAGTTAAGAATAATCCTGCATCGGAAGTGGATTCATGTCAATCGGTTTTAGACACAGCTAGTGGAACTTTAAATTTCAGAAAATATTGTCCAATTAAAGGTAAAGAGATAATTATTGATTTCATAATTAGAAATGAACTACCATTTAACATATGTGAATCTAAAGGCCTTAGAGAAGCAATTCTCTACCATAATCCACAATTTAAACCATTTTCTAGAAGAACATAAAAATATTGCATTTGATAAATTCGGTAAAGAAAGATAAATCATGATTAGTTATTTTTCATCAATGAACAATAAGGTAGCATTAATTGTGACGTTTGGACCGGTTCAACTAATTTCCTTACCGTTGCGTAACTAATTATTTAGATGATTCATGGTGTTTAGTTTAAAAAAATCATTTCTTTTTTACCTATTTTGCATCCACACACTACCAAAGTTATATTTGATCACATTAAAGATATTATCGTAGCTAATAATCTTGAAAATAAAGTTTGTACAATTGTATTTGATAATGCTACTAACAATAGTTCTGAAATACAAATGCTTTTTAATTATTGTCGTCCACTTGTAGATGGTTTATTTTTTCATATTAGATGTGTTTGCCACGCTTTGAACTTAGTGGTACAAGATGGACCTAGCATAATTAAACCTTACTTAGAAAATGTTAGGAATGCAATTGCTTATCTTGGTTGTAGTAGTATATCTAGATATTAGAAATTTAGGGAATATGTGCATATAATGAAATTAAACCTAAGAAGTTTAAATTAGATGTCCCTCATAAATGAAATTCTACATATGAAATGTTAAAATGTTGTTTTCCTTATCATCTTGCAATTTCAACTTTTTACAATGAAGAACAAATGAGTACGTGTTTTCGATTTAGATTGGAATAATTGTCAAATTATGCATGATTTTTTAAAGCCTTTTTTTACATTCACTACTAGATTAAGTGGACGGTATTATCCCACCTCTAACATATTTATCTATGAATTACTTCCAACTACTAAAGTATTTGCAAAATAAAGGCACAATGTTGATTTTGTTGAAATTTTGTATGTAATGGAGGCTAAATTTAATAAATATTGGAATCCTCCTCCATTTAGTTTTTGTTTAGCTTTTATTATGGATCCTAAATTTAAGAATAATGGTTTATAAGTTTTCTTAGAACATTTTTTTGCAAATATGAATTATGAAAATTTCCAAAATCATGTAGATAGATGTAGTCTTTGTTAATCAAATATTTTGAAGTATATGAAAGACTATATAATGTAAATCATGTTCAAATTTTACTAGTTCATCATCACAGCCACCTCCAACTACACTGCATTCAGATGATGACGACTTCCAATGGAATTGGTTAAGTCAAAAGAAGGTAAAATCGATACCCAAAATGAATTAACTGCGTATTTAAACACTGAACTTTACTTAAGTATGGCTGAGTTAAAATCTTTTGACGTTTTGGGTTGGTGGAGAAAAACCAGGTAGGTTTTCACTAGTCCCCTTGATGGCTCGAGACTTATTATGTCCTCCGGCGTCAACTGTCACTACTTCAGAAAAGGGAATATACGTCGGATGTACAAGGGTATATACGTCGGATATAAGCACTCCCAGATCTGACGTCTATGTGTGCGTCGTCTATACATAGACGTCGGACGTGAGAAATCCGACGTCTATTCCTAACAATGTAGACGTCAGACGAATAGACGTCGGCCTTTAACTACGACCGACGTCTATTTTTTAGGTATAGACGTCGATGAAATAAAGGACGACGTCTATTCTTAAAGAATAGACGTCGGAGCATACATAAAGCCGACGTCTATTCCTTTTTTCAGAGGAATACACGTCGACTAATACAAACATCCGACGTCTATTCTTAAACCTGGACAAAAAAAAGCATCCTGCAAATTTGTATTTAGTCATCGTATTCGTGTACATACAACCTGCATCAAATTCGTTCACATATGCTCACACTTTCATCCACATGTACATACAAGCACAAACACACAAGCATACATGCACAAACACAAACATACAACCATACATGCACAAACATACAAGCATACATTAATATCTAAAATTCAAAAACAATTGAGGCGATTAATTCATTCAACACACTTGCAATTAATTCATAAACAATTGGCATTCATTCTAAAATTGAGGCGATTATATTAAGGCATAAATTGTAGGTTTGTAATACAAGTGCACTTGTTAACTAAATTACAAAAAATACTAGTGACAGGAGAACCTCTTAGTTCATCAACATGTTTCTGATAAAATAGCGAGTCCATCGGTCGCGAGTTTTATCGAGCTCTTGTTGCGAGAATGGATCACTACTTTTTGGGAAGACCTATCAAAAAAATACAAGTAAATTTTTTAATAACTAGATATTGAAACTACAACTATACAATTAAATAAAGATCTACATTACCTCGGATAGGCATACGTCTTGAGTTGCCAATTCGAAGATTTCCTCCATATATTTTATCACGTAGTAACCACATTCCGTATTTCCAACCTGCTTCCGGTACTACAAACATAGAAATTCGCTAAATATATGTTCCTAACTTAATTAACAAAAATGGGAGAGAACGTACTCTCATTCCATGCCATGTTATTACTGCTTTTGTGGTTGTTCTCCTGCCACCTAAAGCTCTGTAAACCTTAATTGCCCTGAGTAGCACAAGTTAAACTTTCATTCAATAATACTAATAAAAATCCACGAATTACAAATACGATGACTAAAACGAACTTACAAATTTAGAAGTTTCTTTATTGAGTCCCTTGGTTTATTCGACCCCAACGGATCAAACCAATATGCTGAATTAGTCGTGGGGCATACAACGACAAGCATCCAATGAGCCCTGTTATATATATAATTAGAAGCTTATTACAAAATAAAATTCCACTTTGAATTACAAAGTTTACCTCTCATGATAAGGGAGCAGATAATATCTTTTGTCTTCTTCTTTCAAGAAAGTCCCAAGCTGACCCGATTTATCATCATTCCCGTATATATATGTAGATGGATTGATAAATCCAAATACTTGATCGTCGGGAAAGACTGACCTTCTGGCGTCATAAAGATGTCTACAAGTATAAAAATTATACTTTATTACAGTTTCGATAAAATTATTCAATATATTTCATTGTATACCAAAGAAAACACTTACTTCACTTACACATCGATAATCATGATACACAATGAATCCATCGCCAAGAACTGCATGATATCCTCTTTGGTGACGTACAAAGCCGGATGCAACCCTTTATCCCCCTCCTCCAACTCCAAGCTACTTAAGGATTGTGCTTCCCGACCTACCATACATTGATATGACATTTTGCACCTACTTGGAAGCGAATTAATGTTGATCGGAGATTGGTTGTTTGACCCTTTGCTCCGGGGGCTTGACACCTTACAGATATATATACAACCGTTAAAATACAATTGTTAACAAATTTGAAGTTTAAAGTCTTTTAAATTTAAATTATACCTCATGTTTGTCGTTTAGCTCTACTAAATAACTAGGCCACCGCACGAACCCACTGATAGCATCGCCGAGAGTAACAATCTCTTCTTCCGGAAAATGCACAAAAGCATCAGCATCTAAGCAACTCTCAACTGCAACCTTCACTTATCCCTCTCCTACCTCTGTGAAGTGGTGTCTGGAGATGTTATAAACTTTTCCGTGTCCCATCAATCTTCGATCATGGTCTTCGACAAATAAAGCACATCTAGATCCATCCACGAACTTTCCAAACGAGGGACCCCCGACGAGGGCCAATTCTCGAGAATGAGACACAAAATCATATTGTCGATCGGGGTGGAACACTGGCAGCACTGGAGGAGTAGTCTCCGTGGAAGAACCGGTCCTACAATGGGTAGGAGAAGTAGGCAAATCACGATCCAATCTCTCCAAAACTGGTTGCAACGTATTCTTCAAATCTGCGATCTCTTGTTAGCATTTGGTATGACCAGTCGACGAAGTAGACCGTTGAGTCTTTCCATAATATTGTCGAAGTCCAACTTTACTCCCTACCCTGCACACGACCGGGGTGTTCGTCGTTTCCCAAGGGCTCGCGTAGAATATCATTCCGACCATCGGAAGCAAATTCTACATGAGATTCTCTCAACTTCAGAGAGTCCTAAGTTAAAATATATATTTACCAACAATTGAAAAATATAAAATTAATGAATCTGTATTAATAACATATATAAGTGATGCAACTTATTATCTTCGAGCCGATCGCTTGCGACTCGTCTGTGACGTACTCCCCTTTGGAGTTTACTCTTGCTCTCTTCCAAGAATCACAACGAGCTACGGGAGAAGGAGGAGATAGGTTACTTGCTTTCTCCTCACTCATACCGGAGTCAATTACCTCTTGTTTCTTTACAGAAATTTTTTCAGCCATCATTAGTGCTTCTAACTTTTGGTACCCCGCTCGAGACATACGATGTGTATACTTGTTAGAAGATCTAATCTTTTGGTTTTTGGCTTGGATGACCTAAAATCAAGTTTATTAGATTGTCACTTAAAACAATAACTAAAAAGTTTATTTTGCTTAGTTATTATATTCTAAATTAAACTCAGTTACCTCAAACTCTGGGCTATCTCTGGATTTTCTGAATTGCTCCCGTTGATTCTGAGTGATAAAGTTATAGACATCGCATGAATTTCTATCATGGTAGTCTCCGAATATGTACTTGTTTGTTAAATTTGTTTTAAAATCCCTCCAACGAACTAACATGTATGTCATCGAATTTTTCTTCAACTTGTCAGTGGATTGGAACTCAAAAGATTCCTACAACACGTTAACTTTATATATATCAAAAGTTCGAGTAAAACTATAGAAATTTATAATGGAATCATTACCTGCACGTTATCCCATATTGTGTCCTTCAACTTCTCATCTACATTGACCCAACTCGATAAACAAATGTCAACTTTGACCCTCGCTAAGGTACCCAGATAACTTTTCCAATTATCAGACAGCATGCCTATTGGCTCAAGACGGTCATCAAACTGGATTGGAACTCTACCGTCTCTATTTCTTCTCCCCGCGAATTCTTTCATGAGACAATGACCTCGTGAACTGTATGTCTTCGAGCCTTCAAACTCCGAGGGAGTGTGTTTCTTTTTCGGAGCCATGATACTATAAAAGATAAACGCAAGGCATTAAAAAATAAAAGGTCAAGACATTAAATGACTATTACAATGTGTTACAAATGAAAATTTGCACCATTACTGTTTTCTTCCTTACTGGATTTTCAATCCATATACCTTCACCGTGGTACTCTCTAAACATACAAGTCTCAACATTTATTTTTTCGTCTACTGAGTTCAACTCAGGTGCTTGCTTAGAGAAAGGTGGTGTCTCTTCATACTCAATCAAACTATCATCTGATAAATTTTTTTTCTTCCCTTCCAGAATTACTGCCCATTTCTTATCACATGGATCAACCACATAGAAGACTTGTTTCGCTTTGGAAGTGAGAATAAAAGGTTCTCCTTTATACCTTGTTTTTGAAAAATCAATTAAAGTGAACCCATAGTCATCCATTCAAACTCCAATTTTATTATCAGCCCACTTGCATCTAAATACATGTACTTTCAATTTAACAAAGTCTAGCTCCCATATGTCTTCAATTACACCATTATAGGACATGTCGGCGTATACACGATTCTTGTCTTTAGAACTAGACACATGCAAAGACTCTGCTATTAAGGTGACGCCACTGTTCTGAACAACACTTTTCGTATCTTCACAGACTGTGTAGAAAGAATATCCATTGATATCATAACCACCGTAACTTATAACAACAGAATGCGGACCGTAGGCCAACCATTGTATTGTCTCAGAAACATCACGCTTGTAAGCCAGATTTTTGAACCAAGAGATGAAATTTTTATTGTGACTATTAACTACTTGTTGATCAATCCACAAAGGATTTCTTTCCTTTAGAAACTTCATGTGTTCATTTAGGTAATGTTGAACTTCATTAGAATTGCACAGCACATAAAAATATGTTGTCATTAAGTCCTTGCCATTTGGATTTAACATTTTCATCCCACGTGTCCCTTTACCATTGGCACGTTTATCATGACGATTCTTTGGAAGTCCAACAGTTTTGGTGTTTGCTAGATATCCAATGCAAAACTCAATCCCCACAAGTTTCAAATACATCATAACAACAAGACTACTGATATTTGAAGAATAACCTTGTGGAACTCTTACATCGTGCGAACACTGACAGAGAATTCCTTTCTCCTTTCGAGACAATGTATAACTAGCTGGAGGTAAGTAATTCCGGTCTCCTTTCTTCTATGGTGCCAACATTGCTCGTATACCAAGATCAACAAGATCAAGTCTTGCATTATATCCGTCTTTGGTTTTACCAGGTATGTTCAACAGAGTGCCAACAAGACTATCACAAACGTTTTTCTCTACGTGCATCACATCAATACAATGTCTAACTTCTAAAGTTTTCCTGTAAGGGAGATCAAAAAATATGAATCTTTTTTTCCAACTACTTTTATCGGTTGCTCGTTTGTACGGTTTTCCAAATTCACATTCAATTTTCATTACACGTTCGTACACCTTTTCGACGCTGATTTCAACTGGCGGATTCTGAAACTCCTGTTTTCCGTTAAATGTCTTCTTCAACCTACGATAAGGATGGGAGTTCGGCAAAAATCTTCGATGACCAAGATAGACGGTCTTAGAATCATTAATTAGTTGCAAAGAGCATGTTTTTTTTTCGCAAATTGGACAAGCTTTGTGACATTTGACTAAATATCCAGACAGATTACCTAAAGCTGGAAAGTCATTAATCGTGCAAAATATCATTGCCCACATTACGAACGACTCCTGACGATAAGAATCAAAAACTGACTCTCCGTCGTCCCACAATCTCTTTAGGTCATCAATTAAAGGTCTTAAATACACATCGATGTCGTTTCCAGGTTATTTCGGACCAGAAATCATTAAGGACAACATGATATATTTGCGTTTCATGCATAATCACGGGGGAAGATTGTAAATTACAAGCAGAACAAGCCAAGAACTGTGAATGCTACTGAAACTACTGAAATGATTCATTCAGTCAGTACAAAGTCCAAGTCGTACATTCTTGGATTCTTCACCAAACACAGGAAAGTTGAAATCTATTTTTTGCCACTGAGGTGAATCTGCAGGGTAACATAGCAACTGATCATTTGGTTTCTCACGATCAGCATGCCATGTCATGTTCTTGGTATCCTCCTTACCCGCAAACAAACATTTAAGCCTTGGTATTATCGGAAGATACCACAAAATCTTAGCAGGATGTCCTTTGATTTTCATGTCATCAGCCTCTTCATTGTGGTTTGGTCCACTACGTTTCATTTTGTATTCGTGAAACATTACACCTGGGACAGGAATGTAAGTTTTCAAACTCACCCCTATACAATATACAATCGTTCGGGCATGCATGTAACTTCCTATATGTATTCCATTCTCATAGGACACAACACTTTCTTAGCATCATAAGTTTTATCTGGAAACTCATTATCATCTGGAAGCATCTCTTTCAATAACTTCAGCATTGATGTGAAACTCACATCAGACCAACCATTTCTAGCTTTTAAATTGTACAACTTCAACACCGCTGACAATCTAGTGAATTTGGTACAATTCTTATACAACAGCTTCTCATTTATCATCCCAAACAAAATACGAATACGAATACCAAATCAAATAGAAAACCAAAATGTCAAGATGAACTCCAAATCACGAAAATACGAATATATTCAAGATGAAAACTAAAAAATCGAAATGTTGGATTCACCAACAATAAACGAGAGGAGAAGTTTACTAAGATAGAAAAGAATCATTACTACATCAAAAATCCGAAAATAAACCAACCAAAACTAACTTAACACTTACGGTGGTTAGGAATGTGGAGGAAGACGGAGGAAGAAGGAGGAGAGGTTGGGACGTCGCTGCGGTGCCGGAGACGGTGCAGATCGGTCGGAGATCGGTCGCGGGACGACTAGGGTTTGATTGGGTTTTCGTTTGAAATGAATGACAGAAAACACAACTGTTCGATTTCTTTAAGACTTATACACGTCGGATATTATAAACAATCGACGTCTATACCCCGACGTCTATATGCAGGGGGTATAGACGTCGGTCGTCTATAACATCCGACGTCTATAGGTCGACGTCTATACCCTATAGACGTCGGATGCACAGTGTATTCTAACACCCGGCGTCTATACCCTATAGACGTCGGATAAACTCGGTATTCCAATACCCGATGCCTATAGTACCACATAGACGTCGGCCATGGTAACGACCGATGCCTATGCTATCTTCTCCCTACTAGACGTTGGCCTTTATAACGGCTGACGTCTATTGGGCGACGAGTAAAGCCTATTCCGCACTAGTGTGTGGCGTCGGAGGCTGCTTTTAGTGCAGGTAAATGAGTCTTGTCTGACAAGGCAAGACTTGTTTGACAAGTCAATTGAGATGAGCGTATGCCTAAAGGATTGCATCGACGCTGCAGATAGAATGCAAAACATGAATATCAACGACAGCAGCGACGACGAAGATTGAAGACAAATTAGCTAAACCATTCCGTTAAAGGAGTAATTTTTTCCTAATACCATTTAGGTTTTTTCATTACTCCTTAGGTTTAGCTAGCTTTGGGTGTTTTTTGTTTGTAACCAATATATTGTTTCTTTACTTGAGTCAACAATTATTAATAAATAAATTGGTTAATTTGGGGGGGATTGTGTTTCTGTTTATATTAATTTGATTGTGGTTGTATACTTCAAATTTAAAAAACAACCGAGAAAATGAAAACCGACCCCAACAAACGAAGAAAACGCGACCCGACCACCCACGGATCCGGCCTGGATCCGAGACGGCTCTGGCATAGCCCGACCAGTTCCGGTGGGCCGTGCCGTGCCGGCATGGCACGACAGCCGGTAGCTGGCCGGCACGGCACGAGTCCCAGGTCTACTTCCGTGGACATGGATTTGTGATCACGTCCTCCTTCCCATGCCACTTCAAATTAATAATTGCAATTGAAAGAGGTTAGATATTATCAATCAAAATATCTTGGAGATCAACTTGTATAGTAGCACCAAAATAAAGCATAGCATTGCTGTGTTTATGATGTTCTGTACATGGATCTACATTCGTCTGCTTCAACTGATGACACATAAACTCGAGTATGTATGTTGATTGCTACCGAATTATTAATATGTTTCTTCTAGTATATCCCAAGAGAATCTGCTGCCATCAAATTCAAATGTGCAATTTGAGACCCTTTTTTTGTTGTTGAGACTTAGAAACCAATGTTGCTTACTAATATGAAAATGACTCCAACTTCATTCACTTTGATCACTTCGTAAACCATTAACCAAACTGAATTCTTGCCCTTCAAAACAAAGGGAGAAGTAAATCCGGGTTGTTTCTTCATGAATACAAATGGAAAGTTGTACACATTGTGAAAACGAGTCTTAATTTTGGGAAAACCATTTAAGGTTTTTTTTCTTGGATGCACATTGCAGGTGGCGTAATTGCAGATATAAACTCTGCATTTTAACCATTGTCTATGATACACCTCCATTTCGAACATATTTGCTCATATGCACTTCAATCGTTAGTAAGACTCACTCGGTCATCATTTCCGTTCAACACCGTAAGGCTTCTCGTACTTGTGGTGGAACGCGAATTTGTATTGTTAAACGAACTGCTTAAGAGTAGTCTTCGAAGTGAGATACTTGTCGAATAACGTGTTCATACTTTTGCTTCTTTGGGTAGAAGTCATTCTTGCGAAAAAACAATCACCAATAAAAACAGGTACCCATGACTCACGGATTGCATAAATGGATTGGAGTCAACTATGGTTCTGAAGCTCAAAATCATCAAGGAAACTCTGCCAATTCTGATCAAATTCTACTGGGTTTTCTGAGTCGTATACAATTAATTTTAGATCAAATAACATGTGCTTCTGATACTACGTTGACAACTTCACGAGAGCTTTGTTCATTTTGTGTCATATACAAAATCTGTGTCTGACGTTTGGGAAGACATTCCTTACATCAGCAATAATGGCCGCACATTGGGCCGTTATGATCGCTGGTGGAGGCATATCTGCAAAATATGGTTAATTAAAAAAGACAACCTCATATATTAAAAAGAACAACCCCATATATTAAAAAGGACAAAAACATATTTTAAAAGGAACAAACTAATACGTTAAAAGGACATTCCCTTCTATTAAAAGGGAAAAACCAGTGTATTCAAAATGACAAACAAAATTTATAAAAAAGGACAGAACCTCCGTTTAATAAGGTACTCCCAAATCTAAATGGGACACCACAAGGTTAAAAAGGACAAACCAAGGTTAAAAAGTAAAAAAAGATTAACTAAAAAAGGTACACCCCAAAAACCTTTTTAATGTAAAACCAAATCCTTTTTACGTACCTCCCATATACGACAATCATGTTTGGAACAACCAAATGTAATTTTCAGTGATCTCATTGGACAACAAAGTGCAATCGAGCAAGACCGAATCGAAATGGTGATTAACTCCTACGAATGGTGCAAAATGCATGTCGTATTTGTTAGTCAGCTAGGTAGTGTCGAAACATATAGCATTTCCGAAGTATGAACATGCAGTTCTAGAATGACAGTCAACCCAGAAAACATTCTTTAGTATTCTTTCGTCATCCATATCCATGACATAGAAAAACATTGAATCTATCTTCTGCATCCTAATAAAATAGTTCTGAAGAGCTTGTGCAGTGCCAAGTCCCATTTTCAAAGTTCTGACTTCGGTTATAATGTTCTTGCACACAAAGGGTTATGAACGTCGAAGATATCTTCTAACACATTTAGGTTTGTGAACTGCAGAAACAACATAAACCTGAGGTCCCTCTTGTTGAAAGTCAGTTTGTCATGCCCCTCAACCTCGACGACAAAAGATTGCATGGGCTTACCATCCGAGATCCTGACCGCATCATTGCACGCTATACGTACTATCGCGCCCTCTGGTACAGTTTGGTTATATCTAAGAAAACACATCTGCTCCCCTTCAAACATAACGTGGTTAAGTTTAAGATCAGCAAAGTTAATATGGTAACCCCTTGCTGGGTTTCGGGAGACCCTGATCCGAGCTGTGCACTCGACTCTGTTGGATAAACGAGACTTCAATATTCATTGTCCTTGTTTTGTTGGTGCCTTACCCTCCTTGGAGCAAGTAAGTGTGACCCGGATAACAACACCCCTATCGTAATGAATTGCCTTATCTTAACACTAAAACCATAGGCATTATAAAAATTCCTGACTTCTTCGAAAGAACAAAAAACATCTTCTCCTGAGGAACGTTTAACGGTTGCTCCTCTGGGGACGCCACCGGTACAATTTCCATTGCAGTTGATAGTAGAGAACAACCTACACATAAAAAGGAGAAAGAAGATATGAAAGAGAAAGGAAGACAAAAGGATGTGATTCTGGGGATTATCATACGATAGAGCGCCAAAAGATGGAACATTTGCAGATAGGATAGAACGCCAAAATGAATGCTTTGAGAAGCTTCAACTGATAAGCATTAAATGATTCATCGGAAAAGAGCCAAAAAAATAAAAAAATAAAAGGAAATACCACAAAATCTCCTTATGAGCTGGACTTGTACATGTCAGCAGCGTCACTAAAGAGCGTCTTTAAGAGCGACCACTAATTATTTTCCTAATAACAAATGTATTTTACAAGGGGAAGATACCATCAAAAAATGTTGAAACATATTTGACACTTGTTAATATAAGTTTGATATTTGAAACACGAAATGACAAACCTTAACCGTAAATTTTGTTATATATATAAGACGAGATAAGTGCAATAGAAATGATGGAACTCATATTTATGTAAAATAAATGTCTCATTTGTTTTACATCTTTTGCGTTGATTTTTATCTGTTGATCTCATGTAAAATAAATTCCATATATTTTATTGTCGTATTGTTGAGTAGAAGAGACTCTAAATATAGATGAAATGTATAACTTGTATCGATAACAACAAATGTTACAATACAACTCACACAGTTACACTCACTAACTATCTTCTACGTATGACACTTACCGCACTCTTTCTACTACAATACTCACTCTTAAACAATACTTATTTTATTACAAGACTCACTCCCTAACACTCAACTACAATAATCACTCTTTGTAGTGGGTGGAGACTAACTCTACTTGGGTTGGTTTGGAATGAGAAGTGACACCCCTATATAGAGTTGTGCATGGAAGGTTATGGAGAAGATTGAAAGTTCTAGAATAGAATTCTCGAGAATCTTTGAAGTGTAGAAAAGTATCGAAATTTCAAGAGTTGAGAAAACTCTAGAATTCAACTTTATTGGATTGGACCAACTAATTATCTAGACTAATATTTCTTTTCTAGGTTTGGACTTAGATTGGGGTTTGTGTTGGATTTTTAACACTCCCCCTCAACACCAACCGTGATGATTATCATTCATTACTTACATTTTCATCCGTGATATGCTCTTTTATCTCATATTCTGTTGCTAGACTTGCATACTTTGAATTTGATTTCCATTGCCTAGAGAATTATTGCAAATTACCTACTGATTCTTCTTCAAACTCGACATTGATTGGTTGAGCTTCTTCCATCGTCCTTTGATTTCTTGATCTCTCTTTACATAACCTCATCTTCAGTAGATCTCCCATACACCTAGACTTCTCCAGTAAGATAACATCAACCTCTTCACCATTTGCACATTTCTCTTCTTGCTTCTCTTTCACTGTGCTTTGTATGTTTCTTGAATATGGAAGTAGTACCTCATCAAGGGCCCATCTAGATGCAACTTCCTCAAATATCATATCCCTTGAAGCCTTGCTTCGCACCATGACTGGATCACTTTGCCATCCATTTCTCACTTGGGTATCACTTTCATGATCACTAAGATCTTGTTTCTTTTCTTTGAGGACCATGTTAATGAGATTTCATTACGTACCTCATTTATGTCTTGATGGTTTCTTAAGTCTTCTTGAACATCTTTTGACTCAACATAGTCAATGAGCTCTTCAAGCATGGACTCTTGGCTTGATACTTGTTGAGTCATACCAGACTGGCATGCAACATCATTGTCTTATCTTTCTAACGTCTTCATCTTTAGACTTGTCCACCTCTTCATTAAAATAGCTTGCATCAGACCTCCAATCATTATCATCATATCTTCGGTAATTGAAATACATGTTAGCACTAAGTCTTTTGTGGACACAAATGCTGCTAGAATGTTTGATTCTTCTTCAGTAGGATTCTTCTCAGGACTAGATTTCATAACGATGTTTCCCTCCACAGATTTTCCTTAAACCAACAGTCTCTTGCGAAGTTGCCTTTCTTACTGCAGTAGTAACATTTGATATTTCTTAGTTGCTTGCTCCTTCTCTCGAGGTTGTTTAGCTCCCACTTGTTGTGAACTCATTGATTGTTTTCTCGATCCACACTTTTGCCTCCCACTAAAGATTGCTTGATCTTCACTCTTTACAGAAACTTCTCTCAACTGCATTATGAGAGTTTCTTGATTGGTAAGAAAACTCTCTAACTCTGAGATGGTTGGTGGAGTCGGTCAACCTTGTACTACTGTTATGAATGCAGTATACTCTGACCTAAACCTATAGATAATAATCCCCCTCATTAGGGCTCACCAATCTCAGACTCTGTATATAGTTGAGATATGTCACGACATAATGTCTTCACTTTTGTAAATTTTGGTTGATGGACATGTCTCATTGTTTGATGGACCTCAACTCATTCTCCAATAGTTGAATGCGAGCATCATGTCTCTATGAGAAGATTGCCAAGCGTATCCCAGACTACCTTAGGTGTTCTAGCTTCACATATATGCTGATGTAAATCCTTCTCTATGGTTGTGCTGAGCACATTTATCAGCCTTCCAACCCTTATCTTCCATCTTCTGCTCGTTTTAGCATTTTCCGTAGGAGGTGGTGTGCTTTCATTCCTAACCAATACTTCCCATAAATCATGTATTTCCAAGTATGACTCCAAGTATAAAATGCAATACCAGTAGTTTGATGATTAATCAAACTAATCTTAATCAATCAACATAATCAATCAAAGTGGGCAAACATGATTTATATGCATTGGATATATACTTGTAAATCAGCTTAATAGATCGATCACGATCATCAAGAGGAGAAGTATTGGGATGAAGACTTAAGATTGTAACAAAACTTTGGACAAAAACTTGTAATTTTCTATTTCTTGAGTCCACATGATCAAATGTAAACTTGAGCACTAGGATTTTGTCATAGCAAAACCGAACATCTAACGGATGACCAAAATCTTCATATCAATAGCAATTAGAATATTCTGTAGCATTCGTGTTCCTATTTATGTGTATATTTTAAAAAAATTAAAACAAACATACATGATCGATTTCATATTTTCAATGATTTTATGTACATGTATATGTTTATTCTAATATCATGCAATCCTACAATATTAAAATAAACAAAAGTGAGAGGATCATACCCAAAGGTTCTCTAAAACCTTTCAGAAGATCGGGTGTTCCGTTGCTCGTCGAATCGTCCACTAATTCGCCTCCAAGTGTTCACCAAACTCTAAACAAGATTAGAGAGAAATGTGCTAGCCAATCAATCTCTAATTAAGCTTAGAATCCAACTAATAACCTCTCTTTAAGCTCCTGAGATTTCTATCTCCAAAAACATAGAACTATTAAGAGATTTTCGTGGTGATTTAAGGGAGGAATTAGAAAGAGAGAACTATTGCATGTAGTTAAACAAGTAGGATGAGGGGTCCTTTTATAGGCTCCCAGAACATCCATATCAAGAATTATTCTCTAGTCATGATCTCTTGCCTTTTCTCTCCTAAATTTATTCCCAAATTTCCACATAAGCATCCTAAAAAATGTTTGATCAAATCTAGAATTAATCCAACCCATATCTAAAACTGTATAATTCGGTTAACCAAGTTCTCAACTCGGTCAACCGAACCATACAGTTTTATTTCAAGTTCGGAGGACCGTGACTAGACGGACGACCGAACATTCATGAAAAAAAATTGGAAAAATTCGGACGATCCGCGTCTTGCTCCGGTCGAGTTGACCCACCAAAATTTCTCCTGGCGAATTTCTTCGGACAACCGTGTCTTTTTCGGTCTACCAAAAATATCCCAAGACAACTCCTGGATATTTTCTCTCGGTTGACCGTTTAAGCCCGGTTGACCGATTCCAATTGCCCAGGCACTTCAGACAATCTCGGTCAATCATTTGCTTTATCCGACCCTTGTTTGGCTGACCGTTCCTAAGACACCTCGGTCGACCGAACCTAAAACAGTTTAGCGTTTTGATCCCGATTTTGCCTTTGTCCAATTTTGGATTCATTTCCAACAAAATTTGATCTTTTGGGGGTTTTTAGCAGACTCATATCATAATGTAATATATTATCATATGTAAAATTAAATTATTATACCCCATAATATATACACCTCGTATGAATTTATCCATGATTCTAATTATGTCAATTCTGATGACATATTGATTTTATTGATTCACCATATGTGTCCATTTTCACATGAAACCTGACACATCTTATGAACTCAAAATCAAGCTTCTTGTTTCCAGTTTTGTGGTGTGACCTATATGATGATCTAAGCCAAATTGACAGCGATATTGAACTCTCAATATCTCAAACTATAAGCGGTATCTAGCTACACATTATAGTTACCCAATTAGCATAGATGTCTTTGTTCCACCCGAACTAAACACGATCCATTTAGTGATGTAAGTGCACCACTTGTGTCCGTCCCTTGCCTCATGATATTAAGAATATATACAAAGTAGAAATGTGTCACCTTTGTATTATATTCATTTCTTGATCTCTTTAAGCTAATTATAACTATGTAACTTAACTCAAGTTACATTGTGCACATTATAATTTCGCTTTATCAATGGACACTAATATCATCACACAATTAAGAGAGGCAATGATAATCGTTTGACTAGTTATCTTTTCCAGCACAAGTCATGTTCAGTCAACTATTGTCTTTATCACTATACTCATTGATAGTTTTTTACAATAATCAAATCAAACACTTCTTGAGTGAAAAGATATAAGTCTCGTATCTTAGGATCTAAGACACAGTAAAACATTAATGACACGAAACACAATTCCATAATATTTTACTTGTTAGGTCTATTCAATATATAAAAGTAACTTTTTCCTCTTTTATATACTCGTGTCGTCAATTATTTGTAGAGCTACAACAATCGATGACCAACACGACAATCTTATCTTGGTAATTAATGTTCCATGTTAATTACCATGATTGTGAATAACTTTTGATTTATGTAAATCATTATCTTTTAGAGCTCTATGGTTAAGGACCAAACACATCTTCCTTAACACTTCCAAAACATGAATACCATAATTAAGGAACAAAATGTTTGCACATCCAATTCATAATAATTGACATATAAAAGTAAAACTTTTAGAAACAGATTTCTTTCAATCTTCCACTTGTTATCAAAGTTTTCTTTCACATACATTCTCAATGTATAAAACAATAATAACTTGGGTAACCCTCTCTAATCACTCCTCAAGCCAATCCACATGAATTCTCAGACCCATGGACTCGAAATGCATTTCGCCATTGTCATGGTATAAGAGTTTGGTGAATAGATCAAGTGTGTTTTTATTCATGTTCGATTCTCGAACGTACACTAGGTGAGGATGTGAGTTTCTCTCACAATTGCTTGCGAGGGTTTCTCACTCCGCTCCCACTAACCAAAGGAACCTCGGTTGGGCCTTCATGATCTTGAACGTCATCATTCATTTCATGATCTTGTAGAATATCTTTAGTTTCCTCAAGCACGACTCTACTCCCACTATTTTTATTCTTTCCAAAAATTACTTTTCTAGGAATACGACATCCCTATCTAGAATCACTCGATTGGAGGTTATATGCCGAAAGTAGTATCCTCTTGTCTCACGAGGATAACCTATGAAGAAGCACTTATCCGCTTTTGGTTGAAGTTTAGTCAGTATCAATCTCTTGACGTAGGCCTCACAACCCCAAATCTTGAGAAAATTGAGCTTAGGTGTTTTACAACTCCATAGCTCATAATGTGTTTTCTCTACGTATTTGGGTGAAACATTATTTAGTGTGTAAGCCGCAGCTTCTAGTGCATAACTCCAAAAGTAATTCGGTACTTAAGTACTAACCTCCACGATCCGTTCGTAGAGACTTAATTTTCTTGTTGCGTTGGTTATATACTTCATTCTTGAATTCCTTGAACTTGTCAAATGACTCACTTTTGTTTCTCATTAGATAAATATAGCCATAACGACTATAGTCATCTGTGAACGTAATGAAGTACCTAAAACCGTCTCTTGCACTAGTACTCATCGGACCACATACATCAGAATGTATCAAATCCAACAAGTTATTCGCTCTCGGACCTTTCTCTTGAACGACCTCTTGGTCATTTTTCCCATTAGGCAAGGTTCACACGTCTCCAATGATTTCAAATCAAGTTGACCAAGAAGGTTAGTTTCTTGCAATTTCTTGATGCGTTTTTCATTTATGTGACGAAGACGATAGTGTCACAAGAGTATATCATTCACGTGAGTAATTTTAAGCATTTTGTTATTTGTCTATTATTCAATTCACGCAAATAGAGACTATTCCTCACAAATGCATTTGCATAGAAAATACTATTCTTCGATATAGACAAGCAAAAATTTAAAATATTTATATTAAAATTATCCATATCCAAACATGATACACAAATAATATTCCTCCTAATCGAAGGCACATAATAAACGTTCTTTAAACATAAATTTAAACCACTAGATAATTGAAGTTCCACAGAACCTTGTGCAATCGCAGCAACGCTCGCACCATTTCCGACCTTCAAAATCATCTCGTTCTTCACGAGTTCCTTCCTATCCTTTAGCAGCTGCACATTAGAAATTATGTGAGCACAAGATCCGGTATCAATTACCCAATCATGGACAGAGGTGTCCAAATTTATCTCAATAACAAATATACCTTTGGCCTTTTTGGGGCGCTTATGCTCAATCACTCCATTGTCAAGGTTTTCCTTGTACTTGGGGCAATTTGGCCAGATGTGTCCCTTTTCACCGCAGTGAAAGCACTCCGTATTGGGAGTCGGAGATTTCGAAGAATTCCCCCTCGAGGTACTCCCATGAGTACCTCCTACTTCCTTACTATTGACTGTCGTCTTTTTGGTGAATTTGCCTTTACCTTTGGTGATCTTCTTGTTCCTCTCATGGACGGCTAGGACGTGCTTGTCCCGACCCCTGCCCATGTCAACTTCAGCCGTTTTGATAGTGTTGTGAAATTCCTCAAGAGTCACACATTTCTCATGCACATGATAGTGCATAATGAAGTCTTTGTAGGACGGGACTAGAGAGCCAAGAATCACATCTTCCGCAATGTCATCGGGCATCGGGGAAGAGAGCTTCGACAATTTCTCAAGGTATCCTTGCGTCGTGAGAAAATGCATGGATACCGATGTTCCCTCTGCCATGTGGCACATTGAGAGTGCGATGGTGGTCTTATACCGCTCTTTTCTAGCACTATCCATGAACATCTTTGTTAAAACTTTCATGGTCTTCTTGGGTTTTGAATTCAAGTATTTCGCTTTAAGCGAGTCACCCATAGAGGCCATCATTAGACCGTGAACCTGGTTCTATGGTCTTCTCACTTGGTTTTTGCCTCTTTCTCGCTATCAGTTGTCTTCTCATTTAATTTTGGGATTTCACCATCCAAAATATGAGATAGTTTCTCAAACTTCAATACGATATTGAGCTTGAGTTGCCAGGTTATGAAGTTTGAGTCATCATTTGCCAAAGGATATTTTTCAATCATAGATCGCACAATAGGTTGAATATTCGACATTTCTACAAAATAAATTATACGAGATTTAATGTCAATTTTATGTTTGAAAATCAATACCGCAAATAAAATTTTGTCCGTAAATGCAGCAATTCAAGATCCTATCAATTATAATACAAACTAGCTAAGGGCTATTAGATATATTATAAAATCAAGGTAAGAAAACATTTTCTAATCATAACCATTTCAAAATTTTGCAACATTTGAATTTTTAAACTCTTATGACTCTTGTCGTTTTAATTAAGAGGGAATTTGACCAATCCTCGTAAGAAAAACTCTTTCTCAAAACCAAGCTAGGGCTCCGGGTCTTGTTAAGAAAACTCATTTCATTTGATACGAGATATGTTTATCCATTGTATTCACAAATAAATGCACTCTGTGTTCCCTAAGGGTGAATCACACCTTGTACATCTACTTATAGAACGACAATAGACAACCTTATATCTCCCACTATTCCCAAAGATGGAGGAAACTATTTCCCGCTAAGGGTGAGCAGAATATCCCTCGATTAATGACTACTAGTGGATGAAATAAGAAAGAAAAATATTCTTAATTTTTGGTTGGACAATTTAAATATTTACATGTGATTTTAAAATTTAGGTGATCATGCATATTTATCATCTATACACATCCTAACATTCATTCATACAATCATATACATGTCAAGCACACAAACATAAATATATCCATTCACACACACATTGGTGTGAGTTTGTATGTTCCCGCGTCCTTGACTTTTGCGCCTTCTCTGCGACTTCCTCTTGCACCATGGATGTTGATATTGCAAAAATATAAACATGCATCTCAAAATTTCAAAAATTGTCTAGTGTAAGTCCTATGCAAAAACTCTCTCATATGCATGCATATACATAGAAATAAAATTTTGGCTTTTACATATACATAAGCCCCTGTGATTGTATAATAATAACATACACATTCATTCATTTATTCACACATGGCTTAATCGGAACATACAAACTCACATATCCCTACATAAGAGAACTCGAGCAACGTATGTACATTTACTATAAATTACTCGATTTAGTTTATCATGCATCTCTAAATCAAACAATTCTAAAATTATTTGAAATCCTTTAAAAATGATTTGATGCATCCATAGTTCAAAATACAAAACATTTGAACCGCTGTTTTTCTAATTTCCAAAATAATTTTTTTAAGGAAAGATAAACATATGTCATTTCGCTTTGTCGATTCCTTATAAAATAATAATTTAATTAAAAACGAAAATTTTATATATTAGACATATTCTAAATTTTAATTCTAACCATCACACAATGTGTTTCAAAACATTTAAAACTATCAAAATAATCAATTAGAATTAAATCAACAAAACTATCGGAAAACTCGAAAAAAACAGAACATGAATTGTTTCGATTGTAGATGGTAAACTAAAATTAATTAGATAATCTGATCCTTGAAAATATGAACTAAATGCTATGATACCACTGTAGCATTTTGTGTCCCTATGTATGTGTATATTTAAAAAAATTAAAACAAACATACATAATCAATTTTATGTACATGTATTTGTTTATTCTAATATCATGCATTCCTACACATATTAAAATAAATAAAAGTGAGAGGATCATACCCAAAGGTTCTATAAAACCTTTCAGACGATCCGGTGTTCCGTTGCTCGTCGAATCGTCCGCCGATTCACCTTCAAGTGTTCACCAAACTCTAAACAATATTAGAGAGAAATGAGCTAGCCAAACAATCTCTAATTAAGCTTAGAATCTCGCTAATAACTCCTCTTTAAGCTCCTGAGATTTCTATCTCCAAAAACTTAAAACTATTAAGAAATTTTCATGGTGATTTAAGGGAGGAATTAGAAAGAGAGAATTATTGCATGTAGTTAAACAAGTAGGATAAATGGTCCTTTTATTGGCTCCCAAAATATTCATATCAAGAACTATTCTGTTGTCATGATCTCTTGTCTTTTCTCTCCTAAAATTAATTCCAAATTGTCACATAAGCATCATAAAAAATGTTTGATTAAATCTGGAATTAATCCAACCCATGATCTAATTATTTTCTTCATAATTCAGGCAAAAATTGTGTTATTCGGTTCACCGACTTCTCAACTCGGTCAATCGAACCATACAGTTTTATTTCAAGTTCGGATGACCGTGAGCTAGACGGTCGACCGAACATTCATGAGAAAAATTCTCTGGAAGAAATCGGACGATCCACATCTTGCTCCGGTCGACCGTTGACCCACCAAAAATTCTCCTAGCGAATTACTTCGGACTACCGTGTCTCTTTCGGTCTACCGAAAATATCCCAAGACAGCTCCTGTATATTTTCTCTCGGTTGACCGTTCCTAAGACACCTCAGTCGACCGAACCTAAAACAGTTTACCGTTTTGATCCCGATTTTGCCTTTGTCAAATTTTGGATTCATTTCCAACAAAATTTGATCTTTTGGGGTTTTTATCAAACTCATATCTTAATGTAATATATTATCCTATGTAATATTAAATTATTACACCCCATAATATATACACCACATATGAATTTATCCATGATTCTAATTATGTCAATTCTCATGACATATTGATTTTATTGATTCACCATATCTGTCCCTTTTCACATGAAACCCGACACATCTTATGAACTCAAAATCAAGCTTCTTGTTTCCCAGTTTTGTGGTGTGACCTATAGGATGGATCTAAGCCAAATTGACAGCGATATTGAACACTCAATATCTCAAACTATAAGCGGTATCTAGCTACACATTATAGTTACCCAATTAGCATAGATGTCTTTGTTCCACCCGAACTAAACACGATCCATTTAGTGATGTAAGTGCACCACTTGTGTCCGTCTCTTGCCTCATGATATTAAGAATATATACAAAGTAGAAATGTGTCACATTTGTATTATATTCATTTATTGATCTCTTTAAGCTAATTATAACTATGTAACTTAACTCAAGTTACATTGTGCACATTATAATTTCGTTTTATCAATGAGCGTCATCGAAAAGATATAAGTCTCGTATCTTAGGATCTAAGACACATTAAAACATTAATGACACGAAACACAATGTCATAATATTTTACTTGTTAGGTCTATTCAATATATAAAAGTAACTTTTTCCTCTTTTATATACTCGTGTCGTCAATTATTTGTAGAGCTACAACAATCGATGACCAACACGACAATCTTATCTTGATAATTAATGTTCCATGTTAATTACCATGATTGTGAATAACTTTTGATTTATGTAAATCATTATCTTTTAGAGCACTTCGGTGAAGGACCAAACACATCTTCCTTAACTCTTCCAAAAGACGAATACCATAATTAAGGAACAAAATATTTGTACATCCAATTCATAATAATTGACATATAAAAGTAAAACTTTTAGAACAAATTCCTTTCATATTTCTCACTGGAATTATCCTCTTATACGACCGATTGGCATTCGGTCAACTGAATCCCCATGGACCGGTTTTGAATTTGACTCCAACGGTCACACTTGATTTTGTCTTAAAAACCCATTTGTCTTGTCCATTTCCGGATGACCGATCTCCCATCGGTGAGCCGTTTACTTCTTGGCTTCTTGTGCGGAACGACTCTTTCCACGTGTCTATATAGTTGTTGGATTCACAACTGATATTTGATTTCCAACTGTTAACGCTATAAGACAATCTATTGATCCGGACGACCGTCATCCTCTGGAGGCTTGGAGGACGGGAGGGAGAGGCACCGACTTGGAATAGAAACCCTTATCTGTAAAAGCTTGGGAGAGGGAAGAAGATAAGATTGACGACTAAGGATTAATTTACTGAACTGACGCTAATTTAAAAAATTAACGTTAATGTAAAAAACTAACGATTCTAGCACGACGCATTAATTGTCTGGACGAAATCAGTTTGAGTGTGGACCCCACGACGAGTTGAAGTGCACCGGTTGTATGCAAGTGTTTGAGGGTAATATAAACTAAGCATGAGCAACGGCAATAAAGACCTTTTGGAAGTGCATACAAGCAAAAGTCACAATTAAGAATGGAAATCTACGAATGTAGTTGCAGTTGTCAAAGAAAATTAGAAAACAAATTCTTTTGACCATTCAAATTCATTATATTGCATTGTGTCATTTTAGAGAAACGACATGGGCATAGATATTTTGATTGGTTTAAATATATCCTCAACTTCCTCATCTCCTTCATTCTTATTCTGTTATGCTTCAAAGGAATTACCCAAACTTGGTCAACATCATCAGGAGTGCATTTTTACGTTTTTTTAATCTTGTCGGAGTTCAAAACCATTGATTAAGTAAGGAGAAAATTAGAACTGTGGACAAGTCTGGATTAGTTATAACAAAAAATAGGGAATAGATAGCATGATTAATGCGTTAAAATAAGTACATTAATTCTTTAGTTTTCTTGGAAAAACAACCTTTTGAAAACTGTGGACATTATTATTTCACGTCGCATAGATTTTTTTTATCATATACTTAGTGAGAAATGTTAATCGGTTTGAATTCCATACGTAGCCCCACGTTGTCTCTCCCCAACTCAATGAAATATATCCTTCAATTACTGGGAAAGTTCACGTAGTGCAATGAAAATTGAAACATACTTACTATTCTAAAATTTTCTATTCTCATGCATACGTACACTTCTATTATGTTATTTCTTGGAAATTGTCAGAAACAATTGCGTACTGTGTGCGTCTATTTTCCCGAAAGTATCAATTACTTGTCACCAAAAACAATGGACCAAAATAATATGGCAATTCGTCAACTGATGATTCAACTCTTATTTCTACAACTAAAGAGTTGTTCTCTGATCTCAGACTATTAAAGATAGCTCCTCATGCATGCATTAAGTAGCACTTAGTCTTCATTGTATAGACTATAGAGTTAGTACATCTTCAGCACGTAATGTGGAGCTCCCTAAATCCACGTGTCAGGGGATCGTTGGACCACGTACTTTATCTCTGGTTAGTTAGTTGTTGTAATTAAGCCTTACCCATTTGGTGTACGAGAGCTTTAAGAAATTGAAGGTTGAGAGGGGAAGGTGACGAAGAGTGAGTAGCTCTTTACTTCAAGTTTTTCCAGTGATTGTTGTGGTGGAGTTAGCTGCTGCCGCCCCCATCGACTTGTTATGTAACGTCCTGTCCTGAGCCCGCATCGAGCTTAGGTCTCAGTCCGTAACCAACAAGCTTATTGACCCACAACACGTACCTATTGTCACAAAAATTAAGTTTGTAAGTGCTGTTGTAATGGACCCATGTCATTATATTTCACACTAACATTTTTATGTTAGGCAATGTGAGAAAAAAATTTGGGGTGTTACAACCAACCCCACTGATACCATTCTGTATTGTCCCGTCCCCGAGACCGCACAGAGCTTGGGTCCTGATTCGTCACCCACAAGCCCACAACACCCACTTATTATCACAAAACTTAAGTTGGTAAGTGTTGTGGTAGTTGACTCATGTAATCATATCCAACACTAACATTTTTATGTTAGGCAGTATGAGACTAATGTTTGGGGTGTTACAACCTACCACACTTGAACATCTGATGTCATCGTCAGGGTCAAGTTAGTCAGTAAGCAGGCGTTGTGGGATTCTAGATGTGCCTCCCAGCTTTTTGATGTAGCACTTAGTTCCTACAATTCCGGTTGGTTCAGACTCTAATACCATTCAGTAGTGCCCCGTTCCCGAGCCCGCACTTAGCCTTGGTCCTGATCCGTCACCCACAATCCCACTGACCCACAACACTCACTTATTGTCACAAAACTTAAGTTTGTAAGTGTTGTCGTAGTGAACTCACGTCATCATATCCACCCTAACATTTTTATGTTAGGTAATGTGAGACTAATGTTTGGGAGTGTTACTGTAACATCCTGAAACAGCGGAAATTTAAAAATTTAAACAATCAATAGAATATCTGAATAAACTCAACGTCGGGAATGTCACTTAATATACCAACCGTCGGTGCACCAATAATACAACAGAGTTTGTCAAAAGACGTGATTACAAGAATACATGAAAGACAATGAAAGTAATCACAACGACCTCGAAGAATCCGATGAGGATCCTGACCCCAAAAAGCGTGTGCCCGCGGTCACCACCCGACAGAACCTACTGCGGTCCTCAAACATGAATCAAACAACGATGCCTGAGTCACAACCTTCCCGTGCTGCATCAGAACACAACCCAGGCCAACCCCTGACGCATCACTATAAATCACGTAGCCTCCACTACCACTCGGTAGCGTCAGAATCAGCGCTGTCGTCAGTCACCTCTTTAGCTCCTGAAAACTGTCCTCCACTTCTGGGACCAAACGAACTTGATGCCCTTCTGCGTCAATGTTGTCAACGGCGAAGCGAGTCGGGAGAAGTCCTGAATGAAACGTCTATAATACCCAGCAAGTCCCACGAAGCTCCTGATCTCAGTCACGCTCGTCGGGGCTCTCCACTGAGTCACAACCTCAACCTTCGCCGGATCCACTGAAATCCCATCTGCCGACACAATGTGCCCCAGAAACGCCACCTGATCCAACCAAAACTCGCACTTCGTGTACTTGGCATACAACTCCTGATCTCTCAAGATGCCAAGCACAATCCTCAGGTGCTCCCGGTGCTGCTCCCTGTCAGGCGAGTACACCAAGATATCATCCACAAACACCACAACAAAACTGTCGAGGTACTGCTGAAAGGTCCTATTCATCAGGTCATGAATGCTGCAGGTGCATTCGTCAGTCCAAACGGCATCACCAAGAACTCATAGTGCCCGTATCGTGTCCTGAAGGCTGTCTTCTGAACATCGGCCTCTCTGATCCGCAACTGGTGGTAACCTGAGCGCAGATCAATCTTCGAGAAAACACTCTCGCTGTCCGCAACTGATCAAACAAATCATCAATCCTGGGCAAAGGGTACCAGTTCCTAACGGTAACCTTATTCAGCATCCTGTAGTCGATGCACATCCGCAACGACTCATCCTTCTTCTTCACGAACAATACAGGCGCTCCCCACGGTGAGACACTCGGTCGGATAAACCTTGAGTCCATCATCTCCTGCAACTGCTTCTTCAGCTCTGTCAACTCAGCAGGTGCCATCCGATACGGTGCCTTCGACTGGGGTGTCGTGCCAACCGTCAACTCAATGCCGAACTCGATCACTCGGTGCGGCGGTAAACGAGGAATATCTGCAGGAAACACATCTGGAAACTCCTGTACGACCTCTATATCCTCCAGCCTCCTCGTCTCAGGATCAGGAACAACCAAAGTCGCCACGAACGCTCTGCAACCCCGACACATCATCCTCTGTGCCTTAACCACAGACACAATCAGACGACCTCCTCTACTCCTCGTCCCTCTGATCAACACATCAGGCGCGTCCTGCCTCGGGATAAGGATCTTCTTCTCACGGCAAAAGACTCGCACATCGTACTGTGATAGTCAGTCCATCCCCAGTATGACGTCGAAGTCCTCCATCAGCAGCGAGACCAGATCTGCCGGAAATCATGGTCTCCCGAAACAACTGTGGTGCCGGGGAGAAAGCTCCCCACAGTGCCCACCTCACCCATGGGCGTACTGACTTCCAACAAATCGGTCAGTAGCTCAGGGGTCCGGTCCAACTCGCCAGCAAACTTCTCCAAAATGAAGGAGTGCGTGGCGCCACAATCAAATAAAACACGAGCAACCAAACCTGAAATGACAAGGGTACCTTCCACAACAGTGTTGGAGTCCTTCGCCCCCTCAGCCCGGACGATGAAGACTCGACCTGCTCTCATGGTCTGGCTCTGCGGAACGACGGACCTGCTGCCTCCGCTCCTCCCTGAGACCGGTGGTCCCGGCCTCCTGCTCGTCTCACCCTGCCTGCTCGGGCAATCTCGGATGTAATGGCCCATCTGACCGCATCCTAAGCATGCACCTGTACGTCAGGGGCACTCCTGACCCGGATGAGAACTCCCACAAGAACCACACGCTCCAGACTGGCGTGATCCTCCTCCATCGAACCGGAGCCTCTTGCCCGGGTTCCTAGTGGAACGTCCAACTGCACGTCCTCCCGTGCTCACTGGCGGCTTCCGCGCCTCCTGGTAATTCTCCTGGTAGTCCTGATCGATGAGAGTCGCATACTTCACCGCATCCGCCAGGGTCTGCGGCATGCTGGTAATCACACGCGACCTGAGATGCTTCCTCAGCCCCTTGATGAACTTTCGTGCACGTTGCTCCGGCGTCATGTAGGTCTCAGAACAATAACGCTCAAGGGCATTAAACCTGCTGACGTAACTAGCCAAGGACATCTCCTTCTGCTCGAGGGCCAAAAACTCCTCCTTCTTCCTGTCTCTGACGTGCTGCGGGAATAACTGCTGGTTGAACTCCTCAAGGAATTCCTCCCAACTCACGTCAACTCGGTCAGCAAACACCACCGCAGAAGTGGTCCTCCACCAGTTTGCTGCCTCTCCATCCAGCACATAGGTGGCCAGGTTCACAATCCGCTCCGGTACACAACCGATTGCCAGGAAAATCCTCTGGATCTTAAAAACCCAGTCCTCTGCAGCCTCAGGGTCACTCCTGCCGTCGAAACTAGGCGGGTGATGCCTCATGAAGCGATCATGCTCCACACCTGTACCTGTCTGCTCTGCCCTCGCTGCCTGACGCTCAAGTAACTCGCTCAACCTGTCCCAGGTAGCGCCCTTAGTGGCATCACTGGCAACGCGCTCATTCGCGACGTTCCTCACACGTCTCGGAGGCATCTGGCACAAGAAACAACTCAAGATCAGCCATGAATGCATGCTAAAGGAAAGTGCAACCTACACTACTATACTGGGGTGATTTCTTTGGGAGCCACACATAGGGACCGACCGCTCTGATATCAAGTTGTAACCTCCCGAAACAGTGGAAATTTAAAAATTTAAACAATCAAGAGAATATCTGAATAAATTCAACGTCGGGAATGTCACTCAATAAACCAACCGTCGGTGCACCAATAATACAACAGAGTTTGTCAAAAGACGTGATTACAAGAATACATGAAAGACAATGAAAGTAATCACAACGACCTCGAAGAGTCCGATGAGGATCCTGGCCCCAAAATGCGTGCGCCCACGGTCACCACCCGACAGAACCTATTGCGGTCCTGAAACATGAATCAAACAACGATGCCTGAGTTTCCCATTAGGAAACCCCGTATGCCAAGCTCACCTATATGCATGCAATAGTACGGTAACTGAACCTATCATACTAGAAGCATGTCATGTCACATCTGTAATGCATCAAATCCCTCAACAGGGTAAACGGGACCTCGGTCCAACAACCACGACCCTCAACAGGGTCCACAAGGACATCAGTTCAGCAACAACAACAACGTGTCTCCCTCGGAAACCTACCGTAGGCACATACGGTCTTTCGGACAGTACGCGACGCGTCCCCCCACACGCGACTACACGAGCCTAAGGGATCGGTGAGGAGCGTCCACACTTCCGTGCAGAGAACCACGTGGTCAACACCACCTTTGACGGAGCCGTAGCCCGGTCGGTCAACATCCTAGGATAGGTGCCCAATCGGGGATCATCGCCGGCACAACATCAGCGGCATCGCCGGCACAACATCAGCGGTACAACATACGTCTGGCACAACATCGGACGACACAACCACAAGTCGGAATCTCATCGGCACCATCATCGCCGGCAACAACCTCGGCGGCATCGCCAGCACAACATCGGCGGTACAACATACGTCCGGCACAACATCGGACGGGTCCAGACCGTAGTCTGCAGGGTCATCATGCTCCACGAGTCATGCGTCACACGCATTGGGATCCGCGATCCCTCAGGTCTGCTACTCATACAATGAGTCCAAACAATCCATCAAATTGTCACGATCCATACATGGAGGTGACGCGTCCCGGACACCCACACCCTTCCACACGGCGGTCCCTGGGCAGGCACGCATAATGCGCCCATCGTCACCTCTCGGCTCACGCACAAGGCGAGGACACGGGTTTCCGTGGACAGAGTTGGCATCAAAAGGGGAACTAGGATTTCTGTCCTGTGTAAAACGGTCGACCGAAATAGACCACTCGGTCGACCGTTTTCCTCAAGGCATTCGGTCGTCCGGAAGTGACATCCGGTCGACCGCTTCCACAGGGGAAATCGGTCGACCGAATGTGACAGCTCGGTCGACCGCTTCCTCAAGGGAATCGGTCGACCGAAGCGTCTGCAACGGTCGAACTATTTGCGCAACACAAAATCCTAACGGTCTATCGAAGGTCTAAAACCGGTCGACCGAACAAGGTTAAAATCCGGAGTCTGGTCAACATCAAAATCGAATCTATCGGTCGACCGACTCAGGGGTCTCGGTCGACCGAAAACTAACAGGGTCATCCTATTATTTCTACGTCATATAACGGTCGACCGAACGAAAACCAACGTCCGAACATCATGCATAAAAATATCCAATAACTTAAGTTCCGGTCGACCGAACAAGGGACCCGGTCGACCGAAACACAACAGACAGGCAATAATACTCTACTTCGGTCGACCGCCCGAAGGGTCCGGTCGACCGTTGGTCGTCTTCAACCTCGCGTCATCCGAGGTTTCTTCGCCGCTCACGACGTCGGGGAGGTCCCCGACCACCCCAGACCGACCAACGACCTCCCACCAACGTGGGGAAGCAACAAAATCAAGCTAGAAGCCGGCATACCTCAAACGAAGACGATGAACTGCCGGAGCCAGCTCACGCACGTCGCCTTCCTCTGGCCGCGCGACCTCCTCACGCCGACCACCTCACGCCGGAGCCACGGAGTCCTCTGGTGCAGCTGGAGAGGAAAGAGTGAGAGGGGGAAAACGAATGAGAGAGAGAAGGATTTTTGCTATAAAAACCCACCACCTCTCACCTCACCATACCTCCCATGACCCTACAGTCCACACACCTCTTCCCATGCAAAGCACTCCTCTAAACACTGTTAGCACCTTAATCCCTAGGTTATGGATATAACAGTTACACCTTCAACCTCGTCTTCTTCTCACATGGGTTGTTCCTACTGGATTCTCTATACAAGATGGCTTTTATCATATTCAGTAACCCTAAATATCTCCATTTTTGTCGCAATTAGGTTGAATCTCAACAATGATTCTATATCACTAGCTATTTAAAAGTCCAAACATTAAAAAACAGAATACATTCAACATATTTATCTTCAATATATGCAAAAAACGTTCATGATCGGAGAACAATACATCAAAAGCTTAATTAATAACAAGCTATAGCCAAGCAACAACAATACTACAATACACAAGTACATAACCAACCATGTGGTCGACACATACAGACACATAAATACAAGCATATTGTACAATCAATTAAAAATCAACAACAGTACCTCATTCCACGCAAAAGAATGAACTAGCTCATTCCCATTTGCACTTGACTTTGCTGGTATGAACAAAGTCAAAGCTAATGACAACATACCCATCCATCCTCTTCAACACAAACCTCTCAACAAGAACATAACATGCAAACGTGTTCCATTCACCATCATCAGAGCACTCTTCCACTATCTCCACCACTCCTTCCCCAACAGACCAACCCCATTTCTCTTCCTCCCACTTCATCCTCTCCACTATCATCTCATTCAGTCCCAAACCTCTAAACCATCTCATCCCATTCACAACAGTACTCACCTCTTCCTCCTCTACTCTTTCACCACTGACCAAAGGTGGTTTTTGCGTCTTCATCGCAGCATTTACGTTCACAACGTTTCCTCTCCCATAATAGCCTTCACAAGTGTAAACTTCCTCCCAAACTTGCTCAAGCGTCATCTCATAGAACATGGGCTTTTTAAGTTGATCTTTGACGTCCATTTTCTCCTCCTTCACAAACATAAAGGGACAATACCATTTACCAACAATAACAACTTGTTTTGGGGCACCTTGATTGTCTAGATCGGGCTTGCGTTCACGTAAGGAATCGTTGATCCCCAACGCCTCGCTTATCTCACAATTTGAGGATTTGGATGTAGTCCGAATTTGCCATCCATGTCGACGCAGAAAACGTGGTGGGAAGCCATCATTGGCCACAGATTTTGCAGTAAAGTTACGTTTTGCACGGAATTACATGAGCAATCAGGAACATTAGTAATCTCCACCTGTTGGTAGATGTCGTTATGGCCGAAATGTATAGGTTTTTTGTCCTTCACACATTTGCAGAAGCAGCATGTTTGCTTGTCCTCCTCCCTCGAACAGGTGCATATTTTTCTATAGACAACATAAAGTGAACATCAATTTTCGACCAGAGCTGGATATATAATACATATATATATATAACATCGTATTAGACTTGCTTATTCTTCTCCAACGCATGTAGATCAGCTCATGCATCCCATCAGATGACTAGTTATCTACCAACTAATAAACTAATCTTACCCGGAATTAATAACCAAAACTTGAGCACTAATAATAGCAATCATGGATAATTTATGGGGGGGTTCCCACGTGCAACTCAAAAAGATGTCAACGTACATTCGGAATACACCAACTTTTTTGGATTTTACTTCGGTGTTGCTTTCGTTTTTGTTTTTTTACCGCAGTGCGTGTGTTGACCATCAATAGGTCTGACTCCGTTACTTGTTTTGTTACAAAATTTACAATAAAAATCCTACTTAAATTAAAACGTTATTTTGTTAATAAGAAAAATTAAAATAAAAAAATAAAAAAAACAACCACTTCTCCTCACTTCTCTCTCCTTTCTCGTACTCCTCTCCTCTCTCTCTTCTTCTCATTTCTCTCTCTCCTCTCCTTTTTGACATCACGTCTCTCACTTCTCTTTCTCTCCATGTTAAAATATGTGGATTTGGAGAGAGAGAGAGGACTGGGAAGTGAGATGGACGAGAGAAGTCAGAGAGAGAAGTCAAGAGAAGAGAGCAGTGAGAACCGGTGAGAGAGAGGAGTTGGATTTTTTGTTTTTTTTCTATCTATTTTTTGTTATTTTAGGAGGTTTTTTTATTATAATTTCCCTAACCTAAAAGGTTAAAGAATTTGTCTATTTAACGGTCAAGGTGTACCACGGTAAAAAAATAAAAACACAAGTTACATCCACAAGTAATTAATTTAAAAAAAGCAAGTGTATTTCGAAAATTGACATCTTTTTAAGGTGTAACCATGAAAAAAAACAATAATTTATATACTCACCCTTTGTGCTTGCCTTTTGCTTTGACCACGTAGTAGCGGTTAGACCCGAGAGGAAGATCAACAACAGGAATGATGTCAATGCTATCATAAGTTTTTATGGTTGCGTTGCCGTCGCTATAGACAACGAATTCGATGACTAAATGCATGTTTTGAGGGAAAGGCAACCCTTGGAGGTAAGGGTTCTTACACAACCCAAAGCAGCAACGATTGGCCTCCTCGAACTCCTCGTCTTGGACTACCAGATAGCCTGAACCAGGGCCTGCGGGTGGCGGCGCATGGACCACCTCTGGCGAGGCCTTGTAGAGGGAGGCTCGTTGTGTCACGTACATGTTGGTTTATGGTAGTGTTTTTTCCTTTTTGCCTGTGAGATTGGTTGCAACATGTGCGTTGGAAGATGGTGGTCTCGTTGATTAATCACTTTTAAACCATCTAATAGGGTTCATAAATATGATATTTGTTATGTCCCTAACCCTTTTTAGGTTAATTCGAGATTTAGAGGAGAGAAGGACGTATGGTTGGGTTTGACTTTGGCGGAGAGAGAGAGAGAGAGAGGAAGTGATGGCTTGGGGGATGGTGTGTGTGTTGGGGTGTAGTGGAGAGGCGTGGGTTGAGGATTGGGTTTTAAGGAGGGGATCTCCCATCTTCTTCTTCTTCTTTTCCTTTCCCATTCCATTCTTCCACCACCTTCCTCACACTCTCCTTTCATTTCTGGCGGCAGCGGAGGAGAACGGAGCTCGTGTGGTTGGTGACGAAGGCGGAAGATTGATTCCGGCGTGAGAGGTGCGGAGTCTTGAGCGCGTGGTGTTCTCCGGAGACGGCGTGCGCGAGCGGTGCTCCGGCTTTGTTCGTCGTTCTCGTGAGGTATGCCGCTCTCTAGTGTGGTTTTGTTGTTGACACTCATGAGAGGGTCGTGTTGGTCGGTCGGAGGAGGTCGGAGGCCTCTCCGACGTCGCGTTTGGGCGAAGAAACCTCGGCTGGCGCGAGGTTGAAGACGACCGGACGGTCGACCGGCCCTTGGGCGGTCGACCGAATGCATGTGTTTTTTTACTGCCTGTTGCGTTTCGGTCGACCGAGGCCTTGTGTTCGGTCGACCGGAACTTAAATATATTGGTTTATATTGCATGATGTTCGGACGTAGGCTTGTGTTCGGTCGACCGTTATATGACGTAGAAATGTAGGTTGACCCTAACTGTTATCGCTCGACCGAGACCCCTGAGTCGGTCGACCGATGGATTAAAAGATTGAAAATGATGGACTGTTAGTTTTCGGTCGACCGGGACCTGAGTCGGTCGACCGATAGACTGGATTGTAATGTTGACCAGACTTCGGATTTTGACCTCGTTCGGTCGACCGGTTTTAGACCTTCGGTAGACCGTTTGGGGGATTGTGTTATGTGCGCAGCGGTAGACCTTGTTAGGGACGATCGACCGATTCCTTTCTGGAAACGGTCGACCGAATCACCTCTTACGGTCGACCGTTTGGGCCCAGAACAGAATTCCAAGTTCCCTTTTTGAATGCCAACTTTGCCACGGAAACCCGTGTCCTCGCCTTGTGCGTGAGCCGGGAGGTGACGGTGAGTGCGTGATGCGTGCCTGCCCAGGGACCGCCGTTGGGAAGAGTGTGGGTGTTCAGGACGCGTCACCTCTGAGTATGGACCGTGACTTGAGATGATTGTTGGGCACTTTGTAGTATAGCAGGCCTGAGGGATCGCGGATCCCAGTGTTGATGTTGTGCGGGCACGCAACTGGCATTGGGTGAGGTGACTACCGGCCCACGGGCTACGGAGGTCGCTGCCCTGCTTTTATAGCGGCGCGGTTGGTATTTGCGGCTCGAGGAGCCTGATGACCTGGCAGACTTCGGTCTGGACCGTCCGATGTTGTGCCGGACGTTGTGATGGACCACCGATGCTGTGCCGGTGATGCCGCCGAGGCTTTGCCGGCGATGATGATTGTTGGGCCGAGGCTGTGCCGGCTATGTTGTTTTCCTCGGCTGGGCACCTACCGAGATGATGTTGTTATACCTTCCGGGCGACGGCCCCGTTGGTCCCTGTGGCCCCGACCACTGAGATTTACAGATCTGTTTCTATCGGCGCGTAGACGTGACAGAGGCTCCCTGCCGAACCCTTGTGTAGTGTAGCCGCGTGTGGGGGGTGCGATGTCGCGGGCTGCTAGACTGCATGTGCCTGCAGTAGGTCTCTTCGGGAGACCCGATGATTGATTGTCGGACTGATGTCCTGTTTTACCCTTCGGGGGAACTGTTTTCCATTTCTGTTGATGCCATGACATGCTACTAGTATGATCGGTTCATTATGTGATGCATGCATATAGGTGAGTTGGCATACGGGGTTTCCTTCTGGAAACTCAGGCATTGTTGTTGCATCTTTTTCAGGACCGCAGTAGGTCCGGGTGGGTGGTGACCGAGGACGGAGCGCTTTGGAGTCGGATCCTCTTCGGCAGTTGCTAGACCGTACGACTACTTGTATTCTATTCCATTGTATCAGTATTGTAGTTGCACTTCTTTTGGAAAACTCCTTGTATTTTGGGTGCACCCGGATTTATATATTTATATATTAGTGACGTTCCCGCGTGAGTTGTCTGTTGTGTTCGTTATTTTGAAATTTTAAATCTTCCGCTGTTTCAGGACGTTACAACTTGGTATCAGAGCTGTCGATTCCTGTGTCTTCGTCTAAAGAACCACCCTTATGAGTAGTGCTAAAGGCATGCATTATTTTTGTAGCTCTTGCATGCATTGTTGCTTATCTGTTGATTGTTGTGGTGACAGATGGCACCTAGGCGTGTGAGGAGTTCTCCACGCAATCGCGATCCCAGTGACGATACTTCTGGCGCTCACTGGGATAGACTGGGCGAGTTTCTGGAGCGTCAGGCAGCTCAGAGCGCTCAGAGCGGGGTGGGGGCTGAGCACGATCGGTTCATGCGTCAGCACCCACCGACTTTTGATGGCAGGAGGGCCCCAGAGGTTGCGGAGGACTGGATCTTCAGGATGGAGAAGATCTTCCGCGCTATTGGAGTAGCACCTAAGAGGATGGTGGAGCTGGCCACCTATGTATTCGATGGCGAGGCCGCCAACTGGTGGAGGTCCACGTCCACAGTGTTGTTCGATGACCGTGCGGATATCAGCTGGGAGGAGTTCCTGGAGGTGTTTCACGAGCAATACTTTCCCCAGCATGTCAGGGATCAGAAGAGGGAGGAGTTCATGTCGCTGGAGCAGAAGGATATGACTCTGACGAGCTACATCAGCAGGTTCAACGCCTTGGAGCGTTACTGCCCAGAGATCTGTGTGACCCCAGAGCAGCGGACGAGGAAGTTCGTGAAGGGACTGAGGCAGCCGCTTCGATCTCGGGTGATCAACAGCATGCCGCGGACCCTTGCAGATGCGGTGAAGCATGCTACCATCATCGAGCAGGACCAGAGGGAGTGCCTTCAGGAGGCGAGGAAGGCACCAGTGAGCACCGGTAGTCGTGTAGCCGGTCGTGGAGCAGGAAACACGGGCAAGAGGCCCAGGTTTGATGGAGGAGGAGCACGTCAGTCTGGAGCGTGCACTTACTGCGGGAGGTTCCATCCAGGACAGGAGTGTCCCCGTCGGACTGGAGCTTGTATGGGATGCGGTCAGATGGGACATTTCGTCCGTGATTGTCCTCAGAGGCAGGGAGAGCCGAGCAGGAGACCAGGACCACCAGCGGTAAGCAGAGGCGGAGGCAGCCGATCAGTTGTTTCACCGGGCCAGGGCAGGAAGACCGGGCGAGTCTTCACTATTCAGGCTGAGGAGGCGAGGGACTCCAACACCGTCGTGGAAGGTACGCTTTCAGTTTCTGGTTCAGTAGCGCGTGTGTTGTTTGATTGCGGCGTCACACACTCCTTCATTTCGGAGAAGTTTGCTGGCGAGTTGGGTCGGACCCCTGTGCTGCTGACTGATGTTTTGGAGGTCAGCACGCCCGTGGGTGAGGTGGGCACTGTGGGGAGCTTTTTCCCCGGCACCACGGTTGCTTCGGGAGACCACGATTTTCCGGCAGATCTGGTCTTGTTACCGATGGTGGACTTCGACGTCATACTGGGGATGGACTGGCTGTCACAGTACGACGTGCGAGTCTTTTGCCGAGAGAAGAAGATTCTGATTCCGATGGAGGGCTTGCCAGATGTTCTGATCATAGGTGCGAGGAGCAGAGGGGGTCGTCTGATTGTGTCTGCGGTTAGGGCACAGAGACTGATGCAGCAGGGATGCAGAGCATTTGTGGCCACGCTGGTAGTTCCTGATCCTGAGACGAGGAGGCTGGAGGACATAGAGATTGTGCAGGAGTTTCCGGATGTGTTTCCAGCAGAGATTCCAGCGTTACCGCCGCACCGAGAGATCGAGTTCAGCATCGAGTTGGTTGCGGGTACGACACCTCAGTCGAAGGCACCTTATCGGATGGCACCTGCTGAGTTGACAGAGCTGAAGAAGCAGTTGCAGGAGTTGATGGAGTCTGGGTTCATTCGACCGAGTGTTTCTCCATGGGGAGCGCCTGTGCTCTTCGTGAAGAAGAATGATGGATCGTTGCGGATGTGCATTGACTATAGGATGCTGAATAAGGTTACCGTTCGGAACCGGTACCCTTTGCCCAAGATTGATGATTTGTTTGATCAGTTGCAGACGGCGAGAGTGTTCTCGAAGATCGATCTGCGTTCGGGTTACCACCAGTTGCGGATCAGGGAGGCGGATGTTCAGAAGACAGCCTTCAGGACGCGGTACGGCCACTATGAGTTCTTGGTGATGCCATTTGGACTGACGAATGCGCCTGTAGCATTCATGGATCTGATGAATAGGACCTTCCAGCCGACCCTCGACAGATTTGTCGTTGTATTCGTAGACGACATCTTGGTATACTCGCCTGACAGGGAGCAGCATCGAGAGCACCTGAGGATTGTGCTTGGCATCTTGAGGGATCAACAACTTTATGCCAAGTACACGAAGTGTGAGTTTTGGTTGGATCAGGTGGCTTTTCTGGGGCATATTGTGTCAGCAGATGGGATTTCAGTGGATCCAGCGAAGGTCGAGGCAGTGACTCAGTGGAGAGCCCCGACGAGCGTGACGGAGATCAAGAGTTTCGTAGGGCTGACAGGGTACTACAAACGGTTTATCCAGGATTTCTCCAGACTTGCGTCGCCGCTGACAGCGTTGACGCAGAAGGGCGTCAAGTTCGTTTGGTCCCAGAAGTGCGAGGACAGCTTTCAGGAGCTGAAGAGGCGATTGACGACAACACCTATTCTGACGCTACCGAGTGGCAGTGGAGGTTACGTGATTTACAGCGATGCATCAGGGATAGGTTTGGGTTGTGTTCTGATGCAGCATGGAAAGGTGGTCGCATACGCTTCGAGGCAGCTGAAGGTGCACGAGAAGAACTACCCTACTCATGATCTGGAGTTAGCAGCAGTAGTTCACGCGTTGAAGACTTGGCGGCACTATCTGTATGGCGAGCAGTTCGAGGTCTTCACCGATCATCAGAGTCTGAAGTACTTGTTCTCGCAGAAGGAGCTGAATATGAGGCAGCGCAGATGGCTTGAGTTCATTAAGGACTACGACTTCACCATTTCCTATCATCCGGGGAAGGCGAATTCGGTTGCAGACACGCTGAGCAGGAAGGTGGAGGTTTCAGTTGCGAGTCTGTGCATCCAGGAGTGGAGGCTACTCGAGGCTTTGTCGGAGTGGAGACCGTTCACAGAGGGTTCAGAGGGAGCAGTGATTGCGGGGCTTCGGGTGGAGCCGCAGACTGTCTCACGGTTGGTTCAGGCTCAGCAGGGGGATGAGGAGTTAGCTGGTCTGCTACAGTTGGCTTCCAGAGATGGATCAGATTTCAGTGTGGGGGTTGATGGTGGTCTGAGGTTCAGGAGTCGGATCTGGGTGCCGAAGGTTGATGGGCTGAGAGATGACATCATGGAGGAGGCACACAGAGCTAGATACACCATTCATCCGGGGAGCACGAAGATGTATGAGGACCTGCAGCGGAACTTCTGGTGGAAGGGCATGAAGAGGGATATTGCAGAGTTTGTGGAGCGATGCTTGGTCTGCCAGCAGGTGAAGATTGAGCATCAGAGGCCAGCAGGACCGATGCAGTGTATTGAGCTTCCTGAGTGGAAGTAGGAGCATGTGACGATGGATTTTGTCACGGGATTGCCGAAGACGAGGAGATTCCACGACGCGATTTGGGTGATAGTCGATCGACTGACCAAGTCGGCGCATTTCTTAGCGATCAGGACCACGTTGCCTTTGGAGGGTCTAGCTAGGTTGTACGTGGAGGAGATAGTCAGGTTGCATAGGGTGCCAGTGAGCATCATCTCCGATCGAGATCCTCGCTTCACTTCCAGATTTTGGGGGAGTCTGCAGCAAGCTTTGGGGACACGTCTGAGATTCAGTACAGCGTTTCATCCGCAGACCGATGGTCAGTCAGAGAGGACGATTCAGACCCTGGAGGATATGCTGAGAGCATGCACACTGGATTGGGCAGGGCACTGGGATGAGCACCTGCCGCTGATAGAGTTCGCCTACAACAACAGCTACCACTCGAGTATTGGGATGGCACCGTACGAGGCGTTGTACGGGAGGCCTTGCAGATCACCGGTATGCTGGAGTGATGTGGGCGAGAGGCCGTTAGTGGGGCCAGAGATTGTGCAGATGTACTCAGAGAAGGTGGATGTGATCAGGAGGAGACTGGCCACAACACAGAGTAGGCAGAAGAGTGATGCTGATCGACACAGACGAGTGCTGAGTTTCGAGGTGGGCGACCATGTGTTTCTGAAGATTTCCCATGCCCGAGCTGTGATGAGGTTTGGGAAGAAGGGGAAGCTCAGTCCGAGGTATGTTGGACCGTTTGAGATCCTCGACCGAGTTGGAAAGGTTGCCTACCGGATTGCATTACCGCCGCAGTTTTCAGGTCTGCACAATGTCTTCCATGTGTCTATGCTGAGGAAGTATGTGGCAGATCCGTCGCACGTTATTGAGATAGCAATGTCTGAGATTCAGCAGGACTTGTCGCTCGAGGAGAGGCCAGTGGAGATTGTGGACCGGATGGATCATCAGCTCAGGAGGAGGACCATTCCGATGGTGAAGGTCAGGTGGCAGCATCACAGCGAGCGTGAGGCCACTTGGGAGATTGAGGAGGACGTCAGGAAGCAGTATCCAAAGCTTTTCGGTGAGTAGTTTGCTTTGATTTCGGGACGAAATCCTTTTAAGTTGGGTGGATTGTTATGTCCCTAACCCTTTTTAGGGTTAATTCGAGATTTAGAGGAGAGAAGGAGGTATGGTTGGGTTTGACTTTGGTGGAGAGAGAGAGAGGAAGTGATGGCTTGGGGGATGGTGTGTGTGTTGGGGTGTAGTGGAGAGGCGTGGGTTGAGGATTGGGTTTTAAGGAGGGGATCTCCCATCTTCTTCTTCTTCTTTTCCTTTCCCATTCCATTCTTCCACCACCTTCCTCACACTCTCCTTTCATTTCTGGCGGCAGCGGAGGAGAACGGAGCTCGTGTGGTTGGTGACGAAGGCGGAAGATTGATTCCGGCGTGAGAGGTGCGGAGTCTTGAGCGCGTGGTGTTCTCCGGAGACGGCGTGCGCGAGCGGTGCTCCGGCTTTGTTCGTCGTTCTCGTGAGGTATGCCGCTCTCTAGTGTGGTTTTGTTGTTGACACTCATGAGAGGGTCGTGTTGGTCGGTCGGAGGAGGTCGGAGGCCTCTCCGACGTCGCGTTTGGGCGAAGAAACCTCGGCTGGCGCGAGGTTGAAGACGACCGGACGGTCGACCGGCCCTTGGGCGGTCGACCGAATGCATGTGTTTTTTTACTGCCTGTTGCGTTTCGGTCGACCGAGACCTTGTGTTCGGTCGACCGGAACTTAAATATATTGGTTTATATTGCATGATGTTCGGACGTAGGCTTGTGTTCGGTCGACCGTTATATGACGTAGAAATGTAGGTTGACCCTAACTGTTATCAGTCGACCGAGACCCCTGAGTCGGTCGACCGATGGATTAAAAGATTGAAAATGATGGACTGTTAGTTTTCGGTCGACCGGGACCTGAGTCGGTCGACCGATAGACTGGATTGTAATGTTGACCAGACTCCGGATTTTGACCTCATTCGGTCGACCAGTTTTAGACCTTCGGTAGACCGTTTGGGGGATTGTGTTCTGTGCGCAGCGGTAGACCGTGTTAGGGACGGTCGACCGATTCCTTTCTGGAAACAGTCGACCGAATCACCTCTTACGGTCGACCGTTTGGGCCCAGAACAGAATTCCAGGTTACCTTTTTGAACGCCAACTTTGCCACGGAAACCCGTGTCCTCGCCTTGTGCGTGAGCCGGGAGGTGACGGTGGGCGCGTGATGCGTGCCTGCCTAGGGACCGCCGTTGGGAAGAGTGTGGGTGTTCGGGACGCGTCACCTCCGAGTATGGACCGTGACTTGAGATGATTGTTGGGCACTTTGTAGTATAGCAGGTCTGAGGGATCGCGGATCCCAGTGTTGATGTTGTGCGGGCACGCAACTGGCGTTGGGTGAGGTGACTACCGGCCCACGGGCTACGGAGGTCGCTGCCCTGCTTTTATAGCGGCGCGGTTGGTGTTTGCGGCTCGAGGAGCCTGATGACCTGGCAGACTTCGGTCTGGACCGTCCGATGTTGTGCCGGACGTTGTGATGGACCACTGATGTTGTGCCGGTGATGCCGTCGAGGCTGTGCCGGCGATGATGATTGTTGGGCCGAGGCTGTGCCGGCTATGTTGTTTTCCTCGGCTGGGCACCTACCGAGATGATGTTGTTATACCTTCCGGGCGACGACCCCGTTGGTCCCTGTGGCCCCGACCACTGAGATTTACAGATCTGTTTCTATCGGCGCGTAGACGTGACAGAGGCTCCCTGCCGAACCCTTGTGTAGTGTAGCCGCGTGTGGGGGGTGCGATGTCGCGGGCTGCTAGACTGCATGTGCCTGCAGTAGGTCTCTTCGGGAGACCCGATGATTGATTGTCGGACTGATGTCCTGTTTTACCCTTCGGGGGAACTGTTTTCCATTTCTGTTGATGTCATGACATGCTACTAGTATGATAGGTTCATTATGTGATGCATGCATATAGGTGAGTTGGCATACGGGGTTTCCTTCTGGAAACTCAGGCATTGTTGTTGCATCTTTTTCAGGACCACAGTAGGTCCGGGTGGGTGGTGGCCGAGGACGAAGCGCTTTGGAGTCGGATCCTCTTCGGCAGTTGCTTGACCGTACGACTACTTGTATTCTATTCCATTGTATCAGTATTGTAGTTGTACTTCTTTTGAAAAACTCCTTGTATTTTGGGTGCGACCGGATTTATATATTTATATATTAGTGACGTTCCCGCGTGAGTTGTCTGTTGTGTTAGTTATTTTAAAATTTTAAATCTTCCGCTGTTTCGGGACTTTACAATATTGACCAACCAAATGCATGAAGATATAGATTGGACAACATGGCAATATGTTTACGAATGATAAAACTTTATTACTTGAAACTAATTTATGAAATCTTTGAATTGCTCGATCTCGAATGAGAACTCTGTCGTTTAATTCAGCTATACCGACCTCGTGATTCGAATCATGTTTGTGGACCTTTCTCTCTGTGATTCCAAGACAAAAATATATATATTTGTTTTCGTCATTTATAGTTTTTTTTGTTAAAACAAGTTCAATGGAAAGCAAACATTGATTTACGATATCATGTTTGATTGCATCGAACAGAATTCTAAATATGTACAGTTAATAAAAATATCACCTATATATTTTCCAATTTTCGAATAGAATCTCCATAATATATTTGTAATCTGTGACGTAACAAGAAGGCAGTAATCCATTGAATCACGAAATTACATAAATAAAATTGCAAAATTTTCGTTTGCTTATTTACTAAATAGATTTGACTTCAGTGTGTAGAGAGACCTTATAAAGTTTGAAATATAAACCACAAACATCCAAAAATATTGATAATCAAAAACTCTAGCAGTACGTACATGATAGAACTCAAACTGTTGAAATATGTTTCAACAGATTTCCCATATTTATTGATGAAACTAAGAATTGTTGTGTATATACAATATAGAGCCCACATACCTTAGACTTCTGTAACTCTTATCTTCATCCTTTTCCCTTCTTTCTAATCTTTTGCTCTCATCTTCATGCCATTATTTTCTTCTCTCCTCGTGGGGGGTCTTATATAATTGTTTATGGTTCTATATTGTTGCCAACATTGTCCAATAGCCCGTGGTATACAAAAACAATGTTCTCCAAATTTTCATTGTAAATTAATTTTATATTTTTATTTTATATGTTATAATCTCAACCTTTTTGTCACCAAAAACAATGGACTAAAATAATATGTCAATTCCTCAAGTGATGATTCAACCCTTATTTCTACAACTAAATGGTTGTTCTCTGATCTCAGACTATCAAAGATAGCTCCTCATACATTAACTAGCACTTAAATCTCCATTGCAGTAGAGTTAGTCGGTCTTGAGAATGTAATGTGGGACCTACTAAGTCCACGTGTCAGGAGATCATTGGACCATTAAGATCATCTATAACCATGACCTGGATGACCTGGTCATGAACTTTCTCTCTCTTCCAAATCAGTTTCCTCTCTCTTCCGTAACAACTTTCTCTTACCTCAATTCAATTTTTTCTCTTTCCTACAATATTCACATCTTACCCATAACTCACCACAACATACATCTCTCTTCCACGTCATCTTTTATTTCCATTAACTTTTATTTTATTCCAAAATCAATTATATTTACCCAAAACATTAATAATTATATTTACCCAAAACATTAAAACCAAATAAAACTTAAATCCAACATGTACAACAAATAAATAAACCTAACATTTTAAAAAAATTCAACACATTTTTTTTAATAAAATGAAAATAATAATAAAACCAACCCGGACGCTCCACGTGTCACGTCGGGTTGGACGATTCGGACGATCGGGTCGTCGACCCTGGCGTTTGTACACCCAGGTCGACGACCGGGTCATCACCCCTTGTAAGGGGGCGACACCGGGTTGACCCGGTCGTCGGGGTCGTCCTAAGTGGGACGACCCATTAATGTTGCTCTAAGGCCTCCCTTAACGGGAGTCCATTTTTTAGGCGCCCACCCACCCTTAATGGGTCGGCATGAGCAAGCCCGCCCTGCCTGGCGGGAAAATGGGCGAGAAACAGTCACTTTCCCGCCTAGGCCGACAATTTGGGGGGCACGTGCCCCCTAGGATTGGTTAAATTTTTTTAATCTTTTTTTTTTGTTTTTTTTAAGTTAAAGAAAAAAAGTCATGTAATTAGGTTAATGAATTGATTAATTAAATTATGATTTAATTAATTAGATTTTGTAATTTAATTGTGGTTAATGTATTGATGTTGTCTTAATTTGGCAATTACTGTAGATTTTTTAATTAATTAAATTATTTTTGATTCATTAAGATTTCGTTAAATTTAAAAATTAAAAAATCAAATTTAAAATTGAGATCAATCACAAAACACTAGTACAATACAAATAAACTCCAAATGAATAATTGTTAATTATAATCAAATGAATTAATTACATTGAGTAATTACAATAACGATTAGTAATGTAATTTGATGATTGTTGTGAGAGTTAGATAAAAATAATGACATAGCGTGACTGAGTGTAGTGGATAATGGTTAAGAATTTTGTAAGGGGTTGGATTGTGCTGACGTGACAGAGAAAAAAGCTGACATGGTTGAAAGAGAAAATTCAACGCTCAGGTGTTGTTAATGATGCCCTAAGTGTTACCATTTGGTTTTGAGAAGACCTTATTTACATCGATTCTATTACAGTTTGAAGAAATTGCAGGTTGAAAGAGGAAGGTGGCGACGAGTGAGTGTCTTTAAACTTCAACAAGTTCCAGTGATCATCGTGGTGGAGTTGGCTGCTATCGCCGCATCGACTTCTTCGACATCGCCCTCTCACTACGACAAAATAGACCTTTACCGACATACAAATCCGTGAGCAATAATACCACATTTCGGCGGGAATACCCATTGTCGATCATATTTCCGTCAACATTAATCTGCCGGCAAAAGTGACATCAACAATAACATTGCCAAAAGATATTCCGTCGGCAATGATTATTTTGACCGACAAAAAAATTCACACTTTTGCCGACCGACATTTCCGTCCGCAATAGTGATTTTTTTTAAAAGAAAATAATTTTAAAAAAAACTTACTGAATTATTTTTCCTCACCAAAAAATAAAAAAAATTACAATTCAAATGCATCAAACGCTAGAAATAACATTCAATATCTAACTAAACATCAATTACAAACCAACATCACAAATAAATTTTAACATTCATCTAACATGCTCATATAAATATTATAATCATAAAAAATTAATATAAACATTCCTCGAAGAAAGATAAAATTTATCAAAAGTGAATTTCCCATTCTCAACTCTACTTCAATTGCAATGCCACATCCTAGTGTTATTACAACCAAATCACTAAAATTGGAGAATGGGAAGCATGGAATGGGAAGAATGGGAAAACTTCTTTTGTCCAAAAATCATAAGTGAGGAAAAAATCATAAGTGAGAAACCAGGAAACCAAATGAAAACTGTAACGTCTCATTCCCGAATCCGCATCGAGTCCGGGTCCCGGTCCGTCACCCCATGCACCCACTGGCCCACAACACTCACCTATTGCCATAAAACTTAAGTTGGTAAGTGTTATGGTAGTGGACTCATGTCATTATATCTCACCCCAACATTCTTATGTTAGTCAATGTGGGACTATTGTTTTGGGGTGTTACAACCTATCCCCACTTGAATACCTGACGTCCTTATCAGGGTCAAGCCACTCAGTCACCAGGCGTTGTGGGATTCTAGAGGTGGCTCCCGCCCTTTAGGTGTAGCACTTAGTTCCCACAATTCCCACTGGTTCGGGCTCTGATACCATCTGTAACGTCTCGTTCCCGAACCTGCATCGAGCCCGGGTCCCGGTCCGTCACCCATGTGCCCACTGACCCACAACACACACCCTTTGCCACAAAACTTAAGTTGGTAAGTGTTATGGTAGTAGACTCATGTCATTATATCCCACCACAACATTCTTATGTTAGTCAACGTGGGACTATTGTTTTGGTGTGTTACAAAAACAATCACATGAAAGTAGGTATATACCTGAGAAGACTCTCAAAATGGTCAACCCGATCCCTAAGTTCATTTACCGGAATATAAGCATACTTCGAGCTCAACTTTTCACAAATAGAACCCGGATGAACAAAGATAAGAGCAGAGATGACTAGATGAGTCATCAGCAAATGGAGTCAACCTTCACACCATTCCCTCCAAGCCCAATGCTTCAACTACACAATTTCTAAGAGGCTCAAACAACTTAGTTCTGAAGAAGATAATGTAAGGCTGCAACAGTCACCTATAACAAGGCAAAATGGCATTTGCATAAGGCATGTACAAAACCCCACAACGCAAACAATACCTAGAGATTAACATTCCTTACTGCCTAAAAATTGTCAGAAAGAGAGGGCACAATACAACTAAGTGAACGTATATATTCACATCCAAAAGTAAGAGCAATGCATTGCATGTAATTTACAAAATAAAATCCTCATTACTTTGCAAGCAGGAAGAGTGTAAGTTATACTTGGCAAACTCACTTATTCCAACTCACATGTAATATAAAGTGATGGGAATTCTAAGAAGATATGGCATTGTCATGCAACTTGTCCACAATGGTTGCCTGCAAACATTACCAAACATAACAATTGACAAGCCATCCATGTCGCAGATACATGTGTGTAATCCTTTTGAAAAAAAAAACTATAAACAATCCTCACTGCCTCATATATATTTGCATCATGCATGCATGAGAATGCTTGTGTTTGTGTGTGATTGTTTGTTTGAGAAGAAAGAGAATTGATGGTTTGTATAAGAAAGGAATCATTAGCAATGAGAAGGGCAACCATTAGAATCTTTTCATCTCAAAGCTTCATGCACTAAGCATTTAAACCACAACAGGCACGTCAGCCTCATTCCCTCTCTCAGCCTCATTCCTTCATACGCTTCAAAAAATATTCCAACAAGAGGCTCAGACATGTCAATTACAGTTTTGCTGGCTGCAACTGGTACCAACTGCTATTGTTCCAAACAAAGAACAGGGCATCCAAGTTACCAAGCCAACAAACCCATAACGTGATCACACACTCAAATGCCATCGAACAATTAATCATCACCACCTCACACTGCACAACACCCAATGTGATCACTGATCAGGCAAAATACTACAGCATAGAGGTAGACATTCGCAACTGACACACATGGATGTGTAAGTTGGTGTTTTGAGTTTAGAGTTTGGGGTTATGTATACATATACATATGCATAATGATTGGAAAATGAAGTGTATTTGTCTGTGGTTGGTTGGTGGTGGAGACGAGAAGAAGAGTCGTCTGAATTCGTATAGAATCATCAGCTGAGAGGTGGCAACTCATCAAACTTTTCCATCTCAAAGCCTCATTTCATTAACCACAATATGCATAATCCAAAAATAATAATAATCTGAATTCGAACAACAAACTCCACTTCGCCAACACAAAGACCGAAGCAAAAGTCAAATCGAAGTACGGAACTCAAAACCAAAATTTCGACAAAGCAAAGTTAAAATAAGCACTAATAGCAGAATGCAAACAAATATCCACTACACCATCAGAAACGAAGCATCAATCTCAGAATCCAAACCAGAAACTCCACCAAACCGTGCAAACGACTCGAAAGCCGCGTCTAAGAGAGGGTGGCCGAGGCTAGCTGAGGGTGGGTTTTGCCGACGGGTCAAGGGAGAGAGAGGCGAAGGCCGGCGCGACTGGGGAGGAGGTGGTTGGAGTCGACCATGGCCATCGGAGGTGGAGAGAGAGCAGTGGAGATCGGGACAATCCGCCGGTGGCCGAGAAATGGTGGTGGTGGTGGGGGGATGGTGGGTGACGCAAACTTGTATTCCAAGGTCTTTAGAGGTTAGGAAGGAGGTAAAGATAGGATAGTAAGAGAATAGAAGGTACGTAAGTTTGGCTCAAAAAGTTCCATTTTTCACTTCCGTTCATGGTATTTAAGCTGTTACATTCATGCTAAAAGTAAAGTTGTTTTTCCTACCAACTAAAGTAGTCACAACGGCTTTAATTTGAAATGCCACAGAGAATCAAACATGGGGTGGTTAGCTAATAGGACAAGCATGGATAATGATGGGAGTGTGTAGAGATTCTACTTTGTCCCACTTAGTTTTATTCATGTACATGTGGGCTGCTGGACTTGATTGGTCTTCATGAGGTTTCCCACCAAAGCATGCATGTCTACGTGCCTGCTTAATGCTTTGCATGATCAAGGGCCTCCAAGTATGGAAGCGCCATCTCGTCGGGGTCATTCTCCCCGACCGGAAGAGAACTCGACCTCACGTTTTGTGGGTAAAGATTTTCCATCGGTGGGTAGTATTCAAAAAGATCCGCCACATTAAACGTTGGAGAGATTCCCATGCCAGGTGGAAGGTCAAGTACGTAGGCATTGTCACCTATACATTGGATGACTTTGAATGGGCCAATTTTACGTGGTGCTAACTTTCCACGAGCATCGGTGGGAAATCGCTCCTTGCGAAAGAGGACCATCACTTGGTCACCTATCATGAACCGTTTGAGTCGTCTAGTGCGGTCTGCATGTTCCTTATATTTGGCATTAACGGCTTTGAGACGATCCATGACGTTGCGTTGGATGTAGTGCATGTCCATGGCCATTTGGTCCGCTATGGTTCCACCTGGGGAGGGCTTGTCCAGAGTCAGAAGGTCGAGGACGTGTCGTGGTTCGTCCCGATAAACCACTTGAAATGGCATGTAACCGATCGATGAGTGTATCGAGTTGTTGTAGGCAAACTCGGCCTGAGCTAAGGCCAAATCCCATTGCTTGGGTTTGTCACCACATGTAGTATCTTGCTCACATTCATTGAGGACAATGCATGATTTAGGTGTGGGGGGTGTTTATGTATATATCTATCTATATATCTGTTCTTTTATCTCAAAAAAAAAATAAAAAAAAAATAAATAAAAATTCAATGTTTCATGATAGCTTAAGATTGAACCACCAAAACCTATGTACAAATTGCATTGAGTTTTTGTTCCTTATTATATAGTTCTGCTTGTAGAAACTGTGACATAAATCTAAGTTCCAAAGAAATAACCCATTACCCTTTAAGACATGTATGCACTTAAATTGGATGAATCAAATCTTTGAAGTGGTTGATAAAAAGCAGAGGTTGAGGAAAATATACCGGGAAGTGTGAACTTCTAAATAGCAATTAAGCCTTGAGGAAAATGAAATTAAAAATAAGGAATAAAGTGAGGAAAACACATTTTGCAAAATGATTACAAAAGCCCAAGCCTTTGAGTCGCTGGTCCGTAGGGGTATCTTGAAACCCGGTAACTTGAGTCTACCAGCTCGTGATTATCGACCAAACTCGCTACACGAATGCAAAAAGGGTAAAAGTGTCAAAGAGCAAATATGTTGAATCACGGAAAAAAAATATAATAATAAAATAATACTCAAGGCCCAAAGCTAAAAGAATGATCCATGTCATGGTTGATCCGAATGATACTTCACCACCAGAGGAGGCGTGCAAAATAATTCAAGTGATAAACATGTGTAGAAGGGTTAGTGGTGTGAATGTTGGAGGAACAAAGACCAAGTCATATTTTTAATGAGTTAGATTTATATAATGAGCATGCAAAAAAATTCTTAGTGAGATGTATAAGGTTGAGGTAGGGATATTGAAAACTATTAATGAAATGTTGATGTAGGATTTTGTGGGATTATCCGCTGAAAACCCTCAGGAGACAACACTCCTCCTCCTTGGCAACAAAGAGGTTTAAAGGCTTGTTGCACATGCTAAGTGCAACCGTGATTCCTACGAAAGTGAGTTAGGATTTTCCTGTTTTTATTTTTCGTATATTCTGTTTCGCTAGGGACTAGCAAAATCTAGGTGTGGGGGTATTTGATGCATTGCATACATTGCATCATATGTCTTTCATTTAGATCACTTTTACATCAATAAATGCTACTAAGGTATGTGTTTAGTCTTATTTACAGAATACAGGGACCGGAATGCAATTTACCCATATCCCGAGCATAAACACGTGCGGAAGACTCATTTCTATCATAAAGACCAAGCTCAAGATTATCGGGTTTCAAGTGGAAATGTTTCCAAGCATAAAAGCATTCAAAACCTAATTACAAAAAGAACAAGGACTTGAGCACAAAAGTAGCCGGGGACTTGATTGCAAAAAGACAATGACCTAATTGCAATTCGCGAGTTATTATGGAGAAAATCTAAAGAAAAATCAATGTAGTTCTCCAAACATATAAAGGAATTAATCCGGAGCTCAAAAGAATGGAAAGAATCAATCCAGACGCGCAAAGGAGGATCAAATCATACCATAAATTACCAGCAAAAATCCGGATTAAATCAGAGAAGATTGTGCGGCGAAATCGCCGCATATCACATACATTGTGCGGCGGAAAACGCCGCCCCCTCAGCGATCTGTGTGCTCCAATTTTGTCCAGTCGTGTCTGGACACGTGTACTCTCCAATTCTATACTTAGGTCTCTTGTAACAACTATAAATAGACCCGAGAACGATGTTAGAATGGTCCTTAGTCTTTGGTGGTAGTTTTTATTCTTAATCTTAGTTTTGTATTTTTCTTTTTATTAATAAAATTCTGTCTTTTATTTCTTACTTTTAGTTTTCTTTTGTAATGTCTCAAGGACCCCTTCTTCCTCCCTCTATGAGTTTCTAACTTCTTCCAAAGGGTGGAGGTGACGGATTAGGGTGAAGAGAAGATGAATGAATGTTATTATTTTAATTTCGTGTTAGTATATTTTGATTACTTGAATTTATGTTAAATCATTTATCATGTAATGCTTTATAACTAATATGATTTATTATAAGTTTCTAAATTCTCTAATCTAAACCTTAAATCTAAACCTCCACCCGACGGAATTCACATCTTTGTTCTTGTTTTAGTTTTAATTGTTCTTGTTTCTTGCTTTAGATAATTAAAATCCAAAAATCTCAAAACCCAATTATTTCTTCTCTCCTTCTTCCCCCAATCGAAATCACATTAATAACAAATCTCTCCCTCCTTGTGTTCGACCCGTATTTGCCACGTCTCCATTGACGTCGTGCACTTGCGGTATAAATTTAATTCCCATCAAAATGCTTCGGATGAGATTGCCCAATGACCTGTTCACGACTTCGGTTTGGCCATCCGTTCGGGGGTGTGCTGTTGTGCTATATTTAAGTGTAGTGCCAAAGCGACGCCATAACATGGTCCAAAAAACGGCCAAAAACTTCGTGTCGCGATCGGAGACAATACATGTGGGTACACCATGGAGCCGGACGATCTCTTGGAAGAACAAACATGCCACATTGTGGGCGTCGGTGGTACGCTTACAAGGGACGAAGTGGGCCATTTTGGAAAAACGATCAACAACTACGAACACAGAATCCATTCCTCGCTGCGTGCGGGGAAGGCCAAGCACGAAGTCCATACTAAGGTCCACCCAAGCGCGAGAAGGTACCGGAAGTGGGGTATACAATCCCGTGTTTTGGCCTTGCCCCTTCGCGATTTGACAAGTGCGACAACTTTTGACAATAGCAATCACATCCTTCCTCAATTGTGGCCAATAAAACCGTTCGCGCACCAAGTGGTAAGTCTTATCTCGCCCCACATGTCCTCCCAATCCACCGCCATGAAGGTCACGTACGACTAAGTCACGTACCGAAGTTCGAGGCAAGCATAGTGCATTCCCTTTGAGTAGATAGCCGTCCAAGATGTGGAAGTCTTCGGAGGGAAGGTGGTCCTTGCAACGTTCCCAAGTAACAACGAAGTCTTCATCGGTTGCGTAGAGCTCGCGCAACTCATCGAAGCCTACCAGTTCCCCTCGCAAAGTGGTGAGGAGCTCGCGACGGCGGCTCAAGGCATCCGCCACCCTATTTTGGACTCCGAAATTGTGCTTGATAACGAAAGTGAATTGCTCAATGTAGTTTGCCCAACACACATGCATCTTGTTCATATGTTTTTGACTCTTGAAGTGTTGTAAGGCTTGATGGTCAGAGTAGATAACAAATTCAGAGGGAATGAGATAGCTTTCCCATGTCTTGAGGGCTCTCACAACCGCATACAATTCTTGCTCATAAGTTGACCATCTTTGGCGCACCTCGTTGAGTTTTTCGCTATGGAATGCTATAGGATGTCCTTTTTGGGACAACACGGCTCCAATACCGACTCCACAAGCGTCACATTCAAGCTCGAAGAGCTTGTCAAAGTTTGGTAGGGCAAGGACCGGTGCGGTGGTGAGCTTGATTTTGATGGCTTCAAAAGCCTCTTGAGCTTCCGACGTCCACTTAAAAGACCCCTTCTTGAGACAATTTGTAAGAGGTACCATGATTGCACTAAAGTTGCGAACAAAACGCCGGTAGAAGGTGGCAAGCCCATGAAAGCTTCTTACTTCTGTGGCGGTGGAGGGTGTTGGCCAAGCTTGGATAGCACGGATCTTCGTCTCGTCCACTTTTATCCCTTCATCACTTACCACATATCCCAAGAACACGAGCTGGGAAGTCATGAACTTGCACTTGGGCCCGTTGATAAATAGCTTATGGGTTCCCAAAGTTTCCAAGATGGTGCAGAGATGGGAGAGATGGTCCTGCGCATTAGTGCTAAATACAAGAATATCATCAAAATAAACAACCACGAACCGACCTATGAAGGGACGTAACACCTCCGTCATGAGGTGCATGAAGGTGCTAGGGGCATTAGACAACCCGAATGGCATGACAAGCCACTCGAACAAGCCGTCTTTTGTTTTGAATGCGGTCTTCCACTCATCCCCCGGACGGATGCGAATTTGGTGGTATCCACTCCGCAAATCGATCTTCGAGAACACCTGGGCACCACTCAATTGGTCGAGCATGTCGTCGAGACGAGGAATTGGAAATCGGTACCGGATGGTGATCTTGTTGATGGCCCGACTATCAACACACATTCTCCATGTCCCGTCTTTCTTCGGCGTGAGGAGTGCAGGAACCCCACAAGGACTCAAACTATGTCGTATCAATCCTTTTTGTAGTAGCTCCTCCACTTGGTGTGCCATGACCTTAGATTCCTTTGGATTGAGGTGATAATGTGGGAGGTTAGGAAGGCTCGCACCGGGAATCAAGTCGATGCGGTGTTGGATCTCGCGAATGGGTGGGAGGCCAATGGGAAGTTCCTCCAGGATAACATCAACGAACTCCTTGAGCAGCATAGGCACTTCGGGTGGGATCTCCTCGTCATCATGGGGTCGCCAGCCCTTAGCTATCACAGCTATCACGGTATGTTTCTCCTTCATGGTGCGGACAAACTCTTTCATACATGAAGTGATGGTTAGTAGCGTTTTGGGCTCATTGAGGGGTGCACTCGTGGGCTTGGGATCCTCCAAGGCGAAGGGCGGGAGAGCAACCTTCTTTTGATTCCACCAAAAGTAATAGATGTTTTGGCGTCCCTTGTAAGTGGCATCGACGTCGAATTGCCAAGGACGACCGAGAAGGACGTGGCAAGCATCCATTTCCATCACATCGCAAACGACGGTCGTATGATACTGCTTTCCCAAGGCAAGTGGGAGATGGCACGATCGTGTCACCTTCATGGAAGGGCCTTTATGAATCCACCCAACTTCATATGGATGAGGATGCGAAACTGTTGTAAGTTTGAGGTGCTCGACTAAGGTGCAGGAGACGATATTCTCGCAACTACCATTATCGATGATGAGATTACACACTTTGTCTAGCACTGAACATTTGGACCGGAAGATGCGATGACGTTGGGATGGGTCCACAATCCGCGGAGTGAGTAGGAGGCGACGAACAACACAAGTAACATGCTCTCCATTTTCTTCGGCAAACTCAGCATCGTCATGGTCATCATCAAGGGGTTCATCCACGAATCCTTCTTCCCCATCCACCATTCCCACGGGACGTCGCGACGGACAAACATTGGATCAGTGGCCCATGCCATTGCATCGGTAACACTCATCCACGGTGGCTTTAGCGTACGGAGTGGACGTGGAGCGTCTATTCACGGGTTCGCTACTTGAGGATGCACCCGTGATAGGTGTCACCGCGACCCCCGATCCAAGAATTCCCTTACCCTTTGCCGCAACCCTCATGGCCTCGTCCTTACCATCATCTTTGTTGAACTCGACATAGCCTCGCCGGTTGGACGTACGATTGAGGAGTTATTCAGCCTTCAATGCTAAGTTATTAGCCTCATCAACACTAAAGACTGTTTGCATGGACATTCTTTCTTGGATAGGAAATCGGAGCCCTCCGACATATCAGACCACTTGTTGTTCTGGGACTTCCACTAGATCGCATCGTGAAAAGAGCCAAAGGAACTCTTCTGTATAGGCGGTAACGGTACGGCCTCCTTGAACGCAAGTTTGAAGCTTACGGAAAAGAAGTTGTGGGTAGTCCGCGGGTAGGAATCGTCCCCGAATGAGTCGCTTCATTTTGACCCATGATCGGATCACCGTTTTGCCTTGTCATAGTCGTTGGTTACTCAGTTGCTCCCACCATGGGGACGCACCCCCACGAAGCTTATAAGCCACCATTTTTACTTGTTTGGCCTCCGAAATTCCCATGTACTCAAAAAACTTATCGACCTCGTAGAGCCACTCGAGGAGGGCCTCCACGTCAAGGTTGCCAGCGAAAGTGGGGAGGTCTGCCTTGAGTTTGTACTCGTCTCCTTCGCGTGCTGGTGGGTAACGCCGTCCTCGGTTGGCCTCCCGGTCGAAGTCTCCGTCTGAATCTGACGACTCGAGTGGAGGTGGTCTCCTCCCACGTTGTCGTCTCGCCTCACGGAGAGGAGGCTCATCGACGTCGTCGGGTGGCCGATCGTGCCATTCGCCACCGACCTTGTCAACCCGCAACGCCTCGAGGGTCGTTTGGAGGCGGGCGAATCCTTCCTCCATCGTCTTTTGTTGTTGTGCAAGGGCTCCCCATAAAGCCCCCTCGCCACGCCCGTGGTGTTCCCCTCCGCTTGTCATCCTAAGAGAACCTGGCTCTGATACCAAATGACGCAAACAGAAGCTAGCCGGGGTCGGACTCTAGTAGCACCTCCGGGAAGGCCGAGGTTGCCTTGTATTCCAAGGTCTTTAGAGGTTAGGAAGGAGGTAAAAATAGGAGAGTAAGAGAATAAGAGGCAGATAAGTTTGGCTCAAAAAGTTCCATTTCTCACTTCCGTTCATGGTATTTAAGTTGTTACATTCATGCTAAAAGTAAAGTTGTTTTTCCTACCAACTAAAGTAGCCACAACGGCTTTAATTTGAAATGCCACAGAGAATCAAACATGGGGTGGTTAGCTAATAGGACAAGCATGGATAATGATGGGAGTGTGTAGAGATTCTACTTTGTCCCACTTGGTTTTTTTCATGTACATGTGGGCTGCTAGACTTGATTGGTCTTCATGAGGTTTCCCACCAAAGCATGCATGTCTACGTGCCTGCTTAATGCTTTGCATGATCAAGGGCCTCCAAGTATTGGAGCGCCATCTCGTCGGGGTCAGTGGGTGAGGGAGATGTTGGTCAGGAAAGGGAGGGGTCATTGGAGGCCGAGAGAGGACGACAGAGGCAGGGATCGGGGAGCGATGGTCGAAGTTCAGCGGAATGAGATTTTTCCCCCAAATTAAAACCACGCCGCAGGGATCGGGGAGCGATGGTCTTGATTGGGTGCGGGTTGACAAATCCAACTTATTTCCGACAGAAATTCCATCGGTTATAGCTCCTTACGGAAATTCTGTCGGGATGTTTCTGTGGAAAAACTCATTTTTGTTGTAGTAATCTTCATCTTGGTTGGTCCTACTGGATTCTCCATACAAGATGGATTTTATCATATTCAGTAACCCTAAATATCTCCATTTTTGTCGCAATTAGGTTGAATCCCAACAATTATTTTATATCACTAGCTATTTAAAAGTCCAAACATTAAAAAACAGAATACATTCAACATATTTTTCTTCAATATATACAAAAAAAAGTTTATGCACGGAGAACAATACATCAAGCTTAATTAATAAGCACAAGCTATAGCCAAGCAACAACAATACTACAATACACAAGTACACTACCAACCATGTGGTCGGCACATCCAGACACATAAATACAAGCATATTGTACAATCAATTAAAAAATCGACAACAGTATATCATTCCACGCAAAAGAATGAACCAGTTCATTCCCATTTGCACTTGACTTTGCTGGGATGAACAAAGTCAAAGCTAATGACAACATACCCATCCATCCTCTTCAGCACAAACCTCTCAACAAGAACATTACATGCAAACTTGTTCCATTCACCATCATCAGAGCACTCTTCCACTCTCTCCACCACTCCTTCCCCAACAGACCAACCCCATTTCTCTTCCTCCCACCTCATCCTCTCCACTATCATCTCATTCAGTCCCAAACCTCTAAACCATCTCTTCCCATTCACAACACTCACCTCTTCTTCCGCTACTCTTTCACCACTGACCAAAGGTAGTTTTTGCGTCTTCATCGCAACATTTACGTTCACAACGTTTCCTCTCCCATAAGAGCCTTCACAAGTGTAAACTTCCTCCCAAACTTGCTCAAGCATCATCTCATAGAACATGGACTCTTTAAGTTGATCTTTGACGTCCATTTTCTCCTCCTTCACAAACATAAAGGGACAATACCATTTACCAACAATAACAGCTTGTTGTGGGACACCTTGATTGGCTAGATCGGGCATGCGTTCACGTAAGGAATCGTTCATCCCCAACGCCTCGCTTATCTTACAATTGGAGGATTTAGATGTCCGAATTTGCCATCCATTTTGACGAAGAAAATATGGTGGGAAGCCGTCGTGGGCCACCGACTTTGAGCTAAAATAACCTTTTGAACTACCACAACATTGCTCCGGAATAATGATCTCGACCTGTTGGTAGACGTTGTGTTGGTCGAAAGGAGTTGGTTTTATGTCCTTCACACATCTGAACAAGCAGCAATTCCACTTGTCCTCCTCTCTCGAGCAAGTGTATATTTTCCTACACCAAACAAACAATTTAGTTTCTACAAATGGGAAATTAACAAATTTATATAGAGGGGATAGATTTAACAAGTTTATGGTATTGAATTCACCAAAAAAATCTCTACACAAAATATATGAACACAAGCAATATAGGATCTGGGGAAAGAGTATAATTTAATGAATTACAATCTCGTTCACATAAGCTTTTCAAAACTCCAAATTTTCAAATTTTTATTCACTTCAGTAAATCGATCCATTTAAATAATTTGCGAGTTTGAAACACATAGAAGTAATCTTCTTCACCTTTTCCCTTGCAATTTCTTAATTGTTATGGTTATAGATTAACTTAACGTATGTGAATAAAATAAGGTAACTAAAGAATTCAAATTTATTGAAACGAGAGAAACTAATTACCTATTTGAACCTTTTGAAAATAGTTTCGAAAACGAAAAGGCACATCAATATATACAAAATATAGAATGAATAATTTTTAATACTACTGAAATTACTCCGCCAACCAAAATGCTTCCAATTATATCACAAGCAAGCACTACTAAAAAACCAAAAGCACCAACAATCACAAAGAATTTCACGCTCACCCCTTGTGTCTGCCTTCTGCTACGACCACATAGTATCGGTTGGAGCCAAGAGGTTGATCAACAACAGGAATCACATAAACTTTATCATTTGTTGCATGAGATGTTTCACCGTTATTATAGAAGTATTGGACCACTAGACGCCTGTTTTGAGGGAAAGGCAGGTTTTGGAGGTAAGAGTCCTTGCACAGCCCAAAGCAACAACGAGTCGTCTCCTCGTACTCCTCGTCTTGGATCACCAAGTAGCCTGAACCTGGTCCTCGAGGTGGCGGCTCGAGGGCCGCCTCTGGAGAAGCCTTGAAGAGGGAAGATCGCCTTGTCACGTACATGTTGGATTCTTATAGTACTTTTTTCACTTTTTTGCCTGTGAGATTGGTTGTGACATTGTTGAAATTCATAGAAAATTATGTCCTAAACTAAGTGTAAGTTGGAAACTACATTTGGGATGTAAGACTACCTAAAATTTAACAAAATGCAGAATCTATTTGCCCATACGCCAGTTGAAAATTTATTAATTATTAGAAATTTCGTACATAATTTGAGAAGAAAATGAAGCTAAAATCATTGTTTTGAGAATCTAAAAACTTAAGCTTCTTAGGAATCATATGAATAACCAAATCTCATTATTTTTACTTGCAAAAAAAAACAAATATTATTTTGATAATGATTTTTTTAAACAATACCTACATTTGTTAATTAACTTACGGGCATTATCCATACACCCTTACCTCAATTTGGATACTAATTAATTGAAATGTTAAATCACAGATCTGAATCTAAATCCTCCCTTCTCTTGTCTATCTATCCAAAAGAACCCTCATAGAAAGTAGGGACGATTAGGATTGTGCTTTGGCGAGTAAAAGCACATAAAAAAAAGGTAATTGAGATTTTGATAGGTAATATATCAAAATTTCGCTAATAAGTCTAAATGAAAATTGAAATTGAAGTGACTGTTTTATCCTTATTTCTTTTGTAAATCTCAAGAATAATTACAGTTTTGGATACTAATTTACGGGCATTATCCATACACCCTTACCTCAATTTGGATACTAATTAATTGAAATGTTAAATCACATATCTGAATCTAAATCCTCCCTTCTCTTGTCTATCTATCCAAAAGAACCCTCATAGAAAGTAGGGACGATTAGGATTGTGCTTTGGCGAGTAAAAGCACATAAAAAAAAGGTAATTGAGATTTTGATAGGTAATATATCAAAATTTCGCTAATAAGTCTAAATGAAAATTGAAATTGAAGTGACTGTTTTATCCTTATTTCTTTTGTAAATCTCAAGAATAATTACAGTTTTATGTTAAAAAGGGAGGAATGAAATAAGTGAGACAAATACGTTTATTTCGTATTCCCACATTATCCTCCCCTTTGTTGGCTCCTACTAGTTGGGTTCGTTGGTCTTTTTTCTCGATTTTTTGTTTCCCCAATTTAATATAAAACAAAAATTGTTTGATGTTTACAAGAAAAATGAGGGTAAAGTTATAATTCCAAGCCCTAATAGTAAGGTTAAGAGATAGAACCTTTGAAATTGAAGGGCATAATGCTAGTATTTTAACTAGCTAGAGAATATTAATGCAATTGAAACACATCTTAGCTAGGGATCTAACTATCAGTTTTGAAAATTGAAATATGGCTAATATTTGGTAAGACAGTTGCGACCAATTGCAATTTGGAATTATAATTGGTTTATAAAACTTTAGAAGTTTCATATTTGAATAAAATTTGGATATAGGTCTAACCATTTCTGAATATCCAAATCTTTCAATTTATTACATCTAATATATGTGGTAATTAATATTTATATGAGTTAATAGAAAACAAAAAGTATTTTGCGTAAATATCTACATACTGCAATACAAATCTTTTTTAAAAAATAAAAGGTTGGGTGAAACGGAAATTTGTTTATTTACACAATCATTAATTTTGCTTGTACTTCAGACAGACTTCTATATTTGAACTTTCTTTGTTTGCAAAGCTCTAAGTTTGAACCAAAAAATACCACCCCTTCGGCCACTTATGTAAAATTCTATTTGTTCTGTGTAGAGACATTGTGAAGTTAAAACAAAAACCAAACGAATCTTTTTTGGAAAATAATTGAAAATCACAAACAATTCTAGATATGATTAAAACAATTCTATCTATCTCACTCACGACATACAAAAAAAATGAAATTGATTTAAAAGAATATAAAGCCCACATACCTTGGATTTTTGGGATTCTTATCTCCTTCCTCGATATATGCATCCCCTGATTTACCTCTGCTCTCTTCTTCTCGTCTCAGTCATCTTCTCATGGTTTAATATAAGGGTTAATTACACTTTGCCTATCTGAACTATGTCTTGATATCACTTTACCCCCCTGAAGTTTCAAAGTTAACAGTTACCTCCCCTAAGCTTTAATTTTGTAACACTTTACCCATTGAACTTCAAAAACTCATTATTTAACACGCATTCGACATTTTTTTCCTATTTTTTGTTGTATCCCTAATACACTCCTAAACCTATATTTACGTGAAAGTTTGGATCGAAACGGATGTCAGATATGGTTGGAATTTGGGTCAGATTGACACTCAATCCAACCCAAATTCCAACCATATCCGACCTCTGTTTCGATCCAAACTTTCACGTAAATATATGTTTAGGAATGTATTAGGGATATAATAAAAAATTTAGGAAAAAAACGTCGAATGTGTGTTAAATAATGAGTTTTTGAAGTTCAAATGGGCAAAATGTTACAAAATTAAAGTTCAGGTGAGGTAACTGTTAACTTTGAAACTTCAGGGGCGCAAAGTGATATCAAGACATAGTTCAGGAGGGCAAACTATAATTAACCCTTAATATAATCGGCTTCTTTGTTTGACCAACATCGTCCAACCGTTGCGTGTGGTGTGTGAAGACGCGTGTTTAAGATTTTTTTTTATTTTTTGCGAATTTTGCAGTTTTCATCTTATAATTTGCAGAACTTTAGTTCAATTTCCACCTCCTGATAGAAGAAATAACATTGTCCGGGCTATACGTTTCACACAAACCAAAACACCTCTTATAATATGGAATCACTACGTAAGAGCGTGGTACTAGCTAAGCAAATCAAAACAGGCAAATTTAAGATGAATGCCGACCTATACGTTTCACACAAACCAATACTTAGAACTATAAAGAAAATTTCATGTTCATGTAATCTCACATAAGTAACAAATGTTAGCTATTTCAAAGGTCACATTCAGTTAGACGACAATAACGACAACAAGATGGTGAGATTGCCATCTTTACACCTTCATATAAACACACCAGTGAGCTAAATCAACCCATTACGGGTGTGACTGGTTTGCACGGAGACCTCAAGGAAGTGAGAATTAGACCATTCTAATGACCTACTAGCAACTAGTAACAAAACCTAAGAATTGGATTCCCACAACTTAACCGAATTGCATTCGCAAGGAGCTCTTCCACTTTCAGTCCAAAACCAGAGGTAGTCAAGCTTTCCTCTTGTTTCAACCTAGGATGCAATTGGTTTGCAGTAACTCAACTTAAAAGTGTGGGAATTGACTTCCAGAGTGGTTTTTTGGTTATTGGTTTCCAGAAAACATAAAATAATTCTGGTAACTTAATGTGAATTCCAAATCCTTATAAAATTGCAATGTGAATGACCTTCCTTACTTTCACTTTAAATTCTAAGTCATGAAATTGAGTTCTGAATTTTCCACAACTTCTTGCAAACCAATCACACCGTAAACCTACACTCGTACCAATTACTCTGAAGAAAATCGGAATCCAAAAGGTATCATTCAAACATAAATTCCTACAAACCGACAGAAAAAATCAAATCACCTCAACAGCAAATCCCATTATAAATTTCTTCTGAAGAACAATTTTTTACCGACCAAACACCAAAAAAAACCAGAGATCAAACCGATTGGAGGTCTGACCTTGTCTCCAATGTTACAGGTGTTGTCCTCGTCGTGCGCCATGTACTTGTTGGTCCTCTTGACGTAGCGGTTGTAGCGCTGGTTGAGGTAGAGGCGGTCCACCGCCACCACCACCGACTTCCGCATCTTGTTCGACACCACCGTCCCCACCACCGCCTTCATCCCTCCTATCTCCGATTAGGGTTTTGTTAGGGTTTTCCAAAGCACAACTTCTGTTTTGGTTCCAATGGAGTTCGACCGTCGGGCTTTGGGGTGGGATTGGTAATTTGTCATTGTTTTAATGGAGAATTTTTGCTTGTGTACACTTGTAAAGACCTCTTATTGGACCTTTGCTCTTCTGTAATTTTATATTGGCCCTGTGCATGTGCAAATCTCAGATATTGCGTTTATACACTTCCCACATCTTCCCGTTATTACTGTAGTCACGCTGTAACTTGAAATTGAAATCCCGTTGTGTTTAGGTGTTAGCAAAGAAAAATTAGTCTGGTAATCTGATTCAAATGCTACAGTACATCAGACCCAAATTCATCCCCAATTTCTAACATTCTTCCCAAATTGATCCGACCCACCCTTTCTCCCCCAAATCATCTCCCCCTCTCCCAAAACCCCCAAATCCAACCAACCCCCTAAATCCTTCGTTCTCTTCGCGGATCACCCACGTCCTCCTCGTGATCTCTCAATCCCCATCCCAAACTCGATCTCTCTATCCTGAATCGACCATCCTCTTCCCGAAGCTTGGATGTCGTCTTCCGCCGACCGTCTAACGTGTACATCCAACGGATCAACCCATTAGTTTGCTCGGCCACCTCTCGCTCTACGGCAGCCACCATTGCGCGAAGTTCGCCGTCGTCCTACTCGATATAATGCACACGAGAAGTGGATTTGCTGGTAGGCATCTGAGGTAGGCATTTCGAAATACTCCCTATTGTGGTTTTAGGATCCAATTTTTGGAAAGTTTGGTTTGGATGTTAGTTTTGGTTGTGGATATTGGAGATAGGGATTGTTTAACCTACATTATTGAAATAATCTTAAATTTTGATCACCTGTTGGCCATGTTTTCCTTGATGTTGTTGATTTGTTTGTTCTTTACTTGTCCAAAGAAAAAATAACATTTTTATCCTTCCAATTTTTCGAAGGCATTACATGTTCGTGGCAGGTTGTTGGTGGGTGTTTTTATTTTAATACCAATTTCGAAGGCATCACATTCAGTTAGACGACAATAACGACAACAAGATGGTGAGATTGCCATCTTTACACCTTCATATAAACACACCAGTGAGCTAAATCAACCCATTACGGGTGTGACTGGTTTGCACGGAGACCTCAAGGAAGTGAGAATTAGACCATTCTAATGACCTACTAGCAACTAGTAACAAAACCTAAGAATTGGATTCCCACAACTTAACCGAATTGCATTCGCAAGGAGCTCTTCCACTTTCAGTCCAAAACCAGAGGTAGTCAAGCTTTCCTCTTGTTTCAACCTAGGATGCAATTGGTTTGCAGTAACTCAACTTAAAAGTGTGGGAATTGACTTCCAGAGTGGTTTTTTGGTTATTGGTTTCCAGAAAACATAAAATAATTCTGGTAACTTAATGTGAATTCCAAATCCTTATAAAATTGCAATGTGAATGACCTTCCTTACTTTCACTTTAAATTCTAAGTCATGAAATTGAGTTCTGAATTTTCCACAACTTCTTGCAAACCAATCACACCGTAAACCTACACTCGTACCAATTACTCTGAAGAAAATCGGAATCCAAAAGGTATCATTCAAACATAAATTCCTACAAACCGACAGAAAAAATCAAATCACCTCAACAGCAAATCCCATTATAAATTTCTTCTGAAGAACAATTTTTTACCGACCAAACACCAAAAAAAACCAGAGATCAAACCGATTGGAGGTCTGACCTTGTCTCCAATGTTACAGGTGTTGTCCTCGTCGTGCGCCATGTACTTGTTGGTCCTCTTGACGTAGCGGTTGTAGCGCTGGTTGAGGTAGAGGCGGTCCACCGCCACCACCACCGACTTCCGCATCTTGTTCGACACCACCGTCCCCACCACCGCCTTCATCCCTCCTATAAAAACGACACCACTTGTCGTTTTTATGTATTAAAAGAAAAATAAAAACACCCACCAACAACCTGCCACGAACATGTAATGCCTTCGAAAAATTGGAAGGATAAAAATGTTATTTTTTCTTTGGACAAGTAAAGAACAAACAAATCAACAACATCAAGGAAAACATGGCCAACAGGTGATCAAAATTTAAGATTATTTCAATAATGTAGGTTAAACAATCCCTATCTCCAATATCCACAACCAAAACTAACATCCAAACCAAACTTTCCAAAAATTGGATCCTAAAACCACAATAGGGAGTATTTCGAAATGCCTACCTCAGATGCCTACCAGCAAATCCACTTCTCGTGTGCATTATATCGAGTAGGACGACGGCGAACTTCGCGCAATGGTGGCTGCCGTAGAGCGAGAGGTGGCCGAGCAAACTAATGGGTTGATCCGTTGGATGTACACGTTAGACGGTCGGCGGAAGACGACATCCAAGCTTCGGGAAGAGGATGGTCGATTCAGGATAGAGAGATCGAGTTTGGGATGGGGATTGAGAGATCACGAGGAGGACGTGGGTGATCCGCGAAGAGAACGAAGGATTTAGGGGGTTGGTTGGATTTGGGGGTTTTGGGAGAGGGGGAGATGATTTGGGGGAGAAAGGGTGGGTCGGATCAATTTGGGAAGAATGTTAGAAATTGGGGATGAATTTGGGTCTGATGTACTGTAGCATTTGAATCAGATTACCAGACTAATTTTTCTTTGCTAACACCTAAACACAACGGGATTTCAATTTCAAGTTACAGCGTGACTACAGTAATAACGGGAAGATGTGGGAAGTGTATAAACGCAATATCTGGGATTTGCACATGCACAGGGCCAATATAAAATTACAGAGGAGCAAAGGTCCAATAAGGGGTCTTTACAAGTGTACACAAGCAAAAATCCCGAAGAAATAACAGTGTCCGGGCTACCTCACCCGTCATGCTCATTTTCTCTGCCACATCAGTTTTTCTTTCTACCACGTAAGTTCACCCAAGCCACCCAAAAAATCCCCTTAACCATGCCCAGGCCACCCCCACCCACCCTACACTCTCTCTCCTCCACATCATTTCTTAATTAAACATTTTTAATTCTTACACCACATTTAACAATTACACTTTACATAATTCTAATTCTAAATACGTTATAATTCCAATTGACAAAATGATTAATATTAATAATTAGTAATTAATATTAATAATTAATATTAAACTACGGGAAATTTTATTAATTAAAATTAGGAATGCACAGTAAACACGTGAATGCACAATACACGCGTGAATACACAGTATACGCGTGCTTGTACAGTACACACGTGCAAAGAAAGCAGTCTGCGTGAATGCATAGTATACGCGTGAATGCACAGTACACGCGTGCAAAGAAAACAATCCGCGTGAATGCACAATGTCTGATATTCCCTCTATATATACCTCATACAAACATAACAAAAATTTCACAAAATTGGAAAATGTCTTCTCCAGATCACAACCTTTCTCCCCGTCGTTCCCAATCAAATCCACGTCCACACTATCCACAAGGATACCCCCGTCCATATTTCCCACAACCAGACTTCTCTCATTATGCTCAACCTTTCCAACAATCATTCCAACAGACGGACTTCTCTCAATACACATCATCATTCCCACCACTAGACCACAACCAACAATTCCCACAATTCCCGCAATACGCACCACAATTCCCACAAAATCAACCCCAAATTCAGATGTTTGGTCGCAACATGTCACAAGTAAGTTTTCATTGTATGGAGGACACTCAAGAAGACAACCAAAACGACGATGAATCCCCACCACGCCAGACCGTCGCACCACCATCCCCACGTCCACACCGACGTCGCAAAGTCCAAGACGTCAAAAGCAATCCGAAGATGTGGACCACACATGAGGACGAGCGACTGGTGTCCGCATATATGGAGGTCAGTTCTGATGCGGTGACGGGGACAAACCAGAAGGCTACTTCCCTGTAGACCAAAGTAAAAAAAGGTTTACGACATCTCCGTCGATGAAACGGGTCTCCCTGAGAGGAATGCAGAGTCCTTAAAAGGACGCTGGAGGAGAATTATACCTGTTGTCAACAAGTGGGTCATATGCTTCGATCAGGCGTACCGACATCTCCTGTCGTTCGACAAGCTCACCACATCTACGAGCGCACTAATAACTCTAAATTTCTTTAGTTTGATACTTGGGCCATGTTACGTAGGTACCCGAAGTGGGGGTCCTTGCTATCTGCAGCAAATGTCATGCGTGTTGGTCGGGAGTCCGCAGAGTTTCACGATGAAAACAGTCACTGTTCGGGAAGCATTGGGAAAAGAAAGAGCATTGATGACTCTAGAACGCAATCACCGGAGGTAGAAGAAATGACGCCAGGATCGTCTACACGACCACCAGGTGTGAAGAAGACAAAAAAACAAGGGTAAAAGTTCATTAGGCCCGGAAGGCAATACCGGCGTTATGGAACTTGCACAACAAATTGCATACAACGCCCAAGTGAGAGGAGGGTTTCTCGAAGCAGAAGGAATTAGCTGAGCATAATTTTCAAAGACATGTTAAAAAAACTAAGCTCGACATGCTTCACTCTCTGATGAAAAAGAACAACCCGACAAAGCGGGATCAAATAGCGATTGTGAAACTCATGGATTGGGCGGAAGAGAATAGTTTCTTGTAATTTGTTAGTTCATATTAGTTCGTATTTTGTATTTCGTGTAGTTTATATTACGTTTAGTTTGTTGTATTTTGTATTTCGTACCGCTTCGTATTTCGTGTATTTCGTTTAATATTAATATATTTTCTAATTTCATCACTAAATATGAATTTATCTTTCATTTGAGCATGAAATTAGATGTAATGTATAAATTTTAAATATTTTTCAAATTAATAACATCAAAGATTATCACCTCACATTACTAAAAAATACCCAATACATTATCAATTAACCCTAATAACAAAACTGTTGTGAAACATCATGGATGCTTCACCGTCACCTTCTCCTCCCTTCACTCCATCAACCTCTCACATTCTCATTACTCTTGTAACATACACCCTTTCATTTGTCTCCTATAGCCTATAAATAAGAGATCATTGTAAGACAATTGGAATATTTTTCGTGATGATGAAATACTACAAATATTCTCCCCCAATTTTTTTTATCTTCTTTGTTCTATGTATATTTATTTTATAACACGTTATCAGCACAATCACGTTTCTAGCCTAACCAATTGAAGATGATGGTCATGGGAAAATTTTCTCAACTCGTGGATCGACTTAGTTGAACGTGAAACGGAGGTATGCAATTTAATATGATGTATGTATCATGCATCCTTCAAACCATTATTGTTGATTTGAAGAAGAAGAAGAAAAATGATTTAATATCATAAAATAAAATATCAACAATATGATCGAGAAAAATGTTTATAATACACATAGGTTATGAGTGTTTGTTTTGATGATTTGTTATGCCAGTCGAAATCAAATTTTTATACCGACATTATTTGATTTGTTTTCTTCCTGTAGTAGCGTTAGACCTTGATATCAATCATGAATGTACAAATTTCTTTTAGATCTTGTATGCGCTAATTTTACGATGTCATTATCCATGCTGAAAGAATTTTGCATTTGCTACCAACTACGTATTTATACCACCAATCCATAGTTTAGTCTTATAACTGTTCATACATGTATTGATTTCATGTCATCCATCTGTCTTAAAATCCTTGCACTATAGATTCATGATCATAGTGTTAGAGACGTGAATGTTTAATTTCCTGCCACGGTTATTTCATTCTATATTGATTTGTTGAAATAGAAGCGCAAACCTTGGTTTAGAATTTAATATCATGTCACATTTTATAATATGTTAAAAAGGTGAAGAAGGAGGAAATGATTTCTATCTCAAGTGGTATTTTATAGATTCACTTGCTTGATATTCATTATATAAATTGAAATATTGATTTTTAGCATTATTTGTAATATATCATACCTTGCACATGTTTATGTTGATTAGTATGAAAATACTTACATTATGTGTTAAATTATTATGTTAATATGGAGTTAGTTATCACTGTTTTATCTTCACACACACATATATAATATATATTGTTTGTCATAGTATTTGATTCTATTGAGATCTTTACCGGTTACTACATAGTTTGATTGTGACGTTGCATGATGCTTATGTGAATGTTTGTGATGTTAGTTATTGCTATTAGCCATTCAAATTGATAAGACCTTCATCCACGTGTGAGTGACTTTCTCTTGGGCATATATGTTCAAAGATAACTGAGAGTGATTTAAATGACAAAAGAGTTGAATTTTTTTGTTTGTTGTTTCAAAACTCAAATATTACTTGATTATCTATTTCTACGGGTCTCTGTTTTACATGTCACAACCTTGACTTGATTTCCAAGATCATGTGCATATAATAAGTGATGCTCTTTTGATACATGTAATGCATGATCATGATTATGATTATTTTTGTTTTGAAATCTGCACAATATATTCTCAACATTGATATATGATTGAGTATATTCGTGTTTTCTTTTGTGTTAGTTAGCTTGCATGCATAAATGTGACACAAATGATTTTAAAAGTATTATGATTTAATCTCATGTCTATTTTTGTGATTGGACAAAACATCGAGTTATTGATCCAAATTTCATAAATTCTCGATCCAATAAAGCATGAAAAGAAATAATTACATATTTAGTAGTACTTTTAAAATTAAATGATATATATCTCATGCAACTATGTATTGATTCACTTGTTCCGTATAAGTTATATGAATTCTTAGTATCATGTTCCTCGTGGTTTAATATAATCGGCTTCTTTGTTTGACCAACATCGTCCAACCGTTGCGTGTGTTGTGTGAGGACGCGTGTTTCAGATTTTTGTTGTTGCGAATTTGGCAGCTTTTATCTTATAATTTTGCAGAATTGCAGCTCGATTTCCATGTCCTAACTCAATTTTAGTACGAGGACAAATCATCAAATTTTGGGCTTTTGCTTGTGTGCACATGTAAAACAGTGGATTTGATTTTGTTGCCTGTAGTATTCTGAAAATTAACCCGATACTCATGCTCCATACCTAAATTGCTTGTGTAGTACTGTTTTTAGTTATTTGTTAATGTAGTTAATCACGTGTCAAAAAACGTTAAATTGAATATTGCAATAATCTTAAACATTATTATCTTAATTAACCTTTGAGACCTGGTATGGTCTAAAGCATACTTGGCTGGCTTTATTTTTGACGCGAGTCACAATATCCCATCTTTGCATTCATCATTTTTTCTAAGACACATGAGTATGTGTTACTTATTGAAACAATTACCAGCCAAGTATAAAAAAATCATACTATCAGATTCCAAAACTAATTTTTGCTTGGATATCCCAATGAAAATGATAAAATTATACATTTGCCCATGGATTCTTAATATGACTTGAGCACATATAATTGGAATCAAAAGTGTTAATGCACAAAGTTTCACTGTAATTAAGGACTCAGTCTACTCGTTATTTTGCGGCCATATTTTTTAATCAACAAATAATGTAATTAGCGACCTTAATAATTAATAATTGCGTTTACCATGTTTGATTTCAGAAAAAAAACAAAAAAAACATTATTTCACTATGTTTGTTAACGATAATATTTTCTTAAGAAATTATTTTAAATAACATCTTCCACTTCAGAGTAATCACGGTACCTTTTTCTACTAGTGTAAACCATTAAGTTTAATGCAACTTTTTAGTATTAAATTAATAATACTAGTGACGTCGACAATAAAACATCTGAAGAAATAATTGGAAACTAGACAAAAGGATTTTCGAGACCCGCATTAACCGAGTTACACACAAACACCGTTAAGATGTAAGAGGTGCATACAAGTAGTTTTCAAATAACCAAGGGATAATATGTAATTTTGCAGTTTTAAAGAGTATCAAGTAAAAAGTAAATTTAAGATATTAAAATTTAATATAATATTATTATTAAACTTAACGTCGTTTGGCATATGGCCAACGATGCTAATGAAACACTAAGGTCGTACGGTCGTAGGTATATAAGTAAAGTGTGTATTAGATTGGTTTTCAGAAGTAGATATGTAAAAGACAATTTCACTATTTTAAATGATACGCAAGCAAAAAAGAGTTGAACTTTTAATTCGCAACAAGTCACTTTTTGCAACAAGACCTAAATTCGTCACGGTCTTTGTAAGAAAGAGATTCTTGAACTCATATTTATGCACGGTGAACCAAAAGCAAGAAGGGGCAGAAGATAAAATGAGCATTATGAGATGAATAATTGCCCGATCTAGTAATTATACACACTAAGATAGCTTTGGATAGGGAATCCTAGTTGAATTCTAGCAACAATCAAGTAGGAATCCAATTGGGTTTCTCAAGCAGATCGAGAACTAACTTTCAGATTCAGTAGGAATTTCTTGATTCCTAACGATGAATATGTGTAGAATGAGGAATTTGAATTTTTGTAGTTTCTTGTATGAATCTAAATTTTTGAACGCAATTACCATGTTACCCTCGGTTTGTGATATTTTTATTAGATAACCCTTAGATATTTATTTTTTTACGATGGCTTGATTGAAAAAATTAATTATGTTTGATAATTTAATACTCATGTGAATTTTGTCCGCCTAAAGATTTTTTCTAATATTATACTTGAGTGTTTTTTTGGTATATATTGTCGTTTGTAACATTGTTTTTTTTTGTATAGTATTTTAGTATTTTTATAATGATTCAACGAAAGAAAGTAATATCAAGGGCATGATTGTTATTTAAAATAAAAAACCAAAGATAGGAATCTAATCTACTGAACAGGTTTTGATTATTCTAGAAATCATGTTTTTTAGATTTTCACTTGAAATCTAAATTCTCACGTGAATTTTATTTAGGAATCAATTCCCAAACGGGCCTTGAACGTTCAAGGTCTGGGACGACAGTGAAATTGCCCAACTTTGGAAAGCAAACAGTTAATTGTAAGTTAACCTTATTATTAAGAAAGAAAATTCTTGTTTGGATTTTTTTGGCTCAACTTCGAAGTTCTCACTAGAAGTGCAAAATGGGACTACGCACAGGGGATGGGGTAGACTAACGGAGGAACTTTCTTTGAAGTTTGAAATGTCATCTCATGTAATTTGTAATAAAAAAAGTTGGCAAAGATGGAAAAAAGCGACGACAACAGTTTCATCCTTGATGAATGTCAACAACAATTTCTCATCATCCCCGATTTCAACATTTTCACATCATTGTTGAGTAAACTATCATACCAAGGTTTCACAGACTAAATAAAAGCCATCGATATTTTGTCACTGGTAAAAAGATCTGAAAATTAACGTTACAAAATTTTGACAACAAGACACATGCTTTTCAAAAAGAACACATAATGAGATGACATTTTCAAAATATTTTTATTACAAATTACATGATATGACATTTCAAATATTAAGGAAAGACAATAACACATGATTAATCTCGTGTGCCCAAGCTAATGGTTTTTGTAACACCCCAATAATATCGTCTAATATAAAAATAGTAGGATATAGACATGAGTCTACTACCATAACACCAACCAACTTAATTTTTGTGGTAATAGGTAGGTGTTATGAGACAATGGACTTATATGTGACATACTAGACTTGGGGACGGGATGTTATAGTTTTAACCGGAGAAGGATCCTTCTAGCAAAGGAGATTGTTGGATCAGAGAAGGTAGTTGAAGAATGTTTGGTTTTGTATTTGGAGAAAATAAATGGTGTTGAGACAGAGCGAGAGAGAAATGCTACTTGAAAGTTGAGAGTGAGTGAGTGTCTCAGAACTTGGATTGGAGGAACAATTTCTTGCTCATCAACTAACTTCTCACATCTTACGTTTGACATTTGACTTAACTTCTAACATCTTCCATATGACATTTGACTTGATATTTTAAAATTTAATTTTCAAATTTCGAAATCCAAATGGTGTGATAAGTCATCTAAGTAGTGAGTCTAAAATTTGAGTACACCACTTAGTTCCCATTGAATTTTGTTTATCTGAAACCAAAGTTTGTGACTTTTTCACGTAACACAATAGATAACACTAGGGTTGTCAATTTCTACTCGGGATCGGTGGATCGCACAGTGTTCGCTCGATTTTACCTAGATCATGACTCAGATTTGTTAGTAACAAACCAAACACGAGCAAAAAAACCGCTCGACGAACTAAACGAGCCGAGCATGAGCAGACCATGCTCGCTCGAATCCAATATTTAAGTTACTTAATTACATATTTACCCAACTTGCATTTTTAGATATACATTAGATTATTAGATTATATATTAATTTCTAAAGTTATACAATTATTACATTACAAAAAATATATTAATGGTTGTATTATTTAGTAAGTACATAATCTTGTTGTTCTACCTCCATTTCGTTAAAAAAACATGCCCAATATTTGAACCTTAGACTTGCATTAAGCATGTAATAACAACATACCACTACACCACATGACCAAATTGATACAAATTGTATGATCATTTTATGTATTTAATTTTTTTTTTTGCACAATTTACAAGACAAGTTTATCAGTCTCACATAGGCAATTCCATATTCCTGGGTCCAAACTTGGACTATATAATCCACACACACTCACCACATATTTACTCGTGAGCACTTGTCATGCTTACTTTGTGATTTTTCAGCCAACTTTGTGACTTTTGTGCTTAATTTGTGATTATCATGGACTTATATTTGAGAACTGTAATGATATCTTACTAAAATGGTTAAATATTAAGAATTTGAATTGGCTGCTGAATATATGCTTAATTGTGACCCATTGAGCGAACCGCTAGCGAGCACGAGCAGAATTTTCTGTTAGACTCCCCTCACCTCTAACGAGCGAGCGGTGAGCACAAAAAAATAATTGTCGAGCTTAGCTTGAGCCTACTTGGCTCGCTCGAAAACCGTTTGTTTACGGCCCTAGACAACACAAAGCCCATTATAATTAGTTTTTTGCTACAGTACACATCTCAAATGTCCAAATTGACAATATACACCTGAATTTTTGGTATTACCGCATATACACCTACAAGTCAACCTTATTTGCTAATATGCACCCGTGCCGTTAGTAGGTCCCACTCCGTCACATTTTCCGTCCAACAACGTTAGAGAATTTGCAAATTAAACCTTGTAAAATCTATATGTCCTTGATTGTAAAAACAAAAAACATAAAAAATCAAATATAACTCTCTCCTCTCCTCCTCCTCCTCCTCCTCCCGACCCGACCAACCCACAGAAAAAAATGTACTCACTCCAACGTCATTAACAGCTATGGAGTGGCGCTTGCTAGCTGGTGTGCATGGACTGCCAGCGATTGAAGCACCGAATCATGTGTGCGAGGTGTGCACACTTGGTGAAAGTTGACCTTCGATAGAATCTTTTGCTTGCTCCAAACTTCACTAACGCTCGCCATCCTAAGGTGCTGCTAAATGGAAGGATCTTATCAACGTCCATGAATGATAAATCATAGATCGAACTGCTATTTTAATATAATCATAGCTAGCATCACCAAGATTGTAGTTGTTGAAGGCACAACCAGAGAGGAGAGCCATAGGAGCAAGACATTGTTTGGACTGGACGCGTGGCGAAGGAAGATGGTGTCTATTTACGCGGGGACGGATGTGCTTGAAACGTCGATTTGCGCAGATTCATCTACTGAGGGAATCTCCCGCAGTTGGTTCCTGTCGATACATTCATTGAAATCAGCCATCGCCCCCACGTCTGGTCCCGCCATGCTGAGGAATTCGAGGTTTTTATTGGATGACGGGTAGTTTCGACTTTCGGGATTTGTTCGAAACATTTAATAAAATTCATCATCAATGGAAAGCAATAGATATTCTTCTTCTCTTGATCCGTCCGAGAAAGAAAAGTCGAGTGATGAGGGAATTGATGAGCTTGTTATTAATTTAGAAATGGTTTCGAGCAAAAGGCCGCAAAGAGTCACCAACCCCCGGCCGGGGAAAAGTGATCGTTGACCGTGCGACTGATGACTGAGGCGCATTCATGGTTGGATCGGAGGTGAGAAGTCCAGCATGGAGGGACCAGACCTTTTCGACCAAGAGGATCACCTACACCTCAACCTGTCGTGATCATTCGACTACTGTCATTACTATGCTAGTAAAAGCGGATCTCACGCTTGGACTGAGATTTACATGACATATGCTATCTACGGGTCCTGAACGCTGAAGTGACTACCGACCTATCTCTTCTACCGGTTTGTGTCCGACATTGACTGCAGTCGAGTCGAGCTTCTTGCCGACATTGTAACAACCGGAGCTCGGGCCCGTCGATTACAGATCGTCGTGGGGGGTCCCAGCCAGATCAGATGATGCAGAAGCACCCGATATCTTACAAACCTTGGATGGAAATGCCGGCAGTTTTCAATCGGTTGGCAAGTAGCTTGGCAATGAACCTGCTACAACTACGAAGAATTCAAGTTTCAATTCTTTTAGACTCTTTCCACTGCGGTCTTGCACCACTTGGACGGGGATCCAAAGCGTTGCAACGTGTGTAGCAAGAACTCCCATGAGATTGAGTCATACGCCTTCCTCAAGTCAAGCGTGCATCATCTGGTCAGGGGAATGCTTGGATTGGAATCGGCAAGGGTTGGGATTTTCGTGACCTGCCTGCTTCCCATATGCCCTCGGCGTTGACCATCGGGTTCTGCCCATCTTCACCTAAACAAACTCCTCCCCGTAAAGTTTGTTGCTTGTTGTCTTCAGTACGTGACTTCGTATTTAGTCATAACCAAGTTGTTCGTTCTACTAATTATACACTCTTAACGACACGTTCGTGCCATTAACCTTCAGCTTATTATATGTGTACACTCATATAATGATGACTTTAAGTTTAATATTAATACAATTTCAAAGTTTCATTAAATCTACAACATATAATGCAATTTCAAACTTTTAGTGCAAAGTCAAAAAAAGGTTCAAACTTTGAGCAATACTGAGCCTCGCAGGAGCTTCATTAACTATTTCAATATTGCGAGTGTATGCATGATCTCAGGATGTCTCTTCTTTTTTGTATGTTTCTTCATTCTATTTTTCCCCTAGGGCCCTTAGGCCATCCTCAATGGGGTAAAACCCCACTCATGCATGATCCCCTCAATGGGGATGGTGATAGCTACCCGATTCGAGAAAGGTAGATTTCTCCTTATGAGGTGGGGAAGAAATTGAGATAGAAAATATGAATTGTATTAAAAAAAAATTGGGTCCAAAATCAAGGTACAACTTCTCTTATATAGAGAGTTTTTATGATTGAGATTGCATGGAAATCTCAATTACATCTACCATAGGAAACTATCATTAAGGAAATACTAAAATAGGATAACGATAATTGGAAACTGCCATAGTGAGCACAAATTAAAGATTTAATTTAGTTGGCGTCTTAATATTCCTTCTTTCCCTGTTGACAGTTATGCTTCCAGAATTGTGTGTTGCAATCTCCGTAACATCTCCACCATCTTTGGAAATTAGGTCGTCCTCATTCGCATGGAGATCTGGCGGTAAGCTAGGAGTCGCAGCGACAGAGGGGTCACCGATAACCTTTTGAGAACCGAAACATCAAATGTGTCGTGAATTTTTACATCACTCGGTAGGCGGAGCTTGTAAGCGACATGACTATTTTTCTGAACGACCTCGAAGGTTCCAAAATACCGTTTTCCTAGCTTGTTGGAAGATCGTGTAGTAACGGATTGTTGGCGATATTTTTGGAGTTTCAGAAGAACAAAATCTCCCACATTGAAAGAAATATCCGATATGTGGGAGTTAGCTACTTTCGTCACACGTGAAACTGATTTGGAAAGATTGGATTTTAGTCGAGAAATAATATCCAAATGAGTGTTAGTCAGTGTCATGGCCTGAGGGTCAGCATTCAAGCCATCAATTCCAACAATCAAACTAGGTGGTTTCCGACGAAAAGTCGCCTCTAACGGTGACATCTTGTCTGAGGAATGAAATGATGTGTTGTACCATAACTCGACTAAATGGAGATAATTGAACCAATGACGTGGGTTCAATCACCATAAGTATTGTTGAAGACATCGACTCACAACCTCAGATTGCCCGTCTGTTTGGGGATGATAAGCAGTACTCCTACTAAGCTTGGTGCCCTGCAAACAAAAGAAACCACACCAAAATTTACTCAAGAAAATTCAATCACGTTCGGAGACGATAGATCGGGGAACTCCATGAAGCCTGGTAATATTCTCCAAGAAGGCACTAGCTACAAAAAGTGAAGAGATAGGAGAGCTTAATCCCAGGAAGTGAGCTCCTTTTGTCAGTCTATACAGGACCACAAGTATGGTATCTCTGTCGGACGAAGGTGGTAGGGAGACGATGAAATCCATCGTTAAATCTTCCCAAGCGTGGTCTGGTATGGGCAATGGTTGGAGAAGGCCCTGAGGTGCTGAGGTTGGAGATTTGGCGAACTGGCACACCTCACAAGAGCGAACCTAAGAGCGGATGCATGCGGGCATGCCTTTCCAATAGAAGGAGTGTTTCAGTCTGGATAAGGTACCTTTAATACTGGAGTGACCTCCCAATGTGCTTGCATGTCTGCTATCAAAAATGTGACGACGAAGGGAAGCATCGTTAGGGACAGTGAGGCGATCAACATATAGAAAAAAGTCGCCACATATGGAGAAACAATAGCTTTCGGGCGATGATGTGAGGGTCGACGATCATTGGGCTTAGTACTCGAAATCCTGTGATGCAACAGTTTGTATGTCCTGCAGAAGAGATGAAGGGTAAGTGGGAATTGACAAGACCACGACCTCTTGATGAGATAGAGCGTCGACTGTTGTATTGTGGCATCCTGGTTGATATTTGATGATGTAATTAAACCCGTGCAAGTGTCTTTGATATTTTTGTTGGTCAGATGTAGTGATTGATTGTGATAATAGGTGTTTAAGGCTATGGTGGTCGGTTATATTGACAAACTCGCCACCCAATAAATAATGTTGCCACTTTTTGACTGATTGAATGATGGCTTCCATTTCTTTAGCATACACTAAAGATCCTACCATGCGTCATGCGTGAAGAATATTTCTTGCTAAAAATAGAAATTGGTTTCCCATCTTGGCTCAAAATAGCACCCATTGCTATTCCCAATGGTCCGTCCCTACCATAAATGGAGTAGAGAAATCTAGGAGTTGTAATATGGGGGTGGTCGCTAAGGCAGTCTTCAAGGCGAGAAAGGCAGTGTTAGCTGGGGGGTTCCACACGACCTTGTCTCTAGATAACATATGTGTTAATGGTCCGACAATTTTGGCATAACTTCGAACAAATTGCCTGTAATATCCAGTGAGCCCTGAAAATCTCCGAAGGTCACGTACAAAAGTGGGAGTCGGCCAGTCAACAACAACTGCAGTTTTGGAGGGGTCCATCATAATGCCATGTGTTGACACGATATGTCCAAGGTAGGATATGCTTGTTAATCCAAAACTGCATTTCGATAATTTAGCTACCAGAGATTTATTACGGAGAGCGTGAAGTGCCTCCGTAATATGGTTGATGTGATCTGCTCAGGTTGTACTATATATTAAAATGTCATCAAAGAATACCAACACAAATATGTGTAACAATGGACGAAAGACAACATTCCTGGTAGCTTGAAAGGTGGATCGGGCATTTGTGAAGCCAAATGGCATAACGAGGAACTCATAATGTCCATCGTGGGTGCGAAATGCGGTTCCTTGAATGCACTCCGGTGAAAGTCAAATTTGATGAAACCCAGAATGAAGATCTATCTTTGAGAAGAAATTGGACCCTCAAAGTTCGTCGAAAAGCTCATCGACGGTAGGGATAGGGTACCGGTCTTTTATTGTAATCATGTTGAGGGCCCGATAGTCAACATAGAAAAATCACCATCTTTCTTTTTGACAAGAATTACCCGTGATGAATAAGGACTACAACTTGGTCTGATCATGTCATCCACCAACATTTCATTGACCAAACGATTGATCTCTTGTTTCTAGAAGTGTGGGTACGGATATGGTCTGGTCTTCATTGGTCCTGATCCCTGAGTGAGAATGATGCGATGTTTTGATCGTGACTAGGTTGCAACCTTTTTGGTTTATCGAACATTGTGGGAAATAAGTAAAGTAATTTAGTAATATCCCTATGTGCAGCAGATGACGAATCCAACCCAGTAACTTCCATCTTTAAAAAGAATAATGGGAGTATTATCAGAATCCATCGTCTTCTGAAGACTGATGCATTGCATACATTGCATCATATGTCTTTCATTTAGATTACTTTTATATCAATAAATGCTACTAAGGTATGTGTTTAGTCATATTTACAGAATACAAGGACCTGGATGCAAATTACCCACATTCCGAGCATAAACGCGTGCAAAAGATTCATTTCTATCATAAAGACCGAGTTCAAGTTTATCGGGTTTCAAATAGAAATGCATCCAAGCATAAAAGCATTCAATGAGCTAATTACAAAAAGGTCAAGGACTTAATTGCAAAATGCCAAGGACCTAATTGCAAAATAAAAGGACCAAGTTATTGTGTGGAGAAAGTCAAAAGAAAAATCAAATATAAATCTCCAACAATGGAAGGAATTAATCCGGAGCTCAAGACAATGGAAAGAAATCATCCAGACGCGCAAATAAAGATCAAATCATGCCATAAACGCACCGCAGAAATCCGGACCCGATCCCATCAACCTGGACGGCGAATTAGCCGCACCTCCCATGCATTGTGCGGCGATTTCGCCGCACCAGGGGTGATCTGTGTGCCCGATTTTCGTCCAGTGTCAGGTCGACGCGTGTACTATCCTTTTATGTATTGGTATCCCCTGTATCGGCTATAAATAGCCCTGTAGGACGAATGTAACACATCTTTGAACCTTTGGTCTTGGATCATTAGTAATAAATTTCTGTTTTATTTTGTTTTGTCTCTCTTTTCTTTTAATGTCTCTAGGATCCCTTCTTCTTCCTCCCTCCATGAGTTTCTAACTCTTTCCGAAGGGTGGAGGTGACGGATTAAGGGTTAGAGAAGATGAATGAATGTTATTATTCTAAGTTCGTGATTAGTATTTTGATTACTTGAGTTTATGTTAAATCATTTATCTTGTAATGCTTCATAACTAAACATGATTTATTATAAGTTTTTAAGTTCTCTAATCTAAACCTTAAATCTAAACCTCCACCAAATGGAATTCTCTTCTTATTTCTTGTTTTAGTTCTAATTGCTTTTGTTTCGTACTTTAGATAATTAAATCAAAAATACCAAAAACCCAATTTATTTCTTCTCTCCTTCTTTCCCCCAATCGACATCACACTAACAACGAAATCTCTCCCTCCTTGTGTTCGACCCGTACTTGCCACGTCTTCATAGACGCCGTGCACTTGCGGTATAAATTTTAATTCTTCATCAAGTAATTAGCGCCGTTGCCGGGGAGGCGACGCAGATTTTTGTTGTTTTTGTGTTTTCGATTTTTCCTGTTTATCTTGTGCGCGATCTAAGTATTTGGATTTGTGTTTCAGGAGACAACAGAGCGCGCGGCGAAATACGAGCGCATTCTGAGCTTAAAGAGCGGCGAATCTGCCGCCCCATAAGAAGCATTTGCGGCGAAATCGCCGCACAGGTTGGTCTTCCGGTCTTCAAATTTTGAGGGCGTCGTCGGCATCTCTGGGTGGTCGCATTGAGCTACTGGAATCTCCGAGAGCGGGCGGCGAACCCGACTGAGCATTGCGGAGGTAACTTTTCTTGCCTTTCTCGTCAAATCTGAATAGTTGAAAAGTTTCCTTTCGTAGAATTGCACGTGTTAGGGTTACAATTCCATAATTGGCAATAATTCAACTCTGACCTAAAATTGGCAAAATTAGAAAGACCTTAGTGCATGCATCATATAATGTTTTGCTTGCATTATTCTTGCTAAATTCTTGCAAATTAATACTTGTTGAAGATTGCTGGAGGCAAGGTACGTATCGAGGTTTTTATCGATTGCATTAGAGCATATAATTTAGTTGCATACAACCTTGCAATTGCCCCCATTAAAAGGACCATTGTTTGACTATCTTTGCTAGATTTAAGTTAAACTATCTTAAGAGCAACTCTGTAGGAAAAGATACGGTGGGGATTTCATCACCCTCCCATAGCCCACAAACCACAATCCTGAAGTGTCGCCTAAGCCTAAAATTTAAAATCAATTAGACATTGGCCCCTAAGGACTCGGACTCAATTAAGGAGGAGATTGGTTTGACTTGCTATGACCTGAAGCTAATTGAATTCAATTTGGTGTCTAAAAAGTGTTTTTGTGTCGACGAAAGTCTTCCAAGCGACGTGGTTGTCTAATTGGCACCGACTCTGTCGGAAGCGCCCCCACTAGCTATACACTAACTGGCCAACTTGGTTTGATTGGTGAGGGAGGTGAATCAAGCAAATCAATTCGACTCAACCAGTTAGGAGTCGTTGATGCATTGCATACATTGCATCATTTGTCTTTCATTTATATTACTTTTACATCAATAAATGCTACTAAGGTATGTGTTTAGTCTTATTTACAGAATACAGGGACCTGAATGCAATTTACCCACATCCCGAGCATAAACGCGTACAAAAGACTCGTTTCTATCATAAAGACCAAGTTCAAGTTTATCGGGCTTCAAATGGAAATGTATCCAAGCATAAAAGCATTCAAGACCTAATTACGAAAAGAACAAGGACTTAAGCACAAAAGTAGCCGGGGACTTAATTGCAAAAAGTGAAGGACCTAATTGCAAATCACGAGTAGCTTTTATTATTATGGATAAAATATAAAGAAAAATCAATGTGGATCTCCAAATATATGAAGAAATTAATTCGGATCTCCAAAGATATGCAAGAATCAATCCAGACGCGCAAATGACATTGAAATCATACCATAAACACACAGGAAAAATCCGGGTCGATTCTGAGCCAAAAAGGTGGCGATTCCGCCGCACCTCAAGAGCAAATTGCGGCGAATCCGCCGCACCAAATTAGATTCATGCTCTAAAAATTTTACCGGTTGCGTGTTGACGCGTGTACTTTCTTATTTCATGCTTAGGTCCCTTGTATCGGCTATAAATAGCCCCGAGAACGATGTTGTGAGGAGTTCTTCCTTTTGTTCCATAATTTAGCAATAAAATTCTGTTTCTTTTATTTTGTGTTTTTAGTTTTCTTTTGTAATGCCTCTAGGACCCCTTCTTCCTCCCTCTATGAGTTTCTAACTCCTTCCAAAGGGTGGAGGTGAGGGATTAGGGTGAAGAGAAGATGAATGAATGTTATTATTTTAATTTCGTGTTAGTTTATTTTGATTACTTGAGTTTATGTTAAATCATTTATCATGTAATGCTTCATAACTAATATGATTTATTATAAGTTTCTAAATTCTCTAATCTAAACCTTAAATCTAATCCTCCACCCAACGGAATTCACTTCTTTGTTCTTGCTTTAGTTTTAATTGTTTTTGTTTCTTGCTTTAAATAACTAAAACCCAAAAATCTCAAAACCAAACTTAATTCTTCTCTCCTTCTTTCCCCTTAATCAAAAATCACACTAATAACATAATCTCTCCCTCATTGTGTTCGACCCGTATTTGCCACGTCTCCATTGACGCCGTGCACTTGCGGTATAAATTTAAATCTTCATCAAGTTTTTGGCGCCGTTGCCGGGGAGGCGACGTAGATTTTGTTGTTTTTGTGTTTTCGATTTTATCCTGTTTATCTTGTGCGCAATCTAAGTATTTGGATTTGTGTTTCAGGGGACAACAGAGTGCGCGGAGAAATCCGGGCACATTTGGAGCTAAACGAGCGGCGAAATCGCCGCACCTGAAGAACAACTTGCGGCGAATTCGCCGCACCAGTAAGGCTTCTGGGCGTCATTTTTCTCTGTGGTCGTCTACATCGTGGATTGGTCGCATTGAGCTACTGGAAATGCCGAGAGCAGGCGGCGAACCTGTCTGAGCATTGCGGAGGTAACTTTTCTTGCCTTTCTCGTATAATCTGAATTTTCGAAAAGTTTCCTTTCGTAGAATTGCACGTGTTAGGGTCAAAAATTCCATAATTAGCAATAACTCAACTCTGACCTAAAAATTGGCAAAATTAGAAAGACCTTAGTGCATGCATCATATAATGTTTTGTTTGCATTATTCTTGCTAAATTATTGCAAATTATTTTTGTTGAAGAGTGCTGGAGACAAGGTACGTATCGCGGTTTTTAACGACTGCATTTAAGCATATAATTTAATTTGCATACAACCTTGCAATTGCCCCCATTAAAAAGACCATTGTTTGACTATCTTTGTTAGATCTAAGTTAAACTATCTTAAGGGCAACTCCATAGGAAAAGATACGGTGGGGATTTCATCACCCTTCTGTGGCCCACAAATCACAATCCTCAAGTGTCACCCAAGCCTAAAATTAAAATCAATTAGACATTGACCCCTAAGGACTCGGACTCAATTAAGGAGGAGATTGGTTTGACTTGCTATGACCTGAAGCTAATTGAATTCAATTTGGTGTCTAGAAAGTGTTTTTGTGTTGACGAAAGTCTTCCAAGCGACGTGGTTGTCTAATTGGCACCGACTCTATCGGAAGCGCCCCCACTAGCTATACACTAACTGGCCAACTTGGTTTGATTAGTGAGGAAGGTGAATCAAGCAAATCAATTCGACTCAACCAGTTAGGAGTCGTCTAGATCTAAGCGACACTAGGTCTAGGATTGTTTGAACCGTGCTTTCTTAGGAAACCTCTGACCGACCCTCTTATCTATCTTTAGAGTTAAGTTTCCCTTCTCCTCTGAGTCATCTTCTTCTCACCTACTTATACGTTCTAGTCTCCTCCCCTTTACATTATCTATTAGCATTTTAGGGTCGAGTCGAGAACTTGTGCTTGCTTAGCCTCATAAGGGTAAGAGTACTTGACTCAAGAGTGTTTTGATGGATGGTTACATGAGCAACCATCCATATCATTGTTGGGACCAGGACAATGCTTCCTGGTATTCTAAAACCTTGCAACCTGGGGTGGCTCAGACTAACACCCCATATGGTTGGGACAATCCTAATTGTATGACTGAGCAATCTTTATATTGGGGTAACATGAGAGAGGCACCGACTGCTAGACCACAATCTAGTTATGTTGGATCATATGCTGGTCAACAAACTGAGACATTACAACAAACTTTTGCCTCCTTCATGCGTAGGACAGACAACATGAGTGCACCGGTGGCTCCAGTAGCCGTACCGTGCGACTGTTGTGGGTTGAGTGGTCATGTTATCAGGGAATGCCCTTATGTTCCCCCAGAGCCTGAGTATGAGCATACTTTTTCCCAAGACGCTCAAAATGACTATTACGCATCCGCGTACAACCCGAGAGTGATGGATTCGTGGAGAAACAATTCCTATCCAAATTCTTATACTTCATTTTCACCTCAGTATCCTCCTCCCGAATACCCAGAATTCTACCAACTCCCCACGTCAAATCATTATTCTCAGCCCATCAACACCCAATCCCATAATTTCACAAGCTCAAACTTGGACCTCATAGTTGACCACGTACCTAATTCCTTGGAACAAACTTTCCTTACGTACATGGAATCCACTCAACGATCCGTACAAAATATAACATCGCATTTGAGTCAAATGATACAACAATTAGGTGAACGTAAGGAGAGTAACTTTTCGTGTCAACATGAGGATCCACCTTTTGATATCGAACCACCACCACATCCACAAATTCAAAGCACAATCTGTCAAAGCCAAACTCCTAGTCAGTCTGAAGGACTTGGGGTTTCAATTCACGATCACTTAGTGGAGGATTCGATACACATTGACCAATTTCATCATGAGTCGGCCCAGGATTGTGCCTTATCTTCGTGCCCCGTGGCCCTTGAGCCACATGATCTTCATGTTGTGCCTCTTAAGGACTCACTTCCGGTGGAGCAAGAGCTCCCTAGCACCCTCAATTTCAAACAACCTGATGAGAGTTTGCCTCTCACTATCGTTCCTGATCATCTTGGAAATGATGGAACATCAAACGACTACAGTGCTCATGAGGGTATTAGGAGTTCCTTGGAGGATACATTGGGTATGAGACCCATTTTATGTTTACCTGTTGAGTCGGACTTGCCTAACGAGGCTCCTGACCTCGCTCCGACGCACCAGCCAGTTGGTTGGAGAGTTTGGATTGACGATCATAACTTCAGCACCGTAACGGGAGAAACTCTTCTTCCGTTGCCCCCTATTTCCCAAACTCTCGAGAGGTTCAAGCTCTTTCAGTTTGATCCTTTGTATGAGACGCCTTTGCGTCCAATTCATGAACCTCTCATTTCTTCTTGTGCTCTTTGTGAAGGGGGCCCACGCATGAATATTCTGGCCCCACGTGGTGTCATGTTCCCTTTTGAGGTCTTTTGACAAATGAAGATGGGAACTTATGTTTGTACATAGTTATATTTGTATAACAATAAGTTAAAAAAAAAATATATTGTTTTTATCCCTTCTTTAGCATCTCACAGGTTTTTGAGGGAATTCGGGTTTTTGTCCATCAACAGAGCCATGAACTTTCCTTTGTACTTCACGTTGGTGAGATCTTTCCTTTTTCATGCATAAATCCATGTAGTATCTTGCTCGCATACATTGAGGACAATGCATGATTTAGGTGTGGGGGGGTGTTTATATATGTACATATCTATCTATTTGATTTTCTGCTCTGCTTTATTTTAAAAAAAAATTAAAAAAAAAAATAATTCAATATTCTATGACATAGCTTAAGATTGAACTGCCAAAACCCGTGTACAAATTGCATTAAGTTTTTGTTCCTTATTATATAGTTCTGCTTGTAGAAATTATGACATAAATCTAAGTTCCAAAGAAATAACCCATGGCCCTTGTAAGACATGTATGCACTTAAATTGGATGAATCAAATCTTTGAAGTGGTTGATAAAAAGCAGAGGTTGAGGAAAATATACCGGGAAGTGTGGACTTCTAATAGCAATTAAGCCTTGAGGAAAATAAAAGTAAAATAAAAATAAAGTGAGGAAAACACATTTTGCAAAATGATTACAAAAGCCCAAGCCTTCGAGTCACTGGCCCGTAGGGGTATCTTGAAACCCGGTAACTTGAGTCTGCCAGCTCGGGATTATCGACCAAACTCGCTACACGAATGCAAAAAGGGTATAAGTGTTAAAAAGAAAAGCAAATGTGTTGAATCACGGGAAAAAATAAATAAATAAATACTTTAAGATACTCAAGGCCCAAAGCTAAAAGAATGATTCATGCCATGGTTGATCCGAATGATACTTCACCACCAGAGGAGGCGTGCAAAATAATTCAAGTGATAAACATGTGTAGAAGGGTTAGTGGTGTGAATGTTGGAGGAACAAAGACCAAGTCATATTTTTAATGAGTTAGATTCATATAATGAGCATGCAAAAATTCTTAGTGAGATGTATAAGGTTGAGGTAGGGATATTGAGAACTATTAATGAAACGTTGATTTAGGATTTTGTGGGTATATCCGCTGAAAACCCTCAGGAGACAACACTCCTCCTCCTTGGCAACAAGGAGGTTTAAAGGCTTGTTGCACATGCTAAGTGCAACCGTGATTCCTACGAAAGTGAGTTAGGATTTCCCTGTTTTTATTTTTCGTATCTTCTGTTTTGCTAGGGACTAGCAAAATCTAGGTGTGGGGGTATTTGATGCATTGCATACATTGCATCATTTGTCTTTCATTTATATTACTTTTACATCAATAAATGCTACTAAGGTATGTGTTTAGTCTTATTTACAGAATACAGGGACCTGAATGCAATTTACCCACATCCCGAGCATAAACGCGTACAAAAGACTCGTTTCTATCATAAAGACCAAGTTCAAGTTTATCGGGCTTCAAATGGAAATGTATCCAAGCATAAAAGCATTCAAGACCTAATTACGAAAAGAACAAGGACTTAAGCACAAAAGTAGCCGGGGACTTAATTGCAAAAAGTGAAGGACCTAATTGCAAATCACGAGTAGCTTTTATTATTATGGATAAAATATAAAGAAAAATCAATGTGGATCTCCAAATATATGAAGAAATTAATTCGGATCTCCAAAGATATGCAAGAATCAATCCAGACGCGCAAATGACATTGAAATCATACCATAAACACACAGGAAAAATCCGGGTCGATTCTGAGCCAAAAAGGTGGCGATTCCGCCGCACCTCAAGAGCAAATTGCGGCGAATCCGCCGCACCAAATTAGATTCATGCTCTAAAAATTTTACCGGTTGCGTGTTGACGCGTGTACTTTCTTATTTCATGCTTAGGTCCCTTGTATCGGCTATAAATAGCCCCGAGAACGATGTTGTGAGGAGTTCTTCCTTTTGTTCCATAATTTAGCAATAAAATTCTGTTTCTTTTATTTTGTGTTTTTAGTTTTCTTTTGTAATGCCTCTAGGACCCCTTCTTCCTCCCTCTATGAGTTTCTAACTCCTTCCAAAGGGTGGAGGTGAGGGATTAGGGTGAAGAGAAGATGAATGAATGTTATTATTTTAATTTCGTGTTAGTTTATTTTGATTACTTGAGTTTATGTTAAATCATTTATCATGTAATGCTTCATAACTAATATGATTTATTATAAGTTTCTAAATTCTCTAATCTAAACCTTAAATCTAATCCTCCACCCAACGGAATTCACTTCTTTGTTCTTGCTTTAGTTTTAATTGTTTTTGTTTCTTGCTTTAAATAACTAAAACCCAAAAATCTCAAAACCAAACTTAATTCTTCTCTCCTTCTTTCCCCTTAATCAAAAATCACACTAATAACATAATCTCTCCCTCCTTGTGTTCGACCCGTATTTGCCACGTCTCCATTGACGCCGTGCACTTGCGGTATAAATTTAAATCTTCATCAGTCGTCTAGATCTAAGTGACACTAGGTCTAGGATTGTTTTGACCGTGCTTGTACAGGAAATTTCTGACCAACCCTAATTTTTATCCTTTAGAGTTAAGTTTCCCTTCTCGTCTGAGTCTTCTTTCCCTTCTCATCCTTACCTTTCTATTGTTTGTTTCCCTTAAAAAAAAAATTAAAATTCAAAAATTCAAAAAAAAAGAGTAATTGATTCTTGGAATTGAATTTGAAATTTAAATTTCGAATTCAAATTCAAAAATTAATTCAAACCGGTGCACTCTGATTTGGGTGCGGGATTTAAGCAATCGACTCTCACGAGTTCATCTGGATTCCAGTCTAGAGCTTAACCCCAATCCATCTGCTGCACCACCTCACCCGGATCCAATGGGTGAGAACGTCGTGGACCCACCTGTTGTGCAACCTATTACTCTGAGGGATCGATGCTACCCAACGATGGCTGCTCAGCCATCGTACATCGTTATGCCCACCATACCGGGTCGCGACTTCGAACTTAAGGCACAATACATGAGTATGCTGCCTAAGTTCACCTCTAGGGAAGATCCATATCTCTTCCTTAGAGAATTTGAGGAAATCTGCTCTCTTATGCAATACCAGCATATCCCTGAAGAGGTAGTGCGTCTGAAATTCGTGCCTCTAGCACTGAAAGACGACGCTAAGAAATGGCTATATAGTCTAGCCGAAAGATCTATTAGAAGTTGGGCCGAATTTGTTCAAGTTTTCCTGAAAAAATATTTCCCCAACCATAAGACTATGAAGATTAGGAATGAAATTGTTGCATTCGTTCAGTCTGAGAGCGAGCCGTTCTATTCCTATCTTGAGAGATTTAAGAGTGTCTTGACCCAATGCCCTCATCACGGAATTCCGAAGTGGCAATTATGCCAAATTATTTATGAGGGATTGACACCCACATCTAGAGTTATGCTAGAATCTGTGAGCCAAGGGAACTTCATGTCCAAAAATGAAAATGATGCCTGGAATTTTCTTGAGGATTTAGCTGAAAATAGTATGCAATGGGACAATGCTAGAACACCCATCAACCCGAGTATTGGATCTAGAATAGCGAGTCAACCCCGACCAGGTGTCTTAGCTGTAGACTCCAACATAGCGGCTGAGGCAAAACTAGCTACCCTAATGCGTAGAATGGAAAGTCTAGAGCTACAAAATCAACCCCGAATGAATCAACCCTTGTCTATCCCCTGCTCTAGATGTGGTCAGACTGGTCATTTAATGGAGGACTGTGTGGACCTGGAACATGTTAATGCCACATTTAACAATTCTAGAAATGATCCTTACGCATCAACCTATAACCTAGGTTGGCGTAATCATCCCAATTTTTCGTGGACCCAACAAGGACAACCTCCTAGACAACAACCAACCCCATATAACCAAAATAATACATCATCTGGGGGTAATAACAATGGAAATCATGAGGTTAGGTTGACAAAATTAGAAAATTTAATGACAACTTTTATACAAACAACCAACCAATCATTCCAAAGGCTAGAGACACAGGTCAGCCAATTAGCACAGATAATAGGTGAAAGAGAAAAGGGCCAATTTCCAAGTCAACCTGAGGTGAACCCAAGAACTAATAATCAATATCAATCTTATCAACCACCTTCAGGAAATAACAACCCTAGACCGGTTCAAATGGTTAATGAGGAAGGACCGTTCCAACAAATCAATGCTGTAGTATCATTACGGTCTGGAAGACAAATTGACAATAATGTGGTAAACCCTAGAATGACTAATCAATCTAGCCATCAAGCACCCACATATGACTTGACCATTGAACCCGACGTCCAAATTGAAAAGCCCAATCCACCTACCCAACCTGAACCTGTAGCTCAACCTGAACCTGAGCGAGTCTATGTGCCTAAAGCCCCATTTCCCAATAGACTCAAAAAGAACTCTAGTGCACAAATAGAGAAAATCTTGGAAGTATTTAAGCAAGTTAAGGTAAACATTCCACTCTTAGACATGATTCAACAAATACCTGCTTATGCTAAATTCTTAAAAGATTTGTGCACTAAGAAAAGAAAAACGAATGTACCAAAGAAGACATTCTTAACTGCAAACATATGCTCAATTCTTTCCAACACATCTCCTATAAAATATAAGGACCCGGGGTGTCCCACAATTTCATGTTCAATAGGAGATACGTTTATCAATAAAGCCCTTCTAGACCTTGGTGCAAGCGTTAACTTGCTCCCATTTTCTGTCTACGAGCAACTCAACCTTGGTCCACTGAAACCCTCTAGGACAACCCTCCAATTCGCTGATTGTTCTGTTAAGAAACCGAGAGGTATAGTAGAGGACGTTTTGATTAAGGTTGGTGACTTCATTTATCCAGTGGATTTTGTCGTACTTGATACTGAACCTGTTGTAAATCCTAATCGACAAATCCCTGTAATTCTAGGTAGACCCTTTTTAGCCACTTCGGAAGCATTAATAAACTGTCGAAATGGGCTCATGCAATTATCTTTCGGGAACTTAAAAGCAGAATTTAATATCTTCCATATTGATAATGAGCCAGAAATAATATGCAACCCAAGTGATGTTGTGATGAGAGCACGTATTTATCAGACTTCTGAATCAAATAAATCATCACATAAGCAAAAAGGATGTAAGAAAAAAGGGAGTAATTCATTTAACCAACCGCCATCACTCGAGCAAACAAGCGAACCAATTCAAGTGAGAAGAGTGGAATCTTTTCCTCAAGTCAACATGGGGAACAATTCAACTGGATACATGCACCAACATGGTGTCATTCAATCCAGTTCTGATTATGGTTGACTTTGAGCAAACTCAACCCCTCTACCGCAAGCCGACGCAGGTAATAAGTACATTTATTTTATCTATGCATACATTGAGGACAATGCATGATTTAGGTGTGTGTGTGGGGGGGGGGGGGGGGGGGGGAGGGGGGGGGTGTTTATATATGTACATATCTATTTATTTGATTTTCTGTTCTACTTTATTTTTAAAAATAAAAAAAATAAAAATAAAATTCAATATTCTATGACATAGCTTAAGATTGAACTGCCAAAACCCGTGTACAAATTGCATTAAGTTTTTGTTCCTTATTATATAGTTCTGCTTGTAGAAATTATGACATAAATCTAAGTTCCAAAGAAATAACCCATGACCCTTGTAAGACATGTATGCACTTAAATTGGATGAATCAAATCTTTGAAGTGGTTGATAAAAAGCAGAGGTTGAGGAAAATATACCGGGAAGTGTGGACTTCTAATAGCAATTAAGCCTTGAGGAAAATAAAAGTAAAATAAAATAAAAATAAAGTGAGGAAAACACATTTTGCAAAATGATTACAAAAGCCCAAGCCTTCGAGTCACTGGTCCGTAGGGGTATCTTGAAACCCGGTAACTTGAGTCTGCCAGCTCGGGATTATCGACCAAACTCGCTACACGAATGCAAAAAGGGTATAAGTGTTAAAAAGAAAAGCAAATGTGTTGAATCACGGAAAAAGGAAAATAAATAAATAAATACTTTAAGATACTCAAGGCCCAAAGCTAAAGGAATGATCCATGCCATGGTTGATCCAAATGATACTTCACCACCAGAGGAGGCGTGCAAAATAATTTATGTGATAACATGTGTAGAGGGGTTAGTGGTGTGAATGTTGGAGGAATAAAGACCAAGTCAAACTTTTTATAAGTTAGAACTGTATAATGAGCATGCGAGAACTTTAAGTGAGGCAGAAATATTAAGAGCTATTAATGGAATGTTGAATTAAGACTTTGTGGGTGTGTCAACTGAAAACCCTCACGAGACAAAACTCGTCCTCTAAGGCAACCTGGAGGTTTAAAGGCTTGTTGCACATGCTAAGTGCAACCGTGATTCCTACGAAAGTGAGTTAGGATTTCCCTGTTTTCATTTTCTTATATTTTGCTTTGCTAGGGACTAGCAAAAATCTAGGTGTGGGGGTATTTGATGCATTGCATACATTGCATCATATGTCTTTCATTTAGATTACTTTTATATCAATAAATGCTACTAAGGTATGTGTTTAGTCGTATTTACAGAATACAAGGACCTGGATGCAAATTACCCACATTCCGAGCATAAACGCGTGCAAAAGATTCATTTCTATCATAAAGACCGAGTTCAAGTTTATCGGGTTTCAAATAGAAATGCATCCAAGCATAAAAGCATTCAATGAGCTAATTACAAAAAGGTCAAGGACTTAATTGCAAAATGCCAAGGACCTAATTGCAAAATAAAAGGACCAAGTTATTGTGTGGAGAAAGTCAAAAGAAAAATCAAATATAAATCTCCAACAATGGAAGGAATTAATCCGGAGCTCAAGACAATGGAAAGAAATCATCCAGACGCGCAAATAAAGATCAAATCATGCCATAAACGCACCGCAGAAATCCGGACCCGATCCCATCAACCTGGGCGGCGAATTAGCCGCACCTCCCATGCATTGTGCGGCGATTTCGCCGCACCAGGGGTGATCTGTGTGCCCGATTTTCGTCCAGTGTCGGGTCGACGCGTGTACTATCCTTTTATGTATTGGTATCCCCTGTATCGGCTATAAATAGCCCTGTAGGACGAATGTAACACATCTTTGAACATTTGGTCTTGGATCATTAGTAATAAATTTCTGTTTTATTTTGTTTTGTCTCTCTTTTCTTTTAATGTCTCTAGGATCCCTTCTTCTTCCTCCCTCCATGAGTTTCTAACTCTTTCCGAAGGGTGGAGGTGACGGATTAAGGGTTAGAGAAGATGAATGAATGTTATTATTCTAAGTTCGTGATTAGTATTTTGATTACTTGAGTTTATGTTAAATCATTTATCTTGTAATGCTACATAACTAAACATGATTTATTATAAGTTTCTAAGTTCTCTAATCTAAACCTTAAATCTAAACCTCCACCAAACGGAATTCTCTTCTTATTTCTTGTTTTAGTTCTAATTGTTTTTGTTTCGTACTTTAGATAATTAAATCAAAAATACCAAAAACCCAATTTATTTCTTCTCTCTTTCTTTCCCCCAATCGACATCACACTAACAACGAAATCTCTCCCTCCTTGTGTTCGACCCGTACTTGCCACGTCTTCATAGACGCCGTGCACTTGCGGTATAAATTTTAATTCTTCATCAAAGACCAAAGGAAGTGAGATCAGAAATACGAGGAGAGATGCCCATTAATGTAGTCTTGGTGTTGCCTTCACCGAAAGTGACTGTTGATTGATCTCGTTTTATATTTAACCGCAAGTGCACGACCGCGTTGAAACGGTGGCAAATACGTGTCCTCCACTGGGAGGTGTGTCGACACTTGGTTTGTGCGAAGGCGAGAGGTAAAGAAAGGGAAGAAAGGTTGGTTACACTAAACTACACTAAGATGCAAATGGAAATGGAAAAGAAGCAAGAAAACTAAACCCCAAAGTGGGTAGAGAAATAATGTGAACATAAAGAAGTGTGTGTGTAATTAAGCTCCTCGAAACATGTAGTGCATGAAATCATAAAACTACATCCAACTTTGCCTCCACATGAATTAAGATTTTACTACATCATTAAAACATACAAGACAATAATTGGAATGAAGTTAAATGAACTCAAGTATAAAGACTAGACCCTACTATGCCTCCACATGAATTAAGATAAGACTACATCATTAAAACATACAAGACATTAGCTAAGGTAAAGGCAACAAGAGCTCATACACTACAACTTGTGTTTCCGATATTAACTTCATCCATATCCTAACCTTATCATTCCCCATAAAATAGGTCCACTAATCAAAGCATAAGCTAAGCTTCATTCAAGAGCATTAGCATATCAAAGATAAGAGTGGAGACCCATTAGATGGTTATGGAAATCATATAAAGCTCAAGGGATAAAAATAACACACACTTAATACACTACATGATTATATCACATATTTCTCCACCCCCCAAATGGGGATGAAACTACTCACTACTCATTACACTAACTATATTAGCAAAAGAAAACATAATACTGAAATGAAAGTTATACTAATCAAGCAAGAAATATTAAAGAAGCATAAAACAAAACAAACAAGCAAACATGCATATGGAAGGAAATTAAACTAAGAGAGAAACAACACAATTAAAGGAAAACTTCTATTATTAACTCACTCAATTACAAGTAGCTCTTCCTCCACCAGAGTTTTGCTTCAAGGCTTCACTCTTAGTAGGGAAGGTGGCCACCAAAGAGAGAGATGAATACAATGGGAGGTGAAGAGTTCTATTTATAAGCATGGAAAAAACTAATCCGGGACAATCCCCCGATGTGGGACTAAACCAACACCACAAATAGACTAAGAATACACTAATACACATTCTCCACGAAACTTAGTGGATCCAGAGCAATATGGACCGCCAATTAGCGGTCCAAGACTGCCAATTGGCGGTCTATAAGTTCTGGATTCATCTGGGATTTGTTGTGGGCTTTGCTGGTGGTCTTTGTTGGTCCTGGATGCATCTACTTGGTTTGTTGGAGCTCCGACCCGAATCGAGTTGCCAAAATACTCCCCATGATGGTGTGGAGTTTCCTGGTTTGCTCTTAGGTCCTTTGGTCTTACGATCGGGTCCTTCTCCCTTGCATCTTAGTCCCCAGGTCTCACAATTAAGTCCTTTTTCCTGCTTTTGGGTCCTTTCATGGCTCTTCTCTTCAAACATCTTTATTCCTGAAAACTAAACATAAAACTCGTCACGTAGCATTGCTTAGGTGTAAGATAATGGATATAAGATATAAATATAAGCATGAAATGATGTCAATCAAATACCCCCACACCTAAGTTTTTGCTAGTCCCGAGCAAAACAAAGAAAGAGAAAAGCAAACGAAAAACAAGAAATCCTAACTCACTTTCGTAGGAATCACGGTTGCACTTAGCACGTGCAACAAGCCGTTAAACCTCCTTGTTGCCAAGGAGGAGGAGTGTTGTCTCCTGAGGGTTTTCAGCGGATACACCCACAAAATCCGAACAAGATGCATTATTCAATCTAGACACTCGACTCACAGGACATATGTTGTCGATCATTGGACGCGGTAATCCTACGGGCCAACTCTATATAGGTAATCAGTCCACACACCTAACTTAATGAACCATTCGTGCAAGTTAAATAAGGAATTAAGTGAAAGACATGGACAACCTCAACATCCTCAAGTGCTACAAAGTGTAAAGTCCATTAAGGTTCTTATTTGCATTATCATTTTTTTTCTTTTTGTTTCTTTTCACCTTTTTTTTCTTTTTCTTTTTATTAGTTGGAGCTTCATTCTCCCAAGGTCAGGTTTCGTGCATCATTGCCCATGAGGACTTACACTATCACGTACACCTTTCCCCAAATCTCCACATAGGGCAATCCCTACCACCCGTGTAACGGGAGTTCGGTCGGTGCATCCCAAGTCAGATGACTCGAAAGCACCAGGCACAAAGTCCCCTCAGACCTACTTTCCCGAGTGATAGGAGCCGTGCGAGAAGAGAGAATACCTACTCACTTATTTCTTATCTACACATGAACCAAAACCCCTACACTAATGTCTCACAACAGGATTTAGAGGGTCCTTGACTACAACAAACTTCCTTAAGTTAACAGACACGAATTATTGACTCACTAGATTCAGGGTGGACTTCATTAAATGTTTGAGCACTGAAACCCTATGATTACTCACCCCCAAGGGAAAACTGGGGTGCATCCTAATGACTCGATAAATCCTAAAGTCACTGTACTAGATATCTTAATGCATCAAGTTCAAGACAATTTTGGGAGCTTTCTTTTTACTTTGCCTCTCAACGGTTTTGCACATGCTAAACACACGCAAAACCCACAAAATATTTTCTTTCGCAAACACATGAAGATTTTGAAAGAAATGTGGAATTTTTAAAGCACTAGGCAAGCAAAAGAAGACAAGTCACCCAAAGATCATGGCAAGCAGATATATCGATATTAAATGCAGCACACTAACATGACCCTAAAAATGCAAACAAAAGAAAACAAAATCAAAAGAAAAGACTCGACTATGTACACACGTAAAACACCCCCCCCCCCCACACACCTACTTCATGCATTGTCCTCAATGAATGTGAGCATGAAAGTACATGGCTTTATGCATGAAAAAGGAAAGATCTCACCAACATGAAGTACACAGGGTAGTTCAGGGCTATGTTGATGGACACAACCCAAATTCCCTTAAAACCTGTGTGATGCTAAGGAAGGGATACAAATACATGAAAGAATTGGGGCCCAAATACTCAAGGGTTGGGGCCCACAACAATCGATGCTCACTGAAGGAGTCTTTTTTTTCTTTTCACATTTTTTTTCATTTTTTTTTCATTTTTTTCTTTTTTATAACTATGTACAAACTTAAGTTCCCATCTTCATTTGTCAAAAGACATCAAATGGGAACCTCAAGAGTTGGTCAATGCACTTGGAAATGGAACATGACACCACGCGGGGCCAGAATACGCATGCGTGGGCCCCCTTCACAAAGAGCACCAAATGAAATGAGAGGTTCATGAATTGGACGCAAAGGCGTCTCATTCAAAGGATCAAACTGAAAGACCTTGAACCTCTCGAGAGTTTGGGAAATAAGGGGCAACGGAAGAAAAATATCTCCCGTTGCGGAACTGAAGTTATGATCATCAATCCAAACTCTCCAACCAACAGACTGGTGGGTCGGAACGAGGTCAAGCACCTCGTTATGCATGTCCAACTCACCAGGAGAACCGAAAGTGGGTCTCATACCCAAAGTATCCTCCAAGGAACTCCTAATACCCTCATGAGCAATGTAGTTGTCTGATGTTCCATCATTTCCAAGATGATCAGGAACAATAGTGAGAGGCAAACTCTCATCAGGTCGTATGAGATTAAGGGTACTAGGGAACTCTTGCTCCACCAAAGGTGAGTCCTTAGGAGGTACAACAATAAGATCATGTGGCTCAAGGGCCACGGGACAAGAAGATAAGGCACAATCCTGTGCCGACTCATAATGAAGCTGGTCCAAGTTATTCTCAATTTGAATCGAATCTTCTACTAGGTGATCGTGAATTGAAACCCCAAGTCCCTCAGACTGACTAGGAGTTTGACTTTGAAAGGTTGTGCTTTGAATTTGTGGATGTGGTGGTGGTTCGATATCAAAAGATGAATCCTCATGTTGACAAGAAAGGTGACCCTCCTCACGTTCATGGAATTGTTGTGTCATTTGACTCACTTGCATTTCCATATTTTGCAAGGAATTCAAGTTGGACTTCAATAAAGTTTTAGTGGTTTCCATGAACGTTTGGAGGGTTTGTTTCAAGGAATCAGGTATGCGGTCAACGATGAGGTCCAAGTTAGAGCTTGGGAAATTTTGGGGTTGGGTGTGGATGGGCTGAGAATGAGTCCAATGATTTGGAGTGGGGTGTTGGTAGAATTCTGGGTATTTGGGAGGAGGATACTGGGGTGAACATGAAGTATAAGAATTTGAATAAGAATTGTCTCCCCATGAATCCATTACTCTTGGGTTGTACGCGGATGCGTAATGGTCACATTGAGCATTTTGGGAATAGATAAGCTCATACTCAGGCTCAGAGGGATAAGGACATTCCCCGATAACATGACCACTCAACCCACAATAGTCGCACGGTACGGCTACTGGAGCCGCCGGTGCACTCATGTCGTCTGCCATACGCATGAAAGAGGCCAAAGTTTGTTGTAATGTCTCAGTTTGTTGACCAGCATATGATCCGACATAACTAGATTGTGGTCTAGCAGTCGGTGCCTCTCTCATGTTACCCCAATATGAAGACTGCTCAGTCACAAAATTGCGATCGTCCCAACCATACGGGGTGTTAGACTGAGCCCCCCCAGGTTGCATGGGTCCGGAGTACCAGGGAGAATCGTCCTGGTCCCAACAATGATATGGATGGTCGCCCATGTAACCATCCATCTCAACAAAGAACTCTCGAGTCGATCACTCTCACCACCACGAGGCCAAGCTCGCAAAAAGTGCTCGACTCGACCCTAAAACGCTACTAGAGAGTGTAAAAGGGAGGAGACTAAAACGTAGAAGTAGGTGAGAAGAAGATGACTCAGAGGAGAAGGGAAGAATCCCTAAAGCTAGCGTGGGTAGAGGGATCAGGAAGAAGCCTAACTAGCAAGCACGGCTCAAACAATGAAAGGCAATGGGTCCTTAGGCTAGACGACGCCTAACTTCGAGGTCACTAGCCTCGACACGTCTCACCTCCCTACAACGAGGACCACAATGCCCAGCAAGTGATACCAGATCCAGTACCTCCTACTATCGACAAGGTAGGCAACGCCGATCAGGTCATGACGGTCTCAACTAGATTACTCTCCTAGTGCGCCCGCAATCCTAGGGCCAATGTCTACTTGCTTTTAGTTAAGGCTTTATTAAGAGTGGTTTTTGGGGCCAAGGAAAGGGTGATGAAATCCCCCACCTTATCTTTTATGGGACATCCCCTCCTTAGTAGCGTTTTGAGCTTAAATCTAGCAATCAATCACTCCAATCAAACAGTCAACTCACTCTTGTCCCAATGCACCTTACTAACTAATGCATGAACGAAACATGCATGAATGAGGGATGTGGGTGCACGTACCTCACGCCAGCAATCAACGACAAAATGTAAAGCAAAGAAAAGACAAATGCATGCAAGGTCTACCAATGGTGCATGACCTAGATGGCAAGAAGTCTAATCTTTTGCTTTGAGTTTTATGGTCCAAGTTGATTAAAGGGGATTAAAATTAAATCTGGGAGCAAACTAAAGATCACAGCATGAGAAATTGGGCTCCCAGATAACTAAAGTAAAACAATAAACCACCAGAAGAAATTTGAGAGCAGGAAGCCCTTACCAGGCCGCCAAATGGCGGTCTCCAACCACTAATTGGCGGTCTCTTTGTGGCTTCGGTTGCTCAAACTTTCCCAGTAGCCTCCCCTTGATGTTTTGGTTACCTGAAACTAAACACAACTGGAAACAAAAAATCAAAAACCCATCGAATCGTCCAAACCAAGGTCTGGACAGAGCACCTCCCCGGAAACGGGGCCAAAAACTTGATTGATCTCGTTTTATATTTAACCGCAAGTGCACGACCGCGTTGAAGCAGTGGCAAATACGGGTCGTCTACTGGGAGGTGTGTCGACACTTGGTTTGTGCGAAGGCGAGAGGTAAAGAAAGGGAAGAAAGGTTGGTTACACTAAACTACACTAAGACGGTAATGGAAATGGAAAAGAAGCAAGAAAACTAAACCCCAAAGTGGGTAGAGAAATAATGTGAACATAAAGAAGTGTGTGTGTAATTAAGCTCCTCGAAACATGTAGTGCATGAAATCATAAAACTACATCCAACTTTGCCTCCACATGAATTAAGATTTTACTACATCATTAAAACATACAAGACAATAATTGGAATGAAGTTAAATGAACTCAAGTATAAAGACTAGACCCTACTATGCCTCCACATGAATTAAGATAAGACTACATCATTAAAACATACAAGACATTAGCTAAGGTAAAGGCAACAAGAGCTCATGCACTACAACTTGTGTTTCCGATATTAACTTCATCCATATCCTAACCTTATCATTCCCCATAAAATAGGTCCACTAATCAAAGCATAAGCTAAACTTCATTCAAGAGCATTAACATATCAAAGATAAGAGTGGAGACCCATTAGATGGTTATGGAAATCATATAAAGCTCAAGGGATAAAAATAACACACACTTAATACACTACATGATTATATCACATATTTCTCCACCCCCCAAATGGGGATGAAACTACTCACTACTCATTACACTAACTATATTAGCAAAAGAAAACATAATACTGAAATGAAAGTTGTACTAATCAAGCAAGAAATATTAAAGAAGCATAAAACAAAACAAACAAGCAAACATGCATATGGAAGGAAATTAAACTAAGAGAGAAACAACACAATTAAAGGAAAACTTATATTATTAACTCACTCAATTACAAGTAGCTCTTCCTCCACCAGAGTTTTGCTTCAAGGCTTCACTCTTAGTAGGGAAGGTGGCCACCAAAGAGAGAGATGGATACAATGGGAGGTGAAGAGTTCTATTTATAAGCATGGAAAAAGCTAATCCGGGACAATCCCCCGATGTGGGACTAAACCAACACCACAAATAGACTAAGAATACACTAATACACATTCTCCACGAAACTTAGTGGATCCAGAGCAATATGGACCGCCAATTAGCGGTCCAAGACTGCCAATTGGCGGTCTATAAGTTCTGGATTCATCTGGGATTTGTTGTGGGCTTTGCTGGTGGTCTTTGTTGGTCCTGGATGCATCTACTTGGTTTGTTGGAGCTCCGACCCGAATCGAATTGCCAAAATACTCCCCATGATGGTGTGGAGTTTCCTGGTTTGCTCTTAGGTCCTTTGGTCTTACGATCGGGTCCTTCTCCCTTGCATCTTAGTCCCCAGGTCTCACAATTAAGTCCTTTTTCCTGCTTTTGGGTCCTTTCATGGCTCTTCTCTTCAAACCTCTTTATTCCTGAAAACTAAACATAAAACTCGTCACGTAGCATTGCTTAGGTGTAAGATAATTGATATAAGATATAAATATAAGCATGAAATGATGTCAATCAACTGTCATCTTGTCGTAGTTGAATAAGACGTCACCTAATGATTGTAACCAGTGAACGCCCAACACAAGATTGGAGTTGTGGAAAGGAAGAACATATAGATCTATGAGAAATTTTGCCCCATTAATTTCCACTGGCACATTCGCATAAAGGCCGTTGCACGAGATTTTTTGTCCATTGCCGACGGTGAAAAAATGACTTGGACTCATCCACCGAAAGTTGTAGCTTTGGGACCAAGGAAGATTGAATGAAATTCAATGTAGCCCCTGGGTCAATAATGATTTGTACAACTACGTCCTGGATTGCACTATCCAAGTGTATGACACGGAGAGAGGCATTCCCGACCAAGGAATGAAGAGTGATCCAGGACAACTCTGGATTGGTTTCCGCAAGTGAATTAGACTTTTCCTCGTTGTTGTCTATTGGTGAATCTTCAAGGAGTAGTAGTGGTTGATCCTTTCTACATGTGTGCCCACGGTGCCACTTATCCTCGTAGTTGAAGCATTGGCCCAGCTCACGCTTACATGCCAACTCTACTTTAGATAAAGCTCGTGTTCTCTTTTTGGCCTTAATCTATGTTTTGATGTTTTAATCAACTTAATTTTAATTATAATCATGTAGAGTAGCACACATATTGTATGACAAATATATTGTATTGTGCTAACTTCTATAGGTAATCAAGCTATTGAAGACATGTAATTTTTATTTCTTTTGAGTCTTAAGAACTTTGTGTATTTAAGCATACAAGAGTTAAAAACAACTTAAACACACACTAGGTTCCTTAGAGAAGTCACACACAAAATCTCATAACATTTTGGACTTCAATATGTCACCCAAACTTAGACCAGAAAACACTAAAACTAAAACCTGGACTGTCTGAGCTAAATCGGTCGACCGAACTAGTTCTCTGTTCGACTGATTGGATCAGTTAATCAGTTAGCCTTTAGTGTCAAACCGATCGACCATTGCATGCATGTTGTTAGACCATTTACATGTGTCTTGACCGTTAAACTTGTCGTATTATACCAACGGTCGTATTTGTATAAACTTGACAAAACCCCAAAATACTTTGGTGGTCTACTGTTTCCTAGATCCTGGTAGACCGTTCCAAGACGTTTTCTTGAACCCAGAGTTCCTATTATTTTTTGGTCGACCACCCAAACCTCTTTGCTCGAATGAACTTATAACCCCACAGTGCCTATTTGATTTTGGTCGACCATTCCACCTTTTAGTTCGATCGATAACTTAAGTTATAGCCTAGTTGGTTGGATCGTTCCCTGCTTAATCGATTGTTCCTTGTTCAGAACTACCTATCGGTAGACTGTTGGACCCATTCGGTCGACCGAACTTGCCCCGAATTATGTGTTGCAGTTTTCTATTTTGTGTTTCTTGCACAACCAATCATCACACTTATCCCCAACGGCTATAACTCTCTTAGAGTTTATAAATAGAGGTTCCCCAACCTTGTTTAGACAAATCTCCTACTGTTGTTTGCCTCCTACATTAGAGAGATCAATCCAAATACTCCAAACCTTCAAATCCACACTTTAGTCATCAACTCTTATTAGTGTGCTTAAGTTTAGAGAGTGTTTTCCACTCATTTGTTTGTCAAAGAAGCAAAGATTTAGGTGAAAGCCCGAAGTGTTCCCTCTCGGGTTATGAGAGGAAGAAATCAAGCTAGCGAGGGTTGTTAACGGAGCTTGTGTTGTAAAAGCCTTACTGTTAGAACCTAACCTTTGATTATTGGTTAATCAGGTTTAGGGGTTGTTAATGAGGATAGTGGAGGGTTTTGAGGGGGAGGGAAGTGATTGGTTTGGGTTGAGGTGAGGGGTTATAAAAGCATAAACCCATCTCCTTCTCATTTCTTTTCTCTCTCTCTCCCATCTCTCTCACTCACTCGTCTCTCTCAGCTCTATAGCTCTGGTGGGAAGTGGTGATCTCCGGCGAGAAGTGGTGATCGACACGTGTTTGGTTTGGTTGCGAGGTGAGTAGGTTTTTAAGCCAACCCATCTCACTCGCATTTCTTCTCTCTCACACACACACACGTCTCCCTCGTAGTGATTCGTGGTGGTTGAGTGGACGAAGAAGAGGAATAGGTTTCACTGAGTTTGTCGGGTGTTGGTGATAGTCGATTGCTCGCACGGGAAGTTGCCGGAGTAGAGCTTTTGCGAGGTAGCGTTGTCGTAGTTCTTCGAAGGTTTGTTCAAACCTTCACGGTATGTCAAACGTTGCTTTTATGCTCACCTAGATTGTGTGGGTGTTTGAGTAGTCGATGGTAGACCGAAAGGCTCGTCGGACATTGTTGTTTAGCATTTTTATGCTGCATTTGGTTGACCAGTTGGGTGATACGGTCGACCGTTGTTAGTGTAATTCAGGGAGGTTTGCCTTGCACCGGTCGAACTATGCCTTGTGCGGTCGACCGGTAAAGCATGTTAGGCAAGCTCTAAGTGTTTTTGGTCAACCAGACTGAAAGGAATGTGTTATAAAAGTTATTTTATATGTCAATTATTATGAATTGGATGTGCAAACATTTTGTTCCTTGATTAATGTATTCATCTTTTGGAAGTATTAAGGAAGAGATGTTTGGTCCTTCACCATAGAGCTCTAAAAGATAATGGTCTACATAAATCAAAAGTTATTCACAATCATGACAATCAACATGGAACATTAATTACCAAGATAAGATTGTCGTGTTGGTCATCTATTACTGTAGCTCTACAAATACTAGTGCAAAATAGTTTTTACTCATCGCCCAATAGACATTGGCTATTATAAAGGTTCATGTCTATTTTGTCGAAGAGGGAATAGACGTCGGCCAAAGAAACAACCGACGTCTATGGGGTATATCGACATCGGTTGTTGGAATACTCATTGAAACCGATGTCTATACCCCGACGTTTATCCCTCAAACCTATAGACGTCGACCTATAGACATCGGTCATTTCTTACAGCTGACGTCTATACCCCCATGCATATAGACGTCAGGGTATAAATGTCGGGTGTAAGAAATCTCCAACGTCTATATGTCTTATAGCAGTCGAACAATTATATTCTTTGTCATTTATTCCAGACAAAAACCCCAACCGAACCCTAGCTGTAAACCCGACCTCCTCCACGATCGATCTCTGACCGAGCCTCCACGCCGTCTGCAGCGTCCTCCGGCACCACAATGACCTCCTCCGGCATCGTAGTGACGTCCTCCGCTACCACAACCGTCACCGCACCTCCTCCGCAACGTCTTCCGGCACCACAACGACCTCCTCCGGCATCACTGCTTTCCCCTCCTCCTCTGGTTCGTGCTTAACCACCTGTAGAAAAATCATCTTGTTTGATTAGGTTCTCATATTTGATATGTTTGGATTGTGGTGTTCGGATTAAGAAAGAGTGATCAAAGTGCTGGTCTGTAGAGCTGTGAAGATCCCATGAAAATATACACTACTTATAAAGAGATATTGGTGAAGAATTTTCAACAAAGATTATTAAGTTTTAGTTTATGTCATTTTCATGTTGGATTCTGACGAGAATGGAGTGTGATTGTGTGAATGTTTAATTCATTTGATTTCACTCGTTCATTGGATTGACTTGGGTTGGTTGGGTGATTTAAATGAGTATATATGAGTTGGATTGGTTTGGTTTGCTATCTTAGGTCCTGAGATGGGTTGGTTGGATGATTTAAGTAATGATGTTATGTTGTTTGGGATACATTATTGAGTAAATTTGAATGCCAATAAACTAACGTTCTTCATGGATCTCATACATGTGTATTTCAACATGAGTAGATTTGTAATGTGAATGTGATGTAGTGGAGAAGTACATGATGTGAATGTGAGTAGATATACATTTTTCTTGTTAATTCCAGGATTTGAAGAATTTTACATATAAACTTTTATGGGGAGGTTCTGCCAAAATTGTAATAAAATTTTATTCCCAATTGTTATTAGTAACATGATATTTTGTGTTTAAAATGTTTTTTCTGTCATTCCAAGTAATTATTTTTAATACTTGCTTTTACTATTTTAAGTGTTTATTGTCTTGCTTTTTTGAATTTTCAATATTATGATAATAACTCATGGCCCCCTTAAGCAACTTGGCCTTTAATAACCTAAAGCAAAAGATTAGACAATATGTGCTAAGTCATTCATTATACAAGATTTTCATTCATCGTATTTATTATTTATTTTACAATTTCTATCGTAGATTGCTGGCGTAAGGTACGTAATCTCTTTCACTCATCATTCGTTAGAAAGCACGCATTATAGTAAGACTTGCATTGGAACAAGAGTGAGGTGAGTGTTTGTTAGGTGTGTTGTTTGTTAGATTAAGGTATGAAAAATACTTAGGGGACAGTCACCTATAGGATATGAAGTGGGGGATTTCATCACCCTTTCCTTGGCCCAAAAACCACTTAATAAAATAACCTTAATAAAATCAATTAGACTTTAGCCCCTATGATTTCCAGACGCATTAAGGAGAGGAAACCGTTTAAGACCGTTATGGCCTGAACGTCGTTGCCCATCTAGTCTCCCTGAGATTTTAGGAACCTTCGGGTTCTTGATTTCCTACAAACTAGTGGTTCTCCATGTTTAAGACCATTTCGGCCTGAACATCGTTGCCCATCTAGTCTCCCTGAGATTTTAGGGACCTCCGGGTTCTTGATTTCCTACTGACTATTGGTCCTTGGTGGGACCTCGAAGTTAGGTGTGGTCTACTACTAAGGACCTATAGTGGACTTTAGGCTTGTTTTGGCCTTGATTGCTTGGTTAGGTTTCTAACCTTCATCTTTCCCACGCTAGATTAAGGACTTCATCTCCTCTCCTCTGAGTTATTCTTTTCTCATCTTAATGTCTCTGAATCTTCTCATCTACGAACACATTCTTTTAAATTGAAATTTTATTTATTTCGTTCAATAATAACTATCATTTTTTGTTAATGTTTAGATTGAAATGGATCGAGAGTAGATTCTTTCAAACTGATTGAGTGATGAGTATGAGAACGAAATGAATATGTTCTTAGAGGTTGCCAAAACAAATTCAAAAAAAATGAATGACAATGACATGGCGTATTGTCCGTGTAATAAGTGTCATAATATGTTAGTGCTGACTTTTCAAAAAATAAAAGATCATTTGTTTGAGAAATGTTTCGACCCAAGTTAAAACGGTGGATATGTGATGCATTGCATACATTGCATCATATGTCTTTCATTTAGATTACTTTTACATCAATAAATGCTACTAAGGTATGTGTTTAGTCTTATTTACAGATTACAGGGACCTGAATGCAATTTACCCACATCCCGAGCATAAACGCGTGCAAAAGACTCATTTCTATCATAAAGACCAAGTTCAAGATTATCGGGTTTCAAATGGAAATGTATCCAGGCATAAAAGCATTCAAGTCCTAATTGCAAAAAGAACAAGGACTTAAGCACAAAAGTAGCCGGGGACTTAACTGCAAAACGTCAAGGACCTAATTGCAAATCACGAGTAGCTTTTATTCTCTTGGAGAAAATATATAGAAAAATCAATGTATAACTCCAAATATGTGAAGGAATTAATCCGGAGTTCAAAAGAATGGAAAGAATCAATCCAGACGCGCAAAGAAGGATCAAATCATACCATAAACATTCAACCAAAATCCGGACAAAATCAGGCCAGATTGTGCGGCGTTTCCGCCGCACCACACACACAATGTGCGGCGTTTCCGCCGCCCAACCATCGATCCGCGTCTCCCAATTTCGTCCAGTCGTGTCTGGACACGTGTACTTTCCAATATTATACCTAGATCCCTTGTAGCAACTATAAATAGACCCGAGAACGATGTTAGAAGGGTCCTTAGTCTTTGGTTGTAATTTTTATTCTTAATCTTAGTTTTGTATTCTTCTTTTCATTAATAAAATTCTGTCTTTTATTTCTTACTTTTAGTTTTCTTTTGTAATGTCTCAAGGACCCCTTCTTCCTTCCTCTATGAGTTTCTAACTCCTTCCAAAGGGTGGGGGTGACGGATTTAGGGTGATGAGAAGAGAATAAAGTTATTATTTTAATTTCGTATTAGTATGTTTTGATTACTTGAGTTTATGTTAAATCATTTATCATGTAATGCTTTATAACTAATGTGATTTATTATAAGTTTCAGAATTCTCTAATCTAAATCCTAAATCTAAACCTCCACCCGACGGAATTCACATCTTTGTTTGTGCTTTAGTTTTAATTGTTTTTGTTTCTTGCTTTAAATAACTAAAACCCAAAAATCTCAAAACCCAATTTATTTCTTCTCTCCTTCTTTCCCCCAATCGAAATCACACTAATAACAAATCTCTCCCTCCTTGTGTTCGACCCGTATTTGCCATGTCTTCATTGACGCCGTGCACTTGCGGTATAAAATAAAATTCCATCAAGTTTTTGGTGTCGTTGCCGGGGAGGCGACGTAGATTTTGTTTTTTTTGTTGATTTCGATTATGTTCTGTTTATCTTGTGCGCGATCTAACTATTTGGATTTGTGTTTCAGGAGACAACAGAGTGCACGGCGAAATCCGAGCACGATCTGAGCTAAACGAGCGGCGAAATCGCCGCACCTATAGAACAATCTGCGGCGGAATCGCCGCACACTTGAAGCTTCTGGGCTTCAAACTTTTCTGGGACGCGCATCATTGCTGGGTGGACGCGCAGAGCATCTGAAATTTCGAGAGCGGGCGGTGAACCCGACTGAGCATTGCATAAGGTAACCTTTGTTGCCTCTTTTCCTCGGAATTTCTATTTTCAGAAAATTTCCTTTTCGTAGAACTGCATGTGTAGGGTAAAAATTCCATAAATTGCAATAATTCAACTCTGGCCTAAATTGGCAAAACTAGAAGAACTTAGTGCATGCATCATATAATGTTTTGTTTGCATTATTCTTGCTAAATTCTTGCAAATTATTTTTATTGTTGAAGAGTGCAGGAGGCAAGGTACGTATCGCGTTTTTATCGATTGCATTTAGGCATATAATTTAGTTTGCATACAACCTTGCAATTGCCCCCCTCTAAAGACCATTGTTTGACTATCTTTGCTAGATCTAAGTTAAACTATCTTAAGGGCAACTCCGTAGGCAAAGATACGGTGGGGATTTCATCACCTTTCCGTGGCCCACAAATCACAATCCTAAAGTGTCACCCAAGCCTTAAATTAAAATCAATTAGACATTGACCCCTAAGGACTCAGACTCATTTAAGGAGAAGAATTGGTTTGACTTGCTATGACCTGAAGCCGATTGAATTTAATTTGGTGTCTAGAAAGTGTTTTTGTGTTGAATTAAGTATTCCAAGAGAAGTGGTTGTCTAATTGGCACCGACTCTGTCGGAAGCACCCCCACTAGCTATACACGGCCTGGCCAAGTTGGTTTGATTAGTGAGGGAGGTGAATCAAGCAAATCAATTCGACTCAACCAGTTAGGAGTCGTCTAGATCTAAGCGACACTAGGTCTAGGATTGTTTGAACCGTGTTTTCTTAGGAATTGTCTGACCAACCCTCTTTCTATCTTTAGAGTTAGGTTTCCCTTCTCATCTGAGTTTTCTTTCTCTTCTCACCTAAATTCTCTAGATTAGGATTCCTTTCTCATATTTCCCCATTCTATTGTTTGTTTCCCTTTTGAAAAAAAAAATAAAAAAAAACGAAAATTAAAAAAAAATAAAAATATCTGTAATTAATTCTTGAAATTAAATTTGGAATTTAAATTTAGAATTTGAATTCAAAAATTGATTCAACCCGGTGCACTCAGATTTGGATTCGGGACTTGAGTAATCGACTCTCACGAGTTCATCTAGATTCCAGTCTGGAACTTAGCCCCAATCCATCTGCTGCACCACCTCACCCGGATCCAATGGGTGAGAACGTAGTGGACCCGCCTGTTGCACAACCTATAACTCTGAGGGATCGATGCTATCCAGCGATGGCTGCTCAGCCATCGTGCATCGTTATGCCCACTATCCCGGGTCGCGACTTCGAACTTAAGGCACAATACATGAGTATGTTGCCTAAGTTCACCTCTAGGAAAGACCCATATCTCTTCCTTAGAGAATTTGAGGAAATCTGCTCTCTTATGCAATACCAGCATATCCCTGAGGAGGCAGTGCGTCTGAAATTTGTGCCTCTTGCACTGAAGGACGACGCTAAGAAATGGCTATATAGTCTAGCCGAAAGATCCATTAGAAGTTGGGCTGAGTTTGTTCAAGTTTTCCTAAAAAATATTTCCCCAACCATAAGACTATGAGGATTAGGAATGAAATTGTTGCATTCGTTCAGTCTGAGAGCGAGTCATTCTATTCCTATCTAGAAAGATTCAAAAGTGTTCTGACCCAATGCCCTCATCATGGAATTCCGAGATGGCAATTATGTCAAATTATTTATGAGGGATTGACACCCACATCTAGGGTTACGGTAGAATCCGTAAGCCAATGGAACTTTATGTCGAAAAATAAAAATGATGCATGGACTTTCCTTGAGGATTTAGCTGAAAACAGTATGCAATGGGACAATGCTAGAACACCGCTTAACCCGAGTATTGGATCTAGAATAGCAAGTCAACCCAAACCAGGTGTCTTAGCTGTAGATGCCAACATAGCGGCTGAAGCAAAACTAGCAACCCTTATGCGCAGAATGGAAAGTTTAGAGCTACAAACCTAAAACCGAGTGAATCAAGCCTCGTCTATCCCTTGCTCTAGATGTGGTCAGACTGGTCATGTAATGGAGGATTGTGCGGAATGGGACCAAGTTAATGCCATGTATAACCATGCTAGAAATGACCCATACGCATCAACCTATAACTCGGGTTGGCGTAATAATTCCAATTTTTCATCAAACCAACAGGGTCAACCTCCTAGACAACAACCGAACCCGTATAACCAAAATAATACATCATCTGGGTTTAATAACAATAACGATCATGAGGTTAGGTTGACAAGCTTGGAAAATTTGATGAAAACTTTTATACAAACAACCAACCAGACCTTCCAAAGGCTAGAGACACAAGTCAGCCAACTAGCACAAATAGTAGGTGAAAGAGAAAAGGGTCGGTTTCCAAGTCAACCTGAGGTGAACCCTAGATCTAATAATTCATATCAATCCTATCAACCACCTTCAGGAAATAACAACCCTAGACCGGTTCAAATGGTTAATGAAGAAGGACCGTTCCAACAAATAAATGTCGTAGTATCATTACGGTCCGGAAGACAGATTGATAATAATATGGTAAATCCTAGAACGTCTAATCAATCTACCCATCAAACTGCCACATATGACCTAACCATTGAACCCGACGTCCAATCTGAGACGCCCAACCCACCTACTCAACCTGAACCCATAGCTCAACCTGAACCTAAGCGAGTCTATGTTCCTAAAGCCCCATTTCCCAATAGACTCAAAAAGAACGCAAGTGCACAAATAGAGAAAATCTTGGAAGTATTTAAGCAAGTTAAGGTGAACATTCCACTCTTAGACATGATTCAACAAATACCTGCTTATGCTAAATTCTTAAAAGATTTGTGCACTAAAAAGAGAAAAACAAACGTACCAAAGAAGACATTCTTAACTGCAAACATAAGTTCTATTTTGTCCAACACATCTCCTATAAAATATAAGGATCCTGAGTGTCCCACAATTTCATGTTCAATAGGAGATACTTTTATCAACAAAGCCCTTCTAGACCTTGGTGCTAGTGTTAACCTACTCCCGTACTCTGTCTATGAGCAAATGAACCTTGGTCCACTAAAACCCTCTAGGACAACCCTTCAATTTGCTGATTGCTCTATTAAGAAACCAAGAGGTGTAGTAGAGGATGTTTTGATCAAGGTTGGTGACTTCATTTACCTAGTGGATTTTGTCGTACTAGATACCGCACCTGTTGTAAATCCTAATCGACAAATCCTTGTAATTCTAGGCAGACCCTTTTTGGCCACTTCTGAAGCATTGATAAACTGTCGAAATGGGCTCATGGAATTATCTTTTGGGAACTTAAAAGCTGAATTTAATATCTTTCATATTGATAGTGAGCCAGAAATAACATGCAATCAAAGTGATGTTGTGATGAAATCGCGTATCTATAATATTTCTGAATCATCACAAAATCAAAAAGGAAGTAAGAAAAAGGGAAGGAATTCATCTACACACCCACCATCACTCGAGCAAATAAGAGAACCAATTTATGTGAGGGGTGTGGAACCTGTAACTCAGGATGCTCATTGCAACACGAGGAACAATTCAACTGGATACATGCACCAATATGGTGTCATTCAATCCAGTTCTGACTATGGTTGACTTTGAGCAAATTCCATCCGTCCACCGCAGTTCATCAAGGTAATAAGTGCATTTGCTTTATATTTGCATACATTGAGGACAATGCATGATTTAGGTGTGGGGGGGTGTTTATGTATATATTTATCTATATATTCTGTCTTTTATTTAAAAAAAAATTAATGTTTCATGACATAGCTTAAGATTGAACTGCCAAAACCCGTGTACAAATTGCATTGAGTTTTTGTTCCTTATTATATAGTTCTGCTTGTAGAAATTATGACATAAATCTAAGTTTCAAAGAAATAACTCATTGCCCTTTAAGACATTTATGCACTTAAATTGGATGAATCAAATCTTTAAAGTGGTTGATAAAAAACAGAAGTTGAGGAAAATATACCGGGATGTGTGGACTTCTAATAGCAATTAAGCCTTGAGGAAAATAAAAAAATAAAGGAATAAAGTGAAGAAAACACATTTTGCAAAATGATTACAAAAGCCCAAGCATTTGAGTCACTGGTCCGTAGGGGTATCTTGAAACCCGGTAACTTGAGTCTACCAGCTCGGGATTATCGATCAAACTCGCTACACGAATGCAAAAAAGGGTAAAAGTGTCAAAAAGCAAATGTGTTGAATCACGGAAGAAAAGAAAAAAAAATACTCAAGGCCCAAAGCTAAAAGAATGATCCATGTCATGGTTGATCCGAATGATACTTCACCACCAGAGGAGGCGTGCAAAATAATTCAAGTGATAAACATGTGTAGAAGGATTAGTGGTGTGAATGTTGGAGGAACAAAGACCAAGTCATATTTTTAATGAGTTAGATTTATATAATGAGCATGCAAAAATTCTTAGTGAAATGTATAAGGTTGAGGTAGGGATATTGAGAGCTATTAATGGAATGTTGATTTAAGACTTTGTGGGTGTGTCAACTGAAAACCCTCACGAGACAAAACTCGTCCTCTAAGGAAACTTGGAGGTTTAAAGGCTTGTTGCACATGCTAAGTGCAACCGTGATTCCTACGAAAGTGAGTTAGGATTTCCCTGTTTTTATTTGTCGTATCTTCTGTTTTGCTAGGGACTAGTAAAATCTAGGTGTGGGGGTATTTGATGCATTGCATACATTGCATCATATGTCTTTCATTTAGATTACTTTTACATCAATAAATGCTACTAAGGTATGTGTTTAGTCTTATTTACAGATTACATGGACCTGAATGCAATTTACCCACATCCCGAGCATAAACGCGTGCAAAAGACTCATTTCTATCATAAAGACCAAGTTCAAGATTATCGGGTTTCAAATGGAAATGTATCCAGGCATAAAAGCATTCAAGTCCTAATTGCAAAAAGAACAAGAACTTAAGCACAAAAGTAGTCGGGGACTTAACTGCAAAAAGTCAAGGACCTAATTGCAAATCACGAGTAGCTTTTATTCTCTTGGAGAAAATATATAGAAAAATCAATGTATATCTCCAAATATGTGAAGGAATTAATCCGGAGTTCAAAAGAATGGAAAGAATCAATCCAAACGCGCAAAGAAGGATCAAATCATACCATAAACATTCAACCAAAATCCGGACAAAATCAGGCCAGATTGTGCGGCGTTTCCGCCGCACCACACACACAATGTGCGGCGTTTCCGCCGCCCAACCATCGATCCGCGTCTCCAAATTTCGTTCAGTCGTGTCTGGACACGTGTACTTTCCAATATTATACCTAGATCCCTTGTAGCAACTATAAATAGACCCGAGAACGATGTTAGAAGGGTCCTTAGTCTTTGGTTGTAATTTTTATTCTTAATCTTAGTTTTGTATTCTTCTTTTCATTAATAAAATTCTGTCTTTTATTTCTTTCTTTTAGTTTTCTTTTGTAATGTCTCAAGGACCCCTTTTTCCTCCCTCTATGAGTTTCTAACTCCTTCCAAAGGGTGGGGGTGACGGATTTAGGGTGATGAGAAGAGAATAAAGTTATTATTTTAATTTCGTATTAGTATGTTTTGATTACTTGAGTTTATGTTAAATCATTTATCATGTAATGCTTTATAACTAATGTGATTTATTATAAGTTACAGAATTCTCTAATCTAAATCCTAAATCTAAACCTCCACTCGACGGAATTCACATCTTTGTTTGTGCTTTAGTTTTAATTGTTTTTGTTTCTTGCTTTAAATAACTAAAACCCAAAAATCTCAAAACCCAATTTATTTCTTCTCTCCTTCTTTCCCCCAATCGAAATCACACTAATAACAAATCCCTCCCTCCTTGTGTTCGACCCGTATTTGCCACGTCTTCATTGACGCCGTACACTTGCGGTATAAAATAAAATTCCATCAATATGGCACGACGAAAATGAATCATTTAGTTGTTCCAAGAATGACGGAGACTATGTTAGTGTGGAAGATCACTTAGAGGAAATGGTTCAGGATATGGTGGAAAAGTTTTCGTCCAACCTCAATTTACTTGGTAGTTTGTTGAGTGACAATGAGAAGTCGTTGTATAAGAGTTGTACCAAATTCACTAGATTGTCAGCGATGTTGAAGTTGTACAATTTAAAAGCAGCAAATGGTTGGACCGATGTCACTTTCACATCATTGTTGAAATTATTGAAAGAGATGCTTCCAGATCATAATGAGTTGCCAGATAGAACTTATGATGCTGAGAAAGTGTTGTGTCCTATGGGAATGGAATATAGGAAGATACATGCATATCTGAACGATTGTATATTGTATATGGGTGAATTTGAAAACTTACATTCATGTCCCAGGTGTAATGTTTCACGATACAAAATGTAACACAGTGGACCGAACCACAATGAAGAGGCTGATGAGATGATATCTCGTCCCATTATGATACAAACTCAAGCTGAGGCAAATGACAACATCGCATCTGAAGATAGCCATGTAGAGTTACACCAAATACAATTACCAGAATAAAGAAAATACAATTGTTTTTAGAATTTACGATGTGATTGTGAGATAAAAACAAAGAGATAGAAACTATTTCACTGACAATATATGTTCAAACTGATTACAACAGAAAATGACAAGAATGTCGTAACAAAACCTAATGCACAGTGGCGTTGCACAAATTTGAAAATTCAGTAAAATTGAGCAATGCAGTATTCTGTATCAATTTAACTCAATTAGCTCGAAAATACAGTACAGTTTCAGATGTATTCGATCAAAATTTCAGTGCAAACTCAGCACAGTTTTCAATTCAAAATTCCAGTACAAATTCAGTTATAATTCTGCACCAAAATTAACTCAATTTCAGCACAATGAAGCACCATTCAGCATTCCACTTAATAATAAGTCAAACAAAAATCAGCACAATGCAAACAGCAAACAACAAACAACACGAATTTCAGCTTATTCTAGAAAAGAATTCTTTCCAAATTCAAAAATAGCGTACAAAATATAATTCAATAATGTTTGTTCTTACACCAGTTTCTTCTTTGATCTCCCTTGTGCCCCCCAAGAATAATTCCTCAGACTTGACCAAAATAATCAAAGAAATATACGAACTTTTCAGTAGAGAAGAAAACAAGATTGCAAGAAATATACCAACAACAAGAATATGCTTAACTGAAAGGAACGAGAGGGTACTGAATATTTTTTGTAGTGGAGATGGCCACTGGAGACGGAGCTGAAAGATAGCGGCATAGTGTTTTGGAGCCAAGGAATTGGGGGTGGCATCTTTTTTCTCCTAGATATCAAATCCAATCAAACTACTTAAGAAAAATAAGATTTTCCAACTCACAGTGGCAATAATAAAGGAGAAGAATCCAGTTTGCATAAAAATCCAAACTTTGTATTAACAACTCCAAACTTCTACTGAGTACTCACTTTTCAAACCCTAAACTCGAAATGAATCCCAACAAAAAGATAGTCCAAAATTCCACAAAAATTCCAACTTTAATTCTAAATCGAGAAACTAGTACCAAACCGCGAAAGACACGTTGAAGGTGATCGCGACGACCCACGAATTCACCATGCTCCAAAACTTCGCCACCATTAGCTCCGCCACGTTCCCGGAGCTCGACATTTCCACAATCACGGGATCCCCCGTGCCCACCACCCTAGTCGTCGTGGAAGAACACGACGTTCGCCGACGGGACCTGGAGGGAGAGGGATTAGGGACTTAGGGTTTGGGAGTGGAGGAGAGGGACCTACTCTACGGTTTCGGGGGGTTGAGAGAAGCAGAAGGAAGCGACGACTTTGAAAGTGGAGGTGGTTTGAGGACAACTCGATGTCGTAGAAGAGAGGCGGCGTAGACATTTTAGGTAGGAGAGGGAAGCGATGGATACGTTGTAGGGAGGGGAGGCTTGCGACGACGACGAGATGGAAGGAGGAGAATACGGTGGCTGCGGCGACATCCAGGGATTGGTGGCGAAAATTTTGGGAGAGTAGGGTTCGGGAAATTTGGGCATTTTGGACGAGGGGTTAGAGGATCTGGGGACTTAGTTACTGGGCTACGGAAAAAGGTTAAACACCGGCGACATTTTCGTCGGTAACGCAGCCCGTCCGGAAAGACTTTTTTGTGGTAGCGGGGGTTTAACTATATATATATATATATATATATAGATATATATATATATATATATATATATATCTATATATATATCGATGTGGTATTTGGTAAAACTTCGTGACTTACAAAAAAACTCACTATAGTCTACCTCATTAATACCGAAAATCTTCGAACGGAACCTGAAATAATTTGAGATAACTCACCGTATATTTTTTAGAATTTTTATTGAATTACAATGAGTTTTATTGAATTTTTATTGAATTACACCGTATACGGTGAGTTATCTCAAATTATTTCAGGTTCCGTTCGAAGATTTTCGGTATTAATGAGGTAGACTATAGTGAGTTTTTTTGTAAGTCACGAAGTTTTACCAAATACCACATCGATAAGTCGGTCGGTGGCCTCGCTTCCCGGTGAGCGAGTGACATTCCATCTCGCTGGTGAAAGTTTTGGATCTTGAATTTTTTGGATTTTAATCACTTGCAAAAAAACTCATTGTAATCTAACCCGTTGCCACCGAAAACTTGCAACGAAACCTCAAATAATATGAGATAACACACCGTATAAATTTCAAATATTTTAATTTTTTTTTGTACGAACATCTTAGCTCTCGCCTACCCCCACCAGGGGCGTTTTACCCAGACGCCCAAACAAAAAATTGATCTTAAAATTGTTGGATCTGGAATTTTTTCAATCTTTATCGCTTACAAAAAAATTCATTGTAATTCAATATGTTACCACCGAAAACTTGCAATGGAACCTCAAATAATTTGAGATAACAAACCGTATAAATTTAAGATTTTCTTTTTAATTATTTTTTGATCTTCATCACTTGCAAAAAAAATAATTGTAATCCAACTCGTTACCACCGAAATCTTGCAACCGAACCTCAAATAATTTGAGATAATACACCTTATAAATTTAAGATTTTTTGAATTTTTTTATGAACATGCATAGCCAGACGCCTACCCTATCAGTGGGGCGTTTTACCCAAAAGCCCGACCTAAAAAAAATTTGGATCTTGAAATTGTTGGATCTGGAATTTTTTGGATTTTTATCACTTGCAAAAAAACTTATTTTTAATCCAACCCCTTACCACTGAAAACTTGCAACAGAACCTCAAATAATTTGAGATAACACACCGTATAAATTTAAGATTTATTATTATTATTATTATTTTGGACATGCGTGTTAACCAGACGCCTACCCCATCTGAGATGTTCCCAGACTCCCGACCCAAAAAAAATTGAATCCTGAAATTGTTGGATATGGAAAATTTTGGATCTTCGTTACTTGCAAAAAAAACTCATTGTAATCCAACCTCAAATAATTTGAGATAACACCGTATAAATTTAAGATTTGTTTTTAATTTTTTTTGGACGGGTGTCTTGAAGAGACGCATACCCTATCAGGGGCGTTTTACTCAGACGACTGACCCCCAAAAAATTGGATCTTGAAATTGTTGGATGTGAATTTTTTTGGATCTTCATCACTTGCTAAAAAACTCATTGTAATCCAACCCAACCACCAAAATCTTGCAACGGAACCTCAAATGATTTGAGATAACACACGGTATAAATTTAAGTTTTTTTTAATTATTTTTTTGGATAGTCGTATTTGTCAGATATTTTCGTGGTGTTGGTACTGGTAAAGTGAGAACAAATTAGAAAGAAGTCTTAGTTTAAGAGACGAGACGAAATAAGTATTAAATGTATTGGGAATGACAAATTGGTAACTAGACGTGCAATTTAAGTGGTTTTGGAACGACGAATAGTGTTATATACGTTATTGAAGATTTCTAAAATTAGTTGTTTACACAAGTGATCTGGATTATCATGACCGGTTGGATTGGGCTTGATGGGCTTGAATATGTCTACGGTTGATGGAACGGGCCGAAAGTCCATAACACGCCCCACTCAAGTGAACAGGGGTGCAACCACAAAGAGCTTGGGACATAACAAAATGAACCAACGAGTGCTAAATGGCTTGGTGAGCAAGTCTACTAATTGATCAACACTCGCCACGAACCAGACCTGAAGTTGATTGTAGCGGACTTGTTCACGAAAATGAAAATCAATGGGCACATGCTTCATACGAGCGTGGAAAATAGGATTTGAAGCCAACTATGTAGCACCTAGGTTGCCCAAGGGGAATGCCCAACTCATGAAGTAAGTTTCGAATCTAAAGAACCTGCAAACTGGGTTGAGAGATACCACGATACTCAACCTCAATGTTGGACTTGGCCACTGTTGGTTGCTTTTTGGAGAGTTAGGAGATGAGGTTGGAACCCATGAAGATGCAGTAGCCATGTAGTAGAGCGATGATCGTTGAGATCTCCAGCCCAATCAACATTTGAGAAAGCATGAAGAGCTCTTTGATTCCTTGAGGAGGATTTAATATGCAAACCAAAATCAATGGTGTGTTTAAGATATCTATCTAAGTATGATATTAGTGGGAGTTCATTAATGATCCTCAGTGGGACGATGTAGGAACTCCGAGACGTTGTTAACATAATAAGTAATCTCTGGTTGTGTAAACATTAAGTATTAAAGAAGAGCCACCATATTTGGTTTACTTAATAGAACATAAAGGTGTTGAGATGGATTTAGCATTGTGCGTCTTGACTAACAAGTCTTGTACATGTTTACATTGACCTATAAATAGACCATTATTATGAAAAGTAGCTTCTAAACCAAAGAAATAAGGAAGTTGACCAAGATCCTTAAAGGCAGACTGAGAATTAAAAGGAACAATAATATATGATGGTTATGCTGCAAAACAAAGAGAGAGGCATCAGAATCAGTAGGAGAAAACCCAAAGGAGATCAACTTATCTAGTAGCTTGGTAAACCAAAAATGTGGAGCCTTCTTGAGGCCAGACATAGATGATTCACTTAGAACATTTCTAAGCACATTAATACAGTAGGTCCTGCAGCATTTAGTGAGTAACAAAATCATCCTTATTAGTGTGCAAATCACCTTCTGTTTGTGATTTTAAAGTTCAAAATCGTAAGTACACGACCGTGTTGAAGCGGTGACGAGTACGAGTCGTGTCCACGAGGAGCGAGTGCGGGTCGTCATCGACTATACTCGAGTGGGGAAAGAAATTAAGTGAAGATCGAGAGTATCTAAACTAACTAACACAACGCGGGTGCTGAAATTAACCTAAGATGATTAGTCCCGTAGAGGGGTAGAGAATGCATGCAAAACTGTATATGTGTGATACATGTGTGTGTGTAATTAAGCCCTAATGACATGCACACTATAGAAAACTATAAAGACTAAACCACAAGTGTGTCTCTACATGGATTAAGATTTATCATCATCGTTAAAACATAAAAAAACACTACTCAAGATAAGGCTGAAGATAATCATAAGTTTACATGTCAATCTTATTTTTTAAATGACATGAAGAACATAAAAATCCATAAAGACCATACCCCTAATTATGTCTCCATATGAATTAAGATTTAACATCATCATTAAAACATACAAGACATTAATAAAGATAATGCCAACAATGTCACATGCTTCCACATGTCATTCTTATTTTTTTATCCACTCCAATCATATCATCACCTCATCAATCCATATAAAATGGGTTCTCTAACCAAAATATGTGTTAAGCATACATTAGGACCATTAACACATTAATGCAAGAGTGAGAAACTCATCAAAATTGTTATGAAAATCATTTGAAGCTTCAAGATTAAGATTAAAAACACACACAAATCTAATTACATCCATACTTCACATCATCATCCACTCCTAATGGGGATGAATTACTCACTAATCACCATGTTAACAAAGGAAACAACAAAATAAAAACAACACATCCAAATGTAGAGAAAACTAAATCTAATCAAAACAAGGTGTAAACAACAACCACAAATCTTTGATTAATGAAACAAAATTATAACTTATAAGTGCTTTTCTCCTCTCCTCCACTACTCTACCAAGCAAGAAATAAACCTACCCTAATGAGGAGAAGAATGAAGAAGAAGGGAACAAGAGGGGAAATAGTGTATTTATAGAAGACTAGAAGGTCTCGATTAATCTGGGTGCAATTAGACGACTGCAAATCAGATCTGGATATTCCAAAGTGCTCTGACTCAACTACCCGACTTGCTAGAGAAATTCGGTTGCCAATCCCTCTACTGTATCCGCCAATAACGGATTTTAATCTGCCAATGACGGATCATCTGGTTCAGGATCCGCCCCAAATTTTACCAACAACTTTAGTTAACCAAGTTATGGACTTTTATGATAAACATATTTTCTTTACGATCAAGTCCATCTGCGTTTTCACCTAGGTTCTTCCCGACTTGTAATCCGGTCATTGAGCATTACAATTAGGTCCAGAAGGCTTCCAAAATAGTCATTTCTTCTTGCATTTAAGTCATTTTTGTTTCATTTCTCTTTTTTATTACCTAAATCCTGAAATGTAAGAAACAAATACCCAAGCAACACAAATATGTGATAAAATAAATGATATATAACATGAATGTATTATATGATATGCTACTAATCACCTTCATTTCAATATTCTCACATCATACTAAAACATATGATCAACTAAGCTTTTGTTGATCTATGAGTCGGATAGAAGAAGATAATATTGTACATAATATCTATGTTATAACTATTTGATTTGTTTTGATCCTCATTAGTGCGGCTCGTGTTTCTTTGTTGTTTTATTAAATGTTGAAGATAGCATTTAGAGCTAAAATGACATACACGTGAGAATTTTGTCCTCAATTGCAAAAGCATGAACCTAACTGCGAGTCTGCGAAATGGAGGAACGAATCTAGTTGCTAGGGTTGAAGGTTTCCTATGTAAAAAAATCCTCAAAACTCAATAAAGTGGCCGGGGCAGTTTCTAATTGTTTATGATTAAAATTTAACCCAAGCCCAACTATGGACGCCAAGTGCACCCACGTGCAATTTCAAGTAGAGATAGAGTCTCTATGACTATTTGAGTCAGATATGACCCAATATTTGGGCCACTAAAAATGATCCAAACTTAGCCGACTCAACTCAGATTTGGAGGAGTGGTGCACCCTGTTGAGATAGAGTCTTGACTTTTGTCGAGGATTATTTCGACCGTCGAATTGGTCTCAACTCAAGATTTAGTAACCCATCTCTTGTGAATTCCATCATTTCACCTTCTTCTTACATTTGTGTTTGGCTTATACCCAATTCTAGAGTGACACCCCATTGGATAACCAACATGTAAATTTGAATTTTTAAGCAATAAATTTAAGTTTTGTCTTTCCCTTATGCCTTTTAATTGAAGGAAATGTGTTCTAAAAGTTTTACTTTTAAATGTCAATTATTATGAATTGAGTGAGAAATCATTTTGTTCATTGTTTATGTTATTCGTCCTTTAGAAGTGTTAAGGAAGAGACTCTTGGTCCTTAACCGTAGAGCTCTAAAAGACATTGGTTTACATAAAACAAAAAAAATAGTCGCAATCATGGTAATAAACATGGGACATTTATTACCGAGTTAAGATTGTCGTGTTGGTCATAGATCATTGTAGGTCTACAAATGAGTGACAACACAGGTACGCAAAAGAGGAAAACATTACTTTTGTATACCGAATGTACCTAATAATTAAAATATTATAGAAATGTGTTGTCTGTGTCATTAATATTTTACTGTGTCTTTGGTCCTTTGATATGAGACTTATATCCAATTACTTAAGAAATGCTTGATTAGACTAGTGTCTTGAGTCATCGATAAGTGTAGTGTAAAGACATTGGTTGGTTAAGTATGACTTTTGTTGGAGAAGATAGTTAGTCAAAAGATTATCATTGCCCCTCTTAATTGAGTAATGATATTAGTGGGCCCCTTGATAAAGCAAAGTTGTAATGTGCACAATGTGATTTGAGTTAAGTCACATATTTATAACTAGCTTAAAGAGATCAAGAAATGAATACTAATACAAAGATGACACAATACTATTTTGTGTGTATTCTTAATATCATGAGGCAAGGGACGAACACAAGTGGTGTACTCCATCACTAAATGTATCGGGTTTTGGTTCGAATGAAATTAAGACATCTAACTAATTGAGAGCTATAATGTGTAGCTACATACCGCTTATAGCTTGTGATATTAAGCTCTTAATATCATTGTCAACTTAGTCTAGATCCTCCCATAGGTCACACCGCAAAAACCGGGAAACAAGAAGCTTGATTTTTGGTTCATATGATGTGTCGGGTTTCTTATAGAAAATATGACACATGTGGTGAACAAGTAAAATCAATTATGTTGTATATAACATAATTAGAATCATGATAAATTCATATGAGATGCATATATTATGGGGTGCAATAATTTATTACTGCATAGGATAATATATTGCATAAGTTGTGAATTTGCTAAAACCCCCTAAAGTTCAAATTTTGTTGGAAATAAATCCAAAATTTGAAAAGGCAAAATCAGGTAAAAGTTCGGTAATCCGTTTATGGTTCGGTCGACCGAAAGTTCTGTGGATCAGTCAACCGAACGTGGAACGGAAGGTCAGAGTTGATTGACCGAACTTGACCAAAGTGCCTAGAACACTGGTACGATATACCGAACCAGGAACGGTCGACCGAACAATGTCCAGTTCCGATATTTTCGGTTAACCGAATGGCACTCGGTTTTAGACGCGAATTCGTCCGATCGGTTAAGGAGATTTTTTCTCCTTAAGAATCGGTCATCCGTCTAATGCACGGTAATACGAACGTGACATATTCGGTTAACCGAGTATATCTCGGTAAACCGAAGCCCGATCGATTTTCTGCCTTTGATAATTAAGAGAGTAATTTGATCAATGGTTGGATTGGCTCCAAACTTGGTCAAACGTTTTGTGGATGCATTTAATACATTATGGAATTAGTTTTTGAGAGAAAATGTCAAGAAAACGTGGCTTAAGAATAGCCATGATTGAAAGTAAGATTGGAGCCTATAAATAGGTTCTTATTCTCCTTAATTAGTTTAGATTTTTTTTCTAATTATTTTCTCTCCTAATTCACCACAAAAGCCACGAAAATTCTCTTAAGTTTCTAAGTCTTTGGAAGGAGAAATCTCAGAGATTAAGGAAGGGGTTTGTAGCTAGATTCTAAGCTAGTTCGGAGATTGATTGGCTAGCTTCTTTCTCTCCGACCTTGTTTAGGGTTTGGTGAATACTCGGAGGCATACAGCGCAACGGCAAGCGACGATCGTCATCCTCAACGTCTCTGGATCATCAAGAAGTTTTAGAGAACTTCTATGTATGAAATTCGGAGTCCATGTTTGTTTTAATAAAGTTTTGAAACTAGTTATTGAAACAAACTGATGCATGCATGAAACAAATCATAGAAAAATTGTAATTGATCCTTATTGTGCATAAAAATTCCGAATATATATATATGTGCAATTAAACTACAAAATCATGCAGTGGTATCAGAGCTTAGTGTTCAATTTTCTAATGATTTGAAACTATAAACAAATTTAGATTACCATGTAGGGTTCGAACAATTAGATTTTCCGTTTTTTCGGTCTTTAAATGTTTTGTTGGAATAATTCTTTGTAATAATTCGTTTTGAATGTTTGAAGTGGTTTAAAACATGTCATGTAATTATTAGAATTATGATTTAGACATAAGTCTAACTTGTAATAATTTCGTTTTAAGAATAAACGATTGATTTTAAGAGAATCAACAAAACCGAAAAACTGCGATTCGTCTTTCATTTTAGGAAATTGGATGGACAGCGGTTCAAAATTGTTTTTTGAACTTGTAGATGGATGAAAAACGTTTTTAATGGATTTCAAAATGTTTTTCAAAGAATTGTTTGGGATTCTAGATGATTGATAAACTAGGTTATATAGTTTATAGCAATATTGCGTGCATGGATACTGAGTTGTCTTTGCAGGAATTGTGAGTTTATATGTTCCAAATCAGCGCCTATGAATGTTTGTAATTATTATTATACAGGGGCTTATTTACATGTAAAAGCCAAATTCTCTCTTTCTATCTTTAGATAATTGCATTGCATTTGAGAGGTTTTACATAGGACTTGCATTAGTCGGTTTTTATCGAATGTGAGGAGCATGTTTATTTTCTGTAAAATCTAGATCTCCGGTGTAAGAGGAAGTCGCCGTTGTAGCGCATCGATCGAGAATCGAGGATCAGGGATCGAGGATCAAGGATCAAAGGGAACATATAAACTCACACGATGTGGATTGTGTGAATGGTTTAATTTCTGTTTTTAATCTTGCTATGCATCTGATGAATGTGTTGAATGTTAGGATGTGTATGAATGATAATATGCATGATAACCTAAAATTCGGAATCACATGTTAATATATGAAATGCTTCCTCAGCCCCCGTATAAACTTCCTTGCCCTCTGCAGCGGCGTAACACAAATCTCCGGACAGTAACGCTCCATCGTGTTGAACCTCCGGGTATACTCAGCCAGGGTCGCATCTCCCTGCTCGAGAGTCATAAACTCCTCTCTCCTCCCATCTCTGACATGCTCTGGGAAATACTGCTCGTTGCACTCCCGCAGGAATTCCTCCCAGCTGACCTCAGTCCTGCCCTCAAACACCACTGCAGATGTGGTCCTCCACTAGTTGGACGCATCTCCGCCCAACACATACGCTGCCAAGCCTGTCTGCCTCTCAGGCGATCACTCAATCGCCCGAAGGATCTCCTGAATCTTCAGGACCCAATCCTCCGCAGCCTTAGACTCTCCCCTACCATCGAAGGTAGGCGGGTGCTGTCTCATAAAGCGGTCGAGCATCGCTCTTGCCGCTGCTGGCTCTCCTCTGCCTGACTGGCGATCCAACATCGCTCCCAGTCGCCCCACCGTGTCATAGAGCATCCGCCGCTCCTCTGCGCAGTCCGCGCCCCAGTCTAACTGCTGGTGCTACGGTCCCGTGGGGGAGGTTTCACGCGTCTCGGAGGCATCTATAAACAAAGAAAACAACATACGTCAAAACCATGAATGCATGAACTAATGCAGACTCTAAATTCTAAGGGTGGCTTCTTTGGATAAGGACACTGGAACCGACCACTCTGATACCAAGTTGTAACATCCTCAACACAGCGGAAAATTTAAAATTTTAATAACACACAATCAACAGAGGATATTACGCAGAAACTGAACACGGGTGCACCAACATATATAATATATATATATATATATACGAACATCAGAGTATTTCAAAAGTTGTGATTACATCAAAAGACTATACAAATGGAAGCAGTAATCACTCGACATCAACTGAGAGAAAGCTGGATCCGGTAGCGGTGCTCCTCTCCTCGGTCACCACCCCCTAATGCCGATCACGGCCTGAAAGTAAACATGCAACAATGCATGAGTTTCCAGAAGGAAACCATGTATGCCAAACTCTACAATACATGAACTGAAAGACACCCTAGCATGCAATTCTACTTAATAAGAAAACATCTCAAATAAAAGGCTGGGCTCCTGAGCTATTTCACCCAACCACAGCACACACCACGGTCACGGGGCTCCAAGTCTAATCTCAACCAACCACCGTACCACACACTCGTCGCCAAGCTGGGCTCCAGGTCTATTTTCAACCAACCGCAGCTACCACGACACGACCAAGGGCTCCAGGTCTATTTTCAACCAACCCCTACACGCGGTCTCTGCTCAGGCTCCAGGCCTCTTTCAGCCAACCTGAACGCACTACGGGGCTCCAGGTCTAATCTCAACCAACCCCGTACAAACTAGCTGGGCTCCAGGTCTATTTTAAAACAACCGCAGCTCTCACACCGTCACGGGGCTCCAGGTCTCTTTCAACCAACCACCGCAACTCTCGTGCACCCTAGCACACTTGCCAGAAGAACATCGGCACCACAACTCACCCCACACGGACGACCACAACATCAGCACCTCCATAGTGCAAAACTGGACACAAACGGTCGACCGAACCAAAAGTCCCGGTCGACCGAATCAAGCAAATACAGGGCAAATCACCTCGATCGGCACTCCCTCGGTTGACTGATTTCCCAAACCACACTCGTTCGGTCGAACCAAAGTCAAGGGACGGTCGACCGTTTAGATGGTCAACTCCCAGGTTCAACGAACAAAATGACCATTCGGTCAAACGTCAAACGGTCCCCGTTCGACCAAAAGTCACCAGGGACAAAACCCACAACGAATTCGGTCGAACACCCGAGCACTCTCGGTCGACCGAATCCCACCAGGGAATAATCCCTCACTCGCACCACGAATCCGGTCGAACGCCGAGACCTCCTCGGTCGACCGAATTCCACCAGAGCGTTCCCCACGCTCAGTACACAGGTCCGGTCGACCGAAACCACCTTCGGTCGAACCGACCACTATTCTCACTTAAGTCATGGTCGGACGAAGTCAATGAGCAGTCGACCGTTTGGATGGTCAATCGCTCCCAACCGACTTAAGACAGTGCACACGGTCGAACGACATAGGGGACCCGTTCGACCGAATCACACCAGGCTTGCCTCCCATGCATAATCGGTCGACCGTCCCTGGGGCATCGTTCGACCATGAATTCTCTTTACGAACGGTCGACCATTTGCCCCAACTGGTCGACCGATCAGGCAGTGAAATCTGCTGCACATTTACTTTCGACGAGCCGAAAGGCCTACCGTTGACTTCCAAATACTCACGATAACTAAGTGAGCGAGCTTGACATACCGGAAGGCTTGAGGAAGCCTTTGAAGAACCACGACGATGCCTCCACGAGCACGCCTCCCCAAATCACGATTCGTCGACGAACCTCGCGTCCAAATGACGATCAATCGCCTCCTCGACGATCCACAACCACAACGCCACCTCCGGCAACCTCCATCAACCAACCACGAGCACCCAAAACCACAGAAATGAGTAAGGTCGAGGGAGAGAAAATCTAAGCAAAAAGGGGACGGAATAGCACCCAACACAACTCACCTCCACGCACGGCTCCGAGTTCCACTCGCTGCAGACCACCTCTTCTTCCACGCCGGAGCACACGTACTCGCCGGAGCTCAACCTAGGAGTGAGAGAGAGAGTGAGACGTGAGTGAGAGCAAGGTAAGGGAGAGAGAAAAGCACAAAATAAATATCTCCTCCCAAACCAATCCTCACCATCCGTTCCAATCCATCCATCTCCACCACTCATCTCATCCCACTCCATCTCAACCCCTCATCCAACCATCCTCAATCCTAGCCGTCCATCTTCATCTCCCCCTAATCACCACCTAAACACATCCAAAAACCCAATTAGGTTTAGGATCTTACAATCCACCCTCCTAAAAGAATTTCGTCCTCAAAATTAAGATCGAAGCTCACCAAACAACTCCGGGAACTCCTTCCGGACCTCCTCCTCAATCTCCCAAGTGACCTCTCACTCACTGTGGTGCTGCCACCTGAGCTTCACCATCGGAATGGTCCTCCTCCTCAACTGATGCGACATCTGATCCACAATCTCAACCGGTCTCTCCTCGAGAGACAAATCCTGACGGATCTCTGGAACCTCCAACTGAATCACGTGAGAAGGATCTGCTACGTACTTCCTCAACATCGAAACATGGAAGACGTTGTGAAGACCAGAAAACTACGGAGGCAGCGCTATGCTGTAGGCAACCTCTACAACCTGCTCGAGAATCTCAAACGGTCCGACATACCTCGGACTGAGCTTCCCCTTCTTTCCGAACCTCATCACTCCTCCGGATGGCAAAATCCTAAGGAATACATGGTCACCTACCTCAAACCTCAGCTCTCGCCTACGCCTATCCGCGTAGCTCTTCTGCCTGCTCTGAGCAGTCGCTAGTCTCTGCCTGATCACATCCACCTTCTCAGCATACATCTGCACAATCTCGGGGCCAACTAGCTGCCTCTCGCCTACATCACTCCAGCATACCGGTGATCTACACGACCTCCTGTACAGGGCCTCGTACGGTGTCATCCCAATGCTCGAATGGTAGCTGTTGTTGTAGGCAAACTCGATCAACGGCAAATGCTCGTCTCAATGACCTGCCCAATCCAGAGTACACGCTCGCAACATATCCTCTAGCGCCTGGATGGTCCTCTCAGACTGACCGTCTGTCTGCGGATGAAATGTCGTACTGAAATTCAACCGAGTCCCTAAGGCCTGCTGCAAACTCCCCCAGAATCTGGAAGTGAACCTCGGATCTCAATTTGAAATAATACTCACGGGCACTCCATGAAGTCTGACAATCTCCTCAATGTACAACTTAGCTAGACCCTCCAGAGGTAAAGCGGTCCGAATAGCTAAGAAATGCGCCGACTTGGTCAGTCGATCGACTATAACCCAAATCACGTCATGGAATCCTCTCGTCCTCGGCAGTCCGGTAACGAAATCCATCGTCACGTGCTCCCACTTCCACTCTGGAAGCTCGATCCTCTGCATCGGCCCTGCAGGTCTCTGGTGCTCAATCTTCACCTGCTGACAAATCAGACATCTGTCGACGAACTCTGCGATCTCCGTCTTCATCCTCTTCCACCAGAAATTCCTCTGAAGATCTCTATACATCTTCGTGCTGCCCGGGTGGATCGAATAACGAGATCTGTGCGCCTCCTCCAGAATATCCTTCCTCAGATTTCCTCCCTTCGGCACCCATACACGACCTCTGAATCTCAGCCCACCATCAACTCCAATACTGAAGTTTGACCCATCTCTGGCAGCTAACTGTAACAACCCAGCTAACTCATCATCAGTACTCTGAGCCTGAACAATACTCGAGACCAACTGAGGCTCCACTCTCAGCCCGGCAATCACTGCACCTCTCGACTCATCAGTGAACGGTCTGCACTCGGTCAATGCCTCAAGCAGCTTCCACTCCTCGATACAAAGACCTGCCGTGGTAACCTCCACCTTCCTGCTCAAAGCATCAGCAACTGAATTTGCCTTCCCCGGATGGTACGAGATGGTGAAATCACAATCCTTAATCAGCTCGAGCCATCTGCGCTGCCGCATATTCAGCTCCTTCTGCGATAACAGATACTTCAGGCTCTGATGATCAGTGAAAACCTCGAACTGCTCGCCGTATAAGTGGTGCCTCCAAGTCTTCAAAGTGTGCACGACCGCCGCCAACTCCAAATCATGAGTGGGGTAATTCCTCTCGTGCACCTTTAGCTGCCTCGAAACATATGCAACCACCTGCCCGTGCTGCATAAGTACACATCCCAGTCCAACGCCTGACGCGTCACTGTAAATCACAAATCCACCACTGCCACTGGGAAGTGTCAGAACTGGAGCAGTCGTCAGCCGACTCTTTAGTTCCTCGAAACTGTCCTCACACTTCTGGGACCATATGAACTCAACGCCCTTCCGCGTCGAAGCCGTCAACGGCGAAGCCAACCTCGAGAAATCCTGGATAAAACTGCGATAATAACCTGCCATACCCACAAAGCTCCTGACCTCTGCCACACTCGTCGGGGCTCTCCACTACGTAACGGCCTCAACCTTCGCTGGATCTACTGAAATCCCTCTCCTGATATGATGTGCCCCCGAAAGGCGACACTGCTCAGCCAGAACTCGCACTTCGAAAACTTGGCATACAACTCATGAACCCTCAAAATGCCAAGTAAAACTCTCAAGTGCTCTCGATGCTGCTCCACATCTGGCGAGTAGACCAAAATATCATCCACGAAGACAATCACAAACCGGTCGAGGTACTGACTGAATGTCCGGTTCATCAAATCCATAAATGCTGCAGGCGCGTCCGTCAACCCGAACGACATCACCAAAAACTCGTAATGCCCGTACCTCGTCCTGAAAGCTGTCTTCTGCACATCTGCCTCTCTGATCCTCAACTGATGATAACCACATCGCAGATCAATCTTCGAGAACACCTGTGCTGACTCCAATTGGTCAAACAGGTCCTCGATCCTGGGCAAGGGATACCGATTCCTGACGGTAACCTTTTTCAGCATCCGGTAGTCAATACACATCCGCAGCGATCTATTTTTCTTCAACACGAAGAGTACCAGTGCTCCCCAAGGTGAGACACTGGGGTGGATAAGTCCCGTATCCATCAGATCCTGCAACTGCTTCTTCAGCTCCGCCAGCTCAGCAGGTGCCATCCGATACAGCGCCTTCAACTGCGGTGTAGTCCCAGCTACCAAATTGATCCCAAACTCAATCTCTCTCTGAGGCGGCAACCCGGAGACATCATCTGCAAAGATCTCTGGGAACTCCCGGACTATCTCGATGTCCTCCAATCTCCTCACCTCTGGATCTGGAACTACCAAAGTGGCCACGAAAGCTCTGCAACCCTGTTGCAACAACTTCTGTGCCCTCACTGCTGATACAACCACTATGCCTGCTCTATCCTTCGTCCCCCTGATCAGCACATCAGGTAGACCCTTCCTCGGGATCAAGATCTTCTTCTCCTGGCACAACACTCGCACATCGTACTGGAATAGCCAATCCATCCCCAGTATGACGTCGAAGTCCTCCATCGGCAACAAGATCAGGTCAGCCGAAAACTCCTGATCTCCCGAAACAATCGTGGCGCTGGGAAGAAAGCTCCCCACAATGCCCACCAGACCCAAGGGTGTGCTGACTTCCAACGTGGCAGTCAACATCGCAGGGGTACGACCCAACACGCTCGCAAATCGCTCCGAGATGAACGAGTGTGTAGCCCCACAATCAAACAACACTCTCGCACTCAACCCAGCAACAAAGAGCGTACCTTCCACCACCGTGCTGGCGTCTCTCGCCTCATCCGCCTGGATGGTAAAGACTCGTCCAGTCCTCTGACCCTGCTATGGCGGCGCAAATGGTCGTCGACCTCCGCCTCTGCCTGCTGCTGGCGGCCCTGAATGCCTGCTGGAACGACCTGGCTTGCTTGGAGATTCTCACACAAAGTGGCCTGGCTTGCCACACCCGTGACAAACCCCACGACCCCAACACTCTCCGGAGTGAACTCTGCCACAATCTCTGCACGCCTCAGGCTGGCGTTGCCCACCACCTCCGATCCGGGGCCTCTTGCCCGGGTTCCCTGCTAGCGGAGCACCCGGACGTCCACTGACCTTCCCCGGTGCTTTCCTGGCCTCAGCATAATTCTGCTGGTAATCCTGATCGATGATCGTCGCAAACCGCACGACATCGGCCAGCGTCTGTGGCATACTGTATGTCACCTGAGTACGGAGGTGCTTCCTCAACCCCCGTATAAACTTCCTCGCCCTCTGCAGCGGCGTAACACAAATCTCCGGACAGTAACGCTCCATCGCGTTGAACCTCCGGGTATACTCAGCCAGGGTCGCATCTCCCTGCTCGAGAGTCATAAACTCCTCTCTCCTCCCATCTCTGACATGCTCTGGGAAATACTGCTCGTTGCACTCCCGCAGGAATTCCTCCCAGCTGACCTCAGTCCTGCCCTCAAACACCACTGCAGATGTGGTCCTCCACTAGTTGGACGCATCTCCGCCCAACACATACGCTGCCAAGCCTGTCTGCCTCTCAGGCGGTCACTCAATCGCCCGAAGGATCTCCTGAATCTTCAGGACCCAATCCTCCGCAGCCTTAGACTCTCCCCTACCATCGAAGGTAGGCGGGTGCTGTCTCATAAAGCGGTCGAGCATCGCTCTTGCCGCTGCTGGCTCTCCTCTGCCTGACTGGCAATCCAACACGCTCCCAGTCGCCCCACCGTGTCATAGAGCATCCGCCGCTCCTCTGTGCAGTCCGCGCCCCAGTCTAACTGCTAGTGCTACGGTCCCGTGGGGGAGGTTTCACGCGTCTCGGAGGCATCTATAAACAAAGAAAACAACATACGTCAAAACCATGAATGCATGAACTAATGCAGACTCTAAATTCTAAGGGTGGCTTCTTTGGATAAGGACACTGGAACCGACCACTCTGATACCAAGTTGTAACATCCTCAACACAGCGGAAAATTTAAAATTTTAATAACACACAATCAACAGAGGATATTACGCAGAAACTGAACACGGGTGCACCAACATATATAATATATATATACGAACATCAGAGTATTTCAAAAGTTGTGATTACATCAAAAGACTATACAAATGGAAGCAGTAATCACTCGACCTCAACTGAGAGAAAGCTGGATCCGGTAGCGGTGCTCCTCTCCTCGGTCACCACCCCCTAACGCCGATCACGGCCTGAAAGTAAACATGCAACAATGCCTGAGTTTCCAGAAGGAAACCCTGTATGCCAAACTCTACAATACATGAACTGAAAGACACCCTAGCATGCAATTCTACTGAACAAGAAAACATCTCAAATAAAAGGCTGGGCTCCTGAGCTATTTCACCTAACCACAACACACACCACGGTCACGGGGCTCCAGGTCTAATCTCAACCAACCACCGTACCACACACTCGTCGCCAAGCTGGGCTCCAGGTCTATTTTCAACCAACCCCTACACGCGGTCCCTGCTCAGGCTCCAGGCCTCTTTCAGCCAACCTGAACGCACTACGGGGCTCCAGGTCTAATCTCAACCAACCCCGTACAGACTAGCTGGGGCCAGGTCTATTTTCAACCAACCACAACTCTCACACCGTCACGGGGCTTCAGGTCTCTTTCAACCAACCACCGCAACTCTCGTGCACCCTAGCACACTTTCCGGAAGAACATCGGCACCACAACTCGCCCCACACGGACGACCACAACATCAGCACCTCCATAGTGCAAAACTGGACACAAATGGTCGACTGAACAAAAAGTCCCGGTCGACCAAATCAAGCAAATACAGGGCAAATCACCTCGACCGGCACTCCCTCGGTCGACTGATTTCCCAAACCACACTCGTTCGGTCGAACCAAAGTCAAGGGACGGTCAACCGTATAGATGGTCAACTCCCAGGTTCAATGAACAAAACGACCATTCGGTCGAACGGCAAAGGGGCCACCACGTTCGACTGAAAGTCACCAAGGCCAAAACCCGCAACGAATTCGGTCGAACACCCGAGCACTCTACGTCGACCGAATCCCACCAGGGAATAATCCCTCACTCGCACCACGAATCCGGTCGAACGCCGAGACCTCCTCGGTCGACCGAAATCCACCAGAGCGTTCCCCACGCTCAGCACACAGGTCCGGTCGACCGAAACCACCTTCGGTCGAACCGACCACTATTCTCAGTGAAGTCACTGTCGGACGAAGTCAATGAGCGGTCAACCGTTTGGATGGTCAATCGCTCCCAACCGACTTAAGACAGTGCACACGATCGAACAGCAAAGGGGACCCGTTCGACCGAATCTCACCAGGCTTGCCTCCCATGCATAATCGGTCGACTGCCCTTGGGGCATCATTCGACCGATTTGAGGGAGAACCCGAATTCTCTTCACGAACGGTCGACCGTTTGCACCAACCGGTCGACCGATCAGGCAGTGAAATCTGCTGCACATTTACTTGCGACGAGCCGAAAGGCCTACCGTCGACTTCTAAATACTCACGATAACTAAGTGAGCGAGCTTGACATACCGGAAGGCTTGAAGAAGCCTTTGAAGAACCACGCCGATGCTTCCACGAGAACGTCTCCCCAAATCATGATCTGTCGACGAACCTCGCGTCCAAACGACGATCAATCGCCTCCTCAACGATCCACAACCACAACGCCACCTCCGGCAACCTCCATCAACCAACCACGAGCACCCAAAACCACAGAAACGACTAAGGTCGAGGGAGAGAAAATCCAAGCAAAAAGGGGACGGAATAGCACCCAACACAACTCCCCTCCACGCACGGCTCCGAGTTCCACTCGCCGGAGACCACCTCTTCTTCCACGCCGGAGCACACCTACTCGTCGGAGCTCAACCTAGGAGAGAGAGAGAGTGAGACGTGAGTGAGAGCAAGGTAAGGGAGAGAGAGAAAATCACCAAATAAATATCTCCTCCCAAACCAATCCTCACCATCCATTCCAATCCATCCATCTCCACCACTCATCTCATCCCACTCCATTTCAACCCCTCATCCAACCATCCTCCATCCTAGCCGTCCATCTTCATCTCCCCCTAATCACCACCTAAACACATCCAAAAACCCAATTAGGATTAGGATCTTACAGTTATGGCTATGTTTATCTAATGAGAAACAAAAGTGAATCCTTTGACAAGTTCAAAGAATTCAAGAATGAAGTAGAGAACCAACTCGACAAGAAAATCAAGTCTCTACGAACGGATCGTGGAGGTGAGTACTTAACTGCCGAATTTGACTCATACCTAAAGGAGTTTGGTATTGTACCTCAACTCACCCTTCCCGGTACACCTCAGTGGAATGGGGTATCCGAAAGGAGGAATAGGACATTTCTCGACATGGTTCGGTCAATGATGAGTTATGCACTACAAACTGCGGCTTACACACTAAATAGTGTTCCATCCAAATTCGTGGAGAAAACTCCTTATGAGCTATGGAGTGATAAAACACCGAAGCTCAATTTTCTCAAGATTTGGGATTGTGAGGCTTACGTCAAGAAATTGATGTCGACCAAACTTCAACCAAAAGCGGATAAGTGCTTCTTTATTGGTTATCCTCGTGAGACAAGAGGATACTACTTTTGGCATATCACCTCCAATCGAGTGATTGTAGAGAGGGATGCCACATTTCTGGAAAAGGAAATTTTGGAAAGAGTAAAAAGTAGTGGGAGTAAGGTTGTACTTGAGGAAACTCAAGATACTCTACAAGATCGTGACATGAATGATGACATTCAAGATCATGAAGGCCCAACCGAGATTCCTTTGGTTAGTGGGAGCGTGAGTGAGAGACCTTCGCAAGAAATTGTGAGAGAAACTCAATCCTCCCCACCTAGTGTACGTTCGAGAATCGAACACGAACTAATTCCACAAGAAATTGTGGAAGATGTTCGAGAAGTACACGTAGAACCAAAAGAACTTAGAAGGTCAACGAGGGAAAGGAAGAAACCCGATATGTATTTGGGACTTCATGAGATCATGGTACTAGATATCGATGATCCCTCGACCTTCCAAGAAGCAATGGAAAGGGAAGACTCCAAACTATGGCTTAAGGCTATGAAATCAAATAGAATCCATGTATGATAACCAAGTATGGAGCTTGGTTGACCTTCCTCAAGGTAAAAATCTCATTCATAATAAATGGGTTTTTAAGAGGAAGATGGACATAGATGAGAACTTCACAACCTACAAAGCGAGGCTTGTAGCGAAGGGTTTCACTCAAGTTCAAGGAATTGACTATGATGAAACTTTTTCACAAGTTGCCATGTTCAAGTCTATTCGGATAATGTTCGTTATTGCTGCATTTCATGATTATGAAATATGGCAAATGGATGTCAAAACGGCGTTCCTTAATGGAAACTTGGAAGAGGATGTGTACATGGTACAACCTCAAGGTTTTGAAGATCCAAAGAATAGCGAGAAGGTATGCAAGCTTCAAAGATCCATTTATGAATTGAAGCAAACATCAAGGAGTTGGAATAAACGCTTTGACGAGGAAGTGAAGAAGCTTCACTTCATTCAAAGTAAGGAAGAACCTTGTATATACAAGAAGGTTAGTGTGAGCCATGTAGTATTCCTAATCTTATATGTCGATGACATATTGCTCATGGGCAATCATATTCCTTTGCTTGAGCAAACGAGAAGTTCATTGAAATCTGCATTTTCAATGAAAGATATGGGTGAGGCTCAATACATCTTGGGAATCAAGATATATCGAGATAGATCCCGTAGACTCATTGGCCTCAGTCAACGTGCATACATTGACAAGGTCTTGGAATGGTTCAAGATGAACAACTCCAAAAAGGACAGTGTGCCAATGAGTATAAGTGTGCAACTCAAGAAGTCTCAACGTGTGCAATCACGTAAGGACTTGGAGTACATGAAGGATGTTCCTTATGCTTCGGCAATTGGGTCGATCATGTATGCGATGATTTGCACAAGACTCGATGTCTCGTATGCTCTAAGCGTGACAAGTCGTCACCAATCCAACGCAGGTCCTGAGCATTGGACTGCGGTCAAGAATATCTTGAAGTACCTTAACCGGACTAAGGATAAGATTCTTGTTTATGGAGGACAAAAGGAGTTGATAGCCGAGGGATACTCGGATGCGAGTTTCATGAGTGATCCAGACGATAGAAGGTCGCAATCTGGATATGCCTTTCTTCTGAATGGTGGAGCTGTGAGTTGGCGTAGTTGGAAGCAAAGCACTACGACCGACTCAACCACTGCTTCCGAAGTAATGGCTGTCGCTGAAGCGAGCAAGGAAGGAGTGTGGATTAAGAAGTTCCTTGAAGAGCTTGGAGTAGTTCCCACGAGCGAGGGACCCATTGAGCTATTTTGCGATAATAGTGCATCTATCTCGCAAATAAAGGATCCTAGATCACACCACAAAGTGAAGTACATGGATCGTAAGTACTTCGTGACACGTGACCTCATCGACGAAGGCAAAATAAATCTATTATGGGTGGACACCAACAACAACACAGCTGATCCATTCACAAAACTCTTATCCCAAGCCAAGGGCGAAATGCATTTCGAGTCCATGGGATTGAGGAACCATGTAGATTGGCTTGATGATTGATATGTAATGGGGTTTACCCTGGTTATTATTGTTTTATACATTGAGTGTGTATGTGAAGGAAAACTTTAATAACAAGTGGGAGATTGAAGGGAATGTGTTCTAAAAGTTTTACTTTTAAATGTCAATTATTATGAATTGAGTGAGAAATCATTTTGTTCATTGTTTATGTTATTCGTCATTTAGAAGTGTTAAGGAAGAAACTCTTGGTCCTTAACCGTAGAGCTCTAAAAGATATTAGTTTACATAAAACAAAAAAATATTCGCAATTATGGTAATGAACATGGAACATTTATTACCGAGTTAAGATTGTCGTGTTGGTCATAGATCATTGTAGCTCTACAAATGAGTGACAACACGGGTACGCAAAAGAGGAAAACATTAATTTTGTATACCGAATGGACCTAATAAGTAAAATATTATAGAAATATGTTGTCTGTGTGATGAGAATTAAATTTATACCGCAAGTGCACGGCGTCAATGAAGACGTGGCAAGTACGGGTCAAACACAAGGAGGGAGAGATCTTGTTATTTTGTGATTTTCGATTAAGGGAAAGGAAGAGAGAGAAATAAGTTGGTTTTGAGATTTTTGGGTTTTAATTATCTAAAGCAAGAAACATGAACAAATAATACTAAAATAAGAACAAAGATTGTGAATACCGTTGGGTGGAGGTTTAGATATCGGGTTTAGATTAGAGAATTCAGAAACTTATAATAAATCATATTAGTTATACAGCATTACATGATAAATGATTTAACACAAACTCAAGTAATCAAAATATACTAATCACGAAATTAAAATAATAACTTTATTCTCTTCTCATCCCCCTAAATCTGTCACCTCCACCCTTTGGAAAGAGTTAGAAACTCATAGATGGAGGGAAGGAGAATGGGTCCTAGAGGAATTACAAAAGAAAACTAGAAACAAGAAATAAAAGACAGAATTTTATTACTAAAACTATGGAACAAAACAAGAACTAAGAATTAAAAACTAAGGTTAAAATTCAGAAGATCCTCTACAACATCGTTTCAGGGCTATTTATAGCCGATACAATGGACTTAGGTATAAAATAGGAAAGTACACGCGTCAACACGCAATCGGTAAAAATTTTAGAGCATGAATCTAATTTTTAGCTGCGGATGCGCCGCATGTTGTACATAAGGTGCGGCGGATTCGCCACCTTTTTAGCTCCGATTTAATCTGGATTTTTCCTGTGTGTTTATGGTATGATTTCAATATACTTTGCGCGTCTGGATTGATTCTTTCCTTTCTTTTGAGCTCCGACTTTATTTCTTTATATATTTGGAGATCCACATTGATTTTTCTTTAGATTTTCTCCATAATTAATAAAAGCTACTCGTAATTTGCAATTAGGTCCTTGGCTTTTTGCAATTAAGTGTTTGTCTACTTTTGTGCTTAAGTCCTTGTCCTTTTTGTAATTAGGTCTTGAATGCTTTTATGCTTGGATGCATTTCCATTTGAAACCCGATAATCTTGAACTTGGTCTTTATGACAGGAATGAGTCTCTTGCACGCATTTATGCTCGGGATATGGGTAATTTGCATTCAGGTCCCTGTATTCTGTAAATTAGACTAAACACATACCTTAGTAGCATTTATTGATATAAAATTAATCTAAATGAAAGACATATGATGCAATGTATGCAATGCATCACTGTGTCATTAATATTTTATTGTGTCCTTGGTCCTTTGATATGAGACTTATATCCGATTACTTAAGAAATGCTTGATTAGACTAGTGTCTTGAGCCATCGATAAGTGTAGTGTAAAGACATTGGTTGGTTAAGTATGACTTTTGTTGGAGAAGATAGTTAGTCAAAAGATTATCATTGCCCCTCTTAATTGAGTAATGATATTAGTGGGCCCCTTGATAAAGCAAAGTTGTAATGTGCACAATGTGATTTGAGTTAAGTCACATATTTATAACTAGCTTAAAGAGATCAAGAAATGAATACTAATACAAAGATGACACAATACTACTTTGTGTGTATTCTTAATATCATGAGGCAAGGGACGAATACAAGTGGTGCACTCCATCACTAAATGGATCGGGTTTTGGTTCGAATGGAATTAAGACATCTAACTAATTGAGAGCTATAATGTGTAGCTACATACCGCTTATAGCTTGTGATATTAAGCTCTTAATATCACTGTCAACTTAGTCTAGATCCTCCCATAGGTCACACCGCAAAAACCGGGAAACAAGAAGCTTGATTTTTGGTTCATATGATGTGTCGGGTTTCTTATAGAAAATATGACACATGTGGTGAACAAGTAAAATCAATTATGTTGTATATAACATAATTAGAATCATGATAAATTCATATCAGATGCATATATTATGGGGTGCAATAATTTATTACTGCATAGGATAATATATTGCATAAGTTGTGAAATTGTTAAACCCCCTAAAGTTCAAATTTTGTTGGAAATAAATCAAAAATTTGAAAAGGCAAAATTGGGTAAAAGTTTGGTAATCCGTTTATCGTTCGGTCGACCGAAAGTTCTGTGGATCGGTCAACCGAACGTGGAACGGAAGGTCAGAGTTGATTGACCAAAGTGCCTGGAACACTGGTACGGTATACCGAACCAGGAACGGTCGACCGAACAATGTCCAGTTCCGATATTTTTGGTTAACCGAATGGCACTCGGTTTTAGACGCGAATTCGTCCGATCGGTTAAGGAGAGTTTTTCTCCTTAAGAATCGGTCATCCGTCTAATGCACGGTAATACGAACGTGACATATTCGGTTAACCAAGTATATCTCGGTAAACCGAAGCCCGATCGATTTTCTGCCTTTGATAATTAAGAGAGTAATTTGATCAATGGTTGGATTGGCTCCAAACTTGGTCAAACGTTTTGTGGATGCATTTAATACATTATGGAATTTGTTTGTGAGAGAAAATGTCGAAAACGTGGCTTAAGAATAGCCATGATTGAGAGTAAGATTGGAGCCTATAAATAGGTCCTTATTCTCCTTAATTAGTTTAGATTTTTTTTCTAATTATTTTCTCTCCTAATTCACCACAAAAGCCACGAAAATTCTCTTAAGTTTCTAAGTCTTTGGAATGAGAAATCTCAGAGATTAAGGAAGGGGTTTGTAGCTAGATTCTAAGCTACTTCGGAGATTGATTGACTAGCTCCTTTCTCTCCGACATTGTTTAGGGTTTGGTGAATACTCAGAGGCATCCAGCGCAACGGGAAGCGATGATCGTCATCCTCAACGTCTCTGGATCATCAAGAAGTTTTAGAGAACTTCTAGGTATGAAATTCGGAGCCCATGTTTGTTTTAATAAAGTTTTGAAACTAGTTATTGAAACAAACCGATGCATGCATGAAACAAATCATAGAAAAAATTGTAATTGATCCTTATTGTGCATAGAAATTCCGAATATATATATGTGCAATTAATCTAGAAATCCTACAGATTTCTTCTTATGTAATAACATTTGCATTTCATCAAGTTTTGCTCTACTATTTTTATGCATTGTTTAGATTTATCTTTGTGTTTGTTAAATTTTGTAATGTTAGTGTATATCTATTGGGAGATAATCAAACAATGCTACTACGAAAAACGATGGGTAAAACGCACGAGTGAATACGAGAATATTGAATGCGGAATAAAACTTTTATCTCTCTCCAAAACTTAAAAACAACAAAACACACACAAGACGAAAAACATAAGCAAAAGGCAAACACACACCTGAAACAACCACGACACATGCGTTTTACAAGGTTCGACAACGTGCCTACGTCATTGGAGGGGTCTTCCGCAGGTTTCCTTTCCGAATTCCTCTTCTGCAACAAGAGAAACAACCGAGATTACAAGAGTTTGGAGGCAATATGTCCTCCAAAGCTCTCAAAAACTCTCTCTAACCCTAATCTCTCAAAAGGAAATAACAATGATATGTATTGTGTGTTGTGTGTACAAACAAAGGGGTGCAACCCTTAAATACTAAACTCAAATCCGTACAGAAAATCATGCAAAATGTGGGTAACGGTTGACCAGACTTCTCCACCGGTCGACCGTTCCACGGTTATCTTTAGTAACTGTTACGTTTCGGTCGATTGATATGTCCCTTTCGTCGACCGTTCCTAATTCCAAAAAAGTCCCCGAAAAAATTGGTCGACCGTTTCTCCATTCTATAAGTGCTTGATAATTTCGGTCGAATGATGTCCAACACCGGTCGACCGTTCTTTACCCTTTGAGACTCTCCTAATAAAATCGGTCCAACGGTGTAAAGACATGAAGAGAGAGAGAGAGTGAGAGGTATGGGGTGGGTGTATGAAGTATGGTGGGGATGGAGTGAAGTATGGGTAGGGTGTAGGGTTGGTGGAGGGGTTTGGTTTAAAACCACCCAACACATCTCATTCTTCCTCTTTTCTCCCCATTTTCTTCTCCACTCGTCACACTCTCACCACCTTCCCTTGTGTTCCGGCGACCAGTAGGAGGGGAGGATCTTCGGCGGCGTGGTGGAGGCGAGCACGAGGAAGGAGCGTGCAGAGGTGCGGAGGTTGGCACGTGAGGAGGTTTTCGGAGGCGGCGGTGCGCGAGTGAGGCTCCGGCAGGTCTTCATCGTCTCGAGAGGTATGCCAAGTCTTCATATTAACTCCCCAAGAGGTGTGGGAGTGTAGGGGGCGGCGTTGGTGCCGTTTCCCCGGCGAACCCAACTGGACAGAGGTTGAAGACGCTCTGTTCGGTCGACCGGTAGTGTGGTTCGGTCGACCGAATGAGGTCTGAATGATGCCTGACCAGGAGGGAAAATACATGTTCGGTCGACCGGTGGTTGGGTCGGTCGACCGAGTTTTAATGAATATTAAGTTGCTACCCGAAAACGGTCGAAAGACGTCTGTGTGAAAGTCGACCGTTTATGCCAAATTTTTGCGGGAATATTTATAAGGGTTATATTAGTCCGGTCGACCGGTGGTTGTTTCGGTCGACCGATCCCAGTAAATAGGGTAGACTGACCTTCGGCCGACCGAGTGTGTGTCTCGGTCGACCGAACTGCGCAAAGTCGGTCAAGAGCGTTGACCTTCTGAACGGTCGACCGCTCGTTGTGATCCGGTCGACCGACCGCGTGCAGTTTTTTGCAGTGAAGTGCCTGTAGATCGGTCGACCGGAAGAGAGGTTTCGGTCGACCGAATGATGTAGGCAGGATTCAGGCAGTTTTCCTTATCGGTTGAACGGACCCTGGTTTGACCGATAGGATATATATGTATATAAAATGTATAGCATAGACCTTCCAAACGGTCGACTGCTAGATTTGACCTTGTTCGACTGGTGGGTCAAATTATCTTTCCTTGGTGGATTTATCCACACGCGAGACGTCGAGCATAGGCGACTACTGGCTGCCGAACCCACGGTCGATCACCGGACCTCGGAGCTACGGATTTCCCCTACGACGAGAGCGTATTTCAGTTGGACCCCTTGAGCCTGTGCGGCAGAGGGATGCCTTCCATGCCTGTGCGGGTGGTAGATGCCTTCTTCCTTGTGTAGGGAGGGGTTGCACTTTCCGTGTGTAGGAGAGCGAGGTCACTTATGCCTGTGCGGCCGAGAGACGCCTTCTTCCTTGTGTAGGGAGGGGATGCACTTTCCTTGTGTTGGAGAGCGGAGGCAGTCAGTGGGCCCGAGGCGGATTTGCATTGCATGAGCATCTTTGGCATTTTCGTCTGTATTTTTGTATATGTTAGGAGATGTTGGCATACGGGGTTCCTTGCGGGAACTCAGGCAGATTTTATGTTTCATTTTCAGGGAACAGGCAGTCGTAGGTTGGTGGTGACCGATGGGAGTACCTCCGGGATCGGATCCTGTCTTCGTATCTTTTTGTAGAGGTAGCGATTACAGTAGTTATGTAGTAGACTTGTAATCACTCTTTTGACGCTCTGTATTATGACTTCCACGTGGAGATATATTTATATATTTGTATTCAGTTGACTTTCCAGTAACGTGCCCTTGTTGACCGTTGACGGTCGTATGTTGTATATTTTATTTTGAAAAAAATTCTTCCGCTGTTTCGGGATGTTACAACTTGGCATCAGAGCTTTGATTTCGGCGTACTTTCCCAAAGAAACCACCATCGAGTTAGGATTAGAGTTTAGAGGTCCATGGCATGCATTCATGATCATTCTGATTTGAGTTTTTTTGTCCTGTAGAGTGATGCCTCCGAGACGGGTTGTGCCTGCGGTTGAGACTCGCGATTCGAGTGAGTCTGCGAGGGAGGAGTCCCGGGAGGCAGAGCGCAGGGTCATGTTCGATACCGTGGAGGGGTTGAGCGGGATGTTGGAGCGCCAGGCAGCGCAGAGTGCGCAGATGGGGGCCGGTGCGATGCATGACCGGTTCATGAGGCAGCACCCTCCGACTTTTACTGGGCAGATGGATGCAGAGGCAGCTGAGGAGTGGATCCTCACTATGCAGACGATCTTCAGGGCTATCGATTGTACTCCGGAGAAGAAGGTGGACCTGGCCACCTATGTGCTGAGGGGAGCCGCAGTGAACTGGTGGAGGTCGACTGCTGCAGTTGTGTTCACCGGTCGAGAGGATGTATCGTGGGAGGAGTTCGTTAAGGAGTTCAACGAGCAGTACTTTCCGGAGCATGTGCGAGACCGGAAGAGGGAGGAGTTCCTGGCCCTGGAGCAGAGGGGCATGACACTGGAGGAGTACATTGGGAAGTTTAACGCCCTTGAGCGTTAATGTCCAGAGATCTTTGTCACCTATGCGCAGAGGTCGATGAAGTTTGTCAGGGGACTCCAAAAGCAGCTGAGGACCCGAGTGCTGTCGAGCATGCCGCGCACCTTGGCGGATGCTGTGAGGAGTGCCACTATTATGGAGAGAGACTACCGGGAGAACTACCAGGATGAGTGGAGGCCAGTCAGGAGATCCTCACGGAGGCCAGGAGGGCAGAGTTTGGGGAACCAGGGCAAGAGGCCCCGGATCGAGGGAGAAGGGGCGCCGCAGCTAGAGGCGTGCAGGAGCTGTGGCAGAGTGCATATTGGGCGCTGCTTTGGGCCGGGTACTTGTCATGGTTGTGGTCAGCCGGGACACTTCGTCAGGAATTGCCCTAACAAGGGTGCTGGACCGAGCAGACCTCCGGGACCTCCGATTGCCAGTGGACGCGGAGCTAGGAGACCTGCAGCACCTCAGCAGGGTCAGCGTACTGGACGAGTCTTCACTATCCAGGCGGAGGAGGCGAGGAACGCCAACACGGTCGTGGAAGGTACACTTCTTGTGGTAGGTTTAGAGGCTAGAGTGCTTTTTGATTGTGGCGCGACACACTAGTTCATCTCGGAGCGATTTACGGGAGTGTTGGGATGTACCCTTGCGATGTTGACCGCCACTTTGGAGGTCAGCACACCCCTGGGTCTGGTGGGCACTGTGGGGACCTTCGTCCCCGGCGCCACGATTGTTTCGGGAGACCAAGATTTTCCGGCAGATCTGGTCTTGCTACCGATGGAGGACTTCGACGTTATTCTTGGGATGGACTGGCTGTCCCAGCATGACGTGCGTGTCCTTTGCTGTGAGAAGAAGATTTTGATTCTGAGGATGAGTTTGCCTGATATCGTGATTAGAGGAGTCAGGAACAGAGGAGGCCGCATTGTGGTGTCAGCTTTGAGGGCTCAGAGGTTATACAACAGGGTTGCAGAGCATTCTTAGTGACACTGGTTGTTCCAGAGGCTGAGTCTCCGAGGTTGGACGAGATAGATGTGGTGCGGGAGTTTACAGAGGTGTTTCCAGATGATATCCCCGGATTGCCGCCTCCGCGAGAGATGGAGTTTTGCATTGAGCTGGCAGCAGACACCTCACCACAGTCGAAAGCCCCGTACAGGATGGCACCCGCAGAGTTGGCAGAGTTGAAGAAGCAGTTACAAGAGCTGATGGAGGCTGGTTTCATCAGACCGAGTGTCTCACCTTGGGGCGCGCCAGTGTTGTTTGTGATGAAGAAGGACGGGTCGTTGCGGATGTGCATTGATTATAGGATGTTGAACAAGGTCACCATCAAGAATAGGTATCCCCTACCTAGGATTGAGGACCTGTTCGATCAGTTGCAGTCAGCGAAGGTCTTCTCTAAGATAGACCTACGTTCATGATACCATCAGCTGAGGATCCGAGAGGAGGATGTCCAGAAGACAGCATTCAGGACCAGATATGGGCATTATGAGTTTTTGGTGATGCCTTTTGGGTTGACGAACGCTCCGACAACTTTTATGGATCTGATGAACCGGACGTTCAGGCAATACTTGGATAGTTGTGTCGTTGTCTTTGTGGATGATATCCTGATCTACTCACCCGATGTGGAGCAGCACAGAGAGCACCTGCGGTTGGTACTTAGCATTTTGAGAGACCAGAGGTTGTATGCTAAGTTTTCGAAGTGCGAATTCTGGTTGGACAGAGTCACATTTCTGGGTCACATTGTTTCTGCAGAGGGTATTTCGGTGGACCCGGCCAAGGCAGAGGCAGTGACTGAGTGGAGAGCCCCTACGAGCGTGACGGAGATCAGGAGCTTTGTTGGATTGGCGGGTTACTACCGTCGCTTCATCAAAGACTTCTCGAGGTTAGCTGCACCATTGACTGCCCTGACGCAGAAGGGAGTCACTTTTGTTTGGTCTCAGAAGTGCAAGGACAGCTTTCAGGAGCTGAAGAGACGACTGACGACAGCTCCAGTTTTGACTCTGCCGAGCGGCACAGGAGGTTTTGTGGTCTAAAGTGATGCGTCAGGCATTGGTTTGGGTTGCGTGTTGATGCAGCATGGGAGGGTGATTGCATACGCTTCGAGGCAGCTGAAGACTCATGAGAAGAATTACCCGACGCATGACTTGGAGTTGGAAGCCGTTGTGCACGCACTGAAGACATGGAGACACTACTTGTATGGCGAGCAGTTCGAGGTATTCACCGATCACCAGAGTCTGAAATACCTCTTCTCTGAGAAGGAGTTGAATATGAGACAACACCGTTGGTTGGAGTTCATTAAGGACTACGATTTCACCATCTCCTACCACCCGGGGAAGGCGAATTCCGTTGCAGACGCCTTGAGTAGGAGAGTGGAGGTATCAGTTGCAGGCTTGTACCTTCAGGAGTGGAGACTGCTTGAGTCATTGGCAGAGTGGAGGTCGTTCACTGGGGACTCTGGGGGAGCAGTGTTAGCTGGGTTGCGGGTAGAGCCACATACAGTCTCACAGGTAGTACAGGCGCAGCGTGAGGATGATGAGTTGGCCAGTTTGCTGGAGTTGACTGCCAGAGAGGGGTCAGATTTCAGTGTTGGGGTCGCTGGAGGTCTGAGATTCAGAGGGCGGATCTGGGTGCCGAGGGTTGATGGGATGAGAGATGACATCATGGAGGAGGCACACAGAGCGAAGTACACCATCCATCCAGGGAGCACGAAGATGTATAAGGACCTGCAGCGGAACTTCTGGTGGAGAGGCATGAAGAAGGACATTGCAGAGTTCGTGAGTCGGTGTTTGGTCTGTCAGCAGGTGAAGATCGAGCACCAGAGGCCAGCTGGGCCTATGCAGAGTATCGAGCTTCCAGAGTGGAAGTGGGAGCACGTGACGATGGACTTCGTTACGGGGCTACCGAAGACGAGACGGTTCCATGACGCGATTTGGGTGATAGTCGATAGACTGACCAAGTCGGCGCACTTTCTGGCCATCAGGACCACCTTGCCTTTGGAGAGTCTGGCGAAGCTGTATGTAGAGGAGATCGTCAGATTACATAGAGTACCGGTGAGCATCATCTCTGACAGAGATCCGAGGTTCACATCCAGATTTTGGGGGAGTCTGCAGCAGGCATTGGGGACACGTCTGAAGTTCAGTACAACTTTTCACCCGCAGACAGACGGTTAGTCAGAGAGGACTATCCAGACCTTGGAGGATATGCTGAGGGCTTGCACGCTGGACTGGGCTGGACACTGGGATGAGCATCTACCTCTGATCGAGTTCGCCTACAACAACAACTACCATGCTAGTATTGGGATGACACCGTATGAGGCATTGTACGGGAGGCCGTGCAGATCACCGGTATGCTGGAGTGACGTAGGCGAGAGGCAGTTAGTAGGCCCGGAGCTTGTGTAGTTGTACGCAGAGAAGGTTGACCTGATCAGGAGGAGGTTGGCTACAGCACAGAGCAGACAGAAGAGTTATGCTGACCGACGCAGACAAACTTTGAGCTTCGAGGTTGGAGATCACGTCTTCCTGAAGATTTCACCAGCTCGGGGAGTGATGAGGTTCGGGAAGAAGAGGAAGCACAGTCCGAGGTATGTCAGACCTTTTGAGATCTTGGACCGTGTCGGGGAGGTCGCCAGAGTTGCTTTGCCACCACAGTTCTCTGGCCTTCACAACGTCTTCCATGTTTCTATGTTGAGGAAGTATGTTGCAGACCCGACACATGTGATAGAGAATGCAGTACCTGAGATTCGGCAGGACTTGTCACTTGAGGAGATGCCAGTTGAGATCGTCGATCGGATGGACCATCAGCTCAGGAGGAGGACCATTTCGATGGTTAAGGTCAGATGGCAGCATCACAGTGAGCGCGAGGCCACTTGGGAGTTCGAGGAGGAAGTTCGGAAGCAGTATCCAGAGCTCTTCGGTGAGTTATTTTTCTGATTTCGTGGTGAAATCCTTTTAAGGATGGTGGATTGTAAAGACGTGAAGAGAGAGAGAGAGAGTGAGAGGTATGGGGTGGGTGTATGAAGTATGGTGGGGATGGAGTGAAGTATGGGTAGGGTGTAGGGTTGGTGGAGGGGTTTAGTTTAAAACCACCCAACACATCTCATTCTTCCTCTTTTCTCTCCATTTTCTTCTCCACTCATCACACTCTCACCACCTTTCCTTGTGTTCCGGCGACCAGTAGGAGGGGAGGATCTTCGGCGGCGTGGTGGAGGCGAGCACGAGGAAGGAGCGTGCAGAGGTGCGGAGGTTGGTACGTGAGGAGGTTTTCGGAGACGGCGGTGCGCGAGCGAGGCTCTGGCAGGTCTTCGTCGTCTTGAGAGGTATGCCAAGTCTTCATATTAACTCCCCAAGAGGTGTGGGAGTGTAGGGGGCGGCGTTGGTGTCGTTTCCCCGGCGAACCCAACTGGACAGAGGTTGAAGACGCTCTGTTCGGTCGACCAGTAGTGTGGTTCGGTCGACCGAATGAGGTCTGTATGATGCCTGTCCAGGAGGGAAAATGCATGTTCGGTCGACCGATGGTTTGGTCGGTCGACCGAGTTTTAATGAATATTAAGTTGCTGCCCGAAAACGGTCGAACGACGTCTGTGTGACGGTCGACCGTTTATGCCAAATTTTTACGGGAATATTTATAAGGGTTATATTAGTCCGGTCGACCGGTGGTTGTTTCGGTCGACCGATCCCAGTAGATAGGGTAGACAGACCTTCGGCCGACCGAGTATGTGTCTCGGTCGACCGAACTGCGCAAAGTCGGTCAAGAGCGTTGACCATCTAAACGGTCGACCGCTCATTGTGGCTGTAGATCGGTCGACCGGAAGAGAGGTTTCGGTCAACCGAATGATGTAGGCAGGATTCAGGCTGTTTTCCTTATCGATTGAACGAACCCTGGTTTGACTGATAGGATATATATGTATATAAAATGTATAGCATAGACCTTCCAAACGGTCGACTGCTAGATTTGACCTTGTTCGACTGGTGGGTCGAATTATCTTTCCTTGGTGGATTTATCCACACGCGAGACGTCGAGCATAGGCGACTACTGGCTGCCGAACCCACGGTCGATCACCGGACCTCGGAGCTACGGATTTCCCCTACGACGAGAGCGTATTTCAGTTGGACCCCTTGAGCCTGTGCGGCAGAGGGATGCCTTCCATGCCTGTGTGGGTGGTAGATGCCTTCTTCCTTGTGTAGGGAGGGGTTGCACTTTCCGTGTGTAGGAGAGCGAGGTCACTTGTGCCTGTGCGGCCGAGAGACGCCTTCTTCCTTGTGTAGGGAGGGGATGCACTTTCCTTGTGTTGGAGAGCGGAGGCAGTCAGTGGGCCTGATGCAGATTTGCATTGCATGAGCATCTTTGGCATTTTCGTCTGTATTTTTGTATATGTTAGGAGATGTTGGCATACAGGGTTCCTTGCGGGAACTCAGGCAGATTTTATGTTTCATTTTCAGGGAGCAGGCAGTCGTAGGTTGGTGGTGACCGAGGGGAGTACCTCCGGGATCGGATCCTGTCTTCGTATCTTTTTGTAGAGATAGCGATTACAGTAGTTATGTAGTAGACTTGTAATCGCTCTTTTGACACTCTGTATTATGACTTCCACGTGGAGATATATTTATATATTTGTATTCAGTTGACTTTCCAGTAAAGTGCCTTTGTTGACCGTTGACGGTCGTATGTTGTATGTTTTATTTTGAAAAAAATTCTTCCGCTGTTTCGGGACGTTACAAACGGTGTCCTACACTGGTCGATCGTTTATCTTGTTTTCTGCCTTAACAAATTTAAACCAATGTCCAACAATATCCATCCCCTTTAGGAGTGAAGATGATGGAGATAAGATGTTTTAAATTGATATTCGATTGTATCTATGTTTGTATTGTGCATATCTAAGGTTTTAATGTATGGATCTATATTGTTACGAGAGTTTCATTGCATCTTCATTTTGATATGATGTAGTTCCTCTGGTGATTTCACATCGTATGCATATGTCATGTTATTTTTATGTTATTTTTGTTCTCCGGATTATAGATCTAGTGCTTAATATTATTATCTAAGTTGGATGTGGATGCATGTTTAATGGATTTAAATGTTTTACATTATATACACGTTCTAGACTTCTAGTCATGATGGACCTTATCATATCCGTAGACACTTCCCACGTCTGCTTGATGCATACTAACTATTTCATATAGGTTGCGTGTATCTAGCATGGAGAGTGGGGTTGTAAATTTGGTTCATCATAAACCAAATTTCTTTAATTAAAAACTATTAAAAATATTAATTCATCATGCTATTTGAGTTTTAATGAATGATAGTAGTCAACGTCAACTTCGTTGTCTTCATTCAACCTAACACGGAAAGAAGAGCACAAGTCCAAACAACGACCACAACCAATGATAGCGTGGACCACAACTAATGAACGCGTCTAAATCTTCTTTGTTCTTGAAGTGTTTGATTATCATAGATAGAAAAAAGTTGTTGGGACGCATATTTTTATATGGGATTTTTGTTTGGGTGCACTTGCAAAATGTTTTTATTGGACCTTTGATCCCGTATAGTTTTATATTGTTCACAAATACTTGCATACAAGGTTATTTGCTCTAGTGCACTTCCCCTTAACAGACCTTGACAGCTGTTAACTGCCGTTTGGTGCAGTTTGGTTAACTTTAACGGAATGCGATTATCCATTCACCTGAATCCTCCTTCTCTCAAGCAGCTCTTCTCGTCGTGCTCGACGCCCTCACATGCTATACTCTATGTCCTCCAGAAATTAGGTGCACTCTGTAGTTGGTTTTGGAGATCTCCTTAAAGATCTAGTCGACGACCACCTTCTGACTGTCGAACTGCAGTAATCACTCAACTCCTTCCAAATGGGGTTTTTGTTTGGGTGCACTTGCAAAAGGTCTTTATTGGACCTGTGCTCCCGTATAGTTTTATATTGTTCACAAACACTTGCATACAAGGTTATTTGCTCTGGTGCACTTCCCCTTAACAGGCCTTGACAGCCGTTAACTGCCGTTTGGTGCAGTTTGGTTAACTTTAACGGAATATGATTATCCATTCACCTGAATCCCCTTCTCTCAGGCAAGTCTTCTTGTCGTGCTCGACGTCCTCACATGCTCTACTCTATGTCCTCCAGAAATTAGGTGCACTTTGTAGTTGGTTTCGGAGATCTCCTTAAAGATCTAGCCGACAGCCACCTTCATTTTTTGTTTTAAAAGTGGTTCTTATAAAAGAGGTGATCTTGTTGTTGCAACTAGTAGAGATCTTTGCAACTTCAAATTTCTTTTTTTTGTTTTGGTTTTTTAGTGTTGCATGTTAGGTGTTTGACGAAATGTTTGTTTGGTTTTCTTAGAGTATTGAGCACGTTAGTGTTGCATGTTAATGTTAGTGGTTTGACGATGCATGAACTGGAGGGAGATGTGATACCTCCATGAATCTCATTACATGCTGCTAGAGATCTTTACTACAATTTTGCTCTTCTTCGGTTTTTAAGTGTTGCATTTTGGGTTTTTGAAAAAAATGGTTGTTTGGTTTGTCGATGAACTTTTGAAGCTAGCATTCTTTCTTAGTAATCATCAACTTGTGCTAACAAGACCAGCTGGTATGTACTGAGAGTATATCTTGATTTCCTTTAGTCAATTGTCTTACTTATTTAACGCAAGCATGTGTTTGATCTCATGTAGATATTTGCAAGCTCGATGTATGAATATCTCAATACAAGATATGGAAGAGGGAAAGGGGATTCATTTTCCTTCTACCATCTCACATTTCAAGTTTTAGTTAGGGTGGATACTTAGTTGACAACTAGTTGACAACAACCACACTGGTATCTGCTCTACTTCCATTCATGGAGGACTTCATGAGCCTAACTAGGTTGCTAAGCACATTTCCCCTCACGTTTGTTCCGCCTGGTTCTTGCTAGCTGTTGCTAGTAGTTTGTATGTATGGATTTGATTGTGATAATCTCAAGTTTGTTTGTATATATGGATCATGGTCATGATAACAATTGCTTCCCAATTCATCCTGTCATTGTATCGTCAAGTGGTGTAATATAGGAAAATTTTATGGTACCCGGTGAACATCTTATATCTATGGTGGATTGGTGGTCGACAAGATGACGATCTTTGGTGGATTGTGTGCAAAGCAATCAAAACAAGTTAACTGACATATTATATAAGATTACGTTGCACAAAACAAGTTGAATGGAGGATTATAAATTGAACATGAACTAAATTATAACAGTACTGGACTATCCTGCCAGAACTGAACCAAATAAATTAACAAATTAAATTGACTAGAACTGAACATAACCAAATATATCACACTAAATCAAGTATAAGATGAACATGAACTAAGTTAAACAAGTATTGAACTGTGCTGCAAGAGCTGAACCAAATAAATCAACATTTTAAATTGACATGAACTGAACCTAAACTGAATTAAGGAACTCAACTAAGCTGCAGGAACTGAATCCAAAAAATCACTAAAACTACATTTGAGGCTATTGAAGCACATCCACACATGACAGAAGCTACATACAATAACCAAAGAAATCAATAAAATTTGAATAAGCTGCAAGAACTGAAAGAGGCTGCACAAACTGAATTGAGAAGAACTGAATCCAATAAATCGCAATTAATCCAACTGAATTAGTTCACACATCGAGAATTTAAACTGTAAGAATGTGTGATTCAACACCAAACAAAACAATTGTGTGACTTTCTAAACTAAGTTCAAGTTCCTCGGATTGGTGTGTGAGACTGCGACAACATAGGGGACTGGATTGCGTGAGCGGGAGCCGGTGTGTGAGACTACGACGGCGTAGGGGACTTGGGTTGCGTTAACGGCAACCCGTGTGGGAGACTCCGACGATGTAGGGGACTTGTGGTGCGCGAACGACAACCTATGTGGGAGACTCTGACGGCGTAGGGGACTTGGGTTGCGCGAGCAGTAGCCCGTGTAGGACTCTGACAGTGTGACAGACTTCGGGTGCATGAATGGCAAGCCGTGTGGGAAACTCCGATGACCGATTTGGGGAGAGGAAGAAATTAAGGGATTTTCGTCTCCAGTCTTATAATACTTTTCATTAGCAGAATCAAGCTTAGTGTGTCATTAGAAACTTAATCATGTTTGCTTTAGTTAATTACAAAATAGAAAACGATTTCCGGAAAGGCACGTTAGATATGTCGACTTAAACAATGTTAATGTGCATGGGTCCCACGTCAATCGGGAGTGCAACCACATCTATAAAATTACACAGAGCAAAGGTCCAATAAAGACCCTTTGCAAGTGCATCCAAGCAAAAACCCCATTTATATATTATAATTAATATTGACAAGAACTGCTTGGAGCCTTATCACATTCTTTGTTAATCACAGCCAACCCCAGCAAACAAGAATTTGGCATTGACGTTAACATGATGTGATCAACAGCCAATTTGGAGTACAAAATTAAGACAATTTGAAAGTTCTACCAAATCTAGAAAGATCATGTGTTTCAGGAGACCAGGATTCAAAGGATGGACCAATTGCGTGATTTGGTATTGAGCAAGGTTTTCAGAACCGAACCAGTCATCGAACCGATAAAGCTTCGGTTTTTGGTTCAACGTGGTCGAACCACGGTCCAACCATGGTCGGACCGTTGATGACGTCAGCATGACATCAGGATTTTTGAGACCCGAAGTTGGACCGGACCGAATAAATATTAACGGTCGGACCGGTTTGAACCGATTTTTGTAAAATTATTTAATATATATACACATCAAACGTTAAATATAATTCATGATATCAAACACAATTTGCTTAACTCAGTAAATTTGCTATCTTTACTTAACGGAACAAATTTCCTTGAATACGAATTAGAGAAAACATTATTTGGATTAAGAATCTAAAATCAAAATCAATCTTCAATATTATCCATGACATCATACTTGCGAAGAGATTTGGTGAGGGAGAGAAGGGTTTGTGAGTGATGGATTTTTGTCTGTAAGAATAGAAAAAAAATCATTATATTTTTTGTTTTTAAAAATTAAGAAAATTTGAAATATTTTTATGTCCGGTCCGACCAACCGGTCCAACCAAATGGTCTGACCCGGTCGGACCGGGTTCAATCCGGTTCAGAACAGTTCGACTAGAGGCTCGATTTTTTAGTTGAACCGACCGTTGAACCATCGGTTCCCGGTTCGACCGGGTCGAACCGTCCGGTTCGGTCCGGTTTTTAAAACCTTGGTATCGAGAGTATGAAACTGAGGTCTAATTCGTGATTATTTGATTGGACAAGAGAGGAGCTTATTAGTTCAATATTATGGATTTACGGGTGTTTTGATAATATGTCGAACTGCGAAATGAAGGACAATTTTGCAATTTCAAATGGCTGGGAAAAAGTCTGTTTAATTTCATGGTAGATAAAACGGAGAAGGCTTGAAGAAAATTTGTATCCTTAGTTGATATGTGTGGATTTTGGGTGCATCCGAATGTTGTATTACTGGTAGCATACACGTAAGTACGACTTCAAACCTACCATACCATTTGTATATATACAACAAAACCAAGTGGTCTTCCAGTCGTTTATAAAACTCAATTAACATCCAGAACATCATTTGGTCCACAATTGCAAACTACAATAATGCATAATTGAAGAACAGTTCTTGGACATACCCCACTTCATAAAGGAAGTTTCTAGCTAGGTACACGTAGATAATATACAGGAGCCATATTCCATTGACTTGTTAGTTGACGAAACGTCTGTATCGATGCAAAAATCACAATCAATCATGTGGAAAATTAAGTTGGCACAATATACTTCACACACCACACCGTTTCCCCCTATAAAATTGAGGGAATAAGAGATCAACTACATGTCCTTATTGGTATAGAAGCCATAGTTCTGAAAATGGAGGTAAACCAATTATCTATGTCTTGTTTGTGTGTGTAGGCTTATGATATATATATATATATATATATATATATATATATATATATATATATATATATATATATATATATGATTTACATACATGTCTATTACATATAACCATCTTGGCATCTCCTAGTTTAATTTGTTGGTTATTAATTTCAGATGAAAATAGTGATTCAAGTGTTGTTGAGCACCTCAGACGTCCGTACGAAAGCCCTCAAGTTAGCCACCGGCGTCCCGGGTAAGCTAACATTCCAAGTTTATTTCCCGTTTAATTGATATTTATTTCACTTTTAGTAATCAAAATTTAATTTGAGGCAATTTTATATATGATTCTCAAGCATATGGTTTGCTATCATGAAATATATTATTAGACAACATGCTAAATTAAATGTTTGTTTGCAACCGGTTTAGGTATCAAATCCATTACACTCGGTGATGGCCAAAACGATCTTGTGATCATCGGAGACAGTCTCGATGTGGAGATTTTGCTGAAAAGGCTCAGGGAAGGGAAGTACAGATTCTTCAGGGGTCTAAACAAGGTGTTTAGATGTTGTGGTTGTTCACCCTTTTGCCTAGGCGTTGGAAATGTTAAGCTAAAATGCTACACACCAGTTGAAGAGAAGAAGGATGAAAAGACGAAGGAAGAGAAGAAAGTTGAAAAACCTATTCAAATATGGGGTCCACCGCAGCCTACGTGGCATGTCTGTGAAATCCCAGATGGATGCCCCACTTATCCTTCTTGGAACTTGTTTTAGATCTTTAGCTAGAGAGATATTTCCTTTGATATTATTTCTTGTTAGTTGATTTAGGGTGATTGTTTATTTTTTTAGTGATGCTTATGTTTCAATTTCTAAGTTGAGACGGGAGTGAAACTTTGTTGTCATCTAGTGATGGGTGTTTGGAATTAATGCAAGTTTCTTTTGGATATTTGAATTTTCATTTATCTAAGTTTGGAAAAATGTTAAAAATAGGAAAGATTTTTTTAATTTTTAATATTTTTAATTAATTAATTTTAAGTATCATCTTAAAGTTGTGGGTCATCCATAAAAAAATCGACCAATGTGGAAACAATCTGCCCCACCCAAAAAAATAATTCGTCCCTTTCGACAGGTCTACTCTTTTTGTGGATGTTCGTAGGATTGCTCAGTAAGTAACGCGATTACATGAAACTAATTCCTAAATCTTCTTTGTTCTTGAATTGTTTGATTATTATAGATAGAAAAAAATCAGTTGGGACGCATATTTATATATTATAATTAATATTGACAAGAACATGCTTGGAGCCTCATCACATTCTTGGAATTTTGGTTGGTCATAGCTGTATCATCCTCAAAAAAATAGACAAATTTGAAGTTTTTAAATGAAGGTCAACAAGTCAAACCATACACTCGAGGATATTACGGGAAAACAAACACATGGTGCACCAATATATATATATATATATATATATATATATATATATATATATATACATACATATATGAGTTTTTCAAAAGTGTGATTACATCAAAAGATTACAATATAAGAATACACGTAATCAATGCAACCTCCAAAATGTGGGCCAAGCAGGATCTGGTCTCAGATGCGCTCCTCCTCGGTCACCATCCTCTAACGTCGCTCAAGGCCTAAAAAATAAACCTGCAACTATGCATGAATTTCCATAAGGAAATCTCGTATGACAAACCCCTAACACGTATATGAACCATACATCAATAAGAAAGACATGGTACAAAATACAACAACTGGAACATCGTCGTCAATACTGGGCACCAGGGACCTCTCTCCCAACCACAGCAGACACGATCCATAAACGGGCTCTAGGGTCCTCTCACCCAACCCCTACACCACACGTGCACACAAGGCACCCGCCGGAACATTGTCGGCCAACAAACCCCGCCTCACAAGGACGATTGCTCTCATAAACAGAGCCAGAACACATCATCGATCGCTATCAGGCCGACTTGTCCTTTCCGTTTTCCCAAAAGGGTCAGTGGACCTGTTGCCCTCAAAGCCGATCACACACAACTCAATCACAAAATAAGGCAACAACGGTCGATCGAAAACATCACACCGGTCGACCGGCTCCCTCCAAAAATATGCATGGTTCAACCGTCACCTAGTCGGTCAAACCAAAAGTCATGGGCGGTCGACCGTTTAAATGGTTAACTCCCGGGTTCAATTAACAAAATGATCAATCAGTCGAACATATGGTCACATGTGGTCGACCGTTTGGAAGGTCTACGCCACAAAATCATTAAAATAATCATCCCAACGGTCGAACGGTAAAGGGGACCCGATCGACCGAAAATAACAGGGACTTCCAACGTTTTCTAAGTCGACAACTGGTCGAACAAGGCATGAACCGGTCGAACAGATTTTTAAGTTCACTAAGTAATCGATCGAACAAATCTCTAGGCGGTCCACCGTTTAGAAAGTCTAGGCCCCAACCGACTTAGCTATAGGTACAATCGGTCGAACTGGTCACAAGACAGTCAACCGTTTAGATGGTCTATACCCCCAACTGACTTACCTATAGTGTAACCGGTCGAACGACTAAAACACACAACTGGTCGACCACCCAAAGGCATCGTTAGACCGGTGCAAGGCAGAAACCTGCAATTACATGCTCATCGGTCGACCAAGCACACGTCGGTCGATCGTTAATCAGCAACATCTTGCTGCACAACAACCTCCGACGAGCCTAATGGACACTATCGACTAAACTAAGCACTCACACACCTCGGGTGAGTATTAAAGAGAAGTTTGACATACCTTTAAGACTTGAAGAAGCCTCTGAAGAACCACGATGATCACCTCCTTACCAATAAGCTTCTCCGGCGAGCTTCTCACACCGATCTCCTCTTCGATCCACACGGTCAGCACTTCCAATCATTTTTGCTCGTCGAGATCCTTCTTAACTGCGGTGCTACCGGAGAGAGAGAGAGAGATACGAGATGGGAGAGATTGAGTTGGGAGAAAGAAAATGAAAGGAAAGAGGTTTCTTTCTTTAAATACTCCTCACCTCAAAACCAACCAACCAATCACCTCCAGCCACCTCACTCCCAGCCATCAAATCACCTTCAACCTAACAAAAATATCTCACTTAAAGTTAGCATCCCTTAAACCCAAATAGCATAAACTAAAAAGGTTTTAGGTTCTAAGAATAGCCGACCCAGCAAACAAGAATTTGGCATTGATGTTAACATGCTGTGATCAACAACCAACTTGGAGTACAAAATTAAGACAATTTGAAAGTTCTACCGAATCTAGAAAGATCATGTAACATTCGGCAGACCAGGATTCAAAGGATGGACCAATTGTGTGATTTGGTATTGAGAGTATGAAACTGAGGTCCAATTCATGGTTATTTGATTGGACAAGAGGGGAGCTTATTAGTTCAATATTATGGATTTAGGGGTGTTTTGATAATATGTCGAATTGCGAAATGAAGGGCAATTTTGCAATTTCAAATGGCTAGGAAAAATTCTATTTAATTTCATGGTAGATAAAAAGGAGAAGGCTTCAAGAAAATTTGTATCCTTAATTGATATATGTGGGTTTTGGGTGCATCCAAATGTTGTATTATTGTTAGCATACATATGTAAGTACGACTTTTCAAATATTAATCTCTCATGTTTTATAGAGAGGAAAAGGGTTCCCTTACCCATCTTCCCACTTACTTTCTCACCCACCTATCCCACCTACTCACTAACCAATAAAGTTCGAACACTTGTTAGAACACCATCTGTCACATGTGTGAGTTTTTTTTTGGGGGGGGGGGGGGGGGAACTTTAAGTTCAGAATTTTGAATTTTATCCTTTATAAAACTAGAAACACATCTCATCTTTCTATATATTTTGCACTCTTTTCATTTCTTCTCTCACTTCTCTCATTTTTTGTGGAAGAAATAGCTAACGGTTGTGGTGGCAAAGGTAGAGAAAAGAGGCGGTGATGTGTAATAGCTGAAGATGGTGGTAGAGGCGGCAGTGAAAAGTGGTGGTTTCATGCCAGTGGGTGACAAACTGTTGGTGGTGATAGTGGTGTTGTAGTGGTGGTCGTCTCGTGTCACGTGTCATGGTTGTCTTAGTGGTGCCGGTGGTGGGCGTGGTGGATTATGTAATGGTGAATGATAAGATGGTGGTGGTGGTGGCAAAAAGTGGTGGATTAGGTGGTAACAGATGATGAATGACAACGATGGTGGCAATAGTGATAGGTTGTAGTTCAGTGGTCATGATGGGTATTTTTCATTTTAGAATGTTGGTATTTTCGAGTTATTTTGTGGATATTTCCGTGGTATAGTTAGGGGTGTTAGTGGATATTCAAATATCTGATCATCCATCCGTATCCGTAAAGTCGTGGAGCGGATATGGTTATTAGTACATCTGATCCGTATAATATCCGATCCGGGATCGAATATCCGTAGTACAACATCCGTATTTGTATCCGTATTATATATATAGTTATTCTTTAAATTAATGATATATATAAGTCAGATATTTTTTCTATAAATTACCCAAATATATAAACTATTCTAAATTACTTATGCAATACATTATTATACCTAGAAGTATTCATATTTCAACATTGTGTGATTATATTTTGAATATATAGTTTAAATTTATTTATTCAAATAAAAATACATCTACTGATCACATTTATTCAAGCATTGAATATTTCTCATTTTCAGAATATGGAGTTAGAAATTAAGATAAAATAAATTAATATTTGAAACCAAATAAAGTTATAAATGTGACTATGTATAAGAATTTGTCTAAGTGAAAATAAAAAAAAGGTTATAAGGTTGAGAATTATGTTTACAGATGCGGATATTATCCGTATCCGCTCCGAATCCGTCAAATATCCGAACGGATATAGACTTTTCATATCCGCACGCAATCCGTATCCGAATCCGTAAATTTCATGCAGATACGAATATGGATATACCTATATCTGGTCCGTATCCGATCCGTTGACACCCCTAGGTATAATGTGGTTATTTGTGATTAAGAACTAGTGATTGATGGATGAGCCTTGGTGATTTGGTGGTTATGATATTGGTGATTAACACGATGATAGTTGTGGTGGTGTGGGTGTAGTTCGGTGTGAAGGGAATGTGTTTTCTAAAACTATTATTTTATATGTCATTTATTATGAATTGAATCAAATGTATAAGCATTTTGTTCCTTAATTAATTTATTCGTATTTAAGAAGTGTTAAAGAAGAGGCTCTTGGTACTTGACCGTAGAGCTCTAAAATATAATGCTTTACATAAATCAAAAGTAATTGATAATCATGGTGATTAACATGGAACATTAATCACCGAAATAAGATTGTCATATTGGTTAAAGGATATTGTAGCTCTACAACTATTTTAACAACACGAGTATATGAAATAGAAAAATGTTTCTTTCATATATTTAATTGACCAAACAAATGAAACATTATGGAATTGTGTTTGTATCATTAATGTTTCATTATGTCTTTGAATCTTAAGATATGAGACCTATATCTTTTCACATGAGAAGTGTATGATTTGATTATTATCAAAAATTATCATTTAGAATAGTGATAAATATATTAGTTGATTATACATGACTCTTTGATGAAGTAGAATTATAATGTGCACAATGTAACTTATGTATAGTTACATATTTATAATTTGTTTAAGAGATCAAGAAAAGAATATATAATACAAAGATGAGACATTCTTACTTTGTATAATATTCTTAATATCAAGAGGCAATGGATGGACATAAGTGATATACACCCTCTGTCCCAATTTAATCTTCCCACTTTCCAAATCGGGAAGTCCCAATTTAATCTTCCCATTTGAGAGAAAAGACTAAAATACCCACCCAAAACCCTAAGACCTACTACGCCTCTCTCTCTACCACATCATCTGTTCTATTTTACAACATTTAACCACAATTTTATTGTCTCGCAGTCTCAATCATAACATTTAATAAAAAAATATTGCTGTCAAATCAACTTTTCTGCTCGGGAAAAGCTGGGGACTCATCTCAGGACTACTCGGGACTGCGCGGGACGGGCTCAGGACTGAGCTGGGGACTATGCTTGGGACAAGGCTGGGGACTGTTCGGGACTACGCGGAACGGGCTCGGGACTGCACAGGATGGGCTCAGGACTTCTCGTGTCAGAGCTGGGGACTCAGCTCAGGACTACTCAGTACAAGGCTGGGGACTGTTCGGGATGGGCTCGGGATTAGTCGGGATTGGGCTCGGGACTGCACGGGACGAGCATGAGATCGAGACTTCTCGGGACGGGCTCGGGACTGCTTGGGACAGACTCAGGATTGTGCAGGACGGGTTCAGGACTGCTCGAGACTGGGCTCGGGACTGGCTTCAGACGGGCTCAGGACTGGCTCGGAATTGCGCGGGACTAGTTCATGACTGACTAAACTTGGGACTGACTCAGGACTGGTCTGGATTTAAAATTGCAAATTTTTTATAACAATATGGGTGTCTACTTGTAGATCTTGAAAAGATAATTTTTTTGGTGATTTTTTTAAGAATTTATAAGTTTTATTTCAAAATATAAATAGATTACACACTTATTCTTCTTTTATGACACTTGTCCCCGTGCACAAAATTCTTTTTCTTTTTCCCCACTACACAGGGGTAGTATTGGAAATTAGATGCAAAAACACTCTACCTTGGTCCCGTTGCCCAAAAGAACTGGGAAGATCAAAATGGGACGGAAGGAGTATTATTTATATTATAAAATAGATCGTGTTCCGTTCAAGTGAGCATAATATTTTTGTTATTTGGGTAATTATAATGTGTAGCTAGATACCGTTTATAGTTTATGATATTAAATGTTTAATATCATTGTCAACATAACTTAGATCATTCTATAGGTCACACCACAAAACTGAAAAACAAGAGATGTGGTAAATATATGATGTATTAAGTTTCATGCGTTATGAAACAATATACATGTGGTAAAATAATAAAATCATTATGTCGTGATAACGACATGGTTAGAATAAATAAATTTGTATGAGATGCATATATTATAGGGTATAATATTTTGGCATTATATACTATACTATAATATATTACATAATATATTGTGGTTCGCGACATTATAACATATGAATTTGCTAAAAACCTCAAAAATTAAATTTTATTGGATTTAATCTAATTTGGTCAAAGATGGTTATGGGATGATGATGTGTCAAAATAAACAAGAGATAATGTGCAAAGTGGTTTGCATATGAGGTAGTTTAGAGGAGAAATAAACAAAAAATCATGTGCAAAGTTGTTTGCACATGATGTGGTTTAGTGGAGAGATTAATAAAGGATCATGTGTAAGTGGTTTGCACATGATGTGAGTTAGAGGAAACCCTATAAATAGGTCCCTCCTCCCTTCATTGTTAAGACTCATGCGAAAATTCTCTCCTCTCCTTTTCTCCATCATTCCATCTGAAAATTATCTTAGTTAATTGCTGGAGATTAAATTCTTTGAGCAAAATGGGTTATTAGCTAGATTCTAACCTAGCATTAGAGATTGATTGACTAGTTTCGATTTCTCTGATCTTGTTTAGAGTTTGGTGAACACTTGGAGGTGATTCCGAGGCAATCCGACGTGCAACCCGACTTCTGATTGGTAAAAGGGGTTTGGTAATCCCCTAGGTATGATCCAATCTATGAATTTCAATATTAAATAGTACATTATATATTGAACTACAATTATGAAGTTTTGTACATAAAATTGTTGAAAAGTATGAAAATAATCTTGCTTGCATGTATAAAGTTTTTAAAAATATACACATAAGCATGAGAAGAAATCCAACACAGTGGTCATTATGGGTATTTTCGGTATAGAGAGTGGGTATTTACAAGTTATCTCGTGGGTCGTTTCGTGGTATAGTGTAGGTATTTCTGATTACAAACAAATGGTGAAGTGCAATGGTGAGTAAGTGGTGTTAGTGTGGTGGTTGGACGATGACCTTGATGGGATGGTGGTGGCTTGGTAGCCGTAGGTGTTGATTTGGTGGTGGTGGATGATATGTGGTGGTTCCAACTAAAATGTGGTGATGATTGTATCGATGTGGTGTACGAAAGTGGTGGTTGGGTGTAAGATAATAGTGGAAATGGTGACTTGGGTGGTGGTAACTGGTAAGTGTTAAGATGGTGGTGTTGGTGACATCGAATATAGTGGATTCGGTGATGGATGATGCGATGGTGGCGGTGACGAAGAGTTGTAGTTCGGTGGGTGTTTAACGTGGGTTGGTTTTGTTCTTTTGTTATATTATTTTTTTGGTGTTGCAAATGTCTGTCAACAATTCATGATGAAATTCCGCACCTTACAACTTCGTATAGAAGAATGTTTCATCATATCATACTCACATCATTCATGTGTACAAGAATTTAAATAAATGCAAATAACAAGAGAGAAAGTAAATAAGTGCAACATTTTCTTTCATTGAATAAAATAATAAATATGAAATACATAAGCATCCTTTCACAAACTATAAACCAAAATTGTTGTATTTGTTGCACAAATGAAAGATACATAAGCATCCTTTCACAAACTATAAACCAAATTTGTTGTAATATTAATGATTTTAGATATATTTTTATTAAAACTCGCATCATGAATTAAATGATTTTCATATCTTGATACAAGTAGAACGAGGACTTATGGACTCGTACTTTGGTTGGTTCAACGATATTCTTTTTATTGTGAGATATTGTCACAATATGGTCAGTTTAATCTCGTAATGAAAGAGAACAATTATGTAGCATTTTAATTTGTTTGTTTGTATTTGGTTTGGTGATTGTCTTTATTATGATCACCAAGATTTAGTCAGTTTAGCCTCATGACATCGAGGGGATTTGTGTACGTATTTTGTTATGGAGATTATGATTCTTATATTATTATATATGTGGGATCGTTATGGGTCCTAATTTTAATCACTTTTAAGGTTAATTACCTACTTGCTTAAATAAACAAGAATGCACAACGAAATAAAACTAAGCAAGCAAGTATGGGAAGGAAATATGCAAACCACAAAAGAAGACAACATTTTTATAGAGGTTCGGCCTCCCGTCTACTTCCTCTCTTGCAAGCTCCGCTCGATCTCTCTCGAGCTCTGCCTACGTCTTCACTATCAATCTCGTTTCCGGCTGAGATTAAGCCTTTACACTTCAAGTCCTGGGAACACCCTTGCAAGCTTGGACAATCCTCTCACAATCTGAGAGGGATGCTTCGGGGTTTCACCGAAACTTTTACAACTTCTTGAAGACAACAAACTTGAGTGGAACAATCACTCTCTAAACTTGAACACACTTGAGAAAGATAAGAATTGATCTAAAGTGTGGAAAATTAGGCTTGGAGAGTACGATTGGGGAATTGAAGGCTTGGGAGTTTCTTTTAGACGTATTGGACAATTTGGAGTGTAAGAGTTGTCAAATTGTGTCTTGGTAACATCTTATTATAAGCTCCTACGAGGTTATAGCCGTTGGGGATAAGTGTGGTAAGTGGTTGTGTAAGAAACGCAAAACAGAAAACTACAACACACTTTCTAGGGTAAGTTCGGTCTACCGAACAGGTCAAATGGTCGAAAAGATGGCTGTCCAGAAATTGGTCCAGCACAATCCAGAAATGACACGGTCGACCAGGAAGGGAACAGTTGACCAAATACTGGTTATAACTTAAGTTCACTTAAGTTAACGGTCGAACGAGAAGGTAGAACACTCAACTGAAATATAACAGGCACTCCGAACTTTTATGTTCGGTCGAACAAAGAGGTTTGGGTGGTTGATGGAGAAACGACGGGAACTCTGGGGTTCAAGAAAACAACTTGGAACGATCGACCGGGTCAAGGTAACGGTCGACCGGAGGCCAAGGTATTTTGGGGTTTTGTTTGGTTTATACATATACGACCATTGGTATAATACGACAAATCTAATGGTCAAATGAGACGTGTAGACGGTCGAATCATAAGCTCGCAACGGTCAACCAGTTTCACACTAAACGTGAACTGATTAACTGATCCAATCGATCAACTGAGAACTAGTTCGGTCGACTGATTTAGCTCAGACAGTGCAGGTTTGGGTTTTAGTGTTTTCCGGTTTAAGTTTGGGTGACTTATTGAAGTCCAAATATTATGAGATTTTGTGTGTGACTTCTATAAGGAACCTAATGTGTGTTTAAGTAGTTTTTAACTCTTGTATGCTCAAGTACACAAAGTTCCTAAGACTCAAAAGAAATACAAATTACATGTCTTCAATAACTTGATTAGATGTCTTGACTTGAATTCCTTTCTTCCTTGAGTCTTGATCACCTATAGAAGTTAGCACAATACAATATATATACCATGCATAATGTGTGATACTCTACATTGATTATTGTTAAAATTAGGTTGATTAAACCATTAAAACATAGATTAAGGCCAAAAAGCCAACAATATCATCCTATGGTTAGTTTAACCTCATATCTAAGAGGGGTAGTCTTTATGATGACGATCATAAAGTTTAAGTTAGTTTAGCCTCATGACAAGTAGGGATTTATGTTTGATTTATCAACGATAATTCTTATATTAGAATATGGTCTCGTAGTTAGTTTAATCTCGTAACTAAGAGAATATTTGTATAAGTTTTGACGCTTCAATTTTATGGTGAAGACAACATAATATTAGTGAGTTTAACCACATCACAAAGAGTATTATATGTATGCGTGGCGATGATTCTCATATTTGAATATTGTCCAATAATTAGTTTAATCTCATAACTAGGAGAATATTTATGTATATGATTTGTTAAGTGTCAACTTCGTCTTTATGTTGAAGACTGTAGGGTTTTAGCTAGTTTAATTAGCCTCATAACAGGGAGGAATTTTTTATGTACTTTGTTTGATTTATTATGTGACGACGAAATTTATATTATGTCATCCACCATCGAATAGTTACTTTATTCTCATAAATTTATATGTAGTCAATGTTTGTATGTTAAATTTGTTTTCATATTTTAAGGTTGGTTGATGTATTTTACAACTTTAAAGATTTGTTTCGTAATTTATTCGACTTGAGATGTGTATTTTAATTTTTGTCCATTTAGAGGGACTATTTGTAGTTTATGATCGATTTGCATATCAAATGGTACAAGTTATGTATCGTTGCAATTTATCCACATTTAGGTGTGCATTTATAGTTTTGTCCATTTAAAAGGACCAGTTTGATATTTGTCTGGATTGGAGTTGATTTGACAGACTTTTTTCACATCTTGGATTGTTTTGCAATTTCATCCATCTTAGTAGACTTCTTTTCTTTCATCACATACTTGGCAGTTATTTCCTTGATTTTAACCTACTTAGGAGCAAGCATGCAAAATTCCCAAGTGTGTATAGCCATGCACGTAAAGTGTTGGTGCTGGATTCATATATCCATTTGGGAAATGATTTGTTGACACGTCCCGAACGCCGTCTGACGTAGTCAATCCAGTCAGCAAATATCACACATTTTTATCATCAAAGATTAATTAAATCACATATTATTTATTTATTTTGTGTCACATCACGCACACGCTAAACTATGCGACCTTTGGTTTCCACCATAATATCTCCTCAGAACCTTCCATTATCCCCCAAAACCTTCCATTCTTCATCATTTTCTCCCAGTGTAAACACTCACCGCGGCCTTTGACGAGGTGTCGACAGAGAGGTCGAGGACGGGGTGGAAGGCGAGATCGGTAAGAGGGATGCCGAAGGAGACGACACAAGAGTGGGTCTTGAGGGAGGTGGGAACGCCAACAACGTTGATTAGGACATCGCGGTGAAGTTGGTCGGCGAGGAGGAGGAGGAAGTGGTCGACCTTGGAGCCCGTCCTGAGGCAAGGAGGAGGAGGAAGTGGTCGGCGTTGGAGCCCGTCTCGAGGCGTGGAGGAGGAATGTGGTTCTTTGTAGCTGATTTGAGTTTTTTGTGTGGTGTTTTTGTGGTTAATTTGAAGTTTTGGGTTTTGTTCTGTGATGGACCGGTCTTGGTTTTTTGGAAGTGTGGTTCTTTGTAGTTGATTTGGGTTTTTTGTGTGGAATTTTTGGGGAAAAGTTTGGTTCTTTGTCGCTGATTTGAAGTTCTTAGTTTTTTTGTGATGGATCGATCTTGGTTTTTTGATGTTATTTTTGAAAGTTTGTTTATTTGTAGCTTTTGTTCTTTGTAGTTGTTTTAGTTTTTTGTGTGGTGTTGTTGGGAAAAGTTTGGTTCTTTGTAGTTAATTTGAGGTGTTGTTGTGGTGATAAAGTTTGGTTCTTTTTTTGATTTCGGTTTGTGGTGTTCTTGTCTAAAGTTGGTTTGTCTTTGATATTAGTTTTTTTGGGGTTTCTAATTTGTTTTCACGGAATTGGGTTTGATTTTGTTTCTTGTTTTCTAATTTCAACTTGGGTTGTTAAAAGGACAAACCAATATGATAAAAAGGATAAGCGTCGGTGATAAAAAGAACAAACTCATACTTTAAAAGAATAAACAACTACTTAAAAAGGACAAACCATTACCTAAAAAGGACAAAACCTCAACCTAAAAATGACAACCCACAAATATAAGAATGACCAACCCAACTGTTAAAAATGACAAAACCATACCTAAAAAGAACAAACCTACACTAAAACGGACAAAGCCATACTTAAAAAGTACAAATCGGTACCTAAAAAGAACAAACCATTACTTAAAAAGGACAACCCACCAATATAAGAAGGACCGACCCAACTGTTAAAAAAAACAAAATCATACTTAAAAATGAAAAACCTACACTAAAAAGGACAAAACCATACTTAAAAAGTACAAATCGGTACTTAAAAAGGATAAACTCTCACTTAAAAAGGACAACCCATCAATAAAAAGACCGATCCAGCTGCGAAAAAAAGGACAAAACTGAACTTAAAAAGGACAAACCATCACTTAAAAAGGACAAACCCATACATTAAAAAGGACAAACTCATATGTTAAAAAGGACACACGCAAATGTTAAAAATGAAAAACTTATATATTTGAAAGGACAAAACATGAACTCTTCATTTTACATTTGTATCCGAAGGTTGCATGGGGAAACCAAAGGTTGCTTGGGAAAGAAAAGGTTGCATGGGAAAACCAAATGTTGGATTGGGAAAGTAATGTTGCATTGAGAAACTAAATGTTGCATGTGACACAAACATGTTATTTAATTAATTTCAGAAAGAAAAAGACATTTGACTTTTGCTGACTGGACTAACCACGTCAGGTGCGTCTGGGACACCACTTCCGTGTATAACAACCCTATCCATTTCCTTGAGATTTTATAGAGTTTAAAGTTACATTTGTTTATGCATAATACATAACCAATAGAGAAGTTCCACATTTGTATTCCATCCAAGTGAGTGCATCACAGCTTGCACAATATGTTTGGACCAGTCTAGATGGAATTTCTATAAATATATTTTAGATTCTTTTCTTTATTTTGATGCAAAATCCATGTATACATGAACAAGACCACATCGCTGGAAAAACGACATTAAGAACCTTACGTGAAACAACATTCTCACATCAGTTTTATTAAAACCGACGTGAATATGAGTCTATCACGTCAGTTAAATAGGAACCGACGTGTTAAACATATATCACATCGGGTTTTTTCAACCGACGTGGTTTGTTGACTCGTTCACATCAGTTTTATTAAAACCGACATGGTTAATTTTATTTTAAAAAATAAAACCCAAAATTTCAAAACATGTCACATCGGGTTTCATAAAATTGACGTGAAGGAGTCAACAAACCACGTCGGTTTTATAAAACCGACGTGAAACGTGTGCTATCACGTCTGGTAAATTTGCATCCGACGTGTTTGGTCACTTTTTTCTTCCAAAAGGCTGTCAAATACACACTCGCTATCACTCATTGTTTCCTTCGCCCAAACCCCTCCTCCACCCCCACGTGCGAGGCACCTCCCTCCTCTGCCCAATCCCCACGCGCGACGCACTGACTCACCTCCCTCCATCGCCCAACCCCCACGCACCGACTCTCTCCTCACGGGTAACATGCATTCTACTCTCCTCCTTCCTCCCTCCTCGCCATCTACCTCCTCCCCCATCCCCCACCTTCCTCCACCATCCCGACCCCAACCCTCCTCCCCTATCTGAACTCCCACCCCAGCCTCCACAACCCAACCCGATCCTCCACCACAATCACACTATCATTCTCCCTTCCATTTTAATGAACAATGTGGTAACTTTCCATGTCCAAAGTCAGCCAAGAAATAACCATAAATGTTAGATAAAATTCCATTTCATAAAATTCTAATTTATATATATGTTAGATGTATATATGTTAGATTTATATATGTTGTATTTATATATTTGTTGAATTTATGTGGTGATTAAACAAATTGAAAAATAAAAAACTATCAAAGAAATGTAATATTCATATTTGCTTAGTAAAGAGGATATATGTAAACAATGAATAACACCACACATCAATGTTGAAAACATTCTGAAAACTCAAATATTAGAAGAATAACTAGTTAAGTGAATTTTATTAAAATAACTACTTAAGTTAATGGTTGTATTGTAGTTTTTGATATATAGTTGTGTATATATTTGTGTTTTTTTCCACAGATTTTTTTTTATTTTTGAAATTTAAGGGAAGGGTTTGCCGAAATTTTGAAAAATTCCTAAGTATTGGGTTCATTTTTTATTGCGATTGTTTGTGTTGTTGTGTAGATAACAATGAATCAAAATTGGATTTCTGCAAGTCAATTGAGTGATGAGTATGAGTACGGAGTTGTTAACTTTCTTGAGTTTGCACAAAAAAATACGCATATTAGAAACGAAGACAAGGTCTTAAGTCCATGTAGGAAGTGTCTTAACATATTCTTAAGAGATGTAAAAGATATCAAGAATCACATGTTTGAGAAGGTTTTGATGAAGAATACATACGTTGGATATGACATGGTGACAATGAAACACGTAAGAAGGAAAAAAGTAATTGTCCTTCAAATCAAGATGTTAACGATGAAGAACGGTTAGAGGATATGATTCGAGATGTTGCCGATAAGTTTGATGATAAACCCCAAGTACTTATTAGTCTCTTGTCTGACAATGAAAATCCTTTGTTTCAGGGTTGCACCAATTTCAGTAGATTGTCTGCAGTGTTACAGTTATATATATTGAAAGCCTCAAACGGTTGGAGTGATGTCAGTTTTACTGTCTTACTTAAGTTGTTAAAAGAAATTCTTCCAGAAAAGAATGAACTTCCAGACCCACACATATGAGGCTAAAAACATCTTGTGTCTGATGGGTATGCAGTATAGGAAAATACACAAATGCCCTAATGATTGCATATTATATAGGACTGAATATGAAAATCTTCATTGTACCCTGATTTGTAATGCGTCCCAGAATAAACTTAAGAAAAATGTGAGTGGTGATATTCCAGTAAAAGGGTCGCCTGCGTCGGTGTTGTGGTATCTTCTGATAATTCCAAAGATTAAACATTTGTTTGCTTGTCCCACCGATTGAAAGAATCTAACTTTGCACGCAAATCGTGATAAAGTGAATGATCAGATGCTGCGACATCTTGCAGATTCTTCCTAGTGGGAGAAGATTGATTCAGATTTTCCGGTGTTCGGTCAAGAATCCAAAAACTGAGACTTTGTCTGTGTACTGATGGAATGAATCCTTACGGTAGTTTGAGTAGCCTTCATAGTTCATGGCATGTTCTACTGGTTATGTACAATCTACCTCCATGGTTAAGCATGAAACATAGATACATAATATTTTCTTTAATGATTTCTGGTCCAAAACAACCATGCAATGACATAGATGTGTATTTGGCTTCCCTGATTGATGACTTGAAGAAATTGTGGAATGATGGTGAGCAAGAGTGGGATGCCCATCGTCAATAGTCATTTCCATTGCGTGCGATGATATTTTGCACAATTAATGACTTCCATGCATATGAAAATCTGTCTGGCAATTCTGTGAAAGGGCACAAAGTGTGTCCTATTTGTAATCAAAACACGTGTTCTTTGCAGCTTGTGCATGGAAGTAAGACAATGTATCTTCGTCATCGTAAATTTCTTCTCATGAGTCATATGTACCGTATAATGAAGAGATCTTTTAATGGAAAACAAGAATTTGAAAATCCTCCTGCATAAATCATTTTGTTGGTTCTTTAACAAGATTTGCAGCAAAGTAGTTGATCCACAGTATCTGGATAAGTTGCATAATGAAGTGGTTGTTACGATATGTCAGTTGGAGATGTACTTTCCACCGTCTTCTTTTGACATGATGGTTCATTTTGGTGGTTCATCTGGTTAGAGAAATTAAGCTACTCGGTCTGGTTTTTTTAAGGTGGATGTATCATTTCAAGCGTTACATGGGTGAGTTGAAAGATTATTGTAAGAATCAACGAAGGCTAGATGCGAGCATCGTTGAAGGTTACATAGCTCAAGTAGTAATTGAGTTTTGTAATGAGTATTTGACTCATACTAAGAGAGTTGGACTTCCTAAGAATCGACATGAAGATAGAATTGATGGTAAAGGAAATCTAACTATGATAAGTCCAAAATGTGAGGATCTTTTGAAAGCGTATTTCTATGTGTTGTGCAATTCTGATGAGGTCCAACCTTATTTGGATGAGCACATGACCATAGTAAAGGAAAAACATCCTACATAGACTGATCAACAAGTGATTAATGCTCACAATAAAGCTTTTGTTGATTGGTTTAGGAAAAAAGTGTACCACCGTGATGTTTCTAAAATTTTAAAGTGGTTGGCATATAAACCTAATACTATAGTGACATCTTATTATGGTTACAATATCAATGACTTCTCTTTCTATACCAAAGTGGAGGACGAGAAAAGCACAATGCAGAATAGTGGGGTCACATCTCTAGTTCGAAAGATAGAAATCTCATATATGCTAATATGTCTTACTATGGTCAGATTGAAGAAATATAGGAGCTGAACTTTACTAAATTTAATGTTGCCGTATTTAAATGCAAGTGGGTGGATAATAACAATGGTCTTCAAATCGATGAGTTGGGGTTTACTTTGGTGAACCTTAAAAAAGAAGGTTTTAAGGAAGATCATTTCATTCTTGCATCTCAAGCAAAAAAAATATTCTATGTAACAGACCCATGTGCTAATGAATGGTCGGTAGTTTTAGAAGGAAAATGACAAATCGTTTGTCAGGAAGATGTTAATGAGATTGGAGAAATTCCCCCGTTTGCAGAAGTACTTGAACTTATATCGCTCAAGGATGACAAAACTGTTGATAGTTTACTTATCTGAGATGATCATCATGAAGGAGTATGGATCGAGGATCCTATGAGCAAGAAACAAAAAAGTCAAAAATAAAGGTTCAATTAAAAGTAAAGTTGCATGTTAATATCTTTTGTTATTTATATGATTTTCTACTTTATTAGTTGATATAAACTTTGTTTTCTTCTTATTTCAGGTAGATGGGTATGAAGAAGAAGGCCGATCAGTCAAAGGTGAACACTGACGTCGCCGTGCAAGTTGAAAGTGACGATAAGGATTTCATGACATCTCACAGACGTGGAGCTACTCTGATGCTCCAGTTTCAGTTATTGGTTAAGAGAGAAGGTCCATTACCTCTTCAGTTTGATAATGTGTTGGAGCCAATCAGACCAAACCAAATATACTGGAGAACGAACTCCTTTTTCATATGAATGTGAACTTGTTTTGTTTGCTTGAATAGAAATCGAGACATTGAATGTTAGTTTGAATGTGATTATGTGATTGTGAATTAATAACTTGAATGACATCATTGTATTGTGTGTTGAATGTGATGCGATTATTAATGTGTTGTGAATTGGAATGTGATTGTGAATGTGTATATTGGATTGTGAATGTGTTTAATGCAGGGATTGTGAATGTGTATATTGGATTGTGAATGTGTTTAATGCAGGGATTGTGAATGTGTATATTGGATTGTGAATGTGTATATTAAATAAAAAATGAATCTTTTTTTAACTGAATATTATCACGTCGGATGCTGGAAAACCGATGTGATACTACATATATCACGTCGGATTCTGGCTAACCGACGTGATATTTAGCCAATATCACGTTGGTTTTCCAACATCCGATGTGAATTTAGCTTATATCACGTCGGATGTCCTTTAACAAACGTGATATTGGCTAAATATCACGTCGGTTTTCCAAAATCCGACGTGATATGTTATGTATATCACATCGGATATGCCTATATCCGACGTGATAGTTTCTGTATATATCATGTCGGATTTGCCTATATCTGACGTGATATATAGCCAAATCACATCAGTTGGCCAACCGATGTGAATTTATGATCCCTATTACGTCCCCCAACTACCACGTCGGTATATTGGACCAGTAAACCCGACGTGATATGGTCAAAAACCGACATGAATGCCCCTTTTTCAGCAATGCCATGTGCGTGTTACCCTTGTTGTTTATTTTACACTTTGTATTCATTTTAATTTGGATTTGGAAGCCTTAACTATTTTCACACCTTCGACAAATCATTATCATATTTCAACATGCTCATCTTTCCAACATCAAATGGATGCACTGTTCACATATTTCTTTTAGTCATTTATGATTTTTTTCTCGAATAGTTGAATAAACAAGATCAAATTAATCTTGGATTTCAACATTGGATTTTTATTTCACTCCATTAATCATGTTTCGGGAGTACACAGAGTTTCAACTCCCCAAACTTGCTTGGGTTAATTGATTTCTTTAATTCAACCCTCATATTGGCTTCACGTTGATCTAAAATGTTGCGATAGTAACATTTTGATCCGAAAATTACATTTATAGGTGGTTTTGGTAAATTAACTTTGTATCAGAATTTATTGTAATTTTCTGACTAAATTTTGGCAATATTTCAATGTTCTTTTTTTATTTGTCAAAATATAAACGATCAATCTGGATACGATTCTTTAAAAGGAGGCCGGAATGATGTGTGTTTGCCAGGCCAAACGGGCACAAATCCCAAGGGAGACGATCACTTGGCAAATTGGGTAACCGTCTGGATACGATTCCTTCAAAGGATGAAACCGGAATGGTCGTTAAGTACACGGGCGGATACGGATCCCTGAGGGTCGGGGTAATCATCGTGTACGATGAAGTTTTTTATTTAATATTACTTAGATGGAGTGATTGCCGGTGTTGTTGCACTTGTCGGTGTTGTCGCGGAGGTTTGATGAAGCCAGAGTCGTTGTCGAAGTCATCGTGATTGCAAAGTCGGAGTCGGCATTGGAATTGACGGAGCAGCCGAGATCTACATAGTCTTCTTCTTCTCTCTCTACATCACCTAACACCTTCTCACTCTTGCACTATGTTCTTCCACCCTCTCTTCTTCTCACATTTAAATGATTTTGGTATGTATACCATTTTTCTAAACAAGATATATACATCAACAAAGATATTCTCATAATCATTTGGTCAAGGAACATCAAATGAGAACATCGAGTCATGCGGACCAGAGATTTGCCAAGATGGGCCCGCTTCACTAGTTCTCTGAGGTATCATGACGGGTGAAAGATCAAAACTGAAAGGCTCAAACCCCTAATGATATTGGTTTGGTATAGGTAACATGAATGAGTGGAGTTGTGTTGCCTCACTAGGGCTTAGTTGCTCATCGAACAAAAACCTCCAACCAATAGGTGGATACATCAGAATGAGTTCCTCAGGCTCATTCGAGGGATGCGGCACACCTGCTTCACTAAGAATGTGGCTTCTCCCCAAGTCATCCACCAAGGACCACCCAATCTCCTTTGTATTATCAAGCATAAGCTCGATCGCAGGTGGGTCCTTGTTGGAGTCAAGATGAAGCTCAAAAGGCTCAACGGTCGTGGGACATGGGGTAGAGACACCTTCTGATATGGGCATATGCTGAGGTGGGTCCCATCACTAACAGTCTCAACTGAATCATCTAACAAACACTCCCTTTGTACATTCATATTTGATGTCAGCTCACTCTGTTTCATTGCGAAGACAGACAATGAGTTTTCACTGGGCACACACACATTCTCAACGGGTTGCATTGGTGTTAGGGGTGTTTATTGATTTTGTGGTGCTTTCTCTAATTGGCGGATATGGTTGAGATTTAAAGGTTGGTCCAAGGGTTCTTGTTGCCTACCAGAGTTGAACACATGAAACTCGACACTCATGTTGCTGAATTTGAGCTTGATGAGACCATTTCTACAATTAATTAAGGCGTTGGAGGTTGCCAGAAATGGTCTTCCCAAAATCAAAGGTATTTGAGAGTTGGTGTTCGTAACAAGATTGGTATCAAGGACGACAAAATCTACTAAAAATATAAAATCTCCAACTTTGATAAGCACGTCCTCAATAATCCCTTTTAGGACACGAATGGATCTATCCGCCAATTGGAGGGTGATCGTAGTTGGTTTCAGTTCTCCTAAGTTCAACTCTTAATAAACAAAAAATGGGAGGAGGTTGACCGCTGATCCTAAATCAAGCAATATGTTACTCATGCTAGTGTCCGCTATCGTACACTGAATAGTAGGACACCCAGGGTCCTTGTACTTTGTGTATGTGGGATTGGACAAAAATGAGCTTACACTTGCAGCTAAGAATGCTTTCTTAGGAACATTGGTCTTCCTATTGGTTGTGCAGAGATCTTTCAACACTTTGGCATATTGAGGTATTTGTTGGATGACATCCAATAAGGGGATGTTAACCTTCACTTGCTTAAAGACGTGTAATATCTTATCCATTGTGTCGCTCTGCTTTTTGGTTAACCTACTAGGATAGGGATCTTTTGGCAGGTAGGTTTTTTGCGGTGCCTGAGAAGGAGGCGTTAGTGTATTACCCTCACCCTCAGCTTCCTCCTCACCATCATTCCCACCGAGAGGTTGCACATATGATGGTGGTGGCAAAGAAATGTGATTGTCAACCTACTTTCCATTCCTTAAGGTTACAATGACATTGACATGGTGAACAGACTCTTCCACATGGTTCACTTGCCGCCCCCGAGGTACCAAACTCTCATTTTGCATGTGTTGTTTCTGGTACATGCGGGGGTTAGCCATAGGCTGACTCGGTAGAGTCTCTCTCTCTCTCTCATGTACAGACTGAGCCAATTGGCCCATCTGAAGCTCTAGAGATGTGATGGTCTGCTGATTTGAAGTGAGAACTTGACTCGTGGATGACATAAAGTTTTTCATTGAGTTTTCAAGTTCACGAGTCAAGGTCTCAAGCGAATTGAATCGGGTTTCCATATTAATGGAATTTGGGAAACCCAATTGATTGGTGATTTGAGCTTAGGGTGGCCGATAAGATTGTGCATGCATGGGAGGTTGGTGTGGTTGGTTAGGTGATCGAGAGAAGTTTGAAGGACCACCCTGGGCATTGTTTTGGTTTAAAGAAAAGTTAGGGTGGTTCCTCCATCTAGGAGTATATGATGATGAATATGGGTCATTCCGGGATCTATCATAGATGACATTAACTTGTTCCATCTCAGGAGGATTGGATGCACACTCGCCTCCTACAGGATCTATCCTTCCACATAGATAACAGGGAACTGGACCAGATGCAGACACATGTGACACACCTTGCTGGTTTTGGAGCTCAATCGAATCCATGCGGCGCATTAAGGCCGACATGTGTGCCTCGGTGGCCGTAGTGGTATCGACAGCAAATGCAACACCCGATCTAGTCGAGTTTGCGTTTGTGATCTTCTCTCCTATGCTAGATGATGGTGATGGTTCCCTCACACTCTCACATTGCATGGTCTTCTAGGAAAGCCCCTGCCTCCCTTTCATCCTTTCCTAAGAACTCTTCTTGACACATGTACTCAAGGAGCGTTCAGGACGGGATGTGAAGACCCTCGTAGATAATCTGACAAAGGCCACTTTTCCCGGATCATACCAATTTTCGGATATGTTCTTTAGTTCTTCAATTCTTCACATCGGGTGCACTCGGATCGGTTATTGGAGTGTCAACCCGAATCTAATTGCCAAAATACTTCTCATGATGGTGTGGAGTTTCTTGATTTTCTCATTGGTCATTTAGTTTACATCCGGGTCATTCCCTCTTGCAAAGTCCATAAATCTCACAATTCAGTCATTTCTCTTGCTCTTAGGTCCTTTTGTGTCTCTTTTTCTCACTTGTTTTATTTCTCAAATTTAAACATAAAACTCGTTAAGTAGCATTGCTTAAGTTAAAAATAGAGGATATAAGAAACAAATATATGCATGATATGATGTCAATTAATTTGCACATGATGTGATTTAATGAAGAGATTAACAAGGGATTATGTGTAAGTAGTTTGCACATGATGTGGGTTAGATTTTCCCTATAAATTGGTCCATCATCCCTTCCTTGTTTACATGAATACAAAAATTTTCTCTCTCCAATTTTCTCCATCATTCCATCTGAAATTCTCTTAGTTTTAATTGTGTGCTAGCGATTAGTTTCCTTGGAGCATAGAAGGAGTTATTAGCTGTATTCTAACATTGTATTAGAGATTAATTGATTAGCTTTGGTCTTTCTAATCTTGTTTAGAGTTTCGTGAACACTTGAAGGTAATTCTGAAGCGATCCGACGTCTAACTCGACTTCCGACTGGTAAAAAGAATTTCATAATCCCCTAGGTATGATCTAATTTATGTATTTCAATATTAATTAGTATATAATATATATTGAAATACAATTACGAAATTTTACACATAAAATTGTTGAAAAATATGAAAATCTATACTAATTGTTTGTAATTTTTTTAAAAATATACAGAAGTATAGGACACGAAATCCAACATTCTTAATATGACTTGAGCACATATATTTCGTATCAAAAGTGTTTATGCGCAACTTTGCACCGTAATTAAGGACTCCGTCTACTAGTTAGTTTTTTGGCCATATTTTTTAATCAGCACTGATAATGTAATTAGCGACTTAATAGTTAATAATTTCACTTACCATGTTTGTTAACGATAATATTTTCTTAAGAAATTATTTCAAATAACATCTACAACTTCAGAGTAATCACGGTACCTTTGTCTACTGGTCTAAACCATTAAGTTTAATGCAACCATTAAGTATTAAATTAATAATCCTAGTTACGTCGACAATAAAACATCTGAATTTCAGAAACTTTGAGACCCGCATTAACGGAGGTACACGCAAACACCATTTGAGATGTAAGAGGTGCATACAAGTAATTTTCAAATAACCATGAGTTAATATGTAGTTTGGCAGTATTAAATGTGTACCAAGTAAAAGTAAATTTAAGATGTTAAAATTTAATATTATATTATTATTAAACTTAACGTCGTTTGGCATATGGCCAACGATGTTAATGAAACACCAACGTCGTACGGTCGAAGGTATATAAGCAAAGTGTGTATTAGATTGATTTTCAGAAATAGATATGTTAAAGACAATTTCACTATTTAAATGATACGCAAGCAAGAAAGGCATTGAAATTCGCAACAAGTCACTTTGGGGCAGAAGATAAAATGAGCATTTTGGTCGTAATTTTTTAATTTTTTTTCGAAAACTAGGTGGGAATTTTTTTTTTCGAAAACTAGGTGGATCGCGGGTGTGACCCGTCAAAAAAAATAAAATTTCCCACCCGCGATCCGTCTATCCCGCCAAAAAAAAAAAATTATTTTTTTTAAGTTTTTTGTTTTATTTTTTTTATTTCTGTTTTTCTTTTTATTATAATTATTTTTAATCTTTTTTAAATTTTTTTTTTCAAAATATGTTTTCTAATTTATATTATTTTTTAAAAATTTAAAAATTTGTTTTTAATTTTTTCAAAAATCGACCTCTAAATCACGTCGATAACTTGACGTATTGAAATGTTAGGGTATTTTATACAATAAAAAAATAAAATTTCTTAACAATAAAAAGAAATTATTTACAAATGAATTTTAAACAAACACTAAAACTAATTAAAACAAAAAAATGATAACGTTGTCGAAAATTCGTAGGGTGTACACACATTACAAACAGTTTTGGGGGTCGATACAGCAAAAAATTAAAAACACAATGAATTTTTAAAAAAAAATAATAACAATTACAAAACATATTTTGAAAAGAAATATAATAAAAAAAACTTATTTAAAATGATTTAAAAAAATTCAAAACATAAAACACTCCAACTAAAATCCGTGACTTTATTTATTTTCTTTTATCGTTTTTGATTTTATGTTTTGAATTTTTTAAAATCATTTTAAAATTGGTAACGTTGTCAAAAAATCGTAGAGTGGATACACATTACAAAAAGTTTTCTAATACTTCAAAAAATTAAAAACACAATTTTATAAAAATTAGAAAACATACTTTGAAGTAGATATATATAACATAGTTAAAATGATTTTAAAAAATTCAAAACATAAAATCAAAAACGATAAAAGAAAATAAATAAAGTCACGGATTTTAGTTGGAGTGTTTTATGTTTTGAATTTTTTTAAATCATTTTAATTAAGTTTTTTTATTATATTTCTTTTCAAAATATGTTTTGTAATTGTTATTTTTTTTTTTAAAATTCATTGTTTTTTTAATTTTTTGCTGTATCGACCCCCAAAACTGTTTGTAATGTGTGTACACCCTACGAATTTTCGACAACGTTATCATTTTTTTGTTTTAATTAGTTTTAGTGTTTGTTTAAAATTCATTTGTAAATAATTTCTTATTATTGTTAAGAAATTTTATTTTTTTATTGTATAAAATACCCTAACATTTCAATATGTCCAGTTATCGACGTGATTTGGAGGTCGATTTTTGAAAAAATTAAAAATAAAATTTTAAAATTTTAAAAAATAATATAAATTAGAAAACATATTTTGAAAAAAAAAATTAAAAAAGATTAAAAATAATTATAATAAAAAATAAAACAGAAAACTTAAAAAAAATTAAAAAAAAATTCACGGATCGCGGTTCTGAACCGCGATTCGTGAGATTCTTTTAAAAAACAAATTTGGCCGGAGGGAAGGATCGCGGGTGGGAACCGCGATCCGTGCCCCACACGGTAATGAATGACAAAATGGTGAGGGTAATGCAACCGCTACTAGAAGATCATGTGGTAAAGAACTTACGACTATGTCAAGTGAAGAAACCTGTCATCTAACTAGACATTTAAATTCATGTAAACGTAAGCATGTATCATCCGTAGTGGATTCACGTCAATCGGTTTTACACTCAAATTGTGGAACTTTAAATTTCAAAAAATATTCTCCAATTAAAAGTAAAGAGATAATTGTTGATTTTGTAATTAGAGATGAACTACCATTTAGCATATGTGAATCTAAAGCCCTTATGAATGCAATTCTCTACCATAATCCGCAATTTAAATTATTTTGTAGAAAAACACTTAAAAATGTCATAATTGATAAATTCGGTAAAGAAAAAGAATGCACGATTAGTTATTTGTCATCAATGAACAATAAGGTAGCATTAACTAGTAATGTTTGGGCCGGTCCAAATAATTATCCTTATTGTTGCGTAATTGTTCATTATCTAGATGATTTATGGTGTTTAAATAAAAAAAATCATTTCGTTTTTACCTCGTTTGCATCCACGCACTACCAATATTATATTTGATCATATTAAAGATGTCATGGCAGATAATAATATTGAAAATAAAGTTTGTGTAATTGAATTTAATAATGCTACTAATAACAATTCATCAATAAAAATGCTTATAAATTATTGTCATCAACCTGTAGATGGTTTACTCTTTCATATTAGATGTGTTTGTCATACTTAGAACTCGGTAATAGAAGATGAACTTGACGTAATTAAATCTTACTTAGAAAATATTATGAATGCAATTTTCTTTGTAGGTTGTAGTAGTACATCTAAATATCAGGAATTTAGAAAATTTGTGTATATAATCATGTTAACCTTTGGAAGTTTAAATTAGATGTCACCCATAGATATAATTCTAAATATGAAATGTTAAAATGTTGTTATCATTATAACCTTGCAACTACAACATTTTATAATGAAAAACAAAATGAGTACATGTTAACCTCATAGATTGGGATAATTGTAAATTATGTTAGATTTTTTAAAACCTTTTTTCAGCTTCACTAATAGATTAAGTGGACAATATTAACCCACCTCTAACATATTTATCTATGAATTACTTCCAATTACTATAGTATTCGCAAAATATAGGTCAATTGGTAGTTTTGTTGAAATTTTAAATGTAAGGATGCTAAGTTTAATAAATATTGGAATCCTCCTCTATTTACTTTTTGTTTAGATTTTGTTAAGAATCATAGATTTGAAATTAGTGGTTTATAGGTTTTCTTGGAAGAAAATTTTGAAAGTATAAATTATGAAAATTTCCAAAAACATGTAGATAATTGTAAGTCTTTCTTAAACAGATATTTTAATTTTTTTGAAAGACTACATAATGTAAATCAAATGGATGCAAATGTTGCTAGTTCATCATCACAACCACCTGCAATGGATCTAGATGATGATGACTCCCAATGGATTTGGTTAAGTTAAAAATATTAAAATTATTTCAAAATGAAACACACAATGAATTACCATGATATTTAGACACTCAAATATGTAGGTTTGAAATGACCCATAATTCTAATCACTTTTAAGCTAATTTCCCTACTTACTTAATCAAGGATGCAGCGGAAAAAACAAATAAAAGCAAGCAAAGAAAATATGCAAACCACAATAAGACCCGGTGATTTTATAGAGGTTCGGCCTCCCGCCTACTTCCTCTCTTGCAAGCTCCGCTCGATCTCCCTCGAGCTCCACCTACGTCTTCACTATCAATCTCGTTCCGGGCCGAGATAAAGGCTTTTACAACACAAGTCCGCGAACAATCCCCGTTAGCTTGATTTCTTCTTTTCACAACCCAAGAGGGAACACTTCGGGCTTTCACCAAAATCCTTGCTTCTTTGACAAACAAATGAGTGGAACACACTCTCTAAACTTAAGCACACTTTGAGTAGGATTTGTCTATGATCAAAGGTGTGGAATTTAGGATTAGAGTGTAGGAATGGGGAATTGAAAGCTTGAGAGCTTTTCTTAGATGTGTATGACAATTTAGAGTGTGAGAGTTCAAAATGTGTCTTGGTAACATCTATTTATAAGCTCCTAATGGGTTATAGCCGTTGGGATTAAATTAGAAGTTGTTTGTGTAAGATACACAAAACAGAAAAGTGCAGGTCACAATTTAGGATACAAACGGTCTACCGACGCGGGTCAAACGGTCAACCGGTAGGCAGTTCAGAACAAGGTACGATCGACCAAGTAGGAAACGGTCGAACGAGAACAGATTACAACTTAAGTCCACTAAAGTCAATGGTCGAACGAAAGGGTCGAACGGTCGACTGAAATCTAACACACTCTAGGGTTTTATGTTCGGTCGAACAAAACGTTTGGGACAATCGACTGAAAATATTAGGAAGTCTGGGTCTCGAGAAAAAGACTTCAAACGGTTGACCGAGGACAAATTAACGGTCGACCGGGAACAAGGTATTTTGGGGGTTTTGTTTGGTTTATACAAATACGACCGTTGGTATAATATGACAAGTTGAACCGTCAATTGACACATGTAGACGATCAACCGAGAAGGTCGAAATGGTCGACCGGTCGGGTAGTTAAATTTACTATTTGTTAAAGGATCAAACGGTTGAACGAAGGTAGTTTGGTTGACCGAATCGACACAAGCAGTTCTGGTTTAGGGAATTCCGGTCTATGTTCGGGTGACCTATTGAAGTCCAATTGTTGTGAGATTTTGTGTGTGACTTCTATAAGGAACCTAGTGTGTTTTAAATTGTTTTTAACTTTTGTATGCTCAATTACAAAAAATTCCTAAGACTCAAAAGAAATACAAAGTACATGATTTCAATAGTTTGATTACATGTCTTGACTTGAATTCCTTTCTTCCTTGAGTCTTGATCACCTGTAGAAGTTAGCACAATACAATATATATGCTATGAAATATGTGTGCTACTCTACATTGATTATAATTAAAATTAAGTCGATTAAATCGTCAAAACATAGATTTAGGCCAAAAAGCCAACAAAATATACTTAACTACTGCTGAATTGAAAACTTTTGATGTTTTAATTATACTAGTGGAGAAAGAACTCAGGTAGGTTTTCACTGATCTCCTTTATGGCACGAGACTTATTATGCCATCCGACGTCATAGTCTGCATTTAGCATAGGTAAATGTGTCTTGTCTGACAAGAGACAAAGCATGTCTGACAAGTCAATGCAGATGAGCATATGCCTGAAGAATTGGCTGGACGTTGCGAACAGAATGCAAAACATGTGTCTTAACGACAACAACGACAATAAAGATTGAAGACGAATTAGCTAAACCATTTTGTTTAAGGAGTAATTTTTTCCTAATACCCCTACGTTTTTTCATTACTTCTTAGGTTTAGCTAGCTCCGTGCTTTTTTCATATGTAACAAATTATGTATTTATATTGTTTCTTGATTTGAGTCAATAATTATTAATAAATTGGTTATTTTGGGAAAAAACAAATTGTTAATTCAATTGTGATTATATAATTACCTCAAATTAAAAAAAACAGAAAAACCGAAACCCGACTCGACCGGAAAAAACCCTACCTGACGCCCCCAGATCCAACCCGGCCCATGCCATCGTGTTGTATCGGCACGACCCACGCCTGGGTCGTGCCACGTGTTGTGCTAGGGCCAGGGGTCCGACGGCTGGCACGAGTCCCTAGTCTAATCTTAAGGACTTTCAAGTTTCGAGTTTGAATGAATAAGACAATAGTCGACGTCAAGTCGGTTGTCTTTATTCAATCTAACATGGAAAGAAGAGCACAAATCGGAAGAAGGATCGCAACCAATAAACGCGTTAACCACATTTTCCACACCTCAGTATCTCACCTAAAACAAACTAAACGCCCCTATCCTTTTCATTGTACTTTGTACGATTTAAAATTTGTCACTGCCTTTGGGTTTATTCATTCTTAAATTTATTGTAATCTTACGACGAGTCTACTTTTTCATGGATGTTCGTAGGATTGATTAGTAAGGAACGTGGTTACATGACACTAATTCCTAAATCGTCTTTGTTCTTGAAATGTTTGATTATTCTAGATTGAAAAAAAGTTGTTGGGACGCCTATTAAATATTGATAAGAACATGCTTGGAGCCTCATCACATTCTTAGTTGGTCATAGCGGACCCCAAACAAATAAGAATTTGGCATTCTTGTTATCATGATGTGATCAACAAACAACTTGGAGTGCAAAATTAAGACCATTTGAAAGTTCTACCAAATCGACAAAGATCATGTCAACATTCAGTAGATCTGATTTAAGGATGGCAGTAGATGTCGCCTATTTGTTGAAGACCCTGAGCGAAAATTGGTGGGACACAGATCCGTTTACAACCTTACTAAACACCCCATCAAAGATCTGGAAGAGGGACTCGCGATGCGTGGGGAATTGTTTAGATCTTGATGTTTTGGTGCCTATTCCCGAAGAAGAGGTTGATACCCTCGGCGATGCTTACAGTGGGTTCCTGAGTTGGCCTCATCAATTAGTAGAGCTTCAGGACACATTTGAGGTATCCTTTAATTTTGAAAACAAAGAAATTACCATTTTGTTACTATTTTTTTTTCTAACGTTTTATATATATCGGTATGGTTTCAAGCCCTAGAGCAAAGGATCAACCAACCAACCACCAATAAACACCGATTTCCTGTTGTATCAAATAATGCAAGTTAGGGAAGCACAATCCTTAACTACCATGAACTTGGGGTGGTTAAAGGTTTCCCGTCCGATCTATATGTTGGCAGAGAGGATGTCATGCAAGTCCTAGTAGACTAGGATTCAAAGGATGGACCATTTCTAGAGGGGAAAAGATTGCGTGATTTGGTATTGAGAGTATAAACTTGAGGTCCAATTCACACTACTTCAGAACAACGCTACACAGACAACATCAATCCGTCGGTGTATAAAGAGATCCGTCAGTGTACCCCAACAGTCTGTCGTCGGTGTACCATAAGTCGGTGTAGGCCATCTCTGACGGATGCACTGACGGACTAATGTCGTCGGTGTTCATTTTGGCGTGAAATCTCCCGACCAAAAGTTTCGCTTGGTTTCGTCTCTTCGACCAACACCGACGGACATGCCGTCAGTGTTTATCACAGACGTCACATATCCGTCTGTCACAAGTACACCGACTAATATGGAATCTGATGGACGTTGTCCATCGATGTCGGTTTGTCATCAATATACCGACAGATATATGTCGTCGGTGTTTACCGGTCATCACGAAAACGATATACACAGACGGCTCATATTCGTTGATGTAGGTCAAGTACATAGCAGAAAAGAGGTCATTCACTCTTTCTAGATTTTGATTTTACCTGTTCAAACAAAACAATTGTCGCAATTCACTTATATCCCTGTCGTATCCCTAATACACTCCTAAACCTATATTTACGTGAAAGTTTGGATGGAAACAGAGGTCGGATATGGTTGGAATTTGGGTCGGATTTGAGAACCTCCCTTATAAATCAACCAACAATAAGATTTTTTTGTAAATCCCTGGAGACACAAAAAAAATCACAAGGCATACCAAACATTACATTCACTTTAACATTGAAAATATATTGACATTCACATTCAAAATATATTCCAATTATATTCCAAGTATATTTAAAATTACATTCAAACTATCAAAACAATCTTAACAATAACATATTATTGTTAATTTAAAAACATGTATAGATTAATTTATCAGAACAATTTAAATTTATAACATCCAAATTATAATCTAAATACTTGTTTGGGGTCAGGTTTGGGGCTACGGGACGAGTTTGCGGTCGAGTTTTGGACTTGGGGTTGGGTTTAGGGACGAGTTTGGGGTTGGGGGTCGAGTATTTTGACGGGTTTGGGGCTGAGTGTCGATTTTGGGGTCAGGTTTGGGGTTACGGGTCGGGTTTAGGTCCTTTTTCGTGATTGGGGTTCGGGTTTGGGGTCAGGGCTGAGGCTAGGTTTGGGGTTCGGGGAGGGAGGGGGGTCGGGTTCCAGGAGGGAGGGAAAGGAGGTTGCATGGCGGGGAGGGGTCGGGGAGCCTGCGTGGCGGGGTGGGGTCGGGGAGGTTGCGGGAAGGGGAGGGAGGGGAGGCTGCGAGGATGGGGAGGGGTCGGCGTTCAGGGAGGGAGGGAAGGGAGGAGGAGGAGAGAGGATGGGGAGGGGTCGGCGGGAAGAGGACAAGGGTTACCAGAAGAGAAAGCGATGAACGGAGGCGACAATGGGCACTGAGTGAAGAGAATGCGTTCTAAATTGACAATCATGATAATTAACATGGAACATTAATTACCGAGATAAGATTGTCGTGTTGGTTAAACAGTATTGTAGCTCTACAAATATTTAACGACATGAGTATATAAAAGAGGAAAATAGTTACTTTTATATATTGAATAGACCTAGCAAGTGAAACATTATGGAATCATGTTTTGTGTCATTGATGCTTTCACTATGTCTTGAATCCTAAGATATGAGACTTATGTGTTTTCACATGAGAAGTGTTTGATTTGATTGTTGGCAAAAGCTGTCAGTGAGCGTAGTGATAAAAACAATAGTTGGTTGAGTTCAACTTGTGCTGGAAAAGATAGTTAGTCAAAAGATTATCATTAACTCTCTTAGCTTGAGTGATGATATAGCAAAATTATAATGTGCACAATGTGACTTGTGTTAAGTTACATATTTATCATTAGCTTAAGAAATCAAGAAATGAGTATATGATACAAAGGTGACACATTTCTACTTTGTATAATACTCTTAATATCACGAGGCAATGGATAAACACGAGTGATGTCCTTACATTACTAAATGGATAGTGTTTAGTTCGCGTGAACAAGACATCTTAGCTAAATGGGTAACTATAATGTGTAGCTAGATATCGCTTATAGTTTGTGATATTAAGTGTTTAATATCATTGCCAATATAGCTTAGATCCTCCTATAGGTCACACCACAAAATTGGGAGACAAGAAGCTTGATTTTGTGTACATATGATATATCGGGTTTCAGGTGAAATAAGATACATGTGGTGAAACAACAAAATCGATATGTCGTGAAAAATGACATAGTTAGAATCATAAATAAAATCATATGAGATGTATGCGTTATGGGGTGTACTAGTTTGACATTACATATGATAATATGTTACATGATATATGAATTTGCTAAAACCCCCAAAGATCAAATTTTGTTGTATGTAAATCCAAAATTTGACAAAGGCAAAATCGGGTCAAAACGGTACACCATTTTGAGATCGGTCGACCAGGTTCTTCGGAACGGTCGACCGGATAAAGATTGGATACGCATGGTCGACGGACTATTTCCAGGAAATATCTTGGTGATAGAATGGTCGACTGAAACTTACCAGAAGAATTTTGGTAAGGGAACGATCAACTGGAGTGAGACGTGGATCGACCAAAATTTTCCAGGGACTTTTCCTTATGAATATTTGGTCGACCGTCTAGCTCACGGTCCGACCAAACTTGTAAACATCATAACAGTTCGGTCGACCGTTTGGCACCATTCCGCCTTGAATTATTAAGAGATTAGTGTTGATCATGGGCTGGATTTATTCCAATTATGGTCAAACGTATTTGAGGATGATTATGTGTCAATTTGTGATTCATTTTAGGGAGAGAAAAACAAGAGATCATGGGTTAGTGGGTAGCCCATGATGTGGGTGTTGGGAGAGTCTATAAATAGGTCTCATCTCCCTACTTGTTTTAATAAATGCAAAAATATTCTCTCTCCCTAACGTCACCGCTAATCCATCCGAATTTCTCTTAATTATTTGGACCTTTTTTAGATTAAATTCTCAGGGAGCTTTAGAGGAAGGGTTATTAGGTGGATTCTAAGCTTGATTTAGAGATTGAATTGGCTAGCTCCTTTCTTTCTAATCTTGTTTAGAGTTTCGTGAACAATTGGAGGCGAGTCGACGGGTGATTCAACACGCAACACAACTCCAGATCTTCATAAAGGTTTTAGAGAACCTATGGGTATGATCATCTTCCATTTATTTTAATATATATGTAAATTACTATGTATTAAAATAATATATAGAATAATGTACATGAACTCGTCGAAAATATGATTATCGATCCTACATGTATGTATAAAATTCAAAAAATATATACATGCATAGGGGCACAAAATCCAACACTGAGGCGGCGGAATGGCTCGACAGCGAGCGGGGATTAGGGTTTGTCAATTGGTATGTGCGAGAAATGATCTGATTTCTTCGATGGGTTACTTATATAACCCTCCACCAATAGACTCTATCTGTCGGTGTACTATAATGGTGTCGTCGGTGTGGTGTAACTTGACAAATGTGTAACGACTCTTTTTTAAACACTATATCGACGACTAATTTCCATTTGTGTAGAAATTTAGCACTACATCGACTCTTCGGTGTCGTGAATCCTAACCGTTGGAGTAGGGTTTAGCATGACAAATTTCATTCTCCAAAGGAGTGTTTTGTCAAAACTCTACACCAACAAACATATCCGTCGGTATAAATAAATTAACCGAAGAAAATTGTGAAAATACAAAGCGACAGATTATATCCGTCGATGTGGGTTTTGGTATCTGTCGGTGTAGAGCAGTTGGTTTTCATGTCCAACGGTCAGATACATCCATCGGTGTAGTATGCTCGACACTGACTGATACTACACCGATGGAATGAAATCCGTTGGTGTAGCTTGTTTTTCTAGTAGTGGCGTGGTTATTTGATTGGACAAGAGAGGAGCTGATTAGTTCAATATTTTGGATTTAGAGTTGTATTGATAATATGTCGAATTGCAAAATGAAGGGTAATTTTGCAATTTCAAATGGCTGGAAAATTATGTTTTCATGGTAGATAAAAAAGAGAAGGCTTGAAGAAAATTTCTATCCTTAATTGATATATGTGGTTTTTTGCTGCATTCAAATGTTGTGTTAATGTTAGTATACATATGTAAGTACGACTTTTCAAACATACCATACCATTTGTATATATACAATAAAACCAAGTGGTCTTCCAGTCCTTTATAAATCTCAATCAACATCCACAAGACACAATTTGGTCCACAATTTCAAACTACAATAATGCATAATTAAAGAACAGTTCTTGGCCATACCCCACTTCATAAAGGAGATTTCTAGGTTTTAATATCCAGGAGCCATATTTTATTGACTTGTTACTAGGCAAAACATCTGTATCAATGCAAAAATCACAATCAATCCTTTGGAAACTTTAGTTGGCTTGATACACTTCACACACCACACCGTTGCCCTCTATAAAATGGAGGGAATAAGGAATCAACTACATGTCCTTATTGGTATAGAAGCCATAGCTCTGAAAATGCAGGTAAACCAATGAACTATTTCTTGTACGTGTGTGTGTGGGCTTTTGATATATACATATATATACATATATACATATATATATATATATATATATATGTATGTATGTGTGTGTACATATGTATATCAGTATATATATATGTATAGGGTTTAGGTGATACATATGTATACACATGTATTTATATATATTATTTTGGGGAGAAATAAATTGTGTTTGTATTTGTTAATTCAATTGTGATTGTATACTTATTTCAAATTAAAAAAACCGAAATATCGAAACCCGAACCGACCGGAAAAAACCCGACCCGACGCCCCCGAATCCAGCCCGGCCCTGGGTCGTGCCGGTAAACCAAAATTTTGGAGGTACTCCATTTTGTAATTTTATATTTTGGAGTTATGAAACATATGTATACATATACATATGTATATAAGTATATATATGTATATAGATTCAAGATTCAATGAGGTCAGGGTTCATCTTACTAATTTAAGTCACTTTCAATCTCACTATTAGATCTAAATTACGGTTATTCTAAGGTTAATTCCACCATTAGATCATTTATTAGCATAATTGTAACGCCCCGTGCCCGGACAACTGCTCACCCGCCCGAACCCGGTGCGTTAAGATACGATCCACGATCCTGACCGCTGCGCACTCTGATATTTAAATCCATCTGATAGACCCATAATTAATCTGAAAAAAATATAATCAACAAATTGTGAGCTCGTAGCCCGCAAGTTCCAACCGTCAATCAATCAAAATCATAATCATGTGGAAAATAATACGGAATATGACATTCAGTCAATAAGCACAATCAAGAGACATGCATCACAAATAAAATACATGCATAACAATCTGGAACCCCCATTCGGATTCGACCACATCCTGTGCTTCTAAAATCTATCAATCAGTCAGACGCACACCTGGTAGCTCCACACTAACGACAGGCAGCCCTTTCCTCTCTCGGGTGGCTACACGTTGTCCGTTAGGCAGCTCTTTCCTATGTGGCTCAACCAGAAATATACATACAACCACAAGACATGTCAACCGAAACATCACCATGCAATCATATGCATATCAATGAAATCAATATCAATACTCAGCATGCATGCAACTACGAATATCAAGAGAGACAGACATGATATGAAACTGAAGAATAACGAATCAGTACTTGCCTCAAAATCTCCATCTTTTTCTTCTTTATATTCTTCTCAAAATTCCATCTTCTCCTAAAACCACACAATCATCCAATAATCTTAATTAGTCCATTAAGATATTTGATTATTACCTCAACTAAAAAATTCAGGATATTACATTCTACCCTCCTTAAAAGAAATTTCGTCCTCGAAATTTAATCTCAATACTGTCTCAATCCAACAAATCAATACAACATTTTCAACTCATTATTTATCAAATCTAAAAACCCAATACCACTTATCGCTCATAATTTAGATAATCAATCCAACCAAATCCAAATTCACATTTAAAATCAAGTCCAAATATCTCTAAATTCATCTTTCATTATTTATTAATAATTTGGTAGCAAATCCAACTAAGTCAAAATTCACATTTAAATCAATAGTCAATACTTCTAAATCCAATTTCTCAAATTTCAATTCAATCAAATTTTTATTTCAAATCCAAATCCCGACTAATTCCGAGAATCGTATTGCTCTGATACCATTTGTAAAGCCCCGAGCCCGGACAACTGCTCACCCGCCCGAACCCGGTGCGTTAAGATATGATCCACGATCCTGACCGCCAATCAATCGGAATCATAATCATGTGGAAAATAATACGGAATATGACATTAAGTCAATAAGCACAATCAAGAGACATGCATCACAAATAAAATACATGCATAACAATCTGGAACCCCCATTCGGATTCGACCACATCCTGTGCTTCTGAAATCTATCAATCAGTCAGACGCACACCTGGTAGCTCCACACTAACGACAGGCAGCCCTTTCCTCTCTCGGGTGGCTCCACGCTGTCCGTTAGGCAACTCTTTCCTAAGTGGCTCAGCCAGAAATATACATACATCCACAGGATATGTCAACCAAAACATCACTATGCAATCATATGCATATCAATGAAATCAATATCAATACTCAGCATGCATGCAACTACTAATATCAAGAGAGACAAACATGATATGAAACTGAAGAATAACGAATCAGTACTTGCCTCAAAATCTCCATCTTTTTCTTCTTTATATTCTTCTCAAAATTCCATCTTCTCCTAAAACCACACAATCATCCAATAATCTTAATTAGTCCATTAAGATATTTGATTATTACCTCAACTAAAAAATTCAGGATATTACAATAATCATCTATAATCTTAATCTACCTTACAATTTCAGATGAGTGATAGATATTGTGGGAGCTTTAAATAAGCATCGGGTTCACTAGAGAATTTCTATATATATATATATATATATATATATATATATGTTATAAAATAATAGAATAAAGAACAAAGAAGAAGAAGACTTGGGAAAGAATAATTGTTGTATTTCATCATCACCAAAGTATTACAATAGTCTCCTATTTATAGGCTAAAGGAAGCAAATGAAAGGGTGTATGTTACAAGAGTTACAAATGAGAAGGTGAGAGGTTGATGGAGTTATGGGAGGAGAAGGTGAAGGTGAAGCATCCATTGCATAATAGTTTACAACACTCCCCTTTGGATCTTCACCTATATGCTTTTCAGTCTGCCTCGTTAAAAACCTTACTAAGAAAAACCCATTGGGATAAAAACTTAGTAAGGGAAAAAGAGTGGAGAGCGTATAATCCTCCCCCTCATTTCAACAAACATTTTTCAAACGATGAACACCAATATTGAAAACAAGTCGTTCAAAATCTCTGGTAGGCAACGACTTGGTGAATATATCTGCAAGTAGTCACTTGATCGGTCTGCCTCATTAAAAATCTTGCCAAGTAAAACCTTGTGGGACAAAAACATGGTGAAGGAAAAAAAGAGTGCAGCGTATAATTCTCCCCCTCAATTCAACATACATTTATAACACTCCCTTAGACAACATGCATTATGTTTATGTCTCGTTAAAAACCTTGTTACAAAACCCAATGGGAAAAAGTAGCTAAGGAAAAGAATGCATAACATACGCTAACAAAATTGCACAAGTTGCCTCATTAAAAACATTTAACCAATTAAACCTTTTAGGAAAAAGAGTGCAACTACAAGCCTTTCGGGCTTTATCCTTCAGGGATATCCGTCCTTCAGGGACGATAAATACAAATCCGCTCCCCCTGATTCGTAGTGTACCAAACTTACGAATATATTTTACAAAGTTCTTTAACACAAAAGTGCATGGGAATTCAATAAACAAATACGTGATAGTTTAACGGATTTAATGGATATTTACTATATTTCACTTAGATAATAGGATTGTGAAATGTGTTTGCGCAATTTTTCTCAAATGATATACTGGGAGTAACACAAATTGTGACAAGTTTTGCAAAATATGAATATGTTACCTCAAAAGATATTACTTATGGACAATTGAAAGATGTCTCATAGTTACATTGATGTCATAGCAATATGAGACTGTAAGAATCAATAACTGATTCACCAACTTGCATAAAGTTGTAATGACTCCACATAATGACACCAAATAGTTTGTGATAATAATTGATGTGTATTGGACATATAGGAAACATCACTAATATAAATCTTTGTCGCATGACTAGAAATTGGTAGATCCTTGAACGTCATCTAAATGTTTTTAGAAAAACATTTTCTGTGAACATGATAAAGAACTTCAAGTCCAATAAGAATTAGATCTTTGTCGATATACAATAGATGCCCTTTTCTCAATGTGCTTTTCAAGATGAGTATTTTGTAGGATCGTGAGGGTCTCTAATTCTAATCACTTTTAAGCTAGTTACCTACTTGTTCAATCGATCAAGGATATGTAGCGGAATTTAAAACTAAACAAGCAAGTAAGGAGGGACATAATGCAAACCACAATGGAGACGGGAGATTTTACAGAGGTTCGGCACCCCACCCGGGTCCTAGTCCTCTATTGCAAGCTCCGCTCTCGACTTCACTAACCACTCCCTGTTTCGGGCCGGGAGAGAACGTCTTTACAATCTTCAAACTCGCGAACAACCCTCGTCAAGCTTGACTCCTCCTCTTACAATCCGTGAGGGTCACTTCGGGCTCTCACCGAAGTCTATACTCTTGTCTTGGGCTTTCACCAAGACCCTCACTTCTTTAACAAACAATGAATGGAACAACACTCTCTAATCTTGAGCACACTTGAGTGAGAATAAGATTTAAGACTAAAGTGTGGAAGGTTTGAGGCTTGGAGTGTTTGGAGCTTTCTCTCTAATATAGGGGACAAATAGTGGTGGGAGAGTTGTGTTAAAATGTGTTTTACATCTCTATTTATAAGCACTAGAGAGAATATAGCCGTTGGGGTTAATTGGGTAAGAGTTGGTGTAAGTTACACAAAACAGAAACTTGCAGGGCCCAATTCTGGACAAGTTCGGTCGACCGGATCGGGCTGTTCGGTCGACCGGATCGGGCTGTTCGGTCGACCGTTTGGCAATTTAGAACTCGGTTCGGTCGACCGGTAAAAGAACGGTCGACCGCCAAAGGCTATAATCTTAGTACACTTAAGTAAACGGTCGAACACCGAGATAGGTTCGGTCGACCGATTCACACCAGGTACTTTGGGGTTGACAAACACGATCATATTCGGTCGACCGAAACAAGCTCCTCGGTTGACCAGAAACCGACATGCATTTTGGGTTTGTCAAGGAACATAAGTTCGGTCGACCGAACAAGGTCCTCGGTCGCCCGATACACAAAATGTATTTGGGTATTTGGAGATAATACGAATATCACCATTGGGTATAATATGACAAAACAAACGGTCACAAAATTGTTGCTACTCGGTTGACCGAAAAGGTCTGGACGGTCGACCGAACTTGGTAGTAAAACACTAACAGGATATATGATCACTCGGTCGACCGAACGGTCGGTTTCGGTCAACCGAATGTGGGCAGACTGTTCAGGTTTTGGTTTAGTATTTTCCGGTCTAAGTTTGGGTGATCTATTGATGTCCAAATTATATGAAATTTCGTGTGTGACTTCTATAGGGAACCTAGTGTGTGTTTGAGTAGTTTTTAGCTCAAGTATGCTCAATTACACAATATTCCTAAGACTCAATGAAATACAAATTACATGTCCTCAAATGAGCTTGATTACATGTCTTGACTTGATTTCCTTTTTTCCTTGAGTCTTGATCACCTGTAGAGGTTAGCACAAAGCAATATATATGCAATGCAACATGTGTGCTACTCTACATGATCGTAATTAAGATTAGGTTGATTAAATCATGAAAACATAGATTAAAGCCAAAAAGACAACACATTTAGTAGAATATTTTTCTTCAATATTCCATTTCTACATTTGAATCATTGTAGCAATTCTCTTCTAGAGAATGTTCGAACTTCAGGTCGAAAAACATTTGGTTTATATCTAGTCATTTATTTTAAAATCCGTTATTTAAATATTTCATAGATTTTCAAAAAAACTCTCTTGGAGGTCCTTTGACATCAAGTCATATGCATATAATAAATAATAGTAAATTTTGTTATTGGGTGAAACATATGGATGACTAAGATCAACTTCGTATCATTCTTCGTGATGACTTTGATTGAAGAGGTTATATGCACATTCTTACTTGTTTCTTCATATAGTGATCTTTGTATAGTGCATCTTTTAATTCTTGTTATTATATAATATACTTTGTCATTTTTGTCCTTCAGGGACCCTCATATATGTACCAATATTAAGTGACCTATAAAACTTTAAAGTCACAACATATCTTATATGCATATCATATTGATCATGTAACAGAACGTATTTTCAATATTACGAGAGAATGAGTAACATCACGATGGATGTTGGGTCCTACAAATACCCTTATATTACTTCTCGCTTTATAATATATCACATTGTTATTGTGATTTCTATTTGTATCCTTCATGGATATAGTTTCAGAAATCAGGACTACAGGTCCAAATAATATATTTATTCTGTGAGTTTATTCTATATTGTTCGCCTTCTTTTATTTATATCAAATATGAATGCTTCTGGCATTCTTATAATATCATAGGTTTTGGATTCAATTTTTCTCTTGATATATCATGCTATTAAGAAGGCGAATGAATTGTCGATAATAATTTTAATATTTATTTAATATCTCTCATATCAACATATATAGTTGATTATAAGTTTTATGTCAATAATAATCAAATCCCGTCGTTTTCCAAAATTTTAGAATTTGACTATTCTGTATCCCCGGAATTTCTTTTGTTTAGCAGTTGCACTTATTTTACCGGGTTTATATATTCTTCATGAATAACCTCTTCAGGAGGTGTAATGAGTGACTAAATTTTATTTTTTATTTCCACAAATAATATATTTTCTGGTCCATGCTTCTGGCGTTAGTTGAGCTCAAATATATTTTATCATGTGGAGATCTCTACTTTATGTTATGTGTATTATTTCAAGTAATACAAGACTTAATCACTCATTTGTTATCAATAAATACGTATGACAATTACTTGTTAGATATTGCAAGATAATGATTTTATGAACTTCAAGTTCAACCATACTTGTACGTATATTCTCTTATGAACTTCAGGTTCAATATAATACATTTTCTTGACATTCTTTAAGTTTTTAGCTTCTCCTCCTAATGCCAGAAAATGTACACCATATATACAATTATTGGATTGGACAATAAAACTTAGCCCTTCAGAAGCTTTAAATCGCAAGAGGGAAACAATTTATTCATTATTGTACAAGTAAGTATTATATTATGATATTGGTATAAACAATATTGGCAGATATGCATGTTGATGAACCGTGTCTAAATTATATCAGACACTATACGAGATTTTGGAACATACTGGATAAGAGATGATTTATTTAGGAACTTTTGGGCATGTTTCGTCTCATTAAAGTCATCTTTATTTCATACTTGTTATTTGCACAATTTTTTAGTCCACTGCCTATGCTCTTGTTTTCACGATACTTTGTAGTGAGTGCTTCCGGCACACAAAAAAAGATAAAAAAATGTATCATGATTTTCCAACAACTCTCATGACATTCAATCATTGGTATTGCATAACCCAAAACTTTTGGGTTTTTGATTCCATACTACTACTGGAGTATTGGGTCATTAATTCGTGGTGATCAATAAAATATTTTTCTTTACTACTAAAATCTATATATCTATGGTCTTCTGGCCAGAGGGTTTGATTTAGAGATTGACGTGTATTTTTACTAAATTAGCTATTTGCACATCGTTTTGACGGTCATACGAATCCTTCAGGGATTATCATAAATTTCATAACCTTCTTTAAATGAATAACCTCTAAATCTTTGTGTGGTAGCATTGCATGAATATTAAGATATTCGTCTTCTGGGCCAATGCATATAATTTTCAATAACAATGATCACAAGATATTCGCCTTCTGAGCGAATGCATATCATTTTCATTAACAATGATCACTTGTAACATGGTAATTCGAATTCCACTATAATGTAGAACATTTTATTTTATATATATACATACATCTATCAAAATGAATATTATGTACTCACAAGATGAATGCTTGTAGTAGTTGTGAATGAGCATGTGATGCATCAAAATTAACAAGTAATAATCATATGCTTGAACCACTATACAAATACTTTTTTATCAACATGATACTAAGAATTCATATAACTTATACAAGCAAGTAAATCAATACAAAGTTGCATGAGATATATATCATTTAATTTTAGAAGCACTACTAAATATGTAACTATTTCTTTTCATGCTTCATTGGATCGAGAATTCATGAAATTTGGATCAATAACTCGATGTTTTGTCCAACCACAAAAACAAACATGAGATTAAATCATAATACTTTTAAAATCATTTTAACAAATAGGATAGCAATAGAAAATCATAACCTCCACTTTTATCTTGATTTGATGCTTCCTTCTCTAGTCATTGATATTTTAAAAGGCAACGGGTTGGGTTCAACATTCATAATCTATGATAAGACGTCATTATTATCCATGATGTCAAGTATAGAGTTAAAATTCATAACTTACAAGCATTAAAGCATAATTGGTACATGCAAATTATTACCTTTTTTTCATATACATGTATTGCTTATCGGTGCATACTAAAACATCTCAAAACGGAATATATTATAATGTACTAGAATCATATGATAAACAAAAGTACATATTAGCAATTCCAAAAGCAACATAGCAACATACATATATATTGATTGTATACATGTAGTCTCATTTATTATATATATATATACATACAAAATTAACATGATATATTCTACTTACCATGTGAGTAATTAATTACCTCATGATGAACAAATACAAATTCAAGATGTAAGTAAAATAACCGTATACATACATATTTTGATAGTTACACCTTTTATGAATAATACAAATCAATAAAGGTCAATTGAACATTCACATTAAATCTTCAATTTAAGAAGATTTATAGAATTATGAAAACAAGTATTTGGTTTGCATATTTCTTCTTACTTGCTTGTTTACTTTAAGTTCCGCTGTGCATATCTTGATTGCTTAAACAAATAGGTAATTGGCATAAAAGTGATTAGTATAAGAGACCCTCACGATCCCTACTTTTGGAATCAGAGCCTTGTGAGCTAAATCACATACTTAATCGTAAAATAATAAAGAACTTCAAAACATCACCTTAGAAATTGGTAAATTCCCATGTGTATTTTATATGTCCAAAAAATAGGACAAATCCTCACATATTCAAGACATTTAATTTGAGGCACAATAAGTTTTATTTTGTCTCTTCGAGAATATTATTTGGGATTTTACAATTTGGATGCATGAGGTGGGTGGATGGGTACGGAAAGGTCGATGTCGGAGGAGAGGAGTTTGGGGAAAACATTCAGCTATGCTGATCTTGTCAGGATTCCAAGTGAATGATCAGTCACTTAGTAGTGTGGCCAGTACCTCATCATCGGCAAACTCTATCTTCATACTAAGTGTTAAATCAAGTTTCATTTGTAAAAAATAATGTCTCAAGTTGGGAGTTTGGCGATTAGTCTTCAAAATTTGTGTTGTACTCTAAATTAGATAATTTAAGTTTGTTGTGTGTGAATATTTGTGTAATATTTAAGGGAACTACTAAACGTCGCCCCAAAACTACTTAAATCGCCCCTTGAAATTACCAAATTGCCCTTAACAATATATTTAATACCCAAATCGTCCCGTGTCTATAAATAAGGCCTATGGTCTTGTATATTCATAATTTATCAGTAAAAACACCACGAAAATGTCTGGCGAGGGTGATGCATCGGGTGAGGTAAGCCAGGCGCGGGGAAATTTTTGGGCCGAGCGTCTGCATTAGACGCCTCCCCCATGGTGAGGGCGTCTGCGTAGGACGCCCTCCCCATGGCCGAGGCGTCTAACTCAGACGCCTACACAATGGGAGAGGCGTCTTATGTAGACGTCCTCCCCATGGGTAAGGCGTCTGTAGTAGACGCCCTTCCCTTCGGTCAGGCGTCCTACGCAGACGCCTTACCGTTGGGGAAGGCGTTTAACACAGACGCCCCATCCATGGGGCAGGCGTCTAACACAGACGCCTTTTTTTTTATTTTGATTTTGTTTTTTTAATTTCGAGTTTATTTTTTAATTTTTTTAATTTCGAATTTATTTTTTTATTTTTTTTATTTTGAATATATTTTTGTAGGTTCCAGATTTCGGTGGTGATGGAGTGGATTACAGTGAGTTATTTCAAACTACACAAATCTTTGAAACAATCGATGAAGCATGTAAATGGGCCAAACAAGTAGCTATCGGAGTTGGGTTTTTTTTGGTCGTGTCGTCGTACAAAACAAGATCAGATAGTCGGATGGATTGTTATTTGAGATGCGACCGGCGAAATCAAATGGAGTCTCGGGATATGGATACTGCACTTCGAAGAAACACCAAAAGAAAGGGTTGCGGTTGCCGTTTCTTAATAAAAGTGGTGGAGCGACGAGATCGTGATGGATGGGTTGTGGTTTATAATAGTGCTCACGGACATCACAACCACAGACTGGCAGTTTATCTAGAGGGTCATCGTCAAATTAGTGGTCTAAGTTCTGGGGCGAAGAAGATTGTTCGTGATATGACAGAGGCGCAAGCAAAACCACGGAACAGGTATGCCAACGTCGCTGACCCCCACGAGTACTCACGAACGGTCTCCGGGTCCCTAGCCTCCAGTAGATCGCGTGGTCTGATCCGACAACCACTCTTGTCGACAAACAAGACGGCTCCGAGCATCAAGAATAGGTACGCCGTCAACTGTGTATCATCGGCCCGCGGAGGTCGTGCCCGTCTGCATAGGTCCTCAAGGGAGTCGATGCCGACACCACCACCACTCCATAAAGCTGTATCTCTCGCCAGACCATCAGGTGTGACACCAAGCAACTCTGCCACATAACACCTCAGCTCAGACGTCGACCCCTGAGCACTAACCAGACGACCATCCACAGGAAGTCGCAGGATCTGGAAAACATCGTGAAGCATGATCGTCATCTCTCCGAAAGGCATGTGGAAAGTGTTGGTGTCAGGCTGCCACCGCTCCACAAACGCCGAAATCAAAGGCATGTCGAGATAAGGGAACATGCTGTACGGTAAGTGCCCCAAATGCGTGGCACTAATCTCCTCTCTGATATCAGCACTCAGTGTAGACCGCCAACCCTGTAGTGCTGTACAGGCTCTGTGCCGATTCTGGCACTTCAGAACCTTCCGATCCTCTCCGTCCCAGATCCGTCTAGCAATGTGACCCCAGAAACTAGGAATGACGCTCCCATCTAAAGGACCACCAGGCGTCATACTGCTCACGATCCAAGAATCGTCCTGGACCCTCTTCTTCTTCTGAGCGCGGGGATCAACAGTGCACGAGCTCGAATCCCCGGTCGTAAACCTCCCACCCCTACCCTTCCGCACCATCCATCCGGCGGAAGTAGAAGTACCCGCTCGACCACGTCCTCCGCTATAATCCCCCTGCCTCTCCACCTCCGGCCGCACATCATACGGGCCATCATCGTCGCTCTCGTCGTCAAAACTATCCACATGCTCATCATCGAAGGAATCATCCTCCTCCTCACGACGACGTAATGCCTCCCTCTCCCTCCTGACCGAAGCAGATATCCCCCGTCTACGTGGATGACGCGGTGCTGAATCATCCTCTAAAGAACGGAAGGCGTGTAATGGTATCGACTTGCCTCTCCCTCCACTGTGACCCGATGACTATTTATTGAAATTTTAAATACAAATTTGTTAAATTTGTTAAACTAAATTATCATATTTATCAAAATTGTTAAACTAAATCAAAATTTGTTAAACTTAATTATCAAAATTGTTAAACTAAATCAAAATTTGTTAAACTAAATTAAAACAATTGTTAAACTAAATCAAAATTTGTTAAAACTAAATATCACAAATGTTAAACTTAATAAGAATTTGTTAAATTAATTTTTTTGATTTATCACTATTTATTAAAGTAATTATGATATTTATTAATTAAAAAAACAAAAAAGGAGGAGGCGTCTGCGACAGACGCCTCCCGCAAGGTGGAGGCGTCTGTCGGAGACGCCTCCTCCTACGGGGAGACGTCTTCGGAAGACGTCTCCCCCATCGGGGAGACGTCTTCCGCAGACGTCTCCCGCTTCGGGTCGGCGTCCGAGGGAGACGCCCCCCGCATGGGTCGGGCGTCCTCGGAAGCCGCTCCCCCTATGGGGGGAGCGGCTTCCTCGGACGCCCGCCCCATGCGGGGGGCGTCTCCCTCGGACGCCGACGCATTTTTTTTTTTTTTTTTTAAAAAACAAATAAATAACGTAATGTTACCTCATACGGGTACACCGGGGGAACTGCTGGCTGCTTCCCTGGCCTCCGAGACATTCGTAATCTTGTGTAGTAGGTATAGGAAGAGAAAGTTTTGAAAAAAGAGTGAAATTGTGAGATATATAAGCAAAAATAGGAGGAAGGGCAATTTGGTAATTTCAAGGGGCGATTTAAGTAATTTTGGGGCGATGTTTAGCAGTTCAGATATTTAAGTTATATTATGACTAACAACATTATAGTAAGGCTAACAAAATATTACAATTGTGAACATAATATTAATTTTGTTACGAACATCAATGCATGTTATACATGTTGCAGTCATCCACCATTATTTGAGGGATGTTGTTAAAAATAATTACATTATATTACGGCTAAAAACATCATATTACGGCTAACAACAATATAATATACGGTTGTGAATGTAATATTACTTTTGTGATGAACATCGATACATGCTACACATGTTGCAGTCATCCATCATTATTTGAGGAATGTTGTCAAAAATAATTACATTATATTAAAGCTAACAACATTATAGTACGGCTAACAATATTATATTACGGTTGTAAACGTAATATTAATTTTGTGACGAACGTTGATACATGTTACACATGTTACAGTCATCCACCATTATTTGAGAAATATTATTAAAAACAATTACATTATATTACGGATAACAACATCATATTACGACTAACAATAATATATTACGGTTGTGAACGTAATATTACTTTTTGTGACGAATATCAATACATGTTACACATGTTGCATTCATTCATCATTATTTGAGAAATGTTAAAAATAATTACATTATATTAAAGCTAACAACATTATAATACGGCTAATAATATTATATTACGGTTGTAAACGTAATATTAATTTTGTGACGAACGTTGATACATGTTACACATGTTACAATCATCCACCATTATTTGAGAAATATTATTAAATATAATTACATTATATTACGACTAACAACATCATATTTCAATGTAGGAAAATCACATACCATTGAAATTAAACCAAGCAAAAATAATGGTAGGATTTAGGCAGTGCACCAAAAAATCATCAAACTTGGCATAAACTAGGGCTTAAATGAAACGATTGGCTCCCAAAATTAAACCTCACAATCTAGTGATCGATACAAAATGCATAATTTTGTGTTAGATTCGGAGAAATCAAACCAAATTTAAGTCACAGACCTCCCATTCAAGTTTTAAAAAAACCCCAATCTACAAGTTTGAAACTATTATGCGGATCTCAAAATGAGACCGAAAACTACAATGAGAGAGTAGGAAGGATAATCGAACGAGGTTGTGGGTGTGCTGCAGGACGTAAGGGTTGTACTCGGACGCGAGGCGGTTGGCCGTAGAGGAGACGAGGTGGAGAGAAGAGACTCGACGGAGAGGTCGATGCGGCAGAAGGAAGCGTGGACGGAGGAGAGAGGCGGAGGAGGACAAGTGAAGGATGCAACAAACCATATTACGGGCAGGAGTTTGGTGGAAGGGGGAAAACTGGAAGGGAAATTGGGTTTAGTGGAAGAAAAGGGAGAAGGGGATGAGTGGGAGAGACTTATAAATTTACTGGAAAACTCTCACTTAAAGAAAATGACTCACAACCCTTCAGATTGAGATCAATGCTTAGATCTTTAGGGGCTCATTTAAACAAAATGAGTCCAGGGCTCATTCTATCCTTCCTATATATATATATATAACGATTTACAAACATGTGTAATTCATATAACCATCTAGGTATCTTTTATTTTAACTCGTTGGTTATTAATTTCAGGTAAAATGGTGATTCACGTGTTGTTGAGCACCTCAGAGGTCTGTACCAAAGCCCTCAAGTTAGCCGTCGACATCTTAGGTAAGCTAATTACATTCCAAGTTTTTTCATGTGTGATTGATATTTATTTCACTACAGAATTCAAAAATTAATTTGTGGCAATTATATATGATTCTCATGCATATGGTTTGCTATCTTGGAATAATAGACAACATGCCAAATTAAATGTTTGTTTGCGATCGGTTTAGACATCAAATCCATTACACTCGGTGACGACCAAAACAATGTTGTGATCATCGGAAACAGTCTTGATGTGGAGATTTTGCTGAAAAGGCTCAGGGAAGGGAAGTACAAGTTCTTTAGGGGTCTAAACAAGGTGTTCAGATGTTGTGGTTCTTCACCTTTTTGCCTAGGTGATGGAACAGTTAAGCTAAAAAGCTACACACCAGTTGAAGAGAAGAAAGATGAGAAGAAACCTATTGAAATATATGGTCCACCGCGATCTATGTGGCATGTCCATGAGCCAAAATATTTGAGCCAATTATGATTCTCATACATATTGTAACATCCCGGAACAACGGAAAATTTTGAAACTTTAACAATAAAAGATCACAAGCGAACGATCATCAAAATGGGAATGTTACACATATAAATAACCAGTCATTGCACCATAATACATTAGAGTTTGTCAAAATACATGATTACATCAATTCAAAGAAAGATAAATGCAGGTAATCATGACGACCTCGAATAGTCCGAAGAGGATCCTGGTCCCAAAATGGGTGCGCCCGCTGTCACCACCCAATAGAACCTACTACGGTCCTGAAACATAAATTAAACAACAATGCCTGAGTTTCCCATAAGAAAATCTCATATACCAAGCTCACCTATATGAATGCAACAGTACAATCAATGAATTTATCATACTAGTAGCATATCATGTCATCAACAGTAAGAAAATTTTTCCCCTCCAAGGGTAAATCTGGACATCAGTCCCACAATCATCATCGGATCTCCATCGGAGACCTACGGTAGGCACATACCGTCTTACGGAGAGTACGCAATGCACCCCACGCGCGAATACTCTAATCATGGGGTTCAGTGAGGGGTGTCCGCACTTCCGCATCATAAGAATCATATCTGAATCATCATGGTCAATACCACACCGACGGAGCCGTCGCTCAGGTCGGTCTATCAATCACTCAGTAGGTGCTCAGCTGAGGTATCATGCTGGAACAACATCGGCCAAATCATCACTGGAACAACATCGGTCGAGTCCATCAATACGTCCGGTACAACATCGGACAGTTCCAAACCGAAGTCCGCCTGGTCATTATGCTTCGTGAGCCGTACATAATCATACATTTGGATCTGTGATCATTCAGGTCTACTACTCTACTGAGAGTCAATAAAAGCTTTTCATTACGCCACAATCTATAACTAGAGGTGGAACAATCTAAGTACTCACACTCTTCCACTTGGCGGTCAACGCACCCATCGTCACCTCCTAGCTCACGCTCTAGGCGAGGACACAGGTTTCCGTGAACAGAGTTGTCACATCACTAGGACCAAGGATTCAGTTCTGGGCACAAACGGTCGACCAAAAGAGGCAACAAGGTCGACCACCCCCAATAGGACCGGTTGAACAAATGCTTGCAACGGTCAAACTCTCTGTTCATAACCTAAACCCAAACGGTCGAACAATCATATAGATCCGGTCGACCGATACGTGGTCAAAACCCAGACTAAGTCAAAATCATACTAGTCAAACGGTTGACTGACTCAGGGGTCCCAGTCGACCGAAAACTACCCGGGGCAACCTATAAGTTTCTAGTCATCAATCAGTCGAACTATCAATCAGTCCGTCAAATAGTCATTAAGTTACTTAAGTTACAGGTCAGACAATGTCAAGAGCGGTCGACCGTTTAGATAGTCCACGCTCTATCCAGAATGAAACAGTCGACCGACTCAGGGGTCACGGTCGACCAAAAAATAACAGGCATTCCTCCGACCCACCAGCATAAGCACAACCGGTCGACCGTTGGTCTACAGCTACCTAGCCGAGCTAGGTCTAACTTGCTGCCCACTCAACGCCGGCGAGGTCTCCGACCTCCGCCAACCGCCAACACCTCACACCACAAGTGCGAGCAAAACGAAATGCATCTATTGAACCGGCATACCTTTCAGGATGACGGAACTCGTTGGAGCCTCGCTCGCGCTACGCCCTCCTCCGAACAGCAACCTCCGCACGTCCAACTATGCTCGCCTCACACCCTGGTGTCCTGCTCGCCGCCACACGTCTGAGCGCCGTCTCCTTTGGTCGCCGGAAATAGAGAGAAAGTAAGTGAGAGAGATGAGTGATGGAGAAGAAATGAAGAAGAAGAATGGAGGAGTGAGAAGGGTTTGCTTTTAAACAAAACAAAACCCAAGAAAACACAACCCACCCATTCCCCTGCACCCCTAGCCCATACCCCTCACCACTCCTCCTTCCCCATGCAAACCCCCACCAAAACCGGGATTAGCCCCAAAATCAAGGTTAGCCTTAAGCTAGGGTTAGGATATTACACATATGGTTTGCTATCATGGAATAATAGACAACATGCCAAATTAAATGTTTGTTTTGCGACTGGTTTAGGCATCAAATCAATTACACTCGTTGACAATCAAAACGATGTTGTGATCATCGGAAACAGTCTTGATGTGGAGATTTTGCTGAAAAGGCTCAAGGAAGGGAAGTACAGGTTCTTCAGGGTCTAAACAAGGTGTTCACCCTTTTGCCTAGGTGTTGGAACAGTTAAGCTAAAAAGCTACACACCAGTTGAAGAGAAGACAGATGGTAAGAAGAAAGAAGATAAGGATGAAAAGAAAGGTGAAAAACCTATTGAAATACAGGGTTCACCGCCACCTAAGTGGGTTCACCCCACTTATCTTTCTAGTTCGAGCTAGCTTGTTTTACACCTTAGCTAGAGAGATCTTTTCTTTGATGTTAATTTCTTGTTAGTGGCGGTGAGATCAATGTTTCTCGTGGAGTGATGCTTATGTTTCAATTTCTAAGTTGAGATGGGAGTTTAACTTTGTTGTCATCTAGGGTGTTTGGACTTTGGAATTAATGCAAGTCTTGTCAAAATTTAATGTTCAATATCATTCTGCAGTTTTTGTTTTTATCCGGTGAAGTCAAGTAAGACATATCATCGTTACTTAACTTTCTGATATGTTCGTAGTGCATGCAATGCATGTGCGAACGGATGATTGATATGCATACGTTGCTGGATTTTGTCTCACGTTTATGTGTATAATTTTAAAAATTTATATACGCAATCAAGATCGTTATCATATTTTTCAATAATTTTATATGTACATGACTTCCTATGACATTTCAATATAATTATGTATACTACTCAATATAGAAATGTATAACTTGATCATACCTAAAAGGATTGACCAATCTTTTTCAATCGTCGGAAGTCGAGTTGCACCCGAATCATCTCAGAATTTCCTTGAAGTGTTCACCAAACTATAAATAAGATTAGAGTGATCGAAGCTAACCAATCAGTCTCTAATACGTGGTTAGAATCTAGTTAGTAACCCGTTTAATTTTTTTATCAATCATCTAATATGAAGGAGAAGAATTTTGCATTAAAAATTAATTAACTAAGGAATGAGGAGAGCCCTATTTATAGGGTATTATCCAACACACATAATGTGCAAATCACTTACACATGATTCATTGTTAATTTTTTCTCTAAACCACATCATGTGCAAATCACTTTGCACACGATCTCTTGTTTATTTCTCATTTAAACCAACCATATTTTGCCACATCATCATCCATAACTACATTTGACCAATGTTTATTAAATTCAACCATTAATCAGCAAAAGACTCTTATTAATATATGCAAAAATGTGGGTAAAGAGTCAGACCATTTTTCACTGTTTTTGCCTTTACCAAATTTTGGATTAATATCCTACAAAATTTGGGCTTTGGGTTTTAGCAAATTCATATGTTATAATGTTAAGGATCACATTATATTATCTAATATATTATCATATATAACGTCAAACATTATACCTCATAATATATACATTTTATACAAATTTATTCGTTGTTCTAACTATGTCGTTATTACGACATATTGATTTTATTATTTTACCGCATGTATATTATTTCATAACACTTGAAACTTTATACATCATACAAAACATAAAATCACATCTCTTGTTTTCCAGTTTGTGGTGTGACCTATAGGAGGATCTAAGTTATATGTTAGCAATGATATTACATATTTAATATCATAAACTATAAGTGGTATCTAGCTACACATTATAGTTACCCAATAACAAAGATATTTTGTTCACTTGAACATAACACGGTCCATTTAGTGATATGAAATTATATCACTTGTGTTTATCCCTTGCCTCATGATATTACGAATATTATACAAAGTAGGAAAATGTCATTTTTGTATTATATATTCTTTTCTTGATCTCTTAAACAAATTATAAATATGTAACTATACATAAGTTACATTGTGCACATTATAATCTTACTTTATCAAGGGTTCAATAATATCATCACTCCAGTCAAGAGGGACAATGACAATCTTTTGACATATCATTTTTTTCCGGCACAAGTCACGTACAATCAATTAATATCTTTATCACTATGCGTAATGATAGTTTTTGATAATAATCAAACTATACACTTATCATGTGAAAAAATATAGGTATCATATCTTAGTATTCAAAGACACAATCAAAACACTAATGACACAAACACAATTCCATATTATTTTCATTTATTAGGTATATTCGATATATGAAAGAAAACAATTCTTATTTCAAATACTTATGTTGTTAAATATTTGTAGAGCTAAAATATTATTTAACTAACATGGAAATTTTATCTCGGTGATAAATATTTCATGTTAATTACCATGATTGTGAATCACTTTTGATTTATGTAAACCATTATTTTTCAAATATTTACGGTTAAGGACGAAGAGTATCTTTCTTAACACTTCCAAACGATAAATACTTTAATTAATGAACAAAATATTTACACGTTCAATTCATAATAAAAAATATAAAAAAATACGTTTAGAACAAAGTGTTACTTTCAAGCGTTGCCGTTAAAATTTCACCACTTTAAGTAAGGATCTAACGGTCGTAATTCATCGTAAGGTTGTTTAACTAATTAGCTATTGACCTACAAGGCTATAACTGATTTTTTAAAAAGCTTTGCAATATTTTATTTATCAATCAAGGGTAATTGCAATACACGTAATCCTCTGCTTGTTTTGTAAGAAACTAGTCAGCTACTGCTTTCTTGAGTCAAAAGTTGAATTCTAATTGAAGGCCTAAAAATTATAGTAATTAATTTGTTATGATTTTATAATTTTATATTTTGGAGTTATGAAATTTATCATTTGAACGTGAAAATTTATTTAAAACATGTTTGACGATTTTATTCATGATGAAAGTTAACTTATAAATGCAAAGTATATTATGTATCCTCGTTTCTACATTCCATTCCAACACCTCATGTTTTATATATTGTTTTAGAGCAATTTCATTTTGTATCCGAAACAAATAAAAATCCTAACCAAAGAATAACAGAACTGCTAAACGTCGTCCCAAAATTACTTAAATCGCACATGCGAATCTCCGTTTTGTCATTCTCTCATTTCTACTTATATATCTCTTCATTTCACTCTCCTACCACCACGCTCTCTTCATCTTCTTCTCATAATCATCAAGAAGAATGTCTCGGAAGCCAAGAAATGAGCCAACAGACGCCCCGGTGCACTCGAATCTGGTAAAATGTCCCATTTATTTTATTTTATTTTTATTTTTTTTAAAAATTTGGGGTGGGCGTCTGCGGGAGCTGCCCCCCATCGGGTTACTGTGGAGGAAGAGGACAATCCATACCTTTATGCATTGTACATGCTTACGAAGAGGATTTAGCACCTCGTCATCAACGTAGACGGGGTATATCAGCTTCGGTTAGGTGGGAGAGGGATAGTTTACGTCGTCTCCAGACACGTGAGGATTCTTTTTACGACGAGGAGTATTCAGATGAGGTGGAGAGTGATGACGAGAGTGACGATGGGGGTCGGTATGGGTTGGAGTTGGAGCGGCAGGAGGAGGAGAGGCAGCAGTATGGTAGAGGACGGGGGCGACATGGTAGTTGTTCTTGTGCTGAGTGGGTCATGCAGAAGGATAGAGGTGGTAGGTTTGTGACCGGTGATTCGAGTTCATGTACTGTAGATGTCCGAGCTCAAAAGAAGAAGTGGATTGAGGACGATTGTTGGATCATGACTGGTGTGATGTCTGGTGATCCTTTAGATGACAGCGTCATTCCGAGTTTCGGAGGCCATATCGCCAGACGCATTTGGGAGGGCCAGGATCGGAAAGTTCTCAAGTGTCATAATCGGCACATAGCCTGTACTACATTGCAGGGTTGGCGCTCAGTTTTGATCGATGATATCATGGGGGCCATTAGTGATAACTGATTGGGTCACTTACCTTACAGCATGTTCTCCTGCCTTGACATGCCGTTGATTTTTGCGTTTGTGGAGCGGTGGCAACCTGACACCAACTCTTTCCACTTGACTTTCGGAAGGATGACGATCATGTTGCATGACGTCTTCCAGATTCTGCGCATTCTTGTTGAGGGTTGTATGGTCAGTGCTCGGGCATCGACGCCTGAGCTGAAGAGTTATGTATCAGAGTTGCTCGGGGTGAGTGTCAATGTTGGCGGTGGTGTTAGCATCGACGATGTTGACAACTTTTGCAGACGGGGATGATCACCGCGGACTAAGGATACGCAGTTGAGTGCCTGCATGTTCTTACTTCTCGGATGCGTCTTGTTTATCGACAAGAGCGGTTGCAGATAGGGGTGAGCAAATTTTGGTTCAGTCTGGGCACCCGGACTGAACCAGACTGAATTTTTTCGGTCCGGTCTTCGGTCCGGGGGATACCGAAAATTTGGTCTTCGGTCCGGTTTGGTCCGGTGATTGACATCATATCATGCATATATTTGTGTCTTATATCCTTTATTTTTCGACAAAGCAATGCTACGTAACGCGTTTTATGTTTAAGTTTCAGGAAAAAACATGTTTGGGGAGAATAGGCATAAAAGGACCTAAAAGCAAGAAAAAAGACTGAGTTGTGAGACTAGAGGACTAAGATGCAAGGGAGAAGGACCCGAATGAAAGACCAAAGGATTAATGAGAAAATGAAGAAACTTCATACCATCATGAGGAGTATTTTGGCAATTCGATTCGGCCCTAGATTCCAATAACCAACTTTGGTGCATCAGACAATGGGAAATAAAGATAGACAACAACATTAGAAGACCAGACTCGATCCAAACACCATAGACCGCTAATTAGCGGTCCGGGACCGTTGATTGGAGGTCGGGTCGTCTCTGGATCCGGCAAGCTTCCGACGGATTGTGTATAAGTGTGTTTTATGTCTATTTTTGGTATTGTATTAGTCCCACATCGGGGGATTGCCCCTGATTACCTTTTTCAATGACTATAAATAGAACTCAACATCTTCCCTTGTAATCTACTACATGCTTTGTGGCTATTTTCTATACTTGAAGTGGGGCCTTGGGGCAAATACTCAATTAGGGAAATGCTACTGGTATTGTGAGTCTGAAATTAATAAAAGTTTCTTTGTTATGTTTTGTTTTATGTTGCTTACATGCTTAGTTTAATTTCATTTCAATAATCTTAGTAGACTTAGTTAATATGTTTCCATTCTTAGGATAATAAATAGTTTAATGAATAGTGAGTAGTTCCATCCCTTTTGGGGTTGGAGTTGATGTTTTATACATGCAATAGAGAATGAAAATGAATGCTTTTAGGAAATGTGTTGATAAACAAGAATGTATGCTTGCTTGTTTAGGATAGAACTTGTAACTTGATGGGTTCTTGTCATAACTCTTAGACATCTCTCATGCTTGTTTAGGTTCTCGAATAACCAACTTGTGTATGTTAATGTTAGTCAACTAGGTTAGTACTAGGATTGATAGGTTTTACCATAATCATTAGACACTTCCTATACATGAAAATACAACCTACATTTGTGCTTAATGATTGCATTCTTCACCATCTTCTTGCATGTGTACACTCACTCGACCCCTCAGGGGTCCCTCTTCCTGATTTGCACTTCCACTTTAGGTTCTTTTGATTTAGTTTGCATCGTTAGTTGTTGTTTTCCTTCACATTTCTTCTCACTAGTTTAGTGTAACTTAGACTAGTATATCTACAACTCTTCTCCCCTTTTTCGCCACCTGATTTCAGTCAAACCAGAGGTTGCTCACCTATCTGCGGACGACCTGTACTTGCCTCGTCTCACCGACGACTATGCACTTGCGGTTATAATTAAAACGCTCAAACAAGTTTTTGGCGTCGTTGCCGGGGAGGTGTCAGTCCTGACTCTGGTTTGGACGATTCGAGTGGATTTAATTTTGTTTGTAGTTTTCGTTGTTTCAGGAGACTTGATTGCTCAAGGCACTTCTTGTGAAGAAGTTTGGAGGTCAACATAGACTTTTGTACAACCAATCAACAGCCTGAGACTGCCAACTGGAAGTCTGGTAATCTTTGTTGCCTTTGTAATTTCTTTGGTTTGTTTCTAAAGCTGAGATAGTAGTCTAGGGCTCAATTTGGAATATTCTGACTTTTAGTTTGCCCCCAGATCAATAATCAAAGTCCTTTAATCAACTTGGACCTTAAAATTCCAAGCAAAAGATTAGATTGATTGTCATCTAGGTCATGCATCAATTGTAGACCTTGCACGCATTTGTCTTTTCTTTTACTTTTTTTGTTGTTGATTGCTGGCGTGAGGTACGTGCACCCATTCTCTCATTCATGCATGGTTAAAGCACGCATTAGTTAGTAAGGTGCATCGGGACAAGAGTGAGGTGAGTGTTTGATTGGAGAGTTGCTTGTTAGATTAAGACTCAAAACACTACTAAGGAGGGGTTGTCCCATACAAGATAAGGTTAGGGACTTCATCACCCTTTCCTTCGCCCCAAACACCACACTAATCAAAAGCCTAATCTTAAAATCAAGTAGACATTGGCCCTAAGGATCTCAGGTGCATTAGGAGAGTGATCCGGTCGCGACCGTTATGGCCTGATCGGCGTCAGCCACTCAGTCGATAGTAGGAGAGACGAGATCTCTGAATCTTGTCTCACTTGCTGGGCTTTGTAGTCCTCATCGTAGGGAGGTGAGACGTGTTGAGGCTGCGTGACCTCGTAGTTAGGCATCGTCTAACTGTAAAGACCGATAGCAACCTTAGGTTATTTGAGCCTTGTATGCTTGTGTGCTTCTACCAGTACCGACCCGCCGTAGCATAAGGACTTCTTCCCTTCTCTCTTGAGTCATTCCCTCTCTTGTGTGTCCTCCCGTCTTCACATCTACGCACATTCGATTTTGGTTGTTTAAAAAAAGTTTTGGTTTGTGTGTGCACACCTTTGTGCATGCTTGTATGGGCACGAGACGAGAGTGGCCGTTAGACGAGGTGTGTCGTCAATCCTGCCTCGGTAGTCAATTTCTTGATGCCTTCATCTTCTCGTGTCGCACACAATCCATGTTCCATGGCTGCTCATTACCATGAGGAGGAGCAGATGCTGGACCCACCTGTCCCACTTGTCTTACCTGTTCCACCTGTTCTTGTTCCCGTTTCTCTACGTGATCGATGCTACCCGAGCCATACTGCTCTACCCTCGTGCATCGTATTGCCAGAGGTGAATGGGAACAACTTTAAGGTTAAGCCTTAGTTTATATCAATGCTCCCTCATTTCATTGGGAACGGTGACCCCTATATCTTTCTTAGGGAATTTGAGGAGATCTGTGTTATGTTCAAGCTGCAACAACTTAGCACAGACTCCATCCATCTTAGGCTTGTCCCCTTTGCACTGAAGGATGATGCCAAGAAGTGGTTGTACAGCAACCAGGCGAATGCCTTTAGGACTTGTGATGAGTTTCAATCTGCATTCCTCAAGAAGTACTTTCCAAATCATTGGACTCAAAAACGGAGGAACGAAATCAATTCGTTCTATCAACATGAGACTGAATCATTCCATGCATACTTAGAGAGGTTCAAGGAGCTACTATCCTCATTACCTCACCATGGCATTGCGTTGTGGTGCCTTTGTCAGATTGTCTACGAGGGTCTTCACATTCCGTCCTGAACGCTCCATGAGTCCATGTGTCACGGAGAGTTCTTAGGAAAGGATGAAAGAGGTGCATGAGCTTTCCTAGAAGACCTCACTGAGAAAACCATGAAGTGGGTGAGTGTGAGGGAACCATCATCATCGTCTAGCATAGGAGCGAGGATCGCAAACTCGACTAGATCGGGTGCCGCATTTGCTGTCGATACCACTACGGTCACTGAGGCGCACATGACGGCCTTAATGCGCCGTATGGATTCGATTGAGCTCCAAAACCAGCACGATGTTGAAGGGAATGTGTTCTAAAAGTTTTACTTTTATATGTCAATTATTATGAATTGAATGTGCAAACATTTTGTTCCTTGATTATGGTATTCGTCTTTTGGAAGTGTTAAGGAAGAGGCGCTTGGTCCTTAACCGTAGAGCTCTAAAAGATAAGCGTTTACAATATCAAAAGTTATTCACAATCATGGAAATTAACATGGAACATTAATTATCGAGATAAGATTGTCGTGTTGGTCATCGATTGTTGTAACTCTACAAATAATTGACGACATGAGTATATAAAAGAGGAAAATATTACTTTTATATATTCAATAGACCTAACAAGTAAAATATTATAGAATTGTGTTTCGTGTCATTAATGTTTTTACTGTGTCTTGGATCCTAAGATATGAGACTTATATCTTTTCACTCAAGAAGTGCTTAATTTGATTATTGTCAAAAGCTATCAATGAGTGTAGTGATAAAGACAATAGTTGGTTAAGCATGACTTGTGCTGGAAAAGATAGCTAGTCAAACGATTGTCATTGTCCCTCTTAATTGAGTGATGATATTAGTGGGCCCCTTGATAAAGAAAAATTATAATGTGCACAATGTAACTTGAGTTAAGTTACATGGTTATAATTAGCTTAAAGAGATCAAAAAATGAATATAATACAAAGATGACACATTTCTACTTTGTATATATTCTTAATATCATGAGGCAAGGGAGGGACACAAGTGGTGCACTTACATCAATAAATGGATCGTGTTTTGGTTCGGGTGGAACAAAGACATCTATGCTAATTGGGTAACTATAAAGTGTAGCTAGATACCGCTTATAGTTTGAGATATTAAATGTTTAATATCACTGTCAATTTGGCTTAGATCCTCCTATAGGTCACACCACAAAACTGGGAAACAAGAGGTTTGATTTTAAGTTCATATGATGTGTCGGGTTTCATGTGAAACTATGACACATGTGGTGAATTAATTAAAATTAATATGTCATAAGAATTGACATAATTGGAATCATAATAAATTCATATGAGGTATATATATTATGGGGTGTAATAATTTAATATTACATATGATAACATATATAAGATGTGAATTTGCTAAAAACCCAAAAGATCAAATTTTGTTGGAAATAAATCCATAATTTGGCAAAGGCAAAATCGGGGTCAAACACGGTGAACCGTTCAGGGTTCGGTCGACCGGGGTATCTTCGGATCGGTTAACCGAATAGGGAGCGGGTAAACGCAATTGGTTGACCGAAATTGTCTTGAGTGCCTGGACAATCGGGTTTGGTTAACCGAGTGTGCACGGTCAACCAAGAAGTAGTATTTTTGGTAGACCGAAGGTGACACGGTCATCCGATGACTATGTCCCAGTTGCGATTCTGGTGGATCAACGGTAGACCGAGTAAAAGACATGGTTCGTCCGAATTCTTCCAGGGAATTTTTCTCATACGGATTCGGTCGACCGTCTATCTCACGGTGCACCGAACACGTGTTATAACTGAACGGTTCGGTTGACCGAGTTATACTCGGTCCAGCAAACAAGAACGATTCTGCCTAAATTATTAAGAGTTAATTAAATCATCGGTGAATTAATTCTAGATTTAATTAAAACGTTTTTTGTGGGTGCTAATGTGGAAATTAGAGATTATTTTTAGGAGAGAATAAACAAGGGATCATGGCTAAAGAATAGCTCTTGATAAGGATGTTTTGGGAGACTATAAAAGGACCCTTACTCCTACTTGTTTAATACTAGTGCAAAAATTCTTTCTCTCATTAATCTCTCCCTAATCACCACGAAAATCTCTTAGTAAATTTAAGTTTTAGAGATAAGAATCTCAGGAGCTTAAAGAGGGGTTAATAGCTAGATTCTAAACCTTATTAGAGATTGATTGGCTAGCTCCTTTCTCTCTAATCTTGTTTAGAGTTTGGTGAACACTCGGAGGCAATTCCCTGGACGATTCAAGGAGCAACGCGACTCCGAATCTTCAATAGGGTTTTAGAGAACCTTTAGGTACGATTCTACCTTTGTGATTTATTTTAATAAATGTAGGGTTGCATGTTATTAGAATAAACACAAAGTAATGTACATAGAAATTGTTGAAAATATTAAATCGATCTTGTATGTTGTATTAATTTTTTTAAATATATACATACATGGGGACACAAAATCCTACAGATGTGTCACATGTGTCTGCATCTGGTCCAGTTCCCTGTCATCTATTTGGTAGGATAGGTCATCTAGGAGGTGAGTGTGCATCCATTCCTCCTGAGATGGAATATGTCAATGTCATCTATGATAGATCCAAGAATGACCCATATTCATCATCATATAACCCTAGAGGGAGGAATCACCCTAATTTTTCATGGAACCAAAACAATGCCCTAGGTGGTCCTTCATACTTCTCTCGACCACCTAACCGACCACACCAACCGCTCATGCATTCACAGTCTCATCACCAACCCCAAGCTCAAAGCACCAACCCATCAGGTTTCCCAAATTCTAACAACTTGGAAACCCGGTTTAATTCCCTTGAGAACTTAACTCGTGGACTTGAGAACTCTGTAAAAAATTATGTCATCCACAAGTCAAGTCCTCACTTCAAATCAGCAGACCATCAAATCTCTCGAGCTTCAGATGGGCTAATTGACTCAATCTGTACACAAGAGAGAGAGAGGGACTCTACCGAGTCAACCTGTGGTTAACCCCGTGCTCAACATCAATTGAACACACAAATGGCAAGTTCGAGACCTCATGGGCAACTGAATAGTTTGGAAGAACTTGTCGATCGTGTTAATGTCATTGTGACCCTGAGAAACGGGAAACAGGTTGACAACCAAATTTTCATGCCACAACCACCATCTATGCAGCATGTGAAACCCCTCTGTGGGAATGGTGGTGAGAAGGAGGTTGAGGGTGAGGGTAATACACCAACCCCTCCTTCTTAGGCATCTCCGAAAACCTACGTGCCAAAGGCTCCATATCTTAGTAGGTTGTCTAAAAAACAGAATGACAATGTGGATAAAATGCTGGAGATATTCAAGAAAGTGAATGTCAACATTCCTTTATTAGACATGATTCAACAAATAACTCCCTATGCAAAATTCCTGAAGTATCTTTGTACGACTAAGAGGAAAACCAACATCCCTAGCAAAGCCTTTTATGATGGCTAATGTGAGTTCGATCATTTCGAACTCAACGTACGTAAAATTGAAAGACCCGGGAAGTCCAACAATTTCATGTGTCATTGGGGATTCTCACATTAATAATGTCTTGCTAGATCTAGGATCGACGGTTAACCTCTTATTAGCTTCTGTGTATGAGCGATTAAGTTTAGGCAAGCTCAAACCTACAAAAACAACTTACAGCTGGCTGATCATTCGATCAAAGTCCCAATGGGGGTCATCGAAGATGTCCTAATCAAGGTCGGCAATTTCATATTTCATGTTGACTTTGTCGTCCTTGAGACTGAACCAGTCAAGACTACCAATTCTCAGATTCCATTGATTTTGGGTAAACCTTTTCTGGCAATGTCAAATGCCTTAATCAATTGTCGAACTGGACTCATGAAAATGTCGTTCGGGAACTTGACCGTGACATTCCATGGTTCAATATGTCTAGGCAGTCGGCATCTTTCGAGGATCCCATAGAAATTAATCTTATCCGGGACATGGAAGAAGTAGAAGAAGAGTACCCCTTGATTCTTGAAAATCTAAATGCTTACATCATGGATGATTCCGATCATGGAGAGGACGGGGGTGAGTTGAGCGATGATGTGCATGTTATTCAGTACATGCGAGCTTCTCCTATCTTACATCTCGAGCTAGATATCACGCCTCACCTTGAGCAACCACCTACAATTGAGCTTAAAGAGCTCCCTAAGGAACTGAAACCGTGTTTCTTGGTCCTGATAGGTCATTTCCGGTGATTATTTCATCGACGTTGACTGGTGATCAGAAAGAACGTCTAATTTGAGTCCTAAAGGAGCACAAATCAGTCATTGGGTGGTCCTTGAAGGACATTAAAGGGATAAGTCTCGACGTCGTGCAACACCACATCTTTATGGAGGATGAGGTACGACCACGTCGCAACCCACAAAGCCGTCTAAATCGAGCCACGACAAAAGTAGTTAAGAAAGAGATCATCAAGTGTTTAGATCATGACATCATTTTTCCCATTTCGGACAGTGTTTGGGTAAGTCTTGTCCAGGTTGTGCCCAAGAAGTCAGGTATCACTGTTGTCCAGAATGACAACAATGTACTTGTACCCACACGACTTCAAACTGTGTGGAGAGTCTGCATTGACTATAGGAAGTTGAACGCGGTCATGCGTAAGGACCACTTCTATCTGCCTTTCATTGACAATATGTTGGAGAGACTCGCCGGGCACGCCTATTATTGTTTCCTCGATGGCTACTCGGGGTACAATCAAATCTCAGTTGCTCCTGAAGACCAAAAGAAAACCACATTCACATGTCCCTTTGGGACGTTTGCCTTTCAGACTATGCAATGCACCAGCAACATTCCAACGTTGCATGTTGAGTATCTTTTCTGACATGGTCGAGAACTTGCTTGAGATTTTCATGAATGATTTCTCAATTCATGGCACCTCCTTTGATGAGTGCTTGCACCATCTGAGGCTTATTCTCCATAGGTGTTCGGAAACGAACTTAGCCCTTAATTGAGAAAAGTGTCACTTCATGGTTACAAAAGGCATCTTTCGGGTCATGTGGTATCTTGTGATGGTATCGAGGTGGATAGGGCAAAGATTGAGCTTATTTCTAAGCTTCTGCCACCCACCTCGGTAAAAGAAATACAGTCATTCCTTGGACACGCCGGTTTTACGGGCGGTTTATTAAGGATTTCAGCAAGATAGCTCGCCCCTTGACGAGCTGGCTTGCTAAAGGTACCTCTTTTGAGTTCACACCCGAGTGCATGACTGCGTTTGAGTTTCTGAAGCGTGAGTTGACCTCCGCTCCTATTATTAAGGCACTAGTATGGACTCTACCGTTTGAGCCGATGTGTGATGCATCTGACTATGCGATAGGAGCAGTTTTGGGTCAGAAAGTCGACAAATTGCCTCATGTGATCTACTATGCAAGTCGTACTCTCAATGACGCCCAGCTCAACTACTCCGTTACTGAGAAAGAGTTCCTCGCAATCATATTTGTGTTGGAAATTTTTGCCAGTACCTCATTGGGTCGCACGTCATCATCTGCACTGATCACTCAGCTGTTCGCTACCTTTCGTCTAAAAAGGATGCGAAACCCCGTCTTCTGCGTTAGATCTTGTTGTTGCAAGAGTTCGACCTTGAAATACGGGACAAGAAGGGATGCGAGAATGTCGTGGCAGATCACCTCTCTCGCATCCCAGTTAATCTTTCACCGGACCCACCAGTGAACGAGTTCTACCCTGATGAGAACCTTATGCCAATAGCCTCACCCCCTGGTTCACTGACATTGTGAACTATTTAGCAACCAGGGAGGTGCCAGCTCATTGGACAAAAAATGAGAAAGCTAAGTTCAAGTCATTAGTCGAGCACTTCTACTAGGATGACCCTTACTTATTTAAGTATTGTGCTGATCAAATCATAAGAAGATGCATTCATAACGACGAGATTCAGAGTGTCCTGCCCTTTTGCCATAAGGAGGCATGTGATGGGTACTTCGGTGCCAAGAAAACTGCTGCCAAAGTGCTCCAATGCGGTTTCTATTAGCCCACTTTGTTCCAAGACGCTTTTGCATTTTGCAAAGCATGCGATAGGTGCCAACGTATGGGCCTCATTGGAAGACATGATATGATGCCACTCAATCCTATCTTAGTGGTTAACATCTTTGATGTATGGGGCATCAATTTCATGGGTCCTTTCCCCATGTCCCTGTTGGTTTTTTGGCCTTAATCCTTGTTTTGATGATTTAATCAACCTAATCTTAATCATACGTAATGTAGAGTAGCACACATATTGCATTGCATATATATTGCATGTGCTAACCTCTACAGGTGATCAAGACTCATGGAAGGAAGGAAATCAAGTCAAGATTTGTAATAAAGCTATATGAAGACTTGTAATCTTGATTTTATTTTGAGTCTTAGGAATATGTGTAAATTGAGCATACAAGAGCTAAAAACTTATCACATACACACTAGGTTCCTTAGAGAAGTCACACACAAAATTTCACCTTATTTGGACTTCATTAGATCACCCAAACCTTAGTCGGAAATCACTTAAAACCTAAACCCAGATTTCCTGTGTGAATTGGTCGACCGAACCAGTTCTCAGTTCGACCGGTTTATAACAGACTCTCCACAGTGATTTTACCGAACTCTACCGGTCGACCGGTTCTACCTTTTCGATCGACCGATCCCGGATTTTAATATGGCCGTTTTTCTTGTCGTATTCCTATAACGGTCGTATTCGTATAAAACAAACTTAACCCACAAATACATTCGGTAACCGGTCGAACGACGACCTTGTTTCGGTCGACCGGTTGAATATTTCTTCAAGAAACAAAATTTCCTGCTATCGGTCGACTCATTCTTCGTTCGACCGTTCACCTTTATCTCAACCGAATCCCCTGAACGGTCGAACGCCCCTTACTTTGGTTCGACCGATTCACTAAAGTAGAGTTAAGTTCTAGCTCGTTTGTCCGACCGAATATACTTTTGTTCGACCGTTCTCCTTGAAATCAAGTGAACAGTCGACCGGTTTAGTAGTTTCGGTCGACCGGTTATGGACAGATTTGGAGCCTGATTTTCTGCTTTGTGTATCTTACACAAAACCCAACCAAATCTATCCCCAACGGCTAGAACACCTTAGGAGCTTATGAATAGAGGATCAAGACTTGTTGTTAACACAACTCTCCAACTCCAATTGTCCCAATACATTAGAGAGAAACCTCAATCCTCAAAGCTCCCATTTCTACACTCTATAAGCCTAAACTTCACACACTTGATCAGTTACTCATCCTACTCAAAGTGTGCTCAATTAGAGAGTGAATCCCACTCAGTTACTTGTGTTTGTCAAGAGAGCAAGGGTCTTGGTGAAAGCCCAAGACACGAGTATAGACTTCAGTGAGAGCCCGAAGTGATCCTCTCGGATTTTGAGAGGTGGAGCCAAGCTCGGCGAGGGTTGTTCGCGAGCTTGAAGACTTGCAAAGGCGTTCTCTCCCGGCCCGGAATGGGGAGTGGTTAGTGAAGACGTAGGCGGAGCTCGCGGAGTCGAGCGGAGCTTACAAGAGAGGACTAGGACCCGGGTGGGGTGCCGAACCTCTATAAAAACGCCGTGTCTCTTTGTGGTTTGCATTTTCTGTTAATTTTCATTACTTGTTTTTAAATTTGTTTCCGCTGCGTTTATTGTTTGATTAGTTAGGGATTAGCTTAATAGTGATTAGTGGACCCATAACCCACACGATCCCACAGTCCCATGGTCACACCTACATTCTTGTGGCAGTTGATTATGTGTCGAAGTGGGTTGAAGCAATACCAACTCGCACTAACGATAGCAAGATTGTGATCAAATTTCTTAAAGAACACATCTTTGTGCGGTTTGGGACACCTCGTTGTATCATAAGTGATCAGGGGACACACTTTGTGAACCAATCCCTCAAGGCAATGTTGAGGAAATATTCCATCACGCACAAGTTGGCCACACCATATCATCCTCAAACCAGTGGCCAGATGGAAATTTCCAACCGTCAACTCAAGCAAATTCTTGAGGAAATGGTTAATGCTTCAAGAAAAGATTGGTCGGTTAAGCTTAATGATGCATTGTGGGCCTTCTGCACCGCGTTTAAAATCGACATTGGCATGTCCCCTTACCAGCTAGTTTATGGCAAAGCTTGCCATCTTCCGGTAGAGCTTGAGCACCGGGCATTATGGGCAATCAAACATCTTAACATGAATCTTGATGTTTCCCTTGCCAATCACAAGCTAGACCTCAACGAGTTGGAGGAGTTGAGAAATGAAGCATATGAAAATGCCAAGATCTGCAAGTCCCGCACCAAAAAAATTCACGACCGCTTGGTCAGAATCAAAAACTTCACGGCGGGACAAAATGTCTTGTTGTATAACTCTCGCCTCCACTTGTTTCCGGGGAAACTTCAGAGTCGTTGGTATGAGCCCTCTATTGTTTTAACCGTCTCCCCCTCATGGGTCGGTTGAGGTTCAAAACCCAAGGAAAGGGGACATGTTCAAGGTTAATTGACAACGCCTCAAACCATATTTGGAAGGGACCACGACAGAGGTCGAGGTGGAAGTCGTGTGTTTACACGAACTCCCTGTGGATGTGGTCACTTGATATGATCCATCCATTCATTTGGTTGTACATATCAAAACAAAAAAACTGAAAAAGAAGAAAAGAAAAAAGTGTCTTTTGGATATTTTCCATTATTCTTTGTTAAAAACGCGTTTTCGTTGCCCTACCCATCATCCACCCAACGAAAAACACGTTTTTATTCTCCAGGCCACCACCCCCGAATCCTTTTCTCTGATCTCACAAATAGACTGCTAACCAGCGGTTCCAGACCGCTAATCAGGGGTCTGTTGTGGAGATTTACTCTTCTGTCTTTGTTGGGGCGTGCGCGGTTGTGTCTGCTGTCAGTTTTGTGGGGTTGAACTTTTGTTTGCTGCTGGAGTCGACGTGTTGTGGTCTCCACCCATTGAGTGTCGTGTTCGTTCTCGCCACCGCGTGTTCCGCCATTAAGGTTCACCAAGGTAGGTGCAGGTATGGTCAGTCCACATTTAATTCCAGAACTTAATTTTGCCTCCCTGATTCGCGAATTCGGAGAACCCTTCTACGATAGAATCGTAGCCAAAGGGTGGCATCATTTGTTGTATGAGGGTGACGAAACCATGTATGTAGAACCTCTCCTACATGAATTCTCTTCTAAACTTGAGTGTGACCAGACCGGACAACTCGAGTTTCGGGTTACTCTTAGAGGGGTGAAACACACTATGACACCCCAATTTATCTCTGACGCGACTGGAATCCCCTTAGTCGATGATCTCGTGCCCACCCGTGACATTAATTTTTACCGATCTATGCTTGGGCGTGGCCAACCCATTTCATCGCATGGGGGAATACCCAATGCACATATATACTCCAATGTGCACATTGTAGCCAGGTGGGTGTGTAGAAATGTGTTGGGCCAAGAGCGGACCTCCACATTCTTCACACCTAGTTTGCGAATAGTGTATAGTCTCATGGATGGTTCACCTCACTGCATTTGTCGAACATTGTTCGACATTTTGGTGAATGCCAAGCTTAAAGAAATACACAGTTTGCCTACTCTGGTGACCGAATTGTGTGGCATGTTGGACATCCCACGATTTGAGCACTTGCTGCGGTGCCAAGGCATCGACCTCGAGGTAGTGAAGATGACCCCGTCATTTCGCCATTGCCTTCCGGAGACATGGGTGCCTGATTACATGGAGGAGGATGTTAGAGCCAGCTCCCCAAACTCATATGTGAGCTCGGGGATGCTCTTTAACACTGACATTTCTGAGATGACGGTTGAGCAGCAAAACGTCATTTTAACCAAGCAAAACCGGAAGATTTATAGGAAATTGTCGGCTCTTGAGCGAGGTGCCTCTTTGAGAACCTCAAGCCACCATCATTAGTTCGGTACACCTTATCCATTCATTGGCGTCATTCTGTCATACATTGAGGACAATGCATGGATTAGGTGTGTGGGTGTTTTCACGTTTGTACATATTTTGTGTGTCTTTTGTTTTATTTCATTTTCTTTTGTTTGTATTGCTAGGGTCATGTTAGTGTGTTGCATTTAATATTGATATATCTGCTTGTCATGATCCTTGGGTGACTTGTCTTCTGTTGCTTGCCTAGTGCTTTAAAATTTTCACTTTTCTTTCAAAATCTTCATGTGTTTGCGAAAGAAAGTTTTTTGTGAGTTTTGCGTGTGTTTAGCATGTGCAAAACCCTTGAGAGGCAAAGTCAAAAGAAATCTCCCAAAATTGTCTTGAACATGATGCATTAGGATATCTAGTATACTGGCTTTACGTGTTATCGAGTCATAAGGATGTACCACGATCTTCCCTCGGGGGGCGACTAATCATAGGGTTTCAGTACTCAAACAACTAAAGAAGTCCATCATGAATCTAGTGAGTCAAATAACTTGTGTCTGTTAGTATAAGGAAGTTTGTCGTAGTCAGAGACACTTAAAATCTTGTGGTGAAACTGTAAGTGTAGGGGTTTTGGTTCCCATTTAGATAAATAAATAAGTGGTGTTCTCTCTTCTCGCCTGGCTCCTACCACTCGGGAAATTAGGTCCGAGGGGACTTAGTGCCTGGTGCTTTCGAGTCATGTGACTTGGGATGCACCGACCGAACTCCCGTTACACGGGTGGTAGGGATCGCTCTATGTGGAGATTTGGGGGAAGGTGTACGTGATAGTGTAAGTCCTCACAGGCAATGATGCACGAAACCCGACCCTGGGAGAATCAAACACCAACCAATTTAATGCTCCAAAGAAAGAAAGAAATATTGAATGAAGAAAAGAAGAAGACGAAGAAGAAGAAAGAGTCAAATAAGAACGTTAATGGACTTTACACAATGTATCACTCTAAGAAGTTAAGGTTGTCCATGTCCTTCACTTAAGTCCTAAGTTAACTTTCACGAATGACTCATTAGGCTAGGTGTGTGGACTGATTACATATATAGAGTCAGCCCGTACAATTACCGCGTCCAATGATCGACGAAAATCAGTCCATCGAGTCATGTTTCTAGGTTTATTAATGCATCAATGCTCGGATTTCGTGGGTATATCTGCTGAAAACCCTCAGGAGACAACAGACCTCCTGGCGACAAGGAGATTTAATGGTTTGTTGCACGTGCTAAGTGCAACCGTGATTCCTACGAAAGTGAGTTAGGATTTCCCCGTTTTCCGTATGTTTTTTACTTTCTTTCACTTTTTCTATCTTTGTTTTGCTCGGGACTAGCAAAAGTTAGGTATGGGGGTATTTGATTGACATCATATCATGCATATATTTGTGTCTTATATCTTTTATTTTTCGCCTAAGCAATGTTACGTAACGAGTTTTATGTTTAAGTTTCAGGAATAAACAAGTTTGAGGAGAATAGGCATAAAAGGACCTAAAAGCAAGAAAAATGACTGAGTTGCGAGACTAGAGGACTAAGATGCAAGGGAAAAGGACCTAAATGAAAGACCAAAGGACCAATGAGCAAATGAAGAAACTCCATACCATCATGAGGAGTATTTTGGCAATTCGATTCGGGCCTAGACTCCAATAACCAACTTGGATGCATTAGACAATGAGAAATCAAGCTAGGCAACAACACCAGAAGACCAGGCCCGATCCAGACTCCATAGACCGCCAATTGGCGGACGAGTCGTCTATGGATCCGGCAAGCTTCGGGCAGATCGTGTATAACTGTGTTTTTTGTCTATTTTTGGTATTGTATTAGTCCCACATCAGGGGATTGTCTCTGATTACCTTTTTCAATGACTATAAATAGAACTCAACATCTTCCCTTATAATCTACTACATTCTTTGTGACTATTTTCTCTACTTGAAGTGAGGCCTTGGAGCAAATACTCAAGTAGGGAAATGCTACTAGTATTATGAGTCTGAAATTAATAAAAGTTTCTTTGTTATGTTGCTTCTTTTATGTTGCTTGCATGCTTAGTTTAATTTCATTTCAATAATCTTAGTAGACTTAGTTAATATGTTTTCCTTTCTTAGGATAATAATTAGTTTAATGAATAGTGAGTAGTTCCATCCCTTTTGGGGGTGGAGTTGATGTTTTATACATGCAATAGAGAATGGAAATGAATTCTTTGTATGAAATGTGTTGATAAACATGAATGTATGCTTGCTTGTTTAGGATAGAACTTGTAACTTGATGGGTTCTTGTCATAACTCTTAGACATCTCTCATGCTTGTTTAGGTTCTCGAATAACCAACTTGTGTATGTTAATGTTAGTCAACTAGGTTAGTACTAGGATTGATAGGTTTTACCATAATCATTAGACACTTCCTATACATGAAAATACAACCTACATTTGTGCGTAACGATTGCATTCTTCACCATCTTCTTGCAAGTGTACACTCACTTCACCCCTCAAGTGTCCCTCTTCCTGATTTGCACTTCCACTTTAGGTTATTTTGATTTAGTTTGCATCGTTAGTTGTTGTTTTCCTTCACATTTCTTCTCACTAGTTTAGTGTAACTTAGATTAGTATATCTACAACTCTTCTCCCCTTTATCGCCATCTGATTTCAGTCAAACCAGAGGTTGCTCACCTCTCTGCGGACGACCCGTACTTGCCTCGTCTTCAACGATGACTGTGCACTTGCGGTTATAATTAAAACGTTCAATCATCCGGTCCCGGACCGAACCAAGATTTTGTGGGTAAAATTCGGGTTTTGGACCGAACCGGACCCAACCGACCCGAATTTATTTGATCCGCTCTTCAGTCCGAAGGTCCCAAAAATTCGGTCTTCGGTCCGGTCCGGTCTGGTTCGGACCGAAGCTCACTCCTAGTTGCTAAGTCAGACCACACGACCAATTGGAGGGTAGAGATCAAGATACCATTGGTCAGTAGTCATGGGGGTTAGCGACGTTGGCATACTTGTATCGCCAGTTGAGGATAACGAGTTGTGTTGATTGTTGTGTTATTGCGGGTTGTCTTACGCTGCTGCAAGCTTGGATATATGAGTATTTTCCTCATTTCCGCCCGCATCGGGAGCGGAAAATCATAGAATCGGGTCATCCTTGTTCGCGTATTTAGGTTGTTCGGACCGAGGATAAGAGTGATGGGCTACTCCATTCAATTCATAGATGACTAGATCAGATGACTGCATCGCAGGTATAAAACTTTATACCATTCACGTTTATTTAATTTTATTTTTATTATTATTAACGTATAAACGTTTAGGTGAAGTGGTTGCCCTATGTTCCTGAGCCTGCTACGGCTGTGCCGATGACTTTATTGATGGGTGTTATTCATTATCGGGATATCATGGAGTCTTATTTGCCTGATCGCGTCTTGCGTCAATTAGGGTACGTTCAGGTTATCCCGGTTGATATCCCGACGCCAGAGCATGTCGTGCGGTCTGTGACTGCGACGACGTACGACGTCAGGTACAACGCTTCAAGCGCAGAATTGGTTTGGAGGACATTTCCGAGAGGAGGCCAACTTCACCTTGGCGATCTCACACGTAGTCGCGACCCCTCCACTTGTCATGCAAATTATTTAGATTGGTTCGGTAGGTTCTCACATCCCCGAGACCTGGGAGACCACTAGATAGGACATGTGGTGATGCAGTAAGTTTTTGTAAATTATTTTTTATTTGTATTGTATATTTTGTTTTCTTGTTAATGTACACTAATTTTGATGTTATATCCAGTGTATGAGTAGAGCGATACGGCTTGCGCAGCCGCTCTTGGAGAAGAGGGACATGATGCTGGACGACGACACGAGAGCTGCATGTGTAGATTGGGATAGCCTCATAGAGGCGTGGAACAGTCAGTTGGGCATTTCGGACCACGATTCGGATGATGAGTTGTAGTCGGCTTGTACATTATTTACTTTATTATCTGTTGAACTCTTATTATTTGTATTTGCTTACTTGTTGTACGCTTATTATTTATTTCTGACGAACATATCTTCTCCCTATTTTCTATATTTGATGCATTTTAAATTTGAAATCTAATAAAAACAACACGATAAGAAAACAACACGAACAAATTACACATTTTAAAAGAACAGTGATTTAACCAATACATTACAAATTACAATCAAAATCTACTACGTAACTGGTCCTAATATCCTCTCCTACTTTCATACTCCACCTCCCATCTAGACACACTCTCGTCTCGCATTTGAAACCACAAGGTCGCTATAGGAGGTACTGGAAATCTCTCAGTTAATTCTAAGCGAATGTAATGTCTATAACTCCCTAAATGAGCAATAATCAACTCTCTGCATGACTTCGTCATGGTAAACGGACTCTCCCAAGGTAGAACTGTAATACACGGGTACAACGAACCATCCGTTCTCAGTGAGAAAGACATAATTGCACACTTGTAAAAATTGGCAATCGGGAACAAGTTGCACCAAATCTCCATATAGTGATCCTCACCACAAGGTCCTCCATCCCAAACAATTCGCTGACGAGCTTGTACCACACTGTCATAATAAATGTGCTCATAAAGGGATGCACCCCTATCTCATTAGAAATCGCACGACGGGAGTAAAACCAATTGTCTTGTCCATCGTGGAAAACATCAGCAACACATCGAAATCCACAGTTGCCATCAGCAGCACGTACATCATTCCACCTCTCCGGAAATCGTAAGATGATTCCTGGCAGTATATAAAACATATGGGAAGTTATCGACGTCAATCCGTCTGGACACTACAAGATGAAAAAATAGAAAAGTTATATATAATAACTGGAAGAACATGTTTACTGGGAAAAAAATAACAAAGTAATAATAATAAAAGGAAACATATCGTCATACCAGATCATGTACTCATGTTTACGGACGATCAAAACGAACTAGAAGATCAACCATGACCCCTGCTCCGTCTACTAGAAGATCGACCACGACTTCGCTCAGCATACGCAATGGCACTCGGGTCCCGACGTGTCAACTTTCCCCTTGGTTGACCTCATACCTTAGTATTTTTTGCGGGCTCAAGATAATTCGACTGATCGGGGTGTAACTGCGCGTATAAAATACGAGAGGCACTACGAATTACTACAGGGTCGCTCCCCGAAATCTCATCAACGAAGTTTCGAAAATGCTCGACGTCTTGTGATGACTGATTCACAAACTCCGACATCTGAACTCCTTCTCCAATGACAAGTGTTTTCCAAAATGGATGAATCTGCTCTAAATAAATTCTTTCGCCTGACTCAATACAACCGTGCATGGTACATGCACAAAGAATCTCATGTGATGTCAGAAAAGCACACCCACAACGATATTAAACTTGATTACTTAAGTCTTGCATTCTCTGCAACTCCTCACACAATAACGACAAGCAGTGATGCGAAATTCGACCATTTATATGTTGATACAAAGCATTTCTGTAGTTAGTCAAATTTCGATGTCTCGACTCTTCAAGAAAGTTTTGAATATTCGTCAGCTGCATTTCAAAAGTCGCGTTCATGCGGTCAAAAAGATTGTCCAGAGCTGCAGTCGATGTAGTGATCCACTCTTTAAGAGTCGAATGAACGCTTTCGACCCTACAGTTCGTAGTGTTGCCGAAATGAAGGACTTTGTTCGTCCAATTCAACACAAAATTTTCTTTATGCACTAACCACGTGTCTTCCAGATACTCCGTGATAGCTGATCAAGAATGAAAAGAATCTTTCAAATTATGGACAACTCTATCATACTCAGTTTCTGAAGTAGAAAGCATGAGTTTCATCCACTTACCACACTTCAAATTCTCTGCAAATTGCTTGTTCTTTCCAAATACGTGGTATGCGTAGTTGTATACGTCTTTGTTGATATGCCAGGTGCAAAGTAAATGAACAAACTCAGGAAAAACCTCTCTCACTGGTCGCATAAGCCCTAACTCCCGGTCCGTTATTATTGCAGTAGGGCTGACAATACCCAATAATAGATCTCGCAACTTCTCCAACACCCGCTGATAACTAGACTTGGTCTCATCCTTCATAACCGCATAGCCGACATGGAAGTTCATGTTTGTTGGTGTCACCCAACCATCTCAAACAAAGACATCTTGTACTTGTTCGTTTTGTACGTTGAATCCATACAGATTACGAAAGAGTATGTGTGCAACAACTAAACTGACGTAGGATGTGCCAAAAATGCGTGAGTGACGACATTAGTTTCTTCATCCGCCATAATCCAATGTAAGTACTGATACTGCACTGTCTGGTGTAGAAACTGCTGAGCGGGATTCCTATCTTCAAATTTCGTCATCCTCGTGTACTCTCCGAAATTATAAATGTGTCTCTGATTGGGATTATTCTCTGGGAATTTCTCTTTTACCGCCAATAAGATGTTACGTGGTTTCGCTTGTGCCTCAGTCATATCACGATCAATTTTCTTGGCCCCAGGACTTAGACCGCTCATCTGTCGGTGACCTTCTGGATAAACTGCAAGTTTGTGGTTGTGTTGACCATGAGTACTATTAGAAACTACGACTCATCCATCATGCTCCCGTCGCTCGACCACATTTATCAAAAACGACAACTGCAACCCTTTCTTTTCGTGTTCTTCCGTACTGCAATATTCATATCCCGACAACCCATTTCATTTTTGCGATCACATCTCATATAACAATTCATCCGATTATCTGATTGTGATTTATAGGATGATATTACCAAAAAAATCGGCTCCAATGACAACTTGTTTTCCCCATTTATTTGCGTCATCGATTGTTGGGAATACTTGTGTACTTACAAAAAGCTCACTATAATTGATTCCATCACCACCGAAATCTTGCAACGGAACCTGAAATAATTTAAAATAACACAATCATGGGGGTGGCGGCTTACACAGACACCCGACACGATTTTTTTTTATCAGACTTACTTCACCGAATCTAGACACTTCACGAGATATTTTCGTGGTGTTGGTACTGGTAAAGTGAGGAAAACGTAGACATAAGCTTTAGTTTAAGAGACGGGACGAAATGAGTATTAAATGAATTTTGAAAGACAAAATGTTAATTAAACGGACGATTTAAATAATTTTGGGACGACCAATAGTAATTCCCTGGAATAATCCACAGTGAGCTAAATTAAGCAAGACCTAAACCATCCACACTGCATGGACGGAAGTGGACCCCACATGTTAGCATGTGCACCGAGATAAATTTTCTGAGTGTACCGCGCCAACTTTTACATTCGCATGTGCAAAAGATCTACTATCGTTGTTTGGAAAGTGCACCTCCGGAACAAACCCAAAGAAAAATTCATCATGAATCTTTATCTTACCTTTTAGCATTTTCTAGTAAAACCAAAAAATATCATCATAAACCTTCATCTCGCTTTTTAACATTTTCTAGAACTTTAAGGGTGGTGTGGTTGCAAAATATCCAAAAATGTCGACCAACCATATCATGCGCTACCTAAGTATATTGAAGAGAGAGAACTGATATATGCGTATACTTTTTCTTGGAGGATGGAATTTGTAGGTTCGTCTTAAACCATAGTTTGTTAAATAAATAAAATTTAAATCTTAAGATAAAATCACTTTTAATTTGTAACTTTATGGAGAAAAGGACAGTCAACTTTTCAAGGGCAAGTCCATTATTTTTGTTCAAAACTTAACTTGGAAAAACGCTCACCAGTTTACAAGAAGGACCTCAACTAACAAAAGTGTTAATCATACTTTCTACTCTTCAGTCTTCACCTTAAAGGCTTAAATCATCTCCCCTGTCATTTTCATTGTGCAATTTAAAATTGAAAAAAATATTGATTTTTTTTGTTTGAAATTGGACATGTTTGGGAAATAATTCTCAAATGAGACCTATTGCCAAGCGGGTCAGCCTGTTTGTTCACAAAGAAAAAAAAACTGCCGGACCCGACCCCCTTGAAACGGGCCGGACTAGAGCCCATCTCATTTAGCTCCCCGAGTCGGCGGGCTTGGGCTGGCCCGTCCCGTTACCCAGCTTTAGTTGTAAGAGCTCTTATAGCTAACTTGGTTGTGACACTCAAAATTAAGATAATTTAAAGTTGATTTTTTAAAATCAAACTTAATCACATGTATTGTTATCTCTTAAGCTATAACATATTAACATTTTAGGACAATCGAAGTTAATTTCACCATTGATCTAAAATGCTCATATTTTAACGGTTGAAATTTACTGAATTTTGAAGTGTTCGGATCAAGGTTTACAATGATCTATTTGATCTAAAAAAATTACCACATGTTCCTTATATGTGGTATATCACACCCATAAATTTTCATTGAAAAAACTAACTGGAAGTGCCTGAAAATGCGGTGTCACGACCAAGATGGACCTACAACCCCATTTTTTCCATATAATATGTATGTATGTATGTATGTAGGATTTGAAAGAACTGAGTGGTTACATGAAACCAATACAATTAGTGGTTAAAAAATAATTTATTTTGAAAGAAAAAAAATCTTTGAAATTTAGCATTACATTTTGTCTCTTGTAGGTATATGATACATGTCTCTAGTAGTATTCACACTTCCTATATTGATTGTTGTCTTTCGAGTTAGACACATTCACGTCATTTTTATAGATATAATATATATATATGCATGTATGTTGGATTGATTGGACAGAACCGAGTGGTTACATGGAACCAATACAAGGAGTGGGGACGCATGTTTGTATTATTGATTGAGAACATGCTTGGAATTTGGAACCTCATCGCATTCGGATAATATGACTCGAATACCTACTGTATCCGATTTCGAATCTGAATACCATATTCTATTATCAAATTCGAATTCGAATCCGAATTCAGCACAACTATCCGAATTCGAATCTGAAACTTCAAAATTTTCGAATACTAATTGGTATTCGGATATTATCCGAAATTGAATAGATATATATATTGTAATTAATTTTCGAATACTAAATTTTCGTATTAAAATTTTGGAATACTAAATTTTGGAATACTAATTTGTGTATTTGACCATGTATTCGAATAATTCGGATAATTCGGATAATTTGAATTTTAAATAGCTTTATTTAAAATTCGAATAATTCGAATAATTCGGATAATTCGAATTTTAAATCCGAATTCTAATTGGTAAATTTTTTTAAACCAAATTCGTATCCGAAATTAAATTGGTAACATTGAACTTACCAAATACCAACTAAATAGAAATTTTCGAATCGAATACTCAGATAGTTGGTAACCATTTGCACCCCTAGTCATAGGGTCATAGCCGACCCTGCCTAACAAACGCGTGGCATTGTTAAAATTAGGGGTGTCAACGGATCGGATACGGATCGGATATAGGTATATCCATATTCGCATTCGCATGAAATTTACGGATTCGAATTCGGATACAGATTGTTTGCGGATATGAAAAGTCTATATCCGTTCAGATATTTGACGGATTCGGATCGGATACGGATAATATCCGCATCCGTAAACATAATTCCCCACATTATAACATTTTTCATTTTCACTTAGACAAATTCTTATAAATAGTCAGATTTATAACTTTATTTGGTTTCAAATATTAATTTACTTTATCTTAATTTCTAACTCCATATTCTAGAAAGGATAATGATATTCAATGCTTGAATAAATGTGATTAATAGATGTATTTTTATTTGAATAAGTAAATTTAATAATTATACATTCAAAATATAATCACACAAGGTTGAAATATAAATACTTCTAAGTATAATAATGTATTGCATACGTATATGATACAAATATGGATATGGATCTTATAATACAAATATTCAATCTCGGATCGGATGTTATTCGGATCGGATGTATCAATATCCATATTCGCATTCGCATGTCCCGAATATTACACGAATCGAATATTATTCGGATCGGATATTGTTCGGACCGAATATTTTTCGAACCGGACGCGAACGAATTTCCGAATTTCGAACATCCATTGACACCCCTAGTTAAAATGATGTGATCAAGAAACAACTGGAGTCCAACATTAATAATACAATTTCAATGTTGTAACGAATCCACAAAGATTATGTCAACGTTCAGTCAAAGAATCAACTAGCGTCCATATGTACGATATATTTTTTTTCAAACATATCATCTGCATACAATAAAACCAAGTAGTCTAACAGTCCATTATAAAACTCAATTAACTTCCACAAAAGACATGATTATGTCCACTATTTTAAACTAAACAAATCCATAATTGAAGAACAGTTCTTGTGTCATACCCCACTCCATGGAGGAGACTTGTTAGCACTGGATACTATCCCGGAGTATTCTTAATTGTAGGGGTGTCGATGGATGTTCGAAATTCGGAAATTCGTTTACGTCCGGTTCGAAAAATATTCAGTCCGAACAATATCTGATCCGAATAATATTTGATTCTTGTAATATTCGGGACATGCGAATACGAATATGGATATTGATACATCCGATCCGATATTGAATATTTGTATTATAAGATTCATATCTATATTTGTATCATCATACGTATGCAATACATTATTATACCTAGAAGTATTCATATTTCAACCTTGTGTGATTATATTTTGAATATATAATTATTAAATTTACTTATTCAAATAAAAATACATATACTAATCACATTTATTCAAGCATTGAATATCATTATCATTTCTAGAATATGGAGTTAGAAGTTAAGATAAAGTAAATTAATATTTGAAACCAAATAAAATTATAAATCTGACTATTTATAAGAATTTGTTTAAGTGAAAATGAAAAATGTTATAATATCTGTTAAATATCTAAACAGATATAGACTTTTCATATCCGCAAACAATCCGTATCCGAATCCGTAAATTTCATACGAATGCGAATATGGATATACCTATATCTGATCCGTATCCGATCCGTTGACACATCTACTTAATTGACTTGTTTGCATTCGGAACATCTTTGTCAACGCAAAAAATCAAAATCACTCCTGGGTACCCTTACACATCATACCAATCCCCTTCGTGGATCTATAAAAGGGAGCAAAGAGGAGATAAACTACTTGTACATTTTGTTATTGAAGTTATAGCTCTTGCTTAGGTCTGAAAATGGAGGTAAACTAATGATGCGTGTGTGTGTTATATAGTGATTTACATCCATGTCTAATTTATATAACCATCTCGGTATCTCTTAGTTTAACTTGTTAGTTATTAATTTCAGGTGAAAATGGTGATTCAAGTTTTGTTGAGCACCCCAGAGGTCCGTACCAAAGCCCTCAAGTTAGCCGCCGGCATGCCGGGTAAGCTACACACCAGTTGAAGAGAAGAAGGATGAAAAGAAGAAAGAAGAAAGTAAAGATGAGAAGAAGGGTGACAAACCTATTGAAATATGGGATCCACGGCCACCTATGTGGCATGTCTGTGAAATCCCGGATGGATACCCCACTTATCCTTCTTGGAACTTGTTTTAGATCTTCAGCTATAGAGATCTTTCCTTTGACATTAATTTGTTGTTAGTTGTGGTGAGATCAATGTTTCTTGTGGGGGTGATGCTTATGTTTCAATTCTAAGTTGAGATGCGTGTTTAACTTTGTTGTCATCTAGTGATGGCTGTTTGGAATTAATGCAAGTTTTGTCAAAATTTAATGTTCAATGTCATCTTATTTCAATTGGTCAAAATCTCGATTTTTTGCTGAAACCAATATTAGCCTAGTATTCCTTTGGATTGTCAAGCTTTATGAAAAGGGAAAATATCAATATAACCTCGTTCTTTTATTATTTTCTAAGACAGATTTGAATCGAACACAAATCAACCCTTCCTATCAATGATGAGTCCCACGAATTTAAACTAATAAAAACACATCAAACCATATTCCCTTTTCTAAATCAATATCTAATTTTATTTTATTTTGTTCGACAAAAACAAGGTGATTCGAAAACGGTTCGGAAACAAATAACTAAGATTGGAAATTAATTTTTTGTTGGATTTTTTTTGAAATAATGTTCGGAAAAAATAAAATTAGAATAATATGAATCTGAAAGATTTATTTGGTAAAATATGTTTCTTAGAAACGACACATGTGATATTATTTTTTATTTGGAAAAAAGAGAATAATCGATCAATTTTTAACGGCAAAGTGGGTGATAAGAGCATTCTCTCCTCCTCTTTTTCTTCCATTAAAAATTTATGCGAAGTAGATGTTTACCTTCTTATGTTTTCAATATGGAATTAAAAAAAGTAAGCACATTGTATGACTCAATAATTCTCGTCTTCAACATTAGATTTACTCTGATCCAAATTTAATTGTAATTTATTTGATTTTATCAAGTAACCCAGCGATAAAAAATGGATGTCAACACTAACATTTTCATTATTTTGATACTATCTCAATTATGTCTCATTTCTTTGTTCGACAAAAAACCTATTAATATACAATAATGAAATTGTAGCGGGTATAGTTTAGTGGTAAAAGTGTCTTTCGTTTTCTTATTAACTTAATAGTTAAGGGATCTTAAAAAGGCACCTGATATAATCCGTATCCAATTAAGTAAATAATCCGTATCCATCTGCACCCGAAGAACTCAATGCTGAAGATCATCAGTTCAACCACGACCGCCGACTTCCGACCGACACCATCCCTCCCGTCACTTCCCAAAACCCCAATTTCTAGGGTTTCGTCTCTCCCCAACAATGGACCCTTCTCTCTCCGCTTCCAACCTCTCCACCTCCGCCCGCCTAGGAATTCCGTCCCCACGGGGGCGGACCTGGTCCCGTCCTCGCCGGAGGACTTGGGGGAGGACGGCGAGGTGTTACGGAAGACGCTGCGGCTGGTCGAGTGCGCCATGTGTTGGAAAATCTGGGTTGTGATAATCCTGGACTCTTCTCAGATCGTGTACGGATCACTTTCCGAACAAGATTATTCGACCCTTTTACACTGCCCGGGTTGCACGAATACCTTGCTGGGATAATCCTGAGAAGGAACAATCTCGTTCAGGCAATATGAACTTCAATCAGAAAAGTAGAGAATGAGTATGTATTTCGTATATTTGTTTTGAGTACCGAATCCCTCTTATAATGAGATAATCGAAAAAACAGAATGGCGGTTGGGCGGTTACACAACTGCTTTGGGCGGTTACACAACCGCTTTTTAGGTTGGTATTATCCACTCAAACGGAAATTCATAAAATCCAATAAAGAATTAATATGGATTTCCCAGCCAGGGGCTCTGCCCCTTGGACCCCGCAGGGGCTCCGCCCCTCGACCCCGCGAGGGGGCTGCTTCATATTCGTGGTCGACAAACCGTTAGCTCAACAAGCGTGCACTCTGCACTACCCAAACTCGTTTTCGAGCCTAACGATAAATCGCATCGGTCTCAAGTAAATCACATTACGACTAAAATGAATCGATGACACTAAAATCACCAACACCATGCTCGCGTCCGTCGCCGGATTCACTCTCGCCCTCGAGGTTCGTGTTCTTTTTCTGTTTCGGAAGTCAAAGGAGAGAATAATTTTTTTGGGGAGTTTTAATTATTGATTTGAATGATGTTGATACGATTAACACAAATTTCACAATCTAGAAGTTGTTGTTATTCATAAGAATAAATAGTAGATAATCTGACTCAATAGGAAGACGTGAACATACACCGATCGTTGGATTTCAGATCACACATTCAATTCAACTATCTCGGTTAGCTAATCAATGTGGTTTTTTTACTTTAAAATGTGTCTCTGGTATGTGGTTTTATTCTTGAAATATCAAATATGTTTGTCATTTTAGATAACCCTTTGTTTTTCAACGTAAAAATGATATGTGCACCTTGGTAGTTTCAAATCGTTGATATCAATCCAGAAATGATGAATCCTCTTCAAATTATGTTTGACACGGCAAAGTGGACGGACGATTTTTCTTATACAGTGTGCTCAATTGGTGAATAGGAAAAGCCTAATTTTGGTGCTAAGGCGAATGTAGAGACCTTTTCCAGTTTTGATTTGAAATGCCTATCTTATCTCGTTGGTTTTTTATGGATTTGGTGATGCCTGTACTCTGTAGGAAACTAAGTTTAAGTAATACTGTGTTTCAGAAAATATTTTTTATTTGCAACGTCTGTATTAGAAAAGAAGTAATTTCGACCAAGGACATGTTACTTACTCTTTATTTGAAATTAATGCCATTACAAGACTAGAACATGTGATGAGCTTCAATTTAAAATGTTCTTTAGGTACGAATGGAAATATTGTTTAATGTTTTTTGACACTTACACCTTAGATCAGCATAATTTCTTACACTTTTTATGGTATCAAGGAGTTCATCTATATATTTCACTAACCTTTTTTATGATAACAATTTTGAATGGATTACTATGATATCAATTATATAAGCTTAGATAAAGACTTCTTTTGGGTGATTCCATTTAGCTGTTGGCTCAAATTGTTTTGTAAGGAAACTGAGAAGATTGTACTGTTGTATATCGGTTGAGATTCTGTTTTCAGTTATGCTAAACCATCATCAACTTTATTCCTATTAACTTACGTGGCCAGTTCTTATGAAATTTCAGAATTACTTTGGATGTTTTTTTCGTCTCGCATTCTAGTACCGACACCTCGCTGGTACCAAGGACAAAGGCGTGTTGAAAGGAACAAATGACTTTCTGGAACCCTCTTTGCTGGCAAGCCACGCAACAGGGACCTATCAACAACTGATAGTGGTGAGGGCGGACTGACGGCATATGTATCTCAGGGTAGGAATACCCAATCACTCGAACGAAAGGATTTTCTTGTCAGAGGACTGGGTTTTTTTGAGGTAGATTCATCTCGCCAGGGTACTAGCCAATCATGTGGAGACAGTTTCAGACCATAAATCGCCTTCTTCAACCCGCATACTATCTACCCAATGGAACTATTCGTTCAGGAATAGATTGATAACAAACAGAGGTCATGAGAGACTCATTATGAACTTCACTTCCTTGCTTCTTGCTTTTTTTCTTTGCGTAGCTTACACAGACTGACGATCGTATTGCCAATTGTTATGTCATCAATGAGATGGGGTCTAGCGGCTGGTAGAAAAACCATGGTATGAATCTAACCATGCCAGATACTATATTCGCTGATCCTTGCTAGCTGATTGTTGACTAAACATGTTCCTGTCCAGGTTGCCACTGCAATGCTACTGCTTACTTTGTCTGGTCCAGTCAAGGCAACTGCGTATCTGGTAACATATTTTGGAAAATCTCCTGGATGATAATTTTCTGGTGATATATATATTTATTTGTTGCACAGTTAGCATGCACATGAAAGCGTTTTGATTCATTATGTTTCATCTGTACGACTCCTTCCTTCATTTTCATTACTAGAACACCCTAGCTACGATTCTATGTTGAAATAGGTGTAGGTTTTAAAGTATGTTCCACAGCAAGACCATTTTTTAACTGGATGTATTTTGTTCCTCTGAAATGTTTGATTTTGAGTAAACTAAGGGTTAATAAGTTTTACACGAGTAATCAAACATGGTCTTCACCGAGAAATATTTTGATGCAAAGATATCTTATGGATTACTAACAATGATCTGCAAACATTTTTTATCATTTAATAGACAATCTGATCAAAATTAAGCTTATATGATCTCTCAATTGTAGTAATGCTGAAGTTTTTTGTACCCTGGTTCTTGGCCGCATCAGGACTAAACCCATTAATAGTTGAGTACTTAACATTCTCATATGTTTTAATTTCATTGCAGCTTATGCATGGCTTTGTTGGTCTGACAATGGGATCCCTCTGGAGGCGCATTGGATATAACTTCATTTCTCTATGTTTATGTGTTCCTTTAGTGCTCTGAGAGGTTTTATATTTTTAAGTTCACAATCTGTTGTCTGGTATGTTATTTGTTCCTTCAATAACTAAAAACTTTTCCCCAGGATGAGAGTGAATTGGGGAGTATCAGTCATGTTGTGCACATTGGTAATCACTTTTTCACTGACAGATTTGTTACACACTGGTTTGTTTGAAATTACTGAAACCTTTTTATTTTCAGGTCAGAGCATTGGGTGCAGTGGGATATGTTACCATATCCTCTTTCGTTATCAGGGAAAATATTCTCCATCTGGTAAACACTTACTAACTACTTGGTTTTCTTTAATACCTCAAAAAATGACTGACTTGGACGTGTTTTTGCAGATAGCATTCAACATTCATGCATCGTTAATGAATGTATTTGCAGGTATACGTTTGAATACAATTCTAACAATGAACACAATATACACTATTTTCGGGTCTCTTGTAAGTTCCATCCATTCTTAACTTTTTTGTTTATCTCGTAATGTTGCTTATTGAAAGAAATTTAACACATCTTGTTTTACATTTTGAGCAGCTTCTAGTCAACTGTGAATTTTTTGTGCTATTGCTGCATATCCTGTATGCCATTTTTCTTTCCAAACTTGGGATGAGGGAGTCCTTGGTAGAAAGTCCTTAGGTCTACCAAGATGGCTGCAGAAGGCAATGTGAAGACAAGTTTATGAAGTTCTGAAAATTTTCCATGTTATTCATCCGTGGTGAATGGTGATCGGAGGTCACATTGTATTTTTTTGTATAGTATTTTAGTATGTGTATAATGATTCAACGATATAAAGTAATATCAAGGGTATAATTGCAAGTTAACATCAAAAATCAAAGAGAAGAATCTAATATATCTGAACAAGTTTCGATTCTTCTAGACATCATGATTCTTAGATTTTCACTTGAAATCTGAATTCTCACATGAATCATATCCATGAATCGGTTCGTAGAGGCCCATAAACGTTCAAGGTCTGGGAGGACAGGGAAATTGCCAAACTTAAAGCAAATAGTTAATTGTAAGTTAAACCTTATTATTAAAGAAAATTCTTTTTTGGATTTATTTAGGGTTGTCAAGTTCTACTCGGGATTGGTAGATCACTCGATTTTGCTCAAATCGTGGCTTAGATCAGTTAGTAACGAGCCGAGCACGAGCAAAGAAATCAGCTCGATGAGCTAAACGAGTCGAGCAAGAGCAGACCATGCTCGCTCGATTCTTGCTCGAGACTCAATTATTTTATCCAATTACCATCTACTAAACTCATTACTCATTTATCAAACTCATTTAACAAAGCAAACCCAAATCTTTTAACCTTTCCAAATCTAAACCCTCGTCTCTTCCTTACCAAACCAAACCCTACCTCCTCCTTTCCGATGCCCCTCCTCACCGCTACCTTCTCATTGCTACCACCCCTCCACTCTCGACCTCACCTTCTCCACCTCCCTCCCATCCTTCTTGCCCTCCAAATTCTCTCCCACCCCCGTCGTCGTCTCCACCGACCCCACCCTCCTATCCAACAACCTCCCACCTCCTTCCTCCTCTTTGAGTTCTCCGAGCGCAAAAAATTCTCCACTACCACCACCACCTCCTCTCCACCCCCAACACTCCCTCCGCTTCTTCCCCCTCCTCGTCTCCTGCCTCCCTTCCCCGACCTCGCTTGGTCCGACCACCTTCGATGCCAAGCAAGCCCTCGACTATCCCCTCCAACCTTCTTGTAGAGGTACCTGAGGGAGTCGGCAAGGCTAATGAAGGAGCGCATGTTCGTGTTGGGTGGGAAGAGGATTAACTAGGGTAACGAGCCGAGCAGCTCACGAGTAGGGGTCGAGCCGAGCATGAGCGGAATTTTCAGCTCAAAATCCTAATTGAGCGAGCACAAACTTTTTCTTATCGAGCCGAGCTCGAGCATGCTCGGCTCACACATTTAGAGAACGATTACACCCCTAGATTTATTTGCCTAAATTTTGAAGTTCTCACTAGAAGTGCAAGAAGACCTAAAGTCTAAAGACATTCTTGATTGTTGGTACAGGGGATGGGATGGACTCATGGGGGAACATTCTTGGAAGGTTTGGAATGTCATCTCATCACATGTAATTTGTATCGTTTGGAATAATGAGGAACCTTCTTGGAAGGTTTGAAATGTCATCTCATCTCATGTACTTTCACACACTACTGAGTAAACCATCATGCCAAGCACAACTCATCGATATTTTGTCACTAATATGAAAATGTTTTAGTTAAAAGATCTTAAAATCCTTGCATACAGAAAAAAAGTACAAACACATCAAAAGGGTAATAAATCATAAAATCTTTGATTCAGATGTGAATATAAGCTCAAAATCAACCTTACAAATATCTGACAATAAGACACTTTTCAAAATGAACATATCATCTTCATCGTCGTTTCCTAACCACAAAAACCTTAACTCAGCATGAACGGGAAAGGGAAGATCGACGTAGTGCGATCGGTTCTCGTCTAAGATGCCTCTTGTAGGAGGGAGACGAGATTAACGGGTGGGTCTAAAATTTGAGTACAATAGAGTACTCAAATTGAGTACACCACTCAATTTGCATTAAATACTTGATGTCATGGTTCGAGACACCATGATCCTTTTGTTAATCTGAAATCAATGTTTGTCAATTTTTCACATAATACAATAGACAACACAAAGCCCATTATATTTATCACTAAGACATTAAGTGGAATCTATTACACAATTGCTAACCTATTTATATTTGAATTACTTTAAATTATTAAAGTATTTAGGAAATATAGGAGTAATGGTAGTTTTTTTGAAATTATAAATGTAATGAGACTAAGTTTAATAAATATTAGAAACTTACACCAATAATTTTTTGTTTAGTTTTTGTTATGGATCCTAGATTTAAACTAACCGGTTTACAAATTTACATAGAAACTATTTTTGAAAACATGAATTAGGAAGGTTGTGAAGATTATTTAAAAAAATTAAAGTACACCTTAATAGGTATTTTAATACATATGAAGGATTACATAATGTTAATCAAATAAGTTCAAACATTTCTAGTTCATCGTCATCATAACAATACATGCTTGTTGATCAAGATGATGATGATGATGATAAGTGTTATATCCCTAACCTTATTTAGGGTGTTAATTGGTGATTAAGGGGTGGATTTGCATGGGGAAGAGAAGGAGCACAGTGGGAATGGAGGAGTTTAGGGGTGTAGGTGATGGTGGAGGAGACGGATTACTGTTGGCGAGGAGAAGGTTGTGATGGGTTGGGTTTTAAACAGGAAACTCTCTCTCCCACTCATCTCTCATTTTCGTTCTCTCCCTCTCCCTCGGTTGATCGAGCACCGGAGGTCGTGGTCGTGTGTTTCCAGCGTGAGGCGTGCGGAGGTCGATCGTGCGAGGAGGTTCACCGGAGGTGACGACGTGCGCGAGCGGAGCTCCGGCGGTTTCGTCGTCTTCTTCGAGATATGCCGGCTTTTAGTGTGTTTTGTGGTTCACCCTCGTGGGAGGGTCGTGTTGGTCGGTCGGGGGAGGTTGGAGACCTCCCCGGCGGCGAGAACGACGTAAATCCTCTGCTGACACGAGGTTGAAGACGACCAACGGTCGACCAGGTCCCTTCGGGCAGTTGACCGAATGTAGCGTATTTCACCATCGCCGGTCGAACGACGCCTTGTGGCAGTCGACCGGTAGTGCATGTTGCTGGTGGGTCGGATTGCCTGTTTGTTTTTGGTCGACCGGTTCCTTGGGGTCAGTCGACCAGAACTTAAGTGTAATGGATTTTTATGCATGTTTGCGGTCGACCGTTATATGACTTAGAATTACTAGGATGCCCTGGTAGTTTTCGGTCGACCGAGACCCCTGAGTCGGTCGACCGATAGTTTGAATTGATGTTGACTAGATTCCGGATTTTGACCTCGTTTCGGTCGACCGGTGTTAGATCTCGGTCTACCGTTGGGACTTAAGTTTTGCGTAAAGAGTTCGACCGTTGCATACCTTCGGTCAACCGATTCCCTTGAGGAAGCGGTCGACCGGGTTGCATCTTTCGGTCGACCGTTTTTGCACAGGACTGAATTCCTGGTTCCGTTTAGGATGCCAACTCTGTCAACGGAAACATGTGTCCTCGCCTTATGCGTGAGCCGGGAGGTGACGGTGGACGTGTTACACGTGCCTGCCCAGGGACCGCCGTGTCGAAGAGTGTGGGTGTTCGGGACGCGTCACCTCCATGTATGGATCGTGACTAATATGATGGATTGATTGGACTCATTGTAGAGTAGCAGGCCTGAGGGATCGTGGATCCCAATGTATGATGTTTGTGCGGGCACGCAACTGTCGTTGGGTGAGGTGTCTACCGGCCTAGATGGCTACGGAGGTTGCTGCCCTGCTTTTATAGCGGCACGGTTGGTGTTTGCGGCTCGTGGAGCCTGATGACCTGGCAGACTTCGGTCTGGACCCGTCCGATGATATGTCGTACGTACTGATGGACCACCGTTGCAGCGCCAGTGATGACGCTGATGTTGTTCCAGCGATGATGATGTTCCGGCTATGTTCCTCAGATGGGCACCTACTGAGATGATGATTGATGGATCGACCGAGCGATGACTCCGTTGGTGTGGTTTCGACCACGAAGTTACAGATCTGTTTCTTATGGCGCGGACCTAGCGGATGCTCCTTACCGAACCCCATGATTAGCGTAGCCGCATGTGGGGAGTGTCACGTCTTGTTCCGTTAGACCGTATGTGCCTACGGTAGGTCTCCTTAGGAGACCCGATGATGATTGTCGGACGAATGTCATGTGTTACCCTTCGAGAGGACTGTTTTCATTATTGTTGATGACATGACATGCTACTAGTATGATAGGTTCAGTTGTACTATTGTATGCATATAATTGACCTTGGCATAAGGGGTTTCCTTGTGGAAACTCAGACATTGTTGTTGCGTCTTTTTCAGGACCGTAATAGGTTCTGGCGGGTGGATACTGAGGATGGAGGCACGTTGGGATCGGATCCTCTTTCTGTATTTGTCTAGGTAGTATGACTACTTGTGTTTTCCCTTCCTGTACTCTGATGTAGTCGTACCTTTTGACAACTCTGATGTAATAGGGTGCACCATTTGGATATTTCATGAGTAACATTCCCGTCTTTGATGATTTGTCTCTTGTGATCTTTTATCTTAAATTTTATAATTCTTCCGCTGTTTCGGGATGTTACAATAAGTTTCAATGGAATTGTTAAACCAGAAAAATTAAAATTAGTACAACATGAAACACATAATGAATTAACTAGACATTTAAATAATGAAATGCACTTAACTCCTAGATAATGCAACTTTTTTGATGTTTTAGATGGGTGAAAATGTAAGATTTATAATAGTTTTTTTATTAGCATGTAATTTACTAATTCCTCTGGCGTCAACTGTAGCGTCTGAGTCGATCTGCATCTAGTGCAGGTAAACGAGTCTTGATAGACAAAAGGCAGAGCATGTCTGACAGATCACTCGACACAAGTGTTTGCTTGAAGGACTGGTCGAACACGGCAGATAGAACACAGAACATATAAATCAATGAGAGCACCGTCGAAGACGAATGAACTATTTATAATTTGCAATTGTAATACTTAATACATTAGAATTTGTTTACAATTATAGTTAATAAAAATTCACTTCGGTTTGGATGAGTATACGGGATAGTCAGTGAGGTATTGTCGTCGATGAACCGATTATTTTGTTGAAATCATAATTTGGTAGTGTTTTTTAATCTAATATTTGTAAGTTACTTTTAGTTGCATATATCCGATACGAAAAATAAAACTTGCAAACCCAACCGAAACTGAACCTGATCCAACCCGGCCCAACCCGTTAAGACGGATGGCCCGGTACTTGGGTCTAATAATAAACCAATATTTTTTAATTAAAAAATATTAATTCTTAAGATAGCGAACTTTCGAGTATTGAGTTTGAATGAATAAGACAACAGCGTTGTTTTTATTCAAGCTAACATGGAAAGAAGAGCACAAGTCGGAAGAAGGATCACAACCAATAATTGCGTTAACCACATTTTTCCACCTCACCCAAAACAAACTAAACGCCCCTATTTTCATTGTACGATTTAAAATTTGTCACTGTTTTTGGGTTTATTCATTCTCAAATTTATTGTAATCTTACGACGAGTTCACGTCATTACCTGCAGGATCTACTCTTTTCATGGATGTTAGTAGGATTGCTTAGTAAGGAACGTGCATGGGTACGTGAAACTAATTCCTAAATCTTCTTTGTTCTTGAAATGTTGGATTATTATAGAAAGTTGTTGGGACGCATATTTAATATGGGAACTACTATTCGTCGTCACAAAACTACTTAAATCGTCTTAAAATGACTTTTTGCCCTTAACAAATCAATTAATACCGATTTCGTCCCGTGTCTTTAAACAAGGTGTTTGACTCAGTTTTACTCACATTCCTAGTACCAACACCACGAAAATGTCTGGCGAAGCACCTAAATCCGGCGAGGTAACGAGGGCGGAATTTTTTTCCGACTCGGACGTCTGGCTAAACCGCCTCCACCAAGGTGAATGCATCTGCCTAACACGCCTCCACATAGGTGGACGCGGTTTAGACAGACGCCTCCACATTTGTGCAGGCGTCTCCTATGGACGCCTCCACAAAGGTGGAGGCGGTTTAGCCAGACGCCCGTTTTTTTATATTTTAATTTTCTGTTAAATTCAAATTTTTCAGGTTCTGTTGCAAGATTTCGGTGGTGATGGAGTAGATTACAGTGAGCTTTTTAATAGTAAAGAAATATTTACAACAATCGAGGAAGGTTGTAAATGGGTGAAACAAGTTGCAATAGGAGTCGGATTTTTTTTGGTTATATCATCATACAAACCAAAAGCAGATAACCGGATGGATTGTTACCTCAGATGTGATCGCAGACGTGAGATGAGTTCTTGTGATACGAGTATTGCACTGCGAAAGAATACGAAAAGAAAAGGTTGCGGTTGTTGGTTTTTGGTAAAAGTAGTGGAGCGACGAGATCGTGATGGATGAGTTATTGTTTCTAGTAGCATCTATGGGCAGCACAACCACCCATTGACAGTTTATTCAGAGGGTCACCGACAGGTCAGCGGACTTAGTGCTGGGGCAAAACAAATTGTTCGGGATATGACAGAGGCACAAGCAAGACCCCGTAACATTTTGTTGGCGGTAAAGAAGAAATTTCCGGACGATAATCCGAATCAAAGACACATTTACAACTTCAGAGAGTACATGAGGACGAAATCTGAAGGCAGGAATCCCGCGCAGCAGTTTCTCAGGGAGGCAGTGCAGCATAAGTATTTGCATTGGATTGTGGCAGATGAAGAAACTAATATCTTGACTCACGCATTTTTGGCACATCCGACTTCAGTTCAGTTGTTGCGTACATACCCATTCGTAATCTGTATGGATTCGACGTATAAGACGAACAAGTACAAGATGCCTTTGTTTGAGATGGTTGGGGTTACTCCAACAAATATGAATTTCCTTGTCGGATATGCGATTTTGCAGGATGAGACCGAGTCTAGTTACCGGTGGGTGTTGGAGAGGTTGCGAGATCTGTTATTGGATATTGTTAGCCCGACAGCAATAATTACGGACCGGGAGATGGGTCTGATGCGACCAGTGGCAGAGGTTTTCCTGAGTCAGCTCATTTACTATGCACCTGGCATATCAACAAAGACGTGTACAACTACGCATACCACGTATTCGGCAAGGAGAAGCAGCTTGCAGAGAGTTTTAGGCATGGAAGGTGGAGGAGATTCATGCTTTCTGATTCATAGACGAATTATGATAGAGCAGTCCGTAATCTGAAGGATTCTTACAGTTCCTAGCCAGTGCTGACGAAGTATGTGGAAGACACGTGGTTGGTGCATAAGGAAAAATTCGTGTTGAATTGGACGAATCAAGTTTTTCATTTCGGCAACACTACGAACTGCAGGGTGGAAAGTGCACATTCGGCTCTGAAAGAGTGGATCACTACATCGACTGCCGCTCTCGACACTCTTTTCGACCGCGTGAACTCGTCTATTGAAATGCAGCTGACGAATATTCAGAACTTTCTTGAAGATTCGAGACGTCGAAATTTGGCACAGTACATAGGTCCTCTGTTTCAGCATATAAATGACCGAGTTTCGCATCACTGCTTGTCGTTAATGACTCAGGAGTTGAAGAGAATGGAGGACTCAAGTGATGAAATTGAATATCGTTGTGCGTGTGCTTTCCTGACAACACATGTGATTCCTTGTGCTTGTACCATGTACGAGTGTTTGGTGTCAGGGGATGGAATTTATTTAGAGCAGATTCATCCATTCTGGAAAATACTTGTTATCGGAGAAGGAGTCCAGATGTGAGAGTTTGTTGATCAGTCAGCACAAGATGCCGAGCATTTTCGGAAGCTAGTGGATGAGATCTCGCAGAGCGACCCTGCAGTAATTCGTAGTGCCTCTTGTATTTTTTACGAACAGTTACACCCCGATCAGTCGAACTATGGAGAACCCGAAGAAAATACTAAGGTACGAGGTCGACCTAAGGGAAAGTCGACACATTGGGACCCGAGTGCCTTCGAGTATGCTGAGCGAGGTCGTGGTCGGTCTGGCAGTAGTGGGAGTAGGGGTCGTGGTCGGTCTGGCAGTAGTGGGAGTAGGGGTCGTCGGTCTAATTCGTCTCGATCGTCCGTGAATACGGGCACAGGATTTTCTGGTATGTCGATATCTTTGTTGTTATGTTATTTAATATATATCAGTAATTTAAATGGGGTTGAATATATTATCTCCTAATTTTGTTGTTTTAATGAATTGTTATTTACTTATCTTACAGTGTCTGGACGGGTTGACGTGGACAACTTCCCATATAATGATAGACTGCCAGGAATCATTTTACCATTTCTGAAAAGGTGGAATGACGTACGTGCTGATGGCAACTGTGCTTTTGTATCGGCCCCCATCGTCACTGTCGTCGTGACTCCTCACCTCATCTGAATCATATTCGTCGTCGAAAGACTCTCCAGGTGTTTGACGATGACGTAACCGATCTCTCTCTCTCCTAACTGAAGCAGAAATAGCACGTGTACGTGGATGACGAGGACCTGACTCGTCTGCTATACTACGTACCACGCGTAAGGGAATTGATTTCCCTTTTCCTCCACGGTAACCCGATGACTATTAATTCAATTTTAAAAATACAAATTTATTAATGGATTTATTAAAATAATTAAACTAATTATTAACTTAATAATCAATTTATTTAGCAATTATCACAATTAATCAATAATCCTTTACTAAAATCGTACACAACTAATTACTAACATAATAATCAATTTATTTAGCGATTTATTTATTAATTATCACAATTTATAATCAATAAACGATTTACTAAACTAATTTAACTCATTATTAACATAATATTCAATTTATTTAAATTTTATCACAATTTATAATCAATTTTAACAAAAAATAAAAAAATAACCGGGCGTCTGCGGGAGACGCCTACCCTACGTGGGAGACGTCTCCCGCAGACGTTTGTTCCTTGGGTCGGGCGTCCGCGGGAGACGCCCGACCCAACGAGAGGGCGGTCGCGGGAACAGCCTCCCCCGTCTCCCGCGGACGCCCGACTCAAAAATGTTTTTTAAATTAATTGAAATAAATAAGGTAATTTACCAGATGTGAGTAGTCAGGGGTCTCCGCTTGTTCTTTTCCTGGCCTCCGAGACATTTTATGTGGTGAATAGAAGAATGATATGAAGAGAAAGTTGTGTTAAAAGAGTGAAATGAGGAGTTATATTAGTAGAAATGGTAGAGGGGCAAAATGGTAATCTTACGGGCGATTTAAGTAGTTTTACGGCGACGAATAGCAGTTCAGTTTAATATTGATTAGAACATGCTTGGAGCCTCATCACATTCTTCGTTGGTCATAGCCGACCCCAGCAAACAAGAATTTGGCAATGATGTTAACATGATTGGATCAACAAACAACTAGGAGTACAAAATTAAGACAATTTGAAAGTTCTACCAAATCTACAAAGATCATGTCAACATTCACTAGACCAGGTTTCAAAGGATAAACCATTGGTAGAGGGGAAAAGATTTCGTGATTTGGTATTGAGAGTATGAACTTAAGGTCCAAGTTATTTGATTGGACAGGAGAGAAGATTATGGATTTAGGGGTGTATTGATAACATGGCTATTGGGATTGACTCATACTTCTTATGCCTACTCCGATGGATTTAGGCATTTTACCTCGTCGGTGAGGTTAGGGCTGGCAATTCGGGTTATGACACGAAACCCGAACCCGACACTAAATATCACGATTCGGGTCGACATGAATGACACGAACTGTAATTCGGGTCGGGTTCGGGTTGGAGTATTTCGTGTTTCGTGTAATTCGGGTTGACACGAATAACACGAACTGTAATTCGGGTCAGGTTCGTGTTTCGTGTAATTACTGTCAAACATGCTAGTTCGCGTTCGGGTTAATTCGTGTTTGTGTAAATTTGTGTCAAACATGTCATAATTGGTGTCAAACATGTTATTTCGTGTTCGTGTTAATTCGTGTTTGTAAAAATTTGTGTCAAACAAGTCAGTTCGAGTTAATTCGTGTTCGTGTTGACACGAACACGAAAAATGGATTCGTGTCAACGTGGGTCGTGTTCGGGTTACCAAATTCTTGTTCGGGTTTAAGATTAGATTTTCGCGTTCGTGTTCTTGTTCGTGTCAACTATTTCTTATTAATTCGTGTTTGTGTTCAGGTCGAGGAAAAACAATTCGTGTCAATTCGTGTTCGAAACACAAGGGGGCAGTGCCTCCTAGAAGCCAAACACAATGTATTTTTGGGCTTGAGAAATCATTAGTGATTATGTACTGATTTTGAATTACTAATGTGTTTTTTGGGCCCAATGTATTTTAAACCCATGATTGCGATTAATGTTTTAATTGTAGTATAAATTACTCTCGTATGTACGGTTATAGAACAATACAAGAAATGAACAAGGAAAGACATGACGTAACCCACATTGGGTGAACCTGGGTAAATTTACATGTTCTTGTTTGGTGGTTTGTTCTTCATCTGATTCATGGTTTTGCGTGTTTGGGTCTTGAAAAATCTAACAATGTCGAACTGCGAAATAAAGGGTAATTTTGCACTTTCAAATTGTTGGAAAAAAATTGGGTCAATTGGTTTTGTGCACCTGATTTGGAGACAAATCAGTTGCATGCACCCGTATTTCTCATAATTAGCCAGGTACACCCTGGATCTCAAATTGTTTACACATATGCACATTTGCCGTTTGTGGAGTCCACTCACTTACGGATTCTGTTGGAAATTTTACACATTACACCTTATAAAATTTACTAATAACATTTTCTATTAGAAATTTTAAGCATTACACCTTATAAAAATTGTTAATAACATTTTCTATTAGAAAAATTTATTAATAATATTTTTATTAGAAAATTTGTACATTACACCTTATAAAATTTGCTAATAACATTTCAATTAGAAAATTTTGCAAATTACTCCTTATAAATAACATTTCAATTAGAATTTTTTGGAAATTACTTTTTATAATTTTTGTTAATTACGATTTTGATATCCTTAATATCAATAAAAATATTAAAAAAAACAAGAACAAAAAACCAAACAAACATTACTCTTTTTTCCCCTCAAATCCTCTCTCTTATTTCCTTCCTCACTCATCCTTCTTTCTCCTCTCTTCCTCTTTCTCTTTTCTTCCTCTCTCTCTCTCTCAAACTCCCAACCCCTCTACCCATCCATCGACTCCACCCACCCTCCCTCTCTCCTCTTTCTCTCTCTCAAACCCTCTTCCTCGTTCCTCTCTCCCTCGAACCTTTTCAGCCATCTCTCTCTTTGCAGCCCTCTCTCTCTTTCCACCCGCCCTCCCTCTCCTCTCTCTCTCTCTCTTCCAGTTCCTCAACCCCTTCAACCTCCCCAACTCCGAAATGGCGTAAAACTCCCGAACTCCTCGACAATCTCTCCAACTTTGCAAAACTCCTGAAGTGGAGATCGTGGAGCTTGAGGTAACAAGCGGAGCGGTGGCTGTGGAGCGCGATCTTCTGACGGTTGGTCTTGGTTGAGGCCAGCGCCTCCGTGTAGAAACCCAGTGCCTTCGTGTGTTGTCCGTCATGGTACATCTTGTGCGCCCTCTCCATCTTCGCCGCAGTTGGCGAAGGGAGGGAGGGAGGAGTTGAGGAAGTTGGAGGGGAGATTGGGGAGGGTGCAGAGGTGAGGGGAGAGTGGGCTGGAGTGGGAGGTGTCTAGGAGGGAGAGGTAGGTGAGGGGAGAGTGGGCTGGAGTGGGCTGGAGTGGGAGGTGTCTAGGAGGGAGAGGGAGGTGACAGAGAGGGAAGGGGAGGTCGGGAGGAGGAGGAGAAGAGAGAAAGTGTGGGAAGAGAGAAAGGGGGGAGTAAAAGGATGAGAGAGAAAGGAAATGAGAGAGAGGATTTGAGAAAAGAGAAAAAAAAGAAGAGAGAGAGTAATGTTTGTTTGTTTTCGTTTTTTTATTTTAATTTTTTTATTGATATTAAGGATTTTTTATTTTATAAGGTGTGATTAGCTAAATTTCACTCCAAAAACGTAACTTAACGGGACTATTAATGACAGATGTGCATAGGTGTAAACAATTTGAGATCCCGGGTGTACCTGGCTAATTATGAGAAATTCAGTGCACGTGGCCAATTTGTCTCCAAACAATGTGCACAAAACCAACTGACCCAAAAAATTTCTATTTTCATGCAGTAGATAAAAAGGTCAAGACTTGAAGAAAAAATGTATCCTTAATTGATGGGAACTACTATTCGTCGTCCCAAAATTACTTAAATCACCCGTCTAATTATCATTTTGCCCATCACAATTCATTTAATACACATTTCGTCTCGTCTTTTAAACTAAGACTTATGTCTACGTTTTCCTCACTTTACCAGTACCAACACCACGAAAATGTCTGGCGAATCGTCTGGATCCGGTGAAGTAAGCCTAGCAACAACAAAAAATCGTGTCGGGCGTATGTGTAAGATGAAGAGAGAGGAAGATTTCGTGCCGAGACATTCTTCTTGATGATTATGAGAGGAAGATGAAGAGAGAGTGGTGGTAAGAAAGTGAAATGAAGAGATATATAAGTAGAAATGAGAGAATGACAAAACGATAATTCGTACAGACGATTTAAGTAATTTTGGGACGACGTTTAGCAGTTCAGTAATTGATACGTGGATTATCCAAATGTTGTGTTCCGGTTAGCATACATACCTAAGTACGACTTTTCAAACATACCATACCATTTGTATATATACAATAAAACCAAGTGGTCTTCCAGTCCTTTATAAAACCCAATTAACATCCACGAGACACACAAATTGGTCCACAATTTCAAACTACAATAATGCATAATTAAAGAACAGTACTTGGCCATACCCCACTTCATAAAGGAGATTTCTAGCTACGTACACGTAGATAATATCCAGGAGCCATATTCCATTGACTTGTTAGTATAGGCGAAACATCTGTATCAATGCAAAAACCACAATCAATCCTGTGGAAAATTAAGTTGGCATGATACACTTCAAACACCACACCGTTCCCCTCTATAAAATGGAGGGAATAAGAGATCAACTACATGTCCTTAATTATTGGTATAGAAGCCATAGCTCTGAAATGGAGGTAAACCAATTAGCTATTTTTTGTATGTGTGTGTGCGTAGAACTTTTGATAATATATATAGTGATTTAAATACATGTCTAATAAATATAACCATCTTAATTGGTATGTCTTAGTTTAACTTGTTGGTTATTAATTTCAGGTGAAAATGGTGATTCAAGTGTTGTTGAGCAGCCTAGAGGTCCGTACCAAAGCCCTCAAGTTTAATGCCGGCACGCCGGGTAAGCTAGTTACATTCCAAAAAAATTTAGGGTTAATTGAGCTCGTGCACCTCGTTGAAGTCGAAATTGAGTGCGTGAACCCGTGTTTTTTGAAATTAGTGTGGTGCACCTGAAGACTTAAATATTTTAACCTTATGCACCTCTGTCATTAATAAGATGGTTAAGTTACGGTTTTGGTTGCAAATTTTGTACATAACACATTCTAAATTGTTCTAATAATATTTTCTATTAGAGATATCCTTATAAAATAACAAATATCCTTATAATAGTCCTCTCTCATCCTTCTCTCTCTTCTTTCCTCTCTCTCTCTCTCTCTCTCTCTCTCTCTCTTCTTTCCCTCTCTTTCAAGTCCTCTCACTCTTCTCTTCCTCCCTCTCTCTTCTTTCCTTTCTCTCTCTCTTTTCTCGCTCTCTCTCTCTCTCTCTCTCTCTCTTCACTTCCTTTCTCTCTCATCCCCCTCTCTTCTATTTTCATCTCCCCCACCACCATCATCACCACCACCACCACCACCACCGATTCTTACCTTCTCCAGCCGATGGACGAGATCTCTACACCAACTCCATCCTCCAGACTTCCAATATCCTCCTTCAACAAAGCCACGAAGCCACCTCGACCGCAGTCCCACGCCCAACCTCATCCTTTTCTTCCACCACTCGTGCAACCGATCAACCTGACCATCCACAACCCAGCCGCTTCTCCTCCCCCCGACAGCTCCAGCACCTACGTAGTCCAAGTCCCTAGGGACCTAGTCTTCGGAGCCCCACTGCCGGAGAACGCTTACCATGTCCCGAGACCCGCCTCACCAGGCTGGACCCGCCATTGTAGATGTTCTTGCTGCCACTGTATCTCCTAGTGCGGTGGTGTTTTCTTCAACTAATCGTCCTCCTTGTCGTCCTCGCTCTCGTATTCTACCTTATTGTCAGCCCAAAACATCTGATATTCTCCGTCGAGGGATCCACTCGGAATCAAATTCTACACGAATTCAAAATCACGACACAAGCATCTAATTCAATGTATCAAACACACATCCCGCTAGCACGAGAATGAAAGCACTGAAATGAGGAGTTTGGAGATCGAGACGGGGGAATCAAACTCGCCTGGGAGGAGGGGTTGGACCGGATCTTGGATTTGGCGGAATCAACGGGGAGAGGGAGATGGAGATGGAGAGGGGAAATGGATGGAGGATGGATTTGGGGGGGGGGGGGGGGTTATATAGTAACGGTTTCCAACGTCTATGCACGAACGGGAGAGGGGAGATGGGAAAGGTGAGGTGAAGTTCCGACGGATGAACGACGAAGAACAAATTAAATAACGATTGTTTACTTCTCACGTAAACAAGAAAGAGAGGAAGGAAGAGAAGAGAAAGTGAGGAGAGAGAGTGGAAGAGAAGAGAGAGGGAGGAGAGAGAGGAAGAGAAGAGAAAGAAAGAAAGGAAAGAAGAGAGAGTAAGAGAAGAGAGAGGGATGAGAGAGAAAGGAAAGAACAGAGAGAGGAAAAGGAGAGAGAGAGAGGAAAGAAGAGAGATCAAGGATGAGAGATGACTATTATAAAGATATTTGTTATTTTATAAGGATATCTCTGATAAAAAAATATTATTAGAAAAATTTAGAATGTGTTATGTACAAAATTCCCAACCAAAACCGTAACTTAACTCTTTTATTAACGGCAGAGGTGCATAAGATTAAAATATTTGAGTCTTCACGTGCACCACACTAATTTTGAAAAACACGGGTGTATGCGCTCAATTTTGACTTTAACTAGGTGCACTAGCTCAATTAACCCATTTTTATAGTTGATATGTATTTCACTATTAGAATTCAAAATTTTCAGCCCGTTATGATTCTCAGGCATATGGTTTTCTATCATGAAATATTAGACAACATGCTAAATTAAATGTTTGTTTGCGACCGGTTTAGGCATCAAATCCATTACACTCGCTGACGGCCAAAACGATATTGTGATCATGGGAGACAATGTCGATGTGGAGATTTTGCGGAAAAGGCTCAGGGAAGGGAAGTACAGGTTCTTCAGGGGTCTAAACAAAGTGTTTAGATGTTGTGGTTGTTCACCCTTTTGCCTAGGCGTTGGAACAGTTAAGCTAAAAAGCTACACAACCTACTGAAGAGACGATTAACGAGACAAAACATATTGAAATATGTGGTCCACTGCCACCTATGTGGCATGTCTGTGAAATCTCGGATGGATACCCCACTTATCCTTGTTGGAGCTTGTTTTAGATCTTTAGCTAGAGAGATCTTTTCTTTGATATAAATCTCTTGCTAGTTGTGGTGAGATCAATGTTTCTTTTTGAGTGATGCTTATGTTTTAATTTCTAAGTTGAGATGAGAGTTCAACTTTGTTGTCATCTTGTGATGGGTGTTTGGAATTAAAGCAAGTTTTGTCAAAATTTAATGTTCAACATGATCTTATTTCAACCAGTCAAAATCTCGATTGTTTTTGGGAACTACTAAACGTCGCCCCAAAACTACTTAAATCGCTCCTTGAAATTACCAAATTGCCCTTAACAATATATTTAATACCCATATCGTCCCGTGTCTATAAATAAGGCCTATGGTCTTGTATATTCATAATTTATCAGTAAAAACACCACGAAAATGTCTGACGAGGGTGATGCATCGGGTGAGGTAAGCCTGGCGCGGGGCAAATTTTGGGCCGAGCGTCTGCATTAGACGCCTCCCCCATGGTGAGGGCGTCTGCGTAGGACGCCATCCCCATGGCCGAGGCGTCTAACGCAGACGCCTACACAATGGGAGAGGCGTCTTATGTAGACGTCCTCCCCATGGGTAAGGCGTCTGTAGTAGACGCCCTTCCCTACGGCAAGGCGTCCTACGCAGACGCCTTACCGTTGGGGAAGGCGTTTAACACAGACGCCCCATCCATGGGGTAGGCGTCTAATACAGACGCCTGTTTTTTTTTTTTTTTTGATTTTGATTTTGTTTTTTTAATTTCGACTTTATTTTTAAAAATTTTTAATTTCGATTTTATTTTTTTATTTTTTTAATTTCGATTTTATTTTTGTAGGTTCCAGATTTCGGTGGTGATGGAGTGGATTACAGTGAGTTATTTCAAACTACACAAATCTTTGCAACAATCGATGAAGCATGTAAATGGGCCAAACAAGTAGCTATCGGAGCTGGGTTTTTTTTGGTCGTGTCGTCGTACAAAACAAGATCAGATAGTCGGATGGATTGTTATTTGAGATGCGACCGGCGAAATCAAATGGAGTCTCGGGATATGGATACTGCACTTCGAAGAAACACCAAAAGAAAGGGTTGCGGTTGCCGTTTCTTAATAAAAGTGGTGGAGCGACGGGATCGTGATGGATGGGTTGTGGTTTTTAATAGTGCTCACGGACATCACAACCACAGACTGGCAGTTTATCCAGAGGGTCATCGTCAAATTAGTGGTCTAAGTTCTGGGGCGAAGAAGATTGTTCGTGATATGACAGAGGCGCAAGCAAAACCACGGAACATCTTGAAGGCAGTAAAAGAAAAATTCCCGGAGGACAATCCAAATCAAAGGCATATTTATAATTTCAGAGATTACATGAGGAGGACAAAATCTGAAGATCGGAATCCCGTCCAGCAGTTTCTCTACCAAGCAGTGCAGTGTGAGTACTTACATTGGATTATGGCGGATCCAGAAACTGATGTCGTCACTCACGCTTTTTTGGCACATCTGACGTCAGTCCAGTTGTTGCGGACATATCCTTTCGTTATCTGCATGGATTCGACTTACAAGACGAACAAGTATAAGATGCCTTTGTTCGAAATGATTGGGGTCACACCAGCAAACATGAATTTCCTTATTGGATATGCGATTTTGATGGATGAATCTTACTCCAGTTATTTGTGGGTGATGGAGAAGTTGAGAGATCTGTTATTGGGGACTGTCAGCCCGACTGCAATAATAACAGACCGGGAGTTAGGCCTTATGCGACCAGTGAGAGAGGTTTTTCCTGACTCTGCTCATTTACTCTGCACATGGCACATCAACAAAGACGTATTGAATTACGCATACCACGTATTCGGCAAGAATAAGGAGATGGCAGAGACTTTGAGGCGTGGAAGATGGAGGAAGATCATGCTTTCTACTTCAGAAGCCGAGTATGATAGAGCTGTGTATGCTCTGAAAGATTTGTATAGATCGTGGCCGGCTATCACGGAGTATCTGGACACCACGTGGTTGGTGCATAAAGAAACGTTTGTGCTGAATTGGACGAACAAAGTCCTTCATTTTGGGAACACCACGAATTGTAGGGTCGAAAGTGCTCATTCGGCTCTAAAAGAGTGGATTTCTACATCGACTGCAGCTCTGGACACTCTTTTCGAGCGCGTCAACGCGGCTACTGAAATGCAGCTGACGAATATTCGAAACTTTCTTGAAGACTCGAGACGGCGAAATTTGACTAATTTCGGACATGCTCTATATCGTCACATAAATGGTAGAGTTTCGCATCACTGTTTGCAGTTGCTGAGTCAGGAGGTGAAGAGAATGCAACAGTTAGATGATGAAGTTGAATATCGTTGCGAGTGCGCTTTTCTGACTTCTCATGGGATACCTTGCGCATGTACCATCCGTGGATGTCTTGAATCAGAAAACGGAATTTACTTAGAGCAGATTCATTCGTTCTGGAGGACACTTGTCATTGGGGAAGGAGCCGGGAACGCAGAGTTTGTGTCTCAGGCAGCTCAAGACGCCGAACATTTTCGCAGTCTGGTTGATGAGATTGCAGGAAGTGACCCTACCGTAATTCGATCTGCCTCTCGGGTTTTATTCGAGCAGCTACACCCCGAACATTCGAATTTGAAAGAGCCTGCAGTAAAAACAAAGCTACGAGGTCGACCAAGGGGAAAGTCGACACGACGGGACCCTAGTGCGTTTGAGTATGCAGAGCGAGGTAGTGGTCGATCTTCAGGTAGTGGGAGTAGAGGTCGTGGTCGTTCTTCCGGTAGTGGAAGCAAAGGTCGTGGTCGATCTTCTGGTTCTTCGTCTGTGAGGGGAGGATCAGGTATACCATCCCTATATTTATTATTATTATTATTTTGTTATTTATTTCAGTAAATATGTATCTTTTGTTATTATATGTAACTGTATTTTTTGTTCATATTCTAGTGACTGGGCGGGCTGACGTAGACGACTTCCCATATGGAGATAGAATTCCAGGAATCATTATGTCATTCCTACACCAGTGGAATGATGTACGTGCTGATGGAAACTGTGGATTTCGATGTGTCGCCGATGTTTTCCACGGAGGTGAAGACAATTGGCAACTCGCCCGTCGTTCGATTTCAAATGAGATAGCTGCGAACCCATCTTTTTATGAGCACGTATACTACGACGGTGTGGCGGAGGCTCGTCACCGGATTAATTGGGGCGGGGGACCTTGTGGCGAGAATCACTATATGGAGACGTGGACGGACTTGTTTCCCATTGCAAATTTTTACAAGTGTGCAGTTATGTTCTTCTCTCTCGGAAATGATGGTTCGTTGTACCCATGTCTTACAGTTCTACCTTGGGAGAGTCCGCCTACCGTGACGAGACCGTGCAGAGAGTTGATTATTGCTCATTTAGGGAGTTTTAATTGTTAGCGTGATGGTAGTTTTGCATTCTATCTGCAGCGTTCATCCAATTATTCAGGTATATGCTCGTCTCGATTGACTTATCGGACAAGTTGTGCCTCTTATCACTCAAGATACGTTAACCTATGCTCATCTTGATGACCTAGGTCATGCACACTCTCTCTTCTTTTTTCTCTCTGCCACGTCATCATGACCAACCTCCTATTTCTCCTTCACTATTCACCAATTTACGATGACCTAGGTCATCCCACTCTCTTTCCTTTACATCATTAATTTCCTTATCAACTTGTATTCTATTCCAAAATCATTTATATTTACCAAAAAATTAATAATATTTGGAAATACCAATAAATCTCGTATTTCCAAATTGCATATAATTTTTTATTTAACCATTAATGATTAGCAAATACTAAATATCATTAATATTAATAAAGCAAATATTACATTAAATTAAACAAACATAATGCCTAATCTTGTCGGACTGACAAGCTACAGTGCGTGTGTGATGCCTTATCTTGTCGGACTGACAACCTATAGTGCGCGTGTAATGCCTTATCTTGTCGCACTGACAAGCTACAACGCGTGCGTGATGCCTACTCTGACCGATTTGAAATCTTGTCGGTGAATATTATTATCTTAAAACCATCTTGGGGAAACTAATAAAATGAAAATCTTGTTTAAGGAGCTAAGCTAAATCAAAATAAGTTCTCTATAAATACCCTCAAGTCCACCTTAGTCATCACACACAACTTCATTTCCCTCAACCTTCCAAACTTTTTCCTCCTGAACTCATGTCTTCTATTGACTACAACAGTGAGACTAGTTAAACACCCAAAGATCTGCCTCATCGTCGTCTTTTTAAAGTTCAAGGATTTGCCTCCTACTCCCAACAAGAGCAATACTATCGACATATCATTCCACACGGCATAGGAAGTAGTACCCAACCCCCTCCCGAACAATACTCCGAACAACCACCACCGCACCAAAACTTGGGGTATTCCCAACAATCCTCCGAACAACCACCACCGCTCTAGAACTGGGGGTATTCCCAACAATACTATGAACATCCACCATCCCCATTTTCAAAGCAATCAGAGCCCATAGATGCAAAGTAGTACTGCCCGACCATCTACCGATTCGCTTGGGAAAAGGGGTAGTACAAACTCTTCGGAAGATAATTTATTTGGCTCTCCTCCTCCATCAACGACCCCAGAATTTGTCGCTCCAACTGCACCACCTCGTCCTGAGGGTGTAAAGAAAAGCAAAAGTAAAGGGAAAACAGTGATGGAGGATCCAGACAACGATGCACGCTTACAGGCTATTCATGTCGCAGTCGCGGTCAAACATGATGAAATTATGCTACAACGAGAGAAGATAGAGTTGGAAAGGGAGACAAGAAACCCGTCAGGCTTATATGAAGTACGACATTTATATTTCACTTCTGAAGGCCAAGGAAAAAGGCATCCTGACCTCGCACGATGAAATTAATTTGGAAAAGACCAGTGACCAAATATTTAAGTAGAACTCCGTGGTTGTTTTCTCCAGTTTATAACCTATCTTCCCTAATTTGTAGTTGTAGTTTTTATTTCAGTTTAAGACTTATCTTCCTTATTTTCATGATCAGTTTCAGTTGTTGTGGTTTAATTGTTGTTTTCTACTTTAAATTTAGTACGATATTCCCTATTTTAGAAATGTTGGTATATTTCAGTATAAATTGCGTACTTAAATCCTAACTATTTATCAAAATATAACCCCCAAATTATTATAACAAATACCAAAACAAAACCAAAAAAAACCCAATAAATCTTGTATTGTTATTTTTTAATCATTTTTAATCTTTTTTAAGTCTTATTTTTTTAAAATAGTTTTCTAATTGTTTGTATTTTTTTATTTTTAATTTTGTTTTTAAATTTTTCCTGAACCGACTTCCAAAAATGAGTGTAATGAGTGCACACCCCACGGACTTGACAACCTCACCCATTTTTTGTTTTAATTAGTTTTAGTTTTTGTTTAATATTTAGTTGTAAATAATTCATTATTCTGGATAAGAGAATTTGTTTTTTTATTGAATAAAATAACCCAACTTTTCAATACTCTCTCTTACACATCATTTGGAGGTCGATTTTGAAAAACAATTAAAACAATTAAGAAATAAAAACTATTATGAAACTTTTTTTAAAAGATAAAAAATTCTAGAAAAAAACAAAACAAAAAATAAAATAAAATAAAAAAGAAAGAAATTGCACGACCGACCTGGTCGACGACCCGATCGACGCACGACTGGGTCGTGTTCGCCACGACCAGGTCGGTCGGTAGGGGACGACCGACCGGGGGAGGTCATCGGCAGATGACCTCCCCAAAGTGGATGGTCTAACGTCACAGTTGACGTCGGATAACATAATAAGTCTCGTGACATCAATGAGACCAGTGGAAACCTACCTGTGTTGTTTTTCCTATAGTAGAAAACATCAGAAGATTTTAACTCAGCAGTACTTAAGTAAATTTCATTGTTTAAATATGCAGTTAATTCATTTTGTGTTTCATTTTGCACTAATTTTATATTTTTTTACTTAACCAATTCCATTGGAAGTCGTCGTCAGCTGGATCTATTATAGTTGTTTGTGATGATAAACTAGTAACATTTGAACTCATTTGATTTACAACATGTGGTCTTTGATGTTCTTGAAAATATTTGTTTAACAAAGACTTACAACTATCTACATGATCTTGGAAATTTTCGTAATTCATGTTTTCAAAAAAAAAATCCAAGAAAACTTGTAACCATAAATTTTAAATCTAGGATCCATGAAAAAAGTTAAACAAAAACTAAATGGGGGAATATCCCAATATTGATTAAACTAAGCCTCCATTACATTTAAAATTTGAACAAAACCAGCATTTGACCTGTATTTCGCAAATACTCTAGTAATTGGAAGTAATATTTCATAGATAAATATGTTAGAGCTGGGGTAATATTGTCCACTTGATATAGTAGTGAATGTGAAAAAAAGTTTTAAAAATTCTAACAATATAATTTCATAATTATTCCAATCTAAGTCGGTTAACACGAAATCGTTTGTTTTTCAAGATAAAAGGTTGAAATTGCAAGATTATAAAGCTGACAACATTTTAACATTTCATATGTAGAATTCCATCTATGTGGGACATCTAATTTAAACTTCGTAGGATTAACATCATTATATAAACAAACTGATCTAAATTCCTGATATCTAGATGTACTAATACAACCTACGTAAGCAACTGCATTCCTAACAGATTCTATGTAATGTTTAATTATGTTAAGTCCATCTTGTACTACCAGATTCAAAGTATAACATACACATTGATATGAAAGAATAAACCATCTACAGGTAGATAACAATAATTTATAAGCATTTTTATTGTTGAATTGTTATTAGTAGCATTATCAAATACAATTGAACAAACTTTATTTTCAAAATTATTAGCTAACTTGACATCTCTAATATGATCAAATATAACCTTGGTAGTATGTGGATGCAAAATAAGTAAAAAAGAAATGATTTTTTTTTTTAAAACCAAGAATTATCTAGATAATGAGCAATTACATAACAATAAGGATAATTATTTGGATCGGTCCAAACATCACTAATTAATGCTAGGCCTGACAATTTGACACAAAACACGGTATGAACACGACACGACAAATTTGTGTTTGGGTTTACTGATTTCGTGTCGTGTAGGTGGTTAGGGGTGTCAACGGATCCGATACGGATCAGATATAAGTATATCCATATTCGTATCCACATGAAATTTACAGATTCGGATACGGGTACGGATTGATTGCGGATATGAAAAGTCTATATCTGTTCGGATATTTGACTGATTCAGAGCGGATAAGGATAATATCCGCATCTGTAAACATAATTCTCAACCTTATAACATTTTTCATTTTCACTTAGACAAATTCTTATACATAGTCACATTTATAACATTATATGGTTTCAAATATTAATTTACTTTATCTTAACTTCTAACTTCATATTCTGATAATGAGAACAATATTCAATGCTTGAATAAATGTGATCAGTAGATGTATTTTTATTTGAATAAATAAATTTAAACTATATATTCAAAATATAATCACACAAGGTTGAAATATGAATACTTTTAGGTATAATAATGTATTGCATAAGTATATCATACAAATATGGATACAGATGTTGAAATACAGATACATAGTTCTGAAGCGGATATTATTCGGGTTAGTACTTTAAGGTTAGTAATTTAGAATAGTTTATATAGTTGGATAATTTGTAGAAAAAATACATAACTTATATATATATATATATATCATTAATTTAAAGAATAGCTATATATAATACGGATACGAATACAGATGTTGTACTACGGATATTCGATCCATGATCGGATATTATACGGATCGGATGTACCAATAACCATATCCGCTCGATGACCTTACGGATCGGATATGAATATGGTCTTACATATATTTTTTTCGGATCGAATGTCCAAATTCGAATACGGATGGATGCTCAGATATTTGAATATCCACTGACACTCATAGGTGATACACGAAATTGTTTTTGTGTCTAACAGGTCAGGTATCCAAAATTACAGGTATCTATTATGTATTATGTATCTGTTGAAGTTTTAATTGTTAGCGTGATGGTAGTTTACCTGCTCGGAGATGACGCCGACGCAGGTTCGAATCCCGTTGTCAAAATTTTTCCCCCTAAAATCACAGTCAAAACAATTGGGAGGGATTCAAAACGTTGACCTTATGTCCTAAATCTTCTGTCCACGCTGCCAGCATGCTTTTCATTGGCATGGCTACACTGATATTTTAAAGTTATAAACATTCCATATACACCTGAATTAGTTCCACGTAGGTGGTAAGATTTCAGATTCCATACTTTTATAATGTGTGGGTGCTCGTGCTTCTTGAGCACGAATGAAGTGTGATTAAATTGTAAGACATAATGAGTGCATGTTTGTTGGGAAAAATACTATTCTGTATTTTTTTTTCCTTTGGTGTCTACCGAATAGTTATCTTATTTATTTTAGCGAATTTTTCAAATGCAATATTTTTAAGTGTTGTTCTAGAAAATATTTTAAATTGAGGATTATGGTACAAAATTGATTTCCTAAGACCTTTAAATTCACATATGTTAAATGGTAGTTTATCTTTAATTATGAAATCAATAATTATATCTCTATCTTTAATTAGACAACATCTTCTGAAATTTAAAGTTCTAGTAGTTGTGTCTAAAACCGATTGACGTGAATCCACTACCGAATCTAAATTATTCTTAACTTTACGTACAAGTAAATGTCTACTTAGATGACCAGTTCCTCCACTTGACTTAGCCGAATCTATAAGTAGCAGTTGGTTTACCCTCAGTATCATGTCCTTCATCAAAATCATTCCATAATGGGCTAGTTATTTTACTAATGCGTACCTCTACCCTTAGGTCTAGGTGGATTAACATAACGGAGTTGTTGGTCATTATTATATTCAGAATCAGATGTTAAAGTCATTTAAATTACTAAATATGCAAACAAAAGTGATTTTTTTCATAAACGAGAAAGTCATGACGATGGTTGATTAACTACAATTAACTAATAAAAAGATTAGAAAAAACTGGGAAATAAAGAGCGGAGGAGTCACGAAATCAAGGGTCATCGGTCTAGTTGTAGCTTTAGGCTTCGAGCTTTAGCTCAAACTCAAATCAATTAGAGAATGAGTAGAGAAGATTGTGAGAGATTTAGAAGAATAGTAGGAATTTTGTGTGAAAAAAATGAGAGGGGTTAGGGGATTTATAAAGAAAATATGGGGGTTAGTTTAGTATAAAAAAACAACACCACCCCGATGGGACACCATCCCAATGTTCTTATCCTATGTCAAAGGGACGACACGTGTGCCAGAAGTAAACAACACGTTGAGAGCGCGGGAGGAGATCTTGGGGCTCCTGCGGTGCTTCCTAGAGCGAGCACAAAGGCGTCAGAAATTCTTAGCAGACAAGCATCAATCCGAGTTGGAGTTCCAAGAAGGAGAATGGGTGTATTTGAAATTACAACTCCGACGACAAGGATCGATTGTACGAGTGGCTAATACGAAATTAGGAGTCCAATTCAACACCCTATCGAATTGCAAGGCGAATAGGTCAAGTCACCTATCAGCTAGAACTATCGACAAGGCGTGCGTGCACCTGGTGTTCCATATCTCACAACTCTGGTGAAAGGTGGGAGAAATTGTGCCAGTCTTTGACATTGTGGCTCTGATTTCGTGGAGCGTGGAGGGATTGTTGATTCCCCAAGAGGTGTTGGACATCTGCATGACGCAGGAGGGCGATTGTGAAGTGTCGGAAGTGTTGATTGAATAGGAAGGCGCGTCGCGGGACCAAGCGACGTGGAAGTCAATTAAGGAAATTCGAGAAGTGCACCCCCTCTTTGACCTTGAGGACAAGGTCAAAATAATCAGGAATGGAATGTGGCGAGGAGAAGCGGAGGTGGCCAGAGACGACCGACAATGGGCGGAGGAGGAGGCCCAGATGCCAAAACGTAACAACCCAGGTTGGGGGACCTGCTTGCAAAGGCACGAGAGTCCAAAGGGCCGACTGATATTTACCCATTAAAAATGGGTTACATGAACAATTCTTAGTTATAGGCTTGTAAATAGGTTAGGTACGGGATGGATATGCCCTTACCTGTACCCATACCCGTCAAAATTAACGGGTACGGGTATATAGCCGATCCAATACTAGCATGCCCGTACCCGACCCGTACGGGGCAGGTAAGCGGGTATCACCTATTACAAATTTCCTGAAAATGTCATAAAAATTAAAAATCACAAACAAACATAACTAATTGTCAAACAAACACAAACAAATGTTTAACAAACCTAAACTAACAGAAACAAATGTCTAACAAACCCAAACTAACAGAAACAAATGTCTAACAAACCCAAACTATCAGAAACAAATGTCTAACAAACAACATATGGATGTCAAAGAAATGGGCAACATTTGGACAACTTTCAAGAGTATTACTGTAAGCATTATCCCCTCAACAATTAGCCTCTAATGAAAAGACCTTTATATTCTTTCTAAAGTATCAACTACTACCACACCACAGTCAAAAACATCAATCCAAAAGACGGATCCATTGACAGTCACCTTGCCTTCAAAAATCAGCTACTTTCTGCATCAACAAACACTACAACAATACAGGACTTCACCGACGGAACATATCCGCCGGTGCTTATCGTATTCCGTCGGTGTAAATGTACATCGATGGATACCGTACTACTGGTGTTAAATGCGTCGGTGTATATCAACTCCAACAGATGGATCGACGGATATATACCATCGGTAGTACTACTAGCGCGGCAATTCCTACAAAAGTTTTTCACTTGCTTTCGTCGTATAGTATAACACCGACGGATCCATCCGCCGGTGTAGGTTACACCGACCAATCCGTTCACCGACGGTTGAAGAACCTACACCGACGAATAGGTGTTGTCGAAGCTAATTATCAGTTACATACACCGACGAGTTTTTGTTCCGTCAGTGTATGTCTGCAAAGGTCAGTACTATCACTGACGGATAGTGTCCGTCGGTGTTTTTATTTTTCAGAACTCTAAAAAGCATGTTTACTTTTCCGGGTTTTGGGTTTCTCTATTCATTCCTCAACCATTCATACACATCATTCAATAATCATTCACACATCAAATTCAATAATCATTCAACAACAATCATTCATAGACATGCAACTCTTTCAACAATAATTCAAACAATCTAAACAGAAAAGTCATATATATTAACTTATCTAAAAACAATTCAAACAAAAAAGTTATAATTTCATTACAATTACCATGTAAATTCAGTAAGTACTACAATAACGTTTAATAAAAAAACCTAACATAAAACACTAAGTTACTAAACCTCTTGTGTCGGCTCTGTTAGATGGATTTGGGTGCAAAAGTTCTACAGGATTAAAACGTTAAACATTAAGTCACTTAAAACATTATAATGTCTATAAATTAATTTAGTAAATGTAATACAAAATTTACTAAATTATAAATACAATACCTCAGAATTAAAACCTCCCCTCTCCATCAAAAAGTCGACCATTGACGTATACCTCTCGAGGTCGTTTTGCATATTCTCTAACTTGTTTTACGTCTCCACTAGCTGCATTAACACTTTCTTCATCTCCTCACCTTTCTCAACCTCCGTTATGGCGCTACTCTCTGCTTGAGATGGTGTTCCATGCGGGCCGTACATATCAATTGGAGTGACAAGACACGAGTAGATCCTCACACGTCCATTTCGCCAAGAATAGTTCCGACAAGATCCTGGGCGCCAACCGCCGAATTGATAGACCCCTGAGAGCTCATCTCACCCAATCCTCACAAAGATTCCAATTGTTCCTAAAATAAGAAAATATTATAAATTCACAAAGAATGTATCAAACAACACTAAGTAATTAAAAACTAATAATAATCATAAGCTTACAAGGAGGGTCTAGTCTTGAAGCCGGATGTACATATCAGTACGATTAGGCTCAAGAGCGTCCATGTTTTCTGCAATCTGCAATACCGTTGAATCTATAAGAATTAAAAACAGTATTGAATCTATAACAATTTAAAAAAAATAAAAAATATGACTATTTTCTCTCCGTGTCCCACCACCGATTTGGTACCACGCTGATATGGTATTACCATATTCACCTGATTCTTCTTGTTAGTTTCGCTCTTCTTCTGCAACAACAATAAATCAAATATTTAGTTTTTAAGTCATTGGTAATAATTTAACTAAATTTTTTACAAATTTACCTTAAACCTCTCGTTTGACCAATAGTCAAGCAGAGTAGCCCAATCCTCCATAGAAATATGTGGTGGTCTAGCCGCCATTCTAGCCTCTCTAGTCTCCAAATCTATAACGTTAAGGTAGAACTGGTATTTGTTTTCCTTCAATTTGGTGTTCAGAGACTTCATAATTTTGCCTCTGAACCCCTTAGGAAATGTCTAGTGTGAATGTGAAATAAATTCAAATTATTTTAAAATTAAAATCAATACTAATGTAACTTAAGAACATATGTAATATTACCGTTAATACCTACAAAACGGAAATACTTGTTTGACTTAAGTTTCCGTTTAATTTTATCGGGTAATCAATAATGTGTTATTGATTACAATTTTCTGCCAATTGTTTTTTTAAAATTCGGCAGAACCTCTCTTATAAATCAACAACAATTTTTTTGTAGATCCATGTAGACACAAAAAGAATTTCCAATGCATATAAACATTGCATTTCACATTCACATTCAAAATATATTATAAACTATCATATAAAGTATTTTATAAACTACATTGACATTCACATTAAAACATTCATATAAAGTATTTTCTAAACTACTTTCAAAATATATTCCAATTATATTACAACTATATTTAAATTTACATTCAAACTATCAAAATAATCAAATTCAAACTACATTCAAACCAAAATAAATAATCTAAATTTATCAAAATAAATGATCTAAACTATAATCATAGCAATAACATCTTATTTTTAATCTAATATATATATATATATATATATATATATATATATATATATATATATATATATATATCCAAGATCTAGTGAGCCCAGAGCTCATCTTATTTGTTTAAGCCCCCTACAATCTCACCATTAGATTTAATTATGACTATTTTACAATTAATATCCATCATTAGATCATTTTATTATCATAACCGCCATAATTTTAATCTATCTTACAATTTCAGATGAATGGTGGATATGGTAGGAGCTTAAAAATTAGTAGATTAAGCCTCAGGCTCACTGGAGAATTACTGTATATATATTAATTTATCAAAACAATCTAAATTTAAAACATCCAAATTAAAATAAAAATACTTGTTTGGGGTCGGGTTTTTGGCTAGGAGTTGCGTTTCGGGTTGGAGGTCGAGTTCGGGGTCGGATTTTGGGTTAGGGTCGCGTTTGAGGATGACTTTGGGGCTGGGGTCGGTTTGAAAAGAGGGAGGGCTCGGGTTCGTGAAGGGTCGATTTGGATTTGGGGAGGGAGAGGCTTCGCAGGGAGCGAGGGTGTTAGGGGTCGGGGAAGGGAAGAGGGTGGGTTCAGGTTCGAGGTTGGGGAAGGGAAGAGGAAGAGAGACGCTTACAATGCAAGGAAGGCGACAGTGTGAGAAGCGGCGGTGAGAGGGCCACGACGCAGTGAAGTGGTGGTCAGCGAGGGAGAGACATGCGATGATGGTTAGGGTTCGGCGATTTGAGAAAGAGGGAAAGTGAAGGGGGAAGTCTGATTCGGCTCATGATAAAAACAAACACCGATGAACGTTATCCGTCAGTGCTTATTCTACTATCCGTCGACGTATGTTATCGTATTAAGTTCAACGGGCATATTTCGAAATCTACATCCGTCGGTGCCTTTAACACTCACCGACGGATAACTCCATCGATGTCAGTTTCTTAGTCGTCGGTGCTTGATTTCCGCAAAAAAATCATTTAACCGGGATTCAAACTCTTCACCAACGGATGTCATCCGTCAGAGGATTTGAGTGAGTCACTGATGCCTATATATCCATCGATACTAGTTAACACATCCGTCGGTGGATGCTTTCCGTGAAAAATTTCATTTTGCCACTCATTCAGAATCATCACCGACAGATTTATCCGACGGTGTATGTTTCTGCTATGACGAATACGAGGAAAACTTTGTCCAACAGTACAAGTTTGTCGGCGTTATCGACCAGATCCGTCGGTGGAAGTGTACACCGACGACCTATGCCATCTGTCGGTGTATGTAACTGTACACCAACGAATGTTACTCTTGGCGGTGAAACCTATATTTCTAGTAATGGAAAAAATCACAAACACTTAAATTCAACCAAAAATCACCATCAACCCCTCAATAATAAAAAAGAAACCGGACCTCCAGCCTCGGAGAGGACCTTGCCGGAAAGTTGGGGCTTCCTGAACTTCGGGTTGTTAAACCTCCTCGTAGCCATTGAGTACTTGGGGAAAGGCATGGAAGTACTCGAAGAACTCTTATTCTTCTTCATGTTGGTGGTGTTGAGTTGGTTAGGGTCGGAGACGGAGGCGAGGGGATGAGAGAGAAGAGGCATAGTGGAGAGGGGTCGGGTCGAGGGAGAGGAGAAGGGAGAGGAAGGTGGAAAGGAGGAAAGGGTGGTGGGTGAGTTGGTCGGAGACGAGGAGGTGCGTGTGGGCTTGTTTGAGGTGGCGGGAGTGGAGGTGGGTGGAGAGAAGGATGTTGTTAGTGGGAGGTCACGAAGGGGAGGTGATGGAAGGAGGGGAGGTCGACGACAAGAGAAGAGGCAACGATAGGAAGGGAGTGGGTTTGGGTCAGAGGAGGATAGGATAGGGTTAGGGTTAGATTTTTGTTTTCTCTTTTGTTTTTTGTTTTTTGTATTTTTTATTATTACGTATTTTAATATAAATATTATTAATATATATTAACGGGTATACAAGTAAACAAGTATGAGTAATGCATATACCCGTACCCGACCTATTTATTAACCGGGTAAATGAGTATGAATTTTTGTACCCATACACGACCGGAGCGGGTAACCGGATATACAGGCATTACCCCCTCGTTTACAACCATACTTAGTTAGGTAACGATTGATGGTTTTAAGTGGTCAAATTGTAAGGGGTTCCCGGGAAATTACGAAATTGGTATGAGGACTACATGAATGTATAAATATGAGTTTGTGATGTATTTTTGGGTTTATCGAATTTGTAATCTCTGAAATTAGTGAAAATTACCCTCTCGAAATGGCTTTTGATTATGAATTCTCTTGATTCTCTCAATTTCGTGTTTCATTGTGTGGATTTGTGTGATTGGAAGTTCAATTCACTATTGCAAATTTGACGTTCCCATTGCATTCCCGCGCTCCCTAACGGTCGCTGGTGGTGTTCGCGTCAATGTGGTTGTATAATAAATAACGTTTTGGAAAAGAGTCAAAGACAGATGAATATGCCTGCCTTTCCGAAACCAAATTACAGATTGATGTTCTTTCATTTTAATATTGTTTGTTGTAGTGTAATAACGCTTTAAAGATAGGCATATGTGCGCCTTTAACCAAATAGAGATTGACGTAAAATTACTGTCTCCGGAATTTATAGTTTCTTAAACGATATCGATTATCCCTTATTACAACTGTAAATGTCCGAATTTGTTTACAATTTCACTTATCATTACACTTTTATAAATGAATGTAACTTATACTAATATTGCAGTAAAAAAAATATTTTTATTGATATAACACAGTAAATCAGAATGCGTTTTATTACTGTAATATTTATCCATATCCTTACTACTTGAGGGGTGTATTTCATTGATCAAATGCAATTCCTAACTTAAAAACATATTATTGGTAGTTGTGTTATATTCAACGGATGCATTTGTGTAACATAGCAAATACATTTTGTTTACAAACAATGTTTTTTTATTGCGTCAGAGTGAATTCTTTAACAGAAAGGTGTTTATTTTTTTCCTCTCAAGTAATTTTGCATAATTAAAGATTTTCTAAAATCTTCTCGAGTGATTTCCACGTGGTTTAAGAGGGAAAACTGTGGGCGGTTAACAACCAATAAAGTTCTTTAATTGGAGACAATTCATCATTTTTATTTATGGCATTTTTCATTTTGTTGAAGTTAAGGGCTAGGAATCACCAATAGACCATCGTTGACTATTGCACGTTTAAAGTCTTTATCAATATGAAGAAGACACAAAGTCAATATCAGTTGGGAAATTATTCGGCACAACTCATAATTAATTAATTTAGATGGCCCGATTTAGAATTATCAAAATAGAATGAAAAAAATATATAAGGATACCCATCTTCTCCCTCTATATAATAGGAAAACTAAGAAGAGATCATCAGTTCATCACATATTCAGCTTTGAGTCTGTAAATGGCAATGCAGGTGACCTATCTTCATTTTCCTTTTTCTTATTTTTAACTTTGTCAATTGCGTTATAAGTGTAATTCGACCCATCGAAACGTTTGTGAAGCATTTTATTGGATTAGGAATATGATTAGGAAGTAGGAGTTGATATATATAAGTTAACAGTACTTTCAAGTCTCATCGACTCTTATTGATATGGTTTTCTGTTTATTTGGTTTTGACATTTGATGTAGTTCAATATATATATGATGATATTGACTTGTAAGTTGTGTTTGGCCATGGTTATGATATTTGCTTGAGATCAATTTGCCGTTTTATTGGTAACCTCAACTTCATCTCTTATTCTTTATCAAGATTAATTTTTTTGATAGCACAACAAATTTATTATTAAATGCATCAACGTAACAAACACATTAGGCTTCATTCTTTTACAACAATTAAAAAATAAATAAGTATATATATTTAAAAGAATATGAAATATAAGCACGGTATTCTTCATCGAAACTAGAAATGAATTATGGATTTATTAAAGGCAGTCTGAAATAGAGATACAGCATTCCGTTTCATAAGAACGAATCTCAGTTTGAGCTATATCAACACGTGGTTATTTTTCCTCATTTTAGTCTACACTTCTTTATATCAACACGTGGTTATATTTGACCAATTTCGACTAATTTAGAAAGGGACCCATTTAGAAACAAGAGATCCCTTTTTTGCTCTAATTACATGAGATTATTTCTAATAGAATTCTCCTTTCCAACTTGTAACTATTTTTTCTACCAAAAATAAATATTCTCTCCATCTATATATAGGTTAGAGTTCAAAATTAGAAAAAGATGGTGTTGGAGCACTACGACGTCGTATGTGGACCCACTCAAACAAGACGGATGATGGAAACCAAACCATAAAAAATGCCAATATATATCACAAAGAACAAAATCTCGCAAAAATATTTAAGTGGTAAAAGTATTAAAAAACAGCTTTTTAACAATAACATGGGAAATATTAAATGAACGCCTAATTATATATACACGCCACGCTTCAATTTTCAATATGCCAGAATCGTTAAACGCACTTTTAAGTAAGAACTAGCTAAGTAATAATAACTCAAAAACATTATTATAATTGTATATGATCAAGCCATTGAGAAAGAAACTCTAATCATTGTCGTGTTGTATCCTCCCCAGTCTAAAAGTACAAACGACAATTTATTTATTTTCTTAAACCCCTACACATATAAAAATTGAAATGAAACTACAACAAGAAACCCAATAAAAAACACTACTAAAATTATTGAAAACATCACAATCAACATCGACCACTCGATACATCTCAGAATATCTTTTCCCTTGTAATATGTTTAACCAAAATTTAAAATTGGTGAGCGTGCAATAATTTTAATAAGTCAACACATTGAGGTAACTAAGTAACAAAATAGAGAGAAATTACGAAGTTCTGCAAGATTTTTCCTCGAGTACTAAGAAATATAATTGAGAAGTCCTGCAGGTTTGCTCCTTATAAGTTGTAAAACTAAGAAATTGTGTAACATCGATGTACTACTTAAGAATAACTATGGATTTTTTGCGAACTACTTAAGAATAACTATGGATTTTAAAACTAATTGTAAAGCAAGATTAGCAAATTCGTACACATATGCACGTGAAGAACAACAAAAAATCCTTATCATCTATGTAGTATATTATTGACTATTGAGACATGGTCAAATGAAGTCAACAACAACAACAAGATGCTCATGATTTAGTCGTCATCTGATTTAGTCGTATATTATTGACTATTGAGACACTGCTAAGGACAATTTATAAGGAAATACTGCTTAGGAAGAAAACTATACTACGAAATTATCCTTGAAGACTTGGATTTTTGAAAAAATATTGCTACAGAGATACCCAGCTTAGTTTTGGGACATATTTGCAGACATAATAGGTAAATTTTCTTTTAATAACTGGAAAATCCTTCAGTCTACTCATACATTATCTGAAAATATTTAACTTTGTAAGAAAAAACGGGGATACAAAATTTAAAAAAAAGAAGAAGAAGCAAATATCACGATCAACTATTCTTAAAAAAGTTGCGGATCAAGCCCAAAACCTATAGGAAGAATACAACGTACTCTGATTCTTTGACATAATCTATGGAAGAATTACTAAGTAAAGTGTTGGTTGCTACTACTTGCCCAGTTTTTAAACCAATTCAATCTGTCAACCAAGTGGTAAGAGGTAAATAATGATTGAAGTTAGTCGATCTATTAGGATGATCTATTTTGTTGAATAACTCACTACCTCAGTGCATATTGTTGTTTCTTTCTTTCCAACTTAACGGTAAATGACTAATGAGCATATGCATGGTGAGAATACGCTTTGCACAAAATAAATAAATTTATAGGATCGTCTTAAGCTAAGAAGTCACCTCATTAAAAGGCTAAAATTATGAATATGTTATTTATTAGGGGTAGAGACGAAAATAAGAGTACGTGGTGTCTTTATATTATCAAAAACGAGAAATGGGCAAGCAAAACACTGTTTGTTTTGCAATATGACATTGCTTCTAACCGTAGAAAAGACTACGTAATGGTGTGTTAACATATCCTGATACTCCCCTCTTAATAACATGTGGTCAGTACAATTTAACCATACAACTTATCTTAATATTACTCTCATCCATTATCGGGAAAAAAAATCCGTGCTTCACTTTCTAAGCAATTAGTCTTTCGAAGTTAACATGTGGGTCTTACAACCAATTGTCATTCAAAATGACTCAAACGCCTGTCCAACTCCAGTCAACCCGATATATCTTCAAGTTCGCCTTTTTGAGCCCAATGGAATCATCTACAAATAAAACCCAAGAAAGAAAGACCGTATATAGCCGAGACAATTCTTTCCTACCTAACCTTTCATAAATCCTAGGAGTGTGATTGATTTAGAATCATATCACCAACCGTTTTTAAATGCTTGTATGCACTCATGAAGTCCACTTTCATCACCATCAATAGTTACACTCTAGCAGTGGCGGATGCGTGGTGGTGTTGGTGGTGGTGGAGGTGGAGGGGAGCCAAGTGATCACCCTCCCCTCCCAAATCTCATTTATATATTACATACGTGACCACACAATTTTTTTTTTACTAATTAGGATTGTTAAATTTCATCTAGTTAAGTTAAGATCATTCAATCTTCTAAGTTCTAATTATTACTAGCTCATTAGCCCAACCAGAGTTCCTTGTGTGTAGCTTGTTTAAGTCTCAAAAATTATTTCTCTGTCATCCAATCTTCTAAGTTCTAATTATTGCTAACTCATTAGTCTAACTAGAGCTACTTGTGTGTGTAGTTTGTTTAAGTCCCAAAAAAAATTTCCTTGCGTTTGACAAGAATAAATTACTTCGAATGACCAAACATTATCCAAAAAAAATTTAGATATTAATCTCATTCTCCTTTAGAGTCAATTAGAGACATATGTCCGTGACGTAAGATCGAATACAGAAATTGAAAATTTGAATAGTCTAATAGAACTTGCACAGAAGACAATTGCAGATCCAGAACAAAATGTGAGGGTGGTCACCTTATAAAATTACATCAATCGAAAAAAGTTATACTTAAAAAAATTAAAATTACATTCCAATAATCTTCTTATAATGTAATCCTACGAGGTTTCATGGTTCAAAAGAAGAAGAAAAATCACTTTTCCATTGGTTTTCTTGTTGATTACATTAGCATTGGTCTTGCCAGTAGCAACTGTCACTGTTGAGAGATTGTTTTTTTCAGCCGTGAAAAGCAGATTGCACAACCGGATGGGACACAATTTGATCAATGATGCCCCCATTACATACATCGAAAGAGACATTTTCGGTCAGATTAGCAATGAAATGACTATTAAAAGATTTCAAAACATGAAATCTCATAGAATTACATTATAAGAAGATTATTGGAATGTAATTTTAATTTTTTTAAGTATAACATTTTTCGGTTTGATGTAATTTTATAAGGTGACCACCCTCACATTTGTTATGGATCCGCCACTGACCAAACTCCACTTTGTCATCATTGTCACTCAATCACTGCTCTAGCACTAATTTTCACTCTCACCGCTACATTTAACAAAGTCAGATTCACAAAACCTCAATCACCATCTCATAAGCCAATTGTCATCACTAACACTCACTTTTCCATGCTACTATATGATTGTGTTTGGGTGTGTTGAAAACATTTCTTTTACACAATCCAACCGTTGGGGCTCAGTTTCCTCATCATCACCCATATGGCATCTCTGTCTAAGGCAAACTCCAACCATCAAGGACTCGTATAAGGAAGTTATCATATATGTACAAACGGCTATGTGTCATCCCTTCCTTATCATGCATACATATAAATACTCATGTATAATAATTTGAAGATATACATGATCAATAATACTCATCCTCGGTTTCACCTCTTCAAGGGGGTTGAAGGCCGAAATACAACCAACATCCATACCTAAACCTTCCCAATCCATCACAAAACATGTCGGACGACACTGGTAGCAATCACTCCGAGGTGAATGCATCCCAGTGCCTTCTCACGACCACCTTGAATGGTTCAAACTACCTTTCTTGGGCCCAAGCAATGACCCTCTCCCTTAAAGGCCGGGGGAGAGTAGGCCACATCACCGGAAGAACTTCAAAACCCAAAGGAGGAGGGACAGAAAACAAACAAGAGGAATGACAAACGATGGGCCATCAGGTCATGTCGTGGCTCATAGCCTCCAAGCACCCAAACATCGGGGAAATTTTCATGTACAAAGAAAACGCCAAGGAATTATGGGATGCTTTCAAAGAGCACTATGGGAAACCTGAAAACTCCACGCACATCTTCAAGATCAAACAAGAGATATCCCAAACACGCCAAAATTCTTCATCCATCATCGAGTACCTAGGTACTCTCAGGAAGCATTGGGACGAACTGCAGGTGTATGAACCCCCAATAATAGATTATAAAATCATCCAAACCCGACAAGAACAAAACTAAATTTACCAATTCTTGGTAGGACTGGATTCAAGCTACGAAGCCATACGGTTCCAGATCCTAATGGCAATGGAGCTATCAAGCCTCGCTACCACCACAAGTCTCATTCAGTGCGAGGAGACCCGAAGAAAGACCATGACATACAACAACAACAACAACAACAATAGTGGGGTCTCCAACAACCAAGCCTTCATCGTTGGTCGCAACCAAACTCAGGGGAACAACCACAACAACAAAAAACGATTCGGAAGCAAACCAAATGAACATTGCGAAAATTGTAAGAAACAAGGACATAGTAAAAATTCATGTTGGTTCCTTTTTCCTCATCTCAGGTCGCCAAAGAATGGAGAAAGAGGCGCCAGAGCAAACTTGGTGGACGAAATCGTCGACGGCAACACCAGCAAAACCGGAGGTGGCAGCAGCCACTCGGACAGAAACCTTAATCCTAACCTAAATGACGCAAATGGAAACAATGGTGTGTTTTATATGCAGGGGCACCCGACCGGATACTCTCAACCGAACCTGACACCGAATAAAACCCAAAGCTGGAACGACACTGGATCAAGCAGATTTTCAAATGGGCCAAATGGTTTGGGCGGGTTCGTAAATGGAGGAGCTCCAGATCCGCAACACATAGATTCTCTGGTGGCCCACTTAAATGACTATTTGCACAATCATACCCCTAGATCAGGTAATATGTCAGGTATGGAAAATTCTCTTGATATTCATATTTGTTCACATTCAGCAACTAAAGATAATTATAAAGGTTGGATTATTGACTCCCGGACCACCGACCATATGACGGTGGATATTGTCATGCTTTCTAATGTAAAAAATAATCCAAGATTATTTAATAAAATTTTCACAGTTGCGAATGGAAACAAAGTTGAAATTAAAGGTACAGGAGATGCTACATTAATCAACAAGATTCATGATAATATTCTTTATGTACCTAACCTTGATACAAACTTACTTTCTATTGCCAAAATCACTATAAAACTCAATTGCAATGTTATATTCATTCCTCATGATGGATCGTTTCCAGGATCGTACCACATGGAGGATGATTGGTAGGGGCATCCTCACAAACAGGTTATATGTTCTTGAATCACCTAATAAAGCTTTACATGCGGGATCCTTGGTTAACAACGAACTTTGGCACAAAAGGATGGATCATCCATCTTCCAGTGTGTTAAGATATTTATTTCCTTCGTTTAATTCAGAAGTTTTATGTGATATTTGTCATTTTTCCAAAAAAAAAAACTAGGTTACCGTTCCCTACCTCCACTTCTAAAACTCAATTTCCTTTCGAATTAGTCCATTCTGACATTTGGAGGCCTGCACCCGTTGACTCTTATAATGGTTATCGTTATTTTATTAGTTTATCGATGATTTTTCTCGAACCACTTGGATTTACCTATTAAAAACAAATCAGACGATTACTTGGTTTTTTGCGAATACCTTGCTTTTATTGAGAACATGTATAATGCCAAAATTCGTGTTTTAGATCCGACAATGGCTCAGAATACATGAGCAATATGTTTCAAGATGTTTTAAAAAACAAAGGAATTTTTCATCAAACTACGTGTATTAATACTCCACACAAAATGGGATTTTTGAACGAAAAAATCGCCATCTTTTTAACGTTACTCGCTCTTTACTTTTTAAAACAATGTTCCTAAACGTTTTTGGTTAGATGTTATTCTTACTGCAACTTATATTATAAATTGTATTCCTAGTACTACCATTGAAAATCAAAAACCCTTAGAAATCTTACACCATACAAAAATGAATATTGATCACCTCAAAAATTTCAGTTGCATTTGTTTTGTTCACAGGAAGCGGGAGGACAAGCTTGACTACAGTTCCATTAAATGTATATTTTTAGGATATTTTTTTCGAAATAAGGGGTACAAATGTTATGAACCTAAGCAGTGTAAAATGTAAGTTTCGAGAGATGTTGTTTTTTAGGGTGAACCATACTTTAAACCAGACGAAGAAACCTCCACCGACATTCCTCCACTTCCCAACGTGGATTTTCTCGACATACCTCCGTGCACTCCGGACGACACTCCTCCCACTCTTCATGTCGCTAATCCACCAACTGGTAACAGAGGGGGGATGCAGAAGAAGTAGAAGATCCCACCCCCGCCCCCGAAGAAGGTTAAGTCGCCCCACTCGTCGACCTGCCAGACTTAATGATGCCTTTGTTTCACAGGTTACCTACCCGATTCAAGACTACTTGTCCTAAGGTTGTGCATAACCCTGTCCAGTTTGGTTTATTGGACCGGTCGGTCCAGGTCCGGTCTCGGTTTTGGATGAGACTTTTTGGAAATACTGGTTCCGGTTCGGTTTCTATTTTTATATTAAAAAATCTGGTCTGGTCACGTGCGGACCGGATGCTCACCGCTGACTTGTCTTATAACCAACTATCGCATAAACACCAAAGTTTCCTAACCCAACTAGACAATAATAAGGAACCCAATTCATATCATGAAGCCTTAGAAAATCCAATTTGGGTTAATGTTATGCAAGATGAACTAAGAGCTTTAGAATCCAACAAAACCTGGTCCTTAGTCCCATTACAACCTGGCATAAAACCTGTTGGCTGTAAATGGATCTACAAAACCAAATTTCATAGTAACGGTAAAATTGAGAGATATAAGGCCCGTCTTGTAGCTAAAGGATATACACAAACATATGGTCTTGATTACCTAGAAACTTTTGCACATGTAGCCAAGATGAACATCATTCGTGTTCTACTATCCGTTGCTATAAACCATGGGTGGAATCTTTTCTAAATGGACGTCAAAAATGTCTTCCTACAAGGTAATCTCGAAGAAGAAGTTTATATGACTCCTCCCGGTTACACACGAACTGTCACCAGGTATGCAAGCTTCATAAATCTATATATGGATTGAAGCAATCGCCACGAGCATAGTATGTGAAACTTAGTCACTCCCTCATTCTTTATGGCTTTAAGAAAAGTTCAGCAGTTGCATCCAGGTTCTCTAGGTACGACCATAACATCACTACCATAGTTCTCATTTATGTAGATGACATCATAATAACTGGAACCAGTGATCATGAAATAGATTTAGTAAAAAAATACTTGAAATCCAAATTTGACATAAAAGACTTAGGATTTATGAAATATTTTCTCGGGATAGAAATTGCCCACTCCAAAAAGGGATTGTTTTTATCACAAAGGAAGTATGTTCTAGACCTACTTAAAGAAAATGGTAAAATAGGCACAAAACCCACCAACACTCCTATTGAAACAAACAAGAAAATAGGACTCACTTATGGTACACCTCTTAGTAACATCAACCAATTTCAAAGACTTGTTGGGAAGTTAATTTATCTTACTGTCACTTGACCAGACATTACTTATGCCATAAGCACAATCAGTCAGTTCATGCATTCTTCCCATACTCATCACTTAGATATTGTAAATAGAATATTATGTTATCTTAAAGGTACCGCAAGGCAAGGACTATGGATGAAACTCAATAACTCAAACTCTGTAATTGGTTATTCTGATGCAGATTAGGCAGGAAGTCACGATCAAAAATCCACCACCGGCTTCTGCACCTTTGTAGGAGGAAATTTGGTAACTTGGAGAAGCAAGAAACAAAACGGTGTTGCCCGGTCAAGTGCAGAAGCTGAATATCGTGTTATGGCCTCCACCACTAGTGAACTAATCTGACTCAACCAGTTAACCACCGATATGAACATCCAAACTCAAGAACAAATGAAGATGTTCTGTGACAACAATGCAGCTCGGCACATCGCGACAAATCTAGTCTTCCATGAAAGGACCAAACAAATAAAGGTCGACAGTCACTTCATCAGAGAGAATATCTAGTCAAAACATATTGAAGTTTCATACGTCTCTAGCAAAGAGAACTTAGCCAACATCTTCACAAAAGTCATCTATCACAAGCTCTTTTCAAACCTCCTTCACAACTTGGGATCTATCAACCTGTTCCAGACCAAACTTGAGGGGGCGTGTTGAAAACATTCCTTTTACACAATCCAACTGTTGGGGCTCAGTTTCCTCGTCATCACCCATATGACATCTCTGTCTAAGGCAAACTCCAACCATCAATGACTCGTACAAGGAAACTATCATTTATGTACAAACGGCTATGTATCATCCCTTCCTTAGCATGCATACATATAAATATAAATATAAATACTCATGTATAATAATTTGAAGATATAAATACTCATGTATAATAATTTGAAGATATACATGATCAATAATACAAACATTTATAGGCGTGTTGAAAACATTCCTTTTACTCCAATCTCTGTCTCGATTTCAATAGAGTGTTACGTTTACATTCAGAAATTATCCAGAAACCGGATTCTGAAGACCAACACTTACTGCGTATGTCCATCGAACCTGGGTCTCGACCCGTCACTCATGCACTCACTGACCCACAACACTCACCTATTACCACAAAACTTAAGTTGGTAAGTGTTATGGTAGTGGACTCATGTCATTATATCTTATCTCAACATTCTCATGTTAAGCAATGTGGAACTAAACTTGGGGGTGTTACAACCTACCCCACTTGAACACCTGACGTCCTCGTCAGGGTCAAGCCACTCAGTCACCAGGCGTTGTGGGATTCTAGAGGTGACTCTCACCCTTTTAGGTGTAGCACTTAGTTCCCACAATTCTGGCTGGTTCAGGCTCTGATACCATCTGTAACGTCCCGGGTCCCGGTCCATTACTCATGCACCCACTGGCCCGTAACACCCACTTATTATCACAAAACTTAAGTTGGTAAGTGTTATGGTAGTGGGTTCATGTCATTATATCTCACCCCAACATTCTCATGTTAAGCAACGTGGAACTAAACTTGGGGGTGTTACAATTCTCACTCCCAAGACCAACATTTTCCTAATCCACTCACTTAATCACTCTGGCTCGCTCTGAATCATTAATAAAACACAGAACCTTATAAAACCAACAAAATTAACTCGGATAGGTTGCAACTGAAAAATATAAAGTATGGTCATACCACGTGAACCGATTTTTGGATATGTTTCAACGATTAGTCTTAAAGAGTGCTTCTTCCAAAGTTAATCTTCAATTATCACTGACTCAACTGACATGGATAAAGAGAAATTAACTCCAAAAAAAAAACTTTTGTTTCAGAATAGGTGCAGAATTATTAATAAATAAATATGTTAAAGTTTCAAAGCTTTCCCTCAATTTGTGAATGTCATTGCTAAAAGGCAACACCTAAACCTAAAATCTTATAAAATTTAACCCATATTTCACTGGCCTTTTCGGATGAAAATTGATTGGAAGATTACAGAGGTATGAAGAAATATGTGCTTCCATGAATTAGAAATTTTCCTATGAAAATGGATTCATTATCATCTTTTTGACAAGGTTAAAATACAACGTTGACGGGCTGCCAAAACCTTAGATCGTGTACTCTGTAGACATTTTACAAGAGCTGTTTCCTTTTGGTCTCTACTCCATTTTGGACGATATAGAGACAAATTTTCCAGTTCTCAAATTTTTCTCAGAAATGCCAATTAACCGTTTGTAAGCCCTCTAAGCTGCTACTATTCCATGAACTATGAAGCTTGCACTGCCATATGGTTTGCAGGAGAGATGCTGAAGATATCAATTCATTAACAAATCATCTGTACAAATTACGTGTTGTGCTTAAAGATTGTCTCTTGAGCAAGTTTCAGCAGCACATTGGACAAAATCACCTGAAATTAAACGCATAGCATTATGATAAGGGTACATAATTACCTAATATAGAGCATAGTTTGTTCCGGGCGGAACATATAATCATGTGATTTTTCCAACCGAGTAAAGGCAAATTATCTAAACATCCTCGTTGCAACAAATACAAGTTAAGACGAATCTCAAAGGTCACCCACTATCACAATCATTAATCCAACCCAACCCAACACAATCTTTTATACATTTTTTTATCAAACCCAACATCAAACTCCCTTCACTGTGCAACCCAATATTTCAACACTCTATCTCTTTAACATCATTTGTTTTTTTCTTTTTTTTATTCTTTCAAACAATCCACAAACTAAATAATAAATTATTTTTGCAATTACTTAATCTAAAAATAACAAGTATTTCGATTAAAACTACCAAAATCATTTATATTCCGTAGTTTATTGTATTTTGTCTTAGATTATCAGTGTTATAATTTAGATTCCGTATCGTTGTAATTTATATTTCATACCGTGTTATTAGTGTATTTGTTTAAGGATTGTAATTTAATTAACCTAATTTAAATAAATGAAGATTAACAAAAAATTATATCAACACAAAGTAAGATTAATATAAATTAAAAAAAGATATTAGAAAAAGATTTAAAAAACATACTTAATTGTAATGTAAAATATATATGACCAAGTTCTAGTGAACTAAGACGCTATCTTATTTAGTTTAAGCTTCATACAATCTCACAATTAGATCTTATTTACTGTTAATCTCACATTTTATTAGTATGACCATTTTTCTTATAATCTACCTTACAATTTCAGATGTATAGTGGATATGATGGAGACTTAAAATAAAAAATTTAGTCTCGAACTCACTAGATAATTCGTGTATGTGTGTGTATTTATAACCAAACGCGGCAGATCGAGGCACACACCCATCCTACCACCCGGGGTCACACCCCGCCCATTTTCCTGCCACCGTTAAGGAGGCGGATCGAGACGCATGCCCAGGTAAAAGGCACCCGTAGTAGTTGCCATGAGGTCAACAGCCATGATTTCCAAATTACAACATTGGGTATCCATTATATATGGTTACAGCAATCAAGAGTTGGTTCCAACAAACTAAGAAAGCCCGCCATGTTACAATATTAACCTTCTACCATCTCTTATACCCATGAATATCTAAATTCCATACATAGCATGTATCTAAACTCCAATTACAATCCACGAAAGTTGATCTAGAGGATTTTTTAATTTTTTGCTACACCTAGCAAGAAAATGAGATTTAAGTGCTCACGGACAGGGCAGTAGGCACGTATCCGTTCCAGCCCTATGACTCTTAGAAGATTTAAGAGATGAAAAGACAGTACTAGCATAACACAGCCCATAAAAGACTCGATTGCAATTTCTTTTTCTTGCGATCATATTAGCAGCTTTTCAAAACATCATTTTAAAAAGTCTTATCTTATCTACCGGAAATAACATGTCCTGAGCATGGACATCAAAGACCGTAAATTACTTAAATCGTCCGTGTTAATTATCATTTTGTAATTCTCTCTTTTTTACTTAGTTTTCTCTCACTAGACTCTTCTTTTTTCATACTACAACAAAAATAACCATGAAAAATAAAATCAGAGTAAGAATACATGGTTGGCAGAACGCGTTTTGCGGACGTTTTTTGTTTCGACACCCTATTATTGTACTCCGGATATTGATCTGTTTACCGATTTATTTACTTTTGTGTTTTTTTCCACCACATCACTGTCGAAATCATGTAACGAAACCTGAAATAATTTAAAATAACACACCGTATAAATTCAAGATTTAAAAACAAAACGTGCTAACCAGACACCCCCACCACGGGAAGGCATCCTAACCAGACACCCTGATTTTTTTATTATTTTTTACAGAACATAATGAGTATTAAATAGATTATGAAGAGGAAAAAAGTAATAGAGACGGACCATTTAAGTAAAAACCGAACGACAAATATTAACTCCCTTACAAAATCGATCACAAACATGTAAACGAGAACAGTGCACTGATAATGTCTCATTGGGAAAAAGTTTAACCCACTGCACCTCACCTCAGGCTATTCACAAAATCTAGAAAAACGTGGAAGCAGAAACTCATATAATTGGATCCATAATTAACGGGTTATTCTCCGGTAATTCAATACTTGAACTATATGACTCGTTAGAAAAGTGGATTAAACTGCAAATACAGATCTTGCACGGCAAACCTTTTGGACTAACTTACGTAGGAAAGGATCTTAGTTTGTCTACTAGTGAAAGATGAGATTCTCCTTGATCGAAGAAACTGCGATCTTAATTGCTGAAACTGTTTAGAGGGATGAGCAGACCACTGCAAATAAACATTCAATCAAATTTTCTAACTTCCTATCATGGTATTGGTTATAATATAAAAAAAGCAGAAGTCATCAGGAGGAAACCAATTACATTGAATTGCAAATAGCAAGTTCAGACAGTGATAACAACTAACAACAATGAGCAGTTATACACTTACTAGAGGAAATCAAAGAAAAGAAACATACCAAAACAACTGATTTTAACTGAATAATCGGCCAAAAGACTACATCCATCTATAACTTCATACAACACGCCCTTATTGACGCCAAAGTCCGGTGCTCAACTGCACCCAAACATGTCGAACTTTCCAATTAAAAGATCAGAAAGTTCAAAACCCCTCAGAACCTTGACAAGCAGCCCAAGCCCCATCCCATTCCCAACTCCCACCCGACAAACCAAGGTGAATGAAACTTATCTCCATGTTTCTTTCCCAGAGCTCTTGCCTTAGTTATTATCTTCCCCTTTTCAACTCCTCTTCACCATTCTTAAACTCACCATCCTTTAACTGAAATTTCTTCAATCGTTAACCTTCACTGAACTAATTACACAAAAAAGTAGTTTGTAACTTGCTATCTATTCTCAGCTAATATTGATGAGAAAGTTGAACTTATACTGTAGATGTTAGAAGTACCAGCTAGCACTGCATGACTGGAAATGAATGTAACTATTAGGCTGATCTATACGGGCAGAACTTGTATGCGCTATCCGCTATGCAGTATATTGCATTATAGACTACATGGATTGGTATATTCTATTGTTACAGAGTTTTGCAATTTATTCATGGTTTTATTATATACTTTTTAGTTGGGGTTTTTTCGATCGTTGAAACTTTTAGTTGATTATTCCTATAAAGAGGACATAATTGGGAAATGTGTCGACTGACTGATCGAAGATGTGAATCAATTGAAGAGCCAACCAAACCAATTGTCTTCGATCAATCAAGTTGATATCCTTGAAATTGACGGTCTAAAACTTTTTTTCCATTAAACAGAAGCAACAAATTTTCATTGTATTGAACAATTCCATATGTGTAGAAAGTTCTCACTAAAATTAGAGAATAAAGCTTTTCAATCATGAATTCATGTAAAGACATAACCCAATTGACATGAAGGTGAAAAGCCTTTATTGAGTACTATGAATTATTACTACACTCCACAACAAAATCTCACTAGATTTTACAGCTAATGTTGTTGTAATTTGCTACCTATCACAGCAGCAATAAGTTGCCATAAAAGTAAGAATAATGAGAGAGAAGAAAAACTTACAGTAGAAACCATCATAAATCTTAAACTTCAGATGGTGTCTTTGCAACAATAGAAAGAGCATGCAATCCACTGCCAAGCTCCTCCTGCAACAAGCCATACACAAGCCTATGCCTCTTAACCATGCTCTTCCCTTCGAACTCCTTCGAAACAATCCTCAAATTGAAATGAGTCTCCCCATCTCCACTCCCTCTAACACCAGCATGACCAGCATGCTGAAACGATATGTCCTCCACTTCCAACTCCACAGGCGAGAGCTCCTTCTCCAGAACAGTCCTGATCCTCTCCCCTCTACTCCCAAGCCCACCAGAAATTCCACTCTCCGACACCTCTGAGATGCCACCATTCACATCTTTTCCATCGGAACCACCACTTCCCGCATCAAAGCTCGAATCTTTTCCACCCAAAACACCACTTTGAGCATTCAAGGTCGAATTTTTTCATTGGAAACACCACTTTGTTCATCAAAGCTCGAATCTTTCCGACCGGAATCCTCAATCTCAAGTTCAAGCGCCTTCTGCTGCATAAGCCTCAACATGTTAAGAAACCCATTATTCCTGGACGGCGTCAAGCTCTGCCTCAACCCCAACAAGGTCACAAACTCGGGCGAAACGGAGGCAATCTCCGCGACAGTCGCACCGGACAAGCCTTCCACAAGCAACCCGGCAAGGGCCTTGGTCAATGCCGAATCGGAATCGGCCTCGAACCTGACAGTCCCGTCCTCGTCCCGGAAGGCCCTGACCCAGACCTGGGAGACGCAGCCCCGGACGCGGTGGCGGTCGGTCTTGTACTGGGAGTGGAGAGGGGGGAGGGAGGAGGCGTAGTGGAGGAGCTGGTGGTACTTGGCCTTGGGGTCGGGGACGGACTGGAAGAGGGAGATTATGGACTGGAGGTTGGGTGTGAGAGAAGACGAGGTTTGGGTTTGGAAGGTGGAGTTGGGAGGTGTTGGCTTGGAGTGAGAGGTGATGGCTATGGAAGAGAAGGGTTTGGAGAGGAAAAAGGGTTTGGGGATTGGGGTTAGGGTTTGGGGAAGAGGAGGCGGATTGGGGAAGGGAGGGTCGACATGGTTGTTGGTTGGTCTTGGTTCTGTCGGATGTGGAAGAAGACAGGAACTGGAACACCCAAAGGAGGATATCTGTAAGTGTTTGTGCTCAGACTCATCAAAATGTATATTTTTATTTTGGAAAAAAAACGAGTCGATTTATAATTACGAATTACCAAGTAGGATTTTGTTATCTCGTATTCTTAAGGTGTTCTAAATCCAAGATTGTCCACTGCAAAAATTAATAATAATAATAATAGCTGAATAAGTACAAAATCAAATTGATTACGCTAACCTTCCAAAAATAAATGGTACATACTGGATCGTATTGATTACGCTAACCTTCCAAAAAATAAAAGTTGATGACGTATGGGCGTATAGTATATCTGAAATTATGAAGGTAAGCAAAGTGTTAGTAATATTAACTACAACAATATTTGGCATGCATTGACTTCTAAACCCTTTAACCTTGTAACAAAAGAAAAATACAAAACTTGTACAATACAATATCAATATCCAAACAACTCAATCAAAACAAAAACCTCGACCAAACAACTCTATGTAGGTAACTTTCTGTAGCATATTATGGTGTAGGCACAAGACACAATTTATCACCAAACTGGAGCTGAGTACTGAACCTCTGCAGAATGGGAAAACTTGAACTCGCTGAAACCATCTCTTAGCTTAACAAGAGAGAACTTAGAGATGGCTAAATGGCTGCAGAAAAGTGGAAGCCGGGTCTGAAGACATGCTACCAATCTGCAATAGGTTTCTGTAGGAAGCATTCCACATCTCTACTTACTAAACATATATCGTTCATGTCAACCGTGCAAGTGTAGGTTTGTGTAGGAACAGACTTGATCTTTTAACATTTCCTTCATGCTAAATCTATAATCAGTAAACATCCCTCTTGCTGCGGATTTTGTTTTCGAGTTGGTCAACATCTCCTGCCTAATCCAGATGAGAGTCTCTGTCAACCTGATGCTTAAGAATGGGAACAAATTCAGTTAGCAGGTGGGATACTCAGTCTCAAGCTTCTTCAGGATGTGCTTTGTAACTGCCCAATCAAAACCTCGGTACTGAAGCCATCTCACCATACTAGATTTGCGATTTTGAAGTGGTTTACCATGGCCTCTGAGCCACTGCTTGGAGGCCTGAGCAAATAATCGATCGAAAGCATCCTTTGACATGCCTAAAAGACTACCTTGATCTTCACTAGAAACGTCATCCTCAAATAACTGAGAAATTGCATTAACAACATCTTTTTCACTGACTCCTTTCTCTAGAAGTGCCTGAAAGCAACATGTAATGCCTATCAACTCTAACCACGCATTTTGTATTTAGTACCACATCCAAAAACTAGTTGTTGGCCAGAATTAAACTTAATACAAAAATGATCTGTGATCAATCTCTGCTCTGTGGATAATAAAAAATTAGAAAAGAAAATAGTTTCAGGCAATTCAAAGATATCTACTAAACCTGCATTTCTACTGATTCTCAAACATTGACTTCCATATGATATATTCATACAGCAAGAATTGTAAACACTAATCATTCCTGATATAACAAAACTTTAATTAATCACTTTGTTTAATCAACAAGCAAACAATCGAAAGTAAAGAGAGAAAATGACGTTCTGCTCTATTTGATCTATTTACATCCACAAAGGGTAGGCACGTCTGATAATTCCAAAATAACAAATCTATAAGTTAAACGTACAAAAACGATTGTAGGGTGTAGGGCTAAATGGAAATATAACTAGACATAATTAGCATTTTAGGGATTATTAGGGATCATTAGTATCTTTTATTGTTATTAGCAATTACTTTAAGTGTTTGTAAAGCTCTATATAATGAGCTCTTTGCTATTGAATGAGATAAAGAATTATTCCTAATCTCCCTTCTCAACACCCCCCCCCCCCCCCCCCCCCCCCCCCTCCCAATTTCCAAATCTCCTCTCCAAACCGTAATCTCTTCCTCCCCGGTCTCCTTTCTTCCCTCTAATTCCCCACATCTCCTCCACACCTCACTAATCTCTCATACCCAATTCCACAACCACTTCCACCATTAGCACCCAACAAAGATGGGCCAAATGAACACAATAAATAGCATAATCATAATGCAATGAATGGAGAATAAGTAGATGAAGATACTCAAATAAAATGGTTAGCTCAAAATATAATTACTCTTTTGATCCGACGTGGACCCCAACTCAAGGAAAGCCACCGAGAACGAGAGAATGATTCTGCGTAAAGACTGTCATTCTGCAATCCCCTATAAAATATCCAAAAACATCACTCATACCAAAATGGCATTTACAATTAAAAATCCAACAGCTACAATCAACATGAAAAACCTTAACTTTGAAGAAGTAACAGTTGAAAACAACATAGAATTATTTCTTAAGTCTAAATAAGTTAAGATTGCTATTTGCTGACAAGGGGGAACAAGCAAAACAAACTAAGTTCAAAAGGTAAACATAGCTTATAGGCAGACAAGAAAACATACATCATATGCAGGCTGTAACCCATGTTTAGAGCTTACCTACTCTGCAAATCAGATATAACTGACTCAACAATCTTGACAGGGTATTTCTTGCCCACCAATTTCTTCCGCAGCTCATGAGCCGAATATGATCTGCAAGTAGACAGTGAAATGGAGGAAAATAGCAAGTTGAGAACCACTACACACTTTTGGAATCAAATTACAATTCACAAGTTTGATACCACCTTCTTGCCATGGATCTGAAAAATCCATAACTTTTCATCCAACTAGAGTATACATTAGCAGTATAACTATCTTAATCAATCTCATATTTGCCAGGAACAATATAGGAACTTGCTGAGGAGTAAGATTGCAAGGACTTCAAGAAAACTAAGAACGATATGCTGGGAGAAAACTAAGAGCTCAAGAAAGAAGAAAGGAAAATGGAAAATTGATGCAATTAATGTTAGGTTTTCATTAATCCATGTTCCCACATTCAAAACCATTAGTAATAGTACAGAGATAAAACTGATTATTATGTGTGTGTAACTCATGTCAAATTTAGGTCACTCATGCAAATTCCCATAATCATTGTGAAAGATAAATTCACCTTGATGCAAGTAAAGAAATAGCACTTTTGTGAATATGTTCCCTTGTTTGACCATATTCCTTCTTCTCAAATCCGTGCTCTTCCAGAGGTTTGATCTCTTCACAAGCAACCTCTTCTAAATCAGAGAAGTAGACGTCTTCGTACGATGTTATAGTTGATTCAACTGTAGATAATAAGGGGAAAAGGATAAAATTAAAATTACAAGTCTATAACTTGTAGATACCCTGGTCACTTTAACCACATAATACGCAAATATCAAAATATCAAACAAGAGTGAGGACCTATTAGTTAAAAATATAAAAAAACCTATGTACCAATCAGACAAAGGTAAGTAAGCACTAAGCAGGATACTCAATACTGAAATAAAAAATATAATGCAAACTTGACCCAGAACAACCTTCAAATACAGGAGTTAAGAGTAAAACAAAATTAGAGACGGCAGCATATTAGCAGAATAGGGCATTACAGAATATGACTTTAAAAGGACATAGCACTGATATTGCTCTATACGGGGTAATAAGAACACAGAAGCACGCAAACACCCTTCAAATCCAAACTTGATTATATGCACTTAACAAACTACAACACTTGACAAGTAGCGAAGCTAAGGGGTTAAGTAAATGGATTAAGAACTGATAATTTAGAGTTAAAAAACCCTCTCCATATCTATCATGTTGCTTTCCACAATTTCTAGCTATAATATCATCACACTAAAGACACATTCAGCTAATAATCACAAACAAAACACCCACTCGATTTGTCGGAAACCGAAACCTCCTTCCGGACAGCATTCAGAACAGAATTCAGCGATGGAAATCTCCCAGAAACCCCAGCGCTCACCAAACCCTCCTCTTTCCGCTCCAATTGGTTCAGAGATTCGACCTTTACACCTTTCCCGGAGAAACTCCCGGGAACGTACCGCACGACGCCCGAACTCAACATCTTCGCCTTAACCACGAGGGAAACAATCGGCAGAAGAAGACGGGATCGGAATCCGAGGGGAATCGGCGTGGAAAGGATCATCGCGAACATCGTACTGGTTTTTTTGGGGGAAGAAGGGCGGGAAGAAACCCTAGAAATCCGAAGATGTGGAGACTGAACAGTGACGTCATGTCCGCTGAATAAATTATTCGTTTAAATATATGAGTATATAATATAAGATATGGTTAATTATAGTTTGCCCCCTGAACTATGCATTGATATCATTTTGCACCTTTGAACTTTTAAAATTGACAGTTAAAACCATCGTTTTGTAACACTTTGCCCCCCAACTTTAAAAATGTATTATTTAAATTCATATTCGCTGTTTTTTTGCAAAAAAAAATTGGGTTATACGTAATTCGACCAAAATTCCAACCATATCGGACCTCTATTTCGATTTGAACTTTCACATAAATATAGGTTTAGGATTGTACTAGGGATACAACAAAAAAATTATAAAAAACAGCGAATGTGAGTTTATATAATCGATTTTTAAAGTTCGCAGGGGAGGGGGTGGAGTGTTACAAAACGAAAGTTCAGGGGGGTAACTGTCAACTTTGAAAGTCCAGGGGTATAAAGTGATATCAAGACATAGTTCAGGGGGCAACCTATAACTAACCCTATAAGATAATATCTTGAATTTTAAATTTCAAGATTTTTTTAAAATACAAATTAAAAACATAATATATGACACAAATCAATATCTGATTATATTCCATATAAATTTTATCCAGAATACACTTGCAAATTATAAAAACCAAAAAATGATTTTGGCGTACCAGCGCTTTTCAATTCTTTTTATCAAGAATTATGTGCGTGAACTGAACTATATATCCGTAAATCGGTTTAATTACAGGGAAACCACGAACACTAATACTACTACTAGTAGTAATAATAATAATAACAATAATAATAATAATATCAACACAACTAACTTCTTTGGTTCTTCTTTTATCTTATTTGATCAATTCCATATTGTTTTTGTGTGGAGAGGAGAGTTAAAAGTGGCCGAAGACGACCGACAGCAGGCAGAGGAGGTGGCCCATCTGCGAAGAATGTGACAACCACGGTTGGGGGACCTTCTTGTAAGGGCACGACAGTCGCGCGGGGGGGGGGGGGGGGGCAGACTGATATTTACCCATTAAAGAAAGGGTTACATGAACAATTATTAGTTAGGTTATGGTTGACGGTTTTAAGAGGTCAAATTATAACGGGGTCCCTGGGAAACTATGAAATTGGTACCTGAACCACAGGAGTGTATAAATATATGTTTGTGTTGTATTTTTGGGTTTATCAAATTTGTAATCACTGAAATTAGTGGAGATTTTCCTCTCGAAGTGGCCTTTGATTATGAATTCACTTCGTTCTCTCAATTCTGTGTTTCATTGTGTGGACTGGTGTGATTGGAAGGCAAATTCACCATTGCGAATTCGATATGCCCGTTGTGTCCCAACACTCTCTCAATGGTCGTCAGTGGGGTTCACGACAAACTGGTATCAAAGCTCGGGCTTGGGAGAGGATGCTACCATGACGTGCGAGAACGACGTTTCTTTGTTGGAATGGCAAATGCTTGAAATCTTAGAAGATTTGAAAAAACAGTTGGTAAATCAAGAAGAGTGATTCGTCGAACACGAAGTGAGGATGGAAGAATGGATAGAAGGGATCGAGACGAGGCTCCAGCCCCCCAACCGCAATGCAACAGAAGTGGCAGGTTCTTGGGACAGTCGGTGATGGTCTATGACGTGGCCGAGGGAGAGCATCTTCATTCCCGACCTGTGTGCATTGATTTCACTCCCTTCACCGGTGTCAAAGAGGTGGATTAATGGCTTGATCACATGGTGCAATTCCCAAGCTACCATAGGGTGCCCATCGGCAATGGGTGAAGCTCATTGGACTTATTTGAAGGGGTCAGCGTCATATTGGTATAAGTCAATGAGGGACTCGAACGAAGGCATCCGTTGTGGAAACTTTTCTGGAGCACTAGCAGCTCGATTTGGGCCTTAAAGACTAGTCGATTATGACGAGAGCCACTTCAAATTGTAGCAGCGAGGGTCGATCCAAGATTACACAAACACGTTCGATAAGTTAGCCACCCGCGTCAAGGATATACACGAAGGGACCGTAGTGAGCTTTTACGTGGGAGGCTTACACGAGGATCTTCGTCCCAACTTCAAATGTAACCATCTTCATACATTGGCGCTTGAAATATCACTCTCAATATGGAATACGAAAGTCGAACCTAACCTTGGAGGAGCTTGCACTAATGGAGGCACATTCTGCGCACCGCTAGCAACTCCTATTTCCATGGGAGGAGTGGGAAGGATGGTCATGCTTAATTGGAGACCCGTCCATCAGTTGTCCTAATACAAATATAGGCAACGACGAGAGTGGGGGTTGTTCTTCACATGTGATGAGAAATTGGCATCGGGACACGATTGCAAGAACAAGAAGGAGTTGTTCTTGATTGAAGAGGTCCAAGATGAGAGTGATCAAGATGATGGTGAGGAGGATCAAGAATTCTTGGAGGAGGTTGAAGTAAAGGAGCCAGAAATTTTGCTCCAAATGCTCACCAAAGCGGGGTGTCCCGATACGATTAGAGTAAAGGGAACCATTGCTGGTGGAGAACGTTGAGGATCCACGCAACACAATTGGCACACTGCTGAAGGAGTTTGCAGTGATCTTCGAAGAGTCAAGAGGGTTGTCGCCTCACCGAATACATTTTAAAGATGAGTCCTTACTAGTTGCGGTCAGGCTGTATTGTTGAGGATGCACAGCGAATGTGTGCTGACTATAGAGCTCTCAATCATTGTACGGTGAAGGATAAGTTCCCTATTCCCATGGTCGATAAGCTCAATGACGAGTTGGGAGGAGCATTCATCTTCTCCAAGCTAGATCTTTGATCTGGCTACCATCAAGTCCAGTTGCACCATGACGATGTGGAGAAAACCACGTCCTGCACACACAATGACCATTATGAGCTCCTTGTCATGCCATTTGGACTCTCGAACGCATCATCGACATTTCAATTGGTCATAAACGACCTAGTTTGCCCTTATTTACGAATATTTGTGCTTGTTTTCTTTGACGATATCTTAATCTACAATTGGTCATGGGAAGATCATTTGGATCACTTACGAGTGGTGCTCGCCTTGCTGCAGTAACACTTCTTCATAGCGAAGCGGAGCAAGTACGCCTTCAGGGTTGAGGAGGTGATGTATCTCGGGCATGTGGTATCGTGTCATGGCGTGGCTATCAATCCCACGAATATTTGCGATGTGCAGCCATGACCATCCCTGAAGAGTGTGAAGGCTTTACGCGGTTTCTTGGGCCTGACGGGATACTATCGAAAGTTTGTGAAGAACTACGTGGCGATCACAAGGCCATTGACTAAACGCTTACATAAAGGCACATTCTTGTGGGATGACGAAGCGGAGAGGGCATTCGCAAGCTTGAAACGCACGATGGTAGCTTCACCAGTGCTTGCCCTTCCCGACTTTGAGAAGACATTCGTCATCGAATGTGACTCCTCCGGCCTTAGTGTAGGGGTTGTGCTCATGCAAGAGGGGACTCTCGTGGCGTACTTGAGTCATGCATTGAAGGGTAACCAGCTCATGCTCTCTACGTACGAGAAAGAGATGTTGGTGATCATGACGATGGTGGGGAAATAGAGGTTGTATCTCCTTGGTCGTCACTTCACCATTAGGACCGATCAAGAAAGCCTAAGATTCCTTATGGAGTAGTCCATCAACAGTCTGACACAACACAAATGGTTGTCCAAGCTTTTGGGCTTCAATTACGTGATCGAGTACAAGCCCGGCACCTCCAACCGCGTGGTTGATGCCTTGTCGAGGCGTGATCATGGAGAGGAGGGTAGCGTGTGTGGGCTGACCCTGGTCATTTTGGAATGGTTCCAAACCTTCCAGAGAGTTGTTTAACGTGGGTTTTTTTTGTTCTTTTGGATTATATTTTATATTGGTGTTGCGAAGACCTCTCAAGAATTCATGATGGAATTCCACACCTTACAGCTTCGTATAGAAGAATGTCTGGATATTGTCATAGTCATGTCATCACTTGTATCGCTAAGTAAATAAAATGCAAATGAGAAAAAAAAATATAAGTTCAATATTCCATTTCATTGGATATAGAAATACACAAACTTTGGCACATTCATATGGTGCACAAAAGAGAAATGCATGACACATATTTCACAAACTATTATCATATATCAAAAGGCTTGTAGTACGTGTAGTTAAGCTCATGCCACAGATAATACATTTGTATAAAGTCTCGTTCAGAGTCGGGGCTTGACGGCTTATTCCTTCTTGTATTTCAAGGAATCGTATTGCTGCGATAATTTGGGTTTCGAGTTTTTGGGGCTTGATGGTTTGCTCCTTTTCATATTTAAAGGGACCATCTTGCTATGATAATATAGCATATTATCCAAAGAGATTCAAGCATATATTTCATCGTTCAACAAGTTTTATCTCAGATAAGGAGAGATTATCAAACCATGATTAACTTTAATCTCATAACCAAGACAATCATTTGGCTTATATATTTCCATATGTGATTTGGTGATTGTCTTTATTATGATCACCAAGATTTAGTCAGTTTAACCTTATAACATGGAGGAAATTTATGCATGTGTTGTTATATTGACGATAATGCTTTTGTTCTAATATGCCCAACGAATAGTTTAGCCTCGTAACCTAGGGAATGATTTTGTATGTTGAGTTTCATTTGGGATTTGACGATTTGTTCCTTTATTTATAGAAAGTGATCGTCGTATCGTTGTGGTTTGTCTTCTTATGTATCAGAGTAATTTTAAGTTTGTATGTTATTGTTCGAGTTTCTCATTATAAGAGATCATCGTACAAAGGTAAGTTTAGCCTCATAACCAAGGACGAATTTTGTATGTATTTTTTATAAAGATGATGATTCTTATATTAGAGTATCATCCAATGGTTAGTTTAGCCTGATAACAATGAGGGGTTTATGTTTGTATTTTGTTATATTCGAATATCATCCAAGTCAGTTTTATCTCATAACTAGGAGAATATTTGTGTGTATGTTTTTTGTTTAGTGTCGACTTCATCTTTATGAAGATTGTCTAGATTTAGTTAGTTTAGTCTCATAACAAGGAGGTATTGTATATGCATTTGATTTATCAATGATAATTCTTCTATTAGGATATCGTCCAATAGTTAGTTTAATCTCATAACTAAGAGAAGGTTTGTGTAGTTGTGTATAGATAGATATAGTTTATTCTGTCGACAATGATTCTTACATTTGAATATCGTCTCATAGTTAGTTTAGTCTCGTAACTAGGAGAAGGCTTGTATATGTTTTGACGCTTCAACTTTAGTGTGAAGACAACCTAATATCATTGAGTTTAACATCATCACGATGGGTATCTTTATGTATGGGTGACAGTGATTCTCGTATTTGAATACCATGTAATGATTAGTTTAATCTCATAACAAAGAGAAAAACATATATGTTTGTGATTGGGTGTAACGACTTTAGCTTATTTCACAACTAAAGATTGCTAAGTGTTAAATTAGTTTAGCCTCATAACCTAGGAGGATAATTTTAAATATATTTTGGTGCTTCAACTTTATGGTGGACAACCTAATATTAGTGAGTTTAACCTCATTACGAGGAGGATCGACAATGATTCTTGCATTAGAATATCCATCTCATAGTTAGCTTAATCTCGTAATTAGGAGAATATTTGTGGATGTATTTTGGTGCTCCAACTTTATCGTGAAGACAACATAATATTAGTGAATTTAAACTCATCACAAGGAGGATATTTGTGTACAGTGTGTTAAGTGTCGACTTTGTCTGTATAATGAAGATTGTCAGGTTTTAGTTAGTTTAGCCTCATAACAAGGATGTATTGTATATGTATGGTGAAGTCTCGTATTTAGGAGACATTGTAAACAATTTATTCTCTTGTTTAGGATAATATTATATATATGTTTTGTTTTGTATCGACTTCATCTTTATGATGAAGACTGGCGGATTTTGGTTAGTTTAGCCTCATACAAGGAGATATTTTGTATATATGTATGTTATTTGGACGATTATTCTTTTGGTATCAATATCGTCATGTCCACGGGCGGATCCAGGAAATTTTCAGGGGGGGGCAAAAAAAAATTCACCTCAATCGAACTAAACGATTAATAAACTTAAAGATTTAACATAAAAACACACATAAAAGTCATTAGAAGATCATTCTTCTAGGTTTCATGTCCTGAAATAGTTTCATTATGCAATTCTTGCGTGGATTCAACAATTGGAGGTTCAGAATCTTCATATCTAGAACGTTTACTTCCGCTTAAACTTGTGAAGAAAGTTCCAATAAATCTTAACATCCTAATATTAAAAGGTTAAATTGCATTATTATAAGATGTTAAACCGATGCCATCATCCCAACAAAGTTACATGTTAGGAACGTAGGATGATTCAAGACCGAGCTGCACAATATCAAAACCATAAAATCAACCGAGCTGCACAAGAAGAAAATATAAGAACCTTCTCAATGAGATCTAGGACGACGTCCTGGTTATCTATGAACTCGATGTAGCTCCAATTGATTTCTTCTTTACTTACTCTTCTTGTTCCATTTTGAAAACGTGCTGAAGAAAAATGCATACTTTAGTATAGGGCTAATTTGATAAAGCAATTAAGGGAGCAAAGAAAAATAATCTAAAAATAATCTCATTAAAATGCTACTATAGTTTTTCATTTGCAAAATTGATGCAGAATTGTTCAAAACTGTATTCAAGAGATGCTTCATAATTCAAGAACCGAAGGTATCAAATCTAAATTACTATTTTAACATCTTATTCCCTCGTTTATTTTCCTTAGTTTCTTTAGAGATTCTGATTTCTGGATTGTTGTAACATCAAATTGATGTGGATTACTTAATGGAAAATAAGCATCTCCAAGACTCCAGCCAATGTTGGATAAATTTAAATTCAAACATGCTCATTTGAACTGGAAAGAACGAAACCATCGAGAAATTTAAGATAAGATAATGGAAATTCAAAGAGATTGGACATAAGCTCACATAGAACTTTACTTATTCAATCAGAGTGAGGAGTGGAGAGGAGAGACCGAGAGAGAGGGGAGTCAGAGCCCGGAGCCACCGGAGTGGTCGAGTGGAGAACTATGAAGGGGACGAAGACGGAGCGGTTGTTATAATGATTTTTTGATTGTGAAAATCAAATTTAGGGATTGTATTTGTCGGATTGGGGCTTGCTTGGGGTTTGGTTGTTTGGACTGGAATGTGTATTAAAATTAAGAGGGTTTTTTTAAAAAAATTTAGGAGGTTTTTTAAATTCTTAAATTTAAAAGGGTTGCCCCCCCCCCCCCCCCCCCCCAACGTGAGTCCATCATGTCTTGGTCAGTTTAGCCTCGGAACCCGGAGGGAATTTTATATGTATTTTTTTATTTATTTTGTTTGTTGAATGAAGACTCAGTTGCCAATAAGGGAGAGGGAACCCAAGATCAAGTTTGGTGTGCATCCTCGCTTATGACTAAGGTAGACCGTGTTTTAGTTTCTAACCACTCCAACGATAAGAGAGAGGGAACCCAAGATCAAGCTTGATGTGCATCCTCTCTTACTATTTAAGTAGTCAATGTTTATGTTTTAAATTTGTTTTCATATTTTAAAGTTGGTTGACGTATTTTACAACTTTAAAGATTTGTTTTACGATTTATCCAACTTGAGAGGTGGATTTTAATTTTGTCCATTTAGAAGAACGACTTGTGTTTTACGGTCGATTTGCATATCAAATGATACAACTTATGTATTGTTGCAATTTATCCACATTTAGGGGTGAATTTGTAATTCGTTCATTTAAAGAGATCAATTTGATATTTGTCTATGCTAAGGTTAATTTGACAGAATTTTCCACCTCTTGGACTGTTTTGCAATTTCATCGGTCTTAGTGGATTACTTTTCTTTCATCACATATGTAGGAGTTATTTCCTTGATTTTAACTCATTTATGGGGAAGCATGCAACCATCCCAACTCACATGCATGATCCATACTCTTGTACATGACGTATATGACATGAATCATTATAGACGGACACCTGCGTCTCGGATGCCACCGACGTGGTATCCAGTCAGCGTCTATTTAGCATTCAGTCAGTGTCTAGTCATCAAGGGGAAATTCACGCATTTTTTTGAAAATGCTTGTGTCTTGCGTGTAACAGTTCCTCTTCTGACGCAGCGATGGGACACCAAAACATGCGCATGTTCACATCCCGTCTATAAGAAAAGAAAAAGGAAACAAAACCTTGCCCCCTCGCATTTCTCTTTCCCTTCCTGAACCTTTTTACGCTTTATTGCCTCCCGTTATCTTTCTCAACCCTAAACCCTCAGATTTCCTTTTTGGTCATTGATGATATGGATTTTGCCCGTCAATCATCTCCTACGATTGTGGTGGTGTATCAGGTTTGTTGTCTTAACTGGTATGCACTGGATTTTGGTAGTGAATCAAAGGTTTTGATATTTTATGTGTCTTCCCAGGCGTCTGGCTACCAACTACTTCCAGCCCTCAAAATGTTTGTGAACCCCAATAGAGAAGGTGTTTGGGGAAGTTGAAGGACGCAGAGTAATACATCTTCCGGGCTACCCCCTTCGGTCACTTCCTTGATCTCTCCAACATTCTAGTTGACAATGACATTGCCGACTAGTTTGTGGAACACTACGATGCCGAGGAGAAGGGGTTGAGGATAGGCTCTAGGATAGTACACTTCATAGTCGAAGATGTTGCCCTAATTTTGGGGCTCAGACTCCGCGAGAAGGCAGTGCGGATGCAGCCTAAAGACGTCGCTACACGAACGTGCGATAACCTAAACAACGCTCAACTTTTGCCCAGATGATAGCTACCAGTTATATGGGTGATGAGGAGGAGTTGTAAGATTTCATGTTTAATTATACATATATATTTTCGAAATTTTTATGTATAATAAGGATCATTTACAATTTTCTTTGATTTATTTCATGCATTCATCGGTTTGTTTTAACATCTAGTTTCAAAAACTCTATTAAAACAAACAAGGGCTCCGAAATTCATACCTAGAAGTTCTCAAAAACTTCTTGAAGATTCGGAGACGTTGGGGATGCTTCTCGCCGCGCCGGATGCCTCCGAGTGTTCACCGAAACCCTAAACAAGGTTGGAGAGAAATGAGCTAGCCAATCGATCTCCAAACAAGCTTAGAATCTAGCTACAAACCCCTTCCTTAGCCTCTGAGATTTCTCCTTCCAAAGACTTAGAAAACTAAGAGAATTTTCGTGGGTTTTAGTAGTGAATTAGGAGAGAAAAATATTTCTGAATTGTGTGTTCCAATTAGGGAGAATAAGGACATATTTATAGGTTCCAATCTTACTCTTAATCATGGCTATTCTTTAGCCACGGTTTTATGAAAATTTCTCTCACAAACTAATTCCATAATGCATTATATGCACCCACAAAACGTTCGACCAAATTTGGAACTAATCCAACCATCGATCAAATTAATCTCTTAATAATCAAAGGCAGAAAATCGACCGCTGTTCGGTTTACCGAGTTCCACTCGGTTAACCGAATTTGTCACGATCGTTTAACCGAGTACGTGACGGATGACCGAATCTTAAGGGGAAAAATTCTCCTTAACCGATCGGACTCATTCACGTCTAAGACCGAGTGCTATTCGGTTAACCGAAAATATCGGAACTTGACATTGTTCGGTCGACCGTTTCTGGTTCGGTACACCGTACCAAAGCTCCAGGCACTTTGGTCAAGTTCGGTCAATCAATTACGATTATCCGTTCCACGTTCGGTTGACCGATCCATAGATCCTTCGGTCGACCGAACCTCAACGGATTACCGAACTTCTACCCGATTTTGCCTATTTCAAATTTTGGATTTATTTCCAACAAAATTTGAACTTAAGGGGGTTTTAGCAAATTCACAACTTATGCAATGTATTATCCTATGCAACAATAAATTATTGCACCCCATAATATATGCATCTAATATGAATTTATCATTACTCTAATTATGTTTATATACAACATAATTGATTTTACTTGTTCACCACATGTGTCATATTTTCTATGAGAAACCCGACACATCATATGAACCAAAAATCAAGCTTCTTGTTTCACGGTTTTTGCGGTGTGACCTATGGGAGGATCTAAACTAAGTTGGCAGTGATATTAAGAGCTTAATATCACAAGCTATAAGCGGTATCTAGCTACACATTATAGCTCGCAATTAGTTAGATGTCTTAATTCCACTCGAACCAAAACCCAATCCATTTAGTGATGGAGTGCACCACTTGTGTCCGTCCCTTGCCTCATGATATTAGGAATACACACAAAGTAGTGTTGTGTCATCTTTGTATTAGTATTCATTTCTTGATCTCTTTAAGCTAGTTATAAATATGTGACTTAACTCAAATCACATTGTGCACATTATAACTTTGCTTTATCAAGGGGCCCACTAATATCATCACTCAATTAAGAGGGGCAATGATAGTCTTTTGACTAACTATCTTCTCCAACAAAAGTTGTACTTAACCAACTAATGTCTTTACACTACACTCATCGATAGCTCAAGACACTAGTCTAATTAAGAACTCCTTAAGCGATCGGATATAAGTCTCATATCAAAGGACCAAAGACACAGTAAAATATTAATGACATAGAAACACATTTCTATAATATTTTACTTATTAGGTCTATTCAGTATACAAAAGTAATATTTTCCTCTTTTGCATACCCGTGTTGTCACTCACTTGTAGAGCTACAATGATCTATGACCAACACGACAATCTTAACTCGGTAATTAATGTTCCATGTTAATTATCATGATTGCGAATATCTTTTGTTTTATGTAAACCAATATCTTTTAGAGCTCTACGGTTAAGGACCAAGAGCCTCTTCCTTAACACTTCCAAAAGACGAATAACATAAACAGGAAACAAAATGATTTCTCATTCAATTCATAATAATTGGCATTTAAAAGTAAAACTTTTAGAACACATTCCCTTCAGGAGTATGTCCGGCTACTCATTTGTTACATCTTCAGACACTTTTTGTTCTATGATGGTACACATCGAACCAGAGTTTGGTTCCTCAACCACTTGGCTGACTTCAAACGCCTACACAAGTACGCGTGGGCGGAGGTTGTTCACGAAGCACTTGTGACGGGAGTGGAGAAGGTCAGCCCGGATCTACGGGCTAGGACATCTAGCGATGACGTAGCTACGAAGAAGGGGTACGTCGACGACTGTGTTGCTGTACTACAAGTAAGTCGCCTTACCCTCCTTCCGTTAAGTTCTAAATATCGCCGTCATTTTTAGTGGGAACATATTCTTTTTACGATAATTGTTGTCATTTTTAAGTTGCAATATGTCCTTTTTAACGAGACAATGTTTTTTAATGTGTTTGGTCGTCCTTTTTAAGTTATTGTTCGTTCTTTTTATGTAATGGTTCATCCTTTTTATGTTACTGTTTGTGTTCTCTGAAATTTTTTGCTCGTCCTTTTTACCAATCGTAGTGACCTTTTTAAGTGTTGGATTGTCCTTTTTATGCTATAGTTTGTCTTATTTGGAAATCTTCGTCAATCTTTTTTACCTATTGTCGTATTTAAAAATCTTCGCCAATCCTACTTCATTTTTAAGTGTTGGATTGTCTTTTTTAAGTTATTCATTTTCCTTTATAAATTCTCTGCTTGTCCATTTTTAACATGTCGTCTTGTTGATTTTAAGACCTATGTGTTCCTTTCAGAGTTGTAGATTTTCATTTGGTTTGTCCTTCCTAGGTGTGATTGTGCGAGAAGTTCATGTTGGGGGAGCCAAAAATGGGTGCGTCTCCCAGGTGGAACCGTTGGTCCAGAATGTTTGGAAAACGACTCATTCTAAGGAGATGGGAGGAACACGGCATCACCCTCTCCAAAATTTACGAAGGTGAATTCAATCCGATGCAGCCACCCAACCTTACACTGAAGGAGAAGGAAATCATTGGTGTGGCTAAAAACCCGAGCCAACGAAACGAACAAAGACTGATGGTCCTTCCACAAGCACCGAACCAAGGGTGCAATTGAGAGACTGTAGTATCCCTCGGGACCCACTGCTTTAAAGGTTGGAGTTGGTTGGGCTAAAGACAAAATGGTTGCAAGCTGAAGTTGCCCTAAAGGAGGCAACTGATGAGGTTAAGAGGCTCGATGGGGAGCTAAGGAAGTACCAGGAGGAGAATGAGAGTCTGAAGGAAGAGATTGCATATCTTCGAGGATATGGTCTACAAGGTGGAGATAAAGGAGAAAATGGAAGAGAGGAGAATAGGAAAAGCAATGGAGAGCAGGAAAGAGAGGAGGAGAATAGGAGCGAGGAAGAGGAGGAGAGAGAGGGAGAAAAAAAGAATGAAGGAGGAAAAGGAGAAAGAGAAGGAGAGAGAAGAGAGGAGGAGAGAGGAGGAGAATATTAAGAGGGAAGAAGAGAAGGAAAGAGAGAAGGAAAGAGGAAAGAAGACGAGAAGAGGATGGAGGCCAAGAAGGAAAGAGAAATGGAGAGAATAGAGAAGAGGAGAGGAGAGCATAGGATAATAGGAGGAGGGAGGCCGAGAAAGAAAGAAAGAAAGAAAGTGAGAGAAGAGAAGGAAAGAGAGGAGAGCAGAGGATAAGGAAAGAAAGAGGGTAGAGGAGGAGAATGAGAAAGAGAAGGAGAAAGAAGAGTGAGAAATGAGGAGGAGAATGAAAAGGATAGGGAAAAAGAAGAGAATAGGAGAGAATAGGAGAGTAGGGAGGAAGAAAAGGACGAGAATGAGAGTGAAGTGCAGACGATAGAGTGGGGAAGAAAAGAGAGAAGATAAAATGAAGAAGGAGGAGGAGGAAAAGGAGAATGCCAGGATGGTGAGGTGGGGGGCAAAGGACATCGCTCAATGGTCGTAAGAAAAGAAGATGAATGGAAGGAGAAGAAGGAAGAGGAGAAGAAAATGGAAGAAAGAAGGATCGAGAGGAGCCTAAACAAAAAAAGAAAGAGGTCGAAGGATGAATTCAGGTTGGCTCATCGATCACGAGAGACAAGGCCAAACATTGAAATGGATGCATTGACCACGTTGAGCCCCGATGAGCTGAACATTCTACTGAATTTGACCGTACCCACACAAAATCAAAGGGAGACGATCTTGAGAAATGATTCTTGTTTCTTCAAACGTTCCAACCGGAAGAAGCTCATACGAAGGGGATGGATTTCACAAACGAGGTGATCGACTGTATGCTTTGTGTACTGGAAGAGCGCCAAAAAATAGAAAAGTACCCCCAAGAGGTAATTGTATTCCAGGCTTCTATTCGAATTCAATTGTGACTAGCCAGGGACATAGCATTGAAGCATGACTCACCTCAAGACTAAAATGCGTGAAACCTAGAATGGTCATCATCACATAACCAATGTTGTTGGCAACTCACTGGACTCTGGTGGTTGTTAATGTCTTGGACGAGGTGATCCTGTATTACAACAGTTGCTCCAGGGAGCTAGTTCCATATGAGAATCCCGACAATGCGTTAGGCGTACATGAATGTTCGGCCAAAGACGTCGGTGAATATTGGAGAAGTCATCTAAAGGTGGACTGACCATTGAGATACCTTAGGGACACATGTCAAAGACAAATGTCAGGGAGCAACGACTACAGTGTTTTTGTTTTGTACTGGATAAAGTGTCTCATGCAAAAGGTCTCCCCAACGGAAGAGAGGGATCCCAAGACACTTCACTCGGTTAGGAGTGAATTGGCCATGAATTTATTGAGGGACTCTTGCACCTGTGTTGACTTAAAGTAGTGGTTCGTAAATTAACAAATATATTTTAGATTCGTAATTACATTTTGTAGTTTTCATACTCCGAAGTAAGATTGTAAACATGCACGTAAGTTGATCCATACGTCAGCACAAACCCTTCCTTAAAAAGAACAACCAAGTACTTAAAAAGGACAAATGCCAACGTAAAAGGAACAAACGTCTGCGTAAAAAGAACAAGCCCATGTCTTGCCTCCGATAAGCCTGAACCATCAGCAAGATAATACCGCCCTTAAAAAGAACAAACCTCTACTTAAAAAGTACAAACTTTTCCTTAAAAAGTACAAACTTTTCCTTAAAAAGAACAAAACACCTACATGAATAGGACAAGCCCATGTGTTACCTGCAATAAGCCTGAACCATCAGCAGGACAATACCGCCCTTAAAAAGGACAAACCTCGACTTAAAAAGTACAAACTCTTCCTTAAAAAGAACAAACGCCTGCATAAAAAGGACAAGTTCATGTCTTACCTCCGATAAGCCTGAACCATCATCATGACAATACCACCCTTAAAAAGGGCAAAGACATGCTTAAAAAGTACAAACTCTTCCTTAAAAAGAACAAACATCTACTTAAAAGGGACAATACCCTAAAAACTGACAAACTGATCTTTAAAAGGGACAAACCTCTGCTTAAGAAGGACAACTTCTTCTTAAAAAGAACACATACCCACTTAAAAAGGACAAATCCAGATTTAAAAACGCAATGTGTGAATATTAGAAACGTGTACATATTACAAAAGGCCAAACATTGATAGAAAGTTTAAGGAACCCGTTGCTCGTAATACAACTTCATGTCCCAGTCGTGAAAATATGGACAAGCTAGTTAACAATTGTCATGCTTGAAAATGACAAAGACATGCTTAAAAAGGACAAATCCAAACTTTAAAAGGTCAAGACCCTACTTCAAAAGGCAATGTGTGAATATTATAACGGTGTACATATTACAAAGTTAAGGAGCTTGTTGCACGTAATACTTTATGTCTCAATCGTGAAAATTTGGATCCCCTGGTCTATGGACTATCTGATGCAGGGGAGATTTGCCCTTCCTTCGATACTTGTTCTTCTCTTTGGTAATGTGCTTCTTTTAATGATTTTCTCGGCTAAAGAACCCGACGTATAGTAGATGGTCTGCCTGGACGGGTGACTTCACCTGGATTACGCAAAGAGGTACATACGGCCACAACTTCATCAACTATGGTAGGTGTTACACCCTTAAGGCTGCTATGGCCTTGTGACGCCAATGGTTCCCTGGGCTTAGCCAAAGGAGGTTGTTCAGGGGAATGCATTGGGTCACACGGGCCCGTGGACACAAGCAGGAGGCTTGGGAACAAACATGTCAAGCAAGTGAGCTTGCTAGGATCCAGGCGGATCTTCTCTCGGATCAGGAACGTGCATCCAACAGACGAGCAAATAAGGAAAGCTACCTGGCTCGTTGGTGCAAAGAAGGCAACTATCTGAGCAGACGCGACACATAAGGAAAGTTTGCTAGTTCGTTGGTGCAAACAAGGAAACTTTCCTGCCTCTCCATGCGTATTTAGATCTGACTTGATGGAGGCATTGAAGTTAGCACTTGAATGCCTCTTGGAGAAAATAGCTATAGGTTGAGACCTATATATAGGAGCGTTGAGTTGTGGAGTTGTCACAACCAACCCATCTGAGAGAATTGTACCTTTGTATGTTTGTGTAGAGAAATACAAAACGGGGATTGCTCCATTCTTGTGTGCGTTTGAGTGAGTACTGAGTTGGGGCTATCTGGCAAGGCTACTCTTAGGGTTTTGTCCATAGCTAACGAGGGAGGTTTAGCTAGGAGCTGACCGAGGTTTTGAGCTAGGATATAAGCAAAAAGAAACCTCGTCACTGCCTAGTATCAGAGCTGATGGAAACGAGGACGGTGGAGCGTCTCGTTGCCCTTGAGGGCAAGGTTTGAGCATTGGAGGCGTTAAATCTCGAGCGTGACAACCGAATCGAAGCGTTGGAGGCAACCGTCCAGGATCTCATCTCGAGGGCGACCACGGAGGATACCTGGGGCGAGGTCAAGGAGGAGATGTCTCTGAGGCTTGAGACGTTGGTAGATGATATGGCGCTTATCAAGCGCGCCTTGCGCGAGTATGGGGACGAGACTGGTGGGAAGCGACTAAAGGTTCCCGAGCCCAAAGCTTTCCATGGAGCCAGGAATGCTAAGGAGCTCGAGAACTTCCTTTGGGACTTGGAAGAGTACTTCAATGCGCTCTCCACAAAAGAGGTTGACAAGGTAACACTTGGGGCTATGTTTCTTGTAGGGGATGCTAAGCTGTGGTGGCGATCGAGGAGCGTCGACCCCGCCCAGCCAGCCATCTCCACATGGGGGGACATGACTAAGGAACTGCGTGCCCAGTTCTTGCCAACCAACACCGCCTGGATGGCTCGTGATGCGCTGAGGAGGCTCAAGCACATGAGCACGGTATGCGAGTACGTGAAGGATTTCTCATCCTTGCTATTGGATATCAAATCCATGAGTGAATAGGACAAGTTGTACAACTTCATTGCTGGACTGTAAGGATGGGCCCAAACCGAGCTTCGGAGACTTGGCGTCAAAGATCTCCAAAGCACCCTGATCGCCGCTGATGCCCTTGTGGACTATAAGACAACTGGGCAACAGGAGACGAAGGGCAAGGACAAGGGTAAGGACAAGGGTAAGAGCAAACCCAAGTCCGAGAAGAGCGATGGGCCAAAGCTGGACAAGGGTAGGACCAAGAAGCCAGGGGGATGCTTCATATGCGACGGTCCTCACCGAGCTAAGGAATGCCCAAAGAAGGAGAAACTGAACGCACTTGTAGCCAAGGAGCAAGAGGAGGTAAGGGTCAATCCACTGAAACTCTTGAATGCTATCAGGAGTTTTCGAGGAAAAAGGGGTTGCGACCTGCTTCACGTGGAGGCTACTATCAACGACCACAAGGTACGAGCCATGGTAGTCACTGGGGCAATGCATAACTTTGTCGCGTAGACAGAGGCAAGGGCGTTGGGGCTGGAGCTTGCCAAAGATGGAAGCCGCGTCAAGGCGGTTAACTCGGAGGCAAGGAAGATTGCTGGGGTGGCCCGTGCGCGCCTGGAGGTTGGCGACTGGAGCGGTACCAGCAACTTCATGTACGTGCCCCTCGATGACTTCAAAGTCATTCTAGGTATGGAATTTTTGATGCAGGCACAGGTGGGCGTAATGCCCTATCTGGGAGGCATAATGGTCACTGGGGGTGGCACGCCTTGTTTCGTCAAGGGTGTGGACGAGGAAGGGGTCGTGAGGCTACTCTCAACCTTGCATCTCAAAGATGGCGTCCGAAAAGGGGAGGAGACCTTTCTAGCTGCTCTTGTGGAACCAGACGAGGGCCTTATGGAGGAGGTACCTGCTGAGATCCAGCCGCTACTGAAACTCTACGACGACATCATGCCCAACACCCTACCGAATGAGCTACCACCAAAACGAGTTGTGGATCACAAGATAGAGCTTGTGCCCGGAGCTCGACCACCTGCCCAAGCCCCATACCGCATGGCCCCGATCCACCTGGAGGAACTCAAGAAGCAACTGAAGGAGTTGCTTGATGCTGGACTACTGCGACCCAGCAAAACCTCATATGGAGCACCTATCATCTTTCAGAAGAAGAAGGACGAAAGCTTGCGGTTGTGCATAGACTACCGCGCGCTGAACAAGGTGACCATAAAGAATAAGTACCCGGTGCCACACGTGGAGGACTTGTTCGATAAACTTGGGCAAGCATAGTATTTCTCCAAGATGGACTTGAGGAGCGGTTACTACCAGGTCCGGATTGCAGAGGAGGACGTGCCCAAGACTGCATGCGTCACTCGCTATGGGTCTTATGAGTTTTTAGTCATGCCATTTGGCTTGACAAATGCACCAGCAACTTTTTGTAACTTAATGAATGATGTCTTTAGCGACTACATAGATGACTTTGTTGTAGTATATTTGGACGACATTGTTGTTTATAGCAGGGACTTGGAGACGCATGAGCGGCATCTCAGATTGGCGTTCGAAAAGTTGCGGCAACACAAGCTTTTCCTGAAGCCTGAGAAGTGCGCCTTCGGTCAGAAGGAGATCTCTTTTTTGGGGCACATCATAGGAAGTGACGAGGTGCACATGGACCCAAAGAAGATCGAGGCCATCGAGCAATGGTCAGTACCGAAGAAGGTGCCAGAACTAAGGTCTTTCCTTGGTTTGACGAACTACTACCACAAATTCATCAAGAGCTACTCAAGGATTGCCGCACCACTCACCGACCTATTGAAGAAGGATCGGCAGTGGGCATGGGAGCTGCAATGCCAGGAGACATTTGATGAACTGAGGCGGGTGGTGACAACTACTCCTGTTCTCAAGTTGCCAGACTGGAATTTGCCATTCGAAGTCTTCACTGACGCCTCAGGCTTAGCAATCGGAGGGGTGCTTACCCAAAATGGGCACCCAATCGCTTACGAAAGTCGCAAGCTTAATGCAACAGAGAGGCGCTACTCTGTGCATGAACGGGAGATGACAGCCGTTGTACACTGCCTATGCCCTTGGCGGGTATTCTTGCTCGGGACAAAGTTCATAGTATGGACAGACAACGTTGCGACTAGCTGTTGGGAAACTATGAAGAAGCTAAGCCCAAAGCAAGCGAGGTGGCAAGATTACTTGGCTGAGTTCGACTACGAACTCAAGTACAAGCCGGGGCGCGTCAACTAGGTAGCAGATGTCTTGAGCCGTATGGTCTGTGAGGAGACAGGTCGCATTTCTTCCATCACCAGCATAGAAGGCGACATGCTCACAAAGCCGAGGGGCCACACTGAGCAAGACTCTGAATGCATCAGAATCAAGAAGCAGATCGAGGATGGGATCATGAGACGCTACTGGTTTGAGGATGGGATCCTCTATGCAAAGGGCCGACGACCCTTCGTACCTAAGCTTGGCGGACTGAGGAGGGAGCTCATGAAGGAGACTCACGATTCGCGCTGGGCTGGGCACCCAGGGACGGAGCGGACCATGGCCTTGTTGAGTAGTAGCTATTACTGGACAGGAATGGAGAAGGACGTGGAGCTATACGTCCAGACTTGTCTCATTTGCCAGCAAGACAAGCCAGAGAGGATGAAGCAAGGCGGGCTGCTACAACCACTCCCTATCCCAGAGCAACCTTGGCAAAGTTGTTCCATGGACTTTATCTCCGGGCTCCCACTCGTGGACGGGAAGGCAACAATAATGGTGGTTGTTGATCGATTCTCGAAGTATGCTATCTTCATAGCAGCCCCGAAGGTATGCCCTGCTGAGGTAGCAGCGAACCTATTTATGAGGGACGTTGTGAAACACTGGGGCGTACCTAAGGACATTGTTAGCGACAGGGACCCAAGATTTACAGGGAAGTTTTGGAAGCGTCTGTTCGAGTTGTTGGGGACACAACTCGTCTTCTCCACTGCCAATCATCCCGAGACTGATGGACAGACGGAGAGGATCAATGGCATCTTGGAGGAGTACCTGAGGCACTATGTTTTGGCCAACCAAAGCAACTGGGTGGATCTCTTGGACGTGGCACAGTTTTGTTACAACTTGCACAAGACATCCACCACGGGACAGAGTCCATTCGAGGTGGCTACGGGCAGGCAACCGATGACGCCACACGAGCTTACGAAGCAAGACGAGGGCCACTGTCCAGCAGCATATAGATTTGCCAAAGCAAGGTTCGATCGATCCGAGGAGGTGAAAGACTTGCTTGCCAAAGCTCAGGACAGGATGAAGCGAGCTGCTGATAAGGGGTGGAGACACCTCGAGTTTGAGAAAGGGGAGAAAGTTCTACTGAAGCTCACCCCACAGATTTGGAAGAAGATCTTAACCAAAGATGCCAACAAATCGGTCATTCAGAAGTATGACGGGTCATTTGTCATCTTGAAACGAGTAGGCAACGCCGCCTATCACATTGAACTCCCGGAGAGGTACAAGATACATCCCGTGTTCCATGTAAGCAACCTGAGGAGATATAGGGAAGACCAAGAGGACCCCTCAAGGTCAATCCCTACTCGGGCTCCACCTAGCGTGCACACCACCTTCACCAAAGAGGCAGAGGCCATCTTGGATAGGAAGAAGAAGGGGGCAGTAGGAGGAATCGGAACATCTACTATCTCGTCAAATGGAAGGGGCTTCCAGCGACCGAGAATACTTGGGAACGAGACATAACCCTCTGGTAGTACGAGGGTTTGGTTCAAGCATACTTGGAGGGACAAGCCACGTCTTCGTCGAGGACGACGAAGGAAACGGGTGGGGGAGACTTGTTACACCCTTGAGGCTGCTACGGCCTTGTGACACCAATGGTTCCCTGGGCTTAGCCAAAGGAGGTTGTTCAGGGGAATAGATTGGGTCACACGGGCCCGTGGACACAAGCAGGAGGCTTGGGAACAAACGGGCCAAGCAAGTGAGCTTGCTAGGATCCAGGCAGATCTTCTCTCGGATCAGGAACGTGCATCCAACAGATGAGCAGATAAGGAAAGCTACCTGGCTCGTTGGTGCAAAGAAGGCAACTATCTGAGCGGACGTGACACATAAGGAAAGTTTGCTAGTTCGTTGGTGCAAACAAGGAAACTTTCTTGCCTCTCCATGCGTATTTAGATCTGACTTGATGGAGGCATTGAAGTGAGCACTTGAATGCCTCTTGGAGCAAATAGCTATAGGTTGAGACCTATATATAGGGGCGTTGAGTTGTGGAGTTGTCACAACCAACCCATCTGAGAGAATCGTACCTTCGTATGTTTGTGTAGAGAAATACAAAATGGGGATTGCTCCATTCTTGTGTGCGTTTGAGTGAGTACTGAGTTGGGGCTATCTGGCAAGGCTACTCTTAGGGTTTTGTCCATAGCTAACGAGGGAGGTTTAGCTAGGAGCTGACCGAGGTTTTGAGCTAGGATATAAGCAAAAAGAAACCTCGTCACTGTAGGGCACTAGGTAATGTTCATACTGACCTCAACCACTCTATAGTCTTCACGGCCTTAAGATACCTTTCATGAGAAATGAATGCTTCCTGTGTGATCAAAAGAGCACGACCCATTTTATCAGCGTGATGACGCAACACATCCTTCTCAATTACGCCATCGTCTTCGTACATCTTGTCTTCATAGTTGCGACGAATACCCTTCCGTCATCGATTAATGAGGTATGACGGCGGGACTAATGCATTAGGATCTACGCGTGCAAATACAACCAACAAGTGGCAACAAAGAAGACCAACGTGTTGAAACTTTCTACAATCACAAGTGAAGTTCAGACTTATCTTTTGTACAAGGAAACATTTCGATAATAGCTGCTCACCAGTCCGTACACGTTCAGTGACCTTGTAAAGCAAGGCGTCGTTTGATTGGACCTCCTCGGTTAGGTTGCAGTTCATTATCTTCCCAATTTCTAACTGGACTTTCTTGGAAACCCCTACGGTATACAACTCGTTGATTTGCCTCTCAAAGGGATATATTGAGACCAATTGGGGGTTCTTATGAAGGCAATCGAAATCTGATTGAGCTTCCTTCTCGTACTTGTGACGAAGAGCAAGTTCGTATTGTTGAACGAACTGCTTAAGGGTGGTCTTGGAAGTTACATACTTGTCGAAGAACACATTCATACTTTCGCTTCTTTGGGTAGAAGTTATTCCTACGAAAAAACAATCACCCAAGAAAGCAGGAACCCAAGACTCACAGATATCGTAAATGGTTTGGTGCAAGCTATGGTTTTGAAGCTCAAAATCAGCCATGAAACCATGCCAGTTCCGCTCAAATTCGGTTGGCTTTTTGGAGTCATACACAATCAATTTCAGATCAAATAACATGTACTTTGCGATACTGAGTCGGCAACTTGAAGGGACCTTTGTTCATTATGTGCCACATACAGAATATGTGCTTGGCGTTTGGGAAGCCAATCCTCACAGCAGTAGTAATGGCAACACATTGGTCAGTTATGATAGTTGGTGGAGGGATATCTACAAAAATATGGATATTTAAGGAAAAACAAACAACGAAAAAAAGGAAAGACTCATTCCTAAAAAAAGCCAGCTCATTCTGAAGAAGGACAAACTCATTCTTAAAAAAGACAAAGACATTTTTAAAAAGGACACAAGATAACGTAAGAAGGACAAACTTATTCCTATAAAGGACAAACTCATTCTTTAAAAGGACAACACCATTATTAAAAAGGACATAGAAAAACGTAAAACAGACAACCCAACGACTTGAACATTACACTGACTTTGAATATAAATGACATAATTGATCATAGAAAGGGCAAACTAGTTTTTAAAAAGAAAAAAATCACTACTTAAAAAGTACAAGCCGATGAATATTGACAAAATAAGTACTTGTCCCGAATACGGATAAATAAAAAGGACAACCTCATATATTCAAAGGAACAAATCATAAGATAAAAAGACGACTTTTCCTCAAACGAACCACTCATACACGAAAGCCACGTCTGGAACAGTCATATGTAATTGTCAGTGGTCTCACAGGACAGCAAAGCGCAACCGAGCAACACAGACTCGATATGGTGATTCACTCCTACAAATGGTGCAAACGGCATGTCGTATTTGTTGGTGAGGTATCTAGAACGGCAGTCGGCCAGACGTTCCTTAGTCTTCCTTCGTCATCCATGTCCATGACATAGAAAAACATTGAAACAATCTTCCGCATCTTAATGAAATAGTTCTGAAGAGCTTGTGCATCGTCAGGTCCCATTTTCAAATTCCTGACATCAGCTCTAACATTCCTGTGCACGAAAAATATATTAAGGATGGAGATGTCTTGAAACACAATAACGTCGAAAAAAACACACAAATCTTAAGTCCCTATCGTTGAAAGTCAGTTTGTCATGCCCCCTCAGCCTCGACAACAAACGATTGTATGGTCTTAGCAGCTGAATCCCGGAAGCATCATTGCACGTTATTCGTACAATCACGGCCTCAGGTACAAATCGTTTCTGTCTTAGAAAACACATCTAGTCCTCGTGAAGCATTTCATGGTTATGCTTGAGTTCGACAAAGTTAATCTGGTAACCCCTTGCTGGGTTTCTAGAAATCCTGATGCGAGCCGTGCACTCGACTCTACTGGATAAACGTGGCTTCAATATTCCTTGTCCTTGGCCTGTTGTTGCCTTGCCCTCCTTGGAACAAGTCAACGTAGCCCGGGTAACATCATCTTCGTAATGAGTATGTCTTAGCTTAACACTAAAACCACAAACATCAGCATAGTCGTTGTAAAATGTTCTTGCTTCTTTGAAACAACGAAAATACATATTCTCCTCGGGAACGTTTAACGAGATGTCTTCTTGGGTAGACATGTTTACAATTTCCATTTGAGTGAAAATACCCTCCAAACGAAAAAGAAAGGTATGAAATAGAAAGGAAGACAAAAGGTCGTCATTCTGTGCATCTTCGTAGGAGAGAGGACTACAGGAAGATGGAACATCTGAAGGATGGAGCGCCAAAAGCGATGAAAGGTCCGATTTGAGAAGAATTGAGTGACAAGCATTAAATGCGCGTGCCCCCGTCGGAAAGCAAACAGAAACCACAAACCAAAAAAATGTTTTGTATTCTACTAAGCTGGACTTGTCCAAGTCAGCAGCGTCTGCGACAGGCATCCCGTAGAAAGGCCAAAAATCATTTTCCATATGACATTACTTTCTTTTTCTTTCTCTTTTTCCTCAAACATGAGGGTTTTTTATTACAGAGGGTGAATATTCAAACTCATATTTAATTACGATACGAGGTCGAAACTGAGATTCACAACATGAGAAAAGGTTATGTAGATTAAGGAATATCCAGTTATCCATACTCACTCGTTAGATCTTAAATTATAGATTATTAAGATCTTTAATTTGTTGTCGAGAGCGAATCAAACATTGTGGATGATTAAAGTCCATCTTTGTATATTGTAAAACAAGATTAAAGCATCATGAAATTCATGCCTGGTCAAGCAGCACAGAGCCCAACTTAATTGGTTTGGCTCGAGTGTGAAGTTTGGAGAGTGGATCTTAATGTGAGAATTTATTCCCATAGATATATACACGAGAGGTTGCTTTCACGTTTAATCATTACTGTGATCAGTCTCTAATGATCAAACTTAATTAAGATGGAGAATCTTGACCAAATATGTTTGACCAAAAATGCCTGCTTCCTGTCAACCAGATAATAATCTGTTTTATGAAACGAAATTAACTCTTTTTTTATATATATTATTCAAGTTCCATCCATGCATATCTATTTTGCGGTATAAAAACTATGGCTTTGGTATACTTTATACACAAAAAATAATATGTTAGTGTATTCATCATGTATTTATATACTTCATGTGTTTGATACGCCCTTTTCCAACTCTCATTATTTACTTTTCTTTTGAGAAGAAATTAGACAACTTCCATTGTGAAACTCGGCAACCTTCCGGCGTCCTTTTCTATTTGTTAAAATATAAATGATCAAACCGAAGATCAATTATGTAACGAGGACAATGATCGGAATGACGTATTTTTCCAAAACCAAACGAGCACGAGTCCTTAAAAGGAGGTGGTCACTTGGCAAATCAAACGACCGTCTGGAGACCAATCCTTTTAAAATAGGACAGTGGCAAATCAAACGACCATCGTGTTTTTGTTTTGTTTTGTTTTATTTTATTTTAAGCTGAAACAACCGCCGGCGTTAATGTTTCACTTGCCAGAGGTGTTAATGAAACCAGGATCGCCGAAGTTGAAGTGATTGTTGTGCCAGAGTCGTCTTCTCACAAGAACGGTCGAATTCTCTCTTCCAAGTCTGTAAGTGTGTGTTTCACCTTCTCCTCTTCTGAACACTTACACCAACCGATCTCAAATTCTTCTTCCCCCACGTCACCCTCTCTTCTTTTTCTCACGTATATATCTTTTGTGTATATGTGAAGTTTTGTAAGGAGTCTTTTTGTCCCTCTTTTTCTTTTTTGTTCTCTGTCGAAACGACGGAAGGGTATTTGTAGTGAATTGAGAGGAGGAAGTGGATGAGCATCATGGGTGCTCAGTGCGATCGTGAGAGGAAGGAAGTGGATGAGATCGTGCATAGAAGTTAAGGTTCATGTTGCCCAATTGCCAAGTATGGCTCAGATATTTTTATAATTAGATAGAAACGTGATTTTGGTTGGTGAAATTAGGATGAATATATGAGAATAAGGTTAATGATCACCCATCTTCGTACATGAAAGATGAGGGTTAACGTAAGTGTAGTGGTTGAGGTGGAGATGATGTTGCATCTTGGCCTTTGTTTTTTGTTTTTTATGGTAAAATTCATTTTACACCTTTGAATCTTGGGAAATTCCACATCTCTTCAAATTTTGACTCTATTTTAATGTTTAATCTAATAAACTTAGATCAAGACACTAATTACCGAAATGCTACATCAAATTTCACTTCAATAATTCATTAATTTTCATTTTGATGTTATTGCTTAGTCTATGCATTAATAGATTTTCATATTTCATACATCTCCACTAAGTTGGGTTGACAACTAGTTGACGATCATTAGAAAATTTCCTTTTATTAGAGATGTATTTTTTTGTGTCTACAAGAGCCTATGAGGAGGAAGAGCCCTTCAAATCACTCATCGAAGAATGACGTGACAGGAAATTGAATCGTGATAAGTACACCACGTGGGAAGGAGTGTGTACTTAAGTGGACGAGTGGTGCTTCCAGCCACTTCTCCCCTCACCCTTGTGATGTTTCGTGAGTTCCATTCAACCCCGACCGGAGGCCAATCCGGATTCAAAAAAACACGAGCTAGGATGAACAAATGTGTGTATTGGGTGGGATGGGGGCAACATTTGAAGAAGTTTGTGAAGGAGTGTGATGTTTGCCAAAGGATTAAGCAAAACAACACGTTGTCGGCGGGGTACTCCAACCACTCCCCATTCCCACTTGCATATGGACCGACATGAGCATGGATTTTGTGGAGGAACTCCATCGTCTAAGGGGAGAAGCGTGATCTTCATGGTGGTGGATCGACTAACAAAGTATGACCAATTTATTTCCATGAAACACCCTTATACTACCCACGATGTCGCTGAAGAGTTTGTGACTCATGTGGTGAAGTTTCACGACATACCAAAGATGATTGTGAGAGAACGAGATCTCGTCTTCAACAGCAATTTCTGGTGCTATTTGTTCAAGGCGTCGGGAACGGAGTTGTGTATAAGCTTCACGTATCACCCCCAAACGGAAGGCCAATCTGAGGCTAAAAACAAGTGTGTAGAGACATATTTACGGGGAATTTGTTTCAACCATCCCAAAGATAGGATGTGATGGCTACCATGGGTGGAGTATTGGTACAATACTGTTGGGAGGGGATCTAAGATGCACTAACACGACTACGAATTAAACGCACCACGAAAAATGAATATTGATTGAGGAAAGTAACTTCGGACCCTCTATAAATCTTAATGCAACAAGAAAACACGAATAAGATGGAAATAACAAGCAAAATGCACAACACACCTGAAGCAAACCACGACACACACGAATTTCCCAGGTTCGGCAAGATGCCTATGTCCTTGGGGGGGTCTCTTGCGGGTTTTCTTTCCTTCAAGCCCTTCTCCAACAAGACAAGTCTCCGAGATTACAAACGATTGGAAGCAATAGGTCTCCCAAAGCACTTTAGATCTCTCTCTAGCCTAATCTCTCTCAAGGAAATAAGTATTGTATGTTGTGTTACAAAATTAGGGCGAAAAACCCTTTTATATTGGGCTAAAATTTTACAAATAAACATGCAGATCGTGGGCTAACTATCTGCAATCGGTCGACTAGAATTCTCCATCGGTCGATCGGTCTTCGGTTAAACGCGTAACCGCCACTTTTCGGTCAGTCGCTCACCCCGAGACGTTCGATCATTCCGCGCTTTTGGACAGCGCCTAGGAGCCCTTGGAAGTTTCGGGTCGATCGTCCGTGTTGTTGATTCTCGAATTTAAGCTCCTAGAGGTTTTCGACTCTTGCTTCGATCCGAGCCGTGAAGGCTCTGGAAGTTTGCGGTCGACCACGTGCCCAGCACCGGTCGACCGAAACTCACATTTTGACGAATCCTGGACGCTCTGGAATTTTCCGATCGACCATTGCTCCCAGTTTTCCTGTACTTAACAATTCTACAAACCAAATCTCAACAATATCCACCTTGGTTTAGAATTGTTACCTTAGCCATCTCTGACCCGCATCCTTCGTGCTTCGTAGAAGCACCGTTGGCGCTACCCCCCGGAGCGCTCCTTCCTCTCAGTTTTTGAGGACATTGAGAAGCTTCGAGCACAACTCGAACTTCTCCCGATTGACTACCTTGGTCATCATATCTGCAGGATTCTCGCTCGTGTCGATTTTCTGGAGAACAATATGCCCTTCCTCGATCCACTCTCGGATCTTGTGGTACCTTACTTCAATATGTTTGGTCCTTGAACGGAACGTCTGATCCTTGGCTAGATAAATTGCACTTTGACTATCACAATGCAATTTGGTCACTTCCTGTTCCATCCCCAAAGAGCTAACCAAACCTTCAACCATATAGCTTCTTTTCCAGCATCGACAGCTGCCATGTACTCTGTTTCCATCGTAGACAATGCGGTAGTATGTTGGAGAACCGATCTCCAACTCACTGGACCTCCACCCAAAGTGAACACGTACCCTGTTCTGGACCTCCGCTTATCCAGATCTCCAGCATAATCAAAATCAACGTACCCCTCCACCTGCCTTTGTGCTCCATCTTTGGTGAACTTTAAGCTAACATCCATGGTTCCCTTCATGTACCTCAACAACCACTTCAACGCTTCCCAATGCTCTTTTCCTGGGTTAGCCATATAACGACTCACGAGGCTAACTGCGTGTGAAATGTCTGGCCTAGTGCAGATCATAGCATACATAACGGATTTGACTGCACTAGCATATGGAACTCTCTCCATATCTCTTTTCCTTTTCAGTAGAGGGGTTGCACTTCAACGAGAGCTTGAAGTGAGCACTAATAGGTGTGGCCACCTGCTTGCCGTTCTCGAGATTGTACCTCTCGAGTATTTTCTGGACATAGCTCCTTTGAGTGAGCTGGATTTCACCTTTCTCGGTATCCTTAGAGATCTCCATACCGAGAATTTTCTTTGGACTCCCGAGGTCTTTCATCTCAAACTTCCCGTGATGCTTCAGTTTGAGATCATCTATATGCTTCATATCCTTGGCCGTGATCAACATGTCATCAACATACAAAAGCAAGAACACGTGTCTTCCGTCTCCAAGACTCCGCAAGTAAACACAACTATCATAGTCGCAACGTACAAAACCATTATCAATCATGAATGAATTGAACCTTTTGTACCACTACTTCGGCGACTGCTTAAGTCCATAGAGGGACTTCTTCAGCTTGCAAACTTGCCCCTCCTTGCCTCGTGCGATGAACTCATCTGGCTGCCTCATATAGATCACTTCCTCTATGTGCCCATAAAGAAAAGTTGTCTTCACATCCATTTTCTCTAACTCCATGTTGACCATAGCCACCATGGCTAACAACACTCTAATCGAGGTATGCTTTACAACATGGGAGAAGATCTCGTTGTAATTGACCCCTTCCTTCTGAGCATATCATTTTGCCACCAACCTTGCTTTATACTTTAACTCCTCCATAGGAGTTGGCCCTTCCTTCTTCCTGAAGATCCACATGCACCCAATCACACACTTTCCCTTGGGAAGCTCCGTTAACTCCCAGGTTTGATTCTTATGAAGAGACTCCATCTCTTCGGTCATGGCCAACATCCACTTGTTCTTGTCCTCCTCCTCTATGGCTTCTTCGAATGTGCAATGGTCCCCACATTCGGTAAAAAGTGCAAACGCAATACTAGCATCATCGTGGTCATACCTCACCGGTGCCTTTGTGATCCTCCTTTGTCTTCCTTGAGCAATACTCTCTTGCTCAGTTTCTTCCTCTACTTGTGAGTCAGTTGTTTCCTGCTGAACTTCTTGATTTGATTCACCCCTTGAAGTTGTGACCTCAACTTCGATTTCGTCTTCCGCACAGAACTCTCTTGCTGCTCTTTTCTCCTCAAGGCTCTTGAGCAAACTTGTCTCATCAAAGACCACATTACTCCATAGGAGTACCTTCTTGCTCACCGGATTCCAAAGCTTATAACCTTTCACTGCCCTATCGTAGCCAAGGAATATGCATTCCTTTGATTTCGAATCCATCTTCGACCATTGTGTCTCATCGACCAACGCATAGGCTTTGCTTCCAAATATCCTAAGCCTCGAATAATTGAATGACTCACCCGTCCACACTGCCTGAGACGTCTTTAATTCAAGTGTTGATGACGGTGACACATTTACCAAGTAGGACGCAAGATCTACTGCTTCAGCCCAAAACTCCTTTGTCAGATCTGCATGAAACCTCATGCTCCTAGCCCGTTCACATAGTGTTCTGTTCATCCTTTCAGCTACGCCATTTTGTTCCGGACTCCACGGTGTAGTGAAATGTCTCGTGACGCCTTCTTTCTCACACATTATTTGTTCATAAGTACTTAACAAATTGTCCAGTACTTTTCTCTACTTGGGCCTTCCATGCCTTAAACTTCTCAAAAACTTCACATTTATTCTTCAGAAAATAAACCCATACCTTCCTTGAGAAGTCGTCTATAAATGTCACAAAATATTCGGCTCCACCTTTTGACCAAACTTGTGCCGGTCCCCAGACGTCTGAGTGCACATACAACAGTATTTCCTTCGTCTTGTGGATAGCTGTCTTGAATCGAATCCTGTACTGTTTAGCGAAGACACAATAATTGCAAAATTCCAATTTGCAACGTTTAACACCCTTCAACAGTCCTTGTTTGTGTAGCTCACACAAACCCTTTTCCGACATATGACCAAGCCTCATATGCCAAAGTGCGGTGCTATCTTCGTCACGTGCAACATTTGTTGCACCCTTTCCTGCTACTGCATTCCCTTGTATCCAGTACAAGTTACCCACCTTGGTTCCCTTAATCATTGTCATCACCCCGTAAGTGACCTTAATCTTTCCGTCCCCGCCGAACCATCTCCACCCGAGAGTATCAAGCTCTCCTAGAGAAATCAGATCTTCTTCAACTCCGGTACGTGATGCATACCCATCAACGATCGAATGTACCCATCGAACATCTTAAACTGTATGGAACCAATCCCGACGGTAGTGCATGGTGCATCGTTGCCCATAACAACGATCCCTCTTTTTAGTGGTTCATAGGATGTAAACCACTCCTTAACCACGCACATGTGAAATGATGCTCCTGTATCCAAAATCCATCCAGATGATGATTTGTCGATATCTGCAGCGCAGACCATTAGAACGCCAGCTTCGTTCTTCTCCTCCATCACACTGGCAGAATTATACCCATCTTTCCCTTTCTGATGCGCCTCCTCGAAGGCCCTACAGTCATGCTTCATGTGACATACCTTCTTGCAGAAAAACATTCAAAGGTCCTCCCCTTTGATTTCGACCGGCCCCTTCCGTTGCTTCTTCCTTTGTTACCCGTCTTGCCCCTTTCCAGTGCTGCGATCAACCATTCGCCCTTGTCGAAAGAGCTACTACCATAATTCTTCCTTGCATAGTAAGAGATCAACGTGCCCTTGACCTCCTCCAACACCAACGAATCCTTTCCATATATGATCGTGTTCACCAAATTCACATACGAGTCCGGCAGTGATGTAAATAACAACATTGCTTTGTCAACATCCTTCATCTTGTCATCTAGCTAAGTCAGATCACCTATCAACTTATTGAAACACCGAGAGATGCTCAATGAACGACATGTTCTCCTTCATCCCAAACATGTACAACTGACGCTTCATATTCAACTTGTTTCTCAGGTTCTTCTTCATGAACCTCTCCCCCAGAAGTTTCTAATATTCCGCCACGGTCTTCGTCGATTCCTCAAAAAGCAGATCATCCGAGAGGCACAACTCAATGATCCCAAAAGCCCGGAGATTCAGACTCTCCCACTTTTCGTCATTCATCTTTGATGGCTTCTTTTCGACTCCATCCAACATCAACAAGTGTCCGTCTGTCTGCGACATCAACGTACAAACCCTCCGTTACCATGTCGAAAACTTCCCTTTCCTGGTGAATTTCTCCACCCGAAAGTTCCGCGCATCTTCTGACATCGTGTGTGCAACAAAAGCTCTGATACCAGCTGTTGGGAGGGGGTTCTAAGATGTTCTAACACGACTACGAATTAAACGCAGAACAAAAAATGAATATTGATTGTGGAAAGTAACTTCGGACCCTCTCCCAATCTTAATGCACCAAGAAACATGAATAAGATGGAAATACCAAGCAAATGCACAACACCCTGAAGCAAACCACGACACACATGTTTACAAGGGTCGGCAAGATGTCTACGTCCTTGGGGGTCTCCTGCGGGTTTTCTTTCCTTCAAGCCTTTCTCCAACAATACAAGTCTCCGAGATTACAAATGATTGGAAGCAATAGGTCTCGCAAAGCACTCTAGATCTCTCTCTAGCCTAATCTCTCAAGGAAATAAGTATTGTATGTTGTGTTACAAAATTAGGGCAAAAAACCCTTTTATATTGGGCTAAAATCGTACAAATAAACATGCATATCGTGGGTAATTGTCTGCAATGGGTCAACTGAAATTCTCCATCGGTCGACCGGTCTTCAGTTAAACGCGTAACCGCCACTTTTCAGTCGGCCGCTCACCCCGAGACGTTCGTCCATTCCGCGCTTCTGGACAGTGCCTATGAGCCCCTGGAAGTTTCCGATTGACCGTCCGCGTTGCTGATTCTCGACTTAAAGCTCCTGGAAGTTTTCGGTCGACCGCGTGCCCCAACACCGGTCAACCGACTCTTGCTTCGATCTGAGCCCTAAGGCTCTGGAAGTTTGTGGTCGACCGCGTGCCCAACACTCATTTATTGAAACTCACATTTCGACGAATCCTGGATGCTCTGGACTTTTCCGGTCGACCGTGACTTAAGTTTCGGTCGACCGTTGCTCCTTGGTTTCCTGCACTTAACAATTCTACAAACCAATTCTCAGCAAATACTACCATCCACTCATCGACCGGTGACACTTTTTGAGTTCGTGCATGGGATGAAGTGTGTCAGAAGTGAACAACGCGTTGAGAGTGTGGGAAGAGATCTAGGGGTCCTGCAGCGCAACCTCGAGAGAGCACAAAGGCACCATAAATCCTTAGCGGACAAGCATCGATCCAAGTTGGAGTTCCAAGAAGGAGCATGGGTGCATTTGAAACTACAATCCCGACGACAAGGATCGATCATAAGAGTGGCTAATGCAAAATTAGGTGCCCAATTCTGTGGACCCTATTGAATTGCGAGGGGAATAGGCCAGGTCGCCTATCAGCTAGAACTACCAGCAGGGTTGCACGTGTACCTAGTGTTCCACATCTCACAACTCTGGCGAAAGGTGGGAGAGGTTATGTAAGTTTTCAACGTCGCGACTCCGAGGAGGGGTTGCGGGTTCCCCAAGAGGTATTGGACATCCGCATGATGCAAGAGGACGATCGGGCAGCGTCGGAAGTGTTGATTCAATGGGAGGTGCGACGCAGGAACAAGGAGACATTTAGGGAAGGAGAAGCGCATCCCCTCTTTGACTTTGAGGACAATGTCAAAATAATCAAGGGTGGAATGTGGCGAGGAGAGTCGAAAGTGGAGGGAGACGGCTGACAACAGGCAAAGGAGGCGGCCCAAATGCGAAAAACGTTACAAATCAAGTTGGGGGACCTGCATGCAAAGGCACGAGAGTCCAAGGGGCAGACTGATATTTACCCATTAAAGAATGGGTTACTTGAACAATTCATAGGTAGGTACGTTTTAAGTGGTCAAATTGTAAGGGGGGCCCTGGGAAATTACGAAATTGGTATCAAGGTCACATGAGTGTATAAATATGAGTTTATGATGTATTTTTGGGTTTGTCGAATTTTCAATCACTGGAATTAGTGGAGATTGCCCTCTCCAAGTGGTCGTTGATTACAAATTCCCTTGGTTCTCTCAATTCCATGTTTCATTGTGTAGATTTGTGTGATTGGAAGTCAAATTCGACATACCCGTTGCGTACCCGCGCACACTCAATGGTAGGTGTGTAAACGGGGTGGGTATGATCATACCCATATCCATACCCACCTAACTAAACGGGTAATGGTACGAGTAGGAGTATATACCCGTTTAAATATTATTGTACCCACACCCGTCCCATACCCGTTTAATAAACAGGTATGCGGCAGGTACAATGGGTATTGCGGGTATAATTGTTGTTAACAAAATGGATACTTTTGCTAACAAAAACGTAACTTGGAAGAATTTAATCATCAGATGAGAAGTATTTAAGCCCAAAAATGATAAATTTATTGTTTTTGACATTAGGAATTAAGCCAAAATGACTAGAAATCACCTCGCAAACAAGCTACCTTTGCCAACAAAACCCCCCACTTTTTATTATTTTAACTGATTATATATTATTTTATATACTAATTAAATAATTAAACAGGTGAATGGGTAAACGGGTATAGGTAGAGGTATAACCGTACTTGCCCCATTTATTAAACGGATAAAGTGGGTATGGATAAATGAGTATAATTTTTAAATAGGTAAAAAACTTGTACCCGTACCTGCTTATTAAATGGGGTGGGTAAACGGGTAATACCCTTCCCAGTTACACCCCTACTAAATGGTCACCGGTGGTAGCAGTGCACATGGGTCGGGTTGAACCCGAAAATAGACCCAAACCAGACTGGTAGGGTTGGGTTGGTAAATTTCAAAACCATTTTTCTTGGGTTGGGTTCGGGTTGAAGTGTTGGGTAGACCCAACCCAACTCGAACCCGAAGTTTTTTTCATAAATTAGTCCAAGATCTGGGTCGTCCCCTACATGTCTTAGCCTAACCCTAAATGAAACTCGACGCCTCCAAATCCCCGCCCCCACAAACTCTTCTCTTCCGTTCTAAACCCTAGTGTCCTCCCTCTTCACCTCCGCCTCCGCCTTCAACGCTTCTGACCACCATATTCAGACCGTGCACCACCCCTTCTCCCCAGTCCGTCGAGACCGCCGATCGGCTCACACCTTGCATCACGGGCACCTTTGGGAGCTCAAGAAGGTGTGCAGGGTTGGATCGGGGTTGGCACTGCCATCGTGGAGTAAGGTGCAGGTACAGGAGAACAAGATTACTCTCCCGGATGCTTGAGAGGGTGTTCAATCGGATTGAGAATGATGTCAAGGAGAAGGATCAGAGGGTGAGGGCTCTCCGGTAGGTGTTAAGGTCAGTTGATAGGGGGAATTGTGAGTTGGAGAGGCGGTTGGAAGGACAAGAGGGTTTGGAAGAGAGGGAGTTTGTGATAGCTTGGGTGTTTGCTGAAGTTGTGAGGGAGTGTTGTAAGGAGGCACATAGGTTTGCTAAGCTTTTGGTTGGGGAAATGCAGAGGGTTGGGTAGGAGTTGGATTTAGTCGCCAATTTGATTCATTCGGATGTGTATTACGTCAAGAGAGGACATTACAAGTATGTTGTGATGTTGTATGTTTGTTTGGAGATGTTTGGTGGTTTTGGTTCCTATGTATTCAGTTTGGTGGAAGAGATTGGGTGTGGGGTGGTAGTGAGGATGGTGTGTGAGGCACGTATGACTAGATGTTAGACTGTTTTCCTTGTTTGGGTGGTTTGGGATGGTTTACCAGCATTGTGAGGAGTGAACGTTGTAGCTAGGCTCGCGGGCTTGGGCGTGGTGGTTGGATTCTTGGTGTTGTGTTGCCCCTTTGTTGTGACGGTCCAGGACTATTTACCAGCGTTGTTACGAGTGACAACTGGAGCTACACTTACGGGCTCGGGCGTGTGGTTGGAGTAGGGTGTTGCCTTGTGGGCCATATGTGTGGTCTTGTCGAGGGTGCACACTCGACTTCGCTGTGCGTGTAGTCACCTTGGGTCGTGTGGCAGTTCTGTTGTGAGAGCGCATTGAGTGTTGCCTTGAGAGTGGTCCGGGATGATTTTCCAGCATTGTTATGATTTCCCCTTTGTCTGGGTTGGATGCGTGGCGACGTCAAGGTGCACGCTCGACTTTGCTGGGTGCCTTATCGCCTTGGGACACGAGACCAATGTGAGCCGTCAGGGACAACTAGACCTTGTTCGGTGTCGGGTTGGGGTGGTGTACTCGGTCTTGGTTTGAGACTCAGGTGTGGCTTGTAGGTATGCAGGTGGGAGGCGATGGGCGGTTGGAGGCCACTTGGGCTTCAGACGCGAGGACTGGATTCGGGAGCTCATTGATGTAATCATTTCATCTCTTAGTATTGATGTAGTAGGATTTTAGCTTCGTGTATTTCCCTTCCACAATGTACTCTGACTTGCTATTATGTTTATTTTAATTCAGGCCTCGACTCGAAATTCTCATCGTTAATGTCTCTTTTTCGCTTGGTTTAGTTGTGATTGATAACTATGTCTCGAGTGTGGATTATGGGTGTTGCAAAATCAGAATGCATTTTATTACTATAATATTTATCCATATCCTTACTACTTGAGGAGTGGATTTCATTGATCATAATGCAATTTTTAACTTAAAACACATTATTTTTAGTTGTGTTATCTTCAACGGATGCATTTGTGTAACATAGCAAATACATTTTGATTACAATGTTTTATTGTGTTAGAGTGAATTCTTTAACAGAAAGGTGTTTAGTTTTTTAATGTTGCTTTTTCGCTTGTTTTGGTTGTATTGATTTTTGTGTCCCGAGTGCAACGTTACAACTTGGTAGCTGAGCTCGGGTCAGTCCATTCATGTATAACCCAAGCTAGGACCTTCCGGCGTAGTTCTGTTAGTGTTGTGTTTTGAGGTTTTGTGTTTTGGTGGGCGGATGTCGCCCGGTCGAGGTGCCAGATTGAGGCGCTCCCCTCCCCCATCCAGTTTGCAAGAGGAGGACCAGCGAGTTATGCGTGACCAGATGGAGCGCTTTGGCGCGTTGATGGAGGACCACGCCATGAGGCCTCAGCATGAGCACAAGGGCGAGATTCTGGATCGCTTTATACGTCAGCACCCACCAACCTTCATCGGAGGAACAGACCCAGAGACAATAGAGGATATGATTTTCAGGATCCAGCAGATCTTCGAGGTAATTGCTTGTCCGCCTGAGCGTCAGGTGTGGCTAGCCACATACATTTTTGGTGGGCTAGCGATCAGTTGGTGGAGGATGATTGAAGCGATGGCCTTTGGAGGTTCGACCGCGATTAGTTGGGAGGACTTTCTGGGAGAGTTCAGGAAGTAGTACTTTTCATCGCACGTTCGCAATCGTCTGAAGAGTTTCTGAAGCTTAAGCAGGGAGATCTGAGCTTGGATCAATATATCTACAAGTTTATATCCCTCGAGAGATACTGTGCAGAGTTCTATAGTATGCTCGAACATAAGGCAATGAATTTAACTGAGGGACTACGACAACCGCTCCGACGAATAGTGCTTACAAGTATGCCTCAGACACTGGATGACGCACGTCGTAGTGAGATGACCTTAGATGCTGATTATTTGAGTCGCACTGAGGAGAGCAGAGGGTTTTGTGGCAGTGCAAATTGGTTTAGTAGAAGCGGATGTGGTAGTCGTCGCGACAGGAGTTAGCCTGAGAGCATATTCAGGGGTCGTCATGAGAAGAAGCAGAGGTTAGCTGAGGGCAGTGACAATGATATTTGTGGACGTCGTCGTCGTTCACACCCAGGATGGGAGTGTGATGCATTGCATACATTGCATCATATGTCTTTCATTTAGATTACTTTTACATCAATAAATGCTACTAAGGTATGTGTTTAGTCTTATTTACAGAATACAGGGACCTGAATGCAATTTACCCACATTCCGAGCATAAACGTGTGCAAAAGATTCATTTCTATCATAAAGACCGAATTCAAGTTTATCGGGTTTCAATTGGAAATGCATCCAAGCATAAAAGCATTCAAGGAGCTAATCACAAAAAGGTCAAGGGCTTAATTGCAAAAATGCCAAGGACCTAATTGCAAAAGAAAAGGATCAAGATATTTTGTTGGAAAAGTCAAAAGAAAAATCAACTATAAATCTCCAACAATGGAAGGAATTAATCCGGAGCTCAAGACAATGGAAAGAAATCATCCAGACACGCAAATAAAGATCAAATCATACCATAAACGCGTGACAAAAATCCTGATTAAATCCGACCAACGTGGGAGGCGAATCCGCCGCACAATACACATGATGTGCGGCGATTCCGCCGCCCATTGGTTGATCCGTGTGTCCCAATTTCGTCCACTCGTGTATGGACACGTGTACTATCCAATTCTATACCTAAGTCCCTTGTAGCAACTATAAATAGACCCGAGAACGATGTAAATAGGGTCCTTGGTTGTTGTTCTTATTTGTGTACCTTAGTTTTATTAATAAAATTCTGTTCTTTTAATTCTTGTTTTAGTTTTCTTTTAATGTCTCAAGGACCCCTTCTTCTTCCTCCCTCCATGAGTTTCTAACTCTTTCCGAAGGGTGGAGGTGACGGATTTAGGGTTAGAGAAGATGAATGAATGTTATTATTCTAAGTTCATGGTTAGTATTTTGATTACTTGAGTTTATGTTAAATCATTTATCTTGTAATGCTTCATAACTAAACATGATTTATTATAAGTTTCTAAGTTCTCTAATCTAAACCTTAAATCTAAACCTCCACCAAACGGAATTCTCTTCTTATTTCTTGTTTTTAGTTTTAATTGTTCTTGTTTCATGCTTTAAATAATTAAATCAAAAATACCAAAAACCCAATTTATTTCTTCTCCCTTCTTCCCCTTAATCGAAAATAACAATAACAACGAAATCTCTCCCTCCTTGTGTTCGACCCGTACTTGCCACGTCTTCATAGACGCCGTGCACTTGCGGTATAAATTTAAATCTTCATCAAGTTTTTGGCGCCGCTGCCGGGGAGGCGACGCAGATTTTTGTTGTTTTTGTGTTTTCGATTTTATCCTGTTTATCTTGTGCGCAATCTAAGTATTTGGATTTGTGTTTCAGGGGACAACAGAGTGCGCGGAGAAATCCGGGCACATTTGGAGCTAAACGAGCGGCGAAATCGCCGCACCTGAAGAACAACTTGCGGCGAATTCGCCGCACCAGTAAGGCTTCTGGGCGTCATTTTTCTCTGGGGTCGTCTACATCGTGGATTGGTCGCATTGAGCTACTGGAAATTCCGAGATCAGGCGGCGAACCTGTCTGAGCATTGCGGAGGTAACTTTTCTTGCCTTTCTCGTATAATCTGAATTTTCGAAAAGTTTCCTTTCGTAGAATTGCACGTGTTAGGGTCAAAAGTTCCATAATTCGCAATAACTCAACTCTGACCTAAAAATTGGCAAAATTAGAAAGACCTTAGTGCATGCATCATATAATGTTTTGTTTGCATTATTCTTACTAAATTATTGCAAATTATTTTTGTTGAAGAGTGCTGGAGACAAGGTACGTATCGCGGTTTTTAACGACTGCATTTAAGCATATAATTTAATTTGCATACAACCTTGCAATTGCCCCCATTAAAAAGACCATTGTTTGACTATCTTTGTTAGATCTAAGTTAAACTATCTTAAGGGCAACTCCATAGGAAAAGATACGGTGGGGATTTCATCACCCTTCTGTGGCCCACAAATCACAATCCTCAAGTGTCGCCTAAGCCAAAAATTTAAAATCAATTAGACATTGGCCCCTAAGGACTCGGACTCAATTAAGGAGGAGATTGGTTTGACTTGCTATGACCTGAAGCTAATTGAATTCAATTTGGTGTCTAGAAAGTGTTTTTGTGTTGACGAAAGTCTTCCAAGCGACGTGGTTGTCTAATTGGCACCGACTCTGTCGGAAGCGCCCCCACTAGCTATACACTAACTGGCCAACTTGGTTTGATTGGTGAGGGAGGTGAATCAAGCAAATCAATTCGACTCAACCAGTTAGGAGTCGTCTAGATCTAAGCGACACTAGGTCTAGGATTGTTTGAACCGTGCTTTCTTAGGAAACCTCTGACCGACCCTCTTATCTATCTTTAGAGTTAAGTTTCCCTTCTCCTCTGAGTCATCTTCTTCTCACCTACTTATACGTTCTAGTCTCCTCCCCTTTACATTATCTATTAGCATTTTAGGGTCGAGTCGAGAACTTGTGCTTGCTTAGCCTCATAAGGGTAAGAGTACTTGACTCAAGAGTGTTTTGATGGATGGTTACATGAGCAACCATCCATATCATTGTTGGGACCAGGACAATGCTTCCTGGTATTCTAAAACCTTGCAACCTGGGGTGGCTCAGACTAACACCCCATATGGTTGGGACAATCCTAATTGTATGACTGAGCAATCTTTATATTGGGGTAACATGAGAGAGGCACCGACTGCTAGACCACAATCTAGTTATGTCGGATCATATGCTGGTCAACAAACTGAGACATTACAACAAACTTTTGCCTCCTTCATGCGTAGGACAGACAACATGAGTGCACCGGTGGCTCCAGTAGCCGTACCGTGCGACTGTTGTGGGTTGAGTGGTCATGTTATCAGGGAATGCCCTTATGTTCCCCCAGAGCCTGAGTATGAGCATACTTTTTCCCAAGACGCTCAAAATGACTATTACGCATCCGCGTACAACCCGAGAGTGATGGATTCGTGGAGAAACAATTCCTATCCAAATTCTTATACTTCATTTTCACCTCAGTATCCTCCTCCCGAATACCCAGAATTCTACCAACTCCCCACGTCAAATCATTATTCTCAGCCCATCAACACCCAATCCCATAATTTCACAGGCTCAAACTTGGACCTCATAGTTGACCACGTACCTAATTCCTTGGAACAAACTTTCCTTACGTACATGGAATCCACTCAACGATCCGTACAAAATATAACATCGCATTTGAGTCAAATGATACAACAATTAGGTGAACGTAAGGAGAGTAACTTTTCGTGTCAACATGAGGATCCACCTTTTGATATCGAACCACCACCACATCCACAAATTCAAAGCACAATCTGTCAAAGCCAAACTCCTAGTCAGTCTGAAGGACTTGGGGTTTCAATTCACGATCACTTAGTGGAGGATTCGATACACATTGACCAATTTCATCATGAGTCGGCCCAGGATTGTGCCTTATCTTCGTGCCCCGTGGCCCTTGAGCCACATGATCTTCATGTTGTGCCTCTTAAGGACTCACTTCCGGTGGAGCAAGAGCTCCCTAGCACCCTCAATTTCAAACAACCTGATGAGAGTTTGCCTCTCACTATCGTTCCTGATCATCTTGGAAATGATGGAACATCAAACGACTACAGTGCTCATGAGGGTATTAGGAGTTCCTTGGAGGATACCTTGGGTATGAGACCCATTTTATGTTTACCTGTTGAGTTGGACTTGCCTAACGAGGCTCCTGACCTCGCTCCGACGCACCAGCCAGTTGGTTGGAGAGTTTGGATTGACGATCATAACTTCAGCACCGTAACGGGAGAAACTCTTCTTCCGTTGCCCCCTATTTCCCAAACTCTCGAGAGGTTCAAGCTCTTTCAGTTTGATCCTTTGTATGAGACGCCTTTGCGTCCAATTCATGAACCTCTCATTTCTTCTTGTGCTCTTTGTGAAGGGGGCCCACGCATGAATATTCTGGCCCCACGTGGTGTCATGTTCCCTTTTGAGGTCTTTTGACAAATGAAGATGGGAACTTATGTTTGTACATAGTTATATTTGTATAACAATAAGTAAAAAAAAAAAAAAAAAAATGTTTTTATCCCTTCTTTAGCATCTCACAGGTTTTTGAGGGAATTCGGGTTTTTGTTCATCAACAGAGCCATGAACTTTCCTTTGTACTTCACGTTGGTGAGATCTTTCCTTTTTTCATGCATAAATCCATGTAGTATCTTGCTCGCATACATTGAGGACAATGCATGATTTAGGTGTGGGGGGGTGTTTATCTATGTATATATCTATTTGTTTGTTTTATTTTGTTAAAAAAAAAATAAATAAAAAAAAAATCATCAATGTTTCATGACATATCTTAAGATTGAACTGCTAAAACCCGTGTACAAATTGCATGAGTTTTTGTTCCTTATTATATAGTTCTGCTTGTAGAAATTGTGACATAAATCTAAGTTCCAAAGAAATAACCCATTGCCCTTTAAGACATGTATGCACTTAAATTGGATGAATCAAATCTTTGAAGTGGTTGATAAAAAGCAGAGGTTGAGAAAAATATACCGGGAAGTGTGGACTTCTAATAGCAATTAAGCCTTGAGGAAAATAAAAATAAAAATAAAGGAATAAAGTGAAGAAAACACATTTTGCAAAATGATTACAAAAGCCCAAGCCTTTGAGTCTCTGGTCCGTAGGGGTATCTTGAAACCCGGTAACTTGAGTCTACCAGCTCGGGATTATCGACCAAACTCGCTACACGAATGTAAAAGGGTAAAAGTGTCAAAAAGCAAATGTGTTGAATCACGGAAGAAAAGAAAAGAAAAAAAATAATAATAATACTCAAGGCCCAAAGCTAAAAGAATGATCCATGTCATGGTTGATCCGAATGATACTTCACCACCAGAGGAGGCGTGCAAAATAATTCAAGTGATAAACATGTGTAGAAGGGTTAGTGGTGTGAATGTTGGAGGAACAAAGACCAAGTCATATTTTTAATGAGTTAGATTCATATAATGAGCATGCAAAAATTCTTAGTGAGATGTATAAGGTTGAGGTAGGGATATTGAGAACTATTAATGAAACGTTGATTTAGGATTTTGTGGGTATATCCGCTGAAAACCCTCAGGAGACAACACTCCTCCTCCTTGGCAACAAGGAGGTTTAAAGGCTTGTTGCACATGCTAAGTGCAACCGTGATTCCTACGAAAGTGAGTTAGGATTTCCCTGTTTTTATTTTTCGTATCTTCTGTTTTGCTAGGGACTAGCAAAATCTAGGTGTGGGGGTATTTGATGCATTGCATACATTGCATCATATGTCTTTCATTTAGATTACTTTTACATCAATAAATGCTACTAAGGTATGTGTTTAGTCTTATTTACAGAATACAGGGACCTGAATGCAATTTACCCACATTCCGAGCATAAACGTGTGCAAAAGATTCATTTCTATCATAAAGACCGAATTCAAGTTTATCGGGTTTCAATTGGAAATGCATCCAAGCATAAAAGCATTCAAGGAGCTAATCACAAAAAGGTCAAGGGCTTAATTGCAAAAATGCCAAGGACCTAATTGCAAAAGAAAAGGATCAAGATATTTTGTTGGAAAAGTCAAAAGAAAAATCAACTATAAATCTCCAACAATGGAAGGAATTAATCCGGAGCTCAAGACAATGGAAAGAAATCATCCAGACACGCAAATAAAGATCAAATCATACCATAAACGCGTGACAAAAATCCTGATTAAATCCGACCAACGTGGGAGGCGAATCCGCCGCACAATACACATGATGTGCGGCGATTCCGCCGCCCATTGGTTGATCCGTGTGTCCCAATTTCGTCCACTCGTGTATGGACACGTGTACTATCCAATTCTATACCTAAGTCCCTTGTAGCAACTATAAATAGACCCGAGAACGATGTAAATAGGGTCCTTGGTTGTTGTTCTTATTTGTGTACCTTAGTTTTATTAATAAAATTCTGTTCTTTTAATTCTTGTTTTAGTTTTCTTTTAATGTCTCAAGGACCCCTTCTTCTTCCTCCCTCCATGAGTTTCTAACTCTTTCCGAAGGGTGGAGGTGACGGATTTAGGGTTAGAGAAGATGAATGAATGTTATTATTCTAAGTTCATGGTTAGTATTTTGATTACTTGAGTTTATGTTAAATCATTTATCTTGTAATGCTTCATAACTAAACATGATTTATTATAAGTTTCTAAGTTCTCTAATCTAAACCTTAAATCTAAACCTCCACCAAACGGAATTCTCTTCTTATTTCTTGTTTTTAGTTTTAATTGTTCTTGTTTCATGCTTTAAATAATTAAATCAAAAATACCAAAAACCCAATTTATTTCTTCTCCCTTCTTCCCCTTAATCGAAAATAACAATAACAACGAAATCTCTCCCTCCTTGTGTTCGACCCGTACTTGCCACGTCTTCATAGACGCCGTGCACTTGCGGTATAAATTTAATTCTCATCAGAGTGCAGCATGGGGAATGGTGGGTGCCTTGAGTGTGGTCAGCTGGGTCACAGAGCACATGATTGCCCCAGGCATAGGGGAGTTGCAGGTAACAATGAGAACAATGGTAGTGGTAGAGCAGCGAGGTCTTGTTTCAACTGTGAAAAGCCGAGACATTTTGTACGTGACCGCAAGGCAAAGAGACCAGGTACCGGGGGTACGAAGTCTACTGTTGCATCGTCGAAGGCTGCTAGACGTGTTTTTGCTATGTCAACTGACGTGGTGGAAGTTACGCTCGTTGTTGTTGGTCATGTGACTAGGATTTTATTTGATAACGATGCTACACATTCATTTATCTCTGAGAGATTTGCGAGTTTAGTGGATCTTAGTGAAAGGAATGTGTTCTAAAAGTTTTACTTTTAAATGTCTTTTATTATTAATTGAATGTGTTAAATATTTTATTCCTTGATTAATGTATTCGTCTTTTGGAAGTGTTAAGGAAGATACTCTTGGTTCTTAACCAAAGAGCTCTAAAAGATAATGGTTTACATAAATCAAAAGTAATTCACAATCATGGTAATTAACATGAGATATTAATTACAAAGTTAAGATTGTCGTGTTGGTTGAAAGAGAGATATTGTAGCTCTACAAATATTTACCGATATGAGTATATGAAAAAGAAAATGTTTCTTTCATATATTGAATTGACCTAACAAATAAAACATTATGGAATTGTGTTTGTGTCATTAATGTTATATTGTGTCTTTGAATCCTAAAATATGAGCATATATCTTTTCACATATTGAGTGTATGATTTGATTATTATCAAAAGCTATCAATGTGTATAGTGATAAATGTATTAGTTGGTTATACATAACTTGTGATGGAAAAGTTGATATGTCAAAATATTATCATTGTTCCTCTTGACTTGAGTGATAATATTGTTGGGCCCCTTGATAAAGGGAAATCATAATGTCCACAATGTAACTTGTGTATAGTTACATATTTATAATTGGCTTGAGAGATCAAGAAATGAATATATATTACAAAGATGACACGACTCTACTTTGAATAATATTCTCAATATCATGAGGGAAGGGATAGACACAAGTGATATAACATATCACTAAATAGATCGTGTTTGGTTCGAGTGAGCAAAATATCTTTGTTATTTGGGTAACTATAATGTATAGCTAGATACCGCATATAGTTTATGATATAATATGTTTTATATCATTTTAACATAACTTAGATCTTCCTACAGGTCACACCACAGAACTGGGAAATGAGGAATTTGATTTTACACTTTATATGACGTATTTTGATACATGTGGTTAGGGGTGCACATGGTTCGGGTTGGGTCAGGTTTGGGCTAAAACCCAACCCAACCCGAAAAATTTGGGTTTGTGAAAGACCCAACCTGAACCGATTCGGGTTCAACCCAACCCGACCCAAAAATTTTGGGTTGGGTTGGGTCGGATCGGGTTGGACCCGAACTTATTGCAATAATATTTCATACCCAATAAATTAACCAATTGAAAACAAAAATTAACCAATTCAAATCACTTCTTATAGGATCAAATACATCATGGATGCAAATGATCTAAATCAACAAACCACAAACACCAACTCATTCCCTCGGGCCAATCCCTCTAACCAAGACATTAACAACAACAAAATAATTTAGGAAAAAATCTACAATCTTCTGTTCAAACACACACTAACAACAGTGAGCAAAACCAAGGCCTTCATACCAAACACAATCATTGGATTAAGAACCTGAACAAACATAAAACTATACAAGCACTAATTGTCCATTCCCCCACCAACAACAGAATCATCTCAAAAATAAAAACAAAACCAAACAAAATATAAACATTACAAAGAACAAAGCCTCGTTCATTCATGGAAAGCAACAAAATCCTCTATCGATATGAATCAACCAATATGAGGACCCATTAAACATGAAAACCCATCAAACCAGTCAACCAACATAAAAACACATCAAATGTCAGATAGATCGAAGGTCGAATAATCTTGTTGGAGTTGCCAGGCAGAGCAGAGGGATAGATGGAGCCAGGCAGAGCAGAGGGATCGACGGAGCCAGGCGGAGCTTAGGGGTCGACGGAGAGGAGTGGTGAGGAGTGAAGTCGCGAGAAGAGGGGGCAAGGAGAGGGCTGAGGGGGCAGAGAGAGTGAGCAGAGTGATTTCACTTAGGGTTAGGTTAGTTAGATTTCATCATCTAGGGAAGGACACAATGATTTGGAAAATGCATAAAAAAATCTTCGGGTTCGGGTTGGGTTGGACACGGTGATTTGGAAAATGCATAAAAAAATCTTCGGGTTCGGGTTGGATTGGGTCAACCCTACCCCTCAACCCGAACCCAACCTGAAAAATCAGTTTTCAGATTTTTTTTCAACCCGACCCAAACCAAACCGACCAGTTGGGTTCGGGTTCAACCCGACCTGTCTACACCCCTACATGTGGTAAAATATTAAAATAAATGTGTCGTGATTACGACATGATTAGAGTAATCAAAAAATTTATATGAGATGTAAATATATTATGAGGTATAATGTTTGACATTATTTATGATAATATATTACATATTATAATGTGATCCACAACATTATAAAATATAATTTGCTAAAACCCCAAAGATCAAATTTTGTTGGATATTAATCCAAAATTTGTTAAAGGTATAACTCGGTCAAATCGGTCGACCGTTTGACAAATATTTGTTCGACCGAAATCAGGGAGTTTCCCTGTTGAGAATCAGTCGACCGTTTAGCAAACGTGGTTCGACCGAAATCATGGATTTTCCTGATTGAGAGACGGTCAACAGTTTGGACATGTTGCTCGACCGAAACCAGCGATTTTAGTTGTGGTGAATCGGTCGATCGGTTGGACATGTTGTCTGACCAAAATTAACGATTTATAATCAATCGGTCGAATGGTTGACTATTTTGGTCGACCATTTGCGTACGGTTTTTCCTGAATTAATAAGAGAATTTCTTTGATCATGAGTTGGATTTGTTCCAATTTGGTTAGAGAATTTCTTTGATCATGGGTTAGATTTGTTCCAAGTGGGTTGCACATGAAAGGTTTTGAGGAACTCCTATAAATAGGATCCTCCTCTCCTCCTTGTTTACATATGAATGCAAAAATTCTTCTCTCCATATTTCTCCACCAAATCCATCCGAAAATTCCCTTGTTAGTTGAGTGTTTGGGAGATTAAATTCTCAGGAGCATCAAAGAGATAATTAGCTAGATTCTAGCCTTGAATTAGAGATTGATTGCCTAGCTCATTTCTCTCTAAATCTTGTTGAGAAGTTTGTTGAACACTTGGAGGAATTCCGAGGGGATTCAAGTGCAACACTACTCCGGATCTTCGAAAAGGTTTTGGAGAACATTTTGGGTATGATTTTCTTCTATACAATATAATATTTATGTATGATACATATATTGAAATGTATAGTCCATGTTTCGTACATGAAAATTATTGAAAATATGAAAATCGATCCTAAATGCTTGTTAATTTTATTAAAATACACAAGTATCGAGCACAAAATCATATAGCTCCCTGAGTCTGACCTCCCACCTTGAGGTTAGCACCCCTGTAGGAGAGAGGTTTGTGCTAGGGAAGTTTCTAGCTGGTATGTTGATTGTGTCAGGCGACGAGAGATTCCCAGTTGACCCGGTATTGATGCCGATGGTGGACTTTGACGTGCTACTCAGGATGGGCTGGTTGTCCTGTTATGACGTGCAAGTTCATTGCCGAGAGTGGAATATTTTGATTTCGAGGACAATAGGTCAGCGTCTGGTGGTCCGTGTCGTGCGTGGCGGGTATCACTATTTCCGCACTGAAGGAGCAGAAGCTCTTGAGTCAGGGGTGTGCAGAATTTCTGGTGAGCACAGTGTTGACTGAGACTTAGGGACCCAGATTAAAGGATGTGGAGACTGTTCGTAGTTTCCAGAGGACCTCGCAGGATTGCCTCCGTATCGAGAGATTGAGTTTTCTATCAGCTAGCTTGCTTCCCGGTATGGTGCCTCAGTCTAAGGCACCATATCGGATGGCCCCTACAGAGTTGTCTAAGTTGAAGGTTCAGTTGTAGGAGTTGTTGGACAAGGGGTTCATTCGGTCAATTGTGTCACCGTGGGAAGCCCCCATCCTGTTCGTGAAGAAGAAGACAGCTCGATGAGGAAGTGTATCGACTACCGGATGTTGACCAAGGTGACTGTCAGGAACTGTTACCCATTGCCAAGGATTGATGACCTCTTTGATCAGTTGAAGACTGTGAAGGTCTTCTCAAAGATTGACTTGAGATCTGGGTACCATTAGTTGATGACCATAGTGAGGACGAGCCGAAAACAGATTTTTGCGCGAGATATGGACATTATAAGTTTTTGGTGATGTCCTTCAGACCGACAAACGCACCTGCAACGTTCATGGATTTGATGAATAAGGCTTTTAAGTGGTTCTTGGATTAGTTCGTGAACGCATTTGTTGATGATATTCTGGTTTATTCACTGGATCACGAGACAAGCAGAGAGCATTTACGGACCGTACTAGAGGTGTTGAGGGAGCAACAGTTGTACGCCAAGTACTCACAGTGTGAGTTTTGACTTAATAGCATGGAATTCTTTGGGCACATCGTGTCAAAGGAAGGGATCTCGGTGGACCCAACGAAGATTGTGGCGGTAACGCAGTAGCGGGCACCCACATCGGTGTTAGAGGTCAGAAGCTTTGTGGGACTGGCAGGTTATTACCGACGCTTTATCCAAGACTTTTTGAAGATCGCTTCTCTGTTGACAGTGTTGACAAAGAAGGGTATGAGGTTTGTTTGGTCGCAGAAGTGTGAGGACAGCTTGGAAGAGTTGAAGAGGCGGTAGATGACCGCGCCCATCCCAACCCTTCCCAGTGGTAGTGGTGGTTTTGTGATCTACATCGACCCATCTGATACAGGTCTGAGGTGCGTGCTAATGTAGCATGGGAATGTAGTAGACTATGCATCAAGATAGTTGAAGGTCCACGAGCAGAATTATCACTCATGATCTGGAGTTGGAAGTAGGGGTGTATGCACTGAAGATCTGGAGGCACTACCTGTATGGTGACCAATTCAAGGTTTTCAATGATCACCAGAGTCTGAAGTACATGTTCCCGTAGAAGTAACTGAAAATGAGGCATGGACGCTGGTTAGAGTTCGTGGAGGATTATGACCTCACGATCTCCTACCACCCGAGGAAGGCAAACACAGTAGCCGACGCTCTGAGTCAGAAGTGGGAGAGTTTTGTGGCTAGTCTGCAAGTAGAGACAATTGGAGGACCTAGTTAAGTGGAGGTCATTTTCGGCAACACACAACGAGCGATGCTTGCCAGTTTGCGGGTCTAGCTGGACATAGTGGAGAGCATTGTCCGCGTACAGGCAGAGGATCGAGAGAGGGCCGCCTTGAGGGGTCAGATTTCAAGATAGATCCGGATGGAGGCCTCAAATTCAGGACTGGACTGTGGGTGCCAGTGACAGCTGACCTGTGGAGAGAGGTCATGGATGTATAGGGTGTAGGATCGTTATGGCCTCTAATTAATCTAATAAATTCCTTAATCTCTACTTAATTATGCAGCGCAAATTAACAATAAAAACAAGTAGAGAAATTAGACAAGCAAACCATAAAAGGCGCAACGATTTTTGTGGAGGTTCGACACCCCACCCGGGTCCTAGTCCTCTCTTGAAAGCTCTGCTCAATCCCACAAGCTTTGTTCACGTATTCACTATCCTCTTCTCATTTCAAACCAGGAGATAACGCCTTTACAAAGCAAGCTCACGAACACCCTCTCAAAGATTGGTTTCTTCCGCTCACAACCCGAGAGGGATGATCACCGTTACGGGCCAAGATCAAGCTTTACAATCTTTGACGACAACAAAACAAGAGTATCAACACTCTAACTTGAAGCACACTTGAGTAGGATATAGATTTGGGTCAAGTGGTGAATTTTAATGTTTTGAGTGTAGGATTTGGGATTCTTGAGTGAGAGAGTTTCTCTCTAATGTATATGTGAGTTTGGAGTAGTAGAGTTGTGTAAATAAGGATTTGGAACCCCTATTTATAAGCTCCTAAAGTGTAATAGTCGTTAGGGAAGATTTGGTTAGGATTTGTGTTAGATACACAAAATAGAAAACTAAGTTAAGCAAATCTGTCTAATACTGGTCGATCGTTTCAATGAAAATAAACGTTCAAACCAACTTAAACTACAATCGAGCCAAACATGTACAACTTAAGTTAACGGTCGAACTAAAACTAGGAGCGGTGGACCGTTCTGAGGGTTTTGGCCAGGGTAAAGGTTTATCGGTCGAACTCAAAAATGAAGTTTGTTCAACCGAAAATAACAAGGACTTTTGGCGCACAAGTTTGTCTACATCCGGTCGACCGCCATCAAGGCATCGTTTGAACGGTGGCCAAAAACAATTTAAGGGTAATGTAAAAATATACATATATGATCGTTGTATAATACGACAAGAATAACGACTATATAAAAATACGAGTAAACGGTCGACTGAAAGGTCAAAATAGGTGGACCGGTGGAACTGGGTAAAATCACTATAGAGAATATGTTGACTAGTATAAACGGTCGAACAGAAAACTCGTTTCGGTCGACCGTTCTACACAGACATGTTAAGGTTTGGTTTGAGTGATTTTCCGACCTAGGTTTGGGTGATCTACTGAAATCCAAATGATGTGAAATTTGATGTGTGACTTCTACAAGGGACCTAGTGTGTATGTGAGTTTATTACAACTCTTGTATGCTCAAGTTCACATAGATTCCTAGGACTCAAATAAAGGTAAACTTACATGTTTTCATTTAGCTTGATTACATGTCTTGACTTCATTTCATTCTTCTTTGAGTTTTTATCACAAGTAGATGTTAGCACATTACAATATATATTCCATGCATAATGTGTGGTACACTCAATTTTATTGTGATTAAGATTAGGATAGTTAAATAATCAAAACATAGATTAAGGCCAAAAGGCCAACATAGGGATCTTCAGGGGCATTACTAGTGGCAAGTCATGAAGAAGGACATTGCAGAGTTCGTGTCCTGGTGTTTGGTGTGTCAGCAGGTGAAGATCAAGCACCAGAGGCCTGCACGCTTGTTGCAAAGGATTGAGCTGCTAGAGTGGAAGTGGGAGCACGTGACCATGGATTTCGTCACAAGACTACCCAAAATGAGGCGTTTCCACAATGTGATCTGTGTGATTGTGGACCAACTGACCAAGTCGGTGCACTTTTTGGCGATACGGATGACGTTACTGCTGAGCAACTTTGCACAGTTATACGTGGACGAGATAATTTGGTTGCAAGGAGTGCCATTATCCATCTTCTAGGACCAAGACACGCGATTCACATCAGGATTCTAACGGTCACTACAGAGGGAACTAGGGACGAAGCTGAGGTTCAACATGGCTTTTCACCCTTAGACGGATGGTCAGTTAGAGAGGACCATACAACCAAATCGGGTTCACCAAACATCAAGAAATCAAGTCAGAAACGAGCCACCAAAATCCAGACTCGATCAAAGACATCTAGACAGCCAATTGGCGGCTCCATACCGCCAATCAGCGGTCCAGATAGCTTCAAAGGATTCATGTGTTAGTCGGGTGGTGGATTATGTTGTTTTGTGTCCATTTATAGTATGCAATTAGTCTCATACCGGGGGATTGTCTCGAGTTACCTTTTTTCATGGCTATAAATAGAACTCTTCATCCTCCTTTGTAATACATCTCCTCTCTTGGTGGCCATTCTCTCTACATGGATAAAGCCTTAGAGCAAAACTCTAGTGGAGAGATGTTACTTGAAATGTGAGTGAGCAATAACGAATATTTTGTTAGTTCCTTGTTGTTTCTTTTAGTTCTTGCATGCTTAGTTGATTTCGTTTGTTTTAATCTTCATAGAATTAATTAGCATGTCTTCTTTTCTTAATATGAATGTTAGTTTAATAATGTGTGAGTAGTTTCATCCCCCTTTGGGGGTGGAATTGATGTTTATACATGTCATGTAGAATGGAATGAATGCTATATGTTGTTTTATGTGATGAATGTAAGTATGCTTGTTTGAATTAAAGAGAATACTTAACTTGATGGTTTCTGCCATATTCATTAGGTACATGTCATGCTTGTTTAGGTTCTTAATAACAAACTTATTTATGCTCGTATTAATCAACTATGTTAGTGATTTGGATGATAGGTCTTGTCATTAAGTACTTCCTATGCATAGCAAAACAACCTACACTTGTGCTCTATTGAAAGCATTCATCCCCACTGTTTTCATGTGTACACACACTCCACCCCTTAAGGGGTTCTCTTCCTAAATTCCAGCTTGTTTTCGTCGTCTTTGTTTGTTGCTTACTAGTGTAGCGTAACATAGTTTAGTCTAGTGTAGTGTAATCAACTTCTTCTCCCTTTTGTTTCCCACTTGCCTTCGAACGAACCAGAGTTGACACACCTTCCTGTGGATCGACCCGTATTTGCCACGTCTTCACCGACACCATGCACTTGTGGTATTTAAAACGAACACATCAGGCTACACAGGAGATCGAGGTGGATGTGCGAGAGAGGTACTTGAAGCTTTTCAGTGAGTAGCTTGCTCTTATTTCGCACGGAAAATTCATTTTTGGTGGGGGTGATTGTGAACTCCTTCACTATCTCTCCCCCCAAATCCCTAACCCTTAACCCTAAACCCATATATCCCTCACCCTCTTCCATCCCTCGCAGTAGCTCCGACGACGGCAACCCCGTCGACGAGGAGCTTCGACGACCGTGCATAGGCGCGGAGGGGAAACGTCCCCTTCTCCAGTCTTCTTCTTCTCCCTAAGGTACGCCACCCACCCTATTTCCAATTGTGTTGGGTTTGGAGGGAGTTGGGGCGTAGGGGAGGAGGAGACTGGGTATCACAACCACGTGCTACTGGTCCGCGCGCGGCCACGCAGGCAACGCCACCGCACTTGTGGCAGTGGCTGCTACACCAGCAACTGGCCAGGACCGGCAGGGCAAGGGGACCGGCTGGTGGGGCAGGGGCTATGGTTTGGCTAGGTTGGGTTTTGGTTTTGTGTTGGGTGTATTACATTTGAGGCCCCTGGATTTGTTAATATTTGGGTTGAAAGATTAATTGGACATTCTCCATATAATCCATGGAATTAGTTGTATTTGATTAGTTATTTAATAATTTGGATAATTGTAGAATAAATCTGGAATTTAATTGTATTTGATTAAACTATGAATAACTGGATTATTTGCTTCGAAAACCCTGGACTTCATTGTATTTGCTTAAATTATTATTAATTGGAATGTTTGTTGGAAAAAACCTAGAGTTTTCATAATTGTGAGAAATAATTTAATTTGGGGAAATTTTCCATTTTTCCTCTGGACTTATGGTAATTGTGAATTATAAGGAAACTTTGGAGGAAGTATGCTTATGCCCTGTACCCTTGAATGTGAGTGTTAAGCTATAGTTTTATCATGCAGCTTTTAAGTTTTCCTTGTCTTGTTTATGTTTGTTGCACAATATTTTGTTGGGGACGTATGACCCGTAATTTTGGGGTAAATTGCATTTATCCTTGCCTTGTGTGATTTGTGTGAGGTTCATGGAACTGGTGTTCCCTACGTTGTGCCGAGTGACCGTTGGGGAGCATTGCTAACGTACTTGGGTGTTGTGTGGTAGCGAGGATGGTGTGTGAGGCACGCACGACTAGATGTTAGGGTGTTTCCCTTGTTGGGATGGTCTGGGATGGTTTACCAGCATTGTGACGTGTGACCACCGAAGCTAGGCTCGCGGGCTCGGGTTTTCCCCTTTGTTGTGACGGTCCGGGATGGTTTACCAATGTTGTGACGATTGACCACTAGAGCTGCGCTCGAGGGCTCGAGCGTGTTGTTGGATTCCAGGAGTCGGATGCGGAACTGGTCAGCTCGCCAACATTGTTACGTGATTGGAGTAGGATGTTTCCTTGTGGGCCATATGCGCGGTCTTGTCGAGGGTGCACGCTCAGCTTGGCTGGGCGCGTGGTTGCCTTGGGACGTGTGTCAGTTCTGCCGTGAGAGTGGGTTGAGTGTTGCCTTGAGAGCGGGTTGACAATTCTTCCGTGAGAGGATGATTTACCAACATTGTTATGATTTCCTCTTTGTCTGGGTTGGATATGCGGCGAGGTCGAGGTGCACGCTCGGCTTTGCTGGGCATGTGATCGTCTTCAGACACGAGACTAGTGTGAGCCGTCAAGGACAGCTAGACCATGTTGGGTGTCGGATTTGGGTGGTATACTGGGTCTTGATTCGAGACTCAGGCGTGACTTGTACGTATGCAGGTGGGACGCGGTAGGCGGTTGGAGGCCACTTGGGCTTGGGATGTGTGGACTGGATCCGTGAACTCATTGATGTAATCATTTCATCTCTTAGTATGGATGTAGTAGGATTTCAGCTTCTTGTATTTCCCTTCTGAATTGTAATTTGATTTGATATTATGTTTATTTTAATTGAGGTCTCGACTCGAATGTCTCTTTGTTAATGTCCATTTTTCGTTGTGATTGATAGTTGTGTCCCGAGTGTGGATTATGAGCGTTACTAAATCAGAATGCATTTTATTACTGTAATATTTATCCATATCCTTACTACGAGAGGGGTGTATTTCATTGATCAAAATGCAATTCTTAACTTAAAAACACATTATTTTTAGTTGTGTTATATTCAACGGATGCATTTGTGTAACATAGCAAATACATTTTGATTACAATGTTTTTTTATTGCGTCAGAGTGAATTCTTTAACAGAAAGGTGTTTAGTCTTTCAATGTCAAGTAATTTTACATAATTAAAGATTTTCTAATTAGAAAATCTTCTCAAGTGATTTCCATGTGGTTTAAGGGGAAAACTGTGGGCGGTTAACAACCAATAAAGTTCTTTAATTGGATAGAATTTATCATTTTTATTTGTCATTTTTCATTTTGATAAATACGAAGACACAGCCAATAAAGTTCTTTAATTGGATCAATGTAGAAGCCACAAAGTCAATATGATCAGTTGGCAAATTATTTGGCACGAGTGCACAACTCATAATTAATTAATTTAGATGGCCCGATTTAGAATTACCAAAATATAAGAAAAAAAAGGATACCCTTCTTCTCCCTCTATGTAATAGGAAAACTAAGAAGGATCATCATATATTAGCCTTTGAGTCTGTAAACAGCAATGCAGGTGATGTAACATCCTGATACAGCGGAAAATTTAAAAATTCATAATTAAGACAAAGAGCACAATAATCAAAGGCGGGACTGTTACTTCTCATAAACAAATAGCGGTGCACCAGAATACATCAGAGTTTGCCAAAATGAATACATGATTACAACAACACGACAAAGGAAGATAAACGTAATCATGTTGACCTTAGTGGTCCGACTAGAGGATCCGACTCCAAATGCGCACGCCCGCCGATCACCACCCCACTGGACCTACTGCGGTCCTGAAAAAGATGCAACAACAATGCCTGAGTTTCCAGAAGGAAACCCCGTATGCCAACTCACCTATATATGCATGCATTACACAATGAACCTATCATACTAGTAGCATGTCATGGCATCGACAGAAATGGAAAACAGTTCCCCCGAAGGGTAAAACAGGATATCAGTCCGACAGTCAACAACGAGTCTCCCGAGGAGACCTACTGCAGACACATGCAGCCTTACAGCACGAGACATCGCACCCCCCACACGCAGCTACACTACTCAAGGGTTCGGCAGGGAGCCTCTGTCACGCCTGCGCGCCGATAGAATACACATCTGCAAATCTCAGTGGTCGGAGCCACAGGGACCAACGGGGTCGTCGCCCGGAAGGTGTAACAACAACATCTCGGTAGGTGCCCAGCCGAGGAAAACAACATAGCCGGCACAGCCTCGGCCCAACAATCATCATCGCCGGCACAACCTCGGCGGCATCACCGGCACAGCATCGGTGGTCCATCACAACGTCCGGCACAACATCAGACGTATCCAGACCGAAGTCTGCCAGGTCATCAGGCTCCTCGAGCCGCAAACACCAACCGCGCCGCTATAAAAGCAGGGCAGCGACCTCCGTAGCCCGTGGGCTGGTAGTCACCTCACCCAACGCCAGTTGCGTGCCCGCACAAACATCAACACTGGGATCCGCGATCCCTCAGGCCTGCTATACTACAAAGTGCCCAATCAATCCATCTCAAGTCACGGTCCATACACGGAGGTGACGCGTCTCGAACACCCACACTCTTCCCAACGGCGGTCCCTGGGCAGGCACGCATCACGCGCCCACCGTCACCTCCCGGCTCACGCACAAGGCGAGGACACGGGTTTCCGTGGACAAAGTTGGCGTTCAAAAAGGGGACCAGGAATTCTGTCCTGGACCCAAACGGTCGACCGGAAGAGGTGATTCGGTCGACCGGTTCCAGAAAGGAATCGGTCGACCGTACGCCTAAAACAGTCTACCGCTGTGCTCAAAACAGAACCCCCAACGGTCGACCGAACGAGGTCAAAATCCGGAGTCTGGTCAACATAAAATTCAATTCTATCGGTCGACCGACTCAGGGGTCTCGGTCGACCGAAAACAGACAGGGTCAACCTATTATTCTAAGTCATATAATCGGTCGAACGCAACAAGCAACGGTCGAACAAACATGCATAATAAAATCCAGTACACTTAAGTTCCGGTCGACCGAACACAAGACTCCGGTCGACCGAAACACAACAGGCAGTCCCAACTCACTAGCAAATACGCACTACCGGTCGACCGCCACAAGGCATCGTCCGACCGGTGAAGGTTAAAGTCGGGTAAAACAGTACACTCGGTCGACCGTTGGTCGTCTTCAACCTCGCGTCATCCGAGGTTTTATAAAGAAGCACGCCGCCGGAGAGGTCTCCGACCCCTCCCCGACCAACCAACACCTCCCCCACGCTTGGGGAGCAAGAAAACTACACTAATGAGTTGACATACCTCAACGAAGACAACGTAACTGCCGGAGCTCCGCTCGCGCCCGTCGCCTCCAGTGCCCTCCTTGCGCGCGTCCCCCGCACGCCTCACGCCACTGGCGTCGTCTCCTCCTCAGCTGCTCGTCGCACAAGAGAAAAGAGAGAGGCTGAGTGAAAGGAGAGAATGAGAGAGAGAGAAGAAATCACGATTTAAACCCAACTTCTCTCCACGCTACAGTACCCTACAGTCCAGCCCACGCCTCCCCCTCACGTCTACAATGCGCGCCACACTTCTCTTCCCAAAGCACACCCCATCTCCCCATGCAAACCCCCCTCTAATCCTCCATAATCCAAGATTAACCCTAATGAGGGTTTGGGTTCTAACAGGTGACCTCTCTTCATTTTCCTTTTTCTTATTTTTAACTTTGTCAATTGCGTTATAAGTGTAATTCGACCCATTGAAACGTTTGATATGTTTACATATCTCGGATTTTTGTAGTCTTTTGTCTCGGTTTAATTTGTTGAATTTTATCTGTAATGCAGGTCAAAGTAGTTCTCAAGGTGTTCTTGGACAATCCTAAGATCCGTCGGAAGGCCCTCAAGTTGGCAGTCGCAGTGCCGGGTAAAGTACATCTTAAATATCTTAAATACTTGATTGTGATTGTTAATTATAGATATGTTAATTGGCTAATTCTCAAAACCACTATTGATTAGCAATATACCATCCTTCTCAAAATCGTCGCGGTCGAGCACACTACAAAAACAAATGTGTAAATTAGTCAACCTTTATTTCAATTAGGTGGTAGCAAAATATTATGAAAGTTTCTTCATTAACTAATTTCTAGTTGTTCTTGCAACTTTTGGCTATTTACATATACAACGGTTGATTCCAATGGATATGTGTATGTCATGTGTGAGACGTATATATAACGACGGAATAAATGTAATTGTATTGAGGTCAATTTCAGGTGTCGATTCGGCTACGATTTGTGAAAATAATGAGCTAGTGATCATCGGGAACGGGCTTGACGTAACGAAGCTGGTGACACGGCTAAGGAAGGGCAACCGGAGATGCAATACGTTCACAAATATGATATGGAAATGTTTTGGTTGTGCACCATCCTTACTAGGCATTGGCGCAGTCGGAATAATGAGCCTTGGACCTCATGAAGAGAAGGATAACAAAGACAAAGACAAAAACAAAGAAGCTCCACCTCCATGCTCATGCCATTGCCAGCAACAATGGCAGATTTGTGAAATATATGATGCAAGTCCTACCCATGGCGCTTGTACCATAATGTGATGCTATGGTTGCAATTTGGCACGATCATGTCCGCGGTTGGCTTATTAGAGACTAAGGCCGGTCGTCACAGATTTGTTGGTCGTTACTCATTAGTCAGTAATTTATATGTTTCGGTTCCGCTGAATCATCATATATATTCAAGGGTTGATTTAGAGAACGTAATTGTAACGTCCCAAAACAGCGGAAGATTTAAAATTTCAAAATAACCAACACAACAGACAACTCACGCGGGAACGTCACTAATATATAAATATATAAATCCGGGTGCACCCAAAATACAAGGAGTTTTCCAAAAGAAGTACAACTACAATACTGATACAATGGAATAGAATACAAGTAGTCGTACGGTCTAGCAACTGCCGAAGAGGATCCGACTCCAAAGCGCTCCGTCCTCGGTCACCACCCACCCGGACCTACTGCTGTCCTGAAAAAGATGCAACAACAATGCCTGAGTTTCCAGAAGGAAATCTCGTATGCCAACTCACCTATATGCATGCATCACATAATGAACCTATCATACTAGTATCATGTCATGACATCAACAGAAATGGAAAACAGTTCCCCCGAAGGGTAAAACAGGACATCAGTCCGACAATCAATCATCGGGTCTCCCGAAGAGACCTACTGTAGGCACATGCAGTCTAGCAGCCCGCGACATCGCACCCCCCACACGCGGCTACACTACACAAGGGTTCGGCAGGGAGCCTCTGTCACGTCTACGCGCCGATAGAAACAGATCTGTAAATCTCAGTGGTCGGGGCCACAGGGACCAACGGGGCCGTCGCCCGGAAGGTATAACAACAACATCTCGGTAGGTGCCCAGTCGAGGAAAACAACATAGCAGGCACAACCTCGGCCCAACAATCAACATCGCCGGCACAACCTCGGCGGCATCACCGGCACAGCATCGGTGGTCCATCACAACGTCCAGCACAGCATCGGACGGTCCAGACCGATGTCTGCCAGGTCATCAGGCTCCTCGAGCCGCAAACACCAACCGCGCTGCTATAAAAGCAGGGCGGCGACCTCCGTAGCCCGTGGGCCGGTAGTCACCTCACCCAACGCCAGTTGCGTGCCCGCACAACATCAACACTGGGATCCGCGATCCCTCAGGCCTGCTATACTACAAAGTGCCCAACAATCATCTCAAGTCACGGTCCATACTCGGAGGTGACGCGTCCCGAACACCCACACTCTTCCCAACGGCGGTCCCTGGGCAGGCACGCATCACGCGCCCACCGTCACCTCCCGGCTCACGCACAAGGCGAGGACACGGGTTTCCGTGGCAAGGTTGGCGTTCAAAAAGGGAACCTGGAATTCTGTTCTGGGCCCGAACGGTCGACCGTAAGAGGTGATTCGGTCGACTGTTTCCAGAAAGGAGTTGGTCGACCGTCCCTAACACGGTCTACCGCTGTGCACAGAACATAATCCCCTAAACGGTCTACCGAAGGTCTAAAACCGGTCGACCGAACGAGGTCAAAATCCGGAGTTTGGTCAACATTCAAATCATTCTATCGGTCGACCGACTCAGGGGTCCCGGTCGACCGCAAACTAACAGTACATCATTTTCAATCTTTAAATCCATTGGTCGACCGACACAGGGGTCTAGGTCGACCGATAACAGTTAGGGTCAACCTACATTTCTACGTCATATAACGGTCGACCGAACTCAAGCTTACGTCCGAACATCATGCAATATGAACCAATAAACTTAAGTTCCGGTCGACCGAACACAAGGCCTCGGTCGACCGAAACGCAACAGGCAGTAAATATACACATGCATTCGGTCGACCGCCCAAGGGCCGGTCGACCGTCCGGTCGTCTTCAACCTCGCGCCAGCTGAGGTTTCTTCGCCCAAACGCGACGTCGGAGAGGCCTCTGACCTCCTCCAACCGACCAACACGACCCTCTCATGAGTGTCAACAACAAAACCACACTAGAGAGCGGCATACCTCGAAGAAGACAACGCAACCTCCGGAGCTCCGCTCGCGCTCGTTGCCTCCGGTGACCTCCTCGCGCACGTCCTCCGCACGCCTCACGCCGCTGGAAGCTCCCGATCACCCTCTGGTCGCAAGAAGGAGAAGAACAAATGAGGGTAGAAGTGAAATGAGAAATGAGAGAGGAAGAGAGAGAAAACGCAATATAAACCATCTCCTTGCTACAGTGCCCTACACACAACCCATCACCCTCTCCTCACGCGCACAGTGCTCGCCTCCTTCCCCTTCCCCATGCACACCACGCCTCCCCATGCAAAGCCAACTCTAATCCTCCTTAATCCAAGATTAACCCTAACGAGGGTTTGGGTTCTAACAATCCACCCAACTTAAAAGGATTTCGTCCCGAAATCAAAGCAAATACTCACCGAAAAGCTCTGGATGCTGCCTTCTGACATCCTCCTCGATCTCCCAAGTGGCCTCGCGTTCGCTGTGATGCTGCCACCTCACCTTCACCATCGGGATAGTCCTCCTCCTGAGCTGGTGATCCATGCGATCAACAATCTCGACCGGCCTCTCCTCGAGCGACAAGTCCTGTCGAATCTCTGGCACTGCTATCTCAATAACGTGCGACGGATCTATCACATACTTCCTCAGCATCGACACATGGAAGACATTATGCAGACCCGAAAACTGCGGTGGCAATGCAATCCGGTAGGCAACCTCTCCAACTCGGTCGAGGATCTCAAACGGTCCAACATATCTCGGACTGAGCTTCCCCTTCTTCCCAAACCTCATCACACCTCGGGCTGGGGAAATCTTCAGAAACACATAGTCGCCCACCTCGAAACTCAACTCACGTCTGCGTCGATCAGCATAACTCTTCTGCCTGCTCTGTGCTGTGGTCAGTCTCCTCCTGATCACATCAACCTTCTCTGAGTACATCTGCACAATCTCTGGCCCCACTAACTGCCTCTCGCCCACATCACTCCAGCATACCGGTGATCTGCAAGGCCTCCCGTACAATGCCTCGTACGGTGTCATCCCAATACTCGAATGGTAGCTGTTGTTGTAGGCGAACTCTATCAGCGGCAGGTGCTCATCCCAGTGCCCTGCCCAATCCAGTGTGCAAGCCCTCAGCATATCCTCCAAGGTCTGAATCGTCCTCTCTGACTGACCATCTGTCTGCGGATGGAACGTTGTACTAAACCTCAGACGCGTCCCCAAAGCCTGCTGCAGACTCCCCCAAAATCTGGAAGTGAATCGAGGATCTCGATCGGAGATGATGCTCACTGGTACTCCATGCAACCTGACTATCTCCTCCACGTACAACTTAGCTAGACCCTCCAAAGGCAACATGGTCCTGATCGCTAAGAAGTGCGCCGACTTGGTCAGTCGATCGACTATCACCCAAATCGCGTCGTGGAACCTCCTCGTCTTTGGCAATCCCGTGACAAAATCCATCGTCACGTGCTCCCACTTCCACTCAGGAAGCTCAATACACTGCATCGGTCCTGCTGGCCTCTGATGCTCAATCTTCACCTGCTGGCAGACCAAGCATCGCTCCACAAACTCTGCAATATCCCTCTTCATGCCCTTCCACCAGAAGTTCCGCTGCAGGTCCTTATACATCTTCGTGCTCCTCGGATGAATGGTGTATCTAGCTTTGTGTGCCTCCTCCATGATGTCATCTCTCAGCCCATCAACCTTCGGCACCCAGATCCGACTCCTGAACCTCAGACCACCATCAACCCCCACACTGAAATCTGATCCATCTCTGGAAGCCAACTGTAGCAGACCAGCTAACTCCTCATTCCCCTGCTGAGCCTGAACCAACCGTGAGACAGTCTGCGGCTCCACCCGAAGCCCCGCAATCACTGCTCCCTCTGAACCCTCTGTGAACGGTCTCCACTCTGACAAAGCCTCGAGTAGCCTCCACTCCTGGATGCACAAACTCGCAACTAAAACCTCCACTTTCCTGCTCAGCGCATCTGCAACCGAATTCACCTTCCCCGGATGATAGGAAATGGTGAAGTCGTAGTCCTTAATGAACTCAAGCCATCTGCGCTGCCTCATATTCAGCTCCTTCTGCGAGAACAAGTACTTCAGACTCTGATGATCGGTGAAGACCTCGAACTGCTCGCCATACAGATAGTGCCGCCAGGTCTTCAACGCGTGAACTACTGCTGCTAACTCCAGATCATGAGTCGGGTAGTTCATCTCGTGCACCTTCAGCTGCCTCGAAGCGTACGCGACCACCTTCCCATGCTGCATCAGAACACAACCCAAGCCTATCCCTGATGCATCGTTGTAAATCACGTAGCCTCCACTGCCACTCGGTAGCGTCAGAATAGGTGCTGTCGTCAATCGCCTCTTCAGCTCCTGAAAACTGTCCTCGCACTTCTGGGACCAAACGAACTTGACGCCTTTCTGCGTCAATGCTGTCAGCGGCGATGCAAGTCTGGAGAAATCCTGGATAAACCGTCTGTAGTACCCTGCCAGCCCTACGAAACTCCTGATCTCCGTCACGCTCGTCGGGGCTCTCCACTGAGTCACTGCCTCGACCTTCGCCGGATCCACTGAAATCCCATCTGCTGACACAATATGCCCCAGAAAAGCCACCTGATCCAACCAAAACTCACACTTCGTGTACTTGGCATAAAGCTGCTGGTCCCTCAAGATGCCAAGCACAATCCTCAGGTGCTCTCGATGCTGCTCCCTGTCAGGCGAGTATACCAAGATGTCATCCACGAACACCACGACAAATCGGTCAAGGTACGGCTGGAAGGTCCTATTCATCAGATCCATGAATGCTGCAGGTGCATTCGTCAGTCCAAATGGCATCACCAAGAACTCGTAGTGGCCGTACAACGTCCTGAAGGTTGTCTTCTGAACATCCGCCTCCCTGATCCGCAACTGGTGGTAACCCGAACGCAGATCAATCTTCGAGAACACTCTCGCCGTCTGCAACTGATCAAACAAATCATCAATCCTGGGCAAAGGGTACCGGTTCCGAACGGTAACCTTATTCAGCATCCTGTAGTCAATGCACATCCACAACGATCCATCCTTCTTCTTCACGAAGAGCACAGGCGCTCCCCATGGAGAAACACTCGGTCGAATGAACCCGGACTCCATCAAATCCTGCAACTGCTTCTTCAGCTCTGCCAACTCAGCAGGTGCCATCCGATAAGGTGCCTTCGACTGAGGTGTCGTACCCGCAACCAACTCGATGTTGAACTCGATCTCTCGGTGCGGCGGTAACGCTGGGATCTCTGCTGGAAACACATCCGGAAACTCCTGCACAATCTCTATGTCCTCCAGCCTCCTCGTCTCAGGATCAGGAACTACCAGCGTGGCCACAAACGCTCTGCATCCCTGCTGTATCAGTCTCTGTGCCTTAACCGCAGACACAATCAGACGGCCCCCTCTGCTCCTCGCACCTCTGATCAGAACATCTGGCAAGCCCACCATCGGAATCAGAATCTTCTTCTCACGGCAAAAGACTCGCACGTCGTACTGTGATAGCCAGTCCATCCCCAGTATGACGTCGAAGTCCACCATCGGTAACAAGACCAGATCTGCCGGAAAATCATGGTCTCCCGAAGCAACTGTGGTGCCGGGGAAAAAGCTCCCCACAGTGCCCACCTCACCCATGGGCGTGCTGACCTTCAAAACCTCAGTCAGCAGCACAGGGGTCCGACCCAACTCGCCAGCAAACTTCTCCGAAATGAAGGAGTGAGTGGCGCCGCAATCGAACAACACACGCGCTACAGATCCAGAAACTGAAAGCGTACCTTCCACGACGGTGTTGGAGTCCCTAGCCTCCTCAGCCTGGATAGTGAAGACTCGCCCGGTCCTCCTGCTCTCGCCCGATGGAACAACTGACCGGCTGCCTCCGCCTCTGCCTACAGCTGGTGGTCCTGGCCTTCTGCTCTGCTCTCCCTGCCTCTGAGGACAATCACGGACAAAATGTCCCATCTGACCGCAACCCATACACGCTCCAGTCCGACGGGGACACTCCTGCCCTGGATGGAACCTCCCGCAGTAAGTGCACGCTCCTGACTGACGTGCTCCTCCTCCATCGAACCTGGGCCTCTTGCCCGGGTTCCCTGCTCCACGACCAGCTACTCTGCTGTCGGTGCTCACTGGCGCCTTCCGCGCCTCCTGAATACACTCCCTCTGGTCCTGCTCGATGATCGTAGCATGCTTCACCGCATCTGCAAGGGTCCGCGGCATGCTGTTGATCACCCGAGATCGAAGCGGCTGCCTCAGTCCCTTCACGAACTTCCTCGCCCGCTGCTCTGGGGTCACACAAATCTCAGGGCAGTGATGCTCCAAAGCGTTGAACCTGCTGATATAGCTCGTCAGTGTCATGTCCTTCTGCTCCAGCGACATGAACTCCTCCCTCTTCTGATCCCTGACATGCTGGGGGAAGTACTGCTCATGAAACACCGCCAAGAACTCCTCCCAGCTCACATCCACACGATCATCAAACAACACCGTGGACGTAGATCTCCACCAGTTGGCGGCCTCGCCATCGAACACATAGGTGGCCAGCTCCACCATCCTCTCAGGTGCTACTCCAATAGCACGAAAGATCTTCTCCATCCTGAAGACCCAGTCCTCTGCAACCTCTGGGGCCCTCCTGCCATCAAAAGTCGGCGGGTGCTGACGCATGAACCGATCGTGGTCAGCTCCCACCCCGCCCTGGGCGCTCTGAGCTGCCTGACGCTCCAGAAACTCGCCCAACCTGTTCCAATGAGCACCAGATGTGTCGTCACTGGGATCACGATCGCGTGGAGGACTCCTCACGCGCCTAGGTGCCATCTGTCACCACAACAATCAACAGATAAGCAACAATGCATGCAAGAGCTACAAAAATAATGCATGCCTCTAGCACTACTCCTAAGGGTGGTTCTTTAGACGAAGACACAGGAATCGACAGCTCTGATACCAAGTTGTAACGTCCCGAAACAGCAGAAGATTTAAAATTTCAAAATAACCAACACAACAGACAACTCACGCGGGAACGTCACTAATATATAAATATATAAATCCGGGTGCACCCAAAATACAAGGAGTTTTCCAAAAGAAGTACAACTACAATACTGATATAATGGAATAGAATACAAGTAGTCGTACGGTCTAGAAACTGCCGAAGAGGATCCGACTCCAAAGCGCTCCGTCCTCGGTCACCACCCACCCGGACCTACTGCGGTCCTGAAAAAGATGCAACAACAATGCCTGAGTTTCCAGAAGGAAACCCCGTATGCCAACTCACCTATATGCATGCATCACATAATGAACCTATCATACTAGTAGCATGTCATGGCATCAACAGAAATGGAAAACAGTTCCCCCGAAGGGTAAAACAGGACATCAGTCCGACAATCAATCATCGGGTCTCCCGAAGAGACCTACTGCAGGCACATGCAGTCTAGCAGCCCGCGACATCGCACCCCCCACACGCGGCTACACTACACAAGGGTTCGACAGGGAGCCTCTGTTACGTCTACGCGCCGATAGAAACAGATCTGTAAATCTCAGTGGTCGGGCCACAGGGACCAACGGGGCCGTCGCCCGGAAGGTATAACAACAACATCTCGGTAGGTGCCCAGCCGAGGAAAACAACATAGCCGGCACAGCCTCGGCCCAACAATCATCATCGCCGGCACAACCTCGGCGGCATCACCGGCACAGCATCGGTGGTCCATCACAACGTCCAGCACAGCATCGGACGGTCCAGACCGATGTCTGCCAGGTCATCAGGCTCCTCGAGCCGCAAACACCAACCGCGCTGCTATAAAAGCAGGGCGGCGACCTCCGTAGCCCGTGGGCCGGTAGTCACCTCACCCAACGCCAGTTGCGTGCCCGCACAACATCAACACTGGGATCCGCGATCCCTCAGGCCTGCTATACTACAAAGTGCCCAACAATCATCTCAAGTCACGGTCCATACTCGGAGGTGACGCGTCCCGAACACCCACACTCTTCCCAACGGCGGTCCCTGGGCAGGCACGCATCACGCGCCCACCGTCACCTCCCGGCTAACGCACAAGGCGAGGACACGGGTTTCCGTGGCAAGGTTGGCGTTCAAAAAGGGAACCTGGAATTCTGTTCTGGGCCCGAACGGTCGACCGTAAGAGGTGATTCGGTCGACCGTTTCCAGAAAGGAGTTGGTCGACCGTCCCTAACACGGTCTACCGCTGCGCACAGAACACAATCCCCCAAACGGTCTACCGAAGGTCTAAAACCGGTCGACCGAACGATGTCAAAATCCGGAGTTTGGTCAACATTCAAATCATTCTATCGGTCGACCGACTCAGGGGTCCCGGTCGACCGCAAACTAACAGTACATCATTTTCAATCATTTAATCCATCGGTCGACCGACTTAGGGGTCTCGGTCGACCAATAACAGTTAGGCTCAACCTACATTTCTACGTCATATAACGGTCGACCGAACTCAAGCCTACGTCCGAACATCATGCAATATAAACCAATAAACTTAAGTTCCGGTCGACCGAACACAAGGCCTCGGTCGACCGAAACGCAACAGGCAGTAAATATACACATGCATTCGGTCGACCACCCAAGGTCCGGTCGACCGTCCGGTCGTCTTCAACCTCGCGCCAGCCGAGGTTTCTTCGCCCAAACGCGACGTCGGAGAGGCCTCCGACCTCCTCCGACCGACCAACACGACCCTCTCATGAGTGTCAACAACAAAACCACACTAGAGAGCGGCATACCTCGAAGAAGACAACGCAACCGTCGGAGCTCCGCTCGCGCTCGTTGCCTCCGGTGACCTCCTCGCGCACGTCCTCCGCACGCCTCACGCCGCTGGAAGCTCCCGATCACCCTCTGGTCGCAAGAAGGAGAAGAACGAATGAGGGTAGAAGTGAAATGAGAAATGAGAGAGGAAGAGAGAGAAAACGCAATATAAACCATCTCCTTGCTACAGTGCCCTACGCACAACCCATCACCCTCTCCTCACGCGCACAGTGCTCGCCTCCTTCCCCTTCCCCATGCACACCACGCCTCCCCATGCAAAGCCAACTCTAATCCTCCTTAATCCAAGATTAACCCTAACGAGGGTTTGGGTTCTAGCAGTAATCGTGTTGTGAAGCATTTTATTGGATTAGGAATATGATTAGGAAGTAGGAGTTGATATATATAAGTTAACAGTACTTTCAAGTCTCATCGACTCTTATTGATATGGTTTTCTGTTTATTTGGTTTTGACATTTGATGTAGTTCAATATATATATGATGATATTGACTTGTAAGTTGTGTTTGGCCATGGTTATGATATTTGCTTGAGATCAATTTGCCGTTTTATTGGTAACCTCAACTTCATCTCTTATTCTTTATCAAGATTATTTTTTTTGATAGCACAACAAATTTATTATTAAATGCATCAACGTAACAAACACATTAGGCTTCATTCTTTTGCAACAATTAAAAAATAAATAAGTATATATATTTAAAAGAATATGAAATATAAGCACGGTATTCTTCATCGAAACTAGAAATGAATTATGGATTTATTAAAGGCAGTCTGAAATAGAGATACAGCATTCCGTTTCATAAGAACGAATCTCAGTTTGAGCTATATCAACACGTGGTTATTTTTCCTCATTTTAGTCTACACTTCTTTATATCAACACGTGGTTATATTTGACCAATTTCGACTAATTTAGAAAGGGACCCATTTAGAAACAAGAGATCCCTTTTTTGCTCTAATTACATGAGATTATTTCTAATAGAATTCTCCTTTCCAACTTGTAACTATTTTTTCTACCAAAAATAAATATTCTCTCCATCTATATATAGGTTAGAGTTCAAAATTAGAAAAAGATGGTGTTGGAGCACTACGACGTCGTATGTGGACCCACTCAAACAAGACGGATGATGGAAACCAAACCATAAAAAATGCCAATATATATCACAAAGAACAAAATCTCGCAAAAATATTTAAGTGGTAAAAGTATTAAAAAACAGCTTTTTAACAATAACATGGGAAATATTAAATGAACGCCTAATTATATATACACGCCACGCTTCAATTTTCAATATGCCAGAATCGTTAAACGCACTTTTAAGTAAGAACTAGCTAAGTAATAATAACTCAAAAACATTATTATAATTGTATATGATCAAGCCATTGAGAAAGAAACTCTAATCATTGTCGTGTTGTATCCTCCCCAGTCTAAAACTACAAACGACAATTTATTTATTTTCTTAAACCCCTACACATATAAAAATTGAAATGAAACTACAACAAGAAACCCAATAAAAAACACTACTAAAATTATTGAAAACATCACAATCAACATCGACCACTCGATACATCTCAGAATATCTTTTCCCTTGTAATATGTTTAACCAAAATTTAAAATTGGTGAGCGTGCAATAATTTTAATAAGTCAACACATTGAGGTAACTAAGTAACAAAATAGAGAGAAATTACGAAGTTCTGCAAGATTTTTCCTCGAGTACTAAGAAATATAATTGAGAAGTCCTGCAGGTTTGCTCCTTATAAGTTGTAAAACTAAGAAATTGTGTAACATCGATGTACTACTTAAGAATAACTATGGATTTTTTGCGAACTACTTAAGAATAACTATGGATTTTAAAACTAATTGTAAAGCAAGATTAGCAAATTCGTACACATATGCACGTGAAGAACAACAAAAAATCCTTATCATCTATGTAGTATATTATTGACTATTGAGACATGGTCAAATGAAGTCAACAACAACAACAAGATGCTCATGATTTAGTCGTCATCTGATTTAGTCGTATATTATTGACTATTGAGACACTGCTAAGGACAATTTATAAGTCAATATGATCAGTTGGCAAATTATTTGGCACAAGTGCACAACTCATAATTAATTAATTTAGATGGCCCGATTTAGAATTACCAAAATATAAGAAAAAAAAGGATACCCTTCTTCTCCCTCTATATAATAGGAAAACTAAGAAGGATCATCATATATTAGCCTTTGAGTCTGTAAACAGCAATGCAGGTGACCTCTCTTCATTTTCCTTTTTCTTATTTAATTTAACTTTGTCAATTGCGTTATAAGTGTAATTCGACCCATTGAAACGTTTGATATGTTTACATATCTCGGATTTCTGTAGTCTTTTGTCTCGGTTTAATTTGTTGAATTTTATCTGTAATGCAGGTCAAAGTAGTTCTCAAGGTGTTCTTGGACAATCCTAAGATCCGTCGGAAGGCCCTCAAGTTGGCGGTCGCAGTGCCGGGTAAAGTACATCTTAAATATCTTAAATACTTGATTGTGATTGTTAATTATAGATATGTTAATTGGCTAATTCTCAAAACCACTATTGATTAGCAATATACCATCCTTCTCAAAATCGTCGCGGTCGAGCACACTACAAAAACAAATGTGTAAATTAGTCAACCTTTATTTCAATTAGGTGGTAGCAAAATATTATGAAAGTTTCTTCATTAACTAATTTCTAGTTGTTCTTGCAACTTTTGGCTATTTACATATACAACGGTTGATTCCAATGGATATGTGTATGTCATGTGTGAGACGTATATATAACGACGGAATAAATGTAATTGTATTGAGGTCAATTTCAGGTGTCGATTCGGCTACGATTTGTGAAAATAATGAGCTAGTGATCATCGGGAACGGGCTTGACGTGACGAAGCTGGTGACACGGCTAAGGAAGGGCAACCGGAGATGCGATACGTTCACAAATATGATATGGAAATGTTTTGGTTGTGCACCATCCTTACTAGGCATTGGCGCAGTCGGAATAATGAGCCTTGGACCTCACGAAGAGAAGGATAACAAAGACAAAGAAAAGAAAAAGGAAAAAGAAAAAGAAAAAGAAAAAGAAAAAGAAAAAGAAGCTCCACATCCATGTTCATGCCATTGCCAGCAACAATGGCAGATTTGTGAAATATATATATGATGCAAGTCCTACCCATCCAGCTTGCACCATAATGTCATGCTATGGTTGCAATTTGGCACGATCATGTCCGCAGTTGGCTTAGTAGAGACCAAGGCTGTCACAGATTTGTTGGTCGTTAGTAATTTATATATGTGTTTCGGTGCTGAATCATCATCATCGTCACCATCAAATATATATATATATATATATATATATATATATATATATATAGGGTCAAGCTCTAGTGAGCTCATGGCTGATCAAATTTAGTTTAAGCTCCCTACAATCTCACCATTGGATCTTATTTATAGTTAATCTCGTCATTCATTAGCATAACCGTTTTTTCTTAATCTACCTTACAATTTGAAATGAGTGGTGGATATTGTGAGGGCTTAATTTAGAAAAATTAAGCCTTGAGCTTACTAGAGAATTCATATATATATATATATATATATATATATATATATATATATATATATATATAGGGTCAAGCTCTAGTGAGCACAGAGCTCATCAAATTTAGATTAACCCCCTACAATCTCACCATTGGATCTTATTTACAGTTAATCTCACCATTCATTAGCATAACCGTTTTTTTCTTAATCTACCTTACAATTTGAAATGAGTGGTGGATATTGTGGGGGCTTAATTTAGAAAAGTTGAGCCCTGGGCTCACTAGAGAATTCTTGTATATATATATATAAGTTGATTTAGAGAACGTTATTGTGTTGGGAAATAAGGTTCAAGCTGAAGCATTTTATTGGCTTCGGAATATAATTAGGATGCAAGAGTTGATATATATAAGTGGACAAAGTTAATGTAGAAACTAGAGATCCGACTACTACAAATAGTGATTTTGCCGACAGACAGTTCTGTCGGCAATAGCGGCCATTTCCGTCAAACATTATTCCAAATTCCAATCTCTAAACAGTCAAATATTTGCAAATTTCGAATTCCAATCTCAAATTCCAACTGAAAGATCACTTTGATTCTTTGAAATTTCATAAAACCATCTCAAGTTGCATTTTGAGAATCTAATAAAGATCAAGTACAAAAGGCTAACATCCTTTGCGATTCATCCCTCGTGCCCAAAAACTAACATAGTTTATGACTTAATTAACAAATAGAAAATAATAAAACGAATTTCACACCATCCACCCCCAAGTGGTTCCATCTAGGGGTGTCAACGGATCGGATATATGTATATCCATATTCGCATTCGCATGAAATTTACGGATTCGGATTCGGATACGAATTGTTTGCGGATATGAAAAGTCTATATCTGTTCGGATATTTGACGGATTCGGATCGGATACGGATAATATCCGCATCCGTAAACATAATTCCCCACATTATAACATTTTTCATTTTCACTTAGACAAATTCTTATAAATAGTCAGATTTATAACTTTATTTGGTTTCAAATATTAATTTACTTTATCTTAATTTTTAACTCCATATTCTAGAAAGGATAATGATATTCAATGCTTGAATAAATGTGATTAGTAGATGTATTTTTATTTGAATAAGTAAATTTAATAATTATACATTCAAAATATAATCACACAAGGTTGAAATATAAATACTTCTAGGTATAATAATGTATTGCATACGTATATGATACAAATATGGATATGGATCTTATAATACAAATATTCAATCTCGGATCGGATGTTATTCGGATCGGATGTATCAATATCCATATTCGCATTCGCATGTCCCGAATATTACACGAATCGAATATTAGTCGGATCGGATATTGTTCGGACCGAATATTTTTCGAACCGGACGCGAACGAATTTCCGAATTTCGAACATCCATTGACACCCCTAGTTCCTTCCTTCTAAAGTTCTAATTACCCTCCCATCACATGATCCTCAAATCATTATAATTATTCACACATGATTAAAGGACAAATGCACAAGTCACACACATGTAAGCATCTTAAAAACTCACAAGAGCCTAATGCCCCAATGCATCCCTACTTTTCTCCACTCCTTTTTCTTTTAAAATCACCTCCATTCCACCTCACTATATAAACCCCATATTGGTGAGTATCACTTGTGAGTCCCAAAACATATTAAACCAACAATACATGAAACCTCTCGTTGTGAGAGATAGTCCCACATCGGAAGAATGTAGGTTTCTCCTGGGCTTATAAGTCCTTGGGTCCCTCCCCTCTTCACCAATTGGTTTTGAGGTGGAGAGGGGAGGGACCCAAGGACTTATAAGCCCAGGAGAAGCCTACATTCTTCCGATGTGGGACTATCTCTCACACTCCCCCGCACGTGTGTACCGGAATTTTTATCCGTGTACACGAGTGGAGAAAAGGTCCCAACCGGGTAGAGTGCGCAGCGGAAACTCTGATACCATATGAGAACCGGGTATCCACCTCAAAACCAATTGGTGAAGAGAGGAGGGACCTAAGGACTTATAAGTCCGGGAGAAGTCTACATTCTTCCGATGTGGGACTATCTCTCACACTCATGAATCTCGGAGAGTTTATAACCATAACCTCCCTAGCCAACCCAACCAACCATCCATCTACCAATTTAAAACCATCAAGACATGAAACCTTATCTAGATACACAATCAACCACATACAACAGACTAACTGAATATCAATCCATATCGACCAAACCACCTCACTATCGAAGAAATTTTAACAAATGAGAGGACGTATAAAATTTATAGTTCCACATAAACTTCAGTTATCATGTGTCAATGAGATTCGTGATTCATTGAAGATATTATATATTTTCAAGGAATAAAAAGTGACATTTTTAAAGAATATTAGGCTAAAGTGCATGGACCTACGATAAGAAGATATATGAATATATGTGAATGAATGTATAGAATAAACATGGCAAAATAAAATTAGAATTTACTATGATATGCTGTGAAATTCATAAACTAACAATTAGGCAAAAGCTCGAAAACTCATTCACACATTTTATCAAACCTTTGGTGAGCAAATAAATGGGTAGCATGTCTCCGAGCATATGATATATAATCTAAATAAACTCCAAGCTCTAAAATTTAAGCATAAACCTTCTCATACCACCTTAATTAACATACTCATTTAACAAACACATCAACTCACCAAAATCCCACATCTATGTACTATCACCAAAGCATAGATACGCCTCAACACAAATAAAGCAAATCATACCCTAAAAGAAACATAAACACAAAACAAAGCAAAACAAATAAATATACTTGTGCGGTAAGGTGCAGCGTTGGGCAGACAAGGACCAGCGTGGTTGGGGCGGTGCAGAGGTGGGCGACGTGGACGCCAACACTGTGAACTTAGGGTGGCAAAGATATGGCCGACACGGTGTTGGGTAGACGAGATTGGGCGGCACAAAGTTGGGAAGACGAGGGGGCGCCTAGAGACGGTGCGGCGGAGTCAGAGAGAGGATCGTGGACGACGGAGGCGCCTGGAGACGACACAGAGAGTCGACAACGGGCTAGAGAGAGGAGTTGTGAGATCATAATCCTTTCTTTGCACTAATCATGTTTTGGCTTGATTAGTGGTTGTTTAGGGAAGAAGTAGAGATGGTGAGATGAACGGCTGAGATTGATCGGAGAAATATATATATATAAGGTTGGATTGGATTTCTCTATCTTCTCACTCAGCCTCTCTTTCTCTCCCACTCGTTTCTCCCTCAACCCATCTCTTCCTCAGCAGTTGGAGCGTCGACGGCGTGTGGTGGTCGGCGAGTGCAGGGTTGCGGTCACAGTTGCCGAAGTTGCGGTGATCAGTGAGTCCATTGAGTTTTTCCGGAGATTTGATTTCTCGAGGGAAAAGCTCGTCGTTGGATCTTCAAAGGCTTCTTCAAGCCTTGAAGGTATGTCAAGCTTGCTTTTACGCTCACCTAAGTTTGTGTGGGTGTTGGAGCGGTCGACAGTAGGCCGAAAGACTCGTCGGACCATCGTTTAAGCATATTCCTGCTGAATTCAGCCGACCGGATGGTATTTCGGTCGACCGTTGTTGGTGTGATTTTAGGGAGTTGTGCCTTACACCGGTCGTACGATGCTTCATGCGGTCGACCGGTCAAGCATGTTAGGTAAGCTCTGGGTATTTTCGGTCGAAGGGTCCCCGTTGCCGTTCGACCGAATGCACTATAGTGAGTCAGTTGGGGGCGTTGACCATCAAAACGGTCGACTGTTCGGTTGACCAGTTCGATCGATTGCATTGTTGTAAGTCGGTTGGGAGCTTAGACCATCTAAATGGTCGACCGCTCTTCGAAATCGTTCGACCGATTACTTGAGTTAACTTAAAGTCTGTCCGACCGGTGTGTACCTTGTTCGACCGGTCGTGGACCATGAGAAATGGTGGAGTCCCTGTGATTTTTCGGTCGACAGGGTTCCATTTGCCTCAACCTATGGGACGTTTGAATTTAATATTATTGTGGCATAAACCATCCAAACAGTCAACCGTTTGTGACCTTTTGTTTGACTGATTGGTCGTTTTATTAGTTTTGTGGTTCGACCGGTCGCGGAGATGGTCTAACGTCTGTGCGTCCAGGGAGGAATCGGTTGACCGGTAGGCTTGTTCGGCTACCGTTTCTACACAGTTTGGTACATTTTATGTTTGGTTTGGATCGGCTAGAGGGCAACGGGTTCACCGGCCCTTTTGGGGGCAACGAACGGACATGCCGGCCTAATAGTCATCGGTTGTGGCTCTACGGAGCGGATGTGTTTGTTGTCGTCGTGGCTCCGGCGAATAAGGCATGTGGTTATTGTCGTCGTGGCTCCGGTAATTGAGGCAAAACTGTGGCTCCGGTGAAAAAGGCAATGGTAGTGTTTTACAGTTGTTGGGCTTATGTCGTTTGCAGTTTGTTGTGTGGTTTCATTTATGTGTTAGGGCTTGGCATACGGGGTTTCCTTATGGAAACTCAAGCATAGTTTCATGTTTGCTTTTCAGGTCGGGTTTGGCAGTAGGAGGGTGGTGACTGCGGAGGAGAGCTCTCGGGACCGGATCCTGCTTTTCTTTCTTTTGAGGTGGTTGTGATCACATATGTATATTTCCTTTTACGAGCTTTTGATGTAATCACAAATTTGTGAACTCTTTTACATATATATATTATATGTTGGTGTACCAGGATTCTTGTGTCTTGTCGTAATGTCCTCGAGTCGACTGTATGTTTAGAATTTTAAATTTTTTGTTGTTTGAGGATGTTACAGGAGCAGCGGTTGACGACGAGTCAGAGAGAGGAGTGGCAACGGAAAATGGAAGAGGGATTGGAATTCGTCGAGTAGAATAAAGTTTCGTCGCGGAGAAGGAGAGGTCAAATTGGGATTCCCCCCTAACTAACTAGCATGCTGACGGAAAATTTGTCGGCATGCTAGTTTTATCACAGGCGGCGTGCATGCATAGTTAATCGGGCATGGAAAAAGAAATCACGCACGCCCCGACGGAATTTTCGTCGACAACATGCCGTCGTGAAAGGTGTTTTTTCTTGTGGTGTCCCTTTTTTGCTCTAATTACATGATATTATTTCTAATAGAATTCTCCTTTCCAACTTGTAACTAACTTTTCTACCAAAAATAAATATTCGCTCCTATATATAGATTAGAGTTCAAAATTAGGAAAAGATGGTGTTGGAGCACTACGACGTCATATGTGGATCCACTCAAACAAGACGGATGATGGAAACCAAACCATAAAAAATACCAATATATTATATATATCACAAAGAACAAAATCTCGCAAAAAGATTTAAGTGGTTAAAGTATTAAACAAACAGATTTTTAACAATAACATGTGAAATAATAAATTAACGCCTAGTTATACACGCTACGCTTCAATTTTCAATATGCCAGAATCGTTAAACGCACTTGTAAGTAAGAACTAGATGATTAATAATAACTCAAAAACATTATTATAATTGTATATGATCAAGCCATTGAGAAAGAAACTATAATAATTGTCGTGTTGTATTTTCCCCAGTCTAAAACTACAAACGACAATTTATTTATTTTCTTAAACCCCTACGCATATAAAATTGAAATGAAACTACCACAAGAAACCTAATAAAAAAACACTACGAAAATTATTGACAACATCACAATCAACATCACTCGATACATCTCAGAATATCTTTTTATCTTGTAATATGTTTAACTAAAATTTAAAATAGCTGAGCGTAATAATTTTAATAAGTCATACATTGAGGTAACTAACAAAGTAGAGAGAAATCACGAAGTTCTGCAAGATTTTTCCTCAAGTATTAAGAAATTAGAAGTCGTGCAGGTTTGCTCCTTATAAGTTGTAAAATTAAGAAAGTGTAACATTGATGTGACATTTTTTGCGAACTACTTAAGGATAACTATGGATTTTAAAATTAACTGTAAAGCAAGATTAGCAAATTCGTATACATATGCTGTGCATGTGAAGAACAACAAAAAATCCTTATCATCCATGTAGTACATTATTGACTATTGAGACATGATCAGATGAAGTCAACAACAAGAAGAAGATCCTCATGATTTAGTCAACTATTGTAGTATTATTGACATATAGTCACTTGTGGATGAACACTAATCTGAACCATATTATTGTCGGCATGGATTGTTATTAACAGCTACAAACGAATTTAATTAACAAGAACAATGCTCTTTGGAACTCAACTAGGGTAACAAGAAAGAGCACACAATTGTTTAAATGTGCATAAAAAATATCTTGGTTAAAAAATTATTGTTGTTGGTTACAAATATTTCTGGGGAGAGAAGGAAAAATTAAAAAGACCTTTTTGGTTTCTATTTTAAAGGACACTGATGAAATTGAGACGGTGATGTTAAGGAGGAAGAAGAGAAAGTGATGTTTTGTATATATATTCTTTGAATGTTTGATTACATGAGTATTTATACATAGATTAGTAGCCGTTTTGGCTTTATTTATGGTTTGACATGGAGATCCCAAACGCTTATCTTGGGAATGCTATACGATGCTTTGGTAAACTTCATAATTAATGTCTCCAACGGTCTTTTTCTTTAACATGCCCCCTCAAGTTGGGTCTGGAAAGGGTTGATAGATCCTAACTTGAGAAGTATGTTGTAGAAGGTCTTGTGATCTAGAGCTTTGGTGAAGATATCAGCTAGCTGCTCTTTGCTTGGAACGTAGGGGACTTCTATTTGTTTTGACTGTATCTTTTCTCGAATGAAGTGGCAATCGACTTCAATGTGTTTAGTCCTTTCATGAAAGACTGGGTTCATGGAGATGTGTCGTGCAGCATTATTATCACAAAACATCTTCATAGGGTTCTGAGTTGTGATCTTCATATCTTTAAGTAGTTGACTTAACCAAATTAGCTCGCTGGTAGTTGATGCCATTGCACGGTATTCTGCTTCTGCACTTGATCGGGCGACAACATTTTGTTTTTTGCTTCGCCAAGTTACCAAGTTTCCTCCAACGAAAGTGCAGAATCCTAAGGTAGATCTTCGATCATGACTTCCAGCCCAGTCTTCATCAGAATACCCAATTATTGAGTTAGAGTTGTTAGGTTTCATCCAGAGACCTTGTCCGGGTGTTCCTTTAAGATAACATAGAATTCTTTTTACCAAATCTAAGTGGTGTGTATGAGGAGCATGCATGAATTGACTTATTAAACTGACAACGTATGTAATGTCTGGTCGGGTAACAGTAAGATAAATGAGTTTCCCTACTAATCTCTGGAATTGCCCAATATTTGAAAGAGGGGTTCCATCTGTTGGTCCTAGTTTTTTGTTGGTTTCTATAGGAGTAGTTAAGGGTTTTGATCCTATCTTCCCGGTTTCTTTAAGTAGGTCAAGGGTGTATTTTCGTTGGGAGAGAAATAACCCTTTCTTGGAGTATGCAATTTCTATTCCTAAGAAGTATTTTAAGTATCCTAGGTCTTTGATGTCAAATTTTGACTTCAGATATTCTTTAACTACTGCTATTTGGTGATTATTATTTCCAGTTATGATGATGTCATCAACATAGATAAGTACAATGATGGTAGTGTTATGACTGTGTTTTGTAAACATGGATGCATCAGCAGAGCTTTTAATAAATCCATAATTAATTAGAGAGAAGCTAAGTTTTGCGTACCAGGCACGAGGTGATTGTTTTAGTCCATATATGGATTTATGAAGCTTGCATACCTGGTTTGGACAAGTGGCGTAGCCGGGTGGCGGAACCATGTAAACTTCTTCTTCTAGATTTCCCTGTAAAAATGCATTTTTGACATCCATTTGAAATAAATTCCATCCTTGATTTACAGCGATGGAGAGAAGAACACGGACAATGTTCATTTTGGCTACAGGAGCAAAGGTTTCTAAGTAATCAATGCCATATGTCTGAGTATAACCCTTGGCCACTAGTCTAGCCTTATATCTTTCTATTTTTCCATCGCTATGATATTTAATCTTGTAGATCCATCTACATCCAACAGGCTTGGTACCTGGTTGAAGAGGTACGAGGGTCCAGGTGTGGTTTTTTTCCAGGGCTTGTAATTCATCATTCATGGCGTTGACCCAATTCTGGTTTTGTATAGCCTCATGGTAATGTGTTGGTTCTTTATTTGTGTTTATTGCTCCTAGGAAGGCTTGATGTTTTTTGGATATTTGTTGGTATGTCAGAAAATTTTGGATGGGGTATGTGGTGTGAGAGAGATAATAATCATTGAGTCTACTAGGAGGGCGAGATGGACGTGTAGATCTTCTTGGAGGTTCTTCTCCTCTTGGATTTCCTCTTTCTTCATTTCTCCTTTCGTCTTCGTTTCCTCCTTCGTTTTCATTTTCTCCTTCGTTTTCATTTCCTCCTTCGTCTGGGATTGGTGGTGTTGTGGGAAGGGGGTTATTGTAGGTGATGTGAGGTACAGGTATGGCGGAAGCGATTTCAGGACTGGGATTTTTGAAGAAGGGGACTTCTTCGAAGAAGGTAACATCTCGTGAGACAAAGGTTTTTTTATTTTGTGGGTCATAACATTTGTAACCTTTTTTCCTAAAGGAATACCCCAGAAAGATACACTTGATGGAGTTGTGATCAAGTTTATCTTCCCATTTTTTGTGGACAAAACATGTACAACCGAAAATTCTAAAGTGGTCGATGTTAATTTCTTTATTATACAAGATTTCTAACGGTTTTCTATTGTTTGTAGTGGGGCTAGGAAGACGGTTGATAATATAAGTAGCAGTGAGAATTGCATCTGACCAAAAAGATTTCGGAACATTGTTTTGAAAAAGGAGGGAGCGAGTGACATTTAGAAGATGCCGGTTTTTTCTTTCCGAAACCCCATTTTGTTGCGGTGTATTAATGCATGAGGTTTGGTGAAAAATACCTTTTTGATGTAGAAGTTTTTGAAAAAGGTTGCTCATATATTCAGAGCCGTTATCGGACCTAAAGAAACGAATTTTTGCGTCAAACATGTTTTCAATAAAACGGAGGAATTCGCAAAAAACAGAGTAAGCATCAGATTTGTTTTTTAATAGATAAACCCAGGTGACCCGTGAAAAATCGTCGATAAAACTGATAAAATACCGAAAACCGTTGTAAGATTCAACAGGGGCTGGTCCCCAAATATCAGAATGTATTAGTTCAAAAGACATATGAGTTTTGGTGCTAGAATTTTGGAAAGGTAAGCGGGTTTGTTTAGCAAAACGACATACATCACATAATAATTCATTTTTAAAAGAGGGAAAAAAACATCTTAATATACTTGATGATGGGTGACCCATCCTTTTGTGCCAGAGAACATGGTTGTTCAGAGTATGGGTATGAAGAGCTTTTTCATCTGTTTCTAGAACATAAAGACCGTTTGTGAGGATGCCCTTACCAATCATCCTCCCTGAGATACGATCCTGAAAAATAACATCATTAGGAGCAAAAATAACATTACAATTGAGATTTTTGGTGATTTTGGCTACAGATATAAGATTGGTATCTAGGTTAGGTACATATAACACATCATTAAGAGTGTTGTTAAGTAATTTGATCTTGCCTATTCCTTTAATTGGTATTTTGTTCCCATTTGCAACCGTTACAAATTTATTTTCTAAACTTAGGTTTTTAATATTACTAAGTATTGTTGGATCTCCAGACATGTGATCAGTAGCTCCGGTATCAATTATCCAAGATTGGTTATTAATTTTTGCTGTTAATCCAGAAAAAACGGTAAAATCAGAGAAATTTAACTTACCTGGGGAATTACCAGTTCCGTGAGGGTTGTTTTGCAAAAACTCATTAAGCTGGCCCACCAGGCTTTTTAAATGAGTCGGGTTAATGGAAGGATCCGGATTACCAGATCCGAATGGATTGGATCCGACCGGGGTTATATCCGATCGGGTCGGGTTGGAGGATCCGGTAGCATGCTGAGTATAAAACGCGGAGTTATCCGCATATCCCCTAGGGTTTTGATTTTTTTCTTGGTGTCGATTGCTCTTCCGGAGCAGGCGAGTGTTGTGGTCGCCGTCTCCGACCAGGCTGGTGTTGCAGCCGCCGCCTCCGAGCAGGCTGGTGTTGTAGCCGCCGCCGCCGAGTTGGCCGGTGTTGCAGTCGCCGCCGGAGACTCCTTCGACCCAGTTTGCTTTTGCGTTTTTTTTGTTTCTTTGTGGTCTGAGATGGGGAAAGAGGAACCAACACTGATTTCTGTTGTGTCCTTGTTTTTTACAGTTGTCGCAGTGTTCGGAGTTTTTGTTTCCGAATCTTTTCTTTACTCCTCCCTGAGCTGGGTTTCGTCCAGCGATGAAGGCTTGGTTCTCCGTGTGGTTGTTTTGATTTTTCATTGAGTTTCTTCGAGTTTCTTCCCGCTGAATGAGACTTGTGATGTGGGGAAGACTGGGAAGTTCCGGAGCCATGAGTATTTGAGACCGAATAGTCTCGTAGCTTGGATCTAAACCCACCAGAAACTGGTAGATTTGATTCTGCTCTTGTCGGTTTTGGATGATTTTTGGGTCTGCGGTGGGTGGTTCGTATATTCTGAGCTCATCCCACCTCCTTCTGAGAGTACCGAGATACTCTGTGATGGATGTCCCGTTTTGTTGTGTTTGCGCAATTTCTTGCTTGATCTTGAAGATGTGCGCGAAGTTTTCTGCCTTTCCGAAGTGGTCTCGAACAGAGTCCCACAGATCTTTCGCGCTGTCTTTATATATGAAGATTTCTGCAATGTTTGCATGCATGGAGGCAATGAGCCACGACATCACTTGGTGATCCGTGGTTTGCCACTCGTCTTGAATCTTCTCCTCTGCTTCTTCTCCTGGTTTTGGAGTTTTTTCCGGTGATGTGGCCAAGCTTCCCTCTGCCGTTGAGGGATAGCGTGACCGCACGAGACCAGGACAAGTAGTTGGTCTCGTTAAGAGGTGTTGTGACGAGGCGATGAGGATTCATCACTTCGTTGCCGTCCGACATTCGGGTTCGTTTTTTTCTTTCCTCCTTGGGTTAGGATGTGGGTGTGTGATGACCTTCAACCCCCTTGGATGAGGTGAGGCCAATGATGAGATTTGGAAGCTGAGGCGAGTGGATCAGTGCTCTGATACCATGATGAAATTGAGACGGTGATGTTAAGGAGGAAGAAGAGAAAGTGATGTTTTGTATATATATTCTTTGAATGTTTGATTACATGAGTATTTATACATAGATTAGTAGCCGTTTTGGCTTTATTTATGGTTTGACATGGAGATCTCAAACGCTTATCTTGGGAATGTTATACGATGCTTTGGTAAACTTCATAATTAATGTCTCCAACAGTCTTTTTCTTTAACAGACACAAACCACAATTGCTTTCCTAACAAGAAATAGAAACAACTCTTTATTTAACTAAATACATTATAGAACCATGGTGAGACCAAATACAACAAATTAACTAATTTATAAAGCTATAAAGCATAATATAAGGCAGAAGCAGAACTGACTTTGTTCTAACGAGACATAAGGATATAGAAAAGGTTCATAACACGCCGATTACTCCAACACTGCTAAGGACCTTTTTTTAGGAAATACTGCTGAGGAAGAAAACTATACTACGATATCCTTGAAGACTTGGATTTTTTTAGGAAATATTGCTAAAGATACCCAGCTTAGTTTTTTGACATATTTGCAGAGATAATTGGTAAATTTATTTTAATAACTGGAAACTTCTTCAGTCTACTCATACATTATCTGAAAGGGTTAAATGTTTACATGTCATTACAAAATACTTTAATTCTCATTACAAAACACTATAATTCTCAAAAATCACCACTCTACACCTATTTATTTATATGTTATCGAAAAACCAACATTATGTATCAAATGCCATTACAAAAAACTATAAAATTCTGAATGGCCAATCCGTGACGGTTTCCGTTGATGACGTCATCTTTTCTGTTGATGACGTCATCAGTGGAATAAAAAATTAAATTAAATTATAAAATTTACAAATCTCACCTTGTATAATCTACTAATTCATTTTGAAACTTTTCTCTCTCCCGTATCTCTCTCATTTCTCCATCTCCACTCTTTCACCCTCTCTTTCTCATTTGCTAAAGGAAACATACGGTCCTCATATAGGTCACACCACAAAACTGGGAAACAAGAATCTTGATTTTGAGTTCATATGATTTAATACTACCATAAAATGTCAAACTGAACTGCTATTCGTCGTTGTAAAACTACTTAAATCGCCTGTAAGATTACCATTTTGCCCATCTACCATTTCTACTAATATAACTCCTCATTTCACTCTTTTAACACAACTTTCTCTTCATATCACTCTTCTATTCACCACATAAAATGTCTCGGAGACCAGGAAAAGAACCAGCGGAGACCCTTGACTACTCACATCTGGTAAATTACCTTGTTTATTTCAATTAATTTAAAAAAAACATTTTTGAGTCGGGCGTCCGCGGGAGACGCCGACCCAACGAGAGGGCGGTCGCGGGAACCGCCTCCCCCTTAGTCTCCAAGAGGCACTACGAATTACTGCAGGGTCGCTCTCCGAGATCTCATCCACTAGCTTCCGAAAATGCTCGACGTCTTGTGCTGACTGATCAACAAACTCTGACATCTGGACTTCTTCTCTGATAACAAGTGTTTTCCAGAATGGATGAATCTGCTCTAAATAAATTCCATCACCTGACGCCAAACACTCGTACATGGTACAGGCACAAGGAATCTCATGTGTTGTCAGGAAAGCACACCCACAACGATATTCAATTTCATCACTTAAGTCCTCTATTTTCTTCAACTCCTGAGTCATTAACGACAAGCAGTGATGCGAAACTCGGCCATTTATATGCTGAAACAGAGGACCTATGTACTGTGCCAAATTTCGACGTCTCGAATCTTCAAGAAAGTTCCGAATATTCGTCAGCTGCATTTCAATAGACGAGTTCAAGCGGTCGAAAAGAGTGTCGAGAGCGGCAGTCGATGTAGTGATCCACTCTTTCAGAGCCGAATGTGCACTTTCCACCCTGCAGTTCGTAGTGTTGCCGAAATGAAAAACTTGATTCGTCCAATTCAACACGAATTTTTCCTTATGCACCAACCACGTGTCTTCCACATACTTCGTCAGCACTGGCCAGGAACTGTAAGAATACTTCAGATTACGGACTGTTCTATCATAATCCGTTTGTGAATCAGAAAGCATGACTCTCCTCTACCTTCCACGCCTAAAACTCTCTGCAAGCTGCTTCTCCTTGCCGAATACGTGGTATGCGTAGTTGTACACGTCTTTGTTGATATGTCAGGTGCATAGTAAATGAGCTGACTCAGGAAAAACCTCTGCCACTGGTCGCATCAGACCCATCTCCCGGTCCGTAATTATTGCTGTCAGACTAACAATATCCAATAACAGATCTCGCAACCTCTCCAACACCCACCGGTAACTAGACTCGATCTCATCCTGCAAAATCGCATATCCGACGAGGAAATTCATATTTGTTGGAGTAACCCCAACCATCTCAAACAAATGCATCTTGTACTTGTTCGTCTTATACGTTGAATCCATACAAAATACGAATGAGTATGTACGCAACAACTGAACTGAAGTCGGATGTGCCAAAAATGCGTGAGTCAAGACATTAGTTTCTTCATCTGCCACAATCCAATGCAAATACTTATGCTGCACTACCTCCCTGAGAAACTGCTGTGCGGGATTCCTGTCTTCAAATTTCGTCATCCTCATGTACTCTCTGAAGTTGTAAATGTGTCTTTGATTCGGATTATCGTCTGGAAATTTCTTATTTACCGCCAACAAAATGTTACGGGGTCTTGCTTGTGCCTCTGTCATATCCCGAACAATTTGCTTTGCCCCAGCACTAAGTCCGCTGACATGTCGGTGACCCTCTGAATAAACTGCCAATCGGTGGTTGTGCTGCCCATAGATGCTACTAGAAACAATAACTCATCCATCACGATCTCGTCGCTCCACCACTTTTACCAAAAACCGACAACCGCAACCTTTTCTTTTCGTATTCTTTCGCAGTGCAAAACTCGTATCACGAGAACTCATCTCACGTCTGCGATCACATCTGAGGTAACAATCCATCCGGTTATCTGCTTTTGGTTTGTATGATGATATAACCAAAAAAAATCCGACTCCTATTGCAACTTGTTTCGCCCATTTACAACCTTCCTCGATTGTTGTAAATATTTCTTTACTGTCAAAAAGCTCACTGTAATCTACTCCATCACCACCGAAATCTTACAACGGAACCTGAAAATTTTGAATTTAACAGAAAATTAAAAAACACAAAAAAACAGGCGTCTGGCTAAACCGCCTCCACCTTTGTGGAGGCGTCCATAGGAGACACCTGCACAAAGGTGGAGGCGGTTTAGCCAGACGTCCGAGTCGGGAAAAAAAATCTGCCCCCGTTACCTCGCCGGATTCAGGTACTTCGCCAGACATTTTCGTGGTGTTAGTACTAGGAATGTGAGTAAAACTGAGTCAAACACCTTGTTTAAAGACACGGGACGAAATCGGTATTAATTGATTTGTTAAGGACAAAAAAGTCATTTTTGGGGCGATTTAAGTAATTTTCCGGCGACGAATAGTAGTTCCAAATTAATCTTAAAAACCCACGTCTCATTTCTTTCGCTTCAGGTTTTACAAGTTAAGGATATTCGTAGTTTTCATGTAGTGGCTAGTGTTTACTTATGGTGTGGAAAAATTACAATACTTTCTTCCTAAAAGCATGAAATCACACATGGATATCATAATAAATGTGGTTGTTTTGTTGAAACTTTCTCCACCATTCATCATAAGATGAGTGACTAGGATGTGTGGAATTGGACCTCTCTAATTCTATCCGTCTGATGGATGCAAATCCAATAAGAAAAAAGTAACGACACTACAACGGTCACTCCAAAATATCACTGCACTAATCATTTTCCTATTACAAAACATATGCGGCGTAGATTGTGTCCCACGTAATCAACATTAGTTTAATACCTCGAATATGACTAATTGTACTTCATCTCATTTGTAATGAAAGAGTAAATCAGTATAACTGTATATATATCATTGGGGTTAAAGACCCAAAAAAATCACCAAATGGTGCAAATCCAAAGTAGGATTATGATAAAAAGTACCAAAACGAAGGTTGTTGACTTGTTTCAGATATTTAGAATATTTTAGAGGGTCTTGATATAATTAACTCTTATTCTAACAGCAACAAATAACAGTAAGTCAGTCAGATGCTATCCATCCATCCACCAATCTGTTCATGTTCTGTTCCCAGTGTTAGTGGAGATGGAAACTTGCTTGCTGAAAACCGTGTTTTGTCCAACCAAGGTATAAACCCTAATTTAGATTTATTTATTTTTTAGTCATTTTTCTTCTTCTGTGTTTGTGTCAGTAACCACTCCAGCAACAACAATTTCTTCCAGAATCTGCAGTTCAATTTAAACATACTCTTCACAGTCATGCCAAAGAAACCCTAGAAAACTAGCATTAAACCAATTACAATTGCTCTGAAACCTCCACTTCCAATTACTTTGGAATTTGACCAGTTGAATCATGAATGCCAGTCGTTGTGCTGAAAAATTGGAAATTGCAATTCAACTCTTCTTTTTTTTTAAACCTAGGGCAGTCAAGGGTAGGTTTGGTGAAAGCTTTCCCAAGAGCATATGTTTCCAGAACATCCTGCAGAGTATCGAGAAGGGTATCGATTTCGGGATCCGTTGCGCTTGGGGCTATGATTTCTTATGTTCTTCCCGGTCTCCCGGAAACTCCCGGTGGGACAAAGGATCCTGAAAGGTAACGAATTTGCATTATCGAGCGCATGTAGTAGTGTAGTGTGGATACAATGGGTTTTGTCGACTACTTGTCGGACTATGTTCCACCATTATGAACTTGCATGGCTTCATATGGTTTGTTGTTACTACTAAGATATTATTTTGTGGTTTGCCAATTGTAAAGCTTTCAGATACGAAAAGCTGGATGATGGAGTGAAAATTCAAGGTATTATTTGTTTCCCCCCTTGATGTAATGAAATGATTATTAAAGTTCTTTTCTCAATTTTTAGATATTGTTGATGGAGAAGGAGTGGAGGCACGGGAAGGGGATATGGTTGAAATCAATTATGTTTGTCGTCGCTCAAATGGATATTTTGTTCACAGGTAATTTACTTGTATCTTCTGTATAATCTCAACGCTAGATCTCAAATTTGTGAGCAACTGGAACATGGATGGGAAATAGGCAATTAACTAATTACAATGTACTAACAATATAGATAATCATTTTGGGATTAGTTTGCTTTCAAGAGAAGGGATCTTCTACAAGAAAAATGAATATTACAACTCCCAACATGATGATCAAGCATTGAAACTCGTAGCATTTAAGATCAAGTGGATTGAAGTGTTACTTTATCAGAACATGAACCACAACCCTGTACATTTATGTAGCAGACCGCAAGTTGGATGCATCCTTTGACCAGTTTGGTATGGCATCAGTACATTATGAATTGATTAAGAGAGAGCCAATTGCTTAACTGTTTATGTATGCTTTGAGGGTTTTTTTTGGTTTAAACTTCACACTGCCCGCACTACATTGATTCAAAATGCAGTACAGTAGATCAGTTTTCCGGGGAAAGCAGACCCACGACCATTCCTCTTGATGAGAAGGAGGTTAAGTTGCACTCATTTTGTTACTTCTCAATTGGATGTTGATGGTTAATATTGACGTCATACAAAGTCATTATAATATATTTTGATCTCATTCATGCAGATTATAAAGGGCCTGAAGGAGGTTTTAGTTGGCATGAAGGTTGGAGGTGAGCCTCACAAATGACTGATCATTTTGTTTACATCATCATAATAGTTGTCAAAATAGTAGACTCATGGAAAAAAGTAGTTAATTCATGCCAGTCAACAAGTAAAATAGATGCTATCGATATTTAGCCAAAAATATAGGGAAAAGTGATCCAGAAATCGGAGTGAGAAGTGATTTATTTTATCCATCACCAGTGACTCATTTTACGATATCGAATCAAAATTTGGACGAAGGATACGATAACGTAAATGAGCCTAGCTGAAGTGCATATTTTGTTGAATTTTCAGGTAAAAGAAGAGCACTTATACCACCTAATGTTGGATATGTCAACCAGACCCTGAAACCAATTCCAGCTGAGGTACTTTTTGTCCAATTTACTGCTTGAATGTTATAAGAATCTTTAAGCAACATATTCTCTTCTGTCTTAGTCCAACTGCTACATTATCATATTGCAACAATTGTTACTTTTGAAATGGAGATACATGCTGTAACGTCCCGAAACAGCGGAAGATTTAAAATTTTCAAAATAACCATCATAACAGACAACTCAAGCGGGAACGTCACTAGTATATAAATATATAAATCCGGGTGCACCCAAAATACAAGGAGTTTCCAAAAGAAGTACAACTACAATACTGATACAATGAAATAGAATACATGTAGTCGTACGGTCTAGCAACTGCCGAAGAGGATCCAACTCCAAAGCGCTCCGTCCTCGGTCACCACCCACCCGGACCTACTGCGGTCCTGAAAAAGATGCAACAACAATGCCTGAGTTTCCAGAAGGAAACCCCGTATGCCAACTCACCTATATGCATGCATCACATAATGAACCTATCATACTAGTAGCATGTCATGACATCAACAGAAATGGAAAACAGTTCCCCCGAAGGGTAAAACAGGACATCAGTCCGACAATCAATCATCGGGTCTCCCGAAGAGACCTACTGCAGGCACATGCAGTCTAGCAGCCCGCGACATCGCACCCCCCACACGCGGTTACACTACACAAGGGTTCGGCAGGGAGCCTCTGTCACGTCTACGCGCCGATAGAAACAGATCTGTAAATCTCAGTGGTCGGGGCCACAGGGACCAACGGGGTCGTCGTCCGGAAGGTATAACAACATCATCTCGGTAGGTGCCCAGCCGAGGAAAACAACATAGCCGGCACAGCCTCGGCCCAACAATCATCATCGCCGGCACAACCTCGGTGGCATCACCGGCACAGCATCGGTGGTCCAACACAACGTCCAGCACAACATCGGACGGTCCAGACCGAAGTCTGCCAGGTCACGGGCTCCACGAGCCGCGAACACCAACTGCGCTGCTATAAAAGCAGGGCAGCGACCTCCGTAGCCCGAAGGCCGGTAGTCACCTCACCCAACGCCAGTTGCGTGCCCGCACAACATCATCATACATTGGGATCCGCGATCCCTCAGGCCTGCTACGCTACAATGAGTCTAATCAATCATATCTCATAAGTCCCACTCCATATCTGGAGGAGACGCATCCCGAACACCCACACCCTTCCACCCGGCGGTCCCTGGGCAGGCACGCAAGCGCACCCACCGTCACCTCCCGGCTCACGCGCAAGGCGAGGACACGGGTTTCCGTGGACAGAGTTGGTATTCACAACGGGACCCAGGAATTCAGTTCTGAGCAGATTCGGTCGACCGAAATAGTCTAACCGGTCGACCGTTTTCACGAGGAATTCGGTCGACCGAAAGTCTGAATCGGTGGAACTCACTGCGCAACACTAATTCCCAAACGGTCGAACAAAAGTCTAAAACCGGTCGACCGAACGAGGTCAAAATCCGGAGTCTGGTCAACATTAAATTCCACTCTATCGGTCGACCGACTCAGGGGTCTCGGTCGACCGAAAACATACAGGGTCAACCTATCATTCTAAGTCATATAATCGGTCGAACGCAAACTTCCAACGGTCAAACAACATACAACCGGTCGAACACAATAAGAAATCGGTCGAACAAATCATGCAATTCTACTCAGTACACTTAAGTTCCGGTCGAACGACCCAAGGAACCGGTCGACCGAAAACAGGCAGAACGTCCCAACTCACCAACAATATGCACGACCGGTCGACCGCCACAAGGCATCGTTCGACCGGTGAAGGTTAAAGTCGGGCAAAACACTACATTCGGTCGACCGCCCGAAGGAACCGGTCGACCGTTGGTCGTCTTCAACCTCGCGCCAACCGAGGTTTTCCACGGAAACATCACCGAGGAGGCCTCCGACCTCCCCGTCCGACCAACACAACCCTTCACAAGGGTTAACAACACAACAAATCACACTATCAAGTTGACATACCTTTCACCCGCGTGAAGTCGACGGTGCCGGAGCTCCTACGCCTCGCCTCCGGTAGACCTCGATCACGCGCCGTGTCTCTCCCGCACGAGCACCTTCCTCCGTCGCCGGTGACGCCTCCTCTGGTGCAGCCGAAAAGAGGAAGAGTGAGAACCAAGGTGAGTGAGGAAGAAGAGTTGGAGAAGAAGAATGGAGGAGAGAAGGTTTTTGCTTTTAAAACAAAACCCAACCCAAGACAACACTCCCCACCATCCCCTACACTCCTAGCCCATACCTCCCTTACCTCCCATACCCTCTCGCATCAACCCCACCTAATCCGGGATTAACCCTCTAATCACGGTTTGGGTTCTAACACATGCTCTCAGGCGAAGTACCAATTCCTAGTCACATAGGGAAAAATGTTTCTAAAGATATCCACTGAGCTACCATTTTGTCATGAAGCAAATGGAACAAGTTGTAATACTTTTTAATAACCCTTGGTGCTAACTCGCCAAGTCGAAACCCTGTTGAAGTAGAAACCTAAGTACCTAACGAATAGAAAGCGATGAATATGCGTGAAGTATAAGAACTCTCAAGGATTTTATTTACGAAGACATCAGATTCTGTTCAGTAGTTTCATTAGGAATGTGTTTGCTTTCCATCCTCACTGAATGTCATTTACAAGTTACAACAGAAGTAACGAGCATTACACTTGAAACTACATTTTGTAGCTGTAATAGAATAAGAGAAGCACGCTCATTAACTAGAGAATGTTGCTGCTTGTTTGTAGTTCGGTCCTCGGAGAAGCTTGTTTGCTCATGCTGGCGAGCCATTGGTGTTTGAGGTGCAGCTTTTGAAGGTTCTCACACCCTAACAGAGATGACAGCAACTTCCATTTGCAATGTCGTTTCTGAGGATCTGAAGTGAAGGCATCCACTGTTTCGAAAGTTCGTGATGCAACACATGAGACAAGACATTTCTGTGTTAAATTCATTGTCGATTCTGATGATATACTCATAGTTAATGCGTTACCATATGTTGTTCATATACAATGTATTATAATTATACTGTTGATAAGACTCGACCTTGGTCGATACAAGTAGTATCCATGACAAAACCTTCAAACGCCAAACTATTTCGAACGATTTAGGAATTTTAACCTCAGGATCACGATTTGATGACCATTGGGGAGTTTGGGGCATGGATGTTGGCAGTACCTTCATCCAAGTCAGTAAGATTAGCAAGTGATGTTTTTTAACCAAAATTATCATGTTTCCTCTGTTGCCCGGGAAGTCAAGACTCAAGACGTTGAACTAAATATTCACTGGTGAAGCCAGAAACTCAAAATTATGACTAACCAGCAACGAAACTCAAAAATTAAGTAATTAGTCAACAACAATGAAACAAACCAGCAAAACCGAACAATTTATGATCATAACAAACGTAGAAAGGCAACAATGATATAATTATTCTTACATCTTAATTGGCAACCGACTTGTATTAGAAGCATCAGATCGGTTTCCACAGTTACTATATGTTTCAAAGACCAGTGGCGTTTTGAGGATAGTGTAAAAGTTCAGCATCAGATGGTGATTGAAACAAATATGAATGGACAATAGAAGAGCAGAAATAAAACACAAACTTCAAAATTTGTTACTTGGTACATAGATTACACAAAAATTTCATTACATCTCGTTGGAACATAACTCATTGAACAACTAATTAGAGATGTTAGTATCTTTTCTAGAGTACAACTCAATTTCAAGACAAAGTTACACAACTACATCATCTGCTGGTGAAGCTCAGCATCCTGCTGGGCAAGTTCAATCATCATAGCCTCGTCGAAGAATTTGTTGATGCTGACGTCCTCGCTCATACCCTGCAAGCACCAGATAAATGTTTTAGTAATCCTGCATGAAACCACAGCGGGCTAGAGCTAAAGAACTTGATGAACGTCACAACAGATTATCTGCACTCACCTTTCGACGCCTCGTCTTCACCATAAACTCACGAGCAAGATGTTGAATAGGTGCAGGTTCAAGTGGTCGTAGGACAATGTTTTTATCAAGTGGATCACCAGGAACAATAGCCCAATGATCAAAAACAGATACACAAAAGGCTTGTCCTTGAGTATGGTATCTCAAGTCAGTTTCAAAGCCGAAGGATTCAATCACTGGTAAAAATGCCTGAAAATTTTGAGAAATATATATATAAAATCTTCATGATATCAAAGTTCATAATTTATCCTAGAAAAAAACAGCTACGAACCTTGACAATATAAGCAGGGGTTCCAGGCTGAGGCACGTCTGCAGTTACATGTCCACGTCGCCGAGATAAAACAGTGTAGATTGCTGATACACAGTCTATTGGTGTCTGAATCTGAAAACAAGTTAATGTGTTTAAGTAACGTTGATACATGACATGAAACAAACTATAATGTATTAACACGATGTTCAAGAGGTTAAGTTAAAGCTACATTACTACCTCTATATAGTAAACTGGCTCCATAAGCCTTGGAGTGGCCAAGAGAAAAGATGAGTAAGCTACACGTCTAGCAGTTGGAATTATCTGACCACCACCACGGTGCAAAGGCTCCGGAGCAATTGATGCATCTAAAATTTTAAACTTCACATTCCTAATAGGCTCGTCACAGAGAGGACCTTCTCTGGCTCCCCACTGGAATCTGTTGCATTTTCATGCACGACTTACTCATCATATAAAATATGTTAACTCAACTACATAAACCTGCTTAAGTAGTGAGATGAAGCTTGAAATAGCAAAACTGCCAAAAATGGTAGATGAGACCATGTCAACTTACCCCTGAACTATGGAGTCCTTGACCGCATTCAACAGATTTTTGTCAACTTCAGTTGGAAGAGTGTCATCTAATAGTATGTTGGGCCCCTACACAAAAATATAAGGAGCAAAAAAAGTTCAATAACTATTACATCTCCTCACAACCACAGCATTATGGAAGAATCAAGCACAACTTATTTCCTCATGTTTCATGGCATAAGAATAAAAGGTTCAACTATCAATCCCCAGATACCACAAAATATAGTGGTCAAACTATATTATATCATTAATGATAATAAAAAACTATAATATCAAATTCTAGCATGATTTGAGTGTGACAAAAAAGAAACCTGAGATTTGAAGCAGAAAATATAATGAATTATACCTGTTTATCGGGTCCAAATGCCCAGATGGAACGTGCTGCCAACAAATCCCACTCGTATTTACTCTGGAAAAAGTCACCAATCTTCCTTCTAGGCCAATCAATGCTCACAACACCATTCTCAATATCCTCGGCAAGACCTCTTTCTAGAGGCTCTGCAAGCTGAGGTCATACAAACAAAAGGTAAACTTACTGAAATGCAATTGTGTACCAACAATGCAGGTGAAAAAGAATGAACTGGTCTTGACCAAGTGAACAACGTTAGAATGTATGGCCTACCATGGTAATCTTATTTTTCTTATTAGGTGTTTCAGCGAAACATTTCATGGAAGAAGATTCAACCACTGTTTCACAAAATGAAACCACTGGATCTGCAACCTACAAAAACCAGAAAGCAAAAATGAGGTGGATTGTGTGTTTGTAATTCAAACAAGGAATTGGGGTGATTGCCAAGAAAAATGGCAGCATGAATATTTACCTTGACCTCAACTTCTGAATAGAGTTCTCTAAGGTCCTTCACGATAGAGTCCAAGTATATCTCTCCTGTGCCTAAAATTGTGTGTTCCCCAGACTCCTCGACTTTGGTGATGGCTAAAGGATAGCTCTTGCTGATCTTCCTAAGGCCTTCAACCATCTTGGGTAGCTCACTGGGATTTAAAGGCTCGGTTGCTGTCTTCACAACTGAGAGGGTATTAAACCGGAGGGGGCGAAAGATGTAGACATCTTCATCCAAGTCTAAAGGACATAGTGTAGCTGTTTTCATGATTGAAGCATCAACACCTTCAATGAGAACCCATGAACCAGCTGGTGCCTTGCTAATAGGAATACGATATCGAGCTTGATAAACCCAGAGCTTTGTCACTTCCTTTATAGTCATATCTTCTTCGTCTTCTGGTGAATAACCTTCTCCCAGTACTCGCAAAGTCTGACCAGTCTGGATGGTACCACTATAAACCCGTCCAAACGCATCAAATACGCTGCAGTCGGATTTGGGATATAGCTTGGTAATATTGACCATAAGAGGACCATAAGGGTCACAGTTTTTCATTGCTTCTGCGATCATTGAATCTTGAGGGCCTGTATAAATGTGTTCTATTTTTCTAGCAGCAGCATCTTTTGCAGAAGGAATATGTGCAACAAGCATATCTGTGAAACCAGTAGAAGACCCAAAAACAGAGCTGCAAGCTAACCTCAACAATGGCCGGACATTTAACCTGTAAGCTGCATTACTCAGGGTCACACCCAGTTCTGCAAGAGTTGTTTCAACACTCTTCTTGTGTTCTCCAATTACTTGACTATAAATTTTGTACAAAGGTTCAAGAATGAACTGTACAAATGATCTTTCTCCACCAGCCATAGGAGGTTTCTTCTTAAAGGTTCTTGTATCGGGATGGTAGTACATATCCCCCCAAAGGCGAGATGAAAACTTTAAATGATCAAATGCAACTCCGTGGAGTTTGACGTAGAGTTTTGCAAAGGACTGTAATGTGAAGGACCATCCAGCCGTAGCACTGGCAAAGCAAACATTACCTGCAGCCGGGTCAATTACTTGCGTACCTCCAGCAGTAGTTGAAAATGCAGAAATAAGGTCGTTTATCACTTCTATTGTGTGCCTTAGTTTGAAATATGCATCAGTTGGTGGTAATCTCAGCTCTGTAATTAGCCTGTCAACCTAGTACAATCACAATAAGGATGCATAAATATGAAACCCTTAAGAGAAGAAAAAAGTACACGTAACCAACCACTTTTGTTTAATGAAGACAAAAAAGGCTCAGGAATCACCTTATTTATCACAACCACAATAGGGAGCCTTTCTTGTATGGCATGGCGTATAGCCCTCTCCGTGTTGACCTGCCCAAAAGAAACAAAAAAAAGGTTCCCAATAATGAGCACATGATTAAACAATACTTACCATTAGATGAAAGTGCTAAATGAAATATTAACCAGATAAGCAAGGCAACACAGATGTGTATTACCATACACCACTGCTTATACGTATTTTTGTTAATAAAATATCCATAACCTGCCACATTCAGCCCATGTAGCAACAACTCTTCTCACCACCATGGGGCCATGAAACAAGTTCCATTACAAGCAAAAAGACCAACAAATAAGCATGTCATTGTGAGGTGGAAGTTGCCTGTTGATGCTATTTGAAATGTTAGGATAAAATTACTGTTTAGTATTCATACTTTCCATTAAATCTGACTTAACCTTATCTCACAGCTCCAGTTCTACGGGATATGTGAAGCAAAAGCTAGCGGAAAATGCTAGCTTATGGTTCTGACCACTTAAGAATGGAACCTACCAGCGTATATTCGTCTAGTCACCATTGGCAGTCTCTACTCCACCATTCAAGTTCTTTACAAGCTCAACCAAGAGCAACAGACATATTGATATAACACAAGTATTTACGCATGGGTTAAGATTCATTATTTGAATCTAGGGCCCAGTGGGAATATCATAATAATAATCTTTCATGTGTAACCGCAATCATTACCATGTGTCAGCCTACCAAAATATCATTCTCGAAGCAGCTCTTGTCGATGTAATATATTAATATCCATGTAGATTTTACTTCCAAGCTAAATCACGTTCTACACAACTCCAAACTACTTCTGATTACAAAAAAATGAATTATTTTTCGCATAGGAAAGTTGGGCTTTACACGACAAACTCTCGTCATTCATTTCCAGCCCTCTACTTTTAATTTGTTAAGCAAGTGAAACTTATTCTTCTTTCCCGTTCAATGCTCTACACAAACTACAATTCAGATAGTAATCAAAATGTCGACTTTACACGAAAACCCCGAAAAACAAAGAGAAGAGAGCATCACCATAACACCCTCGGCAGCATCCACAACGACCACAGCCCCATCGGCCAACCTAAGCGCAGCCGTCATCTCATCCGAGAAATTGACATGCCCAGGCGTATCCATAACATTACAAAGAAACGACTTAGCGTTCCCATCCTCCAGCACAAGAGAAACCGGCACAGCCTTAATCGAGATCCTCCTCTCTTGCTCGTCAATCCTCGTATCCGTAAACCTCATATGCCTCTCGTTCCCGGCCTCAAACGTCGCGAACCTATGCGTCTGCTCGACCAACATATCCATGAGCACCGTCTTCCCGTGATGCAAATGCCCGACCAGCGCGACGTTTCTCACGAGCTTCGGGTTCGACGCGAGCCCGAGTAGGAACTCGGTGGAGACGTAAGTGGAAGAGTCCTTAACCCCGACCTCGAACTTAACGTCGCGGACAGGCTTGATAATCGGCTGCTCGAGGGGCTGTTCGTCCTCGTCCATAACGAGCGTCTCGACGTCGTCGCCGTAGACCTCGTCGGCGGTGGGGTAGTACTTCTTGTCCTCGGCGAGGACGATCTGAGAGGAAGGGATGTCGGAGGAGGTGTCCATGGGGTCGAGGGTGGGGCCGAGGGCGGAGGTGGGAGGAGGGGATGGTGGTGGGGATGGGGAGGCGGAGACGGAAGAGGCGGAGTCGTCGGAGTCGATGTCGGGGCCGATGTAGTTTCCGAACTCGTCGTAGAGGGTGTCGTCCATTGTGGCCGGAGTTAGGGTTTGGAGGAGTGGAAGAGAGAGAGAGAGAGAGAGAGAGAGGTCTGGAAGAAGAGGATGCGTTTGGGAGGAAATGGGGTTAGAGTTGGAGGTCTGTTAGGACGTGTCGGTTTGGTTACGGATTCGGGCCCAACGCGCGGATTGTATTTCGATATAAGTATAAAAAATTACACATAATTAAAAAATTATACTCGTATATCTGTGCTCATATACCAGATCTATAAATCAGGAGTAGGGTTGTAAATGGGCGGTTCGTAGACGGTTATAAGGTTTACCCATGATCCTACCCGACTAATTAAACGGTTCGCGGTTCGGTTTGAAACTCGTTTATTTTTACATCTACCCATGAACCTACCTTTTTGGGCTGTTAAATGGTTATATGTTTAAAAGTTAATGGATACTAAAATTGATATAATAGTTGGGTAAATGGTTGAATGAATAAAAACTTGTCAAACTTGTTAAAAACATCATAACATCCGTAATTTTATAATCAAAACCTCCCAAAATTCATAATCTAAACATCAACAAATTCATATAAAACAACATCAAACATCCACACAATACAACAATTATATGTATATAGTGTATATAACAAAATATTATATATATTCATTATGTTTCGTGATTAAACGGACGGGTTAAATCATGTAACATTATCCGTTCATTTATTAAACGGTTATGATTTTTACAACCCGTGACCCTACCCGTTGGTTCGGTTAGGACGGTTAAACGGTTGTTATCCAACCCATTTACAACCCTAATCGGGATGTATGAGTATACTTTTTACCCATATCCATATAATTGATTACCCTGTAAAATATGTGCTGAATTTTATTTATAGTATTTCATGCTAAGAACGGTTGGTTTGTATTTCTTATGATTTTTGGATGTTTAAACACGAGTTATTGTTATTTCATGCTTGTTTTAAATAACAATTTTATACAAATTATCTTTAATTGAAATTTCTATATGTTATCTTTGAACATTGCACTGTATGTACCTATTTATTAAGCGGATGTGTTTGAGTATGAATTTTCAAGGCCTAACATATACCCATGTTCGTGCCCAGGCGTGCGTGTACATGACCATGCGTGCCCCGTATCCGATCCGGTAACACGCTAACCCTAGGAAGCTAAAAATCACAAATTTCCCTCCAAACCCCATTAATCCCATCACTCCACTTCCCCATTCAAACTTCCAAACCCACTCCACCCGTCGATGGCGACGAGCGAACAAGAGCCGACGACGACGGCGGAGCGGCCGGTGGAGGACCAGACAACGACCCCCAGGACCCGTACCAGGCGCGTCAGCTTCGCCGACACCACCCTCGTCCGCGTCTTCGACCGCGACGAGGACTACGAGACCCCTCCCGACTCCACCGTTGGATCCGCCGCCGAACCCTCCCGTCCCGTCCCCAGCGAGGAGGAGCACGACTTCGTGCCGGTCGTCAGGGGCTTGGAGGATTCCTCTCCCGGAAGCGCCGTCGGCTCCGTCACCTCGAACGATGGTATAACAAACCCTAGTTTTTTTATGGTTTGGTTTGATGTGCTTCCGTTGGTTAGAGTAGAGTGAGAGAGTTCGTTGCAACTACTTTTTATGGCTTTCTGCATGTTGAAGTTACCTGGAAGGTTTATCACTCTTTTTACCTTGTTTCAGTTTGGTTTTATTAGTTTTCAGGAAGTGAGGGAAAGTTTGAAACAAATTTGTCATGTCATGAAACTTGAATTATAGCTCCAGGATTTTTTATGGTTTTCAGCATGTTAAGTAGTTATCCAGAAATTCTATTTATCCTTTTCTTTAGTTTTGTAAACCAATCACAACCTAGGTGAGACTACATGGAAATGGAGTTCTGGACTTCAAAATGACTTTTGAGTGGTTGGTTTGCGAGAAAGTTGAACTTTGTGGGATGGTAGTAAAATTTGTATAGTAGATGACTTCCGTCACTTCCACATGAATTAGTTGTGTAATTGTAGATCCCAAGACTAATAGATCCCAAAATATGTAGAATTAACTGTAGTATTTTGGTTCTGAACATAGTGTTAAGTTCGAGTGTTGTCTCATCCTGCATTTTGTTTTTTGAGATCTCCATATTTACTGGTTTGTCTAGTGTGGAAATGAGAAGAACTGAAAAGGCTATTTGAACTTCAACTTTTTTTATATTGTGGAATTTACAATTGAAAACTTCTTGCAATTGATCATTTTAAAAGTTCTTTTTGAACTCTAGTTCCCTAAATCAAAGGTGTTTATTTAGAAAATAAGATAACTAAATAAGCTGATGCTTCCACTGACAACTTAAAATCAAGTTGAGAACTAATTACTTGACACTTGAACCAATTTCTGTATGCTAGAGTTTCTTGAACATGACTTCTTATACTGAGATAGTTTCCTCCTACTCAATTATAACTGGTTATACTTGTTAAGTGGCTTTAGTTATTTCAGTAACTTATACCATTGCTCATTGCAGACGAGTATCTATTTGGACCAGTTTCATCAAGTTTTATAAGGTCAGGGCAGTTGTCAGAGGCATCTGAGGATGATCACCATGACATTACGCTGGACTCAACGACTTTCTCATTGCATTTTCGCAATGCATTGCCTTCTGATGATCAGACTCTGGGTTCTGCTGGAAGCCTCAGAACTCCAACTGGGGATTCCTTTTCTGCAATCCTAAAAGGAGCAAGGAAGCAAGTGCTTGGTGGCACAGCAATTGGTGAAAGTAATGGCAGTTCCAATCATATGAGTTTTGTGTCATCTAGTAATGAATATGGTTATGGAAAGCTTTCTTCATCAGATGTTTCGTTGTTTCAGAGAGTCAACGAGAGTCTCGGTTTGTTTCCCCCAAAGAATGACAACAAGGTTTTGTCATCTAGTTCATGCAATAACGACCCTATTGAATCAACATTATCTGAAAACAAGAGTTTGGGTGAATTTCCCAATGCCACTAAACCAACTAATAGGGTCTCTTCTGATGGGAAGCCTGCTGATGCTCATGAAATAAAGCATGGGCTGAGTATGTGTTTAAGTACACCAATCAGTGAACCTAACAGTGTAAGCTGCACCACTTTTGTTAGGGATGATGTTTTAAGCAATTTTAAGCTAAATGTAGCTATTGGTGACGTTACTTTTCAGAAAATCCATATCAGTTTCTTTTCATAATCTTCTAGTACGCTTATAAGCAAATTTAAGCTACATTTCTTGTGCTAAAAGATGCTTTATCAGCAGATCCATCATAATTTTTTTAAAATTTCTAGTGCAGTATGAAGATAATGATTCACCACTAAGCGAGTATTTGGCAAATCAGTTTTGGAAATTGTTGGCATAAAAAACCCACGTGAGAACAGAAATAAATAATCAGCACTAAATGAATAAACAGTGTTTTCGATCAGTATTTTATTACCAGCAAAATAAACAATGCTGTGGTATGTTGTGAAGTTTATTTACTGACACTACAAAATGCCAAATTAATGATGCATTGGAAATTATGCAGACCTTTTTTAAAAAATATATATGATCTTACTGAAAGTTGAAACCATTGTCATGCTTTTGTTCCTTGTTCCATGTCTCTGTGCATTGGTATAAAATATCTTATATGTGTAGCTTCCAGCATTGCAATTTCATCTTAGGCTAGGATCATTGGAACCATAAGGCACCTGATAGACATGTGTGAGATGTTGTCTATTGCAATAATGCTAATTGACTACCTCCCTAAATGAAAATCGATTTGCTACCATTTATGTTATGACAATTTTCAGGATGCAACACGACAAGGTCCACACAGTTCATTTGCTTCCCCTCCACCTGTTTTGGAAAGACCAGTTTTTGTGGCGGAGTATAGTTCGAAAAGAATATACGAGAGATTTGGAAGGCCATCTCCAAGTGCTGGTCTGCAGAGTCCATCTCTACCAGGAGGCTCTACGTCTGGCTTATCCGTTAAACAACAAATGTTATCTCTTGTTTCTTCACCTTCCCCTCAAATTCAACCGGCATCTGCTTCTTCTGTAGCACATTATTCTTATTCATCGCCCATAGCAAAAGACAGCAGTGGTGGGAAATCATCAGCTGTCAGAGATACCATTTTAAATTTGAAGAGGGACAAACCAGTGACAGCGGGGCTTCTCAAATTCCAGTCTCCATCTTCAAGTCCCCATTCAATGTCAGAATTTCAATCTGCTGGTACCAATGCAAATCTCTTGACCTCTCCATGTGGAACTATTTTTGTCACAGCAGCTGATGGCCATACAATGGCTGTTCCTGAAAATAACAGCAGAAAAGTAACCTCTTGTCCCCCAGAATTAGTGGAAAAGATGCCTTCCCAAAGTCAAAAGGTCGACCTAGCTCCCCATGTGGATGGTTCAACTTATTCAGTTTCTGTCCATGCAGAAAAAGGTAATCTTTTTCCTATATCCAGTAGCTTCAAATTTCCTATTGCTGGTGAAAGTGAAGGGCTGAACAGGTGGAGTCCTATAGTTTCCAAAGACAGCCCCTTGTGCAACAAGGAAATGGAAAAACAAGTAAATGATGCTTCCAACTCAAATGGCGAGAACGTAGATTTGAGAATAATCCAACAAAGGGACAATGTCGTGAAAAACTCACCTAAAAGATCAGAAACAGTTCATATTGCTGGGGCAGAGCCATGCCAAATGGCAGATAAGGATTCATTACCAACTCACCATTTTAGAGAATTAAACAACAACCCGATCCAAGCATCTCAAATTAGTAGTTATGACAGCCATCAAGATCCTGGGGCATTAAAGAAATCATTTCTGGTGTCTGTTTCTGATAATGTTGGAAACAAAAGGACAAGTGGTCATTTATCCAGAGATGGGGATCTTATGAAAGAGACAAAAAGGATGCAGATGAACATGCGCATATCTGAACTTGAGCGTAGGATTTCTAGCTTTTCCGAGAAGCCCGGCATTGTAAAATCCGAACTATGTAAAGGTGGACACATGATACAAGTAAAGCATTGGAAAGATGTACGTCCCTTAGCGTGTATTTTTTAGTCAAGCTCTTCATGTGTGGTTTCTGGTCACATTCTTAACTATTTTGCTTCAAAGCTCATAACAGGTTTTCTCAAATATTTCAAGCATCATTGAGAAGCTTCATCTCCCAGTTGATAAGCTGAATTTAGCAGAGGTATGGTGCCTATGTTGGTGTTGCAGAGATTAGAGATATTTAATGAATGATTGTCAGTAGTTTGTATAACTTTTTCTGATGGTTCTGATTGAAAATTTCCTGGTTGAAGCTTGACGTGTTTGAACATATTTTAAATGATTTTCGGAGAGCTAGAGAAAGCGAAAGGCTATACAATAACATTGTCTCCCTGGTATGATTTCAAATTTTCAATTTCTTAATTGAATCACATTTTGACTTTATATTCTCTGATAGATCTTAAATTACACGTTTTGGCACCCTTTTGTTTCTTCATTATTGTAGGGAAAACATGATTATGCCATTGATGAACACCAAAGAAGGTTTGTATGTTTTGGGAGTTGGGAAGCAAGTTCTTTGTGTGATTTTTTTGCTTATTAGTCGTCTTCCATGGTCAAGTTGGAGAGAACAATTTTTGACATTAAACTTGTTAAGGTCTTGCAGGCTAGCTGAAGCAAAATATTTCCAAGAAATGGTTATGTTCAAACAAGCAAAGATTCAATTAATGAAATCAAAGCGTGATCTTATGCTTGTGAGTCTGCCAATTTATATTGCTATTTGATTTGATTTTAGTCTTTGTGGGCCATGTTTACGCTACCTTGTGTCACAGAAAATGGCGCAAGATTTGAAATGTGGAATCGAGGAATGTCACAAATTGAAAAGCATGGTTAACCAAAAATCTCATTTTCACAATGGAAAGTGTACAACTATGAATAGCTTTTCAAAAGTCAATTCAAGCATTAAAAATCAGGTATGTAGCTTTTATCTTGTTTGGTAATCAAGTATACAAGTCCATCTAGAAAATGTGATTTTACATAATTCCATTTTCTTAATTTATCCGATGGTTTGATATTGTCATTTTACTATTGGTCATGCAAGTTTGCACATTTACATTTATAATTATTGTCAAAATTTTGTGTACACTAAATTTACCCCTATAGTTTCTAAGAATTAGCGAGTTATAATTCACCACTTTTTCTTATAAAAATTTAAAAAGCTTAATCTTTGCCACTTGCAATTGCACAATGGCTCCTGCACATGTTGACATGATATTATGAAAACATTGTATTTGATGTGATGTTAAAATTTGATACTATTGCAGTGTTGTACACTTGTACCAACATTGTTGTTGCTTATTTGGTTTCCTGTCATGTTAACTACCATCTCCCTTTGCATTTTCACCGTAGTCTTCTGACCGTCATCAATGCTTTCCTTATGTATCATTGTCATCTCTTCTCATGATCTAAGCCAACACCATTTTTTTATCACTAATGCAACACCATTCTTTTTTCGTAAGGAAAAGCTGAAGTAGTTTCCCATGAGAATTGCTTTCCTCTAAATGAAGATGAGCTATACCAATCAAGAAAATAAAAAAAGAAGATGAGCAATTACATTGCTACGATCTGAGATATGTGAACCCTTATCTAAAAGTAGTACATGGTAGCCCATATTTCCACTGTTATCACCCCTCCAGAAGATCTCTTGTTGGTCTCATATATTATATACTTTTCGAAAACGGACAAGCTAATACATATTATAAACCTTCATGCATTGGATAAACAAGTTAACCTTCTGGTTTTCACTAAGACGTGTCCTTGCTTTTATATTGTTCATTTATTTAATTAATCTCTTAAAACTTTTGCCCTGCCGACTTTGTATCGTGAGAATGCTGGAATTTCTTTTTGAAACAATCTATTGTCAAAACTAATCAGGCAAATGACAAGGTTGGATCTTTCACTTCGTTAACTTTGTGATATCCACCTCTGTTATTGATCCAGTTTCTTTCTCCAAAAATTTTGTTCTTCATATTGTATCTGTTTGGTGAGTAAAATATACATATTCTTACAATTTTGATGATGAAATATTTTTTTCTTACATTACTAGCATTCACTCATTGTACTTAAAAAAATGAAACAAGATTTTTCCATGCATCCATTTATTGCTTGATCTCTATGTCATGCCATGTTGAAGTATTACGAGGAATGCCTCCCATTGAGATTGCACTTCCCTCTTCATGAGTGAATAAGTATGGTTCAGCTTTTGACACCTTGGTAATTCTTTCATTCTAACTTGACCCATCTGTTCCTATTGTATCAGATTACACTGAAAACAGTGGAATTATATGATTGGCACTAGAGATATCTGATTTTTGTTATCCTTGTGCCAAATCCATATGCAAACTCATTCTGAATATGTTCTCCAATATTTTATTTCGCTTGCAGCAATTCTTTTTCTTATTGTCTCTGGGTATTAGCCGTGTCCGAGTATTTATTACTGAATTTTTATTTCATTCTGGATTTTGGGAGTTTCATAGGAGAACTTTGTTTCCTACAACTTTCAGGAGAAACAGAAGAAAGTGGCCTTAATGAGGAATGAAATCGCACAGATTGAAGAAAAGTTGAAAGGAATAGTTTGCATTTTTGAAGTTTCATGTAACATTAAAGATAACATGAATTTTGAAGAGATAGTCGGAGTAGTTTCGGATCGCTTGAAGTGGCTAAGATTGTGCAGGAGTGTTTGCCAAGATTTGTTGGTAGTCCAATTTTTTCCGTGATCCCTCTTGTTCCAATGTTTTTTCCTGTTTGGGTATAACTTTGTCTTGAACTTTTTTTTTCTTTTTTCCCCTCCAGCCTTGGAAAGTGGTTGAAGCTGTCCATCAGAATAACGAATGTCACATACTGCTAGACTATAAAAATCTTCTTACCCAGAGGTTCCCTGTTAGTTTTTTTATATTGTACTTAGCTGATTTCTGCTGACCATGATAAGCCCCAGCTTTTAGCCTTTTCCCATCCTTGTTTTGACAGGTTTCGTGTGAAGGCTCTATCTGGTTCATGCTTATCATTTCAGAACTTTGTCAATACAAACAGCATCGATAAGGTTCTCATTATACTTCTGAACTTTCTTGTGCCGTTATGTGCCTTTCTGTTTGTTCATCTCTTCTCTAAAAATAGTGTTTATAGCAGAGGTTTCCGAATATGAAAGCTTCAATAGCTTTCCATTATATATTTGATACTGAAGATGTCTGCACGTTGGCTGATTTGACTTGCATTAAGCAACACAATCAGGTACCTCATTAACTTGTTTGACTGGAGAATTCATCGTACTTATTACCAGCGTGTATCCATTGAATTCTTTCTTTCTTTTTATTAGCATCCTCAATAATTTTGTCAGTGTTTTGTTACCAACTTATTATAGTGCCTTTTATAGCAAGTTGTTGTTGCAACCACTATAGAATCAACCAATAGTCTGGTATTGCTGGGATCAGAATATAGATGATCGCAATTCGCATTTGATCTGAATAAATTATCACAATTATTGGAACAAGAACAAGTGTGGATTTTCAAGCCAAAAACTAACTTGTAGATGTGAGAGCTCACATACCCTCATAACCCCAAGGCACATTCTCAACTTTACCAGTTTGCCAGTCATTGGACTTGGAGTTTGGATATGATTTAGCATCACCTCATGCAGTCATTTTGTCAATAAGTTGCCAATACAATTGGCAATTCTTCCTAGGCTTCGATGCCCACAATCATGTAGATGTCAGATGATATGAGTATAAGCGATTGGCATTTTGAATGACTGCCACGGTTACTTAAAAATAATTAAATAAATAAATGAAAGCTTTCTGTAATGCAAAGCTACGTATCTTTCTAAACTGCAATGAATTTTTGGGGAAGACGCTTCGACGCTTCAGCTGATCTAAATGCTCAAAAAATTGGAACTCGGTAGGAATGTTAACCATTATTGATAACATCAAAGATATTACTTTTTGTATGATGTGTATTCCTCGGAAAACTGGTCTTTTGTTAGTTGCAGTCATCTACTCATGTTTCCTACCATATCATTTCCCTCTGATTGAGAGTTTTCTTCATGTAGAACACAAGTTTTATATTTGGTAACCTAGTAGATTTGCTTGAAGAAGTACAAGAATCGGTTATAAATTCCTCCAATTTGGTGTCATCAAGCTTTTGTTATCTACCAGGTAAGACCCCTTAGTAAGTTTTTCTGCCTTAAATGAGCCTCTGTCCATTCTTTTCCAAGTATGTATGAAAACTTTGGTATGACAATTGCATCCATTTATATTTTATCCTTTTGTCATACTTTTAGTAGGTTGTGGTGGAACCCTAAACATCAAAAAAATTCCTCTAATCGAGGCACTATTTTCTGAGCATTTTTGTGTGTGGCAATAATAACAATTTCCTAGTCCCAATTAGCAGATGGTGCTAATGACATTTTTGTTTTCTTTCCAAATTGAAATATAATGCACATAAACAGGTCCCACCCATTCATCAAATTGAACATTAAAAGTTATGTCAATAATGATATTTCCTTGCCCTAAACCCACTATTCTGTGGAAATGAAAATACCAGCTCATTTTTGCGGACTATTATCATCGGCAAGGGAACTGGAAATGCTTACTTTTTGCTTTGTTTGCAGCTTGTAAGTTAGGGTTGGAGCTTGCTTTTGTCAACCTTCACAATGGCAGGGAAGTGATTTTGACTCTTGATATGAGCAGTCTTAAAGGGTGGGTAAAGCAATCTTCGCACCCTTATTATTCTGTAAATCTTCAAGTGATACTATCTTTTTTTTCAACGATCTCATGCCTTCATCTAAACAGGGGATATTTTCCGTCTGAACCGTCTGAATTACAAGTCAATGTATCTGTCGTTCGAAAGGCAACACCTACAATTTCTGATGAAATCATGAGCGCGATTCACTGTCTTGGGAATGGACCTTCGTTGTTCACTAGGCTATGTGAATGTGTATCACAAGCTTTTGAGTCTACACTGTAGCACTTATATTCCTTTACCTTGTGTATTTCTGTTGCTCACAAGCAGAAAAAAAGAGACTTTGTCTATGGTAGCTTAAGGGTTGTGTAATGAATCTATAATGATCCCTAACATATATTAGGTTCACAGCCTTTAAGAGCTTACTAATCATCGGGATAGTGAATGGACAAACATGAGAAGATGCACAAAAAGTGAGTTTGTTGAGTTGTGTTCTCGTATCATTGACTACTCTAGATTGCAGTTGAAAGGTACATCTCATTATCTGCCGATTCGAGCATCGCCATTACAGATTATCATTCAAATTAGCACCAGACTGGAAAGCTTTTTATCATTGTCACTACTCTAATTGTAGATGCATGATATCAGTCAAACCCGAACAATAACTAGTTAATTGCGTGGATCCAACCATGTCTTAGTGGACATTATCCAGATAGGGTTGCCACGTTAGACGGAGATGGAACTCTTCTGCACTTTTTAGTCCAGTATAGATCGAGTGACGTCACATGGCCCTGATTTTAATTATTTTAATCAATAAATATATTCTATTGTTGCTTAGAGCACCCTTAACGGGTGCTGGGGGCCACGTGCTGCCGTCCCATTCGTCCGGAATTTTTTTTTGTTTTTTTAAGAATAAAGATTATTTATATATAATTAGGATAATGTATTAATTAGGTAAATGAAATTTAACTAACTAGGTATTACAAAATATTTGAAAAAATATTTTAAGATTAATTAACAATTTTTTGATTTACTTAGATATAAAAAAATTAAAAAAATCATAAACAAATTAAGAAATACAAAATACAAATACAATACATATACACTTCGGAAACAAAATACAATACAAGTACAAAATACGAAATATTGTAGGACAGGTTATTTGCTGAACGACAAGAAACAGCACGCAAAGATGTAGAACGTGCATTTGGAGTTGCAAGCGCGATTCGCGATAGTGAAGAAGTCATCTCTTGCATGGAGTAAGATTCTTAACAAAATAATGACAGCTTACGTTGTAATGCATAATATGATAGTTGAGGATGAACGTGGTTCCTTCGGTAATTTTGGAGATTCGAACGAATTTGTTCAGGATCAACCTGGAAATTCCATGAACGACGCAGTTCGGTATTCCACTGACCGTGTATTGGATATTACCAGGTACTTGAGAAGGAGAGATCAAGTGCGTGATCGCACCACACATTTGAACCTTCAAGCCGATTTGGTCGACAATATATGACAACGCTTTGGAGAAAATGCGTCTTGATGTATTTGAAGTTTAGTATTTAAGTTTATTATTTAAGCATGTATTTTTAGTTTTAGTTTCTAAATTTCCGGTTAATGTACTATGTAATGTGGTTTTCTAAATTTTAATAATATTTTCGTATTTATTAATTAAATGTTAATTAAAAACGAATGAATTGTTGATATTAAATAATTACGATAATGATTATTAATATATTTTGATGATTGTTGAAAGAGTTTTGGAGAGATGAATAAAAATAATGACGTGACAACAAATACTGTAGCGTGACTGAGTGGATTGGATAATGATTAAGGATTTTGTAGGGGGGTTGGTTTGTGCTGACGTGGCAGAGAGAGAAGCTGACGTGGCTGAGAGAGAAAGCAGGGCGCCTGGAAACTGCCCGGGCGCTATTAAGTATGCTCTTAGGACACCTGGTTTGCTAAATATTAACCTTGATCTTTTTGGGGGATAAAGTATCGTTTTCATTCCAATATAAAGCCATGTAACCACAACCCATACATCAAAGAGTTCAGGTAGTTCCCAAAAATGGGATTGGGATACAAAAATAGTGAAAACATAACAGAGTTCAAACTAAAATAAGTTTAAGTGAACCAAGGGAGTAGATAACAGAAGTGGACATCAGCTATTAGCAGGTTACAAGCTCGCCCTCAAGCTTCCTCCCGGTTAGTGTCTGGTTGATTGTCTTTCAAAACCGGAGCTAGCGAAACCTCCTCAGGAGCCTCCTCATCGAGCTTAGCCTTTGCTTCCGCATCGAAGTCAAGAGACGCAATGCTAAGGGTGGACATGATGTCGTACCTTGCTTTTTAAAGTGCTTTTGAAGAAATGAAGGCATCTCTAATATGTTCTAAGTGGGTACCTGCCCAATTAATTGCATTATCATAACCCATTAGAACCTCAAGGGAGAAGGAGGGATTCACTTCGCTCGTAAAAATTCTATTGTTTCTTTCCAGCCACACGTTTCATAAGATTGCTTGAAACAAGGTGTTTCGAACCTTCTTATCAAGCTTGTGTTTGTTGAGGGTTGATTTCCAGAAGGTTACATGGTTACTGAGGGGGGTGTTGATGTGGAGGATGTATGTAGCTTCCCAAAAATCAGCCACAAAAGGACATCGAAAAAAGAGATGTTCTGTGATCTCAATTTCAATACCACAAAGTAGACATAAAGGATTCCCTAACCATCCTTTCTTTTGGGAGGTTGTCCATTGATTGCATACGATTGTGGAAGATCAACCAAGTTGTGATCTTTATCCCAAGGGGAGCGAAAGATGTCCAAATTTCCTTGAAGATCGGGCAAAGATGGTCCCTTTTCGAGATGCAAGTGTAAAGAGATTTTGAAGATAAATTTTTGGAGGATGTAAAATTCCAGTGTCGTACATCTGAGTTCAGAGACGGTGAGAAAGCCACGAAAGTGGTACTTATCAATATGCTTTCGACATTTTGTAAGTTTGGATTAAAAATTGTTAAGCCTAAAAAGTCCTCGAAGAAGTCAGCCACGGAGCTTACCAAGAGGGTCATCAAATATCCAAATGGCATGCCAATAGAAGGTAGTTTTGCCATTATTCATCACCATGATGTTGTTGTTACAAATGAAAGGTAACCACCGTAAAAGTTTTCTCCAGAAGATCGAGATGGTTTGAGTAAATGAGAGGAAGTTTCTCGATCTTCCTCTGGGGGAATATTTTGTTTTTTTACCAAAGTTAGCCAAGATGGTGTGTCGAGATAAGGGACCACGACTTCTTAAGTCTCAACGCAATGCAATGATATTTCAGGTTTATGATCTACATATCCAACCCCCAGCACTTTTGGGTTGACAAAGTCTTCTTCCCCGTGACCAGTGGCAGATCTAGAACAAAATATCAGAGTGGTCACCTCACAAGACCCTTATAGGAGGACGTGGACGTCAATGACGTTCTACCTTTTTAAACTTACGGTCAACTCATTTTAAACATTAGGTCCTTAGCGGAGAGGTATCCCGGGGACCTGCCCGAGTGGTGAAACAGGTTGTTGGCGGTCCCATTCGTTGTGGGGCACATGTCCTTATTCTTTGGGGGTTTTAATTTATTAATAATGTTAATATATTTATTTTGAAGTCATTTTAAATCTTTTCTTCTTCTTCTAAAAATATGTTTATCATTTGTTTTGCCAACAAATGACGTCAAGGGAAGATAATGTAGTGTGTGTGGATAGGGGTGATCAAAATCCAGTTCGGACCGATTTTTGGACCGAACTGGACCGATTTTTTTTCGGCCCGGTCTTCGATCCACCATATTCCCAAAATTCAGGTTCGGTCCGGTCAGGTCCAAAACCCAAAAAACTCAAACCCGGACCGAAACCCGAATATATACCCAAACCCAAACATCCAATTCCAAATCCCTAACATACGTTACTCCTCTTCACAGAACTTCACCCAAATCCTCCCGATCCAGACCGACTTTTGCCGGATTTCGACCGCCTTTCGTCAGATCCCGACCGCGTCGACTCCAACGTCCAGTCCACCCTCGACTCCGGCCTCCCTTCCGATTTCCATCCACAATCGATCACCTCGACTACACCCTCGACCGCCTCGACTCCACCGTCTACTCCGCCCTCGACTCTGGCCTCCCTTCCTATTTCCAACCGAGCAAGTGCATATGTATGTCGTTTGGATTATCTCATATTGTTCCTCCTTTTTATGACATTACTTCTTGTTTTTGTGTTATCAAACTGTTTTGAGGCTCCTGTTTGGTTAAAATAAAAAAACCATGTTTTAAATATTTGTCCAATTTCTAGTCATAAGGGAGAGGCTATTGGGAAGGCGGTTGAGGATTGTTTGATCGTTTGGGGTTTAGAGGACAAACTGTTTACTGTGATTGTTGACGATGCTAGTTCCAATGACAAAGCATGCACACGTTTAAGGAAAATGGCTCAAAGAAAAGGTTGTGTTAGTGATGGCAAATGGATTAATATGAGATGTGTTGCACACATAATAAACCTCATTGTTTGGGATGGTCTGAAAATGAATGAAGCAAAGGTTGTTTTTGTTGTTGTTTACCTTGAATATGTGTTTAAAGTATTCGTGCTGGAAAACATACATTCGGTCGACTGGAAAGGCGTTCGGTCGACCGGATGTGTGTTGTAATTGGTCCAGCAAAAGTGCTTGTCCATTTATGGTCGACCGAAATCTAGGATTCAGTCGACGGAGCACACAATTGGAGCTGGGCAAAAGTGTCTGTAGTTTTTCGGTCGACCGGGATCTAGGATTCGGTCGATCGGAAACATTCGAGGAGCTGGGAGAAAAATGTCTGTTGATTTTCGGTCGACCAGAACTTAAGTGTATGGTCGACCATGTATGCACTCGAGCGAGCCAGAAAAGTTACTGTCATTTTTCGGTCGACCGGTACTCCAATTTCGGTCGACCGGTAAAAGTTGGTTCGCGATACGGTTATTGGATCGGTCGACCGAAGCACTCGTTCGGTCGACCGTTTGGACGCAATTCTGCCCATGTTTTGCACATTATTTCACCCGATTTTGGTGCAACTTATACTTGTTTTGGCCTCATATATAAAGGCAATTCCGTCCCCTTTGCAATAGAAGAACAATTAGATTGTTTATAATTGTCCACTTTTTGCATTCTTGAGAGAAAAGAGAGAGAGCATCATTGTGATTCAGTGAGAGAATTTTGAGTCTGGTGTTTCGTCATTCGTTCGTGACTCCTGTAAGCATCTCTTGTGATACGTTTCTCTATAGTGGATTTGGAGTTGTGTCGTCCGTGGTTTTGCCCGCATTGGGTTGCCACGTTAAATCTTGCGTGTTTTGTGTGGTTTAGTTTTGGATTTGTATTTTGTTCTCAAGTTTAGCCAATTGGATTTTCGTTTTGTGTTCCGCTGCGTATTTGAGTTTGGTTTTAATTCCTAACATCTGGTATCAGAGCATTTGGTCCGAATTTTGGGATTTTTTCATTGATATTTTTGTCAAGCACTCATGGCGAATCATTGGAAGATTGAGAAGTTGAGCCGAGATGTGAATTTCGGCTTGTGGCAAGTCAAAATACACGCAATCCTGGTGCAGCAAGAGGTGGAGAACGTTCTTGAGGGCATGGACAAGTTACCCAAGGAAATGTCCGATCAAGATAGGCAAAAGCTTGATCGTAAGGCGATGTCAACAATTAAGTTATCGTTGTCTGACGAAGTTCTAAGAGAAGTGTTGAAGGAGAAGACGACTACAAGTATGTGGAAGAAATTAGAGGAAGTCTACATGAAAAAGTCACTTGCAAGCCGGATTATCTTGAAGAAGAAGTTGTTCCTATTCAAGATGAAGTCGGGTATCTCCCTTCAGCAACACTTGGATGATTTCAATGCAATCATCATGGACTTGGAGAAGGTTGAAGCAAGGTTTTCTGAAGAGGATCAAGCGATCCTTTTACTTTGCTCGTTGAGTTTTCATATGATCACTTCGTGGAGACGATGATGTATAACAGGACCGACATCTCTCTTGCGGATGTCAAAAACGCACTCTCCTCCAAATCTGACAAGGAGACGAGATCTGATGGTTCTGAGTCGAGCAAAAGTGAAGCACTTGTTGCTCGTGGTAAGGGGAAAGAGAGGAGTTTCTCAAAGAACACCTCTAAGACCAAGTTGATGGACAAAGATATTAATTGTCATTACTGCAAGAAGAAGGGTCACAAAATATCAGAATGTTTTAAGCTACAGAACAGAGAGAAGCAGAGGGGTTCTATTAGTGGTGATCAGTCAGGTTCGAATGTTGCGGAGTCCGATTCTGATTTTGTGTTGGCAGCTACAGGTTCTTCTGAAGCTTCCGACGGTTGGGTTATTGACACGGGCAGTACATTCCACTTAACTCCGAATAGACAGTGGTTTTCATACTATGAGACAATGTCAGGTGGAATGGTTATGATGGGCAATGGCGACAGGTGCGAGGTTGCGGGAATTGGTTCTGTCAGATTGAGGACCCATGATGGCCTAGTCAAGATTTTATCGGATGTGCGATGATTGATCGTTTTATATTTAACCGCAAGTGCACGGCCGCGTTGAAGCGGTGGAAAATACGGGTCGTCCACTGGGAGGTGTGTCGACACTTGGTTTGTGCGAAGGCGAGAGGTAAAGAAAGGGAAGAAAGGTTGGTTACACTAAACTACAGTAATGTGCAAATGGAAATGGAAGAAAAGCAAGAAAACTAAACCCCAAAGGGGGTAGAGAAATAATGTGAACATAAAGAAGTGTGTGTGTGTTCATTAAGCTCCTCACAACATGTAGTGCATGAAATCATAAAACTACATCCAACTTTGCCTCCACATGAATTAAGATAAGACTACATCATTAAAACATACAAGACAATAATTGGAATGAAGCTACATGAACTCAAGTATAAAGACTATACCCTACTATGCCTCCACATGAATTAAGATAAGACTACATCATTAAAACATACAAGACATTAGCTAAGGTAAAGGCAACAAGAGCACATACACTACAAATTGTGTTTCCAATATTAACTTCATCTATATCCTAACCTTATCATTCCCCATAAAATAGGTCCACTAATCAAAGCATAAGCTAAGCTTCATTCAAGAGCATTAGCATATCAAAGATAAGAGTGAAATCTCATTAGATGGTTATGGAAATCATATAAAGCTCAAGGGATAAAGATAACACACACTTAATACACTACATGATTATATCACATATTTCTCCACCCCCCAAATGGGGATGAAACTACTCACTACTCATTACACTAACTATATTAGCAAAAGAAAGCATAATACTGAAATGAAAGTTAACTAAGAAGGCAAGAAACATTAAAGAAACATAAAAGGCAAGGAAAGACTAAACAAACATGCACAAATTAAAAGACAAGATTGAAAGAAACTAGAAGAATTATTTTATTAACAAATGACTCACATTAAAGGTAGCATTCTTCTCCACCTTGAGTTTTTGCTTCAAGGCTCACTCCTTAGTAGAGAGAATGCCACCAAGCAATGGGTAATTACAATGGAAGGTGAAGAGTTCTATTTATAAGCATGGAAAAAACTAATCGGGGACAATCCCCCGATGTGGGACTAAACCAATACCAAAAATAGCCTAAACAAACCATAATATACGTCCAGGAGAAAACGTATCGGATCTGGAATGATCCAGACCGCCAATTGGCGGCCTATAGGATCCAGATCCGTCTGGATTTGTTTGTGAGCTTTGCTTGAAGTGTGTCTTGGTCTTGGATGCATCTACTCGGTCTGTTGGAGCTCCGACCCGAATCGAATTGCCAAAATACTCCCCATGATGGTGTGGAGTTTCTTGTTTTGCTCTTAGGTCCTTTGGTCTTACGATCAGGTCATTCTCCATTGCATCTCAGTCCCTAGGTCTCACAATTAAGTCCTTCTTTCCTGCTTTTGGGTCCTTTCATGGCTCTTCTCTTCAAACCTTTTTATTCCTGAAAACTAAACATAAAACTCGTCACGTAGCATTGCTTAGGTGTAAGATAATAGATATAAGATACAAATATGAGCATGAAATGATGTCAATCAAATACCCCCACACCTAAGTTTTTGCTAGTCCTGAGCAAAACAAAGAAAGAGAAAAACACACGAGAAACAAGAAATCCTAACTCACTTTCGTAGGAATCACGGTTACACTTAGCACGTGCAACAAGCTGTTAAACCTCCTTGTTGCCGAGGAGGAGGAGTGTTGTCTCCTGAGGGGTTTCAGCGGATATACCCACAAAATCAGAACAAGATGCATTATTCAATCTAGACCTCGACTCGTTGGAAATATTTTGTCGATCAATGGACATGGTAATCCTACGGGCCGACTCTATAAAGGTAATCAGTCCACACCTAGCCTAATAAACCATTCGTGTAAGTTAAATAAGGAATTAAGTGAAAGACATGGACAACCTCAACATCCTCAAGTGCTACAAAGTGTAAAGTCCATTAAGGTTCTTATTACCATTTTTTTTCCTTTTGTTTCTTTTCACATTTTTTTTTTCTTTTTCTTTTTATTAGTTGGAGCTTCATTCTCCCAGGGTCAGGTTTCGTGCATCATTGCCCATGATGACTTACACTATCACGTACACCTTTCCCTAAATCTCCACATAGGGCAATCCCTACCACCCGTGTAACGGGAGTTCGGTCGGCGCATCCCAAGTCAGATGACTCGAAAGCACCAGGCACAAAGTCCCCTCAGACCTACTTTCCCGAGTGATAGGAGCCGTGTGAGAAGAGAGAACACCTACTCACTTATTTCTTATCTACACATGAACCAAAACCCCTACACTAATGTCTCACAACAGGATTTAGAGGGTCCTTGACTACAACAAACTTCCTTAAGTTAACAGACACGCATTATTGACTCACTAGGTTCCGGGTGGACTTCTTTAAATGTTTGAGCACTGAAACCCTATGATTACTCACCCCAAGGGAAAACTGGGGTGCATCCTAACGACTCGATAAATCCTAAAGCCACAGTACTAGATATCCTAATGCATCAAGTTCAAGACAATTTTGGGAGCTTTCTTTTTACTTTGCCTCTCAACGGTTTTGCACATACTAACCACACGCAAAACCCACAAAACATTTTCCTTCGCAAACACATGAAGATTTTGAAAGAAATGTGAAAATTTTAAAACACTAGGCAAGCAAAAGAAGACAAGTCACCCAAGGATCATGGCAAGCAGATATATCGATATTAAATGCAGCACACTAACATGACCCTAAAATGCAAACAAAAGAAAACAAAATCAAAGGAAAAAGACTCAACTATGTACATACGTAAAACACCCCCCACACCTAGTTCATGCCTTGTCCTCAATGAATGTGAAAAAGAATAGATCTCACTAACGTGAAGTACAAATGGAACTTTCTGCTATGTTGATGGACACAACCTAAATTCCCTCAAAACCTGTGAGAAGCTAAAGAAGGGATACAAATACGTGAAAGAACCGGGGCCCAAATACACAAGGGTTGGAGCCCACAACAATCGATGCTCACTGAAGGAGTCTTTTATTGTACTTTTTTTTTCTTTTTTTTCTTTATTTATTTATTTATATATAACTATGTACAAACATAAGTTCCCATCTTCATTTGTCAAAGACATCAAATGGGAATCTCAAGAGTGGGTCAATGCACTTGGAAAGGGAACATGACACCACGCGGGGCCAGAATACGCATGCGTGGGCCCCTTTCACAAAGAGTACCAGAAGAAATGAGAGGTTCATGAATTGGACGCAAAGGTGTCTTATTCAAAGGATCAAACTGAAAGAGCTTGAACCTCTCGAGAGTTTGGGAAATAAGGGGCAACGGAAGAAGAATCTCTCCCGTTGCGGAACTGAAGTTATGATCATCAATTCAAACTCTCCAACCAACAGGCTGGTGGGTCGGAACGAGGTCAAGCACCTCGTTGTGCATGTCCAACTCACCAGGAGAACATGAAGTGGGTCTCATACCTAAGGTATCCTCCAAAAAACTCCTAATACCCTCACGAGCAATGTAGTTGTTTGATGTTCCATCATTTCCAAGATGATCAAGAACACTAGTGAGAGGCAAACTCTCACCAGGTTGTTTGAAATTGAGGGGACTAGGAAGCTCTTGCTCCACCAGAGGTGAGTCCTTAGGAGGTACAACAATAAGATCATGTGGCTCAAGGGCCACGGGACAAGAAGATAAGGCACAATCCTGTGCCGACTCATAAAGAAGCTGGTCCAAGTTATTCTCAATTTGAATCAAATCCTTCACTAAGTGATTGGGAATTGAAACCCCAAGTCCCTCAGACTGACTAGGAGTTTGACTTTGAAAGGTTGTGTTTTGAATTTGTGGATGTGGTGGTGGTTTGATATCAAAAGAAGAATCCTCATGTTGACATGAAATGTCACTCGCCTCACGTTCACGTAATTGCTGCGACATTTGACTCACTTGCAGTGCCATATTTTGTATGGACTGTTGAATGGTTTCCATGACCATAAGGAAAGTTTGTTTCGAGGAATCAGGTATGTGGTCAACTATGAGGTCCAAGTCAGAGCTTGAGAAATTTTGGGGTTGGGTGTTGATGGGCTGAGAATGAGTCCAATGATTTGAAGTGGGGTGTTGGTAGAATTCGGGGTATTCGAGAGGAGGATACTGTAGGATTTCATGTTTAATTATACATATATATTTTTCGGATTTTTATGTATAATAAGGATCAATTTTCAATTTTCTAGAATTTATTGCATGCATCGGTTTGTTTTAACAAACTAGTTTCAGAAACTCTATTAAAACAAACATAAAGGAGCTCCGAAATTCATACCTAGAAGTTCTCTAAAACTTCTCGAAGATTCGGAGACGGTTGGGATGCTCCTCGCTGCGCCGGATGCCTCCGAGTATTCACCAAACTCTAAACAAGATCGGAGAGAGGGAAGCTAGTCTCTCAATCTCCGATAGGGTTTAGAATCCAATTACTAACCCCTCTTTAATTCCCTTGAGAAGATGATCTCTTAAGAACTAAACTAAACTTAAGAATTTATGGAATTTTCGTGGAGAATTAAGGAGAGAGATTTTGCATGAAAAGCAATATTAATTAAGATGTAGGAAGGCAATGAGATAACCTCTATTTATAGGTTCTCTCCAAATTACCTATTCATGTGCAACCTCTTGCCCATGATTTCATGCAAAATTCCATCTAACCATCCATTATTTATTAATAAATAATATTAACCACGAATTAAATCAATTATGGACCAATTCCATGCATGATCTAATTAATTCTTAAATTAATTCTGCAGAAAACCGTCTGGACCGGTCGACCGTTACTGTTCATCGGTCGACCGGTACTGTTCATCATGGACCGGGTACTGTTCATCGGTCGACCGGTTACTGTTCATCGGTCGACCGGGTACTGTTCATCGGTTGACCAGTACTATTCATCGGTTGACTTTTGCACAGTACTGCAGACTGGTCAAATTTTGGTTTAACCCCTACAAAATTTGACATTTCGGGATTAGTAGTAAATTCACAACTTATGTAACATATTATCCTATGTAATGTCAACTCATTACACCCCATAATATTACATCACATATGAATTTAATTTAGATTCTAATTATGTTATTAATCACAACATAATCTTGATTTTGCTTGTTCACCCCATGTGTCATATTTTCTACATGAAACCCGACACATCCTTATGAACTCAAAATCCCCATTTCTTGTTTCCCAGTTTTGTGGTGTGACCTATGGGAGGATCTAAACTAAGTTGGCAGTGACATTAAAGGCTTAATATCACAAGCTATAAGCGGTATCTAGCTACACATTATAGCTCCCAATTAGTTAGATGTCTTAATTCCACTCGAACCAAAACCCGATCCACTTAGTGATGGAGTGCATCACTTGTGTCCGTCCCTTGCCTCATGATATTAAGAATACACACAAAGTAGTATTGTGTCATCTTTGTATTAGTATTCATTTCTTGATCTCTTTAAGCTAGTTATAAATATGTGACTTAACTCAAATCACATTGTGCACATTATAACTTTGCTTTATCAAGGGGCCCACTAATATCATCACTCAATTAAGAGGGGCAATGATAATCTTTTGACTAACTATCTTCTCCAACGAAAGTTATACTTAACCAACCGATGCCTTTACACTACACTGATCGATAGTTCAAGACACTGATCTAATTAAGTATTCCTTAAGTGATCAGATATAAGTCTCATATCAAAGGACCAAAGACACAGTAAAATATTAATGACACAGAAACACATTTCTATAATATTTTACTTATTAGGTCTATTCAGTATACAAAAGTAATATTTTCCTCTTTTGCATACCCGTGTCGTCACTCACTTGTAGAGCTACAATGATCTATGACCAACACGACAATCTTAACTCGGTAATTAATGTTCCATGTTAATTACCATGATTGCGAATATCTTTTGTTTTATGCAAACCAATATCTTTTAGAGCTCTACGGTTAAGGACCAAGAGCCTCTTCCTTAACACTTCTAAAGGACGAATAACATAAACAAGGAACAAAATGATTTCTCATTCAATTCATAATAATTGGCATTTAAAAGTAAAACTTTTAGAATACATTCCCTTCAATCTCCCACTTGTTATTAAAGTTTTCTTTCTCATACATACTCAATGCATAAAACAATAATAACTAGGGTAAACCCCATTACATATCAATCATCAAGCCAATCTACATGGTTCCTCAATCCCATGGACTCGAAATGCATTTCGCCCTTGGCTTGGGATAAGGGTTTTGTGAATGGATCAGCTGTGTTGCTGTTGGTGTCCACCCATAACAGATTTATTTTGCCTTCGTCGATGAGGTCACGCGTCACGAAGTACTTACGATCCATGTACTTCACTTTGTGGTGTGATTTGGGATCCTTGATTTGCGAGATAGATGCACTATTGTCGCAAAATAGCTCTATTGGTCCCTCGCTCGAGGGAACTACTCCAAGCTCTTCAAGGAACTTCTTAATCCACACTCCTTCCTTGCTCGCTTCAGCGACAGCCATCACTTCTGAAGCAGTGGTTGAGTCGGCAGTAGTGCTTTGCTTCCAACTACGCCAACTCACAGCTCCACCATTCAGAAGGAAGACGTATCCTGACTGCGACCTTCTATCGTCTGGATCACTCATGAAACTCGCATCCGAGTAACCTTCAGCTATCAATTCCCTTTGTCCTCCATAAACAAGAATCTTATCCTTAGTCCGGTTAAGGTACTTCAGGATATTCTTGACCGCAGTCCAATGCTCAGGACCTGCGTTGGATTGGTGACGACTTGTCACACTTAGAGCATACGAGACATCGGGTCTTGTGCAAGTCATCGCGTACATGATCGACCCAATTGCAGAAGCATAAGGGACATCTTTCATGTACTCTAAGTCCTTACGTGATTGCGCACGTTGAGACTTCTTGAGTTGCACACCCATACTCATTGGCACACTGCCCTTTTTGGAGTTGTTCATCTTGAACCTTTCCAAGACCTTGTCAATGTATGCACGTTGACTGAGGCCAATGAGTCTGCGAGATCTATCTCGATATATCTTGATTCCCAAGATGTATTGAGCCTCACCCATGTCTTTCATCGAAAATGCAGATTTCAATGAACTTCTCGTTTGCTCAAGCAAATGAATATGATTGCCCATAAGCAATATGTCATCGACATATAGGATTAGGAATACTACATGGCTCCCACTAACCTTCTTGTATACACAAGGTTCTTCCTTACTTTGAATGAAGTGAAGCTTCTTTACTTCCTCGTCAAAGCGTTTGTTCCAACTCCTTGATGCCTGCTTCAATCCATAGATGGATCTTTGAAGCTTGCATACCCTCTCACTATTCTTTGGATCTTCAAAACCTTGAGGTTGTACCATGTACACATCCTCCTCCAAGTTCCCATTCAGGAACGCCGTTTTGACATCCATTTGCCATATTTCATAATCGTGAAATGCGGCAATAGCGAGCATGATCCGAATAGACTTGACATGGCAACCGGTGAAAAAGTTTCATCATAGTCAATTCCTTGAACTTGAGTGAAACCTTTCGCTACAAGCCTCGCTTTGTAGGTTGTCAAGTTCCCATCCATGTCCATCTTCCTCTTAAAAACCCATTTATTATGAATGACCTTTTTCCCTTGAGGAAGGTCAACCAAGTCCCATACTTGATTATCATACATGGATTCTATTTCGGATTCCATGGCCTTAAGCCATAGTTTGGAGTCTTCCCTTTCCATTGCTTCTTGGAAGGTTAAGGGATCATTGGTATCTAGTACCATGATTTCATGAAGTCCCAGATATAAATCGGGTTTCTTCCTTTCCCTTGTTGACCTTCTAAGTTCTTTTGGTTCTTCTCGTGTCTCTCGAACTTCTTCCACAATTTCTTGAGGAGTGGGTTCACGTTCAACTCTTGAACGTACACTTGGTGGGGATGATTGAGTTTCTCTCACAATTTCTTGTGATAGTCTCTCGCTCACGCTCCCACTAACCAAAGGAATCTCGGTTGGGCCTTCATGATCTTGAATGTCATCATTCATTTCATGATCTTGTAGAGTATCTTGAGTTTCCTCAAGCACAACCCTACTCCCACTACTTTTTACTCTTTCTAGAAATTCCTTTTCCAGAAATGTGGCATCCCTCTCTACAATCACTCGATTGGAGGTGATATGCCAAAAGTAGTATCCTCTTGTCTCACGAGGATAACCAATAAAGAAGCACTTATCCGCTTTTGGTTGAAGTTTGGTCGACATCAATCTCTTGACGTAAGCCTCACAACCCCAAATCTTGAGAAAACTGAGCTTAGGTGCTTTACCACTCCATAGCTCATAAGGAGTTTTCTCCACGGACTTGGATGGAACATTATTTAATGTGTAAGCCGCAGTTTGTAGTGCATAACTCCAAAAGTAAAGAGGTAATTCCGCATGACTCATCATTGACCGAACCATGTCGAGCAATGTCCTATTCCTCCTTTCGGATACCCCATTCCACTGAGGTGTACCGGGAGGGGTGAGTTGAGGTACAATACCAAACTCCTTTAGGTATGAGTCAAATTCGGCACTTAAGTACTCACCTCCACGATCCGTTCGTAGAGACTTGATTTTCTTGTCGAGTTGGTTCTCTACTTCATTCTTGAATTCTTTGAACTTGTCAAAAGATTCACTTTTGTTTCTCATTAGATAAACATAGCCATAACGACTATAATCATCCGTGAACGTAATGAAGTACCTGAAACCATCTCGTGCACTAGTACTCATTGGACCACATACATCGGAATGTATCAAATCCAATAAGCCACTCGCCCTTGGGCCTTTCTTCTTGAAAGGCTTTTTGGTCATTTTTCCCATTAGACATGGTTGGCACGTCTCCAATGATTTAAAATCAAGTAGACCAAGAAGGTTAGCTTCTTGCAATTTCTTGATGCGCTTTATATTTATGTGACCAAGACGATAGTGCCACAAGAGAGTATCATTCTCGTGAGTGGTCTTAAGTCTTTTGTTATTGATATTAAAGATTTGTTTATTATCCAATTCAAGCAAATAGAGACCATTCCTTATGAACGCATTTGCATAGAACACACCATTCTTCGATATAGACAAACAAGAATTTGAAATATTTATATTAAAATTATCCATATCCAGACATGATACAGAAATAATATTCTTGCTAATCGAAGGTACATAATAAACATTCTTTAGACATAAATTTAAACCACTACATAATTGAAGCACCACAGAACATTGTGCAAACGCAGACACGTTCGCACCATTTCCGACCTTCAATTCTACCTCGTTCCGTACGAGTTCCTTCCTATCCATGAGTAGCTGCACATTAGAAACTATGTGAGCACAAGATCCGGTATCTATTACCCAATCCTGGACAGAGGTGGCTAAATTTATTTCAATAACAAATATACCTTTGGCCTTTTTGGGGCGCCGACGTTCAATCACTCCGTTGTCAAGGTCTTCCTTGTACTTGGGGCAATTTGGCCGGATGTGTCCTTTTTCACCGCAGTGAAAGCACTCCGTATTGGGAGTTGGAGATTTCTGAGATTTCCCCCTTGAGGCACTCGCACGAGCACCTCCTACTCCCTTGCTCTTGATTGAACCACTTTTGGTAGATTTGCCCTTTCCTTTACCAATCTTATGGCCCCTCCCATGGACGGCAAGGACTTGCTTGTCCCTACCCTTGCCCATGTCAACTTCAGCAGTTTTGAGAGCGTTGTGAAGCTCCTCAAGACTCACCCCTTTTTCACGCACGTGATAGTGCATCACAAAGTCCTTAAAGGACGGGGCTAGAGAGCCAAGAATCATATCTTCAGCAATGTCCTCGGGCATTGGTGAAGAGAGCTTTGCCAACTTCTCAAGGTATCCTTGCATCGTGAGAAAATGCATAGATACCGATGTTCCCTCCGCCATATGGCACCTTGTGAGTGCGATGGTGGTCTTATAGCGCTCCTTTCGGGCACTATCCATGAACATCTTAGATAAAGCCTCCATGGTCTTCTTGGGTTTTGAATCCAAGTATTTCGCTTGGAGCGAGTCACCCATGGATGCTAGCATAAGACCGTGAACCTGGTTCTCTTGGTCTTCCCACTTGGCCTTAGCCTCTTTCTCTTCATCGGTTAATCTCTCATTCCACTTTGGGATTGGACCTTCCAAAATGTGAGATAGTTTCTCAAACTTTAACACAATGTTGAGTTTGAGTTGCCAACTAATGAAGTTTGAGCCATCATTTGCTAAAGGGTGTTTTTCTATCATGGATCGTACGATAGGTTGGATGTTCGACATTTTTCTACAAAATAAATCATACAGGTTTTAATGCCAATTTTATGTTTTAATACACATGCATACATATATCGAATATATAAATGTAAATGTTGCAAATTAAAATCTTGCCCATAAATGCAACAATCCAAGATCCTATTAATTGTAATATAGACTAGCTAAGGGCTATCGAATACATTACAATATCAAGGTAAGAAAACATTTTCTAATCACAACCTTTTTGAATTTTAGCAATATTTAGCATCTTCAAACTCTTGTGACTCTTGTCGTTTTAATTATGAGGGAATATGACCTATCCTCGTAAGAAAAACTTTTTCCCAAAACCGAGCGAGGGCTCTAGGTAATGTTAAGAAAACTTATTTTCATTTGATACGAGATACGTTTATCTATTGTATTCACAACTAAACATACTTGGGGTTCACTAGGGTGAAACACACCTCATATATTTAATTGTGGCACAACAACAGACAACCTTTATATCTCCCACTATTCCCAAAGATAGAGGGAGCTATCTCTCGCTAAGGGCGAGCAGAATATCCCTCGATCAATGACTGCTAGTGGATGAAATAAGAAGGAAATTTATTCTTAATTTTTGTTGGACAATTTAACATGTGATTTAGAATTTTAGGTTATCATGCATATTAATATTCATACACATCCTAACATTCACCATTCATCACATGCATAGCAGAAATTATAAAACAGAAATTAAACATTCACACAATCCACATCGTGTGAGTTTATATGTTCCCTTCGATCCTTGATCCTCGATCCCCGATCCTCGATCCTCGATCGATGCGCTACAGCGGCGACTTCCTCTTGCACCGGAGATGTAGATTTTACAGAAAATAAACATGCTCCTCACATTCGATAAAAACCGACTAGTGCAAGTCCTATGTAAAAACCTTTCACATGCAAATGCAATTCTAAAGATAGAAAATATAGAATATGGCTTTTACATACATAAGCCCCTGTATAATAATAATTACATACATTTGTAGTGTCTGATTTGGAACATATAAACTCACAATCCTGCAAAGCAACTCAAGCATCCATGCACGCAATTGCTATAAACTACAGAATCTAATTTATCAATCATCTAGAATTCTCAACAATTCTTTGAAAAATATTTTGAAATCCATTAAAAACATTTTTCATACATCCATAGTTCACAAATTAATTATGAACCGCTGTTCATCCAATTTCCAATGGAAAGATGAATCGCAGTTTTTTCGGTTTTGTTGATTCTCTTACAAAATAATCGTTTGTACTTAAAACGAAATTATTGCAAGTTAGACTTATGTCTAAATCATAATTCTAATAATTATATGCCATGTTTTAAACATTCAAAACATTTAAAACGAATTATTATAAAGAATTATTTCAACAAACATTTAAAGACCGAAAAACTGGTAAAACGAATTGTTTAAATCCTAGATGGTAAACTAGATTTGTTTACAGCCATAAATCATGAGAAAATTGAACCCTATGCTCTGATACCACTGTAGGATTTCATGTTTAATTATACATATATATTTTTCGGATTTTTATGTATAATAAGGATCAATTTTCAATTTTCTAGAATTTATTGCATGCATCGGTTTGTTTTAACAAACTAGTTTCAGAAACTCTATTAAAACAAACATAAAGGAGCTCCGAAATTCATACCTAGAAGTTCTCTAAAACTTCTCGAAGATTCGGAGACGGTTGGGATGCTCCTCGCTGCGCCGGATGCCTCCGAGTATTCACCAAACTCTAAACAAGATCGGAGAGAGGGAAGCTAGTCTCTCAATCTCCGATAGGGTTTAGAATCCAATTACTAACCCCTCTTTAATTCCCTTGAGAAGATGATCTCTTAAGAACTAAACTAAACTTAAGAATTTATGGAATTTTCGTGGAGAATTAAGGAGAGAGATTTTGCATGAAAAGCAATATTAATTAAGATGTAGGAAGGCAATGAGATAACCTCTATTTATAGGTTCTCTCCAAATTACCTATTCATGTGCAACCTCTTGCCCATGATTTCATGCAAAATTCCATCTAACCATCCATTATTTATTAATAAATAATATTAACCACGAATTAAATCAATTATGGACCAATTCCATGCATGATCTAATTAATTCTTAAATTAATTCTGCAGAAAACCGTCTGGACCGGTCGACCGTTACTGTTCATCGGTCGACCGGTACTGTTCATCATGGACCGGGTACTGTTCATTTGGATTTGTTTGGATTGAGACAGTATTGAGATCAAATTTCGAGGACGAAATTTCTTTTAAGGAGGGTAGAATGTAATATCCTGAATTTTTTAGTTGAGGTAATAATCAAATATCTTAATGGACTAATTAAGATTGTTGGATGATTGTGTGGTTGTAGGAGAAGATGGAATTTTAAGAAGAATATTGAGAAGAAAAAGATGGAGATTTTGAGGCAAGTACTGATTCGTTATTCTTCAGTTTCATATCATGTATGTCTCTCTTGATATTCGTAGTTGCATGCATGTTGAGCATTAATATTGATTTTATGGATATGCATATGATTGCATGGTGGTGTTTCGGTCGACATGTCATGTGGCTGTGTGTATGTTTCTAGCAGAGCAACTTAGGAAAGAGCTGCCTAACGGACAACGTGGAGCCACCCGAGAGAGGAAAGGGCTGCCTGTCGTTAGTGTGGAGCTACCAGGTGTGCGTCTGACAGATTGATAGATTTCAGAAGCACAGGATGTGGTCGAATCTGAATGGGGGTTTCAAATTGATATGCATGCATTTTATTTGTGATGCATGTCTCTTGATTGTGCTTATTGACTGAATGTCATATTCTGTATTATTTTCCACATGATTATGATTCTGATTGATTGATGGTTAGTACTTGCGGGCTGTCGAGCTCACAATTTGTTCATTATATTTTTCAGATTAATTATGGGCCTATCAGATGGATTTAAATATCAGAGTGCGCAGCGGTCAGGATCGTGGATCGTATCTTAACGCACCGGGTTTTTCCCAAAGTTTGATTAAACTCCTGACGGTGTTTTTCCCAAAGTTGGGGGTGAAATGTCTTTGTGTAAAGGTCAATATAGCCATTTCCAGGACCTGATAAAATTCTTGGGAAATTTTCATATTAAAGTCATTAGGTTCTAATGCTTTGATCCCGGCTACGCCAAAGAGGACTAATTTGATTTCAGAGCAAGAGAAAGGAGTGATAAGGAGGTTAGTCTCCCCAATGGTTGTCTAAGGGTTTTCAAAAAGTATTTTAAAGTGATTGGCCACTTTGTTGACCATGCACTCTTTTTGGAAGCAAAACTTGTTAAATCTTAGGGATGAAATCCTATTATTTCTCTTTCGAGCGTCTTTCGTTTTGTAGAAGAAGGTGGTGTTATTGTCTCCATCTTTTAACCATTGGATGCTCGATCTTTGAAGCCAAATAAGTCTCCATATCAAGAATGGCAAGTTTGTGTTGGCTTTTAAGCTTACAGATAAGCTCCATGGTTGAGAGGAGTTGTTGCTCGGCCTTAGAATTGAGAGAAGTGATGAGAATTAAATTTATACCGCAAGTGCACGACGTCAATAAAGACGTGACAACTACGGGTCGAACACAAGGAGTGAGAGATATTGTTATTTTTGTGATTTTCGAATTAAGCGAATTAAGGAAGGAAAGAGAGAAATAAGTTTGGCTTGAGATTTTTGGTTTTTTAATTAATTTCTAAAGCAAGAACAACAAAAACTAAAAAGAAAATAAAGCAAAGATGGATGAGATTCCAGCGGGTGGGGGATTAGATATCGGGTTTTGTTTAGAGAATTCTGAAACTTATAATAAATCACATTAGTTATAAAGCATTACATGATAAATGATTCAACATAAACTCAAGTAATCAAAATATACTAACACAAAATTAGAATAATAACATCATTCTTCTTCTCATCACCCTAAATCCGTCACCCCCACCCTTTGGAGAGAGTTAGAAACTCATAGATGGAGGGAAGGAGAAGGGGTCCTAGAGAAACTACAAAAGAAAACTAAAAACACAAAATAAAAGAACAGAATTTTATTGCTAAAAAGAAGAGGAGGAGAGGAGCCCATTTCAATACATGATTCGGCCTTATTTATAGCCTCAACCGAGGATCCTAATACATAAAAGGAACGTACACGCGTTAATACAACATTGGTAAAAATTTGAGCGCACGGATCGACTTTTGTGCGGCGGAATCGCCGCATTTTGTACATGAGGTGTGGCGGAATCGCCACCTTTTTGGCTCGGAATCGATCCGGATTTTTCCTGTGTGTTTATGGTATGTTTTAGCTGTCCTTTGCGCGTCCGAATTAATTATTGCATATCTTTGGAGATCCGAGTTAATTTCTTCATATATTTGGAGATCCAAATTGATTTTTCTTTAGAACTTCTCCAAAATAATATTTTGGTACTCGTAATTTGCAGCGGTCCTCGGTTTTTGCAATTAAGTCCCTAGCTACTTTTGTGCTTAAGTCCTTGGCCTTTTTGTAATTAGGTCTGTGCATGCTTTTATGCTTGGATGAACTTCAATTTGAATCCCGATAATCTTGACTTGGTCTTTATGATAGAAATGAGTCTTTTGCACGTGTTTATGCTCGGGATATGGGTAATTTGCATTCAGGTCCCTGTATTCTGTAAATAAGACTAAACACATATCTTAGTAGCATTTATTGATATAAAATTAATCTAAATGAAAGACATATGATGCAATGTATGCAATGCATCAAGAAGCAATGCCTTCTGCAATATTTTGGAGAGTAGATTGGGGTGATGTTACACGTTTCATACTTTCTAGATTTTGTGTTTTACATCCTTTAGGAACATATGAATGGGCGGGTTTTGTTCACATGCAATAAGGATGCAATCTATAATGGCAGTTTTGTGATTAGCATTGTTCATGGTTGTGAAATTTAAAAGAGGTTGGGCCCAAATTGGGTTCGAACATATCAAGTAGAATCAGAATGTGATCCGAGGTGCATCTGATAATTCCGAGACAGTGAGAGAGAGGGTAGATGTCTTCCCAGTCCGAGTTAAAGACGAATAAGTTTAGGCGGCTCATTTTTCTATATTTTTTTAAGATTGGACTAAGTGTATCGGAAATCGCTTGGCCCATTATCGGATAAGGCATTATTTGCAATAAATTTGTTAAAGGCATTTGTAAATTTAGATGGATTTTGACAATTTAGTTTGTCAGAATTGGTCCTAGAAAGATTGAAATCTCACGTAAGAATCCAAGGACCCGAAGGGGGCAATGTTGTTTAGTTCTTTAAGGAAGTCTTCCCTTTGGAATGGTCACAAGCCAATTGAAATAGAAGTGGTTTTGGGATACGTAGGAGGGTGAGAGGACATTGCTATCCCAACCGAAGATAATAACGCCAAAGAGACTATTTGTCGAAAGAAATTCCCAACTGTCGAGGATGCCTCCTCCAATGCAAGTGAGGTGGGTGCGGGGTAGGGAAGCCAATATTATTAATTTTTTAGGAATAAAATGTTGTTAAATGGATTTAACTAATTATCAATTAATACTAATTATTTCTTTAAAAAAAAGCGTATGCGGCGGACGCCCTTGAAAGGAATGTGTTCTAAAAGTTTTACTTTTATATGTCAATTATTATGAATTGAATGTGCAAACATTTTGTTCCTTGATTATGGTATTCGTCTTTTGGAAGTGTTAAGGAAGAGACGTTTGGTCCTTAACCGTAGAGCTCTAAAAGATAATGGTTTACATAAATCAAAAGTTATTCACAATCATGCTAATTAACATGGAACATTAATTACCGAGATAAGATTGTCGTGTTGGTCATCGATTATTGTAGCTCTACAAATAATTGACGACACGAGTATATAAAAGAGGAAAATATTACTTTTATATATTGAATAGACCTAACAAGTAAAACATTATGGAATTGTGTTTCGTGTCATTAATGTTTTTACTGTGTCTTGGATCCTAAGATATGAAACTTATATCTTTTCACTTAAGAAGTGCTTAATTTGATTATTGTCAAAAGCTATCAATAAGTGTAATGATAAAGACAATAGTTGGTTGAGCATGACTTGTGCTGGAAAAGATAGCTAGTCAAACGATTATCGTTGCCCCTCTTAATTGAGTGATGATATTAGTGGGTCACTTGATAAAGCAAAATTATAATGTGCACAATGTAACTTGAGTTAAGTTACATAGTTATAATTAGCTTAGAGAGATCAAGAAATGAATATAATACAAAGATGACACATTTCTACTTTGTTTATATTCTTAATATCATGAGCCAAGGGACGGACACGAGCGGTGCACTTACATCACTAAATGGATCGTGTTTTGGTTCGGGTGGAACAAAGACATCTATGCTAATTGGGTAACTATAATGTGTAGCTACATACCGCTTATAGTTTGAGATATTAAGTGTTTAATATCGCTGTCAATTTGACTTAGATCCTCCTATAGGTCACACCACAAAACTGGAAAACAAGAGGTTTGATTTTAAGTTCATGTGATGTGTCGGGTTTCATGTGAAAATAGGACACATGTGGTGAATAAATAAAATCAACATGTCATGAGAATTGACATAATTAGAATCATAATAAATTCATATGAGGTATATATATTATGGGGTGTAATAATTTAATATTACATATGATAATATATTATATAAGATGTGAATTTGCTAAAAACCCCAAAAGATCAAATTTTGTTGGAAATAAATTCAAAATTTGACAAAGGCAAAATCAGGGTCAAACACGGTGAACTGTTCATGGTTCGGTCGACCGGGGTATCCTCGGATCGGTTAACCGAATAGGGAACGTGTAAGCGCAATTGGTTGACCGAAATTGTCTGGAGTGCCTGGACAATCGGGTTCGGTTAACCGAGTGTGCACGGTCAACCGAGAAGTAATATTTTTGGTAGACTGAAGGTGACACAGTCATCCGATGACTATGTCCCAGGAGTGATTCTGGTGGGTCAACGATCGACCGAGTAAAAGACGTGGTTCGTCTGAATTCTTCCAGGGAATTTTCTCATACGAATTCGGTCCACCGTCTAGCTCACAGTGCACCGAACACGTGTTATAACCGAACGGTTCGGTTGACCGAGTTATACTCGGTCCACCGAACAAGAACGATTCTGCCTAAGTTATTAAGAGATTAATTAAATCATGGGTGAATTAATTCCAGATTTAATTAAAACATTTTTTGTGGGTGCTTATTTGGAAATTGAAGATTAATTTTAGGATAGAATAAGTAAGAGATCATGGCTAAATAATAGCTCTTGATAAGGATGTTTTGGGAGACTATAAAAGGACCCCTACTCCTACTTGTTTAATACTAATGCAAAAATCTTTCTCTCATTAATCTCTCCATAATCACCACGAAAATCTCTTAGAAAATTTTGAGTTTAGGAGATAGAAATCTCAGGAGCTCAAAGAGGGGTTATTAGCTAGATTCTAAACCTTGTTAAAGATTGATTGACTAGCTCATTTCTCTCTAATCTTGTTTAGAGTTTGGTGAACACTCAGAGGCAAATCCGTGGACGATTCAACGGGCAACGCGACTCCGGATCTTCAAAATGTTTTAGAGAACCTTTAGGTATGATTCTACCTTTGTGATTTATTTTAATAAATGTGGGGTTACATATTATTAGAATAAACACAAAGTAATGTACATAGAAATTGTTGAAAATATGAAAATCGATCTTGTATGTTGCATAATTTTTTATAAAATATATACATACATAGGAACACGAAATCCTACAGCCCCACCACAAAAAACAAAATTAATTTTTTTTAAATAAATGAGATATTTTACCAGATTCAAGTGTGTCGGGGCGTCCGCTGGCTCCTTTCCTGACCTCCGAGACATCAAGACATTCTTCTTGATGATTATGAGATGAAGATGAAGAGAGTGGTGGTAGGAGAGTGAAATAAAGAGTTATATAAGTAGAAATGAGAGAAGAGCAAAACGGTAATTCGCACGGACGATTTAAGTAGTTTTCCGACGATAAATAACAATTCAGAAGAAGAAAAAACAGCTCTAAGAGTAGTTAGAACGGGCACGGCACGGCCCGATATCTAGATGTAGCCTTGGACCACTAGAATTCCATAACTTTTTTGTTTTTCATTTTTTCTTTTCATTAGCAAAATTCATCGCTTGAATACGAATAAAGTAAAAATCAATCGGCATGAGACATATATCATTGTAGTTGACGTAAGAGTTAACATCATTTTTGTTGAAATGTTTACATGGTTATTAGTAGTTTGAATGATTACGTTACATCTACCATTACTATCATACCACCGCGCGACCACCACTTTTCAAGGAAAGACCATCTGCATCACCAGTTTAAGGCGATGGCGAGATATCAACGGTTAAAGTTGGCCTTCAACGTGAATCAATAGAAGAGAAGGGAAAGAAATCTCTACTTATCATCATTTTAAAATATTTGTTATATCCACATCACCAACACCAACACCAAATGTTATTTGTCAACTAACACCAGGACAACCAGCTTAACACATTTACAACACCAAGACTTACATAAAGATTGGTGTGAAAGAAAAAGAAGTAAAAAAAGAACGAAATAATGATAATGTTTGAGACATAAATTGAGCCTTTTTCGAATACAATTGCCTCTCAAAATTAACATGAGTGGGCATACAAAACAAATCATTTTCTCAGAATAGTGGCCACCGAAAAATTATTTTCCATTGTCATTTTAACTAAAGCTCAACATTTAACTCACATACTACAATTCAGACAGTTGCTCGGGTCAATCCTAGACCAAGAATTCACCAATGAAGTCTCGCCAGGTGGTGGTGGGTTCAAAGGAAAATTCCAATAATTTTGTGATTATTCAAGCCAAATTGATTTATAAGAATAGCTTAGTTACTTAAAATCAATAATTCATTTTGACTAATCCAAGACTAAGAACAGAATTTTGTGATTCAAAAGAATATTTTTTAATCATCTTGAATAGGATATCCCTTCCATCGCTGTCCGCTCCGCCAAAGTTTGACGAGTTAGTGGGGCAGGACGGGTTTGTGGGTTAAACTGGTTGAGTTGTAAAATTTTATCTAATTGAATTTGTGGGCTTGTAACTTATAAGAGAGTAGAGTTTATGGGTTTTTTATGTTATTAGTCTAATACTGATTTTAATACTTAAATACTCATAATTTTGATTTGTCAAAGGAAAGTACATATTTCTTTTCTTAATCTTAAAATTATAAATATTATTTATAATATATATTATTGTACTTATTAATGTTTGAAGGGTTAGCATATTAGAATCTCTGTTTTAAAAACCGAACCGAACCGGCGGTCGGACCGGGTTGGACCATGAACCGGTAGCAAACCGGTCGGTTCGGTCAAAAAACTGGTTTCTCTCGTGAACCGGAGCGAACCGAAGAAAACCGAAAAAACCGATTGAACCGATCGGTTTTTTCGGTTTGGTCGAACCGAAAAAACCGGTTTTTTCAATTTAAACAAAATTTGGTTTTTATTGTTTTATTTTTTGTTCAATTTTGACCCAAATTCTAATATTTTAATTTTTACAACTCCTTCCCCAACCCCTCACCACACCTCCACCCTCGCGATCTCCACCGGTTCACCCCTCGTCGCACCGCCACCGCTCGCGATCTTCACCAAGGTCGGCAGACCGGCGGATCTCTAGGACAGTCTATCACCCCTACTGCTTTAGATGTTGAAGTAAATGTTTGTTCATTTGTTAGAAGAAAGACTAATATTACTTAGTTACATGTTTGTTCATTTTTTTTACTGATTGTAATTAAGTTATTTTACAAATGGATAATTTTGTTGTATTGTTCATAGTTTAGGTACTTGGTTATTACTTATTATGTTAAAAATAATAGGAAAAATCGGTTCAATCGGTCGGACCGTCGGTTGGACCGCCGCTACGGAGTCGGTTCGGTTCAACCCTCGGTTCACAAAATGCTGATGTCATGCTGACGTCATCATCGATTGGACCAGGTTGAACCAAACCGAGATGTTTTCGGTTCACTCTTCGGTTCGATTTTTAAAATATTGATTAGAATACCATCACAACTCGTCTGTTAATATAAGTGGATTGACAAAAAATTGACAGCATGGGACGAGACAGCGAGTAAAACCCCCATGCACAGCCTTTACTCTGAATTTTCCAACACCCCAAGTGGGGTGGGTACTTCATTAATGTTAATTAATACATAATTAAGTACTTCATTAGATTCAAACTTGCATTCAAAGAAAATATTCCATTTACAACAGAATGTTATCCTTCAATAAATTGATCCCTCGAACTCAAAGGGCAGTTTCGCAACTCCACCCCCACACCTCCAACTCACTTCCCCAAAATGCCCCTCTACCCCGACCATAATCACGCAACAACCACCGAAAAGGTAAAAAAGCTTTGGTGGGGTCGAGGCGTTATCACGAGGCCGGGGGTGGGGCCCACCGTCAATGCACTTTTCGTTCGTTTCTAAATCATAATTCTCATTTTTCTTCTTCTATTCTCCACCACCTCCACTTCTCTTCTCACATCCTCAATCACTTCTCCCCTCCCGTCCGTTAGGGTTTCCACCAACACCCAAATCCACCCCCACCGACTCGCCTTTGGGACTTGCTTACGCTCGGATCGACGGTGGAGGTCCTCTTTTTCGAAGATTCTGCGGTTTTCCGGACGGATTTGGTGCAGTTTGGTTCTTTTTTCTTACTGTGATATGATTTCTGTTGAGACACGGTTGGATTTCCAAAATTTGGATTTTTATTGGAGTGTGGAGTTTTATGGTGATTGTTTTGATGGATTTTGGCGAAATATCTTTTGGATATCGGAAGACTTTACAAGATTGAGCTTTTGAGATCTGGAATTGGATTTGATATTTGTTTGTATGTTGAGAATGAAGCTTTTTTCAGGAATATGGTATTTTTTGATTGATTGTTTGGCTTTAGGTGTGTTATGATTCTCAATGTTTTAGGAAAGTTGAGAGATGGTACTTTATTGTGACTTTCTTTTAGAACTTGTAGATTTCTTAAGATAAAGCAAACAACGTGCAGCAATGTACCCAAAGTCTTATCACTTATTGTTTTGCCCTTCTTCTGTTATGCATGAACACTCTGCTAAAGTTACTTTTTACAAGTACCAATCTACAAATTTAGGATAATGAATGTATGAAGAAAAGATTTAGTTACAAATTAAGGGTGACCCTATATTAGGTTTTAGAGGTGTATTTGACTTTGGCTTGAAATGCTTTTTGACTTTTTGGGTTTCTTTACGTCCCAAAGCTATGAAGCCTCAATTGTGAACGACTTGAAACCTTTTAGTGATATTCCTATTCAATTATTTTTATGTATTTCATGAAATTAATTCCAAAGTAACCTTATCATAGACATGCAATGAATGTGGTAATTACAAAAAAAAATCATTCTTCCAGGTGCCTTCAGCCGAACAAGGGAAGGCAGTATGGGCAGAGGTCAGTGCTGATTCTGTAATGTCAAATCCAAACAGAGTTGACATAAACTCATGCTTTCCAGCAAGAAAGGCTTGATCCAACGTCTCTCTTTCATTTTCAGGCTTAATTGGTGAGAGTGGTCGAGGAGATTGTCAAGATTGTGGTGTATCAGCATTGTTGTACATGGGAGAACCTCCATGCCATCCTCCTGGTCAGGATAGCTCCTCATTTCCTCAAGTAGCAGGAACCGTGCAGTCCTGCGTTACAAGGAAAAGAAGAAAATGCGGATGTAAGTTTGTGATATTAGGTTTCAACATTGGTTGGGAGGCCCTAAGTGTAGTAATAAATAGTCCTTTATGATATGATTTCTTTTGAAGGTGCAATTTTGTTCTCAGATCTTTAACTGATTTTTATGTTGAGAAGTGGCTTCATTCAAAATCTATGTCACTATGGAGCATATTTTAATCAACTTATTAGAACCTGAATTTCTTCACCTATAGTTGTAGATCAAAAACTATTCTGGTAAACATGTGGAGTATAATATTTTTTGTTCCAATGGAGAAAAATATGAATCATAAAGGTGATTCTGGTGCCTTCCTTTCTAAACACCCTGACACCTTACCTTTGCTATGACTAAAATTATGGCCGACTGAAGTAGTTCCTAATTTACCTTTGTCATCTTCTAGCAAGCCTTTGAATACGTGATGTTGGATGTGCAGTTGACTTTGGTTTTAGAATAGAATTAATTGTGTTCGTCAACCTCTACAGGATAAAGTGGATGAAGTGGTTTTGAGGTGGTTTTGCAATTGGATTTGTTTGGACTTTTTTTGGCAAGCAGATTGAGTCTCTCATTTTGTCCTTGTGCAGGTTTGAGAAGAAAATCAGGTACGAATCCCGCAAGGCCCGAGCAGATATCAGACGACGAGTGAAAGGGTGATTTGTTAAGGCTGGAGAGGCTTACGATTATGATCCACTCTCCCAAACAAGAAGCTTTTGATATGTGCACTGCTTTCTTCTTACTACAAGTACGTTAGTAATTTAGCATGTACATTTGTGAGATAATATGTTGTGGCTTTTCCAGGAGCGTCGACCTTTATAAGCTTTCTATTATTGGAAGAAAGAGAAATAAACACAGGCAGTTAGTGTCTTTGCTGCCAGTGGTTTCAGAAACAGAGCTGAATTTTCTTTCAGTGCTGAATGTTGCTGGTGAATAGCATTGCCGGTTCACAACATCCAAACAGCAGCAGATACAGACCTCGGGATTCTGCTCAAAGTCGTTTTCTTTTTATGGATCAGAACATGGAGCTGCAATTTTATTTTGTGGGAACGGAAGGACTCCTTGATCTTTCCTTGCAATACATACACAGTGTCCATTGTTGATTCGAACATGATTGTGTGATCTATCAAGTTTTGGTTCTGCTTGAGGTCTAAAACCTTGGTGCAATTCCCAAATGAAACGTCACCTCTCCTGTCTAAGCTAACAGTTTTTCTTCTGAGTGAACCATGCACAATGAATTTGCAGTATGTACCAGAAGAAAAATTAACTTGTACTTACTGCCTACGTTAAATTCATGAGTCGGGGTTGGCGGCTGTTGGAATGTTTTTTATGCTTACTAGATTGTGAAGATTCATACATTGTGTAAAAAAGTATATTTAGACTCTACAAATTGTATTTACTAAATTGAGTTTACTTTACCAAAAGTAAATATTGTGTGTGTAGTAGTCTCTGGATTGAATTTGAGGGAAACAATTTCATGTCTTGTTTGAGTTTCTTTCCGTGAACTAGATGTCATGCATGTTTAGGGCAGGGAATTACGCCAACTATGAAGAGATTTCTTGGTTCTTACATTCAGAACTGGTGTTAAACATTTCGTCTGTGGACTTTCTTCAAATTTGATCAGGAAATGGGTCCAAATTCCACCACTTTCTTGTTGGCATAGTTTGTCCCGATTCTGTTGTGTTTTATTTCCATTCAATTAGTTGTTGCCGTTGACTTGTTTGTGAGGATTCGGATGTTGTCAACGCCCGCGTATAACAATGACGTTGATTAGCACACAACATTGGTATCATAGTTAACATATAAAATGTCAAATTAATACGTGTTACATTTTAACAAATATTATCCAACTATCTTTTGTAAAAGAAAACACAAACCGAATATCATAGTTGAAACACAAATGCCAACTTGTACTTCTCCCATCTTTAACAAAAATTATCACATTACCTTTAAAAATGGAAAATGCCAACGTTGTTTAAGTGACAACATTTTAAACTACAAACCGCTAATATTGACCTAACATGACCATTTGCAGGAACAAATCTACCAACTAAAAACAGCAAATGTAATGTCTGATTTAGCCAACTTACACCAGTTAGTATCACCAATATTGTAAAAACAGCTAATCAACAGTTAAAAGAACTCAATCTCAAAATAAATGGTATTAGCTTAAGTTAATTCATCTTTCGAAACTACCACCTGAAAGTAGAAAAAGAACCACAAAAACGTCACCACATTAGCTTTCAAAAAAAAACATTAATACAGTCCACATGATAATTTTCCATCCTAAATGCAGAAAAGAATCACCGTCACTGTGATTCTACACGACAAGTGTATCCTATTTGGACTTAGGTCTAGCTAGGTGAAATTGAGATGTAACTTAGATTTTCATCCACCTAACAACTTGAGATTGTGTGAAATACAGTCACGCTACCTATTTTAATAATTAAAATTAGTAATACTAATTATCAGAAAATTAATAAAGAAACTAAGTGAAACTAAGTGAAAAATTAAAATTAGTAATACTATTTTAATAAAGAAACTAAGTGAAAAATTAAAAATCTTCCATCTTGAATTGGCAAACGAGTCGACTCGAATTTGAAATAACTTGAGCTCGAATTAGAATCGATAACTCGACTCGAAATTTTTATTGTTTAATTTATATTTATTTTAATATTTAGTAATAATATACTAGAATATGCAATACTCGAAAATTTAGTTGGACTCGACTAATTTACTCCTCTTCGATCTTCACAAATCAATTAACTAAAAAGAAAAACATTACGCAATTTACAGTTTCTAATGCAACACACGTCATTACCCAAAAAGCAGTTTTCGGTCCGATCAAGATCCAACGGTCCCAACCCACCTCCCTTCCACCTGTCGTAATGGCAAAACCGTAAAACCACCTGAAACGAGGGGCAAATCAGAACCTCCCGCCAATCCATATAACAGTCCCACCACCACAGTCTCGACCTGGTATTGGACGGAATCCGTTTCGGCTTCTCCTTCCCATCTATGGAATCGAACGGCCGGAGCAACGGCGATGACCTCCGGTCCGCCTTTCTCCAGATCTACTCCCATCTCAAGGCGGAGTTGCTCGATGACCCCGCCTTCGACGCCACCGACGATTCCAGGGAATGGATCGCCAAGGTGACGACTCTAAACCTTTTTCTTCTTCTAGGGTTTTGAGGTGGATTCTGTGGTCTGCTTTCGTACATTTTGAAAATGAGACCAAACGAATGATCGGCTAAGAGGAACTTATGATGGTGCTGTTTGTTTGAAGGATGTGATTATGTAAAGGAACTACCAAAGATCATTTGTTTTGACTTTTGAGATAGGCAAGAACAATGATCGAATATCAGCGGTCTCTTTCGTAGGGGTGTAAACGAGTCTGAGTCTAGCTAAAATTTAGATAATAAGTATTAATCTATATTATTACCAAATAGAAAGAATAAATAAATAAATAAATTGAGCAATAAAAAACTTGAATCGAGTCTTCAAGTCGAGCCTCGTTTTTCCCGAGTTCGATCCAGCTTCAGAAGAATTTTCGTTTAATGCTTTTCAGTTTACTGCTCATGAACTCCAATGAAAACTTGTCAGCAATTAATTTTCGTTTGTAATATTTTTCATTTTATTTCAATATAATATAAAACAAATAAAATATGAATGTGAAAATTCAAGTGATCAGTCATAACAAATTTCCATAATTCATCAATTTGAACTGATCAAATAAACTTGTAAGTTAATTAAAATAAACTAATCAATATGAAATTACAAACTAATCAACATGAAATTACAAACTAATCAATCTGAATTTCAAATAAATTCAACTTATAAGAAGTTGTAATCATGAAAGAGTGGAAGGCGAAATTCAAGAGTGTAAAGGAGAGGGGTCGTAAATGTGTATGATTGTATTGTTTTAAAGGAGGAATAAAGTTCTTATTAAATGTTGAAGTATTGGTTGATATGTGCTTTTATCTGAGAAACGAACATATGGTGATTTAAACCTAGAGACCTTGTTTTCTTTGAAATTGCTACCCATAGAGAAAAAAAGGATAGAAAGTTATTGCTTTGAGATAATGGTAGAAGACATAAAAGAGAGTACAGGAGATGGCTCACAGATTGTATGATGGATCTGTTTTAATTTCCAAATAAGGAAGATAAGAGGCTGCAGGCTAGGCAGTGATTATTCATTTCCATTTAGTGATTATAGTCCATAGGAATTTGTCTGTATTTCCTAACCATATTACACTTGATATAGCATAAATTCACCTAGAAAAGGTTGTAATGCTAATATTTTTCTATTTGTTACAAAGTCGAGATGCTCAAAAAATAAATTTTCTGAAGGTTCTTTTAATTTGAAGTATTTTGACATTTGTTTCATTTTTTTGAAACAGATGCTTGACTACAATGTGCCTGGCGGTGAGTGGGACCTTTCTATTGATTCTTTTTTAGAAAATTTTGCCTCCTAGTTTGTATTTCCAAGAAATGGTCAACTGAAATATTCTGGCAGATCTGAAATAATTTTCAGTAGCTAATTGTTGGCAATAGGAAAGTTGAACCGTGGACTCTCTGTGGTTGATAGCTACATGTTATTAAAAGAGGGTAAAGTACTTACTGATGATGAACTCTTCCTTGCTTGCGCACTTGGTTGGTGTATCGAATGGGTATAAGTTTTCTTTTCTTTTTAAATCATTTTAAATATTTTCCTGAACAATGGTAATAAGCGCAATTGAAATATCTTGCATACAGCTTCAAGCATACTTCCTTGTGCTTGACGATATAATGGACAGCTCTCATACACGGAGAGGTCAACCTTGTTGGTTCAGAGTTCCAAAGGTGATTGTTGCTATGAAATTATCCCTTTATAAACAACCATAATAACAACTTTTACAGTATTGGACATCATTCTATGAATAGACTACCTTGTGATGGAATACATTAATACTTCTGTAGGTCTGTGGGTTTATCCACTTGTGGTAGAACCAAACTCCATAATCACTACTTAACATGCTGAATTTCAAGTAGTTATAGTTTATAAATGGAACTTGTGTTGTTTGGCTTCATTGTGTGTAATAAATGAAATTGAAGTGAAGCATTTCCAAACTATTATTGTATGATTTAGTCCAGTTTTTGATATGCTTATCTCCTTTGTACTTCATATTTTTGTTTGATAAAAATTTGGCCCAATTTTGGGCTCTAATATAATAAAAAGCTTCACATGATAGTCTGGGTAACTCTTTGAGGAAGCAAGTGTGGGGGACTCCAAACTGAGGGATATAGGCAACTATTATATTTATAGGAGATGATGACTAATTTCATAACTTATATTGTTCCTTACTATGCATGACCTCTTGTACTAACTTCATGGATCAGGATTACATGTCAAATTGATATAACATACTTTTGTTAGAATGTGATTTAACGTACTTTTGATAATTCTAGTCAAGAAAACTTGCTTAGATACTCTACCATAATTATTTCCTGTCACTTTTATTGTAACATAAATGTTGCATGTCAAATTTATTGTTATTGAAATGCTTGAAACAGGTTGGTATGATTGCTGCAAATGATGGGATTATACTTCGGAACCATATTCCTAGGATTCTGAAAAGACATTTTAAGGAAAAGCCTTATTATGTTGATCTCCTGGATTTATTTAACGAGGTACACATTGGAACCATGTAGCCGGTGCACTTATACTCTGTGATTTCCTGGAAATTCATTTTTACAGCACGTATGTCTTCATCCAGGTTGAGTTCCAAACAGCTTCAGGGCAGATGCTAGATTTGATCACTACTCATGAGGGGGAGAAAGACCTTTCAAAATATACAATGCCAGTGTATGTCACTGTTGCTGTTCTAGTCTTATTAAATTAATTGCAAATCAAAGTCATAAATGGTGCAAACTTATTGCAGGTATCAACGCATTGTCCAATACAAGACTGCATATTATTCGTTTTACCTTCCGGTGAGATTAGGCTCTGTTACTTTGTGACACTTCAGATGACCATCAACACATACTACACTCACTTTCATTAATTGCTGCCTTAGAGTTTCTTTCTTGATTATTTTTTTTTGAACTTGCTAAGGATACATTGTTCAACAACTTGTTTATGTTCTTATGAAAAAAGTACAAAACGTGCTATAAGATAATAAAAAACAATCTGTCCTAGGCACGCGGTTTAAAACATGCTACTAGATGCAAATCCCTGGTGTGCATGATCACAATACAACATCATGAAACTCCACCTTTGAGATGTAAATTTTTGTTCCTTATTTTCCAATTGTTTTGATGTGTGCTACATAAGAATAGTGTTGCATGTGCTTCAAGTCAAGCCCAGATCACAGTTTTTCCACAGTTTGTCAATCATGTGGCAAATCTTTATAGTGAATTGTGCACATGTAATCTTTCAGTCAAATATCCAGCTGCTGCGCAGCAGGGGAGAAACTTTTCATCCATTGACCTTCAAGTTCCCAACATGCCACTCTTCTTTTCCTTAACTTTATCATTCTCATGCTTATTTTCTCAATCTCAAGCTGGAAGTACAATGTTGAGGAGAGTAGAAAAAAATAGACAACCGAGGACCTTGCCATGTTGAGGCATGTGTTGAATTGGTTTTGTAGATAGTAATTATGTATTTCGTGTTAGATCCACTTTTTAAGGATTTTTCTCTTGTCCCTATATTTCATTTGTCCTGAACAATTTTGATTGTTTAAAGTGATTTTTTTTTTGCATACTAGGAGCCTGTGGAACATATTATCTTGTGATCCATGCGTTGCATACTCACACAATCCCACTTGGTTGTTTGCATCTTTACATCTTATTTGTTTTAGTTATTATGCTAGATATGTTTGTTGGTGTGATCTGGCTTCTCATATGACCGCTTGTTCTGACCGATAGCTTGTCAACCTTTCTAGGTTGCATGTGCATTACTGATGTCAGGTCGAGATTTGAACGATTTTACCAGCGTAAAGGACATTCTTGTAGAAATGGGAACTTATTTTCAAGTGCAGGTTTGGTTCTTTATTGCCTGGACTTGAATATCATAACATTTTATTCTTATTCTCTAACCTGGTATAAGTTTGTTTTTGTTTAGGATGACTATCTGGATTGTTTTGGTGATCCTGAAGTGATTGGCAAGGTGAACACATCCATATATTCTGTTTGAGATGAAACTTTTATTCACAACATATCGATTGTTTAACTTCACAGTTCACACATACACATTAACATAGTGATGTTGTCAGATTGGAACAGATATTGAAGATTTTAAATGTTCATGGCTGGCGGTGAAAGCTTTGGAACGAGCTAATGAGACTCAAAGAAAAATATTACATGTAAGAATGCCCTATGGTCCTAAAAGAATGTCCTTTTCTTTTAGGAAACGGAGTTGGAATATTTTGAGTCCTATGGTTGTGTTCAGCCTCCTGGTTTAGCCTTTGCTTCTTTCTAATACATTTTCTTTTATGACTCCTTGCAGGATAACTATGGGAAGAGTGATCCAGTTTGTGTGGTGAATGTGAAAGAACTCTACAAGGCTCTAGATCTTCAGGTTATGATTCCATATTGAAAAATTCATGATATTCTTTTATTACTGTTTCTTCAAAAATTAATTACATTATAGTCACTATTGTGGCGGCTTAATAGTCATCTCAGCAACTGGACAGCTGAAACCATGCCTGACGGCTACCCGAGTTTTGGAGAGACGTCTATATGCTAATACTCCAATGAGTGAGAATTGGAGGTTGAATCCATATTTTTTAGAGTTGGAGATAGATTAAGTAACAACCAAAGGGAAAGGTTTTTAGCTCAAAAAGTATCATGTCAAATGGAGGAGAGGGTTTTAGCAAGACTACTGCTTGGTAAAATGATTTAACGGATGTGTGTGGATTAATTTCTCTTGGTCATCATATATTCCTGTGTTTAGGAAATTATACGGTGCCCAGATTATAACTATGCTAGGTTTACAGATGCTCATTTATACATTATAGACTTGCATGAAAATTTACTATGCGCTTCTTGTCAAGGACTGTGTATGCCTCACCCTCAAAATCAAAAGGCCGGCCACAGAGACCAAATTGGAAAAATTTATGCTAGCTGCCATTTGACCATTTCTAAACTTTCAATTGTATATTCTACTTGAACACAATCATTTTTCTGGTCGGCTGCACACGATCAGGTTTTTTTTGTTTAGGTGGCAGTTAGCATCAAATTTTCTAATTCGGTCTACTTAGATATTTGAAGTTCACTATTCATATGTATCTAATTTTCCCCCCCATATATTTAGAATGTATTTTTGGAGTACGAACGCACTAGCTATGAACAGTTGACATCCTCTATCGAAGCTCAGCCAAGTAAAGAAGTGCAAGGGGTGTTGAAGTCCTTCCTAGGGAAGATTTACAAGAGGCAAAAGTAATTTTGCTGGCAACTGGCAACGCACCATCGCAACAAGGTCATTGCCCGTTTTCCTTCTCCGTGGTGTCATATATGATTTTTCAATCGGAAGGCACTCGTGACTCGTGAGTCCTTTTGTAACCGTAATATGAGTCTCAAGGTTTCTCTCCTGTATATGCTATTTTGTACCCTCGCTTTTATAATGCAAAGCAATCCATTTCAGCTCGTCCAATGTGTGTGTCTAGCGATCTTAAATTTGCAATGGAATTTACTCCTGCCATTTGGATTTGAAAACTTAAACTACTCTTATTCAAATTGATTTATTGTCATTGTTATTTTCACATCATCCTGGAGCTCAAAGAAAACATTGTTAGCTACTTAATTACTAGAGCTACTTCTTGTTGATCAAAGTTTCTTAGACTAGTTTTGCGTTACTCATTGCGCACCATTTGTATTTTTGGGCGCTGGATGTGGACGTTTCTTTCACTTTCTCTCTTAAACGTATTGCAATTACAAATTTACATCCAAAGTATGATTCAAACGTATACACATCGTCAACATCAACATAGTCTCAATGTCTTAGAAGAGGCTCCCGCCTAAGCAAGGTAGGGGGTTCGGATGTACGCAACCCTACCACTGTAAAACAGTGAGGTTATTTTCAATTGACCTAAATGATGCAAATGCAACTGACCATCTATGATTTCACAATAAAAGAAATACAGATTGTTTAAATAGTCACTTAATATAATCCATGATGTTCCAAATGTCAAAAAATAACTTAATCTTTGACATAGTGGAAATAGACAAAATTCAAACGTATACCTGTAAAAAAAACAATGTTAAATATCACAATCTGTCAAAATTACATTAATGCTGCAGCTGAAGAAATTTACATCCAAAAGTATTAACTCCTCCCTCCCATTCGTTTCTGTCAAATTCTGTAAGTGCTGAATTAACCCATTCAGTTTCTCAGATATCCTCCCATACATAACATAAATTACCAAAACAATTATTCAAAAATACAAAAAAAAAAAAAAACGCAATCTAGTGACGTGAGCTACAAACTCCAAAATCTAAAACTTGACATTAACCTTGTACTTAGCAGACTTGATCCCAACCTTCTTGTGGGGGGAAAGGCTATCAACCACCAAATCGCAGTTGACGAACACAGTAATCTGGGTGGTTTCCATCGCCCACGCCTTGAGAACGACCGGGACCTTGATGTAGACGTCAAGAGGGATGCTGTTGGACTGCTTGTTGTGGGTTAGAGCCTCCTGGAGGCCAGAGCCGAAGGTGCTGTCTCCCTTGAGCACGACGTCGAAGGTGGTGGTGTTCTGGTGGCCTTGGTAGAACTCCGGTAGCTTTCCGGAGCCCAGCATGGCTCCTCTGTACAGAACTGCCACCATGCTCTCTTTGCCGTAGTATATCGCGATGTTCCTACATTGATTCGAGAAGCCGGTCATTAGTGCTGTAAATTTTGTTTGTTGATCATTGGTTTGGGGTGATTTATGGAAATGATGACATGCTAATCGTGTGTAAAATAGCTTGAAAGATCTTAGGTCTATGGAACAAACAACCAACAAGCAACAATTGATTAATGTCTATTATGCTTATCTTTTGTTAAAAACTCAAACTGCTTTCTGATTTTATTACAAATTTGAATGTTATTGGCGGGAATTCACCATTGGAGTTCTTTATTAGCAAGTGAATTTTGATGTCTTTGATCTTTATTTATTTGTAGGTTATATAACCATACATAAAAAAACAGATAAAAATGCAATTCAATCTAGTTTAAATCCATTTTAGCATCGGTTTTGATTGAATTTTCAAATTTCCGGGTCGCTACCACGTGTTGAACCAACGGTCAAACCACATTTAACCAGAATCGAAGATTTTCCGGTTCTTGCTCAGTTCGGTTTCCGCAACATTGGTTACAATTAACAAGTCAACAAGAGAAGCGCATGCTTCCATATCTAAAAGCCTCATTAGTTAGGAATCTAATTAATTAGGAATCTTGTTAATTGCAAACCAATTTCTAAACTGAAATACACACAAACATACCTGTTAGGATTCTCTGCTTCCACGGTGATGGTGAACTCCGTATGGAGGGTAAGGTCTGGCCTGACGTCGAAAGCACTAACGCCCATATGTTTAAACTTGTAACCCGGTGGCTTTGGTTCAAGAGTCACATATGTATAAGCAAACGCAGCGGCGATGGCTAGAATGATGAGAAACACAAAGCAACAACACCAGCAAAGACAACCACAGCTGCAGGTGCTATCGCGGTGTTTCCTAGAGTAGTACCTAGGGAGATGGCGGCGACCCCCTGGTGGGGCCTGGAGGCCGGCGCTGTTGGCCTCCGAGAGCATCACGTATCGTGGCACGTAGGCGGGTGGCGGCTGGCCATAGGATTGGGCGTATTGGACGTCCATTTTTGTGGGAGAAAGAAAGAAGGAATGAGAGCTTTGGTTATTGTTGGTTTTTGTTTGTGCTTAATTTGGTGGGTTTGGAACGTGCGGTTGGTTTTGACTGATTTGAGGGGTTGCTAATTTTATTGTCAAGCAAATGTGTATAGAAACATGGTATTCTTATAAATTTACAGTGACATATTTAGGAGTAAGGATCTATTGTTGTGAGTTTTCCTCAAGTTTGCTAGGAACATGCGACACATATCTATATGTATAATGTTACTTTTAAAGTATGAATAAGTGCAAAACATGAGGTATTGTAATCATCAAATATAGTAAAAACAACAAGACTTCGGAAATATCCATAACAACATATCTAAGTTCATATTTAGACGAATAAAGCTCACAATATTTGGTTTTAAACAAGCATGCAAGCATTATCTACCCCTTTCTAATGAAAGTCCCTTCAATTTATCTAGATTATTTGCATCCTGAGGAGGTGTAGATTAAATGGGGACAAAGTTTCCAAACAAGAGCAAAACTGTGTCAATCTTGGATTATAAAACAGATATTTTTGTGACAACTAAAATCCCCAAAAAAGTATTCAAATTTATACATCAACTTCACCAGATTATGTAAGCGCAAGCAGACCCTAACAAGTGAATACTATCACAATAGGCTTTGCCATGGCAAATAACTGCTGCTATTCTGCAACTATAATTGTAATGATAGAACAAAAACCATAAGCTGGATTTTTTTGGACACAAAATTCTATGAAAAGAAAAACATACATTAACAGCAAATATCATCTCAGTAGAAAAAGGACCAACCTCATAAACAAACAAGATACAGTTCATAAACTAGAAGAAACATAATTGCAACTACACTGACAAATAAACATAATTAAGCCCATACCCATCTCCTAAGATGACAACTTAAGCTGATAATCTAGTAAATGCCTCAACCCTGATGGTACAGTAAGTACTAACTATTAACCTCAGATTCATTCCTCACATGAAATTTTCCTACACAAGAAATATGAGCATAGAAACCTAAACTTCAAACTTCATAGCTTACTTAAGAGGCAGCAGTCTTGCAGGTGTTGATACCATCTTTGCAATCACTTGTGAGATCATTGAAGGTTTCAAGCTGCTTCTTCCCCCTCAAAAACACCTCTGTGTCGACCTCGGATCTCATATACCCGTCAAATTCCACAGGGACTCCACTGTTGAGCTGTTTGGTCTCTACATACCACTCACTGTTCTCTCCCCACAATTCATTGTAATCATCAAGGAAATGCAAATTGTATTTGTCCTTCAGTGGGCTGAAGAAGCTTGTATCACGCTCGTCCGTTGCGATGTAGAGGGTCCTACCGTCATCAATCTTATCTCCAAGGGTTGCCAACAGCGCATCGGGCGAAGTATCCACCGCGAGGTTGGGCCAGAGAGCCGTATTCCTCGCTTTCTCGCCCCTCACAACATGGAGCGAATCGAAATCCCAATTCATCTTAGAGGCAATGCCAGACACAATCTCCAACAAACGTCGTGATTTCCACACGAGATGCCACGGGCGTTGGATCACAGACTCTGTCTCGCCCTCACAAACTCTGTACCAGTAATTATCCGGCTCGACGTTTCCAAACTTCCTCATAATCAGGGTATCCTTTGCATCGGCAAGCTTCATAGGCGTAACCCTAAAATCCTCAACCAAATTTAAGGAAAGCCCATCCTTCTTCTCCCACATTCCCCAATCCGTCCAGAACTGCCTCTGATCCAAAACTGACGCCGACTCCTTCAAGTGCTCGAAATCAAAGTAAAACCTGAAATCCTTCCCTTCCTCGTCCCGACCGGACGTCGAGTAAACTGAGGAAAGGCAAACGCTGAGATCCATAACCAAAGTCCGGTTCAAATACTGCGCCTCTCCAAGAGCACACAAGAAACTCCACAAATAATGATCCATACTCTTACACCTCTCGCCGCCACCAGTATAAATCAAATACCTCCCGGAGCTAAACTTCCCCTCGGACTCGACCACCGGGAGAGTATCATTAACCGCCTCGCCGACAACCGGAACGGACACAACCGACTCCACGGAATTCCCATCTCCATTCCCCTTCTTCGCAACCTCGAACCCGGGATCCGCCTGGCGATGCTTGCGTCTACGGCGCTTGCGGGCGTTGACTCCAGTATGATACTCCCCGATCGATTCCACCTTCAGTGCACATTCCGGCGTCCGGCCGAGAACGAATCGGCGGTAGTCCTTGTACAACGCCGCCCGCTTCGAGTCCTTGGGCCGGAACCGCCACGCCATGTCACACGTCGTCTCGTTCTCGCCGGCGACCGGTTTCCCGAACCGGTAGAAATGAACATCGTTAAAAGTCTCGATCGCCGCGCGCATCATGAGGTGGAAAACCTCAGGTTTTCCGCACTCAACAACGTTCACATCGCACTCGACGCCGGAAGTGTTAGTAACGTTCGCACCGACGTCAGTGGTGATGTCGGAGAGGTGGATGAAGGGGATGAAGATGGAGGAGGAGTTGGGGGAGGAGAGGTCCTCTCCGGTGACGACGGAGGAGGAGTCGGAGGAGAAGGTGGCGTTGGAGGTGGAGGTGAGGAAGGAGGTGAGATCGGTGGAGGAGGGATGGAGGAGAGGGTCGTCGGGTTCGTAGGTGGCGGCCAGGATGGTGAAGACGACGACGAGGGAGACGAACAGGGCGAAGCAGAGGTTCCCGACCAGGCGGAGGGCATCCGGGCCGAGGTTCTCCGGATTAAACACTCCGGCACCGGCGCCGGCCGGAGTGCGGCTGAAGAGGGACGCTCTCCCCGACATCGTAGATCTGGATCGGACTGTGACTCAAGTGAGTTTTTAGTGACTCTTCACTCAACCTTTGCTTCTTTACTTGATTCTCTCTTTTATTTTCTTATTTTTCCTCTAAAATAATACTTTTGTTTTTATAAGATAGATTTTTCCGCTCAACTAAACTTTAGTAGTTTAGTTCGATCCAATTCGTTGATTCTGTCTCTGTGATCTAATATCATTCTTTGATGAAGCATCAATTTTTACTGTAGTAAGAAAATAAGTTAAAAAACTAAATTTCGCAAAACTATGCAATGCATGTCTTAACTTAAATTTCATAAATTAAATATGTGCCACTACATAAAGATATAGAAGTCAACATATGCAACAGCTACTAGTACTCTAGTAGCATGCAAGAACGCAACATCAGGGAAATGACAAATAAGTAAATTGTCGTTAAATTCTGTTTTTTTTTAAATTGTCAAAAGAAAAAGGTAAGTTAATTTTTTTTGGTGAAACACACCTTTCTCTGTGAAATAAGCTATGATCTCAAACAGAGGTGTACAATATCGAGCTACGTGAGGTGTATTTTTTGCATTTAACTATGAAATCGATCTCAAAACCTGAATGAATGATTTACTATCTCAAACAAGTCGTGATATAACCCAGGATAAAAGGCAAGAAAAAACATAACTGGAGGATTTAAGGGTAGCGGCAGCTGGGAAAGAATGACAATATTTGAAGTGACTGATTTCAATAAAGAGGTGTGATTTGTAAGAGTTGCCAAATAAATATTTCATATTTACTTTAAATTTACTTTAAACTATGTAAACTTATTAGTCGTGGTTTGAACCTTCTCTTTTTACAATGTAAACTAACAACTTCCAAAAATAAAGCAAGACAAGTTGCAGGTGTTGAGTTTGTGATGATGAGATAATAATAGAGGAAGATGTAGACTTCGTGTGAGCACCCTTTAGGGGCTTTTATCCCGGGCGACCAATGGGTGGGGGCACGTGTCCCCCCTCGGTCTCATGTTTTTTTGGTTTTTAAAACTTATTATTATTATTGTTAATAGTTAATAGATGAAATTGATCATTTAATATGTATTTTAGATTAATTTGTAAATATAATATTATTTAGTATTTAAAATATTTAAATTAAATATGTATTTTTCTTTAATAAAAATATAATTTATCCGTAAATGTAGATAAACAAGTAAACATATCAATATCTGGAATACAATAATTAGGTGTCGTCCCGTGCTACCACCTACGCCACTACATGTTGAACTATAGGACCATGTTGATTGCAAAAATACACATTTACGGATAGGATGTACTATAGGACCATGTTGAACTATGGACCCGCTGAAGTATCTCTTTGAAAAGCCAGCGTGGAGCCCCGGCCGACTTGTAGGTCTGCTAACGTAAAGTGAGGAGTTGAGCCTGAACTGAAAGAGGATAGGATGTACTCTCGAGCGATCTATCTCTATGGCACTCGGACTTACATAGAAGCGGAATTACTTACCTATGGATGAAGTGATCCCCTCGTAACCAGGATTCTATCACGATCGATTGAAGACCTAGTTTAGGCTTTAATCTTGTCTCATCCGGATTGATTGACTGACCTACTTACTGAGCGAATCTGAATGAACTGAGAGACTCTTCAAACTGAGTCTTAAGGATGAACTATCAATGGAACTATTCGTTCAGGAATAGATTGATAACAGAGGGCACGAGAGACTCATTATGAACTTCACTTTCTTTTTTCAGCATTTGGTTTTTAGATCTTTTTCGCGGATGAATGGATGTACGCAAATTTTCTGAGGAAGCTTTTGACCTGGCGTCTTTGGTGGTGGCATTTCCTGTATGGTGGTAATTTTGTCTCGGTCGATTTTGATGCCCCGATTATTGACCATAGATCCCAGGAACTTGGTCTGGTTCCTTCACGAATGAAGTTCATAATAAACAAGAGTTCTACGAACGAATGGAGTGTACAACTGGGGCGTTGCCCCACTTTTTTGTTGGAGATACCGAATGGAGTTCTTCACGAAGTTCGAGACAAAGGAACAATCAATTCTTTCTCTATGGCCTCTTCATTTTGAGACATTATGGCTTTCTAGGTCCCTACCGACGCTGAGGTGTGAAAGCATGGGGAGCGAACAGGATTAGATACCCTGGTAGTCCATGCCGTAAACGATGAGTCTTCGCCCTTGGTCCACGCAGATCAGGGGCCCAGCTAACGCGTTAAAGACTCCACCTGGGGAGTACAGTCGCAAGTCCGTAAGCAAAGGGAAGCTTGCTTGGAAAAGTTCAAAAGAAAAGACTTTAGAGTAGTCTGTCCAAGATCCTTGATGACTTATTAAGTGAACAATCCATTGAGTTAATCGGGAAGTCAGTGAAAGGAAGCTCTGAAAGCAAGGTCGGTCAATTCATGGAAAAGTCGGACGTACTCTCACGCAATCCATTACGTGAAGCGCATTCTTAAATCAGACCTATAGACCACATTAACTAGTAGTTGACCAATAAAGATCGAGTGCGCGACAAACAGAAACATTTGAGTCTCAAATTTGATTTAATCGAGAATATATGACAACGCTACGGGAAAAATGTGGATTGATAATGTCTTATTGTATTTTTTAATGTAATATTTCGGATTCTAATTAATGTAATATGTAGTTTGGTTTTTTTAATTTTTAATAATATTTTCGTGATTTAATATTAAATCTTTTTATTATCGAGTTAATTAATTAATTATAGTAATTATAATTATTGAATGTAATTTGTTGAATGTGGTGAAAGAATTAAAAAAAATGAAATGATGGGAAGGAAAGAGAACCTAAAGTGTTTTAGGACATGATTTTAGAAACTGAACTGCTATTCGTCGCCGTAAAACTACTTAAATCGCCCGTAAGATTACCATTTTGCCCCTCTACACTTTCTACTAATATAACTCCTCATTTCACTCTTTTAACACAACTTTCTCTTCATATCACACTTTTATTCACCAAATAGGATGTCTCGGAGGCCAGGGAAAGAGCCAGCGGACACCCCGGACTACTCACATCTGGTAAATCACCTTGTTTATTTCAATTAATTTATAAATTTTTTTTTTTTGAGTCGGGTGACCGCGGGAGCCGCCCGACCCATGGCACAGACGTCTGCGGGAGACGTCTCCCACGTAGGGCAGGCGTCTCCGGCAGACGCCTACCACGTAGGGTAGGCGTCTCCCGCAGACGCCTGGATTTTTTTTTAATTTGTTTTTAAATTGATTATAAATTGTGATAAAATTTAAATAAATTGAATATTATGTTAATAATGAGTTAAATTAGTTTAGTAAATCGTTTATTAATTATAAAATGTGTTAATTAATAAATAAATTGATTATTATGTTAGTAATTAGTTGTGTACGATTTTAGTAACGGATTATTGATTAATTGTGATAATTGCTAAATAAATCGATTATTAAGTTAATAATTAGTTTAATTATTATAGTAAAATCATTAATAAATTTGTATTTTTAAATTGAATTAATAGTCATCGAGTTACCGTGGAGGAAAAGGGAAATCAATTCCCTTACGCCCGGTACGTAGTATAGCAGACGAGTCAGGTCCTCGTCATCCACGTACACGTGGTATTTCTGCTTCAGTTAGGAGAGAGAGATCTGTTACGTCGTCGTCAGACACCTGGAGAGTTTCGACGACGAGGATGATTCAGATGAGGCGAGGAGTCACGACGACAGTGACGATGGGGGCCGATACGACTTGGGGCCACAGGAGGAGGCGGTACATCAGTCCGGTCGAGGACGGGGGCGACACGGTGGTCCTTCAGCTGAGTGGGTCATTAGGAAGGATCGAGGTGGCCGATTTGTGACCGGTGATTCGAGTTCGTGCACTGCAGACGCCCGAGCTCAGAAGAAGAAGAGGGGTGATGACGAGTCTTGGATCGTCACGAATATTATTCCCGGTGGTCCTGTAGATGGCAGCGTCATTCCGAGTTTCGGAGGCCACGTCGCCAGACGCATCTGGGATGGCGAGGAGCGGAAGGTTTTGAAGTGCCATAATCGGCACAGAGCTTGTACGACATTGCAGGCATGGCGTTCAGTGATGACTGAGGATATGACGGCGACCGTGGTTGACAGTGGATTGGGTCACTTGCCGTACAGCATGTTTTCCTGCATCGACATGCCGTTGATTTCGGCATTCGTGGAGCGGTGGCAGCCTGACACCAACACTTTCCACTTGCCGTTCGGAGAGATGACGATCATGTTGCATGACGTCTTTCAGATTCTTCACATTCCTGTTGAGGGTCCCATGGTCAGTGCGCAGGCGCCGACATCTGAGCTGAAGTTATATGTATCTGAGTTGCTGGGTGTCAGCCTGGAGGGTCTTGGGCGGGATAGCTCATTCTGGAGTGGCGGTGGTGTTAGTATCGACGCTGTGGACGAGTGTTGCAGACGGGGGCGACCACCACGGACTGAGGATACGCAGATGACTGCTTATTTCTTCTTACTGCTAGGCTGCGTATTGTTTCTCGACAAGAGCGGTTCCAGACTGAGACCACGCGACTTATTGGAGGCGAGGGACCCAGATACCATTGCTGATTACTCATGGGAGTCGGCGACGTTGGCATATCTGTATCGCCAGCTGGGCATATCCAGTCGCGCTGATTGTGGTCAGATTACGGGTTGTCTTACACTGCTGCAGGCTTGGATATATGAGTATTTTCCTGCTTTCCGCCCCCATCGTGAGCGGAAGATTGTTGAGCGTGGCCATCCTCGTTCGCGTATGTGGGCTGTCCGGGCGGAGGATAAGAGCGAGAGTCGACTTCTTTCTATTCGTAGACGGCTAGATCAGATGACTGCATCGCAGGTATATGATGTATATATCATTCACGTTTATTTAAATTTAATTTTATTATTATTAACGTATAAACGTTTAGGTGGAGTGGTTACCGTACGGTCCCGATCCTGCTGTAGCTGTGCCGAGGACTACATTTGCCGGCATTATTCGTTATAGGGATACCACAGAGCCTTATATACCTGATCGCGTGTTACGTCAGTTAGGCTACGTTCAGGTGATCCCGGTTGACATTCCGACGCCCGAGCATGCAGTACGGTCTGCGACTGCCACGATGTACGACGTCAGGCACAGCGTTTCGTCTGCGGAATCGGTTTGGAGGACATTTCCGAGACTAGGACGACTACACCTGGCCGATCTGAGTCGTAGCCGCGACCCCTCCACTTGTGCTCCAGATTATTTGCAGTGGTTCGGTAGGTGCTCACATCCACTACTCGTACGCGGTATCATTCCGAGACCGGAGAGAGCACTGGATAGGACATGTGCCGATGCGGTAAGTTTATCTAATTTTATATTTAATTGTAAAGTATATTTTGTTATTGTACGCTAATTTTTATTTTACATACAGTGGATGAGTAGGGCGATACGGTGTACGCAGCCGTTCTTGCGAGAGAGAGACGTCATGCCGAGTGAGGCGACGAGACTTGCATGTACAGATTGGGATCGCCTGATCGAGGATTGGAACAGCCAGTTGGGCATTGCAGACCATGATTCAGATGCTGAGCTGTAGTTGTCTTGCTTTTACTTTCGTTTTGTTGCACTGTTAGTACATTTGTTGGTATATGCTTATGTTTATTTGTGTACTCTTATTATTTATTTCTGACGAACATATCTTCTACATATTTCTTTGACTATCGTATTTTTTAATATTTATTTTTCACGAAAAGATTTTCAACTTATTTCTTTAGATATGAAATAATATTTAAATTTAAAATACGGTAAAAAAACAACACGATATAAGTAGAAATACACGATATATTATACATTACAAAACATTACAAATTACAATCAACGTAACCGGTTCCAATACTCCATCCTACTTTGGTACTGATCCTCCCATCCAACAACACTCTCATCTCGCATTTGATACCATAAGGTCGCTATAGGAGGTACTGAGAAATCATTAAGTAATTCCAAACGAATAAAATGAGCGTAACTCCCTAAATGAGCAATGACCAACTCTCTGACAGGCCTCGTCATGGTAGAGGGACACTCCCAGGGTAGAACAGTAAGACACGGGAACAACGAACCATCCGTTCCCACTGCGAAATACATGACCGCACACTTGTAAAAATTCGCAATAGGAAACAAGTCGGACCAAACCTCCATATAATGATCCTCGCCACAACCTCCCCCGCCCCAATCAATTCGTTGACGAGCCTCTCTCACATGGCCGAAATAGACTGTCTCATAAATAGGATGTGCACCTATCTCATTAGAAATCGCACGACGGGCGTACGACCAGTTCTCCTGACCACCATGAAAGACATCGGCAACACATCGAAATCCACAGTTGCTATCAGCACGTACGTCATTCCACCTATGCAGAAATGGCAAAATGATTCCTGGCAGTCTATCATTATATGGGAAGTTGTCCACGTCAACCCGTCCGGACACTGTAAGATAGGTAAATAACAATTCATTAAAACAACAAAATTAGGAGATAATATATTCAACCCCATTTAGATTACTAATATATATTAAATAACATAACAACAAAGATATCGACATACCAGAAGATCCTGTGCCCGTATTCAAGGACGATCGAGACGAATTAGACCGACGACCCCTGCTCCCACTACTGCCAGACCGACCACGACCTCGCTCAGCATACTCGAAGGCATTCGGGTCCCGACGTGTCGACTTTCCCCTAGGTCGACCTCGTACCTTAGTATTTTCTTCGGGTTCTCCATAGTTCGACTGATCGGGGTGTAACTGTTCGTATAAAATACGAGAGGCACTACGAATTACTGCAGGATCGCTCTGCGAGATCTCATCCACTAGCTTCCGAAAATGCTCGGTGTCTTGTGCTGACTGATCAACAAACTCTGACATCTGGACTCCTTCTCCGATAACAAGTGTTTTCCAGAATGGATGAATCTGCTCTAAATAAATTCCATCACCTGACGCGAAACACTCGTACATGGTACAGGCACAAGGAATCCCATGTGTTGTCAGGAAAGCACACCCATAACGATATTCAATTTCATCACTTAAGTCCTGCATTCTCTTCAACTCCTGAGTCATTAACGACAAGCAGTGATGCGAAACTCGGCCATTTATATGCTGAAACAGAGGACCTATGTAATGTGCCAAATTTCGACGTCTCGAATCTTCAAGAAAGTTCCGAATATTTGTCAGCTGCATTTCAATAGACGAGTTCACGCGGTCGAAAAGAGTGTCGAGAGCGGCAGTCGATGTAGTGATCCACTCTTTCAGAGCCGAATGTGCACTTTTCACCCTGCAGTTCGTAGTGTTGCCGAAATGAAGAACTTGATTCGTCCAATTCAACACGAATTTTTCCTTATGCACCAACCACGTGTCTTCCACATACTTCGTCAGCACTGGCCAGGAACTGTAAGAATCCTTCAGATTACGGACTGCTCTATCATAATCCGTCTGTGAATCAGAAAGCATGACTCTCCTCCATCTTCCACGTCTAAAACTCTCTGCAAGTTGCTTCTCCTTGCCGAATACGTGGTATGCGTAGTTGTACACGTCTTTGTTGATATGCCAGGTGCATAGTAAATGAGCTGACTCAGGAAAAACCTCTGCCACTGGTCGCATCAGACCCATCTCACGGTCCGTAATTATTGCTGTCGGGCTAACAATATCCAATAACAGATCTCGCAACCTCTCCAACACCCACCGGTAACTAGACTCGGTCTCATCCTGCAAAATCGCATATCCGACGAGGAAATTCATATTTGTTGGAGTAACCCCAACCATCTCAAACAAAGGCATCTTGTAATTGTTCGTCTTATACGTCGAATCCATACAGATCACGAATGGGTATGTACGCAACAACTGAACTGAAGTCAGATGTGCCAAAAATGCGTGAGTCAAGACATTAGTTTCTTCATCTGCCACAATCCAATGCAAATACTTATGCTGCACTGCCTCTCTGAGAAACTGCTGCGCGGGATTCCTGTCTTCAGATTTCGTCCTCCTCATGTACTCTCTGAAGTTGTAAATGTGTCTTTGATTAGGATTATCGTCCGGAAATTTCTTCTTTACCGCCAACAAAATGTTACGGGGCCTTGCTTGTGCCTCTGTCATATCCCGAACAATTTGCTTTGCCCCAGCACTAAGTCCGCTGACCTGTCGGTGACCCTCTGAATAAACTGCCAATGGGTGGTTGTGCTGCCCAAACATGCTATTAGAAACAATAACCCATCCATCACGATCTCGTCGCTCCACCACTTTTATCAAAAACCGACAACCGCAACCTTTTCTTTTCGTATTCTTTCGCAGTGCAATACTCGTATCACGAGAACTCATCTCACGTCTGCGATCGCATCTGAGGTAACAATCCATCCGGTTATCTGCTTTTGGTTTGTACGATGATATAAGCAAAAAAAATCCGGCTTCTATCGCAATTTGTTTCGCCCATTTACAACCTTCCTCGATTGTTGTAAATATTTCTTTACTGTCAAAAAGCTCACTGTAATCTACTCCATCACCACCGAAATCTTGTAACGGAACGTGAAAATTTTGAATTTAACAAAAAAATTAAAAAAAACAAAAAAAAAACGGGCGGCTGGCTAGGCCGCCTCCACCAAGCTGGAGGCGGCTGCCTAACACGCCTCCACATAGGTGGAGGCGTGTTAGACAGACGCCTCCACCATGGTGGAGGCGTGCATCTAAGCTGCCTCCAGCTAGGTGGAGGCGTCTGTCTAAACCGCCTCCACTTAGGTGGAGGCGGTTTAGACAGACGCCTCCACCTATGTGGAGGCGGCCTACCCAGACGCTCGAGTCGGAAAAAAAATTCCGCCCCCGTTACCTCGCCAGATTCTGGTGCTTCGCCGGACATTTTCGTGATGTTTGTACTGGGAATGTGAGTAAAACTGAGTCAAACACCTTGTTTAAAGACACGGGACGAAATCGGTATTAATTGATTTGTTAGGGGCAAAAAGGTCATTTTTGGGGCGATTTAAGTAGTTTTCCGGCAACGAATAGTAGTTCCTATAATCGTAAGTAGCTTGGATAGTATATACTCTTATAATCTTGTCCCTAGCCTAGAGCGCTGAGTGTTTTTGCGAATCTTGACGGAGGATGCTTGACTCACTCACAGACTCAGTGTAGTTACCGCAAACTGCTTTCTGTGGATTTATGCTCATCTTTGTCTGATGGCGTGTCGGTGGTTGCTTCCGCTCACCGCTCCGGGACATTACACTAGTTCAGTTGTTTGCAAAAGAAGTTTGATGATGAAATCTAAATGGTATTTTCACTTATCACCTCATATTTATTGTGATTCTAAAGTTGTTGGACCGAATTGGTTGGATCTCGTAAACATTTGTTATTATATTCTGATTATTGCCTGTTGGTCTTTGTTTCGTTTTTTTCATGTATTCTGTTCTAATGTAATTTCTCACGAGTCCGCCGACATGTGGAAGAAGTGAACTATGGTCTGAATTTTGTGACATTATTAACGTGCAATGACTCATGAGTCCACCGACAAATCTGACCAAATTTGATAGCGCAATAGATGCATCTTCTTTGTTTGTGTTAACAAAGTAGAACGAAACGATGCAATAAGGAATTAACAAGTGGCTTTAGACTAAGCTCCATTGTGTTTGTGTTTTTTTAAGTCTTTTGGTTGCACATGACTCCAAAACTCATATTTTCTCGCTGCTCAAACTCACATTAGCTGGGATCAAGGGTGTAAGCGGGGTGGATTTTTGTCGTATCGCTACTTGTCTTGCATTAATTAAGCGGGTAAGCGGGGAGGGACCAAAAAAATCCGTTATCCGCTCCGCATAAGAGTGGACTAGGCAGAGTGGGACGGGTTAGGCTGGTTTGGCAGGTTCTTGTTTGATCAAAGCTAAATACAAAAAAATAATTCATTTTTCTTAATAATTTCTATGATCAAAACTAGATGCAAAAAGCAAGAAAAATAATGGGTTAATTACAATTTACCCCCTGAACTATGCATTGGTATCACTTTGCCCCCCTGAAGTTTCAAAGTTAACAGTTACCTCCCCTGAACTTTAATTTTGTAACATTTTGCCTCATTGAACTTCAAAAACTCATTATTTAACACACATTCGATATTTTTTTCCTAATTTTTTTTGTATCCCTAATACACTCCTAAACCTATATTTACGTGAAAGTTTGGACGAAACGGAGGTCGGATTGAGTGTCAATCTGACCCAAATTCCAAGCATATTCGACCTCCGTTTCGATCCAAACTTTCACGTAAATATAGGTTTAGGAGTGTATTAGGGATACAACAAAAAAAGGAAAAAACGTCGAATGTGTGTTAAATAATGAGTTTTTGAAGTTCAAGGGGGCAAAGTGTTACAAAATTAAAGTTCGGGGGAGGTAACTGTTAACTTTGAAACTTCAGGGGGGCAAAGTGATACCAAGACATAGTTCAGGGGGGCAAACTGTAATTAACCCAAAAATAATTCAATCAATGTATGTTTTAAAGTTAGATACAAAAAATAAAAGCTAAATACAAAAATATCAAAGCAAAAATACAAGGCAAATGCAGGAATGGTTATCGGGTTATGTGGGTTGCTAGAAAATCGCAACATACCCCGCTTATTATGCGGGTGTCGGGTTGGCGGGTCAGATACCACTTGTAACGCCCCGAACTCGGACAAATGCTTACCCGCCCAAACCCGGTGTGTTAATACAATCCACGATCCTAACCGCTACGCACTATGATATTTAATCAATCTGATAGACCCATAAAATAATCTGAAAAATATAATCAATAATTTGGGAGTTCGACAGTCCACAAGTACCAACCGTTAATCAACCAGAATCATAACAATGTGGAAAATACGGAATGAGACATTCACTTAATGAGCACAATCAATAAACATATATCACAAATAATACGCATGCATAACAATATGGAACCCCCAATGGGATTCGACATCATCCTTTGAATCTGAATATATCAATCAGTCAGACGCACACTTGGTAGTTCCACACTAACGACATGTAGCTTTTTTCTCTCTCAGGTGTCTCCACACTACCTACTAGGTAGCTTTTTCCTAAGTGGCTCAGTCAGAAACATACACACATGACATGTCGGCTGAAACACCATCATGCAATCATATGCATATCAATTAATTCAATATTAATACTCAATATGCATGTAACTACGAATATCAAGAGAGACAGACATGACATGAAGCTGAAGAATAACAAATCGGTATTTGCCTGTCTCGCAATCACAACCTTAATTTCATAAATCACATCCAACCTCCATCTTTCGTTTATATCTCTTGCACCAGAGAAAACCTAATCAAATATAGAGATCACCATCTAAATCATTATCTATGACGTTCTTGGCCAAATCAGTGAAGTTCTAACACAAAATAAGGTGGATTAACTCTTTAGCTAGGGTTTGTTCTTGCATACCTAGAAGTCAAACCCAAAACCGAATCGATTTCGACGACACACCCGACCTCGAACCATTAACAAAATTATTTTAAAATAACTTTAAAATAAATATATTACAATTATTAACAAAATAAAAAAATAAAAATAAGAATGCAAATGGATATTTTTGAACTTGATATAACTTGTATCCAAATTCGAATCTGAATTCCAAATTAACATACCAAATCCGAATTCAAATTCACATTTTTATAGCTTACAAATTTTATATCCGAATTTGAGAACTTTTCGAATTCGAATAATGTTCAAATTCCTATAACATATTCTTATATATCTTTTGTTGTATAATCTAAAATATTTTGGAAAATTGTTTTAAGAGAATTATATTATAATTTGTTTTTGCATTTCTATTATGTTTATATTTACATAAGAAATAATTTTGTTTTTTTATTAACTCACAATACAAAATATTAATAACCACATATATTGGATGTCAAAATTGATATTTTCGGATATTCGGATATTGTTTGACATATATCCAAATTCGTATCCAAATTTAAAAAACGGTAAAAAAATTATTTAAATTTTAATTCCAAATTTTATTCGGTAAAAACGTTTTTACTAAATACCAACCAAATTGTAATTTTCAAATCAGATACTTAGATAATTAGTTAGCATTTGCATCTCTAACCCCTCCTGCTAGGGGGGTTCGCCCGGGCGCCCGATAATAGAGTCCACTTAAAGGTGTTCTTAGACACCGTTTACAGTTATAAGGTGTCCACCCTTCAATTCTGTCATTGGTCTGCCCTGTCTTCAGGTAAATATAGAGAGCCATGATATGATAAGTGTGTTTAAAAGAAGGGACGTTTACAACTACATTTGTAAATTCCAAATATTGTTCCAAAAGTGTATCTTGGACTTGGAGTGATGACTGTCTGGCACTGTCAAAAGACATTACACCTTATTCTTAGACATTTTGAGGTATGACACAACGTTAAGTAAGAAAAAAGAAAAGAAAATATAATATAATACACTAATATAGTTAGGGCAGAGCACAATCCGGGTTTACCCGGTCAACCGGACCGGACCGATCGGTCCGGAAATTGTTGATTTGGTCCGGTCCGGTCTGGGTTTCGGTCCGGCAAATTTTCAAATTTCGGGTTCGGTCCGGACCGGTCTATTTTTTTTAATATAAAAAATTTGGGTTTTGACCGGACCGATTCGGTCCGATCCGGTCTTCGGTCTCCTAGCATTCGGTCTGGTCCGGTCTTCGGTCCGGACCCCGGACAAAAATTTGGTCCGATCCGGACCGAATGCTCAACCCTAAATATAGTAGTAGGAAGCCTAACAGATATGATACATGATGGTACACCAATATGAAAAATGTGAATCCATATCTTTAAAACATAGATATGGACAAAGAATGAATATTTTATAAACCTATACACACCTTTTGGATATATTAGAAAAGTGTGTATATATATATATGTATGTATTTATACTTTTAGTTTTAGGTATTCGAATGCATATCAACTATAATTGTAGGGTTAATTTCAGGTTACCCCTTTGACCTTTGCACTTTAGACATATGTCGACCTTTGAAATAAACACTTATCCCTTAACATTTGTTATTTTGGCAGTTTGTCTACTGAATTGCTATTCGTCGCCAGAAAACTACTTGAATTGCCCGTGGGAATTACCATTTTGTCATTCTCTCATTTCTACTTATATATCTTTTCATTTCACTTTCCTATCATCACTCTCTCTTCATCTTCCTCTCGTAATAATCAAAAACAATGTTTCGGATGTTAGGTAAGGAGCCAGCAGACGCGTTGATGCACTCGAATATGGTAAAATGTCCAACTTCTTTTTAGTATAAAAAAGAAGAAGGAGACGTCTGACTATGACGCCACCCCCATGGGTGAGGCGTCTAAGCCAGACGTCTCCCCATGGGGAGGGCGTTTTTTGTAGACGTCTGTCCCATGGGGTGACGTCTGGCTTAGACGTCCATATTTTTTTATAATAAAAATTCTTAAAAAATATTATTATCTCAAATTATTTCAGATTCCGTTCCAAGATTTTCGGTATTAATGGGGTGCTCGACTAGGGCGAATCCCAGGGCTCCCATCGTGACACTTCCTTTAAGAAAGCCGTACTAGATTATAGTGAGTTTTTTTGTAAGTCAGGAAGTTTTACCAAATACCACCTCAATAGGTCGGTCGGGGGTGGATATGAATTTTTTTGGATGTTCATCACTTGCAAAAAAACTCATTATAATTCAACCCGTTACCATTGGACAAACGATTTAAATAGTTTTTCAACGATGAATAGTAGTTCTCATTGTCTATCTCCTCTTCAATTTTGCTTCGTCGGTTAACCTTATTATTGTAAAATAACGTCTCATTCTTCATCATCAATTTCTCTCTTAGGACGATATTTATATAAAACGTTAAGTTAGTTGGGTCACCCCACTTGTTTTAATCAGTACAAAATAAGCACAATCAGATCCCACCTTAATAACCAATTTAAATATGCTCTAGTAACACCTCATAGACTTAGACTCAATCAATTTGGCTTCAGCAACTTGGCTCGATCAATTTTCAAGAATCATGTTGCACTAAATCGGCTCAAAAGGTTGAGATATTTGCCCCATCTAATTTGGATCAACGATTTGAGATTAATGTTGCAATCATACTTCAATTTGCGCTGCTTTCACCATTAGCCTAGGTGTTTCTAATACTTTAATCATCCCGAACTTGAATTTCACTTGGAATCTGAAATGGGTTAGTTGATCTCTATGTTAATACATGCGTAGCTATCTTGCAGAAGGTCAGTTGTATGCTGATTCATACCTCATTTTATAATCTCTGGCGATCAATATTTTAGGGGGGAATTATAAAACGTCACTCAAACTTGTAAAAAATTCATTGTTAGGGGTTAGTCATAGAAAAGTCACTTTGTTATTTTATGCTAGCAGTAGCAGGAGTAAAAGTAAAAATATACCAGAAATAAATAAATCCTATACTTGTTTATGTCATGTTTATGTTTAGAACTGCTAAACAGAAACAATAAACTGTAATTACAGATCTAAATTGTAAATTGATGAGACTTTAGTAGTTTGAATTACAAACAATTAAAATATAAATAGTAAAAATTAATTATAATTTCGTTGAATTAAAAACATGTAAATTGTAACATGTAAATTGTCGCAAATCACATTAACTGAACCATAACAACCGGTTGAAAAGATCACGATTAATCCACACCAAATTTCACAAACATCACGAATGCAATAACGTGACATGATGAATTAATTTTCCAGTAATGTACTAAACACCAAGAAACAAACAATGTATATAACTTAAAAGACATTGTCTCCCTCCAACTTAATCTGGTGATGATGACTCCGATCACGAAGGATAAGCACTAATCCTCTTTTTTAGGCACACATAAGCCATCAACCGGTAGACAACCGCCATCAGCAGAAGAACCCACGCTTCCTGAATGCCGCCGTCGAGACCAACGGTGTCGAAAGACGGTGAGGACTGAAGCCTCCGGCATCCGGTTGGGCTCTTGCATTCATATAGCTCGTCTTCTGAGTATTGCACTTTCAGCAGAAGCCGGAATCCGTAGTGCATGAAGGATATGTACTTTATCCATTGTATGAACGCTGGTATGTGCTGCAAAATAATTAAACATCTCAAGGTTAATTAATTAACCTCGATTGTTATAGCTAGCATTGTGGAGCTTGGTTTTAATTCTTGGATGATTTGGCCTTTCAGTGCAAAATATTTGATCCTAATGACTTTAATTAGCTTATGCAATTCTATTTTTGGAGTGATGAGAGCTAACTCAATATATAGAGAGTCTACTACAAGTGCACTTGAGAAAGTTATAATATCCAATTAAAAGGGAAAACAAATCTTAATACCCTTAAAGTAACTTAAAACATCACTGATACCTTTTAACTATCGTTCACTCTGACTAAAAAATTAAATCGTCTTAATACCTAATTACCATTGAATTTGATTAAAATTTCCAGTTATAACATTATAAATATCTTGAATATATCATAGTTGGAGTTTGACAATCCTGTCATGCTAGCTTATTATGATGTCGAGATTGTTAACTGACGCTAGTAAATTTGGTTCTATATTCGAGCCTAATAGGAGGAACACTAGCTCTAGGTGCTAACTCTGCTAAGTCAATTAGTAAACTAACTAAAAAACGGAAAACGAATAATAGACCTGAACATAATAGCCTCCAGTTAGTAGAAACAACATGAGCACAAGCGAGGCCATCAACCCTGCTCTCTTCACGCTCAGAATCGCAGCACCAAACAGCTCTCCGGCCGCCTTCAAATCAAAACAAAACATTCAAACAAAAATTAAGCTTAACAAACATATGAAACACATGACATGCAGTTAAAACATTCTTAATTTGTCTTAATTAATTATTACTTGGCTAGTGACGGATATCAACATGACGGTGAGGAGAGTGAGGAAGAAGCAAGAGGCGGTCCGTTTGAAATCCGCCATGAAGTATAGAATGACTATGAAGATGATGGGGTAGGCAATGGTGGCCACCATGTCCACCAACGTACTACAAGTGTAGTAGGCGCTCAGCCGGTACATGTCTGCCTTTCGTTCCTTCACCAGGTACGCCTTCTCGAATGGGAATACATACACTGCTGAGAAAATCGATGTCGACGTCCAAAATATGCATATGTAGAATATCAGCCCCACCTGAACAACTCAATTACATCTTAATCGATACATATCCATATATTTTAGGATTTTAGGATTCTTCATTCATATATAATATATACAAGTGGTTCTACTAATTAAGAATGTTAATGACTTACATTTGTAACATTCTATTTCTTTCAAATAACTTACAATTTGAGTATCAGAATTTTATAGATTTGAACTTTACATTCTAATGTAAGTACTTTTCCCGCTAGCATCACAAATGATAATATTTCAAAAAACATGATATTTTTAATGTTGAAGAAATGGTACTTGATCTCTGAGTTGGGCTTCAGTTTCCATTTTAGATTTCCACCAGAGAAGACCCAGAAGAATTGCAACACCAATGGCCTGGAGGAGCCTCAGCTTGTCAAAGTAATCCCCACGTCTCTCCTTGTAAGTTCTCTTGGTCAATATCACGAATTGCTCCAACCATGGCACACTCCAATCCTTCTTGTGTTGGATGGCCATTTGGAGGTCCCTCGGCGCTTTTCTCGTATCGTGGTTCGCTTCCATCTCCTTCGGCTCCACCACCGTCTTGTAGTTGAATTGCAAGAACTGATCAACCACAATATTGTTCAATTCGATCAGTTGGTGGATTCTTAGTCTTGGAATAATCATACATATATATAATAAAAGTCTGGTACAATTCTTATGAATAAATATTTGGAAAACAAATTTATAATAAATAAATTGAGATATTCTCTTGTCCACGTACCTTAATCACGTCTTTGCTGAAGTTGTCTGAGCCCGAGATGTCCTGTAAGTTTTCCGGAATTCGGATGCCATTGACTTGGCCAGTTGCCAAGTCTAGTAAGAACTCTGCAGGGTTCATAGCTAACTGAGGGACAAAGCCAAGTGAAGAGAAGTAGCCCATGCACTCCCTGGCCTTTCCATGGTAAATTGGGTAGCCTTCTGATATCAGAAGGAGTTTGTCGAACATGTGGAACATCCGGCTCGACGGTTGGTGTATCGTTGTGATCACTGTCCTCCCCGCCTGTTTGGGTGTAATATTAGACACAACTCTCTATGTATCAATTAACTAATGTACGCGAGACTATATATATTTCCATGAAAGTGATCATATATAAGATATATTTTTTACCATTGCGATTTTCTGAAGAGTTTGTACGAGTTTGTTTGCAGATGTTGAGTCCAGACCAGAGGTGGGCTCATCTAGAAGTAGTAGGGAAGGATCCACAAGGATTTCGTACCCTATGCTAGTCCTTTTCCGCTCTCCACCAGATACCCCACTAACAAATAATCCTCCAATGCGGGTACCACGACAACTGAAATTAAGAAAAAGAAAAAATTCTTGTTATGATATGTAAATGTAAAATTTAGTTAATTTTTCCAACGCATTTTCAAATTTTTAGCGTTTAAATATGTAATAGTTGACGCAAAGACTTATTATATAGTGTTACACAATTTTCTCTATTGAGTAACATGAGATTGTATTGTTTTAGCACTGCTTTGTATGCACAAGTCATGAGTAAATTTAATTTTTATATTTAACCTGTAGAAGATATGAATCAACATGGGTAACTCAGTTAATAGATCTCTTATCTTGGATTGCCTGTACTAGAAATTGAATCCTAAAATTATAAATTACTTGTTGAGATTTAATTAAAATACAAAATCATGTAAAAGAATTTTTAGAAGATATGGGCTATCTTTGTTCTCTGGTATTTGGTTAGCTAGGCCTTTAGTTTATGTCCAAGTAATCGATCCAACACCATCACAAAGCATTATAAGAATACTCTTACTTTTTAAGTAACATATGAGATGACTATAATTCTAACAACATAGTCTTCTAGCAATTGTGTCATGTGATTATTAAAATTCTTCAAATTGTGCTAATGTAAGAATTTGAAGTGAATACACACACCATTCCAGTCCCAGTTCCTTGATGATTATGTCTACCCTAGAATACTTCTCTTGGTGGCTCATGCTCTTTGGGAGCCTAAGAAATGCAGCAAAAACCAGTGTCTCTTCCACTGTGAGGTGAGGGAACAGCACATCATCCTGAGTAACAAATCCAATCCTGTAGTACATGGATTGCATTAACTTACTTAAACAAAGAAAAAAAAAACATATAACAAAGAATGTACATTAATTATGTACCTTCTCTTAAGAGCATGAGTGTAAGGAACATCATTGTAGGTGATGTTCCCTTTGACATTCTCCTTAAGCCTCCCACCAATTATCTTTAAGAGAGTTGTCTTGCCACTGCCTGAAGGGCCCATGAGGGCTAAGACCTCACCAGGGCCTATGCTCCCTGTGATCCCTTTGAGGATGTGCTTGTGGTTCCCATGGTCCACCCTTAGGTGTGTGGCTACGTTTCTCACTGCCGCTTTCACGACGTTTCTCGGGTGACCGCCGACGGTGTACTTGACGTCTTCGAACTGGAGAAGTATTGGATTGGAGTCAGAAGTTCGAATTTAGGGTACGATCGTTTATCGTGAAATTTGATTGGTTCACCATCTTTTTGAAATCGAAGTACTTATGGATTGTTGTACCCTTTTAGTTTTGAGAAATGTGGGATTCTTTATCCAACACTGTCCGATCCACTATTTTACTCTCTTGATTATTTGACTTTCAATCTAAGTGGGAGCAAAGATTTAAAAAAAAAAGTCGACATTTCAAACGACGTATGATTGTGTCATTTGAAAATTTATAGGACATTTCAAATGTTCAATTTACAATTCTAAGATTTGCGAGTAAAGTGACTCACGTCTGTTTTTGATCTTACAAGGTAGTGATTAAAGTTTCCATATGATGCTTTTAAGAGTAACAATCATTTCAACTCAAATAATATTATAAAATCATGTGTTTGTTGAAAAAACACATGATCATGTAAATATGATTATATGAACACAGTTGGAGCATAATTAACTTTAATAATTTAGACAAATTTGAACTGATTGTAGTTTGGTCATTAAATCGTATGATCCAAATTCTTACCATTCCACTTGTGTATTCATTTTGGACAACTTCTACATAGATACACAGTCGGTATTTCAAAGTACCACGAAGGATTCCCTATAAGAAATCTACAAAACATCGATTGACGCAACGATATCGAATTCACCTTGAGATAGATTGGAAGAGGGTTGCTCTTTGATGAAGCAGGGGAGCACTGAGAGTCCAAACCATTCTCCAAATCCATGTCCTTCATGTTGCACTGAGACATGCCTTCCATGTCAAGATCAATGGGCACCATCTCAGCAAGAATCTCTGGTAACTCCTCTCTCTCATGTAGTCTCACAATCTCCATTTTGGGTTGTTCTTGCAGGGATTCATGCATGAGTTTCGTTAGATATTTAGTGTGCATCCAAACCAAGTAACCAACTACACCGTACCAATAGTTTGCCAAATCACCAACAAATTATTTTTGCTGTATGGTTTGGTAAGTCACAATCTTTCTCCCTCGAAATATATTAGTAGAACATACTCATTTATGAAGTTCAGGTGTCACATTTTTTAAGTATGTCTTATCAAATGGGTTAATATGGAGTGTTTCATTCTGGAAGAATGGGTATGATAGGGTGCTTTCTTGTTAACCACTTTTGCAATGTTCTAGATAGCTAAAATGATATTTGTTTTTGTTGGTTTTCACTAATTGTGCGTGGTTTGGATGAAGGAAATTGGCTGAATTTCTGGGAAGTTGAGGTCTCAACTGTTTCCAACCAAAAATTTGGATTACTTAGAAGGATCATAAGTTTTTATCCGTGTATCCTCGATCGTATTAATTTGAACTTACTCTGGTACAATAAACCATAGGACTTAGTGAATATATTCTACCCCAACTCTATTTTCATGCTAGGTTAAGGTAAATTTATATAATTAGTACACTGTTAGGTTTGTGAAAGCCATGGCAAAGATCAATGTAAAGAAACTAAATACACAGGTGCTCAAACATATCAACTTGGAGAGTGGAATGAGATTCTATAAAACGGAGGTCGGATATGGTTGGAATTTGAGTCAAATTGAGTGTCAATCCAATCCAAATTCCAACCATATCCGATTTCTGTTTCGATCCAAACTTTTACGTAAATATAAGTTTAGGAGTGTATTAGGGATACAAAAAAAAGGAAAACAAACATCGAATGTGTGTTAAATAATAAATTTTTGAAAATCATGAGAACAAAGTGTTACAAAATGAAAGTTCAGGTGATGTAACTGTTAACTTTGAAAGTTTATAAATACAAAATGATATCAAGATATAGTTCAAGGAGACAAATTATAATTAACACATAAAACTACTGTCCATATCTCGACTCCACTCCATACATGAATAGTTGATGACATGAAATAGGGATCTTTCTTACACAAATTTGGAAAAAACAATGTGATTAATTTGGCACATTTCAGCTTCGTTATGGGAAAAACTGTCATTTTTATTGGTTCTGATATAACAATAACATTATGGAAAATAAACAAATACGATTTCAGATAATTCGAAAGTAACACACTATCATAATTAAGTAAAAAAATATTTTAAGACAATCACATAAATACCCTCCGATAACACTGCCATTTCAAATATCACAAATATTCTCCTCCGACGGGAATTTTCGAGTACATCATCTGTTGGTACTTGGTAGTCATTTTTACATCAATTCTAGCGTAGAAGAGATCCAATTACATATGAATTTTGCTCTGGAAACTCCATTCACGAAAGGAAGGTCATAATTCTGCATAACTAAAATTTCATAATTCTACATAACTAAAAGTTCAAATAAAAGTAAGTGTGTTAAAATACTTGGTTACAAGTGGAGGAATCTTACAATTTATAACCCAGAAGAAAGTTCACATTTTAATCGATGTGTAATTATTCTCTAACACTCTCCCGCACGCGTGACCATGATTATTTTTTCTCCATGTCTACGCGCTGATAACTAAAGTGGTGGATGTGTCAAGTCGTTCATTGGACATTTCTGATTTTGATACCATATTGAAATATGAGTATCTATTTTAAAACTAATTGGTTATGAATTGAGAGATCTTACAATTTATAGCCCAAGAGAGAAAAAAAATATTTTAACCGATGTGAGATTATTCTCTACCACAATATCAAAATAATGTAATATAAGCAATTTGTCCAGTGCTTGGACTGAGGATGACACAAATGCTAGGGGGTTATCTAAAAAAGAATAATGAGTACGAATTTTTGAAAAGAAGATGATGATATGATAATGATAGTTGCTACCTTCCAATCTCCCCATCTTGTTCAGTCCGCAAGTTCACGTGCTCCTACTAAACTCTCCCAAACATGCATGTGCTGTAGACTTCATGGGCCTAAGCATAGGCCCACATGTCTGCCTTTATAGAACTGTTTAAAAAATTGTTTTCTAGAATTATTAAACTAATGAACATCCGGAATTTTTTTAATAAATAAAAACTAATGCAAAATTTAATTTTTTAGGGAAAAAATCGGAATTTCGAAGAGTAATCCCCACGGGACTCGCAGTCTCGTGGGGTGCTGAAGAGTCATTGACTTGATGCTGTCGATTACGATCAGGTGCACGAATTTGAGAGAGTATTGACTGACGCTGGATTACCTGCAGATATTGAGTTGATTCCTGAAGATGACGATGGTGATGGCGACGATGATGATGAATGTTCGGTACCGAGACATGAGGACCATATTGTAGGATCGTGATGGTCTCTAATTCTAATCACTTTTAAGCTAATTACTTACTTATTAATCGATCAAGTATATGCAGCGGAATTTAAAACTAAGCAAGCAAGTAAAGGAAAAGACAAATGCAAACCACAATGGAGACGGAGGATTTTACAGAGGTTTCGCACCCTCACCCGGGTTTTAGTCCTCTCTTGCAAGCTCCGCTTGGATCATCGAGCTCCGCTCATGACTTCACTAACCACTCCCCGTTCCGGGCTAGAAAGAACGCATTTACAACACAAGCACCGCGAACACCCTCACTTGCTTGACATTCTTCCTCTCACAATCCGAGAGGGATCACTTCGGGCTTTCACTGAAATCCTTGCTTCTTGAACAACATATGAGTGAGACAACACTCTCTAAATATTGAGCACACTTTGAGTATGATTTGACTCTGATCAAATGTGGGAATTTAGGCTTAGAGTATAGGATTGGGGAAATTGGAGCTTGAGAGTTTCTCTCTAGTGTATATGACAAATGGAAGTGTGAGAGATGTGTAATTGTGTCAAGGGAACACTTATTTATAAGCTCCTAAGGTATTATAGTCGTTGGGGTTAAGTTGTGTAAGATACACAAAACAGAAATCTGCAGGACCCAAAACTGAGTAAGTTCGGTCGACCGGTTAAAGAAAACGGTCGACTGCCAAAGGCTATAATCTGGGTACACTTAAGTTACCAGTCAAACACCGAGATAGGTTCGGTTGACCGATTTAAAACAGGCTTTTTGGGATCGACAAACAAGATCATATTCGGTTGACCGAAACAAGGTCCACGGTCGACCGAAAAATAACAAGCAGTTCGGATTTGTCAAGACATCTAAGTTTGGTCGACCGAACAAGGTCCTCGGTCGACCGATAGGGAAAAGTATTTTTTGGATATTTGAAAATAATACGAATACGACCGTTGGGTATATAGGACAAAAGAAACAGTCAAAAATTTGTTGTTACTCGGTCGACCGAAAAGATCTGGACGGTCAGCTGAACTTGGGCAGCAAAACACTAATAGGATATATGATCACTCGGTCGACCGAACGGTCTGTTTTGGTCGACCGAATGTGGGCAGACAATTCATGTTAAGGTTTGGTGTTTTCCGGTCTAAGTTTGGGTGATGTATTGAAGTCCAAATTATTTGAAATTTTGTGTGTGACTTCTATAAGGAACCTAGTGTGTGTTTGAGTAGGTTTTAGCTCAAGTATGCTCAATTTACACAATGTTCCTAAGACTCAAAGAAATGCAAATTACATGTCTTCAATAGAGCTTGATTACATGTATTGACTTGAATGCTTTCTTTCTTGAGTCTTGATCACCTGTAGAAGTTAGCACATAGCAATATATATGCAATGCAATATGTGTGCTACTCTACATGATTACAATTAAGATTATGTTCATTAAATCATTAAAACATAGATTAAGGCCAAAAAACCAACACAAACATCATACATTTTTTCCCATCGCAGACATCATACGATGATTTTGGCGCAGGTCCATCGCAGTTCAGACCTCCTCATACGATTGATGACTTTGGTGCCGGTACATCGCAATTGAGACTTTCTCAGATTCCGGAATATTACCCAACTTATCATACGCCGGCTGCTAAGTTTGGCACAGGTTCATCGCAGCCATCGCAGTTCGAACCTCCTCATACAGCTGATGATTTCAATGCAGGTACATTGTAGTTTGGGCTTTTACAGATCCCAGAAGAGTACCCAACTTATCATATGTCGACCGTTGAGTTTGGTGCAGTTACACCTGACCTGCCGCAGACAGACTTGGGCGGTTGGCTCACTAATATATTCAGCCCAGCAATCGAACAGTGGCACACTGATTCAGTAACTCCTACACCTGAATATGGGTACACTGATCCACTAACTCCTGCACTTTCTGTGGTTCTTGAGTCTCAGTTGGTTTCATATGTCTTATCTGATACGGAGGTTGAAGAAGTCGAGTATGCAAAGGCGAGTCCAACGGATCGAGGGTGCCGACGCAAGATGAAGAGAAAAAAATTCACTCCTAACTAGTAGTCGTTGTTTTAATTCAGTTGTAAACTTATGCTACTTTAAGTTGTTATTATATGTTATTGTCAGTTTAGTTAATATGGTTTGACTTATAATTTAATGTAATAAATTCAACATAATGAACACCACGATAAATTCAACATAATGAAACTTACAATACATTCAACATAATGAAAGTTGCAATACATTCAACTTAATTAAACTCGTACTTAGTTGTTGTTGGAGCTATTGCAACGATCACTTGTGTGATTAATCGAGCCACAACCTGTGCAATGTCCTGGACCCATCCTTCCTTCCATGACATCCATCGTCATTGGTAAATGCTTTGACCTTCTTCTTCCTTTCTTCATGAGTTTACGATCAAGTATGATTTTGTCTCCATGATATTCTATCTAATCCTCTTCTTCCTATATATATCGAAGTAACTCTCCCATGTGTGCACCAAAGAGTTGACACTATAGTATGGATGTGTATATCATTGGAGTTATAGTTACGTGCGACACACACTGCCAGAATATATGGACCAAAATGTAAGTGTCGGGAACTACAAAATACAGGTATGATTTAGTTAATAAGGTGTCTATGTTGATAACATGACTCACATATCGGAATGCCTGAATACAAATACCAAAAGCACATGCTGCACATTTAAACTGATGGACACCAGCGCATGGCAAAGGGTCGGAATGAACAACAACTTTACTCCCAAGATTTGATTGTTTAATGACATTTAACAATTGAGGCAACAATGCATATGAACCCGACCAACTTCCAAACATGTATGCAACAACAATCTCGCGGGCACTCCATAATTTATTGTACTTTGGATTAACACCTGAAAATACTTCTTACCAGATCGTGAACTTGTTTAATCGGAAGAGAGATATTATTTTCGACATCTTCACGGATGATATCAGCCATCATCTTCGCATGCAGCTGAGCATGATCGATTCGGGCACTCCCTGCAAATATGCTTGTACGAGCATTTTCTTATAGCTCATGCATCACCAGAGCATGTTCGTGCAGCGTACAACATCCAGCTACAATTTACATCTTTGCATCTTACTATATATTTGGTTTTGCTGTTGTCTTGCACATTGATCTCTCGATTATTGACAACATGCCATTTCGATATGACGTTCTTGAGAGCGTCTTTTGATGAAAATGCTTGATTCTCAACTAACGGACCCTCAACTGCAATGGTAGTTCCTATATACAATCGTTGATTTCAAATCACAATATTTGAAAGATGTAGTTATAGTGGAATCTACATTCCTAACTTAGGTTTCAGGGAATGATTTAAGGATATACTTGTTTGTTTGCAATAGAGATCAATTATAATTAGTTTAAACGCACACAATTGAAGGTAAACTTATGGAATAATAAAGGCATTGGTGATTGGTGTCACCTTTTGGTATGGCTTTATCTTGACCTTATCAATAAATGACCCCACTTATGTCAACCATTAGCTTAACTTTCTTGTCATTGTCGAGGTTTGTAGAGTTAGTTATGGAGATATGACTTTTTGGTGCTTATGGCTCTGGATATTATATAGAAGTTATTATGATTACATTTAAAGGAAGCAGTTTTGTGGGAGCAAATTTGTTTGTCTAAAGGTCTTTTTAACGAAAGCATTTTGTACAGTAAAAATGAATTAAACTATTTCCTTGGGTTTTCTGTCGATTTATGGGGTTTGTTTTGCATCAATATCCTATTGATGGTTTTTTTTATTATTCCGTGGGTCCTCCCCTTTAAAAAGCATAAATAATCAACTTTCGTAAGGAAAGTGAGAAACATTTTAATTATTATTTTTATAACGAAATGTAAGATTCCTGAACATCATTTTATGAACCTTGTGAAATTTCCAATAGAAAAGACTTGTGAACTGTTTCATAATCCATTGGTGCTATTATAATCATGTATTTTCTTGGATGATTAACCTTAAGTCTGAATCATAAAGATAGAAAGACAAAAAAGAAGAGTGCGAACATATTCACATTTGGATTGGAATATAAACATTTCACATCAACTTTAATATAGTGATGCTTTCACAAAAAAACTTTAATATAGCCAACGTAGTGGTATTTTCAAATGCGCCTCTACACAAATGTGGATATATGCTAGTAAACTTGGCTCTCACATTGTCAGAATCATAGGAGTAGAAGTAGCAAAATTTCCTTCTATAAATGAAAATTACAAGGACAGTCCCAAAACCGTATCGTACTACAAAACAAGACATGGAACCCACAGCCATGTGGGCAAATTCTGCACCACAAAATTAGGAAATTTATGAAACAATACAAAGACAATCGAGTTCGACCTTCCAACTCTCAGAGTTATCCAAATAAGCCTTCTGACAAACCAAATCTCATCCGAGAATAAAGTACATTTTGGTTAGGGGAAAGGACTGGTTCTTGTAGTTTTAACGAGATGCCATGTATGTAATTATTCTTAAATTTCTTTTAAAAAATATAACTTTTTAACTTTCAAAGGTCATTTATTGAAAGGACTGGCCGTAACATTTCCAAACTTTTTTACAAGGAGCTTGGTCGGAAAATTATTTAAATCGTTCCAACAATTATCTTTTTGCCATTAACCATTCATTTAATACTCATTTCGTCTCGTCCCTTAAAATAAGGTTTCTACCTACGTTTTCCTTATTTTTCCAATACAAACACCACGAAAATGTCTGGTGAAGAGTCTAGATTCGGTGAAGTAAGTCCAGCAAAAAAAATTCGAGTCGGGCGTCTAGGTAAAACGCCCCCCATGGGGAGGCGTCTGGCCGGGGCGTTTTACCCAAACACCTCACGGGAGGAGGGGGGGTGTCTGGCTAAAACGCCACATCCTAAAAAAATTAAAAACAAATTCTAAAAATTATACGGTGTGTTATCTCAAATTATTTGACATTCCTTTACAAGTTTACGGTGGTAACGAGTCATATTACAATGAGTTTTTTTGCAAGTGATGAAGATTCAAAAAAATTCCAGATCCAACAATTTCAAGATCCAAAATCCCCCGGTGGTAAAACTTCGCGACTTACAAATACCACATCAACATGTCGTTCTGGGGTCGCGCTCACCGGTGAGCGAGCGGCATTCTACCTCGTCGGTTTATCGACCTCTACCCGGTCATCCGAATATTTATCCTAAGTAGCTTCGACATTTCTCTGGAAATCTCTATTCGGTGTACCGAAGGGGTATCAGTCATCCGAATATAGTAATTATTAACTTAATAATTGATTAATTTAACAATTATCTAAATTTATAATCAATTATTATTTTAATAAAAAATATAAAAAATAGCAGGTGTCCGCTGGAGCCGCCCCGCCGTTGGGAGAGGCGTCTGGCTAAGACGCCTCCCCATGGGGGCGTCTGGGTAAAACGCCCCCTATGGGGGAGGCGTCTTAGCGAGACGCCGCCCCCATGGGAGGGGCGGCTCCGGCGGACGCACGTTATTTTTTTATTTTTTATTTTTATTAAAAAATGTTGGACATTTTAACCGATTCGAGTACACTGGGGCATCCGTTGGCTCATTACTGACCTCCCAAACATTTTTTTTATGATTATGAGAGGAAGATGAATAGAGATGGGTGATAAGAGGGTGAAATATCGCGTTATAGGAGTAGAAATGAGAGAATGGTAAGATGGTAATTCGTTGTGACGATTTGAGTAGTTTTCCGACGATGAATAACAATCCAGTTTTTTATCACGTGTCACACTGTCATGTGAGTGTGATTTGTGTTAACTTGAGAACATTATGATATTGATATTTGATATACTCTGATTCAAGGAAAACAAATGTGAAAGGGATCGATGAACTGATTCACCCACAAACAACTCAGAAGTCAAGAATGCGTTTGGAATCCTAATTTACATGGAAAGAAATGAGAAGTCACGTCTTTTTAAAAAAGTAATATGACTCAATCAATTGGTACAATTTGAATTCATACATTTTTAGTTATGTTTTATCAGTGGCAGATCAAAAATAAAATGTGAGGGTGGTCGTCTTATAAAATTACATCAAATCGAAAAAAAATTATACTTACTTAAAAAAATTAATATTACATTCAAATATTCTTCTTATAATGTAATCCTACGATGTTTCATGTTTTGAAATCTTTTCATGATCATTTCATTATTAATCTGACCGAAAATGTCTCTTTCGATGTATGTAATTAATGAGAACAACATTGACTCAATTGTTTTCCATCTGGTTGTGCAATATGTTTTTTACTATGTTCATGGCTAAAAACATTCTCTCAACCGTGACAGTTACTACTGACAAGACCAATGCTAACTTAATCTTAATCAACAAGAAAACAAATGGAAAAGTGATATTTTTCTTCTTTTGAACATCTTCTGTGCAAGTTCTGTTAGACTATTCAAATTTCCAAATTCCGTATTCGATCTGATGTCACGGACATATGTCTCTAATTAACTCTAAAGGACAATGAGATCAAATTCTGAAAATTCTTTAGGATAATGTTTGGCCATTGGAAGTAATTTATTCTTGTCAAACGTAGAGAAATAATTTTTGGGACTTAAACAAGCTACACACACAAGTAAATGTGGTTAGACTAATGGGCTAACAATAATTAGAACTTAGAAGATTGGATGACAGAGAAATAATTTTTGGGACTTAAACAAGCTACACACAAGTAATTCTGGTTGGGTTAATGGGCTAGTAATAATTAGAAATTAGAAGATTAAATGGTCTTAACTTAAGTAGATGAAATTTAACAATCCGAATCAGTATATATAAAAAAATTAATTTGTGTGGTCATGTATGTAATATACAAAGAGGATTTGGGAGGGGAGGGTGATCACTTGTCTGCCCCCCCCCTATCTGCCACTATGTCTTGCATGTGACTCACAATGCTTGTGTTTTACACTCATTCATCGTATAAAAGTACTTACATTTTGCACTACTATGTTTTTAGTTTGTCTTGACGTTATGCTGTAATATATCTTTGTTGTATTATAGACTACAAACTCATGCAAAAACATTTGTGTGTCTCACTATGCACTATAAAAATTTCTACCAGCAACAAACAACTCCAGAGTGTGCTAGTGCGACGTTGCTGGCAAACGAAAGGGACGAGTGGAGCGAGCGAGCCAATTTCGCTTCTGACCTTCGTGACCTCCTCTCGTCCTCATCCGTGAACAAGTAAGGGAATCGAGTGAGTGCTTCAGCTAATGCTTAGCTCAGCCTTTTCGTCTATTTTTTATTATGAGATTGGTTGTGGTTACATGACCAACTTCTTTATTTAAGCAATGCTATCTACGTTCAAAATAAAAAAAATCATCTTTTACGCATGAGAATGTGTCACCCATTAAAGAAGTGCTAACAAATTATGTACCATCAGATCCTAACGGACCTTACCTAATGTGACTTTATTTCACTCAAACTTTTGATCCCTAGCTCTTTGCCCCCACAAAGGCAAAGGGAGTTTTGACGACCAAAAATGGAATAGCTCAAAAATAATAGTGGTTCCTGATTCTAGATTTTGTGTTCAATCGAGTGTAAATATTTGTTTTTAAATATATAACTATTTTTAACATTTTCCAAAGACGCAATCGAATTTGTCATAAAATTCAACCTATTTGGTGAGATTTTTTGGCATTTTCATTCCGACAACCTTCTAAAAATGGAGCGGGCTTGGTAACTGTGTTATATTGTATTGGCCACTATGCAATTATTTAATTTGTAAAAAAACCTTACCATGGCATTTAATATAGTAAAGAAAATCATATCTTAATGTATGTTATTTCATCGTCACAGCAATAACTCTAGCCGTACAACTTTAAGGATTGCCGATTCATTCAAATAATTAAGTTTTTTTTTTGAATTCTTCTAACTGATATCGATGGAAGATCGAATACTGTGGGGACAACTCTTACATAGTATCTCTATTTGGAAGCTAGGGATTTTAGAATTTGGGTTGCCAAAATTAAACTTTGCCGGTGGCAAAAATCCATATTAATATCATTTTAGAAGCTTAAGATAGATATGAGAATCCAATTTCTGAATCTAAATATGAAAACTAAGTATAAACCATTTGCTCAATATGAAAATCAAAATCTACTTTTGTTTTTTTGGATAATCAGACCCATATACTAGAAATTATAATAGGATCTCAATCATATTCCCCCTTCCAAACGTAGAATGCAGGCATCCCTTTCCATGTCCTTAATATCGTTTACCTCTAAGCAGCATATGGATAGTTTTTTTTTTCTTCTTCAAAAAGCTTAGCTAAATGACTTCAAAAAAGAAGAGCCTCATTTTCCCAACTCATTTTCACCAGGTTTTCACATGCATACTTATTCTTTTTTCCTTTTTAAGAAAAAATGCGTTTTGCAAATGCAAATAATTTTTCACAATTTCACCTTTGAAACGAGAAAAGTATTGTAATAAAGTACCGAACTGTTTTTCCTACATAAAGTAAAAGTTGCAGTATAAAGAGACCAACTGACACATTGACCGAAACCCATCTTCTCTTTACAAACAAGCAAAGTTAGTCCATAAACACAAAAATTTCAACTTTCGAAAGCAATAAACAGAGGTACAGTGTTGGAAATGGGTACCAAGTAATATAAAATAATAAAATAACAAAAGATAAAACTCTTAATAAATAGAATGTTTGCATATGTACCCCTCAAACGCATGATCTGAAACGCCATAAAACTTTGGAGTTGAATATATATCCTCTTTAACTTCTACGGTGTATACATACCGCTTTTGTTAATACTGTAAATATTTATAAGTTCTTTTTTTCAACTATCCTTAATCCTCTGTATATCTTATAGTATGATCACTTAATTAGTAAATAAACTCGATTACTCATCCAAAGACCATGCTCTCATTTGATATTTGATAACTCTCTCCTACTTTCACAAGAAAACAAGAAAAATGGGAAGGAGAGGAGAGGAGAGGAGATCTATAGAGGGAAGGGTGGGAGAACAAAGCTAAGAAGAGGAAAAGGAAGAAGAGAAAGGTGGAGGTAGGACTCGGCCTCCCTCCGCCGGCGACGACAAAACGCAAAGGAGTTTTCATAGAAAAGGATGAGAAGAGCTCCACTGTTAATTAGTTGGATTTAAAATTCTTATTTAGCTTATACTTGTGTGGAGTTTTATATAATTTTGAACGAGGGGGTGATCAGATTTATACAAGAGCTAGCACAAAGTTTTTTCGTTAAGTTCAACTAATTGAGTTGTGATTAAATTGCACTTCTTAGAAACAAAAATGTTACTATAATTTCTACTACTCAAACGAATCTAAAATTTCTAAGACAAAAACTGGGGATCAAAATTTTCAACATACTTTCACGACGGAACGATCCAATGAACTTCATTAGATGAAGGATATATTTGTCATAAATGGTATATCTTTTTCTTGCAAAAGTTTAGAAATTCAAACATTTTATTAAAAGAAGTTTTACATGCATGCCACTAAAACAAACCTTATTTCTTTTTTGGTAGTTACTTTGGGTGTGTTTACTTATATGCCATTTGAAACCTTATTTGTTGTCGAAGTAAAGTAAAATACAAGTCACCTATCTAAAATACTTTTACTCCAACTCATCTACATTATCTGACCTGTTGGAATATCAAACAATTTATGAATCTTCACAATTTAGTATTATATTCAGGATCTTAACTGAGCTTAAGTATATTAATATTTAACACAAATCATTAATGAAATAAAGTTTACAATTGATGATGTCAAACGTCAGACGATCCTTTTAAGCGACTCTCGAGCAAAAACCCCAAATCAAATACTGTTGCAATTCATAATGTCATACTTCCAATTGACAATCGTACGAGGTTACAAATGCAAAAGTCCCTAGAAAATCTGAAAAGAAAAACAGTGAGTGTGAGATATTGTTTGACCCATCCATTCAATTCCTGCAATCACAAAATCAGATTCCAAAAAAAAAAAAAAACTCTCTTCCTCTCTCAAACTTAAACTCAAACCGAACTTCTCCTTAATCTCGCTCCACACCTACTACAAACTTTAAAGATTCGATCTTCCGGCCGGAGGTAATCCTCCTCGCCTGGATTTTTTGTGGGTCGTGTTTTTTTCGAGAAAAATGACGGGTTTGAGTTGGATTAAGTTTTTTTTTTTTGGGTGTCTTGAATCTGCATGTGGGATTTCATTTGGGTGCTAAAGGTTTCTTCTTTTTTCTTTTTCTTTTTTGGTGGGTGCTAAAACTTTGAAGTGGAGATTTTTTTTCTAGGGTTATTCTGGAGCTTTTATATTTATTTTTTGCTGGGGGAATGACCGAGGAAGATGTATTTCAGTTAATGGGGGAACTAGGGTTTTATCATTTTCTGTCATTATTTTTCATGCTGGTGTTTTTTTTTTGTTTTTTTTGTTGTTGTGGTAATTGCCTGTTTATTTTGGTAGATTTACTATATTTTTGATGGCCCAATTGCTGTTATTGCTATTAGATTTTTTCCCTCTAGATCTGGGATGAATATTTAATTAGGCTGAAGTTTCAAGATTTTTATAACCTGTCGACATTATATCTTACATGGATCTGTTTGTGTTGATCCAGTGTGATGCATATGATTGTATATGTTACTTGTAATTTATTTATTTATTTAATTCTTTGCGGCCAATCTGTTGTGCAGTTTAGTTGTAAAGGATCAACTAAACCAGTTGATTGTCTTTTTAACGAATTGGGACCTCCAATTCGTGATAGTAATTGTGAAAATAGAAAAAAAATAGTATTTACAAAGAAAATGCTGTTGTTGGAAGATCTCATATCTATTTGAGTTGCTTTTTCAAAGTGATACCGATTCCTCATTCTGTCCGTAAATTTGAATGCAGATTGTTCTTGTTGGTGGTCTGGTGATGGAGACAGATGGTCTTAATATTGGTGATGCCTCTACGTACACGGAAATGTGTTGATGGACCTCTCATCTTATGGCGTCTAAAGTCATTATAAATACCGTGATTGAACCTCACAAAAAAGTATTCAGCAGCCAAATCTTTGAGGCCGGTGGACACATGACACCTCTGTGTGTTCAAAGTTCAAGCAAGTTGGGTATTGATGATTGTGTGCAGAACCAAAACCGTCCGATGCTGGAGTCTCTAAGTTCTCCGGCAGACAAGGACACCTCAAAAGCATCAGATTCAGCAGAAAATAATAGTTCAACTTCCTCTTCCAATTTACAGAAGGAAACAACAGATACAGTAAATGCTGATCAACTCCTGATAGATGGCTTGGCATGCACTGAGGACAATGCGAACCAAGAAAAGAAAAACTCCACCAGAAGCAGTGTGAAAGATAGCTTTGCGTCTGCTAAATTCAGCGATGGACTTAGTAGTCTTGCCAAGACTAGTGGAAGTGCCAAGATTAGTGACCATGGTGATTATGTTGAGAGTGGTAAGAGCAGCATATGCAGAGGAAGCATTGGAAGTAATGCTAGCGACGGCAGCAGCTGCAGCAGCATGAGCAGCAGCGTCAACAAGCCTCACAAAGCAAATGATTTTAGATGGGAGGCTATTCAAGCGGTCAGGACAAAAGACGGGGTTCTTGGTTTGAGCCATTTTAGACTGCTTAGGAGGTTGGGTTGTGGTGATATTGGTAGTGTGTATTTGTCGGAATTGAATGGAACGAAGTGCTACTTTGCTATGAAAGTCATGGATAAGGGCTCTTTGGCGAGCCGTAAGAAGTTGCTTAGGGCTCAGACAGAGCGGGAGATATTACAGTCTCTGGATCATCCTTTTCTTCCAACATTATACACTCATTTCGAAACCGACAAATTCTCTTGTCTGGTGATGGAGTACTGCCCGGGGGGTGATCTACATACGCTAAGACAAAGGCAACCTGGGAAATACTTTATAGAACAGGCTGTAAAGTATTGCCATCAATCTTAACTTCTTCCATTGGCAGTTCTAATTTTTTAAAAATACTTCCTGTGATTCTATAATTGTTTCTCGTTTCATCATGCTGTTTACAAAGTTCATTTTCTTTTGTGCTTCTAATTTGTGATTCTTGTGTGTTTATTTGCTTGATTTGGTAATTTATCCGCCTACAGTGTGTTCATGGTATCCCAAATTTTATCAGTCGTCCTTGCTACTTAGAAATTGAAAGTAGTACTTCAGGCCTTTTTGCCTTGCCAAATCTCTCTCCAAAATGTTATTTTTGTTGATTTTTCCCCACTGTGTCAAGGAAGATTGTATCTACTTTCTAAGATACCCAGCCCAGTGATGTGTCATCTTTCAGAATCCTGACATTCAATAAACAATATTTTCTTGTTTGCTCTCTGTTCTAGCTATGTTTTTTATATTTTCTCTTATCAATTTCAGATTTTTACACAAGTTAGATTTGCCTGTTCGAAAGATTTTTATGAGCAGTAATTGTAGAAATATGTCTGTTTTGAATTTTTTTGAGGATATCCTTCTAATTTCTAAAAATTGCTGTCGTGATAGCGAAGTAGTGGTGTAAACTGGATCCGAATTGTGCCATGTACTTATGACTAAATATTTTCTTTTGCTTGATCTGATGTCCCAACCATCCTGCTAAGTTCAGACAAACATAAAAAGAGCTTGCATTGCAGCGTGCTACTTGCATATTGTACTTTTCATTCAACCTCAGGTTTATAGAGGAGTTGATGCAATGGCGACTAAATTTAATCACTCTTTTTTCTCCAAAAAATGTAGGTTCTACGTTGCTGAAGTGCTTCTAGGCCTGGAGTACCTGCACATGCTTGGTATAATCTACCGTGATCTTAAACCTGAAAATGTCCTTGTTCGAGATGATGGTCACATTATGCTTTCTGACTTTGATCTCTCCCTCCGCTGTGCTGTTAGTCCCACACTGATCAAGTCATCCAGCATGGAAACCGACACACTACGGAAGAGCTCCGGATTTTGCGTCCAACCTGCTTGTGTTGAACCTTCCTGCATCCAGCCTTCTTGTGCAGTTACGACCTCATGCTTCTCACCTCGCTTCTTTTCGTCCAAGTCAAAGAAAAAGGATAGAAAGCCGAAACTTGATGTTGGAAACCAGGTAAATCCATTGCCTGAGCTCATCGCGGAGCCAACGGATGCCCGATCGATGTCTTTCGTGGGAACCCACGAGTACTTGGCTCCAGAGATCGTTAAAGGCGAGGGTCATGGCAGTGCAGTAGACTGGTGGACGTTCGGGATTTTCTTGTACGAACTTCTCTTTGGAAAGACTCCTTTCAAGGGGTCGGGTAACCGAGCAACACTATTCAACGTGGTCGGTCAGCCCTTACGTTTTCCAGAGGCACCGGTGGTTAGTTTCGCTGCCCGGGACTTGATAAGAGGACTGCTTGTGAAAGAACCGCAGCATCGCCTTGCGTACAAGCGAGGAGCCACCGAGATAAAGCAGCACCCTTTTTTCGAAGGCATCAATTGGGCCCTGATACGATGCGCTACTCCACCTGAAATACCAAAGCCTGTCGAGCTAGAACGTGTACCCATCACAAGTGCATCGTCAAGTCAAAAGGCTACTCCTGTGGTGAATCAGAAAGGTTCTAATAATTATCTCGAGTTTGATTTCTTCTAACGAATTTTATCGTTGACGGTGCAGTTTGTTTGATCTGTGGGAGGCTGTAAAATTTCTATCCAATCTCTAGAAATGGTATGTTTTCTACTAATATTGTTCTGGGTGTTGGGGTGGTTCAGATTTGTTAATTATTACTGAACAGGTGCTGAAATTCTAAATCTTATTGTACTGGATTTTCCAAGAACTTTCCTAAGGGAATGTGCAATCTTATGTTTTATTTTTCTGTTCGGAAGATTTATAATATTAGCTGATCCATTTTTTGATAGAGAATCCAACAAATTTAGACGTTTTAGCTGGAAATTAAGATGAGGAATGGTAGATGTTTTTTTAAGGAGTTTGGTCAGACTTTTATTTTATTCATTTGACCAGATGAACCACTTGATAGTTCTTAAAGATATTTGATTTATAATTCCAATTGTTAAGTGCACTGGATCTCGATTTGGTGTTTGATCAAGTTGATATTACCCACGAAGATATTCAATTGTCAAGTGCCCGGGAGCAAGTGCCCGGGCTACCCTGGGTGTACTACTCCTTTCTGTCACGTCAGTTTTTTTATCTGTCATGTCAACTCACTCAACCTACTCAAAAAACCTCATTAACCATGCTCAGGCTGCCTCTAACCACCGTATATTCTCTCCTCTTCACGCCATTTGGAGATAAATCCTAAGTAAATATATAAAAAATTCACAAAAAATATACAAAATCAAAACAAATAAAAAACATATTTTCAGAAAACTATATATTGAAAAACAATTTAAAACAAATTTGTAAATATTTTTAACAAATAACAAAAATTAAAAACAAAAAACAGGCCAACAGGGAACATGTGCCCCCACCGAGGGCGCCCCAAGCGGCCGCCCGATAACGATGCTCTTTGACTAATCATTCGTTCACGTAGTCTCCGATCAAGTGTGGCAATTAATTATGATAACGACATATTTGAACTTCCAAGTTTTTTGAATTATAATTTTAAATCCCATGGAAATATCAAATTCTTTTTAAATTTACTGGATGGGAAGCAAACTATTGATGAGGTACAGCACTTCATTCCTGGAGAAGAAAAAATCTAACCTTTTTTTATTTGTGACAACTAATTCTGGAATAAATTAGCATTGATGCTAACTAGTAGTAGCAATAAAAGAAACCAAAAGAAGGCAGAAGGCAAAAAAAATTGTGTTTGAGTAGCTAAAATATTATATTGAAGTATCGAGGAGGGTGAACCGGTGAAGTAGTCTTCAACCTAAAATCACCTCATTGAAAATTGGTATTATTTCTCCAAATAAAACAGAAACTCGATTACAACCACTGGATTTCCAGGGAACCAATCCATTTCAGACCCCAGACAAATATCATATTAAAGGCCGAGCAGAAGATTGACATAAGCACAACATGGTTTTATTGCTGTGCTACAAAACAATCCTAAGCATCCATCAATTGCCTGTAACTCTGTATTATGCCACAACAAAATCAAGTATCATGAACCATAAATAATTGATTTAGAACATTGAAAATCATTGTACACTAAGTGATCTAACAACCTTCATCCTAAAATCCACATCACTGCAGTACAAAATATTGTTAGTTTTATTTTAATAATTTACAATATATTGGATGTCCTAAGAGTAAAAAAGAAACACGAAGGGAAGAATCTCAGAAAGGGGAAAAGAAATCACACTCCCAATACATCTGCAACTAAATTCACTTCTTCCTCTTCCTTCAAAGATCCAAAGAGAAAGCTATACATAACAAACAGGTGCAAACCTTCTCTGAAAGAACAAAACATGGTAAATCATTGGTAACTATCAAACGGGCTTTTCACCTGGAAGATAAGATGCTGATCCACCATGGGACTTCTTCCTGTGGAAAAAGCCACTAATAAGATGCGGCATGAGCGCCTTTCTGATGGCTGGTGTTTTCTCCGTTGACTTGTGGCTCTCTTCATGCTTTCGTGGTGGGCTTGGTACCGGAGCTTGAACAGGAAGTGGTGATGCATCTTTCTGTTTAGACATCACTGAGTCGGACAGTATTCTCGAGGCTGTTTCAGCTGCCTTCTTCTGTTCCTTTTCTCGCCACCTCTTCATTTCACCTTCTACTGCCCGTCTAGCTGCCTCAGCCATTTCTGCTTTCTTTAAGGCCTCGCTGGTTGCAGATTTTATCTCTTCCAACTCTTTGCTACTTGCTTCAAACTTATTCCTTGCTTCATTCTCGCTGGCCTTCACCGCCTCAACTTGAGCCATTGCTGCAGCAACCTTCATTTCAGCAAGTTTCTCGGACTCCTCTACTTTTCTACTCAACGAGTCGAACTCCTCAGGTGATATTGTGATCATGGCGCCGGATTCCGAAGTTGAGGTTCGAGCCACATTTGCTTTCTCCGAGAGAATCTTTATCTTCTGAAGAGCATCTGCTTCAGCGGCTTTCGCTACTTCTGCATTTTTCAAAGCAACTTCAAGCTGCTTCTCTGCCTCTTCAAGTGAAACTTTGGTTGCTTCAGATTCTTTTTTCAGCTCACTGGCATTTTTCTTCATTGTCTCAGCATCCTTTCTTGCGTTCTCTGATTCCAAGGAAAGCTGTTTGAGGGACGACATCAAATCATCACATGCTTCCCTTGCTTTTGATTCTCCAGCAATAGCTTTCTCAAGGTCAGCTTTGCTTTTCTGGAGGTTAACATTCAGATTTGCGACAATGGACTCTGCTTCGGCTTCTTTTTCTTTCAGCCCCGTATGCTCTTTCTTCACACTCTCTAGTTCCAACTTAAGGGACTCTAGTAAGCTTCTAAGAGAGCTTTCTTCTTCCGCCACTTTCTGTAAAACCTCCTTTGCACCACCCAATTCAGTTCTGATAGTTTTAACAGACTCCAGTTCAGCATTTCGTACCTTATCAATTTCCTTCCTGGTGCTGTCTATCTCAAAAGTTGTTTTGACTAGCTTTGCTTCGAGACTTCCAGCAGTTTCAGGATCAGATTCTTTCTTGAGATCCATTAGCTTCTGTTGTGTTTCTTCTAGAGCAAGTTTGCATTGCTGCTGTTTTGTGTCCTTTTCAACAGTGATCTTCAATTCATCAGCCTTGGCCTGCAAAGAGGCAGAATTTACGTGCACAAGTGATTCTTGCATATCTGCAATCTCTTTTGAAAGCTCAGTTGCCCGTTCAGTATTAGTATCAATTGTCTTCTTAGCATCAACTTCTTGCTTGAATGCATTAGCTTTTGCATCCATTGATAAGTCGAAGCCCTGCCTTATCCTTCTCAGTTCCTGCTTTGCTGTATCAAGTTCGGCAGTCGCAATTGTGTACTGCTCTCTTGCATTATCCAGATCGTGCTTCCAGGAACCAACACCATTTTCAGCTGCACCACTGGCACTAACTTCCTCAAGGTGCTTGTTTTGAAATTTGGCAGTTTCAGACACTGCATGTTCTCTGGACTCACTAATAATCTTAAGCTTCTGGGTCAAATCTTCAACCGTTAGTTTCGCTTTGTCAAGCTCTGTTAAAGCCTGCACCCTTGTTGTTTCACAATTCTTATGTTGTTCTTTGAGCTTGTTGAGGTCTTTTTGTGCCACATGGAGCTGCGTTTCATTTGCCAAAGCTTTCTGTGAAACCTAGTATTAAAAGAGAATTTAACTATGAGGCCATGTGATGGTATTGTAACATGTAAAAGAAAACATCACTGAATAAATTCAGGCAAACAGTACAGTATGTATATAAACAAAAAGTGCAGATACAAACTTTCTTAAAATACAATACACCTTGATAGTTAAATATATTTACTCCATCCTCGAGCAATATGAGACCTTGAGATGATATTCAAGTGTCTGCTCTAGCTAATACTGTTGTTACCTGCTGGGTGTTTACACTTACGAAGAAAGGAGCAATTTGCAAGTGAAAACTTGCCCCTACCTTAAGCTTTATAGGGTCGAAGAAGAATGTGCATGACAATTATTAGACAAAAAGATATGCAGTGTAAGGTTCCAACTGTAATGGGAAGCAAGCATGGATGCTGCTGATTCATCAGCCTCAAGGAAAAATAAAATTCACTTTTGAGGGGGAAGAAAAAAAGTCAAGGAATGCTATATTAAAAGACAAATTAGATTATCCTGGTTTTTATAACTTTCACAAGAATATTCTTCTGCAACTCAGAATTTCAGACTGCGGCGTGAGTAAACATTTCTCGGTTTATCTGATAATAAACATGACAAATATTTATACCAAAAGACCTTTTGCGCTGTGCCAGGACAGAATGAACCATCAGTGTCCTCAATTATGGGGACCAGGAGAATATAACATACACACCATCTGATCAGTTGACTGTCACTTCATATTAAAAATGCAAACCGTTGCAAAGAGAGCTTCATTGAATGGTTCACAAAAAAAATTCATTTTCAACGAGCCTACATTTCCAGCATACCTCAGAAGAATGTGGCTTTGATTTCTTTACAATCGGTTTGTACGGTGAAAAGGCACCTTCACCGAACAAGCTGACAGCAGCTTTAACTGATTCAAAAGGTGCTCTTGTGTCAATCTCCCCCACATCTGTCCTGGCAGAATAAGCAACATTTGGTTGTGCTTTCACACTCATCCTGCTCCTTTCTAGTCAGAAACCTGTTGTAGAATTCGTATAATGTCTGAAACATGGTAAGGCATTAGGTTATATTACTTTGGAAGGAAAAAATGAAATCCAACTGGATAATTAGTTCTAACTTCATGGACTAAAAGAGATTGCTATAATCAGTCCTTACATTATAAGATTTACAATATTAAAATACTATGCATACAATAATGGCAGAAACATGCTTGAAGTACACCATCACCAGGTTCTCTTCCTTTTAATCCACTAATCAGAATCGCTAAACAACCATTCTAAACACAAGTAAGAGTCTCTTATCTCTTTCTAATTCCAGATCAGTTTTGGTACTCAGTCACCACAAGTATATACAAGAATCAATACACTTTCATCAAGTTTTTCAATTTACTGTAACACTCCCATTAACACAAGATTCATCCCTTTCACCCACACCACCTCCCCATACTAACTGTGACCAATGTCTTCATCTAGCCAGCCCCCATAAAACACCTGACCATGTTGAATACAACCACCACAAACATTCAACCACCATATTACCCCTAACTCTAAGATATAATAATCAGTAAACTACCTAAACCACGTTGCCAACAATAACTATCAGTCTATCACCAAACCCATGTTTCTCCAGTCTTTACTTAACCAACCCAACTTCAAAATCGAGAAGTGAGAACAATGACACCATTACATCACCACATCAAGGTTGACACCAAAGTTGGTACCAACACCACCATCAATATTGCCACCAATGCAGGCCCACTATCACCATCACCACCCCTCATGAAATCTATGAGCTTATCAAACTTGGACAACCAACTCCGCAAAAATCCCTAGAGTTGAGTAGATTCACACAAACTGTGGAGGTCTGGAGGCAATCTTTACTAAATGAACCAAACTCTTCAGAAACTGTGATATGCTAATAATATAACATGTAACGCAAGATCAAGGATCAAATCATGCAAATATAACATGGTATGTTGGAGAGCACTTCAGTTAATCCATATCAGCAAAATTCATAAAATTATCACAGTAGAAAGACTGCAAAATACACCACAAGTCCACAACAATGGAACGAGCAAACAAATCCAAAACCAAACAAATGGCGCTTACAAACTTGGACCTAGATTTGAAACCAAGCAAACACACATACTTTTATAGAACATCCATCTGATCCACATCGCACATCGCAATATCTAGCTAACCAACCACGAAATTAAACGAAAACTCACCACCACAAAACAAAGCTACTATCACTAACACCACGAGGACCAAAAACGCCAAAAATCGATTTTCATGATAAAAAAAGACACAAACTACACATCCTCCAACTTTTTCTCTCAATACATTCCACAATTTCCTAAAAACCATTTCTCCACCAAAACACCATCCGATGCTTCGAAACCCTAAAACCAAACAAACAACGATCAAAACCCAAGTAAGCTCCAATAGCCTATCGCGATCACATAACTATCCATTCCTAAATTCAAGACAAACCCTAGCGAAACCGAACACCTCCGATTCACAACTCAACCTACCGATCTTTCACCCCAAGACAATAACACCTCTCATTAGTCATTCCAACTAAAAATCACACATTTTCACGATCACAAACCAAACCCTAACGACACCCAACACCTCCGATTCCATAAATCGCTTAACCGATCTTCACCCCCAACGCAACAACACCTCTCATTTTCCTCCAAAAACCACACCTTTCGCCATCACTTCCCAAACCGAAATCGCCCAAAAACACACAAAAACACAAAAAGAGAGGAAAAGTTCGAACCTGGAAGCGGAACCCTAATCGGAAGAGGAGGAAAGGGAAAGGGAAAGGGAAAGGGGAAAGGAGGGTTGGATGGAATTGTGTTTGTTTTTTTGTTCCGAAAAGGTGGAGCCAAAAATAAGAACGGGGGAGAGGTCGGAATTTGGTCCGAATAGGGATTTTGCTGTTTGGACCCTCAGGAAAGAACAAATTCGGGAACTATTTTGCTTTTATTTTTTTGTTTGGATGAAAATACACTTACAAAATCTATTGAAACTTCAAAAGTAAAATTACAAATAAATCACCTACAAGTTACAACAATAACCATCTATATTACAAATAAATCACCTGTAAGTTACAACAATAACCATCTATATTACAAATAAATCACAACCGAAAAGTACCATACTCACTCAACTTAAGAGGCACACCTAGAGACCCTAGCAAAAGACCTATCGATAGCTAGTAAAGTACCCCAACATGTAATATAGGAAAAAATCACTAGGCATATCAATTAAACTACCCAATTCAATTAAATAACTAACCCCTCGTACAATCTCTCACAATACCTAGCAACATGAATAAAACTACCAACTTCAAGCAAATAACTAACCCCCTCTCCCTCGTAAAATCGACAAAAATACTCAAAGGCGCAAGGTAAGTTGTCTTTATAATTTATTTTGGTGGTTTTGGAGGTGAAGCCCAAGGAAGTCTCGTAGTCGTCGTGTTGTTGAATAAATCCTCAAATGTTTGGAAATGCATTTTGTGTTTTGGTTCTTTGGAGGATCCTTCGATGGATTGAGTTTGAAAGTTACTGGAGTGAGGTGGATCATTTGAGTGAGTCGAGGGAGGTCTCAGTCAGGAGTATCCGATGGCAACAATGAAAGACTAGAGATGGGTTGAGTTGATATACGTGTACTAGTGGAATGTGTTGTCTGAGATGGTTGATCTTCAGAGCTTGCTTTCCTTTATTCGGGGGAGAAAGAGATCAGTCAAAACTGGAGTTGAAATCAACCTTCACAACGTCTGCAACAAAAAAAGAGGCAGACTAACTTCTTTGAATGTTAATACAAGCAAAGCAACAGGGGACGTAAACACAAACATAAAGGTAAACTACAAAGCACAAATGAGTACTAAATTTGAAACTGTAAGCAAAAATGGAGGAGCATAAGAATATGAGTGGTAGTACGTGCAAATGTGAACCAAAAAATAAGAACAAAGAAGGATAATGGAGCAGTAAATGCTCTTAAGTGGGTTGAACCTGGAACAATTAACGTCAAGAAGTTAGTTAACATAATAAATACACAAGAAATATAAATATGAGCAAATTAAAAACAAGATGAGCTTCATGTGTGGGTACGAAAGGGGTGGCGGATTGGGTGGATTGTCGTTCTTCATCACAATATCGGAAAAATAATGAAAACTAACGATGGAGAATGGGGGAGGTTTGGGATTCCTCAAAAATTTGAATTTGAAATTAGGAGGATCAATGTTCAAGGGCGCGATCGCCTAGGCAACCGCCCCTTAGGGTGGTCGAATATGAAACCACCCGCACACCACACACATATGCTTAGGTGATCGCCTAGTCACACAGGCGATTGCCCAACGCCCAGCAACGCACAATGCCCTTCTTCTTCCCTCCTAGTAGCGGTGCCCTTCTTCTTCCCTCCTTTCGCCGGAGCAACGAGCCGAAGGTGGAGGTGGTGCTAGAGAGGGTAGCCGCCACCTTTTGTTTTAGGGTTACGTTTAGGGTTTGAGGAGATGGGTTATATATAGGGGTGTGTTTGGTAAGATGAAATCTTGACCATCCATTTTTTTAAATGACATTCATCTCTTTCAATCATATAAATACCTAGCGAGTTAGTGATTTAAGAATTTTTTAAGGCCAAACATATAAGATTTTTTTTCTATATTTTTTGTATTTTTCATGTACCTTTTCTAATTTTCCCTATTTTTTAAATTAAAACAATAAAAATAATTAAATAATATATATAAAATGTCGCCCACAACTGGGCAATCCCCGGACATTGGGGAGGATGGTTTGAAGTAGGGCTGAGCAACAATCGTTCCGGTCCGGTTTTTTGGACCGTACCGGACCGATCGGTCTGGGTTTCGGTCCGGGAGTCGGAGCCAATTTGGTTCCAGTCTGGTCCGGATCGGTCTAATTAGAAATTGGAATTCACAATGATATCACAATATCTAAGAACATCTAAAGGGTATTCATACAAATTGACCTATTAAGCAATAACATAGTCAAAAGCCGTACATTAGTTATTCTAATTATTGGTGCCATTGGCTGTCGTTTTGGTACTTCGATCACTTTCCAACTCAACATATGAAACCAATTAGGAGAGGATAAATCATGCATGTCTTCCAGCCTTCCAGAGTTTTAGGTAGGGCGTGGTATGATTTTTCCGTGTAAAATAAAGCTTGGCGAGAATGAAGGTGCTAGGGCACCCTCAATAGGGGTGCCACGACCAGGCATGGACCACCTGGTCGTGTGGGTTGGGTGGATCATTGGTTTATTTTTTATTTTTTTTAGTTTTAAAATTAGTTTAATTTGTAAATTAATTAGTATTGTTAAATAAAATGATTTTGTTAATTAAATTTATATTGTTAATTACTTTGATGATAATGTTAATTACTTTGATAGTTTTAATTAAAATTTATTTTTTGCTAATTAATTTTCTTATTTTTTGGTTGATTATTATAATTTAGAGAAGTAGTTAGAAATAATAATTATTTTACATAAATAATTAAAAACAACAACAAACATTTTATTAGAAAGATAAAAAATAAACACAATAAGTTAATTAATTGGTTATTGTTAAAAATTATAAACGAGGGAAGAAGAAATGACGTGGAATAAAGAAAATGTTGATTTGACAAATTTGACATTTATTGGTAGGTTGTGGTTGGGAACATCTTCAATGGCATGAGGATGAAAATGTCGACATTTTCTTGCACCCCTCAGGGGTTCATAACCAGGGGTCCCACGCATGGTCGTGCAACCAGGCGTTGGGTCATCTGGTTTGACGACCTAGGCGGAGACCAACATGAAGATATACACATAAATGGGGGTATTACATCATAATATGAAGGTCACAATATAAATGTCTAACTAAATGATAGCATGACTCATCCATATACTTGTAATTTCATAAACTTCTCCCTCTTGAAGGATTGTCTTATTTTATAAGTTTTTTAATCTATATCGTTAAAAACCTTACTAACAATCATTGGGATAAAAAAAACATACTGAATGAAAAAAGATATATAGAGTGTATATTTCTCTCCCTCAATATTCAACATATATTTCTCAAGGAGCGAAAATCAATCTTAAAAACAAGCAACTTGAATTACTACGAAAGGTATAACATGCTTGTTTCATGCTAGAAAACCTTGCGGAAAAGATTTACTCCAAAAATATATACATGACTTCAGGTAATGACTATAACAGAAGGCGAGACCAGAATCAATACCAGAATCAATGAATTGTTGAAATGCGTGAAGCGTCGTTACATTCATTTTCACATGAAAATGATATATTATAAATGATTATTTTATATGTTTCCTCGTTAACCTTTAACAAATAAAAAATTCTGAGCCAAACTTTGACAAAAGAAAAATACACAACAACAAGCTTTTTGGGTTTTATTTTCTAGAGATGGCCAATTTGGGATGATCATTGTTCATTCACTCCCGTTGTTTAGTAGTTTGCGCAACAATATATTGTCACTGCACGTAAATAGTACTTCTACATGGAGGTAGGTAGAAAATTAGTTAACACACCTTAAAAATTATGAATCTATGAACCTGTTTTTTTTAAACGACAACCCACAAAACAATCTCAATTGGATAAAATTTTATATTTCAACCTGTTTAACCCACAAACCCACCCCATCCCTCCCAACCCGTCCACCCGTTTAACCCACAAACCCACCCCATCCCTCCCAGCCCGCCCGTAAGTGGGACAGACAGTGGTAAAACAAATTTCAGCCCATGCTGCCCCACTAATCCGCTGGACTTTGGCGGGGCGATTAGTTGTGGAAGGTAAACCTGTCGCACCTCGTTTGTCGTCTTATTATTCAATTGGTTAAATGGGAAGCAAATAGTGATGACAAAATAATAAAATAAAGCTTTGCAAGAATTAAAAGATGAAGGCTTTAGGGAGTGTGAGAGACTTTTTTTCCAATCTTTATATACTAGAGAGACATATATACGAGTTGCAACGTTTACAATAAATGTGCAAATTGTTATGAAAATTGTATATAGTGGATGATTCACCTTCCAAGATGGTTCCTCTTCCAACCAATATATTGTAACTCTTCTATTAAAATGTGTTGTATTGTGCATTGTATTTACATCTTTATTTAGTGTAGACTATGTAACTTCCACACCTCTATGTGTGTATATATGGGGTTATGTTGTGTATTGAGAATAAACAAGATAAATGTATCCATCTTCCTCCCCTTCCCCATACTTCTCTTCTCTTGTTTTTCTTATGTTTCCAAGGATCTTCCACATATTTTATAACATGTTATCAACACGATTTCGCTCGTTGTAATCCACTCAAACATTAGTTGTTCTTTGTTTGATTAAGGTAGTATTCATCTTGAGGTAATTTTTTATAATTTATAACATCATTAATATATTTACTTGTTGAATATACTCATACTATATTCTTAAATGTGATGATATATGTCTAGAAATTATTGTTACAAAATCTTGGTTTGAAATATCATGTTCTGCAAGTTTATATATATATATATATTTAGATGATGGATTAATAACTTTTGATTTAGTATGATAGTAAAATTTAAATCATGCACATGACAAATTTAGATGCATAAGGGTATGTTATTTGATAAATATGCATTAATACATGTTTATAAGCATTTTGTTTTGCAAAAAATGATCATATATTTGGAAGATCACTAGACGACTTGACATTCCAACGATAATGACATAATTTATTTTTGCATATTTCATATCTAATGCATGTTGTTTTATTAGGAACTATAAGTGTTTCTTTTATCTGTTTTATTTTGTGTAATCTTTTATATGATATTGATCATTTTGTTTTTTGACGAAAGTTATATCTACGACTTTTGATAAAATGGACAAGAATTTTACTTGTTGTGTTTTGGATGTTGAAATCCAACTTGATGCTCTTGGAAATACAAATGAAAATATATATTGCTTGACATAATTAGATATCCTTTTGGAATAATGAAGACATGCAAAAAGTACATTTTTACTTATAAAAGTCTACTCGTGAAACAATACAAGTATGTGATTCTTGCTTTTAACTTGTGCACTGGAAAAAAAGTTTGGATATTATATCATTATTATTCTTGTGATGAAATACTAGTTTCAATCATATTTAATGCATCTTTTTTGCAAAGCTAATATTTGATGCATCTCATTAGGTTATCATATTACGGCTGCTCTTGCTGAAATCATTACTCTTCATTATGACACATAAAATTTCGATGTTATTTTGTTGCATCACATCTGGAAATATTATGGTTATTCATTCCAGCACATGTGATTTATTTATGCAATTATATATATGATATAATGTGGTATATTGCAACAAAATTTGGGTTTCCATTTTATGAAAGTAATTATTTACCATATGTCATGTTATCATTGAAAAAGAAGCACTTCAGCCCCGAAGGCAAAAACTGTAATCTTCATGAGGTGCAAGTATATAATGATATCAAGATTGTATATTCATATAAAGAAGGTTACAAAAATGTATAGCAATCCCTGAAAGATTCTTATGAGCATCAAAAGGATGTGCAAATGCTAAAGTTTCATAAACTCATCAAACTCATTCCCTAAATCTAGCTATATATGTGTGGTCAGAAGACCATAAAGAGTTGAGAAAGGAAAATCTTCTATTCATTTTACAAGTTAATGACCCGATACTCCACTAGTAGTATGGGAACAAACAAAAAAAATCAAGATAAGCCAAAAGTTTTTTTTTTCCCTTCAATCATTTTTCAAGAAAACGACTTCCCAAATATCATGATCTATTCTCGTGCCCGAGTGAAATCACAGAATCCAACCAATTCATTTGCTCCATTCCCTGAAGTGAATGTATGAGCGCGTGAAAAGTCTTACAAAAGCTCAGTATAATCATGATTGTAGATGTGAATGTGGATGAGATAAACGACAAAATAATTGATGTCTTTATGGTATATAAATTCGACAGTCAAAATGGGTTTATTTGTAGTTATGTGTGTTTTATTTGATAAGTAACATATACTCTATCTAGTAGATATACATAACCATATGCTGGAATATCAATATGACATTATATACCATGATACAAATATTTTGTTTAATGTTCTTAAGGTTCATTCAATAATCAAATTTTCATAATTATTATCTTTAAACTTTTGATTTAGTTGTTATTTTTGTTGAAACTATATATTTTATATTGGTTAGTGCTCTTATTATTCAAAAATTATGCTTGTGATTTTTATTCACTCACGATAAGATTCTTCTAGATATTAATAATACACATGCATAGGTTGCTAACATATCGATATTCAACATATTTATGTTTGTCAAGACTACTTATGCATATCATTATAATATGGCTTTTAAGGATCAATAACAAAGATAGTATTTGCACTATCGTCTTAAAAGGGCAAAATACACATGCATATGGTAATATGTTGATATGTACAATTTCTATCTAAAAGACTTATACCAAGTTACGTTGAAATTAATTGACATTGATATGATTTAATGTATGGTTGTTATTTTATTATATTTTGTCATTGGAAGAACAATTTCATTTATTTTGTAATAGTTGCATAAATAATTTATTTGCAATAAATATTTTATTTGGCTTGAAATAAAGAGTATGGATACTCTCTGGCCTCCAATTTGATGTAAGATCAAGAAAGATGATTTATGCATCATGTATAGTATTGTCATGCACACTATATTAAGAGATAAGTTTTTATCTAATTTGATAATGAGAAAAGACAAAACCACTATCGTACATGGTTGTACGAGATTAGTAAAAAGCCCCCGAAGAGTCATATTTACTGTCACATGTGGAATTATCTTGTCTTCAAATGATGCCTTTTATTTATTAGGTCTTCAGAAACTTATTGAATTTCAAATCGCCAAAATGGCTTGTATTGAGACTATAGTTGAAGTAAAGAAGAATATTTTGATATTACTACAATCACGTTAGGCAGGAAAAATGATATTGAGAAAATTACCTGACGTTTGAATAATGTGTCATTGCACACATAATTGCTTGGTCAAAAGACATGCACTGCTGAATTAAATGAATATTAATTTTAATAACATATGGTATGACTAATTGGGTCAATGAGAATAAGATATGATGACAAATGTTGTTGAAATTTCATATGACTATCCACTCCACTGAAGAATGAGAATATTCTTGAACTAAGTGGGTATCTACAGACTATTTTTCCGTGGGATATGATTACTTGAGTTATGCATTATTTATGATTGAAAGACATAAACATAAGTTACTGCAAAATCACAATATGTGTCATCGTATTTTGGATCATGTGCCTGAAGCACACGTTACAAAGCATTGTGAAAGAAAAGAGTATACAAGGTGGAAAAATAAATTGTGCAAATATGAGTAATAAGAGATTCAAATGACTCTCAAACTAGTTAACTAGATATATTAGCCCAGAACTGCCTAAATGAAATTATCATTCGTATTCATTATGAGTATCGTAGTGATCCTGTAATTTTGATAACTTACTTGACATTTACTAGTTAAACAAAAATGAGGTCATGTTTGTCGGTTGATTTGCACAATAAAATGAGTCCCTTTGTTGATAAAATTTCACTTAAGATAGCTCATTTTGGGATCATATCTACCATGTGTTTTTAGACCAAGATCATATTATAAATACTCCCCTATTTTATATACTTGTACGCTATTGAATGAAATGTTTCCCATTTGCGATTTCTTTTACATTACCACCTCCACAATGTAATGACCTCAAATTGACTTGAACATTTCAGCAAGATTCATATTCATTGTAACAATTCTCTTTTGGAGAATGTTCGAACTGTATATCGAAAAATAGTTGACTTTTCTCCCATTGTTTATTTCAAAATTTATCATTCAAATATTTCACGGGTGATTAATCTCTTCATGAGTTCCTTTCATATCATTCTTCGAGATGATATGTGTAGGAACGTACGTATAGTTTAGTTCTAATAACTTGTAACCTTAAACAAACTCTACTTGCTTAACAATCAAAGATGCAACGGAAATTAAAAAAACAAAAGAAGCAAGCAAGTAAAGAATACAAGGCAAACCACAAAAGACACCGAATGATTTTTATAGAGGTTCGGCCTCCCACCTACTTCCTCTCTTGCAAGTTCCGCTCGATCTCCCTCGAGCTTCGCTCACGTCTTAACTATCAACCTCATTCCGGGCAAGCACCGCGAACACCCTCGCTTGCTTGATTTCTTCCTCTCACAGTGAACACTTTGGACTTTGACTGAAGTCATTGCTTCTTTACAACAGTATATTTGAGTGGATCACTCACTCTCTAACTTGAGCACACTTAGCTTAGAATATGGAATTGATCTAAGATGTGGAAGTATAGCTTGGAGAGTAGGATTTGGGGGAGACTTGGAGTTTTCTCTTAAGTGTATATGACAATAGGAATTGTAAGAGATGTCTAATTGTGTCAAGAAAACACCTATTTATAAGCTCAAAGTGAGTTATAGATGTTGGGATTAAATGGGTAAGTATTTGTATGAGCAACACAAATGTGTGAAGTGCAGGACACAATTCAGCACAAAATCGGTCGACCGAATCGGGTAAACCGGTCGACCGGTTGCTTGATTTCGGGCAAGCACCGCGAACACCCTCGCTTGCTTGATTTCTTCCTCTCACAATCCGAGAGTGAACACTTCGGACTTTGACTGAAGTCATTGCTTCTTTACAACAATATATTTGAGTTGATCACTCACTCTCTAACTTGAGCACACTTAGCTTAGAATATGGAATTGATCTAAGATGTTGAAGTATAGCTTGGAGAGTAGGATTTGGGGGAGACTTGGAGTTTTCTCTTAAGTGTATATGACAATAGGAATTGTAAGAGATGTCTAATTGTGTCAAGGAAACACTTATTTATAAGCTCAAAGTGAGTTATAGACGTTGGGATTAAATGAGTAAGTATTTGTATGAGCAACACAAATGTGTGAAGTGCAAGACACAATTCAGCACAAAACCGGTCGACCGAATCGGGTAAACCGGTCGACCGGTTGGTCAATTTTGGCTACAACTTAAGTTCACTTAAGTGAACAGTTAAACTAAATATGGGGATTGGTCGACCGTTCTAGGGTTTTTTGGTCTGTTAAGAATGGATCGGTCGAACTAGGCAAATGGTTGGTTCAACCGGAAACTTCCAGATACTCCTGGGTTCAAAAAGAATTTGAGTTTCGGTCGACCAAGGTCTAAGAGACGTTCGTCTGGAAACTTCCAGAGTGTTCAGGGCGACCAAGAAATGTTTGATCAGTCGACCGAAAGTTAATTGGCGATTGACCTGAAGTTTGGTAAAAATGAGGTTTTGGGAAATCCGACCATTGTAGAATACGACAAGTCTAACAGTCATGTGACATGTGTAGATGGTCGAAAAAAAGGCACTAAATGGTCGACCGGTTGAACACTAAATGTTGTAACAGAATAAACAACTCAATCGGTCGAACGATGAACTCGTTACGGTCGACCGATTTGTTCCTGGCAGATCAAGATAGGTTTAAGTGTTTTCCGGTTCTAGTTTGGGTGATCTACTGAAGTCCAATTGATGTGAAATTTTGTGTGTGACTTCTATAGGGAACCTAGTGTGTGTTTAAGTTGATTTTAGCTCAATTATGCTCAATTACACGATGTTCCTGAGACTCAAAAGAAATTAAGATTACATGTCTTCAATATAGTTTTAATTACATGTCTTGACTTCATTTCCCTCTTTCTTGAGTCTTGATCACTTGTAGAAGTTAACATAATACAATATCTTTGCTATGCATTGTGTGTGTTACTCTATACTGATTATAATTAAGATTAGGTTGCTTGAATCATCAAAACATAGATTAATACCAAAAAACGAACAATATGCACATTCTCTTTGTTTTGTTCATATGGTGATTTTTTCATAAATTATATCACATCTCTTTACTATAATTTGCCTTCGGCAATTTAGTCTTTCAGAGACTCTTATATATATATACACACACAGTGGAGGATACACATAGGTGCCTGGTGGGGCACGTGCCCCACCATTAAAAAAATGAAATTTTTAATTTTTATTTATTTTAAATCTGGTGGTCATGTGTTATTCTGCTAACCTTGTTACCTGTTGAATTACTATTCTTACTTGTTTTTATTTCTCCACCTACTTTTCTAAAGATCAAATATTGAATGATTATTTGGTTACTTATCTAAAGAAAGATTTATTTTTGGGTATTATGGGTGAGCTTCCGTCCAGAACCGGACCGGATCGGACCGAGGATCGAATTTCTGGTATCCGGCGGACCAAATAAATTCAGGTCAATCCGGTCTGGTCCAAAAACCAAATTTTACTCATGAAACCTCGGTTCGGACCGAACCTGACTGGATTGAGACCCGAATTTTCAGTATGCCCTGAACCAAAGACCAAGCCGATCGGGTCAAGTCAGTTTGAAAATTCGGTCTGATCCAAATTTTGCTCTCCCCTACTAGTACATGGTGCCGCCACTGTATGTATGTATGTGTGTATGTATATATGTATGTATGTATGTGTATATATTTATGGTCAAGCTCTAGTGAGCTCATGGTTCATCAAATTTAGTTTAAGCCCCCTACAATCTCACCATTGGATCTTATTTACAGTTAATCTCACCATTCATTAGCATAACCGTTTTTTTCTTAATCTACCTTACAATTTGAAATGAGTGGTGGATATTGTGGGGGCTTAATTTAGAAAAATTAAGCTCTGGGCTCACTAGAGAATTCCTATATATATATATGTATATATGTATGTATGTATGTATATATGTGTGTGTGTGTGTGTGTGTGTGTATAGATACAGAAATTATAGAATGAGCCCATGACTCATTTAAGCTTAAGTGAGCCCCCTAAACATCCATCACCCAAGACAAATCCAACGGTGGATGTAAATGTATGTTATTTTTAGATAGAAAATGGTAAAATTGGAAACTCAATCACCCCTTCCCTCTCACCTCTCCTCCTTCTCACGATTCTTGCCCAAACCTCATTATTTCTTGAATGCAAATCCTAATTTTGGTTCCTATTTCTTGTCTCAATCTTCTCCACATCTTCAAAGTACCCATTTCTTATCGTTACAGATTTCTTCTCGTCGGAGTTCTCCTCTCTCCTCTCCAAAGATTTGATTTCCAAAATCTCCTTTGTGGAACACATTTTTGGTAACTCCGAAAAATCAATGGAGATATCATCACACCTCGATGAAGACGGCAATCCGAGGTGAATGATTATCAACTGAAACTTTAGTATTGATTTTAACTTTCGATTCAAAAATGATTATTTTTTACGAAATTTCACCATTCTATGAATTTTACTTCTCTTTTCACACAAGCATTCAGTCCTCTTATTTCGCGGGATGTTATTTTGCAACAAAATGTATATTGTTATTGCTAATGAGATAATATTACAGTTCGTCTTATATTATTACAGTTAGTAGAAGTTATGTATTTTTTGACTTAGTTATTCTAGAAATACATGTTGTATTATTGGATTGAGTTGAGGAGAATTATATGGAAATTGGAATACGATTGAGTTTGGTTTGCTTGTGGTTTTAATTACCATATGGTCACATTATGTCTTAATTGCTACATGCACTTTTTAGAATTTAGATATTATGTTCATATTACGGCAAACATTGTTGCATTCTAGTAAGTTTGGTTGATATTACTGCAAGCCCGTTTTATTTCTTGTTAGTGACATAATATTACAACCTTTTATAGTCAATATTGTTGTTCTAGTACATCGATTCAATATGGTCACATTATGTTTTCATTGCTACATGCACTTTTTAGAATTCAGATAATATGTTCATATTATGGCAAACCTTGTTGCATTCCAGTAAGTTTGGTTGATATTACTACATACTCGGTTTACTTCCTGTTAGTGACATAATATTACAGATTTTGTATAGCCAATATTGTTGTTCTAGTACATCAATTCAATATGGTCACATTATGTCTTCATTGCTACATGCAATGTTTAGAATTTAGATGTTATGTTGATATTATGACAAACTCGATTGTATTCCAGTTAGTTATATAATATTACAACTTTCAATTTCATTTAAGTCTTATTTTTGATAAATATATTGCAGGTATGGTTGTATGGGCACATCACTTTGTTTAAACCTATTTTTCCTGAACTGAAGCCGAGGATTAGAAAGTGGGTTTCTCCTGTGGAACCAAAGTTGAACATCACTTCTAATCTACATTAATAAAAACAATGCTTAATTTATAACATCACATTCCACTTATTTCAAGCGTATGATATTGAATTCGAAAACTGGCTGAACTACTCATATTTGTTTATGTAACATTAAGTATTATTAAATATCATAGCTTAATATTACAGTTATAACAATTATGTTACAGCTAATCCAATATATATGCAAGCTTGAAAAGAATCGTAATGTACATGTACCTGCACAAGAACTCAAATTAATTCGACAGTATGTTATTGGAGAGTGGCAGTAAAATCATATCTGTTTATTTAACATTATTTAAAATTAAATAACATAACTTAATGTTAAATTAACAACGATTATGTTAATTTTTAACCAATATATTCTACCAAAATTTATCTACATCCCTAATAAACCGCAAGATTAAAGATCCACATAATAAAAACCGAAATCAGCAACAAAAAACCAAGCAAAACCGAAATCAGCAGCAAAAAACTAAAACCAAACCAAATCAAAATCAGCAGCAAAAAACGAAACCAAATCGAAATCAGCAGCAAAAAACCAACAAAACCAAAATCAGCAAAAAAGAACCCAACAAAACCGAAATCAACAGCAACAAACCAAACAAAACCGAAATCAACAACAACATCTAACCAAAACAAAACCGAAATCAACAACAACATCTAACAAAAAAAAACAAGACGTCTCAAAGAATCAGGCGTAGTGAATAACAATGAGGGACGTTCGGGAGGTGATAGTCGATGTGAATGGAAAAAATAAGGAGGGTTTGGAGGGTGAGGAGAAAGGGATGACGAAAATGGAAGGAGGAATAGTGGGTTTGTTTTTGGTAATGTGGATTAAAGGGATTGGGAAGACTATCAAATTTACTTTATTACTCATACTTAAAGTAAAAGACCCACAACCATTTAGATTGAGATGAATGGTTAGATCTTGAGGAGCCCATTTAAACAAAATGAGCCCAGGGCTCATTCTATCATTACTCTCTCTCTCTCTCTCTCTCTCTCTCTCTCTCTCTCTATATATATATATATATATATATATATATATATATATATATATATCAATATCAAGTGACTTATACAAATTTGCAGTCACTACATATCTCATATGTTTATTTATATTTTAAGTCATATTGATCGACTAACATAATGTAATATTATACATTTCGAGAGAATGTGTAACATCATAATGAATGTTGGGTCCTGCAAAAAACCCTTGTGTCACTACTCGTCTTATAATGTACCACCATGTGTATCGTAATGTGAGTTCTGTCCACATTCTTTAGAAATCATGACTATAGGTCCAAACAATATGTTTATTAAGCGAGTCTAGTTTTACATTGTTCGTCTTCTTTTATTCATTTCAAATACGAATATTTCTGGTATTTTTATAATTGTATAGGTTTTGGATTCAGATTTTCTCTTGAATGAACATGCTCTAAGAAGACGAATTAGTCGTCGACGATAACTTTTTTATGTTTCTCACTCGTATCAACATAGTTGATTGCAACTTTTATAATAATCGAATCCTCGTCGTTTCCCAAAACATTACGATTTGACCGTTATGTATTCGCAAAATTATACATTTGCCAGCAGTTGCTTTTATTTTAGGGTTATTTGCTTGGGTGCACTTGCAAAGTGGTGATATTAGATCTATGCACTTGAGTTTTTTGATTTTACTTGGGTGCACTTACATAAAAATCATATTGATTGTGTGCACTCCAAATTTACGGCATTCCACTCTCTCATGTTGTTGTTCCTAGATATCGATATCACTCCGTCCCGTTACAGTTCTCAACCACCTCCTCTCGCAAAAAAACCCCTCATGGACTCAAACTTCCCTTATTTACAACCCTCTCCTCAACTCCTCCAACTCGCTCTACGCCCTCTTCCGTCCGTCAGTTGATCATCACCACTACCAAATCTCTTTCGTCTTCGAGGTTTTCACTAAGAGGGTCATCGGTGTGGTGATATGTTGCTTAAAGGAGGTCATGACTTTTGGTGTCATAAATTTGGAGTGCACAAAATCAATATGATTTTTATGCAAGTGCACCCAAGTAAAATCCGAAAACTCAAGTGCATAGATCCAATATCACCACTTTGCAAGTGTACCCAAGAAAATGACCCTTTATTTTACCGGGTTTATATTCTTTAGGAATAACCTCTTAAGGATGTATAATGAGTGACTAACTTTTATTTTTATTTTCACAAATAATATATGTTATAGTCCACGCTTTTGACGTTGGTTGAACTCAAATATATTTTATCATGTGGAGATCTCCACTTTATATTATGCGTTTTATGTCTAGTAATACAAGACTTAGTCACTCTTTTGTCATCAATAAAAATGTATGACAATTACTTGCTATTTTCCCACAGGGTTTTTGAATGAATGAGTGTTTTTTGAATGAGTGTTACTTTTTTTTCCTTCACCAATTTTTTGTCTCACAGAGTTTTACTTGACAAGTTTTTAACGAGGCTGGCCGAAAAAGTATAACAAAATGTGATTATCCAAGGGGTAGTGTTATGAAAATTGTATATAGTGGATGATTCATTTTACAAGATGATTCATTTTACAAGATGATTCATCTTCCAACTGATACATTATAACTATTCTATTAAAATGTGTTGTAATGTGTATTGTATTTACATCCTTATTTAGTGTAGACTGTATAACTTTCACACCTCTATGTGTATATATAAGATTGTATTTCCAATGATCTTCAACATATTTTATAACAAAAATTATTACACTTGAATGAGATTATACACCATACATGAATATGGTGGTTAGAATGTAAATGCCTAACTAAGTAACAAGCCTAACAAGGTAACTCATCAATTCATATGCTCGTAATTTCATAAAATTTCCAAAATAATTGGTAGGTGATTTGTTAATAGGGCATAAACGGGTTATGAGTTGGTTATAGTCACGTCACATACAATACTTTATTTTTTGCTATTTTTGGTGGATTTTTTAATGAAATTTTGTAGGTTAAATCTATCCTATATAGGTAACTAATGTGGTAAGAAAGTCAAATAAATAGGATCATTGTAGACCTCAATCTACCCACTTCAAATTCAATAAATTGTATGAATTCAAATTTGGATTTACATCAATAGTAAAATTAACTTGGATTGACAAATTTCATATGTGTGAGATTAGTAGATTAAGAATGCATGTGATTTAATTTGAAATGAAAAATGTAACCCTAAATTTGCTAAATTTTAAGAACCATAATCAATATGACTATAAGCGACTCAAAGCTAGCCACATTATTTCCTATTAGTAATAATATATACTAGGCTAATCTGCGCGCAACCTAGCAAATTAGTTATAACAGGAAAAAAGTAAATAGATATCATTGTGTATATACTGTAAGATTGTCACGCTTATGTTTGCCGTTGCAACAAGCATTATAAGACTAAACCGCGGTATGAGTAATATAATGTGTGTATTGTTATTTAATAGTTTTTACATGAAAAGCGACCATAACCTGGTATTGTCACTATTCATGTTGTTACCCTATTATATTTATATATGCTTCTCTACTATGTTGTTTTATATTTATGATGGAGTTAGAGGTCTTGAAGTGATGAAAACTAGCTAGTCACTTGTTTCAGCTTGCACTGTTAGTTCATATTATTGTTTCATTATAAATTATAATAGGTTTGATGAACAAACGAGGATCAAACAAACGAGTCATATAGATTTGGTGAGCTAACAAATCATGCAAACTTGATGAACTCACAAACCAAAGATGCGCGAATGTGTGAGATCGACTTGATGAGTTTGACTTGAGTCAAGCAAGTTCAGGTAGGATGAAGAACTTTGTGACAACCCTGGTAGCATCGTTAGTAGTTGTGCAACTTGTTTTGTTTTCATTTACTTATTTTATCAACTTCATTATTCATCTCATTTTAAATCTCAAACACATGAGTGAGATTGCTGATATCCCCGGTGTTGACCATCTCAGGACCATATGTTTGACGTACCAATTTATTGATTTACGGAATCACAACATTAGATACTTATTTGTAGGACCTCTAACTTATGTGTTTCCATTTGCATTTAATTAATAAAATATATTGCCATAAAAAAATGTACCAATTCATTGCAACAACCCTACCCTCTACCTACCAACTCATTATACACCCCAACACATTCCAACTCAAAACATCCTTCACACTAGTAGAGTAGTAGTAGTACACTACCAACACACCAAACTTCCACCATTTCCACCTCACCGGAGCCAACCAAAACCATAGCCACAACCACCTCCGACCACCCTCCCGCCTAACCGTCGTAACCTTCCAACCCACCGTCTCCAATGTGAATATGACCACCTCTCCCTTTACCCCACCACTCACCACCTCCCCACCGCCGACCCCTTCTTCTTCCGCATTACCACCATGCGCTAATCCACCCACCTCCTCTCTCCTCCCCCCCCCCCCACCGACGTTGTCTCCAATGTATTTTTTTAATTGCGTCCGAGATCGCCACTTTGGCAGTTCAACTCGATCGGTGTATTGAATTATGTTTTCTTCACGTACGTCTAGCACCGCCATGCTGGCGCTATGCTTGAGGGCTGGTAGTGAGGGGTTGGGGTCCGGTAAAGGATGTGGTGGTTCCCGGGGTTATGACTGTGCTAGTCCGTTGGCTTCTGCCGCCACCACTGGAGCCTGGGAGTCCGTTCACAACGGCGTTTATGGCCAGCGGGAAGGCTATGGTGGAGGATTGTGATGGAACTGTTGTTAAAGTTACGTACGTATCTTGGAATAGTTAACATTAACGAATTTGTTAGTAGAAAAAAATGTAATATGCTTTGAAAGCTTTTAAAATGCTAGTTTTAATATAAGTACCACAATATTGAAATTGTGTATTTTAATGCTTGCATTTTACGTACTAAGGTTTTTTTTTTGAAATTATATTATTTTTTTGGTTAAAACAATTACTATGGAACATGACGCCGCATGGTGTTTATTGTAGCCAATCCTTAAAAAAAGAGACCGGATTAAGGTTAAATGTATCATCCGAAATATGACGCAAACTTATAGTTATTTTTACCGTGCCTAAGAACGAATTTATTTCAATAAGGATTATCTATTCAGATTTACTTAAAAGTCAAAAAAGATTAGAACTCTAGCTACCATCTGTTAGACTGTTAACCCACTTGTGTTTAATGTCATTTGTCAATAATGAAATATTAGAAATGCCACGGGTATTTGCCGTGGGACCTCTGCAACCAACTTCAGCTCCACCGTCGGATCAAGATATTCCATCGCACATCAAATGGCTCAACGACCAACAGAGAGGTACACTTATTGTTCCTTGAATTTAATTGAAATTGAGAATTGGTTTTTACACATGCGACAAACTAAAAAAATGGGACGCGTTGGATGAGCTGTTATAATAAATACTAAATTATACAGTTATTATTATTCTCTTAACCAAGAATGATAAAATTGCAAAAAAAAAAAAAAAAAATCTAAAGGATTAACCCATGTTATTTATTTGTAATTTTGTAAATCTTGCAAGAATCACCGATCATTGTTGAGTATCCATCACGACAATTAACACATCAAATGCAACGATAGGAATCTATCAAAATGACTATAAAAATCATATGAAGTGACAAGATTAAGATAATGTCAAAGATAATCACATGCTCACAAATCTAACTACACACTTCATATCATCCTCCACCCCATAATGAGGATTGACTACTCCTTAATCATGTAAACGGCAAGAAAAATAACAAACATAAAACAACACATGAACAAGTAAAGAAATTTAAATCTAACGAAGATAGTTGAATAAAAATTACATCAAATAAAAGACAAGAACATAACATGAAATCAAACTTGATTAATGAAATAAAGATTACAATGACTTCCTCTCCACCCCTTAGTTACACTACTAAACCATGAAATAAAATTTACTCTAATGTGTGAATAAGAGGAGGAAATGAAAGGGTTACAAGTCTATTTATAAAAGTGTTCATTTTGATCAATCTGGAACAACTCCAACGATGTAAAATCAACTAGGTATTATATGAGTGCACCCAAAACTAGAAATTGACCACCCCAGAAATCCCAACGTCAATTGTCCAATTGGATCCACCACTAACGGATTTGGATCTGCTAATGGCGGATCCATTTGCTTTGATGCGTCCTAAAATTTCAACAACTTAAGTGCACTAATTGAGCATGTCGAGTACGTGCACCTTGATCCGTTGGTGCGAGCCAGTGTGACCTTCACTACAACAATTTTATCTTTTAGCCACGAGAATTATCCGTGGTTGTAGATCAATATCTGTCACTAGGAACCAACAGTCACGGAAAACTACCATCGCTGTAGACATTCAGCCACGAATATTGTGACGATTGTGTACCGACCATTTGATACAACCCACAAGTATGAAGTTGCTACTATGACTTCAATAGTGGCTAAAAATCACATTCTTCCTTACCACACACCCACCATTTGATACAACCTCTCAAACCTTCTAATTCAGATTTAGCTAAAAAAGCACATTTTTCCCAATTAATCTACCAAAAACGCTCAAATTCCTCTCAGGCTCCCAAGTTCCAATCTGAACATAGACGGAACAGTATGGGAACAAAGCAAAAAATAAATCTAACACCTTAGTACTTGCCTTCACTTAAATAATGTGCATAAACACATTTCATCTAATAAAAGGTGAACGCCTCCCAACATTCGTTTCTTTAGTAGTTCAAACAACTTTTTCCAATACCATTAGAATTTAGTAACATTGCAAGTGTTGCAAAAGTCTAGATAAGAGCATAAGAAGTGAACAACACTTAACAAAGCAAGTTAGAACAACCACAATCCTGAGCAAAATCAACTCAACAAACAACAACTCTCTTAAAGTCGAACACCTAATAAAACCCCCATTTCACCATCTCAAACCCTAAAATTCTAAAAACCATATTATGCTAGAACCAGTGAGGCAAAAAATGGCGAGGCAAGGAACAGTGGTGAGGAACAACGAGGGAGTTTTGATGGAGAATAGAAAAGTCGGAGACGGTGTGGGAAGAAGGTGAATTGCAAGGATCGCAGGCGAACGACGAGGGTGACGGGCGAACAACGAGTGTGAAGAAGGCGAGGAGGAGGTGGAGGGGCGATTTGGAGAACAACGCAGAAAGGGGATTAGGGGATTTGAGGGAGTTGGGGATGAGGGGTCGGGTTTGGTGTTTGTTTCATGGGATCTTTTTGCAAGAGTAGTTACCCGTGGCTGATTCAATCATATTTGTCGTTGTAGTATGAATCAGCTAACGGATCGTACAACCACAGATACACCTCCCGTGGTTGTAGACCTAATTTCTAGTAGTTCTTAATCGTTGTAAAACTTCTTAGGCTCTTGAGTTTGAGGAATTTTTGCATAAATAACTTCTTGTTAGCACTTGGGTCCCTTTTGGTTTTTCTTTTAGGTCATTCCTGATGTGAACTAAATGCAACATAAGCTTGAGTATTATAAATATGGGATAAAATAAACAATATCTAGAATGAATGAACTGTATGATCATATGGTACTAATCAGATAACATTGGGAACAAGTTGAAAGAGGATAACTCTGATTTGTTGAATAAGCTCTTTGCTGGTTTTGTTTTAGTAAGCTATCTGCTGAATGAAGTTCTTTTAAGACTAAAATGCACAAACTAAAAGAACAAATGAGGTTGAATGAATTAAAGACGTACATTTATATTGAAGATCAAAACAATGCTAGGAAGTGTTTCGAAAAAACTGGATCACAAAAGTTTGTGGCAACTTAGTTTCACATTGAAAAAGGTCTTATAGATCGTCCAAGCCACCTAGACCAAAAGATTGATCGTGAATCAATCTTCGCAGTTAGAGACCAAAAGACTTTACTTCAAAGGAAAGAAGAAGGGCAAGTGTCATAATTGTGCAAAATGGGGTCACTGGACAAGAGAGTATAAGGTACCTAAGCAACCAAAACCCAACACACCACAAAAAGGAGGTTAACATGTTGGTTAGTGAATCTGAGCCTCGAGCTTTCATTGGAATGATGAAGAAGGGAAGGGTTAATTCCTCCTCTGGTTGGTGGTTGGATAGTGGTGTTGCGTGTCATGCTGCCAAAATGACAAGAACTTGCTCACTGAGGTCACAACAATGAAAGACTTTGTGGAAAATTGCAATGGTGGTGAGGCTGAAGTGGTTCACACTGGAACTACTACTTTGGTGCTTCTTCAGGTAAAATACCAACTCTAAAATATGTTAGAGTACTACCTTCAATTACAACAAAAATTATATATATGAAAGTTTACTTGATAAAGGTGGCATGTCTATTTCAACTATGAATGGTAGAAAAACTTTATATATATGTTAATTCATGTTATTTTGGTTGTGCATTCATGATTATTGGTATGTCTAAATTAAGCCTAGAAATTCATATCATAAATCATGTAAGTTCTAAGCTGACTGATCCAAAGTTATTGCATAATAGACTTGGACATGTAAACTACATGAACATACAACATTTAGCTAAAACTCATAACATTCCATTGGACACAACTCTTCGATTTGACAAATGTGAGGTGTGTGCTCAGACCAAGATTACTAGAAAACATTTTAACTCGGTTTCTAGAAGCATACAACTTATTGAGTTGATACATGCAGACCTTTGCAACTTTGAGAATTTTGTTACTGAAGGTGGTCGGAAGTATTTGATAACATGTATAGAGATTTTACTAAATATTGTCATGTTTATGTTGAAATCGAAATATGAAGCTTTTGAAAAATTAAATTATTTTTAGTCGAGTGTTGAAATTAACTTAACTTGAAAATTAAGAGGATTAGAAGTGACAGAGGAGGAGGATATAAATGTCAGAGTTCAAGGAATTTTGTGCCTCAGAAGGTGTAATTATTGAAACTATTGCTCCATACTCACCCCTCAAATGGTGTTGCGGAGCGTAAGAACAAAACATTAAATGAGATGTTAAATTCTATGTTACTTAAAGTTGTCTGAGACATTTTATAAGATATAGCGTAAACATCCTTGTAGATATGATACTATATATTAAGACTTGAGGATGCATTGCTTATGTAAGGTTACATAACCCTAAGAGACCTAAGGTGGGACCTAAAACTATTACTTGTGTATATCTATAGGTTGTGCTGAAGATAGTGTTGCATATAGATTCTTGGATATATCTACTAAGACAATGATAAAATCTCACTAGTGCAGAAAAATGAATATACGTCGGATATACGACTTCTATATGTCAGATATAAACTGACAAATATCCAGCATCTATCTATGTGTCGTTTATACCTAGACGTCGGTCACCCACACAACCGACGTCTATACTTACATTTTAAATTTTATGCAATCTGATGCCTAAACCCACAGGTTCTGACCAAGAAATTCTAAACAACAAAAGAATGCATTATTTGTACATGCATTTCGGAAAAACAAAATGTGTACTGGAAAAAACAAAATGTGTAATGGAAAAAACAAAATGTGTACTGAAATGGAAATATGTACTGAAATCTACCGCAACATAGCGGAGGAGATCGTAGAGGTAGCTACGGTGGCGGAGGAGGTCGTGACTGTCGACGTCACGGAGGTCGTGGCTGTCAAGGGCGCGACTGTGGTGGCGGAGGTGGTCGTTGTGGTTTGGTCAGAGATTGGTCGCGAGGGGGCTAGGGTTTTGTCGGGGTGGAGATTTTGTCGAATAAAAGATAAAATGAAACGATTCATTTTCATATAAGTTGGTCATAGCTTACAGACGACGTCTATACCCCGACGTTGGGGCATAGACGTCGGCTATACAATCCACCCGACGTCTACACTTCGACGTCAGGGAATAAATGTTGCCTAATAGACGTCGGGTAAAAGGTTATTCAAATAACCGACGTTTAGAGGACCCTACAGACGTCGGCTTTATTAATAGCCGACGTCTATACTTATAGACGTCGCATATATAGGTGACCGACATGTATTTGACGACGACTATTCACTATTCTGCACTAGTGTCTGAAGATGCAAAATTCTTTGAGAATAAGTTTCTCAAGAATGATGACTTGAGTGTTTTTGGATCTACAAATATGATTTCAGAATCTCCGGTAGAATCAGAAGCAAGTCTTTCCAGCACTAACCTTACAAAACTAACCGTTGAGTCAGCTTCAATTATATTGTTGAAGTCCCGAGAGTTTCTATAAGGAATTTGTCACTTACCATCTGGAGGGCATGCTTAGTAGTTTCGCCGCCTGGGCACAATTCACCGATCCACTTGTATGTATGGTTGGCAACTACTCCCTAATGTTTTTGTTAAGGACACCTCCAAATTAAGACGATCTTGTTTATTTCGCTCAAGGACGTCTTGCATGGATAAGCACGAAATAAAAACTATACTTAAAATTAAAAAAACGAGCTACCTATGACCAACTTTTTTGGTTTGTCACATATATATTGCCTATTCTATGCAGTCATGACCACTTTTTTTTTCTGATTGTGACATAAACAAGGCTATAGAATGCAGTCATTAAGTTAGGGCCTGTTTAATTTCTTTAATTCAATTTTCTAATTAAACATCGTGATGCAATTCATTGTCATGCTCACCAATCCTAATTTTTCCAATGCTGATTATACTTGACAAAAACACCTAACAAGTTCCAGCGAAAGAAATAATTCCGGTCTTTATAATAAATCTGTGGAACCTAATCCCATAGAAAACTCAAAACGTTGCGAGGGTGCACGTCACACCCTCCTTTATTTATTATAAAAAACATGTCATTCTAAGTAATGGCAAGAGATAACAACAAGATGTTGTCAACGTTGACAATAATCCCATCATGACACAGAAAATTTATTAAAAATGGCTCAATAAGAAAGAAGAAAAGCTAAAGCATTGTGACCATCATGAACTCAACCAACTGCTCCTCTAACCTTGACCCACCTTCGCAGATGGTTTTGGATGGTACTTGAGCACTACCTTCCGCATAATTAACAAGACATTGTTTGTACTTATTCTAATTACAAAACACATAATTCATCCGGACGTTTACAAACGTGACAAATAGATATTATCACGATGTGATTTTTTAAACCATACTAGCAGATGCACCTTCAAATTTCACCAAATGGGTAACCCTCTCACGTGATCTTGATCTAACCCTTCCAAACTTTTTTGTCACAGCCACACTCCTTGACCTTCTAAGCCTTCCTGCCAGTATCTCCCTCCTGACATGCTCTGGCAACCGCAACCTGAACCTCTCTTGCTCCTCCCCTTCTGACCAGTACTTCTCTAGCCGTGCGGACCAAGACCTCATACTCCAAGTAGGCTCACCAATTGGACTCTGTGCAAGCGACAATGTTTGTGCTTCATTCTCAATTTGCAAGACGTGATCGGTGGGAACATAGGAGGTGGGATCCACATTGCACCGGCAAATTGGGCATGTTACATGGGAGGAAAGCCATGTGCTTATGCAATCCCAATGGAAGAGATGGTCACACGTGGGGAGGAGTGTTAAAGTCTCGTCATCCTCAAACTCATTGAGACACACTGCACATTCCAACCCTACTTTCCCAACTCTATGTTCTTTGACTTTGGAATATAGAACTGTTGGCAATTTCTCAATTGCCAAAGGATCCAATATTCCTGTTGTAGGCTGCTCTACTCGTGGTTGCGCTACCCCATGGTGTAAAGGGGTTTCATCTGTATCATTGTTCTCGCGACATCGGTTGTAGTAGATAGTAAGGAAGCCGGTGAGGAAGAAACCAACGAGTAGAACTAAGATTAAGATTTGGAGGACAGGGTTGAAGTTCCATTTGAAGTTGTAGGTGGTGGTTGTGGGGTCTTCTCCGGTGAATTGGGAATTGAAAGTGGGGGGAAATGAGATGAGAAGGAAGAGGAGAGGTAGGAGAGGTGATGAGCAATGTGCCATTGCTATAGGTGGATTAAGGAGCTCTTTCTTTTATATTGTGTAGGTATGACTATAACGTTTCCTACAATCATTTCATTATTAATAGATTGTAAGTTTTAAAGAAGTGGTAATCACATTCATATTAACTGTCGTGTATATATGTGTTAAACGTTTGTCTTTCATAATTAAAGTAATGGGATGATGTTTTTTAATGGATTAATGACATTATCTAGCTTGTCAGTTTGTTTTGCATCTATACCATTACTTTTCTCTCTCTATATATATATATATCGTCATGTATTTCTGATCTTGTTCTTCATTTTGATAGAATATTCGCAACTCGCAAAATAATTTTACTTGTTCATTTCGAACTAAATTGTTATTCGTCTAGTGAATATACTGAAGGTCAAACACATTTTGCTAATATTTTCGTACACTCATCATTCACGCTAATTATTGGTGTTTTCTAAAAATGAATACAGGAAGTGAAGCAAATGGAATTCTCTTGAGCGAAATGTGAATCGAACGAATGCATATTGGGTCCTCAAGCCAAATTTAGCTCAGTTAATAGATCCCTAGCTAATCTTCATTTAGCTAGATAAGACAAGAAATTGAATCTCAGCATGTGTGTTACGTATTAGCATCTAATTGAAAAGCAAATGGTTTTAAAAAAACCGTTCCCCCACAGCTTCCACACTACCAACGAGATTCTCAAATACACATGTGAATACATAAGCGTAAATGTTCTTTTCGATCTTATAATACATGCCTACTAATGGTGTAACATCCCGAAACAGCAGAAATTTTAAATTTTTCATCAAGACAAAAGAAATCAATAATCAAAGACGGGACTGTTACTTCTCATAAAACATATAAGCGGTGCACCATATTACATCAGAGTTTGTCAAACGATACATGATTACAACAGAACAACAAGGAAGATAAAAGTAATCATGTCAACCTCAGTAGTCTAAAAGAGAGGATCCGATCCCAAGATGCGCGCGTCCGCCGATCACCACCCAACTAGACCTACTGCGGTCCTGAAAAAGATGCAACAACAATGCCTGAGTTTCCATAAGGAAACCCCGTATGCCAAACTCACCTATATGCATGCAGTAGTACAAATGAACCTATTATACTAGTAGCATGTCATGTCATCAACAGTAAGGAAAACAGTTCCCCCGAAGGGTAACACAAGACATTAGTCCGACAATCATCATCGGGTCTCCCAAGGAGACCTACCGTAGGCACATACGGTCTAACGGAACATGACGTGACACTCCCCACACGCGGCTACACTAATCATGGGGTTCGGCAAAGAGCATCCGCCAAGTCCGTGCCATAATAAACAAAGTTGTAACTTCGTGGTCGAAACCACACCAACTGAGTCGTCGCTCGGTCGGTTCATCAATCATCATCTCAGTAGGTGCACATCTGAGGAACATAGCCGGAACATCATCATCGGCCCATCAATCATCATCGCCGGAACAACATCGGCGGCATCACCGGCGCTGCAACGGTGGTCCATCAATACGTCCAGCACATCATCGGACGGGTCCAGACCGAAGTCTGCCAGGTCATCAGGCTCCACGAGCCGCAAACACCAACCGCGCCGCTATAAAAGCAGGGCAGCGACATCCATAGCCACATAGGCCAGTAGTCACCTCACCCAACGACAGTTGCGTGCCCTCACAAACATCATACATTGGGATCCACGATCCCTCAGGCCTGCTACTCTACAATGAGTCCAATCAATCCATCATATTAGTCACGATCCATATATGGAGGTGACGCGTCCCGAACACCCACACTCTTCCACACGGCGGTCCCTGCGCAGGCACGCGTAACGCGCCCACCGTCACCTCCCGGCTCACGCACAAGGCGAGGATACAGGTTTCCGTGGACAGAGTTGGCATCCTAAACAGAACTAGGAATTCAGTCCTGTGCAAAAACAGTCGACCAAAAGAGGCAACTCGGTCGACCGAAAAAGGCAACTCGGTCGACCAAAAGTATGCAACGGTCGAACTCTTTGCGCAAAACTTAAGTCCCAACGGTCGACCGAGATCTAACATCGGTCGACCGAAATGAGGTCAAAATCCAGAATCTGGTCAACATCAATTCAAAACTATCGGTCGACCGACTCAGGGGTCTCAGTCGACCGAAAACTAACAGGGCATCCTAGTAATTCTATGTCATATAACGGTCGACCGCAAACAAGCATAAAAATCCAGTACACTTAAGTTCTGGTCGACCGACCACAAGGAACCGGTCGACCGAAAACAACCAGGCAATCAAAATACACTATATTCGGTCGACCGCCCGAAAGGCCCGGTCGACCGTTGGTCGTCTTCAACCTTGCGCCAGCCAAGGTTTTAGGCAAAACTCGCCGCCGGGGAGGTCTCCGACCTCCCCCGACCGACCAACAACACCCTCCCACGAGGGTGAGAAACACACAAACACACTAAGAACCGACATACCTCAAAGAAGACGACGAAACCGCCGGAGCCTCGCTCGCGCACGCCGTCTCTGAAACCTCCTCGCACGGTCGCCTCCTCGCAACGATCTCCACACGCCTCACGCCGCACGAGCTTCTGCCTCCTCTGGTCGTCGGAAAGGAAAGGAGGAATGAGAGTGAGAGAGATCAAGAGAGAGAGAGAGAGTGAGAACAAAAATCAACATCTTAAACCCAACCCTCTCCTCGCGTCAACAGTGACCAACCCCCACACCATCACTCTACACTACCTATTCTCCTTCATTCCCATGCAACCACTGTGCCTCCCCACTTCCCCAAGCAAAACACATCCTTAAACACCATTAACCTCTAATCGGGTTTAGGGATCTAACAAATGGGACCATTCCTAGATCTAAAAAATGTTTTTTGTTTTGTAACATTTTGAATTTCATTAATTAAAAACATTAATCGTGAGGATTGCATCATTACATAATTTACATGGGAAACACATTATGCTAAGGGATGATTGGTTTGTAAAAAAAATTATATTAATTTTCGGAACTAAGTTTTGTGAGTTTCAAATTCTTATAAAATTGCATTGTGAATAACTTCTCTCACTTCTAATATTACAACTTCTTGAGAAGTCACAAAACTGAGTTTTGAATTTTCCATCACCACCTCTAAATAAATCAATCATATCCTAAGATGATGTTACAATAGTAGGATACAACTAAAGAACCATAATTAGTTGAGCAAGTATCTCGAGTCTATAAATGTTGAGGGGTTACGAACAAAAACTGACGTATTGATCTAATATTCTAATGAAACAATGCAACTATTCAATGGGAAAATACATTTCAGGCTTTCATCAAAATACTTATTTAACACATATACTTTAGCATCTAATTATTATACATCAATTTGAATATATAGGTGTAATCTTTAATACATGCACATACATTTCCTAAATAGACATGTCATTAGTAAATGCTCTTTTAGATCTTTAATGCCCCATGGATTTGTCAATGAGTCATCCTTTAAGGATATCCCTTGACCAGCTTTTGGAGAGGGATATCCCTTGACCTCTTTAGCTAAAACTATATTTCACAATAAATGCCATTTTGTTAATCCTCACTAAGAACTTACCTCTTTCATAACTTAATTCCTTCAATAAGAACTTAATTCCCAACAAATCCAAATGAATTTAAATAATTACAGAGTACCAACTGGGGCAAGTATAGTCAAAAACCAGATATCGAATCTCTGTCACTTGTATATTTGGGATGTTCTGATTTCAAAGAGGTGAGAGAGTATAGTAGATAAAATAAATAAAAATATAGTATTTTTATTTTAGTTCACCTTATTTCAAGGGCGACCAGAAACTAAATTTGTGAAGAATGATGAACGATCATGAGCGTCACATATAACTTTGATGTAACAATACTAAAGCCGATCAACAATCGTGTGATGAGACTGTGCTCACTAGGGATGCAAACAAATATTTTTTGAGTCAGATATGACATATATTCGAATTCGAATATGAATTTCAAATAAGCATACCAAATTCAAATTCAAATCTAATTTTTTTTATAACTTACTAATTTCATATTCAAATTTGAAAGAAAGAAAAAATGGAATTCGGATTTGGATTCGAATAATATTCAAATTCTTATAACACATTCTTTATAGATATGTTTCGTTTTGTCATCTTAAATATTTTGAAAAAATGTCTTAAAAATTATATTCTTATTTGATTTTCATTCTATTATGTTTATATTTATATAGGAATAACTTACTTTTTATTAACTCATCCTATAACTATTATTTACCACATATATTGGATGCAATGATTGGTATTTTTGGATATGGTTTGACCTATGTCGAAATTGGAAAATTTTAAAAACCAATTTCAATTCCAAATTCTATTTGGTAATAACTTTTTTTACCATATACCAACCAAATTTTAATTTTTGAATTCTGATACTCAAATAATCAATTACCATTTGCATCCCCTCACATTTCAAGCGCATCAACATATCTAGTTTGAATTTGCAAACATGACAAACCATTGTTTCACTAATTAACCATCTGAATTCATTTTTCTTAACTTTCTACGAAGCATAGTGGTGACAAATAATTTCCGAAAGACGACACAAAAATGGGAGAGAAGAAAAAGAAATGAACCAAAATACTAATTAATACAAGTAAACCAAATCAGAAAAAAAACACTTCAAACCATGAATCCAAAACAAAGAAGAAGCAAAAAGAGCACTATTGATCTTCATTGAGAATATCATTGACGTAAACTAAAATATAGGATGTGATGGTCCCGTGTGTGTAGAACTGTAGATGAAAAGAGAAGAGTCGGTCTAAGAGCCACGAGAAATGGTAGAGTAGTTTCATCGAAGACGAGCTTTGTACGTAGAGGTGTGTAGTCCCATCGGCATGCATCTTTATTTTGAATACCCTACAATATTTGCATGAGATGAGGGTGACACGAGAGTCCATGTTCCAAGGTGAAGGAGGGTGTTTAATTCATCCGCCATAGCCGGGTAGGTCCGACTTTTAAAAGTAGGTCCTTGTATATTTATAAAGAAAATGTGCAAAGATATATATTACAAAAATTTGGATGGATTATAAAGACTATAGGTGGATGGATTCTATAGAGAATGCTAACAGTTGTCCTATTGATGGAAGTAAGAGTAGGGTAAGAGTCCTACAGATTAAGAGACTTTAACAATCATCCATTATTTATACTAATAGAATATCTCCTTTGCTAACACCATTATCGTATTTTCCTGAGTTTTTTATTATATATTTGTGTATATGACAAAACAAAGGTAGATCATTCAACTTTGGAATTTTATTTTCAAAAAAACATGACTAAAGAAATCAAATTTAAAGACCAAGAATATCTTCTGGAGATTTTTTTTGTGCAAAGCATATCTTCCGGGGATTTCGTTAATACTTAGCATTTTCCTTTTCATTGTTGCACATGTAATGTGGTTTTGTTTAGTCTCTAAAATAATATTTGGTGTTGACCTTCTTGGTTTTTAAATTTTTATATTTAATCTCCATGATCTGTCCATAACAAAGACCGATTGGTGACCTCTACGGCTCTACATTTGATCAGCAGTCATGAATGTATAAATAAATTCATACCTTTTAAGCAAAATATTGTTTGGCTTTTCTAAAATTCAAAAGAAAAGAATGTCTAATATTTTCATTCACCAGACAATTCTTTGCTAAATAGAATAGAATTTATTACATAGCACTGGATCCGGAACCTCGACGTTTTCAAAAATTAGATGTTCTAACCACGTTTAGCTTAAGACATTAGGTCTGAATGTTCATAAGGAAAATGTTAAAAAATGTTTTATGTATACCCGACCCTGTATTAGTATTAATAACCAATAAAGAAATACAAATGGAAAACCGAAACACCTATTTTATTAGGACTAAAATGGAGTCTTAGCTTAAAAAGTATGTGCTTATGCATAAGACCTGTGAGAGTTTGGGAATATCAAGGGTCAGTTTGGATAACCTGAATTTTAAGGTTTCAGTTTCAAAAGACTTGGTTCCAACTTCCAAATCTCAAAACTCTATATGTGTTTTATATCCAAACCTCAAATCACGTACTTATTTGTTTGAGTTTTGAGTTTTGAAATTTTGAGTTTTGGTATCCATGAAAAACTCAAAACTCAAATTCATATGTTAGGAGTAGTATGTAAGAAAGTTGATTAAGACAATTATGGAATGAGATTTGCGTAGTTATGGTTCGTGTTTAGCAAAACTCAAGTTACAAGATAAAATAACAACTCAAAACTCAACCCCATAAAAATATATTTGAATGAGAAAATATTATTTTTGAGATTTGCAAAACTCAACTCCTTCAAACATCAAAACTCAAGTTATCCAAACACACCATAAACTAAATCAATCACGGACTAAAATGAAAATAACAATAATGAAATATTTATGTGTGAAAACGACAAAAAATGATTTTTTTTGTAAAAGTTGCCACGTTTTTTATAAAAAAATATGTAATATATTTTGCACAAGACAGATGGCAAGAAAGAACTAAAAGATTAATTCCTATATGTATTTTTGCACAGTTGTTTTACAAAAACGTTTTATGTTTGAGAAGGATTTATTGAACCTTAACATGCACTCTAATTCTTGAAGAGAATATCAAAATAGAAGAAAAAAATCAACATCATGGGAAATCTTATATATGCTACGATGTGTATAAGACTAAATAAGTACTATGTTACGGTCATAGTAAGACTATATCAATACAATCCAAGCATCGAGAATAGAAGACCAACCTAGGCGTCTAGGCTTGCCCAGTCGCTTAGGCGATTGGACGGTTGCCCAATTGTGGGCGATTATTTTTTAAAATTATTTAATTTATTTTTTTTATATTTTTTATTAAAAATAACAATAAAGAAAAAAACTCTTACATGTTTGGATCATATTCCCCAATTGATCCGCTAATAGCGGATTTAGAACCACTTTTGGTGAATCACGTGGACCTGATCTGGTCCAAACTAGGTTAGTGACTTAAGTAATTTAATTTTCACGCGCACGAGTTGCACTGATGGTCCATTAACTTGACCTAGTTTGACATTAATTGCATAAATACTCCTTAAGTTCCTGTGTTTGTGGAGATTTCACATTAAGAACTTCTTATTTACAATCATGTCTTTCTGGGTTTACACTTGGGTTCTTGCATATTGTAGATGAGTCTAAAATAACTACAATAAGTCTTTTCTTTTTGCAATTAGGTCATTTTTTCTCTTTTGACTTTTTTATTACCTGAGACCTGAAACACCACAACTAACAACTTAAGTAGCACACAAAATGGGTAAAATAAAAGATATATAACATGAGTGTGATGTATGATCTACTACTAATAAAAGGATATTGGGTACATACTGCCATGATATTTATATGATATATCCATGTAAATTGCTTAAAAAATTCATGATTTTGATTCATGTAAATGTAAGATGTTTTAAAATTCAAAATTATATTAATGATTAGTCTATTAATTTTCTAAAAATAGCCTATGAAGCAGATCGCTATGTAGAAATTAAATGTTAGGTGTTTTATGTGTATACTATTTTCATCAATGTAATATTTTTACTAATTAACTGTCCAAGTAGTGCCTAAACTAGAAGTCAATTTAATGGAAGATTGAGTTTGAGATTTTTGACTTCTCATCTTCAAGTTGTACTAAATCTTATAATAATACAATTTAACTTTTTAATATTACGATGGAAAAATTTATTGGAACTTTTTTCACAAGTTCAACCAGAAGTAAACAAATTTAATTACATTTATGTAAGTTTCAAACTTGATGCTTGAGCAGACCGTATGTCCGTTATTCGAAACCACGACGGATCCGGAGGCATGTTTGTTGTCACACCTAACAATTAGTTTGACGTCATTTCATTTCATGTGTCGGGAGAGTTTGATTGTCTCCATGGAGACCTAAGAAGATGGCCAGTATTTTGTAAATAAAATTAATGTGTATACTACTAGTGATTTGATCTTTAAAGTCAGTAAATTGCAATTAGGTTGTCTACGAAAATGTAGTTATACCGTTATACGTGACAAAATATTGCTAGAATACAGATCAAACAATCCCGGCTAGATGATAAAGTTTCCATGAAAATGATTGGGATATTAAATTTAAAGACCAGCGCGGGGATCAAGAAGATCCCTGTCACTTTCCATGGAAAGCGAAAAATTAGTATTTTTAATCCACTTTGGCACATGAGATTTATTTGTTATTTGAAATCCACTTTATTTTCTTATTAGATTGGGTACCCTATTAGATATATTCTAGCTGCCGTATGTCAATGTTACGTTGAAAATCGGATTGGTGACCTCACCCTTGTCGGCAGTCCCAAAAAAACGTAAATTAATAATGGTCATATCTAGTTAAAAATGGTAAGTGATTTAAATCCAAATTTATCTGTCTAAAAACTAACCATTCTATTAGTATTTATACATGAAATTACCATAAATACTTGTTCTCAACTCTTTTGAAACCTCAACTCCATCAATCAATATGTCCCTTCTACCTTTTTATCTCATTTTTTCCAAACAGCAATCATAAGATTATTCACGATAGGAAACCCTAACCTAAACCTAATACCTATAGAGCACGGGCAAGCTGGTAGTATCTTAAAGAAAAAAACTTTTTGGACTCATTTTAACATTTTAGCGTGTGGAGACACATGATTCATTTAAATTGCATGCAAATTAATTTTTTTTTATCAACTATTTAATTTGTTTCCAAATTTAATGGTGTGATAATGTAGATGTCCGTTAATTTCCCAATGTACATGATCATTGACATTCCAAGATTCATAAATGTGTCTCGTTCGACAAATTTATGTCCCACACAGGACTGGTGTGTCCCGCGAGGGACTGGTGCGTCCCTACGCGAGATGTTGGATTTCGTCTCATGCGTATGTATATAATTTTAAATTTTTATACGTACAAGCAAGATCGTTTTTCATAGTTTTCAAAATTTTATATATACAACTTTCTAATTGTATTTGAATATATATTTTGTATACTAATTAATATTGAAATACATAAGTTGACCATACTTAAAGGATTGTCAAATCCTTTTAATTTCCGGAAGTCGTGTCACACTCGGATCGCCTCAGAATTTCCTCCAAGTGTTCACCAAACTCTAAACAAGATTAGAGAGATCAAAGCTAGTTAATCATTTTCTAATTCAATGTTAGAATCTAGCTAATAACCACTTCTATGTTCCAAAGAATTTAATCTCTTAAATATTCAATCAATAAGAAGAATTTCGGATGGAATGATGGAGAAAATATGGAGAGGAAAAGGTTTAGCATTAGTCTTAATAATGAACGGAGGAGTGACCTATTTAAAGGACATCCTCAAACCCACATAATTGGTAAACCACTTACACATGATCATTTGTTTATCTCTCAATTAAACCAGGTCATGTGCAAACCACTTCGCACATGATCTCTTATTTATTTCTCCTCTCATCATCCCATAACTACCTTTTGACCAAGGTGGATCAAATCTAGTCATTAGTGAATAATTTTTATTTATTAATATAAGCAAAAACGTGGGCAAATGATCAGACTATTTTTCACTATTTTTAACTTTACCAATTTTGGATTAACATCCAACAAAATTTAGCTTTGGGGTTTTAACAAATTCCTATGTTATAATGTTGTGGATCACATTATATCATGTAATATATTATCATATATAATGTCAAAACACTATACCCCATAATATATACATCTCATACGAATTTATTTGTTATTCTAATCATGTTGTTATTACGACATATTAATTTTATTATTTTACCACAAGTATATCATTTCATAACACATGAAACTTAATACATCATACAAAATCTAAAATCACATCTCTTATTTCCCAGTTTTGTGGTGTGACATATAGGAGGCTCCAAGTTATGTTGGTAATGATATTAAACATTTAATATCATAAACTATATGTGGTATCTAGTTACACATTATAGTTACCCAAAGATGTTCTCTTCACTCGAATAAAACACGATCCATTTAATGATATGTAATATATCACTTGTGTCTACCATTGCATCATGATATTAGGAATATTATACAAAGTAGGAATGTGTCATATTTGTATTATATATTTTTTTCTTGATCTTTTAAGTTAATTATAAATATGTAACTATACATAAGTTACATTGTGCACACTATAATTCTGCTTTATCAATGACCCAATGAATATCATCACTTAAGTCAAGATGGACAATGATAATCTTTTGACATCAACTTTTTCCGACACAAGTCATGTATCATCAACTAATAAGTTTATCACTATGTGTAATGATAACTTTTGATAATAATCAAACTATATACACTTCTGACGTGAAAAGATGTAAGTCTCATATCTTAGGATTCAAAGACACAATGAAAATATTAATGACACAAACATAATTTCACAAATATTTCATTCATTAGGTCTATTCAATATATGAAAGAAAACATTTCTTATTTCATATACTCATGTTGTTAAATACTTGTAGAGATACAATATTCTTTTAACGAACATGACAATCTTATTCCGGTAATTAATATTTTATGCTAATCACCACGATTGTGAATTTCTTTTGATTTATTTAAACCATTATCTTTTAGAGCTCTACGGTTAAGGTCCAAAAATCTCTTCCTTAACACTTCTAAAAGAGGAATACATCAATCATGGAATAAAATATTTATACATTCAATTCATAATAAAAACATCTAAAAGAATACTCTTAGAACACATTCCTTTTATGGGACTGGTGCGTCCCAACACGAGACTGGTGTGTTCCACGCGGGACTAGTGTCGCTGCTGAAAAAAAGGGTATAACGTCAGATATTAAGGGGGTACAACGTCAGGTTGACTGACTTAGTTGACCAACGTGTAGGTGGGAGACGTTATACGAGGTTACTTTTTCACGTCGGTCTAAAATCGGACGTGGTAGTGGGGGTCTACCACGTCGGTTGCGTAGAAAATCGACGTCGTAGACCCCTTAATTGTTTTCCCCCGGTTTGTATACCCTACTACGTTGATTTTCTGGAAAACTGACATTGTAGGGTATCTACCACGTCGCTTTACTGAAAAACCGACATCCTAGGGTATTTTTTATTTTTGTTTTTTGTACCCTACCACGTCGATTTTTTATAAATCGGACGTGGTAGACCCCCTACAACGTCGGTTTTACAGAAAATCGACGTTGTAGGGAATTTTTCCATTTTTTATTTTTAAATTTAACGTCTGTAATTCACACTCAATCCCTGCAACATTCATATTCAATTCAGCAATTTTCAAATTCACGTATATTTCTTGCAGCATTCGTTCAAACAATACATAAAGAGATACATCTAATAAGGCAACAAATTAAAAAAATCTTCTTATTTATGGATCAATTTTTTAAGTCAATCTACAAAAAATAAATGAAAGAATGTTTCCTTTCCCTCAAGAGATCAACCATGCTGATCTACAACTTGTATACTACCACGACACTGCAAGGAAAGTAATAAAAGGAAGAATGTGAGAGAATATTTGTGGTGTACTCAGGGTGGCCTTGGATTCCCATCACGTGATCTCCATAAACAAACATCTTAACCCCTGTCTTCTCAAACTACACCACCACCTTTGTTCTTTGAGGATACATGCATTCCGATAACCATTTGAGGAGCAAATTTCTGAATCAAATATTGACATGAATGAACTTACATTTGAGGAGTCAACCATGAATTGTGGTGGAATGGACACCTCCTTAATTTCTTGCTTTAGAACACAACCTTCCTTCCCACCAAGTTGAATGCGCAAGACAAGAAATTAGTTCCTCCAAGATCTACCACATAAACACAAGATCAAAGATCAACCATCGTAACTAATCACACAAACTAAAAACGTCAAAATTTCTTCCAAATTGAAATCCACAGTAAAAAAATCAGAATCGAATCTCCACCTGGATGTACGGATTCGACTCCGCTGGATCGGTCTTTAAGCTCTCCATTTTCTTGACTCCAGCTTGGTCGGACGTTGGAGAAGGGACGGCGGGGTCGGGGTTTGGATTCAGAAGGAGTGGATTCCGATGAGGGTTTGGGTGGGACGTTGGAGTCGTGGAGAACGTGGGATCACGAGGTCGAGAGTGGATAGGAAGTAGAGAGGGAAATGAATTTCTCACCCATCTCTACTTTTGGATGGGAAGGTCGATGTGGTTGGGGAGAGGTAGGCGGCTAGGGTTTATGTTTGTTGAATTCCGGATTGGCGGGATTTCAATTTGGTTTACGCGGTTATACCAAACAAAAATCCAACCCTTCCACGTCAGACTATTTAAAGGCCGACGTGGAATACCCCTACCACGTCGAATAATGTGTTCTCCGACGTGGAAGACCCCGTACCACGTCAGATTTTCAAAAAACCAACGTGGTAGGGTTTTACTTAAAAAATTATATATTAAAAACAAATAGCACATATTTTGGCAATAATAATCGACTGATTCTTGGCAACAACACATATATTGTGATATACGTTTGTCCAACACATATCCAGGGAATTTAGGGAATATCAACATTTCATCAATCAAATAATTTTTCCACAGATAGTTTCTCTGGATCTCATCTGTTGCATCATCTTAGATTTCCGAAATTTAGAAAGACCCCCTACCACGTCGGATTTCCGAACACCGATGTGGTAGGGTTTTAATTTAAAAAAATGATGTGGTTTTGTTTAAATTTTAGTTATTGTGATAAGCATCATAACTTTTACCATTTCTTCTCATTGTACACCTCTTATGAATAAGCAAGGTTGTCACCTTCGGTTATCTCTTGATTTCTATTAAGAATTTTTATGGACTGAGTTTTTTTATTGTACCATATGCTCCTACGGAAGTTCCAGATCATGCGCAATCTTTCCCTTGATGGAGTTGTTGATTTCTTGAACTCTAAAAATATGACTGATGTTGAGCCACTTGATTTGATCGATGATGAAGATAGTGATGTTGAGATTGGTGTAGATCAGCAAACAAGACAGAAACTGGGATCTAATTTACTGTGAAGTAAGACCCTCTACTACATCGGTTTTTCGAAAACCGACGTGTTAGTTTTAATTTTAAAAATATATTAAAAAGATACCATACCATGTCGGATTTCCTAAAACCGATGTGGTAGGATTTTAATTTTAAAAAGATATATTAAAAAGACACCCTACCATGTCGGTTTTCCAAAAACCGATGTAGTAGGGTTTTAATTTCAAAAAATATATATTAAAAAGACACCCTACCATGTCGGTGTTGATAAAACCGACGTGGTAGAGGGGTCTTACACGTCGGTTAACTAAAACTGACGTGGTAGGGGGTCTTCTACGTCGGTTTGAAATTAACTGGTGTGGTAGAGGCGACGTGATAGGCTGACTTTCCAGCAGTGTGTGTGTCCCACATGACTTATGTGTGTCTGCTTAGTTTATCAGAACCACATTTTTAAACAATAAAATAAAAAAATAAAAATGATGACATAAACGGTGACGTTGAGCACATCCGTGTACTAGGACTCGTATCTTAATATATGCTACCCACGTATAGATGCAAAATTCCCACGGGTGTATTTTTATCATCAAGCCAAACGTGGAATAAAGAATATGCCATTTTCCATTGAAATTGAAAATTAATATGGTCAAATTATTGTTGCGCATATGATTTATTTATCGTTCAGGTTTTTTTATTCTAATACGGCAATGATCTGGCGAGGCTCGAGATTGCAGAGCCATTAATAAACTTTTCACCAATTACAAGTTTTTAGAATGGTATACCATGAATCATTTTGGGAGCCCATTCGATTTACCCACAAATTGATTGTTTGGTAAAACATGATTGACCTTGAATGCAACGGACCAACCAAAACAAACTTGCAGCGAAAACTTTGATGAAGCGTGCAACCAACAAGTCATTCAATAATTCAAACACACATCACAAGAGAAACAAACATGCAGCACATGCACAAACCCATTTAAATGTGGCTCAATGCCACTCCAATTTGGCTCGTAAAATTTGTTCAATTTAGCCCTTCAAGTTGGCCTATAAACCAACTAACCACAACCCCAAAAGAAAACTCAAAACAAGGCCCAAGAGAGCCAGAAAATGGGATCACAGGCAGCCTGAAAATGGTCGACCGTTCATCTTGAATCGTTGAGCTAAAATGCTCGACAAACTCTGAATTGAAAATTGCACCACAACGGTCGAACAAAAGTCCAAAACGATCGACCGTTGCTGGCAGACCAACAATGGTCAGATTCTGGACAGCAACATCTTCCGTGGGCTCGATTTTTGCCCGAATCTTAATATGTTTTCGCCGTTATGTTCGTGTTTCTTTCCTCTACGCTTCCTTGGGTTTATCTTGATTTGTACACATCAATTTTGGCCTCCAAAATTTTCAGAATCGGAGACAATTCCAACAAATCCATGATACCTTTTAATTGTTAAAATAATATTGAATAAATGTTCCTTCTACCATTTTGGTGTGATCCATTGTTTTACCATCTGACTTATAAGGTACTCGTATGGACTTTTATTTCTCTTCCTCTCCTAAGATATCATTATCATATTAAATCCCTTGCAAATAAAAACTTTCCACAGTTAAATATTTGATTATTTATATTTGTACACCACGTAGTAACCAAACATATCACAGGCATCTTTTGTTTGCAAGTTGTGTTAAATTTGAGATGGGAAGAAGAATAATAATAGTGCAAACGTTGTGTTTTTGTATTATTAGATTTAGGGTTACAAGTTTGTTTTATACTACAGTATATGACCGTTTGAAGTGTTGCCATGTTTTGGGCTTGATTACATCCGAGATCTTTAATATCAAATTTTGATTTTAAATAGTGCTTGTTGAACGTTTTATTTAAAACCGCAAGTGCACGGTCGCGATGAAGCGGTGACAAGTACGGGTCGTCGTCAGGGAGGTGAGCTGCCTCTTGTTTATCAGAAATCAAGTTGCACAATAAGGTGGAAGAAAGTTATTTATGCTAATCTAAACTACGCTAACTACGAAGAAACAAATGCGAAAGAAAGACACAACCGATGAAATAACAAGTAAGCTAAGAACGAAATGCTGGAATTCAGGAAATGGAAAACCCCTAAGGGGTGGAGTAAGTGCACACATGCAAAGAGGTGGGTGTTGAACACATTCTTTAAGCACAAATTAAGGCGGTGTTATCATGCATAAGAAGTGTCTAAATGTTATGGCAAAACCTATCAATCTATTCACCAACCTAGTTGATTAACATTTACATATGCAAGATGTTTATTTCAGAACCTAAACAAGCATGAGAGGTGTCTAATCAAGTTATAAATTCTATCCTAAACAAGCAAGCATACATTCATGTTTTATCAACACATTGAAAAATAAAGTATTCATTCCATTCTCTAATGCATGTATGAATATCTACTTCACCCCCTAAAGGGGATGAAACTACTCACTAGACATTACACTAATTATTACACTAAGATAAGAAGACATTTTAACTAAGCTAGATTTAATAAAAGACGATTAAACTAAAACATGCACAAACAATAAATTAAAGAAGCACAAAACAAATAAAAGAAACACAAAACTTTATTGATAAAATGACTCACATTTCAAGTAGCATCCTCCTACTTTAGTGTGTGCTTCAAGGCCCCACTTCTAGTAGGAAGAATAGCCACTTAAAATATGGAGTGATTACAATGGAAGGTGAAGAGTTCTATTTGTAGCCATAGAAAAAGCTAATCCGGGACAATCCCCCGATGTGGGACTAAACCAATACCAAACCGGGACATGTGCCCAACAAATCTCTAATTCTATCTCGATTGAAGGAGTTGGTTTATGATACAGATGGATTTGAGACAATATGGATGGAGTTCATTGAAGAATTTTCCTTACATAACAATTCTTGGTTGCAATTCATCTACGATATTCGTCAATACTGGGTGCCTTCCTTTGTCGGAGGGTACTTTTTTACTGGTATGTCTTCCATCCAGAGGAGTGAAAATATGAATGCATTTTTTACAAGTATCTCACTTCGAAGACCTCATTAAAGCAGTTCGTACAACAATATGAGTCGGCTTTGCGTCACAAGTACGAGAAAAAGGCACAGTCTGATTTTGATTCCCGTCAAAAGAGTCATCAGCTGATTTCCCAATTGCCTTTAAATTGGTGCATTCAAAAGATGTCAGCGTCAAATTGGTAGGATCTTGTAATGTGATATTATGCACGGTGAAAACATGAACGATGTTATTTATATTTCTGGTCGAGAACGTGTACACTTTGACTACTCTCATGATTTTAAGGAGAAGCGGTTTGAAATTCAGTACTCACCGGTTGATCATATTATTTCTTGTAGTTGTCGTCTCTTTGAACACAAAAGAATTCTATGTTGTCATGCTTTAGTTGTTCTCAATCGATTCAATGTTTCCACAATTCCATCACCATACATACTTTGTCGTTGGAGGAAGGACGTCAGACGTAGCTATGAAACTCCCACTCCACGTGATAAAATGGACTTAAAAATAGATGGAAATGCTAGATTTGATGACATTGTTGGTCGATGTGTGTCATTGGTTGAGGAAGCATTTATGTCTCACGAAAGATACGAAGTAGTGGTGAAGAAGTCTAAAGATAAAGGCAAGGCCAAATGCAAGGTTGATTCCCCAATTCATATAATTTTCCGTCCAGAGGATCCAGATTATTCTGATTGGGATATGAGAGTTTATAATCGAAATTCCAAGTCTGAAATGTAATCAATTTCGGTTGTTAGTTTATAATACATTCTTTATAATTTTAAAGAATTATTGGTTTTTGAATGGTGTTTTGATGTATGTGTTTACATGTTAATCAATTGTCAAACTATTATGCTATTCTTGATGCAAAGAATTTTCCAGACCGTGTGGAAAGACCCATTTTTCAAACCCTTATAGATCATTTACATATCGTGTCTATATATTCATGTGTTCCAGAGTTGTGTAGCCGTTCTGGCATGACACTGGATTATTACTGAATTGAGTATGGAATAACTCTGGACTAATATTGGACCCTATGTAAACCTAGGGTTCCTTCTCGAATGACTCTGGATATATTATGGATTCTTTCTGCCACGACGCTGGATTACCGCAGGATTGAGTCTGGATTTTTTCTAGAATGACTCTGGAATAATTTTGTGCTCTGCGACAACCTAGGTTTTTCTCTCGAATGACTTTGGATTCATTCTGGCATGACGATGGACTACCGAGGATTGAGTCTGAATTGACTCTGGAATGACCTTGGACGACATTTTGGTTTCCTTATTGAATGACTCTGGATACATTATGGATTCATTCTGGCATGACCCTGAATCACCGTTGGAATGTTAATTATGGACTTTTCCCAAATGCCCAGACCGTGTCTATATTCTCTAGACCACATCCAACTAAATGACTATAATGCCATAACCCATCCAGAGTTCCTTCCTAGACCATGTCTATATTTTCGCTCACCGTGAGTGCGTTTAGGTAGGGCCCGATGCACATATGTGATTTCTCGTTTTTGTTTGGCGATTACTACGAACATGAAGAATAAGTCACGTCGCGGGATCGTGTGGATCCTTGAAAACCTTTCAAATCGTGGGGGATATTTTTGGGTCGTATCGATGACGTCGATCCACTATCAGACACCATTTCCATCATGACTTTTCGTTTCCATATTCATTCCACCGTATCTCCAGAACGGTTCCAGTCATGTGCTAGAACATATCCAATTCGGGTCCATAGTATTTCCAGAGCTTTCCAAACGAAAGTCATTCTGGAATCCGTACTTTTTTCCCATGACTTTCTCCAGACACTATCCAGTCCCATTGTAGGCATTTTCCAAACCAAATCTTGCCCTCCGAAGTGGGAAAACATTTTCAATCTGATGCTCCCTGTTTAAATCCCCCATCTTAGAAGTCAACTCTAAAATTCCTCCTTTCACCAGTCGTTAATCATCCTTCCAAAAGAAAGAACTAACATGTCTTCAGCCATGGAAGTTTGCAGCATCAGCGCTTCTTAGAAGTCATTTAATTATTTCCAGCCAACCATGTGCTCTTTGGAAGCTATGGACAAGGAGCTAAAAGAGTTGTCATGCAACCGAACTGTTATGTTCAGGAGTACACCATTTGGTCACTTCCTCAAGATGTCAAAGATGTCTGTGGACAACGACATTCTTCAATTTTTGGTCGAGAACTTTGATGTTGAAGCTTGCGGTTTCAAGCTCGGAGATGTGATCGTGCCCTTCACACCAACCCATGTCTCTTCCATACTTGAGCTAAAAATGGAAGGCATTCCGGTATACATGACCGCAAACACAACTGTTATTCGTGGAGGAAAATTGTTACAAAGGGGCTACATTAAACGTCAACCTGCAGACGTGAAGAACAGTACGGACGACACAAAGTTCATCTGGTTATTACTTTGTCTTCTTTTCTCCCATTTTCTTTTTTATGACGGTAGTCGTCGAACGAAGGCTTGGTTCCTACTGGTCATCGAAAAGCTGCAAGCCCTTGACCAATATGATTGGACAGATGCTATTTTTTGATTTCTTGTCATTGGGTTGTCTGAAGCATCTGTCCTACTGAAGAACGGAAAATCTACAGAAAACATGTGCCTGAAGACTAGTCAGGTAACTGGATATGTTGCTATTTTGCAGGTGTGGCTTGGGGCACATTTAAAAATTAATATTAAGATTCCTCGTTCCATACCCCTTGTAAATAGATGGGTTTCATGGATTGGTGGCGTGCGGTTTTCTAAACAATTGCGAAGCATTGGCGTGACGCTCAGCCAAATAGAAAGTGGTGAGGTTGATCTCAGAATTTGAGGAGATAAACTCAGACATCAATGATCAACCGGAGAGTAGTTACCAATGGTCAGACCCCCAAAGAGACGATCCACTACATCCTCCCAATTCTGACCAGAGGATCGCTGTCGGTGAACACTTTATAATAAAAGACTCACTTCAAGAGGAAGTAAGTTTCATGGAGATGAAATTACGGTGGATCAAAGCAGAACAGACAATTACGGACTTGAAGAAAGAATTGTCTGATAAGAACTCCAATGATTTGTCTCAAATAGACTTTGAATTATATGATAACAACCGTCGTTTGGTTGAATTGAATAATCAGATCGTTCAGACGGATGCCCAATTGGTAGAGAAGACTACTCTTTTGGTTGAGAATATCAACCAACTAAAAGATAAGGATTCGCAAGTAGCAGAAAGGAATGCCCAATTAGCCGTGAAGGAGGTTCAGTTGGCTGAGTTATCTGCAATATTTGCTGAATAGAACCACCAAGTAACCATGACGGATTCCCTACTTGCAGAGAATGATGTCCAGCTTGTACTTCAAGATGCCCAATTTGATGAGAAATAGGTACAACTGGCAGAGTTAAATCAACTTCTGATTGAGAAAAACAAAGAGCTATGTCAGCTCAATAAAGATTTAGCTCAGAAAAATAAAGAGATTGTTGAAGCTCCTACACCTTTTAATCTGCCGGATGCGTCCATTACACCTACAAGTCCGAGGTCAGAAAGAAGAAAAATTAGAAGTATACAAAAAAGCTTACGGAGGAGAATGTATAATAAAAGATGAAGAGTAAAAATAATGAAGAATATTTCATTCAGAAAAGGCTTAAGTATGAGGGTCTCCTTTCCTCAGCTCCTTCAACTCCAACTAAACTTCGGTCACTGCCAATTGTGAATGCGGGTAGAGACATAGACCTTACAGCCCTGTCTGGGTTGTCAGTTGAGGAAAGAAAAGTCATTTTGAATTTGCATTCCAGAATTGTTGATGTTGGGCGAAACATATGGTCGAATGATATTGCACAGCTTAACATTCAAGATTTGAAGGATCTGAATACCAAATGTAAAGGATTTCTCATCCTATGTAAGTTTATTACATCTTCTGACATTTTTTTCAATCACTTTTACTGACAGTTGCTAAAAAATTATTTTACAACTAATGGATGCACTACTTTGTGTGTTGGAGGAAAGACAACCAAAAAATTCTGCCTCTGATTATCTAAAGGTTATTGTCATTCCTTCGAAGGCTACCTCAGGAATTGCTTTCCAGTGCGAAGCATTATACGAAGATATCATTCAGGGGAAATTATTGGCTTGGGACCCCAACCATTATGTCGTTGTACAACCACTTTTAGCCTTAGGGCACACAATTAATCACACATTACAACAGCTTATCTCGCATTCTTGACAAAGACGAAAATCCATCTAATGCAGTCAGATCTTTCGAGGAATTGGCTTTTATTATGACAAAGTTCCGGAGGCAACATTTTGGCATTGAATGGAAGTTTACCTTTGAAATAAAAAATCCCAACGCCAGACTCAAGGTACGAATGATTGTGGCACATTGTAGCTCACTGCGTAAAATGCTTAATGCGAGGGGCAGATCCAACCTTTGAAGAGGAGGTCAAATATTTGCACTCAGTGAGGGGCGAATTAGCAATGTACTTGATCTCAGATTCAAGATTTAGAAGTCCCTAACTAATATTCACTAGATTTGTTAGCTAGTGCCTCTTTTGTAAAGTTGTTCAATATGAATCATATATGTACAACACTCTTCATTGATTACAGAATTTATTTTATTGTAATCTACACGTGTTCCTTATGAATTGTTGTTAATGTATGTATTTTGTAACCCTTGTCTCGATCTTGAATGTTTGTGGATTTTTTCTGGGTTAACCCTGGTATCCATTCTGGAATGACTCTGGATAGATTATGGATCGACTCTGGATACTTTGAATACCCTGGGTTCCTCCTGGAATCACCCTCGATCGACTATGGATTGACTCTGGATACTATGGGTCGACTCTAGAATGACTCTGGATGGACTCTGTATACATTATGGATACTTTTGTAATGCCTCTGCCAAGTACTCTGCGTCAAACTCCATCTAAAAAATGACTCTGGATACATTATGGATGCATTCTGGCATGACCCTGGAATACCGCTGTATTAAATATGGATTGACTCTGGATTGTCTTACGTAGAAAATTTGGACTCTGTTTCAGACCCCGGTTTCCTTCCGAAATGACTTTAGATTTACTATGGATTCATTCTGGAATGACTCTGGATAGATTATGGATCGACTCTGGATACTTTGAATACATTGGGTTCCTCCTGGAATCATGATTAGTAGCATATCATGCATCATATTCATGTTATATATCCTTTATTTGACCCCAATATTGTGCTACTCAGTTGTTGTTTGTAGTAGGTAATAAAGAAGAGGAAGAGAGCAAAAAAGACATAAATGTAACAAGTATGGACTGATGTTGAACATTTTAATTAAACCGCAAGTGCACGGCCGCGATGAAGCGGTGGCAAGTACGGGTCGTCCTCAGGGAGGTGAGCAGCCTCTTGTTTATCAGAAATCAAGTGGCAAAAATTGGGGGAGAAAGATTGATTATGCTACTCTACACTAAGCTACGCTAAGAAGTATGAAATGCGAACGAAAGAAACAAACAATGAAATGACAACTAAGCTAAGAACAAAAGAAGAAAGCTAGAATAAAGAAATGGGAAAACCCCTAAGGGATGAGTGAGTGCATAAACTAGAGTTTCATTTGTTCAACTCTAGTTTCATGTAAAAAATCGGAATAAAATAAAATAAATAAAGAGAAAAAGAAACCCTAGTGTACTTGGGCCCCATTGCTTCACGTATTTGTCTCCCTTCTTTAGTATCTCACAGGTTTTGAGGAATTCGGGTTTGTGTCCATCAACATAATCACGAACTTTCTTTTGCGCTTTATGTTGGTGAGATCTTTCATTTTTCATGCATAAATCCATGTGGTATCATGCTCACCTCCCTGAGGACGACCTGTACTTCCACCGCTTCATCGCGGCTGTGCACTTGCGGTTTTAAATAAAACGTTCAACAAGTTTTTGGCGCCGTTGCCGGGGGTATAAATCATTTTTATGCATAAATCCATGTAGTATCTTGCTCACATTCATTGAGGACAATGCATGAAGTAGGTGGGGGGGGGTGTTTTACGTGTGTACATAGTCGAGTCTTTTCTTTTGATTTTTGTTCTTTTGTGTGCATTGTTAGGGTCATGTTAGTGTGCCACATTTAATATCGATATATCTGCTTGTCATGATGCTTGGGTGACTTGTCTTCTTTTGCTTGCCTATCGCTTTAAAATTTTCACATTTCTTTCAAAATCTTCATGTGTTTGCGGAAGAAAATGTTTTTGTAGGTTTTGCGAGTGTTTAGCATATGCAAAACCGTTGAGAGGCAAAGTAAAAAGAAAGCTCCCAAAATTGTCTTGAACTTGATGCATTAGGATTTCTAGTTTACTGGCTTTAGGTCTTATCGAGTCGTTAGGATGCACCCCAGTTTTCCCTCGGGGGGCGTGTAATCGTAGGGTTTCAGCACTCAAACATTTAAAGAAGTCCACCCTGAACCTAGTGAGTCAAATAATTCGTGTCTTTTAGTATAAGAAAGTTTGTCGTGGTCAAAACCCTTAATCTCTTTTTGTGAAACTTAAGTGTAGGGGTTTTGGTTCCCATGTAGATAAATAAATAAGTGGTGTTCTCTCTTCTCGCACGACTCCTATCACTCGGGAAAGTAGGTCTGAGGGGCCTTTGTGCCTGGTGCTTTCGAGTCATCTGACTTGGGATGCACCGACCGAACCTTCGTTACACGGGTGGTAGGGATCACCCTATGTGGAGATTTGGGGGAAGGTGTACGTGATAGTGTAAGTCCTCATAGGCAATGATGCACGAAACCTGACCCTGGGAGAATCAAACACCAACCAATAAAATGCTCTAAAGAAAAAAAAAGAAAAAAAGAAAAAAACGAAAAAAGAAAGAAAAAAAGAGTCAAATAAGAACCAAAATGGACTTTACACATTGTATCACATTCAGAAGTTAAGGTTGCACATGTCTTTCACTTAAGTCTTTAACTAACTTTCACGAATGGATCATTAGGCTAGGTGTGTGGACTGTTACCCATATAGAGTCGACCCGTAGTATTACCGCGTCCCATGATCGACAAAATAAGTCCAACGAGTCGTGTAGCTAGATTGATTAATGCATCTTATTCGGATTTTGTGGGTATATCCGTTGAAAACCCTCAGGAGACAACACTCCTCCTCCTTGGCGACAAGGAGTTTTAACGGCTTATTGCACGTGCTAAGTGCAACCGTGATTCCTACGAAAGTGAGTTAGGATTTCTTGTTTTCGTATGCTTTTTCCTTTCTTTGTTTTGCTCGGGACTAGCAAAAGTTAGGTGTGGGGGTATTTGATTGACATCATTTCATGCTTATATTTGTATATTATATCCATTATCTTTCACTTAAACAATGCTATGTTACGAGTTTTATGTTTAGTTTTCAGGAATAAATAGGTTTGAAGAGATGAAGCATAAAAGAACCCAAAAGCTGGGAAAAAGGACTGAATTGTGAGATCTGGGGACTAATATGCAAGGGAGAAGGACCTGAATGTAAGATAGAAGGACCTAATAGCAAAACAGAATACTCCACACCATCATGGGAGTATTTTAGCAATTCGATTCGGGTCGGAGCTCCAACAAACCAAGTGAATGCATCCAAGACCAGCAAATATACCAAGAAAAGCCCACAACAAAAATGAGCAGGATCTGAACCATATAGACCGCCAATTGGCGGTCCAAGACCGCTAATTGGCGTCCATTTTGGCCCAAATCCGCTAAAATTTTGCCAGCACATGTATTAGAGGATGTGTTGGCTATTTTTGGTATTTATTTAGTCCCACATCGGGGAATTGTCCCGGTTTGCCTTTTTCCATGGCTATAAATAGAACTTTTCACCTTCCATTGTAATCACTCCATATTTTAAGTGGCTATTCTTCCTACTAGAAGTGAGGCCTTGAAGCACACACTAAAGTAGGAGGATGCTACTTTTAATGTGAGTCATTTTAATACAAGTTTTCTTTATTATGTTGCTTGTTTTATGTTTCTTGTTTTGCTTTGCTTAATCTCATTTCATTAGTTTTATTAGCTTAGTTAATATGCTTTCTTTGTTTAGTTTAATAATTAGTGTAATGTTTAGTGAGTAGTTTCATCCCCTTTGGGGGGTGGAGTAGGTGTACATACATGCAAATGAGAATGGATTGAATGCTTTATTTCCAATGTGTTAATAAAACATGAATGTATGCTTGCTTGTTTAGGATAGAATTTATAACTTGATGAGTTTTGCCAAAATGATTAGACACCTCTCATGCTTGTTTAGGTTCTGAAATAAACATCTTGCGTATGTAAATGTTAATCAACTAAGTTGGTGAATAGATTGATAGGTTTTGCCACAACATTTAGACACTTCCTATGCATGATAACACCACCTTTATTTGTGCTTAAAGAATGTGTTCAACACCCACCTCTTTGCTTGTGTGCACTCACTCATCCCTTAGGGGTTTTCCCATTTCTTTATTCTAGCTTTCTTCTTTTGTTCTTAGCTTAGTTGTCATTTCATTGTTTGTTTCTTTCGTTCGCATTTCATACTTCTTAGCGTAGCTTAGTGTAGAGTAGCATAATCAATCTTTCTCCCCCAATTTTTGCCACTTGATTTCTGATAAACAAGAGGCTGCTCACCTCCCTGAGGACGACCCGTACTTGCCACCGCTTCATCGCGGCCGTGCACTTGCGGTTTAATTAAAATGTTCAACATCAGTCCATACTTGTTACATTTATGTCTTTTTTGCTCTCTTCCTCTTCTTTATTACCTACTACAAACAACAACTGAGTAGCACAATATTGGGGTCAAATAAAGGATATATAACATGAATATGATGCATGATATGCTACTAATCATGATTCCAGGAGGAACCCAATGTATTCAAAGTATCCAGAGTCGATCCATAATCTATCCAGAGTCATTCCAGAATGAATCCATAGTAAATCTAAAGTCATTTCGGAAGGAAACCGGGGTCTGAAACAGAGTCCAAATTTTCTACGTAAGACAATCCAGAGTCAATCCATATTTAATACAGCGGTATTCCAGGGTCATGCCAGAATGCATCCATAATGTATCCAGAGTCATTTTTTAGATGGAGTTTGACGCAGAGTACTTGGCAGAGGCATTACAAAAGTATCCATAATGTATACAGAGTCCATCCAGAGTCATTCTAGAGTCGACCCATAGTATCCAGAGTCAATCCATAGTCGATCGAGGGTGATTCCAGGAGGAACCCAGGGTATTCAAAGTATCCAGAGTCGATCCATAATCTATCCAGAGTCATTCCAGAATGGATACCAGGGTTAACCCAGAAAAAATCCACAAACATTCAAGATCGAGACAAGGGTTACAAAATACATACATTAACAACAATTCATAAGGAACACGTGTAGATTACAATAAAATAAATTCTGTAATCAATGAAGAGTGTTGTACATATATGATTCATATTGAACAACTTTACAAAAGAGGCACTAGCTAACAAATCTAGTGAATATTAGTTAGGGACTTCTAAATCTTGAATCTGAGATCAAGTACATTGCTAATTCGCCCCTCACTGAGTGCAAATATTTGACCTCCTCTTCAAAGGTTGGATCTGCCCCTCGCATTAAGCATTTTACGCAGTGAGCTACAATGTGCCACAATCATTCGTACCTTGAGTCTGGCGTTGGGATTTTTTATTTCAAAGGTAAACTTCCATTCAATGCCAAAATGTTGCCTCCGGAACTTTGTCATAATAAAAGCCAATTCCTCGAAAGATCTGACTGCATTAGATGGATTTTCGTCTTTGTCAAGAATGCGAGATAAGCTGTTGTAATGTGTGATTAATTGTGTGCCCTAAGGCTAAAAGTGGTTGTACAACGACATAATGGTTGGGGTCCCAAGCCAATAATTTCCCCTGAATGATATCTTCGTATAATGCTTCGCACTGGAAAGCAATTCCTGAGGTAGCCTTCGAAGGAATGACAATAACCTTTAGATAATCAGAGGCAGAATTTTTTGGTTGTCTTTCCTCCAACACACAAAGTAGTGCATCCATTAGTTGTAAAATAATTTTTTAGCAACTGTCAGTAAAAGTGATTGAAAAAAATGTCAGAAGATGTAATAAACTTACATAGGATGAGAAATCCTTTACATTTGGTATTCAGATCCTTCAAATCTTGAATGTTAAGCTGTGCAATATCATTCGACCATATGTTTCGCCCAACATCAACAATTCTGGAATGCAAATTCAAAATGACTTTTCTTTCCTCAACTGACAACCCAGACAGGGCTGTAAGGTCTATGTCTCTACCCGCATTCACAATTGGCAGTGACCGAAGTTTAGTTGGAGTTGAAGGAGCTGAGGAAAGGAGACCCTCATACTTAAGCCTTTTCTGAATGAAATATTCTTCATTATTTTTACTCTTCATCTTTTATTATACATTCTCCTCCGTAAGCTTTTTTGTATACTTCTAATTTTTCTTCTTTCTGACCTCGGACTTGTAGGTGTAATGGACGCATCCGGCAGATTAAAAGGTGTAGGAGCTTCAACCATCTCTTTATTTTTCTGAGCTAAATCTTTATTGAGCTGACATAGCTCTTTGTTTTTCTCAATCAGAAGTTGATTTAACTCTGCCAGTTGTACCTATTTCTCATCAAATTGGGCATCTTGAAGTACAAGCTGGACATCATTCTCTGCAAGTAGGGAATCCGTCATGGTTACTTGGTGGTTCTATTCAGCAAATATTGCAGATAACTCAGCCAACTGAACCTCCTTCACGGCTAATTGGGCATTCCTTTCTGCTACTTGCGAATCCTTATCTTTTAGTTGGTTGATATTCTCAACCAAAAGAGTAGTCTTCTCTACCAATTGGGCATCCGTCTGAACGATCTGATTATTCAATTCAACCAAACGACGGTTGTTATCATATAATTCAAAGTCTATTTGAGACAAATCATTGGAGTTCTTATCAGACAATTCTTTCTTCAAGTCCGTAATTGTCTGTTCTGCTTTGATCCACCGTAATTTCATCTCCATGAAACTTACTTCCTCTTGAAGTGAGTCTTTTATTATAAAGTGTTCACCGACAGCGATCCTCTGGTCAGAATTGGGAGGATGTAGTGGATCGTCTCTTTGGGGGTCTGACCATTGGTAACTACTCTCCGGTTGATCATTGATGTCTGAGTTTATCTCCTCAAATTCTGAGATCAACCTCACCACTTTCTATTTGGCTGAGCGTCACGCCAATGCTTCGCAATTGTTTAGAAAACCGCACGCCACCAATCCATGAAACCCATCTATTTACAAGGGGTATGGAACGAGGAATCTTAATATTAATTTTTAAATGTGCCCCAAGCCACACCTGCAAAATAGCAACATATCCAGTTACCTGACTAGTCTTCAGGCACATGTTTTCTGTAGATTTTCCGTTCTTCAGTAGGACAGATGCTTCAGACAACCCAATGACAAGAAATCAAAAAATAGCATCTGTCCAATCATATTGGTCAAGGGCTTGCAGCTTTTCGATGACCAGTAGGAACCAAGCCTTCGTTCGACGACTACCGTCATAAAAAAGAAAATGGGAGAAAAGAAGACAAAGTAATAACCAGATGAACTTTGTGTCGTCCGTACTGTTCTTCACGTCTGCAGGTTGACGTTTAATGTAGCCCCTTTGTAACAATTTTCCTCCACGAATAACAGTTGTGTTTGCGGTCATGTATACCGGAATGCCTTCCATTTTTAGCTCAAGTATGGAAGAGACATGGGTTGGTGTGAAGGGCACGATCACATCTCCGAGCTTGAAACCGCAAGCTTCAACATCAAAGTTCTCGACCAAAAATTGAAGAATGTCGTTGTCCACAGACATCTTTGACATCTTGAGGAAGTGACCAAATGGTGTACTCCTGAACATAACAGTTCGGTTGCATGACAACTCTTTTAGCTCCTTGTCCATAGCTTCCAAAGAGCACATGGTTGGCTGGAAATAATTAAATGACTTCTAAGAAGCGCTGATGCTGCAAACTTCCATGGCTGAAGACATGTTAGTTCTTTCTTTTGGAAGGATGATTAACGACTGGTGAAAGGAGGAATTTTAGAGTTGACTTCTAAGATGGGGGATTTAAACAGGGAGCATCAGATTGAAAATGTTTTCCCACTTCGGAGGGCAAGATTTGGTTTGGAAAATGCCTACAATGGGACTGGATAGTGTCTGGAGAAAGTCATGGGAAAAAAGTACGGATTCCAGAATGACTTTCGTTTGGAAAGCTCTGGAAATACTATGGACCCGAATTGGATATGTTCTAGCACATGACTGGAACCGTTCTGGAGATACGGTGGAATGAATATGGAAACGAAAAGTCATGATGGAAATGGTGTCTGATAGTGGATCGACGTCATCGATACGACCCAAAAATATCCCCCACGATTTGAAAGGTTTTCAAGGATCCACACGATCCCGCGACGTGACTTATTCTTCATGTTCGTAGTAATCGCCAAACAAAAACGAGAAATCACATATGTGCATCGGGCCCTACCTAAACGCACTCACGGTGAGCGAAAATATAGACATGGTCTAGGAAGGAACTCTGGATGGGTTATGGCATTATAGTCATTTAGTTGGATGTGGTCTAGAGAATATAGACATGGTCTGGGCATTTGGGAAAAGTCCATAATTAACATTCCAACGGTGATTCAGGGTCATGCCAGAATGAATCCATAATGTATCCAGAGTCATTCAATAAGGAAACCAAAATGTCGTCCAAGGTCATTCCAGAGTCAATTCAGACTCAATCCTCGGTAGTCCATCGTCATGCCAGAATGAATCCAAAGTCATTCGAGAGAAAAACCTAGGTTGTCGCAGAGCACAAAATTATTCCAGAGTCATTCTAGAAAAAATCCAGACTCAATCCTGCGGTAATCCAGCGTCGTGGCAGAAAGAATCCATAATATATCCAGAGTCATTCGAGAAGGAACCCTAGGTTTACATAGGGTCCAATATTAGTCCAGAGTTATTCCATACTCAATTCAGTAATAATCAAGTGTCATGCCAGAACGGCTACACAACTCTGGAACACATGAATATATAGACACGATATGTAAATGATCTATAAGGGTTTGAAAAATGGGTCTTTCCACACGGTCTGGAAAATTCTTTGCATCAAGAATAGCATAATAGTTTGACAATTGATTAACATGTAAACACATACATCAAAACACCATTCAAAAACCAATAATTCTTTAAAATTATAAAGAATGTATTATAAACTAACAACCAAAATTGATTACATTTCAGACTTGGAATTTGGATTATAAACTCTCATATCCCAATCAGAATAATCTGGATCCTCGTATCTTTCGTGAGACATAAATGCCTTGCCTTTATCTTTAGACTTCTTCACCACTACTTCGTATCTTTCGTGAGACATAAATGCTTCCTCAACCAATGACACACATCGACCAACAATGTCATCAAATCTAGCATTTCCATCTATTTTTAAGTCCATTTTATCACGTGGAGTGGGAGTTTCATAGCTACGTCTGGCGTCCTTCCTCCAACGACAAAGTATGTATGGTGATGGAATTGTGGAAACATTGAATCGATTGAGAACAACTAAAGCATGACAACATAGAATTCTTTTGTGTTCAAAGAGACGACAACTACAAGAAATAATATGATCAACCGGTGAGTATTGAATTTCAAACCGCTTCTCCTTAAAATCATGAGAGTAGTCAAAGTGTACACGTTCTCGACCAGAAATATAAATAACATCGTTCCTGTTTTTACCGTGCATAATATCACAATACAAGATCCTACCAATTTGACGCTGACATCTTTTGAATGCACCAATTGTGTACAACTATGACAATTGCTTCTCGAAAGGCAATTGGGAAATCAGCTGAGGACTCTTTTGACGGGAATCAAAATCAGACTGTGCCTTTTTCTCGTACTTGTGACGCAAAGCCGACTCATATTGTTGTACGAACTGCTTTAATGAGGTCTTCGAAGTGAGATACTTGTTAAAAAAACATTCATATTTTCACTCCTCTGGATGGAAGACATACCAGTAAAAAAGTACCCTCCGACGAAGGAAGGCACCCAGTATTGACGAATATCGTAGATGAATTGCAACCAAGAATTGTTATGTAAGGAAAATTCTTCAATGAACTCCATCCATATTGTCTCAAATCCATCTGTATCATAAACCAACTCCTTCAATCGAGATAGAATTAGAGATTTGTTGGGCACATGTAGCTTGAAAGAAACTTTGTTCATGATGTGCCATATACAAAATCTATACCTCGAATATGGAAAGACATTACGAACAATTCTCGTAATGGCTTGACACTGATCGGTTATGATGGCTGGTGGGGGTCCCTATACAATTAACTTATTAAGTACGTGAAAATCATAATGTTAAAGTAAAAATAAGGTAAGATGAGTGAATGAATTACATACCACACATGCAAGTAAGCCATGTCTTAAACAACCAAATATAATTATCGGTGGACTCGCATGCCAATAACGCACAACCTAGAAGAACATATTCGAAATGGTGGTTCACACCAACAAATGGAGCAAATGGCATATCATATTTGTTGGTAAGATATGTCGTGTTGAAACATGTAGCATCTCCAAAATAATCATAGGCTACATGAGAACGAGAATCAACCCAAAAACGTTTCTCAAACGACCATCATCGTCTAGATCCATAACATAAAAGAAATTTGTCTCCAAAGACTGAATCTTGGTGAAATGGTTCTGTAGAGCTTGTGCATCTCCCGGTCCAAGCTTTGTGTTACGAACTTTGTTCAAAACATTCCTGTGATATGTATAAAAACCATGCATTAGCGCGTGAAAACACATATAAAATGATTCAGGATAAATCCTGGAATGATTCTAGACAAACTATGGACAACATGCATAGGCAACACTATCTCGACCAGACATATTCCAGAAGAAATCCATAAAAATTCCAGGTGATTTCGAGACAAAAAAGATGCATGAAGTTAGACTGGATGTAGTTTGGAATCACTTTGGAATGACTCTGGAACAAAATGCATATGAAACATTATATCGACCAGATATATTCCGGAAAAGTTCTGGATTGCGTGCAAATATAACACTCAGATGACCATACAACATCCAAAGTCATTCCAGACTCACTATAGAGTCAGACCAAACTCATTTTCATTTGCCAAAAACATCATTTTGTACCACGTCAACATTTTCAAAGTCATTTTCAGTGACATTTGTGGAAAATCACTCTCGAATGATTCTGGAATGACACTAAAAAGTCCATAATTCATTTTGCTAATTAATTCTTTTTTCTATTTGAAACCATACAGAGTCCAGAGTCATTACAGAGCAATCATAGAACATTTAGAGATGCACGCCCAACGTCTACAAATCAATTTGCATAACAGATAACTTGAAACCATACATAATCTAGAGTCATTCCAAATAATTTACGGAACATTTCCAGAATGAACTCATTCCAGAACAACTTATACGACAACGTTCTGGAAACAATTGCAATATGTTTCTGACATTTTCACTACCTCACGTCTTTATCAATGAACGTGACATTTTCATGACCTCCGACTTCGGCAACAAACACTTGTATCGTCTTAGAAGCTGAAATTCCAGCTGCATCGTTCGTGGCGATTCGAGCTTTCTTGGCCTCTGAAATCTGACGTTTGTCGCGAAGAAAACGAAGTTGACGAACATCCAACATTTCATGATTATGTTCCAAACAAACATCCATGAGAACATAACCTTTTACCAGGTTACCAACAATCCTAATACGCACAGGGCAGTTAACACGCTTGGAAAGGCGTGAATGGACTTCACCCTGACCCTGGTTAGGAGGGGAGCACCCTCATTCGAACAGGTCAACGTGCGCCTATTAATAACGCCATGCATGTAGTGAGAATGTCTAATTTTGATGTTGAAACCATTAAAATCCGCAAAGGATGTGTAAAAATCACGAATCACTTCGAATGATTTGAACTCCATTCTCACGTATGGCGTAGAAGAAGAACAAGTCTCTCTATCATTCTGTTGATTATCGTGAGAAACAATTTCCATCGGGATTGGGAGTGAAGAAGAGGGATGAAGAAGGAAAATAAGAGAGGTTATTGAAATCACACTAAAAAGGGAGGAAGAACTTAGAGAAGAAATGTCAGCTTAAGGATGTAAATCCAGTTCAGGACAATCTTTGCGAGATTTCAAAGACATCATCATTATCCCACGACATGATGAACTCCCTTCATTCGCACAGTAATCGTCATTTGTACTGTATCCGTTGCATACACATATCCCGTCACTTGCATACCCAACCTCATCAGGGATCTGCACCGAGCGGAATATAAACACAAATGATTTATCCACGTAGCCAGCTTCCGGGAGGCCAAATCATTTTGCAATACAAAAAACAGGCTAATTCCAAAAATTGACTGTTGTAAAAATAACACAAAATAAAGGCCTCGAAGCTTTCGCCGGAGAGCCGACGCCCCTTCAACACCCGCCGCCGCCACCACATCTCCAATCGCCGGTACCCCAACTGCCCGCCCCTCTTCCCTCCCTCACCGCCGTTCCCTTTTCCGATCCTCTAACCGCTTCGTTTCTTATTCTTGTGTTAATTTCCAGACTCCAGTCATGGCGAATACTTCGATTCCGATTCTCGAAGACGAGGGAGCAAATCTATACAAGGTATAAACCGAATCACTTCCGTCAAGCACTGAAGGAAGGGTCGAGAGTAATGGAAGTTGAATTGTTGTTTGTGTTTCACCTTCGAATTTTAAAAAGTGTAGTGGCTTATGCTCTTCCGTTTGTAGATTCGTGGATTTGAGTTCGGAGGAAATGTGAAAATAGCTCCAGATGTCTATCACGCCCTTACAAGAGGAGATGCCGTCGTTGCACTCGAATCGACGATTATATCTCACGGTAAAATCATTATTCTCAATTGTTTAATTTTTCTTTTGACGTTTTAGGGAATCTGGAAACTCTGATTTTTTTTGGATTCGTAAAACTAGTCCATGTGAAATATGCAATAATTGATAAATAGAAGTTCGGATTGTGAAATGTTACTAGATAAACCAATAATAGTGCACTACTGTAGGGCAGGTCAAAGAAATGGCTTGGTGCTCATTGGCATTTGTTGCATTAGCAACATAGGGCTAAGTTGAGTATCATAGTTATCCCTTCAGAGTTGATATAAAGTGAGCATAAGTTTCCTTCATGAATTAAGCTTGTTTAAATTTTAGTAATATGTTGAGGTTTAAAAGTATCTATCCGAGCCTGTTTGAAGATGTAAACACCACCTTTATTTTCTGAGTGAGATCAACCTTCGTCATGAATCTTCAAGGTAATGATGCTCATGGTATACCCAATCCCTTTTAATTTCAATAACATTTGTCCCATTAGCAACATGGGACTAAGTATCATAGTTATCCCCTAGGGTTGATATAAAGAGAGCATAAGTTTCCTTCATGAATTAAGCTTGTTTAAGTATAGTAATATGTTGAGGTTTAAAAACTTTGTCCAAACCTATTTTGAAAATGTCTACGCCACCTTTGTCTACTAAGTGGTATCAACCTTAGTCATGAATTTTCAAGTTAATGATGCATGGTATACCCAATCCCTATTAATTTCAATAACATTTGTCTCATTAGCAACATGGGACTAACTTGAATATCATAGTTATCCCTTTAGGGTTGATATAAAGCGAGTGTTAGTTTCCTTCATGAATTAAGCTTGTTTAAGTTTAGTAATATGTTAAGGTTTAAAAACTTTGTCCGAGCTTATTTTGAAGATGTCTACACCACCTTTATTTACCGAGTGAGGTCAACCTTTGTCATGAATCTTCAAATTAATGATGCTCGTGGTATACCCAATCCCTATTAATTTCAATAACATTTGTCCCATTAGCATCATGGGACTAAGTTGAGTATCATAGTTATCCCCTCAGGGTTGATGTAAAGCGAGCATAAGTTTCCTTCATGAATTAAGCTTTTTTAAGTTTTAATAATATGTTGAGGTTTAAAAAACTTTGTCCGAGCCTGTTTGAATATGGCCACACCACCTTTATTTTCTGAGTGAGATCAACCTTCGTCATGAATCTTCAAGGTAATGATGCCAAAAAACCTTGCGGACCTTGAAGTCTGAAATGGAGCGTTGTGGTCAAGCTTCAAGGAAACCTGCTACACGTGTTTGTTAAATTGAATCTGCGAGATTTGTTTAGCTGTTGCATTAAACTTCACATTTTCAATTTAGCTGTGGAAAAAGCAGTGAACTTGTTCGTTTTATTTCAATTTTCTAGTCATTTTGCAAATGTGAAGGTATGTGAGTGACTGGCGTTTCGGACAAGGTTTTACCTTTCTGTGGATGTTCCATCAGTTATTCAGTGAAAAGTTACGTGAAAGCCAAATTTTAATCTAGTGTCTGAAATGGTGATTTGTTTATTTAGGTTCATCAGTTTTTGCCATGGGCTTGAACTGGGTCAATTGGTTTGTATAAACCCATATGTTAAGGAAGCTGTGTTTCATGTTTACTCTCTATCCCAGTGTTCTTGGCTTTTAAATACGATCTTTATATACCTGAAATTAGGTATGCCCTTTCCACAAAATCTACAGACTGCAAAAGAGGTTGAGGAAATAATTAGGGAGAATGGAGCAGTTCCAGCGACTATTGCTATCCTTGGTGGTGTTCCCTGTATTGGTAAGTTGTAATCTAATTCACCCTTAAGTTGCCCCTGGATTTTACATTCAAAAAACACTTTGGTGTTTTGGGATTTTGTCAGGAATAATCTTAAGCATTATATGTTTCTGTATTAAAACATCTTATCTATATATTCTTTGTACCATATAAACGTTTTAATTACTTAATAGGTCTTAGCAATGAGGAACTAGAGAGGTTGGCAACTTTGGGTACCAAAGCTCGGAAGACGGCTCGCCGAGATATACCATATGTCGTGAGTAGCAAGTAGCCAAGTACTACTTTTATGAAAAACTGTGTGATATGGTAAATCCAATGCAATAAGAAAACTACAAACGAAATACTAGCATATCCATGATTTTTTTTCTCTATTTAATCAATTTTCTTTCTTTGAAATTGTCAAGGTCAAGCATTTAAAAGAAAGAATTGTTGGTGGATAATTTCTGCTTGTTCATTTCCTAGGACAATGCCATACCCTTACCTGTCCAGTCCTCACAAGAATCTAACTCGGAGAATGCTGTCAGATTGACTTGATTTTTACTGACTTAACTTCGGAAATGTTATATTTGTAATTCCCGATATGGATGTCCATGCATGCAAGTTATGCTTGAGGAATAAAATGATATTATGAATAAGCTAGCAGTTTTGATAAGTTCTAAATGGATCTGAATACAGCAAATTTATGTTGGCAAGCCAGCACACAAGCAAGACAACAGTAAGCTGGTATTGTTGAATGCTGTCAGTGTTATGATTTTTCGCTGTCACCGTTGAGGCCTTTTGTGCGTAAAGATGTGCTCTTCTTTGTCATTTGCCTCTGATTGATACCACTGATTCCCTGATTTTTTATATTCTAAATGAAACATAAAATTAAGGCTTAGAAAATTATATATCTAATGTGTATTGTTTTACCATGTTAGCATAGGATTGTATCAATCTTAAGTAAAATTATGTGAATGTGACTAAGTGCCCTATTGACTTCAAATTCTGAATTTAAAAAATAGATGAAATTATTTGCAAAATTTGCACTGCGAATGGCTACTGAAAGGCAAATTTAGTGTCATACATTTTGTTTTGCATAAAAGAGCAAAAATCTCAAATGTGTTTCCATTGAGACCGAAGAATGCCTAAAAGAGCATGTCATGCATGAAATGATTATCGATGTACCTTTTCAAGCTATCAGATGCCATGCTATCGTCCTTTCGGCCTTCATACCATGGACCTACTTTTTGTTATCGTGCATCACACGGTAAATTTGTAATTGTTTGATGATTAAAAATCAACAAAATAATTGAGGGTTTATTGGTCAATATCTTGGCAATCTAAGCTTGGTATTGAGAAAATCTGGCCTGAAGGCTGAAACTATAGTTGTCTTTGCCTACTCCAACAGTTAGGATGAGATAAGGAGAAGTCCTCATCAACCATTTATGCAATTTTCTTTTTCATAAGGATATTTTCTGTTCATCAAGACACTAGTCCCCACAAACATGTGAATTCTATCCTGACTGAGTGTTTTGTCCTATAAAAACTTGGATTGGATCCAGCAAGTTCAATGTGGAGCACTATAGACTTGGGATTAGCTAATTTTTATTATGTTTCCCTGTCCCATAAGATGCATTTTAAAATAATATTTTTAATAGTGTCTCACATCTGCTTTTAAATCTTATGGTGTGTTTTTTAGCATATCTCATGTTTCTCTGATTTTGAGCAGGTTGCAACCAATGGAAATGGTGCAACAACTGTTTCTGCGACTATGTTATTCGCCTCAATGGTATTGAAAATATGTTAGTAATACTTCGGTCTATCTTCCTCTTCGTAGCTTCGTATACCTTTTGCCAGTTTTAATAGATATAAATTGCACTACAGGTTGGCATACATATATTTGTTACTGGAGGAATAGGAGGAGTGCATCGGCATGGAGAACATAGTAAGTACTTCGATTTATGTTGTTGAGAATTTTATAAAGGTTATACTTTGATTACTCTTGTTGTTTATCCAAATCCTACAGTCCTGTCATCTATCATATTCTATACGGAGTTAACTTATTAGAGTACCTAAGCAACAATAGTTTAAATTAAAATGGGTTTCTTTTCTATACCTTTACAATATAAAAAGTCAATTGAAACCAAAAGTCTAATGACAATCTATATGTGGTAAATGGTTATAGTTATCACTTATCAGATCTTGTTTTAAGTAAACCAGCATTCCCTTCAGTGGTGAATGACAGCTTTTATTAATTTTTATTTTCTGGTGAGTACATGTTGAACTAGCAGATGTCATTGATACTCTCAAAACTCAAAAGTGTCCACCTTCATCTCGGAACAAGGTTGACAAGTGAACTACTATATCCATGGCAAAAAAGTTAGCAATTATGGAATTTTTCAAAGGCTGGAGTGCAAGCATTCCAAGAGCACATTATAGAGAGCATTACTAAAGGGTTTAATTATAAAACCACTTTAATTCCTTGGTGAAAGTATACTCTCTCGCTCTTCTCCCCTAAATCATAGCTTTATGGTTGATCATCTAGAAGTCCTTCAGGCTTCAATCAAGTGTCTTAGATTAGTTTCTTGGTGGTTTAGTATCCAGAGCCATGTGGTTGTGCAAAATAAATAAAATTATACAAGTAATTTGAATATGATTGATGTTATATCCTAAACAATCAATTCAGTATAGGCATCTTGAGCAACCCTTTTGTCCATTAGTCACAAAGTTTTTTACTTGAGTTCTTGAGTTCTTCTGTAGATTTATCTAGTTAGCATGCCCTATTTTTACATGTTATATCTTTTGTATTTTGTTTATTCTCTTCTGTCCTTTTAATTTATTTTGAGTTTGGATTCTTGTGGTTGTTGGGGTGTTGCAATATATGCCATTATTTATTTATTTTGTCATTCAGATTCTTTTGGTTGTTGTATACAGCAATGGATATATCTTCTGACCTTACAGAGCTTGGAAGAACACCAGTAGCTGTTGTATCAGCTGGAGTGAAGTCAATTTTAGATATTCCAAGAACCCTTGAGTTTTTGGTATGCACTATTTTCTTCACAAATGTGTGAATTTCAGATATCCCTGAACTTGCAATAAATCAAATAGGCTGCTATGCATGTGCTTTCCTGTCGTTGTCATAGTTCATAGAAACTATAGATTAATTCCTGGAGAATGAGATCTTGGAGCATTTAAGATGTTGAAAATATGCTAGTGTCCGGAAAACAATTAAGGTAAAAAACATGGTGTGGACTGTAGACTGAGCCCTTGTGTTCAGACTGATCGTATGTTTAGAATGAGTCATATAAGACATATTCAGGGCAGAATAAGAGGAGAACCAAACATGCATGGTATCGTATGGGTGTTATGCTCCCTTGCATGCATATAGAAGCCTATTTGACTTATTCTCCAGGGGGGGGTGGTGGTGGTGTAGTCTCACATAGATACTGAAATCAACCAATGTCTGCATTTTCATTTGCTCTTTGATCAGGCATTGTCCCCATGAATAGTGCTCCTATTCTGTGTGCATAGATAGCTTAGTGGCTTTTGGTGTTCTTTCATCTTAGATACTTTAAAACAGAGATGCTACTCCTTATACATATTAAGTAAGCATTTATATGAATCCATATTGTCAGTATGGATTGCTGTTGTAAACAGGGACACAGCTTTGATTAACATCTTTATATGGTCTATCAACTTTGCTATAACTTTCAAAAAATAATGTAGCATGTTATTTTGAATATGGTTTAAATCGATAGTCCAATACATACATCATTTTTGAATGAATGGGTGTTTCTTCTGCCTTTCATATTTATATCTGTATTTTTTGAATGTGGGATTACTTGTATCTAATTTCTATTTTTTTCTTTGCAAATTTGAATAATTTTACTGTACATGTAGGGTTCACTTTTCATCTCTACATTGATATAATCATACCTAAACTATGTAAAAAAGTACCTTAATATTATAATAGCACGTAAAAACGTTTCAGACGTTAACGAGACAAACCCAGTACAACAACAATGGCAACAACAAAACCTTTAATCCCAAAGTAGTTGGGGTAAGTTAGAAATGAAACTCAATAAGGAGACTAACTCAGTACACAACTAAAAAGAAATATAACAAAAAGATTAGTTCATAAAAAAACAGCAAAAGGAGTATTTTTCTTCTTCTAGAGATACCATATCGGAACTGATAGTGATTCTCTCTGTTTGGCTTCAAGTAGTACTGCTTTTATTCTCTCGTACTTTCTTTTGCTTGCAATGATCTTAGTCTCTTAGTTTTATATGTATTGAAGTTTATTTTTTCCACTAAAATATGTTAGCTGTATGAATCCTTTTACGTAAAATTAGCGATGCTTAGTACTTTCGTTCTTCCCTGTTGAAGGGCTTGATGGTAATGCCTATTCTGTTGATATGCGACTAAGTCTAAACTGGGCAACTTATTTACACGTATACTTTCTTTTCAAAAGATTTTTCATATGTGAAGACAATGCTATGTTTTCTTCTCCAGAAGTACAGTGGGAACTGATGTGTCATAAGTGCTGCCTGCAGGAAACTCAAGGAGTGACAGTTGGTGTTTATCGGACTCTTGAATTCCCTGCATTTTTCACAGAATCAAGTGGATGTAAGGTGATAGGTGGTTCCATCACATCTAATCAAACACATTCAAGTTTTAGTAAAACATTTACTTAAAAGAGAATGGAAAATATCCGCATCGAAGGAGTGGCTCCTTCGAGTAGACTTTTGAACTAGTTGGGGTTTTATTTTACTTATCAGAAATGCTGCTGCTGGAAACTACAACTTTCTGTCTTTGGGCTTAACCATAAGTTACGAGGCATGGTCAGAGACATCTTGGTCTTGTGCAACGTGCAATTCATTTTTTTTGCATTTGGAAGTTTTTACATGTTACCTGACTATGTGCATTCTCAGTTTTGTCATCAGAAACTTTCTTATTAGGGCTTTATCTTGTTCAAATTGCGACCTCCTTGGGAATTTTCAATGTATATTGTATAGGATGAATAGTGCAACGTGCAATTCAATTTTTTTGCATTTGAAAGTTTTTACATGTTACCTGACTATGTGCATTCTCAGTTTTGTCATCAGAAATTTTCTTATTAGGGCTTTATCTTGTTCAAATTGCGACCTCCTTGGGAATTTTCAATGTATATTGTATAGGATGAATAGTGAAGAGGATTTTAAAGAAGAAATACTGGAATTGATGTTGAGCTAATTATCATTGTGAAATTAGTTAAATGCAATCCAAGGCAAACCTTGTGTCCAATCTCAGGGTTTTACTACATTTTTCTTGATTACATGTATGTGATTAGAAATAGTAAGATTTTCATCTTTCATGGATTTTTGTTTCTAGTGGTTCAGTAATCAAAATTAGTCTTGATTAATGTAAACATTTGTGTTCCATAGCATGATGCACATTTACTTTCAAGTGGAAAGTTCAGTGAATAAGTATGACTTGTGCAGGCCCCTTGTAGTCTGGATACTGTAGAAGACTGTGCTAAACTTATTTGTAAGTCAAGGTTGCTTGATAAACAATTTTAGACACTTCATCGTATTTTTGTTTTCTGTCAATTTGACAGTATTCTTACTTACTATTTACTTCTTAACTCTGCAGATGCAAGTCTAAGCTTAAGACTTGGCACTGGTACTCTAATTGCAGTGCCTATTCCCAAAGAACATGCAGCTTCCGGAAATCGGATAGAATCTGCTATACAAAGAGCTCTTGGGGAAGCAAGGTGAAAACTGATGTACAAGCTGTAAAATTCTTATGTAAACTTTTTGCTTTTTTTTTTAACTTCCAATACCCTTGGCCCCAGAGAGAGAAATATAACAGGCAATGTAGCAACCCCTTTCCTTCTTGCCAGAGTTAATGAGTTAACTGAAGGAGCATCTTTAGCTGCCAGTATCCTTTTTGTTATCGAACAACTATGTGGTGCCCACTATTTGTTCATAAAGTGACACTACCAAATGAGCATTGTGGTCTGGCAATTTTTTCCCATCTACCATCTATAGGTGTCTCATCACTGTGTTGAATTTCTTGTCAAATTAAGTTTTGATTGTTGCAGCCCTTGATTTCTCTATAGATATTTCACTTGTAAAAAATAATGCACTCATTGGGGCCCAAGTTGCTGTTTCCCTTGCCAAGCTGAACCGGACAAACTATACTGGTAAGTTATTTTTGTTCCTTTTCTGTTGCTTTTATGATACAAAGAAAATCCATGTCACTTTGTGAAATACCGTTTTATGCATATGATCTTTCTGGTGCCATGGTTGATTCACTGTGGTATGTTCTGAAGAATAATTGTTCCATTACTACTACAAGGGCACCTAATCTTGTCAACAGATAGTCCACTGAGGTGACAATTTTCCAATAACATGACAATTTACGGATGATTTTTGAAATTATCTGCATACTGTGAAGCATCTCGGATTCTCGGATATTTCGTGAGTAAGCTTTCTGCTGATTTATTGGCATTGACTGCTTTGCTTATATAGATTTTCTTTTTCTTTTTCAGGAAAAATAAGATCGGCACTGTAGAGGAACTTATCCTTATCATATTTCCCTTCAAAAGCCAACTGAAAAGAGGATTACATACAGCAAGTTGTCAAATGATAGCTCCCTATTTTTAAGAACACCCGTTCCTTGGTTTATGTCAAGATGGGGTAGCTGTAATGATGATTTTACCTTGCAAAGGAAAAAAAAGGACAAAGGTGGTTGATTTATTGGCATTGTCGTATTATATCCCAGAAATTTGTTTTATCTAGAATAAAATGCAAGAACCTTGATTGATAATTATTGTGTCCAGAGTCTTTTGGAGTTTTCGTTATAGAACAGCTGTGGCTACTAAACACAGTCCGTAGTATATTTCAAGTGGCTGATCATACAAGTTTAAGATGTAGATTTTTTTCTTATGATTTGAACTCGTTTGTTTTTTTTATATCAATCACGTAGGTAAAAAGTCTTCAGTCTTCACGTAGTCTGCTACCTATATGGTCTTCACTCTTCAGTCTCTTCAAATCATTTTCCAATTCCAAATAGTAGCTAGAGGGTTCTTTAATCTGCATGTACTTCGTCTAACGAAAGCTCGTCGGCTGCCATCTTCTAGATATTTAGGAGAATCAGTCTTAGGAATTTTTGACATTTCATTATTTTACCTTCGTAAGCATAAAAGTTTAAAGCCGAAGTCCAATTCCAATTGGTACGATTTGCCATTTTACACCCCTTGAAAAATCTGATTCATGATAAATGAAACCTCACAATTCCATTGTTATTTTTGATGATTTGGGAGTCTTTTAAGTGTTATACAAATTGTGATTTTCCCTATTAACCATCTATGGGTCCATCTCGGTGTGGGGAGGTGAGCGGTGGCGGTCGTGGTTTTTCCATAAGAAGACCTCATCGTAAAAGGTTGCATCCAAACAACTTTCTCAAGAGGTGGAGGTGTTGAACGGTGGCATTTTCAAGGTAAAAAACACCATAGCTGCAAACTCTGGTCTCCATCGGAGTTGAGGCGTACGAAGTTTTTTTGCATTCCAAAGTCCACCGCCAGTGTTGGACCTTCTCAACCTTTTCCATTTCAACGTGGCATAGGCCGTTGGGTACTGGGCCCAAACACCCCCTGTAATTCAAGCTCCACTTTCTACACTAGCACCATGCCAACATGTAACAATTTATTAAGAAAAACTTGGACTATTTATGCTTCAAGTGACCCAACATCTAGAAAATGACATTCACTATGACACCGTCTGAAAAATATGGTTATCTTTTCACTTCTCTCCAAAACATCTCTCTTTCACACAATCATTCCCTGTCGTAGTTGAACTCAAATGTATTTTGGGGGGTTTGTGTTGGAATTGACTCATACTCATTATGTTCACCCTGACGGGTCAATCGAGGGTCTCGCTCATCGGTGAGGTGCACAGGGGTTGCAAGGGGGCAGTGCCCACTGCAAGCCAAACACGACGTATTTTTGAGCTTGAGAATTTATTAGGAATTCTAAAAGTTTGGATACCAAAAACGGACGATCATATGTGTTTCCAACGAAGCTCGATGAACTCGATATGAGTTTGATAGGAACACGATTGTTGTGCTCGATAGGCTCGATTACTTTTGCATGTGAGCTCGATAGGATTAGACTGAGTGTTTTGTGGAGTGGATTGAATCGATGGAAGTCGGATCGATCTTCTATGTTTCCAACGAAGCTCGATGAGCTCGATCGATGTTCGATAGGAACGCGATTGTTGTGCTCGATAGACTCGATTTCTTTTGCATATGAGCTCGATAAGGTCTCACAACAGTTTGTTGAGTTTGTTTTAACTTAATGTTAAGTTGGTTTTGATATGCTCGATAGAGCTCGATGTCGTTTTCATCCCACGGAACTATAAACTCGAATTTGAATCGTTTGAGTGTGGAGAACTGTAAATTTGATGAGCTCAATGCATTCGATATGTGTGTGATATGACTTCGATAACTTAGATTTTTTTTAAAAAAAAAATACTACTTTTCACCGCACGATTTTTAAGGACATTTTATGATGAACTGAATTCGAATATTTTTGGTGTGGAGAACTCTAAACCTCAATGCACTTGATATGTGCGCGATACGACCTTGATAATTTAGTTTTTTTTTGAAAAAATGCTACTTTTAACCGCGCAATTTTTGAGGACGTTTTGTGACGAACAAAATTAGAATTGTTGGGGTGTAGAGATCTGTAAACCTCACGATTAGAAAGAGAGAGAGAGAGAAATAGGCAGAAAAAGAATGGTCTCACAGTTTAGGTAGGGGTATTTGGGGGAGAAGTGAAAATATAAACATATTTTTCAGAAGATATCAAAGCGAAGACATTTTTTCAGAGGTTGGGTCACTTGTAGCATAGATAGTCAAGTTTTTCTTATCAAGCCGAAATGCGACAATGTAACTTCGTGGGAATTAAGTCTCACTTATATAATTGAACATCTCTAAGGATTTGATATGTATATGAGTTTATGGAAGAAGACGATTTGGGTGCCTAAACTGTTACTCTTATTAAGTTTAATTTCTAACCTAGCCTAACTAGATATGATTAAAGACTTTATTGTTTTTTTGATAAAAGGTGGTGCATTCATTAATTTAAAGATTGTTATGGGCCACAACAATCAAAGTACAAACATAAGGTCTCAACCTCATAGCTCAAAAACAACAAGTACAAAAAGGCATGATTAATAACAGTGCGAGAAAATAGGAGATTGTCTTCACTAGTTCTCGTGCGAAGTGGTACGATCGATCTGCTGAGGTAGCACACTGTCTCCTTCAAGGTTGGTACTCCTATCTTCCATCGTCTGTCTCCCAAAATCCTCAGCTGAAAAAAGCCTATCTCGGGCTTCCTCCATTTTTTTGTCAGGTGCTGAATTCCCCGGATCTCGTCTTCAGTAGGTTGTGCAAACGAGTACGTCATCCGACCCTCTTCTAATCATGCTTGGGTAATCACGGGGAGAGGTGGTTCAATAAGTGTCGCTGCCTGTTGCGCTTCTGTTGTGGCTGGTGCAAAAAGAAGTTGTACCATTTTTTGAATGGAATGCTGAAGTGTCTCTCCGCTTCTTTTGAGCGAGCCTGTCCACAATTCAAAAAGGTCAAAGCAGTGGTTAAGCCTATTATTAAATGAGTTAGCCTCATTCCTGAATATCCTATTGTTACGTTCTAACCATAAAACTCAAAAGAATGCATTAACTGAGCAATCTTTCCTGTATTGAAATCAAGTTGGTTTCAGACAAGGTGTCAGAATTGCACGTTATTAGTGGGCGTAAGATTCAGGTCAAGTTGAGCGCTTATGGCCCAAAAACGTGAAGCAAAGTTGCAAGAGAAAAAAGATTGTCTACGATTTCCGGTTCGTAGCCGCATAACGGGCAGGTTGGGTTAGCCAGAATATATTTTCTGATTAGTATGTCTCTTGTTAGAAGTTTATTCTCACTGAGCAGCCAACAAAAGTTTTTTACCTTAGGAGGGCAACAAGACTTCCATATTTCGTTAACCAATGGGTATCTAGTGTCACTGTCAGTTAATACCTTATAAATGCTCTTACTGCTTAATTTACCATTTCTTGTTAACTTCCAAGTTCCAGAGTCAGCTATTTGGGATGAGGATAAAATAATAAGCACCGAATAGAGTCTCCATCATTGTTCCTCCTCTAATGGTTCCTTGAATCGTTGTCGGATCCAAGTCGGGGTTTAGGGGTCAGAGCCCCAAAAACTGGCCACAGAAGCCCAAAGATGTTTGCATTTCACGAAGATGTCAGACCATTCAGAACTAAGAGTTCTGTTGTTGCTCCACCCATCAAACCATAAAAGCGTGAGTTTCCCGTCTCCCATCGAAATTTTACTGAAGTTGCACAACATCGGAATATATTTTGTAATTTCTCGTAGGAAAGGTGAGATTTTGTTCGCTATCTTTGGTAGCAAGCCGATCCTGGAACTTAATTATGATATTTATATTTTAGGATCTCTGCACATTAGCCTTAACTTCCAGCGATGTAATCCCAAAGTTTTTTTAGCTTAATGCTAATTGTGTGGTTAACTAGGTTTAGAATGCCCAATCCACCCCAATTTTTGGTCTGCACACTTTTTCCCAATTGACAAGGAATGCAGTTTGGGAGGAAAGAATGATTGGATTTATGGTGGTTGAAAGTCGCGAGGCAAGGGCTTTAGCCCATATTTTGTACGTGCTTGTCAACAATGATATTGGTCGGAAGTCCTTCACAGATCATGTGCCGAATTTCTTTGGGATTAAGGCAATAAAACACTGGTCAAAATCCATAATTTCACGTTCTGGGATAAGATTGTTATGTAGACGCTCAAAGAAGAACACAATAGTGTCCTTGAGTTCATACTAGAAGTATTGAAAGAAGCGAATATTAAATCCTTCTGGGCCTGGTGCTTTCCCAGGGGGAGGGTGAAAATTGTCGTTTTCCCCCTGGTGTCAGAAATTCTTGTATTAGATCGTTTGGCGATGCTATTTTCCGTGGTAACATGCGATCCCAATCAATTGGTGCTTTGAGACTTTGACTTCCATTAAAGAGATTTTGGAAGTGGTTGACAATGTGATTTATGATCTTATTTTGGGAGAACGTTATGTTATCATCTATACGAAGTGATAAGATCGTGTTTTGTGTTTTTCGACAATTAGCTATCCGATGATAAAACTTGGTGTTTCGATCTCCCTCTTTCAACCATTGAACTCATGACCGTTGTTTCCAGCGCGTGTCCAATTCTTCCAATGCAAGTTCATGCTTCTCCCTCATGTTGAGCGCCAAAATCTTTTCAGTTTGGCTCAGACCCTCAGATTGTTCTTTGATATCAAATTGTAAAAGGGAATTTTTGAGGAATGGATTTTATGGCTTGGGATTTGATCCTTATTGGTGATAATATGTTCTTTTAATTTTGCTTTAGTACGTCGAAGGGTTAAGTGCAACCTATTTGTGTCAGCACTGTCGAAAGATCCACGCACAACCTCCTTAATGGTTGGATCTGGTAGTCAGCGATCCTCAAATTTGAAATAGCTCTGTTTTGAGACTATGTCATTGGTGCTTAACATTAGAGGGACGTGGTCGGAGGTCGTTCTGGGGATGCCAACACAAATGGAGAGAGGAAAATTATCCTCCCATTCCTGTGAGAACAGGAATCTATCAAAATATAGTCCAAGTTGGGTTACGTTGCATGTTCGTCCAAGTGAATTGGAGGTTTGATGGACTCGCATCAATGAGAGAGTGCAAGTCGATGAAGTTATTAAATAATTGGTTGTTAGTGATAGTTATGATTGAAGCTCTGGATCGATCCTGCGAATCCCAAGTCATGTTGAAATCCCCTCCTAAAATCCAAGCCGTATTGTTGCTTGGAGCCGCTGCAGCTAATTCAGCTAGGAATTCACGCCTTGCAGAGTTTTGGCAAGGCCCATAAGCACCAGTAAGTTTCCAAAAAAGGTTATTGGATTGAAAGGTAATAGAGATTGTGAATTTCTGAATTTTGTTACGTAACATGCAATGATTTTGACTAGCCAAGCCAATTAAGACACCTTCGGAGGCACCTTCGGCTGATATTGCTCAACGAATTGGCCACCCATCAGTTTGAGATGGTTAGGGTCAAACGTGGCTATCTTAGTTTCTTGAATATTATTACATCGGGCTTAAAGGTTTGAGTAATGTTTTTTGTAGCCATTCTTTTCCTACAAGAGCCCAATCCTCGAATGTTCTAGGAGATTAACTTCATAGTGAAACAATTACCACTTATCCTTGAAGCTGTCTTAAATGGAGTTAAGGTGGAGCCCGCGCGTATTGCTGACGAGATCTACCACCGAGTCCAAATCGGTAGGACGAAACCCGAGTCTTTCTCGTATATTGTTAAGAAAACGGTTAGAGTACGAGATGTTGCGAAAGTCCAATCCAATATTATGGAAGAAAGATTGGAAGTCCTTCGCGTTCTCTCAATGGAGAGCGTCAGTCCACGCGGTCAAAGAATCGACACTTGAAGAGTTCTCGAAGAATTGAATCGAACGGGAGTTAGACTCAGTAGAACAATAATGAATGTCACCTTCCATTATATTACGAGTCAGATATACAAAGGAGGGCTCTTTATGCCCTTGATCGTTATTTTGCAACTCCTTATGATTGAGAAAATTCTCCTTATTAATCGTGGTAGTATGATCAAAGGATGAATTGTCCGGATTGAAATATTTGACTCATAACTAGTATAACCAAGTAAAAGAGCGGGTTGACTTAAGTATATACCTTGACCAACTGCTTCGGAATCCATTCTTTTTGCTGAGCGGGCCTTCGGCGATGCGTCTTTGCCACCATCAGTCGCGACACCTGTGTCAGATGTCACGCCCTCCTGATTCTTCCGCGAGATCGAGTCATCAAACATCACCACTTGTGGTCCGACGTCTTGCTAGTGGGACCTGACGTGGGGCACCGAGATAGAGTGAGTCTCGACGTTTTGGGGAGGGATGGATGGGCCCCACCCACTCCCAACTTGTCCATTGTAAGTCCCACGCCTCCGAAGAAGGACGTGAGCATAGCAACAAACTGCGATGCTTGTTCCGCCAATAAAGGTTTGTGACCCTGACTGTGTATGAGGGAGTTCAATAAAGGAGGAAAGGTGTGATGGCTTCTGTATGGGGACACCTTTCAGGGGGAGGTGACCTCAAAATCCTCCCTCACTCCATGAGCAAGGAGAGGATGAGTCAGCCTTTTGTTATCCGCGATTTGTCCAAAGCATTCAATCTTGTTAAGATCAGTTGAAGAACCGTCCTCATCTCCCCATCGCTCAAGCTCACTTGGTCGGGTTTTCTAACGGTCGGAGTACGACGAATGGGGGTGGGATTTTCCTTTTCGTGCCATTCTGCCCCCAACTTTGGGTCCGCTTCCAAAGGTTGTTGTCCATGTTTATCGTGGGGACGCTTTCCTCGAGGATCCACAAGGTCAGCATTCATTTTTCTCTTCCAATGAAACCAGTATGATGAACCTGGGTCTTGTTGGTGCGGGAAGCGTGTGTTGGGGTTAGCTGGTCCCTATAAACTTATTGGCCCATCCTCAGGAGCAAGTGAAGCTTCGTAGAGGTGACCGTGGTGCCAAAATTCAATCATTCTTGGAACGAACGCCCCGATGTTTGGACGAGCTTGGATGCATGCCACTGAGATAACGTTTTTTGTTAATGTGTTGTCATCAACATCCAGTAGATCTCTGAAGGTGGAAACGAGATCATGAAAAGCGTCCAAAGTCTATGCATCGAGGGGCATACCGCGAACAATAATCTAGATGTCGGCATTGCTTGGCAACCTCCGAGCGCCCTCCTCTCTTGTCCACCGGGACAACTTGTAAGTATTGCCTTGCGAAGTTTCCAGCTTGGTGTCATGAAGATCGGATGCCATCTTCTCCGTTGGTCAGGTAAATAAGAAGGCTCTGGCCGACAAAGGTCGCAAGTTCCATCTGTAGGATCGTGTGGGTTATGGGTCCACTAATCACTTTTAAGCTAATCACCTATTGAACCCTAATTAACTACTTGGTTGATCGATCAAAGAAATGCAGTGGAAATTAAACTAAATCAAACACAAGTAGAAAGTAATGCAAACCACAAAGAAGACACGTCGGTTTTTATAGAGGTTCGGCCGCGCCTACGTCCTCTCTTGCAAGCCCCTCTCGAATCTCCGTTCGAGCCCCTCTTGCGTCTTCACTATGCCTCCCCGTTCCGGGCCGGGAGCAACGCCTTTTACAAGTCTTCAAGCTCGCGAACAACCCTCGCCGAGCTTGGCACCACCTCTCACAATCCGAGAGGAACACTTCGGGTTTTCACCGAAATCCTTGCTTCTTGTCTTGGGCTTTCACCAAGACCCTTGCTCTCTTTACAACAAATGTAACCTTGAGTGGGATTCACTCTCTAATTGAGCACACTTTGAGTAGGATGAGTATATGATCAAATGTGTGAAGTTTAGGCTTATGGAGTGTAGAATTGGGAGCTTTGAGGATTGAGGTTTCTCTCTAATGTATTGGGACAATTGGAGTTAGAGAGTTGTGTTAACAACAAGTCTTGATCCTCTATTTATAAGCTCCTAAGGTATTCTAGCCGTTGGGGATAGATTTGATTGGGTTTTGTGCAAGATACACAAAGCAGAAAATCGGGCTGCAAATCTGTCCAGAACCGGTCGACCGAAACTAGTAAACCGGTCGACCGTTAACTTGATTTCAAAGAGAATGGTCGAACAAAAGAATATTCGGTCGGACAAACGAGCTAGAACTTAACTCTACTTAAGTGAATCGGTCGAACCAAAGTATGGGGCGGTCGACCGATAAGGGGATTCGGTTGAGACAAAGGTCAATCGGTCGAACGAGAAATGTGTCGACCGATAGCAGGGAATTTGGTTTCTGAAAATATGTTCAACCGGTCGACCGAAACAAGGTCTTCGTTCGACCGGTTACCGAATGTATTTTGGGGTTAAGTTTTGTTTTATACGAATACGACCGTTATAGGAATACGACAAGAAAAACGGTCATATTAAAATCCAGGATCGGTCGACCGAAAAGGTAGAACCGGTCGACCGGTAGAGTTTGGTAAAATCACTGTGGAGAGTCTGTTATAAACCGGTCGAACTGAGAACTGGTTCGGTCGATCGGTTCACACAGGAAATCTGGGTTTAAGTTTATAAGTGATTTCCGACTAAGGTTTGGGTGATCTAATGAAGTCCAAATAAGGTGAAATTTTGTGTGTGACTTCTCTAAGGAACTTAGTGTGTATGTGATATGTTTTTAACTATTGTATGCTCAATTTACACATGTTCCTAAGACTCAAAATAAAATCAAGATTACATGTCTTCGATTTAGCTTTAATTACATGTCTTGACTTCATTTCCTTCTTTCTTGAGTCTTAATCACCTGTAGAGGTTAGCACAATACAATATACATGCAATGCAATATGTGTGCTACTCTACATCATCATAATTAAGATTAGGTTAATTAAATCATCAAAACATAGATTAAGGCCAAAAAGCCAACACCATCCGTCATGATCCGGCCATTTAGTGCAGACAATGTGGTCAATGTCAGCTTCCTTGGCCAGCTCATTTGCTATGGTGGCCACCACTCATTTCAACAACTCCTTGTGGTTGTTGTACGAGGAGATCATTGGCCTTAGGCACAACATGACATTTGCCAGGTGCCTAGCCCGAGAAGCATGGTAGTTTCTGGGTTTCTTGTTGTGATACTACATATTTCTTTTTGTGGGGAAGGTATTTGCCGGAGTGGTTGGATTAGGGTGTGGTGTTGTTGTTGGAACTTTTGACCAGTTTTTGTAGGACAAGAGTTTTTGAAGTGTCCTTCTTTGGAACACAAAAAACATGTAGGTTTATGTCCTTTAGGCAAAAGAGTATTAGGTTTTTTCCTTGTCGTCTTATTATTTCGTTTGATAGTTGTCCATCCTTGCCCAACTAACAATCTCTTTCTAACATATGGGAAAGGGACGTTAGGAGGGTGATGCGCGACCACTTCAACAAAGCTTTTATCTAGTGGTTTTTTCAAGTATATCAAGCCCGAACCATGCAGGATAAGAGAGATTGTCTGGAAGGGGTTGTTTGTGTTGTGGTCCATGAGGTGCTTCTAGCAAGGAGAGAGAAAGGTTGATGAGGACGTAGAAAATTGACTGTTACGGTCCTGACTTTCTCTGCTATACTGTTGTAAGGGGAAGCGGATGGGGACGTACGAAACTTGGGCAGAATCGAAAGGTTACGGTCCACCTTTTGGGAGAGATAGGATGTGGACTCCGAAAGAAGAAGGGAAGAGATGGAACTTGCACGCCTGACACCCTCACGTGACAATACTTCACGTTATCGCAGGAAAAGATGTGCAACTTTTGGCGGGAACCCTCATGTGTCAGAGTGGTGTCAAGTCGGAAGGCCAGCGAATAACCGGGTAACACTTGGTTTCGCCGGTGTTTCAAAAGTTTCGTTGAACAAACTAGCAAACCGTTGGTCAAGATGTCAAAAGGACGTCATTGAGTTTAAGGACAAAGGCTAAGGTAACCGTCCAATAGGGGTGGGTGATGGTTTGCCTACCTCCTCAGGCTTCTTAGAGAACGCAACTCAATCTTACGAAGCAAGCTAAGCGTTTTGCTTAATTCTAAAAAACTCTTTGCTTAGGCACAAGAGTCAGGCTAGTTAGGCGAGTCTTTCTCGTCGGAGAATGGGGGTGTGTGCCACCCGAGGGAGGCGGTAAGGAGATAAAGGAGGACCGCTTTGGTCTCTAGAAAGTCTTTGTTGTTGGGCACCCAGAAGATCTGTGATGGGAAGCTCATCGAAAACGGTGCCCGGAGTGCAAATATTCCTCTCTCAACTTAGCCCGTGCGTTTGAGATAAAAGCGGGAGGATCCTATATGTGGATGGTCCTGAGAAAATCGTTGTAGCGAGACCGGAGAGGTTTACGACGGCTGCGATGTGAGAGCTTGATTGAAGGAGAGAGATGAGTATTTTTTCCGAAGTAGAAGGCGATTAAAGACTTTATTGTTGTTGTTATGTGATTGAACAACAATGTATTTGCTTAAGGACAAAAAAACTAAAAAATTATAAGTACCTACATAAATTTGTTGGTTAAACTTTACAGGTAAATTATACAAATTAACGATTGCATCCAATTCCTCTTTACATGTGATGTCAGTGTACATCACCTAATAATAAATCAATGAAATACTAATACTAGTCCAATATGACTCGAGGTCTATTTTGGATAGCCCAAAAATGTCATGATATTTTAGGAAAACTATGTTGTTCGGAAAAATACAGTTCTCAATCCTAAGGTGTTTAGATCACCATGAATAATGCATTATAAATATGTATTTTTTTGCTGAAAATGTGTATTTCGAAAAAAGCGGTTTTACCTTTTTTGTCGCAAATGTGTCATGTCTATTCTTTATTCTTTGCTTATTACGAAGCCTTTAGGTTTATGATTTTTTTTAACCAAATACATTATTATGCATAGGGCTTAGCAGAAACCGAGTCGGTCCGGTCAACCGGACCGGACCGGTCGGTCCGGGTTCGGTCCGGACTGGAACCAACCGGTCTGGGATCCAGTCCGGACAATTTTGGAAATTCGGTTTCGGTCCGATTTTTTTTTTTAATTTTTAAGGTTAATAACCGATCCTGGACCGGACCGGACCGAATCCAACCAATCCGGTTTCCGGTCCATACCACTTCGGTCCGGTCTTTGGTCCTGTCTTCGGCCCTAATTATGCATGTCAAAATACATTATTCGAATTAGTTGTAAATTAGAAAAATATATTTTTGAAATAAAAAAGTTCAAATATTGAATTACCGAAACGTGTTTAAACTCTCATCGACACATCCTCCCTCGAAACCGAAACCACACAACTCCGGCCAAACTCAATTGCAGTTAGGAAGGAAGGACGGCGATGCTCCGATCGGCGCTACGGTCTCTCCCGGCGAGCAAAATCGCGGTGGGGGAGGCGCCCTGCGACGCGACCCGGCGGCGGATCGCGGAGTGGGTCCGGGAGAGGAGGAAAGCGACGCGGGGGACGAGGAGGAGGAGCGCCGACGAGTTCTTCGTGCAGACGCCGGAGTCGGCCAGGTTCCTCGACACCATCACCATGCCCATGGTCGTCTCCGCCGTCGCCCTCGTCTGCTTCTCGAAACTCCTCATGATGGTAATGATAAGAATATCCACAACCCCCCTTAGGGTTTCGTTAGCGTGTGATTGGTTTGTTGGAAAAGTATTTACAGAATGATTTCTGGTGATTGGTTTGTACGGAAAATTTAATGAAGTTATGAGATGTTCAGTTCGGGGAGTTCCAGCGCCTTGTAAAAATGTACTTTGGATCCGTCAAAAAGAATAAAAAAAGTACTTCTTCACTTCCATTCTAAAATTAAAGGATGTGAAGGAGCTGGAGATCTAGATTTCGCTCAACTTCTGCAAACTGATCACAATCTCAACAATGAGTTTCATTTTGAGCGTGACATTGTCAAACATGTCAATTGATAAAATATACTGCACTAGAGTTGCGAACAAAATACAAGAGAATTGATATAATGGTTGTTGATTTGTTGATGTTTGATGAGACTTTTATAGATCATCTCATTGTATCGCTGTGTGCGGGGATATACTGAAGTTGGATCTCCATCATGAATGATAAGGAAATGTTAGAAATATGTCTCAGATTTTGCTTTAGCTTTCAGATGAGTTTGTTTGTGGGCTGAATTAGATCATGAGTATTGGACAAATCACCACGTGAAACTAACTAGATCATGAGTATCTTGTTTAAATTATTATGCATATGACTAGGGATTACACCAACTAGGGGTTAGCCTAGTTGGGAAATCCATAGACTATAGTCTTGAGGTAGTGCAGACCAGCGATCGAATCCCAGCATGCGTTTTCTCATATTTGAGATTTAAAATGGGGTTCGGTAGAGTGTAGATATAAAAAATTAGAGATTAAATGATAAGAGTATGGTATGAAGTTGAAATACAATTTTCAATTTTAGTTCTTAGATTTTTTTATACTCTAAGAACGCTTGTATCGCGTCTTATTTCAGAGGTTTCATGTTGCCTAGGTGGCCTAACGTATTTTATGGTGAGACTGAGAGACTTTTTTTTGATCGGTTGAGAGATTATGATGCTGAAGTCCCCATTAATATCTGTCAATCTTGATAGTCAACTACTTTTGAACTTGATGTTGAGTTATTCTTTCTAATTTTTAATTTGTGCTGGCAGGAACATGATTCTACGGCTCAAGCGAGATTGGAACACAAGATACAGAAGGCTCCTCGTGAGCAAGGAACTGTAAGAATGCTTACTAGAGAAGAGTGGGAAGAAATCCAAGAAGTGAGACCAAGGACACCATTTGAATCAAAGCTTGCTCGACCAAATGCACGTCTAAGAACAGGGGAACCGAAGCGTATGGTTAGTTTCCCTTAATATGACCTAATACATCAGCATATTTAGGAACAATCTCTTCACTTACTCATGGTGACACCTACATGTGATCTGATGTTAGAAAAGGTGACTGTATCCTTTTGTTTGGCAACCTTTTTTTGTAAAGAAAAGACGTTTTTTTTGCACTGACAAATAAGGTGCAAGAGTAACATGTAGTGGACAGGGAGTTGATAGGAGTTGAATTATTTTGATGCTGAAATTACTCAATCAAGATGGCCAGAAAATATCTAATGCTGTGAAGGATCTAATATCATTCACAATCTAGAATTAGGATGTGAAAAACTGGTTTTAGTTATATTGCTGCCAGAATCAAGTTTGGAACAAGCTAGTATTCATTTTCTCAAGTGGATTATAATGCAACCTTGATGGCATGTTGTCCTGGTATGAGTTCGTTGCTACCTATGTTGGTCTCTAGTTGATGAAGATAAATACTAGTCAAAAGCGAACAGTGAGAAGACCTCAGCTTTACAAGGTATTTTTGACTAAAGAAATGTGAGTATACAATTTTTTATAGTAAATGTGATAGACATCAAGCATATTAAAAATGTATGGCTAAGATACAAATAATTATTTGTGCACTTGTAATGGCGAAGACAAACGTGATATTCTGTTAGTGGAAGGGGGCACATATTACAGAGGTGTTAGATGGAGAAACAGCGAGCTTTCGGAGGAAGACTTATATGTGGCATTAACTTGTAACAGTCAATAGTTTTGGCTTGTGGGGGAAAGTGTCTCTTATCTCCTCTGTATGTTTCTCCGTTTTTGGTCCATTATTAGTTTTGATAAGTACTAAACTTTGTTATTAGATACCTTTACACATATACTGTTGGAAACAAGGATATAACATAGATCCCTATATACTCGTAAACACATTTACTGTCAACACTCCTGTTTATTATGTACCCTTTTGCTTTCTTGCGAATTGCTGCAGTTGAATCTAAAAAATTGATTTTTATCTGGCAATGTATTCGCTTCATACAAAACAACATTCTCTCTTTTTTAGCTATTAAAGCATTTGTTGTCTCATTATCTTAAATAAATGTGTCTTAACACATAAGATAATAACTGATTTTTTGTGCTTGAGTAAATGCTCTAATAATTAAGAAAACAAATATATATTTGGCAACTTGTAGTGGTTTCCAAGCAAAGAGTATTTTTGTTTGCGGGATGAAAGATGAAAACTATTTAGTTAAGCCCATGATTTTCATGCCTGATCTGTGTGAGTATATCCATATCCATTTTTACAGATGCATATACAAATCACGTGGATACAAAAAAAACTCTATCCACACACAACAAATACGGTGCACAAGATACAATATATTTCTGAAATGCACAACTTCAGATACTGATCAGGTAAAAAAGATATCTATTTTCAAAAATTATGTGAAGAATGCGATAAATTTATTAAAAATATCCCAATTTTAGTATTAACACGGGGGAGAGAAAACAAAGCTTTCAGAAAGAGGAAGTCTGTAGAGTAGATTTTGGGTTGGTTGAGAAAAGCACATTAAAGAGGGAATGGGAGGTTTTAGATTTAGAATTTAGGATGAAATTTGAAATAAGGGAGTTGTATGTAATATTGAAATTTATGATTTTAATTTTGGCCCGATCGAGCCTTTCTTTGTACTATTTTTTTCTTAATATAATCTATTTTGACAAATCACTAAAAAATGAGGGTTTTTTGTTGTTGACCTGGCTAACTGGGTCCTGGTCTAATTGACCTGGTTGGTCTACTTCTGAGAACCATGCTTTAACGCTTAATGAGGATGAAGGTCACCGATGTCAATATACATATGTAGATGAGGTAAGATTATGTGTGCAATGTGTTTCTACATAATGGTGTTTATGTATATAAGCTTGTCCCCAAAGATGTATGCAGGGTTATCCCATTTATTTGCTTACTTACCAATTTACATTCTACTGCTTCTTTGAAATTTAAATTTGATTTATTGCATGTAGGAGGATGTGAAAAACTGGAGTATTGACGTGTTCATGGATGCGTTTACTAGAGCTGAAGAAATTGCCAAGCAGAAGTAACATGAGAAATCATTATCCCATTTGCACCCCATATACAGATTTGTAGTTACAGTACGTCCTCAATTCCCTCTGTCATGCTCACCGCCATTTTAGTTTTTTCCCAGAAGTTGTACTAATTTATTTGTTTATTAAGTGAATTGCTTCATAATTTTTTTTCCAGGTTTACAGGGAGAAACCAACGCCTGGCTTCTTTACGGTGAAGTAATTCAATGAAAAATTTGCTGGTTCAAAGTTCTATTCAGAGGCTAGATAGATATTGTGCAAATGCCCAAGAAACTGCTATGAGACACTGTTTTGTCAGTTATGACTTCCTTGCCCCACTAATAGCACGCTTGTGTTTTGTTATTTGGGGTGTGATTTTAATGTTGGTTTTAGGAAAGTAACACAAACTTGATTTAAATCAAATTTCATGATTTAGGTATCTGTAAATCCAATCCATGATTTTTACCCCTTCCATAATAAAATGAAGAAAAATAATTTCATGTTAAAAACAATATGAAATCGAATGATTTCTGTTTAAAATTGCAATGAATTTTAGACAGGAACCAATCACCAGGAACTTTCAGTATTTTGCGATGCTTTTTCCCGACTTTCATTTTCTAATTGGTCTGTGAACCCCGTCCGTTAATATATTTGTGAAAACCCCTCACATAATCTTCTTAAATACCAAACGAGCTAGTACCTGGACGCATTTTTCGTTCCTATTATTTGCTTCGCTGATCGCCATTTATTTTGGACGAGGTTTTGCTAGTTTTAAGTTTTAACTGCTCAGTTGTCTAGTAATAGCTAAGAGCTTAACATTAGTTAATCCTCATGTTGTGATCATCAGGACTGGCCTACTAGTGCATGACCCTGCTGCTAACATAAATAAAGGATTTGTTGAAAGTTGGTAGGGTTATTTTTTAATTATTAAAGAGGGTTGTGTAACCCATCGACTACCCGTTGTTACAGGACGGGGATCGATCTCTACACATAAATAAAGAATTTTGTTGCTGACTTATGTAATATTTGTATGAAATTCCTTCAGTTGCAGAAGTTTGATCCGAGTGAGGTCATCGCTCATTAGTACTGGCGGGGGATATTTGTTATCTTATGGGGATCGTAGGTCCGTTTGGATAGAATTCCATAGAACCGATTTGGGCCTGGAATCAATTACTGTTGAAATTTCGGAAATTTTGATTCTGAGTTGGAATCGATTCTGACGTAGATATGTTTGAATGTAGCAATTTTATCATTTGTTAATGGATTTTTTTTCAAAATAATCATCAAAAAATAAAAAATAGAAGAATATGCACATATAATTGACAAAGTATGCACATTGAAAACGACACATGTAATGTCGTTTTCATTCACTAAAACCGACATCACTGATTTCGTTTTTATCCTAAATGATAAAACGACATCACCAATGTTGTTTTTACCTAGGGCGTGTTGAACTAGTGACGTGTCGGACGGTTAAACTAGGTAAGTCATCAGTCGATCCATTAACTAATTTCCCCCAAAATCCCCGACACGCCTCAGACCGGGACACGCGCACGTGCATGGGAATTAGATGTTTAGAAACATCTTTCAACTTCTCATGTTCCCCAACGAGCTGTCAATCCTAGTTTATTATGGTTATAGGAGTGGAAACGGAACCCGCATCTCACTCCCATGTAGTTAGTGACCAAGTCATCTAAGATATCCATCTTATGTAGCTTCCGTCGAATTTTCATCAAAATGTAGGATTTCGTGCCCTTATGTATGTATATATTTAAAAAAAATTATATATGCATGTAAGATCGATTACCATATTTTCTATGATTTCATGTACATTATTTTATATATTAGTTTAATACATAGTAATTTACATATATGTTAAAATAAATAGAAGATGATCATACCCAAAGGTTCTCTAAAACCTTTATGAAGATCCAGAGTTGCGTTGCACGTTGAATTGCCTGTCGATTCGCCTCTGAGTGTTCACCAAACTCTAACAAGATTATGGAGAAATGAGCCAATTCAATATCTAACTCAAGTTAGAATCTAGCTAATAACCCCTCCAAAGCTCCTTAAGAATTTAATCTCCAAAAGCTTAAATAATTAAGAGAAATTTGAATGGAGAGGGAACTTATTTATAGGCTCTCCCAACACACACATCATGGCTAAACCACTTACCCATGTTCTCTTACTTTTCTCTCCTTAAAACCAATCACAAATTGACACATAATCATCCTTAAACACGTTTGACCATATTTGGAATAAATCCAACCCATGATTAACACTAATCTTTTAACAATTCTAGGCAGACTCGTGCCAAACGGTTGACCGAAATCACCACTCGGTCGACCGAATGGTTACGACTTTGACAAGTTTGGTCGAACCATGAGCTAGACGGTCGACCGAATATCCATAAGGAAAAGTCTCAGGAAAATTTCGATCGAACCACCTCTCACTCCGGTCGACCGTTCCCTTTATCAAAATTGCTCCTGATAAATGTCAGTCAATCGTGTCAAAACGTCGGTCGACCGTTCTATCACCAAGATATTCTCCTAAAAATTTCTGGTCGACCATGTCCATACTCTCGGTCGACCGTTCCTATTGCCAAGACATGTCCGTGAAATTTTTGGTCGAACCGAGCATAATTGTTGTCTTTTTAGTCTTAATTTATAGCAATTTTGATTATTAATCAAACTATTCTTAATCAATCAACTTAATCAATCAAAGTGAACAAACATGATTACATGCATTACATACATATGTGTATACTTGTAATCATCTTAATAGGTTGATCAAGAAAATCAAGAAAAAGAACATTGGGACAAAGACATCAAGACTCAAGACTTGTAATCAAAGCTTTGTACCAAGACATGTAATTGTATTTATTGAGAAGGTTTAATGTAAACTTGAGCATTAGGATTCTGTCCCATCAAGATTCGGTAAACCGAACCCTTCATGGTCAACCAAAAAATTTCCAGTTCGGTCCACCGAACACCGATCGGTTACCCGAATCTTTCCCATTAGTAAATCTTAGGTTGTTATCTGGAATTGTCCTAATGGAAGACTGAACCACCTTCGGTCGACCGAATATCCCTGGACAGGTTTTGGATTTTGCTCCAACGGTCACATTTGAATCGAGTCTTTAGAAACCAATTGACTTGTCCTAATTCAGATGATCGAATGCCTATCGGCCAACAGAGTCCTTCTTGGCTTTAGGCGTCCAACGACTATTTACACGTGACACTTGACCGTTATACCCAACGACCATTTGAGCCTTAAATGTCAGCGCAAAACCCGCACTAACTTTGGTCTACCAAAGTATACCCAGTCAACCAAACTTGAGTAATCGGAGCCCAACAAATCTTACTGTCCACCTTGGAATGGTGAACCGAAATTAAATAAGACGAAATTGAAAATAGTTAATGGAAGTTGGTGAACGGTCATCTAAACCCCTGGATGACTTCAAAGTCATTTTAGTTGTGCAAATTTTAATGCAGGCACAAGTGGTCGTAATGCCCTATCTGGGAGGCATAATGATAACTTGGGGTGGCACACCTTGCTTTGTGAAGGGTGTGGATGAGGAACGGGTCGTGAGACTACTCTCAGCCTTATAGCTCAAATATGGCATTTGTAAAAGGGAGGATACATTTTTAGCTGCACTTGTGGAACCAGACGAGGGCCCTAGAGAGGAGGCACCCATTGAGATTCAGCTGCTACTGAAACTCTACGGCGACATCATGCCCGACACCCTACCTAAGGAGCTACCACCAAAACGAGTTGTAGACCACAAGATAGAGTTTGTCCCCGGAGCTCGACCACCTGCCCAAGCCCCATACCGCATGACCCTGATCCACCTGGAGGAGCTCAAGAAGCAACTGAAGGAGTTGCTTGACGCTGGATTGTTGCGACCCACTAAAGCCTCATATGGAGCACTCATCATCTTTCAGAAGAAGAAGGATGGTAGCTTGTGGTTGTGCATAGACTACCGTGCGCTGAACAAGGTCACCATCAAGAACAAGTATCTCGTCCACATGTGGAGGACATGTTCGATAAACTGGGGCAGACACAATATTTCTCAAAAATGGACTTGAGGAGTGGTTACTACCAGGTCCGGATTGCATATGAGGACGTGCCCAAGACTGCATGCGTCACTCGCTATGGGTCTTATGAGTTTTTAGTCATGCCATTTGGTTTGAGAAATGCACCAACTTTTTGTAACTTAATGAATGATGTCTTTAGAGACTATATAGATGACTTTGTTGTAGTGTATCTGAACGACATCGTTGTTTATAATAGGGACTTGTAGACGCATGAGCGGTATCTCAAACTGGCGTTTGAAATGTTGCGGCAGCACATGCTATTTATGAAGCCTGAAAAATGCTCATTTGGTCAGAATGAGATCTCTTTTTTGGGGGCACATCAAAGGAAGAGGCGCGCATGGACCCAAAGAAGATCGAGACCATCGAGCAATGACCATTACCAAATAAGGTGGTAGACCTGAGGTCTTTCCTTGGTTTGACGAACTACTACCACAAATTCGTCAAGAGCTACTCAATGATTGTTGCACCACTTACCGACCTATTGAAGAAAGATTGGCAGTGGGCATGGGAACCGCAATGCCAGGAGGTATTCGATGAACTGAGGCGGGTGGTGACAACTACACCAGTTCTCAAGTTGCCAGACTGGAATTTGTCATTCGAAGTCCTCACTGACGCCTTAGACTTGACAATCGGAGGGGTGCTTACCCAGAGTGGGCACCCAGTTGCTTACAAAATTTGCAAACTTAATACAACAGAGAGACGCTACTCTGTGCATAAACAGGAGATGACAGTCGTTGTACACTGACTGGGCACTTGGCGAGTATACTTGCTCAGGACAAAGTTCGTAGTATGGACAGACAATGTTGCAACTAGCTGTTGGGAAACTGTGAAGAAGCTAAGCCCAAAGCAAGCAAGGTGGCAAGATTACTTGGCTGAGTTTGACTACGAACTCAAGTACAAGCCGGGGCACATCAACCAAGTAGCGGATGCCTTGAGTCGCATGGTCTGTGAGGAGACATGCCACATTTCTTCTATCACCAGCATAGAAGGTGACATGCTCACGAAGCTGAGAAGTCAAACTGAGCAAGATTCTGAATGCACCATAATCAAGAAGCAAATTGAAGATGAGATCACAAGGCGCTACTGGTTTGAGGAAGGGATCCTCTACGCAGAGGGTTGAAGACCCTTTGTGCCTAAGGTTGGGGGACTTTGGCGGGAGCTCATGAAGGAGACTCACGACTCACACAGGGCTGGGCACCCAGGAACCAAACAGACCATGGCTTTGTTGAGTAATAGTTATTTCTGGCCAACGATAGAGAAGGACGTGGAGCTATACATCCAAACTTGCCTCATTTGCCAACAAGATAAGCCAGAGAGAATGAAGCAATGTGGGTTGTTACAGCCACTCCCCATCCCAGAACAACCTTAGCAAAGTTGCTCCATGGACTTTATCTCCGGGCTCCCACTCGTGGACGGGAATGCAACAATCATGGTGGTTGTTGATCGATTCTCAAAGTATGCTATCTTCATAGTAGCACCGAAAGTATGCCCAATTGAGGTAGCAACGAAACTATTCATGAGAGACGTTGTGAAACACTGGGACGTGCCTAAGGACATTGTTAGCGACAGAGACCTAAGATTTACAGGGAAATTTTGGAAGCATTTATTCGAGTTGTTGGGGACACAACTCACCTTCTCCACTGCCAATCATCCCGAGACTGATGGACAGACCGAGAGGATCGATGACATTTTGGAGGAGTACCTGATGCACTATGTTTTGGTCAACCAAAGCAATTGGGTGGATCTCATGGATGTGGCACAGTTCTGTTACAACTTGCACAAGACTTCCACTACTGGACAGAGTCCATTCAAGGTGGCTACGTGCAGGCAACCGATGATGCCACACGAGCTTGCGAAGCAAGACGAGGACCATTGTCCAGCAACATATAGATTTTCCAAAGCAAGAGACCTGCTTGCAAAGGCTCAGGACGGGATGAAGCAGCTTGCTGATAAGGGACGAAGACACCTCGAGTTTGAGAAAGGGGAGAAGGTTTTACTGAAGCTCACCCCACATATCTGGAAGAAGATCTTAACCAAAGATGCCAACAAATCGATCATTCAGAATTATGATAGGTCATTTGTCATCTTGAAACGAGTAGGCCATGCTACATATCATATTGAACTTCCAGAGAGGTACAAGATACACCCCGTGTTCCATGTAAGCAACCTGAGGAAATATATGGAAAACTAAGAGGACCCCTCAAGGTCTATCCCAACCCGGGCACCCCCTAGTGTGCGCATAACCTTCACCAAGGAAGTCAAAGCCATCTTGGATAGGAAGAAGAATGAAGGTAGTAGGAGGAACAAGAACATATACTATCTCGTCAAGTGGAAAGGGCTTCCATCGACCGAGAATACTTGGGAGCATGACATAGCCTCTGGAAGTACGAGGCTTTGGTTCAAGCATACTTAGAGGGTCAGGCAGCGTCTTCATCGAGGACGACGAAGGAAACGGGTGGGGAGACTTGTTACACCTTTAAGGCCGTCATGACCTGGTGACGCCATTGGTTCCTTGGACTTGATGGGTCAAGGGAACTCATTGGGTCACAGGGGCCCATGAGCACAACCAGGAGGCTTAGGCACAAACGGGCCAAGCAAGATTATTCGCTAGGATTCGGGGCGGATCCTCTTCTGGGTCAGGGACTCAGTTGTGCCAGTCAGGTAGTCAAGATTGAAGTCGAGCAGACTTGGCAAGTTGGAGGCGTTTCACCTGAGGCGTAGCTATCAGGCAAGCAAATAATACAAGTATGTGAAGGGGCGCAACACATAAGGAAAGTATTTTGGTTCGTTGGTGCAAACAATGCAACTTTCGTGGCTCTACATGCGTTTTCAAATCTGACCTTGTGGAGGCATTAAAGTGGGCGCTTGAATGTATCTTGGAGAAAATAGCTATAGGTTGAGACCTATATATAGGGGTGTTGAGTTGTAGAGCTGTCACTGTAGGATTTCTAGTTTAATTGCACATATATTTTCGAAATTTTTATGCACAATAAGGATCAATTACAATTTTCTATGATTTATTTCATGCATGCATCGGTTTGTTTCAATAACTAGTTTCAAAACTTTATTAAGACAAACATGGGGACTCCGAAATTCATACCTAGAAGTTCTCTAAAACTTCTTGATGTTCCAGAGACATTGAGGAAGACGATCGTCGCTTCTCGTTGCGCCGGATGCCTCCGAGTGTTCACCAAACCCTAAACAATGTTGGAGAGAAAGGAGCTAGCCAATCAATCTCCAAACTAGCTTAGATTCTAGCTACAAACCCCTTCCTTAATCTCTGAGATTTCTCATTCCAAAGACTTAGAAAACTAAGAGAATTTTCGTGGCTTTTTGTGGTGAATTAGGAGAGAAAATAATTAGAAAAACATCTAACATAATTAAGGAGAATAAGGACCTATTTATAGGCTCCAATCTTACTCTCAATCATGGCTATTCTTAAGACATGTTCTCTTGACATTTTCTCTCACAAACTAATTCCATAATGCATTACATGCATCCACAAAACGTTTGACCAAGTTTGGAGCTAATACAACCATCGATCAAAGGCAGAAAATTAATCGGGTTTCGGTTTACCGAGTCATACTCGGTTAACCGAATATGTCACGTTTGGTTTACCGTGCATTAGACGGATGACCGATTCTTAAGGAGAAAAATTCTCCTTAACTGATCGGACGAATTCTCGTCTAATGCCGAGTGCCATTTGGTTAACCGAAAATATCGGAACTGGATATTGTTCGGTCGACTGTTCCTGGTTCGGTACACCGAACCAGAATTCCAGGCACTTTGGTCAAGTTCGGTCAATCGATTTTGACCATCCGTTCCACGTTCGGTTGACCGCCACAGAACCTTCGGTCGACCAAACCAAAACGGATTACCGAACTTTTACCCGATTTTGCCTTTTCTAATTTTGGATTTATTTCCAACAAAATTTGAACTTTTGGGGTTTTTAGCAAATTCACAACTTATGCAATATATTATCCAATGCAACAACAAATTATTGCACCCCATAATATATGCATCTCATATGAATTTCTCATGATTCTAATTATGTTATATACAACATAATTGATTTTACTTGTTCACCATGTGTCATATTTTCTATAAGAAACCCGACACATCATGTGAACCAAAAATCAAGCTTCTTGTTTCCCAGTTTTTGCGGTGTGACCTATGGGAGGATGTAGACTAAGTTTGTAGTGATATTAAGAGCTTAATATCACAAGCTATAAGCGGTATCTAGCTACACATTATAGCTCCAAATTAGTTAGATGTCTTAATTTCATTCGAACCAAAACCCGATTCATTTAGTGATGGAGTGCACCACTTGTGTCTGTCCCTTGCCTCATGATATTAAGAATACACACAAAGTAGTATTGTGTCATCTTTGTATTAGTATTCATTTCTTGATCTCTTTAAGCTAGTTATAAATATGTGACTTAACTCAAATCACATTGTGCACATTATAACTTTGCTTTATCAAGGGGCCCACTAATATCATCACTCAATTAAGAGGGGCAATCATAATCTTTTGACTAACTATCTTCTCCAACAAAAGTCATACTTAACCAACCAATGCCTTTACACTACTCTCATCAATAGCTCAAGACACTAGTCTAATTAAGCAATTCTTAAGTGATCGGATATAAGTCTCATATCAAAGGACCAAGCACACAGTAAAATATTAATGACACAGAAACACATTTCTATAATATTTTACTTGTTAGGTCAATTCGGTATACAAAAGTAATATTTTCCTCTTTTGCGTACCCGTGTTGTCACTCACTTGTAGAGCTACAATGATCTATGACCAACACGACAATCTTAACTAGGTAATAAATGTCCCATGTTTATTACCATGATTGCGAATATATTTTGCTTTATGTAAACCAATATCTTTTAGAGCCTTACGGTTAAGGACCAAGAGTCTCTTCCTTAACACCTCTAAAAGACGAATAACATAAACAAGGAACAAAATGATTTCTCATTCAATTCATAATAATTGACATTTTAAAAGTAAAACTTTTAGAACACATTCCCTTCAGTCACAACCAACCCATCCGAGAGCTTTGTACTTTTGTGTATTTGTGTAGAGAAATACAAAACGGGGTTGCTCCATTCTTGCGTGCGTTTGAGAACACGTCGGGTTGGGTCATTCGCAGGGCCGATCTTGGGGTCATGTTGGTAGATGTGGGGGGGTTAGCTAGAAGCTGACTAGGGTTTTTTATCTAGCACCAAGCAAAAAGAAACCCCATCACTATAAGAGCGACATTACTCCATGGAATCTAGCTATAGTAGCCATAATCAATTTTTCCTGATTCTTGGATGTGAGAGAAGCGTTTGTGGGTGTACAATCGATCTTAACTTTGAATCAATTCCAAATGGTAGTGTTTGGACCATGATTACATCCGACAAATTTTGGTGCATCTCTCCCCAAAATCTGTATCCAAACGAACCCTTAACCTGTAGAATAGTCCCCAAAATATGTAACCAAACGAGCGTTTAGACTACAAGATAATAATAATGCAAATATACGTATGGGATATTTTTGCACAAAATGACGAATATTTTGTGGCAGATGTACGTTTGATACACGATGGAGTCACCGGTAATCACTCAATTGGTCATTAGTAGGGTATTTATTTATTTATTTAAAGTGATTAGTAGTGATGTTTGCTGTCATGTATTCTATTTTTCCACGAAATACTTGGATCGGTTAAATCATCAAATCTATCCAACTATATGTTTTGAGAAGTGTGCCTAGAGCTGGGTAACGACCCAGCCCGACCCGAGCCTGTTGGCTCGCCAACCTAAACGGGTCGAGCCGGAGCCCGGCCCGTTTCAAAGAGGTCAGGCCCGACCCGGCACAACCTATTTTTTTGCTTTTGTTATTTGTGAGCAAACGGGCCGGGTGTAAAGCCCTGCCCGTTTATTTTTTGCCAGGCCCGACCTGGCCCAGTACCCACCTCTAAGTGTGCCCTATGAATTACTTAGAATTTCAGGCATCATCTTTTCCCAAATGCACCATATCAAAAACCCCAAAATAAGATTTCATATTGTGCGGTCATTGCAGGGTTGTAAAAAGGAGGATTTCAACTCGTTAAGGTTTTTCCACTGCTTGCTCATTTGTCGAGTCGAACAAAAAATAGCCACTCGTCCTTGGCTCGCCCTATTCTCACAAGCCGCTCGGCTCGCTCGATTGCTCGTTACGGCAATGTGACTTGTTATTTGTAAGTACAAGCGTACAAGACATATCCTTAGACAACCTTCCTCGTTTATATGGTGAGCATCATACGCGGGTTTTGTTATTAAGGGATGTGAGATTAATTCTCACTCCAATCAATAAAAATTGAGAAGTTACTAACTACTGCAGATAAATAAATAAATAAACTTCACTATCTATGTGATGTCCTAGAGCTAACCAATTTATCACCACGCCGACAACTTAATTGCTCAGTTTTCTAACCAATTGATCACCACGCCGACAATTTAATTGCTCAGATTTTTATGGTATATATATATATATATAATACATTAATATGATTTCTAATATGTTGGAAAATATTTGGTAAAGCAAACATTTTAATTATAACAATTTCTTTTTCTAGGACTTGGGAGGTAAATTATATTACATAAAACTAAAATATATAAATGTAAGTATGTAGAATCGAGCGATTGAGTGGGCATCGAGCGAGTGGGGATTGTTTGTGTTCGGCTCATTTAGTTCATCGAGCGGATTTCTTTGCTCGTACTGATTTTGTTACTAACCGATCCGAATCACGAGTTATTATCATTTGCTTGGTAGGCAAAATTGAGCGAACATCGAGTGATCACTGATCTCGAGCAAAATTTGACAGTCCTAGGTGGCTAGCTAGAAATTGAGCTATTTACTTATACTTCTACTATAGTTAAAAAATCACGAGTTATTATCATTTACATTATTAGAAAATAAAAGTTACGCCCTCTGCACGCCACTGGAGAATAAATCGTTAGTAAATGGGGACCATCTTTTGATGAGTTGTTAATGTTAACAATTGAACCCGCCGTATAAGACCATGCCTCACACCACACCTTTTTTCATAATGATTTTACAGGTGAACTATGATCAATTAGTTAATATAATCCATGCCTAAAAGTAATGAGCAAACTTTTTCTACGCTCATTTAGCCGTCATGACATAATCCTATAAAAAAGTTCAACTTTGCCGAATGATTTTTTTATAGCCAAAGCTTTTGATAAAACAAAGCAACATCAACAGATAACCAACAATATCAGTTGTTTCTGCAAGAAATCAAAGATTTGATGTGAATTTTTTGCAGTTAAGAAAAGTATATCATAGAAAGCTAATTAAGCAAGGGAAGAAGCTAATCGATCACGTTACTTCCCATAACAAAGATTTCTACACTTCGGAGGAAAAAAAGATACGAATTAAAGTAATTTGATGGAAAGTTTAAAGACAACGTCTAATTTCCGAGAGACTGGGGAATACCATTTCCATGGAAAAGTAATTCCTGGAAAAGTATAGTTTACTTTGGGAACCATTTTGTAAGCTCAAACTTTTGTTAAAAGTAATTCCTGCAACTTTATTTTACTTTAAATTAATAAACATCAAATGTTTTTTTGACTTTTCCCCCATTGTTTTTGAAAATTATTTGTATGCATCTATTCCGCTCGTAAGTGAAGTTTAGACACCTCCAATAGTCGTTAAACCGATTCATTGCAGATTCTGTAACTGGATTCATCTTTTATTAGTATTATTCTATACTATTAACATGACATAAATGCCAACAACATCAAACCAACCCGAATTGAAAAGATCAAAAGGTGTCAATAAAAACTTAATTTACACCAAAATGTCGGTAAAATGCTGCAATAATAATTGATATGATTCGTGTCTTAACTACATCCCAGAGTTCCATAAACCGAATTTGATTTTACCTATACTACGAATAAGACTAGTAAACTAGTTGATCCCATGTGATGTAAATATATACATACTGGTACAAATCAACAAAAACTAGTTCAGCTTGTGGAACTTCAGTCTTGAGGACCATATATATCTCGGTATTAATTCGGACAAAGTTTAGATTAACTTTGAAAAAAAGTCGTGCATGTAATCTTTTGACTTGCCTTTTGTATCAATCATCTTATACCTTATATTAATATCCTTGATGCTTACTTTTGTTCTTCCGATTTGCTATTTTTCGTTTTGTCCTACTATATGTTCGTATTCATATTCAATTTTTCGTATTCAATATCTGGTTATTCCCTCATGTCAATGATGATAATGTATATATATTAGAAAATGCGAAAACCCTGGTCCTTATCTTTTTAACATAAATTATAGTATATAAGATCTTATCATCTTGATGATCTTTTGAAGTTATACCTTTTTAGTAGCATAACTTCTTATCTTTCTCCCAAATTTGTATTTCCAAGGTAAGTGAACGTAGACCTCTTTCCTGACATTATCCACCACACATGCGACAAGCAAATCTTTATAATCTCCTACATATGGATAGATGTTCGAAATTCCTTCAGTAATATCTTTCTCTAATCCATAAAAATTGGATCTAATGAGCAATTCTTGGTGTTTTTCTAGATTTGCAAAGACTTCCACGTTTTAGAGGAATATTCAGGTGAAGAATATTGTTTACTGAAAATTAAAATGTCGTCAGCTTGACAAGTTAAACGAGAATTTTCTTCATAATAAAATGTGATTTGGAAGATTTAACAAAGCAAGAAGACGAGAAGAAACAACATTTTGACCAGAGTTGCAGCAATTTTTTCTTAGATGCATGCATGTACCATGAAAATTCGTTTACAAAAAATTCTAAGAGACCTGAAGTCCACGTACATCTCGACTTAATCAACATATTTACATTTAGAGAAATGATAAACATCTCCAAATTGGACTCCAACAGTGGACGTAGTCGTTTTTGCAAATACCCACCTAAAAAATATCCATATACGAAGAGGAATTGTGTGGAAATTATCCAGAGCTAACTGTTCCACGATTGGACGTGTGATGACTAATGTCAAATCATGAACCTCTGGATATTAAATAATATTATATTTCATTTTTTACGTATGTCTGGATATTTAATAAATTTTGTTCGGATCATGTTTAGTTTGTCTTAAGTAAGTTTTTGTCTGGATTCTTTTTAGCTAAGTTTGAAATTTGTTACCTATGTCTGGATACTTTGTCAAATATTTTTGAAGTTTTGTCTGGATTTGATTATAACATTTGACTACGATATTTCTTTTGGATTTATAAAATTTATGTCCAGACATGTTTGACTTGTCCAACAAACACAAGCGTAAGGCAATATATCTGGTTAAAAACGGACAATAGTGTGTGCAAATGTAAAATGATGATATAAGTTAACTGGTAACTTATACGTCTGAAATAGTGATGATACAAGTTTTTGTACGTGTAGAAACATTACAACATTTTATCTGAATAACTGGATATCCAGATATTTGATTACGATATTCATGTATTAATATAGGTGTAGAAGGTTGTCAGCACCATCACCTTGCATTAAACGTGGTGAGATAAGTTAACGATTACAACTATTTTTTCATTTAACAATAGGAGAAAATGTGGTTTGCATGTGGGGATATACTTCAAACAATAGTAATGATTACAACCATGTAAATAAGGGGGTTTTGCTTGGATGACATTCCAAAACAACTAATTCTACTTTATGTCATCACTGCACCAATATTTATTCTAATGTCATTACGTTAAAAAGGTATTTGCTTGGCTGTCTCTCCAAAACAATTAATTTCATGTTATGTTATCACTTATGTCATCACTCTACCAATATTTATCGTAATGTCATTATATTAAATTATTATTTATATTAATGTCATTTTGATAGTGGGTCTCACGTCACAATCCGATCCGGACCTAAATTTGCACATGAACCATATCGAGATGGACCAGTCCAGGCCGGATGATGGATTCAAGTCTGGTATATGGTCCATGGAAATGCTTGATTCTGGGTTTCCAGTTTAATCTAGGCAACAATCGAAATATTCTAGACCAGTTATCCAGCCTTTTAAATTAAAAAAAATCATGGGTGAAATCAGATCCAAATTCCAAATTCTCTAAATAAAAAATCATGGGTTTTCTCACCCATGAAAAAATATTATTTTAAAAAATCGGGTCACCGACCTTGACCGGAATGTTCCGAGTTTTGCCCGGACCTAGGGGTGCAAACCAAATTTTTTGACTCGGATATATAGTATATCCGAATTCGAATTCTGTAATCGATTCCCAAATTCGAATCCGATATTAATAAAACTATCTGAATTTGAATCCGATATCAATAAAACTATCTGAATTCGAATCCGAATCTTCAAAAATTTCGAATACTAATTGGTATTCGGAATTTATCCAAAATTATACATATATATGTATATTTTAATTAATTTGCCAATCAAATACCCGAACGAAACTGGAAACCCAGAATCAAGCATTTCCATAGGCCAGAGAACGGACCTGAATCCATCGGTTGGGTCTAGACTGGTCCATTCTGGTTTGGTTCATCTCCAAATTTTGGTCTACATTAGATTGTGGCATGAGACCCATTGTTAAAATGACATTAATATAAATAATGATTTAATATAATAACATTGTGATTAATATTGGTGCAGTGATAACATAAAGTGAAATTAATTATTTTGCATCCAAGCAAATACATCTTTAATGTAACGACATTATGATAAATATTGATGCAGTGATGAGACTACCTGAGCAAACCGACCGAAGGGAACATGTACGAACCGAACGTTTGTGGCTCCCTCCCAGCCTATGAGGAGAGTGAAATTAATTATTTTGGAGTGACATCCAAGCAAAAACTCTTTAAATTATAAGGTGCACATGGGAGATTTGTGGTTTGGATCTAATTTTAAATAAGCTTGGGGACCGATTGTAAATGGAAACTTGAGAGGTTGGAGCCCAAAATGGGGCCCCTCTAGTATTTCCTTATATTTATTAGAGAATTCTTTGTTAAAATACAAAGGAAACCTCACATCACCTAACTTGGTCATACGATTATTGGTCATCACAATCTAAGGAAACCTCACGTCACCTCCAACGGCTACATTCATCAAAGTAAACTCATCAAACACGCATCTTAGATAGCTAACATTCCATTCATACATATTATTGTAATAGACAAAAAATCATTCTCTTCCAACGTATTATTGTACACTCATATACATTCATCCATTTGTAACACAAACAACCAATAAATATACAATACAAAACATGACCAAATCTCATATCCTTGGATAATAACTTTCTGGCTAATGTACTAACTTATCATTTCCCATCTATAATTCATCAGGCAAATTTTCACTCGCTTGTTTCGATAAAAAAAAGAAAATCTATTGGATTTAAGATCATTAGTGCAGATAATAGTTATTCAATTCACCGTTTCATGAAAATTGTTAGACGGTTGACTTGTACGAAAAAGGACCACACAAAAATCTCTCAAAAAAAGGTTAAAAAATTGCTCAAAAATAGTAACTTTTTTTTGAAAGATAATTCAACGATCTCAATTGAAACTTGCTTTTGAAAAAACGGAACATACTTAGATGCCATAAAGGGTAAGAACCCGACACGTGCCACATTATAAACTGCATGTAGTCTAGAAGATACCTTGACTGTAAGAATAAGTGGAATCAAATCTGCTAAATTTAAGATACACTCACGGGCAGTTAAATTCTACCAAATTAAACACTTTTATGCCTTGAAAATTACGTGCTTTGTTTTTAAAAAAATGGGTTTTGCTGTATTGATATTGTCCTCATTCTGATCGGTATACTACTGTTTCCAGAAAAACTCCGTGGAATTCATAAACCCACAACTCTCTTAAGTCATTTTGTTAAAATAAAATGTTTATTAAAAGGGTTAACAAAGGAGAACTACTGTTCATTGTCGAAAAACTACTTAAATCGTATCTATAACAGTCAGACGTCTCACTCATTAGGGGGACGTCTGGCTAAGACGTCCGTCCAAAAAAAAATCAATTTTTTTTTTAAATTTATACGGTGTGTTATTTCAAATTATTTAAGATTTCGTTGCAAAATTTTGGTGGTAACATGTTGGATTACAATGAGTTTTTTGCAAGTGACGAAGATTCAAAAAAATTCAGATCCAATAATTTTAAGATCCAAAATTTTCGGTGGTAAAACTTCTCGACTTACAAATACCACCTCGACATGTCGTTCGGGGGCTATTGGGGAAATTTTTTGGATTTTGAAAGTGTTGAATTTGATTTTTTTTTTAAATCTTTATCACTTGCAAAAACTCATTGTAATCCAACCCGTATAATTACCAATTAATACCAAAAAATTTGGAACGAAACCTGAAATAATTTGAGATAACACACCGTATAATTTTAAAAAAAATTAATAAAAAAAATTAGGAGGCGTCTGGCTAAGACGCCTCCCCTCTGAGGGTGACGTCTTAGCAAGACATATCCTCACTACTCTCGTCTCATACATAAACAATAAGAAAATTTAAGAGTTCATTTTTATGCTCATTTGCAACTAACTGGTAGTGTCTCAAACATATTTTTGGGGAACAAGCTCTGGGCCTTTCATTTTTGTATTAGAAGCAGGTGTCTGAACAAGAAGCGAATAAACATGAGGTAACAATCTGCGTTTGAAGTGGGAAAGAAAATCTTCTTGAAAAGGTGATTGATCAGTCTCCAATGCAAGATGTTCCAAATAGATAGACCCTAATAATGTAAAATTAATTCACTAAATATAGTATAAACACATTAAAATTAAAATTTAAAAGCGCACGCGCACACACACAAAAAGACAAAACCAAGAATGTCGTGGAAAACTACATCCAATTTTCAAGGTCCAAAAAAACCCTCCACCTAACCCAGGCCATTCCTCCAAAATAGAACTCGAAGGGGAATTTTCGAATCCCCAAACCACAGGGTTGTATTCACAAATATCCCATTTAAAACGTACGTACGTCCGTCCCTACTACTTCATCCTCGTCTATATAAATACGATCCCATTCCCCGATAGCCGTCCGTGGCCAGTCCGATGGAGGCGTTTCTCACCGGAGCTTCCCCTAGTGTAAGGGTTAGGCTTCCGGTCGCTGTCCTCGACACCTCCAGATGCCTCCGCGCCTTCCCCGTGTCGGTCTCCCACGACGCGGCACGGCGTCCCCGTGCTCTCAAAGCTCGGAAGGTTTGTTGTTGGTTTGATCTGGTTTAGTTGTGAGAAAATTTGTTGTTCCGTATCATGAACACGATAACGCTTATCTTTTACGTACGTTGTGGTCTAAGTACATGTCGTTCAAGTCTCGTTCTTTGTAAACAACTCGTCGTTAATAATAATTATAGTTAATCCCAACCACTTATCGGAAATAGTGCCACGTCCGTAACGTAAGCAAAAATTCTAAGTGTTGTAAGCTAGCTTTTGGATTGTTACTTGTTAGTGTGGCAACATGATATGTTGTTAGATTTTCGGGTTCGATCGTGGTAAATCGGAAGATGTGATTTGTGGTTGTTAGGTGAGTTGTATCTTTCATCTATCTACAGGTTAATTAGCTTTTGAGTTGATGATCCCCACGTGTGCCTATTCTAATTATTGTCGCCTCTGGTGATGTTTGATTGGGTTTGATGGCTGGTGTGTTTTCGTTTGGTTGTGATGTTGATGTTGATGTTGATGTAAATGTTCGCTCTTTTTGGATTTCAATTCTAATTTTGGTTTCTGTGGGTCAAGTCTTTTTGGTGGTATACGTTTTGATGGTGTTGTGCTTAGGTTTCGTTTGGTTTGTGCTATCATGTTTTTACGGTGGTAGAAGGCTTTTCACCTAGCTTTCATTTTAAGTGTGCATGATGTGGTTTGATTTTGTAAGGCTTTAGACGTAGAGAGAATATTTTTTATGTTTGATTTGATTTCTTCGATCAAGTTTTTTACTGATAGAAGATTCCTGATTAGGCTTCATTTTTAATCAGTTTGATGGATTCTGATTTTTATGCTTACTAATTGTTCTCGATTTTTTTTATTGTTATTTTACTATTTGATTTCTGCATTGAAAGTTTCATAATGATGGATGTATTTCATTTTGGAAAACAAAAGTGTTCTGAATGAGTATTGGAAGTTCAAATGAGTGTTATTTTTAGTGAAAGCACCCCTTTTTTGAAAAAAAAGTGCAAACACATTTGTGAAATAAGGGGACTTCAGAAGTCATAACTTTGACTCTCTACTTCTGATTTTAGGATTTAGATTGGCAGTTGCTCTGTCTAACTCTTTTACTTTATGCTTTTGTTCAATTGAGCTTCACCCAACTTGATTATTGAAACTTGTACTTTATTTGTTTCAGTTCTAAAACTTTAATGGTGTCTTTCTTCAAACAGTTAACCGAAAAAAAATGTAACAATGAAAATGAAATTCAGTTTTCACAATTTTTCAGTTGCACATGGTAGAATTCTTCCCACTGGAAAATAACTAGTTGGAAAAAAATCTTAACGAAAATTGTAATTATGATTTAGTACTTTATTTGATTGAGGGTCTTTTTCTTCAATCTTCAGCTTCCTCCTCGATTTCCTTCTGACAATATAAAAATATTATAAATCCTTTTAATTTCTTTCTATCAGATGTCTTCCTTTTTTATTTATTATAGTATGAGTGGGATGTTCAAAGTATGATATCTAAAATTAACAGACTGTCTAAGACTCGGTAATTACTATATCTCAGGTCGCGTAGTCAAGTTTTACCAGAACATGCCAAGTTAACATCGTGCTTACTAAATCAAGAGAATTGAAATTTATTTCTGCTGGTGTATTTTCTGTAATGCTGTTTTACTTTTAACATCAATTGCTACACCTTATTAAGTTAGTTGGCTCTTGTCCTATAATTTAATGAGCAGCTGCCTGCCAGGTCATAAGGAACCAAGTTTCTGTTTGAGACATAAATTGAAACGTTCAGACACTGTAACTCTTTGTATCTAATGCTGAATTATTCATTTTATACATTTTTTAATTGGCCATTTTGTAGGTTGCCTACAAGGATGTTTCTTCTGTAATATCATTTCCTAGTGATTATATTGCAAATTCTACTGAAGTCTGGGAATGGGAATCTGGAAAGTCATTTGCCGAAATCGCAGCAAACCAGGGTATTCAGATCAGAAGGAATCCTCCTTTAGGATCCCTGGAAAATGAAGGAAATACTGCTCGCAACATTCTAGAGAAAATAATATGGAATAAGGAGTTGGAAGTGGCCAAGGTACTAAAACACATAATTATCTTTGTTGCTTTACTTTTGTATTGTTTGTGACAACTTCCAATTCTGGGATTAGTTGACAGAGAAGAACTCTGTAGCCATGCTCAAAGCTTCTATTGACGACGCTCCTCCTGTCAGAAATTTTATTGCAGCTCTGAGGGCATCCAATATGAGGACTGGTATGCCCTCCCTGATTGCAGAAGTTAAGAAAGCCTCTCCTAGCAAAGGAGTTCTACGGGAAGATTTTGATCCGGTAAGAGTCTGATATTTCTCGTGTTCTTCAATTTTATGTACTCTTCTTAGACGGCAGTTATTTGGACTATTACCATTTCCCTGCTTTGTATCTTAATTGATTCTTGGATCCGTAAAATTAAGCTTTTCTAAGTATAAATCAGGATGTTGATTGGCGTGTTTTTTTATTAAAATTTAAATCTCATGCTTGACAGATGATTTAGACTGATAGTATAATCGTTGTCCTGATAACATGTTTTTATGACAGTAAGTATCTGATAGGGTGAAATGGATAAGATAGATATATTTGCTTGTATACTTCTAATAGTAATCTAAGATCTCGATATTGTTTCGGGCGAAAAATGAAGATGTGTTGCTTGCTCAAATTTAGTGTTCTTTTTTTTTGCAATCCTTGAAACTAATAGCACAGGCAATTGGATTGCAAGGTTATATGACTCCAATAGCACTTCAATTCCACCTATATTCTAACATTACAAAGATGCTCAAACAAAAATCGGGGGAGAAGGTGGTCAATTGTGAAGTGTGAACATGGCAAAAAAAAGAAAAAAAAAACTTAGACAATGTCTAGGCTATAATCGATTAAGATAAATTAAGACTCTCTCCTGTTTAGTTAATCTGAGGTTAAGTTAACTCTTCCCTTTTGTTAACTTTGGTTATGAGTTATATTAATCAATGTTAACCAACAAACACCCTTTTGAGAACCTCGCCAATCCTTTGAGTTGTGGGTGGGTTTTTCCCATCGTCCTTATAGTTTTCAACATTTTTATCACGAAGCATATAGTGAACTATTTTTTTTTGCAGGTTGAAATAGCTTATTCTTATGAAAAAGGTGGTGCTGCATGCCTCAGTGTTTTGACAGATGAAAAATTCTTTCAGGTAATTCATCATGTTTTTGTTTTGTTTTGTGATGGTTTTTGAAGACATTCAACTTGAGGAAAATTTAGATAGATGCTGAATCTAGAGGCATCTTATTTTTTGGGTTTCAAAATTCTGATTTTTTTTTATATTTCCAATCAGGGAAGCTTTAAAAATTTAGAAGCCATACGAAGAGCTGGAGTGAAGGTTTAATTTATTTCCTTGACTATGTTGATCCAATGAAATTTCTCAAATTATATCCTTCATGATGTTTTACTTGGTGGAGCAGTGTCCACTCTTGTGCAAGGAGTTCATAATTGATGCTTGGCAAATTTACTATGCTCGAAAAAAAGGAGCAGATGCTGTCCTTCTAATTGCTGCAGTTTTGACTGATCTTGACATCAAATACTTCACTAAAATTTGCAGGTCTCTTGGAATGGCAGCGCTTGTCGAGGTGCGTAATTGTAAAAGTAAAATCATTCTATATGAACTATTCAAAAGATTTTTGAAGGTCCTGCATGAATTATATTTAGCATGCTATATTTGTGACATAGTTCTTCTTAACTCTAAAGCACTAGAGGATCATTCCATTTATATGGCTTCCATATCTCTTAATGTTCTGGGCTCAAAGCACGATAATGACTAACACAAAACTTAACCAAGAAATGGTGCAAATGAGAATTCTTGTTTAGAAGGTGCCTGGTGTTGACGCATGATATTGAATTTTGAATTAATTGGCCCCACCATCGGCGAAGTCCAATTACTTTGTTGATAGAAAATAGTCTGATTAGTTCGAAGGATGAAATTCTTTAATCAATTGGGTGCCGTCGTGATTCAATGTCCATTTACTTTGGTGGTGGGCAATGGACATTACTCCAACTATTTTTAAGGATAATCTCTTCATTTTCATCACTATCTTTTTTATATTTCTCAAAGTTTGTCCTCACGTGGTTCTCATCTATTTCTGTTTACTCATTTCGTATTTAGTAATTAGAAGGCATTGCTAAGTTATATTTGTATGTGTTTCTACTTTCTCAAGGTACATAATGAAAGGGAAATGGATCGTGTTTTGGGAATAGATGGTATCCAACTCATTGGCATCAACAATCGCGATCTAGGTGAGTTGGTTCCTACTTCAATCTATATATGTCGTATGATATTTTAAGGGTATGTCATACTGCATGAAAAAAGGAGTTTACCATGATTTCATATTTCTAATGTATTTTATATGCAGAAACATTTGAAGTTGATATCTCTAATACGAAAAAACTAGTCGAGGGACAACGCGGTGAGCTCATTCGTCAAAGGGACATAATCGTAAGTGGGACTGATGCCTTTACATTTGATACTTATGGTTTTGCTGTTACTTCTGCATCTAGTATATATTTACTAGTTATTCCAGAGAAATTAAGCATCGCTTTTGTTTCGATGTATTCTTATGCATAAAGATCTTAGGTGGGTTTTTCTTCTTCTTTCATTTACATCTAAAAATAAGAAGAAATTGGGATTATATATAATCTTAGTTTACAGTGGATTCTATTCCTCTGTGGAAAGATTTACCATTGTGGACAAATACTACTATACTAGAGTAGGATGATACCTCTTGATAACGTACTCGAGAATGATCTTTAAGCACTAACCTCTGAAAATCTGCTAGAAGTAGAGCCTTCATCTTCCATGTGGAGTTTCAGATTTAAGCTAAATCTCAACTTTTCTGTCTTCCATGATTTCTAAAGCCATTGTTCATGTTTCAGGTAGTTGGAGAATCTGCATTATCTACTCCTGCAGACATCGCGTTCGTTCAGCAAGCCGGAGCTAAAGCAGTATGTCCTTTAGACGCCCTGACTAAATCGGTTTAAAATTTGTTTACCGTTCAATTTCCTTTCCTGTTTCCTTAATATTATTATAACCACCCAAAGGTTCCTGATGAACTATATTACGAGCCATATGACCAATCAATCTCACAAATGGCGTTTATGAAATGAGATGGATCAAATTCAAGTTCATGCTTTCTCAAGGTTGGAACATTGTGTTTCAGGTTCTTGTTGGAGAATCACTAGTAAAAGAGAGAGATCCAAGAGAAGGGATTATCAGGCTATTCGGGAAAGACATCTCCCATTATGCAAGTAAATCCTTTGCATAAATAAAAAGAAGAAGAAAAAAAATCAGAAGTCGGTTTCTTGAGCTGGACCTTGTACATTATTTTATGAGCTTAACCATGCATCTTGAATAATCTTAGCTTGATAAATAAAGTCGTATCTTTTCGTGGTATGTTTGTGTACAACATGATTCTATTGCGTTTCCTTGTGATTCTTTTCGTGGACATGTAACTGTGCTTTAGTGAATGTTGTGATCGAAAAGGCATGATCAGGTCATTACCAAGATAATTTAAGTCAATTAAAAATCTGAAAAAAATCAACTTCTGAACTACATGCAATAGCAATCTGAACTAACGGAAAGGTTGGGAATTTTCAAATTAGAGGTCGAATCCGGTGTATGATGTCGAAATCCCAAAAGTTTAGGCCGGTCGAATCCGGTTTTAAAGGTGGAATTTGCACGACCAAACTTGGTCTGCCCATTCGTTTGTGACAGTTTATTTAAACTATCGATGACCACATTCTACTCGATTGCCCAGCGACACGATCAATTGTTCGCTTGGCTAGAATTGCTCCGCCGCTTCGGGGAAACAAAAAACCACAACAGTACGTCTTTCTACACAACCTAAAGAAGCAACAAAACCTAACCACGCTTGGAGGGTCATTTGGAAGGAGAGACGCTCATGCATCTTCACTGGATCAGCAAATGACGAACAAATAGCTAGGGAATTTTTCTACACTAATTTGTAGTTGTATTATAATATTTTCAAACTAACCTAATATATAGAGGCTTTAGACCTTAATTTAAACAACACTACGGATGTACATGTAATGTTTGAATACATGGTTAAGCGTTTGATCTTTTACGACCTACATGACTCAAAATCAAATAATAACAAGCTACTTGCACTATCCTCTATCGATAACAAAAACACTATCCAATATATTTTATATCGCTGTCTGATACTAATAGCCTAAGTAGGTAATTTATAGTTTCATAAATTCAGGATAATACAGGATACAAAAATAAATACCCAATATAAACTGCCATGAAAAAAATCCAAATTTTCACCCAGGGCAATAAAGTATTACCTTGAAAAATGTTGCTTGCAAAGTGAAAAACAAACAAAGGTTTAAGTTGGGATAGACAAGTTTGACAGCGTAATAATATCTTATAAGATACATATGCACATGGAATTCGAAAAAAAATAATTAAAAAACCACGCAAACGAGCCAACCATTCAATTTTATCTTCTCATTAGAGCCATTGAAGTTCATATTTTTACATGACACAGCAACATAAGCACAAAGTTCCATCAGCAGCTCATATATCTTGCAGAGCCTATAAAATGCTGCAACACCCTTTATTCTGGAGACAAAACCACAATCCATTAACACAGCAAAATAAAAGAGAGACAATGTAAGCATTAGAACTTTACAAAACAAAGCATGTCTATAAACAAGTTCGAAAACCTAACTTTGACAGTTTCTTGTGATTCAATGATGCAGTGATAATACAAACATGATCGTTCTCCGATGAATATACACTGCAAGGAAGGAAGAAAAAACTCACAGCAGTGGAACTGGAGCCAAAGTTTCCGTGCTTCATAGAGGAGTTCTCCATCTCTGGAGACTCAGGCCCTTGGCCAATGTTGTTTTTCTTTTCATTTCTGGCTTTGTTGAAAATCATCGTAAACCCCTCTGCAGAGGCAGGGTTGTTAACATCCCATTCCCCAAACTTCGGCAATGGACTACTACCACTCCCGCCTTGCTGCATAAAATATAGAATGTCTTATGATTAAGATGGATGAGATGTTAAAGGGCGACAAGGAAGCAACACATAAAAGTATTTTCTGTTTCCATCGGTTTTATTTATTTACAAGACAAGACTCACGCTTGATTAATTTTAGATCACCTCCAAACAAAGTAATTTCAAAGACAAATCACTCTTACAATATAAGACTGAACATTGACTAAATTCTTATTTCCTTCAAGAAAAACATTTATAATTACATTTACATGATACAAGACGGTCTCCCTTGACTGAATTCTTATCTCAAATTTCAATTACATTACCCCTTCATTAAATTCTAATCTCATTCAAACAAACTAATGTATCTTGCACAACTCCTAAACACAGCGTTGTTCTTTTACTAGTAGCTGACTGAAATGTGATGGTACATCAGGTTACTACTTTTACAAACCATATCATAACCGCACAATAGAACCTACTCACTGACCACTAATATCACAGAGAGCAGTATTTTAATAGAAGAGGACAAATCATCATATCAATGGCTACTATTGTGATTTGTGAAATTAGTAATTACAAAATACAAACTTATCAATAAAGTACAACAAAATGATGTTTAAACTACATGAGGAAATCCTTTCATTAGCATATAGTCACATACAGACACAATACTTTAAAAAAAATTCTGTTCGTAACAAAATGAGAAAAAAATGAAATATCAGCCATGAAACTTGAAATATTTACTAAGTAAAGGATATAGTTAGTGTATTTTCAAAAGCTAGCATAGACAATAAAATGAAGTACAAAATGCTGAAGTCCGTTTTTAGAAAATTTCTTACAGATGATGTGTCGGAGGAATAACATAATCAGAACAAGAAAACTTGATCGTTTAAGCCAGACAGGACAGGTTGTTGATTTTTAATTCACTACTTGATGATATATGTTGATTAAATCCATCAGCATACTCTGAAACATGTTTTTTCACGGCTTTATATATTTTACCGTTGCACCTGAACAAAAGAAGGCGTCACGTCCAAATTTCATTCTGAAAAAGTCAGACAGCTTCATAATTGTATTTATTATGTTTTAGTCCCATAGAGAAACAGGTAGTAATATCTAGCTTGAAATGCCCAAATTAGTAATTTCTAGTTTCAAACATGTCATGCTCCAACAAGCATATCTCCTTAGTAACAAGTCAATCAACACATACTTCTTCCATTCCAAAAATAGAGTACATCCAATTCAGCTTTATGAATCAAGATGTAAGCCCGCGAAGCATTATATCTGTTGAGACCAACACAGTTTTTCATAATCATATGAGGGTACCTTAAGTTCAGCAGGATACACTTCCATACAAAAGACCATCAAGATTTTCATATGATAACATACCTTTAATTTGTCTCAATTATGTCAACTCCAATCACAACAGCATCTAAAAATTAACTACACAACTCACCTTTCACCAATTCAAATAAACCGACGACCGGATCGAGAACAATCAAGTTACAAACAGGTCATAACCGGATATCTACCAACTACCAATCCAAGTATCCAACAATGAACTTAACAACAACAATCTCATACTCCAATCCAAAGAAAACAACAAAGGTACAACTTTTAAACATCAAAACACAAAACCCACGAAATTCTCATAAAAACCCCCACCAAAAAACTCAAAAAGGAACCATCTTTCCGCACCAACAACTCCACCGCAATTCAAACAAAAAACCCAACAAAATCCCCAAAGAAACGACCTTTAGGAACAACCCAAATGGGGAAACCGCGAATCCAATCGACAGAGGGATTGGGAGCGGAATCGGAGGAAGACCCAATAAAAGTAAGCAGAAGAAGAGTCAAATCGAGATCTTACCGTCGACATGGGTTGTTGTCGATGGAGAAGACCGGAGAAAGGGTTGAAACCGGAAAGAGAGAAGAAGGATTGGGAGAGTTGTGAGAATGGACGCGATTTTTATTGCAATTCCGCCGTTTCGTCGTAACGCCGTTTAACCCCACAGACAGATAGTGAGAGACATTGTGTTTGCTTGTTTACTTTTTTTTTCTGACTACGCAAACGCATCAAATCCTCGGTAGTATTCTATTGTCTCGATGTTTGGGATTTAAAATGGAATACGTAGCATAATAGTTAGAATTAAAAAAAATGTGGAAAATCATCATTTTCAATGTTTTGAACTTATTTAGACTAGGTGGCACAATACATCGGCATCCGGATGTGGTGCACAAGGAATTAGGGTCTTCGTTAGACATTCTAGTTTTACACAAAACATGAAAATACCATACAAAAACAACACAAAAAATCATATTTGGGTTTAGGATTTTCGTGTTGTGTCGTTATTTCAAAATATTAACTTCCACTCAGTAGCGTGATGGTAAGTAAAACTCTAGAAGATGCTTTCAATGTAGGATCGAATCCTATCTCCGTCGGTTTCTTTGTTGAATGTTTGGTTTTTTAAAATTCAAGTGCAAAAAAAGACGTAGAGGTATGGAACTCGAGACCTCATGTCACTTAATACCAGTAACATTGGACTATGTCATTATAGGCGTACTGAATTTATTTATTTTTGTTTTACCCACTTCAATCCTACCACATGAATTAGTCCCACGGTCGAGGATTTCAATGTTTGTTTTTCCCTCCACCCTATATAAGGGTTTCATTGTTTCCCCATATCTCTTTCGGCGGTTTCCTCTCTTCGTTGAGAATGACTTGTTTTTTAAGTTAAAATAATAATAATTAAAGAGAGTTTGCTTCTAACGAAGAAATGTTGCTTGTTTGATATATAAATTCAAGTGCAAAAAACGATGTAGAGGTATATGGAACTCGAGACCTCATGTCACTTAATACTAGCAACATGCCAATGGGCCATTGTTGGACCGCGTCATTATAGGCGTACTGAATTTATTATTTTCGTTTTACCCACTTCAATCTTACCACATGAATTAGTCTCACATCAAAGGATTTCAATGTTTGATTTTCCCTCTACCCTATATAAAGGGGCCCCATTACTTCCCCATATCATCGTCGGTGGCTTCCTTTCTTCGTTGAAAGCGGTTATTGTTTTTCAAGTTAAAAAATAATAATTTAAAGAGTGTTTGCTTCTAACGAAGAAATGTTGTCTATTTGATGTATAATTTTTTGTGTCATGTTTGGGTTTCATGACCCAGACATGAAATGATTTCGGATCATGTTCGTGTATGAGTTTTGGGCCTAATACATGTGGAAAAACACGACACGAAAGTACATGATACGACATAGTTGTCAACCCTAGTCTTTTTACTTTACTCAAAGAGTGTGAGGGGTAAGGAGCTAGTTGAGGATAGTAAGGCCGTGTAGGTAGTTGGAATGTAGGTTCTTTAACAGAAAAATTGAGAGAGTTAGTAGATATGACCATCAAGAGAAAGTAAATATTTTATGTGTTCAATAGACCAAATGTTAGGTGAAAAGGCTAAGAGGTAGAAAATACAGAGTTTTATAGAATACAGAGTTTAAGTTGTGGTACAATGGAAAAGATAGAAACAAGAATGTGGGGGGGATCTTGGTAGATAAGAGCTTAAGAAACAAGGTGGTGGAGGTTAAAGACAAGGGGATCAAATAATTTTCATTAAGTGAGTGATAAGACAACTAGTTTGAATGTCATTAGTGTCTATGCCCCACCAGTAAGTTTGAGTGAAACATTGAAGAAACAATTTTGGGAGGATCTTGACGTTATGGTGAGAGTGATCCCAAATAGTGAGAAGTTGTGCATTAAAGGAGATTTCAACGGTCATGTGGGTAGGATAGTGAAGAGTTTGAACGTGTTCATAGAGACGTTGGGTATGATGCTAGGAATCATGAATGGAAGAATTTTCTAAATTTTGCTATAGCATATTCTCTTATGGTGGCTATACTTTCTTTTGAAAGAGAGAATCACATATGGTCACATTTTGTAGTAGCCAGCACGGAGTCAGATTGATTTTGTGCTTGTTCGAAAGGAGGATCGAGGATATTGCCTGGATTGTAAAGTGATACCTAGAGAGTGTCTTAACTCAACATAAGTTGTTGGTATCAGATTTTTATTTTTGGATTGATGTTAGATGAAACAAGTATAATAAAAATGTAAGGATTAAGTGGTGGAATATGAAAGGGGAGAGATATGTTAGATTTAAGGAAAGGTTGATTGCGGAGGGACCTTGGGACGTCGAGAATGATGCTAATAGTATGTGGGAGGGCATGACATCTTGCACTAGGAGAGTGGTTAGAGAGGTTTGTGGACAGAGTAGAGGAGGTGGGAAAGATTTGTAAGATACATAGTGGTGGAATGAAGAGGCACAACATGTGCTTAAAGCTAAGAAAGAGTGTTAGAGGAGGTGGTATAAGGATAAAATGAGACTAATTTGGAAGAGTATGGGTTGGCCAATAAAAAGGCTAAGAAAACGGTAAGATAGGCTAGAGGAGTTGTTCATGAGAATTTATACCAAAAATTAGAATCAAAGCAGGGAAAAGTTGGAATCTATAAGTTGACTAAAGTACAAGGGAAGAAAACTAGACCTTAATCAAGTTAAATGCATTAAAGATGATAATGATAAAATTTTGGTTACTGACGAGGATATTAAGGAAAAGTGGAGAGTGTATTTCAATAAGTTGTTCAACAGAGAGAATGATAGTAACATATTCAAAGTGGATGATACATTTGAGGATTCTAATAGACGATCGTACGGAGAATCAAAGAAGTTGAGTTTAAGGAAGCCTAAAAAAGATGAAATTAGGTAAGACTTTAGGACCAGACAATATCCCGATTGAGGTATGGCGATGTCCTGGGGATAGAGTTGTAATATGATTAACTAATTTGTTTAAGAGTATTTTTAGGATGAACAAAATGCTAAATGAATGGAGGAGTATTTTGGTGCACATTTACAAGAATAAATGAGATATTCATACTTGCACTTACTTAGGTATCAAGCTTATGTGTCACACTATGAAGTTGTGGGAAAAATTAATTGTGTACCATCTGCTAGGAGAGACAAGTGTGAAAAATAATCAATTTCGTTTCATACCTGGAAGGTTGACGATCGAGGCCATATTATTGATTAGACAACTCATGGAGAGGTATAAAGAACAAAATAAATATTCACACATGGTTTTTATTGATTTAGAGAATGCATATAATAGAGTTCCAAGAAGTTTTATGTGGTACGCCCTCATTAAGAAGAAAGTATCAAGAAAATATGAAAAATTTACTAAAAATGTACGAGGGAATGGAAATTAGCGTTAGAGTTTGTGATGGTAAGACTAGTGTCTTTCCGATTAGGATTAGATTTCATCAGGGGTCAACTTTAAGTCCCTACCTTTTTACTTTGGTGATGGAAGAGATAATAAAAACATACAGTTTGGGGTCCCATGTGTATTCTTTTTTGCAAATGATGTAGTACTAATGGATGAGAGTCTGATAGACATTGAGAGGAAAATAGAGTGGTGGATTGACACTTAAGAAACAAAAGGTTTTAAATTTAGTAGGTCTAAAACTAAATACATGAAGTGTTGTTTCAGTACCGTTGACACTGATGAAGAAGAGATCATATTAGATGGTTAAGTGGTGTGTAGAAAGGATATCTTTAGATCTCTTTTGTGGTTGATGTCTGGACATATGCGGATGAATCAAATTAGAAATAAAGACATCCATAAGAGAGCGAGAGTTGCCTCAATAGAGGAGAAGCTTATACAACATAGGCTAAGATGGTTTGGACATGTACAAAGAAGACCTACAGAGGTACCAGTAAGAAGATGACTGTTGAGCCAGAATGAAGACATAAAAACAAGGAGAGACAGACCAAGATTAACATGGGAAGAAGCACTCAAAAGAGACTTAAAAGATTGGAATATCCCTCGAGATTCAGCATTGGATAAGTTGTGGAAGAAGATTATTCACGCGTCTGAATCATGACTCTTTTAAGTTAATTTCTAGCCTACCCCAAATAGTTACAAACTTTGTTGTTGAACCTATTTAGACTACTTTTATCGTTTTATCTTTATAATGAATTTATATTTCTTTCGCTCTTGAATAATGTTGACTTATTTCTAATGGAATTGCTTTTAGTGAATGTATGTTCAAGAAGGTCGAGCAAATGACATGAAAGATAACATGACTAGTATATGTATGGTCGTACCCTCAAAATATTAAGGCATCCTCTATTTAAACAGAACTTTTATCACATTTTATTCTTGGCACCACCACCAAAACGTAAAGTTTTATGCACTAACCATTTGTGTGCACCACGAGAGACGTTTGGTTCTTGGTAAACCACTCCAACTCCAAAAGAGTTGGGGATGAACTATTGAAGTAGAATATGGATGCACTGTACGAAGAAGCTCAAAAAGCTATGAACTATCATCAAATCTAAGAGTTGGATCTTCGCTTCTATTTATAGAATAAGATTACATGAGAGGGGAGAGAGAGAGGGATTTAGTTAGTTGTATCAACCTCAACCAACTCAACAACCTGACTTTCCCAAATCTCTCTAACCCTAAGTGACGCAGATCTACAAACCTGATTATATCACTTGCCTTACAATACCCGATTACATAACACAACCATCACTAGCCTATGTCAACACACTGGAACTTTTTGGCTTTATGGGTTGGATGAGCCTTCGCATGTAATGTCTACTAAGCTTCCATGTAAGCCCTTCATATTTCCCTTCAAAGTTTGCTGACACGACAAACTAAGCTTTGCGCAAAATCTCACAAACAGCTCTTTAGGCAGAGACTTAGTCAACACATCGGCCAACTGATCATGTGAAGGGACGAACCGAGTGACCAACAACCCCAATGAAACTCATTCCCTAACATAATGATAATCAAGCTAGATATGCTTATTTCATGAATGAAATACGGTGTTCATAGTAAGATGCAACACATGAGATTATCACTAAACAATTGAGGTGCCTGTGGAAGAAAAACATCAAGTCTTTCAGCGAATATGATATCCACGCAAGTTTTTTGCAACATCAATCGAAAAAGCACAATATTCGGCATTCGCACTTGACCTAACATATGTGGGTTATTTCTTTGACTTCCACGACACATAATTTTAGCCAAGAAACATGGTATACCTAGTAGTCGAAGGTTGAATGGTTGGACATCTTGCCCAATTCGAATCTATGAAGCCATAAAGATTGAGATATGAATCTTTCCTCAGTAGTAGACCCACAGTACATGTGCAACTCAGATACCTAGAAATTCTCTTCACTAATTGAAAATAAATCTTCAAGGGGTTTTAAAGGAATTGATATACAAAGTTGAGTGATTACTAAATATCAAGTCTAGTCAATTCAAGGTACTACAAAGACCCGACTGTACTTTTACACAGAGTAATGCCAAGAAACGGCTTTACATTATCTGTTAAGCAATACTTTAGAGTATTATTGAATTTAGAAACCAAAGGAGACTTGACAGGTCTAAAATCTAGCATACTACACTTATTGAGCAAGTTGTGTATGTACTTTTACTAAGATAGAAACAAGTATTCTATTGGTGTAACCTCCACTCCTAAAACGTAGTGTAGATCACCTAAATCTTTCATAGCAAATGTGTTTGACAATTCCTCAATAAAATCATACAAGAGTTCCTCACTATCTCCTGTAAGCACAATATCATCTATATAGAGAAGTAATATAATGCTACCTTTACTAAAGTGATGAACAAAAAAGGACTGATCAAAGGAACTACAAAAGAAACCATTGGTGAGCAAAAAGGAACTAAACCTTTCAAACCACGCCCTTGGAGCTTGCTTCAAGACATATAGAGCATTGTTGAGTTTGCAAACATGATTTGGAAAATCTTTGGACTTGAATCCTAGTGGCTGAGCTAGATAGATATCTTCATGTAGATTGTCATGTAGAGTCCAATATTCTCCCCTTCTTGACAATAGCAAAGCATAGAACAACTATATATGTTGTTGCTTTGGCCATAGGAGAGAAGGTTTCTCCATAATCAACACCTTCCACTTGCTTAAACCCTTTTACTACTAACCTTGTTTTAAGTCTTTCTAATGTTCCATCAACCTTCAACTTTATCTTGTACACCCATTTTGACACAATCATATTCAAATTAATCTTTGATTCTCTCTACCAATGTCTATATGTTCTTCTCTGTCAAAGCATATAGTTCCTCTTCCATTACCTTTTTTCAATCTTTATGACTCAAGGCTTTTTTAATTGTCTTAGTTCCACATGAAGATGTGCATATCTTGGATTCTGTCACAATCCTTACCTTACTTCTAGTCATCATAGAATGTGTGATATTTCCCACAGGTTGAGTTGAATCTTGATCCTCATGTTGTGTTGAGGTGGAAAGGCCACTACTATCCCCTTCAATATTTAGAAACACTGACGGACGTGAAAAATCATCATTCCTTACTGTGCGATCTTCACATCTTGAAGTAGTGACAAGAGTTGAATGATGACACTCCATTTGAGGGTGCATCATGTACTGAGCTTGAATATTGTGGTTCTACTTCCAAATCTTCTCTCGCACTGTTGTATGTAAAACCATCTAATGGTATTGATACTTCAAGTTGAATCACTACATCTTGAAGAACATCTTCATGTGTTTTTACTGAAGTATTTAATCCTTTAAAAGAAGCATTGTCTGCACTAGCACTTGGAGACATAGAAGACTGATTGTTTGGAGAATTAGACGGTTGACCTAAGGTTTCCATAAATGTAATTACATATCTATCTAAAGTGTCACTATTGGGCATATGAAGATCATTAGGTGTAAGATCGGGTAGATAAACTTCATCATACACCACATATAAACACCCTTCTCATAGGTGGATAAAGACAGTAGTAACCCTTGTGAATCAGATTGTAGCCAAGGAACACATATGGTAGAGACCTTAGACTTAGTTTATCCTTAGCATACTCCATCAGGTAAGGGAAGCATCTTCTAAATGCCCTTAAGCTATTATAATATAGATACTTCTGATGCAAAGCAAAATAAGGTACATAACCCTAGGTAGCTTATTCAACATAAAAAAATCGAGGAGAAAGCATAGACCAAGAACTTCCTTGGAACCCCACTACGAAGCGTAAGAGTGAGACCCATTTCTGTTATCAATATATGCCTCATCTCAGCAACTCCATTTTGTTGTGGAGTGTGAGGACATGAGTGTTAAGCTTTAATTCCCTGAGAAGTAAGATGCTGCACAAACTGGTTTGACATGAACTCACAACCTCCATCACTTTGGAGTATTTTAATGTTAGCATTAAGTTGTCTTTCTATAAATTTTTCAAAATCAACAAAACAACTAAAGAAATCAGATTTTCTTCTTAAGCCACTCTTATGCTTCATAGTGGGGTTCCTATAAGTTGCACCTAGTATGAACATCAACAAAACATACATAAAAACTTTGATGATTATTAGATCTAACATGGGAGGGTCCCTATAAGTCGTAATGAATTTTATTTAAAAAATAGATTTTGCTACAGAGGTTAAGAACTTAAGTCTCTTACACTTTCCCATCTAACGTCTACAACAAACATCAAGTTTTAAAGTAGCAGTTAACAGTTTTACTAGATTCAGACTACCTAATATTGATAAGACTTTATGCTAGGATGACTCGTCCTCTGATGAAGGACTTCAAGAGAAACCCTCTTACTCCTTGTAAAGAAATATGTATTTCTCCCAATCTTATCTAGAATGTACACATTTCCACTTCTTCTCCCAGTTGAAACTAATGACCTGTTGTATCATCCTCTAATGCAAAATTCAGCACATGAGAACTCCACATCACTAGGGAAATCAGTAGTAAATTGACAAACTAAAAGAAGTTTTTGTTTCATATCTAAAATAAACAACACATTCTTAAGCAAGAACTGACCATCATCATACTTAGCATATACAGATCTTGTGTGTGACAGGTAAAAGACTTCCATCTCCAACCATAACAAGAGCAGTATTAGGAGAAGGAACAAGAGAAGCAAACATACCTTGATCACCTGACATGTGAGAGGTTATTCCAATATCAGGAAACCCTTTAACTCCATTGTCTTCTGAAAGGAATGTGTACTAAAAGTTTTTCTTTTATATGTCAATTATTATGAATTGGATGTGTAAACATTTTGTTCCTTGATTATGGTACTCGTCTTTTGGAAGTGTTAAGGAAGAGACGCTTGGTCCTTAACCGTAGAGATCTAAAAGATAATGGTTTACATAAATCAAAAGTTATTCACAATCATGGTAATTAACATGGAACATTAATCACCGAGATAAGATTGTCGTGTTGGTCATCGATTGTTGTAACTCTACAAATAATTGACAACACGAGTATATAAAAGATGAAAATATTACTTTTATATATTGAATAGACCTAACAAGTAAAACATTATGGAATTGTGTTTCGTGTCATTAATGTTTTATTGTGTCTTGGATCCTAAGATATGAGACTTATATCTTTTCACTCAAGAAGTGCTTAATTTGATTATTGTCAAAAGCTATCAATGAGAGTAGTGATAAAGGCACTAGTTGGTGGAGCATGACTTGTGCTGGAAAAATAGCTAGTCAAACGATTATCATTGCCCCTCTTAATTGAGCGATGATATTAGTGGGCCCCTTGATAAAGCAAAATTATAATGTGCACAATGTAACTTGAGTTAAGTTACATAGTTATAATTAGCTTAGAGATATCAAGAAATGAATATAATACAAAGATGACACATTTTTACTTTGTATATATTCTTAATATCATGAGGCAAGGGACAGACACAAGTTGTGCACTTACATCACTAAATGGATCGTGTTTTGGTTCGGGTGGAACAAAGACATCTATACTAATTGGGTAACTATAATGTGTAGCTAGATACCGTTTATAGTTTGAGATATTAAGTGTTTAATATCTCTGCCTATTTGGCTTAGATCCTCTTATAGGTCACACCACAAAACTGGGAAATAAGAGGTTTGATTTTAAGTTCATATGATGTGTCAGGTTTCATGTGAAAATAGGACATATGTGGTGAATTAATTAAAATCAATATGTCATGAGAATTGACATAATTAGAATCATAATAAATTCATATGAGGTGTATATATTATGGGGTGTAATAATTTGATATTACATAGGATAATATATTACATAATATGTGAATTTGCTAAAACCCCAAAAGATCAAATTTTGTTGGAAATAAATCCAAAATTTGACAAAGGCAAAATCGGAGTCAAACACGGTGAACCGTTCACGGTTCGGTCGACCAAGGTATCTTCGGATCGGTTAACCGAATGAGGAACGTGTAAACACAATTGGTTGACCGAAATTGTCTGGAGTGCCTGGACAATTGGGTTCGGTCAACCGAGTGTGAACGGTCAACCGAGAGAAAATATCATTTCGGTAGACCGAAGGTGACACGGTCGTCCGATGAATGTTCGCCAGGAGAAATTTTGGTGTGTCAACGGTCGACCGAGCAAGACGCGGATTGTTCGAATTTTTCTAGAGACTTTTTTCTCATGTAAATTCGATCAATCGTCTAGCTCACAGTCCACCGAACACGTGTTATAACCGAATGGTTCAGTTAACCGAGAAAAATTCTCGGTCAACCGAACAGTGCGATTTTTGTCTGAATTATTAAGAGATTAATTATATCATGGGTGGATTAATTACAGATTTAATTAAAACGTTTTTTAGGGTGCTTATGTGGAAATTAGAGATTAATTTTAGGAGAGAATAAACAAGGGATCATGGCTAAAGAATAGCTCTTGATAAGAATTTTTTTGTAGCCTATAAAAGGGCACCTCCTCCTGCTTGTTTAATACTAATGCAAAAATCTTTCTCTCATTAATCTCTCCCTAATCACCACGAAAATCTCTTAGTAAATTTAAGTTTTAGAGATAAGAATCTCAGGAGCTTAAAGTGGGGTTATTAGCTAGATTCTAAACCTTGTTAGAGATTGATTGACTAACTCATTTCTCTCTAATCTTGTTTAGAGTTTTGTGAGCACTCGGAGGCAAATCCGTGGACGATTCAACGGGCAACGCAACTCCGGATCTTCAAAAAGGTTTTAGAGAACCTTTAGGTATGATTCTACATTTGTTGTTTATTTTAATAAATGTAGGGTTGCATGATATTAGAATAAACACAAAGTAATGTACATAGAAATTGTTGAAAATATGAAAACGATCATGTATGTTGTATTAAATTTTTTAAAATATATACATACATAAGGACATGAAATCCTACACCTTCTCCATTTCCAATTGCAGCAATGGCTTTAGGTACATTCTTGGGTTGACAGGAGTGATTGAGGCGCTACCAGCACTTTAATGCTCCATGACCTTGCTTGTAACATATCTGCATATGACATTACCATAACATGATTTCTTACTAATTCATGACTTCTTATTTTCCTTATTATCATCAACCATTGAGTCATTTTGCTAACCTTGGTTGTTGGTTGGTAGAGCCTTGCTTTTTAATGAGAAGTTCTCACTCCTCTCATGGCCTTGCTTGTCTTTCTTCTTGTTGTTTCCATTCTTGTTCTAACTAAAGAAGGTCATCTGAGCCTGATTCTCAATGTTATGCAATTGAGTTCTAACTACATAGTTCTGACAGATTTGTACCACTTCATTATACTTAAGCAAGGGTCTCTTTATGGTTGTTGTTGTGGAAAAAGGATTATACTTTGGCTCTAAGTCGTTTAACAACTAAAACACCTTCAATTGATCTTTAACTGCCCTTCCAATCACAACTTACTCATCACAAAACAACTTCAAATATCTTAAGTACATAGTTAGAGATCCACCACTATGTTTCCTCAAACGTTGCAACATTTGCATCAAAGAAAACTCACATTCCTCTGGATCTTGAGCAAACAAGAACTTTAAGGCATCCCACACTTTTCTTGGAAGTTTTAAGTCTCATTACCAGACTTAGAACTTCCTTACTCAACGTAGTAATCATCCAAGTTTTAAGGAGATGATCTAGCTTTTTCCACAACGTATAGGTTGGATTTGGAGCTTCTTCTCCTTAAGAATAAAACTTGTCTCCTTCCACGACAATCAATCGAGTCAGTACTTGAATGCTTCCATCTGTGAAACCTCCAAACCTTGGGGTTCTATCAGATTTAGAATTTGAGTCTCCCATAATAGGTAATATGACGAGGTTAATCGAATTGAAACAAAATTGGACACATTGAGATTGGATGGGAAAGACAAGAGAGATTCCAGATCTGCGAGATTTAAACTTCCGAGAGTTGGAGTAAACACAGAGGAGGAAGGAATCACCATTGTTGCGTTTTCAAGCTCGAAGTGGAAGTTTCACTGTTGCCTAATTTGAGCTCTGATACCATGAAGAAGCTCGAAAACCTCATGACTCTCATTAAATTTAATAGTTGGATATTATCTTCTATTTATAGAATAAAATTACACAAGAGAGTGAGGGATTGAGTTAGTTGTAACAACCTTAACCAACTCAACAACCCGACATTCCCAAATCTCTCTAACCTTAAGTGATGCAGATCTACACACCCGATTATATCACGAGTTAGAAAACCCAATTACATGACACACCCATCACTAGCCTATGCCAACACTCACTAGAGCTTCTGACTTAAAGGGTCGGATGAGCCTTCACATGTAATGTCTACTGGGTTTTCATGTAATCAATTTATACTGTAAGGCGACCTGCTCAATCTGAATTTTCCGATTAGTAAGAGTAGATCAACATGTAGTATGATCCTTCTTTCCTTGCCCACAACTTTCTTAGGAAATCTTGTAAAACCCACAAGTAAGACTATCATTCAGCTCAAACTTAACAATTCGCCCAAACTAAATTTCCATGGTTTGGTTGCCAAAAGGTCAAGCACGGAAACTGAGTTTGGCCTCCTCACTAGGTACTCAACATTTGCTTGCTCGCTTAAGCTTAATTCAATTTAAGGTTTTGTAAGTTTACTCTAAATCAATCACTTATACCATTTAGAAGTCACACCGTTAGACAACATAAATAACACAAACAAAATCCACGCATCCATTGTTGTACTTTAGTTAATTTTTAATTAAAAAACGGAATAAAAGAAATCAAAGTTGTGTCTTGGACAATATATAAGCAGAAAAATCCACGTTTCTCGCATCTCCAATTATTCCTCTTCATTATAAATTGCAGGATTGTGTGTCTTTTGTTCTAATGATGGTAGATGAAATTTCAATTATTGGCGGTAGCTTGTAAAAGTAGCATTTCACTATAAAGATTAGAATCAAATCTCACGTCTTACCTCTATCCAGCTGGTACTTAGATAAGTTGGAATGCACCAGATATCTTAGGATTGTGTATACTCTTGGTAATGGTATTGTTAATCTAAATTATTGTAATTTTTGAGTTAAGTTGCACAAACATATGGAAATGTCCTTACAATCTACTATTATTAGTTTTTTTCTATGTTTTGTTGATTCTACAATATTTGATGGGAACTACTATTCGTCGCCGGAAAATTACTTAAATCGCCCCAAAAATGACATTTTTGCTCTTAACAAATCAATTAATACCAATTTCGTCCCGTGTCTTTAAACAATGTGTTTGACTCAGTTTTACTCATATTCCTAGTACCAACACCACGAAAATGTCTGGCGAAGCACCTGAATCCGGCGAGGTAACAGGGGCGGAATTTTTTTCCCGACTCGGACGTCTGGCTAAGCCGCCTCCACATAGGTGGAGGCGGTTTAGCCAGACGTGTCCACCAATGTGCAGGCGTCTTCGATGGACGCCTCCACCTTGGTGGAGGCGGCTTAGCCAGACGCCCGGTTTTTTTTTGTAATTTTCTGTTAAATTCAAAATTTTCAGGTTCCGTTGCAAGATTTCGGTGGTGATGGAGTAGATTACAGTGAGCTTTTTGACAGTAAAGAAATATTTACAACAATCGAGGAAGCTTGTAAACTAAGGGGGAGGCGGTTCCGGCGGCCGCCCTCTCGTTGAGTCGGGCAGCTCCCGCAGACGCCCGACCCAAAAATGTTTTTTTTAAATTAATTGAAATAAACAAGGTAATTTACCAGATGTGAGTAATCAGGGGTCTCCGCTGGTTCTTTTCCTGGCCTCCGAGACATTTTATGTGGTGAATAGAAGAGTGATATGAAGAGAAAGTTGTGTTAAAAGAGTGAAATGAAGAGTTATATTAGTAGAAAGGGTAGAAAGACAAAATGGTAATCTTACGGGCGATTTAAGTAGTTTTACGGCGACGAATAACAGTTCAGTATTTGATAAATACAATATTCATGTTTTGCATGCATATCTACTTTAAAAGTAATTATCTTATACATATAGATATGTGTCACATATATAAGGTAGTACCAGCAAAACTTGAAGAAAAACTCATAACAACATATCTCAACTCATGGAAATCGTAATATTAGTCGACAAGTAGTGGTAAGAAAGCGCAAATGCTACACTTTTAAATTTCATCTACGTTTTATATGGCACGCTAGATTTTGATTAAACATTCCCACAGTTAGACTTTCAAATACTAGAAGAAGAAAAATTATTACGTGAGGTTGGTTGGAGTGGTTGGATGGCGACTCCTTTGCTTATACAATCTTTTGTCTTCATCCTATCTACCCCGTAACAATCAATGACCTTCTTAATCTCTTGTCTAAGAACATTAACTACAGAGTGTGAAGAACAAAATCTACGTGACGACATTTAATTCCCACCACACATGTATCACGTTAGCCCTAGAATAATATAGGAATTGTACTGGCTTCATGCGATAACCTATAGGTTGTGCTACAATGAATACGCATGTCTACCTTCGTACAGTTCACCGGTGTAAGTGTGAATGTGCTTGAGGCAACAAGATTGCTTGACTTGAACGGATACTTTATGTAAAAAAAATCTCATACTTCTTAGAAGTGGTGCATCTTGGCCTCTAAATCAGGTGGGTTAAACCTGGCGAACCAAATTCGGTGGATCCAAATTGAAATTATAATTGAAAGATTCAACCCGCTTAGAAAATAAAACCAGTGAACTCGCTAAAATAAACTAATAATAAATATTATTAATATTATACACATATAATTTAACTTACCTCTGATTACTTATTATTAAACTTAAGATTAAACCTTAATCTATCAAATTACGTCATTAGTCATTACAACAAATATTGTCATATTTTTTAAGAGTTATAATCTTGAATTTTTCTTCAAAAAGATTGTTATTTACGTTATTTTTGTAATTTTTTATATAAAATAGTATTTATAATTAGTTATCAAATATGACCCGCCAACCCTCGGCTAGGAGGCAGGTCGCAAGTTAGGTCAGTTCGGGGTTGTCTAGGGTGTGTCATAACCCGACCTGTAACCTGTTATTTTCTAGCAGGTCGGGTGTGGGTTGACCCCGAACCCGACTCCTTTACATCCCTAGATGCATAAGTTAATGTTGTCTTTGGCTTACCACTTATTATCCAGAGAATTACTATTTAAAAAATATACTTTGTTTTGAAAAATGCACTTATGTTTGCAATTACTGTTAACACCATATTCATGTACTGCAATGAACGTCTGTACATATCCATTTGGAATACTTTAGAAGTTGTGTATGAGTCTCAACACTCGGACAGAGTTTTTCGTCCCAAATGAGTTTTCTGGCGTTTGAGAACATACGACTAGACTCATTTGTCATCATTCTTTTTTTTTCTGAATTGTTAAACGTCGTCCCAAAATTACTTAAATCGTCCGTATGAATTACCGTTTTGCCTTTCTCTCATTTCTACTTATATATATCTTCATTTCACTCTCCTACCACAACTCTCTCTCTTCATCTTTCTCTCATAATCATCAAGACGAATGTCTCGGAGGCCAGGAAAGTAGCCAGCGGATGCCCGGTGGACTCGAATCTCATAAAATTTCCCATTTATTTTAAGTTTTTTAAAATAAAAAAAAATTAAAATAAATGGGCGTTCGTGGGAGCCTGATGAGAATTAAATTTATACCGCAAGTGCACGGCGTCAATGAAGATGTGGCAAGTACGGGTCGAACACAAGGAGGGAGAGATATAGTTATTTTTGTGATTTTCGATTTAGGAAAGAAAGAGAGAGAAATAAGTTTGGTTTGACATTTTTGGTTTTTAATTATCTAAATCAAGAACAACAAAAATTAAAAAAAAATAAAGCAAATATGGACGAGTGTCCAGCGGGTGGAGGTTTAGATGTCGGGTTTTGTTTAGAGAAATCTAAAACTTATAATAAATCACATTAATTATAAAGCATTACATGATAAATGATTCAACATAAAATCAAGTAATCAAAATATACTAACACGAAATTAAAATAATAACATCATTTTTGTTCTCATCACCCTAAATCCATCACCCTCACCCTTTGGAGAGAGTTAGAAACTCATGGATGGAGGGAAGGAGAAGGGGTCCTAGAGAAACTACAAAAGAAAACTAAAAACACAGAAATAAACCAACAGAATTTTATTACTAAAGTATGGAATAAAAACTAAGACCCGTTTCAATACATGATTCGGCCTTATTTATAGCATCAACCGGGGATCCCAATACATAAAAGAAAAGTACACGCGTCAATACAACATTGGTAAAATTTTGAACGCACGGATCGAGGTGCACTCAAAATTTTGTACATGGGGTGTGGCGGAATCGCCACCTTTTTGGCTCAGATTCGATCCGGATTTTTCCTGTGTGTTTATGGTATGATTTAAATGTCATTTGAGCGTCTGCATTGATTTCTTTCCTTTCTTTTGAGCTCCGAATTTATTTCTTCATATATTTGGAGATCCAAATTGATTTTTCTTTAGAACTTCTCCAAAATAATATTTTGGTACTTTAATTTGCAGTCGGGTCCTTGGCTTTTGCAATTAGGTCCTGGCTACTTTTGTGCTTAAGTCCTTGGCTTTTTTGTAATTAGGTCTTTGAATGCTTTTATGCTTGGATGGACTTCCATTTGAATCCCGATAATCTTGAACTTGGTCTTTATGACAGAAATGAGTCTCTTGCACGCGTTTATGCTCGGGATATGGGTAATTTGTATTCAGGTCCCTGTATTCTGTAAATAAGACTAAACACATACCTTAATATCATTTATTGATATAAAATTAATCTAAATGAAAGACAAATGATGCAATGTATGCAATGCATCAAATACCCCCACACCTAGATTTTGCTAGTCCCTAGCAAAATAGAATATAAGAAAAATGAAAACAGGGAAATCCTAACTCACTTTCGTAGGAATCACGGTTGCACTTAGCTTGTGCAACAAGCCTTTCAACCCCTAAGTTTCCTTAGGGGACGAGTTTTGTCTCGTGAGGGTTTTCAGTTGACACACCCACAAAGTCTTAATTCAATATTTCATTAATAACTCTCAATATCTCCACTTCAACCTTATACATCTCACTTAGAATTCTTGCACGCTCATTATATAAATCTAGCTCATAAACAATCTGACTTGGTCTTCATTCCTCCAATATTCACACCACTAACCCTTCTACACATGTTATCACTTAAATTATTTTGCACGCCTTCTCTGGTGGTGAAGTATCATTCGGATCAACCATGACATGGATCATTCTTCTAACTTTGGGCCTTGAGTATATTTTTTCCCGTGATTCAACACATTTGCTTTTTCTGACACTTTTACCTTTTTTTGCATTCGTGTAGCGAGTTTGGTCGATAATCCCGAGCTGGCAGACTCAAGTTACTGGGTTTTAAGATACCCCTGCGGACCAATGACTCGAAGGCTTAGGCTTTTGTAATCATTTTGCAAAATGTGCTTTCCTGACTTTATTCATTTATTTATTTTTTACTTTTATTTTCCTCAAGGCTTAATTGCTATTAGAAGTCCACACTTCCCGGTATATTTTCCTCAACCTCTGCTTTTTATCAACCACTTCAAAGATTTGATTCATCCAATTTAAGTACATACATGTCTTAAAGGGTAATGGGTTATTTCTTTGGAACTTGGATTTATGTCATAGTTTCTACAAACAGAACTATATAATAAGGAACAAAAACTCAATGCAATTTGTACACGGGTTTGGCAGTTCATTCTTAAGCTATGTCATGGAACATTGAATTTTTTTTTTAAAAACAAACAGATAGATAGATATATAGATAGATAAACACCCCCCAACACCCTAAATCATGCATTATCCTCAATGTATGCAAAGATAAAGCAAATGCACTTATTACCTGAGTCAACTTGCGGTAGAGGGATTGATTTTTCTCAGAGTCAACCATAGTCAGAACTGGATTGAATGTCACCATGTTGGTGCATGTATCCAGTTAAATTGTTCCCCATGTTGCCCTGAGGTAAAGATTTCATACCCCTCACATGTGTTGGTTCTCTCATTTGCTCGAGTGATGGTGGTTGGGTAGATGAATTTCTCCCCCTTTTCTCACTTTCTTTTTGATTTTGTGATGATTTATTTGATTCAGAAATCTTATAGATACGCGATCTCATCACAACATCACTTTGATTGCATACTATTTCTGGTTCATTATCAACATGAAAGATATTAAATTCAGCATTTAAGTTTCCAAAAGATAGTTGCATGAGCCCATTTCGACAATTTATCAAAGCTTCAGAAGTGGCTAAAAAGGGTGCCTAGTATTACAGGGATTTGTCTCTTAGGATCGACAACAGGTTCAGTGTCTAGAACGACAAAATCCACTGGGTAAATGAAGTCACCAACCTTAATCAAAACATCCTCTACTACACCTCTTGGTTTCTTAACAGAGCAATCAACAAATTGAAGGGTTGTCTTAGAGGGTTTTAGTGGACCAAGGTTTAGTTGCTCATAGACAGAGAACGGGAGTAGGTTTACACTAGCACCACGGTCTAGAAGGGCTTTGTTGATAAAAGTATCTCCTATCGCACATGAAATTGTGGCACACCCAGGGTCTTTATACTTTATAGGAGATGAGTTTGACAGAATAGAGCTTATGTTCGCAGTTAAGAATGCCCTCTTTGGTACGTTCGTTTTTCTCTTCTTAGTGCACAAATCCTTTAAGAATTTAGCATAAGCAGGTATTTGTTGAATCATATCTAGGAGTGGAATATTCACCTTAACTTGCTGAAATACTTCCAAGATTTTCTCCATTTGTGCACTTGAGTTCTTCTTGAGTCTATTAGGGAATGGGGCTTTAGGAACATAGACTCGCTCAGGTTGAGCTATAGGGTCAGGTTGAGTATGTGGGTTGGGCTTTTCAAATTGGACTTCAGGTTCAATGGTCAGGTCACATGTGGGTGCCTGATGGCTAAATGGATTAGGGGCTCTAGGATTACCACATTGTTATCAACTTGTTTCCCAAACCGTAATGATACAACTGCATTTATTTGTTGGAACGGTCCCTCCTCATGAACCATTTGAACCGGTCTAGGGTTGTTACTTCCTAGAGGTGGTTGATAGGGCTGATATTCATTATTAGATCTTGGATTCACCTCAGGTTGACTTGGAAACTGACCATTTTCTCTTTCACCTACTATTTGTGCTAATTGGCTGACTTGTATTTCTAGCCTTTGGAAGGATTGGGTGGTTGTTTGCATAAAAGTCTTAACCAAATTTTCCAAGCTTGTCAATCTAACATCATAATCTCCATTGTTACTAAACCCAGATGATGTATTATTTTAGTTATACGGGTTTGGTTGTTGTCTAGGAGGTTGACCTTGTTGGTTCCATGACAAATTGGGATGATTACGCCAACCCAGGTTATAGGTTGATGTGTATCGGTCATTTCTAGAATGGTTAAATGCGGCATTAACTTGTTCCAAGTCCGCACAATCCCTCATTGTATGACCAGTTTGACCACATCTAGAGCAAGGGATAGAAGATGATTGATTCACTAGGGGTCGGGTTTTTAGCTCTAGACTTTCCATTCGACGCATAAGGGTAGCTAGTTTTGCTTCAACAGCTACAGTGACATCTACAGCTAAGACACCTGGTTTGGGTTGACTTGCTATTCTAGATCCAATACTCGGGTTATTCGGTGTTGTAGCATTGTCCCATTGCATACTATTTTCGGCTAAATCCTCAAGAAAAGTCCAAGCATCATTCTCATTTTTGGACATGAAGTTTCCTTGGCTTACAGATTCTACCATACCCCTAGATGTAGGTGTCAATCCCTCATAAATAATTTGGCACAATTGCCATCTTGGAATTCCATGATGAGGGCATTGGGTCAACAGACTTTTAAATTTTTCTAAATAGGAATAGAACGGTTCGCTCTCAGATTGAACGAATGCAACAATTTCATTCCTAATCCTAATAGTCTTATGGTTGGGGAAATATTTCTTTAAGAACACTTGAACAAACTCGGCCCAACTCCTAATAGATCTTTCGGCTAAACTATATAGTCATTTCTTATCGTCATCCTTCAGTGCTACAGGCACGAATTTAAGACGCACTGCCTCCTCAGAGATATGCTTTGCATAAGAGAGCATATTTCCTCAAATTCTCTAAGGAAGAGATATGGGTCTTCCTTAGAGGTGAACTTGGGCAACATATTCATGTATTGTGCCTTCAGTTCGAAGTTCTGACCCGTTATGGTGGGCATAACGATGCATGATGGCTGAGCAGCCATCGTTGGGTAGCACCGATCCCTCAAAGTCCTAGGTGGTGCAACAGGTGGGTCCACTACATTCTCACCCATTGGATCCGGGTGAGGTGGTGCAACAGGTGGATTGGGACTAAGCTCCAGACTGGAATCTAGATGAACTCGTGAGAGTTGATTGCTCAAGTCCCGAACCCAAATCTGAGTGCACCGGTTTGAATCAATTTTTGAATTCAAATTTAAATTTCAAATTCAAATTCAAGAATCAATTGATTTTTTTTAAATGGAAACAAACAATAGAATGGGGAAAGATGAGAAAGGAATCCTAATCTAGAGAATTGAGATGAGAAGAGAAAGAAGACTCAGATGAGAAGGGAAACTTAACTCTAAAAGATAGATAAGAGGGTTGGTCAGAAGTTTCCTAAACAAGCACGGTTCAAACAATCCTAGACCTAATGTCGCTTAAATCTAGACGACTCCTAACTGGTTGAGTCGAATTGGTTCGCTTGATTCACCTCCCTCACTAATCAATCCAAATTGGTCAGGCAGTGTATAGCTAGTGGGGGCGCTTCCGACAGAGTCGGTGCCAATTAGACAACCACTTCGCTTGGAAGGCTTACGTCAACACAAAAATACTTTCTAGACACCAAATTAAATTCGATCAGCTTCAAGTCATAGCAAGTCAAACCAATATTCTCCTTAATTGAGTCTGAGTCCTTAGGGGCCAATGTCTAATTGATTTTAATTTTAAGGCTTGGGTGACACTTTAGGATTGTGATTTGTGGGCCACGGAAAGGTGATGAAATCCCCACCGTATCTTTTCCTACGGAGTTGCCCTTAAGATAGTTTAACTTAAATCTAGCAAAGATAGTCAAACATTGGTCTTTCATTGGGGGACAATTGCAAGGTTGTATGCAAATTAAATTATATGCTTAAATGCAATCGATAAAAACCACGCACGTACCTTGCCTCCAACACTCTTCAACAAAAAATAATTTGCAAGAATTTAGCAAGAATAATGCAAACAAAACACTATATGATGCATGCACTAAGCCTTTCTAATTTTACCAGTTTTTAGGTCAGAGTTTAATTATTGTCAATTATGGAATTTGAGCCTAACACGTGCAGTTCTACCAAAAAGGAAATTTTCTGAAACTAGAAATTACGAGGAAAAAGGTAACAAAGTTTACCTACGCACGCTCAGTCGGGTTCACCGCCCGCTCTCGAAAATTTCCAGTTGCTCTACTCGTCCACCCAGACATGGAGACGACCCCAGAGAAATTTGAAGCCCAGATGCTTCAGACGTGCGGTGGACTCGCCGCGAATTCTTCTTTGGGTGCGGCGATTTCGCCGCCCTTCTTGCTCTGAATGTGCCCGGATTTCGCCGCGCACTCTGTTGTCTCCTGAAACGCAAACCCAAATAGTTAGATCGCGCACACGATAAACAGAATAGAATCGAAATCACCAAAAATAAACAAAATCTTCGTCGCCTCCCCGGCAACGGCGCCAAAAACTTGATGAGAATTAAATTTATACTGCAAGTGCACAACGTCAATGAAGACGTGGCAAGTACGGGTCGAACACAAGAAGTGAGAGATATAGTTATTTTTGTGATTTTTGATTTAGGAAAGAAAGAGAGAGAGAAATAAGTTTGGTTTGAGATTTTTGGTTTTTAATTATCTAAAGCAAGAACAACAAAAATTAAAAAGAAAATAAAGCAAATATGGATGAGGGTCTAGTGGGTGGAGGTTTAGATGTCGGGTTTTGTTTAGAGAAATCTGAAACTTATAATAAATCACATTAGTTATAAAGCATTACATGATAAATGATTCAACATAAACTCAAGTAATCAAAATATACTAACACGAAATTAAAATAATAACATCATTCTTCTTCTCATCACCCTAAATCCATCACCCCCACCCTTTGGAGAGAGTTAGAAACTCATGATTGGAGGGAAGGAGAAGGGGTCCTAAAGAAACTACAAAAGAAAACTAAAAACACAGAAATAAACCAACAGAATTTTATTACTAAAGTATGGAATAAAAACTAAGACTTGTTTCAATACATGATTCAGCCTTATTTATAGCATCAACCGGGGATCCCAATACATAAAAGAAAAGTACACGCGTCAATACAACATTGGTAAAAATTTGAGTGCACGGATCGACTTTTGTGCGGCTAATCCGCCGTATTTTGTACATGGGGTGCGTTTATGGTATGCTTTAAATGTCCTTTGAGCGTCTGCATTGATTTCTTTCCTTTCTTTTGAGCTCCAAATTTATTTCTTCATATATTTGGAGATCCAAATTGATTTTTCTTTAGAACTTCTCCAAAATAATATTTTGGTACTTTAATTTGCAGTCGGGTCCTTGGCTTTTGCAATTAGGTCTTGACTACTTTTGTGCTTAAGTCCTTGTGTTACAACCCTAAACCGGATTAGGGGTTAATGGGTGGTTAAGATGGTATTTTGCATGGGGAAGAGGTGCAGCACAGTTGTGTGCGTGGGGAAGGAGGAGATATGTGGTGTAGGGTGCTGGAGTGGAGGCTGGTTACTGTGCGCGCGTGGGAGAGAGAGTGTTGGTTGGGTTTATGTATTGTTTTGTTCTATCTCTCTGTCACTTACACTCATCTCATTCCTTTCCTTGTGCGGCGACCAGAGGAGGCGGAGGCAAATCCAAATCCAGCGGAGGTTGTGCAAGGAGGCGAGCTCGCGAGGTGATCTCCGGAGGCGACGTACGCGAGCGAGGATCCGGCGGGTTCGTCGTTTTCTTTGAGGTATGTCGACTTGTTAGTGTGGTTTTGGTTGTTCACCCAAGTGTGGGGGAGGCGTTGGTCGGCCGGGAGAGGTCGGAGACCTCTCCGGCGGCGTGTTTCTTCGTGAAACCTCGGCTGGCGCGAGGTGGAAGACGACCAACGGTCGACCGGTCCCTTCGGGCGGTCGACCGGTAGTGCATATTGCTGGTGAGTTGGGCCTCTCTGTCTGTTTTCGGTCGACCGGGTCCTTGGGACGTTCGACCGGAACTTAAGTGCACTGTTTTATTATGTTTTCTTGTTCGACCGTTGCATGTTGCGTTCGACTGATTATATGACGTAGAATATTAGGTTGACCTTGTCTATTTTCGGTCGACCGAGACCCCTGAGTCGGTCGACCGATAATGTTGATTTTGATGTTGACCAGACTCTGGATTTTGACCTCGTTCGGTCGACCGGTTTTAGACGTTTGTTCGACCGTTAGGGATTATGTTTTGAGCGCAGCGGTAGACCGTGTTAGGCGTACGGTTGACCGATTCCTTACTGGAACCGGTCGACCGAATCACCTCTTTCGGTCGACCGTTTGGGCCCAGGACAGAATTCCTGGTTCCCTTTTTGAATGCCAACTTTGTCCACGGAAACCCGTGTCCTCGTCTTGTGCGTGAGCCGGGAGGTGACGGTGGGCGCGTGTTGCGTGCCTGCCCAGGGACCGCCGTGTGGAAAAGTGTGGGTGTTCGGGACGCGTCACCTCCATGTATGGACCGTGACTAAGTTGATGGATTGATTGGACTCATTGTAGTATAGCAGGCCTGAGGGATCGCGTATCCCAATGTTTGTTGTTTGTGCGGGCACGCAACTGGCGTTGGGTGAGGTGACTACCGGCCTTCGGGCTACGGAGTTCGCTGCCCTGCTTTTATAGCGGCACGGTTGGTGTTTGCGGCTCGTGGAGCCTGATGACCTGGCAGACTTCGGTCTGGACCGTACGATGTTGTGTCGGACGTTGGTGATGGACCACCGATGCTGTGCTGGTGATGCAGCCGAGGTTGTGCCGGCGATGATGATTGTTGGGCTGAGGCTGTTCCGGCTATGTTGATTCCTCGACTAGGCACCTATCGAGATGTTGTTGTTATACCTTCTGGGCGACGACCCCGTTGGTCCCCGTGGCTCCGACCACAGTGATTTGCAGATCTGTATTCTATCGGCCCGCAGACGTGACAGAGGCTCCCTGCCGAACCCTTGAGTAGTGTAGCCGCGTGTGGGGGGTGCGATGTCGCGTGCTGTAAGACTGCATGTGCCTGCAGTAGGTCTCCTCGGGAGACCCGATGTTGACTGTCGGACTGATGTCCTGTTTTACCCTTCGGGGGAACTGTTTTCCTTTCTGTTGATGCCATGACATGCTACTAGAATGATAGGTTCATTTGCGTAATGCATGCATATAGGTGAGTTGGCATACGGGGTTTCCTTCTGGAAACTCAGGCATTGTTGTTATATATTTTTCAGGACCGCAGTAGGTCCAGTTGGGTGGTGATCGGAGGGCACGCGCATTTTGGAGTTGGGTCCTCTTCTCGGACCGCTGATGTCGACATGATTACGTTTTCTCTTCTTTTGTCGTTTTGTTGTAATCATGTATCATTTTGACAAACTCTGATGTAATTTTGGTGCACCGCTATTTGTTTTATGAGAAGTAACAGTCCCGTCTTTGATTATTGAGTTCATTTGTCTTGATTATAAATTTTTAAATTTCCGCTGTTTCGGGATGTTACACCTTGGTCTTTTTGTAATTAGCTCCTTGAATGCTTTTATGCTTGGATGCATTTCTATTTGAAACCCGATAAACTTGAACTCGGTCTTTATGATAGAAATGAATCTTTTGCACGCGTTTATGCTCGGAATGTGGGTAATTTGCATCCAGGTCCCTGTATTCTGTAAATACGACTAAACACATACCTTAGTAGCATTTATTGATATAAAATTAATCTAAATGAAAGACATATGATGCAATGTATGCAATGCATCAGAGCCCGCCCCCAATGGGGTGAGCGTCTGTTGGAGATCCCCCAAGGGGGTAGAAGTCTCCCGCAAATGCCTCTCCCATCTTTTTATTTTTTTTATAAGTAATAATTAGTATTAATTGATAATTAGTTAAAAATAATTAGTAAATTTATTAATTTACATGCTTAAATCCATTTAACATTTTATTTCTAATATTTAATTAATAGTCATCGGGTTACCGTGGAGGAAGAGAAAATCCATACATTTACGCGTTGTACATGCTTACGAAGAGGATTCGGCACCTCGTCATCCACGTAGACCGGGTATATCTGCTTCGGTTAGGAGGGAGAGAGATAGTTTACGTCGTCGTAAGACACGTGAGGATTCTTTCGACGACGAGGAGGATTCAGATGAGATGGAGAGTGACAAAAAGAGTGATGATGGGGGACAATATGAGTTGGAGCGGCAGGAGGAGGCGAGGCAGCAATATGGTAGAGGACGAGAGCGACATGGTAGTTCTTCTGCTGAGTGGGTCATTCAGAAGGGTAGATGTGGTAGGCTTGTGACCGGTGATTCGAGTTCGTGCATTGCAGATGCCCGAGCTCAGAAGAAGAGGGTTGAGGACGATTCTCGGATCATGAATGGTGTGACGTCCGGTGGTCCTTTAGATGGCAGCACCATTCCAAGTTTTGTAGGCCACCTCGCCAGACGCATTTAGGAGGGCGAGGATCAAAAGTTTCTTAAGTGTCATAATCGGCACAAAGCATGTACTACATTGCTGGGGTGGCACTCAGTTTTGAGCGATGATGTCACGGGGGCCATTACTGATAGCGGATTGGGTCACTTGTCTTACAGCATGCTCCCATGCCTTGACATGCCGTTGATTTCCACGTTTGTGGAGCGATGGCATCCTGACACCAACACTTTCCACTTGCCTTTCGGAGAGATGATGATCATGTTGCATGACGTCTTCCAAATTCTGCGTGTTTTTGTTGAGGGTCGTATGGTCAGTGCTCAGGCATCGACGCCTAAGCTGAAGAGTTATGTATCAGAGTTGCTCGGGGTGAGCGTCGATGGTCTTGGGACGGTTAGCCCATTTATGAGTGGCGGTGGTGTTAGCATCGATGTTGTTGACGACGTTTGCATATGGGGACGACCACCGCGGACTGAGGATACACAGTTGAGTGCCTACTTGTTCTTACTGCTCGGATGTGTCTTGTTTGTCGACAAGAGCGGTTGCAAAGTCAGACCACGCGACGTATTGGAGGCTAGAAACCCATATACCACTGGTCAGTACTCATGAGAGTCGGCGACGTTGGCATACTTGTATCGCCAGTTGGGGATAGCGAGTCATGCTGATTGTTCTGGTATTGCGGGTTGTCTGCGCTGCTTCAGGCTTGGATATATAAGTACTTTCCTCCTTTGCGCTCGCATCAGGAGTGGAAAATCATTGAGTCGGGTCATCCTCGTTTGCGTATGTGGGTTGTCCAGACTGAGGATAGGAGTGATGGGCGACTTCATTCCATTCGTAGATGGCTAGATCAGATGACTGCATCGCAAGTATAAAACTCTATATCATTCATGTTTATTTAAATTTTCTTTTTATTATTATTAACGTGTAAACATTTAGATAGAGTGGTTGCCCTACGGTTCTGAGCCTGTTGCGGCTGTGTTGAGGACTTTATTGATGGGCGTTATTAGTTATCGGGATATCATGGAGCCTTATTTGCCTGACCGCGTCCTGCGTCGGTTAGGGTACATTCAGGTTATCCCGGTTGACATCCCGACGACAGAGCATGCAGTGCGGTCTGCGATTGCGATGTCGTACGACGTCAGGTACAACGCTTCAACCGCGGAATCAGTTTGGAGGACATTTCCGAGAGCAGGTCGACTTCACCTTGGCGATATCACAAGTAGCCATGACCCCTCCACTTGTCATGCAGATTATTTGGATTGGTTCGGTAGGTACTCACATCCAGTTCTCGTGTGTGGTACCACCCCGAGACCTGATAGAGCGCTGGATAGGACATGTGGCGATACAAAAGGTTTTACAAATTATTTTTAATTTGTAATGTATATTTTGTTTTTATTGTTAGTGTACGTTATTTTTATGTTATATACAGTGGATGAGTAGGGCGATACAGGTTGTGAAGCCATTCTTGACTTACAGGGACCTGATGCCAAACGAGGAGACGAGATCTGCATGTGTAGATTGGGATGACCTCGTACATGAGTGGAACAGTCAGTTGGGCATTTCTGACAATGATTCAGATGATGAGATGTATTTGGCTTGTACATTATTTATTTTATTATATGTTGAACTATACTACATGTATTGGTATTTAGTTATTTATTGTACTCTTATTATTTATTTCTGACGAACATATTTTCTCCCTATTTGTTTATTTGTTGTACTTTTATTATTTATTTCTCACGAGCGTATCTTAAACTTATTTGGTATATGTAATGTGATTTAAATTTAAAATCCGATCAAAAAACAACACGATATAAGTACAAATACACGATATAATCGCAGATAGATTATACACAAAAAATACAATAATTTAACAAATACATTACAAATTACAATCAAAATGTACTACGGCACCGGTCCCAATACGCTCTACTACTTTCGTACTCTTTCTCCCATCCAGCAACACTCTCATCTAGCATTTGAAACAACAGGGTCGCTATATGAGGTACTGGGAATCCCTCAGCTAATTCTAAGTGAATGAAATGTTTGTAACTCCCTAAATGAGCAATTATCAACTCTTTGTTGGCTTTTTGGCCTTAATCTATGTTTTGATGATTTAATCTACCTAATTTTAATTATGATCATGTAGAGTAGCACACATATTGCATTGCATATATATTGCTTTGTGCTAACCTCTACAGGTGATCAAGACTTAAGGAAGAAAGGAAAATCAAGTCAAGACATGTAATCAAGCTCTTTTGAAGACATGTATTTTGTATTTTCTTCGAGTCTTAGGAACATGTGTAAATTGAGCATACATGAGCTAAAATCAACTCAAACACATACTAGGTTCATTATAGAAGTCACACACGAAATTTCACATAATTTGGACTTCAATAGATCACCCAAACTTAGACCGGAAAACACTAAACCTGAACCCAAACTGTCTGCCCACTTTCAGTCGACCGATACACACCGTTCGGTCGACCGGAGGATCAATTATCATGTTTGTGTTTTCACTGCCAGGTTTCGGTCGACCGTGTGAACTTATTTTTTCGACCGTTAGTTTTGTCGTATATACCCAACGGTCGTATTCGTATTAAACCAAAAATACCCCCATATACTTTTTCATGTATCGATCGACCGAGGACCTTGTTCGGTCGACCGAATGCCTGTCTCTTGACAAACCCAAATCTCCTGGAGGAAATCGGTCGACCGCTAGACCTTGGCTCGGTCGACCGAATAGATCATTGTTTGTCAACCACATAGTTCTTGGTGTAAATTGGTCGACCGAACCCTATTCGGTGTTTGACCGATCACTTAAGTGTACCAGAGTCTTAGTGTTGACCGAACTGTGTTCAAAACTGCCTAACGGTCGACCGTTCATCCCAATCCGGTCGACCAAATTAACTCAGAATTGGGTCCTGCGAGTTTCTGTTTTGTGTATCTTACACCAACACTCACCCAATCAACCCCAACGGATCTATTCTCTCTAATGCCTATATAAAGAGTTGTAAAACACATTTTAACACAACTCTCCCACTACTACTTGTCCAATAAATTGGAGAGAAACTCCCAAGCTCAAATTTCCCCAATCCAACACTCCAAGCCTACACTTCCACACCTTAGCATCGATTCCATATCATAAGCTAAGTGTGCTCAAGTTTAGAGAGAGTGTTCCACTCAAGTTTTCGTTTGTGAAGAAGCAAGGACTTCGGTGAAAGCCCGAAGTGTTCCTCTCGCATTGTGAGAGAAGAAAGTCAAGCAAGTGAGGGTGTTTGCGGTGCTTGTTTTGTAAAAGGCTTTCTCTCCCGGCCCGGAACGGGGAGTGGATAGTGAAGTCGTGAGCGGAGCTTGAAGTGTTGAGCGGAGCTTGCAAGAAAGGACGTAGGCGGTGGCCGAACCTCTGTAAAACCCCCGTGTCCATTGTGGTTTGCATTTTCCCTTTACTTGCTTGTTTAGTTTAAATTCCGTTGCACATATCTTTGATTGTTAAACGAGTAGGTAATTAAGGTAAAAGTGATTAGTATTGTAGACCCTCTCGATCCTACACTCTCTTCATGGCTTCTCATGGTAGACGGACTCTCCCAAGGTAGCATTGTAATACACGGGTACAACGAATCATCCGTTCCCACTGAGAAATGCATAACTACACACTTGTAAAAATTGGCAATTGGGAACAAGTTGCACCAAACCTCCATATAAATGTGTCTCTGATTGGGATTATCAACCGGGAACTTCTCATTTACCGCCAACAAGATGTGACGTGGTTTCTCTTGTGCCTCAGTTATATCACGAACAATTTTTTGGCATCTGGACTAAGATCACTGATTTGTCGGTGACCCTATGAATAAACTGCAAGTCTGTGGTTGTGCTAACCATGAGTACTATTAGAAAATACGACTCATCCATCACGGTCCCGAGAACCCATTTCATTTATGTGATCGCATCTCAGATAACATTCCCTCTGATTATCTGCATGTGATTTATATGATGATATTACCAAAAAAAACATCTCTGATGGCAACTTGTTTTGCCCATTTATTCGCGTCATCGATTGTTAGAAATACTTGTGTACTTACAAAAAGATGATTGTAATCTACTTCATCCCCACCGAAATCTTGCAACAGAACCTGAAATAATTTAAAATAACACAACATAAAATAAAATAAAATAAAATAAAAACATTTTCGTTGACGCTCGGTATGAAAAATAAATTTGCTGGACTTACTTCACCAGATCCGGACGCTTCGCCAGACATTTTCGTGGTGTTGGTACTGGTAAAGTGAGGAAAACATAGATAAAATTCTTAGTTTCAGAGATGGGACGAAATGAGTATTAAATGAATTTTGAAGGGCAAAATAGTAATTACACGAGCGATTTAAGTAATTTTGGGACGATGAATAGTAGTTCCCTTTTTTGATATGATAATCTATTCACAATTTCACACCCAAACAAAAAGCTAAGATTTACACTCCAAAAATTCTCAAATGCACAAAAAGTTAAATATCTTTTAAATACAACTTTTAATAATCCTAGACTCAAAAGCTGAATGTGTCAAACGGAACCTACAACAAACAATTATAGGTTTGATTCAAGACCATAACACTAGTAGCATTGGTAGTGATTTTGCATTAAATCCCTCTCCTTTTATCTTCTTCTATCATTTATGAAGGGACCAAAACTCCAAGTCTTAAGTTGCCTCACTTGTGGTCCACAATGATCAATCACAACTATGCTAACTAGGATTAATAGTAACGTCCCCGAAAACAGCGATAAATTTAAAATTTTAAAACACAGATTCAAATCAACAAACACGAGGACGATACTCATATAACCATCAGGGTCAACCTCCTAGACAACAACCAAACCCGTATAACCAAAATAATACATCATCTGGGTTTAATAACAATAACGATCATGAGGTTAGGTTGACAAGCTTGGAAAATTTGATGAAAACCTTTATACAAACAACCAACCAGACCTTCCAAAGGCTAGAGACACAAGTCAGCCAACTAGCACAAATAGTAGGTGAAAGAGAAAAGGGTCGGTTCCCAAGTCAACTTGAGGTGAACCCTAGATCTAATAATAATTCATATCAATCCTATCAAGCACCTTCAGGAAATAACAACCCTAGACCGGTTCAAATGGTTAATGAGGAAGGACTGTTCCAACAAATAAATGTTGTAGTATCATTACGGTCCGGAAGACAGATTGATAATAATGTGGTAAATCCTAGAGTGTCCAATCAATCTAGCCATCAAGCACCCACATATGACCTGACCATTGAACCTGACGTCCAATCTGAAACGCCCAACCCACCTACTCAACCTGAACCCATAGCTCAACCTGAACCTGAGCGAGTCTATGTTCCTAAAGCTCCATTCCCTAATAGACTCAAAAAGAACTCAAGTGCACAAATAGAGAAAATCTTGGAAGTATTTAAGCAAGTTAAGGTGAACATTCCACTCTTAGACATGATTCAACAAATACCTGCTTATGCTAAATTCTTAAAAGATTTGTGCACTAAAAAGAGAAAAACGAACGTACCAAAGAAGGCATTCTTAACTGCAAACATAAGTTCTATTTTGTCCAACACATCTCCTATAAAATATAAGGATCCTGGATGTCCCACAATTTCATGTGTAATAGGAGATACTTTTATCAACAAAGCCCTTCTAGACCTTGGTGCTAGTGTTAACCTACTCCCGTACTCTGTCTATGAGCAAATGAACCTTGGTCCACTAAAACCCTCTAAGACAACCCTTCAATTTGCTGATTGTTCTATTAAGAAACCAAGAGGTATAGTCAAGGATGTTTTGATCAAGGTTGGTGACTTCATTTACCCAGTGGATTTTGTCGTACTAGATACTGCACCTGTTGTAAATCCTAATCGACAAATCCCTGTAATTCTAGGCAGACCCTTTTTAGCCACTTCGGAAGCATTGATAAACTGTCGAAATGGGCTCATGCAATTATCTTTTGGGAACTTAAAAGCTGAATTTAATATCTTTCATATTGATAGTGAGCCAGAAATAACATGCAATCAAAGTGATGTTGTGATGAAATCGCGTATCTATAATATTTCTGAATCATCACAAAATCAAAAAGGAAGTAAGAAAAAGGGGAGGAATTCATCTACACACCTACCGTCACTCGAGCAAATAAGAGAACCAATTTATGTGAGGGGTGTGGAACCTGTAACTCAGGATGCTCATTGCAACATGAGGAACAATTCAACTGGATACATGCACCAATATGGTGTCATTCAATCCAGTTCTGACTATGGTTGACTTTGAGCAAATTCCATCCGTCCACCGCAGTTCATCAAGGTAATAAGTGCATTTGCTTTATATTTGCATACATTGAGGACAATGCATGATTTAGGTGTGGGGGGGTGTTTATGTATATATTTATCTATATATTCTGTCTTTTATTTAAATAAAAAAAATAAATAAAAAAAAATTAATGTTTCATGACATAGCTTAAGATTGAACTGCTAAAACCCGTGTACAAATTGCATTGAGTTTTTGTTCCTTATTATATAGTTCTGCTTGTAGAAATTGTGACATAAATCTAAGTTCCAAAGAAATAACTCATTGCCCTTTAAGACATGTATGCACTTAAATTGGATGAATCAAATCTTTGAAGTGGTTGATAAAAAGCAGAGGTTGAGGAAAATATACCGGGAAGTGTGGACTTCTAATAGCAATTAAGCCTTGAGGAAAATAAAAATAAAAATAAAGGAATAAAGTGAAGAAAACACATTTTGCAGAATGATTACAAAAGCCCAAGCCTTTGAGTCACTGGTCCGTAGGGGTATCTTGAAACCCGGTAACTTGAGTCTACCAGCTCGGGATTATCGACCAAACTCGCTACACGAATGCAAAAGGGTAAAAGTGTCAAAAAGCAAAGCTAAAAGAAAAGAAAAGAAAAAAAAATAATAATACTCAAGGCCCAAAGCTAAAAGAATGATCCATGCCATGGTTGATCCGAATGATACTTCACCACCAGAGGAGGCGTGCAAAATAATTCAAGTGATAAACATGTGTAGAAGGGTTAGTGGTGTGAATGTTGGCGGAATAAAGACCAAGTCATATTTTTAATGAGTTAGATTCATATAATGAGCATACAAGAATTCTAAGTGAGATGTATAAGGTTAAGGTGGAGATATTAAGAGCTATTAATAGAATGTTGATCTAAGACTTTGTGGGTGTGTCAACTGAAAACCCTCACGAGACAAAACTCGTCCTCTAAGGAAACTTGGAGGTTTAAAGGCTTGTTGCACATGCTATGTGCAACCGTGATTCCTACGAAAATGAGTTAGGATTTCCCTGTTTTTATTTTTCGTATCTTCTGTTTTGCTAGGGACTAGCAAAATCTAGGTGTGGGGGTATTTGATGCATTGCATACATTGCATCATATGTCTTTCATTTAGATTACTTTTACATCAATAAATGCTACTAAGGTATGTGTTTAGTCTTATTTACAGAATACAGGGACCTGAATGCAATTTACCCACATCCCGAGCATAAACGTATGCAAAAGACTCATTTCTATCATAAAGACCAAGTTCAAGATTATCGGGTTACGAATGGAAATGTATCCAAGCATAAAAGCATTCAAGTCCTAATTGCAAAAAGAACAATGACTTAAGCACAAAAGTAGCTGGGGACTTAACTGCAAAAAGTCAAGGACCTAATTGCAAATCACGAGTAGCTTTTATTCTCTTGGAGAAAATATATAGAAAAATCAATGTATATCTCCAAATATGTGAAGGAATTAATCCGGAGCTCAAAAGAATGGAAAGAATCAATCCAGACGCGTAAAGGAGGATCAAATCATACCATAAACATTCAACCAAAATCTGGACCAAATCAGAGCATGATGTGCGGCGATTCCGCCGCAGATCACACACACCATGCGGCGATTCCGCCGCCCCCTAGTCGATCCGTGTGCTCCAATTTCGTCCAGTCGTGTCTGGACACGTGTACTTTCCAATATTATACCTAGATCCCTTGTAGCAACTATAAATAGACCCGAGAACGATGTTAGAAGGGTCCTTAGTCTTTGGTGTTAGTTTTTATTCTTAATCTTAATTTTGTATTCTTCTTTTCATTAATAAAATTCTGTCTTTTATTTCTTACTTTTAGTTTTCTTTTGTAATGTCTCAAGGACCCCTTCTTCCCCCCTCTATGAGTTTCTAACTCCTTCCAAAGGGTGGAGGTGACGGATTAGGGTGAAGAGAAGATGAATGAATGTTATTATTTTAATTTCGTGTTAGTATATTTTGATTACTTGAGTTTATGTTAAATCATTTATCATGTAACGCTTTATAACTAATATGATTTATTATAAGTTTCTAAATTCTCTAATCTAAACCTTAAATCTAAACCTCCACCCGACGGAATTCACCTCTTTGTTCTTGTTTTAATTTTAATTGTTCTTGTTGTTGCTTTAGATAATTAAAACCCAAAAATCTCAAAACCCAATTTATTTCTTCCCTCCTTCTTTCCCCCAATCGAAATCACACTAATAACAAAATCTCTCCCTCCTTGTGTTCGACCCGTATTTGCCACGTCTCCATTGACGCCGTGCACTTGCGGTATAAATTTAATTCACATCAGGAGGCATGCATACACAAGTTGAACCTTAGGCTGCTCACATAAGCTGCTAAGCCATAAGCTGCTCCCACAAGCTGATACCTCAAATGCTAACACAAACTAACATATAAGTACTCACACAAGCCTTTCTACTCTGCCTCCGTAAAGGCTGGGCAAAACCTCAACTCACGGAGCCTGTCTACTTCGCCGCCATGAAGGCTAGGCAGTCTTCTTCACCCCACAAAGTGAAAGAAATGTATTCTAAGAGTTTTACTTTTATATGTCAATCATTATTAATTGAATGTAGAAATATTTTGTTCATTCATTATGATATTCATCTTTTGGAAGTGTTAAGGAAGAGGTGTTTGGTCCTTAACCATAGAGCTTTAAAAGATAATGGTTTACATAAATCAAAAGTTATTCACAATCATAGTAATTAACATGGAACATTAATTACCGAGATAAGAATATCGTGTTGGTAATCGATTGTTGTAACTCTACAAATAATTGACGACACGAGTATATGAAAGAGGAAAATGGTTACTTTTATATATTAAATAGACCTAACAAGTAAAACATTATGGAACTGTGTCTCGTGTCATTAATGTTTTACTATGTCTTGGGTCCTAAGAAATGAGACTTATATCTTTTCACTCTAGAAGTGCTTGATTTGATTATTGTCAAAAGCTATCAATGAGTATAGTGATAAAGACGATAGTTGGTTGAACATGACTTGTACTGGAAAACATAGTTAATCAAACGATTATCATTGCCCTTCTTAATTGAGTGATGATATTAGTGGGCCCCTTGATAAAGTAAAATTATAATGTGCATAATATAACTTGAGTTAAGTTACAAAGCAATAATTAGCTTAAATAGATCAAGAAATAAATATAATACAAATGTGACACATTTCTACTTTGTATATATTCTTAATATCATGAGGCAAGGAACGGACACAAGTGGTGCACTTACATCACTAAATGGATCGTGTTTAGTTCGAGTGGAACAAAGACATCTATATTAATTGGGTAACTATAATGTGTAGCAAGATACCGCTTATAGTTTGAGATATTAAGTGTTTAATATCGCTACCAATTTGGCTTAGATCCTCCTATAGCTCACACCACAAAACTAGGAAACAAGAAGCTTGATTTTGAGTTCATAAGATGTGTCGGGTTTCATATGAAAATGGACACATATGGTGAATCAATAAAATCAACATGTCATGAGAATTGACATAATTAGAATCATCGATAAATTCAGATGAGGTGTATATATTATGGGGTGTAATAATTTAATATTACATAGGACAATATATTACATATGATATGAATTTGCTAAAAATCCCAAAAGATCAAATTTTGTTGGATATAAATTCAAAATTTGACAAAAGCAAAATCAGGGTCAGCACGGTAAACCGTTTAGGGTTCGGTCGACCGAGGTGTCTCCAGAACGGTCAACCGAACAGGGAACGTATAACCCATTTGGTTGACCGAAATTGTCTAGAGTGTCTAGACAATTGGGATCGGTCAACCGGGCTTGAACGGTCAACCAAGAGAAAATATCCAGGAGCTATCTTGGGATATTTTCGGTAGACCGAACGTGACACGGTCATCCGAAGAAATTCGTCAGGAGAAATTTTGGTGGGTCAACGGCCGACCGGAGCGAGACGCGGATCGTCCGAATTTTTCCAGGGAATTTTTCTCATGTATATTTGGTCGACCGTCTAGCTCATGGTCAACCAAACATGTGTTACAACTGAATGGTTCGGTTGACCGAGAAGAATTCTCGGTGAACCGAACAACGCAATTTTTGCCTGAATTATTAAGAGAATAATTAGATCATGGGTTGGACTAATTTCAGATTTGATCAAACAATTTTGAGGATGCTTATGTGGCAATTTGGGATTAATTTTAGGAGAGAAAATGCAAGAGATCATTGTTGGAACGTGAGGGTATACAATTCTAATCACTTTTAACTCAATTACCTACTTGTTTAACGATCAAAGATATGCAGCGGAATTTAAAACTAAATAGGCAAGTAAGGAATAGAAAATGCAAATCACAATGGACTCAGGGGTTTTTACAGAGGTTCGGTCTCCCGCCTACGTCCTCTCTTGCAAGCTCCGCTCAACACTTCGAGCTCGCTCACGACTTCACTATCCACTCCCCGTTCCGAGCCGGGAGAGAACGCATTTACAATTTTCAAGCTCGCAAACAACCCTCGCTGAGCTTGGCTCCTCCTCTCACAATACGAGAGGGATACTTCGGGCTCTCACCGAAGTCTATACTCTTTGTCTTGAATTTAGTGAAACATTATAGTGAATTATGTGGGTTTTAAGGTCCTCAAATCTTTCACAACCGACACGACCAATACCACGACATAACGCCAAAAATAAAAACAAAACGACAACAAATATTCAAATCCCAAATCAAGCAAGAAGCTCAAAAACTATCATTCATCCTACCCAGAATACCAAAAATGTGTCAAACCACTATTCATCGGTGCAAAACATGAACCACAGCGGCCATATGGAAATTAACAAAGGAAAAAACAGAGGACACTTACAAGGTGCGCTTCCTGACCAATCCGGTGCGAGTGTGCATCTTGACGCCAATGTAGGGTAGCGAGTGGGGCTAAGGTTTCTTGAAGTTTTGGTGATGTTAAGGGGGAGATGTTGGGCTGTGATTTGCCCGTGGTGGTCGGTCGTGATTTGGGATTTCGTTGTGGTTGAGAAAGGGGGCTAGGGTTTGGATGGAGAATTGGGGTCGGGAATTTAGGGGTCAGGATTTTACCGGTCGAGAAATTAGGGGTCGGGATTTTAAGTTTTAGTTGGGTTCGGGTGGGGATGCTAATTAGCATATTAGGGTGTTGTAATTAGCATGTTAGGAGTTAACAGTTGGTAAATAACCGGACGTGATGGAGAAGGGTAACGGTGCCCGACGGATGTTGGTCCCACCGTAACGGATGGGTATGAGACCAATTATATTAGTTTTTATACGTACACGACAAATTATCTCCGAACCATGGGTATGTCGCCAATTAACATTGTTTTCATGGGTACACAAGCAAAAAAACTCATTAGAGAACCGATAGTTCATCTGATTAAACCCTTGATAAATGGGTATTGAAATAGTTTTGGATTAGCCGGTCGAACTGGTTGAACCGTTTGGTCCACCTAAGTTTTTGTACACTGAGAAGGATGGTAAATTGTTTATATTTGCTCATCGCCACGTGGCAACGACGGTCTAGACTATTTCCATAAGATACGATTGCAATTTTTTTGTAAAACTTAAGCAAATTCTATGTCAATAAATTAAGCAGAGCGAGTCTTATCAATATGTCATAAATCGGACATGGCATCACATGTTTTACTAGGGTTGTGCATCCGGTCCGGACCGGATTTTTATCCGGCGTCTGGGCCTGAGACCGGACCGAACTGGTCTGTACCGGAAACCGGATCGGACCGGTTGGATTCGGTCGGGTCCAGTCCAGAACCGGTTTTTAACCTTAAAAATTTAAAAACAAAAACAAAAACCGTACCGGTCCGAAACCGAATTTTCAAAATATTCGGACAGGAACCCGGACAGGTTGGTTCCGGTCCGGACCAAACTCGGACCGATTGGACCGGTTTTTGCACACCTCTGTGTTGTTTTACCGACACATGATAATTAAATGTTCCTTTGTTGCATTGTCACAGAAGTATTATATTTTACACTACCAACAATAAAATATGACCACTCAGTAGACAGAATAACTTTCTCTATTTTTCAACGTTTCGAAGAGGACTCTCCAGTCTCCACCTTCTAACCCATTCCCGTCCTCAGGACTCGAGACCCTGAAAGATTTTTAACCATTTCAAACCAACATTAAAACCACCAAAAACGTCTCATTGAAAATTTGAAATAGATTTGAACCATTTTACGATAAAGCAAATCAAATACTATGGAAAATATTATATAATATATAAATAATTAAATTTTGAGTTACTATAAAACTTGTTGGAAATTCATTCATTTCACGGAGTTTTCAACAGAAAGACAATTAGGTGCAATTTGTTAACACGATCCACCTTAATATATAATTGTAAAATAAAAACGTGCAAGTATTAAATTAACAAAATATTGACAAAGGGAAAGCAAGTCCAGCCATTCTTCGAAGTCATTTTCAAGCGTAGGCAAGAATTTATCATAGTATTTGCTGAAACTTTGAAAATAGAGGAGATTAGAGGGCTATAATTAAGTGTCTTTTTCAGGTAGCATTTCATTTTAGTTTCAACTAAATGGGCAAATTCTACGAGTCAACTACATTGGCCAAAGTCTATGTTTGAGAAAGCTGAAGACGAGAAATGGCTTCCCACTTATCTCACGGAAATGGATTAGACGAAAAAAAAAGTCTAAAGAGGGTTGGTGTAGTACAAATGGACTTGTTTGATCCACTCAAATTTAATCGCATCCCAAAACATTCTTTTTTTCTTCCCATGGAGAGAGACGTTCAGTTTTCTTTAGTATAGTTAACCATCTTCTTAAAGCATTAACGGCTAGATTTAATAGATAATACAGATGGCATTAATCAAGACACACGAGGGACAGTTGGACAATAGTCAATAGTCCCTAAATTTTTCTACAAACGTGTTCATACATACCATATTTCCTAAAAGTTCTCCCTGGCTAATGTCTACAAGTGGACCACACTAATTATGTCCCTCTCTCTACCACAATTTGTGACTTTTCATTTTCACTCCACAGAAACATTTCAAATGATAAAAGTCACGAATTCGCATTTAGTAGTAACCAACCTACACGGTTTTTATTAAAATCCAGCCAGCATAACATGAACCGGTACAAATCAATCACTATTAACTATAATAATGTATATTTATTGCTCGTCCACTAGGTCACGCATTGATTATCTGAACCCTTTAACAAAATATCCTAACAAATATTACACTCCAAAGACGTCATGTTTGATCCTTCGATTTGAAATATTTAAACAAGTATGGAAAGAATGAATTATTGAACCTGTTTTTTTTTGTAAATGAAAACACATCAATGCTTGAAATCACTTTCATCATCTTAACAGGTTTACGTACCAACCACTAACAATAAGAATAAGAATGATAATAAAGAAGTACTAAACCTTTGCCCACCACCAGCCTAGCGTTAGGCAATCCGACAGGACTTCAAGCAACATATCCTAACAAAAACGCTTAACACATCTAAGGTACCTAACAAAATGTCGTTAATTATAAATTCCAGCTCCAAAGGGGTGCCTTGTGGAGAACCATATCAAACCTTTGATTGAAAATTTAAATTATTTACACCTAAACCCAACTGCTCCAACAAACCCAAAAAGTTGAGTTTTCTTTGGAAATAGACATTTTTCACCCTTTTTCAGTTCGACGTTCAAAAAACCAACACCAAAACAAGTCAACTTCCCATAGTCAACAGCACCACTCGTGAATTTTTAAATAAAAATGACCTTGCGGAGGCAAATAGATGGAATAAGATTCACAGTTCAATGTAGCAACCTATTACAAACTAGAAAATGTCTTCATAACACAAATAATAGTGAAAGACAAGTTCTCTACAAGATTAAAACAAGAGATACTACACACCATCTCCAACTTTCTTAATTACTAAAAATTAACCAAAAACAATTCCTGTAACCCAAAACTACACAACCTAAATTGAATTAAGAGAGCGCACTTGCCTTTGCAACTCCATCAGGCGGTGGTAAATTCCGAAAACCAACGACTTGACTACTGAATTCCATTTGGATCTATTCCCTATCCAACAAATACATCTCACTGAAAAGGGCACTCTTAGTTCTGAACATACCTAAATGTGAGATTAATTCTGACACTGTTTACTTTTGCACGTTTAGGCACAGAATGTAACCAATCACGCTGAGTGTAGCCTCTCATTACTAGTAAGGATCCATGCTTAAGCAAGAACGAATGCTGATCTAGTTGGCTTGTCTTTGTTTTCTTACTTGCAGTGCTTTTCGAAGCTCCCAGCAATGAACCTGAAAGCAATATGATTAGGATGAACTTAGCGGAGTCGAGAAAGGGCATCGGCAAAGAAAGACTTTTTGTATCCCCATTGTTTGGGAAAGTGATCTAAAATCAAAGAACTACAAAACTAGAAATGGAGTATCACAACCAACGAAAAAAATATATATCACCAAAAATCTTACGACATTATACAGAGAATGCGTAGATGCATAATTTAAAGAGCCTTGCCAACATAATGCTTGGATTAAATATCTTCGTAAACAATATTTAAGGGAAGGGCAGTGGAAGAATCTATAACATATCCATAGACGTCTTTAAAGGAGCAGGACAGTATGAACTTGAGTGACAACTTAAAATTTCAGTCATGAGGAAATACCTAAGGGCACCTTCTTGGGTCGTTTCCTCAAAAGGAACACACGTTCACATCCAAACGAAACAGAAGCTATCTAAGGAGTTGGACCATATAACTTTTCATCATCAGCGTGCCAGGCAACATAATCAGTTCCATTCTTGCACCGATTTAGAACCAAGCTATTGAAATTACTTCCAGGTATAGCATCATGAACCTACAACACACGAAACATTCACTTATAGCCTTTTAGGTCACCAATATGTCGGAAACTGAAAACAACAGCTTTTTTCTCTCCAAAGGTTAAATCCTCAAACATTTATAAAATAAAGATGGCCATGTCAGGTATAAGTATCAAATATCAATTAGCAATAATCATATCATATCATATATATTTAATTAGAATTCAGCTTGAAAACAATATCAATTTCCAGATAGAACGTCCAAACACAGAGCTGTAGTTGAAAATGACTGTAGTTTTGTTCCACAAATATAGCTTTGGCTGGCAGGTACTCGATATGGTTGTTACTATTGGAGGTCTGCCTTTTTATCTTCTTAACACCCTTTAACCTTCTATGGCACTACACACTAAAGATAAGATGGCTTGGATGTGATAATAATCTAATGAAAAGCACTAAATGTTCTGGGTTTTTTTGCAAAACAAGGAATTGCTAGCCTTACTGCTTCCAGGATGGCTTTGAGTGGAGGGAAATTATCCCAAGAGTGTGCAGGAGGCTCATATCCACTGTATTTCAATGCTTGTAGTCCTTCATTTGCAACATAACAGGCATCTCTTGGCTGCATAAAACAATTATGAAGGTGAGTACCAAGTCAAGGACAAGAAACAGTCTTGTTAGGAAATGAAACACTAGTACAGGCCATACAAGGAAACACAACATGACACCACAAGGAAAGACAATTTTACTTCCAATTTTGAAACATATACAATACAAATTATATACTAAATAATTGTATTACCCATAAAACATTATACAAGCTTCATAGCCCTATGTTCCATAGCACGGAGCAAAAACCTTAAGTTCTTTGAAATGTAAAAGTAAAATATCTAGTGAAATCAAGACAAAGGCACAAAGGACTCTTTGATATCATGTTTGAACATTATTTGTGGCAGTCGAACTTTAAACTGCCCAACATTAAAATGATACCAGTTAATAGGATGAAGATGTAGAAGATACAACATTAGCAAGTCCTCTCTCACCAATACATAAAAAAGTCTTCTCCGCACTTAGGTGAAAGGTAGTGGATTCAGCTCTATTATAGAGTAGGATCCATAGGTCAATCAGCTCGTTTTGGTACCACATGCACTTCGTTAGTTCACCACCTCTTAAAAACCAAAGGCCATGCTTGGTTAGCTGTGATCAAGGGTGTGGCATAATCTGATTACATATTGGATACATTCCATCATCTGGTTGCGAAATTTAAGGTGCGATCACTCCATAATTCAATTACAAAGGTAATCCAATTTCACAACTTTAAAGTTAAAAACTAGATTACCTCAACGGAGATTGCAATCCAATTACATTACAATCTAATCAACTTTCTTCAAATTACTCACAAATTATCACACCATCGAAACTTGACCTTGACAATGTCGGAAGCCTTCCGGAAGTCCGGCAACCTCCTCACTCAACATTTATTGAAGCTATCAACTGTTTTTCTGAATGCATTGATATTGATGTGGTGAATAATCGCAACATTACCGGGTCCAAGGGATGTGGTTGTCGAGGTAGCGAAACCACTCCCAGGATCGGTCGGGTGGGAGGAATCGGGGGGCGTAGATCACCTCGCTTCCGTCGCCGAGCTCGATGCTTCGCCTCCCGTCCTTCTGATCAGGGTTAGGGTTAGGGTTTGAGAGATGGAAGAAACTCTGCAAGCGGAGAGACATCGCTCGGATTTATTTGGAATCGGACTCCAATAATATTTGGCGCACGAAGGAATAAATATATACAGGAATAAATATATAAGCTTAGTTTTTCTAAATTAAGCTCCCACAATATTCATCACTCATTTCAAATTGTAAGTTAGATTAAGAAAAAAACGGTTATACTAATGAATGCTGAGATTAACTGTAAATAAGATCTAACGATGAGATTGTAGGGGGCTTAAACTAAATTTGATGAGCTATGGACTCACTAGAACTTAACCATATATATAAATATGTGTGTGTGAAGGACCGCCCATCCAGATCCACGGTGGTATTACTAAAGAAATTTAGGTTACGATGTCGAGATTTGTAAGAGCATCATTAACGGCATCGTGGGTCATCCCTGGTGATCCCTCGTCTCACGTCCCTTTTGGTTAAATTTAATTTTTTTTAATTATTTTTTTGTTTTAAATTTTTTGATTGTGTATATAATTGGGTTAAAATGATTTGAGGGTATTATTTTGTAAATATAATAGTTGAGTATTTATATTGAAAATAAGAAAGGGAAATAATTGACATTTTCATTTTAATAAAATTTAGGTAAGGAATATTTTTTTCAAAATAATAACCAATAACTAGTAAGAAATTAAATGGATCAATATCCAGAATAAAATAATTAGATGTCTATAATCCGTCATGAGTCAGTCCAAAATCGTGTACAAAATTTGTCCAAAGTCAGTCCGAAATTGTGGAACACGGCAGAAGAACTGCCGAGTTCAAATTAATTTTTATTCATTTTGCCATTTGGAATGAGAGATCGTGCATGGGTGGTTTGTTGAACCAGTTATTTAAGTGAACTCGGCATCCTAGACGTCGACTTCACTTAGTGTTACAAACACTGAGTTATGTTGGGTTATAAACACTGCTTGACCCCCCCCCCCCCCACCCAACGTCGCGTTCTCCCGATTTTGGGGTTAGGATTTTGGTTTTTTTCGTTTTTCAACGTGTTCCCCCTATTTTATGTATTATGATGGTATACATTGTTGTTTTATGTAAGATTGTAGTATTTTTGTTAGTTTATAAAACCATTTAGGTGCAAACCCGATTTCGATTTCGGGTTTTTAGGTCAAAATCATTTTTTCTTGCTTCTTAGTAAATTATTGATTTAGTTTTTGTTGATTGTAGGTTTACAATGGTAATCTAAAAATTTGTGGAATTTAAGTTCGATTATAGTGATTGAATTTCTATTTGTTATTCGGGTTTGAATGTATGTGGGTTTTAATGAATGTAATCTTAAAAATGGGTTATTTGGGTTTGAATGTACGTGAGTTTGAATGTACGTATGAATTTAAGTTTTGATTATTGTGAATTAGGATTGATTATTTTAATCTTAAAAATAGACTAACGAATGTATTTGGGTTTAAATAGGAAAAAAACGTGTTGAAGTTGAGAAATATGTGCTTTAAATATGTTGTGATTGGGAGTTGAGAAATGTATGCGTTAAAATATGTAAAAAATGTGTTAGATGTTTGAAAATTGAGAATGTTATTTGTATTATTGTTAGTTCATTATACAATGCAGGTTTAAAATTTTCGAATTTTAAAATGTAGGGGAGTTTCACCAACCGGTCGACCGATCCTGCAGATAAATTGTTGCACGCTACCTGCGATGAGCCTTTCGGCCTACCGTCGACTTCCCAACTACTCACATAACATAAGTGAGCTACAACAACAAGTTGACATACCGTGAAGGTTTGAAGAAACCTTCGAAGAACCTCGACGGTGCTTCCGCGAGAACTTTCTCACAAACACGATCCTCCAACGAACCTCTCGCTCGATCAACGATCACACCTCCTCGTCGATCCACAACCACTCCTTCACCTTTGTCAAAACCCTCAACAACCACAACAACTGAGAGAGAGAGAGAGAGAAGAAAGAGAGCAAAAGAGAAGAGTTGGCTTGAGAACCGACTCACCTCACCACCCAACCAACGCTTGCCGATCCCCACTTCCTCGCCGGAAAATACCACCTCTCGCCGGAGCAACTGAGCTAATAGAGAAATAGACGAGAGAGACGTGTGTGAAAGTGAGAGAGTAGAGTGAGAGTAAGAGAATCCACCATTATACCCTCCACCACTTCATCCTCACCATCCACCCAATCTTCTTCACTCCATCTCAACCGTCCAAACCAAAATTCCATAATCCCCTCCTAAACAACAATTAAAACCAGCAAATTCCATTTTTCCAATCGTAGAACTTCCAAACATATAGTGAATGACCACAAAATGTATGTGACATTCCTTCCAACAGTGCAAATCTTTATCTTGGTCTGTCACAAATCGAAATCATGCATTACAGCCATGATGAGTTTGTTGCTAGGGCTAGACCGTTAACCTCATATCCCTCCCTTGGGCTTGGTTTGTCGTCAGTTAACCCGATTCATTTCAGTCTACCAAAACTTCAACGCCCAGAAGAGATGCATAGTGATGAGATGATGACACAAAGGTTTAGGGGATTACAATACACTATTTGTTGTAGAAGATGAACCTAAAGGTGTTTCTGCTAATGAAGTAGTTTCGGAGACGCGGGATGTCATATATGTGATGGGTCAATCCATAAATTGTGAAGACAATGACGTTGTTGATGATGTAGTTGCTAACAATGACATGGTTCCAACTCTTAATAAACTTTCTAATATATTCGATGATGACAATTGGATAGAGAACTATGTCATTGAACACTCATTATTCGATGCTGCGAATAATTTGTCACGAAGTGATTGGCGAACGGAAGATGGTTGTCATTTCTGGGATAAACAAAATTTCCCAACGAAAGATGATTTGATTCATTCTCTGCAATCGTGGCACATTAAAAAAAATTAGTATTCAAATGTGGTTTCGTCAACTAAATGGTACACTATTCGTTGTCTTCGTCGTTATGAGAATAACTGCAAATGACATCTACATACGTTTGTGCCAAAAGGTTGCAGATATTTTCAAGTTAAAACGTACGAAGCTGAGCACACTTGTTCCAATCTGGTGTTACTGAACGACAACAAACAATGCAGTGCTAATTTTATTTGTGACTTGATAATGTATTCTGTTAGAACCAAGTACACAATTAATCCTGATGAAATAATGGAAATGGTGAAAACCAAATACTCACTTGAAATCGGTTACGCTAAAGCATGACATGCCAGGAAAAAACATTGAACTGAATTTATGGTGTTGAAGAAGACAATTTTAAGGATTTGCAAAGGTTCCTCGCCATTCTGTGTCAAAAAGAATATGGAATCTGTTGTCGAAATAAAGGTCGTACGAGTAAATCTAGACGAGGAAATGTTTCAGCGTGTGTTTTGAGCTTTCAGACCTTAAAAACTAATGGTTTTAAATTTGGCAAATCCGTCGTTAGTGTGGATGGAACACACCTCTATAGCAAATATAGAAGATTATTGTTAATTGTTGTGATCACGGATGCAAGCAATGGAATTTTTCCTTTGGCATTTGCTGTTGTAGAAACTGAGAAGACAGAATCGTGGGCGTGGTTCCTCCAATTGCTGAAAAGTATAGTGACAGGGCTACCCGATTGTGTATTATTTACCGACATATTTTCGGGAATAAACGTTTGTGTGTGAGCCGCATTTAGACCTTCAGACGGGCATGTACATCGATTCTGTCTTCGATACATGAAAACAAATCTTTCAAAACAACGAAACTGCAAGGAAAGATTGTGACAGATCAAGTTTTATGAAGTGGATAAAACTCATTCCTTTATGAAATTTGAAGGGTTAATGAAGCCTATTGCAGAGGAATATAAATCGGTATAGGAGTGGATTCAGCATCAGGGTGCTTTGGAAAAATGGACTTGTTGTCACGACGATGGTTGACGTTTCGGATGTACGACAACAAACATGTCAGAAAGTTTCAACAATGTCTTACGAGGGGCACACGGTATGCCAATAACAATCATGATTTTGATGACCTTTCTCCGTTTGAACAAATTCTTTCTTAAAAGTAGGGACGTCGTTAAATCGTGGAATGAAACATATGTACCGACAGTACAAACCGTGTTGACGACAAAACGATAATCTGGCCAAACATCATACGGTAACTCGATACCACCAGTTGATGTACCAGGTTGGAGTCAATGACTAGAAAAAATACCTTGTCAAATTTGAAGAAGTTATTAATTGCACTTTTGGATACATAATTGCAATGCACGTCCCATGTTCACATGTACTAGCAGTTTGTAGCGGCAGACATGCAAATGTCAACACTTCACATTTCGTCTTCTCATATTATGAGGTTCAAATGTATAGACAGGCATACAAACCGATATTTATCTCAATTCCTAATGTAAGGTATTAGTCAGATCATGGCAACATCACAATGAAGCCTCCCCCAAACGAAAAGACCTCATGGTCGGCCAAAATCAACGTGAATCCGAAACGAGATGAATAAACATTCTGGAACAAAGGTAAGGGGTGGGAGATGCGGCGGTTTAGGGCATAATAGAAAGCGATGCAATGAACCTATATAGTTGCATTGTTTCAGTAATGTTTATGTTACTATTATGTAGGACTTCAAATAAATGTAAGACTTGAATGGTCCTTAAGATTTGATTAAATGAAAAGGTTGATTTGATGTGGTGTAAGACTTGAATTAATGTAAATTATTTTGTTATGACTTGTATATTTTTATGGCTGTAATTTTTTATGACTCTAATGTACCGATGGATTTTTTATGACTGTAATTACTATTATGTTGATTCTGAAGATTTGATTTGCAACACTTGAATGTTTTCTAATACCTTGTTGGGGGCTATGGTAGAGCGTTGGAGACCAAAGACTCATTCCTTTCACCTGCGACATGGTGAGATCACTTGCAGCTTGTGTAACATTTCCTTGATTACGGGATTACGGGTAGACGGTTTGCCGGTATGTGAGGCCCAGGATTATGAATGGTCAGATGTATGCAAGGATTTATTGGGTCAGTGTCTGGATGGCTTAGGCGGTAAGGGTTCGGTAATTCTGTGTTGGTTGCAAACACAGTTTCAAGAGGTCCCTTTCGATGCTGATGAGGTCACAATTACACGACACACTAGAAGATTTCTGTTTAGACTGGGATGCAATATTTTGGCTGATAAGAGCGTCACAATGGTTCACTTGAATTACGTTCTTTTGCTCAGAGATTTGGCTGTCGTATCAAAGTATAGTTGAGGTAGTGCGGCTCTGACCCACTGATATCGCAATTTGGACAAAGCTTCATTGATCACAACCAAACTTCTGTGTGGATTTCTTACATATCTGCAGTTGTGGTACTGGGAACATTTCCACATTGTGAGACCTTTGAAGAGCAAATTGTTACTGTACTCGGAGGACGACAATGAAAGGATGTGTTCTAAAATTTTTACTTTTATATGTCAATTATTATGAATTGAATGTGCAAATATTTTGTTCCTTGATTTTTGTCTTCGTCTTTTGGAAGTGTTAAAGAATATGCTCTTGGTCCTTAACCATAGAGCTCTAAAAGATAATAGTTTACATAAATCAAAAGTTATTCACAATCATGGTAATTAACATGGAACATTAATTACCGAGATAAGATTGTCGTGTTGGTCATCAATTATTGTAGCTCTACAAATATTTGACGACACGAGTATGTAAAAGAGTAAAATGATTGCTTTTATATATTGAATAGACCTAGTAAGTGAAACATTATGGAATTATGTTATATGTCATTAATGTTTTCACTGTGTCTTGAATCATAAGATATGAGACATATCTTTTCACATAAGAAGTGTTTAATTTGATTATTGTCAAAAGCTATCAATGAGTATAGTGATAAAAATAATAGTTGGTTGAACATATATAACTTATGTTAGAAAAGGTAACTAGTCAAAAGATTACCATTGCCCCTCTTAATTGAGTGATGATATTAGTGAGCACTTTGATAAAGTAAAGTTATAATGTGACACATTTCTACTTTGTATATATTCTTTATATCATGAGACAATTGATAGACACAAGTGGTGCAATTACATCACTAAATGGACCGTGTTTAGTTCGAGTGGAACAAGACATATATGCTAATTGGGTAGTTATAATGTGTAGTAGATACCGTTTATAGTTTATGATATTAAGTGTTTAATATCATTGTCAATCTAGCTTACATCCTCCTATAGGTCACACCACAAAACTGAGAAACAGGAAGCTTCATTTTGAGTTCACATGATGTGTCGGGTTTCATGAGAAATGAGACACATGTGGTGAATCAATAAAATCAATATGTCATGAAAATTCACATAATTAGAATCATGAATAAATTCATATAAGATGTATGTATTATTGGGTGTAATAGTTTAATATTACATAATATAATATATTACGTAATATATGAATTTGCTAAAACCCCAAGAATCAATTTTGTTGGAAACAAATCCAAAATATGAAAAGGCAAAATTCGAACAAAACAGTCGAACGTTTCAGAGACCAGTCGACCGAAATTCCATAGTAGTTACGTGTGAGAAACGGTCGACCGGATAGGATGTGTTGGTCGACCGAAATATTCCAAGAAATCTTTTGGGATTAATCGGTCGACCGGTGAAGTTGTGGTTCGACCGAAAACCACCAGGAACTTCCGTGAATTTTTCGTGGTGGCAATCGATCGACCGACTTGAGACACTGTCCGACTGAAAACGACGAGTAGTTGTATCTCGTGTAGATTCGGTCGACCGCTTATTTGTCTGGTTCGACCAAAATATCACAGTACCATTGGGAGCGTGTGGTGGGTCGACCGATGGTTTCATGTTCCAACCAAAACCATGTTTAATTGACAATAGGTCGACCAATGGATTAATTTTGATCGACCGTTTGGCACGATTTTGCCAGAATTGTTAAGATAATTTTGTAGATCATGGGTCAGATTAATTCCAATTATGGTCAAACGATTTTGAGGATGATTATGTGGCAAATTGTGATTGGTCTAAGGGAGAGAAAAGCAAGGGATCATGGCTGGAGAATAGTTCATGATGTGGGTGATTTGGGAAGCTATAAATAAGTCATCTCGCCTACTTGTTTGATAGTGTTAATGCAAAATTCTCTCCCTCCCTAATCTCTCCACTAATCCATCCGAATTTCGCTTAATTAGTTAGAGCTTTTGGAGATTAATTCTCGTGGAGCTTGATTAGAGATTGATTGGCTAGTTCTTTTCTCTCTAATCTTGTTTAGAGGTTGGTGAACACTTGGAGTCGAATCAACGGACGATTCAACGGGCAACGCATCTCTGGATCTTCGTAAATGATTTAGAGAACATTTGGGTATGATCCTCTTATCTATTTATTTTAATATATGTATATTACATAATATTAGAATAAATATAAAACTGTGTACATAAAATTCTTGAATAAATGAAATCGATCATGTATGCATGTATTAAAACTTTTAAAATATACACATACATAGGTACACGCAATCCTACAGACATGACATTATTAAGTGCCCGTTGGAAACGACCGAGAACATTCAAGAGTAGTAGTAAGACGACGACACTTGATTTTTATCATAATAAGCTTGATCTGGGATCCTATTGCACATTTGGATCTTAGTCAGTTACCACCACTATGTACGGAAGGTTTCGAGATTTGGACGGGTCGTACATGGCTTATACATTTTGGAGAGGTGGTTATGCACTGTCCAGACTAAGTCATGAGGCAGTTTGGTCTACAACAACACATTCCAGAGACGATGGAGATACATGAAGTCAAATCGGCTCAGGGGGCAGGCGTTAATTGGTTGGTAGAAAATCAAAGATTCATCTAGCATTGGTCTCATAGAAGAGATCATCTATAGTTTGAGTGATCACTCTTAGGTGTCACTCCTGAAGAGAGCACACAGTTATATATGGAGTGATAATGGAACATCATGATACGTTGGATTGTTCACCACACTTTGGCTCTGAAGCGTAACGTGTACAGACCCCAAGCGGGTAGAAAGTGAGAGATGGTAATATCTAAACTTTTATTAAACAATTACGTTATTTTTAAATTGTGTTTGGTGTTTGTTTAACGGTTAAATTGTATGTAGGTGCACAGAGTTTATGAGTTCCACGAAGAACTCCATAAAATCCATGAGGCGATCAGAGATCACATGACAGACTCTTCAATGACTGCAAAGTTGAAGAAAAACATGAAGGCTTGGCTCATGTGTATTGGTGTTGAGAACCTACACTACGGTTGAGTTAAGATCGCATCGTTGAAGAAGATGATACTACTATTCCACACACACAAGACGGCGGTGACAGTCTGACTCGGGATACATAACAAACAAAGAATGTAGCACGAGAAGGGAGACGTGGCCGAAGGGAGAGGACGTGCTCAGCCACATCCTAAAAAGAAGAAGAGATTGAGGGGTCACTTAGGATAGATATTCTATTGTATTAAACTTATTTTGATTGTTATTACATTAGTGTAAGTTTGGTTTATGTCAAATTGTTAAACTTGTTTTTATGTTATTTTTATTTTACTGTAGTTGTTTGTGTTTTCTGGTTAAAATGGTTGTGTTTATTCAATTTTTTGTAATTCGAATTATGTGTTTATTGTTGAAATGTTTGTAGTTAGAATTGTTGTGTTTGTAGTTGGAATGATTGTGACGATTGTTGTTGAAATATTTTCAAATGGGAGATGAAATTATCGATTTCTATTAAATTAAATGTAGGGGGTGAGTTCTATTAAATTAAGTGCCAAATTTCACCAAATTGAACTCGACTAATTCAGTGTCGAGTTTCATTAAATGGAAAGAGAACTCAGTACTTCTGCTGTCGAGTTTCACAATTCTGGATTGACACTGGACGGATTATAGAACTCGCGCTGAGATTTACAAAAAAAATCTACCGAACTCGACGTTTGAGACGTCGAGTTCTATACACAATAAAAACAAGACCCACCGCCACTAAGTGTCACCACGTGGTGGCAGCGGGTCTAGTGTGGTAAATAGTTTTAAGGAATTTTTATTTTGGAATTTAAAAAAAAATATTATTTCGAAAAAAAATCCTAAATATAATTAATTTTAGAATAGAATAAAAGTTAGTGGAAATAAAAGATAATGTAGATGAGAGATGGGTTGTAGTGGATTGTGGTTAAGATGTGAATAATGTTAGAAAGCGAAGAAAGTGGGTTGAAGAGAGAGAAATTTGATGTGGATGAGAAAAAGAAGATGATTTAAGTGTATTTTAAAGATATTAGAAATTTATCTATTTATTTAATTATTTGTAAGAAAGTTTTTTTTCAAGGAATCACAATTCAATAATATTACAAATTATTTTGTAAAAATGAGAGCAAACAAACCAATTAATGATTAGTTTAAGAGTTAAATTTACATTTCATTAAATTACAGTTTTTTCTAAAAAATATTAATAGAGTGGACGATATAAAGAAGTTTCAATGTTTTCTAAAGTAATCACTGTAGTGAACGTTGCAGTTACACTAGTACGTGGGGGGTTTTCCAATAAAGATACGGATTTGATTGTTAAACACTTCGGTTTTAATTAACTAAACAAGCATTTGTTTTGTTAAGTGAGTAAAACAGACAAATTGAAGCCAACTAAAATGATATTGAAATTGCATTGTAAAACTTACAAATACATACTTCTTATGTGAACCCAATCATTTTGTCTAAAGTAATACCCGCGTAGTATCGACATACCAAAATTATTACTAATAATTAATCACAAACCGAAGCAGTACGATGTTTAAATGAACTTTAACTTATAAGTAGAATTCGCTTTAGCACCTCACGATATGATAATTTTTCCACTGATGTCAACTTCTACTTACTACTCACTCAAACGGGAGGGAGTACGGAAAAATATTAATCCACCAGACAAACAAAACAATTAACCCACACCAACATTAATCAAACAGGAACTAAATCACACATAAATGTTCCAGAAATGAAGCCAGCCAATGCAGAAACACAAGATACACCTGAGTACTGACTGTTGCTCCCAACAGAAGCAAGCACACCTTCTCGGACAACAGAAACACCTAAACCTCTTGACATAAGCCGACGCAATCCCAAACTTCTATGTTAAATCGTGTGGGACACAGAATGAACAGCCATATTTACAGATCACACTTTACATTCCCATAAATTAACTCTAAAGATCGATCGCAAAGAGATGTAACAGAACCACCTAGGATGCCTCAACTAACTTGAGTTTGATCCGCAGCTCGCCGGATTCCACTTCCTTGAGCCTCAAGCGGACTTCCTGCACAATCTCACCGTTTGTGAACGTAACAAAGCTTTCTTCCATTAGGCAGCTGTCGGAATCTGGTATCACCTTTCTTAGCTTCGTCTCCCCCGTGGATAGCTGCAAGGCTAGCTTGAGTCTTGATGCTGCAACAATAGGTTGAAGACTGAGGAAGGCATTCCCCATCTTGTCGTCAGACTTAAACGTGTCACGGTCAAACACCTCCTGCAACACACAAATTGAATAGCAATAATCAAATGGGGTTTTTGATCACAGGGAAAATCATGTTTCAGAATCGAGAACAAACAAGATGAACTGTAAAGGCGTGTAAGAGAGAGAGGGAGTGGTATGGGGTGGGTGTGTGAGGTATGGAGAGGTATGGAGGGAGGTATGGTAGGGGTGTAGGGTTGGTGTGGGGTTTTGGTTTAAAAACACCCAACCCATCTCTTTTGCTTCTTTTCTCTCCATTCTCCTTCCACTCACCACCATCTCACCACCTTCCCTTGTTCCGGCGACCAGGAGGAGAAGATCTTCGGCGACGTGGTGGAGGCGAGCACGAGGGAGGAACGTGAGGAGGTCTTCGGAGGCGACGGGCGTGAGTGTTGCTCCGGCGGATTCGTCTCTCTCTCGAGGTATGCCAAGCATTAGTGTGTTTGTGGTTCTCCATGTTGGGGGAAGTTTGGGTCGGTCGCGGGAGGTCGGATACCTCGCCGGCGACAAGAAAACGGCGTAAAATCCTTGGCTGGTGCAAGGTTGCTGTCGACCAACGGTCGACCGGTGCCTTCGGGCGGTCGACCGGTGCTAGTGTAATTTGATGTTTTTGCCCAGAACCGGTCGGACGATGCCTTGGGGCGGTCGACCGGTTATGCCAAATTTCGTGGGTTTGTGTTTGATGTTGCCTGTTTCCGGTCGACCGAGCCTTGTGGTTCGACCGGAACTTAAGTTGTTGTTGTTTATTGATTGTTGGTTCGACCGGTTAGTATATGCGTTCGACCGATTATATGACTTAGAATTACTAGGCTGACCCTGTAATGTTCGGTCGACCGGGACCCTTGAGTCGGTCGACCGATTGTTGAATTGATTTTGACTTAGTCAGACCTAGAATTTTGACCTGTCCGGTCGACCGGTTCTTCCCGCTGGTTCGACCGATTGGAGACAGAGTGTTGGGCACTTTGTTCGACCGTTTGGAGGAAATCCGTTCGACCGTTACTGTTGGTTTCGGTCGACCGGTTTGCCTGATTCGGTCGACCGATGGGGCACAGTACTGGTTTTTCTTGTCCTAGTGAGATGTCAACTCTGTCCACGGAAACCCGTGTCCTCGCTTAGCGCGTGAGCCGGGAGGTGACGGTGGGTGCGTTCTGCGTGCCTGCCCAGGGACCGCCGTGTGGAAGAGTGTGGGCATCTGGGACGTGTCGTCTCCACAGATGGAGGGCGACGTAGCCTTGATGTTCTGACTCACAGTAGAGTAGCAGGCCTGAGGGATTGAGGATCCCGGTGCACGAGGTGCACGGCTCGTTGGAGCATGTTGACCCTGCGGGCTGTTTGAGCTCGGATCGCTCGTGTAGACGAGGCGATGATTGTTCCACCCGATGCTGTTCCGGGTGATGATTGTTCTGCCGATGCTGTTCCGGCGGAAGTGCCGTCCGACGACGTTTCCGGGCGATGGTGTCCCACCGATGCTGTTCCGGTGAGGGTATGGACTGCCGACGATCTTTTCCGGCAGGGTAGTCTGGACGGGCTCCTCCAGATGAGTGGACCGACCTGGGCGACGGCCCCGTTGGTGAGGTGTTGACCTCGAGATTTCAGCTGATTTCTACTTCGCGCAGGCGTGCGGACGCTCCTCACCGATCCCTTGACTAGAGTAGTCGCGTGTGGGGTTCGTTGCGTACCTTCTGCTAGACCGTATGTGCCTACGGTAGGTCTCAGAGTGGGACCCCTACAGTTTGCGGACAGAGGTCCTGTGGTTCCCCGTGGTGGGATTGTTTACCCCGTAGTGGGTCTGTTTACCCGTTGAGGGATTGTTTTATGTATCGCATTGATGCCATGCCATGATGACTAGTATGATAGGTTTCATTGATAGTCTTGCATGCATTTAGGGCTTGGTATACGGGGTTTCCTTTCAGGAAACTCAGGCATTGTTGTTGCACTTTTTATTTCAGGACCACAGTAGGTCCGGGTGGGTGGTGACCGAGGACGGAGCGCTTTGGAGTCGGATCCTCTTCGGCATTTGCGAGATTGTACGACTACTTGTATTTTCATTTCTTTCATCTGGATTGTAGTTGTACGCCTTTTTGTAAACTCCATGTATTTTGGGTGCACCCGGATTTATATATTTATATATTAGTGACGTTCCCGCCTTGAGTTGTCAGTTTTATTCGTTATTTCGAAATTTTAAATCTTCCGCTGTTTCGGGACGTTACATGAACTCTGGCGATCAAGCATTCCAAAGGATGTTAATTTTGCACCAAAACTGGGATAAAGACATCGACATACTGAGATATGCTCCCAGGAGAAGATAGGATAATGGATGTTGGAGGGAGAGCACCAATTTTTTGATATATGGTGGTTCAATAGAAAGGATGAGTTACTAACACATGGGATATGTCCAACGGATTGATTGAATTCCCTTTGAAATGGAGGAAAGTGGAACAAGAAAAGTTAAGGCAAGTGAATTCACAGATAAATAGTCTACCATGTGCTGTTTTAGATATCACATAAGAGGAACAGCACCATGTCTATGCGTTACTTAAGTCTAAAAGAATTGAAGCTGATCCCTTATCGCCATGGGGGGAAAGCTACTTCGATTTTGAGAATGTCTTCTAACTCTTAATAATAAATATTCTGACATCTTTCCCTAAAATGTTTAAACTGTAGTTGCCCAACACTACAGTTAACCTGTATTAGAAAATAATTTGTATGAGATCAAATAGGCCAACTACTTATATATTCCTAAACGACTGCAAGCACCAAATCACCAACAAAAAGGAATTAAATTGCTCTTGGACCGTCTCCACATCAAATCTAGAACCATGACAAGTAAGATTACTTGTTCTACCCATGACAAATAGAAAGCTAAATCAACCTCGACTATAATATCATTCATACATTTAAAAGATTTGACGGAGAAATAGAATAAAAGGTTTGTCATTATACGCTGCATGGAACATAAGGTTAAAGAATGAGAAGTTGTCGTTTTGTGTAGGAGGCTAGGGCTGCAAAGTGAAAACTTTTATCATAAGAGAGTATATAAGAAAAGATGTGAGCACAAAACGTCATAGTGATAGGGTATTTCCAACATAGCTGCCTCTTGTCAAATCGAAGGGTCACTGCCTGATTTCCAAATCATTCTCCCTTGCATGGCCGTTCAGTTCTGGTAGGCGGCGGCTAATATGGAGTTAGGAGGTTCCTAGTTCTTGATTGATGTTGCCTTTGTGTTCGTAATTTTATTTATGTCTGTGAGTGTTGTTTAAATGTTTAATATCACAAGTAAAGATATACGTATAGACTGTAATACTTGTATTCTGGTTTATGTAAATGAAATATTCCAAGTCGGCCTTGGCTTCCTCAAAATTAAAAATGTCATAGTAATATTTTAATTGAAAGAAAGATATAGTAGTTGGTTGAGTGTTGAACATGATCACTAAACATATAACTTTCGATGCCAAAAGTGCCAACACAACACATGCAGACAAAGATGAAAAAATGAGTCACGTTGCAAGAATACCAGAAAGCAAAACCATGGGAAGAAAATAGTCAAAAAAGTGATTCCTAATCAAAGTAAAGCCATGAGAAGAAGATAGTCAAAAAGATTGCAAATAATAATAAAAACAGAAATTAAAACCATTAGAAGAAGAGGGTCAAAAAAGTGGTCCCAAATGAACAATATAATAATAATAATTACCAGCTTGAGAACCTCAAGAGGTTCTGACAGTGCAAAAGTAAACTCTTCATTCCAGACTGGATTAAGACAGCTGTTGATAACCTTTGTTTTCAGGACCTGTTTAACAAAGATAGATCATCAATATTTTTATGATCAGACCGATAATAAAAATTGATCAGGAAGAAAGAATTGAAATAGGGAATCCATCATTCAATCATCTCCAGAACTAAAAGAGCTCATGATCTGACTTACAATGGAGGAGTTATTGCTAAACTGGTCAGAAAATATTCTAAGTGGTAACAGGTTGGCAATAAGCAATATTACATACAAAGATTATTATATAGATTGGATGTATTACGTGAAAGAGGGGAAAATTAATATACGGACTTGGGCAAGGACACAAGAAAAGATTCCACTCAATTGAAAAAATTGCATGAACAACAAGGCCCATCAAATACACTTAACAGTTCACTAGAATGCTAATTTGGCACAAGGGTTTAGTTATCAGTGTGGACAAGCCTACTGTGATTATATAGTTTTGACGCCCTTGTGAAGAACATTGTAATGGTTCACCGATTAAAAAAACATTTGAAATGATTTTTCTGATACATATTTGGAACACTAATTGGGCACCGGCTCATGGAGGGATGTAGATATCAACATAGGATGCGTGAAGCATATGATGCACCAATCTGTAAATAACAAAATGATGTAAGATACATGAAGCATGCAGCACTAAGATATCAGTCCCTAATCAAGCCTTCCTTAATCAATTTTGAAACCCTGCAACAAGTACAAATTTTACATAGACAAGGACCCCGACAGTTGTGAAACTAATATAATAACGGCATGCCTTCAAACATGAATAGTTTAATAGCAAGGCAAATGCATCCCATGAAATGCATTTTTCAGATTTATTTGCCCTGGCAAGTGGCAATAATTCGGGAATCTCTTTGCTAGCTGAATGCTAAAACATTATCTAATTTGGTAAAATTAGTGTCCAAAGCAAGATTTGCGTAAGTAGGAATATTGATTCAATGAGAGAGAGAGACTAAATAGATATTCATCACTAAAACTCCAATTACTTTGCAACTAGATATTAAATGGAGAATCAAATTACATCATTATGGACATATAATTCATGATAATGAGCATAAGGAAAAACAAGTTAAAGAAAAATGTAATGTGTGATGCCATCGCAAACATGTATCTCATTAATTCTGGTACAATGCAATACCCATTCTATTGAAGATTTTTAAATGACGAGACGAGATATATAAACACTTAGCGAAAGTAGATTGATTCCATGAAATGGAGAACACATGAAGAAGTTGTATAATAAAGAAAAGAAATACATGGCGGAGATTACCTGGTTACCAAGCCTGATGACAACATATGGATCACTGCTCTTAAAATCTCGTATAGCCAGATTATTCCCTCGAAGTATCAACACTTTTAATAGGCTAGTCTTGTCTCCCATCTACTATCTTCTGATCGACCCAACGAAACAGTAAACAGGAGCAATTATGACAAATCAGAAGGGCAAATATCTTGATGTAAGAACTTCAATTTCAAACATAACACCCTTATACTTATTAAACCGAATGAAAAGGATTTCTCGTTAACAAGTGATTCTAAGTTAATAGGCTAGTCTTGTCTCCCATCTGTTATCTTCTGATCGACCCAACAAAACAGTAAACATGGAACAATTATGACAAATCACAACAGCAAATATCTCGATGTAAGAACTTCAATTTCAAACAGATCCCCTGACACCCTTATACTTACTAAACGGAACGAAAAGGGTTTCTTGCGAAATGGAAATGGAAATGAAAACAATTAGCTGATCCCGCACAATGTTCGTGAACAAGTGATTCTCAGATAATGAGCAAGGAATATCTTTATTTCTTTATCTCTTAGTCATAATAAATTAAGAAAAAACTTATTTCTGTAAACAGGAATTTGTTTAGGTCATAATTCATTACCAAACTAAGTAAGGGATTCCGGTGGTTGAATGAATTAATCATTCGACTACCAGAGTCATTCTTATTTGGTAACCGTCGAATCGAGAAAGACCTGAAACCGATACATTTCACAATTGCTACACAAGCTGAGAGTATCACAACCCTAAACAACAACACAGCCAATGGAAACCCTAATTTGAAGAAGGAAGGGAAAAGGTGTGAACTCACAGTCAGTCACTGAGATGGTCGGGCGAATCGAGAGGGAGAGAGAGATTGGTCGGGAACAGCTCGAAGGAGCTGAAACACAAGTATATACCCACTGGACAAACTTCTCCCTTCCTTTCTTTTATTCTTTTTCTATACCTATTATCTCTTAATAGTCAGTTGCAACCTACCTATCCCAAATTAAGGTGGGTATCAGAATTCAGGGTCATCAAAACAATAAATTTAGTCCAATCCAACTCCAATCTGTCCCGTCCTTGGTCTGGGATTTTTCGGAAATTCAAATTCGAATCTAAATTTTTTATGCATTTTTTAGCTTTTTTCCAATATTAATAGCAGATATTTTTTATATTTCTTAGATTTAACTTGATCTATATAATTTGTTACAAGTTAATAGTATTTTTGTCAATTTTGTATCATAGTTTTGTATAATTCAAACAAAGAATTATTAATTATTATATTTTAGTATAAAAAGTTAAATTAAATAATGTTCTGTTTCAGTCTAAGTCGTGGTTCCGAATAGGATCAAAACCAACCAATCGGTCTAGTCCAGTCCTGTGTGGAACCAATGCTCACCCCTAGTTTCTTTATAATTAATAAATTTAATTCATTTTAGTATTTTTAACAAAACCACTCACATTTGGGTGCATCTCTATAATGTTCTGAACCATGAAAAATTTACAGGTTGGGGGTAACTATTGTAGAACCAAAAATGCCGATGCCACTAGTCCACAACTCTTAAACAAATGCATTAGCATGAAATGAAACTTCCAAACAATTTCTTTGGAAATTAAATTCTAACAGAGGAGTGATTGCAATTGAATACTCCTCACGAGAACAACATCATTCTTTCTTGAATCTCAATCTCCTAAATACGACTGTTGTGTAATAACAAGTGATTATTACCGACGAGAAATTGATTCTTATTGTTTATGTTCGGATCCCTTGTATGGGAAAAATAATAACATGAGTATATGATAAATTGATAATCCTAACACTAAAAGACAAAGGATTGTCATGTCCACAGAGAAATTAAACAAACACAATGACCGTGTGTGGTTTGAGATTACTGTGGATACGATTGGCTCAAACTTACTTCCCAGCGTCTGCTGGTCTGCGATTGCGAAAATTGCAAAACACCCCCAATTCGAAAAATAAATAAAAATAAGAAAACACAGACTCGACCAAGTAGTCAGTACATGCATACGCGCCGGAAGGTTCTGCGTTGACGAGAACAACAAACGGTAGAATTAAGGAAATTTTTTCAAAATAAAATTTTTTTAAAAAAAATTTGCCAAAATAAACCTCCACTAAAAATAATTATCAAACTAGACACGCTGCCACCACGTGGTGACACGTGGCGGCGGCGGGTTTTGTTTTTTTGTGCATAAAGAACTCGGCATCACCAGTGCCGAGTTCTTCTTGGAATAACTCGGCACTGGTGATGCCGAGTTCATTCTGGGAATTCCGGGCTAGTTCCCAGATCAAACTCGGCATCACCAGTGCCGAGTTATTCCAAGAAGAACTCGGCACTGGTGATGCCGAGTTCAACTTGGTTTTTTATTGGCCAACACTTGACAATTTTTACTGATGTGATTCAAATAGAACTCGGCACTGAGAGTGCCGAGTTCTATATAAGAAACTGTTCTCCTGGCGCTCAGATCGTGCATGAGACGATTGACGCGCCAGGAGAACAGTTACTTAAATAGAACTCGGCACTGAGAGTGCCGAGTTCTAAAGGCATAACTCGTCGTTACTAACGCCGAGTTCACTTAAAAAAAAGTGCACTCGGCGTTTCCAACGCCGAGTTCCGTCGGGCTATAAAAGCAGCCCGACGCCCCCAACTCTCCCCTTCCGCCGAGTTCTCGAGTTTTGAGGTTAGGGTTTCGAATTTTTTTCGTTTTTCACCGTTTTCTTGTATTTTTTATGTATTAGGATGATATACATTGTTGTTTTAGGTATGATTGTGGTGTTTTTGTTGGTTTAGGAACCCGTTTTGGTGCAAAATCGAAATCGAATTTGGGTTTTTAGGCAAAACGTTTTATTTTTTCTTTTTTAGTTGATTATTGAATTTAGTTTTGTTGATCATAGTTTTACGGTAGTCATCTTAAAAAAAGTTCAAATTAAGTATGATTATTGTGATTAAAATTAGATTTTTTGTTGTTATTTATGTTTGAATGTATGTTAAATTGAATGAATGTAAACCTAAAAGTGCTTTATTTGTGTTTAAATGTATGTGACTTTGAATGTATGTGAGTATTGAAGTTTGTAGTCTTGTTAGTTTTCCCAATTTACCAATATGAAAAATATAGGGGATGTTCTGTCAAATTTTTTAAAAATTCACTGACATGATTCGTAACGTTGTTTATTGTAGTTGATTTTATTGGAGAGATTGTTCGACGTTTACAGTCATTTGCTTCTACACTCGATTGAGGTAATTCTCAACTTTTAAAGTCATTTAAACTCGGCATTCTCAACTTTTTAAGTAGTAAGTAATGAAGAACAACCATCTCATTTTTTAACGTGTTATGTACAGATGGAGGTTGGTGGTTCCAGTACTGGTTCAGTTAGAGGTAGCTACGCTTCACAGGGTCCGGTAGACAGATCAGTGTTGGTTTTGCAGGCCAACCACAAGTCAGACTTGTTCAAAGATTTTGTAAGTATTTTACATTTTCAAATTAAATATTTGCGCGTGAGTTTCAATATTCTGAAAGTTATCTAAATTTATGCAGAAGGATGTTGATGGTCTAAAATGCGTTGAGCATGGATCGAAGCTCAACGCATGGCAGATCACTGATGAGAGGATGTTGTTCCTGCTAGATATGGCAGGGTTTGACACAGTAACTCGGTTGGGCAGAGTTCAGTTGGATCATACGTTGCTGGGGGCGATGGTCGAGCGTTGGAGACCGGAGACTCATTCATTTCACCTGCGACATGGTGAGATGACGTGCACATTGCGTGACATCTCGATGATTACCGGCTTGCGCGTAGATGGATTGCCGGTGTGCGAGTCTCAGGAGTACGATTGGTCAGAGGTTTGCATGGATTTATTGGGTCAGGTCCCCGATGATTTGGGTCGTAAGGGTTCCGTAACTTTGGGTTGGTTGCAAGCTCAGTTTCAGCACTTGCCTTTTGATGCTGACGAGGAGACAGTTACACGACACACCAGAGCCTTCATTTTGTTCCAGCTGGGATGCAGTATATTGGCAGATAAGAGTGGCACGATGGTTCACTTGAAGTACCTATCCTTGCTTGGAGATTTGGCAGTCGCATCGGAGTACAGTTGGGGTAGTGCGGCTCTGGCCCACTTATATCACATGTTAGACGAAGCCTCACTGATTCCGACGAAACATTTGTGTGGTTTTCTTACGTTCCTGCAGTTGTGGTGTTGGGAACATCTACACATTGGCAGACCTTTGAAGAGGAGACCTTTAGCATACCCGGAGGACGACAGGGCACCATTAGGTGCCCGTTGGAGACGACCAAGAACATTCAAGGGTAGTGCGAAGACGACCACACTTGATTTTTATCGTAATGAGCTGGACGTGCAGGAATTCGATCAAGTGATCTGGGACCCTTATGCAAATTTGCAACTTAATCAGTTACCACCATTATGTACGGAAGGTTCAGAGATCTGGACGAGTCGCACTTGGCTTATAAATTTTGGTGAGGTGGTTATGTCACTTAAAAAAAGATAACTCGGCGTTACCAACGCCGAGTTCTGGAGGTCTATAAAAGCAGGCAGACGCCCCCCCCTCTCCCTCACGACGGGTTCTCGCGATTTTCAGGTTAGGGTTTCGTTTTTTTTTTCGTTTTCCACCGTTTTCTTGCCTTTTTTATGTATTAGGATGATATACATTGGTGTTTTATGTATGATTGTAGTGTTTTTGTTGGTTTAGGAACCCGTTTTGGTGGAAACTCGAATTCGATTTTGGATTTTTAGGCAAAACGTTTTATTTCTTGTTTGATAGTTGATTATTGAATTTAGTTTTGTTGATTATAGGTCTACGGTATCGTAACGTTGTTTATTGGAGAGATTGCTCGACGTTTACAATCGTTTTCTACTACACTCGATTGAGGTAACTTCTAAAACATTTAAGTATTTTCAATTTTTTAAGTATTTAGTAAGAAATTCGATCATCTCACTTGAACACATTTTCAAATATTTAGGTATGGATAAAGATGATGAAGGATCTTTGTTGGTTATGTATAACGGGAAATTAGAATGTGACGGAGATGTGGCAGAATACACAGGATCTGACCGCAAATTGGTAGTTGTTCCGTTGAACATCAAATATGAGGATTTAATTGATGTTATAAGATCTGAATGTTGTTATCCACACAGTATGTTTGATGTCAAGTTGACGGCGAAATTGCCATTAAACAATGATTGGACTTACGTTCCATTAACCAATGATAGGTCGGTTTATGGATTGATGCGTTTGTTTAAACGAATGTCTGTGGTTGGAGTGTATGTGGAAGCTGAACCTAAAGTGCCCGACCCTACGCTGACAACGAACACTCATTCGCCGGAGTATGGTACAGTAAGGTCGACCGGTTGGGACTGTGGAATAGATTTGAATATAAGTCTAAATCCTACAGCCGAAGTTCCAGCATACCAGCAAATTCCATTTTTCCAATCGCATAACTTCCAAACAGGCAACGAATGGTCAGAAAATGTGTGTGACATTCCTTCTAGCAGTGCAAATCCTTATCCTGGTCTGTCGCAATTTGAACCTTCACATTACAGTCATGATGAGTTTGCTGGAGGGGCTGGACCATCTACCTCATATCCTTACCTTGGGCTTGGTTTGTCACCTGTTGAACCAATTCATTTTAGTCGACCAGAAGGCCGGGAACAGATGCATAGCGTTGAAGACGATGACACTGAGGAATTAGGGGATTACAGCACACCTTTCGCTGTAGAAGATGAACCTGAAGGTGTTTCTGCTAATGAAGTCGTTCCGGAGACGCAGGATGTCATATATGCGATGGGTCAATCCATAAACCGTGAAGACGACGACGTTGTTGATGATGCAGTTGCTAACAATGATATGATTCCAACTCTTAATGAACTTCCCGATATCTTCGAGGACGACAACTGGATAGAGAATTCGGTAATTGAACACTCATTCTTCGATGCTGCGAACAATTTTGAACAGAGTGATTGGCATACGCAAGATGGTCGTTCTTTCTGGGATAAACGAATTTTCCCAACCAAAGATGATTTGGTTCATGCTCTGCAATCGTGGCACATTAAAAAGTTTGTTCAGTATTCAGTTGTGGTTTCTTCAACGAAACGGTATACTGTTCATTGTATTCGTCGTGATGAAGATAACTGCAAATGGCGTCTACATGCGTCTGTTCCAAAAGGCTGCAGATATTTTCAAGTTAAAACATACGACGCCGAGCACACTTGTTCCAATCCGATATTGTTAAACGACAACAAACAATGCAGTGCTAATTTTGTATGCGACTTGATAATGCCATCTGTTAGAACTAAGTTCACAATTACTCCTGCTGAAATAATGGAAAGGGTGAAGACCAAATACTCACTTGAAATCGGTTACGCTAAAGCATGACATGCTAGGCAAAAAGCGTTGAACCGAATATATGGTGCCGAAGAAGACAGTTTTAAAGATTTGCGAAGGTTCGTCACAGTTCTCTGTCAGAATAATGAAGGATCTGTTGTCGAAATAGAGTCTGTCCAGATAAATTCAGACGAGGAGATGTTTAAGCGTGTATTTTGGGCGTTCGGGCCTTCAATTAGTGGGTTTCATTATTGTAGACCCGTTGTCAGTGTGGATGGAACGCACCTCTATAGCAAATATAGAGGTTTATTGCTAATTGCTGTGGGCACAGATGCAAACAACGGAATTTTTCCTTTGGCATTTGCTGTTGTAGAGAGCGAGAATACAGAGTCGTGGACGTGGTTCCTTCATTTGCTGGCAAGTAGAGTTACAAGGCGACCCGATTTGTGTATTATCACCGACAGATTTTCGGGAATAAATGCTTGTGTGCGAGCCGCATTTCCACCTTCGGAGGGCCATGTACATCGATTCTGTCTTCGACACATGAAAGCAAATCTTGCTAAACATCGAAATTGCAAGGAAAGATTGGGACAAATCAAGTTTTATGAAGCGGGTAAAACTCATTCATTTATGAAATTTGAAGAGTTAATGAAGGCTATTGCAGAGGAACATAAGCCGATATACGAGTGGATTCAACATCAATGTCCTTTGGAAAGATGGACTTGTTGTCACGACGGGGGTCGACGTTTCGGATGTATGACAACTAACATGTCAGAAAGCTTCAACAATGTCTTACGAGGGGCACGCGGTATGCCAATTACAACCATGATTTTGATGACCTTTCTCCGCTTGAACAAATTCTTTGTTAAAAGAAGGGACGTCGCCGAGTCGTGGAATGAAACATATGTACCGACAGTCCACACCGTGGTGATGGCAAACAGCAATCTGGCCAGAACACATACAGTAACTCGGTACCACCAGCTGATGTACCAGGTTGAAGCCAATGACCAGAAAAAATACCTCGTGAAATTTGAAGAAGGAGTTATTACTTGCACTTGTGGATACATAATTGCAATGCACGTCCCATGTTCACATGTACTAGCAGTTTGCAGTGGCAGACATGCAAATGTCAACACTTCACATTTGGTGTCCCCGTATTATGAGGTTCAAATGTACAAGGAGGCGTACAAACCGATATTTATCCCAATTCCTGATGTGAGGTATTGGCCAGATCGAGGCACCATCACAATGAAGCCTCCCCAAACCAAAAGACCTCCCGGTCGGCCTAAATCAACGCGAATCCGAAACGAGATGGACGAACACTCTGGAAGAAAGGTAAGGTGTGGGAGATGCGGCGGTATAGGGCATAACCGAAAGCGATGCAAGGAACCTATATAGCAAAATATTTTGTATGTAACTATTTAGTGAGACGAATGAATGTAAGAGTTGATTAATTGTAAGACTTGTAATGTATTTGTAATGTATTTTGTTATGACTTGAATGAATGTACGACTTAAATCCTTTTTAAGAGTTGATCAATTGTAAGACGATAATTGTAAGACGAATGAATGTAATGTATTTTTTAGGACCGCAAATTTGCCTACTTAAGCCTATTGAATTGGACTTCTGCCTATGAAACTCGGCATCTAGAATGCCGAGTTCTATTGTAGACATGGGCCACCTGGCCGTCACCCATTTTCACACAAGATTTGAGTGCCAGGAGAACAGGACCAAATAGAACTCGGCATCCCCAATGCCGAGTTCTATCTGAATCACTGTTCTCCTGGCAACTCAATTCGACTGGAATGTCAAGTGTTGGGCGATAAAAAATCAAATCGAACTCGGTATCACCAGTGCCGAGTTCTTCCAAAGCGAACTCGGTATCACCCGTGCCGAGTTCTCTCTGGGAGAACTCGGCATCACCAGTGCCGAGTTCTATTTGAATCACCTCAGAAAACGTCAAGTGTTGGGCAATAAAAAATCAAGTAGAACTCGGCATCACCAGTGCCGAGTTCGTCCAAAGAAAACTCGGCATCACCAGTGACGAGTTCTCTCTGGGAGAACTCGGCATCACCAGTGCCGAGTTCTCTCTGGGAGAACTCGGCACTGGTGATGTCGAGTTCTCTATGCACAAAAAAACAAAACCCGCCGCCGCCACGTGTCACCACGTGGTGGCAGCGAGTCTAGTTTGAGAAATACTTTTGTTTGAGGTTTATTTTGAGAATTTTTTTAAAAAAAAATATTATTTTGAAAAATTTTCCTAGAATTAATGTCAAACTCAAATGCAAACAATTAAGCAGTCACCTAATTAGAGAGGCGGATTGAGGACATAGGATTATATCTTCAAGTCTTGAGATTGAACTTTCGGTAAGCACAAAAAATGATCGAGAGGTTATATCACTTCTGATTTGGAATTACAACTCATCTCGTAAAGTCAAATGGATATCAGAGTATTCAGGTTCATAATAAAAAAATCAAACAGAGTTTGGACTGCTTCCACGTAAAAACCTTTTAAAAGACTCTAACTAAGATGACCAACCGAAGTACACGATGAAGTTTCTTCTTCCCACCAGGGATGACAAGGAATCGATTCAGGTGTTAGGAGAATCGGAACTGAATTCATTTTTTATTTGCATGCTCATGACCGAACAAGAACCATATTAGTTCCCAACTCGAGTACCTAGAATCAGAGTCGATGGGATTATAGGTACCTAGAACTGCATCTGGTTTAATACCAAATCTATAAAATTTTCAATATTTACCGGTAAAAACAATTTCTTTTCATTTTTTTTCAATAACCTTTTTGGATTATTTTTTTATTTTAATAATACCTTAGTACCGGATCTGGTTCTAATAGCTAGAACTGAACCCATGTCGATTCTGAAATTGGATAATCATATCTGACTCATATCCATTTTACCATGGTTCAATTCCACCGGATCCAGTTCGGTACCACCCGATCCGAATACCCATATTCACTCCTACTTCCCACACTAATTGTTGCGGTCTTAGCCTTCCTATGCCCTCCGGTCTTTGCTGGGTTCGTGGTGGCGAACGGAAGTCTCACGGTGAGCTTCCCGGAGAGCCTCCGTGGGTCTCACGTACGGCAGCGCCATTGCTTGACTTCGGCGTCCTCCGGTACAGGAGCAGCGTAGCTGGCACTGTCGTATCTCACTGGAAGTGTGGCCGTGGAGTTCAATGAGGAATGGAGATCGTCGGAGAAGAGAGTTCTGAGATATAGTTCCTAAGAATATTTCATTGGATGAGTTCAAATCAACATCCTCAATACTGCGTCATTAGTCCAAACAAAGTCACGTACATATGTAGATCAACATGGAAGTCTCCATATAATAAATAATTAACTATTTTGATGCAAAACTGCTATTGAATCAACCTTAATTGACTTCATCTTTTAACATTTCTGATGTGTTTTGGAGGTGAAGTTGTCATAAGTCCCTCTTTTCTCCCGAATCAGTTTGTTCAGACGTAACGTTTGGATTCCATCAGCCCGAGTTGTCATAATTACTCACGTAGGTTTTGGACGTGAAGTTTCCATCTATACAGCAAAAGTAACGATTCCATATTCCAAAATAAGTTTGGTGAAGGAGACTTTTCGAAGTGGGGAAACGGTTAGCATCAGCCTTGATTGGAGAGTAGTTGTTCCACACCCAAACGATCGATCGCGTCAAGTATATATGAACTCTGGACTAGCAGGAATGGTGAGTGTGGATCGAAATGCGAGAAACTTGTGAAATTTCTTAAGGGGTTTAATGGTCCGACACAGAAGCTCGAGAAGGGCGGAATGCATGGGAGGTATTGCGTACCGGACCTCGACCAGGATTATTTCAGCAAAGGTTATGAAGGGAAAGATGTCGTTATCGAAAACTTGAGACAGTTGTGTGTGTTAAAGGTTGCAATTTGCAAATGAAAGTAATCGAACGTGGGTTTGGTGGGACTACGTTACTGAATTTCATAATTAGCGATACTATAATTAACTCTCCTAATTTCATAATGTCGTATGAAGGAGAAAAAATACAACAAAGAATGTGCAGTTATTATCATTAACTCACTGGGTATTTGTAACATCCCGAAACAGCAGAAATTCAAAAATTTATAATCAAGACACAGGAACTCAATAATCAAAGACGGGATTGTTACTTCTCATAAAACAAATAGCGGTGCACCAAAATTACATCAGAGTTTGTCAAAATGATACAAGATTACAACAAAACGACAACAGAAGATAAAACGTAATCATGTCGACCTCAGCGGTCCAAGAAGATGATCCAACTCCAAAATGCGTGTGCCCGCCGATCACCACCCAACTGGACCTACTGCGGTCCTGAAAAATATATAATAACGATGCCTGAGTTTCCAGAAGGAAACCCCGTATGCCAACTCACCTATATGCATGCATTACACAAATGAACCTATCATACTAGTAGCATGTCATGGCATCGACGGAAAGTAAAACAGTTCCCCCGAAGGGTAAAACGGGACATTAGTCCGACAGTCAACATCAGGTCTCCCGAGGAGACCTACTGCAGGCACATGCAGCCTTACAGCACGCGACATCGCACCCCCCACACGCAGCTACACTACTCAAGGGTTCGGCAGGGAGCCTCTGTCACGCCTGCGCGCCGATAGAATACAGATCTGCAAATCTCTGTGGTCGGAGCCACGGGGACCAACGGGGTCGTCGCCCGGAAGGTATAACAACATCATCTCGATAGGTGCCCAGTCGAGGAATCAACATAGCCGGAACAGCCTCGGCCCAACAATCATCATCGCCGGCACAACCTCGGCGGCATCACCGGCATAGCATCGGTGGTCCATCACAACGTCCGGCACAGCATCGGACGGGTCCAGACCGAAGTCTGCCAGGTCATCAGGCTCCACGAGCCGCAAACACCAACCGGGCCGCTATAAAAGCAGGGCAGCGACCTCCGTAGCCCGTAGGCCGGTAGTCACCTCACCCAACGCCAGTTGCGTGCCCGCACAAACATCAACATTGGGATCCGCGATCCCTCAAGCCTGCTATACTACAACAAGTCCAATCCATCCATCCTCTCAGTCACGATCCATACCTGGAGGAGACACATCCCGAACACCCACACTTTTCCACACGGCGGTCCCTGGGCAGGCACGCGGAACGCGTCCACCGTCACCTCCCGGCTCACGCACAAGGCGAGGACACGGGTTTCCGTGGACAAAGTTTGCATTCAAAAAGGGATCCAGAAATTTTGTCCTGGGCCCAAACGGTCGACCGAAAGAGGTGATTCGGTCGACCGGTTCCAGAAAGGAATCGGTCGACCGTACGCCTAACACGGTCTACCGCTGCGCTCAAAACACAATCCCCAACGGTCTACCGAAGGTCTAAAACCGGTCAACCGAACGATGTCAAAATCCGGAGTCTGGTCAACAATAAAATCAATCTATCGGTCGACCGACTCAGGGGTCCCGGTCGACCGAAAACTAACATGGAATTTCTTCATCATTTTAAACTATCGGTCGACCGACTCAGAAGTCCCGGTCGACCGATAACAGATAGGGTCAACCTATTATTCTACGTCATATAACGGTCGACCGAAATAAAACCAACGTCCGAACAGCATGCATAATAAACCAATAAACTTAAGTTCCGGTCGACCGAACCCAAGGACACGGTCGACCGAAACACAACAGACAGACAAAATACATGCATTCGGTCGACCGTCCGAAGGGTCCGGTCGACCGTTGGTCGTCTTCAACATCGCGTCAGCCGAGGTTTTCCATGAAAACAACGCCGGAGAGGTCTCCGACCTCCCCGTCCGACCAACACAACCCTCTCACTAGGGTTAGGAACCACAAAACCACACTAATGAGTCGACATACCTCAAGCAAAGACGACAAACCGCCGGAGCTCGCTCACGCACGTCGCCTCCGGTGACCTCCTCGCGCACATCCTCCGCACGCCTCACGCCACTGGAAACTCCCGAGCACTCTCTGGTTCGCAAGAAGGAGAGGAATGAATGAGGGTAGAAGGAATGAAATGAGAGTGAGAGACAGAGAGAGAAACGTTTTAAACCCAACACACTCTCCCCGCTACAGTGCCCTACGCACTCAACCCATCACCTTCCCCTCACGTCTACAGTGCACGCCCCTCCTCTTCCCCAAGCAATCTCCTATTCATGCCCCCTTCCCCATGCAAAACACCATCTCTAATCCAAGAGTAACCCTAAACCGGGTTAGGGTTCTAACAATATTTCATCTGTCATTAACTCTCCTAATTGTTGTCTTACTTATACATTATTCAGTTAGTTTTTCCGTAAATTTCTACAATTTTCGGTTTGTCTTTGACTGTTTCTTTGATGTTTTACGTGATCTAACATTTGGAACAGAACTTGGTGGGAGCAAAATTGAAATGTGTATGGGAGTTCCCAATGCTGATTCAGATAATTCTCTTCTTATGAGCAGCAAGAAGATCAGGTAAGAGTTATTTTCAATTCACTAGTTTCTAATGATCGTTATCTTATATGATAATACTAAAGGATCTTGTTAAATTGTTTGTAAATCCAAGAACACAGATGACAAGATTTGCAGTCTATTCCTTAATTTTTCATGATTTCCTTTCTATGTTGTGGTCTTTTACACATGTTTATTTGAAATTGGACTACAGATTGGAAAAGGGTTATGGGCAAATGTTACTACTTTTCCTACTTTTGGTTGTCAACAATCGCAAGTACAAAGGTTAGTCAACATACATTATGATCCTTTCCCAATTTGATGCTAATTAATGTGATTATGTGAACATGCTTGCAGGAAATTGGAGAAAGGAGTGGTTTTGAAGGCTATTTGTTCTGGTTTCGAGGGAAAAACTCAACCTAGCGTTTGCTTGAGACGCAGTAAGTGATTCAACTTGATAACCGTCTCGAGTTACCGAGAAGGCAAAATCTAATTTTCTATCATACTTTCAAATATTGGGAAAATTGAAGAACCTTGCTTCTTCAGCTTAGTTTATTTATAACGTACCTTATTAATAATGTATGAAAAATCACGTATTGAATATTGCACAAACAGATAAACAAATGTATTGGATTAGATGTTGTTGTAGCCATCTTTGTTAGATAAACACTAGAGACATAAGATACACATTTTGTTGTAATGGGCCAATAGCCCAATAATGTTGTACCCAGTCCAGCCCAATAATCCTTTAGGCTCTCAAGATATATACTGACGAGGTCGACCACATTTTGGATAATAACAAACAAACTAATTCTTCTCTCCCGAGCTCTTTTCTCTCCCTCTCGATCCAAAATTCTTTTACAGTATCAAAGCTTTCGAACACACATTTCAGCGACAAAATCAACTGAGAAAGAACAATGTTGAGGCTAGATTGAATCATGGTTGGAGAAGACTCTGCAAACAACAACCAATGGCAACTCCGTCGACCACAACAATCCATATTTCTTAGACACGACAATTTCACACGAAACACGAAAACACAACACAAAAAAATTGTATTTGGATATAAAATTTTCGTGTCGTGTATTACGGACACGTTTTTTGATTATCGTTTTCGTGTCCAACATGTGTACACGACAGTACAAAAATATACGCGAATTGATTATATACAGTACATCTCAAAATTGAATAGTTTTGCCTGGTAACATGATGGTAGGTGTTTTGTGCCGCGACTCTATAGACGAAGGTTCGAATCTTGATGAGATTTTTTTCCGAAAATTCTAAGTGAATTAATTGCTTCATTGCCCGTTGAACCGGCATCGCACAAATCTTCAGACAATAATGCTCCATGGCGTTGAACCTCCGGGTGTACACTTCAAGGGTAGTCAATCCCTGCTCGAGGGTCATGAACTACTCTCTCTTCCCATCCCTGACATGCTCGTCGAAATACTGCTCGTTGAACTCCCCCAAGAACTCATCCCAACTGACATCATCTCTACCAGCAAACACCATTGCAGTCGTGGTCCTCCACTAGTTGGACGCGTCACCACCCAGGACATAGGTGGTCAGGTCCACCATCTTCTCCGGGGACTCCCAATCGCTTGGAAGATCTCCTGGATCTTAAAGACTCAGTCCTCGGCAGCCTCAGAATCACCTCTGTTATAAAATGCAGGCGGATGCTGGTGCATAAAGCGGTCGTGCATAGCTCCCGACCCTGCCAAATTCTCTCGACCAGACTGACGCTCCAGAATCACGCTCAATCTTTGCACTGTGTTGTAGAGCATCTGCCACTTCTCAGCCCAGTTTGTGGCTTCAGTCTCCTCGCTGGTGCTACGGTCACGTGTGGGAGGTCTCACACGTCTCAGAGGTATCTACACACGAGACATCAGAAAAAAAATAGAATCAAATGATTATGCATGCATGCTCTGCAACAAAACTATTTATAAGACTTGTAAGGTGGTTTCTTTGGACAAGCCCATCGGAACCGACAACTCTGATACCAAGTTGTAACATCATCGAAATGGCAGAAATTTAAAACTTTTAAACATACAATCAACGCGAGGATATTACGGGAAAATACACAGAAATCCAGGTGCACCATCATATATATATATATACATATACATATATATATATATATATATATATATATATATATATATATATATATATCTGAATATTTCAAAAGTGTGATTACATCAAAATGGTATAAGATAAATGTACAAGTAATCACTACAACATCTAAAATGCGGAAAAACAGGATCTGACCCCAAATGTGCTCCTCCGCAGTCACCACCTCCTAGCGTCGCTCACGGCCTAAAATCAAACATGGAACTATGCTTGAGTTTCCCATAAGAAAACCATGTATGTCAAATCTCTATCACATATATGAACTACACAACTACTAGCATGGTATGATACAAAATGCAACAGTGCAAACATCTTCATCAAGACTGCGCTCCAGGGATCTCTCTCCCTGCCACAACAGACACAAACCACAACGGGTCTCAAGGGTCCTCTTTTCCATCACCCACACGTGCACACCAGGCACCACAGCCAGAACATCCTTGGCCAACAACACGTGAACACAAGCACCATAGTCGAAAACATCCTTGGCCAACAACACGTGCACACAAGCACCATAGCCAGAAACATCCTCGGCCAACAACACATGCACACAGGCACCACAGCCGGAAACATCCTCGGCCAACAACACATGCACACACCACCGATCGCTACCAGGTCGGCCTAGTCTTTTCGTTGCCCCCGAAGAGCCAGTGAACCTGATACCCTCAAAGCCGATCACACACTCCTCAAATCACCAAACTGAGCAGAAACGGTCGACCGTAATAGACCTGTCGGTCGACCGGTTCCCTCCAGGAACGCACAAAAGTTCGACCGTCGTCATGACCTGTTGAACCACACGACTAACGGAAAAATGACCAAGCGGTCGAACAAAGGTCACAGGTGGTCGACCGTTTGGATGATCTACGCCAGAACATTATTTATAATTAACGTCCCAACAGTCAAATGGTAAAGGGGACCTGGTTGACTGAAATATAGCAGGGACTTCACGTTCTACAAATCTGAGACCGGTCGGACAAGGCACGCACCGGTCGAACGTACTTTAAATTAACTTAAGTGACCAGTCGAACAAGAGTCAAGAGCGGTCGACCATTTGGATGGTTCACGCTCTGTCCAGACCAGTCCAGAATTCATCGGTCGAATGATCATTAGGCGGCCGACCGTTTTGAAGGTCTAGGCCCCCAATCGACTTACCATAGTGCATTCAGTCGAGCGGTAAACGGCGACCAGTAGACCGAAATACACCAGGACTTGCCTTAAACACACAACTGGTCGACCGCCCAAAGGCATCATTCGACCGGTGCAACGCTAAAACCTACATTTACTCTAGCATCGGTTGACCAAAGCACACGTTGGTCGACCGTTGCTCAGCAGCATCCTGCTGCACTATCACCTCCAACAAGCCAATCGACATATTGTCGACTAAAATCGCCACCCACACACATTGGGTGAGTCTTAACGAAGCTTGACTTACCTTGAAAGTTTGAATAAACCTTTGAAGAACCAACTCGAGCACTTCCACGCGAAAGAGCTTCTCCGGCAAGCTTCTCCCACGAGCGACGATCACAACCTCCTGATCACACCTTGCTGAACTCGACTTGCTCTCCTTCACCTTCACCGACAATTCTCTCCTTCACCGACAATTCTTCTGATTACACCGGTCGACCGAATTTAGAACACATTCTGTAGGATTTTGTGTCCCTATATATGTATATATTTTAAAATTTTAATATAACATACAAGATCGATTTTCATATTTTCAGCAATTTTATGTACATCTATTTGTGTTTTATTTTAATAACATGCAACCTACATTTATTAAAATAGTACACAAAGAAAGAATCATACATAAAGGTTCTCTAAAATCTTTTTGATGATCCGAAGTCGCGTTGCCCGCTGAATCGTCCACGGAATTGCCTCTGAGTGTTCACCAGACTCTAAACAAAGTTAGAGAGAAATGAGCTAGCCAATCAATCTCTAACAAGGTTTAGAATCAAGTTAATTACCCCTCTTTAAGCTCCTGAGAATCTTATCTCCAAAACTTAAATTTACTAAAAGATTTTCGTGGTGATTAGGGAGAGATTAATGAGAAAAAGAATTTTGCATTAGTATTAAAACAAGTAGGAATATATGCCTTTTTATAGGCTCCCAAAACATCATTATCAAGAGTTATTATTTAGCCATGATCCCTTGTTTTTCTCTCCTAAAATTTATCTCTAAATTCCTCATAATCACCCACAAAAAAACGTTTTAATTAAATCTGGAATTATTCCACCCATGATTTAATTAATCTCTTAATAATTTAGGCAGAATCGTTCTTTTTCGGTAGACCGAGAATTATTCGGTCAACCGAACCATTCGGTTATAACACGTGTTCGGTGCACCGTGAGCTAGACGGTCGACCGAATCCGCATGAGAAAAATTCCCTGGAAGAATTCGGACGAACCACGTCTTTTAATCGGTCTACCGTTGACCCACCAAAATTCCTCCTGGGACATAGTCATCGGATGACCGGGTCACCTTCGGTCTACCGAAAATATTACTTCTCGGTTGACCGTGCAAACTCGGTTAACCGAACCCGATTGTCCAGACACTCCAGACAATTTCGGTCAACCAATTGCGCTTACCCGTTCCCTATTCGGTTAACTGATCCGAAGATACCCCGGTCGACCGAACCATGAACGATTCACCGTGTTTGATCCTGATTTTACCTTTGTCAAATTTTGGATTTATTTCCAACAAAATTTGATCTTTTGGGGTTTTTAGCAATTCACATCCTATATATATCATCATATGTAATATTAAATTATTACACCCCATAATATATACCTAATATGAATTTATTCTGATTCTAATTATGTCAATTCTCAAGACATATTGATTTTAATTAATTCACCACATGTGTCCTATTTTCACATGAAACCCGACACATCACATGAACTTAAAATCAACCTCTTGTTTCCCAGTTTTGTGGTGTGACCTATAGGAGGATCTAAACCAAATTGGCAGTGATATTAAACACTTAATATCTCAAATTATAAGCGGTATCTAGCTACACATTATGTAACTCAATTAGCATAGATGTCTTTGTTCCACCCGAACTAAAACACGATCCATTTAGTGATCTAAGTGCACCACTTGTGTCCATCCCTTGCCTCATGATATTAAGAATATATACAAAGTAGAAATGTGTCACATTTGTATTATATTCATTTCTTGATCTCTCTAAGCTAATTATAACTATGTGACTTAACTCAAGTCACATTGTGCACATTATAATTTTGCTTTATTAAAGGGCCCACTAATATCATCACTCAATTAAGAGGGGCAATGATAATCGTTTGACTAGCTATCTTTTCCAGCACAAGTCATGTTCAACCAACTATTGTTGTTATCACTACACTTATTGGTAGCTTTTGACAATAATCAAATTACACACTTCTTGAGTGAAAAGATATAAGTCTCATATCTTAGGATCCAAGACACAGTAAAAACATTAATGACACGAAACACAATTCCATAATGTTTTACTTGTTAGGTTTATTCAATATATAAAAGTAATCTTTTCCTCTTTTATATACTCGTGTCGACAATTATTTGTAGAACTACAACAATCGATGACCAACACGACAATCTTATCTCGGTAATTAATACTCCATGTTAATTACCATGATTGTGAATAACTTTTGATTTATGTAAACCATTATCTTTTAGAGCTCTACGGTTAAGGATCAAGCGCATCTTCCTTAACACTTCCAAAAGACGAATACCATAATCAAGGAACAAAATGTTTGCACATTCAATTCATAATAATTGACATAAAAAAGTAAAACTTTTAGAACACATTCCTTTCAGCTGAGGGGGAGAGACGAAAAGAGAGAGAGAGAGAGAGAGAAAAAAGAAGAAAAAGAAAAAGAAAAAGATGAGGAAGAGATGGGTTTAGCACTTATAACACCTCACCTCACTCAAGTCAATCCCAGCCGTCTACCTCAACCCCTACCATCTCATCAACCTAAACATGATTAGGTCACTAATTAAAGGTTAGGATATAACAGGATGTGTGTTCAGAAATAGGTGAGCAAATAGCTTGATGAGGTCGCCTTTTAGGATATTCCAAACAAATTGAAAAAATATAGGAGGAAAATCGTCCTGTCCAGGATTTTTGTCTTTGGACATGGAGAAAACAACGTGTCTAATTTCCTGTTCTGAGAAGGGTAATTCCATGTACATTAATACATACAAGTTTCTTCAGATGGTCCGGCACAAAGGATGGAACTGGAAATTCGGTGAGAGGAGAGAGTGTTTGTCAATGTTTTTGTGTAACATCCCCGAACAACGGAAAATTTAAACTTTTAAAATCAAGAAAACACAAGGACAAAAACCATCAAGAGTGGGGACATTACTCGAACAATACCCAAATATATCTGGTGCCCCATATTACATAAAAGTTTGTCAAAAGAGTGATCACATCAGAATACCAAATACATAATACATGTAATCACGACAACCTAAAATAGGTAGACGATAGAATCCAGTCCCAAAGTGCAATCTCCCTCGGTCACCACCCGCCGGAACCTAACACGGTCTTGAAAATAAACATAACAACAATGCCTGAGTTTCCATAAGGAAACCCCGTATGACAAGCTCACCTATATGCCCTATCATACTAGTATAGCATGGCATAAAATACAAAGCAGTAAAACAACATTCCCACCAAGGGCCACACCGGACATCCGTCCTGCGATCGTACCCACTGCCATACAGGCCCCGAGTCTACAACCGCCACCGCTGCCACACAGGCCCAACGGTTCACAGCATCGCCGCCGCCACACAGGCCGCACGGTCCAACCATCGGGTCTCCGTGGAGACCTATCGTAGGCACTTACGGTCTAGCAGACAGTACGCAACACATACCGACACGCGACTACACAAGCCAAGGGATCGGTGACGAGGTGTTTGCACTTCCGCGAAGGTAGAATCAGATCTGAAAACATTGTGGTCCACCACCACACCAACGGAGTCGTCGCTCAGGTTGGTCCATCACTGGCGCCGCATGAAGGGAATGTGTTCTAAAAGTTTTACTTTTAAATGTCAATTATTATGAATTGAATGAGAAATCATTTTGTTCCTTGTTTATGTTATTCGTCTTTTAGAAGTGTTAAGGAAGAGGCTCTTGGTCCTTAACCGTAGAGCTCTAAAAGATATTGGTTTACACAAAACAAAAGATATTCGCAATCATGGTAATTAACATGGAACATTAATTACCGAGTTAAGATTGTCGTGTTGGTCATAGATCATTGTAGCTCTACAAGTGAGTGACAACACGAGTATGCAAAAGAGGAAAATATTACTTTTGTATACTGAATAGACCTAATAAGTAAAATATTATAGAAATGTGTTTCTGTGTCATTAATATTTTACTGTGTCTTTGGTCCTTTGATATGAGACTTATATCTAATCACTTAAGGAATACTTAATTAGATCAGTGTCTTGAACTATCGATCAGTGTAGTGTAAAGGCATTGGTTGGTTAAGTACAACTTTTGTTGGAGAATATAGTTAGTCAAAAGACTATCATTGCCCCTCTTAATTGAGTGATGATATTAGTGGGCCCCTTGATAAAGCAAAGTTATAATGTGCACAATGTGATTTGAGTTAAGTCACATATTTATAACTAGCTTAAAGAGATCAAGAAATGAATACTAATACAAAGATGACACAATACTACTTTGTGTGTATTCTTAATATCATGCGGCAAGGGACGGACACAAGTGGTGCACTCCATCACTAAATGGATCGGGTTTTGGTTCGAGTGGAATTAAGACATCTAACTAATTGGGAGCTATAATGTGTAGCTAGATACCGCTTATAGCTTGTGATATTAAGCTCTTAATATCACTGCCAACTTAGTCTAGATCCTCCCATAGGTCACACTGCAAGAAACTGGGAAACAAGAAGCTTGATTTTTGGTTCATATGATGTGTCAGGTTTCTTATAGAAAATATGACACATGTGGTGAACAAGTAAAATCAATCATGTTATATATAACATAATTAGAATCATGATAAATTCATATGAGATGCATATATTATGGGGTGCAATAATTTTTTATTGCATAGGATAATATATTGCATAAGTTGTGAATTTGCTAAACCCCCCCCCCCCCCCAAGTTCAAATTTTGTTGGAAATAAATCCAAAATTTGAAAAAGGCAAAATCGGGTAAAAGTTCGGTAATCCGTTGAGGTTCGGTCGACTGAAGGATCTGTGGATCGGTCAACCGAACATTGAACGGATAGTCATATTTGATTGACCGAACTTGACCAAAGTGCCTGGAACTTTGGTACGGTGTACCGAACCAAAATCGGTCGACCGAATAATGTTAAGTTCCGATATTTTCGGTTAACCGAATGGCACTCGGTCTTAGACGAGAATTCGTCCGATCGGTTAAGGAGAATTTTTCCCTTTAAGAATCGGTCATCCGTCTAGTACTCAGTCAACCAATCGTGACATATTCGGTTAACCGAATGAGTCTCGGTCAACCGAACAGCGATTGATTTTCTGCCTTTAATTATTAAAAGATTAATTTGATTGATGGTTGGATTAGCTCCAAACTTGGTCAAACGTTTTGTGGGTGCATGTAATACATTAAGGAATTAATTTATGAGAGAAAATATAAAGAAAAACGTGGCTAAAGAATAGCCATGATTAAGAGTAAGATTGGAACCTATAAATAGGTCCTTATTCTCCCTAATTGGGTTACACAATTCAATAATTATTTTCTCTCTTAATTCCCCACAAAAACCCACGAAAATTCTCTTAGTTTTCTAAGTCTTTGGAAGGAGAAATCTCAGAGGCTAAGGAAGGGGTTTGTAGCTAGATTCTAAGCTTGTTTGGAGATCGATTGGCTAGCTCCTTTCTCTCCAACCTTGTTTAGGGTTTCGGTGAACACTCGGAGGCATCCGGCGCGGCGAGAAGCATCCCCAACGTCTCCGAATCTTCAAGAAGTTTTTGAGAACTTCTAGGTATGAATTTCGGAGCCCTTGTTTGTTTTAATAGATTTTTGAAACTAGATGTTAAAACAAACCGATGCATGCATGAGATAAATCAAAGAAAATTGTAATTGATCCTTATTATACATAAAAATTTCGAAAATATATATGTATAATTAAACATGAAATCCTACAGTGGTATCAAAGCATAGGGTTCAATTTTCTCATGATTTATGGCTGTAAACAAATCTAGTTTACCATCTAGGATTTAAACAATTCGTTTTACCGGTTTTTCGGTCTTTAAATGTTTGTTGAAATAATTCTTTATAATAATTTGTTTTAAATGTTTTGAATGTTTAAAACATGACATATAATTATTAGAATTATGATTTAGACATAAGTCTAACTTACAATAATTTCGTTTTAAGTATAAACGATTATTTTGTAAGAGAATCAACAAAACCGAAAAACTGCGATTCATCTTTCCATTGGAAATTGGATGGACAGCGGTTCATAATTAATTTTTGAATTATGGATGAATGAAAAATGTTTTTAATGGATTTCAAAATATTTTTCAAAGAATTGTTGAGAATTCTGGATGATTGATAAATTAGATTCTGTAGTTTATAGCAATTGCGTGCATGGATGCTTGAGTTGCTTTGCAGGATTGTGAGTTTATATGTTCCAAAATCAGAAGCTATGAATGTATGTCATTATTATTATACAGGGGCTTATGTATGTAAAAGCCATATTCTCTATTTTCTATCTTTAGAATTGCATTTGCATGTGAGAGGTTTTTACATAGGACTTGCACTAGTTTGTTTTTATCGAATGTGAGGAGCATGTTTATTTTTCTGTAAAATCTACATCTCCGGTGCAAGAGGAAGTCGCCGAATAGAGCATTGATCGAGGATCGAGGATCGAGGATCGAAGATCATGGATCAAAGGGAACATATAAACTCACGCGATATGGATTGTGTGAATGTTTAATTTCTGTTTTTATAATTTCTGCTATGCATGTGATGAATGGTGAATGTTAGGATGTGTATAAATTTTAATATGCATGATAAACTAAAATTCAAAATCACATGTTGATAAATGAAATTGTCCAACAAAAATTAAGATTAATTTTTCCTTCTTATTTCATCCACTAGCAGCCATTGATCGAGGGATACTCTGCTCGCCCTTAGTGGGAGATAGCTCCCTCTATCTTTGGGAATAGTGGGAGATATAAAGGTTGTCTGTTGTTGTGCCGCAATTAAATATATGAGGTGTGTTTCACCCTAGTGAACCCCAAGTATGTTTAGTTGTGAATACAATAGATAAACGTATCTCGTATCAAATGAAAATAAGTTTTCTTAACATTACCTAGAGCCCTCGCTCGGTTTTGGGAAAAAGTTTTTCTTACGAGGATAGGTCGTATTCCCTCATAATTAAAACGACAAGAGTCACAAGAGTTTGAAGATGCTAAATGTTGCTAAAATTCAAAAAGGTTGTGATTAGAAAATGTTTTTCTTACCTTGATGTTGTAATGTATTCGATAGCCCTTAGCTAGTCTATATTACAATTGATGGGATCTTGGATTACTGCATTTACGGGCAAGATTTTATTTGCAGTATTTACATCATATTCGATATATATATATATATATATATATATATATATATATGTGTGTGTGTGTGTGTGTGTGTGTGTGTGTGTGTATTAAAACATAAAATTGGCATTAAAACCTATATAATTTATTTTGTAGAAATGTCAAATATCCAACCAATTGTGCGATCTATGATCGAAAAGAACCCTTTGGAAAATGATGGCTCAAACTTCATGAAATGGCAACTCAATCTCAATATCGTGTTGAGGTTTGAAAAACTATCTCATATTTTGGATGGTGAAATCCCAAAATTAAATGAGAAGGCAACCGATAAAGAGAAAGAGGTGATAGCCAAGTGGGAAGACCAAGAGAATCAAGTTCACGGTCTTATACTAGCATCCATGGGTGACTCGCTTCAAGCGAAATACTTGGATTCAATACCCAAGAAGACCATGGAGGCTCTAACCAAGATGTTCATGGATAGTGCCCGAAAGGAGCGCTATAAGACCACCATCGCACTCACAAGGTGCCATATGGCGGAAGGAACATCGGTATCTATGCATTTTCTCACGATGCAAGGATACCTTGAGAAGTTGGCAAAGCTCTCTTCACCAATGCCCGAGGACATTGCTGAAGATATGATTCTTGGCTCTCTAGCCCCGTCCTTTAAGGACTTTGTGATGCACTATCACATGCGTGAAAAAGGGGTGAGTCTTGAGGAGCTTCACAACGCTCTCAAAACTGCTGAAGTTGACATGGGCAAGGGTGGGGACAAGCAAGTCCTAGCCGTCCATGAGAGGAGCAAAAAGATCAAAAAAGGTAAAGGCAAATTTACCAAAGATACGTCAATCAAGAGCAATGGAGTAGGAGGTGCTCATGAGAGTACCTCAAGGGAGAAATCTTACAAATCTCCAACTCCCAACACGGAGTGCTTTCACTGCGGTGAAAAGGGACACATCCGACCTAATTGCCCCAAGTACAAGGATGACCTTGAAAATTGGATGATTGAACGTAGGCGCCCGAGAAACGCCGTAGGTATGTTTGTTATTGAGATAAATTTAATCACCTCTATCCTTGATTTGGTAACGGTTACCGGATCTTGTGCTCACATAATTTTGATGTGCAGCTATTGAAGGATAGGAAGGAACTCGTGGAGAACGAGATGATATTGAAGATTGGAAATAGTACAACCATCGCTGCGATTGTACAAGATTCTATGGAGCTTCAATAGTCTAGTGATTTAAATTTATGCTTTGAAGAATGTTTGTTATATGCCTTCGATTAGCAAGAACATTTCTGTATCAAGTTTTAGATATGGATAAATTTTAATAAATATTTTAATTCTTGCTTGTCTATATCGAAGAATGGAATTTTCTATGCAAATGCATTCATATAGAATGATTTCTATTTGCTTGAAATAAATAATAAACAAACTCAAACAAACAATAACAAAAGAGAAACTAAGATAACTCACGTGAATGATACAATCTTGTAGCACTATCGGATTGGTCAAATAAATGACCAAGAGACCTTTCAAGAAGAAAGGAACGAAAACGAATAACTAATTGGATATGATACATTCTAATGTATGTGGTCCGATAAGTACAAGTGCAAGAGACGGTTTAAGGTACTTCATTTTGTTCACGGACAACTATAGTCATTATGACTATATTTGTCTAATGGGAAGCCAAAGTGAATTCTTTGACAAGTTCAAGGAATTCGAGGATGAAGTAATGAACCGACTCAACAAGAATATCGAGTCTCTATGAACGGTTCGTAGGGGTGAGTGCTTAGGATACCTAATTTGACTCATTCCTAAAGTAGGAATAGGATATTGCTCGACATGGTTCGGTCAATAATGAGTCAATTTAAATTGCCGATTTACTTTTGGAATTATGCACTACAAATAATGACAAACTCACTAAATAATGTTCCATCCAAATCCGTGGAGAAAATGGTTTATGAGCGATGGAGTTGAAAGACACCTAAGCTCAACTTTCTCGAGATTTGGGGTTGTGAGGTCTACGTCGAGAAATTGATGTCGACCAAACTTCAACCAAAAACAGATTAAGTGCTTCTTTATAGGTTATCCTCGTATGACAAGAGGATACTACTTTTGATATATCACCTCCAATCGAAAGATTGTAGAGAGAGATATGTTTTTCTGGAATTTCTGGAAAAGAGAGAAAAGTAGTGGGAGTAGAGTTGAGCTTGAGGAAACTCAAGATACTCTACAAGATCATGATGTGAATGTTGCATTCAAAATCATGAAGACCCAACTAAGATTCATTTGGTTAGTGGGAGCATGAGCAAGAGATCCTTACAAGAAATTGTGAGAGAATCTCAATCATCCTCACCTAGTGTGCGTTCGAGAGTCGAACATGAACCTATTCCTCAAGAAATTGTGGAAGAAGTTCGAGAGACACGAGAAGAACCAAAAGAACTAAGAAGGTCAATGAGGGAAAGCAAGAAACCCAATAAGTATTTGGGACTTCATGAGATCATGGTACTAGATACCAAAGATCCCTCAACCTTCCGAGAAGCAATAGAAAAGACTCCAAACTATGGTTAAAAGCCATGGAATCCGAAATAGAATCCATGTATGATAATCAAGTATGGGACTTGGTTGACATTCCTCAAGGGAAAAAGGCCATTCATAATAAATGGGTTTTTAAGAGGAAGATGGACATGGATGGGAACTTGACAACCTACAAAGCGAGGCTTGTAGCGAAGGGTTTCACTCAAGTTCAAGGAATTGACTATGATGAAACTTTTTCACCGGTTGCCATGTTCAAGTCTATTCGGATAATGCTCGCTATTGCTGCATTTCATGATTATGAAATATGGCAAATGGATGTCAAAACGGCATTCCTTAAACAGGAACTTGGAGGAGGATATGTATATGGTACAACCTCAAGGTTTTGATGATCCAAATAGTAGCGAGAAGAAATGCAAGTTTCGAGAATCCATTTATGGATTGAAGCAAGCATCGGGGAGTTGGAACAAACGCTTCGACGAAGAGGTGAAGAAGATTCACTTCATTCAAAGTAAAGGAGTACCTTGTATATACAAGGAGATTAGTGGGAGCCATGTAGTACTTCTGATCTTATATGTCGATGACATATTGCTCATGAGCAATCATATACCTTTGCATTAGCAAACGAGAAATTTCGTTGAAATCAGTGTATTCAATGAAAAGAAAAGGATGAGGCTCAAAACATCTTGAGAATCAAGATACATTGAGATACATCCCGTAGACTCATTGGCTTCAGTCAACGTGCATACATTGACAAGGTCTTTGAAATGTTCAGGGTGAACAATTCCGATATGGACAATATGCCAATGAGTATGAGTATAGGTGTGCAACTCAAGAAGTCTCAATGTGCTCAATCACACAAAGACTTGGAGTACATGAAGGTATCCCTTATGCTTCGGCAAAAGGAAGGACCATGTACACAATGACTTGCACAAGACTCAATATCTCGTATGCTCTAAACGTGACAAGTGGTCACCAATCCAACGCAAGTCCTAATCGTAGGATTGCGGTCAAGAATATTCTGAAGTACCTTAACCGGACTAAAGATAAGGTTCTTGTTTATGGAAGACAAAGGAGAAAATAACCGAGGGCTGTTTTGATGCAATTCTTATAGGAATTCTAGACAATAAGAGGTTGGAGTGATGATGCGTCATCATTATCGAAGGTGAAGGTATGAGCTAGTGTAGTTAGGAGTAATATCACTACAGCTAACGCAACCACCAACGAAAGACAAAATAAATAAATAGGTGGACACAACAGTGGCACAACTGATCCATTCAACAAACCTTCATACCAAGCTAAGAGACGAAATATATTTCGAGTCCATGGATCCAAGGGTCCATGTGGATTGGCTTGATAGGTGATTTGGGAAGGTTACCCTAGTTATTAATGTTTTATACATTGAGAATGTATGTGAAAGAAAACTTTGATAACAAGTGGGAGATTGAAGGGAATGTGTTCTAAAAGTTTTACTTTTAAATGTCAATTATTATGAATTGAATGAGAAATTATTTTGTTCCTTGTTTATGTTATTCGTCTTTTAGAAGTGTTAAGGAAGAGACTCTTGGTCCTTAACCGTAGAGCTCTAAAAGATATTGGTTTACATAAAACAAAAGATATTCGCAATCATGGTAATTAACATGGAACATTAATTACCGAGTTAAGATTGTCGTGTTGGTCATAGATCATTGTAGCTCTACAAGTGAGTGACAACACGGGTATGCAAAAGAGGAAAATATTACTTTTGTATACTGAATAGACCTAATAAGTAAAATATTATAGAAATGTGTTTCTGTGTCATTAATATTTTACTGTGTCTTTGGTCCTTTGATATGAGACTTATATCTAATCACTTAAGGAATACTTAATTAGATCAGTGTCTTGAACTATCGATCAGTGTAGTGTAAAGGCATTGGTTGGTTAAGTACAACTTTTGTTGGAGAAGATAGTTAGTCAAAAGACTATCATTGCCCCTCTTAATTGAGTGATGATATTAGTGAGCCCCTTGATAAAGCAAAGTTATAATGTGCACAATGTGATTTGAGTTAAGTCACATATTTATAACTAGCTTAAAGAGATCAAGAAATGAATACTAATACAAAGATGACACAATACTACTTTGTGTGTATTCTTAATATCATGCGGCAAGGGACGGACACAAGTGGTGCACTCCATCACTAAATGGATCGGGTTTTGGTTCGAGTGGAATTAAGACATCTAACTAATTGGGAGCTATAATGTGTAGCTAGATACCGCTTATAGCTTGTGATATTAAGCTCTTAATATCACTGCCAACTTAGTCTAGATCCTCCCATAGGTCACACCGCAAGAAACCGGGAAACAAGAAGCTTGATTTTTGGTTCATATGATGTGTCAGGTTTCTTATAGAAAATATGACACATGTGGTGAACAAGTAAAATCAATCATGTTATATATAACATAATTAGAATCATGATAAATTCATATGAGATGCATATATTATGGGGTGCAATAATTTATTGTTGCATAGGATAATATATTGCATAAGTTGTGAATTTGCTAACCCCCCCCCCAGTTCAAATTTTGTTGGAAATAAATCCAAAATTTGAAAAAGGCAAAATCGGGTAAAAGTTCGGTAATCCGTTGAGGTTCGGTCGACCGAAGGATCTGTGGATCGGTCAACCGAACATCGAACGGATAGTCATATTTGATTGACCGAACTTGACCAAAGTGCCTGGAACTTTGGTACGGTGTACCGAACCAAAATCGGTCGACCGAATAATGTTAAGTTCCGATATTTTCGGTTAACCGAATGGCACTCGGTCTTAGACGAGAATTCGTCCGATCGGTTAAGGAGAATTTTTCCCTTTAAGAATCGGTCATCCGTCTAGTACTCGGTCAACCAATCGTGACATATTCGGTTAACCGAATGAGTCTCGGTCAACCGAACAGCGATTGATTTTCTGCCTTTAATTATTAAGAGATTAATTTGATTGATGGTTGGATTAGCTCCAAACTTGGTCAAACGTTTTGTGGGTGCATGTAATACATTAAGGAATTAATTTATGAGAGAAAATATAAAGAAAAACGTGGCTAAACAATAGCCATGATTAAGAGTAAGATTGGAACCTATAAATAGGTCCTTATTCTCCCTAATTGGGTTACACAATTCAATAATTATTTTCTCTCTTAATTCACCACAAAAACCCACGAAAATTCTCTTAGTTTTCTAAGTCTTTGGAAGGAGAAATCTCAGAGGCTAAGGAAGGGGTTTGTAGCTAGATTCTAAGCTTGTTTGGAGATCGATTGGCTAGCTCCTTTCTCTCCAACCTTGTTTAGGGTTTCGGTGAACACTCGGAGGCATCCCCAACGTCTCCGAATCTTCAAGAAGTTTTTGAGAACTTCTAGGTATGAATTTCGGAGCCCTTGTTTGTTTTAATAGAGTTTTGAAACTAGATGTTAAAACAAACTGATGCATGCATGAGATAAATCAAAGAAAATTGTAATTGATCCTTATTATACATAAAAATTTCGAAAATATATATGTATAATTAAACATGAAATCCTACACCGCACAGACCGCACGGTATCTCACTCGATAGGTGCCCAATCGAGCTACCTGCCAGAAATCATCATCGACAGTCCATCGCCGCAACCACACATGCCACGCGCGATCCTTCCTGCCGCCACACAGGCCGCACGGGCTCGTGTAATCACTGCCTATCAAGGCCAGTCGAACATATCCGCCACACGGAGGGCTAGACAATCGACAGATCCGAACCAAAGTCTGCGGGGTCATCGAGTTCCACGGGCAGACACCAACTCCGCCGCTATAAAAGCAAGGAAGCGACCTCCGTAGCCATCCAGGCCGGTAGTCACTTCACCCAACGACAGTTGCGTGCCCGCTGAAAGCAATGGGATCCGCAATCTCTCAGGCTGCTACTCTAAGGAGAGAACAATATACAAACTATGTCACCCTCTATAATACAGAGGCGACATGTCCTAAGTATCCACACTCTTCCACACGGCGGTCCCTGGGCAGGCACTCGCAACGTACCCACCGTCACATCCCGGCTCACGCTCCAAGCGAGGACACGAGTTTCCGTGGACAGAGTTGACACTTCACTAGGACCAGGATTCAATTCTGGGCTCAAACGGTCGACCGAAAAAGGTATACCGGTCGACTACTTCCGCAAAGGAATCGAGCAACCGAACGCCTACAACGGTCGAACTCTGTGCTCAAAACTCAATCCCCAACGGTCGAACAAAAGTCTAAAACCGGTCGACCGAACGTGGTCAAAATCCAGAGTCTAGTCAAAATCATACAAGTCTATTCGGTCGACCGACTCAGGGTCCCGGTCGACCGAAAAATATCAGGGTTATCCTAGCATTCTAGGTCATGTACCGGTCGAACAAGATCATAAAATCGGTCGAACAACATACAACACAATTAAGTTCACTTAAGTTCTGGTCGAACAAAAGGTCTAGAACGGTCGACCGTTTGGATGGTCAACGTCCGGTCCAAGCGAAACACGAAGCAACGGTCGAAAGGCTCAGGGGTCCCGTTCGACCGAAAACATCCAGGCAAACCCCGACCCACCAGCACAAGCACGACCGGTCGACCGCCACAAGGCATCGTTCGACCGGTGTTGGTTAAAGTCGGGCAAAATACACTAAACTGGTCGACCGCCCGAAGGCACCGGTCGACCGTTGTTCAACAGCAACCTTGCGCCAGCTAAGGATTTTACGTCGTTTCTCGTCGCCGATGAGGTCTTCGACCTCCCGCGACCGACCACAACTCCACCCCAACGTGGGTGGGCAACACAAGCATCTAATGCAAGAACTTGGCATACCTCTTCGCGAAGAACGACGTACTTCACCGGAGCTCCAACGACATCGCCTCCAGACCGCAACCTCAAGCACGCTCTCCTTCTCGTGCCGCACCAAACCCAGCACGCCTTCCCCCACCGGAGCTCGAGCACAAATGGAGAGGAATAGATGGGTGGAGAGGAGAAAGATTTGAAGAAGAAAAAAAAGAAAAAGAAGAGGAGAAGGAAACATTGGTTTCCTCTTAAACCAACCAAGCCAACCCTGACCCATCACCTCAGCCTCATCCTTACACTCCAGCCCACTGTTCACCCATGCCTCCCCATCTCGTCCACCACTCTTTCCTCCATTCCCATGCAAAAACCACATTAAGCCCACCTAATAACCATTAACCTATTAAAAAGGTTAGGGTCATCACAGTTTGTGCATACAAGTGGGGTTGAAATTAACCCAAAAAATGAAATGATATTTTTGGGTTGTATTAGGTTTTCCTAAAGTCCGGACAGGTCGAACCAAACCAACTCGAGAACCAGGAATTATATAATAGTTTGTTGTTTTTTATACATCATGAATGTAGCACTTGTAAAGCCATCTTTCTGATTGATGCAATTCTAATAAATGTTTAGTCGTTTAATTATATTAAATACCTACAAATCATTACATAAAACCTTGCACGAATATGAAGATGTGCCTTTTATTAACATATCAAATTATCCTATAAATGCATCTTATGAGAAAGCTAATAGGGGAATTGAGGGTTCGGGAAAATAATAGTTTTAACGCAAAATCCAAGGTTTTTGAATATGTCAACAATAATAAGGATTTTCAAGACTCTTTTGATAGTCCTTAATTTTATAACTTCACTCCTAGTGTGGCATGTATTTTTAAATTTTAAAAATGATATTCGATACATTTCAAACGTATTTTGTCCTCCAAACATTCTCCCTCAAACGTTTTGAAAAATAACTGAATGTATGGTGCCATAAATATGGTACGTGGCATGGAACGTCCCGCAAGATCGCCATATATTGATATACTACTGACGATAATATGCCCCTAGTTTCAAGAAACTCAAGCATTAAATTCCAAATTAAACAACAAAGCGCATATATATGTATATTCATTAAAAAAAACTCATGTTTCCATAATTGCATGTCCAAATCAAGACGTGGACAATGTCTCGCCAAAAGCGGAATTGGCAACTCTTGTATCCCGAAAATTCATCATCTCGAATTTTCTCACAGAACGAGAACATGAAAATTTGTTTTTATTGAAGTCAGCATCATCAGATCATCTCTCACAACCACAAACGTTAATGCTCTAAATTGGCGCGTGGCTTCTACGTGGTAAGACGCATGCATGCAAAGCTACGTACGTACCAACAAAAACAAAACATCTCACATTCCAAATCAAATCAAAACCTCACCAAAACACAAACATGCATTCCCAAACCAAAACCCCCAATCCCATCATGGACTTCACCAAACAACTCCTCTCTCTCACCCTAATCATCCTCATAATTCTCCCCAAATCCCAATCCCAAGACCAAGATTCAAACCTAAACCCCATAATCACACCACCCCAAGTCTGCGCCAATTGCTCCCTCTGCAACCAATGCTCAAACCCCACCCCTCTTCCGGCGCCACCCGTCGAAATCTCTCCACCGCCACCGCCACCGCCACTCGAAGAGCCTTCTCAGCCTGGACCGGTCGATTGCCCGCCGACCACCGTCATTTGTTGCCCGCCTCGGGTGGGGGCGACGTGGGCGCCGCCAACGCCGGACGTGATGCCGGCACCATTCTACAACTATTCCGGTGCAACGACGTTGGTGGTGGGAGGTGGTGGTGAGTTAATTGGGGGAGTGGTGCTTGTGGTGTGGTTTGGGGTTTATTTTGTGGTGTAAGGTGAGGTTTGGGGTATGTAATTTACTTGATGTTTGAGTGTTGATCTTATTAATTGTTGTGTAAGTTTCATTTGGATATATAGATATATCAATATATAGCTGACGTTTGTCAATAATTAGATCTAATTAGGGTGAATTTATTTTAATGAGTAATTGAAGTATATTATAGTTACTAATAGTGGGTTACAGATTTATAGTTAGGCCGACACATCACAAAATAATAAGGGAAATTTTTCAAAATAAATTTTTTTTAAAAAAAAATTACCAAAATAAACCTCCACTAAAAGTAATTTCTAAATTAGACCCGCTGCCACCACGTGGTGACACGTGGCGATGCCGAGTTCAACTGGTATAACTCGGTATGGGTGATGCCGAGTTCAACTTTGGTAGAACTCGGCATGGATGATGCCGAGTTCAACTTTGGTATAACTCGGGATGGGTGATGCCGAGTTCTACTTGGTTTTTTATTGGCCAACACTTGCGACATTTTTTCTTCGGTGATTGGCTCTAATAGAACTCGACACTTAGAGTGCCGAGTTCTATTTAAGAAACTTCTCCTGGCGATCAGATCGTGTATGAGATTGATTGCCAGGAGAACAGTTACTTAAATAGAACTCGGCACTCTAAGTGCCGAGTTCTAAAGGAAGAACTTCACGTTGCTAACACCGAGTACGCCGATTTCACCTGAGAAAAAGTGAGTTTGCAAATTTGCGTCCTAAAAAATACATTACATTCATTCGTCTTACAATTAATCAACTCTTAAAAAGGATTTAAGTCTTCGTACATTCATCCAAAAGTACCATATAAAAACAACCAAATAAGTTCACAACTAAATATCTATCCTGAGTGACATCTCAATCTCTTCTTCCTTTTAGGACGTGCTTGAGCACGTCCTCTCCCCCTGCCGCGTCCCCCTCCTCGTGCTGCATTCTCAGTATCCTGCGTCAGACCGCTAGCGTCTTCTTGAGACTGTGAATCTTCTTCTTCAACCACGCGATCCTGACTCAAATGTAATGTGAGTTCTTCAGCACCAAAACACATCAACCAAGCCTTCATTTTTTCCTTTAATTTTCCAACCATCGAAGAGCCTGTCTTGTGATCTTTGATTACCTCGTGAATTTTATGGAGTTCTTCGTGAAACTCATAAACTCCGTGCACCTACAGATAATTAAAAGTTAATGAAACACTAAACATAATTTTAAAACGTGATCATTGTTTCAATAAATATTTAAATCTTACCATCTCTCGCTCTCTACCCGCTCGAGGTCTGTATAAGGTATTAGTCGGAGCCAAGCAGTGATGAACTATCCAACGTACGGTGATGCTCCAGTACCATTCCATATACAGTCGTGTGCTCTCTTCAGGAGTGGCACCTAGGAGTGGTCGCTCAAACTGTAGATAATCTCTTCTGTGCAACCAATGCTGAATGAACTGGTGATTTTCCGCCAACCAATTAACATCTGACCTCCCCTGAGCCGATTTCACTACATGTCTCTCCATCGGCTCTGGAATGTGATGCTGTAGACCGAACTGTCTCATCACTCGGTCTGGACAATGCATAACCACCTCACCAAAATTTATAAGCCAAGTACGGCTCGTCCAGATCTCTGAACCTTCCTTACATAGTGGTGGTAACTGACTAAGATCCAAATTTGCATAAGGGTCCCAGATCACTTGATCGAATTCCTGCACGTCCAGCTCATTCCGATAAAAATCAAGTGTCGTCGTCTTCGCACTACCCTTGAATGTTCTTGGTCGTCTCCAACGGGACCCTAATGGTGCTCTCTCGTCCTCCGGGTATAGTAATGGTCTTCTCTTCAAAGGTCTCCCAATATGTAGATGTTCCCAGCACCACAACTGCAGGAATGTAAGAAAACCACACAAATGTTTCGTCGGAATCAGTGAGGCTTCATCTAACATGTGATACAAGTGGGCCAGAGCCGCACTACCCCAACTGTACTCCGATGCGACTGCCAAATCTCCGAGCAAATACAGGTACTTCAAGTGAACCATCGTACCACTCTTATCTGCCAAAATACTACATCCCAGCTGGAAGAGAATGAAGGCTCTGGTGTGTCGTGTAACTGTCTCCTCGTCAGCATCAAAAGGCAAGTGTTGAAACTGAGCTTGCAACCAACCCAGAGTTACAGAACCCTTACGACCCAAGTCATCGGGGACCTGACCCAATAAATCCATGCAGACCTCTGACCAAACGTACTCCTGAGACTCACACACCGGCAAACCATCTACCCGCAAGCCGGTAATCATCGAGATGTCACGCAAGGTGCACGTGATCTCACCATGTCGCAGGTGAAATGAATGAGTCTCCGGTCTCCAACGCTCGACCATCGCCCCCAGTAAGGTATGATCCAATTGAACTCGACCCAACCGAGTGACTGTGTCAAACCCTGCCATATCTAGCAGAAACAACATTCTCTCATCAGTGATCTGCCATTCGTTGAGCTTCGATCCATGCTCAACGCATTTTACACCATCAACATCCTTCTGCATAAATTTAGAGAAATGTCAGAATATTGAAATTCACGTGCAAATATTTAACTTGAAAACGTAAAATACTTACAAAATCTTTGAACAAGTCAGACTTGTGGTTGGCCTGCAAAACCAACACCGATCTGTCTACCGGACCCTGTGAAGCGTAGCTACCTCCAACTGAACCAGTACTAGAACCACCAAACTCCATCTGTACATAACACGTTAACAAGTGAGATGATCGAATTTCTTACTAAATACTTAAAAAGTTGAGAATACTCTAATGTTTTAGAAATTACCTCAATCGAGTGTAGTAGCAAACGGCTGTAAACGTCGAACAATCTCTCCAATAAAACCAACTACAATAAACAACATTACGAATCATGTCAGAATTTTTTTCAAAATTTTGACAGAACCTCTCCTATATTTCTTAAATTGGTAAATTTAAACCTGCACGGTAGAACAAACTAACAATACTACAAAATTCAATTCTAACATACATTCAAACTCACATACATTTAAACTCAAATAAATCACTTTTAAGTTTACATTCATTCAAATTAACATACATTCAAACCTAAATAACAACATAAAATCTATTTTTAATCACAATAATAGTACTTAAATTCAACTATTTTTAAGATGACTACCGTAGACCTATAATCAACAAAACTAAATTCAATAATCAACTATCAAACAAGAAATAAAACGTTTTGCCTAAAAACCCAAAATCGAATTCGAGTTTCCACCAAAACGGTTTCCTAAATCAACAAAAATACTACAATCATACATAAAACAACAATATATCATCCTAATAGATAAAAAGGCAAGAAAACGGTGGAAAATGAAAAAAAATCGAAACCCTAACCTTATAAACTCGGAACTCGGGGGGGGGGGGGGGGGGTCGGGCTGCTTTTATAGCCCGACGGAACTCGGCGTTGGTAACGCCGAGTTTAATTTTTTTTTAAGTGAACTCGGCGTTACTAACGCCGAGTTATGCCTTTAGAACTCAGCACTTAGAGTGCCGAGTTCTATTTAAGTAACTGTTCTCCTGGCGCGTCAATCGTCTCATGCACGATCTGAGCGCCAGGAGAACAGTTTCTTATATAGAACTCGGCACTCTCAGTGCCGAGTTCTACCAAAGTTGAACTCGGCATCATCCATGCCGAGTTCTACCAAAGTTGAACTCGGTATCACCCATGCCGAGTTCTACCAAAGTTGAACTCGGCATCACCAGTGCCGAGTTCTATTTGAATCACATCAGTAAAAATTGTCAAGTGTGGCCAATAAAAAACAAAGTTTAACTCGGCATCACCAGTGCCGAGTTCTCAAAAGATGAACTCGACACTGGTGATGCCGAGTTCTCTATGCACAAAAAAACAAAACCCGCCGCCGCCACGTGTCACCACGTGGTGGCAGCGGGTATAGTTTGGAAATTACTTTTAGTGGAGGTTTATTTTGGTAATTTTTTTTAAAAACGCGATTAAACACGAAAATTTATTTTGTGGTTCTTTAGATTATTTATGATAATTTAATTATTAAAAAATAACATGGCACAAAATAATCCGATTAGAAATAATTTTTCACCTCAAATTAATTGTTCCATATATCCGAAAACAAGAAGAAAAAATCAATATATTATACTATTTTCCATATAAGGAATCAAAATAAGATATATATCTTTTTAAATGCTGTAAATACAACATACGCGACAACCTAACATGCAGCAAACGCTACTCATAATATGGGGTTAAACGAAGCTTATTTATTTATTAGTAAAGTCGAAGTAAATGGGGGTGCTGGTAGGGGTGGGACCCGGGCCGTGCCGGCCCGGCCCGGCACGGCCCGCCGGCCCGGCTCCTGGCGGGCCGGGCTGGGCCGGGCCTTCAGTCGGGTCGGGTCATGTCGGATCGGGTTTTTTCGTGTCGGGTTATTAAGAAAATATTTTCAACTCAAAATAGAAATGATTTTCCCCAAAAAATGCCAATTTTATTAATGGTTTTTGAGAAATACAAGTTTGTAGCCGAAACATAGGAATCATTACAAAAAAACTAGGGGGTTCTAGGAAAAATTCATCCCATTTGGCGCGTTTTCGGCTACAATCTTCGACGTACGTCTACTGCTCCGGCCACGTCTCTTCGTCGTCGTCTTTGGCTTCGTATTGGTTCTGCACTCTATCTTCTGCGTCCAACCAATCCTTGAGGCACACGCACATCTGCATCGAGTCGGGCGCGAGACTGTGTCGTCGATCCGTCATCACTCGCTTCCCTGCAGAAAAAGCCGCTTAGAAATTGCTTGAAGATTGGAAATTTGGAATGATTAGAAGAGAAGAAGATTGAGAGAATTGGTGAGGAATGAGTGAAGGGGTGGGGGGTATTTTTAGGATTGGTAAAAGATAAAAAAATAAAAATAAAATAAAAAATTTGCCTTCTAGCCGTTGCGGGCCGTGCCGGCCCGCGCCAACGGCAGGCACGCCGGCCCGCCGCGGGCCGGCACGGCCCGCAACGGCTATAAGCCCGGCCCGGCACGGCCCGCCAGCACGGCGGGCCGCGTGCCAGGTCGGGCCGTTCACGGGCCGGCACGGCCCAGGTCCCAGGTTTAGGTGCTGGTGTTAAAAAATTAAGATCCCGGGCTCAAGGGCGAAAGATAATAGATTCATATAAAAAAATAACATATGGGTAGAAAGATAATATAATAGAAAAATATGGGACAAAAAATAAATCCACTTGGTTTCAGACTTGGTACAACCTAGAATCATCATTCTTAAAAAGTATACGACACGATTATGCTTGTCCAACTGCATACACAATATATGAGGAACACTGCCGCATGGGGGCAGCCGGCAGGTGATCAAGACCCCTGGATTTCTTATCCACGTATGAGTTTGATCATTGAATTTTGGTATTTTGTCTACATTTTAAAAAACTTTTGATTTTTTAACTATTTAGATTTCGTCTTCCTTTTTTTGATATTATAGTTTAAATAAAATTTTGTACAATTAGTCTAGTAAATAGTTGTCCCACTTATAAGTGAAATACATAATTAAACTCCAAGTCAAATTAAACTAAAAAAATCTCAATTATTTCTTCATCATCTTTACAAATTAAATTGAACTAAAGACTTTGATTTCTAGCAACACCGCTGCCAGGGAGCAACCAAGGGAGCGTGAGAAGTTCGATTTTTTTTGTTTGAGCCAAATGATGCAAATTTTGACACGAGTTGGAATTCACATTAACAATCTTAATTGATTTGTTCAACTCGATTGTTAATATTCTTGAATGGATATCACACATGTTTTTCAATGAATGTCAGGTGATAATGTGATATGGTAGAGTTGGAACGATGAAGCCAATCTCGTTTTCAGAACCAGTTGTGCATCTTTCACAGTATATATACTCAAGCAAAAACAAACAATTTATTCATTATAAAAAAAAGGCAATTGAGTAAGTTTGTACAATCCCACTAAATTACTACAATTTTGAAGAGAAGATATGTCAATCAAATTTCACAAGAAATAATTACATATGGTGGTTTCAACTACTCGGGTGACTTAGCTTAGGTGTATGTCTTAATATATATATATATATATATATATATATATATATATATATATATATATATATATATATATATATATATATATATATATATCAATTGAATATTTTTGATATAAGCTTACTTTGTAACAGTATACATCAATTCAACTTCTATAATTTATCCATATGTATGGTATATATATAATTTCAGCACATCATCCACCCTTCATATGTTTTAGAATTTAAAAAAATGACGCAAATCCAAGCACCGGGAAGCATAAAAACAATATAATCTTGGAGGATGAATGGGACTCTTACGATCATTTTGCTAATATAAATGAATTTATCTAGAATCAACTTTCAAATATCAGCGAAAATTCTAATGATGAACATTTTCATTATTCCATCGATCGCATTGTGGATATTAACCAATATTTGTATAATAGAGGTTGAGTTCGTGATAGATAGAAACATTTGTCTTTGAAATCCGATTTGATCGAGAATATATGACAACACTATGATGGGAATGCAAATCAATAATGTTTTTGCAATATGTATTTTAATATTTTAATTATTGTCATACGTAGTTGTCAATTATTATCTATCAATAAAAAAAATTGGTTTTAATCGAAATACTTGTTATTAATTAATTGGATTAAGTAATTGTAAAAATAATTTATTACGTAGTTTGTGAAAAAAAATAAAAAAGGTAAAAAATGATGTGGATAACAGTGAGTATTGAAATATTAGGTTGTGATGATGGAGGACTTTTGTGTTGGGTTGGATAAAATGTTGAATTAAAGGATCCACTGTAACAGAAGAACGTTGAGTTGGGTTCGATTAATAATTGTGATATTGGATGGCAGTCAACAAAAGTGCATGTAGATTAGCATATTATATGTTTGACCCAATGTTCACGTAGCCGACCGCCTCGCCTAGGCGAAATGGGCGGTCACCTAGGCGATAGTCGTTAGAGGCATTCCAACGGCTATCTCTTTTTGATTTTTTTTTGATTTTTTTCAAAAATTACACTACCCCCAAATCCTATATAAACCCCTTCAAACCTCTTCATTTTTCACACATCTCCCATTCTCTTCTTCCTCATAATTCTATTCTAATCATCAAGTTTCCTAATCATCAAGTTTTCGTTATTAAGTCTCTGGTCTGGTGCTTAGTTTTGAAGTTGGAAAGTCAAGTCTCCGATCCGGTTCTTCATTCTTCAACCGCCAAAATCAAGTGCACTCTTTCTAACTTCTCTTTAGAATTAATATTTCATTTTCATATTAGTCTAAATTTTTATATTAGTCTAGTTTTAAGATATGACCTACGTACCCGGCACTAGTCTCCCCATGCATCACGAGAGTTACGATGACCTAAGACCTACCCGTACAAATGACCCTGGTTGGAATACTGCCCATTACATTAGTGCTAATGATAAAAACTGCATTGTGTGTGAGTTATGTGGTAAGGAAACTAGAGGTGGTATAACCCGTCACAAACAACATCTTGCACACACACCCGGTAGCAATGCTAGACCTTGTGATAAAGTTCTTGACTCTGTTAAACAAGAAATAACTGCATACATGATTAGAAACAGTAGGACATTACAAAACGAAAATGTATGTCTTGATGATTATGTAGACATAGAAAACAACGTTTTGATCTGGAAACTGGGTCGGGTTCCGGTTCTGCTCGGACCCCAACCTCCCGTCCTCGCCTCATTCCTTCTCGAAAGAGACAAAAACAACGTTTGTGGGGACCATTTTGCGGACGTGGGAAGGACGTGGTTTCCGGCGCCCAACAAACAACCATCGAAAGAACCTTTAAAAAAGAAGATAGGAAAACAATTAATCAAAAATGGTCTAGGTTTTTCTATAGATGTGGTATATCATTCAACACGGTAAGGACGCCTGAGTGGAAGGAAGAAATATCCGCTACTTGTACTTATGGAGCTGGACTTAAACTCATTATGTATCATGAAGTTAGTGATTCGTGTCTTAAACAGGAAATTGACTACACTAGAGGTATACTAGAGTCGTACAAACAAGATTGGGCAACATACGGGTGCACGTTGATGACAGATGGCTGGACTGATAGGTCCGGTAGGAATATAATAAATTTTCTAGTAAATTGTCCAACAGGTACCATGTTTATGAGGTATGTAGATGCTTCCGGTCACTCTCACACCGCAGACTACTTGTACAAGCTGATAGACAAGGTAGTTGGCGAGATTGGCGAAGAACACATTGTTCAGGTGGTCACCGACAACGCTGTCGCGTACGTACTTGCCGATAGGAAGCTGCAGCAAAAGAGAAGCGGCTCGTCCCCACTCCTGCAGAACAAGACAATATTTACGGTCCACTTGATCGTTACAAGAACTCACTTGGAATATTCTCGAGGGATATGGTCGTCAGACAAAAGACAAAAAGAAGACCTATAGATTGGTGGCAATCTTATGGCGCAGACATGGGAGAGACCGCATTACAGAGGTTGGCCCTGAGGGTGTTGGGATTGACATGCTCGGCATCAGGTTGTGAGCAGAATTGAAGTGTCTTCGAGCAGTTGCACGCAACGAGAAGGAACAGGTTGGCTGTGAAGAAAATAAATGACTTGGTGTATGTGAAGTACAACCAAAAGTTAAGGCAAAGGTTTCAGCAAAGGATTTTGAAGCCCGGATTTTATGACCCCATCAGTGTGGACTACGATCTCTTCGACGAGCATCCATGGTTGGTAGAAACTGAAGATCTGGTCTTCGCTGGAGAGGAGCTTACATGGGCTGATGCCGAGGAAGCATATTTAGGACATTCTTCTTCACGGAGATGCTTTGCTGGATCCACGTCATCTAATGTGTGGTGTTCCACTGCATCTGACGCACCATTATTAGGTGTTGGCATGGATGATGTCATCGTTTACATTAGTTCTAAAGATCCAGGTGCATCGAGTTTTCAACCACCGATGGACATCGACGAGCAATATGTCCAATCTGACGATGAAGAAACTGAAGAAGATGATGTCTACGTCGACAATCCGAACGAGAACCACTCCGACGACTCTGATGGTGGTGGAGGATATGATATGGTTTCCAGTTGGACATTAGATCAATGTGTCCAATGAAATTAGTTAGTTAGCTTGTAATTCTAATTTCTCTCTTATCTGCTATTGTATGAACTCTGAGTTACCTTTGTAATCGTACTACTAAGCAATAAATTGTATACCTAAGTGTTTAGGTGGGTAGATGGGGTGCCTAGTGAGGTCTTGGTCAAGGAACTAGGTGTCTTTTTGAAGGCTAAACATGTATTGTATTTTTAGATAATATTTGTGCATTTTTCCTATTTTTCACGATTTTTTTGATTTTTTATCTATTTTATCAAATTTAATTGAATTAAAATTATAAAAAAACGCCTAGAGTTGGGCGGCCGCACAAACGCCCAGGCAACCGGACGCACCCTGATTGACATCATTTCATGCTTATATTTGTACCTTATATCCATTATCTTACACCTAAGCAATGCTACGTGACGAGTTTTATGTTTAGTTTTCAGAAATAAAGAGGTTTGAAGAGAAGAGCCATGAAAGGACCCAAAAACAGGAAAAATGACTTAATTGTGAGACCTGGGGACCAAGATGCAAGACAGAAGGACCTGATCGTAAGACAGAAGGACCTAAGAGCAAAACAGGAAACTCCACACCATCATGGGGAGTATTTTGTCAATTCGATTCGGGTCGGAGCTCCACTACACAAGTTAGATGCATCTAAGACCAAGAAACACACCAAGGAAAGCCCACCAGAAGACCCAGACGGATCTGGACTTTATAGGCCGCCAATTGGCGGTCTGGATCATGCAAGATCCGCCCCAACTTCTCCTGGACTTGTATTAGTGTTCGTTTAGGCTATTTTTGGTATTGGTTTAGTCCCACATCGGGGGATTGTCCCGGATTAGCTTTTTCCATGCTTATAAATAGAACTCTTCACCTCCCTTTGTATGCATCTCTCTCTTTGGTGGCATTCTCTCTACTAAGGAGTGAGCCTTGAAGCAAAAACTCAAGGTGGAGATGAATGCTACCTTCAATGTGAGTCATTTGTTAATAAAATAATTCTTCTAGTTTCTTTCAATCTTGTCTTTTAATTTGTGCATGTTTGTTTAGTCTTTCCTTTCCTTTTCTGTTTCTTTAATGCTTCTTGCCTTCTTAGTTAACTTTCATTTCAGTATTATGCTTTCTTTTGCTAATATAGTTAGTGTAATGAGTAGTGAGTAGTTCCATCCCCATTTGGGGGTGGAGAAATATGTGATATAATCATGTAGTGTATTAAGTGTGTGTTATCTTTATCCCTTGAGCTTTATATGATTTCCATAACCATCTAATGGGTTTTCTCTTATCTTTGATATGCTAATGCTCTTGAATGAAACTTAGCTTATGCTTTGATTAGTGGACCTATTTTATGGGGAATGATAAGGTTAGGATATGGATGAAGTTAATATTAGAAACACAATTTGTAGTGTATGTACTCTTGTTGCCTTTACCTTAGCTAATGTCTTGTATGTTTTAATGATGTAGTGAAATCTTAATTCATGTGGAGGAATAGTAGGGTATAGTCTTTATACTTGAGTTCATGTAGCTTCATTCCAATTATTGTCTTGTATGTTTTAATGATGTAGTCTTATCTTAATTCATGTAGAGGCAAAGTTGGATGTAGTTTTATGATTTCGTGCACTACATGTTGTGAGGAGCTTAATGAACACACACACACTTCTTTATGTTCACATTATTTCTCTACCCCCTTTGGGGCTTAGTTTATTGCTTATCTCCATTTCCATTTGCATCTTAGTGTAGTTTAGTGTAACCAACCTTTCTTCCCTTTCTTTACCTCTCGCCTTCGCACAAACCAAGTGTCGACACACCTCCCAGTGGACGACCCGTATTTGCCACCGCTTCAACGCGGCCGTGCACTTGCGGTTAAATATAAAACGAGATCAATCACACCCGGTCGCCTCGGCTCGTCTAGGCGTTCCCTGAACACTGGTTTGACCAATATATTCCTATATATTTTAGTCTGCTACTTCCAACCGTTTGAGAATGACACGTACAAAGATCGTTTGATTTTCTAGCATTTCTGCTTCCTCTAAAATATATATTTGGACTTAAGTGAAGGGTTTTGTGTTCTATATTTGTATATAATTTTAAAATTTTATACATGCATATAGGATCGTGTTCCAAATTTCTGACGATTTTATGTACATTAACATGTATATTATTTAAAATACAACGTAATCCACATATATATTAAAATAAATTGATGGAGATTATACCCAAAGGTTCTCTAAAACATTTATGAAGATCCGGAATTACGTTGTACGTTGAATCGTCTACCGATTCGCCTTCAAGTGTTCACCAAACTCTAAACACGATTAAAAAGAAAGGAGCTAGTCAATCGATCTTTAATTCAAGGTTAGAATCTAATTAACCCTTTTAAAGCTCCTGAGAATTTAATCTTTAAAAAGATGAATAATTAATTAAAGATAATTTTCATATGGAATGATGGAGAAAAATGAGGAGTGAGAATTTTTACATTAGTCTCTTCAAGGAAGGGATGGTGGATCTATTTATAGGATTTCTTCTAACTCACATCATATGCAAACCACTTACACATGATCCTTTGTTAATCTCTCCACTAAACCATATCATGTGCAAACCACTTTGCACATGATCTCATGTTTATTTTGCCACATCATCATCTCGTAACTACATTTGACAAATGTAGATTAAATTCAGTCATTAATCAATAAAAAAACTCTTATTAATATATGAAAAAATGTAGACAAACGGTTTGACCATTTTCACTATTTTTGACTCTACCAAATTTTGGATTAATATCCAACAAAATTTGGACTTTGGAGTTTTAGAGAATTCATATGTATAATGTTGCGGATCACATTATATTTTATAATATATTATCATATATAATATCAAAACATTATACTCCATAATATATACATCTCATACGAATTTATTTATTATTCTAAATATGTCGTTTTCACGACATATTGATTTTATTATTTTACCACATGTATATTATTTCACAACGCATGAAACTTTATACATCATATAAAATATAAAATCGCATCTCTTGTTTCATAGTTTTGTGGTGTGACCTATATGAGGATCTAAGTTATATTGGCAATGACATTAAATATTTAATATCATAAACTATAAGCGGTATCTAGCTACACATTATAGTTACCCAAATAACAAAGATGTTTTGTTCACTCGAACTAAACACAATCTATTTAGTGATGTAAGAATATCACTTGTGGTTATCTTTTGCCTAATGATATTAAGGATATTATACAAAGTAAAAATGTGTATTCTTTGTATTAAAAATGTGGTTATTCTCTTAAACTAATTATAAATATGTAACTTAACACAAGTCACATTGTGCACATTATAATTTTGTTTTATCAAGGGGTCTACTAATATTATCACTCAGGTAAAGAGGGACAATGATAATCTTTTGACGAACTATTTTTTTCAACATAAGTTATGTTTAACCAACCATTGTCTTTATCACTATACTTATTGACAACTTTTGACAATAATCAAATTAAGCACTTCCTGTGTGAAAAGACATAAGTCTGATATCTTAGGATTCAAGACACAATGAAACATTAATGACACATAACATAATTCCATAATGTTTCACTTACTATTTCTATTCAATATATCAAAGTAACTATTTTCCTCTTTTATATATTCGTGTCGTTAAATATTTGTAGAGCTACAATACTCTTTAACCAACACGACAATCTTATCTCGGTAATTAATGTTCCATGTCAATTACCATGATTGTGAATAATTTTTTATTTATGTAAACCATTATCTTTTAGAACTCTACGGTTAAGGGTCAAGAAAATCTCACTCAACACTTCTGAAAGACAAATACATTAATTAAGGAACAAAATGTTTGCACATTCAATTCATGATAATTGACATATAAAACAATATTTTTAGAACACATTGGATTCATTAAGTTCAAATAATGAGATTAATTGGCAGTTTGTTGCTATATATCTAATTAATAGTAATCTACTACCTTAAACAACATTGAAATCAAATTATCTTTGTTTCTATTTCAATATAAGTATGCATGTTGAAAATTATAAAATTCATAAGACGTTTTATTCGATATTTTAATGACCAGAAAATCAACACACATACATACACATATATATATATATATACATATATATATACATATACATATATATACATATATATACATATATATATACATATATACATAAATATATATATACATATATATACATATATACATAAATATATACATATATACATATATATATACATATATATACATATATATATATATACACACACATACGATATTATAATTTTATGATTTTTGACGTGCATATTGATATTGCGTTATAAAACAAGATCCACACTTTAGATTGTTTTTTTCTTCCATTTGGAGTTTAGACTTCAAGTTATGAATAAGTGATAATTTTGTGTTAACATTTTTTTAAGGTAGTGGACCCTTCTTATGTAATATGTAATGTTTTTTAACATCAACTAAGTTTATGTAGAAACTAGAAAACATTTCAGATCAACGATTTTTCTAACCATAAAGTTTAAGAAATTATTTGTCACACAATGTTAACGTAAACATATTCAACTTATAGACACAAATAAAATATAAATTATAATCAAACTGGATTGAGCTGCCAATTAATGAAATAATTTGGGTTCCTACTTTAAACTTGTCAAGCTATCCAGGTCAAAAGGAAAAAAAAATCATGGTTTGGTTTGTTAAGCTTAAAACTAGAAACAAAACTCCAACTGAACTCGAACCAAACTCAAGCCAGTTTGGTCCAATTGGCAACCCTTCCTACCATCCTTGAGGGTTTTGCTCAATTAAACCCGTATGTGAGAGAGAATGCTATCATCATGCAAGGTGATTATCACAAACTCAAAATTGACGCTTAAATGTCAAATTTGTAGGTTGAATGCTGATTTGAAGCAAGCAAAAATTAACCCTCAAACTTAAAAACAATATGTTATTGTTAGTTCACGAACGAAACAGCCATGTCAAGTGGAAAGTGGTAACAACATATCCTGTGGGCAGTGGGCTTCTACGCAACTAAACTATGTTATCTCTACCTAATCTATGTTATCTTAGCCTAAACTAACTATTCGATTAGCTTGCATATCGGAGAAAGTATAAAATATAGGATAGCCAATCAAAGATTTGATATTGTTTAATAAATTTTGCCCTTAACATATCAAATAGATGCACCCTTCTCCAGTTGGCACTGTGATTCGTAAAAAGTAATGAATTTGACTAATTATATCCTCAATTATACGAATATGTATTAATGGACGTGAATTTAAGCTATCAAACATAGTATTTTTCCAAAAGGATTTGTCAAGTCTATGTTAATGGTTAGATGTCTAAAGAATTAGAGTTTTCGTAAGTTTGTACTAGGTACTGAACATACAAAGCTTTTATCAGATTCTACGAAATTGGATTCTTGGAAATACGTGACAAATGAAATTGGATCCGCAGTTGCAAGAAACCGTCAACTATAGGAACAATATATTAACAAACAAAAGGCAACTTTTTTGATAAGATATACCTTATACACGTAGATTCTACCAAATATGAAAATAAATTATCAAAAGAGGTGTGAACAAGGAAGACATGTAGATATTCCAAGATGTGGGCATATAAGAACGCCACCAGTTGTCATACCAAGGCATCAAACATTAACAAATTCTGAAAGAGAAGTAGCAAAGTTTGAGTTCCAGTGGAGATGGCAGAGCCCCAAGGAAAATGGGTCAAGGTTAGATTCCTTTCTTCTTGCCTTTTTCATGTCCAATTCATACTCACTTTCAACTTTTTTTTCGACTTTATTCTGTTTCTATTTCCAGTAAATTTCCAAAAGAAATTATCTGTGTGTTTGTTACTTGTGGCTAGTTACTGGTCTTTATTTGTAGCTGATGTTGTTTGTTTTTTTTTTGGAATTTTGGTTCCACGATTTTAGTTAATTGAAGTTTTTTTTAAAATATTTACGGTCATAACTTATAATTTTCTTTTGGTCTTGTATCTTTGATCTATTCATATTCATCAAATCTCCAAGTTGAGATAATAAAGTTGACGAAGAACTTCTTGGTAGTTGTCAATTTACTTTGACATATCTGTCTAAAAAAGGATTATGCAAATTTTGATGTACATATCCAGTTTCAGATGAAATCTCAGATTCTAATCTTTCAACAAAACCCTCTCTTTAGTATGTAGTTGTCAATACTTCTTTGTTTTGGTCTGTGTTGTTAAACCCCAAGTGCTAATTCCAGAGCATAACCTGAATCAGAGTCCTATGGTTTCGATTCGCATAAATCATTGAGACCGAAAGATCTGGGAATTCAGCACAGAATCAATGTCGAAAGTCGACAAATCTTCGACACACAAAAGGACCATCAAAATATGTGTCTCCAAAGCACTTTCAGGTTAATAATTTAAGAAGATAGATAAAGAAAAGTTTGATTTCTTGTCTGGATAGCAATCTATAAGGAGAGAAAAAAAAAAGAAACGGAGAGAAAACATTCTATACAAAATAGACTCTCACCTTTCTTTTTTAAAATGGAGACAAAGTTGAACTTTGTTCATTGTTCCCAAAATACATCAAAATGAAATAACATGATTTAAAGAACGTGATATTTTGGTAATATGATGTTACCTTTTTCTTTCCAAATTATTTGTATCTTTTATCTTCTATGGATGGATGACCAACTCATGAAATCTGTATTTCAGGTAGCACAGAAAGGATCCGGTCCAGGGGCAAGAAGCTCCCATGCCATAACCGTTGTAGGCGAAAAGGTGTACGCTTTCGGGGGAGAATTCACCCCTCGTGTCCCCGTGGACAACCACATGCACGTTTTCGACCTCCAACTCAACACATGGTCCATCCTCGAGGCCACCGGAGACGTCCCGTCCCCTCGAGTTGGTGTCACAATGGCATGTGTAGGCACCACCGTCTACGTATTCGGGGGGAGGGACGCAGACCACACAGAACTCAATGCCTTCTACTCCTTTAATACCCTCACAAACCAATGGACGCTATTGTCTTGTAACGAAGTTGGCCCACCGCACCGTAGTTACCACTCGATGGCGGCCGATGACGCCCGCATTTACGTATTTGGAGGGTGTGGTGTAGCCGGTAGGCGGAAGGATCTATGGGCATTTGATGTTGGAGAAGGGAAATGGATAGAGTTCCCCGAACCGGGGGAGGATTGCCTCCCGAGAGGCGGTCCGGGGCTTTTGATTTCGCCTGCAGGGAAGGTTTGGGTGGTGTATGGTTTTTCAGGCAATGAGCTTGATGATGTGCATTGCTTCGATCCATCTACCGGAAAATGGAAACAAGTGGAGACTTCCGGCAATAAACCAAGCCCGAGGAGCGTGTTTTCGTGCACTTCTATTGGGAATTACATGATGTTGTTTGGTGGAGAGATTGACCCAAGTGAGCTTGGCCATCTAGGGGCCGGACAATTCTCCGATGAGTTGTTTGCTTTCGACACGATAACGCGCGTTTGGAAGAGATTGGAGGTGGTTTCGGAGAAGGACCAAGATCCAGGGCCACGTGGGTGGTGCGCATTCTCGTTAGGGAAGCGAGAGGAGAAGGAAGGACTTGTTGTTTATGGAGGAAACTCACCTACCAATGATCGCCTCGACGACATTTTCTTTCTCACCGTTTCTATGTGATGAACGAATTAATGTTTTTGGTTGTTGCATAAGTGTGGTACGTACGTACGTGTTTGTGTTAATTAGTAGATTTGAAGTGTTGTTTGTTATGTTTGGTTTATTGCTTAATTGTATCATGATCTTCTTGGCTTCGGTGAGAATAATTAATTTGGTGAATTCATAGTCGTGTTGAACATTAATTAGTAGGTTCTACTTGTATTTTGAATTTTGTATTTGGATAGCATGAACATATATGTTTTTCATCTCTCCAAAAAGAAGATTATATATAGTAGGAAAACAAAGCATGGTTCAAATTAATTTTGGTTCGACCTTTTTATTAGGAAATGGTGTCACGATAAAATAGAATCCAATTCGAGGCAAACAAAACTCAGCACAAACATAAATATCACCAGCCGATCGAGTAAGAAATAGAGATGCAAATCTGGTGGAATCAAACCACAAACCACAAACTAGTACTACAAATACACATGTAGCATCTCAATTAGAACTTCGCGTAAGATGTATAATGAGAAGTTGACCCTAAAGGAGTAAAATGGCTCATATACTATTGTGTTAAAGGCTCAACATTTCATAGGGTTGTGTAGAGAGGAAACAACGAATAATTCAATCGAACTCAAATTAGACAATTTCACAAACACTTAGCAAACATTTAACAAACAACACAAGCAAGCAATCCAAAAGTGCAAGATATAAGATGGGGGAGCGGAGCATCATTTATTTTGAACTTTCTACAATGCAATCCCTTTTCACCTCTGGTTCAATGGTAAAACCATCAAGATTATGAAGTCGTAAATATAAATAATCCTACACGAATCCAATCTTGTTTGTCTTTTGTCATGTGGTTTTCTATTGGAAACTCTTGAAAAGTAAAAGAAGCTAGGATTGATGTTGATAATAGTGTGATGTTTATATTCTTATATTGAATAAAATTGTTTTAGCATTAAAACTCTCTTATAATTTTCGCTATTCAAAATCAATTACTCTTTAATCGTTCCACATCATTTCCACCTTACAAGTGCATCCTTATGATTAATTATTCTTCATGATTTTGTGAAAGCAAGAAGGTTTTCACTGTATCTTGCTGTTTTTGCATCTCTCATTTGTTATTTGTTATTTGCAGATGTGCAGAGAAGGTAGATGTAATTAGGAGGAGATTGGCCACAGCACAGAACAGGCAGAAGAGTTATGCCGACAGACGCAGGCGGGCGTTGAGCTTTGAGGTTGGCGACCATGTTTTTCTGAAGATCTCCCCAGCTCGGGGAGTGATGAGGTTTGGGAAAAAGGGGAAGCTCAGTCCGAGGTATGTCGGGCCGTTTGAGATTCTAGACCGAGTTGGAGAGGTTGCCTACAGGATTGCATTACCACCGCAGTTTTCGGGTCTTCACAACGTCTTCCATGTATCGATGTTGAGGAAGTACATTGCAGATCCAACTCATGTGATTGAGATTGCAGTGCCAGAGATCCAGCAAAACTTATCACTCGAGGAGAGACCAGTTGAGATCGTTGATCGTATGGATCATCAGCTCGGGAGGAGGATCATTCCGATGGTGAAGGTCCGGTGGCAGCATCACAGTGAGTGCGATGCCACTTGGGAGATTGAGGAGGAAGTTCGGAAGTAGTTCCCTGAGCTTTTCGGTGAGTTGTTTGTTGGTTTCGGGACGAAATCCTTTTTTGGAGGGTGGATTGTTAAGTCTCTAACCTTGTTTAAGGATTAATTCCTTGTTTTGTGGGGGTTTGCCTGGGAAATGGGAGGGGAATAGTGCTGGGTGTAGGGGCCGATTATTGTTTGGCCTTGGGTTTGGTTTTGGTGAGAAAACTAACACATCAACCATCACTATTCCTTTAATCTCTTTTCCCTCACCCAACTTCTCTCTCACTTCTTCTTTCTCTTCCGGCGACCAGAGGTGGAGGAGGCGACTCCGGTGGGTGGTGTCGAGCACGGCGTTGCGGAGAGGCAGACATGAGGTGCGTTGGAGCGGGAGTGCTGTCGGGCGTCGACGTCGAGTGGAACTCTGGTGTGCTCCGTCTTCTCCTTAAGGTATGTCGGCTTTTAGTGTGGTTTTGTTGTTTCCTCACGTTGGTGGAAAGTTGAGGTCGGTCGCGGGAGGTCGGAGACCTCGCCGGCGATGAGAAACGGCGTAAAATCCTTGGCTGGTGCAAGGTTGTTGTCGACCAACGGTCGACCGGTTTTATCTTTTTGCCCGACTTTAACCAACACCGGTCGAACGATGCCAATGTGGCGGTCGACCGGTTGTATGTGTGCTGGTGAGTTGGAGGCTTGCTGTCGGACTTCGGTCGACCGTCCCTTGTTTTTGGGTCGACCGGAACTTAATAGTACTTGATAATATTGCATGTTGTTCGACCGTTTTCGATATATCGTTCGACCGTTATATGACGTAGACTATTAAGATGACCCTGGTAGTTTTCGGTCGACCGGGACCCCTGAGTCGGTCGACCGAATAGACTTGTTGATTTTGACCAACTCCGGATTTTGACCTCGTGTTCGGTCGACCGGTTTTAGACTGTTGTTCGACCGTTGTAGACTTTCGGTCGACCGAACCTATTGGGGACGGTCAACCGTTTGTGAGCAGAATTGAATTCCTGGTCCTCGTGTTGTGTTAACTCTGTCCACGGAAAACTCTGTCCTCACTTAGAGCGTGAGCGGGGAGGTGACGGGGGGTACGTGCTCGTGCCTGCCCAGGGACCACCGTGTAGAAGAGTGTGGACACTTGGGTCGTGCCACATCCGTGTTGGACCGTGGTGTGACGTGTTGTTGCCTTACTCTCTGTAGAGTAGCAGACCTGAGGGATCGCGGATCCCAATGCGTGTTGACGCATGGCTCGTGGAGCATGATGACCCTGCAGACTACGGTCTGGACCCGTCCGATGTTGTGTCGGACGTATGTTGTACCGCCGAGGTTGTGCTGGCGATGCCGCCGAGGTTTTTGCCGGCGATGATGGTGTCGACGATGTTCCGGGTTGTGGTTGTGTCGTCCAATGTTGTGCTGGACATATGTTGTACCGTCGATGTTGCGTCAGCGATGCCGGCGATGTTGTTCCGGTGATGATTCCCGATTGGGCAACTATCTTGGGATTTTGACCGACCAGGCTATGGCTCTGTCGAAGGTGGTGTAGACCACGTGGTTCTTTGCACGGAAGTACAGACGCTCCTCACCGATCTGTTTGGCTCGAGTAGTCGTGTGTGGGGGGACGCGTCGCGTACTGTCCGTAAGACCGTATGTGCCTACGGTAGAGTTCCGAGGGAGACTCATTGTTGTTGTTGGATTGATGTCCTTGTGGACCCTGTTGAGGGTCGTTGTTGTTGGACTGAGGTCTCATTTACCCTTGGAGGGATTTGATGCATTGCAGATGTGACATGACATGCTACTAGTATGATAGGTTCATTTACCGTACTATTGCATGCATATAGGTGAGTTTGACATACGAGGTTTCCTAATGGGAAACTCAGGCATTGTTGTTTGATTCATGTTTCAGGACCGCAGTAAGTTATGTCGAGTGGTGACAGCGGGCACACACATTTTGGGACCAGGATCCTCTTCGGACTCTTCGAGATCGTCATGATTACTTGTACCATCTTTTATAGTATTGTTGTAATCATGTCTTTTGACAAACTCTGTTGTATTATTGGTGCACCGACTGTCGATTTATATGAATAACATTCCCGTTGATGAGTTTTATCTGAGTATCTCTTGATTGTTCAAATTTTTAAATTTAAACTGTTTCAGGATGTTACAATAGTAGTAGTTTATATATTTTGATTATTGGATTTAAAATCCCAGCCCTGCTCGATTTTATTTTATAAGACACACAAAGGAATGTAACCACAATCAAACCTCTTCACTAGAATTCATGGCACCGTCATTGTTTTGTCTCTAAATACTGAAACATAACATATTTATATTTTGGATCCATGACTTCGAATGCTCTTGCCTCTCCACTTGTTGGTATTAGCATTAAGGAGAGAGACCATTTCGAGCATTTTAATTGAAATGTTGTACGTTATTCGTCGCTGTAGGTTCCTTGTGAGTGTGACAGATGCTTATGCTTATATTGGTATACCGCGCGTGGCTAATTAATACATATTCCTCTCTTCAACTTGATCCGGCCTTAGGCCATAAAAAAACTAAATTTGACAAACAAACTCAACATTTAGTTTTAAGCACTTGTGGTTTGTTTCCAGTGCAGACATTGATTACTAGTACCCAAAGTGAAGGTTACAACAAAGTTCAATTGAGACATAATTAAATTACCAAGATGAACTTTATCAAATATTATTCCTAGCTAGCTCAATGCTGAAGATTTGTGGTATGAAGTTGTCATGCTTTATTGCATACCTAAATAGGTACACAAAGGATCATGATTAAGGTTATTTCATTGGAGGTTTCTTAAATGAAACAAGAAAAGACAAAGATGCCATATCAGATGAGCTGTAGCTTTAGCTTCCATGAGGACACACATCTATGTACATGCCCACCATGTGAATGGAGGTCCACTTCCAGCTATTTCCATTCCATTCCATTCAACAAACTTTCAGAACTTTGGACAAAGGAAAATCAAAGTTTACATAACAAACTGTAACCAACTTAGCAGAAGACAAGAAATCATTTTTTTTCACTTTGCATGCATGTATCAGTCAAATTAAAGACATGTTTGGCAGCAACAACTAATTAAAGGACTCGTGGATGCAAAGAGCTGCTTCTTCTGAAAGCTGCATGAACCACTCTGCTGCTTGTTGGGGGATTTATTTGATAATGTTTTAGAAATAATGTCACCATTGCAAAATCCAAAACATTACTATTCATCACAACACATCACATGCACCAACATTTTTTTTGGTGTGGTCTGCAGTATAAATTATATGGTTATATTATGATTAATGGGCTGAGCATAACTGGGAGCAGTAAAAAAAATGAAAATTCGTTGAAATTTCAAATTTGTAACCTTATTTTGTATTAAGTGGTGTTTTAGCAAAATCAGTTTGACTATGATGTGCAAATAGGATTACCAATTATTGAAATCATGTAATTAGAAAATGTTTGTAATTGTATTTGATCATTTGTCCCTTCAAAACATGATATAAGATGTAAATCTTAACTAAATGGGTGATTTACATTGATATTTGACAAAACATTAATTTACTATTATATTGGTCTAACTAATAAGTGGTGTTTTACAAATGATAATTTCGTTAGGATTTAGTGTAGCCTCGTTGCCTCATATTTAGGTGGGGATTACATAAAAATACTCAATTTGAATAATTTATTTTTGAAATTGAAACGGATGGACTACGGTTCAAAACTGAAGGTAACATAATATCATTATCACCGATGTTTGTGGGATTGGAACTAGCGTATCATAGGAATAAAACCACTTCTTTCAGAATCACACTTAACTGTTCGAACAGTTAATAAACATAACTTCAATAATTCTTCTAAGTAGACTACGCAATGGCGCATTACATCCCCAAAGATTGGCCGATTATGTTCCATCCAAAGCACGTTAACATTCCATTCCATCATAATTTCGAAGATATTATGCAAATAACCTTGAAAAGAAATTCTTCTTCAACATTTTTAGTACCCAACACATGGAAACAAAATCATTACAACAATCCAGGCGTAACATTTCCAGCCCAAAAGAAGTTCAAAAGTTAACTAAACAAAACAGTGAACAAAACCTCCCACAAGCACGCCAATCATCACACACACACACACAAAAAAACTAAAAAACTAGTAAGAGAAGGTACAATTTATTTCCCACCCCCACCACTTTCCATTTTTGCAGCTTCACCACCTTAACAAATTTAATTTATATTAAAGCACACATGGACAAACACAATAGTGTTGCCAAAGTGGCATTGGCCAACCACCACCCTCGGCCAACCGCCATGCTTTCCGAACTATCGTCAGCTGCCTTTTGGTCCTCAGAGGCTGCCGTGGGAGCCAATGATGCTGGAGCGGAGGCAGAGTCTGCTTCTTTGGTATCTGATGTTGGTGTTGGTGCTGGTGACGGTGGTTCAACAACTTTGAAGAGTTCCCTAGGCTGGAGAACCTCATCAATGGTGTATATCGCAAGTGGTTGCTCGTCGATAACGGTATTGAGGATCGTAGCGGTTGTAACTCCTGTCTTGATTGTCACAGATTCTCCGGCATTTTGCACCGTGAAGTTGTAGTTTTTTGTAGTTCCATCGGTAGCAAGCGTGTTCACCTTAATTTCGCCCATAAAACCCCAACATAATCCACATTAGTCAACCTTTAAAAACCAAAAGAATGCTAAAAATCTAAACCTGTTAAGGTTCAAGCTGATGCAAAGATTTTTACAAGGGTTAATTTCTCAAATACCTTCTAAATAATGTAAATATTATCAATGTATACCTCTCAATATTTCATTTGATCTAAAATGTATTTCAAGTAGAGAAAATATCCATTTCCATTTAGAGCCATATATACAAACATTTTGTGCTCAACTTTATACCACTATACGCCAAACAATAGATCAAAATTTCTAACAAAATGTACCTATTCAATGATTTAGATATCTATATCTAAAGATATTATAAAATATTAAAATGGTGATATTTAAATAATGTTAATGAAATCACGTATAACGGGATTAAAACCATGTTGTTTAATAGATCCAACAAACCTGCCCATTGCTACTCTTCAAGGACTCAAAAGAGTTATAGAAGGGGACACCATGATAGAGAAGAAGCGACGCCTTGCCATCCGATGTGAGGTTCTTGTAGGTGGGCATAAACCCTCCAACCGCCTTGTCGGACGGGCAAAAGACGGTAAGACCTCCACGGATATCATCCTCGAAAGTGTTGCCAACGTCGGGAATTGAGGACAAGAGGGAGGCAAAAGTTTTGCAACCTTTTTTGGCCATAGTGGAAGTAAGATTGCTAGGAATTGCGGCCGAAGCGTGTCCTGCTGGCGCAGGTGCTTCGGCCGGTTTTGTGAGTAGTGAGGTGTGTGTGTTGCATGTCGAGAGGGAGAATGAAGAGATGAGTATTGCAATTGTGAGTAGAATTGTATGGAGACTTTGTAGCTTCATTGTTATGTGGAAATCTCTCTCCCTCTCCCTCTCTATTTGTTGCTCACAATTCACTAGCAAAGAGACTAGTGTGGAGAGGTGAGCATCTGTTGAAGTAGAGAAGATCTAGTCAAGGGTCCGTCAAATGGCCTTCGGGTTGTAGTTAATTACGGATTATACCGGAGAGTAGTGTCGGTCGGTTAGTGGTTGAGTTATTTATGGGTTTTTTTTGGTTGTGCACATTAGAAACATTGAAATTGGATTTTGGACATCATTTTCTTAAAATTACATTTACACACCGACTTGTGTCCTTACATAATTAGCCTTTTGCCCTTAATGCATGTTTAAACTCAACCATATGCGACTGTGATGATTGTTCGAATTTATTGTATAAGAATACTTCAATATTAAGTCATGACCCTAATAACTTAAAAGAGCATCTTGTCATCATCCCAAGTAAGGAAGTCAAATTTACCAGTGGACTCAATGATGAGAAGCACTACAAACATAATTAATTGTTTGTTATTTCACAATGTATAAGAAATTTACATAGTTTAAATAGCCATTTTGATTTATTCCATGGTAATTTGCACACAAAAACAATTATATCCTTGTGACATTATAGAAGAAAAGATGATCTATAAAAAGAAAAGAAAATACTTTGTCTATATTAAGAGTTTATTAAAGTCGGCAATGATGTTCCTAGTTGCAACTATAGCCATCGAAAGAAATAAATCAACAAAAATTGGATTGTATCAAGAAAAATTTGCTCGAGGAAATTGGACGTGCAACTACGGATCCTTTTCAAATAAATGATGTTTATTGATAAATTGAAGAGGTAACATGCTTGCCTATGGAAAAAACTTATATGGTACTCTATGGTAATTATAACTAAACCTGAGGATGTGAACAAGTTTTGAAAAACCTGTGACATAAATAAAAAATGTGCTAACTAACCCCTACAGAGTGGTGGGAGACATGCTTTAGGAAGGTGCAAATGCCCACCAATCCACCATGGGCCATCACGTGTATATACTATATAGTAATAGCATAGCATTAATTTAGGTATACATTGAGGTTAGTTTTTTTCTTCTTATAAGAATGAATACGGAGGTTAGTTATCTAAGTAGACCTATAGTCTTTGACCACCTGACACAGTGAAGAAGTCGAGGTTTGGTTTTAAGATGGCGGATCTCGATGAGACAACGGTTTCTTACTTTATTATTGGAATATATAGTAAGGTTTTCTCTATAGAACTATCCTTCATTTATACGTAATCCATTATGCTATATCTTGTAAGATTTATGTAGAAGATTATTTTTTTTCACTTGTGAATTTACATTATTGAGTTGATTTGCAAAATGAGAATCTTATTGGCTTATTGCGCAGGGTGAGAGCAAAGAGCCAATTCTGAATGTGGATAGATTTAAGAATAATCAGGAGATCAGTCTATTTTTAGATTCAAAATGCATGGTTACTTTTTGCGTATATTTGGTGCATTGCGTACATTGGGTGTGTTTGGAGGGAAAGAAACAAGTGTATTTTAGGAATTGATTTTCAGCTTTAACTTTAATTATTAATGATACATTAGCTTAATTTGTTGGATTTTTTTAGCACCATGCATGGATAGATGGGGCCTCAATTTCGTCTCTTAATCTGATTCAATTTCGTCTCAAACATGGACAAGCCGCCTCCACATGACTCTACTCAGGGGCGGATCCAGCAAATTTTTTTGGATGGGGCAAACTCTAAAATCTGGAGGGGAGGGGGGAAAATTGAGATTTTTTTGATATAATTTTTTTTTGGGGGGGGGGGGGGGGGGGGGGGGGGGGGGGGGGAGGGGAATTGGAAATCTGGGTGGCCCCATCTGCCCCCCTATGTGGCTCCGCCACTGACTCTACTGGTGGCGACTATCATGTGGTTTCCTTTCTTATTGCATTAAATTACCTTCTTATGTTTAATGTTTTATGTTTTATTCTGTATGCCTAGCAAGGGTTTTGAAGATTTAGTATGGTTAACATGTAACGTCTCGTCCCCGAACCCGCATCGAGTCCGGATCCTAGTCCGTCACCCATGTGCCCACTGACCCACAACACTCACCTATTACCACAAAATTTAAGTTGGTAAGTATTATGGTAGTGGGCTCATGTCTTTATATCTCACCCCAACATTCCCATGTTAAGCAATGTGGGACTAAACTTGCGGGTTTTACATAACATGTGAGCCATGAGCCATCCCAATGTGGGAGGTTTTTTTAAAATTGCCCTAGCTTTATTTTATTTTTATTTTATCTACACTGTCCTACCTCATTTCTAATTTCAGACATGTGAATGTATCTGCTGGAACTTAATCTCCGATTTCGACTACTTCAAAACTAGGTATCTCGCAACTAAGATAATCCCAATTGGTGTTTTAACTCTAAAAGAGACCAATGACAATTATTATTATAATATAAACTACTACTATTTTATTAATAAAGTAAAAGAGTTACATGCCCATCGCTAGGTTTAATAACCATTACCCAAACATTTGCGTAGAAAATGAATCTTAAGGAATTACTAAGGACCCTAAGAAATGGGATCGTAAGGTTTACTAATCTCTAGACCCAAGTCCCTTAGAATTCCTAATTTCAGAAGCGTACTTAGCAGTTTAAATTTGTGTGTCCATGGGCTATGTTTGGACCCCTATGGGTGGGGTTGTAAGCGATTTTTTTGTCATAATTCGCTACATGAGATGTTTGGTTAATTCCTATTCATTTAATCTCGAACTTTGAGCCTGGATCGAAGAGATTAACACATAAATTTCCCCTAAAAAAACGTAAACAATTACAATTTATACCATGTACATTTTTTCAACATATAGCAGAACAAAGGAACTTAACCATGAACATAATTCCTGGGTATTCTGAGGTTTAGTCTTATCCGATATTTCCATTTTATGGGTATTACTTGATTACGTTCAAATTTGAATTTTGAGGTGAAATTACGTTAATTGCACCACCCTGATAATGATAACGTAACGTACGCCTTCCTTCCTCATCTCCCTCTCGTGTTTCTTATGCGACCGTTAAGCTATATATTCTGTCAAAAAACCAACGTCTTCATGTTGAGAAATAAATTTGAAATACATCTCAAAAGGTGGTACTTGAATTTGGATGCTATGTTTAATCATCTTGTGTTTGTGTTTCCATTTTTTTTTCTTCTTTGAAGTATATACATTATCTGTTATCATGGCATGAGTTGTTTGATAATATCGTAATTAACATATGATCTTCATTCTCCAGTGGAAGCGAATTAACAGGGAGTAAATCAAATCAAGATTAATAATGGGGAATCCAGTTTCTTTTCCCATGCATGGTGAGAAGATGATAGTTTGTTTCCGGAAAGAGTCGATCACAAATTATGACGAAGGAAAGAGTTCATCATCCGATGAGTTATCGTGCCTCGTTGACGAATCGAAGCACACGAGAGTCCACACATTCCGCTATCCATCCAAAGACCAAAGAAGAATTATTCATAGTTTGAAATCTTTCATCCCTGAAGATAAGCAGAGATTAGACGCTGCCAATTCTTTCTCCGGTTCGGAGTTCTTACTGCTCCAAGACCATGATTGTGAGCAATTTACGAATTCAGCAGCAGAGTAGTGTTGGTGATGTTACTACAAATGTTGAATTGAATTGTCAGAAACAAGAATATTGCTCTTCCCAGAATTCGAGCATTGGGCAGTTATCGGATTCCGGTAATGACTCTCTTTCAGAGAGTAGCACAAATACATGCTCATTTGCTTTCCCTGTGTAAGTATTCTTCTATTCGACGCAGTTCGATTAGAATCTTAGTTTTTATTGCATCAAAATACGCAACAAAACCGGCGATATAGAGATTATAAACTGATCGAATAATCATGTCATCGTCGTCTATTGTTCTAGTTTCAGCATAACAACTTTTATTTGGCTGAAACTGATCTTCACTGATCCTGCTAATTATAAATGCATTTGACATGAAAATGGTAATATACCACTAATTTGTGTGTGTGTGTGTGTGAATTTTGCTACATATCATGCTAATAACAATATGTTGATAATTTTTTCTTGCAGATTACAATCTGAATGGTGTAGCAGCCCGGTGAGAATGCCAAAGGCTGACCGTGAGCGTTTCAAGAAACATCGTGGGTGGAGAGTTGGAGTTCCGTGCTGTCGATTCTGAAACTTATTCAAGGATTCAGGAAGCAGTCTTAATATATAATATATATGAGTATGGTACTAATATTAATTTATTTCAAAATTTGTTTCCTGAAACTGATGGTCGACTGTATATCTGGTGATACTCGAAAATGAATGTCAGCGCATATTAAGATTTGGGTTGGAATCATGTAAAATACACTTCTATGTGTATTGACTGTGCTTTAACATCAGTGATCATAATTCCTTTGTCAAATGTGTAAAATTAATTAGTTTTTCGTTCTTTGTGCATGGGTTGTTGATTACTAATCCTGCTCTTTTGGATGAATTAATGTAGAAGAAACTTAGGTCATAGATAAAAGCGTCCAAACGATCTAATTTTTCTCTCAGTCACATCAGCTTCTTTGTACCACGCCAACTTCTCTCTGTCATGTTATATATCAGCTCACTCCCCCCAAATTTCCTTTAATCATGTCCTAAAACTCCCAAAACACTCTATATTATCTTCACTCAACGTCATTTGGAGGTTAATCATGGGTAAAACAATAAAAAAATAAAAACAAATGAAAAATGTATTTTGAGAAAAAAAAGAATTTAAAATAAATATATTAATATTTTTGATCCCCACTCCCATAAGCATGTTATATAATTTCAATTGTGAAATGAAAGTTTCCACGTGACATTGTTATTGGTATTAAGTTATTCCGGCAGTTAAGTGGGTTGAGGCCTTGAGGCAGTAGTCCGGCAATCGGTACGCAACCCGATAACCCGGTAATACAAGATCTAGATCTACTTTAATTAGTACCCCATCCAAAGTTAATCTATACGATTAAATGGGATTAGTGGAGATAAACATGAGCATGCATGATAACACTTCCAATGCCAAGTAAAAGTGCAATTTCTCGCATAAATTAAAAGTGTTCCGTTTAACATGCCAATTTTTTAACGTAATATATATATATATAATTATTAAAATTGAAAACGAACCTGCGTACGTGTAAAGCCGCATTTTTTGACAGGGTCTCTTGTCATCATCATGTGTAATTAAAAGAAAAGGAAGTTTTGAGTTTTGACACACTTTTTTAAAGTGGGAGTGGAGTGCACATAGCGTGGTGCGCAAGTCATAATTTAGCCTTGGATCTCAAGTCTACCTTATTTGGAAAATCCCGCATTTGTTCCTTTCTAAAATTTATGTATCCGTTTTTCTCTCTCTCTCTCCATAAATATATAAATGACAATGATTTTCTTCTTCTTTCGTAACCATAAATTATCATGACCTTAAGTAGTATTATTACATGAGCTACCATTAACTTGACTTGGATTGTTCAAAATTCAAGCTTAATTCGTGTTTCAAGCAAAGTTCAGATATGAGCGAGACGTGATGTAGCAAGACACTATATCACGCGTATGTTGCATCTTGCATGCGAGACACACGTGGAGGAGTACATGGATTGAGATTTTAATAATAAAATTAATATACATGTTAATTACACCTATATATATATATGTGTGTATCAATTAAAAGAGAATTGATGTTTGTTTGACTGTAGGGATGAAAACTGATCGGTTCGGTTCCGATACGGGAAAAATTGGAATCGGATCCATATTATATTTGGGTACCCAGAACTGAACCATGTCTCCTTCCAACTTGGGTACCCAAAATAAATCCAGTAAAAAAATATGTAATTTTTTTAATTTTTACCTGTACAAACTGTTTTTTATTTATTTCTTACAATAACTTTTTAGTTTTTTTTAATAATACCCCATTACGGCCGTTACAGTAGCTAGAATCGAAAGTGGATCGGTTCCGAAGTTGGGTAACCATATTTGATCCATATCCGTTTTACTCTGGTTCAGTACCACCGGATTTAGTTCGGTTTGACCGGTTTCGGTACCCGTTGTCATCCCTATTTGTGTGGGTTAAGATTTCGAGAGATTTGAGTATTTCGGTGTGAGTTAAATTGATAATGTTTGAATCCAAATACTTAATTTTTATTTAAAAAGCATTATTCAATTATGCTGTACATATGCAGCATGCATATACTGGCTATGCAACCAAAATTTTCCAGATAAATCCTCGGCTAACCGGTGGGGTTGCTCAGGTGCGCCCGGTGTGCCCAGTGCTTGCTAGGCTTAAAGGGAAATACGGAAGTGTCATTATCAAATCGTGGCTTTTGGTGTAATGGTAAACACACTTGGTCCTGACACTTTGCTCCCTGCCTATTGCATATAAGTCCAAATCATTACATATTAGACATTTCTTCTTGCAAATGAGTCATTTTTGCTTCATTTTTCTTCTTTATTATCTAAGACCTTAAATACAACACTTACGGCCAAATTACACACATATATGGTAAATAAATGACATATAACATGAATAATATGTATGATATGCTACTAGTTAAGGAAATATGAAACTTGACTAAGCTTTATTGGTTGCCGAACTTAGTTTTGGTTGCCGATTCACTTTGACTACTAAAGTTCTTTATGTTGCACTTTGTTTTGAGGATAGCATGACATAGAGTAAATGTCTGGTTGTGGTTGGAAGTATAGATTTGGGGGTGCTGAGGTTCAAGGTGATTGGGGTAGAAGGTTGTGTTGCTGCTGAATAGACATTTGTGTGAGTAAGATAAGGTTGGATCTTGGTGTTGCATTGTCATCTTAGTTGCACATTTGGAACGTTCAAGGATATAGTTGTCGACACGAGTGAAAAATTATCTAAACGAAAAACTACATGCTAACTTAAGGGAAGCTTGCATGTATAGGAGGTTATAAACAATTGCATTACGATTTTTTTGTTGAACCACAAATTGTCGAAACACATGTCACCCAAATAAAACTCTAGATGTGTTTGGATGTCACGCAATAGTTGTTGGATTTTGGGAAACCTTGAATTTTTCAAACCACACACCCAAACACTAAGAATTTTTACAGAATCTGGATTCTTGCTGCAACCGAAATTCTGAGTTTTACACTGAAGTTGAAAACTCAATTGGGTTGTTTTTCAAGTTTTTGCAATAGTATATTCCACTTCTCTTATTCCTTGGCCTCCACTCTTCTACTTTTTACACAAAATGTCATCGCCTAAAGTCGATTCTACCCCCTAACATTTGAGCATTTTCCAAACCATGTACCTACAATAGTCACATCCCACACACATGTGTTTGCACTTACTTTTTTTTCTCATTCTCTCCCAATCCGACCTCCGCCCACCTCTCCTCCTGTTGTCCGCCCACTGACGCCATCGACTGGTGCCCAGTCATCATGCACTTTCCTCAGATGTAGTAGATCTTGTTTTGTTAGGCATCATACAATTTTTTTAGACGTTGATTTACCTCTGTTTTTGCTTCTCTGTTTTTTATTTGGACTTGCATTTTAAATTTGTAAATGTATTATGTCGATTTATGTAGTATGGATTAGTTGTTTTCCCACCAACACATTTGAAGCTCCATATTGGAAGTACAAGTTGCTGGAATTCATGGAAGTCCTAACGAGGTCTCTCCTCTGTAAGAAACCACAGAAGGACGTTGAAGCGTAGAAAGTGAAGTCAGAGTTGTGGCATACTCAAAGATGTTTAGGGCATCTATAGGGGGAGGGGGAGCACTCCAAGGTGAGGGGTAAACGGAAGAGGGAGAGGGTCTGGAAGTGGATACTTGGGGTATGTGGCATGTGAGGGACAAACGTTGAGGGGTATAATGGTATTTGCATGTTGGATTTGACCAAACAGATTCCCACCAAACTATACATTCAAGTAATGGGGCCGAAAAACCATGAATGCACTCCAAAAATTGGGAGGGCGTCAGATTCGAGAAAAAAATAGATTCTGAATAATCCAAGCCCTTCAATCTCAAATCCAAACACAACCTTTATTTTTTTCTTAGTTAGGTTAAATGCAAAAAAATCACATTGTGGCGATATGTGTAGGGTCAGAGTAGGTCATGGGTCTCCTTGGATTTGATATTTTTTTATATTTCATCTATTTTTTAAGGACTGTTTGACATTCGATCCACACAGATTAAAGATTCGTAACGAAGGCTAATAGTTAATGTGGCGTGTCCCCTATGTAGTATTGAATTGGAATCAAATGATCACTTGTTCAACAAATATGAATTCTCCCTACACTTATGAGACCCGACCTTCTATTTTAGACCTTACCACCTAAAGGAAATATTGTTGTATTCATGAAGATGGTTCAAAACCACATCAGTTTAAGACCTAAGTCCTAGAATGACCTGATAAATTCGTTTTGTTGGTTTGTTTGGAATGAACAAAATAATCCTGTGCTTCGAGGTTTGGCCAAACTGTATTGAACTTGTAACTGATTCTTGAGTGATGTTGTGTTGGGCAGGTAACCAAAAACACGATGGGGGCGAAATCCTAATGATCGTCTTAAAAGGGCTTGTATTGCTCTTGTGGACGCCCTAGATGTTCAGACGTAGCTTTTTGTAATTGCTTTAAGGTGGTGATTTTATTAGGGATCCACACGTGATCATGTTTCCGAAAGGGCAATACACAGGGGAAGAGCTGCGGGTCACGGTGATTGCTCATCAGACGAGTGGAATAGAGTAGGGGCACATCACGGTGATGGAGGAGTGCAGGTTGGAGCTAGAGACCATGACTTCTATTAACATGCTTGTTTTGGAGGACTTTTGATGCCTACGGTGGAGCGTGACTATTATTCATGTAATCTGAGAGCTAGACTATGTTTTATTTTGTTTCCAAAACTCATACTCTTGACTATGTCATGTGTTTTTAATTAATCTTACATATTGTTTAGTAAAAAAATTCTCATGAATGATCAATTTCAAATTCTAAGTTTACCCGATCTAAATATCATTATACCCAACCGTGAAATGGAAAGATATAAGTCGGGTCACCCAAAAAAAAATCAATTTTTTTCCACCCGAACCCAAATCCAAACCCGAACTCAGAGTCTACGCCCCCTCGAGCCGACACAGCGAAGCCTCTTATTCCTTCCCGTGGAGCCAAACGGAACCATCTCTCTCTCTCTCCCCAAAACCCTCTCCGACGATCGCCGGAACCCTAAATTTCTCTTTGTTCCCCCGATTTCCGCCCGGGCATGGCGGAAATCACCAAGCTCCTCGAGATCCTCTTCGAAGGGAATGGCCGGGAGGATCTCGACCGCAAGCTCCGCTCCGACTCGATCGTGCCGGGGCTCCTCCGCTTCGACGCCATCCTCCGATGCGGCACCGCCGACGCCGCCGACGGCAGGCTCGGGCTCGAGAGCTGGAGCGGCGCTCAGATCGACGCCGTGGTGGCCATCGCCAGGGTGATCGTGAAGGCGTGCGTTTCCGCCACCGGTGAGTGCGGTTCCTATCATGAGATGGTTTTGGGTTTGGGGATGGTTTTGGTGGGGGTTTGATCTTGGTTTTTGTGGTTTGTGCAGTGGAGACGGTTGGGGCGGCGGTTCTGGATGTTCTGGAAGGTGCTATGGAGTTCTGCGTTTGCGGTTTGGAGAGGTGGGAGTTCGACGGGGAGGATCTCCACTTGCAGGTTTGGTCTTGCGTGTTTTCGATCTTCCGATCTTTATCCCGTCTCTTCTGTTTGTGTTGCAGTGGGGTTTCTTGACGGTGAAGTTGGATTTTATAGTTAAGAAGTAGAAAAACGGTAAATTTTGATTTGCGCAAGTTTTCTGGTACATAGTTATTGTTGTTTAGAATTTTTCAATTATAGCTGAACTATAGTCGATAAAAGAAAAGGAAGTTTTAGCTGAACTAAGATTGACTGCAGGTTTTGTTGGTTGATCAGTTGTCTTTCTATGATATCCACATGAGAAATAGGCATAATTCCTGCGTCATTTGTGAGATCTCCGTAGAAAAACTTACTTGTTTACCTGTTTGTTTCGAATCGTCAGTCGGATACCTGTTTGTTTCGAAGAAGTACTCTAGCTGGAGACTACTACTTAGACTAGTCAATCAACTTGTATTGAGTTCTCAACTTTTGATTTTTTGGTATAAAAAGACCCATCCAAACGTGCAAAAAAATAGAAATATCATATGATTAATGTTGTGCTTGGATAGCAACTTAAAGATAAAAGATATTACTAATCCGAAACATAATGAAAATTTGATTTCCCTTGTCTGGATACCAAATTTAAGTAGAGAAATTTGCTCATACAAATCGACTCAACTTTCTCTTCAAAAATAAATTGTAGAAAAATGAAGAGAAAGTTCTCTAACCAATTTCGTTTAGGATCCAATCACAAAATATTGGATCTGAGGTAGGCTGGGACAACAAAAATGATTGTGATTGTTTAGGATCCAATCACTCAAATACTGGATCCTTAAAAGAAAGGTTGTGATTGTATGGGCAAATTTTGTTGTTGTTGTTGTTGTCCCAGCCTCAGCCTACCTCAGTCGATTTGAAGAAAAATGAAGAGAAAGTTCTCCAACTAATCCCAGCCTACCTCAGTCCTTAAAAGAAAGGTTCATTGTCTTTGTCCTTTATGACGAATCGAAGATGTCATTTAGGGTCAGGAATGTGCTAAATGGGTACAATATGTTGATTTCTGAAATTGAGCATCATGGATGGGACAGCCAATCTGATTCGATAGTAGTTCATTTGATGCTACTGTTTCTATTTGAGTTATTTTTTTGTTGATATTTGCAAGTAGGATATTTTAATCATCATTGTTAAGTAGGATTCTTGATTCTTTGTTCTCCAGTTCCATTTCCCCTAATTTCATGAGATGGAGACCTTAATCCTTTCTCTCTTTGTTGATTTAGATTTCCTAGGTGTGTCACATTGAAACGTTGCAGTTGTAGTCTTAAGTTGATTTTGTAAGGTACTTAGTTATGGACTTGTAAACATTAAATGGGAAATTTTGGGTCATCAAAAATAAAATAAAAATCTTTGGCCTTTACAACGACTCGTCGCCTGAAATGCCTTGTTAGTTTTTTTTGCTTGAACTTAGATCTTAGTTCTTATTAGAAAGAGAAACATTGTTTGCTAAATTTTTAGAGCCCTTGATTTCAGTAGGGTTGTTAGTTGTCTCACTTTCACCTCAATTCTTAAGTAATTGTCTAGCTCATCATGTTCAAGATATTTCATCTATTGGGATAATGCTGAAGTAACTTTGTATGGCTAATATCGTTCTCAAGGTTTATGAAATTGAACTTCATATGATTGGCTATAACCCAATAGAAATGGGAAAAAATTGTAATCATCGTATTTACGCATTCTTAACTGCATTGGTGAAAGCAACGGTCATACCTTTTCTTTCTTTTTTGTTAGTTGGATATAATAGTCATTATCTAATTGTTGTTTTTTATCAACTCAATAGGACTGCTCTCAATAAATGAAATCATCACCCATTGAAATGGGAAAAAGCTCAAGTAGTCATTACTGCGTTTACAGATTCTTAACTGCATTAGTGAAAGCAAGGATTACACCTTTTGTTTATTGTTTAATAGTTTGATGTAATTTTTATTTTTTCTCAACATAAGAAGACTGCTTCCATTAATTGGTTATCACCCAACTGAAATGGGAAAGAGCCTAAGTAGTGATTATTGCGCTTATGCATTCTTAACTGTATTGGTGAACCAACAAACACTCCTTTTGCTTCTCGTTTAATAGTTTGATGTAATAATTATGATCTAGTTGTTTTTTTCCCAAGTTAGCAGGAATATACTGAATCGACCCATTTACAGTTTAACCTTGGCATCTTAATGGTGCCGCTATTTTCGAATAAATACACCTTAGCTTTGTCTTATTTTTTTTACAGAATGATATGGTTCAACTCCTGGAAATGGCATTGGTTGATGACACTTCTGTGGAGCCTAGCAGCGAGTCAGAAGATCATTCTTTACTTGACCGTGTAGGCTCATTACCTGATGTTTCAAATGAAGTCAAGCATGTCAAGCTTAGAAGCCGAAAGCGTGATCCTCAAGGTAGGTTGTCAAAACTAGCTTCATATCATTTAGTAAATTATTTTTGTCCTCAATCTCTTGATTCTTGCATGATTTCTCAAGGTGTCATTACGTTAAAGGACAAGAAGCCAACAGACAGGGTTGTAATAACCACGACATCTGCTGATCCTATTAGCTGTCCAACTTCGCAGTTTCCAGATAGCACAATATCATTGTCCAAGCATATAGGAGTTCTCCATGTAAAATGCTTACCTCGTCTTCTTTGGGTGTCAAAGAAGTTACTTCAACTTCCGACTTCTTTGACAGATGCTTCAAAGAATTCGATTTTTACCCAAAGAAGTCCATTCATCTTAAGAATTTTAAAATTGCTTGGAAATGTGAGCAAGGATGTTCCAGTTGTTCAACTTGATACCGACTTACTGACTGCAGTCACATGCTATGCTGATGATTTGCTCGCCTTGTTCCGACATGAATTTGAGTTCATATTCCGTGAAGCAGCAGTGATCACTGAGACCTTTGAATGCCACTTGTTTCTCTTGCTTGAGGAACTTATGCACCTGGTCCAAGTTGTTTTCTCCAATGGCAACATATTTCAGAATGTTCAGACATGCGTAGTAGCTAAGATGCTGGGCATTTTTGATGTGCAATTCTGGAGGTATAATAGATCAAGCTCTACGTTGAAACCACCATCTATTTACTGTCCAAAAGTTATAATATATCTGGTGAAGCTTATGAGAGATATTAAGATGCAAACTACTCAGACACTTGATTGGAAGGGAAATTTTGAAATAGATCCGTGCAGTTATTTGTCTGGGTCCGAGACCAATCCTCCTTCTTGGGCAGTTGGTTCTAAGAGGGTTTTTTTGCTTAAGAAATACTTGCCAGAGGAACATCTGAAATTGTTGTTTCCTCCATCAAACGAATGGGTAGATGATTTTATAAATCTGGTTTTTTTTCTTCATTCAGAAGGAGTAAAGCTGAAATCAAAAGTCGAAAAATTGCACTCAAGCCATGCAAAAACTGTTGCTGTTCTTGACTTGGATAGTACAACTAGTCACGAAGATGAAGCTCTGTTTGGTAATCTTTTTTCAGAGTCAAATCGGTCTTGCGGTTCCAATGATTCACGGCAGGATCAGCCAGAAGTTGGATCTACTACTGCTTCAAATTTATGTCATATGTTTATCAATGCAACGGCTGAGTTGTTGAGTTTTATGAAATTGTGCATGTTTTGTCCTGAATGGAGTTCTAGTGTTTATGAGGATGCCTGCAAAAAGGTTACTGAGAACCATATAAGCACCCTAATTTCAATTCTTTCGTGCCAAAGTGTCTTGGTTGATGAGAAGAAATGTGAGAGCAATACAACCCTATCAGAGAAAACTTCAAGAAATATCAGCGATATCTGCTTTGGACTCTTGCATAATCTTCTTGTGTGGCGTTCCTTATCTCTTACCAACGAGCAACACCTCGTTGATGAAATCCTGAAAGTAGAAAATGGAAAATATGTCTATAATAGTTACACTCTCACTTTGCTGGCTCATGTACTCTTCTCTAGGTCTGATCTTACTGGTAGCCAGTTGACAATGAAAATATACAAAAGCTTTGTGGATTTCATCGTGAGAAAGTGCAAGGACAACAACCAATGTTATGCTGATTTTAAGGAACTTTTGGACTCTCTTCCTTGCACATTTCACATGGAAATACTACTTATGGCTTTCCACTTATCCAGTGAATCTGAAAAAGCCTCTCTAGCAAGTTATGTTTTTCTTTCCCTGAAATCTCTGGATGCTCCTGTGGTTGACCTCAATGCACACCAACTTACTTGCTGGGGTTTACTGGTTTCAAGACTAATCTTATTGATACAACATTTTCTTACATATCCATCCACAAGCCCTGCGTGGTTACTTCTGCGCTTGAGAGCCATCTTGGAAGAGGCACCACCTGTGGACTCCCTTATGGACCCGTCTGGTGATCATTTGAGATCTTGGACATCAAATGTGTTGGTAAATCTCATGGCTGAAAGTGTTAAAGAACTGCCTATTGCCAGGGGCTTACTTTCTCAGCTGGTTGACTTCAGTCTGCTTTCAAGTACCACCCATAAAGATGGCATTTCCAACCAGATTCTAGGGTTAAACTCTATGGAGTTGTTGGCCATCTTCTTGAGGATCTTAGGATACTGGGAAGGTAGAATAGCCGAAGTGGTGGAAGATCTTGTGGTTGAAAGATACATTTTTATGCTCTGCTGGGACACTGCATCTGTGTTCAGTTGTGATGTCAGTGATTCATTTCTGTCTCATTTTGACGCCCAAAAACTTGATTCCATGAGCACAAATGTTTTCTTCCTTTTTGGTCGTTGTCTCCGTAGTAACAGTATGATCACACATGATAGCAATCCTTCTTCAATGATTCCTAAGTTTCTTGAGCAGTTATCTTCTGCAGGAATGCTAGAAGAAGGCCAGGACGTACTAAAGAACGGCGCATGGTTGTCCCTTCTTCTGTCTTTGCTTCAGTCTGGAATCTGGTTATACTCTGTCAAAAGTGATGCTAATGAAGCTCGGCCATACTGGGTCGAGCATTCCTCCAAGAAGAACCAGTTTTTGTTTGTTGCTGGAAACACCTTAGAGACAATATTTAAGGGTAATCGAGTTGGATGGCTGGTAAGTGCCCTATTATGTTGTCTGAGGATGTCTATGCAGAAGTTTCAGGAAGCTTTTCTTGATGATTTTGGTGATAGGCAGTGCCATGGATGCGATTTCTCTCCATATTTACTCCTGAAACACACAATGTTTGATAGAAGTAAACAGGATGAACTTCTTGGCAAGAGCACTGCTGATTATTCACGGTTGGAATCCATCTTTGGTTTGTTATCAAAGTTGAATGATATCACCAAAGCAGGAAATGCAGTTCCGTCGATTTTGAGAAGCTCATTGCATGGCTTTCCACTGAATCAAGAAATTTCAAGTGCAATTCTCCTTTCTTGCATTCTCACTATTCATGACATAATTTGCACTTTGGATGGCCTGTTCAAATTGCAAAATGTACGAGAAGACATGAACATTGAAAAAGAGTCAATTGTTTTACTCCTAGATTTGGTGATGACAGTACAATCAGATAGGGTTTTCCAAGTCGTTCATGGCAAATGTGCAGATATATTCTCTTCATTGGTTGCTCCTTCAAAAGCAAAATTAGAATATGGCTGTCTCTTCCAGTTCAAGCATATTGAAACTTTTTTGGCACATTTGAATTCTAAAGGCACAACTGATCACATCATCCAAGAAATGCTTGTCAGTAGCATCATCGATGCGATAGAGGCTCTAAAGAAGGATCCTTCAAAAGTTGAAATTTTCAAATTTTATCTGGGTGCTGAAGGTTCTCGTGAACAGGATGAGCTTTTTGGTAGTCAGCATGGAAATCTCTTGATTCTTATTGATGCACTAGATAGATGCCATTCTGAAGCCATCAACGTGAAGGTATTTAATTTATTTGTTGATCTGCTCGATAATTTCCCTTGTCCTGGCCTTCGAGAGAAAGTTCTGGAAAGGTTTCTATCAGTGAATTTACCAGCCTTTTCGGTTTGGTTAGAATTTAGGCTCCTTGGCAGCATTAGCGAATCTTCAAATGATGTTCGTACTACAAAAGGGAGTCCTCTTTCACTAAGAGAATCAACAATGAACTTTATAATGTGCCTTTTGTCACATCCAGGTGGAACTCCCTCTCAGGAGTTCCACTGTCATCTTGTTGAGGGAATGCTTAATATTCTTGATAAGGCTTTTATATGTTATGATATCAATATAGCCAAGGCCTATTTTAATTTTGTACTGCAACTTTTAAATGGAAGACCTATGCTGAAGCAGCTATTGCAGAGAGTCGTGGTTTTGTTGCAAAATCTAGCTGGTAATGAGGCATCGCTCCATGCCTTGGAGTTTCTTGCTGGTTTTCTTTGCAATGCCATGGGTGATCATGGAACAAGAAATACCTCAGATGAGCTCCGGGAAAAGCCATCTGCAGGTTGCACTGTTGAGTCTATAGTACCTAGACAAGTAAACTCGACGAAAAATATGGAAACCTTGGTTCTTGCTGCTGGTGAAGAAGCAACCTCCACGTCGATTGATTGTGATGCAACTTCGGTAGATGATGATGAAGATGATGGTACATCTGATGGGGAAGTTGCTAGCATAGATAAGGATGAAGAAGAAAGTAATGGTGACAAAGCACTTGCATCCAGAGTGTGCACGTTTACATCTAGCGGCAGCAATTTTATGGAACAGCACTGGTATTTCTGCTACACCTGCGACCTCACAGTTTCTAAGGGCTGCTGTTCTGTGTGTGCCAAAGTTTGCCACCGGGGTCATCGTGTTGTCTATTCTCGTTCTAGTCGTTTCTTCTGTGATTGTGGTGCAGGTGGTGTCAGAGGAAGCAGCTGCCAGTGTTTGAAACCTAGGAAGTTTTCTAGCAGCAGTAACAGTGCACCAGTTCACAGTTCAAGTGGTTTGCAAGTGCTTATGCCGTTTTCAGAAGATGGTGACCAAATAGTAGACAGTGATTCTGATCTGGATGATATTTTTGCCGAGGCTGATAGTGCCTTCCAGTTGTCCTTTCCTAAAGAAGTCCAAAGTGAACTACCTATTCTTTTTGAAGATCTTCATATTGAAGACAAGGTGCTAGAAGTTTGTGATAAATTGCTTCCCAGAGTCATTAGCAGGCGGGACTCAAATATTTCAGTAGAAAAGAAGGTTATGTTGCGTGGTGATAAGGTGTTGTCTTTCAATGTTGACATTTTCCGTTTGAAGAAGGCCTACAAAAGTGGATCACTTGACCTGAAGATAAGAGCAGAATATCCAAATTCTCGGGAGCTTAAATGCCATCTGACTAGTGGTTCTCTTACTAAATCGTTGCTAAGTGTGAGTGCAAGAGGCAGGCTTGCAGCTGGAGAGGGTGATAAAGTTTCAATTTTTGATGTGGGGCAGCTCATTGGGCAATCAACCATTGCTCCTGTTACAGCAGATAAATCCAATATTAAGCCTTTGTCGAAAAACATGGTGCGTTTCGAAATAGTTCATCTCATGTTCAATCCTCTTGTAGAAAATTATCTTTTTGTAGCGGGTTATGAGGAATGCCAGGTCCTCACAATAAATCCTCGTGGTGAAGTGACTGATCGCCTTGCCATTGAGCTGGCACTGCAAGGAGCTTATATTCGACGAGTGGACTGGGTTCCTGGATCTCAGGTACAACTGCTAGTGGTGACTAATATGTTTGTCAAGATATATGATCTTTCCCAAGATAATATCAGTCCCATGCATTATTTTACCCTGGCTGATGATTTGATAGTGGATGCAACACTTGTTACTGTTCCAATGGGAAGAGTTTTTCTGCTCGTTTTTTCAGAACTAGGGAACCTTTTTAGGCTTGAAGTACTACTAAAGGGTGACGTTGGAGCAAAGCTATTGAAAGATATTGTCCAGATACCTAAAAAAGATTTACATGCCAAGGGTCAGTCTTTATATTTTTCTCCATCACACCGCTTGCTTTTCCTGTCATACCTAGAAGGAATGACTTGTATTGGCCGGTTAGATGCTGATGCTTCGTCGATCACCGAAATGTCCACTTTATATGATAGTGATCAAGATGCCAAACCTAGGCCAGCTGCTCTCCATCACTGGAAGGATTTGCTTGTTGATAGTGGGGTTTTTACTTGTTTGTCTAGTGTAAAACAAAATGCAGCGCTTGCTGTCTCGTTAGGCACTCACGAATTATTTGCACAGAATATGCGTTATGTTGGAGGCTCATCACTGGCCTTGGTGGGTGTTGCTGCATATAAGCCTCTATCTAAGGATAAGGCTCATTGTCTTGTTTTGCATGAGGATGGCAGTTTGCAGATATACTCATATACACCATCAGGCGCTGAGGCTACTTCAAATGTGAATTCTAATCAAGCAAAGAAGATAGGAGTTGGTATACTAAGCAATAAGGCATATGCAGAAATGAAACCAGAATTTCCTCTTGATTTTTTTGAGAGAACTATCTGCATTACAGCTGATGTTGGCCTTAGTAGTGAAGCGATAAAAAACAGTGATTCTGAAGGAATAAAACAACGATTGGCATCTGACGATGGGTTTATCGAGTCTTCCAGCTCTGCTGGTTTCAAGGTACTAAAATTATATTGCTTGTTGTCAATGATGTTTCAATGCTAACTTTTTAACTTCTTCAAGAAATTGGTATAACCTATAAAGTCCAATCACTGTGGGTTATGTTAAGTCAATCAATAATCAGACTTATATGATCTACACGTATAAAAAAATGTAAGTTCATATATAAACTTCATCTGTGTACTATTAGAAGCTATGGAAGTATTAGTGCACTTCCATGTAATTTGTATATAACATTTTTTGCAGTCGAATTATTTCAAAACTTTGCAATGCTTCAATATTACAATTATTTGTTCGTCTTCTTGGTGAATTTTTTATCATTTGATTTTAATTGTACAATAATTGTCAGGTAACTGTATTCAACTCAAACCCTGATATCGTGATGGTGGGAATAAGATTACAAGTTGGCAACACATCAGCCAGTCATATTCCTTCTGAAGCAGCAATCTTCCAAAGAGTAATCAAACTAGATGAAGGCATGCGTTCATGGTATGACATTCCATTTACAACTGCTGAATCTCTTCTTGCCGATGAAGAATTCACAATCTCTATTGGCCCAACATTCAATGGTTCAACCTCACCTAGAATTGATTCTCTGGAGGTTTATGGACGGGCAAAAGATGAGTTTGGTTGGAAAGAGAAAATGGATGCCATCCTAGATATGGAAGCTGATGTGCTTCTATCCAATTCCGTTCCTGTTGGGTTAAAAAAGAAACATCAAATTGCGAAGGTTTCTTCACTAGAGGAGCAGGTGTTAGCACATATGCTTAAGCTACTATCTAGGTTTTATTCCTTATGCAAACGACAATCGTATTCAGAAGCTGAGGAGGCTACAGCAGAGCTAATTAAACTGAAATGTAGTAAGATGCTTGAGACGATATTTCAAAGCGACAGGGAACCACTTCTGCGGTTTGCTGCTTGCCATGTCCTTCAGTCTCTTTTTCCTAAAAGGGAGACATACTATCATGTAACTTTCAATTTATTGTCATCCAAATGTTATAGATGTTTTTCTTTTTCTCTCGTGGAGTCTGATTACATGTTAACGTATCAGGTAAAGGATACAATGTGCCTTTTTGGGATTCTAAAGTCTGCTCCAATGCTTTCATCGAGGGTCGGATGTGGTAATGGTGCTACTGGATGGGTAGTCAAGGAGTTTATTGCAAAAACACGAGCGGTGTCAAAAATTGCATTGGTCAGGCGAACAAATGTAGCTTCATTTCTGGAAGCTGAAGGTACCACTTGTAACTTCTTTTAAATGAAAATTTCCTTGTGGCATACTTTGTGATTTAAATATTTATTTTAATTGTAATTTACTTAAGATAAATATATATAGAAAGTCAGTACATTTACAGTATTTTTTTCTTTTTTGTTTTTGATGGGTAAAGAGAGGATTTTTGAGACTGCTAGTGTTCTTGAAATGATACATAGCAACCTGTGCAGTAAGTTTAGGGAAACTAGTGTTTTTCTTCTTCTACGGTTGTTCCAGCCAGTAGGCTGGAGTTGAGAAATGCATTGTTTCACATTGCTTTGTCCTGTGTTAATCATATGCAATTAGTTGTTTAGGTGTAATTCATTTCAATGTTATATTGGTTTGACTTCTAATTCTGCCAAGGCAAAATCCAGCAGCAAGACAAATGCTCAATGTGTAGTGGTTTTAGGCTTGGAAAAATTACAAAGTGTGGATAAAGTTGCTCTACCAAAGTTCTACATTTGAAAATAATTGAGGAAATACTTGAAACCAAATTCAATCATGCTACCGATCATGGTCAGTGATGTTCTCAATAATCTTAGTTTATTGGAAATCCTCCAATGATCTTGTATTTTGACTTGGTTTAGGGCATAGCTATTGAGGCCACTTATCTGTTGCAATGTTTCCTCTAGAGATGCCCTCACCTTTTTCCCCCTTGTCAGGTGTTTTAGACCTCTTACTCCCTTTGGCTTCTTTTAGCCCCCATCAATTCATCAAATGAGTATGTCAATTTTAGAAATGAACATCTAAACCCTTCAATTTAGATAACCAACAACCTCTAGAGCCCCTTTTTTATTATCTCTATCATTTTTTAGTAGTTTCCATTTAATTAGTTTATTGGCTTGGTAAGGGCTCATAACATTTCTCTAGATAGATTTGATTTAATTTTACGCTCCCAAAAAGTTGAGTACTTTCCAGTTTCTTTGCCGAAGCATAAAAGAAAAGCTTATGCTCTACGTTTTTTGATATTTATAAGTCGAAGCTTTATGTTTTTTATTTTTTGTAATTGTTTTTATTTCATATATTTTTAGAAGCACATGGGACTCATGTTTTTGTACTTTTTACCAGGCTCAGGTTTTTTCTTTAGGGAAATAATAAGTTTATATGATAAGAAATAAAAAAGAAATAAAAAAAATGAAACTCTTTGATGTACAGGGATTTATAATTACATGCAACTTACATGAAATTCTCTTACATTGCTTAATGTCCTCCCTGTACCTGCTTGCGTGTGCAATATTTTCTCCACAAAAACATCTATCATACTCCAGCTGCTGTTATGTATTTTTGGTTCAAATATTTTTCTTACACTACAACTTTATATTTTTTACTCTTCAACAAGAGAAGCTGTTTAACTTTTCTTTTTTGGGGAACATTTCACTTGTATCCGTAGGATCTGTGCTGGTGGATGAACTGATGCAAGTGTTTTGGGAAATTATGAATGTCGAACAACCAGATACACAAACCATAAACAATATCGTTGTTCCTTGTGTGGAGCTCATATATAGCTATGCTGAATGTCTGGCTCTGCGTGGACCTCATACATGCGGTCATTCTGTTGAACCGGCTGTTAAATTATTCAAAGAGCTTCTTTTTGCTCCATATGAGTCTGTTCAGACTTCCAGCAGGTCTGTGATGTTCTTTGCCATTTTCTATATATTTTTCCCTTAATAGTATTACTAAGAAGGAATGGTGGATGCCAACTCAATATGCTGTTATTGTTTTGTCAGCTTGGCAATTTCTTCTAGATTGCTTCAAGTACCATTTCCAAAACAGAGAATGTTAGGCACTGATGAAAATTCAGAGAATCAAGCATCAACACATGTGCGCATGGATGTGACTGGCACCACTGGTAGGAATGCACAGTCTGTCATTGAAGAGGATTCTACTACTTCATCAGTTCAATATTGTTGTGATGGCTGTTCAACGGTTCCTATACTTCGACGAAGGTGGCATTGTAATGTCTGTCCAGATTTTGATTTGTGCGAGGCATGCTATGAAGTTATGGACGCTGATCAGCTCCCTCCCCCACATTCGAAGGATCATCGCATGTCTGCTATTCCTATTGATATTGACTCTGTAGGAGGTGACAGCAATGAAATTCAGTTCTCTATGGATGAGTTAAACAGAGTAAATTTAGGGCACATTTCATCAAACATTAGGTCACAAACTTCTCCATCTCCGGGTCATGTATTGGAATCCAATGATGCCGTGGAAGATTCTACGGCCACAGATCAAAGAATAGTATCTATTTCTGCTTCAAAACGTGCTGTCAACTCTCTGCTGCTTCGTCAGCTTATTACGGACCTTATTGGATGGATGGAGAATACATCAGGTGTGCGAGCTATTCCTCTTATGCAGTTGTTTTACAGATTATCATCTGCAGTAGGTGGACCATTTATGGACAGCTCAAAACCTGAAGCGTTGGACTTGGAAAAGTTTGTAAAATGGTTTTTAGATGAAATCAATCTGAAGAAACCTTTTGCAGCCCAATCCCGTACATTCTTTGGGGAAACCTCGATTCTAGTCTTCATGTTCTTCACCTTAATGCTTCGAAACTGGTACCATCCTGGAAGTGAAAGTTCCCACTCAAAATCAGCTCCTGGGGTGGATGTACAGGATAAAGGTTTTGTCAGTATTCCACCATCCTTTTCTTCTGCTGCATCCTTGAGTAATAACAGTGACAAAGATGAATTTGCTTCTCAGCTTGTAAGAGCATGTTCCTGCCTAAGACAACAGGTCCTTGTAAATTATTTAATGGATATATTACTGCAGCTTGTCCCACATTTCAAATACCCACCCATGAACAGTGAAAGCGGTCTACCCTCCAATTCAGGGTGTGGCTCTCTTTTGACAGTTCGAAGGGAGCTTCCAGCTGGAAATTTCTCTCCTTTCTTTTCAGATTCATTTGCAAAAGCTCATCGTTCGGATCTGTTCATGGATTATCACAAGCTTTTGTTGGAGAACACTTTTCGCCTTGTTTACAGTCTTGTTCGACCTGAAAAGCAGGACAAGTCAGTAGAAAAGGATAAGATATGCAAGAACTCTGCTGGCAAGGATTTGAAGCTTGACGGGTACCAAGATGTTCTCTGTAATTATATTAGCAATCCTAACACCATTTTTGTACGAAGATATGCCAGAAGGCTCTTCCTCCATCTCTGTGGAAGCAAGCATAATTATTACAGTGTAAGAGATTCTTGGCAGTTAGCGAATGAAGTAAAGAAGCTTCGTAAACTTGTTAATAAGTCTGGTGGATTCTGTAGCCCAGTTCCATATGAAAGAAGTGTGAAATTAGTAAAATGCTTGTCTACAATGGCTGAGATAGCAGGAGCCAGGCCAAGGAATTGGCAAAAGTACTGTTCAAAGCATGGAGATGTTCTGTCTTTCTTGATGGAGGGTATATTCTACTTTGGTGAAGAGTCTGTAGTTCAAACTCTTAAGCTTTTAAATTTGGCCTTTTATCCTGGAAAGGACATGATGTTCTCCATATTGAAGCCAGATACATGTGATACAGCAGCTAATAGCTCTGGTAAATCAGGATCACAACCTGTGGATTCAAAGAAAAAGAAGAAGGGTGAAGATGGAAGTGAAAGTAGTGGGGAAAAATGCCTTGACATGGAGCAGGCTGTTGAAGTATTCTCATTGAAAAATGGAACTGTTCTGAAGCACTTTATTGACACCTTTCTTCTGGAATGGAATTCTAGTAGTGTCCGCATGGAGGCGAAATCTGTTCTCTATGGTGCATGGCATCATGGAAAACAGGCATTCCAGGAGGCTTTGCTAAATGCTCTGCTGCAGAAGATCAAGTTTTTACCAATGTATGGTCAAAACATTGTAGAGTACACTGAGTTGTTGACTCTGTTCATTGGAAAAGCATCTGAAGGGAGAAAGCAGCAGGAAATTGACTTGATCAACCATTGCTTGAAATCTGATGTGATAAAATGCATATTTGAGACCTTTCATAACCAGAACGAGCTTTTGGCTAATCATCCGAATTCACGTATATACAACACTCTTAGTAGCTTGGTTGAATTTGATGGATATTACCTTGAAAGCGAGCCTTGTGTAGCATGCAGTTGTCCAGAGGTGCCTTATAGCAGAATGAAGCTTGAAGCTCTGAAATTTGAGACCAAATTTACTGACAATCGTATCATAGTGAAATGTACAGGAAGTTATACTATCCAGTCTGTGATCATGAATGTCCATGATGCTCGCAAGTCTAAGTCAGTTAAAGTTTTGAACTTATACTACAATAATAGGCCTGTGGTAGATCTATCTGAATTGAAGAATAATTGGTCTCTCTGGAAGCGTGCAAAAAGTTGCCATCTAACGTTCAATCAAACTGAGTTAAAAGTTGATTTTCCCATTCCAATAACAGCTTGTAATTTCATGATTGAACTAGATTCCTTTTATGAGAATCTTCAGGCGTCCTCACTTGAGTCACTGCAATGCCCCCGTTGCAGCAGGTCTGTGACTGATAAGCATGGAATTTGTAGCAACTGCCATGAAAATGCGTATCAATGTAGACAGTGCCGAAATATTAATTATGAAAACCTAGATTCATTCCTTTGCAATGAGTGTGGTTACAGCAAGTATGGACGTTTTGAGTTCAATTTTATGGCGAGGCCGAGCTTTCTATTTGACTCAATGGAGAATGACGAGGACATGAAGAAAGGACTGGCAGCTATAGAAGCAGAATCTGAAAATGCTCATAGGAGATACCAGCAACTTATGGGTTTCAAGAAGCCTTTGCTTAAACTTGTATCGAGTATAGGAGAGCATGAAATAGATTCACAACAGAAGGATACTGTTCAACAAATGATGGTTTCATTGCCAGGGCCATCGTGCAAAATTAATCGGAAGATTGCTCTTTTGGGAGTGCTGTATGGTGAGAAGTGCAAAGCAGCTTTTGATTCGGTAAGTAAAAGTGTCCAAACTTTGCAAGGGCTTCGCCGCGTTTTGACGAACTATTTACAACAGAGTAGATCAGGTGAGGCAACTTCAAGCAGGTTTGCAACACCCAGATTGTCAAATAATTGTTATGGTTGTGCAACCACCTTTGTGTCCCAGTGTATGGAGTTGCTACAAGTTTTGTCAAAGCACCCAAGCTGCAAAAAAGAGCTTATTTCTGATGGCATCTTGGTAGAGTTATTTGAAAACAACATACATCAAGGCCCCAAAGCAGCTCGAATTCAGGCGAGGGTGGTGTTGTGTGCTTTCTCAGAGGGTGATTCAAATGCACTGGCCAAGTTAAATTCATTAATACATAAAAAGGTGATGTATTGCCTTGAACACCACCGGTCAATGGATATTGCACAGGCAACCCGCGAGGAATTATGTCTACTTTCAGAGGCATGTGCTGTGGTTGATGAATTTTGGGAAGCAAGGTTGCGTGTTGCTTTTCAGTTATTATTTGCTTCCATTAAGCTTGGTGCTAAGAATCCATCCATCTCCGAGCACATTATCCTTCCTTGTTTAAGAATCATATCACAAGCATGCACTCCTCCAAAATCTGAGCCTCTAGAGAAAGACCAAGGAGCAGGGAAACCTGTTTCAGCTCTTTCCTCAAAAAATGATGATTTTAGCAGTTCACCACTGTCTTCTACTGGCCCCGTCGATGGTGGTAAATCCTTTTCTGACTCTAAAAATATCGATGTTGGTCCGAAAGGTCAGGAAATTTCGTTGTTAAGCTATGCTGAATGGGAGAAAGGAGCTTCTTATATTGATTTCGTGAGAAGGCAGTACAAGATATCTCAAGCAGGTAAATCAGTTTCTCAGAGATCACATCAAGGTGCTCACAGAAACGATTATCTTGCTCTCAAATATGGGCTCAGATGGAAGCGTATTTGTTTGAAAAGAACAGTTAAAAATGATTTCTCAACCTTTGAACTTGGTTCTTGGGTTTCCGAATTGATTCTGAGCGCATGCTCCCAGTCTATAAGAGCAGAAGTCTGTTTGCTTGTTAGCCTGCTATGCCCGCAGAACTCTTTCAGGCGATTCCAATTGATGAACTTACTAATGTTATTGCTCCCAGCAACCCTCTCTGCTGGTGAAAGTGCAGCAGAATATTTTGAGTTGTTTTTTAAAATGATAGACTCAGAAACTGCGCTATTATTCTTAACTGCGAAGGGATGTTTAGCTACTGTCTGTAGGTTAATAACACAAGAGGTTGGTCACATTGAATCACAAGAAAGGAGCCTTAATATCGATATATCGCAAGGATTTATCCTTCACAAACTTGTAGAGCTCCTCAGCAAGTTCCTTGAGGTGCCTAACATAAGATCCAGGTTCCAAGACTTCCTTTCCGCTCTGGCTGTTTCAATTTTAATCCATTATAAAATGGTTCAACTAATTTGTTTTGTGTTAGGTTCATGCGAGAGGACTTGCTATCTGACATACTGGAATCTCTTCTTATTATTCGAGGACTAATTGTGCAGAAGACCAAATTGATTAGTGATTGTAATAAACTGTTGAAAGACCTCTTGGATAGCCTTTTAGTTGAGAGCACCGAGAATAAAAAGCAGTTCATCCGGGCTTGCATATCTGGACTGCAGATGCATGGAAAGGAGAAGAAAGGACGGACCTGCTTGGTATTTCACTATTTTGTTTGTCTGGCCCTACTGGTCTATGATTTATTTTTATTTATTATAGTAATTTTTTATGTACTTTCTGACTCTCTTTGAACTTTATGCAGTTCATCTTAGAGCAGCTTTGCAATTTGATATGTCCCTCAAAGCCAGAACCTGTCTATCTGTTGATTCTTAACAAAGCTCACACTCAGGAGGAGTTCATCAGGGGTTCTATGACAAAGAATCCATATTCCAGCACTGAAATTGGTCCATTGATGCGTGATGTCAAAAATAAGATTTGCCATCAGTTAGACCTGATGGGTTTGGTTGACGATGATTATGGAATGGAATTGTTAGTAGCTGGAAATATTATTTCCCTGGACCTAAGCATATCTCAAGTGTATGAGCAAGTTTGGAAAAAGTCCCAAAGGAAAATGCAGAGCACTCTGGCAAGTGCTGCTGTGCTAGCTTCTGGTGGATCAGCAACAGCCAGAGATTGTCCTCCAATGACAATAACATACAGGCTTCAGGTTTGCTCTAAATTCCAACATGTTTCCATTGTTTAAATTTGAAAATAGTAAATGTCATATTTTTGGACTTTGAGTTTCATTTTCGGAACACTTATCAACTACCTGTTGTATGTGCACGCGTTATATGGGAGAATCAGAGGGAAAGTAAAGCAGATGCCGGTTGACTCCGAAAAGAGGGTTGTTTGTGCACTGTGGGGAATCCATGCCCACTTTATGTCGGATTTCGTGTTGTATACAAAATTTTCTGAGTTTTCTCACCGTTTTAGGTCGGAAAGCAACGGAAACCAAAATTTTCGATCGACCGTCAACCATTCGGTCCACCAAAATGATTTTAACGGATGACCGAACACATTTCGGTCCACCGAAATTCGTAACTGGAATGACCAGTTCGGTCGACCATTTAATGTTCGTTCAGAGAAATCACTGAATTTCTCATTTCGGTTGACCGAAACTAGTTTGGTCGTCCGTTTTTGGTATCCAAATTCTCCCGAAATAACTTGTCCAAACATGCACAAACAATCGAATTCAGTCAAAGGGAATATGTTTTCTTTGGATTTTTTTTCCTCTGCTTTCCGGTTGACTCCGAAAATCACTTTCCGGAACTTTCCGCGCCACTAACACCCATAATAGTCTAATACAATTGCTTAGCAATGTTTCTCCAGTAACCCATGGTTGAAATTTGTTTTACTGTGAAGTTAATAACTTGTAATGTGTCCCACTGGGAAACTCATTAGTTTGGAGTAGAAAAAAGAATTGACATGCCCTATTGATGATCACAAAAGTTGAAAAAGGTGTCACTTCAGTGTGCAGGTACCTGTAAAATGTATACTATTCAGTAAATGTGGTGATGAGGTTAGACAAACTTGATCACAGTAAGATGCCGAAGTGAATCTTGAAATCATGATTCATACAAATGTTGGAGAGTGGAAGCCAAATTTTTATTTGTGATATTGATAGTTGGTAACTGGCAAACGATGCTTCAGTTTAGTTTTCCAGTGCATAAACTTTCATTATATATCTGGTAATGACATATTTGCATGCCAGTCATAATATGCAACCTGCCCTAATGGCACCTGGAAATAATGTTCCACACGTATAGCCATGTGAGCGACAAAAAACTTCAAAGCTTTGGTATGACAGAGCGCTCATAAATTTCTGATTTTTGTATTGGTATTAGTTTGTACTCTTTCTCTGTGCACTAAATCTTTGGTTTCTTACAAACTTGTGCATTGTTGGATTATTAAACACCTGGAAATAATGCCCCATATCTTATAGCCATGTAAGTGACAAGAAACCTCAAAGCTCTGGTATCACAGAGCACGCTTAATTCGCCAACTTTTATTTTGTTTTTAGATTGTATTTTTTGCTTTATGTGCTAGGGCTTTGGTTTGTGACAAACTTGTATATTATTTGATTGTGATCTTATGAACTTAAATATTTTCTCTTAAAGAATAGGCGGCTCACATGCCAGAACCATAATTCTTGTTGAGTTTCATTTATATAGATTCCAAGACATTGGGAAGTAAAGGCTTTGTTGGTGTTATTGTTGTAAAGAGGGGTGTCACTGTGTCAGTCCTGTCTTACCTCATTAACTTAATTTTCATCTGTTATTTTCTTTTCTAGAAATTTGGTTGGTTTCATCAATTAAAGGAAAGAGTTATGTAACCACAGACCTTCCCGCCAAAAAAACAGCGTTTATATCTGATCTTACTAGTGCCTGTAACTAAGTCATCAATTTGTTATGTTTGAGGTAGTCTTGCTTTCCATTAGCTTTTTTTGCATGCTGATGGCTTGTATATCTTCTTCATTATTCCCCACAGGGGCTGGATGGCGAAGCTACTGAACCTATGATCAAAGAATTGGAAGAAGAAAGGGAGGAATCACAGGATCCTGAAGTTGAATTTGCAATAGCGGGCTCTGTTCAAGAATTTGGTGGATTAGAAGTTATATTGAGTATGATTCAGGTATGCTGTTTTATTTTAGTCATTTTTTTGACTTTTGGTTAATGTACTCCCAGTTCACAAATGAAAACACACATCTATTGCACTTTCAAATTAAACTTTTATGATTTCATTTTTCGTGCTTATCTCTTTGAAAAATTCTATATGTTTCTGTTTTAAACTATCAAGTTTGAAGCTCGAACTGGCAATTCTAGTTTTATCTTTTGTTGTTTATAGTTTAGCTTTTGCAGAATTGGATTGCAATCAAAAGGATTTTTCTTTATGCCTGACTACCTTATGTTGCACGCTGAAGGCTTTCTTCTGTTCCTTAGCATTGCCTTGTTCTGTAGTTTCTGTATCTTTACATTCTTTAGCTGCTCTTACGACCTTCATATCCAAGATCCTACTTTTAATTTTTTTACATTGTTATTGTTGTCTCAAACTCTAATGAAATAATTGTCCAACTAGCAGTGCTTGCGAGATTATGAGTTGAAGTCTAATCAGGAAGAATTGGCATCTGTTCTTAATCTTCTCATGTATTGCTGCAAGATCCGTGAAAATAGGCGAGCCTTGTTGAGGTTTGGGGCTCTAGGACTGCTCCTTGAGACTGCGAGACGTGCATTTTCAGTAGATGCTATGGAGCCTGCTGAAGGCATCCTTCTGATTGTTGAGAGCCTCACGATGGAAGCCAATGAGAGTGATTCTGGTGTTAATCAAAATGTTCTTACAGTTGGTAATGAGGAAGCTGGTGCTGGGGAGCAGGCTAAGAAGATTGTCCTTATGTTCTTAGAAAGGTTATGCTACACTCCAGGTCTAAAGAAGTCTAACAAGCAACAAAGAAACAATGAGATGGTTGCTAGGATCTTACCATACTTGACATATGGAGAACCTGCAGCTATGGAAGCACTTATTGAGCACTTTGTTCCTTACTTACATGATTGGGTTGCATATGATCATCTACAGAAAAAATATCAGGAAAATGTCAAGGACGAGGCCATATCACAACAGGCGGGTAAGCAAAGATCTGAAGTTGAGAATTTTGTTAGGGTATCTGGGTCCCTTGATACAAGTTCCTGTGGTGAAAAACTGAAGGACATTATCCTCGAGAAGGGAATCACTGCTGTAGCTGTCAGACATCTGAGGGAGTCCTTCACATTTGATGGACAAGTTGGATCCAAGACAAGTATGGAGTGGCAAAATCGTTTGACATTACCGTCTGTTCCTGTGATATTGTCCATGTTAAGGGGATTGTCAAGAGCTCATTTTGCCACACAGAAGTACATCGAGGAGGGTGGGGTTTTACCACTACTTCATGCCTTAGAAGGTGTTTCTGGTGAAAATGGGATAGGTGCACGGGCTGAGAATTTGCTGGACACATTGTCTGACAAGGATAATAATGGCGATGGATTTCTACTAGAAAAGGTGAATGCTTTGAGACATGCCACCAGAAATGAAATGCGGCAGCGGGCTCTGAAAAAACGAGAAGAGTTACTGCAGGTACCTTTTGCTTATAGTTAACTTTTTTGGAAAGTGTTACGCTTGAGATAAGTATAATAGTAGTTTAAATAACAAAAATACGTTCCTGTAACATCCTCGTTAGCATATTCCAAGCACATCTTGTTTATTGTAACAGCATTTCCTTTTCTTTTAATTGGTTTCTTCTTCTTCTTGCCTTAGTGTATATGGGACACTTATAGTTTTACTAATTTTCTACTTTAATAATCTTGTCAATGTCGGCTGACCTTTCCCAACCGTCTTCTCCAGTAAACAAAACCCCTTGTCCTAACAATCTGTTTGTTCCTTTTTATCCTCTTCTCCATGATCAGCCTTAGGTCCATTGGCGTGCTACTTACATCTGCGTGGTTCTTGCATCAATTTTAGCCTGCTTATTTTAGCTGCGTGTAGTTCCCATTTCCCGCTATTGTTTGATTAAGCAATCACCGGCTTGTTCTTCCATTTCTTAATGTTATGTTGGATTTTAATGGGAATTGGAATCTCTTAGACTTGTTTGAATTTACATATGATTAACTATATTTCTTAACTTTTCACTGTTTGCCTCAGTCCCAGTATAAGAATGGTAAAACTGTTGTTTTCCTAGGATTATTTTGACGAGATTCTTATGCCGTTTCCCGTTTCATCTCCACTTATGATTCAATTATATATTCAGAAGTATATTTTAATTTTAATGATAAAAAAGAAGTATATTTTAATTTTCTCAACAACATATGCTTTCTCATTTTCCCCTTTGACTGTTGCTTCGATGACGTTTCCTCCTTGGTTAAGGTTTCCGTTTAATCTGCGATTCTGCATGATTTTTATTCTGTTCCTATGCTGGATTATTTAATTTTCCCCTTTGACTGTTGCTACGCTGGGAATTCAAAAGGATATGGATTTGTTCCCTGCTTTTGGTTGCTATCTGTGTCAGTTTTTAATTGTATTATAAATATATGGAATTCTGCAGGGCCTAGGAATGCGGCAAGAGTTAGCTTCGGATGGTGGTGAACGCATTATTGTAGCACAACCGGTCATAGAAGGCCTTGAAGATGTAGAGGAGGAGAAGGATGGATTGGCATGCATGGTGTGCCGCGAGGGTTATACCCTGAGGCCCAATGACATATTGGGTGTCTATTGTTTTAGCAAGCGGGTGAATCTTGGTGCAGGTTCCTCAGGAAGTTCTCGAGGGGAATGTGTTTACACCACCGTAAGCCATTTTAATATCATACATTTCCAGTGCCATCAGGAGGCAAAACGTGCAGATGCTGCTCTAAAGAACCCGAAAAAAGAATGGGAAGGAGCTACATTGAGGAACAATGAAACACTCTGCAATTGTATATTTCCATTGAAAGGGCCATCTGTTCCTCTCTCACAATACGTTCGGTATGTTGACCAATACTGGGAGAACCTTAATTCCCTTGGACGAGCAGATGGAAGTAGGCTTCGGTTGCTGACCTACGACATTGTTCTGGTATCTCTCTCTTTTCATTTCCTATTATCTCACACATACTCCACATTGACAGAAAAAAATGTAGTTAACTTAGGATTGTAGTATCATATTATTATACTTTTGGCTCCAATTTGCTGGTCTGCAACTACCAAACAGTATATGACATTTTTTACTCTGCACCTCCTGCAAATGCGTCAAGTCATGTATTTAGTAATTTGTTTCTGTTTTATTATTTCCAAGAGGTCTTTGGATCACTCGCATAACCCCATTTCCTCATAATATGCTCTTCGTATTCACGATCAGCTCGGCAAATACTTTTCTCTACCCTTTTATCAACCCGTTGAAGTTCTCAGTCTATTACTTGAAAATAACTGAGCATCTTCTCTTTCTTTTCTCTAGATGTTAGCTCGGTTTGCTACAGGAGCTTCTTTTAGCACAGACAGTAAGGGTGGAGGAAAGGAAAGCAATGCACGTTTTCTTCCATTTATGATCCAGATGGCTTGTCACCTCCTCGATCAGGGAAACTCCAGTCAACCACGTCGATCTATGGCCAGAATTATCTCTTCTTACTTGTCAGCTTCATCAGTAGCGTTGGACTCGCCATCTCGATCTCCTTCAGGTCTTTCCATTGGTCGCTCATCATCAGGATCTTCAGATGATACTGTTCAGTTTATGATGGTAAACTCCCTGCTCTCGGAGTCCTACGACGAATGGTCCCGACACCTACCGGCTTTCTTGCAGCGAAGTATATTTCATGCTTACATGCAACACACCCGTGGCCGCTCCACCCTCAGGATTTCCTCTGATCCTGGAACTTCTGTTGTTAAGTCCAGTGAGAGCCAACCTAGTGACGACAGCAAGCTCTTCTCCATCATTCAACCAATGCTCATCTACACAGGTTTGATTGAGCAGCTGCAGCGGTTTTTCAAGTACTGTAGTAAATCATCCAAGGCAGCAGGCACAAAGGTGTCAGAGGCTGACAAAGCTGCCAGCAGTAGTTCCGGTTTGGAGAGCTGGGAGATTTTGATGAGGGAAAGATTAGTGAACATGAAGGAGATGGTAGGATTCTCAAAGGAATTGCTGTCTTGGCTGGAGGACATGACTACCGCTGTGGATCTCCAGGAGGCGTTCGATACGATTGGAGCTTTAGGTGCAGTGCTCTCTGGAGGTTTCTCCCGATGCGAAGATTTTGTACAGGCAGCAATAGATTCAGGAAAACCCTGAGAAGTTGATTAGAGGAGAATCGCAGGGATACGACCTATTTTAGGACCCCTGTTTTACTTTCACCATTTCCAGTTTTGCTTCGGATGTAACGGCTTTGAGTGTACTCACGTAGGCCTTGTGCTGTATATGGCATGTATTACTGTGTATACGTACAGTACTTTACGATTAGAAACTATATTCGATGAAAATAAATATAGTTTTCTATGCTTTCTCCTTGATAATCAGTCTTCCTTGTGTTCGCCATCATTTTAGCATCCATTATTTTAGCATCAATTTGGTATTTGGGATTTGATTTAAAAATATAAATACTTTAAAATACCATCTCTTGGTGCATGTCTAGACTGACAATGGTGTTGTTTTGTGTAATTTCGTTGGTTAGATTTCGTATTTTCATTTATACGATTTTTTCTCGTGAATTTACACAAAGCCAATACACGATTGTACACGGGAAATACACAATTTCCCTCAAATATGTTTCGTTTCAAAGTTTGAATATCTAAAAAATAAAATACATTTACACTATTCCAAATTTCCAATTGATTGAAAGATAAAGATCTTAGATGTAAGGGTAAAACGTGTAATTAACCAAATAATCGGATCCAGATCGGGATCCGTTTAGCCGTCGTCGCCTCCATGACACAAGTGAGTCCAGATCTCACACTATATGATAAAACCCACAGAATCTCCCAAACCAACCAGAGGAGAAGACGAAGAAGGAGATCACGTCATGGATCTGTGGAGCAAAGCTCGTGTTTTTGCGGAGGAAGCGGCGAAGAGATCTCAGGAGATGATCTCTCTGGAGGCGACGAAGGCGTTCGTGTCGGAGGCGTCGAAGAAGGCCGACCAGATCAAGGCCGAGGCCCTCAAGCGCGCCGAGCAGATAAAAACTCTCGCCGGAGACATCCCCATCCCTCCCATCCCCTCCCTACGCAACGAATTCGAGAGTAACGGATCCGAATTGGAGAGGTTCGGGGTCACCGAGGAGCTCAGGGAGTTCGTCAAGGGGATCACCATCGACACCTTCAAGGATTTCCCCATTCAAGGTCAGCTTTCGTTTTTTTTCCGATTCTGTGGTGATTTTCGTTTGTTTGTTTGTTCGTGAGATGTGTATTCGAATTTTCTGTGGAATTTGAGATATGACAGATGTTAGACTAAAATGTTGGGATCAAAGTCTGGTAAAGTCATCAATGGTACGGATCAAATAGCAAACTATGGATCGAAGGAACAATTTGTTTTGGTGTAGAATATAATTACATTTGGTTTAGAAAAAGTTACTATAGTAGGTGACAGTGACTTGGGAAAGTAGAAGTCTTCTTGTATCAAAGTCTTGCTGTAGACTCTAGGCTACTAGCCTATGGTTTTTATGTAATGCTTTAGAGTTTAGACTGCATCTACTGCTTTAGCAACTTGCATTTCGACTGTGCATTTGGGCTTGCATCTGTGTTCATGTCATATTTTGGACTACAATCTTTTTGCTTTTTAAAGTTTTTTTTATAAATATCCACACATGTTCGTGGCAGTAGTGGTGGTAGTTTATGATTTTGGTTTGTTATTTATGAAATCTGTTAATATAGAAACCCTCAGATTCGAGATCTTTTGTGGAATTTGAAAGTAACACATCAAACAACAACTGTATCAAGTATAATGCTAAGGAAGGGTTTTTTGTTCTGTTACTGTGAGGTAACTGCATTTGGGAAGAAGCTGTTTTGATCACGTTATGTGGGGTTTAGAAAAAAGTATATGTATTTCAGAACTTTATTAAAAGAAGTACTATAAGACGGGGTGGGAAAGTGAAAGCAAATTTGGGTCATAGTAGGCTGCTAGGAATGACTTCTTATGAATTTGGGCTGCTTTAATTGCTAAAGCAACGTGTGTTTGAACTTGGATTTTCCTTTCTCAAGACATGAGTATGTCACCTTTGTGAAGTAGAACACTAACAAAAAGTCCGACAATAAGATAAGTTGGGAGAAAAATAAAAAAACATAGTATTTCTGTTGCAGGGTTTATGTCTTGATTGCTTAACTTGTAATGATAAAAAAAGAAGAAGCTAAGTTGTGAATTTTATAAAATGGTTTATATTGCTGCAGAGATTTGAATGTAGACTTTGGCATTTCCTTTTAGTGGTATTGGTGGTGTTCTTCAGGTTTCTGATGATTATAGAGTTGATAGGTTAGGAGAAGAAGTGGACTGGCAAAATGGTATATTCTTTGTACGTTGTAACTGCCATCTATTTTAGTAACTGCTATGGGATGAGTATTATCCCTTCAATACTGGCGAAGCATTTTAGTGTTTCATCTTTTATCCTTTTTCTTTATTTGATGGGAGATTTTTATTTCCTTCTTTAAGTGAATGTATTGCTCGATTCTGCAGATGAACTTGAAATATCTGATGTCCCAGCAGTCTCAAATGTTCGACAAGATCTTAATGAATGGCAAACAAGGCATGCCACTCTTGTCCTCTCATCCGTCAAGGTTCTACTTGTGAATCATCTTTCTGTTTTTTTTTGTTTTGAAAACTTGAAGGTCGCCATGATTTTATTCATTAAATGTTTATTCTAAGTGGTAATGGGATGCTGTTCCTCCCAATCTACTACTGTAGTTCCTTAGCCTTTTAGGAGGCCAAGGGCCGGCTTCTATTATGCAATATTTATTGTGATTAACTGAATACCTACAGTCCTCTTTATTTTGGATATATTTTTAACTGTTTTTTTTTGCCTAGTTACTTATTAATAATAAAAATTACTCGGGTGATGAGAGAATCGGTAGAAATCATGTGGGAGGAAAATGAACACAATGAAAATTTGTTCATTAGACTTGTTATCCACAACATGTAAACTTTTTCCTATTTCCTTCTCATGTCTCTACTAATTTCAATAGTTCTCATTATACCTCTATTGAAACTAATCAATATTTTTCATGTTTGCATGATCATGTTAAAGCTGGACAATTTCTTTTTTCTTACCCTACGAAGATTTACTTTAGAGGTTGCAAATTCCACCCTCTAAAAGATTACCTTTTTACAGGAAATTTCAAAATTTAGGTATGAGTTGTGCCCAAGATATATGAAGGAGCGAAAGTTCTGGCGGATATATTTTATTCTTGTAAATACATATACATCTCAGTAAGTATTCCTAACTTTAGACAAGTAAAATTTGTTGTTTAATTGGATTTTACAGTTGCCATTTTTACTATGACCTGGATAATTTAGGTGCGAAAGAATTTGTTAGCACATAATGTCTTTTAGCATAACATCTCAATTGTTTTTAAATCATGTCATGAATTTTTTTTGTGTCCTTGTGTTGTGACTAGATAGACCGTTTACAAAAAGTAAATATGAAGTTTGGAACCCTGGATGAATTTGGAGCCTATTGTCTTTTTAACTGCCATTGTTTACTTTCTTGTGTAATAATGCATTTCCTGAATATGTTTTTTATTTTGATTTTTAAGAAATTAGTTTTCTTAACCTCCACAACTACCATGGGTTGCTTTTGTCGCTTCCACTTACAACTTTCGAATTTTGCCAACAATTAGGTTCGAACATAAGTATTTTGAAGAATGCAAATTGAATTTGGAGAAGAAAAAAAAAGAAAAAGAATGCAGAGAAAAGGAAGAGTCTGAGGCCTCATCTACTTCAAATGGTGAGACAAGGGAGACAAAATTGGAAAGTTCAAAATCTTCGACTGCAGAGCAAGACCTTGATGTATTTCTTCTGGGGGATCTTGGAAGCAGCGATGATGAAGCAGGTACGGAAGTTTCAGCATACTCTTCTTCTTTTTACTTCTGATCTGAGCAACTGTTTGTTGTGCACTTTGTAGTGCACATCAATATCAAAATTTGCATTTATGTAGATCTTTTGTTTATGATTTCTTATCTTCTCAGTTGATTTTGTTTGAATTTCAGAGGCTGAAGGTGATATTTTTGAGGATGATTTTGATAAGGACGATGACAAAGTAAGAAATACTTAAGCTAATCTTCCTTTTTCTATGTTTAATTGGCACATCAACTAGTATCATGAACTCTAGCAGCTGGATGCAATTCTTTTGATGCACAGATGTGTTTCTCTAATGGTATTAGATCTTACTACCTTCTGAAATAGTTAAGAATAGCAGAATAGTAACATGTTGCATATTTATTGTAACTTCTAGTACTACATCTTAAAATAGTGTTATGATTTTTCATCATCCATTGCACGCACGACATTATCAGCATAATCTCCTACCACACATGAAGTAAAAGGTTAACGACCTTGTAGAGTAACATGTCAATCAGGCTTATTGCACTCATTGACCTGACTTGTTTTGCAACCCTAAACAGCATGTTAATTCAATAGGGTGTTTTTTTTGTTTTGATCAGGACTTGTTTTATTTTTCCGCAGACTTTATCATTCATTAATTACAATGTATTGTGAGCTAAACTTACCAATTCAGTGGGTTCATTGCGGCCGTGCTGTTGCAAATTATAATATTTTAAATGCTCATGAGACCATGTTTTGCAGGTGTTGGACAGCGAGGATGATACTGGGAAATCTGCTAGTGCGAAGAACTCTGAGAATTGAACCGGATTTAGTGCAATCAATTGTAAGTAGATTCATGATCTGTGCTTGTGTACAGCAGGTACATATTCGTCATGTGATGCTGTCTTCATATATCCCATGTAAAGTTCAATTGTTTCATTAATTTTGCTGTAGCGTACAAGGAGACCCACCGGGTAGTTTGGGAAAATTTCTGTAAGCAGAATATACATCTGGAATTCGGAACTTCAAATTCTGTAACGGTTAAGTTAGCTTTACTATGACGTGAACAAAACTAACGCACTACTACCTCAGATGGTATGAGTTTTCAAATTTGTGCAACGGTACTGTGCATTAGGTTTTGTTATGATGACATTCTTGTCATTTTCTGTTGTAATCAGTTGGAACATATATTGTCAATGAAATAGTTTATCTCTTTGTTTGTATCTCACAATCACATTGTAAATTCTTAAAAACAGTTTTATTTTCTTTATTCTGGTTATTGTATTTGGTGCAACTCTACATGGCTATCTTCAGATGCGATGTTGTCATTTGTCTTGGCCTGAGTTTGTATCATAAAATGATGAGTTATCATCATCCTGGTCTTTTTTCCTGTTGTTTTGAACAGAAAAACTGGAGGGTGATGGCTACTCTAATAAGATTGTTTGAGCTTAAAACTCTAAAGAAAGCTATACTTGGGGGAGAGAAGTTTGATATGTAGTTACAATGTTACGGCAATGAATCTGTCTAACCACAACTAATCTTGAGACTTCTGCCATGGCTCCGAGGATGTGGAGTTAAAACAAATAAATGAAATGTGTGTTAATAAAATTACCAAAACAATCTTCCTTTGTTACTAAGAAAATTTACGAAAGAGTTTTATGAGATTAGAATGAAGGGTGCGTTTGAAATGGCTAAGAAAAAATGTACTCGTTTTCTCAAATTCTCTCCAATTAACGTTAGAAAGTGTAGTTACCAATTTAGATACGTCCTCAATATTTCTTCCTTAACATTTTTCTCCAACTTCGTCTTCTTTTCTCTAATTAAGTTCCTGTTCAAGCACAACCGAAGACCTTGAATATAAGTTACAATTGGTTGGTGCCTCAGATGATTTGAAATGTTCAAAGATCATGGCGACAAAGATCATGGCGATTCTTGAGATGTTAAGAAAATTATGATTATTGCACATCACACGTACTAAACCACTGTAACATAGATATGCATGTTGATTGTCACGTAAGAACAAGCAATGAGAAGTTATAGGATCAAATCTCCCTAAATGCTAATCACAACTAGAATTTGTTAATCCCTGTGACATCTTAGGAAAAAATTCATGTGCATGTCAAAGTTGTACTTATAAATTACTAGTAAAGAAGAATAAATCCTAGAATGGAACAAAGCATATCTGTGATAACTGAGTGGTAAGAGGAACTCAACTCAAGTCATGGGGAAGTGAAGGTTCGTCAGCAACAATATTTTTGGCATGCACAAGCATGTGAGTTGAGAATTTTTTCTTTACAGTAGTTAAATTTTGCTGACAGTCACACGCAGCTCAGATATTGCAGGCGCAGCTGCTGCTGCTTTTTAACCTTTTCCTATCAACTTCGCTGTTTGTAAACAGTCAAGTGGAACCCTTTAGTGACATGTTCACTGGGACTTCGTAACCAAAATCAGACCAATCACAAATCTACACATGGCGCATGCAATGCAATTCTCTGTCTAATACTGTTGAAAATCTAAAATGTGAAAAAGGAATTATAGTAAGTAACCGTAACATCTCAAAATAATCTCACATCACTTAATGAGAATTGACATAAGTCTACTATTATAATACCGATTAATCTAAGTTTTACTGCAACCCAGGAAGATGGTGCGGTTTAGTAGACTCTGATGGATAATGGACCGGATCGGGCTTACGTTGTGATTTAGAGACGGAACGTTACAACAATGTGTTCGATTATTAAGTTTGAACGTTACAACAATGTATTTGTGTCACTCAACTCGACGGAATTCAAGACACAAACATAATAAGATTAATTTACAAAGATAACTGAAAGAGAGGAGGGCAGAAAGAGTAATGGTGTTTTAAATGATGGATGGATATGTGGCGCGATTCGGTTGATAGCTCTGAATCTAACTTGCATGCATGTGATATGGGATTATAAAGCATTTAATACAACCATGGATGGTATCAGAAGAAAAATACATACATTCATTTGGCCACCCAATACATCACAGTTGTTGTAACATCCTTTAATACTTTTCTATATCTACCCTCATTTTACTCCAGAATACACTCATTGTAACGTCCTCGAACAACGTAAAATTTTAAATTTTAAACATACAACAACGGAGGACATTACCAAGAAATACACTAGGTGCACCAACGTATATATATATATACATATCTGAGTTTACAATAAGAGGTGGTTACATCAAAAGTTATAAGATAAAATGTACAACGTAATCACAACGACCTTAAAAGGAGGGGAAAACAGGATCTGTCCCAGAAGCTCTCCTCCGCAGTCACCACCCCCCTAACGCTGCTCACGACCTGAAAGCAAGCAATAAATGCCTGAGTTTCCAGAAGGAAACTCAATATGTCAAACCCTAACACATATATGAACAATAATGAAATATGTAATGAATAATGAATAGCACAACAGACACGATCCGGTCTCAGGGGTCCTCTCACCCCAACCCACCAACACACACGTGCACACACGGCACCACCGGTACAGTCACGACCACACCACCGGGTCTCAAGGGTCCTCTCACCCCAACCCCACAACACACATGTGCACACAAGGCACCGCCGGAAAATCATCGACCACGGGTCTCAAGGGTCATCTCACCCCAACCCCACAACACACAACCGGGTCTCAAGGGTCCTCTCACCCTAACCCCACAACACACGCTACTCATACCACTATCGGACGACAATCTGTGCCGTTGCCCAAGAGGCCGGAGAGACGAGCCACTTTCAAGTGTACGAGTACCCAACTATCAGGCGTCAGTCCGTGCCGTTGCCCCCCGTGAGGCCGGAGAGACGAGGCGCCATCAAGTGTACTCATAAAACCACGAATCCGCCAAAAACAGCAGAAACGGTCGAACGAAAACTGTTTAACGGTCGACCGATCCTCACCTAGAGAACTGGCCCAACCGAAAAACCCGCCAATCGGTCGACCGACAAAGGGGGCTCGGTCGACCGAAAAGCCCCAGTAAGAAAACGTTTTCGCAAACCAAACACCAACGGTCGACCGACCCAACACCCCCGGTCGACCGAAAACCACCAGTACAAACCTCCAAACAAACGATCTCCACGGTCGACCGAAACAACACTACCGGTCGACCGGACAATAAGTTAACTTAAACGTCGGTCGGACGAAGTCAACGAGCGGTCGACTGTTTAGATGGTCAACGCCCCCAACCGACCTACAACAGTACTTTCGGTCGACCGGCAAAGGGATCCCGGTCGACCGAAAAGCACCAGGACATCTTCCTCTTGTTAAAATTGCACAACCGGTCGACCGCCCAAGGGCATCGTTCGACCGGTGCAAGGGAATCGCCCAAAAATACACTACGACCGGTCGACCGAACCCATAATATCGGTCGATCGATTTTAGTGCAGAAACCGCTGTGCAGGTCCGACGAGCCAAAACGGCCTACCGTCGACCGCTCCCACTCCCACACTAAAGATAGGTGAGCTTGAAAGCAAGTTTGACATACCTTAAGGCTTGAAGAAGCCTTGGAAGAATCGACGGCGAGCGCCTCCTTGCGAAACCTCCTCTCCTCCGGCGAACACTACAAGCGACAATCTTTGCTCCTCCGGCGACTCCAACAGCGACCCTCGCCTCCACCGGCACCGAAGAAACTCTAGGGAGAGAGAGATCGTAAGAGAGGGAGAGAGTGAAGAGTGAGAGAGAGGGAGAGATCTAACCTTATATACAAAACTCACATTCGATCTCAGCCGTCCATCTCAATCCACCACTAATCCTCTCCTAAACATCATTAGCACAATAAGCAAGGTTAGGATATTACACTCATCATAAGTAAAAATGGAAATTAAAACCCAGAAAACAGATGAAAGATATGTTTTATGGTGCAAAATATCAAGTTCACTGCAAATTCCGAATTTTTTTCTTCCAATTATCGGAAAAATATCACTTTCATCTATTGATACCATTTAAATTATATTATTTTACATACTTGATTTGGAAGTTGTATATCTAAGTACTATAATGTCAATATTAATCCGTCAAAGTGGCTTAATTTCTCAAAATTGATTGAAGGTTATCAAATTCTTGTGAGTCATAGCAGTGTTTACTTAAATTTCTGATATCTATAATCTATCACTCCATGGATGGCTATAACAGTGTTACTTGAAAGAATGGTTCATATATGACTTCTTACCCGAATTATAGTACTTCAAAACATTTCAATATTATAAGATAAAAAAGTTGTTGAATGAGACTAGATTTGAATCTTCTTCGACTGTATTTTATTAATTTTCTATGATCAGAAGACTTCTAACTAATTAAATTCAAACTTCAATGGGATTCGTTCTCATGTAAAACCGTCACAACTAATATAAGTATATATAATTTAGTGACGACACACTTATTAAAACAAGTGAAGCAAAAATCACGCATCCAACAAAAGACTAGTTTTATCCGGCTTGATCTAGAGTCACTGTAATGTGAATCTGTGATGATATTGTTGGGCATTCTTAATCATTACACTAGAGTAATGGTTTTAATATTTGTTTACCAAATTAATTATCTACACAACTTGCAAATCCTCAATTAGCATATAGAGATTTTTTTTCCTTATATTTCATAAGAAGGTGACTAAGAGGATTGATTATGTCAATGTAATTAATTATCTAGAAGATTTATTGATGATTGGTATGATTTTATGTAGTACGTTTCAAGGATAGCTAGTTGGTAAATTTTTTAAATATAGTTAAGTTCAGAAATCATTGTTTGAGATGTAACTAGAAAATACGTAATGCTTGCATAATTTATTGGTCTTCTGCGACGTGTGTAGAAAAGCTTGTTAAGACTTAAGATAGCATCCATCCTTTGACTAGGGTTGACATTCACTTCATGGACCCCACATTACTCAACTTATTGTGGCCCAATTCTTAATCTTCCCATTTCTCGCCATTTGGTTCCACTTAAACTCTATCCTTTTTTAGGACACAAATTAATGGAGAAAGTTATATGCAGTTTCAAAGATTTTATTGGGAGACTTTCATCGACAATTTTTTTTTAAAATAAATTGAGAGTTAAAGTGAGAGAAAAATGAGAAAGGTTGTTTGCGCATAGATATTTATGTCAAAAGGTTTCCAAAATTCCAATAAATCGATTATATAGAAGTTAGCAATAGAACTCAAACTTCATACCCCCGTGTAGACTTTTTGGATAAACACATGTTGCAAACGTGGAAGTGAGTAAATAGAATACTTAGGGATTCGATCTTTTGCTACAAATCAAACGGTAATTAAACCACATTACTGCATTGTAATATGAGCTACAAGTTGACTTTTAGGAGCACGCTTTTGCATTGTATTCTTAGTTCTCAACGATAGTATTATTTGTATAATTTTTCCCTTGCTATTAGTTGAAAATAAATTGGTAAACTTTTAATCAAATTAAACTTTAGGCGTTAGGATATTGTGATTAAATAAACATTACATGAGAGATTTTTCAAATGTATTGATGCTTTGAAGACTCAGTAAGACGCCTTGACTTCCAACAGCAGTACAACTTTGACTTTGAAGAAGACCACACATAATCTGAGATTTAGATTCCATAGATAATTAACCATTGATTAATAAAATTGTACGATACAAATCCCAAGTTACAGAAAAATCTTTCGGGTAATTAGAGATCCACTAAAGCCAGCTCAGGATTGTAAATTGTCAGACTGTGGGAGTGTTAGGATGCTTATTATCTAATCAACTTCTTAGTAGAGTAAATCTCTTGTTGGTACTGTCGGTTATGACTCGATGACACTTTTTAAGTTGTTAACTTTATCATGAAACTTTTAAATGAAGAGATACAAAGCGACATTACGTAAATATCTCGAAGTGAATTACAATCCATAGTCAATATTATAGAAGAGCTACAAAAAAGAGTTCCAAATATTCGTCATAATTCATAATCTCGTAACTTAAGTAAAATAACTTCATGAAAGGAAGCTTCCTAATTACCAAATAATAGCTTTTCTAAAGAACCGGAGACGTCTAGAATGAAATATTAATCCGCCTTAATAAACAAATATTATAAGCTTAATACACATTCAAATTAATAAGACACCAATTATATAATAAATTCCACCATTAAAATATTTTGAAGAATTAAGGAAGAATCAACAACATGCATCTAATTAAACATCTGCGATTGCTGTCTCGTGCAAACTACAATTACATGATCATATTTTAGATTCGTAGGTCACATTCTTACGGAACTAGCTTAATAACTTAACATGGCATGATGACACAAGCTCGTTTCCCAAATTAAAAATAAATAGACAGATTTTCCCAAATCATTGTGTTTCATTCATATGTAGAGTACTTAACACTTGTTTAACGTAAAACCACTCAAAGAATTTTAGAGCACACAAGTTTTGTCAAAAAAATTAGGGACACACACATATATATATATATATTAAGAGTAGTTATAAACGGACGCGCGCGTCACGGACGCGCCTTACGTGGATCTGTACAGCTCAGATATTTTTCTTTGAGTCAGCGTCCAGTCAGCGAAATTTCTCTTCGCGCGTTTTGGTCTTTTTAAAAAACGCCGGTTCTTTAAGTTGAACGATTCATTTCCCAATACACAGATAAGACAGTGTGCAGACCCTAGGACATCGTGCAGTCTCATTATTCGTGCAGAGCCCACACTTATCATAATAAAATATTTGTTTTTAAGTTTTACGTTGGATCAACTTAATTTGTCTAGCTTACTTTATGTGTGTGTGCAGTTTACATTATGTGTTTGTCCTGTTTACGTTATGTGTCTGTCCGGAATAAGTGTATATTGTTGTACGGAATAAGTGTATTTGCAGTCCGGAATAAGTGTATTTGTTGTCCGGAATAAGTGTATTTGTTGTCCGGAATAAGTGTATTTGCAGTCCGGAATAAGTGTAATTGTCCAGAATAAGAAGAAAGTGTGTCCAGAAACGGAACAGAAAGTTTGTCCGGAATAAGTGTATTTGCTGTCCGGAATAAGTGTATTTGTTGTCCGGAATAAGTGTATTTGTTGTCCGATTTAAGAATAAAGTGTGTCCAGAAACGGAACATAAAGTTTGTCCGGAATAAGTGTATTTGCAGTCCGGAATAAGTGTATTTGTTGTCCGGAATAAGTGTATTTGTTGTCCGGTTTAAGAATAAAGTGTGTCCAGAAACGGAACATAAAGTTTGTCCGGAATAAGTGGACTTGTTGTCCGGAATAAGTGTATTTGCTGTCCGGAATAAGTGTATTTGCAGTCCGGAATAAGTGTATTTGCAGTCCGGAATAATATATGGCTTCATTATTGTCGGAATAAACGAATCAATATATTGAATGCAATAATATGATGTCGAAACAAAAAACCTCCGCAAAGCGCGCTCCCTCTGTCCGCTCGCTTTGCGGGGGGGACTCACGTCCCCCGCAGGGGCTGCCGCCCCCTACCACCCCCGCACAAACTCAACAAATCTCCCACTGTATATTTTACCCCACAAGAATTACGTTTAGGAAAAAAATAGCATCTCAGATTTCCATTACAAACACAAACACACACAAATTACAAAAATAATATATATTTTCCCAGTAAATCGGAAAGAAGATGTAAGACTTAAACATGACCGTCTCATTCACGCTGCTTACGTTGTGAAGAACCTTGGGAGTCGGCATCAGACGCTTCTTCGACGTAATATCTTACTCGAAATGGTGATTTATTACGGAGAGATGTACAACATAAACCGAACAGACGTAAGTCTTCACCACGGAGCGTTGACAAGAACATCGGGAAGTCTTCGCACCGTCTCATTCACGCTGCTTATGTTGTGAAGAATCCTGGGAGTCGGCATCAGACGCTTCTTCGAAATGGTGATTTATTCTGGAGAGAAAGAATGAAGAAGAAAGAAAGAGTGTCATCATATTTGTATTTGGGTGGAGAGAGAGAACATGCTGAGTTGAAACGCATTTAATGTGATTTGAGTGGACATCAGGAAGAAAAAACAAAAAAAACATTCATGCTTTGGCCACGTAAGGGCTGACATGGATGTCCACGTAGAACGCGTCCGTGACGCGCTGCGTTCAACAAACATTTCCTTAGGACAAATGAGTATCACTGTAGTTGTACGTCCTCTTCAATGACCTTCTCTTTCCTATAATCAACTCCGATTCCCATTAATTCAAAGGCATTAACTTGCTTTGATTTTCTTTCCTCACCCGAAAAGTTGCAACAGAGAACTCCTCCGTCTTCCACTAGTTGATTACGTACACCTCACCGAAAAGTCGCAACAGAGAACTCCTTCGTCTACTACAAGTTGTTTTACACGAGATACGTACACCTCCGATAATGTGATATGAAGTTGTTTTGGTTATGTATTGCAAGGTTTTTGAAATTGATTCAAAAGACTCGGTTTGGTTCAAAATGGTTCAACAAACATTTCCCATATATTAATAAGTGGATTACAGAAGCAAATCGCAAGTTGCAATTACGTCCATATTCCAATGGTGACATCCAACGGCAAGTCGAAGTCAACACAGCAACAACGTAAGGAATTAAGTGCTGAAAAAGTAAAGATGTTGATCGAAATTGTTTTTATTGGAGTGTCCACACAAGACATGTACAATAGACTTTATGACAAGACTTTAGAAGTCATATTCCTTTGTCCTTCCTTAATGGAAGGGTGCGCCCGGGCAGGACGTCCTAGGTGAGGGGGGATACGTATCCCCTCCTAATTGGTTCTCATTTTTTTGTGTTTTTGTTTTTAAAAATATTTTAAAAATTATTTAAAATGTTTTTTTTATTTTATGAAAATAAGTTTTTATTTCTTTATATTTTCTAGAAGTTTTTGATAATTTTTCGTGTTTTGTCTAAAATTGATCCCGAAATGACGTGTAGGGAAGAGAATGTAGGGCGTTTGAGTTGTTTCTGGGTGTGGTTAAGAAAAATTTAGGAGGGTTGGTTTGAGCTGACGTGGAAGAGAGAGAAGCTGACGTGACTGAAAGAGAAACCAGGACGTCCGAAAACTATCTGGGCGGTGTTAACGATGCTCTTAAGCAATCCCACTTCCTGGGCAATATTCTCCTAAGATAGAAACATTCGTCGAATCTTCGCAAGCAGGGACGGGGACGGAACCAGAAATTGAGTATTCTATAAAATATTTGATATCATATATACTCCAATATATATCGGTTAAATTCCGATTTAAAATTAATTGTGATCGACGTTAAAATTTATTATAATTAAATGTAATTCAATTTTTCTTGCAATTTCCTTTGTGTAGAATTTCCAAATTCACTATCAATAACTTCACTGTCAATTACAATTGCAAGTCTATTTTTAACAATTTTCACATCTAAAAAATCCGCTCGTCTGTAGTAGTAGAAACAAGAAGAGTTCGACATAAATCAGATTAATTGGTAACGAAATAGTATACCTTTCGATTTAAACTTTACAAACTAAATTTGAAAAGTTTGCCAATTTTTTACTTAGATTTGCATAAATCAATATTAAATTAGCTCAACCCTCACATATAACAAATTACATGACTTTTTAGTGCTCCTGGTATGAGAATGTAGAAATAAAATAATAAAACTTGCACAAAACAAGCACGGAAAACAAAAAAAGGATATTGAGCCTTAACAAATGACAATCCATGTTGTGGGAAGACAATATGTAAGTAGGTTTTTTGATGTTTTTACTCTAAGGAAGAATAATGTAAAGTTAAAAAGACACATTCTAAAAACTTTGGGGAGGCGACATTTAAAATATACCACATTAATAAAGTTTTACAAAATTCTAAAACATATTTTCTATCAATCAAGAACAAACTTCTTCAAACCATTAGAAATGAGCACGATATGTTGATAAATTACTGCTCGTTTGTTCTAGTTGGACTTTGACTATTTTAATTTTTTTATTAAATTCTGATTGCCTTCCAACATATATTTTCAGAGGCTTAGCTGTCAAAACAGTATCACAAATTGAAATCTTTCTTGTTTTGCGAAGTGAGTTGTATAGAACCAAATGTCCAAAACTGTAGTCACCTCAAATAGTGTGAATTAATGGCCAAACACCATCCTAAATCGATTACCTTAAATCCAGCACAATCTTACATCTCATTATTTATTATCAACACACAAACCTTTTATTTCATTTTAGAAAAACAAATCAAGAAAACCCAGAAAGAATCCAACCAGAAATAATGACGCACCGCTTCGGTCAGATAGAGCTCTCTAACCACCACGTGTCCTCAAACCTCTCCCATCTCAGCCGTCCATCTGATCGGAGACAGAACCGACGGCTGAGAACGTCCGACAAAGTTTCGGTTCGTACTATAAAATCCACTGACGCCTTCCGTCGTCTCTGGAAAGCATCTCTCTTCCCTCTTCTCCACTTCGCCCAAAATCCCAAAAAAAAAAACAAAAAAAAAAAAATTCCCCCCTAAAAACCCAATCTCCTCACAATGGCAGCTTAAGAAGAAGAAGGGAAAAAAAACTTTTAGTCCAAAATTTCCACTTTTTTTCTTCGTTTCTTCGGAGAGGAAAAAACCCAAAAGTGTCAAAATCCAAACTTTTTGCCACCAAAAGCTTCTTCGGTTGGGATTTTAAAGACCCAAAAGAAGAAAACTCGAAAATTTCATCTATTTTGCAAGAAAAGGTAAAAAAAACCCATCTTTGGAGGTTCGAAAATGGTGATGGAGAGCAGGAACGGGGCTCTGCAGAGGCTAAAGAAGCGGATTGCATTGAAAGGGGAGAGCTTGAGAGGGGTGGTGGTGGTGTCGAGGTCGAGAGTGAAGCTGTGGTTGATCCAAGCCACCACCATTGCCATGCTCTGGACCTGCATGGTCCAGCTCACCACCTTGGGGGAGGTTTTGGGCCACACACTGCGAGTCAGGTGGCCCCCGTGCCCATCGGTCGGACCGGGTTTTATATCGGTGGCGGCCAGCCAGAGTGTTTTCATCCCACCCAAGAGTGAGTGTTGGTTTGGAAGTTCTGAAGATTTTGTGTTTTGTTGATGTGTTGGGGATTCCTTTTCAATTATGACATTAACACCAAAATCAGACTCAGAGGATTCAAAATTATTAGAGTGGACAGCTTAAGGAACACCACCATTTACATGTTTTGTTTGCCAACTGGATCTCCTAATATGTTACTTTGTTGTAATAAGTTTGAGTTCTAAAATGCCAACTTGTACTCTTTGTTTGTAATTTTTCACAGAGGTTTGAGTTTTTCACTTGTGGGGTTTGGAAGTTTTCAAGAGAATTTTGAAATGATTTTAGTTATGTAACGTTTAAGTGTTTGCTTATTTATTTGGGTTTTTTTGTTGGTAGGAATTTACAGGAATAATGGTTATCTGATGGTGTCTTGCAATGGAGGGCTTAACCAGATGCGTGCGGCAGTAAGAATTCGGCCACCTTTCTTGCCATTTTGGTCCACATTATGCTGACTTAATCATTTTGTTTGACAGCCTTTGTTTTTATACGATTTGGTGATCTTTGTAGATCTGTGACATGGTTGCTATAGCAAGATACTTGAATGTGACTCTGATTGTACCTGAACTCGACAAAACCTCGTTCTGGGCTGATCCAAGGTGTGCAAGCTTTTTTGACAGTTTATATGTTTAAAGTCGTTCCTATGGTGTAGAACCAAGAATAACCATTTGGCCGATTGCTTATATACATTTCCAATTCTTGGTAGGAAGGTATCATCCATTTGATGTGTGGTATGTGTCCTATGCAGTGATTTTGAGGACATTTTTGACGTCGATCATTTCATTACTTCTTTGAGAGACGAAGTCCGGATACTGAAGAAACTACCTCCAAGACTGAAGAGCAGAGCGGATCTGGGAATGGTTCATTCTATGCCACCCTTTAGTTGGTCGAACATTTCGTATTACCTCTATCAGGTCAGCATCTTCTTCCTCGCTTGAGCTAAGGAGATTCTTGTTCTAGAAATTAGTATAAATAAATGTTTTTGATTTTGTTTTCCTTGGTCCAGATTCTTCCGTTGATACAAAAGCACAAGGTTGTTCTTCTCAACAGAACCGATGCTCGTCTGGCTAGTAATGGGCTGCCATTACAAATTCAGAAGCTGCGTTGCCGAGTAAACTATGATTCTCTAAGATTCACCCCTCAAATAGAAGAATTGGGTAGAAAGATGATTGCTCTTCTTCGCCAAAATGGCCCGTTTCTTGTCCTCCATCTCCGATATGAAATGGACATGCTTGCCTTCTCTGGTTGTGCTCATGGTTGTACGCCCGAAGAGGAGGAAGAATTAACAAGAATGAGGCATGCATTTGTTTTGTCATCATTCTCTGTTATGTTCTATCAGGAACTAGATTCTCATGTTCTCGTACTGATCTGATAGGCTTTTTCCTGTCTTTAATTCATGCAGATATGCATATCCTTGGTGGAAGGAAAAGGTTATAGACTCCGATTTGAAAAGGAAAGATGGTCTATGCCCTCTGACACCGGAGGAGATCACACTGATATTGAAGGCCTTGGGCCTCAACAAGAACATGCGTATTTATATTGCAGCTGGAGAGATATATGGTGGAAAAAGGAGATTGGCCGGCCTTCGCTCGGCTTATCCCAACCTTGTAAGTATTGATTGATCACTGATTAGTGGAATTTTATTTTCAGTTGTTGTGGTTGAATATTTTCTCATTGCAGTCTTTAAGTTCCTTTTGTTCTGTAACAGGTAAGGAAGCAAACACTACTGGGGCCATCGGAACTTAGCTTCTTTCAGAACCACTCATCTCAAATGGCGGCGTTGGATTATCTTGTTTCTCTCGAAAGTGACATATTTATTCCTACGTACGATGGGAACATGGCAAAAGTTGTCGAAGGTCATCGCAGGTAGTGTGCCTCTTAAGCTCCACCTTCAAATAATGGTAAAAAATAATACTAATATTCAAAACTCATACCAACACTCCTCACTACAAATTCTCTCCTAGTTGGTGTTGCAACACCAATATACATAGCAGAAAGTTAATGTACTTTTTCCAAATCATAATTTGGCAATTGGAAGAATAAAATCATTAACTTCCTTTTGAACTACCTACTTCACTCCATATCTAGAAATTTGATTGTTGTTATAGATGTATATTCGTATCCCATATGAAGATCTCTTGATATTAAAATGCATCACCAGAAGTAAAATAATGACACTACCTTTTGATGTAAATATAGATGTATATTTCTTCGTTCCATTTTAAGGTCTCTCAAACATTACATTGTATCACTAGTAGTAAAATTTGTACTTCCTTTTGATGTAATTTAGGCGGTTTCGGTTTCCAAAATGATGCTTTAAGTCGAATTCTAAAATAAAAGCTGTGAATACTGAAGAAGTTTGCTGTATTCTATTGGCCATAAAAAGGATGAATTTTCTTAATAAACTTTTGGTTTTTCGGCATCCAGGTTCATGGGCTTTAGGAAGACAATCTCTCTGGACAGAAAGCTTCTGGTCGAGCTGATTGATCAGTACAACAGCGGGTTACTTAGCTGGGTTGATTTTTCTTCTTCCGTAAAATCAACCCATACAACTCGAATGGGATCGCCGAGAAGGAGAGTGGTGATACCCGACAAACCCAAGGAGGAGGACTACTTCTATGCTAATCCTCAGGAGTGCTTGCAAATACCAGATGATGATACTTCGGCTACATTGTGATCGATTTTAGTTCATAACTTCATACGTCGGCACTGTCTTCCACTGAAGCACGTTCATCATTGGATTCACCAAATCTGCTGTGCCGGGAAGATTTTTTTTTCAGATGAGGTTTTGGATTTACTTAAATTAGATTCTTGGTAGATGGTATGAATACATATTTACTTACACTTTTACATGGAATAATAGTTTTTTGATGTCCCCAATAAATTTGATTCTTGTATATAGATTTGAGTGTGGGGGGGAATCATTCTAAATTGTTGGTTCAGGTACAAATGAAAGATTCATTTCCTCAAGTCTGAGCATAGACTTTTTTTGTCACAATACATCATGCATCTACATAATAATGGTCTGGTGGTTGCTGATTATGTTTTCTTTGTTTCTACATTTTCTGTATCAAATGACAGAAGATGGCTTGGCTTCTAAGAAAAGCATATGAATGAAATGAATCACGTCTTTCTGTTTGTTGGTGCTCTTCATATTGTTAGCGTTTTGATTTTACAAGATCCTTACCTTTTTGAAGTCCTGTATACAAAAAATAAATTCCTTAAACAAAAAGATGGCACTAGATAAATCATCTCACCATTTGTCTGCAGATTGTCTTTCTTGCCCTTCATACTATTTTAGAATTTATTAATTATTACTACTAATGCCAATGCCACCAAATATTACTTAATTGGTAAGATTCTGTTTAAGGTGCTTTCTGGGGGAATACGATTGAATTTTGTGGTTATCCAAATGTTGAACATATACATGTGCGTAACATAAAGAAAACATAACCCACTGGTCAATTTTATTCTTGCAAGAAACTTTAATATCCCTGGGTAATTTATTTAGCCTGATGTATTATAATATTATTACTGAAACGATAACCTGGTTGTCTTACAAATTCTTTCATGATACACCCCCAAAATTTACTTTTCATGGATAATACTAAAATAGAGAACCAATAACTTCAAGTATTTGTCACAAAGCATATGCCATAGCTCTCTCATTTGAGATCTCATCAATGGCAAAACATTAATGTCCAGCAAGCTCACGCAGCTGTTAAGTAAAGAAGCAAGAAAATTACTCGGTCAGGTGAAAGCTTTAGACAAATTTGTACATTCTTAAATGCAACATGTTTCTAATATTAATGTTCAGCAAGCTCACACAGCTGTTTAAGTAAAAAAGCAAGAAAATTACTCGGACAGGTGAAAGCTTTTAGACAAATTTGTACATTTCTTAAATGCAACATGTTTCTAACAAAATGTTAAATAAATGGACAACTCAAAGTTCTCCAGCTGCTCTGGTGTGAAAGAAGGAAGCATCATGTACATAATAACTCTTGACACGGATGAGAAATAACCGAGAAAATTAACAAAGTAGCCAACTAGTTAATCTCCAATCTGTACCAGTTTCTGAAGAACTCTTGCTCGTTTTCCAGAGCCATTGTTTTATGATTTGTGCCGCTTTTGGGACTGCTCCAACTCCTCACCGCCGCTATACGCCCTCATTTCTCCAGCTGCTTTATTTTCACACGAAGGATTGGGGTCACTATCCTATAACAGTAGAGAAAATGGATGAGCTAAAACTAAGATTCGCAATCAGTCCACTTACAAGAGAAATTATAGACCAAGAAAAATGTCATGCTCTGCAAAATCATGAAGACCTAATTCAACGATGCAAATTGAAGCTTGTCCAGATTCCGTAGTCAATTTATTGTATCAAGTTCAAACTTACTAAAAAACTTGCCTTTTGACTGGAGATGGTTCTGTCTGGCAACCGCTTTCCCAATTTGATCTGCACAGAGATGTTAGTTCGAGATGTATCTACTCCAGAACTCTGGAGGGACTGGGTTAGAACATCCAGTAACCTGCCAAACAACAGTGAGGATATAAACATGTTATTAGCACATGATGTATGAATATTAGTTAAAGAAAAACATGTCTGCAGGAAAATGCTACTATAATTTTCTGATTCAGTAAGTGCAATATAAAACTGAAGATGCATCACGTATATCTTTCGTGGAACAGAATATTGCATGTCTGCCTGTCTGATCAGAGAAGGTATGTTATTCGACTAGTTTTCTCTTCTCCCTTAGGAATGATAATGACTGTAGTTCATTTAAATCCAAGAGACGAGAATCACAGGAGAGACTTTATGACCATCAATCAGAAAAATATCCAAAAATAAGCAAGGTAAATGAAGCAGAAAAGATGCTAACTACAAAGTAAATCAGTAGCCTGCATTACTTCCTCAGCATATTCAACATATAATTCAGATATGCCAAGAGATATGCACGTAAGGAAAATAAGAAGACAGCGTATGAACTAGTAGCAAATCATGCAATTCATTATACCCTTGGGAGTATGCATCGGAAAGACTACTAGTGCCCTCGTCAATAGTTAATCCCTCGCCATTGAGCATGTCGCCGACTGTGCCACAGTTTGGTCTCAGCACTGTGTTTGTGTTTTGGGACTCTGCAATAAGCCTTTGATGAGGTTGAGGAAATTCACTACCAATTGGTCCAATTTCATAGTGTTGCAGGGGAACATTAGTTGCTTTACTTGCCAATAAAGAGCCCATGTTCTCGTAATGCGCAGGATTCTGTTCATTTGCTAACAAAGCTGACACAGCTGGAATTGTGTCACCTCCAGGAAATATAAAACCAGGAGAATCAGGACAACTCTTTCCTTGTTCAGCAATACCCTCCATAGCTCCTTGATTTTTTTTCTGAAGCAAGAAAAGGCACAAATTAATACCATGTAGGTATAACGCGTCTCTTACTAATTTTCCTTTATACTTAATTTCCATAAGGAATACCTGCGCTTTCTCCCAGAACGACCTAAAAAGAACTTTTACCTGACAAATGTAGAAAATCAAATCCAATAAATCCTCTAAATCTGAAACTAAACAACCAATGCTTTCAAGGAAAGAAAAAAGAAAAAAAGAAGGAAACGCCACATACCAAAAAGATCATGAAGAAACTTACAATCTATACAATAATCGACCTACCTTCTAACCTAGCCAACATAAAATTAATTTCGGGATACCAGCAACATTTTCTTTACATTGCAAAACATTTTTATTTTGATAAATTAAGGAGTAAATGTTAAATTACAAATTACTGGAAAAAGATGGCGTTACAATGTAAAAAATATGCAGACTTACTTCTTAGGAGATGGTAGGGCTTGTTTTTATGAATCAAAATAAAATAGTAAAATAAAAGTTTTTTTATCGGTGAATTAAAACAATACAGTAACTTCCATGAATACCAACCTGTTTATATTTCAAAGTGAAAGACAGAAGCCTGAAGGGGGTTGACTTTATTAAACTAGTAACATACATAACACGCACATTTAAAGTTCAAACACACATGGACATGAATGAAACCTAAAATTAAGTTATGCACAGCTCTAGAGACGAATAGTACCCATGGCGTCATTTTTGTATTCTCTTCATTCCATCCTGGATATGCTGACTCGTAACCTTGCACCTTCTCTTGCAAAAACTGGATGTATTCAATAACCTGCCAAACACAATGTCTTTATTTCATAAGAACCGAATGATTAACAAAGATAGCATATTATTATTACAAGAAAATTCACCAGCAAAAAATAAATTTGTATAGGTTTGATGCCTGCTCATGGTTCCAAGTATTTGCTCAAATGTCTAGGTTGATATGAAAAGCATCAACAGAAATTGCTGTTGTGGTGCTCAATTAGACAGCCAAATAGCAATGTGGGGAATATTAGCATAACCTACATGACCAACAGGCGAAAAGAACACCGTACTTCCAGTTTGACAAGAAATTTCTTAAATAATTTACTTCACTTCAAACAGAAGGTGCTAATGCCAGAGTTGTCATGCCTTCAAACTGTAAAAAAATAAAATTGCAAGATTAACTATTTCTTCATCTCAGTTGTAACAACCTACCTCCAGAAGAAAAGATGCCTTATCTCTTTTCTGATCACTATGAGGTATTAGGTTTCTTAAAATCTGAAACCTGCATGGAGAAAATTTAACATGAATAGGGAGGGGGGGAAGTTCACAAACAAAGTAAATAAAGCTTGAACCAACTAAAGAGCCCCTCAAATACCTTCTGTAAAGTGGGCAAAAATCAAGAAAAACAATGTACTCATACAATTTTCTTCTTGCTCGGACAGTAAGATTTGTCAAATTATCTACAACAATCTCAGATTCCTTGTCAGCTCGTCATACAACCATAGATTTATTTAGGGAGGAAAGGGCATTAAACTATTCTAGCAAATTCTTCTAGATCTCCACCTAGATAAAATTGCAGTGTGAATGAAAACACATTGGAAAACAACAAATTTCACATAAGATGAACATGAACTAACAAGCTACCATAACCTACCTATCATTGATCTTGCTCCTCCTCCTTTGCTCCGTAACGCAGTGCTTTGACCTCGGCGTCGTCGCCTTCTGCTCGCTTCCACTCTTCCCATCAATCCTCACGTTCAACTCTACATAACCACACGAAAACCCCATAAAAAACCCAACTTTCCCAAACCCTAGCAACCGAAATCCCAGAAAGGCCCCATCTTTACCACAATCCGTGGTAAAGGGGACGAAATCGAACCTTTCTTGGCGAAATCGTCGTCCTCGTCGTCCTCGTCGGTGAAGCCCTTGCTGAAGTTGGAAGAGACCTCCATGGGTGGGGGATTTGGAGGAGAAAGAATGAATTAGGGTTTTTGGGATGGAATTTGTGGGATTCGGAGGTCGAGAGGAGGTGAACCGGCGAATGGAGGCTAAAGTGCGCCGGTCCGGAATGCTATGGTGCGCCGGAGGTTTTGGATTTCATTAGTAGTCTTTCGACTTCGGTCTTTGGGTATGGTACAGAAAATGTGTTTTCAGGGTAATTTTCGATTGTTCCCTTGAATTTTGGCATTTCTAATTGAGTAAACGATCAATATGCTCTGGTTTGGGCTCCTTACCCCCACTCATGGACCTAGGTATCGGGTCATGCCACCTCGGCCCAGAACGACACGACCCGTTTTCGGGCAGCATGTTGGGTTGGGCCAAAGGAACGGTTGCCGTGCCACGACATGCCAGGCCGGTTGGGCTGATCCGTGTAGTCTCGTGCCTGACACGACACAATAATGTAGCCCAACGGCTCTAAGAGCCATTAAGTTTAAAAAAATATTTACCAAAATACCCCCTCCTTCCTATATAAACCCTCAACCCCTCTTATTTTCTTCACACAAATTCATACTCTTCTTATAAATCTCTCCAAATCTTCTATACTCTTTCTCTAATTGCTCTGATTTTAGTGGAAACGGGTCGAGTTTGAGCTAAAACGTGAAGCCTAAAGCTACAAGCAAACCACCGACCGCCAATTTTGTGACTCTTCCGCTCTTCATTTCCCAGGCTTTTCTAATCTTTTTTAGTAGTTAATTTTAGTTCATCAATCATTATCATGACTTTCTCATTTATGGAAAAAATCACTTTTTGTTTACATATTTACTCATTTCTATGGCTTTAACATCCTGGATCTGAAGATAATAATAACCTCCCTCCCCCTCTTGTTAATCCACCTAGACCTAAGAGTAAAAGGACTAAAAAATAACAAAGTATGGAATAATTTTGAAGGACAAACTATTAAGGGTAAACCAACTGCTACTTGTATACACTATGATAACATATATTCAGCTAAGTGAAGTGGAGGAACCGATTATCTTGGTAGACATATATTTTCATGTAAAGTTAAGAATAATAGATCATCGAATGTGAATTCACGTCAATCGGTTTTACACACAACTAGTAAAACTTTACATTTTAGAAGATATTGTCCAATTAAAGTGGAGGATATATAATTGTTGATTCCATAATTAGAGATGAATTATCATTTAACATATGTGAATCTAAAGGCCTCAGAGAAGTAATGTTTTACCATAATTCGCAATTTAAACCATTTTCTAGAAGAACACTTAAAAATATTGCATTTGATAAATTAGGTAAAGAAAAAGAGAACGCATGATTAGTTATTTTTTATCAATGAATAGTAAGGTAACATTAACTAGTGATGTTTGGGCCGATCCAAATAATTATCCTTACTGTTGTGTAACTGCTCATTATCTAGATGATTTATGGTGTTAAAATATAAAAAAAATCATTCTTTTTTACCTATTTTGCATCCACACGCTACCAAAGCTATATTTGATTATATTAAAGATGTCATGGTAGCTAATAATCTTGAAAATAAAGTTTGTGCAATTGCATTTGATAATGTTACTAATAATAGTTCAGCAATACAAATGCTTATAAATTATTGTCATCCACTTGTAGATGGTTTACTCTTATATATCAGATGTATTTGTCATACTTTGAACTTGATAGTACGTACAAGATAAACTTAGCATAATTAAACTTTACTTAGGATTGTAGTTGCCTATGTAGATTGTAGTAGTACATCTACATATCAGGAATTTAGAGAATTTTGTGAATATAATAAAATTAAACCTATGAAGTTTAAATTAGATATCCCATATAGATGGAATTCTACATATGAAAAGTTAAAATGTTGTTATCCTTATAATCTTGCAATTACAACCTTTTATAATGAAAAACAAAATGAGTATGTGTTAACTCCCATAGATTGGGATAATTGTAAAATTATGTTAGATTTTTTAAAACATTTTTTCACATTCACTGCTAGATTAAGTTGACAATATTACCCCACATCTAACGTATTATCTATGAATTATTTCCAATTACTAGAGTATTTGCGAAATATAGGCCAAATACCTCCTCCATTTAGTTTAGTTTAGCTTTTATTATGGATCTTAAATTTAAGATTAGTGGCTTACAAGTTTTCTTCGAATTGTTTTTTGCAAATATGAATTATGAAAATTTCCAAAAACATGTAAATAGTTGTAAGTCTTTGTTAAACAAATATTTTGAAAAATATGAAACACTACATAATGTAAATCAACTGAGTTCAAATGTTGCTAGTTTATCATCACAACCACCTGCAACTACAATGGATCCAGATGATGATGACTCTCAATGGAATTGGTTAAGTAAAAAAAAGTACAAAATGAAACACACAATGAATTAACTGGATATTTAAACACTGAAATGTACTTAACTACTGTTGAGTTAAAATCTATTGATGTTTTAGACTGGTGGAGAAAGAACTCAGGTAGGTTTCCACTATTCTCATTGATGGCACGAGATTTATTTTGTCCTCCGACATCAACTGTGGCGTCAGAGTCTGCATTTAGCACATGTAAATGTGTCTTGAGTGACAAGAGACACAACTTGTCCGACAAGTCAATCGAGATGAGCGTATGCCTGAATGATTGGATAGAAAGCAAAATATGAATCTTAACGACAACAACGACGATGAAGATTAAAGATGAATTAGCTAAACCATTCTTTTTAAGGAATAAGTTTTGTTATTTTTTTGCCTTAATCTATGTTTTGATGATTTAATCAACCTAATCTTAATCGCAATCAATGTAGTGTAGCACACATATTGCATAACATATATATTGTTTTGTGCTAACATCTACAGGTGATCAAGACTCAAGAAAGAAATGAATTCAAGTCAATACATGTAATCAAGCTATTGAAGACATGTAATTTATATTTCTTTTGAGTCTTAGGAACTTTGTATACTTGAGCATACTAGAGTAAATTACTCAAACACACACTAGGTTCCTTAGAGAAGTCACTAGGAACAAAATCTCAGATCATTTGGACTTTAATATGTCACCCAAACTTAGACTGGAAAACACTTAAAACCAAACCTCAACTGTCTGAGCAAAATCGGTCGACCGAACTAGTTCTCAATTCGACCGATTGGATCACTTAATATGTTAGTCATTTGTGTTGCACTGGTCGACCGTCTTGTGCCTTTTGTTCAACCGTCTACATGTGTCAAATGACCGTTAGACTTGTCTTATTCTACAACGGTTGGTTTTCCCAAAACCCTAAAGTACAAGTGATCACCGGTCGACCGTAGACATTGTTTCGTTCGACCGAACATAAACGTTTTGACAATCCCGAAGTGCATGTTATTTTTGGTCGACCAACCCAACCATTTCGGTCAACCAAACCTAAACATTTTTTGATAACCCCATAGAGCATGTTAGTTTTTGGTCGATTGAACCAACCATTTAGTTCGACCGTTAACTTAAGAGAACTTAAGTTATAGTCAGTTTTCGTTTGTCCGTTCCCTGCTCGGTCGACCATTGTGGTTCTGGACTTTTCTAGACTTTCCTGGACTTCATTTTTGGACGACCTCTGGTCGACCGTTAAGCCCGATTCGGTTGGTGTGACCTTTATCGAGGATCCGGGTTGGATTGGTAATGACATAAAACATTTTATTGCCATAAACTATAAATGGTACTCTAGTTATAGATTATAGTCACTCATTCAACACAAATGAAATGTAACCATTTTACAAAACACGATCATGTAGCAAAATTATAAATAACATTAATTGTGTCTATTCTTTGCCTCATAATATCATGAATAACATACAAAGTAGGGTTATGTCACATTGGCATTATATTCGTTTCTTGGTCTTTCTTGAGTAAATTATAAATATATAGGTGATATCACTTCAACTATATCGCATGCATTTACAATTCTACTCTACCAAGGGGCCCAGTGACATTATTACTCATTACAAATGAGGGACAATGATACTATTGACCTACAATACTTTCTCGCACAATCCATACATAAAGAACTATTACTTTTATCATCATTTGTAATAAGTAACTTTTAATAGTAATTACATTATACATTTCTCATGTGAAAAATATATAATCTTATATCTTAGAAAATAAGTAACATTTAATAGTAATTACATTATACATTTCTCATGTGAAAAAGATACAATTTTATATCTTAGAATTCATAGACATAGTGAAAACATTAATGACACAAACACAATCTTATAAGGTTTTCACTTGTTAGGTCGTGTTCAATATACGAAACCTTTCATACACTCATATTATTAAATGATAATGTTTTATCAACATTTGTAGAACTACAATGTATTTTTATCAACACGACAACATTTTCATGGTATAATAATGTTCCATGCTTATTACCAAGATTGTGAACACTTTAGAGTTTCAAGTTTGTTATCATATAGAGTTCTACGGTTCAAGACCAAGGGCATCTCCTGAACATTCTATAAACCATCAAATTCATGGAACAAAAGGTATGTATGTGTGTGTGTGTATATATATATATATATATATATATATATATATATATATATATAACATTCAATTCATAAACATAACATGCAAAAAAGTAATCAATAAAAGATAAGTTTTAGAACACAAAACTAACAATTTATTCAATCCATCTTTCTATTTTGTGATTGCTATGAGATATGTCTGATGTTTTCTTTTCCAACATCTTAGTTTAATTGGAGGAGATAGGTCCTTAGCTCTGTTATGGTGTCCGTTTGGTTTAGCATCACAGTGGAGAAGGCCAATGCTACTATTGGAACGCCCGACGGGAACCAAGGAAGTCGGCAAGATCTCACATTGTTGTTGTTTTTATGATTTTATTATTTTAAGATTTTGATTTTTTTTAATTTCTTTTAATCAATTTTCTTAGTGTATTTTATACATTATTATGATATTTCAGAGCACCTCTCCGGTATGACTATTATGTTTTTATATTTTTACAACAACGTATATTGGTCCAGTGTGTATGCATTGGTTGTTAGGATCACATGTCTGAATACCACCAATGTATGTTATCTATTTGAATATGTCTACCCATAACAGTCATACATATGTCTGGACTCATATGTATTTAATTCCCAAAACCTAAACCATAACTCAAACATATCTATACCATGAATCCCAAAAATCCTAAACCTTAAACCCCAACACTCTAAATAATAATTCTGAACCCAGACATATCTAAATCCTAAACCAATAACCCAAACATTGTTGGGTTTATGTGTATAAACCTTAATCTATATGTTGATGATTTAACTAACTCAATCTTAAGCACAATCAAATTGAGTGTAGCACACATTATGCATGAAATATATCTTGTATTGTGTTAACATCTACATGTGATCAAGACTCAATGAAGAATGGAATGAAGTCAATACATGTAATCAAGCAAATTGAAGACATGTAATTTTGCCTTTATTTGAGTCTTAGGAATCTATGTAAACTTGAGCATGCAATGTGTAAACCATTCACATACACACAAGGTTCCTTGTAGAAGTCACACCAAAATTTCACATCATTTGGACTTCAATAGATCACTCAAGCCTAAGTCAAAAAATCACACAAACTAAACCTTAACCAGTATGTGGAACGGTCGACCGAAACAAATTTTAGTTCGACTGCTTCTACCAGTCAACCGATTCTTTTAAGTGATTTTCCCAGATTCATCTGTCGACCTATTTTTCCTGGTCGGTCGACCATTTATTAGTATTTTCATATGACCATTATTCTTGTTGTATCCTACAACGATCGTATAATTTCACTTAGCCCATAAATTATTTTTGGCCACCGGTCAAACGTTGCCATGACGACGGTCGACCAGATGAAGATAATCTTGCACTTCAAAATCTCTGTTATTTTTTGGTCAGACGAGATTCCTTTTGCGTTCGACCGTTAACATTCTTACCCTGGCCAAAACCCTCATAACGGTCGACCTCCCCTAGTTTTAGTTTGACCGTTCACTTTAGTTGCAGCCTTAGTGTTCGACCGGTTTGTACTTTAGTTTGAACTTTTTCTTATTTATAAGGAAACAATCGACCACCTTGCCCGTACCAGTCGACCGTTGGTGTCCTAATTTGCTGAACTTTAGTTTTCTATTTTGTGTATCATACACAAATCTTTACCAAATCAATCCCAACGGCTATATCTCTCTAGGAGCCTATAAATAAAGGTTCCCACACCTTATTCACAACTCTCATACTTCCAAATTGCTCAAACTCTATAGAGAAACTCTCCTACTCCAAGAATCTAAATTCCCACTCTCCAAGCTTAAACTTCACCACTTATGCCTAAACTCTCATCCACTCAAGTGTGCTCAAGTCAGAGTGTTTGTTACTCATCTTTAATTGCTATCAAAGGTTGTAAGGCTTCAGAGAAAGCTTCTGTTGGTTTTTTGGCCTTAATCCGTGTTTTGATGATTTAATCAACATAATCTTAATTACAATCAAATATAGTGTAGCACACATAATGCATAGAAGATATATTGTATTTGTAGGGTTTCGTGTCCCTATGTATGTATATATTTTAAAATTTTAATATAACATACAAGATCGATTTTCATATTTTCAGCAATTTTATGTACATCTATTTGTGTTTTATTCTAATAACATGCAACCTACATTTATTAAAATAATCCACAAAGATAGAATCATACCTAAAGGTTCTCTAAAACTTTTTTGATGATCCGGAGTCGCGTTGCCCACTGATCGTCCACGGAATTGCCTCCGATTGTTCACCAAACTCTAAACAAAATTAGAGAGAAATGAGCTAGTCAATCAATCTCTAACAAGGTTTAGAATCAAGCTAATTACCCCTCTTTAAGCTCCTGAGAATCTTATATCTAAAACTTAATTTTACTAAGAGATTTTCGTGGTGATTAGGGAGAGATTAATGAGAGAAAGAATTTTGCATTAGTCTTTAAAACAAGTAGGAATAGGTGCCCTTTTATAGGCTCCCAAAACATCCTTATCAAGAGCTATTATTTAGCCATGATCCCTTATTTTTCTCTCCTAAAATTAATCTCTAAATTCCACATAATCACCCACAAAAAAACTTTTTAATTAAATTTGGAATTATTCCACCCATGATTTAATTAATCTCTTAATAATTCAGGCAGAATCGTTCTTGTTCGGTAGACCGAGAATTATTCGGTCAACCGAACCATTCGGTTATAACACGTGCTCGGTGCACCGTAAGCCAGACGGTCGACCGATTCTTTATGAGAAAAATTCCCTGGAAGAATTCAGACGAACCACGTCTTTTAATCGGTTTACCGTTGACCTACCAAAATCGCTCCTGGGACATAGTCATCGGATGACCGGGTCACCTTCGGTCTACTGAAAATATTACTTCTCGGTTGACCGTGCACACTCGGTTAACCGAACCCGATTGTCCAGGCACTCCAGACAATTTCGGTCAACCAATTGCGCTTACCCGTTCCCTATTCAGTTAACCGATCCGAAGATACCCCGGTCGACCGAACCATGAACGGTTCACCATGTTTCACCCTGATTTTGCCTTTGTCAAATTTTGGATTTATTTCCAACAAAATTTGATCTTTTGGGGTTTTTAGCAATTCACATCGTATATATATCATCATATGTAATATTTAATTATTACACCCCATAATATATACCTCATATGAATTTATTATGATTCTAATTATGTCAATTCTCATGACATATTGATTTTAATTAATTCACCACATGTGTCTTATTTTCAAATGACACCCGACACATCTTATGAACTTAAAATCAACCTCTTGTTTCCCAGTTTTGTGGTGTGACCTATAGGAGAATCTAAGCCAAATTGGCAGAGATATTAAACACTTAATATCTCAAACTATAAGCGGTATCTAGCTACACATTATAATTACCCAATTAGCATAGATGTCTTTGTTCCACCCGAATCAAAACACGATCCATTTAGTGATGTAAGTGCACCACTTGTGTTTGTCCCTTGCCTCATGATATTAAGAATATATACAAAGTAGAAATGTGTCACCTTTGTATTATATTCATTTCTTGATCTCTCTAAGCTAATTATAACTATGTGACTTAACTCAAGTTACATTGTGCACATTATAATTTTGCTTTATCAAATGACCCACTAATATCACCACTCAATTAAGAGGGGCAATGATAATCGTTTGACTAGCTATCTTTTCCAGCACAAGTCATGTTCAATGATTGACATCATTTCATGCTCATATTTGTATCTTATATCCATTATCTTACACCTAAGCAATGCTACGTGACGAGTTTTATGTTTAGTTTTCAGGAATAAAGAGGTTTGAAGAGAAGAACCATGAAAGGACCCAAAAGCAGGAAAAAAGGACTTAATTGTGAGACTTAGGGACTGAGATGCAATGGAGAAGGACCTGATCGTAAGACCGAAGGACCTAAGAGCAAAACAGGAAACTCCACACCATCATGGGGAGTATTTTGGCAATTCGATTCGGGTCGGAGCTCCAACAGACCAAGTAGATGCATCCAAGACCAAGAAACACTTCCAGCAAAGCCCAACAGAAAACCCAGACGGATCTGGGCTTTATAGGCCGCCAATTGGCGGTCTGGATCATGCCAGATCCGCCCAAACTTCTCCTGGACTTGTATTAATGTTCGTTTAAGCTATTTTTGGTATTGGTTTACCCCACATCGGGGGATTGTCCCGGATTAGCTTTTTCCATGCTTATAAATAGAACTCTTCACCTCCCATTGTATCCATCTCTCTCTTTGGTGGCATCTTCCCTACTAAGAGTGAAGCCTTGAAGCAAAACTCTAGTGGAGGAAGGGCTGCTTGTAATATGAGTGAGTTCATAATAGAAGTTTTTCATTAGCTTGTTAATTCTTGCTTAGTAATTTTCTTCAATGTGTTTGCTTTGGTGCTTGTTTTATTTTATGCTTCTTTAATGTTTCTTGCTTGATTAACATAGTTTCATTTCAGTATTATACTTACTTTTGTTAATATAGTTAGTGTAATGAGTAGTGAGTAGTTCCATCCCCATTTGGGGGGTGGAGAAATATGTGATATAATCATGTAGTGTATTAAGTGTGTGTTATCTTAATCCTTTGAGCTTTAAATGATTTCCATAACCATCTAATGGGTCTCCACTCTTATCTTTGATATGCTAATGCTCTTGAATGAAGCTTAGCTTATGCTTTGATTAGTGGATCTATTTTATGGGGAATGATAAGGTTAGGATATGGATAGGAATTAATATTGGAAACACAAGTTGTAGTGTATGAACTCTTGTTGCCTTTACCTTGGTTAATGTCTTGTATGTTTTAACGATGTAGTCTTATCTTAATTCATGTGGAGGCATAGTAGGGTCTAGTCTTTATACTTGAGTTCATTTAGCTTCATTCCAATTATTGTCTTGTATGTTTTAATGATGTAGTGAAATCTTAATTCATGTGGAGGCAAAGTTGGATGTAGTTTTATGATTTCATGCACTACATGTTGTGAGGAGCTTAATTACACACACACACACACACACATCTTTATATTCACATCATTTCTCTACCCCCCTTTGGGGTTTAGTTTTTCTTGCTTCTTTTCCATTTCCATTTGCATCTTAGTGTAGTTTAGTGTAATCAAACCAACCTTTCTTCCCTTTCTTTACCTCTCGCCTTCGCACAAACCAAGTGTCGACACACCTCCCAGTGGACGACCCGTATTTGCCACCGCTTCAACGCGGCCGTGCACTTGCGGTTAAATATAAAACGATCAATCATTCAACCAACTATTGTCGTTATCACTACACTCATTAGTAGCTTTTGACAATAATCAAATTAAACACTTCTTGAGTGAAAAGATATAAGTCTCATATCTTAGGATCCAAGACACAGTAAAACATTAATGACACGAAATACAATTCTATAATGTTTTACTTGTAAGGTCTATTCAATATATAAATGTAATCTTTTCCTCTTTTATATACTCGTGTCGTCAAATATTTGTAGAGCTACAACAATCGATGACCAACACGACAATCTTATCTCGAAATTAATGTTCCATGTTAACTACCATGATTGTGAATAACTTTTGATTTATGTAAACCATTATCTTTTAAAGCTCTACGGTTAAGGACCAAGCGCCTCTTCCTTAACACTTCCAAAAGACGAATACTATAACCAAGGAACAAAATGTTTGTACATTCAATTCATAATAATTGACATATAAAAGTAAAACTTTTAGAACACATTCCTTTCAGTATTGTGCTGACATCTACAGGTGATCAAGACTCAAGAATAATGGAATGAAGTCAAGACATATAATCAAAGCCATTTGAAGACATGGAATTTTACTTTACTTTGAGTCTTAGGAACTTGTGTAATCTTGAGCATACAAGAGTTAAAACTTACTCACTAGGTTCCCTGTAGAAGTCACACACAAAATTTCACATCAATTGGACTTCAATAGATCACTCAAACCTTAGCTGGAAAATCACTAAACCATAACCTAATCTTCCCGTGCCAATCGGTCGATCGGAATAAGTTCTTTGTTCGACCGATTTTAACAGTCTCTGAGTGAATTTTCCTATCTCAACTGGTCGACCGCTTTTGACCTTTTGGTCAACTGTTCCCGTATTTTCATATGACTGTTAACCTTATCTTATTATACAACGGTCGCATTCGTATAAATTCAACCAACCCCTAGAATTCATTTGGTCACCGGTCGAACGTTGACCTTAGAACAGTCGACCAGATGAACAAAATTCTTGAGCCCAAAGTGCATGTTATTTTTGGTCAAATGCAACCAATTCTTTTTGTTCAACCGTTTCACCTTTTCTCTAGCCAAAACCCCTAGATCGGTCGACCGTCCCATTTCCTGGTTCAACTGATGACTTAAGTCACAACCTAAGTGGTTCGACCGTTTTTAGTTTGTTCGAACGATTTCTTTATTTTTAAAGAAACGATCGTCTGTTCTTCCCATTTCGGTCGACCGTTGAGGGACAGAATTGCAAAACTTTCATTTCTATTTTGTGTATCTTACACACAAATTAATCAATTCTTCCCCAACGACTAGAAATCTTTAAGAGCTTATAAATAGAGGTCCAAACACATCTATCTCTCACACTTACAATTGTCTCATACATTGGAGAGAAATCCCCAACTCCTAAAACTCTCAATCCTACACTCAAGAACTTAAATTTCACACCTTTGATCAATTCTCAATCATACTCAAAGTGTGCTCAAGCGAGAGGTGTTGTGGTCCACTCACATTTGCTGTCAAAAGAAGTAGAGGCTTCAATGAAAGCCCAAAACATCCCTCTCGTATTGTGAGAGGAGGAAACAAAGTTCACGAGGTTGTTCGCGGAGCTTTCTTTGTAAAGGCGTTCTCTCCCATCCTGGAGTGGGGAATGGAAAGTGTAGTCGTGAGCGGAGCTTACAAGAGAGGAAGTAGGCGAGAGGCTGAACCTCTATAAAAAAACTCGTGTCCATTGTGGTTTGCACTTTCCTACTTGTGCTTTTATTTGTTTGTTTCTGTTGCATATCTTCTTAATCAAGTAGGGATTAAGCGTAATTTGATTAGATAATTAGGGCTCATCGATCCTTACAGGTTCCCTCTAGGGTTGTGAGAGGAGGACATCAAGCTCAACGAGGGTGTTCGCAAGCTTGCATTGTAGGAAGGCTTGATATCGGCCTGAAACGGGGATCAGATTAGTGAAGACGTAGGCAAAGCTCGTGGGATCGAGCAGAACTTACAAGAGAGGACTAGAACCCGGGTTGTGGGTGCCGAACATCTATAAAAATCGTTGTCTCCTTTATGATTTGCTTGTCTTTCTCTACTTGTCAATTAATTGTTATTTCCGTTACATTTTAAGTAGAGATTAAGAAGTTGATTAGATTGACTTGGCCATCATCGGATCCTACAAACTTATCTTCATCATGAAACCCAAAAACCTTAAACCATAACACTAACACCCTAAACCCTAAAATCATAAAACCTTAAAATCCCAAACCTTAAGTTTGAACCAAGACATATCTAAACCCAAATCCCTAAAGTCTTAAATGTTATTATCCTAAATCATAAGTTTGGACTCAAACTTATCTAAACTCTAAAACCTAAACTATAAACTTTACACCCTAAACTCTAAAACCATAAACCATAAATCAAAGCCTAGACATATCTGAAGCTTAAAGACTAAATCTGAACCTATAACTTATCTAAACCTTAAACCTTATATCTCTAAACCCCGGAATCCTAAAGCCTCAAAGGTTATCACCTCAAACATAAGTCTGGATATAGACTTGTCCAAACCTTAAACTTTAACATCCTAAACTGTAAAACTTGAAACCCTAAATATAAACTCCGACGTTTCCAAACTCAAAACCCTAATTGTAAACATTTAACCCTCAATCTAAAACCAAACATATCTAAACCCTAAACTCTGAATTATGAAGCACAATATATGTTGGACATATCCCATTCTTCAGTCGCCAATATGTATGTTATTGCAGGCACCGAAAAAAGAAGTATAGAAATAATATATTTAGTGTCAGAAACACAAAACCATAAATTCTAAACCCTTAACCTTAAAACTATAAATTCTAAACCCTTAGAAATAAGGAAACCAAAATCTTTTCGTGATTCATTTTGTAACCCTAAAATCACAAATGTGTTATTGGTTTCGTAGCCCAACTAACACATATGACCCAATGTAAAAACAAAATTTTAGAAATAGAAATAGGTTTAGGTCCTTCATAGTATTGCAACCCAAATATAAGGGTGATCCTGCCAAAAATCTTATAAGTCGTCATATGTTATATAGCCCACATAACACAAGTGACCCGATATAAAAACACAACTCTAGTCAAAGAAAAAAATGTGGTTCTTCATATTGTAACCCAAATATAAAAGTGACACTGCCTAAATCGTAAACTCCTTCATAAGTTTTGTAGCCCAAATGACATAGGCGACCCGAAATAAAATCATGACTCTACAAATAGAAAATGATAAGATCATCCATATTGTAAACCAAATGTAAGGGTGATTATATGTCAGTACCTTAAATCGTAAACCCTAAAAGCTAGTACAGTTAACCCTATACCCTATATATTAGTCCCTTAAAGAATCTAGTCTATGGCCAGTTCAAATGTTTCAAAAGTCATTCCATTTGTTGGGATATCTTGGTTGGGTATTTCTGCTATTCCGGACATATCTACATATCTGGCTGATATATTTAGGACAATATGGGGTTGTTGCACGTGTGTCAATTTGGTTGACTGTATATATCTGGGTATTCCTTGTCTGACTCAACCATGGTTCCATAGATTTTTTTCGTCATCTTCGGAAATTCATTCATGTAGTCCACATTTTGTCCTAATAAAATATTTTGGTGGGGATCTGACCTCTGGAAGAAGAAAAAAATCATTTTGATTGTTTGGTGTGGTACGGAAGCGAGAGAAAAGAGAAGATACGAGTGTTTGTCTTACAGCATAGCGTGAGCACAGGACTTTGAGATGAATGGTTTGGTGATTTTTATTAATTGTAGGTCCCTCGTGAAAAATATCATTATTGTACAGGTGTGATGGTGATTTGTTGACGGTGGAGTGGATTGGTTGCCGACAAATATCATTATTGTACACGTTTTGGAGCATGATTAACATTTTCCTTTCTAATTAATTAAGAACCCAACAATAACAACAAGAAGAAGAATAACTCCGTTTTTCATTTCAATTTTTAAACCAGTTGTGGTAGATTAGAAAGTAGGAATGAAACTCAACAAATGACATATTGGGTACGTAAGTCGCCTCTTTTCATGCATTCATGTCCACGAACAACTATTTGTACAATCAAATTCTTTCAAGTTTCTTTTGATCGTCTTCCCTCAAGTTTTATCTTTGTCTATTTCTACCTCTTTGTGTCTTCACCGTATGCCAAAACCTTTTCTTTTCACCTATGCTTCTAAAGATCAACGTTGGACATGTTCAAACCATCATAAGTCGTGTTACTCAACCTTCTTAAACCGGGAACTCTAACCTTGTCTCGGATATCCTCCTTTTAAATAATGCGTCATTAATCCTCATGAATTCTCACTTATTTCTGTTCTACTTATTTTCTGTACATGTTGTCTTTCCAAATCCCAATTATCTATTGCTACATCTAGGATAGTCACTCGTAACACCATCTTATAAAAATTAGGGTATAATGTAGTTTGCCTACTTAGATTATGACTCAATTTCAATTTGACATTTTCAACTTTAAAACTTCAAAATCACATTGTTTAAACTTTGAATTTATAATATTTTGTACCTATCAAAAAATAACTTATGGAAAAATGTTAATTGTGCTCCAAATTGGACTCCAAAGCGGACTCCATGCTTGAAAGATGCCCTCCACTATCCACTAGACCTGCGTCCAGGGCCGTGCCGGCACGACAATGTTCCAACGGTTCTGAGAGCCGTTGGAATGCTTACGTCAGCACCAACGGCTCTCAAAGCTGTTGTTTTTTTATATACCTAAATTACCCCTCATCTATCTTATATAAACCTCCCAACCACTCTCACTTTTTCAAACAACACAATTCTCTCCAATTGTCTTCAATTCTTCCAAATTCCAATCATCTCTAATTTTTTGTAATTACTTTGATTTTGGTGGATACAGGTTGAGTTTGAGTCAAAGCGTAAAGCTACAAGCAGACCAATGATTTTGCGACTCCGTTCTTCAATTCCCATGCTTTTCTAATCTTTTGTAGTAGTTAATCAATCGTAGTCATGACTTTATCTTTTAGTAAAAAAATTAAGTTTTCTTTGCATATTTAGTAATTTGCATGTCTTCTTCATCTGATTCTAAAGAGGATACCGTAGAACCCCTCATTGCTAGATCACCCAAACAACTACTACCGGTTTTAGAAATAAATTAGCACAGTATGGAAACATTTTCAACAATGTAGGGATGAAAATGGTAAAACAACTATTACTCGTAATTACTGTGGTCATGTATATTCGGCGACGTCAAATGGCGGAACCGGTCATTTAGGTAGACATGTAAAGGTATGTAAAGTTAAGAACAATCCTGGGTCGGTAATGGATTCACGTCAATCTGTTTTAGACACAGAGAGTGAAAATTTAACCTTTTGAAAATATGATCCAATTAAAGGTAGAGAAATAAATGTTGATTTCATAATTAGAGATGAATTACCATTTAGCACATATGAATCTAATTCTCTATCATAATCCCCAGTTTAAACAATTTTCTAGAAGAACTCTTAAAAATGTTGCATTTCGTAAATTCGAAAAACAAAGATCTGTCATGATTAGTTATTTTTATGAAATGAACAATAATGTAGCATTAACTAGTGATGTTTGGACCGGTCCAAGTAAGTATCATTATTGTTGCATAACTACTCATTATATAGATGATTTGTGGTTGTTAAATAAAAAAATTATTTCGGTTTTACCTATTTTGCATCCACACACTACCAATGTTATTTTTATCACATTAAAGATGTCATTGAAGCTAATTCTCGTGAAAATAAAATTAGTGCAATTGCATTTGATAATGCTATTAATAACAGTGCAGTCATAAGAATGCTTATAAGTTATTGTAAATCACATGTAGATGGTTCACTTTTCCGTGTCAGATGTGTTTGTCACACTTTGAACTTGGTAGTACAAGATGACCTTCAATTAATTAAATCATACCTAAGAAATGTTAGGAATGCAATTGACTTTGTAGGTTGTAGTAGTACATCTAGATATAAGAAATTTAGAGAATTTTGTGTATACAATGATGTTAAACTTAGGAAATTTAAATTAGATGTCTCCCATAGATGGAATTCTACCTATGAAATGTTAAAATCTAGTGTTGATCATCATCTTGCAATTCAAACTTTTTATAATGAAAAACAAAAAGAGACTTAAACGACAAAGATTGAGAAATTTGTAACATTATGTTATGTTGGTTTTTTTTTAAAATCACTTTCTCTAAAAGATTAAGTGGACAATATTACCCGACCTCTAACATATTTATTTACGAAATACATCCGATTACAAAAGTATTTACGAAATATATGGGAAATCCTAATTTTGATTAAATTTGAATTGTAATGGAGGCTAAGTTTAATAAATATTAGAATCCTTCTCAACAAATTTATGAAAACGTGATTTATGAAAATTTTCAAAACCATGTAGATAAATGTAGGTCTTCGTTAAACGAATATTTTGAAGAATATCAAAGACTAAATAGACAAATTGGTTCAAATGTTGTTAGTTCATCATCACAACCACCTCCAATTGCAGTGGATTCAGATGATGACAACTCTCAATGAAATTAGTTATGTCAAAAAAAGTCAAAATTTGTGCGAACTGAGGTCCAAAATGAATTAACTGCATATCTGAACACTGAAATTTACTTAAGTATTGCTGAGTAAAAATGTTTTGATGTTTTAGATTAGTGGATAAAGAACTCAGGTAGGTTCCCACTAGTCTCTTTGATTACACGAGACTTATTATTTTCTCCGACGTCAACTGTGGCGTCGGAGGTTGCTTTTAGTGCAGGTAAGCGGGGTCTTGTCCGACAAGATGCAAAGTTTGTCTGACAAGTCTATCCAGATGAGCGTATGTCTGAAGGATTGGCTCGACGCTGCGAATAGAATGCAAAACATAGTTATTCACTACAACAACGACGAAAACAAAAATTGAAAAATAATTAACTAAACAATTTTGTTTAAGGAGTATTTTTTTCCTAATACCTCTTAGGGTTTTTTCATTACTCCTTAGGTTTAGTTAGTCTTCGGGCATTTTTTATATGTAACCAATATATTATTTCTCGAATTGAGTTAACAATTTCTAATAAATAAATTTGTTACTTTAGGAAAAAATAAATTTTGTTTGAATTTTATCTTACTAAATTGTAATTGTGTACTTAATTCAACACTAAATTGGACAAAAAATTAAAAAACAACCCGTCGAGGCACGACCCGGTTCCAGGTCTACTATCCACTAAGGAATTTCCTCGGTAAATTGCAAGATCCATCGAGCTCCACTCACTTTTTACCGACAACTCTGCTCCATGGAACCTCTGACATGCAACTACACGTCCATATTTCCATGTACGGGGAGCAAATATACCCACCAAGTTTAAAGTTTACGGTTTGGGATTTAGTTCAAATATATCTACCCTGGATAAAGCCGACTGATTCAAATGGTTCAAGATTTAAATGTTTGCGTTGCTAATCATTCTTTTAACCTTAAAATCATACGCAGATATATCTCCCAAGTTGATCCAATAGATATTTTCGATTTTCTCATCTATGTTTTAGGATTTAGAGTTCAATTCAGATTTATCTGCCCTTCGTAAAGTCAACTGACTCCGAGAGAGGGGTTTGAATTGAGCGGTGATGGGAACCTAAACTTGGCTCAGATAAATCCAGTGTACACGTCAGTCAATATCTTTTGGTGAACAGTAACCACATGACATGAGTTGTTTCAACTATAAGACCGTGTTTAACGGCGTCGGGCTACCCGGGCACCCTGCTTCTTCTTTCCGTCACGTCAGCTCACCACACTCACCCACTCACCAAAAAAATCATTTTAACTACGTCTGGGCTACCTCCACCCATCATACACTCTCTTTCCCCACATCATCTCTAATAACAAATCATCCACTAAAATAAAAAAAATTAAAAAAAAAGTAGACCAATGGGAGAGCAACACGTGCCCCCCACCCGATGACGCCCCGGGCGTCCATTCGGGAACTCTGATGGCCGAATGGACGCCCGACCTATTAAGGGTGCCCTAACCATTTATGTGACTTTTTTTGTGTTTGGGTGTTATGCTTCGGAAAGTCGATTTTTGTCCGGAAGATGATTAACCTCATCCTCGAGCCCATGTCGTGTCAGACGTCCATCCTCCTGCTCCCGCTTGTCGAAGTTGCAAATCCGATCGACATGCAACCGACATACGAAGTCTGGGATTGACAATCACACCAACAACCTGAGGTGAGTGGGGATTAATATCTACAAAGAAACGAACCAGAGGAGAACGATACCAAAATTTTCAACCAAAAACATTCTTACCAGACTAGAGGGAAGTGATTAGTTTTAAGGGAAATGTTTGGTGGTGAGGGAGGAGTTCAAGAGAGGTGTGTTGGGGGATGGGAGGAGAGAAAGAACGATAGAATGGGTGAGTAATGGCATGGTCGGTGGTAATTTCAGATTTATTGTAGGGGAATGTTGAACCAAGGAACGAAAAAGCTAGTAAAAACGACCTGTTGACACGAAAAAAAATACATCTCAAATGAAAGCAAGTTTCCTAATGACGGTCGACCAATTGTCATCTCAGCTTAGTAGAAATATATGCAATTTGGAACTCTATTGAGATGTAGACTAAGCAAAAGTATCAAAATGAAAATTAAGGAATTATTAATTTCTTGATCTATGTTTATTAAATTGGACATGGAAATAGTCAAAACATGAAGCGATGTGGAATATCACAAGATGTAGGGGCAAAAATGAAATTTTGCCACTAAATAAATAAAATAAATTAGTTGATTTTAAGCATATACGTAATAAATTTACTATCTTATTTTCAAAAAAAAAGAAATCAAGGTCATACATACACGTTCACGCATGCAAAACTACCTCCACCTTAACTTTCATCTTAATCCCATCAACTTACCCCATGATCACCAAACCAATCCCCATCACCACCAAATCAACATCCACGTCTCACAGCACCTCTCATCCTATAAATATCGGAAGAGTTTTCCAAATCAAAAATAATATACATACACCCACCAAAAGACTACACGCACCAAAAAGAAAGAAAAAAGAGAGAAGAGAAAAAAAAGGAAAAAAAGGAGAGCTTTTTAGCATACAAAAAAAGCAGCAAAACAAACGTGAAGAAAAAAGGAGTTTCTTTTAGCATACACCTCAAAACAATAAAAGGTGAAGGTGAAGGTGAAGGTGAGCCACCACAGCGATTCCGGCGAAGACACCGACAACTCCGGCAAATGCAATAGTGTAAGATCGTGTGGGTTATGGGTCTACTAATCACTATTAATCTAATCACCTACTTGTTTAACTAAGTCAAGATGCACAGCGGAATTTTAAAGCAAACAAGCAAGTAAAGGAAGAATAATGCAAACCACAAAGAGACACGACGTTTTTATAGAGGTTCGACACCCCACCCGGGTCCTAGTCCTCTCTTGCAAGCTCCGCTCGGATCACCGAGCTCCGCTCACGACTTCACTAACCACTCCCCGTTCCGGGCCGGGAGAGGACGCCTTTACAACCGTCAAACTCGCGAACAACCCTCGCCGAGCTTGGAATCCTCTTCTCACAATCCGAGAAGGATGCTTCGGGCTTTCACCGGAGTCTTTACTCTTTTGACAACAAATGAGAACTTGAGTGGAGCAACACTCTCTAAATCTTGAGCACACTTGAGTAGGATTAAGGAATTGATCACTAAGTGTGTAAGGTTTGAAGCTTTGAGTGTTTGGGATTCTCTCTAATGTTTGGGACAAGTTTGTAGTGGGAGAGTTGTGTTAAAATGTGTTTTACAACTCCTTATATAGGCATTAGAGAGAATAGATCCGTTGGGACAAGATTTGATAAGGTTTTGTGCAAGACACACAAAACAAAAAATTCGGGCTGCAAATCTGTCCAGAAACGGTCGACCGAAAGGTGAAACGGTCGACCGAACGCTTAGGCTCCTTAAGGAAACGGTCGACCGAAATATGGAGAGGTCGACCGAAATCTTAAGTCAATTAAATAAACGGTCGACCGAACAGGGTTACCGGTCGATCGAATAAGCGTTTTGGTAGAGGGATAAATGGATCGGTTGAACGAAATCGTATCGACCGATAGCAGGGATTTTTGACAAGGTTAAACGGTCGACCGAACTGGGCAAATGGTTCGACCGTTTGGTAAAGTATATGGAGGTGTATATGGTTTTAATACGAATACGACCGTTGGGTAAATACGACAAAAATAACGGTCGGAACAGTAAGGTTAAACGGTCGACCGAAAGAGATGATGCGGTCGACCGAAACTAGACAGGAAAACACAAACTGGATTACTTGATCATCCGGTCGACCGAACGGCCTGTATCGGTCGACCGAATGTGGGCAGACAGTTAGGGTTCAGGTTTAGGTGTTTTCCGGTCTAAGTTTGGGTGATCTATTGAAGTCCAAATTATGTGAAATTTTGTGTATGACTTCTATAAGGAACCTAGTGTGTGTTTAAGTTGATTTTAACTCAAGTATGCTCAAAATACACAAGTTCCTAAAAACTCAAAGAAATACAAAAATACATGTCTTCAAATGAGCTTGATTACATGTCTTGACTTGATTTCCTTTCTTCCTTGAGTCTTGATCACCTGTAGAGGTTAGCGCAAAGCAATATATATGCAATACACTATGTGTGCTACTCTACATGATTATAATTAAGATTAGGTTAAATAAATCATCAAAACATAGATTAAGGCCAAAAAGCCAACAATCTCCCCCTTTTTGATGATGACAACTTATATCTTAATTCTATCTAAATACATGGAATTTGTATATGTAAACTATGCATATTAATGCTCCTCATATGGATGTGCATAGTGTTTGTTCAAATTTATGCCAAATTCCAAGTTACCCCCTTAATTATCTCTCCCCCTTTGACATCCATCAAAAACAATAACACTTATGACTTTAAGCATAGAATTTTGGATGTCTTGTAATGAAGTTGCTCCCCCTAAATTTTGCACTTCATTACTCTAAAAGATATAACATTTAAGTTCCCCCTATCAATAAGGCTAGATGAAAACTATGAATATGATTCAAGTTAATTTCATTTAAGTTTCAACTTAAGCCTGATTCTAACATCCATTTAAAATTTGACAATTAAAATCAATGGATGTGATAATTGATTTGTAATGAATAGAGTTAATGATTTTCAATGAATTGAACTCCAAGGATATGACAATTAAGCATATAAACTTAGACTAGAACCAATTTTATCGAACATGTAGAGGATATAAAATTATACCAACTTGAAGCTATAATTGGTTCCAATCTCATTTGGTGATGCAACCGGATTTGAATTTGACTCTTGAGCTCACCCGGTCACCACCAATCTCCTCCTCAAGCACCTACAAGTGTAGATTTAGGTACCCAAACAACTTTGGGTCCTTGAATGTTAGCTTTGGGAACCCAAACGATTTTGGTTTTAAGAGCCGACACACTTGAGGAACTATGGTTAATGAACAAATGCTTGCCATTTAGTGTAGTGTGAGATATATGGTTTTTCAATTTTGAATTGTAACCTAAACCATGTTTTTGCAAGGATTGCCTTTGACTACCTAATAACATGTTAAACATCTTAGTTCCATTTGTGAATCTTTCTAAATCTTTTCTTAATAGCAAATTACAAGCTTGAGGATTTAGTTGATCACAATCTATGGGTGTTGCTATTAATTTTTCAATATTTGATGCATTCTTTTCAAATTTAGCAATCACCTCATTCTTCTCATTCATGCATGTTTCAATTTGGCTTTGGAGATCTTTGATTAACTTTCTAGCATTCTTGTTTTTATCACAAATGATCTCATATTGTTTAACTAAGTCATGAAATGCATTTTGAAGCTCATCATGTGTATAAGTTTCTTCATTAACACTAGAATGTGAGCTATCACTATAATATGACTTAGTTGAGCATGAATTACTAGAGCAAGAGTTAGATTCTACCTCACTTTGATATTCAATAGCCATGAAGCATGAGTGAGCCACTTCTCTTCTACTTTGCAAGGAAGACGACGATGAAGATGGTGATGAAGAATCATCCCATGTAGCCTTGTGTGTTTCCTCCTTCCTTTCTCTTCTCTTGCTCTTCTCTTTTTCTCTTCTCCTCTCCCTTCTCTCCTTCTTCTTCTCCCCTTCTTTTCTCTCATTTTCACTTTCTTCCTTCTCCTTCTCCTTTTCTCTTTTCTCACTTCTTCTACCTCTTCTTTCACTCTTTTCTCCTTTTCCTTTCTTGAGGTATTTGAAGAAGTCTTTTGCTAGGACTTCGATGTCCTCATATTCTACACTTCTCCTTGGTTGGTCAATATTTGCATGTAATCCCACCAAGGTGTTTTTCTTTGAAGCTTCCTTCTCTTTTCGATGACTCAATTGGAGCTCATAGGCCATAAGATTTCCAATGAGTTCCTCCATCTTCAATTTGGAAAGATCGTGCGATTCTTCAATTGCGACGACCTTGTCTTCCCAATTGTTGCTCAATGACCGGAGGAATTTTCGAGTCATCTCTCCTTCATTTATCCTTCTTCCAAGAATCAAAAGAGAGTTAGTAATATCGGTGAAGCGAGTGTTCATGTCGCTTATGTTCTCACCGATTTGCATAGAAAAAATCTCATATTTATGCATGAGGAGACTAATGCGAGTTTCCTTAGTTTTACTATCCCCCTCATGGTGCATTTGAAGTCTATGCCATATCTCATGTGCACTTTCACATCCCCTAATCCTATTATATTCACCCTCATTAAGGCCACAATACAAGATGTTCATAATTTTCGAATTCATTTCGATTTCTTTCATCTTCGGTCTTGTAAGTGAATCTAATTCATCTTCTTTAGGGGGTGTGTATGGATTTTGGAGAAACATCCAATACTTAAGGTCATTTGATATTAAAAAGATTTTCATCCTATTTTTCCAATAATCATAGTTTGACCCATTAAGCAACGGAGGTCTAGTGGTGCATAATCCTTCTATGTGATTAGATGATGTAGAAGCCATGCTAAATAATACGATTAAGTATGAGGATTTAGCTAACAAGGCTCTGATACCAAATGTAAGATCGTGTGGGTTATGGGTCCACTAATCACTATTAATCTAATCACTTACTTGTTTAACTAAGTCAAGATGCACAGCGGAATTTTAAAGCAAACAAGCAAGTAAAGGAAGAATAATGCAAACCACAAAGAGACACGGCATTTTTATAGAGGTTAGGCACCCCACCCGGGTCCTAGTCCTCTCTTGCAAGCTCCGCTCACGACTTCACTAACCACTCCCCGTTCCGGGCCGGGAGAGAACGCCTTTACAACCGTCAAACTCGCGAACAACCCTCGTCGAGCTTGGAATCCTCTTCTCACAATCCGAGAAGGATGCTTCGGGCTTTCACCGGAGCCTTTACTCTTTTGACAACAAATGAGAACTTGAGTAGGATTAAGGAATTGATCACTAAGTGTGTAAGGTTTGAAGCTTTGAGTGTTTGGGATTCTCTCTAATGTTTGGGACAAGTTTGTAGTGGGAGAGTTGTGTTAAAATGTGTTTTACAACTCCTTATATAGGCATTAGAGAGAATAGATCCGTTGGGACAAGATTTGATAAGGTTTTGTGCAAGACACACAAAGCAGAAAATTCGGGCTGCAAATCTGTCCAGAAACGGTCGACCGAAATGTGAAACGGTCGACCGAACGCTTAGGTTCCTTAAGGAAACGGTCGACCGAAATATGGAGAGGTCGACCGAAATCTTAAGTCAATTAAATAAACGGTCGACCGAACAGGGTTACCGGTCGATCGAATAAGCGTTTCGGTAGAGGGATAAATGGATCGGTTGAACGAAATCGTATCGACCGATAGCAGGGATTTTTGACAAGGTTAAACGGTCGACCGAACTGGGCAAATGGTTCGACCGTTTGGTAAAGTATATGGAGGTGTATATGGTTTTAATACGAATACGACCGTTGGGTAAATACGACAAAAATAACGGTCGGAACAGTAAGGTTAAACGGTCGACCGAAAGAGATGGTGCGGTCGACCGAAACTAGACAGGAAAACACAAACTGGATTACTTGATCATCCGGTCGACCGAACGGCCTGTATCGGTCGACCGAATGTGGGCAGACAGTTAGGGTTCAGGTTTAGGTGTTTTCCGGTCTAAGTTTGGGTGATCTATTGAAGTCCAAATTATGTGAAATTTTGTGTGTGACTTCTATAAGGAACCTAGTGTGTGTTTAAGTTGATTTTAGCTCAAGTATGCTCAAAATACACAAGTTCCTAAAAACTCAAAGAAATACAAAAATACATGTCTTCAAATAAGCTTGATTACATGTCTTGACTTGATTTCCTTTCTTCCTTGAGTCTTGATCACATGTAAAGGTTAGCACAAAGCAATATATATGCAATACACTATGTGTGCTACTCTACATGATCATAATTAAGATTAGGTTAAATAAATCATCAAAACATAGATTAAGGCCAAAAAGCCAACAAATAGCACTTACTTCGTCTAAATATCTATACATAATAATAATAAAAAACATATACAACCATTCCGGCCACTTTCCTTTTGAGGAATTGTATCCGGATGGTTGCCAAACATGGTTATTCCGGCCACTTTCCTTTTGAGGAATTGTATCTGGGTAATCATCCGATAACACAATCATCCCGGCCACTTTCCTTTTGAGGAATTGTATCCGGGTGGTTGCCTATACGTCATTCCGGCCACTTTCCTTTTAAGGAATTGTATCCGGTTTGATCGTTTATAACTTGACAAAAAAAGGACGCCGGAAGGCTGTCGAATTTGCCGTAGAAATATACAAAAAAAAGATTTCTATGCATTTGTTTGCATTAACATTCAGCTTAGTTTCTATTCAAATAAATAGTTAAAACATAATTATCATCTACATAAATGATGCAAACTATTAACCATGAAATAATGTGCAGTATAATGGTACAAGACGTTTGGATTGTTTAGGAACCAAAGAACAAAAATTGGAATAGACTTGGTTTCTGAAAGGCGTAAACCCAATTCCATCCTATCGGCTCCACAACTAGCCTTTTAAAGACTCGCCCAAGAACTCATATGGCAACTGCCATCGTCCACTCGCATAAGTGCATATAATCTGATCGATTTTTCACTAAAATAAAGGAAAATTGAAATACAAATATAACCAAATCATGCAGGTTGATATACAAATAGAATTGTGTTTGTATAAATAAATATGACTCCCAAGTCAAAGAATGCAAAGTATAGTGACACACATAGTCTTAATTAAATTCTTCGTACAAATAAAGAAGAATTTGAAAACACAACTCGAACCATTTTCACCTAGGTTGGTTCATTCTCATAAGGCAAATACCACATCGACTTGGTAATAATATAAATCTGAAGCTTCATGTCAACGGTATTTGCATGAATGAATGCACTCCTTCAAATCATAAATCAACACACTCTACGTGCATTATGCCCCATGCATGTAGTTGGGAACTTTGCACACTCATCCACATGAAAACATATTTGCGAAAGCCAATATGTACGTGTTGGTACTTAGTCAATTAAAGAGAGTAGAAGATGAATTTGCATATCGATCCTCACGTAACGTGTCGAAGTCTGGATAATTAAGTACACGAGAATCTTATTAAAAAGAGGACTTAAATGACAATATAGCAGTTAGCTTCAATGCGATAAAACATTACGATCGATGTGTAAGATCAACTAAACAAAAATCAAACCAAAGTCTGATATAAGTCTTCAATAGTAAGGTCTTCTACACTCCATGTTAGCATTTTGGGTGTTAAATGAATTAAAAGAACATATTTTTTTAATACAATTACGAAGGTCATATATGCACATCTCTGTGTGTCCAAGGCGTTAGGGATTTCCATATCCATGCACATGCAAGTGACGAGATTTTGCAAGTGAAACCCTATACAAATAACTAATTGAAGTAGGGTGGTCATGCTTTGAAAGCAATCAACAATCCAACACTTAAACAAGATCATAAAAGTGCCTGAAATGGACAAAACCCCAAATCCACCCCTAAATGTGGATAAGTTGCAACAATATATAATTGGTACAAATTGATTTACAAAATCAATCCTAAAATACAAATAGTTTACCTAAATGGAAAAAATCATAAATTCACCTCTCAAGTTGGATAAATTGCGAAACAAATCTTTAAAGTTGTAAAATATGTCAACCAACTTTAAAAGAATGAAAATAAAGTTAAAATATAAACAATGACTACTTTAATAGTAAGAGAGGATGCACACCAAGCTTGATCTTGAGTTCCCTCTCTCTTATCGTTGGAGTGGTTAGAAATTAAATTACGGACTACCTTAGTCGTAGGCGAGGATGCACGCCAAGCATGATCTTGGGTTCCCTCTCTCCTACCGACAATGGAGTCTTTATTTAATAAATCAAATGAACAAACCCAAATACCAAAAAAAACACAATACATATACAAATCCCTCCGGGTCATGAGGCTAAACTGTCCAACACACTTAACAAATTATATACATAAAATATTATCTTAGTTATGAGATTAAACTAACTATTTGATGATATTTAAATATAAGAATCATCAGCAATATAACAAAATATATATACAAACCCTCTTGGTCACGAGGCTAAACTGTCCAAGACACTCAACGAATTGAGTATATAAAATATTCTCCCAGTTATGAGATTAAACTAACTATTTGATGATATTTATACATAAGAATCATCCGCAATATAACAAAGATGCACACACAAATTCCTCCGGGTTATGAGGCTAAACTGACCAAGACATGGCGATATTGATACCAAAAGAATAATCGTCCAAATAACATACATATACACAAAACACCTCCTAGGTTACGAGGCTAAACTAATAGTTTGTACGATATTCTAATATAAGAATTATCGTTGATAAATCGAATATATGTAACTCCTCCTTGTGATGAGGTTAAACTCACTAATATTAGGTTGTCTTCGTGATAAAGTTGAAGCACCAAAACATATATACAAAACCTCCTAGGTTATGAGGCTAAACTAACCGCTTGTACGATATTCTAATATCAGAATTATCATTGATAAATCAATTATAAATAACTCATCCTTGTGATGAGGTTAAATTCACTAATATCAGGTTGTCTTCATCATGAAGTCGAAGCATCCAAGCACATACAAAACCCTCCTAGTTATGAGGCTAAACCAACCATTTGGTGATATTCCAATATAAGAATCATCATCTCCATAACCAAATATGTACATAAATTTCCTCCATGTTACGAGGCCAAACCGACTAGATCGCGGTGATCATAATAAAGACAATCACCAAACCAAATCTAAGCAAATAAACTAAATTGCCATACACAACGATCCCCTTCAAATAAATAAGGGAATAAATCGTCAAATCACGTATGGAATATATAAGTCAAATGTTTGCCTTGGTTGTGAGATTAAAGCTAACCATTGTTTGATAATCTCTCCTTATCAGAGATAAACTTGTCAAACGATGAAATATATGCTCGAATCTCTTTGGACAAGAAGCTAAATTATCATAGCAAGATGGTCCCTTTAAATATGAAAAGGAGCAAATCATCAGGCTCCAAAAACTCGAAACCAAATTGTCACAGCAATATGGTTCCTTGAAATAGAAGAATGAATAAGTCATCAAGCTCCGACTCTGAACGAGACTCTATACAAATGCATCATCTGTGGCATGAACTCAATTGCCATGTACTCCAAGCTATTTGATATATGATAATAGTTTGAGAAATATGTATCATGTATTCATCTTTTGTACACCATATAAATGTGTCAAAGTTCATGTATTCCTATATCGAATGAAATGGAATATTGAATTTATATCATTTTGTTGTCATTTGCATTTTCTTTACTTAGCGTTACAAATGGTGGCATGATCGTGACAATAGAGAGGCATTCTTCTATACGAAGTTGTAAGGTGCGGAATTCCATTATGAATTCTTGAAAGGTCTTCGCAACACCAAAAATATATAAAACAAAAGAACAAAAAAAACCACGTTCAACACGACCCCAACCGTGATTTCCTTTCATTGTTCCCATGTGAGACATCACAATTCACAACCATCACCAAAAGTGAAGTTTCTATGTGAGACATCACAAGCATCACTACATGGAGCTTCTCGTAGTCAGTTCGGCGTGTTGAGCTTGCAAAAGCCAGCTTCCCCATCAAAAACGAACACACCCTAAGAGGGATGGGGAGCCCATTTGGGGAGTATAAAATGGAGCATGAATGCATGATAGGTGGTACTCATAACTTTTTAGTTTTTCACATATTTATCGGTTTTTTATTGTTTCATGCAAATATCCCTAACTCCAAAGTTATATTCAAATTCGTCTATGGTTCCCTGTAGGTTTACGTAATATTGACAATAAATTTATATCACATTTAAAACCAAATTGGAACATAATATGTCGTGAATTTGATTGTGACTTAATTATAGGGTTGAGTGCATTCTCACAAAAATGTGTTGAAAATCAACAAATTATTGATGGAACGAGGGAAAAGTGTTACAAATTCAAAACTTAATAGGTATCGTGCTGACATTTAAAATTCCAGTCAAACTAAAAGTCAGCCATAGTTAAGAGATAAATTGTAATTTACCTAAAAAATTCCATAAGTTTTAACGGATTTTCTACCACAGAAATTTGTAACTAAAAAACCATTTGTTCTGAGATGAAAGCCAAGAGCATTGAAGCCTAAATTCTTGGATGTGATTTTATGTTCTAATGGAATGAAATTTGAACAAGTGAAACGTGCTTATTTAAGTGCGTGTAAACGAAGGCATACAGGGATTTATAAACCACAAATGAAAAATTATTTATCCAAAACCGAAGTCAAAACGCCTTAGCTTTACACATGCAATCCAGTTTAGACTTTAGATTTTTATTTATTTTTATAATAGACTTTAGAATGTCATTGTACTTGTTAGGGTCTAAGAGGCCTTCCTCGTAAAACGAATCGAGGCTAATAAATAACTGAAAATGTATCTCAACTTGAACTGTTAAATTGTACTAAGGAATATAACCTAGTCAGCTTCGCTCAGACAACAGTAGTTATTAATTATTACAATTTACAGCACTTCATTTAGCCTTACAAAAGAGATGCTGTAACTATCTTCAATAATTTCATCTAACAGAAAACTAGTATTAGTTAGATGCATGATGTTGTTATTTGCTATATACATTATACATTAATTCAGAAGGTAAAGAATCATCTCCACTATATGGAACAGTTGTTTGGCCATTAGAACTATCCTTGCTTATGTATCATCAAATTCTTACCAAACAACTTCAAGTATAACACTTGATTAGGAAACTCCATATTTGCAACCAGCCAGAGTTCACGACGAAGTCCAAACTTCATATATGCAACCAGCCATAGTTCACGACGAAGTTCATATCATCTGTTTGTACTCCTTAGTTAGGTAACAGAGTAAATGGACACCACTTTCTCGTTTTGCCGAAGTTAGGCTCTCAGAGAAGGGTTCTCTTTCCTGCTGGTTATGCTGTGCAACTCTATTTGCTGGTTTTGTATTCTCTCCAGAACCTGAGAGGCAACCCTTCCTGGAAAGATTTTGCTTTCTTCTCTGGTGAACTGCAGTTGCTTGATTCTTGAAATCGTGAGGATGATCTGCGCAATCGATGGGCGTTTCTTGGGATTCTTGTGTAAACATCTGTGGGCAATGTCAGCAAAGAGGCCAACCTCTCTGAGGTCGCAGTTGCCAACGAGCCTTTTATCTAGTATCTCGTCCCAGTCGGCGTTCCCTTCTTCACCCATTACAGCCTGAGTTTTTAAACAGCCATTACAAGATTTCATCAATATTTAACGGTGCAATTTAAGTAAGGTTTCTTGAACTTAGGGTTACAAATTAGTTGTGCCGTGTTGTCTTCGGGTCAGGCAATCATTTACTCACATCAAGAAAATTGTGTCATGAATAAAATCATGATTTAACATGCTTGGGCTAATAATAGATATATAACATGATGTATTGACATTTTCTTACTTAGACATCATTAACAACCACTCCCAATTAAAGAAAACAATTAGTTAGCTTAAGAAAGATTCTAAATGGGTCATTTCAGCATATAAATTCAATGAATCGTGTATGTTTATGTCATTTTCATGTCACCAGGATTCGACCTAGTGCAGTCAAGCCCTTTGAATATCTGTCCATATCTTATTTTTGTGTGCATTCTTCATAAATCATCATAACTACCGATCAACAGCAAAGCTTTACTGTGCCAAGTCATGTTTAAGTCATGTCACAATTTCATATTGTGTCAGTTTATCAAAAATTACCAGGCCTACTTGAATGCCTCATCTGTAAATGTTAGCCTTGTGATAGCTTCTAATGGATCACCCTTTGACGGTTAATCCTTATTAATTTTCATATAATATTGTTAGCTTTGTATTGTTATGAATTTATCCGGGAAATGTTCCAGTGTCCCACTAATATCTCTCAATACGGAGACTTTGGAGGAACTTTGGAGACAAGGTGGCCTGCAGCACTATTGCACTAACAACAATGATGAAGAAATAGGACTTACAAGATCAATATATTCAGTCAGGCCTTGATGTGGGCTGATGGCAGTGATGAGTTCAAACATTATTAACCCAAAACTGTAAATATCACTCTTCTTCGTGAATCGGCTGGTTGTCATGTAGTCAGGGTCCATATATCCATAAGTGCCCTTCAAGCCTGATTTTCTGCCATCATACATTTCTTCTTCCTTGGATAGACCAAAATCTGCAACCTGATCACAAAGCAGTTGACAAATGGAGGTCGGAAAACTTAAAAGAAAAGATATCGTGTTGTAAAGCCAGTACTGCACTTATGCATATGAACATGTACTTTATATGTTGCACAATACCAGAAATACAAACCTGCAGCTAAAAAATGATATTGTACTGCATTATTATGTAATTACCTACGACACACAAAAAATTGGGACAATATAAATTGCCTTTTCTGTGTTACGGTATACTCATTTGACTAAAAGTCTCAAAAGTAGATATCTCACCTCGCATGCAATCGTGACGTAGAAAATGTAAGCCTTAACATGTCACAAGCAAAGAAGTGCATTGTGACATTTCTTCAAAATAATGAACTAATCTAGGTTCGAATGACTAATCTCAACATCAGGAAAAACAATTATTTCAATAGCATGTTGATGCCAAATAACAGGGCTTTCTTATTTCGGGTCCTTTACCTTGACAGCAAAATGTTTGTAATTCATTCAGCGACATTAAACTCATTATAGTTACTGGAGCAAAATATTTTACCTTAGCCCTCATAACCTCATCCAACAGTATGTTTGCAGGCTTCAAATCTCGGTGAATTACCGGTGGTACAGCCTGTTTCAAGGTGAGTGAACATGAAGTTTAGTTGATACATGAGAAGGCCTATAGAAACAAAAAGTAGGGTATGAAAAGCAACTTACCCCTTCATGCAAATATTCAATTCCATGAGATACATCAAGAGCAATTTGCAATCGCTCGTCCCACCCAAACAGTTGGGATCCTTCACCTGCAAAAACATAATGTGTTTATTTTGTAGCTCCTTCACATAAAAATTTATTAAATTAATGTAAACTTTGACCTAGCAATCCTTTGAGATACCTATGTGACATGAGGTATTTTGTGTTTACAGATATCTTAAACTTCGCTTAGCGAAGGCTAATAACTATTAAAACATGTCTCACACATTTACGCTAGATCACAAATTGCAATAATAGAAGCATTTTTTTCACAAAAAAAACTACTTGCTTTCAATACAATATCAAAATCCTTCATTTCCAACTATTTACAAGAAAATCTTAACCAGACAATGGTCTTAGTTCAACATGAAAAACCCTATCCACCTCTTGATGGTGCTTATACTCTTAAGGATACACTAGTGAACAGTACTGACTACTGAGATTACCAAGCAATATCTTACACATTATTAAATAAAGAAATATGGTATATCGAAGTCTGGTGGTAACATAGTTGGAATTTGTGCCACTGTGGTGCAATGATCACTTTAACATGGGCTCGTGTTTGTTAGCGTCTGATCTACGTGGGCATGTGACCTCAAGGGTCAAGACCACACCACAGGAGCTAGCCAAGCAGGATGAAGGCAATTGTTAGTGGGAAATTATAAGATGATTTCTTGAGATGGTAGGCTATTTGTGAAAATAATTGAAATTGAGGATATGTATGCGAATAAGCATAGGATGGAGGGTATTGATGTTAATTTAAAACTCATTAAGAAAACAGAAAATTCCACATTTGAGGGCAAAAATGGCACTTACCATACAAGTGTCTTGCTAAGCTCCCATTACTCATGTATTCGTACACCAGCATGTGCTGGCCTTTGTCCACACAATATCCTACCAAATTCACTAGATTACGGTGATGGAGTCTGCTAAGCAGAAGAACCTGTTATGAAAAAGGTTAAATCACTTGAGAAGAATAATGCAACCATAAAAGCGGCAAAACGGATAATGAAGCTTAGAGAAATAAGAAACATGGTAAGCATTAGACACCTAAGTAGTTGAAAAATCTGTAGCAAGCCTTGTAACCAAAGAGATTTTCACACATAATCACCCATTGCATTATCTCATTGTTGGCTTTTTCCATAAACAATAAAATTGTCAGTGTGGTACCTTTTTAACTATTATTACAGATTTTTGTTCCTTTTGTCTTTTATGACTAAGTTTAAGATGTCAATTTTATCTATTTCTATATCAACTAAAAAACAACCACTATTACCAATTTCCTCACTTAGGTTGTTAAAGTGTTTTTGGTTTAACCATCTCTAGGAAAAATGAGGTCTACCCCAGCAGTCCAGCTAGAATAATTTTGATATTAAAATCTTTGACATTATCGAGCTGATAACTATATGGTCTGAAGAAGGGCAAAATAAGGCCAGAGAACAGGTAAAAGCAAAATATCATTGAAAAATAATAAAGGGAAAAAGGAAAAAAATCAAAATTTGAATGTACCTCTGTTTGAAACTCTCTTTCTCCTTGCCTTGAGTTTGATGCAAGAACTTTTACAGCAACTAAATGACCATCTGGCAAGATAGCTTTATAGACCGGACCAAATGACCCTTCCCCCAAAATTGTTGTAAAATTCTGCGTAGCTTTCTGAATGTCCCTAACATAATTAAAATGGATAAGCTTATCAAAATTCAAATAGAGTAGGTGCCGCTACATATAGATTACTCCAACTAATAGACTAGCAATGCCCTCTAACAATCAACCATGCAACAACCTAAAAAAAAATGTTGATCGGTAGAATTACTTGCAGAATGCAAACACAAATAGGCAAATGGAGTAAAACCTTACTCATACCCTTTGCTACTTTATATTCATTACTTATGTGCATTATTCAGTTCTTTTTCTTCACTAAGCTGGGTACTTTGTGAGGGACGAGACCAACAAAATTGCCGAAGTAACTAAAATAGACACAAACAGGTAGGATAAGAGGGAAAAGACAGTAGTTCCCACTGGCTACCTACTGATTATCTTGAGAACACGTGACTTGATTTGGATAAGAATGTTGAGATTGCAGAGCTATTTGCAAAGAAGAATTTAACTGACAGGTTAAAAAAGATTTCACTTTTATTAGTCATTAAGGAGCTAGTTTTTTTATTACCAGTAGCTCCACAAATGGACATTGTTGTGATGCAATGATGAATGACAATTCCATCAAACAGGGTGGACACAAAACAAAAAAATTGGGAGATTCTATTTGTTTAGATAAACTCATTTACTGGAACTTCTTTCTTTTAGTGTTTGATGATTAAAAACAAGTTTCTCTACAGAAATCATGCTTGAATCTAAATAATTCCTTGATAAATGGTTCTTCCACAATGCTGAAATAGCACACGAAGACATACCAGAGTCGTAACATGCATACACAATTACCTATTTAAGCTGTCAAGGTACGTGTTGTTTATCACAACAATGGATATGATAAAAGCTACATAAATTAGTACATCTAATATATATATTTAAAAAATCTCAAAATATTAGTTCATCAATATATAATGCAAAAGTAATCCATCGAAATTCCAATAAGAGGGCAAAAGAAAGTTATCTTTTTTTAGTTAGCCCTTTACGTCCATAACAAGAATTATAGTTTGCTTGGCAGAAAAATCAAAATTTGGACATTATAGAAGGAAATGCGTACTTGTAGAAATATCTTGGAATGCTGGAAAGAGACGATGATAGGTCTTTATCGTGATGGCCCCCTCTCTTATTTTCTTCTATATGATTCAAATTATGAATTATCTCTGAATCCGCAACTGATACACTTGAAGTGATACTTGTACCAATACCATTCATACGAATAGGGAGAGCAGCAATATTGTGATCACTTGCTTCATCCTTGAAATGGAAATGCTTCTTGTACAGTCTTATAAAGATAAATATACAAATTGCTAGAAAGATTCCAACAGCAACACCCACCGAGGCACCAACAACAACCGCATTAGTTTCTTTCATCTTTTTTTCTTTCATATTATCTTCGAACAGTAGGAACATCCCCAAAATGTAATGGAATGCCAAAGACACTGTCAAACCACAAAAGGCATGGCATCTTAGGTAATCATTTTGCAAGATAGCACAATATAAAATGCAAAATTGCTAACGGTCAATATGACAGTCATTATTACATCCAATACTGGCAGTTGAAGCTTCAGTAAATATCATAATAGGTATCAAAACTTTCTTGTGGACAATAAGCTCGTATTGGGAAACTGAAGATTTTTTTTGTATCTTATATTTTCAATTGACAGTGAGAGTTTTAATGTGGAATATCCTTCAATAGAAACAAATGTGAATCTGATTCACATAGTTTCATTAGGCATCATGTAACAAGTGAAGGATCTCTTATTGGAGGTTGAAAAATCAATCGGAGCAGGTATGCATTTCTAAACAACATTGACAGGTCGAGAAAAGAAAGAAATAGGTCACTATAACTGGTTGCAAACAGAGGTGGGTGGATCATAAGCAATTAAAAAAAACTGTAATGACACCTCCTCAAGTTCGTCGAAAGGTTGTTGATTTGCTATGCCTACATACCAATGGACTAGCAATAACTTAACCTACATACTCTCACAATGTGCCACATAACCGAATCTTAATATTGCTAAACTTCAAATTGTTAAAATAGTACACACATGTCCTAATTAATCTCAACCTTTCTGATTTAGAAGTCAAAATGAATCCGGTATGTGGAATTTTGAGGGTGGTTTTATTAAGTTGCATAGGTCAATCAATGAGGTGATTGTGAATGCACGCCAGAAGTTGCATGGAATTGCTGACATGATGTTATGTGGATAAACACAAGAAGTTGCAACTTGCAAGAGATCGTCAACTTGATATGGGTAGCTATTATCCTATACTCCTAGTTAAGCATATTGTAACATGTTCAAATGTTCAACTTATGCATTTACAAGATTACCATGATTTTTGTGTGATAACAGGAAGGGAAGTGTACAACCATTCCAATAAAAAACTAGGTAAATTGTCAATCAAAGGAATTGAACCTGCAACCTTAAACACAATAGATACCTAATCGTATGTTGTTGAACTATACGACGGAGTTTAACTTATGCATGTACAACACTGTCACGAAATGAACCAATTACATCCCAATCCTACTCATCGTTTTTTTATACCTATCTCGGCCTTTTGGCTAAGATCAAGTGTGTGAAATTCTACTCATCGTTGATCCATCACACACCACCATATCAGCGATCCCACACAACTTCTCGCATCCATCCACGTAACGAAATGTCGACAAAATCCCATACAACTCAATACAACCACTCAAGTAGCGCAACGTGTGCGATCCATTTGACTTCTAACATTTTTACGAACTTCAAACACAACCTCTCCTAACACGATTATGCAAATCAGACAACAAAGGCATCAAAACCCAAATCCGAAAGCACCAAATATGCAATAGGATCTCCGGAAAGGAATCTAAACCCAACCAAAAACTTCATCTGGAACAGACCCAAAACCCAAAACACCAAAAAAAGCAAGAAAAAACTCGAAATTTCCTAAATAAACACGAAATCGAGCTAACCAAGAACCGACGGCGACCCATGTGGCTCCGGAGCTGCAAAGATGCGACCTTTCCGGGTTGGTGGAGCTCAAATAGGCATCGGAAACCTAAACCGCGGGTTTGATGGGGATTAAGAATAGTGATTTGGTGGAAAGGGGGAGAAGGACGGCGGCGGCAACGACTTGGTCTCCACCAAAGTAGTAGTAGACTTTTAAAAGTGGGATGTCGATGGAGAACAATATTTTTTATTATTATTTTTATTTAAACATTAGGATTTAGGAACATTGGTTTCAACTTGCAATAACGATATCTCATTCGAGCTTGATTTAGCTCCAAACTTGACTTTGACTTTGACTCATTTTTTGCTCGATAATGTCCAACTTGGCTGAAAAAATGAAAAAAATCTCGTAACTTGAATTTCTAAGCAAGCGGGCTCGAGCTTGAATAAACTTGAGCTCGACTCGAAGTTCATTTGGTTATTTTTGCACATATAAAAGTGTATATAGTAATATAATACACTAATACTTAAGACTTGAAACTTTAACTCGAGTGGATCCATTTACACTCTTAATTAGAAGTGGTAAAATAGCTACAGTAATGATGATTAGAGCGGCTTATTAGGGCAGTAATTAAAGTTTTGTGATCTTATAATTGGTTTGAATTCCACATAAGACCTTGGAAATGCATGTTTTTCTTCTTTGAGGATAACATTGTACGACCTTGATTAGAATTCTGATTTGGTTAAGTAGCTAATGCATCCTAAATAACGAGTGGGGTGCATAACAATGGGCAATGGTCATGTGGTAACTTAAAACAATTATCCAAAATTAATATTTTTAACCTTAGTTTAGTTTTATAATATTTTTTATTACTTAACAGAACGAACGTACTATACCAACAAGTTGCAGCTAGTGGAATTTGAGAATATGCAACTTTTTAATTGAACTAACTTCGAGATAACCACTTAAACTTTCTAAACTTATTGTTTTAACCTCTTTATAGATTTAGATTTTTTGTTCCAAACTAACAATGACTTTCCCAAATACCTTATAGAATATATCCATTCATTAAGTCAAATACGAAGGATATACACAGGTCTCATTCGGATGAGGGTATATAAGTTTAAAAAAAGATTGTTTGCTTGAGTGCACCTAACAAGTGACGTAATTAGCAATATGCACCCACATTTCCAATGTTGTCTTCGATGCACCTCCATTCTGAACATATTTGCTCATATGCACCTTAATCGTTAGTCGGACCCACTCTATCATTGTTTTTGTTCAATACCGTTAGAATTTTTGCAAATTAAATGTTTTAGAATTACAAATGTTCTAATATTAAAAATAGAAAACCAAAAAACACTTCTAAATTACAATGAAGTAACATGAGTCCGAGAGGTGGTCGCCTACTTCCTGGACCATGGCAGCTTCTCCACCGTGCCATTATCGACTCTCATAAAAATCACGAACACCATATTCCGTCCCACCACCACCCCTTCCCACCACCTCGCTTCCTTAACGTCGACCACCACTCTAGAAACATACTCGTAAAATCCCATCTGTCCACCGCCTCCGTCGACTTCGCCCCTATCGACCATGACCTCTACCTCCCCGAGCTCCTTGACAACCCCTACGTCGAGTGGCTCCACTGGCCCCAGTCCTTTGTCCCCTTCTCCCAACTCAACCCCCACAAGGACTTCGACCTCCTCCGGTCGGAGCTCCTGATGCTCCGGGAACCTTCGTTGTGAATTCTCATGTTATGCATCGTCTTCTTCAAACACGCAATGGTTGTTATGCATTGTCTTCTTCAAACGCGGTGGGGGACGTGGCTTTCACATATTCTCATGTTATGCATCATCTTCTTCAAACGCGCAATGGTTGTCGGACTCTGTCTCGCCAACGTCAGCGACGTGGCTTTATAGAGAGGAATGTGTACTTCATAGGGACATTATGGAGATGAATGAGTCATTGCACGTGACAGGGAAGATGCCCAATCAAGGTGCCACCAGGCTGTCGAAATTGTCGCCGCAGAACTGTAGAGGCGAGTCGCAGATGCAGGGGGCTTGACCATGACCGGGGAGGAGGATATGTGCTAGAGTTGGGTTGGTGAGAGTGGATGGTCCTGTAGTGTTTTGTTTTTTTAGTTTTTTATTTATTTTTGTTTTTAGTATTAAGAACATTTGTAATTTTATGAGGTTTGATTTGCCAAATTTGTAACGGCATTGAACGGAAATGATCGTGGAGTGAGTCCCACTGACAGTTGAGCATATGATGTTCAGAATATAGGTGCACTAGAGACAATATTGAAAATACGAGTACATATCGTCAATTACACCACATGGACCAGCACAAAAAAACGTTGAAAAAAATCCATTTTTTTCGCTGAACGCCCTAATTTTTTTGTGCATATTGCAGTTGCCATCCTTGTCGGAGTTCTGAGTTGTGTGATTGTCACCTTAGGTGGATCTATTCTCATTTTTTTTATAAAAAAATCGACGTAGATATCCAAATTATAGTAGTCATTTTTTAGCATCATTATGAAAATTGATTGATTTATAAAGTTGTCGTCAAAATCATCTAATCCACTTCAACCACTCCTCATACAAATTTATTACCTAATACAAAATAGTTCCCACTGATCATTGCACGAGCCAATATCAGAATAAACTAAACAAAAGAATAATGCAAGTGGAGGGTGGGGGGTGTTGGCTTCGTGCCTTGAAATCACCAAGTAGGGAAAGAAAAAAGGTATTAGTTGGTGGCGTGAATAATACTATAATTTGAAATACCATGAACAAAGGAACAAAATACAACATAATTATCCAACTTATGTGTTATTGACAGGGGATTACATTAATTGTCTCCTGTCATTAACCCCACGAGAAAAGATATGTACGAAGAAGTCCAAAGACACTTCTTGCAAGGAAATATATTTGCACACATAATTTTATCAAGGTTTTCTTAAAGTTTTATTTATCTTCTCAAATCAGTACCGTCTTTTCATTATAATTATAACATGTGTTTTTGGACCAAATCAACAGCCGCATTATACGCCATTTGGTCTAAAATAACAACTTTGACTATTGTTTAAGTAGACCAGTTGGGAGAAGCTACACGATTTCTTCAATTTAGCACTCAGGGTTTTTACCACTTGCAAATTCCGGAAAAACAAATATAAATTGTAATTTGTCTTTCTTAACTATGAGTTGCAATATTTTGTCCAATATATTAACAAAAATGTTGTTTCAATTTATACCTACATTGTACATTGGTACATTCGAAATAAACGTTAACACATTATAGCCATAGCTACATTAATTGGTACCTAAATTTTTAATTAGCACATTAGGTGCTAACATAAATATTAGTACGCAGTGATAAATACTTGTTTTCCTAAAAAAACATTTTGCATTACCTAAAAATGGAACATCAATTTTTATTTTTATTTTTTACTCATCTTTTTCTTATGGGAACCCCAAGGACTAGAAGATTATTTGAAGAAGAGGAAACGTAATAAGAAGTAAAATATCACAACTACTTTATAAGAATATATAGTAATCATGTAACAAAATTGTCTCTTAATATATGTATACCAAAATTTGACCTCAACACAATACAACCTCCTAAACACTATGAATGCCTCTCTTCTCAACAAAAAAGTGAGAATAAAGAAACAAAACCCACACTAATAAAAGCCATAAGAAAAAGAAAAACTCATCACCAGACATGGGCAAATGAGACTATCTTGACATAATTTCACTGCTTCACTCAATTGTTCTTAGGAGGGTGGGTTCTGGGAGTGTGATAATCAGAAGTAAAAGTCATATGACCAAATAGGTGGCCATTGGAAGGTGCACCATGATCTCTTAATTCACACTCTACATTCAACTTCCCCTTCACATGGTGGCCACATTTTTGAAAGGAGAGCTTTGAGCTTAGCTTCCTCTTCTTTCCTATCACCTTTTGTCTATTCTCCAAATGAACCACTTCACCTTCTGAGGGTCTCCTTCCTCTTAGCATTCTTCTAATTGCAATGTTAGTCTCTTGTTGATACAATGACTCCTACATTATTGATTAAACCAGTACATAACACATTGAACTAACCAAGTTTTCAAGCAAAGTAATGGGAAAAAAATTGGAGTATATAGTGTTGCTTTTTATGGAAATGTCACTTACCACAACTTTGTGAAACTCGTGTAGTTGTCTTTGGGAACTATTAACCTCACCAGCATCTACAAACAAATTGAAGACCAATATGAGCAAAACAAAACATAAAAATTACATATCACAAATATTGACAATACCCACAAACCTTATTATAAATAAATAATGAAAGCTGAAAGAGAAGGAAAATCTTTAATTACCTTGATCTTTTCTTGCAGTAGTTTCTCTAACTTCAAGAGAACACAAAAGCAAAAGACCAAACAACATCAAACCTAAAAACTTTATAGGCATTGTGACTTATCTCTAGCTTCCTTTAAATTCCTCCCAACTATTTATGTGCTTTGTGCACCACAAGCCCCACACCAACCCCAAAGAGAAAGAAAAGAGGAAAGGAAACTAAAAGAGAGGGAGCAAACCTATGAAGGAAAGAACATATATTGGTTGCTCCCAACAAGTCAAAGCTAATTTAGGTTCCAACGCCATCTCTTCTTCCAATGCACACACCATATTTGAGAACTCAAAACTAAAGGAAGGTATTGTAGCTATAGGGAGTTGGTTAGTTTCTTTGGGATATGGTTAGAGGTTTGGGATTGCTTGGAATGGAAGATACGAGTGCTTTGTGCCTGTCTGCCGCCACCCATGCAACTAGGGGAGTTTGAGGTGTGGTGCTAACAACAAAACTTAGGGTTAATTTCAAAGTTGAATTGACACATATATTGAGGTCATAGACCATAGTTTTGATCTTGTTTCCTCTCTTGGGTTTTTGTGTGTCATTGGCCATGAGGGGTGCAAGTGCTTAATTATTTATCTTAAAGCATTATCGCAGGAAGAGTACTTTGATGTGACCTATGTTTGTTTGATTAATTTTGTTCAGAATTCAAGAGTTTGGGATATTCATGTAAAAATATTAAACCTGATATTCATGAAAAACTGTAATCCATGCATAAACAAGAAAATGCGGAAAATCCAAGAATTGTCTTTATACCTTCAGCCATTGACTTGCAATCTAGTTGTTCCATTACAAACACATAAGAAATTCTTCTAAGTTTAAGCAAAAACAAATTAAGATGGTGTATTTTTCTCTATATCTTTTGCTCAACTTGGGACCCCCTTTTATAACCATCTAAATAACGTTTTCCCATAAAAACGTTTAGCAATATAAATATGGAAGTTGTTAGTTGTAACAACATGACTTAATTGTTTCAATTAAAAACAAAACTGAAATCCTTAATATTGGATCACCGTTAGGAAAGTTACAATTAACATTTATAACCTAAGTCATATTTAGGATTATAACTTACAATTCATGCACACTAAAACCTAAAACAAATACAGACCTACATAATTGGTGGAAATCATCCTTCAATCATCCTTGGACTAAGTTGTCCTAACTTACAATTGTTTTATCTAATTACATCAGTCTGTCTATTGCTACATTATAATCAATGAGCTGAGTTGATTATTACCAATCAACGATATATCATGGAAATCTGTATCATGTATATTCTTTTGATAAGCATAGCATATTTATTCTAATGTCTAGCCATGAAAAAAATATTCAGGCTTCGGCTGATCCAGTACGTCCCTGAAAGGCTGAAACACATGGGTTGTTATTCTCTTATGTTAATTAATTACTTTTCGGGCTTCTAATACTAGAAAGTTAAACTTTCAGTATACAGTCAAACCTCGAAATGAGTAGTTTAGGAATGCACACTACAGAGGGATGCATTTTTGTTGGAATTAAAAGTTTCATATTCTTTGGCAAATATGAAATATGCATGAAGTTCACGTGTACATTAATTGGTGTTGTGTCCTACTTAGACACTACTTCGAAGCTATATATATTGATGTGTTGAGTGGGAATTTTCTGATCAAAGAGTGATTTGTTTATGCTAATACTCGTAATCCCATTGATTTATGGCTTGTGTTATGTTTGCTGTAAACTGACATGTGCCTCGAAGTTTAAGAATGTAATTAACAACTTCGGCGGGCTTCAATAGAATAAGTATATGTGGACTATGGATGAAATGGAATGCTAAAACTTTTGAAGTGTGGAATAAGTCAATTGGGTAATCTATATAATTTTTTTACGATCATGATAGAAATTGGCACAGAAAAGAATTCTCACGTTCTAACTTAAATCACGCTGACCATTTCTATGGATGCCAAATAACCATATTTAAAGTTCCACATCAAAAGAAAACAGTAAGATCTTTTTTTACCCTAAAGTTGAGTTACAAAGTACATGTATTGTTCCCATATGATCTCACTTCCATAACACAATTCACATGTCCACATGCATGATTAGGCATCAAAGTCCAAGTTGAGAAATGCATGGGCATTAAACCAAGAGCCAACGAACATGGACATCTAGGGTTATTGAAACCACAAACAATAAAATGATAAATCATCATTAACAATAGATATTAACAATAAAAGCACCAAATTGGTTTGGAACTTTGGGTTTCCGGACACATAAACTTGAGAAGGATTTTTTTTAAAAAAATCGTCACAATTAGATTTGGAACTTATATGTTTCAATAAAAAAGACACGTTATAATATTCTTAGGTAAATTAAGATTTGAAAATGAAAGCATGAAACCCATGTCATCAACCGATGCTTAAGTATTAACACTCCATCATTGGGCCAAGTGGAGGCTTCATGTACACTGCGCTGGTGCAGGGATCGAAGAAGTTTTGTTAGATCCACTATCTAATCTCAATCATGAGATGTTATGCAACTAGAGGACAAATGTTTGAAACTTGAACCTTGTTAGATTATTCAGAACCCTAATGTTTTCTAATAAATATTGTTTATTTCAAGATATGTAGGTTTCCTTTTTTAAGAAGTCATGAATGTTTGAAACTCAAGCAAGAGTTGATCTTCCATGGGTTTGATCACATGAAAGTCTAAGAAGCCGTGATTTTCATTTTAGTTATATATACATATATATTATATGTATCGATCACATATATAGTTGATAAAACATATTTGATTTTGATGACATTTAAATAAAGGAAGAAAATTCAAAATAATTTTTTTTTCAAAATAAACATCATTTGAAATTATTTTCCACACTAGACTCACTGCCACCACGTGGTGACACGTGACGGCGGCATATCTTATTTTTTAATGTGTACAGAAATCGATGTGGCAGATGTCGAGTTCTGTAGAAAAAAAATTCTTTCTGGAACTCTGCGTTGCCAATGCTGAGTTATTATGTATAGGGGCTTCCAGAAATGTCGAGTCCTCTTTTAGGGAAATCGGCAACACCAGTGCATAGTTCTGTTTGAGAGAACATGTCACTGGAGTTGCCGAGTTCTACTAAGTGGAACTCCACACTGGAGTAGCCAAGTTTCACTAAGTGGAACTCGGAACTGAAATTGCCGAGTTCTTTCAAAGAGAACTCGACACTAGTGTTGCCGAGTTCCCTCAAAAAGAACTCAACACTGGTGTTTCCGAGTTCAGTTTGGTGGAACTCAGAATCAACACTTAATCGCCGAGTTCGGTTTAATAGAACTACAAACATTTAATTTTAATAGAACTCGACCCTCCATTTAATTTAATAGAACTCGACAATTTCATCTCCAGTTTGAATATATTTCAACAACAATCACAATCATTCCAACTAAAAACATTTAAACAACAAACATAATCATTTCAAACTACAAAAATTTCCACAAACACAATCATTTCAACCACAAAATACAAACAACTACAATAAAATGAAAATAACATCTAAAATAACAAGTTTAACATTTTGACATAAATCACACTAACACTAATGTAACAACAACTAAATAAGTTTAATACAACAAAATATTTATCCTAAGTGATACCTCAATCTCTTCTTTTTTTAGAACGTGCCTGAGTACGTCCTCTCCCTCGACCGCATCCATCCTCGTGCTACATTTTTTGTCTGTTCCGTATCCTGAGTCAGACCGCCACCGTCGTCTTATGTGTGTGGAATAGTAATATCATCTTCTCCGATGACGTGATCTTGACTCAACCGCAGTGTGAGTTCTTCATCACCAAAACACATGAGCCAAACCTTCATTTTTTCCTCAACTTTGCAGTCATTGAAGAGCTTATTTTATGATCTCTGATTGCCTCATGAATTTTATGGAGTTCTTCGTGGAACTCATAAACTCCGTGTACCTACAAACAATTTATCGTTAAATAAACACTAAACACAATTTAAAAACATCGTAAGTAACTAATTGCAAGTCTAGATCTTACCATCTCTCGCTCTATACTCGCTCGAAGTCTGTACAAGTTCTATTTCAGAACTATAGTGTGGTGAACAATCCAACGTACCGTTATGTTCCAATATCAATCCATATACAATTGTGCATTCTCTTCAGGAGTGACACCTAGGAGTGGTCGCTCAAACTGCAGATGATCTCTTCTATGAGACCAATGTTAAATGAATCAGTGGTTTTCCACCAACCAATTAACATGCGTTCTCCATTGAGCCGATTTTACTACATGTCTTTCCATCGGCTCTGAAATGTGCTGATGTAGACCGAACTGTCTTATGACTCGGTCTAGACAATGCATAACCATATCACCAAAATTTATAAGCCACGTACGACTCGTCCAGATCTCAGAACCTTCTATACATAGTAAGGGTAACTGACTAAAATTCATATGTTCATAAAATGGTTATTAGCTAGATTCTAACCTTGATTTAGAGATTAAATTAGCTAGCTCATTTCTCTCTAATCTTATTTAGAGTTTGATAAACACTTGGAGGTGAATCAGCGGGTGATGGGAATTAAATTTATACCGCAAGTGCACGACGTCAATGAAGACGTGGCAAATACGGGTCGAACACAAGGAGGGAGAGATCTTGTTATTTGTGTGATTTTCGATTAAGGGGAAGAAGGAGAGAAGAAATAAATTGGGTTTTGAGATTTTTGATTTTTAATTTCCTAAAGCATGAAACATGAACAAATAAAACTAAAGCAAGAACAAAGATGGTGAATTCCGTTGGGTGGAGGTTTAGGTATTGGGTTTAGATTAGAGAATTCAGAAACTTATAATAAATCATATCAGTTATAAAGCATTACATGATAAATGATTTAACATCAACTCAAGTAATCAAAATATACTAACACGAAATTAAAATAATAACTTTTATTCTTCTTCTCTTCACCCTAAATCTGTCACCTCCACCCTTTGGAAAGAGTTAGAAACTCATGGATGGAAAGGAGGAGAAGGGGTCCTAGAGGAATTACAAAAGAAAACTAAAAACAAGAAATAAAACAACAGAAATTTATTAAACTAAGGAATAAAAACTAGAACATAAGTTAAGGGACTCTCACAACATCGTTTCAGGGCTATTTATAGCCGATACAAGGGACTTAGGTATAAAATAGGAAAGTACACGCGTCAACACGCAACCGGTAAAAAATTTAGAGCATGAATCTAATTTGGTGCGGCGGATTCGCCACCTTTTTAGCTCCGATTTAATCCGAATTTTTCCTGTGTTTTTATGGTATGATTTCAATATCCTTTGCGCATCTGGATTGATTCTTTCCTTTCTTTTGAGCTCTGACTTTATTTCTTTATATATTTGGAGATCCACATTGATTTTCTTTAGATTTTCTCCATAATAATAAAAGCTACTCATAATTTGCAATTAGGTCCTTGGCTTTTTGCAATTAAGTCATTGTCTACTTTTGTGCTTAAGTCCTTGTCCTTTTTGTAATTAGGTCTTGAATGCTTTTATGCTTGGATGCATTTCCATTTGAAACCCGATAATCTTGAACTTGGTCTTTATCCCAGGAATGAGTCTCTTGCACGCATTTATGCTCGGGATATGGGTAATTTGCATTCAGGTCCCTGTATTCTGTAAATAAGACTAAACACATACCTTAGTAGCATTTATTGATATAAAATTAATCTAAATGAAAGACATATAATGCAATGTATGCAATGCATCAGCGGGCGATTCGACGAGCAGCGCAACTTCGGATCTTCATAAAAAATTTAGAGAACCTTTGGGTATGGCCCTCTTATATCTGTTTTAACATATATTGATTATATGATATTAGAATAAATATAAACCGATGTACATGAAATTGTTGAAAATATGGAAATCGATCATGCCTGTATTAAAATTTTGAAATATACACATACATAGGGTCACGAAATCCTACACTACGTCATCTCTTGCAAGCTCCGCTAGACACTTCGAGCTTCGCTCGCGGCTTCACTATCCGTGGGCCGGGAGACAACTTTTTTACAATCTTCAAGCTAGCGAACAACCATTGCCTAGCTTGGAATTATCTTCTCACAATCCAAGAATGATGCTTCAGGCTTTCACCGGAGCCTTTACAAACTTTGCTTGACTGAGAACTTGAGTGAATCACACTCTCTAACTTGAGCACACTTTGAGTGGATTAGAAATTGATCAAAGATGTGTATTTTAGGCTTGAAGTGTATGATTTGGAGCTTTGAGGATTGTGAGACTTCTCTCTAACGTACGAAACAATTGGAAGTTGGAGAGTTGTAAACAATGTGTTTTGACCTCTATTTATAAGCTCCTAAAGTTTTCTAGCCGCTGGAGAAGAATTGATTGATTGATGTGCAGAACACACAAACAAAAATCAAGATCCAACAAATCTGTCACTCAACGGTCGACCGGATCGGGCATAACGATCGACCATTTCTCTAAGAATAAAGAAACATTCGAACCAAAAGTGCATCGGTCAAACTAGATTGGTTTATGATTTAAGTGAACGAGCGACCACAAAAAAGGATGGTCAGACGAAACTAGGGTTTTGGCCAGGGTAAATGTATAACGGTCGAACTAAAAGATATGTTACGTTCGACCAAAAATAACATGCACTTTGGGCTCAATAAAAAGTGTTCTACCGGTCGACCATTTCTGGGCCAACGTTCGACCGGTGGCCAATTGTATTTTAGCGGTAAGTTGAATTTATATGAATACGACCGTTGTATAATACGACAAGGTACAACAATCATCCAAAAGTGCGGAATCGGTCGACTAAAAGGTCAAAATTGGTCGATCAGTGGAACGAGGAAAATTCACTTAGAGACTGTTATAAACGGTCGAACTGAGAACTTGTTCGGTCGACCGTTTACCATAGGAAAAACTAGGTTTTCTTTTAAGTAATTTTCTGGCTAAGGTTTGGGTGATCTATTGAAGTCCAATTGATGAGATTTTGTGTGTGACTTCTACAAGGAACATAGTGTGTATGTGAGTAAATTTTAACTCTTGTATGCTCAAGATTACACAAGTTCCTAAGACTCAAAATTAAAGTAAAATTTACATGTCTTCAAATAGTTTTGATTACATGTCTTGACTTCATGTCATTCTTCTTGAGTCTTGATCACCTGTAGATGTTAGTATAATACAATATATCTTCTATGCATTATGTGTGCTACACTACATTTGATTATGATTAAGATTAGGTTGATTAAATCATGAAAATACGGATTAAAGCCAAAAAACCAACAATCTCCCTTTTTTGATGATGACAACATATATCTTAATACTTGAAATTTTAAGATGTAAACTATGCATATAAGATGCTCCCCTATGGATGCGCACAGTTTTTATTCAATTATCTTAATTTCAAGTTTCCTCTCCCCTTTTGACATCAATCAAGAAAAAAAATCAATATATGTAAACATGAGATGTCCAATTTTTCACCCCTTATGTAATGAATTAGCTCCCCTTAAGTTTGCAATTCAATACTACATAAAAAGGATATAACTTAAGCTCCCCCTATCAATATGCATATGATATATCAATGAAGCTCAATTTTCTTCTCAAATTTTAACATCAAACAAATATGGACATATAAGCATGTGATGTTTTACTCTCCCCTTTAATGAGATGCAATTGTAAAGATAAAGGATATTACAATAAAGCATTCATAATCCTATTGGAACCTATTCTATATGCTTAAGAGGATTAAATGATTGTTACCAATTGTTATTCCTCAATGTTGGTTCCATCCTTCTCTCGATAGTGCAATCAGCTTGATATTCGACTCTTCATGCTTGGTCGGTCATTACCAATCTCTCATCCTTCTTTTAAGTACCTACAAATGTAGAATTAGGTACCCAAACAACTTTGAGTCCTTAAACAATAGCTTTAGAAACCCAAACTATCTTGGTTTTGGGAGCCCACACACTTGAGGAACTTTGATTTAAAAACAAATGCTTGTCATTTAAAGTAGTATGAGATACATAGTTTTTCAATTTAGCATTGTATCCTAAACCATGTTTATCTAGCGATTATCTTTGACTACATAGAAGCATGTCAAACATTTTTGTTCCTTTAGTGAACTTTTCTTAATTGTTCATTAGAAGCTCTAAGATCTAGTTGTTCAACATCAATAGGTGTTGCATTTAGATTCCTACTTAAATAATATATATGACGATCATAAACTGTATATTAATTCTAAATAATTACCTTTTTTTCTTTTTTGGCTTTACTAAAGAACACAATCATTCCAATACATATCCTTCGGCCTCCTCAACCGTATGAACTTCAGATTCCGGTATTGGCAAAAACACATCACCATCGACCGGAGCATCTAAAGCCCCTACTATTGTTTTCTCCGATTTTTGTCCCGTGTTGCGTCTTCAACGCATATACCTTCCCATAAGCTACAAGTCGCAAATCGGGATCACTTACAAAAAGTCCACATTCGCGACCATCTTGCAATTAGATTTAAGTTAAAATTAACTATCAACAACTAACAATACAAACATAATTAAAATTTTACCTCTATTGTTTCTTTTTGCTCAGTTCTTGGAATTGATGTTTCTTCAATTACAGTTGGTACTGGACAAGTTGACTTCACGAATACCTCTTCTGGATTAACACTTGACGCGCTCTGGGGCGTTGGTATATTAAAAGTTAGATTGTTCATAGCATAGAGATTTCTCACCATATTCTTCAAATCTCCCATTCTTTGCCTTAATTCCTGATTTTCTCGAGTAAACCCCTGATCTGAAGAAGATGATGACCCAAAGTACTGACGAATTCCAATTCGACCACCCACACCTCGAACTCGTCCCGGATGCTCCTCTTTACCCAAAGTCGTGGATAATATGTCATTTCTACCATCCGAGACAAATTCTCCTGATGAGGCTTGTAGTGAAAGCTTGTCCTATAAGATGAATTATATTATGAATATTATACTGATTAAGATAGAAATATTAAATTAAAATTTGATACTTAAAATCTTGTTTGCAACATTTGCAGACTCGTCGGTCATGTCACTTCCGTCGATTCTCACCTTTTGGAGTTATCTTCTTCGGATCATGCGTACCTTTACCTTCAATCCTATCTTCGCGTCGGTTCTTAGGAAGTCTCACACTCTTAGTATGAGTCAAGTACTCATTAAAAAACTCAATTACCTCTTGAGCTATGTAACCTTCAACGATGCTCGCATCTGGCCTTCAGCGATTCTTACAATAATCTTTCAACTCACTCATGTAACGCTCGAAAGGATACATCCACCTCAAAAAAACGGACCGAGTAACTTGACTTCACTATCCAAATGAACAACCAAATGAACCATAATGTCAAAAAGAAGAAGACGGAAAGTACATCTCCAACCGACATATCGTAACCACCACTTCACAATGCAACTTATCCATATACTTTGGATCAATTACTTTCCTGCAAATGTTATTGAAAAACAAACAAAATTTGATAATAGCATGTCTAACGTGTTTTGACAATATCGATCTAATAACAACAGTTAACAACTACTGCATTAACACATGACAATCATGAAACTTCCAACACATTAATTTCAAATTTTCATTGAAACAAGACTACTAATATTGGACAAACACCCCTGCGGTACTTTGACACCATGTAGACATTGACACAAAGCTAATTTCTCCTTTCTGAACAAAGTGTAACAAGCTGGTGGTAAATACTTACGAGTACCTTTACTCTCTGGTGCTAGTTTTGCCCGAATACAAAGTTCAAGTAAATCAAGTCTGACATTATATCATCTTTAGTCTTACTCGGTATGTTCAGAAGAGTTCCTAACAAACTATCACAAATATTTTTCTCGACATGCATCACATCAATACAATGTCTGACTTCTAAGGTCCCCCAATAAAGAAGGTTAAAAAATAGATTATTTCTTCCAACTACTCTTAACATTTCCGTATTTATAAGGCTTGCCGAATTCGCATTGGATGTTCTTCACCCACTCAAGAACTTGTCTTACACTGATTTCTGCAGAAGGTTCTTCGAATTCCAGCTTTCCGTTAAAAGTCCTCTTCATTTTACGGTACATATGACTCATAGGAAGAAATCTACGATGATCAAGATGCAATGTCTTACTTTCATGCACAAGCTGCAAAGAACACATGTTTTCTTTACAAATAGGACACGCTTTGTGACCTTTCACAGAATAACCAGATAGATTTCCATATGCAGGGAAGTCATTAATTGTGAAAATATCATCAAAAGTAATGTAAATGACTGTTGACGGTGGGCATCTCACACTTGCTCACCATCATTCCACAATTCCTTCAAGTCATCAATCAGGGGAGCCAAATACGCATCTATGTTATTGCATGGTTTTTTGGACCATAAATCATTAAAGACACATCATGTATCTATGCGTATTGCTTAACCATGGAGGTAGATTGTACATAACCAGTAGAACATGCCACGAACTATGAAGACTAATCAAACTCTCGTAAGGATTCATTCCATCAGTACACAGACCAAGTCTCAAATTTCTAGATTCTTGACCGAACACTGGAAAATTTGAATCGATCTTCTTCCACTGTGGAGAATCTGCAGGATGTCGAAGCATCTGATCGTTTGCTTTATCACGATCTGCGTGTCATGTTAGATTCTTTGAATTCGTGGGGCAGGCAAACAAACGTTTCAACCTTGGAATGATCGGAAGATACCACAACAACTTTGCGGGCGACCCTTGTATTGGTATTTCACCACTCCCATTTTTCTTATGTTTGTACCGCGACGCATTACAAACTGGACAATAATGCATATTTTCATATTCAACCCTATATAATATGCAATCATTAGGGTATGCATGTATTTTCCTATATAGCATACCCATCGAACACAAGATGTTTTTGGCCTCAGATGTACGGTATGGAATTTCATTCTTTTATGGAGGATTTTTATTTTAGCAACTTAAGTAAGGCAGTAAAACTGACATCACTCCAACCGTTCAAGACTTTCAACGTATATAACCGTAATACTGCAGACAATCTACTAAAATCGGTACAACCCGGACACAAATATTTTTCATTATCAGACAACATACTACTAAGTACTTGAGGTTTATCATAAAACTTATCGGCAACATCTCGAATCATATCCTCTAATCGTTCTTCGTCATTAACATCTTCATTCATACGTATTTCATTCCCACCATGCCATATCCGACGTGTGTATCTTTCATCAAAATCTTTCATAAACAGATGAGTGTTGATCTCTTTTACATCTCTTAAGAACATGTTAAGACACTTCCTACATGGACATAAGATATTTCCTTCGTTTCTAATATGCACATTCTTTTGTGCAAACTCTAGAAATTTATCAACTCCGTACTCATCCGACTTGCAAAATTCCAATTTCGATTCATTGTTATCTACACAACAACAAAAACAATTGTAATAAAAAATAAACCCACTATATGAATTTCTCAAAATTTCGGCAGAACCTTCCCTTAAATTTCATGGTAATAAAACATTTCCTGTGGGAAAAACACAAAACAAACCACAACTATATATATCAAAAACTTCAACACAACCATTCACTTAATTGTTATTTTAACACAACTATATATTGAAGTAGTCATTTAAATAAGTAGGTAAGGATGGATGGATATATAGGTCATAACCATCCACTTAAATAAGGAAATAGAAGGTGGGATTGTGGGAAGTGATAGTTGAATGCAATTGATTTCTGCAAGTAATGGAAGAAAGAAGAGTCAAAACCTTTCTTGATGTCTACATCTTAATCATTATCAAAGCAAATAATCAAATCCAAATAAAAAAATTCACAAAGAACCAAAAAACAAACACAACCGAAATAGATTTATTAATAAAAAAACTAAGGAATGATAAACCTAAATTACAAGTTGCACATTAGAAAAAAAATATATATATTCAATTTCAAAGGTGGAAGATGCTTTGATTAAATAAGTTTAGAATATAATGTTAGTAAAAATTTCAAGTTGAGAAACCATCATATAAAAATAAAAATAAATCAAGTTGAGACTGGACCTTAATCAAGTCAAGAGTTGAGCACGAATATTTCAGAGGAATCAAGTTCAGAGGAGCACGGTGAGGTCGGAGGAGCTCGACGAGTTCTTGGTGGCCGGAGGAGTTGGGGTCGGTGGCGCGTCGATTGGGAGGTGGTGCGTTGGGGCGGAGATGGTCGGGGGTGGTGTGTTGGGTCGGAGGTGGTGCACAATGGTTGTGGTGACGGGTGGGTTGGATCAGAGGTGGTGCGGTGTGGATTGGATCGGCGTGATGCGGAGCGTGGGTTGGTCACGTGGGCTGTGGTGGAGGCTTGGGGCGGACGAAGGTTTGGGTTGTGTTTTTGTGTTAGGGCGGAGTAAACAAGAGGATGGTGGGACAATTTTCTTAAAAAACACTAAACATGTCGGTTTTCCGAAAACCGACATGGAAAACGCAATATATCACGTCCGTTTTATGTAAACCGACGTGTTTAGTGCAACAAAACACGTTCGTTTTAATAAAACCAACGTGAATCATTATTTCAATTTTCTGTCTAAAAAATAAATGTCGGTTGAACAATCGGTTTTTGTTATAAAAATAAAATAAAACCAATCACTTCGGTTGTAGGACAACTGCTGTGAAAATGGCAATCAAACACGTCGATTGAACAAAAACCGACGTGACATAGATATATATCACGTTAGTTTTTGTTCGACCAACATGACATGTTAACATGTAACGTCGGTTAACCAAAAACCGACATGATATATACCTATGTCACATCAGTTTTGTTCCACCCACGTGAGAAGGTGGTTTCACGTTGGGTTCTTAATACCCGACGTGATATGATGACGAAATTACATGTTTTTCCAGCAGTGTCACCACGTGGTGACGAAATTATATATTTTTAAATGAGGTTTATTTTGAAAAAAATAAGAAAAAAATATTTTGAAATTTTTTCCTTAAATAAATGGTTTGTCCAAATTACAAAAAATAAATTTTGCTGCTATTTGTTTTATTTTGGGTAGAATAACCACAATTTGATACTATTTTTGTAAATAAAGTTACAATTTCATATAAAATTGAAGTAAACACGCTATGAGTTGAACTTACAATGACACATGAAGCACATCACAATTTTTGCTACACAAAGCACATTTTGCATATCTAATTATGTAAACCATCAAAAGACGAATATATTTGATATTCAAATCCCATGACTATTTGGGTACATGTAAATGATGGTGAATACTCATATTTATTAATTACATATTGTATTAATTTTCTACTATGTGATTAATGTTAGACATCTTAATATATCTTGTGATTTGTGTATAATTGACATTGAGGTATGTGACAAGACTAATTCCATATGGTGTCTTTGGATGCGTCATTTACAAATTCCATAAAACTTTAAAATGACAAAAATTGCAAATCTGTTGTGAAATTTGTCGAAGATTCTTGGAAACACAAGAACAACAAGACAAAAGAAATATGTGGATGGGGAGAAGATGAATACCTTTTGTTTTGTATATTCTCAATACATAGCTCAACCTCATATATATACACATAAATGTGTGGAAGTTACATAGTCTACACTAAATAAGGATGTAAATACAATGCACATTACAATACATTTTAATAGATGAGTTACAATGGAATGATTGGAAAAGTGAAGGGAATGTGTTCTAAAAGTTTTACTTTTAAATGTCAATTATTATGAATTGAATAAGAAATCATTTTGTTCCTTGTTTATGTTATTCGTCTTTTAGAACTGTTAAGGAAGAGGCTTTTGGTCCTTAACCGTAGAGCTCTAAAAGATAATGGTTTACATAAAACAAAAGATATTCACAATCATGGTAATTAACATGAGACATTGATTACCGAGTTAAGATTGTCGTGTTGGTCATAGATCATTGTAGCTCTACAAGTGAGTGACAACACGGGTACCCAAAAAAGGAAAATATTACTTTTGTATACTGAATAGACCTAATAAGTAAAATATTATAGAAATGTGTTTCTGTGTCATTAATATTTTACTGTGTCCTTGGTCCTTTGATATGAGACTTATATCCGATCACTTAAGAAATGCTTGATTAGACTAATGTTTTAAGTTATCGATAAGTGTAGTGTAAAGGCATTGGTTGGTTAAGTATGACTTTCGTTGGAAAAGATAGTTAGTCAAAAGATTATCATTGCCCCTCTTAATTGAGTGATGATATTAGTGGGCCCCTTGATAAAACAAAGTTATAATGTGCACAATGTGATTTGAGTTAAGTCACATATTTATAACTAGCTTAAAGAGATCAAGAAATGAATACTAATACAAAGACGACACAATACTACTTTGTGTGTATTCTTAATATCATGAGGCAAGGGACGGACACAAGTGGTGCACTCCATCACTAAATGGATCGGGTTTTGATTCAAGTGGAATTAAGACATCTAACTAATTGGGAGCTATAATGTGTAGCTAGATACCGCTTATATCTTGTGATATTAAGTTATTAATATCATTGCCAACTTAATTTAGATCCTCCCATAGGTCACACCACAAAACAGGGAAACTAGAAATGAGGATTTTGAGTTCATAAGATGTGTCGGGTTTCATGTAGAAAATATGACACATGGGGTGAACAAGCAAAATCAAAATTATGTTGTGATTAATAACATAATTAGAATCTAAATTGAATTCATATGTGATCTGAATATTATGGGGTGTAATGAGTGATCATTACATAGGATAATATGTTACATAAGTTGTGAATTTACTACTAATCCCGAAATGTCAAATTTTGTAGGAGTTAAACCGAAATTTGACAAGTCTGCAGTACAGTGCACAAACGGTCGACCGATTAACCGTAAACGGTCGACCGGACACGTCTCGACCGATAACAGGGAATTTTCGTCTATTCGGAACGGTCGACCGAATCTATCGGTCGGTCGACCGAACATTGCGATGAAATATTTTATTGTTGCGAGCGGTCGACTGAATATCGAACGGTCGACCGAAACTTGGTTCGAGCGGTCGACCGAACCTCCAAACGGTCGACCGGTCCAGACGGTTTTCTGCAGAATAAATTTAAGAATTAATTAGATCATGCATGGAATTAGTCCATACTTGATTTAATTCGTGGCTGGGATTATTTGTTAGCAAATAATGGATGGTTAGATGGAAGTTTGCATGAAATCATGGGCAAGAGGTTGTACATGAATAGGTAATTTGGAGAGAACTTATAAATACAAGTTTATCTCATTACCTTAAATTAATTCATTGTTTTTCTCATGCAAAAACCCTCTCCATAATTCTCCATGAATTTTCCTTAATTCTTAAGTTTAGTTTTAGTTTTTAAGAGATCATCTTCTCAAGGGAACTAAAGAGGGGTTAGTAATTAGATTCTAAACCCTATTGGAGATTGATAGGCTAGCTCTTCTCTCTCCAATCTCATTTAGAGTTTGGTGAATACTCGGAGGCAATCTACCGGGTGATTCAACCGTCAACGCAACTCCGGATCTTCGAGAGGTTTTAGAGAACCTCTAGGTATGATCGTCTTTACAATTGTTTGTTTATTCTAATGCATGTTAAACAATTAGGATAAACAAATACATGTCTATATGAAAATCGAAGAAAATATGAATACTACGATCCTATATGTTTATAAATTTTCGAAAATATATACATACTATGGGGCACGAAATCCAACAAAAAGAAACCATCTTGGAAGGTGAATCATCTACTATATACAATTTTCATAACAAAATCTTGATATTTCTAAATGATGTCTTTTGTTTTCACCTTGTTTGGGTAAGTATGTCATTTCCAAATGACATTTACAAATCTCATCATTTGATTTTGCTTTGTTTAAATAAACCTTGGAAGTTGGAATTTTCAAATTCTATGTATATGCCTACTATACCTACTTCTATTATCTTTAGAGGTTGAATTTGGTCAATTATCAAAAGATGGACATGTTTAGTTGATTATTGAACAGAATAAGATACATCTCACTCTTCAATTTTTTATTATTATCATTGATAAAGTAAAGATGGAGGGCATGTTTAGTTGATTCTTGAACATAATAAGCAATATCTCACTCTTCAACTTTTTTTGATCTTTGATAGAGTAAAAGAAAGGGTGCAAGAGGTGAGAAAATTAAACAAAGAAAGCTGAAATCAAAAACAAAAAAGATAGATAAGAAGTCTGTCACACCATACATAAACGATTTGTCCAAAATATACCCACAAGATGTAGGTATACCAGAAACAAATCCCACTCTTCAACTTTAAAAATCTTGATTATGCTCTTTTACCTAAACTAAACAAACCTCCATTATGTTCTTCTCGGCGATACAACTCCCCACAAACCCAACCAATGAACCCCAAACCACTCATTCCCCATCCAAAAACCACTTTACTAACCCAACCCTAATCTCCAACCTCCAAAAATAACCTTATTCCCCAAAACTACCACCTCCAAACTCCAAGGATCACTCACTAAACCAACCACAAAACCTTAAAACCCCGATTCCCACACCACAAAATCAAGATCCGAGAAACCCCTAACTGGAAAGGGGAAGAGGGAGTTATTTGAAGAGGAGATAAGAGGTGGCGGATCTCGAGGAGGTATCATATCTCAATGGCAGTGGAACTCAACAGAGGTCGTAGGGTTTGACGGCAGCAATAACGATGAAGGGGTAGAGGTTGCGAGATTTGGGGTGGAATTTGGTGTTGAAAATTGATGAAACAATTACAAATAGATTCATGTAATATAACAGTTACATATGTCGAATAAATATTCCGTAAGGATCCAGATAAAGCCAACGTACAAAATCATGTATATGAAAACAACAAAAGAAGGAATAGTGATGAGAGACGACCTTAAAAATCAAGCCGTCGGAAGGCGACTTGCCTCCTACCCTTTCAGTCTCCTCTTCTTTCTCTCTCCCCTTCTCCTTGTATTTCAGAGAAAATACCGGCCCACATACCAATGCGTTTGATGGTCTGCCGGTTTTCTCACAGGGTAGAACGATCTCATCGTCGATCAGGCACACACCGGAGTCGACTGACCACGTGAACAATGCGGAACCTCGCAAGAATCGATCGCAGGAGAACTCTAGATTTGGTGATCGAAATCGTCGGAGAGGGACGGTTTTTGTAGAGAGAGGATGAGAATAAAAACATGTGTATACAGGAAGAAACTAACTGCGATATATATATATATATATATATATATATATATAATTTTGTAACCGTCAAGGACTTAATTGCAAAAAACAATTAACATGAAGTCTAAAAAAGATACACCCATCAACCCTAAGGCTAAAACCTATAATTTCCCCCAAAACCCCCGCTGCATCGTCCCGCACCAGACGGGCGCTCGCGCACCCATGTGTGGAGAATTCTCTCCTCTTTCCACCTACAAAGGGTCAAGTGAAGAGAATGTTTATCAACATCCACCAACTTTTTTAGATTCACCAATGTGGGACTAAAAGTGAGGTGAACACATGACACATTGGACAATAGTTCTCATCTTCAACTCAACATTGGATTTACTCAATTGAGTTATTCATAGGCCTAATCCAAACTCAATAATCCAACAATCCTCCACAAATCCATTGTTGATAGAGTGACCAAACCTTGCAGCTTAGTACTTTCAGTAATGGTACCTTTCGGGTTTGAACCACAACCTGAGTCCTTCAACTTTACCCCCACAGGAACTAAGTGAAACAAAATCTTGAACTTGAACCTTTTGTGTGGAGATGTCCATTGAGACCAACAGTAAGTAGGTTATGCTGCAATCGACAGGGTTGATGTTTTATGACCATGTATTTGTATCCTGTTTCATAAATGCTTTCAAGGAATGACCATCATTCCTCTAATTGCGGTCACACAATTGCATTCACATAGTTGGGCTTCTCTAAAGATGCACTGCTAACATCTTGTCTTAAAGACTTGAAATCATTCAGAGTCTACACTCTTACTAAACTTGCAGTTTCATCAACATATCCATTCTTTGAGGGTATTGACACAGATACAATGTATGACCTACAATGTATCACCAATTAGTTGCTCTGGACTCACTCAAGAACTTGTTATTACCACATTGAACCAACTTCGTGGGAACTCCACTCAGATTGGTTGGGTTGCCATTCTAGATGAGTCATGAAATGAGTCTCAGTCTCAACCCCAACTTGGATTTTACAACTTGAGCTAGATCAAGTCCTTTGGTAAAAGGATCAACTGTATTGTCTTTGGTACCAACAAAATCAACAGTTATCACCATTTCCGAGATTAATTCCCTTACAGACTTCAGTCTGACTTGGATGTGTCTCCTTTGTTTGTGGTTATACTTTGAGCTTCTTAGCTTTGCAATAGTAGTCATACTATCACAATACACAGATATTGCAGGAACTGGTTTGCTAGTCATTGACAATTCAGAAAGGAGTCATTTCAACTAGGGGTGAGCAAAACCAGATATCTGAATTTTCGGATACCCGAAATATGGTTATCTGGTTTTCCGGATCACCAAAATACCATTCCGAATCCGATCCAGATCAAACTGGATATTTGGATTTCGGGTATCCGAAAATTCGGATTTTTGTTTCCGGATATCCGGTTATTGTTCCTATAAATACCTGGATAATTTTTCACACGTTCTCTAAGTTTTGCAATCCAAATTTCAGTCCAAAATAATAATAAAAAATACTATATCAATAATTATGCAGGGATAAAGAAATCATAATCACCAAAACATTTACAAAACTGATTCTCCACCACAAACACGAAATGATCAAATGATTCGTAACAAATAAAAATCACAAAGTCAATTTGGAATTCAGGAGTCCAATACAAAGTCAATGTTCTTACAGTAATGTCGGAGTTGGAGAGGAAGGGGACGATGGACTGGAGAGGTTAGGGCTCGGTCAGATGAAGAGGGATTCGTGGAATCCGGTTATTCGGATTTGACAAGCATTCATAATTCGGATTCGGATATCCAAATTCTCTACAGGTTTGATCTGAATCCGATCCGAAAAGGAGGGTAGAAAATCGAATCGGATACCCGATCTGGATTATTAGGGTCGGATATTCGAATTTTCGAATGTAATAAATCGGATACCGGATCGGAAAATCGGATATCTGAATTTTTGGATTTTTTGCTCACCCCTACTTTCAACCATTTAGCTTCCATTCCACTTTGTATCCAAAACACAAAGTTCAGCCTCAAAAGTAGATCGAAACAATATGGTCTGTTTTGTAGACCTCCAGGAGACTGCGCATCCACAAAGAGTAAAAACATACCCTGTCATACCGTTACTCCTAGAGTTTTTGGCTATCCAGTTGCATCGATGTACCCTTCTAGTACACTTGGGGATTTCCCATAATACAGTCCAAGGGTAGGAGTACCCTTCAAGTACTTAAGTACTCTATCCAAAGCCTCCAAATGAGTACGATCAGAGCAACGTGTGTATCTACTAAGTTTGCTCACTGAGATAAAATATCTGGTTGTGTGCAATTTGCAAGATACATCAAGCTACCTATAATATGAGAATATCTCAGTTGTGAAACTGGAACACCACTCTTGTTCTTGTACAAAGGTTTTGATGAATCATATAAGGTTTTCACAGATCTACAATTTGTATAGTCAAATCTCTCAAAAATCTTCTAAACATAATGAGATTGAGATATGAAAATATCATCAACTGACCTAATCAGTTTGATACCCAAGATCACATTTGCAACACCCATATCCTTCATCTCAACCTTTGTTCTCACTTCCCGAAGCTACAAATCCTTCAGGTTGGTCCATATAAATTTCTTCTTCAAGATCACCATGAAGAAAAACAGTTTTTACATCCATTTGATGGATCGTAAAATTATATACAGACGTCAATGCTAAAAGCACTCAGATAGTAGTCATACGAGACACTGAAGAATATGTATCGAAATAGTCTATTCCTTCATTTTGTTTAAACCCCTTGGCAACTAATCTGGCTTTATACTTATCGATGAAACCATCTGGTTTTAATTTCTTTTTAAATATCCATTTACAACTGATCGTTGAACAACCTGGAGGAAGATTTACCAACTCTCGTGTCCCATTAGAGACAATAGAGTCAATTTCGATCTTAACTGCATATTTCAAAGGCTTTGCTTCAGATGAGACATTGCATCCTTGAAAGTGTTAGGACCCTCGATGTGGTATGTGATAAAATCACTTCCCAAATCCTTGGCAATTCTAGAACGTTTGCTCTTCCTCGGTTCAATTTCAACTTGAGTTTGAGAAGACTCAAAATCGGCAATGAACAAATATGCCCCCGACGTTTGTCATCATTTCCACATGCTCGTGGATGGAACTGGATGTAGATGGATCAACTGAAGAAGAAACTTGTTGAGGAACTCCAAATTTCATGGGAAATACATCCTCAAAAAATGTGAAATCACGAAATTCAACAATTGTGTTAACATCTATGCCAGATATCTCGGACTTGATTACCAAAAATCTATACACATAGCTATTAATCACATATTCGATAAATATTGTATCAACAGTCTTGGGACCAAGTTTTTTCCTCTTATGTTCAGGGATTAATACTTTTGTAAGACAACCCCAAACTCTAAGATATTTAAGGCAATGTTTTCGACCACACCAGAGTTTGAATGGACTATGCTCCTTATGTTTTTGGGGAACTTTATTCAGAACATGGTAATCCATATTCAAAGCTTCTCCGCACATATATTTGGGTAATCCTGAACTCTCTAATAATGCATTAACCATATCAGATAATGTTCTATTTTTTCGTCCAACAATTCCTTTAGATTGTGGAGAATACGGTGCCGTCACCTTATGAACTATGCCAGAATCCTGACACACTTGTTCGAATAGGTTAGATGTATATTCACCACCTCTATCGGATCTCAACCTCTTAAGTGTCTTTTCAGTTTGTGTCTCTGCCTCATTCTAAAAAATAAGGAACTTAGACAACACTTCATCCTTACTTTTCAGAAGATAAACATAGCAATACTTTGAACTATCATCAATAAAAGTGATAAAAAATTCACAAGTATCATTAACATGTCATTAAATTCACAAGTATCAGTGTGTACTAAAATACTAGTATTTCTAGTCACAAAATGAAACAGTCTTTTCAGTTGTTTAGCCTGTACACACACTTGACATTTTTTATTCTCAATAGCATACTTAAGAATCATATTTAAATTTATCATTCTTTTCAAACATTGATAATTCACATATCCTAAAAGTTTATGCCAAACATCACCAGATTCAATGGAATAAACAATAGGAGAAGACACATCTTTAACATAAATAACATTGCGATTATAAAAAGAAGGTACAACATGAATTAAAAAAACACCACAATACAACTACCCCTTGCCCTTTAAAAGTACCAAAAAGAGTAATCACAACTTTGTTACATTTAAAAGTCAGTTCATAACCCTCGACTACCAGACACGGACCACTAATAATATCGCGACGAACAACAGGCACATGATGTGTCCTGTGTAGTGAAAGAACTAGTCCTGAAGGTAACTTCAAGTCGATACGTCCAATTCCAAGCACCTTTGCAACATTCCCATTGGTCATCACCACATATCTACGGTCAACAGGCTGGTAAGAGACAAACATGGACTTGTCAGCACATACATGCACATTAGCCTCAATGTCAACCAACTACTTACGTGGTTCATAAATGGAAAAAAAACTTGAGGATTAACTGAAACAAAATTACTGTTGGTCTCGTCCACCCCAGTCAATACATTGACCTGTGGAGTCGATTCAGTGATACCTTGTTGGCATTTGACTTCTTGGAAGGACAATCCTTAGCCCAGTGCCCAACTTGTCCACAATTCCAACACAGTTGGCTTTTTCTGGATTTTGGCCTTAGGTTTTATCTTATTAGAAGATTGTGGTTTTCCTTTAAAATGTGACTTAGATGACGATCCAATTAATACGTTTGCCTTTGGTTGGAACTCTACAAGCATCACTGGTTTTTCACCCCGATGTTCCTCTTTGATTTCAATAGCAACCATGAGGTCATCCATGTCAATTTTCCTCTCCTATGCTTTAGAGACATACCGAAGTCCTCCGAGGATCGAGGGAACTTCTCGATAATTGACATTACCAGAAACTTCTCAGGAAGCTTCATGTCAGCATCTTTTAAGTCGTGGATTAAGATCATAAACTGATGAACATGTTCAATAACTGACTTGCCTTCCACCATTTGAAACTTCAGGAATTTTCCAACATAATACTTTTCATGACCTAAGTCCACAATGTTGGGGTTATGGGATCCCAACGAATTCCTTGGTGGTTATGGGACCACCCATATAGATGAGGGGTTGTTGTCAAGCAATCTCTTACTACGTCTCGTGGGTCTAGAGGCCTAGGTGCTTAACCGCCCAACTCACTGGCACCAATGTGCAACCCTTCATGTCCACCCGACGCTTAGTTTGAGGCTATGCACTGCCTGAGAATGGATTATATTGGAAGTTGTCCCCTCACTAACAACAATTGCTTTTAGTGAGTGATAAAGTCACATGCCATAAGTCCTTCATTTGGTATCAGATCGGAGTCTCGAGTTCGAGTCACACCCTGCACAGGAAAGAAATTTTCTAGGGAGGATTGTTGGGGTTATGAGACCCCAACGAATTCCTTGGTGGTTATGAGACCACCCATATAGATGGGGGTTGTTGCCAAGCAATCTCTTACTACAACTCGTGGGCCTAAAGACCTAGGTGCTTAACCGCCCGACTCGTTGGCACCAACGTGTAACCCCTCATGTCCACCCGACGCTTAGTTTGGGGCTCTGCACTGCCTGGGAATAGACTATATTAGAAGTTGCCCCCTCACTAACAACAATTGCTTTTAGTGTAGTGGTAAAGTCACATGCCATAAGTCCTTCACACAGTATTATATTTTTTATCCAACTCATCCCACAAATCCTTTGTAGTACAAGGACAGAGGAGGAGGAACTATATACATCGAAGAGCACGTTGGACAGAGCCAACAGAATGCACTCTCGACATAATCTGTCTTTCTCTATCCACAACTCTTGTGCTGCTTTGATTTTGGGATCTTCAGTTTCAGAAAGTGGAAAAGTCTTTTCAATTACATCAACCGAACCAATAGCGGTCAACTAGATTTTCATACGTTGTTGCCAATGTTTGAAATTTTTCCAGAATTTTTTTCTTGCATGCCCGACATGTCCCTTTTTGGTGCAAACGAATTATTAGACGACATAATAAATATTTTCTCTGAGATTGATGAACAATTATAAATAGATTCATGTAATATAATGAGTTACATATGTCGAGTAAAATATTCCGTAAGGATCTAAATAAAGCCAACGTACAAAATCATGTATAGGAAAATAACAAAAGAAGGAATAATGATGAGAGACGACCTCAAAGACCGATCCGTCGAAAGACGAATTGCCTCAGAGAAAATATCGGCCTACATACCAGTGTGTTTGATAGTCTGCCGATTTTCTCCCTGGATAGAACAGTCTCACCATCGATCAGGCGCAAACCGGAGTCGACAGACCATGAGAACATCACGGAACCTCGCAAGAATCGATCGCAGGAGAACTCTGGATTTGGTTATCAGAAATCGCCGGAGAGGGGCGGTTTTTGTAGAGAGAGGATGAGAATAAAAACGTGTGTATACAAGAGGAAGCTAACTGTGATATATATATATATATATATATATATATATATATATATATAATTTTGTAACCGTCACAGACTTAATTGTAATTTTTTTTTAACATGAGGTCCAAAAACTCACGTTGCCTCTTCCCGCCCCTGAGGGGCACGCGCTCGTGTGTGGAGAATTCTCTCCTCATATCTTTTCACCTACAAATGGTTAAGTGAAGATGATGTTTATCAACATCCTCTAACTTTTTAGATTCACCAATGTGTGACTAAAAGTGAGGTGAACATATGACACATGGGACAATAGTTCTTATCTTCAACTCAACATTGAATTTACTCAATTGAGTTATTCATGGGCCTAACCCAAACTCAATAATCCAACATGAATTAAGGTGGGGATTTGAAAATTCCACCTAAAAAGTGGAAATGTTTTTGTCACTTTTGTATGGTGTTGAAATTTCCAATTTTCCACTTGGAATTTACAAATTTCAATATTCAACCTACTAAACATGATATTTACAAATAACGTATTTTGAAAGTGCACAAAATTTGAAATTCTACGTATGGCATTCAAACACACACTAAGAACTCGAGTTATTTTATTTGTACATGAGTGAGTTGTGACTTTTTTTCAGAATTCTTACGTACAAAAAAGAAGGGATTCATGAACCATAACATTTTCTTGTTTGTATACATCCTCATTATACATATATGATTTTGAGACGGTGAAACTTAAAGTGCATGTGCGTAGCACGTACCATCTACTAGTAGTAGTAAATACCGAATCTGAATCCGTGATTCTTAGTAAATATAATTAATTTTAACTTATGCCTAATCCACTAAACCCAACTTACATGTACAGTAAAATTTGGTTATATGCCGTGGGTTCAAATGGGGCCAGCCCATTGGTTAAAGAATTTTGGGCCAATCTGATCCTCCGTTGCTAATCTCAATAGTTCAAACGTGGAAGATCTAGAACCTTAACTGTAAGCCTATAACCTCCTAATATCATGGCACTTTTACATCATTTTGGATATTCTGAAATAACGCGTTTTTTATTTAAAAATATGCAATTTTCAGATAATAATTAATAGAACATTTCAATCCTATAAAGATGCTTGTCGTTTGAAAAGTTCCAAATAATGGATTATAAATCTACATCTTTTGTTGAAACGGAATTCTCAACAAATGAAGTAATACCTCTTTTTTCTTCTCAGAAATGAATAATTAAAAGTTTCAAATCTTTAATATCAGAAAGACATTTTAAAGATTAACATCCAATTCAAAGAATATATTTTGAAAATATATTATTACATATACTACAGTATTGGCCGAAACTTAAAACTAATTTTTTTAACACAATGACCACCGATTAACCTTAAATAAATTACTAATGCAAAAAAAAAATCAAGGTGGGGGGGGTTAAGAAGGGTTCTCTCCTCTCGTCTCCTCTCCCCCCTCCAGAGGCGGCAGTCCAGTCCAGTCCAGTCCAGTGGAGACGACGACCCAAAACCCCATCTCCATCCCCAATTCCCATGTCTCCTCTCTCCCATGCCCACTAACCCTTCCCTCCTCCACAGGCCCATCCCCACCCTCCCCCTCCAATCCCCCCTGATGTGGCGCACCCTCGCTACCAGACTCCCCCGCAACTCCCTTTCCCGGTCCAAACCCTTCCTCACCTCCATCCCGATCCCCTCCCAATTGGGTCTCCTTCAAAATCCCATCTTTACCTCTTCCCTCGCCGCAATCCGGAAAGATCCCCTCTTTCTCCGGAACCCTAGAGGTCTCGCGAACGTCGCCGAGGCTGTTTCGTCCACCGACGCCGATGACGACGTCTCCGCCGCTGTCGAGATCCAGGGCTTGCTCGAGCAGCTGGTTAGGGACGAGAAGGGGGAGAAAAGTGAGGAGGTTCTCGAAGAGGCGAAACCGCCGAGGAAGCCGAGGAGGGTTGCTAAACCGCAGAAGGACTACGGAGGGATGAGCCACTCTAAGTACGTCGGGTTGCGGAAGCGGCAGGTTAAGATTGAGACGGAGGCATGGGAGCAGGCCGCGAAGGAGTACCGCGAGCTCTTGAGCGATATGTGTGAGCAGAAGTTGGCCCCCAATTTGCCGTATATGAAGTCGTTGTTTATGGGGTGGTTCGAGCCTTTTAGGGATAAGATTGCTGAGGAGCAGAAGCTGTGTAGGGAGGGCAAGAACAAGCCGACGCACGCCCCGTACTTTGTTCAGCTTCCCGACGATATGATGGCTGTCATTACGATGCATAAGCTGATGGGGATGCTTATGACCGGTGGCGATGGTTGCGGGAGCTGCCGGGTTGTTCATGCTTCTTTGCACATTGGAGATGCTATTGAGCAGGAGGTGAGGGAAATTATTATTGCTACTGACATTTGGTGTTGTTTTTGATGACTTAAAGTTGGTTGTTTCGTGTTCTCTTACCTTAGGATGCGTATAGTATGTTCTTAGAATTTATTGGACATGGAGGATTATTAGGTTTGAAGTGCCTATTTTGGTATTTGAGGTTAGGGATTTGATACGGTTTGCTAATTGTGACATTGCAGTCAGTTTGTTGGTTTTAGACTTTTAGTTGTGGCGCTAGACAATGCATTTTGTGCAAGTTAGGAGTGTTCGATACATATCTTGTAATGGTTACATTGTACTTTTTGGCAATACTATTGTTCATCTTAGGTTTTGTGTCCAACATGTGTTTGTGTTCTGGGATTTATAGTGTTTTATAATAGTGTAATCAACTCTTTAGTTTTAAGTCTTGGACTGGAACATACAATTTTTTGATAGATATGTTCGTTTCATATTTGCCTATAATTGGGTTGCCTGTCAGGCAAGGATCAGGAGGTTTATGGATAAGCCAAAGAAAAAAGGTGGGAAGAAAGAGGATGATGACGATGATAGTTCTGTTACTCGGGAGCAAGAAAATCTAAGAAAGAAAGTAAAGGAGTTGATGAAGAAGCAAAGGTTGCATACAGTAAGGAAAATAGTGAAACAACATGATGACACAAAGCCGTGGTCTCAGGAGAATCAAGCCAGGGTTTGTGTGGAATTTAACTGTTCTGATTAAATTTTGTTAAATGATTTCTGGTGTCAAGCTGATGTTATTTTTTGTTTCTTCAAGGTGGGAAGCCGTCTTATTGATTTGTTGATACAAACTGCTTATATACAACCTCCTCTAAGTCAAACTTCGGATAATTCAGTTGATATTCGACCAGCCTTCAGACACAGACAAAAGGTCATCTATTTTGAGGAAACGTAAGATATTATGTTTCTCTTTCCCGCCTAGTATTGCGATGTATAGTTAGTCGTCTTTGTTTTCTTTAGTATTCAGATATATTATTTCTACGTAGTCGATGGACATAGAAATTGAGCATAGATTGTCATTGCTCAGGAAGCACAGCAGGCGTTATGGGGTGATTGAATGTGATCCACTGGTACGGCAAGGACTAGATAGAACTGTAAGTGCAGTAAATACATTGAAAGTTCTGTTGTGTAGTTTCTACTCAACGACCACTTGCTAAGTTTTCCCTTGTATCAAGTATACTTTATTGAGTACATATGCTACAATTTATAATCTGTAAACTGAATCGGAAATTGTTTCAGCCACGGCATATGGTGATCCCTTACACCCCAATGTTGGTTCCTCCCATCGATTGGACTGGGTAAGGTTGCATGTAATTGTATTTCTCAAGTCTGTCTGGAACTTATTTTTAAGAGTAAACTATTGTTTTATTGTGTTTCTCTCTGTTTTGCTAATTAATCACCATTCAAACATGCTACTACTCTTCTTATTCTTGAAGTAGTATGAAAAATGCTCAAAACAATGTTGGAGTCGGAATTGAATCTTGTAGAAAACACTAATTACTTGTTCCCTTAAATCTGTTTCATATAACATGAAGTTATTGATGTTTTGAAATGACAATGTTCTTGGGCTCAATGGGATATCTGTCATCATATTTCATTTTCATGTCACCTTTTTCCATTATAACAATGGGATAATGATATTTCTTTTATATTCACTTCGATGATATCATTTGTCATTTCCTACGTTCAGGTGGGCGGTCGCCTAGGCGAATAGGCAACCACCCCTATGGAGACCACCCACACCTGTCGCCTAGGCGACTGTTAGCACCCGATGGATCCTCTCCGGACGGAATCACGAATGCGATAACCAACTACAAACACGATATGATTAGTGCTTTTCGAGTGACACCAAACTCCATACAAATACCATAACCCAAACTAAGATTTTATTATTCAAAATGATGATTATACAAATACAAGTTATGACCTATTTATAGGCTACAACAACCACTCCAACTCAACTAACTCTAATTACTAAAACTAACTCTAACTCTAACTACCATGTGACCTCTAAGCATCCAGTCACATTGTGCCACCTCATCAATCCTCATCAAATGTATAAGACCAATTACAATTTGCCACGCCACTTATTTATTTTGACCGCTATCAGCGACCATGTGCTGTGCACAGCACTGAGCACTGCTGTGCACACGTTTGTCTTCTTCCCTCCTTTCGCTGGAGCACTGTGCACTGTTGGTGCTCTTCTTCTTCCCTCCTTTAAAGTGGTTAGGGTTTGAGGGAGAGATTAGAGAGGGTGGCGGCTGGGTTAGGGTTTGGGGGAGAGAGGGTTATATAGTGAGTGGCTTTAGGGTTTAGGTGTGATGCAATCTTGGCCGTTAATTTTCTTTTCTTTTTTTACCCCCTATCCTACCTCTCTTCCATTCCTATAAATTCCTAGTGGGTTGATGATTTAAGTTTAGTTTTTATGCCCAAACATGTAAGATATTTTTTCTATATTTTTGTTGTATTTTTCCTGTTTTTTTCAAGTTTTTTTTCCTAATTGTTTAAATTAAAACATTTTTTTTTAAAAAAGCGCCTAGGCGACTGGGCAAGGCCATTCACCTAGGGTCGCCTAGGCTTTACCTGAGCACTGGTCATTTCTTTTTTCTATCTTAAGAGTTTGTCGTTTAGAACAATTAAGTGATTTTGATAGATGCTGCTTTAGTAATCATACTCAAGTATATCTTTATCTTAATTTTCCTTTACAGGTATGACAAAGGAGCTCATTTTTTCTTACCGTCCTACATAATGCGGACACATGGAGCTAGACAGCAACGTGAGGCAGTCAAAAGGGCTTCAAGGGAACAAATGCAGCCAATTTACGAGGTTCTGAAATTTGTATTCCACATTTATTGTTGAAAACTGGGTTTTGATGTACATCTATCTTTATATTCTAGTTCAGTTGCACCGATAAAAATCTAGTAAGTTGCATATTTTTCTTTAAACACAATAATCTGTATGCTCAATCTGTTGGTTTTAAGATGTATATTAGGGTTATAATGTTTTCTAGAAGGGGTGCGATGTATATCCTAGATAATCAGACGACACATTCATAATATTACACTAGTAGAAAACCTATAAAGAATGAATATATAGCAAAGTAGTTATATTGTAAAATGCTTTGCTCAATGGCAGATCCATGTTCAGTAAAACCATTTTCTTTGTAGGCCACCTTCATGAATCATGCTTCTTGTTCCAATATAATTTACTGGAGCAAATGTTGTGCTTGAAATTCTCAACGTGTATGACTTTTTAAACATTGCTATGCAGGCACTTAATACACTTGGCAATACCAAATGGAGGGTTAACAAGCGGGTGCTTAGTGCTCTAGACAGAATATGGTCAAGTGGAGGCCGGCTTGCCGACTTAGTTGACCGTGAAGATGTGAGTTTTATGCACCCGATGGCTCTCCCTTTTCTCCCTTTCGGCACTTCTATGAGTATTTATTTATTTGGTGAATAGTAAGATATTAATATATTAATTATTTTTCAAATCGGACTAGTTAGTCTCAAAACTTGCATACAAATATCATAACCAATTGTGTCCCGACTTTCTGATGATAAGTTATGAGTACCGTGCTCTTTCTTTTGTTGCATAATTGCATCTTGAGATGACTCCAGAAAAAAAACATGAATATATTGGTTATACTATGTTATTGTCAGACAATTTGCTTATTTTATGTTACTGGTTGCTCACTAGGTAAATTGATTTGATTAAGATGTTTAAAGTTAACTAACATTTAGGGTTGGAGGTCTCGCATTGGGACCGCTGTTATTACACATCTCTGTTCTCTCGGTCAAAGTGAAACTTCATTTTTCTTAAAACTAGTCTCTGTTCTTGGCTTATTTTTGCATGTGGTGGCCTATAACATACACATTTTAATGCTATTCTGGACTGTTTGTCTCCTTTTCCTTAAGATTTTTTTTTGATTGGTCTTACCTTGAGAAACTGTTTATCAACATATTTCTGCTGCACCTTGTTATATCCCATGTAATGTTCATGTCCCTGCCATGTAGTTTGCAATATTTATTTTCTGCTTGTACTCTTGTAGGTACCTCTTCCCGAAAAACCAGATACTGAGGATGAAGCTGAAATCAAGAGGTGGAAATGGAAAGTAAAATCAGCTAAGAAAGAAAATAGTGAAAGGCATTCTCAGCGATGTGATGTTGAACTTAAACTTGCTGTAAGGGGTTTAACATGTATTCTGCTCACGAAGTTGATTACTGTTTGGAGATCAGCCTGCTACCTTTATACTGCGATTCACTAATTTCCTCTTTTGAACAGGTTGCTAGAAAGTTGAAGGATGAGGAGGGTTTCTACTTTCCTCACAATATTGATTTTAGAGGCCGAGCATATCCCATGCATCCATATTTAAATCATCTTGGTTCAGATCTATGTCGAGGGATTTTAGAGTTTGCAGAGGGCCGCCCCTTGGGAAAATCTGGGTTACGTTGGTTGAAGATACATTTGGCAAATTTATACGCCAATGGCGTGGATAAGTTATCACTTGATGGCAGGATAACCTTCACGGAAAATCATGTTGATGATATATTTGACTCAGCTGATAGGCCTCTTGAAGGTAAACGTTGGTGGCTAAGTGCTGAAGATCCGTTTCAATGCTTGGCTGTTTGTATTAATCTTGCTGAAGCCTTAAGGAGTTCTTCTCCTGAAACAATGATTTCATATCTGCCTGTGCACCAGGTACTCGCTCTCTCAGGAATCTTCCTAAAAATTTGAACACTTAATTTTCTACTTTAAATATAATCATTTTTTTGTTAACTAGGCTAACTCTTGTGTTCCCTTTTGAGTTATCATATGTAATGTCTTCTTTCATTCTTTCTGAACGGAACTGCCAAACCATACCATCTTTTTTTAAATCATGAACTGCCATATTGCATTGCCGTTTATATTCATTATCTTACTCCTTGACATTGTAGTTAAATTTTGGGCAGCTATTTTCTTGCCTTTTACTTACCGTGTAAACCTAGATGCTCAAATGAAAAAAAGAAGTTTTCCTACCTCCTAAACATCAGTGTTGTGCTCTTTTTATTTGAAAATATAAGTGATAGCCTTTCCCTTGCAGGATGGATCTTGTAATGGTTTGCAGCACTATGCGGCACTTGGAAGAGACAAGGTAAGAAGTTCTCTTAGAGGCTCACTTTCCTTGATAGTCTTTTCTTCTCTTCTAAAATTATCTTCTGTTTACCGTTATTTTTTTCTGACTTTATTTTTATTCTATTTTATTTGAAATGTACCAGTTAGGAGCAGCTGCTGTGAACCTTGTGGCTTGTGATAAACCTGCAGATGTTTACACGGGGATTGCCAAAAGGTGTCCATGAATTTTGTTTCTTTATTTGGATCCAACACTTCCATGGTTATTCCAAATAGCTGCCTTTTCTCTCTCAAGAAATACGAAATTACTATCTGTTCATACTATTCTTAAAATATAAGCAAGAAGTTTATCTGATCTAATTTTTATAGGTTGAACTGTTTGTTAATATTCTTATTATTTTTTTCATCGGTGTGTCTATTTGAACTGTTTGTTATGTTGCTACATAAATGTAGGGATGCTGTTACAGCCACCACAGGTTAACTTGGCACAAGCTCTTTTGACACCGATAGTATAGGATAATTGATCTACCATTCAAAAGAAAAAAGAATAGAACAATTGAACTGGAGAAAAAAAGTTATATATTTTCCTTTTAAGCCTTAATATGTAAGCATTTTGCTCTATCAAGGGCTAAACTTTTGTTTTTTTTTTCTTCTTATTCTCCTTTCTACCTTACTTGTACGCCGTTTGGCTGGAAATTTCCAAAGCTTCTCACGAGATTCAACTTTTTACCAGTTTCACTAAGTGTATTTGATTCGCTAACTGCTTCCTTTTTTTGTGCAATCATTAAACAGCTTTACATTGTTGTTTTGTATAAATTATAAAAGGGTGGAGGATCAAAGAATAACTTATTTGTGTTTTTTATTTTCGACTTAGAGATACATCATGTTTCTAATCTTGAATGCTATTTTCACGCAGAGTTCTTGAAATTATGTGTGAAGATTCAGAAAAGGATCCTGCAGAGTATCCAGATGCAATTCGTGCAAAATTTTTAGTTGGTCAGGTGGTTAATCCAAAACACCCTTAAATACTTGGTTGCTTAATGGTTGGCCATTTATGTGACAATACCAAATAAGATAATATCCATTGACTGTCATGCTAAACAAGTAACTTTGATGTTTTGGTTACACTAACGTTTATGATCGAACTCAGTTTTATAGTAATTCAAGAGTAAAAACTTGAGGTTATGCATAGACTTGCCTTGACAGAGAACATTTTTATATATTTGCTTTGGTCAATATAAACAAATTTGATTATTCATTTTTTTGGGTGTTTATTTAAATATTCCACCTCCCCCCTTCCCCTCTCTTTAGTTTAGCTATTGCTGTTCTTAACGGTTTTCCCATTGTCAACAGTATGTTTCTGGAAGCATCAATTAGAGCCATCCTTTCTTTTTCAATGGGGGTGAATTGTAGTCCCAATTTCTCAATCTTTGTTATGCTCTTTTTTGGGGAGCTCTTGTTTGCTAATTGCCTTAGGATTTGTCACTGCTCAACCACCATTAATTTATGTTGAGGTTTAGGGTGACGCCATCTAGTATTTTTTTGATACGCATAAATTATTGTGCTACCAATGATCTACATATTGTATTGTTTTAAGGACAAGTCCAGTAGTGAATTTCTATTCCATGTAGGTGGACAGAAAGTTGGTGAAACAGACAGTTATGACATCAGTTTATGGTGTCACCTACATTGGTGCAAGAGAGCAGATCAAAAGACGACTAATGGAGCGAAATTTTACCGATACTAGTGATTCAGAGGTTTTTTCTGCATCTTGTTATGCTGCCAAGGTAAAGCGAACCTCAAATATAACATCGATCTTAAGACATAAATTGAATAGACTCTTACCCCTCTATGCCTCGTCAGGTTACATTGCTGGCTCTTGAAGAAATGTTTCAGGCTGCTCGAGGTATCATGAATTGGCTTGGTGATTGTGCAAAGGTTTGTTTTCTGAACATGTGAAAAGTGGTTGTTTTTTAGTCAGAGTTAGATTACTCAATTATACTCTCTGACAATTGAAATTACGGGCTGTAATGGTTCATAAAGATTATTGACATAAGATTACACACATTTAAACTTGGACAGCTTATCGCTCTGGACAATCATCCAGTGAGATGGACCACACCTCTCGGATTACCTGTTGTTCAGCCTTACAGGAAAGTGGGGAGACATCTTGTAAGTTGTTCGAAATGCATCTTCCTACTATTGTCATATAGATTTGCCTTTACTACATCTCAGTTTTGCTATGTTCCTAAAGCTTCAGGAAAACGAAGTCATGTTCAGCAGCTCAATTTCTTAATTTTCTTTGTATGAACTCTGCAGGTTAAGACTTCATTGCAAGTTCTGACCCTTCAACGGGAAACTGACAAGGTTAGCAGTCATCCGGATCAAAATGACATTATAATCAAGTCCACTTATTTAAGAAAATACTTCTTTAAGAGTCCTGTTTTTCTGAACCGAAGAAATTACCCAACAGCATGTTTGTGTTTATTTCTTCTAATTTTTGCAACTCCAAACCTTTTAGTTTTCATTTTAAAAGTTGAGAAGCTCATTAACATATTTCTGGTTTGTGTTTGCTGTAAGAAAACCAAACTGAGTTACGTGTTCCTGATCTTTATCTGTACCTTTTAATTGTAGGTTATGGTCAAGAGGCAGAGAACAGCATTTCCTCCGAATTTTGTCCATTCACTTGACAGCTCACACATGATGATGACAGCAGTCGCCTGCAGGAACGCTGGGTTAAACTTTGCAGGTTTTGTTCTTTACTCAGCTTGGGCCAGGCGAGCACTTGTTCGTTGTATAACCATTTACATTTCTATTTGTTTACTGTGAATTTTTTTTCTTCCTCACTTCAGGAGTTCATGATTCATACTGGACGCATGCATGTGATGTTGATGTGATGAACAAAATACTCCGAGAAAAATTTGTGGAGCTATATGAGACACCTATACTTGAAAATGTATTGTATTATCTTCACTCTTATTCTCTCTTGATATTTACTTTGCTGATGCACACAGTTTGTGTATTTTAACCATCTGATTCAATTGTCAGAATTTTTAGTTTCTTGAAATTTGAGAAGTCGAATTCTTAGTCATTTCTGTGGGATGTCATTATGGGTTTTAATTTTTTTGATATCCTGACATCTCTCAAATTTATGTTATTTGCAGTTGTTGAGTAGTTTCGAGAAATCTTTCCCGTTACTCAAGTTCCCTCCTCTACCTGATCGAGGAGATTTTGACTTGAAAGAGGTCCTCAAGTCAACATATTTTTTCAACTGATAGTTGCCCGCCACAAAAACCTGGTATGACATTTACCCATTTGTGGTTCCATTAGACGACTAACCTATGGAACATAGTGGCTATGGCACACCGAGACCAAACTATGCTAAGTTGGGTGAATTGCCCACTTGTATATACCAAAGCTACTTACATTCCTGAAATAAAGAATGCATTCCAACTTGATCTGATGTCTTAAGGAGCCAGATGCACCGAAAGTGAGACATGATGTGAAGATTTCTGGTGCCTGTAGCGACCGAGTCATTTCGAAGATTACACTGGAAAGACCACGGTCTCTCACAGGTATATCTGGTCTGCCATGCGTTTTGAAGCATCAACAGACACAGTTGGGACAGTCCTAACCTGAACTCTGGAGGTGAAGTCTAGCATAGACACTACGTTTCAGATACCCTGAGCATGGTGTTTGAAGAGTGGTAGTCGGTAACAGGCAGTACTAATTCTTGTAACATTAGGAAAATATATATTTAGAATAATGTTGTTTTGTTATTTACTCACAAAATTGTGGATTTTTCTTAGAAATACTAGCCAAAAAGAATGCTCGGGATGTGTTGTTTTATTGATAATTTCCATGCTATTGATATGGTTTTGAATTCCCATGGAAGGGGATCATTGTAAAACTTTTTAAATATTGCTCATTATGGGATCGAATGGAATGAAGTGAAATTAATTTAGTAGTCACCATTGGCCATCTCTGCTATTGCGGGCGTTTCTTATGTGCATCGTGTTCATAGGTCATCTTCATTTGATGACCATTTTCCCATATTATCCCCCCTTTATTGATTTTTTTCTAAATATTTTCGGTAGAAAATTTTATCTGCTCACAAGTTAACATCATTTTCACACCTTTCAAGTTTCGGTTTGAGATTTGTTGGTATGAGTTTGCACCACAGCTGGTTAGTACTTCATTAAGTAACACCATGCTTATGTTTTTATTGAGTGCAAAACGCGAGGTATGTGGTTCTCAGCAATCTTACGGTAAAACTTATGAAGTACAATTTGACGTCAGAACTAACCATGTATAATTTCATATCAGACTGACAGATTCGGTATCCCAGGTGTGTAGAAGTGGATAAGTTGACGGGTTTAATATTTTGATAAACCAAAAGCTAATATTTTCTTCTTGGTGTTTTTACTCAACCAACTCCACTTGTTGCGAGAACCGCGTTAAAGCACACTTGTTCTGTCACCAAAGCCAGAGTCACAAATATATGCTATTTTAACCCCTCACGTAGATAGACAGATCCCAACCTACGTATCTCCCCTAGCATGTACGCCCCCTTTGCATGGTACCTCTTTTCCTCCACCAATTCCACGTCTAGATTCTTAACCGTGTCTTTCTGATTCCCCACTAATTCGACCAACATCTACAATTTTTTGGTCATCAGTTTTTGCCAGGTACGTGATGCCTACATTTTCCCTTCCATCTGTTTGTGTTCTACTTCTGTCCTGTTTCTTGGGAGTTGGTGAATTTCGATGTTTCGTTTTTTCTGAAGCAGCACCATTTTTTTTTGAGTTAGTTGGAGCATAAGGAAAACACCATCTTTTGTTGCATTTTGGGTCGGATTTCTTTCAAATTTTGTTGTTGCCCTTAAGCCAATTTGCCCCCATTTTCTTTTGTTTTTTGTTGTTATTTGGGATTGCACAAACACCCACATTTTGTTTTCGAAAAAAAGGTTCAGAAAATGAGCCTTTGGATTAATGAAGGTTAATAAATTCACCATTTCCTTCCTCAAATTTTTGTGTGCCATTTTTTTTAATAGAAATAGGCTACCTTTAGTATGTTATGTTTCTAAAGTAGGTTGAATACTTGCTTTGCAAGGTTTAAGGTCATAGATTTCAACTTCTGCAAGTGATAATTTATTGAGGAATTGTGTGGAAGCTGCAATTACAGTTATAAAGAATCCTTCCAGTTTGCAGAAGAGAAGTTATATATGTTTCTTTTTAGTATGTGTGGCTGTAATAGTAACAACATCTCTGCTGCATCATTATCATGGAGATTATATCTTTGTTTCACAAATATATTCCAACTTCACTCATTTTATGATCTTGTGTTTCTTTTGTATGAAGAAATATTAAGACTAAGGATTAATATCTTTTGGTTTCCCTCTTTTACAGATTGCCTTTGAAGAAATTAAGCATGACTACAGAGATACTAACAAGGATAGAGCTCGATTTAGCATATTCATCAGAGAAAGTGCTCAATCTTGACATGCTTCTGATGCAAGTGGCTAGCAGAGCAAGCGACCATGACACCTCTCAGCTCGATGATGAACTCATGTTTATTGAATTCGCGCAAAAAGAGTTCGAGTTCGATGTCTTGTGTGGGATCTTAAGTTCAGAGGTAACTGAGATCGATAGCTTCATGACACAACTTGAAGAAGATTGCCGCATCACACGAGAAACTACTTGGACTTCCAAATCTCGACATGTCGGTTGAAGAAATAAAAGAAAAATTGCGTGATGCTGAGGAGTCCCTGAAGCAATCACAATATCATGTCTTCGAGATCAAGGCACAGTTAGTGAAGTTTGAGAGGATTTTGAGTTTTGACAAGCGAAAAATGGGTAAGTGTAAGTCTATAAATTATCTTTTCAGGTATACAATCTAGTTACAATTTTAGGTTCTTAATTTTGGAATCTTTGAATGCATTGAGGTTAAATTAGCATCTGAATTGCGTATTTTAAGAAAATGCGATTTATATGCAACCTTTGATGAATTGGTGAGAGCTTATGGTTTTCAGGCAATGCCGGAGAAGAAGAATTATCTGATTCCAGCCAAAATGGCTCCTCGGATGTCGATTGGAGATCGCTGATGGAGAGACGCACTCTGCAGATGTTGGAGAAATCACTAGCAAGGGAACTTAATCTCGAGAGAAAGCTGTTGGAGTTACACAACAATGAGGATGAGTTCCGATTGAAGCTTCATTACGCGGAGCGCGAGACTTACTTCATTGAAGAAGCCATAGAATTTATTTCTGAGAAGCTGTTTGAGGCCGAAAATGCTGCTGTAGTCCTCATGGGGATATCGAAGGAATTTACAGGGAAGCTACAAGTAGTTCAGCTTAACTTGAACAGTTCAGTGTCTTGCGGAAGTTCACCACAATGTGAGAATAATCTCAGCAATCAGAACTCGACCGTTGACGAAGTTGATGCGCATAATTTGGATGATTTGAAGCTTATTCTGAAAGAGGCCGAGGATAAAAGCGTTGCCGCTCATTTAGAGGCATTAGCTTTAAGAGACAAAACAAACTTGCTTGAGAACCAATTGGCGGAATCTAACCTTCAGCTGCAAGATGCGAAAACATCGATAGTTGCAAGAATCGAGCGGCAAAAAGAGTTAAATACCGAGCTAGTCAACAAGGAAAATAAAATTGTGGACCTCAAAGAGAACATTTTCCAGACGGAAAGTAGGGCCAAAGACGCGGAAGATAAGTTTGTTATGCTGACTGAAACCAATCTGGTACTAAACAAAGAACTTGGTTTTCTTAAAGGCGATGGGGCGGAAAAGGCCGATTTTCTAGAGAGAAAGCTTGAGGAGTCTGATGCTCAGATAGAGCATGCCAAGGCATCGGTCGAGGCAATAGAGGAGCAGCAGAGCATGTTGTATTCGGCGTTCGGGGAAATGCAACATTTGATTGAGGAGCTGAAAGCGCAAGTGTCGAAAGCCGAGAAGAGAGCTAGGAATGCAGAAGCTAAGTGTAGTTTGTTGACTGAAACAAATTTGGAGCTTAACGAGGAGTTGGGATATTTTAGAGCTAGATTGGAGGGTCTGGAGAAATCTCTGCACAAATCAAAGCATGAGAAAAGCACAACCGCAAAGGATATCGGCGTCAGGACGAGAATAATTAGCGACTTAGTAATGCAATTGTCACTGGGGAGAGAGCACCTCCAGATGCAGGTTTTTCACTAATTATTTCTGATTTTTCTGTTTTCGTTGAGTCTGAGATGAAATAATAGTAGAACAAGATATTTAGACAATTAGAGTACATTTTTTGTTTTCATTATGCAGGTCTTTCACTAATTATTTCTTTTTTTATTGAGCTTGAGATGAAATAATAGAAGAACATGATATTTACGTAATCAAAGTACATTCATACAAGTGTTTTTTTTTTTTGGCGTAGAAGTTATCGCATATAACAAGGCTATATTTGAGGTGCACATAAGAAATTATACACAAACTCTAGTTTCAGATTACTTTATTGTGTATGTTGTGCATCTTTTCTGCGATTACTTGGAATTCATGGGGAAACATTATGATGTACTACTTAAAAATAAACAACCTTCAGAATGAACATTTAGAACTTTTGAAAATTCAACTTTATAAAATCTATTAGTGAATATGGAATCTCATTTAGTCCCTTCGCATCAATAGAGACCAATATATACATGCATTTCTGTAGTCCTTTGGGCAAAACAACTTGATATTGTGCTTGATAACATCCCTTGATCAATCTATACATTGTTTGGTTTCTAAATTGGTCTGGTTTCTTACAGATTATAAAATCTAAACCGGTCTGCTTTCTATTCTTCCGATTGCTTCAACTTTGATTTGATCAAATTAATTATTCTTCTACTGAAAATGAACTAGGAACCAATTGAAGATTTTTTCTCGTAACAAGAATAAACATTTAGATCTTCTTGACTATGTTTTGTTTTTAATTTCCTTTATGCAGTGTTAATTTGATGAAGGACGGTTTTAAACCAATTCTTACTTTCCCTGCAGATATCTGCATTAAGGAAAGAAAACAAGATGTTATTGGAGAGGTGCCGGAAATCAAATCCAAAGCAGGCTACTGAAGAATCTTTACAAGAGTCAGAAACGGAATTGTATCCTGCAAACCTTAAGGTAGACTAATCACCATACGTTCTCAACATTTCATACCTTAATTTTCCCCTGAATCAATACTACATTATGTCATTTTCGAACAATAAATAAACACATAGTATTTATCTTCAAAAATCCTTTACAAGGTCCCTTTTACTTAAGTATGGGGATCTTATAACAGCTATAAAACAAGCCATATTTAGAGCGTGTCACAACAAATGTTAATTAAACTTCTTACTAGTCAAAATACCTAGATAGAATGATTTTTTATTTGCCATGTTTATTTCTATCATTTATAACTCAATCATTCCTCTGTTTATGTTTCAGGTGGAAAAATCTGCAGGAACATCCATACATGAAGCCAACGAAAACCCGACGGTTCCCTCCAAACAAGAAACTACCAATTCCAACCCTATGCCTCCAAGAAATCTAGAGGTCTGGAAATTCAATTTGAAGTACATTATCTTGGCATTTTTAGTTTTGTTGATTTCAGTTTTTAGTGTATATCTACTTCAAATGAAGAATTCAGTATCTCAGTAAGGTATTGGTGAAGCTCTCTCTATCTTTCCTGCTCGTCACTTAAGATGAAATGCATCCAATTGTACTTCAACAAGTATGTTATGTTCTTGTTGGTACTTTTTTATTAAATGACTGTTACTGCATGTTTGAGGACAACTTCTTATTGACACTAATTGATGTGAAACCCTATTTACTTTGTTAATTCCTAGTCACGGTGATTGGTCATAGTAAATGACTTTCTAAACTGTTTGCATTTCTTATTTACAATGAAATGGTAGACGACTGAATTCACTAGTCAAATCGGAAACAATCTCTCTGACTCTGATTATGAGGAATAAGACCGCGTATGTTGGATAACTCTTACCTTGCGAGAGCCTCTATCTTGTGTTTAAGATGCCCATATTGGAGCCTAAAATAGGCACCGATTGTAAAGTATAAACTGCTGAAGAAAGGAAAGATGCAACTTTGATCTTTCAGCTACTATATATGGGGACTGTCTAAATTACACTTTATTTTTGCTGGGTATACAAAGAGCAATGAAGAAAATAGCTCTTCCATTTGTTCGGGAAAATATGCTATTACCACCCAAAAAAATTGGTTTTGTTTGATACCTGAGCTTAATGTGGCCAATCTCTCTGCTGATTTGAGTGGTATATTAATGCGATTGTTCTAAAAATATTTGAATATTTACTTGTATAGCCTAATCTTAATCTTTGGTGTTAATAAATCATAACACAAGTAGTGTGACTCAATGGTTGGTCTCCAAGTGAAATATACTTTGAGGTAACATGTTCGACTGCGGTGCAAACAAGGGTATGCTTAATTTGAATGACTATATAAATTTCAAAAAAAGAAAAGAAAAACCAATCCTGGTGGAATTTCAACACCAACTAATAAATATACCTCAAAGGTAGATGCTTTGACAATTTGAATTTGAAATAATCAAAGCCCAACCCAACAAACCTTTACCTACACATCAAAGCCTATCCTCAGGATGCAGCAAAGCTGGTTAAGGTTTGTGAAAACTTTCCGTCAGACACAAGTTCGAAATAAACGTTGTATGTAATGGGTCTGTGCAAACAGTACAGGCGACTTTCAGTTTAGGTACGTGGCTCGTCTAACCCAAGTGAGAGGAATGCTGGAAATTCTGCGTAGAAAAAAAAGGTTAATTACAGTTTGTCTTTCTGAACTATGTATTTGTATCACTTTGCATTTTTAAACTTTCAAACTTAACAGTTACTTATCATTAACTTTCATTTTGTAACACTTTGTCTTCTTAAATATCAAAAATTTATTATTTAACACATACTCCATTTTTTTCCCAATTTTTTGTTGTATCCCTAATACACTCCTAAACTATATTTACGGAAAAATTTAGATCGAAACGTGAATCGGATACGGTCGAAATTTGAGTCGGATTCAGTTTAAGTAGGTGGCTCGCCTAACCCAAAGTCAGAGGAATGCTGAAAATTCTGTGCAGGAAAAAAAAACCCTTTACCTACCTGAGTTTCCACTTTCCAATCCACGAGGACCCCACAAGCTTCCCTTCTCCACCACCACCTCCTCCAAATCCCTCAAAAGCAAACCCACCACCACCACCTCCCCTGGCTGAAGCAGATCCACGGCCGCATCATCCGGTGTAACCTCCACTCCTCCAACCACCTCCTCTCCCACCTCGTCCTCCACTCCCCCGACCCCAACCTCCTCCTCTTCAACGCCGCCCTCAAGTCCCTCTCCAAATCGCCCGACGCTTCCTTGCGCTGCCTTTGGGTCTTCCGGATCATGCGGGAGAGCAAAGGCGTCGTGCCTGATAGGTGGGGGTTTCGATTTTCGATGGAATTATGGGTTGGGAAACTTGAAAGGTGGGGTTTGGGCTGGAAATGTGAGAGTTTTCAGAGATTTATCGGTTTGCTTGGATGGTTAGTTTTTGCGTCAAAGGTGGTCTTTTGGGATTTGTTTGTGGTTAATTGAATTTGATTTCGATCATTGTTGCTAATTCTGACATATAAGCTGTTATTTATTGGAATCAAGGTTTTGGGATCTTCTCTAGTTAAAAGTGTTTGTTATTGGCACGCCTTGTTTGTGTCACATTGTTGCTTGGATTCAGATTTCAGGATTTCAATTTTGAGTTGTTTCCGACTTTGACTTACTCTTCAACAATAAATACGCTATTTGAGAAGTGATATGTGATTATTCTCTTCTGTGCGTTTTGATAGATTTACCTTCGCTCCGTTGCTTAAAGCTTGCTCCAATCTCGCTGACTTCTCCATTGGTCGTTGTGTGCATGCCAATGTCATTGTAGCAGGCCTTGACTTCCACTCCAGTATTTGAATTGGCTTAGTTGAGTTGTATGCTGGACGCGGGCATATGGGAGATGCACATCAGATATTTGATAATATCCTTCACAAAAATGTTATCTTATGGAACTTGATGATACGTGGGTTTTGCCGCTGCAAAGCCAATGATGTTGGAAGTGCATACCAGCTATTCAGGAAAATGACAGAAAGAAATGTTGTTACATGGAATACTATGATTGCCAGACTTGCTCATGTATCCCGAGATAGTGATGCTCTAGAGTTTTATAGAGAAATGTGGGAGGCTGGGTTCGAACCTGATGATGCCACATTGGTTACGATCTTGCCTGTTTGCGCACGCCTTGGGGCTCTTGACATTGCACTCGTATGCTGATATGACTCAACTCTTCAAGAAGTTTGTTAATGTGGGCAATGCACTAATTGACATGTACTGCAAGTGCGGGGATTTGGAAAGTGCTACCTCTGTCTTCTCAAAGATGCCAAAGAAGAATGTGGTTTCATGGAATGCTATGATCTCAGGACTTGCTTTTAATGGGAAAGGCACGACTGGTATTAATATGTTTGAGGAGATGAGAAAGCAGGGTTTTGTACCAAATGGAGTTACTTATATTGGTGTTTTGGGGTGCTGTACTCATGCCGGGCTGGTTCAAAAAGGATGGGACTTTTTTAATCTAATGGTTAAAGATAATATAATCGAGGCAGGGATCACTCACTACGGTTGTATGGTTGATCTGCTTGGTCGTAGTGGGCATATTACCGAGGCTCTTGCCTTAATCAGGGACATGCCAATGAAGCCAAATGATGCAATTTGGGGTGCACTACTCAGTGCATCTAAAACCTACAGTAATCTCAAAGTTGCTGAAGTTGCAGCCCAGGAGCTCATACATCTTGAGCCCTGGAATTCTGGCAATTATGTGTTATTGTCTAATGCTTAAATTTGAACAGTGGGATGAACTGGAAAATGTGAGGCTGATGATGAAGCAAAATTATCTCGCGAAGCAATTTGGACGTAGTTGGAAGAAATCTTGATGAAGTTCATATTGGATATATTGTTTTCGAAAATCAGATGACATTCGTTGAGCCAGCCTGATGAAATGGCTATTTTACATTTGAAATGACTTTTGAATCAGGGGCCTCATTACCACTTTTGGTCATACAACTGAGGATTACGTCAAGAGATGACAATTTTTTTACTACTTCCAATATCTACCACAAACAAAGATGTAAAGAAAGCTCTCTGTTGATTTCGCTAGATACCATTTGCTAGTGTAGTCTTAAGTAGTAAATCAAGATTTGATTGAGTTACTTTAGTTGACTAGTAGTGCTTCCATTCTATCCGTCATCTTCCCCCCCCCCCCCCCCCCCCCCCCCCCCCCCCAAATCTTATGAACATCTTATTCTATCACAACAAATCTACACTTCTCGTCTTTGCCATTTATAATTGGTAACATACATCTAAGTTCGTTTGGTTGTTGTGAATTCAGGCAGAATACTTATGGCTTACATCAAACTGTTTCAGTTATTTGCAGAAAACCAGGATAAATGAACAGAATTGTTGTTACACACATGAGTACATGACTTGTTAACACCAAGTCTCCAATACCAATAAAAAAAATAAAAAAATAAAATCGTGAACTCGAATTGTGACCAATTGAGTTTTTAATTCTTCATTCTTAGGGGTAGTCTGGAACAAGAGTGGGTACTTGTTCAGATCTCATTTCAGTACTTCTTAGTGACTCTAACTTGAACTTCTGCATTAGGCTTGGCGATGGAGTGGAGCTCAACTTGTCCTATGAATTTAAGCGATGATTCCGCCTACACAACTACCTTCTTGCTGAGGCTTCTCCCATGTTTCAATGGTTTGGAGTTGGAGGTGAGGAAAACTATAATATGTCCTATTCTTGGTCGAAGAAGATCGATTAGATGTGGATCTTGATTCTCTTCAATTCTTGGAGATTAGACGAGGTCCAATTTAAAAGATTACAAGTTCCTAACCATTGTTTTTGCAACAACACATCTCATATCTACTTGTCTACTTATGAATTTAGTACTCCGTTAACAACTTTTGTATCATAATGAAGCTGAACATACTAAAATGATGCATTCTGTATGCTTGAAAGACTTACATGTATGCATTAACTATCACCAAAAGTTTTTGAGTACAATAATTCCATGTTAGAGATTCTTGAAACAATTTCACACCTAAATCACCACCTGTACAAACATGGCGATATTGAAATCTTTCCCCTTCAATTTAACTTACAGTTCGGTATCACAGACTCATACTTCCACATTCATGATTTAACATGACAAAATTCCTTGCATGATCTTCGTCTTGAATAATCCCAAGGAGTACATGAATTGCCTATTATCAACTAGTGGAAGGAAATATTTGCTATAATAAAGAAACAAGCATCTCATAAAATTCAAGGGAAGTCAATCAGCCATGACCTGCTGCAATGAACGAGGAACAAATGCTCAAAACAACCAACAGTTACATTCTACACAAGAGTAACCAGTTCAGAGAGAGGTGTTGAATAGTGACAACAGTCACTTATTGGTAGAGAACCAACCGAAGCTTCATGTCAAGACAATGTGGCGGCAGAAATTATTCATGTCTCGAGACTTCTGCATGAGGATTTGCCGAATTCGGGCCACAACCTCAGTAATAGTTGGTCGTTTCTCAGGCTGAGGAGCCACACATTCAATGGCAATATTGAAGAGTTTCAGCATCTCCTCATATGCATCCTCATAAACTAACAACTCCGTGTCAAACATCTTGACTATCGAATCGTCGTGTACAAATCGTGTTTTTAGTTCAACCCACGTAGGTAAACTCCAACCGTCTACGGTGGCCTTACTTGGTGCCTTGCCTGTGAGAAGCTCAAGTAAGAGGACCCCAAAGCTTTAGACATCAGCCTTCTGTGAGAACTCACATGCAATTATCACTTCCGGTGCGTGGTGGCCTGCGATCTTATCAAGAATGTTAGTTGTCGAGACACTCGACCTAGTGAGTTGAGCAATGCATTGATAGGAAATGTAGGCTTTGTAGTGTTCACCAAAGAGGACATTGGGTGAGTTGGTGTCGCCATGGTAAACATGGGACCAGTTGAGTGGATATAGCGGATGATGCCACACGCAGCGTCGTAAGCTATGCCTTACCATGTTCTCCAATCAAGGCTAGTGTGATTTGATTTTTTCTTCTATGAACGAAGAAATCACAAACTTAAAACTTGTTCAAGTGGCGTTTATATATAACTTAGGCAAATAATCAATACGTATGATCACATATAGCTTCAAGGATAACAAGATGCATGTTGTAACACCAATCCAATTAATAGTAGCTTTAGAGATCGATTCATGAAACTGTTAAGTCTTGTTGAAAATTGTTTTTGATTTAATATACTCTATCTCACTCCTTTTTAAATCACATCCCAAACATATGAATCAGACTACTGAGGTTCGATGATTGGTCTTGACTAACTCAAGACAAGTGATCTTCTAACTGAGCTACTCTCATTTGGTAGTCTTGTTGAACTCGATCGAGCACATTAGCATTTGTAAGTAAAACCAAAAAATAAACTAATCGTTCGACAAATTAGATTAGTCGAAGCACAAAAAGAAACTCCTCTACTAACCAGATTGGGATGCTCCATCGCCCTGACAGCCTCGATCTTCTCTCTAAACTCCGCCTCAGAAACAATCACATCTTTTAATATCTTCGCCACCACGACCGTGCTGGTGTTTAGTACCACCTTGTAAGAGCTTCCAGAAGTCATCAGATAATGCAAATCATAATTTAACTCGACGTCGAGATGTACAAGTTGTTGGTGTCTCGTATTAATCTTAGCAACTGGTAGGACTGGAATATTTGAGAACGCAATTATATTAGCTGGCGAGATGGCCGGGCCATCAGAAACAACATTTTTTTTCTTTTTTTCCATAGTGGAGATAGTCGCACGTGATGATAGATCATGGACATATTATTAAAAGCTTGTGGTAAGAATGGATTTCGTTCTGGTACTTGAAAATAATATTTCAAAGCTTTCCTATGTTCCCTCTTGTATGAATAAGTCTGATGTTATAGAGTATATTACTTCGATCATAGGGATCCATCTTTGGTCGCATAACTTCATAATAGTTATGTAAAGCTTCTGCATAATTTCATTCTATGAAACCACGTTCTAGAACCATATGTGTCAACATCAATGTGTGCATTTTATCTTGTGATGTCAGTTAGAGCTCTACTACTAACTGATGGTTGTTTGTCGAATTTCGCTTCTATGGATGTATTTGGTGCCAAGGTACGCTCTTTTTCTTATTATGAACTTCGATCGTTCTTCGTTTGGAGGCTTTACTTAATGGTTCATCCTGGGGAAACACTTTTTTGCAGAATAATCATGCGTCGAAGAGGGAAATGAAATGGAAGATCTCGCATATATAAGCAAAAAAATATCTTCCTTGGTTGATGTTAGGATCTTTGGTGGTTGGACTTTGTGCAGAAGCGATGAGAATCCTTAAATTTTGCTCTGAACAAATAACAATAGCAAGCACACAAAAAACCACACCAGATTTACGTGGAAAACCCAAAAGGGAAAAACCACGGACGACGAGGACGAAGACTTCACTATGAATGATCGAAGTAGGAGGAAGTCAGAGAAAATTACAATGCACACTAGATTGGGGTTGAATTACAATGACGACGAGGACGAAGACTTCTCTCTCTCACTCTTTCTAATTTCCTCTCTTGACTCTTAAGACTTAGATATTTTGATTTACAACAACTTTTGCTTTTATAGTGAAGAGGTATAAATAAGATTAAGGAGATAGACATCAACGGTCGACCGAACTAGAACATCGGTCGACCGTGTCACAACATTTCGGTTGGCAATTTGAGAAAACGACCGAACTGCCTCAGGTTCGTTTTTTATTCTGAAAATATCGGTCGACCGAGACATTTCCGATCGACCGTTAAAACGGCCTTTTGTTCAACCATTTGGGAAAATGGTCGGACAACCTGAGTCTTGCTTTCTCCCTGATATATTTGGTCGACCGTCTGGAGTCCAATGGTCGATCGGGTACACTTAAGTCATTTCTGTTGGAGATCTGGTGGTCAACTGTTTGGCCAAACAGTCGACCGAAACCACTGTTCCATTGGATTTGCAATTCTCAGTTTGGGTTAGCGGTCGACCGCTAATCAGCTGTCGGTCGACCGTTGCCCTGTCTGGCTACTGTTCTGAAGGCAATCTCCACCTTGCATTTAGAACCCATTCTTCAATCACCCCATTCATCATAATCTTCATGATCCTTTGCCTTCCTCGCCTATTGCTCTACCTTATTGGAGCTCATCCCAACCAAGCTCAAATAATGTTTAAACTTGGTGAGAGTAATCGGTTTTGTCAGTACATCCGCCAGATTATCTTCGGTGCCAATCTTCACCAACACCATGCTTCCTTTGAGTATCACTTCTCGGATGAAATGGTATTGAACATCTATGTATTTGGTTCTCTCGTGATGCATTTGATCTTTACTCAAATGAATGGCACTCTAGCTGTCGCAATAGACATTGATCGTCTTTTGACCCGAGCATAATTCTGTGAACACTCTCTTGAGCCATAATGCTTTTTAATGCCCTCGATCATAGCCATGTACTCTGCCTCCGTATTAGACAAAACCACGGTATGTTGCAGACTCGCCTTCCAGCTGACTGCACTGTTTGCAATGGTGAAAACATAACCAGTCATAGATCTTCTTTTGTCACGATCGCCCACATAATCGGCACCAACGTACCCTTTTAGAGCATCTGCTGACCTTCCAAACTCAAGACATAATCCGGTTGAACCTTTTAGATACCTTAAGATCTACTTCACGACACACCAATGTTCTTCTCCTGGATTTACCATATATTTGCTAACCGCACTGAAGACTTGTGCTATATCCAGACGTGTGCAAATCATGGCATACATTAAACTACCTACTACACTGGAGTAAGGAACTCGTGACATGTGAGCTATATCCTTTTTGGATTGAGGACAAAGGTTGGGATCTTAAAATGTCCGGCCAATGGTACCTTCTCAGACTTTGCATTTTCCATGCCAAAACGGTGTAGAACTTTCTCTACATATTTCATCAGAGATAGGAAAAGACTCTTGTTCTTTCGATCTCTCCGGATCTCCATACCAAGAATCTTCTTCGTGGCTCCAAGATCATCTCGAATTCATTTGACAGTACTTTCTTTACTTTTAATATCTCGGCCTTGTCCTTTGTTGCAACTAGCATATCATCCACATAGAGTAGCAAGAAGATTGACAATCCATCTTCTAAACGCTTCAAGAATACACATACTTTAGGATTTCATGCCCTATATTTGTATATATTTTAAATTTTTTATACATACATACATACATACATTCATGATAGTTTTCCATATTTTCGACGATTTCATGTATATTATAATATATTTTATTTTAATACATTGTAATCTACATATATATATTGAAGTAAATAGAATGAAATCATACCCAAAGGTTTTCTAAAACCTTTATGAAGATCCGAAGTTGCGTTGCACGTTGAATCGTCTACCGATTCGCCTCCAAATGTTCACCAAACTCTAAACAAGATTAGAGAGAAATGAGCTAGCAAATCAATATCTAATTCAAGGTTAAAATCTAGCTAATAACCCCTATAATGCTCCCTGAGAATTTAATCTCCAAAAGCTTGATTAGTAAGGTGATTTTCGGATGGATTAGTGGGGACGTTAGGGAGAGAGAGAAATTATGCATTTATTAAAATAATGAGGGAGAGAAGACCTATTTATAGTATCTCCTCAAATTTACATCATGAGTAATCCACTAACCCAAAATCTCTTGCCTTTTCTCCCCTAAACCAACCACAAATTGACACATAATCCTCCCTCATCCACGTTTGACCATAATTGGAATAAATCCAACCCATGATCAACACTAATATCTTATTAATTCTGGCAAAATCGTGCTCACCGGTTGACCTAAATTAATCAACCGGTCGACCTATTGGCAACTTTTTGTGGTTTCGGTTGGACCATGAAACCAGACGGTCGACCGATCAAGCACTATAAAAGTCACTGTGAATTTTCGGTCGAACGACACTTCAAAATAGTCGATAGATTCGATACAGTAAAAATTACTGTGAATTTTTGGTCAGACGGTGCTCCAAGTCGGTCGACCGTTCACAACCAAGAAATGTTCATGGGATTTTTTGGTTGACCCACGCATCCACCCGGTCGACCTTTCACGAACTCAAAAGTTACTGTGAACATTCGGTCGACCGGTTCCCAAAAAACGTTCGACCGTTTTGTCTGATTTTTGCCTTTATCAAATTTTGGATTTATATCCAACATAAAATGATATTTGGGGTTTTAGAAAATTCATATGTCATAATATTGATCACATTATATCATGTAGTATATAATCATATGTAATGTCAAAATATTTCACCTCATAATACATACATCTCATATGAATTTATTTATGATTCTAACTATGTCATTTTCACGACATATTGATTTTATCTATTCACCACATGTATACTATTTCACATGAAACTCGATACATCATATGGACATAAAATCAAACTTCTTGTTTCCCAGTTTTGTGGTGTGACATAGAGGAGGATCTAAGTTATATTGACAATGATATTAAACACTTAATATCACAGACTATAAGTGGTATGTAGTGACACATTATAATTACCCAATTAACAAAAATGTCTTGTTCACTCGAACTAAACATGATCCATTTAGTGATGTAAGAACATCACTTGTGTCTATCCTTTGCCTCATGATATTAAGAATATCATACAAAGTACAAGTCATGTTTAACCAACTATTGTCTTTATCACTATGCTCAATGATAGCTTTTGACAATAATCAAATTAAATACTTCTTATGTGAAAGGATATAAGTCTCATACCTTAGGATTTAAGACAGAGTGAAACATTAATGACACATAACACAATTCCATAATGTTTCACTTGCTAGGTCAATTCAATATAGAAAAGTAATCATTTCCCTCTTTTATATATTCATGTCGTTAAATATTTGTAGAGCTATAATACTCTTCAACCAACACGACAATCTTATCTCAGTAATTAATGTTCCAAGTCAATTACCACGATTGTGAATTACTTTTGATTTATGTAAATCATTATCTTTTAAAGCTCTACAGTTAAGTACCATGAGTCGCTTCCTTAACACTTCCGAAAGACAAATACATTAATCAAGGAACAAAATATTTGCACATCCAATTCATAATAATTGACATATAAAAGAATACTTTTAGAACACATTCCCTTCACATACATCGTACTTTGTGCGTAGAAACCCATGACCAACCATAAATGAATCAAACTTCATATACCATAGTCGAGGAGATTGCTTCAGCCTATAAAGTTATTTCATGAGAAGACAAACATGTCTCTCCTTTCCTTCCTCAATGAAGCCTTCAGGTTGTGTCATGTAAATCCTCTCTTAAAGCTCACCATGTAGGAATGCTATTTTTACATCAAGTTGTTCAAGCTGCAAATCGTGTATTGCTACCAAACTCAACAATACCCGAATGGAAGAGCGTTTAACGACCGGGGAAAAATGTCATTGTAGTCAACTCCTTCAACTTGACTAAAACCCTTTGCCACTAACTGAGCTTTATATATGTCGTTTTCTTTCTTCTTGAACACCCATTTGCAGCCAATAATTTTCTTTCGATTTGGAGGCTCAATAAGCTCGCAAGTTTGGTTTTTGTGAAGAGATTCCATCTCTTCATTCATGGCACCTAGCCATGCAACTGAGTCCGGTGCAGAGATTGCATCTTTGTATCTACTCGGCTCTCCTGACTCTCCAATATCCTCTGCTGCGGATAGAGCATAAGCAAGTGTAGACTCAAGATATTTTTGGGGCCTTTTTGTTTCTCTTCTTGGTCTATTTCTTGCAATACCTTGGACCTCAATGTCCTTTTGAGGCTCCACCTCAACTTCATCTTCAGACGGAGTGACACCCTCTTCAGATTGTTTTTCTTGTGGCTCCACCGTGAGTGGAGTCTCTCTCTACATCTGAAACTTGAGGAATGAAAACATATTCTTTTCTGGATGACAACATGGAAACTTCATTGAAAATGACATCTTTTTCTATCATGAACTTGTGAGACTTAGGACACTATAGACGATAACCTTTTACACCCGGTTGGTAGCCTAAGAACATATACTTAACTGATCGTGCTTTATGTTTTCCTTGATCAATCCTGGCATATGCATCACACCCAAAACTCTTCAAATTTGAGTAGTCAGAAGAGTTGAATGTGGTGAGTGGTTAACAAGATAGCAAGCGGTTGAGACCGCTTCCGCTCAGAAATCTTTGGACAACTTCGCATTCAAGAGCATACAACGTGCTCTCTCCAAGAGTGTACGGTCCAGTCTCCCAGTTACCCCGTTCTGCTGTGGTGTATATCGAATAATGCGGTGTTGGACTATGCCTTCTTCTTTACAAAATTCATTGAATTTCTCAGAGCAAAACTCCAACCCATTATCTGTCCTCAACCTCTTAATTTTCTTCTCAGTTTGCTTCTCAATCATGGTCTTCCATTGTTTGAAGTGTTTGAATACTTCACTCTTTAACTTCAACACATAAATCCAGGACTTCCTGGAGTAATCATCAGTGAATGTTAACATGTAACGTGCTCCACCTTTTGATGGAACCTGAGAGGGTCCAAATAGATCTGAATGGATATAATCCAATGTTCCCTTAGTGTTGTGAACTATTGTACCAAAACTGACACGCTTCTATTTTCCCATGACGCAATGTTCACATAAATCCAATTTACTAGTTGCTTTACTCCCAAGGAGATCTCTCTTGCTCAACAGAGTCATTCCCTTCTCACTCATGTGTCCCAACCGCATATGCCATAACTGTGAAATCTCTTCATCAGACATGGATGTTGCAGCTGCTAATGCTTCACCAACCACTGTTACTCCTTGAAGCATATACAAGCTTCCTTTCCCAGTCTTCTTTCCCTTAAGCAAGACTAGTGCCCCTTTCTTTATAGTGATCATGTCACCCTCTCCACCAAAACTGGAACCTTTTCTAGTAATAGCACCTACGGATATCAGGTTCTTTTCAGTCTTTGTCACATGTCATACATTTGTCAGGATTCTAACTATCCCATCATGGGTTATAATACAAATGTTCCCAATGCCTACTATTTCACACTGGTCTCGTTTCCCATGATGACTACTCCGTCTGCACAATGTTGTGTATGAAACAAACCACTCACGTCTTGACGTGATATGATGTATGGAACCGGCATCAGTAACCCAACCTTGATGCCATGAGCACATAATCAAACTTGATGCCAAACTTGATGCCATGAGCACATAATCATCAGACCCCTCTGATACACTCGCATTGGATTTTTCAGATTTCTGATTTAGGCCTTTCTATTTCTCTTTCTTCTGAAGGTGCCAACAATCCTCGATCAAGTGACCTGGTTTCTTGAATTTTTTTATAGATTTTTCTTCTTGCCTGTTGATTTGGACCAACCCTTGTTTCTTGTCCCCTTATCGTTTGATCGACCCCTTGGCACCAATGCATTACCCTTACCACTTGGCCTCGGAGTGTCATTCTCTATGTCACTCTTACTATTCAAAGAACTTTTCACATTGGACAAAGAGATTGAGGTCCGACTAAACATGATGGGCTCTCGGAAATGAGCATAAGAGGAGTTCAAGGAGCACTACAACAAAATGGTTTCATCTTCATCATCTACTTTAGCATTAATGTTTTCCAAATCAGCAATAATGGAATTGAAGTCATCTAGGTGTTGTCGTAGAGGTATACCTTTGGACATTCAAAATTGGAATAAACGTTGCTTGAGAAGAATCTGGCTTGTGACAGATTTGCTAGTGACGATCTATTCAAGCTTTGCCTACAATTTTGTTGTGGTCTTCTCGTGCATCACCTGACGAAGAATCTCATCTGACAAGCAAAAATGGATGGCGGTGAGAGCCTTCTCGTCTAGTTTCGTCTTCTTCAGAGATGTCATGGTCTCCGGGAAATTCTCCGGTGTCAAAGCATCAACATCATCGTTATGAACGAGCACTGCCTTCATCTTGAGTTGCCACATCGGAAAATTCATGTCCCGTGTGAGTTTGTCAACTTTTCATTCGGAACCCATCTTCGAATGCTCAGATTCCACATAAACAAAGCTCTGATACCAATTTCTTAGGATTTTCGATGGTTGTACTCAGTGCGGAAGCGATGATAATCCTTAAATTTCGCTCTGAACAAACAACAATAGCAAGCACAACACAAAAAAATCAAAACACACCAGATTTACGTGGAAAAACCAAAAGGGAAAAACCACGGACGACGAGGATGGAGGCTTCACTATGAATGATCGAAGTACAAGGAGGAAGTCGGAGAAAATTACAACGCACACCGGATTGGGGTTGAATGATCTTCAACAACAAAGTTCCCAATCAAAACACAAAGGAGTTGGGGTGGCTCTCTCCCACTCTTTCTAATTTCCTCTCTTGACTCTTAAGACTCAGATATTTTGATTTACAACAACTTTTCTTTAATAGTGAAGAGGTAAAAATAAGATTAAGGAGATAGACATCAACGGTCGACCAAACTAGAACATCGGTCGACCGTGTCACAACATTTCGGTTGACCGTTTGAGTAAACGGTCGAACTGCCCGAGGCTTGTTTTTTATTCTGAAAATATCGGTCGAACCAAAACATTTCCGGTCGACCATTAAAATAGCCTTTTGTTCAACCGTTTGGGAAAATGATCGGACAACCTGAGTCTTGCTTTCTCCCTGATATATTCGGTCGACCATCTGGAGTCCAACGGTCGATCGGGTACACTTAAGTCATTTCTGCTAGAGAACTGGTGGTCGACCGTTTGGCCAAACGGTCGACCAAAACCACTATTCCATTGGATTTGCAATTCTCAGTTTGGGTTAGCGGTCGACCGTTTATCAGCTGTCGGTCGACCGTTGCCCTGTCTGGTTGTTGCTCTGAAGGGAATCTCTAACATTTGACCTTGCTTTCTAGTTTGCATTTTGCAACAAGCCTTTTCCTCTATATAAAAAACCTCCACTATTTTTTTTTAATTTATAACATTCATTGACGCTTCAACGAGTTTGCTCTATTGCGTATTTTAATTTGCTTTTGCAATTTAATACTTAATTTATAGTGTTTGATAGATGGAAAAGTAGTCTTTACTCTACTTCCCACGCAGTACTCACGCACCTACTGACTTTACACTCTATGTCTCAGACACAAGATGAATCAACAAACACCCTAACAAAAAAGAAGAAAGAAACCTAGTCCAAAAGTTTCCATAAGAGCACATAACCAATGCGATCATTTCTGCATTTCTGCTCCAAAACTAACCAATACCAGCCATTCGTCTCCTCCTTTCTATGTCAAGAACACTCCATAACCAATGAAAAACATGCTTCTCCTCCTCTTGAGAACCAATTAGAAATGCAGATGTACAACCAATGTGCAGAAGAAATGAAAAGCAATCAAGAACTTGCTTCATTTGCTGAAATTTTGAAATTAGAATTCCATAACCCCCTAAACTGTAACATCCCAAAATAGCGGAAAAATTAAAAATTTCAAATAAAATGTGATTACATCAAATACAATAAAAGACAAGTGCATGTAATCATGATGACTCGAAGAGTCCGAAGAGAGGATCCTGGTCCCAAAATGTGCGCACCCGTGGTCACCACCCAACAGAACCTACTGTGGTCCTGGAATGCAAATGTGACAAACAAAGTTTGAGTTTCCATAAGAAAACCCTGTATGCCAAGCTCACCTATATGAATGCAATAATACAATAAAATGAACCTATCATACTAGTGGTGTGCCATGTCATCGACAGTAAGGAAAATAGTTCCCCTAAGGTTAAATCGGAACAATAGTCCTACAATCATCACCGGGACTTCCTCGGAGACGTACCGCAGACACATACGGTCTTACGGACAGTACGTAACGCACCCCACACGCCGCTACATTAATCATGGGGTTCAGTGAGGGGCGTCCGCACTTCCACGTCATAAGAATTAGATATGAATCATCGTGGTCAACACCACACTGACAGAGTTGTCGCTAAGGTCGGTCCATCATCACTCGATCAGTAGGTGCCCAACTGAGCTATCATGCAGGAAAGTATCTTCGACAGTCTCCTCACCGGAACAACATCAGTTGAGTCAAACAATACGTCTGACACAACATCGGACGATACAACATACGCCCAGCAAAACATCAGACGAGTTCCAGATCGAAGCCCTTAAGGTCATCATGCTCCGTGAGCCGTGCAACATCATACATTGGGATCCGTGATCCCTTAGGTCTACTACTATAATGTGAGCAATACAAAGCATTACACTACACCACCGTCTATAAACAGAAGTGGCACGTCCCAAGTACCCACACTCTTCCACTCGGCGGTCCCTGGGTAGGCATGATCAACACACCCACCATCACCTCCTAGGAAGCGGTGGAAAATACAGGTCGATCCACAGGGAGGTGTGTCGACTTTAGTTTGGTCGAAGGCAAGTGGGCAAGAAAGGATATAAAGGAGTTATGATCTAAACTACACTACAATGCGAATTTTTTTTGGAAATGCGCAATAAAACTAAACCCCATAGTGGTAGAGAAAGAATGTGAATACAATGATATGTGTATGTGTGTGTTCAATTATGCTCATCACAACATGTAGTGCATGAAATCATAAAACTAAATCCGACTTTGCCTCCACATGAAATAAGATGACACAATATCATTAAAACATATAAGATAATAATTGGAATGAAGCTAAATGAACTCATGTATAAAGACCAAACCTCACTATGCCTCCACATGAAATAAGATTTAGACAATTATTAAAACATACAAGACATCAACCAAGGTAAGGGAAACAAGAGTACATGCAACTACAAGTCATGTTTGCTTTATCAATTCCATCCATATCCTCACCTCATCATTCCCCATAAAATAGGTCCACTAATCTAAGCATATGCTAAGCTTCATTCAAGAGCATTAACATTCAAAGACAAGAGTGAAATTCCATTAGATGGTTATGGAAATCATGTAAGGTTCAAAGGATTAAGATAACACACACCTAATACATCACATAATCATATCACATTATTCTCCACCCCCCAAATGGGGATGAAACTACTCACTAATCATTACACTACAACCTACATTAACAAAATGAAACATTCTACTGAAAGGAAATTAAACTTAGCTTGTCGAGTGGCTCGTGAGCTTATCTTGAGCCGGGTTCGAGCTTGGGTGGTCTAGCTCGGTTTGAGTTTCAAGTTGAATTTGATCCGCGTAAAAAAATATCGAGTTGAGTCGAGTATAACTTGGATGTCAAACTTCTTGTTTGATCGTTTTAATAACCTCAAGTGCATGACGTCGGTGAAGACATGGTAAATACGGATCGGTCCACAGGGAGTTGTGAGTGTTGTTGTGACTATCCTACTCGAGTGAGGGAGAGAGAGATATATGGAGAGATTTAAGCTAAGTTAACTAAAACTAAACTAAGCAACTAACAAAAGAATATGAAATTCAGTAAAGATAACCCCTAAGGGGGTGGGCTGTGTGTACAACATGTAATAAAGTGATAAAAATGCATTCAATAAGACACAAGTATAGATTGTGCTTTCATGCATAGTAAGTGTCTAATGGTTGTGGCAAAACCTATCATTCTAATAACTAACATAGTTGATTAACATAAACATAAACAAATTGGTTATTAAGAACCTAAACAAGCATGTGAAGTTTCTAAAAGTTATGACAAAACCTAGCAAATTAAGTATTCTCATTTAAACAAACATACCTAAATTCACATTCACCACAAATTGCATAAGATAACATTCATTCTCATTCTTTATTACATGTATAAATATCATCTCCACCCCTAAAGGGACATTCTAACTACACATTGTAACTACTCACTACACATTAAGCTAACAATTATATAAAGAAAGAAAGACATTCTAACTAAATATCCTAAGATTAAGAAAACAAAACTAAGCTAAACATGCAAGCATTCAAAACAGACAACATTAAAACAAAACTATGAAAAAATATTTTATTGATGCCTCACACTACAAGTAGCATTCTCTCAACTTGAGTTTTGCTCCAAGGCTTACTCCAAGTAGAGAAAATGACTACCAAGCAATGTGTGGTTTTCAAAGGAAAAAGAGAAGTTTCATTTATAGGCATACAAAAAAGGCAATTGAGGACAATCCCCCAATGTGAGACTAAAGAAGCTTCTACAAATACAATACTTCTCATGATTGTGTGAAGTTTCTCAGTTTACGATTTGATCTCTCTGACTTACATCCAAGTCATTTCCTCTTGCAGATATGTCCATAAGTCTTACTGATTAGTCATTTTTCTTACGTTCAGGTCACTCTGAATTTCATCTGGGTCCTTCCAAAATTGCAAATAGGTCCTTAAGCATGACAAATATGTCAACTTTGCTTCATTTGAGTAAGTTCTTTTTGCATTTTAGTCTTTTTTCTTCATTTCTTTTCTTTATTACATAACACCTGAAACACAACAAACAACACTCGAGTAGCACAAAATTGGACTACAATAAAAGATATATAGCATGAAAACAATGTATGATATGCTACTAATCAACCATCCTACGTCCCAAATCAACGATTTTGCTATTGCCGACAATTCCTTAGCTAATAGACATTTTGCAATGAAATGTTCATCTGGAAGGCTATTGTTGACTTAATTCAAGCCTCTTTTGCTTTGAAAATCGCATTGTGCTAATAAATACAAAATACCCTTATTATTTTGCATGTAGTAAAATATAACTTTAAAAAAAATTCTCAAACTATAGAAAATTGAAAGAGATCATTCGAAATCAAATGTTGTAGTGTTCAAACTTTCTTTTGATATTATTGAACCATAAATCATAAATACAAATTTATCCAACTCATGATTATATTCAACGCACTATTTCATGTTATTAGAAATAATCATGCGAACATCAGTTATTGTTACATGTCCTTCACATTTGCTTTTCTAACAAGTTTCTCATTTGATTTCAACATAAAGATACACATTAATTATTTAGGTTTATTTTACATCTTTTATAAAGTATGAAAAAATAGTCATTAGGACATTATAAAAAAGTTGAACATTTGATATGCACGGAGAAAGAAGGATTGGATGGGATGGCTAGCGGTGGAGGGCATTGAAGGTTTCTTGCTCGGTGGAGGGGGAAGAGATGGACGGAGTCATGGTGGGTGGTTGTCGAAAACGAGAGGTTTTCGCCGGAGAAGGATTGGAAGGGGAAGGTGTTGTGGCGGAAAAGGTGAGTGAAAGGAAAGATTCGTAGGGTTTTAAGGGTTTGAGGAGAAGATTTTAACTGTTGGATGTAGAGTTGAAGTAGATGGACGGTGCAGATGGTGTGTTTTCTGGAAGTTGGGGGGGGGGGGGGGGGGGGGGGCGTTGGATTGGTTGTGTTTCTTGGGACGGTTGGGATCTTTGATCAGAGGGAGAGGTGGCGGACCAATCAGCGACGAGGAGGAGAAGGTGGGCCTAGTGGGCTTGGAAGGGCTTGGGAGGGTTAGGGGGAATAAGAAAGAAAGAAGTGGGCTATTAAGCTGGGTCTGCTCTTGATACCATGTTAAACTAGAATTCTTGGAGAGGTGGTGAACGTATGGAGAGTGAAATTAAAGGAAAATTATCTTCAATCTCTTGATCACGAGAGATTGATTTTAATTTATTTATATCAATGGTTTAGGTTACAATATTACATTTGAGTAGTATGAGATTATAATAATATACAAGTATGAATGAATGTGTATCAGGAAAAGGGCTTAATTCATTGTGCTTATTTAGATGTCCTAATACATAAACTTGCATTTGAATATTATAACAAGAACGAGCAAATATCTAAATGCACATGCAAAGAACTAAGTGTATCTCAATATTAAGACTACAATTAAAAAATAACATCGACACTTTTGACTATAAAAAGATGACAATTTGAAACTATAGTCTCACTACAAGCCATTCTGGCAATTTGAAACTCAATAAGTTTCATCAGACCTAATAAATAAAATGCATCATTTAAAGCCAAGATAATTCCACATGTAGCAATAGATATGACTATTCTGGAGTTTTTTATTAATCTCATACGACCATGTACAGTAGTGCCTTTGGCTTTTCGTTATCAAATTAGAAAAAAATATTTATCTCTTAATATAGTGTGCATGACAACACTATACATGATGCAAAAAATCATCTTTATATTGACCTTAAATCAAATATGAGACCAAAGAATATCCATTCATTTTGACCAAATAAAATAGTTGTTGCAAATAAATTATTTATGCAACTATTACAAAATAAATGATAAGGTTCTTCCAATGACAAAATATAATCAAAATAAGAACCACACATTAAATCATATCAATATCAATTAATTTCAACGTAACTTGGTATAAGTTTGTTTGATAGAAACTATGCATATCAACATATTACAATATGAATGTATATTTTGTCCTTTTAAGACGATAAATGCAAATACTATATTTGCTATTGAACATTAAAAGACATATTATAATGATATGCATAAATAGCCATAACAAACATAAAAAAAGCACAATATCGATATGCTAGTAACATATGCATTTGTATTACTAATATCTAGAAAAATCTCATCGTGATCGAGTGAATAAAAATCACAAGTATAGAAATATATTGGAGTAATGAAAGCACTAACCAATATAAATATATAGTTTCAACTGAATAACAACTAAATCAAAAACTTAAAGATAATATTTATGAAAAATATGATAATCGAATGAACTTCAAGAATATTAAACAAAGTATTTGTATCATGGTATATTATGCCCATTTGTCATATTGATATTCCAACATATGATCATGTATATCTACTAAATAGACTATCTATTACTTATAATAAAAATATCAAATAAAACATACATCACTAGAATATATTTGTTTCGTGGAGAGTTGCTTTGACAACCCATTTTGATTGTCGAATTTACATCAATTATTTTGTTGTTTATCTCATCCACATTCATGTCCACAATCATGATGACAAAATGATTATACTAGACTTTTGTAAGACTTTTCACGCGCTCATGCAATATTCACTTTAGGGAATGGAACAAATCAATTTGATAGATTCCGTGATTTTTCATTGATAAGTTGATATTCAACTCATCCACACTCGGGCACAAGACTAGAGCATGGCATTTCCAAAACCATTTTTTCTTGAAAATGATTGCGAAGGAAAAAAATAGCTTTTGTCTTATCTTGATTTGATGCATTTTTCATTTGTATTTCCAAGAGCATCAAGTTGAATTTCAACATCCAAAACACGACAAGTAAAAAACTTGTTCATTTTATGAAAAGTCGTATATTTAATTTTTGTCAACAATCAAGATAATCAATATCATATAAAAAATCACAAAAAAATAAAACTGATAAAAAGAATCACTTATATTTTCTAACAAATTACCATGCCTTAGATATGACATTACACAAATAAATTGTCATTATCGTTAGAATGTCAAGTCGTCTAGTGATCTTCCAAATACATGATCAACATTTGCAAAACAAAATTCTTATAAACATGTATTAACACATATTTATCAAATAAGGTGATCATATGTATTTGTAATTGTCATGTGCATGATTTAACTTTTACTATCATACTAAAACAAAAGTTAATAGTCCATCATCTAAGAATATTTATAAAGATGCAGAACATGATATTTCGAACCAAGATTTTGCAACAGAAATTTCTAGACATATATTATCACATTTAGAATATAGTATTCGTCTATTCAACGAGTAAATAAATTAATGATATTATAAATTGTAAAAGACTACCTCATATGAATACAATCTTATGTTGTAGACTACCTTAATCAAACAAGGAACAACTAATGTTTGAGTTGATCACATCGAGCAAAGTCGTGTTGATAACGCGTTATGAAATGAAAAAGACAGAGATTTTGGGAAAAATGATGAGGACCTTTCATTGTCATCACATAAACAAAACAATGAACCTCTATATATAGTTAAGAGGCACAAATATTACAATGCAATAGCAAGCTAATGAATGAGACATATAATACACATTAACGAGAGAACTACAATGCATTTGAATGTGGATGTTACAAGAGGTTGTACACCAAGTGATAAGGTGACTCATCAATATGATATATTTCTTGTTTCATAATACATTGACATTTTTCACTACAAAAAGATGACAATGGAAGCATAACATCTCAATTCTCAAGCTTTTGCAACATTGCATTTTTCCAAACTACCTTAATCTTCCAATGGCTTCAAAATCAACTCTTGTCTTATTGACTCTCTTTCTTGCACTGTTATTCTTCTCTTTTGATGCGTTAGCAACTACCGAAAACCTCAACGAGGACTCAACATTTATGAGTAATAAAGACATATTTAACTAGCGAAAACATTTCATTGTGTTTTTTTATGATTTCAAATTAATTCATAAATTTCATCATCTAGATCGGAAAATGTTTGAAGATGTTGCCATGACGTCTGAAAATCTCAATCAAGACTCAACTGGTACGATTAATTAAAGAAATTTTTATTTTTTCTAATAGCATCTCATTTAGTATCTCATCTCATTTTTGTGCGAGATACAAACATTTGATGAGATACAAACATTTTTGTAAATAAACTTTTATTTTTTTTCTTTTAACAACTCATTTTGTATGAGGTCAATTGTTTGTATCTCATAAAAAAATCGTAAGAAAGAGATGCTATTAGAAAAAAATAAAAGTTTCTTTACTTAATCGTGCCAATTGAGTCTTGGTTGAGGTTGTCAGACGTCATGGCCACATCTGCAAACATTTCCCGATCTAGGTGATGAAATTTATCAAAATAATTTGAAATCTTAAAAATTGTTTTCACTAGTTAAATATGTCTTTACTACTCATACCTGTTAAGTCTTCGTAAGGTTTTCGGTGGTTGCAAACACCTCAAAAGATAAGAAGACAGTGCAAGAAAGAGAGTCAATAAGAGAAGGGTCGATTTGGAAGCCAATAGAAGATTAAGGTAGTTGGGGAAAAAATGCCATGTCGCAAGCACTTGAGATGGTTTGCTTCGATTGTCATCTTTTTATAGTGAAAAGTGTCCATGTTATTTTTAATTGTAGTCTTAATATTGAGATACACTTAATTCTTTGCACGTGCATTTAGATATTTGCTCGTTCTTGTTATAATATTCAAATGCAAGTTTATGTATTAGGACATCTAAATAAGCACAATGAATTAGGTCCTTTTCCTGATACATATTCATTCATACTTGTATATTATTATAATCTCATACTACTCGTGTAACCTAAACCATTGATATAAATAAATTAAAATCAATCTCTCGTGATCAAGAGATTGAAGATAATTTTCCTTTCACTCTCCGTATGTTCACCACCTCTCCAAGAATTCTAGTTTAACATGGTATCAAGAGTAGACACAGCTTAATAGACCACTTCTTTCTTTCTTATTTGTAGGATTTCTTGTTTAATTGTGCATATATATTTTCAAAATTTTATGCATAATAAGGATCAATTACAATTTTCTACGATTTATTTCATGCATGTATCAGTTTGTTTTAATAACTAGTTTCAAAAACTTATTAAAACAAACACAAGGGACTCCAAAATTCATACCTAGAAGTTCTCTAAAACTTCTTAATGTTCCAGAGACGTTGAGAAAGACGATCGTCGCTTCTCGTTGCGCCGGATGCCTCCGAGTGTTCACCGAAACCCTAAACAAGGTTGGAAAGAAAGGAGTTAGCCAATCAATCTCCAAACTAGCTTAGAATCTAGCTACAAACCCCTTCCTTAATCTCTGAGATTTCTCCTTCCAAAGACTTAGAAAACTAAGAGAATTTTCGTGTCTTTTTGTGGTGAATTAGGAGAGAAAATAATTAGAAAAACATCTAACTTAATTAAGGAGAATAAGGACATATTTATAGGCTCCAATCTTAATCTCAATCATGACTATTCTTAAGCCATGTTTTCTTGGAATTTTCTCTCACAAACTAATTCCATAATGCATTACCTGTATCCACAAAACGTTTGACCAAGTTTGGAGCTAATCCAACCATTGATCAAATTAATCTCTTAATTATCAAAGGCAGAAAATCGATCGCGGTTCGGTTTACCGAGTCCCACTCGGTTAACCGAATATGTCACGATTGTTTAACCGAGTATTAGACGGATGACCGATTCTTAAGGAGAAAAATTCTCCTTAACCGATCAGACGAATTCGCGTCTAAAACCGAGTGCCGTTCGGTTAACCGAAAATATCGGAACTGGACATTGTTCGGTCGATCGTTTCTGGTTCGGTACACCGTACCAGAGTTCCAGGCACTTTGGTCAAGTTCGGTCAATCAACTATGACTATCCGTTCCACGTTCGGTTGACCGATCCACAGATCCTTCGGTCGACCGAACCATAACGGATTACCGAACTTTTACCCGATTTTGCCTTTTCAAATTTTTGATTTTTTCCCATCAAAATTTGAACTTTTGGGGTTTTAGCAAATTTGACCTTCTTAGTTCTTTTGGTTCTTCTCGTGTCTCTCGAACTTCTTCCATAATTTCTTGAGGTGCAGGTTCACGTTCAACTCTTGAACGTACACTAGGTGGGGATGATTGAGATTCTCTCACAATTTCTTGCGAGAGTCTCTCACTCACGCTCCCACTAACCAAAGGAATCTCGGTTGGGCCTTCATGATCTTGAATGTCATCATTCATGTCATGATCTTGTAGAGTATCTTGAGTTTCCTCAAGCACAACCCTACTCCCACTACTTTTTACCCTTTCCAGAAATCCCTTTTCCAGAAATGTGGCATCCCTCTCTACAATCACTCGACTGGAGGTGATATGCCAAAAGTAGTATCCTCTTGTCTCATGAGGATAACCTATAAAGATGCACTTATCCGCTTTTGGTTGAAGTTTGGTCGACATCAATTTCTTGACGTAGCCTCACAACCCCAAATCTTGAGAAAATTGAGCTTGGGTGTTTTGCCACTCCACATCTCATAAGGAGTTTTCTCCACGGATTTGGATGGAACATTATTTAGTGTGTAAGCCGAAATTTGTAGTGCATAACTCCAAAAGTAAATAGGTAATTCCGCATGACTCATCATTGACCGAACCATGTCCTATTCCTCCTTTCGGATACCCCATTTCACTGAGGTGTACCAGGAGGTGTGAGTTGAGGTACAATACCAAACTCCTTTAGGTATGAGTCAAATTCGGCACTTAAGTACTCACCTCCACGATCCATTCGTAGAGACTTGATTTTCTTGTCGAGTTGGTTCTCTACTTCATTCTTGAATTCTTTGAACTTGTCAAAGGACTCACTTTTGTTTCTCATTAGATAAACATAGCCATAACGACTATAATCATCCGTGAGCGTAATGAAGTACCTGAAACCGTCTCGTGCACTAGTACTCATTGGACCACATACATCGGAATGTATCAAATCCAACAAGCCACTCGCCCTTGGACCTTTCTTCTTGAAAGGCTTTTTGGTCATTTTTCCCATTATGCATGGTTGGCACGTCTCCAATGATTTAAAATCAAGTAGACCAAGAATGTTAGCTTCTTGCAATTTCTTGATGCGTTTTTCATTTATGTGACCAAGACGATAGTGCCACAAGAGAGTATCGTTCTCGTGAGTGGTCTTAAGTCTTTTGTTATTGATATTAAAGATTTGTTTATTATTCAATTCAAGCAAATAGAGACAATTCCTTATGAATGCATTTGCATAGAAAACATCATTCTTCGATATAGACAAGCAAAAATTTGAAATATTTATATTGAAATTATCCATATCTAAGCATGATACAGAAATAATGTTCTTGCTAATCGAAGGCACATAATAAACATTCTTTAGACATAAATTTAAACCACTACATAATTGAAGCACCACAGAACCTTGTGCAACCGCAGAAACGCTCGCACCATTTCCGACCTTCAATTCTACCTCGTTCCTCACGAGTTCATTCCTATCCACGAGTAGCTGCACCTTAGAAACTATGTGACCACAAGATCCGGTATCAATTACCCAATCCTGGACGAAGGTGGCTAAATTTATTTTAATAACAAATATACCTTTGGTCTTTTTGGGGCGTCGACGTTCAATCACTCCGTTGTCAAGGTCTTCTTGTACTTGGGGCAATTTGGCCGGATGTGTCCTTTTTCACCGCAGTGAAAGCACTCCATGTTGGGAGTTGGACATTTCTGAGATTTCCCCCTCAAGACACTCGCACGAGCACCTCCTACTCCATTTCTCTTGATTGAACCACTTTTGGTAGATTTGCCCTTTCCTTTACCAATCTTTTGGCTCCTCCCATGGACGGCAAGGACATGCTTGTCCCTACCCTTGCCCATGTCAACTTCAGCAGTTTTGAGAGTGTTGTGCAGCTCCTCAAGACTCACCCCTTTTTCACGCACGTGGTAGTGCATCACAAAGTCCTTAAAGGACGGGGCTAAAGAGCCAAGAATCATATCTTCAGCAATGTCCTCGGGCATTGGTGAAGAGAGTTTTGCCAACTTCTCAAGGTACCCTTGCATCGTGAGAAAATGCATGGATACCGATGTTCCCTCCGCCATATGGCACCTTGTGAGTGCGATGGTGGTTTTATAGCGCTCCTTTCGGGCACTATCCATGAACATCTTAGACAAAGCCTCCATGGTCTTCTTGGGTTTTGAATCCAAGTATTTCGCTTGAAGCGAGTCACCCATGGATGCTAGCATAAGACCGTGAACTTGGTTCTCTTGGTCTTCCCACTTGACCTTGGCCTCTTTCTCTTCATCGGTTAATCTCTCATTCTATTTTGGGATTGGACCTTCCAAAATGTGAGATAGTTTCTCAAACTTTAACACGATGTTGAGTTTGAGTTGCCAACTAAGGAAGTTTGAGCCATCATTTCCTAAAGGGTGTTTTTCTATCATGGATCGTACGATAGGTTGGATGTTCGACATTTTTCTACAAAATAAATCATACAGGTTTTAATGCCAATTTTATGTTTTAAAACACATACATATATATATCGAATATAAATGTAAATACTGCAAATAGAATTTTGCCCGTAAATGCAGTAATCCAAGATCCTATCAATTGTAATATAGACTAGCTAAGGGCTATCAAATACATCACAATATCAAGGTAAGAAAAACTCTTTCTAGTCACAACCTTTTTGAATTTTAGCAATATTAGCATCTTCAAACTCTTGTGATTCTTGTCGTTTTAATTATGAGGGAATATGACCTATCCTCGTAAGAAAAACTTTTTCCCAAAACCGAGCGAGGGCTCTAGGTAATGTTAAGAAAACTTATTTTCATTTGATACGAGATACGTTTATCCATTGTATTCACAACTAAACATACTTGGGGTTCACTAGGGTGAAACACACCTCATATATTTAATTGTGGCACAACAATAGACAACCATTATATCTCCCACTATTCCCAAAGATGGAGGGAGCTATCTCCCGCTAAGGGCGAGCAGAGTATCCCTCGATCAATGACTGCTAGTGGATGAAATAAGAAGGAAAATTACTCTTAATTTTTGTTGGACAATTTCATATATTAACATGTGATTCAGAATTTTAGGTTATCGTGCATATTATTATTCATACACATCCTAACATTCAACACATTCATCACATGCATAGCAAGATTATAAAACAGAAATTAAACCATTCACACAATCCACATCGTGTGAGTTTATATGTTCCCTTCGATCCTTGATCCTCGATCCCTGATCTTTGATCCTCGATCGATGCTCTACAGCGGCGACTTCCTCTTGCACCGGAGATGTAGATTTTACAGAAAATAAACATGCTCCTCACATTCGATAAAAAACCGACTAGTGCGAGTCCTATGTAAAAACCTCTCATATGCAAATGCAATTATCTAAAAGACAGAAAGAGAGAATTTTGGCTTTTACATATAAATAAGCCCCTGTATAATAATTACATACATTCACATTCATAGTTGCTGATTTGGAACATATAAACTCACAATTCCTACAAAGACAAATCGAGCATCCATGCACGACTATCGCTATAAACTTTGCAATCTAGTTTATCAATCATCTAGAATCCTAAACAATTCTTTGAAAAACATTTTGAAATCCATTAAAAACGTTTTTCATCAATCCATAGTTCAAAAATAATTTTGAACCGCTGTCCATCCAATTTCCAATGGAAAGATGAACCGCAGTTTTTTGGTTTTGTTGATTCTCTTACAAAATAATCATTTCTTTATAAAACGAAATTATTGTGAGTTAGACAAATGTCTAAATCTTAATTCTAATAATTACATGACATGTTTCAAAACACTTAAAACATTTAAAACGAATTATTATAGAGAATTATATCAACAAAACATTCATAGACCGAAAGAGCGGTAAACCGAATTGCTTAAATCCTATATGGTAAACTAAATTCGTTTACAGCCTTAAATCATAAGAAAATTGAACCCTAAGCTCTGATACCAATTTAGGATTTCATGTTTAATTGTGCATATATATTTTTCGAAATTTTATGCATAATAAGTATCAATTACAATTTTCTACGATTTATTTCATGCATGCATCGGTTTGTTTTAATAACTAGTTTCAAAAACTTATTAAAACAAACACAAGGGACTCCGAAATTCATACCTAGAAGTTCTCTAAAACTTCTTGATGTTCCAGAGACGTTGAGAAAGGCGATCGTCACTTCTCGTTGCGCCAGATGCCTCCGAGTGTTCACCAAAACCCTAAACAAGGTTGGAAAGAAAGGAGCTAGCCAATCAATCTCCAAACTAGCTTAGAATCTAGCTACAAACCCCTTCCTTAATCTCTGAGATTTCTCCTTCCAAAGACATAGAAAACTAAGAGAATTTTCGTGGCTTTTTGTTGTGAATTAGGAGAGAAAATAATTAGAAAAACATCTAACTTAATTAAGGAGAATAAGGACCTATTTATAGGCTCCAATCGTAATCTCAATCATGACTATTCTTAAGCCATGTTTTCTTGACATTTTATCTCACAAACTAATTCCATAATGCATTACATGTATCCACAAAACGTTTGACCAAGTTTGGAGCTAATCCAACCATTGATCAAATTAATCTCTTAATTATCAAAGGCAGAAAATTGATCGCGGTTCGGTTTACCGAGTCCCACTCGGTTAACCGAATATGTCACGATTGTTTAACCGAGTATTAGACGGATGACCGATTCTTAAGGAGAAAAATTCTCTTTAACCGATCGGACGAATTCGCGTCTAAAACCGAGTGTCATTCGGTTAACCGAAAGTATCGGAACTGGACATTGTTCGGTCGACCGTTTCTGGTTCGGTACACCGTACCAGAGTTCGAGGCACTTTGGTCAAGTTCGGTCAATCAACTATGACTATCCGTTCCACATTCGGTTGACCGATCCACAGATCCTTCGGTCGACCGAACCATAAACGGATTACCGAACTTTTACCCGATTTTGCCTTTTCAAATTTTGGATTTATTTCCAACAAAATTTGAACTTTTGGGGTTTTAGCAAATTCACAACTTATGCAATATATTATCCTATGCAATAATAAATTATTGCATCCCATAATATATGCATATCATATGAATTTATCATGATTCTAATTATGTTATATACAACATAATTGATTTTACTTGTTCACCACATGTGTCATATTTTCTATAAGAAACCCGACACATCATATGAACCAAAAATCAAGCTTCTTGTTTCCTGGTTTTTGCGGTGTGACCTGTGGGAGGATCTAGACTAAGTTGGCAGTGATATTAAGAACTTAATATCACAAGCTATAAGCGGTATCTAGCTACACATTATAGCTCCCAATTAGTTAGATGTCTTAATTCCACTCGAACCAAAACCCGATCCATTTAGTGATGGAGTGCACCACTTGTGTCCGTCCCTTGCCTCGTGATATTAAGAATATACACAAAGTAGTATTGTGTCATCTTTGTATTAGTATTCATTTCTTGATCTCTTTAAGCTAGTTATAAATATGTGACTTAACTCAAATCACATTGTGCACATTATAACTTTGCTTTATCAAGGGGCCCACTAATATCATCACTCAATTAAGAGGGGCAATGATAATCTTTTGACTAACTATCTTCTCCAACAAAAGTCATACTTAACCAACCAATGCCTTTACACTACTCTCATCGATAGCTCAAGACACTAGTCTAATTAAGCAATTCTTAAGTGATCAGATATAAGTCTCATATCAAAGGACCAAAGACACAGTAAAACATTAATGACACAGAAAAAACAATTCTATAATGTTTTACTTATTAGGTATATTCAGTATACAAAAGTAATATTTTCCTCTTTTGTGTACCCGTGTTGTCACTCACTTGTAGAGCTACAATGATCTATGACCAACACGACAATCTTAACTGGGTAATTAATGTCCCATGTTAATTACCATGATTGTGAATATCTTTTGTTTATGTAAACCAATATCTTTTAGAGCTCTACGGTTAAGGACCAAGAGCCTCTTCCTTAAGACTTCTAAAAGACGAATAACATAAACAAGGAACAAAATGATTTCTCATTCAATTCATAATAATTGACATTTAAAGTAAAACTTTTAGAACACATTCCCTTCATTATTCCCCCTAACCCTCCCAAGCCCTTCCAAGCCCGCCAGGCCCACCTTCTCCTCCTTGTCGTTGATTGGTCTGCCACCTCTCCCTCTGATCAAAGATCCCAACCGTCCCAAGAAACACAACCAATCCAACGCCCCCCAACTTCTAGAAAAAACACCATCTGCACCGTCCATCTACTTCAACTCTATATCCAACAGTTAAAATCTTCTCCTCAAACCCTTAAAACCCTACGAATCTTTCCTTTCACTCACCTTTTCCGCCACAACACCTTCCCCTTCCGATCCTTCTCCGGCGAAAACCTCTTGTTTTCGTCAACTACCCACCATGACTCCGTCCATCTCTTCCCCCTCCACCGAGCAAGAAACCTTCAGTGCCCTCCACCGCTAGCCATCCCATCCAATCCTTCTTTCTCCGTGCATATCAAATGTTTGACTTTTTTATGACTATTTTTTCATACTTTATAAAAGACGTAAAATAAACCTAAATAACTAATGTGTATCTTTATGTTGAAATCAAATGCGAAACTTGTTAGAAAAGCAAATGTCAAGGACATGTAACAACAACAACGTTCGCATGATTATTTCTAATAACATCTGGTAGTGCATTGAATATAATCGTGAGTTGGATAAAATTTGTATCTAGGATTTATAGTTCAATAATATGAAAAGAAAGTTTGAACAATAAAACATTTGATTTCGAATAATATCTTTCAAACTTCTAAGGAACTACTATTCGTCGTCGGAAAACTACTTAAATCGCCTAAACAATTACCATTTTGCCTTTCACAATTCATTTAATACTCATTTCGTCTCGTGTCTTAAAATAGGGTTTTTGCCTCAGTTTTCCTCACATTCCCAGTACCAATACCATGAAAATGTCTGACAAAATATCTGGATCTGGTGAGGTAAGTGAGATGGAATTTTTTTCGTCTCGGGTGTCTGTCTAAGCCGCCTCATCCAAGTATGGGGCATCTGGCAGGGACGCCTCCTCCTTGGTGGGGGCGGCATACCCATTTCCCCTACCTTGGAGGTGGCGTCTAAGCCAGTCTCCCCATCCTTGGATGAGGCGCCTAGCTTAGCCGCCACCTCCATGGACGGGGCGTCCCAGCTAGACGTCGCTGATTTTTTTTTTGATTTTTAGTTTATTTATTTTGTGTTATTTTTAATTATTTCAGGTTCCATTGCAAGATTTTGGTGGTGATGTAGTAGATTACAGTGAGCTTTTTGATAGTAAACAAGTATTTACAACAATTGAGGAAGCATGTAAATGTGCGAAACAAGTTGTCATCCGAGCCAGATGTTTTTTGGTAATATCATCGTACAATCAAAAGCAGATAATCGGACGGATTGTTATCTGAGATGCGATCGAAGAAAAGAAATGGGTTCTCGTGATACGAATATTGCACTATGGAAGAACACGAAAAGAAAAGGTTGCGGTTGTCGATTTTTGGTAAAGGTAGTCGAGCGGCCGAATCGTGATGGATGTGTCATTGTTTCTAATAGTACTCTTGGAGAGCACAACCACAGATTTGCAGTTTATCTAGAGGGTCACCGACAGATCAGTGGTCTTAGTTCTGGGGAAAAGCAAATTGTTCGTGATATGACTGAGGCACAAACGAGACCACGTAACATCTTGTTGGCAGTAAAGGAGAAATTCCGAGGATAATCCAAATCAGAGACACATTTATAACTATAGAGAGTACATGAGGAGGACGAAATCTGAAGACAGGAATCACGCTCAGCAGTTTCTCAATCAGGCACTTCAGTATAAGTACTTACATTGGATTATGGCGGATGAAGAAACTAATGTCCTCACTCACGCATTTTTGGCACATCCTATGTTAGATCAGTTGTTGTGCACATACCCGTTCATAATCTGGATGGATTCGACGTATAAGACTAACAAGTATTGTAATCTGAAAGATTCTTTCCATTCCTGGCCACTGCTCACGGAGTATCTGGAAGACACGTGGTTAGTGCATATCGAAAAGTTTGTGTTGAATTGGACGAATAAAGTCATTCATTTCGGCAACACTACTAACTGTAGGGTGGAAACTGCTCATTCGGCTCTGAAAGAGTGGATTACTACATCGACTGCAGCTCTAGACACTCTTTTCGACCGCATGAACTTGACCATTGAAATGCAGCTGACGAATATTCAGAACTTTCTTGAAGATTCGAGACGTCGAAATTTGATAAACTATATAGGTCCTTTGTGTCATCATATAAATGGTCGAGTTTCACATCACTGCTTGTCATTATTGACTCAGAGTTGAAGAGAATGCAAGACTTAAGCAATTAAGTTGAATATCATTGCGGGTGTGCTTTTCTGACATCACATGAGATTCCTTGTGCATGTACCATGCACGATTGTATCGAGTCAGATGATGGAATTTATTTAGAGCAAATTCATAAATTCTGGAAAACACTTGTGATTGGAGAAGGAGTTCAAATGTCAGAGTTTGTGGATCAGTCAACACAAGACGTCGAGCATTTTCGGGAGCTTGTTGATGAGATTTTGGGGAGCGACCCTGCAGTAATTCGTAGTGCCTCTCGTATTTTATACACACAGTTACACCCGGAGCAGTTGAACTATCAAGAACCCGCACAAAATACTAAGGTACGATGTCGACCAAGGGGAAAGTCGACTCGTCGGGACCTGAGTGCGTTTGAGTATGCCGAGCGAGGTAGTGGTCGGTCTTCCAGTAGTGGGAGCATGGGTCGTGGTCGGTCTTCCAATTCGTCTCGATCGTCCGTAACCACAGACGTAGAATCTGGTATGATGATATGTTTGTTGTTACTATTATTACTTAGTTGTTTGTTGTTATTAATATATATACTGAATTGCTATTTTTCCATCTTATAGTGTCTGGACGGATTGAAGTGGATAACTTCTCATATGTTGATAGACTGTCAGGAATCATTTTACCATTTCTAGAGAGGTGGAATGACGTACGTGCTGATGGAAACTGTGGATTTCTATGTGTTGCCGATGTCTTCCATGGTGGTCAAGACAGTTGGTTGTACGCCCATCGTGCGATTTCTAATGAGATAGATGCACATCCTATTTATGAGAACGTCTATTACGACAGTGTGGTACAGGCTCGTCAATGAATTGATTGGGGCGGTGAACCTTGCAGCGAGTATGATTATATGGAGGTTTGGTCCGACTTGTTACCGATTGCAAATTTTTATGAGTGTGTAGTTATGTATTTCTCAGTGGGAACGGATGGTTGATTGTACCCATGTCTTACTGTGCTACCTTGGGAGAGTCCGTCTACCATGACTATGTCAGTCAGAGAGTTGGTCATTGCTTATTTAGGGAGTTACAAACATTTTATTCGTTTGAAATTAGCCGAGGATTTCCCAGTACCTGCTATAGCGACCCTGTGGTATAAAATGCGATATGAGAGTGTTGCAGGATGGAAGACAGAGTATGACAGTTGAAGAGCGTATTGGGACCGGTTACGTAGTACATTTTGATTTTAATTTGTAATGCATTTGTAATGTATTATATATCGTGTATTTGTACTTATATCGTGTTGTTTTTTATCAGATTTTAAATTTAAATTAGATTACATATACCAAACAGGTCTATGATATGCTCGTCAGAAATAAATAATAAAAGTACTACAAATAAACAAATAAGGAGAAAATATGTTCGTCAGAAATAAATAATAAGAGAACAACAGATAAGCAAATACCAACAAATATAGTAGCAGTTCAACATATAATAAAATAAATTATTTGCCAGCCAACTACAACTTATCAACCGAATCCTGGTCCGAGATGTCCATCTGACTGTTCCACTCCTCAATGAGGTCATCCCAATTTGTACATGCAGCTATCGCCTCCTCGTTCGACAACCGGTCCCTGTGCTGTAAGAACGGCTGCGTATACCGTATCACCATACTCATCCACTGTATGTAACATAAAATTAGCGTACATTAACAATAAAAACAAAATATACATTACAATTAAAATTTAAATTAGATAAACTTACCGCATTGCCACATGTCCTATTCAGTGGTCTTTCCGGTCTCGGAATGATACCGCGAACGATAACTGGATGTGAGCACCTACCGACCACTGCAAATAATCTGCATCACAAGTGGAGGGGTCGCGACTATGCCTCAGATCGTCCAGGTGAAGTCATCTTACTCTCGGAAATGTCCTTCAAACCGATTCCGCGCTCAAAGCGTTGTGCCTGACGTCATACGTCGTTGCAATTGCAGACCGTACTGCATGCTCTGGTGTCGGGATGTCAACCGGAATCACCTGATCGTACCCTAATTGACGCAAGATGCGATCAGGTAAATAAGGCTCTGTGATATCCCGCTAAGGAATAACGCCCATAAAATGTAGTCCTCGGCACAGCTACAGCAGGCTGAGGACCACACGACAACCACTCCACCTAAACGTTTATACGTTAATAATAATAAACTTGAAATTTAAATAAACGTGAATGATATATAAATTTTATACCTGCGATGCAGTCATCTTATCTAGCCATCTACGAATGGAAAGGAGTCGTCCCTCGCTCTTATCCTCGGTCCGGACAACCCACATATGCTAACGAGGATGACCATCCTCAATGATCTTCCGCTCCCGATGCGGGCAGAAAGCCGGAAAATACTCGTATATCCAAGCCTGCAGCAGCGTAAGACAACCTGTAATGCATGAACAATCAGCACAACTCGCTATCCCCAACTGACGATACAGATATACCAACATCGTCGACCCCCATGAGCACAAACCAGTGGTATCGGGTCCCTCGCCTCCAATAGGTTGCGTGGTCTGACTCTGCAATCACTATTGTCGACAAACAAGACGCAGCCTAGCAGTAAGAAGAGGTAGGCAATCATCTGCGTATCCTTAGTCTGTGGTGGTCGTCCCCGTCTGCAACAATCATCCACAACGTCGATGCTAACACTACCGCCACACCACAATGACTTATCCCGCCCAAGACCATCGAGGCTGACCATGAGCAACTCTGATACATACATCTTCAGCTCAGATGTCGGTGCCTGAGCACTAACCATACGACCCTCAACAGGAATGCGCAGAATTTGGAAGACGTCATGCAACATAATCGTCATCTCTCCGAAAGGCATGTGGAAAGTGTTGGTGTCAGGCTGCCACCGCTCCACAAAGGCCAAAATCAACGTCATGTCAAGGTAGGAGAACATGTTGTACGACAAGTGACCCAATCCACTATCACTAATGGTCGTTGTCATATCATCTGTCATCACTGAACGCCAAGCCTGCAATGTCGTACCGGCTCTGTGTCGATTATGGCACTTCAGAACCTTCCGATCCTCTCTCTCCCAAATGCGTCTAGTGATGTTCCTCCGAAACTCGGAATGACGCTGTCATCTAGAGGACCACCGGACATCATACCCGTCACGATCCAAGAATCGTCCTCAATCTTCTTCTTCTTCTGAGCTCAGGCGTCTGCAGTGCACGAATTTGAATCACCGGTCACAAACCGCCACCTCGACCCTTCCTAATGACCCACTCAGACAAAAGGACTACAATGTCACCCCCGTCCTCGACCATAATGTTGTCTCGCCTCCTCCTGCGGCTCCATGTCATACCGACCCCAATCGTCACTCCCCACCTCATCAGAATCATCATCGTCGTCGAAAGAATCATCAGGTGTCTGACGACGATGTAAAGTTTCTCTCTCTCCTAACTGAAGCAAAAATACACTGTCTACGTGGATAATGGTGACCTGACTCATCTGCTAAACTACGTACAACGCACAAGGGAATTGATTTACTTTTTCCTCCGCGGTAACCCGATGACTATTAAATAAATTTTAGAAATAAAATTTCGTTAATGGATTTACAAATTGATCATGAAACTAATTATAATAATTAATCAATTTAACTAATTACTAAACTAATTTACCTAATTACTAAATTAATTTAACTAATTATTAACTTAATAATCAACTTATTTAGCATTTATCACAAATTATAATCAATTTAAATTTAAAAAAAAACTGAAAGGGGGGGGGGGCGGCGGGCGTCTCCCCCGAACGCTCGACCCAATTTTTTTTTTAAAATATACAAAACTAAAAAAAACATTTTACCAAATTCGAGTTGACCAGGGTGTCCACTGAATCTTTTTCGGGCTTCCGAGACATGCTTTTGGGTGAATATGAGTGTAATATGAAGAGAAAGTGGTGTTAGGAGAGTGAAATTAAGAGTTACATTAGTAGAAAAGACAGAAAGACAAAATGGTAATTGGTTGAGGCGATTTAAGTAGTTTTCCGGTGATAAATATCAATTCAGAATTTCTATAGTTTGTAATTTTTTTATAGTTATATTTTACTACGTGTAAAATAATAAGGGTATTTTGTATTTATAAGCACAATGCGATTTTCCAAGCAAAAGAGGCTTGAATTAAGTCAACAATTAATTGCAAAATGTCTGTTAGCTAAGGAATTGTCAGCAATAGCAAAATCGTGGACTTGTGATGCAGAAGGGGTTAGCAAAATCGTGGACTTGTGAGAAGGGGTTAGCAAAATCGTGGACTTGTGATGCAGGAGGGGTTTGGGTGTAAACGAGCCGAGCAACGGTGGGCCCACGTAAAGCCGAGATGGGTGCAAGCCCACTCACTGAAGGCCACTAAAAACTGAATGAAAAGCCCAAATACAGAGTTAATATAGGATTTGGGCTTAAATTTATACTTTGAAGTCTTGTTTTAGAAAAATCTATATTTGTGATTTACTTGTGATGGTCAACGGAGTTGACTTTGGTTCTAATAGGATAGTTATATTCTCCAGTGAGAAATAACAAAACTATTATTTTTTAATAAAATGTATAATATATTTAGCAAACCCAATTGAAATTGACTACAAATAAAAAAATTCGGCTGGGGCGTCTCCAAAAAACGTCTCCCCTATTTTTTTTAATAAAAAAATCTTAATTTTATACGGTGTGTTATCTTTAATTATTTCAGGTTCTATTACAAGATTCCGGTAGTGACAAAGTAGATTACAGTGAGTTTTTTTGTAAGTCAGGAAGTATTTCCAGCATGCGAGGACGCTATTAGGAGCAGTTACGCAGTAAATGTTGATTGTAACGTGTAATTTGTAATGTATTTGTTACTTTGTGTGATTTTTAATGTGTAATTTGTTTGTATGTTGTATTGTGTTACTTTCTTCAGTGAACTTAAAGATTTCAAATTTCAAATGCAATAATATATAGGAAGCAATGAAAAGATATTTGTCATAAATAATAAGACAGACGCCCCAATAGCAACATAATAAGACATATATTTATGACGTAATTTGTAATGTACTAAGTTTTTTCATGTTCTATTGCAAGATTTCAGGTTTCGTATATTTTGCAACGGAACATGTAATAATTTGACATAACACACCGTATAAATTTATGCAATTACATAAAATTGTTTATGCAGTTATATATAGCAAGCAAGGAAAAGATATTTGTCATAAATAATAAGACAGACGCCCCAATAGCAAGTAACATAATAAGACAAATATTTATGACAAATATATTTTCCTTGCTTGCTATATATAATTGCATTTGAAATTTGAAAATTTTCAGTTCAGTAAAGAAAGTAACACAATACAATGTACGGACAAATTACACATTAGAAATCACACAAAATAACAAATTCATTACAAATTACATGTCACAATCAATATCTACTACATAACATCTCGCATGTAGGAAATACTTCTTGACTTACAAAAAAAATCACTGTAATTCATTCCGTCACCACCAAAATCTTGCAACAGAACCTGAAATTGTTTGAGATAACACACTGTATAAATTTAAGATTTTTTTAAAAAATAGGGGCGTCTGCAAAACAAGCCTCCCCTGTGGGGGCATTTTTTGCAGACACCTCGTCCGATTTTTTTAACTTACTGTGCCGGATTTAGATGGTTCGCCAGACATTTCATTGGTGTTGGTACTGGTAGAGTAAGGAAAACTAAGAAATAAACCTTCTTTTAAGAGACGTGACGAAATGCGTATTAAATGTAAAGTAAAGGATAAAATGGTAATTAGCACGGATTTAAGTAATTTGCGGACGACGAATAGTAATTCCCTTTATAAATCGGTAGTTTTCTATAAATTCATGATTCAACCTTTTTTTGGGTGCTTTTTTAGCATGAGCCAAAGTCAATTTTATAAGTAAGTTTTAGTTTTGAGATAAATTCAAATCCAATTTGGTTAAAATGTGACATAATTTTAAGAATATGGTATAAATCAAAAGCAAATCAATGATGATTTTTAATATAGGAGATGTGAACCACACCACATTTTGCCACATTACTTTTTGTATACATATATAAAAATATATATTTATAATTACAGATATATATATATAAGGATACAAATACGGATGTTATATGGATTTCCGGATCGGATGTACCAATATCCATATTTGCTCTGCGAGTTTTCGGATGTTTAAATTCAAACACGGATGCGAGCCGATTTCCGGATTTCGAACATCCACTGACACTTTTATATAAGGTGCACTAATGCACAATATTGGTAACTTGTGCATAAAGACTACTTATATATAAGTTGTGGTGAAAGGTAGGGTTTTGGATTCTTAGATGTGGGACCAAATGTCGAACACTCACTAAAACATTTAGATTGTTGAAATATTTTTAATGGTTTTCTTTACAACAGAAATTTGTGATTGGTTAACTGGTTGACTTCAGATATTTGTAATGTACATTTAGTGTATGTATAGAGATATATGCTTGTATACGAGCAATCGAGTCGAGCGAGTGAGCAAGCTAGCGAGCGAGTAGGTTTCGCTCATCTTGACTTATTTATTTTCCTGAGCGGATTTTTTGGCTCGTGCTCGACTTGTTAACAATCAACTTGAGCTATTGAGCGAGAGCAGAAGCTTCCAACCCTATTGGCGTCAACTTGTGGTGCAAAAGTCAACTTTAGATACTCTATTTTGAAACATAATAAATGCTTTAAATTGCAAATACAACTATTGCAAATGTGTTATTTTCTATTATATAATAAATTATATGTTGAAAAAAAACTTTAGTTTTGATAAGGATATTGTATAACCACTACAAAAATATTATAGCAGGACAAAAAAACTTCTAGCGTAAGGATGACATTGAGATTCAAATTTTCAACACCAGATTATGAAATATACCACTAGAATTTATGGATACTTTTTAATCGAATATCGACTGTTAAGTCCCTAACCCTTGCTTAGGACTAATCTCGTGATTAGTGGAGGCTTTGCGTGGGAGTGGGTTGTGTTGGGTTTTAAAGCAAAACTCATCTCTCTCTCTCTCTCTCTCACACACACACACACACACGTTTTGTTCTATCCCTCACCTTCTTTCTCTTCCATTTCCGGCGAAACAGGGGTGGTGGAGGCGGACCCGGCGCGTGGTGTCGAGCACGGCATTGCCGAGGCACGAACGTGAGGTGCGTTGGAGCGGGGGTGTTGTCGAACGTTGACGTTGAGCGAACTCCGGCGTGCTCTGTCTTCCTTTGAGGTATGCCAGTTCTTTAGTTGTTTTTGTTACTCACCCACGTGGGGTGATGTTGTGGTCGGTCGGGGGAGGTCGGAGACCTCTCTGGCGACGTGAAACGACGTAAAATCATCGGCAGGTGCAGGGTTCCTGTCGACCAACAGTCGACCGGTGCCTTCGGACGGTCGACCGATTTTACTGTTTTGCCCAACTTTAATCAGCACCAGTCGAACGATGTCGTGTGGCGGTCGACCGGTTGCATGTATGCTGGTTGGTTGAGGCTTTCTGTCGGATTTCGGTCGACTGTCCCTAGCTTTTGGTTCAACCAGAACTTAAGTGTACTTGATGATTATGCATGCTGTTCGACCGATTTTGTTATATTTTTCGACCGTTATACGTCGTAGACTATTAGGATGACCCTGGTAGTTTTCGGTCGACCGGGACCCCTGAGTCGGTCGACCGAATAGTCTTGTGTGATTTGACCAACTCTGGATTTTGACATCGTGTTTAGTCGACCAGTTTTAGATCGTTGTCCAACCGTTGGGACTTAAGTGATGCGCAGAATAGTTCGACAGTGGCAGACTTTCGGTCGACCGAACCTATTGGGAATGGACGATCGGTTTGGTTTTTTCAGTCGACAGGTGCAGGGTTCCTGGTCCTTGTGTTGTATCAACTCTGTCCACGGAAACTCGTGTCCTCGCTTAGAGCGTGAGCCAGGAGGTGACGACGGGTACGTGCTCGTGCCTGCGTAGGGACCGCCGTGTGGAAGAGTGTGGACACTTGAGTCGCGCCACCTCCGTGATGGACAGTGGTGTGACATGTTGTTGGTTGACTCTCGGTAGAGGAGCAGACCTGAGGGATCACGGATCCCAATGTGTGTTGATGCATGGCTCGTAGAGCATGATGATCCTGCAGACTACGGTCTGGACCTGTCCGATATTGTGTCGGACGTATGTTGTACCACCGAGGTTTTTGCCGGCAATGATGGTGCCGACGTGTTCCGGCTTGTGGTTGTGTCGTCCGATGTTGTGCCGGACGTATGTTGTACCGCCGATGTTGTTCCAGCGATGATCCCCGATTGGGCACTTATCTTGGGATGTTGGCCGACCGGACTACGACTCCGTTGAGGTGGTGTAGACCACATGATTACTTTGCGCGGAAGTGAGGACGCTCCTCACCGATCCCTTTGGCTCGAGTAGTCTCGTGTAGGGGGTGCGTCGCGTACTGTCCGTAAGACTGTATGTGCCTACGGAAGGTTTCCGAGGGAGACCGTTGTTGTTGTTGGACTGATGTCCTTGTTGACCCTTTGAAGGTACTTGTGTTGTTGGACTGAGGTCCCGTTTATCATTGGAGGGATTTGTTGCATTGCAGATATTGACATGACATGCTACTAGTATAATAAGTTCATTTACCATATTGTTGCATTCATATAGGCGAGCTTGACATACAGGGTTTCTTACTGGGAAACTTAGACATCGTTGTTTGATTCATGTTTCAGGGCCGCAGTAGGTTTTGTCGGGTGGTGACAGCGGACACACATATTTTGGGGCCAAGATCCTCTTCGGACTCTTCGAGGTCGTCATGATTACTTGTATCTGTCTTTCATTGTATCGTTTTAATCATGTCTTTTGACAAACTCTGTCGTATTTTGGTGCACCGACTGTTGATTTATATGAGTAACATTCACGTTGATGAGTTTTATTTGGTGATCTCTTAGTTGTGTAAAATTTTAAATTTGTTGTTATTTCAGGATGTTACGTCGACTGTGTTTTAAATTTCGTAAACCCATTTAGAGTTCTCATTCGCATGACTACGTATCAATATTAATGCTCGTAATTTGCCCAAGGTATCAATAACAAGGTGATTGTGACCTTGTACCAGCTTTGAAATTTCTATGAACTATACTATTTTCAATTGGTAGTTTTGAAATTTACTTACGTAGGAGCAACTTAACCAAACCAATAATTGCCTTTTACGAAACAGCCCAAACCAGTCATAAATACTACCATAGAAGCAAACATTACATGGAACTTGTAATATTACGTCTAAAATGTGTAATAGAAATTTAAGATTTTAAATATTGAGACAACTCTAACCATGTTCCAAATGCAAGATAGTAATTGTTATTATATATTTTTCACATTTACTTTAATTCTAAAACACACCAATCATTAGGGGTGTAATTGGAACGGGTATTACCCATTTGTAGGGGTGTGCGGAAATCGGTCCGGTTTGGGTTTTGGACGGGACCGATCAGTCCGGGTCGGACCGGACCGAATAACAATCGGTCCTGGTTTCGGGTTCAAGGAAATTCGGGTTCCAGTCCGGTTTGAACCGAACCCGGAAAAAATCGACAAAAGACAGGACTGGACCGGATACTGTTCACACATGCACACATGATCTAACCCTAAAATCAAAATGTCTCAGATCTGTAGCCCACACCATCTTTGCCTCTTCGGTCTTCCATCTTCCCCTCCCCTGATCCCCTCCTCCGTCTTCCCCGACGATCTTCTCCTCCAGCCATCTTCGTTCCTTCCCGTTCCTCCGGCTCCCGCGATCCCCTCCGGCCTCCTCCGTCTTCCCCGACGATCCCCTCCTCCAACGATATCCTCCCCCAGTGATCCCCCCCGCCAACGATCTCGTCCTGACCTCCTCCATCTGGTGCGTGAGTTCTCTTCAACCCAATTTTTTCTTCTTTTTCTTCCTTTTCTCGTAAGTTTGGACTAACTTTCCTTCCTTTCGTATTTTCAGATTATTTTTGTGTATCAATTGTTGTCGAGTTCTCCGTTCACGATAAGATCGTCACCTCCAAGAAAAAAAGGTTCGATTTTGTGATTTTGATATATATAGTTTGTAGTTTATTGGATGTTTTTTATATTTTGTGGGTTCTCGAGAAATTGGTTTCGTAGATGATTTTTAGGATTTATATTCAGCATATTTCACTCAATATGCGCATGACAACCAAACATAAGTCATAAAATGACAATTTCATTCTCGTCTTCATTCCGACCTTGATTTTATTCTCGTCCTCATTCTATTTCAAACTGACCATGTTTCGGCTTACCAAACGCACTATAGTGTTATACTGTTACGAAAGAAATTCTAAGGGTATGTTTGGTTAACAACTTGAGGGGAGAAAAGAAAGAAAAAGAAAAGAAAGTTGGGTTTTTCTCTCGTTTCGATAACGACTTAAGGAGAGAAAGGAAAAAAAAGAAAAGAATTGGAGAGAAATGTTATAATACAAAATTACAATTCAACTTTCTCTCCAATTTTGGAGAGAAATGAGGAGAAATGGAGAGAAAGTGAAAAAATAATATTTTACTGACCAAAATATCCTTACTAAAAAACCTACACTCGAAAATCCTAATTTACTACCTATAAATATTCATTCCTCGTTCCATCTTCCGTCACCCAATCGTTCTACCATATTTTCTTCACCTCCTAAACATTCCCTCATACCCATCTTCTCATTTCTCACTCTCATTTAAAATAATCTACACCGATCGAGGTAAGTTTTATTAACATTATGATAGGATAATTGTTGGAAAATTTCTATCATGTTAAAATCATTTGTAGTATTTTTTATAATCTTTCAATTGAAAATTTTGAGTTGGAATAGAATTTGTTATTTTTTAATTTATTACGAATTTTTAGAATTTGAATTTGTTATATACTTTTAGTTTCTGTTTAGTATTTGCAAATTTATATATAATTCTATTTTTTTTGTGGAACCGTAATGCGATCTTGATTTCATTTACCATTTTTAAAAAAATTCGTAGATGGACAACGATGATAATACATTAGCTGAATGGAGTATACGGAGACAGAGGTTAATAGTTCAAATACAATGTTTCATCATTCATTTATTAATCATGCGTCGACAATTTCATTGTGGTAGTTATGTGGATCGACCCATTAGCCCGATATATATTGAAAGGCAAATTATACGTGATGAGTTACTTAGCCAGTTAAATACCAGTAAGTGCCGCGACATTATTCGAATGTGTCCGGAATCGTTCGAAAAGTTTTGCAACATGCTTCACACAATGGATACCATATTAAAAATGAATTAATCGTAATAAAGATTCATGTATTCTATAATTTGTGTTCTCATTTCATTTCCATATTATTTATTGAGCTACTTAGATGAACAAATTATATGAAAGGAAGAAGAATGAGAAGTGGATTGAGCAAATAGATGTGGTTCTTCTCGATTCATTGCTTACTCAGCAAGAGTTCGTGCTTTTTTTGGTTGTCCCCGAGAAGATAGAAGGGATTATTTGGATATGATGATGCATGACTTTTAATTTATTTTAGATACTATTCATGTTAGAACGGTGAGAGGACGTTGTCTTTCAAGTGTTTTTATAGAATTCCTAAATAAAATTTTTGTTACAACAAACGTCATTGTTTTGGAAGAACAAAAAACGTTCATTTGAAGTATTTCCGAATAATTTGTATCTTTACTTTTTTAATTTTACATTAGATTTTTTATATATTTTGCATACTACCTTGTTTTGTTACGTTACTAAGTTTCTATAGCTTCAAATTTTCAGGTTTGGTGGATATATTTTATTTGTAATAATTTATAATTCTGAACAATATTAAAATAATATAGAACGATGTATGTTATTGTATAATACAAATAAAAGGGTATTTTGGTATTTTAGAGTGTTTCTTTTCTTTTCTTTTCTTTTCTCTTGTAAGATGTTAACCAAATGAGAGAAGCTTATTTGTCATAATGGGTATCCAAACAAGAGAAAAGAAAAGAAACACATTTCTTTTCCTTACTTTTCTCTCCATTTCTCTCCTAAATTGTTATCCAAACCGACCATAAATGTCTAATACTTATTTGAATAGGTTCAGTTTTGGTTTCTTTGGTGACTTGTAGATTGAAAGTTGAAACTGATATTTGGTGAATGATAGACAAATAAAGACCTCTTGTGATCCCATATTGGGACGCGTGTTTCTTTTCCTTCCTTGGCTTGTGTGATGATTTTTTTGTGTGCCATAAGATGTAGGTTTTTCTTGATTATTTCTGTGGTGTTTGATGGTGACTTTATGAGCTCAGTTAATTGCTATGCAATTGGTTTGAGGATTGAGGACTTCAACTAAGTAATTTTTTTTATTTGAATTGTCTTCTATCTATGCAGTTGTGAAACGACGAACTCGCAAACTGATTCCCCAGCAACGATTTGAAGTTTGCAGCAGTCTACTGGTGCTACTTCCAGTAATGAAGTGAAAGCTACTATGTTGCCCAAGAAAAGAAAGGAAGACCGAGAATACATTGACGGGAACAAGAAGAGAAGCTGCTTATTGGGCTCATTTCTGGCAATATTTAAAAGCAGGTAAAACTTGAGCTGAATGCATTTATTGTGAAACAAAACATTTGCATGTGACAGTAATTTGAATGGCTCTAAAAATGTTAAGATACATTGGGATCGTTGTCCAACAAATCCTGCAAATGACACCAAGAGCAAAAGTAAACAATCTGAGTTGGTGTTTTATCAAGGGGAGGGTAGACTTAGAGCACACACCTTTGGTGCAAGTGAAATCCGAAAGGCTATGGTTAAATGATAGTGGTGGGCGAGTTACCATTTTGGTTTGTAGAGAATCCTGGGTTCAAGAATTTAATGACAGTTGCTTGTCCAAAATTTAAGATGACTTCTCGTTGGACGATTGCTCGTGACTCTTACCAATTGTATTTGGATGAAAAACTTAAATTGAGAAAACAATTAGAGGTCTCTTTTCATAGAGTTTCATTGATAAGGACTGGAATTTGAACAAAAAAATCATATTTTTTTGTCCAATAACTAGTCACAAAGGAAAGGCAATTGGTAAGGCGATTGAAGATTGTCAAATTTCCTGGGGTTTAGAGGAAAAATTATTTGCAGTAATTGTGGACAATGCACAATCAAATAATGTTGCATGTGATCATCTAAAGAAAATGATTCGAGGAAAAGGTAGCATTAGTGGGGGCAACCATTTGCATGTAAGATGTGTAGCCCATATCATAAACTTGATGGTCTGGGATGGTTTGTGGACGAAGGAAATGAAGATGCGTCTTGACAGAATTAGGACAGCGGTTAGTATGTGAGGGGATCTCTTAGAAATATACAAATTTTTAAAGACTTGGTCCTTAAACACAAAATTGAATGTACTCTGTCATTGTCTATGGAAGTGCCGACGAGGTGGAATTCAACATACACCATGTTGGACACAACTTTCCAGTATAGGGATATCTTTTGGAGAATGAATATTCCAAATGATTCGGAAGATGATGGGAGTTTGGGAAATCCAACAGATGATTGGAAAATTGTTGGAAGGCTCGTAATTTTTTTGAAAGAGTTGTAGAACTTAACAGAAAGTGTATCCGGTTCTCTCTATACCACTAGTAACTTGACATTCTTTTACATTTATCGTGCTTGTGAGTTGTTGAATCAGTGGATTGATAGTAGTGATGCTGATTTCCACAAGTTGGCGGTTGCAATGAAAGAGAAGTATGATAAATACTTCGGAGAACTTGATAAAATAAACATTTTCCTATACTTGGGAGTTATAGTAGATCCCAAAGTAAAGCTTATTGGTGGCGGTATTGTGTTACGTCACATTTATGGAATAGTAAAAGGATATGACTTGGGTAAGAAGATGAAGAACGATGCTCGTGCCATTTTCGAAGGGTATCCGAATATTTACAGTCACTTGGCTTCGAAAGGTCGACAACAATCTAATTTGATGGATGTCTATCTGCCTTCAAGTTCCACCTCAGATATGTTGGACTTCAAGAAATACATTGAATAGGAGGTAGAGATGTCAGGATCGTATTTAGAAAATTCAGAGTTTGATAGATATTTGTCAAATAAGTTGGGGGAGCAGGAAAGAGGCTTAGAAGTTCTGAATTGGTGGAAGTTGAACTAGCACAGATATCCTATTATGGCGTGTATTGCTCGTGATGTTTTGGTCATTCCCGTTTCTATAGTTGCTTCTGAATCTGCATTTAGTGTTGGAGGCGTCACCTTGACAAATTTAGGAGTTCTTTCACGCCTAAGGTATGAAAAACTTGTACTTGTTACAAATTTGGAATTGCAATGATGTGATATTTGGTTTTATTCTAATTTTGATGTTTAAAATTTTCATGTACTTAAAGACGGTCCAGTCACTAATATGCGTACAAGATTGGCTTCGACCATCTGTTAAGGTTGAAGGGGAGGAAAAACTTGAAGAGCTGGAGCAACTTGAGAAAGGTTCACTTTTAATATTTGCCTCTCATTTTATGTCATAATTTGTCTACTACAAATTAATTTAATTGTCCTTTTTATTATTTGTAGATTTGGATGCACCGGATGACATTGTGTGTGTTGATTAGTTTCAATGGAGTAACATATTTGAAGAACGTGAAGTCATGAAGAATGAAGACTGAAGTAGACTTTTGTTTTTTGGAATGAACTTGTTTATTTGTTATTTTGTAATTGAACTTGTGGTGGTTTTAATTGTTGATGAACTTGTATGCATTGTGGAGTAAATTTTAGAGTTTAGAGTATATTGAAGTCTATAAAATAGTCTTAGTTTTTGTTTTATTGCATCTCAGATTGTTAGGTTTTAATCACAAACAAGTCCGAACCCGGACCGGACCGATCGGTCCGGTCGATCTTCGGTCCACCCGTGACGGAACCGGTCCAAACCCGGATCTGTTTGGTCTCCGGTCCGGACCCTGGAGAAGGTCCGGTCTGGGTTTGGACCGATGCACATGCCTACTCGTTTGCTCGTCCCATTTAATAAGCAGGTATGAGTACGGTTTTGTACCAATTTAAAAAATTATATCCGTTTACTCATACCAGTTTTACTTGTTTAATAAATGGAGCGTGTATGAGTATACTTCTACTCATACCCGTTAACACATTTACCCGTTTAATTATTTAATTAGTATATAAATTAATATATAATATATAGTTAGTAGCACCAAATAGTGAACAACTATGATTAATAATATATAATTAAACTTCGATTTGTCTTGTTTATTTAGTAGCACCAAACAACGAAGAACTACAACCTAAATTTTTTATTTTTTTGTTAATCTTTTGTAATTTGAAACTAAATAATGTTTCAATCAACACAATAGAATAATACCTGCAATACCCGTTATACCCGCCTCATACCCATTTAAGTACAACAATATTTAACCGAATATATACTCATATCCGTACCCATTTAGTTAGACAAGTCTGAGTATATGTATGACCATACTCATTCCATACCTAACCCGTTTACATCTCTACCAATCATCATTTATTAAATTGAATACTTCCCGTCTACATACCCAAACGAAGCAAAATTGATTTGTCAATGTCACTTGAGAACCCTGGGGAATATAATAATTTTGCACTTAAAGTAAATAAGAATTGCGTAAAGGACACAAAATATGTCAAATTTAGTTGTACAGAGGACACATAATATAATTAAAATTTTAAACTTTAACCTATTGATATAGCTTGCAAAAAGAAACAATTCACCGTTGTCAACAACAACAACAAAGCCTTTTATCCCAAACTAGTTGGGGTAGGCTATAAATGAAACTTTAAGGAGTCACGGTTCAGGCACGTGAATCGCCTACTTCCACGCGTTTCTATCCAATGCAAATTCCCGAGGAACATTCTTCCAGAATCCAATCGCCTTCTTCCACGCGTTTCTATCCGCTTGATAATCCTCAGTCAATTGACTTTGATGTACAATAGTATAATGTTTGGGTTATTTCAGAACAAATAATACAATCGTATTCACGATGTTAAATAAAGATAACATCGTTGCCGTGTTCTTATCATCAAACACATGAGCATATGTATACTTCTCATATGGTGGTCACTTGCATGTTAACGTCAGATCAAACTTTTCTTCTCGAAAACCACAAACTCGACAAAATGTTTCACAAAGATCATCATATCACATTTTACTATTAACATTTATCATCCGTATGTATCCACCTTCATATTTTGGAATGTCATCTATGAATGTAACAATTTCATTGATTGACATCATTTCATGCTTATATTTGTATCTTATATCCATTATCTTTCACCTAAACAATGCTATGTTACGAGTTTTATGTTTAGTTTTCAGGAATAAATAGGTTTGAAGAGATGAAACATAAAAGGACCCAAAAGCTGGGAAAAAGGACTGGATTGTGAGATCTGGGGACCAAAATGCAAGGGAGAAGGACCTGAACGCAAGACAGAAGGACCTAAGAGCAAAACAGAATACTCCACACCATCATGGGGAGTATTTTAACAATTGGATTCGGGTCGGGGCTCCAATAAACAAAGTCGATGCATCCAAGACCACCAAATACACAAAGAAAAGCCCAGCACAAATTCCAGATGGATCCGGACCTTTTTGACCGCCAATTGGCGGTCCAAGACCGCTAATTGGCGGTCTGTTTTGGCCCAAATCCGCCAAGTTTTCTCCTAGACGTGTATTAATGTTTGTTTAGGCTATTTTTGGAATTGGTTTAGTCCCACATCGGGGGATTGTCCCGGTTTGCCCTTTTCCATGGCTATAAATAGAACTCTTCACCTTCCATTGTAATCACTCCATATTTTAAGTGGTTATTCTTCCTACTAGAAGTGAGGCCTTGAAGCACACACTAAAGTAGGAGGATGCTACTTGAAATGTGAGTCATTTTATCAATAAAGTTTTGTGTTTCTTTCATTGTTTGTTTATGCTTCTTTTATTGTTTGTGCATGTTTTAGTTTAATCGTCTTTTATTTCTAGCTTAGTTTTAATATGTTTTCTTTGCTTAGTTTAATAATTAGTGTAATGTTTAGTGAGTAGTTTCATCCCCTTTGGGGGGTGGAGTAGATGTACATACATGCATTAGAGAATGGGATGAATGCTTTATTTTTGATGTGTTGATAAAACATGAATGTATGCTTGCTTGTTTAGGATATAATTTATAACTTGATGAGTTTTGCCAAAATGATTAGACACCTCTCATGCTTGTTTAGGTTCTGAAATAAACAACTTGCATATGTAAATGTTAATCAACTAAGTGGGTGAATAGATTGATAGGTTTTGCCATAACATTTAGACACTTCCTATGCTTGATAAACACCACCTTCATGTGCTTAAAGAATGTATTCTACACCCACCTCTTTGCATGTGTGCACTCACTCCACCCCTTAGGGGTTTTCCCATTTCTGTATTCCAGCATTCTTGTTTTGTCCTTAGCTTAGTTGTCATTTCATTGTTTGTTTCTTTCGTTCGCATTTCATACTTCTTAGCGTAGTTTAGTGTAGAGTAGCATAATCAATCTTTCTCCCCTAATTTTTGCCACTTGATTTCTGATAAACAAGAGGCTGCTCACCTCCCTGAGGATGACCCGTACTTGTCACCGCTTCATCGTGGTCGTGCACTTGCGGTTTAATTAAAACGTTCAACATTCATCGAAAAAATCCATAACCAACCGGAGCTCATTACTTCGGGTGTACAAAATCTACATTTAATAAATCAAAATAACAATCATACATTAACTATACATGCATTACACTTCATATCGAAATCAAAAAACAAAAAACAAAAGGAAAACCAACCTGAACTTTGCTTGTCGCCGGAGATGGGGAGTGGGGAGTGATTTGGAGGTAGGAGGAGGAAGATAGTGGTTTGTAGTCTCATTTACGCCCTAGGTAAAAATAGCATCCGTGATGCCGTTTTCATTCAGGATAAAAATGACATTCGTGATACCATTTTTGTTTAATGAAAGCTGTATCAGAAGTGTCATTTTTAAGAAGCATATTTTGTTAAATAAGTTTTTCATGTTTATATTATTCTATTTTTTTATTCTTACAACATTTTAAAAAAAAAATCATTTTAAAAAGGCATCTTATATGTCACAGAGAATTTAACAAATGTAGAACTGCAACACAGTATTTAAAGAGTACAGATTCTGTAACGTACCCGAAAACAGCGGAAAATTTAAACAATAATAAGGACCGTCAACGGTCAACACTGGGCACGTCACGGGAAACAAACCAACATATATAATATAAATATGATCCACGTGGAAGTCAAATATACAAACTGACTGTGATTACGACAAAAGCTATACAATATGTAATCACCTCAAAAGAAAGAGACTGACAACTACAGGATCTGATCTCGGGGGCACCGTCCTCGGTCACCACCTCAAACTCTAACCCTGCTCGCTACCTGAAATGCAACAACAAACATGCCTGAGTTCCCTGCAGGAACCCCGTATACCAAACCTCCTAAAAATATAAAAAGGAATTAAAGACAATGCAATGCTATGCACATGATCATCCGCCTCGGGCCCACAATAATGCCCTCACCGCCTCCGCGGCACTGAACCACTCCTGCCACTAGGGTCAAGTCAGTCCATCGCTGCCTCACAAGGGTCAGTCGACACCACTGCTCCCAAAAAGTGCAGGAAGGAACCCCCGGTACACGCCGCACCCAAAGAGCGAGTCAGCCCGCCGAATACACAACTCGGGTCAGACGACAGCCACTGCTCCCCCAAGAGTCGCCTAGCGCGCACCCTGCCGGAACATCCTCGGCCTACCGCTAAACCCTCGCAAACTGCCCAAGGTTTACGGTACACATCCCTCACACCCCGCTCGGTAAGAGAGGAAAAAGGTAGTACAATAATACGCCTTCGTCGAAGGTGAAATCCGTAGCTCTCAAAGCCGGTAATCAACCGTCGCCTCGGAGCCGGTAGTCGACCTGACATCGACGGATCGCGTGTGGATAAATCCACCAACCTGCGGCAGATCGGTCGACCGCTACAAGCACACCGGTCGACCGGTCCCCCACACAGTACACAGTACTGTACAAACAAGTCTACCGGTCGAACCACGCCAACCGAAATACCGACCAATCGGTCGAACAAAAGTCATCTAGCGGTCGACCGTTTGGATGGTCGACGCTATACAATTTTATATAATATATATATCCGACCGGTCGAACCAAGGGGTCGTTCGACCGATAACAGGACTTTCCGTATTTTGCCTAAGTGATATTCGGTCGACCGGAACTGCTATACAGTTCGACCGAATCAACACAGGCACTCTACCGCTTAAATAAAATGCTCAGTCGGTCGACCGAAAGTTAAAGAGCGGTCGACCGTTTTGATGGTCAAAGCTCCCAACCGACTTAGCATCAAATGGATCGGTCGAACAAGGTTAAGGGCGTTCGACCGTTTAATAAGTCAAAACCCCCAACCGACCCATTCTCATTGTTATTCGGTCGACCGGCTAAGTGGTCCCGTTCGACCGATAACAGCATAACCCCCTTTTTCCCGCACAAATCTGGCATAACGGTCGACCGTCCGTAGACATCGTTCGACCGTTCGCGGGTAAAAATCAATATATTAATAGGATCGGTCGACTGCCCCCAGGCACCGGTCGACCGATCGTCGTCTTCAACCTCTGAATAGGTTGCAATCCGACGGGGAATTCGACACCAACGTCGATCCCCAACACTCACAAGGCATAAGTGAGTTATAATGAAGATTTGGCATACCTTTTTGACGGTTGAAGAAGCCTCCCGAGCTCCCTTCAACACCTCTTCTCTTCTCCTTCCTTTCTTCTTCTTCTTCCTCTTCTTTACTTCTTCTTTCCTCCTTCTTCTGCTCCGAAAGTCTCTCTCTCTCTCTCACTCTCTGGTAAAAGCAAATGATGAAGAAACGTTTTCAGCTAATCCTCACATTCCTATTTATACTAAAAGCCTAATCTTATCTCACCTCCCCATCCTCCAATCACCATACACCTAAAACCTTTCCAATTATAACCAGCCAACACACTCTCTCTCCTTTCAACACCTCATGCTACACTATTCCAGTATTAGATTAGGTTAATTAGGTTTAGGTTTAGTTAATTAAGATGTTTTAGATTAGGTTATTACAGATTCAATATAGTAAGCAATCTCAAAGTTATATCCAAGTTATATTTGAAGTAGTTAAGTAGACATACGAAGTGTATCACACATTTGGTTCTTAAGAATCGATTGAAAAATGAAAGTCAAGTTATTAACTCACCTATAACTATCGGAAGCTTACGTATATTATATTATGTTTCTCCTGATTATCTTTAATAAATAAACAAAACAAATAAAGAATTATAAAGCTTTAAAAAATATCATCTGGAAGAAGTATCAGACTTTTCAGCCGAAAACCATGCAAATATCATATATGCACAACATATGACATAACACAATTGTTCTCCGAAGTTCATCCAAACACAACTACAACTAGGGGTGTCAACGGATCGAATACGGACCGGATATGCCAACATCTGTATCCGAATCTGGGAAATTTTTTAACATCCGTATCCAGATCCGTATCCGATCAGATCTTTTTAAGTACATCCGAATCAATATCCGACGGATCCGGATCGAATACGAATTTTATCTGTATCCGAACAATAACATCCGGATTTAAAAATCCGTATCCGAACAAACATCCGGATTCAAAAATCCGTATCCGAATTCCTGCTTTAAGATAATAATAATAATAATCAAAACCTGAAGTTTGCTACAATTCCATAATTCTACAGTACATACAAGTTACAAAGTAATAAATTACAAATATTAGAACAATACAAAGTTACAAACAACATTTGAGAAAACACAAGAACCACATAACAAACAATTAAGCAACAAACAAACTAGTAAACTAAGCAAAGTAATTATTCCAACATGAAACATCATCTCCATGGTAGCATACAAGTCACATTTGATACCTACCTACATGTAAAGAGAGAAAAGGTAAGAAAAATGACAATTTATTATATGAATATATTGTTACTAAGTATTTAATAAATAAAAATCAAATTCTAAAACTACCTTTCAAGGTAAACCGGGGTCTTCTTCTAAAATTTAGAAATCTGACTCTCTAACTCTTGATCCTTTTCAGCTTCACTTGAATCTAAACAACACAGATAAGTTCATTATCATAATAAAATTAAATCATAGAAATTTAAAAGTAACATCAACTAAGTAATAATACATACTCATGATTAAATGTGGCAGCCGATTCTTTGTAGAAACCAATGCCTCTACAACATCTCTTCCTAACTGAGAACGAGTGTTATCAATGACTCTACGAGCACAACTGAATGCAGATTCTGAAGCAACTGTTGATACCGGGATTGCCAAAATATCACGAGCCATTTTTGCAAGTGTTGGAAACCTAGCTTCATGCTGACTCCACCAATTCAAGATATCAAATGACAAATCATTATTGGTTGACCGGACTAAAGGCTCCTCCAAATACATCTCAAGTTCAGATTTTGTTGCACTTGATACAAACTGAGTGTTACTACTAGCATATCCTATAAATCCTCCTCTGAATGGTTGGTTAGGATCATAAGTCATTTCTTCTACAGAAGGATTACTACCATCACATTGTGAACTACTAGGAGCATCCAAATACTTTGTGAACAACTCAGTAAGTTTATCTTGTATCTTATCAATTTTTTCATCAGCACAAGAATCATATAAGTGACGATTTACATACTGAACAAACACCATTTTGAAATGTGGGTCAAGCACTGAACCAAAAGACAATACCAAACTGCAAGAATCCCAATATTTATCGAACTTCATTTGCATCATAGTTGCCATTGACCGAATGTACTCAATAGGACTCTTATGCCATGTAATCAACATGTAATGGATGTGACAAACATCATTGAAGTAGAAATTACCAGTGTGATATTTACTACCAGAAAGACAGTGTGATATCATAAAAAACCTTCAAACAATCTCGTATATTTCTACCCATCTCCCACTCCTCCGGGGTTGGCAACAACTTATATTGATCATCCAATTCTGCTAAACGGTCAAATGCATCCCGGACATCCAAAGCACTATCAAGCATTAGATAAGTTGAGTTCCATCTAGTATCAACATCATAAGACACCCTTATTCCCAGTCAACCGAGTTTGACTCAATGCAGCCCTAAACTTATTATCCCTATGTACAGAAAAATTAACATACTTCACACTTTTACGAATCTTCTCCAACAAAGGACTAATAACTTGCAACCCATTCTTCACAATCAAATTAAGGATGTGAGCGGTGCAACGAGTATGAAATAATTAAGGATGTGTGGAACTCGAAACAAGACTTGTTGTGGTGCGAACAACTGGACCGGAAGCACAATCTACAACTGGCAAATCCTCTTCCATGCTGGGGGAAAATGTGACACATTGCAAACAATTATTGAATCTCATAAAGTATGGTCAAGATCATTGTCATTCAAGAACGATTCCTCACTTCAAACCTATCATGAATGTTAAAGGATTGATAACTATGTTAGCACTTTAGCATTTAAAAGCCCTTCAAAACAGAAACTTGAAACATGAATACTAGGCATTGACTCATGAATCCAACAGTCCTTAAGTTAGAACGAAATATAAGAGCTCAGAAGTCTCAGGACTCGAACAATATAATCCAGAGCATAAATACCTACAGATGAATATGGCTATTCAGGTTTAAACATCACCAAAACAACACCACACCTATGCATGTAAGCACTTGTGCAGTTATGCCCCCTATGAACCAACCATAATTAAAAATGACATACATATTATTGTTTTATTTCAAATTAATATATACTTCCATCTCCCACGCACATTCATAAATGAAATCTTTGTATGTTCTTTCAAAGAGATACGAAAACCAAATCAATTATAGAATCATAAAATGAGAATAACTAATTAATAATAGCCATGAACTTAAAAGACTATTAATAAATGTAATAATATAGATTCAGAGGTCAAATGAATATAACATTAATAGATGGAAGTGGAAGATTCTAGCTCAACTGAGACCAAAAATTGAACCACACATAATGATATGAAATGTGAGAGTGAAAAATCAACAAATTAAAACGGAATGTCTGAATCTGACATCAACCCCAAGACTTTCTGAAACATAAATGAAGGAATCAAGAAAAATTTGAAAGAGTGTACAATTTTTGAAAAAGAAAATAAATAGTGTTCACCGGAAAATCAATAAACGGAAAATGAAGTAAAAATCGTGAAAATCTACTCGAAAAAGGGAAGACAGAGAAACATTAGTACCTCAACGGCAGGATGCACGATGACGCGACGGCAGGACGAGGCACGGCGGCAGGACGAAAGGAGGCACGACGGCAGGACACACGAGGCACGACGGCAAGACGGGGCAGGACGACAGGAGGCACGACAGCAGGACGCACGAGTCACGACGGCAGGACGACAGGAAGAGGCGGAGGCGAGGGGTGGAGGCGGCAAGGGTTGGGTTAGGGTTAGATTTGTCTTTGAAAAATTGGAGAAAAGAGTTTATATATGTTGGGTAAATTGTATACAAAGAACATACCTTTTCATATTACATATGAAAGATAATATTAACTTATTAAGTTACAATTAATTAGCAACTATGTACAAATTATAAAAAATTAATAAATATATACATATATATGTTGTGTATGATATTAAACGGATACGGCTACAAATTCATATACGGATACAGATCCTATAATACGGATATTCAATCTCGGATCAGATGTTATTCGGATCGGATGTATCAATATCCATATTCGCTCCGCGAGTTCTCGGATATCATGTTTCGGATACTAATACGGTTTTACGGATGACGGATTCTCGGATAAAACGAATACGGACGCAGACGGATTCTCGGATTTCGGACATCCACTGACACCCCTACCTACAACATTAGACATGTTAATCTACTTCATGCCAAACCTCTACATATAAACCTATGTTAGGATAAACGTACCACCTAACTAAAATTAAAAAGAAGAAGGGAACTATAATAATTTATGGAGCTCTAATATCTTGTGTATAGATGTAATCAGTGTGATCTGCTGATATAATGGTCGTATCACATTCGCTTTCATGATCTCTGCATCCATCTTCATCTGTACCTCTGGAGTTACTCTGAGAACAAAGTACATTGTTAAGGAAATTTACCAAAATGAACTATTGCTTGTAAAAACAAAGATAAGTTTGTATTGACGAAACCTGTTTAGTTATATATACCAGATCTATATTGTTACTCTTACTGATTAAAGAGGTGAAAGGGGAAAATAAACCCACAGGTTTTATTCATGTAAACAACATTTTTTTTAAATAAAAGAACTATCATTTTAGGCTTTCCAATCAAATCTAGCTTCCTTTTGTACTCCTAAGAGTGAGCCTAAGAGAGCTCCTCTAAATAGCTACAATCTAAATAACAATATGTTTGCTAACAACATGTATAATCCTTTTATTCCCAGCTAAACTTAAATACAACAACATATAGCTATCAACATGAATTACCTAACATTTTACTCAAACAACATCAGAGCACTTGTATTCCATTCTATCTACACAAAATCATAACAAAAAGAAGGTAACAAACATGTGAGGTCTCTTACATAGATTTCTTCTTCATGGTTGGGAGCAAGTTCTGTTGGTAGATGGGCAGAAGCCATTGAAAGCCTCATGACATAAGGACGAGAGAGAAGTAAAACAACAAGTGAGACATAGACGATTGTTTTGGTTTTTGACATGTTTTGGTCTTCCCAGGTTATGAGATGGGAGAGTGGAAAGATTGGATCAGTTTAAGGGTAGTAATGTTGTGAGATGCATACCTACCTATATATCACCACCAACTTCCAACGCTCTTAATATTACATCGGTGTTTTAAAAAGCTCAAACCTTGGTAGGAATGTGTGCATGGATGGTGGACTGGGAAAACATGAGCACGTAGTAGTCAAGTTCAAAGTTTGTATAGTTGGGTCAACTTGTGGGAGCATTGAACTTTGAGTTTTTCAGATTGTTATCAGGGTTTGTTTCTGTTGGTTTCTAGATGGGATCCACTTAATTAATAGGTTTAATTTCTTTATAGATAGCCAAGTGGCGTAGGATATATAAGTGTATAACTTCCAAAATAATGAACTAGTTCTTGAGTGTCTCCTTCGTGTCTCTTTGAGCTTCATTTTAATCCCCTTGATCACTAATATAAAAATATAGTTGTTGGATGTCAAAAAAATATTCTAGCTTGATTTCTCATAGAAACCATGCCGATTTGCTACAGTTGATCTACGTGATATGAAAGTTCCCAGTTGAGCTACTTTGTTTGAAATGGTTGTGATGGAAAAATTATCCACTCACAGTCTATCATTCAATGAAAATTCCCTAATTAGATTTGTGATCAAACTTAATCACGCAAGGTTATACTTTCAAATTCATAATGAACTATTCTACAACCAAAATTACTTCAAAAAAAACCAGCATTTTTTGAAAAATACACTGGAAAGCACATATATATAGCAATCGTACGTATACAAAACCACATCAGTTTAAACTTTTGAATATTTGGAAGTTGTAAGAGGATAAATTTTGACTCCAAAAACACATGTGGCACCACCATTGAAGCACTAAACGAAGTGTTAATTCTAGTCAAACTCCAATTTACTTATGCATCCCAAGTATTCAACAAACTTAAAGTCTAGGGTCCAACAAGATAGGGATCCGTGCATGCACGCCAAAATGTCATAAATGTTAACGTGGAGAAACACAAACAAATAAGAAGGTTCTTTAATCCTTTTCTGGGCACTATTTCGATTTCAGCAATATTACATGTTATATTGTGTCTTTGCAGAAGACGCAGTAGATTAGGTAAAACTGGTCTCTGATTTTAAATTCTTCAGTGGTAGCTTCTTCTGAGCATTTTTGAAAAGTATAATTCAACAAATATGGTTGGACCATATTGATCTATCTAAATCTACTCGTGCGTTTGGATGTGACTTATATTAATGAGTTTTTTTCCAAGAAAGTGTACACTAATTGTTTCTCAACTTCTCCAAAAATGTATTGTGTTGTGTTTGGTTTGGGCTTCCTGATATCTAGCTTATAAAAAATTCAACTACCAACATTAATTACCAAAGAAGTTGATGTAACGTTCCAAAACAACGGAAGAAATTTTTAAATTAAACATACGACCGTTAACGGTCAAAGAGAACACGTTACTAGAAAAGTCAACTGAATATATATATATATAATATCTCCACGTGGAAGTCATAATACAGAGTGTCAAAAGAGTGATTACATGACTAATGCATAACTACTGTAATCACTACCTCTACAAAAACGATAAGATGACAGGACCCGATCCTGTAGGTACTCCCCTCGGTCACCACCAACCTATGACTGCCTGCTCCCTGAAAATGAAACACAAAATCCGCCTGAGTTCCCGAAAGGAAACCCGTATGCCAACATCTCCTATCATATACAGAAATACATACGAAAATGCAAAATAATGCTCATGCAATGCAAATCCGCCTCGGGCCCAATGAATGCCCAACCGCCACCACTGTCCATCTCCCAGTCGCACAGGCATGAAATGCTTCCCTCTGCCGCACAGGCTCAAGGGGCATCACTCTCCTACACAAGGAAAGGGCATTTCCTTCCTACACAAGGAAAGAAGGTGTCTCCCACCTACACAAGCATGGAAGGCATCCCCTACCTACACGAGAATAGGGGGTCCAACTGAATACGCCCTCGTCGAAGGTGAAATCCGTATCTCTGAGGTCCGGTGATCGACCGTGGGCTCAGAGCCGGTAGTCGACCTATGCTCGACGGCTCGCGTGTGGATGAATCCACCAACCTGCGGTTAATCGGTCGACCGCAACAAAATCACCGGTCGACCAGTTTCCCGCTCAGTACTCAGTACTGAGGTAAAACACTATCAATCGGTCGGACAGGGTCTCTCGGACGGTCGACCGTTTAGCAAGTCACCGCCCAGTCCTAACCAATGATAATTCGACCCACCGGTAGAAAAAGGTCAATCTAGTGGTCGACCGTTTGGAAGGTCTACGCTATACATTTTTTATACATATATATCTTGTCGGTCGAACCAGGGTCCGTTCAACCGATAAGGAAAACTGCATGAATCCTGCCCACTGCATTCGGTCGACCGAAACTCTTCCGGTCGACCGGATCAACAGGCACTTCACTACAGGAAAACTGCACGCGATCGGTCGACCGGAATCAGAGCGGTCGACCGGTTAGATGGTCAACGCTCTTGACCGACTTTGTGCAGTTCGGTCGACCGAGACACACTCTCGGTCGGTCGAAGGTCTGTCTAACCTATCTAAAGGGGGTTCGGTCGACCGAAACAAACACCGGTCGACCGGGCTACTGTAACCCTTAATTTCCCGCTAAAATTTGGCATAAACGGTCGACCGTCACACAGACATCGTTCGACCGTTTTTGGGCAGTAAGTTATTATTTACAATTATCAGTCGACCAGACTATACATTTTCCCTCTGGACAGGCATCATTTAGACGTTGTTCGGTCGACCGAACTCTCAATCGGTCGACCAAACAGAGTGTCTTCAACCTCTGTCCAGTCGGGTTCTCACCGGAGAAACGACACCAACGCCGCCCCCTACACTCCCACACCTCTTGGGGAGTTACTATGAAGACTTGGCATACCTTTTCCGAGACGAGAACGCGTCCGGTGAGCTCCTCCTCCTCCGGCGTCGATCCTAGCTTCTTCTCCTTCTTTCCTCCACTCCTTCCTCGTGCGCGCCTCCACCACGCCGCCGGAGATCCTCTCCTCCTTCTGGTCGCCGGAACAAAGAAATAAATTGAGGGAGTGATGAGTTGGGAAGAAAATGGAGAGAAAAGAAGAAGAAAGAGATGAGTTGGGTGGTTTTTAAACCAAAACCCCACGCCTACCCAAAACCCTAAGCATACCTCCCTCCGTACCCTCACCTCACCTCCATCACATCCACTCCATACCTCCCATGCCACCCTCTCTCCAAGTTAAGGTCCTTACAGTTGATCCCACCAAAACCTACTCTCTCACCCAAATCAATGAATAAATCTCACCACCAAGGTAAAAGCTGGTGAAGTTACCATCATTCAGCTTCAAAATATTACATTGAAATCCGAATTGAGAGTTAGGAGTTAGTCTGTTTGGCTACAACTTCGACATTGCAGCAGTTTACTGTGGTTTGGAGAAGCTGCACGAAGCTGCAACTAAACCCAACCGTAGATACATGTGAACTTACCGAAAAGTCAAAAAATGCTATGGCTAAAAAATATGTTTTTCAGGAATTAGGTACAACTTAATTTTGATAAGAAAAAAATGTAATAACTTCTATTATCCGAGATTTCCAAAAAAAAGATCTCCATTGTTGGGGAGGTCAACACATGTTGATAATAAATTCAGGAGTTAGACATCATGGATAACTGAGTTCCATTGTCTGCCATTAGGCAACAAAACCATGGCTATAATCAATCCACTTCTCAACAAAATTACTGCACTTATGCATGGGGATGAGTTCAGTCAACCCTATGCTTAGTATTGTGATTATCCAGCTGTCGTGTCGATTAATGGTCTTTGGTTTAGGCCCAAAGTTTAAAAACAGATTTTTCTTTGACATTACGTTCTTAAAATTACAAGCACCAAACGATTTTGTGATCATCTTCTCGTTTCTCATGTCACGACATTATTCAATTATTTCGTGATTCCAATTAGTCATCCCACTATATACACCAACAATGTAACTATAATTATGATTATGACCGTCAATCTCGCTTCCGATACTCAATAAGTAGTTGAAACAGCATTTCTTATCCTGGTAAATTGTTTTTGTCTCAAAATTTTCAAATGGTATGTTAAACAAATGAAGACATCATCAAACTATGAAACATTGAAAACCAAGTGGAAGGCTTTGGATATCAAGTTCTACAACGTAGATTCTATGAAAGGGGATGGTTTGCTCTAAATAGATAATTAAATTTGGGGATAAGTAGAATGACCCAAAAAACTATAACTTGAGAAAACGTTCTTAGTTTTTGTAATGTGAGATATTTCTCTTACAAATTCAAATACTGTAGTTGCTCCGTGAAGATTTCATGTACTGTTTGGAACTTTAGTAACCATCTAGACACACTTCTCTATAGTGATAATCATGTGTAGGTGAGAAAAGTATTGAAAGCATAGGTAATAATATATGTTTCACCTTTTAACTTATAATAAGCTTTCATTGAGTACAAAACAACACAACGTTCCATCATTTTGTTGGAGTGAGGGAGATTGTGATGGTCCAGTCTTCCATGAACATCTGGTCTAAGCGCATGATTCTATGCGTTCATACACACAATAACACAATCTTTCTTTCTTTTTTCTTCACAAGATAAAGCTCTTAGTCTACGAACAAATACTCGATTCAAATTTCTAGCTATGCAGGCCCTAATTTTTTTAAATAATAATCATTAAAAAAATTTCGAAAACTAATCAAAAAAAAAATCTACGACGATCGCGGGTCGAACCCGCGATCCGCGCGACCATGGATCGCGGGTGCGACCCGCGATCCGTGTTTCATGGATCGCGGTTTGGACCCGCGATCCGTCTGGGTTTTTTTAATTTTTTTTTTGATTTCAGTTATTAAGTTTTCAGATTAAGTATTCAGTTAATTTTTGAGTTTTCAGATTAAGTTTTCAGTTAAAATCAGTTAATCTCCACTAGTTTTTATTATCTTCTCGGGTTCGCACGACACTTCTCTTCTAGTTTTTCTTCCATTCGGAACTCGCACAACACTTATTTCCCAGCTTATCTTGGACTCAGGTAAATTTTACACAAATTTTTTTCTTAAGAATATTTTAAATTAAGATTTAATTTTTTGTTAAATTTAAATTATTTGGAATTGTTTTGTTATTTTCTATTATATTTAATTTTAAATATTAGTTGTATTTATGTATCTGTTTATAGTTAAATTAAATGTATATACATTTAAAATTTGTATAACGTACATTTACGAAATTTATTATATAATATAAGTATTTGGAATAGTTATTTATTATTTTCTGTTAAATTTAAATTTAAATATTAGTTGTATTTATGTGTTAAATTGTTATAGCTTTCATTATTTCTATAACATGCAATTTGTCGTGAAATGTACGAGTAAATTATTTTTTAATTATTATAATTAATTCTGTTTTTATTTTCATGAACAGTTTTTTTGACAAAATGAGTCATTTAAGTAGAAGTCGCTCTGTACAAAACGAACGTGAGTATAATGATGCAGTGGATAGAGAGTCTATTTCCCCACTTCTCGGAATACCAAATTGCATGTTCAGAGTCAATGATATTTGCACAAATGTAAGTACCAAAAAAATCATATTGTGTTAATTTTCTAAATAGTTAAATTACATTTTTTTAATTGATGTATTTTTCACAATATATTTGAATATATTATAGCCGGAGGCTGTTTTGGAATGTCGTGCACATCGTCCAGTAATTCTTTTCCACGATTGTTTTAGTCAAGCACTCAAAAATTTGGGATTATATCAACTTGCCCAAATAAAACATACAAGGACAGACAATAAATTGATTACTGCACTTGTAGAGCGTTGACGTCCTGAGACTCACACTTTCCACTTACCGGTTGAGGATGTTGGATTAACATTGCAGGATGTTAGTTGTTTGTGGGGTCTACCTATCAGTGGTATTCCAATAATCGGGCACAGTGATCGAGACAGTCGTGAGTTACCTCAAATAACACCAGGAAATACACACGGATCGGAAAAAATGATATCACCAGGCACAATTTGAAGACTGTGAAGAGAGTAGAATTTCAATATTTGATATTATTACCAATTATTAATAACTATAAATAATATGAAAAAAATAATTAGCTTAAATAACACCAGGAAAGACACACGGATCAGAAAAATTGATATCACCAGACACAATTTGAAGACTGTGAAGAGAGTAGAATTTCAATATTTGATATTATTACCAATTGTTAATAACTATAAATATAAGAATGAAAAAAATAATTACCTCAAATAACACCAGGAAAGACACACGGATCAGAAAAATTAATATTACCGGGCACAATTTCAAAACTGTGTGGAGAGTAGAAGTGAAAATGTAGGAGGAATTGAAAAAATAATTGAATTGAAAAAAAAATGGACGAAACGTGTATTTATAAGAACTCGCACCCACGGATCGCGGGTGCGAACCCACGATCGTCGTAGATTTAATTATTTTTTTTTATTAGTTTTCGAAAAAAATTTAAATGATTATTATTTAAAAAAATTACGGCATGCACGTCCAATATCCACTAATCATTTTAATTGTGAAACTTATACATATTTGATAAGTTTACTACTTTCTGGATTCGAAGTTCTGTTTTGTTCATAATTGATTATGTTAGAATATCGCCAATGTTAGGAATATGAGCCTATATTAGTCTGTGGGCCGCCTTAGTAGACCGAGTTCTATATTACCTGTGAGTCATGTATGTCTAGGTTTATTGAGTTGTTATTTTTTATTTGAGCTGTAATTAGCTAAGATTACACCTAATGTAACTCTGGAGCCTAATTATATGATAAATATATGAGAGACACCTCCCTGGTTCAGAAAGTTAGGGTATACCCCCACCATCTTCCTGTCTTCCATTTCTTCCATTTTGGACCTTCTCGATTCCATTCCGATCTCAATTCAGTTCTGCTACAACATCCACAAGTACATATTTACATAGAAAAATATATTATAGACCACATAAAAAAGAAAATTTACATGGAAAACTCCTCTCCCACAAGGGGATGAACTACGATCTAATACACACCAAGAATTTATATATTCACTAATGAGAAGAACGTTTATACAAGTAAAAATTGTTATACGATCGATGTTAATTTCTTTCACCCTCTCTTGTGATGGGGAGCAATTCTTTGGTAGTCATGTGATTTGGATAAACTATTTTTGTTGTGATTGAGTTATTTTAGACGTCACCAATTCTATTTCTATCATAGACGAGCTACACTCTTGAGGTGCTTTAGCATTTTGAAATATATGGTGCTAAACCAACAAAGACACCAACGAACTCTGAATCGCTCAGGTTAATGTTACTTTATGACTGTCAATTTTTCGGGATCCTACTTTTTATAGACAAGCAATTGTATGTATTCATACTTATTTCACCGGTCTAATTGTGGGGTTAATTTGTGGCTAACAAAACTTTTGAAAGCATGCATGAACCTTCAGTTGTAGACTACGAGCAATTCCGATATTTAACGGGCATAATACTATCTGCAAGTTGTTATTATCTTCAACATCTCCTTCATTTATTGATCCTTTAAACGTCTATCTACCTGCCATTCGTAGGATCCTACCCTTGAGTTCAGTTCAAAATTAGTTTTAATTGTATAATTGACTTAAGGTTATTTTCTTGGATGCACCTTAAAGGTTGAGTGATTGGATCTTTGCATCCGGTTTTTAATTATTTCCTTCCATGCACCTACATTTCAACTTTAGTTCTTTTCGTGCACCTATATTTTCACTTATTTGCTTGTATACATTTGCACCGTCAGTAAGGTCCACTCCATCACAAATTTCTTCCAATTCCATTAGCAATTTTTTTTAATTTACAACCTCTAAATGTAAAAATGTCATTAATGTTAAATAAAATAAAAATACTAAAAACTGAAAAAACCCAAACTTCACTTCTCCTCTCTCTCCTCTCTCCCTCCCTCTTGTTCTATCTCCTCTCTCCGGTTCTTTCTCTCTTTTCTCCTCACTTCTCTCTCCCTCCAGTTCTCTCTCCTCTCTCTAGATCTTTCTCTCTCTTGTTCCTCACTTCTCCCTCTCTCTCTCTCCAATGCTCTCTCTCGTCCCTCTATTCTCTCCTCTCTCTCTCTCTCTCTCTAGTCCCTCTCTTCTTCTCACTTCACTCCTCTCTCTCTCAAGTACGCTCTCTATACAATTCTTTATCTAGTTCTCTAGTCATCTCTCTTTTTGAACTTCTCTCCTTCCAGCTTGTTGGCGAAAGTGGTGGTGGTGCAGCGAGGAGAGAGGAGAAAGAGAGAGGAGAGAGGACAGGAAAGAGAGAGAGAGAGAGAGAGAGAGAGAGGAGAAGTCGAGTCAGGGTTTTTTTCAAAAATGTTTCTATTTTATTTAGCGTTAAGGATATTTATATATTTAGAGGGTGTAAATTGCAAAATTCTTAACGGAATTCGACTAGATTTGTAACGTAATAAGCCCCACTAGCGGTGCAGATGCATACAAAGAAACAAATGGAAATGTAGGTGCACGGAAAGAACTAAAGTTGAAAGGTGCGCAGAAGCAAACAATCGAAAACCGGATGTAAAAATTCAATTGCACAACATTTGAGGTGCATCCAAGCAAATAACCCTCGAATATTTAAAATGACTTCAATCCTTGATGAATTGAGTGTCTACTTGAAATGTCCCTCCTCCTCCTCCTCGCCCATGGTAGAAAATATTAATGCGACATGCATGTCTGACTACAAAACCATATGCAGAATGGAATATAGGACATGATTTATTTATTTATTTATTTATTTTTAGGATGAAACTACATTGTAAGGACTTCTAAGTATTGAATCTTCGAGCAAAGAGTGCATTTGGCATCCCTACCTTTCGTAAGCTTTTAGGGCTTATTAGTTTTTTTACTAGACATGCAAACAGCTAGCAATTCACTTTTTGAACCACAACTATAAAACAACCCACCGGAGTTATCGACGTTAATTCGTAGACTCATTTGTACACATGCAACCTGCAAAAGCAAGTGAGAGGGTTTGAAGGGGTTTTTTAAGAGTGGAGGTACTCGCCTTCGTAGGGAAAGTTGATGATGTTTTAGGCAGACCCGGCCCAATAACAGGAGCATGGTGAGCTTCTGCTCCGGGCCTCATTTTAAAGGGGCCTCAAAAAAATGTACAAGGGCTTATTGGGTTGCGAATAAAATTAGTGTTAATACATAAATAACACATAAACATTGATAAATTTGTCTCAAATATTGCTAAGAAGACAAAAAAATTCAATTAATATTGCATTAAGTTAGTGAATTTTTTATTATATAAACTAGGAGGACAATGTTTTTCAAATTTAGGAGTCTCGTTGTTTATTTTCGCACAGGGCCTCAAAAATTTCCGAGACGACCCTGGTTTTAGGGGAAGTGGATGAGTTTGATTTAGAAAAATAATTTGTTGACGCTGTGCGTCCGGGATGTCGTCTGACGTGGTCAATCCAGTCAATAAAAACAAAAGAATAATTAAATCACATATTATTTATTTATTTTGTGTCACATCACACGCACGCTAAACTACGTGACATTTGGCTTCCATCATACATATCTCCTCAAAACCTTTCATTATCCCAAAAAAATCTTTTATTCTCCATCATTTTCTCCCTGTGGAAGGCGAGATGGGTAAGAGGGATGTCGAGAGAGACGACGCGGGAGTGAGTCTTGAGGAGGTAGGGACGCTGACGACGTTGGTTAGGACGTCACGGTCTAGTTGGTCGGCGAGGAGGAGGAGGAGGAAGTGGTTGGTGTTGGAGTCTATCTCGAGGCGAGGAGGAGGAGGAATGTGGTTCTTTGTAGCTGATTTGAGTTTTTTGTTTAGTGTTTTCGGGGAAAAGTTTGATTTTCGTGATTGATTTGAAGTTTTTGGTTTTGTTCTCTCATGGATTGATTTTGTTTTTTTGAAGTGTGGCTCTTTGTAGCTGATTTGAGTTTTTTTGTGTTGAGTTTTTACAAAAAAAAATTATTTCTTTGTGGCTGATTTGAAGTTTTTGGTTTCGTTATGTGATTGATCGATCTTGGTTTTTTGATGTTATTTGGAAAGTTTGTTTCTTTGTGGTGTTCTTGTTTAAAGTTGGTTTGTCTTTGATATTAATTTTTTAGGGTTTCTGATTTGTTTTTACGTAATTGAGTTTGATTTCGTGTTCTTGAAAATGACAAACGCATGTGATAAAAATGACAAACTCATACTTAAAAAAGACAAACCACTACTTAAAAAGAACAAAACATTACTTAAAAAGTACAAAACCTCGACATATAAAGGACAACCCACCAATATAAGGACCGACCCAACTGTTAAAAATGACAAAACCATACTTAAAAATTACAAACTAGTACTTAAAAAGAATAAACACAAACTTAAAAAGGTCAAACTAATATTTAAAAAGGACAAACTCGTATGTTAAAGGACAAACGTAGATATTAAAAACGACAAACTTATATGTTTAAAAAGACAAAACATGAACTCTTCACTTTACCTTTGTATCCAAAGATTGCATGAGGAAACCAAAGGTTGCGTTGGGAAAAGTAAAAGTTGCACGAGGAAACCAAATGTTACAGTGAGAAAGTAATGTTGTATTGAGAAATTAAAGGTTGAATGTGACACAAACATGTTATAAAATAAATTTCTCTGCTGACTGGACTGACCACGTCAGGCGCTTCCGTGTATCACGGTCCTTTGATTTAACACTACACAAACTACCAATACACTAACAAAGGTGATGCATTGCATACATTGCATCATATGTCTTTCATTTAGATTAATTTTATATCAATAAATGCTACTAAGGTATGTGTTTAGTCTTATTTACATAATACAGGGACCTGAATGCAAATTACCCATATCCCGAGCATAAACAGGTGCAAAATACTCATTTTTATCATAAAGACCGGTTCAAGATTATCGGGATTCAAATTGAAGTCCATCCAAGCATAAAAGCATTCAAAGACCGAATTACAAAAAGGTCATGGACTTAATTGCAAAATACAAGGACCCGACTGCAAATTACGAGTACCAAAAGATTATTTTGGAGAAGTTCTAAAGTAAAATCAATTTTGATCTCCAAATATATGAAGAAATTAACTCGGATCTCCAAAGATATGCAATAATTAATTCGGACGCGCAAAGGACAGCTAAAACATGCCATAAACACACAGGAAAAATCTGGATCGATTCCGAGCCAAAAGGTGGCGATTCCGCCGCACCTCATGTACAAAATGCGGCAATTCTGCCGCACAAAAGTCGATCCGTGCACTCAAATTTTTACCAATGTTGTATTGACGCGTGTACGTGTCTTTTATGTATTAGGATCCCCGGTTGAGGCTATAAATAAGGCCGAATCATGTATTGGAAGGGGCTCCTCTCCTCCTCTTCTTTTTAGCAATAAAATTCTATTCTTTTATTTTGTGTTTTTAGTTTTCTTTTGTAGTTTCTATAAGACCCCTTCTCCTTCCCTCCATTCATGAGTTTCTAACTCTCTCCAAAGGGTGGGGGTGACAAATTTAGGGTGATGAGAAGAAGAATTACGTTATTATTTTAATTTCGTGTTAGTATATTTTGATTACTTGAGTTTATGTTGAGTCATTTATCATGTAATGCTTTACAACTAATGTGATTTATTATAAGTTTCATATTTCTCTAAACAAAACCCGACATCTAAACCTTCACCCACTGGACTCTCATCCATCTTTGCTTTATTTTTAATTTGTTTTTGTTGTTCTTGCTTTAGAAATTAAAAACCAAAAATCTCAAACCAAACTTATTTCTCTCTCTTTCTTTCCCTAATCGAAAATCACAAAAATAACAATATCTCTCCCTCCTTGTGTTCGACCCGTACTTACCACGTCTTCTTGACGCTGTGCACTTGCGGTATAAATTTAATTCTCATCAAGTTTTTGGCGTCGTTGCCGGGGAGGCGACGGAGATTTTGTTTATTTTATGTGATTTCGATTCTATCCTGTTTATCGTGTGCGCGATCTAACTATTTGGGTTTGCGTTTCAGGAGACAACAGAGTGTGCGGCGAAATCCGGGCACAGTTGGAGCAAGAAGGGTGGCGGAATCACCGCACATCAAGAAGAACCTGCGGCAGATTCGCCGCACGTTTGAAGGATCTGGGCTTCAAACTTTTCTGGGGTCGTCTCCATCTCTGTGTGGACGCGTAGAGCATCTGGAAATTTTCGAGAGCGGGCGGTGAACCCGACTGAGCGTGCGTAGGTAACCTTTTTTGCCTTTTTCCTCGTAATTTCTAGTTATGGAAAATATCCTTTTTAGTAGAACTGCACGTGTTAGGGCAAAACTCCATAATTGGCAATAATTCAACTCTGACCTAAAAATTGGTAAAATTAGAAAGGCTTAGTGCATGCATCATATAGTATTTTGTTTGCATTATTTTTGCTAAATTCTTGCAAATTAATTCTTGTGGAAGAGTGCTGGAGGCAAGGTACGTGCGCGGTTTTTTATCGATTGCATTTAAGTATATAATCTAGTTTGCATACAACCTTGGAATTGCCCCCACTAAAAAGACCAATGTTTGACTATCTTTGCTAGATTTAAGTTAAACTATCTTAAGGGCAACTCCGTAGGAAAAGATACGGTGGGGATTTCATCACCCTTCCGTGGCCCACAAATCACAATCCTAAAGTGTCACCCAAGCCTTAAATTAAAATCAATTAGACATTGGCCCCTAAGGATTCAGACTCAATTAAGGAGAAGATTGGTTTGACTTGCTATGACCTGAAGCTGATCGAATTTAATTTGGTGTCTAGAAAGTGTTTTTGTGTTGACGTAAGTCTTCCAAGCGAAGTGGTTGTCTAATTGGCACCGACTCTGTCGGAAGCACCCCCACTAGCTATACACTGCCTGACCAAGTTGGTTTGATTAGTGAGGGAGGTGAATCAAAGCGAGCCAATTCGACTCAACCAGTTAGGAGTCGTCTAGAATTAGGCTCCCTTAGGTCTAGGATTGTTTGAACCGTGCTTGTTTAGGAAACTTCTGACCAACCCTCTCATCTATCTTTTAGAGTTAAGTTTCTCTTCTCCTCTGAATCATCTTCTTCTCACCTTCTTCTACGTTATAGTCTCCTCCCCTTTACACTCTCTGGTAGCGTTTTTAGGGTCGAGTCGAGCACTTTTTACAAGTTTAGCCTCGTGGTGGTGAGAGTGGTCGACTCTAGAGTTCTTTGTGAAGATGGATGGTTACATGGGCGACCATCCATATCATTGTTGGGACCAGGACAATTCGTCCTGGTATTCCGGACTCATGCAACCTGGGGTGGCTCAGACGAACACCTCGTATGGTTGGGATAATCCTCATTGTGTGACTGAGCAATCTTCATATTGGGGTAACATGAGAGAGGCACTGACTGCTAGACCACAATCTAGTTATGTTGGATCATATGCTGGTCGACAAACTGAGACATTACAACAAACTTTGGCCTCCTTCATGCGTAGGACAGACAACATGAGTGCACCAGTGGCTCCAGTAGCCGTACCATACGATTGTTGTGGGTTGAGTGGTCATGTTATCAGGGAATGCCCTTATGTTCCCCCAGAGCCTGAGTATGGGCATACATTTTCCCAAAATGCTCAATATGACTATTACGCATCCACGTACAACCCGAGAGTGATGGATTCGTGGAGAGACAATTCATATCCAAATTCTTATACTTCATTTTCACCTCGGTATCCTCCTCCCGAATACCCAGAATTCTGTAGGATTTCATGTTTAATTATACATATATATTTTTCGAATTTTCATGTATAATAAGGATCTATTACAATTTTCTTCGATTTATTTATGCATGCATCGGTTTGTTTTAACAACTAGTTTCAAAAACTTATTAAAACAAACACAAAGGGACTCCGAAATTCATACCTAGAAGTTCTCAAAAGCTTCTTGACGTTTCAGAGACGTTGAGGAAGTAAATCTTCGCTTCTCGTTGCGCCGGATGCCTCCGAGTGTTCACCGAAACCCTAAACACGGTTGGAGAGAAAGGAGCTAGCCAATCGATCTCCAAACAAGCTTAGAATCTAGCTACAAACCCCTTCCTTAGCCTCTGAGATTTCTCCTTCCAAAGACTTAGAAAACTAAGAGAATTTTCGTGGGTTTTTGTGGTGAATTAAGAGAGAAAATAATTATTGAATTGTGTGTCACCCAATTAGGGAGAATAAGGACCTATTTATAGGTTCCAATCTTACTCTTAATCATGGCTATTCTTTAGCCACGTTTTCTTTACATTTTCTCTCATAAATTAATTCCTTAATGCATTACATGCACCCACAAAACGTTTGACCAAGTTTGGAGCTAATCCAACCATCAATCAAATTAATCTCTTAATAATCAAAGGCAGAAAATCAATCGCTGTTCGGTTGACCGAGACCCACTCGGTTAACCGAATATGTCACGATTGGTTGACCGAGTACTAGACGGATGACCGATTCTTAAGGGGAAAAATTCTCCTTAACCGATCGGACGAATTCTCGTCTAAGACCGAGTGCCATTCGGTTAACCTAAAATATCGGAACTTAACATTGTTCGGTCGACCGATTTTGGTTCGGTACACCGTACCAAAGTTCCAGGCACTTTGGTCAAGTTTGGTCAATCAAATATGACTATCCGTTCCATGTTCGGTTGACCGATCCACAGATCCTTCGGTCGACCGAACCTCAACGGATTACCAAACTTTTACCCGATTTTGGCTTTTTCAAATTTTGGATTTATTTCCAACAAAATTTGAACTTTAGGGGTTTTTAGCAAATTCACAACTTATGCAATATATTATCCTATGCAACAATAAATTATTGCACCCCATAATATATGCATCTCATATGAATTTATCATGATTCTAATTATGTTATATATAACATGATTGATTTTACTTGTTCACCACATGTGTCATATTTTCTATAAGAAACCTGACACATCATATGAACCAAAAATCAAGCTTCTTGTTTCCCGGTTTCTTGCGGTGTGACCTATGGGAGGATCTAGACTAAGTTGGCAGTGATATTAAGAGCTTAATATCACAAGCTATAAGCGGTATCTAGCTACACATTATAGCTCCCAATTAGTTAGATGTCTTAATTCCACTCGAACCAAAACCCGATCCATTTAGTGATGGAGTGCATCACTTGTGTCCGTCCCTTGCCTCATGATATTAAGAATACACACAAAGTAGTATTGTGTCATCTTTGTATTAGTATTCATTTCTTGATCTCTTTAAGCTAGTTATAAATATGTGACTTAACTCAAATCACATTGTGCACATTATAACTTTGCTTTATCAAGGGGCCCACTAATATCATCACTCAATTAAGAGGGGCAATGATAATCTTTTGACTAACTATCTTTCCAACAAAAGTTGTACTTAACCAACCAATGCCTTTACACTACACTGATCGATAGTTCAAGACACTGATCTAATTAAGTATTCCTTAAGTGATTAGATATAAGTCTCATATCAAAGGACCAAAGACACAGTAAAATATTAATGACACAGAAACACATTTCTATAATATTTTACTTATTAGGTCTATTCAGTATACAAAAGTAATATTTTCCTCTTTTGCATACCCGTGTTGTCACTCACTTGTAGAGCTACAATGATCTATGACCAACACGACAATCTTAACTCGGTAATTAATGTTCCATGTTAATTACCATGATTGCGAATATCTTTTGTTTTATGTAAACCAATATCTTTTAGAGCTCTACGGTTAAGGACCAAGAGCCTCTTCCTTAACACTTCTAAAAGACGAATAACATAAACAAGGAACAAAATGATTTCTCATTCAATTCATAATAATTGACATTTAAAAGTAAAACTTTCAGAACACATTCCCTTCAATCTCCCACTTGTTATCAAAGTTTTCTTTCACATACATTCTCAATGTATAAAACATTAATAACTAGGGTAACCTTCCTAAATCACCTATCAAGCCAATCCACATGGATCCTCGGATCCATGGACTCGAAATATATTTCGTCTCTTAGCTTGGTATTAAGGTTTGTTGAATGGATCAGTTGTGTCACTGTTGTGTCCACCTATTCATTTATTTTGTCTTTCGTGGGTGGTTGAGTTAGCTGTAGTGATATTACTCCTAACTACACTAGCTCATACCTCCACCTTTGATAATGATGACGCATCATCACTCCAACCTCTTATTGTCTAGAATTCCTATAAGAATTGCATCAAAACAGCCCTCGGCTATTTTCTCCTTTGTCTTCCATAAACAAGAACCTTATCTTTAGTCCGGTTAAGGTACTTCAGAATATTCTTGACCGCAATCCTACGATTAGGACTTGCGTTGGATTGGTGACCACTTGTCACGTTTAGAGCATACGAGATATTGAGTCTTGTGCAAGTCATTGTGTACATGGTCCTTCCTTTTGCCGAAGCATAAGGGATACCTTCATGTACTCCAAGTCTTTGTATGATTGAGCACATTGAGACTTCTTGAGTTGCACACCTATACTCATACTTATTGGCATATTGTCCATATCGGAATTGTTCACCCTGAACATTTCCAAAGACCTTGTCAATGTATGCACGTTGATCGAAGCCAATGAGTCTACAGGATGTATCTCAATGTATCTTGATTCTCAAGATGTGTTGAGCCTCATCCTTTTCTTTTCATTGAATACACTGATTTCAACGAAATTTCTCGTTTGCTAATGCAAAGGTATATGATTGCTCATGAGCAATATGTCATCGACATATAAGATCAGAAGTACTACATGGCTCCCACTAATCTCCTTGTATATACAAGGTACTCCTTTACTTTGAATGAAGTGAATTTTCTTCACCTCTTCGTCAAAGCGTTTGTTCCAACTCCTCGATGCTTGCTTCAATCCATAAATGGATTCTTGAAACTTGCATTTCTTCTCGCTACTATTTGGATCATCAAAACCTTGAGGTTGTACCATGTACATATCCTCCTCCCAGTTCCTGTTTAAGGAACGCCATTTTGATACCCATCTTCCATAGCCCATAATTGTGAAATGCGGTAATAGTGAGCATAATCCGAATAGATTTTAATATGGCAACTTCTCAAAAATTTCATCAAAGTCAATTTCTTGAATTTGAGTATAACTTTTGCTACAAGCCTTGCTTTGTAGGTTGTCAAGTTACTATCCATGTCTATCTTCCTCCTAAAAGCTCATTTATACCAAATGATATTTTCTCTTGAGGAAGGCTAATCAAGTTTCATACTTGATTATCATACATGGATTCTACTTCGGATTCCATGGCTTTTAACCATAGTTTGGAGTCTTTTCTATTGCTTCTCGGAAGGTCGAGGGATCTTTGGTATCTAGTACCATGATCTCATGAAGTCCCAAATACTTATTGGGTTTCTTCATTTCCCTCATTGACCTTCTTAGTTCTTTTGGTTCTTCTCGTGTCTCTCGAGCTTCTTCTACAATTTCTTGAGGAATAGTTTCATGTTCGACTCTCGAACGCACACTAAGTGAGGATGATTGAGATTCTCTCACAATTTCTTGTAAGGATCTCTCGCTCACGCTCCCATTAACCAAATGAATCTCGGCTGGGCCTTCATGATCTTGAATGCAACATTCACATCATGATCTTGTAGAGTATCTTGAGTTTTCTCAAGCTCAACTCTACTCCCACTACTTTTCTCTCTTTTCCAGAAATTCCAGAAAAACATATCTCTCTCTACAATCTTTCGATTGGAGGTGATATATCAAAAGTAGTATCCTCTTGTCATACGAGGATAACCTATAAAGAAGCACTTAATCCGTTTTTGGTTGAAGTTTGGTCGACATCAATTTCTCGACGTAGACCTCACAACCCCAAATCTTGAGAAAGTTGAGCTTAGGTGTCTTTCAACTCCATAGCTCATAAACCATTTTCTCCACGGATTTGGATGGAACATTATTTAGTGAGTTTGTCATTATTTGTAGTGCATAATTCCAAAAGTAAATAGGCAATTTAGATTGACTTATTATTGATCGAACCATGTCGAGCAATATCATATTCCTACTTTAGGAATAAGTCAAATTAGGTATCCTAAGTACTCACCCCTACGAACCTTTCATAGAGACTCGACATTTTTGTTGAGTCGGTTCACTACTTCATCCTCGAATTCCTTGAACTTGTCAAAGAATTCAATTTTGCTTCCCATTAGACAAATATAGCCATAATGACTATAGTTGTCCGTGAACAAAATGAAGTACCTTAAACCGTCTCTTGCACTTGTACTTATCGGACCACATACATTAGAATGTATCATATCCAATTAGTTATTCATTTTCGTTCCTTTCTTCTTGAAAGGTCTCTTGGTCATTTATTTGACCAATCCGATAGTGCTACAAGATTGTATCATTCACGTGAGTTATCTTAGTTTCTCTTTTGTTATTGTTTGTTTGAGTTTGTTTATTATTTATTTCAAGCAAATAGAAATCATTCTATATGAATGTATTTGCATAGAAAATTCCATTCTTCGATATAGACAAGCAAGAATTAAAATATTTATTAAAATTTATCCATATCTAAAACTTGATACAGAAATGTTCTTGCTAATCGAAGGCATATAACAAACATTCTTCAAAGCATAAATTTAAATCACTAGACTATTGAAGCTCCATAGAATCTTGTACAATCGCAGCGATGGTTGTACTATTTCCAATCTTCAATATCATCTCGTTCTCCACGAGTTCCTTCCTATCCTTCAATAGTTGCACATCAAAATTATGTGAGCACAAGATCCGGTAACCATTACCAAATCAAGGATAGAGGTGATTAAATTTATCTCAATAACAAACATACCTATGGCGCTTCTCGGGCGCCTACGTTCAATCATCCCATTTTCAAGGTCTTCCTTGTACTTGGGGCAATTCGGTCGGATGTGTCCCTTTTCACCGCAGTGAAAGCACTCCGTGTTGGGAGTTGGAGATTTGAAAGATTTCCCCCTTGAGGCACTCCCATGAGTACCTCCTACTCCCTTGCTCTTGATTGACGTATCTTTGGTAAATTTGCATTTACCTTTGTTGATCTTTTTGCTCCTCTCATGGACGGCTAGGACGTGATTGTCCTGACCTTTGCCCATGTCAACTTCAGCCGTTTTGAGAGCGTTGTGAAGCTCCTCAAGACTCACCCCTTTTTCACGCACATGATAGTGCATCACAAAGTCCTTGAAGGACGGGGCTAGAGAGCCAAGAATCAGATCTTCGGCAATGTCCTCGGGCATTGGAGAAGAGAGCTTCGACAATTTCTCAAGGTATCCTTGCATCGTGAGAAAATGCATAGATACCGATGTTCCCTCCGCCATATGGCACCTTGTGAGTGCGATGGTGGTCTTATAGCGCTCCTTTCGGGCACTATCCATGAACATCTTTGTTAAAGCCTCCATGGTCTTCTTGGGTTTTGAATCCAAGTATTTCGCTTGAAGCGAGTCACCCATGGATGCCAACAATAGACCGTGAACTTGGTTCTCTTGGTCTTCCCACTTGGCCATCGGCTCCTTCTCATTATCGGTTGTCTTCTCATTCAATTTTGGGATTTCACCATCCAAAATATGAGATAGTTTTTCAAACCTCAACACGATGTTAAGATTGAGTTGCCATTTCATGAAGTTTGAGCCATCATTTTGCAAAGGATTCTTTTCGATCATAGATCGCACAATTGGTTGGATATTAGACATTTCTACAAAATAAATTATACAGGTTTTAATGCCAATTTTATGTTTTAATACACATGCATACACATATCGAATATATAAATGTAAATGTTGCAAATAAAAGTTTTGCCCATAAATGCAACAATCCAAGATCCCATCAATTGTAATATAGACTAGCTAAGGGCTATCGAATACATTACAATATCAAGGTAAGAAAACATTTTCTAATCACAACCTTTTTGAATTTTAGCAACATTTAGCATCTTCAAACTCTTGTGACTCTTGTCGTTTTAATTATGAGGAAATACGTGTTGGCTTTTTGGCCTTAATCCGTATTTTGATGATGTAATTAAACCTAATCTTAATAAGGACATGTAGATTAGCACATGTAGTATAATAGTATACATGTTGTATTGTGCTAACATCTACAGGTGATCAAGACTCAAGAAAGAAGAAAAATCAAGTCAAGACATGTAATCAAGCTAGGATTGAAGACATGTAATTTTACCTTTCTTTGAGAATTAGGAACTTATGTGAATTGAGCATAACTTAAGCTAATATGCATGCATTCACACACTAGGTTCCTTTTAGGAGTCACACACAAAATATCATATAATTTGGACTCCATTAGATCACCTAAACACCTAAAACATTGGTCGCCAGTCTACCTGAGTTCGGTCGACCGTTCACCTTTCGGTCGACCGGTTATACACAATGTTTGTTATACCAGACCAATCCGTTCAACCGATCACACATCTATTTAACCGATTACCCAGACCTGTTCGGTCGACCGGTAAACCTTCGGTCGACCGTTTCGTTTGCTATTTTTGGTAAAAATACGACCGTTTTATTTGTCGTATTATACAACGGTCGTATACACATTTTTCTCAATTTACACCCCCATATACATTAGAACCGGTCGAACCATTTGCCCAGTTCGGTCGACCGTTCAAATAGGTAAAATCTACCTGCTATCGGTCGACACAAGTTTGTCCAACCGATCAAGATTTCTCTCTACCGAACCCAGTAGTTCGGTCGACCGGTACCTGCTCGGTCGACCGTTGACCTATAGAACTTAAGTGATTCGGTCGACCAGTACCTATGTTCGGTCAACCGATCCATCAACAGACTCAAGGGTTCGGTCGACCGATACACCTTTCGGTCGACCGTTTTTGGACAGATTTCTGAACCCGATTTTCTGTTTTGTGTATCTTGCACAAAACCCAATCAAATCTTGTCCAAACGGCTAGAAATCTTTAGGAGCTTATAAATAGAGGTTCACACTTAGTTTTCTACAAGATTTCACAACTCCAAAGTGTCAAACCTATAGTGAGATTTTCCACAACCTCAAAGCTCCAAATTAGCCATCCAAAGCCAAATTTCCACATCATTCATCATACATTCATCTAGCAATTGTTGTGCTCAATTAGAGAGTGAGTTCCACTCAGTCACCATTGTTGTAAAGTGAGCAAGGGTCTTGGTGAAAGCCCAAGACAAAGAAGCAAGGATTTCGGTGAAAGCCCGAAGTGATTCTCTCGGTTTGTGAGAGGTGGTGCCAAGCTCGGCGAGAGTTGTTCGCGAGCTTGAAGACTTGTAAAAGGCGTTGCTCCCGGCCCGGAACGGGGAGGCATAGTGAAGACGCAAGAGGAGCTCGAACGGGGATTCGAGAGGGGCTTGCAAGAGAGGACGTAGGCGCGGCCGAACCTCTGTAAATCCGACGCGTCTTTGTGTGGTTTGCATTGTCTTTCTTTCTCTACTTGTTTGTTTATTCCGCTGCGCATTTGATTGCTTAATCAAGTAGAGAATTGTGGATTAGCTTAAAAAGTGATTAGTGGACCCATAACCCACACGATACGATCCTACAATACGACCTATCCTCGTAAGAAAAACTTTTTCCCAAAACCGAGCGAGGGCTCTAGGTAATGTTAAGAAAACTTATTTTCATTTGATACGAGATACGTTTATCTATTGTATTCACAACTAAACATACTTGGGGTTCACTAGGGTGAAACACACCTCATATATTTAATTGTGGCACAACAACAGACAACATTTATATCTCCCACTATTCCCAAAGATAGAGGGAGCTATCTCCCGCTAAGGGCGAGCAGAGTATCCCTCGATCAATGGCTGCTAGTGGATGAAATAAGAAGGAAATTTATTCTTAATTTTTGTTGGACAATTTCATATATTTACATGTGATTTAGAATTTTAGGTTATCATGCATATTAATATTCATACACATCCTAACATTCACCACATTCATCACATGCATAGTAGAAATTAAAAATAGAAATTAAACATTCACACAATCCACATCGTGTGAGTTTATATGTTCCCTTCGATCCTCGATCCCCGATCCTCGATCCTCGATCGATGTGCTACAGCGGCGACTTCCTCTTGCACCGGAGATGTAGATTTTACAGAAAATAAACATGCTCCTCACATTCGATAAAAAACCGACTAGTGCAAGTCCTATGTAAAAACCTCTCATATGCAAATGCAACTATCTAAAAGATGGAAATAGAGAGAATTTTGGCTTTTACATACATAAGCCCCTGTATTATAATAATAACATACATTCATAATCGCTGATTTGGAACATATAAACTCACAATCCTGCAAAGCAACTCAAGCATCCATGCACGCAATTGCTATAAACTACAGAATCTAATTTATCAATCATCCAGAATTCTCAACAATTCTTTGAAAAATATTTTGAAATCCATTAAAAATATTTTTCATTCATCCATAGTTCAAAACTATTTTTGAACCGCTGTCCATCCAATTTCCAATGAAAAGATGAACTACAATTTTTCGGTTTTGTTGATTCTCTTACAAAATAATTGTTTTTAAATAAAACGAAATTATTGTAAGTTGGACTAATGTCTTAATCTTAATTCCAATAATCACATGGCATGTTTTAAAACTCTTAAAACATTCAGACGAATTATTATGGAGAATTATATCAACAAAACATCCATACACCGAAAAACCGGTAAAACCGAATTGTTTAAATCCTAGATGGCAAACTAAATTCGTTTACAGTCATAAATCATAAGAAAATTGAACCCTAAGCTCTGATACCACTGTAGGATTTCATGTTTAATTATACATATATATTTTTCGAATTTTCATGTATAATAAGGATCTATTACAATTTTCTTTGATTTATTTATGCATGCATCGGTTTGTTTTAACAACTAGTTTCAAAAACTTATTAAAACAAACACAAAGGGACTCCGAAATTCATACCTAGAAGTTTTCAAAAACTTCTTCACGTTTCAGAGACGTTGAGGAAGTCAATCTTCGCTTCTCGTTGCGCCGGATGTCTCCGAGTGTTCACCGAAACCCTAAACACGGTTGGAGAGAAAGGAGCTAGCCAATCGATCTCCAAACAAGCTTAGAATCTAGCTACAAACCCCTTCCTTAGCCTCTGAGATTTCTCCTTCCAAAGACTTAGAAAACTAAGAGAATTTTCGTGGGTTTTTGTGGTGAATTAAGAGAGAAAATAATTATTGAATTGTGTGTCACCCAATTAGGGAGAATAAGGACCTATTTATAGGTTCCAATCTTACTCTTAATCATGGCTATTCTTTAGCCACGTTTTCTTTACATTTTCTCTCATAAATTAATTCCTTAATGCATTACATGCACCCACAAAACGTTTGACCAAGTTTGGAGCTAATCCAACCATCAATCAAATTAATCTCTTAATAATCAAAGGCAGAAAATCAATCGCTGTTCGGTTGACCGAGACCCACTCGGTTAACCGAATATGTCACGATTGGTTGACCGAGTACTAGACGGATGACCGATTCTTAAGGGGAAAAATTCTCCTTAACCGATCGGACGAATTCTCGTCTAAGACCGAGTGCCATTCGGTTAACCTAAAATATCGGAACTTAACATTGTTCGGTCGACCGATTTTGGTTCGGTACACCGTACCAAAGTTCCAGGCACTTTGGTCAAGTTTGGTCAATCAAATATGACTATCCGTTCCATGTTCGGTTGACCGATCCACAGATCCTTCGGTCGACCGAACCTCAACGGATTACCAAACTTTTACCCGATTTTGGCTTTTTCAAATTTTGGATTTATTTCCAACAAAATTTGAACTTTAGGGGTTTTTAGCAAATTCACAACTTATGCAATATATTATCCTATGCAACAATAAATTATTGCACCCCATAATATATGCATCTCATATGAATTTATCATGATTCTAATTATGTTATATATAACATGATTGATTTTACTTGTTCACCACATGTGTCATATTTTCTATAAGAAACCTGACACATCATATGAACCAAAAATCAAGCTTCTTGTTTCCCGGTTTCTTGCGGTGTGACCTATGGGAGGATCTAGACTAAGTTGGCAGTGATATTAAGAGCTTAATATCACAAGCTATAAGCGGTATCTAGCTACACATTATAGCTCCCAATTAGTTAGATGTCTTAATTCCACTCGAACCAAAACCCGATCCATTTAGTGATGGAGTGCATCACTTGTGTCCGTCCCTTGCCTCATGATATTAAGAATACACACAAAGTAGTATTGTGTCATCTTTGTATTAGTATTCATTTCTTGATCTCTTTAAGCTAGTTATAAATATGTGACTTAACTCAAATCACATTGTGCACATTATAACTTTGCTTTATCAAGGGGCCCACTAATATCATCACTCAATTAAGAGGGGCAATGATAATCTTTTGACTAACTATCTTTCCAACAAAAGTTGTACTTAACCAACCAATGCCTTTACACTACACTGATCGATAGTTCAAGACACTGATCTAATTAAGTATTCCTTAAGTGATTAGATATAAGTCTCATATCAAAGGACCAAAGACACAGTAAAATATTAATGACACAGAAACACATTTCTATAATATTTTACTTATTAGGTCTATTCAGTATACAAAAGTAATATTTTCCTCTTTTGCATACCCGTGTTGTCACTCACTTGTAGAGCTACAATGATCTATGACCAACACGACAATCTTAACTCGGTAATTAATGTTCCATGTTAATTACCATGATTGCGAATATCTTTTGTTTTATGTAAACCAATATCTTTTAGAGCTCTACGGTTAAGGACCAAGAGCCTCTTCCTTAACACTTCTAAAAGACGAATAACATAAACAAGGAACAAAATGATTTCTCATTCAATTCATAATAATTGACATTTAAAAGTAAAACTTTCAGAACACATTCCCTTCAAATTCTACCAACACCCCACTTCAAATCATTGGACTTATTCTCAGTCCACCAACACTCAACCTCAAAATTTCCCAAGCTCTGACTTGAACCTCATAGTTGACCGCATACCTGATTCCCTGGAACAAACTTTCCTTACGTTCATGGAAACCACTCAACAGTCAGTACAAAATATGGTACTGCAATTGAGTCAATTGTCGCAGCAATTACGTAAACGCGAGGAGAGTAACTTTTCTTGTCAACATGAGGATTCATCTTTTGATATCGAACCACCACCACATCCACAAATTCAAAGCACAATCTTTCAAAGTCAAACTCCTAGTCAGTCTGAAGGACTTGGGGTTTCAATTCACGATCACTTAGTGGAGGATTCGATACACATTGAGAATAACATGGACCAATTTCATCATGAGTCGGCACAAGATTGTGCTTTATCTTCTTGTCCCGTGGCCCTTGAGCCACATGATCTTAATGTTGTGCCTCTTAAGAACTCACCTCTGGTGGAGCAAGAGCTCCCTAGCACCCTCAATTTCAAACAACCTGATGAGAGTTTGCCACTCACTATTGTTCTTGATCGTCTTGGAAATGATGGAACATCAAACAACTACATTGCTCATGAGGGTATTGGGAGTTCCTTGGAGGATACCTTGGGTAGAAGACCCATTTTTTGTTCTCCTGGTGAGTCGGACTTGCCTAACAAGGCTCTTGACCTCGCTCCGACGCACCAGCCAGTTGGTTGGAGAGTTTGGATTGACGATCATAACTTCAGCACCGCAACAGGAGAAACTCTTCTTCCGTTGCCCCTTATTTCCCAAACTCTCGAGAGGTTCAAGCTCTTTAAGTTTGATCCTTTGAATAAGACGCCTTTGCGTCCAATTCATGAACCTCTCATTTCATCAGATGCTCTTTGTGAAGGGGGCCCACGCATGCGTATTCTGGCCCCGCGTGGTGTCATGTTCCCTTTCTAAGTGCATTGACCCACTTTTGTGGTTCCCATTTGACGTCTTTTGACAAATGAAGATGGTAACTTATGTTTGTACATAATTTTATATATATATATAAAGTACAATAAAAGACTCCTTCAGTGAGCATCGTTTGTGTGGGCTCCAACCCTTGAGTATTTGGACCCCATTTGTTTCCCGTATTTGAATCCTTTCTTTAGCATCTCACAGGTTTTGAGGGAATTCGGGTTTTGTCCATCAACATAGCCATGAACTTTCCTTTGTACTTCACATTGGTGATATCTTTCCTTTTTCATGCATAAATCCATGTAGTATCTTGCTCACATTCATTGAGGACAATGTATGATTTAGGTGTGGGGGGTGTTTATCAATCTATATATTCTGTTTGTTAAAAAATTAAAAATTAAAAAAAAATCAATATTCCATGACATAGCTTAAGATTGAACTGCCAAAACCCGTGTACAAAATGCATTGAGTTTTTGTTCCTTATTATATAGTTCTGCTTGTAGAAATTATGACATAAATCTAAGTTCCAAAGAAATAACTCATTACCCTGTAAGACATGTATGCACTTAAATTGGATGAATCAAATCTTTGAAGTGATTGATAAAAAACAGAGGTTGAGAAAAATATACCGGGAAATGTGGACTTCTAATAGCAATTAAGCATTGAGGAAAATAAAAGTAAAAATCAAGGAATAAAGTGAGGAAAGCACATTTTGCAAAATGATTACAAAAGCCCAAGCCTTCGAGTCACTGGTCCGTAGGGGTATCTTGAAACCCGGTAACTTGAGTTTGTCAGCTCGGGATTATCGACTAAACTCGCTACACGAATGCAAAAAAGGTAAAAGTGTCAGAAATAGCAAATGTGTTGAATCACGGAAAAAGAAAAAAATACTTTAAGATACTCAAGGCCTAAAGTTAAAAGAATGATTCATGTCATGGTTGATCCGAATGATACTTCACCACCAGAGGAGGCGTGCAAAATAAATTTAAGTGATAACATGTGTAGAAGGGTGAGTGGTGTGAATGTTGGAGGAACAAAGACCAAGTCATATTTCTTATAAGTTAGATTAATATAATGAGCACGCAAAAATTCTAAGTAAGATGTATAAGGTTGAGGTGGAGATATTGAGAGTTATTAATGAAATGTTGAATTAAGACTTTGTGGGTGTGTCAACTGAAAACCCTCACGAGACAAAACTCGTCCTCTAAGGAAACTTAGGGGTTTAAAGGCTTGTTGCACATGCTAAGTGCAACCGTGATTCCTATGAAAGTGAGTTAGGATTTCCCTGTTTTCATTTTTCTTATATTCTGTTTTACTACGGACTAGCAAAATCTAGGTGTGGGGGTATTTGATGGATTGCATACATCGCATCATATGTCTTTCATTTAGATTAATTTTATATCAATAAATGCTACTAAGGTATGTGTTTAGTCTTATTTACATAATACAGGGACCTGAATGCAAATTACCAATATCCCGAGCATAAACACGTGCAAAAGACTCATTTCTATCACAAAGACCGGTTCAAGATTATTGTGATTCAAATTGAAGTTCATCCAAGCATAAAAGCATTCAAAGACCTAATTACACAAAGGTCATGGACTTAATTGCAAAATACAAGCACCCGACTGCAAATTACGAGTACCAAAAGATTATTTTGGAGAAGTTCTAAAGAAAAATCAATTTAGATCTTCTTAATATATGAAGAAATTAACTCGAATCTCCAAAGATATGCAATAATTAATTCGCACGCGCAAAGGACAACTAAAACATGTCATAAACACACAGGAAAAATCTGGATCGATTCCGAGCCAAAAAGGTGGCGATTCCGCCGCACCTCATGTACAAAATGCGGCGATTCCACCGCACAAAAGTCGATCCGTGCGCTCAAATTTTTACCAACGTTGTATTGACGCGTGGACGTGCCTTTTATGTATTAGGATCCTCGGTTGAGGCTATAATAAGGCCGAATCATGTATTGGAAGGGGCTCCTCTCCTCCTCTTCTTTTTAACAATAAAATTCTGTTCTTTTATTTTGTGTTTTTAGTTTTCTTTTGTAGTTTCTCTAGGACCCCTTCTCCTTCTCTCCATCCATGAGTTTCTAACTCTCTCCAAAGGGTGGGGGTGACGGATTTAGGGTGATGAGAAGAAGAAGAATTACGTTATTATTTTAATTTCGTGTAAGTATATTTTGATTACTTGAGTTTATGTTGAGTCATTTATCATGTAATTCTTTATAATTAATGTGATTTATTATAAGTTTCATATTTCTCTAAACAAAACCCGACATCTAAATCTCCACACGCTGGACTCTCATCCATCTTTGATTTATTTTTAATTTGTTTTTGTTGTTCTTGCTTTAGAAATTAAAAACCAAAAATCTCAAACCAAACTTATTTCTCTCTCTTTCTTTCCCTAATCGAAAATCACAAAAATAACAATATCTCTCCCTCCTTGTGTTCGACCCGTACTTGCCACGTCTTCATTGACGTCGTGCACTTGCGGTATAAATTTAATTCTCATCAAAAGGCAGCGTAATTAAACTAAAAATTACACTTAATAACACTAGATCTAAAATGGGATGAAAACACTTAATTAAGGTGAGCCCAGAGGAGTAGAGTGTAGTTACGCATATAGTATTAACATAGCAATGTGTAGTTAGGGGCGGATCCAGAAACTTTTTTTGGGTGGGGGTAAACTGTAACATCCCCGAACAGCGGAAAATTTAAACTTTTAAAATCAAGGGAAACACGTGGATAAAACCATCAAGAGTGGGGACATTACTGAAAGAAATACCCAAATACATAAGGTGCACCATATTACATAAGAGTTTGTCAAAAGAGTGATTACATCGGAATACAAAATACATAAAACATGCAATCACGACAACCTAAATAGGTAGATGACAGGATCCAGTCCCAAAGTGCAATCTCCCTCGGTCACCACCCGCCGGAACCTAACGCGGTCCTGAAAAAGATGCAACAACAATGCCTGACTTTCCATAAGGAAACCCCGTATGACAAGCTCACCTATATGCCCTAACATACTAGTATAGCATGGCATGAAATACAAAGCAGTAAACATCCATAAGGGTAAAACCGGACATCCGTCCTGCAATCATTCCCGATGCCACACAAGCCCCGCAGTCTACAATCGCCACCGCTGCCACACATGCCCCACGGTCCTCAACATCGCCGTCGCCACACAGGCCGCACGGTCCAACAACCACCGGTACCACACAGGCCACACGGTCAAACAACACCTCCGCCACACTGGCCGCACGGTCCAACATCGGGTCCCCGTAGAGACCTACCGTAGGCACATACGGTCTAACGGACAGTACGCAACACATCCCCACATGCGACTACACAAGCCAACGGATCGGAGAGGAGGCGTTCGCACTTCCGCGCAGGTAGAATCAGATCTGAAAACATTGTGGTCCACCACCACACCAACGGAGCCGTCGCTCAGGTCGGTCCATCAACCGACGCCACACAGACCACACGGGATCTCACTCGATAGGTGCCCAGTCGAGCTACCTGCCGGAACACATCATCGGCAGTCCATCGCCGCAACCACACAGGCTACGCACGATCCTCCCTGCCGCCACACAGGGGCCCTACCGCCGCCACACAGGCCGCACGGCACGTGCTATCACTGCCATCAAGGCCAGTCAAACATATCAGCCACACAAAGGCCAGACAATCGACAGATCTGAACCAAAGTCCGCAGGGTCAACGAGCTCCACGTGCAGACATCAACTCCGCCGCTATAAAAGCAGGGCAGCGGCCTCCGTAGCCCCTCAGGCTGGTAGTCACTTCACCCAACGACTGTTGCGTGCCCGCTGAAGCAATGGGATCCGCAATCCCTCAGGCTGCTACTCTAACGCGAGTCAAACGATCCACCAGATTTGTCACGATCCATACATGGAGGTCACGCGTTCCAGACACCCACACTCTTCCACACGGCGGTCCCTGGGCAGGCACGCGTAACGCGCCCACCGTCACCTCCCGGCTCACGCACAAGGAGAGGACACGGGTTTCCGTGGACAGAGTTGGCATCCTAAGCGGAACCAGGAATTCTGTCCTGTGCAAAGCGGTCGACCGAAAGAGACACTCGGTCGACCGTTTCCTCAAAGGAATCGGTCGACCATTGTGACAACCGGTCGACCGCTTCCACAAGGGAAATCGGTCGACCGAAATTGACAACTCGGTCGACCGCTTCCACAAGGGAATCGGTCTACCGAAGCGTCTGCAACAGTCGAACTATTTGCGCAACACATAATTCCTAACGGTCTACCGAAGGTCTAAAACCGGTCGACCGAACGAGGTCAAAATCCAGAGTCTGGTCAACATCAAAATCGAATCTATCGGTCGACCGACTCAGGGGTCTCGGTCGACCGAAAACTTACAGGGTCAACTTAATATTTTTTACGTCATCAACGGTCGACCGAAAACACTAGCATCCTACCGGTACACTTACGTTCCGGTCGACCGACACAAGGACCCGGTCGACCGAAACACAACAGACAGGCAAATAACACTACGTTCGGTCGACCGTCCAAGGGATCCAGCGACCGACAGTCGTCTTCAACCTCGCGCCAGCCGAGATTTCAACGCCCAAACTTGTCGCCGGCGAGGCCTCCAACCTCCCGCGACCTACCAAAACACCACCCCAACGCGGGTGATCACTATAGGCCTCTAATGCAAGAAGTTGGCATACCTTCTTCGCAAGAACGACGACTTCGCCGGAGAACTCCGGAGCTCCAACGACTACTCCGGCCACCCCGCACGCACCTCCTTGCTCCTTCTCCTCGCCGCGTCCTCAGCTGTATTTGATTGACATCATTTCATGCTCATATTTGTATCTTATATCCATTATCTTTCACCTAAACAATGCTATGTCACGAGTTTTATGTTTAGTTTTCAGGAATAAATAGGTTTGAAGAGATGAAACATAAAAGGACCCAAAAGCTGGGAAAAAGGACTGGATTGTGAGATCTGGGGACCAAGATGCAAGGGAGAAGGACCTAAGAGCAAAACAGAATACTCCACACCATCATGGGGAGTATTTTAGCAATTGGATTCGGGTCAGAGCTCCAATAAACAAAGTAGATGCATCCAAGACCACCAAATACACCAAGTAAAGCCCAGAACAAGATTCAACTCGATCCGGAAAATTTGCACCGCCAATTGGCGGTCCAAGACCGCCAATTGGCGGTCACTTTGGGCCCAAATCCACCAAGTTTTCTCCTGGACGTGTATTAATGTTTGTTTAGGCTATTTTTGGTATTGGTTTAGTCCCACATCGGGGGATTGTCCCGGATTAGCTTTTTCCATGCCTATAAATAGAACTCTTCACCTCCTATTGTAATCACTCCATATTTTAAGTGGCTATTCTTCCTACTAGAAGTGAGGCCTTGAAGCACACACTAAAGTAGGAGGATGCTACTTTTAATGTGAGTCATTTTATCAATAAAGTTTTATGTTTCTTTCATTGTTTGTTTTATGCTTCTTTTATTGTTTGTGCATGTTTTAGTTTAATCGTCTTTTAATTCTAGCTTAGTTTTAATATGCTTTCTTTCCATAGTTTAATAATTAGTGTAATGTTTAGTGAGTAGTTCCATCCCCTTTTGGGGGTGGAGTAGATGTACATACATGCATTAGAGAATGGGATGAATGTTTTAATTTCAATGTGTTGATTAAACATGAATGTATGCTTGCTTGTTTAGGATAGAATTTACAACTTGATGAGTTTTGCCAAAATGATTAGACACCTCTCATGCTTGTTTAGGTTCTGAAATAAACACCTTGCATATGTAAATGTTAATCAACTAAGTTGGTGAATAGATTGATAGGTTTTGCCATAACATTTAGACACTTCCTATGCTTGATAAACACCACCTTCATGTGCTTAAAGAATGTATTCTACACCCACCTCTTTGTTTGTGTGCACTCACTCCACCCCTTAGGGGTTTTCCATTCCTGAAATTCCAGCACTTCTATTTTGTTCTTAGCTTAGTTTTTATTTGATCGTTTATTTCTCTGTTTCGCATTTCGTACTTCTTAGCGTAGTTTAGTGTAGAGTAGTGTAACCAACTCTCTTCTCCATTATTTTCGCCACTTGATTTCGTGCAAACAAGAGGCTTCTCACCTCCCTGAGGACGACCCGTACTTTCCACCGCTTCATCGCGGCCGTGCACTTGCGGTTTAATTAAAACGTTCAACAAGTTTTTGGCGCCGTTGCCGGGGAGGTGCCAGTCCAGACTCTTGTTTGGACGATTCGAGTGGATTTAATTTTTGTTTTGTAGTTTGTCTTTGTTTCAGGAGACTTGGAGTGGTCAGGAGGAGCACCTGAAGAAGTTTTGAAGCAAGCTGAGCACTGTAGACCGCCAATCAGCGGCCTGAGACCGCCAATTGGCGGTCTGGTAAGCTCTGTTTGCTCTCTTATTTCTTTGCTCAGTTTTCATAATTGATGTAGTGATCTGGGATTTAATTTGGCATGTTTTGACTTATAGTTTGTTCCCAGATCCATAATCAACCTCCTTTAAGCAACTTGGACCCTAAAACTCAAAGCAAAAGATTAGGCATTCTTTTTGTTTAGGCCATGCATCATGTATGTGACTTAGGCATTTAGATTGTCTTTTATCTTAGCTTTATTTTCTGTTGCTGAGAGCTGGCGTGAGGTACGCACCTTCTACTCTCATTCATGCATTTCGTATGAACATGCATTAGTTAGTAGGAAGTGCATTGCAACAAGTGTGAGTTGAGCGTTGTTTGGAGAGTTGATTGCTAGATTTAGGACTCCAAAACGCTACTAAGGAGGGGCTGTCCCGTAAAAGATAAGGTGGGGGATTTCATCACCCTTTCCTTCGCCCCAAAAACCACACTAATCAAGAGCCTAATTTTAAAATCAAGTAGACATTGGCCCTAAGGATCTTGGACGCATTAGGAGAGTGATCCGGTCCCGACCGTCATGACCTGATCGGCGTTGCCCACTTTGTCGATAGTAGGAGAGACGAGATCCCCGGATCTTGGCTCACTTGCTGGGCTTTGTGGTCCTCGTTGTAGGGAGGTGAGGCGTGTTGAGGCCGTGTGACCTCGCAGTTAGGCGTCGTCTAGCTGTAAGGACCTATAGCGACCTTAGGATTGTTTGAGCCTTGTTTGCTTGTGTGCTTCTACCTGTACCCATCCGCCGTAGCTTAAGGACTTCTTCCTTTCTCTCCTGAGTCATTCTTTCTCTCCTGTGTTCCCTCGTCTTCTCTTCTACGTACATTCTTCATTTGAAAAAAAAAAAGAAAAAAAAAGAAAGAAAGAAAGTTGTGGTTTGTGTGTGCACCTTTGTGCATGCTTTCGTGGACACGAGATGAGAGTGGTCGTTTGACGAGGAGCGTTGTCAATCCGGCTTCGGTCATCGATTTCTCGACACCTTCCTCCTCTCGTGTCGCACGTAGTTCGGGTCCAATGGCTGCTAATTTCCGTGAGGAGGGGCAGTTGCTGGACCCACCTGTTCCACCTGTGCTTCCAGTTGTCGTTCCCATACCTCTTCGTGATCGATGCTACCCGAGCCGTACAGCTCTACCCTCATGCATCGTATTGCCAGAGGCTAATGGGAACCATTTTGAGGTTAAGCCTCAATTCATTTCCATGCTCCCTCATTTCACTGGGAAAGGTGACCCCTATATCTTTCTCAGGGAATTTGAGGAGGTCTGTGCTATGTTCAAGCTGCAACAACTTAGCACAGACTCCATCCATCTTAGGCTTGTCCCCTTTGCGCTGAAGGATGATGCCAAGAAGTGGTTGTACAGCAACTAGGCGAATTCCTTTAGGACTTGGGATGAGTTTCAATCTGCATTCCTCAAGAAGTACTTTCCTAATCATCGGACTCAAAAATTGAGGAACGAAATCAATTCGTTCTATCAACATGAGACCGAACCATTTCATGCATATCTTGAGAGGTTCAAAGAGCTACTATCCTCGTGCCCTCACCATGGCATTGAGTTGTGGCGTCTTTGTCAGATTGTGTATGAGGGTCTTCACATCCCGTCCAGAACGCTCCTTGAGTCCATGTGTCAAGGAGAGTTCTTGGGAAAGGATGAAAGGGAGGCATGGGCCTTCCTAGAAGACCTCGCTGAGAAAACCATGCAGTGGGAGAGTGTGAGGGAACCACCTGCATCATCTAGTATAGGAGCAAGGATCGCGAATGCAAACTCGACTAGATCGGGTACCGCATTTGCTATCGATACCACTACGGCCACCGAGGCGCGCATGGCGGCCTTAATGCGCCGTATGGATTCGATTGAGCTCCAAAACCAACAAAGTGCACCTCACATGTCCACATCTGGTCCAGTTCCTTGTCATTCATATGGTAGGATAGGTCATGTAGAAAGCGAGTGTGAGTCCATTCCTCCTGAGATGGAGCGTGTCAACGCCGTCTATGATAGAGCCAGGAATGACCCATACTCATCATCTTATAATCCTGGATGGAGGAACCACCCCAATTTTTCATGGAACCAAACTAATGCCCCGGGTGGTCCTCCAAACTCCTCGAGACCACCTTACCAATCACACCAACCTCCCATGCATGCGCATTCCTATCAGCCACCCCAAGCGCAAACCACCAATCAATCGGGTTTCCCAAATTCCAATAATATGGAAACCCGATTCAATTCGCTTGAGACCTTGACTCGTGGACTTGAAAACTCAATGAAAATTTTTATGTCAACCACGAGTCAAGTTCTCACTTCAAATCAGCAGACCATCAAATCTCTAGAGCTTCAGATGGGCCAATTGGCTCAGTCTGTACATGAAAGAGAGAGAGGGTCTTTTCCTAGCCAGCCTGAGGCTAACCCCCGCATGTACCAACAACAACAAATGCAAAATGAGAATGTGGTACCTCGGGGGAGGCAAGTGAACCATGTGGAGGAACCTGTTCACCATGTCAATTCCATTGTGACCTTAAGGAATGGAAAACAGGTTGACAATCACATTTCCTTGCCACACCCACCACCATCTATGCAGCCCCCAGTGGGAATGGTGGTGAAGAAGAAGTTGAGGGTGAGGGTAATACACCAAAGCTTTCTTCTCAGGCACAGCAGAAAACCTACCTGCCAAAAGCTCCATACCCAAGTAGGTTAAACAAAAAGCAGAGTGACAACATGGACAAGATAGTAGAGGTGTTTAAGCAAGTAAAGGTTAACATCCCCTTGTTGGATGTCATCCAACAAATACCTCAATATGCCAAAGTGTTGAAGGATCTCTGCACAACCAAGAGGAAGACCAATGTTCCTAAGAGAGCATTCTTGGCTGCAAATATCAGCTCACTTTTGTCCAATCCCACCTACACAAAATACAAGGACCCGGGGTGTCCTACTATTCAGTGTACGATAGGGGACACTAGACTGAGCAATGTTTTGCTTGATTTAGGATCAGCGGTCAACCTCCTCCCATTCTCTGTTTATAAACAGTTGAACTTGGGAGAATTGAAACCAACTAAGATCACCCTCCAATTGGCAGATAGATCCATTCGTATTCCCATGGGGATTATCGAGGACGTGCTTATCAAGGTTGGAGATTTTATATTTCCAGTCGATTTTGTTGTCCTCGATACCAATCCTGTTGCGAACACCCACTCTCAAATACCTTTGATTTTGGGTAGACCATTTCTGGCAACCTCCAATGCCTTGATTAATTGTAGAAATGGTCTCATGAAGCTCTCATTCGGTAACATGAGTGCCGAGTTTCATGTGTTCAACTCTGGTAGGCAACAGGAACCCATGGATGAACCTTTAAATCTAAATCTCATCCGCCAATTGGAGAAAGCACCACAAAATCAACGAACACCCCTCACCCCAATGCAACCCGTTGAGAATGTTCGTGGGCCCAGCGAAAACTCATTGCCTATCTTCGCAATGCAACAGAGTGAGCTGGCCTCGAACATGAATGTCCAAAGGGAGTGTTCGTTTCATGATTCAGTTGAGAGTACTAGTGAGAGTGAGACACCTCATCATATGCCTATACCAGAAGGTGTCTCTACCTCATGTCCCATGGCCATTGAGCCATTTGAGCTTCATATTGACTCCAACAAGGACCCACCTATGACCGAGCTTATGCTTGATGATCTAAATGATGGTGGCAGGTCCTTGTTGGATGACTTGGGGAGAAGCCCCATTCTTAGTGATGCAGGTCTGCTGCATCCATCGAATGAGCTTGAGGAACTCATTCCGATACACCCGCCTATTGGTTGGAGGGTTTTCTTCGATGAGCAATTAAACCCTAGTGAGGTAACACAACTTCATTCTTTGTTGCCCACACCCGACCAATATCATGAGGGGTTCGAGCCTTTCAGCTTTGACCTTTCACCCCTCATGACACCTCAGAGTACCAGTGGAGTTTGCCCATCTCGGCAAGTCTCTGGTCCTCCTGACTTGATGTTCTCATTTGATGTTCCTTAACCAAATGATTATGAGAATATCTTGGTTGATGTATATATCTTTAAAAAAAAGAAAAAAAAAGAACAAACAACAAAAAAAAACAACAAAAAAAAGAAAAAAAGTGTGTAATAAAAGACTCCTTCAGTGAGCATCGATTGTTGTGGGCCCCAACCCTTGTGTACTTGGGCCCAATCTCTTCACGTATTTATCTTCCTTCTTCAGCTTCTCACAGGTTTTGAAGGAATTTGGGTTTGTGTTCATCAACATGACCCTGAACGTCCCTTTGTACTTCATGTTGGTGAGATCTTTCCTTTTTCATGCATGTATCCATGTAGTATCTTGTTCACATTCATTGAGGACAATGCATGATGTAGGTGTGGGGAGGGTGTTTTACGTGTGTACATAGTCGAGTCTTTTTCCTTTGGTTTTATTTTCTTTTGTTTGCATTGTTAGGGTCATGTTAGTGTGCTGCATTTAACATTGATATATCTGCTTGTCATGATCCTTGGGTGACTTGTCTTCTTTTGCTTGCCTAGTGCTTTAAAATTTTCACATTTCTTTCAAAATCTTCATGTGTTTGCGAAAGAAAATATTTTTGTAGGTTTTGCGTGTGTTTAGCATGTGCAAAACCGTTGAGAGGCAAAGTAAAAAGAAAGCTCCCAAAATTGTCTTGAACTTGATGCATTAGGATTTCTAGTTTACTGGCTTTAGGTCTTATCGAGTCGTTAGGATGCACCTCGGTTTTTCCTCGGGGGGCGTGTAATCATAGGGTTTCAGCACTCAAACATTTAAAGAAGTCCACCCTGAACCTAGTGAGTCAAATAATTCGTGTCTGTTAGTATAAGGAAGTTTGTCGTAGTCAAGGGCCCTTAATCTCTTTTTGTGAAACTTAAGTGTAGGGGTTTTGGTTCCCATGTAGATAAATAAGTGATGTTCTCTCTTCTCGCACGGCTCCTATCACTCGGGAAAGTAGGTCTGAGGGGACTTTGTGCCTGGTGCTTTCGAGTCATCTGACTTGGGATGCACCGACCGAACTCCCGTTACACGGGTGGTAGGGATCACCCTATGTGGAGATTTGGGGGAAGGTGTACGTGATAGTGTAAGTCCTCATAGGCAATGATGCACGAAACCTGACCCTGGGAGAATCAAACACCAACCAATAAATGCTCCAAAGAAAAAGAAAAAAAGAAAAAAAGAAAAAAGAAAAAAAAAGAAAAAAAAAGAAGCAAATAAGAACCAAAATGGACTTTACACATTGTATCACATTCAGAAGTTAAGGTTGCCCATGTCTTTCACTTAAGTCCTTAACTAACTCTCACGAATAACTCATTAGGCTAGGTGTGTGGACGGATTACATATATAGAGTCGACCCGTAGTGTTACCGCGTCCCATGATCGACAAAATAAGTCCAGCGAGTCGTGTAGCTAGATTGATTAATGCATCTTGTTCGGATTTTGTGGGTAGATCCGCTGAAAACCCTCAGGAGACAACACTCCTCCTCCTTGGCGACAAGGAGGTTTAACGGCTTGTTGCACGTGCTAAGTGCAACCGTGATTCCTACGAAAGTGAGTTAGGATTTCTTGTTTTTCGTTTGCTTTTCTCTTTCTTTGTTTTGCTCGGGACTAGCAAAAGTTAGGTGTGGGGGTATTTGATTGACATCATTTCATGCTCATATTTGTATCTTATATCCATTATCTTTCACCTAAACAATGCTATGTCACGAGTTTTATGTTTAGTTTTCAGGAATAAATAGGTTTGAAGAGATGAAACATAAAAGGACCCAAAAGCTGGGAAAAAGGACTGGATTGTGAGATCTGGGGACCAAGATGCAAGGGAGAAGGACCTGAACGCAAGACAGAAGGACCTAAGAGCAAAACAGAATACTCCACACCATCATGGGGAGTATTTTAGCAATTGGATTCGGGTCAGAGCTCCAATAAACAAAGTAGATGCATCCAAGACCACCAAATACACCAAGTAAAGCCCAGAACAAGATTCAACTCGATCCGGAAAATTTGCACCGCCAATTGGCGGTCCAAGACCGCCAATTGGCGGTCACTTTGGGCCCAAATCCACCAAGTTTTCTCCTGGACGTGTATTAATGTTTGTTTAGGCTATTTTTGGTATTGGTTTAGTCCCACATCGGGGGATTGTCCCGGATTAGCTTTTTCCATGCCTATAAATAGAACTCTTCACCTCCTATTGTAATCACTCCATATTTTAAGTGGCTATTCTTCCTACTAGAAGTGAGGCCTTGAAGCACACACTAAAGTAGGAGGATGCTACTTTTAATGTAAGTCATTTTATCAATAAAGTTTTATGTTTCTTTCATTGTTTGTTTTATGCTTCTTTTATTGTTTGTGCATGTTTTAGTTTAATCGTCTTTTAATTCTAGCTTAGTTTTAATATGCTTTCTTTCCATAGTTTAATAATTAGTGTAATGTTTAGTGAGTAGTTCCATCCCCTTTTGGGGGTGGAGTAGATGTACATACATGCATTAGAGAATGTGATGAATGCTTTAATTTCAATGTGTTGATTAAACATGAATGTATGCTTGCTTGTTTAGGATAGAATTTACAACTTGATGAGTTTTGCCAAAATGATTAGACACCTCTCATGCTTGTTTAGGTTCTGAAATAAACACCTTGCATATGTAAATGTTAATCAACTAAGTTGGTGAATAGATTGATAGGTTTTGCCATAACATTTAGACACTTCCTATGCTTGATAAACACCACCTTCATGTGCTTAAAGAATGTATTCTACACCCACCTCTTTGTTTGTGTGCACTCACTCCACCCCTTAGGGGTTTTCCATTCCTGAAATTCCAGCACTTCTATTTTGTTCTTAGCTTAGTTTTTATTTGATCGTTTATTTCTTTGTTTCGCATTTCGTACTTCTTAGCGTAGTTTAGTGTAAAGTAGTGTAACCAACTCTCTTCTCCATTATTTTCGCCACTTGATTTCGTGCAAACAAGAGGCTTCTCACCTCCCTGAGGACGACCCGTACTTGCCACCGCTTCATCGCGGCCGTGCACTTGCGGTTTAATTAAAACGTTCAACACGTTCCGGTCGACCGACACAAGCACCCGGTCGACCGAAACACAACAGACAGGCAAATAACACTACGTTCGGTCGACCGTCCAAGGGATCCGGCGACCGACAGTCGTCTTCAACCTCGCGCCAGCCGAGATTTCGACGCCCAAACTTGTCGCCGGCGAGGCCTCCAACCTCCCGCGACCTACCAAAACACCACCCCAACGCGGGTGATCACTATAGGCCTCTAATGCAAGAAGTTGGCATACCTTCTTCGCAAGAACGACGACTTCGCCGGAGAACTCCGGAGCTCCAACGACTACTCCGGCCACCCCGCACGCACCTCCTTGCTCCTTCTCCTCGCCGCGTCCTTGCCTCACGCGCACCTTCACCACCAACTCATGAACCACCAAGGGGATGAAGAGAAATGGGTGGAGAGGAGAATGAAGAGAGGAAGAAAAAGAAGAGAAGAGGGAAACAGTGGTTTCCTCTTAACAGGCCCGGCCCATAGCAGGAGCAGGGTGAGCTCCTGCTCCGGGCCTCATTTTGAGGGGGGCCTCAAAAAAATGATTTATGTATATGGGCTTATTGGATTGCAAAGAAGATTAGTAGTGCTAAGATGACAAAAAATATTTATATATATGAGTTTATTGGGTTGCAAAGAAGATTAGTGCTAAGATGACAAAAAATATTTATGTATATGAGTTTATTGGGTTGCAAAGAAGATTAGTGTTAAGAATATAACACATAAACATTGATAAATTTGTCTCAAAAAATACTAAGAGGACAAAAAATTTCAAGTGATATTGTACTAAGTTAGTGAATTTTTATTTATTTAAACTAGGAGGACATTTTTTTTTCAAATTTGGGAGTCTCATTGTTGATTTTCGCACATGGCCTCGAAAATTCCCGAGACGGCCCTGCCTCTTAAAACCAACCACTTCAACCAGCCGCACCCTACACCTTGCACCCACTGTTCACGTCCCTCCACCCTCACTTCCACTATTCACTCTTCAACTCCCCATGCAAGGCCATCACGTCACCAACACTCCTCCTTTCCCATGCAAACCTCCACCAGTAGCCCACCTAATCATCATTAATCCATTAACCAAGATTAGGGTCTTTACATAAACTGTTTCCACATTTGTCGAATTTTTATAAAGGACCTGTAACTTTAAGATGATACTTTAAATAAATTTAATTAATTAAAAAAATAAAAAATTGAAAATATTCTTCCTATTTTTAACATTTTCCAAACCTGAACACATTAAAATTCAAACATCCAAAACAAATTTTTACAACCATAAAACATGAGACATTAGTTAAATTTATTTTACCATTACAACTAGGGTTGTTCATTCGGTCCAGACCGGACCGTATTTTATCCGGCATCCGGACCGAAGATCGGACCGGACCGAACTGGTCTTGACTGGAAACCAAACCAGACCGGTTGGATTCGGTCCGGTCCGGTCCAAGACCGGTTTTTAACCTTAAAAATAAAAAATAATAAAAAACGGACCGGTCCGAAACCGAATTTCCAAAATTGTACGGATCGGAACCCGGACCGACCCGATTTCTGCTCAGCCCTAATTACAACTCAAATTCCAATATTCAAAAACAAAGCAGATGGTTTGGAAAGATTTATTGGCTATGTTCGTTTTTAAGTTTAAAATCAAAAAAATCTAGACAAATAGAGTGACCAAAATAGTGTATAAGTATAACCTAAAATTATAATAATTTTTTTTTGTAATACTTGTTACTATTTATGCTCATTGCTATTTTTGTTTATGGAATTGTAGGTTTTAGATTTATTATTCATTATACGGATCTTATGTATAATGACATTGATGAATAAGTTTCTTATAAATGCTAGTTTATTTTAAGTTTCCATTCTATTTTCAGCCAACAAATGAACTTGACAGTATCAAAGTGAGATATAACATGTCAATAAGCATAACTGTACTAGAAAAGTAAAATTGCACATCATAATTAAAAAAAGTCAAACCCCAAACATCCACATCACCTAACTAAAATCTATGCAATTTTCATTTTTCAACTAAAAATTTATCAATCTTACACAACAACGCAAGTCCAAATGATTATAGCTTATCTTCCAAATGTAGTTGTTTAAAAGAACTTCAAAATCCCTGATCTGAATCAAATTGACTTAAAATCATTTTTTGTCAAAATATTATCTTAGTTCCTCCCAAATCCCAAATTAAACGACAATTAAACAATTATACCACAAACTTCAAGATACTACACTTAAATCCGTGAGATTAAATATATAAAAAATGATTATTATTTTTTGGGAAAATTTGGAAATCTAGGTGGGACAGGTGCGTATGTGGCTCTGCCGCTGTCAGTGTAGTCAGTTAAGTGCACATGTGTGCGAGCGTGTGATTGTGAAGCATGAAGGATGCCTTATTGAATTTGGCAAACAACCATCAAGCATATATATCCCCGCATAATCAAGAAGGTGTCTAACATGTATCACACCACCACATAGAAAATCAGATCCCCAATACATTCAAATCTACTTCAATGTAAAAATAATAAACAATAGGTACAACTATAAAACAAGAAATAAAACGTACTAACGAAAGAGGAGAACAAGAATAAACAATAGATAGAACTATAAAATAAGAAATAAAACGTACCAAACGAAAGAGGAGAACAAGAATCCACTAAAAGTAGTCCTTCAACCAGAGAAGTACGTAGCTGGTAGCTCCCAATCAAGTTTCGTCAACATGAGCAATCTTGACCATTTAAACATAGTTGGATGTTTGGGATTAACCCTATAGATTTGGAGCATGTTCTTGATAATCGAGTCGAGTCAACGTCGTAGTCTGAGGCAAATCTGAGCAACCAATGTCGGTAAAGCAGTTTCTACGTTGCTATAATTAGTGGTCGGATCAATTTCAGATTTGCACCCTAAGAATAGTCTTAACGGTTACAGTTGATCCGGGCGGTACTGTAGACCATCCAACCACGTAGGCCAAAAGATCGAATTTCCACCAAGACGGTTGGACATTCTCGGTGGGTGGGGGCACGTGCCCTCTCATTTGTTGTTATTTTTAAAAAAATATTAAAATATGTTAATAATTATTTTAACAATTACTTAAAATCGTTTTTTAAATTATTATTTTTATGAAAATGTGTTTCTTATTTGTTTATATTTTTAAAAAAAAATTAATATTTTTTTGTGTTTTTTTCCAAAATTGATCCCTAAATGACGTAGAGGAGAGAGAATGTAGGGTAATTGAGTTGTTTCTGGGTGCGGTTAAGGAAAATTTTGGGAGGTTGATTTGTACTGACGTGGTAGAGAGAAAAATTGATGAGACTGAGAAAAAAAATAGGATGAACTTAACGATAGTCTTGGAGCACCACGCCAGATAGTTGAAGTGCACAAAACCCTCCGTTGGTGTTGACTTTTGGGGCTTTTAATGCAATTGAAATTTTTTCCGTATATCAATTTCCTTGGGTTTACAAATATGTCATTTTTAACGGGTCTAATTGAATTTAACTTTGCCTTTTTCGTTACACACGAGTCAACTTTGCATCGAGATCCCTCTACAACCTATTATTCTGTAAATATAATGAAGTACACCCGAGTAATATTGAAATCAGGTAAAATAAAAAGAGGGTATAGCATAAGTATAAAATATTTTCCAAATCATATATTAAAGTATTACGGAGTGAACGTCCCCCCTCTTTTTTAATTTTGAAAAAAAAAATCTTAGTATTTTTCTTTAAAAAATTCATTATTCTTCTTAATATGTTTCTACTTTGATGAATTTTTCTTAGCTTCAGTATATGTATTTACTAATGATGCAACTAATATTTCTCTATTAATTTTGAAATAAAGATTTGTTGGCTTTTTAGCTTTAATCCGTATTTTGATGATTTAATCAACATAATCTTGATCACAATCAAATGTATGGTAGCACACATTATGCATAGAATATATATTGTATTGTGCTAACCTCTACAGGTGATCAAGACTCAAGAAAAAATGGATTAAAGTCGATCAAGACATTTAATTAAGCTTTTGAAGACATGTAATATACTTTTATTTTGAGTCATAAGAACTTGTGTAAACTTGAGCACATAAGAGATAAAACTCATTCACATACACATTATATTTCTTGTAGAAGTCACACACAAAATTTCACATCAATTTGACTTCAATAAATCACCCAAACCTTAGCCGAAAAATCACATAAAACTAAACCTAGATTTCATGTGTCAATCGGTCAACTGAACCAGTTCTCTGTTCGACCGATTATAACAGACCCACTAAGTGTATTTTTCTAGTTCCACCAGTCGATTGTTTCCGTATTTTTGGAATAACTGTTAACTTTGGTGTATTATACAATAGTTATATTCGTATAAATTTACCCAACCTCTAAAATACAATTGGTCACTGGTCGAACGTTGACCTATAAACGGTCAACTGGATGAACACATTTCTTCAGCCTAAAGTGTCTGTTATTTTCGATCGAACGTAACTAACTTTGTTGTTTGATAGTTACACCATTACCCTGGCCAAAACCCTGAGATCGATTGACCGCCCAATTTCAGCGTTCGACCAATGACTTAATTCACAGCCTTTTTGGTTTGACCGTTCACTAGTTTGTTTGAATGTTTCTTTATTCTTAAAGAAACGGTCAACCGTTCTTCCCGATTCGGTCGACCGTTGAGGGACAAAATTATTGATCTTGAGTTTCTAATTTGTGTATCTTACACACAACTTACCCAATTCTTCCCCAATGGATATATCTCTCTAGGAGGTTATAAATAAATGTTCATACACCTTGTTTACACAACTCTCACACTTCCAATTGCTTCACATACTAGCGAGACTTCTCCCAATCAAGAAATCTCAAATCCTACACACAAAGATTAAACCTTCACATCTTTGATCAATTACAAATCATACTCAAAGTGTGCTCAAGTTAGAGAGTGTTGATCCACTAACATTTGCTGTCAAAAGAAGTAGAGGTTTCAGTGAAAGTCTAAATCATCCCTCTCGGATTGTGAGGGTGTTCGGGGAGCTTGCTTTGTAAAGACTTAATATCGGCTCGGAACAAGATTGGATAGTGAAGACGTAGGGGGAGCTCGCGGAGTCAAGCAGAGCTTGAAGAGAGGAAATAGGCGGGAGACTGAACCTTTATAAAAACCATCGTGTTCACTTGTAGTTTGCATTGTTTTCTCTACTTGTTTCTAAAGATTTTGATTAGATTGATTATGGTCGTTACGATCCTACAAGATTGAGCTAAAATTGTGAGATAAAGACTCAGATGAACTATTAAAGGAATTGCACTCAATTTGTGTCAAGTTTGAAAATTTGATTCATAATATGGATGAGTAATTTATACTTGATGACTTGACTACGCCAAAAGGATCAAAAACTTACAATTGTTCATCATCATCGTCGTGCTGAGTTGATTACTTTTTCATAGATACAAATACATAATTACTTGTTTATGTGTCATGCTTAGATGCAAGTAAGTATTTTCTTGCTTTTGCTATAAACAAATTTTAGTCCATTTAACAAAATATTATCCTAATGAATTCTACATTATAGATCATCTCAGACTTCCTAAGAGCATCATTAACCATGACCCAGATGACCTACGTCATCCACTTTCTCTCACTTCTCTCTCTCCTCCAAATGACATGTCACGTCATCATGACTCAACCTCATCTTTCTCATTCTCTATTCACTCATTGACTATGACTTAGGTCACCCCACTCTCTTTTCTCCGCATCATTAATTTCCTTCTCAACTTTTATTCTATTCCAAAATCATTTATATTTACCAAAAACATTAATAATCTATTTGGAAAAACCAAAATACCAATAAATCTCGTATTTCCAAATTGCATATACTTTATTTATTTAACCATCAATGATTACCAAATACTAAATACCATTAACATCAAGAAGTTGGTGTATTTCAGAGAAGTTGGTGTATTTCAGTATAATTTTCGTACTTTAATTATAACGTTATAAAATATAATAAACCTTAACACTAATTATTATCAAAATATAAACTAAAACTACTTAAATCCTAACAATTTATCAAAATATAAACCCCTAATTATTAAAACAAATAACAAACCATAACCAAAAAATAGAAATAAAAAAACTGAACCAACCGGGTTGTGCCACTTGGCACACCCCGGTTGACAATCGAGTCGCTTGCTCGGGTCGCCTGACAACCAGGTCGTTCGACGACCGACCGGGACGGGGTTGCCTGGTGAACCCAGTAAGGATGGTCTAATGAGCTTCAAACATGTATATATTAGATATGCATAACTTGGATAGTTTTTGTAACTTGGAATGAATTGGTGTTTTAGGAAAGAAAATGGTTGAGAAGAAAAAAGCAATTCATTTTGTCTGGTTTACTTACTACTGAGATTGACTTTAACGGTTCTCGTTGCAACCACAACTGGGGGTGAGCTTCGGTTTGGGACCGGACCGAATTCGGCCATTGTTGAAGATTGGTTGTTGATTGTTGGGAGGTCGCCATCTGAAATGAGATAAAATAATTTAAAATTAAGATGGATACGTATTCATTAGTTGACTCCAATTGCTGCAGTACACACAAAAATTCAGTACATACATTCGTCGAAGATTTAGTTGATGTCGTTGCTAACAATTCAATTGAATATCAAAAATCTGATTCCAATGTCTGCAACACATAAACACAATCCGGTTCCTTTTTAGTAGTGATGTGTTTTTATAAGAAGTTAAAATGTCACTAATACAGAAATACCACTAGTGCAGAATTGGTTTTACTCGTCGCCCAATAGACGTCGGCCGTTACAACCACCGACGTCTAGTGTGGAGAGGACAGAATAGACGTCGGTTGGAATGGAAGACGACGTCTATGCCACCCTATAGACGTCGGGTGTGGGAATAACACATTTAACCGACGTCTATAGTGTATAGACGCCGACCTTTAGACGTCGGTGTTATAGTACCTTGTGAATCCGACGTCTATAGGGTATAGACGTCGGCCTATAGACGTTGGACGTAATGGAAGGCCGACGTCTATACTCCAACCATATAGACGTCGAGGTATAGACGTCGGCGTTATGGAACATCCGACGTATATAGGTCTTAAAGAAATCGGACAGACGCACTTTCTTTCATTCATTTCAGTCGAAACCCACCCAAACCCTAGCCGTCCAGCGACCGAACTCTCCTCCGCGACCATCCTCTGACCGATCCGCACCGTCTCCGGCACCGCAAGCGAGCTCCCAAGCGCTCCTCCACTTCTCCGGCCCTCTTCTCCTTCTTCCTCCGTCTTCCTCCGTCTCTCTCCACATGTAGGTTTTAAGTTTGTTTTTGGTTGTTTTAAGTTCGTCTTTCTCCACATATTCTCTCTAACTTGGCCTCCTCCGCATGTAGCTTCCTCGTGTCGTTTACAGCCGTCTCCTCCGCTGTAAACGAGCTCCTCCGGCATCACAAAGAGCTCCTCCGGCATCACAAAGAGCTCCTTTGGTTCGTGCTCAATTTTAGATCCTTAATTTAGGATTAGTTTAGACCAAGAATCCAACGCCAAATTAGGATTAGTTCACAATAATAACGTATTGATGCAAATATTGGTTAATGTGATAATCATTATTGGTTAATGTGATAATCTAAGTGTATTGATGCAAATATCAACATTTAGAATTCCTTTTATTTTCCAAGTTAATTAATGATTCAATTTGTTGGTGTGTAGCAAATGGTTTCCAAAGTAGAAAAAAAGAAATCAAAATTATGGATTGATGATGTGTAATGGCATGAGTTGTATGGTCTTGATGTGGATGTACACTCTTGACATGTAGACGTGGTAAGCAACTTCTTCTCGGAGTTTTTTTGCATGTGTGTTATGTGTTGATATTTGATAAACATATTCATTGGATTAATTTGGTTTGGATTGAGTTGGGTTGGTTGGATGATTTAACCAAACTTTGTTTTCATTGGATTGATTTGGTTTGGATTATGTTAAGAATTTGGTTTGGATTGAGTAGAGAAATACATGATGTGAATGTGATTAGATAACTAGATATACATTTTCTTGTTGATTTCAGGATTTGAAGAATTTTACATATCAAATTTTAAGTGGAGGTTCTGCCAAAATTTCAATAAAATTTTATTCCCAATTATTATTAATAACATGATAGTTTGTGTTTAAAATGTTTTTCTGTCAATTCAAGTAATTATTTTTAATACTTGCTTTTAATATTTTAAATGTTTATTGCCTTAATTTTTTGAATTTTTAATATTATGATAATAACTCATTGCCCCCCTTAAACAACTTGGCCTTTAATAACCCAAAGCAAAAGATTAGACAATATTTGTTATGTCATTCATCATATAGGATTTGCATGCATTGTATTTTTCTATTATTTACGATTTCTGTCGTAGATTGTTGGCGTAAGGTACGTACTATCTTTCACTCATCATTCATTAGAAAGCACACATTAGTTAGTAGGACTTGCATTGGAACAAGAGTGAGGTGAGTGTTTGTTTGGTGTGTTGTTTGCTAGATTAAGGTATGAAAAACACTTAGGGGGCAGTCACCTATAGGAGATGAGGTGGGGGATTTCATCACCCTTTTCTTGGCCCAAAAACCACTTAATAAAAGAGCCTTAATAAAATCAATTAGACGTTGGCCCCTAGGATTTTGGGACGCATTAAGGAGAAGAAACCGTTTAAGACCGTTATGGCCTGAATGTCGTTGCCCATCTAGTCTCCCTGAGATTTTAGGAACCTCCGGGTTCTTGATTTCCTATAGATTAGTGGTCCTCGATGTTTAAGACCGTTTCGGCCTGAACGTCGTTGCCCATCTAGTCTCCCTGAGATATTAGGGACCTCCGGGTTCTTGATTTCCTACAGACTAGTGGTCCTCGGTGGGACCTCGAAGTTAGGCGTCGTCTATTACTAAGGACCTATAGTGGACTTTAGGTTTGTTTTGGCCTTGATTGTTTAGTTAGATTTCTAACCTTCCTTATTCCACGCTAGATTAAGGATTTCATCTCTTCTCCTCTGAGTCATTCTTTTCTCATCTTAATGTCTCCGAATCTTCTCATCTACGAACACATTCTTTTAAATTGAAATTTTATTTATTTTCTGCAATAATAACTATCATTTTTGCCTCTGTTTAGATTGAAATGGATCGAGAGTGGATAGTTTCAAACAGATTGAGTGATGAGTATGAGAACGGAGTGAATATGTTCTTAGAGGTTGCCAAAAAGCATTCTAAGAAAATGAAAGACAACGACATGGCGTATTGTCCGTGCAATAAGTGTCATAATATGTCAGTGTTGACTTTTCGGAAAATGAAAGATCATTTGATTGAGAAAGGTTTCGACCCAAATTACAGACGGTGGATATGGCACGGCGAAAATGAATCATGTAGTCGTTCCAAGAATGATGGAGAAGATGTTAGTGTGGAAGATCACTTAGAGGAAATGGTTCAGGATATGGCTGAAAAGTTTTCGTCCAACACCGATTTACTTGGTAATTTGTTGAGTGACAATGAGAAACCGTTGTATAAGAATTGTACCAAATTCACTAGATTGTCAGCGGTGTTGAAGTTGTACAATTTAAAAGCTGGAAATGGTTGGTCCGATGTGCAGTTGTATGTACACGACGACGATGACTAAAAATAATTTCGTCGGATGCTATTTATTTTTTTTGTTCCAGGTTTGGGAATAGACGTCGATTGTATCTATAAGCCGACGTCTATTTCTCTGAAGAAAGGAATAGACGTCGGCTTTCTATTGAATCCGACGTCTATCCCTAACGTATAGGCGTCGTATGTTATCTAACCGACGTCTATCCCTAAACTATAGGCGACGTATGTTATCTAACCGACGTCTATCCCTAAAGTATAGGCGTCGTATGCTAGTTAACTGACGTCTATACATTAAAGAATACACGTCGGCGTCTAATTATAGCCGACGTATATACATTAGGTATAGACGTCGGCTATACTATGGCCGACGTCTATGTATAGACGACGCACACCTAGACGTCGGATAGGGGTGTGCATAAATCCGACGTGTATAGCCCCTTACATCCGACGTATATTCCCTTTTCTGTAGTAGTGTACCAACTCACTATCTATAACTTTCAAGACCATAACTTTACAATTCATTATTTATATAATTTTCAACCATCGAATCATTCACAAAATCTCATTTCGTCCATTGAACCAATACAGAACAACACATCTTGCTACATCCAACCCATCTTCCATTTTCTGAAATAATGACTTGTTAACTTTTGCTAAATTCATTTTCAACCATCGAATCATTCACAGACAAAAATAGTATATAAATTATTAAGTCACTGAATGCCTTATTCCAATCCAAAACAAATAAATCTCTCTCTGATCCTTGAAATACATGAATTGTGGAATAAATCAAACCAAACCAAACCAGACATCATTTGGACGCCAACAATGGCTTTTCCATTCATAATCAACTTCAATTCTTCGATTCCAATATTTTACAACTCAACTTCAATTAGCATGCAATACTATTCACTTTGGCACAAAATCAACATGCCTTAGAAAGAAAGAGTACAGAATTTTATCAAAATCGCATCTTTGATCCATAACAACCCACTACACATATGCACCTGCGATGGAAGGGAGGCCGGAGTGCAGTTGGACTCGTGGAGGCCGTAGTACGGTCGGATTCGTGGAGGTCGGAGTCGAAGGTGAACTCTGCGATGGTGGGGATATGGCCCAAGTATGGTCGTCTCGTCGAAGGCCGGTGTCGACGGTGAAGACTGTGGACAGAAACCGGAAGGGAAGCCGGAGTAGAGGCTGGACTCGACGGTGGAGTCGTGGAGTGTGCTGCGCGTGAAGAGATTTCAGTGTGAAGAGGGTCGACGGTGAAGAGGTGGGGATTTCGGTGTTAGGACTTTTGGAATTTGGGTTTGTATTCGGGTTTCGGTCCGGGTTCGGGTTTTTCGGGTTTTAGATCGGACTGAACCGAACTTGAATTTTGAGATTATGGTGGACCGAAGACCGGACCGATAGGTCCAGTTCGGTCCGGTCTGGACCGATATGTCCAGTTCGGTCTGACCCGAATTTTGCTCATCCCTAACCACAAGCGTTGAAAAATCATTTTCGGTAATAAATATTCTGACGAATCGTTTGCATATGGAGTGGAAGATCATTGGTTGTACGATAATTTGATGGTTTATATTCTAAAATGATTTATTTGGTAAAGTTTGTGACAAGACAATCACGTATCATTTTCAAAATGTGAAAACTGTAAATATCAATTGTACTTTTTGTAGAAATATATATTATTTTTTTCTTTTATATTTTCGCCTTACTCGACAAAATTCTTGGTTCCACCGCTGAGTATATATAATACATGACGTGTTACTAACAATAAAGTCAAAATCGTCCGGATTTTCTTTCTCATCTATCTCCCTCGTTTTATTGCCTTTGAATTGCCTTGCTTTTTGTGCAGAAAAAAAATACGCTCTGTTATAGGAAAATGCACGGGGATGCTGCTGTGCACAAACTTGAATATGTTTTTTTTTCTTCTTTTCTTTTTCTTTAAGAAAAATGCAATTAATATTTGTAATAAAATAAAAAACAGATCATAAAGAACCAACCGAAATTTATTTAACTTGAATATGTTAACTCAATTATGACCCAAACTCATTTGTATCAAACCCAAATCCGTATTTTCCATGGCAGGTGATCGTGTCAAAGCCCAATTTAATCATGTCTACCGACCGCTTCCGTTTAGTGCCTAAAGCGATATTATCAAGATAGAGCTTCAATTAAAGCGCAATAATTGTGATAAGAAAAAAAACCCATATAAAACAAGAATCGGATCCACTGCTATACCAACCTACTCACCCGACAGACCATGTCACTCCTTTTCTCCACTACATAGTTCACACACAAACAGATATATGTTTATTTATTTTATTTTTGTAGTTGCTTCATGACATCCATTCAAATATCCTTATAACATATATCAATTTAATAGGAAATCTAAATAGACTCCATAAAATATCTTCACCATGACCCATGGCAAAGTGTTACAATGCCGAAATGTAAATAAGTACACGTCAAGTGTCATCCTCATGCACCTAAAACAGTAAAACCTAGTCAGTCAGCCCACAATCATGTAGATTCAAATCAAAAATTTCCTTTTCAGTTATTGAGTTGCAAAACTATATGAGATTGAAGAAACTAATGTTGACACATGAAAAAAAACCATTCGCTCCTCAATTTGAGTTGACATGGCAATTGTTGTCCAGTATCTTCTGGAGCTCATTGGCCTCGCTTTTGAGCTTCAAGTTCTCCCTCACCACCCTCTCTCGGTCCCCAATAACGTGGTTAAGCTCGTCAAAGAGGTGACGGTTGACGGACCGGAGGTGGACCACCTGAGACCAGAGCTCATCCAAGTGCTTTTGCTTCCGAACGCGTGATCTTCGAGCCGATTCACGGTTGGAAATCTTCCTCTTCCTCTTCCGCTCATTGATAATGTCGTGTTGTCGCTCCTCGGTATCATCGGAGGTGGAATTGTTGCTCAGACAAGGGGCCTGCATGGTTGGCATGACATCACTAGGGTTGTAAGCCATGCCAATATTGCCAAAGTCATAGTTAGGGTTTGATGATCGCATGTACTCCTGTAGGAGATGGAAATATGGTGTTGGCATGTGGTATTCCATGACTAATTACTAGTAGAATTCGAGATCAAGATTTTAGGGTATAGAGAGGGAAAGAAGTGCTTGAGTTGGAGTGGTGGTTTTTCTTTTATGGATGAAGGATGCTTGGAGGATGTGGGGATGTGAAGGAGTGAGACTCTATATGTATGCTTTATAGTTACGAGGAGGATATTATCTTGTGTAGTGACGTATGTGATTTGTGTTACAACTTTAGAAGAAAGTGAGGTTAATTATTTTAATGAGAGAGAGAGAGGGGGGGAATAGATTATCAATGGATGTGGAGAAAAAGAAGTAATGGGATGGTGGAATTGAAGGCTCTATCCGATAGCAACCAATGAAGGAAAAGAAAGGAGTGACGTTTGGAAGAACGTATAGATAATGACTCAAATCACTACTTTGGTGGGGAGAAACCATACCTAATCTTTATGTATATTCAAACATGAATATGTTCATTGAGGTTTTAAACTAGCAATAAAAAAGTACTTCAATGCATGGTTTTCAGAACCGAACCGGACGTCGAACCGGCAACGTCAAAGGTTCAGAGGTTCAGATGTTCGACCGGGGTCAGACCGAATCGAACTGGTTGAACCGGTGACATCAGCATGACGCCATAAATATAAATATACACAATATATATATATATATATATATTCATGAATAATGAACAAAACAATTTTACAATCTACCAAACTTAATAATCAACATGAAATATGAACAATTGCATATGAGAAGGAAGCCCTTGAACGATTGCAATCTCCAAACCCATCATCTCATTTACTTTCCTCGAAACCAACAACTAACCAAGACGAAGATGAAAAGGGAACACACAAACAAACTTTCCGGATCCACAAAGGAACAAACAAACACAGACAAAGTTCTTCTTTTAATGTGTGGCCCAACCCAACCCAACAAAGTCGGCCCAAACCCCAACACTCACACAGGTACAGCACCCCAACAAAGTCAACCCAAACACCAACACTAACAGGCACAACAACCCAAGCAACTGAGCAAAGCAGATAGAAGGGAGAAATGATTATCCATTTCTTTCTTCTTCTTCTTCTTCTTCCAACCCTCTCCCGATCTATCTAACCTAATTCAAGCATGGATTTCTTCAAGTCCGTCTTCACTCCAGATCCAGATCGAGAATCCAGGTTGGAGTCTTGGCCGGTGACGACGGGAGACAATCGGCAGTGGCCGGAGGTCCGACGGCCGACAACAGTGAGAGGAGCTAGGGAGTCGGTGTGAGGGATAGCTGTGGGTTTGGGGTGTAGGGAAGAAAGTGGGCATGTGACGGGTTTAGGGTTGGTAATTGTTTTTATTTATTTAGCCGTATTCGGGTGAATGAATATTCGTTAACCCAGAACCGCGGCCTGACCGGCCGGTTGAACCAGTTCGACTGGTTCAACCGCCGGTTCCGTATGGTTCGATGCAAAAATGGTTTCTTGCTGGTCATCAGACCGGACAGGCCTCCGGTTCACGGTCGAACCGGTTTGACCGGCCGGTCCGGTCCAGTTTTTAAAATACTGCTTCAATGAATACAACCTTACACTCTTTTCATCTAGTCTTTTAGTCTAACATGTGTTGCATCTTGTTTTCTTCGAGGGTTTTTTTGCTTGGGTGCACCTTGCAGGTAGTGTAATTTGCGATATGGAGTGAAGATTTCTAACAACTCCACTTCTCCTTCCTTCAAGCTCAGAGGAAGCAGACGATGTGGAGGTTGTTGGTGGGGATGGGGGAGGGGGCCGGAGGGAGAGGGGTGGAGCGGGGAGGACCGAGAGAGAGATGAGCGTGAGTTCTTATTGAGCTTGTGATGTCATCGGACCGTGGGATTGGTGGTGGTGGGGTGAGGTGGAGATGGGAGTAGGTGGAAACGAGAGAAGATGGTGGGAAGGTGGAAGAAGTGGAGAAAGATGGTGGTTTATGTTAAATGAAGATGATTTTTTAATGTTTTTTTCTTTTAATTTTTAGTTTATGTTTTTAATATTAAAGATATTTGTAATGTTATTGGTTTTAATTTGTCAAATGTCTGATGGTGTTGGATGGTGATATAGTGGGTTCTATATATGACCAAATATGTTTGACATACAAATACATATCGTCAATTACACCACTTGCGATGTCATCCAGGCAAAAAATATATTCAATTACGTCCTCAAATGAGAACTTCTTCAGAATTCATAAAAATATCTCGAACACTTATTGAGCTTTCAATTTGTCACAATGACTACAGATGTTAGCCCTCGTAAGTTCTTATTGTTGAGAAGAAAATAAGTAGAGGAAAATGATACTTGTATTGCACAACTAATGTTGTTATAATACAACTCACTACAAGACTTTTTTCCTCACTACAAGACTCTCACTCACACTTTACTACACAAGGACTACACTACACACTCACACTACTACATAAGACTCACTCTTTGTGTGGTAGAGAACTCGTCACTTGGATGGATTGAAATGGGAGATCACACCCCTATTTATAGGTGTGAATGGAAGCTTGTAGAAGATTTGAGATTTCTTCACTTTGAATCTTCTAGGAAGCTTCATAATGATGGATAAGGAAGAAACATCTAGAGTATGAATTCTCTAAATATTAGACTTAGTGGGTTGGACTTATAATTAGCTTAAGTAATAATTTATTGGGCTTGGGTTGGTGTTGGATCTTTAACACTCCCCCTCAACACCAACCTTTCTTCTTACCATCCCAAGTTGTTGACGAAGTTCTTCAAACTTTACTTGGTGTAGTCCTTTAGTGAAGATATCTGCCACTTGCTCCCTCTTACCAATAGACTTCATAAGAACATCGTCTTTCAGAACCTTCTCCCTTAGAAAATGGTGATGAACCTCCACATGTTTCGTCCTTGCATGAAAGACTGAATTTTCTGCCAGACGTATGGCAGATTCATTATCACAGTGCAGCAACACTGGATAATCTACTTGCTGATGAAGATCTTCTAGTAACTGCTTCAACCACATACTCTTTTGGGCAGCAATCGCTCCCTCTCTAAGGTTATTCATGGGGCGGGTTTGACCCGCCAACCCGCCCCGCCCCGTCCCACGTACGGCGGGTTGCGGTGGAATTTTTCTTGACTCGTCACCTGTTTACCCGCCACCCGCATACCCGTTAGACTAAACGGGGCGGGTAACAGTTGAAATGTAACCCGCCCAGCTAACCCGCTTCACCCGTTAAACTAACATACATATAAATATTTTTTTCACACTTCAACACACAACACTCTCAGCCGCACCTCCCCCTCACCTCTTTCGAAAACCCTAGATCCAACTCCAACAACCTCTCTTTTCCACTCCAACGAATAGTCAAAGACCTCACCTGATCCAACCTCAGGTCCTCTCTCACCTTGTCTCCATTTCTAATGTTTCCTCCGATCCGATCCTTCCCACCGGTCATGGAAGGAGGTGAGATCGCACGGTCCTCTTCTTCCTTTCTGTCGATTCCGTGATTTTGGTTTGGGTTTGTGATAAGGATTGCATTATATTCCTCTAGTTGTAGAATCATCTAAATTTGTTTCCAGAAATTGTTGTGATTTGGAGATTCAACTAGATTTGATTTGTATTGAACCTTCAGTTTAGTTCAACATGTTCCATGTTTGCTGTTGCTTGTTCTTTTATTTATTTCCGATGAACATCTTTTTGACGATTAATGGTCAAATCATTGAGTGAAATATACTCTTATGATCATGATCTGAATTGGGTTTTTTCCTTCAAAAACAAAAAAACTCCATTGTTTGCAACATTATTAAACAATTACTTTCAAGAACTTCCCATTTCCCCACAGAATATTTCCAGCTCCTTTTTTGATGTTTCATGTTTCTTCTCTTCTCTCCCTGATTTGTCTTTCCTCTCTCCTATCTCTGATCTCCCTGTTTCATGGTTGACAGTGTAACAGATATCATTTTCACATTAGTAGCAGCAGAATTGCCACACCTCACCGATCCTATGGATGAACTTAATAAATTTCTTGATACTCGATGTGATTCTCAAGCTGCACAGAGTTGTATGGACTCATACTTGAATGACTCCGTGCAACCTCGAGTGGTAAATTTTGATATATTGGCTTGGTGGAAAATGAATGCACCCAAGTACCCTATAGTTGCACGCCTGACCCGTGATATTCTCTCCATTCCAGTGTCTACTGTTGCATCTGAAAGTGTGTTTAGCACGGGGGGAAGGATTCTCGGCAAACATCGGTGTTCGATGTCTTCCACTACTTTAGAGGCTATTATGTGTGCACAAGATTGGTTAAGGAGTGAATATCATGGTAAACGAAAGTTCAAATTAATATTTGGTTGATTGTAATGCATATTCATATTCTAACATAATGTGTTGTTATTTGTATAGGTCAAAGTAGTGATGATGATGGAACTCTTGCAACAATGTCATCTCACTTTGTCGTAGTCGAGGATGATGATGACATTGTTAACGATGATGATGATGATGTTAGTGAGATTCCTGAGTAATGGTGAGATGTCGTGGTGTTATGTATTTGTTAGATCTTTACTTTAAATAATATTAACTTTTTTTTGTGTTTAGGTTGATGGAATGTGAGTATGTGACTTCATGTGGTGTCATGGAGCCGTGATATTCAGAATGAAGAATGAGTTTAATTATGTGATTTGGTGTTTTATGTTTTTCCTAGACTTCTAACGTTTATGTGATGATTTGTGACTTTATGTGTTTGTTAGTTGTTCATTTAAGTACTTTAAACAGTAAACTTGTAATTTTATGGACTTGTTTGAATGTTTTATGCATGTAAGCTTAATTATAGACTAGTAGAAATATGTTTATGTGTGTGTGTCAATGTAATACGTTAAAATGAGTGCTTACAGGAATTTGCCCGTTCAACCCGTTTAACCCGCCCCGCCCCACTTAACCCGCCCTTAAGTGGGGCGGGTAGCGGTTTTATTTTTTTTTTACCCGCCCCACCCCGCCCCATTCACCTGCCTAACTACGGCGAGGTGAGTAGCGGGCGGAGCTAAACCAGCCCTGCCCCGCCCCGTTTGCAGCCCTACGCTCTATACTCTGTTCTTGTGGTTGACAGTGGGACAATTGATTGTCTCTTACTACATCAAGAGATTGGTGCAGAACCAAGACTGAATGCATATCCAATAGTCGGCCTTCGTGTGTCGTGGTCTCCCGTATAGTCATCATCGCAATACCCAGTTATCTTTTGATCTTTTCTATTTGTGTATAAAAGACCAAGATCAATAGTACCTTTCACGTACCTCTGTATTCTTCTTACTGCTTCTAAGTGAGGCTTCTTCGGTGTCTGCATGTATCGACTTACAACTCCAACGGCGAAAGATATATATTTGGTTGAGTCATGGTTAGGTAGATCAAACTACCTATTAATTGTCGATACATTGTTGCATCCTTCAGATCATTGCCTTCATATGCACACAATTTGGCCCTTTTCCTCCATTGGGGTAGATATTGACTTGCAGTCAAACATACCAACCTTATGAAGAAGATCCTTAGCATACTTTTGTTGGCAGAGAAATATACCTTATTTGCTTTGGTCTACTTCAAGCCCCAAGAAATGCTTAAGCTCTCCAAGCTCCTTCATTTGGAATCTAACTGATAGATTTCTTTTGGTCCTTTGATTTTCTTCATCATCATCTCTTGTGATGATCAAATCATCCACGTACACGAGAACTGCAAATATTTGTTCTTCTCTATTCTTTACAAAAAGACTCGAGTCTGCAGGAGCAATGTTGTAGTCACACCCAAGTAAGAACTCTGCTATCTTCCCATACCATGCCCTTGGAGCTTGTTTCAACCCGTATAGTGCCTTCTTTAACTTGCATACGTAGTTTGGATGATCAGTGCTCTCAAATCCTTGTGGTTGTTCCATGTATATTGATCGATGCAACTCTCCATGAAGAAATACATTCTTGACATCCATTTGCCTCAACTTCCATGACTTAATTGCTACTATAGAAATTAAGACTCTAACTGTGGTAATCTTGGCTACTGGGCTGAAGGTCTCATCATAATCCATACCACATTTGTTGTGAAAATCCTCGAGCAACAAGACGAGCTTTGTACCTTTTTATGGATCCATCAGGGCGTGTCTTCAACTTGTAGACCCACTTGCAAGAGATAGGTTTAATATCTGCAGGTCTTGGGACCAGCTCGCATGTCTCATTCTCTTTTAAAGTTTTGTATTCTTCCTTCATGGCACTCATCCATTGTTTACTTCTCGATGCTTCTTCATATTTAACAGGCTCCTTGATTTCTTCTTCTCCTACTAGAGCTGCATTTGCGTACCTTGGATTTGGCTTCCTTTCTCTGTTGGATCGTCGTATCTTGCTTCCAGATTCTTCTTCGACCTCCATCTGAGATGGCCGAGTTTCCTCTGAATTCTTCCCATATACTCCACTCTTCCAAGGATCTTTAGAATATTTTGATGGTTTTGATGAGCATTCTTCGAATTCTACTCCTTCATCGCTTGAATCTTGCTCACCAAGCTTCTCTTGTACCATGCTTTCCAATTCTCCAGAATCTGGAAATACTACCTTATCTGAGGACCACCAAGATGAAGCTTCATCGAAGATCACATTCCTTGAAGTATGACATCGATCGGTTGTTGGGTCGCAGCACCTCCATCCTTTTCTCTCATTGTCATACCCAACAAAGATGCACCGAATTGCCTTCTTATCAAACTTACTTCGTTGATTGTCTGGTACAAATACATAACATACACAACCAAACATGCGGAAGTGACTTACAACAGGCTTTGTTTTCCACAGGTTCTCATATGGTGAGACGAACTCCAACCTTCCTTGTGGTAGTTTGTTGATGATATGTGTTGCTGTTCTCATGCATTCTGCCCAAAATCTTGCAGGTATATTCTTTGCGTGCATCATGCTTCTGCAAGTATCTGCTAGATGTCGATTCTTTCTCTCAGCCACACCATTCTGTTGAGGAGTGTTGGGGCATGTTAATTGAAGTCTGATATTGTGCTCCTTTAGGTATGTTGCAAACTCCTTGGATGTGTATTCGCCTCCATTATCAGTGCGCAAGCACTGTATACGCCTTCCAAGTTCTCTTTCAACCTTCTCCCGATACTCTTTGAATTTTAAAATGACTTCTGATTTTTCTTGAAGAAAGTCTACCCAAACATACCTTGAGTAATCATCGATGAACGTCACCATGTACTTAATTAGTCCCGCTAATGGATGGATGTTTTCCCGGTCCAAAGACATCTGAGTGCATTAACTCACATACACAAACTCCAGCTTTTGTCCATCCATGATTGATGAATCAATTATCTTGAGAGTTTGGTACACCCTCACATCTTTTGGTCCAAACAAAATATACTTCCCGGTTGATGTTAGTTGGGACACAGACATGAGATTCTTCTTCATACCTGGCACATGGTAGACATTCTGCAGTTGCACTTGATTTGGGCTAAATCGAGGCACCACCACTGTCTTCTCGATGTGGGTGATTGGTAGTTTTGAGTTATCTGCTGTCACTACAACTCTACCACCTTTATACTCAGACAATTTTTGTAATTTCTTCTTATCTCCTGTCATATGGTTGGCGCAACCGGAATCCACGATCCAATCATTATCATAGTCAATTCACACTGAACTTGTGCTGACTGCATGAGCATGCTCCTCTATCGTTGTCATAAATGCCTCTACGTCACATTCTTCTTCGCTGTCACACTCCTTGTGACTCTGTGTTGCAACATTTCCTTCTGCAATCTTCTTCTTCGACCAGCATTCCCTCGCAAAGTTACCTCTCTTGCCACAGTTGTAGCATTTGAGGTTCTTCTTCATTTGCTCCCTTTTAAGTGCTCCCCCTTGTTGTGAACTCCTTCGCTCTTTTTTCTTAGGTCCATCATTCTTTCTTCCACTAAAGAGAGCTTCTTCTCCACTCTTTGCAGAAACTGTTGTCATCTGCTTGGTGAGAGTTTCTTGATTGACAAGAAGACTTTCTAGCTCTGAGATGGAAGGAGGAGTCGGCCACCCTTGTACTGCTGTGATAAAGGCACTATATTCTGGCCTTAGCCCATGGATAGTAATCCTCCTCATCCTGGGCTCACTAATTCTAGACTCCGAATCTAATTGAGATATGTCACGACAAAGCCCTTTCACCTTGTAAAGTATTAGTTAACGGACATACCTCCTTGCTTGACAGACATCAACTCATTTTCCAAAAGTTGAAGTCGAGTGTCATGCTTTTGCGTGAAGAGCGACTTAAGTGTGTCCCATACATCCTTGGGCGTAGTAGCCTCACGTACATGCTCAAGCAAATCCTTCTCAATGGTTGTCCTGAGCACGTACAAGGTCTTCCCAGCCTCTATCTTCCACTTCCTATTTGCATCAGCATTCTCTACAGGAGATGATGTGGTTTCATTCCCAGCAACAACCTCCCATAGATCCTGCTGCCCTTGCAAATATTGTTCTATGTAAAGACTCCAATACCTGTAGTTTTCGCCATTGAGCTTCTCGATTCCACTGCATGGGTTTGATAAATCCGCCACCACCTATTGGTTACGAACTAATCGAATCAACTCCTTTAGTGTGATTTTCAACTCCTCCGACAGGACTTCGACTTTGTGGTTTTCGACGAACGATCACCACAAACACGGCTCTGATCAATTGTTGAGAAGAAAATAAGTAGAGGAAAATGATACTTGTATTGCACAACTAATGTTGTTATAATACAACTCACTACAAGACTTTGTTTCTCACTACAAGACTCTCACTCACACTTTACTACACAAGGACTACACTACACACTCACACTACTACACAAGACTCACTCTTTGTGTGGTAGAGAACTCTTCACTTGGATGGATTGAAATGGGAGATCACACTCTTATTTATAGGTGTGAATGGAAGCTTGTAGAAGATTTGAGATTTCTTCACTTTGAATCTTCTAGGAAGTTTCATAGTGATGGATAAGGAAGAAACATCTATAGTATGAATTCTTTAGAAATTGGGCTTAGTGGGTTGGACTTATAATTAGCTTAAGTAATAATTTATTGGGCTTGGGTTGGTGTTAGATCTTTAACACTTAATATATATAATTCTGTAAATTTTAGTGGCATCAGATTTAAAAAGACTCCTTGTTAAAAACAGCCTGTCAATACATTAGTGTTCTACCTCCTTTATTGCAAAGTTAATTTTCTCTCATGTTCTATTCCCTGTACTTCAGTGAGATGAATCTCTGTAGTTGTTATTACTTGCAACTAGAGTTCTCTTTTCGTCGGAGGAAACTTTTGGACTAATTGTTTTATCCTCAGAATTTCCACCTTATGTACCTTGAATGAAACGTAAGTAATTGCGTTTGGAAACGTGATTATCTCAAATCTTAAATGGGATTAAAAACTAATGACATGGAAATCCATGATGTGATCATGTCCTCGAATAAAGAGTAAACACGAATTGACACATCTTAGATTCCATGCAACTTATCATGATACATGTTATATCGGTATAATTAAATATAATTAGTCACGGGTTCTTCAACGTGACGACATGGAGAATCGACAGTCCAACATGTTCTCTATCTTTGATTTGATTTTCATTATGAATTAGTGCCGCTGCCACGTTGTTGGGTGACTACCTTGGCTTTTTATTCTTTTAAATATTGACTCTTCGTGTTTTGTATTTCACGTTACGCATGAAGATCTCAGGAGAAACCGAATTTTCGGACTTCGGAAATTTTTCAGGAAATTGTTAAACGTCGTCCGGATTTTAGTAAAATTGTTTTTCTCAATTATCATTTTGTCATTCACAATCTATTCAATACTTATTTCGTCCTGTAAAAAATAATAAAAAACTCAAGACGTCTGGCTGGATAAAAAACTCGGGGCGTTTGGTAAAAACACCCCCATGAGGGTGGCGTCTACCATAAACGTACTGATTTTTATTTTATTTTTAATCTTGAATTTATACGGTGTGTTATTTCAAATTATTTCATGTTCTGTTGTCAGATTTCAATGGTGACGTGGTGGAAAAAAACACAAACGTAAATAAACGAGTAAACAAATAAATATCTGTAGTACAATAATATGTATCGAAACAAAAAAATGTCCGCAAAACGTGTCCCCCGCAAGGGTTGCCGCCTTCATGGTTAGTTTTTGGTTTATGAAAAGATGAGAGTATATTAGGAGCAGAAATAAGTAAAAAGTAGATAATGACAAAATGGTAATTGACACGAGAGATTTAAGTAATTTACGGACGACATTTAGCAATCCAGTTTTTATCCATTTAAATCTCAACTACTTGAATATTTTTGAATAATAACGATAAATTACTACATGAGATTTGTTCAATTAGTACAATACCCTATCCACTTATGGATAAAACACTCAATGAGACAGCAAACAAACCAAAACTATAAATCTCCAATTAAATTTTAATTATTTTTACATTATAGCACGGACTATAAATTAGACAAATAGTTCGAGAAAATTATTACGAATCATTTAAAAAGACGTTAATGTAATTATGTCCCAAGTTAATGACATTAGTTGCTCCATGATCGTAGTATAGACATCAAATCAATTTTTCGGCCATTTTGAATGTTCTTTACGGAAAGGGTCAACGTCGTTGGTTAAATGTTGATTTGATGTATTATTTATGTTTCAGAGGAATCTAATGACCTTCTGACCTCGAAGATCTGCTCTTGTACGTTGCCGTGGAAAAACCACGTCCATAATCCCAACATGCACCAACCAAATCAGCTGATGGACTCGACGTACGTGCGTCTGATAATTGTTGTTCTTGTGGGGCGCATCTACACCAGATGATTTAAACACGTATAACACGACACGATAATTTTTCTTTTATTTTGAAACTTCCGTTAGTTTGATAACACAACGATCAATCAAAACTTTACTTTTTTAAAGCTTCTTTAACATATTGAAAGTTTCACTTTTTGTGTGGAACTCTTTTTATGTTTTGCACGATGTCCAGAGATTCGATCTCCACGTTCCCTCCAAATTACTTAATTTCGTGATAGTCGGGCAATATTTTTTGCCTTGTTCCCGATTGCAAAATTTGAGAGAAATCAATGAATAGAGAAAGAAATACATGTAAATTCTTCTTCAACCTCATAAGATAACTCTCTTCTAGCATTTAATGACTTATTTGTGGAGGTTATTATAAAAGCACAACTAATAACGCTCGGGCACCCTGCATCATCTATCTGTCACGTCAGCTTCTCTCTCCGTCATGTCAGTTCGCACAACCCACCAAAAAAACATTAATCATGGTCAGACTACCCTCACCCACCCTACACTCTTTTTCCTCCACATCATTTTTAAATTAAACAATTTTAATTCTTACACAACATTTAACAAATTACATTTTATATAATTGTAATTCTAATTACAATATTTAATTACTTTAACTCAAGAATATTTAATAATTACTATCAAATCACGAAATTATTATTAAATATTAGGAAACCGCATTCATATTACATAAACCAAAATCGGAAATATTACATTCAAAGTTAAGAAACAACAATACATATTACATAAACTGGACTTCGAAATAGTACATAACAAATTACGTTAAACCATTTTCAAACCGCTCATTGTCCGCAGCGTTGTCATATATGCTCGATTAAATCGTCTTTCAGATCCAAATGTTGATTTCTGTCAAGCACTCGATCTTGATTGCCAAAAAACTCGTAAATATCCGCTTACGATTGGTCGAATATTGCATTGATTTCTCCTCAGAAATTCCAGGTCGATCTTCCATAAATTCGCGAATATCTCCAAAATTAGCGTAACAGTCGCGTTCATCATCTACTATCATGTTATGCATGATGATGCAAGTTGTCATTATTTTGGGTAGTACGTCCTTATTCCAAGCAAAAATCAGGTTTCTCATAATCGCAACCTCGTTTGCAACACTCTGAAAGCGTGCTTTACATCTTTACGCGTTCCCACCTGCATTTAAGCAAACAACCTATGCTTCGGGGTTTGACGGTGAAGGATGGATTAGATGAAGGCGGCCTATTGTGGATAAATATCATCTGTAAGATAGTATCCCATATCATATTGAACATCATTTACCTCATAATTTACAGGTGGAGCTCAGTCTTCTAGTATGTCGTCGAAAATCGGAGATTGTTGCAGGACATTCAAGTCATTGGATGAACCCGGTATTACGAATGAGTGCCAGATCTAGGGGTGCACATGGGTCGGGTTGGGTCGGGTTTGGACCTCCACCCGACCCAACCTGAAATTTTCGGGTTGGGAAAAAACCCAACCCAACCCGAACCCGAACAGGTTTGGGTTCAACCCAACCCGACCCGAAATTTTCGGGTTGGGTCGGGTTGGATCGGGTTGAACCCGAATTCGGAAAATTTCTCCAAAACTTGGTCGGGTTCGGTCGACCGGTGCTTCAACGGTCGACTGGTGGCTTGAAAACCCGAAATTTTCGGGTTGGAAACGGTTGACCGAGTGATGTTCGGTCGACCGGTTTATTTGGGAAAAAAATTAAAAAAAATTAAAACAAAATAAAAAAAATAAAAAATCGGGTTCGGGTTGGGTTGGTTCAACCCGACCCCCTCAACCCGAACCCGACCCGAAAATTCGGGTTTTTGATTTTCCCAACCCGACCCGACCCGACCCGAACCCCTCCCCAACCCGACCCAACCCGACCCGACCAGTCGGGTTCGGGTTGGGTTTCGGGTTGAACCCAACCCACGTGCACCCCTAGCCAGATCCATAAGTCGTACAATGCCACCGCCTCAAGGATAACAGTTGATTTCCCAGTACGCCCTTGATGTTGTCCCTTCCAAGCAGCCAGACAATTTTTTCAGTCCCAGTGCATACAATCGATACTCCCCATCATACTTGGGAACCCACGTTGCTCACCAACATAAAGTAGTCGTGCCAAGTCATTTGCAATTGGCCACCGTAAATACTCATCGCCGACGTTCTTAATAACACATTCGTAGAATTTGAGGAGGGCATTTTTGGATGTTGTCGCACTCATTTGTAGATATTCATCGATCTCATCAGCTGCTACGCCATAGGCTGGCATCCGCCATTGCTGTCGTAGTTTTTGTAAGCCCGAAATGCTCATTCTACCAATTGTGTCCGGTGTTCGTTGGAATAAGACATCAAATGCTTCAATGGCATTGGAAATGTATAGAAAGACATGTTTTTGCATCCAAAATCTTCTCCTGAAAAGAGTATCAGAATACACAGGGTTGTCAGAAAAATAATCATCCATAAGGCGTCTGTAACCAAGTTCATGATCTCTATCTGGGTTCATCGTTCTCCTTCGACACTGCCTAGGGCATATACTCCTTTCGTACACAACCCGAGAGGCCATATCAACAACACGGTCCATCAGATTGAATGTCTCATCCCAGTTGTCTTCGTCGGAGTTTGAACTATTAGACGACATTGAGAGAAGAAGTTAAGGAGATGTGAGGAGTTAGAGATAGATATAGGTATTTATAGTTGGGAGTAGATAGAGGTATCTGTTGCACAGTTCACGCGTGAATGCACAGTACAAGCGTAACTACATAGTGCATGGGTGATTGAAGAGTACAAACGTGATTACACAGTGCATGCGTTATATTAATAATTAATATTAAACCACGAAAAAATTTAATAATTAAAATTAAAAATGCACAATATACGCATGGATGCACAGTACACGTGTGATTACACAGTATAAGCGTAAATGCACAGTGTGCGCGTGATTGTACAGTGTCCGTGTGAATTTACAGTATACGCGTGAATGCACAGTCTACGTTTGAAAGCAAAGCAGTCTGCATGAATGCACAGTGCCCGTGTGAATGCACAGTGCACGCATGAATGCGCAATGTCTGATTTTCCCTCTATATATACCTTACACAAAACACAACCTCGTTGTTAGGAAACACAAGTTTGCAATGTCTTCTCCATATCACAATTGTCCCCCCCCCCCCCCCCCCCCCGTCATTCACTCCCCAAATCCACGTCCACGTTATCCACAAGGATACCCATCACGTCCATATTTCCAACTAAAATTCGAACAACCATTCCAACAGTCAAACTTCTTCCAATACGCACCATCATTCCCACCACCAGACCAAAACCAACCCTTCCCACAATTCCCCAAATACGCACAACCATTCCCACGAAATCAACCCTAATTTCAGATGCTTGACCGAAACATGTCCTAAGAATGTAGTCCGAGTATGACACACACTGAAGAAGAGGACCACGACGACGATGAGTCCCCACCATGCCACACCACCATCCTCACGTCCACAGTGACGCCGCCGCAAGCAAGTCGAAGCCGTCAAAAGAAATTTGAAGTTGTGGACCACAGCTGAGGACAATCAATTCGTCTCAGCATATTTGGAAGTCAATTGTGATGTGGTGACGAGGACAAACCAGAAGTCTACTTACTTGTGGACCAGAGTAAAACGTCTTTATGACGACTTCGTAGAAGAAACAAACCTCCCCGAGAGGAATGCAGAGTCCTTAAAAGGACGATGGAGAAGAATTGTACCTGCTGTCAACAAATGGGTTGGGTGCTTCGATCAAGCGTACCGACGGAAAAGGAGTGGTCAGAATGACGGCGATGTCGTCCGGCAAGCTCACGTGATCTACGAGCGAACTCATAGGTCCCAATTTCTTTATTTTGATGCTTGAGTCATGTTGAGTAGGTACCCAAAACGAGAGTCTCTGATATCTGGAGCAAATGTCGTGAGTGTTGGTTGGGATTCCCCAGAGTTTCACGATGAAAGTAGTCCTCATTCAGGAAGCCTTGGGAAAAGAAAGAACACTGATGACTCTAGGAGACAATTACCATCGGAGGCAGAAGAAATGACGGTAGGACCACCTGCACGCCCAGAAGGTGTCAAGAATGCCAAAAAGAAAGGTAAAAGTTCATTAGGCCATGAAGGCAACACCAATGTTAGGGAACTTGCACAACAGCTTGCATACACTACCCAAATGAGAGAAGATGGTTTTACCAAGCAGTAGGAATTAGCGGAGCAAAATTTTGAAAGACATGTAAATAAAACTAAACTCGACATGCTTCACTCTCTCATGAAAAAGGACAACCTGTCGGAGCGGGATCAAAAAATGATTGTCAAATCATGGACTGGGCGGAAAAGAATGGTTTCATGTAGTTTGTTAGTTTATATTTGTTGGTATTTTGAGTAGTTTATATTACGTGTAGTTTTTTGGTTTGTATTTTGTGCATTTCGTACGACAATGTATTACGTGTAGTTTGTATTTCGTACCGCAATGTATTGTTCCTATGATATTGTAGTGTTAATATATTTTCTAATTTAAGCATTAATATGGATTCACCTTTGATTTATTTAATTTAAATATTTAAAATATTTTCAAATTAATTACACTAAAAATTATCACCCCACATTAATCAAAAATACTCAATACATTATCAATTACTTCTAATAAGAAATCCTTCACTAAAATAAAAAGAATTAAAAAAATTAGACCAATGGGAGACTCGTGCCCCCACTCCAAGACACCCTGCCACCTGCCCGAGGGGGCGCCCGAGCGGCCGCCTTAATGGGCACCCGCCCGGGCGCCCGGGCAACGGGTGCCCGTTAACCATGCTCTAAGGACCGGATTGATTTTACTTGAGTTATGACTAGTTGTAATTGTTAGAATAAAGTGTTGCACCAAAAGGTTTACGAGTCACCTAGTGTACAAGGGATACTTATATTTGATTGAATAGTGACTTAATTCTGGCGAGGATGTAGAGTGGAGCAGATCGTAACATTTCAAAGCTCAAAACAGAAATATTTGTGGACTATAGGAGACATGAATCCGTTAATTACTACAACCACTTTCATCTTAATTAACTAGCTATTTCAATCATTAACTCACTTGTGAATTGTGATGGTCATTATTCAGTTGTGGTTGTGGGATCTCAGACTCGTGTACAACATATCGATTCAAGCTCTACGTGGGCTTAATTCGTACATTGCAATCATGGTTAAGAGAAAACTCAAGAAATAGAAATGTAAGAGAAAATTGAATCTTGTCAAGGCTTAAGCAAGTAGGATGACTGTAGACAAATCCTAAGGGTGAAATGGATCCCACCTCTTCCACACCCGTAAGAGGACAAAGACTATTTCTTCACCCTCTAGTGCATACAGAAGTCATATATGAAAATATAATCTTATATGGGGCTACAAGTTCATGTGGTACTTATTATGTACTCTCTTTGGTTTGTGTCACCTTTTGTTCACCACCAACCTCACCACACCACTCCACTATGATCTCTCTTCTAGACAAACTTCATTTCTCTAAATGACATCCATTCTCTCTCTAATTAAGTGTGTCATAAGATTTGTCAACTTAGGATAAGTCCTAAAGATTGCATATGTCATCACATAGATCTGGTGTTTTTAAGTAGCATTTCATCTTCTTTCTAGAAAAAGTAGCAATTTAGCTCTAATGACCAATTAGATTGCACAATGGTGTTATTAAAAAATGGCTCAAATTTAGTATCAATTAAAGAGCTCACGGGTATATATCTCTCGTGGAAGAAACACTAATACACTATAATAAAGCCTTTTTTTATCTCATGACATGTAATACGTACAAATTAAAGGACACTATAGTTTATCTTCCAGCTTAATCGTCATATTAACTATAATTATTACTTAAACAACAATTTAAATATCAATGTGACACGTAAAATTTACAAAAATGCTTGTTGCTTTCTAATCTATAAGGGTCCAATCTATAATCCAGCATGAGACAAGATACGTTAGTGAAGTACGTGGTGCAAAGAGATCTTGGTTAGTGTTCTTAATCACAAATGATTGCTTTTGGCATCGCATTAGTTTTTAATGCTGTAAGATATTGAAAACACTACTCTCACGTTAGGAGGTGTTAGTACCACTTTCATCCTAATGTGGAGAAGGTGGTATGATGTCTTTACTTTGTAACTAATATATATATATCTGTGTGTGTGTGTGTGAGTGGGATTAGTGGCCTCTAAGATGATTCTCGCATGCACGCATTTGTTGAAATGCTCACGCACACTTCCAACTAAAGGCATGGTCTATATCCACTAATTATATGGTTAGTAAAATTTGTTTAGGTTATGCAACAATTTACCTTTAATCATCACTTCATTGCCGTTGTCGTTGTCGTCGTCATCAATCGTGTCTTATAATAACATCCCAATTCAGTATCGATTTGTCGCGTTTCCGGGGCTTCGTGTCGATAAGAGATTGCATAAGCATGTTTTACCATCTCATAAAGAGGCCGATATAAATACATTAGCCTATGGAAGGCTAATTTAAACATTAGTGTCAAAGAACTCTATAATTGGGTACTGTTAGTAGGGTTTAGTCAACTGATAAATGTTTTTTGTTTGTTCGGGAGTGACATGAAAGCTTGATGTTTTCAAACGCATATATGGTTTATGTTTAGACAATCGGAGATGTACGTTTAGTTAAATGATACTTCAATATATTAGTGAATTGATGATACGAAAAATATAGTATTCAAAATCTAAATTAAGTAAAGCAAACACTTATAAGTTATATGGATGGCTTACATGCTTTAAGAAAAAGGTTTTTGATCTTGACCTAATTGTCGCATGCATGCTAGCTTCCAAAACATTTGGTGATGGGGTATTCAAACATCTACTCTCTCTTTATTAATTTATCAATATATAATATTATAAGTTTATATGTCTTTTTACATGGTCTTGTACGTTCTTGAACAAGGGAAGAAGTAGACATCGTTCAAATTCCAGTGACTTCAAAAACAAAGTTGACTTAAGGAAAATTACACTCACAAGGCCACAAGAAACACGAACTTTTAGGATTCCAATGGGAGGTTTACAATAACAAGATGATTATTAGTGTTTATCTTAGAGAATTCAAATGGATATATATGTACGAAAGACAACAAAAGGTCATTACATCATCAAAATAGTGTTGGATTTTTAATCCAATAATGTTGGATCCTTAATCTAACGTTGGGCTTAATTATATGTAAAATAATTATGTGATTCGGACCATCATGATTAAACCCTATAAATGTGATTTACTATGGTTTTAATCAAATAGGACTAAATATTCTGCAGAAGCTTTTTTAACTAGTTTGATCTCACTGAAGCTTTGGGTGGACCAGTTGAAAATAGGCATGTTAAGATCACACTACATGAAATTTTCATGCTACACATCCACATCATGATCTCTGTCATTCAGTTGTGTCAACGTATATGACCGTTGATGGGTCTAACAAAGACCGCTTTGATCCAATGTTGGTATGATTGACGGACAAGATTGGTTAGAGATATACTATGGTAATGACAGCAAAGTTGAGCTCATTTGGTTATTTGGGATAACATGATTATACAGTTTATACACGCAGCCAAAGTGGGAGATTGTTGGATCTTTAATCCAATAATGTTAGATCCTTAATCCAATGTTAGGCTTATATGTAAATAATATGTGATCTGGACTATCATGATTAAATCCTATAAATGTGATCTACTATGGTTTTAATCAAATATGACTAAATATATCTCATAGGGTGTGGACCTTAAATGTGTAGAGACAAAAACGCAAATTTCAGTTCGTGATGGGTTAGACTTAAATTTACGCAAGGTAACTTTAATTGGGTTATCGTATAAATAAATTTTGGTCCCCCGATCACACAACCCTAGCCTCCACTCCTTGCATCCCATCACCAAGAGAGATATGGATCGTCCGGAGTGTTGTGTTGATTTGGAAGACCGAAGTCTCCCTTCCGGACAATAATCCATAGAAATGAAGCCAGGTAGGCTTCCACTTAGTTTGGTTTTGATTCTTAATAGTTCAACACCGTGATCTGGTTAATATTTGTGATTTGGTGATACAATCTCTAACAAATAGCAAATAACTAGCTAGAAGAAGTCACTTTCAATTAATGTATTTGTTATTTTTGTCTCTATGAGATGTAAGTTTGGATCAATATAGAAGCATCACAGGCTAACAGAAAAGTTTGAAACACAAAAGTATTAAGTTTGATTAAACTGAAGATGAAGACAATCCAGACTCTTCCTCTTTTAGCATATGAAGCTGTGAGTTTACGTCAACATGTATAGATGACAACTAATAAAGCTAAAGCTTACACATATACTAATGTTTAATTACATAAGCAAGTGGTATTCTCATGTGGATTATCATAACCATGAGTGTATATTTGCAAGGTTTAAGCCACCGTATCCTTAAAGTCAAAACAAAAGATCTAATAATTAATATATGGTAGTGCTTTATTCTTACAGTTGTCTAGTAATGATACAGCAGATTAAATGACAATGAAGTAAGCATGCATCTATTTTTGTTGTCATACATATCCTTGAAATACATGTCGATACATAAACGATATTCAGGTTTAAAATCAGAAAGCTTGTGCATGCATATACAAGTAGCTTTCCAGCTGCTGTTATCTCATCAATTTGTAGTTTAAAATGGTAACCATCCCATTGTATGAGTACAAGTCCATCATCCAAAGCAACATTCACTATCCGAAAAGGTCAAGATTTAGATTAGAAAGGTGTTTTAGAGTGATTGGTTTCAACGAAACATTAGCCTTATTTTGAAAAACAAGTCACAAAAGTTGCTGCGCTTAGTCTTCAAGTTTGCTATAAATAGCTTTAAAAAATTAGTTTTGTATCACTTAGACTTCTCTTCCTTTGGATTTAGACTGCAACAGTTCAAGAAGATCCTCTTAACTAAAAGTTATTAACTTACCGGAACATATACTTAGAGAATAAAAACTTTGAAATTTCAAGCATCACCGTACGTACGTTGTAATAACCTAATCTAAAACATCTTAATTAACTAAACCTAAACTTAATTAACTCTAGTTAATCATGCATGAAGAGCAGGAGGTGTTGGAAGGAGAGAGAGAGAGAGTTGGTTGGTTGTGATTGGAAGGGTTTTAGGTGAATGGTGATTGGAGGAGATGGAGGTGATGAATGTATATATATAGTTAAGATATGATTTTGTTAAAACGTTTCTTCATCATTTGCATCTAACAGAGAGTGAGAGAGAGAGACTTTCGGAGCAAAAGAAGGAGGAAAGAAGAAGTAAAGAAGAGGAAGAAGAAGAAGAAGGGAAGAAGAAGAGAAGGGGTGTTGAAGGGAGCTCGGGAGGCTTCTTCAACCATCGAAAAGGTATGCCAAATCTTCAATATAACTCACTTGTGCCTTGTGAGTGTTGGGGATCGACGTTGGTGTCGAATTCCCCGTCGGAATTCAACCAATTCAGAGGTTGAAGACGACGATCGGTCGACCGGTGCCTGTGGGCAGTCGACCGATCCTATTATTATATTGATGTTTACCCGCAAACGGTCGAACGATGTCTATGGACGGTCGACCGTTATGCCAAATTCATGCGGGAAAAAGGGGATATACTGTTATCGGTCGAACGGGACCACTTAGCCGGTCGACCGAATAACAATGAGAATGGGTCGGTTGGGGATTTTGACTTATTAAACGGTCGAACGTCCTTAACCTTGTTCGACCGATCCATTTGATGCTTAGTCGGTTGGGAGCTTTGACCATCAAAACGGTCGACCGCTCTTTAACTCTCGGTCGACCGACTGAGCATTTAATTAAGCGGTAGAGTGCTTGTGTTGATTCGGTCGAACTGTATTTCAGTTCCGGTCGACCGAACGAGACTTGAGCAAAATATTGAAAGTCCTGTTATCGGTCGAACGGCCCCTTGGTTCGACCGGTCGGATATATATATTATATAAAATGGTATAGCGTAGACCTTCCAAACGGTCGACCGCTAGATGACTTTTGTTCGACCGATTGGTCGGTAATTCGGTTGGTGTGGTTCGACCGGTAGATTTGTTTGTACAGTACTGTGTACTATGTGGGGGACCGGTCGACCGGTGTGCTTGTAGCGGTCGACCGATCTACCGCAGGTTGGTGGATTTATCCACACGCGATCCGTCGATGTCAGGTCGACTACCGGCTCCGAGGCGACGGTTGATTACCGGCTTTGAGAGCTACGGATTTGACCTTCGACGAAGGCGTATTATTGTTGTACTTTTTCCTCTCTTACCGAGCGGGGTGTGAGGGATGTGTACCGTAAACCTTGGGCAGTTTGCGAGGGTTTAGCGGTAGGCCGAGGATGTTCCGGCAGGGTGCGCGCTAGGCGACTCTTGGGGGAGCAGTGGCTGTCGTCTGACCCGAGTTGTGTATTCGGCAGGCTGACTCGCTCCTTGGGTGCGGCGTGTACCGGGGGTTCCTTCCTGCACTTTTTGGGGAGCAGTGGTGTCGACTGACCCTTGTGAGGCAGCGGTGGACTGACTTGACCCTAGTGGCAGGAGTGGTTCAGTGCCGCGGAGGCGGTGAGGGCATTATTGTGGGCCCGAGGCGGATGATCATGTGCATAGCATTGCATTGTCTTTAATTCCTTTTTATATTTTTAGGAGGTTTGGTATACGGGGTTCCTGCAGGGAACTCAGGCATGTTTGTTTGTTTTCATTTCAGGTAGCGAGCAGGTTTAGAGTCAGGTGGTGACCGAGGACGGTGCCCCCGGGATTAGATCCTGTTCTCTTTAGTAGCTTCCTTTGTTTGAGGTAGTGATTACATGTACATTCACTTTTGTTGTAATCACAGTTGACCCGTTTATATAGTTGACTTCCACGTGGGTCTGTATCTTATATATTTTATATATATGTTAGTTTGTTTTCCCGTGACGTGCCCTGTGTTGACCGTTGACGGTCCTTATTATTGTTTAAATTTTCCGCTGTTTTCGGGTACGTTACAATTTGGTATCAGAGCGTTGATCTCGGCGTACTTGTCCAAAGAAACCACCTTTGAGTTAGGAGTAGGTCTAGAGGATCATGCATGCACAGATTATATTGATATTGTCTTGTTTCCTTTGGCAGATGCCTCCTAGACGGGGGAAGGCGGTTGCCCATACTCGCGGTGAGAGTGAGACTGCGAGGGATGAGGCTTGGGAGGATGAGCGTCGGACGTTGTTCGATACGGTCGGACGTCTGACGGAGATGCTACAGCAGCAGACAGCACAGACTGGGCAGACGAGGACTGGCGCTATGCATGACCGGTTTATGCGCCAGCATCCGCCTACCTTTCTGGGGCAGTACGACGCAGAGGCTGCGGAGGAGTGGATCTTCACGATGTAGAAGATCTTCAGTGCTATTGGTTGTCCTCCAGAGGCGAGAGTGGGCCTGGCTACTTATGTTTTGGGCGGTGCTGCGTCCAACTGGTGGAGGTCCACATCTGCAGTGGTGTTTGCGGACAGAGATGATATAGCCTGGGAGGAGTTCGTTGGCGAGTTCAACGAGTAGTATTTTCCGCAGCATGTCCAGGATCAGAAGAGGGAGGAGTTTCTGAGTCTTCAGCAGGGAGACATGACCCTAGCAGGCTACATCGGGAAGTTCAACACCCTTGAGCGTTACTGTCCCGAGATGTATGTTACACAGGAGCAGAGGGCAGGGAAGTTCGTCCGAGGGCTCCGGAAGCAGCTGAGGACGAAGGTGCTGACACACATGCCGAGCACGTTGGCCGATGCAGTGAAGAGTGCCTCTGTTCTTGATCGTGACTACAGGGAGAACTACCAGGATGAGAGGAGGCCATCAGGTAGGTTCTCTGGGAGGCCAGGAGGTCAGACTGGAGGGAATCCGGGCAAGAGGCCCCGATACGAGGGAGCAGGAGTTGCAGTACCACGACCAGAGCCTTGTGGTACTTGTGGGAGGTTTCACTCCGGGCCGTGCTTCACCCCCGGAGCATGTCATGGGTGTGGCCAGCTGGGTCACTTTATCAGGAGCTGTCCGAGCCGAGGAGCTGGGCCGAGCAGACCACCGGGTTTACCCGCACCAGGCAGAGGAGGAGGCGGAGGTAGACCACCTTTCCGACCACAGCAGGGGCAGCGCACTGGCAGAGTTTTCACCATCCAGGCAGAGGAGGCTCAGGATGGAGGCGCTGTCGTGGAAGGTACACTTCTTGTCGCAGGTTCAGTAGCTAGGGTGTTATTTGATTGTGGCGCGACACACTCGTTCATCTCAGAGCGATTTGCGGGAGTGTTGGGCTGTACCCTTGCGATGTTGACTGCCACTTTGGAGGTCAGCACACCCCTGGGTCTGGTGGGCACTGTGGGGAGATTTGTCCCCGGCGCCACGGTTGTTTCGGGAGATCAGGAGTTTCCGGCAGACCTGGTCTTGCTACCGATGGAGGACTTTGATGTCATACTTGGGATGGATTGGCTGTCCCAATATGATGTTCGAGTCTTGTGCCGTGAGAAGAAGATTTTGATCCCGAGGAAGGGTTTGCCTGATATTCTGATTAGAGGGATCAGAAGCAGAGGGGGTCGCATTATTGTATCTGCTGTGAGAGCTCAGAGACTGTTACAGCAGGGATGTGCAGCTTTTCTGGCGACACTTGTAGTTGCGGAGGCAGAGTCTCAGAGGCTAGAGGACATTGAGGTGGTGCAGGAGTTCACGGATGTTTTTCCAGCAGAGATTCCAGGTTTACCACCACACCGGGAGTTGGAGTTCGGCATTGAGTTGGTAGCCGGCACTACACCACAGTCGAAGGCTCCATACCGGATGACACCTGCTGAGTTGACAGAGTTGAAGAAGCAGTTGCAGGAGTTGATGGACTCTGGATTTATCAGACCGAGCGTCTCGCCTTGGGGTGCACCAGTTTTGTTTGTGAAGAAGAAGGACGGATCCTTGAGGATGTGCATAGACTACAGGATGCTGAACCAGGTGACGGTGAAGAATAGGTATCCCTTACCTAGGATCGAGGATCTCTTTGACCAGCTGCAGTCAGCGAAGGTTTTCTCGAAGATTGACCTTCGTTCAGGATATCACCAGTTGAGGATCCGAGATGAGGACATCCAGAAGACAGCTTTTAGGACGAGATATGGACACTATGAGTTCTTGGTGATGCCATTTGGATTGACGAATGCTCCGGCAGCGTTCATGGATCTGATGCACCGGACATTCAGGCAGTATATTGATATATTTGTGATTGTCTTCGTGGATGACATTTTGATCTATTCACCGGATGTGGAGCAGCACAGAGAGCATCTGAGGATTGTACTCAGCATCTTGAGGGCTCAGCAGTTATATGCTAAGTTCTCAAAGTGCGAGTTTTGGTTGGACAGAGTGGCATTCCTCGGACACATTGTATCGGCAGAGGGGATATCAGTGGATCCGGCGAAGGTAGAGGCGGTGACACAGTGGAGGACCCCTACGAGCGTGACAGAGATTAGGAGCTTTGTTGGACTGGCGGGTTATTACCGTCGCTTCATCAAAGACTTCTCGAGATTGGCAGCACCACTGACAGCTCTGACGCAGAAGGGAGTCACTTTTGTTTGGTCGCAGAAGTGCGAGGACAGCTTTCAGGAGCTGAAGAGACTGTTGACCACAGCACCAGTTTTATCATTGCCGAGTGGCACGGGTGGATTCGTGATTTATAGCGACGCTTCAGGTGTTGGCTTAGGATATGTACTTATGCAGCACGGGAGGGTGATCGCATACGCATCCAGACAGCTGAAGGTCCATGAGAGGAATTACCCGACACATGATTTGGAGTTAGCAGCAGTGGTTCACGCACTGAAGACCTGGAGACACTATCTTTATGGCGAGCAGTTCGAGGTGTTTACAGATCATCAGAGTCTGAAGTACCTGTTCTCGCAGAAGGAGCTGAATATGAGGCAGCGCAGATGGCTTGAGTTCATTAAGGACTATGACTTCACTATCTCTTACCATCCGGGGAAGGCGAACACAGTTGCAGACGCTTTGAGCCGGAAGGTGGAGGTATCAGTAGCAGGCCTATGCATTCAGGAGTGGAGACTGCTAGAGTCCTTGGCAGAGTGGAGGCCATTTGCTGATAGCTCTGAGGGCGCAGTGATTGCCGGATTGAGAGTAGAGCCTCAGACAGTATCAGCAGTGATTCGTGCTCAGACTACAGATGAGGAGTTGAGCAGTTTGTTACAGTTAGCTGCCAGAGATGGGTCAGACTTTAGAGTTGGAGTGGACGGAGGTCTGAGATTCAGAGACCGTATCTGGGTGCCGAAGACAGAGGACCTGAGACATGATATCATGGAGGAGGCACACAGATCGAGATATTCCATTCATCCAGGGAGCACCAAGATGTACAAAGACCTGCAGCGGAACTTCTGGTGGCGAGGTATGAAGAAGGACGTTGCAGACTTTGTGTCGAGGTGTTTGGTCTGTCAGCAGGTGAAGATCGAGCACCAGAGACCAGCAGGGCAGATGCAGAGGATTGAGTTGCCCGAGTGGAAGTGGGAGCACGTGACGATGGATTTTGTTACGGGGCTACCGAAGACACGGAGATTCCACGATGCGATTTGGGTTATAGTCGATCGACTGACCAAGTCGGCACATTTCTTAGCTATTAAGACCACTCTTGCTCTGGAGGGTCTAGCTAAGTTATATATTGAGGAGATTGTCAGACTTCATGGCGTGCCGGTCAGTATCATTTCAGACAGAGATCCCAAATTCACTTCGAGATTTTGGGAGAGTCTACACAGAGCACTGGGGACACGTCTGAAGTTTAGCACAGCTTTCCACCCACAGACAGATGGCCAGTCAGAGCGGACGATACAGACATTGGAGGACATGCTGAGAGCGTGCACACTTGACTGGGCCGGGCATTGGGATGAGCATTTGCCGTTGATCGAGTTCGCCTACAACAACAGCTACCACTCGAGTATTGGAATGGCACCCTATGAGGCATTATACGGGAGACCGTGTAGATCGCCGGTATGCTGGAGTGATGTGGGCGAGAGACAACTAGTTGGACCTGACATTATCCAGTTGTATTCAGAGAAGGTCGACGTGATTCGGAGACGACTAGCTACGGCGCAGAGCAGGCAGAAGAGTTATGCTGATACGCGGAGGCGTGAGCTGACTTTTGAGGTAGGAGATCATGTCTTCCTGAAGATCTCGCCTTCCAGAGGGGTGATGAGATTCGGGAAGAAGGGGAAGTTGAGTCCGAGATATGTCGGACCGTTTGAGATATTGGATCGGGTTGGTGAGGTGGCGTATAGGATTGCTTTACCGCCACAGTTTGCAGGACTTCACAACGTCTTCCATGTTTCTATGTTGAGGAAGTACGTGGCCGATCCAGCTCATGTGATAGAGATATCAGTACCGGAGATCCAGCAGGATTTGTCATTAGATGAGAGACCAGTTGAGATTGTGGATCAGATGGTACACCAGCTCAGGAGGAGAGCGATTCCTATGGTGAAGGTCAGGTGGCAGCATCACACTGACAGAGAGGCTACCTGGGAGATTGAGGAGGATGTCAGGAGGCAGTATCCAGAGTTATTCCGGTAAGTCAGTTGTTTCGAATTTCGCGGACGAAATTCTTTTAAGGAGGGTAGATTGTAATAACCTAATCTAAAACATCTTAATTAACTAAACCTAAACTTAATTAACTCTAGTTAATCATGCATGAAGAGCAGGAGGTGTTGGAAGGAGAGAGAGAGAGAGAGTTGGTTGGTTGTGATTGGAAGGGTTTTAGGTGAATGGTGATTGGAGGAGATGGAGGTGATGAATGTATATATATAGTTAAGATAGGATTTTGTTAAAACGTTTCTTCATCATTTGCATCTAACAGAGAGTGAGAGAGAGAGACTTTCGGAGCAAAAGAAGGAGGAAAGAAGAAGTAAAGAAGAGGAAGAAGAAGAAGAAGGGAAGAAGAAGAGAAGGGGTGTTGAAGGGAGCTCGGGAGGCTTCTTCAACCATCGAAAAGGTATGCCAAATCTTCAATATAACTCACTTGTGCCTTGTGAGTGTTGGGGATCGACGTTGGTGTCGAATTCCCCGTCGGAATTCAACCAATTCAGAGGTTGAAGACGACGATCGGTCGACCGGTGCCTGTGGGCAGTCGACCGATCCTATTATTATATTGATGTTTACCCGCAAACGGTCGAACGATGTCTATGGACGATCGACCGTTATGCCAAATTCATGCGGGAAAAAGGGGATATACTGTTATCGATCGAACGGGACCACTTAGCCGGTCGACCGAATAACAATGAGAATGGGTCGGTTGGGGATTTTGACTTATTAAACGGTCGAACGTCCTTAACCTTGTTCGACCGATCCATTTGATGCTTAGTCGGTTGGGAGCTTTGACCATCAAAACGGTCGACCGCTCTTTAACTCTCGGTCGACCGACTGAGCATTTAATTAAGCGGTAGAGTGCTTGTGTTGATTCGGTCGAACTGTATTTCAGTTCCGGTCGACCGAACGAGACTTGAGCAAAATATTGAAAGTCCTGTTATCGGTCGAACGGCCCCTTGGTTCGACCGGTCGGATATATATATTATATAAAATGGTATAGCGTAGACCTTCCAAACGGTCGACCGCTAGATGACTTTTGTTCGACCGATTGGTCGATAATTCGGTTGGCGTGGTTCGACCGGTAGATTTGTTTGTACAGTACTGTGTACTGTGTGGGGGACCGGTCGACCGGTGTGCTTGTAGCGGTCGACCGATCTACCGTAGGTTGGTGGATTTATCCACACGCGATCCGTCGATGTCAGGTCGACTACCGGCTCCGAGGCGACGGTTGATTACCGGCTTTGAGAGCTACGGATTTGACCTTCGACGAAGGCGTATTATTGTTGTACTTTTTCCTCTCTTACCGAGCGGGGTGTGAGGGATGTGTACCGTAAACCTTGGGCAGTTTGCGAGGGTTTAGCGGTAGGCCGAGGATGTTCCGGCAGGGTGCGCGCTAGGCGACTCTTGGGGGAGCAGTGGCTGTCGTCTGACCCGAGTTGTGTATTCGGCAGGCTGACTCGCTCCTTGGGTGCGGCGTGTACCGGGGGTTCCTTCCTGCACTTTTTGGGGAGCAGTGGTGTCGACTGACCCTTGTGAGGCAGCGGTGGACTGACTTGACCCTAGTGGCAGGAGTGGTTCAGTGCCGCGGAGGCGGTGAGGGCATTATTGTGGGCCCGAGGCGGATGATCATGTGCATAGCATTGCATTGTCTTTAATTCCTTTTTATATTTTTAGGAGGTTTGGTATACGGGGTTCCTGCAGGGAACTCAGGCATGTTTGTTTGTTTTCATTTCAGGTAGCGAGCAGGTTTAGAGTCAGGTGGTGACCGAGGACGGTGCCCCCGGGATTAGATCATGTTCTCTTTAGTAGCTTCCTTTGTTTGAGGTAGTGATTACATGTACATTCACTTTTGTTGTAATCACAGTTGACCCGTTTATATAGTTGACTTCCACGTGGGTCTGTATCTTATATATTTTATATATATGTTAGTTTGTTTTCCCGTGACGTGCCCTGTGTTGACCGTTGACGGTCCTTATTATTGTTTAAATTTTCCGCTGTTTTCGGGTACGTTACATACGTAGTGATCTGTATATCTTGTAATCTCAACTAAAGATTGCCACTTTGAATTCTCCTTAAGCGGATTGAAGTCAATTTAGTTGGTACGTTCTTAATCTTGAATTATTAACTTATACTATATTCTAACATGTTAGCTACATATTAAGATAATATCAACTATCAACTACCAAGACTGATGTTGGAATTCCAGAAGTATAGAATAGGTTAAGGAATTCCAGAAGATACTACCCTAGAGAATATAACACAATCCATCACATGAGTTCGAAAATTCTAGCTTTGCACCATGCCATAAGCATTTGACTTAATATTTGGGCTCCTTTGGAATCATTGAGTCGTAGTGATGTGGGAATGTGTGGCTCGGTAGGATTTTTTTTTACTCAATGCTTAGGATATTTCGGGACCAAATTGTCAAGTTCCTTAATATAATTCTGATTTTTAATATAACTAAAACTACAAACCGTACATTTTGATCTACAAAGCAACTTTTCCATGCATGTTAAAGTCATAAATAATATATACATTTTCAATTTCTTAATCATATATGAAATGATTATCAAATTTTAAGATTTTCGACGTACATGAATAACTCACATCGTAGATTGAAATGTACGGTTTGAATTTTCAATCATATCAAAACTTGAAAGTGTATCCTATTGAAGGAACTTGACCCTCAAGTAAATGGAGACAATCCAAGTCCGATATTTTATACTCTTCCCTGAGGTGGTTAGGATCACAAATTATTTCTGACTTTTAATAATTATTACGTTGAATTTGAGAAGTGAATTCTCCAAAATTTGTTTGGGTGTATGCACAATTAATTTTGGGTGTTTGCAAAAAAGTTGGAAATCCCAAATGGATTTTTAGCTCCGACCCACATAACATCTTTTAATCCCACTGATCCGCTTTAGGAACTTGAGAAAGGCCCTCTCTTTTGAAAGTTGAAACCATGGCCTTTTATTTTATTTCTGTAGGCCCTCTTAATTCTTTTCTGAACGGTTCCGCAGCAATAACTTCGGATATTTTGCAACCGATTAAAAAAATTCTGATATTTTACAATTTCCTAAGGACTCTTTGATTTGAAATAAAGTTTCAAACAAATCGATTCTCCTCGTTAAACCATATTATCATAGGAAAGTATGATACCTAAGCTTCTTCCAACGCCCTTCGCACATATCTAACGTGGACAAACAAATAAACATCCACATATTCTCTAATGTATTCGTATTTCTACGCAATACATACGATACCACACACTCTCCGTAAAATACCCAACATGTTGTTCGTACTATCCCTGCAAAAAAGTTGTTTGTCAGACCTGACATGCATAAACATGATACAATTTTTCTGATTTTGAATACATCTTACGTTTTGGGGGATAATTACATTATATTATCCCCTCTCATTCTTCCAATTCACTACTCTTCCAACATCACATTGTCCAAGAAGAACACCCTTCCAAATCATGACTTCCACCTTTTTTGTTTTATTTATTTAATCGCTTATTGCAATGCATTTTTCTAATAAAAATATAAAATCAGTCCTTCAATAGGAGGAGAGGGTGTGCTTATTTATGTTTGAGTGGGTCGTGATTGGGGTTGGGCTGTGGTTGGATAGATGGCAAGGTCGAGGTGGAGAGTCCACTATTCGTGGTTGGTTTGATGTTTGTTAACGATTTTTTTGAAGTTTCTAACCTTTCCATAATGCAACCTCCTGGTTTTGTATTGTTTTTTTCTTGCACCCATTAGGTATAAACGAAAAACACAATCAGGAAGGTATGAGTTATAGCTGGTAAGAGTTAGGATTCCTAAAAGAGAAGAAGACAATTTTGGAAACAAGAAGAGATAGGTTATATAAGCCGTATAGGTGTGGCAAAGATGCCAGTATTAGAAGGGCATTTTGAGTTGTTAAACGAGCGATTGATATCATTTAGATTTACTTGTAAAAGATGTATTTCAACTAAAAATTACAAATTGATTTTTTGGTCCTTAGTTGTGTTGCATTCCGGGTATTTTGTGTAATAACCCTAAACCCGATTTGGGTTAATGTGGATTAGTGAGGAGGTGATAAGGAGGAGGTTAGCATGGGGAAGAGAAGGTGAACAGTGGGCTGGTGATAGGTGAGGGGTGTAGTGAGGCGAGTCACTGTTGGTGAGGATATGAGTGTTGGGTTTAAAAGCTGGAAACATCTCTCTCTCACACTTTTCTCTCTCTGATTTCGTTCTCTCCCTCTCCCTCAGTTGATCGAGCACCAGAGGTCGTTGGCGAGCGTGGGCGTGCGGTTCCGGCGTGAGGCGTGCGAAGGTGGACGCGCGAGGAGGTAACGGAGGCGACGTTGCGCGAGCAATGCTCCGGTGGATTTCGTTGCTTTCGAGAGGTATGCCGGCTTCTTAGTGTGATTTTGTTGTTCACCCTCGTGTGAGGGTTGTGTTGGTTGATCGGGGGAGGTCGGAGACCTCTCCGGTGACGAGTTTTGGCGTAAATCTTTGACTGGCGCAAGGTTGAAGACGACCAACGGTCGACCGATGTAGAGTATTTTGCCCAATTTTAACCTTCACCGGTTGAAAGATGACTTGGGGCGGTCGACCGGTTGTGCATTGTGCTGGTGGGTCGGGATTGCCTGTCGTGTTTCGGTCGACCGGTTCCTTGGGTTCGTTCGACCGGAACTTAAGTGTACTGAATATAGATGCATGATAGTTCGACCGATTGTTTATGTGCGTTCGACCGTTTATGACTTAGAACTGCTAGCATGCCATAATAGTTTTTGGTCGACCGAGACCCCTGAGTCGGTCGACCAGTAGTATTGAATTGATGTTGACCAGACTCTGGATTTTGACCTCGTATCGGTCGACCGGTTTCAGATCTCTGTTCGACTGTTGGGACTTACGTTTTGCGCAGAGAGTTCGACTGTTTCAGACTTTCGGTCGACCGATTCCCTTGAGGAAGCGGTCGACCGGGTTGCCTCTTTCGGTCGACCGTTTGTGCACAGAACTGAATTCCCGGTCCTTTTAGGATGCCAACTCTGTCCACGGAAACCCGTGTCCTCGCATTGTGCGTGAGCCGAGAGGTGACGGTGGGCGCGTTACGCGTGTCTGCCCAGGGACCGCCGTGTGGAAGAGTGTGGGTGTTCGGGACGTGTCACCTCCGCGTATGGATCGTGACTTGATGTGATGGATTGATGGACTCATTGTAGAGTAGCAGGCCTGAGGGATCGCGGATCCCAATGTATGATGTTGTGCGAGCACGCAATCGTCGTTGGGTGAGGTGACTACCGGTCTGGATGGCTACGGAGGTCGTTGCCCTGCTTTTATAGTGAGGCGGTTGGTGTTTGCGGCTCGTGGAGCCTGATGACCTGACAGACTTCGGTCTGGACCCGTCCGATGCTGTGCCGGATGTATTGATGGACCACCGATGTTGTGTCGGTGATGGTGCCGATGTTGTTCCGGCGATGATGATTGATGGGCCAATGCTGTTCCGGCTATGTTCCTCAGATGGGCACCTATTGAGATGATGATTGATGGACTGACCGAGCGACGGCTCCGTTGGTGTGGTTTCGACCACCAAATTACAGATTTGTTTCTTATGGCACGGACCTGGAGGATGCTCCTTGCCGAACCCCATGATTAGTGTAGCCGCGTGTGAGGAGTGTCACGTCTTGTTCCGCTAGACCGTATGTGCCTACGGTAGGTCTCCTTGGGAGACCCGATGATGATTGTCGGACCGATGTTCTGTGTTACCTTTCAGGGAAACTGTTTTCCTTACTGTTGATGGCATGACATGCTACTAGTATGATAGGTTCATTTGTACTACTGCATGCATATAGGTGAGCTTGGCATACAGGGTTTCCTTATGGAAACTCAAGCATTGTTGTTGCATGTTTTATTTCAGGACCGCAGTAGGTCCAGTTGGGTGGTGATCAGCGGACACGCGCATTTTGGGATCAGATCCTCTCGTTCGGAGCACTGAGGTCGACATGATTACTTGTATCTCTTTTGTTTTATCTGATGTAATCATGTATCTTTTGACAAACTCTGATGTAATTTGATGCACCGCTTATATGTTTTATGAGAAGTAACAATCCCGTCTTTGATTATTGATCTCTGTTGTCTTGATGATAATTTTAAATTTTTGCTGTTTTGGGATGTTATATTTTGTGTAGCAGTAATGTAGTATATGTATTTTTGTGTTATAAGGTGGGCAATTTCATATTATAATTTCGTTGGACGGCTTTGGGAATTGTAATGTTATTCTTTGCGTTTTTTCATTATGAGTATTCGGTGTTGTAGTGTGTAGTGTGGGTATTTGATCCCACTCTTTTGTTGCATCTCCAAAATTTGATCCCACCGATCTGCTTGTGAACTTGAGAAAGACTTTTTATTTTTTGAAACCACAGCCTTTGTTTTCTTCATGGCTGAAGTGCCTAACAAAGGCCCATTCTAAATTCTTTTTGGAAACCATTAACCTTAAGTTAACAACGACATTTATTGTGGGATTCTGATCCTAATCCTATCCTAATTGTGCTTTGATGTTGTTTAGGTGGAGATTAGAGGGGTTTAGAGATGGACGGCTGGGATTGAGAGGAGATGGATGAAGGGTTTGGATGAGTTGGATTGGATGAGTGGTTGAGATTGAGAGGAGTGGAATGGATGGTGTGGATTGAGTGGAGGAGATATATAGGTGGGTTCTCTCTCTCTCTCTCTCTCTCTCTCTCTCACATTGCTCTCTCTCTCACTTCCGTTTCTCACTCTCTCTCTACCTCAGAGGTTGAGCTCCGGCGAGTGGTGTGCTCCGGCGTGTGGTGGTGTGCTCCGGCGAAGTGAGGCTCGGGCGCGGGTGCGGGTTGAGGTGAGTGTTGGTTCTTTTCCCTTTCCGCACGTTTGGTTCTCTCCCCCTACCTAACTTGTGTTCTGGGGTCGTGGTTGATTGGTGGAGGTTGCCGGAGGTGGATTCGTGAGTGTGGATCGTCGAGGAGGAGTTGATCGTCGTTTGGACGCGAGGTTCGTTGACGGATCGCTTTTGGGGAGACGTGCTCGTGGAGGCGTCGTCGTGGTTCTTCAAAGGTCTCTTCACACCTTTAGGTATGTCAAGCTCGCTCACTTAATTACCGTGAGTATTTGGAAGTCGACGGTAGGCCGTTCGGCTCGTCGCAAGTAAACATGCTGCAGATTTCACTGCCTGATCGGTCGACCGGTTTGTGCAAACGGTCGACCGTTCGTGAAGAGAATTCGGGCTCTGCCTCAAATCGGTCGAACGATGCCTGTGGGGCGGTCGACCGATTGTGCATTGGAGGCAAGCCTGGTGAGATTCGGTCGACCGGGACCCCTTTGCCGGTCGACCGTGTGCACTGTCTTAAGTCGGTTGGGGGCGTAGACCATCTAAACGGTCGACCGCTCCTTGATTTTCGTCCGACCGTGACTTAAGTGAGAATAGTGGTCGGTTCGACCGAATGAGGGTTCGGTCGACCGGACTTGTGCGCTGAGTGTGGGGCACGCTCTGGAGGAATTCGGTCGACCGAGATGTGCTCGGCGTTCGACCAAATTCATGGCGCGAGTGAGGGATTATTCCCTCGGCAGATTCGGTCGACCGAGATGTGCTCGGCGTTCGACCGAATTCGTTGTGGAGTTGTGGGATTTTGTTCCCTGGTGACTTTCGGTCGACCGGGACCCCTTTGTCAGTCGACCGATTGGTCGTTTTGTTCGTTGAACCGGGAGTTGACCATCTAAACGGTCGACCGTCCCTTGATTTGGGTTCGACCGAACGAGTGTGGTGTTGGGAATCGGTCGACTGATGGAGTGCCGGTCGAAGTGGATTGCCCTGTATTTGCTTGATTCGGTCGACCGAGACTTTTGGTTCGGTCGACCGTTTGTGTCATGTTTTGCACTATGGAGGTGTTGTTGTCGTGGGTGCCCGTGTGAGGCGAGTCGTGGTGCCGATGTTCTTCCGGCAAGTGTGCTAGGTGCACGAGGGTTGCGGCGGTTGGTTGAAAATAGACCTGGAGCCCCGTAACCGTGTGAGAGCTGCGGTTGGTTGAAATTAGACCTGGAGCCCAGCTAGTCTGTACGGAGTTGGTTGAAATTAGACCTGGAGCTCCGTAGTGCGTTCGGGTTGGTTGAAATTAGACCTGGAGCCTGAGCAGGGACCGCGTGTAGGGGTTGGTTGAAAATAGACATGGAGCCCTTAGACGTTTGGGTTGGTTGAAATTAGACTTGGAGCCCTTGGTCGTGTCGTGGTAGCTGCGGTTGGTTGAGATTAGACCTGGAGCCCAGTTGGCGACGAGTGTGTCGCGGCGGTTGGTTGAGATTAGACCTGGAGCCCCGTGACTGTGGTGGGTGCGGTGGTTGGTTGAGATTAGACCTGGAGCCCCGTACCAGTAGTGTGTCCTGTGGTTGAGTTTGAGAGAGCCCTGATGCTGGGCGTGTTGAGATGCTTTTCTTGGGTTGTAGAATTGCATGCTAGGATGCTTTTATTTCGTACATTTAGAGTTTGGCATACAGGGTTTCCTTCTAGAAACTCAGGCATTGTTGCATGTTTACTTTCAGACCGTGATCGGCGTTAAGGGGTGGTGACCGAGGAGAGGAGCGCTGCTACCGGATCCAGCTTTCTCTCATTTGAGGTCGTGTGATTATTGCTTCCTTTGTATATGTTTTTGATGTAATCACAACTTTTGTATACTCTGATGTTCGGATATATATTATATATATGTTGGTGCACCGTGTTCCTTTATTTGCGTAATATCCTCTGTTGATTGAGTGTTTATAAATTTTAAAATTTTCCGCTGCTTTGAGGATGTTCCGTGAGACCTCCCCCACGGGACCGTGACACCAGTGGGGAAACTGGGAGTACGGACTGGGCTGAGGACCGGCGGATGCTCTATGACACGGTGGGCCGACTGGGAGCGATGTTGGATCGCCAGTCCGGCAGAAGAGAGCCAGCGGCGGCAGGAGCGATGCTCGACCGCTTTATGAGACAGCACCCGCCTACCTTTGACGGTAGAGGAGAGTCTGAGGCTGCGGAGGACTGGGTCCTGAAGATTCAGGAGATCCTTCGGGCGATTGAGTGCCCGCCTGAGAGGCAGACAGGCTTGGCAGCTTATGTGTTGGGCGGAGACGCGTCCAACTGGTGGAGGACCACATCTGCTGTGGTGTTTGAGGGCAGGACTGAGATCAGCTAGGAGGAATTCCTGCGGGAGTTCAATGAGCAGTATTTCCCAGAGCATGTCAGAGATTGGAGGCGAGAGGAGTTTATGGCTCTCGAGCAGGGAGATGCGACACTGGCTGAGTATACCCGGAGGTTCAACGCGCTGGAGCGTTACTGTCCGGAGATCTGTGTGACGCCGCTGCAGAGGGCGAGGAAGTTCATACAGGGGCTGAGGAAGCACCTCCGTACTCAGGTGACCTACAGTATGCCACAGACGCTGGCAGATGCGGTGAGATTTGCAACTCTCATTGATCAGGATTACCAGCAGAATTATGCTGAGGCCAGGAGAGCACCGGGGAAGGTCAGTGGACGTCCGGGTGCTCTGCTAGCAGGGAACCGGGCAAAAGGCCCCGGATCGGAGGAGGTGGATCACGCCAGCCTGAGGCGTGCAGAGGTTGTGGCCGAGTTCACTCTGGAGAGTGTTGGGGCCGCGCAGTGTGCCACGGGTGTGGCAAGCCAGGCCATTTTATGAGAGATTGTCCGAGTGGGCCAGGCGGGTCCAGCAGGCAGTCGGGACAGCCGGCAGGAGGCAGAGGCGGAGGTCGTCGACCTTTCGCGCCGTCGCAGCAGCAGGGTCAGAGGACTGGACGGGTCTTTACCATCCAGGAAGATGAGACGAGAGACGCCAGCACGGTGGTGGAAGGTATGCTTTTTGTTGCTGGGTTGAGTGCGAGAGTGCTGTTTGATTGTGGGGCCACACACTCGTTTATCTCGGAGCGATTTGCGAGCGTGTTGGGCCGTACCCCTGCGATGTTGACTACCACGTTGGAGGTCAGCACACCCTTGGGTCTGGTGGGCATTGTGGGGAGCTTCCTCCCCAGCACCACGATTGTTTCGGGAGATCAGGAGTTTCCGGGTGACCTGATCTTGTTGCCGATGGAGGACTTCGACGTCAAACTGGGGAAGGATTGGCTGTCCCAGTACGATGTGCGAGTTTTGTGCCGGGAGAAGAAGATTCTGATCCCGAGGAAGTGTCTACCTGATGTGTTGTTGAAGAATTAAATTTATACCGCAAGTGCACGACGTCTATGAAGACGTGGCAAGTACGGGTCGAACACAAGGAGGGAGAGATTTCGTAGTTGATGTTATTTTTGATTAAGAGTAAGAAGGAGAGAAGAATCAATTGGGTTTTTAGGTTTTTGGATTAAGTAGCTAAACATGCACAAATAAAACTTAAACAAGAAATAAGAGAGAAATCCGTTGGATGGAGGTTTAGATTTAGGTTTAGATCAGAGAATTACTGAAACTTATTGTAAATCATGTTAGTTATGAAGCATTACAAGATAAATGACTTAACATAAACTCAAGTAATCAAAATATACTAATCATGAACTTAAAATAATAACATGCAATCCATCTTCTCTAACCCTAAATCCGTCACCTCCACCCTTTGGAAAGAGTTAGAAACTCATGGAGGGAGGAAGAAGAAGGGATCCTAGAGACATTAAAAGAAAAGAGAAACAAAACAAAATAAAACAGAAATTTATTACTAATGATCCAAGACCAAAGGTTCAAAAAGATGTGTTACATTCGTCCTACGAGGCTATTTATAGCCGATACAAGGGATACCAATACATAAAAGGAGAGTACACGCGTCATCGCACCACAGGCCGGAATTTCAAATTTCAAACCCTAAGAGGGGCGGCGAATTCGCCGCCTGTTATGTACAATATGCGGCTAAAACGCCGCCCAGGTTGAAGATATTGCGCCCGGATTTCTGTCATGTGTTTATGGTATGATTTTATCCTCCTTTGCGCGTTGGATGGATTCTTTCCAATCTCTTGAGCTCCGGATTAATTCCTTCCATTGTTGGGGATTTATTTTTGACTTTTCTTCCAACAATAACTTTGCCCTTTTATTTTGTAGTCAGGTCCTTGACATTTTGCACTTAAGCCCCTGACCTTTTTGTGATTAGCTCCTTGAATGCTTTTGTGCTTGGATGCATTTCCATTTGAAACTCGATAAACTTGAACTTGTCTTTATGATCGAAATGAACCTTTTGCACGCGTTTATGCTCGGGATGTGGGTAATTTGCATTCAGGTCCCTGTATTCTGTAAACAAGGCTAAACACATACCTTAGTAGCATTTATTGAATTAAAAGCAATCTAAATGAAAGACATATGATGCAATGTATGCAATGCATCATGTGTTTATGAGGGGGGCGAAAGATAGAGGAGGCAGAGTGATGGTATCTGCAGTGAGGGCACAGAAGTTGTTGCAGCAGGGTTGCAGAGCTTTTGTGGCCACTTTGGTAGTTCCAGATCCAGAAGCAGAGAGATTGGAGGACATCGAGATTGTTCGGGAGTTCCCCGATGTATTTGCAGATGATGTCACTGGGTTGCCGCCTCACAGAGAGATTGAGTTTGGGATCGATTTGGTAGCTGGGACTACGCCGCAGTCGAAGGCGCCGTATCGGATGGCACCTGCGGAGCTAGCAGAGCTGAAGAGGCAGTTGCAGGATCTGATGGATACGGGGTTTATCCGCCCCAGTGTCTCGCCTTGGGGAGCGTCGGTACTCTTCGTGAAGAAGAAGGATGGATCACTGCGGATGTGTATAGATTACAGGATGTTGAACAAGGTTACCGTGAGGAATCGGTATCCCTTGCCCAGGATCGAGGACCTGTTTGACCAGTTGCAGTCAGCGCAGGTGTTCTCGAAGATTGATCTGCGATCCGGTTATCATCAGTTGAGGATCAGAGAGGCAGATGTGCAGAAGACAGCTTTCAGGACGAGGTACGGGCATTACGAGTTTCTGGTGATGCCGTTTGGGTTGACGAACGCGCCTGCAGCGTTTATGGATTTGATGAACAGGACGTTCAGTCAGTACCTCGACCGGTTTGTGATCGTCTTCGTGGACGATATTTTGGTTTACTCACCAAATGTGGAGCAGCATCGAGAGCACTTGAGAGTTGTACTTGGCATTTTGCAGGATCATCAGTTGTATGCCAAGCTGTCGAAGTGCGAGTTCTGGCTGAGCAGTGTCGCCTTCTTGGGACACATCGTGTCTGGTGATGGGATTTCCGTAGATCCAGTGAAGGTTGAGGCTGTTACACAGTGGAGAGCTCCGACGAGTGTAGCAGAGGTCAGGAGTTTTGTGGGTCTGGCGGGTTATTATCGCCGCTTTATTCAGGATTTCTCGAGGTTGGCTTCGCCGTTGACGGCTATGACGCGGAAGGGCGTCGAGTTCGTGTGGTCCCAGAAGTGCGAGGACAGTTTTCAGGAACTGAAGAGTCGGCTGACGACTGCTCCAGTTCTGACACTTCCCAGTGGCAGTGGTGGTTTTGTGATTTACAGTGACGCGTCAGGCGTTGGGCGGGGATGTGTACTTATGCAGCATGGGCAGGTGGTTGCGTACGCTTCGAGGCAGTTGAAGGTTGACGAGAGGAACTACCCCACTCATGATCTGGAGTTGGCGGCAGTGGTGCACGCTTTGAAGACCTGGAGGCATTACTTGTATGGCGAGCGATTCGAGGTATTCATCGATCATCAGAGCCTGAAGTATCTGTTTTCGCAGAAGGAGCTGAATATGAGGCAGCGCAGATGGCTCGAGCTGATTAAGGATTATGATTTCACCATCTCGTACCATCCGGGGAAGGCGAATTCAGTTACTGATGCTTTGACCAGGAAGGTGGAGGTTACCGCAGCAGGTCTTTGTATCGAGGAGTGGAAGCTGCTTGAGGCGTTGACCGAGTGGAGACCGTTCACCGATGAGTCGCGAGGTGCAGTGATCGCAGGGCTGAGAGTGGAGCCTCAGTTGGTCTCGAGTATTGTTCAGGCTCAGAGTACTGATGATGAGTTAGCTGGGTTGCTGCAGTTAGCTGCCAGAGATGGATCAGACTTCAGTATTGGAGTTGATGGTGGACTGAGGTTCAGAGGCCGTGTCTGGGTGCCGAAGGGAGGAGATCTGAGACAGGACATTCTGGAGGAGGCACATAGATCCCGTTATTCGATCCACCCGGGCAGCACGAAGATGTTTAGAGATCTTCAGAGGAATTTCTGGTGGAAGAGGATGAAGACGGAGATCGCAGAGTTTGTTGGCAGATGTCTGATTTGTCAGCAGGTGAAGATTGAGCACCAGAGACCTGCAGGGCCGATGCAGAGGATCGAGCTTCCAGAGTGGAAGTGGGAGCACGTGACGATGGATTTTGTCACCGGGCTGCTGGTGTGAATTTAATTTATACCGCAAGTGCACGGTGTCAATGAAGACGTGGCAAATACGGGTCGAACACAAGGAGAGAGGGATCTTGTTATTTCTGTGATTTTCGAATTAAGGGAAGGAAGAGAGAGAAAACATGCGTTTGGTTTGAGATTTTTTGGTTTTTAATTTCTTAAGCTAGAACAACAAAAACAAATTAAGAGTAAAGCAAAGAAGGGTGAGAGCCCAGCGGGTGGAGGTTTAGATTTCGGGTTTTGATTAGATAAATCAGAAACTTATAATAAATCATATTAGTTATAAAGCATTACATGATAAATGATTTAACACAAACTCAAGTAATCAAAATATCCTAACACGAAATTAAAATAATAACCTTATTCTCTTCTCATCAACCTAAATCTGTCACCCCCACCCTTTGGAAAGAGTTAGAAACTCATGGAAGGAGGGAATGAGAAGGGGTCCTAGAGAGATTACAAAAGAAAACTAAAAACACAAAATAAAATAACAAAACTTTATTACTAAATTATGGAATAAAAACTAGAACATAAACTAAGGACCCTCACAACATCGTTTCAGGACTATTTATAGCCGATACAAGGGACTTAGGTATAAAATAGGAAAGTACACGCGTCAACCGCATTTTGTACATAAGGTGCGGCAGATTCGCTGCATTTTGTACATAAGGTGCGGCGGATTCGCCACCTTTTTAGCTCCAATTTAATCCGGATTTTTCCTGTGTGTTTATGGTATGATTTCAATATCCTTTGCGCATCTGGATTGATTCTTTCCTTTCTTTTGAGCTCCGACTTTATTTCTTTATATATTTGGAGATCCACATTGATTTTCTTTAGATTTTCTCCATAATAATAAAAGCTACTCGTAATTTGCAATTAGGTCCTTGGCTTTTTGCAATTAAGTCATTGTCTACTTTTGTGCTTAAGTCCTTGTCCTTTTTGTACTTAGGTCTTGAATGCTTTTATGCTTGGATGCATTTCCATTTGAAACCCGATAATCTTGAACTTGGTCATTATGCCAGGAATGAGTCTCTTGCACGCATTTATACTCGGGATATGGGTAATTTGCATTCAGGTCCTTATATTCTGTAAATAAGACTAAACACATACCTTAGTAGCATTTATTGATATAAAATTAATCTAAATGAAAGACATATGATGCAATGTATGCAAGGCATCAAATACCCCCACACCTAGATTTTGCTAGTCCCTAGCAAAACAGAATATAAGAAAAATGAAAACAGGGAAATCCTAACTCACTTTCGTAGGAATCACGGTTGCACTTAGCATGTGCTGCAAGCCTTTAAACCCCCAAGTTTCCTTAGAGGAAGAGTTTTGTCTCGTGAGGGTTTTCAGTTGACACACCCACAAAGTCTTAATTCAACATTCCATTAACAACTTTCAATACCCCCACCTCAACCTTATACATCTCACTTAGAATTCTTGCATGCTCATTATATAAATCTAACTCATCAAAATTCTGACTTGATCTTCATTCCTCCAATATTCACACCACTAACCCTTCTACACATGTTATCACTTAAATTATTTTGCACGCCTCCTCTGGTGGTGAAGTATCATTCGGATCAACTATGACATGGATCATTCTTTTAGCTTTGGGCCTTGAGTATCTTAAAGTATTTTTTTTCGTTTTCCGTGATTCAACACATTTGCTTTTTCTGACACTTTTACCCTTTTTTGCATTCGTGTAGCGAGTTTGGTCGATAATCCCGAGCTGATAGACTCAAGTTACCAGGTTTCAAGATACCCCTACGGACCAGTGACTCAAAGGCTTGGGCTTTTGTAATCATTTTGCAAAATGTGCTTTCCTCACTTTTATTCCGCTTTTATTTTCCTCAAGGCTTAATTGCTATTAGAAGTCCACACTTCCCGGTATATTTTCCTCAACCTCTGCTTTTTATCACCACTTCAAATATTTGATTCATCCAATTTAAGTGCATACATGTCTTAAAGGGTAATGAGTTATTTCTTTGGAACTTAGATTTATGTCACAGTTTCTACAAGCAGAACTATATAATAAGGAACAAAAAACTCAATGCAATTTGTACATAGGTTTTGGTGGTTCAATCTTAAGCTATGTCATGAAACATTGAATATTTTTTAACAGAAAAATAAAATAGATAGATAGACACCCCCCACACCTAAATTGTGCATTGTCCTCAATGTATGCAAAGAAAAAGCAAATGCACTTATTACCTGAGTCAAATTGCGGTAGAGGAGTTGAATTTGCTCAGAGTCAACCATAGTCAGAACTGGATTGAATGACACCATGTTGGTGCATGTATCCAGTTGAATTGTTCTACATGTTGCACTGAGGCACAGATTCCACACCCCTCACATGTATTGGTTCTCTTATTTGCTCGAGTGATGGTGGGTGTGTCGCAGAATTACTCCTCCTTTTCTCACTTCCTTTTTGATTTTGTGATGATTTATTTGATTCAGAAATCTTATAGATACGTGCTCTCATCACAACATCACTTTGATTGCATATTATTTCTGGCTCACTATCAACATGAAAGATATTAAATTCAGCTTTTAAGTTCCCAAAAGATAATTGCATGAGCCCATTTCGACAGTTTATCAATGCTTCAGAAGTGGCTAAAAAGGGTCTGCCTAGTATTACAGGGATTTGTCTCTTAGGATCGACAACAGGTTCAGTGTCTACAACGACAAAATCCACTGGGTAAATGAAGTCACCAACCTTAATCAAAACATCCTCGACTACACATCTTGGTTTCTTAATAGAGCAATCAGCAAATTGAAGGGTTGTCTTAGAGGGTTTTAGTGGACCAAGGTTGAGTTGCTCGTAGACAGAGAACGGGAGTAGGTTAACACTAGCACCAAGGTCTAGAAGGGCTTTGTTGATAAAAGTATCTCCAATTGAACATGAAATTGTGGGACACCCAGGATCCTTATATTTTATAGGAGACGAGTTTGACAGGATAGAACTTATGTTTGCAGTTAAGAATGCCTTCTTTGGTACGTTCATTTTTTGCTTTTTAGTGCACAGATCTTTTAAGAATTTAGCATAAGCAGGTATTTGTTGAATCATGTCTAAGAGTGGAATGTTCACCTTAACTTGCTTAAATACATCCAAGATTTTCTCTATTTGTGCACTTGAGTTCTTTTTGAGTCTATTGGGGAATGGGGCTTTAGGAACATAGACTCGCTCAGGTTCAGGTTGAGCTATGGGTTCAGGTTGAGTAGGTGGGTTGGGCGTTTCAGATTGGACGTCGGGTTCAATGGTTAGGTCATATGTGGTAGCTTGATGGCTAGATTGATCAGACATTCTAGGATTTACCACATTATTATCAATCTGTCTTCCGGACCGTAATGATACTACTGTATTTATTTGTTGGAACGGTCCTTCCTCATTAACCATTTGAACCGGTCTAGGGTTGTTATTTCCAGAAGGTGGTTGATAGGGCTGATATGAATTATTAGATCTTGGATTCACCTCAGGTTGACTTGGAAACCGACCTTTTTCTCTTTCACCTACTATTTGTGCTAGTTGGCTGACTTGTGTCTCTAGCCTTTGGAAGGTCTGGTTGGTTGTTTGTATAAAGGTTTTCATCAAATTTTCCAAGCTTGTCAACCTAACCTCATGATCGTCATTGTTACTAAACCCAGATGATGTATTATTTTGGTTATACGGGTTTGGTTGTTGTCTAGGAGGTTGACCTTGTTGGCTTGATGAGAAATTGGAATTATTACGCCAACCCGAGTTATAGGTTGATGCGTATGGGTCATTTCTAGCATGATTATACATGGCATTAACTTGTTCCCAGTCCGCACAATCCTCCATTACATGACTAGTCTTACCACATCTAGAGCAAGGGATAGACGAGGCTTGATTCACTCGGGTTTGGGTTTGCAGCTCTAAACTTTCCATTCTGCGCATAAGGGTAGCTAGTTTTGCTTCAGCCGCTATGTTGGCATCTACAGCTAAGACACCTAGTTTGTGTTGACTTGCTATTTTAGATCCAATACTCGGGTTAAGCGGTGTTCTAGCATTGTCCCATTGGATACTGTTTTCCGCTAAATCCTCAAGAAAAGTCCAGGCATCATTTTCATTTTTCGACATGAAGTTCCCTTGGCTTACGGATTCTACCATAACTCTAGATGTGGGTGTCAATCCCTCATAAATAATTTGGCATAATTGCCATCTTGGAATTCCATGATGAGGGCATTGGGTCAGTACGCTTTTAAATCTTTCTAGATAGGAATAGAACGGCTCGCTCTCAGACAGAACGAATGCAACAATTTCATTCCTAATCCTCATAGTCTTATGGTTGGGGAAATATTTTTTCAGGAATATTTGAACAAACTCAGCCCAACTCCTAATAGATCTTTCGGCTAGACTATATAGCCATTTCTTAGCGTCGTCCTTTAGTGCTAGAGGCACAAATTTCAGACGCACTGCCTCCTCAGGGATATGCTGGTATTGCATAAGAGAGCAGATTTCCTCAAATTCTCTAAGGAAGAGATATGGGTCTTCCCTAGAGGTGAACTTAGGCAACATACTCATGTATTGTGCCTTAAGTTCGAAGTCGCGACCCGGTATGGTGGGCATAACGATGCACGATGGCTGAGCAGCCATCGCTGGATAGCATCGATCCCTCAGAGTTATAGGTTGTGCAACAGGTGGGTCCACTACGTTCTCACCCATTGGATCCGGGTGAGGTGGTGCAGCAGATGGGTTGGGGCTAAGCTCTAGACTGGAATCTAGATGAACTCGTGAGAGTCGATTACTCAAGTCCCGAATCCAAATCTGAGTGCACCGGGTTGAATCAATTTTTGAATTCAAATTCGAAATTTAAATTCCAAATTTAATTTCAAGAATTAATTACAATTTTTTTCGTTTTTTTTAATTATTTTTTTTATGTTTTTTTCCAAAAGGGAAACAAACACTAGAATGGGGAAAGATGAGAAAGGAATCCTAATCTAGAGAATTGAGGTGAGAAGAGAAAGAAGACTCAGATGAGAAGGGAAACATAACTCTAAAGATAGAAAGAGGGTTGGTCAGAAAATTCCTAAGAAAACACGGTTCAAACAATCCTAGACCTAGTGTCGCTTAGATCTAGACGACTCCTAACTGGTTGAGTCGAATTGATTCACTTGATTCACCTCCCTCACTAATCAAACCAACTTGGCCAGGCCGTGTATAGCTAGTGGGGGCGCTTCCGACAGAGTCGGTGCCAATTAGACAACCACTTCGCTTGGAAGACTTACGTCAACACAAAAACACTTTCTAGACACCAAATTAAATTCAAATGACTTCAGGTCATAGCAAGTCAAACCAATTCTTCTCCTTAAATGAGTCTGAGTCCTTAGGGGTCAATGTCTAGTTGATTTTAATTTAAGGCTTGGGTGACACTTTAGGATTGTGATTTGTGGGCCACGGAAGGGTGATGAAATCCCCACCGTATCTTTGCCTACGGAGTTGCCCTTAAGATAGTTTAACTTAGATCTAGCAAAGATAGTCAAACAATGGTCTTTGGAGGGCGGCAATTGCAATGTTGTATGCAAACTAGATTATATGCTTAAATGCAATCGATGAAAACCACGATACATACCTTGATTCCAGCACTCTTCAACAGAAATTAATTTGCAAGAATTTAGCAAGAATAATGCATACAAAACACTAGATGATGCATGCACTAAGGCCTTTCTAATTTTGCCAATTATAGGTCAGAGTTGAATTATTGCCAATTATGGAATTTTTGCCCTAACATTTGCAATTCTAATAAAAGGAAATTTTCCGAAACAAGAAAGTACGAGGAAAAAGGCAACAAAGGTTACCTACGCAATGCTCAGTCGGGTTCACCGCCCGCTCTTAAGCTTTCCAGATGCTCTACGCGTCCACCCAGAGATGGAGACGACCCCAGAAAAATTTGAAGCCCAGAAGCCTCTGTTGTGCGGCGATTCCGCCGCAAGTTCTTCTTGATATGCGGCGATTCCACCGCCTTTGTTGCTCAGACTGCGTTTAGATTTCGCCGCGCGCTCTGTTGTCTCCTGAAACATAAATCCAAATACTTAGATTGCGCACAGGATAAACAGAATAGAATCGAAATAAAAAAAACAAAATCTACGTCGCCTCCCCGGCAACGGCGCCAATTACTTGGTGTGAATTTTAATTTATACCGCAAGTGCACGGTGTCAATGAAGACGTGGCAAATACGGGTCGAACACAAGGAGGGAGAGATCTTGTTATTTCTGTGATTTTCGAATTAAGGGAAGAAGAGAGAGAAAACATGTGTTTGGTTTGAGATTTTTTGGTTTTTAATTTCTTAAGCAAGAACAACAAAAACAAATTAAGAGTAAAGCAAAGAAAGGTGAGAGTCCAGCGGGTGGAGGTTTAGATTTCGGATTTTGATTAGAGAAATCAGAAACTTATAATAAATCATATTAGTTATAAAGCATTACATGATAAATGATTTAACACAAACTCAAGTAATCAAAATATCCTAACACGAAATTAAAATAATAACCTTATTCTCTTCTCATCACCCTAAATCCGTCACCCCCATCCTTTGGAAAGAGTTAGAAACTCATGGAAGGAGGGAAGGAGAAGGGGTCCTAGAGAGATTACAAAAGAAAACTAAAAACACAAAATAAAATAACAAAACTTTATTACTAAATTATGGAATAAAAACTAGAACATAAGCTAAGGACCCTCACAACATCGTTTCAGGGCTATTTATAGCCGATACAAGGGACAGGTATAAAATAGGAAAGTACATGCGTCAACACGCTACCGGTAAAAATTTTAGAGCATGAATCTAATTTGGTGCGGCGGATTCGTCGCATTTTGTACATAAGGTGCGACGGATTCGCCACCTTTTTAGCTCCGATTTAATCCGTATTTTTCCTGTGTGTTTATGGTATGATTTCAATATCCTTTGCGCATCTGGATTGATTCTTTCCTTTCTTTTGAGCTCCGACTTTATTTCTTTATATATTTGGAGATCCACATTTATTTTCTTTAGATTTTCTCCATAATAATAAAAGCTACTCGTAATTTGCAATTAGGTCCTTGGCTTTTTGCAATTAAGTCCTTGTCTACTTTTGTGCTTAAGTCCTTGTCCTTTTTGTAATTAGGTCTTGAATGCTTTTATGCTTGGATGCATTTCCATTTGAAACCCGATAATCTTGAACTTGGTCTTTATGCCAGGAATGAGTCTCTTGCACGCATTTATGCTCGGGATATGGGTAATTTGTATTCAGGTCCCTGTATTCTGTAAATAAGACAAAACACATACCTTAGTAGCATTTATTGATATAAAATTAATCTAAATGAAAGACATATGATGCAATGTATGCAATGCATCAGCTGCCGAAGACGAGAGGATTCCATGACGCGATTTGGGTTATAGTCGATCGACTGACCAAGTCGACGCACTTCTTAGCTATTCGGACCACTCTACCTCTAGAGGGTCTAGCTAAGTTGTATATTGAGGAGATTGTCAGGCTTCATGGAGTGCCTGTGAGTATTATTTCGGATCGAGATCCGAGGTTCACTTCCAGATTCTGGGGGAGTTTGCAGCAGGCCATAGGGACGCGGTTGAAGTTCAGTACGGCATTCCATCTGCAGACAGACGGTCAGTCTGAGAGGACCATCTAGACAGTAGAGGATATGTTGCGAGCGTGTACTCTGGATTGGGCAGGTCATTGGGATGAGCATCTGTCATTGATCGAGTTCGCCTACAACAGCAACTACCATTCGAGCATTGGGATGGCACCATACGAGGCCCTGTACGGGAGACTGTGTAGATCACCAGTATGCTGGAGTGATGTAGGCGAGAGACAGCTAGTTGGTCCTGAGATGGTCTTATTTACAGAATATAGGGACCTGAATGCAAATTACCCATATCCCGAGTATAAATGCGTGCAAGAGACTCATTCCTGGCATAAAGACCAAGTTCAAAATTATCGGGTTTCAAATGGAAATGCATCCAAGCATAAAAGCATTCAAGACCTAAGTACAAAAAGGACAAGGACTTAAGCACAAAAGTAGACAATGACTTAATTGCAAAAAGCCAAGGACCTAATTGCAAATTACGAGTAGCTTTTATTATTATGGAGAAAATCTAAAGAAAATCAATGTGGATCTCCAAATATATAAAGAAATAAAGTCGGAGCTCAAAAGAAAGGAAAGAATCAATTCAGATGCGCAAAGGATATTGAAATCATACCATAAACACACAGGAAAAATCCGGATTAAATCGGAGCTAAAAAGGTGGCGAATCCGCCGCACCTTATGTACAAAATGCGGCGAATCCGCCGCACCTTATGTACAAAATGCGGCGAATCCGACGCACCAAATTAGATTCATGCTCTAAAAATTTTACCGGTTGCGTGTTGACGCGTGTACTTTCCTATTTTATACCTAAGTCCCTTGCATCGGCTAAATAACCCTGAAACGATGTTGTGAGAGTCCTTAGCTTATGTTCTAGTTTTTATTCCTTAGTTTAATAAATTTCTGTTGTTTTATTTCTTGTTTTTAGTTTTCTTTTGTAATTCCTCTAGGACCCATTCTCCTCCTTTCCATCCATGAGTTTCTAACTCTTTCCAAAGGGTGGAGGTGACGGATTTAGGGTGAAAAGAAGAAGAATAAAAGTTATTATTTTAATTTCGTGTTAGTATATTTTGATTACTTGAGTTTATGTTAAATCATTTATCATGTAATGCTTTATAACTAATATGATTTATTATAAGTTTCTGAATTCTCTAGTCTAAACCCAATATACCTAAACCTCCACCCAACGGAATTCACCATCTTTGTTCTTGCTTTAGTTTTATTTGTTCATGTTTCATGCTTTAGGAAATTAAAAATCAAAAATCTCAAAACCCAATTTATTTCTTCTCTCCTTCTTCCCCTTAATCGAAAATCACACAAATAACAAGATCTCTCCCTCCTTGTGTTCGACCCGTATTTGCTACGTCTTCATTGACGCCGTGCACTTGCGGTATAAATTTAATTCTCATCATCCGACCGTGACTTAAGTGAGAATGTGGTCGGTTCGACCGAATGAGGGTTCGGTCGACCGGACTTGTGCGCTGAGCGTGGGGCACGCTCTGGAGGAATTCGGTCGACCGAGATGTGCTCGGCGTTCGACCGAATTCGTTGTGGAGTTGTGGGATTTTGTTCCATGGTGACTTTCGATCGACCGGGACCCCTTTGTCGGTCGACCGATTGGTCGTTTTGTTCGTTGAACCGGGAGTTGACCATCTAAACGGTCGACCGTCCCTTGATTTGGGTTCGACCGAATGAGTGTGGTGTTGGGAATCGGTCGACTGATGGAGTGCCGGTCGAAGTGGATTGCCCTGTATTTGCTTGATTCGGTCGACCGGGACTTTTGGTTCGGTCGACCGTTTGTGTCCTGTTTTGCACTATGGAGGTGTTGTTGTCGTGGGTGCCCGTGTGAGGCGAGTCGTGGTGTCGATGTTCTTCCGGAAAGTGTGCAAGGTGCACGAGGGTTGCGGCGGTTGGTTGAAAATAGACCTGGAGCCCCGTAACTGTGTGAGAGCTGCGGTCGGTTGAAATTAGACCTGGAGCCCAGCTAGTCTGTACGGAGTTGGTTGAAATTAGACCTGGAGCTCCGTAGTGCGTTCGGGTTGGTTGAAATTAGACCTGGAGCCTGAGCAGGGACCGCGTGTAGGGGTTGGTTGAAAATAGACCTGGAGCCCTTAGACGTTTGGGTTGGTTGAAATTAGACCTGGAGCCCTTGGTCGTGTCGTGGTAGCTGCGGTTGGTTGAGATTAGACCTGGAGCCCAGCTTGGCGACGAGTGTGTCGCGGCGGTTGGTTGAGATTAGACCTGGAGCCCCGTGACTGTGGTGGGTGCGGCGGTTGGTTGAGATTAGACCTGGAGCCCCGTACCAGTAGTGTGTCCTGTGGTTGAGTTTGAGAGAGCCCTGATGTTGGGCCTGTTGAGATGCTTTTCTTGGGTTGTAGAATTGCATGCTAGGATGCTTTTATTTCGTACATTTAGAGTTTGGCATACGGGGTTTCCTTCTGGAAACTCAGGCATTGTTGCATGTTTACTTTCAGGCCGTGATCGGCGTTAGGGGGTGGTGACCGAGGAGAGGAGCGCTGCTACCGGATCCAGCTTTCTCTCATTTGAGGTCGTGTGATTATTGCTTCCTTTGTATATGTTTTTGATGTAATCACAACTTTTGTATACTCTGATGTTCGGATATATATTATATATATGTTGGTGCACCGTGTTCCTTTATTTGCGTAATATCCTCTGTTGATTGAGTGTTTATAAATTTTAAAATTTTCCGCTGCTTTGAGGATGTTACATTTATAGAGCATGAACGGGATAATTTCTTCTGAATATTTACGCAGCAAAAACTTCTCATATATTGCAACCGAGAAAAAAATTCTGATATTTTGCAATTTCCTATGTACTCTTTCATTTGAAATAATGTTTTAAACAAATCAATTCTCCTCATTGAACCATATTATTAAATATATCAATCTCCTGTTGTGCTTGATACGATTTCGAAGTAGTAACTTGATGCTTTTATGTAAATGAAAGTGAAAATGGCTTAGAATGTGGCACAATTGAAAGTTTGAGCTTCAATCGTATCAAAGGATAAGAGATTACAAAGTACACTATCCCTGTATACGGCAATATTGGATCTGATGTTACGACATAATCCTATACGAACTAGTTTTCAAGATAACGAGACACATTATCCATGTTACAACTCTAGGTTTTCACATTTAAATAGCATTACTAGTTTCACATTATAATATACCACTTAATGTAAGCAAAGTGTGTTACATAAAACTTACAAACTACTACATTTTTGTATGGATTGTGTTAAACTATATATATTGTAGTTGTACTTTAGAATATATCTTTTTTTGTTGAAGTTCAGACTTACCTCTCATTATTCGAAATTTAAAGATTTATCAATTAAACTAATCTCGTTTAAAGTTAAACTATAACAACCTTATTAAATCGTGAAATCTCATCTTAAATATCCGACCACACTCCCAACCTCAACCAACCATGCAAGCCAACGGCCTCATCTCAACCTCACCCACCTGTCTCCCTCCCCACGCCCGCCGTCCGGCTTGGACACTTCCCAACTCAACGACATCTTCGCCCGGGTGGGCTTCCCGCGTCGCGACCCCGCGCGCATCCTCAAGGCCTTCGAGCACACGTCCTCGGTGGTGTGGGTGGAGCAACGGAAGACCGCAAAGCCGGTGGCTTTCACGAGGGCCACCGGGGACGGTGTCTTCAATGCCATGGTGTGGGACGTGGTGGTCGACCCTGACTTCCAGGGAATTGGGCTAGGGAAGGCGGTCGTTGAGAGGCTGGTAGAGGAGTTGGTCGGGATGGGCGTGTCGAATATAGCGTTGTATGCCGAACCGAAAGTTGTGGGGTTCTACCGGCCACTTGGGTTAGCGGCCCACCCGGACGGGATCATGGGAATGGTGTACTCCAACAAGCAACAACGGAGGACAAAGACTAACCTCTTGTTTTGAGGTATGGATAAGAATATAAGATAAGGTTTGTTCTTTCGTTTGGAAGGACAATAAACATGTTGCGTTTGTAAAATTTTATGGAAATTTCAGATTATGAGATTAACATCTTCCGAAGTCATAAGTGATACTATTTGTGTTTGTTTTATTTTGTTGTACATGTTAGTTTACAAATTATAGGATCAAATTGAAGTTGACTGTGGTACCTTAATTGTTGTAGTCTTTAATTAAGACACTTATTTTTATCCACATGTAAACAACAAAGCATGGTGTAATCTGCTTATTGTTTTAAAAACATAAGGAACTCCTAAAAGTCCTTAATGGAAATAAAAAGACACTACCATGCATAAATGTGAGAGCAAAATATATTTTTTTTCTTTTTTATTTTTTCAACTTATTTATCTTTCACTTACAAAACTTAGCCAGCGTGGTGCATACTTCTCCCTACAATTGGTCTTTTTCTATTGCTTCTTGAGCTGTGGTGGGGTTTGGGTGGGAGTGAGGATAAGGTTTGTTGCTCTTTTGTGGATTCTATTGCGTTGGATAAATAACATTGGTGTCACTTGATAAAATTACCCTCAGAGTAGTAATCGCGTTCCATGATTTGCATGATGTTTAATGATTTTTTGATAATTTTTGTTTCCCACTAGAGATTTGTGGACATGTTTGGTATCCTTTTATCTGATGTGCATTAAACTTTTTTCCAATTCATGGAGCTTAACTTCCATATTTGTTATATCCCGTCAACACAAATTATACAACTCAATCCAACCTCATTATCAAGTTCAACCCAGTCGGGTTTTTGGGCATGAGCGTAAACGAGCGGAGTTAAAGCAAATCAAGCTCAACTCGTTAATTTTTTACACAGCTCGAGCTCGGGATGAACTCACGAACCACTCGACTCAACTCGTTAGGTCGTGATCCGACTCAACTCGTTAGGTCGAGATCACGAACCACTTGACTCGATCTAGTCCTAGCAATCATGTCACTGGCTAACACAAATTAGCAGATACATTAAACCGGTGAACGCCCAATTCCATTTTATAACCCTTCCCCATCCTCTACTTCTGCATCCCATCGATGTGGGACTAAAGGTTTCTCACATGAATAGCTTGTAATAATTAATAAATATGTTGTTTCAAGATGCAGACCAAACATCAACTATTCTCTACTCATTAAACAATGGTAAATAACAGTTTAACCCCTAAACCAAGATTGATTTCAGTTTGAATACTTGAAATTTTGGATCCGTACACTTTGCTCCATTTCCATTTATAAATCGGCGGTTTTCAATACATTCATGATTCAACCTTATTTTTTTTATTTTATTTTTTTGGTGTTTTTTAGCATGAGCCAAATTCAACTGTATAAGTAAGTTTTAATTTTGAGACAAATTCAGATCCAATTTGGTTAAAATGGGACATAATTTTAATGATAATATGGTATAAATCAAAAGGCAAATCAATGATGAATTTTAATATGCGATGTTGGACTAAACCACATCACATTTGTCATATTATTTTCTATATATATATATATAAATATATATTTAAAATTACAAATATATATAAGGATACGAATACAGATGTTATACAGATATTCAGTTCCTGATCGGATGTACCAATATCCATATTTGCTTCGCGAGTTTTCGGATATTTAAATTCAGATAGGAATACAATCTTACAGATTTTTTTCTCTCAGACCGGATGTTCAAATTTGAATACGGATGTGAACTGATTTCTGGATTTCGAAAATCCACTGACTGTAACATTCTGAAACAGCGGGAATTTAAAAATTATTATCAAGACATCAGAGACAAATAATCAAAAGACGGGACTGTTACTTCTCATCAAACATTTAAGCGAGCACCATATTACATCAGAGTTTTGTTAAAAAGCTACATGATTACATTAGGAACAACAAAAGTAGATACAAGTAATCATGTCAATCTTAGTGGTCCTAATGAGAGGATCTGATCCAAAAATGCGCGCGTCCGCTGATCACCACCCAACTGGACCTACTGCGGTCCTGAAATAAAACATGCAACAACAACACCTGAGTTTCCATAAAGAAACCCCGTATGCCAAACTCACCTATATGCATGCAGTAGTACAAATGAACATATCATACTAGTAGCATGTCATGTCATCAACAGTAAGGAAAATAATTCCCCCGAAGGGTAAAACAGGACATCAGTCCGACAATCATCATCGGGTCTCCCAAGGAGACCTACCGTAAGCATATACGGTCTAGCGGAACAAGACGTGACGCTCCCCACACGCGGCTATACTAATCATGGGGTTCGGCAAGAAACATCTGCCAAGTCCGTGCCATAAGAAACAGATCTGTAACTTCGTGGTCGAAACCACACCAACGGAGTCGTCGCTCGGTCGGTCCATCAATCATCATCTCAGTAGGTGCTCATCTGAGGAAAACATAGCCGGAACATCATCGGTCCATCAATCATCATCGCCGGAACAACATCGGCGGCATCACTGTCACAGCATCGGTGGTCCAACAATACGTCTGGCAAAGCATCGGACGGGTCCAGACCGAAGTCTGTCAGGTCATCAGGCTCCACGAGCCGCAAACACCAACAGCGCCGCTATAAAAGCAGGGCAGCGACCTCCGTAGCCATCAAGGACGGTAGTCACATCACCCAACGACAGTTGTGTGCTCCCACAACATCATACATTGGGATCCGCGATCCCTCAGGCCTACTACTCTACAATGAGTCCATCAATCCATCACATCAGGTCACGATCCATACGCGGAGGTGACACGTCCCGAACACCCACACTCTTCCACACGGTAGTCCCTGGGCAGCCACGCATAACGCGCCCACCATCACCTCCCGGCTCACGCACAAGGCGAGGACACGGGTTTCCGTGGACAGAGTTGGCATCCTAAAAAAGACCGGGAATTCAGTTCCGTGCACAAACGGTCGACCGAAAGAGGTGATCCAGTCGACCGCTTCCTCAAGGGAATCGGTCGGCCGAAAGTCTGCAACGGTCGAACTCTCTGCCCAAAACCTAAGTCTCAACGGTCGAACAAGAGTCTAAAACCGGTCGACCGATATGAGGTCAAAATCTAGAGTCTGGTCAACATCAATTCCACACTACCGGTCGACCGACTCAGGGGTCTCGGTCGACCGAAAACTACCAAGGCATCCTAGCAGTTCTAAGTCATAAACAGTCGAACACACATAAACACAAGGAACCGGTCGACCGAAACACAACAGGCAATCCCAACCCACCAGCACAATGCACAACCGGTCGATTGCCACAAGGCATCATTCGACCAGTGATGGTTAAAGTCGGGCAAAATACACTACACTGGTCGACCGTTGGTCGTCTGCAACCTTGCGCCAGCCAAGGATTTATGTCAAAACTCGTCGCCGGAGAGGTCTCCGACCTCCCTCGACCGACCAACACATCCCTCACACGAGGGTGAACAACAAACCACACTAGGAAGTCGGCATACCTTTCGAACACGACGAAGCCGCCGGAGCCTCGCTCGCGCAACGTCGCCTCCGGTGTTCCTCCTCGCACGATCGTCTCCTCGCAACGACCTCCGCACGCCTCACGCTGGACCAGCTTCCGCCTCCTCTGTCGCCGGAAAAGGAATGGAAAGGGAGAGAGAGAGAGAGAGAGAGAGAGAGAGAGATTTCTTCTTAAACCCCAAGCACCCAACCCTCACCAACAGCACCCTACACACCCCCAACCCATCACCCTCTACGCCGCCACTGTTCTTGTCTCCTCTTCCCCAAGCAAAACACTGCACCACTCCCCTTCCCCATGCTAACCTCCCACTAATCACGGGATTAGTCTTAAGCACAGGTTAGGGACATTACACTGACACTCCTAGTAATCATGCCTTAATGCACAACATTGGTAACTTGTGCATAGAGACTATTTATATATAAGGTGTGGTGGAAAGTAAAATTTTGGATTCTTCGATGTGGGACCAAATGTCCAACACTTACGAACACATTTAGATTCTTTTTTTAATAGTTTTTCTTTACAATAGGAATCCGTAATTGATTCATTGGTTGAGTTCAGATATTTGTAATGTACATGTCGTGTATGTATAAAGATGTATGTTCGTATGCGTATATACGAGCAACTGAGTCAAGTGAGTGAGTAAGCTAATGAGCAAGCAAAGTTTTGCTTAGGTCGGTTCATTTATTTTCCCAAGCGGATTTGTTTTCTCGTGCTTAACTCATTAACAAACGAGTCGAGCTGTTGAACGAGCGAAACCGACTGAGTTAGTGAGCACAAGTAGAAACTGACAACACTACACTCAATCTTAATTTGACTCACATTATAATTCTAACTCATATATATAGTCGACTTGGTCGAAATCAAATTATACACGTGCACATTTGTGCATATCTTTCTTGTAAGTGACCAAGATCAAAAATCAAGTGTTGAAGATTGAAGACATTCAATGAAGTTTGGAACAATGACATGTAGCCTTTAATTTTAAATGACCCATCGAACCCTTCTAGATGAACTAAACTTCGTCTGATCATACCATTTTAGGTCGACCATTCCTTGAAATTTAGATCGAATGTCCTTCTTGTTTCAACTTCAGTCAACCTCTCCCGCTTGAGTCAATCGATTCTACATGCTAGCCACTTTGACCACATCAATACTTAATGAGTCCACTATTTTTCGCTTAGTTGATTGAAGGTTATAATTTTCACTCTCTAAAGAGTGGTTTACGCGTGTCTAAGAGATCGTTAGCATCTCCAACGGCCACGACTAACTAGTCGTTGCATTAATGTGACAAAAAACACTCATTTCAGTCGAGCGCTTATGCTTGGGCTGACCGATTATGTTCATAGTATTTGTGCCTTTTTAACACTCTCAGACTGGGTGATTGATCCCTTATCAAACCACTGTTTTTGGGTCCTTCCTGGTAGTGAACATTCTCTGAAGTTTTTTTTTTCTCTTCCAGTTGTTCGCCTCTTGCCAAATATGCAAATAAGCTAATACACAAGTTAAATTCTAAAGTTGCCCCAACACTTGTGGAGAATAACGCGACAAACGCCTCACTAGATCATCTGGATGAGAATGATGTCGAAGTCAAACTCGAATCGGACACAACACACACCAAGCATCTATCACTTCTCTTTCTTTCCTTCTCAATTTTTCTTTAATTTCTCTCTTCCAAAAGGCGGAACAACGTGAAACTCCCAACACACTACAGATTAAAGAACCACGCACGCCAAAAACTTGTTCACCATGTCTTGCATTCAAATTAATAAATTTGTTTTACATTGAGTTTGGGTTTTTGCATACTTGTACCCAAATTCCTTGATATAACAGTCAAAGCCACATGTGTTTGATCATTCTCAACAGGCTCAAGGGATTTAATTCTCTAAAAATAGATATGATTCCGCTTTGTTGATTCCAAAAATTTAGAGATTGACCTGAGTCACATTTAAGAAGAATTGAACCCAGCCCAATCCGATAAGTTCAGCTTAGATATGATGTCGGCTTTACCCCCACCTAATATTCATCCCAACTCGACATGGTTAATTTAAATATTGATTTTTTATTTACTTTAATACAGTTTTTGCCCCTTCTCTTTGCTTCATCAATCATTATGGATCGCGTGATCTTGCATGTCTTCTTTCTCATGACATGTCTTATTACATTTGCTGTTTAATGCATAAATCTGCAAGAAATTCGCCATGGTCTTTTCTGTTTCTGGAACACTTCTTCGGGCTTGAAGTTGAGCACTCAAGTAATAGTGAGTAAAGACCAACTGATATAAAATATATGTTATATTGATACAGATCTTAGGAATTAAATAAAATAGGTCTAGTAGTTTTAAATGATCAATCAACGAAAACCACTCAGCACTCAATCTATGATATTGCATGATCGGCCACCCACAGGTTTCATGGATTATCCAACCCACAATCCCACACCAGGTCCCCACTTCATTTATGGGTTTTGGCATAGCCATTTTGCACATATATCTTCCAAAACTTGGTTATGTAGATATTTAATTTGCATGTTTACAAATTATATATGGGTTTAATTTGGCTACGAGGCACAATTAAGGGTGGCAATGGGTACCCAGAACCAGTCAAATCGAACCAGATTCGGTGGTACCGAACCGGGATAAAATGGATATGAGTTGGATCTTGATATTTAATTTAGGACCGACCCGGATCCAATTCGGTTCCGGTTCTAACCACTGGAACCGGATCTGATATATTATTTTAAAAAAACTAACCTAATCCACTACACTTACACGTGACAGAGACCAACGTGTCCATCCCCACCCCTTGCCCCAACCCAGCAAATAACCTTAATCATGTGCAATCGTCGTCTCCACCCTTAATCCCTCTCCCATTGTCCAACCTTAATCCCGCCTCCTCACTCCCACTCCCTCTCCCTCTCCCAAGTCTTCTCCACGCGGCCTCTCCAGTCTTCTCTTGCCATGTATCCATCACTACCATTGTTGTTGTTCAATTATGTTCTTTTGTGTTTTGAGGTCATGTGAAGCTTTTTTTCCTTTTAATTATGGTTTAAAACTGTTTTTAGATCACAACAACCACAATTGAAGATATTTAGGCTCTCTTTCAACATGTTTTGGTTGTATAAATTGAGGATGTATGAAGTAGGCTCTAAGTTTGTTGTTTAGAAACATGTTGCATTTTAAAATTAGATGAATGAAGTGGTTACTTGTTGTGGACATGAAAAAAATACACTTGAACTATTGATTTTTTTTCAAATTTTTATAACTGGAATAAAGTCAAGGTACGATATTGTGATGCAACATCTTTTTCTGGATATGTGGTGAATTTCAATATCTGAGTTTTGCTATCAGAAATTCAGAATTGGCATGCGGCGGGGATATTATTAATAACAGGGTTTATAATACATGTAAATATAAAAAATAGGTTTTCCACCAGATCCGGTTCTGGGTACCCGTGAACCCATCGGATCCAATTCTCGACACCCAAGTTAGGAACTGACCCAGATCTGGTTCGATTTTGGGTCCCAAAAATAAAATGGATCCGGTTTTGAGTGTCCTAGTACCTGAACTGGAACGTACCAATCTGTTGCCACCCCTAGGCACAATATAGCCATGTTGACTATGACATTTCATTTTGGACGATTTTAATGTAATTTTTTTAACCAAACAAAATCTCGTGTATTGTTATCCCTTGAGGTAGAACATATTAAAATTTTAGGTTCATGCGAGTTAATTTTACCGATGATCTAAAATGCTCATATTTGAACGACTAGAAATTACTGAAGTTCGAAACATTTGGATCAGGGTCTATAATGGTTCATTTTATTTGAAATTTTTATAACAAGTTCCTTAATATATTTCTCATTCCAAAAGTTTCAAAAGAAATAACTTATCGAGAACTGTCGAAAATGAAATGTCAGAGGCATGTTGGCTATGATGTCCTCACTATTAAAATCTAACACCAACTCAAGCTCAAGAAGTTATATTACTTAAGCTAATTATTAGTCCAATCCATTAAACTCAATTTAATTCATACTCCAAATATTTTTCATGATCCAACACATGAAAGATGATTCCTAGAAGTTTCAAAGTCTATAAACTTCAATTCCTACACAAGCTTCAATTCACACCTATAAATAGAGGTGTCATCTCCATTCATCCTAGTGAACAGTTCTCCATAACACAAAGAGTGAGTCTTGTGTAATAGTGTGAGTGTGCAGTCTAGTCCTTTATAATAGAGTGTGAGTGAGAGTCTTTTGGTGAGGAGAAGAGTCTTAAAGCGACTTGTGTTGTTATAATAACATTAGTTAAACAATACAAGTGTCATATTATTTTTCTCTCTACTTCTTCTCTACTCAACAAGTGGTATCAGAGTCATGTTCGTGGTGACCGTTCGTCGGAATCCACACGTCGAAGCGTTGCCGGAGGAGTTGAAGATCACGTTGAATGAGTTGATTAGTTCGAAACGAAGGCGTACTGATGGAATTTCAAGCCTAACCGGAGGCATTGATAAGCTCAATTAAAAGAAGTACAAGTATTGAAGTTTGTATATAGAACCATATTTGCAAGGGCGTGGCCTATGAGGTTGTCGCGGGGAATGAAATTATAACACCTCTTGTGGAGAATGTTGATCCAATGGGAAGTTGAAGATTAAGGCTGGAAAGATCATGCACGTGCTAAGGACAACCATTGAGAAGGATTTGCTTGAGCATGTCAGTGAGTCTACTATACCCAATTATTGCAATCACTTAAGTCGCTCTTCACACAGAAGCATGACGCTTGACATTAGCTTTTGGAGAATGAGTTAATGTCTTTCAAGCAAGGAGGTATGTCCGTTAATCAATACTTTACAAAGGTGAAAGGGTTTTGTTATGACATATCTCACCTTGATCTGGAGTCTAAGATTAGTGAGCCCAAGATGAGGATGATTATTATCCATAGACTTAAGCCAAAATATATTGCATTTATAACAGCAGTAAAAGGTTGACCGACTCTTCCTTCTATCTCGGAGCTAGAGAGTTTACTTGTCAATCAAGAGACTCTTACCAAGCAGATGATGAGAGTTTTTGCAAAGAGTGGGGAAGAAGTACTCTTTAGCGGACTATAAAAAGGTGAACCAAAGAAACAAGAGCAGAGGAGTTCACAACAAAAGGGAGCACACCAATCACGAGAAAGAAGGGAGCAGACAAACACTATTAGAAAAATAAGCTTCACCGACGAAGCTATATCCATTGGTGAATCATCCGTTGGTGCAGGTAATTGTGCATCGACGGATAGCCTTTTCCATCGGTGGAATCATGCACCAATTGATCGGCTCACCAACACTGACGGAAACTTCCCGTCGGTTAATATTTTCCTAGTATTAGTTGGATGAGGAATGTACACCAACAGATGCATTCCGTCAGTGTATATTATTGATAAAGAACATGCACCGACGGTTGAGTTTCGCCACACCCCAAATGCTACATTTGTGGCAAGAGATGTCACTTTCCGAGGGACTACTAATAGAAGAAGAAGAAGAAGGTAGCCGACAGAAATGTTGCAACACAAAGTCACAAAGAGTGTGACAATAAAGAAGAATGAGACGTGCAAGCATCTATGACGACAATAGAGGAGCATGTTGTTGCAGTCGACACAATTTTGGTGTGAATTGACTATGATAACGATGGGATCATGAACTTGAGATATGCAAATCATATGACAGTCATGAGATAAGAATAAGTTACAAAAGATGTCTAAGTATAAAAGAAGTAGAGTCGTGGTGACAGCAAACAACTTAAAACACGTGGTGGTGCCTCGATTTAGTCCAAATGAAGTGCAGTTGCAGAATGTCTACCGCGTCCCAGGGATGAAGAAAATCTCATGTATGTGTCCTAACTAACATCAATTGAGAAGTATATTTTGTTCACACCAGAAGATGTGAGGGTATATAAAACTCTCAAGATAACTCGTTCACCAATCATGGAGTCTGTGTTTGCACGTTGCAGCTCTAGCTCATTATTTTGTGTTTTAAATATTGAAATACTACTTTTCGCCGTAGAAAACTATCCTCGAATATATGTCTTATCATAGATTTTTTAAAGAAAATAAATTTTAAGTTGTGAAGTTGAAAGTTACCAAGCTAAGGTTAGGAGACATGAATGCATGTAAATATGGAGAATTTGGTGAATAATTAGGAGACATACGCATATTTTGCAAGTATACCTCGACATTACTTTTATCCCACCATTTTATGTAATTAATGTTTTGTGGCATCTGCACCTACTTTGCTTTTTTTCATAATATCAAAAACTTTAAAATAAGGGGGGTTTGCATGTCACTCCAAAATATCGATTTTGTAAAAATATCACTCGAAAACTCATATTTGGTGGGCGGATGTCACTATCATCCCAACGAAAAATTAACAGAATAGCATTAAAGTAAATAAAATATTTGGCCAGTGTCATCCCAACAAATATGAGTTTTCCAGTGGTAGTCTTACAAAATCAATGTTTTGGATGACACGCAAACAAAAAGCCCTTAAAATAATCTTCACGTTTGTATATAAATAATTTCTACATTAGCTAATGTTTATGCGAAAACGACTGTATGGGATAGGTGAAATTTAACAATGTCGTAATGTAGTGAATATGGAAAGTAATTATCAGGGAACAAGATTCAGAGGATCTACATAAAATTGAAGTGCCCCGATGTAAATGTTATACTAAATCTGAGGATAATACATATTGGTGTATATCAATCTTGTGGTACAAAAGTTAAGGATATACATGGCTTGGGGTTTGGAAGATATTAACATGAACATGACCACAATCAACAATAAGGTGTATATATGCCAAAACGTCTTTCAGCAAATGGTTTTAATTTGAAATATTTTTACGATTGCGACAAGAGTCAAAAAGTAGTCAAAAGGTTGTAGACCCCTCCACAACAAGAACAAACAATCAAACATATCCACCATAATTCTTGTCCGTCGTTTAGGTTTTGTCTCACGCCCAACTAAAAACTAAAGTTTACTAATTATCTACTACGTATCACCTTTTCTTTGAAGACAAAATTATTAAGAGGTAAATTTCAACGTTTCTCACTTTCGTTACACAAATGATCACCACAAATGACGTTAAAATCAATTGAAATTACAATATTCTGCAACCCTGCCAATACAATTACACTATTCAAAGAATAATATAACTTAAAATTTTCAAGTTGTAAATACTAAGTTTTTCGAAGTGAAGTTGTAAATACTAAGTTAACAACAAAAGGCTTTAGTTTAAATTTTCATAACAATATAGAAGTATAATATTGTAATGAGAATGAACAATAATCTCATCGAATCTACATGACTATTGCAGAGTACTGAGTACGTATATATATACTTGGGGGGAAATGTGATTAAGGTGATTAAGTGTTGAGACAAATCCATCAAACGTCTTTGGATTCCTTCCCACCAAAGTGAGCCGAACACGTGGTCCGAAACTACAAGCTATGATATCATCATACTGTACAAGAAAAGAAAAAAAAGTGAGAGAATAATGAATTCCTTTGGATTTTAGTTCTCAACCACCACCAAATGCATATCCATTGTTTTCCGTTTATCAATCTCAAATTCATGAATTCATTTCTCTAAAACCAAAACTTTCACAATAATCTCACAAATTAATCAAAATTAAAAACCAACAAATTTTCACTAATAACAACTACATGCAAAAAGAATATCCATTAAAGAAGCTTCATTGTTTGACATCTAGAGACTGAGAATTGAGGAGGCATTTAGGCATGGCTAAGTAGGATGGTGTATGATCTCCGGCCATCACGACGACGATCTTCTCCTCCATATCAAGTGGTTTAATCCTAGTTGCAATCGAGTCTTCGAAAGCGCCATCCATGGAAGAAGAAGAAGAAGAAGAGAAGGCATTGTTCGTGTTAGTCTCAGTATTCTTTCTGAAGGAGCAGAAGAGGATGACCAAAGCAGCTACGACAAGGGCCACCATTGCCGCGAGCCCTAAACAAAGATATGCGAGTGATGAATTCGACGAGTGGTGGCGGATGGCTGCCGGAATTGGGCTCTCTGGTGGCTTCATTGTGGTGCCTGAGTACTGTGTTGGTTGGGAAGTGGCTCTCAATTATGAAGAGAAGTTGTAGAGAATTAGTTGGAGTTGTAAGTGGTTCTTATAGGTGAGTGGATAAGAAGAACATGATGCCATCAAGTCACAATTGATTGAGGAATCTATGATTTCTGTGGGTTTGTTTTGCAACTTCCACTACCACACATACTGCATACAACTACTCTCTAACCGACCCCTCCAACCCATGTAAATTTTAACTGTAATTACATTTGCCTGCAGTAAATTGAATTACAAACAATAAAAAGTTAAAATGTAAAATCTAATCACAATTTTATTGAAGTACAAACATCAAAATTGTAAACTGTAAATTGTAAATTGCTCAAATCACATGGATTGGAGGGGATCCAAGTCTCTCCCTAACAATCTAACTCCAAGTTCTTTATAACTTCATCTGAGATCAAATCCAAACATGTAAAATACTACGTTGGAATTTAAGTAAAAATGTAATTTTTTTTAAAAACACAACTATCGTTGGTAAATAAACAAGGCGAAAACTCTATTTAAGCACTTGATATGCAAACGTTTGTATAGGCAAAAGAATTTCTGAATTAATCTAAAATTAAGATTGTTAGTATTTCATCTTAATTCAAAAGCAATAAAAGCAAAGGTTTACAGTTTTATTTTTATAACAACAATAATAAAGTTGAAATAAAAGAAATATCTTTGTAGCTTGAAAAGTTCAAACTATTCAAAAGAGAATTCAGCCATCTGAAAACAAATTAATGTTGCTATCCTTTTTTGCTAAAAGATGACTTAAAGAGGACAAACTAAAGTTGATCAATGAAGTGCACGTAATATAAATACTTTAATAATACAATTGAACTCAAATCGAACATTATTTAGCTAATTTTGTTGGAAATGTCATATTAAAGAAGCAGTTTCTCTTTCCTATCTCCCATCGGGTTAAGAAAAGTGGATGGGATGTTCAAATAAGGTTAGGTTGGAAGATGGAATAAGAAACTTCTTGCTTTTTCAGTTTGCCTTTTCTATCTAGTGCTGTTGTACCAGTAGAGTAGCAATTGAGTGTAAGTCTGAAGCAACATAATTTTTAGATTTTACTGAGAAGCACAATTTATAATTAGTTAAATAATTAATGCGTGGGCTTCAGTTACCTTTCTTTTCTTATTTACGTTTCAATCTTTCAGACGACTTAAATATCAGGTTTGGTCATATGAGTTTAAATATTGGTCTCTAGGTTGGATGTCTATCACCCAACCTTTGGTATGTAAACAAAGGCTTAGACTTCAGCTTAAATAAAATCGGCTCCGAGAGTTAACTATAAGAAACTTTACATGCAGAGGATTAATATTGTAGAATATGTCTAAGATTGAAACATACCTCACGCCATCGCCTACAGAGATCATCTCTAACCCCTTGTACGAACAAGAGTGAAAAGAAAAATAATGTTTTCTAAAACCAATAGTTATCTCTCAATGATGGTGGTGTTTGAAAAGTTAGATAACTCGACTTAAGTTCATCCCTTTGTATCCAACCTCTACTAACCATAGGAAGTGGCCCAGTCTTTTTTCATAAAAAAAACTACTAACACAAGAAGATAGGATAGATACGCTATAACTAATTGGGTACGTGTACACATATACAAGCAATACGCGATTACTACATGGATATACACGAATAAATAATTGGGTATTAACCCAAATATTAATTGGTAATAATTGTGTACACATAATAAGTGCTAAACGTGTAAACATGTATTGTCTTAGCGTGTACATGACATAACCTGTTTAGTATCGTGTATAAACATGTAAACACGATTATACACGATTATAAATAAATCAAATAAAAGTAAAGGTCCAACAACACAATTATTAAATGAATCAGATACAAATTTATAGTGTATAACGCCGTACAGCAGACATATCCCTTGTTAGTTCTTATACATGGATTTTTAAACATTTAGGGGGGGTTAGTGCCATCGGAATCTGGCGGAATCCGAGGGAAAGTAAAATGGATTCCGGTTGACTCCGAAAAAGTGGGTTGTTTGTGCACCGTGGGAAGGATTCCGTCGGATTTCGTGGTATGTATAAAAATTTCTTTGAGTTTTCTGTCACTTTGAAGTCGGAAAGCAACGGAAACTGACTTTTTTCGGTCGACCGTCAACCATTCGGTCCACCGAAATGATTTTAACGGACGACCGAACATATGTCGTTTCATCGAATTCGTAACTGACCCGTTCGGACGACCGATCTTGGTTCGGTCTTCCGTTTACGTTCACTTTGACCAATCACTAGAAGTCTCATTTCGGTCGACCGAAACTAGTTCGGTCGTCCGTTTTCCTTATCCAAACTGTCGGAATTCTTATATTATGATTGATTTTCAGGGGGCGCTGCCCCCTTGCAACCCCCGCCACCTCACCGGATAGGTGGAACGCCGCTCGCTCACCGGGGAGCGAGATCCCCGACCGACCTGTCGTAGTGGACATAAGGAAGTATGAGTAAACAACAGAATTTCCCCTTGTCCAAATAACTTCCTAACACATGCACAAACAACAGAATTCAGTCAAAGGGAAATTGTTTTCCACTGGATTCTGTTTTCTTCTGCTTTCCCGTTGACTCCGAAAATCATTGTCATTGTGATCGGGAACATACCCTTATTTTATTCACGAATCATTCTCCGTGAGGGGGGAATTATGTCGGCCCAGGTCCAATTAAAATTAGTTTTAAAAGTAAAGGCCCAGAGGTTCACGTCCTAGAAAATGGGTTCAATTAGTGATTATACGATTCACTGTTACTTCCTGCCTTAATTAACATTAGTAGTACGACTAATGTGAACTTTTTTTTTGGAAATAATGCAATAATTTTATTAATAGAAGAGTTTATGTAAACAAATAAGCTCAAAATTTTTATTAAAGGGAGCCAAACCGTTGTTCGAGAAGGGTGACGAGTGACGACGGATTGGAGAGAACCATTTGAAGCGTCCCCAATTCAAATGGGGCCATGACATTGCTAAAGTATTATAGAGCTACCCTTAGTCTGTTTTAAATATAAATTTCTATGAAACTTAGTTCTCTTAATAATAACCTTTTTTGCTCAAATATCCTCAGAAAGCTCTTATGTATCCTTTTTCTATAAGTAGCAGATATGCTCTAAAATCCATTTTTCATAGACTATAATTGGTTTCTAAAATTCCATACTTATTTCCCTGCTCAAAAGATCTTACGGTTTATCGTCAAGTTATTCTTCCTCGTTAATGAAGTTCAAGTAATATGAACGTTGGAACTAATCAAATAAGGTTCTATTTGCGCCATAAAAGGTTTTACTCAAGGAACTTGTCAGTGGAAGAATATAGGTAGAACGATTATCGAGTACTGACAATTGGTGATGCACATAGATATCGAACTTCAGGATTTAAATGTTGTAGTTGGCTTTACAAAATTGTTGTAAGTACCTTAAATAGGCAGTTCACTGTATTGTATGTCAACTAGATTTGTCTGCTTTATACTATTCTCAAAGCTAGCTTTTACAGAATATGTCGTGTTTGACGTTCTTAAAGTTTAGAGCCCATCAACAGGATTTCTGAGATCTCCAGGTTCACAAACAACTGTGTTTCTTTACTTACAGTTAATGTAACATCCCGAAACAGCAGAAATTTAAAAATTTAAACAATCAAGAGATTACTCAGATAAAATCATCAACGGGAATGTTACTCATATAAGTCAACAGTCGGTGCACAATTAATAAACCAGAGTTTGTCAAAAGACGTGATTACAACAATACAATAAAAGACAGGTAAAACAATCACGACGACCTCGAAGAGTCCGATGAGGATCCTGGCCCCAAAATGTGTGTGCCCGCTGTCACCACCCGACAGAATCTACTGCGGTCCTGAAACATAAATCAAACAACGATGCCTGAGTTTCCCATTAGGAAACCCCGTATGCCAAGCTCACCTATATGCATGCAATAGTACGGTAAATGAACTTATCATACTAGTAGCATGTCATATTATATCTGCAATGCATCAAATCCCTTCAAGGGTAAACGGGACATCAGTCCAACAACAACGACCCTCAACAGGGTCCACAAGGACATCCGTCCAGCAACAACAACGGGTCTCCCTAGGAAACCTATTGTAGGCACATACAGTCTTACGGACAGCACGCGATGTGTCCCCCCACACGCGACTACACGAGCCTAAGGGATCGGTGAGGAGCGTCCGCACTTCCACGCAAGGAAACACGTGGTCTACACCACCTTCGACGGAGTCGTAGCCCGGTCGGTCAACATCGCAGGATAGGTGCCCAATCGGGGATCATCGCTGGCACAACACCAGCGACATTGCCGGCACAACATCGGCGGTACAACATACGTCCGGCACAACATCGGACGGCACAACCACAAGCCGGAACATCGTCGGCACCATCATCGCCGGCAAAAACCTCGGCGGCATCGCCGGCACAACCTCGGAGGTACAACATACGTCCGGCACAACATCGGACGGGTCCAGACCGTAGTCTGCAGGGTCATCATGCTCCACGAGCCATGCGTCACACGCATTGGGATCCGTGATCCCTCAGCTCTGTTACTCATCAGAGAGTAAGGCAACAACACGTCACACCACGTCCGATACGGAGGTGGCACGACCCAAGTGTCCACACTCTTCCACACGGCGGTCCCCGGGCGGTACGAGCACGTACCCGCCGTCACCTCACGGCTCACGTTCTAAGCGAGGACACGGGTTTCCGTGAACAGAGTTGACACGATCACAAGACCATGAATTCGGTTCTGCACACAAACGGTCGACCGAAAAATCCTAACCGGTCGACCGTCCCCAATAGGTTTGGTCGACTGAAAGTCTACAATGGTCAAACTATTCTACGCGTCACTTAAGTCCAAAAGGTCGAACAAAAGTCTAAACCGGTCGACCGAACATGAGGTCAAAATCCGGAGTTGGTTAAAATCAACAAGACTATTCGGTCGACCGACTCAGGGGTCTCGGTCGACCGAAAACTACCAGGGTCATCCTAATAGTCTACGTCATATAACGGTCGAACAATATACATAAATCGGTCGAACAGCATGCATAAACATCAAGTACACTTAAGTTCTGGTCGACCCCAAAACAAGGGACGGTTGACCGAAAACCGACAGTAGGCCTCCAACTCACCAGCACATAAGCAACCGGTCGACCGCCACAATGGCATCGTTCGACCGATGTTGGTTAAACTCGGGCAAAAAGGTAAAACCGGTCGACCGCCCGAAGGTACCGGTCGACCGTTGGTCGACAGCAACCTCGCACCAGCCGAGGGTTTTACGTCGTTTCTCGTTGCCGGCGAGGTCTCCGACCTCCCGCGACCGACCCAAACTTCCCACCAACGTGGGGAACAACAAAACCAAACTAATAAGTCGGCATACCTCGGGAAGGAAATCAACGACGCCCGCCGGAGAACCCACGAACCCAACTCCGATCCGCGACCGCACGCGTACCTCCTCACACACCAACCTCCGCGCCTCACGTCGGAGCAACCTCCACGCCTCATGGTCGCCGAAAGAGATGAAGAAAGGGTGAGCGAATGCAAGAGTGAGAGAGGGAGTGAGAGATGGGTGTGGTTTTTCTCTCCAACCAAGCACAAAACCCAACCAACCCATCACCCTACACTCCTACCCCATCACACCACACAGCGAGACACTATTCCCCTCCTCTTCCCCATGCTAATCCCCCACTAAACCCGGGATTAGCCACTAAGCAGGGTTAGGGGCTAACAGTTAAGCTTCTACTTTGTGCAAAAACTATTTTCGCAAGGTAATGCCAATAGTATAGAGTCATAAATTGATCATAGAAAACAACTAATTCAGATAGTAAAACACAAATGTAGGAAACACTTATGATGCTCTTCATGAAATCTTAACAACTAAGTTGCAAGTTGGTATTTGGACAAGCATCAGTTGATTAACATATAAGACATTAACTAACAGTTAATGCTTATAACTATATTTCAAAAATATGTCCAAGTTTCTAATTTCTCCTACTCTTTTCTGTCGATAGTATTATTGGCATGCAGAAAACAACAAAGGGAGTGTTGATATGAAGATGCATGAAAAAGTGCAGAATGTGGGACATGGAAATAAAAACTTTAAAGTAGAATCAATGGAAGCTTTTGCACTTTTATTGCAAGCCTCAGATGGTCTGGAATTGTCTGCTGTGTGGCGAGGATTGAAAGATGCCAGTGTTCTAAAAAGCAAATCTTATTTTCTCCATTTCGATCCTCGGTAAATTGCTTTCAACTTCCTACACACCACACAATATGCTCCCCACTTAGACTCTAGTGCAACAGATTTTTTGTTCTTTTTTTTAAGGTAACAATGACAGCAAGAGTGAGTAAGCGGAATTATTCAACTGCGATATGCTCGTTATCGTCGCACTTTGCTACTCAGTACTCATCTGTCTAGAGGTCTATTCAAAGGGAGGTGGTAAACAAGAAGATGGAGGGAGTGATTCGCGAAAAAAGGATGATATGTGGGACAGGCCTTTGAGAACTTTCAAAGATAGACTTGATTGGCTTTTGCGCTTTTTCGAGCTCGGATGAGCAGGAGATCACTTCTGTTTATTACGGATGAAAATACGTGTGAAGGGCTCTTCCAAAAAGACCTTATTTCTTGCTTCAATCTCGATCGTTTCAGGGATATAAAGATGAATGAGAGCCTTGAAAAAAGCGCATTCTTAAGTGGCTTGCTAGGCTTTTGTTATGTCCTACCTGATTGAGATATTGTAATCAAGCTTTCAGGAAAAAAATTAGATCGATGTGGAGAAGGACATGAATGAGTGTTCATCGAGAAGTATCCCATTGGAGCACGAATCTGTCCATTTCTCATTGAAGGGCCCGAAAGCCGGATTCGAACGATGTAATTCATATTATTCACGTGATATTGGCTTGATTGCTGTGGCTTGTAGCATCCGATGTGAAAAAACCATCGGAATAATTAAAGATCATCGATCCACGATGAAATTGGAATGTATCAAATCTGTAATTTTCTCAAGGACTTATGGCTCCCAGAGCTGATCCATAAAGTTGAAACTAGTGGGGAAAAATATTCTCGTATGCAGTGGTCAGAAAAGGAAAAAGGGAATTGGCGAAGAAGGCCAAATGAAAATATTCTTCCTTCGGTGAAACCCTGTTCTGAGGTAGTGTCAGAAAGGGATACTACCCCGGAGTCGAGGGACCCCAATCTAAAGTTAAGAAGCACTGAATGTGTTGGTAGATGGATTGATTCCATTTGGCATTTGCTGAGTTTGTTACCTTTCACGAAACGGAAAGATGCGGCGAGCTTTTTCTTGGAGATAAGTTCCAAAAGCCTCTGCACTTTTTTCCAGCTTTGCGCTTTTGTATCGCATTCTGGATCCTCAAAAGACCGATGTGGGTGAATTGTTCACCGGTGGGGTTGATGTAGAGGCGGGTTTGAAGTACTTTGAACACGTCAAGAACCTAATACATCGCACCTAGATTTCAACAATCGCGGATACTGAGAAAATACATAGGCATGAATAATCTGAAGCAGGGTTTATCGTGCGTTTATATTACCCAATACGAATATTGATGGTAAAGTTCGCTTATGCTTTCTTTTGAATTGAAACTGCATGCCATTGTTCTATCTATCTATCGTAGAGTTAATCTAAATGTGAGTTTAAATATATTTTTTCGCCTAACTTTTCCTTTCAAGAGGAACTGATAAATACAATTTGAGGGGCTTTTGGAAACACAAGAAATTAATATGTTTTCTGAATGTGTAAGCATTAGCGTTCTGATAACACATTAAGTCGATATGAACATAATAAGAGATTTGTATACCAAAGTTTGTACTGTAATTTTCCTCAATTCTTTAATGCATACTTATCCATGGAAACGGTTTGAATTTCAAACACTAAATATGGGTATGTTTGTGCTTTAAATTTTTAACTACTACAAGTTTGATTTTCTTTTTTCATAATCGCATACTTGGATACTTCTGCGGTACCATATAACTATCGATCATGCTATGATCCATCACTTTGTGTTCACCAAAAATGTAGCTGCAAATTAACATCTATTCAAAAAGCATATTTGGGTTGTTGCGATTAATACGAGTATTTACACAGAGAAGAGTCTTCTAATCTTCATACTTGTAGCATCGATCTCCATATTTTTAGCAGGACCAATACAAAACAACAACAGAACTAGAAGGAAGACACTACAGAATAACTGTATGAGTCAGAGGAAATAGAAGCTGAGAACATCTGATCCACTTCGACCTCCACCTCCGACCGCTTCGCAAACCGCCCCTTTATCCGGGGACGGGTCTCAGCGTACGCCTTCCGGGAGGCATACCGAATTGTCTTCTCGAATTTCCTCATTTTCCTCTTCTCCCTGTACCTTAGCACACGCGCTTCGCGATCCATGGGACTGAATTGGGGTTGGATTGGATAAGGCGGGCCCGAGAAAAGGTCGATCGTTCCCTTGGACGGCCTTCCATGGGAATTCGCAACCGCAGTAATGGTGGAGTCAGGCACTACGCTTGCATCTAGCGACGAAAACGATACCTTGAAAATCATAGGGGTCCAAATTAAGATCAATAACAAGTTCAAAATTTGAAATTGGTTTGGACCAAAAGAGAGTGATGGGAGGACTCACACAGTGGCTTAGGGAATCAGTTGTGTAACAGAACTCCGATTTTGGTGCCAAATACTCCAACTCAAACCGGAACTCCTCTTCCTGCCTCTGCAATTGGGGATTCGTGTCGATCTCGGTCGTATACCGTGCTGGCACGATCCCATCGCGTGCCTCTAGATTCGGGTTGTAGACATGCTCGTGGTTTTGAGTCTCACAGCAAGAGTTGTACCCGCGAAGATCGAGGAAGTCGTCGATTTCCTCGCTCAATAAGAAGCCATTGTTAGCGTTTTTTACCTTCCACTGATTGCTAGACTCTCCACCACCACCACTGTCGTTGTAAGCCTCGTGTCTCAAAACATCCCCTCCCCTCGTCCGGCGGCCCATGGCCACCTCCTCGGACGAGAGAGGCAGGATAGGCACCCGATGATGCCGCCTGGCAAGAGGATTAGCCGAATGAACCTCGGCATCGCACGCCGCGCACAAAGCGGCTGCGTCAGCCTTGCAAGTGATCTCAGCCGGCACCTTCTCGCACGCATCGCAAATCCAAACACGCTCGTGGCGCGACGCCACGCAATTCGCGGCATGAACCCTAGCATCACAGTCGACACACAAGTAAGCGACGTCGGCCCGGCAGTAGACCGAGCACAGCTGGGAGCGGCAGGAGTCGCAAGGACGGGGCAAGCGGGGGCCGGAAGTGGCCAAGAAAGCCCCTTCCATGTTCACAAAGAATTGGAATTGGAATTGGAATCGGAAGAAAGTGTGTTTGGAGGGAAGGGGTGGAAGGTTGGTAATAACGGTTGTGGGCGGGGCACTGTGGAGAATCCTGTGTCTGACACGTGGAGGGCGGCTTGTGGTTCTGGATTGCTTGTGTTTTGGAACATCTGTCTTCCCCCATGTGGGACCCTCTTCGAAACCTTTTGGCATCTCTAAGTTGTCTTCCAGGATGGGCCCACACCATGTGGGAGGATCGACTTTTGTTGCAAAAAAATTTACTCGAGTGCTAATTAATTCATATTGTTTTTTTTTCGATTTATATGCTCTGTGTACGTTTTGATCGTTAAGTTTCGTTTCTGATCTTCCAGAATTTCTCCGCACCCACCACTACTGTGTGACAGGTGTTCTCTGACTCCAAAGAATGACTCTGTGACAGGCAATGTTCAGAAATACGGTCCGATGACGTCACCTGCAGATGTAGAGAAATACGCATCGCATCTTCCCGATGTGTTCACCCTCATCGCATCGAATCTGTATCTCGCATTTCTGAATATAGGTGACAGGTGGGGTGGCATGCATGGCTACAAAAATACACTTTAAGAGAATAATCTTTCATCGGAGAAATCGTGAACTTTCTCTTAGGTTATAACTTGTGGGTTTCTTTACTAATAATCACTTGGTTTTCAATTATATACCCTCGCTTTTACCCAACTAGTATTTTCTCCCTTGTATTTTGAATTTGTAATAGGTATACATCAATTGGATTTTATCCTCCTTGGATTTTAGATTTTGCCTAATTAAGTATGTATGGATGTTTGAACACTTAGATTTTTCCCATGATGTCCTACAAATTATGCTCCCCTAAGTTGAAATACTGACACCACCCTTGGCTGTAAATCTAAATTGGAATTGGGCCACTTTGACGGAGTTTGAATCGACGAAATAAGGGGCTTAGGTTCCGTTTGTTTGGAGCACTTATTATTAGTTCTGAAATTTATTTACTAAGAAGACTAATTCATGATTATATGCGTGATGTCTGCTTTAGTTTGGTATTTCCTATCGAATTTGAGAAAAAAACATTTAAAATGTAATTTTTACGGCATTCAATGTCTTCGGTTGAATCTGATATAATATTGTTCGAACTTTTGAAAAAGGGAACACTACTAATCGAAGAGACTTTATTTTAGTCAACTCAACACATTTCAGAAATTCAGTATGGCTTCAAATAATTGAGGATGTTCGTTTGGAGAGCTACTTTTGCAGAAATTCTTCTATTAGTTCTCATAACATTAGTTAATTACTTATAATTCCATTCATAATTTCTGTATTGATTTTCCCTCTTCGATTTTCAATTTGCATACAAACTTGTTTAGCCCATTTGAGGTCCACTAAAATAGTTGAACCAATCAAGATCGAATTCAGCACACCTATATGCAAGAATCTTCAATATAGCTCGCATTTGGTCACGAACAATCGTAATTCCAAAATATAATTAAATAAATTTAAGTCCTTGACTTGGAGATGTGGCACCTCTATTAATACTACGCGCGATGATAGAAAAAAGTCCGAAAAGTAGATTCTATGCCCATCTACAAATTATTTCATGTGGAACATTAGTTGTTACGCGCGTGGAATAAACTTTTTTATGATACTCTCCAATTATTTGGTCATACAACTCGTAGATGTTTGTTTTTTTATTAACGGGTGATAATGGATTATTACTTGCCTAAACTTGTACACTTCTAAGGTCAGCACTGGTCACTCTTTCGTAAAATTCTTTGTATTTATAAGAATAACTAATTTCCGTTTAATTTCCTGTCAACCATCAAAAGACCGACCTGAAAGTTAAGCAGACAACTTTTCTTGATTACAATTAACCATGATTTAACCAGTGAAGATGGATTGTCCAAAAAAGTGGGCATTACAGCTTTTCTTGGAATGATATTGTGGAGCAATTAATATAGAATTTGTTGGATGTTGTTGCAGAATAATTTTCTTTTGGACAAAAATATTATCATGATGTTTTTTTATTGACTAGTATTAGTATGCTCTATGAGTTATGACCATATTGAACTTCATTATTCTTTACTGAACAAAACTAGAGAAGAAGTTCATGACTCTTACATTATTCATTGCTTCCAACCACAAAAGGTTATCCTATTTTAGGGTTAATTACAATTTGCCCTCCGCAATTTTGCCTTGGTATCACTTTGCCCCCCTGAAGTTTCAAAGTTAACAGTTACCTCCCCTGAACGTGTCAATCCGACCCAAATTCCAACCATATCCGACCTCCGTTTCGATCCAAACTTTCACGTAAATATAGGTTTAGGAGTGTATTAGGGTTACAACAAAAAAAATTAGGAAACAAATCGTCGAATGTGTGTTAAATAATGAGTTTTTGAAGTTCAAGGGGGCAAAGTGTTACAAAATTAAAGTTCAGGGGAGGTAACTGTTAACTTTGAAACTTCAAGGGGGAAAAGTGATACCAAGGCATAGTTCAGGGGGGCAAACTGTAATTAACCCTTTATTTTAGCATTCATTCATCTAATCTAAAAACTACACAAGCGCTCGCGTGTTTCAAAGTTATATTCTTTCGTTTTCAAATGTGGATAGAAATTCTCGTGCCCTAACAAGGAGCTTCATGGGTGGTGAAATGCTTACTCAGCGAGGGTTGTCCGTGAGCAAGGAGTTGTAAAAGTAAGATCTCGGACTGAAAAGGAGATTAAAACAGTGAACATTTTAGGGTCTTACGAAAGGTCATGCGATTTGTTTTGCAGATAACAAAATGAGAAGAATGATTTTTATATAAGAAAACGTATCATTTAGATGGACATTGTAGGAAACATTCAGAGGAATCACGTCTTATATATGACGGACCAATAAGCCTAATCATGTCTTTAAGTTCTGGGCTTACATACATGATTTCCTAACTTCTTAGTTGATCAAGAACAAGAATCAATAGTGAAGATTAAATAACTGGATCTATTTCTTTTTTAGCATGGATTGATCTCTTCTTCAGCCAAAACTGAATGAAAATTTTGGCATTAGACCTCATTTTACAAAAGGAGTCCATTGCAACTTACTATTAGTCAACTACTCGATCATAAATCAAATTAAACCACACTACTATAAGAACATGTTTCACTGATGGATATATATCCATCGGTGAAATATATGTCGGTGTTGTTAACTGTGCACCGATGGATAGCTTTCATCAGTGTAGTTTACATCGACGGATACTCTCACTAACATCGACGGAAAGGTTATGTCAGCTTATATTTTCGTAGTATTCTTAGAACCAGAAAGTTACACCAATGGATACATACTACTGTATTTTTCAGATAAAAAAATCCCCAGTAAAATATAAAAAATCATGTGAAAACAATCACCGACAATTGTGTTCCCCTACATCGACAGATATGTCCGTCAGTGTATGTTGTTCTAAGATTCGCCGGAGGATATATTCCATTGGAGATTATTTCAAAAACCGTCCGTTACGAACTTAATAAGTTTATCTTCACCGACGGATATGTAAAGAAACATTGATGGATAACTTCTGTCAGTGATTGTTTTTATCAGGAGCTCGAATCAGACTTCCCCTTCACATTCTTCTTCCTCCCCTCAAACCTTAAGTCGCCACACCTCCTCCTCTCCTGACTCCTCCTCGTCGACTGGCCTGACTCCTCGTCGCCTCGTTGTCGCACGGCTACATCCCATCTGTCTCTGTCGCACGTCCTCCTCCTCCAACCCCAACCACCTCCTCCTCCTCGACCTCAACTACCCATGACCCCACAACAGCCTCCAACCACAACTACCTCCCCCGACCCCAACCCCAACCTCGGCCTCCTCCCTGAGACTCCAGCCTCGTCTTTAGGCCGACCCCAACCTCCTCCCCTGAACCTCAGCCACCTTCTTCCCCCAACCCAACCCTACAACCACTAAATTTAATTTACATTTTTTAGATCTAAGTATTTTTTATTATAAATTAATTAGAATTTAGTTGTTATTTGTAGAATTAAAGTAGTGATTTTGTATGATAATTAGTTTAAATTTATGATTATGTATGATTGAAGTTGTGAAATTATATTTTGAATCATTTTTTGATTAATTAGATCTATTTTGTGGATTTGTTAGATTTATTTTGTTAATATTGTGGATAGTTAGTTGGATTTCGAGGTTTTGGATTTTGAATTGGAGGTTCAGGTGGACATGGTTTGAGAGTGGAGATTTGAATTGGGTAAGAAGTGGTTTTGGGGTAGGTTTGAGGTTTTAAGGTGGTGAGGACTAAGAAACACTAGAAGAACGAGAATGAGGATCGAAAGTTTGAGTTTTGGTGTGCTGGTTGGGGTTGGAAAGTGGAGTTCTAAATTGGGTAGGAACTGGTTTTGGTTTTCTTTTGGCGGCTTGTGGGGGAATGTTGAGGTTTTTTTGGTTAAGGTTTGGAGATGGTTAAGTTGTTGATTGCAATAGTGGAGAACAATATACATGATGTGAATGTGAAATGCAATCAATATCAAAATATGTGGACATTTTCTTGTCAATATGGGATTTGAAGATTTATCTAGATCAAATTTTTAAGGGAGGTTAATGTCGAATTTTTAATAAAATTTAATGATTATTGTTGTTAATAACAGATATTGATACCCGACCATCAAGTATTGAGTTGGATGGAGTTGAATTGAGTTGAATAGTGCGAACGTGGAAAGGTTGCAGCCATCGAGATAATCCAAAACCCAACATAGCATACAAGAGTTAAAACTTACTCACATACACACTAGGTTTCTTGTAGAAGTCGTACACAAAATTTCACATCAATTGGACTTCAATAGATCACCCAAACCTTAGCCGAAAAATCACTTAAAACCAAACCTACATTTCTTATGCTAACGGTCGACCGAACAAGTTCTCAATTCGACCTTTTATAATAGACTCCTTCAGTGTATTTTCCTAGCTCCACTGGTCGACCGCTTTTGACCTTTCGGTCGATCGTGTCCGTAATTTCATATGGTCATTATTCTTGTCGTATTCATACAACAGTCGTATTCATATAAATCCAACCTACCCCTAATATACATTTGGCCACCGGTTGAACGATGAACTTAAATCGGTCGACCGGTTGAACACTTCTATTGAGCCCAAAAGTCCATATTTTCAGTCGAAGCACCTTTCGTTCGACCGATTACCTTTACCCTGGGCAAAACTCCGTGAACGGTCAATTGTCTCGTTGTTTGTTTCGACCGAGTGTTCATGGCACTTTCTGGACTCCATTCGGTCGACAGGTTACCTCAATTTGGTCGACTGTTGAGGGACAAAATTGTGAATCATGAATTTCTATCTTGTGTATCTTACACATCAATCAATCAATCATTTCCCAAAGGTTAGAAAACTTTAGGAGCTTATAAATAGAGGATCAAACACTTTGTTTAGACAACTATCATTCCAAATTGTCTCATACATTAGAGAGAAACCTCCCAATCCTCAAAGTCTTGAATTATACATTCCAAGCCTTAAACTTCCACATCTTTGATCATTTCCATATACTACTCAAAGCGTGCTCAAGTTAGAGAGTGTTGTTCCACTCATAAATTGTTGTCAAAGAAGCAAGGGTCTTGGTGAAAGCCCAAGACAAAGAGTAGAGACTTTGGTGAGAGCCCGAAGTGATCCCTCCCGGATTGTGAGAGGAGGAGACCAAGCTCGCGAGATTGTTCGCGGAGCAGATATTGAAGACGGAGGCGGAGCTCGCGGAGTCGAGCGGAACTTCCAAGAGAGAAAGTAGGTGGGAGGCCGAATCTCTATAAAAACTCCCCCGTGTTCATTGTGGTTTGCATTCTTCTACTTGTGTTTTATTTGTTTGTTTCCATTGCATCTATTGATTGAATCAAGTAGAGAATTAACTAAGTGATTAGATTAATTAGGGGTCATCGATCATTACAAATTTTCTGCTCGTGCAAGAAATATAGTAACACCAAGTGGGCGACGATAGGTGACATCATCGATGATGTTGTCATAAATGGTTTTGCTTGTAATTACGAGTAATGAGTTTTTCACGTGGAAAGTATTGCAAATTCGAGAGTGCAAGTAGTCACGACAACGTCAACACAACAAACAGAGATTGAGTCAAAAGAGGATGACGTTGACGACATAGAGGGGATGATACACGATGTGGGTGAAGGTTGTAACGTCATTGCTGATTTGTCAAAACCGAGGATCACAAAATATACTCAGAAGTTTCTCAACTACATGAAGGATGGAAATCAACTGTTGTATCCTAGATGCAAACCACAATTGATGAGATTATCAATCGTCATCAAAGTGTTTTTCTGAAGTGCACGAGTAGATGGTTGAACACTTTGTTTGATAAGTGGTTAGTGTACCAAACGCAATTACTTCGAGATAGAGCTTGTTTGCCGATGGATACAAATGAGACAAAGAAGTTGGTTGCCAACTTAGGATTTCATTATGAAAATATTCATATGTGCAAGAATCATTGCACGTTGTACTGGAAAGAGAATGAGAATGTCGATTCATATTTTGTGTGCGGAGAATTTCATTATGTAACCGAGCAGGGGGAAGAATGAAGTAGAAACTCAAATTGTTGGGGCATGAAAAGGCAAAAGAATTCCAATGGCAGTCTTGTGGCACTTCCCGCTCAAACTGAGGCTCCGCATGTTATATCTCACTACTGATATTGCTAAGTCGATGAGATGGCATGCGGAGGAAAAAGCAAGAGACAGGAAATTGTAGTCTGATTGATTCTAAATGTTGGGCTAAGTTGGAGAAGAAACATCCTTCTTTAGCTTTGGAAATAGGAAATGCCAGGCTAGGTTTGGTCGTAGATGGGTTTCAGCCAAGTCAGACGCAAGATAGTATCTGACCTGTAATGTAGTTGCCTTATAATCTCCCGTCATGGATGAATATAACGCATCAGTTCTTCATGATGTCGCTCATCACATTTATCTGAAGCATAGTGGCAAGAATTTATATTTGGGTCGCCGTTAGTGGCTTGATAAACATCACCATTGGAGGAGAAATAAGAGGGCATTTGAAAGAGGAACGTAGGGGTCCACCAGAATACAAATCTTGGGAAGTTGTTCTTGAAAATTTACAAAATTATTCTCTTGGTGTCGACAATAACTGGATTAAGAGAGGTACATTTTTCCAGTTACCGTATTGAAAAGATCTTCTAGTTTTGCACAATATTGATGTGATGTACACAGAGCGAAATGTGTGTGACAGTTTGTTGAAGATGATATTGATCCTAAAGGAAAAGAAAGATAATGAAAACTCATCAAGAGACAATGGGTATAAGAAGGAACATGCATATGGGTCATAATGTCGATGGCAAAATGATTTATCCACCTACTTCTTTCTGGATGAGCGTTGAAGAGACGATTTTTTAGTAGCGTTCTTCATTCAACGAAGGTGTCAAATGGGTATTCATCCAATATATCACGCTACATAAACCCAAAGAAGTGCAAGATTAGCTCATTACAGAGTCATGATCATCACATATTGATGCAAGTGTTGTTACCCTTGGCCATAAGAAAGAGTCATTGAATGAAAGAAGTGTTAGGATTTATGACCCTCTAATCAATAGAAAAATGCGGAATTAAAAATACTAATCGAAGGATTAAGGAAGAGACGATTGCCGACACCGGAGTTTAGAGAGGTTCGACACCCACACCCGGGTCCTAGTCCTCCTCGCAAGCCTCGCTCGATCCCCCGAGCCTCACTTACGGTTCCACTAACCGATCTCCGTTCCGGGCCGAGACCAACGCCGTTTACAACACCGAGCCTCGCGAACAACCTTGCCTCGCTCGTGTCTCCTCTCACAACCCGAGAGGGAGCTTCCTCGAAGCTTTACAACTTGGTGATTCTTGAATAAGGAATTGGAATCACAATCTAACTAACACTCTATACTTGAGCACACTTGGATATGATATGGAATTGGATATGCAAGTGGTGAAGTTTAGGCTTGAGTGTTGTGGATTGAGAGCTTGAAGATGGAGAGGATTTGGCTTTGAGTATTGGATAGATAGGAAGTGTTCAAGAACTTCAAAGCAACCAAATGAGGTCCTATTTATAAGCCTTCAAGCTCATCTAGCCGTTTGGGAGTTGGTGGGGAATGGACCAATGAGAAAGCAAGATGTGACTTAAGCTCGGCCAGAAATCGAGACAGATTCGGTCGACCGTTATCCACACGGTAGTCCGAAACATTGGTCTGAACAAAGAACTCGGTTGACCGATTATGTATCGGATCACCGTTCACCAACCTCCAGTAGCTTTTATCTATTTAGCCCTAATTAAATTCGGTTCACCGAAGTCCATTCGGTTCACCGTTCCAAGGTGGACAGTAGAATTGATTGGGCTCTGATCTACTCAAGTTCGGTTGACCGTGTATACTTCGGTATACCGAAGTAGCGCGGGAATTGCGCTGACAAAGCGTGGGAGATTGGTTTACCGATAACGGTCAAGTTAAATAGCCGTTGGTCTCCTAAAGCAATATGATTCGGTTGACCGAATGAAGTTCGGTGTACCGAATATGGATAAGTCAATTTGGCTTTAGGTCAAGATTTAAATACGACCGTTGGAGCAAAGTCCAAAACCGGTCCAGGCTAATTCGGTCTACCGAAGGCGGTTCGGTATACCGAGGTGGTTATTCCAGGGAACACCTAAAGGATTCTACACGGTTGACCGCAAGGTGTTCGGTGGACCGAACTTTACAAGATTCGGTTTACCGAGAAGGGGTCGGTTAACCGTGGGGATACGGGACAGAATCCTAATGTGCTCAAGTTTACATTAATCCTAAGGACTCAAATTATACTAAATTACATATTGGTCCAAAGCTTGATTACATGTCTTGAGTCTTTATCTTCTTGTCCCCAAGCTCCTTAGCTTGATTCTTCATCAACCTATTAAGAATATCGCAAGTACACGAATATATATGCAATGCATGTATTCATGTTTGCTTACTTTGATTGTCTAGGTTGATTGAATAAATATAGATTAAGATTAGATTACTTAATCATCAAAACTAAATAAAGATTAAGGCTAAAAAGCCAACAAGAAGTTCAACAAGCAGTCATTAACTTGAGTCAATTTTTTCGCACTTTGTGTTCAAAAGTAAATATCGTTGAAAATTTTGAACATTTAGAAAGACACATTGGTATTATTTTATGCCCGTTGGAGATGATATTTCCACCAAGTTATTTTGATGTTATATTGCATCTGTCAATTAACCTGGCTTGGGAGGCACGATTGGTAAGTCTGATGTATTATCATTATATGTACCCGTTCGAAAGATATATGAACATATTAAAATCTGATGCTCGAAATAGAAATAGATTGGAAGGATCAATTGTTGAAGGTATTCTCGTTGAGGATTGCACGACCTTTTGCTCTAGATATTTGAAGAGTATAGATAGTTTTTAATAGGCCTTGGAGGAACGATGGAGGTTAAAGATCCTTGGTAATGGTGGAATGATTGTTCTGGACATTGTTGATCTAGAGAAAACTCATAATTGGGTGTTGAATAACACCGCCATTATTGATGAATATCAAGAGTAAGTGAGCAAAAGTATTATTACTTTGTCATATTTATTTAATGTGATTATTTCATCGTTAACAGTGAAATTCAACTCTTACATGCGCTTCAACCTTTACAATGTCCTCATGGGAGTAGGAGTACGTCGTAATCGACGACAACTATCGAATGCACGACATAAGAACTTTAGTGATGGGTTCAGAGAGATTGTTCGAAATGAAAACACTCAAAGTGTTGAAGTCCAAGAACTTGCTCAAGGTCCCAACATCGTGGCAAGGAGGTATTCAGGATATTTAATCAATGAGTTTAGGGTTGGCCCAGAGGAAAGTGAGTCCAATGGAAATCCCAAAATTGTCGAATATTTGTGAACGCCACAATAAAATGTTACTCGATTGCACAAGATAACAATATTATCAGTGCACCGGTTACTACTTTGGTGTATTGCAAGACATAATTGAACTTCACTCCTACGGTGATGTGAAATATGTTTTGTTCAAGTGCAAGTGGTATGACCTTCTTGGTCGGGACAATACAACTAGAAGCGATGAATATGGGTTCACGTTGTTAACACGAATAGATTTCTGAAGCCGGAAGAACCATTTGTACTTACACCCCAAGCACAACTTTTTTTGTTGGAGAGCCCAACAAAAGAGTAAGCAACGACCAATGGTTAGCAGTTGTGTGAATTTTCTTGAGGGATTTATATAGCATGGACGATAAAGCATCTGAAGTTCCTGAGTATGGTCGAGGAAATCTTGTACAAGATAGAGTCCAATTAGACAATATTAATTTGGTAGATTTTTTATACCAAATTTAGAACCACTAGTGGAGTAGTGTACATTTTAACATCTACGACTACGAATGTAATGACGAACCAAATGTCTGAATTATTTGAATTGTAGTTTATAAAAAAAATTATGTGATTGATGATAAAATACACTACTTTGGAATTCAGGTATGACTGGACGTCAGTCTTCACCACCGCACCATGTACCTGAGATAGGTTGTGATAGGTGTAGACGTCGACGACGTCAGGAGAATGATGCCCCAATAGTTGATAAAAGTTAATTAAAATAAAACATTTGCTTATGTGAAATGTTAAGTTACACTACAAACAAGTGTAGCCAGCATGAGTAGGGGTTGTGGTTCCACACAACTTCTAGAGGATTGAAACTCGAAAGTTCTCGTTAAGATCAAGTTTACTCGGAGGGCGTCCTGAAAGAAAAGAATGTGTAACACTTCCAGAACTTCATTCGGTCAATAGCCAGGAGGACACACATACTTTCTCCTCGTTATTTTGGACTAAAGATTGGTGCCAAAGAACGACAATGATGTGACATGACAATAGTTAATGTTATTATTACATATGCACATGAGTTATATTATTATTTATTTGAATTGAATACTTAGTTGATATTTTTACAGACACACTTGACGGTTCCAGAGGGGTTCAGGGCCAGGATTAAGAGGTCTCTGAACACAAAATGGAAGAAAATAATATCAACTATACATTGATGTGGAAATTCTGGAGACAAGAGAATAGAGATTGGCGTTCAGATCGTCACATATTTTTATTGAGGATTGGTCCACTCTGTTGGACTACTGGTCCAACGAGGCATTCAAGGTACATTTATAATATCTTTTAGTTAATTTATATTCAATAGATGAAAAAATTAATGAATTTGTATCTTTGGTGATGCAGAAGAAGAGCGAGACCAACAAAAAAATGGCAAATTTAATCATACCGCATCAGTGTGGTACAAAGTTTGTTGTGCGACACAGGGATAATATAGTAATACATTATTTTCAAATTGTAAATTCTTATAGAGTCAATACATTTTTTATATAAACTAAGATAATTGTTAGTCTCAATGTATTGCAGATTGTGGAAAACCTAGTCGTTCCGGAGTCGACTCATACAGATATGTACATTCGACTACATGACAAGAAGAAGCCAGAAGCAGCAGTCGTCATTGTAAGTTTAAGATCATTATTGGTTTTCAATTACTTTATGTTGTTGGGTTGCATTCAATTATGATTTTTGATATTTCTATTTGCAGGAAAATTTATAGACTCTACGATGATGGTGAGACGAGCTCTCAGTGCTCCATCACTTCAGCAACTGCAGTCGAGGATCCGGTCGGAACACTTCTGGGCGACGGGCACGGAAGTGTGATGATGTACTCCAGTCCCATCACCCCCACAGACATGTTCGAACCTTGCGGTATGTCATCCCAAGCAAACGCTAGATCTGAAGTGGAGCAAAGTATTTGAGAGAGTCAGGAGCTATAGCGAGCTAGCAGAGGCAAAAACCAAGGTCGTGACCATACAGTCGACCATCGACTTTTTATGGCGAAGGGGGGTTATAATGATAAGGTATTGTATTCGCAATTTAGTGATGTATATTACATTTAGTAGGTTTGTATGAAGTATCGTCCTAATGTATAAAATGTATTATAATGTGTAAGATATTAATATCACATCCATTTGCACATCACCATCGCTGCTAAGACGAGATGATGATCATGGACCAGTAGGCAGAGCAAGTACCTGAGGTTTGTCGATGTAGTGTTTATGTTGTTTGTTTACTTTCATTGTTAAAAAAATTCAATTACTTTGTGAATTGAAAACTTAATTTCAGTATAGTTATAATTTTGTGTATGCAGTTTGTTGTTTGAATGGATTTGTTTGAGATGGATGCATATATGAGTTTTTCTGTTGATATGTTTGTGGTGAATGCATGAATGTGTTGTGGATGAATGATAAAACATATTTCTTCTTTTGATTAAGGAAATCGGAACAAGGAAAGAGCAAATAAACTTTTTCCTGGTTCTCAACATGACATACACTGACGATACTTTTCCGTCAGTGTAAGTAGACGTTTCTCGGGTAGCCTACAGTGACGAAGTCTATCCGTCGGTGCAAGCCTACATCCTCGGTGATATTGGGGAAGTATGAGTCGGTGTATCCATCACCGACGAATATCGTGATTCCCTATCGATGTTCTATGCTCCGACGAAACAAGGTGACAAAATTTGGCGGGACATACAAATGATTTCTATTTGTCGGAACTTCTATCGGTGTAACTAAACACCGACAGTAGGTATATCTGTCGGTGTTAACCTATACCAACGGATATGGACATTCACTTACGGATATTATCCATTGGTGAAATCCTATTATGTTGTAGTGCCACTTGATCTAACATTGAGTTATACATAAAGGAAAAATATATAATTTTACTTGCAAATATATATATATATAATAAGTAGATTAAGTATTGGGCTCATTAGAGAATTATTGTATGTATATATATGACCTTTTTTCATTTATCCTAAAGTGGGTGGTGTATTGACTAAATTCTCTTTTGCGAGTAGACAAATGATTATGCAACTTTTCTTTTCTGTTTAAATGTCTTTTTAAAGAAATGTGTAATTTTAAACAACATTAGAAACTTCAATACAATACAAATAAAGTCAGACCACAAAATACTTCGGGCGAATATTAGAAGACAAAACATGATGGTTATATTTGCTTTTGACACTTAAATTTAGAAATATGTAAACTTCCAATTGAGTTTCTCATGTCATCGAAACAACATAAAAGTGAGTTATGCGAGAAGTTGAGTACATTTATTTGGTGCTTCTCATGTATTTATATAGTTGGAATCAGCACATGAGTTGGAGTAAAATTCAAAAGAAATTGGGGAAATTAATTCCAAGTCACAAAAGTTCCTCCACATCAATGATAAAGGGGTTGAAAAGTCAACTTCATTTTTAAGTCATGACCCATTTGTTTTTCCAGAGTTGCTCTCTGTTTTTTCAACTAATTATAAGAATGTCAACTAACTCTATCCAGACGCATCGGCCACTCGGTGTGTTCCGTAAGACCGATGAGACTCCCCTCGAACTAACTCATTCAACACTCCAACTAACTTAATCCATGCTCCAACTAACATGCTCAAGACTCCAACGAACTCGACCTAAACTTGAACTTACTCGATCCACACTCCAACTAATTTGATCCATACTCGAACTAACTCGTTCACCACTACAACTAACTTGATCCAGACACCAACTAACTCGATCCAGACTCTCGGTCGACCAGAAAATGTGTTCCGTTCGACCGAAAAATGTGTTCTGTTTGACCGAAAATTGTGTTCCGTTCGAATGGTGAGACTCCCCTCAAACTAACTCGTTCAATACTCCAACTAACTCGATTTAAACTCGGACTAACTCGCTCAACACTGCAACTAACTCGATCCGAACTCTGACCAATCGTTCAACACTCCAACTAACTCGATCCACACTCAAACTAACTTGATCAACACTCCAACTAACTCGATCCAAACTTGGACTAACTCGCTCAACACTTCAACTAACTTGATCCAGACTCGGACTAACTCATTCAACACTCCAACTAACTCGATACAGACTTGGACTAACTCAATCCTGACTCCAACTAACTCGGTCCAGACTCCAACTAACTCGTTCAACACTACAACTAACTCAATCTAGACTCCAACTAACTCGATCCATACGCATCGTTTGACCGGAAAATATGTTTTGCTCGATCGGTGAGACTCCCCTCGAACTAACGCGTTTAACACTCCAACTAACTCGTTCAACACTCCAACTAACTCGATCCATACTCCAACTAACTCGATCTATCCTACAACTAACTCGATCTAGCCTCCAACTAACTCATTCAACACTCCAACTAACTCGATCCAGACCCGAACTAACTCGATCCACACTCCAACTAACTCGATCTAGACTCAGACTAACTCGATCCACACTCCAACTAACTCGATCCAGACTCTGACTAACTCGATCCACACTCCAACTATCTCGGTCAACAATCCACCTAACTCAATCCAGCCTCCAACTAACTCTATCCAGACTCCAACTAACTCGATTCAGCTTATAACTAACTCGATCCAGCCTCTAACTAACTCATTCAACACTCCAACTAACTCGATCTATCCTACAACTAACTCGATCCAGACTCCAACTAACTCGATCCAACCTATAACTAACTCGATCTAGCCTCCAACTAACTCCTTCAACACTCCAACTAACTCGATCGAGACTCGAACTTACTTGATCCACACTCGAACTAACTCGATCCAGACTCAGACTAACTCACTCAACACTTCAACTAACTCGATTCAGACTTGGACTAACTCGTTCAACACTACAAGTAACTCGATCCAGACTCCAACTAACTTGATCTAGACGCATCAGTCGACCGAAAAATGTGTTCCGTTTGACCGAAAAATGTTAGATTTGGGAATGTTTGGGATGAGACGAATGAGGTTAGATTTGGGTATAAATTTTGGTTTTGGTTAGAGATGTGGGGAGGCTTAAAATGGTAAAAAAAATATTTTAAGGTTAAACTTATGATTACTAAATAAGTTTTAAGAAGATGTATGACTTAAACATAAAGTTGGTTTTTCAATACGTTTATCATTAAAGTGAAGGAGCTTTGTGACCTTCAATTAATTTTCCCAAAGAAATTTGGTCAAGAACCAAAAAACAATTACATAACCAATTCCTACCATTTTATGGACGTATAACTTGTACATGGTTGAATGGGATCATAACTCTCCATTCTTTTTGGAAAAAATTATTTTTTAAAGTGTATATACACACACATGTATGTCATATATTTGAATTTTATATCTAGCTCATGTTAATCCAAGATTAAGAATTTACTAATTGAGTTAGACCAAGTTGACGTAACTCTTTATTCTTGAATGAGTTTTTCTTGTTTCTTTTGTACAATCCAACTCACGACAGGGATGCCAAGATAGTTAGGGTCCAAGATTGGTTGGGTGTCTTGTGATGTAAATTAGATTCTGAAAAACTTTACTTTGGAAAATCTTTACTTCTGGAACGATAATTACAACGACTGCGATTTCTATCTAAAGATATAAATTTCCATCTGCCAGACATAGACGGGTTGAATTGCAGCTAGTCGTAAATTTTTGGGGACAAAGTAAGAGTCATATATGCTGAAATATAAATGAGGAAAATAGAGTAGTCGATTGGTTAACGTACAATTTGAATACATTTATCCAATTTGGTCATGTTTATACCGAAGAATCTCAAGTTTTGAAATAATCATAACCAGAATGCATATATCATAAAGACAGAATGCGATATGCCCTTGTACTTAGAGTAGCTTTGAAATCAACAAAAGAACCAAATGAGGAATAACATAATTACTATAACTCCGACAACACAAAGTGTGTCATTATCTCCGAATTCCACAGCAATAGTCCACACTATTCGAATGGATAGTATTATCCAAATGATCCCCCAAAAACTCGGGCTCAATCTTACCTTACTTTGAGGCAAGTTTGAGGTCAACAAAACATCATAATCTCAGTCTTGTCATGATCAAGTCGCAATTGGGATTTGAAGGGTTAGTAAGAAAACACCTCGACTCTGTTCCCATCTTTATGGATGGACATGGTTTAGTGTCTAATAAATGGATAATACCACATCGGACATGTTTGGGCAGATGAGGATTCTTCTTAGCCATGCATTGGACCAGCTGTGGCGTTCACGTGGGTCCCGCAATGCGACGAGTGACTCGGCTCTCACCCAATAGTTATCTTCGTCGCTTTCGTGGACACAACTGAGACTTCGTATCTCGTATTGGCAGTTCGTATATACATGGTTCATTTTAAATCAAGTACTGAGATTTTTTTAGTAAGATTTTAGACATGTAACTGACATGTTAGATATGAATCGATCTTTTGTCTCATTGATTAAGCTTGCAGATCTACCAGTTGAGTTAACCCTGGTTAGTAGATGAATTATGGATGCTTGCATATATGGTTGTGGATTGTGTGAAAACTAGGTTTATCAAAATGATCTAATTTTGATCAACTTGTTAATCACAGCGAATGGTTTAAACATGGAACTCGACCAGGTTTAACTTGTTTAAACTTGTTTGTGCTTCACCAAACTCTCAACTGAAAAAGGCTCATTATATTGCGTTTTGCCACTCTATTTGTTGGACCATAATCGGGCCTATCTTCACTAGGATTATCTAAACATGACGGAGCTTTTGTTTGATTTTCTTAAAATGAATGGTTTCCGAAAGTGGGCCAAAGTTCCGGTGTTTGAGACTAAGGTTATATATATATATAAAGAAAACACATAAAACACCTTTAAAATATTGATGTTGGATTTGTCCCGAGTTAACTAACTTCATTATGCTTATCTGAACATGCACGCGCCTTTTGTTTGATTTTTGTTTTTCTAACTTTGCCAAAATATAACAAATATTGATCCCACGTAGGTCGTATAAGCGCCCATGCACTTCTACCCAAAGGGTTTCTCGTCTCAAATTAGTACAGACAGCAATCTTTAAGTTTCTTTTTTTGATGGCTAATAGTGTTAATTTAATTATTAAGATTACTGCAATCTTCTAGTTTCTAATGGCATGGCAGACAAAATAATACTCAACTCTGAACAAAAGACGTGCTGTAACATTTTAAATATAGAACTTTGATAAATATATCTTCTGCTCTGAGTAGCAAAGAGATTGTTGTTTCGGTAACAGACTAGCAAATACAAAGGCATCAGATTGATGCAAGTCTGCTGAATCTATAAAAGAATGGTACAATTGCACAGAACACAGAATCCAATTAAAATCTTCTAGTAACAGACATAATTCTACAGACTTATGTAATAAAAATGTGTCTACGCCGAGAATTTCGCTATCAGTTTCTCAACATGGATGATTATGTCGTCGATGTGGGGACGAACTGAAGGTTGTGGCTGCAGCATCCATTTCACAAACAGGCGGAGGGATTCGGGATAAGGAGGGTCGGGACCAGGCGGCCATTTTATTTGTGCATTGGAAATCGCCTCCTTCATTTCCTCCTCTGTTTCGAACGATTCATACTCAAAAGGTGAGATGCCATACCTGAGGGAAATTTACAGATGAGAGTTGGACCACAGATTCTCTCTTTTAAACTAGAGAATATAGAAACAAACTAGAAATTGGTGCAGATTCCCAGGATGAAGAGTGAAAATTCAGGAGGATTATAAGAGTAAGATGATCCGCACTAAACAAATTGTTACATAATAGTTCCACATCGGTTAGAATGAGGATTTTCTCCTAAATTATAAGTCGGAGGGTCGGTCTACTCATCACCAATTGGTTTTGAGTTGGATACTCACACTTCAATATGGTATCAGAGCCTAAAAGATCCAACGGCCGGCTTGACACATCCACATTTTTTGTTATCCACGCACGCGTAGACATAGAAAAAAAATCAGTCATGCATGCGGGAGAGTGTTAGAGAATAGTCCTACATCGGTTAAAATGAGGATTTTCTCCTGGGTTATAAGTTAGAGGGTCGCTCCACTCATCACCAATTGATTTTGAGTTGGATACTCATACTTCAATACAAACCTCGGAAATTAATGGCAAAATTCAAGATAAAGATCGAAGTAAGACAATTTCGCTATAATATAATTCCCTCGTGAAAATAGGCTAATTAAGATGGACAGAACAATATAGCCATTATGATTTTTTGAAAAATGATCATAGAAAAAAATAATTTGAATATAGGAAAACATTTTACCTGAGAGACTGAAAAGTGAAACCCTATGCTAGTTACAAGTTTTAATACTAATTACAAGTTTGCAGCATTCTTTAATTAGTGTGAAGTTTTTTGAACCACAAGATTGTCCAGAAATTAAGCAATTACTGATATATAGTTCATTTCTCAATGAAGTTTCCAAAGGAGAAAGTAGCATTGCTTGACATTGCATTCTAGAGTTCATCAGAGCCTTCACTACTTGTTCTTAAAATTCAAATATCCAATTTGAGCCTTGACAGCTCATGAGATATGGTGATAAAAATGTTAGGTTAAATATGTAAGATAGAAGTCATGTACGAGGCAAGGAAAATGTTGAAAAAGATTTTATGGGTGTGCTTGGAATGAGGGTAAAAATCAAAGACAGAAAAATTTCGGAGTAATAATTATGGGAGTAACCTTTTTAAGGGAGTAATGATTACTTTTCCCTAGGTTTGGTATGTCAAGGGAAAAATTCATGGAGTAATAATCTCAAAACTAAAGAAAATCCAACCCAACCCGACAAAATTAGTACAAATCGGGTGAGATTTCATTTTTAGTCGTCCTACAGTATATTTCTACCAAATATATGTATTAGAAGTGAAAAAAGAAGAAAATAAAAATTCCATAATTTTTACCCCATGGGAGGGGGCAATGGTTTATGGGGGTAATAGATTCTCCCACCCTAATTTTTCCCCTCATTCCAAGCATGCTTGAGGGGGTGAAAACTTAATGGGGTAATTTTTCACCCCATATTACCCCCACATACCAAGCACACCCTATGTTCAAATTGTGCCGCAAAAAAACTCACATGATGGCATATAAGGTGCATCCCAAGGACCAAATGTCAGTCCTCTCATCAATGTCAACATGACTAGGACACTTCCACAACTCAGGGGCTCGAAACGCAGGAGGACTGTGCTGAGCAGCCCATTCCTGCAAAAATAAACTAAATAAATGTAAACTGATAATACAATATTATAGGCATCACAGTAGGCAAAATTAGATATTGTTACCTGCAGCTGTAATGCTTCCGAATGTGAACAAATCTTCTTCCTAGCAGGTGTGGCACTTCCAAAATCCATTAAAATCGCAAGTGGAGGTTGTCCCTTCTTATGCGTTAACAGGATGTTACCAGGTCTTACTTCATTATGTGCATATGGTGGATCAAAACTGTGCATGTGTTTCAGCCCCGCACAAAGCTGCCAGAATTTGCATCAGACAGGATTAGCTTGCATTAACACAAATTGTAAATGGGAAGAGGCGCTTAGCTTCTGTAGGCCTACCATCTTAAATCAAAATTACATTCTCAATCAAAATGTGGGATAAAATAATTCAGATTAAAAAAAACAACCATTTGGATGATTTTAATGAGTAAAAAATGGGAAACAAAAAGTAAGTCAATCCGTCAATTACATTGCAATAACATATTACCTTAATAAAAGAAGAGTGATCACAAAAGGAAATCATAGAAGCATTTAGAGATTTTATTTGGTAAACTTTTATGGATGCATCATGAAACTTAAAGTCCTTCATATTATGAAAAGCAGTGTTTGTGTCACAGCCTAAAGGATTTTGTAAAATATATATTTCAAAAAGGCATCTGATGACCTTGAAGTCCGTGGAGTCCGAAATTAAAGTATGAACTCACATGAGAACACATAAATCATTTACTAATGGAGCTGAGCTATGGAGGATGTAAAAAAAAGAAGATAAAAAATGGTTGGACATGTGAAGAAGAAGACGTTTTGCTTCAACATAGGCAAATGTTCAATCAAAGTTTCTTTCCTTAGGCAAAAGGTGTCATTTTCAGGCAAAAGCATCGATGTTTGAAAGATTCTTTTAATGATTGAATCTTAAATTGCATGTGCATGTAAAAGAGAGTGAAGTGAAACACATTCTACAGGCCAAGCACTTTCAATGAAATCTGAAACAGAATATAAAAGTGAAAGTAGTAAAATCTATTCACCTGAATAAATATCTGAAGAACAACAAGTGGAGAAAAGAATTCCTTTTTCAATTCCATTGTTTTAGCATTATCAGACAAAGTTCCATCAAGGTGAACTGGGAATAACAAATATGCCTCATGGTGGGATGGCCCATCTTTTGCAGCCTGTAAAAAAGTTCATTACTATGTCAGAATCACTTACTGCAAAACATTAATACAGAAAAATATGCTACAAATGAAAGGAAAATACAATAGCGTAAAAGCAGCATCTATTGCAAAGAAATAGCTTGAAACTTTGTTTGGCGTATTTATACGTCATAGAAATGATTCAGCATACTTGGATTCTTACTACTTTCTCAGAGCTCCAATAATTTAAGCTAAGAGCAAGAAACGAAGAAAATGTCATTAACAGTAATTCATGAGGGTAATTCATAGGGTATAAGTTGGCTTGGAGTTCCAAGAGCAGACACAGTAAACAATCGCAGCAATAACTGGATAGTGGATATTGTGAAGGGGGGACGCAGGAAACTTGTAATGGGCTAAAAGAGCCTACTTGAAACTTCACACTTGGATGGACCCAAAGTGAAATTATAAACAAGAAATAAATCCCACGACCGTTACAAATATACAAAATACATACATATGGAGACCTTGTGATGGTTGTATTATAGTTGCAACGAAGAATTTAGTGAATTTCAGTACTACTGAAGATGATGGTTATGGATTCATGGTAGACTCCATCTTCTCCTTCAAAACAAAGTTCCTTATACATTACCCTCATTGAGCGATATACCGAAGAGTCAAACTTGTGACTTGGCTCGGCTAAAGTTGTGCCAGCAGGGCTATCCTATAATCCTTAGCATGCACCAACTGACAATTAACAAACAACAACGCGAAACGCAAAAGACTGAACCAGTAAGTGATTAACTAACTAAACAACCTTAACGGGGATAATGGCATGATCGAGTAAAGGAAGCAAATTGGGATGACTGAAGAGAGAAGACACACTAATCTCCTGTCTGACCGCCTCCAGCTGCTCCTCACTCTGAATCACCACCTTCTTCATCGCATACATCCCATCATCTGAATCACAACAACAACAAAAACACAAATCACAACAAATGAACTCAAAAAAAAAAAAATCCAAATCCAAGTCCATACCTGAGACGTGGGAAGGGTTCTTCTGCTTCTTGTCGGCGAGGCCACCCCCAACGGGGGCAGTTCCACCGGAGACGACCTCCTTGACGAGGTAGACGGAGGCGAAACCGCCCTCCCCGAGCTTGCGCACCACCCGGAAGCGGTTTTCGTTGATCCAGACGTCGGTGCCGACGGTGACGGTGTCGTAGAGGGCGTTGAGCCCCGAGAAGGAGCACCCCATCGTGGGATGGATCTTTGGGAGATCTGAGTGAGATCGTTTCGTGGGGGTTTTGGGATCTGATCTGACCTCAGTAGAAGGTCAACTGGAGATCAGATCTGATCTGATTTCACTGTTGGTTCGGTTGATCTCACATTTCACAACGTGGAGAATGGAAACTAATCTCCAATTAAGAGCCTCTCTTTTTTTATATATTGTTAGGTTAGGCGGCTGGATTTTTAAGATTAAATTTAAAAACCCCAATCAAGTTGATGATTGGATGGTTAATGTTAAAAAAATGTATGAATGTTATAACATAAACGAGGCTCTTTGAGGAACGATACGTACATGTACACATATACATACGTACGTACCTACACATATAGAGGTATGTGTTATTGAAAAGTCAATGAGTTGAGTTGTGAAAAAAAAAAGTTGTACGTGTATCGAGTGCAAGATGTTGCCAGGCAGGTTAAAATAGCACTTGTACTTGTACGAGTATTTTCCTAGAGGAATGTGAGAAAACCATGAAACCAATGGAAATCATTTTCACATTTTAACACAAATATAAGTAAAATTTTGGTCAAATAAAATCTTGATTCTTTTTCCTTGGATTTTGTAAGCTACTTAGCACAAGCAGAATTTAACAAGCCTAACATGATTGTATGAAATAATGAAAAATAAAACAACTGAAATTTATGTTATGAATCCTATGGCGTAGGAGTTATATCTTGGATTCTTAAATATTTATTGTAGGAGTTAATTATTCTCCTACTGAAATAAGAAAAACAATTTACTAGGGTGCGTTTGGAAGACTCACAAATGTTAGATTCTTGTGAAAAATTAGTTTTTGGATGGGCGGCCACATAAGTTGTTTTTTCCTTGTAAAAATCGGAATTATTTGGATGACGAGAAGCATGACCGTCTCGGAATTTTTTGAGGCCCTGTGCGAAAATAAACAACGAGGCTCCTAAATTTGAAAAAAAAATATCCTCCTAGTTTAAATAATAAAATTTTTACTAACTTAATGTAATATTAATTGATTTTTTTTGTTTTCTTAGCAATATTTGAGACAAATTTATCAATGTTTATGTGCTATTTATGTGTTAACACTAATTTTATTCGCAACCCAATAAGCCCGTGTACAATTTTTTTGAGGCCCCTTCAAAATGAGGCCCGGAGCAGGAGCTCACCCTGCTCCTACTATTGGGCCGGGCCTGACGAGAAGTTTTGTGCGTCCTCAGATGTCTTATCAGATGAAATTCCTAAAGTGTCCTCCAATCAAATATTATTTGTGAAGATGGAAAAGAAATGATCCAAATACCAGAAACCAACTTGGAAGCTAGTGAAACTCAACGATTCTCCCGTCAATACAAAAAATCACATCGAAATGAGCAACGGAAGCTAAGACTTTGGAACTCCCAAAAGTACTCGGATATGCTCGTTCCCAATCCATTAGGTTGTATGGCATAATTCCATGCTTATGTTTACTCATCGTGAGGCGGAGTCAAGCAAAGGTCAGAGCAGACCACTAAAAAAGAGCAAAACTTGACAAGGTTAACCTCATATGTATTATGGAATAAAAGTAAAACAAATTTAGTTGAATCCATGGTAAAAAAAAAAGAATCTTAACCTAGCAGGTTAAGAAAGTTTTTTCAGCTGATCCATTAATACGAAGTGCCATCCATTTTTCCACCACACACAAGTACACACAACGCTGACAATTTTAAATAGTCATTTTAATCTAAATGCCAAAAAAAGGCATTTTAATCTGACCATTAAAAATGGCCATAATTTCCGTAATTTTTTAATATAATAAAAAAAAAATTAACATTTCGAAATTTAGGAAAAAAAAAATTTTTTTTCCAAAACTTACGTGTATCGCGGGTGTGACCCGCGATCCGTGGGGGCACGGATCGCGGTTCCCACCCGCGATCCGTCCCTCCCGCCAAAAAAAAAAATTTTTTTTTTTTTTGAAAATTTCTTTATTTCTGTTTTTCTTTTTTATTATAATTATTTTTAATCTTTTTTAAAATCTTTTTTTTTTCAAAATATGTTTTCTAATTTATATTATTTTTTAAAAATTTAAAAATTTGTTTTTAATTTTTTCAAAAATCGATCTCCAAATCACGTCGATAACCCGACGTATTGAATTGTTAGGGTATTTTATACAATAAAAAAACAAAATTTATTTGTCAGAATAATAAATTATTTGCAACTAAAAATTAAACAAACACTAAAACTAATTAAAACAAAAAATTGGTAACGTTGTCGAAAATTCGTAGGGTGTACACACATTACAAACAGTTTTGGAGGTCGATACAGCAAAAAATTTAAAACACAATTAATTTTTTTTTTAAAATAATAACAATTACAAAACATATTTTGGAAAGAAATATAATAAAAAACTTAGTTAAAATGATTTAAAAAAAATTCAAAACATAAAACAGTACGACTAAAATCCGTGATTTTATTTATTTTCTTTTATTGTTTTTGATTTTTTCGGTTTTCTGTTTTAGTTTTTTTTTCTCCTGTTTTTCTTTTTTATTTTAATTATTTATAATCTTTTTTAAAATCTTTTTTTTTCAAAATATGTTTTCTAATTGATATTATTTATTAAAAAAAATTTAATTTTGTTTTTAATTTTTTCAAGAAACGACCTCCAAATCACGTCGATAACTCGGCGTGTATTGAATTGTTAGGGTATTTTATACAATATAAAAACAAAATTTCTTAGTTAGAATAATAAATTATTTACAACTGAATATTAAACAAACCATAAAACTAATTAAAACAAAAAATTGGTAACGTTGTCAAAAATTCGTAGGATGTACACACATTACAAACATTTTGGAGGTCGATACAGCAAAAAATTAAAAACAAAATTCAAAATTTTTAAAAATTAATAACAATTACAAAACATATTTTGAAATATATATATATATATAACATAGTTAAAATGATTTGTAAAAAAACAAAACATAAAATCAAAAACAATAAAAGAAAATAAAAAAGTCACGGATTTTGATTTTTTTAAAATCGTTTTAACTATGTTTTTTATTATATTTATTTTCAAAATATGTTTTCTAATTGTTATTATTTTTTAAAATGTTTTAATTGTGTTTTTAATTTTTTGCTGTATCGACCTCCAAAAATATTTACAATGTGTCTACTAATTTTTGATAACGTTTCGAATTTTTTGTTTTAATTAGTTTTAGTGTTTGTTTAATATTCAGTTGTAAATAATTTATTAATCTGACTAAAAAAATTTGTTTTTTATTGTATAAAATACCCTAACATTTCAATACGTCGGGTTATCGACGTGATTTAGAGGTCGATTATTGGAAAAATTAAAAATAATTTTAAAAAATTTAGAAAAATAATATAAATTAGAAAACTTATTTTGAAAAAAAAAATTTAAAAAAAGATTACAAATAATTACAATAAAAAATAAAAACAGAAAAGAAAAAATAAAAACAGAAAATCAAAAAAAAAAATAGCGGGAACACGGATCGCGGGTGGGAACCACGATCCGTGCCCCACGGATCACGGGTCACACCCGCGATCCACCTAGTTTTGGAAAAAAAAAAAAAAATTCCTAAATTTCGAATTTTTAAATTTTTAAATTTTTTTTTATTATATTAAAAAATTTCGGCATAATTTAACTTCCTCATTTCTTAATTCTTATTTGTCATTTATCCTCTGTGGTCTTGCTCCGACCTTCATGGTTGATTTTTGAGCGTTGATTTTTTTTTGATTGTCTAAGTTATTTTCACTATTGAGAATCTAAGATGCATAAACTACCAAGCTTTTTTTGAACTAGTGTCATGTACTCATGTGGTTTTCACAATCGACTTCAGCATAATAATATACATGACAAAATATCTCAAAGTATCTCTAGTTACTTTCACAAAATAATGTATTTCATTCTTCGGAAATCATATATCACAAAAGCATATAATTTTTAAAGCAGCTGATTTTGATATCAAAGAAACAAGATTAAGGTGTTCTATCATTGGAAGGCCCAGATAACCATATAATACACTATTTTTCCATCAGAACTTTAAGAGTTACTGGTACTCTAGCCAAATAGGTGAAGAGAAGGAAAAAACATCTCTAATTTAAGACAGGTTTTGATCACTAGACTAGAAGTTCCTTCTTCTCTCCTCTGCAACAGTAACTCTTACCGGCCTCCCATCCAAATCCTGATCATCAAACCAAACAAACAACTATAAGATCACAAAAACGAAAAATTAAATTAAATTAAAGTGGTTCAAGTTCAAGCTATGAATCTACAATAAACCCACCGAACACCAATTATCTAGTGGAAATGACCTAAGAAATTAAGTCTTTGACATTTTTGTCATCACAAGTTTCCCCTGTTACTTTTCTGAAAATATTTTATCTTCTTGTTTGAATAAGGGCAAGGAAGAGGAGCATAAGTTGAAGTACTCACCTTTCCATCTAAATTTTCTATTGCATCTTCAATTTCTTGATCAGTTGACATCTTCACGAAGCCGAATCCTCGTGATCGCCCAGTGTCCTTCTCATAGATGACCTGAGCCTCCAGCACCTTGCCATACTCCGTGAAAAATTGCTTTAGGCGAGCCCCATCAACTTCCCAAGCAAGGTTTGCAACAAAGATTCTACGCCTAGAGCCAAAACTAGTACTAGGCCGAATTGGTTGAGATCCTCTGCTAGATGCCATGTTCACAACTAGAGGACGGCCACCTAGATCCTGCTTGCTCCAAATAGAATAACCACGCATGAAGATTAAAAAAAGGCAATGACATAGAAATGGTAGCTGAACAAAGCCAAGTATTTCACAGATAAAATTGTCAAATTATGATTATTAGATATCGATGTAGCACACTGTCATAAAACTCTAAGTAAGAAAAACAAGAAGAAGCTCCATACAAAAGTAAAAAGCTAGTGTCACTAAATAATGGGTCAACTAGTCAACTTGGTCTAGCAGTCAAACTATGAGCTACTTGTGGCATCTGCTTAGTGAAAGCTCGCAGCTGTAATATACAGATCAAGCAAAAGTTGTGTTTCAAAAGTTTGCTTTGTGAATAAAGTGGTTTTAAAATAAGCTTAAAATTTATTCCCTGACTAGAAGATAGCGTGGCCTGCAATTCCAAAATATTTACAAAGATAGAACAGCTTACATAGCCGCTAAACATGTTGATGGCCTCTTGAGCTTCTTCTGTCGTCCTCATGGACACAAATCCAAATCCACGGCTTCGATCTGTTTCTCTGTTGTATATGACCTGAGGAGGTGAAAAGACAAAAGGTTTCAAAATTACTATAAACTCATAGCATGTATATGTACAATGCGTGGCCAAATTTACTAAAAAGATGTGGATTATTCAGTAAAGCATTGACAACTAGAAAGTCGATTCATACATCAAAGTTTTGCTGCCCAGCCCTTTCTTGATTACATTTTTGTCGAATTTAGAAGAAGTTGAAAATAATGCCACATAATTGATGCATAAGGATTTTACTGAAGAACGATTAATAAACTCCAACTAGCAACTTCCTAATCAGAAGATGCACATAAATTCCAGATTTCATCTACACAACATCAGCGACAACAATAAATCCTTTAATCCCAAGCTAGTTGGACCAGGCTAGAAATGAAACTCATCAAAACTCATGGTTCCAGTTAACATTTCACTATAACACAAAAACAAAAAGACAACCAGTACAGGTTGTTTTACATTCCTATATCACATGTCCTTCCTACTCAATTAGCCACATGTCCTTCTTGCTCATATAACTACTATTGATGACAACCAGCTTCATAAGATTTAAACCATCAAACAATGCAATAGTAACAAATCAATTGTTGAAATTCTATCTGGAGCCATGTCTTTCTTATCCAATTTATATAGGACAAAGAAAGTTCATGACGACAGATCATCACTAAATTAATCACTTATACCAACAATAAAGACAAGACCAACATTGTTGAAGTTTTTCTGCAATATCCATCCTATCTACTTTCAAACAAGTTAAAGCCTATCAATGAGAATCAAACGATTAGTCCGACATTAGAACTTAAGTGTCATTTTCAAAAAACAATATCAATATCTGATCTATATCACACCAAACTAGATCCTATATGCAGTGAACCATTAATAATATACATTGCTGTCAGTCGCAACAAATAACAAACAGTGACATTTCATTGTTCTCATTGGATGAGATCTGAGGACATTTCTTCATCTCAAGTTCATATCATACTTTAAACCATCTTTTTCAGTGCCAGAGTTTCATGACTAGTAGTAATCAGGGGCAGTGCCAGGAATTAGCAAAGACAACTCAGGGCGGCGGAATGGCAAATACAAACCAGGAGACAACCCTTGCTAACCATTATATTAGGCATGTTCATCGTGTAAAGTCATGCTTTAACTGTGCCAGAATTTCATGACTAATTCAAATGGTGTCAACATTTCGTGTCACGAGTGTAAATTTATCTGCATTATGTTCAAAACCGATCAGCTACCTTGTCAAATTTTGACAACAATTATTTCAATTTCACCAACCAAACTATATTAGAACCGAAAATATATCGTAACAAACTAAAAGCACCACACACACAAAATATCTTATTTTCATTAAACCCCACCACTCACCTCCGCAGCTTCGACCTCCCCAGCCTCCTCGAACAGCCTCGCGAGCTCCTCACTCCCGATCTCAAACGGCAGATTCCCGACGAAAACCCTACCTCCATCCCCACCCTCGACCTCCCTCTCCTCCCCATCCGAGACCTCCTCCTGCAGCCCCCAATCCCCCCCTCGTCCACCCACGTCCCCCAACTCCCCCTCGAACCCGTCCAAGTTGGAATCTTGCGCGAGCACGGAGGCTCCAAACCCCGAAAGGTGCCGCCTTGGGTGGAGTTGGCGAAAGGGGCGTTGGCGGAGGAGGAGGGGGGAAGAGACGGGGTTTGGAGGGAAGGGGAGGAGAGAGAAGGGGGTTGGAAGGGTGAGGGAGGGGAGTGGGGAGAGATTGGGGAGGGTTTGGGGTTTGGAGATGGAGATGGAGATGGAGATGGAGACGGACATGGTTGGAGTTTGGTTTTATCTGATGCTGTTGTGTTGTTGCTCTGTTATTGTTGGTTGGAATGTTGGGTTTTGGAGGTGGATAGAGTTTGAGGGGGGGTTTGTGGAGGTGATCTTGAAATTTATTTATTTCACATATATGTCATTTTTTGTTTGTTTCTTTCCGTTCGATTGTAATTAACAGGGTGTGAAAGTTATTCGGATAATATCTTCTCGGATCGATATATTTGTATTCGTTTAGTAGGATATAATCATCAAATGTAGATACATTTAAATGTGGTAACGATAAATATAAGAGTGTATAAGATAACATTCGGTTCGTATTCATATCTAAATTTTTAATTTCAAGATTTTTCATAAATTTGTAAGTTAAAAACATAATACATATCCATATTCGATTGTTTTTCGCATTCGTCTAACTCAAAATATGATTATGAACTAAAAAAATCAAAAAATAATCATATCTGTATATGTATTCGTTATATAAATATGTACAAATATAACAATGACGATATTTGTTCCGTATCTGGATTGTTTTCAACCCTATAGTTGTAAATAGGGTGAGTATATGCGTGGATTAGTATTAACGTATTTGCATGCCAAATGTCTAACAATACACGTATGTATAACCACTTTCTTTGTTTCACCTATGCATGTCAAACTGACATATTATTCCTTTAACAGACAGGTAAAGAGAGGATTTAATCATTAAAAGAGTAAGGGTCGTTATACACAGACGCGGGCGTCCGTGACGCGTCCTACGTGACACCCAAAAGTTGGCGAGTCAGCGTATAGTCATATTGACATGTCACCCTTTCTAAACGCGCCTTTAATTGGTTTTTTTAAAAAATTCGACGGTTTTCCAAGTACGACGGTTGCTTTCCAAACCCCAGATAAGACAGCGCCAGACACCCTACCCACGACGGTTCGGATACCGAGGAAGATAAAAAAATATCCAGATCGAAAGGGAGAGTCCCGCTTTCTTTCTCGTTGGAGTACCTGTGAATGGAGGAACTCAAAAGATAGTTTCTCTCGATCTCTTCCCCTCTCAACGATAATGGATTCTTCGACTCCTACCGTCGCTAGCGAACTTGTGCCAGAACCGGTAAGTTTATTTAAGTTTTTTTCCCTTCGTCGTTCTTTTTTGACGAACTTTCGTTTCTTCATTCATTTGTTTTAGGGAACCACCTACTACTTCCAGGAATCCAGGTGCTCCTGGACGGCCATCCGAAAGCAGTTTGACAGGATGAAGAATGTTGAGAATGAGGTTTTCCGGAGTACCCCTTTCGGTCACTTCCTAGACCTTCCAAACATTACTACGGACAACGAAATAGTCGGTTGGTTCGTCGAACACTACGATGCGAAGGAAATGGGGCTGAGAATATGATCAGGGGTAGTTCCCCTTACACTTGAAGACGTTGTCCTAATTTTGGGCTTAAGTATGCATGGGAAGACCGTTGTGATGGAACCATTGGGTGTACAGAGGCGAGAAGGGGTGAACCTTGACAACACACAACTGTTAGGTCATCTGTCGGCCACCAGTGTCATGGGCGAGACGGAGGAGTACGTTCGTCTCCTGATTTCTTTCATTTTCAACCATTTTTTGTTCTTTGATGGAACACTTCGACCGAAGATGTAGTTCATGAACCATTTGAGGGACATCAGACACATAAACAGATACGCATGGGCACGTGCAGTTCACGGAGCCCTGGTTCGGGGCCTGGAGAAAGCCAGCTTAGAACTGCAGGAGAGGAGAAATGCAGGGAACTTCATTATGAGGCAGGAGAACGTCGACGGTTGTGTGGCAATACTGCAAGTAAGCGTTTTTTGCTATTTAAGTTATGTGCTTGTTCTGTTTAAATTGTGAGTATGTCCGGAATAAGTTGTTTATCTGTCTAGATTAAGTAGTTTGTCTGTCCAGATTAAGTTGTGTGTCTGTTCGGATTAAATTGTGTGACTGTCTAGATGAAGTTGTGTGTCTGTCCAGATTAAATTGTGTGTCTGTTTGGAATAAGTTGTGTGTATGTCCAGAATAAGTTTTGTGTCCGTTCAGATTAAGTTGTGTGTATGTTCGGAATAAGTTGTGTGAATGTTCAGAATAAGTTGTGTGTCTGTCCAGATTAAATTGTGTGTCTGTTCGGAATAAGTTGTGTGTGTGTTCAAAATAGGTTGTGTGTCTGTCCAGATTAAATTGTGTGTCTGTTCGGAATAAGTTGTGTGTCTGTTCAGATTAAGTTGTGTGTGTCCAGATTAAGTTGAGTGTTTGTTCAGAATAAGTTGTGTGTCTGTCCAGATTAAATTTTGTGTCTATTCGGAATAAGGTTTGTCCAGATCAAGGGTTGTTCCTCTATTCAGATTGTGTAGTTTGTCTTTGCAGATTAAGTTGTTTGTCTATTTAGAATATGAACGTATGCATGTTCAGTCGTTATAAACAGTTGAACTTTTTCATTTGAAGGTGTGGCTTTGTGAGAAATTCAGATTGGGGGAGCCCAGACGCGGAGCATATCCACGGATGAAAAGTTGGACGGAAATGTTTGGGAAACGTTTAACCCTGAGGAAATGGGAGGAACGTGGAATTACCTTACCTAAGATTTACAATGACAAATTCGACTTAAGGGGGGCTCCATCACTAAGTGAATGGGAGATGGAACTTATTAGTTCTGTTCGAACTCTTGTTCGAAAGGGGTCAACTTCAACATGCACTTTGCCAATGCTCCAACTAACATATTGCAACATTCCATGTGACCCGCTGCTCCAAGAGTTGGAGCTGAGTGAGGTGAAGAAGAAATGACTGCAAGCCGAAGCTGCCCTTAAGAAGGCGACGGAAGAGGTTAACAGCCTGAAGGAAGAACTGAGGATGTCCCAGGAAGAGTGTGGGAGGCTGAGGGAAGAAATTGTATATCTTCGAGGGACAGGGACAGGTGAAAATACTTGTGGGGAGAAAGACGAAGATCTAAATAAAGAGGAGGAGAAGGAAGAAGAGAGGAAGAGGGAAGAGAAGAAGAAAGAAGAGATGAGGAGACAGGTGAAGGAAGAAGAAGAGAGGAGGAGAAGAACAGGGAGAAGCAGAGAGAGAATGATAAGGAAGAAGAGAGGAAGATGGAAGACAAGAAGAGAGAGGAGGAGAAGGAAGAAGAGAGAGGAGGAGAAGCAATAAGAGAGAAAGAGAGTGGAGAAGGAGGAAGAGAAGAAGAGGGAGGAGGAGAGGAAGAAGGAAGAGAAGAATAAAGAAGAGGAGAAGAGAGAAAAAGAGTGGAGAAGGAGGAAGAGAAGAAGAGAAGAATAGGGAGGAGGGGAGGGGAGGAAGAAGGAAGAGAAGAATAAAGAAGAGGAGAAGGAACAAGAGAGCAAGGCAAGAAAACCAAACTGGGGTGTGAAAAGACAACGCTCGATGGCCAACGTGGGGCAGCAGAGGAAAGAAGATGAAGAGCGGGTTGATTGATTCGTTTTATATTAAACCGCAAGTGCACGGCCGCGTTGAAGCGGTGGCAAATACGGGTCGATCCACAGGGAGGTGTGTCGACTTTTGGTTTGTTCGAAGGCGAGTGGTAAAGAAAGGAGAGAAAAATTGATTACACTAAACTACACTAGAATGCAAAAGGAAATGAAGATAAGCAATAAAACTAAACCCCATAGGGGGTAGAGAAATAATGTGAATATAAAGATGTGTGTGTGTGTGTGTGTGTTCAATTAAGCTCATCACAACGTGTAGTGCATGAAATCATAAAACTACATCCAACTTTGCCTCCACGTGAATTAAGATAAGACTACATCATTAAAACATACAAGACAATAATTGGAATGAAGCTAAATGAACTCATGTATAAAGACTAGACCCTACTATGCCTCTACATGAATTAAGATAAGACTATATCATTAAAACATACAAGGCATTAACCAAGGTAAAGGCAACAAGAGTACATATACTACAACTTGTGTTTCCAATATTAATTCCATCCATATCCTAACATTATCATTCCCCATAAAATAGGTCCACTAATCAAAGCATAGGCTAAGCTTCATTCAAGAGCATTAGCATATCAAAGATAAGAGTGGAAACTCATTAGATGGTCATGGAAATCATATAAAGCTCAAGGGATTAAGATAACACACACTTAATACACTACATGAGTATATCACATATTTCTCCACCCAAAATGGGGATGGATCTACTCACTACTCATTACACTACATTAACAAAATGAAACATAATACTGAAATGAAATTAATCTAAGAAAGCAAGAAATATTAAAGAAGCTTAAAAGGAAAGGAAAGACTAAACAAGCATGCAAAAATTAAAAGACAAGATTACAAGAAACTACAAGAATTATTTTATTAACAATGACTCACATTGAAGGTAGCATTCTTCTCCACCTTGAGTTTTTACTTCAAGGCTCACTCCTTAGTAGAGAGAATGTCACCAAGCAATGGGTAGTTTACAATAGAATGTGAAGAGTTCTATTTATAGGCATGGAAAAAGCTAATCCGGGACAACCCCCCGATGTGGGACTAAACAAATACCAAAAATGGACTAAGCATACACAAATACACGTGCTCCACAAATCTTAGCGGATCTAGAGCTATCTGGACCGCCAATTGGCGGCCTATAAGCTTCAGATCCATTTTGATTTCGTGTTGGGCTTTGCTTGAAGTATTTCTTGGTCTTGGATGCATCTACTCTGTTTATTGGAGCTCCGACCCGAATCGAATTGCCAAAATACTCCCCATGATGGTATGGAGTTTTCTGTTTTGCTCTTAGGTCATTCGGTCTTACGTTCAGGTCCTTCTCCCTTGCATCTCAGTCCCCATGTCTCACAATTAAGTCATTTTTCCTGCTTTTGGGTCCTTTCATGGCTCTTCTCTTCAAACCTCTTTATTTCTGAAATTCAAACATAAAACTCGTCACGTAGCATTTCTTAGGTGTAAGATAATGAATATAAGATATAAATATAAGCATGAAATGATGTCAATCACGGGTCAAGAAGAAGAAGGTGGAAGAAGAGCAAAAGAGAAGAGACAGAGCGGCTCAAATGAGCCTAAAGAAAAAATGAAAAAAAACAGAGGACAATTATAGGTTGGTTGTCCACTTAGGAGGGACAATGCCTGATGTTGACATGGTTGCATTGGGAACGTTGTCTGGCTGCATTGGGAACGTTGTCAGCTGATGAGGTCAACATGATATTGAACTTGACCGCAGCCAACAAAGACCATAGAAAGGCGATATGTGTAGTCTAACACGCACCAACCTGAATGAACTTATAATGTCTGGGATGGATATGCTATTAAGAGTCGGGGAGCAACGATTGAGGAGCCTATGTTTTATACTGGATAACGTGCCTAATGCTAAAACTTGACCCGACGAAGGAGAAGGACCCCAAGACCGTCCACTGTATCAGGGGTGAATTGGCGGTCATGTTACTTAGGGATCGTCGTTCGTGGGTGTAGATCTGAAGTCCAATTTTTTTAGTGTTTAGTTTTTTACATGTACAAATTACAAACTCTTTTTTTGTTATTTTTTTAGTGTTGTGTTTTTTAAATGTACAAATTACAAACTTTTTTATTTCGTTTCAACGATCGATTTGTTGGTTGAGCTGAAAAGCAACACACCTAAAACCGAACAGTCACACCACTTAAACCAAACAGATCCACACATTAAACTGAACAGTCACACAACTTTATCCGAACAGATCCACACCTTAAACTGAACAGTCACACACCTTAAACCGAACGTATCCACACCTTAAACCGAACAGATCCAAACCTTAAACCAAACAATCACACAACTTAAACCGAACAATCACACAACTTAATCTGAACATATCCACACCTTAAACCGAACATACACACAATTTAAACCGAACGGATCCACACCTTAAACCGAATAGTCACACAACTTAAACCGAACAGATCCACACCTTAAACTGAACAATAACACAACTTAATCCGAACAGATCCACACCTTAAATTGAAGAGTCAGACACCTTAAACCTAACGGATCCACACCTTGAACCGAACGGATCCAAACCTTAAACCAAACAGTCACACAACTTAAACCGAACATATCCACAACTTAAACCGAACAAATCCACACCTTAAACCGAACAAATCCACCACAACTTAAACTTTACAGATGGAAAATGATAAACGACCATGTATAACAACCATTTACAGATCCGAAAAGATCAACAATTAGAAGTTTCTTGGTTTTACAAGAACTGAAAATAACAAGAAATATTAAATTAAGGAGGAAGTTCCTCGTAATACAAATTCATGTCTCAATCACAGAAATCAGGATCCCCGGGTTTCGGTGCGACTTCGTGCAGCGACGATGTAACCTTCATATTGAACTTTCTCTTCTTTTGTTGGGCGTGTTTTTATGGCTTTTTTTAATAATCTTGTCAGGTAAAGACACTCGACGTCTAGTCGGCGGTCTTCTTACACGTCTGACCTTATCTGGATTAAGAACCGATGTACCCGCAAACTCAGGTTCATCAAGTCAAACCAAGAACTGGGTAGTGTGCATACGTGCCTTAAGCAATTCAATACACTTCACGGCCTGAAGGTACCTTTCATGGGAAATGAAGGCTTCCTGTGCGATCCAAATGACACGACTCATGATGTCGTCGTGACGACGAAGCGCATCCTTCTCCATTACGCCATCGTCTGGGTACATCTTATCTCGATAGCTCCTTTGAATATCCTTCCGCCATCGATTAACGATGTAAGAGTCTGGGAGCAATGCATTAGGATTTAAGCGTCCAAGTACAACAAAAACGTGGTAACATAGAAGACCAACGTGCTGAAACATTCTACAATCACATGTGAAGTTCATACATATGTTTGTACTAGGAAACGTTTCGACAGTTGCTGCTCACCAGCCAAAACACGTTCAGATACCTTGTAATGAAATGTGTCATTCGTATTGAACTCCTCCGTTATATCACAGTATATCATCTTCCCAATTTCTAACTGTACTTTCTTGAAGACCCCTACCATATACAACTCGCTCATCTGTCTCTCAAAGAGATACATTGAAACCAATTGGGGTCTCTTATGAAAATAATCAAAATCCGATTGAGCTTCCTTCTCGTACTTATGGCGGAGCGCAAGTTCATATTGTTGAACAAACTGCTTAAGGGTGGTCTTCGAAGTCAGATACTTGTCGAAAAAGGCGTTCATACTCTCGCTTCTCTGAGTAGATGTCATTCCCGCGAAAAAACTATCACCAACAAATGCAGGTATCCAAGACTCTCGGATTGCATAAATCGATTTGAGCCAGCTATGGTTCTGCAGGTCAAAATCACGAAGGAAACCCTGCCAATTATGATCAAATTCTGCTGGGGTTTTGGAATCATATACAATCAATTTCAGATCAAATAACATGTGCTTCCGATACTGTGTTGGCAACTTCACGGGAGCTTTGTTCATTATGTGCCATATACAGAATCTGTCTTGCATCTGAGAAGACATTTCTTACAGTAGCAGTTATGGCGCCACATTGATATGTTATGATGGTTGGGGGAGTTATATCTGCAGAATGGGGGTAATTTAAAAGGAGTGAGTCATATATTGAAATGTACAAAATCCTACTTTGAAAACTTTAAACTTATTCCGAACAGACTCATAGCTTATTCTGAACAGATAGACAACTTATTCTGAACAAACAGACAACTTAATGTGCACAAACACGAAGTTAATGTGGGCATAATGGGGGCAACCTAATCTGGACAACAACACAACTTAATCTGGACAACAACATACCGTAATCTGGACATACCACACTCTTAACTCGAAAGACCACACCGTAATCTGGACAGACCTACAACGTATTCGGAACAGACCCACAACGTAATCTGGACAACCATAGTACTTAATCTGGACAGAAGAACAGCTTAAACTGAACATACACAAACCTTTAACTGAACATAGCCACACCTTACCATTCATGCACAACAACCATGTTTGGAACAACCAAATGTAATTTTCAGTGGTCTCAGAAGACAACAAAACGCAACCGAGCAAAACCGACTCGAAATGGTGATTAACTCCTACAAATGGGGCAAATGGCATGTCGTATTTGTTGGTAATGTAGGTAGTGTCGAAACATATTGCGTCTCCAAAGTATGAATAGGCAGCTCTAGAACGACAGTCAGCCCAAAACACGTTTTGTAGTCTTCCATCGTCATTTATATCCATTACATAGAAAAACATGGAATCAATATTCTGCATCCTAATGAAATAGTTCTGAAGAGCTTGTGCATCACTGATGCATTGCATACATTGCATCATATGTCTTTCATTTAGATTAATTTTATATCAATAAATGCTACTAAGGTATGTGTTTAGTCTTATTTACAGAATACAGGGACCTGAATACAAATTACTCATATCCCGAGCATAAATGCGTGCAAGAGACTCATTCCTGTCATAAAGACCAAGTTCAAGATTATCAGGTTTCAAATGGAAATGCATCCAAGCATAAAAGCATTCAAGACTTAAGCACAAAAGTAGACAAGGACTTAACTGCAAAAAGCCAAGGACCAAATTGCAAATTACGAGTAGCTTTTATTATTATGGAGAAAATCTAAAGAAAAATCAATGTGTATCTCCAAATATATAAAGAAATAAAGGCGGAGCTCAAAAGAAAGGAAAGAATCAATCCAGACGCGCAAATAATATTGAAATCATACCATAAACACACAGGAAAAATCCGGATTAAATCGGAGCTAAAAAGGTGGCGAATCCGCCGCACCTTATGTACAAAATGCGGCGAATCCGCCGCACAAAATTAGATCCATGCTCTAAAATGTTTACCGGTTGCGTGTTGACGCGTGTACTTTCCTATTCTATACCTAAGTCCCTTGTATCGGCTATAAATAGTCCTGAAACGATGTTGTAGAGGATCTTCTTAATTTTAACCTTAGTTTTTAATTCTTAGTTCTTGTTTTGTTCCATAGTTTTAGTAATAAAATTCTGTCTTTTATTTCTTGTTTTTAGTTTTCTTTTGTAATTCCTCTAGGACCTCTTCTCCTTCCCTCCATCTATGAGTTTCTAACTCTTTCCAAAGGGTGGAGGTGACGGATTTAGGGTGATGAGAAGAGAATAAAGTTATTATTTTAATTTCGTGATTAGTATATTTTGATTACTTGAGTTTGTGTTAAACCATTTATCATGTAATGCTTTATAACTAATATGATTTATTATAAGTTTCTGAATTATCTAATCTAAACCCGATATCTAAACATCCACCCAACGGAATTCATCATCTTTGTTCTTATTTTAGTTTTAATTGTTCATGTTTCTTGCTTTAGATAATTAAAAAAACCAAAAATCTCAAAACCAACCATATTTCTCCCTTTCTCTTCCTTAATCGAAAATCACAAAATAACAAGATCTCTCCCTCCTTGTGTTCGACCCGTACTTGCCACGTCTTCATTGACGCCGTGCACTTGCGGTATAAATTTAATTCTCATCAAGTTTTTGGCGCCGTTGCCGGGGAGGCGACGCAGATTTTGTTTTTTTGTTGATTTCTATTCTGTTTATCTTGTGCGCGATCTAAGTATTTCGATTTGTGTATCAGGAGACAATAGAACGCGGAGTGAAATCTGAACGCAGTCTGAGCAACAAGGGCGGCGGAATCGCCGCTTACCAAGAAGAACCTGCGGCGGAATCGCCGCACATTTGAAGCATCTAGGCTTCAGTTTTTTCTGGGGTTAGCACCGTCTCTTGGTGGACGCGTGGAGCTACTGAAATTTCGAGAGCGGGCGGTGAACCCGACTGAGCATTGCATAGGTAACTTTTGTTGTCTCTTTCCTCGTAATTTCTAGTTTCGGAAAATTTCCTTTTGTAGAACTGCACGTGTTAAGCTTAAATTCTATAATTGGCAATAATTCAACTCTGACCTAAAAATTGGCAAAACTAGAAGAACTTAGTGCATGCATCATATAATGTTTTGTTTGCATTATTCTTGCTAAATTCTTGCAAATTAATTCTTGTTGACGAGTGCTGGAGGCAAGGTACGTATCGTGGTTTTTATCGATTGCATTTAAGCATATAATCTAATTTGCATACAACCTTGCAATTGCCCCCCACTAAAGACCATTGTTTGACTATCTTTGCTAGATTTAAGTTAAACTATCTTAAGGGCAACTCCGTAGGAAAAGATACGGTGGGGATTTCATCACCCTTCCGTGGCCCACAAATCACAATCCTAAAGTATCACCCAAACCTTAAAATTAAAATTAATTAGACATTGGCCCCTAAGAACTCGGACTCAATTAAGGAGAAGATTGGTTTGACTTGCTAAGACCTGAAGCTGATCGAATTTAATTTGGTGTCTAGAAAGTGTTTTTGTGTTGACGTAAGTCTTCCAAGCGAAGTGGTTGTCTAATTGGCACCGACTCTGTCGGAAGCGCCCCCACTAGCTATACACGGCCTGACCAAGTTGGTTTGATTAGTGAGGGAGGTGAATCAAGCAAATCAACTCGACTCAACCAGTTAGGAGTCGTCTAGATTTAAGCGACACTAGGTGTAGGATTGTTTGAACAGTGCTTGTTCAGGAAATTTCTGACCGACCCTCTTTTCTATGTTTAGAGTTAAGTTTCTCTTCTCATCTGAGTCTTCTTTCTCTTCTCACCTCAATTCTCTAGATTAGGATTCCTTTCTCATCTTTCCTCATTCTATTGTTTGTTTCCATTTTCAAAAAAACAAAAAAAACAAGAAAAACAAAAAAATTTGTAATTAATTCTTGAAATTAAATTTGGAATTTAAATTTCGAATTTGAACTCAAAAATTGATTCAACCCGGTGCACTCAGATTTGGATTCGGGACTTGAGTAATCGACTCTCACGAGTTCATCTAGATTCCAGTCTAGGATTTAGCCTCAATCCATATGCTGCACCACCTCACCCGGATCCAATGGGTGAGAATGTAGTGGACCCACCTGTTGCACAACATATAACTCTGAGGGATCGATGCTACCCATGCATTGCATACATTGCATCATATGTCTTTCATTTAGATTATTTTTATATCAATAAATGCTACTAAGGTATGTGTTTAGTCCTATTTACAGAATACAGGGACCTGAATGCAAATTACCCACATCCCGAGCATAAACGCGTGCAAGAGACTCATTTCTATCATAAAGACCAAGTTCAAGATTATCGGGTTTCAAATGGAAATGCATCCAAGCATAAAAGCATTCAAGACCTAATTACAAAAAGAACAAGGACTTAAGCACAAAAGTAGCTGGGGACTTAATTGCAGAAAGCCAAGGACCTAATTGCAAATCACGAGTATCTTTTATTATCTTGGAGAAAATCTAAAGAAAAATCAATGTGGATCTCCAAATATATGAAGGAATTAATCCGGAGCTCAAAAGATTGGAAAGAATCAATCCAGACGCGCAAAGGAGGATCAAATCATACCATAAACATTCAACCAAAATCCAGACAAAATCAGAGCAATATATGCGGCATTTCCGCCGCACAACACACACAATGTGAGGCATTTCCGCCGCACCAGAGGCGATCCGTGTGCTCAAATTCCGTCCAGTCGTGTCTGGACACGTTTACTCTCCAATTCTATACTTAGGTCTCTTGTAACAACTATAAATAGCCCCGAGAACGATGTTAAAATGGTCCTAGTACTTGGTCCCTTAGCTTATGTTTTAGTTTTTATTCCTTAGTTTAATAAATTTCTGTTGTTTTATTTCTTGTTTTTAGTTTTCTTTTGTAATTCCTCTAGGATCCCTTCTCCTTCCTCCCATCCATGAGTTTCTAACTCTTTCCAAAGGGTGGAGGTGACGGATTTAGGGTGAAGAGAAGATGAATAAATGTTATTATTTTAATTTCGTGATTAGTATATTTTGATTACTTGAGTTTATGTTAAATCATTTATCATGTAATACTTCATAACTAACATGATTTATTATAAGTTTCTGAATTCTCTAATCTAAACTTTAAATCTAAACCTCCACCCAACGGAATTCACTACTTTGTTCTTATTTTAGTTGTAATTGTTCATGTTTCTTGCTTTACATAATTTAAAAACCCAAAAATCACCAACTTATTTCTCTCTCTTCCTTTCCCTTAATCGAAAATCACAAAAATAACAAGATCTCTCCCTCCTTGTGTTCGACCCGTATTTGCCACGTCTTCATTGACGCTGTGCACTTGCGGTATAAATAAAATTCACATCAAGTTTTTGGCGCCGTTGCCGGGGAGGCGACGCAGATTTTGTTTTTTTTTGTTGATTTCGATTTTATCCTGTTTATCTTGTGCGCGATCTAAGTATTTGGATTTGTGTTTCAGGAGACAACAGAGTGCGCGGAGAAATCCGGGCACATTTGGAGCTAAACGAGTGGCGAAATCCCGCACCTGAAGAGTAACTTGCGGCGAATTCGCCGCACACTTGGAGCTTCTGGGCTTCAAATTTTTCTGGGGCCGTGATTGACATCATTTCATGCTTATATTTGTACCTTATATCCATTATCTTACACCTAAGCAATGCTACGTGACGAGTTTTATGTTTAGTTTTCAGAAATAAAGAGGTTTGAAGAGAAGAGCCATGAAAGGACCCAAAAGCAGGAAAAAGGACCTAATTGTGAGACCTGGGGACCAAGATGCAAGGGAGAAGGACCTGATCGTAAGACAGAAGGACCTAAGAGCAAAGCAGGAAACTCCACACCATCATGAGGAGTATTTTGTCAATTTGATTCGGGTCGGAGCTCCACTAAACAAGTTAGATGCATCCAAGACCAAGAAACACACCAAGGAAAGCCCACCAGAAGACCCAGACGGATCTGGGCTTTATAGGCCGCCAATTGGCGGTCTGGATCATGCAAGATCCGCCCCAACTTCTCCTGGACTTGTATTAGTGTTCGTTTAGGCTATTTTTGGTATTGGTTTAGTCCCACATCGGGGGATTGTCCCTGATTAGCTTTTTCCATGCTTATAAATAGAACTCTTCACCTCCCATTGTATCCATCTCTCTCTTGGTGGCCTCCTTCCCTACTAAGAGTGAAGCCTTGAAGCAAAACTCTAGTGGAGGAAGGGCTGCTTGTAATCTGAGTGAGTTCATAATAAAAGTTTCATTAGTTTGTTAATTCTTGCTTAGTTTAATTCCTTTAATGTTTTTGCTTTGATGCCTTTTTTGTTTTATGCTTCTTTAATGTTTCTTGCTTGATTAGTATAGTTTCATTTCAGTATTATGCTTGCTTCTGTTAATATAGTTAGTGTAATGAGTAGTGAGTAGTTCCATCCCCATTTGGGGGGTGGAGAAATATGTGATATAATCATGTAGTGTATTAAGTGTGTGTTATTTTTATCCCTTGAGCTTTATATGATTGCCATAACCATCTAATGGGTCTCCACTCTTATCTTTGATATGCTAATGCTCTTGAATGAAGCTTAGCTTATGCTTTGATTAGTGGACCTATTTTATGGGGAATGATAAGGTTAGGATATGGATGAAGTTAATGTTGGAAACACAATTTGTAGTGTATGTACTCTTGTTGCCTTTTCCTTAGCTAATGTCTTGTATGTTTTAATGATGTAGTCATCTTAATTCATGTGGAGGCATAGTAGGGTCTAGTCTTTATACTTGAGTTCATGTAGCTTCATTCCAATCATTGTCTTGTATGTTTTAATGATGTAGTCTTATCTTAATTCATGTAGAGGCAAGAATGGATGTAGTTTTATGATTTCATGCACTATATGTTGTGAGGAGCTTAATTGAACACACACACACACACATCTTTATGTTCACATCAGTTCTCTACCCCCTTTGGGGTTTAGTTTTATTGCTTATCTTCATTTCCTTTTGCATTCTAGTTTAGCATTGTAGTGTAGTTTAGTGTAACCAATCCTTTTCTCCTTTCTTTACCCCTTGCCTTCGCACGAACCAAGTGTCGACACACCTCCCAGTGGACGACCCGTATTTGCCACCGCTTCAACGCGGCCGTGCACTTGCGGTAGAAATATAAAACGATCAATCAGGACGCGACTCATCTCTGGGTGGACGCGTGAAGCTACTGAAATTTCGAAAGCGGGCGGTGAACCCGACTGAGCATTGTATAAGTAACCTTTGTTGCCTCTTTTCCTCGTAATTTCTATTTTCAGAAAATTTCCTTTTATTAGAATTGCACGTGTTAGGGCAAAAATTCCATAATTGGCAATAATTCAACTCTGACCTAAAATTGGCAAAATTAGAAAGGCCTTAGTGCATGCATCATTTAGTGTTTTGTATGCATTATTCTTGCTAAATTCTTGTAAATTAATTTCTGTTGAAGAGTGATGGAGGCAAGGTACGTATCGCGGTTTTTATTTAATGCATTTAAGCATATAATTTAGTTTGCATACAACCTTGCAATTGCCCCCTCTAAAGACCATTGTTTGACTATCTTTGCTAGATCTAAGTTAAACTATCTTAAGGGCAACTCCGTAGGAAAAGATACGGTGGTGATTTCATCACCCTTCCGTGGCCCACAAATCACAATCCTAAAGTGTCATCCAAACCTTAAATTAAAATCAACTAGACATTGACCCCTAAGGACTCGGACTCAATTAAGGAGAAGATTGGTTTGACTTGCTATGACCTGAAGCTGATTGAATTTAATTTGGTGTCTAGAAAGTGTTTTTGTGTCGACGCAAGTCTTCCAAGCGAAGTGGTTGTCTAATTGGCACCGACTCTGTCGGAAGCGCCCCCACTAGCTATACACGGCCTGGCCAAGTTGGTTTGATTAGTGAGTCGTCTAGATCTAAGCGACACTAGGTCTAGGATTGTTTGAACCGTGCTTTCTTAGGAATTTTCTGACCAACCCTCTTTCTATCTTTAGAGTTAGGTTTCCCTTCTCAGCTGAGTCTTCTTTCTCTTCTCACCTAAATTCTCTAGATTAGGATTCCTTTCTCATCTTTCCCCATTCTATTGTTTGTTTCCATTAAAAGAAAAAAAAATATAAAAAAAACGAAAAAAAAATGTAATTAATTCTTGAAATTAAATTTCGAATTTAAATTTCGAATTTGAACTCAAAAATTGATTCAACCCGGTGCACTCAGATTTGGATTCGGGACTTGAGTAATCGACTCTCACGAGTTCATCTAGATTCCAGTCTAGAGTTTAGCCCCAATCCATCTGCTGCACCACCTCACCCGGATCCAATGGGTGAGAACGTAGTGGACCCACCTGTTGCACAACCTATAACTCTGAGGGATCGATGCTATCCAGCGATGACTGCTCAGCCATCGTGCATCGTTATGCCCACCTTAACGGGTCGCGACTTCGAACTTAAGGCACAATACATGAGTATGTGCCTAATTTCACCTCTAGGGAAGACCCATATCTCTTCTTTAGAGAATTTGAGAAAATCTGCTCTCTTATGCAATACCAGCATATCCCTGAGGAGGCAGTGCGGATGAAATTTGTACCTCTAGCACTAAAGGACGACGCTAAGAAATGGTTATATAGTCTAGCCGAAAGATCTATTAGGAGTTGGGCTGAGTTTGTTCAAATATTCCTGAAAAAATATTTCCCCAACCATAAGACTATGAGGATTAGGAATGAAATTGTTGCATTCGTTCAGTCTGAGAGCGAGCCGTTCTATTCCTATCTAGAAAGATTTAAAAGCGTACTGACCCAATGCCCTCATCATGGAATTCCAAGATGACAATTATGTCAAATTATTTATGAGGGATTGACACCCACATCTAGAGTTATGGTAGAATCCGTAAGCCAAGGGAACTTCATGTCGAAAAATGAAAATGATGCCTGGACTTTTCTTGAGGATTTAGCGGAAAACAGTATGCAATGGGACAATGCTAGAACACCGCTTAACCCGAGTATTGGATCTAGAATAGCAAGTCAACCCAAACCAGGTGTCTTAGTTGTAGATGCCAACATAGCGGCTGAAGCAAAACTAGCTACCCTTATGTGCAGAATGGAAAGTTTAGAGCTACAAACCCAAACCCGAGTGAATCAAGCCTCGTCTATCCCTTGCTCTAGATGTGGTCAGACTGGTCATGTAATGGAGGATTGTGCGGACTGGGAACAAGTTAATGCCATGTATAACCATGCTAGAAATGACCCATACGCATCAACCTATAACTCGGGTTGGCGTAATAATTCCAATTTCTCATCAAGCCAACAAGGTCAACCTCCTAGACAACAACCAAACCCGTATAACCAAAATAATACATCATCTGGGTTTAGTAACAATGACGATCATGAGGTTAGGTTGACAAGCTTGGAAAATTTGATGAAAACCTTTATACAAACAACCAACCAGACCTTCCAAAGGCTTGAGACACAAGTCAGCCAACTAGCACAAATAGTAGGTGAAAGAGAAAAGGGTCGGTTTCCAAGTCAACCTGAGGTGAACCCTAGATCTAATAATTCATATCAATCCTATCAAGCACCTTCAGGAAATAACAACCCTAGACCGGTTCAAATGGTTAATGAAGAAGGACCGTTCCAACAAATAAATGTTGTAGTATCATTACGGTCCGGAAGACAAGTTGATAACAATGTGGTAAATCCTAGAACGTCTAATCAATCTAGTCATCAAGCAACCACATATGACCTAATCAGTTTGAGTAGGTGGGTTGGGCGTTTCAGATTGGACGTCAGGTTCAATGGTTAGGTCATATGTGGTTGCTTGATGGCTAGATTGATTATATGTTCTAGGATTTACCACCTTGTTATTGACTTGTCTTTCGGACCGTAATGATACTACTGCATTTATTTGTTGGAACGGTCATTCCTCATTAACCATTTGAACCAGTCTAGGGTTGTTATTTCCTAGAGGTGGTTGATAGGGCTGATATGAATTATTAGATCTTGGATTCACCTCAGGTTGGTCTTTGTTCCTCCAACATTCACACCACTAACCGTTCTACACATGTTATCATTTAAATTATTTTGCACGCCTCCTCTAGTGGTGAAGTATCATTTGGATCAACCATGGCATGGATCATTCTTTTAGCTTTGGGCCTTGAGTATTTTTTTCTTCTTCCGTGATTCAACACATTTGTTTTTTGACACTTTTACCCTTTTTGCATTCGTGTAGCGAGTTTGGTCGATAATCCCGAGCTGGTAGACTCAAGTTACCGGGTTTCAAGATACCCCTACGGACCAGTGACTCAAAGGCTTGGGCTTTTGTAATCATTTTGTAGAATGTGCTTTCCTCACTTTATTCTTTTATTTTTAATTTTATTTTCCTCAAGGCTTAATTGTTATTAGAAGTCCACACTTCCCGGTATATTTTCCTCAGCCTCTGCTTTTTATCAACCACTTCAAAGATTTGATTCATCCAATTTAAGTGCCTACATGTCTTAAAGGGTAATGAGTTATTTCTTTGGAACTTCGATTTATGTCATAATTTCTACAAGCAGAACTATATAATAAGGAACAAAAACTCAATGCAATTTGTACACGGGTTTTGGCAGTTCAATCTTAAGCTATGTCATGAAACCTTGATTTATTTTTTTTGAAGTAAAAGACATATATATAGATAAATATATACATAAACACCCCCCACACCTAAATCATGCATTGTCCTCAATGTATGCAAATATAAAGCAAATGCACTTATTACCTTGGTGAACTGCGGTGGAAGGATGGAATTTGCTCAAAGTCAACCATAGTCAGAACTGGATTGAATGACACCATATTGGTGCATGTATCCAGTTGAATTGTTTCCCATGTTGCAATGAGAGTCCTGAGTCACAGGTTCCACACCCCTCACATAAATTGGTTCTCTTATTTGCTCGAGTGATGGTGGGTGTGTAGATGAATTCCTCCCTTTTTTCTTACTTCCTTTTTGATTTTGTGATGATTCAGAAATCTTATAGATACGCGATTTCATCACAACATCACTTTGATTGCATATTATTTCTGGCTCACTATCAATATGAAAGATATTAAATTCAGCTTTTAAGTTCCCAAAAGATAATTGCATGAGCCCATTTCAACAGTTTATCAATCCTTCAGAAGTGGCTAAAAAGGGTCTGCCTAGAATTACAGGGATTTGTCGATTAAGATTTACAACAGGTGCGATATCTAGTACGACAAAATCCACTGGGTAAATGAAGTCACAAACCTTGATCAAAACATCCTCTACTATACATCTTGGTTTCTTAATAGAGCAATCAGCAAATTGAAGGGTTGTCTTAGAGGGTTTTAGTGGACCAAGGTTCATTTGCTCATAGACAGAGTACGGGAGTAGGTTAACACTAGCACCAAGGTCTAGAAGGGCTGTGTTGATAAAAGTATCTCCTATTGCACAAGAAATTGTGGGACACCCAGGATCCTTATATTTTATAGGAGATGTGTTGGACAAAATAGAACTTATGTTTGCAGTTAAGAATGTCTTCTTTGGTACGTTCGTTTTTCTCTTTTTAGTGCACAAATCTTTTAAGAATTTAGCATAAGCAGGTATTTGTTGAATCATGTCTAAGAGTGGAATGTTCACCTTAACTTGCTTAAATACTTCCAAGATTTTCTCTATTTGTGCACTTGAGTTCTTTTTGAGTCTATTGGGGAATGAGGCTTTAGGAACATAGACTCGCTCACGTTCAGGTTGAGCTATAGGTTCAGGTTGAGTAGGTGGGTTGGGCGTTTCAGATTGGACGTCGGGTTCAATGAACCCATAGCTCAACCTGAGCGAGTCTATGTTCCTAAAGCTTCATTCCCCAATAGACTCAAGAAGAACTCAAGTGCACAAATGGAGAAAATCTTGGAAGTATTTAAGCAAGTTAAGGTGAATATTCCACTTTTAGATATGATTCAACAAATACCTGCTTATGCTAAATTTTTAAAGGATCTGTGCACTAAGAAAAGAAAAACAAACATACCAAAGAAGGCATTCTTAACTGCAAACATAAGTTCTATTCTGTTAAATTCGTCTCCTATAAAATATAAGGACTCTGGGTGTCCCACAATTTCATGTGCAATAGGAGATACCTTTATCAACAAAGTCCTTCTAGACCTTGGTGCTAGTGTTAACTTACTCCCGTTCTCTGTCTACGAGCAACCCACTAAAACCCTCTAAGACAACCCTTCAATTTGCTGATTGCTCTATTAATAAAACCAAGAGGTATAGTAGAGGATGTTTTGATTAAGGTTGGTGACTTAATTTACCCAGTGGATTTTGTCGTTCTAGACACTGAACCTGTTGTCGATCCTAAGAGACAAATCCCTGTGATACTAGGCAGACCATTTTTAGCCACTTCTGAAGCTTTGATAAATTGCCGAAATGGGCTCATGCAACTATCTTTTGGAAACTTAAAAGCTGAATTTAATATCTTTCAGGTTGATAATGAGCCTGAAATAGTATGCAATCAAAGTGATGTTGTGATGAGATCGCGTATTTATAAGATTTCCGAATCAAATAAATCATCACAAAATCAAAAAGGAAGTAAGAAAAAGGGAAGCAATTCTTCGACACACCCACCATCACTCGGGCAAATAAGAGAACCAATTCATGTGAGGGGTGTGGAATCTGTGCCTCAGTGCAACATGTGGAACAATTCAACTGGATACATGCACCAACATGGTGTCATTCAATCCAGTTCTGACTATGGTTGACTCTGAGCAAATTTAACCCCTCTACCGCAAGTTGACTCAGGTAATACGTGCATTTGCTTTTTCTTTGCATACATTGAGGACAATGCATGAATTAGGTGGGGGGGTATTTATCTATCTATCTTTTTTATTGTTCTTTTAAAAAAAAATCAATGTTCCATGACATAGCTTAAGATCGAACTGCCAAAACCCGTGTACAAAATGCATTGAGTTTTTGTTCCTTATTATATAGTTTTGCTTGTAGAAATTATGACATAAATCTAAGTTCCAAAGAAATAACTCATTACCCTTTAAAGACATGTATGCACTTAAATTGGATGAATCAAATCTTTGAAGTGGTTGATAAAAAGCAGAGGTTGAGGAAAATATACCGGGAAGTGTGGACTTCCAATAGAAATTAAGCCTTGAGGAAAATAAAAGTAAAAAAATAATAATAATTAAAAGGAATAAAGTGAGGAAAGCACATTTTGCAAAATGATTACAAAAGCCCAAGCCTTCGAGTCACTGGTCCGTAGGGGTATCTTAAAACCCAGTAACTTGAGTCTGCCACCTCGGGATTATCGACCAAACTCGCTACACGAATGCAAAAAGGGTAAAAGTGTCAAAAAAAGCAAATGTGTTGAATCACGGGAAAAAATACTTTAAGATACTCAAGGCCCAAAGCTAAAAGAATGATTCATGTCATGGTTGATCCGAATGATACTTCACCACCAGAGGAGGCGTGCAAAATAATTTAAGTAATAACATGTGTAGAAGGGTTAGTGGTGTGAATATTGAAGGAACAAAGACCAAGTCATATTTTTTTATGAGTTAGATTTATATAATGAGCATGCAAGAATTCTAAGTGTGATGTATAAGGTTAAGGTGGAGATATTGAGAGTTATGATTGAAATGTTGATTTAAGACTTTGTGGGTGTGTCAACTGAAAACCCTCACGAGACAAAACTCGTCCTCTAAGGAAACTTGGGGGTTTAAAGGCTTGTTGCACATGCTAAGTGCAACCGTGATTCCTACGAAAGTGAGTTAGGATTTCCCTGTTTTCATTTTTCTTATATTCTGTTTTGCTAGGGACTAGCAAAATCTAGGTGTGGGGGTATTTGATGCATTGCATCATATGTCTTTCATTTAGATTAATTTTATATCAATAAATGCTACTAAGGTATGTGTTTAGTCTTATTTACAGAATACAGGGACCTGAATACAAATTACTCATATCCCGAGCATAAATGCGTGCAAGAGACTCATTCCTGTCATAAAGACCAAGTTCAAGATTATCGGGTTTCAAATGGAAATGCATCCAAGCATAAAAGCATTCAAGACCTAAGCACAAAAGTAGACAAGGACTTAAGTGCAAAAAGCCAAGGACCTAATTGCAAATTACGAGTAGTTTTTATTATTATGGAGAAAATCTAAAGAAAAATCAATGTGGATCTCCAAGTATATAAAGAAATAAAGTCGGAGCTCAAAAGAAAGGAAAGAATCAATCCAGACGCGCAAAGGATATTGAAATCATACCATAAACACACAGGAAAAATCCGGATTAAATCGGAGCTAAAAAGGTGGCGAATCCGGCGCACAAAATTAGATCCATGCTCTAAAATTTTTACCGGTTGCGTGTTGACGCGTGTACTTTCCTATTCTATACCTAAGTCCCTTGTATCGGCTATAAATAGCCCTGAAACGATGTTGTAGAGGATCTTCTTAATTTTAACCTTAGTTTTTAATTCTTAGTTCTTGTTTTGTTCCATAGTTTTAGTAATAAAATTCTGTCTTTTATTTCTTGTTTTTAGTTTTCTTTTGTAATTCCTCTAGGACCCCTTCTCCTTCCCTCCATCTATGAGTTTCTAACTCTTTCCAAAGGGTGAAGGTGACGGATTTAGGGTGATGAGAAGAGAATAAAGTTATTATTTTAATTTCGTGATTAGTATATTTTCATTACTTGAGTTTGTGTTAAATCATTTATCATGTAATGCTTTATAACTAATATGATTTATTATAAGTTTCTGAATTATCTAATCTAAACCCGATATCTAAACCTCCACCCAACGGAATTCATCATCTTTGTTCTTATTTTAGTTTTAATTGTTCATGTTTCTTGCTTTAGATAATTAAAAAAACCAAAAATCTCAAAACCAACCATATTTCTCTCTTTCTCTTCCTTAATCGAAAATCACAAAATAACAAGATCTCTCCCTCCTTGTGTTCGACCCGTACTTGCCACGTCTTCATTGACACCGTGCACTTGCGGTATAAATTTAATTCTCATCAATCACCATGTCCCATCTTCAAATTTCTGACTTCGTGTATAACGTTCATGCACATAGAAACCACTAAGACCAGGAGCAAAATGTTGAACTTCAATTATGTTAGGCAGAAAGAACACAAACCTCAAATCCCTTTCGTTGAAAGTCAATTTGTCATGACCTCTAGCCTCGACCACAAAAGATTGCATGGTCTTAGCAGCCAATATCCCAGCAAAATCATTGCACAATATGCGTGCTTTGGTGGCCTCAGGGACAATTCGTTTTTGTCTGAGAAAATGCATTTGCTCCTGGTCAAGCATGACGTGGTTATGTTTAAGATCCACAAAGTTAATGTGGTAACCCCTTGTTGGGTTTCCGGAGACCCTTATCTGAGCAGTGCATTGGATAACCTACGCTTCAATTTCTCTTGCCCATGGTTTGTTGGTGTCATGCCCTCCTTGGAGAAAGTCAGTGTGGCCCGTATAACAACACCACGATCGTAATGAGATTGCCTTATCTTAACATCAAAACCACAAGAATTGGCATAGGTCACGTAAAATGTCTTGGCTTCTTCGAAAGAAGGGAAAAAAATCTCCTCCTTAGGAACGTTTGCTGGCTGCTCCACTTGGGAAGGCACATTAACGATTTCCATTGGAGTACAGAGGAAGGACCACAGAAGAGAATGAAAGAAAAAGGAAGACACATCTTGAGATGAGGGAGACAAAAGGAAGATGAAAAGTCATCTTCTGTGTAGGAGCACCAAAATGAGGAATGAAGTGATTTGAGACACATTAATGAGGGATGGAGTGATTTGAGCTCAGGACATTTGTACGGACAACCAAAGAATAGAGGGAAAAAATAAAAATAAAAAATCTTTTCTCTGCTGACATGGTCCGTGCCAACTCAGCCGCGTCCTACAGGTCGGTCGTTTATCATTTTCCAAAGAGTAACACGTGCAACACCAAAAAAACATTAAGATTTTAATATTGTAATGTTATATAATATAACATTAGGGCATTCTCAGATGAGGTTGATCTCATCAAGGATTAAATCAGATTGTTCGTTACAACCTTTAGATGCATGTGTAATCAATGTAAACGGTTGGATTAGACCTAATACAATTTTGGAATGTAGAAGTGTTAATTACGTGTATAAATATGTAAAAACTTCTTCTAGAATTACATATTTTCAAAATATTAAATGCTCCCGTAAAGTAATTCCAAGGGTATTTGGTTGTCAACTTAAATTTAAAATATAGAACAATGTATTATTCCAACGGTATTACATTGATTTATTAAGAAAATTTTGACTTCTTGTGCCTGAAATAACCCAACCTCTTAAAAAAGTCTCCACTTTGACATCTTCTGACAAACATGTCTATCTTTCTACTTCTTCCCAAAATACTCATGTCTATCTCGTGGGATCACTAACATCCTCTGCAACTCTCTCGTTCTCTCTCATTGTCTCGATATTTTAAATTGTTTTAGAAATCGATTCAGATTCGATAGTACTCAACGGTACGCAATAGATAGTGTGAGTCGATTTGTATGCTCAATAGTTATATTTGGTTATAGTTCGATTGAACTCGATATAGGTTCGATTGCGCTCAATGATCAACTTGATAAATATTCACATGTTGAAGTGAAACGTCCCATGATGGGACAAGTCATTATTATGCGAAGAGACGCAACCGTTTGACATTCCTTCCTTTTGAGAGGACACAATGTTTCATTATTGCGCGAAGAGGTACAACCCTTAATTACATGGTCTATAAAATCAGAGATCAGGGTGTCTTCTATTTAGTTGTGTATTTGATCCCCCCCCCCCCATTTAGTTATGTATTCGATTTGTCTCCTCCACCCCAAAAAATGATCTTCCAACACAATGCCTCGGATGACTACTCCGACGAAGCTGGGCACATCGACAGTGGACCAATATGGGGAGGTTGTCCCCATATTGGAGTTTTACCTCTACCCTATCGCATATGTAGGTGCGGTATGGAGGCAACGGAGTTGTGGTCTAACACTCCGAACAAGATTAGCAAGAAGTTCTACATTTGTGGCTCCCCGGAGCCAACCCTTCACTGTCGGTACTTTGTCTGGACGATGGTACACTGGTACCACCGGTGGATAAACCCGACCAGAGTGTAAAGGACCCGGGGATGCAAAAGCTTCTCTGGAAGGCTGCTAAATTGACTCAGGGCCAAGAGATAAACAAAACTATCTTTTGGGCTTGCAGACGACGTCTAAGCAAATCATTCTCTTCCAATTGACTCGGAAGAGATATATAATTTTTGTCTTTGTATTTTTATTTTTTGTTTGTCTTTGTGTTTGTGTTTGTGATTTCTTAAATGGACTTAAATGGACCACCATTTACTTGAGTCTTTTCAATTGAAGTCTGAATGAAGTTTCTGTAGGATCTACTAGGCCTTAATATTAGTCTAAATGGAGGTGAATAGACTAATTACAATCTTTTAAAACAACTATGTCAAATTAAAAGTTAAACAAATAAAGATGAAGTAAAGGGATGCAAACCACAAGATCGATGTAAGAGGTTTGGATCCACCACCGGATCCTAGTCCTCTCTTACGAAATACTCTTCCTCGAGCAACTTCGCGTCCTCCACTAAATCTGATCTCCGTTGAGGGTCGAGATCAAGTCTTTACACAACAAGCTTTGCGAACACCCTCGCCTAGCTTGGACCACCTTCTCACAATCCGATAAGAGCTTCACTCCGGAAGCTAGTACAACTCTTGAACGAAAAGCTTCAGCAAACTAATCTTGGGCACTTGAAATGAATAATGCAATCAGAGAGTGTGATTTCAAGTGGAAAGATTTGACCACAAAGATGTTTAGAGCAAGTTTGAGAGTAGTAGTAAGATTTGAACTTAGAAAAAGATTTTGTAATCATAGAAGAGTGTTCTCAACTATATTTATAAGCTCTAAACTTAATCTAGCCGTTGGGATTAAATTAGAAAAAGATTGTGTAAAGATACACAAAACAGTGAATGACAGGACACATTTCTGAACACCAAAGGTCGACCGGATCGGGTCAATCGGTCGACCAGTATGTGAAAATAAAGAATTCGGTCGAGCAAAGGTGCAGACGGTCGAACCAACTGGGCTAGAACTAAGTGAACGGTCGAACGAATAACTAGGTTCGGTCGACCGTTTGGAACATTTGGTCTAGATAAATCTGTGCAAAAAGATAACGGTCGAACAGAATGGATTGTGGGTTCGACCGGAAACTTTCAATAAGTCCTGAGCTGGGAAGTTTCATGAGAAATACCAAATCTAAATGAGGGGGTTAGGTGAGTGTAGGTATACGACCGTTGTAAAATACGACAATCTTAACGGTCATATTTATGACAAATACGAAAATGCAATCGGTCGAACAAACAAAGTTTCGGTCGACCGGTTATCACACTAATCGAGACACGTGTCAATAAACGATATCTGAGATGATTTTAATTGGTCGAACTGAGTTATATCGGTTGACAAAAGGAAACAGTCGAACGGTTTGGTCGACCGATTTAGACTGGGAAACCATATATTGAATCAGTCAAACTAAAAGATATTCCTGGTCGACCGTTTGGGAAACAAAAAGTTGTCTGTTGAAATCCGATCGAACCAGATGGTTCTACCGGTCTACCGGTTCACCCATAAATCATGTTCTAAGGGATTGTCTTTGTTTCGTCGATTTTCTATTGAAGTCAAATTGATATGGACTTAATTGTAAGACTTCTATAGGTTCCTTATGGGTCAAGAAATGCAATCTATCAAAGATTTCAAGTGCCAAGTTACATTGTAACCTAAGTACAAGAAATATGAACCTATCTAATCTTCATTCTTGATTTCTTGTCTTGATTCAACTTGATTTCTGAAATGTTAGAAATACAATATATGCATGCGATGATTTTAATGGAATACATGTGTTTATTGATATGTTAGTTAATCATAAAACAGATTAACAATTATTTGCCAAAAAGCCAACAGTTTCTTTCTCTTCTTGATCTGTTGTTTAACCTCGATTGTGGTTTGTTTGTTTGTTTGTTTACGTTCGATTGTAATTAATAGGGGTGAAAGTTGTTCAAATAATATCTTCTCTGATCGATATATTCGTATTCGTTTAGTAGGATATAGTCATCAAATGTGGATACATTTAAATGTGGTACTGAATGTGGTAACGATAAATATAAGAGTGTATAAGATAACATTTGGTTCGTATTCATATCCGAATTTTTAATTTCAAGATTTTCCATAAATTTGTAGGTTAAAAAATAATACACATCCATATCCGATTGTTATATTGTACAAATATAACAAAGACGATATTCGTCATGTATCTGGATTGTATTCAACTCTAGTTGTAAATAGGGTGAGTATACGTATAGATTAGTATTAACGTATTTGCATGCCAAATGTCTAACAAAACACGTATGTATAACCACTTTCTCTGTTTTACCTATGCCTGTCAAACTGGCAAATTATTCCTTTAACAGACAAGTAAAGAGAGGATTTAATAATTAAAAGAGTAACGCGTGCAACACTAAAAAAACATAAAGGTTTTAATACTGCAATGTCATATGATATAACATCAAGGCATTCTCAGATGAGGTTGATCTTGTCAAGGATTAAATGAGATTGTTCGTTGTCAACTTAAATTTGAAATATAAAATAATGTATTATTCCAACCGTAATACATTGCTTTATTAATCCTTTTGTAATATTGTAAACATGTTAAACATAGTGTTTTTTGGAAGATTCTTAACCGAATAGGTGAAGGAGAAATTATCAATGTTTTTTGGAAGTCAGATTCTTTATCGGATAGGTGAAGGTGAAATTATCAGATTCTTGATCGAATAGGTGAAGGTGAAATTATCAATCTCTTTGTCTATTTGGGGAATGGGTTTGAGAATCAAATTGGTGGTGAGGATGAGTCTCCCTCCTACAGAGAGTTTTACTTTTCCAACCATCGACCTATTTTAACTCTATTAATAACCATGTTCAATACCATTGCTCGAGGGACTTTAGGTAGGGGTGAGCATCCGGTCCGGACTGAAAATTTTTCCTGGGTCCAGACTAAATTGCTTCGGACCGGTCCGGTCCAGTACCGGATTTTTTAAAAACAAAAAAACAAAAACCGGACTAGACCGGAACCGAACCGAAATTTCAACAATGTCCGGACCGGAACCGGAACCGGTTGGATCCGGTCCAGAATGAACCTGGACCCAGACCGGGTAATGCTCACCCCTAGTCTTTAGTAGTAAGATAGATGCAAGGAAGACTTTCTCGTGAGCATCCCAAAATCAATTGGCCATTTCAATAGGGAACTACTATTCGTCGCCGGAAAACTACTTAAATCGTCCCAAAAATGACCTTTTTGCCCTTAACAAATCAATTAATACCGATTTCGTCTCGTGTCTTTAAACAATGTGTTTGACTCAGTTTTACTCACATTCATAGTACCAACACCACGAAAATGTCTGGCGAAGCACCTGAATCCGGCGAGGTAACGAGGGCGGAATTTTTTCCCGACTCGGGCGTCTGGCTAAACCGCCTCCACCAAGGTGGAGGTGTCTGCCTAACACGCCTCCACATAGGGGGAGACGGTTCCCGCGACCGCCCTCTCGTTGGGTCGGGCGTCTCCCGCGGACGCCCGACTCAAAAATGTTTTTTTTAAAATTAATTGAAATAAACAAAGTAATTTACCAGATGTGAGTAGCCAGGGGTCTCTGCTGGTTCTTTTCCTGGCCTCTGAGACATTTTATGTGGTGAATAGAAGAGCGATATGAAGAGAAAGTTGTGTTAAAAGAGTGAAATGATGAGTTATATTAGTAGAAAGGGTAAATGGGCAAAATGGTAATCATACGGGTGATTTAAGTAGTTTTACAGCGACGAATAACCGTTCAGTTTCAATATCCAAGCTTAAGCAATGGATCATAAAGAAGACACTCTTCCCCAGGTCGATACATAACCCGGACACCAATTAGAAGATAAAATGGAGTCGTCTAAGATTAATAAGGAAATCCACCTCCGGTTCAAGGAAGAGAAGAGTGTCATCTGCAAATTTAAAAATCGAGATATGTGGTTATTGGGCAACGAGATACCTTAATAAGGTCATTCGAGATTGTCAAATTGAGCATTCTAGAAAGGCAATTGGCCACAATGATGAACAATAATGGGGGAGAAAGGGTCGTCCTATCTGAGTCCATTACTATATTTGAAATAGCCTTAACGGGATCCATTGACCACGATTGAAATGCAAAGTTGATATGCAAAGTTGGATCCATTTTATCCATTTAACAAGGCAACTGAGCAATCTTAAATTAATAAGCAAGAAGTTTTAGTCTGCTTCATGTGAATTGCTAATCGTCGTTCCAAAATTACTTAAATCGTCAGTGCGAATTACTGTTTTGTCATTCTCTCATTTCTACTTATATATTTCTTCATTTCACTCTCCTACCACCACTCTCTCTTCATCTTTCTCTCATAATCATCAAAAAGAATGTCTCGGATGTTAGGAAATAAGTCAGCGAACGCCCCGGTACACTCGAATCTGGTAAAATATCAAGTTTAAAAAAACATTTTTTGTGGTAGGTGTCTCCCGCAGACGCCCCTCCCATATTTTTTTTATTTTTTTATTTTTTAGAAGTAATAATTAGTAAATATAATTAGCATTAATTGATAATTAGTTAAAAATAATTAATAAATTTGTTAATTTAGATGCTTAAATCCATTTAACAAAATTTTATCTCTAAAATTTAATTAATAGTCATCGGGTTACCGTGGAGGAGGAAAATCCATACCTTTACACGTTGTACATGCTTACGAAGAGGATTCAACACATCGTCATCTACGTAGACGGGTATATCTGCTTCGGTTAGGAGGGAGAGAGATAGTTTACGTCGTCGTCAGACACATGATGATTCTTTCGACGACGAGGAGGATTTGGATGAGGTGGAGAGTGACGATGGGGGTCGATATGGGTTGGAGTTGGAGTGGCAGGAGGAGGAAAGACAACAATATGGTAGAGGACATGGGCGACATGGTAGTTCTTCTTCTGCTGAGTGAGTAATTCAGAAGGGTAGAGGTGGTAGGTTTGTGTCTGGAGATTCGAGTTCGTGCACTGTAGATGCCTGAGATCAGAAGAAGAAGAGGGTTGAGGATGATTCTTGGAACGTGACTTGTGTGATGCCCGGTGATCCTTTAGATGACAACGTTATTCCGAGTTTCGGGGGCCACATTGCCAGACGCATTTGGGAGGACGATGATCGAAAGGTTTTGAAGTGTCATAATCACCACAGAGCTTGTACTACATTGCAGGGTTGACGCTCAGTTTTGAGTGATGATACCACGAGGGTCATTACTGATAGCGGATTGGGTCACTTGTCTTACAACATGTTCTCCTGCCTTGACATGCCGTTAATTTCTGCGTTTGTGGAGCGGTGGCAGCCTGACAACAACTCTTTCCACTTGCCACTTGACAATCATGTTGCATGACGTGTTCCAGATTCTGCGTATTCTTGTTGAGGGTCGTATGCTCAGTGGTCAGGCATCGACACCTGAGCTGAAGAGTTATGTATCAGAGTTTCTCGGGGTGAGCGTCGATGATCTTGGGAGGGATAACCCATTTTGAAGTGGCAGTGGTGTTAGCATCGACGTTGTTGACGACTTTTGCAGACATGGACGACCACCACAGACTGAGGATACGTCTTGTTTGTCTACAAGAGTGGTTGCAGAGTCAGACCACGCGACCTATTTGAGGCTAGGGACCCGTATACGATTGGTCAGTTCTCATGGGGGGCGGTGACATTGGCATACATGTATCGCCAGTTGGGGATAGCGAGTTGTGCTGATTGTTCTGGTATCGCGGATTGTCTTACGCTGCTGCAGGCTTGAATATATAAGTATTCTCCAACTTTCTGTCCGAATCAGGAGAGGAAAATCATTGAGTTGGGCTATCCTCGTTCGCGTATGTGGGCTGTTCGGAGCGAGGATAATAGTAAGGGGCGACTCCATTCCATTCGTAGATGGCTAGATCAAATGACTGCGTTGCAGGTATAAAAGTCTATACCAATCATGTTTATTTAATTTTTATTTTTATTTTTATTAACGTGTAAACGTTTAGGCGGAGTGGTTGCTCTATGGTCCTGAGTCTGCTGCGGTTGTGCCGATGACTTTATTGATGAACGTTATTCGTTATCGGGATATCATGGAGCCTTATTTGCCTCATCGCGTCTTGCGTCAGTTAGGATACGCTCAGGTTATCCCGATTGACATCCCAACGCCAGAGCATGCAGTACGTACGGTCTGCGATTACGATGACGTACGACGTCAGGTACAACACTTCGATGGTGGAATCAATTTGGAAGACATTTTCGAGAGGATGTTGACTTCACCTTGCCCATCTCACACGTAGCCGCGACCCCTCCACTTGTCATGCAGATTATTTGCATTGGTTCGGTAGGTACTCACATCCATCTCTCGTGCATGGTACCGCCCCGAGACCTGAGAGACCACTTAAGAGGACATGTGGCGATGCGGTAAGTTTTTGTAACTTTTTTTATTTGTAATGTATATTTTGTTTTTCTTGTTAATGTACACTAATTTTGATGTTATATACAGTGGAAGAGTAGGGCGATACGACTTGCGCAACCGTTTCTTGATTATAGGGACCAGATGCCGAACGAGGAGACGAGATCTGCATGTGTAGGTTGGGATGACTTCATACAGCCCTGGAACAACCAGTTGGGCATTTCCGAACACGATTTGGATGATGAGTTGTAGACGGTTTGTACATTATTTACTTTATTATATGTTGAACTCTTATTATTTGTATTTGTATTTGCTTACTTATTGTACTTTTTTCTTCTTCTGACGAACATATCTTCTCTCTATTTGCTATATTTGATGCATTTTAAATTTGAAATCTGATAAAAAAACAACACCATAAGAAAACAACACGAACAGATTACACATTAAAAACACAATAATTTAACCAATGCATTACAAATTACAATCAAAATCTACTACGTAACTGGTCTCAATATGCTCTCCTACTTTCGTACTCCGTCTCCCATCCAAGAACACTCTCGTCTCTCATTTGAAACCACAAGGTCGCTATAGGAGGTACTGGAAATTCCTCAGTTAATTCTAAGCAAATGTAATGTATGTAACTCCCTAAATGAGCAATAATCAACTCTCTGCTTGGCTCCGTCATGGTAGACGAACTCTCCGAATGTAGCACTGTAATACACGGGTACAACGAACCATCCATTCTCACTGAGAAAGACATAACTGCACACTTGTAAAAATGGCAATCGAGAACAAGTCGCACCAAATCTCCATATAGTGATCCTCACCACAAGGTCCTCCGCCCTAATCAATTCACTAACGAGCTTGTACCACACCGTCATAATAAACGTGCTAATAATTGGGATGCATCCCTATCTCATTAGAAATTGCACGACGGGAGTAAAACCAATTGTCTTGACCACCATGGAAAACATCGACAACACATCAAAATTCATAGTTGTTATCAGCACGTACATCATTCCACCTCTCCAGAAATGGTAAGATGATTCCTGGAAATCTATCAACATATGGGTGTAACTGTGCGTATAAAATACGATATGCACTACGAATTACTGCAGGGTCGCTCCCTAAAATCTCATCAACGAGGTTCCGAAAATGCTTGACGTCTTGTGATGACTGATCCACAAACTCTGGCATCTCGACTCCTTCTCCAATGACAAGTGTTTTCCAGAATAGATGAATATGCTCTAAATAAATTCCTTCGCCTGACTCAATACAACCGTGGATGGTACATGCACAAAAAATCTCATGTGATGTCAGAAAAGCGCACTCACAACGATATTCAACTTGATTGCTTAAGCCTTGCATTCTCTTCAAGTTCTCACTCAATAACGACAAGCAATGATGTGAAATTCGTCCATTTATATGCTGATAAAAGCATTTTTGTAGTTAGTCAAATTTCGACGTCTCGACTCTTCAAGAAAGTTTCGAATATTCGTCAGTTGCATTTCAATAGCCGCGTTCACGCGGTTGAAAAGAGTGTCCAAAGATGCAGTCGATGTAGTGATCTACTCTTTCAGAGCCGAATGAGAGTTTTCGACCCTACAATTTGTAGTGTTGCCAAATTGAAGGACTTTGTTCGTCCAATTCAACATAAGTTTTTCTTTATGCACTAATCACGTATATTCCAGATACTCTGTGATAGCTGACCAAGACTTAAAAGAATCTTTCAGATTACGGACATCTCTATCATACTTGGTTTCTGAAGTAGAAAACATGATTTTCCTCCACTTTCCACACTTCAAAGTCTCTGCAAACTTCTTGTTCTTGCTGAATGCGTGGTATGCATACTTGTATACATCTTTGTTGAGATGACAGGTGCAAAGTAAATGAGTAGACTCAGGAAAAACCTCTCTCACTGGTCGCATAAGCCCTAACTCCCGTTCCGTTATTATTGCAGTCGGGCTGACAGTACCCAATAACAGATCTCACAACTTCTCGAACACCTACCGGTAACTAGACTCGGTCTCATCCTTCATAATCGCGTAGCCGACAAAAAAGTTCATGTGTTGTTGGTGTCACCCCAACCATCTCGAACAAAGGCATATTGTACTTGTTCGTTTTGTACGTCGAATCCATGCAACTTACGAAAGGGTATGTGCGCAATAACTGAATTGAGAGGCGACATTAATTTCTTTATCCGACATAATTCAATGCAAGTATTAATACTGCACTGCCGATGCAGAAACTGCTGAGCGAGATTCATGTCTTCAGATTTCTTCCTCCTCATATACTCTCTGAAGTTATAAATGTGTCTTTGATTGAGATTATCCTCCGGGAATTTTTCTTTTACCGCCAACAAGATGTTACGTGGTTTTGCTTTTGCCTCAATCATATCACGAACAATTTTCTTGACCCTAGGACTAAAACCGTTAATCTGTTGGTGACCATATGGATAAACTGAATGTTTGTGGTTGTGATGACCATGAGTACTATTAGAAACTACGACACATCCATCACGCTCCCGTCGTTCGACCACCTTTATAAAAATGACAACAACAATCATTTCTTTTCGTGTTCTTCTGTACTGCAATATCCATATCCCGAGAACCCATTTCATTTCTGCGATCGCATCTCAGATAACATATCATCTGATTATCTGTTTGTGATTTATAGGATGATATTACCAAAAAAACCAGTTCCGATGGCAACTTGTTTCGTCCATTTATTCGCGTCATCGATTTTTGGAAATACTTGTGGGCTTACAAAAGTTTACTGTAATATACTCCATCACCACCGAAATCTTGCAACGGAACCTGAAATAATTTAAAATAACACAACATAAAAAATAAAATTTAGGCATCTGGCTAGGACGCCCAAACGCCACTCCCATGAGAGAGGCGCCCTACCCAGGCACCTCGTCCATGGGGGGCGTCCTAGCCAGGCATCCCCACCATGGGGGCGGTGACTTAAACAGACGCTCGAGACGAAATTTTTTTGGGCCTTCACCGGATCCAGACGCTTCGCGAGACCTTTTCGTGGTGTTGGTACTGGTAAAGCGAGGAAACTTAGACAAAAACCTTAGTTTAAGAGACGAGACGAAATGAGTATTAAATGGATTGTGAATGACAAAATGGTAATTAGACGGACGTTTTAAGTAAAAACCGGACGATGAATAGTAAATCCCTACTTTATCGAAAACCTTTTCAAAATACAATTTAATACTTTAAGAATGATTCCATGTGTTTTGCTAGAGGAGAGGGTAGTGAGCCCTTTCGAGAGCAGCAAGGGTCGTATTAGTGATTTGACGACTTGGGAGGAAGGTCATCTGAGTGTTTAGGATAGATTTCTCAAGGAGCGGACTCAAACTGAGTGAAAGGAAATCCTTAATTTGTTAGTTTGTTAGCCCCTACTTTCTTATGGATTAGAGCTCTGAAAGTGTGTTCAACGTAGCAAGACTGAAATGAGACTGATCAAGGTTTCCAAAGAGCTTTAAATAAGTCAAGGAAGGTTAGCTTGGATACCTTCTAATATATATGGAAGAAACCAAGATTGAGACAGTCGAGACCCAGGAATTGGAAAAAATAGCTCTTTTAATCTCATCTTCTTCGAACGGTCTAGTAAGACTACGTGGATGTTAAATTCTCCATGTAACCATGTTGACTCAGTCCAATAACAGGACAAATCTTTGCACTCAAATGAATATACGTCATGATCAGTCAGGTTGGGATATTGGTTCTGGATTTGATGTGACATGACGTGCAAAATTTATTCAGATAATGACTGAGATGAGTGCATCTGTGCATATTCTTAAAAAATCTCAACTAACCATTTTCAGCCATTCCAGCCCATTGGATATTTGGATTGCCCAAATCGTGATGTTAACAAAACGATGATACGAGGTTATGAACATAGTAAATTGCATGAGTACTCCGTAATCAAGTGACAACACACATGTTGTGATTCTTTATCGAATAAATACAACCCAACATGATGTTGGATATAGACTAGACTACAGTTCCACGTATTTACTCATGGTCGTCGATCCCGAGTAGGGCTGAAAATGGGGACGGAAATTACCCACCCGACCCATTTAGTTCGGGTAGCAGATGAATTTTTCCACCCGATTAGCCGTCTGCTCGATTATTTAACGGGGTGGGTAGCGGTTATACTTCCTACCCACATCGTTTATCCATTTACCCGTATAATTATATATTAAATTATTAATAATTTGATACATGAATTATCTAGTGAGTCTGAAGCTTAATTTCCTATTTTAAGCTCTAACCATATCCACCCCTCATATGAAATTGTAAGGTAGATTAAGAGGAAAGTGGTTATGCTAATAAAAGGTGAGATTAACCGTAGATAAGATCCAATTGTGAGATTGTAGGAGACTTAAACTAAATAAGATGAGTCATGTGCTCAATAGAGTCTGGTCCTAATTTAATATATTAAATATATATACCTAATTCCTAATATATATTAAAAAAATTATGGTTGTAGTAGTTGAATGAATGTTTCATGTTTCTATTTATTTTGTTCTTTTGTGTCTTGATGTTGATTGATTGGTGTTAGAAAAAAAATCAAGTATTGTTGTTTTGTACACATTTTTTGGTAGCAAATGAGTAGAAATAAAAAATATAAGTTTTATCCGTTTATCCACCCCGCCCCGAATATACGTTTACCCGGCCTTAAACGGTGCAGGTAGCGGATGATTTTTTTTACCCTCCCCGCCCCACCCTGATTATCCATTTATTTTAGGCGGGTCAGTTGGCGGTCGAGCAAAAACCTGACCCGAGCTCATTGTGCTTGTGGGTCCATGGTGAAATAATCAAGAAATGCCAATATCATCAAAAAGATTATAATAAATAAAAATAATCTATTTTTATTGGGCCCGTAATGGAACCAACCCACTTGGGCATCATATGTAAGCTAACCGATTTTAACATGTTGAGATCAAAATTTTTGGACAACAAAAATATAATTAAACCTAGGAAATTGGATTAGTGGATGGTTAAGGAATTAGGTCATTGGTTCATGGGGGTCATGGGGAGTTAGTTTTAGGTCCCAAAATTTATCTATTTAAAGTGATAGTTTTAAGGTTGGAAGAAGAAGAATTTTTTCCCCATTAAACCACTCTCACCGGCGGTTGTCAATGGCAGAGCGAGGCTGGAGCCACGGAGGCGAAACGACGGGAGCGAAGCCGGCATGGAGCAACACCAACCCTTTGAGGTATGTGTTTGGAACGTAAGAGTGTTCCTATACATATTCGGTAGAACTCAGGGTTGAGGCGTCGGCCTCACCTCCAACCTACACCATCATTGGAGTAGGGCTTGACCCATCGACGACCCAATCAGACGCCCTCGGGATCATCGTCGTAGGGGTCGATCGACGTATGGAACGATGTTTGGATCAACGTCTAGAAAGTCTTCGCCGTGGGGGTGACATCGAGGAGCTCGTTGTCGGAGTCAGAGTCGCATGGAGGTCATCGTTGGAGTCATCGTCACATGTTTGTCGCCGCTGGGGGTGCTAGCGGAAAGAGGAGGAAGAAGAAAGATGGGAGGTGGCGGCGGAGTGGATCTATGAAGAAGAAGGGGAGAGAGAGGTGGGCGGACGTCGGAAAGAGAGGAAGAGGAAGAAGAAAAGGAAGAAGGTGTCATTAGTTTAGGGTTAGGTTAGGGTTTTTGCATTTTAGTTTATATTTTGCTTAATCACATGTCTCTACCCTGAAATTTATGTTATTTGCATTGTAGGGTTTTGGCGTAATCGCATTTTTTTACCTTAGATTATTAGATTATCATGCTTTCAAATTAAAAGGCATAATTGTGTATTACCCTGGACTTTTAAGTTATCGTTGTAAAAGAAAGTAGATGGTGTTTGTATAAGGAACTACATCGTGGATTCGTACCTTTAAGCTAAACTGTAAAGTAACTTCAATAATTAATAAATATATAATAATATACTATCTTGGCACTACTGGCTCTTATGAGCAATCTCGCTGGGACGATGATCTCTCTAGAGACTTGTGGCAACAATAAGTCTACAAAATCATATCTGATTTCTACCGTATTGACACATATTGGTGTATAGGGTCCTTACAATAAGTGAAATTTAATCGATAATGTTCTTTTTCTGAATAATTGATGCACTAGGTGAGGATGGGTCATAAACTAACTTGAAGACCGCATATGCATGCGGTGGGTGGTCCATGGGATTTACCGTATTGTAATTACCGCACATGCACTGTAATTACCGTATCGACTGAGTTAAATGATTGACAGTAATGTTGTTGTTAATATTGATTGTATTTTTACCTTCATTGTAGTTGACTATGATGGACATTGGTTCCACTAGTAATGTTGGAATTGGTTTTGCTGCCCAAAGGCATGCAAGTTTTTCATTATGAAAACACATACAATACTACTGATTAGCTTTGCCTGCGATGGACGACCTCGTGATTCTGTGCATTCCCGACTGACCGTCTTCTTGTGTTATTTTCGTGTCTTTGAACTTATTGTTATTCAGTTACATGTCTTTATCTTTGAATCGTACTCATTGTAACTTATAATTGAATCTTTTGAAATCCCTTGTTTACGTTATTTGGACCATTATGGAGCTCCAATCATTCTTTTGTTTCTTTATTGTCCTTTTTGCGTAACATTTCCTTTTTCCCACAAGAATTTTGATTTTGACTTCTACGTTGACTCGTGCGAAATTGGGGACGTTACATCATGCCTTAAAGCCACACGTGTGTTGGTGTGGATGGGAATTACAACCGACGCTTCAAGTAAAAGAAGAGAGAAAGAGAGATTAGGAGAGGAGAAGAGAAGGAGAAAGGGAATGGGAAATGGAAAGAAGATGTTTAGGCTTTGCTCTGAGTTCCTCTTCAACACCAACACCTCGTGGAGGAATTCATCTTGCGGAAGACAAGTTGAATCAATGTTTCTCCAACTTGTACTAGGAAGTTTCTTGGTGGGGTTGATTTGGGTCTTCATCCTAATCAAGGTAACATTAATTGTAGTTCCATTTTAGAAATGAAATTTCATTTCCTTATTATATGTCTTTTTGTCTCATTCTGTGTTTTATGTTAATCTTTTTGGTTATGATGTCAAAAATGGAGAAAAATTGACATAATATGCTTAAATGACTATGTAAAATTCATGCACATCGTAAGTGGGGGTTTCATCTACATGATGTATATTGATAGGGGAGCACATACATAATTTGACATTAGTTTGTCATCATCAAAGCGTAAGATTGTTGGCATTTTTGGCATCATTAGTCTTAATTTTGATGATTAACAAACTAATATTATGCACAACTCAAATTAACACATCACATATATCATATTGTTAAATTACTTACAAATTGTATATTCCTAACATTGTAGGTGCTCAAACTGAAAAACAAATAAACTTGAAGATCAAGGCTTAAGACTTGTAATCAAAGCTCAAGGAGAACACATGTCATTTTCATTTTACTTGAGTCTTATGCTCAAATGTACATTTGATGCACCAAAGGCATATCTGACTGAATCGGGCGACCGCCAACCCTTCGGTCAACTGAAATTATCCTAACAGACAATCAACTCATTTCGCTCCACCAAGACCTTTGAATAAGTAACTTCAAATCCTTACTAGAATCATTAGTTCGAACGACCAAATTCATTAGGTCCTCCAAAACATTTGCTCAAAGAAATTCCAATCCAGACTGGAATTCTCATTTCGGTCCACCGTCATTCTTTCGGTCATCTGTGTTTTTCAAACAATCAATTCTGACATGAGTTGCTCTCATTGGTCCACGTGGCAAAGATCCATTGAGAATTTTCAACATACTTATTTGTTGTCGTCAAGCACATATCTTTGAAAACTCAGATATTTCTATCAGCCGATACTTCTTCCATCGATTGTTTCCTTTGCTGGTTGCTAGCGCGGAACAAAGTTTTCTACGTGTCAACATAGACGTTAAACTCTCAACGGATATTTGATTTTCAATTTAGAGCAATTCTTGACTTTAACACAACCAACATTGGACGACCGAATGTCATTCGGTCAACCAAATCAATTTGATCAGAGCCCGAGCAATTCTCACTGTCCACTTTGGAACAGGTAACCGAACCTAGTTCGGTAAACCGAAATTTAATTTGTCAAAATTTAAGAATGTTACTGGAAGTCGGTGATCGACAATCTGAACTTTAGTCAGTCAACCAAACCAGTTATTTTGACCGTGTCCTAAATGGTCGACCAAATTTGTACACAATTTTGCCAAGCTTAAGTCAAATCATATCTCTCGTTGGTCCAAATCTCCCCAACTCTTCCAAACAACTCTATTTGCTTTGAAAGCTATAAAACTCTCATTGAAGAGACACAAAAAACACACAACATACTCCAAACATTCATACTCTTTGTGCTCTCAAGTTTCAACTCTTTAAAGCCCCAACAACTCTCAAATTCCATTCAATTTACTCCAACTCAATTCAAATCATTTGAGTGCATTCAAGTTTGAGTTCAACACCTTCAATCAATTTCAAGTGTTGTAAAGGTTAGAGGAAACTCCCTCTCGGGTTGTGATAGGCGAATCAAGCAAGGTGCGGATGTGTGTAAGACTCAGATTCTAGAGAGTTTATCTTCGACCCAAAATGAAAAGATTAGTGGATACTCGAGTAGGGATTGAAGAATCGATGAACAAATTCCTTTTTAATTAAAATCATGAGAATCATAAGAGTTTGAAAAATGCAAAAGTTTGCAAATTTTCAGAATGGTTATGATTAGGAAAGATTTCATACCTTGAGTTTATGACATATGTGATAACTCTTAGGTAGTCTATGTTATGAATTATATGATCTTGTATGACTGCAATTATGGAAATATTTATTTATTTGCAATACATATTTTAAAACATAAAATTAACATGAACACCCTTACAAATTATTTTGTAGAAATGTCAAACATTCAATATATTGTGCGATCTATGATTGAAAAACTTCCATTTGCAAATGTTCTAGTTGTCTATGGTGGAAATAGAAAGATCGTCAAAAGTAAAGGGAAAAACAAATTCACCAAAAAGACGTCAATCAAGGGCAAAGAAGTAGGAGATGCTCATGCAAGCGCCTCGAGGGGGGAAATCTTCAAAATCTTTATCTCTTAACACGGAGTGCTTTCACTGCGGTAAAAAAGTACACATCCGGCCTAATTGCCCCAAGTATAAGGAAGATCTTGACAATAGAGTGATTAAGCGCAATCTTCCTAAAAAAGGTCAAATGTATATTTGTTATTAAAATAAATTTAGACACCTCTATCCATGATTGGGTATGTGATACCGGATCTCATGCTCACATAGTTTCCAATGTGCAACTACTAAATGATAGGAAGGACCTCGCAAGAGGAGAGATAATTTTGAAAGTCAGAAAGAGTGCAAACGTCGGCGCGATTGCACAAAGCTCCGTGGATCTTCAATTATCTAGTGATTTAATTTTAAGTTTAAAGAATGTCTATTATGTATCTTCGATTAACAAGAATATTATATCCATATCGTGGTTAGATATGAATGATTTCATAATAAATATTTTAAATTCTTGCATGTCTTTATCGAAGAATAGAATTTTCTATGCAAACTTTTAATTTTTTTGGATGGATTTTCCTCGAAATTTGGAATCAAATATCGTCTTCGCAAATTTTGTGTTCTTCGTTCGATATTTTGACAACCAACAAAAGATTCACTCTTTTAATGAGCCTAAAGTTAAGAGGCAACCGAGCTTTGTTAGAATTTTAAAAGTTTATTTTGCGCTTGTCATGACCCAACTTTGGTTAATAACGTGTTTGCATATTGAATTTGGATATCCTTATTTCATGTTACTGATTTGTGCTTATCATCAAACAAAATTATTCAAATATCAAAATCTTTGCTTGGGTATATCACGTCTTTGCAACAACACACCCAATGCAACATTGAAGGGATAGGGAGTGGAGAATCTTCTTTATTCATACCACTACATATGATTGAACTCCAAACGTAGGACACTTATTGGATCTTACTTCTTGCATGCTGCAAAATTCAGGAAAAAGATGTTTTGGAAACCACATTGCATCCGGAAAGAAATGCAAAAAACACTTAGCGAAGTGGGGAATTAGACTTGTGACTTGTGAGTGATTGATTGACGAAAAAACTTAGAAATTTTGAAACTAAGTCCTACAAGCTTCGATTTCTTCAAAAAATTATACTAAAGATGTATCTCTCACTTCCACTCCATAACCGAAGAAAGCAGAAATTTTCGAGTTTTAGCTAAAAATATTTATCTACGCATCTCAAGATAATAAACATTCTACAATTAAAAGAATCGATACCAATCGGTGAAGGCGACCGACATAAGTATCCACAGGGGCCCACAGGCCACAACCCAGGTTTCCCAGCCCACCTGCAAAAAAACAAAACCAACCTCAAAAAAAAAAAAAAAAAAAAAACCCCACAATAATCCCCTCTCTCCCTCGTTTCCCCATTCTCCCCACTCTCAGATCCCACTCCCAAAACCCTAACCCTAACCCTAATGGCCGGAAACCCGAACCAACCCTCCTCCCATTTCGACATGCACCAACTCTTCAAACCCCCGAATTCCCCCCAATCCCCTTCCCCAAACCCTAACCCTAATCCCAACTACCCCTACCCGCCCCAGCAGTTCCACTTCCTCCACCACCCCCACCCCTACCCTCCCCTCCCGACCACCAACTCCGGCGCCCACCTCATGGCCCTCCTCGGCTCCTCCTCCACTCCCCACCTCGACTCCGCCGTCTCCATGCCCCTCCCCGCCGAATTCCTCCCCCCTTCCCCCTCCCTCCCCCTCCCCACCGCGCCCTCCGCTCCGCCTGCCGTCCTCGCACCCGCCCCGTCTGCGAAGCTCCCGAAGGGACGCCTTTTGGGGGTAGGGAGGGAGGCGGTTTACGATGTGGACGTGAGGTTGGCCGGGGAGGCGCAGCCGACGCAGCTGGAGGTTACGCCGATCACGAAGTACTTGTCCGATCCTGGGTTGGTGCTCGGACGGCAGATCGCCGTGAATCGGACGTATATTTGCTACGGGTTGAAGTTGGGGGCGATTCGGGTGCTTAATATTAATACTGCACTGAGAGCGCTGCTCCGGGGACATAATCAGGTTGGTTGTGGTTCGAATCTGGGTTTGGGTTAATTTGTGGTCTGGTTGTCTGGTGTGGATCGTACGGGAGTTTGTTCGGATCTTCAAATGGAGGTCGGATTTGGTTTCTAGGACTTTTAGGGATCGTTGGATAGTGATTTAGAAGATCAAGTGCAGATTGCTTGTTCGGTGGTAGTTTTCGAACGATGTCGTAGTGGAGGTTGTGATTGTGGGATTACCAGAAAGTAGTAGATATTTGTTACGATTTTGGCTTTATCCTTGTTTTATGCTACTTCAATATGACTTGGGTCTTAACTGTTGAATCATTAATGAAAATGGTTAGCCTTTTTTCTCCATGTTACATTAGTGTATCACTTCAATCGAGGATCCTCTGTATCCGTTCTAGTGGAACAAGTCTAATTTCTAACTTGTTTTTGTCCCTCTTCACTTTTTAATTGCTGCGAGAGAGTAATAAGCTGTAGATTTGTTTTTTGGCAAATGATAAAAAAAATAATCCGATGCTCTTAGGTTAGGTTTTTCTGAGAGTTGGTAGGGCACAGAGAAAATATCAGATTGTGAACTACTGCCAGTGCCAGGATTCAGGATACTCCTGACTGACTAGTTGAGCTGACTTTAGCTTGTTACTCGGATTAGTTAGCTTTTAGTCAAAAGTGTTTTTTCCCCATGTCATGTTCTTCAACCACTCTATGTCCATGCTTTTACATGGCTTGCTAGACTGACACTGCTGTATTATAGTTGGGCTATTCTTCACTTGTTTCTTATGCATGGTAGATTATTGATCTTTTGGATCAATTTTTTTTTCCAGAGAGTTAATGATCAATATTTTTTCAGAGAGTTTCTGATATGGCTTTCTTTGCCGAAGATGTTCACCTTTTGGCCAGGTACTTTTTCTGCTTTGTGTGCATTTTGTAGTTCCTTTTTACACAATTTGCTTATTACATCTTGCAGTGCTAGTATAGATGGCCGGATTTTTGTGTGGAGGATTGACGAGGGTCCTGATGAGGCAGATAAGCCTCAGATTACCGGAAAAGTTATTCTTGCTATAGAAATAGTTACAGATGAAGAACAATCACTTCACCCGCGTATCTGTTGGCATTGTCACAAACAAGTAATATTAATGACTCTCTGATACGTCTTGATGATCTAATAATGACATCTGTTTAAACATATTAATCTTCATTTTTTTCTTATGTGTTGGTGTATTTCTTGTGCAAGATTCTGAAATTTCATTTGTTATTTGTATCGTGGATCATCTTGAATACGTTGCAGGAAGTTCTGGTTGTTGGAATTGGAAACAATGTGCTGAAAATTGACACAAATAAAGTTGGAAGAGGAGAATCCTTTTCTGCAGAGGAACCCTTGAAATGCTCGCTTGATAAATTAATTGATGGAGTTCAGTTTGTAGGGAAACATGATGACGAAGTTACAGATTTATCAATGTCTCAGTGGATGACTACTCGCCTAGCTACAGCATCGAAAGATGGAATGGTTTGTGGTTTTTGCTAATTATTTGTTCTTTTGTTATGTTTTACTTTTCTATTTGGCTATGTTGCAGTACACTATCATTTTTTGCTCTCTTGTTTCGTTATGTCCTCATCTATCACTGAATACCCTACGATTTCATAACCAAACAATACAACTTGGTTGCTCGTCACTGATCTTATCAAATCTCACAAGATATCACAACCAATTTGCAGTTGCTGATTGTGAATGTAGAATTTGAGTTTCCTATATTTCTCGGGCTATGTTTTAACAATTTTATTGCTAAAGGTAAATATGCCTTGCCGTGAAAGAAATGAAGCACAAGGGGGCTTCAACCCATACTTGAAAACACTGTCGAGAGTTGACACATTTCGATCTGGCAGCTTAACAAAATCAAGCTTATGGTTTTAAATGGTTAAAGTAGTCAGTTGAAGAAGATAAATATGATTCATTACGGGGAAGTAGTTAGTGACAAAATTGGAGTTCAATAATAGTTGACTTAAATGCTTTAATATACACAGTTGTGGAAATAGATAATAGAGATTAGAAAAGCCCTCAGAAAATTCTTGATTAGTCCTTTTCTTTTGACATTGGGAAGCAGTTTCTTGGATTTCCCCCCTTATGATGCTAGCATTTCAAGGAAACATCATTTAAGGTGAACAGTAATTCTGTGAAATGCTGCTGCATATGCTGTTTCTGCCATCATAGTTGTTTTTCTTATTTCAATTTGGGCAGCTTACAAGTTGTTAGGCATTGGGTTTGGTAGTTTTATTTATATGTTTGTCCATATAAGCTTTCCTTTAATGTGGTTATATTTCTTCTTACTCTACATTTTATAGTGCTTGTAATAATTCTTATACTGCATCTTACAGGTCAAAATATGGGAAGATCGTAAGGCAGTGCCACTTGTAACTCTCAGGCCACATGATGGCCAACCTGTTAATTCTGTTGCTTTCTTGACAGCACCTAATCAACCAGATCATATTGTACTTATTTCAGCGGTATGGTTTGTCAACTTCTTCCGCAAGATATAATGTGCTATACTGTCAGATTTCCACCCTGGAACAAACCTCATAGACAAATGTTTGTGTAGTTGGTGATAGGATTTTTTTTAACATAAGAGATCATTGTTTGCTTTGAATCCTTCAAATGTTTCTCCTTTTATTTTAGGGTCCACTTAATCGAGAAGTGAAGGTCTGGGCCTCTTCAAGTGATGAAGGTTGGTTGTTGCCCAGTGAATCTGAATCGTGGCACTGCACTCAGACCTTGGTTCTCAAGAGTTCTGCTGAGCCTCGTGCTGAGGAGGCCTTTTTCAATCAGGTTGTAGTATTATCTCAGGCAAGCTTGATATTACTGGCAAATGCAAAGAAGAATGCCATTTATGCCGTGCATGTTGATTATGGTCCAAACCCAGCATCAACACGCATGGACTATATTACAGAGTTCACAGTCACAATGCCCATTTTGAGCCTTACAGGAACAAGTGAGTGTCTCCCTGATGGTGAGCAAGTGGTTCAAGTTTATTGTGTTCAGACTCAGGCCATCCAGCAGTACGCTTTGGAGCTGTCACTATGCGTGCCACCTCCAGTTGAATCTGTGGTATTGGAAAGAGAAAATTCCCATTCCCAAGGTTTTCTAGCCCCTGTAACTGGTGAGTTGTCCGCTTCGGAGCATTATCCTGGAATTAATGTGAGTGATGTATGCACAGGAACATCTCCAAAGCTACCTTTACCAATTAGCTTCTCTGATAGTACAAGTACAGCAAACAGTCCTGTTTTGCCTGGTGCTGAGGTTCTTGGAACTCATGAAGCTACAGGACCTGCTGAGCACAAGGCTTCTGCTCCACCACATTCAAGCATTGATTCAGATATTGTTCATACACCAACTCCACCATCCAGTTCAAGTCCAGATGTCCCTGGAAGGCATTCTGGAAATGTAACCCCCTTCTTTGAGAGACCAAGTGTAGAACGAAAGTCTAGTCTTGATGATATCCCTATTGTACCAAACAATCAAAATATGTTCAAGGTGACAAATAATGTTACACATCTAATAACACCCTCTGAGATACTTTCTGGAGCTGTGACTTCTTATGAGAAAACACCGGTTCCCCAGGAGGTAGTGGAGGAAGCTAGGAGTCGAGATATTGTTACTAGCAATGGTGTTAAGAAAGTAGAACATGAAGTCAAAGTTGTGGGCGAGAATGGACCAAGACATGAAGAATTTGGCTCCCACAAGGACATAGGTACTCCAGTCGTAGAGAATAAAGATAGGGTGTTGAGTCGCGATGGTTCAGAATCTAATATAGAACTGGAAAAGGATTATTCTGCATCAAAGCCAGATGTCATTAATGATGAAGAACCTCAATCAAATGAAGATGTTGAAATTCCTGAATCATTTGATCAAGTCCCAAATGCAGACGATGAAGATATTCAAGAAGTTGCAAAGGATGTTATTGAAAGCACAGAATCTGCCAAAGTAACATCAGTCACACAGTCATCAGCTGGAAAATCAAAGAAACAAAGAGGGAAGAAATCTCAAGGTCAAGGGGCTTCTTCCTCTTCTGTAAGCATGGTTAACTCCATGGATGAGCCAGGGATTTCAGCTGATGCTGCTTTTGCACAAATTATGGCCATGCAGGAAGCAGTGAATCAGGTGATCATTTCATTTTGCCTTTGAATTGCCTTAAAAAGTATCAAGCATGGATATAGGTGCAAGATGTGGGTATGATACAGTATGTATATGCCAATGATTTTGTACAAAAATCTCCTGCCTTTTGTAATTTTATACAATTATAAAGTTATTCTTACTCCAAGAATAAAATAATCAGATATGCACAAACGGAAAGGAGAAAAATTTAATGCATTTAAATTATTAGTTTTCTATAAACTTGTGGAGGCAGTTACTGAATTATGCTTATGATATTTCTATTCTATTATGGCATAAGATGGTTCCATACTTCCATGGAACTATGGGATTGAACTGTACTCTGTGGAAATGGGCCAAGTATTGAGGAAGTTTCATTGACTATCTGATTAATGCAGTCATAACTAGGCACTCCAAATGGAGTATCAAATTGAGCAAAGCATCTATCACTATCAGTCACATGATCCTGATGTGTCAAAACTCAAAAGTATACTGTCTACCTTGCTTGATTGCTACCTAACCTTTAAAATGACAGACTCAACTAGCAGCAGCACCCTTTATCTTCTACCTGGATTGTAGCTGTGCTATTCTTGCTAAAAAAAATGCTCTATCTTTTATAGAAAAACCTGTATTGTGTATGGTAAATTTGTCTGGGTTACGTACAATTGCTATGCTAGCATTAAATATTAGATAGTGCTTGAAAACAATAACCTTTAAGCACTAGAGTTATTAAAGTGTGTATTAGTTAGAAACTAAGTCTAGATAATTTTTAGTTGTGGGAAGATAACGCAAGCATGTGTATACCACTTCTATCTTCTTTTGTGTGACCATTCCTACAACTCCGCAAGCATCTATTCTTTGGAGAAGAGGTACTTACCGTGCATATTGTTTATCTTCAAACAGTAATGCCATCTTATTAAGTGGTCAGATGCTACCAAGGTTTTTACATTTTGAATTAACAAATGGAGTTATTTGATGCATACATATGCGAAAAATTGGAGGAAAATATGCATGGCCTTTTTTATTCATTAATGAAGAAAGCAGCTGTATAAAGTCAAATAGATCTTTACCCGTTGAATCAACCAATAGAGCTATTGCTGTGTGGGTCAACGCAAGCTAGTCACGGAAAATATGGCAAGTCAACAACTTATGTATGTTCACGACTTCACGTTTTAAAAACCCATCACATATATTTGTTACTCTTTACCTGTTGGAATAGCTACAGAACAGTTATTACAAATATGTCAAGTGCTTATGTAAGAATTTTCGGATTTTATCTTAGTTTCTGCGTTGATAGTGTTGTTTTATTGCAGCTTATGGTAATGCAGAAAGAAATGCAGAAGCAAATCTCTGCCACTGTTGCTGTTCCTGTTACCAAAGAAGGGAAGCGAGTAGAAATGTCACTTGGTCGTAACATGGAGAAAGCTGTCAAGGCCAATGTTGATGCACTGTGGGCTCGTTTGCAAGAGGAGAATGCTAAACGCGAGAAGCAAGAGAAAGATCGGATGCAGCAAATTACAACCCATATCACGAGTTCTATGGCAAAGGATTTACCTAACATTCTTGAGAAGGGACTGAAGAAGGAATTGTCTAATGTGGGCCCGGCTGTTGCCCGAGCACTCACTCCTGTCATAGAAAAAATACTATCTTCTGCTGTAGCAGACTCCTTTCAGGTTTATTCTCTTAATGAATGCAAAAATAATTCTTCTGTTATTTTCTCCACCTGATATGATAATTTTATTATTCTTGGGTACTCAAGAGAGTTTTTGGAGATAAGGCTGTTAGCCAGTTGGAAAAATCTGTTAATTCCAAAGTGGAAGTCACTTTAGCCAGGCAAATCCAGGCACAATTTCAAACATCTGGCAAACAAGCTCTTCAGGTTTGCACTTATAAATGGTTTCAACATTTTTTTTGTGATGCCACAGATTCTTTTGTTTATTTCTAATTTGTTTTTCTCGTATTATGTTTTAAATCTTTATTATTTGTTAGTAATTGTTTCTGGGGTGGGATTTGGCAATATAAATTTATTGTATAGTTTTTACATCCTTCAACTAATACCCTTGAGACGTGTCCATGTTAAGCTTTTCTGCAATAGGGATAACTGTTAGTTGAAACGTAGACAGGGCCCAGGATACCATAGTTGATGTTGGAAATTTGGAATATGGAATATGGGAGGTTGGATGCACCACCTCCAAAGAACTTGGAGGATAAAAATCATCAAGTGAGCCTAAGGCTCGTTTTAATGAAATCAAGAATGTTGTTTCTCACGCTTCAACCGTTTTACATATCTGACCATTGGACATACTGATCGGGGAAAAATCTGACTATTGGACTTGATCTACCCTATATGAGTTTTAGGCACATTAAAAATCAAACGATTTGGTGATTCATGTAAAAAATAATGATCCTAATGAATATGAAAATGATAAAAAATGATAATGAAAATGTCCAAATGTTGGATCAAGTTCACATTCATTCAAACATGTGATACTATACCAAGGCAATCTATGCTGTATTACTCTTCACGTGATACTATACCATGGCAATCTGCGCTGTATTACTTATCCATGATTTATATTATGGTTGAATAATTCATTTTATGTTTTTCTGAGGGCTCAAAAAAATCAGAATGATCCATGCTGTCTTTGGATCCTGTCCCTATTGAAATGTCTGCAGAGAACATGTGAAGGAAAAAAAGTATTCAGTCATGTCCATCTCCCAAAGATGCACACTTGTGTTGTTATCTTATAAGTTGCAAGTCAATAGTTATCTTGGAAGATGAGAAGGCATCCAATAAAATTCGGAAAATTAAGGATAATGGGAGGTTATATCAATATAATTGGATAACCATCTGATGTCAAACATTCAAACCTCTTGGTGAGTAATAACTTAGGAATTTATTTAGCATACTCTACCTAATCAAAGCCTCTTTCACAGTTTATGCACTAGACTATCCTTGGTTGCTGTAAAACATTTCAGATGGAAAAGAATTATCGATTATTGAAGGCTCATAAGTTGTTTATTTTATATTATTTTGGCTGGTTCCTCATGTGAATTGGTCTCACAAGGCTGTTGTAGGATTTGAGGGAATTGTATCTGTAGATTAATTTGTTTTGGTGGATGTACTGCACACTGATTTTTCTTGTGGTCACCATCACTACAGTTAGGTATTCTTCCATCGGGGTTATTGCTTCAAGCTCAAGGATTTATCTGAGTTTTTTTGTCTTTCATTGGTTATAGGAAAGATGATTTAAAGGTCACTATTATATATATGGTTCCCATGTGACACTTTCTGATTCTAGATGCAACTTTATATTGGTAACTGTGATATGGATGCTCAAAAAAAGTCATCGAAAATTATAAACGTAAATTCAGACAAGTTACATGTTTAAACATTTTGTTGTGCCTTCAAATTTGCTAGGATGTTAGTGCGTAGCTTTGTTGTATGAGGTTCATAACGTGCTAGAAAAAATTAAGTTTCTATCATGGCATGCTGTTTTCGAAAATCTGTTTTGAGTTTCTTTAGTACATGACACCAAGTACTGGATACCACAAGATTTGCTATAAGGTAAATTATGTCATGCATGCGTCACAGAAGAGAGAAATTCGTTTTGTGGTGCAGTAAGCTGTGAACTGACATGGTAAACTCAATTTCTCTGTGATATTAATCTTATCGTATCATAAATTTAAAGATCATGTGTAATGAGCAAATTTTTTATAGGGCAATTATTATGTGATTTGATTTCTTCTGTTTTTCCATTACATTTTTTATTTGGAGGTTGTTTTTTCATTGTTATAGAACAGCATATCTGCTTGTGAAAATTGAAAACTAAAACAATGTTCCTTTTCCAACTACTGAAATTTGCAGGAAGCACTGCGATCTACCCTGGAGTCATCAGTTGTACCTGCGTTTGAACAGTCTTGTAGAACAATGTTTGAGCAAGTAGATGGTGCTTTCCATAAAGGGATGACAGAACACACGGCAGCCGCGCAAAAGCAGTTTGAAGCAACTCATACACCCCTGGCACTCACTTTGAGGGTATGAATTATCCATAAAGCTGCATCATCCTCGTTACGTACCATCTATTACTGTTAGATATGTTACTAAATTATTTTTAACATGACAATGAAGAATGTGTATCCAGAGATTTCTTCCAGAATCACACTCTCCTTGTTGGTTCTCAGTTTCAACTATATGCAAATTATAAGTAGAATTTAAAGTTAACAAGGTACCATGTTTTTAAAACCCTCATAAATCTGCTAAATGATTATATCCTTCCGTTGTTTATTATCCATAATGTAGACATGAATATTGTGAATATTGATTACTGCACTTTTATTAGCAGTATATGTATGTAAAATGGATTGTATGTTCTAGCTTTCTTGTAAATTTCTCTCAAGCAATCTTAACTTCTAATCATGTTTTGTGGTTTATGTATTGATGTTGAAGTATGGTTACATCATTATGTTTATTTATGTGATGCTTCTTGATTAACATCCTAACATGTTCTCTGATCCTTAATGCCCATTTACTTTTTACGTGATTCTTGCTAATATGCATGCTTATTTACATAAAAAGTAACATTCGTTTGAGATGATCATTCGGTAGAGATTTCTTTTTTTGGACCTAATAGGCTAATATCATTTTATTAATTTTTTAAGTTCCTGACTTTTCTCAGCTACTACCAATTTAATTATTTTAGTGGCTTGTGCAGTTGTGCTTATTCAAGCTAGTTTGCAGGTGCTTTCTTTTTGTTGTGGATGCTCAAATGCTTTAGTAAATTTTGACTCATACATTTTATTTTATCGGTAATTTTGATTCATAAATGTGATGCAAAGTTAATAGAAGATAGCATTTTCCATTTGAATAGGAATGTGAAACTGTTGGTAGGATGATACAGTTATGTGTCGTTTCATCCGAGGTTTCAAGTTTGTGATCAAAGCCATCCATACCCAAGGACAAAACTTTTGGCTTTACTCCATTAGTTTGGTTACAAAGTAATACAGAGATCAAATCGCTGAAATTTTCCATAGATGTAAAGTTTGACGCTTTACCATAATTTGGAATATGAAAGGTGTCCTGTGTTTTGTAGCTTTTGAATGTTTTTTATCCATCCCTTCTTTGCAGGACGCAATCAACTCAGCATCATCAGTCACTCAAAATCTGACAACTGAATTGGCTGAAGGACAGCGCAAGCTATTGGCTCTTGTAGCTTCAGGAAATCAAAGCTCGGCTAATTCTATGCCCTTGCAACAAAGAAGTGACCCCTTGGGAGGTTTACCATTGGTATCATTTGGTTCCTGACTTCTGCAGTGAAACAGAACTATCCATTTGACAGTTTATGACAGTTGTGATTGTATTTTCTACAGGTTGAAGCTCCTATAGCACCTGTAGACCCAACGAAAGAGCTGATGAGATTGGTATCTGAACGCAAATTTGACGAAGCATTTACTTTAGCTCTCCAAAGGAGCGACGTTTCCATTGTTGCATGGTTGTGTTCTCAGGTATTTTACCAACATATCAGTTATTCAATAAAATATACTTTCTTTTTGTGATATTTTGAACAAGAAATGACATGTATTAGAGCACCGTGATGGGTTCTTAGTGCTGTCTTTGAATGTTGGTAAATCCATTTTTTTAGTTGTTTACTTATTTGTTTGGGATGTGTTTGGGTTGTAAACGTGTTTAAGCTACTTTTTTAATTTCCATTAGCTACAATCCAAATACTAAAAAATCATTTGCATACTTTTTCCTGTCGAAACAAATGCTGCTAGTTTGATTGAACCTGTGTCCTAGTGGTTTACCAGTGGCTAGTATCTTTTGTATGTGTTCTATATTAAAAGTTTAGCAGTTAAACTATTATCACTTATTACTATTTTCTTCTCTATACCAAATTTGAAAATTGTGCTATGCATGATCTTTGCACATGTTTGTAGTTTGTACCCATTCCATATATGTATGGCTTTTGTTGCTATTAAGACATTATCTACTCCTTCAAGGTCAATTGTTTGTTTTTGATATCAACAATCTATATCAGTATAATGACTACAATAATGGATATGGTGGTCAGTATCTGTGTCCAACGAGCTTTGTTTAGAATCTAATGTTCATTCAAAAATTTGAACTATACTAATAATACCATACTGGGGTTGAAGAATCACATCTTAGCTTCCCTGAAAACACTGACTTTCCTCTTATGAGCTTTATTTGCTTTCTAAACTGTTTTTTTCCCAGGTTGATTTACAGGGTATTTGCAACATGACACCAGTACCTCTGAGCCAAGGTGTCCTGCTGGCCCTTCTTCAGCAGCTTGCTTGTGACCTTAGCAAAGAGACTCCTCGGAAACTAGCTTGGATGACCGAGGTTGCTGGAGTCATTACTCCTGCAGATCCAACTATTGCACAGCACGTTCGGCCCATATGTGAGCAGATATACCAAATATTGATTCACCAGAGATCGCTGCCGACAACTACGCCATCTGAAGCCAGTGGCATTCGCTTAGTAATGCATGTTATCAATTCTGTGTTGATTAGCTGTAAGTGAAACATTACGCCCCTCATCTATTAAGTGGTTTTCATGATTGTGAACTTGTGATAATAGATAGGCATGTTGTACAAAGGACACAATAGTGAGGGAGGAGCAGAGTAACATACCTTTTCTTAGGAATTCATAATAGTAAAGTGTAAATTACTATTAGGTTTTGAATGTTTAGTTGAGTAAAACTTTTAGGGTTTAAGATTGAATTCTCATTTTTTGCAAGTCTTCTGGATTTGGTCCTGTAGTATGTTCCTTTCAGAAGTGTTTCCAAGAACTTTTAGTCAGTCTTTTATAAGAACTATGGGCTTGTCTCAGTTTTCTATGGGCTTGTGTACTGGTGCTTGCATATGTTATGAAAATTTCATTTTTGTTTCTGTACGTCGCAGAAAAGAATCTGAAAATGGTTTGTCTCTCTTAAGAATTAATGAAAGAAAGTTCCTAATATATATTTTTTGTATATATTTAGAGTCTATGATGCCGCAGGTGGCTGCCAATGATATTTTCAGAATCCTGTTGTTCAATGGGCAATGACAGTGCAATGCTGATGAGCATTATATCATAGCCCACCGAGCAAATAGTGAGGCAAATTGAAGCTCCTATCTAGAATGTGCAAACTTACCTGGAACTCTAGCATTTTTCTGCTCAATATTGTTTGATGTAGATCTTTATATAGGCTTGGGAAAGAAATAGAGAAAAAAGAAAGAGAGAAAGCAGGTCTTATTTTATTTGGATAGAATTTTTGGGGAGAAAAATTGAGAGAAAGGGAAGAGAAGTTCCCTGTACAAGTTAAAGGGTCAACTAATCGTGTTAACCCACCCATAGCATCAGAGACTTCTCATTTTTCTGTAAATGTTGTCTTTTCAGGATGATTTGTTTCTTAATATATATTTTTGATACATTTTTTGGGGTTAATATTCTCATTTAAAGGGACACGCTTGCTCTTTAATCATTTAAATCCAAAAATAAAAAAGCGATTCTCTGTTTTCCCCCCTTCACTGCTTGTATCCAAATTGACCATTGCGAAACAGGATATGTTACAAAGAGCTCTTCGGAGCAGTTTAAGCTCGGTGAGCTTTTCGAAGTAGGATCGTGTTTAGCATTACTGCCAAGGGACAAATAGTTTTTGGAACATGCTTGCATATGTTTATTAGGATGAATGAACGAGGGATCAAAATATTAACTATTATCAATATTTTTAGTATGGGAATGAAGAAAAAAACCCTAGTCCTCGTGTCTCATCCAAAGAATGTTCAAGTTAGGGTGCGCTCATCTTGGGAAATGGATGGAGAATTGATTGAGTAGCCATTCACCCCTAAACTCCCAAAGAATGTGCAAGTTAGGGTGAGGAAATGAGAGAGAATTGATCGAATGCTTTTAACCCCATCAAATATTGTTCATAATGGGGGAGTAATTAGAAGCAAGGCCATCACTTCTGGTACAAACTTGTGAGCTCACTTCATCTCAGCTCAGTAAAATTCACTTCAAAATTCGTTTGGTACACGAGTCGGGTTCTAACACCATTTTGGTCTAATTTATTAAACAAATTAAGCTTGAGCTCGACTTGGTTATTTCTAACTCGGCTTGGTTAAGTGACTAAAACCGAAAATTGGCTTAACCGATGCCAATAGCATTTGGTTGAATTGAATTGTAGTATTATATCACTATAAACCATCCACTCATATAAAATTTACTCCCCTCATAATTAATCCAAAAATCGTTCTCCCTTAATGTTCACCCTCATTCTAAATAGACCTCTTGATAAATACATGCAGGTGGAGAAAAACATAAGAATACAATGTCATTAACAGTTACACAGAAAAATGTTACAACGCTACAAAAGCAAAAAGAAAAAGATAACCTAAGAAAGACGACCTTTCATCATGTCATGTAATGTAAATTGTGCCTTAAACTAGCCAAAAAACCACCTTGATAACATTTGTGAAGTGTATCATCCAACCGTAACAAGAGTGATATGTTCCTAATTTTCGTAATTCTAATAATTTTAAAAAAAAACCAAACAACATCAAATATGAAAATAAAACCCAGAACAAGGCTGAATTTCTTGGGAAAATGTTGTTTTACTGAACATTAAATACAAACTTAGAATATATTCATCGTATCATTTTCAATTTAAAAGCATCTGGAATAAGAAAAAAAGGTAATTCACCAACTCCAGCGTGAAATATGGTGCCCAAACCGACATTAAATATTAAAAATGCTTTAAAAAATTGCCCACCATAATAAGGTTTGGCCACCTCGTGAAGGAACACATGACTTCGCAATTTTTGCAGATTACAGAGAAAAAGGATGAACCTAAGACTCTAAGCTGAAAATAATGTCAACAGACAACTAGCAACAGCGTAGGAGAAATAGAAAGGTAAAATTTCATCCCGAACTTACAAAATGAAAGTCAAGTTACAGGATTCATATACCAACACCATGTAAGCTACATGTCTCGTTCACAAATCCTACTCTCAAATAGTAGGGTTGCTCGTCAAGTTTCACAGAAGGAAAGGCATTAGCAATCATCAAGCAGGTCATCTGTATACAAGATGGCGAGATAAGTTTGATGTGGTTAACGTCCACGACCACGTCCCCTGCCACGCCCACGTCCACGACCTCGTCCGACAGGTCTCCCTGAGATTATATGGAAGGGAAATGTTAGAAATTGGATGCTAATCTAAAGGAACAGCTGTGAACATAGTACCTGAAGTTGCCTTCTTGGGCTTCACCCTAGGCGTATCCTCCACCAACAAAGTTTCAAGGTTCAAACTGTCAGGTAGGATGTAGTACCGAATATTATTACCCCTTACGCTCAGGTGATCAAGGGTGACTGGGTTTTGGCCTTTCAGTGTCAATTTCACTGTCTTCAGATGTGTGTTCATGCTAATGTCCACCCCTGCAAGAACCAAGGGTTTCATCAACTTCCATACTGCACAGTGCACTAATTAATACAAGAATCTAAATTGCATTAAGGAAAAAAAATATCAAATCCAAATGCTCGTAAGCCCACCAAGTAATAAGTATATAAAAGCACAATGCTCATGAGAGATTTAAGTTTTTTTCTACATAAAGACATTGGATTATCCGTGATGCAAACAATATTAATCAAATATAGCATGCTGATCACATCAATAATATACCAATTACCATGAATCATATATATTTACAAACTGTTTTTCAGAAAATATGAATGCAATGTACTATAGATAGGGTCATCTAAATTAGTAAATAACAAATACCAAATAATAAACATATTAAACCATTTGAATATTTATTAATGAGAACAAAAACACACTTTTATTTCATCATGTTTTACAAACAAAACTAGTATCTACATATATATTTTTGCATATAAGTTTGTCATGGTTTTAGCAATTTTGCAAGGAGCATGTGCAAGTCAACTCTACAGATGTGTATTTGTGAATATCTATCAGATAATTATACCAAATTGTTACATTGAAAAGAAAGCAGACTCCATATGATGTGTTATAAGTATCCATAGATATTATTTCGGTGTCAATATCCCATAGAAATATTCAAGTGTGAGTGCACTAGAAGAATTCATATTTGGACAGCATAAAATTATTAAAGCAGTGTGCTGATGTCTCCAATCTCTACCATTATATACCCATAAGTGAGGAAGTGTAAGGTACCTAACCAAAGGTAAGACATCACAAAACGACCCTTATCAAAACTACGCAGGGAAATAAAATTGGTGTCTTTTCTGGTATTACGCCTACAACATAGATTTCTCGAAACACAACTCATAACTGAAAATATCCATCCAATCTTTAACAACAGAAGATTCAAGCTGAAACCAATCCTTCTAACAGACAGCCACCAGGCCCACCACACACCACCATTCGCTACAAAATTAGAAATGCCCAGCCAATGAGAACAATATATATTTTAAATATATGATTAAACCACCAGTTTGAACGTCAGGCTACTGTTTGAAGCAATCATTTAACACAACCATCTAACGAATCAAATGGTTCTTCATTCTGGAAAAACCAAATAAAAATCATATTCTCCTACAATTCTGGTTCAAAGTGCAAACACAGGTCAAAAAATTAAAAAACTTCAGTCACTAACATACAATGGTTCAAGCTAAGGTCAGAGGAACAAACCCACAGGAACCACACTCAAATGACCATATCCGGTCATTTATTTACTAGAAAATAGAACAAAAAAGTGAGCAAATTAGAACAAAAAACCCAGTTTGATGCACACCAATTTAAAAGTTATTTCACAAAAAGTGCTCAATCAAGTCAAAACATCTACCTCCGCACAACTTCTACACAAAACACCACCCAAAACCCTAAATCTCACAACAAAAACGTCAGAAAACCTAAAACCACCAAAACACAAGCATTTCCTCGGCTAATCCAACGAAACAACACGAATATCAGCAGAAAGGTGGAGTCTTGGGGGGAAATCACAAACCTATGATGGTTCCGTGGACGACGGTGCCGTTCTTGAGCTCGATTGAGACGGTCTCGTTGTTGAGCTTCATCAGGAACCTGAAACACCGAATCGAGATCAGAATGGGGTCCACATTGGGAGGTAGAGAGTGGAGAAGTCACCTTACGAGCTTCATGGCGAGGTCTGAGTGGAAACCCTAATCTAACCTAATGAAAACAAAAACCCTCGATGGCGACACTGCTTTTAAGTTTGAGTCCTTTACACGGACGTGGCGTCCATACGTGCATTGGCCTCCAAAATTCAGTGAGTCAGCGTCCAAACAGCTTCCAAATCACCGATACGTATCTTTTATTTTGTTTTAAAAAAGAATAGACCCATTGCGTATCTTTTATTTTGTTTTAAAAAAGAATAGACCCATTCCAAATCACCGATACGTATCGTTTCCATACGTATCTTTTATTTTGTTTTAAAAAAGAATGGACAGTTCTCTGAGTACGACAATTGCTTTCCAAATCACCGATAAGACAGCGCGTAAACACTATTCCGATGACGATTCAGATATCGAGGAAGGAAACGAATAGACCCATTGAAAGAGAGAATCCATCTTTGTCGTTGTGGAGTACCTGTGAACGGAGGAAGCCGAAAAATTATTCATATCGGTGTCTTTCACTACAAAACGAGAATGAATTTGTCGAGTAATGTTGTCGCTAGCGAAGCTGTGGTTGAGCAGGTGGGTCGATTTAGGTTTTTTTCCCTAGCTCGACTTTTTATTCACGAATTTTAGTTTCTTTATTCGTTTGTTTTAGGGAAACACCTACTACTTCCGGGAAACAAAGTGTGGTTGAACAACAATCGAAAAGTAGTTTGGCAGGATGAAGGAAGTTGAGAAGGAGGTTTTCCGGGGGACCCCTTTCAGTCACTTGCTACATTTTCCTAACATTCCAACGGACAATGAAATACTCGGTTGGTTCGTCGAACACTACGACGCGAAGGAGGTGGGGCTGAGAATAGGATCAGGGGTAATCCCCCTTACAGTTGAAGATGTTGCACTATTTGGGGCTAAGCGTCTGTAGGAAGACTGTTGTTATGGAGCCCATGGGCGTACATAAGCGAGACAGGGTGATCCTTGACAACACTCAACTATTAGGTCATCTGGCTGCTACTAGTGTGATGGGCGACCCCGAGGAGTACATTCAACTCCTGATTTGTTTCATCTTCAACCATTTTTTTGTTCTTCGATGTAACACTTCGAACCAAGATCTGGTTCATGAAGCATTTGAGGGACATCAAACGCATCAACAGATACGCATGGGCACCCGTAGTTCACGCAGCCCTGGTTCGGGGTCTGGAGGAAGCAAGCTTAGAACTGCAGGAAAAGAGAACGACCTAGAACTTCATTATGAAGCAGGGCTGCGTCGACGGTTGTGTAGCAATACTACAAGTAAGCATTTTTTAAGTTTTTAGTGTGTCCGGTTTAAGTTTAGTTTCTGTCAAGAATACGTTATGGGTATGTCCAGATTAAGTTTTGTGTCTGTCCAGATTTAGTTGTGTGTATGTCCAAATTTAGTTGTGTGTCAATCCAGAATAAGTTGTGTGTCTGTCCATAATACGTTGTGGGTGTGTCTAGAATAAGATGTGTGCTTGTCCGGAATACGTTGTGGGTATGTCTAGAATAAGTTGTGTTTGTCCGGATTTAGTTGTGTTCATGTCCAGATTTAGTTGTGGTCAGTTCAAAATAAGTTATGTGTCTGTCCAGAATACCTTGTGGGTATGTCCAGAATAAGACGTGTGCCTGTCCGGAATACGTTGTGGGTATGTTCGGAATAAGTTATTTGTTTGTCCGGAATACGTTGTCTGACAGTCTGGAATAAGTTGTATGTCTGACCAGAATACGTTGTGGGTATGCCCAGAATACGTTGTGTCTGTGCGGGTTATGTTGTGTGTCTGTCCGGATTGGTGTATGTCTGGGTTATGTTGTGTGCCTGTCTGGAATACTTTGTGGGCATGTACGGATTAATTTGTGTAGTTGTGACAAATTGAATCTTTCCATTTGCAGGTGTGGCTTGTGAGAAATTCAAATTGGGGGAGCCCAGACGAGCCTATCCACGGATGAAAAGTTGGACGGAAATGTTTGGGAAACATTTAACCCCGAGGAAATGGGAGGAACGCGGAATCACCTTACCCCAGATTTACAACGACAAATTCGACCTGAAGGGGCCTCCATCACTAAGTGAAAGGGACCTGGAACTTATTAATTCAGATCAAATTCCTGCTCAAACAACGCGCCGAGTAAAGGGGTGAGCTTCAATAGGCACTTTGCTAAGGCTGCAACTAAGAGACTGCAGCATTCCATGTGACCTGCTGCTACAAGAGTTGGAGCTGAGTGAGGTGAAGACGAAATGGTTGCAAGCCGAAGTGACCCTTAAGAAGACAACTAGAGAGGTTAACAACACGAATAAAGAACTAAGGATTTCCCAGGAAGAGTGTGGGAGGTTGAGGAAAGAGATTGTATCTCTTCGAGGAACGGGGACATATGAAAATGATTGTGGGGGAGAAGGAAGAAGAGAAGAAGAGTGAGGAGGAGAAGGAAGAAGAGAGGAAGATGGTGTAGGATTTCTAGTTTAATTGTACATATATATTTTCGAAATTTTTATGCACAATAAGGATCATTCATATATTTTCTACGATTTGTTTTTCATGCATGCATCGGTTTGTTTTAATGATTGCTTAAAACACATTAAAACAAACATTGGGCTCCGAAATTCATACCTAGAAGTTCTCTAAAACTTCTTGAAGATCCGGAGACGTGAAAGATGCTTGTTGTTGCGCCGGATGCCTCCGAGTATTCACCAAACTCTAAACAAGATTGGAGAGAGAAGAGCTAGCCTCTCAATCTCCAATAGGATTTAGAATCTAAGTACTAACCCCTCTTTAGTTCCCTTTGAGAAGAAGCTCTCTGAAAACTAAAACTAAACTCAAGAATTAAAGAAATTTCGTGGATAATTATGGAGAGAGAAGTTTGCACAAGAAGATAATGAATTAATTGATTAGGTAATGAGATAAACTTGTATTTATAAGTTCTCTCCAAATTACCTATTCATGTGCAACCACTTGCCCATGATTTCATGCAAACTTCCATGTAACCATCCATTATTTGCTACCAAATAATCTTAGCCACGAATTAAATCAATTATGGACCAATTCCATGCATGATCTAATTAATTCTTAAATTAATTCTGCAGAAAACCGTCTGGACTGGTCGACCGTTTGGAGGTTCGGTCGACCGTTCGAACCAAGTTTCGGTCGACCGTTAGACACTCGGTCGACCGTTCTCAACAGTAAAACTATTTCATCGCATTGTTCGGTCGACCGACGGATAGATTCGGTCGACCGTTCAGAACAGACGAAAATTCCCTATTATCGGTCGAGACGTGTCCGGTCGACCGTGCACTGACCGGTCGACCGTGCACCGACCGGTCGACCGTTTACTGTTGTTCGGTCGACCGTTGAGCACTGTTCTGCAGATTGGTCAAATTTCGGTTTTACCCCTACAAAATTTGATATTTCGGGATTAGTAGTAAATTCACAACTTATGTAACATATTATCCTATGTAACGATAAATCATTACACCCCATAATATTTACATCACATATGAATTTAATTTAGATTCTAATTATGTTATTAATCATAACATAATTTTGATTTTGCTTGTTCACCACATGTGTCATATTTTCTATAAGAAACCCGACACATCATATGAACCAAAAATCTAGCTTCTTGTTTCCCGGTTTTTGCGGTGTGACCTATGGGAGGATCTAAACTAAGTTGACAATGATATTAAGAGCTTAATATCACAAGCTATAAGCGGTATCTAGCTACACATTATAGCTCCCAATTAGTTAGATGTCTTAATTCCACTCGAACCAAAACCCGGTCCATTTAGTGATGGAGTGCACCACTTGTGTCCGTCCCTTGCCTCATGATATTAAGAATACACACAAAATAGTATTGTGTCATCTTTGTATTAGTATTCATTTCTTGATCTCTTTAAGCTAGTTATAAATATGTGACTTAACTCAAATCACATTGTGCACATTATAACTTTGCTTTATCAAGGGGCCCACTAATATCATCACTCAATTAAGAGGGACAATGATAATCTTTTGACTAACTATCTTCTCCAATAAAAGTCATACTTAACCAACTAATGCATTTGCAGTACACTCATTGATAGCTTAAGACACTAGTCTAATTAATTAAGCACTCCTTAAGCGATCAGATATAAGTCTCATATCAAAGGAGCAAGGACATAGTAAAATATTAATGACACAGAAACACATTTCTATAATATTTTACTTGTTAGGTCAATTCGGTATACAAAAGTTATATTTTCCTCTTTTGTCTACCCGTGTTGTCACTCACTTGTAGAGCTACAATGATCTATGACCAACACGACAATCTTAACTCGGTAATTAATGTCCCATGTTAATTACCATGATTGCGAATATCTTTTGTTTTATGTAAACCAATATCTTTTAGAGCCCTACGGTTAAGGACCAAGAGACTCTTCCTTAACACTTCTAAAAGACGAATAACATAAACAAGGAACAAAATGATTTCTCATTCAATTCATAATAATTGACATGTAAAACTTTTAGAACACATTCCCTTCAAATGGAAGATAAGAAGAGAGAGGAGGAGGAGGAGGAAGAGAAGAAGAGGGAGGGGAAGAAGAAAGAGGAGAGGAGGAGAAGAGAGAGGAGAGGAAGAGGAAAGAGAAGGAAGAAGAGAGGAAGATAGAGGAGGAGAAGGAAGAAGAGAGGAAGAGGGAAGATAAGAAGAGATAAGAGGAGGATGAAGAGAAGAAGAGGGAGGAGAAGAAGGGAGAGGAGGAGAAGAAGAGAGAGGAGAGGAAGAGGAAAGAGAAGGAAGAACAGAGGAAGATAGAGGAGGAGAAGGAAGAAGAGAGGAAGATGGAAGATAAGAAAAGAGAGGAGGAGAATGAGGAAGAGAAGAAGAGGGAGGAGAAGAGAGAGGAGAGGAAAGAGAAAGAAGAACAGAGGAAGAGGGAGGAGGAGAAGGAAGAGGAAAGGAAAAGAGTCGACAAGCAGAAAGAAGAGAAGGAAGAATAGAGGAGAAGATTGGAGAAGATGAGAGACGAGGAGAATGAGGAAGATGAAAGGAATGTATTCTAAAAGTTTTACCTTTATATATCAATTATTATGAATTAGATGTGCAAACATTTTGTTCCTTGATTATGGTATTCGTCTTTTGGAAGTATTAAAGAAGATGCGATTGGTCTTTAACCGTGGAGCTCTAAAAGATAATGGTTTACATAAATAAAAAGTTATTCACAATCATGGTAATTAACATGGAACATTAATCACTGAGATAAGATTGTCGTATTCGTCATCGATTGTTGTAGCTCTACAAATAATTGACGACACAAGTATATAAAAGGGAAAATATTACTTTTATATATTGAATAGACCTAACAAGTAAAACACTATGGAATTGTGTTTCGTGTCATTAATGTTTTACTGTGTCTTGGATCCTAAGATATGAGACTTATATCTTTTCACTCAGAAGTGGTTAATTTGATTATTGTCAGAACCTATCAATGAGTATAGTGATAAAAGAAATAGTTGGTTGAACATGACTTGTGCTGGAAAAGATAGCTAGTCAAACGATTATCGTTGTCCCTCTTAATTGAGTGATGATATTAGTGGCCCCTTTGATAAAACAAAATTATAATGTGCACAATGTAACTTGAGTTAAGTTACATAGTTATAATTAGCTTATAGAGATCAAGAAATGAATATAATACAAAGGTGACACATTTCTACTTTGTATATATTCTTAATATCATGAGGCAAGGGACGGACACAAGTGGTGCTCTTACATCACTAAATGGATCGTGTTTTAGTTCGAGTGGAACAAAGACATCTATGCTAATTGGGTAATTATAATGTGTAGCTAGATACCGCTTATAGTTTGAGATATTAAGTGTTTAATATCGCTGTCCATTTAGCTTAGATCCTCCTATAGGTCACACCACAAAACTGAGAAACAAGATGTTTGATTTTAAATTCATATGATGTGTCGGGTTTCATGTGAAAATAAGACACATGTGGTGAATGAATAAAATCAATATGTCATGAGAATTGACATAATTAGAATCATAATAAATTCATATGAGCTATATATATTATGGGGTGTAATAATTTAATATTACATACGATAATATATTATATAAGATGTGAATTTGCTAAAAAACCCAAAAGATCAAGTTTTGTTGGAAATAAATCCAAAATTTGACAAAGGCAAAATCGGGGTCAAACACGGTGAACCGTTCATGGTTCGGTCGACCGGGGTATCTTCGGATCGGTTAACCGAATAGGGAACGGGTAAGCGTAATTGGTTGACCGAAATTGTTTTATCAAGGGACCCACTAATATCATCACTCAATTAAGAGGAACAACGATAATCGTTTGACTAGCTATCTTTTCCAGCACAAGTCATGTTCAACCAACTATTTCCTTTATCACTATACTCATTGATAGGTTCTGGCAATAATCAAATTAACCACTTCTGAGTGAAAAGATATAAGTCTCATATCTTAGGATCCAACACACAGTAAAACATTAATGACACGAAACACAATTCTATAGTGTTTTACTTGTTAGGTCTATTCAATATATAAAAGTAATATTTTCCCTTTTATATACTCGTGTCGTCAATTATTTGTAGAGCTACAACAATCGATGACCAACACGACAATCTTATCTTGGTGATTAATGTTCCATGTTAATTACCATGATTGTGAATAACTTTTTATTTATGTAAACCATTATCTTTTAGAGCTCCACGGTTAAAGACCAATCACATCTTCTTTAATACTTCCAAAAGACGAATACCATAATCAAGGAACAAAATGTTTACACATCTAATTCATAATAATTGATATATAAAGGTAAAACTTTTAGGCTGTTGTTTTCTCTTCCTGACCAAGCTCGGTCGAGATGTTTTCTCTTCCTGACCTTGTTTGTGTCATGTTGTTTAGTCATCATGGAAAGAGACTTCTTTGCCATACGTAACCGCCATCCCTCCCTCCTCCTACATTTCTCGAAGTGATTTTCCTAGTCTTGATTTGCTCTCGTGGTTTTGTCACCGTTGGAGTGCGTCGTCGTTGACGTTGCAACTATTTTATCCTGGGACAAAGTGTCTGCAATATTGCACTGGTACGTGATGATGATATTATCTCTAAGGGGAGTCTGACAACGGTGGCTCGATCAAGGTTATATTTGTTCCTAACTTCGTTTGCGTCTTGTTGTTGTCATCATGGATTTGTTGATTGATTTTATTTGGATTGAACTTGGGATGTTAATCAATATATGTTATCCACTGTTATGCATGCTATTTATATTTTTAACAAGTATCTACGTAAGACTTATTCATTTTATTGGACATCTGAATTACTTATTTAATGGGGGTTTTGCTTGGATGCACTTCCAAAAGTGTCTTATTAGACCTTGGCACATGTATATGTTGGCTTTTTGGCCTTAATCTATGTTTTGATGATTTAATTAACCTAATCTTAATTATGATCATGTAGAGTAGCACACATATTGCATTGCATATATATTGCTTTGTGCTAACCTCTACAGGTGATCAAGACTCAAGAAAGAAGAAAATTCAAGTCAAGACATGTAATCAAGCTAGAATTGAAGACATGTAATTTTACCTTTCTTTGAGTATTAGGAACTTATGTGAATTGAGCATAACTTAAGCTAATATGCATGTATTCACACACTAGGTTCCTTGTAGGAGTCACACACAAAATATCATAACATTTGGACTCCATTAGATCACCCAAACACCTAAAACATTGGTCGCAAGTTTGCCTGAGTTCGGTCGACCGTGCACCTTTCGGTCGACCGGTTATACACAATATTTGTTGTACCAGACCAATCAGTTCAACCGATCACACTTCTGTTTACCGTTTACCCAGACCTGTTCGGTCGACCGGTAGACCTTCGGTCGACCGTTTAGTTTGCTATTTCTGGTAATAATACGACCGTTATATTTGTCGTATTATACAACGGTCGTATACACATTTTTCTCTTAATACACCCCAAATACTTTTGAACCGGTCGAACAAAATACCTTGTTCGGTCGACCGTTCCATTAGGGAAAATCTACCTGATATCGGTCGACACAAGTTTAGTTCAACCGATCGAGTTTTCCCTCTACCGAACCCTGTAGTTCGGTCGACCGGTACCTGTTCGGTCGACCGGTGACTTATAGAACTTAAGTGTTAGGTCGACCAATACCTTTGTTCGGTCAACCGATCCATTCACTTACACACGGGTTCGGTCGACCGATACACCTTTCGGTCGACCGTTTCTGGACAGATTTCTGAATCCGATTTTCTGTTTTGTGTTCTTTGCACAAACCCCAATCAAATCTTGTCCAAACGGCTAGAAATCTTTAGGAGCTTATAAATAGAGGTTCACACTTAGTTTTCCACAAGATTTCACAACTCCAAAGTGTCAAACCTATAGTGAGATTTTCCACAACCTCCAAGCTCCAAATTAGTCATCCAAAGCCTAATTTCCACATCCTTCATCAATCATCATACTAGCAATTGTTGTGCTCAATTAGAGAGTGAATCCCACTCAGTTACAAGTGTTGTCAAAAGAAGCAAGGACTTCGGCGAAAGCCCGAAGTGTCTCTCTCGGATTGTGAGAGGAAGATTTCAAGCAAGCGAGGGTTGTTCGCATTGCTTGTGGTGTAAAGGCGTTCTCTCCCGGCCCGGAACGGGGAGTGGTTAGTGAAGACGTAGGCGGAGCTCGCGGAGTCGAGCGGAGCTTACAAGAGAGGACTAGGACCCGGGTGGGGTGCCAAACCTCTATAAAAACGCCGAGTCTCTGTGTGGTTTGCATTATTCCTACTCTTGCTTGTTTTAGTTTTAAATTCCGCTGCATATAACTCTATCGATAAAACGAGTAGGTGATTAGTTTAATAAGTGATTAGTGGACCCACAACCCACACGATCCTACAGTATATGTTTTTATTGGTCTAGTACACTTGGAAACCTGACTATTTACTTTGGTTCAGTTTCCCGAAAAATCAATGGTGTTAGGCTAATTTGTAGTAGAATTGAACGGTTATTTGCAGGATTTCTGTGGAAGAATACATTTAACCCCTCCCACTTTCACAAAATAACCATTTACCCCAAAACCCATCCAATTTGGGGCAGAAGTGAAAAACCTTATTCCATCCCCAAAATCCCAACGAAAACCCCTCTCCTCCAACCCATTCTCCTTCCCATCCGAAATTGTCGTTCCCCCGTCTCTTCTGCCCCGTCGTACTCACCCAAACCCGCTTGATCTACTCTCTTCCGCCTCGTCATCGTCGCCTAACCCACCTGTCGTCGTTCCTTCTTTCCATAATTTGAAACCCTAAGTTCATACAGCTATAAGCATGCACAACCCGTCTCATGTTTCTCATTTCCACCTTGCCCATGTTAGAATGGTTTATGGTCAATGTTTTAAAAACTTTGAGTTTCCAAGTACTTCGTCTCTTTGTTTTTCTAACCAAAACTTGGTTATTCTATATTAAAGAGGAAAAGGGCTGAAATTACTCTATATTAAAGAGGATGAAGCTGAAAGCAACGTTGTGGGTCGACAAAATGTTTTGGAGGGGTTCTAAACCATCAATATTTGTTCAGTTTTGGGTGTACGAACTATACTTATTTTTCAAAATAAATAAGAAATGGGAACACAAACCAAGATTTACTTTGTTGGGAAAAAATATTTTGCAATTTGTGATGTTCTGTTTCAAGGTTGTTGCAGTGTTCTGTAGAACATGAAATATAATCACGGAAACACGAACTTAATAAAGTTGACTAAATACATACCGCAAAATGGGAGAAAGAGAACAAAATTCTGAAAATGATTAACACAAATAACAACCAAACTACTACACAGACACAACTCTAACTGCAATATTTTTTGGTACAAAATTCCCAGAAACATGAAGAAAACTATTTACACAAAAGAAGCATAATTTTTTACCGAGGAATGATGAACGACAAACCGGTTCCATGAACAATTACTCCATCAAGTAAGGTGCCACATCCGAAGCACAAGCTGCAACCTTCTCGATGATCAGTCACAATTCCTTGTGGAGCAATGTTCTTATGCAGCCTTGCAACATCCAAATACAACTACCATCATTTGACTATAAATTTTAAGTTTCCTTTATGTTCAAACAATCAACTTAGACCGAGAGAAGTGCATTACAATTCTAATTAATTAAAGTAGAAGTGTCATTTACTATATTTACTAAATAATTCCCTGTTGATGCATCATTTCTGCTACATGTGACCGTATTACATCATTTTAAGTATTGAGCATTCAGTTTCATATCTTTCAATGTTTTATTTCACTAGGGATGTTTGGATCATGAATATTCAACTAAAGTTGCACATTAGAGGAAAATGGATGATGAGAAGGGGACACAAGCGTGTTGTGGATTTCAAAGAAGTAAATGTGATGATTTTGATCGAGACCCTGAAATTTAGTGATCTTAAGAGGTGGACTGAAAGTTTGTTGAAGTTGGTGTGAACCAAACATTGAAATTGATTGTGTTTTATTGGGTTATGTTTTGCGATATGTTGTTTTCTTTGTTGTATATGTTTTTATTTGGAATGAAACAAGGTTTAAAAAGATGGTGTAAAGTGCATTTATAACATCTTCAAAGGTGTCAGTTGAACTTAATCTGGGTGTCCAATTGGTATTCTTAATGAAATTATTAATGATACCAGTAGTCTTATGTTCGACTAAGAGTAATACAGTCTTAGGATCATCATAAGCTTCTTTATTAGTTTGAATGATCAAACTGATTTCCTGAGCCCATTTATCAATTAGCTCTTTTCTATTGGGTTTACAGTCAATGTCTAGGATATTGCTTCCAAAGATACTGGAAATAAGGTTGAGTTGAGGTGCAATTTCAGTACATATTTGTAATTGATTTCAACTTGAAATGATGTTGCTTTTCTAGTTTCATTTTAAATGTTGAATTCATGCTAAATTGTTGTTGAATTCTGGATTGAATTCGTACTAAATACAAGCTGAATTCTGGACTGAATTCAACCTAAATTCATGTAGGTGAAAAATTCTTTTTTAGAGTTGCATTTTGAATGTCGATATGTTATGAATTGAAGTTGAATTATGGACTGAATTCATGTGGGCGTAAAATTCATTTTTAATTAGGAAGTAAATGATGATTTTGTGGAAGTAATTGCTGAATTGTGGAAGTAGGAGGCGCTAAATGCAAATTGGATGTGTTTTTTGGTAAATGGTGATTTTGTGGAAGCATGAGGGGTTCAATGCAAATTAGATGGTTTTTGGGGGGTAAATGGTGATTTGGTGGAAGGAGGGGTTAAATGCAAACTTGATGGGTCTTCAGGTAAATTGTCATTTTGTGAAAATGGGAGGGGTTAAATGTAAATTATCCTACTAACTAACGGATGTTAACAATTTTTATTATGAAAGTGCACCAAAGTAAACAGTTAGTTTCCAAATGTATGAGGCGAATAAAAACTTATACATGTACAAAGATCCAAGACACTTTTGGAAGTACACCCAAACAAAACCCCCTAATTTAATTCACAGCGTGAGATGGATATTATTGTGTAATCATTTATATTGTGCGTCTCAAACCCGAGTGCCTTTTGTTTATATTTACAAACCCAAGTAAAAAATATGTTGGACCTTCGAAAACCATGGACAACTCTTAACTACTAAATTGGGTACATTGTCATTCACAGTACTGTACAACCAATGTTTTGTATGAGAAATACATTACTAATAACTTTTTTGCTTGATGTGGTATCGACATCCGAACTTAATTCTTGGGCAACATGCTCGCCTTTATCATCACTGAATAAATAATTTGGAGCTTCAGAGTTCAAGATGAACAAAACACTCCGACAAAGATACCGTGCATGCCAGAGAAGAAAAAAGAAAGAATTTGTGAAAGAGAGAACATTTTTCTAACTAGCTAGCTGATCTTTCGTAGGGACGAAAGCAGCAGACATATTTAGCCACTACTGGATCACTGGAGTATCACTACAGCATCCAAAACAAATCTAAGTGAATATCATGTAGGCAAATGAGCATGGCAACGAAGCTGCAAGCATTAATTTGGACAATACCCTGGATATATAAAAGATCTAAAGGCTAATGGAAGAGTAGTTATTAATATGAAACATTTACAGGATTACATGCCCTTCACCAATACATAATAAATATGCCAAACTAAAAACCGAAAGGAAATGACCCATAGAACCTTCTAATTTAACGTGCCTACCAAAACAAAGAGAGGGAAAAAAAAGAATACATATCTTATTTTTGTAATAAATGTCCTTGAGAGTTGGATTAAATAAAAAAAATAAGACTGATTTATATGACGGTCCCTCTGGGAATGAGAGCATCTTTTATCACAGTAACAATGCCGCTCTTGATGAAGTAGCCCTCCGTTTCTCTCGCTGCTTCTTGTACATTGTCACGGTTGATGATCTGAAACAAGATAAGCTTATTATTAGTCATTCTACCAATTGATCAAAGTACAACTCGATTTTCAAAAGAGTTCTTGTTGTCATATTGGACTCAGATTCAAAGAATTAAACAAAAAACATGATAAAGGTGCGTCCAAATAACACACGATAAAGTAGAGAAAGAAGTCAAAGCAGCAGTTCATGGTTGTGGAAAGATCTCACTACCTTAACGTTCTCTCCTATTCTCGCATTCTTGTCGATAATTGCTTTCTTGATGTGGGTGTTTTTTCCAATGCCAACTGGAACACTGCCTTGGGCAGCCAAATTCCTCTTGTCTGCTTCAGTCTGCAGGAAAAAAAATGAACAGCTAATAGTTAAACAACAGCTAGAAACAAGTTTAGTTGCTGGAGAAAAGTTTTGCAGTTTTTACGCTTCAAGATTGGGTGACAGGAAGAGGTTTACCTCGTAAAAATCTGCTCCCATAATGAGCGTGTCCTCTATAACTGCCCCCTCTGAAATGAATGAACGAAGACCCACTACAGAGTGGAAAATCTTGGCGGTCTGCAACCAAGAAGAAAGGGATCACATTTAGGTTGGCTTACCTTGTTAACAGAAAGAGAAATGTATTGAAAAGAAACAATACTGAATTATGTTGAAACTCAAAGAGATCTGAGGTCATAACTGCATAAACCTTTCATGCATTTTGCAGGGGAACAATCATTCGTACTCTCTTAGGAGAAAGAGACATTAATAGAAAACTCAATTATCAAACACAAAATGCTTATAGGTTTTCAAAAATAAAAATGACTCAACGACTAATAGTCTAATATGACTATGTAGACTGAGAAGGAAAGCCAATATCACAAGGAATGTTACACACGTGTTAGTACTAAAGCTAATTTCTATCAAGCCAGAGCAGCAGAGCTTATGATAATTAACCGTTATCACATGGTTGCAATTGAATTATAAAGTGAGAACTGCTGATAAGAGAAAATTCATAACCATCACTGCCAACTTAATAAATAGACTAGGTATAAATGTAACAATTGAACTAACCTTGATCACACATCCTTCACCAATAACGCTGTCTTCAATATCGGCATAGAGCATCTTAGACGGGGGCAAATATCGAGGTTGAGTGTAGATTGGTGAAGAGCGATCATAGAAGCTTCAATACAAAAGTCAGATATCAATATTTAGTAAAGACTTGGAACCAGGATACTAATAAATCATATATTTAGATGAATCGTGAAACAAAATAAAGCCGTCACAAAATTTAAGTATTCCAAAAAATTCACCTGAAATCAGGTACTGGTTTCTTGGTGATCCCAAGATTAGCATTATAGAATGCTTCTATTGTACCAATATCCTCCCAATAACCATCAAACAAGTAAGCTTGCACCTGGGAATCATTTGACCACATGTTAGTTTTTTTACAGGTTACAGTTAAGCATGAAGAGAACTTTGCCGTGTGTGTGTGTATACATACATATGCATCATGAGTATTAATTAAGGGAACAGTTCTTCAACAGTTATTTGTAATAAATAAGTTGTTTAAATGCTAGGAATATTTTGTATTTGTTTTCCTGTTTTATATTATAACTTCAACTGTCGGAGATGGAAAACAATTCTAAGGTAACTCCATTCACAGAATCTATAAACTAACTCCGACTCATACCTTCATTCCAGCCTTCGTTGCACCAGGAATGACTTCACTTCCAAAATCATTGGCCTGAGGAAATGTGTCTCGTAGTAACTGCAACATTATATCTTTGCTGACCACATAGATACCCATGCTTGCGATATATGGCATCTTTTTAGCTCTTTCATCATCAAGGCCCAAAATTGTTGTATCAACCTGCACTTAGTGCCAAAGAGGGGAAAGGTAAAGTTGTAAGCAAAGATATGTTTGAAAATACAAAAGGTTGGTCTGCATGATCAAAAACTTGAATGCTTGTAACACTCATGAAGATATAAGGTGGGTGCAATTAGAAAATAAGCAAACCTTCATTTCCTTCAGCTTATCTCCTTTTGGTTTCTCAGCAAATTCAGTAATGCGGCCTTCTTCATCAATCTTCATTAGGCCAAAGGCAGTTGCACGTTCCTCGTCCATTGGAAGTGCTGCGACAGTTATGTCCGCATCTGTTTCTCTATGTGCTTGGATGAATCTCTCATAATCCATACGGTATAAATGATCACCGGCAAGAATCAAATATTCCATAACGTTATGCTCTTCAAAAAGCCATAAATATTGTCTCACGGCATCAGCAGTACCCTGCCAAGAAAGGAGACATAAAATGATGTATGTTGAGCAGGAACTGTTTAGGTTAGTCTCCAATCTTCAATTTACTACAAAGTTAAGTATTTCGCAATACAAACTTCGACTCCATTAGACTCTTAAAGTTATAGTTCATGCTAGGTGATGATAACTGGAGCAATCGTTACATAAGATAATTACATCCGGAAATGAAGATTGCAGAATTAATCCTGAACAACCACTAAGTTTATATCATCTAGAATTCCCAGGAAGCATTTATATATGTATATTTTTATATATAACCGTGAAAGAACTTCCTTTACAGAATATAATCACAAGAGAACGAATGTCTGAGCGGATTAATGTGCAGAATAAGTCAGATGAGATATATCACAACAAAATTACCACCAAGAATTATCGAAACCAAGCAAAAACCATTAAAATCTACCTGAAACCAATTTGGGTTCTCAGGGCTCTGCTGAGCAGCAAGAACCTCAACAAAACCCTCATTCCTGTGCCCTGTACTGCTTCCATATGCTCGAGAGAGATGACGGTTGAGAGAAGCAGAATTGAACTGTGTTAGAACGTAGATCTTTGCTATATCACTGTTCAAGCAGTTGCTGACTGGGATGTCAATCAACCTATAGTTGGCACCCAAAGGGACAGCGGGTTTGGCTCTCTTCTTTGTAAGAGGGTACAAGCGCGTTCCTGCTCCACCCCCAAGGATTATTCCTAGGACACTCTGCAGAGGTGATAAAACAGGAAATGGGTGGTTAGTTTCAGATCCAGCGAACAGAACTAAGTCACACAAACATAAATGAAAATAATATAATACAATCCCATATAAGATATGTAAAAAGAAAATTTTGCCAATATGTCTAACATCAGGTGTGGACTAGGTTTGACTCCGAAGTCAGACGCACAGGACTTAGTCAATTAGATTTGCCAACTTATAGAACAACAACACAATGTGTAATCAAGTAGTCCTAAGGTACTACACGTATTCCTTACAAAATACTTTGGTATTTCCTCCTTCAAGAGGTGGTACAGAGTTATAGATGCATGACACTGATCTCTATAGGTGTGAGATCCCGTGAATCAGGCAAGAGGTTGTCGAACAACATCATATCTTCTTCTTGTAGTGGTGATTTCGCTTACGTATGTGCTTGCCAATTTACATACACACTTCAATTGTTTGAGAATCCGGGAACATCATTAGGCAGATTAAATGAACCTCATTTATCAATTAAAAATTACCAGATTCTCTTCAGGCAATAAAATAAAGATGCTGCCATCAGTTTTTGATCCCAATCACACGATATTTACTTGTCATGGGACCAAATACAAAACAAACAAGAAGTATGATATAACAACAACTAGAAAACGCAATAATCTGAGACATGTAGGCCTTGAAACATGAAACACGTGACAGATCCAAGAAAGAAAAGAAAGGAACCACAAATAAACAAATTTCCCCTTTCCCCTAAAATCTCCAGCTCAAAACCTCTCAGCTACATGCAATTCTACTCGAAGTCACTAATTCCACCACCCAAACCTCCCAAGATCTCATTTTCAAGCACAAAAGAACTAAAAAAATATACATCTTCTTTAAAAAATCAAGACTCAAGATCAAAGAAACATCTAATTCCCCTCCCAATCCTCACAAAAAGAGAGAATCAAATCAAATCCACATCCTCACCCTGCTGGCCTCAGGATCAAGACAAGTCTGCGAGTCCCTCGAGTCCGAAACCGCTTTAGGCGACACCACGACCGGCGCCGCCCTAAATCCTCCTCTCCGCGGCGTCCTGACGACGAGCCGCTCCCCGGAGAGGCGGGACGCGGCGGAGAGAGTCCCGATCCGGGCCTGGAGGGGCTTGGAGGGGGTCGACATGGCTTTGGGGGTGGACGGAACCCTAGATGTGACTCCCATTGCCGCGGTCGCCATTGGAGGTGAGGTGAGGTGAGTGGAGTGGGTTGTGAGGGATGGAGGGAGGGGGGGTTTATATACTTTCGTTGGAGAGTCGGCTGGTGGGGGAGTGTTTGCCCCTGGATTGGAATGAAATTGCGGGTTTGCCACTGGTGTGATGTGGGGTTACTTAAGGCGGCGTTTCTACTATTCTAAGGTCTGCGTGGTTAACTATAAATAGTGGTCTCTGGTATTGCGTTAGCTGGATTGGAGATCAAATCTTGCTTTTGAGCTATGTGTTCGGGTTTGATTAAAAGATGCTCGAGGAAACTAAAAATAGAACGGATTCTCAATTGAAACTAAATATATCATGAGATCTTTTGAACACGTAGAGCATCAATTGCTACGTTCTTGATAAAAGATCTTGTGTTTTTTTATTATTTTAAATCGTGTTCTTCTGACATCCCTTCTTTAATATTTAGTATCGGAGTGGATTTATTTGTAAATTTTAACGTAATTTTTGCGGGTTAGCTATATTAGTCAGTAGACGTGTGAGCAAATTGGATCTTACAAGGAAATCTTCTAGATATTCTTTTGATATTTTTCTTGTAGAACTAATGATTTCTTTTGACGATGGACTTTAGAAACTTCAATCTTTGGGTGCGATGTGAAAAATATGAAGAATGACAATTCTAACCAAGATATGTTCAGAATCTTACATGCTTTGAAACTTGTATATATGTCAAGTTAGAGGGTCACTCTATAAGATGTAATTGATTTTTTTTACAAACAAGAAGTAATGGAAAATAAGAGAATGCATGCAATTTATAATCGTTCAAAAGTTGTAATGTAGTGATCACAGAAAATGTGTTTGGTTTGTTGTGACCACATTCCACATGACTTGGTTACTTATTAGCCTTAGTACCACGAACATAATCAGACCACACACATACAAATTAAAATATTCAAATAATCATAAAATTAGGACTTTCGTTACCATACTTACTACTACAAGATTTCTACGTCGTGAGTTTCATTGTAAAAAAATTGATAATTTTCCTCGAATACACCGAATAATTGAAGTGTGAATTCAACTTGCGCTCTAGATTTGTTTTCGAGAAACGGGAGGCAAGGTTCGGTAATTGCACCACGAAAGCAGGGTCAAAATCGGAATTTCAGGCGCTCAAAATAACGGTTGTAGTTGCACGAGGCCAGATATTTTATTTAAGTTATCGCGGGAGTCCACGTGATGGTTGCGAGATCGGAGAGGAGGCACCAGAGGCCGCCACGTGGACGAGATTTGCACGGTGGGGGCGGAAGACCTGTGAATTCTTGCGGTTTGTGGGGCCCTTCTAAAAAGCTAGACGTGGACATCTCTTGGGGCCCACTTTTGAATGTATGTATTGTACGGTGTGTAGCGTTTGGAACTTCTGTGGGTTGCCAGGTTGGATTTGGCGTTTGGAGTACAGAGTAATTGTAGAAATGTTATGGAGAAATTACAGAGAGGCAAAAATTGTGGTGGTGTTTTTGCACAGATTGCCTGGTCTTTTTGGGAAATTATCGTGAATTCAATGTTTATCTAAGTCACGAAGGAAATTGATTTTTTTTTTGAATTATATTATATTATATTTTGTAGCTATAAAAAAAAGAAGTTAAATACAATTTTACATAGTAATTTTAACTGACATATATTGGAGTACATATTCATCTAAAATATTTAATACAACATTTCATAGATTGTGTGGCACATTATTTTCTTTACTCGTAGTTGTCACTGAACTTGAGATTAAAGTTTGGCAAGTGTTTAAAACGGAAGAATAAGCAGGAAATGAAGTTGTGAATCCCTCTCCATTCCATCCTCTGTGTTGATTAACTTTAGATTAATTTTACAAGACTAAATGATGCGTGCATATATTGTTTATTGTCATTATGTTTTGGGTTTATATTAATATCATGTATTTAGTTTCTAATTTTGTCTTTGGTAGTTATTTATGGATTGTCAAGTTTGTAAGTTATGAGTAATTAAGTCATATTTGCAAATCATAGATGATTATATCACACCACTTTCATATTTGTTTTTATATAAACTGAGTTATTGTAATAATTTAGGAAGAAGAAAATGAAGTTCAATACATTTCAAGTTAATTGTCTTGTTCATCTTTATGGAGTTCATTTTTTTACTCGAAAAGAGATAATTATTTTATCATTTGGTGCTTTCATTGTCCTTCACCTTTCATGACCGAAGTAATTCTTCTTAATCTTATCAAAACCACCACTCTACAAACCTCACAATTAATGGAGTGCATGGGCCGGGTTGGAATCGAAAACCGATACAAACGAATCGATTGAGTTAGATTTTTTTTAACTCGGGTCGGTTCGATTCTGAAAAATCTAGATTCGGCAGAGTTGGTCGATTTCGGTTCCTGGGTTTGGGTTGAACTGAACAGAATCCACCCGACCCAAAAACTGTATATACATATAATAAGATATATTATAATTATTTTATATTTATATTAACATATTATCTATTTATTCTTTTCTCTTACTCACCCAAACCTAACTCTAATTCGCCAAACTTCTCCTTAAAACATGGATTGTTGTTTGAACTTAATGTCAAATATTACATTTGTTATTTAAATTTATATATGTAGTTATGTTTGTACTATGGTATGATTTTATAGGTATTGAAGTTATTTGTCTTAAATTGGTTCAACAAGAGTTGTATCATAACTTAACAAGTTTTTTGGGTCAAACCGAAACCGAACCGACCCTAACCAACTTTTCTAGTTCAAGTTGGTTCGGTTCTAATTTTTTCACGGTTCGGTTCGATTCTGGATAAACTCAGAACCGTCTAGGTTAGGTTGGGTTCTAGGTCAGAACCGAACCAACCCGACCCATTTGCAACCCTACTCACAACTCACCACCATCAACAACAAACATGTCATCCTCAATGCCACCCTCCCTTCTCTTGGAGGAAGATTAGATAAAATGTGTCTCTCCACTTCGACTTCTCTCAACGAAAGCACCAAATGATAGGATGATTGTTTTTTCAAGCAAGCGATTAACCCTGGAAATCGAACAGTGCGTAAGCGAGAAAGACAACTAGTACTTGGATATAATCCACCGCCATTCTTTCTAAACATTACAATTTTTAAAGAGAAACATTAACTACCCAATGGCATGTTGATCTACACATATGTGTTAGTAATGCTGCGTTTGATTCTCTAGGATTTATTGTTATGGTTTGTTCAAAAGTTTTGCTTCTTTTACCATGTTTGTTAAACACAAACTTCATGTTAAACATTTATTTTCTTTTAAACATAATCACATTGTACACACGGATATGTGTCACATGTTGAAGGTAATACTAACAAAAAAATGTTACGCACTCATAACAACGGATCCTCCCTCGATAGGTTGGAATTTTTTTATTTTAAAAATCAAATCTTCTAGCTAAAATTTTAAAAAAAATTACAAAGATGATATTGGGATGATTAAATTTGGTTCCTAATGACTCAATTAAATAATTAACATTAAATTCTTATGCACTAAACTAGAGGTGTCCCAACACTATTTTACCAAAATGCCTAAGGAAATGAAGAACTTCCACCGTAGAACCAACCCTTCGATGCTCCCTACATCAATTTGAATTCCCGGCTGTGGTCCACCCACCGTATCGTTCCAAACTAGGTCCTGATATCTAGAAGATATGCCATCAATGATATCGTTGTGGTTACGTCTACTAGTTGATATCACAACTAATGATGACCAAAGTTCCTTAATTAGCATATTGTTATTATATTTTAAACTTGATCTTCTGGCATTGGCTAACTCCTAGTCTCCTACGACTTTAGGTTACGACCTTGTATATGGCCATATGGGGAAGTAAAACCCACACCATTATTATTTCAGGTTCTATCTAACGCATGACGTTCCATTGCATCATTTAACCTAAGAATTCCATGGATAAGTTAGAACGCTCGTATATAGTGATCTTCATCCTATCATATAATTAAGTTAAATTCGAATCCCACTGTATTTAGAATAAGGAAGAGGGTTGTAGTTGGCTCTGATTCCCTCCATTTATTTAGAAATAAAGTTCTTTCAATATCATATAATAGAAAATCCAAACCATAAGTTTCAATTTACTTGAGTTATCCATACACGTCGAAAATCATTTCATATAAAACCAAATGATCGACAAATGTAGTATATTAATTTGTATCCACATCTCAATCCTCTTTGAACACATATCTCAAATCTTATGATTTTCAATGTGCGCGAATATATAACTCGAGTCATAGATTGAAATATGTGTTTGGATTTTCTATTATGCTAAAATCTAAATTATATCAAAAGAATTTGACCCTTAAGCAAATAGGAGAATCCAAGTCCCTCGTAGTCATTAATCACGTAAGAAGAGACAAAAGTTTGAATTATCTTCCAGATTTATCTCATATCAACTAACATTGTATGGGATATGTTACTCTTAGTAAAGTGATTACTCAATACACACGGACGCATGCTTATTAAAATAGATCTACCTAAAGATATTTTTTGAGAGAACTATCAAGATAAACTTCTTTTCTTAGGGTGTTTATAGTTGAATGCACGTCATCACACGCGTTATTCATCAAAATCAATTAATCAAGCCGCAAACGTTGCCTTAATTCACACAAAGGAAGTTCGTTGGAAATTAACACATAGATGAGCCCTAGTCATCCTTCATTTATATTTATGGGTTAATTACAGTTTGGCCTTCTGAAATATGTCTTGGTATTACTTTGCACATCTGAACTTTAAAAGTTAACAGTTACCTCCCATGAATTTTCATTTTGTAACATTTTGCTCATTTGAATTTCAAAAAATTATTATTTAACACACATTTGATGTTTTTTCTCCAATTTTTTATTGTATTCATAATATACTCCTAAATCTATATTTACGTGAAAGTTTGGAGCAAAATGAATGTCGGATATGGTTGGCCAACAATATCCGACCTCCGTTTCGATCCAAATTTTCACGTAAATATAAGTTTAAGAGTGTATTAGGGATACAACAAAAACAATTAGGAAAAAAAACGTTGAATGTGTGTTAAATAATGATTTTTTGAAGTTCAAGTGGGTAAAGTGTTACAAAATGAAAGTTCAGGGGAGGTAACTGTTAACTTTTAAAGTTCAGGGTGCAAAGTGATACTAAAACATAGTTCAGGAAGTCAAACTGTAATTAACCATTTATTTAATTGATCCAAAGTTTATAAATACATGGTCGTTTGTTTGTTGTCCAATTCCAACTTGTTATGTGAATGCAACATTGGCATTGAGCATCATGGTGGTTGTTGGTGTCTTGATCACAATGTGGTGTCTACCAACATGTTTGCCAAGGGAGCAACTTCGCCACATTGGTTCCATAGCTAAGGTGGCTGCCGTGGTGACGACTATAGTGACCCTCATATGGGTTATTCCTACCATTTTGATTCTTAATCCATCGATTGTCATGGCGACTGTGGTAGCGACTGGGGCGGTTGCAACTGTGATTTTGGCTATAACGACTTCACTGGTTCTGATGGTGTTTTTGGCCACTTTGGTAGGTGTCGCGACGACGGTGGTGGTTAGAATTAGAGGGAAATGGAGGGAATATGAGTAATTTTTTTTTGTTTGGATAATAAGTATATGTGGATTAAATTGAACACATTTATATAATGATTATCCACTATAAACCAAGTCACATAGCTTGATGGTAATGACTTTGATATTCACTTCTGTAGATTTACTATCATTTTTAAATAGTAGTACCTTTTCCTGCTATCTATACTGCCCTTTTTTTCTTGCTATGTTGTACTGCCATAATTTTCTATTGCATTGTCGATACATGAATCCAACTAGAAACTCTGCAATTTGAAACTCTGCAAAACTAACATTAAATGCCTAAGGAACACTACTAAAAATCCTTCAGATATTCAAATGAAACTCTGCAATTTGAAACTCTGCAAAACGCTTGAAGCGTTTTGGAAACGAATCAAGCAAGACCACAATCAAATTCTGCCGACTTACTTGCTCCAATTACTTGTTCGTTGAGCCAAACATTGTTATTCCCATAATTAGTTTAGTTATGTGAATTGTTTCTTAACTACGCCAAAGGAATGATTTTAGTAAGAAAATTGCTGGTAAATTATCTGTTGAAGGTAGATTCTGTTAGACTTTATTACACTGGCAACAAAACAATCTATTCGGGACAAGTTATAATTGCAGATCGACTGAGACTCTGTGACTGCAATGTACTATAGATACTTCAACTTTGCAAGGATGTCAGGTAGTTAAAAAACAACAAATGGTCTCGTTAGATGAATCTTAAATTTGTTATATTCAAAAGCTATTGACATTTGATGAAGCCAAACAGGCAAGGTTCAAAATAAGACCATTAGGAAACTTCAGGCCAAATAAATCCATTGGAAAGATTCAGAATCAAAACAGACCACACCAATAACATCTATCTATATACAACAATCCCACAATGAAACATTCACAACAATCATAGAAAGCAACCAAAACCAGAATTTGATTTAAATGTAAACATGAGCACAAAACAACAACATGAGTCCCAACTCAAGTTGAGTACCAACCGATCGAAACGTGGACCGAACACTCACTCACTCACTCACTCACTCACCCCCATAAGCAACAAACCTGGAAAGGAACAAGACGAGCAAACCAAACCCGGCCAACACGACGGTGACGAAATTCCTCCTAACCCACTCCACAACCCTCCACCTCACCTCAACACTCGAACTCTTCACCTTCCTCGCAACCGCCACCTCCTTCGACAAATCATAACTCCCACCTTTCATCCTCAGCTCCATGACACACCTCCCGAGCGCCCTCGCCTCCGCCCTCTCACTCCCCAACTCCCTCTCGATCCTCCCCACCACCGCCACCTTCTCCCCCACAGCCCATATCACACTCAGGGAGGAGAGGGAGGAGAGGAGGGAGGGGACCCAGAGGGGTTTGCACGGGGCGGAAGCGAAGAGGATGGTGAGGAAGAAGGAGTGGTAGAGGAAGAAGAGGAAGAAGAGGTTGAGGACGTCTCGGGTGGCGGAGGCGAGGAGGGTCTCCTTGGCAGCAATGCGGTTGGTGAGGTTGTGGTGGTGGCGTTGGTAGAGCTTGAGGAGGAGGAGGTGGCCCGGGCTTTCTGAGATTTGGGTCAGAGGGTGGTCGTGGAGCGGGTTTTCAGTAGTGTCGGGTTTGAGGGGAGGGAATTGGATTTCGACTATGTGAGATTCGGCCATTAGAAGAAGAGAGATTTTGGGGGGTTGAGAAGGAAGGTTTCGAGTTTCAAAATGGGGGCAGGTTTAACGGTTCTTTTATGACCGTTGAGGAGAATGAGCGGTTTTTTTTAAGAAAAACAAATGGATTCTGATGCCCCCAATTGCACTTAATGCACTTGAACTTCCGATGTTTAATACTTTATCCCCGTGAAACTTCAAAAACGGCTAGCTTTCGACCCACACGAAGGTTCAATTACCCAAATTCGAGCTACATCTCACTTCTGATTCAACCCGAACAATACCGTAAGTTAGTATTACGAGTGTTCTTGACAACCAATAAAAAAATAAAAAATAGCGGTGAAAATGTCAAAATAATAGCAGTTTTTGGAGGTTCACGATGGTAAAATGCAGAGTTTAAGGGAGTTAAGCGTTAAGTTTGAAAGTTCAAATGGATTATATGATCGAACCCATAGTTCAGGAGGCATGCTCTAATTAGGAGCTACAACCTTGTTTGCAACAATGGAAACACTAACCGAGAACTTTGAGAAGATTTGGGCAACAAAAACTTCAAATGGTGGAGTGGAAATGAAGAACAAGTGAGGAGAACTTGGGTTTTTGATCTCAAGAATGAGTGAGTGCTAAAGGATGAGAATTAGGGTCTAGATCACTTATATATATGGGCTTAAGAGTCAATATAGTCGTTGGGCTTAGAAATGTCAATCGTGTCGGGTACTAATCTAGTAGTGTAGGCAATATATTACAATCCATATCCAACTCATTCAATAATTATGTTCCTAAACTCGAATCGTATCCAACCATATTATCATGTAAACACGCCCCGACCCATTTATACATGATTAATTAGTGGGTCATGTTGTGTAGACGTTAGGACATGTTCAACATGAATCACGTTTACAAGTTTCAAACAAGAAATAATACACGTTTAGTATCGTTTATGACATGATTTGCGACTTATAAGTATGTTATTATAAATAACTAAAAGTAAAACTTGCTTGTATATTATGCGTATTAATCATGTATTATTCGTAATCGTGTACCTAAGTAGACGATTACATATTGTGTCTTATAATGTCTTAATCGTGTTAATCATTTTTGCACCTGAAATCCACATCCGACCCATTTAATAATCATGTTTCTATATCAAACTCATTTATTAATCGTGTTTCATTTCTCAATCTATATCTGCTGAATTCGTGTTGTTTTCGTGTCGTGTAATCGTGTTTCGTGTAAATAAGCTAAACACAAGATAGTTGTTAGAGTAACAATGAGAAGAGTAAATTGAAGAACCAATCAGGGGTCGAAACAGTGAAGATGTTGAGTTTGGGTGGTTTTCTGGGATAAGTATGGGCGACCAATTTCATTCCAAAATATAAGAAATTCAGTGTGTGACTTCTAGATGTATCTTAGTGTGGTTGTGTGAGGAGAAATCAACTCAAATACTCAAGTCTACAATATTTTTTAAATACTCAAGAAAGTAAAAAATATAATTGATAAGTCTTTATTTGATCCTTTTTCGCATGTTTGAGTTGAATTTTCCATTCTCCAACTTGAATATTAGTACATACAATAATGCAATATGACACCTGGCGTATGAACGTATAAGACTTATATTTGATTAACACATGATTAGTCATAGTTTAGCCTAGATCATCAAAATTACTAAATGATTAGCCAAAAAGGCAACACCATGAAATTCAGTTTGGGTTGGTATAATACCGGTTTGACCCAAGAAATACTTTTGAGTTATAATACTACTCTTGTTGAACTGGCTTAAGGCAAAGAAATTTTAATACCCATACAACAATACCACCACACAAACATAAGTTCAAATAACAAATTTAAATTCTAATCCACAAACATAATAGTAATACAACAAACATAACATTTGATATTCAAGTTCACATAAGAATCCAATTTTTAAGGTTAGTGAACATCTAAGCATAACCATGCAAAATCATGAACTCAAGTGATGATCTAGTAGGCATCACATAATACAAAGGATTTTTTTTAAAATAATCTCTAAAAAGGAAAAATATGTACATGGAAAACATAATTGGCAAAATATGCACACTAGAAAGTCACATATGGTGCCATTTTCATTAACTGAAAACGGCACCATCGATGTCGTTTTCACCCTTAATGAAAATGACATCTCAGATGTTGTTTTTAACCTAGGTAAAATGACATCCGAGATGTTGTTTTTGCCTAGGGAAAAAAACGACATCCTGACCCCCATTTTTCCCTACTTCTTCCCAAAACCGTTTTCCTCCTCTCCTCCTCCCTCTCTCCAGCGATTTTTGAGCGTTCGACGCTAGTTTCCCGTGTTCCATTCGTTTGAAGGTATATTTTGTTTATTTTTTGTTAATGTTTTGCTTGGATTTGTGTGGATTGGATTGGTTTGAATTTATGTGGATTGATTGGTGTTTGGTTGATTGCTTTAGATTGATTTAGTTTGAAATTAGGTTGATTGAGAATAATGTATTGAGCTCTAAATAATTATTTAACGTTTGAAATTGTGTTGATTGTGAATAATGTAATTTATGTGTAGATTGTTTTGGTTTGTAATTGGGTTGATTGAGAATAACATATTGAACTCTAAATAATGTTGGCCTTTTGGCATCAATCTATATTAATTTTAATGATTAATCAAACTAATCTTAATGAATCAACCTAATCAATCAAAGTGAGCAAACACGATTACATGCATTGCATACATACTTGTATACTTACAATCAACTTAATAGGTTGATTAAGACAATCAAGAAAAGGAGCTTGGGACAAAGACATTAAAACTTGTAATCAAAGCTTTGGACCAAAACATGTAATTTTATATTTATTGAGTTCGTAAGGTTTTATGTAAATTTGAGCACTAGGATTCTGTCCCGTCAAGATTCGGTAAATCGAACCCTTCACGGTCAACAAAATCCTTTCTAATTCGGTCCACCGAACACCTATCGGATAATTGAAACCTTCCCATCAGTAAACCATAGGATGCTCTCTGGAATTGCCCTAGCGGACGACGAAACACATTCGGTCGACCGAATAGCCTTGGACCGTTTTTGGACTTTGCTCCAACGGTTACATTTGAATCGAGTCTATAGAGCCCAATTGACTTGTCCTAATTCAGACGACTGAATGCCTACCAGTCAACCGAGTTCTTCTTGGCTTTAGGCGCCCAATGACTATTTAGACGTGGCACTTGACCGTTGTACCCAACAACTATTTGAGCCTTAACTATCAGCACAAAACCCGCGCTAACTTCGGTCTACTGAAGTATACATGGTCAACCGAACTTGAGTAATCAGAGCCTAACCAATCTTACTGTCCACCTTCGAACGGTGAACCGAAATTAAATAAGGCTAAATTGAAAATAGTTACTAGAAGTTGGTGAACGGTGATCTAAACCCTATTCGGTCAACTGTGTGCTTAGATCAGACCAATCCATTTGTAGTGTCTCGGACTACCGTTACATGAACGGTCGATCGAACTTGGTCTAAAAACTACCCGAGCTTATTTCACATCTTGCTTCTCATTGTTTAATTTCCCCACCAACTCCCAAACGATAGTAGAGCTTGAAGGCTTATAAATAGGATTCCATTTGTTGGTTTTAGATCTCTTGAACACTTCTATCTATCCTATACTCAAAGCCAAATCCTCTTCATCTTCAAGCTCTCATTCTTCTACACTCAAGCCAAAACTTCACAACTTGCATATTCATTCCATATCAATCTCCAGGTGTGCTCAAGTATAGAGTGTTAGTTAGATTGTGATTCCATTTTCATATTCAAGAATCACCAAGTGTTGTAAAGCTTCGAGGAAGCTCCCTCTCAGGTTGTGAGAGGAGACGCAAACGAAGCGAGGATTGTTCGTGAGGCTCGGTGTTGTAAAAAATGTTAATCTCGGCCAGGAATGGAGATCGGTTAGTGGAACCGTAATTGAGGCTCGGGGGATCGAGCAAGGCTTGCGAGGAGGACTAGGACCGGGGTACGGTGCCAAACCTCTCTAAACTCCGGTGTCGACGATTTTGTGGTTTGCAATTGTCTCATCTCTTAATCCTTCAATTAGTGTTTTAATTCTGCATTTATCTAGTGATTAGAGGGTCATCGATCCTAACAAATAATTGGTTATTAAGAATTATGTTTGTATTATTGAGTTTGATTTTTACAATTCGGCTTGGTTATATGGTCGTTACGTAGAGATAAATTGCTTACAATTCAATATTTGATTTGCAGTAACACCAATTTGGCATGTACTTTGAGATTTTTTTATACCTAATATATAAGTAAGAAATATATAATTTTTTTGGTATGAAATTGGTTTCGATTGTTTTATTTAAACCCAAGACTAACTTATATTTTTGGGTTAATTCTCTTTCAACAGTTGCAAAAATGTCAACTTCACACGATTCTCTCGGTCCTGTGAATCCTTCAGTCCTAGTGTTACAGAAAGATCATAGATCATCTTCGATTCTTGAAAATGTAAGTATTTTGATTATCAAATAAATTATGTGTATTGTTTTATTAGACATTAAGTAATTAATTATCTTTTTCAAGAGCAATTGACGGATATTAAGTGTATCGAGCACGACATTCAATTCAACACGTGGAATATGGAAGATGGTAGGGTATGAGATTTGTTAGAGATTGCTGGATTTGCTACAGTATTTCGTTTGCAACAACTGCAACTAGATTAGAATCTGATCCGTGTTGTGGTGGAGAGGTGAAGGCCTAAGATTCATACATTCCATTTTAGACACGGAGAGATGACGATCACACTACAAGACGTAATTATTCTTACTGGTATCCGTATTGACGGTTTGGTAGTTTGTGTGACTTTAGATCATGATTGTTCTGAGATTTGCATGAAATTGTTGGGTACTAGCGAAGAGGAGGCGACAAATGCAGTGAGAGGGGGTACGTGTCGTTGCAGTGGTTGCAACAGAATTATCGTGTCGTGGCGCAAGATGCAACAAATGAATAGGTGTTGCAACATACGAGAGCATACATTTTGTTTCAGTTAGGATCCGAGATAGTAGGCGATAAGAGTGGAATACAAGTTCACCTTGGATATTTACTCTTGTTGGAGAATCTCTTCGAATGTGGAAACTACAGTTGGGGAGCTGCATCGTTGGCTGTTTTTTACAACTATTTGGACCAGGCTTGTCTGAGAAAAGGGAAACAAGTAGCTGGTTTTCTTACATTGTTACATATATAGTGTTGGGAACATCTTCATGTCGGACGACCTTCTAGAAGTCTCGGTGTGCAACTTCCATTGTGTTCTTTAGGTTCACGTTGCTGGACTCCTAGGTTGTGGGTCAACAATGTGAAGACGGCTCAAATTGAATTTTACAGAAATGAGTTGAACGTTCAAAAAGAAAATCAAATTTCTTGGACCCCTTACAAAGAAGTAGATATGATGGTGTTACCTACTGATTGTAGGCAAGGACATGATGTTTGGATGAGTCGAACATGGATGATTTGTTTTGGAGTTGTCATTATGCACGTGTCGGATAGGGTGGTGCGTCAGTTTGGAATGTGGCAACATATACCAGATTTAATGAAGATCTGCAAGATGAAGAAGGATCAGGAGAAGCCTAGAGTAAACTGGTTGCAAGAGCAGTAATTATATATTCAAGCATGGTCACATCGTCGAGAGTTTGTGCAGATGGAGTCACTTTCACTACCAGAAGACTCAGCTAGTTGTAGACATATTTATATGGAGTGGTACTAGCAGATTACCGTACAATGGCTGACAAGAAGAATTGAAGATGCATAACTACCACATTATAAGCCTGCAACTGCTAGGGATCGTTATTTGGTAAGGAATTTAGTTTTTATGCTTTCACATAAGGTTTTTATTTGTATATCGTAATTGTCGTATTTTTTGCAGCTTCATGGCCTACACGGGTTACATGAAGATATTAACCTGCTTGAAGGGATGCATTCTACAAACAACCTCACACAGTCAATAACGTCAAAATTGAAGAAAAATATCAAGGAAATGGTGGCGTGCTTCAAGAATGTAGATCCATCGTTGAAGTTGTCAGAAGGTGTAAGGCCCGAACCAGATCGTCAAGATTCTGAGGAAAATCTCCTAGAAATAGGAGTGTCACTTGATGAAGAGGATAATTTCATTTTCACGGGGGTGTCTGCTTCCAATGGAGGAATACTAACTCAACGTGCGGTACCACGTTCTTTCAGGGTGAAGGTTCATCATTTCAAGCTCCTGAAGTCAAAAGAGGTGATGACAGTGGGGTTGTTGAAGACGATGCCGGTGGGATAACTCAGGTTTACCATCGTCAACCTTCGAAGGTCCCACGATGAGGTAGGCCGACCAAAATTCCCACCAAAGTCTTATGTCCACCTTAGTTGTAATTAAATTATGCTTTAATGCATTCCGATTATGGTTTAATTGTATTAAGAACAATTTCATATTAAAACGTCGACCAATTTAATGTTTCAGTGTGTTAATTTTCATTGTTAGTTGAAATGTGTTGTATGCTTGTTGTATGAGATTGGAATCATATTTTTTTTATCACAGGTGTACAAGACTTGGAATTATAATCCAGGAGAATGAATGCAAAAACAGAGCAGTTTAGAAATCTGTCTGCTGCTAAAATGACAACTACAATGTTGTCTTTAGTGGAACAAAAATGACACTGGTGTTGCCATTTTGTTTTAATAAAAACGACACCAGTGGTACCATTTTCATTAAAAGAAAATGGCATTACCAGTGTTGTTTTTGTTCCACTAAAAACGACACTGTAGTTGTCGTTTTAGCATCAGATAGACTCCTGACAGTTCACTTTGGTTGTATTTGTTTTCAATTCAACTAAAAGGTTTGGTTTCATGTTATATTTGAAAGTAGGCAATTTCATAAAATAGAACTTCTTAATGAAATCATTATCACCACAAAATATTGTTTCCCCTACATGGGGTTAGAAGGGAAATTCGGCTAAAATTAACTATACAAAATAAATATACTAAATATTCTCTTTACATGTATTCCGGTTGTGACCTAACATACGACATCGCCCACATCGTATTACTCGACCACTTTGTTCGTTCATGTTGTTTCTGATTCTTTTTGTTTTTTGTTGTCCACTTCGCCTTACGACAGAAGACGCTATTAAAGCTATAGGTCCTTCCTTTGGCCAAAACATTTCGTCTAGTATTGGAAAGAAGATCGATGCATATGCTTTCCTGTATGCTTGGGTGATTAGGAATTTCAAGACGATTCGCGAAGTATGAATGTTCGCGTGGCGGTTGCTGCATATGGCCCACAGATGTGAGCATGAAATGTGGCATGCATTTGTGAACCTACGTGAGCATGTGGGACCCATTTCCATCAAAATGACCTGATAGCTATGAGATTGGTTGCTTTCGGCACTGAATATGTTATGACTATGCCTAGTCACACAGAGTTGTGTAGCCAACTTTCGTTGGTTTGTGATTTCATTGTTGAACTTCTTAGGATAGACCAATATCATAGTCTCCCATTCATCTCTTTTACTGACAAAATATTTATTCAACCACAGATAACTCATTATAATAAGAGGACAAAGTGGTAAGCCACGTAGACACTTTAACACATTGTTAAAACTTTCTGACAAGTTTGTGGTCATTATACCAAAACGGCAACCATAACCATGACTTTGTGCCCAATACAAAACGTCATCTTGATCTTTAATCCACTTGAAGCCATTGGGGTGATGAATCTTGATATCCTTCATATGCTCTTCATTTTGTTTATCAGGAGTGACACTAGCATGCCAAAATTTATTTTGCAGTTCCACATTCCTGTACCGAGCATGTCTTGTCATATTTGCACTCATGTGTCTCAAATAGAACCTGTGAATGTGACCTCTTTCTGGAGGGAAAATGTCTTCACAATATTTGCTAGACCTGAAAAAAGTCACTAATAATACACAATCCATGTCGTGTGCATACTCTAGAGCACAAAATATTTAAGAACCACTGCCACGAGCTTCCTGATTCTTTTTCAACAACCACAAACGCTAAAGGAAACAAACCAGAGTTCACATCGGTACTCATAGCAACCAAAATAGTATCCTCAAATTTGCCAAACAAATGAGTCACATCAATGCTCAACATAGGTATACAATACTGGAAACCTTCAATTGATGCTGCGAATGACCAGAAAATTCTCTGAAACTGCTCAATGTTTTAATTTATCCTCTTGAGTCTGAATCTCAACTACTGTTCCGGGGTTGGTAGTGCAAATATTAGACATAAAACCTCTTAAATTACGATAAGATGCCTCATCAACTCCGTATACATTTTTCAATGCTTTCTTTCGGGCCTACCAAGCATTGTCATACTTGATGTCTATGAAGTAATGAGTCTTCACTAGAGATTGAATTTCTGCAAGAGTGACAGTTATATTTGTTCGAATGGTGGCAAGAATCATGTTAGAAATTAAACCGGCATCACATTTCACGTAGTCATGCAAAAAGCCCTTGTTACTACAATTGTGTTCAAAATTGTACCTCTTCACTTGAAAACATTATTTGCTCTGACTGTAAGAGGCATGTATCCTCCATTCACACTCTTTCTTCAAACAACAAGTTGTAAATCTTTTTGGCCCAGACGTTAACACTTTGAACTGGACACTTTTTGGCAAATGTCATTCCTTCAACTCATGCAACATTTTTTTGTGTGCAGAAAGTTCTATTCAATAAATAACTTTGTCTATCTCTAAGTTATCGTATTCATTGAATGCAGCAATACGCCCATCGACATTTCCAAGGACTGAATCTTCAATCCAGTTCTCATCAGGCTCTACGTCCGACAAGTGCCTCAAATCCGGAAGTACTGGCAATGGTGGTATTTCATTATTTACGACAGCTTCATGTATGTTGTTATCAGGTTCTCGATTCACTGTGTTTGCCATATGATGAAACATGTTCTGCAACTCCGGAAGTGGTGTTGAATCTACATCAATAATGTCTATCTCATCACCATCCTTCTGCCATCTGCCTCATCATTATCTGTCTCATCACTGTCTGCATCTTCAACCCGTCTTCCTTGAGAATGTAACTGAGCTACGTCTGCTTCATAATTACTAATATATATTGGTGTGTGCTCATATGGTTCAAAAAAAGACTGAGGAACTGTCGACGATGGGCCTGCTTCATATTGACTACATGTATGTGTCATTTCTTGATAATCCACAGTCAATTGACTTTGGTGAACAATAGTATAATGCTTGGGTTGTTTCTGAACAAACAATACAACTGTATTCACGATGTTAAATAAAAATAACATCGTAGTCGTGCTCTTATCATCAAAAAATCAGCATATGTATACTTTTCATACGGTGGTCACTTGCAGGTTAACTTCAGATCAAACTCTTTTTCTCGGAAACCAAAAACTAGACAAACCATTTCGCAAAGATTATCATATCACATTTCACTATTAACGTTCATCATCCGTCTATAACCACCTTCATATTCTGGAATGCCATCTACGAATGTAACAATTCCATCAAAAAAAACTATAACCAATCCGGTACCGGAGCTCATTACTTTCGGGTACTAAATCTACATTTGATACATGAAAATAAAAATCATACATTAACTATACATGCCTTACATTTCATATCAAAATCAAAAAACCCAAAAAACAAACTGAAAACCAACCTAAACAGTGCTTGTCGCCAGGGAGAGGGAGTAACAGAGAGTGGAGTATAATTTGGGTGTGGGAGTAACATTCTTCCACCTCCATTTCCCAGGACGCCCCTGGTTTGTCCTCACCGTCGACCCCAAGACCCGGCTCCGATGGACCGTCGACCTCCACCACCGCTTTGCCGACACCCGAAAGTTAACGTCTTTTCTGCTTCATCTTCGTTTCTACAAACTAACTATTTTTGATTTTGGTTTAATTGGGTTCCTGAGTGTGTGTTTCTGTGGTTAAGGTAGAATTAGGTAGTGTTAACTAATTGTCAAGTATGAAATGTTATGTTTTAAGAAGTTGAAAGAAAGCTTCCCCTTTTGCATTTGTTTGCTTATTTTTTGTATGTTGAGTGTTAGTTGTTGGTATGCTACTGGTTTTTGTTGGTTGGGGTTTTGTGTTTGATGTGTTCCAAAATCTGATGTAGTGATGATTAGTTTGTAGCTATGTTTTTATGGTTATGTAGATAGGACAGGTTGCCCTTATGCCCTAGAGAAAAAGTCTTGTATGTTGGATGTTCCTTTACTACGTTCTTAGAATTTTCCCTCGACAATTGCAGCTGAAACTGAAATTAATGGGTGGGGGTTCCAAATCTAGTTGTTTCTGCAAACATGATATACAATCTTCCCTTTATTTTCTTTGTTTATTATCAGTAAATTACGTTTTCCTATCTGTCCTTGATTGTTGTTACTTCTAGACCTGCATATCCATTCATCAGAATGGTGTTCTTTTGTTAAACCATTGGATTTATCTCTTTATTAGTGTGGAATAAGGTTTTATTGTATATGAGTAAAAGAGAATACATAAGGATATATAGGGATGACTCCACATAGACAGATATCTATATAACCCATATAACCCAATTATACTAATATGCTAACATTCACCCTCAAGCTGGAACATATATATATATATATATATATATATCTAATATGCCCAGCTTGTTACATAAATTACTAAAAAGAGATACACCAAGGCCTTTGGTAAAGATGTCTGTTATGCAGATATCTAAATGACTGAGTATATGGTGTAGAGATCACACCCTTTTGAACCATATCATAGACATAATGACAATCAACCTCCACATTCTTAGTACACTCATGACATGTTGGGTTTTAGCTATGAAGATAACTGTCTGATTATTGCAAAACATCTGCATGAGATTTTTAGCAGAGAATTCCAAAGAAAATAGAAAAGGCTGCAACCAAACCATTTCACAAGTTGTCTGTGTCATTGATCTGTATTCTAATTCGGCACTTGAACGTGAGACTACATTCTGTTTCTTGCTCCTCCAAGTCACAAGATTACCAACATATGTGCAAGTCTGATGTGGATTTGCGATCCCCTCTATCATCTGCATAACCAGAATCTGAATATGTTGCAACATCTAGATGACCATGGTTCCCATAAAGAAGCCATTTTTCAGGAGTCCCCTTAACATATGTCAGAACCCTCAGTGCACCCTGCCAATGAACCTCTCGCGGTTCATGCATAAACTGACTAAGAAGACCCATCGCATAAGAGATATCGGGACGAGTGACGGTGAGATATATAAGTTATACCAACGAGTCGTCTATATTGTTCTGGATCTTGGAGAGACATTGATGTAGGATTTCATGTTTAATTATACATATATATTTTTCGAGTTTTCATGTATAATAAGGATCTATTACAATTTTCTTCGATTTATTTATGCATGCATCAGTTTGTTTTAACAACTAGTTTCAAAAACTTATTAAAACAAACACAAGGGACTCCGAAATTCATACCTAGAAGTTCTCTAAAACTTCTTGAAGATTCGGAGACGTTGGGGAAGATGATCGTCGCTTCCCGTTGCGCCGGATGCCTCCGAGTGTTCACCGAAACCCTAAACAAGGTTGGAGAGAAAGGAGCTAGCCAATCAATCTCCAAACAAGCTTAGAATCTAGCTACAAACCCCTTCCTTAGCCTCTGAGATTTCTCCTTCCAAAGACTTAGAAAACTAAGAGAATTTTCGTGGGTTTTAGTAGTGAATTAGGAGAGAAAATAATTTCTGAATTGTGTAACCCAATTAGGGAGAATAAGGACCTATTTATAGGTTCCAATCTTACTCTTAATCATGGCTATTCTTAAGCCACGGTTTTATGACAATTTCTCTCACAAACTAATTCCATAATGCATTATATGCACCCACAAAACGTTTGACCAAATTTGGAGCTAATCCAACCATCGATCAAATTAATCTCTTAATAATCAAAGGCAGAAAATCGACCGCTGTTCGGTTTACCCGAGTCCCACTCGGTTAACCGAATTTGTCACGATCGTTTAACCGAGTACGTAACGGATGACCGAATCTTAAGGAGAAAAATTCTCCTTAACCGATCGGACCCATTCACGTCTAAAACCGAGTGCTATTCGGTTAACCGAAAATATCGGAACTTGACATTGTTCGGTCGACTGTTTCTGGTTCGGTACACCGTACCAAAGCTCCAAGCACTGGTCAAGTTTGGTCAATCAATTACGATTATCCGTTCCACGTTCGGTTGACCGATCCATAGATCCTTCGGTCGACCGAACCATAACGGATTACCGAACTTCTACCCGATTTTGCCTATTTCAAATTTTGGATTTATTTCCAACAAAATTTGAAGTTAAGGGGGTTTTAGCAAATTCACAACTTATGCAATGTATTATCCTATGCAACAATAAATTATTGCACCCCATAATATATGCATCTCATATGAATTTATCATGACTCTAATTATGTTTATATACAAGATAATTGATTTTACTTGTTCACCACATGTGTCATATTTTCTATGAGAAACCCGACACATCATATGAACCAAAAATCAAGCTTCTTGTTTCACGGTTTTTGCGGTGTGACCTATGGGAGGATCTAAACTAAGTTGGCAGTGATATTAAGAGCTTAATATCACAAGCTATAAGCGGTATCTAGCTACACATTATAGCTCCCAATTAGTTAGATGTCTTAATTCCACTCGAACCAAAACCCGATCCATTTAGTGATGGAGTGCACCACTTGTGTCCGTCCCTTGCCTCATGATATTAAGAATACACACAAAGTAGTATTGTGTCATCTTTGTATTAGTATTCATTTCTTGATCTCTTTAAGCTAGTTATAAATATGTGGCTTAACTCAAATCACATTGTGCACATTATAACTTTGCTTTATCAAGGGGCCCACTAATATCATCACTCAATTAAGAGGGGCAATGATAATCTTTTGACTAACTATCTTCTCCAACGAAAGTTATACTTAACCAACCAATGCCTTTACACTATACTGATAGATAGTTCAAGACACTGATCTAATTAAGTATTCCTTAAGTGATCAGATATAAGTCTCATATCAAAGGACCAAAGACACAGTAAAATATTAATGACACAGAAACACATTTCTATAATATTTTACTTATTAGGTCTATTCAGTATACAAAAGTAATATTTTCCTCTTTTGCATACCCGTGTTGTCACTCACTTGTAGAGCTACAATGATCTATGACCAACACGACAATCTTAACTCGGTAATTAATGTTCCATGTTAATTACCATGATTGCGAATATCTTTTGTTTTATGTAAACCAATATCTTTTAGAGCTCTACGGTTAAGGACCAAGAGCATCTTCCTTAACACTTCTAAAAGACGAATAACATAAACAAGGAACAAAATGATTTCTCATTCAATTCATAATAATTGACATTTAAAAGTAAAACTTTTAGAACACATTCCCTTCAATCTCCCACTTGTTATTAAAGTTTTCTTTCTCATACATACTCAATGCATAAAACAATAATAACTAGGGTAAACCCCATTACATATCAATCATCAAGCCAATCTACATGGTTCCTCAATCCCATGGACTCGAAATGCATTTCGCCCTTGGCTTGGGATAAGGGTTTTGTGAATGGATCAGCTGTGTTGTTGTTGGTCTCCACCCATAACAGATTTATTTTGCCTTCTTCAATGAGGTCACGCGTCACGAAGTACTTACGATCCATGTACTTCACTTTGTGGTGTGATTTGGGATCCTTGATTTGCGAGATAGATGCACTATTGTCGCAAAATAGCTCTATTGGTCCCTCGCTCGAGGGAACTACTCCAAGCTCTTCAAGGAACTTCTTAATCCACACTCCTTCCTTGCTCGCTTCAGCGACAGCCATCACTTCGGAAGCAGTGGTTGAGTCGGCAGTAGTGCTTTGCTTCCAACTACGCCAACTCACAGCTCCACCATTCAGAAGGAAGACGTATCCTGATTGTGACCTTCTATCGTCTGGATCACTCATGAAACTCGCATCCGAGTAACCTTCAGCTATCAATTCCCTTTGTCCTCCATAAACAAGAATCTTATCCTTAGTCCAGTTAAGGTACTTCAGGATATTCTTGACCGCAGTCCAATGCTCAGGACCTGCGTTGGATTGGTGACGACTTGTCACACTTAGAGCATACGAGACATCGGGTCTTGTGCAAGTGATTGCGTACATGATCGACCCAATTGCCGAAGCATAAGGGACATCTTTCATGTACTCTAAGTCCTTACGTGATTGCGCACGTTGAGACTTCTTGAGTTGCACACCCATACTCATTGGCACACTGCCCTTTTTGGAGTTGTTCATCTTGAACCTTTCCAAGACCTTGTCAATGTATGCACGTTGACTGAGGCCAATGAGTCTGCGAGATCTATCTCGATATATCTTGATTCCCAAGATGTATTGAGCCTCACCCATGTCTTTCATCGAAAATGCAGATTTCAATGAACTTCTCGTTTGCTCAAGCAAAGGAATATGATTGCCCATAAGCAATATGTCATCGACATATAGGATTAGGAATACTACATGGCTCCCACTAACCTTCTTGTATACACAAGGTTCTTCCTTACTTTGAATGAAGTGAAGCTTTTTCACTTCCTCGTCAAAGCGTTTGTTCCAACTCCTTGATGCTTGCTTCAATCCATAAATGGATCTTTGAAGCTTGCATACCTTCTCACTATTCTTTGGATCTTCAAAACCTTGAGGCTGTACCATGTACACATCCTCCTCCAAGTTCCCATTCAGGAACGCCGTTTTGACATCCATTTGCCATATTTCATAATCGTGAAATGCGGCAATAGCGAGCATGATCCGAATAGACTTGAACATGGCAACCGGTGAAAAAGTTTCATCATAGTCAATTCCTTGAACTTGAGTGAAACCCTTCGCTACAAGCCTCGCTTTGTAGGTTGTCAAGTTCCCATCCATGTCCATCTTCCTCTTAAAAACCCATTTATTATGAATGACCTTTTTACCTTGAGGAAGGTCAACCAAGTCCCATACTTGATTATCATACATGGATTCTATTTCGGATTCCATGGCCTTAAGCCATAGTTTGGAGTCTTCCTTTTCCATTGCCTCTTGGAAGGTTAAGGGATCATTGGTATCTAGTACCATGATTTCATGAAGTCCCAGATACAAATCAGGTTTCTTCCTTTCCCTTCTTGACCTTCTAAGTTCTTTTGGTTCTTCTTGTGTCTCTCGAACTTCTTCCACAATTTCTTGAGGAGTGGGTTCACGTTCAACTCTTGAACGTACACTTGGTGGGGATGATTGAGATTCTCTCACAATTTCTTGTGATGGTCTCTCGCTCACGCTCCCACTAACCAAAGGAATCTCGGTTGGGCCTTCATGATCTTGAATGTCATCATTCATTTCATGATCTTGTAGAGTATCTTGAGTTTCCTCAAGCACAACCCTACTCCCACTACTTTTTACTCTTTCTAGAAATTCCTTTTCCAGAAATGTGGCATCCCTCTCTACAATCACTCGATTGGAGGTGATATGCCAAAAGTAGTATCCTCTTGTCTCACGAGGATAACCAATAAAGAAGCACTTATCCGCTTTTGGTTGAAGTTTGGTCGACATCAATCTCTTGACGTAAGCCTCACAACCCCAAATCTTGAGAAAACTGAGCTTAGGTGTTTTACCACTCCATAGCTCATAAGGAGTTTTCTCCACGGATTTGGATGGAACATTATTTAGTGTGTAAGCCGCAGTTTGTAGTGCATAACTCCAAAAGTAAAGAGGTAATTCCGCATGACTCATCATTGACCGAACCATATCGAGCAATGTCCTATTCCTCCTTTCGGATACCCCATTCCACTGAGGTGTACCGGGAGGGGTGAGTTGAGGTACAATACCAAACTCCTTTAGATATGAGTCAAATTCGGCACTTAAGTACTCACCTCCACGATCCGTTCGTAGAGACTTGATTTTCTTGTCGAGTTGGTTCTCTACTTCATTCTTGAATTCTTTGAACTTGTCAAAAGATTCACTTTTGTTTCTCATTAGATAAACATAGCCATAACGACTATAATCATCCGTGAACGTAATGAAGTACCTGAAACCATCTCGTGCACTAGTACTCATTGGAACACATACATCGGAATGTATCAAATCCAACAAGCCACTCGCCCTTGGGCCTTTCTTCTTGAAAGGCTTTTTGGTCATTTTTCCCATTAGACATGGTTGGCACGTCTCCAATGATTTAAAATCAAGTAGACCAAGAAGGTTAGCTTCTTGCAATTTCTTGATGCGTTTTTCATTTATATGACCAAGACGATAGTGCCACAAGAGAGTATCATTCTCGTGAGTGGTCTTAAGTCTTTTGTTATTGATATTAAAGATTTGTTTATTATCCAATTCAAGCAAATAGAGACCATTCCTTATGGACACATTTGCATAGAACACACCATTCTTCGATATAGACAAACAAGAATTTGAAATATTTATATTAAATTATCCATATCCAGACATGATACAGAAATAATATTCTTGCTAATCGAAGACACATAATAAACATTCTTTAGACATAAATTTAAACCACTACATAATTGAAGCACCACAGAACCTTGTGCAACCGCAGACACGTTCGCACCATTTTCGACCTTCAATTCTACCTCGTTCCTTACGAGTTCCTTCCTATCCATGAGTAGCTGCACATTAGAAACTATGTGAGCACAAGATCCGGTATCAAATACCCAATCCTGGACAGAGGTGGCTAAATTTATTTCAATAACAAATATACCTTTAGCCTTTTTGGGGCGCCGACGTTCAATCACTCCGTTGTCAAGGTCTTCCTTGTACTTGGGGCAATTTGGCCAGATGTGTCCTTTTTCACCGCAGTGAAAGCACTCCGTATTGGGAGTTGGAGATTTCTGAGATTTCCCCCTCGAGACACTTTTATGAGCACCTCCTACTCCCTTGCTCTTGATTGAACCACTTTTGGTAGATTTGCCATTTCCTTTACCAATCTTATGGCCCCTCCCATGGACGGCAAGGACTTGCTTGTCCCTACCCTTGCCCATGTCAACTTCAGCAGTTTTGAGAGCGTTGTGAAGCTCCTCAAGACTCACCCCTTTTTCACGCACGTGATAGTGCATCACAAAGTCCTTAAAGGACGGGGCTAGAGAGCCAAGAATCATATCTTCAGCAATGTCCTCGGGCATTGGTGAAGAGAGCTTTGCCAACTTCTCAAGGTATCCTTGCATCGTGAGAAAATGCATAGATACCGATGTTCCCTCCGCCATATGGCACCTTGTGAGTGCGATGATGGTCTTATAGCGCTCCTTTCGGGCACTATCCATGAACATCTTTGATAAAGCCTCCATGGTCTTCTTGGGTTTTGAATCCAAGTATTTCGCTTGAAGCGAGTCACCCATGGATGCTAGCATAAGACTGTGAACTTGGTTCTCTTGGTCTTCCCACTTGGCTTTAGCCTCTTTCTCTTCATCGGTTAATCTCTCATTCCACTTTGGGATTGGACCTTCCAAAATGTGAGATAGTTTCTCAAACTTTAACACGATGTTGAGTTTGAGTTGCCAACTAATGAAGTTTGAGCCATCATTCGCTAAAGGGTGTTTTTCTATCATGGATCGTACGATAGGTTGAATGTTCGACATTTTTCTACAAAATAAATCATATAGGTTTTAATGCCAATTTTATGTTTTAATACACATGCATACATATATCGAATATATAAATGTCAATGTTGCAAATTAAAATCTTGCCCATAAATGCAACAATCCAAGATCCTATTAATTGTAATATAGACTAGCTAAGGGCTATCGAATACATTACAATATCAAGGTAAGAAATCATTTTCTAATCACAACCTTTTTGAATTTTAGCAATATTTAGCATCTTCAAACTCTTGTGACTCTTGTCGTTTTAATTATGAGGGAATACGACCTATCCTCGTAAGAAAAACGTTTTCCCAAAACCGAGCGAGGGCTCTAGGTAATGTTAAGAAAACTTATTTTCATTTGATACGAGATACGTTTATCTATTGTATTCACAACTAAACATACTTGGGGTTCACTAGGGTGAAACACACCTCATATATTTAATTGTAGCACAACAACAGACAACCTTTATATCTCCCACTATTCCCAAAGATAGAGGGAGCTATCTCCCGCTAAGGGCGAGCAGAGTATCCCTCGATCAATGGCTGCTAGTGGATGAAATAAGAAGGAAATTTATTCTTAATTTTTGTTGGACAATTTAACATGTGATTTAGAATTTTAGGTTATCATGCATATTATTAATCATACACATCCTAACATTCAACACATTCATCACATGCATATCAAGATAAAAACAGAAATTTAAACATTCACACAATCCACATCGTGTGAGTTTATATGTTCCCTTCAATCCTCGATCCTCGATCCCTGATCTTCGATCCTCGATCGATGCGCTACAGCGGCGACTTCCTCTTGCACCAGAGATGTAGATTTTACAGAAAATAAACATGCTCCTCACATTCGATAAAACCGACTAGTGCAAGTCCTATGTAAAAACCTCTCATATGCAAATGCAACTATCTAAAAGACGGAAATAGAGAGAATTTTGGCTTTTACATACATAAGCCCCTGTATAATAATAATTACATACATTTGTAGTGTCTGATTTGGAACATATAAACTCACAATCCTGCAAAGCAACTCAAGCATCCATGCACACAATTTCTATAAACTACATAATCTAATTTATCAATCATCCAAAATTCTCAACAATTCTTTGAAAAATATTTTGAAATCCATTAAAAACATTTTTCATTCATCCATAGTTCAAAACTATTTTTGAACCGCTGTCCATCCAATTTCCAATGGAAAGATGAACTGCAGTTTTTCGGTTTTGTTGATTCTCTTACAAAATAATTGTTTTTAAATAAAACGAAATTATTGTAAGTTGGACTAATGTCTTAATCCTAATTCCAATAATCACATGGCATGTTTTAAAACTCTTAAAACATTCAGACGAATTATTATGGAGAATTATATCAACAAAACATCCATACACCGAAAAACCGGTAAAACCAAATTGTTTAAATCCTAGATGGCAAACTAAATTCGTTTACAGCCATAAATCATAAGAAAATTGAACCCTAAGCTCTGATACCACTGTAGGATTTCATGTTTAATTATACATATATATTTTTCGAGTTTTCATGTATAATAAGGATCTATTACAATTTTCTTCGATTTATTTATGCATACATCTGTTTGTTTTAACAACTAGTTTCAAAAACTTATTAAAACAAACACAAGGGACTCCTAAATTCATACCTAGAAGTTCTCTAAAACTTCTTGAAGATTCGGAGACGTTGGGGAAGATGATCGTCGCTTCCCGTTGCGCCGGATGCCTCCGAGTGTTCACCGAAACCCTAAACAAGGTTGGAGAGAAAGGAGCTAGCCAATCAATCTCCAAACAAGCTTAGAATCTAGCTACAAACCCCTTCCTTAGCCTCTGAGATTTCTCCTTCCAAAGACTTAGAAAACTAAGAGAATTTTCGTGGGTTTTAGTAGTGAATTAGGAGAGAAAATAATTTCTGAATTGTGTAACCCAATTAGGGAGAATAAGGACCTATTTATAGGTTCCAATCTTACTCTTAATCATGGCTATTCTTAAGCCACGGTTTTATGACAATTTCTCTCACAAACTAATTCCATAATGCATTATATGCACCCACAAAACGTTTGACCAAATTTGGAGCTAATCCAACCATCGATCAAATTAATCTCTTAATAATCAAAGGCAGAAAATCGACCGCTGTTCGGTTTACCCGAGTCCCACTCGGTTAACCGAATTTGTCACGATCGTTTAACCGAGTACGTAACGGATGACCGAATCTTAAGGAGAAAAATTCTCCTTAACCGATCGGACCCATTCACGTCTAAAACCGAGTGCTATTCGGTTAACCGAAAATATCGGAACTTGACATTGTTCGGTCGACCGTTTCTGGTTCGGTACACCGTACCAAAGCTCCAGGCACTTTGGTCAAGTTCGGTCAATCAATTACGATTATCCGTTCCACGTTCGGTTGACCGATCCATAGATCCTTCGGTCGACCGAACCATAACGGATTACCGAACTTCTACCCGATTTTGCCTATTTCAAATTTTGGATTTATTTCCAACAAAATTTGAAGTTAAGGGGGTTTTAGCAAATTCACAACTTATGCAATGTATTATCCTATGCAACAATAAATTATTGCACCCCATAATATATGCATCTCATATGAATTTATCATGACTCTAATTATGTTTATATACAACATAATTGATTTTACTTGTTCACCACATGTGTCATATTTTCTATGAGAAACCTGACACATCATATGAACCAAAAATCAAGCTTCTTGTTTTACGGTTTTTGCGGTGTGACCTATGGGAGGATCTAAACTAAGTTGGCAGTGATATTAAGAGCTTAATATCACAAGCTATAAGCGGTATCTAGCTACACATTATAGCTCCCAATTAGTTAGATGTCTTAATTCCACTCGAACCAAAACCCAATCCATTTAGTGATGGAGTGCACCACTTGTGTCCGTCCCTTGCCTCATGATATTAAGAATACACACAAAGTAGTATTGTATCATCTTTGTATTAGTATTCATTTCTTGATCTCTTTAAGCTAGTTATAAATATGTGACTTAACTCAAATCACATTGTGCACATTATAACTTTGCTTTATCAAGGGGCCCACTAATATCATCACTCAATTAAGAGGGGCAATGATAATCTTTTGACTAACTATCTTCTCCAACGAAAGTTATACTTAACCAACCAATGCCTTTACACTATACTGATCGATAGTTCAAGACACTGATCTAATTAAGTATTCCTTAAGTGATCAGATATAAGTCTCATATCAAAGGACCAAAGACACAGTAAAATATTAATGACACAGAAACACATTTCTATAATATTTTACTTATTAGGTCTATTCAGTATACAAAAGTAATATTTTCCTCTTTTGCATACCCGTGTTGTCACTCACTTGTAGAGCTACAATGATCTATGACCAACACGACAATCTTAACTCGGTAATTAATGTTCCATGTTAATTACCATGATTGCGAATATCTTTTGTTTTATGTAAACCAATATCTTTTAGAGCTCTACGGTTAAGGACCAAGAGCATCTTCCTTAACACTTCTAAAAGACGAATAACATAAACAAGGAACAAAATGATTTCTCATTCAATTCATAATAATTGACATTTAAAAGTAAAACTTTTAGAACACATTCCCTTCAATTGATGATGTCTCCCTAAAAGGTGGTGATTGTTCGACGGATGTACTTTCCTGCTTACAACCTAAAAGCCTGGTTTCCTCAAGTAGATCCAGAACATACTTCCTCTGTGGGAGAGTCATGAAAAATCGTCAACAAAAACAACATAACAAAGATGACTAGACACAGAGGGAACCCTGGAGAGACCCCATACATCACAATGAACTAACTCAAACAAAAAGTGTCTGGGCACAAGACTCAAACGTTTGAAAGTAGTATGATGGTGCTTACCCAACTGACATGACTCACAAATGAAAGACTTGACACTACTCCAAGGCAGTGTCTACTGGAGACGTCTATGATATGGATGACCTAATCGACAATGCCACATATGCGCCGACTCTGGAGTAGAAATTGATGTTGCCAATATGCGTGGAATCTCATCACATACTAGCATGTACACACAATTACCGTGATTACGACCCAAACCAATGCTCTTATCCGTCCGTAGATCGTGAAAGGTGCAGTGAAAAGGGAATAATGTCACACTACAATGGGAAAGTGGCCTGAGAAACTGTCATTAGAGACTATAGCCTGTAGCTGCTAAAACGCTCGAATTCTGCCCGAGAGATGGAGACTGTCAGTTCAGAACTAAGATATGGCAGATTCTCCTTCTCACCCTCTTCTGTACTAATGTGAGTGGTGGTAGGTCTGCCATGCTTATCCCAACAACGATCTTCCCGATGTTTAAGTCGCTCACAAAACTGCATGAGGACTCCCCCTTAGAATCACCACGTCTCCATTGTAGGATTTCGTGTCCCTATGTATGTGTGTATTTTAAAAATATTATACATGTATACAAGATTTCCATATTTTCGATGATTTCATGTACATTGTTTTATATTTATTCTAATATCATGTAATCTACATATATATTAAAATAAATAGAAGATGATCGTACCCAAATGTTCTCTAAATTTTTTATGAAGGTCCGGAGTTACGTTGCTCGTCGAATCGTCAGTCGATTCGCCTCCAAGTGTTCACCAAATTCTAAACAAGATTAGAGAGAAAGGAGCTAGCTAATTCAATCTCTAAATCAAGTTTAGAATCTACCTAATAACCTCTCTAAAGCTCTCTGAGAATTTAATCTCCAAAAACTCAAAATAATTAAGAGAAATTCGGATGGATTAGTGGAGAGGTTAGAGATAGAAAATATTTTTGCATTAACTAAAACAAATAGGGAGATGAGAGCTATTTATAGACTCTCCCAACACTCACATCATGGGCTACCCACTAACCCATGATCTCTTGCTTTTCTCTTCCTAGAAATGACACATAATTGATACATAATCATCTTTAAATATGTTTCACTATAATTGGAATAAAATCAGCCTATAATCAACATTAATCTCTTAATGTATGTTTGACTATAATTGGAATAAATCCAGCCTATAATCAACATTGATCTCTTAATGTATGCTTTTACGCTCACCTAAGTTGTGTGAGTGTTTGAGTGTTCGACGGTAGGCCGAATGGCTCGTCGGAATAGAGTGGCAGGATTTCTACTATGTTTGGTCGACCGACGCATGTTTTCGGTCGACCAGTCGTAGTGTAATTTGGGCGTTCTCTCTCGCACCGGTCGAACGATACCGTGGGGGTGGACGACTGGTTGTACGTTTGAGCGAGAAGATGAAGACCCTGGGTGTTTTTGGTCGACTGGGTCCTATTTGCCGTTCGACCGAATGCACTGTAGTATGTCGGTTGGGGGCGTTGACCATCTAAACGGTTGACTGCCGTTTTGACTAGTTCGACCGGACATACTGTTTTAAGTCGGTTGGGGGTGTAGACTTCTAAACGGTCGACCGCCCTGAGATACAGTTCGACCGATGACTTAAGACGACTTAAGTAGGGTTCGACCGATTCGTATTTTGGTCGACCGGCAATGACTTAGAGGAATGTTGAAGTCCCTGATGTTTTTCGGTCGACCCGAAGCCCATTGTCGTTCGACCGTTGGGGATGTGTTATTTATTATTATTTTGTGGCGTAGACCTTCTAAACGGTCGACCGTCCAAAGACTTTTATTCGACCGTTTGATGTTGTTTGGTTCGACCGTTGGATTGTGGTTCGAACCAATTACCGGTTTTAACGACCAACCGGTCGACCGTATGACCTTTTTCGGTCACCGTTGGAGCCCAGTAATTGAATTGTTTGTTTATGAACGCGTTGGTGCGTGTATTACATTTACTGCTTATGTTCCCATGATATGACATGTGCATTGAGACCTAGGTAGTAGACCTATGGGACCATATTCCCCTTTGCATGATCTATATGTAAAGACCCTAATTTGTTTAAGTGTTAATGGTGATTAGGTTTCTAATTGGAGAGGCTTTGCATGGGGGTTGGGGGAAGGAATAGTGGAGGCATGGGTGAACAGTGGCAGCTGGGTGTAGGTGCGGCTGAGGTGATTGATGGGTGGCTTGGTTGGTTTAAGAGGAAACCAACTTCTTCTTCTTCTTCTTCGTCTTCTTCTCCAAACCTTTCTCCTCTCCACCCATCTCTTCCTATCCTCCAAGATCTTTGTGCTCCGGTGGTGAGGGTTGCATAGGAAGGCGCGTGAGGCAAGGACGCGGCGGGAAGAAGGAGCAAGGAGGTGCGTGTTGTGTGGCCGGAGTTGGTCGTTGGAGCTCTGGAGTTCTCCGGTGAAGTCGTCGTTCTTGTGAAGAAGGTATGACAAGTTCTTGCATTAGAGGCTTTTTTGCTCACCCAAGTTGGGGTGGAGTTGTGGTCAGTCACGAGAGGTCGGAGACCTCGCCGGCGATGAGGAAACGACGTAAAATCCTTGGCTGGCGCAAGGTTGTTGTCGACCAACGGTCGACCGGTCTCCTTCGAGCGGTCGACCAGTTTAGTGTTTTTCCTGACTTTAACCAACACCGGTCGAACGATGCCTGTGTGGCGGTCGACCGGTCGTGCTTGTGCTTGTGGGTCGGGGTTTGTCTGGGAGTTTTCGGTCGACCGGGACACTTGAGTCATTTGACCAATTGCTTCGCCGCTTGGACCGAACGTTGACCATCCAAATGGTCGACCGTTCTTGACCTTTAGTCCGACCAGAATTTAAGTGAACTTAAGTATATAGTATGTTGTTCGACCGTTTGTCGTGTTTTGTTCGACCGGTAGATGACTTAGACTATTAGGTTGACCCTGGTAGTTTTCGATCGACTGGGACCCCTGAGTCGGTCGACCGAATAGACTTGTGTGATTTTGACCAGACTCCGGATTTTGACCTCGTTCGGTCGACCAGTTTTAGACCTCTGTTTGACCGTTGAGGATTGAGTTTTGAGTACAGAGTTCGACCGTTGTAGGCATTCGGTCGACCGATTCCTTTACGGAAGCGGTCAACCGGTATACCTTTTTCGGTCGACCGTTTGAGCCCAGAACTGCATCCTGGTCCTAGTGAAGTGTCAACTCTGTCCACGGAAACCTGTGTCCTCGCTCGGAGCGTGAGCCGGGACGTGACGGTGGGTACGTTGCTCGTGCCTGCCCAGGGACCGCCGTGTGGAAGGGTGTGGATACTTGGGACGTGTCGCCTCTACATTATGGAGGGTGACGTAGTTGTGCATTGTTTCTCGCTTTAGAGTAGCAACCTGAGGGATTGCGGATCCCATTGCTTCAGCGGGTACGCAACTGTCGTTGGGTGAAGTGACTACTGGCTTGGATGGCTACGGAGGTCGCTGCCCTGCTTTTATAATGATGGAGTTGGTGTGTGCACGTGGAGCTCGATGACCCTGCGGACTTCGGTTCGGATCTGTCGTTTGTCTGGCCCTCAGTGTGGCAGATTTGTTCGACTGGCCTTGATAGGGGGTGATTGCACGTGCCCGTGCGGCCTGTGTGGTGGCGGGAGGGCCTGTGTAGCGGCAGGGAGGATCGCGCGTAGCCTGTGTGGTTGCGGCGATGGACTGCCGATGATGATCTCTGGCAGGTAGCTCGATTGGGCACCTATCGAGTGAGGTACCGTGCGGCCTGTGTGGTGCCGGTGATGGACCGACCTGAGCGACGGTATTCAGATCTGATTCTACCTGCGCGGAAGTGCGGACGCCTCCTCACTGATCCCTTGGCTTGTGTAGTCGCGCGTGGGGATGTGTTGCGTACTGTCCGCTAGACCGTATGTGCCTACGGTAGGTCTCTACAGAGACCTGATGTTGGACCGTGCGGCCTTTCTGGCGACGACGATGTTGCGGACCGTTGGGCCTGTGTTGCAGCGGTGGCGGTTGTAGACCGTGGGGCCTGTGTGGCAGCGGGAACGATTGCAGGACGGATGTCCGGTTTTGCCCTTGTGGGAATGTTGTTTACTGCTTTGTATTTCATGTCATGCTATACTAGTATGATAGGGCATGTATGTGAGCTTGTCATACGGGGTTTCCTTATGGAAACTCAGGCATTGTTGTTATGATTATTTTCAGGACCGCGTTAGGTTCCGGCGGGTGGTGACCGATGGAGATTGCACTTTGGGACTGGATCATGTTGTCTGCCTATTTTAGGTTGTCGTGAATACATGTTTTTATGTATTTTGTGTTATGATGTAATCACTCTTTTGACAAACTCTTGTGTAATATGGTGCACCAGATATATTTGGGTATTTCTTTGAGTAATGTCCGCACTCTTGATGGTTTTATCCTTGTGGTTCGTTGAGTTTAAAAAGTTTAAATTTTCCGATGTTCGGGGATGTTACACTATATGTTATGGCTCTATGAAGCAAGATGATTGTCATCCTGTGTGGCGACAGAGATGACCTTAGCCTGTGTGGCGAAGGAGATGACCTTAGCCTGTGTGGCGACGGAGATGACTGTTAGCCCTTGTGCAACAGAGTTCTGTGCCTTAGCCTGTGTGGCGACGGAGATGACCAACCGATGTTGTTCCGGCGGATGTGCTTGACCGATGTTGTTCCGGAGAGTATGATCGTCCAGCTGTGGCACGACTGGCGAGTATGACCGACCAGAGTGACGGCTCTGGCGGATTGTGGTCTTCGACCACTGATCAGATCTGATGATAACTCGGAAGTACGTGCGACCCTCACCGAACCCATATGACTAGTGTAGTTGTGTGTAGGGGTGTGTTGCGTATTTTGGAGTCGGGTCCTCGTGTCTATTTTGAGGTTATTATGACTACTTGTATATTTGTATATTGTATTTTGATGTAGTCATTCTTTTGACAACTCATGTATACGGTGCAACACCATATATTATATGTATATCTTCGAGTAGCGTCCCTGTGTTGATGTTGGTTATTAATAAAAAGAAGAATACAAAACTAAGACTAAAAATAAAAACAATAACTAAGAACTAGGTCTAAGGCCAAGACCCTTCTAACATCGTTCTCGGGGCTATTTATAGTTGTTACAAGAGACCTAAGTATAGAATTAGAGAGTACACGTGTCCAGACACGACTGGACAAAAATTGAGCACACGGATCGCCTCTGGTGCGGCGGAAACGCCGCACATCAAGTGTAATTTGCGGAGGAAACGCCGCATATATTGCTCTGATTTTGTCCGGATTTTGGTTGAATGTTTATGGTATGATTTGATCCTCCTTTGCGCGTCTGGATTGATTTTTTCCATTCTTTTGAGCTCCGGATTAATTCCTTCATATATTTGGAGATCCACATTGATTTTTCTTTAGATTTTCTCCAAGATAATAAAAGCTACTCGTGATTTGCAATTAGGTCCTTGGCTTTTTGCAATTAAGTCCCCGGCTACTTTTGTGCTTAAGTCCTTGTTCTTTTTGTAATTAGGTCTTGAATGCTTTTATGCTTTGATGCATTTCCATTTGAAACCCGATAATCTCGAACTTGGTTTTTATGATAGAAATGAGTCTCTTGCACGCGTTTATGCTCGGGATGTGGGTAATTTGCATTCAGGTCCCTGTATTCTGTAAATAGGACTAAACACATACCTTAGTAGCATTTATTGATATAAAAGTAATCTAAATGAAAGACATATGATACAATGTATGCAATGCATCAGTTGATTATCCTTTATTTAAAAGATTAAAATTTCCGCTGTTTTGGAGATGTTACATCATGCATCATTATTTGTTCTACAATTATCGATTCGTCATGTACCGTGATTTGATCTACAGTTGCATTGCATCCCAAGATGCATTTCCAATCATTTACCACAGTCCACGGTTAAAGCATAAAATGATAAATTTCTTTGAATTTGAAGGTCCAAAAACTTTTGCAGATTCGAGCGGATGCCCATGCAAAAATATGAGAATGCCATGGTAGAAAAGGCATGCAAAATTGCTGTTGAGCAGATTGCTGCATCCACAAGCATCAACTCTACCGGCGGCGATCTCCCAGACTTAGTAGCCAAGATAGCGATGAGTTCGATCCCCTCACTAGACTCCAACTCATTCTGGACTTCATCACCTTCCTACCCAACTGCATGTCCCTGGAGAAAACTGCTTCCTGTCATCATCATTGAACGTGCATTCTTTCCAATTGATGTCTGATTGCAAACACAGTAAGCCCTGATAAGTCGTCTGGGAGTAGGATATCGTAAGACGCCGACTATAGTTATATTATACGAGCTATATTCCTATAAGGGGTATTCAAAGTTGAGAAAAATAAAATACCAAATGAGTGGAGAATGAGTACTTTGGTGCCAATTTACAAGAATAAAGGGGATATTCAAAGTTTCACTAACTATAGAGGTATCAAACTCATGTGTCATACTATGAAATTGTGGGAAAGTGTAATTGAATACCGTCTAAGGAAAGAGACATGTGTTAGAGATAATCAATTTGGTTTCATGCCTGGAACGTCAACGATAAATGTCATATTTCTTATTAGACAACTTATGGAGAGATATAGAGAACAAAAGAAAGATCTACACATGATTTTTATTGATTTAGAAAAGACATATGATAGAATTCCAAGAAATGTTATGTGGTGTGCCCTAGAGAAGAAGAATGTATCAACAAAATATGTGAATTTAATTAAAGATATGTATGAAGGAGTTGAAACTAGCATTAGAATTTGTGATGGTGTGACTAAAGTTTTTCCGATTAAGATTGGACTTCATCAGGATTCAGTTTTAAGTTCATATCTCTTTGTTTTAGTAATGGACGATGTGACAAAAGACATACAATGTGAGGTTCCATGGTGTATGCTTTTCGCGGATGTAGTATTAATTGACTAGAGTATGGTAGGTGTGGAGAGAAAACTAGAGTTGTGGAGAAATACTTTAGAAACAAAAGGTTTTAAACTAAGTAGATCTAAAATTGAATATATGAAGTGTTGTTTCAGTACCATTAATACCGAGGAAGAGGATATCATATTAGATGGGCAAGTGGTGCGTAAAAAAGATATGTTTAGATATCTTGGATCAATACTTAAAAAAAATGGGGAGATTGATGAAGATGTTAACCATAAGATTAGAGCAGGATGGATGAAATGACGACAAACCTCAAGTGTCTTATGTGACAAGAAAATTCCACTTAAGTTAAAAGAATTTTTTTATAGAACCGCAATAAGACCTGCAATCCTATATGGTGCGGAATGTTGGGTCACTAAAAGACAACAAAGATGAGTGTATCTGAATGAGGATGTTGAGGTGGATGTGTGACCATACGTGAATGTATCGAATTAGAAATGAAGACATTCGTGAGAGAGTTGGAGTTGCTCCAATGGAAGAGAAAGTTATACAACACATACTGAGATGGTTTGGACATGTACAAAGAAGACCTGTGAAGACACCTATAAGAAGAAGAGTATTGAATCGGATCGAAGACACAAAAAGAGGAAGAGGTAGACCACAATTGACTTGAGAGGAAGCAGTCAAAAGAGATCTAAAATATTGGAATGTTCCTCGGGAATTTGCATTGGAAAGAAATGCGTGGAAGAAGGCGATTCACGTGCATGAACCGTAACTCCTTAGAGTTTCATTTCTAGCCTACCCCATCTAGTTTGAGATTAAAGGCTTTGTTGTTGTGTTGTTATATTCCAATTAGGATCACAACCTTAAAGGTTTCTTTTTCTGATTTTGCTCCATAAAAGAAAATTAACATAACCTTTTAAAACTTCACATATGGCCTGTTAGCTATTGTACTTATGCCGGGTTGGGTAGGCATGATACCTCAATATCTGATCAAATTAAACTTTGACATAGAGATTATGACACTACTAGAAAAACAGACTTCACCGACGAATTTGTATCTGTCGGTGAAATATCAGTCGGTGCAGGTAATCTTCCATCGACGAATAGATTTCACCATCGGCGCAAACCGACAACGACGGATGAGTTCACCAACACTGACGAACAGAATTCGTTGGTTAATATTTTCGTAGTATTCTTCGATCGAGAAATGTACACTGACGGATACATAACAACGGTTGAGGTTCCCTACTCCAACGGATACATACCGTCACTGTTGTGTTTTAAAATTTGCACTGATGGAACACATCTGTCAGAGCATATTTTGAAAACAATCGTTACGAACTTATTACATTAACGACACCGACGGAGACGTTAAACTACACCGACGGAAAACTACCATCAGTCCGGGTACCCGGACCAGACCGAACTTTTCGATCTGGACCGAACCAGACTGAATTTTTTCGGTTCGGTCTTCGGTCCGGGGATACCAAAAATTCGATCTTTGGTCCGGTCTGGTTCGATCCGAGCCTAGACCGAGCCAAGATTTAGTGGGTAAAATTTGGGTTTTGGACCGAACCATACTAGACTGACCCGAATTTATTTGGTCCGACTTTCCTAAAACTTCGTCGTCGGTCTGGTCTTGTCCCGGACCGAAGCTCACCCCTAGTTATATAAGTAGTTCGACACAAGCTCTCTCCTCATTTCTCTTCTCACATCTCTCTCCCCTCCCAAACCCTAATCATCGTTGCTACCAATGCACTTGCGTTGCTCGCCTCGCCACGGTAAACCCTCCTCTCCTCCCCATCCCGACCTTAGCCACCCCTCCTATCACAATCCCAACCGTCTCCTCCGCCCCGACCAACCACCTCCTCTGCCCCCACCCCAACCCAACTCCCTATCTCCTTGCATGCTCCACCCCATCCCACCCCACCTTGACCAACCCCTCATCCTTCGCCCCCTCCTCCCAATCCTCCTCCCCCACTCCCTCCTCTCCGCTCCAACTCGACCTCCCTCCCTACACGACCTGGCCAACCACATCCCTACTCCTCGACACCACCCGCCCCGACCCCAGCCCCCTCCTCCCCGCACGACCTCAGCCATCCCAACCCCGACCATCGCAACCCGACCCCAGCCACCTCAACCAGTCCCTGGGATTTTGTAGATTTATTTGTAGAATGTGTTAATTAATTTGTAGATTAATTTTTAGAATTCATAAATTTGATCTTAATAAAGTTGTATGTGACAAATTTGAATATGTTTTGATTATAAAATGTTTAAATTCTTATTTAATTGGTTTAGAATATAAAAGTGTATAAGAAAGGAGTTTCGAGATCGATTAATTTAATCATTAGATAGAAGATATAAGATATGTTTATGTTGTAGTGATTTTGTATGATTTAAGTTTGATTAATTGACAATATTATGATGGTTGTCGTCGAAAAGTGTACAATTTTTCTTGTCAATATAGGTATATTCGAAAAAATTGTTATTGAAAATATAGATGTAACCGTCGAAATTTATAAAAAAAGCTATTAAATGTAAACGTGTTTATGATTTAGTTATATTGAGTTGGATTGAGTGACATGTGCTACTTTGATTGACTTAGTTGGGTTTTGTTGGATCAGTTAGTTCATTGTGTGATTAAGTTGAATTGGATTGAGTTGGATTGGTTTTTGCTGGAGTAAAATAAGTTTTAAATTGGAATAAAATGAGGGATTTATTTGTACTGGTGAGAGGAGTTTGGACAACAGTGAATGTCCTTTTGATCGTGACGAAATTGGTTTGAAGTTTGTGATTCGAGGTAGACAACAGAGATAGTCTATTTTGATGAACTCAAATTGATGGGTTGGTGCTTTGTCGCAAGGATTTGAAGTTGACTACTTGGAGATTGGGTCAACAAATTTGCCTGACTAGTCCGCTTGAAGTCGATCATTGACTGACTATTTTATGTTGTAGAGCCCAAAGAAAGAGAATGTGATGACCAATGGTTGGTCATTGTACGAATTTTGTTGAGGGATTTATATAGCATGGAGGATGAAGCATCTGAAGTCCCTGAGTACGGGAGATGAAATCTTGTACAAAATAGAGTTGAATTATATGATATTAATTTGGTAGATTTTTTTAGACCAGATTTAGAAACAATGGTGGAGTAGTACACCCTGAGAGAGTTGCACAATTTAACAACTACGAAAACGAATGTAATGACAAACCCAATATATTTATGAATAAATTTGCACTTTATAAATTTTATTATGAATTGATGATAAATTAAATTATTTCAGAATTTAGGTACGACGAGACGTCAGTCTTCAGCACCGCACTATGAGGGAGACGATGATAGGCGGACACGTTAATGACGTCAGGTGGAGGATCCCACAAATAGCCGATGGTGCAACCGATACTGGGACGTTCCTAGCACTTTGGCATCTGGTGCAGCTAGTACGAGTAGGAGTTGTGGATCCATATAACATTTGGAGGATTGGAACTCTACAATTCAGAATGAGATCAAGTTCACACCAAAAGACTACTAAATAGAAAAAACCCGAATGCTTCCAGAATTTCATCAAGATGATAGCCAAGAGGACACAGGTACTACCTCATCGTTATTCGGACTGGATATTGGTGCCAAAGAAAGACAATGATGTGACATGATAGCAGTTAACGATATTATTACATACGTACTTAAGTTATATTAGTATTGATTTTAATTAAAATTAGTTTGATTCTTTTTTTCACATTCACACTGGATAATTCCAGAGGGATTTAGAGTGAAAATTATGAAGCCTCTGAATACCAAATGGAAGGAAAATAAGTATCAATTATACATTACATGATGGATATTGAGACTGCAGAGGAAAGATTGGCGACTAGACCGCCACATATTTCTGTGGAGGATTGGTCTACTATACTGGACTACTGGTCCAACGAGGCATTTAAGGTAAATTTATAAAGTTTTTAGTTAATTTATAATCAATGAGTGAAAAAACTAACAATTTGTTTTTTTTGGTGATGTAGAAAAAAAGCAAGACTAACAAGAAAAATATGATGAATTTATTCATACTACACCAGTGTGATACCAAGTTGGTTATATTATTTATTTATTTTTAAAATCATATAGATTGAATACTTTTTAAATATAAACTGAAAAGATTGTTATTTTTAATGGTACTGCAGATTGCGGAAATCCCAGACGCTCATAAGCTTTGTCGTACAGATATGTACATCCGGTTCCATGACAAGAAACTCTCAAAAGCTACGAACGATATTGTAAGCATAAGATTATTATTAGTTTTTAATTAGTTAATGTTGTTTGATGCACTCATTTGTGAATTTATGATATTTTTTCTTCTTTTAGAAACAATTAGTGGCTTTACGAGGACCGGGTGAGACGAGCTCTGAGGGTTCTATCAATTCGATGGTTGTCGCCAAGGATGTGTGATTATGTACTCTAGTCTCGTCAGCCCAACTAACATGTACGGACCATGCGAAACACCATCCCAAGCAGAGAGTGTCGCCATATTGCAGGTTGAGCAAGGTCAGGAACTATAGATGGTGAGAAGCGAGTTAGAACATGAAAAACAAGCTTGCAGACATGCAGTCTATGATCGAGTTTTTGATGGCGAAGGAGGATTATAATCCTCAGTTATTCTATTTGTAATTTAATAAGTTGTATAACATTTACTAAGTTAATTTATATGAATTATAATTTTAATGTATAATTTTTTAATCGTGCATGATATTAATATAACATCCATTTGCACACCACCTCCGCCAGCAAGTCGAGATGACAATGATGGTCCATCGATCGAGCAGAGCATGAACAAGAGGTTTGACAACTTGGTGTTTTTGTTTTCTGTCTGTTGTCGATGTTAAACTTCTTAATGAATTCAAATGTTAATTTTAATGAAATTACAAATTTTGTGTATGAATTGTTTTTAGATGAATCAATATACATATGAGTTTCTGTGTTTAGATGTTTAATTTGTGATGTATGAATATTTGGTGAATGATGAATCAATTTTGATGATGGTTTAGTTTGCATAGGGAAAATCCAAACCCGGAAGAGCAAGTAGGCTCTTTCGGGTTCTGGACAAGACTTACATCGACGGAAAGTATCCGTCGGTGTAGGTTCTGACGTTTGATGGTAGATATATCGTCGGTGTAGGGTATGACGTTTGTTTGTTGACGTACATCGATGACACCTATCCGTCAGTGTATTTTAGCAATATTTAGCCCAAACAACATGTTTTCGTCAGTGCACGTCCCCAACCGTCGGAGTATGTATTAGTCAGTGTATCCTACACCAATGGTTTTGTTCGTTAGTGTATATCATTGATGGGTGTTCTTCGATGTGACGAAAGAAGACAAAAATGTTTTGGAGGAAATTTCCTACCAAAATTAACATCGACGACGTCTATCCGTCGGAATGTCCGTCAGAGTAGATAAACATTGACGCATATAACATCGACGATGAGTATATCCGTCAGTGTTTCCTACACCGATGGTGAGTATATCTGTCAGTGTTTCCTTACACCGACGGATAGGGACATACATCGACGAATAACTACCGTCAGTGAAACCCTGTTCTATTGTAGCATGAGCCTCAAATTCTAATTATTTTTTATTGTCCTTAGCTCTTGGCTATTTGGTCTCCATTATTTGGTTATGGGTTTGGTGCATGCTCAAAGTGTAATGCAACTTATAAACTTCTTTGAGTATTACTTATGTAGGTAGGTTACGATTAACAAATCAACAATATTGTTGCTTAACAAGAGAATGACTTGACGTTGAAATTGAAGTCTTTTTGTGATCTCATCATTGTTTTATTCTTTGTTGATATTGAGGAGAATAGTGTCTTATCCATTTAGGAGTGTCGTCTTACCTTTCTAAAATGGTAGCACATTTGTAATCACTATCAGTCCAGATTATTTTTCTCCCGTCAATGTGCTTCTCTGGCAACACTGATATTGGGTAGTACTAAGTATCGTAACTTCTTAAGTTTTTTCAAATTCTACTTGACTAGTTTTACGTAACATGTTAGTCACATCATTTCACGTCTTTTATTCATTAATTTTTTTGAGGAGGATTACTTACACATAGTTAATTGTTAATCAAATACAATTTAATACCATACTGGCAAATCTTACATCGTTTGTGTGGGATTATGAATCCAGTGCCACCGTGGCATAAGCAAATAAAAAACCGAATTAATTATTTTTAATCCTTCCATATTTGCAGTTCAAGTTGAAAGCATGAATCTCAAACCATATAAATCCACCAAAAGAAGGTTAGATGAATCCCAAACCACTAAAAACCAAAAGAAGGTTACATAACATACAACTAATATCTACGAAACCCCCCAAACACCACACAAATCCACCAAAAATCCAAAGACCTTCCAATCACATGTCCCAAACAAAAATCTAAAACCATGGCCAACACCCCTCCACCTGGCAAATTCCCCCCACATCTCTAATCCCATTGGCCACAACAGATGAGGCTCATATCCCCATTCAGATTTTCTATCTCACTCACACCCCACATTTGATATACAACACCGTCACTTCTCAGACACACTCATCTGAAACACTACTCAACTCCAACTCCAACTCCAAGTTAGCCATCCAGCCAAGAACAAGCATGGCCACTACCCAAGCTCTTCTCTCCTCTTCCATGGAGGCTGGAAGGAAGCTTCTTGGAGGGAAACCACTCCAGACTGGTGTGTCAAAGTCTTTGGGGGTTGGTAGGAGAAGCAGCCTTGTTGTCAGAGCAGCCTCCACACCCCCAGCCAAGGTCAACTTTGAATATTTTTTCTTCCACAATTTTTTTAATTTTATCCTTTCTTATTTCACATGTAACATTAAGATCTTTGATTTCAATTATCAATCCTTAGGTGCTATTCCTCGTTATTTAAAATGTTTGTGCTATTTTTTTTTACAACAAACAAATATTTGTGCTTTTCATCCTTATAAATAAGAATGTATTGATAATATAAAATATGAAGAAGGACAAGTTTTTATTATACAATGATGATCTCAATCTAGACGAGTGTTGGTGTTTGAGATAAGATCTCCTTATATGAATTACTTGGCGAGTATCTAATTTATTAGGGAAAATTACAAAATACAACAAGCAATGCTCCTGAAAAACGAGACGAGTGAAATAAATACTCGCATAGACCCAAGACAGAACTAGACAATTATCGTTTGAAGTGTATTAGAAGTCAAAAGTGTCCAACTCTTACCATTTATTTTGTTTTCATCAAACCTAACGAGATATTCTACAATTAATATTATTATTGTGTAACATGTGGTTATTTGTTGTTGAAATTTGTTTTTCAGCAAGATGCAAACAGACAGTTGTGGTTCGCATCGAAGCAAAGCCTTTCTTACCTTGACGGGACACTTCCAGGTGACTTTGGTTTCGACCCGTTGGGCCTATCGGACCCTGAAGGCACTGGGGGGTTCATAGAGCCCAAGTGGCTCGCTTACGGTGAGGTAATCAACGGTCGTTATGCGATGTTGGGGGCAGTAGGCGCAATCGCCCCAGAGATCCTAGGAAAAATGGGCCTCATCCCAGCGGAGACCGCCCTTCCTTGGTTCAAAACCGGAGTCATCCCACCCGCCGGAACATACAACTATTGGGCCGACCCATTTACGCTCTTCGTGTTGGAACTCGCCTTGATGGGCTTCGCCGAACATAGGAGGTTCCAAGATTGGTCCAACCCAGGGTCCATGGGGAAGCAATACTTCTTGGGCTTGGAAAAGGGGCTTGGGGGGTCAGGCGACCCGGCGTACCCCGGCGGACCCTTCTTCAACCCATTAGGGTTTGGGAAGGATGAGAAGTCCATGAAGGAATTGAAGCTTAAGGAGATTAAGAATGGGAGATTGGCCATGTTGGCTATTTTGGGATACTTCATCCAAGGCCTTGTGACTGGTGTGGGCCCATTCCAAAACCTTTTGGATCACCTGGCTGATCCTGTTAACAACAATGTCCTCACCAGCCTCAAGTTCCATTAAGGGAATTGCTTTGTTGTGTATTTGTATTTGGTCACTCTTGTATCATTTTGTGTAATGATATGTAATTTGGTTTATGGGAACTTCTGCATCATTAAGTATATATTGCTTTTGAGCTATTGAACATGAGGTATGGAAATGGAGCTTCTGATGCTATAACAAATTGATAAGCAAGAGCAAGGAACCCACAGATTAATTTGTGATTAATAGGAGGCAGGTGAAGATTTTAATCCCCAGTTGAGTGGCTTGTTTGCACGTGTAGCAATGCAAATCAAGGTCCCATCTACAATTGTTTTCTGGTTGAGACATGCTGAATTTTTTCTCATGTTTTAGGTTTGAGCTCTAATTTTCGAAGTTAGATGCATGATGGTAGGATTTGTTTATTTTCCTAGGTTTGTATTTTCATTTTGTTGGTAGTGCCGTAAGGTGTGTACATTGATTGAAAGATTTCTTGGGTGTTAGAGAAAATCACGATTCATTAAATTGAGGTAGAATGACATCACTTGGTACCTAAAAAATAAAGTTAACATTCATTTTGTGTTTTTGAACTGAGAATGCTAGGAAAGAGTACAAGATATTTGGAGCATCGTCGTCATTTTGTTGCTTGAGGATGTTCTTTTTCCAATTTGAGTTTGGATTCCCTTGGTGGGACAAGTCTACAACGAAGACGTATTAATTTCTGCGACATGAAAGCCGGAAGTTTTTATAATGTTATATAATCAAATTGTAAAAAACTAGGGGTGTAATCGATCCGTAAGCGATCCGAGCTTGCTCGAGATCGGCTCGATAAGGAAAACATTTTGCTCGTCGCTCCCTCGATAAAGGTTTTGATCGGAAAACTCTGCTCGTGCTCGGCTCTACCTTGTTCGTGAGCAACTCGTTAACCTGAACATGATTCTTTTTTGGTAATGAATTGCTAATAATGTTGTCCGAACAAGTAAATCATACGACTTAAATTCACCACCTAAAATCAAGGGAATTACTATTTGTCGTCCCAAAACTACTTAAATCGCCTCAACAATTACCATTTTTTCATTCACAATCTATTTAATACACATTTCGTCTTGTCTTTTAAACTAAGGCTTATGCCTCAATTTGCCTCAATTTACCAGTACCAATACCACGAAAATGTTTGTCCAAGCGTCTGAATCCGGCGAGGTTAGCTGAGAATTTTTCCCCTTCCCGGGCGTCTATCTAAGCCGCCTACCCCAAGGTGGGGGCGTCTGGCTAGGACGCCCCCTCCTTGGAGAGAGCGTCCTAGACAGACGCCTCCACCTTGGGGTAGGCGACGTAGACAGATGCCTGGGTCATTGGCCAGGTGCCTATGTAGGCCGCCGCCTACCCCAAGGCAGGGGCGTCTGGCTAGGACGCCCATATTTTTTTTAAAATGTATTTAAGTTTTGTTATTTTTAATTATTTCAGGTTCCATTGAAGGATTTCGATGGTGATGAATTAGATTACAATGAGATTTTTTAAAGTACACAAGTATTTTCAACAATCGAGGCAAGTTGTCATCAGAGGACAAGTTTTCAACAATTAAGATGTCAGTCCCTCTCTATACGATGATGGTCACTACAATATACGATCACATTGAGACCATTTTGACTTCGCTCATCGATCATGACCATGTAACTTAAATGTGGGCAGTGGCAAAAAACAGATTATATATCCTCATGTTAAATGACAGTTGATTCGTGTGTGCATCAGTGCATGTGAGTTGGTATCTTTCGTGGCCAATCCGGAGACGTTGGATTGTCGAGTCACCGGGATGTCAATTTCAGGGTTGTCAGGATCTAAACATCTTGCTCACATCACAAAAAATTTGGTGTCGCATTGGATGATATGGATGTTAAGAGCGTCATTAACAACGTCTGGGCATCCGATTCTCTCTTCACAACGACAGTTTCTCCCTCTTCCAAGTCGTACCAATTCATTCATCCCAAAATTCCCTTAACCACGCCCAGAAACAGTCCGGACGTCCTACATTCTCTAACATTCACGTTATTTGAGGATAAATCCTGAATAAAAAAATATAAATAAATAAAAAATATATTTTCAGAAAAAAAATTGAACAAATGATTTAAAATATTTTTTAACATATTTTACAAATAGAAAATAAAAACAAACCTATCGGGGGGGCCAAGTGCCACCCGCTCGGGCGGGAAACCCAACTTTTCACCTTGGCGGATGCTGCCCACAACCGAGAAAAAAGACCCTGTTTAAGGGTGGTCTAACATTATCAAGATTCATGAATGTGATTTCAATCCTAATAACATGTTGTAACAGAACTGTTATTCGAATTCATAAGTTTGGTTGGTACAATCGAATGTACTTGCGGAGGACTGAGGCTATATATTTGAGAAGAATGACTCGTTGTAACTGGTAAATGTTGTTGGTTTTTTAATTGTTTTATTTTTTTTGTTAATCTTTTTTTGCTTGAGAATTAACTTTTTTGTAGTTTGTGGTGGATCTGGAGTTTGCTATGGGACGAGGAGGTTCTTGGTTGTTCGTGTATTAGGATTTTAGAAGTTAATAAATGTTAGCTACAGTTGCATGACATGAGTTTGTAGACATTTTCTATTATTTTCTTTACTAAGGTGTAGGAGTCATCTGTAATTTTTCCCTTTCTTCTATCAATGAAACCTATATAAGTAAACGAAAGAAAAAAGGAATGAATTGAGCTCACCAACCTAGACTACCTAGTCATGGTACCGGGGCAGTGTTCCAAACGGGTAGGACCCATTAAATATTTATTTTTTATTTTTAAAAAATCTCTAAAAGTAGTAAAATACTTCTAAAAATACATTTAAAATACCTAAAATATTAAATGAATCTAAAATTACCGGCCTAACCCCTGAGAGGCATGGCCCGGCCCAGGTCTACCCAAACCTCTTGTTCTTGTTTGTTATTTTTTTGAAGGCAAATAAATTTATTATATTAAAGTTGAATGTGAATACATTAGCCAAAAGTACGAGTTTGGGTAAAAAGAAGAAGGTTTAAAAATAAGAAAAGTTAAAAAACAAACAAAATTATACATAGTAAGAGAGGATCCTAACGAGTTTTTGTCTGTCAGCGTTCGATTTAGTGCTTAGTCATGTTTTTGTTTAGTATTTTAATGATTAGTGGTTCTTATTATAATCTCAGGGCTCAGGTCAGCTGGGATTTCGTTGCACATATTTTAGACAAATATATTTTAGACAAGTCATTTTACTAACCCCATTAATTACGAATTTATTACATTTACTTCAATTTTTGCAAAAACTAATCCTGAACTATCTACAATTTACTAGTTATTTTTATTTGATTGTGATTTTTATAAAATCTACATAGGGTTGTAAACGAGCCAGTTTGGAGCAAACGAGGTTGACTCGAACTTGGCTCGTTTATTTTTGGGTCCGCCTGTGGCTCGGTTCAAGTGCGAAAATTATGCACATGCTCGGCTTGCTTCTTGCTCACGAGACGCTTGACTCGACTCGTTTGCTCGTAAATATGCCCAACTCGTTTGTGTTGGATCGTGAGGGTCTACAATACTAATCAATTTTACGCTAATTACCTACTCGTTTAACAAACAAAGATACGTGCAGCGGAAATTAAACTAAACAAGTAAGTAGGGAATGAATAAGCAAACCACAATGAGACGGGGGATTTTTATAGAGGTTTGGCACCCCACCCGGGTCCTAGTCCTCTATTGCAAGCTCCGCTCGGATCACCGAGCTCCGCTCACGACTTCACTAACCACTCCCCGTTCCGGGCCGGGAGAGAACACCTTTACAATCTTCAAACTCGCGAACAACCCTCGCCGAGCTTGGCTCCTCCTCTCACAATCCGAGAGGGATGCTTCGGGCTTTCACCGAAACCTTTACTCTTCTTTGACAGCAACAAACTTGAGTGGGACAATCACTCTCTAAACTTGAGCACACTTGAGAAGGATTGGAATTGATCTTAAGTGTGAAAATTGGAGGCTTGGAGTGTTTGAAATTCTCTCTAATGTATTGGACAAGTATGTAGTGGAAGAGTTGTGTTACAATGTGTTTTACAACTCTATTTATAAGCATTAGAGAGAATAGAGCCGTTGGGGTTGATTGGGTATGAGTTGATGTAAGATACACAAAACAGAAACCTGCAGGACCCAATTCTGCCTAAAAACGGTCGACCGAAATGGGTATGTCGTTCGACCGTTTGGTCAAAATTCAGATTTGACTTAAGTTAACTTAAGTTAACGGTCGAACGGGCTCAGGGGATTGGTCGACCGAATAAAGTCAGGCACTTCTGGGAGACCAAATTGTGTTGGTTCGGTCGACTGTTAGGAAAGTTTTGGTTGACCGGATGTTTGGTAATTTTGGGGTATTTGGGAATAATACGAATACGACCGTTGGGTATAATACGACAAAACAAACGGTCATGTGACACGTGTGAACGGTCGAACGAAAAGGTTTCAACGGTCGACCGTTTTGGTCCACGCAGTTCAAGTTTTGTTTAGGTGTTTTCCGGTTCTAGTTTGGATGATATATTGAAGTCCAAATTATGTGAAATTTTGTGTGTGACTTCTATAGGAAACCTAGTGTGTGGATGAGTAGTTTTTAGCTCAAGTATGTTCAATTACACAAGGTTCCAAAAGACTCAAAGAAATACAGAATACATGTCTTCAAATGAGCTTGATTACATGTCTTGACTTGATTTCCTTTCTTCCTTGAGTCTTGATCACCTGTAGAGGTTAGCACAAAGCAATATATATGCAATGCAATATGTGTGCTACTCTACATGATTATAATTAAAATTAGGTTGATTAAATCATCAAAACATAAATTAAGGCCAAAAAACCAACAATCTCCCCCTTTTTGATGATGACAACCTATATCTTAACTATATATTAATACATGGAATTTTTATATGTAAACTATGCATATTAATGCTCCCCCTATGGATGTGTATAGTTTTTGTTCAATTAAAATCAAATTCCAAGTTTTACCCACTTAATTATCTCTCCCCCTTTGACATCCATCAAAAAATGATATTTATTAAAAAAAATTATACGATTTAGATTCAATGTGGATGTCTTGTAATGAAGTTGCTCCCCCTAAATTTTCAATTCATTACACTAAGAAAATGATATTCAATAAGCTCCCCCTATCGATATGAATATGATTTGTCAATTAAGTTCATTTATATTTCTCCCCTATTAACATCAATCAAATACTACAATTAAGCATGTGATGTGATTGATCGTTTTATATTAACCGCAAGTGCACGACCGCGTTGAAGCGGTGACAAATACGGGTCGTCCACTGGGAGGTGTGTCGACGATTGGTTTGTTCGAAGGCGAGAGGTAAAAAGAAGGAGAGAAAGGTTGATTACACTACACTACACTAAGGTGAAATGGAAATGGAAGAAAAACAATAAAACTAAGCCCCATAGGGGGTAGAGAAATAATGTGAATATGAAGATGTGTGTGTGTGTGTTCAATTAAGCTCCTCACAACATGTAGTGCATGAAATCATAAAACTGCATTCAACTTTGTCTCCACATGAATTAAGATAAAACTACATCATTAAAACATACAAGACAATAATTGGAATGAAAATAAATGAACTCAAGTATAAAGACTAGACTCTACTATGCCTTCACATGAATTAAGATAAGACTACATCATTAAAACATACAAGACATTAGCTAAGGTAAAGGCAACAAGAGCACATACACTACAAATTGTGTTTCCAATATTAACTTCATCCATATCCTAACCTTATCATTCCCCATAAAATATGTCCACTAATCAAAGCATAAACTAAGCTTCATTCAAGAGCATTAGCATATCAAAGATAAGAGTGAAAACCCATTAGATGGTTATGGAAATCATATAAAGCTCAAGGGATAAAGATAACACACACTTAATACACTACATGATTATATCACATATTTCTCCACCCCCCAAATGAGGATGGAACTACTCATTACACTAACTATATTAACAAAAGAAAGCATAATACTGAAATGAAAGTTAACTAAGAAAGCAAGAAGTATTAAAGAAGTTTAAAAGGAAAGGAAAGACTAAACAAAGATGCACAAATTGACAAGATTAAAAGAAACTAGAAGAATTATTTTATTAACAAATGACTCACATTGAAGGTAACATTCTTCTCCACCTTGAGTTTTTGCTTCAAGGCTCACTCCTTAGTAGAGAGAATGCCACCAAGCAATGTGTAATTACAATGGAAGGTGAAGAGTTCTATTTATAAGCATGGAAAAAGCTAATCGGGGACAATCCCCCGATGTGGGACTAAACCAATACCAAAAATAGCCTAAACGAACATTAATACAAGTTCAGGAGAAATTTGGGCAGATCCTGAGTAATATGGACCGCCAATTAGCGGTCCAAAAACTTCGGATCGCGTTGGAATTTGTTGTGGGCTTTTCTTTCTGGTATTGTTGGTCTTTGATGCGGTTACTTGACTTGTTGGAGCTCCGACCCGAATCGAATTGGTAAAATACTCCCCATGATGGTGTGTAGTATTCTGTTTTGCTCTTAGGTCCTTCTGTCTTACATTCAGGTCATTCTCCCTTGCATCTTAGTCCCCAAATCTCACAATTCAGTCCTTTTCCCCCAGCTTTTGGGTCCTTTTATGCTTCATCTCTTCAAACCTATTTATTCCTGAAAACTAAACGTAAAACTCGTAACATAGCATTGTTTAGGTGAAAGATAATGGATATAAGATACAAATATAAACATGAAATGATGTCAATCATGATGTTTTCATTTCCCCTTTTTACATCCATTTAGACAATTTGACTCTTAAAACTATGGATGTTATTCAACCATTTAAGATTTGCAATGAATGGGTAAATGATATGCCAATCAAGCATGTAAAACCTAGACTAGAACCAATTTTATTGACAAATTTAGAGGATAAGAAAATTATACCAACTTGAAGCTTGAATTGGTTCTATCCTTCATTCGGTGATGCAACCGACTTTGAATTCGACTCTTAAGCTCGCCCAGTCACCACCGATTTCTTCCTCAAACACCTACAAGTGTAGATTTAGGTACCCAAACAACTTTGGGTCCTTGAATGTTAGTTTTGGGAACCCACACCATTTTGGTTTTAGGAGCCCACACACTTGAGGAAGTATGATTAATGAACATATGCTTGCCATTTAGTGTAGTGTGAGATACATGGTTTTTTAATTTAGCATTGTATCTTAAGCCATGTTTTTGCAAAGATTGTCTTTGACTACCTAAAAGCATGTTAAGCATCTTTGTTCCATTGGTGAACAATTCTAGATCTTTTCTTAATTGCACATTGCAAGCATGAAGGTCTAATTGTTCAACATCTATAGGTGTTACTTTTAATTTATCAAGATTTGATGCATTATTTTCAAATTTAGCAAGCACCTCATTTTTCTCATTCATGCATATTTCAATTTGACTTTGGAGATCTTTGATTAGCTTCCTAGCACTTTTGTTCTTTTCACAAATGATCTCATATTGTTTAACTAAGTCATGAAATGCATTTTGAAGCTCATAATGTGTATAATTTTTGTTATTTGCACTAGAGTTTGAACTATCACTATAATATGACTTCGTTGAGCATGAATGTGATTTTCTAGAGTAAGAGTTAGAAGATACATCACTTCCTTCATCTTGAATTGTCATGTAACACATATGTGCATATTCCTTTGTTGATGAAGGTACGGTTGATTTGGATGATGATGAAGACGTCCCAAGTAGCCTTGTGAGCTTCCAACCTGTTCTCTTTTCTCTCCTTCTCTCCCTTCTCTCATTTTTCTTTTCCCCTTCTCTTCTCTCATTTTCGCTCTCCTCCTTCTCCTTTTCTTTTTCTCTTTTCTCACTTCTTCTACCTCTTGTTTCATTCTTTTCTCCCTTATCCTTCTTGAGGTATTTGAAGAAGACTTTTGCTAGGACTTCAATGTCCTCATCTTCTACACTCCTCATTGGTTGCTCGATATTTGCATGTAATGACAAGAGGGGTTTGTTCCTTGAAGCTTCCTTCTCCTTTCGATGGTTGATTTGGAGTTCATACGCCATCAAGTTTCCAATTAATTCCTCCATCTTGAGTTGGGAAAGATCGTGTGCTTCTTCAATTGCAACCACCTTATCTTCCCAATCGTGGCTTAACGACCGGAGGAATATCTTTGTCATCTCTCATTCATTTAATCTTCTTCCAAGAACCAAAGAGAGTTAGTGATATTGGTGCAGCGGGTGTTCATTTCGTTTATGTTTTCACCGATTTGCATAGAAAAAATCTCATATTTATGCATGAGGAGACTAATACGGCTTTCCTTAGTTTTTTTATCCCCCTCATGGAAGGAAGGAAATCAAGTCAAGATTTGTAATAAAGCTAAATGAAGACTTGTAATCTTGATTTTATTTTGAGTCTTAGGAACATGTGTAAATTGAGCATACAAGAGTTAAAAACCAATCACATACACAATAGGTTCCTATAGAAGTCACACACGAAATTTCACATTATTTGGACTTCATTAGATCACCCAAACCTTAGTCGGAAATCACTTATAAACTTAAACCCAGATTTCCTGTGTGAACCGGTCGACCGAACCAGTTCTCAGTTCGACCGGTTTATAACAGACTCTCCTTAGTGATTTTACCGAACTCTACCGGTCGACCGGTTCTACCTTTTCGGTCGACCGATCTCGGATTTTAATATGACCGTTTTTCTTGTCGTATTCCTATAACGGTCGTATTCGTATAAAACAAAACTTAACCCCAAAATACATTCGGTAACCGGTCGAACGAAGACCTTGTTTCGGTCGACCGGTTCAACATATTTTCAGAAACAAAATTCCCTGCTATCGGTCGACACATTTCTCGTTCGACCGATTGACCTTTGTCTCAACCGAATCCCCTTATCGGTCGACCGCCCCATACTTTGGTTCGACCGATTCACTTAAGTAGAGTTAAGTTCTAGCTCGTTTGTCCGACCGAATATTCTTTTGTTCGACCGTTCTCTTTGAAATCAAGTTAACGGTCGACCGGTTTACTAGTTTCGGTCGACCGGTTCTGGACAGATTTGCAGCCCGATTTTCTGCTTTGTGTATCTTGCACAAAACCCAATCAAATCTATCCCCAACGGCTAGAATACCTTAGGAGCTTATAAATAGAGGATCAAGACTTGTTGTTAACACAACTCTCCAACTCCAATTGTCCCAATACATTAGAGAGAAACCTCAATCCTCAAAGCTCCCAATTCTACACTCTTTAAGCCTAAACTTCACACACTTGATCATATACTCATCCTACTCAAAGTGTGCTCAATTAGAGAGTGAATCCCACTCAGTTACAAGTGTTGTCAAAAGAAGCAAGGACTTCGGTGAAAGCCCGAAGTGTCCCTCTCGGATTGTGAGAGGAAGATTTCAAGCAAGCGAGGGTTGTTCGCGTTGCTTGTGGTGTAAAGGCGTTCTCTCCCGGCCCGGAACGGGGAGTGGTTAGCGAAGACGTAGGCGGAGCTCGCGGAGTCGAGCGGAGCTTACAAGAGAGGACTAGGACCCGGGTGGGGTGCCGAACCTCTATAAAAACCGACGCGTCTTTTGTGGTTTGCATTGTCTTCTTTCTCTACTTGTTTGTTTATTCCGCTGCGCATTTGTTTGCTTAATCAAGTAGAAAATTAGGGATTAGATTAAAAGTGATTAGTGGACCCATAACCCACACGATCCCACATTTGGTATCAGAGCCTTGTTAGCTAAATTTCATTACTTTACCGTAATTTTAGCATGGCTTCAACATCTAATCACTTAGAGGGTTTATGCACCACAAGGCCTCCTTTGCTTAATGGGTCAAATTATGATTATTGGAAAAATATAATGAAAATCTTTTTAATATCAAATGACCTTAAGTATTGGAAGTTTATTCAAAATCCATACATACCCCCAAATGAAGATGATTTAGATTCTCTATCTAGGGCTCAAATGAAAGAAATTGAAATGAATTCAAAAATTATGAATATTCTTTATTGTGGCCTTAATGAGGGAGAATACAATAGAATTAGGGGATGTGAAAGTGCAAATGAAATATGGCATAGGTTACAAATGCATCATGAGGGTGATAGCAAAACCAAAGAAACTAGGATAAGTCTCCTCATGCATAAATATGAAATATTTTCTATGCAAATCGGTGAGAACATAAGCGACATGAACACTCGCTTCACCGATATTACTAACTCTCTTTTGATTCTTGGAAGAAGGATAAATGAAGGAGAGATGACTCGAAAATTCCTCCGGTCATTGAGCAACGATTGGGAAGACAAGGTCGTGGCAATCGAAGAATCGCACGATCTTTCAAAATTGAAGATGGAGGAACTCATTGGAAATCTCATTGCCTATGAGCTCCAATTGAGTCATCGAAGAGAGAAGGAAGCATCAAAGAAAAACTCCGTGGTGGCATTACATGCAAATTTTGATGAGCCAAGGAGGGTGGAAGAAGAGGACATTGAGGTCCTTGCCCAAGACTTCTTCAAATACCTCAAGAGGGATAAAGGAGAAAAGAATGAAAGAAGAGGTAGAAGAAGTGAGAAAAGAGAAAAAGAAAAAGAGAGGGAGGAGAGTGAAAATGAGAGAAGAGAAGGGGAGAAGAAAAAGGAGAGAAGGGAGAGGAGAAAAGAAAAGGAGAAGAGCAAGAGAAGAGAAAGGAAGGAGGAAGCACACAAGGCTACATGGGATGATTCTTCATCACCATCATCATCGTCTTCTTCCTTGCAAAGTAGAAGAGAAGTGACTCACTCATGCTTCATGGCTATTGAAGATCAAAGTGAGGTAGATTCTAACTCTTGTTCTAGTAATTCATGCTCAACTAAGTCCTATTATAGTGATAGCTCTAATTCTAATGCTAATGATGAATCTTATACACATGATGAGCTACAAAATGCATTTCATGATTTAGTTAAACAATATGAGATCATTTGTGAAAAAAACAAAAATGCTAGAAAAACTATAAATGATCTCAAATGCCAAATTGAATTAATCATGAATGAAAAGAATGAGGTGATTGCTAGACTTGAATCAAATGAATCATCACTTGCTAGTCTAAGTAAAACACCCATTGTTGATGAACATGTAGATCTTAAAGTTTCAAATATGCAATTAAGAAAAGATCTAGAAATGTTCACTAAAGGAACAAAAATGCTTGATATGCTTTTAGGTAGTCAAAGACAATCCTTAGCTAAACATGGTTTAGGATACAATGTTCAATTGAAAAACCATGTATCTCATACTACATTAAATGGCAAGCATTTATTTGTTAAGTCTACTTCCTCAAGTGTGTGGGCTCCCAAAACCAAAATGGTGTGGATTCCCAAAGCTAACACTCAAGGACCCAAAGTTGTTTGGGTACCTAAATCTACTCTTGTAGGAGCTTGAGGAGGAGATTGGTGGTGACCGGGTGAGCTCAAGAGTCAAATTCAAATCCGGTTGCATCACCAAATGAGATTGGAGCTAAATTCGAATTCAACATTGGTATAAATTCCTATCCATACCATTCATGTTAAATTAGCTCTAATCTAGCTTCACATGCTTAATTGACATATCATATAGTTCAATTCATTGCAAATCATATACCCTATTCATTGCAAATCATTTATCACATCCATTGATTCTAAATGTCAAATTTTAAATGGATGTTAGAATAAGGCTTAAGTTGAAACTTAAATGAACTTAACTTGAATCATACTCATTGTTTCCATTTAGCCTTATTGATAGGGGGAGCTTAAATGTTATATCTTTTATTAGAGTAATGAAGTGCAAAATTTAGGGGGAGCAACTTCATTACAAGACATCCAAATTCTATGCTTAAAGTCTTAAATAATTATTATTTTTGATGGATGTCAAAGGGGGAGAGATAATTAAGGGGGTAACTTGGAATTTGGCATAAAATTGAACAAAAACTATGCACATCCATAGGGGGAGCATTAATATGCATAGTTTACATATACAAATTCCATGTATTTAGATAGAATTAAGATATAGGTTGCCATCATCAAAAAGGGGGAGATTGTTGGCTTTTTGGCCTTAATCTAGGTTTTGATGATTTAATTAACCTAATCTTAATTATGATGGTGTAGAGTAGCACACATATTGCATTGCATATATATTGCATGTGCTAACCTCTACAGGTGATCAAGACTCATGGAAGGAAGGAAATCAAGTCAAGATTTGTAATAAAGCTAAATGAAGACTTGTAATCTTGATTTTATTTTGAGTCTTAGGAACATGTGTAAATTGAGCATACAAGAGTTAAAAACCAATCACATACACAATAGGTTCCTATAGAAGTCACACACGAAATTTCACATTATTTGGACTTCATTAGATCACCCAAACCTTAGTCGGAAATCACTTATAAACTTAAACCCAGATTTCCTGTGTGAACCGGTCGACCGAACCAGTTCTCAGTTCGACCGGTTTATAATAGACTCTCCACAGTGATTTTACCGAACTCTACCGGTCGACCGGTTCTACCTTTTCGGTCGACCGATCTCGGATTTTAATATGACCGTTTTTCTTGTCGTATTCCTATAACGGTCGTATTCGTATAAAACAAAACTTAACCCCAAAATACATTCGGTAACCGGTCGAACGAAGACCTTGTTTCGGTCGACCGGTTCAACATATTTTCAGAAACAAAATTCCCTGCTATCGGTCGACACATTTCTCGTTCGACCGATTGACCTTTGTCTCAACCGAATCCCCTTATCGGTCGACCGCCCCATACTTTGGTTCGACCGATTCACTTAAGTAGAGTTAAGTTCTAGCTCGTTTGTCCGACCGAATATTCTTTTGTTCGACCGTTCTCTTTGAAATCAAGTTAACGGTCGACCGGTTTACTAGTTTCGGTCGACCGGTTCTGGACAGATTTGCAGCCCGATTTTCTGCTTTGTGTATCTTGCACAAAACCCAATCAAATCTATCCCCAACGGCTAGAATACCTTAGGAGCTTATAAATAGAGGATCAAGACTTGTTGTTAACACAACTCTCCAACTCCAATTGTCCCAATACATTAGAGAGAAACCTCAATCCTCAAAGCTCCCAATTCTACACTCTTTAAGCCTAAACTTCACACACTTGATCATATACTCATCCTACTCAAAGTGTGCTCAATTAGAGAGTGAATCCCACTCAGTTACAAGTGTTGTCAAAAGAAGCAAGGACTTCGGTGAAAGCCCGAAGTGTCCCTCTCGGATTGTGAGAGGAAGATTTCAAGCAAGCGAGGGTTGTTCGCGTTGCTTGTGGTGTAAAGGCGTTCTCTCCCGGCCCGGAACGGGGAGTGGTTAGTGAAGACGTAGGCGGAGCTCGCGGAGTCGAGCGGAGCTTACAAGAGAGGACTAGGACCCGGGTGGGGTGCCGAACCTCTATAAAAACCGACGCGTCTTTTGTGGTTTGCATTGTCTTCTTTCTCTACTTGTTTGTTTATTCCGCTGCGCATTTGTTTGCTTAATCAAGTAGAAAATTAGGGATTAGATTAAAAGTGATTAGTGGACCCATAACCCACACGATCCTACAGATATGTGCAGCGGAAATTAAACTAAACAAGTAAGTAGGGAATGAATAAGCAAACCACAATGAGACGGGAGATTTTTATAGAGGTTTGGCACCCCACCCGGGTCCTAGTCCTCTATTGCAAGCTCCGCTCGGATCACCGAGCTCCGCTCACGACTTCACTAACCACTCCCCGTTCCGGGCCGGGAGAGAACACCTTTACAATCTTCAAACTCGCGAACAACCCTCGCCGAGCTTGGCTCCTCCTCTCACAATCCGAGAGGGATGCTTCGGGCTTTCACCGAAACCTTTACTCTTCTTTGACAGCAACAAACTTGAGTGGGACAATCACTCTCTAAACTTGAGCACACTTGAGAAGGATTGGAATTGATCTTAAGTGTGAAAATTGGAGGCTTGGAGTGTTTGAGATTCTCTCTAATGTATTGGACAAGTATGTAGTGGGAGAGTTGTGTTACAATGTGTTTTACAACTCTATTTATAAGCATTAGAGAGAATAGAGCCGTTGGGGTTGATTGGGTATGAGTTGATGTAAGATACACAAAACAGAAACCTGTAGGACCCAATTCTGCCTAAAAATGGTCGACCGAAACGGGTATGTCGTTCGACCGTTTGGTCAAAATTCAGCTTTGACTTAAGTTAACTTAAGTTAACGGTTGAACGGGCTCAGGGGATTGGTCGACCGAATAAGGTCAGGCACTTCTGGGAGACCAAATTGTGTTGGTTCGGTCGACCGTTTGGAAACTTTTGGTCGACCGGATGTTTGGTAATTTTGGGGTATTTGGGAATAATACGAATACGACCGTTGGGTATAATACGACAAAACAAACGGTCATGCGACACGTGTGAACGGTCGAACGAAAAGGTTTCAACGGTCGACCGTTTTGGTCCAGGCAGTTCAAGTTTTGTTTAGGTGTTTTCCGGTTCTAGTTTGGATGATATATTGAAGTCCAAATTATGTGAAATTTTGTGTGTGACTTCTATAGGGAACTTAGTGTGTGGTTGAGTAGTTTTTAGCTCAAGTATGCTCAATTACACAAGGTTCCTAAAGACTCAAAGAAATACAAAATACATGTCTTTAAATGAGCTTGATTACATGTCTTGACTTGATTTCCTTTCTTCCTTGAGTCTTGATCACCTGTAGAGGTTAGCACAAAGCAATATATATGCAATGCAATATGTGTTCTACTCTACATGATTATAATTAAGATTAGGTTGATTAAATCATCAAAACATAGATTAAGGTCAAAAAGCCAACAGTTTGTTCGTGAGCTTGTTCAAAATATATTTCAGAAGTTAATCAACAGTTCAAAATATATTTCAGAAGTTAATATCTTCTTCCACTACCAATCATCCCAACACGTTGATGTCATCACATGGGTTAAGAGAGTGAGCAAACATGCTCAGTGATAATGAAGAAAATAACAAACATATAAAAGCTCGTTTAACATATATTGTTGGCATTGTAAGACTAATATTTGGTTTTAGGGATGATACTTCAATTTTTGGTCACGTGGGTGTCACTTTAATTTTTAATTGTTTTAGGAATTTTGCAGTTCAACTACTCTGTTTTCGTCTAATGCAATTCACTTATTTGAAACTAATTTTTTTAATCTCATATTTAAAAAGAGAAATTTGACTCTTTATGCTCCAAGTGACCAAACCTCTAAACAAGGTTATACTTTGACATCTTCTGAAAAATATGCTTATATTTTACGTTCTACCTAAAATGCCATTGTCTTTAAAAACACCAAAACTCCCTCTCTGTTACCCATCTTCTCTCTCTCTCTTTCAAGCAACTCTTCCCCGTCGTAGTCGAACCCAGATATATTTCGGGGCAGGAGTTGGTTGTGCATGTTCGGAAAGTGATTTCGAGGTTTTTTGTGTTGAGATTGACACATACTCCTTATGCCCACTCCAACGGGTTGGTCGGGGGTCTCTCTCCTTATGCCCAATCACAAAGTTTTTTTGGGCTTGGGGATTCATTAGGAATTCTAACAATTTGGATACAAAAAACGGACGATCTTCTGTGTTTCCAACGAAACTCGATGGACTCAATATGAGTTCGATAAGAACGTGATTGTTGTGCTCGATAGGCTCGATTACTTTTGCACGTGAGCTCGATAGAATTAGACTGAGTGTTTTTTTGGAGTGTATTGAATCGATGGAAGTCAGATCGATCTTCTATGTTTCCAACAAATCTCGATGGGCTCGATATGAGTTCGATAAGGACGTGATTGTTGTGCTCGATAGGCTCGATTATTTTTGCATGTGAGCTCGATACGATTAGATTGAGTGTTTTGTGGAGTGGATTGAATCGATGGAAGTCAGACCGATCTTCTGTGTTTCCAACGAAGCTCGATGAACTCGATATGAGTTCGACAATGACGCGATTATTGTGCTCGATAGGCTCAATTACTTTTGCATGTAAGCTCGATAATGCTCGACAAAAGCTCGATGGAGCTCGATGCACAATTGTTGAGGATGTTTTATGACGAATGAAATTCGAATCGTTTGAGTGTGGAAAACTGTAAACTCGATAAACTCGATGCACTCGATATGTGCTCGATAAGACCTCGATAATTTATTTATTTTTTCAAAAAAATGCTACTTTTCATCGCACAATTTTTCAAGGACGTTTTTTGACGGTCGGAATTCAAATTGTTTAGGTGTGGAGAACTGTGAGCTCGATGTGCTCGATATGTGCACCATATGACATCGATAATTTAGATTTTTTGAAAAAGACGTTACTTTTCACTACATGATTTTTTAGGACGTTTTATAACGAACGGAATTCGAATTGTTTTAAGGTGTAGAGAATCGTTCACTATACGATTTTTGAGGGTTGAAAGACATATATAGAGAGAGAGAGAAAGAGATAGAAAGAGGGAGAAAGTGAATTCTCATGTCTATGCTAGGGTATTTTGGGTAGAACGAGAAACATAAACATATTTTTCAGATAATGTGATAATGTAGTCTTTTTTCCAGAGGTTGGGTCACATAGTGCATAGAAAGTCAAGTTTTCCTTTAAAAAGCTATAAGACCATTTTCTATGTAATTAATCATCTTATTTTTTCCAAAACATTATTATCTTACAATAACATTGCAAAAATTAATCTATATGTTTTTCATTCATTCTTCATGTATAAAGATATATATATTTGTAATGTACATGTCGTGTATGTAAAGAGATGTATGCTTGTTTGCGTATATACAAACAACCGAGTCGAGCGAGTGAGCTAGCTAACGAACAAGCACTGAGCGAGCATAGTTTCACTCGGTGCGACTCATTTCCTGAGCAGATTTTTTAGTTCGTACTTGACTCCTTTAACAATCGAGTCGAGCGGTTGAGCGAGCAAAACCGAACGAGTTAGCGAGTTTCAGACGAGTTAGAGACAACCCTAATCTACACCTAATATTCACTCATCTATTCTCTCACAAATATTTTAATATTTATGAATCCATATACTAGGTGACGACATAACGTGAGTCACAAATCATTGATCCCAACGTGGCAACACCAAATTATTTCAAGTAAACGTTGGTTATTTTATCTAAAAATAATCAGTCCCAATAGAGAGTGACGAGCCAACAAATATTCCGGTCCGCAACCAACTGGGAATAACTTTTATCATGGGTAGGCTTGGATCAACCAGATAACTTACATGTCGGAATCTAATTACAAAGTAAAAAAGAGAGTTAAACTTTCCGTTTTTATTGTTTAATGGAAATAATTTAAATATATGTAAAGGAAATGAAGAAAATTCTAGCTGTTTTATTCAAACCTACATGGTCCTACAACCTTTTAGGTTGAGAACTTGAGATAATATCTACTCTGGTAGGAATGAATTATTCCATTATTGAGATAATCACAATTCACAACTTGTCAAAACCCTAATAATAATGGTAAGAAAAACAAAGGCAGTGGTCCACCAACTATAGCGCCACGTGGCGCGACGACTTTCGTATTCTCAACCCTCCACCACCTCTCTCTCTCTCTCTTTCTCCTCCCGCCTTTCCATAACCAGCCCTCAAACCGAGACTCACCAAACTTAAAAATATATATAAAATTTCCAACTTTCCCAATCTAGGGTTTCCCCCGCCATGGGGCGAGACGACGCCGACCCCGACGACCACGCCGCCCTCCTCGTCTCCGACCCCGACGCCGACCTCGAGGCGCCCCCGCCGGAGAGGCCGATCCTCACCGTCCGGGTCGACCGGACCGTCTCCGGGAGGCAGAACCACGAAGATCGCGCTTGCCTATCGCCGTTTCCGTTCGACCGGCCGCTGACCCCCGCCGCCGCCTTGCTCGGGGAGAGCGCGCCGCCCGAGTGGGTGATGCTGCTTATTGGGTGCTTTCTTGGGCTCGTTACGGGAGTTTGCGTTGCGGCCTTCAATCGCGGGGTAAAGACGTTGATTTTTTGTTTTGGTTTTTGTTTGCGTCGTGATCGTGTTTAAGGAAATGGTAGCGAAACAGTGAAATGAAAAGTGATGGTATTGGTTTTGTGTGAGTTGTTGAGTTGGAGTTGGACAATACATGTTGGTAAGGTTGACTTTAGCTTCAGAAGTCTGTGTATTGCAGTCTTTAGTTGCAGGGTGAGTTGGTTGTTCTTGTTTGGATTGGTGAAATTGATTTGAGTTTTTTTCGGCTTTTGGTTGTGTTGTGATCATGTTGAAGGAAGTAGTCTCAAAATGGTGAAATGAAAAATGATGGCTTATGTGAATACTTAGGATGTTGGTGGGTTGACTTTATGGGTGACTGTACTTATGGCAGGTTGACTTATGATGGCTTAGGTTGGCTTTACTTGTGGGAGTCTGTTGTTGCGGCCTTCAATCGGGGGGTTGGTTGTGTTATGGAATCGATGGAGAGTTTTTAATTTTTTTTGGGAATTGAACTAAAATTTCTTACTTTTTTTATGGTAAGCTAACATCTGAAGTGGAACAAAAAAATTATGGTTTTCATTTTGTTGCAATCAGATTGAGAAAATGATCTCGAGATGGTGAAGTCTGAATAAAAAATGACTTGCAAGTCGGTTGTTTGGTCTAAGTTGTTGAATCGGTTATCGGTGTTTGTGAAAATGTTAGTAGGTTGACTCTAGCATGTTTCTGACTTTGTTACGTATGTGTACTAGGTGCCTGAATGAGTGTAGTTCAGAACTGTAATTCTGTCATTGTCCGTGTGCTTTGTCAATTAATGTCTCTCTGCACGGATTGTGTGAGCACTCACTTCTTCTTTGGGATCACTTGTCTTGAGGTGTTAGGGCAAAGCTGTTCTTGCAGATTTAACTGATATTTCAAATGTTTTGATGGGAAAAACAACTAGAAGAATGATGTTTTCCATTTATGTTGCGAGATGGAACATATTTAAGGCAATGATTTCAAAACGTGAAATAAAAAATGATGGTTTGTATGATAATTAGTTTTGTTTAAGTTGTTGAGCTGGAGTTTGAAAATACTTGGGATGCTTGTAGGTTGACTTTAGCAACGAGAGTTTGCGTTGTGGCTCTCGATCACATGGTGAGTTTTTATCCGCATTTGATTCACAACAGTTGTTGAAATTTTTAGCTTTTTTGGTGTGCAACTTGTCTCAAAGTAGTATGGAGGAGTGAGTTCTGCAAATTCAACTCATATTTTGAACTTTTTTGACGGGAGACTAATATTTTATGTGCAACAAGAAGTTTGATGGTTTCCATGTATGTTTTGATTGGATTTAAGGAAATGATCTTGAAACGGCAAACCATATAATGGCTTATATCTTAATTTTTCTCTCTCGAGATGTTGAGCTGGAGTCTGTGAACATTTGGGATGTTGGTAGGTTGTCTATAGATTTTGTTCAGTGTGCAACATAATTAGTTGACTTGGTACATTACTGACTTTGTTATGTATATGTTTGTTAGTTACCTACACAAGTGTAGTTCAAAACTATAATGTTGTAGTAGTAGTCATTTCCTATTCCACCATAGGCATTTCTTCACATTAAATTGTACTTTTTATACTCCACCTTTGCTTGTATTTATCTCTTACTATAATGGTACATGTTGTACCTTTTTGACAAGTTATGAAATTCATATTCCAGGTCCATGTAATACATGAATGGGCCTGGGCGGGTACTCCTACTGAGGGTGCTACTTGGCTGCGTTTGCAAAAAGTAGAAGATACATGGCACAGAATACTGTTGATCCCCGTCAGTGGGGGAGTTGTCGTAGGCATGATGCATGGTCTCCTTGAAATATTTGAGCAGATAAAGAAAAGTGGGCCTTCACAAAGGCCAAGATTAGATTTGTTGGCGGGGGTATTCCCCACTGTGAAGGCCATCCAGGCTGCTGTATGCTTGGGTACAGGATGTTCATTAGGTCCGGAGGGTCCCAGTGTAGATATCGGGAAGTCATGTGCTAATGGGTGTTCGGGGATGTTGGAAAACAATAGAGAAAGGAGGATTGCTCTTGTTGCAGCTGGTGCCGCTGCTGGAATTGCTTCAGGTATGCTGATAGCATCTGGGATCGAGAAAGTAATGCATTATTATCTCCAAGTTACCTTCCCTTTCCACTTGGTATTTTTTCCCCCAAGAAAGGTTGACTTATCTACTCTCTAATATTGGATTATTGGTGATACATTTTCAAATTAAAACTGGTTCTTACTTTTTTTATTTGTGTTTTTATTAGGCACCTGTTGTTTTTCCGTCTGTGTTATAATTACTTAGCGATGTAGGTACTTAAGAGTTTCTGAGGTGGGGTTTGTGATTTCTTATCATTTCAACTTTCTGGTTGCTGCAAACTTTTTTTTATTCTTAAGTTTCACCTGTTGGATGGTGGTTGGAGAATCATTCTAGACATATTCGCTGTATCTTTTTGAGCTTCCTCCTATTATAATGAAGTTATCTCTCTCTTTCTCTCGCTCACCCAGTGACCCTTCTTACCAAAACATCTCATGCCAAACGACAAAAATCATAATGTTGACACACAATGGAGAAGTGTGAGCTTGTTGAGAACCCTGCATAAACCTGAAGAGCTAGCCACCTAAAACCATGACATCGGAATCAAACATGCATATGGTACATAGACACAAAACTTCTTCAGGTAGCAGTAAGACTTCAACTTCATTATACTAACACCTAAATAATACAAAACACATCTCTAGGATCAACAGGAAAAATAAGCAACATGAAAAATACAAAAACACAATTCATGTACCATAACTTCTTCAGGTAGCAGTTAGGAATAGGCAAGTGTGTTTGGTGGAAAGAAGTAAACACATTGACAAAATACAATAGGGGATTTGACTTTCACGGGTAAAAAGAGAGAGAACAAAATAGTCGGCTAAGGGTGACAATTCAGATCATAAACTTCTAAAATGTTACCCCCATAATGTTACGTAGATTTTTTTAATGTATGCCTAGTTCTTTTAGTAATCACTTGTTGATGATCCCCGTATCTGCGAATTCTTGTCTTATATAATCATATGCACGCTCTAATCTGCTCATACATAACATTTTTGTGCCATTCACTTGGAATTTCAGGGTTCAATGCGGCCGTAGCTGGGTGTTTCTTTTCCATTGAAACTGTACTAAGGCCCTTGAAAGCAGAAAATTCACCACCATTTACAACAGCTATGATTATATTGGCATCGGTCATTTCTTCCACGGTATCAAATGTTCTAATTGGAGAGCGACCAGCTTTTACAGTTCCCACGTATGAACTGAAATCTGCTGCTGGTATTTTACCTTGTATTATCTTATTTCTTATTAACCTTGGCACCAAAATTGCACCACATAAAGAACCATAGTGTCTTGCCAAAACCTGCAAAAATTACCATAATATGCTGCCTCCATGTCCATTGTCCACACATCTTATTCTATTTAAATTAAATGCAAATAAGTCATACAACTTTTAGTGTTGGACATTGGCTAGTATTAAGATATAACTATTTTTCTGTGGTTCTTGATATGGTTGTTCTTGCCCATTATTTACACTACTTTTGAAGACAACTTGTTTCTCAGTGCACAACATTGTTAGTTATAATAGTTAAGGCTACACTTCTGAACGGAACTTCTGTGTTTAAACTCCGGATGTACGTATTCCTGAATAGGAGTGAAGGAGTAATGTCTCTATACAAGACAACTGCTTTTATTCTGAAATAGTGGTGTGTTGCAGTTGATCATCCTTGCTATTGAGCAGAGGCCATTCAATTTATAATTTGTGTTAATTGTAATGCTTATTTATGAAATGCAGTAGGATAGCCACTCTAATTAACATCTGTTTTTAACATTGAAATAGCGGTGTAGTGCAGTTGACCTGTGATTGATCAGTGGCAAGGAGGAAGATGCAATTTATAACTTGTATTTTTTCTCTCCAAGTTAACCACCTGTCCCTCATAGAGATGAGATTGCATTATAATTAGAACTAGACTTTCCATGTTTAAAAGTTCCTATATTCATTAATTGACATGCTGTTGCCCTGCACTCTTTAGTCGTCACAACAAAATGGTTCTTTTGTTTAATTACAAATTAAATGGACGAGCTTGTTATGCTAGTCAAAATTTACCTATATGCTTTGTATTATCCTTATTTCCGTGAATGATATGCACCAGCAGATAGAACTTTGAAGATGCTACGGCTTCTTTTTATGACAAGGTTGTAGTTTCATTACCTATCTTAGAGGTCATTGCATTAGATATGATCTTAACAAGAAAAAAAACTAATTAATTGAGGAATGTGGTTTACAATGCTGAATGCTATGTGAATCACCTCACAATTTTGACATGCATAAACCATCCTATCAAATATCAATCACATGGAAAGAAAGTCTCTTCTATTGACCACTATTTATTCATATCTTCGAAGTTTTAATACAATAGGCCTTGCGTAGCACATCTTGTGTAGTATGATTCTCTCTTTCTCTCTCTGAGATCTACATGCAGATGGTGCCCTTATTGGCTATTTCATCTGCTTATCATTGCAACATCTTGCTTTGGCACCTTATTTCATTTTTCCACCTCTCTTTGCAGAACTACCCCTGTATCTGATGTTGGGAATGTTCTGTGGAGCAGTAAGTGTTGTTTTCACCCGTTTGGTGACATGCTTTACCAAGGCCTTTGAGTATCTAAAGGATAGATTCCGCCTCCCAGCTGTTGTCTGTCCTGCATTGGGTGGTTTAGGAGCTGGAATAATAGCTCTTAGATATCCAGGAGTCCTGTATTGGGGTTTCACCAATGTTGATGAAATTCTCCATACTGGAAAAAGTGCTTCAGCACCAGGAATATGGTTACTAGCTCAGCTTGCTGGAGCCAAAGTAGTAGCCACTGCTCTGTGCAAGGGTTCCGGACTTGTTGGGGGTTTGTATGCTCCAAGCTTGATGTTTGGTGCTGCTCTTGGTGCTGTTTTTGGTGGTTCTGCTGCAGAACTCATAAACCTGGCGATCCCAGGAAATACTTCTGTGGCACAGCCTCAGGCATATGCACTTGTAAGTTTATCAATGTCCATTTTGAAAGTTTAGTTAATAAGCTGAAATCGTTTCATTTTACTATGTGTACTCTTTTTTATGCAGGTAGGAATGGCTGCTACATTAGCTTCAACATGTTCAGTTCCATTGACATCTGTTCTTCTTCTGTTTGAACTGACAAAAGATTACAGAATTTTGCTGCCACTGATGGTAAGTTTTATGCTGAGATACATGCCATTTGAGTCATGTTGGTAGTAAGGTTACTGCCTATTTTTGAGTTGTGGAAATCACAACTGTTTTTTTAAAATGGATTAGAATACGGTTCCATGCATTATGAGGAGAGGGAGTGAGGTACAGTAGGTCTTTCTAAAATTGAATGTATGGTTTTTCTACGTTCCAATTATCCCTTGTCTTGGAAATGACTATCATGATTTAATATCTTATATCATATTAGTTACCTCTGATGCTTTGGTGTATGGATTTATTGAGTTCCCACACCCTATACATGATTACTCTTTCATTACATGCATACAATGAAAAATTGATGATTGCGTCTTAGTCGATCTTAGAAGCTTGACTCCTTTTTTGTTGGGGCAATGTCAAGTTCTTATCTCTGCTTTATGTTAACAAGATGTGTTCACTTGTGCTTCCCTCTCTACTTTTGAAACAGAGTGCTGTGGGTTTGGCAATCTGGGTACCTTCCGTTGTAAACCGGAAGACAGAAGGCGAAGTACAGGGAATTATTTTTTCTTCTCCTGAAGACAAAAGTGGTGCACTTTGGAGAGGCAGAAATGGTGTTGAGCTTTCCATTGTAGAAGAAAGTGCAGATAAACATATGAATGAGGATGCGCTTCTTGAAGATTTGAAGGTTTCCCTTTGATTATTCAGTTTTTCATGACCTTTAATATTAGCTCCATGGAGATATGCTATTGATGATGAACTAGTTTTCGGCTCATGCAGCTGATGTTAGTGGTTTGTTTTTTTATAGGTATCTGAAGTCATGTCTACGACATATGCAAAGGTTACACCAACACTTAGTTTAAGGGATGCCATGAAGCTAATGCACGACACTCAACAAAAATGTGCTCTCGTTTTTGATGATGAAGAGCTTCTGGTGGGAATTCTAACTTCTGGTGATATATGCCGTCGAGTTGCTGACATGCCCATAGACACGTCAAATGATCCAATGCATGATCCTACAGACACCGATGTATGTCTTCAATACGATTCAACTTGGTTGGTTTTTATTATAACAATAAGAAAAGAAATTAGCATTTCTGTGCCGACATTTTTTTGTCGTTAAGGTCATATTACAATTAAAGTTTTAGGTTTCTAAGCATGATGAGGTGCCCTCAAGTTGGTGGATATGCATGGTCATTTCTTGAAAATTTTCAAGCTTTAAAATTTCAAATTTCAAATGTTTGACCATATTGTCTGCACTTTGCGTCCAGTCCTTTCCCAAATGGTCAGTTATATGATCATTGGAACACATCTTTGATCCTTACGTTCTAGTAAATTTGTCAGCTTTAGCTGTCTTTATGTTGTTCAAAACTCTCAAATAATAGTTCTTTGCTAGTTGGCTGAAGGCAAGAGTTGAGGATCCTTTCAGTATGCTAAAACATCACTATTCTTACCAAATGCAAAACAAGACGATAGAAAGGTATATATTCACTAGTAGAAGTTTTGGACTTTTAGTGGCAACAAGGTGTATATGTATTTCACCATTAGACAACACCAAAAGGTGTATGTGTAAATTGCTATGCTCAAAGAAGCATGTATGCATACATCCCTTTGTGATTTCAATTCTTACGACTCAAAGCGTCCATTTTCAACGAGTCAAAGATCAAACTATTTGTTGGTATTTCGATTATCATGGACTAAATCAAAATAGCTATTTAAATTGTCTGCATTTCTTATTTATTGTGAAATAGCATGTCAATTGGAAACATCCCCTCTACTCAGCAAGGGTAAGGTTGTGTACGTCCGACCCCCTTACCCTGCTCATGTGGGACCTTCTTTGAGGTGCTGAGGTAATGTTGGTGTGCTATTGAAAACTTGTCACTATGGTTTATTTCATATAAAATAAAATTCCGAGTTGAGGTTGAGGGTGATTTGCATTGTTTTCTTTTATGTTGTTTATCAATGTTATTGAATATATGTGTTCATTTTTGTCTCTATTGTTGATAGTTATTATAATTTATAATGAACTTATAATAATCATCATGTCGTCATGTTTTTTTTAAAATTATCATACAGGTTAAATACTGCCATGTTTCATCTGTTTGCACTCGGGGAATACATTACCGAGGCACTGAGCGTGGACCAGTTACATGTTTTCCTGATACTGATTTGTTGACTGCTAAGGAGCTCATGGAAGCAAAAGGAGTCAAGCAGTTGCCCGTTGTTAAACGAGGAAAGCTTAGAAAGGAAAGGAAGAGACGAGTTGTTGGACTTCTGCATTATGCAATCATCGAGAGTTGTCTCAAGTTAGTTTTAACTTGACCTTTTTCTTTTGTTTACTGCAACTTTATTAGATGTCACCTTTTAGCTGTACAAGATACTTGAATGACGAAGCGTTTTACAAGCTGTTGACTTTGAAACACAAACATTCACTAAGCACTAAGAAGGATAATGAGAAAGGTCCTAAAAGCTCCACTTTTCTGTTCTCCTCCCCTAATTGCAGTTTTAAACAGCATAGCATAGAAAATGAATCATGTAAGAGAGATTCTTCTGGTTAATAATTACTTGCTGCTTGAAGGGTATAATGATTGGGAAATTTATCCAGAGGGAGAGGAAGAGCATTAATCTTAGCACCTTTGGAATCAGCCAATTCATTCGAAACAAAGAAACCGATTTATTCTAAAGAAGTCAGTTAGTTCAATATCACCCCATACAATCACGCGAAGGTCATCCCACATTTTCTTGATAAGTTGGGAACTTCTGCAAAATATACTGCTGTTTCTGTAGAAGATTACTGACAATTTGAATTGCTGTGGCCCCATTAACACAAGCAGGCATTAGTCTCATAATGCACTGTTTCTATGCTTTTTCCAAACGGAACTGTATTCATGCTATCACAGGCACTACTACGTTTCCTCTCTTGCTTTTTCCCCCTTCATGTGGTAACATCCTAATTTGTTGTTGGGTCGAAGTGTCTAACCTTATGTGTGTCACTTCTGCAGAAAGGAAGTAGAACATCGGAAATCTGTATTCCGGCGAAATAGAGAAGAAGTGGAGGGAAATACTTCGGGCAGTCATTGAGTATATTTTGCATTTCTCGCCTTCATCTCTATCCAAATACAGTAAATGCTTGAATGGTGCAAATATTAGGTATAGTATTAATGCTTGAATGGTGCAAATATTAGGTATAGTATTTTTGATTAACGAGCTACAACTTATGCCTGTTATCCATTTCATCTTCTGCAACTGGCTTGCCCCGAGAACTGGAACACCCCACAAGCCCGGTTGCTTCCATGATCTTCAGAGTGGTGAAAGCTAGCGTCAAAGGCAAAGCTATCATTCTTTGTGCATGAAAATGGTATCACTCGTATCGTTGTGTTTTAATTATGTAACGTTAAGGTTTGCGGGAAAGCCTTTGAATTCATTGTATAATGCAGTGCTTAGTCCCCCCCAAATCTATATGTAAAAATTACCATTGTTGTTGTACCTCAACGTGATTCCCTATGGTTCGGAGGGATTTGATTGTAGCAAATTGCACACAAAACAAAGGAATCCTAAACTGTATTTATGCAAATTGTATTCCCTTCACGATACACCAAATTCAATCTTTTAAAATTTGTCCGGAGGGGAGAGAGAGATGATGGTGTCTAGGGGGCTATTTTAGGATTTTTAAGTTTAAGATTTGAAGACTTAATTTTTATTTAACAGCCGGGGTTAAGTTACAAAAGTTGCTTTGACAAAGGTGACTTAGTAATGGATGAAATATTACTAGCATCATCCTTGTGTATTATTTTCTGAATTAGTAAATTATTTGTTACATTTTGTGTATTGTTTGTTTGAAGTCATGTGACAATAAATGAACAAGTAATATTTGCTAAGAAAAATATAACTGTTAATTCCTTACTTTACAGAAATTTAAGAAAAGAACAGTATTCAGAAATCCTAGGAGATGTGGTTGAATATGGTTACTTTTTTCTTTTGCAATATTATTGCTGAAGCTTAGTTAAAAGTGCTATAGAAATATTAGCACATGAAGTTATTATTCAAAAAATTAATCATATTGCGTAAAGAATTGTTAAACGGAATATTGGTGATAAGATCTTCAAGAAAAATAAGAATAACTTTGGTTTACTCACTAAACTAGAGGTCAGAGTTGCAGATATCTTCTCTAAAGAATATTTTTCCCGAATATTTTTCTTTTTATTTGCAAAACTTACCCACTAATAAAAATTTGTTGCGTTAGAAACCAAACCAATGCGTGTTGGGTACGCATTTTTATTAAATAAATAATCAGTGAATATATTTCCCGAATATTTTTATTAAATATATTTCCCGAATATTTTTCTTTTTATTTGCAAAACTTACCCACTAATAAAAATTTGTTGCGTTAGAATTTGTTGCGTGTTGGGTACGCATTTTTATCTCTAAATAATCAGTGAATACGGGGGGGGGGGGGTCTAAGAATTTTTATTTCGGAGGTCCGAATTTGCATTCAGAAGTTGACCTGATTTTTTTTCGGTGCATCTTTTTTCTTTTAATGTAACATTTGAAGATATAGTGGATTAGACTTTGTGTGATGACCTGATTTTTTCTCAAAATAAATTCCACGTAAAAATAGTATGTCTTGTGGTTGTGCGCTTCTTAATTGGTCGCTTGTTTCATTTGAATGATTCTAAGAGGTCGAATTTCTAGCACGTAAAACCATATTCACGATGGTCACACATGTAATGCGAGTATCAATAAATAATTAAATACACTTGAGATGGTTTTTTTTTCGAAGTAAATATTGGATGGGTTTTTACGCTTATCCTTACTTTTGATCTTTAGTAGAAAAAAAACAGTCACCATTGTTGTGGACTTTTCAACCGTCCTTTGGACCATCTTTATCAGCGCCTGGGTATTTCTCGGACGTCTTGTTTTCTCTCTTAGCCATGTCAGCTTCTCTCTCCGCCACGTCAACATAAACCAACCTTCCAAATTTTCCTTAACCACACCTAAAAATATCCAAGACACCCTACATTCTCTCCCCTCCACGTCATTTGGGGATCAATTCTAGGTAAAAGTAAACACAAAAAATATTATTTTTTTTAAAATATAAACAAATAAAAACATATTTTTATAAAAAAATTAAAAATAAAATTTAAAACATTTTTTAACAATTTTAAAAAATATAAAAAAATAAACGAATCCGAAGGACCACGTGCCCCAAATTACCCCTTCCGAGGAAGAAACTTTATCGCCCTCCCTCCCGTTAAGGGAGGGCATTTTGGGGGCCCATTTCGGGGGCTCGAAAAAGAACGTCCGTTAACGGTGCTCTTACTTCTTTGAACGAGTACATATGAAATATGATTAACAAAACTGAAAATTAGCCACGTGCAAAAATAAATAAATCGGAAAGTCAGACCTATGAAAAGATATTTGTATCAGTTATATCAGTTATATAATGGGCAAAATAGGTATCCAAATAGAAACGATTCCAAATCCACTGTTATTTTGTAGAAGCCATGCATGCTAAATTTAAGGATTAGATTATGTTAGTCAAAGGAGATGCAATAATAATAAAAAATTTAAAGAAACAAATTTTAGTCTTTTGTTGTATACAGCAGCAACAATACATATGATAGTGACATATTTAGAATAAATCGAAGTTGTAAAAATAATAAGCAATAAGGTCAGAAGGCTTACTTAAAATGTGGCTACGTTATGGTCACGCTAACATACGTATAAACTTCCCAAATCAAACGGTTTGTTTAAAAAAAAACCAAAATATTTGCATTTGTTGAATATTTAATTGATTGGTTACGTGTGAACAGATTATGGCCAAACCACGATGGTCTGATTTTTAATCCAAAGTGTCAAAAATTTACAACTTTACGTTGACAACTCATTCCAATGACACATACATATGATGTATGGTACATGTTCTAGACAAATATCACATATGTGTGAGCTCATATACTATTGAGTGTATTAGTTCATGTTAAACGTATGCATTATTTTACAAAATTCATGTATTATATCATGGAGGGTTACGATTTTCACTAAAGATCTTTTGACAAAAACCGTCATTAATCTGCACCAAACCAGATAAGTAAGTTTGACAAATTTTAGTTCAACATCCAACGTTGGGAAATCTGACGGTTTCCATTGATTATCTGGAGTCAACAGTGTAATTTAAGAAGTAATGTATATAAGATAATAATAGTGTAACATGTGAGATCAATCGTTCTTGATTTACCGTTCCTTCTGCTACTCGAATGGAAAGACCACTATTAATAATAATAGTGTAATAACTATTAATGTCGTGCTAGTCAAACTCTATGTGCGATGCAATCTTATGATGCTGTAATTTGTACCATCTTCTGATAAGAATGTGTCAGGGGCGTCATCGTCATCTTTGTCCAAGTCTTTACTGAGGTTGTTCTCCTCTACGTCAGCGTCATCTTCAGAACACTCGTCGTCTGGCTTATGTACCTCCAAACCAAACACCAAGTCAATGTCTACGTAGACATAGACAAGCAAATTATGGACAAGTCTCTCTCTATATCCGGATAAATCAAAACATGTGAAAAAAGGGTTTACCTAAGAATTACATTGTAATAAATTTGTATATCTAGATATTTATGTGGATATATATGATCAAATACAGTAGATACATTTGAATACTTTTTGGAGTTGATAAGTAAACGAAGTAGCAAAAGAATAACACATGATATATGTCTAGATAAGTGATGATACAAGATAATTGTGTATTATTCAGCTATTTGATACATTCTGTGTGTGTCCAGACAAAAACAGTTATCAATGATACATTTTGTGGGAGAAGTAAAACAAAAAGGTTGGAACTTATTCAGTTGCTTACTTTTCCACCCATGTGATGGTGCAAACATGGAAGGTTTAGATGTTGGAGTTCAATTATGAACCCAAAAAGAAGCCCACCATTATTTTACGTAAATGATTTTAACTTTTATCTATCGAAAATAAATACAATCTTAAGACATGAAGATAGTATAAAAGAAAACTGAACGGGCAAAAACATACTGGTTTAGATTATTTACGCATATACCTTTTGTTTTTGCTAGGTAAGCTGTATTTATGCATATACTTGGAATCATTAAAGAGTCCCGCAACTACAATTTTCACTTCTAAAATTGGTAAAATCGTGATTTCAATTGAAACATGTATTGTTTATATAAATGAAAAATAAATTTAAAATAAATTGAAACACCTATTATTTATAGATTTTTTCAATTATATAAATGAAAAATAATTTTTAAATCACAAAATTCATCAACTTATATCATACTTGTCCATTGTAATAATTTTTTGTAGACTTTAGTTAATTTACCTTTTTTCTTTTGCAATATTATTGCTGAAGCTTAGTTAAAAGTGTTATAGTAATATTAGCACATGAAGTTATTCTTCGAAAGATATTATAATAATTAATCATATGCGTAAAGAATTGTTGAACGGAATATTGGTGATAAGATCTTCAAGAAAAATAAGAATAACTATGGTTTATTCCCTTAATTAGAGGTCAAATTTTCAGAGATTTTCTCTAGATCTTCAAATAAAATTCCCCAATATATTTTTATTTTTATTTGCAAAACTTACCCATGAATAAATGTTTGTTGTGTCAAAAACCATACCAACGTGGTGTTGGGTATGTGGCAAGTGCGGCTGCCCTTGCGAGGAACAAGTGCAACCGAGTTCGCGAAGATTTTTTTTTATTTCGGAGGTTTGAATATGCATTTCGAAGATAATCTGTTTACCTATTTATCTGTAACTTGATTTTGGTAGAATTTTTTCTATAATTTTTTTTCACGTAAGAATAACGTGTATTGTGCTTGTCGGCTTCTTAGTTACTTTGTTGTTGACTTTTCAACCCGTCCTTTACTCCTTTGAAAAAGTACACATGAAATATGAAATATAATTAACAATAAAACTGAAAATTATAAACTTGCAAGCCACGTGCAATAAATAAATAAATCGGAAAGTCACACCTATGGAAAGATATTTGTATGATAATTGTATCAGTTATATAAAAGGCAAAATAGGTATCGAAATAGAAACGATTCCAAATCCACCGTTATTTTGTAGAAGGCATGCATGATAAATATAAGGATTAGATTATATATGTTAGTCAAAGGTGATGCAATAATATTAAAGAATTAAAAGAAATAAATTTTAGTCTATTGTTGTCTACAGAAGCAACAAATCAATAATACATATGATAGTGACATCTGTAGAATAAATCGAAGTTGTAAAAATAATAAGCAATAAGGTCAAAAAGGCTTACTTAAAATGTGGATACGTTATGCTCACGTCAACACACGTATAAGCTTCCCAAATCAAACGGTTTGAGTAAAAGAACAAACCCCAAAAAAATTGCATTTGTTGAATATTTAATTGGTTACGTGTGAACATATTATAGCCAAACCACGATGGTATGGTTTTTAATCCATAATGCCAAAAAATTACAACTTTACGTTGATAACTCATTCCAATGACATATACATATGATACTTTTTTACGTTAGTTTAAACAAATATCACACAGGTCTAGTCGTATGGTAAATGTTCTAGACAATTATAACATATGTTTATTGGTTCATGTTAAAAGTCTTTGAACGTATGCATTATTTTACAAAATTCATGTATTATATCATGGAGGGTTACGATTTTCACTAAAGATCTTTTGACAAAAACCGTCATTAATCTGCACCAAACCAGATAAGTAAGTTTGACAAATTTTAGTTCAACATCCAACGTGGGGAAATCTGACGGTTTCCCTTGATTATCTGGAGTCAACGGTGTAATTTAAGAAGTTATGTATATAAGATAATAATAGTGTAACATGTGAGATCGATCATTCTTGATTTTTACCCGTTCCTTCTGCTACTCGAATGGAAAGACCACTATTATTAATAATAGTGTAATAATTATTAATGCCGTGCGTATAATAGTCAAACTCTATGTGCGATGCAATCTTATGATGCTGTAATTTGTGCGTATAAAAGGCTTAGAGCTTTATATTTGATGGTCGGTGGAGAATGAATACATTATCTTCCCAAAATTTTAAGACCTGCTCCACTTTATCAAAGGTTGTCATGACAAATTTAAGTATCCCTCCCCTCGCTAACCTTGAGAAAGTCGTTTGATGTCCATCCGATTTATTAATTGGATTGTGTCTCGTCTCTCGTACTTATCGTTTGGTTTTTGTGTGTCGAACACATAATGTGCAATTTGCGACATCGGTCTTAGATTTTTAACATTTTTATCTAATTCATGGATTTTTTACTTCACCTAATTCACGAAGACTCTTAATTTTTTTTATCTCTTTCTATTTGAATACTTTAGATTATATCCTTACAAACTTCGACCAAATAATATCCAACATAGGGCGTAATTTAAACTTATTTTTATTTTTCCACAAAACCCCAAACAATTACAAATCGACCCTCCAAAGTCGAAACCGATGCTGAGCACTCTCTCCCGCCGCCTTCCTCGCCCTCGCCGGTCCATATCCGGCGCCGGCGAGGTCATCCTCCGGCAAGTCTCGGTGTGGAGCTTCGGAGATAACAGCCAGGGTGCGCTGGGCCTCCCCTCGCCCCCATACGAAGCCTTCGAGCCGGAAAAGGTCGAAGCTTTGCCGTCCGACGTCGTGAGCGTGGCTGCCGGGCACTACCACTCCCTTGCCGTCACCGCCGCCGGGGAGGTCTGGGCGTGGGGGAGGAACGACGAGGGGCAGCTCGGTAGAGGCGTCGGTTCTCCAAGGTGATTGCGCTCTTCTCGCACTTGTGGTTTTAGGGTTTGAATGGAGAATTTCGTCTTTTTTTGGGTAAATGTGGACTTAATTTCGATTATCATTGGATCTAAGATCACTTATTGGTATCGGCCACAATCTAGTGTGTGATTCGTTGCATTTTGTGTTAGAGCTTCTCGGGTCATTAATTGGATCTTTTGACTAATAGTTACCAGTGTTTTTATAAAACCTATATAACCTCTTTATTTTGGCCAGTCCTGATTATTTCTGCCAGTGTTTATGCATTTTAGTTTATTTTATGAAATTTTCTGTAATTTCACTTATTTACTGGTATAACTTTTTTTAAATTTTTTATATGTGTTGTATATTTTAAGTTATTGTTCATTTGTTTGTAATTTTTATATTATTAATATGACAATAATTTTAACAATTTAAATCTTGAACTGCATCTTGACAATATTGAATCTATCTTACGCAGTCGCCTTCCGCATGAGGACCTTATACCGCAATCCTAAGCATTGCTCTGCATTTTTCATCCCGAAGGAGCATTAGTTATAATGTTGGTGATGAGTACGGATGTCTTTAGAGGCAATTTGAAAAGTAAATGATTTCCCTAACAAGATTTTTTAGAAAACCTGAACCTCCAATAGGCACAACATAATAACTGAGCCCATAGATCAAGAATTAACAATGATAACTTTGGTAAGTTGGCTTTTATCCAAAGGGAATTAAGATTGGAGAGTAGCGGAAGGGTCATTCATATGATCCGTGAGTTGAGGATTCAGGCAGTATGATCCCTTTTCTGGTATCTTGCATTCATTTAATTTGGTTTCTTATAGAGTTATAGTGTAATCTTGTTGTACTTCAGGATTTTGGTTTATGCCGACCATTTCTATAATTGGGAAATGTTATATTTTTTATAAAACACTGAAATCACACATCTTTCTATTTTGGCAAACTAACAGTGTATTTCATATTTGGTTTTCCGTGATCCTTGCTTGTGTATGAATTTCTGCATGTTTGTTTTTTGTTGTATCATTTTTTCATATTTGATGGTGGGCCACATGGTGATGAAAATGGCCTTGATGCTAAGCTAGAAGTTTGTGACCACTGACAATCCCCAATCCTCTTTGTAAAAGGCAATGGAAAAATACATATACCCCTTCCCACAATCCACAATCCTTGTGCATGATGCAGTTACCCTTCCATTTTTAACGTGTTTATTTCTTTTTGATTTGTATACAAACAGATTTGGTGTATTTATTTCCTTCGGATCTGCATCTAGACATATATGTTCTTCCCTTTTAGTTCAAAGCACTACTCGCCACCCTTGGGCTTAGGCCTGTAAACGGGTCGGGTCAGGTTTTTGCCCAACCACTACCTGACCCACCTAAAATAAATGGATAATCGGGCTGGGGCGGGACGGGTAAAAAAATTCGATCTGCTACCCGATCCGTTTAAGGTCGGATAAACTGATACTCGGGGCCGGGCGTGGTGGATAAACGAATAAATGGATAAAACTTGTATTTTTTATTTCTACTCATTTGCTATCAAAACATTCATACAAAACAATACCTGGTAATCACCAATAACACAAAATCACCAACAATACATGGTAATCTGAATTTCTAACACCAATCAATCAACACCAATCACCAATAACACAAAATAACAAAATAACTAGAAACATAAAACATTCATTCAACCGGGTTTAGGTATATATTAAATTATTAATATTTCATGACGACTCTTAATTTTTTTATCACTTTCTATTTGAATACTTTAGATTATATCCTTACAAATTTCGACCAAATAATATCCAACATAGGGCGTAATTTAAACTTATTTTTATTTTTCCACAAAACCCCAAACAATTACAAATCGACCCTCCAAAGTCGAAACCGATGCTGAGCACTCTCTCCCGCCGCCTTCCACGCCGTCGCCGGTCCATATCCGGCGCCGGTGAGGTCATCCTCCGGAAAGTCTCGGTGTGGAGCTTCGGAGATAACAGCCAGGGTGCGCTGGGCCTCCCCTCGCCCCCATACGAAGCCTTCGAGCCGGAAAAGGTCGAAGCTTTGCCGTCCAACGTCGTAAGCGTGGCCGCCGGGGCAGCTCGGTAGAGGCGTCGGTTCTCCAAGGTGATTGCGCTCTTCTCGTCTGTTTTTTTAGGTAAATGTGGACTTAATTTCAATTATCATTGGATCTAAGATTGGTATCGGCCACAATGTTAGAGCTTGTCGGGTCATTAATTGAATCTTTTGACTAATAGTTACCAGTGTTTTTATAAAACCTGTAAGCCGAAACATTCAATCCATAACCTCTTTATTTTGGCCAGTCCTGATTATTTCTGCCAATGCATTTTGGTATTTTATGAATTTTTCTGTAATTTTTTCTAGTATAATTTCACTTATTTGCTGGTATAATTTAACTTTTTTTTATTTGTTATTGGTGTTAAAGATTTGAAGTTATTGTTCATTTATCAAAGTGACGCTCAACGAAAACAATTTGAAAATTGATGGTAAAGAATTTAGAATCACAGTAAATAATGTAAAAGTGTATAACTTAGAGACCTAAATAACAGTGTCGGATGTATAACTAAATTATACACGAAAGTAATAAATCGATGGTAAATCACTTATTAACATGTGCGGGCAGGGTATGTAGGTCCAAGTTAGATGTGCGGTACTTCGTAGTGAACATGTGCAAGACTTGTGGTGAATGTTGATTACCAGTAGATATCCTTCTAGTATAGGGTCAGACTGCTAGGAAGGCTAGGTTTTGAGTTGGATACTTGAATTTTTAGGGTTTGGTTTCACACCGTGGCAAAAGCAAAGAAGTAACCATGAGCAGTAGATAGTTTTTTTATGCAATTTATTTATCTTCAATGTTTTTTGCAATTTCACCTCTTACATTTAAGTTCTAATAGAACAATTGACAAAAAAAAAATAAAAAAAATAAAGCCATAATAAGCTGTTGAAACATGACATTTTTATTAGCTTTCGTTTTTCACTTTATTGGAGGCATTCAATAGTTTATCTATGATTAATCTTCGGTGATGCGTTCGAATTTATCATATTGATGTATTTTGTTGTAGGAAAAGAATTCCTTGCAAGACATTTTGTGACATCCACGTTAGAAAGATCCATCGTGTAATGACAAAATTTATGTGCATTGTGTGTAAGTGTATTTGATGCTGATGGCTTTGATTTGTAGTTGCATAACTGGGAGCTTATGATACCTATAATTGACAGGTTTGTTTGTAGATCAAATTCAAATTTTGCATTGATTCTCAGGCATTTATCTCTTCTTTTACTAAAATAGTGGGTTTACCATGTTTGATTCTGAGTAAACAAAAGCTCTCTATTTTTATAAAAAATGAACCAACCGACATTTTGGTGAGTTTTCTTTGAATGTGGGTTTCTGAAAGTACTGTGTATGAAGCAAATGCTAATTGTCGTTGAAACTTAACAAAATTGCTGTTCTACTGTAATCTTTAGGTATCCTTTGGTTGGGGCCATCCAGTAGCTCGAACTAGTGATGGAAAATTATTTGGTTGGGGTTTCTCTGAAGAAGGTAGACTAGGACAGATGGGAGAAGAATCACTGCAGACCCTTTTATCACCACCATCCAACTCTATAAAGATCACGTCTTCTCAAAGCATAAATTCACTTATCAAAATGGATATGCCTATTATATGGGACCCGTGTATTTTCCAAGAGCTGAAATCAGTTGAAGTTTCAGACGTGACATGTGGGCTTGACCATAGCTTGGTACTTTGTTGTGAGCATTTCTTCTCTTACAGCTTTATAGAAAAATGAGATTGATTTCATAAAGAATCTTTTTCCTCTAAAACAAGGTTTTGTTTCCAGGTGATGGGACAATTCTAAGTTCTGGTAACAACATATATGGTCAGCTGGGAAGGACAGGAGACGGATCAAAATTGCAGCCAATTGATACAACCTTCCAGCCTCTATCCGTATCAGCAGGCCTTGGTCATTCATTGGCAATATGCAAGATTGCTTCCAGTGACTCCCCAGAAGGTGTCACTGGAGTTGCTACGTGGGGTTGGAACTGGGGACATCAGCTTGGACGCGAGGGACCAGATGACTGCCCCACAATTATCAATGGCTTAAGAAGAGAAACAATAGCTTCGGCCTCAGGTGGAAGAGCCCATTCAATTGCTCTGAGTGCAAATGGTAAAGTGTGGACATGGGGTTCTGGTAGGAACGGTCGACTAGGCTTGGGCTCCTCTACCGGCGAAATAGAACCAACTATGGTGGAATGCTTGGATGGCGTTAAGGTTCTACAAACGGTTTCAGGTTATGACCATAATCTTCTTCTTGTGTATTAGAATGGGTAAATGAGCACAACAATTTTCTTTGCCAAGCTACGTCAGATGAGCTTATAGTAGATAAAAATCAGGCTATGTGGATGGAAATTGGCAAAATAGTCTCAATAAATGATAGCACGTAGTTGACAATTTTACAATTACATGTTATCTTATTTATATAAAAAATGACGATAAAAAGAGAACCAAACTACTATGTTCATTCTGTACTAAGCTAAACAGTCTGCAAATAAATGACATCTTTGTGATTGCCATCTTTGAAAGTTGATTGCATGCTCCTCCACATTTCTGCCAGCCATTTGCGTCATTTCTAAAACAGCTGCAATCAACAACAGAAGGAAAATGCACAAAAATGTCTTACATCTGAACGTTTAAATTATCTACTTGCTTGAGAAATATGGATAAGCTGGTCCGGCTCTACACACCAAAATGTTGGTTTCATTTACCATTTCGTCAGGTGGGTCTCCTCCCCTTGGCATCATAAAACTTCGGATTACTTACCTGCTGCTGATGATCCGACTGCTGGGGCTGTTGCTGCCATTCCGGATGCTGTGAAGGTCGCTGCTGCTGCCAATCCGGCTGCTGCAGCTGTTCTGATTGTTGGGGCTGCTGTGGCTGATTAGGGTGCTCTGGTGGTGGTTTCTGCTGACCCGACTGCTGGGGCTGCCGTGGCCAATTCACATGCAGTGGACGTGGCTCCTGCTGATCCAACTGGAGGAGCTGCTGAGGCCAAACCGGTTGCTGTGCCAGTGGCTGTCCGAAATTGGAATCGTAATGGGGAAGCATATTCATCCTGACTGGGGGCAGCAGTCCTGCCATGCTAACATCATTCATCATTGGATAGTCCAGACCATATAAGTTTGGGGAAGGACCTAGGGAACCCAGCTGCTGCATGCTGTTTAATCCAAAAGGACCATAGTTTGTCAGATCACCTAACACATTGATAGAGCTAAAACTTCCTGGGAATTGTCCAAAATTAGCCATCGGAATGCTGTTAGAATGGCCAGTTGGGTTTGGATTCATGTTTGACCCTTCAACGTTCGGATGACCGCTATTCTTTGCTGCTGGACGAGGGTGGTTGTGCTTTCCTTCGTATGTATTCCACACTGCTTCGTGGTTGTTGGGTGACCTCTCGATGTGCTTGCGGACATGACATCCTGGGGTTGTGCACTTATAGTAACTTCTGCAACAATGAAAGGCAAACTTTCAGACTTCCATAGAAGTGATGTCAGAGTCCTTGTACAAATTGTGACAAGCATCTTATCACATATGAACATAAATTTCACCTTGGGTTAGGATTGCCCTTGACAACCTTCTGTCCGTATTTCCGCCAGCAATAACCATCCTCCACTATGTCCATCTTGGACTCAACTTGAATTATGACTTTCGACACGTCCATCGAATCATCTTCATGCCTCCTAAACATTAGAATCGAACAGAGTTAAGATACAAGCATCTGAAGTTGCAGAATTATGGCCCATTTAGGTACTCACCTCTTCCTCGACTCCGCACCTCCAGCCTTTTCATCTAAGGTCAGGGTAGTGATGCCCTCCTCACCATTCTCCTTAATGCTGGACTCTGTATTGAAAACTGTTGTATCACAATCAAACTCTAAACGAGACATGTATCGTAAACTGATAGTGGTAGATGCATTACCATTGTTGTTATCAGAGGGAGCATTGAATGGCACAGTATTCCCCGAATTGGCAGCGGATTTCTTAGTATCAGACCCATGGTTGTGGATGCCATTGTACTCTACTCTCACAACACGGCCGTCTTTGCCTTTGTGTTCCACATGTTTCTTCACTGTGCACTTATCATGGGTACATTTGTAGTAACTCCGAGGGCATGCATTTTTTTTCACTTCCTTCTCACCATATTTCCTCCAATTATGTCCGTCGTCTGGTGGTCGTTTGCTGACCTTACGTGCTGAAGCATTTTGTTTTGACCTTTTTGTTTTTGTTCCGTTGGTGGGCAGAACTGGATCTTCCTCACCAGCACCAATATCAGAAGGCTTCTGATCGTCATTGTTATCTGTTGACCCTAAAAGTTGCTGGCTTGTGGGATGATAACCTGAAGTTCCTCCATCCACTTTCGGGCTCATGGGGAAAAAACCGGAACTTCCTACTTCTTGTTTATCTGATTTGTCTCTGATGCGTAGAGCCTCGTCTTGGCGATTGGTAAGCTTTGACTGCAAGGGGAAATGTCATTAGAACGTAGTAAACGACATTTTACAATAAGACTTGGAAGTTGGAACAAGTTGAGCTAAAAACAATCCTAACCGTGATGAATTATTCACTGAAGACAGCGACGTTGAATAATTAGATTTTAAGGACGAGCTTAACATAATAATTCCGACAATTAAAACATCAAAGGAATGAGATTTATGTTCTCTACATGTACATGTATGAGAGGATTAGATAAGAATATTTTTCTTGCTGAAATAGAATGAGTTTTGTGTAGATGAGAATCGTAATCTTCGGTACATGATTAATTGTAATGTTATAATTGCTGAAATCGAGGGTGTATAATGTTGAACTACATAACATCATTGTGTTAAACAAGGTTAATTATAGTGCAACAATGGTAATACGTGGATCATTAAGGGTCACCACACCTTTTCATCTTAAGTTGATGAAAGTGAAGGACAAATGACAGAGTGGGTTTCAGATATCCACCACAACTAGTACTTCCAGTTCAGCATTCAAACTATAGAGAGAGGAATTATATATCAAGAAAGTTGTGAAGTGAATTACTTACCTTCTGAAACGCAGGCAGCAAACATGATGACCCTGTTTCATGCTTCGAGTTGTCGATAAGTAGGTTGTTTTGATCAAAATTTTCAGGTTGCTCGTCGATGCCCATTCCAGGTATATCTGGCATTAAAAATTCAGAGACGGCTTGTGCGGAAGGAAAATCTTCTGTTCTAGGAAATTCTTGATGCTGCAAAGACATTATATTCCAACAAAATAACTGTTTTGCGAAAACTATAATACGGGTACAATATGAGTATAGGATGCTCGTCCTACTTAATTTGTTGCTAAAGGAACTGCAATCCATAATGTAATTTGTTGCTGATTTCTCCTACAGTTCGTTAGTATAGTTTTAAATTATACTTTTCCTATTTCTGTATTCTATGCAAGCCAATTTAGCCAAATCACTAGTGTTATTTACTCATCATATTTTTAGGAAAAAAGTTATCATGTGTGGTAATGTGTCACATAATAAATGGAGTACTAACATGGTTGTCATAATTGCTCAAGAAGTCGGTATCGGATTGCGAATTGTATAATTGAGCGTCTGAGAAATTAGAATTGTAGCTCAGATATCCATCCACTGAAGTATTGTTACATGGGGGAGCATTATCAAAACTATTTCCATCCGGCAAAGTTGGAGATTCCGGTTGGTGGGCACTAACCCCCTCTGCTTCCTTCTTGGGAGAATGAGGGTCATCAATTGCAGTGAAAAGATTATCAAAATCGTCAAAATCGAAACAACCCAGGAAATCTGTTGGAGGGAGATGAGCAGCCATTTTGCAGAACAATCAACAGACCTGACAATCCCACAAGAAAAGGCAATCACAAACCAAATAACTCGTTTTTTTGGTTCACTAATGAAACTCACCACAGAATTTAGCACCAAGAAGAGAAAAATAAACCAAAACCCTGAAGAGGGTTCTATAAAATCACAAAAATTATGAATAAAATACATAAAAGATACAGAAATAAAAGGTAAACAATGCTAGAGAAGTAGAGTTCTTTTTATATGAACACTTTCATCACAAGGAGTTGGTTCTTGATTGGGCCTGTTTATGGACAAGAAGAAGAATAAAGCAAAAACCTGAAGAGAATTTTATATAATCAACAAAACCAACGAAAAAAAAACATACACAAAAATAAAGGGTGAAAAATGCTAGAGAAGAAGAAAACTGTCTTATTATATGAACTCTTTCATGATTTCATCACAGGTTTGTGATTGTTGTTTATGGACAAGAAGAATAAGAAGCCAAAAACCTGAAATGGGTTTTGTGAGATCACAAAACCCACAAAAGGATCAAAAAGAAAAACTTCAAAAAACACAAAAAAGTGAGAAATGCTAGAGAAGAATACTTCTTTTGAAGTCCTCCACCCTATGCAGTTCGTTTGTGAATTGATTATGTACAAGGAGAAGAAGAAAAAACATTTTTTTTGTTGAAGAGATCTCTCAATGCCATGGAGAGGAGCCAAAGCAAAGAGAGATTTTTTTTTGGTGATGGATAGTTTGTAGTTTGTACGTAGGATTTCAGTTCATATAGTTGGCCATGTGGGCCCCAGCTAGCAGAACTTTTGGATCTTAAGCGCCGTCATTTTTTTCTCTCTCTCTCGAATATAGATTCTTGATTTTTGTTTTGTTTTTCGACGTAAAATAATGTGCTGTCAATCTATTTTTAGTATGATATATATAACTTTCAGGAGATTAGCACAAGTGTAGGTTGCGAGTTGAGATGATCCGGATTAAGTTCTGTAAATGTACGTCAAGCGTTTATAAGACGGATGAATATTTTCTGTGAATCATTAAGATACAAAAGATTTTTTTAAAATATTCGAAGAGTGTGTATTCACGGATAACCGCGTACTCTTTCTAGATCCTTCAAAAGTTTTGAATTTGTGAGATTTTTTCTTGTTTGGTAAATAGAATATATTTTGCATAAATAAATTTGTCGGCCTGAATCACAAATAGGGTGTTCTTGTTCAATATGTGTTCGAATAATGCCTATTACTTTTGATTTTGTTCCTGTTTGTTAAATTTTATTTGTTCTTTAATTCATCAGATTGTTGTAAGCTTGTTTCATAAACGAAATGAACACAAAACTTGGAACTCGTTCATTTTATTTTAGTTTGTAATATACTAATATGTAAGATGTACATGAGTATAAATTAATTGTTTTCCAAATTGAAAACATGGATATTATAATAGTCTGATCATTCACCTAGTAGCATAGCATACACTAATTACGGTAGTGAATATGATGAATATAGTGTGATTTTATTAGTAATTTATATATCTTTTCATTTATGTGTACGTATATTCCATACAATTATCAAATCGAACCGAACTATTAAAGAACAAAGTGATATTATACTATCAGTTCATTTTCAGTTCGTTATTTATTGAGCCAGAAAGCAGAGCTTGTTATTGGTTCGCTAGGTTTAAGCTGAACTTGTTGAGCACAAATCGAATCGAACTCGAGCTTGTTATTAGTTACAAGCAGGGGTGTCAGCGGATCGACTATATGTATATCCATATTCGTATCCGCATGAAATTTACGAATTCGGATATGGATACGGATTGTTTGCGAATATGAAAAGTCTATATCCATTCAGATATTTGACGGATTCGATACGGATACGGATAATATCCGCATCCGTAAACATAATTTCCCCCCACTTTGTAACATTTTTCATTTTCATGTAGACAAATTCTTATACATAGTCACATTTATAACTTTATTTGATTTCAAATATTAATTTATTTTATCTTAACTTCTAACTCCATATTCTGAAAATGATAACGATATTCAATGCTTGAATAAATATGATCAGTAGATGTATTTTTATTTGAATAAATAAATTTAAATTATATATTCAAAATATAATCACACATTGTTGAAATATGAATACTTCTAGGTATAATAATGTATTGTATAAGTATATGATACAAATATGGATACAAATCTTATAATACAAATATTTAATCTCGGATCGGATGTTATTCAGATCGGATGTATCAATATCCATATTCGCATTCGCATGTCCCGAATATTACACGAATCGAATATTATTCGGATTGAATATTGTTCGGACCGAATATTTTTCGAACCGGACGCGAACGAATTTCCGAATTTCGAACGTCCATTGACACCCCTACTTACAAGTATGATGCTCTTTTGGGCTTATCCTTCCAAGAGGGTTATCATGTATGTAGTGTTAATGTGTTTGGATTAATTATTTATTAAGAAAATACATTAAATATATGGGTGGATTGTTTGGTGCCACTAACAATTAACGAAATTGACTTTATGTCATTTGAAAGTAACTATTTGGCATAATGCCATAGAAAAATTAAAAAACTTGTCCTAATTCCATTACATTTTTCTTAATGTCATTACATTAGTAAGCATTTGTTAACCGTTAACTTTTCTATTAACGTCCATTAGATATATTTATTGAAGATTTTGCAGAAAAAACCCTGATTAAACCGAGAATTTCTAAATTTCTAAATTTCGTTAAATTTTGCAAACAATCACTCATATAATTTATCTAAACTCTCTCTTATCTCTCTCTCTTTCCCCTCTTATCTTTTTTTTCATTAAGCTTAATGACTCAGTTACTTAACTAATGAAATTCGATAGTTTTTTATATTTTAATACAAAATAATTAATTATTTTTGATAAAAATACATTTTCTAAATAAATCATTGAGTGGTTCAAAGAAGGAGATAGAAATATATACTAGAAAGGTGGACCATAAATAAAGAAGTTCAACTGCTCATTCTCTCCTTGAAAGTGACAAGTATATAAGGTGATGGTCAGAAGCTTCATCACGATGGTATTGATTATTGTAGCAAGTTACTCACTTCTAGTCAAAGAACTGAGGATGATGATAGAAAACGGATGATGACAATAATAGCATCGTTAACATTGCCTGGGTAGTTTTCGGGCGTCCTACACGTCAGTTTCTCTTTCCGTTACGTCAGCTCAAATCAACCCCTTCTAAATTTTTCTTAACCACACCCAGAAACAACTAAAACGCCTTACATTCTCTCCCCTACACGTCATTTCGGGATCAATTCTAGGCAAAACACGAAAAATTGTCAAACAATTCTAGAAAATATAAATAAATAAAAAGTTATTTTCATAAAATTATATTTGAAAAAACGATTTTAAATGATTTTTAAAATATTTTTGAAAACAAAAAAAACAAAAAAGGAACCAATGGGGGACCACGTGGTCCCATCCGGGCGCGCCCTCCGGTTAAGAGAGGGCAGCTCAGGCGTCTTTTCCGGACACCCGAGTGTAGAGCCCCCATTAAGAATGCTCCGACAATATTCTTATCACACCTACTGAACAGGAAATCAAAGAAGCTGCGTTTAGTGGACCTGATGGGTAATGGGAGTTTTTATCAGAAAAAAATTGGGATGTTGTGAAAGATTAGGTTATTGCTGTTGTGACCCAATTCTTCTCCACCGAAGTCTCCCCACAGAAATGAAAACTACCTTCGTTGCCATGGTACCTAAAAAACGCACTCCTAAGGATTTGAAGGATCTTAGACCTATCAGTTTATGTAGAGTTCGCTACAAAATCATATCTAAGGTGATTACTAGGAGGCTGACTCAACTTCTCCCCACGAATGTATCTAAGGAACATGGAGGATTTGTGAAGGGGAGGCACGTTGAAGATAATATTTCTTTGGTTCATGAACTTATGCAATATTTGGGTGACAAGACTCATGGAGCTAATGTTGTCATTAAGCTGGATATGGAAAAAACTTTAGATAGAATTGAACGAGGGATTTCTGTTTATTGTTTTGAGGAGGTTTGGGTTCAGTGATGAAGTGATCAGAATGACTGAAGCTTGTGTTAGAAACAACAACTTGTCTCTTCTCCTTCACGTATCTTCTGCTACGGGGGGCTTAGGCAGGGGATGAACTCCACCCCTCCTCCCCCCGCGCATTAAACAAAGATTAAATTCCAAATTAAAATATTCTAGTCCTACGTTGCCTTAGGAAATATTACATTACCTTACGATAAATGAGAAAATACAAATATAATACGTAGTACCTATAAACTAGAAAATACATTAATAAAAGAAACTACATATAACCATTGGATTTTGCCCAGTCCATGAGTTTCTCTATCATTTTTTTATCCTTCTCCGTCAGATTTTCTTTTCTCATCAAAGAGTGTAGTATGTCGATCTTTTTTTTCCGAGATGCATTCGAAATTTCTATTCTACGCGTTCGTCCTCCGTCTTCAAGTCATCTTCTCTAACTTTTGGCGTTTTATGCAATTTGAACAACAAGTTCAAATACTTTGGGGGTTAGTATCGGCCCTTAATGAACTTTTACCCTTTTTTTGCCTTCTTCACACCTTCCGAACGTATGACTGGTTCTGACGTCATTTCCTCCTGCGTCAGCGCTGAGTGGCCCATAGAGTCATCAATGCTCTTTCTTTTCCCGACACTCCCTGTTTGGGGAGTATTTTCAACTTGTATTTCCGGGGATGCGACATATTCATCGCGTGCAACACTCACCGTATTTTCTTTAGAGATAATAGGCTCTCATTTGGGGTACCTGCGCAACATGACCCAGACATCAAAGTAAAGAAATTTGGACCTATGAGCTCGTAGATCATGTGAGCTTGCTGGACGACATCATCGTCATTGGTACGACTATGTTTCCGTCGCAACGCCTCATCGAAGCACCCGACACACTTGCTAACAAACTGTGCAATCCTCCTCCACCGTCCCTTTAAACGATTCTTCATTTCGCACGAGGAGCTTCGTGTCTTCGATTGACTCGTCGTAAGCATGTTTCACTATGGTCCATAACGATTTGGACCTTTGGTTTGTCCCCACTTTCGCATCACAGCTTACTTGCATATATGCCGAGACGAGCCTCTCGTCCTCTGACGTGGACGACGACTTCAGCTTGTTGGTGTTGGCAGTTTGTCGTGGTTGTTGACTCTTCGAAGGGTCAATTTCATCCTCATCCTGCACATCTTGTGTAGTCTTTGCTACATTCGCACTCTTTCTCTGTTTAATGAGGTTAATGGTGCTCGATATGATATGTGATACTATCTTACAGATGATATTTATCCAAAATGGGTCTCATTCATCCAATTCATCGTTCTTCCTCAAACCTCGAAGGACATGTTATTTGCTCAAGTCCAGGAGGCAACGTGTAAAGATGTGGAACGCGCTTTCGGATATTGCAAGCAAGGTTCGTGATCGTGAGAAAGCCGACTCTTGCATGTAGTAAGGACGTACTTAACAAATAATGGCAGCTTGCATCATAATGCATAATATGATAGTGGAGGACGAACACGACTGTTACGCCAATTTCGGAGATATAAAAGAATTTATCGAAGATCAGCATGGAAGTTTTGAGGAGGAATCGTTGCCATGTTCCACCAATCGTATCGTGGATATTAACCAGTATTTGGTCAATACAGATAGAGTGCGTGACCAGCAGAAACGTTTGAGTCTCAAATTCGATTTAATCGAGAATACATGACAACGCTATGGAGGAAATGCGGATTGACAATGTCTTATTGTATTTTTTATTGTAATATTTTGGATTCTAGTTAATGTAATGTGTGTTGTGGTTTCTTAATTTTTAATAATTTTTTTGTAATTTAATATTAATTACTAATTATTATCGAGTTAATTAATTAAGTATAGTAATTACAATTATAATTTTTTAATGTAATTTGCTAAATTTGGCGAAAGAATTTAAAAAGAAAAAAAGAAATGATATGGAGGAAAGATAATGCATGGTGTTTGAGGGGTTTCAGGACATGGTTAATGGAGTTTTGGGGGTGGGTGAGCTGGTATGACGTGGTAGAGAGAGAAACTGACGTGACAGAGAGAGAAACTAAGGCGCCCAGGGGTAGCTCATGTGCTGTTATTGATGGCCTAAGAGGAGGGTATGGGTGGTTGTATGATTTGTCCGTTGGACTATGGACATGCACTATTTTTCTTTTCTTTTTTTTAGAAAATAAAATAGTAACCCATGCCTCATATTACGTGCATGCTTAAAATCAACAAATTTGTTTGATTTTTTTATTTAATGGTGTTGACACAAAATAAAATATATACATCTCAAATGACCAAAAAATATTCTAATAATTATCAACCGATTGCCATCCCAATTTGAAACTATATTGAAATTGGAACTCTATTGAAATAAGACTAAGCAACAACATCAAAATGAACATTAAGGAATCATTAATCTTTTGATATATGTTTATTAGTCTAAACATGGAAATATAGTCAAAACATAAAGAAATGTGAAATTTCACAATATTCAAAGAAGAAAATGAAAATTTTCCATTGAGAAAACAGAATAATAATTACAAAGCCATGCACATCCAACGTTAATAACTTCTATACATGCAACATGCTGTGTTGAATAGGCACGTGTAAGTTTCCATGCATAAATATTTGAAAGATTAAAGTCCTCAACTAACTCTCCATTATTATACATAAACAAATATGGATGAATATGGTCAACAATATATGAACATGACTTGTAACAATGTTTTCATACGAAAGCATCAAAACCCAAACGTGGCAACATGTGGCAACCGTTCCACACGATCATACCCATAATCTCACCCATCATCACACGTTCTCCTCCCACTTCTATTTTCTCTTCCTCTATAAAAGAACACAAAGACATATACCAAAAAAAAAAAGAGAAGAGGATATACGTTCAACTCCAAACACATATACACATAATTCCATACACAACACCAAACACACAATACACATACACAACTCCACACACATACAACTCTACACACACATCACAATCCCGACAACTCCTGCAGTGACTACAACGCTATCGCCCGCGAAGACTTCGACAGACTCCGGGTAACATACAACATCGACGACAACTTGACGGCTCCGGACATACGTCTTCGACAACTCCGGATAACATACAACGTCGACGACAACTTGACGGCTCCGGACATACGTCTTCGACAACTCCGGTTAACATATAACGTTGACAATAATTCGACAACTCCGGCTTCATCAACAATTCCGTTGCAACTCCGGCAAGTGCAACATTAGTACCGGCGTTTGCTTCATCAAAATAATAATAACAATAATAATTAAACTAAATGTGCACGGGTGGCCACACCCTTGGGGATTCGTACCCATCCGTGTACTTAACAACCGTTCCGGCCTCCTCCTTTTAAGGAATCGAACCCGGACGGTCGCCCGTTTAGCCAAACGGCCACCTCCCTTGGGGAATCGTACCCGTTTGGCTTGGGAAAAATACGTCATTCCGGCCTCTTCCTTTTTGAAGGATCGAACCCGGTTTGATCGACTATAATTTGACAAAAAATAAGAGAACGCCGGAAGGCTGCCGAAATTTAGCCATAACCAAATAAATACAATGGTTCTAAGTTTGCTAATAAAAAAAAAATAATAACCAAAAACCACATCAAATCAAATCGGCATATATCAACATATATAATAGGTCACTATTGCAATATTATGGTTCCATATGGACCCAATATGAACAGTAAAATTAAACAAAGTAACTGACCCAGGCAAGTTTTCAAGATCAAAACTTGTTACTCCCATAAACATAAATATTAATGGGAGGAAACCAAAAAAATTAATGTTGAAACCTATATTCAATTGGATTTGGTTCACTCGACTAATGGAAAATTTGAGTAACCGAAAGAAACATGTGAAATGTTATTTTTAATTGGTGAATCAAGTCTGGAAGCTCATCAGACATAAATTAAAACACTACTTAGAAATCAACATCTTGGTTTCTTAAGATTCAAACACCATCATGTGTTCTGGAACATTGCATAATCCTGCCAATGTCGTTTATAAATATCAAGTTAAATACGATTATATTGTCAACATATGTGGGTTTACTTTATGTTGAAAGGTGAATTCTTCCATATCCTAAGTAGCCTTCAAACTTGGAAGACATCCAGATCGGAATCTGAGATCGATTGAATTCCTCTTTGGATTTTGTTATAAGAATCAAGAGGATAATATAATATATACATATATATATAAAATAATACAATGAGAAGAATTAAAATAGGACAGGAAACTAGTAGCATTTCCTTAACATACATATACGTGCATGGAGTCATGCATTTCAGCGTGCAAGTGGGATCCTTTTGCATATTTAGTCCAAGCCAGATTCAACTAAATGCAAATCTCCATGTAAGACAATCCATAGGAAAAGGACACCACCACAATAACACAATGATGAAATTACAAATAGTCCCTTAAATGGACGAATCACAAATCCACCCCTAAACGTGGATAATTTCAACAATATATGAGTTGTACCGATTGATTTGCAAATCGATCTTAAAATACAAAAAGTTCCCTTACATGGACAAAACTATAAATCCACCCCTAAATGTGGATAAATTGCAACAATATATAATTGGTACAAATTGATTTATAAAATCAATCCTAAAATACAAATAGTCCACCTAAATGGACAAAATCATAGATCCACCTCTCGTGGTGGATAAATTGCAAAATAAATCTTCAAAGTTGTAAAATATGTCAACCAACCTAAAAATCGAAAACAAACATAAAACCTAAATATTGACTGTTCTAATGATAAGAGAGGATGCACGCCAAGCTAGATCTTGGGTTCCCTCTCTCTTATCGTTGGAGTGATCAAAAACTAAAATATGGACTACTTTAGTCGTAAGTGAGGATGCACGCCAAGCATGATCTTGGGTTCCCTCTCCCTTACTGGCGATGGAGTCTTCATTTAACAAATCAAATAAACAAAACAAAACATATATGCAAAACCCCTCCGGGTTACGAGGCTAAACTGACCAAAACATTATAATATCTATATCAAAAATAATAATTATCCAAACCAGCCAAATACACATAAATATCACCTCCTAGGTTATGAGGTTAAACTAACCATTTGTACGATATTCTAATATAAGAATTATCGTTGACAAATCGAACATATATAACTCCTCCTTGTGATGAGTTTAAACTCACTAATATTAGGTTGTCTTCGTGATAAAGTTGAAGCACCAAAACATATATGCAAAACCCCTCCGGGTTACGAGGCTAAACTAACCAAAACATTATAATATCGATCAAAGAATAATCGTCCACACAGAATATCACACATAAATACCTCCTAGGTTATGAGGCTAAACTAACCGTTTTTACGATATTCTAATATCAGAATTATCGTTGATAAATTAACACGGTGTATTCATCATAAAGTTGAAGAACCTAAACATATACAAAACCCTCCTAGGTTACGAGGCTAAATTGATCATATTGTGACAATATATCACAACAAAAGGGAGATCATTATCGAATCGATCAAAGCACGAATCGATAAATCCCCGTCCCTAATATATCGAAATATAAAAACCCTATTAATAAAATATATATCTGAAATTGTTAAATATAACAACAATTTTGGTTTATAGTTCGCAAACGGATGCTTATATATCTTCCATTTTTGCAATGTATAAATATGTCAACTCTTGTATTTCATATTTATTCCTTCAATTTAATGAAATGAAAGAAAATGTTGCACTTATTTACTTTCTGGCTAGTTATTCACACTTATTTAATTTCCTGTACAAATGAATGACATGAGTATGACACAATGAGGCATTCTTCTATAAGAAGTTGTAAGGTGCGGAATTCCATTATGAATTCTTGAGAGGTCTTCGCAACACCAAAAATATATAAACACAAAGAGAACAAAAAACCCACGTTAAACAGAATGGCACACCCGGTGGGACCTCTCATCCTCGTAGTCATGTCTCGTGTCATTAATCTAACATAAAACCTTCCACGTTGTACTGGAACGAAAATTTGCGATGGAAACTAGCATGAAGGTGATATTTACGGCTCCCGTCTCTTTTGGCTCCTTCGAGCCAGCCTTGTTCAAGTATTCTTTTGAACACGGCCTCGTGACGGGTTATGAGATTGAAGTACCCATCAAGCCTTCAACTCTTAGTCCGGTGGGCAACATCGTGGTCGCTTCAGAAAAGGAACGATTGGAAAGGACGCAACCGGAGTTTGCAATTGCTGAAATTCCTGAAGCACATGCCAAAATTTTGAAGAAGAAAAGGAACAAGACACGCAAGCCAAAGGTGAAAGAAGCCAAATCATCGTCCAATCAGTCACCAAAGAGTCCTTGCATGCCTGGTTCACCAAGCAAACTAGTTAAGTGTCAGGTACGACCCCAAAAGTCATTATTGGGAAATTTCAAGGCTCATAAAAGGGTTGGAGGGAACCCGAGGGCACTTAACGACAAACAAATGTCGCTCATCCTGAATAAAATTAATGATTATGAGATGGTGATTCTCTCTAGTAGAGACGTCTACCGTCTTACTGGAGTACGCATGACCGAAAACATTTCGATGAATGATTGCTTCACAATTCCAGCTCGCGTGTTGGTATGTGCAATTAAACTGAGAATGAGAGCGCAGAAATTGGGTGTCAACCTAACATCTTCGCCTGTTTTTAGCAGTTCTCTCATCCCAATGGAGTGTAGAGTCATCTCGTCCTCCCCACTTAACGGAAATCCTTTTAGGCCATATCCTAAGAGGATGAAAGTTTCCCGAAGTGGGAAATCAGTTTTAATCGATGGGAATCGTTTCAGTCTGACAGGAGACGAGCTAGAAATAACAGAACCTGACTATTCTGTGAATATATCGATGAATAATCGATATGATATTCTGAGGAGAACAGATGAGGAAAAGCCTACGTTAAGAAGAAAGAAATATGCCCGGATTTCTGTTTGGGACAGGATCGGTAGCGGCACATCGCGTCCGTCCGTATTCGAACGCATTTCTCGTCATCCGAAGACAAGGTCTGAAACTCGGAGTGTTAGAATGAAGTGGGATGGAAATCTCGAAATTGAAACAAATCCTGAGGTACGACGGAAAGAAAAGTCAAGGTCTACAGCTGATAGTGATACCCTTACTCACAGTTGTTATATGGTACAAATAACTGAAAATCCCTACAAAAAAACGAGGAGAGAAACAAATGATGACCTGCTGAACACTATAGAAGAACTCCAAGACATAGTCTCCCAACCAGGTGTGGACACAAGGAGGAAAGAAAGGGCTAGGCAGAAGTTGAGAAATCTAGAGAAGCAGCCAATACCCCGAGAAGATTTTAGGAATTCAAGACAGGACGACACCCCAACTTTTGTGGATGAGCAAATATCGAAGGGGTATGCTAGCGGTGATGAAGAAGTACCAGTTCAGACTGTGTATACAACCGGAGGATCTTCAAGAGAAGAACATTTCAAAAAACAAATAGAAGACCTTCAACAAATGGTCTTGCAACTGTCTGCAACCATCGAGTCAATGAACTTGGAAAAAGAACGAGAAGTGGCCGGACAAAGGGACATGGTTGAACAAGCCGTGAACGCTCGATTCTCGGAGATGAGCAACACTGATCAGAGGCCGTTAAATCTCCTAAACCCTTACACAGTTCCATATCCAATAAAGCATTTGGAGACCAGATTACCTGTCGGGCATGTGCAACCAAAATTCACAAAATATAATGGGACGGGAGAACCGCGAGAACATCTAGCTCATTTTACAGCTCAGTGTGGAGACCTCGCAAACGACGAGTCATACTTGCTAAAGTTGTTCGTTCTTTCATTGAGTGGACCAGCTTTTGAATGGTATGGGACGTTAAAACCAAACTCTGTCCCCAATTGGAGTACCATGCAAACACTGTTTATTCAGCGGTTTTTCACTACCGTTAGGAAAGTCTCAATCGCAGAATTGAGCATGCTTAAACAAAGAATCGGAGAATCATCCACCGATTTTATATTGCGATGGAGGAATACTTCGATGTATTGCTCACAGGAAATTGAACAGGCTGAAGCCGTTCGTCTTTGTCAAAGCAACTTTAGGCCTGAACTTGGGTGGAAATTGGTCGGAGAAGATATACGAACTTTCGAGCGTTTGAACACTAAAGCTCGAGATGTCGAATTATTCTTACAGCAATATCCGAACATTTTTCCTACCACTCCTTCATCTTCGGGGACTTCCAAAGTCAAAAAGGATGAAAAGAGAAAGGAGGTTAAGGAGAGTCACAACACATTCGCCCAAGGAAGGAGAATGGAAGGGAAGCAGGAAACACCTCAACAAGCTCCAAGACCCAGAACCACCATAGAAGAGAGAAGAAACAAACCTTACTCTTTCCGAAGAGATAAAGTAAAGAAGCTCTTTCAACGCGCAATAGAAGTGGGAAAGCTTCGCCTCCCGGAACCAAAACGGCCAAGAGATGTCGACAAATCAAGTGAACCAAATTATTGCTTGTACCATAGGATGTTGGGTCACATAGTCGAAGATTGCTGGGTCTTTAAAGATATAATGCAAAATATGATAGAAAAGGGCGAAATTGAGCTCAATAACTCAATTAGGGTTGATCCACCGCAACCTCATCATCATCCTGGTGAAAAGGAAACTGTTCATGTTGTTGAATCTACTCACATTACTTTTCCACCATGCCATATTGAAGATTTAATATGCCAAATAATGAAATTCATGCCTTGGGTGACTGTTCAACAAGAAGAAGTAACTCCCACTAATCAAACGCCAGTGAAGGAAATCGTTCGGGATCCGAGGAAGGGTAAGGCTCCTATTGTCAAGGAACCAACCAACATCAAAGAAACAGTTCATGTAATCCAGAAACTAAAAGATAGTATGGAAGATATTGTTAACGAGATGAAGGGGTGTGTTTGTACTAGTCTTGCTTCTACCTCATGTGGGGCAACATCAAAAGGTGACAACGACGAAGGTTGGCAAGTTGTGACACGTCGAAAGAAATCTTCTCAGCCTCAAGCACCGCCACTGCCGCCACAAAAGCAATATTCAAGACAACATCTTCGTCGAGCCCTTAAATACCTACAGAAAAGAAGTAAAGCAAAGAAGCTAGTGGAACCAAAGAAAACACCAAATGAGCTAAGCCCGTTGGAAAGATTGCAAAAACTAATTAACAAGTTGAAGGAGTACGAGCAGGGTACCCCGAAAAATATAACTTTGGAAGATTATATGCCATGGGAACTATTGCTGGAAAAGAGAAGGGACGAGCCCTCGGGTGAAGAACCCGAAGATAAGACGGAACCAATTGTACACGAGTGTCGAATGGTGGGTTCATCTCCAGTCAACAGTGTTGGTTCACCTACAGGAATCAAGGAAATGTTTTCGTGGAGCGATGAACCCAGTGATGAAGATGAAGGAATAAATTTCATCCAACTAAGGAAGGGTAAAATCCTGTCATCTACTCCAAAACAACCCAAAAGTAAAGAAGTTAATTCGTCCAAGCAGTTGGTTGGTGAAACCGAAGGAAACAAAAATAATGATCAGGGAGCAGTTGAAGGAACGAAGCAATCTTCAAACAATGAACCTAATGACACCAAATCGAAAGTCAATTACGATGTCATTGCTCATTTGAAGAAAATCCCCGCTCTCCTTAGTATATATGATGCTTTGCAACTGGCACCCGAATTGAAGGATGCTCTCATTCAAGCTTTGCAAAGATCAACAATATACGAAGCTCATCTGGCCGAGACCCAATCCGTATTCAAGCAAGGAATCGCGCCAATCACCTTCAGCAAGGAAGATATGCTTCTGAAACATATAGATCATAATCGCCCTCTTTATTGCAAAGGAACCATGGAAGGTCATCCTGTGGGGCGCATACTCATTGATCCTGGTTCTTCAGTAAACCTCATACCGATGACCACACTAGCAAAGCTTTCCATCGCAAGGACAAATTTAAGCCCATCCGATATAGTCATACACGGGTTTGATCAACATTCACAAACTCCCATTGGCATGGTAGTGTTGAAACTCGTCTTTGGAGAATTTGAGACCGATGCAACGTTCTATGTGCTGAATGTGGGGACATCATATAAAGCATTGTTGGGACGTCCTTGGCTTCATGAAAATTTTGTTGTTCCCTCTACCGTCCACCAATGCTTCAAATACATACACAATGGGAAGGAGCACAGATTCTTTGGAGAGCGCCAACCATTTGAAGCACATGAAGTACATTTCCATGACGCTCGCTACTTTCTCGATGAACCTAAAGAAGGCAAAGCCCCCCCTCTCATACAAAAGTTCAATATGAGGAGTAATATACTCCCGGAAATAATAGAACTCGGTAATGACGATGAAGAACCTGCATTCAAAGTTGTTACACCTCCCAAGCGAATAGACGGAATGAGGCAGTCTCTAAAAACCAAGAAGCAGGTTAAGATTTCATGTCCAACTATCAAATCAGATAGTAAGAAGGTGAAGGCAACATATACAATAGACTCTAATACGGTGATGACATTGCCACCATGCACTATAAAGGCACTCGAAAAGCGAGAAGTGGACGTAGTAAAGTCTTTGAAGACTTTCATTGTTCCGTCAAAGAAAAATAGTGGGAAGATAACTTTCTATAAAGGCGAACCACAACGTGTCGAGTCAAATACTCCCTTTGGCAAAACAAATGAAATTGATGATGATGCTGATTTGGATGATTTCACCATCAATCCGAAGGTCTTGACAGCTTTCAGAAATAGAAGAGAGAATCGTCCCTATAAGAAGAAGGAACAACAAAAATATGAACAAATATGGCGTCCGAAAGATGACAAGGGACGTGATAGTACGCGGCAAGGGAAAGATCGCAGGGGTCTTGGTTGCTCAAACCACTTAAAGAAGCAAACAACATTACATATAACGGTAAGCTCTGCAGATATTGAGTCAAAGGATGTCGCGCAAGTCGAAGGATCTTTCGGTACTCAACAATCACAGGTCGATGAAAATCAGACTGATAGTGGATCAGAGGGCGAAGAGATATTGCTTCAAGGTCAGTCTGATGTCGAGGGTATTCTCCCAGCTCCACGAGAAATGGAAGAAGGGGGACAAGCGACGGTTGATGAACTTTTAGAAATAAACTTGGGATCTAATGATGACCCGGAACCAACATTTATCAGTGCTTCTCTTAGTCTTAAAGAAAGGGAAGAATACATAACTCTTCTCAAAGAAAATCATGATTGTTTCGCTTGGAATTATAAACAAATGCCAGGTGTAGACCGAAATGTCGCTGAGCACCGTTTATCCATCGATCCCAAACATCCAGGAGTAAAACAGGGGCCTCGCAGGATGCACCCGGATATTCGTGATTTAGTGATTGCAGAGATTGATAAGCTCATCAATGTTGGGTTCATCGAGCCCGTGATGTATACCAAGTGGTTATCAAATATTGTTCCAGTGCGAAAGAAAAATGGTCAGATTCGGGTTTGTGTAGATTTTCGTGATCTCAATAAAGCTTGTCCGAAAGATGATTTCCCCTTACCCATCACTGAACAGATGGTGGATGCTACAACTGGGTACGAAATCCTTAGTTTCATGGATGGATATTCTGGATATAATCAAATTATGATGGCCGAGGATGACAAAGTACATACAGCGTTCCGTACACCGAAGGGGGTTTTCTGTTATAAAGTCATGCCTTTTGGGTTGAGAAATGCTGGTGCGACATATCAACGAGCCATGACACAAATATTCAGCGATTTGCTGCATAAACAAGTTGAATGTTATGTAGATGATCTGGTAGTCAAATCTAAAAAGAAGATCGAACATCTATCCGATCTTAAACTGATATTTAAAAGAATTCGGAAGTATAACCTCAAAATGAACCCATTGAAATGTGCCTTTGGAGTCACAAGTGGCAGATTCTTAGGTTTTGTGGTTAAACACCGGAGCATCGAAGTTGATCCAACAAAAATCAAGGCAATTCAAGAACTCCCTCCTCCAAAGAATTTGAAACAACTCAGATCACTTCAAGGACGTTTGGCGTATATAAGGCGCTTTATAGTAAATTTGTCTGGAAAATGCCAGCCTTTTTCCCGCCTCATGAAGAAGGGTGTAGCATTTGAATGGGATGAAGAATGTCAAAAGGCTTTTGAAGATGTAAAAAAGTATCTCCTTAATCCTCCTGTGTTGAGGGCACCGCAGGTAGGCAGGCCACTCATATTATATATCGCCGCCCAAGATTGCTCATTAGGAGCATTGCTTGCTCAAAAAACTGATGATGATAAAGAGCAAGCTTTATACTATTTGAGTAGGAGGCTAGTTGGGGCGGAATTTAAATATTCTGCAATCGAAAAAATATGCTTAGCATTGGTCTTTGCAGCTAAAAAAATGCGTCATTATATGTTAGCTCATAAAGTCCATCTCATATCAAACGTGGACCCCATAAAATATATCATGACACGACCCACCTTGGCTGGACGTGTTGGCAAATGGACCCTTCTGTTGATGGAGTTTGACATTGAATATGTTCCGAGGAAGGCAGTGAAAGGACAAGCTTTAGCGGACTTTCTTGCGGCTCACCCTTTGTCTAGCGATTCCCCATTGGCAACAGACCTCCCGGATGAAGAAATAATGACTGTCAGAGCTAACAAAGAAGCTTGCTGGGAACTCTACTTTGATGGGGCTTGCCGTACTGAGATCACCGTTGATGGTCCGACGATTCGAGCTGGGGCAGGGATCGTGTTCTTCACTCCACAACACGGTATAATTCATTTTTCGTGCGCACTTGTCGATGAGAAGTCCAACAATGAAGCCGAATACGAAGCTTTAATAGTTGGATTAGAAATGGCCCTCGATATGAACATCAAAACTCTTGAAGCATATGGTGATTCTCTACTTGTTGTTCGACAAGTTAACGGCGTATATGAAGTTCGAAAAGAAGAGCTGATACAATATCACGATGTGGCACTTCGTCTGATTCGAAAGTTCGATAGTTTGAAGATATCACACGTTCCAAGAAGCAATAACTCTCATGCGGATGCCCTTGCAAAGTTAGCGACTAGTCTGACCCTTCCACCCCAAGGAGAAATGGAAGTTGTTATAAAAGATCGTCGTCTTCTTCCAAGTACAGCGACGCTACGTGAAGACGAAGCAATAGAAGAAGTCAGCATTGTAAATGATGAACGAGATGATGATTGGAGACAAGTGTTTGTGGACTTCTTTAAGCATGGTCAACAACCTGTTAATAGAGCCGATCGAATGGAACTCAAAAGGCGGATTCCATCATTCGTGTTTGAAAATGACACACTTTATAGATTAGCGCCCGGTAACCACAACTCTGTGTATCTTCGATGTCTTTCAAAGGACGAAGCACGAAAGATTCTTCAAGAAATTCATTCAGGGGAATGTGGCGGCCATCAAGCAGGACCAAAAATGCGACATCAAATTAAACTTATGGGCTATTATTGGCCCACTATGACTCAAGATTGCTTAGAGTATGCAAAGAAATGTGTCAAATGCCAAGAACATGGTAATCTATCCCACAGGCCGCCCTCAAAACTTCATCCAACAATTGCATCTTGGCCATTTGCGGAGTGGGGAACAGATGTCGTTGGACCCTTCACCCCTACATCTCGGGGTTACAAATTCATACTAGCTGCAACAGATTACTTCTCTAGATGGGCAGAATTGGTTCCTCTTCGTGAAGTCACAGCTGAGGCGGTCGTCAAGTTCTTCACCAACAATATTGTTCATCGATTTGGAGTCCCAAATAGAGTCCAATCCGATAATGGGACCAATTTCAAAAGTCAAAAAGTATATCGCTTTGCTAATAAATATAGTATTAATTGGAATTATTCCACTATATATAATCCATCTGCAAATGGGTTGGCAGAAGCCTTCAATAAAACTCTTTGTTCTATAATAGCTAAAACTGTAGAGTCAAATAAGCGAGATTGGCACGACCGTATGTATGAAGCACTCTGGGCCTACCGAACCACCTACAAGACTCCAACTGGTTGTACACCGTATTCCTTGGTATATGGGGCAGAAGTTGTACTACCATTAGAAATTGAAATACCGTCCCTCCGTGTAGCGTTGATGACTGACTTGACTAACGACCTCAACATCAAAGTAAGGCTCGAAGAGTTGTTAGACGCCGACGAAAGAAGACTTAAAGCACAACAAAGCCTTGAGCTATATCGAGCCCGAATGCAAAGAGCTTTTGATAAGAAAGTTCGCCCCCGAGCATTCAAGAAGGGTCAACTTGTTTGGGTAATGTCCAAAGATTGCATGGCTCAGGGTTATGGAAAGAAATTAGACCCAAAATGGAAAGGTCCATATATTGTTGAGCTAGCATATGACAATGGGGCATATCTTTTAACCGATCATGAAGGGAAAAGGCCATACCCCCCACTAAATGGAAAATTCCTCAAGCCATATTATTCATAAAAATAAAAAAAAGGGTTAAAAAAAATGAGACCTTACGGACTTAGTGAAAACCCTAAAGGGCGCTAAGGGTAAAAAAAAAAAAAAAATTAATTAATTAAAACTCGGCTGTCGACGACAGGCAAAATTGGGTACCCCTCTACAAGAAAACCCGAAAGGGTTTGTAGGAAAAAACAAGTGGGGGGTCAATTGTGGCGAAAACCCGAAAGGGCGGTGCAATTGATAAAAAAAATCCTCCCGAATAAGAGGTAAAACTTTTCGATAGAAATGTTCTACAAATCTATGAAGTACATATGAGATTTGTAAGGATAATAATAATATAAAACTTTCGCCGACGATGGAATGTCCCTCGGGTCACTCTCCTACATATGAGAGTTCTTGAGGCGAAAGGGGTTATCAAAGTTCTACAAATCTATGAAGCATATCTGAGATTTGTAAGAACTTTCCAACCTTGTTGGGTGACATCCATATGAAGAGCGAGCATCCGGTACGATTTCAAAGATGAGATCCTTACTGTGGCTCCACAGCTGATGGTTGTCATGATGTAAAAAATCCTGTCCTCCTGAATAAGAGGTGAAACTTTTCAATATACCTCCTGAATAATGAGGATAAACTTATTCAAATATATTCAATCTCGTGAGTAACGAGGATAATCTTACTCATATCTTTCAACCTCCTGAATAATGAGGATAAACTAATTCAAACATATTCAATCTCGTGAGTAATGAGAATAGAGTTACTCACATACATTTCAATCTCCTGAATAATGAGGATAAACTTATTCAAATATATTCAACCTCGTGAGTAACGAGGATAAACATACTCAAATATTTCAACCTCCTGAATAATGAGGATAAACTTATTCAAATATATTCAACCTCGTGAGTAATGAGGATAAACATACTCATATATTTAATCCTCCTGAATAAGAGGTGAAACTTTTCAATACACCTCCCGAATAAGAGGTAAAACTTTTCGATAGAAATGTTCTACAAATCTATGAAGTACATCTGAGATTTGTAAGGATAATAATAATATAAAACTTTCGCCGACGATGGAATGTCCCTCGGGTCGCTCTCCCACATATGAGAGTTCTTGAGGCGAAAGGGGTTATCAAAGTTCTACAAATCTATGAAGCATATCTGAGATTTGTAAGAACTTTCCAACCTTGTTGGGTGACATCCATATGAAGAGCGAGCATCCGGTACGATTTCAAAGATGAGATCCTTACTGTGGCTCCACAGCTGATGGTTGTCATGATGTAAAAAATCATGTCCTCCTGAATAAGAGGTGAAACTTTTCAATATACCTCCTGAATAATGAGGATAAACTTATTCAAATATATTCAATCTCGTGAGTAACGAGGATAATCTTACTCATATCTTTCAACCTCCTGAATAATGAGGATAAACTAATTCAAACATATTCAATCTCGTGAGTAATGAGAATAGAGTTACTCACATACATTTCAATCTCCTGAATAATGAGGATAAACTTATTCAAATATATTCAACCTCGTGAGTAACGAGGATAAAACATACTCAAATATTTCAACCTCCTGAATAATGAGGATAAACTTATTCAAATATATTCAACCTCGTGAGTAATGAGGATAAACATACTCATATATTTAATCCTCCTGAATAAGAGGTGAAACTTTTCAATACACCTCCCGAATAAGAGGTAAAACTTTTCGATAGAAATGTTCTACAAATCTATGAAGTACATCTGAGATTTGTAAGGATAATAATAATATAAAACTTTCGCCGACGATGGAATGTCCCTCGGGTCGCTCTCCCACATATGAGAGTTCTTGAGGCGAAAAGGGTTATCAAAGTTCTACAAATCTATGAAGCATATCTGAGATTTGTAAGAACTTTCCAACCTTGTTGGGTGACATCCATATGAAGAGCGAGCATCCGGTACGATTTCAAAGATGAGATCCTTACTGTGGCTCCACAGCTGATGGTTGTCATGATGTAAAAAATCATGTCCTCCTGAATAACGAGGCTAAACTTATTCATATATACATACATAACCCAATCTCTTTTGTAGCCATCATAAGTCTACACAAATATATCACCATCCTCCTAATAACGAGGCTAAACTTATTCATACACACATATATCACCATCCTCCTAATAACGAGGCTAAACTTATTCATACACACATATATGTCATAATCTCCTAAGTAGCAATAATAAGTCTACTCACATATATATTACCATCCTCCTAATAACGAGGCTAAACTTATTCATACATACATGTATGTCCTAATCTCATAAGTAGCAATAATAAGCCTACTCACATACATCGGCAACACCTTAAATATCACGTAAATGTGTTCGCTACATTTGTTCTACGAATTTACAACCATATAAAAACTTGGTATGAACAAAAAAAAAATATCGGTAAAAATAAAAAATAAAAATACACGTATACGTAACATGCAAAGTAGTATGTTTCACAAGTTGAACTAGAAACGCAAACAAATCCAATAATAAGAGGGGATGCACGCCAAGCTGGATCTTGGGTTCCCTCTCTCTTGTTATTAGAGGAGTTTTGTAACGAACAAACAAATAAAAAAAATAAAAAAAAATCAAATCAACAAAAAAAAAAGTCTCCTGGGTAACGAGGCTAAATTTATATGTATGCCCTAATCCTCGAGTAGCAATAATAAGTCTACTCACATATTCAATCCTCCTGGGTAACGAGGCTAAACTTATCCATATATCCAAATCGTCTGAGTAGTAATCATAATGCTACTTTCTGAATATATTCAACCTCGTGAGTAGCGAGGATAAACTTATTCATACAACAAAATCCTGAATAATAAGGATAAACTCATTCAAACGCGTTTCATCTCGCGAAGAACAAGGATAAATTTACTCATACACTTCAACCTCTGAATCAAGTGGAGAAACTTATTCAGCGCATTTCTCATATATAGATAAAAATGCAAACAAATTTAATAATAAGGGAGGATGCACGCCAAGCTCGATCTTGGGTTCCCACTCTCCTATTGTTAGAAGAGCTTGCAAATATATATATACACATATATAATCAAGTCAACAAAAAAGAACCTCCTGAATAAGAGGTAAAACTTTTCGATAGAAATGTTCTACAAATCTATGAAGAACATCTGAGATTTGTAAGGACAATAATAATATAAAACTTTCGCTGACGATGGAACGTCCCTCGGGTCACTCTCCCACATATGAGAGTTCTTGAGGCGAAAGGGGTTATCAAAGCTCTACATATCTATGAAGCATATCTGAGATTTGTAAGAACTTTCCAACTTTGTTGGGTGACATCCATATGAAGAGCGAGCATCCGGTACGATTTCAAAGATGAGATCCTTACTGTGGCTCCACAGCTGATGGTTGTCATGATGTAAAACAATCCTGTCCTCCTGGGTAACGAGGCGAAATTTATCCATGCGTGTTCTAATGTTCTGAGTAGTAACATAAGTCTACTCACCTCATATATTGTCCTCCCGAATAATGAGGTCAAACCTATTTATATACACATATATATATATATATATATATCAAAATCTCGTGGGTAGCAACAATAAGTCTGCTTACATATATCGGCATTGCTCCAAATATTTGGTGAAGGTGTCTGCCACATTTGTTCTACAAATTTACAAATCATGTATAAAAAAAATTGTATTAAAAAAAACGTAGAAACGAAAAAAAAACAAATACAAAAAAAACAGGATATGCAAACAACTCTAATAGTAAGAGGGGATGCACGCCAAGCTGGATCTTGGGTTCCCTCTCTCTTGTTGTTAGAGGAGTTTTGTAAAAAATAAATATATAAACCAACAAAAATAAAAATCAAATCAACAAAGTCCTCCCGAATAACGAGGCTAAACTTATTCGCATATACATATATATCCTCATCTCATAAGTGACAATGTTAAGTCTACCCACATATATCGCCATCCTTCCGGCTAACTAGGTTAAACTTATCCATATATCCTAATTGTCCGAGTAGTAATCATAAGTCTACTTGCCAAATATATTCAACCTCGTGAGTAACGAGGATAAACTTACTCATATAACAAAATCCTCCTGAATAATGAGGGTAAAATTATTCAAATATATCCAATCTCGCGAGTAACGAGGACAATTTACTCAAATATTTCAACTTCTTGAATAATGAGGATAAACTTAGTCAAATATATTCAATCTCATTAGTAACGAGGATAAATTTACTCATATATTTCAACCTCCTGAATAAGAGTTAAAACTTTTCAACAGAAACATTCTACGAATCTATGAAGTATATCTGAGATTTGTATGAATAAAAAAAATGATAATAAAACTTCCGCAAACTTCGGTCACTCTCTTTCACATGAGAGTTCTTGAGGTGAAAGAGGTTATCAAAGTTCTACAGATTTATGAAGCATATCTGAGATTGGTAGGAACTTTCCAACTGTGTTGGGTAACATCTATATGAAGAGCGAGCATCTGGTACGATTTCTAAGATGAAATCATTACAGTGGCTCCACAATTGATGGTTGTCATGATGTAAAAAATTCTCGTCCTCCTTAAAATGAAGTAAAACTATATAACAAATTTGTTCTACGAATTCATGAAGCATATCTAAATTCGTATGAATCAAGAATCTCGGTAAAAAATAAAATAAATATAACATAATTCTCATAAGTCATATAATACATGTAAACAAATCTAATAATAAGGGAGGATGCACGCCGAGCTGGATCTCGGGTTCCCTCTCTCTTGTCGTTAGAGGAGTTTATAAAAACGTTAAAAAAAAATCAAATATACAAAATCCTCCTGAGAAATTAACTTTTCATCAGACACACTCTACAAATCTATAAAACATATATGAGGTTTGTAAGGGGATGACTCATGTTCTATTTACCTACGATGGAATATCCGTCAAGTCGCCTCTCTACCATAAGAAGGTTCTTGAGGTAGAGAGATGTTAAAATAAAATGATTACTAATCTACAAATCTACGAAACATATATGAGATTTGTAGGAACATACCAGTTGATGATCAACAACCATATGAAATGCGAGTATCTAGTAAGATTCTTGATAAAAGAATATTTATTGTCGCCTCTACTGCTGTCAATGCTCCAATGCCAAATGTCACATTGGTGTGAGTATATACTTTTCTACATTCTAGCATATCAATATGTAGTAAAATATGACTCGCATGAGAAAACCCCATCAATATCATATACCGAAGTTGAAAGCCATATTCAAAACTGCCCATGCTCCAACATCAATGGTCTAGGACGTACACGACATAAAGTATGTACTCCTAATATAATGGAAGCCATTTTCTCAAGAAGTTATGATTCACAATATTCATCATATCTTCTTGAGGGGGCAAACTGTTGACACAAAATAAAATATATACATCTCAAATGACCAAAAAATATTCTAATAATTATCAACCGATTGCCATCCCAATTTGAAACTATATTGAAATTGGAACTCTATTGAAATAAGACTAAGCAACAACATCAAAATGAACATTAAGGAATCATTAATCTTTTGATATATGTTTATTAGTCTAAACATGGAAATATAGTCAAAACATAAAGAAATGTGAAATTTCACAATATTCAAAGAAGAAAATGAAAATTTTCCATTGAGAAAACAGAATAATAATTACAAAGCCATGCACATCCAACGTTAATAACTTCTATACATGCAACATGCTGTGTTGAATAGGCACGTGTAAGTTTCCATGCATAAATATTTGAAAGATTAAAGTCCTCAACTAACTCTCCATTATTATACATAAACAAATATGGATGAATATGGTCAACAATATATGAACATGACTTGTAACAATGTTTTCATACGAAAGCATCAAAACCCAAACGTGGCAACATGTGGCAACCGTTCCACACGATCATACCCATAATCTCACCCATCATCACACGTTCTCCTCCCACTTCTATTTTCTCTTCCTCTATAAAAGAACACAAAGACATATACCAAAAAAAAAAAGAGAAGAGGATATACGTTCAACTCCAAACACATATACACATAATTCCATACACAACACCAAACACACAATACACATACACAACTCCACACACATACAACTCTACACACACATCACAATCCCGACAACTCCTGCAGTGACTACAACGCTATCGCCCGCGAAGACTTCGACAGACTCCGGGTAACATACAACATCGACGACAACTTGACGGCTCCGGACATACGTCTTCGACAACTCCGGATAACATACAACGTCGACGACAACTTGACGGCTCCGGACATACGTCTTCGACAACTCCGGTTAACATATAACGTTGACAATAATTCGACAACTCCGGCTTCATCAACAATTCCGTTGCAACTCCGGCAAGTGCAACATTAGTACCGGCGTTTGCTTCATCAAAATAATAATAACAATAATAATTAAACTAAATGTGCACGGGTGGCCACACCCTTGGGGATTCGTACCCATCCGTGTACTTAACAACCGTTCCGGCCTCCTCCTTTTAAGGAATCGAACCCGGACGGTCGCCCGTTTAGCCAAACGGCCACCTCCCTTGGGGAATCGTACCCGTTTGGCTTGGGAAAAATACGTCATTCCGGCCTCTTCCTTTTTGAAGGATCGAACCCGGTTTGATCGACTATAATTTGACAAAAAATAAGAGAACGCCGGAAGGCTGCCGAAATTTAGCCATAACCAAATAAATACAATGGTTCTAAGTTTGCTAATAAAAAAAAAATAATAACCAAAAACCACATCAAATCAAATCGGCATATATCAACATATATAATAGGTCACTATTGCAATATTATGGTTCCATATGGACCCAATATGAACAGTAAAATTAAACAAAGTAACTGACCCAGGCAAGTTTTCAAGATCAAAACTTGTTACTCCCATAAACATAAATATTAATGGGAGGAAACCAAAAAAATTAATGTTGAAACCTATATTCAATTGGATTTGGTTCACTCGACTAATGGAAAATTTGAGTAACCGAAAGAAACATGTGAAATGTTATTTTTAATTGGTGAATCAAGTCTGGAAGCTCATCAGACATAAATTAAAACACTACTTAGAAATCAACATCTTGGTTTCTTAAGATTCAAACACCATCATGTGTTCTGGAACATTGCATAATCCTGCCAATGTCGTTTATAAATATCAAGTTAAATACGATTATATTGTCAACATATGTGGGTTTACTTTATGTTGAAAGGTGAATTCTTCCATATCCTAAGTAGCCTTCAAACTTGGAAGACATCCAGATCGGAATCTGAGATCGATTGAATTCCTCTTTGGATTTTGTTATAAGAATCAAGAGGATAATATAATATATACATATATATATAAAATAATACAATGAGAAGAATTAAAATAGGACAGGAAACTAGTAGCATTTCCTTAACATACATATACGTGCATGGAGTCATGCATTTCAGCGTGCAAGTGGGATCCTTTTGCATATTTAGTCCAAGCCAGATTCAACTAAATGCAAATCTCCATGTAAGACAATCCATAGGAAAAGGACACCACCACAATAACACAATGATGAAATTACAAATAGTCCCTTAAATGGACGAATCACAAATCCACCCCTAAACGTGGATAATTTCAACAATATATGAGTTGTACCGATTGATTTGCAAATCGATCTTAAAATACAAAAAGTTCCCTTACATGGACAAAACTATAAATCCACCCCTAAATGTGGATAAATTGCAACAATATATAATTGGTACAAATTGATTTATAAAATCAATCCTAAAATACAAATAGTCCACCTAAATGGACAAAATCATAGATCCACCTCTCGTGGTGGATAAATTGCAAAATAAATCTTCAAAGTTGTAAAATATGTCAACCAACCTAAAAATCGAAAACAAACATAAAACCTAAATATTGACTGTTCTAATGATAAGAGAGGATGCACGCCAAGCTAGATCTTGGGTTCCCTCTCTCTTATCGTTGGAGTGATCAAAAACTAAAATATGGACTACTTTAGTCGTAAGTGAGGATGCACGCCAAGCATGATCTTGGGTTCCCTCTCCCTTACTGGCGATGGAGTCTTCATTTAACAAATCAAATAAACAAAACAAAACATATATGCAAAACCCCTCCGGGTTACGAGGCTAAACTGACCAAAACATTATAATATCTATATCAAAAATAATAATTATCCAAACCAGCCAAATACACATAAATATCACCTCCTAGGTTATGAGGTTAAACTAACCATTTGTACGATATTCTAATATAAGAATTATCGTTGACAAATCGAACATATATAACTCCTCCTTGTGATGAGTTTAAACTCACTAATATTAGGTTGTCTTCGTGATAAAGTTGAAGCACCAAAACATATATGCAAAACCCCTCCGGGTTACGAGGCTAAACTAACCAAAACATTATAATATCGATCAAAGAATAATCGTCCACACAGAATATCACACATAAATACCTCCTAGGTTATGAGGCTAAACTAACCGTTTTTACGATATTCTAATATCAGAATTATCGTTGATAAATTAACACGGTGTATTCATCATAAAGTTGAAGAACCTAAACATATACAAAACCCTCCTAGGTTACGAGGCTAAATTGATCATATTGTGACAATATATCACAACAAAAGGGAGATCATTATCGAATCGATCAAAGCACGAATCGATAAATCCCCGTCCCTAATATATCGAAATATAAAAACCCTATTAATAAAATATATATCTGAAATTGTTAAATATAACAACAATTTTGGTTTATAGTTCGCAAACGGATGCTTATATATCTTCCATTTTTGCAATGTATAAATATGTCAACTCTTGTATTTCATATTTATTCCTTCAATTTAATGAAATGAAAGAAAATGTTGCACTTATTTACTTTCTGGCTAGTTATTCACACTTATTTAATTTCCTGTACAAATGAATGACATGAGTATGACACAATGAGGCATTCTTCTATAAGAAGTTGTAAGGTGCGGAATTCCATTATGAATTCTTGAGAGGTCTTCGCAACACCAAAAATATATAAACACAAAGAGAACAAAAAACCCACGTTAAACAAATGGCAAAATTTCATTTTTCACCTTTAAATCTTGTGATATTCCACATCTCTTCGTGTTTTGACTATTTCCATGTCCAATCTAATAAACACAGATTAAGAGATTAATCACTGAAATGCTACATCAAATTGCACTTCAATAATTTCTTAATTTTCATTTTGATGTTATTGCTTAATCTATGCTATAATAGATTTCCATATTGCATACATCTCCACTAAATTGGGTTGACAATTGGTTGACGATCATTAGACAATTTGTTTTGATTTGAGATGTATTTTTTGGTTTTTTTGCTTCCGTACCGATCAAAACATCGTTATTGGCGATGTACCTATAGTTCGGAGAAAATTAGCTCCGTACGTATCAAAAACAATGTAATTGACCGCATACTCATCCGTTACGGTGAGACCCACATTCATTAACATTTTCCGTAACATCTCGTGATTTATCAACGAGTTTTTTTTCTTCCGTACCGATGAAAACATTGTTACTTGGCAACATACCCATGGTTCAGAGAAAATTGACAATGTATGTATGAAAAACCAATATAATTGTCCTCGTACCCATCCGTTACGGTGGGTCCACATTCGTCTAGCACCGTTTACGTGTTCCGTGGCGTCTCGTGATTTATCAACCTTTGCCTCTTATCAACACCTTAAAACTCTACTTAGTATCCCGACCCGACCCCAATTACAACTTAAAATCCCGACCGGTGGTGCACCCAACCCGACCCAAATTCTCCAACAAAATCCTTAGCCCCCTTTCCCGACTTAGAGAATCTTGACCCGATGGTGCACCCAACCCCATAATGGAGAATCCAGTTATGGTGCTCGACCAACCAACCCCATAACTGGATTCTTGAAGTTGGGAAAGGGGGTTAGGGATTTGGCGGGAGAATTGAGGTTGAATTAGGTGCACCACTGGGTCAGAATTTGAAGTTGTAATTGGGGTCAGGTTGGGTGCAGCATCTGGTCGAGATTTTAAGTTGTAATTGTGGTCGGGTCGGGATACTAATTAGAGTTTTAAGGTGTTGATAAGAGGTAAAGGTTGAGAAATCATGAGACGTCACAGAAAGCGTAAATGATGCCAGACGAATGTGGGTTCCACCATAACGGATAAGTATGAGGTCAATTACATTGTTTTGATACGTACAAGGTCAATTTTGCTTGAACCATGAGTACGTCACCAATTAACAATGTTTTGATCGGTACGGACGCAAAAATCCCGTTGATAAATCACGAAATGTTATGGAAAACGTTAACGAATATAGGTCCCAGCGTAACAGATGGGTATGAGTGCAATTACATTGTTTTTGATACGTATAAGACCAATTTTCTTCGAACCATGGATATGTCGTCAATTAACGATGTTTGATCGGTACGCAAGCAATTAACGATGTTTTGATATCAACAACAGTTGGTTGGAGAGAGCCCCCCTGAGTCAACAAGAAGGTATCACTGTCACCCAGCCCTCTCTCACTGTGGGAGATGTTCTTCAACATGAATACCTTGAAGGTTACTTAAATGACCTTAATCTACGTAGAGAAATTATTGAAGATATTCTTGAAGGGGATTTTATCCCGAGTGATCAACCAAATCAATTCTACTGGAGACACCCTAATAATGGGAATTATTCTGTTAAATCTTGTTGGCACTCCATGCAAACTCAGGAAGAAGTTCATTGGGGGAAGCATATTTGGTATGATCACTTGCCAAGTAAAGTTTATAATCACACTTGCAATTTATTCACAACAAGTTACCCCTTGATGATAACTTGCAGAGGATTGGGGTCAATGTGGTTTCTAGATGCAGCTATTGTCAACACTATAAGGTTGAAAACCATCAACATTTGTTCTTTGACAGTGAGAGTTCCGAAGCCGTATGAACGTACATGAGAAGATTGTTGCTTTGGGCTGGAGTTGGCTTCAGTGGAAGTACAAGAAGAGCAAAATCAGTAACAAACAACAATTTCTCTTTCTTTTAACTCCTGAATTCCTCCCACTAGAGTTAAGTTACTCCATAGATGGTTGACTTGCTGCTTGATGTTGGAAATTTGGAATCACATAAATGCTTGTAGGATAGGCACTACTGATGTTAGTAATCATGGGATCACTCACAAAATGAAATACTGGGTGGCGGCCTTCATCTCTCTCATTAAACACAAATTCAGTGACTCTACCTAGGATCCTGAGATTTTTGAAACCTTGAGGGTCCTTAGAACTACTGCTTCTACTGCTCATATTCAAGTTGTTAAGTGGAACTCTTTTGAACATGGTTATCTCAAGCTCAATACTGATGGAGCTTGTAGGGGGTAACCCAGGAGTTTGTGGTGGTGGTGGCATCATTTGGGATCACGGAGGTCACACTATTATGGCATATCATGGATTTTATGGTTATGGCACCTACTTACAAGCTGAACAGAGCTATTTTGCAAGGTCTAAGGTTATGCGAGGTGAAAATTTTCAGTAATGTTGTGGTTGAATCCGACTCCAAAACCATTATTAACCTCATCAATACTAGAAGCTGGATCCATCCCTCCCTTTCCAGGTGGATTCCTGAGTTCAGAAACCATTGGAGGAAGAGAGTGATTACAACCAATCACCAATTTAGAGAAGCTAATGGACCAGCTGACTACCTTGCAAATTGGGGTATCAACAGTAAGACATCTGATGTGTACACTTCTTTTCAGGAACCTAGTGTGTGTTTGAGTAGTTTTCAGCTCAAGTATGCTAAATTACAGAAAGTTCCCAAGACTCAAAGAAATACAAATTACATGTCTTCAAATGAGCTTGATTACATGTCTTGACTTGATTTTCTTTCTTCCTTGAGTCTTGATCACCTGTAGAAGTTAGCACAAAACAATATATATGCAATGCAATATGTGTGCTACTCTACATGATAATAATTAAGATTATGTTGATTAAATCATCAAAACATAGATTAAAGCCAAAAAACCAACAAAGCCAACCACGTCCATCATCGGTCATCCGACCTCAGACTCAAAATCACGGGGGGTTGACGCAAATTGCAACCTCCAACCCCTCGCTATGACATCAGAAGGAGTGACGCCTCAAAGACTCACCACCCAATCCTTAACGGGATAAATTGCATTTCATGGGCTCGGTCAGTCACCTTGTCTCTCAGCGGCAAGATAAAACTTGGTCATATCACTGGACGCACAACAAAACCAACCACTGATGACACTAAGTTCGAGGAGTGGCGGACCACTGATCATCTCGCGATGACATGGGTGCTCAACTCCATGCAACCTCAGATAACGGAGCTGTTCATCTACTCCAACTCGGCTGAGTAGCTCTGGTATGCCATTCGTGATCTGTATGGTAAACAACAAAACTTCGTCTACATTTTTAAAGTCAAGCAAGAACTAGCGCAAACAAAACAAGGTAAAAAACAGTAACTGATATCTCGGTGTACTCCAAAGACGTAGGATGAGCTCAGGATCTATGAACCTCTGAGCAATGACCCTAAAATCATCAAGGAAAGAGACGAGCAGAGTCGAATTTACTAGTTCTTGGTAGGACTCGATCCCAGCTATGAGTCCCTAAAATCCCAAATACTCTTATCATCAGAGCTCCCGCCCTTCACCCAAATCATCGTAATGGTGCAACGGGAAGAAACCCGAAGACATGACATGCCCTAAACCATCAACAGAGAAAACCAAACGTTTGTCGCAATACAACACCAAAACCAAAAAGGAAAAGGACAGTTCGAAAAGCACAAGGACGAGCATTGTAACAATTACAAGAAACATGGACACAGTCACGACAGGTGTTGGCTCCTCTACCCGCACCTCCAGCCACTGAAAGATGGAACCAGAGAAAGAAGGGGAGATAGTAGAGGAAATCCCAACACCGGCGGAAGACCAAACTGGTTCTCCAAAAACCTTAATCCTAACTTCAGAGGGGAGAATAAAAAATGGACGCAGTCCGAGTTGGGATCCGTACGCGGGTCTCCAAATACCCAATACAGAATGGCTTGAGCGGGAGAACATGTTTGGATGCAGGTTCAGGTGTAGGTGTTTGTGGGCTCGGGTCTACTAGACATGGATTTCAGTCATCTTCTGACCATGGCCTGGATCAGTACATAAGGAGTTGGGTCACACGCTTGCACACCTCAACAGCCTGCTGCACATATCCGGTCAAAATCAGAGTCAACATGGCATGGGTCATGTATGCTGCTAATCACACCTTTTGTAATCATACTTTTACTCCTAATTCATGGATTCTCGACACTGGAGCTACTGACCACATGACTGGAAATAAAGACCTTATATGCAATATTCAATATAATCCAAAGTTCCAAACTAAAACAAATTTGTGACTGTTGCGAATGATAATCAAGTGGAAATTAGTGTTACGGGACATTCAACACTCTTAAATAATACTTCTGAAATTGTATTATATGTCCCCGAATTCACATCTAGCATTCTGTCTGTTGCAAGGATAACAAAAAATTTAAATTGTAATGTTATTTTCTCACCGTTTGATGTGCCCTTTCAGGACCGAACATCAGGGAGGATGATTGGTAGAGGCACTCTCATCAATTGACTTTATGTGCTTGACAAATAGAATAGTTTTTTTCATGCTAATAATGTGTCCCTTTATGGACCCAACCTTCTTCACAAACGCATGGGGCATCCGTCTTTATCTATTTTGAAACACTTATTTCCTAGTATAACTTTAAATGCTGAAGTATGTTGTGAGACTTGCCGCCTTGCAAAAGAAACCAGGTTACCCTTTCACTCTTCTACCACTAAAACTAGGAAACCTTTGGAACTGGTCCACTCTGACATCTAGGGCCCTGCTCCGGTTGAGTCATATAATGGGTTTAAGTACTTTATCACTTTTATTGATGATTTTTCTCGTACCACCTGGTTTTACTTGCTTAAGTCCAAATCTGACATTTTCTATGTTTTTTGCGAATATGTTGTCTTGGTTGAAAACATGTATGATACGAAAATTAAAACTTTTAGGTCAGATAATGGCGCAGAATACACTAGTAATTTATTTCAAGTTTTTTTAAAAGAAAAAGGTATTTATCATCAAACTACTTGTATAAACACCCCTAAACAAAATGGTATCTCCGAAAGGAAAAACCGACATCTCCTGAACTTGATCCCTTTTATTTCAAACAAAGGTTCCAAAAAATTTCTAGTTTGAAACTATCTTAATTGTCGCCTATCTTATCAATCATCTGCGTAGTCTTATTCTTGAAAATAAACAGCCTTTAGAAAATTTTGAATGGAAGAAGGATGAGTGTTGATCACCTTAAGATTTTTGGTTGTGTTTGTTATGTGCATAAAAAATGGGTAGATAAATTTGATTATCACTCCATCAAAGCTGTCTTTCTTGGGTACTCTTTCTAAAAGAAAGGGTACAAATGTTATGACCCTACAAATTGCAAACTTTATATTTCTAGAGATGTTTTTTTTTCAAATGAATCATATTTCGAATCTATGGACAATACTTCTGCAGGTGAAACTTTCCCTCTTCCCACCCCATACTCTTTTAATGAGGACTTCTTTCTTCTTGAGGACACTCCTATACCTCAAGAGGGGGGAGAAGATCATATTCCAGGTGAACAAGGCGAACACAATGATGAACAAGTCAAAGAAGAGGTTCCCACAAGACGATCCACGAGACCTACACGTTCTCCATCCCACCTTCAAGACTTTGTTACTTATAATGTTATGTATCTCATCCAAGATTACATATCCTACAAAGCCATAACCTCCTCTCACCAAACATTTATAAATATAATTGATAACATTAATGAACCTACCTCCTATCAAGAAGCCCTTAGGATCCTAATTGGGTAAGAGCCATGAAAGAAGAACTAGAGGCCTTAGAAAAAATTCAAACCTGGACCATGGTCACCTTCAAACCTGGAACCAAACCCGTAGGCTATAAGTGGATTTATAAAATTAAGTATAATAGCAATGGGTCGATTGACCGGTATAAAGCTAGACTTGTCGCCAAGGGATACACTCAAACTTACGGTCTCGATTATCAAGAAACATTTGCCCCCATTGCTTAAATGAACACTGTTAGAGTTCCCTTATCTATAATGGTCAACTATGGGTGAAATATTTTTCAGATGGATGTTCGAAATGCCTTCCTCCAAGGCTCCTTAGAAGAAGTCTACATGACTCCCCTTCCAGGGTACAACCCCTCTCACAATCAAGTTTGCAAACTTCACAAATCAATCTACGGATTGAAACAATCTCCCAGACATGGTATGCAAAACTCAGACTCTCTCTCATACAATGTGGTTTTTCTAAATGTTCTACCGATGCATCCATGTTCATCAAACATGTCAACAACATTATCATCATTGCCCTTTTATATGTAGATGACATCATAATCACAGGAAATAGTGATAAGGAAATTGATATCGTGAAATCATATCTAAAAAATAATTTTGACATCAAAGACCTACGATTCATTAAATAGTTTTTAGGCATTGAAATAACATACTCAAAAAAAGGATTGTACCTATCTCAACGTAAGTATTTTCTTGACCTGCTTAAAGAAACTGGTAAGATGGGATCCAAACCTGCCAACTTTCCTATCGAGACCAATCGAAAGGTTGACCCCACCGATGGAGAACCCTTGAACGACATAAGCCAATTCCAAAGACTATTAGGGAAACTCATTTATCTCACTGTTAATAGACCCGACATAACTTATGTTGTTCGTACGATATGTCAGTTCATGCATGCACCACACACACACACCATCTAGACATCATCGAAAGAATACTCAAGTATTTGAAGAAAACTCCAGGGCAATGGATATGGATGAAAAGAAACAACTCTAACTCAATAATTGGTTATTCTGCAGCAGATTGGGCGGGTAGTCACGATCGCAAATCCACCATAGGATTATGCACGTTCGTTGGGGGAAACCTAATCACTTGGAGGAGTAAAAAACAAAATGTTGTAGCAAAGTCCAGCGCTGAAGTAGAATATCGTGCTATGACATCCACCACCAGCGTACTGATATGGCTCAAACAACTCCTCAAAGAAATGAAGGTTCCCTACCACGAACCTATTTAAATGTATTGTGACAATCATGCTGCTCGTCACATTGCCTCCAATCCCGTATTTCACGAACGAACAAAGCATATAGAAGTAGACTGTCATTTCATTAGAGAAAAAACTCCAAGCTAAAGAAATCGAAGTTCCTTACGTTCCAAGTAAAAACCAACTCGCCGATATCTTCACAAAATCTTTGGATCAAAGACAATTTCATAGCATTCTATTGGGCTCCTTCAATCTCTTCCGAATTCAACTTGAGGGGGGGTGTTAAAATACATGGTTTAGACACCAACAGTCATCTCCGCCATCTTTGGACAGAAATCGTCATAAGCAATTAATCAACGTTATCAACAAGAGGAAACCAATCATCGTATAGCATAAATTAGCATCTATGTATCATACAACGACTATTTTAATCAAGCCTATATATACATACATGATTGTAATCACAAATCAGACAATAATCAAATACACAAATCAATTTTTACAGGTATTGTAATTTTATATTTGTTGTTCTATTTTGGTTTTGCTATTTGATAGAATTGGGAGATCAAAAGCGGTGACAGTGAGGTTTTCTAAAGTTAGTTTTCATGATATTTAACCAGAAAAACAATTATTAAGCATAAGGATCAATTTTTGGGTGTCACGCAGCTTATTCCAACCAAATTGTTTATTAAAGAATATTTCCAAGATGTAGTTAGACCTACGACTTGGACGGCCAGCCCGCCGTGTTGTGTCATGCCGGCACGACTCATTAGCTCAACGGCTGACGAGGCCCAGGGATCCAGCCATGCCGACGCGGCACAAAAAGGCCGGCCAGCCTGACGGTCTCGTGTCGTGCCGGTGCAGCACTGCACGAGTCCCACCTCTAGATATACTGTGAACATTAAAAAATTTGAGAAATATTATTGTCCTAATTAAAAATATTTTGAACGTATGATTATCTGTAAATCTGCAATCTTATTTGTTTTCTTGGAGGAAATCTGCGATCTCATATGTTGAAGTCTTCGTGAGCAATTTTATTATCGTACAATTCTTTTAGAATAAAAACACCATCCATGAGATTTATCTTCGGATTCTACAAACATGAATCCATCGCATCATGATCCCTCAAGGAATTGTGTATAGCATTACCTTATAAATATTTATCGCTGCTCTTATCCATTTGAATATTGATGATCCTACAAAAGAGCATCTTGGAATCATGCCTCTTTTATTCTTTGGGATGTACATTTCTTGTACAAAAAATCAAAGTTTCATGAAATATTTTTAGGGTAATTATCGTAAATAATATTTTCAAAAGTATAGTTTTTTAATATTGCCACACGGCATCTGTATCTTTTACTCGTATATTATTTAAGATTTAGATCCGACTTTCTTTATTCCCGGAACCAATAATTTCGGTGAAGTTATTAATTTATGACATAAATACGGCTTACAGATGTATTTAGGTTACGTTTTTTCTATGTAAACCGCATCAAATGTAAATTTATCATATCATACTAGTAAAAAAGTACCACAGTTGTGTTAACACTTGGTAATTCATCGCCGCATTATCAATTGGTTATCACATATGGTTCTCGAAATAACAACTTTTGATATTAATAATAAATTAAAAAACTTGTAGATAAATTAATCTCCAGAACTTAAAACCATATCTTTTCCACTTTCTTGATAGGAGTTTTTACTTGAGTGCACCAAGTAGGTGTCCTAATTAGCAATATATACTCGAGTTTTTGTTATTACCGGATGTGTACCTATAAGTCGAACTTATTTGCTCATATGCACCTTTGTTGTTATTGAGACTCATCATTTCCATCCAACGCCGTTAAATTTTTTACAAATTAAACCTCGTAAAATTACAAATGTCCTTAATATTAAAAACAAAAATAAAAAAACTTAAAAAAACATAAAAAAAACCAAAATCCCAAAATAACTCATTCCTCTCCTCCTCCCTTTCTTCCTACTCATCTCCCTACGTATCCCTCCTGTGCCGACGGTGGCGCCCGACCACACCCTCCGCTTCCTCGCCTTCCTTTAACTTCTCTTTATCGCCCTCAAGCTCCCCTGCTTCCTTGCGGTCACCTATATGCTTGACGCCGACCAAGCCTTCTCCTCCTCCTCCGACCCTCTCCTCTGCGACTCCTCCTTCCATCGCAAGCTCGAGGAAGACGCTGACGTCAGCCTACGTGTCCCGCCATCTTTATAGTATATTAGATCTAGTTTTTCTTTAACTTGGGATCTAGTATCTGTAAGAAGCTCTATCTGTTATTAACTCTACCGTTTTGAAATTGACATGCTAACCAGTTCCAACCAATTCTTGCTATCTCATTATCAAAGAAGACATGGTGATGAATCTCAACTTGTGGATCAGCACAACAATTACATCTTGATGCCATTTTTATTTCTATCTTCTGTAGTCTGTCATCTAAAGGTAATTTGTCTTGAATTCCCTGCCAAACCAGTAACAGATTTTGCAAGGGAGAATTTCTGACCAAAGCTCCTTATTCCAACTCACTTGCTCAAAGTTTTGAAGTGATTGCCAACCTGATTTGACCGAGTATTTACCATCAGCAGTGTACTTTCAATAGAACTGATCTGGTTGCTCAGAGTAAGAAATCACCTTCTATGATACCATCTATGATGTTGCTTGGTATATCAGCTCAACTAATTTCCCCTCCAAATCTTCTTCTCGAAGAATCTCATAGGCTTTTAGCATTCGTTGGGCCACAACAACACCTTCATGCACTCTAATGGGGCCTCTAACCAACCAGGTGTCATCCCAAAAGTTAATGATACTTGTTCCACACACCCGCTAAGTGATGAGTACATGTCTAGCTATGCTTGTTGAAGATTTGTCCAACCAACATGACCTTTAAGAGTGAGATTATGACTTGCATCTTCCCATGTTTTGCATATAGAAATTGAGTATATAGAGTATTGGAATTGAAACTTCCATGCCATTTTCATTCTTAACGTTTTCACGATGTCAGACAGTTTTCTCATTCCAAGTCCACCAACCTCAATAGGTCAGCATATACTATCCCAAGCAACCTAATGTTTCTTAAGCCTTTATTAGTGATGCCCCACGTTCTGGTGGGCGGTGGCCTAGGCGACCACCCACACACCATACACAAAGGTGTGTGGTTTGTGTTGTCGCCTAGGCAACCAGGTGATCGCCTAGTCACCTAGGTGACCATGTGTTGTGGCTGCTGTGCACAGCAACGACTGGTTTTTCTTCCCTCATTTTGCCGACTGTGCACTATTGTGCACTGCTGTGCCCTTCTTCTTTCCTCCTGGCGGCTGGGTTAGGGTTTGGGGAAAGGATTAGAGAGGGTGACGGGTGGGTTAGGGTTTGGAGGAGAGATTAGAGAGGGTGGTGGCTGGATTAGGGTTTGGGGAAGAGATTAGAGAGGGTGACAGGTCGGTTAGGGTTTGGGGGAGAGAGGGTTATATATAAAGTGGTTGTTTTGGTGTGATGAGTGATTTCCGACCTTTGTTTCGCCCCAAGCTCAACTAATTTCCAACCCAAGTTCCAACCATATCCGACCTCCGTTTCGATTCAAACTTTCACATAAATATAGGTTTAAGAGTGTATTAGGGATACAACAAAAAATACTGAGAAAACGTCGAATGTGTGTTAAATAATGAATTTTTGAAGTTCAGGGGGAAAGTGTTACAAAATGAAACTTCACAGGTGGTAACTGTTAGCTTTGAAAGTTTAAGGATGCAAAGTGATATCAATGCATAATTTAGGGGGTCAAATTGTAATTAACCATTTTTTATTACGCCCCTCTCCTCCCTCTTTTCCATTCCTATAAATACCTAGTAAAATACCTAGTAAGTTAGTGAGTTAAGTGTCTTTTTTAAACTCAAACATTTAACATTCCAGATGTGTCTCATGCGTCGGGCATTTCCCATCTGAATACCGACCAATTATTTTCTAAATTTTATTTGTATTTTTCCTAATTTTTTCATGATTTATCCTTTTTTTATCTAAAACAAAAATAAAAAGGAGGTGGCCCACACCTAGGCGACCACCTAATCGCCTAGGTGTTACATAAACTTTGGTGATGCCGCCACAGAAAGTTGGTTATTATTATCTCAACATATATAATGAAGCACCCGTTTAGGAATGTTGTAGACTGCTAAGATATGTATTGGGATACTAGTGAGCACATGCTTGATCATGGTTATTTTGCCTCTTTACTAAGCTATTTGCCTTTCCAACCTGTAATTTTCTGCCTAATTCTTTCCACAATAGGGTCAAGGTATCGTACTTTAGTAATGCCCTTGAAAATAGGCAAACCAAGATGAATAAAAGGAAGGCTACCTTTGGAACTATGTGAATAATGACGTATGCTATTGTGTCTAGCAGTATCCATACCAGGAGAAACAAAATATTGACTCTTAAGATTAATCTTCTGACTATATGCAAATTGATAAAGATCAAGAAAATGAAAAAGATTTTTAAGAGTGTACTTACTAGCATTAGTGAAAAGAAGTGTATCATCAGCAAAAGGAGATGAGTGATGGGTGGACATTTCCTTTTAGTTTTGTATGCAATGATCTTGTTTTGAAGCAATGTTCTTAAACTCGAACTCAAAACTTCTCCAGCAATAATAAAAAGTGAGAGAGAAGGTCACCTTGTCTCAAACCTCTTGTGCTTTTCAAAAAGTCTGTAGAGCCATGAAGATGAGGAGAAAAATGGTTGTCTCGAGCACAAGCTCTGATCAACTTAACAACATCATTAGAAAAGCCAAACTTCCTCGAAACAACAAAAAGAAAATGTCATTTCAACCTGTCAAATGCCTTCTCCATATCTAGCTTAAACACAACATTCCTCCAATGTGATTTCTCATTTAGATATTGAATAAGTTCTTGAGTAAGAGCAATATTATCCTCAATATGTTTACCCTTAACAAAAACCCCTTGCATCAACAGAAATGATTTTTGGAAGAAACTTAGCGATCATAGAGTTAATTATTTTAGATATTATTTTGTTATGAATACTACAAAGACAGATTGGTCTAAGATTTTTAAAATTATTGGCGTTAGGTATTTTTGGAATGATGGCAATAAAGGTAGATTTCATGGGTTTCGGTAAAGAATGATTAGGGCTGCAAACGGGGCGGGCGAGTTTGGCTCCGCCCGCTACCCGCCCTACCAAAATCAGGCGGGCAAACGGGGCGGGGCGGGTAAAAAAAAATTAATTTTAGAAGAAATGTTAGAAGTTTAATGAAATAACGAAAATTTTAATACATAAATATGTTTTTTTAATAATTATATTTGTAACGGGTTGGTAACACATTAACCGCAACCCGCCTCGTTTAGTCCGGCGGGTTAACGGGTGGCGGGTTAACAGGTCACGGGTAGGAAAATTTTCAACCGCAACCCGCCCTACGCGGGGCGGGACGGGTTGGCGGGTCAAACCCGCCCTACGAACAACCCTAAGAATGATTGATAAAAAATACTTTAATAAGAGATAAAACATAGAAAAAAATTAAATTAATAAAAATTAAATTTTTAGGAAAAACAAATTCGATATAATCCCCAACGACCTGCCAGACCCGTGGGGTGTGTTTTTATTTTTTAAATTTGTTCACCTGTAGTCCTGTGGGGTGAGTTTTTTTATTTTTTTGGTTTTTGTTTTATGTTTTGTTTTTTTTAAATTGTTTTTTAAATCTTATTTGTTTTATGTTTTGTTTTTTTAAATTGTTTTTATTTTTTAATTTTTAATTTTAATTTTTTCGAGGATTGACATCCAAATTATGCTGAGAAAAGAACGTGTTGAAAAGTTGAGTTATTTTATCGAATAAAAAAACTGATTCTCTTCTTCCAGCATAATAAATTATTTAAAACAAAATTATTTTATCCAATAAAGAAATTGATTTTTTTATTAGATAAAATAATCAAACTTTTCAATACGTTCTTTCGTCCACATCATTTAAGGGTCGATCTTAGAAAAAATTTAAAAAATTTAAAAAAACAAAAAAAATAGAAAACATATTTTACTATAAAAAAATTAAAACATATTAAAAATGATTTAGAAAACATAAAATAAAAACCAAAATAAAGTAAAACAAAAAATAATAAAACTCACGACTTGCTAAATTGTTGACCGACATTATTTAGAAACTCGACAACGACAGATCATCAATAATATTTGCATAACTCTCTTCTCTGATATCCAAATACTGCGATTCAAGATGTGTTACAAAGACAATTTAGAGATGCAAAACATTTGTATATAACATATTTCGAAATTTGGAACCTAATTTTCTCAAATTAGTCCGGAGCAGTCAAGAGTTTGAAAGACTCTTGTTCTAGTAGTATATATTTACTCCATGCTTACCCCTTCTATTAAATCAAAGTTACTCCTATCGCAACTAAATTTACCTTAACCTTCCTTTTTAATAAGAAAATATTATTACTGAGGTTTCTTTATTTGATTAATTGTTGTTTTATGTTTTTATTGTTTTACTTTTGTTACTGATGATGTGTTTTCTTTTGTGTTATCTTTACAATGCAACCAAATGTAAGTTCTTTAACAACCATCGTATACCCATTGTCATGTCCCAAAATACTTCGTCAGATTTTTCAATTTACCCTACAAGGTTTTTTGTTTCCCTTTCAATATTTTTTTACATATTGTTTTATAATTAACATCATTGTATCATCATCCTTTGTGATTGTATTATTATGTTCTCACGTTATTATGGTTCCATTTAAGTGTGGATGTCTGTTTAACAATGTTGTGGATTTTATTCTATGTCATGGTACAATTTCATTTCGATTCAACAGGAATAGCAAACCAGTGCAATAATTTATATGAGAACAAAAATGTCTTATCATTATTTTTTGCACTAATACATAATACACATGGTAATTTGAAATATATGGATGAGTAATTCCATATGAGATTATGTAACCAGTGAATAAGAACCAAACTGAAACATACAAGGCAGCAAGAAAAATAACGTCTTAAAAAGTCCACGGAAATATACACAATGTGTGTCATCTCCAACTGGTGGGACAACACACTTAACTACGAAATTTCTTAATGAAATTGTGAGTTGATGTTTTAACGTTAAAACCAAATATGTACTCTATCGACAAAGATACATCCAGCCAAGAACCATGCTCTTTTCCTAGAAAACATCTATAAAAATGTCAGATTGGGTTTTCTGTAGTGTTGAAATCACGCAGCATAAAAATACTTACCTCAATGATCTAGTGCCCATGCACCATGACAACCTATTTGTTAGATACTGAAGATAAATATATTGAACACACCATTTCCAAATGGTTCTGTTTGAAGCATATACATGTCAAATGGTTCCTATTAATAATGGCAAACCTGATAGTGTTCACCTAACTTAGTAATATCACCTTGATTGTGCTTTTAGTTCTTGTTTTCTTCACCGACCTAGCCTGACATATTCAATTTTACGATGACACCTTGTTATATGCGTAGAACTTCAGAAAACGTAGTAATCAACCATTGGTTCTATAAACTGCTTGGAAATATCCTTTGGTAAATCATTTAGATTTAACACATGTTACATCTTTTGCTTCAAGCAATTTTTCTAAAGAGTGAACTCGTCTCTATCTCTAGAGAACTATACATATTTTGTTATACCAACATTGCATTATTTTTGTTATAAATAAAAAATATTAGAATTACACATACTCATAGACTCCTAACATTGTTCATGCTGATTAACAATTTAGTATGTTTGGTTTCATGCTTTATCTCAGGGATCCATAATTTGTGTGTGAAAGGAATGTGTTCTAAAAGTTTACTTTTATATGTCAATTATTATGAATTGGATGTGCAAACATTTTGTTCATTGATTATGATAATCGTCTTTTGGAAGTGTTAAGGAAGATGCGTTTGGTCCTTAAACGTACAGCTCTAAAAGATAATGATTTACATAAATCAAAAGTTATTCACAATCATGGTAATTGACATGGATCATTAGTTACCGAGATAATATTGTCGTGTTGGTCATCGATTGTTATAGCTCTACAGATAATTGACGACACGAGTATATGAAAGAGAAAAATAGTTACTTTTATATATTGAATAGACTTAACAAGTAAAAAAAATTATGGAATTGTGTTTCGTGTCATTAATGTTTTACTGTGTCTTGGATCCTAAGATATGAGACTTATATCTTTTCACTCAAGAAGTGCTTAATTTGATTATTGTCAAAAGCTATCAATGAGTATAGTAATAAAGGCAATAGTTGGTTGAACATGACTTGTGCTGGAAAAGATAGCTAGTCAAACGATTATCATTGCCCCTCTTAATTGAGTGATGATATTAGTGGGCCCCTTGATAAAGCAAAATTATAATGTGCACAATATAACTTGAGTTAAGTTACATAGTTATAATTAGCAAAAATATAATACAAAGGTGACACATTTCTACTTTGTATATATTCTTAATATCATGAGGCAAGGGACAGACACAAGTTGTGAACTTACATCACTAAATGGACCGTGTTTAGTTCGAGTGGAACAAAAATATCTATGCTAATTGGGTAACTATAATGTACAGATAGATACCGCACTACTACAGAAAATGGAATATACGTCGGATGTACGGTGCTATATACGTCGGATATAAGCACTCCCCGATCCGACGTCTATGTGTGTGTCGTCTATACATAGACGTCGGCTATGGTATAACCGACGTCTATACCTAAAGCATAGACGTCGGCTGTAATTAGAAGCCGACGTATATTCGTTAACGTATAGACGTCGGTCTATACAACACCCGACGTCTATGCTTTAGGTATAGACGTCGGTGCAATAATATGCGACGTCTGTTCTTTAGGGATAGACGTCGGTGGAATAACATACGACGTCTATCCTTAAAGTATATACGTCGGATTCAACATAAGGCCGACGTCTATTCCTTTCTTTACAGGAATACACGTCGGGTAATATAAACAACCGTCGTGTATTCCTAAACCTGGACAAAAAAATAAATAGCATCCGACGAAATTGTTTTTATTCGTCGTATTCGTGTACACCAAATTCGTTCACCTATAAATTTGTTCACAAATACTCAAAATTTCGTCCACATATATACAAGCACAAACACACAAGCATACATGCACAAACATACAACCATACATGCACAAACATACAAAGCATACACAATTGACATTCAACACACTTGCAATTAATTCATTATAAAAGTAAGGCGATTATATTAAGGCATAAAGTGTAGGTTTGTAATACAAGTGCACTTGTTAACTAAATTACAAAAAATACTATTGGCAGGAGAACCTCTTAGTTCGTCAACATGTTTCTGATGAAATATTGAGCCCATCGGTCGCGAGTTTCATCGAGCTCCTGTTGCGAGAATGGATCACTAGTTTTTGGGAAAACCTATCAAAAAAATACAAGTGTGTTGAATATTAATAACTAAATATTGAAACTACAATTGAATATACAATTGAATAACAATCTACATTACCTTGGTTAGACATACGTCTTGAGTTACCACATTGAGGATTTCTTCCATGCATCTCATCACGTAGTAACCGCATTCCGTATGTCCAACCTGCTTCCAGTACTACAAACATAGAAATTCGCTAAATATTTGTTCCTAACTTAATTAACAACAATGGGATAGAACGTACTCTCATTCCATGCTATGTTATTCCTGCTTTTGTGGTTGTTCTCCTACCACCTAAAGCTCTGTAAACTTTAATTGCCCTGAGTAGCACAAGTTAAAATATCATTCAATAATACTAATAAAAATCGAAGAAATATTTTTTCACGACTAAACGAACTTAAATATTTAGAAGTTTCTTTATTGAGTCCATTGGTTTATTCGACCCCAACGGATCAAACCAATATGCCGAATTAGTCGTGGGACATACAACGACAAGCATCCAATGAGCCCTGTTATATATATAATTAGAAGCTTATTACAAAATAAAATTTCACTTTGAATTACAAAGTTTACCTCTCATGATAAGAGAGCAGATAATATCTTTTGTCTTCTTCTTTAAAGAATGTCTCAAGTTGACCTGATTTATCATCATTCCCGTATATATATGTAGATGGACTGATAAATCCAAATACTTGATCCTCGGGAAATATTGACGTCCTATAGGTGACTGCCCCCTAAGTGTTTTTCATACCTTAATCTAACAAACAACACACCAAATAAACACTCACCTCACTCTTGTTTCAATGCAAGTCCTACTAACTAATGCGTGCTTTGTAATGAATGATGAGTAAAAGATAGTACGTACCTTACGCCAGCAATCTACGACAGAAATCGTAAATAATAGAAAAATACAATGCATGCAAATCCTATATGATGAAGGACTTAGCAAATATTTTCTAATCTTTTGCTTTGGGTTATTAAAGGCCAAGTTGTTTAAGGGGGCAATGAGTTATTATCATAATATTAAAAAAATTAAAAATTAAGGCAATAAACATACATGATATTAAAAGCAAGTATTAAAAATAATTACTTGAATTGACAGAAAAACATTTTAAACACAAACTATCATGTTATTAATAATAATTGGGAATAAAATTTTATTGAAATTTTGGCAGAACCTCCACTTAAAATTTGATATGTAAAATTCTTCAAATCCTGAAATCAAACCAAACCAATCCAATCCAATCCAAGTCATTACATCACATTCACATTACAAATCTAAGCTAGAAAACCAAACCAATCTAAGTTCAGTTTGCAACATTTAAGTTCTCATTTAGATGGACCTATCGTAAAACCTCGAAATTTTAATATTGCATTGGTTCGAATATGCCGATGAACAAAGATAAATCTTAATTAGACTTCAATGCAACCTCGATAATACACTTTCAGTCGGAATCAATACCAAATATGCATGTTAAGATCTGTTTTGATATGATTTCAAACTACATTTGACTCGTTCCACCGATATTTTTCACTTATTAATTTTTCTACAGAGATGATGCGGTGACGAACCAGAGGAGGACGGAGGAAGTCGAACTTAAACAAGATGTGATGCCGGAGGAGCTCTTTGTGGTTCGGAGACATGAGATGGTGCGGTGACGACTGCAAACGACACGAGATGAAGGCTAACTTAGATAGAATGTGTGGAGAAAAATGGAGGACGGAGGAAGACGAACTTAAACAACAAAAACGAACTTAAAACTTACACGTGGAGAAATCCGGAGGAAGACGGGGGAAGAAGGAGAAGAGGGCCGGAGAAGTGGAGGAGAGCTTGGGAGCTCGCTGCGGTGCCGGAGACGGTGCGGATGGGTCGGAGATCGGTCGTGGAGGAGCATTGGGTCGCGGGACGGCTAGGGTTTAGGTGGGTTTCGTCTGAAAAGAATGAGATAAAATGCGCATGTTCGATTTCTTTAAGACCTATAGACGTCGGATATTATATAACACCGACGTCTATAGCTCGACGTCTATATGCATGGCGTATAGACGTCGATCTACTATAACATCTGAAGTATATAGGTCGACGTCTATACCCTATAGACGTCGGATACACAAGGTACTATCACACCCGACGTCTATAGGTCGACGTCTATACACCATAGACGTCGGCCAAACTTGGTATTCTTACACCCGACGTCTATAGTACAATATAGACGTCGGTCTCCATAAAGGCCGACGTCGATTCCGTCCCCTCCACACTAGACGTCGGTGGTCATAAAGGCCGACGTCTATTGGGCGACGAGTAAAGCCTATTTTGCAGTAGTGCCGCTTGTAGTTTGAGATATTAAGTGTTTAATATCGCTGTCAATTTAGCTTGGATCCTCCTATAGGTCACACCACAAAACTGAAAACACAAGAAGCTTGATTTTGAGTTCATAAAATGTGTCGAGTTTCATGTGAAGGGACACATGTGGTGAATTAATAAAATTAATATGTCATGAGAATTGACATAATTAGAATCATGGATAAATTCATATGAGATGTATATATTATGAGGTGTAATAATTTAATATTACATAGCATAATATATTACATAAGATATGAATTTGCTAAAAAACCCAAAAGATCAAATTTTGTTGGATATAAATCCAAAATTTTACAAAGCCAAAATCGGGGTCAGCACGGTAAACCGTTTAGGGTTTGGTCGACCGAGGTGTCTTCGAAACGGTCAATTGAACGGGGAACAAATAACGCATTTGGTTGACCGAAATTGTCCGAAGTGCATGGACAATTGGGATCGGTCAACCGGGCTTGAACGGTCAACCGAGAGAAAATATCCAGGATCTGTCTTGGGTTATTTTTGGTAGACCGAACGTGACACCGTCGTTCGAAGAAATTCGACAGGAGAAATTTTGGTGGGTCAACGGTCGACCGAAACGAGACGCGGATCGTCCGATATTTTCGAGTGAATTTTTCTCACGTATATTCGGTCGACCGTCTAGCTCATGGTTATCTGACACATGTGTTAAAACTGAATGGTTCGGTTGACCAAGAAGAATTCTCGGTTAACCGAACAACGTGATTTTTGCCTGAATTATGAAGAGAATAATTAGATCATGGGTTGGATTAAATCCAGATTTGAGCAAACATTTTTTAGGATGCTTATGTGGCAATTTGGGATTAATTTTAGGAGAGAAAACGAAAAAGATCATGACTAGAGAATAGTTCTTGATATGCATGTTTTGGGAGCCTATAAAAGGACCCCTTATCCTACTTGTTTAATTACATGCAATATAATTCTGTCTCTCTGATTCCTTCCTTAATCACCACAAAAATCTCTTAATAGTTTTAAGTTTTGGGGATAGAAATCTCAGTAGCTTAAATCTCGGTTAGCTAGATTCTAAGTTTAATTACAGATTGATTGACTAGCTCATTTATCTCTAAACATGTTTAGAGTTTGGTGAACACTTGGAGGAGAATCGGCGGACGATTTGACGAGCAACGGAACACCAGATCTTCTGAAAGGTTTTAGAGAACCTATTGGTATGATCCTCTCTCTTTTGTTTATTTTAATGTGTAGGGAAAATATGAAATCGATCATGTATGTTTGTATTAATTTTTTTAAAATATACACATACATAAGGACACGAAAATCTACAGTGTGTGCTACAACATGTATTCATTATGTAAGGTTTTAGAGATGAAATTACTCTTACATATACATGGAATTACCATGTTGTATGTGTTAAATTACCCTACTATGCATGAAACCTGTAAGGGTTCTTAATGATGATTCCACCAAATAGATTTACCAAATCATCTACATCGATTTACCTATGTATCTATGTGAAATTACTCTCCACGGTGGGTTACTCATATATGTGAAATTACCCTTACATATACATGGAATTACCCTTTTATATGTGTTAAATTATCCTAGTATGCATGAAACCTGCAAGGGTTCTTAAAGATGATTCCACCAAATGGATTTACCATATCCTCTACATCGATTTACCTTTGAATCTATGTGAAATTACTCTCCAATGTGGATTACTCTTATATTTAGAATTACTCTTATATATACATGGAATTACCTTTTTAGATGTGTTAAATTACCCTAGTATGCATGGAACCTTTAAGGGTTCTTAATGATGATTCCACCAAATGAATTTATCATATCCTTTACATCGATTTACCTTTGTATCTATGTGAAATTACTCTCTACCATTGTTTTTATTATAAATACACAATATTAGAATTACACATACTCACGACCCGTAACATTGTTCACGTTGATTAACAATTTAGTATGTTTGGTTTCATGCTATATCTCAAGAATCCATAATTTGTGTGTACTACAACATGTATTCATTATGTAAGGTTTTATAGATGGAATTAGACTTACATATACATGGAATTACCTTGTCATATGTGTTAAATTACCCTAGTATGCATGAAACCTGTAAGGGTTCTTAATGATGATTCCACCAAATGGATTTACCATATCCTCTACGACAATTTACCTATGTATTTATGTGAAAATACTCTCCATGGTGGATTACTCGTATAGATGAATTACCCTTACATATACATGAAAGTATCCTTTTATATGTGTTAAATTACCCCAGTATGCATGAAACCTGCAAGGGTTCTTAATGATGATTTCACCAAATGGATTTACCCTATCATTTACATCGATTTACCTTTGAATCTATGTGAAATTACTCTCCACAATGGATTACTCTTATAGATGGAATTACCCTTACATATACATGGAATTGCCTTTTTATATGTGTTAAATTACCCTAGTATCCATGGAACCTGTAAAGGTTCTTAATATGATTCCACCAAATGGATTTACTATATCATCTACATCGATTTACCTTTATATCTATGTGAAATTACTCTCCACCTTTGTATACATGGATTTGAAGGGCATAAATGTTTAGTTTCCCATAGATTCACATGAAGAACCATAAATGCTTACACATATTTACTAATCACATTTTACAAAATTCTATTCGAATTATGTACTTTGATATTTTGGTATTTTAGGTAATAGTACAAATAACTCTTCCTGCATAATATAGTTTGGTTAAATGATCAGAATAACCGTAATTTTTTAAAATAATAAACATTTTAAAAAATTTAGAAAACTAATCAAAAAAAAATAAAATTCAAAAGTACGCAGATCGCGGCTCGAACCCGCGATCCGCGCAACCACGGATCGCGGGTACGACCCGCGATCCGTGCTCACGGATCGCGAGTGGCATCCGCGATCCGTGCTCACGGATCGCGGGTGGCACCCGCGATCCGTCACCACAGATCGCGGGTACAAACCGCGATCCGTGCCCACGGATCGCAGGTTCCACCCGCGATCCGTGGGCGCGAGTTCTTATAAATTCAGGTTCCGTCCATTTTTTTTCAAACCAATTATTTTTTCAATTCCTCGTACATTTCCACTTCTACTCTCCACACAATTTTGAAATTGTGCCCGGTAATATTAATTTTTCTGATCCGTGTGTCTTTTCTGGTGTTATTTGAGGTAATTATTTTTTTCATTCTTATATTTATAGTTATTAATAATTGGTAATAATATCAAATATTGAAATTCTACTCTCTTCACAGTCTTCAAATTGTACCTGGTGATATCAATTTTTCTGATCCGTGTGTCTTTCCTGATATTATTTGAGGTAATTATTTTTTTCATTCTTATATTTATAGTTATTAATAATTGGTAATAATATCAAATATTGAAATTCTACTATTTTCACAGTCTTCAAATTGTGCCTGCTGATATCAATTTTTGTAATCCGTGTGTTTTTTTCCTGGTGATTTTTGAGGTAATTTTTTTTTAATTCTTAATTTCTATTTATGTCACATTATTAATAATTGGTAATAATATCAAATCTTGAAATAATTTGTAATATAAAACTGATTAAAGAATTTTTCGTTGTAGTTAACAAAATGATTGCGGTAAGTGTGTACTTTGGCGGTGAAATAATTCAAAATGCAAGTTACGGTGTAGAGTACACGATAGGTCCAAGACTTACACTTTCAGCGAGCGAAAATGTAACCTTAGAAGAACTTAAGAGTTGGATATATCAAGGTTTGAATGTCGAAGAATCTCAGTACTCGATGAATATTCAATATCGTTGTAACATTGCATCAACCGGTTACTTTTTTTAATGTGATGTCTGTATATGATGAGAATTCTTGGAGAATAGCCTATGAAACAGCTTATTCCAAAATGGGAATGATGGAGTTATATATACAGTTGAATCCTGTGGAAATTGAGTGGAGGGCTGAGATGTTTACAGGTAACCAACCGGGTAGTAGTAGTGGTGCAGGTTTCATATCTCAACAATCATGTGATGCAAACACCATAGCAGAAACCAGTCGACCTGCGAATAGAACTTCTGATTTCGTGCCTATACCAACAGATGATGAAGAAGAAAATGATGACGAAGATTACAATATAGATACAGAGAATGAATCATCAGGTGAGGACGACGAGGATGCTGATGAGATTGAGGAAGATGAAGATATTGGTCCGAACGTGAGTCAGTTAAGCCAATACAACCCATTTAGAGGGAGGGGTTCGGTTCACCCAGCTAAGAGCTTTCATGATTGTTCTAGTTGGGTTACTGCAGATACATCATTTATAGAAAGCAGCGTAACAGTTGAAGGTCCGTTAGCTGAGAATCAAGCATTCTCATCAAAAGACGCTCTGAAGAACGCAATATCGAAATGGCATATTGACAATAATCGGGAGATCAAGGTGCAAGACAGCAGCAAAACCAAATATAGGGTGAGATGTAAAGATGAAAATTGTAGCTGGATGTTGTACGCTACACGGACCGGTTCGGGTGATGCATGGTCTATAAGAAAATGTCTGTATAAGCATATATGCAGGTCCACAGTTGACCGATTTGATCATGCTCAGCTGACTGCAAAGATGATGGCTGATATCATCCGTGAAGATGTCGAAAATAATGTCTCGCTCCCGATTAAACATGTGTTTGGTCTGGTAAGAAAAATATTTCCAGGTGTTAATCCAAAGTACAATAAATTATGGCGTGCCCGCGAGATTGCTATTGCATACATGTTTGGAAGTTGGTCGGGTTCATATGCTTTGTTGCCTCAATTGTTAAATGCTATTAAACAATAAAATCCTGGAAGTAAAGTTGTAGTTCATTCTGACCCTTTATCATGCGCTGGTGTCCGTCAGTTTAAATGTGCAGCATGGGCTTTTGGTCCTTGTATTCAGGCATTCAAATATCTGCGTCCTGTTATCAGCATAGACGCCTCATTTCTTAAAGGTAGATACGAAGGAAGGTTACTTGTTGCTGTTGGGTATGACGCTGAGAATCAACTACTGTCTCTTGCATTTGGGCTCGTTGAGAAGGAAAATATATCCAATTGGGGATGGTTTATGAGATGGTTGCGATGAGAGGTGATTGGAGATAGGAAGATATGTGTCATATCTGATCGACATGCTGCAATTAAACACATTTTTAGGAATCCCGGTTACGGTTGGCACGAGGAAGGAAATGAAGCAGTTCACCGTTTATGCGCACAACATCTTGCCGAAAACTTGCTAAAAATTGTAAGAATCAATATGCAGTTGACGCCTTCAAGGCAGCATGCAGACACAGTAATCCGTGGGATTTCAAAGCCAGTTTGGAACAAGTTGAGTATTGGAGTAAAGATGCATTACAATACATAAAAGGGATAGGGAAAAAAGATGAAACAAATGAGAATGAACCGGAGGTTCCTAGTAAGTGGTCGTTGAGTCACGACGGAGGCCAAAGATTGGGAATAATGACAAGCAATGCTGCAGAGTGTCTGAACAATGTTTTCAAAGAAGCTCGTGGTTTACCCATTTGCGCAATTGTAGAGGCGACATACTATAAACTGTTGGAGTGGTCCAACAACAGAAGACAACATGCACGTGTGTTGGCACAAAGAGGACACATCTTTTCCGAGAGGGTTACACAAATATTGGAAAAATCTGCAGCCGTTGCATGTCAATATGAGGTGAAAATAACTGATTTCGATACAGGAGTATATGAGGTCATATCCAAACATGAAAGAGTGAGCAGAACTGGAGGTAGGAGGGATCGTAGTTACAAGGTGATTCTACGTGACGACACCATACCAAAGTGTAAGTGTCAGGGACTACAAAATACAGGTATCGCTTGCAGTCATGTTTTGGCAATGTGTGCCGCACGTAACTACAATGCCATTGAATATACACATTCGTACTACAGTGTCAACTCTCTAGTGCACACATGGGAGGGTCACTTCGATGTGTACGGGAAGGAAGAGGATTGGCCTGAATATATGGAGACAAAATAATACCTGATCGAACTCTCGCCAAGAAAGGAAGGAGAATGTCAAAACGTTTACCGATGACGATGGATGTCATGGAAGGAAGGATACGTCCGGGTCATTGTACAGGTTGTGGTTAATCACCCAAGCGATCGTTGCAATGTAAGGGAAGGTTGAATGTATAGTAATATATTGTAATGTATTGTAATGTAAGCGTTCGGTTATTGTAATGTATTGTAATGTCAATCCCAAAGGAATTTCTAATTAACTCACGACTGTCTCGATCACTGTGCCCGATTATTGGAATACCACTGATAGGTAGACCCCACAAACAGCTAACATCCTGCAATGTTAATCCAACCTCCCCAACCGGTAAGTGGAAAGTGTGAGTCTCAGGACGCCAACGCTCTACAAGTGCAGTAATCAATCTATTGTCTGTCCTTGTATGTTTTATTTGGGCAAGTTGATATAATCCTAAATTTTTGAGTGCTTGACTAAAACAATCGTGGAAAGGAATTACTGGACGATGTGCACGACATTCCAAAACAGCCTCTGGCTATAATATATTCAAATATATTGTGAAAAATACATCAATTAAAAATATGTAATTTAAATATTTAGAAAATTTACACAATATGATTGTTTTTGGTACTTACATTTGTGGAAATATCATTGACTCTGAACATGCAATTTGGTATTCCGAGAAGTGGGGAAATAGACTCTCTATCCACTGCATCATTATACTCACGTTCGTTTTGTACATAGCGACTTCTACTTAAATGACTACTTTTCTCAAAACAACTGTTCATGAAAATAAAAACAGAATTAATTCTAATAATTAAAAAATAATTTACTTGTACATTTCATGACAAATTGCATGTTATAGAAATAATGAAAGCTACAACAATTTAACACATAAATACAACTAATATTAAAATTTTAATTTAACAGAAAATAATAAATAACTATTCCAAATACTTATATTATATAATAAATTTCGTAAATGTACGTTATATAAATTTTAGATGTATATACATTTAATTTAATTATAAACAGATACATAAATACAACTAATATTTAAAATTAAATATAATAAAAAATAACAAAACAATCCCAAATAATTTTAATTTAACAAAGAAATTAAATCTTAAGTAAAACATTTGTGTAAAATTTACCTGAGTCCAAGATAAGCTGGGAAATAAGTGTTGTGCGAGTTCCGAATGGAAGAAAAACTAGAAGAGAAGTGTCGTGCGAACCCGAGTAGATAATAAAAATTACTTGAGATTAACTGATTTTAACTTAAAACTTAATCTGAATACTCAAAAATTAACTGATTTTAACTTAAACTCAAAACTCAAAAACTTTAAAACTGAAATCTAAAAATTTCTTAAAAAAAACCAGACGGATCGCAGGTCCGCGATCCGTGGTTCCGCGGATCACGGGTTCGAGCCGCGATCTACGTAGATTTAATTTTTTTTTGTTTGATTAGTTTTGGAATTTTTTTTAAAATGATTATTATTTAAAAAAATTACGGCAGAATAATTCATTTCTAACTTCACCAATGATTTTTGATATTTTGAATAAGGAATTTAACTAATATATACATGTTTGAATTTGAGAATAGAATTTTATAGTATTACTACTTATTGTGATGGATCAATATTTGCAAGGGATATTGTGTTCATAACATAGCCCACTAAAACATACATTTTTAATGTATTTTTAAGGTGTAGAGGCATAGATAAACATAATTTCGGTTCGAGGAGTATTTTAATATCTAGGATGGGGGTAAACTCAAACATCATAATAGGTAGTTCTAATATATTCTCTTTATTCGGTAAAAATTGAAACCAAATTATTTCTGTTCATATTATTTTAATATTTGGTTTGCATTCAATACCATTATTGATGATTACCTTGAACAAAATATAAAAATATTAAATAAATTACAGTTTAACTCTTTTTTTCTTAACTGTAGTTCAACCACTAAACAAACCAACCATTTTTTGATTTTTCAGGTCTAACTCGATTCGTTCTGTTTTTTCGATTTTGTAGTAAAATGATCGGTTAACTTCCGATTCTTAGTCGAACCTCAATCCAACTTCCAGGTTCGGTTCAACTTTTAAAACAGAGACCAAAACACAAGTTATGTTTCACACAAATGACTTTACCATATTAGATACATGCAATTACCTTCTATTGTGAAGCATCAACACATAAAACATCCACACTCTAATGTTACTGTAGTGCAATATCCATGTTCCGCATGTGATCCAAAAAAACTACAAACACATTCTCAAAAAATAAAAAAAACTACCAACAAGACAAAAACCAACACAAACCAAAAGCAACTACATGACATAAATATTGTTCACAATGTCATAAACCATGTTACAAAAAAACTTACGCAATGCCAGAAAAAAAAGCAACACATAAATATTGTTCACATACAATATCATATTAAAACTATCATCCGTGTTCGTTATAAAATTGTGGAAATGTTGACCTCCAAGAGGTAGTCATAATATGCATGCAACATCCACGTTTTCAAACATTAGCTTGTATTCCCCCATAATGAATGTTTTTCATCTAGTTGAATAACATCCTATTAGGTCTCGCAACAACTCATCGTTCACTATAATGTTCTCCATTTGCAATATATGCCCAAAAGGGGTTAACACAAAAAGGTCTCCGTGGTGATCTCTCATTTGTTTGGCAGCTTTCAACTAATGAATGAAAATCAGACGAGGTGGGTGTACTCCTCCTACATATATTACTTCCTATGGAATATTAAAACGGAAGTTTATCTTAAGAAAACTACTTCTATAGCAAACTAAAATTGCCCAAACCTACACTGTCAGAATATCACAACATCTTTTAACCTACACTGTCAATTTTACCCTGTAAGAAACATCTTTCACAACAAAACAAAACACTTTTCCATGTATTTAATGAAAATACCCACTCCTAGTTTTGAAAACACCCAAAGTTTATATTTTTATTACTCACTTCTATCATGTTAGAATAGCTCTGTTAGAAAATCCCCAAAAACTCATCCATAAATACAAAAAGAAAACGTATCACTAAAATACCACATATTGTTGTAGAAGATACCCAAATGATCTCTGAAATTCCCCCAACTACCTATTTCCATTAACAAATCAAACACTTACAAATGTAACCAATATGTTATCAAGTCTACCCCAAAACATATCTAAACTACATAACACCTACACCAATTTCTTACTAAATATACCTAAAATACCCTCATATTATTGTAGAAGATTTCTCAAATGATCTCTGAAATTCCCCCAATTACCCATTTCCATTAGCAAAACAAACACTTAAAAATATAACCAATATGTTATCAAGTATACCCCCAAAACATATCTACCACAATTACAAAACACACACTCCAAATTCTTACCAAAAATACTAAAATACCCCATATTATCATAGAAGATATCGTATGGTCTATGAGTTCCCCCAAGTACTTATTTCCATTAGCAAAACAAATACTTTCAAATATAACCAATTTGTTATCAAGTCTAACCCAAAATATATTTACCACAACTACAAAACATCCACACCAATTTCTTACTTAAAATATCAAAAATACCCCGTATTATTATAGAAGATACCCCATATGATATCTGAATTTCCTCCATCAACCTATTTCCATTAGCAAAACAAACATTTACTAATCTAACCAATATGTTATCAAGTCAAATATATCTACCACAACTACAAACACCCACACCAATTTCTTATTAAAAATACCCAAAGTTTATAGGAAGAAACCCCTACTTGTTCCTAAAATCTACCCAAAAGATATTCCCAACCTTCTAATTCATTGGCAACATCTAAACTGTTAAAATGGATAACAAAAAAAACTTATCCACTATACACCCAAAAAACTTCTTCTAGATATAGCTAAAAAACAATTAAAATACCATTGATTATTAATAAATATATCCCGACTAATCTCTGTAAAACCCCGTGCAAAACCAACTCTTACGTAACATCAATCTCAGTGAACGAATATTAGTAAAAGTAATACCAAATCAATACAAGTAATACCTTCTGATAACAATGCACAAAAATGAAATAGTCATTATGTACATTTATAAATTTCATATTGTGCATTATTAACATTAAAACATTTAAATATAACACCTTTAAAATACCTGAACGCAACTTAAAAAAAACAAAACAAACATTTGCTCCCAATTTTTTTTTAAAATTTGTTGCAGAGAAAAAACACTATATCTACAAAACTGAGCCTAGTTATAACTTCATTCTGCAATAACTGATACAAAGAAAGAAATTTAAAAAATATAAAAGATACAAAAACACATGGAACTTCAAACTAAAGGTAATGTGACTCTTAGGACTCTGGAAAAAAAGGCCCCTTGGGTTGAACAACAAAAAAGATCACTGGGTGGGGTGGAAAACATACTGGGATGTCCCTCAAACTAGTCAAAATACATCTTCAAAATGGGTTAACTGCTTCACCCATAGGTTTAATCTTAGACTCTATAACCAAACGAGCATTTTTTGCTGACTTTCATTTTTTTCAAACACTACAAAACATTTAAAAAAAAGCCAACTCACCCCTCCATTCCCCCACTTGTGTCTGCCACATCATGCGCGTGGAAAAAGTTCTTTGTTGGGTCTTGGGGTCCATAATTAAATAATATAAGTGATATACATATTAATTATAAATTCTATATATGTGCATAAGAAATATATGTAAAAAATTTGAATCATTCCTAACATATTAAACAAAGGAGAATGTTATATTACAAGTATACCACTAGTAATATAAGGAGAACGTTATATTACAAGGAGAGACAAGCATTTGTTAGGCGTGAGACACACTAGTCCCACGAGGAACACACCAGTCCCGCGTAGGACACACATATGTCCCTCGTGGACACTACACCAGTCCCGCGTGGGTAGACCTGTCAATTCTGGACACGACACGATTACACGACACAGACACGACACGATAAGGATACAACTTTACACGATTTTTTTTGTATAATTGAAATGATTTATTATGATGTTTTGTGAACATACAAATATAAAATAATTAGTACACGATTTGACACGAACACGACACGATAACACGATAAGTTGTTTTTGTACACGAAACTGACTCAAACTGCATATTTTGTTAGATAATCAATTGTTTTTACTTAATAATAGTCAATTAAGATGTTATTTAGAATGAAAAATATCAATATAACATGTCACTTAACTATTTTCAATCTAAACATGATGAAATCTTTTCAATTTATACTACACACGATAACACGAAATCCAGACACGAATGCAGAACTGTCAGCCACGATAGTACATGAACACGACCCAATTGACAAGTCGTCGCGTGGGACACACATCTATGCATGTTGGAATGTAAATGATCATGTGGATTGGGAAACAAACGGACGTCTAGATTATCACGCCATCAAATTTGAAAACAAATTAAATAGTTGATAAAAGGTTCCACGTGCATGAAACTTGAAAGAATCATATCCATCTACGTCAGGAGTGTCATAAAAGGCGTGTTAAACGGAGTCCATAAATCATTATATACTAAATTTTCTTACTTACATTCCCGTTTTGACAAGTTCATTTGTTGACTAAAAAATATTAAGATAGTTTTTTCTTCTATAGTGACGATATTCATGATTGTGACAATATTGATGATGACCTTGATAGGAAGTTACAAACTATGACGAATGAACGGAGTAGCTCCAAAACGTGACAAGTTAAAAGAAGAAAATTAGAATTTGGTAAACTTGATTTATTTTTCTTGCTGAAATAAAAGTATTACACCATTTTATATAAGAACAAATTTATCTAACATGGAAAAAACTAATAAGGAAAATAACAAAATAATGAAATTATCTATTGGATATTTTTATACATTAATGTCAACATATCAATTTAAATTAAAAGCAATTAGGAAATAAATAAACTATGATATTGTAGAGTATGGCTAAATTGAATATTGCATAACCCATCAAAAATTAGGAAATAATTGTATCATCACCCCCTCCTCCAATTTAACCTTGTCCACAAGGTTCTAAATAGCTATTAGAAAAGCTACAAGATGGATGACGATCTGGGAGGCTCTGTCTTCGGCTAGAAAGTTGGCCAGTTGATATACTGTACATCCAGAGGCTATTTGTTGGAAACTTGAAAAGTAGTGAATTCGCCCGGAGAAAGAACGTGGAACTAAGGTCGATGAAGACAATTGTAACACAAATTTCATTACAATTAGGGGGCGTTTGGCCTCCTAGAAACAGAGGTAAAAAAGAGTTTCCGTTTGACAGAACTTTTCATGGTGTTTGTGATAGTCTCGTAAAAGGAAAATATTTTCCCTCTATTTTCCTTTACCATCCAAAATGTACTGAAATCTTTTCCTTTAGTTTCTCATATCCCCACAGGAAACCAACGGAAAGTGCAGGAAAGTTGTAAAAGATCTACATGTCTATTACACTTATTTTTATTACACAAAAACTTAACTACAAAAACATTAAAACCATATTTTAAAAATTAAACAATATGATTATCTTTTAAAAACCATGACAATATTGTTGGCTTTTTTGGCCTTAATCTATCATTTGATGATTTAATCAACCTAATCTTAATTGTAATAAATGTAGAGTAACACACATATTGCATAGTATATATATTGTTTTGTGCAAACTTCTACAGGTGATCAAGACTCAATGAAGAAAGGATTCAAGTCAAGACATATAATCAAGCTCATTTGAAGACATGTAACTTGCATTTCTTTTGAGTCCTAGGAACTTTGTGTAATTCAGCATACTTGAGCTAAAATCAACTCAAACACACACTAGGTTTCCTATAGAAGTCACACAAAATTTCACATCATTTGAACTTCAATAGATCACCCAAACTTAGACTGGAAAACACCAAAACTAAACCAGAACTGTCTGCCCACATTCGATCGACCGATCCAAGCCTTTCGGTCGACCGAGTGATCAATTATCCTATAGTGTTTTAGACTGCCCACATTCGGTCGACCGTTCTGACCTTTTCGGTCGAACGAATCAATATATTTTTCTGACCGTTATGGTTGTCGTATTATACCAACGATCGTATTGGAATTATTCACAAATACCCCAAAATACAAATTGCCTATCAGTCGACCGCGGACCTGTTTCAGTCGATCGAACTTAAATGTCTCCACAAAGTGCAACTGCATGGAAGTTTCCGGTCGACCGAAGACTTTGGATCGGTCGACCGAACTTGATCATTTTCGCCAACCCCGTAGAGTGTGAAAGTTTACGGTCGACCGAACCTTATTCGGTGTTCGACCGTTAACTCAAGTGTACCTAAGTTATAGCCTGATCCGGTCAACCGTTCCATTATCGGTCGACTGAAGCTTGTTCAAAATTGCCAGACGGTCGACCGTTTGACCTGTCCAGTCGACCGAACTTATTCTGAATTGCATACTGCAGGTTTCTGTTTTATGTCTTACACAAACACTTACCAAACTTGTCCCAACGTCTATAAATCACTTAGAGCTTATAAATAGAGTTGTCCAACACAATTTTACACAACTCTCCTACTACTAATTGTCTTATACTTTAGAGAGAAACTCTCAAATTTCCCAATCCTACACTCCAAGCCTAAATTCCACACATTTGATCATAATCAAATCATACTCAAAGTGTGCTCAAGTTTAGAGAGTGTTGTCCCACTCATTCCTTTGCCAAATAAAGCAAGGATTTCGGTGAAATCCCGAAGTGTTCCCTCTCGAATTGTGAGAGGAGAAAGTCAAGCAAGTGAGGGTGTTCGCGATACTTGTGTTGTAAAGACGTTCTCTCCCGGCCTAGAACGAGGAGTGGTTAGTGAAGTCGTGAGCGGAGCTCGGTGATCCGAACGAAGCTTGCAAGAGAGGACTAGGACCCGGGTGGGTTCCGAACCTCTATAAAAATCTCCCGTCTTCTTTGTTGTTTGCTTATTTTCTTTCTCTACTTGTTTGTAAAGCTTTTAATTCCACTGCATATACATTTTATTGTTGTTTCCGCTGTGTATTTCTTTTGCTTATGCAAGTAGCTAATTAAGCATTAATAAAGCTTAGAAGCCATCGTACACGATCCTACAAATATATTACAAAATTACACCATGAAATAGATAATAAAGATTAAGAATACGTCTTGAACTTTATATTGTCATGTTAAAATAAAATATTATTCAAAATTTAATTTAGTGTATTGTTTAAAAGTGCATAACTACAATAATCTTATGTATTAATTAATTTACTCTTCAACAAGAGGTATATGTATATAATATATAATTCACACATCACATTTTTGAGTTAAATTATACATTTATGTATACAATATTTACATATAATATCAATTTTCAGAAATGACAGTTAGTGAATTTAGATTTTTTTATTTTCCGGTGGATTCTAGTAGCTTGCACATACAACAAAATCTTGGTCAAAAAAAAAAATAATTTCCTCTGATTTTGTTTTCCATTGTTTTCCTTTTGACCACGTAATCAATTTTTCAACGGTGTACACAAACACCCTCTAAAAGAAAGAGTTTTCTTTTGACGATGTTTTGCTGGACGACCATGATGTAGCGAAAGGCAAATGTCACCCTATCTACAAACCCCAACTTCATATAAAAATACCCACAAAATCGAACATAAAAACGAAGGCAATGTACCAGATGATGGTCATCGTCGTCCGAACCCAAACCTGACACAGAACCCTAGCCATCGTCGTCTGACCCCAACCCCACAGAGGAACCGTAGCCGCGGAACACCATAATCGAGGAGGAGAGAAAATGCAAGAATCGGGAGGGAGGATTCTGTTGATTTCCTGGGACGGGAGTTTCTTAAACACACGAACACCCCCTTTTATATCAGTCAAACGGATTTCCCCCCTTCCATTCCGTCAGATTCCCACTACACAAAACCCCTATTTTTCCAATTATAGCATACATAAGTGGCGCTAACAAAGTTAGAACCAAACAGAAACTCATCCCTCAAAATCAAACCCGAAGCAACGACTCGTTCGCCCTCGAACTCGAATAAATAAACCAAAAATCAACAAAATCTAGGGTTTTCCTCATATTTCTTCTTCGTGCTCTTCGAATCGGAGGATCAGGATGGCGTTGAAGTTCCTGAACAAGAAGGGGTGGCACACGGGAAGCCTCCGCAACATCGAGAACGTGTGGAAGGCCGAGCAGAAGTACGGCGCCGAGCAGAAGAAGCTCGAGGAGCTCCGAAAGCAGATCCAGGAGGAGCGGGAGCGCGCCGAGTTCCGACAGCTCCAAGAACGCGCCGGCCTCGCTCCGTAGGTCTAGGACTCGTTCTTTAGGGTTAGGGTTAGGGATTTTTTTATATTTAAATTTTGGGGTTGCAGGAGGCAGGAGAGGTTGGACTTCCTCTATGAATCGGGGTTGGGCGTCGGGAAGGGGAGCGGCGAGGTTTTCAAGGCGTTGCAGGCTCCGCCGACTGAGGGGAGTTCCGCCACCGCTGCTGCTGCTCCGGAGAGCAGGGGATCTGTCAAGGTAATTTCTGATTTCCTGTTAGTTTCGTTTCGAAGTGATGAGATTTTTTCGGCTTTTTTTGCGGTTGAAGCAATTTGAAAGAGAGCAGTCGTGATAGAATCCGTGGTTGTGTAGCCTAAGAAGTTGTGTATAATTGATATTGATGTTATACAGACTGACAATCCTCTTTGAAAAACCTATTTACATGTTATAAAGCAATCAAATTTGTTATAACAATGGTTGAGAACATAAAAAATTCAGCCAAATATTTCACCTCTTCCAGCCATATTTTGTTTTGTGGACCTTTTTGTCATCGAATTTTTATAAATTGTGAAAACATATATAGTTCCATTGACAACCGACTTATCCAACGATCTATAGCCATACTCAGAAGTTTAAGTCAAGTTCAGTTTTACATAGTTAGGAGTTTTAGTTGATATTTTGGAGCATCTAGGTTGGCATCAACTTTCAAATATATATACTTAATGTATACAAAATACAAACACAATCTTAGTTCTGTGGCTTCTACTTCATTTGAACTGTTGTTCTTTTGCTTTGTGTAGATTTGTTTTAAAATCCAATTTATCATGTTCAAGATTAGATTTACACCTAAGTTTTTCTCTAGCTACTCTTGATGGAACCGTAAGGTGATTGCTGGTTTAACAGGCTGCTGTTGTAGCCATGTGATGCATGTCTTTTATCACATTTTGCTAAGTCTGTCACCTTATACGATTCTTACGTCTTATTTGTACATTTCTCCTTTTTAGGTTGATTATCTAAATATCTTCTCAGCAGCCTACTGCTCTTGATTATCTTTAGTCTAATTCATGAATCAGGAAGGTGAGTAATTAAATGGGAGTTTTTTGGATGTTTCAGGCAGCCGCTCCTGGAGCTTTATTTGAGGACAAATCACAATCTGCCAATGATGCATGGAGAAAGCTCCATTCTGATCCTTTGCTTTTAATTCGGCAACGGGAGCAGGATGCCCTCAATAAGATAAAGAATAACCCTATAAAAATGGCCACAATTCGGAAGTCTGTAAGTTTACCTCTTTTCCTACGTATTTTTAAGATTAAGACTGGGTCAGGACTTGCCCTGTATGCTACCGTGACTTTTAAGATTTTGCAACATGGCATGTTACATAACATACGTACATATACTTGAAAAGCAATCACTTGACCAGGTAGACCAAGGTTCTAAATACTCATTTGCAAGTGTAACCTTTATATTTATTACGAAATTAAGGGTCAATTTCATCTTGTTTATTTCCAGAAAAAATACAATGCATATTTTAATGAAATAAATTTTGCAGTTGAGCTCCATAGATAGGTGACTAATCCAGTAATCCTACTAAACTTGAATTACTTGTTCTTATTCTACTAGAGTACTGGTAAACTATCCTTAAGAGACTCTAATATCTTTCTTTCGCAACCTATATGTTTTGTGTCAATTTTCACTGTGTCAAAGATTAAGCTAGTTTTTGGCATTTGGAGCGTCATGAACTATATCAAATGACTATTTAAACGATTTGCATTTCTTATTTATTGTGGAACCGCAGATGGTCAGTGATACTTTACATCATTTGGGTCTATTGGAAACAACTTCACTGTTTTACAGTGGTAGGGTTGCTTACATCCGACCCCCCCACCTCGCTTAGGCGGGAGCCTCTTCTGAGGCACTGAGCTTATGTTGATGTTGATGTTGAAGGGTGCTATATGTTTTGCTTACATTTTGTATCCTCTGTTTCTAAACTCTAAACCTCTTGGCAACACTTAGTTATATAAAAACGTTTGATTACCAAATACTTTTTATCTTGTTTAGGTATTTATCTATCTGTGGTCAGTTACATAGGGAAAAATAGGTTGTAAATGGACTTGTTTTCAATCAGAATTTGGTTCTAACTTGTGCATTTATATAATTTGATGTGTGGAACAGATCATGGTTTTCAGAACCGAATCAGACGTCGAATCAGAATTCTCAAAGGTTCAACCAGGCTTGAACCGGTGATGTCATAAATAATTAAATATAATATATATATTTATAAATTTCCAAAATAATATAGACATATAGTAAAATATAGAAAAAAAGGAAACACAAATACAATTATAAAACATATGTAGTTGAAAGTTGAAACTTTAAAGTTCAAACATAAATTTGGAAGGTGTGCATGCAAAACACCCAATTAAATTTGGGCCCACCAAAGTTATGAGCCTAGATTTCAAACCATTGCTCCCACACCACACCAAACCCGGCCCAACAACCCTCCTCTCACTCTCGCGTCTCGACCAACACCCCCGAAACATTCCCTAAACCCCAAAAAACTGTCGCCGAGGAAGAAGAAGAAGCCCAACTAGCAGGAAGCGGAGGACATTTTCCACGGGATGGATGGCCCAGATGACGCCGTCGAGGCTGCGGAAGTCCTCATCCACCCTTGGGACTCCTCGTCCTCCTCCGACCGGATGTTGTTCGATGGCCACGACCGCTCCACCTCCGACCTCTACCTCCACGCCGTCGACGAGATCCGCCGCCGCTCCCTCCCCGACTCGCTCCAGATCGCCGTGGCCAGACTCGAGGACGAGTTCCGCCACATCCGCTTACACAAAATCGGGCTTGAGCCGGACGGTTGAACCGCCGGTTCAAGCCGGTTCAATCACAAACGCGGTTTCGGGGGTGTTACCTGATCGGACTGGCCATCGGTTCGCGGTTGAACCTATTCGACCGGCCGGTCCTGTTTTCATAACCATGGAACAAATAAAAAAATAATACTTGTTTGAATTGGAAATGACACTGTAAATCCGTAATATCATATAATCACCCGATATTAGGATTCTGGGAGAAACCAATTTCATGGCCTCCCTCCTGTAAATCAAGCCCGGTTCTTTCTTTAGTAATCAATCTATATTGCATTGGGTTCCTCAGAAAATCTGTCTTTTTCTCACCTTATTCTTTCGTTTCCTTACATAAAATACTTCTTGTTGATCCAGTTACCTGGAAAACATTTAATTTTTTGTTTCGAAACTGAATATAATACTGGCCTTGATTTTGCAGGCAGAGGCTGAGAAGAAACAAAAGGAGAAGGGGAGTAAGAAAGAGAAGAGATAAAAGAAGAGAAGAGAAAGCACCATCAGAGTAAGTCAAAGCATGGCAGACACTCATCCAGAGCTGATTCCGACTCAAACAAGTGGATTGAAGAGTCAGAAACACAACGAAAGAGAAGCCGTCCTACAGAGGAAAAGCAAACTGAGCACAAATCAAGGCATGACAGGCAGTCATCTAAAGCACATTTAAATTTTGAAAGAGAAACCATGGAGAGGGATGGGAAAAGAAAACGAGAACGTAGAAGTCCTGATAGGCATATCTGTGAAAATTTGAAGGATGAAAGGCATCGAGACTATAACGGCCATGTTAAAGAAGAAAGAGAAAGACGTGACCAGTACTCTTCTGATAGCCATCGTCGTGATTCTACTCGTGGGTCTGAAAAGAAGCAAGCTGAAATGCATAATTCCAATATCCATCAAAGCACTGGTTACAATCATTGCCGAACTGCTCCCAAGCTGTCTGAGGAGGAACGGGCAGCTAAGCTACGAGAGATGCAACTGAATGCAGAGGTCCATGAAGAGCAGAGATGGAAGCGCCTGAGGAGTGCTTCAGAGGCTGAAGCAGTTGAAGCAAATAAAGATAAGCCAAAAGTAGGTGGGCCTAATTTTCTGGATGCAGCTCATAAGAGTATTTATGGAACGGAGAAGGGCGGGAGCTCTACAATTGAAGAAAGTGTTCGTCGCCGAGCTTACTTCTCACAAGGCGGTTTGGCAGCACAAGAAGGCAATGCCTTTCGACGTTGAGTGTGCTAGCATAAGATTTCCCTGGTGCAACCTGTTATCTGCCTCTGGCTTTTTACCTGGAAGCCTTGAGGTTTCACAAGATCACCTTTTATTGCATCATATTCGTGGTGGATAAAAAGAAAGATAAAGAAGGCAAAGCCTTTTCGCTTGCACTTACCATATAAATGGGTTGCAAGTGGCTCATCTGGAGTAAATTAAGCTGAGGCATTATGGAACTTGAAGCATGAAACGTGTAGAAGCAATTGGGACTCTTTGAGGGAGCAATTTACCCTCCAGGTGTGTATCTTGTTCCCTACAATTTTATGTTATCAGCGTGGCTTCGTTTATTTCTGCCTGATGCGGTATTCTGACAGTACCTAACTGTGCCTGTAATATGTTGTGCTATATGTTATGTGTTTTCAGAAGGCAATGTGCGCCCACCATCATCCTCGTTGTACTTTGTTATTTAGAATCGTGTCTAAGTTTGTGTTTAGTCTCTTTTCCCCCTATGCACTGGTATTAGGGAATGAGCATTTTTCATCTGTCTGTTTTGTTTTTTAGAACTGTAAGATTCCTCTTTATCTCTGTTGGTTCTTAAACTTTCAAACGAGCGCATACTTTAGGTCGATTTGCTAATGGTGGTAGCTGCAGCACAGCACTACAACTAAAAGCGTAATAACCATGGAACTGCATGTATTGGTTTTTAAACGTAGTGATAAGATACTCTTGTGAGCATCATGACGTGCATGTATTGTTTTTCTTAATAAAACTTAGGTATAAGATACTCTTGTGAGCATCATGAGGGCATTCTTAACCAGTAAAAATAACCAGGCGCCTGACAAAAATAGTGGCCACATCACCGTTAAAAAACCATCACGTCTTCTGTTTGGGTGGAAAATTATTTTAAATCGTTTTTTCAAAACTTTTTTTATGAAAATGTGTTTTTATTTGTTTATATTATTTATTTGTGTTTTACCCAGAATTGATTCTCAAATGACGTGGATGAGAGAGAATGTAGGGCGTTTGTGTTGTTTTTGGTGTGGTTAAGGAAAATTTGAAGGTTTGATTTGTCCTGATGTGGGAGAGAGAAAAGTTGATTTGACTGCGAGAGAAAATAGGACGCCCAAGAAGTAGCCGACGCTGTTAAAGATGGTCTGAACTGCATAAACAGCCGCATATGTGCACCTTGTGTTAGGAAATTTAGATGAAAAATGCTTTAGAGAAGTGAGGGAACTGCGTAACTATCCGACCGAGTGAGGACTCATTCGGAGTATTATAAAGTCACTTCACGTCGGATGCAGATCATTTATTCAATTTAGCAAAATACTTAATTTACACCTTCCTTGTACTTAATTATGCATACGACAACTTTTATATGCACAAGTTACTTGTAATTTGTAGTGTTTTCAATTAGCTCAAATAAATTTAATATTTAAATCAAAAATTTCCAACACCTGAGTAGACCTTTTCAACGACAGCGCCTCTAAGGTCACCCGCTACGGTGCTCTTAACTCCCACCCCCTCAAAAATTCATATTTTTTCTTTGCCAGGTCTTCGTGTTCATTAAACTACTTTTTTATCTATTCATTTCCGAAAATCCTCCATTATCACCCCTCATTACTTCTTTTTTTCACATCATTTCTTTTACTTACACACTCTAACATAGATAAAACCAAAATAAAATAAGGAAAAAACATTTTTTAAAAAAAATACAGATTTTAAATTATTTTAAAAAAATAAAAAAGAGTCCAATATACTGGGAACACGTGGGGCGAAAATTGGGTGCCCAAAGAGCACCCTTAACGGGTGCTCTTTACTCGGGCGCCCGAGTTGCCCTCCCTTAACGGGAGGGCGCACCCAGGGTGGGGCGCCCGGGCGGGGGGCCATGTGGCCCCTATTGGTCCCGATTTTTTTTGTTTTAATGAAAAAAGATTATTTATATATAATTATGATAATGTATTAATTAGGTAAATTGAATTAAATTAATTAGGTATTGAAAATTAATTGAAAAAATATTTTATGATTAATTAATTTTTTTTGATTTATTTCAACGTTCAGGCACCGCCTAGGCGAGCCTAGGCGGCCGGCGGCGTCCGGTCGCCTGGGCGATCGCCTAGGCGGTTGTGCGACCGCCCAGGGCTGGGCGGTAATTTTTTTTTTTTTAAATTCAATTAATTTTCATAAAATAGATAAAAAAATCAGGAAAAATCGGGAAAAATAGAAAAAAATACACAAATATTTTCTAAAACTACCATACATGTTTAGGCTTCGAAAAGACACCTAGTTCCTCGACCAAGGCCTCACTAGGCACCCCCTCTACCCACCTAAACACTTAGGTATACAATTTATTGCTCAGTAGTACGATTACAAAGTAACTCAGAGTTCATACAATAGTAGATAAAAGAGAAAGTAGAATTACAAGCTAACTAACTAATTCCATTGGACACATTGATCTAATGTCCAACTGGGAACCATATCATATCCTCCACCACCATCAGAGTCGTCGGAGTCGTTCTCATTCGGATTGTCGACGTAGACATCATCTTCTTCAGTTTCTTCATCGTCGGTTTGGACATATTGCTCGTCGATGTCCATCGGTGGTTGAGAACTCGATGCACCTGGATCTGTAGAACTGATGTGAACGATGGCATCATCCATGCCACGACCTAATAATGGCGCGTCAGATGCAGTAGAACACCGCGGGTCAGATGCAGTGGACATGGATCGAGCAAAGCGTCTCCGTGAAGAAGAATGTCCCAAAGCTGCTTCCTCGACATCGGCCCATGTAAGCTCCTCTCCAGCGAAGACCGGATCTTCAGTTTCTACCAACCACGGATGCTCGTCGAAGAGATCGTACTCCACACTGATGGGGTCATAAAATCCAGGCTTCTCCATCCTTTGCTGAAACCTTTGCCTTAACTTTTGGTTGTAGTTCACATACACCAAGTCATTCATCTTCTTCACAGCCAACCTGTTCCTTCTCGTTGAGTGCAACTGCTCGAAGACACTCCAATTCCGCTCACAACCTGATGCCGAACATGTCAATCCCAACACCCTCACGGCCAACCTCTGTAATGCAGTCTCTCCCATGTCTGCGCCATACGATTGCCACCAATCTATAGGTCTTCTTTCCGACCTTTGTCTGACGACCATATCCCTCGAGAATATTCCGAGGGAGTTCTTGTAACGATCAAGTAAACCGCAAATCTTGTCTTGTTCTGCAGGAGTGGGGACGAGCCGCTCTACGACATCCATGAATCCAGGCATATGCTCATTGAAAGCTATATTTCGATCCTGAGGTGGGACGGAGAAGAAGGTACCAGGGTTGAGTAAGAAACCAGCAGAATGTAGCGGTGATGACATCATCTTCCCTGGACCCCACCTGGTGTCGATGAGGTCGATGACTTGCTTGTACAACCTCGGGTTTCCGTCAAAGTTCCTCATGATTTGTTCTTTGGCTTTCTCCATTGCGTCACACAGATATCCCATCGCTGGTTTCTCATCGCCGTCAACAAGTCTAAGAACCTGAACCATAGGTTGTGAGGTCTTCAGTGCCTTTACGACGTTGGTCCAGAAACCACTTTGTAGAATGGTCTCGGCAACTTCAGTAGAGATCTCCTTCTTTTTCTTGTTCTTTATCCAACTTGCATTAGGATCGTTGTACCCCGGGGAAACAACAAAGGCTCGGAGTTTGTCTTTCTTCAGAAATAACCTTTGCAAACTCAGAAATGCGGTGGCAAATCTCGTGACAGCAGGGCGTAGCAGGTTCCCTTCAATGGCAATTCGCATCCTCTTCAACAACATGGCAGAGCTGTTGAAATGTTTGATGATCTTCCGAGCTAAAGCAATAGTCTTCAAAAACAACTTGCCAATATCCTCCAAGATGAGATCGATGCAATGCGCTGCACAGGGAGTCCAAAACAATCTCCTTCTTTTTTGTTGCAACATCCTACCGGCAAGTACGTACGCGGCGGCGTTGTCGGTGACCACCTGAACAACGTGTTCTTCGCCAATCTCGCCAACTACCTTGTCCATCAGCTTGTACAGGTAGTCTGCGGTGTGAGAGTGACCGGAAGCATCTACAGACCTCATGAACATGGTACCTGTCGGACAATTTACTAGAAAATTGATTATACTCCTACCGGACCTATCAGTCCACCCATCTGTCATCAACGTGCACCCGTATGTTGCCCAATCTTGTCTGTACGATTCTAGTATACCTCTAGTGTAGTCAATTTCTTGTTTAAGGCACGAGTCACTAACTTCATGATACGTCATGGGTTTAAGTCCGGGTCCGTAAGTACTAGTAGCGGATATTGCTTCCTTCCACTCAGGCGTCCTTACAGTGTTGAATGATATACCACATCTATAGAAAAACCTAGCCCATTTTTGATTAATTGTTTTCCTATCTTCTTTTCTAAAGGTTCTTTCGATGGTTGTTTGTTGGGGGCCGGAAACCACGTCCTTCCCACGTCCGCAAAATGGTGCCCACAAACGTTGTTTTTGTCTCTTTCGACCAGGAACGGGGCGAGAACGGGAGGTTGGGGTCGGAGCAGAACCGGAACCCGACCCGGTTTCTAGATCAAATTCTATGTTTTCTCGGTCTACATAATCATCAAGACATACATTTTCGTTTTGTAATGTCCTACTGTTTCTAATCATGTATGCAGTTATGTCTTGTTTAATAGAGTCAGGAACTTTATCACAAGGTCTAGCATTGCTACCGGGTGTGTGTGCAAGATGTTGTTTGTGACGGGCTATACCACCTCTAGTTTCTTTACCACATAACTCACAGACAATACAATTTTTATCATTAGCGCTAATGTAATGGGCAGTATTCCAACCGGGGTCATTTGTACGGGTAGGTCTTAGGTCATCGTAACTCTCGTGATGCATAGGTAGACTAGTGCCGGGTACGTAAGCCATATCTTAAAACTAGACTAATATAAAATTTAGACTAATATGAAAATAAAATACTAATTAATTTAATTCTAAAGAGAAGTTAGAAAGAGTGCACTTGATTTTGACGGTTGAAGAATGAAGAAACGGATCGGAGATTTCACTTTCCAACTTCAAAACTAAGCACCAGACCGGAGACTTAATCGCAAAACTTGATGATTAGGAAGGTTGATGATGAGAATAGGATTATGAAGAAGAAGAGAATGAGAGATGTGTGAAAAATGAAGAGGTTTGGAGGGGTTTATATAGGATTTGGGGCTAGTGGCAAAGTTGTAATTTTTGAAAAAAAAAAAATAATAAAAAAATTAAAAGGAGAGAGCCGTTGGAGAGCCTCCAACGGCTCTCGCCTAGGCGATCGCCTAGGCGAAATGATCGCCTAGGCGATCGCCTATTTCGCCCAGCTCTGCTGGGCGAAAGGCGGTGGTCGCCCAGGCGACCACCGCCACCGGCGACCGCCTAGGCGACCGCCTAACGCCTAGGCGGTCGCCTACGTAAACGTTGATTTATTTAGATAAAAGTAAAATTAAAAAAATCATAAACAAAATAAGAAATAGTAGTACAATACTCATACACTTCGGAAACAAAATACAATACAAATATAGAATACGAAATACAATAAAAATAAGGAAAGGAAAGACAGTCCTCCTACGGATACAAAATTTAAACTATCACAATATTGATAAACTACAACAGACATATTGATATTACAAATGAAAACATGAGCACTTACAGATATCATTGTGCTTTATCCCACCCCTTGAGTTTAACAAGTGTTTATTTATCGAATTCGTCCTTGTTTTCCTTCTTCATAAGAGCAAATAGGACATCAAGTTTTTTGCTGTTGAGTTCCCTTTGGAAATTCGCCTCAGCTTCGATGTGTTTCCTCTCCACCCGTTCTTCGTTACGCAAGTATTTTTCCTCTTTCACTTTTGCGCTATATTCAATTTGTTTCCCCAGTTCTAACATATTAGGATCAAGTTTTGCCTGAAATGGTTGTTTCCCTTTCTTTTTTAGCTTTTTTAACACCTTCAGGACGAGGACATGTTTCGAACACCATTTCATCTGTTGACGGTGTTGCGTGACTCCAATCGTCGTTCTTTGCGTTTTCTTTTCCCGTTGCTAAAACTCTCCGGACTTTCTACATCGACGTTTCTGGTGGGAAGTTCAAGCGCAACAGACTCCCATTTAGGGTATCTGCGTAACAAAAGTCACACATGCATGTACTGAAATTTGGCGTTGTGTGTTCGTTCGTAGATGGTGTGCGCATCATGAATGACATCGTCCTCGTTGTAACCACTTCTCTTCCTCCGCACCGCCTGGTCGAAGCAACCGACCCATTGGTTCACAGATGGCGATGTACGCCTTCATCGCCCCTTCAATGATTCATCGTTACGCTCTACTGCACCTGGCTCGCCTGAGTCATTGAAGATGCGCTCCACACGTCTCCAGAAGGACTTCATTTTTTGGTTTGTCCCAACCACATCATTGCCACTTACAACCATGTAAGCCGAGACGAGTCGTTGATCCTCTTGTGTGGACCACTATTTTTGCGACCTCATCGTCGCGGTTTTACGTGTTCCCTCACGACTTGTAGGTTGAACGACATTTTCGTCATTCACATCAGGTGTAATGCAGCTTGCATTTCCACTACTTTCGCCACTTAGGTGGCGAGTATACATACCCATTGGGAATTGGGTTTGCCCTTCTTCTTGAGTTGGCGTTTGGTATTGATTGTGCGGGTAGAACCCTAGGTGTGGGAAAAATTTGTTTTGGTGGGACGGGTGGAATCATGGTTGTGGGGTAAATTGGCTTTGGTATAATGGGTGGAATCCTGGTTGTGGAACATTTTGGTAGGGGAAAAGGTGTTGGGTTGGGGGTGGACGACGTGGAGATCGTCGGTACTCTGGTAAACCATTGTCTTCTGAAGAGGACATTGTGAGATTATGGTGGAAGAAGTAAGATCGGAATAGAGGTGAGTAGAGAATTAATGTGGTTGGGGTATATATATTCAAGTAGTCACGCGCATACTGTAGGTCATCGATCCAATCGTCTCGTCTTTTGTGAGTCACACGCATACTGTAGGTTCTCGATGCCTGAGAAGTCCAAGCCTCGATGCAATCGTCTCGTCTTTTGTGAGTCACGCGCATACTGTAGGTCCTCGATGCTTGAGAACTCCAAGCCTCGATGCAATCATCTCGTCTTTTGTGAGTCACGCACATAGTGTAGGTCCTCGATGCAATAATCTCGTCTTTTGTGAGTCACGCGCATACTGTAGGTCCTCGATGCTTGAGAAGTCCAAGCCTCGATGCAATCGTCTTTTCTTTTGCCTAGTCACGCGCATATTGTAGGTTACTTCTCACAACTATAAATGTACTCCTCCTGGTTGGTTCTCTCTCATTCATTTATGAACAATGTCTTCACCCGATAAGTGTTCCAGTTCGAAGTCTTCATCATCTTCAACATCCAATGACGAAATTTACGACCAAGTGTTGAACTACTTAACAGAGTATGTCTCCCAAGTGGTGGACCGACGCCCTAAGAGGAGCAGAAGGCGAACTTCGAACCCAGATAGAGATAGGGAGTTTGGTTACAACCGTTTGATTGCCGATTATTTTTCTAACGACCTTGTTTATCCTGACAACATTTTCAGGAGAACATTTAAGATGCGAAAGCATGTCTTTGTTCGCATTGTGAGTGCCATTGAGGCGTCTGATGCCTTCTTCCAACGTAATCCAGATGCCACCGATAGGATGAGCATCTCTGGCCTGCAGAAATGTACCGCGGCGATTCGTATGCTAGCGTACGGTGTTGCGGCTGATGATGTGGACGAATACTTGAGGCTAAGCGAGTCCACGGCAAGAAACACACTTTAAAAATTCTGCGATGTTGTAATTAACAACTTCGGCGGTGAGTACCTCTGAAGACCTAATGCAAATGACCTAGCACGACTACTTCACGTTGGTGAGCAGCGTGGGTTCCCAGGCATGATGAGAAGTATCGATTGCATGCACTGAGTGTGGAAAAATTGCCTGGTTGCTTGGAGGGGCCAATATCAAGGGCGTAGTGGTAATGTCACTCTTGTCCTCGAGGCTGTGACGTCGGCTAACTTGTGGATATGACACTCGTTTTTTGGCACACCAGGTTCATGCAATGACTTAAATGTCCTGCAACGATCTCCGATTTTTGACGATGTAATTGAAGGATGAGCTCCACCTGTGAATTTTGAGGTAAACGGTTCTCGATATAATATGAGATATTATCTTACTGATGATATTTATCCAAAATAGGCAGCATTCTTTCCGTCCATTGTTCATCCACAAACATCGAATGACAGGTTATTTGCTGAACGACAAGAAGCAGTACGCAAAGATGTAGAACATGCATTTGGAGTCTTACAAGCGCGGTTCGCGATAGTGAAGAAGCCATCTCTTGCATGGAGTAAGGTTATACTTAACAAAATAATGACAGCTTGCATTGTAATGCATAATATGATAGTGGAGGATGAACGTGATTCCTTCGGTAATTTTAGAGATTTGAACGAATTTGTTGAGGATCAACCTCGAAATTCCGTGAACGACGCGGTTCGGTATTCCACTGACCGTGTAGTGGATATTACCAGGTACTTGAGAAGGAGAGATCAAGTGCGTGATCGCACCACACATTTGAACCTTCAAGCCGATTGATCGACAATATATGGCAACGCTTTGGAGGAAATGCGTCTTGATGTATTTTAAGTTTAGTATTTAATGATGTATTTTTAGTTTTAGTTTTTAAATTTCCAGTTAATGTACTTTGTAACGTGGTTTCCTAAATTTTAATAATATTTTCGTATTTATTAATTAAATGTTAATTAAAACGAATGAATTGTTGATATCAAATAATTACGATAATGATTATTAGTATATTTTGTTGATTGTTGAAAGAGTTTAGAGAGAAGAATAAAAATAATGACATGACAACAAATACTGTAGCGTGACTAGGTGGATTGGGTAATGGTTAAGGATTTCGTAGGGGGTTTGGTTTGTGCTGACGTGGTGGAGAGAGAAGCTGACGTGACTGAGAGAGAAACTAGGGCGCCAAGAAACTACACAGGCGCTGTTAATGATGCTCTAAGCTCTCGTCCAAAGCCCACTCAGGTAGGGAGTGGATTAGGATCTTGATGTGGATCCTATAACGTTTTTTGTTTTGGAAAAAGGCTATTCTAGATTCTTCCCATCTTTTTCTAAGAACTGAAATGGCCCCCCAAGTAACCTAGTAATTTCAGTTTGGTTTGGGTTGGCCGATAATTTTTTTGTTTATATCATATGTATTATTGAACATTCAGATTGTCAAGACAATCAACAAAAAAAGTCAAAATCATATGTCCATCGAAAAAAAATCAGATAACTTGAAATCATTAGACAACTACAAACAATCACCTGAAACCCATGTCAAGTAATGTACCCTTTGAATTAAGGAATTTTTTTCAAAATAATATATTTTTAATTTTTTTTTGCTAAAATAGATCTCATTTAAAAGTATTCTTCATACTAGAGCCGCTGCCACCACGTGGTGACACGTGGCGGCAGCGGGTTTTGTTTTTTAGTGTCTACAGAACTCAGCACTAGTAATGTCGAGTTCTCTACGAGAGAACTCGACATTCCAAGTGCCGAGTTCAGTTTGGTTTTTATTGCCCAACACTTGTCATATTTCGTTCGACGTGAGTTCTCAAGAACTCTGCACTTGTGATGTCGAATTTTATTTGAATTGTTCTCCTGACACTCAGATCGTGTATGAGACGGTTGGCGCGCCAGGACAATAGTGTCTTGAATAGAACTCGATATCCTAGATGTCGAGTTCACTTTAAAAAAAGTGAACTCGGCATTATAAACGCCGAGTTCCGTCGGACTATAAAAGCAGCTCGACGCCCCCTCTCCCCTTTCGCCGAGTTCTCGCGATTTTAAGGTTAGAGTTTCAATTTTTTCGTTTTCCACCGTTTTCTTGCTTTTTATGTATTAGGATGATATACATTGTTGGTTTAGGTATGATCGTAGTGTTTTTGTTGGTTTAGGAACCCGTTTTGGTTAGATTTCGATTTTGGGTTTTTAGGCCAAACTATTTATTTCTTGTTTCTTAGTTGATTATTCATTTCTTTTTTGTTGATTGTAGGTCTACGGTATTAATCTTAAAAATAGTTGAATTTAAGTTTGATTATTGTGATTGAAATTAGATTTTTTGTAGTTATTTTAGTTTGAATGTATGTTAGTTTTAATGAATTAAACATAAAAATGATTTATTTGGGTTTGCATATATGTCATTTAAAAATAGAGTAATAAATGTATGTGAGTTTTAATGGAAAAAATGTGTTGAAGTTGAGAAATATGTGTTTTAAATATGTCGTGATTTGTATGTTTTTTGAATGTATGTCGTTTGAATTTGTGAAATATGTCGTTATTTAGATGTTTGGAAGTTGAGAATATTATTTGTAGTATCGTTATTTCATTTTACAGTGCAAGTTTAAATTTTACGAATTTGAAAATATAGGGCAGGTTCTGTCAAATTTAAAAAGAAATCTAACATTAATCGTAACGTTGTTTATTGTAGTTGATTTTGTTACTACACTCGTTTAAAAAAATATTATTTTGAATTTTTTTCCTTGAATTAATGGATTGTGTATACAGTGTCTGTCAGCATGTAAAAATCAAGCACTAGAGACCCATAGGCGTGTTACAGAGGATTGAGCTTCCAGAGTGGAAGTGGGAACACATGACCATAGATTTCGGGACAAGACTACCCAAGACGAGGCGATTCCACGATGCGATCTAGGTGATTGTAGACCGATTGGCCAAGTCGTATTTTCTGGCAATACGAATGATGCTATTGCTGAACAACTTGACACAGTTATACGTAGACGAGATTGTCTGATTACACGGAGTACCAATATCCATTATTTCAGACCGAGAGGCGTGGTTCACCTTAGGATTCTGGGGTCACTACAGAGGGCGCTGAGGACGAAGCTAAAGTTCACTACAACTTTTCACCCTCAAACGGATAGTTAGTTAGAGAGGACCATACAGACACTCGAGGACATGTTGAGGGCATGTGCCTTAGATTGAGCAGGTAGTTGGGACGAGCACCTACCCCTGACTGAGTTTGCGTACAACTGTTTCCTTGCCAGTATCGGAATGGCACCATTTGAGGTATTATGTGGACGACTGTGTAGATTGCCCTCATGTTGAGGCGAGGTGGGCGGGAGACTGTTAGTCTGACCAAAGATCATCCAGCAATGTGCAGAAAAGGTGGATGTTATAAGGCAGAGATTGGCCACGACACAAAGTAGACAAAAGAATTATGCAGATCAGCACCGACGGGAGTTAGCTTTTGCAGTGGGTGATCATGTGTTTTTGAGGATTTCTCCCACCAAGGGAGTTATGAGATTTGTTCATAGAAGGAAGCTAAGTCCTCGATACATAAGGCCATTTTAATTTCTCGAGCGAGTTGGTGTTGTTGCGTATCAGATTGCCTTACCGTCGAAGTTCTATGGATTGCACAACGTCTTCCATGTTTCGATCTTGAGTAGTACGTTGTCGACCATTCACGCATGTTGGAGGTGGATATGCCTGAGGTGCAGCCTGATTTGTCATTTGAGGAGCGACCAGTGGAAATAGTTGATCGGATGGAGCACCCGTTGCGTAAGGGGGTCATTCCCCACCAATTGCACCAGCTAAGATTTGATGGCACTACCATACCCCACGGGAGGCTACGTGAGAGTTCAAGGCGGATGTGCGGGAGAAGTACTCAGAGCTTCTTGGTACGTGATTTGTATATATTTTGCGGACAAAATTCCTTTTTAGTGGGGTGATTGTTACACTCTCCACCCTCAACATACTCTCTCCCTCTCTCTTTCTCTCGTGTGTATATATATAACCCATTTCCCACCACCCTCCTCCTAATGTGGGACGCGACGAGGACGGCAAAGCGGATGACGTCGAGCAACTATGGCAACGCGAGAATGGCTCCGGTGACATCGAAACGAAGGTACGCCATCCCTCCCTCGCGTGTAGAGTTTAAAGTAGGATTTCGTGTCCCTCTATGTATGTATATATTTAAAAAAAATTAATACAACATACAAGATCGATTTTCATATTTTCAGCAATTTCTATGTACATTACTTTGTGTTTATTCTAATAACATGCAACCCTACATTTATTAAAATAAATCACGAAGGTAGAATCATACCTAAAGGTTCTCTAAAACCTTTTTGACGATCCGGAGTTGTGTTGCCCGTTGAATCGTCCACGGATTTGCCTCCGAGTGTCCACCAATCTCTAAACAAGATTAGAGAGAAAGGAGCTAGCCAATCAATCTCTATTAAGGTTTTGAATCTAGCTAATAACCCCTATTTAAGCTCCTGAGATTCTTATCTCTAAAACTTAAATTTACTAAGAGATTTTTGTGGTGATTAGGGAGATTTTAATGAGAGAAAGATTTTTGCATTAGTATTAAACAAGTAGGAGTAGGGGTCCTTTTATAGTCTCCCAAAACATCATTATCAAGAGATATTCTTTAGTCATGATCTCTTGCTTATTCTCTCTTAAAATTAATCTCTAATTTCCACATAAGCACCCACAAAAAACGTTTTAATTAAATCTGGAATTAATCCACCCATGATTTAATTAATCTCTTAATAATTCATGCAGAATCGTTCTTGTTCGGTGGACCAAGTATAACTCGGTCAACCGAACCGTTCAGTTATAACACGTGTTCTGTGCACCGTGAGCTAGACGGTCGACCGAATCCTTATGAGAAAAATTCCCTGAAAGAATTCGGACGAACCACGTCTTTTACTCGGTCTACTGTTGACCCACCAGAATCGCTCCTGGGACATAGTCATCGGATGACCGTGTCACCTTCGGTCTACCGAAAATACTACTTCTCGGTTGACCGTGTACACTCGGTTAACCGAACCCGATTGTCCAGGCACTCCAGACAATTTTGGTCAACCAATTGTGCTTACCCGTTCCATATTCGGTTAACCGATCCGAATATACCCCGGTCGACCGAACCATGAACGGTTCACCATGTTTGACCCCGATTTTGCCTTTGTCAAATTTTGGATTTATTTCCAACAAAATTTTATCTTTTGGGTTTTTTAGCAAATTCACATCTTATATAATATATTATCATATGTAATATTAAATTATTACACCCCATAATATATATACCTCATATGAATTTATTATGATTCTAATTATGTCAATTCTCATGACATATTGATTTTATTCATTCACCACATGTGTCATATTTTCACATGAAACCCGATACATCATATAAACTTAAAACCAAACCTCTTGTTTCTCAGTGTTGTGGTGTGACCTATGGGAGGATCTAAGCTAAATTGACAGCGATATTAAACACTTAATATCTCAAACTACAAGTCGTATCTAGCTACACATTATAGTTCCCAAATTAGCATAGATATTTTTGTTTCACTCGAACTAAACACAATCCATTTAGTAATGTAAGTGCACAACTTCTGTCCGTCCCTTACCTCATGATATTTAGAATATATACAAAGTAGAAATGTGTCACCTTTGTATTATATTTTTGCTAATTATAACTATGTAACTTAACTCAAGTTACATTGTGCACATTATAATTTTTCTTTATCAATGGACCCACTAATATCATCACTCAATTAAGAGGGGCAATGATAATCGTTTGACTAGCTATCTTTTTCAGCACAAGTCATGCTCAACCAACTATTGCCTTTATCACTACACTCATTGATAGCTTTTGACAATAATCAAATTAAGCACTTCTTAAGTGAAAAGATATAAGTCTCATATCTTAGGATCCAAGACATAGTAAAAACATTAATGACACGAAACACAATTCCATAATGTTTTACTTGTTAGGTCTGTTCAATATATAAAAGTAATCTTTTCCTCTTTTATATACTCGTGTCGTCAATTATTTGTAGAGCTACAATAATCGATGACCAACACGACAATCTTATCTCGGTAATTAATGTTCCATGTTAAGTACCATGATTGTGAACTATTTTTGATTTATGTAAACCATTATCTTTTAGAGCTCTACGGTTAAGGACAAAACACATCTTCCTTAACACTTCCAAAAGACGAATACCATAATCAAGGAACAAAATGTTTGCACATCCAATTCATAATAATTGACATATAAAAGTAAAACTTTTAGAACACATTCCTTTCATTTAGGAGGTCGGGGAAGGTGGAGGAGGAGAAGGGGAGGCAGGCTAAGGACTGCACGTGGGCTGGTACCACGTGGGGCCGACCAGAGTTGCGTTGGCGGTGCAGTCGCGTGATGGTTGGAAAAATCATGCGTGCGGCCACACACTGCTGGAAAATCGGTCTACCACGTCACCCCTACCACGTCAGTTAATTAAAACCGACGTGGACCCCCTACCACATTGGTTTTCCTTAAACCGACGTGGAAGACCTCTCCTACCACGTCGATTTTAGTTAATCGACGTAGAAGACACCCCTTCCACATCGGTTTACTAAAATCGACGTGGTAGGGGGTCTTTTTAGTATATATATTTTTAAAATTCAAGCCTACCACGTTGGTTTTAGTAAGCCAACGTGGAAGGATACTTTAAAAAAACAATCCATGCCATTGCCACATTGATCTTGTCAGACCGACGTGGAAGGGTGGTCTTCCACGTGGAAGGGTTGATATTTTTTTGGGTATAAAGCGTGTAAACCAAAACGAAATTCATTTCAAAATTGATTCAACAAAATCATTTCCATTTTCCGAATCCTTTCCAGTTTCCCTCTAAACAAACATAACCTCTCTTCTTCTTTTTCTTATTCCATGACTCCTCTCCCAACCCCGGTTTTGGTGGCGTTAGGAGCCGTTCAGGCCATCACTGCTATCCTCGCCTTCTCCCACATAAGATTCTTCTTATTCTTCTTCTCTCCCTTCAGATCTATCCATTCATATCTCTATTTTGCCTTTTATTAGATGCTCAGAATCCACCTCCGCAATCCACACCACCGTTGTACAAGACAAAAGGTTAGGTGCCTTCCGATCCCTTTTATTTTTACTCACCCACTCACTTTCTTTCTTTCTTGCAGATGTTCCACTTCATGATTGCTTCCTCTAACTTCGGTACTTTCCTCCAATCCCAATTTATGCTTCCTTCTGTATTTTTTATTATTATTCTAAACTTCTTCCTTTTATTACTTTCCAGAGAACATCCTTGCAGTGTCATGGTAGTATACAAGCTGAGAATCAACACCGTTGATCTCTTGAGGGAAAGGTTCGAGAGAATGTGTTAGTATAAGAAGGAATTCGAATGTGGCAGTTGGCATCTTGGGGTGCATTAGATGATACGGCCACCGAATTGACGTCAAGTGTAACATGATTTATCTTTATCTTTTTTCCCTCAGCTGTAGATTCTTTTAAAAGTGCAATGTGTTTGGCTTTATGTGTTTCCCTCAGCATGAATTGATGGTCTAATTTAAAAATAAAAAATAAAAAACAAAAAATACCCTACTACGTCGGTTTTCTTAATAATCGACGTAGTAAGGTATAAAAACCATTTTTTTTATTAAGGGGTCTATCACGTTTGTTATCTTAATGACCGACGTGGTAGAACCTCACTACCACGTCGAATGTTAGACCAACATGAAAGAGTACCCCTGTATAACGTCTCTCACCTACCACGTCGGTCAACCCAACGTTGTACGCCCTAAATATCTTACATTATAGTCTTTTTTATAGCAGTTACGTGAGTCACGCCACCGTGCGGAGGCGGTCTTCATCGGCCACTACGACCAGCAGCCATCTTTTTCGCGTCAACGACGTGGGTCGAAGGTCGGAATCCATGGCCGGAGTTGGCTAAATGGTTGGTATACTTGGTTGGAAGATAAGGATGGGTAAATTGCAAGTAGACCCTGAGAATTGATAAGTATTGAGTGAGTAATTTAAGTTTGGGTTAATTGCAGGAAAAACTTGAACTTATGTGTTTTATTTAAATTAAAAAGCGGTGGGAATATTTCTGGAATAAACAAAAAATTTAACTGTATTTTGATAAATAATTAATAAATGGATTAATTGCACTGAAAACCCAAAATTTTAAATTTATTTGTTTAATTGATTAATAATTAGAGTAATTGCTGGAAAACCCCTGGATTTGTTTGTATTTGAGTAAATGATTAATATTTGAGTTAATTCTTGAATAAACCTTGGAATTTCTATAATTTTGGAAAAATGATTTAATTCAGGGAAAATTGCTTCCTTTTCCTTAATAGACTAGCTTACTCAAATTAATTAGGTTAGTCAAGTCACATTTAGTTGGACATTAGGACTTTTGCTCCTACAATCTCCCACTGACTTGTCTAACCTATCTTGTGTTAAATAACTTACATGGAGCGACAACGGGCACATTCATAGAAAGAATGCAAACCTTTATTTGTATGCGACAACCTCCAAGACACTAGTCATAGCATTAGTACACTATTTAAAATGTATGTCCCCTCTATATACTGAGATGTCTAAGACTGAAGTCAAAACGAATATTGTATGTTGTAATTATCAAACTGTATGAATAAATTTAACAAATGTCATGTCAATTTTTTTTATTGAAATCAATTCAATCCAAAAATGGGTAGTTAGATATAAAACTACTAAATAGATCAATAAAACCATAATGATATCACAAAATAGTGTCCCAACCACAATATCAAAGCAAAGTATTAAAAGAATTGACTAATCCTATCTTAGACACATGCTCTCTTTAGGTCCTGGGTGGGAGTGCCTTAGTGAGAGGGTCAGCTAGCATTTTTGTCATTCTTATATGCTCGATCAACATTAAATGATCTCTAACTCTCTCCTTAAACATCAAGAACTTGATTTTCAAAGGAATGTGTGTTATAAAAGTATTCTTTTACATTTCTTTTATTATGAATTGAATGTACAAATATTTTGTTCTTTGATTAATGCATTATTCTTTTGGAAGTGTTAAGGAAGAGACTCTTGGTGATTAACCGTAGAACTCTAAAAGATAATGATTTACATAAATCAAAAGAAATTCACAGTAATGGTAATTAACATAGAACATTAATTACGGATATAAGATGTCATGTTGGTTAAATGATATTAAATGTCAAAAGATTATCATTGTCCATCTTGATTTGAGTGATGATATTATTGGGCACTTTGATAAAGAAAAATTATAATGTGCACAATGTAACTTATGTATAATTACATATTTATAATTAGCTTATGAGATCAAGAAAAAGAATATATAATACAAAGATGACACATTTCTACTTTGTATAATATTTGTAATATCATAAGGCACGAGATAGACACAGTGATATATTACATATTACTAAATGGATCGTGTTTTATTCAAGTGAACAAAACAACTTTGTTGTTTGGGTAACTGTAATGTGTAGTTAGATACCGCTTATCGTTTATGATATTAAATATTTAATATCATTTTCAACTTAACTTAGATCCTGTTATAGGTCACACCACAAAACTGAGGAAACAAGAGGTGTGATTTTATATTTTATATGATGTATTACGTTTCATGTGTTATGAAATAATACACATGTGGTAAAATAATAAAATCAATATGTCGTAATAACGACATGGTTAGAATAACAAATAAATTCGTATGAGATGTATATATTATGGCGTATAATGTTTTGACATTATATAAGATAATATATTACATGATATAATGTGATCCGCAATATTAAATGTAAACGGTACCAGCCGAATAAGAGGTAAAGATTGAGAAATCACGGGCCGTCACGGAAAACGTAAACGGTACCAGCCAAATGTGGCCCCCACCGTAATGGATAGGTATGCGGCCAATTACATTCTTTTGATACGTACATGGTAATTTTTTCCCAAACCATTGGTACGTCACCAATTAACGATGTTTTGATTGGTACGGAAGTAAAAAAACTCGTTGATAAATCACGGAACGTTACAGAAAACATTAATGAATGTGGGCCCCACAGTAACGGATGAGTATGAGGCCAATTACATTGTTTTTTATACGTACATGGTCAATGTTCTCCGAACCATGGGTACGTCGCCAATTAATGATGTTTTCATTGGTACAGAAGAAAAAACCTCATATATGAATTTGCTAAAAACCCCAAAACCCAAATTTTGTTGGATATTAATCCAAAAATTTGATAAAGTCAAAAAATTATGAAAATGGTCTGATCGTTTGCCCACATTTTTGCATATATTAATAAGAGATTTTTGTTAATTAATGGCTGGATTTAATCCACCTTGGTCAAAGGTAGTTATAAGATGATGAGAGTAGAAATAAACAAGAGATCATGTGCAAAGTGATTTGCACATTATGTGGTTTAGTGGAAAGATTAACAAGAGATCATGTGTTAGTAGTTTACCAATGACATGAGTTTTAGGATGCCTTATAGATATGTCTACTTAATGCAAAATTCTCCTCTCCAAATTTCTCTATCATTCCATTCGAAATTCTTTGTATTAATTGAGTGCTTTAAAGATTAAATTCTTTGGAGTATAGAATGAGTTATTAGCTAGATTATAACCGTGTATTAGAGATTAATTGACTAGCTTCGATCTCTATAATCTTGTTTAGAGTTTGCTGAACACTTGAAGGTGATTCTGAGGCAATCCGACATGCAACCTGACTTCCGATTGGTAAAAAAGATTTGATAATCCTCTAGGTATGTTCCAATATATGTATTTTAATATTAATTAGTACATAATATATATTGAAATACAATTATGAAGTTTGACATAAATTATCGAAAAATATGAAAATCGATCATAATTGCTTGTAAAAATTTAAAAATAAACATACAAGTATACGACACGAAATCCAACAGATTTTCATGTGTTTGCATGCACTGGAGCTCCTGTTGTTGTTTGAAAATTTCACTGATGCATCATTATCACATAACATCGTGATGAGTCTCTCTATAGAGACTACAACTCTCAGTTGTGTGATGAAATTACGCATCCAAATAGCTTGTGAATATCCATATAAAAGGCTCGATACTCAGCTTCCATGGTAAAGGCAACCATAACCTTTTGTTTAGTGCTAGACTAAGATTGCTATTCTAGCAAGTAGGAAGATATATCTAGATGTGGATTTCCTAGAATGAATACACCCAACTAAGTTTGTGTTAGAGTGTCCAATGACCTCTAGTTGATTTGATCATATGTATGTGAGCATGAGATCTTTCGTTCCTTGCAGGTATCTCAAAATTTTCTTTACAACCTGCCAATGAGCTTATGATGGATCACCTTGATATCTATCTTGAGATAATGGGCCTCACCCATTTCCTTTCTATCAAAGTTGTTTGACAAAAGAAATCCTTAGTCTCCATCGACAAACTAAGATTTGTACTTGCAAGTAGACTATCATCCACATATAGTATAAACATAATCCATTCACTCCCATTATCCTTCAGGTATATACATTGATCACCAATGTTTTCCTTGAACCCAAAGGATATGATAACTTCATTAAATTTGAAGAACCATTGTCTGGAAGCTTGCTTCATTCCGTATATGGACTTCTTTAATTTGCAAATCATATTCCCTTTAACTTCAAAATCCTGAGGTTATTGCATGTACACTTCTTTTAACTCGTCATTTAGAAAGTCATTTTCACATCCGTCTGGTGTATTTCTAGATCAAAATGAGCAACTAAAGTCATGACTATTCTCAATGAGTCTTTCGAGGAAACTCTAGAGAACATTTTGTAGTAGTCAATGCCCTCCTTTGTGTTTTGCTACAAGTCAAGTTTATAAATCCATTGGGATTTCTTTTGGTCTTAAAGACCCAATTTACAACCAACTGCTTTACTTCCCAGACGTAAGTCAATGAGTTCCCAGACTTGGTTGTCATCCCTAGAGACTAACTCTTCTTTGATGGCTTGCAACCATCTAGCAGAATATCACAATTTACGGCTTGTGAAAATGTCATCAGATCATTAAACCCTTGTCCCATGTTTTTGCCAACTAGGTACACATTTAGTTAAATGAAATGACTGACTTGTTTTGCTTGTCAGACATTCTCAGAGTTATTTGTTGTTCTTGATTCTCCTAGACAGCTGGATCAATAACATGATCTTCATGTGGTGTGTTGTAGTGGTGGTTCTTAATTGTTGTAGTCACCTTTGATGTATTGTCAATTGAGACAATATATAATAGGCAAATACACTGCAGTCTCTGAAAGGAATGTGTGTTCTAAAAGTTTTCTTTTATATGTCTTTTATTATGAATTGAATGTTTAAGCATTTTGTTCATTGAGCAATGTATTCATCTTTTGGAAGAATTAAGGAAGAGACTCTTGGTCCTTAACCGTAGAGTTCTAAAAGATAATGGTTTACATAGCTCAAAAGTAATTCACAATCATGGTAATTAACATGTGACATTAATTTCCAAGATAAGATTGTCATGTTGGTTAAGAAATATTGTAGCTCTACAAGTACTTAACAAACATGAGTATATAAAAGAAATGTTTTTTCTGTATATATTGAATATACCTAATAAATAAAATATTATGGAATTGTGTTAGTGTCATTAATGTTTTCATTGTGTTTTTGAATCCTAAGATATGAGACTTATACATTTTTCACATAAGAAGTATATAATTTGATTATTATCGAAAACTATCATTGTGCATAGTGATAAATGTATTAATCGGTCATATATAACTTGTGTGGGGGAACAATGTAGGTCCAAATATTATCATTACCCCTCTTGACTTGAGTGATGATATTAAGGGGCCATTCACTACTGGAAAAAAAGGTTTTCATGTCCGGGTTTTTATCACATCACGTGGGTTTACTGGTCCAATATACCATCGTGGTAATTGGAGGACGTAAGATGTGAACATGATATAACATAGGTTGAATACCTGACGTGATATTTCCCAGATATTGCGTCAGTTGTTGGAACACCCGACGTGATTTTTCCAAATATCACGGTGGTTCCTTGTAGAAGGACATGATATTTTCGGCTTATCTCGTCGGGTGTTCTAACAACCAACGCGATATCTGGTAAATATCACGTCGGATATGCCCAAAGCTGATGTCATTTCCCTAATATTACGTCGGGTTTAGGACAACCGATGTGGTATACTTTGTTAAAAATAAATAAATATGATAATACCATTTGAGATGTAAGCTACTAAGATTTGCCTACATTTAACACATTCATAACATTCCTCCTGCAAACCCAACTCCAACATTCATAATCACAACATTCCTCCTGCAAACCCTCCTCACAATCATTATCACAATCAAGCAAACAAAATTTCCATTCAATGTCTCAAATTTCAATTTAAGCGAAAAAAAACAAGTACCATTCATAAATTAATTCACATTAAATAGATCAATTTTGTATTCATGTAACATATATATATATATATATATATATATATATATATATATATTGATGATCAACCTTCAAGCGTACGTGTAATGAGAAAGACAGCCCACCTATCACGTGTCTTGTCGAGCTCTGATTGTGAATATTGATCAAGATTTTCTCCAAATACCTACAAATTAAACGACATACAAACATACCACTTTATTAAAATAAGATGTATATCTCAATATAAGGTAGAAGCTACATATTAACTCTCATAAATCTCCCTCCTGCAAACCCAACTCCACAATTTCTTCCATATACCTCATGATATAGTACCCACACTCAGTATTTTCAATTTGTTTACAATACTATAATTAAGACATAATGTATATTAGGAACAACAAAATTAATTGAAAATATAGGGCTTATTGTTTCGAAAAAAAATTCAACATCCTACCTTCAAAGCATGCCAAGTTGTTGTCTTTTTTTGGCTTCTCTTTTTTCCTAATGCTTTATATATATATATATATATATATATATATATAAATGGATAAATATCAGAATTTGTTATAAACATTGATAACTACAACGAATTTTTATGTCCTAAAGTAGTAATTTAATAGAACTTACAATTGCACAATCTGCTTGAAATCTTTCCTGGGTTTTTCCGAAGCTAAAGGATAAAACGAATATGCAGTATTTGTATCGGGACAAATAACAGCTAACATCCAATGATCACTAGATAAAATTCATTCAAAAAAACATAATTAATTAATTTTAATACTACATGTATTATATCAAATAAGTAAAAACATACCTCTCCCAATATGGTGCATGATAATACATTTTGTCCCCCTCAGCCATCACCTTCGCAATATTTTGCGGTTTGGTGTCGTCATTTGGCACACATTTCCGAGAGGAGCCCGACTTGTTCTTGCCAATCTTGCACGTATCCGCGACCCCTCTACTTGTGATGAAGATTATTTGTCTTGGTTTCATCAGTACTCACATCCCCTTCTCGTACGCGGTATCGTCGAGAGACCTGAGAAACCACCGGATAGGACATGTGCCGATGTGGTAAGTTTATTAATCAATTTATATTATTAATGTATATTTTATTTTTATTGTTAATTGATGCTTATTTTTCTATTATATACAGTGGATGGGAAGGGCGATAGGTGTGCGTAGTCGTTCTTGGAGTTTAGGAACCTGATGCCGAACGACCAGACAAGAACGACATCTACAGAGTGGGATGGACTCATAAACGCTTGGATCAGTCAGTTAGGCATTTCTGACCCTGCTTCGGAGGATGAGACGTAGTCATAGCAGGTTTGTACCATGTGATGCATTGCATACATTGCATCATATGTCTTTCATTTAGATTACTTTTACATCAATAAATGCTACTAAGGTATGTGTTTAGTCTTATTTACAGAATACAGGGACCTGAATGCAATTTACTCACATCCCGAGCATAAACGCGTGCAAAAGACTCATTTCTATCATAAAGACCAAGCTCAAGATTATCGGGTTTCAAATGGAAATGTATCCAAGCATAAAAGCATTCAAGTCCTAATTACAAAAAGAACAAGGACTTAAGCACAAACGTAGTCAGGGACTTAATTGAAAAAAGTCAAGGACCTAATTGCAAATCACGAGTAGCTTTTATTATCTTGGACAAAATCTAAAGAAAAATCAATGTAGATCTCCAAACATATAAAGGAATTAATCCGGAGCTCAAAAGAATGGAAAGAATCAATCTAGACGCGCGAAGGAGGATCAAATCATACCAAAAACACACAGCAAAAATCCGGATTAAATCAGAGGATATTGTGCGGCGAAATCGCCGCATATCACATTCATTGTGCGGCGAAAACGCCGCCCCCTTGGCGATCCGTGTGCTCCAATTTTGTCCAGTCGTGTCTGGACACGTGTACGCTCCAATTCTATACGTAGGTCTCTTGTAACAACTATAAATAGCCCCGAGAACGATGTTAGAAGCGTCCTTGGCCTTAGACCTAGTTTTTAGTCGTTGTTTTTATTTGTAGTCTTTTCTTTGGAGTAATAAAATTATGTCTTTTATTTCTTGTTTTTAGTTTTCTTTTGTAATGCCTCTAGGATCCCTTCTTCCTCCCTCCATGAGTTTCTAACTCTTTCCAAAGGGTGGAGGTGACGGATTTAGGGTGAAGAGAAGATGAATGAATGTTATTATTTTAAGTTCGAGATTAGTAGATTTTGATTACTTGAGTTTATGTTAAATCATTTATCATGTAATGCTTCATAACTAACATGATTTATTATAAGTTTCTGAATTCTCTAATCTAAACCTCCACCCAACGGAATTCACTTCTTTGTTCTTGTTTTAGTTTTAATTGTTCTTGTTTCTTGCTTTTTAAAACCCAAAAATCTCAAAACCAACTTATTTCTTCTCTCCTTCTTTCCCCCAATCGAAATCACATTAATAACAAATCTCTCCCTCATTGTGTTGGACCCGTATTTGCCACGTCTTCATTGACGTCGTACACTTGCGGTATAAATTTAATTCTCATCAAGTTTTTGGCACCGTTGCCGGGGAGGCGACGCAGATTTTGTTTTTTTTTGTTGATTTCGATTTTATCCTGTTTATCTTGTGCGCGATCTAAATATTTGGATTTGTGTTGCAGGAGACGTGCGGAATCGCCGCATACCAAGAACAACGTGCGGCGGAATCGCCGCATATTTGAAGCATCTGGGCTTCCAATTTTTCTGGGACGCGACTAATCTCTGGGTGGACGCGTAAAGCTACTGAAATGTCGAGAGCGGGCGGTGAACCCGACTGAGCATTGCTTAAGTAACCTTTGTTGCCTTCTTTCCTCGTAATTTCTATTTTCAAAAAAAATTCCTTTTATTAGAATTGCACTTGTTAGGGCAAAATTCCATAATTGACAATAATTCAACTCTGACCTAAAATTGGCAAAATAAAGGCCTTAGTGCATGCATTATTTAGTGTTTTGTATGCATTATTCTTGCTAAATTCTTGCAAATTAATTTTTGTTGAAGAGTGCTGGAGTCAAGGTACGTATCGTGTTTTTCATCGCTTGCATTTAAGCATATAATCTAATTTGCATACAACCTTGCAATTGCCCCCAACTAAAGACCAATGTTTGACTATCTTTGCTAGATCTAAGTTAAACTATCTTAAGGGCAACTCCATAGGCAAAGATACGGTGGGGATTTCACCACCCTTCCGTAGCCCACAAATCACAATCCTAAAGTGTCACCCAAGCCTTAAATTAAAATCAATCAGACATTGACCCTTAAGGACTCGGACTCAATTAAGGAGAAGAATTGGTTGGACTTGCTATGACCTGAAGCCGATCGAATTTAATTTGGTGTCTAGAAAGTGTTTTTGTGTTGACGAAAGTCTTCCAAGCGAAGTGGTTGTCTAATTGGCACCAACTCTGTCGGAAGCGCCCCCACTAGCTATACACGGCCTGGCCAAGTTGGTTTGATTAGTGAGGGAGGTGAATGAAACAAATCAATTCGACTCAACCAGTTAGGAGTCGTCTAGATCTAAGTGACACTAGGTCTAGGATTGTTTGAACCGTGCTTGTTTGGGAAACCTCTGACCGACCTTCTTTTCTATCTTTAGAGTTAAGTTTCCCTTCTCTTCTGAGTCATCTTCTTCTCACCTACTTATACGTTCTAGTCTCCTCCCCTTTACATTCTCTATTAGCATTTTAGGATCGAGTCGAGAACTTGTGCTTGCTTAGCCTCCTAAGGGTAAGAGTACTTGACTCAAGAGTGTTTTGATGGATGGTTACATGAGCAACCATCCATATCATTGTTGGGACCAGGACAATGCTTCCTGGTATTCTAAAACCATGCAACCTGGGGTGGCTCAGACTAACACCCCATATGGTTGGGACAATCCTAATTGTATGACTGAGCAATCTTCATATTGGGGTAACATGAGAGAGGCACCGACTGCTAGACCACAATCTAGTTATGTTGGATCATATGCTGGTCAACGAACTGACACATTACAACAAACTTTTGCCTCCTTCATGCGTTGGGCTGACAACATGAGTGCACCGGTGGCTCCAGTAGCCGTACCGTGCGACTGTTGCGGGTTGAGTGGTCATGTTATCAGGGAATGTCCTTATGTTCCCCCAGAGCCTGAGTATAAGCATACATTTTCCCAAAATGCTCGATATGACCGTTACACATCCGCATATAACCCAAGAGTGATGGATTCATGGGGAAACAATTCATATCCAAATTCTTATACGTCATTTTCGCCCCAATATCCTTCTCCCGAATACCCAGAACTCTACCAACAACCCATTTCAAATCATTGGACTTATTCTCAGCCCACCAACACCCAACCTCAAAATTTCCCAAGTTCTGACTCGAACCTCATAGTTGACCACATACCTGATACCTTGGAACAAGCTTTCCATACGTTCATGACAACTACTCAACAGTCCGTAGACAATATGGTACTGCAATTGAGTCAAATGTCGCAGCAATTAAGTGAGGAAAGTAACTTTTCGTGTCAACATGAGGATTCATCTTTTAGTATCGAACCACCACCACATACACAAATTCAAAGCACAATCTTTCAAAGTCAACTTCCTAGTCGGTCTGAGGGACTTGGAATTTCAATTCACGATCACTTAGTGGAGGATTCGATTTATATGGACCAATTTCATTATGAGTCGGCACAGGATTGTGCCCTATCTTCTTGTCCCGTGGCCCTTGAGCCACATGATCTTCATGTTGCATCTCTTAAGGACTCACCTCTGGTGGAGCAAGATCTCCCTAGTACCCTCAATTTCAAACAACCTGATGAGAGTGTGCCTCTCACCATTGTTCCTGATCATCTTGGAAATGATGAAACATCAAACAACTACATAGCTAATGAGGGTATTAGAAGTTCCTTAGAAGATACTTTGGGTATGAGACCCACTTTTTGTTCGCCTGGTGTATCAGACATGCCTAACGAGGTTCTTGACCTCGTTCCGACACACCAGCCAGTTGGTTGGAGAGTTTGGATTGATGATCATAACTTCAACACCGCAAAGGGAGAAACTCCTCTTCTGTTGCCCCTTAATTCCCAAACTCTCGAGAGGTTCAAGCTCTTTCAGTTTGATCCGTTGAATGAGACGCCTTTGCGTCCAATTCATGAACCTCTCATTTCATCTAGCGCTTTTTGTGAAGGCGGCCCACACATGCATTTTCTGGCCGCACGTGGTGTCATGTTTCCTTTTCAGGTGCACTGACCCACTCTTGAAGTTTCCATTTGATGTCTCTTGACAAATGAAGATGGGAACTTATGTTTGTACATTGTTATATATATATAAAAAATCATCTGTTGTATTTATCCCTTCTTTAGCATCTCACAGTTTTTTGAGGGAATTCGGGTTTTTGTCCATCAACAGAGCCATGAACTTTCCTTTGTACTTCACGTTGGTGAGATATTTCCTTTTTCATGCATAAATCCATGTAGTATCTTGCTCACATTCATTGAGGGCAATGCATGATTTAGGTGTGGGGGGGGGGGTGTTTATGTATCTATCTATCTATATATATTTTGATAATAATAATAATAATAATAATAATAATAAATTAATGTTCCATGACATAGCTTAAGATTGAACCACCAAAACCCGAGTACAAATTACATTGAGTTTTTGTTCCTTATTATATAGTTCTACTTGTAGAAATTATGACATAAATCTAAGTTCTAAAGAAATAACCCATTGCCCTTTAAGACATGTATGCACTTAAATTGGATGAATCAAATCTTTGAAGTGGTTGATAAAAAGCAGAGGTTGAGGAAAATATACCGGGAAGTGTGGACTTCTAATAGCAATTAAGCCTTGAGGAAAATAAAAATAAAGGAATAAAGTGAGGTTACCGGGTTTCAAGATACCCCTACGGACCAGTGACTCAAAGGCTTGGGCTTTTGTAGTCATTTTGCAAAATGACTACAAAAGCCTAAGCCTTTGAGTCACTGGTCCGTAGGGGTATCTTGAAACCCGGTAACTTGAGTCTACCAGCTCGGGATTATCGACCAAACTCGCTACACGAATGCAAAAAGGGTAAAAGTGTCAAAAAGCAAATGTGTTGAATCACGGAAGAAAAGAAAAAAAAATACTCAAGGCCCAAAGCTAAAAGAATGATCCATGCCATGGTTGATCCGAATGATACTTCACCACCAGAGGAGGCGTGCAAAATAATTCAAGTGATAAACATGTGTAGAAGGGTTAGTGGTGTGATTGTTGGAGGAACAAAGACCAAGTCATATTTTTAATGAGTTAGATTTATATAATGAGCATGCAAGAATTCTTAGTGAGATGTATAAGGTTGAGGTAGGGATATTGAAAGTTGTTAATGGAATGTTGAATTAAGACTTTGTGGGTGTGTCAACTGAAAACCCTCACGAGACAAAACTCGTCCTCCTTGGCAACAAGGAGGTTTAAAGGCTTGTTGCACATGCTAAGTGCAACCGTGATTCCTACGAAAGTGAGCTAGGATTTCCCTGTTTTTATTTTTCGTATCTTCTGTTTTGCTAGGGACTAGCAAAATCTAGGTGTGGGGGTATTTGATGCATTGCATACATTGCATCATATGTCTTTCATTTAGATTACTTTTACATCAATAAATGCTACTAAGGTATGTGTTTAGTCTTATTTACAGAATACAGGGACCTGAATGCAATTTACTCACATCCCGAGCATAAACGCGTGCAAAAGACTCATTTCTATCATAAAGACCAAGCTCAAGATTATCGGGTTTCAAATGGAAATGTATCCAAGCATAAAAGCATTCAAGTCCTAATTACAAAAAGAACAAGGACTTAAGCACAAACGTAGTCAGGGACTTAATTGAAAAAAGTCAAGGACCTAATTGCAAATCACGAGTAGCTTTTATTATCTTGGACAAAATCTAAAGAAAAATCAATGTAGATCTCCAAACATATAAAGGAATTAATCCGGAGCTCAAAAGAATGGAAAGAATCAATCTAGACGCGCGAAGGAGGATCAAATCATACCAAAAACACACAGCAAAAATCCGGATTAAATCAGAGGATATTGTGCGGCGAAATCGCCGCATATCACATTCATTGTGCGGCGAAAACGCCGCCCCCTTGGCGATCCGTGTGCTCCAATTTTGTCCAGTCGTGTCTGGACACGTGTACGCTCCAATTCTATACGTAGGTCTCTTGTAACAACTATAAATAGCCCCGAGAACGATGTTAGAAGCGTCCTTGGCCTTAGACCTAGTTTTTAGTCGTTGTTTTTATTTGTAGTCTTTTCTTTGGAGTAATAAAATTATGTCTTTTATTTCTTGTTTTTAGTTTTCTTTTGTAATGCCTCTAGGATCCCTTCTTCCTCCCTCCATGAGTTTCTAACTCTTTCCAAAGGGTGGAGGTGACGGATTTAGGGTGAAGAGAAGATGAATGAATGTTATTATTTTAAGTTCGTGATTAGTAGATTTTGGTTACTTGAGTTTATGTTAAATCATTTATCATGTAATGCTTCATAACTAACATGATTTATTATAAGTTTCTGAATTCTCTAATCTAAACCCTAAATCTAAACCTCCACCCAACGGAATTCACTTCTTTGTTCTTGTTTTAGTTTTAATTGTTCTTGTTTCTTGCTTTTTAAAACCCAAAAATCTCAAAACCAACTTATTTCTTCTCTCCTTGTTTCCCCCAATCGAAATCACATTAATAACAAATCTCTCCCTCCTTGTGTTCGACCCGTATTTGCCACGTCTTTATTGACGCCGTGCACTTGCGGTATAAATTTAATTCTCATCACCATGTTTACTCTATTATTTGTATTTGTTAATCTGTTGTACTCTTATTATTTGTGGCAAATATTTTTTTCCTTGCTTGTTATATATAATTGCATTTGAAATTTGAAATATGATAAAGAAAGTAACACAATATAATGTACGAACAAATTACACATTAGAAATCACATAAATTAATAAATCTATTACAAATTACACGTTACAATCAATGTCTACTACATAACTGCTCCTAATAGGTTCTCCTCTGTTCATATTGCCGCACTCATCCAACAACACTCTGATCTCGAATTTGAAACGACAGGGTGACTATAGGGGGTACTGGGAATCCCTCAAATAATTCTAAGCTAATGTAATGTTTGTAACTCCCTAAACGAGCAATGGTCAACTCTCTGCATGACTTTGTCATGGTAGACGAACTTTCCCAACGTAGTATTGTAATACATGGGTACAACGAACCACGACCCTTGCTCCAGTTACTATCACGACCATGACCTCGACCTCGCTAAACATACTCAAAGCCGCTCGGGTCCCATCGTGTCAACGATCCTCTCGATCAACCGCAAACCATAGTATTTTTTGCGGGCTCAACATAGTTCAACATATCGAGGTGTAGTTGTGCATGTATAAGACAAGAGACACTACAAATTACTGCAAGGTCGCTGCTAGAAATCTCATCAACGAGATTCCAAAAATGTTGTACGTCTTGTGATGACTGATCCACAAACTCTGTTATGTCCAGTTCGTCTCCAAAGACAAATCTTCAGAATGGATGAATCTGGTCTAGATAAATCCCTTCGCCTAACTGAATACAACAGTGGATGGTACATGCACAAGGAATCTCATGTGAAGTTAGAATAGGGCACCTAAAATGAGTTTTAACTTGATCACTTAAGTCCGTCATTCTCTTAACCTCCTGACTCAACAATGACAAGCAGTAATGGGAAGTTCGACCATTTAGATGATGATATAGAGACAAATCAAAGTTAGTATCATTTTGACGTCTCGAATCCTCAAGAAAGTTTTGAATATTCGTAAGCCACATTTCAATAGCCACGTTGACGCGGTCGAAAAGAGTGTCCAGAGCTGCAGTCGATGAAGTGATCCAATCTTTCAGAGTCGAATGAGCGCTTTCAACCTTACAGTTTGTAGTGTTGCCGAAGTGAAGGAATTTGTTCATCCAATTAACCACAAACTTTTCTTTATGCACTAACCACGTCTCATCCACATAGTTCGTGATAGCTGGCCTGCAAATATACGCATCTTTCAAAGCAGACACAACTTTATTATACTCATTCTCTAAAGTAGAAAGCATGACTTTCCTCTACTTTCACACTTAAAATTCTGTGTGAACTATTTGTTCTTGCCAAATGAGTTGTATGCATAATTGTATACGTCCTTGTTAATATGTCACGTGCAAAATAAATGAGTAGAGTTAGGAAATACCTTTCTCACTGGTCATATAAGGCCTACCTCCCGATCTGTTATGATTGCGGTAGGGCTGACAATACTACATAATAAATCTCTTAACTTCTCTAATAAACACTGGTAACTACGCTTGGTCTCATTCTTCATAATTGCATAACCGATAAGGAAGTTCATGACCCCAACCATCTCGAACAAAGACATCTTGTACTTGTTCATTTTGTACGTCGAGTCCATGGAAATTACCAAAGGGTATGTACGTAACATCTTAACTGATGTCGGATGTACCAGGAATGTGTGAGTGACAACATTACTTTCTTCATCGGCCATATTCCAATGCAAGTACCTATACTACACTGCATGATGCAGAAACTGCTGAGCGGGGTTCCTGCTTTTAGAGTTCACCCTCCTCATGTAATCTCTACAGTTATACATGTGTCTTTGATTCAGATTGTTCTCCGGGAATTTCTCTTTTACTGCCAACAAGATGTTACACGGTTTTGTTTGTGCCTCAGTCATTTCACGAACAATTTTCTTGGCCCCAAGACTAAGACCGCTGATATGTCGGCGACCCTTCAGATAAACAACAAGGTTATGCTGACCATTGGAACTATCAAAAACTATGAACCATTCAACATACTCCAGTCGCTCGACCACCTTTATCAAAAAACAACATCTGCAACACTTCCTTTTCGTGTTCTTCCGTATTTCGGTATTCATATCTCGGGTTTCCATTTCTTTTCTGCGATTGCATCTCAGATGATAATTTGTCTGACCATTACGTTGTGGTTTATAGGAGGATACCACACAAAATGCTGGCTCCGATGGTAACTTGTTTCACCCATTTTATAGCGTCATCGCATGCTGGAAATACTTCTTGGCTTACAAAAAGCTCACCATAGTCTACCCCATCACCACCAAAATCTTGCAACGGAACCTGAAATAATTTGTAATAAGACACCGGATAAATTCAAGAATTTTTAAAAAAAGGAGCGTTTGCAACACCCCCCCCCCCCCCAATGGGTGGGGCGTCTGTGCAAAACGCCCTACCCATGGGAGGCATCCTAGTCAGACGTCTTGACCGAAATATTTTTTTTAGACCTATCGTGCCAGATTGAGACAGTTTGCCAGACATTTTCTTGGTGTAGGTATTGGTAGAGTGACGGTAATTGAGAGAGGGGAATTCTTTTAAGAGACGGGACAAAATGAGAATAAAATGGAATGTGAAGGGCAAAATGACAATTAGCGCGGATGATTTAAGTAATTATTGAATGAAGTTTAGTAACCCCTTGAATAATGAAAGACACCAGAATAAAATATTGTTAAATGCAAACTTTCCAAATACATGTGACTTGAATAACGAAAGATACCGGAATAAAATATTGTTAATGCAAACTTTCCGAATACATTATGATCTTGAATAAGGAAAAGAAAAGAAAACATGTGAAGTCAAAAAATTTAAAGCTTAAATAGACCAAATGTGATTCTCCACAAAATTTCTCTTTTCACTTTCCGAACGAAACCTCTTCCAAATCCGTTCCAATGAATTCATTAGAAAATGAAATAAATATCAATTAAGATGAAAGGAAGTTGAAACCTAGAACATCCACATTAAAAAGCAAGTGTAGACATGCTCATTAAAGATTAGATCTGTCAAAATTAGACACGACACGATAATTTCGTGTATGAGTACTTGACTATGTACACGATAAGCATACACAACACGATACACAAACCTTTAGTGTGTCAGGTTCGTGTATAAGACCCTCAACTCTCACCCCCAACTCATGACGGTCTCTCTGCTCTCGCCATTCAGCAATTAGCTCGTCCTCTCGTTGTCATCCTCTCTAAGGTCTTTTACTCCCATTCTCTCGTAAAAATCCCTAAATCAACACTTTTCTTCCAATGGTCGAACCCAAAATGTCTTCTTTCTTGCTCCCCTTGCTAAGATCTCCCCATTGATGTGTTTTTTTGTGTGTCAAGGCCCTCAAATACATGTGGTTTTTCGACTTTTGGATCCTAACATTGGTAGTTCGTTTGTGTTGCTGGAATTAGGGTTCCAAAGAGGGGAATTTACAGTTTCGATTCTCTGTTGGAATAGATTCATTTGGAGTGTTTTCGTACCCACAAAGTTGATATTTTGTGCATTGGAAATTTGGAACCCTAATTTATGGTCTAGAGTTTGGTTGGTTTGTGCTTTTGGATATGGAAATTTTGGTCTCATGTGGGTGTGTTTGTTACTACTGTATTAGGGTTTGTAGATGTTAAGTGATCAACATCATATCATGCATATATTCGTGTCTTATATCCCCTATTTTGAACCTAAGCAATGCTACATATTGAGTTTTATGTATAAGTTTCAGGAATAAACATGTTTGAGAAGAAGAGACATAAAAAAGACCTAAACGTAAGAAAAAAGACTAAATTGTGAGCCTTATGGACTGATATGCAAGAGAGAAAGACTCGGATGTAAACCAAAAAGACTAATAAGCAAATCGAGAAACTTCACAACATCATGAGGAGTATTTTGACAATTCGATATGGGCCTAAACTCCAACAACCAACTTGGGTGCACTACACATGAAGAAATCCATCAACCAAAGTCTCATCCAAACTAGAACTGGATCCAAGCAATCCAGACCGCCAATTGGCGGTTCGATTAGCTCCAAATCCGATTAAACTTAGCCGGGTGTTGTATTAGTGTGTTTTATGTGCATTTACAGTATGTCATTAATCCCACGTCGGGAGATTGTCCCTGGTTACCTTTTTCCGTGACTATAAATAGAACTCTTCCTCCTCCCTTGTAATCTACCCATTGCTTGGTGACATTCTCTCTACTTAGAGTAAGTCTTGGAGCAAAACTAAAGTGGAGAAGAATGCTACTAGTAATGTGAGTCATGTAAATAAAATAATTTTTCATAGTTTGTTCTAAAGTTGTCTTTGTTTTAATGCTTGCATGTTTAGCTGGTTTGTTTTCTTTATCGTAGTATAATTAGTAGAATGTCTTTCTTTCTTAATTTAGTTTGTCGTTTAATATGTAGTGAGTAGTTTCCATCCTCATTTGGGGGTGGAGTTGATGTTTATACATGTCATGAAGAGTGAAATGAATGCTATATTTTGTTTTATGTGATGAATGTGGGTATGCTTGTTTGAATAAAAAAAAATTACTTGATGGTTTTTGCCGTAATCATAGGTACATCCCATGCTTGTTTAAGTTCTTAATAACAAACTTGTTACACTCATGTTAATCAACTAGGTTAGTGATTTGGATGATAGGTCTTGCACAACCATTATGTACTTCCTATGCATAAAAATATAACCTACACTTGTGCCCTATCTAATACATTCTTCACCATTTTATTTTATGTGTACACACACTCCAACCCTTAGGGGTTTCTCTTCCTGCATTCTAGCCTCTTTGTTAAGTCTTTTGTTTAGTTTTAGTCCATCTTTAGTTGCTCTCTTTTGCACTTGCTAACTACTAGTTTAGTGTAGTTTTGTTTAGTGTAATCAACTTCTTCTCCCCACATTTTTCACTTGACTTCTAAAGAACCAGAGTTGACACACCTCCCTATGGACTCGACCCGTATTCCTTATAGTTTAATACTCATATAATGGGAAACATAGACCGCTGAAGTATCCAACAGTGGTATGTCATTTGATTGCAAAGCAGAAAACATAACTCATGCATGGATGAAACAAAGATCTTAACCTTATTCCATCGTCGGTAAGAAAAACTTTAATGTGTATTTTATATCTAACCTTTGCTAACGTATACGAGTACGTACAAAACATCTCATAAGAATACGCTAAAAGAAAGAGAAAATCGATTATGGATGCACGAAAAATAGATCTTTTGTCTCATGAGAAAAACAATAAGAAACCAATCAAATATTAAAAGAAAAATGACAAAATCGTAGTTTTTGATACCTACTGATGGAACCTTATGAGACTTACTTGATGAGGTCATGTCGTTCTTCTTGGTACGTGCCTGAAGTCTTCTCGTGATCCCCAAAACACCACATCCGGACTCCTATGGGTTGTGCATATCTCTCTCTCAATGGATGAAGGAGATCACACGATGATTATTGTGGTGTTGTGTTGAAACTCTAAATCTTTATATAACACATCATATAACGTATTATAATATATCACACTATCACTGTACCCAAACGTGTTCCTTAATAGGCTAGCTTGCTCAAATCGATTAGGTTTGTCAATTCACATTCACCTTTAGTTGGATATTAAGACTTTGAATACAACGGGACTCATGATTTTCTCCACGTACACACAAAGTAAAATGGATTTTTTTTCTTTTGGGAGCACACGTTAAAGCTATGGAAGTTTTTTTTTTAAAAGTATATAACTTGGCTTTCTTTCAAAAGCCACAAAAATATAACATGTCATGGTTTGATCACAATAACATGTTATTTCTTAACCCAAGTGTAGCAAGAGAGGCCTTGAAACAAGTGATCCACTTGTTTTGTTTATTGGAAGAGTTTAATACTATATTCGAATTTGATTCCATCCAAAAACTTAAAAAATTCGAGCATTATTGGAGGTGGACTATGGTGCTCATAACTACACCCTTTATCTGATTCCTTATCTTTTAAACTAAAAATTATATATCTAACAACATCATCTTATCTTGCAGCATATAGTTAATGCAAAAGCTATTCATCAAGCGACAGCGATGAAATAGTAACTTTAATAATTTTAGTTGGGTGATGTGCTCATATATGGCACAATAAAAGCAAAGATCAAGAGAAAGAAGAAAGTGTACCATTAACAAACACATACAATTAAACAAAACAAACACATGAGATAAACCTAAAAAGGTGTAATATTAAAAGCAAAAGGAATAAAGAAATTACATATAGTAAAACGGTAACTTTGTAATTTTGTACCTTTCATAGATTTACACCTTGGGTTTGTTCAAGCGCGGATTTGGGAAAATTTAATTTGGTGAGTTGAGGCACACAGACCAGTTCCGCACCGTCTGGGAAATTTGTTTTGGTTGAAGCTATTGGATTGTCTATCAAACTATTTTCAGTTGAGGCTCGAAATTCATTGTGCGACTCTTAAATAGGTTTAATAGTCGGATGTTCAAATCTAAGATTTTTAGTCCCATTTGAACTTATGAAGAAAATTCTAATAAATGTTTTCATCTTAATAAAAGTTCCAATATAATTTTAGATAATTAAATTCGAAAACATTTAAACCCTAAATCCCATAAACAAACTATGCATAAATTTTCAATTCAACAATCCATATTCAATCGAAATCTTCAATTCAACAACGAAAATATCAAACCTCATAAATTCAAATTCTTAATTTTACCATACTAACATACAAGTATTTTTGTTGGGACGTTGATACATAACTAATGGGATTACAACTATTTTTTGAACAAATTAGATTGAATTCCTAATTTTACCCAAAATAACCACTAAACCGTCGAAAACAAACAATGCATAAATTTTATTTCATTAGCAATCCATAAATGTAATTTAAATATTCAATTCAACAATCCATATAAACCAGAAACTTTTAATATAACAACTTAAAATCAGAGAAATTAACTAACCTCAATATATGAATTTTTAGATGAAATTGGAGCAACAAACCTCTCCATACCCAAAACATTTATTTGGAGTTAGCACCATTTCGGGCTACATGTGGGTGCAGCACTTGCCCCACCTGGGTGCTATGCAGATCCGGCTATGTTTGTGTTCCAGCTATGTATTAGATGTAGGTAAGTAATACGAGTGTATTTTTTTCAAAAAAAATATCTCGTTAAAATAAATCAGTTATAAATATTATAATTTTTTCTGATGCACGAGTATTAAGTTATTGACAAACCAGCAGATGTAAATAACATCGTGTTACTAAAAGCGTAGTCAATCAACTATTAACATTCTCCTGGTCCACGTACGCAAGCCGGATAAATTAACTTAACAACTCATTTAATGGAAAACCTAAAACTAGGGGTGCAAACAGATCCGATCAGGATCGGATCGATTTGGTTATACCATGTCCATGTCCATATTTGATTTGCAAATATGGACACAGGTATGAATAATCTCGGATGTGAAAAATACATATCCATATCCTTAAGAAATGGATACCGATATTGGACAAATATATCTTAAAGGGATATGGATAAAAAAATGAATATATAGGTGTACATTTACAATAAAAAATAGGTGTATATCATGGTAATTCAACTAGAATTTGATCCGTTAAGTTGGATAAAATTATATCTTGACAGTATTAGTTTAGAAATATAACAAATTTTAAGTGTAATAGTGAAATTTTAAGTAAAAGTTAAAAGAAATCATGAAAATAAATCACTAATTTAATCATATACAATGAAAAACATTATATTTATCTTGTGGATATCTGTATCTAACCAATATGCATATCCGTATCCGTATCTGCGAAAATTCAAAATTTCATATTTATATTTGTATCCACAAAAACATGAAACCTGGTATCTGTATCCACCTGGATATGCAAAAATTATATCAATATACTTAAAAATTGATACGGATACAGACTATCTCACAAACTTCAAATAAACGACGTAATTTTTAGTCGGTTGATAATTTTATTTATTTTTGATTCGATTTTATATTTCCAAATATTAGAGTGTAATGTTTGTGATACGGCAAAGCATATCAAACTCACTTGTTTACTGGGAAGTTTAACTGAATTGCTAAACATCGCCCCAAAATTACTTAAATCGCCCCTTGAAATTACCAAATTGCCCTTCATCCTATTTTTCCTTATATATCTCACAATTTCACTCTTTTTTCAAAACTTTCTCTTCCTATACCTACTACAGAAGATTAGGAATGTCTCGGAGGCCAGGCAAGCAGCCAGCAGTTCCCCCGGTGTACCCGTATACGGTAACCTTACGTTATTTATTTGTTTTCAAAAAAAATTAAAAAAAGTGGTCGGCGTCCGAGGGAGACGCCCCCCGCATGGGGCGGGCGTCCGAGGAAGCCGCTCCCCCCATGGGGGGAGCGGCTTCCGAGGACGCCTGACCCATGCGTTGGGCGTCTCCCTCGGACGCCGACCACTAGCGGGCGACGTCTGGGGAAGACGTCTTCCCGATGGAGGAGACGTCTTCGGCAGACGTCTCCCCCAAAGAGGAGGCGTCTCCGAGAGACGCCTCCACCATACGGGAGGCGTCTCTCGCAGACGCCTCCACAAATTTTTATTTTTAAATTATTAAATCTGATAATTACTTTAATAAATTGTGATAAATCTGAAAATTTAATTTAACAAATTCTTATTAAGTTTAACATTTGTGATATTTAGTTTTAACAAATTTTGATTTAGTTTAACAATTGTTTTACTTTAGTTTAACAAATTTTGATTTAGTTTAACAATTGTGATAATTTAGTTTAACAAATTTTGATTTAGTTTAACAATTGTGATAAATATGATAATTTAGTTTAATAAATTTAACAAATTTGTAATTAAAATTTCAATTAATAGTCATCGGGTCACAGTGGAGGGAAAGGCAAGTCGATACCATTACACGCCTTCCGTTCTTTAGAGGATGATTCAGCACCGCGTCATCCACGTAGACGGGGGATATCTGCTTCGGTCAGGAGGGAGAGAGAGGCATTACGTCGTCGTGAGGAGGATGATGATTCCTTCGATGATGAGCATGTGGACAGTCCCGACGACGGGAGCGACGATGATGACCCGTATGAGTTAGAGCGCCCGGAGGTGGAGAGGCAGGGGGAGTATAGCAGAGGACGTGGTCGAGCGGGTAGTTCTACTTCCGCCGGATGGATGGTGCGGAAGGGTAGGGGTGGGAGGTTTACGACCGGGGATTCGAGCTCGTGCACTGTTGATCCCTGCGCTCAGAAGAAGAAGAGGGTCCAGGACGATTCTTGGATCGTGAGCAGTATGACGCCTGATGGTCCTTTAGATGGGAGCGTCATTCCTAGTTTCTGGGGTCACATCGCTAGACGGATCTGGGACGGAGAGGATCGGAAGGTTCTGAAGTGCCATAATCGGCACAGAGCCTGTACAGCACTACAGGGTTGGCGGTCTACACTGAGTGCTGATATCAGAGAGGAGATTAGTGCCACGCATTTGGGGCACTTACCGTACAACATGTTCCCCTATCTCGACATGCCTTTGATTTCTGCGTTTGTGGAGCGGTGGCAGCCTGACACCAACACTTTCCACATGCCTTTCGGAGAGATGACGATCATGTTTCACGATGTTTTCCAGATCCTGCGCATTCCTGTGGATGGTCGTCTGGTTAGTGCTCAGGGGTCGACGTCTGAGTTGAGGTGTTATGTGGCAGAGTTGCTTGGTGTCACACCTGATGGTCTGGCGAGAGATACAGCTTTATGGAGTGGTGGTGGTGTCGGCATCGACTCCCTTGAGGACCTATGCAGACAGGCACGACCTCCGCGGGCCGATGATACACAATTGACGGCGTACCTATTCTTGATGCTCGGACCCGTCTTGTTTGTCGACAAGAGTGGTTGCCGGATCAGACCACGCGATCTACTGGAGGCTAGGGACCCGGACACCGTTCGTGAGTACTCGTGGGGGTCAGAGACGTTGGCATACCTGTACCGTCAGCTTGGGATAGCTAGTCGTGCGGATTGTTCTGGGATTGCAGGTTGTCTTACGCTGCTGCAGGCGTGGATATACGAGTACTTTCCCGCATTCCGCCCGCATCGTGAGCGGAAGATTATCGACGAGGGTCATCCACGTTCGGGTATGTGGGCCGTCCGGAGCGAAGACAAGAGCGATGGACGATTGCGTTCCATCCGCGCACGGCTAGATCAGATGACTGCATCAGAGGTATCAAACTTTACACCATTTACATTTATTTATTTAATTTTAAGATGTATTATTATTAATGTGTTAAAGTTTAGGTGGAGTGGTTACCCTATGGTCCTGACCCAGCAGCGGATGTCCCGAAGACTTTATTGATGGGCCTTATTCGTTATCGGGATATCATAGAGCCTTATATGCCCGATCGGGTCTTGCGTCAGTTAGGATATGTTCAGGTGATCCCGGTTGACATCCCGACACCAGAGCATGCGGTGCGGTCTGCGACAGCAGCGACGTACGACGTCAGGTTCACCGCTTCTACAGCGGAATCGACTTGGCGGACATTTCCGAGATCATGCCGACTGTTCCTTGGCGACTTCAGACGTAGTCGTGACCCCTCCGAGTGTGATGCACGTTATCTTGATTGGTTCGGTAGTTACTCACATCCTATCATCGTCCGTGGTGCCTCCCGGAGAGCAGATCGACCACCAGATAGGACGTGTGGCGATCTGGTAATTTTTTCATTTTATCTATATTTATTTGTACCGTATATTTTGTTAATGTACGCTAATGTTATTGTTATGTGCAGTGGATGGGTAAGATGATACGGGCTGTAGAGCCATTCTTGCAGAGGAGGGATGAGCTTCCAGACGATGACATGAGAGCTGCATGCGGAGATTTGGATGAGATCATACACTCGTGGCATACTCAGTTAGGCATCTCCGACCATGATTCAGATGATGAGTAGGCTGATCTGTTGTACCGTACTCTTAGTATTTGCATTTATATTTGTTTATCTGTCGTACGCTTATTATTTGTATTTGTGTTTGTGTTTGCTAACATATCGTACGCTTATTATTTGTATTTGTGTTTGCTTATTTGTCATACGCTTATTATTTTTATTTGTGTTTGCTAACGTATCGTACTATTATATATAATGCAAATAAAGCAAACATATCAAAACATATTACATAATAAAGCAACACTATATAATGTACAAACATATCAAAACATATTACATAATTGTACAAACATATCAAAACATATTACATAATTGTTGCCAATATGCTATCCTATTTTGGTACTCCAGCTCCCATCCAATAACACTCTCATCTCGTACTTGAAACCACAGAGTCGCTATAGGAGGTACGGGGAATCCCTCATTCAAATCCAAACGAATGTAATGAGCGTAACTCCCTAAATGAGCAATAATCAACTCTCTGCACGGTCTCGTCACGGTAGGTGGACTCTCCCAAGGTAGAACTGTAAGACATGGGTACAACGAACCATCATTTCCGAGAGAGAAGAACATAACTGCACACTTGTAAAAATTTGCAATGGGAAACAAGTCCGTCCACGTCTCCATGTAGTGATTCTCGCCACAAGGTCCCCCGCCCCAATTAATCCGGTGACGAGCCTGCGCCACACCGTCGTAGTATACGTGCTCATAAAAAGATGGGTTCACAGCAAGCTCATTTGAAATCGAACGACGGGCGAGTTGCCAATTGTCTTCACCACCGTGGAAAACATCGGCGACACATCGAAATCCACAGTTTCCATCAGCACGTACATCATTCCACTGGTGTAGGAATGGCATAATGATTCCTGGAATCCTATCCGCATATGGGAAGTCGTCTACGTCAGCCCGCCCAGTCACTACAATATCAACAAAAAATACAGTTACATATAATAACAAAAGATACATATTTACTGAAATAAATAACAAAATTATAATAACAATAAATATAGGGATGGTATACCTGATCCTCCCCTCACAGACGAAGAACCAGAAGATCGACCACGACCTTTGCTTCCACTACCGGAAGAACGACCACGACCTCTACTCCCACTACCTGAAGATCGACCACTACCTCGCTCTGCATACTCAAACGCACTAGGGTCCCGTCGTGTCGACTTTCCCCTTGGTCGACCTCGTAGCTTTGTTTTTTCTGCAGGCTCTCTCAAATTTGCATGTTCGGGGTGTAGCTGCTCGAATAAAACCCGAGAGGCAGATCGAATTATGGTGGTGTCACTTCCTGCAATCTCATCAACCAGACTGCGAAAATGTTCGGCGTCTTGAGCTGCCTGAGACACAAACTCTGCGTTCCCGGCTCCTTCCCCAATGACAAGTGTCCTCCAGAATGAATGAATCTGCTCTAAGTAAATTCCGTTGTCTGATTCAAGACATCCGCGGATGGTACATGCGCAAGGTATCCCATGAGAAGTCAGAAAAGCGCACTCACAACGATATTCAACTTCATCATCTAACTGTTGCATTCTTTTCACCTCCTGACTCAGCAATTGCAAGCAGTGATGCGAAACTCGACCATTTATGTGACGATATAGAGCATGTCCGAAATTAGTCAAATTTCGCCGTCTCGAGTCTTCAAGAGCGTTTCGAATATTCGTCAGCTGCATTTCAATAGCCGCGTTGACGCGCTCGAAAAGAGTGTCCAGAGCTGCAGTCGATGTAGAAATCCATTCTTTTAGAGCCGAATGAGCACTTTCGACCCTACAATTCGTGGTGTTCCCAAAATGAAGGACTTTGTTCGTCCAATTCAGCACAAACTTTTCTTTATGCACCAACCACGTGGTGTCCAGATACTCCGTGATAGCCGGCCACGATCTATACAAATCTTTCAGAGCATACACAACTCTATCATACTCGGCTTCTGAAGTAGAAAGCATGATTTTCCTCCATCTTCCACGCCTCAAAGTCTCTGCCATCTGCTTATTTTTGCCGAATACGTGGTATGCGTAGTTCAATACGTCTTTGTTGATGTGCCATGTGCAGAGTAAATGAGCAGAGTCAGGAAATACCTCTCTCACTGGTCGCATAAGGCCTAACTCCCGGTCTGTTATTATTGCAGTCGGGCTGACAGTCCCCAATAACAGATCTCGCAACTTCTCCATCACCCACAGATAACTGGAGTAAGTTTCATCCATCAAAATCGCATATCCAATAAGGAAATTCATGTTTGTTGGTGTGACCCCAATCATTTCGAATAAAGGCATCTTATACTTGTTCGTCTTGTAAGTCGAATCCATGCAGATAACGAAAGGATATGTCCGCAACAACTGGACTGACGTCGGATGTGCCAAAAAAGCGTGAGTGACGACATCAGTTTCTGGATCCGCCATAATCCAATGTAAGTACTCACACTGCACTGCTTGATAGAGAAACTGCTGGACGGGATTCCGGTCTTCAGATTTTGTCATCCTCATGTAATCTCTGAAATTATAAATATGCCTTTGATTTGGATTGTCCTCCGGGAATTTTTCTTTTACTGCCTTCAAGATGTTCCGTGGTTTTGCTTGCGCCTCAGTCATATCACGAACAATCTTCTTCCCCCCAGAACTTAGACCACTAATTTGACGATGACCCTTTGGATAAACTGTCAGTCTGTGGTTGTGATGTCCGTGAGCACTATTAAAAACCACAACCCATCCATCACGATCTCGTCGCTCCACCACTTTTATTAAGAAACGGCAACCGCAACCCTTTCTTTTGGTGTTTCTTCGAAGTGCAATATCCATATCCCGAGACTCCATTTGATTTCGCCGGTCGCATCTCAAATAACAATCCATCCGACTATCTGATCTTGTTTTGTACGACGACACGACAAAAAAACCCAGCTCCGATAGTTACTTGTTTGGCACATTTACATGCTTCATCGATTGTTTCAAAGATTTGTGTAGTTTGAAATAACTCACTGTAATCCACTCCATCACCACGGAAATCTTCCAACGGAACCTACAAAAATAAAATCGAAATTAAAAAACTCAAAACAAATTCGGGCGTCTGTATTAAACGCCTACCCCATGGGAGGGGCGTCTGAGTTAAACGCCCTTCCCAAGGGTGAGGTGTCTGAGTAGGACGCCTGACCGAAGGGAAGGGCGTCTACTACAGACGCCTTACCCAAGGGGAGGACGTCTACATAAGACGCCTCTCCCATTGCGTAGGCGTCTGCGTTAGACGCCTCGGCCAAGGGGAGGACGTCCTACGCAGACGCCCTCACCTTGGGGGAGGCGTCTAATGCAGACGCCCGACCCAAAATTTGCCCCGCGCCAGGCTTACCTCACCGGATGCATCACCCTCGCCAGACATTTTCGTGGTGTTTTTACTGATAAATTATGAATATACAAGACCGTAGGCCTAATTTATAGACACGGGACGATATGGGTATTAAATATATTGTTAAGGGCAATTTGGTAATTTCAATGGGCGATTTAAGTAGTTTTGGGGCGACATTTAGTAGTTCCCAAGTTTAATTGGATTTAAAATGTCAGACTTAAATGGGCTTGTACAAAATGTTGTTACATGTGTTTATGTTGTAGGCTTGTATATGCATGTAAGGAGATTATCCGATGAGAACTACAAACTTTGGTTCTTACCGTGGGAATAAATTAAATCTGTCATTTATTTTACTGTGAGACCATCCTTAACGGGGTCGCCGCGTGACCCTGCCCCGGTCGGTCACTGGACGATCGGGGCGTTCACCGGGTCACAGGAGCGGCCCGGTTGGTCTGTGTTTTTTGTTTTTTATTCTTATTTTTTTATTTTTGTTTTGGTTTTGTTATTTGTTTTAATAATTAGGGGTTTATATTTTGATAAATAGTTGGGATTTAAGTAGTTTTAGTTTATATTTGATAATAATTAGGGTTATAGTTTATTATATTTTGATAACATTATAATTAAAGTACCAAAATTATACTGAATTACACCAACTTCTCTGAAATAGGGAATATTGTACTAAATTTAAAGTAGAAAACAACAATTAAATTGAAATAACAACAACTGGAATTCTAAACTTATAATTAAAAGGAAAGATAAGTCCACTAAAATTAAAACTACAACTAAAAAATAGGAAAGGTAGGTCATAAACTGAAAATAAAAACAACAGAGTTCTACTTGAAGATTTTGTCCATGATCCTTTCCAGATAAATTTCATCCTTCGGGGTCAGGATGCCGATTTCCTTGGCCTTCAGAAGTGAAATATAAAAGTCGTACTTCATAGAAGCCCGATGGGTTTCTTCTTTCTCCCTTTCCAACGCTATCTTCTCTTGTCGAAGCGCAATTTCATCATGTTTGACCAGGGTCATGACCTGAAGAGAATGGAAGCGTGAGTCATTGTCGACCACGTCCGGATCCTTCGTCACCGTTTTCCCTTTCCTTTTGGTTTTCTTTACACTCGCAGGATAGGGTGCAATTGAGGCGACAAATTCTAGGATCGTTGATGGAGGAGGACAACCTAAGAAATTCTTTTCCGAATAGTCTGTACGACCATTTTTCCTTGACGAATCGGTGGATGGTCGAGTAGGACTACTTTGCATCTAGTAGCTGTAATTCTTTTGAAAATTATCCTAACGCTTCATCCCGGGAATGGGGATCGTAGATCGCCACTTCGGGTACTCTTTCAGCGTCAACCACGTGGGTAGTACGTGAAGGTCATCCCGTGAATGTACTCATAAATTGCGTGAGCTTGCCCGATGAGGTCTTTCGTGTTGTCCCAACTTCTGCTCCGCCAAGTGGCATCATCCATGCAACCGCCCCACTTCATAGTAGTTGCATTTATCCTCCTCCAGCGCCCTTTCAGTGAGTCAAGGTTTCGTGGCTTCAGTTACTCGTTTGTGAGCATCACTTTGCCGTACAAATTCTTCACTTTTCTCTAAAGGACCACTGCCCTCTGGTTCATTCCCACCGATGCATCGCAACTAATCGTCGTGTACGACGAAACGAGGCTTTTGTCCTCCTCTTTTGCTCCTACTTTCTTGCTTTTAAGGGGACTGGTAGCAATTTTTGTTCACGTTGGGACAGGCCGATGGGGCAAAGGTATACGTCGTCACTATCCTCGTCATTTAGTGTAGTGGTATCCTCGTTCCTACTGGATTGACTACCGAGGAGTTGGGAATACATCTGCAATGGGTCAGGTATAAAAGAGTGTCTCTAGGATGGTTGTTGGGAGTATTGTGGTTGGGATGTACTCCCCCAGTTTTGGTGCGAGGGTGAATGTTCAGATTATTATTGGGAGCTCTCCCAGTTTTAGTGCGGTGGTGGATGTTTGGAGTATTGTTCGGGAAATAGTTAGGTACTACTTCCTACGTCGTGTGGAAAGATAGGTCGATAGTAGGGATATGGTTGGGCGTACAAGGGAAATCCTTAAGGTTTAAAAAGACGACGGGGGACTGGGGTGTTTGATGAGCCTCAATGTTGTGGTCAGGAGAAGACATGAGATCAGGAGAGTTTGGAAGGTTGAGGGAAATGAAGTTGTGTCTAATGACTAAGGTAGACTTGAAGGTATTTATAGAAAATTTCTTCTGATTTAGCTTAGCTTCCTAAACAGGTTTTCCAGATTATTTGTTTTTCCATGATGGTTTTAAAATAATTATATTCGCAGACAAGATTTCAAATTGGTTAGATAAGACATCCCACGCTTATTGAAGATTGTCAGTCCGACAAGATAAGGAATCACGTGCATACTGTAGATTGTCAGTCCAACAAGATAAGGCATCACACGCGTATTGTAGATTGTCAGTCCGACAAGATAAGGAATCACACGTGTACAGTAGATGAGTGTGTTTTATTAATATGTATTGTAGGTGCTTTGTGGTTTATGTCGTGTAATATTTGATTTATTTCGTGTATTATTTGGTTTATCGTCTCGTGTAATGTAAGCTTACGTTTGCTTAAATTAATGTAATATTTTCTTTCATAATATTAATAGTATTTGCTAATCATTGATGGTTAAATAAATAAAGTAATTGCAATTTAGAAATACGACATTTATTGGTATTTTGATTTTTTCCAAATAGATTTTTAGTGTTTTGGTAAATATAAATGATTTCGGAATAGAATAAAAGTTGAGAAGAAAATTAATGATGTGGAGGAAAGAGAGTGAGATGACCCATGTCATGATTAAAGGGTGAACAAGGAAAGAAAAAGATGATGTTTGGTCATGATGATGTGCTATGTCATTTGGAGAAGAAGAAAAAAAGTAGATGACCTAGGTCATTCGGGTCATAGTTGTGAATGCTCTCTTGATTCTCATTGGATAATCTCATTCTCTCTCTATGTGTGTATTTGTATATGTATGTATATACATGTACGTCTATGCGGTGATAATCAATTATAAACGAGGTCAGAGGAATTCTGTTCACACTTCAATATTTACATAGGTCAAAGCATGCCAAATATTTTAATTTTATTGCAAACTCTCTATTATGATTTATGACAGATGAGTATTATATGTGTGTGCAGCAACTGTCAAATATGATTTGATTTTTTATTTTACTTTATTCTATTTGTACTCGACTAATCAATTGTAGGTTCCAATTCCTTCCAGCATGTATCACTCGAGAAATGAAATATATTAATTAATTTAGTTAAGATTTAATTGGTGTGAGCTGTTTTTCTAATAATTCATTCCACTCTCGCAAACACGAGACCATAAATAAGCTGCTCTCACAATCTTTAGAAAGACAATGAATCGAACTTGAGACCGTACGTGTGAAAAATACCAAGAGGGACACTTCAGTGTCATTCCATGTATATTTTCAAAACCTGTTATATAACTAGTATAATAGAGTTAAGATACAATCAGCTCAAGACTCATTCTACTAATTTAAGTTTCTTTCAATTTCACCGTTAGATCTAAATTACGATTATTTTATGGTTAATATTTACAATTAAATTATTTATTAGTATAATCATTTATAGTCTTAATCTACCTTATAATTTTAGATGAATAGCGAATATGGTGGAGGCTTAAAATAGAAAAATTAAGTCTTAGACTCACTACAAAATATCTGGTATATATTTAAAACAAAATTCTAGAACATGCAATGCACGTGAGAATTTATTAATTACGTAGCACGCGTATTTGTATGATGAGTCTAATTAAACATGCAATGTAAAATAGGTACTAGACCGACCACATAATATAATTAGTTATTGCTATAGTTGCATGACTGCATCTACTGTGGACACATCTCTCCAACATAGATAAACCTAAAATATACCATTCCTTAGAAAAGCCATGTTTGGGGAAGAAAAGTGGCATCTTGCTGAAGGTGGTGGGCATTGGCATATCAGTGTTTTTTTATAGTGGTATTGTGAAGATTAATGCTAATCCTTTGACTTCAGTGGGTTTGGGGTATCTAATCTACACTTTTGGTTGGATGCTTCGTTGGTCCTTGACATGAAAGTGGTTGAAACTTAAATCCAAGTGCCAAAGTCACACACACATTCCACATCCCATAAACAAGCCTAAGACAATGTCCACATAAAGTTGATCTTCTTTTTAAGTGAAGCTAATGCGAGCATATGTCATGGGCAAAGATGCCTTTTCCTTGGTAAATTTGAATTCCCTCTATAATTATGTCTCATGCATAGCATACATCAGAAAATAACAAATGAATACTATTTCATGGAGATGCCTTTTCAAATAATATATTTACTATGATTATGACTAATGCATATAAAAGTAAGAAATAACAATTCCTTTGTGATCAACATGACAAGATGCCCTCTCTGAAGACTATTCTTATTGCGGAGCAACAAAAGCATCATGAATTGGAATCAAAATTGTTTTCAATGGAAAAGCCTTCAACTTTTAAAGTCAAGTGTCAGTTGAGATCTTACAATAAGTACCTAAATTGAATATCAGATATATTTAAAATTCACATATTGCGAAATCATATATAAATTTATTTCAACAAGAAAATTGAACATATTGAAACCAATTGTAGGTTGAATACGAAGCTTAATATTTAATATCACACGATGGGCGTGAAAATCATATATTGTTAACCACCTATAATAATTAAGTGTTTCTGTTGTGCTTATAAAAATCAACATACTATCATGATAGGAGGTTATCAAATAATGACCCAGGAAGATGCCACTAATCATGCATGTAAACTTGCATGCCATGCTGTCTATGCTTGTGCGCTCATGAGTGATCCACACGTCTCCAATTGATCAATTTTAAATTTTCAGTTAAAGATACCTCTTTACTTAAAAACCTTTTTCCCAAAACAATCATTACTGGTATGAAATTTGATATGTTAAACCCCAAAAACGTGTAGTCGTATTTAAAATATTTGTCTGTGTGTCGGTCTTATAAAATTCCACGACATTTGACAAAGTATATAAAATTTACTTCCACGACATTTGACAAAGTATTTAAATTTACTTCCAAACGTTTTCCTAAGTTAGAATTTGATTATCAGTAATTTGATTCCTAATATAAGAAAACAAACTTGATTAATAGTTAGGAGATCTCTTGTCTTCGATGATCCAGACCAGGGTTCGAATCCATATACAGGGGAGAGTATTTTTCGGTCTGGTCTGATTTTTTGGGCCAAACCAGACCGATCGGTCTGGACCGAATCCAACCGGTCCGGGTTTCGGTCCGGATCTCGGGTCGGGTTTGGGTTTCGATCCGGTCCGGTCTAAAACCCAAAAATCCGGTCCGGTCTAGGTTTTTGAACCGAACCGAACCGATCGGTCCAGGTTCGGTCCGGACTGAATCTGACCGATTGCTCCGGGTTCGGTCCAGAACGAGTATGACCTGTCAAGTCTTCGGTCCGGACCCCGGAGAGCATCTGGGTCCGATCTGGATCCGGTCCGATGCTAAGCCCTAATCTTATTTATTTGTTTAACATGTTGGAATTTTAAATGTGATGACCCAAGGATTGATACCGGCAGAGCAGATAAATAAATAAAAAAATCAAGAAGAAAAATAATTAAAGTCAAAATTTGAGAATAGGAAAAACTTAAGCTTTCTAGTACTTGCGATATATTACACTAAAGTTAATTTTGAGCAAAGTTTCGAATTAATTTTAAACAATAATATTCATGACAAAGAAAGTATGAAAAATTGCGTCTAATGTTTTTTACACAGCCTGGTCACCTTTTGCAGGATCACGTAACCTACGAACTTAATTTGCTTCCTGAAAATTTCAACTTGTTCATAAAAGTTCCCACAAAAAACCAAAATCAGTTTCTGATAAGGCATAATTCGTAATAAAAAAGCACGTAAGAAGGAAAATAGAAACTTAGGTAGGGGTGATGTCGTGATGATTACTTTAGATAAAGTAGCAACAAAAAAAGTTAATTCCATAGGCGTCATAATTAAGGGACGGGGGTATCTAAGAATTAATAGCTTTTGAATGGCGCAGTTGAAATTCTAATTGAGTTACGTGTGGTGCATATTCTTATAATCCAAAGGAAAAATTTTCAAAATAATCAAAAAAAATAAAGAAATTGTAAAAATATGCACTTCAGAAACTTATTTGGCAAAATATGCACATTGAAAAACGGCACCTGAAATCCCGTTTTTATTAAGTAAAAACGGTATCACCAATGCCGATTTTTAACCAAGTGAAAAACGGCACTACTAGTGCCGATTTTTAACCCCAGGTAAAAACGGTACTCGTAGTGCCGTTTTTATCCTAGAGAAAACGGCCCGTTATTTTACGTACTTAAAAAACGGCACCCATAGTGCCGTTTTTATGCTATATAAAAACGGCATCCGAGATGCCGTTTTTATCTAGGGTTTAAGTGGCCTGGACAGCCACCATCTTCAATCTTTCACTTCCAAAATTTCCCCCAGTCCCCATTAGTCTCTCTCTCCGACGACCAACAGTGTTGAGGTTAGGTTCTTATTTTTTATTTGGGTTTTTTTTTATTTTGACATGAAATACAATGCATGTATAGTTAATGTATTTGTTTTTATGTTTATGTATGTATGAAATGTAGATTTTCTACACTCGAAGTAATGAGCTCCGGTACCGGATTGGTTATGGTTTTTTTCGATGGAATTCTTACATTCGTAGATGAGGTACCAGAATATGAAGGTGGTAACAGACGAATGCTTAACGTTAACGTACACACAAATGCGATATGATGATCTCTGTGAATCAGTTTGTCAAGTTTGTGGTTTCCAAGAAGGAGAGTTTGATCTAAAGTTAACATGCAAATGACCACCGTATGAAAAGTATACATATGCTCAAGTTTTTGATGATCAGAGCACGGCTACAATGCTATCTCTATTTAACTACATGAATACGGTTGTATTGTTTGTTGAGAAACAACCCAAGCCCTATACTACCGTCCAACACAGTCAGTTGAATGAGGATTATCAACAAATGACACAAACATATAGCCAATATGAAGCAGGTCCTTCTTCGGCAGTTCCTCAGTCATATTTTGGATCGTATGAGCACACACCAATGAATATTGGTAATTATGAAGCAGACGTAGTTCAATCACATTCTCAAGGAAGACAGGTTGAAGATGCAGATAGTGATGAGACAGATGATGATGAGGCAGATGGTCAGATGGATGGTGATGAGATAGACATTGTTGATGTAGATTCAACCCCACTTCCGGAGCTGCAGAACATGTTTCATCATATGGCAGACGCTGTGAATCGAGAACCTGATAGCTACGTACATGAAGCCATCGTTAGTAATGAATTGCCACCATTACCCGTACTACCAGATTTGAGGCATTTGCCAGACATAGAGCCTGACGAGAACTGGATTGAAAATTCAGTGATTGGAAATGTCGATGGCCGTATTGCTGCGTACACTGAATGCGACATCTTCATCTTCTGACAGTTTCAATGACGGATCTACACTCTTAAAGCACGCCATCATTTCCTTGATTTTTTTCTTTAATTTCGCCGTTAATGACTGAGTGGGCCTATGTGAAGCATGCATCCCTTCAAGATGATGAATATCTTCATGTAAACTGTGTAACCCATGAAGCTGCCATAAAAACACATTTACGATTACAAAATGCAAATTAAAACCTTAATCAAAAATATAATTTTCTGATCATTTCTTACCAAGTATCGATCTCTAGCAGCTGGAGGCCTATAATTCGGTAATTCAGCATCGTCAACTCTTCGGGTCAACCATCGAATCGTAATCTGCCAGTACCACTCCATGTAAATTCGTCTACAAGCAGCAAAATCTTCTGAGAGTGATGGTGCCTCGAACTGCACAAAATCTCGTCGACGTGACCAGGCTTGAATGTATAATTGTTGCTCTTGCAACCAGTTTACTCTTGGTTTCCCCTGAGCCTTCTTCATCTTGCACATCTCCATTAATTCTGGAATATGTTGCCGCAATCCAAACTGACGCATCACCCTGTCTGGCACGTGCATTGCGGCAACTCCGAAACAAACCATCCATGTTCTGCTCATCCAAACCTCATGTCCTTGGCGGCAATCAACAGGTAACGCCATCAGATCTACTTCTTCGTATGGGTTCCAACAAACTTGACTTTCATCTTGAACGTCAAACTCATTTCTGTAAAATTCAATCTGAGCCGTCTTCACATTGTTCGCCCACGACCTAGGAGTCCGCCAACGTGAACCTAAAGGACACAATGGAAGTTGCACACCGGGAATTGTAGATGGTCGTCCGACATGAAGATGTTCCCAACACCATATCTGTAACAATGTAAGGAAACCAGCTAATTGTTTCCCTTTTTTCAGACATGCCTGATCCAAATATTGATACAAAACAGCTAAGGATGCAGCTCCCCAACTGTAGTTTCCACTTTCAAATATGTTTTCCAGCAACAATAAATATCTCAGGTGGACTTTGTTTCCACTCTTATCGCCCACTATCCCGGATCCCAACTGAAACAAAATGTACGCTCTCGTGTGCTGCATAACCTGCTCATCTGTTGCATCTTGCTCAACAACCTGAAAATTTTGCTGCAACCACTGCAATGACACGTATCCACCTTTCACTGCAGTTCTCGCTTCTTCTTCTTCAACACCCAATAGATTCATGCAAACCTGAGTCCAATCGTGATCTAATGTTGCACACACTGCCAAACCGTCAACACGAAGACCACTAAGCATAGTTACGTCTTGTAGCGTGATGGTCATCTCCCCGTGTCTAAAATGGAAGGTGTGTGTCTCAGGCCTCCACCTCTCCACAACAGCACGAATCAGATTCCAATCCAGTTGCAGTCGTTCCACAATGACACGTATCCAGACACAGTGCCAAATCCCGCAATCTCTAACAAATCCCACATCCTTTCATCTTGCACATTCCACGTGTTGAACTGAGTGGCGTGCTCGACGCATTTAATATCCGTCAAAGGCTCCTGGAAATTAAATTAAATTATTTTACGTCAAATAAAAACTAATACCGATACATAAAAAGTATAATTTAAAAATCATAACACTTACATTTTCCAGAATCGAAGATGATCTATGATCTTTCTGTAGTACTAACACTGAAGGGTCAACAGGACCGTGACAATCATGTGAAGTGGACATTTGGGAAACTGAAAAACATAATTAACAAAAAATAATATTACATATTATTCAGTTCAAATAATACAATCTAAACAAATTCAATACATTATCCACAATAAATCTAATTTCAACAACTACAACATTGATTATTCAATTTAATTGGTTTAACACAAATCCAAACAATGTAAATTTATTAAATTTGGACTTTTGAGATTAATTGATCTATTAATCAAATCATCAAATCCGCACAAGATTATTAATCATAACAATATCACATCATCCACACAAGATTAATTAAACAAAGTTTGGTAAACTCATCAACCAAATATCAATCAATCGAATCCATTTCAAATCAAACAATCCACACACATCCTAACCAAACCAATCAAATGTACATAAATACAAACTAATAAGGCAAAATATTAACAAAAATTGATGTAAAAATACCTGAAATCGCAGGATAGAGGGAGAGGAAGAAACACCAAAAATTTTGGGAAGATTGGAGAAAAGGGGGCCTTGGTGCCGTTTTTAACCCTAGGCTAAAAACGGCATCTCGGATGCCGTTTTTATATAGGGTAAAAACGGCACCCGTAGTGCCGTTTTCTAACCAGGTAAAAAACGGCACTACTGGTACCGTTTTTACCTGGGGTGAAAAACGGCACTAGTAGTGCCGTTTTTCACTTGGTTAAAAATCGGCATTGGTGATACCGTTTTTCCTTAATAAAAACGGGATTTCAGGTGCCGTTTTTCAATGTGCATATTTTGCCAAATAAGTTTCTGAAGTGCATATTTTTACAATTTCTTTATTTTTTTTGATTATTTTGAAATTTTTTCCTAATCCAAACCTCCTTCCACGACAATAGTTATTATGTCTATCTTGGTGCAGTAGTCAGACGTGAGCTTACATGCTCAAAGGACTAAGAGATTGAATCTTAAGCTTGCACCAAAGGATTTATGAGTCTGAGGTGTCTTAGGGTCCAATATGAAGCTTACAAATTGGAATTTATAATATTGTCCATATATACAGTATCACAAACTGATAACAAAATACGTAGATGGATCGAAGAAGATTATCTTTGAGCCAATTGAACAAATTATGTTACAATCGGTTCTTGTAACATTTATTGTCTATCTTACTTAGATTAAGCTGACGTGACTTGGGTTTGGACGAGATAAGTTTACAAGTGACTATCAATATTCATCCACGTTCACACACTCACATCACCTGAGGCCGATCTAACACAGATACAAACACAAACACGGATCCATCTTTTCATGATTGTCAAAGATTAGAATTGCAAAAGTGGGTTCGTTGGCTCTTAATGGAAGGTGTTGGGAATTGGACTGGAGTGGTTGTGGAGAATGATGAGATGAAACGAGCAGTGTGGAAAGGAAAGGAAAGGAAGGAAATGGATCGAACACATCATGTTGAAATAAAATAGAGTAAAAAGGTACTGATAAGGAAGACCTGTCATAGTGTCATGGAAGAAAACACGGGGACACAAGTGTAAAATTGGCCAATCGAACCAAAGATTTGGACTATGGGTTTTCTGTTTTCTCTCCTCCTCTTTTGTCTACCTCTTGACACATCTACTCACCGCCCACACCGCATGCACTGTTTGATTTCACGTCTCTGCTCTTTTTTTTTCTCTCTTTCAAATAAATTGATATGTCCTTTACATTGCAAAAAAAACCCCACTGATATATCCTCCAGTAAAGAAAGAACATTGAGATACTAAATTTAATGTTGAGTTTATGTGTACTTGCAAGAATTTTATGTATAACCATTATTTGATTTTTCTTGCGGTATTTTTCTTGATTGCCAATGCCACCGAGCTAATTAATAAGTGTTTCCTTCTATTTTGTGTAAGATTGTGTTCAATGCATGTCTTTTAATGGTGTTTTGTACAAGTGTAGTATAAGGGGAAGTTGAGTGGCTTAAGAGGTTATTGTAGCATGCGTTTGGACTACAGTGTAGTTTGGAATGTATTTCAATAAAAATGATGTCATACATAATGTAACACAAGTCAAAATGGAAAAAAATCTCAAAATTGTATAAACGTCACGAGAAAGAGAACTTGAGTGGTTCTACGACTTACAGACGTTGGTTATCTAGTTGGAAATATAGCGTAGTGTTGTTTTTCAAGAAAAAAATAATCTATAATGCAACATGAGTCATAGGAGAAAACAAAAGAAATGAAGAAGTTGATATTCAACCTTGAATTTTAGGCAACATGAAATATTTCCAACTATTGAACCATGAGTATTTTCCAATACTAATTAACGTCGATGATATATTAATTTGATACTCATCCAATCCTCATCTCACTCTGTTTCATGAGGCTTGGGATGACAAAGAAGAACTATAATAGTAATTAATGGGTTTGCTTTAACAAATTTTCAAATGTTCTAATTTGTTCCTTTTTGGTTAGTTCCAATTGCTTTTTGGAAAAACCAACTCATTGGTCCCCCTTGTGTTCTTGAGTGTCTTTCCTTTTCCTGCCTTGAACTCCACTCAAACCACTCCCTCAACACCTCCCTTTCTCTCAACACAAACAAACATGGAATATTATATTGTTTACTTTGCTCTCCACCTCCCCAAACAACTTCTCATGGGAGATCAAATGGTTGCCTAGTTAGCCAATCTTAGAGAAGAGAGAGAAAAAAAGAGACCGGAAGATTCCACATCAAAACCTCACCAAGTCAAATCAAGATTTAAGGTTGCACAAGCAAAACCAACAAGGTCATTAGCAAAGGTAAAGTGTTTAAATTTAATTTTGTTGCATTTAATTAGCAAATCCATTTTTGTGGGTCTCCTCTCCTCTCTCATCTCACATGAAACAAAAACATCTTTGTGTCTCTCCTTTCCCTCCTCTCATGCCATTTGTGTTCCCTGCTCTCATGCAGAGAGAGCGGGAAAAGTTGAGATTCTTTGCGATTCTAAGAGGAGAGAGAGAGAAAGAAAGATATAGAGAGAGAAAGATCACACGTAACAACAAATCTTTGGGGTGTTTGGTATTACTTGTGAACCAACAAAAACAAACACATAATAATCACATGTGGATCCATAGCATGTTCTTCAAATGAATGTGTGTGTGGTGTGGTTTTCTAAGCCCACGCATTTCGTTTGCAGGGAGGCAAGGGATCTTAATAATTAGGTGGTAGCATTTGTTTGATGATCATAATGATCTGCAGCCGCTGCTGTTGCTGAGGTATTTTGTTTCCTGTTATGGGGGGATGGGTCTGAAATATTCCATTCATGTGTGAAATTAATGGGTTTTATTTATTATTTGTTGTTTCACAAGAGTTGTTGCAAATATTCCATTTGCTTGCAAATGTGTTTGGTGTACAAACAAACATCCCCACTTTTCGCATTGATGTGAGTGAACAGTGTGGAGGGTCTGGATTTGGTGTGGGGAAAGTTGTGTGTTGTTGATTTAAGAGAGAGAGGTGTGTGTGGGGATTGCTTGTTCTAACAGTCTTTTCTGTACTGACCACAGGAAGGGAGAGGAGAGGGAAGTAAGTTATCTGAACCCCATCAATGGAGATCCCACATGGAGACAAAACAAAGGATGGTTGGAGTTGAGGATTGTGTCTAGTCTCTATTCACCCCCATTAAAAGCTTTGCGTGTGGGAGTGATTCAGACCCAAAACGAAATACAGCTAAGGAAAAAAAGTTGCCCATTCCTCAACTGTTACACTGGATCTCTTGGGTATGCAGACACACATACTTATATTCCTTTGCTTTTTTCCCCCACTCTATCTTCTTCCATTTCATTTCATTTCATTTGAGTATTTGACATGTGCATCGATATTCATTGCTAAAATCCCGACCTTTATAATCAAGATAATCAATAATATGTCGTTTTTAAGTTTTAATTAATAACAGTGAGGTACAATTTTTGATAAAGAAAAAACATGTGTATCAATAATAGATAGTCTAGTTAGATCTTGGGTATGTTTTCATTGTTATCATTATTACTATTTGGATTGATCTGTGTGGCAGACTTGAAACCCTAACTCATATATAACCAGTCTACCTTTATGGTCTCACTTTTGCAGCCTATGGAGCATAAGCTACAAACTCTATTTCCCTGTTCCCCACCACAATCACCCACCCACACCCTTTTACCAAGCCTCATAGATTCCTCTTTCATCTGCCCTTTCCCCTAACTAAGAAAACTACTAGTAGTAGATAACTCAACTCAAACCAAAGCCCTCACAAAGTCCAAGAGAAAGTAATTGAGAAAAGGACAACAATTCCTCTCCCTTTCTCTCTCCTTTCTCTGCCCCAAGTGCCATGCTATTTCAGTAGACAAGAAGAGAGAGACAGAGATATATAGGAGAGAGAGAAAGTGAGAATAGCTATAGCTAAGGTTAGCTTAGTAGCTTTACATGAATATATACTACTTATGTGCTACTAACATGAAACGAAAGAGATGAGGTGTTTATTTAGGTTGTTCTCACAAACATAAATCTCACCACCCTCATCTTTTTTTTGGCAGATTATGTCCTGTCAAGGAAGCTGCATTCTCAGATGTCCTCTTAAAGTAATAAAGGAATGCAAACCCTACAATCTTACTTACCCTCCAACTCCAAACCCTTACACTCCACTCTTCTCACTCAAAACCCTCACTCCTCTCCTCCCCAAACCCTGAGAGATGCTCACTTCTTTGAATACTCATGACCAAGAGGAGGAAGACAACCACCACCATCACCTTGCCCACTACAGCCACCATCTTCACCACCCAAACCCTAGACTTGGCTTCATCTCCTCTTCGAACCAAACTCGGCAATTGTTAATCAATTGCGCGGAGCTAATCCACCACTCCGACTTCTCGGCCGCCCGCCGCTTCCTCTCCATTCTCTCCCATTCCACTTCCCCTTATGGCGATTCCAACGATCGCCTCGCCCACCAATTCACCAACGCCCTCTCGCTCCGTATGAACCATCTCTCCCTCTTGTCACCCCCCACTGCCGGCTCTTCAGATCCGGACGCCCTCCAATCCTCCTACCTCTCCCTCAACCAAATCACTCCTTTCCTCCGCTTCAGCCACCTCACTGCCAACCAAGCCATCCTTGAGGCGGTTGACGGGCACAACGCAATCCACATCCTCGATTTCGACACGGCCCAAGGTTTCCAATGGCCACCCTTAATGCAAGCTATCGCCGACCGATCCGACCCCAACCTAATCTCCCTAACAATCACCGGCACCGGCACCGACATCCAAACCCTATGCCGAACCGGAGAACGCCTGAAAACCTTCGCCGACACTCTCGGCCTAAACTTCCAATTCCACCCACTCCTCACCTCAAACACCCCACCTTCCTCCTTCCAATTGCGCCCTGGCGAGACCCTCGCAATCAACCTAGTCCAATTCCTCCACAAACTCCTCAAACCCGAGGACAACACCGACCTCAAAGCCTTCCTACTCACCCTCAAATCCATGAACCCAACCATCATAACCCTCTCCGAGACCGAATCCAACAACAATTCCCCGCGCTTCCTCCCCCGGTTCATGGAAGCAATGGATCACTACACCGCAATCTTCGAGTCATTGGAAGCAACCCTTCCCCCCACCAGCAAAGAAAGGCTAGTGGTGGAGCAAGTGTGGTTCGGGAAGGAGATCTCTGAGGTTGTCGGAAGAGAAGAGAGGCACGAGAGGTTCGAGTGGTGGGAGCAGGCGATGGGACGCACCGGCTTCCTCAACGTGCCGCTTAGCCCCTTCGCTTATTCGCAGGCTAAGCTGCTGCTTAGACTCCACTACCCTTCTGAGGGGTACCAGCTTCAGATGGTGAAGGAGTCCTTGTTCTTGGGGTGGCAAAATAGACCCCTCTTCTCCGTCTCCTCTTGGCGTTGAATTCATGGGTCTGCTTCAAAACCCTAATTAGCACTAGCTACTTATTCCATGTTTTTTATTTTTTGGGTTTTTTTTTGGGGGGGGGGGGGGGGGGGGGGGGGGGGGGATTAATGGGTTATGAAGAGCATCATGGAAGAAAAATGGCAAATATATATCTATATATATGTATGTAGGTAATGCTTTGTAAGTTATATGTGTGTATGGAGGATTAAACCCTAACCCTAATTATCAGTAAGTATGCATTTCATGTTCTTTGTGGGGTTTTTTGCTGGATTTTAGGAGTCATCATTCAAGAAAAGGGACAGAAAAATTATATTCACATATTTCGGTATATATGTTAGGTTTGTTAGGGTGGTAATATATATGTATGTATGGAGGATAAATCTTAACCCTAATTTGTGATGGTTTGGAGTAGAGGATGGTGGCAATTTGCATGGGGGTGGGAGTTGGGGGTGGTGGTGTGGGGAAAGGTTTACGTTGCATGGGAAATTTTGGAAGAAGTAACCAAAAGGCTGTTTCTGTCCCTCTTCTTTCTTCTTGCTTCTCCCAAAAGGCAAAAGATTAAGAAAATGTTAGAAGGGTATCTTCTAATTCTTTTGTGTTTCCCCCTCTTTCTCTCTCTAGAGTTGAATACTTGAGTTAGCTTAGCCACTTATATTAGTTTAATTTGGTATATTGCACCATTTGAAGGATTGTGTTTTTAATATGCATGTTGGTGTTTGTAATGTGAGATACCTCTTACTTTAGCTGTATTATTAAATTAGTGCAACATTCCATCAAGGAATTTGTTTAATGCATGATTTATTATCTATGCTGCTGATCGAATTTGCTTTGGGACTACTTTAGATAATTCTCTTTAAAATTGGGGAGTGTATGTGCTAATGGGCACCTCATCAACTCCATTAATTTAGTATTCCTTGATACCCATGTTATGGTGCTTAATGCAATGTATCAATTATCTAGAAACCGCCCACTGCTACCACCACTCCAATTCTATGTGTACTTTATGTTCCTCCCTCCAATTAAATTATTAACAATGCAATTTGTGTTGGTTAGTTGTGTTGATTAGTGAGAACAATCATCACATGGACCCCTTCCTTCTACTTAATTCATTGTGTGTGAAAATCAAAGAGTATAGTAGTTCCACACAGGTCTTATGGATCTTTCTCCAAGTGTTGGACAACTATATTCTTTTGGAGTTGTGCTCCCAAGAATAGGAGTTTGCTCTTGTTTTCTGCACTCATGTTCCGGATATGCCTGCTGCTGTCTTTGGGCTGACCACAATTCTCTTCTAACCCACCTTAATTCCTGCCGCTTGTCTCCTCAAACAAAATCATGGATTCTCTCAAGTTGAAAAGCTTTTGGTGGTCATCTTGTCCCCTCCTCTAAACTAATCCTCCCTTTAGGAAGAACCCCTTTTCCTTGGGATCTTGCATGCCTGCATGGTCCTTCACCAACCCATGCATGATTCCATTTATTTTCCCCAAGTCTCTCTTTCTTTTATTTTTCCCCTTCTATTTAATCAAGCTTTAGCTTATTATATATTAAAACCATGCAACACCTAACTTAGTTATATAACAAAAGGTACTTTTCGTCATTTTGATTTGATGTGCATTTTACTTATATTGAACTATTTTCCTTTAATTTTTCTCTTCAAAACTTTAAGTACTATATTTTTTTATGAATTTGTTTTGAAACATACTGTACTTGTTAGTTAGCATACCTTTCACTTTCACCAGTCTTCCACATCATAAATATTTAAGGACATGCACTAAAAAATGAGTGATGTTACTTGGAGGAACATATAGCACATACATGACCTGGAATATCATACGTGGGATAATCGATATTGCTAAGTATGATGTAGGCAATTATGCTTTGTTTCCCTTGCAAGTTGCTTTTCACTATATTAAATTGTTTGTAACAGCACTATATTAAGATTATATTATTCTTAGATGACACTTGGTTCTCATTATTGTTTTGTTAAAACACTTTCTTGCTAGATAGCTAGTGTTTCTTCATCATACGGAATCAGCATTGATTATGAGTACTTGGTCATAAAATGTGAGAAATTATTGCATCCATGAATCATGAGCATTTTAAAGATGCTCCTTGGTTGTATGAGAAAGTGGATAATATATTTGTTAATCTAGTCCATAGTATTGGACTTTTATATTTTATCAAATTTACATGATATTTCTACATTTTCCGTCATATTAGGTTGATTAATTGGAGTTCATATTTTAGTGGAGGATTTGTTATTAGAAGTGATGTGAAGTAAATAGAGTGTAAGGTTGGTGGGGTAGTCCGGATGTCGTTAATGGGAGTTTTTTGGTGGGGGCGGTGAGGTGAATCTAGCATTGTTATTCATGATCTGAGTAGTCGTGCATGGTTATTCATGATCTGAGTCCACGTATTGCGCCTTCACAAAATATTCACAGAGAACCATTTGATTGCACAATCAAACTGAGTAGTGAAGTTCATAAATGAGATGAATCTAGCATTGTCCTCAATACAAATTTAGGATGTCTATAGAATCATAGACATGTATATGCAAATATTTATTGGGAATAAAGTAGTACATCGGAGGGGTGATTGTTTTCCACGAAAGTCAGCGTATTTATTGATGCTTTGGGGGTGCATTCATTGCAATCGTATATATTTTGATATGAATATATATGATGCCGCACAAAATTAATGCAATTGTATTTGTTTGTTGGTTGGTCTAGTTCATACCAATTGCGGCAATCCAGTTCATAGATCATTAATTAACTTAGATTTACCAAAACCAGATATCGAATCACAACATCACGTATTACATTACATGTGAGGATTAATTAGAAATATATAGTGCATTCAGGAAATTTTTGGTAGATTTCTAATGTGGAATAACCAAGAGGAAGTTGTTCTTCAGCAATGCAGATCACATACAAAGATTATTTTTATGTAGAATAGAAAATATTAATCATGTTAATTTTATGAACACACATTTGATGAGAAAAGCTTAAGATGATTTTTAATTCTCTTTTATTTTTGCAAAGAAGATGCTTAACCATTTGATACGATTTTAACTATCTGGACTGGGGAATCTCTAAGTCTTGGGATAAATAAGACCAAATAGCACGTCTATAATAGAAAGAGAACAAATTAGACTGACAACAAAAAAAACTTTCAAAAATATTATAAGTAAACTAATATGTTATCTTATCTATTTGAATTTCTTTCAAGATGAGAAACTCAAACCATTTGTTTAATTGTAGTATATACTTATTTAAAGCTTGTTTATTGGACTAGGAAATAAGGTAATAAAAAATCTCACGAAGATTTATAGAAATAGACATTTTATTCTCCTCATATATAGTTCAAGAACGACACCATCCGGCATCCACTATAGCGGAGAACATGATCATGATTACCACCACGGATGCAGTATATATAACCGTGTCACATGTTATCTTCCAGTCAAATCAAAAAATATAAAATTAAAATTCCCTATTAGATGCAATCTCTTGCTTGATACCCACAACTCCTACTCCTACTCCCACGCCGAGCTTGGTAATGCTTCTTTGAAAACCATGTGGGGGTAACAAAATGTGTGAATGGGTTCGTCGGGTATCATCAACTTAAATGCGACAAGCCTAAGTAGCAATAAACCATATGAATCAAAGGTATATCATGAAGCAAAATAAACTTCCTCACCGAGGAACGACGGATGGTTGTTCAATGAACCCAGTCGTGGTCAGGGATGTCCATCTTAACTAGACTTCCATTTTAATGATCAAAAAATAAAATAAAATCCTACTCCCACATTCTCAGATATGCTACTATTCTTAGTGATATTTCATGTGCAAGTTTGCAGCAATGATGCACATTGCAGCTTAATTTAGAAAAATTAAACCCTGAATTTACTAGAGCTTAACTATATATATATAGACATATATATATATACCGAAATTCTCTAGTGAGTCCATGACTTAATTTTTCTAAATTAAGTCCCCACAATATCCACCTCTCATTTCAAAATGAAAGGTAGATTAAGAAAAAACGGTTATATATATAACCATTCTTAATCTTGTGTTTATATATATATATATATATATATATATATATATAAACACAAGATTACAAACACTCCCTCGTCCAACCTTGGGCTTCCCTTCCTTAGCCGTCGGGCTCAGGACATGTCCTACAGATTGCAGCTGCGCTTCTTCATCTCCTCACTAGGGGTGTGAATAGGAGATGTCCACCAATGGTCGATGCATATATGGTTGACGAAATGGTATGTGGGGGTTCACTGATTAACTCCATGCACAACAAATCCCAGCAATTCTTGGTGATGGCAAACTGAGAAAAGTGAGGAATTTCCACAATAGAGATTCCAAAATTTGAAATGTTGTAATATTATGGTTCGAATAACTAACCCAATAATAGCCTGATTATCGCATTTTTGTCAAGATAGACTGGTCAAACACTGGTTCATTTAGATATTCACGACGACGAAGAGGTATTTCGCGGTCCATCACAAAGCTCTTCTCCCTGCCAAATTAATTTGGTGTGTAAATTATACTTCCAGAATATAATAAACAAAACTCAATATTTAACTATTAATTGTTGACAATAATCATCGTGTACTTATAAATTCATATCATGGCCGTAGTAAATAGTAACGACTCACTGATCCCTCCAATATATATATATATAGGGTCAAACTCTAGTGAACTCAGGACTCATCAAATTTAATTTAAGCCTCCTAATATCTCACCATTGGATCTTATTTACAGTTAATCTCACCATTCATTTTAACATAACCGTTTTTTTCTTAATCTACCTTACAATTTGAAATGAGTGGTGGATATTGTGGCGGTTTAATTTAGAAAAATTAAACCCTCAACTCACCTATATATATATATATATATATATATATATATATATATTCCCCCGAGAAGGGACATGGTTTCCTATTAGATCCATTAGGGCATGACCTCCTAAATAAGTGTAGCATGTCAACCAAAAATGTACTATGTTGAAATATTTGTACCATATGCATAGCAAGTGCACGTCATATAACTATTAATTGTTAACATTTCTTCCTTGTACAGCACACAACCCCTATACTGCAAACATGACTTATTTTACATGTTCACGTGGAGGATATCTACAATTTCATATAAGTACACTATAGAAATATAACTTAGGACTTGGTACACATTGACATATAAATATGTTACATAAACTTCCGAAATGCTACATTTGTTTTGGAAAGCATTACTTCATGAGTGAAGTCCATCATTTGATGATTCAACATCAAGCACACCTATAAAAAAGAGAAAATGTTGAGAAGTGGTGATGAGCAAGTGAAACATACAATAGCTAAGTGGGTAGACGTCAGCGGTCAGGCTCTAGACTAGCAAAGTCCAGCATAGTGTTGTGCAATTTCATTAGTTTATATCCACATAGCTTCTTTCTTTTGTTGCAACACATCCACAACATCAAGATTGACTTGCACACATGAGCATGATGCAAAAGTTGAGGGAAATTAAAGAAGATATATTCAATGCCCAGTACATGTTCTCATATCATCATAATGTCCGACTCAAAAGATCCACTTTGTGATTCTGTGGAATATCGTATTATTTTGCTTCTCCAATGATGTTATTGGGATATGCCTCATGGATGGAGTGGTATCCACAAGAAGTGTAGCATTAACTTAGCTACGATATAGCCTTTTGCATAGAGAGGTCCAGACTAATATCATCATTAGTGATATAAGATGACGGTTCACACTGTCTTTGTAAATTCAATGTTTAATTCAATTGATAAGATTTGAGCTTAATTTAATTTTTATTGGGGTACAGGGAAATAGCGAAAAGTTGTATGTGTCCTCTAAGGATAGAATCAATTAAAAACTTGCTATTAACTTGCTACATATGTTTAGCAATATAGTTTATGATTTGATAATGTTTATGATTTGATAATGTTTACCACAAGAATTAAGTCCAAAAGAACAAGTTTATGATTTGATAATGTTGGATTTATAAATTCAAATCCAATATAGATTATGACACTAGACCAAGATGACAATACATGATTGCTGAGATAGCGATGTTGTCTGCAAGGAGAAGAGAAGGTATAGGGCCCGGTCGACATTATGCTTATCGACTAGAGGGTTTGAGCTTCGATCGGAAATGATAGTCAATCGCCGCCAACGAAAATGAGCAAATGTTGGCAAAAAATTTGGTGACTTGATAGACAAATTAGAACTGGTCGATAACGTTTGTGTGACTTGTAGGTGCACAAGTTTGTGTTCTTTCAGAGGTTAAAAATGCATATAACGTGATAAAGAGGAAGAAGAGTGTCTTCCCATGACCCGGCAACTATATATTAATGTATTTTTTCCAAAGGTTGGAGACCGGTGGCAGATCAAACAAAGGAATTATTTGTCGAAATCCGCACGCGTATTCTTCTTTTCAGCATTATATTTTCTTGCATGTTTGGTATTTATCTTTGTTGGATGGTTTCGGAAGTTTGGGTGGATTTCGAAACAAGTCGATTAAACCAAAGCAAGCATGAGCATGCTTGATTATAGCCACGCTCATAACATTGTGGGCTTTTTAATCACGTTTGACTTCGAGTTAATAAATTAATTACAGCTAAGGCCTAATGCCAACCTAACATTTATATATTAGGAATGAAATAAATAATTAATTTTCATGCTTGTGAAATTATGCCATATCAAGATCACTTATGCAACCGACAATATACATTTAATGGTGATTGTGAATGAGGGATCCACGTACTTCAGCGAATTCTATATATATTTTTATGGTATAAGAGTATGAGATTCAAGGTTGAGATAATCCATAATTTACGCTTCGATCCTTCATGTCAATGCTTAGTCCTAATCGGGTTTCTGTTTTGGCGATCGTGAATAACACAAGCTTGAGTATTAAGTTGGTTGGGAGGGCAAGTTTGGAATTTACTAAAATTTCTTATTTGGGGATCTATATTTGTTGTATTTTTCGCTTATATATATGTGCTCACATATTAATTTGGTCATATATCACATGAATAGACAAAATTCTATTGGCAATTGACATACAACTACACTTCTCAGCAAACCATCAATTTAGGATTTTTCAGATTCTTATTAAGAGTAAAGAGGGGTTAAATCAAGGTGCATAATTACTGTGCAGTACCATATTTGTCGAACCAAGCTACATTGTAGCTCTCATCTAATCAATGCATAATACAAAAATATATACGAATAAGCATAAAAAACTAATAACAAATGTTTTTATTAAGTTAAGATACATACATACATACATACATACATACAAATGTGTCTCTAAACTATTGTCATGAAGGTTATTTAAGTAAACTTGATCCAGTCCCATACTTTCAGTAGTACCAATTATGACAATCGATATTGAATTGGATATACGAAGGTAAGATGTATTCTAAAAACTAGGATCACCTGAAACCATTATGACCTTTGTAGATTATTTATTCTACACCAATAATACTTCCAAAACTATGGATCTACTCTTCGATTCGGGTAGGAGATATAGCCATAGTTACTCAGCTACACATATAGCTATGCACCTCCCTCGATTAATATAATATATCATACCACAGCTCTAGACGTGAGTAGTACGTACAAGTGATACATCCGGGAGGGACAAGTCTAATATGTCCTGAAGATCATAGATACAAAACAAATGATAGATTTGGTGATAAAATTAATTCACATGTCCTCAGAGAGGAAATTTATGAGAATTGGAAGGAGCAATGGGCATAGGGAAGTGGAGAGTTCATTTGTTTTTTCTTGGAATAGAGGTTTAGATATGGTGGGATTTTTGTGATTGAAACAGGTAGAGTATTTATTTCAGGAACTTGTTTGAAGGTAGTACTGTTTTGTCAGACAACCAATCCTGCAGAAATGATTTGGAGAGAGGCAGAATCTTGCATAAGCAAATTTCTTAATTATGATTTTTTTTTGCTGCTGGTGACACCAATGTTTTAGTTTAAGGGGTCCCTTGGCATCTTAATTTTTTTATAATAATTCCTTGGCATCTAAATTTTGGTTTTTCATGTACAAACTCTGTCCTGTCAGTCCAAAGTACACTACTTTTACCCAAACTTGCATTACTAGATTAGAGTTTGTTGCTACGAAAAACGATTGGAGTTTGTTTCTTAACAAGAGAACCATAGGATTTTATTTTGGTAAATACTACTCTTTTCTGGGTTTTTCTTTTCTTCTTGCTTTTTTTATTCTTCTTCTCCACTAATTGGTGTTAGTTCTCCGTATGGTATTGAAGCCAAATCCTTGCAATGATTGATCATCCAAATCCTAGGGCTTCAACTGCTTTTCAGTGCTTATAGCCATTCAGGAAAAAGTCCATATCCCTTTCGTACAAAATTCAATGTCCAAACTTCATCTATGCTAGATTCATGATATTAACTAATTATCGTGGAAGATCCAAGTTCTTGGGATCTAGGAGTCGTAATTGGTCTTATATCAAAGGAAAATTTGTCTCTATATGCTCAAAGTATCCAAACCTCTCGAAAAAATCATTACTTTGACTCTATCTGAAAAATATATTTATCTTTATTTTTTTCCCAAAATACCCCTACCCAATTCGTGGGTGAAATTGTGAGATCGTTTCCATCTTTCTCTCTCTTTCCCTTTAAATAAGAAATCATTTTCTTTGTCTCCTTCTTTCGACGGTTGCAAACCTCTCAGTCTTTCTCCCACACATATCCTGCATTGAAGTCGCCAACGACCGGAATTTTTTTGAAAATGAAAAATACAACTATTCCTTGCGCTTCCTCCAAACATAGATAGGATCGATGAGCTCGATATACACTCGATATGAGCTTGATGATACACTCTACTCCCAATGGCACGGTTAGTAAGGATGTTTTTGATGGTCCACTTAACGTATCACCAAACGTCAACTCAACAATTAAGAGGGAAGCGTGAAAATTGTACCAATGTGCGGTTCGATGTGACCTCGATATGATGAAGCGAGAGAGAACGCTATATTGGGATCTATGAGCTTGATACGTACTCGATAGTTTACGTGGCTATCAATGACAGCTTTTTAGGGTGTTTTTGTCGGTTCGGTTTAAATTTGTTGACACGTCACGTTAGTTATAGGTGAAGTGTGAAAAAACATACCAATGGGAGCTCCGATATGTTCGCGATATGATGAAGAAAGAGAGTTCTTTATGTTGGGATCGATTAACTCGATATGAGATCGATAGGTTACGCGACTAAAATGCACGATAATCGAGGGCATTTTTGATAGTTCAGTTACCTTCTCTCCAGATGTCGTGTCTGTCATCAGGATAGTATAAAATGTCATTCCCATCTTTTGGCCTTACACCATTACGCTTATCTTACCAACACCTTCTTCCCTCAACCACATTCCAATCCCAAAATGATGCACAATGACAACATTGCTGAGGTCTCACCCATCGATGACATCCTGCGCTGATGCGGTTATGTCGTACGACGAGTGTGTGTTGGGTGCTGAATCGGGTCGGTGCAAGTTGCAGGGCCCCACGATGCTAAAGATGCACCTTTTACGTGCATGACACCATGTCTCTGGTACAACTGCCCCTGAAACCACTGGAGGAGGTCAAGCATACCCTGACGGAACCTTGCCAGATGATCGCTGACATGGAGCGTCGTTTGACCGCCCTACAAGACACAGTGGTAGGTTTTAATTGTCTCTTTCTTTATTTTTCAGTTACCTATGGTTATAAGTTAATATCCACTGATATTTCGTTATATGGTTTGCGTAGTTTCCACCTCGACGACACCCACCCCAACACCCCTTCCTAAAGCACACTTGCCCCAACTGCGAGGCAACCTGCCTCGCCAAGACACCCATTCCTGACCACACACCCTCCCCACAGCCTGAGGCGCCTCCTGGCTTGGAAGAACACTCCGAGTGGACTAGTAAAAGGACAAAGTAATTTTAGTTAATGTTTTAGTTAATGTTTTAGTCAATGATGTTTTTGGTTTCTGTTTGTGTATGTGAACTTAAAGTACCATGTTTGTTTGTTAATGTGTAGTAAATATATAAGCAGTCATATTGTTTACTTACTTTTTTGTTAATATTTGAATGTTGTGACTGTTGTGATTGTTTCAATCTTCCTCGTGCAAACGACGTAGTCAAAGAAGTAATAGAACCATCATCGGCCCATGTCGAGCAACCGTCGAACCTAATCAAGAACAAAATTAACGAATCCCACCTTAACATTTTGAGTTAACTCGTAAAGCATCGATCATTGTCAAGTTACCATCAAGCGGAATCTAGGTAGAAGGACAAGACAGTTTTGAACGACATAGTCAAAGAAGTAATAGAACCACCATTGGCCCATGTCGAACAACCGTCGAACCTAATCGAGAACAAAATTATGAATTCAACCACCACAATGTCTTATTGACATGATATCATGCATATATTTGTGTCTTATATCCTTTATTCTTAGCCTAAGCAATGCTACGTAATGAGTTTTATGTTTAAGTTTCAGGAATAAACATGTTTGAGAAGAAGAGACTATAAAAAGACTTAAAAGCAAGAAAAAAGACTAAGTTGCAAGACTTATGGACTGAGATGGAAGAGAGAGGGACCCGAATGTAAAACCAAAAGGACCAATGAGCAAATGAAGAAACTCCACACCATCATGAGGAGTACTTTGGCAATTGGAGTCGGGTCGCAACCTACACAACCGATTAGGGTTCATCAGACATGAAGAAATCAAGTCAAACAACCACACTCCAAAACCTGACCAGATCCAGACCATATAGACCGCCAATTGGAGGTCCAAGACCGCTGATTAACGGTCTGTTTGAATGGAATGTGTTTTAAAAGTTTTACTTTTATATGTCAATTATTATGAATTGGATGTGCAAACATTTTGTTCCTTAATTATGGTATTCGTCTTTTGGAAGTGTTAAGGAAGAGACGCTTGGTCCTTAACCGTAGAACTCTAAAAGATAACGATTTACATAAATCAAAAAATCATGGTAATTAACATGGAACATTAATCACCAAGATAAGATTGTCGTGTTGGTCATCGATTGTTGTAGCTCTACAAATAATTGACGACACGAGTATATAAAAGAGGAAAAGATTACTTTTATATATTGAATAGACCTAACAAGTAAAACATTATGGAATTGTGTTTCGTGTCATTAATGTTTTTACTGTGTCTTGGATCCTAAGATATGAGACTTATATCTTTTCACTCAAGAAGTGCTTAATTTAATTATTGTCAAAAGCTATCAATGAGTATAGTGATAAAGGCAATAGTTGGTTGAACATGACTTGTGCTAGAAAAAATAGCTAGTCAAACGATTATCATTGCCCCTCTTAATTGAGTAATGATATTAGTGGGCCCCTTGATAAAGCAAAATTATAATGTGCACAATGTAACTTGAGTTAAGTTACATAGTTATAATTAGCTTAGAGAGATCAATAAATGAATATAATACAAAGGTGACATATTTCTATTTTGTATATATTCTTAATATCATGTGGCAAAGGACGGACACAAGTGATGCACTTACATCACTAAATGGATCGTATTTTGGTTCGGGTGGAACAAAGACATCTATGCTAATTGGGTAACTATAATGTGTAGCTAGATACCGCTTATAGTTTGAGATATTAAGTGTTTAATATCTTTGCCAATTTGGCTTAGATCCTCCTATAGGTCACACCACAAAACTGGGAAACAAGATGCTTGATTTTAAGTTCATATGATGTGTCGGGTTTCATGTGAAAATAAGACACATGTGGTGAATGAATAAAATCAATATGTCATGAGAATTGACATAATTAGAATCATAATAAATTCATATGATGTATATATATTATGGGGTGTAATAATTTAATATTACATATGATAATATATTATATAAGATGTGAATTTGCTAAAAACCTCAAAAAGATCAAATTTTGTTGGAAATAAATCCAAAATTTGATAAAGGCAAAATCGGGGTCAAACACGGTGAATCATTCATGGTTCGGTCGACCGAGGTATCTTCGGATCAGTTAACCGAATGGGGAACGAGTAAACACAATTGATTGACCGAGATTGTCTAGAGTGCCTGGACAATCGGGTTCGGTTAACCGATTGGAAACGGTCAACCGAAAAGAGGTATTTTCGGTAGAGCGAAGGTAACACGGTCATCCGTAGACTATGTCCCAGGAGAAATTCTGGTAGGTTAACGGTAGACCAAGTAAGAGACGTGGTGCGTCCGAATTCTTCCAGGGAATTTTTCTCATTAGGAATCGGTCGACCCTCTAGCTCACGGTGCACTGAACACGTGTTAAAATCGAACAGTTCGGTTGACCAAGTAATACTCGGTCCTTCGAACATAACGATTCTGCCTGAATTATTAAGAGATTAATTAGATCATGGGTGGATTAACTCCAAATTTAATTAAAACGTTTTTAGGGTGCTTATGTGGAAATTAAGGATTAATTTTAGGAGAGAATAAACAATGGATCATGGCTAAAGAATAGCTCTTGATAAGGATGTTTTGGTAGCCTATAAAAGGGCACCTACTCCTACTTGTTTAATACTAATGCAAAAAAAATTCTCTCATTAATCTATTTTCTAATCACAACGAAATTCTCTTAGTAATTTTGAGTTTAGGAGATAGAAATCTCAGGAGCTCAAAGAGGGGTTATTAGCTAGATTCTAAGTCTTATTAGATATCGATTGACTAGCTCCTTTCTCTTTAATCTTGTTTAGAGTTTGGTGAACACTCGGAGGTAAATCCGTGGACGATTCAACGGGCAATGGGACTCTGGATTTTAAAAAAGGTTTTAGAGAACCTTTAGGTATGATTCTACCTTTTTGATTTATTTTAATAAATGTAGGGTTGCATGATATCAGTAAACACAAAGTAATGTACATAGAAATTGTTGAAAATATGAAAACGATCTTGTATGTTGTATTAAATTTTTTAAAATATATACATACAAAGGGACACGAAATCCGACACTGTTTTGCTCCAAATCCAATAAGGTTTAGGTGAGTCATGTATTAGAGTGTTTTATGTCTATTTTTAGTAGTGCATTAGTCTCGTATCGGGGATTGTCCCCAATTGCATTTTTCTATGACTATAAATAGAACTCATCCTTCTCCTTTGTATTTACTACATGTTTGGTGGTTATTCTCTCTACTTGAAGTGAAGCCTTGGAGAAAAAACTCAAGTGGGGATATGCTACTTGTATTGTGAGTCTGAAATTAATAAAAGTTTTTCTTGTTATGTTGCTTCATTCATGTTTCTTGCATGCTTAACTTAATTTCCTTTCATTAAATCTAGTAGGCCTAGTTAACATGTTTTTCTATCTTAATATAATAGTTAGTTTCATGATTAGTGAGTAGTCCATCCCCATTTGGAGGGTGGAGAAGAATGTGATGTGATTATGTGATGTATTAGGTGTGTGTATGTTATCTTAATCCTTTGAGTCTTACATGATTTACATAACCATCTAATGAGATTTCACTATTATCTTTGATGTGCTAATGCTCTTGAATGAAGCTTAGCATATGCTTAGATTAGTGAGTCTATTTTATGGGGAATGATGAGGTGAGGATAATGATGAAGTTGATAAATGAAACATGACTTGTGGTTGCATGCACTCTTGTTGCCCTCACCTTAATTAATGTCTTGTATGTTTAAAGATTGTGTAAATCTTATTTCATGTGGAGATATAGTGGGGTTTGGTCTTTATGCATGAGTTCATTTAGCTTCATTCCAATTATTGTCTTGTTTATTTTAATGATAATGTGTTATCTTATTTCATGTGGAGGCAAAGTTGGATTTAGTTTGATGGTTTTGATGTACTGCATGTTGTAACGACTACAATTCAATACACACACACACACACATATTTTCCCTGTTTTTTTGTATGTTTTCCTTTCCTTCATTTTTCTCTTTCTTTATTTTGCTCGGGACTAGCAACAGGTAAGTGTAGGGGTATTTGATTAGTAGCATATCATGCATCATATTTATGTTATATATCCTTTATTTTACCCCAATATCGTGCTACTCGAATTGTTGTTGTGGTATTTCAGTTGTTAGGTAATAAAGAAGAGAAAAAGAAACAAAAAGGATCTGAATGCAACAAGAATGGGCTGAATTGAAGACTTCTGGACCCATTTGTAATGCACAAGGACTGATCGCAAATCAGGAAGGACCTAAGTGAAGACCCGGAGGGACCTGATTGTGAAATGCAAAGTATTGTGACACATGACTTGAACCAAACCAATATTTCGCCACTTAAAGTCAAATCAATTCAAAACAGTGGACCAAAGCTTCACCCAACGTGCAAAATACAACATTGAACCTCTTGGAAGAAATCAGGATCGATCGGGCACAAAAGACCCGCTAGTGGTGGATTTGGATCCGCCACTGGCAGATCATTTTCCTCCAATTGATCCATAATTTCTCCCGTCCCTAGGACTTGATCAATTGGGTGCACCAGAATATAGAAAAAGTTATTACAACCGTCGGATTGCTCTCATATCCATCAAAACCCTTATTTCTTCTATACATACCATTGTAAACCCTTCTCTCCACCTCTTCTTCCTCCTTCCCCCATTATAGTAGGTTTTAGTTTCCTATTTTAGTAGTGTAACAAGGGGGTTGGAGAGGAGCAAACTTTGTCTTTTATTTTCTTGATCTAGTTTAGTTCTTGTTTATTATGTGATGTTTTCCTTTGATGCAATTTCTTTTATGTTGTTGTTTGTTTAATCTAGTCTTCTACATTTCTTTCATGAGCTTATGTTCTTTTCATGCTTTCTTTAGTGTAGAGATGAGTAGAGAGTAGTCCATCCCCATGGAGGTGAAGAAGAAAGTGATTTGATCATGTGATGGATTAGTGTGTGTGTTAATCTTAATCTTTTGAGCCTTACATAATTTCCATAACCATCTAATGAGATTTCACTCTTATCTTTGATGTGCTAATGCTATTTAATGAAGCTTAACACACACTTAGATTAGTGAGCCTCTTTTATGGGGAATGATGATGTTAGGATAATGATGGAGTGGAAGAAGGAAACAAGGCATGTCCATGCATGTGCTTATGTTGGCTTTATCCAAATTAATGTCTTGTATGTTTTAATGATTGTGATAAATCTTATTTCATGTGGAGACATAGTTGGATTTGAGTCATGACGCATGTGAACATATTAGCTTTATTTCAATTATTGTGTTAACGTTTTAATGATCATGTCTTATCTTATTTCATGTGGAGGCAAAGTTTGAATTAAGTTTTATGAATTTCATGTATGACATGTTTTGATGAGCACATTTGAACACACGCACACAACACACATTTTCATATTCACATTCTTTCTCTACACCCCCGAGGGGTTTAGTTTTATTTCTTATTTTCCGATTTCTTTTGCATTGTAGTGTACCTTCGATCACATCTCTCTCTTCTTCTCCCCCACTCGAGTATTGTGAATCCGACTCGCGTACACTCCTTGTGGATCGACCCGTGCTTGTCACCGCTTCAGCGTGGTCGTGCACTTGCGGTTATTAAACTGATTCATTCAAGTTTCCTTCAATTTATTCATGTAATAGGTCCAATAGCTGTTATTCCACACCCACATCTATTTTTAAAATTTTCACGTACCTATTCTCTTTGTTGAGAGTGAAGAACAATAAAACAAGTTGTGCATTCCAGTGGGGGTCCGATGGACTCAGGGTCTTCTCTACCAACTGAAAAATCTGAGTTGGATGCGCCTGAAATAGAGAGAGAGAGAGAGAGAGAGAGAGAGAGAGACTTGCACCAAAGGAAGTAGTCCCACGAATTGGGCAAGGGTATTTTGGGGAGAAATGGAAAGATAATCATATTTTTCAAAGACAATGTGAGAGTTTTTTTCAAGAGGTTGGGGTACCTGCACTGCTGGAAAAAAAAGGTTTTCACGTCGGTTTTTTGGTCATATCACGCCGGTTTTACTGGTCCAATATACTGACATCGTAATCGAAGACGTAATAGGGAAGAAGATATCACGCCAGTTTTAAAACCGACGTGATATGAGGGCATATCATGTCAGTTATTCAAAAACTCACATGATATTGTAGACTTTCTACGTCGGTTCCCCTGAAAACTGACGTGATGTGGGTAGGCATATCACGTTGGTTTTCTGAAAACTGACGTAGAAAGTCTCCCTTATCATGTCGGTTTTTCAATAAGCGACGTAGAAGGTCCTGCTGGAACAAAAAAAAAATCTTATATATATATCTTATAGAATATATATATTAAGATATATATAAGAACAATTCACAGAATGGTTATAGCAGCCTCAGATGCAAACTGAAATGTGTAAACATTGTATACATTAAGTGATCAACAACAGACATACAATTGAATATACAGCCTACAAAGCAAACATGGATGGTTTAAATGAAAAATAGAAACCACGTCTCCACCAACACAGCTTGGGAAGAGGCATCTTATATGTGAATAAATTCTATTGTAACATCTTTAATTTGCTCATTGCAGGCTCAATAACACCGTCTTCAAGATTGTTGCGAATGGCTCCCCTAATGTGGAGCAGAAAATGCAAACATTAATTTTACTGAAGCATGTCGAATATCGCCTCTAGTAAAGAAAAAGTTAATGTCTAAAAAAAATGCTAACATATTTTAAAAAATGACCTTCTATTCTATTGATGACAGAAGGATTGATAGGTGTAGCAAGCATTTTGACACACAAATGACTGTCTTCAATCTCCACTGGTGGAATGTCAACTAACCTGCAGTGTAAAAAAGCAAAAATCAACACTTGCAAAATCTATAAAACAACACATTTACCACTACTTCAAAACAGAGATACTCATAATATCATCCCCAAGTTGCCACCTTTCCCCGTTGTCATCGACTAAAGACAAAAATACACTAGCAGATACTAAGAAGAAATTATCCACAAAGAAACAATCTTCAACTCACAACCACAACACAACACAAGAAAACCTTTACACCATAAACACTGAAGTGTACTGAATGGGAAACAAAAACAATGTGAATCAATTGCAAAGTCTATCCAAGTAAACAAATTTTCGAACAAACAGCCTGATCATAATACTAAAAGAGGAACTGAATTGAGCATGGTAAGGCTCAAAAACATAAATGCAGCTCCAACCTGGGTGCCACTTTTTCCCTATCAACACCAATACACCAGCACATCAGTTCTACAACCTTCAATATAACCATGCAAAAAACTCAAAATAAGTTAAACAACTAGTAAATCACAGAAACTGAACACTGAAGTCTATTCCAACAAAGTAACTATTGAAATATGGCAAGAAAGATGTGTTAGAAGCATACCTATTATGGATTCAATCGTGTAAATACTCCAAATCGCACCATCATTCAGTCAAGTTAATCAAGGATCATGGATATCTTGTAACATATTAGGAAAGCCTAAAATGGCTAGTTTTACACCAAGTACTACACCAAAACCCTAATAATACATACAAGAATATTATTCTCGCACTGTTCAAATCAACAAGGTATCAGAACGTGTGTTCTAAAGAACACAAACAAAATCCACACAAAACAACGAAAAACCCACACTCAAAGCCGGCCTCAGAGGCTTCCCTGAGCTCATCTCCGGCCGGCAAGCAAGGTGGTTGCGAAGCCCGTCGCCCTCCACTCCTAGCTATGGCAGACGACGATGGTGAATCACAACGTTTCACCACACATCCCTCAATGGGAAAAACTTTCTCACCTGGGGAAGTGTCGTCTCCCTATCCCTCAACGGCAAAGGGAAGTTCGGTCACTTCACCGGGAAAACCACCAAACCCATAGAACAAGGAACTGAAGCAAAGCAGGAGGAGTGGCAAAATGCCGACCACCTCGTGACAGGCTTCTACAATCCATGCAACATCAGATCGAGGAAATCTTCATGTACAAGAATAGCACAAAAGAACTATGGGACTCCGTCCACGAACATTATGGTAAGAAACAAAACTTTGCGCATATCTTTAAACTAAAACAAGATCTTTCGCAGATCAAACAAAGCCAAAAAAACTGTGACCGAATACCTCAACATGCGGAAACGAACATGAGATGAACTCGCTATCTACGAGCCACCCACCAAAGATCCAGCAATAATACAAGCACGAACCGAGCAGGATCGTATTTATACGTTCCTTGTTGGGTTGGATTCAAGCTACGAAGAGCTCAGATCGAACATCCTGGTGGCGCCGGACCTCCCCACCTTCTCGACCATCATAGCGATGGTTAACCGGGAAGAAACTCTCAGGAAAAATCAAGCATTTGTCACCGCAAAAACAACACAAACTCTCGCGACAAAGGTAAAACCAAATTCAGAAATAAAAGAAACGAATATTGCGATAACTGTAAGAAACAGGGACACTACCGGTCTACGTGCTACTTCCTTTACCCGCATCACCGGCCATCTAAGGATGGCTCAGAGAGGAGGGGGACGGAAGGAGCGGCGGCCACACGAACCCTAGCAAGAGAGGCGGCGAGAACACTTAAGGAGGAAACCCAAGCAACCAAAGAGAAAGAATGAAATGGGGGCCAATCGGGTCAGCTCCGGATCATCGAGGGTTTTATAGTGGTACGTCTGTTGGAGGATCCGACCCACCCACATATCTGAATCTTCAGCCACCCGGATCTGCAAGGACAAGTGGACCAGACCCAACACAACTTAGTTCTCTCCTAGTCCACTTAAACACTTATTTGCAAACCAATACCCCAAGTAAAGGTAATTTCTCAGGTATGGACACTTTCTTGGATAATTGCAATGCTCATTTTTTCACTAATAATTCTAATAACTCTAGCTGGATTATAGACTCTGGTGCAACTGATCACATGACATGAAATTCTTCCATCCTTAATAACGTCAAAACTAGTTTAAATTTTTTAAATAAATTTGTTATTGTTGCTAATGGAGACAAGTGCAAATTAATGGTACAGGAGAAGTACAATTCTTAGATAATAAAATAACTGAAAACATTTTGTATGTGCCTAATTTCGACTCTAATTTATTGTCCGTTGCTAGACTCACAAAAACATTGAACTGCAACACTATTTTCACACATTTCGATGTAACCTTTCAGGATCGTACCACAGGGAGGACGATTGGTAGAGGCAAACTCGACAAAGGCCTTTATGTTCTTGAAACTCAAACAAAAGGGATGCTTGCTAAAATCCCTAATCACAATATTTGGCATCAAAGAATGGGACGCCCGTCTTATATAGTTTTGAAAAAATTATTTCCTTCTTTTAAACATGAATTATCTTGTGATGTGTGTCGATTGTCAAAACAAACTAGACTTCTTTTTATTCTTCCGAAAATAAGACAGGTCGTGCTTTCGAGCTGATTCGCTTCGATATTTGCGGACCTGCTCCACTGGAATCCTATAACGGGTTCAGGTATTTTATTTCGTTTATTGATGATTTCTCACGAACAACTTGGTTATATTTGTTAAAAGCTAAATCTGATGTTTTTTGGTTTTTTTGCGAGTTTGTTGCCTTTGTGGAAAATATGTTTGACTCTAAAATTAGGATCCTTAGATCTGATAATGGATCCGAGTACACTAGCAACAATTTTCAAACCTTTCTGAAAGAAAAAGAATTTTTAATCAAAGCACATGCATAAACACTCTGAACAAAATGGTATTTTTGAAAGGAAAAATCAGCACCTTTTGAATGTTACACGTTCCTTGCTTTTTCAAAACAATGTTCCAAAATATATTTTTTTGGATGCTATCCTAACTGCTACTTACCTTATAAATCATTTACCTAATTCAACAATTCAAAACAAGCAAAACCCTTAGAAATTTTACATGGTAGAAGAATGAGCCTTAACCATCTTCGGATATTTGGTTGTACTTGTTTTGTCCACAGGAAGCATCTGGACAAGCTTGATCATAATTCCATCAAATGTATTTTTCTAGGTTACTCTGTCAAAAAAAGGGATACAAATGTTATGACCCCATTAATTGTAAACTTTTTGTATCTTGTGATGTATCCCTTTTTGAGCATATCTCCTATTTCCACAAAGATCAATATCCTTCCACTTCACCTACAACTCCTCTACCGGTTGCATACATCTTCAACATTTCCACACCCACAACTCCGGTCCCCGTTACCCCTCCTTACGAGGACCTCGAACCACCTCCACAAGTGGACAACCAAGGGGGAGATGAAGGGATTCCTCCGAGAAGGACCACCCGCAATACTCGTCCACCGTCCAGACTCCAAGACTATGTGGGTATCCCACGTTACTTACCATATCGTGGACTACTTGTCCTACTATCAAGTTAAACCTACCTATTATGTCTTCTTAAGTCAAATAGATAAAATTAAAGAACCCACCAACTTTCATGAGGCTTGTCAACACCCAAAGTGGATCAAAGCTATGGAAGACAAATTAAAAGCTCTAGAAACCAACAAAACATGGAGTATTTCTAGGCATTATGAAATATTTCCTTGGAATTGAAATTGCTCACTCTAAAAAGGACTATTTCTATCCCAAAGGAAATATGTTCTAGATCTTTTACATGAAACTGGAAAATTAGGATCTAAACCAGTCAACACCCCAATCGAAATAAAACGAAAGGTGAGTCTAGTTGATGGTGAACCAGTTCAAGACATAGGCCAATTCCAAAGATTAGTTGGTAAACTCATCTACATCACTGTCACTAGACCCTACATCACCTATGTTGTTAGCATAATAAGCCAATTTATGCATGCACCCCATAATGGTCATCTAGATATCGTTGACTAGATTCTACAATATCTCCAAAAAAACTCTGGGTCAAGGTCTTTGGATGAAAAGAAACAATTCTAATACAATTGTTGGTTACTCTGAAGCAGATTGGGCAGGTAGTCACGATCGAAAATCTACCACTGGATTTTGTACATTCATTGGAGGAAACTTGGTCACGTGGAGAAGCAAAAAACAAAACGTAATGGCCAGATCAAGCGCTGATGCCGAGTACCGGCAAATGACCTCCACAACAAGTGAACTAATCTGGCTCAAGCAACTTCTCAAGGACATGAATATAAGCAACCAAAATCCAATACAAATGTTTTGCGACAATAACGCCGCACGACACATCACCACCAACCTTGTTTTTCATAAACGAACAAAACACATTAAAGTAGACTGTCACTTCATCTGAGAGAAGATACAAGCTAAAGAAATCAAAGTTCCCTACGTCCAGAGTAATGATCAACTAGCAGACAACTTCACTAAAACACTCGATCAATATCACTTTCAACACATTCTTCACATGTTAGGCTCCTTCAATATCTTCCGGAGTCAACTTGAGGAGGAATGTTGAAATATGGCATGAAAGATACTTTAGAAGACATACCTATTATGGATTCAATCACACAAATACTTCAAATCACACCATCATTCAATCAAGCTAATCAAGGATCATGGATATCTTGTAACATATTAGGAAAGGCTAAAACGGCTAGTTTGTATCCTCCTTTTGTATAAGTACTACACCAAAACCCTAATAATACATACAATAATATTATTCTTGCACTGTTCAAATCAACAGTAACGCTAAAACACACCAGCTTGAAAAACCAATCACAGAAACAGGTCAACAGAACAAGCCACCAATTTAAAGAAGTAACCTTTAGACCATTAACACCAAGAAGCAAACTCTAAAAGCTCCTATTTTCTCTCTCAAGCGTCAACTCTCGACTCCCATCCCGTGGTGAGAAGAATTAGTGAGAACGTATTATATTTTTTATTATTAATTTTTTTAAGGGGAGATAACTTGCCAGTGAAACCAAACTAAAAAACGAATCCCCCCACCCCCAATTTTCCCTCAAAATTGCACCAAAACCCAAGCCAAAAAAAAACCTTCGAAAACAACCTCACCAATCACGTCAAGATCCAGAATAAATAAAAATATCAAGAAACAAAATTCCAATCTTTCCTCTAAAATCCACCAAAACTCACTCCAAACCCTACAAAAACAACCTCACCAACCACATCTAAGTTCCAAAATCCCAAAATCGAAAAACGAACCTCAAGATCCACACCTCCGTGCGAAACCCATTATCAACTTATCATTTTCAAAACCCAATGCACTCTTTGGACTCCAACTGAATGTCAAATTCGACAGCCATTTTGAGGCCCTTACAGAAGAGGGCGAGGAGAGAGAGGAGATGAGGAGTGTAGAGGCGTAGAAGAAGGGGTCGTGGTAGAGGAGGTGGGAGAGGAAGCGGAGGAGGGGGGCCATGGAGAGGTAGGGGAAGGTGAAGAAGGAGTGGGACGAGGAGGACAATGACGTCGATGGCGGTGAAGGGGGATTGGTCGCTGCAGAAGGGTTGGGGGTTGCGGGATGGGTTTGTGTTTGATTCGGGGGTGAAAACCGAATATAGTAGAAGGGATCAAGGAAAACACGTCGGTTTTCCGAGAAACCAACGCGGTTTCATTAATCTAACACATCGGTTCTACAAATCAACGTGAAAACACGAATATCTTACCAAGTCACTTTATTGAAAATCAACGTGATATATTAGTATTTCTTGTTGGTTTTTTTAAATCCGACGTGAAATGTCGATGTTATAACATCTTTTTCTAACCGTATTCGAGCATAGAGAATCAAATTTTCCATATCAGATATACGATTCTTTCGAAAGTGATTTGATGGTTTTCTATGGACATTAATCATTAGGATCTTAAATTAAAAAAATTGTTATTTTATGAATGAGTTATTTAGTGATGGCAATAATTGAGTAATTGATGGTTGCTTACTCTAAAATCTTCATTATGTATGACAAAATTATGGATCTTTTGTTAAATACCTTTCATGTGTAATTTTTTACCATTAATACAGTAATACTCTTCATATTTTTAATATTTCCAAGTCATCCCTGCTTAACTTTTGTTAGAATATTCTCACTGACAACCCTAACGAAAGATAGTTTTATTACAACATAATAATACAAAAGGTATTTAACCACAATGACGAGAACATAGAACGTCGTATTCAAGCATATCTACAGACGACTATAAAATTGAAGAGGTATATGTCACAATTATTTGGGATGTCTCTTACGAATACAAACCAATTTAAGATAAAATAATTCTAAGAATGTTACAATTGAAGTTAACGGTTTTTACTAACGCAGTAGGGTTACACAAATAAAGGTCATTTCAAGCAATTTACAAAAATTGATAAGTAATTATCCAATTCCAACCTTTTTCAGGTGTACCGATACAAAAAGCCCTAGTCATATGGTTAGGTCTTAACGGGACATTAAATATGTTAGAAAACATAAAATACGGGACATTAAGCCTTCATTCACTCATGTGAAGCCGTTGACAAAACGAAAGGGGCAACGACGCATCCAACATTCTCCATCAATTTAACAATGTTGTGATGCGAAGAAAAGAAAAGACACGAAGGTTCAATCACACACGTGGAGCCCAAATGGATGGGACTTGTGTAGCTCTAGCTAAGCTGGCCCTATTTTAATAGCATAAGATTTTTCTGTTGCATAACCCGTCAATCGTATATACATCTCAACTCCACCCAACTATTAGACATCTGATCGTTTTTAAACGAGATATCGGTTAAGAGCAAATTAACCATCTGACTTTTTAGCCATTTATCGACAACCACACTGCCTATGTACTCTCCAAGATAGTGTTATATATGTTTTAGATTTACAAGGTAACATCCCGGAAAATCAGAAAATTTTAAAATTTTAACAATAATTTTTTTTCAAGATAATGATCATCAAGCGGGAATGTTACTCATATAAATAACCTGTCGGTGGACCAATTACAATGGAGTTTGTTAAAATATATGATTACATCAATACAACGAAAGAAATACAGGTAATCATGACGAACTCGAATAGTCCGAAGAGGATCCTGACCTTAAAACGTGCACGTCCGCTGTCATCACCCAACAGAACTTACTGCGGTCCTGAAACACGAATGAAACAACAATGCATGAGTTTATTATAAGGAAACCATGTATGCCAAGTTCGCCTATATGAACGCAACAATACAATAAAAGGAACATATCATACTAGTGGCATGTCATGTCATCAACAATAAGGAAACAGTTCTCCTCTAAGGGAAAATCTGGACATCAGTCTCACAATCATCATCGGGTCTCCCTCGGAGATCTATCGTAGGCACATACGGTCTTACAAACAATATGCAACGCAACCCACACACATCTACTCTAGACAAAGGTTCGGTGAGGGGCGTCCGCACTTTCGCGTCATAAGAATCAGATCTCAATCATCGTGGTCAACACCACCCAGTAGGTGCCCAGCTGAGGTATCATGTCGGAACAACAATGATCGGTAGCATCATAGCTGGACCACCGTCGGCCACATCATCGTCGGCACAACATCAGCGGTACAACATACGCCCGACACAACATCGGACGGTAACCAGATCGAAGTCTGGTCATTATGCTCTATGAGTCATACATCATCATACATTGGGATCAGTGATCCCTCTGGTCTACTACACTACAGAGAGTCAATCATAACATTTCATTACGCCACAGTCAAACAACAAAAGTGACACATCCCAAGTACCCACACTCTTCCACTCTGTGGTTCCTGGGCAGCCACGATCAACGCACCCATCGTCACCTCCTGGCTTACGCACTAGGCGAGAACAGAGATTTTCGTAAACAGAGTTGACACTTCACTAGGACGGGGAATTCAATTCTGAGCACAAATGGTCGATCGAAATAGGCAACCCGGTCGACTGTTCCCAAGAGGACCGGTCCAACAATTGTCTGCAAGGATCGAACTCTCTAATCATAACCTAAGTCCCAACGGTCAAACAATCATACAAAACTGGTCGACCGATACATGGTCAAAAACTAGACTCAGTCAAAATGATATTATTCGACTAGACCGACTCAGGGGTCCTGGTCGACTGAAAACTATCTGTCATCCATTAAGTTACTTAAGTCATCAATCGGTCATCAATCGGTCAAACTATCAATCCAACGGTCGAACATTCATTAAGTTACTTAAGTCACCGGACGGACAAAGTCAAGAGCGGTCGACCATTTAGATAGTCCACGCTTTATCCAGACCAATCCGGAAAGCAACGGTCGACCGACTAAGGGTCCCGGTTGATCAAAAAATCAATAGACATTCGTCTGACCCACCAACATAAGCACAACCGGTCAACCGCCACAAGGCATCGTTTGACCTATGTTGGTTAAATTCGGGAATTTACACTACATTCGGTAGACTGCCCGATAGCTACATTCAGTCGACCGTTGGCCGAGAGCTACCTAGCCGAGCTAGGTCTAACTTGGTGCCCAAACTTTGCCAACGAGGTCTCCGACCTCTGCCAACCAGCCAACACTTCACACCACAAGTGTGAGCAAAACAAACATGCATCTATTAAACCGACATACCTCTTTGCTAGACGGAGCTCGCTGGAGATAGCTCGACGCCACCTCCAACAGCCACAACCTGTACGTTCTTCTTCCCGCTTTGACACCACACCTCACTCATTGGGTTCATGCACGCCACCAACCACCGGACCTTCTGCCACCACCTCTGGTTTGCCAGAAAGAGAGAAGAATGTTAGAGTGAGGGATGCGTAAAAAGGAAGAAGAAGGAAATGAGATAGATGAGTTTGTTTTATAAAACCAAAACCCAGCCCAACAGTAACCTCTATTGAGAATTGAACTTAATCCTAGGTGGCATCCTAGTCACTAGCCACATCACCTATGGAAGGTGAGTCATCTAGGAGTTGATGACTCAACAAGATGGAAGACAAAAGGTTGAAGGAAAGGAAGAGACAAATAGTCTCTTCATTTCTCTATGATTTTCGTCCTATTTTATGATGCAATTTAAGTAGAGGTTCAAATGATCTTGAATGATCATCTTTATGTAGTTTATGTTATGTTTGTGTTTTAGGTTAAGTTGAGGAGTCTTTGTAAGTGCCTATTGATGCATTGCATACATTGCATCATATGTCTTTCATTTAGATTACTTTTACATCAATAAATGCTACTAAGGTATGTGTTTAGTCTTATTTACAGAATACAGGGACCTGAATGCAATTTACCCACATTCCGAGCATAAACGTGTGCAAAAGATTCATTTCTATCATAAAGACCGAATTCAAGTTTATCGGGTTTCAATTGGAAATGCATCCAAGCATAAAAGCATTCAAGGAGCTAATCACAAAGAGGTCAAGGGCTTAATTGCAAAATGCCAAGGACCTAATTGCAAAAGAAAAGGATCAAGTTATTTTGTTGGAAAAGTCAAAAGAAAAATCAACTATAAATCTCCAACAATGGAAGGAATTAATCCGGAGCTCAAGAGATTGGAAAGAAATCATCCAGACGCGCAAAGTAGGATCAAATCATACCATAAACATTCAACCAAAATCCGGATTAAATCTGAGGAGATCATGCGGCGAAATCGCCGCACATTACATGCATCATGCGGCGGAAACGCCGCCCCCTAGTCGATCCGTGTGCTCCAATTTTGACCAGTCGTGTCTGGACACGTGTACTCTCCAATTCTATACCTAAGTCCCCTGTAGCAACTATAAATAGACCCGAGAACGATGTAAATAGGGTCCTTGGTTGTTGTTCTTATTTGTGTACCTTAGTTTTATTAATAAAATTCTGTTCTTTTAATTCTTGTTTTAATTTTCTTTTAATGTCTCAAGGACCCCTTCTTCTTCCTCCCTCCATGAGTTTCTAACTCTCTCCGAAGGGTGGAGGTGACGGATTTAGGGGTAGAGAAGATGAATGCATGTTATTGTTTTAAGTTCGTGATTAGTATATTTTGATTACTTGAGTTTATGTTAAATCATTTATCTTGTAATGCTTCATAACTAACATGATTTATTTCAAGTTTCTCCATTCTCCAATCTGAACCTAAGTCTAGACCTCCACCCGACGGAATTCTCCATCTTGTTTCTTGTTTTAGTTCTAATTGCTTTTGTTTCGTACTTTAGATAATTAAATCAAAAATACCAAAAACCCAACTTATTTCTTCCCCCTTCTTCCCCTTAATCGAAAATAACATTAACAACGAAATCTCTCCCTCCTTGTGTTCGACCCGTACTTGCCACGTCTTCATTGACGCCGTGCACTTGCGGTATAAAATTAAATTCTCATCAAGTTTTTGGCGCCGTTGCCGGGGAGGCGACGCAGATTTTGTGTTTTTGTGTTTTCGATTTTATCCTGTCTACCTTGTGCGCGATCTAAGTATTTGAATTTGTGTAGCAGGAGACAACAGAGCGCGCGGCGAAATCCGGGAGCGTTCTGAGATACTTGGGCGGCGGAATCGCCGCATCTACAAGAGGAAGTGCGGCGGAATCGCCGCATCTACAAGAGGAAGTGCGGCGGAATCGCCGCACAAGCTAGGGTTCTGGTCTTCAAATTTCTGGGGCATCGTCGGCATCTCTGGGTGGTCGCATTGAGCTACTGGAATCTCCGAGAGCGGGCGGCGAACCCGACTGAGCATTGCGGAGGTAACTTTTCTTGCCTTTCTCGTAAAATCTGAATAGTTGAAAAGTTTCCTTTCGTAGAATTGCACGTGTTAGGGTTACAATTCCATAATTGGCAATAATTCAACTCTGACCTAAAATTGGCAAAATTAGAAAGACCTCAGTGCATGCATCATATAATGTTTTGCTTGCATTATTCTTGCTAAATTCTTGCAAATTAATACTTGTTGAAGATTGCTGGAGGCAAGGTACGTATCGAGGTTTTTATCGATTGCATTAGAGCATATAATTTAGTTGAATACAACCTTGCAATTGCCCCCATTAAAAGGACCATTGTTTGACTATCTTTGCTAGATTTAAGTTAAACTAACTTAAGGGCAACTCCGTAGGAAAAGATACGGTGGGGATTTCATCACCCTCCCGTAGCCCACAAACCACAATCCTGAAGTGTCGCCTAAGCCTAAAATTTAAAATCAATTAGATATTGGCCCCTAAGGACTCGGACTCAATTAAGGAGGAGATTGGTTTGACTTGCTATGACCTGAAGCTAATTGAATTCAATTTGGTGTCTAGAAAGTGTTTTTGTGTCGACGAAAGTCTTCCAAGCGACGTGGTTGTCTAATTGGCACCGACTCTGTCGGAAGCGCCCCCACTAGCTATACACTAACTGGCCAACTTGGTTTGATTGGTGAGGGAGGTGAATCAAGCAAATCAATTCGACTCAACCAGTTAGGAGTCGTCTAGATCTAAGTGACACTAGGTCTAGGATTGTTTTGACCGTGCTTGTTCAGGAAATTTCTGACCAACCCTAATTTTTACCCTTTAGAGTTAAGTTTCCCTTCTCATCTGAGTCTTCTTTCCCTTCTCATCCTTACCTTTCTATTGTTTGTTTCCTAAAAAAAAAAAAAATTAAAATTAAAATTCGAAAAAAAAAGAGTAATTAATTCTTGAAATTAAATTTGAAGTTTAAATTTCGAATTTGAATTCAAAAATTGATTCAACCCGGTGCACTCAGATTTGGATTCGGGACTTGAGTAATCGACTCTCACGAGTTCATCTAGATTCCAGTCTGGAACTTAACCCCGATCCACCTGTTGCACCACCTTACCCGGATCTGATGGGTGAGAACGTAGTGGACCCGCCTGTTGCGCAACCTATAACTCTGAGGGATCGGTGCTACCCAACGATGGCTGCTCAGCCATCGTGCATCGTCATGCCCACCATACCGGGTCGCGACTTCGAACTTAAGGCACAATACATGAGTATGTTGCCTAAGTTCACCTCTAGGGAAGACCCATATCTCTTCCTTAGAGAATTTGAAGAAATCTGCTCTCTTATGCAATACCAGCATATCCCTGAAGAGGCAGTGCGTCTGAAATTCGTGCCTCTAGCACTAAAAGACGACGCTAAGAAATGGCTATATAGTCTAGCCGAAAGATCTATTAGAAGTTGGGCCGAATTTGTTCAAGTTTTCCTAAAAAAATATTTCCCCAACCATAAGACTATGAAGATTAGGAATGAAATTGTTGCATTCGTTCAGTCTGAGAGCGAGCCGTTCTATTCCTATCTTGAGAGATTTAAGAGTGTCTTGACCCAATGCCCTCATCACGGAATTCCGAAATGGCAATTATGCCAAATTATTTATGAGGGATTGACACCCACATCTAGAGTTATGCTAGAATCTGTGAGCCAGGGGAACTTTATGTCCAAAAATGAAAATGATGCCTGGACCTTTCTTGAGGATTTAGCTGAAAATAGTATGCAATGGGACAATGCTAGAACACCCATCAACCCGAGTATTGGATCTAGAATAGCGAGTCAACCCCGACCAGGTGTCTTAGCTATAGACTCCAACATAGCGGCTGAGGCAAAACTAGCTACCCTAATGCGTAGAATGGAAAGTCTAGAGCTACAAAACCAAACCCGACAAGCATCCCCTACCCCTTGCTCTAGATGTGGTCAGACTGGTCATTTAATGGAGGACTGTGTGAACCTGGAACATGTTAATGCCACATTTAACAATTCTAGAAATGATCCTTACGCATCAACCTACAACCCGGGTTGGCGTAATCATCCCAATTTTTCGTGGAACCAACAAGGACAACCTCCTAGACAACAACCAACCCCATATAACCAAAATAATACATCATCTGGGGGTAATAATGGAAATCATGAGGTTAGGTTGACAAAATTAGAAAATTTAATGACAACTTTTATACAAACAACCAACCAATCATTCCAAAGGCTAGAGACACAGGTCAGCCAATTAGCACAGATAATAGGTGAAAGAGAAAAGGGCCAATTTCCAAGCCAACCTGAGGTAAACCCAAGAACTAATAATCAATATCAACCTTATCAACCACCTTCAGGAAATAACAACCCTAGACCGGTTCAAATGGTTAATGAGGAAGGACCGTTCCAACAAATCAATGCTGTAGTATCATTACGGTCCGGAAGACAAATTGACAATAATGTGGTAAACCCTAGAATGACTAATCAATCTAGCCATCAAGCTCCCACATATGACTTGACCAGTGAACCCGACGTCCAAATTGAAAAGCCCACTCCACCTACCCAACCTGAACCTGTAGCTCAACCTGAACCTGAGCGAGTCTATGTGCCTAAAGCCCCATTTCCCAATAGACTCAAAAAGAACTCTAGTGCACAAATAGAGAAAATCTTGGAAGTATTTAAGCAAGTTAAGGTAAACATTCCACTCTTAGACATGATTCAACAAATACCTGCTTATGCTAAATTCTTAAAAGATTTGTGCACTAAGAAGAGAAAAACGAATGTACCAAAGAAGGCATTCTTAACTGCAAACATATGCTCAATTCTTTCCAACACATCTCCTATAAAATATAAGGACCCGGGGTGTCCCACAATTTCATGTTCAATAGGAGATACATTTATCAATAAAGCCCTTCTAGACCTTGGTGCAAGCGTTAACTTGCTCCCATTTTCTGTCTACGAGCAACTCAACCTTGGTCCACTGAAACCCTCTAGGACAACCCTCCAATTCGCTGATTGTTCTGTTAAGAAACCGAGAGGTATAGTAGAGGACGTTTTGATTAAGGTTGGTGACTTCATTTATCCAGTGGATTTTGTCGTACTTGATACTGAACCTGTTATAAATCCTAATCGACAAATCCCTGTAATTCTAGGTAGACCCTTTTTAGCCACTTCGGAAGCATTAATAAACTGTCGAAATGGGCTCATGCAATTATCTTTCGGGAACTTAAAAGCAGAATTTAATATCTTCCATATTGATAATGAGCCAGAAATAATATGCAACCCAAGTGATGTTGTGATGAGAGCACGTATTTATCAGAATTCTGAATCAAATAAATCATCACATAAGCAAAAAGGAAGTAAGAAAAAAGGGAGTGATTCAATTACTCAACCACCATCACTCGAGCAAATAAACGAACCAATTCAAGTGAGAAGAGTGGAATCTTTTCCTCAAGTCAACATGGGGAACAATTCAACTGGATACATGCACCAATATGGTGTCATTCAATCCAGTTCTGATTACGGTTGACTCTGAGCAAACTCAACCCCTCTACCGCAAGCCGACTCAGGTAATAAGTGCATTTATTTTATCTATGCATACATTGAGGACAATGCATGATTTAGGTGTGGGGGGGTGTTTATCTATGTATATATCTATTTGTTTATTTTCTTCTTTAAAAAAAAAAATCAATGTTTCATGACATAGCTTAAGATTGAACTACCAAAACCCGAGTACAAATTGCATTGAGTTTTTGTTCCTTATTATATAGTTCTGCTTGTAGAAATTGTGACATAAATCTAAGTTCCAAAGAAATAACACATTGCCCTTCAAGACATGTATGCACTTAAATTGGATGAATCAAATCCTTGAAGTGGTTGATAAAAAGCAGAGGTTGAGGAAAATACACCGGGAAGTGTGGACTTCTAATAGCAATTAAGCCTTGAGGAAAATAAAAGTAAAAATATAAAGTGAGGAAAGCACATTTTGCAAAATGATTACAAAAGCCCAAGCCTTTGAGTCACTGGTCCGTAGGGGTATCTTGAAACCCGGTAACTTGAGTCTACCAGCTCGGGATTATCGACCAAACTCGCTACACGAATGCAAAAGGGTAAAAGTGTCAAAAAGCAAATGTGTTGAATCACGGAAGAAAAGAAAAAAAATAAATAATAATATTCAAGGCCCAAAGCTAAAAGAATGATCCATGCCATGGTTGATCCGAATGATACTTCACCACCAGAGGAGGCGTGCAAAATAATTCAAGTGATAAACATGTGTAGAAGGGTTAGTGGTGTGAATGTTGGAGGAGCAAAGACCAAGTCATATTTTTAATGAGTTAGATTTATATCATGAGCATGCGAAAATTCTTAGTGAGATGTATAAAGTTGAGGTAGGGATATTGAGAGCTATTAATGAAATGTTGATTCAGGATTTTGTGGGTATATCAGCTGAAAACCCTCAGGAGACAACACTCCTCCTCCTAGGAAACTTGGAGGTTTAACGGCTTGTTGCACATGCTAAGTGCAACCGTGATTCCTACGAAAGTGAGTTAGGATTTCCCTGCTTTCATTTTCTTATATTCTGCTTTGCTAGGGACTAGCAAAATCTAGGTGTGGGGGTATTTGATGCATTGCATACATTGCATCATATGTCTTTCATTTAGATTACTTTTACATCAATAAATGCTACTAAGGTATGTGTTTAGTCTTATTTACAGAATACAGGGACCTGAATGCAATTTACCCACATTCCGAGCATAAACGTGTGCAAAAGATTCATTTCTATCATAAAGACCGAATTCAAGTTTATCGGGTTTCAATTGGAAATGCATCCAAGCATAAAAGCATTCAAGGAGCTAATCACAAAGAGGTCAAGGGCTTAATTGCAAAATGCCAAGGACCTAATTGCAAAAGAAAAGGATCAAGTTATTTTGTTGGAAAAGTCAAAAGAAAAATCAACTATAAATCTCCAACAATGGAAGGAATTAATCCGGAGCTCAAGAGATTGGAAAGAAATCATCCAGACGCGCAAAGGAGGATCAAATCATACCATAAACATTCAACCAAAATCCGGATTAAATCTGAGGAGATCATGCGGCGAAATCGCCGCACATTACATGCATCATGCGGCGGAAACGCCGCCCCCTAGTCGATCCGTGTGCTCCAATTTTGACCAGTCGTGTCTGGACACGTGTACTCTCCAATTCTATACCTAAGTCCCCTGTAGCAACTATAAATAGACCCGAGAACGATGTAAATAGGGTCCTTGGTTGTTGTTCTTATTTGTGTACCTTAGTTTTATTAATAAAATTCTGTTCTTTTAATTCTTGTTTTAATTTTCTTTTAATGTCTCAAGGACCCCTTCTTCTTCCTCCCTCCATGAGTTTCTAACTCTCTCCGAAGGGTGGAGGTGACGGATTTAGGGGTAGAGAAGATGAATGCATGTTATTGTTTTAAGTTCGTGATTAGTATATTTTGATTACTTGAGTTTATGTTAAATCATTTATCTTGTAATGCTTCATAACTAACATGATTTATTTCAAGTTTCTCCATTCTCCAATCTGAACCTAAGTCTAGACCTCCACCCGACGGAATTCTCCATCTTGTTTCTTGTTTTAGTTCTAATTGCTTTTGTTTCGTACTTTAGATAATTAAATCAAAAATACCAAAAACCCAACTTATTTCTTCCCCCTTCTTCCCCTTAATCGAAAATAACATTAACAACGAAATCTCTCCCTCCTTGTGTTCGACCCGTACTTGCCACGTCTTCATTGACGCCGTGCACTTGCGGTATAAAATTAAATTCTCATCACCTATATAAAGCACAAGAGTTCTCCATTTGTAAACAAGTCAAGTCAAATCAAGCCAAGCCAAGCCAAGTCAAGTGAGAAAGAAGAAAGAAAATATGAGTTTGGTGCAAATCTCGTTTTTGCTTATGAGTGTTAAGTAGTGAGTTCTCTTCTTTCATTCGTGTCCACCAATTGAGTAGATCAAAGTATGGATCTAGAGATGGCAATAGAAGGCCCTCAGCATGGAGAACAAGGCGAGCGAAAGCAACCCACCAGGCGCGACTTCTGAACCACCAATTGGCGGTTTGGGACCGCTGATTAGCGGTCCATGTGCGCCTGGTGGAGGGCGTGTTTCTGTCTGGTGCTCCCCGTCTTTCTCCCACATCTAACATTTGGTATCGGAGCCTCGTCCGATGGGGAGCTCAGGGATGACCTCGTTTGGTCATGTATCGTTGCCTCGCCTTTCGAAGGGGAACTACAACAATTGGAGTATCCAAATACGCACCCTGCTCGGTGCACATGATGCTTGGAATCTTGTGGAGAGCGACTTCGATGAGGAGGCCATGATGGGGGTGGCGACCGTCACACAAATCAAAGCCCAAAAGGAGAGAAAAGTCAAAGACAAGAGTGCTCTCTTCCTTCTCTTCCAAGCGGTGGATGAGAGTGGCTTTGAGAAGATTGCTGAAGCGAAGACGTCGAAGGAGGCGTGGGACACCCTTGAGAAGAGGTACAAGGGTGCGGATCAAGTGAGGCAAGTGCGCCTCCAAATGCTTCGAGGTGAGTTCGAGGCATTGAAAATGAAGGAATCGGAAGGTGTTGCCGATTTCGTGACAAGGGTTCGCATGGTGGCGAACAAATTGAAGAGAAATGGGAAGGCGTTGACTAAAGGAAGAGTGGTTGAGAAGGTGCTACGTTCTCTCACCGAAGACGGAATCAAAGGACCTCGAGAAGATGACTGTCGACGACCTAGCAAGCTCGTTGGAGGCACACGAGCAAAGAAAGAAGAAGAAGAAGAGGCAAGATGTCTTGGAGGAGGCGTTGCAAGAGAAGATGTCGCTTAAGGAGGAGAAACCTCGTAACGTAGATCGTGGAAGCGGTCGTGACCATGGAGGCCGTCCAAACAAGAAGGAGGACGAGTGCTTCAAGTGTAGGAAGCGTGGACATTTTGCGAAAGAGTGTTGGTCGCAAAAGAAGGTGGAGGAGAGCTCCAGCCGTGGTGATCGTGGATCAAAGAAGGAGATTGAGTGCTTCAATTGTGGGAAGCATGGACACTATGCAAGCGAATGTTGGTCAAAGAAAATGGTGGAAGAGAGTTCCAACCTTATTGCCGAGGAGGAAGATGCCCGCGGTGATGGAATGACCTTGTTTGTTAACCACGAGGAGGTGACAAATCATGTCATGCATGCTCAAGTTGATGATGAGCGTAAGGAGGAATACGAAGAAACAATGAAAACGAGGAGCAAGAAGTGGAGGTGGCAGATTCCACCGAGCACGAAGTTGTATCATTTGATGATGAAGAGACGAGACCGAGGAAGAAAATGAGTCTTTGTAATCTATACGAGGGAACAAGTGAGCTACACTTGATTTGCCTCTCCGCTCAAGGCGAGAGCATCCCGTTCGAAGAAGTGGTGGTGGCCAAAGCAAGAAGGCGAGCCACAATGAATGAGGAAATGGAGTCAATAGAAAAGAATGAGACTTGGGAGCTAGCTTCGCTTCCAAAACATCACAAAACCACTAGTGTCCGGTGGGTGTATAAGAAGAAGATAATGTTGGATTTCGTGCCTATAGTATGTATATATTTTCGAAATTTTATAAACATATAGGATCGAAACATTCATATTTTCTTTGATTTTCATATAGACATGCATTTGTTTATCCTAATTATTTAACATGTATTAGAACAAACAAACAATTGCAAAGAGGATCATACCTAGAGGTTCTCTAAAACCTCTTGAAGATCCGGAGTCGCGTTGCCGCTCGACTCGCCTGGTGGATTGCCTCCGAGTATTCACCAAACTCTAAAGGAGATTAGAGAGAGAAGAGCTAGCCTCTCAATCTCCAATAGGGTTTAGAATCCAATTACTAACCCCTCTTTAGTTTCCTTGAGAAGAAGATCTCTGAAAACTAAAACTAATCTTAAGAATTAAGGAAATTTCGTGGAGAATTATGGAGAGAGATTTTTGCACGAGAAAATAATTAATTGAATTAAAGAGGTAATGACATAAACTTGTATTTATAATTTCTCTCTAAATTATCTATTCATGTGCAACCTCTTGCCCATGATTTCACGCAAACTTCCATCTAACCATCCATTATTTACTAACAAATAATCTCAGCCACGAATTAAATCAATTATGGACCAATTCCATGCATGATCTAATTAATTCTTAAATTAATTCTGCAGATAACCATCTGGATCGGTCGACCGTTCGCAACTCGGTCGACCGTTCTCAACAGTAAAATATTTCATCGTAATGTTCGGTCGACCGACCGATAGATTCGGTCGACCGTTCCGAACAGATGAAAATTCCATGTTATCGGTCGTGACGTGTCCGGTCGACCGTGCACTGATCGGTCGACCGTTTACTGCTAACCGGTCGACCGTTTTGCACAGTACTGCAGACTTGTCAAATTTTTGTTTAACCCCTACAAAATTTGACATTTCGGGATTAGTAGTAAATTCACAACTTATGTAACATATTATCTTATGTAATGATAAATCATTACACCCCATAATATTCACATCACATATGAATTTAATTTAGATTCTAATTATGTTATTAATCACAACATAATTTTGATTTTGCTTGTTCACCCCATGTGTCATATTTTCTACATGAAACCCGACACATCTTATGAACTCAAAATTCACATTTCTCGTTTCCTAGTTTTGTGGTGTGACCTATGAGAGGATATAAACTAAGTCGGCAGTGATATTTAGAGTTTAATATCACAAGCTATAAGTTGTATCTAGCTACACATTAGAGCTCCCAATTAGTTAGATGTCTTAATTCTACTCGAACCAAAACCCGATCCATTTAGTGATGGAGTGCACCACTTGTGTCCGTCCCTTGCCTCGTGATATTAAGAATACACACAAACTAGTATTGTGTCATCTTTGTATTGGTATTCATTTCTTGATCTCTTTAAGCTAGTTATAAATATGTGACTTAACTCAAATCACATTGTGCACATTATAACTCTGTTTTATCAAGGGGTCTACTAATATCATCACTCAATTAAGAGGGGTAATGATAATCTTTTGACTAACTATCTTCTCCAACAAAAGTCATACTTAACCAACTAATGCCTTTACACTACATTCATCGATAGCTCAAGACACATTAAGCAATTCTTAAGTGATCGGATATAAGTCTCATATCAAAGGACCAAAGACACAGTAAAATACTAATGACACAGAAACATATTTCTATAAAATTTTACTTGTTAGGTCAATTCAGTATACAAAAGTACTATTTTCCTCTTTTGTGTACCCGTGTTGTCACTCACTTGTAGAGCTACAATGATCTATGACCAACACGACAATCTTAACTCGGTAATTAATGTCCCATGTTAATTACCATAACTATGAATATCTTTTGTTTTATGTAAACCAATATCTTTTAGAGCTCTACGGTTAAGGACCAAGAGCATCTTCCTTAACACTTCTAAAAGACGAATAACATAAACAATGAACAAAATGATTTCTCATTCAATTCATAATAATTGACATTTAAAGGTAAAAATTTTTAGAACACATTCCCTTCAATCTCCCACTTGTTATTAAAATTTTCTTTCACATACATACTCAATGTATAAAACAATAATAACTAGGGTAAACCCCATTACATATCAATCATCAAGCCAATCTACATGGTTCCTCAATCCCATGGACTCGAAATGCATTTCGCCCTTGGCTTGGGATAAGGGTTTTGTGAATGGATCAGCGGTGTTGTTGTTGGTGTCCACCCATAAAAGAATTATTTTGCCTTCGTCGATGAGGTCACGTGTCACGAAGTACTTACGATCCATGTACTTCACTTTGTGGTGTGACTTGGGATCCTTGATTTGCGAGATAGATGCACTATTATCGCAAAATAGCTCTACTGGTCCCTCGCTCGAGGGAACTACTCCAAGCTCTTCAAGGAACTTCTTAATCCACACTCTTTCCTTGCTCGCTTCAGCGACAACCATTACTTCGGAAGCAGTGGTTGAGTCGGCTGTAGTGCTTTGCTTCCAACTACGCCAACTCACAGCTCCACCATTCAGAAGGAAGACGTATCCTGATTGCGACCTTCTATCGTCTGGATCACTCATAAAACTCGCATCCGAGTAACCCTCGGCTATCAACTCCCTTTGTCCTCCATAAACAAGAATCTTATCCTTAGTCCGGTTACGGTACTTCAGGATATTCTTGACCGCAGTCCAATGCTCAGGACCTGCGTTGGATTGGTGACGACTTGTCACGCTCAGAGCATACGAGACATCGGGTCTTGTGCAAGTCATCGCGTACATGATCGACCCAATTGCCGAAGCATAAGGGACATCCTTCATGTACTCTAAGTCCTTACGTGATTGTGCACGTTGAGACTTCTTGAGTTGCACACCCATACTCATTGGCACACTGCCCTTTTTGGAGTTGTTCATCTTGAACCTTTCCAAGACCTTGTCAATGTATGTACGTTGACTTAGGCCAATGAGTCTACGGGATCTATCTCGATATATCTTGATTCCCAAGATGTATTGAGCCTCACCCATATCTTTCATTGAAAATACAGATTTCAATGAACTTCTCGTTTGCTCAAGCAAAGGAATATGATTGCCCATAAGCAATATGTCATCGACATATAAGATTAGGAATACTATATGGCTCCCACTAACCTTCTTGTAGATACAAGGTTCTTCCTTACTTTGAATGAAGTGAAGCTTCTTCACTTCCTCGTCAAAGCGTTTGTTCCAACTCCTTGATGCTTGCTTCAATCCATAAATGGATCTTTGAAGCTTGCATGCCTTCTCGCTATTCTTTGGATCTTCAAAACCTTGAGGTTGTACCATGTACACATCCTCATCCAAGTTCTCATTAAGGAACACCGTTTTGACATCCATTTGCCATATTTCATAATCATGAAATACGGCAATAACGAGCATAATCCGAATAGACTTGAACATGACAACTGGTGAAAAAGTTTCATCATAGTCAATTCCTTGAACTTGAGTGAAACCCTTCGCTACAAGCCTCACTTTATAGGTTGTCAAGTTCCCATCCATGTCCATCTTCCTCTTAAAACCCCATTTATTTTGAATGGCATTTTTCCCTTGAGGAAGGTCAACCAAGTCCCACACTTGATTATCATACATGGATTCAATTTCGGATTCCATGACCTTAAGCCATAGTTTGGAGTCTTCCATTTTCATTGCTTCTTGGAAGGTCAAGGGATCGTTGGTATCTAGTACCATGATTTCATGAAGTCCCATATACAAGTCGGGATTCTTCCTTTCCCTCGTTGACCTTCTTAATTCTTTTGGTTCTTCTCGTGTCTCTCGAACTTCTTCCACAATTTCTTGAGGAGTGGGTTCACGTTCAACTCTTGACCATACACTAGGTGGGATGATTGAGATTCTCTCACAATTTCTTGCGAGGGTCTCTCACTCACGCTCCCACTAACCAAAGGAATCTCGGTTGGGCCTTCATGATCTTGAATGTCATCATTCATGTCATGATCATGTAGAGTATCTTGAGTTTCCTCAAGCAAACCCTACTCCTACTACTTTTTACTCTTTCCAGAAATTCCTTTTCCAGAAATGTGGCATCCCTCTCTACAATCACTCGATTGGAGGTGATATGCCAAAAGTAGTATTCTCTTGTCTCACAAGGATAACCGATAAAGAAGCACTTATCCGCTTTTTGTTGAAGTTTGGTCGACATCAATTTCTTGACGTAAGCCTCACAACCCCAAATCTTGAGAAAATTGAGCTTAGGTGTTTTACCACTCCATAGCTCGTAAGGCGTTTTCTCTATGGATTTGGATGGAACATTATTTAGTGTGTAAGCCGCAGTTTGTAGTGCATAACTCCAAAAGTAAAGATGTAATTCTGCATGACTCATCATTGACCGAACCATGTCGAGCAATGTCCTATTCCTCCTTTCGGATACCCCATTCCACTGAGGTGTACCGGGAGGGGTGAGTTGAGGTATAATACCAAACTCCTTTAGGTATGAGTCAAATTCGGCACTTAAGTACTCACATCCACGATCCGTTCGTAGAGACTTGATTTTCTTGTCGAGTTGGTTCTCTACTTCATTCTTGAATTCTTTGAATTTGTCAAAGGATTCACTTTTGTTTCTCATTAGATAAACATAGCCATAACGACTATAATCATCCGTGAACGTAATGAAGTACCTGAAACCATCTCGTGCTCTAGTACTCATTGGACCACATACATCGGAATGTATCAAATCCAACAAGCCACTCGCACTTGGGCCTTTCTTCTTGAAAGGCTTTTTGGTCATTTTTCCCATTAAACATGGTTGGCACGTCTCCAATGATTTAAAATCAAGTAGACCAAGAATGTTAGCTTCTTGCAATTTCTTGATGCACTTTTCATTTATGTGACAAAGACGATAGTGCCACGAGAGAGTATCATTCCCGTGAGTGGTATTTAGTCTTTTGTTATTGATATTAAAGATTTGTTTATTATTCAATTCAAGCAAATAGAGATCATTCCTTATGAATGCATTTGCATAGAAAACACCATTCTTCGATATAGATAAACAAGAATTTAAATATTTATATTAAAATCATCCATATCCAAACGTGATACAGAAATAATATTCTTGCTAATCGAAGGCACATAATAAATATTCTTTAGACATAAATTTAAACCACTACATAATTGAAGCACCACAGAACCTTGTGCAACCGCAGAAACGCTCGCACCATTTTCGACCTTCAATCTACCTCGTTCCTTACGTGTTCCTTCCTATCCGTGAGTAGCTGCACATTAGAAACTATGTGAGCACAAGATCCGGTATCAATTACCCAATCCTGGACAGAGGTGACTAAATTTATTTCAATAACAAATATACCTTTGGCCTTTTTGGGGCGCCGACGTTCAATCACTCCGTTGTCAAGGTCTTCCTTGTACTTGGGGCAATTTGGCCGGATGTGTCCTTTTTCACCGCAGTGAAAGCACTCCGTATTGGGAGTTGGAGATTTCTGAGATTTCCCCCTCGAGACACTCTTATGAGCACCTCCTGCTCCCTTGCTCTTGATTGAACCACTTTTGGTAGATTTGCCCTTTCCTTTACCAATCTTTTGGCTCCTCCTATTGACGGCAAGGACTTGCTTGTCCCTACCCTTGCCCATGTCAACTTCAGCAGTTTTGAGAGCATTGTGCAGCTCCTCAAGACTCACCCCTTTTTCACGCACGTGATAGTGCATCACAAAGTCCTTAAAGGACGGGGCTAGAGAGCCAAGAATCATATCTTCAGCAATGTCCTCAGGCATTTGTGAATAGATCTTTGCCAACTTCTCAAGGTACCCTTGCATCGTGAGAAAATGCATGGATACCGATGTTCCCTCCGCCATATGACACCTTGTGAGTGTGATGGTGGTCTTATAGCGCTCCTTTTGGGCACTATCCATGAACATCTTAGATAAAGCCTCCATGGTCTTCTTGGGTTTCGAATCCAAGTATTTCGCTTGAAACGAGTCACCCATGGATGCTAGCATAAGACCGTAAACTTGGTTCTCTTGGTCTTCCCACTTGGCTTTAGCCTCCTTCTCTTCATCGGTTAATCTCTCATTCCATTTTGGGATTGGACCTTCCAAAATGTGAGACAGTTTCTCAAACTTTAACACAATGTTGAGTTTGAGTTACCAACTAATGAAGTTTGAGCCATCATTTGCTAAATGGTGTTTTTCTATCATGGATCGTACGATAGGTTGGATGTTCGACATTTTTCTACAAAATAAATCATACAGGATTTTAATGCCAATTTTATGTTTATTATACATACATACAAATGTAAATGCTGCAAATAAAAATTTTGCCCATAAATGCAACAATCCAAGATCCCATCAATTGTAATATAGACTAGCTAAGGGCTATCGAATACATTACAATATCAAGGTAAGAAAAATATTTTTCTAATCACAACCTTTTTGAATTTTAGCAACATTAGCATCTTCAAACTCTTGTGATTCTTGTCGTTTTAATTATGAGGGAATACGACATATCCTCGTAAGAAAAACTCTTTCCCAAAACCGAGCGAGAGCTCTAGGTAATGTTAAGAAAACTTATTTTCATTTGATACGAGATACGTTTATCCATTGTATTCACAACTAAACATACTTGAGGTTCACTAGGGTGAAAATGCACCTCATATATCTAATCGTGACACAACAATAGACAACCATTATATCTCCCACTATTCCCAAAGATGGAGGGAGCTATCTCCCGCTAAGGGCGAGCAGAGTATCCCTCGATCGATGGCTGCTAGTGGATGAAATAAGAAGGAAAATTACTCTTAATTTTTGTTGGACAATTTCATGTATTAACATACGATTCAGAATTTTAGGTTATCATGCATATTACCATTCATACACATCCTAACATTCAATCACATTCATCACATGCATAGCAGAAATTAAAAACAGAAATTAATTCATTCACACAATCCACATCGTGTGAGTTTATATGTTCCCTTTGATCCTTGATCCTCGATTCCTGATCTTCGATCCTCGATCGATGCGCTACAGCGGCGACTTCCTCTTGCACCGGAGATGTAGATTTTACAGAAAATAAACATGCTCCTCACATTCGCTAAAAACCGACTAGTGCAAGTCCTATGAAAAACCTCTCATATGCAATGCAATTATCTAAAGATAGAAAGAGATATTTTGGCTTTTACATATAAATAAGCCCCTGTATAATAATAATTACATAAATTCATAGTTACTGATTTGGAACATATAAACCCACAATTCCTGCAAAAACAACTCGAGCAACGCATACACGCATGTCCAATCTAAACTATTTAATATAGATTATCAAGCATCTAAAATTAAACAATTCTAGAAAAATCATTTGAAATCCATTAAAATGATTTTCATGCATCCATAGTTCAAAATTAATTATTTTGAACCGCCGTTCATCCAATTTCTAAAAGGAAAGATGAACTTTAGTCCTTTTCGGTTTTGTCGATTCCTTTATAAAATAATCATTTAAAATAAAACGAAAATTCTATAAATTAGACAAATGTCTAAATTTCAATTCTAACAATCATGTGTGATGTTTTAAAACAAATAAAACCATCAAAACGAATTTAATAGAATTTTATCAACAAAACATCGAAAAACTCGAAAAAGACATAAAACCGAATTGTTTTGATCCTAGATGGTAGCCTAAATCAATTTTATAGTCTAAATCAAAGATAATATGAATCAAAATCTCTGATACCACTTTTGGATTTCGTGCCCTATAGTATGTATATATTTTCGAATTTTTATAAACATATAGGATCGAAACATTCATATTTTCTTTGATTTTCATATACACATGCATTTGTTTATCCTAATTATTTAACATGCATTTGAACAAACAAACAATTGCAAAGAGGATCATACCTAGAGGTTCTCTAAAACCTCTTGAAGATCTGGAGTCGCGTTGCCGCTCGAATCGCCTGGTGGATTGCCTCCGAGTATTCACCAAACTCTAAACGAGATTGGAGAGAGAAGAGCTAGCCTCTCAATCTCCAATAGGATTTAGAATCCAATTACTAACCCCTCTTTAGTTTCCTTGAGAAGAAGATCTCTGAAAACTAAAACTAATCTTAAGAATTAAGGAAATTTCGTGGAGAATTATGGAGAGAGATTTTTGCATGAGAAAATAATGAAATGAATTAAAGAGGTAATGAGATAAACTTGTATTTATAAGTTCTCTCTAAATTATCTATTCATGTGCAACCTCTTGCCCATGATTTCACGCAAACTTCCATCTAACCATCCATTATTTACTAACAAATAATCTCAGCCACGAATTAAATCAATTATGGACCAATTCCATGCATGATCTAATTAATTCTTAAATTAATTCTGCAGATAACCGTCTGGACCGGTCGACCGTTCGTAACTCGGTCGACCGTTCTCAACAGTAAAATATTTCATTGCAATGTTCGGTCGACCGACCGATAGATTTGGTTGACCATTCCGAACAGATGAAAATTCCCTGTTATCGGTCGTGACGTGTCCGGTCGACCGTGCACCGATCGGTCGACCGTTTACTGCTAACCGGTCGACCGTTTTGCACAGTACTGCAGACTTGTCAAATTTTTGTTTAACCCCTACAAAATTTGACATTTCGGGATTAGTAGTAAATTCACAACTTATGTAACATATTATCCTATGTAATGATAAATCATTACACCCCATAATATTCACATCACATATGAATTTAATTTAGATTCTAATTATGTTATTAATCACAACATAATTTTGATTTTGCTTGTTCACCCCATGTGTAATATTTTCTACATGAAACCCGACACATCTTATGAATTCAAAATTCTCATTTCTCGTTTCCTAGTTTTGTGGTGTGACCTATGGGAGGATCTAAACTAAGTCGGCAGTGATATTAAGAGCTTAATATCACAAGCTATAAGCGGTATCTAGCTACACATTATAGCTCCCAATTAGTTAGATGTCTTAATTCTACTCGAACCAAAACCCGATCCATTTAGTGATGGAGTGCACCACTTGTGTCCGTCCCTTGCCTCATGATATTAAGAATACACACAAAGTAGTATTGTGTCATCTTTGTATTGGTATTCATTTCTTGATCTCTTTAAGCTAGTTATAAATATGTGACTTAACTCAAATCACATTGTGCACATTATAACTCTGTTTTATCAAGGGGTCTACTAATATCATCACTCAATTAAGAGGGGTAATGATAATCTTTTGACTAACTATCTTCTCCAACAAAAGTCATATTTGACCAACTAATGCCTTTACAATACACTCATCGATAGCTCAAGACACTAGTCTAATTAAGCAATTCTTAAGTGATCGGATATAAGTCTCATATCAAAGGACCAAAGACACAGTAAAATATTAATGACACAGAAACACATTTCTATAATATTTTACTTGTTAGGTCAATTCAGTATACAAAAGTATTATTTTCCTCTTTTGTGTACCCGTGTTGTCACTCACTTGTAGAGCTACAATGATCTATGACCAACACGACAATCTTAACTCGGTAATTAATGTCCCATGTTAATTACCATGATTGCGAATATCTTTTGTTTTATGTAAACCAATATATTTTAGAGTTCTACGGTTAAGAACCAAGAGTCTCTTCCTTAACACTTCTAAAAGACGAATAACATAAACAAGGAACAAAATGATTTCTCATTCAATTCATAATAATTGACATTTAAAGGTAAAACTTTTAGAACACATTCCCTTCAGATAACACCCCAATGAGAGGTCGAGTGATGCAACGCACGCTTGGTAGCAAAATGCTACAAGCAAAGGGCCAGCATAGATTATGAAGAAGTATTCACACCGGTGGCATGCATGGAGACAATCGCTCTTTGTGTGGCCTATGAACAAGTAAGGTTCACATGGTGTGTCTTTTAGCTCAAACAAAAGCATTGACAATAAGGTTGCAGGAAAGGATGCGCAGCCTACTTGGGACGGTGGATGGAAGATGATTAAGTTCAAGGAGGAGTATTGAGAATTGAACTTAATCCTAGGTGGCATTCTAGTCACTAGCCACATCACCTATGGAAGGTGAGTCATCTAGGAGTTGATGACTCAACAAGATGGAAGACAAAAGGTTGAAGGAAAGGAAGAGACAAATAGTCTCTTCATTTCTCTATGATTTTCGTCCTATTTTATGATGCAATTTAAGTAGAGGTTCAAATGATCTTGAATGATCATCTTTATGTAGTTTATGTTATGTTTGTGTTTTAGGTTAAGTTGAGGAGTCTTTGTAAGTGCCTATATAAAGCACAAGAGTTCTCCATTTGTAAACAAGTCAAGTCAAGTCAAGTCAAGTGAGAAAGAAGAAAGAAAAGATGAGTTTGGTGCAAATCTCGTTTTTGCTTATGAGTGTTAAGTAGTGAGTTCTTTTTTTTCATTCGTGTCCACCAATTGAGTAGAGCAAAGTATGGATCTAGTGATGGCAATAGAAGGCCCTCAGCATGGAGAACAATGTGAGCCAAAGCAGCCCACCAGGCGCGACTTCTGAACCACCAATTGACGGTTTGGGACCGCTGATTAGCGGTCCATGTGCGCCTGGTGGAGGGCGTGTTTCTGGGGTGGCTCGGTCTGGTGCTCCCCGTCTTTCTCCCACATCTAACAACCTCCTCCACCTCTACACCTGTAAGATTTTGTGTCCATATGTATGTGTACATTTTAAAAAAAAAATACATGCATACATATTCGATTTCATATTTTAAACAATTCTATGAACATGGTTTTGCAGTTATTCTAATATTATGTAACACACACACACACACACACACACACACATATATATATATATATATATTAAAATAAATAGATAAGATGATCATACCTAAAGGTTCTCTAAAACCTTTACGAAGATCCGGAAATGTGTTGCATGTCGAATCGTCTACCGATTCACCTCCAAGTGTTTACCAAACTCTAAACAAGATTAGAGAGAAATGAACTAGTCAATCAATCTCTAATTAAGCATAAAATCTAGCTAATAACCCCTCTAAAGCTCCACGAGAATTAATCTACAAAAGCTCTAACTAATTAAGAGAAATGGAGTAGTGGAGAGATTAGGGAGAGAGGAAATTTTGCATTAACCTTCAAACAAGTAGGCCAGAGGACTTATTAATGGCCTCCCAAATCACCAACTTCATGAACTATTATGTAGTCATGATCCCTTGTTGTTCTCTCCCTTAAACCAATCACAATTTGCCACATAATCATCCTTAAAAACGTTTGACAACAACTGGAATTAATCCAGCCCATGATCTACATTATTCTCTTAATAATTCTGGCAAAACTGTGTCAAACGATCGACCGAAATTAACCCATCAATCAACCGATTGTCAATTAAATGTGATTTCGGTTGGACCATGAAACCCTTCGGTCGACCCATCACACACTCCCAAAGGTACTGCCATATTCCGGTCAAACCAAACACACCAACGATCGACCGAATCTACACGAGATACAACTACTAATTGTTTTTGGTCGGATAGTGTCTCAAGCAAGTTGACCGATTGCCACGAAGAAAAATTCACGGAAGTTCCTGGTGGACTTCGGTCGAACCACGTCTTCACCGATCGTCCAATTAATCTCAACAGATTTTTTGTAATATTTTGGTCGACCTACACGTCCACCCAGTCGACCGTACTCATGTGTAACAACTACTGTGGAATTTCGGTCGACAGGTCTCTGAAAATGTTTGACTGTTTTGTCTGGGTTTTTAGCCTTTATCAAATTTTGGATTTGCTCCCAACAAAATTTAATCCTTGGGGTTTTTAGCAAATTCATATCTCCTGTAATATATTATCTTATATAATGTCAAACTATTACAACCCACATAATACATACATCTATTATGTCAATTTTCATGACATATTTATTTTATTGATTCACCCCATGTGTCATATTTCATATGAAACCTGACACATTATATGAACTCAAAATCAAGCTTATTGTTACCCAGTTTTATGGTGTGACCTATATGAGGATCTAAGCTAGATTGACAATGATATTAAACACTTAATACCATAAACTATAAGTAGTATCTACCTACACATTATAGTTACCCAATTAACATAGATGTCTTGTTCCACTCAAACTAAACACAATTCATTTTGTGATATAAGTGCACCACGTGTGTCTATCTATTGCCTCATGATATTAAAAATATATACAAAGTAGAAATGTGACACATTTGTATTATATATTTATTTCTTGATCTCTTAAGCTAGTTATAAATATGTAACTTAACTTATGTCACATTGCGTACATTATAACTTTGTTTTATCAATGGGCTTACTAATATCATCACTCAATTAAGAGTGGCAATGATAATCTTTTGATTAGCTACATTTTCCAGCATAAGTTATGTTCAACCAACTAATGCCTTTTTTGAAAGGAATAGACGCCGGCTAAGCAAAACAACCGACGTCTATTCCACTTACCTGGTCAAAAATAAATAGCAATCATGGATATATGCATAGAAAACACATTCAACCAACACAAGAAAAACATTCATCCTGCACCAAATTCATTCACAAACACAAATACATACACATAATCATTCAACACACTTGGCATTCATACACAAACACTTGGCATTCTCATTCAAAAAAGGAGGCAATTATATTAACGCATATCATTGTTTGCTTGTAATACAAGTAAACTAGTTAAATAGATTACAAAAAAGTGTTAGTGATATGAGAACATCTTAGTTCATCATTAACATGTTTCTGATAAAATAGTGAGCTCATCGGTCGTGAGTATCATCGAGCTCCAGTTGCGAGTAGAGATCACTATATCTTTTGGAAGATCTATAAAAATACAAGTTAAAAATATTAAATCTAGATAATGAAACTACAATTATACAACTAATGCGTGATTTCTAATAAATGATTAGTGAGAGATTACGTACCTTACGCCAGCAATCTACGACAGAAATCGTAAAATAAAAAATAAATACGATGAATGGAAAGTCCTATATGATGAATGACTTAGCAAATATTGTCTAATATTTTGCTTTTAAGTTATTAAAGGTCAAGTTGTCTAAGGGGCTCAATGAGTTATTATCATAATACCAACATATTTACATAAATTATATGTAAATAATATTGAAAATTCTAAGAGGCAAGGCAATAAACATTTTAAATATTAAAAGCAAGTATTAAAAATAATTACTTGGATTGATGGAAAAACATTTTAAACCCAAAATATCATGTTATTAATAACAATTGGGAATAAAATTTATTGAAATTTTGGCAGAATCGCCCCTTAAAATTTGATATGTAAAATTCTTCAAATCCTAGAATTAACAAGAAAAATGTATAATATTCACCACTACATCACATTCACATTACAAACATACTAATGTTGAAATACACATGTATGAGATCCATGAAGAACGTTAGTTTATTTACATTCAAATTTACTCAATAATGCATTCCAAACAACAAGCATGATTTTAATTCCATTTATTGTGCTCGTGACAATTCACCACCACCGTTTCGAAATAAGTTGGCTCTTCCTATTATTATAATTATAATCACTCATGGGTGATTCAGTTCCAGTTCTTAATTTATAACGTACAATATATTCTTGCAACATTTACTTCAACAACATTTTCTAATCCATTAATGGTTCTTAGTTTGAGTGATTTAAAAAGGTATCTGGTTTGTTGAACTATTCTTATTAGGCAGGAAGTTTGGCTTCAATTGAACCCACATAATTGTAGGATTTCGTGTCCCCATGTATGTATATATTTTTAAAATTTTAATACATCATACAAGATCGTTTTCATATTTTCAGCAATTTTATGTACATCTATTTGTGTTTTATTCTAATAACATGCAACCTACATTTATTAAAATAATCCACAAAGATAGAATCATACCTAAAGGTTCTCTAAAATCTTTTTGATGATCCGGAGTCGCGTTGCCCGCTGAATCGTCCACGGAATTGCCTCCGAGTGTTCACCAAACTCTAAACAAAGTTAGAGAGAAATGAGCTAGCCAATCAATCTCTAACAAGGTTTAGAATCAAGCTAATTACCCCTCTTTAAGCTCCTGAGAATCTTATCTCCAAAACCTAAATTTACTAAGAGATTTTCGTGGTGATTAGGGAGAGATTAATGAGAGAAAGAATTTTGCATTAGTTTAAAACAAGTAGGAATAGGTGCCCTTTTATAGGCTCCCAAAACATCCTTATCAAGAGCTATTATTTAGTCATGATCCATTGTTTTTCTCTCCTAAAATTAATCTCTAAATTCCACATAATCACCCACAAAAAACGTTTTAATTAAATCTAGAATTATTCCACCCATGATTTAATTAATCTCTTAATAATTCAGGCAGAATCGTTCTTGTTCGGTAGACCGAGAATTATTCGGTCAACTGAACCATTCGGTTATAACACGTGTTCGGTGCACCGTGAGCTAGACGGTCGACCGATTCTTTATGAGAAAAACTCCCTGGAAGAATTCAGACGAACCACGTCTTGTAGTCGGTCTACCGTTGATGCACCAGAATCGCTCCTGGGACATAGCCATCGGATGACCGGGTCACCTTCAGTCTACCGAAAATACTATTTCTCGGTTGACCGTTTCCAATCGGTTAACCGAACCCGATTTTCCAGGTACTCTGGGCAATCTCGGTCAACCAATTGCGCTTACCCGTTCCCTATTCGGTTAACCGATCCGAAGATGCCCCGGTCGACCCTGATTTTGCCTTTGTCAAATTTTGGATTTATTTCCAACAAAATTTGATCTTTTGGGGTTTTTAGCAAATTCATAACTTATGTAATATTATCTTATGTAATATTTAATTATCACACCTCATAATATATACACCTCATATGAATTTATTATGATTCTAATTATGTCAATTCTCATGACATATTGATTTTAATTAATTCACCACATGTGTCATATTTTCACATGAAACCCGACACATCATATGAACTTAAAATCAACCTCTTGTTTCCCAGTTTTGTGGTGTGACCTATAGGAGGATCTAAGCCAAATTGACAGTGATATTAAACACCTAAAATCTCATACTATAAGCAGTATCTAGCTACACATTATAGTCACCCAATTAGCATAAATGTCTTTGTTCAATCCGAACCAAAACATGATCCATTTAGTGATGTAAGTGCACCACTTGTGTCCATCACTTGCCTCATGATATTAAGAATATATACAAAGTAGAAGTGTGTCACCTTTGTATTATATTCATTTCTTGATCTCTTTAAGCTAATTATAATTATGTGACTTAACTCAAGTCACATTGTGCACATTATAATTTTGTTTTACCAAGGGACTCACTAATATCATCACTTAATTAAGAGGGGCAATGATAATCGTTTGACTAGCTATCTTTTCCAGCACAAGTCATGTTCAACCAACTATTGCCGTTATCACTACACTCATTGGTAGCTTTTGACAATAATCAAATTAAACACTTCTTGAGTGAAAAGATATAAGTCTCATATCTTAGGATCCAAGACACAGTAAAACACTAATGACACGAAACACAATTCCATAGTGTTTTACTTATTAGGTCTATTCAATATATAAAAGTAATCTTTTCCTCTTTTATATACTCGTGTTGTCAATTATTTGTAGAACTACAACAATCGATGACCAACACGACGATCTTATCTCGATAATTAATGTTCCATGTCTATTGGTCCACCCGACATATATACCTCGACGTCTATTGGGATGGGGTAATAGACGTCGGTTGTACCATATATTTGACATCTATGGGTCGAAACCGTCAAGGTATATAGACGCTGGTTGCCATGCATTTTCCCTCAACCTACGTCTATATCTCTTAATAGACGTCAACCATATACATAGCTGACGTCTATAGGTATAGATGTCGGCTATGTATACGATCGACGTTTATGTGACAACGAGTATAGGCGTTTCTGCACTAATGGTGTTTGATTGGAAGCAAGGGTTGAGATTGACGAAGAAGGTAGTGTGGTTTTTTGGACGGTGTAGATTGCTTTCAAAGACGAAGAAACTTAAGTGTTTGAATGGAGGGTGTAAATGTGATCTTAGAGGATATGAATGACCCAGATTTCTCAAAAGGATTAGGAAAAAAATTGAACTTACACCAAACTAATTATATAATACTACAGATTACAAACTAAAATAAAATGAACGAGTTCAAGTTTTGTGTTCATCTCATTTATGAAACTATAACTTACAAGGATCTAAATAAAATTTAACAAACATGAACAAAAGATAAAGGTAATGGGCATTATTCCAACTCATGCTGAACAAGAACCCCCTATTTGTAATTCAGACCGACAAATTTATTTATCCAAAATATATTTTATTTACTAAACATGAGAAAATCTCACAAATTCAAAAAAATTGAAGGATTCTATAAAGAATACGTGGTTATCCGTGAATGCACACTCTTGGAATATTTTAAAAAAAATTGTACTTAATTATTCACAGAAAATATTCATCCGTCTTATAAACGCTTGACGTACAATTACAGAACTTAATCCGGATCATCTCAACTCGCAACCTACACTTGTGTTAATCTCCTGAAAGATATATATCTCATACTAAAAATAGATTGATAGCTAGGGGTGTAATCGATCTCTAAACGAGCGATCCGAGTCTGCTCAAGATTGGCTCGTTAAGGGTTTCGAGCGGAAAATTCTGCTCGTGCTCGGTTCGACCTGCTCGCGAGCGGCTCACGAGCGGCTTGTTAACCTGAATCTTTTTTTGTTGTATTGAATTGCTAATAATGTTGTCCTAACAATTAAATTATAAGATTACTTAAGACAAATATAATAATAGTTACTAACATAATTTTAAAATTAACACCTAAAATAAACACAATCTTATAAATTATACGACAACATCAACATCTTATAAATAAGATTATACACTTAGATCATACAAAATCAACAAAATCTTAAAATCAAACACAATCTCTTCAATTACAGGACAATTCACAACATCAACATCTTATAAATAAGATCATCCACCTGACTCAAACCTTAATTTATTTGAACTTTTGGTGTAGAAAAGAATGAGAAAAAGAAAAGAAATAATAATAATAATAATAATAATAATGGAAAACGAAAAATTTAAGACTAATAAGGTTTTGATTCTTATGAGTATTTTGGTTTGGTTTGTTAAATGGATTGTTGTGTTTGGTAAATTAGTTTATTAAATGAGTTTAATACTTAACCGATTGGGTAATTGGATAGAATATTCATGTTAATCAAATAATTAGATATAGTAATCAGGTTTCGAGCGATAAATGAGCGAGCACCGAGCGAGCATCGAGCGAGCGGGGTATGCTCGTGCTCGGCTCGTTTCTTATCGATCCGAGCAACTTCGAGCAAAATCGGAGCAAAATCGAGCGAACATCGAGCGATCTATCGATCCCGAGCAGAACTTGACAGCCCTATTGATAGCACATTATTTTACGTCGAAAAACAAAATAAAAATCTAGAATCTTTATTCGAGCTAGAGAGAGAGAGAAAATGACGGCGCTTAAGATCCAAAAGTTTTGCTAGCTGGGGTCCACAAACCCAACTATATAAACTGAAATCCTACGTTCAAACTATCCATCACCAAAAACAAATCAAAAACAAAATCAAAAAAAATAATCTCACTTTGCTTTGGCTCCTCTCCATGGAATTGAGATATCTCTTCAACAAAAAAATTGTTTCTTCCTCTTCTTGTACATAATCAATTCACAAACGAACTGCACAGGGTGGAGGACTTCAAAAGACGTATTCTTCTCTAGCATTTCTCACATCTTTTTGTATTTTTTGAAGTTTTTCTTTTTGAGTTCTTTTGTGGGTTTTGTGATCTCATAAAACCCTTTTCATGTTTTTGGCTTCGTATTCTTCTTGTCCATAAACAACACCAATCACAAACCAACCCTTGTGTAAAATCATGAAAGAGTTCATATAAAAAGAGAATTTTCTTCTTCTCTAGCATTTTTCACCCTTTATTTTTGTTTTTTTTTAAATTATTTTCGTGGGTTTTGTTGATTATATAAAATTCTCTTCAGGTTATTGGTTTATTCTTCTTCTTGTCCATAAACAGGACCAATCAAGAACCAACTCCTTGTGATGAAAGTGTTCATATAAAAAGAACTCTACTTCTCTAGCATTGTTTACCTTTTATTTCTGTATCTTTTATGTATTTTATTCATAATTTTTGTGATTTTATAGAACCCTCTTCAGGGTTTTGGTTTATTTTTCTCTTCTTGGTGCTAAATTCTGTGGTGAGTTTCATTAGTGAACCAAAAAAACGAGTTATTTGGTTTGTGATTGCCTTTTCTTGTGGGATTGTCAGGTCTGTTGATTGTTCTGCAAAATGGCTGCTCATCTCCCTCCAACAGATTTCCTGGGTTGTTTCGATTTTGACGATTTTGATAATCTTTTCACTGCAATTGATGACCCTCATTCTCCCAAGAAGGAAGCAGAGGGGGTTAGTGCCCACCAACCGGAATCTCCAACTTTGCCGGATGGAAATAGTTTTGATAATGCTCCCCCATGTAACAATACTTCAGTGGATGGATATCTGAGCTACAATTCTAATTTCTCAGACGCTCAATTATACAATTCGCAATCCGATACCGACTTCTTGAGCAATTATGACAACCATGTTAGTACTCCATTTATTATGTGACACATTACCACACATGATAACTTTTTTCCTAAAAATATGATGAGTAAATAACACTAGTGATTTGGCTAAATTGGCTTGCATAGAATACAGAAATAGGAAAAGTATAATTTAAAACTATACTAACGAACTGTAGGAGAAATCAGCAACAAATTACATTATGGATTGCAGTTCCTTTAGCAACAAATTAAGTAGGACGAGCATCCTATACTCATATTGTACCCGTATTATAGTTTTCGCAAAACAGTTATTTTGTTGGAATATAATGTCTTTGCAGCATCAAGAATTTCCTAGAACAGAAGATTTTCCTTCCGCACAAGCCGTCTCTGAATTTTTAATGCCAGATATACCTGGAATGGGCATCGACGAGCAACCTGAAAATTTTGATCAAAACAACCTACTTATCGACAACTCGAAGCATGAAACAGGGTCATCATGTTTGCTGCCTGCGTTTCAGAAGGTAAGTAATTCACTTCACAACTTTCTTGATATATAATTCCTCTCTCTATAGTTTGAATGCTGAACTGGAAGTACTAGTTGTGGTGGATATCTGAAACCCACTCTGTCATTTGTCCTTCACTTTCATCAACTTAAGATGAAAAGGTGTGGTGACCCTTAATGATCCACGTATTACCATTGTTGCACTATAATTAACCTTGTTTAACACAATGATGTTATGTAGTTCAACATTATACACCCTCGATTTCAGCAATTATAACATTACAATTAATCATGTACCGAAGATTACGATTCTCATCTACACAAAACTCATTCTATTTCAGCAAGAAAAATATTCTTATCTAATCCTCTCATACATGTACATGTAGAGAACATAAATCTCATTCCTTTGATGTTTTAATTGTCGGAATTATTATGTTAAGCTCGTCCTTAAAATCTAATTATTCAATGTCGCTGTCTTCAGTGAATAATTCATCACGGTTAGGATTGTTTTTAGCTCAACTTGTTCCAACTTCCAAGTCTTATTGTAAAATGTCGTTTACTACGTTCTAATGACATTTCCCCTTGCAGTCAAAGCTTACCAATCGCCAAGACGAGGCTCTACGCATCAGAGACAAATCAGATAAACAAGAAGTAGGAAGTTCCGGTTTTTTCCCCATGAGCCCGAAAGTGGATGGAGGAACTTCAGGTTATCATCCCACAAGCCAGCAACTTTTAGGGTCAACAGATAACAATGACGATCATAAGCCTTCTGGTATTGGTGCTGGTGAGGAAGATCCAGTTCCGTCCACCAACGAAACAGAAACAAAAAGGTCGAAACAAAATGCTTCAGCACATAAGGTCAGCGAACGACCGCCGGACGATGGACATAATTGGATGAAATATGGTCAGAAGGAACTGAAAAAAGGTGCATGCCCAACCTATGGGTCTGATACTAAGAAATCGGCTGCCAATTCGGGGAATACTGTGCCATTCAATGCTCTCTCTGATAACAACAATGGTAATGCATCTACTACTTTCTGTTTACGATACATGTCTCGTTTGGAGTTTGATTATGATACACAACAGTTTTCAATACAGTGTCCAGCATTGAGGAGAATGGTGAGGAAGGCATCACTACCCAGACTTTACATGAAAAGGCTGAGTCGAGGAAGAGGTGAGTACCTAAATGGTCCATATTTCTAGAACTTCAGATGCTTGTAACTTTACTCTGTTCGATTTTGATGTTTAGGAGGCCTGAAGATGATTCGATGGACGCGAAGGGAGGTATGAGGAGCCAGAAGGTGCGGAAAGTCATAATTGAAGTTGATTCTAAGGTGGATGTAGTGGAGGATGGCTATCGTTGGCGGAAATACGGACAAAAGGTTGTCAAGGGAAATCCTAACCCAAGGTGAAATTTATGTTCATATGTGATAAGATGCTTGTCACAATTTATGCAAGAACTCTGACATCACTTCAATAGAACGTAAGAACATGTTTTATTTGACATATCGGAGTCTGAAAGTTTGCTTTTCATTGTTGCAGAAGCTATTATAAGTGCACAACCCCAGGATGTCCTGTCCGCAAGCACATCGAGAGGTCACCCAACAACCACGAAGCAGTGTGGAATACATACGAAGGAAAGCACAACCACCCTCCTCCAGCAGCAAAGAAAAGCGGTCATCCGAATGTTGAAGGGTCAGACATGAATTCAAACCTAACTGGCCAGTCTAACAGCATTCTGATGCCAAATTTTGGACAGTTCCCAGGAAGTTTTAGCTCTTTCGATCTGACAAACCATGGTCCTTTTGGATACAACAGCATGCAGCAGCTGGGTTCCCTACGTCCCTCCCCAAACTTATATGGTCTAGACTATCCAATGATGAATGATGTTGGCATGGCAGGACTGCTGCCCCCAGTCAGGATGAATATGTTTCCCCATTACTTTTCCGATTTCGAACAGCCACTGACACAGCAACAGGTTTGGCCTCAGCAGCTCCTGCAGTCGGATCAGCAGGAGCCACGGCCACTGCATGTGAATTGGCCACAGCAGCCCCAGCAGTCGGGTCAGCGGAAACCACCGCCACAGCACCCTAATCAGCCACAGCAGCCCCAACAATCAGAACAGCTGCAGCAGCCACCTCCACAGCAACCGGATTGGCAGCAACAGCCCCAGCAGTCAGATCAGCAGCAAGTAAGTAATCCGAAGTTTTATGATGCCAAGGGGAGGAGACCCGCCAGACGAAATGGTAAATGAAACCAACATTTTGGTTGTAGAGCTGGACCAGCTTATCCATATTTCTCAAGCAAGTAGATAATTTAAACGTTCAGATGTAAGGCATTTTTGTGCATTTTCCTTCTGTTGTTGATTGCAGCTGTTTTAGAAATGACGCAAATGGCTGGCAGAAATGTGGAGGAGCATGCAATCAACTTTCAAAGATGGCAATCACAAAGATGTCATTTTATTTGCAGACTGTTAAGCTTAGTACAGAATGAATACAGTAGTTCGGTTCTCTTTTTATCATCATTTTTATATAAATAAGATAACATGTAATTGTAAAATTGTCAGTTACGTGCTATCATTTATTGAGAATATTTTGCCAATTTCCATCCACATAGCCTGATTTTTATCTACTATAAGCTCATCTGACGTAGCTTGGCAAAGAAAATTGTTGTGCCCATTTTACCCATTCTAATCCACAAGAAGAAGAAGATTATGGTCATAACCTGAAACCGTTTGTAGAACCTTAACACCATCCAAGCATTCCACCATAGTTGGTTCTATTTCATCGGTAGAGGAGCCCAAGCCTAGTCGACCATTCCTACCAGAACCCCATGTCCACACTTCCCCCTTTGCAGTCAGAACAATGGAATGAGCTCTTCCACCTGAGGCTGAAGCTATTGTTTCTCCGCTTAAGCCGTTGATAATTGTGGGGCAGTTATCTGGTCCCTCGCGTCCAAGCTGATGTCCCCAGTTCCAACCCCACGTAGCAACTCCAGTGACACCTTCTGGGGAGTCACTGGAAGCAATCTTGCATATTGCTAATGAATGACCAAGGCCTGCTGACACGGATAGAGGCTGGAAGGTCGTATCAATTGGCTGCAATTTTGATCCGTCTCCTGTCCTTCCCAGCTGACCATATATGTTGTTACCAGAACTTAGAATTGTCCCATCACCTGGAAATAAAACCTTGTTTTAGAGGAAAAAGATTCTTTATGAAATCATTCTCATTTTTCTATAAAGTTCTAAGAGAAGAAATGCTCACGACAAAGTACCAAGCTATGGTCAAGCCCACATGCCACATCTGAAACTTCAACTGATTTCAGCTCTTGGAAAATACATGGGTCCCATATAATAGGCATGTCCATTTCTTTCTTTAATTCTTCAGATACTTCTTCCTCTATAATTTCCATAACTGAATTTACACTTTGAGAAGACGTGATCTTTATAGAGTTGGATGGTGGTGATAAAGGGGTCTGCTGTGATTCTTCTCCCATCTGTCCTAGTCTACCTTCTTCAGAGAAACCCCAACCAAATAGTTTTCCATCACTAGTTCGAGCTACTGCATGGCCCCAACCAAAGGATACCTAAAGATTACAGAACATCAATTTTGTTTAAGTTTCAACAACAATTAGCATTTGTTTTATACACACACTACTTCCAGAAATCCACATTCAAAGAACACTGACCAAAATGTCGGTTGGTTCAATTTTATAAAAATAGAGAGCTTTTGTTTACTTAGAATCAAACATGGTAAATCCACTATTTTAGTAAAAGTAGAGATAATTTCTGAGAATCAATGCAAAATTTGAATTTGATCTACAAACAAATCTGTCAATTATAGGTATCAAAAGCTCCCAGTTATGCAACTACAAATCAAAGTCATCAGCATCAAATACACTTATACACAATGCACATAAATTTTGTCATTACACGATGGATCTTTCTAACATGGATGTCACAAGATGTTTTGCAAGGAATTCTTTTCCTACAACAAAATACATTACATTGTTTTAAAGTGCGACCACATAATCGATTATGCGATCGCACTAAGCGGTCTTGGAGCTGGGGTCGCATATGCGACCCCCGTATAGTCGCACCAACCCTGGTTCGACTATGCGGCCACTGTACGGCCACTGTGCGGCCGCACAGTGGCTGGGGAGGGGAAGCGAGGATGGGAGAGGTGAAGGGAGAGGAGGGGAAGGTAGAGAGGGAGGAGAGAGGGACCGCATATGCGGTTTTAACATTCACCACATGTCTTGCGCATATGCGGTCCTTGATACATTAATATGATAAATTCGAACGTATCACCGAAGATTAATCATAGATAAACTATTGAATGCCTCAAATAAAGTGAAAAATGAAAGCTAATAAAAATGTCATGTTTCAACAGCTTATTATGGCTTTATTTTTTTGGTCAATTGTTCTATTAGAACTTAAATGTAAGAGGTGAAATTGCAAAAAACATTGAAGATAAATAAATTACAAAAAAAAACTATCTACTGCTCATGGTTACTGCTTTGCTTTTGCCACGGTGTGAAACCAAACCCTAAAAATCCAACTCAAAACCTAGCCTCCCTAGCAGTCTGACCCTATACTAGAAGGAAATCTACTGGTAATCAATATTCACCACATGTCTTGCCCATGTTCACTACGAAGTACCGCACATCTAACTTGCACCTACATACCCTGCCCGCACATGTTAATAAGTGATTTACCATCGATTTATTACTTTCTTGTATAATTTAGTTATACATCCAACACTATTATTTAGGTCTTTAAGTTATACACTTTTACATTATTTACTGTGATCCTAAATTGTTTGCCATCAATTTTCATATTGTTTTGGTTGAGCATCGCTTTGATAAATATATAACTTGAATTTGAAATCAATATGCATAAATTTTACATTATTCTTTCATCATTAAATATTAAACCGAGTATACTCACACCATGGTGCATATAAAACACGTTCTTCAACCTTAAAAAAAGTACTAATCCTGCTACAAAAATTCAACTAATTACCAGCAGGTCTTCCAACAAAAAAATGATACGACATGTATACCTTGACTATTTCTTCTCCAGCAAGTGCCTCAACTCGGATCGGTTCGAAAGCTTGAATCAATCCCTTTCCAAGACCTAGCTGCCCTCGCTTGGATTTTCCCCACACCCATAAAGAACCATCATCCCCAATGACAGAAGAAACAACACCAGACGCAGATGCTGCTCGAACTGCCACCCTTTCCAAACCTTGCACCTTCTTAGGTTCGCTCCAATCATGCCTATGAAAATATATGCAATATTAGATGTTCACAACAGATTCCACTGCACGGACTTCTTTTGTGAATAAAAGAAGCCCAAGTATGGCTGAAAATGGGGCGGATATTACCCACCAACCTGACCCGTTTAGTTCGGGTAGTGGATGAATTTTTCCACCCGATTATCCGTCAACCCGATTAGCCGCTTACCCGACTATTAAATGGGGCGGGTAACGGTTATAGTTCCTACCCGCCCTGTTTATCCATTTACCCGTATATTAATAAATTAAATTATTAATAATTTAATATATACCTAAACCCAGTTGAATGAATGTTTTATGTTTCTAGTTATTTTGTTATTTTGTGTTATTGGTGATTGGTGTTGATTGATTGGTGTTAGAAATTCAGATTACCATGTATTGTTGGTGATTTTGTGTTATTGGTGATTACCAGGTATTGTTTTGTATGAATGTTTTGGTAGCAAATGAGTAGAAATAAAAAATACAGGTTTTATCCATTTATTCGTTTATCCACCCCGCCCGGCCCCGAGTATCAGTTTATCCGACCTTAAACGGATCGGGTAGCAGATCGAATTTTTTTTACCCGTCCCACCCCAGCCCGATTATCCATTTATTTTAGGTGGGTCGGGTAGTGGTTGGGCAAAAACCTGACCCGACCCGTTTACAGGCCTAAGCCCAAGGGTGGCGAGTAGTGCTTTGAACTAAAAGGGAAGAACATATATGTCTAGATGCAGATCCAAAGGAAATAAATACACCAAATATGTTTGTATACAAATCAAAAAGAAATAAACACGTTAAAAATGGAAGGGTAACTGCATCATGCACAAGGATTGTGGATTGTGGGAAGGGGTATATGTATTTCTCCATTGCCTTTTACAAAGAGGATTGGGGATTGTCAGTGGTCACAAACTTCTAGCTTAGCATCAAGGCCATTTTCATCACCATGTGGCCCACCATCAAATATGAAAAAATGATACAACAAAAAACAAACATGCAGAAATTCATACACAAGCAAGGATCACGGAAAACCAAATATGAAATACACTGTTAGTTTGCCAAAATAGAAAGATGTGTGATTTCAGTGTTTTATAAAAAATATAACATTTCCCAATTATAGAAATGGTCGGCATAAACCAAAATCCTGAAGTACAACAAGATTACACTATAACTCTATAAGAAACCAAATTAAATGAATGCAAGATACCAGAAAAGGGATCATACTGCTTGAATCCTCAACTCACGGATCATATGAATGACCCTTCCGCTACTCTCCAATCTTAATTCCCTTTGGATAAAAGCCAACTTACCAAAGTTATCATTGTTAATTCTTGATCTATGGGCTCAGTTATTATGTTGTGCCTATTGGAGGTTCAGGTTTTCTAAAAAATCTTGTTAGGGAAATCATTTACTTTTCAAATTGCCTCTAAAGACATCCGTACTCATCACCAACATTATAACTAATGCTCCTTCGGGATGAAAAATGCAGAGCAATGCTTAGGATTGCGGTATAAGGTCCTCATGCGGAAGGCGACTGCGTAAGATAGATTCAATATTGTCAAGATGCAGTTCAAGATTTAAATTGTTAAAATTATTGTCATATTAATAATATAAAAATTACAAACAAATGAACAATAACTTAAAATATACAACACATATAAAAAATTTAAAAAAAGTTATACCAGTAAATAAGTGAAATTACAGAAAATTTCATAAAATAAACTAAAATGCATAAACACTGGCAGAAATAATCAGGACTGGCCAAAATAAAGAGGTTATATAGGTTTTATAAAAACACTGGTAACTATTAGTCAAAAGATCCAATTAATGACCCGAGAAGCTCTAACACAAAATGCAACGAATCACACACTAGATTGTGGCCGATACCAATAAGTGATCTTAGATCCAATGAAAATCGAAATTAAGTCCACATTTACCCCAAAAAAAGACGAAATTCTCCATTCAAACCCTAAAACCACAAGATCTAGAAGAGCGCAATCACCTTGGAGAACCGACGCCTCTACCGAGCTGCCCCTCGTCGTTCCTCCCCCACGCCCAGACCTCCCCGGCGGCGGTGACGGCAAGGGAGTGGTAGTGCCCGGCAGCCACGCTCACGACGTCGGACGGCAAAGCTTCGACCTTTTCCGGCTCGAAGGCTTCGTATGGGGGCGAGGGGAGGCCCAGCGCACCCTGGCTGTTATCTCCGAAGCTCCACACCGAGACTTGCCGGAGGATGACCTCGCCGGCGCCGGATATGGACCGGCGAGGGCGAGGAAGGCGGCGGGAGAGAGTGCTCAGCATCGGTTTCGACTTTGGAGGGTCGATTTGTAATTGTTTGGGGTTTTGTGGAAAAATAAAAATAAGTTTAAATTACGCCCTATGTTGGATATTATTTGGTCGAAGTTTGTAAGGATATAATCTAAAGTATTCAAATAGAAAGAGATAAAAAAAATTAAGAGTCTTCGTGAATTAGGTGAAGTAAAAAATTACGAGAGACGAGACACAATCCAATTAATAAATCGGATGGACATCAAACGACTTTCTCAAGGTTAGCGAGGGGAGGGATACTTAAATTTGTCATGACAACCTTTGATAAAGTGGAGCAGGTCTTAAAATTTTGGGAAGATAATGTATTCATTCTCCACCGACCATCAAATATAAAGCTCTAAGCCTTTTATACGCACAAATTACAGCATCATAAGATTGCATCGCACATAGAGTTTGACTATTATACGCACGGCATTAATAATTATTACACTATTATTAATAATAGTGGTCTTTCCATTCGAGTAGCAGAAGGAACGGGTAAAAATCAAGAATGATCGATCTCACATGTTACACTATTATTATCTTATATACATAACTTCTTAAATTACACCGTTGACTCCAGATAATCAAGGGAAACCGTCAGATTTCCCCACGTTGGATGTTGAACTAAAATTTGTCAAACTTACTTATCTGGTTTGGTGCAGATTAATGACGGTTTTGGGCAAAAATATCTTTAGTGAAAACCACACCATCGTGGTTTGGTTTGTTCTTTACTCAAACCGTTTGATTTGGGAAGTTTATACGTGTGTTGACGTGAGCATAACGTATCCACATTTTAAGTAAGCCTTTTTGACCTTATTGCTTATTATTTTTACAACTTCGATTTATTCTACAGATGTCACTATCATATGTATTGTTGATTTGTTGCTTCTGTAGACAACAATAGACTAAAATTTATTTCTTTTAATTCTTTAATATTATTGCATCACCTTTGACTAACATATATAATCTAATCCTTATATTTATCATGCATGCCTTCTACAAAATAACGGTGGATTTGGAATCGTTTCTATTTCGATACCTATTTTGCCTTTTATATAACTGATACAATTATCATACAAATATCTTTCCATAGGTGTGACTTTCCGATTTATTTATTTATTGCACGTGGCTTGCAAGTTTATAATTTTCAGTTTTATTGTTAATTATATTTCATATTTCATGTGTACTTTTTCAAAGGAGTAAAGGACGGGTTGAAAAGTCAACAACAAAGTAACTAAGAAGCCGACAAGCACAATACACGTTATTCTTACGTGAAAAAAAATTATAGAAAAAATTCTACCAAAATCAAGTTACAGATAAATAGGTAAACAGATTATCTTCGAAATGCATATTCAAACCTCCGAAATAAAAAAAAATCTTCGCGAACTCGGTTGCACTTGTTCCTCGCAAGGGCAGCCGCACTTGCCACATACCCAACACCACGTTGGTATGGTTTTTGACACAACAAACATTTATTCATGGGTAAGTTTTGCAAATAAAAATAAAAATATATTGGGGAATTTTATTTGAAGATCTAGAGAAAATCTCTGAAAATTTGACCTCTAATTAAGGGAATAAACCATAGTTATTCTTATTTTTCTTGAAGATCTTATCACCAATATTCCGTTCAACAATTCTTTACGCATATGATTAATTATTATAATATCTTTCGAAGAATAACTTCATGTGCTAATATTACTATAACACTTTTAACTAAGCTTCAGCAATAATATTGCAAAAGAAAAAAGGTAAATTAACTAAAATCTACAAAAAATTATTACAATGGACAAGTATGATATAAGTTGATGAATTTTGTGATTTAAAAATTATTTTTCATTTATATAATTGAAAAAATCTATAAATAATAGGTGTTTCAATTTATTTTTCATTTATATAAACAATACATGTTTCAATTGAAATCACGATTTTACCAATTTTAGAAGTGAAAATTGTAGTTTCGGAACTCTTTAATGATTCCAAGTATATGCGTAAATACAGCTTACCTAGCAAAAACAAAAGGTATATGCGTAAATAATCTAAACCAGTATGTTTTTGCCCGTTCAGTTTTCTTTTATACTATCTTCATGTCTTAAGATTGTATTTATTTTCGACAGATAAAAGTTAAAATTATTTACGTAAAATAATGGCGGGCTTCTTTTTGGACTCATAGTTGAACTCCAACATCTAAACCTTCCATGTTTGCACCATCACATGGTGGAAAAGTAAGCAGCTCGAATCTTAAGACAAAAATTATTTTTTTGTCAGCATGTATTTTTTTATGTCAATCCATGTATTTCTTAGATATCACTTTAAAAGCAAAAACACCCATGTACAAAAATTATTATTTAATTTACTGAATTGCTAAACATCGCCCCAAAATTACTTAAATCGCCCCTTGAAATTACCATTTTGTCCTTCTCTCATTTCTACTGCTATAGCGCGACATTTTACCCTCCTATCACACATCTCTCTTCATATTCCTCTTATAATCATAAAAAATAATGTTTTGGAGGTCAGTAATGAACCAACGAACGCCCCAGTGTACTCGAATCTGGTAAAATATCTAACATCTTTTTAATAAAATAATAATAAAAAATTGCGGGCGTCCGACGGAGCCGCCCCCACGTAGGAGGGGGCGTCTGGCTAAGACGCCTCCCCATGGGGGAGGCGTTTTACCCAGACGCCTTACCCATCGGGTAGGCGTTTTACCCAGACGCTCCGCCCTTGGGACAAGCGTCTGTGTAAGACGCCTCCCCAATGGGGGAGGCGTCTTAGTCAGACGCCCCCTCTTACGTGGGGGCGGCTCCGTCGGACGTCCGTAATTTTTTATTTTTTTTATTTTTTTTAAAAGATAATTGATTATAAATTTAGATAATTGTTAAATTAATTAATTAATAAGTTAATAATTACTATATTCGGATGACCGATACCCCTTCGGTACACCGAAAATTCAAAAATTTCCAGATCCAACAATTTCAAAATCCAAAAAATTTCCAGGGGGCGCTGCCCCCTTGCCACCCCCGCCACCTCACCGGCGAGGTAGAATGCCGCTCGCTCACCGGTGAGCGAGACCCCCGAACGACCTGTCGAGGTAGTATTTGTAAGTCAGGATGTTTTACCACGGGGGGATTTTGGAACTTAAAAAATGTTGGATCTGGAATTTTTTTGAATCTTCATCACTTGCAAAAAAACTCATTGTAATCTGACCGGTTACCACCGAAAACTTGCAAAGAAACGTCAAATAATTTGAGATAACACACCGTATAATTTTAATTTGACAAAAAAATTAAAAAAAACGGGACGTCTGGCTAAGACGTTTGTACCATCGTGGAGGCGTCTGGCTAAGACGCCTCCACCATGGTTGAGGCGTCTTAGCGAGACGCTTAGACCATGGTATAGGCGTCTGGCTAAGACGCCTGGACCATCGTGGAGGCGTCTGGATAAGACGCCTCCACCATGGTGGAGGCGTCTGGATAAGACGCCTCCACCATGGTGGAGGCGTCTTAGCCAGACGCCTCCACGATGGTGCAGGCGTCTTAGCCAGACGCCCGAGTTGGAAAAAAAAATTCGTCTCCGTTACTTCGCCTGATCTAGGTGTTTCGCCAGACATTTTCGTGGTGTTGGTACTAGGAATGTTAGTAAAACTGAGTCAAAAACCTTGTTTAAAGACACGGGACGATCTGGGTATTAAATATATTGTTAAGGGCAATTTGGTAATTTCAAGGGGCGATTTAAGTAGTTTTGGGGCGACGTTTTGTAGTTCCCTTAATTTATCATCATCACCACATCAATTTTGGGTACATCACCATAAAGGTTTATTTCTTTCTCCAAACAATTATTATATTTTAAGGAGAATAATTGTGTAAATCGTGTATGGGTTTCATGGCGTTAGAGATTAGGAAATAGATTTTAGGTTTTAGATATGTCTTAGTCAAGACTTATCCAGATATTTCTCGTTCAAACGTTGACATGTCCTCACATTCTGGATCAGATTTTCCAATGGTTGGAATGACTTTTACAATATTATAGATTAACTGAATAAGTTCCAACCTTTTTGGTTTTACTTCTCCCACAAAAATGTATCATTGATAACTATCTTTGACTAGACATACACAGAAGGTATCAAATAGCTGAATAATACATAATTATCTTGTATCATCACTTATCTAGACATATATCATATGTGTTATTCTTTTGCTACTTCGTTTACTTGTCAACTCCAAAAAGTATTCAAATGTATCTACTGTATTTGATCAGATATATCCACATAAATATCTAGATATACAAATTTATTACAATGTAATTCTTAGGTAAACCACTTTTTCACATGTTTTGATTTATCCGGATATAGAGAGAGACTTGTCCATAATTTGCTTGTCTATGTCTACGTAGACATTGACTTGGTGTTTGGTTTGGAGGTACATAAGTCAACGACGAGTGTTCTGAAGATGACGCTGACGTAGAGGAGAACAACCTTAGTAAAGACTTGGACAAAGATGACGATGACGCCCTGACACATTCTTATCAGAAGATGGTACAATGCACAAGCCGTATCTAGATATTTCTCATTTAAACGTCCTCACATATTGGATCAGATTTTCATATGCTTGTGTTTGTTGGACATGTCAATAAATGTTTGAACAAGATATATCGGAATCAAATATTTGGACATCAAGTTGTTGAGATATAGATTGGTAATATGTCTACTCCTACAAAAACTTGTATCATTACTATTCCAGACATATAAGTTACTTGTTAACTTGTATCAACATTTCTATCTGCTTATTGTCCCTTCCTATCCAGATATATTGTCTTACGCTTGTGTTTTGTGCTTGTTGGACATGTCAAACATGTCTCGACTGCCTTTGTCTAGACATACATATAAAATATTAAATAGCTGGACAATACACAATTATCTTGTATCGTCAATTATTCAGACATATATCAAATGTGTTATTCTTTTGCTACTTCGTTAACTTATCAACTCCAAAAAGTATTTAGATGTATCTATTGTATTTGATCAGATAATGTACAAAATTATTACAAAACACCCAAACATCTATGGAACCTCAAAACATTTAATCCAAACATGTACAACATCATAAAAAAATAAACTCATTTAGACACAACATGTGGTATACAAAGATGAACATTAAAAACATCAGATAAAATGTTATCACACAAAAACAGTAAACATATCAAAGTTCATAATACTAAACAAAATTTTGAAACAAATCTGGATATCTACATACCCACACATCCGGACATCAACGTATCAGATATCGAGATACCAAATACGTAGTTATTCCTGCTCTCACTCAACTTCTATCCAAAAAATAATAATGCAATTTTATCCCGAACATGTCTCACACCATTCAAGAGCAAAGGAGAACGCATAAGAAGAGAAGAGTGTGAGGAGATCGGAGGAGGATAATGCCAGAGGACGAAACCAGAGGAGGAGAATGCCGAAGGAGGACGAAGCTGGAGAAGAGAAGATACCAAAAGAGGAAGCCGAAAGAGGAGAAGGTCGGAGGAGGAAAGTGAGAGGACGCTGGAGGAGGACGAAAGTGGGAATAGAGGAAGAGGAGGGAGGGGACCGCCAAACAGCGGTTTCAGACCGCCAATTGGCGGTCTACAGGGTTTCGTTCACGTTGAGCTTTCGTGTGGGCTTTACTGGATGGCTTTGTTTATGTTTGATGCGTCTACTTCGGTTGCTGGAGCTCCGACCCGAATAAATTGCCAAAATACTCTCCATGATGATGTGAGTATTTTTATTTGCTCGTTGGTCCTTTGATCTTACATTCAGGTCATTCTCCCTTGCATCTTAGTCCTCAAGTCTCTCAACTCAGTCTTTTTTCCTGTTTTTAGGTCCTTTTATGCATCTTCTCTTCAAACCTATTTATTTCTGAAATTCAAACATAAAACTCGTTACGTAGCATTGTTTAGGTGAAAGATAATTGATATAAGACACAAATGAATGCATGAAATGATGTCAATCACGTATCCTTACGCTCGGTCGACCGTGCCGATTGCGAAGACACGTCCTGAAAATTTTCCGTCGAACCAAGTGTAACACGATCTCTGTCCGGTCGACCAATCTCAAAACGGTCTACCGTTTTGACCATATTTTACCTTTGTCAAATTTTGAATTTACATCCAACAAAATTTGATCTTTGGAGTTTTTAAAAAAATCATATATCATGTAATATATTATCATATGTAATGTCAAATCATCACACCCCATAACACATACATTTCATATGAATTTATTTTTGATTCTAACTATGTCATTTTTCACGACATATTGATTTTATAGATTCACCACATATATACTATTTCACATGAAACTCGATACATAATATGAACATAAAATCAAGCTTCTTGTGTTTCCAATTTTGTGGTGTGACCTATAGGAGGATCTAAATTATATTGACAATGATATTAAACACTTAATATCACAAACTATAAGTGGTATCTAGCTACACATTATAGTTACCCAATTAGCAAAGATGTCATGCTCACTCAAACTAAACGCAATCCATTTAGTGATGTAAGAACATCACTTGTGTCTATCTCTTGCCTCATGATATTAAGAATATTATACAAAGTAAAAATGTGTCACCTTTGTATTATATATTCATTTCTTGATTTCTCAAACTAATTATATATATGTAACTTAACACAAGTCATATTGTGCACATTATAATTTTACTTTATCAAGGAGCCCACTAATATCATCACTCAAATAAAGAGGGACAATGATAATCTTTTGACGAACTATCTTTCCAGCATAAGTTACGTTTAACCAACTATAAGTCATGTAACTTAACATTATGTGGTTGTCACTAACCTTCTTGTATATACAAGGTTCTTCCTTGCTTTGGACGAAGTGAATCTTTTTTACTTCCTCGTCAAAGCGTTTGTTCCAACTCCTTGATGTTTGTTTCAATCCATAAATGGATCTTTGAAGCTTGCATACTTTCTCGCTATTCTTTGGGTCTTCAAAACCTTGAGGTTGTACCATGTACACATTCTCCTCCAAGTTCCCATTAAGGAACGTCGTTTTGACATTCATTTGCGATATCTCATAATCATGAAATGCGGTAATAACGAGCATTATCCGAATAGACTTGAACATGACAACCGGTAAAAAAGCATAATCATAGTCAATTCCTTGAACTTGAGTGAAATCTTTTGTTACAAGCCTTGCTTTGTAGGTAGTCAAGTTCCCATCCATGTCCATCTTCCTCTTAAAGACTCATTTATTTTGAATGACCTTCTTCGCTTGAGGAAGGTCAACCAAGTTCCACACTTGATTATCATACATGGATTCTATTTCGGATTCCATGGCTTTGAACCATAGTTTGGAGTCCTCTCTTTCCATTGCTTCTTGAAAGGTCGAGGGATCATCGGTATCAAATACCATGATCTCATGAAGTCTCAAATACATATCAGGTTTCTTCCTTTCCCTTGTTGATCTTCTTAGTTCTTTTGGTTCTACGTGTACTACTCGAACTTATTCCACAATTTCTTGCGGAATCGGTTCGTGTTCGATTCTCGAACGTACACTAGGTTGGGATGATTGAGTTTCTCTCACAATTGCTTGTGAGGGTCTCTCACTCGCGCTCCCACTGACCAAAGGAATCTCGGTTGAGCTTTCATGATCTTGAATGTTTCCATTAATGTCATGATCTTGTAGAATATCCTTAGTTTCCTCAAGCACAATTCTACTATCACTACTTTTTATTCCTTCCATAAATTCTTTTTCTAGAAATACGGCACCCCTCTCTACAATCACTCAATTGGAGATGATATGTCAAAAGTAGTATCCTCTTGTCTCACGATGATAATCTATAAAGAAGCATTTATCCGTTTTTGGTTGAAGTTTGGTCGACATCAATCTCTTGATGTAGGTCTCACAACCCCAAATCTTGAGAAAGTTGAGCTTAGATATTTTACCACTGCATAGCTCATAAGATGTTTTCTTCACGGATTTGGATGGAACAATATTTAGTGTGTAACCCGCAATTTCTAGTGCATAACTCCAAAAGTAAAGCGACAATTCAGCTTGACTCATCATTGACCGAACCATGTCGAGCAATGTCTTATTCCTCCTTTCGGATACATCATTCCACTTAGGTGTACTGAGAGGGGTGAGTTGTGGTATAATACCACACTCCATTAGGAATGAGTCAAATTCTGTTAAGTATTCACCTCCACGATCCGTTCGTAGAGACTTGATTTTCTTGTTGAGTTGGTTCTCTACTTCATTCTTGAATTCTTTGAACTTGTCAAAGGACTCACTTTTGTTTCTCATTAGATAAATATAGCCATAACGACTATAGTCATCCGTGAACATAATGAAGTACCTAAAACTGTCTCTTGCACTTGTACTCATCGGACCACATACATCAGAATGTATCAATCTAATAAGTTACTCGCTCTAGGACCGTTCTTCTTGAAAGGCCTCTTGGTCATTTTGCCCATTAGGCAAGGTTCGCATGTCTCCAATGATTTAAAATCAAGTTGACCAAGAAGGTTAGCTTCTTGCAATTTATTGATGCATTTTTCATTTATGTGATCAAGACGATAGTGCTACAAGAGTGTATCATTCACGTGAGTAGTTTTAAGCCTTTTATTATTGATGTTTAAAATTTGTCTATTATTCAATTTAAACAAATAAAGATCATTCCTTACGAATGCATTTGCATAGAAAATTCCATTCTTCGATATAGACAAGCAAGAGTTTGAAATATTTATATTAAATTTTTTCCATATCCAAACATGATACAAAAATAATGTTCTTGTTAATCGAAGGCACATAATAGACGTTCTTCAACCATAAATTTAAACCAATAGATAATTGAAGCTCCACGGAACCTTGTGCAATCACAGCAACGCTTATACTATTTCCAACCTTCAAAGTCATCTTGTTCTTCACGAGTTCCTTCCTATGCTTTAGTAGCAGCACATTAGAAACTATGTTAGCACAAGATTCAATATCAATTACCCAATCATGGATAGACGTGGTTAAATTTATCTTAATAACAAATATACATTTGGCCTTTTTGGAGCGTTTATGTTCAATCACTCCAGTGTGAAGGTCTTCCTTGTACTTGGGGCAATTTGGCCGGATGTGTCCCTTTTCACCGCAGTAAAAGCACTCAGTGTTGGGAGTCGGAGATTTCGAAGAATTCCCCCTCGAGGTACTCACACCCGCACCTCCCACTCCTTTGCTCTTGATTGGCGTCTCTTTGGTGAATTTTCTTTTACCTTTGGTGATCTTCTTGCTCCCTCCATGGACGGCTAGGATGTTCTTGCCCCGATCCTTGCCTATGTCAACTTCAGTTGTTTTGAGAGCGTTGTGAAGTTCCTCAAAACTCACATCTTTCTCACGCACATGATAGTGCATAATGATGTCCTTGTAGGATGGGGCTAAAGATCCAAGAATCAAATCTTCCACAATGTCATCGGGCATTGGGGAAGAGAGCTTCGACAATTCCTCAAGGTATCCTTGCATCGTGAGAAAATGCATAGATACCGATGTTCCCTCCGCCATGTGGCACCTTGTGAGTGCGATGATGGTCTTATAACGCTCTTTTCTAGCACTATCCATGAACATCGTTGTTAGAACTTCCATGGTCTTCTTGGGTTTTGATTCCAAGTATTTTGCTTGAAGCGAGTCACCCATAGAGACCAAAATAGACCGTGAACTTTGTTCTCTTGGTCTTCCCACTTGGCTTTAGTCTCTCTCTCTCTATCGGTTGCCTTCTTATTTAATTTTGAGATTTCACCATCCAAAATATGAGATAATTTCTCAAACTTTAACACAATATTGAGCTTGAGTTTCCAGCTTATTAAGTTTGAGTCATCATTTGCCAAAAGATTTTTCAATCATAGATCGCACAATAGGTTGGATATTCGACATTTCTACAAAATAAATGTATACATGAGATTTAATGTAAATTTTATGTTTGGAAATCAATACCGCAAATAAACATGTCTATAAATGCAGTAATTCAAGATCCTATCAATTATAATATAAACTAGCTAAGGACTAACAGATAGATTATAAAATCAAGGCAAGAAAATATTTTCTAATCATAACCATTTCGAAATATTAAAATATTTGCATTTTCAAACTCTTGTCGTTTTAATTGAGAGGGAATTCGACCAATCCCCCCAAGAAAACTCTTTTTTCTCAAAACTGAGCTAGGGCTCCGGGTCTTGTTAAGAAAATTTATTTCATTTGATATGAGATACGTTTATCCATTGTATTTAAAAATAAATAAACTTGATGTTCGCTAAGGGTGAAACGCACCTTGTACATCTATTTATGGCACAACAACATACAACCGTATATCTCCCACCATTCCTAAAGATGGAGGAAATTATCTCCCGTTAAGGGCGAGCAAAATATCCCTCAATCGATGACTGCTAGTGGATGAAATAAGAAAGAAAATACTATCAATTTTTGGTTGGACAATTTAAATATTTATATGTGATTTTAGAATTTAAGTGATCATGCATATTTATCATCTATACACATCCTAACATTCATTTACACAATCATATACATGTCAAGCACACAAACATAAATATATTCATTCACACATATATCGGTGTGAGTTTATATGTTCCCACGTCCTTGACTCTTGTACTTCCTCAACATCTTCTCTGTGAACTTCTCTTGCACCATGGATGTAGATATTTGAAAAATATAAACATGCATCTCTCAATTTTCAAAATTGTCTAGTGCAAGTCCTATGTAAAAACTCTCTCATATGCATGCATATACATAGAAATATAGATTTGGCTTTTACATATACATAAGCCTTTGTGATTGAATAATAACATACACATTCATTCATTCATCAACACATGGCTTTGTCGGAACATACAAACTCACATATCCCTGTAAAAGAGAACTCGAGCAACGCATGTACATATACTATAAATTACTCGATTTACTTTATCCTTCGTCTCCAAATTAAACAATTCCAAAATCATTTGAAATCCAATAAAAATGATTTTGCACATCCATAGTTCAAAATACAAAACATTTGAACTGTTGTTTATCCGATTTCCAAAAATAAATTTTAAGGAAAGATAAACATATGTCTTTTTCGTTTTGTCAATTTCTTATAAAATAATCATTTAATTAAAAAATATATATTAGACATAAGTCTAAATATTAATTCGAAAATTCACATGATCTGTTTCAAAATATATAAAACTATCAAAAGAATTAATTAGAATTAAATCAACAAAACTGCTGGAAAACTAAAAAAGACATAAAACTCGAATTGTTTCGATTAGAGATGACAAACTAAAGTTAATTTTATAGTCTAATCATTGAAAATATGAACTAAAAGTTCTAATACCATTGTAGAATTTCGTGCCCCTATGTATATGTATATTTTAAAAAAATTATACGAGCATACATGATCGATTTCATATTTTCAGTAATTTTTATGTACATCGGTATGTGTTTATTCTAATTGTTGGCTTTTTGCCCTTAATCTTATGTTTTGATGATTTAATCAACCGAATCCTAATTAGAGTAGCACACACTATGCATTGCATATATATTGTATTGTGTTAACCTCTACAGGTGATCAAGACTCAAGAAAGAAGGAAATGAAGTCAAGACATGTAATTAAAGCTAAATCGAAGACATGTAATCTTGATTTCTTTTGAGTCTTAGGAACAAAGTGTAATTGAGCATACTTGAGCTAAAATCAACTTAATCACACACTAGGTTCCCTATAGAAGTCACACACGAAATTTCACATTATTTGGACTTCAATAGATCACCCAAACTTAGATCGGAAAACACTAAATCTGAACCCTAACTGTCTGCCCACATTCGGTCGACCGCAACATGCCGTTCGGTCGACCGGATGATCAAGTTATCCAGTTTGTGTTTCCCTGTCTAGTTTCGGTCGACCGCACCATATCTTTCGGTCGACCGTTTGAACTTACTGTTCCGACCGTTATTCTTGTCGTATATGCCCAACGGTCGTATTCATATTAAAACTATATACACCTCCATATACTTAACCAAACGGTCGAACCATGTGCCAAGTTCGGTCGACCGTTTAACCTTGTCAAAAATTCCCTGCTATCGGTCGATACGATTTCGTTCGACCGATCCAATTTTCCCTCTACCGAAACACTTATTCGGTCGACCGGTAACCATGTTCGGTCGACCGTGTTCTTAATAGACTTAAGTGTTCGGTCGATCTATTCATATTTCGGTCGACCGTATCCCTATCGAACCCAAGCGTTCGGTCGACCGTTGCACCTTTTCGGTCGACCGTTTCTGGACAGATTTGCAGCCCGATTTTCTGCTTTGTGTTCTTTGCACAATATCCAACCAAATCTTGTCCCAACGGATCTATTCTCTCTAATGCTTATAAATAGAGTTGTAAAACACATTTTAACACAACTCTCCCACTACAAACTTGTCCCAAACTTTAGAGAGAATCCAAAACACTCAAAGCTACAAACCTTCCACACTTAGTGATCATTTCTTCATCCTACTCAAGTGTGCTCAAAGTTTAGAGAGTGTTGTTCCACTCAAGTTCTCAATTGTTGTAAAAGGAAGCAAGGACTTCGGTGAAAGCCCGAAGTGTCCCTCTCGGATTGTGAGAGGAAGATTCCAAGCTCGGCGAGGGTTGTTCGCGAGTTTGACGGTTGTAAGGCGTTGTCTCCCGGCCCGGAACGGGGAGCGGATAGTGAAGTCGTAGGCGGAGCTCGGTGATCCGAGCGGAGCTTGCAAGAGAGGATTAGGACCCGGGTGGGGTGCCGAACCTCTATAAAAATCGACCCGACTTCTTGTGGTTTGCATATTTCCTACACTTGCTTGTTTTGTTTTAAATTTCCGCTACGCATATCGATTGCTTAAACAAGTAGGTGATTAGATTAAAAAGTGATTAGTGAACCCATAACCCACACGATCCTACATTTGGTATCAGAGCCTCGTTCGTTAATTTTGTTCTTAACCGATAAATTAACATGACTCTTAATGCATCCACACCTCTAGAATCTTGTAAACCACCATATTTTGATGGAAATAATTTTGTTTCATGGAAATCTAAAATGTCATCATTTATTTAATCCATGAATGCTAACTTGTGGTTTATGATTCAAACTCCATATGAATCACCTAGATATCATATTAGTAAATGGAGTTTAGAAGATGAGAAAAATGCATCCCTAAATGCAAAAGCTATGAATGTCTTATTTTGTGCATTAGGAGATGAACATTTTAATCTTGTTTGCTCATGTGATAGTGCTCATCATATATGGCAAACATTAGAAAAGAATTTTGGTGAAGGAGATTCACCAACCGGGAAAAAGGGAGAAGCCACTCCAATGGATGTAGCTCAAATTAGATGTGAAGAAATCAATTCAACATCTTGTTCAACATCAAGCTCATCCGATGGAGAAAGTGAAGATGAGGTATCTTCTAGTCACTCTTCAAGTTGTAGTTCAAGTGGAAAATCATCGCATTCACATAAACTACAAAATGCATTTCTGAAAATGGTAGAAAAATGTAAAGAGCTTCATGAATCAAATAAATTAGCAAACAAGCAAATAGATGAGCTTAAATGTCAAAATGCATCTATATTAGATGATAAAGTTGATTTGCTTGCTAAAATTGATGCTCTTACTTTAGAAAATGCATGCTTGAAGAATGAGTGCTTAAATGATAAATCTACCTCATCTAATGCAATTGAAAGTCATATGCTTGAAAATGACAAAATTGACTTGCTAAAGAAACTAGATAAATCATATCTTGAAAGCAAGCAAACTTTAAATGACTTAAATTGCATGAATGAAAAAGTTGCAAATTTAGAGATTCACATGCTTAACATGAATGAAAAGCATAATTCTATGATTAAAAATCTAAATTGCTTAAATGAATCTCTAGCAACTAAAAACAGTGAACTTAATGTCTTAAATGAAAATTTGTCAAATAAATTGCATAAGTTCACACATGGCAATAAAAACAATTTTTATGTTAAAAACTTTCCTATTCAAATTAATGTTAAACATAATTTTGCCATGAAAAAGAAAGTAAGTGTAGAGGTACCAAAATCAACTTGGATTTGGGTACCAAAAGCTAAACTTAATGGACCCAAGCAAAAATGGGTACCAAAATCTACACTTGTAGGAGCTTGAGGAAGAGATTGGTGGTGACCGGGTGAGCCAAAGCGTCGAATTCGAATCCGGTTGCATCACCAAATCAAGATTGGAGCTATTCAAGATTCAAGTTTGGTATAAAAATTTCTATCTCTAAAATTTCTGAAAAATAGCTCTAATCTAGTTAATATGCTTAATTGTCATATCCTTAGAGTTTAATTCATTGCAAACCATATACCCTATTCATTGCAAATCATTTATCACATCCATTGATTTTAAATGTCAATTCTAAATGGATGTTAGAATAAGGCTTAAGAAGAAACGTAATTGAACTTAAATTTCTTCATACTCATTGTTTCAATTTAGCCTTATTGATAGGGGGAGCTTAAATGTTATATCTTTTAATTAGAGTAATGAAGTGCAAAATTTAGGGGGAGCAACTTCATTACAAGACATCCACATTCTATGCTTAAAGTCTTAAATAATTATTATTTTTGATGGATGTCAAAGGGGGAGAGATAATTAAGGGGGTAACTTGAAAAACTTGATAAAACTTGAACAAAAACTATGCACATCCATAGGGGGAGCATCTATATGCATAGTTTACATATAAAATTTTCAAGTATTAAGATATCGGTTGCCATCATCAAAAAGGGGGAGATTGTTGGCTTTTTGCCCTTAATCTTATGTTTTGATGATTTAATCAACCGAATCCTAATTAGAGTAGCACACACTATGCATTGCATATATATTGTATTGTGTTAACCTCTACAGGTGATCAAGACTCAAGAAAGAAGGAAATGAAGTCAAGACATGTAATTAAAGCTAAATCGAAGACATGTAATCTTGATTTCTTTTGAGTCTTAGGAACAAAGTGTAATTGAGCATACTTGAGCTAAAATCAACTTAATCACACACTAGGTTCCCTATAGAAGTCACACACGAAATTTCACATTATTTGGACTTCAATAGATCACCCAAACTTAGATCGGAAAACACTAAATCTGAACCCTAACTGTCTGCCCACATTCGGTCGACCGCAACATGCCGTTCGGTCGACCGGATGATCAAGTTATCCAGTTTGTGTTTCCCTGTCTAGTTTCGGTCGACCGCACCATATCTTTCGGTCGACCGTTTGAACTTACTGTTCCGACCGTTATTCTTGTCGTATATGCCCAACGGTCGTATTCATATTAAAACTATATACACCTCCATATACTTAACCAAACGGTCGAACCATGTGCCAAGTTCGGTCGACCGTTTAACCTTGTCAAAAATTCCCTGCTATCGGTCGATACGATTTCGTTCGACCGATCCAATTTTCCCTCTACCGAAACACTTATTCGGTCGACCGGTAACCATGTTCGGTCGACCGTGTTCTTAATAGACTTAAGTGTTCGGTCGATCTATTCATATTTCGGTCGACCGTATCCCTATCGAACCCAAGCGTTCGGTCGACCGTTGCACCTTTTCGGTCGACCGTTTCTGGACAGATTTGCAGCCCGATTTTCTGCTTTGTGTTCTTTGCACAATATCCAACCAAATCTTGTCCCAACGGATCTATTCTCTCTAATGCTTATAAATAGAGTTGTAAAACACATTTTAACACAACTCTCCCACTACAAACTTGTCCCAAACTTTAGAGAGAATCCAAAACACTCAAAGCTACAAACCTTCCACACTTAGTGATCATTTCTTCATCCTACTCAAGTGTGCTCAAAGTTTAGAGAGTGTTGTTCCACTCAAGTTCTCAATTGTTGTAAAAGGAAGCAAGGACTTCGGTGAAAGCCCGAAGTGTCCCTCTCGGATTGTGAGAGGAAGATTCCAAGCTCGGCGAGGGTTGTTCGCGAGTTTGACGGTTGTAAGGCGTTGTCTCCCGGCCCGGAACGGGGAGCGGATAGTGAAGTCGTAGGCGGAGCTCGGTGATCCGAGCGGAGCTTGCAAGAGAGGATTAGGACCCGGGTGGGGTGCCGAACCTCTATAAAAATCGACCCGACTTCTTGTGGTTTGCATATTTCCTACACTTGCTTGTTTTGTTTTAAATTTCCGCTACGCATATCGATTGCTTAAACAAGTAGGTGATTAGATTAAAAAGTGATTAGTGAACCCATAACCCACACGATCCTACACTAATATCATGCAATACTACATATATTAAAATAAACAAACAAGGATCATACACAAAATGTTCTCTAAAACCTTTTCGAAGATCCGGAGTTCCGTTGCCCGTCGAATCGCCCGTCGATTGGCCTTCAAGTGTTCACCAAACTCTAAACAAGATTAGAGAGAAAAGGAGGTAGCAAATCAATCTCTAATTAAGTTTAGAATCTAGCTAATAACCCCTTTAAAGCTTCACGAGAAATAATCTCCAAAATCTCAAAGTAATTAAGAGCGATTCGTGGTGATTAATGGCGAGATTATGGAGAGAGAGTATTCGCAATAATTCTTATGAAACAAGTAGGGTGAGAGTATTAGTGCACCACTTGTGTTCGTCTCTTGCCTCATGATGTTAAGAATATATACAAAGTAGAAATGTGTTACATTTGTATTATATTCATTTCTTGATCTCTTTAAGCTAATTATAACTATGTAACTTAACTCAAGTTACATTGTGCATAGGCCTGGCAATTTGACACGAAACACGATAACACGACACGAAAAATCCGTGTCTGGGTTCACTGATTTCGTGTTTCTTGTTCGTGTAGTCGGTACACGAATTTGTTTTCGTGTCGGGTTCGTGTTTGACTAGTCGGGTACCCGAAAGTACATACATGATAACATAATTATACCACAATTATCATACAACAACCCATGGTGGTTAAGTGGTAACATACTCAATGCCTATCTCTAAAGGACTCAGGTTCGATTTTTGCATACCCTTCTAACTTTTTACATTTAATTTTTTATCTAAAAAAAAGTCCCTCACGGGATTCAATCCTGCAGTGTGTGGCACAGTAAAGATGTGCTTATCCATCCTACCAACCTGCATCTAATTTTCTTGAATCTTCTATTGGATATATATTCCGGTATTAATGGGATTGAAGTGTGGAAACTTCTTTAGTCCCACATCGGATACACTCAACTCTTGTGGCTATATAATCTGATCACAGCCACAAGAGTTGATCAAAGTCTTTGGCTTTAGTGCTTCGTTTAGAAGTCATGCCATCTAAGCTTAATCAAGTGGATTTGTGTTTCTACTAACATGAATTCAATACTTGGTTATTGAAGTTTAATAAAAAAATTGTGTTATTTCGTGTTGTGTCGTGTTAACACGAAATTGGGTCGGGTCGTGTTCGTGTAGCAAACATTGGTACACGAATTAATTTCGTGTCGTGTTCGTGTATGGTCATAGTAACTAATATACACAAAAAACATGACACGAAAGTATACGACACACGATTGCCAGGCCTGATTGTGCACCCAATTAAGAGGGACAATGATTAAACACTTCTTGAGTGAAAAGATATAAGTCTCATATCTTAGGATTCAAGACATAGTAAAACATTAATGACACGTAACACAATTTCATAATGTTTTACTTGTTAGGTCTATTCAATATATAAAAGTAATATTTTCCTCTTTTATATACTCATGTCGTCAAATTTTTGTAGAGCTACAATAATCGATGACCAACACGATAATCTTATCTCGGTAATTGATACTCCATGTTGATTACTATGATTGTGAATAACTTTTGATTTATGTAGACTATTATCTTTTAGAGTTCTACGGTTAATGACCAAGAATATTTTCCTTAACACTTCCAAAAGACGAATACATGAATCAATGAACAAAATATTTGCACATTCAATTCATAATAATTGACATATAAAAAAATACTTTTATGACACATTCCTTTCAATCTCCCACTTGTTATCAAAGTTTTCTTTCACATACATTCTCATTGTATAAAACAGCAATAACTAGGGTAACCCTCTCTAATCACTCATCAAGTCAATCCACATGGTTCATCAGACCCATGGACTCGAAATACATTTTACCCTTGACTTGGGATAAGGGTTTGCTATCGTACTCAATTTTGGGATTTCACCATACAAAATGTGAGATAGTTTCTCAATCTTTAACACGGTGTTGAGCTTGAGTTGCTAGCTTATGAAGTTGGAGTCATCATTTGTTAAATGATGTTTTTCAATTATAGATCACACAATAGGTTGAATATTCAATATTTTCCAATCATAATCATTTTGATATTTTGCAAACTTTTGCATTTTCAAACTCTTATGAGTCTTGTCATTTTAATTAAGAGGGAATTTGATCAATCCTCCTAAAGAAAACTCTTTTTCTCAAAACCGAGCGAGGACTCCGGGTCTTGTTAAGAAAACTTATTTTATTTGATACGAGATACGTTTATTCATTGTATTCACAAAAAATACACTCGATGTCCACTCAGGGTGAATCTCACCTCGTGCATTTTTTTATGGTACAACAATAGATAACCTTGTATATTCCACTATTTCCAAAGATGGAGGAAGCTATCTCCCGCTAAAGACGGACAGAATATCCCTCGATCGATGTCTACTAGTTGATGAAATAAGAAAGAAAAATATTCTTAATTTTTGGTTGGACAATTAAACATTTATATGTGATTTTAGTATTTAGGTAATCATGCATATTTAATATCTACACACATCCTAATATTCATTCACACAATCACATACATGTCAAGCACACAAACATAAATTAAATTCATTCACGTAAATATTAGTGTGAGTTTATATGTTCCCGCATCCTTGACCTTTGTGCCTTCTCCGTGACTTCCTCTTGCATCATGGATGTAAATATTGCAAAATATAAACATGCATCTCACAATTTTGAAATTGTCTAGTTCAAGTCTTATGTAAAATCCTCTCATATGAATGCATATACTTAGATAATTGACTTTTACACACATAAGTCCCTGTGATTGAATAAAAATAAAAACATACAAACTCACTTGTTTCTGCAAAAGAGAACTCGTGCAACACATGTACATATACTATATGTTACATGATTTAGTTTATCCTTCATCTCTTAATCAAACAATTCCAAAATCATTTGAAATCCATTAAAAATTATTTGTGCATCCATAGTTCAAAATATAAATCATTTGAACCACAGTTTATTTAAGTTCGCAAAAGAAAAACTTTAAATAAACTCATTTGTCTCTTTCGATTTGTCGATTCATTGTAAAATAATCATTTAACATAAACGAAAATTTTACGCAATTAGACAGAAGTCTAAATATTAATTCTAACATTCATCTGACATGTTTTAAAACAATAAAAACTATCGAAAGAATCAATTAGAATTAAATCAACAAAACTATCGAAAAACTTGAAAAAGACATCAAACTTGAATTGATTCGATTGGAGATGGTAAACTAAAATTAATTATATAGTCTAATAATTGAATATGGACTTAATGCTCTGATACCAGTGTAGGATTTCGTGCCCCTATGTATGTATATATTTTTTCAAACTTTATACATGAATGTAGGATCGGTTATCATATTTTCGATGATTTCATGTACATTATTCTATATATTATTTTAATACATAGTAATTTGCATATATATTAAAATAAATAGAATGATTATTCTTAGTAATTTACATAGTTGTTTTTCCGGTACGATTATTCTTAGTTTAGAGCATTTAGTGATTAGATTGATTAAGCCATAAAGATCCAACATATCACCCACCTCCATAATTTAGGGATCCATGGGATCATAGGTGAGTTGGGGGAGTTTGGGAGAGGGACAGACATCAACGGCGACGGTGGTCGGGCCGACCGCACGCGGGCTAGTGGCCTGACCAACAACATGCGGGTTGGTATCGCGTATGGCCCTGCGGGACCGCGTCACTGTGGTGGTGGCGTGGCCGTCTTGCCACTGCTTCAAGCCGTGCAGCGGCTAGCCGACGGTTGGTCAAGTTGACTGGCTGAGGATCGTCGGGGAGTGGCGACGCTATCAAGGCTGGCTGCGTTAGGGTTTGGTTAGGTTTATGTTGGGTATTTTATAATGTGGTCCCTGTAATTTTATTTTATTTTGGTTAATTAAAAATTAATTGGCTTGATTCCGGAAAAACCCTAGATTATCGTGTTTTGTATAATAATAATTAATTGAGATAATTTCAGAATCACCCTGGATTTTGTAAAATTGTAGGAAATAACTTAATTTAGGGAAAATTGCCTCCATTTTCCTTGGATTTCCAGGTTTTTGTAGTAAACAATATTAATTGGGAAATTTACTGTTTTTCCCTGAACTTATGGAATTGGTAAGAAAACTTTAGTGAAATTACACTTATATCCATGTGTCTCTTAAATTGTGAGTTTCGAGCTATAGTTTCATTATGATGCTTTACGATTCTCTAGTTATGTTTATGTATATTGCTATATGATTCGTTATTGCCTTTTTCTGAAACTTATGATATTAGAATATATGATTTGTCTAGGTTGTATAACCCGTACTTTTGGGGTAAAGTGTGTTCCCCTTGTCTTGTGTGATCTATTGAGAACCGGTTGTGCGTGTGCAGATTGGACGCAGTAAGCGGCTAGAGGCAACTTGGGCTTGGGACGCGAGGACTAGATTTGTGTGCTCATTTGATGTAATCCTTTCATCTATTAGTATTGATGTAGTAGGATTTCAGAGTTCTTGTATTTTTCTTCCACTTGTACCCTGATATTGACATTATGTTTTTAATTGAGGTATCGATTTGACTATTTTCGTTAATGTCTGTTTTTTCTTATTTATAGTTTGTATTTCATTGTTGTGTCCGGAGTACGGATTATGGACGTTACAATAAGATACTCAAACACATGTAAAAATACATGTAAAATTAAAAGCTTAATACGAATTTTAGATGTTCAATTAACCTGCAATAATTTAAGTCCCAACGAAAGCCGTTTTCCTTGTGCTATGGTCTCCTTAACTTCACTACTCATGTAAATGCAAAAAACATCCAAGAATCATTAGTGGCATGACTGGTATCACTTGACCACAAGAATTAAATCAAGAAGATTAGTTGGTATCAAGTAGAACAAGGGACGATTACTATTGACCCTTAATGAATTAATTATCGAAACTTACCGCAGCATGTAGATTCTTAGTTTTGGATGATGTGGAGGATGACAGGTTAAAATTGTCTTCAAGCATAGGCTCTGTTAAAGGACTTTGAGTTTGCGTTGAAAATGAGCCAGGTATACGACTAGGACTCGTTGTTAAATTTCTAGGTGACGTGAAGAAAAAAATCGAAAATTTTAAATTCTAAAGAATTTATTTTAGCACATTCAACTAAACTGGAAAAAAAATCTACTTATCATTGTTACCTAATGTAAAATTAAAACCCAAAATAATTACATGAAATAAAGTACTCGAGGCTTGGCAGTAATCGGAGAGCTTGGTTCTTGGTGCTTGTTCTCGACATCTTCACACAATAATTTCTAAGTTGGTTTGGTTCCATAAGATTTTCAGAATCCTACACACAGAACAACAATTATTTAGATGCAAACTATGATATAATGATAAGCATGAATAATAATCACATTGCTTGTATTAACAAAATGAAGCAAAACATAAACCAAAAATCTTCTCCACCAAAAATAAAGGGAACTACTAAACGTCGCCCCAAAACTACTTAAATTGCCCCTTGAAATTACCAAATTGCCCTTAACAATATATTTAATACTCATATCGTCCCGTGTCTTTAAACAATGTTTTTGACTCAGTTTTACTAACATTCCTAGTACCAACACCACGAAAATGTCTAGTGAAACACCTAGATCATGCGAATTAACGGAGACGGATTTTTTTTTCCGACTCGGACGTATGGCTAAGACGCCTGCACCATCGTGGAGGCGTCTGGCTAAGACGCCTCCACCATGGTTGAGGCGTCTTATCCAGACGCCTCCACGATGGTCCAGGCGTCTTAGCGTCTTAGCTAGACGTCCCGTTTTTTTTAATTTTTTTGTCAAATTAAAATTATACAGTGTGTTATCTCAAATTATTTGCTGTTTCTTTGCAAGTTTTCGGTGGTAACCGGTCGGATTACAATGAGTTTTTTTGCAAGTGATGAAGATTCAAAAAAATTCCAGATCCAACATTTTTTAAGTTCCAAAATCCCCCGGTGGTAAAACATCCTGACTTACAAATACCACCTCGACAGGTCGTTCGGGGGTCTCGCTCACCGGTGAGCGAGCGGCATTCTACCTCGCCGGTGAGGTGGCGGGGGTGGCAAGGGGGCAGCGCCCCCTGGAAATTTTTTGGATTTTGAAATTGTTGGATCTGGAAATTTTTGAATTTTCGGTGTACCGAAGGGGTATCGGTCATCCGAATATAGTAATTATTAACTTATTAATTAATTAATTTAACAATTATCTAAATTTATAATCAATTATCTTTTAAAAAAAATAAAAAAAATAAAAAATTACGGACGTCCGACGGAGCCGCCCCCACGTAAGAGGGGGCGTCTGACTAAGACGCCTCCCCCATTGGGGAGGCGTCTTACACAGACGCTTGTCCCAAGGGCGGAGCGTCTGGGTAAAACGCCTACCCGATGGGTAAGGCGTCTGGGTAAAACGCCTCCCCCATGGGGAGGCGTCTTAGCCAGACGCCCCCTCCTACGTGGGGGCGGCTCCGTCGGACGCCCGCAATTTTTTATTATTTTTTTATTAAAAAGATGTTAGATATTTTACCAGATTCGAGTACACTGGGGCGTTCGTTGGTTCATTACTGACCTCCAAAACATTATTTTTTATGATTATAAGAGGAATATGAAGAGAGATGTGTGATAGGAGGGTAAAATGTCGCGTTATAGCAGTAGAAATGAGAGAAGGACAAAATGGTAATTTCAAGGGGCGATTTAAGTAATTTTGGGGCGATGTTTAGCAATTCAGAAAATAAATGATTGAATAAATCAAAATCCCCAAAAACCTCCAATTGCAAACTCCAAACCCAACTCTGGATGACGAGATCTCCACTAAATCCAAAGAGCAAGAAAAGTAAGAAGGTGTTAGGATCGACGGTCTAGATGCGGAATTAAAACGATAATTAGGGATTAAAAAAGAACGTGCAAACCATAATTTGATGTCAGATTCAGAGAGATTTGGAACTGCACCTGGTCCTAGACCGGTCCACTCAATCCTTTGAGTCACGCTTACGGTTCGACTATGTGATCTCTGTTCTGGGCCAAGATCAACGTTGTTTACAAACACCAAGTCTCGCGAACAACCTCGTCTTGCTCGAGTCTCCTCTCACAACCCGAAAGTGAGCTTACTCGAAGCTTTACAACACTTGCTGATTTTTTTATATGGAAGTTAGAATCATAATCTAAACACTCCATACTTGAGCACACTTGGACATTGATATAGAATTGATATGCAAGTTGTGAAGTTTGGCTTTGAGTGTAGAAAGATGACAGGTTGAAGATGTAACGAGTTTGACACTAAAATATGGATCAATAGGGAGTGTTGAAGAAGTTCAAAGCAAAGATATGAAATCCTATTTATTATCTTTCAAGCTCTACTAGACATTTGGGAGTTGGTGAGATATGGACCAACGAGAAGCAAGAATGTACTTTAAGCTCGGGCACATTTATAGGCAGGTTTGGTCGACCGTTTAAGGATTTATAGTTTGAAACGAGATAGTTGGCTTGGTCAGAATGAAGCATTCGGTTGGCCGAATGGGATTCAGATCACCGCTTACCAACTTCCAGTAACTTTTTCTAATTCGACCTATTTAAGTTCAATTCACCGTTCCAATGTGAACAATAGTAATAGGTCAGACTCGGATTACACAAGTTCGGTTGACCACAGACTATTCGGATGACCGAACTATGCGTGGGTTTTGCACAGACAGTTATGACTCAAATATTCGTTGAATACAATAGTCTTATGTCACGTGTAAAGAGTCGTTGCATGCCAAAGGCCAAGGAGAAATTGGTTGACGATAGGAGTTTGGTCGTCCAAAATATGGACAAATCAATTGGGCTTTAAGGCAAAATTCAAATACTGCCGTTGGAGTAAAATCCAAAACCGGTCCAAGACACTTTGGTCGAACGGATGGATTTTGGTCGTTCGACTAGACAATTCCAGATAGCAACCTAACGTCTACTGATGAAATGATTTCGGTTGTCCATTAGGGGTTCAGTTGACCGAACTTGATCGGGACTGAATCCTAGTTTACATTTAATCCTATGGACTTAATAAATGGAAAATTACAAGTCTTGGTCCAAAGCTTTGATTACAAGTCTTGAGTCTTGATATCTTTGTCACAATGCTCATTCTCTTGATTATCTTGATCGACTTATTAAGATGATTGCGAGTATACAAGTATGTATGCAATGCATGTAATCGTGTTTGCTCACTTTGATTGATTAGGTTGATTGATTAATATTAGTTTGATTAATCATTAAAATCAATATAGATTAATGTCTAAAAGCCAACCAAAAGGCTCAAAGGTTTGGTGGGTTGGGCGACCAAACTTTTGACCATGACGACGACCCCGACGACGGGGGTGGGCGAAACATGCGTAATGTTATCTGAACCTGGATGGTCGTAGTGGTGCGAGCCAAGCTCCTACTCCTTTCCTCCACCACTCCCATCCTGGATTCCTTCCTCGAGGTTCTCCCACGTTGACCCTTCCCCCCAAAGTCATGATCCAACTCAGGGGGCATTACGGTTGGCGTTGGGATCAGTTGTAAACTAATGGGTTTGTGCATCAGATTCCAAGGAAAATAAAGCAAATTCCCTTTGACCATGAATTTCCCTAATGTTTGTGTCATGCAAGGGAAAAGAAAAGATTTTCTCCTAGATTCCCAAGTATAAAAGACTCTTACCTCTCTATTTTCTCACCCCCTTGAGAAAGTGAGAGAAAACCTCAATCTTGCAACTCCAACCCCATTTCCACTCCTCTAGCGACGTCCCTTATCCTCTTTGGCCACCTCTGGAGACACCCCCTCCGACCACCTACTTCTTGTGCATAAACACTTGAGGTACCCAGAAAAGACGTAGTCGAAGGTGGCTGGACAATCTCGTCCCTCCGCAAGACAAACCCATCCCTAGACTTAGCTAGCCAGCACACAATAGAATTTTAATTTGATCAAATTCCAGTTACAGGCACAAACAACAGAATTTGGTCAAACAGAATTTTATTTCTGCTGAATTCTACTTTCTATTTGACTCTCAGAATCCACTTTACACATGCTTCTTGTGCTCAAACACTCCTTAGGCCTTAGAATGAGTATGGAAGAGAAATGAGTTAGATTGAAAATAATGTTTTGGTTTTGAGATGTTGGGAGGGGTAAAACGGGAAGATTTAGTATTAGTAAATAAGCCTTGAGATAATCTATGATTAAACATAAAGTTGAAAAGTCAACATCTCTATGATTGAAGTGGACAAGGGTTTATGACATTGAATTAATGTTCCCTGAAATTTATTTATTTATTAATTTTTTTTGATTTAGTACATAACTAAATGAATATAGTGGTTTAGTTGAAATAAATAAGGAATTTGTTTTCAAAATAATCACCCAAAAAAAGAAAATTTGAAGAATATGCACCTTAGAAACTTATTTGGCAATCTATGCACATTAAAAACGACACCTCAGATGTCATTTTCATTAAATAAAAATAGCATTGTAGATGTCATTAAAGTTGGACAGGATTCTGGACATTATGGACTCGACACTGGTGATGCCATTTTTATTCATAGGTAAAAACGACTTCTGAGTCATTTTTGCCTAAGGCTAAAAACGGTAGCACATCCATTTTCTCCACTTCTTCCAAAAATGGTTCTAAAAATTCTTCTCCCCCTCTCTCTGCCGATTTCATTGATTTGAAGGTATAGTTAGATTTTTGTTAAAGTTTTGCTTGATTAGTTTGTATTTGTGTGGATTTGATTGGTTTGGATTTGTGTGGATTGGTTTGGTTTGGAGTTATTGGTGTTTGTTTGATGAGATTAGATTGTTTTGATTTGAAATTGAGTTGATTGAAAATGTATTGAACTCTAAATAATTATATAATGTTTGAAATTGGTTTGACTATCAATAATGTACTTTATGTTTAGATTCGACTTGGTTTGAAATTGGGTTTATTGATAATAATGTATTGAACTGTAAATGTAAGTAATTATATAATGTTTGAAATTTGGTTGATTGAGAATAGTGTATTAAACTCTAAATAATATAGAATTTTATGATTTGTTTATATATTTTATGATTTTTTTTATTTTTAGAATTCGACTCGGTTATATATATGCTTGTTACGTAGATAAGTAAGAAATATAGATTTGTTTGTACGAAATTGGTTTGGATTATTTTATTTAAATCCAAGACCAACTCATGTTTTTTGGTTTATTTTGTTTCAATAGTTGAAAAATGTTAAATTCACATGATTCTCATGGTCATGTGGACCATTCAGTCCTAGTACTATAGAAAGATCAGATCATCTTCGATTCTTGAAAATGTAAGTGTTTCAGTTTTCAATTTAAAAATTCTATGTATTGGTTTATATTAGATCTTAAGTAATTGATTATCTTTTTTAGGAGCAATTGACAGATATTAAGTGTGTGAGCACACCATTCAGTTCAACGTGTGGAATGTGGATGATGGAAGGGTGTGAGATTTGTTAGAGATTGCTGGATTTGGTGTCGTGTCTCGTTTGCAACGGCTGCAATTGGATTGGAATCTAATCCATGCTGTTGTGGATGTTGGATTTTTGGCTAATGATTGCTTATCCGTTTTGATGATTAATCAACATATAACTTAAACATATGTCATTCGTTCATATCACTCTTGCACAATACATATATCATTTTGTACTAACATTTCAGGTGACAAGTTTAACGAGAAATGAAGTTGAAGAGTAGATAGGTTTACATTATTGTCATTAGGATTTAAATGTAACTTGAGCACTTAAATCTTGATGCATTGCATATCATGACTCTTTAGGATTCCATAGAAGTAGAACTAAACCTTCAAATTCCATACAAAACTTCTTTAGAAATCAATCAAACCATATCCAGGATTTCTGCACTCAACCGGTCGACCGGTCGACCATTAGGTTCGACCGTTTAATCTAAAAACTGTTTTCTGAACCTTTTTCAGTCGACCGAACTGTGTTCTGGTTCGACCGTTTCATTAGAGTAACTTAAGGCATTTTGGTCGACCAATCAACTGTTCATACGTGCTGGAAGACACGTGCCTTAGTGCAAACCGGTCGACCGAAAGTCCTTTTCAGTTCGACCGTTTGATTTCTATTTTTGTCTTCTTTTGTGACCGTTATACTTGTCGTATTATACAACGGTCGTATACACATACTTTCACCTACCCTCAAATACATAGCTTACCGGTCGAACAATTCGTATTTACCGGTCGACCGTTTGACCATTGATCTTTCGTATCATGCTTCCTGTTATCGGTCGATACCACCTTGGTTCGACCGAACACACTTTGTCTCTACCGAACTTTACACATCGGTCGAACGTTTCCAAGTTTCGTTCGACCAGTGCACTTAAGTTCCATCCCAGTAAGTTTGATCGTTCCTAGTTTGTCTGACCGTTTGACTACTATTCACGTAACCGGTCGACCGTTTCTTTCTTACCGGTCGACCGAATATAGACAGAATTGCTTCCTGAATTTCTGGTTTGTGTATCTTACACAAAACCCAATCAAATCTTTCTCAAACGGCTAGAAAACTTAAGAGGCTTATATATAGAGCTTAGATCATCTTTACAATGTGACAAATCCGATCTCTAAGCTCTCATTGTGCTAAAACCTTCCAAGTGCTCTTACTCTCTTTATTGCTCTCAACCACTCTCTTGATCAATCATTCAATTGCATTCATCATCAAATTCAAGTGCTCAAGAGTAGGTTACACAAAGTATACTACAAAGGAGTTGTACAAGCTTCCGGAGTGAAGCTCTTCTCGGGTTGTGAGAAGGAGGTCCAAGCTTGGCGAGGGTGTTCGCAAGCTTGAATTGTAAAGGCTCGATCTTTGCCCGGAAAGAAGATCAAATTAGTGAAGATCGCGAAGTTGCTCAAGGAAGAGCAATTCGTAAGAGAGGACTAGGATCCGGTGCTTGGATCCAAACCTCTATACATCCGGTGTTTGGTTTGCCTTTTCATCTCACTATTTTCATTGGTTATCTTGTTATTGCACAAATAGTTAGTAGTGAGAAATTAGTCTATAAACCCCCTCTTAAGACTAATATTTAGGGCAATTAGATCCTACATTTGGTATCAGAGCCTTGTTAATTGCATATAAACAAATTAATATTTGTAGCAATGACCCAACAACGTGAGGGATTCCACACCGGTAGACCACTTTTTAATGGAACCAATTATGCCTATTGGAAGAAACACATGATAATCTTCATTCAATCATATGATGTTAAGCTATGAGTATTCTTTCAAATTCTATATACTCAAAACAAAGAGTTTGAACTCATGAGTGATGATAAACTAGCAATGGTTCAAATGAATGCAAAATTAATGAACATTCTCATGTGTGGATTAACCGAAGAGGAATATGGTAGAATTAATGCTTGTGATTATGCATATGAGGCATGGCATATGTTAGAAAATCATTTTGAAGGACGATCATCCGTGAAAGAAACTAGGATAGATTCATTTATGCAAAAATATGAAATGTTTGCCATGAAACTCAATGAATCCATTAACGAGATGCATACTCGCTTTACTCATATCACTAACTCCTTGAAAAACCTTGGTAAGGTCTTGATTGAAAGTGACAGAGTACGGAAGTTTCTTAGATCGTTGACATTGGAGTGGGAGAAGAAGACAACGGCAATCGAGGAGGCCAAAGATCTCTCAAAGCTAAAGATGGAGGATCTCATAGGAAGCCTCATGGCTTATGAGATTCAAATGGAGGAAAGAAGAGAGAAGGAGAAGGAGCGAGAGGGGTTAAGGAGAAAGGAGAAAACAATTGCTCTCAAAGCAACGTCGGATTTGGAAAGTATCGAAGACGATGACACCGATGATGATGTTGCATTTCTAACCCGTAACTTCAAGAAGTTTCTCGCCAAAGGAAGGTTCACAAGAGGGAAAGGAGAATCATCCCGGACTTTCACGTGCTACGAATGCAACAAGACGGGGCACATGAAGAAAGATTGTCCACTCCTTAAGTCAAGAGATCGTGAACAACGAGAACCAAGAAGATTCCCTCCTAGAAGAGAAAGAGATGAGAGACCGAGGAGAATTAGGGAAGATAGGCCTACAAGAAGAGATAAAGAAGAGAGACCTAGAAGACGAGAACGTGATGATCACAAAAGAAGGGATCACCATGACAAAGACGGAAAGAAGGCTTTTAAAGCCACTTGGGACGATTCAAGCTCATCTACATCCTCCGATACCGAATACTCTCAAGAGGAAGAAGCACACATGTGCTTTATGGCACACAATGAGGATTCAGATTCAAGCACCGCTACATCCCCAAAGAGAAGCAATCAACCCCAAGTGGTGGAAATTGACGACGATGAGGTATCAATTCAAGAAACCCCTTCCTATGATGAGTTATTAGATGCCTTTCATGAACTTGCTGAAAGATATGAGATGATTTGTCATAAAAACAAATTAGGAAGAAAAGTGCATCTAGATTTATCTACTAAACATGAAGACTTACTTAAAGAGAATGAATTGCTTGCTAATGAGATAAACATGCTGAAATCTACAAGTAATTGTAACAACAACAAAGATCTTATTGCCAAGAATGAACAACTTACAAAAGATCTAGAGAAATTCACGTTGGGTAGAAAAATGCTAGACATGCTTCTAGGAACCCAAACTCAATCTTTGACTAAGCATGGTTTGGGGTACATGGGTGGAAAACAAAAGAAAGCTACATCTTATTTTGTTAAACATAATAATTCATATGTTAAGAAAGTAAGTTTGTCAAATGTATGGGTACCTAAGACCTCTCAAGTTTGGGTACCAAAAGCTAACCCTCAAGGACCCAAACAAATTTGGGTACCAAAGTCTTCACTTGCTTCTTTGCATGTAGATCAAACCAAGGAGAAAGGGCAAGTGGATACTCGATAGTGGGTGCTCAAGGCACATGACGGGAGACTCTCAAGTTCTATCAAATCTAAAGCCTAAGAAGGGAGGAACCGTCACATTTGGAGACAACGCTAAAAGTCAAATTGTCGGCATTGGTAATGTTGGAAATTCCTCTACTCCTCATATTGAAAATGTTTTGTTAGTAGAAGGGCTAAAACACAATTTGCTAAGCGTCAGTCAACTAGCGGATAAAAATTATATGGTTATCTTTGACAATTCAAATTGCTATATTGTCTCAAAACATAACATGAAAACTATATTTAAAGGTTGTAGATCTCATAATATTTACATTGTGGATATTGTTGTCATTAGCAATCTAGCCTTAGAGACTTGTTTAGTTGCCTCAAATGACGAAGCTTGGTTATGGCATAACCGATTGGGACATATTAGTATGTCACAATTACACAAATTATCCAAACTTGAATTAGTTAGAGGACTTCCTAAAATTGATTTCAAAAAGGATAAACTTTGTGATGCATGTCAATTTGGAAAACAATTTAAATCGTCTTTCAAATCCTTAAATGTTGTGTCAACTTCAAAACCTCTTGAGCTTTTACATCTAGATCTTTTTTGTCCTTCAAGAACTGTTAGTTTAGGTGGTAAAAGATATGTCTTTGTGATTGTCGATGATTTTTCACGATTTATATGAGTTTTGTTTTTGGCCAATAAATATGATGCATTTGAAAGATTTAAAAGCTTTTGCAAACGTGTTCAAAGAAAAAAGGATTTACATATCATTACTATCCGTAGCGATCATGGAGGAGAATTTGAAAATGAGTTATTTCAAAAGTTTTGCGAAAAACAAGGGATTGAACGTAATTTTTCATTTCCTCGCACTCCCCAACAAAATGTGGTAGTTGAAAGGAAAAATAGAACTCTTCAAGAGATGGAAAGAACCATGCTTATGGAAAAAGGGCTTCCAAAATATTTTTGGTGTGAAGCCGTAAATACTTCTTGTTATGTGTTAAACCGTGTTCTTATAATACCTATTTTGAAGAAAACACCTTTTGAATTGTGATACAAACGTATTCCAAAAATCTCTTACTTTAAAGCTTTTGGGTCAAAATGTTTTGTCCTCAACACTAAAGATAACTTGGAAAATTTTGATACAAAATCCGATGAGGCCATCTTTTTAGGATATTCCGATAGGAGTAAAGCTTATAGAGTCTATAACAAACGAACATATTGTGTCGAGGAGTCTCTACACGTTAACTTTGATGAGTTGGCTTGTGTAGATAATTCCTCTCTTGATGATGACATATGGATATAATTAGACATGTCTCATCTCAAGATGTCTCCCATGAGCCTCATCAAGATCCTCCAAGTTTTCCACAAGAAACAAAGAGGAGCTTCCCAAGGATTGGACCTATAGAAAGGAACATCCAAAGGACCTTGTGATCGGAGATGTTTCTCAAGGTGTGACAACACGATCAAAGACTCGTGTAGTTTGTGATTCTTATGCTTTCATATCTAAATTAGAACCTAAGATAGTAGAACAAGCTTGTAATGATGAATTTTGGTTAATGGCTATGCATGAAGAGTTAAACCAATTCGTTCGAAATGACGTTTGGGAACTTGTTGAAAAACCCATTAATCAAACCGTTATTGGAACTAAATGGATCTTCCGAAATAAACTTGATGAGGATGGGAATGTAGTTAGAAACAAAGCTAGACTCGTAGCTCAAGGCTACCGCCAAGAGGAGGGAATAGACTTTGATGAAACCTATGCTCCCGTGGCTCGTATGGAAGCTATTTGTATGCTTTTAGCTTATGCTTCTTTTAAGGACATTAAACTTTTTCAAATGGATGTTAAAAGTGCTTTCCTAAATGGAATTATTTCTGAAGAAGTTTATGTCGCTCAACCCCCCGGTTTTATAAATGAATCTTATCCGAACCATGTATTTAAACTCAAGAAGGCTCTTTATGGACTCAAACAAGCTCCTAGAGCTTGGTATGAGAGGTTGAAGAACTTCTTGATTAATAAAGGATTCGCAATGGGTAAAGTAGATACCGCATTATTTGTTAAAACTCTTAATCATGATTTATTAGTGGTACAAATATATGTTGATGACATTATCTTTGGTGCAAGTAACCCGCGTCTATGCGAAGAATTTTCTAAGTCTATGCAGGGAGAGTTCGAGATGAGCCTTATTGGTGAGCTAAATTTCTTTCTCAGACTCCAAATAAAGCAAACTCAAGAGGGCAATTTCATACATCAAGCAAAGTACACAAAGGAACTTCTCAAACGCTTTGAGCTTGAAACTAGCAAACCTCAAAAGACACCTATGAGTACAAGCGTAAAATTGGACAAAGACGAAAATGGCAAAGATGTGGACATCAAGAAGTATCGTGGTATGACCGGCTCTTTACTTTATCTTACTGCAAGTCGTCCCGATATTATGTTTGCTGTATGTTTATGTGCACGTTTTCAAGCATGTCCAAAAGAAACTCATTTGAATGCATTAAAAAGATTTTTTCGTTATCTAAAGGGCACTTATGATTTTGGACTTTTCTACCCTAAGACTAGGACTTTCGATCTTGTTGCCTATAGCGACGCCGACTATGCCGGTTGTATTTTAGATCGTAAGAGTACTAGTGACACTTGTCAATTTTTGGGTAAATCCCTTGTCTCATGGTTTAGTAAGAAACAAAACAATGTTGCATTATCAACAACCGAGGCTGAATATATCGCCGCCGGTTGTGCTTGTGCACAAGTCCTTTGGATGAGGCAAACCCTCAAGGACTTGCAACTTGAGTTTCAAATTACACCAATTTTTTGTGATAATACGAGTGCTATCAACCTTTCCAAAAATCCTATCTTGCATTCAAGAACTAAGCACATAGAAGTTAGACATCATTTTCTTAGAGATCATGCAAATAAAGAAGACATTAAACTTATATTTGTTCCCACAAATGATCAATTAGCAGATATATTCACCAAACCATTAAATCTTGATCAATTCAATCTCATTAGACTCAATCTAGGCATGTGTACCCTAAATGACATTTGAGTACGTTTTACTTGAGCCCATTTGACTATATTTGGTTCTAGTGTCTCTTGATATTTGAAGCTTAGTTCTGGCTTTTACTGTTTCACCGGTCGACCGGTAATGAGAATTAGTTCGACCGGTGATGAGTTGTTTCTTGACCGAAATCTTTTTGTTCAACCGATTGCCTGAGTGTGTTCGATTGGTACATGTTGAATTATGCTATATCGGTCGACCAGTATGTTTTGTTCAACCGATATCAGGGATGATAAGTTTTTGACTTTGAGTTTTTGTTCGACCGCTCGTGTTTTCCGTGCGACCGTTTTTAATAGTTCGGTCTACCGATATGTTTTGTTCGACCGGTAGCAGGGCTGATAAGTTTTCGACTTTGAGTTTTTGTTCGACCGCTCTTGTTTTCCGTGCGACCGTTTTTAATCGTTCGGTCGACCAGTATGTTTTGTTCGACTGATAGCAGGGACTTGTGTCTTCCTTGTTCTTCGGTGCGGTCAACCGAAATATGCTTCTGTCCGACCGTTCGCTTTGTCGACTTAAGTTTTTACTTTTTTTAACCTTTCGGTCGACCGCTAGATGGATCGGTCGACCGGTTCTGTCGATTTCTGCTACTTTTAGGGTAAAATCGAAACTTGTTCTTCACTTTTTACCCATCTCTCTCTCAAACCCTAAGCCTTCCACATCGCGTTCCTCCCTCGATTTCGCATATTTCCTGCGGTAAAACTCAAATCTTTTTGCATTTTATCGCTTCTCATCATCTCCTCTTCATTTTGCACTCATTTTTTCCCAAAGTTTTTTTTTCTCCTCCTTTACCATGACCGGGAAGAAAATGACTATCCGCAAGAAATGCTCGGTTGCTCCCACTACTTCCACCAAAAAATGCACCAAAAAGGCCCACGATCGCTCCTCTACTACCCCCAATGTCCGTCATCCGCCCGTGCCTCCAACTCTTGCTTTCCACCCTATTGACGAGTTCGCCAAAAGCGATTGGGAGAAAAAGCTCTCGGCGGCTCCTTTCATTCTGAACCGCGCAGTTGAGGTAGCGGATTTTCATGACTACTCTCTTAAATCTTGCTTAGATGCTAATGGCCTTACACATTGTCTCACAAATCTAGCTTCAAAACCTTATTATCCTTTTTTGGTTCAACAATTCTATTGTAATCTTCGTTTTGAACCAACTCACCACATTGCTCGTACCATGATTAATGGATATAGATATGAAATTGTCCCCGGAACTCTTGCTGAAGCTTTTGGCTTAGAGTTCTCGGGTGTTCATTTATATGTTGATCATCCTCTTAGTGTACTTGAAAACATCACTCATGATGATATTGTTGCTGAATTATATGCCTTTTCACCTCCTTCCAAAAATGGTTTTATTATTCACAACTCCTCCTTGATGCGTTCTTTCGCTCGAGTCTTGGCATATATCGTATCCTTCAATTTGCTCCCTAAACATGGTCATCATAACGAAATCTCTTATACGGAGCTTGTGTGTATCTATTGCATCTACAAGAAAATTCCGGTTAATTGGCCTTTATTCATATTCCTCCATATGCGCTTTAAGAAAGGGAGGTATCTCCCTTATCCCATGTTGCTCACCGCTCTCTTTGACCTTCTTAAAATTTGTGTTACCGATTGTCCATCGGCCACATACAAATATCCAATCTGTAAGACCACTCTATCAAAAATGAAAACCATTGCCTCATCTTCTCTTCCACCGTCCTCTGAGGGAGATTCTGAGCAAGAAAATGAAGATGATGTGCCGGCCGATCCTCGTTGGATACCCCAGCCATCTCAGCAGGAGGGTCACTTTTCTTGGGGAGAAGGCGATGAATCTGCTTGGCAGGAGAGTCAGTGGAGATCCGCTTATACCGACTACACTCCGGATCATTCCTTTCAGCAGTTGTCGGATCGATTTGATGCGTTTGAAGCTTCCATTTCTCAACGACTTGATCGTTTTGAAGCTTCGACATCTCAGCACCTTGAGCGTCTTGACGCTAAGTTCGACTCGGTGCTTCATGGCATTGACTCTCTCACATCTATGTTTCGTGATCGCTTTGGACATTGAGTTGGTTGACGTTGTTTTTAATGGTTTAATGTTGGTTGGTCGTGTGTCTTGTATGATATGTTTTCCGCTTTGGTTGTGTGGTGTATCATTTGCGTTTGATGTATTTTGAACCTTCATCACTTAATGCATGTTTTGTTTCTCCTTCATTGTTTGTTTTGGCAAATGGATGTGCTTTAGTTGTTGGATATTTTTTCAGCTTTTTGATTACGCCAAAGGGGGAGAGTAATACTACTCATACATGTCTATTGGGTTTACAAATGCCATATAGCTAGGGGAGCTATAAGATAGGGGGAGCATTGAGTAGAATTCATTGAAATAACATGTATTTAATTTGATAAGTTGTCATCATAAAAAAGGGGAGATTATTGGTTTTTTGGCTAATGATTGCTTATCCGTTTTGATGATTAATCAACATATAACTTAAACACATGTAATTCGTTCATATCACTCTTGCACAATACACATATATCGCTTTGTACTAACATTTCAGGTGACAAGTTTAACGAGAAATAAAGTTAAAGAGTAGATAGGTTTACATTATTGTCATTAGGATTTAAATGTAACTTGAGCACTTAAATCTTGATGCATTGCATATCATGACTCTTTAGGATTCCATAGAAGTAGAACTAAACCTTCAAATTCCATACAAAACTTCTTTAGAAATCAATCAAACCATATCCAGGATTTATGCACTCAACCGGTCGACTGGTCGACCATCTGGTTCGACCGTTTAATCTAAAAACTGTTTTCTGAACCTTTTTCGGTCGACCGAACTGTGTTCTGGTTCGACCGTTTCATTAGAGTAACTTAAGGTATTTTGGTCGACCGATCAATTGTTCATACGTGCTGGAAGACACGTGCCTTAGTGCAAACCGGTCGACTGAAAGTCCTTTTCTGTTCGACCGTTTGATTTCTATTTTTGTCTTCTTTTGTGACCGTTATACTTGTCGTATTATACAACGGTCGTATACACATACTTTCACCTACCCTCAAATACATAGCTTACTGGTCGAACAATTCGTATTTACCGGTCGACCGTTTGACCATTGATCTTTCGTATCATGCTTCCTGTTATCGGTCGATACCACCTTGGTTCGACCGAACACACTTTGTCTCTACCGAACTTTACACATCGGTCGACCGTTTCCTAGTTTCGTTCGACCGGTGCACTTAAGTTCCATCCCAGTAAGTTTGACCGTTCCTAGTTTGTCTGACCGTTTGACTATTATTCACGTAACCGGTCGACCGTTTCTTTCTTACCGGTCGACCGAATATTGACAGAATTGCTTCCCGAATTTATGGTTTGTGTATCTTACACAAAACCCAATCAAATCTTTCTCAAACGGCTAGAAAACTTAAGAGGCTTATATATAGAGCATAGATCATCTTTACAATGTGACAAATCCGATCTCTAAGCTCTCATTGTGCTAAAACCTTCCAAGTGCTATTACTCTCTTTATTGCTCTCAACCACTCTCTTGATCAATCATTCAATTGCATTCATCATCAAATTCAAGTGCTCAAGAGTAGGTTACACAAAGTATACTACAAAGGAGTTGTACAAGCTTCCGGAGTGAAGCTCTTCTCGGGTTGTGAGAAGGAGGTCCAAGCTTGGCGAGGTTGTTCGCAAGCTTGAATTGTAAAGGCTCGATCTTTGCCCGGAAAGAAGATCAAATTAGTGAAGATCGCGAAGTTGCTCAAGGAAGAGCAATTCGTAAGAGAGGACTAGGATCCGGTGCTTGGATCCAAACCTCTATACATCCGGTGTTTGGTTTGCCTTTTCATCTCACTATTTTCATTGGTTATCTTGTTATTGCACAAATAGTTAGTAGTGAGAAATTAGTCTATAAACCCCCTCTTAAGACTAATATTTAGGGCAATTAGATCCTACAGTGGAGAGGTGGAGGCATGAGACACACACTTTCCATTTTAGACACGGGGAGATGGTCATCATGCTACAAGACGTAGGTATGATTAGTGGTCTTCATGTTGACGGTTTGGCGGTGTGTGCAACCTTAGATCATGATTGGACTGAGATTTGCATGAATCTGTTGGGTGCGAAGAAGAGCGACAACTACAGTAAAATGTGGATACGTGTCATTGCAGTGGTTGCAGCAAAATTATCAAGTTGTAAGACCTGGAAATCGATAACTAATAACAAACGCCAATAGAAACAAACCAGAGTTCACGTCCGTACCCATAGCAATCAAGAGAGTCCCCTCAAACTTGCCAAACAAATGAGTACTGTCAATGCTCAACACAGGTATACAGTACAGGAAACCTTCAATCGATGAAGAGAATGACCAGAAAATTCTTTAAAATTGCTCAATGTTTTGATTTATCCTCTTCATCTGAATCTCGACAATTGTGATGGGGTTGGTGGTGCAAATATTAGACATAAAACATCTTAATACGATAAAAGGCATCATCAACACCGTATACTTTTTCCAATGCCTTTTTCTGGGCGTACCAAGCTTTATCATACTTGATGTCTATGAAGTAATGATTCTTCACTGAAGCTTGAATTTTTGCATAAGTGATAGTTATGTTTGTTTGAATGGTGGCAAGAATCATGTTAAAAATTAAATCGGCATCGCATTGCACGTGGTCATGCAAAAGGCCATCGTTACTACAGGTGTGTTCAGACTTGTACTTCTTCACTTCAAAAAACTTTGTTTGCTATGACTGTAAGAGACATGTATCCTCCATTCACAATCTTTCTTCAAACAAGCACATGTAAATCTTTTTGGCCCAGATGTTAAAACTTTGAATTGGATACTTTTTCGCAAATGTCATTCATTCAACTCATGCAACAAATCTTTTTTGGTGGAGAAAGTTCTATTCAACCAATAACTTTATCCATCTTTTAAGTTATCGCATTCAGTGTATGCAGCAATACGTCCGTCAACATTTCCAATGACTGAATCTTCAATACAATTCTCGTCAGGCTCTATGTCTGGCGAGTGCCTCAAATCTGGTAGTACTGACAAAGACGGCAATTCATTACTAACGATGGTTTCATGTACGTTGTTATCAGGTTCTCAATTCACTACGTCTGCCATATGATGAAACATGTTCTGCAACTCCGGAAATGTGGTTGAATCTACATCAACAATGTCTATCTCCTCACCATCCATCTGACCATCTGCCTCATCAACATCTATCTCATCACTTTTTGCATCTTCAATTCGTCTTCCTTGAGAATGTAACTGAACTATGTCTGCTTCATAATTGCTAACATTCATTGGTGTGTTCATATGGTTCAAAATAGGACTGAAGAACTACCGACGATTGACCTACTTCATATTGGCTATATGTCTGTCATTAGTTGATAATCATCAGTCAACTAACTTTGGTGCACAATAGTATAATGCTTGGATTGTTTCTGAACAAACAATACAACCGTATTCACGAAGTTAAATAAAGATATCATCGCAGTCGGGCTTTGATAATCAAAAACTTCAGCATATGTATACTTTTCATACGATTGTCATTTACATGCTAATTTCATATCAAACTCTCCTTCTTGGAAACCACAAACTCGACAAATTGTTTCACAAAGATCATCATATCACATTCTGGTATGAACATTAAGCATCCGTCTGTAACCACTTCATATTTTGGTATCCCATCTACGAATGTAACAATTCCACCGAAAAAACCCGTAATCAATCTGGTACCAGAACTCAGTACTTCGAGTGTACAAAATCTACATTTCATACATGAAAATAACAACAATATGTTAATTATACATGCATTATATTTCATATCAAAATAAAAAAAATAAAAAACAAAATGAAAACCCAACATGAACGATGCTTTTCGCCGTAGTAAGGGAGTAACGAGGAGTGAGCAATAATTTGGGTGTGGGAGAAGGAAATAGGGGTTGGTTAGTCTCATTTTAGCCATAAGGAAAAATGTCGTTTTTACCTAGGAATAAAAACGACATCACCAGTGTCGAGTTCATAATGTCCAGATGTCCAGAATCCTGTCTAGAAACAACTGTTCTGGACAGGTTTAGGTTAAAAACGACATATGAAGTGTTATTTTTAACATGCATAGTTTGCCCAATACGTTTCTAAGATGAATATTCTTCGGAATTTCTTTAGTGATTATTTTGAAAAAAAATCCTATAGGTAATTATAAGCTTAACCCTTCTTCTCCGCATTTGTACCACCACACCAACACACAAACATAAAATAAAAAAATCGAAGCGTAGCAGCAGACAGTAATCCTGCGAAGTTGTGAAGTTCACAGCCGTCGACAGCCTGTGAGGAATGGCGAAGATGTGGCGGATCATCCCGCGGCCCCTTCTCGAAACCGTCCTTAACAACCACGCCGTGGCCCACCACCGCGTCGCCCAACCGCTCTTCCTCCACGGCCCCCGCGGCGTCGGCAAGTCCACCCTCCTCCGCCACCGCCTCCTCCCTTTCTGGTCCACCTCCCCCCACTTCACCGCCTTCGTCGACTTCTCCTTCTCCCAATCCCCCACCTGGACCTCTTCCTCCTCCTCCCCTCTCCTCCCCACCCTCACCTCCCGCCTCGACTCCTCCCTCGAGGCCGTCGTGCATCACGGCGTCACACTCGGGACCATCGGCGCGTCCGACGTCTTCGCTGCCCTCACCCGCCGCCACGCCGTCCGCAATGCGCTGCGGCGGATCGTTGGGGGGAGGGATGGGGAGAAGGTGGCGACGTCGGTGCTGTGGGCGAGGGCCGTGGCGAGGAGGATTGGGGGAGTGGAGGTTGAGGATCGGGGAACGATGGAGGAGGTGGCGTATATGAGGGAGGCGGCCGCGGCGGTTAGGTTGGCCAAGGAGATTATGGGGATGCATCGGGAGTGGAGGACGGAGGCCGTTCGGAGGTTGAATGGGAGTGGTCGGTTCTCGAGGTCGCTTGCCGATTCGTGTACCGATTGGCCATGCTTGCTGATTGAGCTGCTGTCTGGTGCTGCCGAGATGCATCACTTTCAGGTTTGGTGGATGTTATGTATTTTATCTGATCTTCAGAAGTCTGCCTTGATGGGCGATCTCGACTGCATTTTGTGCACGTAGGTCCTTTTTAGTTTGTGCTGTAGTACAACCAAAACCACCCACTAATAACTTGTATACCAAACAAGGCAATCAACATTTTCAATTTTTGAGCTATTTCGTTCAATGTTCCTCAGGATAGAGCTAGATCATTAAGCCTCAATTTGTTGTGCTTCTCTTGCTTCTTAAAATTTGGTAAGTAGAGACGTGATATCTAGCTTAATAATGTAATGTGTGACTAAGTTGCAAATGGAATGTTTAATTATTTTAATACTTACTAGTGTGTTGATCACCAAGATTAAATAAAACTTACTACTTTTATATTGTCTTCGTTTTCCTATTATGAAAACTATGATTTTAAATTTAGTTGCTACTGTCATTCACTTCATATTATACAATGAATGTGATGCACATCGTTTGTGCTTCGTCTGTTGGTGTCATTGTTCCATTCTAGTTTGGCATAGGTTCAGTTGGAACATCATTTGTCTTGGGATAGTCAAGACCAGAGATCAAATCTCAGTAGGCGCATTTGCAAATTTGGGGTTTTAAATGAGTTGGAGTAGAGAGTAGTTGAAATTAAAAAAAAAAGAAAAACTATTGATTGGCATAGATCATTGAGTAGAAGTGATATTTCTCCTATAAACCATTGCGTATCCATGACATCATATTCCTCTAAAAGCATAGTGTTTACTATTGTTCTATTATCATTCCATTTTTGCAGCCAAAGCTTGTCATAAACAATATTGAAATTCTGAGGAAGGCTGTCAACACAGATGATTCAATGGTCTCTGCTTCACTATACCATGATAGTTTCTTATGGAGATTGGTTGCGTTAGGTGTGAACCAATGGTGCTTGCCTGTCATTATTGTCACTTCAGATAGGTGTGGCAATTGTTTACCTTGTGCCTTCTTTCATCAATTTTAAGTCAATTTTTCTTTCAAGGTTCAGAATGTGGAACCCTAAAATAGATCACTGCTCCACATGTTTTGGAACACCAAAGTTCTAGCAACCTCGAAACCTTGTATCCGGTTCCACATTTTAGGTATATAAAAAAAATCGTATTTATGTATGTATGAATGAAATAAAATAAAACAAGAAAATATGATTTTTGCCTATTGCACGTGTAGATGCGGGAGGCTCACACGTGGAGTCTTCAGCAAACCATATATTGTCCAACTACATGTTAAATTGATAGTTTCTATGGCAAAATATAGTGCAATAGATATGTATGTTCACCATACATCCTATATAACATTCAAAATACACGAGTAAAATGCTAATATTCAATGCTATGGAAAACTTTGCTTCTTTTTTTTTGACATGCTTCCATTCCTCAAATCTCATGTACTGAATACTCATGCCTTGCTAAATGGTGTCTAAGGTTCATAAAGAATTGAAATCTACATGATTTGTTTGTTAATTGGTAATTGTTAATATCTCTTATAAGCGATGCCACTGGTATTCTTAATACAAAGCACATGACAACTCTTTACTAAATCATGCCCTTTTCAGCTATATGCCATGATGCATATCTTAGGCGCTATATGTTTCAACTTTTAAGCTTGTTGCTTATTGTAGAGTGTATGAGACCAAGTCCATGTGATCTTCGCTGGTAGTCGAAGAGCTTATCAGATCTCTTTGCACGTAGAAACTGCAAGCTGAAATCCAAGACTAATAAAGCAGGCAGTTTTTTAGTACAGGATAAAACTACAGCAGGCCTAGATGTCAAATTGTTCATTTTTTGAAAGTACGCCATGTCCCTGTGTATTGAGGACATCGTATTATCTCATATATCACAAGATGCAAGTTCAGCAAGATAATTGTGTTATCCATTAGTATGCACATTGCAATCTCTTGTTCATTTATTTCTGAAGGCTATTTGCATATCATACTTGCGTCAGATAAAAGATATAATTATGTTTTTGTTATTAGTGTAAAAAAGTTAATGATTAAAACGATAAATACTTAACTTTTTGCACATGATAACTTGTCAAAAGTTTCCTTTGGAATTCTGAAAGTTCGGACAGATATCAATTTTTTTAAAATTGTCAAATATCCATGAATATTAGGATATCTTTTGAAATTCAATTACCAGAATCTAACCTACGTCTGTCTCATAGAAAATCAGATCCAGAGTGGGTGTTTGGACCATTGTTAATGATTTATTTACCTAACATAACATACATATACATTTTTTTTCTTTAATGAAAATAATATCACAGGCTAATATAGCATGTTTCTAGGATTTAACTGTTTTTTGTATATTTATTGCCATAACTTTACTCTGAAAATTTTCAGCTATTACTCGTATCAGGCCTACGTGGATTTTGGATGTTACCCTGACATTTTTATTTCTCGGGAGGTAAATTAACAGAATCTCTTGTTCTCTTTTTTTTCACTTTTTGTATAATGTAAAAGGCTTTACATTTTTGTCTCTTTATTTTTATCTTCACTTGATGGACTTCTTCCCTGGACTTCGTTTTTTCCCAGTTACTTAATGTATTTTGTTTTGAATATGATCATGGTTTAAAGACATTTGGATGGACTCAGCAAGAAGCTAAAATGCATATGGTTCCCGAATTTTTCAGTGAATCTGAGGTTAGTAATTGGTACCCCCTTCCTTTTTCCATCTTCTGTACAGCCCAATACTAAAATTCCGGGGATGATTGCATTTATTCAGTAAGACTTCCATATGAGTCACATTTTCCTTCGCTAAATTGTAGTGGAAATTAATTGACAAAGTCATCGGAACTAACCAGCGTCATCTTAATGAGATATACATGCTCAAGCAGGGCAGTGACTACAAGCAGTAAGTTTGTTGTTTCATTTTTTTCTGCATTTTTCATTCTCGTTTACAGGTATCTGCTATATGGTTGTGGTAGCATAAAGTTGGTGCAACCTTCATGTTTCTACCTTTCTGTTTTCATCATCTCTACTGGAAGAAATGTTTGTCAATTAATACATACACAAGCTTTTGACCTCCTCAATATGTATAATTATCTCAATTTTTTTTGTATTTTTTATCAAAAAGAAAATTGTATCACTGTTGTGTATACCTTAGATGACTGCAGAAGATGACAGAACTTTAAACGTGGAGAGGCTATGATTTTTCTTCCGATAGTCTGTACAAACATGTGGTATATTATCCTTAGTTATTAGCATGCATATAATTGAACTGGTATTTCAGCATCATACGGCATGTTGCACTTTGTTTAGTGCAGTTTTCAGTATTTACATCTTGCAACTCAATTCTAGATCTGCTGCCAATGATAAAAAAAAGAAGCTTGATCAGCTGCAGGAATGACCTGACTTATCAAATGCTAAGTGTGGATGGTTTTTAATATTTCACTGCTTTACTTCATTCGGTTACATTATGTGATGCCTAGCAGAATAACAGGTGGTCTTGAAATTCAGGAAATGTTTTCTATCCCCTTCGAGTGTAGAAGTTGCTGTAACATAATAACTGATACCCATTCACTTTGCTCTATTTCCTTGACTTTATACTAACTTTTATCTTTTAACACAATACTCAACGATTTTAACTCTGTTTGTGTAGGACTATACAAGGTACGAGCGTATGCTTTGAGGACACAGTTGATGCATACTTGGCCTATCTTCAAGTAAGGAAATATATTTAATTGATTCCTTATATTGCTGGTTGCCAACTTGCTATTGTTGGAATCTTGTACAGGTGATAGTTACAGCCTTATGGGTAAAGGCGCATTTACTCAGTAATTATTAAATATTTTTGCCAGGTGGACATTGTGAATCCTGCAATGGAATCGGTCCTGCTTATCTTGCAAAAATTTGTATCTGATGTAAAAGATGGAAAAATACAAGAAAGTCGTCTTTGTTTTGGTGCTCCTTGGAGGCATCCACCAACTGATCTCAATTTATCTTTGTCATGGGCTAGGATTCAGTTGATGGATTTCATACAATCCCTAGTTAATGCTGAATTCGGGGTAAGTTATATTCCCTTTATTTTGCCAGTTAAATATCACTAAAGCTTTACGTACTGTGTCACTAACTTTTATGGGGTTTTCTTTTATGATTCATTTTTTACCTTTGTTACTGTGTTGTTCCTTCTCTTTGCACATGATCTTTAGAATACTAATAGGTCTTCTCTAACTCCTCTCGTCCAATGTTTCTGGAGCCACAGGCAACTCAAACCGATTGTTTTTAACTTTGACCACTTTTTTTCTTCAACACCAAGCAACCACATCATCCAAATCCATCAAGTTTTGAAAGACATTGTATTGTTTCTTCCTTAAACTTTAACAATAATTTATGTCTATGATACTGTGCCCAAAGCCTATCGATATCTGCTGTACAGTCTACACTATCAAAAGTTATAATTTTCTCCTTGTTTCATTGTTATTATTTTATCTTACAGTTTATGCTAAATGCAGGTTAATTATTTAGCTGATGACACCGAGGAAATATTTGATGATCCTTGCACTAATGCTATGGTAGAGGTATTTTTCCATGTAAACTTGGTGAACTGTTTCATTTGGTATTAATACGTTTTTACTTGCAATTATCTGAAAGGTTTGGTGTATATACTATGCTAATGTAAGCTCTCTGTTAGGTTGGCTTATTGTATATACAACGAGATCCATCCTTTATCCGTCCCATTTCTAGGGGTGTACTAAGATGTCTCACGCGATGGTGAGATGCTGTTACTCACAACAGTCTAAGTGCGTACAAATTGAACCTTCATCTCAGTACCCCTAAACTGCAGGCTTGTCCACCAAAGAGTGCAGATGAGCTTTTTGGAAACCGTTCCATATTTCTGGCAACGCCTTATACGTGGACGGAGCTATCGTCACTTGATGAAAGAGATAGGATATAAATAATTGGTAAAGTTACCAACAATTTACATTTGATTAATTTTACCAGCTACCGTGTTTGATGAATGACCATCATTGTTGCAGGTGAACATTAGACAAAGATTCTTTTGAAGCTTGCTTCCCCTGATTCAGACAGCTGCACTGGATTTCCAAGTTTAGGTAATGGTGGAAACCCGTTGGATTGGTACAGCGCAGATCCTGAGTCAACTGGCATGTGGCAATATCAGCTTTATTCAGATGGTATGTAAGACGTGAACTCAAGACCTTGAAGTACAACCTTGCATCTTCCAGTTTACACTTTGTTGTGATGATACCAAAGTTTTAGATGGTTATGGTTTGCTAGAAAGTCTACAGGTACAACTGGACAACAAAACAGTTAATAAGAGCATCAATGGTCTAAATTTAATCCAATTGATGTTCTTCTCAACTTCCCTCTCATTCCCAATTATGAGGCCAGCTCGCCCATCAAAGATCTTGGCCTTTGTCATGAACATGCCGTATCGGCTTCTCTAATAGTGTATTAGTTTTGGTTTTCTATTTTTGGTTCTACTACTGCTGAACATGGATAAGAAATTCCAATTCTTTCAGAATGTTGCAATTGCTCTGTAGTGCTTTTGAAGTTATGCTGTAACTTATGCGGTGTATCTGGCTTCCTGAAGCTTTTCATTTTTGTTGCAGATTCGACTGCCTCAAAACTGCTTAAATGGGAAGGATGCAAATTTCTGCTGCCCATTTTGTCAAAGGGCGTCTTTGAGTACAAAAGAACTAATAGATGCTCATACTTTTGCAGTAACGGAATTATTTATGCTATGCTATTGCTAATACAAAATAAATATTCGGAGCTGATTTGAGCTTCTACGACAAGCAAGCAGTTCAAGAATCTGAATCTTTCTTTATTCTTTTCACTGTTGCGGCTTCCTTCTTAAGTTAGTTATCGATGACCAAAAACGATGAGGAAGTGGGCACATCCGAATGTAAGATTGGGAGACAGCGGTGGCCAGCTTCTAATGGCATTTGTACGACTCAATTACTAATTTATCTTTCTATGTAGCGCTCCTCATTCGCTTTTACTTGTTCTTGCCTGTTTTTGGTAGTAGTAAGAGGTTGAAGACATTTAGACGGAGTAATGCAATAGATATATAAGAGGTTGAAGACATTTACTTGTTCACGTTTAAGTCTACTCGACCTACTTGGTTCAAATTGGGTTTATTCATCCGTAAATTCAGATGCGGTGCGATAGTCGCATAGAACATATATTTGATCACTGTTCACCAGCCTCGTTAGTTTAAGTAGTACAAATGTTGAACCAGTGGCTTCAACTCATCTGCCAATTTAAGATAAAGTAAAGAAAATACTTCGACCGCGGACTAAAATCGACTGCATTACTAACAAACACAAGAATCTTTGAGGATTAGATTCTCCATATCATGTTAGCTCAAGTAATATAATGTTAAGGCAGTGGCTTTAACTCATCAGCGAAATTTAAGATAAAACAAAGTAAACACACCAACCCCTTTTAACAATATTTTAAGAAGAATCTTAGAGGATTACATCATCACTACTACACTTTGGAAAGCCGACTAAACAAAAAAAGCTAGATTCGGTTCCCAAACATCACCACCAGAAGTCCAAAATCCCACTTTCTCTTCTACTCCTTGTCCTTGGACTTAAAGTCTTAAATATTCCATTTTGTTGGACCAGAACCCAAAATCAAAAAACAGAGGGACAAAATTTCAACAACCAATCAATGTCCACAGGCAGCTTGCCACTGTTTCCAGTTCCTTGCAATAACTCTTTTTCTTTTCTTTTTCTGTTTTTCTTTTTCTTCTGTCAACAAACAGTGACCGCAACAGAGAAAGAGAACACACCCCAAATTTCCCAAATGGAGACTCAATTGGGGCTGAAATCTCCCTTCTTCGATCCCTTCCCACCTTCCAACCTCCACCCCTAGCATGCCATTCTCCCCAAGGTGATTGCTTCCACCTCAATTCTGCCTTTCTTGATCCCAATTTTTCTTATTTGGGGGATTTGGGGTTGTTTTCGGATCTGTTTGGGTTGGTTTTGGTGGAATTGGGGAGTTTGGGGATGTGGGTTTTGGTTGGTTGATCTTTCTGGGTTGGGTACTTGGGTGTTTGGGGTGGTCTTGATCTGGTTTTGGCTGGTGGAAAATGGAAATGGTTGGATTGGTAAAGGTGATGATTTTGGATTCTTGCTTTTGGGTTTTTTGGGTTTTTTGAGTTGATTGGGTTGTGATTCTTAGTGATTTCGGTTTGGATTGTGTTTTGAAAGTGAGAAAGTTGGATTCTTTTGCTGAATTACATGATGAGATGGTTCATGTGTTGTATTTGCTTTGGTACGTCTTACTTCTAGTTTGGTGCAACCTTAAACTTTATTTGTTTCTTGAAGCTTCGTTTGGTGCTGGATTTTGTAGTTTCTATTGAATTGAACTTGTTATTGATGTTAGTACTTTTTTAAGTAGTATTGTTAGTTATGGATAGAAAATTTTCCATTTGTTTCAATGTCAGTGTGATGACCTTTAGCATCATAATCGTCAGTTTATATGTTTCTCCCTCGTAACTTTTTTTCCTACATCCATTTTCCATGTTTTGCCGTTAGCTGTGATGAAAAAAGAGCAATGTATCTTGTTTAGTTAATGTGTTTTGTAGTTTGTAGACGAATCTTCCTGCTTTTGATATTAACTCCTAAAATCTTCTCTCAATCTGGCTGTATTTTTGCAGGTGCCTCGGGAAATATTTATGTATCTGAAAATTCTGATGTAATTTACTAGATTGGCCAGAAGTTGGTTGCTTTTCTGCTGATGGGCATTATAAAGGTCAGACTTCGGCAACAAAAAAGAGATCCTGCAAGAAAAAATTCTATCACCCCTGAAGCGGATGAGACGAGCCAACAAAATGCAGCTCTCCATCTGCCTGGATATGATTCTGGCAATGATTCTGAAAACAATGAATGTACTGTGGGTTCTGAACTTGCGGTTCTTGGGAACCAGACGTTGAGCATACCATATGATATGTATGAGTTACCTGATCTAAAGGGTGTACTATCTTTGGAAGCATGGAATGGATGTTTAACAGAAGAAGAACGATTTTCACTATCAGCCTATCTTCCAGATATCGACCAACAAACTTTCTGGCTTACCATGAACGAACTGCTTGCTGGGGAGAACATTTTCTTTGGCAGTCCACTGGATCGTTTCTTTGAGAATCTGAAGGGTGGGCTCTTCTCCTTGGAAGTGGCACGCTTTCGAGAATGTTTACAGATCTTAGAAAGGCAAAAATACCATCACGGGTTAAGTTTGTACCATGGAAACATGATTCGTGTTTTCATGGACATGAAGAAAACATGGAGCGGTTGCCAACAAACCACAAATGTTGACGAAAGGCTTCGTGCTTGGTGCAAGACCAAGGATAAACCCGTATTTGCCGTTGATCTGAATGCAATGCCAGCAGATGAAGAATTATTCATCAAGGGTGAAAAAGATCAAGGTGTCATTCAATCCCTAAAGAGAATAAAAGGCACGGAAGAAAATGACGTAGCAGCAAATCTTTTCCCGGCTGCGACGAGTACAACAAACAGACTTCCACCCCTTACAAAACCAAGGGGGGTTCTGAAGATTAAGTCAGTTACGGCGAACTCGACACCAAGCAGCACGGTTCAAGTGTCGTCATGCAATTCCTGGGGGCCAATCAGGCGACCACCGAAAGGAGTCCTCAAGGTGAAATCTAGAGCTATCATTGGTGACTCACTTGTGAAGCTGAAACCGATGCCAGTCTTACCTGAACATGCTCATGCGTATGTACATTCCCCTTTCCTCCAGTCCGTGAGCAAATCGCAAATGGATCCTCATGCAGGTTCACGCTTCATTCCGGAAGTTGGAGGTGTGAATAGTAGCTCCGAATTTCCTGTACATTCTAAAAACTCACAAAAAAATATATTAAACCAGGATGCTACTCCATGGAAACATTCCCTGAACTCAAATATGTACCATGGTGAAGCAAGTAGGGGTGCATACCAACATGTTGACCTGAATCGACAGAGTACATATTTGCCAGGAATTGAGCGTTGCTTGAATTCCACGGAAGCTTATCCATTTGTCCAGAGGCATTTTGAGGGTGAAAGAGACGTGATGACACCACTTTTATCTGCAATAGCTCCTAGAGTACCACCCATCAGCAAAAATGAACATGGCACATTTCTGAAAGCCTCGGTCGTAGACTCAAGGCATGTAGATTTTATGGGTAGGAGTAAGCCGTCTGAGTTTGATGTTTCAGGCATCACACGAGAGAGAGATGATGTTGTATTTCCTATAACATACAAACGAAAGAAAGGGTCTTTGAGGCAAAGCACCTCAAATTCTTCAAAGCAGAAAATCATGGAGGGGAATTATGATTCCAGAGTATCAGAGGGGGCAGACCATCTTCCGGCTGAGAAAGTGAAACCTGTTAGGATAAAGCTGAAATTATGGAACAAATGATACTATTGTCGGCCATCATTGAGATGTATGCATCTGTTAGCCTTATGGGCCTGACAGAAACTCGGCAGTTCTCCAAAAATCCGGTAGGAATACCTCGACGGCAAGTCCCCTCATATTTTTGGCATGCCATTCAGAGTTCCAAACATTCCAGAGACTTCCAAGGTAAATATAGCTTCCAAACATTTTGAAATTTGCCGTGGAGCTTCAACGGTAGTTTAGGGAATTATGTGAAAAAGATTTTTGTAGATGCACTTGCCAAAACAGGCTATTGTAGTGAAGATGCCAAGATCAAGAAGACATGGAAATGCTATACGTAACACCCGTTTCGTACGTATGGTCTCTTTTTCCCTTTTGAAACCCCTAGGCTGCAATCAAAACTAGGAGATGTTTCATCTCTTTTCCTGCCTCTTGCTTTATGAATTGTGATGTTACGAGGTCGCCACCACGAATATGTATATTTGTGAATCATGTTCTTATGAAGGGGTGAAAATCCCATATGCTTCTCCACTCAATTACCACTAATCATGCATCTCTTATACTGTCTAGTTCAATTTGTTGTCAAGTCATCCATCCCATGTGGTGATTGGTGGTGATACTAATGTTACAGAAACCAGGTTTTACCAAATATATTGTCTTTTACTCACCAGAAGAAAAGGCATGCTCATGTTTGTCGGGACAGGATTGCTTAGTTCGATTTGCTTTTCTTACCGAACTCTTTTATCGTTCGTTCTGTAGCTATGACGACTTGTTTCCTAATGATGAGGATATTTAAGAGAGGCATGTTCTACGTCATCTCTCCTCAGAAAACTCAAACTTTTACCAGAGTTTGGAGATTTTGAAGGTTTATGAATTGCTTTTCATGTGATATTGGCTTGGGCTTGCATCCAGTTCCAGGTGATAATGGCTTGGATACCAAACAGGAGTTGAAGGAAAGATTCTGGTGTGAAAACGGTTTGTTCTTTCATTAACATAGTTGAGATGGTCAATCTGGGTGGTTTAGAAATGTTTATAAGAGTCCAGTGCCAGGCAAAACGTACATATGCATTGCTCATTATCCGTTAAGTATATGCTAATTGAACTGCATTTTCAGGGACACTACAGAGATGGGTTTTCAGTTATCCATTACCTCTTCATTTGATTTGATGATTTTATGGTGGGCTACTTTGCAATGCAGCAGCCGATGTATATGTTCCTTTATGCATCGACGTGTTTCCGTTCCATGTTCGCATCGCCACAATCCAACTTTTGACCTTCAAATTTCCAACCACAATGTGAATGACGAAACCACCTATTTCTCATGTTCTATGTTGCATGCTTGATTGTTGTTTCTTTTTTGGTGTTTGTCATTCTGTGCATTCATCCATTGAGAGAAGGTTAAGTGATGCAAAGACCTAGAGAGAAAAAAAATCATATAGCTTGTGCTCCCCCACGTACAAATTGCCTTGAGAGGCCATAACTATTTCACCTATGGGCTAACTAGTTATGAAGCTTTTGTTCATCTGATGGACGGAATTACAAAGGGATAAAAGAATGATGGACAAAAAAGAATCTCAAATCTCATTTACCGAACAAGTATGCCGCTAAATGATGTCGAAGGTTGAAACTACATGATTTGTTTTGTTATTTGGCAATTTGTTAATATCTCTAACGAGCAATGCCACTGATATTCTGATGCAAAGCACATGACTACCACTAATCATGCCTTCAGCTAAATGTGTCACGATGGATATCTTAGGCGCCATATGTTGCAACTTTGTTTCTTATTGTAGGTGGGAGTTACAATGCAAGCTTGTCGTTTATTGCAGACTCGAGTTGCAATTCGTATACGGATTATCCTTATTTAGAAATCTCAAATGTGTAATTACTTTGCCCACTTAACAACTGGTGTTGGTTTAATTGAAGAATTTTTTTATTGAGATAGTCAAGAGTAGAGAGCAAATCACAACAACCTCATTCTAATGTTTGAAAGGTTTGAGATTTAAAACGAGAGTGAGTAGAGTAGATATAAAATAAATAAATAAATAACCAATTAAATATGAGGCCAAGACCACGTGGCCTTTCACCGGTAACCCAAGAGCTTATCAAATCAATGTGCGTGTAAAAACCGCAAGCATTTTTTTCAAGTACAAGATTTCCAACCATCGCAGGCCTAGAGAAAGTTTCAGTTATGCAATTCTCCATTCATTCCATTAAGAGAAAGGTTAAGTGATGCAAAGACCTAAACAACAAATCATCAGACTAAGCATATGTTCCTCCATGTACAATTGGCTGGAGAGGCCACAACTACTGCACCTACCTAGTTGTGAAGCTTTTGTTATGTTCAGCAACATTTCAATTACAAAGGAATGAAACATTTCAATTACAAAGGAATGAAAGAATCATGGACCAGATATCCCAACCCCAAAAATGTTCTAAGCATCATCTTGCCGGTTTTCACGCTTCAGTTGCATCAACGTACCCCTTAAGCTGCACTCTGCGACCTAACATCAGATTCAGTAATGTAAAAAAAAACCCAGGAATGTCAGATCTCTTGGGGTTTATTTGGATAGCTTCAAATACCATGGTTTTCAAGGGAAACTGGATTATTCAGAAAATACAGTTTTCAATCTTACAGGATATTTGGATAACCATGAATAATACATTATAAATCGGCATTTTTTGCTGAAAATGCATTTTTTGAGAAAAGAGTAGTATCTCTATTTTTGTCTCAATTATGTTGTCTCTTTTCTTTCTTATTTGTTTCTCAGCAAATCCTTGATTTGACGAATGACAAGTTTTTAGCTAAACACATTATTGCGTAGGATAATGTATTTTCAGAACATATCATTTGAATTAGATGCCAACTTAAAAACTACATTTTTGAAATCAAAGATTTGGAACCTTTAGTTACCCAAACGGGGCCTTATTGTTTTCAAGCAGGGAAATACTTACAATCTCGGTTGCCAAACTTACAATCTTGTGCTATTAGCCTATTATTTTGCAGATAGTGACTTGAACAAAATATTTTCAAGATTTGACAAACTAATTTACCAAGACATAGTAAATGAAGGAAAGGTTCTGGTAATTATATGATAATACATAAAATCTGACATTCTTTGGGTTTTCATCTGATAAAAACAAACAGGTAAGTTGTGTCAATGTTTTCATACATAAACAGGATCTTACTTGGGCCACAATCAAGTTCAAAACTTAAGAAAGACCATGTATGGAGTACTTCCTAGTTCCTAGGACATAGGTTAGTGGTAGAAAATTTGCAGATTATTTTTATATTGGTAATTTGCAGATTATTAAACACTACAATAAAATCAACTATACTTTAATCGAACTACAGAAAATATGAGTAGGGTCTACTCGTTCAAAATCTAGCTAAAATTTCATAGATATATCATATATCTACATGGGCAACTACACTCAATAGTTATATATTGTCACTTGAAAGATATGACTCCAACAGTAGACTGATACCTAAATCTGGTATGGTTTTATGAAGTCAAATGCTTTAAAAACAAACTGCAAGTTGTTGCAAAGCATATAGAACATAATATTACATTAAATTATAATTTGTACTGTCTAAATACCTACCCAGGAAAGTACCAACTATAGAGAGCATGATAATGAAGAGTGGAAAAGATCGTTGAAATGAATTTCTTAACAAGGAAATGGAAGAACAACAATGAAAAAGTATTTTAAGTCAGAAAGTAGGTGAAATGGCAAGTTGCAACACGACAAACCTGTAGCCTATGCACTTCGGACAAGAGATCGCCACATTCTTCTACCAAAGCCCGCTCTTTGCATGTCACACTTGCAAGATTCAAGATGGAATCATCCACATTCCCCGCCTGTTCAAGTAACCAAATGAGAGTGTTTGGTTATTGTAATTGCAACCAAAATCATTTAATATAGAAAACCAAGCTACTGGGATTACCATTATGTTGTTACTAAATCATCATGTTTTCTTTGAAAAACAAAAATAAATATATTTTGGGATTTAGAACGCAATTGGCATGATAAGTCCAACTTGCCTGTGGTAGAAAACTCAATATGTCAGCGCATGATGCCTCAACGAAATCCCGAGCAGATCCTAATGCCCCATTTAACTCGCCGTAATCGACCTGCAAGTTTGGAGTAAAATTGTGAAGACTAAAGACTTAAAGAGTGTAGAACACTAAATTTACAACTTTCGTAAACAGAGTAGATTGGTACTTTAGCATTAGCAACAAGCGGAAGTTGAAGGGAAACATCATTCAAAGCTCTTGTAATCCCGGAGAGAGAGTCTGAATGTTCTGCTTCCAGATTGTCCTTCCACTCTTCCAAGTAAGGATTCTGAAAATATAGAATTGTGGAATTGATTGATATATTAGTTTAACATATCAAACATAAATTCATTCACAAGTTTTAAAAACGTTTTCAACATTCATGTCCTACAAGTCCACATATATCAAACAAAAGCAATATGTGTGATATTACCTTGGGAGTTGCACCTCCCAAGAGTTTGGGTAATTTTATGATATTACCTATTTTTAGATGGTTGTAGCCGACATTGAGGGATTAAGAAATTCTCAAAGAGATATGAGAAGCAAAACAATAATAAACAAGAACAAAAGAGGATATGAAAAAAGCAGTAAAAATGGCAATACCTACTAGGGGACATGGCTATTTGTTGACTTCTGATACCATCATATTGTGTTGAAATATATGGTGGATCAGACTCCAACGGTCATCATCTCCTAAGGAAACATCTCAACGGCTACATTCAAGAAAAGGAAACAAGATCTCGATTGCAACTAATCAAGGCATATTATCAGAATAGGCAACAAACCAAATCTTCCTCTAAACGTCTCTTTGTAAACCATCTATATATTCTTGCATTTGTAACCAAATTTGACTAAGAAAAATAATACAAAAACAGTCATGGTATCAGAGCCTTCTTAATCATCTCAGAAACGGGCGCGTCCATCACCGGCGATCCCAACCTCAGAAACCACCACCCAAAACTTCATCATCGACTCCCATCCATAAACCCATACAAACCATCCAAAATCCCTAGTGGGGGTTGACGCCAAGAAGACGACATCCATCCCTACAATGGCCTCAGAAGCAACAACACCGCAAAGACTGACCACCCAATCCCTTAACGGCACAAACTATCTATCATGGGCGCGATCCGTCACCCTGTCCCTCAGTGGAAAGGGCAAACTAGGCCACATCACCGGAGATACAACCAAACCAACCGACAGCACCAAGGTAGCAGAATGGCAAACAGCGGATCATTTGGTGATGACATGGATATTAAACTCCATGCATCCATCAATCGCCGACCTCTTCCTCTACTCAAACTCAGCAAAAGAATTGTGGGATGAAACCCACAACTTGTATGGAAAGCAACAAAATTTTGCTCACGTCTTCAAAATAAAACAAGAACTCGCACAAACCAGACAAGGGCAAAAATCCATCACTGAATACCTCGGCGCGCTCAAATCTCGGTGGGACGAGCTCGGAATCTACGAGCCACCAACCACTGACCCCAAGGTCATCCAGGACAGAGTCGAGCAAAGTCGAATCTACCACTTCCTCGTGGGACTCGACCCTAGCTACGAGACTCTGAGGTCGCAGATTCTGTCCTCATCGGAGCTTCCGCCCCTCAGTCAGATCATAGCGATGACACAAAGAGAAGAAACTCGAAGGCAAGGCATGCAACAAAACACAGAAAAAGAAAACCACGCATTCGCCGCTACAAATCATCAAAACCAAAACACAAAGAACAGAGGACAGTTCGGAAGAAGGAGAGATGAGCACTGCGACAACTGCAAAAAGCAAGGCCACAACCGGGACAACTGCTGGTTCCTCCACCCACACCTCCGGCCACCCAAGGATGGACGCGGGGGAAAAGGGGGCGATAGCAGAGGACCAAGCGGCGGTGGCAAACCAGACCAAAACCCTAACTTTGGAGGAGAATACCAAAAATGGGGGCAGATCGGGTCGAGTGCAGGGAGTCGGGGTTTTATCTCCGATTCTTACGCGGATCTCCGAAACAGCAGCAGCGAACGCGGAGCAACTCCGGATCCGAGTACACGCGCATCCGCTGAGGCACGTACTCCATCACCTCTTAATGCGCATAAGAGTGGACCACATGGGCCTGGATCGGTCCAACAAGAACTCAACCAGGTTTTAGCTCACCTCAACAGCCTTCTTCAATTATCTGGACAAAATCAGAACAACTCAGGTAATAGATCAGGTATTAGTCCTCTTAAATTTGCAAACCTTGCTAATTTCATGAACTCATGGATTATCGACACCGGGGCTACTGACCACATGACTGGTAATAAAAATCTGCTAAAGAATATTTATTATGATCCAAATATGAATAAGTTTGTTACTATTGCAAATGGAAATCAAGTTAGAATTAATGGAATAGGAGAATCACGATTACTAAACCAAACCACTGAAAATGTTTTATATATCCCAACTTTTACTGCTAATCTCCTATCTGTATCACAGATCACTAAGAATCTAAATTGCAATGTGATTTTTACACCTGCTGATGTTCTATTTCAGGACCGAACATCAGGGAAGATGATTGGTAGAGGCTCGCTTGTTAATGGACTATATGTTTTAGACTCAAATGTTTGTCTTGTTGCTAATAATGTGCTTTCTTCAATGCCAAATATTTGGCATAAACGCATGGGGCACCCATCATCTCCCGTTTTGAAACAATTACTGCCTAGTTTAAATTTTAATTTTGATCTATGTTGTGAAACATGCCATCTTGCTAAACATACCAGGTTGCCCTTCAATGCATCAACAACTCACACAAAGAAGCCTCTGGAACTGATACATTCTGACATATGGGGACCTGCCCCTGTCACATCTTATAATGGGTTTAAGTATTTTGTTACCTTTATTGATGACTTTTCCCGCACCACTTGGTTATACTTGCTAGAATCTAAATCTGATTTTTTTTCTGTTTTTTGTGATTATGTTGTTTTCGTAGAAAATATGTATGATGCTAGGATTAAAATTCTTCGGTCTGATAACGGATCTGAATACACCAGTAACATATGTCAATCTTTTTTAAAAAACAAAGGCATCTTGCATCAAACTACCTGCATTAACACACCCGAACAAAATGGTATTTCTGAAAGAAAAAACCGCCATCTTTTGAATGTTACTCGAGCCTTGTTATTTCAAAATCATGTCCCCAAGATTTATTGGACTGAAGCGATTTTAACTGCAGTTTATTTGATTAATCGTCTCCCTAGTCCTGTTATTCAAAACAAACAACCCCTAGAAATTCTTAATAATAGACGCATGGGCATTGACCATCTTAAAATTTTTGGGTGCACTTGCTACGTTCACAAAAAACGAAGTGACAAACTGGACTCTCTCTGTATCAAAACTGTCTTTTTTGGGTACTTTTCTTACAAGAAAGGGTACAAATGTTATGACCCGGTAACGTGCAAACTTTATATTTCTCGCGACGTCTCCTTTTTCGAGAATGAATCCTACTTTAAATCCTATCACTCTAACCCCCCAGGCGAGACATCTCCTCTCCCTACAAATGACATGTTTGATTTTTCTCCTTCTCTTGAGGAAAATCTTCTTCCTCAAGACGGGGGAGACGAACAGGATACAGGTACCGAATATGTGCAAAACGACAATCATGATATGGCTCCCACTAGACGATCTTCACGACCCACTCGGGCTCCAGCTCACTTGGAGGATTTCATCACCTACAATGTCACCTATCCTATCCAGAATTACATATCCTACAGTAATGTAACACCTTCTTATTGTTCCTTTTTGAATATAATAGATAAAAACAATGAACCCACCTCCTACCATGAAGCTCTTAGAGACCCAAATTGGGTAAAAGCAATGAAAATTGAACTAGAAGCATTAGAAAAAAACCAAACATGGACTATGGTCCCCTTGAAACCTGGAATCAAACCTGTAGGATGTAAATGGATATACAAAATTAAGTACGACAGTAATGGCTCCATTGACCGATATAAGGCTAGACTTGTTGCTAAAGGATATACTCAAACATATGGACTTGATTACTTAGAAACTTTTGCCCCCGTAGCAAAAATGAACACTGTAAGAGTCCTCCTCTCTATTGCTGTAAATCATGGTTGGGATCTCTACCAAATGGATGTACGAAATGCCTTCCTTCAAGGATCTCTCGAAGAGGAAGTCTACATGACCCCCCCTCCAGGGATTAACTCCCTTCAAAATCAGGTATGCAAACTCCATAAATCAATTTACGGATTGAAACAGTCTCCCAGAGCATGGTACGCAAAACTTAGTCTCTCTCTTCTTCAATTCAACTTTACCAAGTGTTCCGCTGATGCATCCATGTTTATCAAGCATTCTAACACATTTACCATCATTGTCTTAATTTATGTAGATGACATCATAATCACTGGGAATAACAATATTGAGATTAACAATGTTAAATCTTATCTAAAAACCAAGTTTGACATTAAAGATCTAGGGATCCTAAAATATTTTTTAGGCATTGAAATTGCTCACTCTAAAAAAGGCTTATTTCTATCCCAAAGAAAGTATGTTCTAGATCTCCTTAAAGAAACTGGTAAAATAGGGTCCAAACCTGCCCACACTCCCATTGAGACCAATCGAAAGATTGGACCCACCGATGGAGAACCTCTCCATAACATAGGGCAATACCAACGATTAGTAGGAAAACTCATCTACCTCACTGTTACTAGACCTGACATAACTTATGCCGTTAGCATAATAAGTCAATTCATGCATGCTCCCCACACTCATCACCTTGACATCATAGACAGGATCCTTAGGTATTTAAAGAAAACACCAGGTCAAGGAATATGGATGAAAAATAACAATTCTAACTCAATAATTGGTTACTCCGATGCAGATTGGGCCGGCAGCTTCGATAGAAAGTCCACAACTGGGTTTTGTACCTTTGTGGGTGGAAACCTGGTCACATGGAGAAGCAAAAAACAAAACGTTGTTGCGAGATCAAGCGCTGAAGCTGAATATCGAGCCATGGCATCCACTACTAGTGAGTTAATCTGGCTCAAACAACTCCTCGGCGAAATGAAAGTTCCTTACACAGAGCCCATGCTTATGTACTGTGACAATCAAGCTGCTCGCCACATCGCCTCCAACCCTGTTTTTCACGAGCGTACCAAACATATAGAAGTAGACTGTCATTTCATCAGAGAAAAACTTCAAGCTAAAGAAATTGATGTTCCTTATGTCCAAAGTAAAGACCAACTCGCTGATATCTTCACCAAGCCACTCGACCAGAAACAGTTCCATAATATTCTTCACAAGTTGGGGTCCTTCAATCTCTTTCGGACTCAACTTGAGGGGGAGTGTTGAAATATATGGTGGATCAGACTCCAACGGTCATCATCTCCTAAGGAAACATCTCAACGGCTACATTCAAGAAAAGGAAACAAGATCTCGATTGCAACTAATCAAGGCATATTATCAGAATAGGCAACAAACCAAATCTTCCTCTAAACGTCTCTTTGTAAACCATCTATATATTCTTGCATTTGTAACCAAATTTGACTAAGAAAAATAATACAAAAACAGTCATGGTATCAGAGCCTTCTTAATCATCTCAGAAACGGGCGCGTCCATCACCGACGATCCCAACCTCAGAAACCACCACCCAAAACTTCATCATCGACTCCCATCCATAAACCCATACAAACCATCCAAAATCCCTAGTGGGGGTTGACGCCAAGAAGACGACATCCATCCCTACAATGGCCTCAGAAGCAACAACACCGCAAAGACTGACCACCCAATCCCTTAACGGCACAAACTATCTATCATGGGCGCGATCCGTCACCCTGTCCCTCAGTGGAAAGGGCAAACTAGGCCACATCACCGGAGATACAACCAAACCAACCGACAGCACCAAGGTAGCAGAATGGCAAACAGCGGATCATTTGGTGATGACATGGATATTAAACTCCATGCATCCATCAATCGCCGACCTCTTCCTCTACTCAAACTCAGCAAAAGAATTGTGGGATGAAACCCACAACTTGTATGGAAAGCAACAAAATTTTGCTCACGTCTTCAAAATAAAACAAGAACTCGCACAAACCAGACAAGGGCAAAAATCCATCACTGAATACCTCGGCGCGCTCAAATCTCGGTGGGACGAGCTCGGAATCTACGAGCCACCAACCACTGACCCCAAGGTCATCCAGGACAGAGTCGAGCAAAGTCGAATCTACCACTTCCTCGTGGGACTCGACCCTAGCTACGAGACTCTGAGGTCGCAGATTCTGTCCTCATCGGAGCTTCCGCCCCTCAGTCAGATCATAGCGATGACACAAAGAGAAGAAACTCGAAGGCAAGGCATGCAACAAAACACAGAAAAAGAAAACCACGCATTCGCCGCTACAAATCATCAAAACCAAAACACAAAGAACAGAGGACAGTTCGGAAGAAGGAGAGATGAGCACTGCGACAACTGCAAAAAGCAAGGCCACAACCGGGACAACTGCTGGTCGTACATATATGTGCTAACTAGTAAACTCGATCAGTACCTCACTTTATTGTTGAAAAATCATCTTTTTCCATTCTTAATTACTAATTTGCAATTTTAGCTAAGGTTTCATACAAGGCATAATCAGATCATGAATTGCAAACTTCTTCCAATCCAACCCATTATTTGTCTAATGGACTGTTTTTATTTTATTTTATCTACTCTGCTACCCCACCCCCATTTCAAATCTCAATCTCTCAAACATTAGAATGGAATTGCTAGGATTCGATTCCTTGTCTTGATCATCTGAAGACAAAGGATCTCCCAATTAAACTAGTCTCAGTTGGTTATCTAATGGACTAACAGCATACAGAATGCAGAATTAATGAATTTGATTATACTTCTGAAATTTTATTCACCCTTTGACACTAACCCATCACAAGCAAGTTCTAGCTCTTTTGCACATAATACAATGTAAAAGAAAGGCCAATGCATAAAATTCAGGATGTTGCTTGTCCACAAAGGAGGTAAGCTGATGCTAAAATGTTTACAACATAAAAATATCTTTCAAAACAAATAGCATACGCCAATGTCAGGTGCTTACCTGAACTTTGAGGGTAGAGTCCAAGGCTTTAAGTTGTTGTAGCCTAGCAAGTTCGATTCTTTTTCCCATCACATCATCATGCAATTTGGATAGTTTGATAGATCCAGCATGAAGTGTTTTCTGCACAAACGTGTAATCGGATAATTCAGATGACATTTGTTTAGACATCAAACTCAAAACAGCATGAAAGAAGATGAATATGAACATCCTTCACGAAATTAATAGCTAAACATGTTTAATCAAATCAAAACCGTGAACTCAGAAGATCTAAACCGCCAAAAACACTTCGCATTCCTCCAGATATCTTGGTGTCAAAAGAAAGGGACAGAACGCAGAATAACTTAAAGACACCGAAACGACTGAACCACAAACCTCAGCCGCGATTCTCTGTGCTTCCATCGCAGGCTCGGCCTTGGCATTGACAAACCTCCACTGCAAGTACTGATTATAAAGCATCTTAAGCTGATGCACCTCCTCCTTCTTATGCAACCCCTTCCTCACCTTCCTCAACTCCATCTCCTGAATGGTACTCGTCTTCACTTTACTCCCCTCACCCAGCGGCCTCAACACACTATTCGCCATCGAACCAAACGGACTCGGACCTGACAAAACGGAATTCAACGAGCGTCTGCAAAGCGTGGCCGGCGTCCTCTCAACCGCCTCCGCTCTCCCCTTCCCCAGATCCGTCGAGCATCTGACGGGCAAGTTATCGACCTCGAAACTCGGAGCGGACGCCCTAGACTCCGTACTCGTCCGATCCCTAACCCGAACCCTAGCCACCGGACTCTCACACCACTCCGGCTGACTCCCCACACTACACGTCTCGGCGTCCGAGAACTCGAACTCCCCCAAACTCCCGGATTCATTCCAATTCTCATTTCCGCTGGACTCCCTCCCCCTGGGGGTGCGCGGGAGGGGAGTGGCGACGCGGGGGGTGAATGGGAAGAGGCGGGTCCGGCGCGGCTTGGGGAGGGGGATCGGGCGGTTCTCATCGGGGAAAGGGTTGGGGGAGCGGCAAGGGAGGGGTTTGGGTTTGGGTTTTGGGAGGGGAGGGTGGTGGGATGGGAGGGGGGATCTGAGGGAAGAGAGATAGCGGGAGCTTACCTCGCGAGATCGGCGGAGGGTTCGGGGTGGGTCGGGATGGGGCGTCGAAGGGTTAGGGTTTGGGTTTTGGGGTTTTGGGGTCTCCATTGGAGGAGGAAGAGAAGGAGAAGGAAGAGGAAGAGGAAGAGGAAGAAGAAAGCAAGAAGAGGAGAGCAGAGTACAGAGGAAAGAAAGAGCCGTTTCAGTTTGAATAGTTTGATTTTGTTCGAAACGAGAATTGCATGTTTTTTAAATTTTAAGGGATGGAATCAGTATTTGTCAGTGCAATTTGTGGTCCAATTGTGATTAGTTTTTTAAATTTAAATTTCACATCAGTTTACTATTATCAATGATATACAATTTAAAGTTCAAATGAAAATTCTTGTTTAGTATCACAGTATTATTATGCACGTCAGATTATAAAATTTTATTGGTATGTATTTTCAAAATTTATGATTTTTGAATTAGACATTGTTCATATTCTCAATTTTAAGTTTAAATTTTATGTTATCAACAAGTGTAAATTGATGTCAAAATTTTTTAAAAATAGTAAATCCCTACTCATTCTTGTTCCCGGATTAAGGATTTAGAATGTGATTTCTATTTTTGCGTGCGTCAAATTCGAACAGCAAAAATCTTTAACGAAATGACACGTTATAAACTTATGTTTTGCTACTGAAGTTTAATTTTCAAGGAAGGACATGATTTTGGTGGATAAAAGATACGTGATGGCATAATACATACATGACTGAAAAGTGATAGAAATCAATAATAAGTCGCATGCTGGCCCTTTGGCATGCCTAGTTTTTTTTTTTGAAACATGCCTACTTAGACAATGTTAAGACTAGATAACTCCCTAGTATCAGTTTACGAAGGTACCGAAGGCGAGTATTGGGAAGATAACTCCATAGTTTTTTTTATAATACGATGGTTTCATTCATTAAACAAAAGTTTTAAGGTTGTTATAAGGCACAACAACCTAATACAAAGCTCATACCGAGGGAAAGACAAGCGAAAGTGTCTACCACCATTACAACTCACATCCACTACACTGCTAAAACCCCAATCATATGAGTTGACTAGGTGTCGTCAGTCGGGACCGAAGCTGAGGCCTGAGAGAATATACCGAACTCTTTGAAGTAGCGGATATGCTCCTCATGAGCTCTCTGACATTCCTCCACTATTTCATGCCTCTCCCGGGCTTCAACTTCTAGCCTCACCATCCTGTGTATCTCTGCCAATTCCTCCTCAGATGGTTGAGCATAATCATATGTGAGGTGGCCATCTACCAGACGTGCTTGCATGAGTGTTGGTGTCGGGTGTAAAGTCATCTGGCTAGTAGGCGGAAGATGTGTAGTGATTCCCTCCTGCGTTGGTGAAAAGGTCAATCTTGCTCTTTTTTGGACCAAGTGTTGTGGTGGTTCTCCGCCACGTTTGAGTGAGCATGTGCATAGTTCAAGCAATTTAAGGCAGTCATTCATTACATGATCAAAACAATGGGATATGCCCTGAAAGACTTTGTTGTTACGTTCAATCCAAATACACTAGAAAAAAGCGTTAATGAAACAATTCCAAACATCATTGTCAAAATCAAGTCGGTTTCGGACTAACATTCAGAATTGTTCGTTATTATTGGGGATTATATTCAGGTCTATTTGAGTCGGTACACCAGAATCGAGTAGCCATCTCGCAATTGAAGAAAAGGTGGTCCGTGGATTCATTTTCGATTCCACAAAGCGGACATGTCGGATTTATGTGAAGCTGTTTTCTGATTAAGTTGTCTTTTGTAAGTATTTGTTTCCACTGAGCAGCCAGGAAAATAAACAGACCTTCAGAAGGTAGTTACTATTTCAGATTTGTTTGTATGGGGGGGGGGGGGGTATCTTATCCCACCAGCCGTTAGTAACTTGTACATGTTTTTACAAGTATAATTCCCTCTCTTAGTGAGTTTCCACAACCTCTTGTCTCTCACGGAGGTTGGAGTAAATGCAAGGTACATGTTGTAGATTTGAAAATATTGTTCTTGTGTTAAGATCATGGTAAAGTGCTTGCGGAATTAGTTGCCTTGTAAGGGTGTATGTTCCCAAATTCGACAATGAAGCTCATGGTTGCTTTACAATTGTGAATATGTCTACCGACATATCACTAAGTACGCAATTTTCGTACCATTTATCAAACCACATTAATGTGTTATCCTCTTTTCCTATAGTAACGTTGCTGAAGTTGCATAGAAGCAATATATATTTGAGTAAGTTTCAAAGGAATGAGGATACACTTTGTTTGTCTTTCGGAAAGACTCCCAATCCTGAGGTAGTATTTTTTATATTTGCTTTTTAGTATTTCTTGGCTTAATCATTCTTTGCAAGCAAGATAGTCTCATAGCTTCTTGATTTCTAAGCTTATGGTGTGATGGATAAATTAAGGATCCCCAACCTTCCCCATATTTTGTCCATGCAGACATTTTTCCAGCAAACTAAAATTGTAATGTTTGAGTTTATCATGCTGGTGTTCCATAGGAAATTTCTCCTTATTTATTTATTTATTTATTTCTTTGATCACACTTTTTGGTGTTGTCGTATTGCTTAGATGGTAAGATGCTATCAGAGTAATTACCGAATTAATCATTGTGATACGACCCACCATAGATAGGTGTCTTGTCGCCCAGCTCCCCACTTTGTTCCTCATCTTTTCAAGGATTGGTCCCCATAATGTGTTAAGTCATCCTTTTGGGGTAAGGGGTATTACTAGGTATTTAAAAGGAATTTCACATTTATTGCATCCCAATATGGATTGGAAGTGAGTTAAAGATTCTGGATTTACGTGTGTCTCGCTGATGCGGGATTTCTCAAAGTTTATCTTTAGTCCAGAGATGTTCTAAAAAATGACTAAAATTCTTTTAATGTTCACCAAGTTTTGCTCTTCAGCTTGGAGGAAAAGAATTGTGTCGCCAGCGAATTGTAAATTCATGATCATTAGCCTCTCTTCTCCTAATGTAATGTCGTGTATTAGGCAATTGGACATCCCCATTCTTAACATGTGGCTTGGGAAGTTTGCCACTATTATGAAGAGGAGAGGGGATAAGGGATCTCCTTGTCAGAGACCATTCGTACTGCGAAAATATCCTTCTGGTTTTCCATTGATAATGATTGATGCCCGCGAAGTTTTAATGCAAAGCTCAAGCCAGTTGCACGAAAGAGGTGGGAACCCCAGTCCTTTTACGTTAGCCAGTAGGAAGTCCCATTCTATTTGTCGAAAGCTTTCTCAAAATCCAATTTGAGTATTAACGCCTCTTTTTTATTTTTATGGAGGTAATGCACTATTTCCTGCGCTCCTAAGATAATGTCAGAAATTTGTCACCCTTTTAAGAAAGCCAACTAAGTTTGGAGAATGATAGGATTTATGGTTGTGGAAAGTCGTGAAGCTAAAGCTTTTGCCCATAATTTGTATGAGTTAGTGAGTAGAGAGATATGTCTTAACTTTAACTACATTAATTCCCAACTTTTTGGGTATCAACATAATGAAGCATTGGTTAAAGATTTCGAATTTCCCGGGGGGTATAAGATTTTGATGCAATTTTCCGAACATAATAACAATCTGATTTTTTAGATCAGGCCAATTTCGTTGCAAGAAATTGAAGTTCAAGCCATCAAGTCTTGGTGCTTTCCCAGGCGTAATCCCGAATACCGCTCGTTTGATCTCATCGGGTTTAAAAATGGAGATGACTGAGTTTGGGTCATTAATTTTTGTGGGAAGGATCGTGTCCCAATTTATCAGAACTTTGATGCTTCTTTTTCCGTTGAACAATTTATAGAAATATGAGACGATTTCTTGAGTAATTTGTGTTTTTGAGAAACAGGCTTGCCCATTGATTTTTAAGGAGATGATCATGTTTTGTCTTTTCCTTGCATTTGCTATTCGGTTAAAGAATTTTGTGTTTTGATCCCCTTCTTTCAACCATTGCACACGGGAGCATTGTTTCCAATGTATTTCTAGTTCCTATAGGGCAATTTCGTGCTCCCTTCGAATTGAAAATGCTAACATTCTTTTTTTCCATTAAGTCCTTACTCTTGATCTTTTTTATTGAGCGAAAATATTTGTGCTTCTAAATTCGCCAATTTACATGTAGGGCTAATTTCCTTCGAATATTTGATATGTCTTTTGATCTCATTTTTCACTTTCCTAAGTACAATGTGTGTTATATTGTCTTTTGTGGTCTCTACTGTTTTTGAGATAAGTTCTTTAATGTGTTGCTTTGGCAGCCATCTATCTTAAAACTTAAAGTAAGTTTTCCTTCCCCCTGTCTGTCTTGCTTCGAGGATTAAAGGTATGTGATCTGAAGTACCTTTGGGGAGTCTGAAGCAAGCAGAGAGGGGAAATTTATCCACCCATTCCTGGGAAAACAAGAAATGATCGAGTCTTGCCCACGTAGGGTTGGTTTGCATGTTGGTCCAGGTGTATTGCAGAATGATAGGGCCGACATAAATTAAAGAGTGTGTCTCAATAAACCCTTGGAACATCCCATTGAAAGGATGACCAACGTTTGAGATCGAAGTGTGTTCAAGTTGGTCTCTAGTTAGATTAAAATTTTCCTTAATCACCCAAGCCATGTTATTGTGTGGGCTCAAGTCACTTAATTCTTTCAAAAAGACATATTTTTCCCACGACTGGTAAGGTCCGTAAACATTTGTGAGCTTCCAATGAAAATTTCCCGATTCAAATGTTATCGAGACCGAGTATTTTTAATTTCAGTTTGTAATTCTATGTTGTTGGTTGTGTTCCACCCTACTAAAATTCCCTTGAGGCTCCTAAGGCTGGAAGATATCTCCATTCGTCAATATGGGAACCACCAATTTGCCTGAGGTATGCTGACGTGAAAGTTTCTAGTTTTGTTTCTTGTATGATGACGATATCAGGATGCTTAGTTAGCACAATGTTCTTAATTGCTCTCGGTTTTCGACACGATCCTAACCCACTAATAATCCAGAACAATAACTTCATTAAGAAAAAAATTGTAACCAGTCGCAACCTACAAGTGAAGTTTGCGAGTGTTGCCTACGATAGACGCAATAGAGTCAAGATCCATGGGCCCCAAACCTTGGCTGGATCTTATGAGATTAAGGAAGGTATTTGATTGATTTTCATTTTCAAAATCAAATCCAAGGTGTTTACAAAAAATACGGAAATCATTTGCACTTGCCATTGGAATAAATCAAGGGGGAATATTGACGGGCCTCAGTTCCAATGATGTTAATAGATTGAGATAAAAGTTCGGTTGAGGAGTTCTCACTTCTGAAGGCCGAGTTTGATGGACCAAAAAGTCTGGGTTTAAAGTCTTTACTAGAGTCTCTCCTAGTTTTACAGCAATGAAAATCCTCATTAAGTTTAAACATGTCATTTGCAATCTTAGAGCAGGAAAAAGAACTAAGAACAAGATTTTGGGGATCCAATTTACCTTCTCCCAATGAAGGACCGAAATCCAGCTTTTTTGCAACCGGGGTTGAGGATGTCTCCCTTGGTTTGGACAGAAATGGAGGCGAAGGCTTAATGGCAATCTCTGAGTGTTGATCATCCGAGCATTTCGCTGGCTGGATCGTCCCATGGCTCTCAGTCTGAGTTTCAACAACCACGATCGGCGGGGCCGAAGGCTTTGGATCATCCTTCGGGAATTGGGGGAAGCTCCCGCCGAAGAGGCACCTGGATTGATTGTATTGTTGTGCAGTTGGCCGTATTGTGCATTAGACCTTGTCTCGAGTCATTGGGAGGTGCTGGTTTGTAGGGGCAGGAATCCTCCTCGAGCACTACATCCGCCCAAGCTTTTGTAATTTCCGTAATTGACGGCTTGTCGAACTCAATGATCTCCTTGGTTGCTGTTTGGAATTGTTAGTTTTGCTGATTCTCGATTCTAACTTGCTTTATGGTGTTGAATGGGGGTTCAACTTTGGCTATGGGGGCTTTTGAATGCTAGATTCAGAAGAGATATCAAAAAGTTGCTCCCTCTCTTGCCCAAATTTATCCTTCCTATTGCCCGAGTTTGTTTGCCAGTTGACATGGTCGGAACCTAAAGTGTGTCCACCTCTATTCTTTTCATCAGTCTTATTTCTTTGATGGTCGTTGTGTTTTTCGTTGGGGGTTGCCTCTGACCAGTGAAAGCGGTCGGACATGCCGTCCTCTACTGGGTTGGGAGGGCAAGGTCTTCCGGCCTTCGGGTTGCACACTCCTTTTTGGCTCACTAGGCCATTCTTAGGTGTGAATAATGCTTCATACACGTTGCCTGCACATGTGAAGTCCAAGGCTCGAGGAATGGAGTATTCCTCAAATGGTCTCATTTTGATTCGAGCAACTGTGATTACTCTTTTGTGCAAGGTGTCATCATCAAGGTCCTGAAGTCTCCGAAAGCTGATGCCAATTCATGGAATTGCTCCGGCGTCCACGTATCAAGTGGCATTCCTCGAACAATAATCCAAATGCCTTCGTTTTGTGCTTAGTTTCATGATCCTTCGTCTCTTGACCAGCGAGCTAGCCTGTAGGTAGCCCCCTCAACTGTCTCCAACATGCTTTCTTGCAATTCGGCTGACATCCTTATGATGGGCACGTGAAGATGAATGCCCGAGCGGAGAGGGATCGAAGATTCCACCTCGATATATCCGACTATTTTGCCAAGAGGTTTTTTTCCAAGTCTGACTCTTTGGCCAAGCCGCTAGCAATGGTGGCTACCAAGCTTCGTGATAGTTCCCTAAGGTTAATGAAAGACAACATCGACGACTTCCTTAGATAGTGGTTGCAACCTCGTATGGCCGGCAACGAACATCCTGGGATAGTGGTTGCGACCTCTTCTTCCTAAGGGATGCATCATGGTTTGCTGGTTGGTGTTGGTTTGTTGTTGTAATCTTTTGAAATTTGTCTTGCTTGGACAATGCCTTTTAACATGGCCAAGTTGTTTACAACAAAAGCACCTTGTGTTTGTGTTAGTATTTGGACCCTTGCATATTTTTGTGTGTTTTGATTTTCTGTTGATAACTTTAGTCCATTGGATAGATTTATCCCATTTTTTTCCAAAGGGTGGAAAGGGTTTGGTTTAGAGCTAGCAACCACTTCTATGTAATTACATAGAAGTCGTTCCTCTTGTCGGCGGTACCCATCTTATCTCACTCTTGGAATTACATTTCGAATTTGACTCCTTATATCAATCCCATGTTTCTAGTCTTATCTGGCAATCCCATGTTTTCAGCCTGATCACCACAACCAAGGATTACACTAAAGTGACCAGTATGCTGAAGGGAATGTGTTCTAAAAGTTTGTTTTTATATGTCAATTTTTATGAATTGGATGTGCAAACATTTTGTTCATTGATTAATGTATTCGTCTTTTAGAAGTGTTAAGGAAGAAATTCTTGGTCCTTAATCGTAGAGCTCTGAAAGATGATGGTTTACATAAATCAAAAGTTATTCACAATCATGGTAATTGACATGGAACATTAATTACCGAGATAAGATTGTCGTGTTGGTTGTAGATTATTGTAGTTCTACAAATATTTAACGGCACGAGTATATAAAAGAGGAAAATTGTTACTTTTATATATTGAATAGACCTAACAAATGAAATATTATGGAATTGTATTTATTGTCATTAATATTTCATTGTGTCTTGAATCCTAAGATACAAGACTTATATCTTTTCACATAAGAAGTGTTTAATTTGATTAGTGTCAAAAGCTATCATTGAGTATAGTTATAAATGTAATAGTTGGTTGAACATGACTTATGCTGGAAAAGATAGTTCGTTAAAAGATTATCATCGTCCCTCTTAGCTTGAGTGATGATATTAGTGGGCCCCCTGATAAAATGAAATTATAATATGCACAATGTGACTTGTGTTAAGTTACATATTTATAATTAGTTTAAGAGATCAAAAAATGAGTATATAATACAAATGTGACATATTTCTGCTTTGTATAATACTCTTAATATCATAACGTAAGGTATAGACACAAGTGATGTTCTTACATCACTAAATGGATCGTGTTTAGTTCGAGTGAACAATACATCTATGCTAATTGGGTAACTATAATGTGTAGTTAGATATCGCTTATAGTTTGTGATATTAAGTGTTTAATGTCATTGTCAATCTAGCTTAGATCCACCTATAGGTCACACCACAAAACTGGAAAACAAGAAACTTGATTTTGTGTTCATATGATGTATCGGGTTTCGTGTGAAATGGGATACATGTGGTGAATCGACAAAATCAATATGTCATGAAAATTGACATAATTAGAATCATGAATAAATTCATATTAGATGTATGTATTATGGGGTGTAATGGTTTGACATTACATATGATAGATAATATGTTACATGATATAAGAATTTGCTAAAACCCCAAGGATTAAATTTTGTTGGATATAAATCTAAAATTTGACAAAGGCAAAATCGGGTCAAAATGGTAGACCGTTTTGAGATCGATCGACCGGGTTCCTCGGAACGGTCGACCGGACGAAGATCGGATATGCGAGGATCAACCAAAAATTATCAGGACATGTCTTGATAATAGGAGCGGTCGACCGGGTGTAATACACAGTTGACCAAAAAACTCCCGTAGATATCTTGGTGATATAACGGTCGACCGGTATAGGGACACAGTCGACCAAAATTTACCAGGAGAAATTTTGGTAAGTAAACGATCTACCGGATTGAGACGTGGTTCGACCGAAATGTTCCAGGGACTTTTCCATATGAATATTTGGTCGACCGTCTATCTCGTGGTTCAACGAAACTTGTCAAAGTCAGAACCGTTCGATCGATCGAGTGGTGATTTTGGTTGACCGTTCGACACGATTCTGTCTTGAATTATTAAGACATTAGTGTTGATCATGGGTTGGATTTATTCTAATTATGGTCAAACGGTTTTGAGGATGATTATGTGTCAATTTGTGATTGGTTTAAGGGAGAGAAAAGCAAGAGATCATGGGTTAATGGGTAGCCCATGATGTGGGTGTTGGGAGAATCTATAAATATGTCTCATCTCCCTACTTGTTTAAGGTTAATGCAAAAATTATCTTTCCCTAACCTCTCCACTAATCCATCTGAATTTCTCTTAATTATTTTGAGCTTTTGGAGATTAAATTCTTAGAGAGCTTTCGAGGGATTATTAGCTAGATTTAGAGATTGAATTGGTTAGCTCATTTATCTCTAATCTTGTTTAGAGTTTGGTGAACACTTGGAGGCGAATCGACCAACGATTCGACGAGCAACGCAACTCTGGATCATCATAAAGGTTTTAGAGAACCTTTGGGTATGATCATCTTCTATTTATTTTAATATATATGTAGAATTACATGATATTAAATAAATATAAAACATGTACATGAAATCGTTGAAAATATGGAAATTGAACTTGTGTGCATGTATAATTGTTTTTAAATATATACATACATAGTGGCACGAAATCCTACATATGTGGCTTCCAAAGACCAGTCTAACAAACACGTACTTATTAGTATGTCCAAATAATAATATAAGGTAAGTATGGAGATGTCTGGATATAGCAGTAGTGAAGGAGATGTCTGGATGTAGCAGTTTCCCCCAAGACCTAGCCGAAGTCTAGTCGGGAAGGGTGTACCCAATGTATGATTAGATTTCAACTTGAGACACTTAGCGGGAAGGAGATTAATCAGTAAGTAGTAATCTTACTTTAATTTCGAGATTAACGAACCAATATGTTGGTTGCTTCTTGAGCACAACAAGAATGACCCAAGGAAAGGAAATTATTTAGAAGTTATGTTAAGTGCTCAACAAGGATGACGTTGCAAGTCACGAAATTTTGTAAGATCTAATGGGCCCTAGGATTAGTCTAAAGGGGGTTGAATACACTAAAAACGTTCTTTAAAATTTAAGCAATATAAAAGAAAAACAATTTAATATCAAGAGAAACGAGAAGCTAATCACAACACGAATGTATAGAGGATTGGATCCAACCACCGGATCCTAGTCCTCTCTTACGAATTGCTCATCCTCGAGCAACTTCGCGTCATCCACTAATCTGATCTCCATTCTGGGCTGAGATCAAGCCTTTACACTTTAAGCTTTGCGAACACCCTCACCAAGCTTGGACCACCTTCTCACAATCCGAGAAGATCTTCACTCCGGAAGCTAATACAATACTTTCCTGAGAGAATTGAGCGACAATTTCTAATCTTGAGCACTTGAAAGATTGATGAATGCAATGAGTGATTCAAGTGGAAAGATTGAGCACAAAGAGAAGTTTGGAGCAATTGAGAATAGTATGAGAGTATGAGCTTTAGAGAAAGGATTGGTTGCCTTGTAAGGTTGTTCTAAGCTATATTTATAAGCTCCAAACTATAGCCTTTTGTATTGAAGTGGTAATGATTTGAATGAAATGCATAAAATCTGGAAAGTTCAGAACTCAAATCAGGACACAATCGGTCGACCGGATAAGGCTAAACGGTCGATCGGTTTCTTGTAAATAAGAACACAATCGAAATGAAGTGCATACCTATCGATCCACCAAGGCATCAACTTAAGTGAACGGTCAAACCAGTTATGGGATTGGTCGACCGTTAAGGGAGATATGGCTAGGGTAAATGGTAATCAGTCGAACGAAAGGCGTTATGACCAAAACCAGGGAGTTTGGAGTGATCTCGAACCGATCGACCTCCTTCTTGGCATTGTTCGACCGGTGGGGAAATACAACAGAGGGGTTAGGTGAATGTATGTGTATACGACTGTTGTAAAATACGACAAGTATAACAGTCATATTTAAATGAAATACGAGTTGTCAAACGATCAAACAAAACTCACGTTTTGGTCGACCGGTTGTCACACTAACCAGGAAACGTGTCGAGATATACCAGATGAAGAAAATATAAACAATCAAACTAAGATATCTCGATTGACATATGAAAACGGTCGAAGGGGATAAAGTAAAAGTCGACCGTTTTGCACAGGGAAGGGGGTTGTCAAAAACGATCGAACCACAAGAACATCCAGTCAAACGTTAAGGAGTAGAACGTAGACCCTGGTACATTCGGTTGAACCAGATGGTCTACTAGTCGACCGAAAGCAGCAAAAATTCAGTTCTACGAGGAAATTCCAAGTGTAATCGGTTCACCTAACAAAGTTGGTTTGATATGGAATTTTGTATATGACTTCTATAGATTTTCTATGGATCAATGCAATGCAAATAATCAATATTTCAAGTGCCAAGTTACATTTTAGTCCTAAGTAGAAGAATTGAAATTCCTATCTATTCTTCCACTTGAACTTTTGTCTTTGTGTATCACTTGTCACCTGAAATGTTAGTAACACCAAGATGTATGTGTACATATGCATGTAATGTTAACAGATATACATGTGTTTATTGATATGTTAATTAATCATCAAAACGGATTAACGATTATTAGTCAAAAAGCCAACAACTCCCCCTTTTTGATGGTGACAACTATCAATCTAAACACATGTTAATCTTGAATATTTATTATTGAAAGCTCCTCCTAACAATTATGCATATGTTATTTATTTATTTCTCCCCCTTTGGCATGATAAAAAAAATCATAGACATGAAGAAATATGGATTGGATTGCATTTCATTAGAGCATATAGCGGAAGCACCAATACAATGTCAAAAAGACACAATAATAATGTTATGAAGCTTTCAAATAGATTCCACAAGCCAAATGTGAAAAAACTAGCCAAGAAAAAGTTAAAATCAAGCAAATACATCAAACAATCAAGGTTCAAAGCAAATACAACAATCAAAGCAACAAACCAAGTTCCAATACCAAAACGTTAGTCGAGACGCTGAATTAGAATATATGATGAAAGGGAGTCAATCCCGCTTATCACTGAATCAAAGCGAGCATCAATGCGGGCTTCAAGTTGATCAAAACGAGCAGAAGTGGAAGCCTCGAACGCATCAACACGGTCAGAAAGCTACTGAAAAGCATAAGCACTGAATGACCAAGAAGCCAACAAATTGCCACCATGAGTCCATGCATATTTTTCTCCCTCACCCCACGAGTCACTCGTTTCCCTCGGAACTTGGCGTGGCACCAACGCGGGTCAGTGGGAACCTCATCTTCTTCTTCTCCTTCAGTTTCCTCATCAGTTGATGGTTGTTGCGACGTTGAGACGATCGTTTTCATCTTAGATAAAGTTGCCTTGCAGATAAGGTACTTGTAGACCACCGAAGGAAAGTCTGAGACTGAGATTTGAAGAAGCTCAAAAAGGCATGTGAGCCACATAGAGTAAGGGAGGTACCTCCCTTTCCGATGACACGTGTGAAGGAATATAAATAGAGGCTAATTTACCAGAATTTTCTTAAAGAGACAGTAAATGCAAGTAAGCTCGGTCGATGAGATTTCGTTGTAGTGGCCTTGTTTGGGTAATAAGTTGTAGGACACAATGTAGGCTAAAATTTGAGGTAGTGGATGCATAAGAGAAGAATTGTGTACTACATTGCCATTTTTGATAGGTCGTTGGGTGGAATATAACTCTTGGATCATCTCAGAGGGGTCAATGCCTTATAATGCGGTAAAAGGTCGGTCTAAATATAAATCTACTCCAGAATAATCTAGACCTAAGGCTTCGGAAATCATACCATGAACAATCTCATAAGTCACTCCATTGATCATGGTTCGAAAAATGTGACGATCAGGATCCTTTCATATTACAATAAAATTGTTGCACTAAAAATGAGTAATATGGTTTGGAAGCTACTTTAGTCGTGCTTAGGGTGAGCCTATTTACATCAAGATGAGCTCTTAAAGAATTGGTAAAGTCTGATACCTCAATCGTCCGACACAGAATGAAAGAAGCAACCGAAAGACGTTTGTCCCAACCGACTTGGGCTAACTCGTCAATCGGGAAAAAGGATGCGTCGGAGGTGGGGGCGGATGGCAAACATTGGGGTCGGTGGTAGGACGATCTTGGGCCTTCTTCTTTCAGAGGCAAACACCTCCAGTTCGGGGCGTTTCTTGCGACATGACATCTTCTTTCTTCCGGTCATAAGGAAGGTGGAGAAAGCAACAAAAAATGGTGCAAAGGGAAGAGAGAATAAGGGGAACGAAAGATGGTTGAAAACCCACGATATACCGGTCGAAAAGGGGGAAAGGTCGACCGAAGGAGGTGAGCGGTGGCTAGGGTAAAAGAGGGAAGGAGAAAAGTGCGTAAATGGTCGACCGGACGAAGACATGAGTCTACTGAAAAGTTAAATTGGGGGGAAAATAATGTTCGACTTGGGCATGGTTCGACCGATGAGAGGAAATGGTCGACCAAAAGGAGAGGTAAGAAGTGCCAGAAATGTTCGGTCGAACACAATAGATGCAATGGTCAACCGAACGAAGTCGATAAAAACAACAAAATTCCCTAATTTCGGCCAAACAAATACAAGTTTGATGTCTTCTTTAGTTGCATGATCTCTAAGAAAATGATGTCTTACTTCTATATGATTGGTTCTTTAATGCAAAATGGGATTTTTCAAAAGATTTATGGTACTAGTATTATCACAAAAAGTAGGAGTAGTTTGAAACTCAAGTTTCAAGTCTTTGAGGGTTTGCCTCATCCACAAGACTTGTGCACATGCACAACCGGCGGCGATCTATTTGACCTCAGTTTTCGATAATGCAACAATATTTTGTTTCTTACTAAACCAAGAGACGAGATATCCCAAAAAATGGCAAGTGTCACTTTTGTGATCTAAGATACAACTAGCATAGTCGGCATCACTATAAACTAGCATAGTCGGCATCACTAGCGAAAAATTCTTTTCAAAGCGTTTAAATGAGATTCTTTAGGACATGCTTGAAAACGAGCACACAAACACATGACAAACATTATATCAGAGCGACTAACAGTAAGATAAAGTAAAGATCCGATCATACCACAATATTTCTTGATGTCCACATCTTCGTCGTTTTCACCCTTGTCTAATTTTAAGCTTGTGGTTATTGGAGTATTGTGGGGTTTGCAATCTTCAAGACCAAAATGTTTACGAAGTTCTTTTGTGTATTTCGCTTGAGTTTGCTTGATTTGGAGTCCAAGAGAAAAAAATTAGTTCCCCAATCAAGCTCATCTCGAATTCGCCCTGCATAGACTTTGAAAACTCTTCGCAAAGAAAAGGGTTACTTACACCAAAGATAATATCGTCTATATATATTTGTACAACTAATAGATCATGATCATGAGCTTTTACAAAAAGAGTGGTATCCACTTTACCCATGTGAAACCTTTGTTAATTACGAAGTTCTTCAACTTTTCATACCAAGCTCTAGGAGGTTGCTTGAGTCCATAAATAGCCTTCTTGAGTTTAAAAATATGGTTCAGGTAAGTTTCATTTACCTAACCGAGTGGTTGAGCAACATAGACTTCTTCATTAATAAATCCATTTAGAAAAGTACTTTTAACATCAATTTGAAAGAGTTTGATATCCATAAAAGATGCATAGGCTAAGAGCATACAAATGGCTTCCATGCGAGCAACATGAGCATAAGTTTCATGAAAGTCTATCCCCTCCACTTGGCGATAGCCTTGAGCAACAAGTGTAGCTTTGTTTCTAACTACAATCCCGTCTTCATCAACTTTGTTTCGAAAGATCCACTTAGTTCCAATAACCGTTTGATTAGTTGATTTTTCACAAACATGGTTCTTGTCATTTCTTGAAGAGTTATTATCTTTCCTCTCAACTACCCCATTTTATTGAGGAGTGCGAGGAAAAGAAAAAAATTATGCTCAATGCCATATTTTTCACAATTTTTTTGAAATGAATCATTTTCAAATTCTACTCCATGAACACTACGAATAGCAATGATTTTGGAATCTTTTTCCCTTTAAACACGTTTGTAAAAACTTTTAAATCTTTCAAATGCATCAAACTTGTTTGCTAAGAACAAAACCCAAGTAAATCGTGAATAATCATTGACAATCACAAACACATATCTTTTGCCTCCTAGACTCACGGTCTGTGAAGGTCCAAAAAGATCTAGGTGCAAGAGCTCAAGAGGTTTTGAGGTTGATACAACATTTAGATATTTGAAAAAAAAGATTTAAATTGTTTTCCAAATTGGCATGCATCACAAACTTATCCTTTTTGAAAGTCCTCTAACTATTCAAGTTTGGATAATTTGTGCAATTGTGACATACTAATATGTCTCAAACGGTTATGTCATAACCAACCTTCGTCATGTGAGGCAACTAAACAAGTTTCAAGAGCCATATAATTTAGATTGTCAAGATGCACAATGTAAATGTTATTAGATCTATAGCCTTTGAACGTGATTTTCATGTTGAGTTTGGAAATAATATAACAAGTAATCTTGTAAAAAACGACTATGTAGTTTTTATCGGTTAATTGACTAACACTAAGCAAGCTATGTTTTAATCCTTCTACTTGTAATACTTTCTCAATATATGGAGTAGAATGATTACCAACATTACCTATGTCGACAATTTTACCTTTTGCGTTATCTCCAAACGTGACGGTTCCTCCATTTTTAGGCTTTATGCTTGATAGTACATGAGAGTCTCCCGTCATATGTCTCGAATACCCGCTATCGAGTATCAACTTGCCATTTCTCCTTCCTTTGATCTACATGCAAAGAGACAAGTCTATTTGGGTCATTGAGGGTTAGCTTTTGGTACCCAAACTTGAGTAGTCTTAGGTGCCCAAACATTGGAATAATTTACTTTCTTAACCAAGGAGTTGTTCAATTTAACAAAGGTGTAAATGACTTTTGTTTTCCGCCCTTTTATTCTAAGTCATGCTTTGTTAGAGATTGAGTTTGAGTGCCAAGAAGCATGTCAAGCATTTTCTTACCCAATGTAAATTTCTCTAGAACCTTTGTAAGTTGTTTATTCTTGGCAACAAGATCTTTATTAGCATGACACTCATTAGATTTCAAGGTTTTTATCTCATCATTAGGCAATTCATTTTCTTTAGGTAAAGCTTCATATTTGATGGATAACTCTAGATGCACTTTTCTTCCTAATTTGTTTTTATGACAAATCATTCATATAGCTCAGCAAGTTCATGAAAAACATGTAACAAGTCATCATAAGAATGTGTTTCATGAAATGATACCTCATCGTCGCCAATTTCCACCACTTGAGGTTGGTCATTCTTCTGTGGTGATGTAGGTAGACTTGAGTCTGAATCTTCATTAGTGGCCATAAAACACATGTGTGCTTCCTCATCTTGAGAGCACTCAGAGTCGGAAGTTGCGATGAGCATGAATCATCCCAAGTGGCCTTCAGAGCCTTTTTCCCATCTTTCTCGCGATGATCTCTTCTTTTGTGATCATCACGTTCTCGTCTTCTAGGCCTCCCATCTTTGTCTCTTCTTGATGGTTTATCTTCTCTATCTCTCCTTGGTCTCTCCTCCATTTCTCTTCTAGGAAGATATCTCTTTTGTTCTCTTCGTTCACGGTCTCTTGGCATGTTAGTAACACCAAGATGTATGTGTACATATGCATGTGATGTTATAATAGATATACATGTGTTTATTGATATGTTAATTAATCATCAAAATAGATTAACAATTATTAGCCAAAAAACCAACAAATTTGATATGGCATTTTGTTATGGCCTTCGACCAGGATATGTTGGTTGCTACTTGAGCACAACAAGAATTACCCAAGGAAGGTGACTATTTAGTTGTTATTGTAAGTACTCAACAAGAGGATGTTGTAATTTAGTAATTTTGGTTTGACTTTTTGTTTTGGCCTTCAATCGGGATATGAGAAGTGCTTCCTTGTTCTGAGATTCAAGATTTGTTTGCCCAAGGTTGGCGGTATATCACCGACCTTCACACTTCGCTCCCTTGAACGGTTGTGCCCTATACTTGTGTATAATTTTATAATAAAAAATTACAAGCAATTAGGATCGATTTTCATATTTTTCAACAATTTTATGTACAAAATTCTTAATAGTATTTCAATATATATAATATACTAAGTAATATTGTGGATCATACCTAGGGGATTATCAAATCCCTCTTACCAATCGGAAGTCGGGTTGCATGTCGGATCGCCTCAGAATTACCTCCAAGTGTCCACCAAACTCTGAACAAGATTAGAGAGATCGAAACTAGTCAATTAATCTCTAATACGAGGTTAGAATCTAGCTAATTACCCATTCAATGCTCCAAAGCATTAATTTGTAGCACACAATTAAAACTAAGAGAATTTCGGATAGAATGATGGAGAAAATTGGAAAGAGAAGAATTTTGCATTAGTCTTATCAAGGAAGGGAGAAGAGATCTATTTATAGGGTTTCCTCTAACCCACATCATGTGCAAACCATTTACACATGATCCTTTGTTAATCTCTCCACTAAACCACAACATGTGCAAACCAATTACACATGATCGTTTGTTTACCTCTCCACTAAACTACATCATGTGCAAACTAATTACACATGATCTCTTGTTAACCTCTCCACTAAACCGCATCATGTTGCACATGACCTCTTGTTTATTTTGCCATGTCATCATCCCATAACTACATTTGACCAATGTAGATTAAATCTAGTCATTAATTAGTAAAGAGTCTTTTATTAATATATGCAAAAACGTAGCCAAACGGTTGGACCATTTTTCAATGTTCTTTGACTCTACCAAATTTTGGATTAATATCCAACAAAATCTGAAATTTGGGGTTTTAGCAACTTCATATGTTATAATGTTGTAAATCACATTATATCATGTAATATATTATCATATATAATGTCAAAACATTATACCCCATAATATATATACATCTCATACGAATTTATTTATTATTCTAATCATGTCGTTTTTATGACATATTGATTTTATTATTTTACCACATGTATATTATTTCATAACACATGAAACATAATATATCATATAAAATATAAAATCATATTTCTTGTTTCCCAGTTTTGTGGTGTGATATAAAACACATTATATCATAAACTATAAGCGGTATCTAACTACACATTATAGTTATCCAAATAACAAAAATGTTTTGCTCACTCGAAGTAAATATGGTTCACTTAGTGATATGTAAAATATCACTTGTGTCTATCTCTTGCCTCATGATATTGAGAATATTATACAAAGTAGAAATGTATCATCTTTGTATTATATATTCATTTCTTGATCTCTCAAGCTAATTATAAATATGTAACTATACACAAGTTACATTATGCACATTATAATTACGCTTTATCAAGGAGCCCAGCAATATCATAACTCAAGTCAAGATTAGCAATGATAATCTTTTGACATATCATCTTTTCCAGCACAAGTCATGTATAACAAACTAATACATTTATCACTACACTCATTTATAACTTTTGATAATAATCAAATCATACATTCCTTATTGATGCATTGCATACATTGCATCATATGTCTTTCATTTAGATCACTTTTATATCAATAAATGCTACTAAGGTATGTGTTTAGTCTTATTTACAGAATACAGGGACCTGAATGCAAATTACCCACATCCCGAGCATAAACACGTGCAAAAGACTCATTTCTATCATAAAGACCAAGCTCAAGATTATCGGGTTACGAATGAAAATGTATCCAAGCATAAAAGCATTCAAGTCCTAATTGCAAAAAGAACAAGGACTTAAGCACAAAAGTAGCCGGGGACTTAATTGCAAAAAGTCAAGGACCTAATTGCAATTCACGAGTAGCTTTTATTATCTTGGAGAAAATCTAAAGAAAAATCAATATGAATCTCCAAATATATGAAGGAAATAATTTGGAGCTCAAGAGAACAGAAAGAAATCATCCAGACGCGCAAAGGAGGATCAAATCATACCATAAACACTCAGCAAAAATCCGGATTTAATCTGACATGATTATGCGGCGTTTTCGCCGCACAACACCTACAATCTGCGGCGATTTCACCGCCCCCTTAGTGATCCGTGTGCTCCAATTTTGTCCAATCGTGTCTGGACACGTGTACTCTCCAATTCTATACTTAGGTCTCTTGTAACAACTATAAATAGCCCCGAGAACGATGTTAGGAGGGTCCTTAGTCTTTGGTGGTAGTTTTTATTCTTAATCTTAGTTTTGTATTCTTCTTTTCATTAATAAAATTTTGTCTTTTATTTCTTACTTTTAGTTTTCTTTTGTAATGTCTCAAGGACCACTTCTTCCTCCCTCTATGAGTTTCTAACTCCTTCCAAAGGGTGGAGGTGACGGATTTAGGGTGAAGAGAAGACGAATAAAAGTTATTATTTTAATTTTGTGTTAGTATATTTTGATTACTTGAGTTTGTGTTAAATCATTTATCATGTAATGCTTCATAACTAACATGATTTATTATAAGTTTCTGAATTCTCTAATCTAAACCTTAAATCTAAACCTCCACCCGACGGAATTCACCTCTTTGTTCTTGTTTAATTTTAATTGTTTTTGTGCTTGCTTTAGATAATTAAAACCCAAAAATCTCAAAACCCAATTATTTCTTCTCTCCTTCTTCCCCTTAATCGAAAATCACACTAATAACAGAATCTCTCCCACCTTGTGTTCGACCCGTACTTGCCACGTCTTCATTGACGCCGTGCACTTGCGGTATAAATTTAATTCTCATCAAGTTTTTGGCGTCGTTGACGGGGAGGCGACGCAGATTTTGTTTTTTTTGTTGATTTCGATTTTATCCTGTTTATCTTGTGCGCGATCTAAATATTTGGATTTGTGTTTCAGGAGACAACATAGTGCACGGCGAAATCCAGACACATTCTGAGCTTAACAAGCGGTGGAATCGCCGCATACCAAGAACAACGTGCGGCGGAATCGCCGCATATTTGAAGCATCTGGGCTTCAAATTTTTCTCGGACGCGACTCATCTCTGGGTGGACGCGTCGAGCATCTGAAATTTCGAGAGCGGGCGGTGAACCCGACTGAGCATTGCGTAGGTAACTTTTGTTGCCTTTTTCCTCGTAATTTCTATTTTCAGAAAATTTCCTTTTATTAGAATTGCATGTATTAGGGCAAAAATTCCATAATCGGAAATAATTCAACTTTGACCTAAAATTGGCAAAATTAGAAAGGCCTTAGTGCATGCATCATCTAGTGTTTTGTATGCATTATTCTTGCTAAATTCTTGCAAATCAATTTCTGTTGAAGAGTGCTGGAGTCAAGGTACGTATCGTGGTTTTTATCGAATGCATTTAAGCATATAATCTAGTTTGCATACAACCTTGCAATTGCCCCCTCTAAAGACCATTGTTTGACTATCTTTGCTAGATCTAAGTTAAACTATCTTAAGGGCAACTCCGTAGGCAAAGATACGGTGGGGATTTCATCACCCTTCCATGGCCCACAAATCACAATCCTAAAGTGTCACCCAAGCCTTGAATTAAAATCAACTAGACATTGACCCCTAAGGACTCGGACTCATTTAAGGAGAAGAATTGGTTTGACTTGCTATGACCTGAAGCCGATTGAATTTAATTTGGTGTCTAGAAAGTGTTTTTGTGTTGACGTAAGTCTTCCAAGCAAAGTGGTTGTCTAATTGGCACCGACTCTGTCGGAAGCGCCCCCACTAGCTATACACGGCCTGGCCAAGTTGGTTTGATTAGTGAGGGAGGTGAATCAAGCAAATCAATTCGACTCAACCAGTTAGGAGTCGTCTAGATCTAAGCGACATTAGGTCTAGGATTGTTTGAACCGTGCTTTCTTAGGAATTTTCTGACCAACCCTCTTTCTATCTTTAGAGTTAGGTTTCCCTTCTCATCTGAGTCTTCTTTCTCTTCTCACCTAAACTCTCTAGATTAGGATTCCTTTCTCATCTTTCCCCATTCTATTGTTTGTTTCCCTTTTTGAAAAAAAAATAAAAAACGAAAAAAATAAAAAAAAATTGTAATTAATTCTTGAAATTAAATTTGGAATTTAAATTTCGAATTTGAATTCAAAAATTGATTCAACCCGGTGCACTCAGATTTGGATTCGGGACTTGAGTAATCGACTCTCACGAGTTCATCTAGATTCCAGTCTGGAACTTAGCCCCAATCCATCTGCTGCACCACCTCACCCGGATCCAATGGGTGAGAACGTAGTGGACCCACCTGTTGCACAACCTATAACTCTGAGGGATCGATGCTATCCAACGATGGCTGCTCAGCCATCGTGCATCGTTATGCCCACCATACCAGGTCGCGACTTCGAACTTAAGGCACAATACATGAGTATGTTGCCTAAGTTCACCTCTAGGGAAGACCCATATCTCTTCCTTAGAGAATTTGAGGAAATGTGCTCTCTTATGCAATACCAGCATATCCCAGAGGAGGCAGTGCGTCTGAAATTCGTGCCTCTAGCACTGAAAGATGACGCTAAGAAATGGCTATATAGTCTAGCCGAAAGATCTATTAGGAGTTGGGCTGAGTTTGTTCAAGTATTCCTGAAAAAATATTTTCCCAACCATAAGACTATGAGGATTAGGAATGAAATTGTTGCATTCGTTCAGTCTGAGAGCGAGCCGTTCTATTCCTACCTAGAAAGATTCAAAAGTGTTCTGACCCAATGCCCTCATCATGGAATTCCGAGATGGCAATTATGCCAAATTATTTATGAGGGATTGACACCCACATCTAGGGTTATGGTAGAATCCGTAAGCCAATGGAACTTTATGTCAAAAAATGAAAATGATGTCTGGACTTTTCTTGAGGAATTAACTGAAAACAGTATGCAATGGGACAATGCTAGAACACTGCTTAACCCAAGTATTGGATCTAGAATAGCAAGCCAACCCAAACCAAGTGTCTTAGCTGTAGATGCCAACATAGCGGCTGAAGCAAAACTAGCTACCATTATGCGCAGAATGGAAAGTTTAGAGTTACGAACCCAAAACCGAGTGAATCAAGCCTCGTCTATCCCTTGCTCTAGATGTGGTCAGACTGGTCATGTAATGGAGGATTGTGCGGAATGGGACCAAGTTAATGCCATGTATAACCATGCTAGAAATGACCCATACGCATCAACCTATAACTCAGGTTGGCGTAATAATTCCAATTTCTCATCAAGCCAACAAGGTCAACCTCCTAGACAACAACCAAACCCGTATAACCAAAATAATACATCATCTGGGTTTAGTAACAATAACGATCATGAGGTTAGGTTGACAAGCTTGGAAAATTTGATGAAAACCTTTATACAAACAACCAACCAGACCTTCTAAAGGCTTGAGACACAAGTCAGCCAACTAGCACAAATAGTAGGTGAAAGAGAAAAGGGTCGGCTTCCAAGTCAACCTGAGGTGAACCCTAGATCTAATAATTCATATCAATCCTATCAAGCACCTTCAGGAAATAACAACCCTAGACCGGTTCAAATGGTTAATGAGGAAGTATCGTTATAACAAATAAATGCAGTAGTATCATTACGGTCCGGAAGACAAGTTGATAACAATGTGGTAAATCCTAGAGTGTCCAATCAATATAGCCATCAAGCACCCACATATGACCTGACCATTGAACCTGACATCCAATCTGAAACGCCCAACCCACCTACTCAACCTGAACCCATAGCTCAACCTGAACCTGAGCGAGTCTATGTTCCTAAAGCTTCATTCCCTAATAGACTCAAAAAGAACTCAAGTGCACAAATAGAGAAAATCTTGGAAGTATTTAAGCAAGTTAAGGTGAACATTCCACTCTTAGACATGATTCAACAAATACCTGCTTATGCTAAATTCTTAAAAGATTTGTGCACTAAAAAGAGAAAAACGAACGTACCAAAGAAGGCATTCTTAACTGCAAACATAAGTTCTATTTTGTCCAACCATCTCCTATAAAATATAAGGATCCTGGATGTCCCACAATTTCATGTGCAATAGGAGATACTTTTATCAACAAAGCCCTTCTAGACCTTGGTGCTAGTGTTAACCTACTCCCGTACTCTGTCTATGAGCAAATGAACCTTGGTCCACTAAAACCCTCCAAGACAACCCTTCAATTTGCTGATTATTCTATTAAGAAACCAAGAGGTATAGTGGAGGATGTTTTGATCAAGATTGGTGACTTTATTTACCCAGTGGATTTTGTCGTCCTAGATACCGCACCTGTTGTAAATCCTAATCGACAAATCCCTGTAATTCTAGGCAGACCCTTTTTAGCCACTTCTGAAGCATTGATAAACTGTCGAAATGGGCTCATGCAATTATCTTTTGGGAACTTAAAAGCTGAATTTAATATCTTTCATGTTGATAGTGAGCCCAAAATAATATGCAATCGAAGTGATGTTGTGATGAGAGCACGTATCTATAAGATTTCTGAATCAAATAAATCATCACAAAATCAAAAAGGAAGTGAGAAAAGGAGGAATAATTCATCTACACACCCACCATCACTCAGGACTCTCATTGCAACATGGGGAACAATTCAACTGGATACATGCACCAATATGGTGTCATTCAATCCAGTTCTGACTATGGTTGACTTTGAGCAAATTCCATCCTTCCACCGCAGTTCACCAAGGTAATAAGTGCATTTGCTTTATATTTGCATACATTGAGGACAATGCATGATTTAGGTGTGGGGGGTGTTTATGTATATATTTATCTATATAGCTGTCTTTTATTTCTTAAAAACAAATCAATGTTTCATGACATAGCTTAAGATTAAACTGCCAAAACCCGTGTACAAATTGCATTGATTTTTTGTTCCTTATTATATAGTTCTGCTTGTAGAAATTATGACATAAATCGAAGTTCCAAAGAAATAACCCATTACCCTTTAAGATATGTATGCACTTAAATTGGATGAATCAAATCTTTGAAGTGGTTGATAAAAAGCAGAGGTTGAGGAAAATATACCGGGAAGTGTGGACTTCTAATAGCAATTAAGCCTTGAGGAAAATAAAAATAAAGGAATAAAGTGAGGAAACACATTTTGCAAAATGACTACAAAAGCCCAAGCCTTTGAGTCACTGGTCCGTAGGGGTATCTTGAAACCCGGTAACTTGAGTCTACCAGCTCGGGATTATCGACCAAACTCGCTACACGAATGCAAAAATGGTAAAAGTGTCAAAAAGCAAATGTGTTGAATCGCGGAAGAAAAGAAAAAAAAATACTCAATGCCCAAAGCTAAAAGAATGATTAATGCCATGATTGATCCGAATGATACTTCACCACCAGAGGAGGCGTGCAAAATAATTTAAGTGATATCATGTGTAGAAGGGTTAGTGGTGTGAATGTTGGAGGAACAAAGACCAAGTCATATTTTTAATGAGTTAGATTCATATAATGAGCATACAAGAATTCGAAGTGAGATGTATAAGGTTGAGGTAGGGATATTGAGAGCTATTAATGGAATGTTGAATTAATGGAAAACCCTCACGAGACAAAACTCGTCCTCCTTGGCAACAAGGAGGTTTAAAGGCTTGTTGCACATGCTAAGTGCAATCGTGATTCCTACGAAAGTGAGTTAGGATTTCCCTGTTTTCATTTTTCTTATATTTTGTTTTGCTAGGGACTAGCAAAATCTAGGTGTGGGGGTATTTGATGCATTGCATACATTGCATCATATGTCTTTCATTTAGATCACTTTTATATCAATAAATGCTACTAAGGTATGTGTTTAGTCTTATTTACAGAATACAGGGACCTGAATGCAAATTACCCACATCCCGAGCATAAACGCGTGCAAAAGACTCATTTCCATCATAAAGACCAAGCTCAAGATTATCAGGTTACGAATGAAAATGTATCCAAGCATAAAATCATTCAAGTCCTAATTGCAAAAAGAACAAGGACTTAAGCACAAAAGTAGTCGGGGACTTAATTGCAAAAAGTCAAGGACCTAATTGCAATTCACGAGTAGCTTTTATTATCTTGGAGAAAATCTAAAGAAAAATCAATATGAATCTCCAAATATATGAAGGAAATAATTCGGAGCTCAAAAGAACAGAAAGAAATCATCCAGACGCGCAAAGGAGGATCAAATCATACCATAAACACTCAGCAAAAATCCGGATTTAATCTGACATGATTATGCGGCGTTTTCGCCGCACAACACCTACAATCTGCGGCGATTTCACCGCCCCCTTAGTGATCCGTGTGCTCCAATTTTGTCCAATCGTGTCTGGACACGTGTACTCTCCAATTCTATACTTAGGTCTCTTGTAACAACTATAAATAGCCCCGAGAACGATGTTAGGAGGGTCCTTAGTCTTTGGTGGTAGTTTTTATTCTTAATCTTAGTTTTGTATTCTTCTTTTCATTAATAAAATTCTGTCTTTTATTTCTTACTTTTAGTTTTCTTTTGTAATGTCTCAAGGACCACTTCTTCCTCCCTCTATGAGTTTCTAACTCCTTCCAAAGGGTGGAGGTGACGGATTTAGGGTGAAGAGAAGACGAATAAAAGTTATTATTTTAATTTTGTGTTAGTATATTTTGATTACTTGAGTTTGTGTTAAATCATTTATCATGTGCTTCATAACTAACATGATTTATTATAAGTTTCTGAATTCTCTAATCTAAACCCTAAATCTAAACCTCCACCCGACGGAATTCACCTCTTTGTTCTTGTTTAATTTTAATTGTTCTTGTGCTTGCTTTAGATAATTAAAACCCAAAAATCTCAAAACCCAATTATTTCTTCTCTCCTTCTTCCCCTTAATCAAAAATCACACTAATAACAGAATCTCTCCCTCCTTGTGTTCGACCCGTACTTGCCACGCCTTCATTGACGCCGTGCACTTGCGGTATAAATTTAATTCTCATCACTTATGTAAAAGGAAAATGTTTTATGAACGCAGCGCGTCACGGACGCGCTCTACGTGGACATCCATGTCAACCCTTACGTGACCAAAGCATGAATGTTTTTTTGTTTTTTCTTCCTGATGTCCACTCAAATCACATTAAATGCGTTTCAACTCAGCACGTTCTCTCTCTCCACCCAAATACAAATATGATGACACTCTTTCTTTCTTCTTCATTCTTTCTCTCCAGAAAAAATCACCATTTCTAGCAAGATATTATGTCGAAGAAGCGTCTGATGCCGACTCCCAGGATTCTTCACAACGTAAGCAGCGTGAATGGGACGGTGCGAAGACTTCCCGATGTTCTTGTCAGCGTTAGCATCGTGAATGTGACGATCCGGTGGTGAAGACTTCGCACCACAACATCTTTGCTGCATTGTTGGAGTGCCCATGATAGAAAAAGAAGGAAGAAGAAAGAAAGAGTGTCATCGACCGTCCCATTCACGCTGCTTACGTTGTGAAGAACCCTGGGAGTCGGCATCAGACGCTTCTTCGAAATAATATCTTGCTCGAAATGGTGATTTATTCCGGAGAGAGGTACAACGCTCCGTGGTGAAGACTTACGTCTGTTCGGTTTATGTCGTACATCTCTCCGTAATAAATCACCATTTCGAGTAAGATATTACGTCGAAGAAGCGTCTGATGTCGACTCCCAAGGTTCTTCACAACGTAAGCAGCGTGAATGAGACGATCATGTTTAAGTCTTACATCTTCTTTCCGATTTACTGGGAAAATATATATTATCTTTGTAATTTGTGTGTGTTTGTATTGTTTGTTTGTGTGTGATTTACTGGAAGAAGATATATTATTTTTGTAATTTTTGTTTGTGCTTGTATTGTTTGTTTGTCTTTGTGCTCTCATTGTATCTTATTGTGTAATAGTTATCATCAATAATATGTACCATCAATATCTCATTGTGCTCTCATTGTATCTACATAAACAAGACAAACTTTCTACATAAACTGGACAAACATTCTACATAAACAGGACAAACTTTCTACATAAACAGGACAAACTTTGTACATAAACAGTACAAACTTTCTACATAAACTGGACAAACATTCTACATAAACAAGACAAACTTTCTACATAAACAAGACAAAACAGGACAAACTTTCTACATAAACATGACAAACTTTCTACATAAACAGGACAAAACAGGACAAACTTTCTACATAAACAGGACAAACTTTCTTCCTAAACCGGACAGGAACTACACTTATTCCGGACAGCAAATACACTTATTCCGGACAAACTTTCTGTTCCGTTTCTGAACACACTTTCTTCTTATTCCGGACTGCAAATACAATTATTCCGGACTGCAAATACACTTATTCCGGACAACAAATACACTTATTCCGATTCCGGACAGCAAATACACTTATTCCGGACAACAAATACACTTATTCCGGACAAACTTTATGTTCCGTTTCTGGACACACTTTATTCTTAAACCGGACAACAAATACACTTATTCCGGACAACAAATACACTTATTCCGATTCCGGACAGCAAATACACTTATTCCGGACAGCAAATACACTTATTCCGGACAAACTTTATGTTCCGTTTCTGGACACACTTTATTCTTAAACCGGACAACAAATACACTTATTCCGGACTGCAAATACACTTATTCCGGACTGCAAATACACTTATTCCGGACAACAAATACACTTATTCCGGACAAACTTTATGTTCCGTTTCTGGACACACTTTATTCTTAAACCGGACAACAAATACACTTATTCCGGACTGCAAATACACTTATTCCGGACAGACACATAACGTAAACAGGACAAACACATAATGTAAACTGCACACACACATAAAGTAAGCTAGACAAATTAAGTTGATCCAACGTAAAACTTAAAAACAAATATTTTATTATGATAAGTGTGGGCTCTGCACGAATAATGAGACTGCACGATGTCCTAGAGTCTGCACACTGTCTTATCTGTGTATTGGGAAATGAATCGTTCAACTTAAAGAACCGGCGTTTTTTAAAAAGACCAAAACGCGCGAAGGGAAATTTCGCTGACTGGACGCTGACTCAAAGAAAATATCTGAGCTGTATAGATCCACGTAAGGCGCGTCCGTGATGCCCGCGTCCGTCTATCACGGCCCTATGTAAAAAGATATAGGTCTCATATCTTAGGATTCAAAGATACAATGAAAACATTAATGACACAAAAACAATTTCATAATGTCTTCATTTGTTAGGTCAATTCAATATATGAAAGAAATATTTTCTATTTCATAAACTCATGTTGTCAAATACTTGTAGAGTTACAATATCTTTTAACCAACATAACAATTTTAGCTCGGTAGTCAATGTCTCATGTTAATTATCATGATTGTTAATTACTTTTGATTTAACCAACATAACAATCTTAACTCGATAGTCAAGACAATGGATCTCTCCCAACTGAACAAGCTCTAGTTGATGTAGCTTGCCACTTGTCAATGATAAATCTCTTTACAAGTTGTTACTGTTGGTTTTAGGTATTAATCCATGTTATTTTTGATGATTTATCAAACTTATCTTAATCAATCAACCAAGTCAATCAAAATGAACAAACATGATTACATGCATTGCATATATAATTGTATGTATGTGAATCATCTTAATACGTTTAATTAAGATTATCAACATAAAAAGTATTGGAACAAAAACTCAAGATTTTAACAAAGTTTTGGACCGAGACTTGTAATTTTCTATTTATTGAGTCTATATCATCAAATGTAAAAACCTGAGTACAATAATTCTATCTCAGTCCAGTTCGATCGACCGAACACATAGCAAATGACCAAACCTATCATATAGTAGTCGTTAGAATCCTCGCTAAAATTGTCCACTCGGACAACAGAATGTCATTATGTCGACCGAATCTCCTTGGATCAGTTTTAGATTTTACTCCAACAGTTTGTATTTTGTCTTAGAGCTCATTTACCTTGTCTATTTTTTGACGACTGATCTCTTATCGGTAAGCCTGTAAATGGGTTGAGTATGCCCTCACCCATACCCACCCAAATTAACAGGTGCGGGTACGGGTATATACCTATATCCAATATTGGTCTACTCGTACCCACCCCGTACTCGTTTGGTTAACATGTACAGGGTGGGTAAGCAGGGAACCTATTACAAAAATTCCTATAAAAGACACAAAAATATAAAAAACACAAACATAAACACAAATGTCTTAACAAACACAAAAATGTCTAACAAACACTAAAAATATCTAACAATCACAATTTTTACAAACCAGCATACCAAACAAGTTTGTCCACCATTGTCAACAAATTGAAGAATGGAATTCAAACTTACCCAAAAGCATCAACTTTCCCAATATCTTCTACTTTCTGAAAAACCAAATCAAAACAAAAAAAGAAAGTCACAGCCACATACATTCACACTCCAAAATGCATTGATAAAAAAAATCTTTCACCATTGGATCGAAACCCATCAAAACCCAAAAACAAGAAAAGATTGTCACGCAAGAGAAGATCCAAATAAATAAACAGATCAAGATAGCAAGAAAGATAAAATCTAGGTTTCGGAATCCAAACAAACAAATCTATGTTTCGGAAAATGCAAAAAAGAAGTAGATCGCACATACTTGATACTTGGCACGAGATTTCTCATTTCCATATGACCGAACGCGATCGGTAACACTTGAGAGGATGAGAAGGACAAACATATTAAGAAATAATAAAGGAAAGGCGTGATAAGAAGAAGAAGATGTTGAAGGGAAGAGCACAGACCAGGGAGGCAGGATGATGTCGCCGGCGGAAGATGGATTTGGTGTTCAAGATGCTTGAGCTTGTTTTTTATAAATTTACCTCAAACTAACTTCGAACGAAGTGATTTTAGTTAACATGATTATTCATATTACACTGATTACCTGAATGTAACTCTAAACGAATTTATTTCAGTTAACCTGACTTTTCAAATCACATTCATCATTGATGTTCAGTTAAATCTGATGCATTTTGCTGTTAATTCAAAGCAACCAAAGCCGAGTTCAAAATACAAACACACCAACTATAGTGCCTCAGAAGAACAACAACCACAGAGATCAAAAGAACATACCGATTATGAACATCTAGGACATGTATATCCCACCAAAACACACATGACACATTAATAAAACTAACACAAGCACTTCATCACAACAAATTGAAACTTATATAATCGTCGAGGGAGCCTTTGGTGATATTATAACAAGGAAACGAAACACAAGTTATTAATCCCTAAAACAAGACAAACACTTCATCAAAACACTACACATCAACATCGACAACCACAATGAATGAACACCCCACAATCCAGCCAAAATACAAAAAATGTGGGTTGAAGCTACCCCCGACATAACCACCTACGGGCTTCAGACTAGGAGTTCAAGGAGGAGTACCAGAATGACCACCCACATGAAGGTGATGAAGGGGAGCAGCACCACGCGAGTAGGGGCGTGAAGGTGTCAGAGTGTAGATATTTCGTCCTCCAGATCCTCCAGGCGTCGGGCTACTTCAAAGATTGGGTTTGGCATCTGAATAGGGTAGCCATCGACCGTCGCACGACGAGGTACTTGGTTGACCTCCACTCCATCATTGCGGAACATCTGGCCAACCCACCGGAAGTAGTCGCATCTAAGTGCCAACTGAGGTGAAAAAAAGGAAAGTTAGGGTTAACTCCAAAAATCAAAATACCAACATTCTTACAAACCAAGGGAACTACTGACGTTGTCGGAGCCGCAACTGTAGAACATCCTCACGGGGTTCCTCATTGTGCGGGAAATGCCACGACGAGCGGGGACTCCACAAATGCAACTCGGTCGTCGGAACATGATCGATACACCGGTCGAAATGAAGTAGTTTTGACAAGACACAAACTGGTGAGGGTTTAATTGCGTAAAAATAGACTTCAGTTGTAATGTCAAACCGGGCTTAAGTTGGATGTTGGGATTTTTGCTACAGTACATCTCTCAAGTGCCAAAATTGGCGATATGCACTCGGGTTTTCGGTATTGCCGCATATACACCTACAAGTCGATCATATTTGCGCATATGCACCTCTGCCGTTAGTGGACCCCACTCTGTCACCGTTAACGTCCAACGGTGTTAGACAATTTGCAAATCAAACCTCGTAAAATCCAAATGTCATTAATTGTAAAAATAAAAAACCTCATGAAAAATCAAATTGTCTAACAATCTTCACTCTTTAACTTTAACTCTCTCTTGAATCTCTCTCTCCTTTCTTCATCTCCACTCTCACTCTCACTCTCTCTCATACCTCATTCTTTCTCTCTCTTTTGAATCTTTCTTTCTCTCTCTGGACAATCTGGACAGAAGTCTGGAACAAGTCTGAAACTTTTTAGACTTGTTCCAATTGTAGGTGTATATGCGGTAATACCGAAAACTCAGGTGCATATCGCCAATTTTGACACTTGAGATGTGTACTATAGCAAAAACCCCGTAGAAGTTTAGGATTTAGATTGAGAACTTTTTTTATTTGGGGGGTTTAGGCTGATATTTTAAATCCAGAAAAGTAAAACCCCGTAAAAGCAAGGGGTGGCTCCGTCACAACAAGCAATTTAAGACCAGAAAACTAGGGTTTTGCTCTCCTCTCGCCGCCTCTCCTCCCTCTACCAGAGCTCGCTCTCCAACCAACCAACCATGGCGGAACAGGTCCAATCCAATCCATTCCAATCCAAACCCCCTCTAATCTCTCCCGTTCTTCCTAACCAACGTGTTTGTCTTGCTTGTCTCAGACGGAGAAGGCGTTCCTTAAGCAACCCGGGGTGTTCCTCAGGTAAAGATCCCGATCCCCGAAGGTTTCGTCTTTTCGCGTCTGGATTTGGATGTGATTTCGTGGTTGTTTTGGTGCAGCTCGAAGAAGGCTGGGAAAGGGAATCGGCCCGGGAAGGGCGGGAACCGGTACTGGAAAAGCATTGGGCTCGGCTTCAAGACTCCCCGAGAAGCCATCGAGGGTTTGCTATTCTAATCTCGATGTTTTAGCTGATATTCCGTTTGTGTGTCTGTTTTCAGGTTTTCTGATCGTTGCTTTGTTTCCTTAGTTGAATGTGTTTGACTGATATGCTTGTTACAAGTTGGTTGATGTTGATTAGAGGAGTGTTTCTTTCCCACTTGTGTTATTGCGTGATGTTTTTGGCTTCGGTATGCGTTTCGGACTTCAGTTGTAGAGGCCTGTTTGGATATTCCCAAAATACCATGTGTTTTTTAGAAAAACAACAATATTCAGAAAAATACAGATTTGAATCCTACGTGTTTGTTTGGATCACCCCGAATGATGCATTATAAATCTGCGTTTTTTTTGGGTGCTGAAATCAAAGATTTGAAACCTTTAGTTACCCAAAAGGGGCTTAAATGTGATATGAGAGCTTCAAAATGTTTGGATTTGTGTCCTTTCTTTTTTGGAGTAATTCATTGTGTTCTCTATCTACGGTTGTCATATGTGTTAACCATTTGCAGAACATTAATCGAGAGAAACGAATGTGGCACTGTGGCAACGTGGGATCTTGAATATTGTTGTGTAATTATGGGTGTGTTAGTGCTGATTTTTTAGTTTGTTACAATGGTTTACGATGTTGGTTGCCTTTCGGTGCTAGTAGTTATTTTTGATGAATTTTGTCTATTGTTATTTGTTAGTAGACGTGATCCAATCCAAAATTGGGCTGATGAAGCCAATAATGTCATAAAAAAACTTATATATAACTGTCAAGTTTGTGTTCTTGTAAGTATGCCGTTTGAAAATTTGTAGGTGTAGAAAACTGTATATGTAGTTTATGTGCAATTTTTACTCACTACTTCTTATTGAACAGTTCTGTTAGTTCCACTTATGATCACCTTAACATTATGCCAATTGTGTTTAGCATGCTGAAATGCCGTGTTATCAAGCTACTTGATATCTTTATATGTCAAGATTATTATATTGGATTTGTTTGGGAAAGGATAAATGCTCATGGGACATGGATACTTTGTAACTTTTTACATCTCCAGTAATCTTGTTAAGAATGCACTCAACACGTATTACCATGATTTTGACTTTGAGGTGTTATGAGTAGAATATTTTGTATTCATCGTTGCAAAAGATTTTAACAACATATGTCCTGTTATTTCTTTTTTCCCCTTCAAGTTTGTCTTCATACTAATCGTATCCCTGGTGAAGTCTCTTGCCAGTTGTGCTGATGTTACTCATTACTTATCAGGGTAATGATTTTCACATTGTTATCTGCAGGGACCTACATTGACAAAAAATGCCCATTCACTGGAACAGTTTCCATCAGAGGAAGAATCTTAGCAGGTACATGCCATAGTGCTAAAATGAACAGGACCATCATTGTCCGGAGAAACTACCTTCACTATGTTAAGAAATATCAAAGGCAAGTTCTGCAAGTCAATCATTAATATATTTGTTTCTCACTCTCTCATATGTTCATGCATGATTTTAGCGGAAGACTTTTTTGTCCATGCAGGTATGAGAAGAGACACTCCAACATTCCAGCACACATATCTCCTTGTTTCCGTGCGAAAGAAGGTGACCATGTTATCATTGGCCAGTGCAGGTAAACCAAATCTTCTCATCTCATTTCTTCATATGATTTACAATCAAATGATAATATTGAAGCCCTGACATGAAAAATTGTCATTGTTTAAAATATGATTCCATTTTTTTATGTGCACTTGATCATTCCTTTTGCTTTGGCTGAAATTTTCTTGTTATTTTGCAGACCACTTTCTAAAACTGTGAGGTTCAATGTCCTAAAGGTCATCCCTGCTGGGTCCACTGGTGGTGGAAAGAAAGCTTTTACCGCTATGTAGTGTGAGACTAGAGCTTATTAGATGTTTTACTTGAATTTTGTCTGGTAAAGATTATTCTATTTAATGGATCATTTCGTTGGTTTCAAGCAATTTCTTTGAGGATCGTGCTTTCGACTACTGCAATGTGCGTTTTGAGCCTTTCGGATTGTATCCTGATTACTTCTTTGTTTTTAGATAAATTATGTTGTCAATTTGACCTTTTTATTGATGATATTTCTTTATCATACAATTTACACATGGTTTATCCTTTAATAAGTGGTGCAGCACAAAGTTCAAGAACGGACAGCAAAAGAAATTTAAACTGATATCCTTTATTTACGTGGGAAACTTAGAATAGCGCCGATACCTTGTTAAGAGTTGTGTAGCATCTTCTGTTCTCGACATGTATATGCATTCATATTCTTGTGTTGTGTATGATGTTGGTTGGCAAAACTAGATCAGGTTGGTTAAGGAACCGAAAATAGAAGCTTACCGTTTTAGTTTCAGAATCAAAAAACATTTGTAAGTCATTTGTAAGAAGGTCAAAAAATGAAAAATGAACTGTGTTACATTTGGAATTTGGTGAAGAAAAAACACATTGTCACCCCGCACTTATAATTATAGACTCGACAAATTTCTTAATATGTGTTTTACTAGAGGTGGACTCACGCCCAGATAGGTGGGGCATCAAATTTTGCAAAAAAAAAGTCCCACATCAAATTTTGCAAAAAAAACACCAAATATTTTTTTTCCTCGTTCCTTGCCCAAGTGCCCAGCCCATTCCCCTTCCTCTTCTCCCTAGTCCTTAATACCCTAACCCTAAATCTCCGATCACTCCTGAGAAAGTGATGCCAGAGAAGGTGGCGATAGATAAGATGATGGTGGGACAACAGGGGTCGGTTGTGCACCACCAACATGCGACGAGTACGGGGGGTGTTGGAGGTGAAGAGAGGGAAGGGTGGGGGTGGTGGTGGGAGTGGGGATGTTTTGCAGATTTTGTGTGAGGTTGATGATCACTTTATTAAGTTATCTGAGATTGCGCAGGAGGTCTCGAAAATGCTCGAGGGTACGAGGTTGCATTACCATTCTAATTTCGCGGATAATCGTGGTATGAGTTGAGTTTTGTTTTTGGTCTTGTTTGATGCTAAATTTGATATTTTAGGTGTTTTGTTTTGTTGTCCAGTTTTCATGTTGAGTTAGTGATGAAGGAAATTTTGGGTTTGTAAGTTTCTGTGGTGTTTGTGGAATGAGAATGCAGAACATGTTATATTCAAAATGTTTAAGTCGTTAGATTTTGAGGGTTAATAAGTTTCTAAGGTGATCGTGGAATGAAAATGCATAAGATGCTAGATTCGAAAGAAGCATTTTGATTTCAATTTCCAAATGGACGGTTAGACATGCATCGTACACTAATAATTTGCAACGTTAGACTATCCATTTTAAAGTTTAGACATAAGATGCTTTAGAAATGTGATTTTTAGATATGGGTTGTTGTTCCGGCTGTTGATGTTGTTGATGTGTGTTTTTTTAGATTTTTCGAAATGTGATTTTAGTTTGGTAACTGTTCTTGTTGTTCTGGCTGTGGCTTGTGCTGGTTTGAGTGATGTTAACTGTACGTTTTGTGCATGTATTATCTGACTAAAACTTGTGTTGCTCGCTATTGCCGCATTTCATGATTATGAGATATGACAATAAATCCAAAATCGGGTCCAAAATCGGGTTTGAGTGGCTTGTGCTGGTTTGGAAATAAATCCAAATTTTGAAAGGCAAAATCGGGTAAAAGTTCGGTAATCCGTTATGGTTCGGTTGACCGAAGGATCTGTGGATCGGTCAACCGAACGTGGAACGGATGGTCATAGTTGATTGACCGAACTTGACCAAAGTGCCTGGAATTCTGGATTGGTATTCCGAACCAGAAACAGTCGACCGAACAATGTCCAGTTCCAATATTTTCGGTTAACCAAATGACCTTCGATTTTTGGACGCGGGTTCGTCTGATCGGTTAAGGAGAATTTTTCTCCTTAAGAATCGGTCGTCCGTCTAATACTCGGTAAAGCGATCGTGACATGTTCGGTTAACCGAGTATAACTCGGTAAACCGAACCCCGATCGATTTTCTGCCTTTGATAATTAAGAGATTAATTTGATCAATGGTTGGATTAGCTCCAAACTTGGTCATACGTTTTGTGGATGCAAATAATACATTATGGAATTAGTTTGTGAGAGAAAATGTCAAGAAAACATGGCTTAAGAATAGCCATGATTGAGAGTAAGATTGGAGCCTATAAATAGGTCTTTATTCTCCTTGATTATGTTAGAAGTTTTGCTAATTCTTTTCTCTCCTAATTCACCACAAAAGGCCACGAAAATTCTCTTAAATTTGTAAGTCTTTGGAAGGAGAAATCTCAGAAACTAAGGAATGGGTTTGTAGCTAGATTCTAAGCGAGTTTGGAGATTGATTGGCTAGTTCATTTCTCTCCAACCTTGTTTAGGATTTCGGTGAACACTCGGAGGCATCCGGCGCAACAGGAAGCGACGATCGTCTTCCTCAACATCTTTGGATCATCAAGAAGTTTTAGAGAACTTCTAGGTATGAATTTCAGAGTCCATTGTGTTTGTTTTAATAAAGTTTTAAAACTAGTTATTGAAACAAACCAATGCATGCATGAAATAAATCGTAGAAAATTGTAATTGATCCTTATTATGCATAAAAATTTCGAAAATATATATGCACAATTAAACATGAAATCCTACATATTTGTGGTTCATGAATTTAGTTATTACTTACTAGTCTGGTTAGCTCCAAAATTATGATTTTTTTAAACTTGAATCGTGGTTATTTTAGATTCGTAGTGGTAGTATCATTCTTAGAATTAAGTGGTGGTATTTTAGATTCTTAATTGCTAATTGGTTGTTTAACTGTTGTGTCGTGTTTTTACTTGAATTTCTTTTGGATGTTTGAATTTTAATGTATTCAGTTTTGAAAAAAATGTTAAAAATAGGAAGAATATTTTAATTTTTTTAATTAATTTATTTATTTAAAGTACTAACTTAAAGTTATAGATCTTCGGGAAAAAATTAACCAACGTGGAGACAGTTTGCCCCACCCAATTTTTTTTTCTGGATCCGCTTCTGTGTTTTACCCCCACAACAATTACTAGTTGAATATAATAATTTGAGTTGATTCATATAATTTTGATGAAGATTCGATGTAAGTTGCATAAGATGTATATCTTAAGTTCCGTTTCCACTCTCATAACCATAACAAACTATGATTGACACGTTTTTAAATTCAAGTTAATGCATCGACTGGTGACTTACCCGTTTTTCTAGGATAAGAGACTTCTGATCGATCTGTCGTTAGTTAAACATACCCTAGGTAAAAACGATATTGGTGATGCCGTTTTCATTTACGATATAAACATCATTGATACCGTTTTTAGTTAATGAAAATGGCATTATATGTGTCATTTTCAATGTGCATAGTTTGCCACTTAAGTTTCTCATGTGCATATGTTTTCAATTTTATTTTTTCTGATGATTATTTTGATTTTTTTTCTTCTTAATTTAACGTGTTCCCATTGGTTGGTTTCTTGTCCCCAAATAGTGGGGACAGAAAAAGAAAAAAAGAGAGCTTGTCATCTTAGTAATATTATGAAATAACGAAAGGTAACGATGATTGAAATTTGAAACATGTATACTTCAGAAATATGGAAATACCAAAAAATGTTAAAAAAAAGAAATCCACATATCTTGTTGATTCTTGACCAACTACTCCTAACGGAAAAACTGCCTACATTCCTCGCAAATGCTAGATTAGTTGCGAGTCTTAAGAATTCATGGCTGAAAACACGAGCCATTCCTCCTCCTCCTCCGGCGAAGCCCGAGTCTCTCACGACGGCCATTCCCTGGAGAGTGAATGAACAACTCTCGTTCTTCTGCTCTCGTCAACCGGCCGACGGAGTGTCTCTTGAGTCAATGGTGCAACCACCACCACCAGCCCAGCCAGCCGACATTCACGGCAATTGCAATCAAGATGTCTTGTTGTGATACACCTCGGACGAGTATTTAGCGCCTGCAGAGAGCTTCTTTGCATCAATGAAGCGGCTTTCAATCAATTTCGATGGTATTGATCTTAATTGGATCCAATGAAGGACTACTTAATTGGTGATGATAAAAAAGTTTGGAGTTGTGTTCCGAAAATGTTGTTGGAGATTAAACTTTTTTTTATCTTTTCTTAGTAAAGGAAAGACATCGAACGGTGTTGATTTTTTTTTAGTTTTTGGATGTTATCCCAATTTTGTATTGGTAGAGGTATATACGTACGTAGTATGCATGGTGAAGTTCGTTGGAAGGAAGATTGAGTTTGTGTTTTTTGAATGTTATCTGAATATTGGTACAGGTGTATGGTGAAGTTGATTGGAAGAAATATCATGTTCATCGTGTTTCTTTAAATATATAGCAGTCTTTTATCTTCTTCTATGGGTTTATCTTATTATATATCTTTTGTATTTGTATTTTTTTTATCATACAATTTCTTAAAAATAAGGGAGTTTCCAATGCAAAATCTCTTCCAATTCCCACAACCTCCTTCTGAATAAATACCCAACAATCCTTTTACGTAGCAGGTCATAGAGTTTATTTCTACAGAGAAAGAAAGCATTGTAGGTGGAGTTCAACGGAAGGAAAATGCAATCTCATTTACTAATTGTGGAATTGGTGTCATCATCATTGTAGTAGTAGACAGTTAGTACTTGCTAACATAATCATGTGCTAAAGTAATCTGGTTTTTACTAGATGGTCGACAAAATCTCATTAGATCCAATGTGGATTGCTCCGTTAGGATGAAAACATGTTTATGTTTAACCAGATACACTTACATTTTGCAGATAAGTATTTTTCATTTATCATCTAATCTGCCTATGTTTAATAATAGATTTTATACGATAGATGTCATGATGAATATCTAGTTCTTACACGTTATTTCGAGAAGTTTGTTTAACTGAAACTTAAAATGCAACATGATATGCTATGGTGTGATACGTGATCTTGATCATTACCCACCAATTGGTTATCCTCAATCGGGTCACTTGAAAGATAATGCACTGTGATTTTCTTTCGAAAGCAGAATTATTATATGCTAAGTATACTTGCAATGTTCATCTTGTTGTATGATTGTATCTATTAGTAGAACAAAAATGGAATACTGGTACTTACAGGAACAACAAAGTACATACATTTATACAAATGGAAGTTGTTGGTTACATAAAAATTCAGTAACAAACAACCTCTCATACAATGTTATATACAAAAGAATCGACAGCAACTAAAGAATCAATCTACACTACATACATTAAACAAATGAAAGATGCTGGTTACATAAAAATCAGAAACAAACAACCCCTCAAAGAATTGACAAAAAACTAAAGATCAATCCGCACAAGAGCAACTTCCACACAGTATCCATGGGAACAGACCTTTGGAAGGTTTCTCCAACTCCAGCTGTTGGAGATTGGCCAGTATGGCGTCGACGTGGTCCTTCAACTCTGTTCTCATCTTTTCCATTGAGCCCTTCACTTCAGACACACAGCCGATGATCTCAGCGATGGTTTTTCTTGCGGCACTGGTTGCGAGAACGATGCTGATGTCGTCCGAACCAGCACTGGATTGGGCGTGCAGGAGGACCACTTCCAGGTCTTTCTTAAGGCGTTTGACGTCGACCACGTCAAACACCTTCTCCAGCCTCGACCCTGCTTGGGTTGTTATTGTCTCTGCCATCTTCTCTATAATTTGCTTCATCTCTCTGAGATCCTTGTTACGTCTGAGATTGAAAACCAATGGTTAATTTGCGAAGTGTAACCTGCTTTTAATTTTGTATAGTGGGACTATATTTCTAACAAACCTTACTCTGTGTCAACATAAAAAGGCAAAGGACTACAGAAACGAAATACTAATGAAGTTATTGTTTGTTTGACAAAAAAATATACTAACAAAATCATTAGCGAAATCCACACGGAAGAAACGGTAATTCCTATGATCCAATTTCAATTTTTTTAGATATCAACCAATCTAAGTTGAAATTTAGCACCTTAGCCAATCTAAGATCTAAAGCAGTGCTAGTATATGTTCACATATTCCAAACACCTGATATCGCGTACCGTACCGATCAATATTGAGACAAAAATCCCAAAGTCGTTGCTTTTGTGGCAAGAAAAAAAACACTCTAAACAACAAAAAAAGAACAAAAAAGAAACATAAGTCCGTATACATACCTATCTAGGAGAGACAATAGCCAGTCCTCAACTAACGCCGACAAAGGTCCGACAACGCTAACAACAGGAACGGCATGAGGAAGTACAAAAGAGAACACGAGCAACCCGAGGACGGCCACGACCGACACCACCCCAGCCACGACCTTGGTCGCCACCCTCCAGGCATTAGTATTCTTGACCCCATCCTCGCACTCGCCGTCCAGATCGCGGAGCTTCCGGATTGCGTCGGCGTGGTGGTGAAGCAGGACCGGCACCGAGTCGAGGGACATCTGGAAGGCTTCGAGCTCGGTTTCAACCGACTCTAAGCTTTGGAGTAGAGCCGGGCCGGGGCGGTCCATGGCGGCGTTGAGGTCGTGAAGGTGGTGGGTGAAGGCGTCAAGGTCGGACACGATCCGGGAGAAGATCCGGGCGTTGGAGTCGACGTATTCGAGGAGGAGGTGGTGGAGGGTTCGGATCGTGACTCCGGAGCGAGCGCGGCTGGTCGAGTTGGAGCTGAACGTCGTAGACATCGAAAAGGAAACAAGAGTTTGGATTTGGATTTGGATTTGGATTTGGATTTGGGTATTTTTGTAGGGGGAATGGAGTGGCGGGAGAGCCGTTGGGTTTTGGCGGGAGGACAGACCACCGTTTGTTGTCATCCCATTGGGTTTGGTTTGGTTTGGTTTCAAACTAAAACAAGATTATTTTTGGGAACTACTATTCGTCCCCGGAAAACTACTTAAATCGCCCCAAAAATTACCTTTTTGCCCTTAACAAATCAATTAATACACATTTCGTCCCGTATATTTAAACAAGGTATTTGACTCAGTTTTACTCACATTCCTAGTACCAACACCACGAAAATGTCTGGCGAAACACCTGAATCCGGCTAGGTAACGGAGGCGGATTTTTTTTCCGACTCGGGCGTCTGGCTAAGACGCCTCCACATAGGTGGAGGCGTGATAGCCAGACGCCTCCACGTTGGTGGAGGCGTGTTAGCCAGACGCCCGTATTTTTTAATAATAAAAAATAAAATATAAATAAATTCTTAAAATTATACGGTGTGTTATCTCAAATTATTTGAGGTTCTGTTGCAAGATTTTTGGTGGTAACGGGGTCAAATTACAATGAGTTTTTTTGCAAGTGATTAAATTTTCAAAAAATTTAAGATCCAAAATCCCCGGTGGTAAAACCTCCCGACTTACAAATACCACACCGACTTGAAATTGTTGGATCTGAATTTTTTTTGAATTTTCATCAATTGCAAAAACTCGTTGTAAGGTGATGTCGGACGGTCGACCGTTTGCTTCTCGGTCTACCGAACATGTTCCATGCGGATGACCGAGTTTCCATCGGTCCACCGTGATCGTAAATACAGTAAGTTTTTGATCTTCCTAGAATCATTGTGTCGGTTTACCGATCTCTACCCGGTTATCCGAATATTTATTCTCAGTATCTTCGACATTTCTCTGGAAATCTCTATTCGGTGTACCGAAAGGGTATCGGTCATCCGAATATAGTAATTATTAACTTATTAATTAATTAATTTAGTAATTATCTAAATTTATAATCAATTATCTTTTTAATAAAAAAATAATAAAATAATAAAAAATTGCAGGCGTCTGTGTAAAACGCCCAGCGTAGGAGAGAGGCGTCTGGCTAAGCCGCCCAGCGTAGGAGAGAGGCGTCTTAGCCAGACGCCCGTCCCATGGGCGGGGCGTCTGTGTAAAACGCCGCCCCCTAGGGGGAGGCGTCTTACCCAGACGCCCCTCTCCTACGCTGGGCGGTTCCGCCAGACGCCCGCAATTTATTATTATTTTTTTATTAAAAATATGTTGGATATTTTACCAGATTCGAGTACACCGGGGCGTCTGTTGGCTCATTACTGACCTCCAAAACATTATTTTTTATGAATATAAGAGGAAGATGAAGAGAGATGTGTGATAGGAGGGTAAAATGTCGCGTTATAGCAGTAGAAATGAGAGAAGGGCAAAATGGTAATCTGTTGGGACGATTTAAGTAGTTTTAGGGCGACGAATAGCAATTCAGTTATTTTTAGTTGTTGGAGAGAATAGTGACATTCGAGATAAGAGAAAGTGTAGAGATAGAGAGAGACTAGATAAGAGAAATTAACTATTATTTAGGGAATATTTTATAAAATTTACAAACTATGTAGAAGTGAATGTCATTTATTACTTTACTTCAAAAAGATTTTGTAAAATTTATAATTAAATATTATTTTTTAACACCGTAAAGGCGTGTGAAGATTAACCGAAAAACTTATGGTGTTACACTTGGAGAAGAGTAATGGAAATTTTGAATTTTATGCGGATTTCTAATGACATGATTAAAAATAGTAGTAGAGCGATGGTAGATTTAAAATCATGTTGGTTTAGAGTAACACACAAGTAAAATAGCTTTATTATTACTACTTATGTGTACATTGAACATTCTCCCTTGATTGGTAGAACATATATTGGATATTGTGGTATAACCTGCACTTTAGCTACGTCTTATATGTAGAGACTGCAAAACCTCTTAGCAAGTTTAGGAAGACAATAGGTTTGTAGTCGAGTAAAGATACATAAATGAGCTCAGTGCAAGCCGAAGTTGGAAACCAAGCAAGTTACCTTTACCATACGCAGATAAAATCTCTCGGCCAGGTCTTATAGAGTTGTAGTCCAACCAATATACGATAAGACCAAATATTTGTATTTGATTAAATCAGATAGGTCGTACAGTCATACTCATAAATATTGACCAAAATACGATGAGACCAAATATTTGCATTTAATTAAATTTTCTATATGCCACCTAGAACTGGGAGATGCAATAGGTGATCAAATTTACCTCGGAGGCAGTCAGAACTCAAAAGTGGTAAGATTTAAATATGCCCAACAGGTTGGTCTTAGAGTAGGAAGGTCGTTCACAATCCACACCGAAACAATAGATTATTATTGAGTTTCATACCTAACCTTCCCCAATAACCCAATTAGCTTTTAGCCTAAAAGACTAGTGCCGTTGTTGTGTACCTTCAGCCGTGTCCCATTTTTGAGTTAAAACCCTCAGGTTTAAGTCCTTGAATTTCCATAAATCTCCTAAAACTATGCATCACTCTAGTCTAGTACCTTGAAATTTTACAGCAAATGAAATTCTAATAATCAGAGCATAAAATCATCCAATTCTTGTCAAATGCAAGAACAATGTACCCCGGCACATAATAAGACTTGATAGTAAACGGGCATACATTCACACTTTCATACATGGGACAGTTTTTTAGAGGCATCTAACGTAGCATGAATCCTTGTGAATTTATTCAACAGCAAACTTATGCATAGAAAAAACATATCAAGACTAGCTGTTAGTTACAAGGTGTCTTCCTGTAGAACAAATTTTTTGAACATTCAACTTCTCTGGAGTTTGGACCACAAAAACGTGTTGCTGAAGCGGATTATCGAAGCCCCATTTTGTAAGGCATTCAGACTGCAAAAGGTGTTTTTGGAGTGGGTTGTTGAGTATTCGCGTCTGACCCTGTAAAAATATCAACATGATTAATGGTCCGATTAACCAGAAGCAGCAAAATTGTAACCACAACCACGCTAAATCCACATTGCCATGAAGTTAAGTGGGAATATCTCAAATAAACATGAAATTAGTTCAGAGTTGGTTAGTATTTTAAATGCCATGGCAAAGGGTTGAAACACAGAAAAATTCAGCGTGAAAATTATTTCGAAACAATGTTGTTTGTCTTGAAGTGTTACACATTGTATCTTCCAAACTGAATGCAGAAACCATTTCTATAGCAAAAACACAACGTATATAGAGAGAGAAAGTGATGGCTTTAAATAGAAAATATCAACACTTTCTGTAATCTAAATGGTTAATTGCAGCTTCCCCCTTTACCATTGGCCACACAGCATTTTTCATATTTATCCTTTGAAAGTGGCCGGTACCCCCCACAACCTTCGCAATCTTGGAAGTTGCTCCTGTCTCCCAAATTTTTGACAATTTATTCTCAAACTACCCTTGAATCGTTAATAACAAAACTCCCACTTGACCAAAATTACTCATCAATCCTACAAGATAAGACTCTGACCTACAAATAAATTGATTCATGGGTGAGTTTTGTCATATACGATTCTAGGGTAAATTGGGTTGTATTCAAGGGTAATTTGAAAATAAATTGTCAAAACTTTTGGGGAGGGGATACTTGCCAAAATCACAAGGTTAGGAAGGTAACAACTCAATGTCAAAGGTTAGAGGTGTAAAGTGCTATAGAGTGAAAGGTGAGGGCGGCAAACTGCAACTATCCCTAAACTAAAATACACTACTTTAAAAAGATCCTAAAGAATAATTCCGAGTACTACTATTCCCCAATGTCAGAGAGGTTTTTCACCAAGTATCTCAAAAACGTTATATAGTAGATGTTTTTCGTTCTTCAGTGAATCATATAAAAAGGCAAATACTACTTAAAATTCAACAAACTGGAGACTTCCTAAACATAACCACAACAATTAAAACAATCCCTGAGTTCCACCATCTGCAAAAGCAAAACCATCATTTTTCACATTCCAACAAGCACGAGGCCATGTTTAAACCTTGGATATACAAATTTTGACCCCTTTAATTTCTGAGAGATACCCTTACATTCTAAAAACAACCTCCCTTGAACATGATCAAAATGCTACAATTCATCCATCATCGTGCAATGCTTAATCGATGTTAAATATATGCATTTTACCAGATTACTTGTTTTGTTGTACTTCAACTTGGTGTTCAATTAAGAACTCTTCATGCAGGTACTAATTTACAGTCGGTTGCAAACCAGAATTAAGCTCTACAATGTAAAATACCCAACGAATAACATTTCAAAGTGTCACTATATTCTCTTCAAAAAAAGTGTGAAACTGATTGCTAAGCAAAATATCTCCATAAAAAACTAAGTTTCTACAAAGAGATAACTGTAGGATTATCGTAAAAATCACTACTACCGACTAGGATTGTCTTAAATTTTGTCATTTTCCTTCAAAAGAAGATCTGAACAAACACATCAAACTTTTATATTCAAATTTATTATTTCTTTCGAGAATCAAAATCATGGCACCACATACCAATCAGATATTCCAAATTTCACTTTCTATCACTAAAATACCAACAAGTAATACCAATGAACCCAACAACAGAAGATTCAATTAAGGTTACTTAAAACCTAGAAACTAGTGACTAATAACCAAGTAAACCGACATTCAAAATGCCAATTTCACGAACACATAGTCATAAATAAACATAATACCAACCAATCCGGAAAACAAAACCGGCCAAATCCCATCTTTCCCCCAATTCCCAAAGTGTCACCACCTAAAAAACAAGCAATCAAACACCAAAAATTCCACAAAATTTGCACCACACAGACAACACCAACCAAATCCACCAAACAAGACCAACCCAAAAATCAACCTTTCACCCAAAACCCCCCTCATACCTTCTCCTTCCATCCCACCTGGCATTGGCAGGGCAGAGAAACTCACGACCTTCTTCTCGTCCCCGAATATCTTCCCAATTCTCTCCCCTTCGCCCAACCCATCCAGGCTCTGTCGCCACTCCCACATCGTCTTCCGTAGGGCCCGATTGGAGGCTGACAGGGACTCCCTCTCCGCCTCGAGAGAGTCCAGCTCAGCCTGCTCCGACATGGAGCGGGCGCTGAGGACGGCGAAGGAGGAGAGGAGGAGGCCGTGGATGACATTGTCTTGGTTTGAGAGGAGGGTCGACACCAGCTTCCTTCCCCACTCCATTCAAGTTTGGATTCTTACGCACCTAAACTCTTTTTAAAAAAGGCATTTAGGGAGACAATCAATAATTTAGCTGAAAAACACAGAGATCTCAAAGTTAAAATAACAACTGAAACCCAAAAATTCCTAAAAACACAAGCAGAGAAAACAACCAAGGGCTTGCTTGGAAAGCCCAGAATACCATGGTTTTTGAGGAAAACTGTATTATTCAGAAAAATGCAATTTTCAATCCTCATGGATCACCATGAATAATGCATTATAATTCTACATTATTTTCCAGAAAACGTGTTTTCCGAGAGAAAAAAGGCAGTTTCTTATGCAGTTTTTTTTTTTTGGTTCGAAATATCTTGGGTCTCTTCTTCCTTGTTTGTTTCTTATGAAACCTTTGATTTAACAAAAATGCATTCTTTAGTCAAGCACATTAATACATATGACAATGTATTTTCAAACCACATTATTTGAATTGGATGCCAACTTAAAAAGTGTATTTTTAAAATCAAAGATAAAAATCCTTGAATTAGCGAAACCGCAACAAACCTGAGCGAGGCTATAGTTGAAGAAGGGATGGAAGTCGGGAGGTCACACTTTCGTACTTGATGATCTGCAATCCAACCAAAACCGCCCCAATCAGGCCCGATCCGAACAAACCAAACTCAAATTGGAGAAAACCAAAAGAAGAAGAAAAAAACCCCGGAGATTTGGCCTGTACGTGAGGATGAAGCCGAAGAGGTGTGGCGACGTAGTGGAGGAGAGAGGCGGGAGGGGGAAACGAAGTCGTTGGGAGGTGGTTGGATAGGGTTTTGGTCTGGGGGATTGAGATTTGGGGGGTTTGGGGTTAAAGGCTTAGAGCCTAAAGGGAGCTTTCTCTTTCTTTTTTGGATTTTTTTTATTTTATTTTACTCACAAAGTATTTAAGCAGTATCACAAATTAACCTACTTTAGCCGGGTCGGATTGAATCTGATTTTTGTAACTACAAAAGTTCACTACTGTCTCGATGAAATCTAAATCCAACAGACACAATAATACAACGTAAATACAACACGATAATATTAGGTATGTGTAAACATGATACATTATTGGGTCGGGTTTGGACATGAATGGTTAGACAAGATACCTCATCGGTTCGAGTTTTGGTATAAGATCTTAGACACGAATACATAATAATAGACATGAATACTTGCGTACAGAAAATGAATACACAATAAAACACTTAATAGACTAATAGCTCGTTTTTAAAAATAAGTGATAAGTCCGTTATTTGAAAATCTCATGTCAAAGTCTTAAAGTCTTTATGCTGTATTTGAACTTATGTTATTTGAAACTTGACTTGAAATGTTTAATTCTATTTTGGTGTTCCACTTTATTTTTTTGAAGTTTGAAATATGCAAGGTGTTTAGGGTGCGTTGAGTATTGATCCCTAAATCATCTTCTCAAGTTTCTATAAGTGGAATTAGTTTTACACACTGAAACCTAGAATCGATTTAGGAATCCCGAATATAATTCTCACTTTTAAATTGTACGCTCACATTTTTTTATATTTCAAAATCCAAAAAAATAATATTCTAGAATATTGTTCACGGATTTATATGTATTTAGATTTATCCAATCAATCAATATAGAAGATTTACCAAATATAGTGAAAGGAATATGTGTTCTAAAAATATATTTTTTATATCTTTTATTATGAATTAAATGTACAAACATCTCGTTCTTTGATTAATGTATTCGTCTTTTGAAAGTGTTAAGAAAAATGTTCTTGGTCATTAACTGTAGAGTTTTAAAAGATAATAGTTTACATAAATCAAAGTAATTCACAATCATAGTGATTAACGTGAGACATTAATTACCATAATAAGATTGTCATGTTGGTTCAAAAAGTATTGTAGCTCTACAAATATTTTGACAACATAGATATATAGAATAGAAAGTGTCTCTTTTATATATTGAAAGAACTAATACATTTAATATGTCGTGGAAACGACATGGTTAGAATAACAAATAAATTTGTATGATATGTATATATAATGGAGTATAATATTTTGACATTATATATGATAATATATTACATGATATAATGTGTTCTTTAACATTATAACATATCAATTTGCTAAAACCTCAAAGCCCAATTTTTGTTGGATATTAATCCAAATTTGGTAAAGACAAAAACAGAGAAAAATGGTTTGACTGTTTGCCTACGTTTTTGCACATATTAATAGGAGATTTTTTGTTGATTAATGACTTAATTTAATTCACATTGGTCAAATGTAGTTATGAGATGATGATGTGACAAAATATGGTTGGTTTAAATGAGAAATAAACAAGAGATCATGTGCAAATGAGTTTGCACATGATGTGATTTAGATGAGAGATTAACAATGAATCATGTGTAAGTGGTTCGCACGTGAAGTGAGTTGGATAATACCCTATAAATAAGACTCTCATCCCTCCTTTGTTAATTAATTTTAATGCAAAAATCTCATCCTCCATATTTTCTCCATCATTCCATCCGAAAATCTCTTAGTAAATTAAAGTGTTTGAGATTAATTTCTTTGAAGTTTAAATGAGTTATTAGGTAGATTCTAACCACATATTAGAGATTGATTGACTATCTTCGATCACTCCTATCTTGTTTAGAGTTTGGTGAACACTTAGAGGAAATTCCGTGATAATTCGGGTGCAACTTGGCTTCCGACGATTGAAAACGATTGATCAATCCTTTTAGGTATAATCAACTTATACATTTCAATATTAAGTAGTATACATATAATTATATTGAAATGCCACAGGAAGTCATGTACATATAAAATTATTGAAAAAATATAAAAAACTATCTTGCTTGGACATATAAAAGTTTAAAATTATATACATGAGCATGAGACTAAATCCTACATATAGCACCAATTATTTAGACTTTTCCTAATTCTATACATTATAACATAAGATTTTTTTTCTTCAATTCCCTAGTTGACAACTTGTTTGGTTCATGATATATTGTTATGTGCATGTGGATTTTTTTGTTTATTTTTCACTTTAAGTTAATAAATGTGATTTCGTAACTATTATCCCGAATATGTTAATTGTTAGGATATATTTTTAGATATTCAATAACAATTCTCACTAATGTATACATGATGAGGTTAAAAGTAATTTAGTTTCAAGTGAAATCATTTTCATCCAAACATTTTATATATGGAACGATTATGAATGAAAATTAGATTCTCTGTAATCAAATCTAAAATTAGATTTAAATGGAATCGACCCTCTAGAATTAATATCCAAATATATCCTTAGTTTAGGTGCAAGTTTTGTACAACATGAGTAGAAAATGGATTTAGTCTTTATATAACAAATTTCCTTTTACATTTGTGTACATATTGTTAAAGTCATATTTGTTTTGGGTAAGACAACCCGCTTAAAAAATGTGTATATATATAACCAGTAATATCACGTATACACAATATCATATTGGTTCGGGTATGGATATGGATATTAAGACATGATATCTGTAACATCCTCAAAACAACGGAAAATTTTTAAATTTATAAACACTCAATCAACAGAGGATATTACGCAATAAAAGGGACACAGGTGCACCAACATATATATAATATATATCCGAACATCAGAGTATACAAAAGTTGTGATTACATCAAAAGCATATACAAAGGAAGCAGTAATCACACGACCTCAACTGAGAGAAAGCTGGATCCGGTAGCAGCGCTCCTCTCCTCGGTCACCACCCCCCTAACGCCGATCACGGCCTGAAAGTAAACATGCAACAATGCCTGAGTTTCCAGAAGGAAACCCCGTATGCCAAGACTCTAAATGCATAAATAAAATCATCTTAGCATGCAGTTCTACTCAACAAGAAAAGCATCTCAACACGCCCAACACCAGGGCACACTACTGGTACGGGGCTCCAGGTCTAATCTCAACCAACCGTCGCACCCACCACAGTCACGGGGCTCCATGTCTAATCTCAACCAACCGCCGTGACACACTCGTCGCCAAGCTGGGCTCCAGGTCTAATTTCAACCAACCACAGCTATCACGACACGACCAAGGGCTCCAGGTCTAATTTCAACCAACCCAAACGTATAAGGGCTTCAGGTCTAATTTCAACCAACCCCTACACGCGGTCCTTGCTCAGGCTCCAAGTCTAATTTCAACCAACCCGAACGCACTACGGAGCTCCAGGTCTAATTTCAACCAACTCCGTACAGACTAGTTGAGCTCCAGGTCTAATTTCAACCAACCACAGCTCTCACACGGTTACGGGGCTCCAGGTCTAATTTCAACCAACCACCGCAACACCACAATTCTAAGCTGGGCCTCAGGCCTATTTCAGCCAATCTCAAGCTCACACACGGTTACGGGGCTCCAGGTCTAATTTCAACCAACCACCGCAACCCTCGTGCACCTAACACACTTGCCGGAAGAACATCGGCACCACGACTCGCCCCACACGGGCAACCACGACCATAGCACCTCCATAGTGCAAAACAGGACACAAACGGTCGACCGAACCAAAAGTCCCGGTCGACCGAATCAAGCAAATACAGGGCAATCCACTTCGACCGGCACTCCATCGGTCGACCGATTCCCAACACCACACTCGTTCGGTCGAACCCAAATCAAGGGACGGTCGACCGTTTAGATGGTCAACTCCCGGTCCAACGAACAAAACGACCAATCGGTCGACCGACAAAGGGGTCCCGGTCGACCGAAAGTCACCAGGGAACAAATCCCTCAACACCACAACGAATTCGGTCGAACGCCGAGCACATCTCGGTCGACCGAATCTGTCCAGGGAATAATCCCTCACACGCAGCATGAATTCGGTCGAACGCCGAGCACACCTCGGTCGACCGAATTCCACCAGAGCGTTCCCCACGCTCAGCGCACAAGTCCGGTCGACCGAACCCTCATTCGGTCGAACCGATCACTATGCTCACTTAAGTCACGGTCGGACGAAAATCAACGAGCGGTCGACCGTTTAGATGGTCTAAGCCCCCAACCGACTTAAGACAGTGCACACGGTCGACCGGCAAAGGAGACCCGGTCGACCGAATCTCTCCAAACTTGCCTTCTATGCACAATCGGTCGACCGCCCCGCAGGCATCGTTCGACCGATTTGAGGCAGAGCCCGAATTCTCTTCACGAACGGTCGACCGTTTGCACAAACCGGTCGACCGATCAGGCAGTGAAATCTGCTGCATGTTTACTCGCGACGAGCCGAACGGCCTACCGTCGACTTCCAAATACTCACGGTAATTAAGTGAGCGAGCTTGACATACCTAAAGGTCTGAAGAGACCTTAGAAGAACCACGACGACGCCTCCACGAGCACGTCTCCCCAAATCACGATCCGTCGACGAACCTCGCGTCCAAACAACGATCAACCGCCTCCTCGACGATCCACAACACCACACTACCTCCGGCCACCTCCACAATTCAACCACAACCACCAAAACCCGAGTGAGGTCAAGAGAGAGAAACCAAAACGAGCCGGAAACGAGCCGAGAGAGTAACACTCACCTCAAACCACCAACTCCCCGGAGCCGATCTTCGCCTCGCCGGAGAACACCACCACCACGCCGGATCACCACCTCTGAGGTAGAGAGAGAGTGAGCAAAGGGAGAGAGAGTCGTGAGTTAAGAGAGAGAGAGAGCTCACCATATAAATATCTCCTCTTCCTCCAATCTCAACCATCCATTCCACCTCTCCATCTCAACCACACATCCACTCATCTTCAATCCAAGCCCTCCATCCATCTCCTCTCAATCTCAGCCATCCATCTCTAATCCCCTCTAATCACCACCTAATCAACCACAAAGCACAATTAGGATTAGGATTAGGCTAGAATCCTACAATATCTTATCAGGTTGGGTTTGGAACCAGTTATCCTATTAGCATAATACATTTACACAATACAACAATACACGATTAACATACCTAATTTTGTGCACCTCTAGTCTAAGGAAACTATTGCATAGAATTAAAAATATCATCCGAATGCCAAGAGTGTTATGCGGAGTACTAGGACTACATAAATTATATAAGTTGTACCAGACCTTCTAAAGATCGGGGAATTCAAAGAATTGGGGGATGCTTATTTAGTTTGACAGGGTTTATCTTGTTGCACAAAAAACCATGGAAGTAGTTCTGCTTCGTATAGTTGCAGTATATAAATCACCTCAAATCGAAAAACGTTATTTTGCTGACAAATATGTAATGGTTGACAATTAATCATGGAAGTTGTAAGCATATTGCTATGTTCTGCGCGCCTTCAACCTTCATCATTTAAAAAAAAAGTAGATTAGTTGGGTTTTTTTGGGTTGTAGTTGGTAAGTGTTGACTTTATCAATTAACTAATAAGTCGTAATATGTGCTAACGGCATGTCGCGGACAAAAGGCAACATGCAAAGTTATCGTTAAGCATTAATTTCATCTTTTATTCATCCCATGTGATGTTGTTTACGACCATTGCTAATTTGAGTAATTTCAGCTAAGCTCCAGTTGGTGGATCAAAATAAGTTTCGAAATATTAGGTTGATACTTCATGTCTTTGAGAAATAGTTAGGTTACAAATTCAATTTCCAAATACATCAGTAGTTCGTGTCTCGAAGAAGTAGAGCAAAACAGGAGCAATAACGATTCACATTATCTCAAACAACCAGTCCCGTAGTGCTTCCAAGTAATGCAAATCAATAAGGTCGAAAATTATCCAACTATAAATTAATCAAACTCAATTTAAATTTATAATCAGATTTCAGTTGTAATTTTTTTATGCGTGTTTCATTATTTTTTGGTGACATGATTGGGTTTTTATTATGTGGTGTATAAGCACTCAACCACAAAAAAAGCACTTGTATACCGCAAAGAAACAAAACTAAAGAACACAATTTCTCAAATCTGTTTATGACAAGTACGTGAAAACGTCATCCTAATTTTTTTCCCTTTCCGTTGGAAATCCTTTTGTTTTGACTATTGTAGGGTACTAAGATAATTGTGACATTGTGTGGCATTTAGTTTTGGAAACTAAATATAGGAAATAATTAGGACATTTTACAAGAAATTCTCCCACTTGTTTCTCTGTTTCACCCCCAAACAACCACCTTATCGGCTTGGGCAGACAACCACCACAGCCTTTACCAATCGCCCATTCTTCAACTCTATTAGTTACCATCTCCATTACTCTTAACTCTTCTTACCTTCACTCCTTCATTCTATAATGGATTTGAAAATCAATGTCTTTACATTCCCTTCGGCAATCTACAAGTACCCCATTGATAAGACTACTTTGGCCAAGATGAAGATGACCGCCTCCTCTTCTCCACAACCTTCCTCTGATGAGGAATCTGAAGAAGAAGAAGACCCTGAAGAGGAAGAAGACTCTGGTGATCCAAGGTGGATGGCTCGTTAAGCTCAGTGGGAGTCGAGTGACTCGTGGGGTGAGGGAGATAAAGAGGCATGGACTTGTGGCTATTGGTCGTCTTCTAGTTCGTTGGATGCCCGTCGTTATCAGTAGCTTTCTAATCGAGTAGATGCATTCGAGGCCTCTACTTCGGCTCAATTTGATCAACTCGAAGCCTCCAACGCTGCTCAATTTTCTCGCATTGAAGCCCACATCGATGCTCGTTTTGACTATTTGATGAGTGGAATTGATTCCCTTTCTTCACACTTTCAGAATCAACGTCTTGACTGATTTTATGGTTTTGTTGTTGTGCTTAGAACATGGTTTGCTATTTGCTTTGAACTTTGCTTATTTGTTGCATTTGCTTTCAAACCTTGGTTGCTTGATGTATTTGTTTTAACTATCTATTGGTGATTTATTTTGAACCTTTGATGTTTGGTAGTATGGTTGACTAGTGGTTATGAATCTTATTTTGGATACATAGTTAGCTTATTATTGTTTCTTTTTGGCATATTTACGTTTCCGTTGTATCATCTCATGAAATGTTTTCATATTTCCAATCTATATTTATGAGTATTTTCTTTTTGATTATGTCAAAATTGGGAGAAATAAATACATGCATCATAGATAGGGGAAGCTATAAGATAGGGGGCTTAGTGATGATAAAACTTGATAATAACATGTATTTAAATTGATAGGTTGTCATCATAAAAAAGAAGATTGTTGGTTTTTTTGCTAATAAATTGTTAATCCGTTTTGATGATTAACTAACATGTCAATAAACACATGTAATCTTTTAATATCATCGTATGCATATATTGTATTTCTATCATTTCAGGAAACAAGACAAGAAATCAAGAAAGAAGAGTAGATAGGTTTACATTTCTTGTTCTTAGGCTAAAATGTAACTTGACACTTGAAATCCTTGATGCATTGCATTGCATAACCCTTAGGGAACCTGTAGAAGTCTTCCAATTAAGTTCACATCATATTGACTTCAATATGGCATCGACGAAACATAGAAATTCGCTTAGAACGGGATTTCTGGGTTATATTGGTTCGACCGGTATTCCATATGGTTCGACCAAAATGTAGGATTTTGTGTCCCTGTGTATGTATATATTTTAATTTTCTTAATACAAACATACAAAATCGATTTCATATTTTCATTGATTTTACGTACATGTATATATTTATTCTAATATCATGCATTCATACATATATTAAAATAAACAAAAGAAAGATGATCATACCCAAAAGTTCTCTAAAGCCTTTCAGAAGATCCGGAGTTCCGTTGCTCGTCGAATCGCCCGCCGATTCACCTCCAAGTGTTCATCAAACTCTAAATAAGATTAGAGAGAAAGAAGCTAGTCAATCAATCTCTAATTAAGCTTAGAATCTAGCTAATAATCTCTCTTTAAGCTCCTGAGATTTCTATCTCCAAAGCTTAAAACTATTAAGAGATTTTCGTGGTGATTAAGGAAAAAACTAATGAGAGAGAGAATTTATGCATTCACATAAACAAGTAGGATGATGAGTCCTTTTATAGGCTCCCAAAACATCATTATCAAGAACTATTTTCTAGTCATGATCTCCTGTTTATTCTCTCCTAAAATTAATCCCAAATTGCCACATAAGCATCCTAAAAAATGTTTGATCAAATCTGGAATTAATCCAACCTATGATCTAATTATTCTCTTAATAATTCAAGCAACCCATTCGATTTTAACACACATTCGGTTGACCGTGAGCTAGACGATCGACCAAACATTAATGAGAAAAATTCTCTGAAAAAATTCGGACGATCCGCGTCTTGCTCCGATCGACCGTTGACCCACCAAAATTTCTCATGGTGAATCTTCTTCGGACGACCGTGTCACCTTCGGTCTACCGAAAATATCCCAAGATAGCTACTGGATATTTTCTCTAGGTTGACCGTTCACACTCGATTGACTGAACCCAATTGTCTAGACACTCTAGACAATTTCGATCAACCAATTGTGTTTATTTGTTCCTCGTTTGGTTGACCGTTCCGAAGACACCTCGGTCGACCGAACCCTAAACGGTTTACCGTGCTGACCTCGACTTTTCCTTTGTCAAATTTTGATTATATCCAACAAAATTTGATCTTTTCGGATTTTTAACAAATTCACGTAGTATATTATCCTATGTAATATTAAACTATTACACCCCATAATATATACACCTCATATGAATTTATTAATGATTCTAATTATGTCAATTCTCATGACATATTTATTTTATTGATTCACCACATGTGTTCATTTTCACATGAAACCTGACACATCTTATGAACTCAAAATCAAACTTCTTGTTTCCCAGTTTTGTGGTGTGACATATAGGAGGATCTAAGCTAAATTGGCAGCGATATTAAACACTTAATATCTCAAACTATAAGCGGTATCTAGCCACACATTATAGTTACCCAATTAGCATAGATGTCTTTGTTCCACTCGAATTAAACACGATCCATTTAGTGATGTAAGTGCACCACTTGTGTTCGTCCCTTACCTCATGATATTAAGAATATATACAAAGTAGAAATGTGTCACCTTTGTATTATATTCATTTCTTGATCTCTTTAAGCTAATTATAACTATGGAACTTAACTCAAGTTACATTATGCGCATTATAATTTTCCTCAATCAAGGGGCCCACTAATAGCATCACTCAATTAAGAGGGGCAATGATAAACGTTTGACTAACTATCTTTTCCAACACAAGTCATGTTCAACCAACTATTGTCTTTATCACTATACTCATTGATAGTGTTTGACAATAATCAAATTAAGCATTTCTCGAGTGAAAAGATATATCTCATATCTTAGGATCCAAGACACAGTAAAACAAGTAGGAACGTGAGGGTCTCTAATTCTAATCACTTTTAATCATAATTACCTACTTGTTTAACGATCAAAGATATGCAGCGGAATTTAAAGCAAACAAGCAAGTAAGTAAGGAGATATGCAAACCACAATGGAACACGAGGGATTTTTACAGAGGTTCGGTCACCCACCTACGTCCTCTCTTGCAAGCTCCGCTCGACACTTCGAGCTCCGCTCACGACTTCACTAACCACTCCCCGATTTGGGCTGGGAGAGAACGCATTTACAATCTTCAAGCTCGCGAACAACCCTCGTCGAGCTTGGCTCCTCCTCTCATAATCCGAGAGGGATACTTCGGGCTCACACCGAAGTCTATAGTCTTGTCTTGGGCTTTCACCAAAAGTCTTGCTTCTTGAACAATGGTTGAGTGGAACAACACTCTCTAATCTTGAGCACACTTGAGTGAGAATAGGATTTAAGACTAAAGTGTGGAAGGTTTGAGGCTTGGAGTGTTTTGAGTTTCTCTCTAATGTATTGGAACGGTCGACCGTTTAGCAATTTTGAACTCAGTTCGGTCGACCGGTTAAAGAACGGTCGACTGCCCAAGGCAATGTATGGGGTACACTTAAGTGATCTATCGAACACCGAATAAGGTTCGGTCGACCAATTCACACCATGCATTTTGAGGTTGACAAACAAGATCATATTCGGTCGACCGAAACAAGGTCCACGGTCGACCGAAAACCAACATGAAGTTTTGGTTTGTCGAGACTTCTAAGTTCGGTCGACCGAACAAGGTCCTCGGTCGACCGATACACTAAATGTATTTGGGGTATTTGGATTTAATATGAATAGGACCGTTAGGTATATACGACAAAACAAACTGTCGAAAAAATATGTTCACTCGGTCGACCGGAAAGGTATACATGGCCGACCGAAACCGGGCAGTGAAACAATAACAATATATATGATCACTCGGTCGACCGAACGGTCTGTTTCGGTCGGACCAAATGTGGGCAAACAGTTCAAGTTTTGGTTTAGTGTTTTCCGGTCTAAGTTTGGGTGATCTATTGAAGTCCAAATTATGTGAAATTTCGTGTGTGGCTTGTATAGGGAACTTAGTGTATGTTTGAGTAGTTTTTAACTCAAGTATGCTCAATTACACAAAGTTCATAAGACTCAAACAAATACAAAATACATGTCTTCAAATGAGCTTGATTACATGTCTTGACTTGATTTCCTTTCTTCCTTGAGTCTTGATCACTTGTAGAGATTAGCACAAAGCAATATATATGCAATGCAACATGTGTGCTACTCTACATGATCACAATTAAGATTAGGTTGATTAAATCATCAAAACATAGATTAATGCCAAAAAGGCAACAAAACATTAATGACACGAAACACAATTCCATAATGTTTTACTTACTAGGTCTATTAAATATATAAAAGTAATCTTTTCCTCTTTTATATACTCGTATCGTCAACTGATTGTAGAGCTACAAAAATCGATGACCAACACGACAATCATATCTCGGTGATTATTGTTCCATGTTAATTACCATGATTGTAAATAACTTTTAATTTATGTAAACCATTATCTTTTAGAGCTCTACGGTTAAGGACCGAACGTCTCTTCCTTAACACTTCCAAAAGACGAATATCATAATCAAGGAACAAAATGTTTGCACATCCAATTCATAATAATTGACTTATAAAAGTAAAACTTTTAGAACACATTCCTTTCACAAAATTCAACAACCTTTTATTCCTTTCCCAAACGGTCAACGAGACCTTCCCGTAGTTCAACCGATTCCATTATGTGCTTTAACATGTTTAATCGGTCGACCGAATCCTTTTCCTCAGTGATCGTGTCTTTTTGTCAACCGACTTAACCCAGTTCGACCGATACAAGTTTCACTCGCCTATCATATCTTGACACATGTCCTGGTTAGAGTGGAAATCGGTCAACCAAAAGTCATTTTTGTTCGACCGTTTGCATTTCCGATTTTGTATTTAATACGAATGTTATACTTTTCATATATACCAACAGTCGTATACAAATACTCCACCTAACCCTCTTTTAGATTTGGTCTACCAGTCGACCAAGACCTCATAACCGGTCGACCGGTTCATGAAACTCTCCAGCTCCAAATCTTAGTGGAAGTTTTCGGTCGAATCAAATCACCACTTTGTTCGACCGTTATCCCATTTGCACAGTTTCATCTTGACCAAATCCCTCAAACGGTCGACCGAACCTATCTATATGTTTGACCGTTAACTTAAGTTCTAGCCTAGTTGGTTTGACTGCCCTCTGTTTGGTCGATTGTTTGTTTCTGGTACTTTTTGGACGTGATTTCTGGACTGCCTCCGGTTAACCGATTTTATCCTGAACAGTGTCATATACTTTTCTATTTTGTGTATTCTTATACAACTCTATACTCATTTAATCTCAACGGCTAGATTAAGTTTAGAGCATATAAATAGAACTGAGAACACACTTCTAAGGTCACCAATATTTCTCCAAGCTCAAATCTTCATACTACTCTCACATCTTCCCACTTAAAACAAGTTTATTGCCTTCATCATTCATTTCAAGTGCCCAAGATTAGATTGCTAAAGTTTTTCTACAAGAGTTGTACAAGTTTCCGGAGTGAAGCTCTTCTCGAGATTGTGAGAATGTGGTCTATGCTAGGCGAGTTTTTCACAAAGCTTGTGGTGTAAAAGCTTGATCACGGCCCGCAACGGAGATCAAACTAGACGGGAAGTTGCTCGAGGAAGAGTAATTCGTAAGAGATGAGTAGGATCCGGTGGTTTGATCCAAACTTCTATACATCCTTGTTGCGGTTTGCACATTTTTATCCTACTTTTAATTGTTCTAGCTTTTAATTTGCAATTGTTGTTTAAAGAACTCTATTAGTCTATTCACCCCCCACTTTAGACTAATATTAGGGCATAGTAGATCCTACAAATTCGACTCGGATAGCTAGTATATCCAAATTCGAATTCCGTAATACATTACCAAATTCGAATTTGAAATCAGTAGAACTATCCGAATTTGAATTTGAATTTTCAAAATTTTTGAATACTAATTGTTATTCGGATATTATTCGAAATTGAATAGATATGTATATTGTAATCAAAATTTTCGAATCAAAATTTTCGAATACTAATGTGTGTATGTGGCCATGTATCTGAATAATTCGGATAATTCGAATTTGAAACACCTTGTATCCGAATTCGTGTTCAATTTCTAATTGGTAATTTCTTTTAAACCAAATTTGTATCGGAAATTAAATTAGTAACATGATATTTACCAAATACCAACCAAATAGAAATTTTCGAATCAAATACTCTAATAGTTGGTAACCATTTGCACCCCTACTCTCAAGTCTTGTATCTCTTTTCTTCCTTTCTCTCTCATCCCTCTCTCTTCTCTTCCACTCTCTCTCTTCTGTAATGCATTAATTTGTATTTAGTTGGTATTTGGTAAGTTTCATGTTACCAATTTAATTTTGGATACGGATTTGGTTTAAAAAAATTACCAATTAGAAATCGAATACGAATTCGGATACAAGGTGTTTCAAATTCGAATTATCCGAATTATTCGGATACATGACCACACACACATTAGTATTCGACAATTAGTATTCAAAAAATTTGAATAAAAAATTAGTATTTGAAAATTTTGATTCAAAAATTTTGATTTCAATATACATATCTATTCAATTTCGGATAATATCCGAATACCAATTAGTATTCAAAAATTTTGAAAATTTGATTTCGGATAGTTCTACTGATTTCGAATTCGAATTTCATAATGGATTACTGAATTCGGATATACTAGGATCCAACTCAAATTATCCGAGTTGCACGCCTACTTGAGAGATGAGGGGAGAGAGAGAGGAAGAGAAGAGAGAGAAAGGACAAAAAGAAGAGAGAGAGGTATGAGAGAGAAAGAAAGAGAAGAGAGAGGGGGATGGGAGAGAAAGAAAGAGAAGAGAGAAAGGAAGAAAAGGGAGAGGGGGATGAGAGAGAAAAGAAAGAAGAGAGAGGGATGAGAGAGAAAGGAAGAGAATATAGAGGGAGGAAAGAGAGAGGAAGAGAAGGGAGAGGGAGGAGAGAGAAAGGAAAGAAGAGAGAAAAGGGAAGAGAGAGGGAGAAGAGAGAGAAAGGGATGAGAGAGAAAGGAAAGAAGAGAAAGAGAGGACGATAAGAGAAAAGGATGAGAGAGAAAGGATAGAAGAGAAAGAGAGGAAGAGAAGAGAAAATAATGAGAAAGAAAGGAAAGAAGAGGAAGAGAAGATAAAAAGGTGAGAGAGAAAGGAAGAGAAGAGATAGAGGACTTGAGAGAGAAGGAGGAGAGAGAAAGGAAAAAAAGAGAAAGAGAAGATAGAGGGATGAGAGATAAAGGAAAGAAGAGAAAGAAAGGAAGAGAAGAGAGAGATGACTTGAGAGATAAAGGAAAGAAGAGAAAGAAAGGAAGAGAAGAGAAGAGAGAGATGACTTGAGAGAGGAGGAGAGAGAGGAAAGAAGAGAGAGAGACGGAGGAGAGAGAGAAAGGAAAGAAGAGAGAGAGGAATGAGAGATGACTATTACAAGAATATTTATTATTTTATAAGGTATTTTCTAATAGAAAATATTATTAGTAAAATTTACAATGTGTAACGTGCAAAATGTCCAACTAAAACAACAACTTAAATATTTGAGCGCATAGAGATAAAAAAAAATTGAGTGTTCAGAATAAACCGGACAAATTTGACTTCAAAGTGCAAAAACCCAATTGATCATTTATTTTATGTCCAAAGAATAAACCGGACTAACACCTTTAGGATGCCGACCAGATTACAAAACCCGACGTGGTCCACACTGCTTATCGCCCACAGATTACAAAATCCAATTCGATCCTATGTCATTTTAACCGACGCACCGTACTCTACCACCCCGCTATGTCCCAGGACAACGTAAAAAATGTGCTGACATTTGCAAAAATTAAAATAAAAAACTTATTGACTACCTTCACGTCCGGTAACGTCACCCACCAACTCCCAACCCCGACTATAAATATCCCAACCCAACACCAACACCCACCAGTCGTCACACTCCAACCTCTCCTCCTCCACCAATGGCTTCTTCCTCCCTCAAGTCCTTCGTCCCCGTTCCTGTCGAATCCCATTTCCCGATACAGAACCTCCCCTTCGGCGTCTTCCGCCCCTCGCCGGACTCCCCCGCTCGCCCCGCCGTCGCCATCGGCGACCTCGTCCTCGACCTCTCCGTCCTCGCCGACGCCGGCCTCTTCCCCTCCCCCCTCTCCGACTGCTTCCGTCAGGTTTGGTGGCGTTTTTTTTGCCTTCGATCGTTTGGATTCGGAATGTCGATGCTGATTTTGTGGTTTCGGTTTGGAAGACGAATCTCAACGCTTTCTTGGAGTTGGGACGCCCCGCGTGGAAGGAGGCGAGATCGATCATCCAGAAGCTTCTTTCCGGTCAGGATTGCGATTAATACGTACAGTTTTTGTTGATTTAGACGTTATTTTGTTGTTTTTTGGTGCAATTAAGACGGTTTTGGGAGTAATTTACTTATATCCGGTTGAAGAGTGAAAGGCGGAGATGGAAAAGTTAGGACCTAGGAATCGAAGAGTGGATATATGTTGTCATCAGTCATGCATAAAGTATAATCACTTGGTTTATGTTTGTAATTTTGTGAAGTTTGCGGATGCATTTGCGTTATGGTTTTTTGATGAGTTTTTTGGGGGATAAGGATTTGAGTTTGAGCTCCGAAATTTTTGGTTTGGTTCATTTGGTGCCTCGTGGTGGTTAGGTTGGTGTCGGTTAGGTATTTTAAATTAAAGTGAGTCGGATCTTGTCTTGTTTTCACGAATAGAGCGTGTGTGAGCCTGTGAGGTATGGCATTGTGCGGAGCCAAGCTATATATACTGTTTTAACATGGAGAATTGTAGCAAACAGGCTTGACCGAATAGAGGGGAAGGATTCAAATAAATGTGTAATTCTGATCCCATCTCCAAACCATTTCAACCGTAAAACCTATTACTTATCAGGTATTTGGTAACTAATGAAGGAACAAATATCTTAAATCCAGATTTTTATTGGGAGATGGGATGGACATGTCAGGACACACTATTAGACATGGAAAAGAATCATGTATGGGATGTAAATAGTGTGTCAATTTTGATATTTTTATTGAGTACGGATACATATTTCATCTTCTTACAAGATAAACAAAATTATTTTGATAACACAAATAGTGAATAATTAATCCAAAAAATATATTTTATAGAATATATATTCGTAGTAATGTAAAAGCATTTATCATCTTCTGTAATCCACATTCCACCAAATTTTCAGAAAGTGGTATTAAAACATATAATAGTTTATTGTTAGTAAAATAACAACATTTTTTCTTTTAGCACTGTGATCTTATACTTATTCTTTGTATACCGATTTTGAACTAAAGGGAAAATTATGATAATGGTCATATCTAGTAGAATTAGAAAAAAAAATGCAAATTACAAAATATAATGTGGAGATCAATAAAAAAAAGTCTTCGAACCAACTAGAAGAATATTCTTAGCAAGAGTAGATATAAATATCCTAAAAGATGCGGTATAGTAACCTTTGAAGATAAGAATTATAGGTATATATATTACCATAAAAAAGAAATACATGGGTATGTATTGCATATGGCATATCTATTATTAGGACATGTGTATCTCTTCAGTCTTGACCCCGAAAGCCCGAAACTAAAATAAGGGGGAAAACCTTTATACTCTGAGTCTTTGCTAACGGAGTCTTCTGCATATGTACAATGTCAACTAACGGTATGAAGATATAATACATGGAGCTTTCCTTCATATTCTCTATGTTCTTGTTTAGTTTGAATTTGTTTGCAAATGAAAATATCTTAAAGTAGTGTGGGCGTGTCTCAAAAGGAGAGAGAATGATTGGTAAATTTTGCCCTTAATACACAAGCCTCTTTGATGCTGGTAATATATACTTTAATCAAGCAGTTTCATGTAAATTAGAATGTTGCAGTTATGCACTTATGCATGGGAAATAGTCATGTTAGGCATGGATTCCGAGTTAAAACCCATAACACGGAAAATGTATTTTATGGTACTGTGGCCTCTGTTTAATTCATTTAAGCTACTAGCATATAAAATCATTTAGCTTGTTTATTTTTCATGAAAGGGTAAATTTCTTTGTTGAAAAAGGATTGAGAGTGTATTGTATATATTTTTTGCAGCTGATGAACCTCTGTTACGGGACAATGGCAGTTTAAGGGAGAAATCTTTCTTACCAATGGTATATGCTGCCCTGTGGTCGTGATAATGTTTCTTTTTGGTTGTTCTGATATTCACGTCTTAAACAAATATTAAACTTTTACTTCTTACAATATTGATGTGTTTTCCAATCCTCGTGTCTTTTGTGTTAATGTTAAATTTCATTTTTGAGCAAATACAGAGCAAGGTGGAGATGCTTTTGCCGACTGTCATAGGGGATTACACAGATTTTTTTTCTTCCATGCACCATGCCAAAAACTGTGGCACAATATTTCGTGGGCCGGAGAATGCTATTCCTAGAAATTGGTGGGTTTTCACATTTCTATGTGCATTACATGTAAAGCTTTACACGTAAACCATATGGTGGGGTGGTTGGCTACCTTCTATCTGCACAACAAAAATGGCTTGTCATTACATGTAAAGCTTTAGAAATTATGTCATAGGCCAAGAAGGGATAGTTGATGTGCAAAAAGTCATTGAGGTCAACTTATTAGTTCTACAAATGTGTAATGCATAACAAATTTCATGATTTCTACCTTGCTGATAATGGTGTTATGGGAACCACTTACTCATATCATATTTCGCATACATATGCATTGGGCTAGATTTTTTTTTTGTTTTTTATAAGAAGAAAGCCTTTCACTGTATCTTATATTTTGAAATGATTTATTGTATCATGTGAGTTAGATTTATAGTATTACTATGATGTGAGTTATTTTAACGTATGCAGACTGTCATTGTTACATACTTAGTCCTCTGATGGAATTTGGACCTTTTAGGTTTCATCTTCCTATTGCTTATCATGGACGAGCATCTTCCATTGTCATATCAGGGACAGATATCATACGTCCAAGGTTGGTTAGATCTCCTTTTTGAAACTACTAATGTTTGAAAATATTTGGCACGGAACGAATATTTAAGATAGTTTAACATCAGAATATGATAGTTGCTAATGCTCATGACTCATTTTCAATCGACTTATATCCTATTTACATCAACTCTTCAAGTTCAATAGTACTTGACCTGCATCCTGTATGGTTTTTGAAACACTTCCAATAATGTGCATCAACACCACTGGAGAACTGTAATTATTATTTTTTTAAAATTGATGCTTCAATGTAGGAATTCGTTTATAAGGAAACAACTCTAATATATGTTGTAACATAACCAAATTACAAACTTAAAGAACACTTTGATATTTGAAGGCCAACCCAGTGAATAGTTGGTGTAAACATTGGCAATGAGAAATATGTTTAACTTGTTTTGAATGAAGAATTTGTATTCTCTTGTTTGTTCAAGAGTTGCACCATAATATAGTGTATTTTTTATAGAAGAATTTTTTTTCCTCTATAGTTCTAAAAAGAAAATGGTAGCTATCCTTCAATTTGAGTAGAAAGATACTATAATTATAAGTGCAATTTGTTGAGGATTGTAATCAGTGTTAAAAGGAACTAGAAGAAAAAAATTCCCTATAATTCTAAAAAGAAAATGGTAGCTATCCTTCAATTTGAGTAGAAATATACTATAATTACAAGTGCAATGTGTTGAGGATTGTAATCAGTGTTAAAAGGAACTGGATTCATTGTAGAGTTTTTCGGGAAGTAAATGTGCCTCCTTTTAGAACCATGGAACAATACGAGTTTTTTTTTGTAATAACATGATCTCCTGTAGTGTATGTGCTTTAAAACGTCCCATGTTGTAAAGACTTCCAATTTTCAAAATGTCCTTTGTCTAAATGCAATTTTCGTGTTTGTTCGCCTTTACCCATTCACAAACGCCGAAAGTCCATATTCATATTTCATGTTTGAAATCTGACTTCGTATGTGACCATGATTGATTTGCTGTTGTCTTCAATGAAGAATTTTTGTTGAAGAAGTAATGGAGCAATATTAGTTTTCTTTTGTTATCTACTATATGATTATATTCATCTCGTTAACTGTTTTAAAATCCCAGATGACTACTTAGCCAGGTTTTGGTTGGAAAACTTGCAGGGGTCAAGCATACCCAGCTGGCGATGCCCCACCAGCTTTTGGACCTTCACAAAAAATGGACTTTGAGCTTGAAATGGTTAGAATTTACACCTGCATGAACCGTTCTGGCTTCCAGTCATGAGTGTCCTTGTCCTATCACTTGCTTTCATTTTCTATCAACCTTACATGACTTTGTCCCATTGCGACGGTTCTCTTTTCAGGCTGCGATTGTTGGCCTTGGAAATAAACTAGGAAAGCCGGTGAATGTTGATGAGGCGGGAGATCACATTTTTGGCCTTGTTTTGATGAATGACTGGAGTGGTATTTCTTACTACATTTTCTGCTACAACTTCCTTTTTAACACCATACTGAACACATGATTAACAAAGTTTCTATCAGCTAGGGATATCCAAGCGTGGGAGTATGTGCCTCTTGGTCCTTTCCTTGGCAAGAGTTTCGGTTAGCATCTTTATACTGATAATTTAGCATCTATTCTTTCATACTTTTGCCTTTTCCTGTTTGTAGTATAATATGGAAGCTATTTCATTTTTTCACATAAATACATCTTTCTCTGACATTTTCAGGAACAACAATATCCCCTTGGATTGTGACGCTAGATGCTTTAGAACCTTTTGTTTGTAAAGCCCCAAAGCAGGTTCTAGCTTCTTATATGCTAGTTTTTTTTTTTTTTTTGGGGCGGGGGGGGGTGGGGGGGGGGGGGGGGGGGGGTAGCTTTTCGTAGTTTTAACTTTTTTAGATGTTTGAAGATGGATAGCTGAGATGTTTTTGAATTGTAGGTACCTGAACCGTTGCCATATTTAGCTGAACGTGTACATACAAACTATGACATTCCCTTGGAGGTATGTTTATTTGTATTATTATTGACTTTTACAGGTGGTTTATTGTCATTGAAAGCATGTTTTTTCTTTTTGGTTATTTTTGGGTTTAAGTCTCATATCCAATTAAGGATCCATTCAGCTAGCTATATGAGTTTGTAATAGTTGGATAGAGTTTTCTATGAGATGTGGCTGATGAGCGATAGAACCCGAGGGGGAGAACTCAAAGAAATTTTGAGTCAGTTTGGCATAAAAGAAAAGTGTCTCCACACGCTTATGTCATATGTGTGCCGTCAGTGCTGGACTGCTGACCAGCTTTTTGACTGGTAGATCAGTTAGTGAGGGTTGTTTTAAGAGGCATAGAGGATTAGTGAAGGATCAGTCAACCGGTGGATTCTTCTGCATGGGTCAATTTAGATTAACTGATGGAATTGGCCTTTCTTAAACCTGGGTTTCTTGCTGATCAATGTGGAAGGAATTCTTCTGGTCGTTTTCTTCACGAAGCATACGGGAGAGAAGCACTTGTAAGTTGTAACCATCATTGTGGACACTAGTTTAAGATTTTGAGAATTTGAGGAATGTTGAGATCTATTGTGATGTCCTCTCTAGTGAATTTTCTCACGAGTAATGAGTAATGGTCTCATGGACTAGGATTTTTTTTTTTGTAAACATCAAATCAGGTTTCGTGTTTTTGTTATTGTCTGTACTTGTCTTATAGATTGTTGGATCAATATACGTGGGTGATTTTCCAACATTCCATGTAAAATTTCTGGCATCCATGCTTTCCAGGAAGCTTATAAATGAGGAGCAGCTAGCAAGGCATTCTTTCATCTTTTACAATGGCCTATAGTTTTCAGGGATATCCTCAGAGCAATGTTTTCCACATAAATCGAGGATTCAAAATAAGGAACTAGTTTAACGCATGCTATTATTGTTGAGTCGCCAAGATTATGACATCCTAGTGTTTAAATGCTCAAGGGTTCTGCCATTATCTTATGTTACTATTACTCTTTGTGAAAGGTGTGGGTCAAACCAGCTGGCCACAAAGATCCGTTGCTTGTCACCAAGAGTAACTTCAATAATCTGTAAGAGTTTGTACTCGTTTGACTTAAATCTTAACATTTCATTGAGCAAATATTTATTGGCTTTGTTCCCTCAAAGATTCTGAATTCTGGAACTTGTTTCCTCTTTTTAGGTATTGGACATTGACACAACAGCTAGCTCACCATACGGTCAATGGGTGCAACTTAAGACCTGGTGATCTGCTTGGAACTGGGACAATAAGCGGCCCTGTATGTTGTAAATTTCGCTGCCTCATTAAGAAGTAACTTAATTTTGGTCAGTAGATCGACCAATTTAAATTACGTTTTCACATCCTCTCAGGAGAAAGACTCACTTGGTTGTTTGTTGGAGTTAACATGGAACGGGCAAAAGCCACTTGACTTGACTGGTTCGATGCGTAAATTTTTAGAAGATGGAGATGAAGTCATACTTACGGCTTGTTGCAAGGTTTCAAGCCCTTTCTCTCGCGTTTCTTCACAATTGCCATCAAATTATCTTGATATCAGTGACGGTTTGATTAGGAAGATTGCCATCAAATTAGATAAACCAAACCAATGTTTTTATCAGTACAAGTTGATGACTTTGTCAGCTGCTGAGGAGATGAACTTGGTGCATGTTATGCCAATCTTTACATTTGACTTCGTGATTATGTCGGCAATTGCAGGGTAAAGACTACAACGTTGGATTTGGAACATGCACAGGGAAAGTCGCTCCTTCACCTCCATGAAGCAAGCTGTTTCATCTTGATTGCGCAACCGTGAGGGCTTATTTGCTTGTGTAATAGCAATTCTTCACCTCCATGATGCTGTTTCGTCTTGATTTCCGAGGACTTGAAAACTTGTATAAAACTACCAAGTACCTGCGACCAAAAGACAGGACTGCTGCTTCTAGTCTAGTTTAATAAAAAGATCAATCTCTCCCCCTTTCAGGAGGATGAGAGTTATCTCCCAGTAATAAGACTCATAACCATCATCCCACAAACGTAGGAAGATTTTTAAAATCAGTAACAGACTGCTTACGGTCACAGTTACAGCACAGCAGTATGTAGATTGGTCTAACAGAAAGCCTTTGGTTAGTAGCACTGAACCCACACTCCCAAACTGGACGTCCTTTTAAGTTTTAACGGTATATTACTTGCAGCGCTACGCCTTGCAACAACCACTCTTCGTTACTTATATTGCTAATACGAATATAATTGCCATACCCATCAGTATATTCTTATAAATGATCTATTTTATACAATAAATATACGGTTTACGTACACCCAGTGCATGCCTGCCTACCTGAGCAGAAACCTCTCCAAATGGAAGCACCGGAACTCCAAATTCTCTTGTCCATAAACCACCTCCTCCAAGCTAGCAGGAAAGCCGTCCAACCCCACGACCTTCTCCTCGACCACAGCATCAAGCAGCTCCTGCAACCCCACGATCCGACGGCTGACGCTCCTCCTCAGCTCCCTAACCTCCCGATAAAACCCTGGAACGGCATCCAGCCTCAGCAGAGCCCGCATCAGCTCCTCCCCCAACCTTACCCTCTCCCTCTCGTCCCCCCGGACAGCGTCCACGGTCTCCTGCAGCCGGAGGAGACGCTCGTACCGGTCGGCCTCGGCGTCGACGGCGAGGACGCGCCGGACGAGGGTTCGGAGGAGGTGGGAGCGGTAGGCGCGCTGAATCCGGGCCGCCGCGAGGCCGGGGTCAGGAGGGGTGTGGATGGGGATTCGGATGGTTTTCGGAGGGGGGAAAGAAGAGGAGTGGAAGGTTGTGGAGATGGAGTAGTAGGAGAAGAAGGATTGCATTGTGGATGGTGGTTGGAAGGGAAATGGAAGCCGAGGTATGGTTTCCTTTTTTTTCTTTACCTTTTTGCTTCCACAGTTCCACTGGTGTAGTGGTGTGTGGTAGTGTGGTACGCTTTCGGCTTCTGGTGGTATTTATTTGTCTACAGATATCTAACCACAACCCTGGCTGTGTAAAATCCGGTCCGAGTTCGGTTCGGATCGGAATCAATTGGTCTGGGTTCCGGTCTGGATATTTTTGAAAATCCGGTTTCAGTCCGGTCTGGATCGGTCTGATTTTTGTATTTTTTTTAAAAAATTAAAGCAAAAATCCAATCCCAGACTGGACCGGACCGAATCCAACCGGTCCGGACCCAAAAAAAAAAATCTGGTCCGGACCGGATGCACGACCCTACCATTTTGCACTCTTTGTATAATAGATCTCGTAAAATATGAGTTTTAGGTTTTGGGTGTAAACTCTGCTGAATTTTTGCATCTCCGTTTTTATATCAACTTGCGTGCACCTACGTTTTATTAAAATTGCTTGATTGTGGTTCCAATGACCAACTATGTCACAGTTGTTAGAAATATTCCAAAATGCACCTAAAATAATAAATATCTTTTTTCCCAAAAAATGTATGGTCGTTATATTTATTTTAATATAAGGATACGATACTTAAGGAATTGTTATTTGTTAAAATGTAAGCTATGTTGTCCTTATTTGTAATCCGAAAATATGTTTGTAATTTGTTGGACTAGTGGTTGGGGTCCGCCTGTTTTTGTGCTTTGTATTAGCTTCTGTAGTTGTGTCTGCGTGATCGACGTCCGGATATGCACATTAGCAAGGATTCCCCAGGTGAAACGACATTGCAGGAATAGCTCGTCCATGGTTTCTTGTTGGCCACATTCAAAGGGGCAATGAGTGGGTCCATTCAGTTGTTGCACCGTGCAATGTTGTAGAGGGAGTATATTTTTTAGGGTTAATTACAGTTTGTCATATTGAATTATGTTTTGATATCACTTTACACATCTGAACTTTCAAAGTTGACAGTTACTCTCCTGAATTTTCGTTTTGTAACAGTTTGTCCTCCTGAACTAGACCTGCGAAACGGGTCGTGTCGTGCCGGCACGACACTGTTCCAACGACTCTCAAAGTTGTTGGAGATTTATTTTTATTTTTTAAATACCTAAACTACATTTCCTCTACCATATATAAACTCATCAACCCTCTTATTCTCTTCACACAAAACTCAATCTCTCATTCTTTTCACACAAATCTTTCCAAATCTTCTCTATTTTTTCTCAGTTTCTCTAATTGTTTTAATTTTGGTGGAGACGGATCGAGTTTGAGCTAACGCGTAAAGCCTAAAGCTACAAACGGACATCTGTTCGCCAATTTTGTGACTTCTTTGCTCTGCATTTCCCAGTCTTTTTAATCTTTTTATTAGTTAATTTTAGTTAATCAACCATAATCATGACTTACTCATTTGTGGAGAAAAAAATTACTTTTTCTTTGCATATTTAGTAATTTTCATGATTTTATCATCTGATTCTGAAGATAATGATGTAGGATCTACTATGCCCTAATATTAGTTTAAAGGGGGTGAAAAAACTAATTAAGTATTTTAACAAACTATGCCAAAATAAAAACTAAAGCAATTAAATGTGAGGAAGAGAAATACAAATCACAACACCGGATGTATAGAGGTTTGGATCCAACCACCGGATCATAATCATCTCTTACGAATTGCTCTTACTCGAGCAACTTCGCATCCCTCACTAATTCAATCTCCGTTGCGGGCCGAGATCACACATTTATACCACAAGCTTTGCGAACACCCTCGTCTAACTTGGACCACCTTCTCACAATCCGAGAAGAACTTCACACCGAAAGGTAGTACAACTCTTGAAGAGTTTACTTCAGCAACTAATTTTGGGCACTTGGAATGAATGATGCAATCAAAGAGGTGATTTCAAGTGGGAAGATGTGAGCACAAAGATGTTTATAGCAAGTTTGAAATTAGCAGTAAGATTTGAGCTTGGAAAAAGATTGGTGACGTTAGAAGTGTGTTCTCAGCTTTATTTATATGTTTTAAACTAATTCTAGCCGTTGGGATTAAGTTGAGAAAGAGTTGTGTAAGAATACACAAAGCAGTGAAAGCCAAGACACAAATCTGCACCTCAACGGTCGACCGGATCGGGTCAATCGGTCCACCGGTAAGTGAAAATAAGGATTTCGGTCGAGCAAAGGTGCAGACGGTCGAACCAACTGGCCTAGAACTTAAGTGATCGATCGAACGTAAATGATCAAGTGTTCGACCGAAAACTTTCAGTAAGACTGGAGCTGGGAAGTTTCATGAACCGATCGTCCGTTAAAATAGTCTCGGTCGACCGTTTGGAATATTTGGTTTAGACAAATCTGTGCAAATGGATAATCGGTCGAACAAAATAAGTCAATGGTTTGACCGGAAACTTCTAGTAGGACTTGTAGCTGGGAAGTTTCAACAATCGGTCGACCGTTAAAGGAGTTTCGGTCGACCGGAAGACCAAATCTAAGTTAGGGGTTAGGTAAGTATGTGTATACGACCGTTGGTATATACGACAAGTTTAACGGTCATATTTAAGACGAATACAGAAATGCAATTGGTCGAACAAAATAAAATTTCGGTCGACCGGAAGTCACACTTACCAGGACACGTGTCAAGATACGATAGGCTAGAGTACTTGTATCAGTCGAACTAAGTTCTATCGGTTGATAAAAGAAAAACGGTCGAACGGTAGAGGTAATTCGGTCGACCAATTTAGATTGGGAAACAATATAAAGAATCAGTCGAACAAAAAGAAGTTTCTGGTCGACCGTTTAAGAAACAAAAGGCTGTGTGAGGAAATCTGGTCGAACCAGATGGTTCTACTGGTCGACCGGTTTACACAGAAATTTTGTTCTAAGGAATTTTGAAGTGATTCGTCGATTGCCTATTGAAGTCAGCTTGATATGGATTTGAATGTGAGACTTCTATAGGTTTCCTAAGGGTTATGCAATGCTATTAATCAGATTTCAAGTGTCAAGGTACATTATAGCATATATACAAGAAATGTAAACCTATCTACTTTTCACTCTTCATTTCTTGTGTTAAGTCAAACTTGGTTCCTGAAACGTTAGAAAATACAATATATGCAAGCGATGATATTGAGAGAATACATGTGTTTATTGATATGTTAGTTAATCATCAAAATATATTAACAATTATTAGCCAAAAAGTCAACAAATGATAACTCATCACCTCCCCCTCTTGTTAATCCACCTAAGAGAAAAGCTAATACGTGTACTAGAAAAGAAACTAGTCCAGTATGAGTTGATTTTATTGAAGGACAAGATGAGCATGGTAATCCAACTGCTACCTGTAAATGGCGTGGTCACATATATTCGGCTAAGTCTAGTGGATGAACCAGTCATTTAGGTAGACATCAATTTTCATGTTAAGAATAATCATGGTTCGGTAGTGGGTTCACGTCAATCGGTATTAGACACAACTGTGGAACTTTAAATTTCAGAAGATATTGTCCAATTAAAGATAGAGAGATAATTGTTGATTTCATAATTAGAGGTGAATTATCATTTAACATATGTGAATCTAAAGGTCTTAGAGAAGTAATTCTTTATCATTATCCACAATTTAAATCATTTTCTGGAAAAACACTTAAAAATATTGTATTTGATAAATTCGGTAAAGAAAGAGAAATCATAATTGTTGGCTTTTGGGTCTTAATCTATGTTTTGATGATTTAATCAACATAATCTTAAGTATAATTAATGTAGAGTAACACACATATTGTATTGCATATATATTGTTTTGTGCTAACTTCTACAGGTGATTAAGACTCAAGAAAGAAATGATTCAAGTCAAGACATGTAAACAATCTCATTTGAAGACATGCAATTTGCATTTCTTTTGAGTCTTAAGAATTTTGTGCAATTGAGCATACTTGAGTTAAAACATACTCAAACACACACTAGGTTCCTTATACAAGTCACACACAAAATTTCATATAATTTGGAATTCAATAGATCACTCAAACTTAGACCGGAAAACACCAAACCAAAACCAGAATTGTCTACCCACGTTCGGTCGACCGAAACAGACCGTTAGAATTGTGGTATTATACCAACGGTCGTATTTGTATTATTTCCAAATACCCCAAAACACTAATTCACTTTTGGTCGACCGAGGACCTTGTTCGGTCGACCGAACTAAGACGTCTCGACAAACCTAGAATGCATGTTGAATCTCGATCGACCGTGGACCTTATTTCGGTCGACCGAATTTGATCTTGTTTGTCAACCCTAAAGAGCTTGTTAGCTTTCGGTCGACCGAACCCTATTCGGTGTTCGACCGATAACTTAAGTGTATTTAAGTCGTAGCATGATCCGGTCGACTGCACCTTTATCGGTCGACCGAAGTGAGTTTAAATTTGCCTATCGGTCGATCGTTCTTCCCGATCAGGTCGACCGAACTCATTCAGTTTTGGGTCCTGCAATTTGTTGTTTGTGTTTTTTCCACACACTTACCAAACTTGCCCCAATGGTTATAACACCTTAGGAGCTTATAAATAGAGTTGTCCAACACCATTTCACACAACTCTCCTACTCCATATTGTCCCTTACATTAGAGAGAAAACTTCACACACTGAAAAGCTCAAACCTTCCACGCTTAGTAATTAATTCCATATCTACTCAAGTGTGCTCAAGATTAGAGAGTGTTATTCCGCTCTACCATTGTCAAAGAAGCAAGAGTCTTGGTGAAAGCCCAAGACAAGAGTATAGACTTCGGTGAGAGCCCGAAGTGATCCTCTCGGATTGTGAGAGGAGGAGTCAAGCTCAGTGAGGGTTGTTCGCGAGCTCGAAGACTTGTAAAAGTGGTCTCTCCCGGCCCGGAACGAGGAGTGGTTAGTGAAGTCGTGAGCGGAGCTCGAGAGAGATCAATCAGAGTTTGCAAGACAGAAAGTAGGCAGGAGGCCGAACCTCTATAAAAATCTCCTGTCTCATTGTGGTTTGCTTTACTTGCTTATTTTTGTTTAAATTCTGCTGCATATTTTTGATTGATTAAACAAGTAGGTAATTAGGCCTAATACTGATTAGAATTAGAGACTCTCACGATCTTACATTTGGTATGAGAGTCTTGTTAGCTAATTTCATTACTTAACCGTAATTTTAGCATGACCAAATTTTCATCCACATCTTATGATTCATCTAGACCGCCCTATTTTGATGGAACAAACTTTTGTTCATGGAAAGATAAAATGAAAAACTTTTTATCCATGAATTCAAACATGTGGTCCATGATTCAAACTCCATTTGAAACACTTAAGTATGATTTTAAACAATGAGGTTTAAAAGATGAAAAACAAACTTCTTCAAATGCTAAAGTCATGAATGTGTTATATTGTGCACTTGCAAGTGAACTTTTTAATGTGATTTGTTCTTGTGAAAGTGCACATGATATTTGGCAAAGACTTGAAGATCATTTTGGCAACACTTCACTAAACTCAAGTGAAGATGAATCGACATTAATGGATGAAGCTCAAGAAAGATGAGACAAGAACACCTCCACATCTTATTCCTCATCAAGCTCATCCAAAGGAGAAGTTACCCAAAAGAGCTACATGGCATTAGAGGGGGACGAAATTGAGGTATCCTCTAGCTCTAGAGATAGTTCTAGTTGTAGTTCAACTAATGTAACATATTCTTTTAAAGAGCTACAACATGCATTTCATGATTTAGTTGAATCAATCGGTTCTAGTCTAGTTCTTACATGTTTAACTGACATATCACATACTAATTCATTGCAAATCTTAAAATTTGAATAACATCCATGGTTTAAGTGTCAAATTTATAAATGGATGTCAAAAAGGAAAATGAATACATCACATGCTATATTGTAATATTTACTTGATGTTAATAGGGGAGAAATATAATTGAAATTAATTGAAAAATCGTATTCATATTGATAGGAGAAGCTTAATGAATATCATTTTCTTAGTGTAATGAAATGCAAAATTTAGGGGAAACAACTTCATTACAAGACATTCAAAATTCAGTGCTTAAATCTTATAATTTTTTTATGGATGTCAAAGGGGGAGAGAAAGGTAAGGGGTAACTTGAAATTTGATTATAATTGAACAAAAACTATGCACATTCACAGGGGGCATTTTTATGTATAGTTTACATCTAAAAATTTTAAGTATTAAGATATAGGTTGACATCATCAAAAAAAGGAAGATTGTTGGCTTTTGGCCTTAATCTATGTTTTGGTTATTTAATCAACCTAATCTTAATTATAATTAATGTAGAGTAGCACACATATTGCATTGCATATATATTGTTTTGTGCTAACTTATACAGGTGATTAAGACTCAAGAAAGAAATGATTCAAGTCAAGACATGTAAATAAGCTCATTTGAAGACATGTAATTTGTATTTCTTTTAAGTCTTAGGAACTTTGTGTAATTGAGCATACTTGAGCTAAAACCTACTCAAACACACTAAATTCCTACTCAAATTATGCATGATTTTTTAAAACATTTTTTTGACATTCACTACTAAATTAAGTGGACGGTATTATCTCACATCTAACATATTTATTTATGAATTATTTCTAATTACTAAAGTATTTGCGAAATATAGTCACAATGCTGGTTTTGTTGTAATGTTATATGCAATGGAGGTTAAGTTTAATAAATATTGGAATACTCTTCCATTTAGTTTTTGTTTAGCCTTTATTATGGATCTTAGATTTAAGATTACTAGTTTACAAGTTTTCTTAGAATAAAATTTTGAAAATTGCCAAAATATATAGAAAAGTGTTGGTTTTTGTTGATCAAATATTTTCAAGAATATGAAAGACTACGTAAATCAAATAGGTTCAAATGTTCATAGTTCATCATCACAACCACCTCCAACTTCCGCAGATCCAAATGATGACGACTCCCAATGGAATTGGTTAAGTCAAAAGAAGACAAAATTAGTTCAAACTGACACCCAAAATGAACTAACTGCCTATTTAAACACTGAATTTTATTTAAGTACGATTGAGTTAAAATCTTTTGACGTTTTAGGTTGGTGGAGAAATAACTTAGGTAGGTTTCCACTAGTTTCTTTGTGTAGGATTTCGGGTCCCTATGTATGTATATATTTTAAAATTTTAATACAACATACAAGATCGATTTTCATATTTTCAACAATTTTTATGTACATAGTTTTGTGATTATTCTAATGACATGCAATCCTACATTTATTAAAATAATCCACAAAGGTAGAATCATACCTAAAGGTTCTCTAAAACCTTCTTGAAGATTCGGAGTCGCGTTGCCGTTGAATCGTCCACGGATTTACCTCCGAGTGTTCACCAAACTCTAAACAAGATTAGAGAAAAAGAAGCTAGTCAATCAATCTCTAACAAGGTTTAGAATCTAGCTAATAATCCCTCTTTAAGTCTCCTGAGATTCTTATCTCTAAAACTTAAATTTACTAAGAGATTTTCGTGGTGATTAGGGAGAGATTAATGAGAGAAAGAGTTTTGCATTAGTTGTTAAACAAGTAGGAGTATGAGTCTTTTTTAGTCTCCCAAAACATCATTATCAAGAGCTATTATTTAGTCATGATCTCTTGCTTATTCTCTCCTAAAATTAATCTCTAATTTCCACATAATCACCCACGAAAAAATGTTTTAATTAAATCTGGAATTAATCCACCCATGATTTAATTAATCTCTTAATAATTCAGGCAGAATCGTTCTTGTTCGGTAGACTGAGTATTATTCGGTCAACCGAACCATTCGGTTATAACACGTCTTCGGTGCACCGTGAGAAAGACGGTCGACCGATTCTTTATGAGAAAAATTCCCTGGAAGAATTCGGACGAACCATGTCTTGTAGTCGGTCTACCGTTGACGCACCTGAATCGCTCCTGGGACATAGTCATCGGATGACCGGGTCACCTTCAGTCTACCGAAAATACTACTTCTCGGTTGACCGTTTCCAATCGGTTAACCGAACCCGATTGTCCAGGCACTCTGGGCAATCTCGGTCAACCAATTACGCTTACCCGTTCCCTATTCGGTTAACTGATCCGAAGATGCCCCGGTCGACCGAACCATGAACGGTTCACTGTGTTTGACCCTGATTTTGACTTTGTCAAATTTTGAATTTATTTCCAACAAAATTTGATATTTTGGGGGTTTTAGCAAATTCACATCTTATGTAATATATTACTGAATTGCTAAACATCGCCCCAAAATTACTTAAATCGCCCCTTGAAATTACCATTTTGCCTTTCTCTCATTTCTACTGCTATAACGCGACATTTTACCCTCCTATCACACATCTCTCTTCATATTCCTCTTATAATCATAAAAAATAATGTTTTGGAGGTCAGTAATGAACCAACGGACGCCCCAGTGTACTCGAATCTTTTAAAAATATCTAACATATTTTTAATAAAATAATAATAATAAATTACGGGCGTCCGACGGAGCCGCCCCCACGTAGGAGGGGACGTCTGGCTAAGACGCCTTCCCCATGGGGGCGACGTTTTACCCAGACGCCTTACCCATCGGGGAGGCGTTTTACCCAGACGCTCCGCCCATGGGAGATGCGTCTTAGCCAGACGCCCCCTCCTACGTGGGGGCGGCTCCGTCGGACGCCCGTAATTTTTTATTATTTTTTTAAAAAGATAATTGATTATAAATTTAGATAATTGTTAAATTAATTAATAAGTTAATAATTACTATATTCGGATGACCGATACCTCTTCGGTACACCGAAAATTCAAAAAATTCCAGATCCAACAATTTCAAAATCCCAAAAAATTCAAAATCCCGAACGATCTGTCGAGGTGGTATTTGTAAGTCAGGATGTTTTACCACCGGGGGATTTGGAACTTATAAAATGTTGGATCTGGAATTTTTTTGAATATTCATCACTTGCAAAAAAACTCATTGTAATCCGACCAGTTACCACCGAAAACTTGCAAGGAAACGTCAATTAATTTGAGATAACACACCGTATAATTTTAATTTGACAAAAAAATTAAAAAAAACGGGACGTCTGGCTAAGACGTCTATACCATCGTGGCGGCGTCTGGCTAAGACGCCTCCACCATGGTTGAGGCGTCTTAGCAAGACGCTTACACCATGGTATAGGCGTCTGGCTAAGACGCCTCAACCATGGTGGAGGCGTCTCGATGGTGCAGGCGTCTTAGCCAGACGCTCGAGTCGGAAAAAAAAATCCGTCTCCGTTACTTCGTCTGATCTAGGTGTTTCGTCAGACATTTTCGTGGTGTTGGTACTAGGAATGTTATTAAAACTGAGTCAAAAACCTTGTTTGAAGACACGGGACGATATGGGTATTAAATATATTGTTAAGGGCAATTTGGTAATTTCAAGGGGCGATTTAAGTAGTTTTGGGGCGACGTTTAGTAGTTCTCATATATTATCCTATGTAATAATTAATTATTACACCTCATAATATATACATCTCATATGAATTTATTATGATTCTAATTATGTCAATTTTCATGACATATTGATTTTAATTAATTCACCACATGTGTCATACTTTCACATGAAACCCGACACATCTTATGAACTTAAAATCAACCCTCTTGTTTCTCAGTTTTGTGGTGTGACCTATAGGAGGATCTAAGTCAAATTGACAGTGATATTAAACACTTAATATCTCAAACTATAAGCGGTATCTAGCTACACATTATAGTGACCCAATTAGCATAGATGTCTTTGTTCCACCCGAACCAAAACACGATTCATTTAGTGATGTAAGTGCATCACTTGTGTCATGATATTAAGAATATATACAAAGTAGAAATGTGTTATCTTTGTATTATATTCATTTCTTGATCTCTTTAAGCTAATTATAACTATGTAACTTAACTCAAGTTACATTGTGCACATTACAATTTTGCTTTATCAAGGGGCTCATTAATATCATCACTCAATTACGAAGGGCAATGATAATCGTTTGACTAGCTATCTTTTCCAGCACAAGTCATGTTCAACCAACTATTGCTGTTATCAGTACACTCATTGGTAGCTTTTGACAATAATCAAATTAAACACTTCTTGAGTGAAAAGATATAAGTCTCATATCTTAGGATCCAAGACACAGTAAAAACATTAATGACACGAAACACGATTCCATAATGTTTTACTTGTTACGTCTATTCAATATATAAAAGTAATCTTTTCCTCTTTTATATACTCGTGTCGTCAATTATTTGTAGAGCTACAACAATCGATGACCAACACGACAATCTTATCTCGGTAATTAATGTTCCATGTTAATTACCATGATTGTGAATAACTTTTGATTTATGTAAACCATTATCTTTTAGAGGTCTACGGTTAAGGACCAAGCTCATCTTCCTTAACACTTTCAAAAGACGAATACCATAATCAAGGAACAAAATGTTTGCACATTTAATTCATAATAATTGACATATAAAAGTAAAACTTTTAGAACACATTCCTTTCACTTTGATGGCGCAAGACTTATTACACTAGTGCAGAAAAGCCCATATACGTGGGATATACAATGGTATAGACGTCGTATTTTGAAGGTCCAAACACCCGACGTATATTTCCTCGTCGCCTATGCCTTGTTGTATAGACGTCGGCTATATACGACCGACTTCTATACAGTGTATAAACGTCAGCTATATATGACCGGCGTCTATTATATGTTTAATTAAACCCAAAAAATACATTACAACCTATATCAGGCTGCATTCAACCCTCACTTGCATTTTATTCTTTCAGGTGGTATAGACGTCGGTTATACAAAAAATCCGACGTTTATACAAACCTATAGACGTCAGATGTTTTTATATCCGACGTCTATTCAGTGACGTCTATTGAGCATTCTGCATTAGTGTTATGTCCTCTGGCGTCAACTGTAGCGTCGGAGGTTGCTTTTAGTGTAGGTAAACGTATCTTGTCTGACAAGAGACAAAGCTTATCTGACAAGTCAATTGAAATGAGTGTATGCCTGAAGGATTGGATCGACGTTGTGGACAGAATGCAAAACATGAATATTCACGACATCAGCGACGACGAAGATTGAAAACAAATCAGCTAAACCATTCTGTTAAAGTACTAATTTTTTCCTAATACCCCTTAAGTTTTTTTTCATTACTTCTTCGGTTTAGCTAGCTTTCAGGCTTCTTTTATTTGTAACTAGTATATTGTTTCTCTATTAGTAATAAATAAATTGGTTACTTTAGGGGGAGATTTTGTTTATTTTTTATTACTTTATTGTGGTTGTATATTTACTTCAAATTTAAAAAAACACCTGATAAATCAAAAACCAACACGAACATACGAAGAAAACCCAACCTGACCTGACCCCAGATTCGTGTCGGGTCGGCATGGCACGACCCGTGCCGATGGGTCATGTCGTGTCGGCACGACACAACCCAGTTCCCAGGTCTACCCTGAACTTTAAATTTTCATTATTTAAACTCACATTTGCTCTCGTTGTTGCAAGTTTTTGTTGTATCCCTAGTACACTCCTGAACTATATTTACGTGAAAGTTCAGATCGAAACAAATGTCAGATATAGTTGGAATTTGGATCGGATTGGTACTGAATCCGACCAAAATCCAACCAAATTTGATTTCTGTTTCGATATGAACTGTCAGGTAAATATAGGTTTAGGAGTGTACTATGGATACAAAACAAAAATTACAAAAAAAACGAATGTGAGTTTAAATAATAGATTTTTAAAGTTTTGGAGTGCAAACAATTACAAAAAGAAAGTTAGGGGGTAACAGTCAACTTTGAAAGTTCACGCGTACAAAGTGATATCAAAATATATTTCAAGAACAAATTGTAATTAACCCTATTTTTTATCATTTCTCGCAAGAAACGATGGACCTTTGGAAAGTACAGTCGTACGGTCATCTCGAAATATTTGTAGAAATAATAAATGTCCTTAATGTTGCTCTATAACGATCTACATGACTATTGCTCAACATGTGTTGGCATCCCAATTCTTGAGCTAACTCGCTCGCTTAGTTATCGTTCAGATCACCACGTAAGGGGATTGTTATGGTAGTGTGATTGGAGCTCTTGCCACGTCCAAGCCCCACACACAACTCTTGTAATATATGTCCTAAGCTATATGTTAAATGAAATGTGATTGGAGTGTGTGATGCCTCAGCAGTAACTTTGACTGAATATTTCCTTTCATACGGGTACTTGCACATTAACAATTTTGAGATACTAATTTTTTGTTCTTCAATCTATATCCAGTTACCACCGTGCATGTGTAAGATGGTGAATAAAATGTTTCATCTATTTGGGCTTAATCTCGGTATAATTTTGTTATGGAAAAATATATAGCTGCGGGAACTTACAGTACACACAAATTTAAATAGCTGTCAGCTAACACAAAGTTAAGCATTCCTCATCTTTCGTCTCAACTATAATAAACAAGGGTGTGTTGAGATACAAGGGGAGAAAAGACAACATTATAATTTATAAGGAGACATCTCTTGGATTTCATGCAGCAAGCCGAGTAAAAATGGAAATTTCGCCGCAATTGGCCATTACAATCATTTTCTTCAAGATGTAAACTTTCAAATGCGTGTAAAACACAGTTACAGACTTGCTGTCTGTAAGCACTGACGCAAAGATACGCTCATATGCTTAAAAAACATTTTCAAACTAACACGGACGCAAGGACATGCTAAAACACATTTTCCAATTTTACACTAAAAAATACTTATCAAAAAACACTTTGCATTAAAGATTGCAACCACAGAAAATACTTTGAACTCTTTTATGCAAGAATCCTCTGGAACTACTTACATATCTAAAAAGGTGAACATTTGTCACCATGAACATCATCCATCAAAACACACAAACATTCAAGTAACTATGATTCGGAAACCATAATAAGTGTTTAGGATTAGGCATTAGCCATTCATACAAGAAAAGCAACCATCAACCTTTCGACAAGTGAAATATTTTAATTGGTCAGAACCAGGTTCTTGTACACCGGAAAATGAACCGACTAAACAATGTTTGATAAATATTCAACGAAAAGTTACAACTAGGGTGACAAGCGTTCTCCTTTGCCACCCTGATAAATATCAAGGGATGTAAATAACATCAGAAGAGAGAAAATGTAACGCTCTTTACACGGTCCTTATGAGCACTGTCAAAACTTATACCTGAAATCACTCATAGTGATGTCACAGGGAGATGTAAACAGAAGCACCACACGAGCTTCCTGTTGCATATACTTCATTTTTATCAGCTCTAGATGAGATGCCAAATGCGGCTTTGACAGCCAAAAAATACTCTAGAAATTAGTGTGAATCAATATCTCCATGCGTGGGATTCCTCAAACACATTCGTGGAATTCATTTGACCAACATCAAGCAAGATCTTCATATATGTGGTTTCTTTAAGACGATCGCACTTTTGTCATAGATGATTACTCTCAACGTGCCTCCTTTCCGTTCGGAAATTAAAATGTGCACTTACAAGAATTGGCTTTGCAGCTTTTTATAGTTATGAAGGTGTGGAAACAATTGTAGATGTGTTGGAATCATTCTCAACATTGGCATCAGAATCTAAAGGAGGGTTCAGCATCCATTGCCCAACAAAATTTTGCCAGAAGAGACTTGTTAAAAATCTGGCAAAGATAACAAAAGTCAGGTGGTTTAAACCAAACTCAGGTGAATAATGGATAATAGAGACAGAATACACTGCCAATGAAAAAAAGACAGACAGAATACATGTCATCACTCATCAGTAGTTCAGATAACAAAACAATGCAGATGAACGATGCAAGTGACAGAGGCAATATAAGTCAGCAATAATGTGGAGGAACAGGATCTGAAGGCAGTGGTGGATCTAGAAAATTTTCTTAGTGGGGGCCAAATTTTGAATAACAAACGCTAAATAGAAGATATTAATTTTATTTTGTTGATAGTTAGTGGATAATTATTTGATACAAATATCAAACAAATATAAGTTTGACCATGGAAATTTTGAAACACCAAATGGTATATGAGCTCTAACAATTTCTTGCTCCAAAAGTACACATATTTAACACTGAGAACTTTCAAAATCAATACTATAAGTGAAATCGAACGACATCATTTAAGAAAACACAACTGACATCAACCTAAGGTCAATTTTAAAAAGAAAGCAGAAGGCATGATATTAGTAGGTAATTGTAGAACATTAGAAGTATCCAGTGCTTGTTCAATGTTTTGGGTGTGGTATAAGCTTTACTAATCTCAAAAGGTAAGCCTTTAGATGTTATGCCTAGCTTCACATACTCTTATGATTTTGTAAAATACAAGTACTTAGGGTATTTCAGCAAAATTTCAGTGGGGGCATATATCATACAACTTTGGACGATTTTACAAGAAGAACTATGTTTTTATCATATATATTTTGCATGCAAAACTGTGTATGCACACATACACCTGCAAGTATGCAACTGTTTGTACAAATAAGACTTCTATGATGAAGATGATGATTTGACTTCAAAATTATTGGAAAATCGTGGTAAGGGTCTAATTGGTTTGCAAAAAGTGAAGGGAAGTCTAGAACATCAGTTTCTTGACATTAATTTTAGAATGGAAGTGAGGCTGGGGGGTACTCCTTCCTATGACATATTTTTAAGACATTAAACTCTACTTGGAGTTCCAGGTTTTTTCAAATTCCCGTCGAAAAATCACCCAGATTTCATTCCTGCTGTTCATTTCCTTCTTAAGGTTTTCCTACAAACCAATCACGCCTAAAGACAAAATCATCAAAACCAAACTTCGATGTGCAAACCTTCTCAATGGGAACTTCATTGCGCTTGCACCAAGCAACTGATATTCTGGGATCAAGATAATTAATCTTTGATGTTCCCAGAGCTACGGTTTTCAAATCCTCCTTGATCTTTTTGTCCAACTCAATTTTTTCTATCCGCGATTCAACTTGCATTAGCCTCTTTTGCCATCTGAAAAATAATATAGAAAAATTAGGAGTGGTACGACATGATGGGGGGGTTTTAATTTAAAAACAAAAAACTATAGAATTTACGCTTCACAGGATGAATTCCGCTTGGTCTTTCCTTCTGCATCTTTAAGTGGTGGTTTCCCTTTTCTTGCTCTACTCAAATCTACCTTGAGCTCATCTTGTTGTGCCTGTGCAAAATGTGAAGGTTTTACAAAAGCATGTATCTAAAATGAAAACATTCAATACTTAATAAGCATAAAACATATCTTCAAGTGCAAGTCATTTAATCTACAGATGCATCTTTCAACTGAAGTAGAAATGATCTCCAGGTCTCTGAATACCTTTAGCTCTTTTATCTTTTCATCCAATCTTAGCATTTGAGAATCATGGGACTTTGATACGCTTCTTTGATGGTTGCATATGATGGCAACCTGCATATCAACAGAGGAAATCAAAATTAAGCAACAGTATTCCAAGAACTGCAAAAATAATTTAAAAACATTATTAAGTATGCTGATAAACTGCAATCTTTTCTGATAAACTTCAAAAATATTACCTCCTTGTTAGCATGCTGATAAACTGCAATCTTCTCTGGAACTGTGTCACCCCTGGTTTCTTTGTTCAACTGGCAACAAATTAGATTTATAGTGACAATACGTTTTTTTTCCTTATCATAGGTAGAAGTCAAAACAGAAGGGATACAAAGATGATTAAAGAAACCAGAAAAGGGGGAAAACACAGAATAAGTAAAAACAAAACAGGCCCAGGCCCAAAGATCTACAGGAAATAGAACTGAAAGACCGCCCCGAAAGGCCATTTAGTAGGAGAATCCCCTGCCGAACAAGCTAGAAAAACAACTATGTACATGCCTCTAAAACGTTGCTGTAAATTATGCATATAAATTTCTGTAAACATAAAGACGTCCCAAGACAAATCAGGTATCCACTCAGAGAGCCATGTGGTTAGTACCTATTAAGTTCGGGCAGGTTGGATTTAATTATATGTCAGGCATTATTCATAAATCCTAATAAACGTACAGACTACATAGCATAACATCCAAAGGGAGCTAAGTCCAGACTTTACGTTGATTTCTTACAAGACAAGCTTCATTTTGCACTTACCATTTCATCCAAGGTGATAGAAGCATTATATGTACGGAATACTTTTGCAGTGAGACCAGGCATCAGTTCTTTCAAATGAGCATTAAGCTTACTCGTATCAAGCTTGTCGAAAAGATCATCACTGCCCTTTTTTCCACCTAACACAGAAACTCTGAGCAGACTATTCAATACAGTAAGCAAATAAAATAAAAAATATTATTATTCACCCTTGCGGAACTCCCCAATAGCTTTATAGACTAGTAACTCAACTTCCACGGTATTGAAATATCTGATAGAGTCTTTACCAAGGAAGTCGAACTGAAAAAAAAAGTTACAATATATGAAAGTAATATATTCTACTATAAAAATTAATGTGTTTATGTAAGTTGAAAACATTATGCACATAAATAAAAGATTTTCACCTGCAACTTATTTGGCGGAACCAGTGTAACATTTTCAACCTTCAAAGTACAGCAACCAACTGTATCTGCTTCATCATCATCCTACAGAAACACAACCGTCCAATAAACACAAGGCCAACACGAGTTTTCAGAATATGAGAGTAAAACCCTTGTGCCCCCTCAACGATTGTTACAGTGTTGGCAAGGACGATGCCCATGGGATGACTTCCATAAATAAGCAAATAAATAAAGCACCACTTCAGGTAAGATTGTAGAACATATACAGAACTTAAATTTGTGCATTGAATTTCAGATGGGACTGGGGCATTTATTGTTTAAGTTTTAAGGAACATTTTTGGAAACTAAAATGAACGTAATGTTTGAAGGCCACCAAAGTGAATTCAAAACCATGAATGATGTTGGTGTATTAACAAATGTCAAAAAAGATAGACAAAAATTCCCCTCAATCTGTGTAAAATGTATGGTACAAGGATGACAACAGAAATTGAGCTGAATGATCATACCAAAAGGCAGAAATAATAATAATAACAACAAATACATGCCCTGCACATAAACAAAATCTTTAGCTAAAAATTATACCTTTTCATTGCCCGCCCTCAGAGCTAACTTGTCGATGAGGTAAGTAGCAACTGCAATCTGCTGCTTAGTCTCATCCTTGCTCCGGAAATCTTTAGTATAATTGACTCGGATGTTTCCTATGTAGTCCTGCAACAAAAAATCATTAGAACACGGTGCACAATAGGTTTCCAAGTGATAGAATAGTGGAATAGGATGGAAAACAATCACGAAAATATGATTCAATATTAGGAAGAAGTATCATATGACCCGTAAAGGAATGTATTTGTTGAAATCTTGCCAACTGCGGCGAGTACCTTTAATTTTCTAGCTTTCTCGTACTTCTCTTTGTCACTTTGTCCTTTCAGTGCGCTGCTTGCAGCCAGAAAGACATATTTGAACTCCTTTGTGTTTATTGGATCGTTCCAAAATGCCAACCATGTCACAGTATTATCATGTTTAATTTCTTTCCACCTGCAAAGATTGCATGAAGGTTCAACTACTTCTTTTCTGCATATTGAATAATGGAAATGGGTTCACAAAGTTCTTATATGCTAATAAACTGTGAACCTTTCTCCAGGAATTGGGCATTCAGGAATTGGTGCTTCTTTCCCGATATTGATTGTTATGTCGCGGGGATAAATCCTCCTTTTCAGCTTTCCCATCTATTCCATAAAAATAAGAAGCATATTAAACAATTGCATTTTTTAAACATGAAAATGAATAAAGAAACAATCAGATCTTAACATGTGATGCCTTTTCATGAACTAGGAAATCAAGCCCCTATTCTAATCGATAATTTTAGCAAAATGAGAACCTTGGGGTGCTCTCCACGACCACGAAATAGTCCTGGCGGTTCAACCCTGAAATTTCCAACCTAGAAGGAGCAATGAAGAAATAATTTCAATGAATAAAACAAAATGTTACATAACTGGTATATGTAAACCTTAACAGTTAACAAGTAACTAAGGAGTAAAGAAGCATATGTCAATGTAATGTGTTAACTTGAGATAGCAACTACATATCCAGACAAACAAAATAGATCTTTTTAAATTTTAAGTGCAAATATATAACAAGAATGTTACTGATATCATTGACATGGATAACTACTGATTTATGCTTTCAATGCGGTCAGGAAACTACAAATGACCAAAGCTTGACAAATGAACGTTGACCTGGCATCAGCACTTCAAAAGAATGCTGCAACGATGCCTGAACAACTTGTAAGTTATAATGGAGCACTACCAGATTAGCTTGCCACAGATCCCCAATTTCGGCGTCACTTCCACTCCGATAGCTCGTAGCAGAGAAATTTACTGCAACGGTCTATCACCTATTCAGCTAACCAGACAGTCAAGTAACTGTTTCTTAGATCATGACTATACTGCAGCCATGACCTCAAAGGGTTCTCTTCAAAGAAATATCTATGACAACATTTCCTAATAAGGTATAAATTTTTCTTAAAGAGACATTAGCTTTCCCTTTTCTTTTCTTTGGATCAGTAACAAACAACAACTTTCCCCAAAAATCTGTCCTTCAGTTCAAAGTAAATTACAGCCTTAAAAGGTATATTACAGTACAAGGTCATGTGCATTATCCTGCTCCCATCCGACTCCTGGATAACATCTTCAATTTTCAACTATTTCTTCATTAGTACTGTTTGAGCAGAGAAATATGAATATCTAGAAACGGAACCTTTACTTTCCACAAGTCATGGTCAGTAGACCTTGAAACTAAATTCTTAGCAGACCCAAGGGATAACTTGTACAATACAAACTATTTATTCTTAAAATACCAATTATTTCTGAATTATGCTAGGTTGGTAACAACATGATATAAAGATGGTGAGGTTAGTGTTAATAAAGAAAAATGAGAAAGTCAGGTTAAAGCCTAATATTATGCTCTATTCGGTTATTTGCGCTACCATAATTACCATAATGTTCTAAACAAAACTTTTGGCTTGAAGGAAATAAACAACTCTAATACACCCTGGCATGATGTTGTTAGCCAGCTCAGGCATCCCTATACCTGGTCAGATCATGCTGTAACTGTAGCTCACTTTTCGATTGACATCTCTTCTGATCTATTAGTAGTAAAGAAGCAAATGAATTGGCAAAGTTTAAGCAATACTTTCTTTAGCTAACAACTCCGCATCTTCGCAGAGCAATTTTATCCGGAGAGTGTAGAGAACATTTTAAGGTTAAATATCTTACAAGCAGTTTTCAAGGCTTAACATTTAAGATGTCTTGAAAAGCTTAGGCTGTCTCCTATCCCAAAATCTTTTGAATAACGGTATTAGCAAGATTACAGAATTGGATTTAGGAGGTTGAACTTGACATGTGAGTATGTGACCACAATAACCATTTGATAATTCTTTGCAAATCTCTCTTTGAAAAGTATACTAAGCAATCCTTTTCTGATGGAGATGGTAACTCGGTGTTACGGTAAATGTTAACCACATAGACGTGGATACATCAGTAAACAAAAAGGGAAAGGCCAGAGAGACAAATTGATGCTAGTCAACAACTGGTAACAATTACAAAACGGTGGAACCTGTGTGCACACTGGTAACTTGAGTCATAGCACATGATATCATCCAAAGAGGCTCAATATCGCAAATATAAGAAAGACCAACCTTAACTAATAAGGAAGCTAAACTTCATGATGAACTCTGAATCAAAGGTATAAAAATTGTGAGTTGATAAAAACATGGCTACCTATCTGATGTCAATAGTCCTCATGCAACGAGGCAAATGAGGATTATCCACATATAAATCTAAGAGTTCAGACCACAGTCTATACAACCATTTACAAAAAGTAATATGGCATGCATCATACAGGTTGACAAGTTTAACAGTTGATATTAAAGAAATTGAAGTACCAGGTGATGCCCCACCACTACAATCCGTCAATTTGTAGTTGTTTACGAAATTACTTCAAACACAAAAGCAGACTACCATTCTGCTAATGAGTTGGACATTCACAAGATAATGCCTCGTCGATTAACTCCTAGGCATAAGAGATCATCTGAATATATGAAGGAATCGAAAAATAAGATATATCTTTAGCTCAAAATTAACCTTCTCTTTAACACCATCAACAATTGCCCACATGTATTTCTCCTCTTGCTTCAATTTCTCTTCCTTCAAGGCCTTCTTCTCCTAAATAAGAAAATTAAACTGTTACTATTCCATCATGAAATTGTATTAGTAACTCATTGCAGATAAATATCCCTGCATAAGCATAATGCTAGGTAAAACAAGGTCGCTTTCAGATACCATATTCTTTTTAGTGCTAATAAAAAAAACAGAAGAAGAAAATGGCCTACTAGACTTCCTAGAGAGTAGAGAAAGCACTTACTTCAGTGCTCATTTGTTTTTTCTTTTCTTTCTCTGCCATATGCCACTCATAAATTGGAGTGAAATCACACAATTCAAATTTCTTTATGACATGATTTTTCCCAAGTATCACCCTCCAATCGTTCATGTAATTATCAATAAACGTCTTCTTGGTAGCATACTCTGTATCCTTCATAACGGCAAACATTGTAGCTACCTGAAAGTCAAAGAATTCACAATAATGTGAGGGAGGGGAGCAGAAACACAGCAAAATAAGAAAGGTAACTCATGAAACATGATGAAATATTGGAATTTGATGATATTAAACGGGAAAAAATTGGGATCCTAAAAAACCTAGTAAATAAACTTAAAAGAAAGAGAGCATAACAAATTAAATCACCTTACACATGAAAGGCAACAAAATATAATTGTATTGTTACCTCCTCTTGCTCAGGAGTTAAATCTACGGATTTTCCATTGTAAAGCATCTTAACCCCGTGGGGCTTGTAAGGAGGTGGGAAAATAACACCATTGTGCTCCAAGGTTGTCCACTTCTGCCCCTCACCAGACCCAGGTGGAATTTTTGAAGATGTAGAGAATTTGCTATTTACGGTTTTTTTTGTTATTTTCTTTCCTTTCTTAAAGGATGTAGATGTGACCTTCTTTAGTTTTTTCTTTGATGATGATTGATTGCTTGAAGTAGCCGGTTTCTTTGTCCTATGTGCAAGTGGAATATGATCATCGTCGTCGCCGCTACCATATGTCTTTCGCTCTTCTTTTATAACCGCCTCATGTTTAACATTTGTAAGTGCATTTGGCAATGAAGTCTTCAACTTCTTATTTGAAAGACTGGCAGAATCGTCAGCACTGTCAAGGAGCCTTTTTTCTGAAATGCAAATGGGATCTTTTTTGGATGATCCATTCTGCTGAGAATTACTAGCAAGTGGCTTTTGCTCACAGGAGTCATATGACTTCTCAGTAGAACCAAGATTGGACTTTGACAACTTGGAAATAGAGGGTTTTTCATCTCTCGTATTATTTGCTTTCGAAGTCCCAGAAACTTTGTTTCCCATCATAGAATTGTTCTTCCTTGCTCCTGAGATATTTGCCGATTTACTAAAGCTGATTGGCTTGTCATCATTACTATCATAACTAGGCTTCTTTGAAGGCGTAGAATTTCTTGCTTTAGCAGATCTAGAAAATGAAGAAAGTTTAGAACTTAAAGGCACATCTTCATCTGAATCATCAGATTGTGCAGTTTTACCATGAGATTTCTTCATATCTTTCCCATGCGCAGTTGATTTTTCCAACCCAGAACTTGAAGCCTTCTTAGGAATTAGGTCCGAGCCTTCTGCCACAGCGCTACCAGAAGAAGACGTCTTATTTCTACGTGAAGAAGAAAGCTTAAAAGCTAAGGGCTTGTCATCATCAGAGTTGTCAGATGTTCCAGTTTTGCCATGACATTTCTCCAAAATTTTGTTACGTGCATTGGATAATTCAGGCCTTGAAGTTTGAGCATTTGTAGGAACTAGTTTGGAAGTTTGTGTCACTGCTTTACTAGAAGAAGACACCTTGTTATCACGCAAAGAAAACTTAAAATTCAACGGTTTGTTATCATCAGAATCATCAGACAATGCATTATCATGAGACTTCACTGAAACCGTCTTATGTGCATCTGATGTTTCAGGTCTTGAAACTGTTGCCTCCGACCTCTCCATCAATACCTTAGCAACGGGACATACCTTGCTCCTACGTGAGTATGTGTTTTCACCTTTGGGAGAAAGTGGCTTCAAACATGAATCCCCGTGATTCTGAGGTTGTGGAGTATCCGAAGGAGAACCCATTTGACCCGGCATAGAAACAGCACTACTTATTTTAAAATATTCCTCTGCATGGTCCAAAATATTCTGCTTAATGCAACCATGGACGGCCATTGAACTTCTCCCCGTATCTTGGCATGTGAATTACAGGTCCAACAGCCTATGATTCATAAAATTCCTAAAACAAAGAGAGAGAGAGAGAGAGAGAGAGAGAGAGAGAGAGAAAGAGTTAAACATTTGTGTTGAGGTAGCATGGATGAGCTTATCACATGAACAGGGTATCAGATTTTGTAATTGCGAAATACATCTAACCATTCTCAATTAGGTTGAAACGTGTCATAACAGCATAAGCATCTCAAGATTTGCCAAAGGGTCTGTCAGGATGTAAGTTTCACAAAAAGCGCATTTCGTAGAAAGCTATATTGTTAGAGCTTCGTTGTGCATTTCGTTACAATTTCAATTCTCACCGGAACCATGTTTATAAAATGAATTTCCGGAAGATTTTCAAGCAATCCCAAACAAACCAGGGATCCGTTAAAAAGCAAATTTGAAAAATCAGAGTTGCACTGACTAAACTCCCACTTCCGAAATTCCATCCTCTTCACTTCAGCTCTCCGAAACCGATCATTCTCAAAGATACATTCCGATTTCCCAGAAAACAAACAGTTCGAAACAAACTCTTTCTAACTAGTAGAAACCGTTACGATTTCGAAACACGAACATATACCAATTCCAAAACCCATTTTCACATAAATAAAAAACAAAAAAAAGAGTGGCAAAGCGCATCCGAAATCGAAAAAGAAAAAAAAAACATCATCGCCCTAAACACACTAACAAACACACCCCCAAACAACAAAAGATTTACATTTCCAACCAAAACCGTTAATAACCTTATCAGAAAGAACCAGAGAAGAATAGATTGGATCGAGAAAGTGACCTGTCGTCGCGTGGATGGAGAAAAGAGAGGAATTGGGGGTGAGGAAGAACCCTAGCAAGGGATGGAGAAGGGTAGACGATAGGTGGTGGTGGGGAACGGCCCATTATCCACAACTTGGGCCTGGCTGGCTGGCCCTCTTTGTCTTTTTACTTCTTTCCATCATAAATGTTTGATGTTTAATCCACCAACTCCCGTCCCGTGTAAAAATTCGGATTGTCTTGAAATTATGATACAGGAAGTTTGTTTGGAAATCGTAGTACATTTGTAGTTACGACTATAACATTTAAGACGTGTTTGGATACCGTAAAATAATACTATGGTTTTTTAGGAAAATTTTATTATTCAGAAAAATAGTTTCTAATCCTACTATTCTACCGGGATGTTTAGATCACCAAAATTAGGGGTGAGAACCGGTCCGAACTCGGATGCTCTCCGGAGTCCGGACCAGTTAGATTCGGTCTGGATCGAAACCTATACCAGATTTTTACTATTAAAATTCGGGTTTTGGACCGGTTCAGATCAGACTAAAGCCCGAACCTATCCCAAGGTCCAGACAGAAGACCGGACCGACAGGTGCTCACCCTTAACCAAAATAATGTATTATAAATCTACGTGCTTAAAACGTATTTTTTGAAGAAAAAAAGATGTAGTAACTCTTTTTTTTCTTCTCAAACATATTGTGTCACTTTCTTTGTTTGTTTCCTTGTGAAACCTTTGAGTTTTAAGATAGATATGTTTTTAGCAAAAACACATTAATATGTATGATCATGTATTTTCAAAAATACATTATTTGTATCGGATGTCATCGTGAAAAATATTGTTTTTGAAATAAAATATTTAAAACTTTTAGTTACCTAGAACCTAGTCAACGTTAGAAGCGTTTCAAATTTATCCAAAATTTACATCAACGAAGATGACAGTATCAACACAACTTTTGGACATCTAACGATTTTACAATGAAACATGAAGCGTATTGCAAGAATAACACAATGATTTTTGGGAAGATGCTGCGTTGGAAGGTCGACATTACACACATATAATCCACGAGCAAATGCTTTCTGGTAATAACATTTTCCCCTTGAAATTATATGTTATTGGTTTTATCAACAGAGTAAGTAATATAATAGGCTGAATTGGTTAGGTGTCCACTAACAAACATCGAAATTGATTTTATGTCATCTGAAAATAACTATTTGACTTATTTTCATAGAAAGATTAAAATACTTGTCATAATGTCATTAGTTTTTTTTCCAGTGTAATTCTATTAGCAAACCACTAACTTCTCCGTTAACGTGGATTAATATATTAATATTTAATAGAAATTTTGCAGAATTATCAAGAATAAACTCAGAATTCATAAAATTCATTATATGTGTTGTAAAAATTGCAAAAAATTACTCAAATAATTTATCTACACTCTCTCTCATTTCTATCTTTCATCTCTTCTTTTTCTATTACTAAATTTAATGGCTCGATTACTAAACTAATGAAATCTAGTTATTTTTATATTTTCAAAATACCAAATAATTAATTATTTTTAATAAAAATACATTTTATTAAAAAATCAGACCGGTCCAGACCGGACCCGAACCGAATTGATTCCAGATCCCATACCGAAGAGCGGACCGGTTGTTGCTCACCCCCAACGGAGTGTGACTTCAAGGAATACTGATAGACCAACTATCATGTGACGATAGAATTTTTGTAAATGCTCGAGTTAAGTAGAATATATGAACATCAAGCTCAAATATATTTTTTCCTTGTTTGTAAGCTGTTAGGTTTGGGAGTTCTGGCTTTAAAAAAAGTTGGCAATTTTTACCAATCTAGTTTAATTATGGGAAAAAGGACATTTTTTAGCAAAGGCAAAAGAGATGTTGCTGACAGTTGTACACCCCCTCAACTCTAAGTCCCCGACGAAGTGAAACACCTTGTGCATCATTATTCATTTGTAAAGCTGGATTAGTACTCTAATTTTTATTGGTTTTCTAACTTAAACTTCATATTTTTGATATTAGAGTGGAAATGGTTGTAGGCTGATAGCTGTTATCAAACATAAAAAATCGAGGGGAAACGTTGCAATTTTATATTCAAATTTTTCACTGAATATTACTAAGGTTTAGAAAAATATCACAGTTATATATAGACTAGTTGTGTTGTAAAAAAGCAAATGTTTTAATCTCGATATAATATTCCAATTATTTCAAATTGATCCAGATGTTGACATTCCAAGTTCAATTTGAATCAAGAGTCCCTTTTCTTTGATTCTTGACTCCTACAAATACAAGAATTTTCAAATCCCTCACGATTAACAAGTTCCGACGTCTTTTTTTGTAGAACATCAGTTTTCTAAGGTGGAAAAAATACATGTAACTTCGTAGTTTTAGCAGGTGCATTACACCCAAGTTCGCACGTCAAATTATTTCTGATACCTATTTTGTATCATAGGACCGACATCATGTGAAGTGGAAGTGGGATGGGGATGGTGACATACGGATTTGCAACTTATCCCATTAATAACTAAAATTAAGTCCTACCACTTATCAAAGAAAAAAAAACATCAAAGTTTTAGATTCCACTTTGCAAAACAATTAGATTATCATTGAATTTACGCTTCGAGGAAGAAGTCATAATGATATATACGAAACAACTCTTGAAGTCCATTTGGGTTACTACTTCTAGGGGTGAGCATTCGGTCCGGACCGGACCGAAGACCGGACCAGTCTGGTCAAAAACTGATTTTTTTTAAAATAAAATCAGTCCGGACCGAACCGGACCGAAATTTTAAAATTCTCCGGACCGAAACCCGGACCGGACCGAAACAAAACTTTCCGGACCGAACCCGGACCGATCCGGGTTTTGCTCAGCCCTAACTACTTCCTATTTGAGTCATTTGGACGCGTCTGAGTGGGTAAATTAATGCGAGGGGGAGAAAAAGTTGTTCTAACGTCTGCTCAAAGACATGAGCTAACCAGTTTGAATGGCACGTACCCAACCAACCAACCAACCAACCAACATGCAAAAGTTGTAGTGAATACGATTTGGAGATAAAACTTAGTGGTTGTACCGCTCTCATTTTTCTAAATTTAATAGGAAATGGATTTGGGAAGGAAGGAGTAAAGGTCGAGCCTCTAAACCACACAATAACATTTAAGATATGTTGACATTACAAGCAATAAAATCAAAACTTCAAATGGAAAAATTAATATGCGTACAGAAACCAGTAAATTTAAAATGTTGTTATATATAAGATCATGTATGTCGAGTTGGCAATGAATCTCGTGCGTTGATATTTTTTTATCCTTCAAAATCGTATCAAATGATTTTTTTTTGTGATTTTCAATGTGCATACCTAAATTATGATATAAAAGAAGATTTGTGGTTTGAAGTTTCATTTTAAGTTATCAGCCAGAGTAGTTTAATGTCAACACATTTTAAAGGGTGTGGATCCTTATTTTTACAATAATAAAGCTGACAAGATTTTAAAGTGAAAAACAAATTTTAGTATGCTCGCTTTTCATTTTTAAACTTCACTAATTTGGTTCGGTATGGTAATGATCATTATCAGCTCATGGAATCCAATCAGATATTGTATCACATGAAGTACACGATTACAGTTCACATAAGTTGGTTACAATTAGGTAGACCACAAAAAACGTGTATCCAACTATCAAATTTCAGAACCATCCCACATTTACTCCGTTTAAAGCATAGAATGTTCTTTCCTAATGTTCAACGTGCACAAGGCCAAAAATAATAAATTGTTCTTTGAATTCAAATTTACGATGACCGTTTTTGTATCAAAATAATCTGGGGTGGTTCTCATGTGTAGTTATATATATATTGGAAAAGCAAAAATTGATAAAAGTAACAAAATATTACTGGTTTGGGAAAAGATAACTGATATTTCTTGTGGCTTGACTGTAATATTCTGAATTTTTAGTTGAGGTAATAATCAAATATATCAATGGACTAATTAAGATTATTGGATGATTGTGTGGTTTTAGGAGAAGATGAAATTTTGAGAAGAAGATAGAGAAGAAAAAGATGGAGATTTTGAGGCAAGTGCCGATTTGTTATTCTTCAGTTTCTTGTCATATTTGTCTCTCTTGTTATTCGTAGTTGCATGCATGTTGAGTATTGATGTTGAATTTATTGATATGCATGATGGTGTTTCGGTCGACATGTCATGTGGTTGTGTGTATGTTTCTGGTTGAGCAACTTAGGAAAGAACTACCTAGCGGGCAGTGTGGAGCTACCAGAGAGAGGAAATGACTATCTGTCGTTAGTGTGGAGCTACCAGGTATGCGTCTGACTGATTGATAGATTCAGAAACACAAGATGTGGTCAAATCCAAATGGGAGTTCCCGATTGTTATGCATGCATATTATTTGTGATGCATGTTTCTTGATTGTGTTTATTGACTGAATGTCATATTCTGTATTATTTTCCACATGATTCTGATTCTGATTGATTGACAGTTGGAACTTGCGGACTGTCAAACTCACAAATTATTGATTATATTTTTCATATTAATTATGGGTCTATCAGATAGATTGAATATCAAAGTGCGCAGCGGTCAGGATCGTGGGTCGTATCTTAACGCACCGAGTTTGGGCGGGTAAGCATCTGTTCGGGCTCGGGGTGTTACATTGACTAAGTCGAAAATAGTTAGGTCACAAGTTTGAATCTTGAGTTATGTCCTGTGATGGTAGAGGAAGTAGTAGTAGGAGTACTGATGGTGTATAAAAATTAATGAAATAGTTACGATTTATACACGACTCATTTGGTGTTTTCGAAATTGGTAAACTTGTTATTAATTTCAAAGTTGGGCCGCTGTATGTATACTTACTTTGAAATTTGGAAATTCCCTAAATTTCTTCATACTAATTAACTCATGCACAGATATGTATTTTCTACATAGTTCCGTAACTAATTTGGAGATTCTCAGAAAAATATCAATCAACTAATCAAGAATACAACTTACATATAATCACATATATACTTTGGGTTCTTCGAGTTTATGTACCTTTTGGAGTTAAGTTACAGCACCTTAACACAATAATATTGAAGATGTATGCATTATGTTTTTGGTCATTTGCTTGGGTAGACCTCAAAAGGTGCACACTTGGTTAAATACCCGTGAAATTTCAGTATTCACTTGGGTACACCTCGTTGCACTGCATATTGCTTGCATGCCTTTGGGCCGTTTGTGGGGCCGACGAATTACAAACGTTGTGTGCTCTCTGTCAACGCCGTTCACCCACTCCGTTAGCTTAAATCACCCCTAAATTCTCATCCCCAATTCCCAATTCCCCCACTTCGTTCACCTAAAATTCCCGACCACCCCATATTCTGACTCGAAATCCGATTTGCAATCTCTACCCCGCCACCCCCATATTCCGACGTCGAGATGGCTGGTCGTCACAATGGTAGAGTGGTTGATCTGGTTTCCAACTCGAACACCGACAACAACAACTCCACGTCCGAGCATAATACCGACAACGACTACTTCCCAAGGCAGACGACCTCTACCTACTTGACTGGGTCTGGAAGCTCAACCCCACTCCCTGCCTTGCTACTTTGTGAGTGTGGCCTGCCATGCATGTTGTATACGTCGGCAAAGGACTGGTCGTACGTGCAGCATTTTGTGCGATGCTCTAATCATTGGAAGGTGAGGAATAGTGTTTAGGGTTTTGATTTTAGTTAGATTAGAAGTATTGGTTGGTAGGTGTGGATTTAGTAGTGGGTTGTATTTCTGAAATTGCAGGAAAATGAGCAAAAGAAATGTGACTTCTTCCAATGGGTTGATGGGAAGGACGAGCCTCTGTCGTTGGAGACATTGCATACCATTATGTTGGAAAAGTACGACCTCCTAGACCAGAAGGTGGAAGAGATGAAGGCACAGTTGGAGGAGAGTAAAGTAGTTCTTTCTGACCTGAAGGTGTTTATGGCCAAAGCCGAAGAATTCATGACCAAGTTCAACACTATCAAGATTTTTTTCTTGTTGGTGTTGGTTGCCTTAGTTGGGAAATCATTGCTCTGAGGTTGGTGTTATGTAATGTTGGTGATCTGTGCTGTGTAAAGTTGGTGTTTGGTGTTGGTTGGTTAGTTGGTGTTTGGTTGGTGTTATGTAGTGGTCTGTGTTATGTAATGTTGGTGTCAAATTTTTGTTGCTTCAAGTTTGGTTGCCAATTTTTGTGGCATGTAATGTTGTATTTTCTGGCCTGTTTAATCTGTTAGCTAGACACCATTCCATTGGTGATTTTTTGTTGAATGTGGCTTCACCACGATTATCCTGCAATCACAAGATTCACAATTCCATAACTAACAATGGTGTAATCACTGAACTTAAGTCTCATTGATAATGAATTGCTGAAGACTCATAATAAAATATCATTCATAATGAAATTTCTGAAGACTCACTACAATTAAGGAAGTTCATAATGAATTCAGTCTACTACAAGAAATCAAATTCATTCCACTAGCTTCTACTAGTACAATTAATGAAGTTCTACTATAAACATCCACCATATCAGTTGAATGTAGGCCACTGCAGATGTTCCAAGCTGACTTGGCTAGAGGTTACTGTGTGGAATAGGCTGGTCATCGGGCCAAACTGTTGGGAGCTACTTTGGGTGCCTTCTTCTGTTGGGTATGAAGAGGCTGCACTAGCTTCTCCTTGAGGTGGAGTTGCTTCTGCTTGTGTAGGAGTACCTTCTGCTTCAGGTGTAGTGGAGGCCTTTGAATTCATTCCATTTCTCTTTCTCTTCCCGCTTCTTCCTTTACTTTTAGTTTTGTTTAGAAGACAACCATTCGTTAAAGATACTATGCAAAAATATAGCAAACAACTAAACAAAATTAACGAAGCTATTATATACCTTGAAACACTTGCTTCTTGACTACCAATTGACTCCTTACACCTCCTAGCTTGGTGGCCTAGAAGACCACACCTTGAACATTTTTTTCTTCCTTCCAGTGTTGTTGTGGTCCATTGAGTTTTTATATCTACTTGTCTTTGGCCTACAAACTTGCCTTTTCACAGGTGGAGGTAGTAGGTGGAAACCTTGCACCATTTTCTCTCCCAACCTGAACATCAGGCTGACCCTAAACAATTGGTTCTCTCCCAACCTGAACATCAGGCTGACCCTCAACAATTGGTTCTCTCCCAACCGGAACATCAGACTGACCCTCAACCTCAACTTTTGCCTCACACAAAATTGTAGTTCCACTCCCTCTACTCCCCAAAGACACATACACATCCAAAACATCCATTGGATTGTTGAACCTAAGGGCCTCCTTAATGTCCAAGTCAGTTGCTAGCACTCTAAAATCTTTCCTAGTAGAACTTGGAATCATGTAATGCAACGCAATTTCATCACTTGAACTCCACTGCTTAACTGTACAAACTCAAGAACTAAGCATGTCCATATTCAATTCCTCAACTACTAGCATGGAAGCCACCTCTACAAAACCAACTGCTCTTTCCATTCCCTTTCTATTACATCATCTACCACTACAATGCAACCTAACATTCAAACTGTCCCCTAAATCAACACCACTGTATTCCAAACCAAAATGTCAACCAAAATGAAAACTAAACTCGAAAGAGGAGGAAGAAAATGTCAACCAAATCAAGAGAGGGAAAGTACTTACTAACGTCGTTTCCCCACCAACCCACTCCTAGTGTGAACCATCGACGCTTTTGGACGCGCGACCACACTTTTATTGCTTTCGCTTCTTCGGGCTCAAATGATGGGATTTCCCTGACGTGGGGGAATTGGGGATGGGGATTAGGGGTGATGGATTTGAAATCGGGATGCACACTACACTCGTCGGGGGTAGAGATTTAGGGTTCGATCGGCATTTTAGGTGAACTGGGAATTGGGGATGAGAATTTAAGGGTGATTTAAGCTAACGGATTGAAGGGAATGTGTTCTAAAAGTTTTACTTTTAAATGTCAATTATTATGAATTGAATGAGAAATCATTTTGTTCCTTGTTTATGTTATTCGTCTTTTAGAAGTGTTAAGGAAGAGGCTCTTGGTCCTTAACCGTAGAGCTCTAAAAGATATTGGTTTACATAAAACAAAAGATATTCGCAATCATGGTAATTAACATGGGACATTAATTACCGAGTTAAGATTGTCGTGTTGGTCATAGATCATTGTAGACACGGGTATGCAAAAGAGGAAAATATTACTTTTGTATACTGAATAGACCTAATAAGTAAAATATTATAGAAATGTGTTTCTGTGTCATTAATATTTTACTGTGTCTTCGGTCCTTTGATATAAGACTTATATCCGATCGCTTAAGGAGTTCTTAATTAGACTAGTGTCTTGAGCTATCGATGAGTGTAGTGTAAATGCATTAGTTGGTTAAGCATAACGTTCGTTGGAGAAGATAGTTAGTCAAAAGATTATCATTGCCCCTCTTAATTGAGTGATGATATTAGTGGGCCCCTTGATAAAGCCAAGTTATAATGTGCACAATGTGATTTGAGTTAAGTCACATATTTATAATTAGCTTAAAGAGATCAAGAAATGAATACCAATACAAAGATGACACAATACTACTTTGTGTGTATTCTTAATATCATGTGGCAAGGGACGGACACAAGTGATGCACTCCATCACTAAATGGATCGGGTTTTGGTTCGAGTGGAATTAAGACATCTAACTAATTGGGAGCTATAATGTGTAGCTAGATACCACTTATAGCTTGTGATATTAAGCTCTTAATATCACTGCCAACTTAATCTAGATCCTCTCATAGGTCACACCGCAAAAACGTGGAAACAAGAAGCTTGATTTTTGGTTCATATGATGAGTCGGGTTTCCTATAGGAAATATGAGTCATGTGGTGAACGAGTAAAATCAATTATGTTGCATATAACATAATTAGAATCATGATAAATTCATATGAGATGCATATATTATGGGGTGCAATAATTTATTATTGCATAGGATAATATATTGCATAAGTTGTGAATTAGCTAAAACCCCAAAAGTTCAAATTTTGTTGGAAATAAATCTAAAATTTGAAAAAGGCAAAATCGGGTAGAAGTTCGGTAATCCGTTATGGTTCGGTCGACCGAAGGATCTATGGATCGGTCAATCGAACGTGGAACGGATAGTCGTAGTTGATTGACCGAACTTGACCAAAGTGCCTGGATCTTTGGTACGGTGTACCGAACCAGAAACGGTCGACCGAACAATGTCAAGTTCCGATATTTTCGGTTAACCGAATAGCACTCGGTCTTGGACGAGAATTAGTCCGATCGGTTAAGGAGAATTTTTTCTCCTTAAGATTCAGTCATCCGTCGCGTACTCGGTTAAACAATCGTGACATATTCGGTTAACCGAGTGGGACTCGGTAAACCGAAGCACGATCGATTTTCTGACTTTGATAATTAAGAGATTAATTTGATCGATGGTTAGATTAGCTCCAAACTTGGTCAAACGTTTTGTGGATGCATGTAATGCATTTTGGAATTAGTTTGTGAGAGAAAATGTCAAGAATTCGTGGCTTAAGAATAGCTATGATTGAGAGTAAGATAGAAGCCTATAAATAGGTCCTTATTCTCCTCAATTAAAAAAAGTTGTTTCTAATTATTTTCTCTCCAAAAATTCACCACAAAAATCCACGAAAATTCTCTTAGCTTTCTAAGTCTTTGAATGAGAAATCTCAGAGGCTAAGGAAGGGGTTTGTAGCTAGATTCTAAGTTTGTTTGGAGATTGATTGGCTAGCTCCTTTCTCTCCAACCTTGTTTAGGGTTTCGGTGAACACTCGGAGGCATCCGGCGCAACGAGAAGCGACGATTGGCTTCCTCAACGTCTCTGAAACGTCAAGAAGTTTCTGAGAACTTCTAGGTATGAATTTCGGAGTCCCTTTGTGTTTGTTTTAATAAGTTTTTGAAACTAGTTGTTAAAACAAACTGATGCATGCATAAAATAAATCGAAGAAAATTGTAATAGATCCTTATTATACATGAAAATTCGAAAAATATATATGTATAATTAAACATGAAATCCTACAAATTTAAGGGTGATTTAAGCTAACGGAGTGGGTGAACGACGTTAACGGAGAGCAGACAGCGTTGACGGAGAGCACACAACGTTTGTAATTCATCGACCCCACAAACGGCTCAAGGGCATGCAAGCAATATGCAGTGAAACGAGATGTACCCAAGTGAATACTGAAATTTCAGGGGTATTTAACCAATTATGCACCTTTTGAGGTCTAACCAAGCAAATTACCTTTATTTTTTAAAGTTGAATTACGAACGTACAGTCAGTCTGAAAGATATGATGTTTATTAACTGGACATACTTAAGAAAAATGGAGCTTATAATGAAGTGCTATGACTAAATCAAAATCATCAAAGTCAAAAAAGACGGCCCATGCATATATAATGCACATGTTTATTATTAATTAGTCTTCTCATCCAACAATCTTAATGATTTGTTTTAATGTGAAGTGTGGAAGAAGTTAGGAGTTGTGTCTATCTCATAAGCCACTAGAGCATCATTTCGTGAAATAATTCTTCTGACCCACACGCAAAATGATTATTTGTATTTCTTAGACATATACGTCCGATACGTACGCAAGAGTAACATTTTTTACAAGATTATATGTGTGTAATTTTAGAACATAAGTCCGGATAAGTATATAAGTGTAATGGTTTGAACTTTTCTTTTCTGATGTTTTATTGATGTACCTGAACGACTCAAACCTTTGTATTGTGCTAATTATTTTGGATAAACATTCATAAGCCCTTATTACATGATAATGTTGTGGAATGTGGATATCCATTCAAACGTATTAATTGATTGTTTTTTGAATTTTATAACCTATAGAATCATAGATTGAAGTTATATTTGTCGTGAATATTATTTTTTAATATTATCTTGAATAACCTCGTATACAATATGTCAACTTCACATAAATCCAACTTAACTCCAATAATATAATTCATTTATATTGTGTCCTGTCGATCAAATTAATAAATTTCATTGCTAATAATAATCCGAGCTGAAGGGGTTGCAGGTGATAAAATTCTTGTACGAAAGTAACGAAATAAATATAGAAAAATAAAGTCTAATTCTGTAAACAGAAGCTTTTTACACGGTATTAATCGGGAAAAAAATTCCTTTCCAAAACCCTTCCTCAGTTATCACCCTCACCAACCACATGTTCCCAAAGTTACATAACTAGTTTCTAGAAATTATCAATTTCACATTGGTGTCACATATGAGGAGGGATAATAAATATACTTTGTTAATAAATATTCGGTATTGTTTATCTTCATGAAGAAGGTGAAAGACTACAATCCCCATGACAAGTAGTGGTGAGCATTATGGGTGAAACTAAATAGAGGGATTGCTCGTTTTTTTTTTTTTTTTGAAAGTCAAATTTGAATCTCAACTATTCAAAGCTCGGTATCAATTGTGTATTTGAGTCGGTGCACTATTTCATTTATGTTTACATGTTGTCGGTTAAACTCCACAAATTTGTTGAAATACGCTTACAAATAAGATATAAAAGATTTTTTTTCTTGAATAGCAGTTGTAAGATATATAAGATATCAATTGTGTATCTCATTCAATACACTAATCACGTATGGATTTGACACACATTATTCCTGAATCAGATAAGCATCAAGTAAGTTGCAAGTGTCGTTTCTAATCTAATCAATAAAAGTGTCCCACATTTGTGAAAAACAAGAGAAATAAATAAATTTTTTAAGCTAACGAGGGCATAAACAATGAACACGTCAACGGACGATAAAAAAACTACCCCATTTATTTTCAACATGTCCCTTTCCTTCTTAAGCTAATGCACTACATGAAAGAGAAATGGATAAAATTCACAAATCCTTGAGTTGCTATCAATTGTACGAAAATATTAGAAAACATGGATTTGTCTATGTCACCACCTTTTATTTAGAAGAAAAACATTAAGCAGCCACACCATCATATAGGAACTTTAAAAGAATTTGATTCATGAGATGCATGGTGACCACTACTATAGTTACAGGCCTCTATCTTTCCATTTTATTCTCATTTTTTTAAGAGAAACAATGATCAAGAAGGATGCACATGGATTCAAGTATGATCACACTTGATGCAACCCAAATTTGATTTTTAAGTAATCATTTGGATAATTAGGTACCGCAATGTTTCCTAAAACATGTGTTTCTACTATTTTAAAGCAGCTTAGATATTCCATGCATTGACCAAAATTTTCCATTTGTATTATGATCAAACACAACTTTGACGTTGAAATAAGAAGCATTTGATTGCAATAGTTCGATCCTTCCCTGTCTAAAACTTAACGATCGATATTTGAGATACTTAAAGAAAAATAGATTCGGAAATTCTAAATTTAGAAGACAATTATCCCAAATAAAACATCTTAAGATCGTAACCAAACACAGACTTAACGCCAACATACCACCGAAGACACTAGTCAAACCCTCTACATCTTCGACGGTGGACCCCATCCTACGGTGAGGGCAAATTGTAAATAACGATGGCCAAGAAGGGCAATACCGGAAATGAAAAGTCCAAACTTAGTCAATCATAGACATGCTTCATTTGGACACTCCCAACTAATAACCAAACATATTTGAAACATAACAAAATCTTTTTATTCCCAAAACAAACTATCTTCCCCACCATTATGGTTTCCTTAATCATCGCCACCACCACCTCCCGTCCTTAAATCTAAAAGTGTCGCAACCAAATCTTGTTCGGAGTTGGTCAGAAGCAAATGGGTTCGTCGTCTTTGGATTGTGCTCTGTTGGTGGGATAGGAATAGGAATAGGAATAGGAGTAGGAATGGGAATAACAACAGCAGCAATGGCTGTTTTGGCAAATAATCTGATTTTTCTCATGTGATTCTTGTTTCTGCGCTACATTTCCTTCTTTTGATTCTTACCCATTTCCCAAAATCGGTTTTTAGGTGGATTGTGTTGTTTTGGTGCCCAAATCCTTTGGTTTTCTATGCAAAAGGCGTGATTCTTAGGTCCATTAATCTTTTTGCTTTTGTTTCTTTTGAATTTTGGTTTGTTGTAAATCCCAATACCCATTTGAAGTCACCATCTTTTGTCTCCGTTTAGAGGTTTGAATCTCTAATTTGGTTGGAATTTTTGAATTTCTTTGTGTCATTTGTTGAATCCCAACCATGATGTTTGGAACCCGTCCTAGAGATATCTCCTATGGATTCCCCTCTCACAAAACCTATTCAAGGTTATCGACATCACCGGTCGCCTCCGCGGCATCCCAAACCACCACCATTATCCCAAAAAGGGTTGTCCACAGCATAACTGTGAAATTCCAAGATATCTATGGTTTCCATGTTGAGGGCAATGTGGATGATGTGAATGTGTTGAATGAGGTGAGGGAGAGGGTGAAGCAACAAGGGAGGGTGTGGTGGGGGCTTGAGGCTAGCAAGGGGGCCAATTGGTACCTTCACCCAATGATCTCATCCATCTCCGAGGGGATCACCGTCGCCTCATTGAAGATATCGGTGTTTTCAAACACTACGGCCTTGAAGAGGCTTGTGAGGAAGGGAATTCCTCCGAATTTGAGGCCCAAGGTGTGGTTCTCATTATCAGGCGCTGCGAAGAAGCAGTCGATGGCGCCAGAGGGGTATTATGAGGATTTGATTCGTGCCATCGAAGGAAGGGTGACCCCTGCCATGAGGCAGATCGATCATGTGAGTTTCTATTTTGTTCTGGTTTCCTCATTTTGATTTTGTCAATACTATTTTGATGGCTTGATTCCTTCGAGGGGTTTTAGTTTTCATCAAGAATCAGAAATATATAAAAAACAGCAATGGGAAATGCTGCTAAATATGTAAATGGAATTATGATATTCATTTTAGAAAATAAGAATCCGGATTTAAATTATTCAAAAAAATGGTTGCAAAATTTATCCATCTCGGCTAGAAAATTACCAAGATATTAGCCAAATGTTAATAAGAAATCAAGGTTCAGTCGCAAATTCGGCACATGACACTTTTCAGAACATTACATGTCTAGATGATTGTAACCTTTCAATCTAGGAAGTAGGAACCTCTTTTGATGATAATAAAGGTTGTTGGCAGGATCAGGTATCTTATATTTATTTACTTAGATGTATATTAGAAGCAAAATGAAGTGACATTCTTGCGCAAGTGAAGGGTCATAGACCCAATTTTCCGCTTTGACACACTTTGATCTTTACCTAGTATATTTTTTCAAGGCAATTAGAGGCAGCTTCTTTTACTTTATTCTTTTTCCTTGAGGTGGTCAAGCAACAAAATCACAATTTCATCACATTCATCAATTCATATATAGATGCTTGCTTCAATTACAAATTTAAATGGAATAAGAGACTTTATTTTCTTTTTGTGTATCGTGCCCGCAAACTATACACTTCTGTCTCAAGCCTCCCTTATTAGCAATTGCAATTTTTCTGCAGGATCTCCCTCGAACATTCCCTGGCCATCCATGGTTGGACACAGCAGATGGGCAAGCCTCTCTTTGTCGCGTGCTTGTTGCTTACTCCTTCCGTGATTCTGATGTTGGATATTGTCAGGTAATTACATTCATTTCCATAACCAATCAAAATCTAAAATATTAACCAGAACTTGTCTCCATTTCTCTTACTTCATTTGTTTTCGCAGGGCTTAAATTTTGTGGCGGCATTCTTGCTGCTCGTGATGAGAACGGAGGAAGAGGCTTTTTGGATGCTTGCTGTACTCCTAGAAGATATCTTGGTAAGTGATTGCTACACTGACAACCTTTCTGGATGTCATGTGGAGCAGCGAGTCTTCAGAGATTTACTTTCCAAAAAATGTCCGAGGTTTGTCTTAGAAATCAATGTCTATTTTAAGTATGTTTTAACTATTCTTTTCCTCCAAAAATGTAGTTCTCCTGATATTACGAATCCGAATTTGCAGGATTGCTGCTCATTTGGATTCTATGGGGTTCGACGTATCATTGGTGGCCACGGAGTGGTTCCTATGTCTCTTCTCAAAGAGCTTGCCTTCAGAGGTAAACTCTAACTTTTATATTTTTTCGTTAAGCATGGGGGCATCAAGCTGTATCTCTATATGTTTCTTCTAAAATCAAATTGATAAATATGAAAAAGGATTACTACCAACACAATATGTCTGGTTTTAGTTAGCTACCAACATAGAGAAAAAAACAAACGTTTTGTACAAGGAAAATTGTGGAAAATTTTGAGCCAACAAAATATTTGATCCGAAAAGAACTTTATTTAAAAGCTTATTTTCATAGTGTGGTTTTTAGAAGATTTCCTCCAAATAGCTTTAACACGAATGCTTTGTCTTGCTTTTTGAAATTCCAAACAACACTCGAGTTGCCATGATTTGTGAGTTCCTTATTAGAGTTACTCGTGTGAAGTTATTATTGACCGTCTTGTTATGAGGAAGCCATCAATAGCAAACTAATCTTTTAACTCTTCACTTCAACCCTAAAACTGTAGCATGCCATCGGTACACTTGCATCATTAAGAATTGAGACTTTGCTTCCCGCAATCTTACGCCCACATTTCATATTCTTGAACTTTTATGATGTAAGAGCTGCATAAATGTACGTCTTATGGCTATGAGTTTATTAACATTTTGCAGACAACCATGCGCGTATGGGATGTGCTATTTAATGAAGGGGCAAAAGTTCTTTTCCATGTGGCTTTGGCTATATTCAAGGTACCGACATTGCACCTTTTAAGTAAAATCATGTTTGCATTTTTCTTGGACATGTTTGTTCACCCTTAATTCACATCTTTTTGTAGATGAAAGAAGACGAGTTGTTGGACACGTATCAAATTGGCGATGTAATCAACATCGTACAGAAGACGACACATCATCTGTTTGACCCCGATGAGTTGCTGAAGGTTAGTCTTTGACTCTTTTGTGCTTGTAATGGCCTCATGAAAATAACTATTTCAAACTAACGACAAACTCGGTATAAACGAACTACCAATGGTATGGTCTTCGTCATGCCAAATCTTCTTCAGCAGTTAATTAATTAGCATGATCAAAACTAAGCATCAAATAGAAAGTAATTAGTTACATTGGGCACAATTACAGTCCAGAATCACAAGTCTAATGCATACACTTCTTAATTGCAAATGCTATTAATGCAATGTAAATTCTGCAGCACAGGTTTTGTCTATCACTACCTCAGTTTCTTTTGTCAGATATTGTTCTTGTGATGTCTAGTGTTTCTATTTTAAGTTTGCAATCTAATTGGACATTTAATGCTTGAGACAGGTAGCTTTCGACAAGATAGGTTCTATGACAACCAACACCATCACAAAGCAAAGAAAGAAACAAGAACCAGCCGTTATGGCCGAGCTCGATCAAAGACTCCGACGGCTCAATTCTCTCAAGATGGAGAATGATACGTGATCTTGTGAAACAACACAGCCAAAGTAGACTCTTTCTCCTAATATGTCATAGACATGCATCTTATGAGCAGAGACTTAAGGTAATGCTATGTAGATTATGATATGTACCAAATTTTGAGGCTTTTTAAGGATAGACCTCAAAATTGTCGAATAATATTACAAAGAGATAGGCGTAATGTTCCAGAAATTGGCAAGCACTTTCGTAAATCGTAATGTTGCGATTTATGAGCAGTGATAAACATTTGAAGGCAGTATCAATAGTTTCTTTTGTAAAAAAAACCCGAAGTAGATAGTCTGTTCGTATGTGTAATGGTTGCAGTATGAATTTAGTTTTTTGAAGGTCAGACGGTCCAGAGTGTTTCACAACTGATTTTCATCTTTGATTTCATATCCTTGAGCACAAATATCTTAGCTTGGGTACATTACCAAGTAGATACTATACTTTTAGAGTAGAAAACAGATTGTGTACAAAGGATGCGGTCCAAAATAGAAAGAAAACTAAAATGTAATACACATTATTACCAAGAAAAAACGCTTCTATAGAAAATGTCTTTGATTGTTCATTCTATAGTTTAACGGCACGAGACATACTAGAAGAGTTTGTAATATGGGTCCAAAATAAGAAGAGAATCTAATATTTCCGCGTTCGAAGCATAGTTGATATTGCTTCTCGAGGTTACACTATGCGAGTGTTCTCATCTTTCATGTCCACCGGTCCTATGTAAACATTGTTTGAGTGATTAGTGCTTGCATTAATAAAAAAGAGATGCCATGATCCACAACATCCCATAAGTTCAACAAATTTGTTTCCTTTGTGGAAACCCTAGCCTTCAGCAAGGCATAAAACATAATGCATAATACATAACCAACATAAGAAAGATATCAAGGCGTCAACATAGGTCTCGGTTGTATGTATCCACCAAAGTGTTCCGGTAAGGAATTTCATAAGTCTCTAAGTAAGGGATCATTTCCTCCTCCCGATTGGCTACCTCTCTTGCCTCCAATTTGCAGGTCTCGTCCTTAATCCTTGCAAGACAATATATCTCCGAAAGCTCACTCGTTGACGATCCGTCAACTGAAGTGTTGTTCAGAGCACCGGCACCAACAGTAGCTAGTGTCTAGTTGGCCGCGACGATCGTTGTTGTCAATGGTGGGAATAGGTTGGCGATCGGAGCTGGTTGATCAGGTAGGATGCATGCTTTGGTGCTCTTGATTTCAAAGAACTTGTCTAAGATAGACACCACTCGAAACAATTATTAATCACAACAAGATCAAATGAGTTGCTTGATCTTCTAAAAATCCTCTCCACACCAAACACCCCAATGAAAGGTACTAATTAAATGGTCCCATGGCTCTTTGCCTAAATCGAGTTCATTTTCGACTGAAGACCATATCTCTAAATTATTTGTCGGGACAAGGTTCAAGTTTATCCCCGCTGCCTTCTCAACGCCTTCTCCCAGAAGGTTGAGACATTCACATTGATAGAACAAATGATCAGTTTTTTTCTTGAAACCGATCACACAATACACACGTTGGTTCCAAGCCAACTCCTTTCCGTTTGAGAGCAACCTTGGTGAGGATTTTATTTTCCCAAGTTGCCAAAGTCATGTTTGCACCTTAGGTGGGCAAACTGCCTTTCATGTTTTAACTTCATAGCCCGGAATCTCTCCCCTCCGTCCACCAAAAGTTTGTATGAACTTTTAGTAGAAATATTCCTTTTTTTGATGGTGTCCATTTCCTGTGATCTCTTTCTAGTGTTGGTGAAAATGTGATAATGATTGAGTAGATGCGACACAATTGGTTATCATTTAAAGGTCAGATGAAGCACCTTTTGAGCTATGATTGGCTAAGAGGTTCTTCACCAACAAAGCTAGCAATTGTGATCCAAGGTTGCTTAGCTAGAGTGAGGATATCCTCCCACGCTTCTGCTAGAGACTTTTCGAGTATCTATTTATCATATTAAAGAATGGTAGTTTCTCTATTCCCCACTACCACTTTCCTAAAATTACAAAGCATAGGAATGAGATCGAGTAAGTCCTTGAGGAACGATGAGCATTTACTTATTTCCTTTGGAAATATCCCAAGATGCAAAGTATGGTCGTGATATTTATTTTCTAATGTGTCTTGGAAAAGAAACTTTAGACCCAGCAAGTTTGTCACATAAATTCTTGGCTCGTAGGCTAATGTTGTGTGCTTCCAAGTCTATTATTCCACTTAACTAGGTTTTTTACCTTCAAGTGTTCTAACAAGTTGTTCTAAAGGAATCTACGTCTAATTTGGTCAATTTCTGTAATCACTCCTTTTGGTGGTTGGAGACAGCTCATATGGTATGTCGTGATTGGAGTTACCACTGCGTTGATCATGGTGATTCTTCCCGCTATGGAAAGGTTCTTAGATTTTAAATTACCCACGTTTTGTTTCATTTTTATTAGGATTGGGTCCAACAACTTGTTAGGTCCCTTTCTAGGTTGTAGAGAAATCCCTAAGTAATAATTTGAAAGGCATCTCAGAATTTCTTGTAGAGCTTGGGTTTGGCTATTAGGCAGATGAATGCAATAGATACTTGATTTTTCAAAATTGAGTTTTAGCCACGATATTGCTTGGAAAATCACCAATATCCTTTTGATGTTGATGGTATTTTCTTGTTCTGGCCTAAGGAACAATATCGTGTCATCAACAAATTAGAGATTGAGAACTTCCAAAATTTTGTGAGCCTAGTTTGATGCCATGCACGACACTGTTTTGCATTCCTAAACAGAGTATATTGCTCACATAGTTTGCGACTATGATGAAAAGGTGTGGGGATAAAGGATCTCCATGTCTAAGTCTATTTTGGCTACAAAATTATCCTCCTGGTGATCCGTTGATAAACACCAAAGCTTTTGAAGTTTTGATACATTTTTCTATCCATTGACACCATAATTTAGGAAACCCCATGGCTTGAAGGTTCACTAGCAGAAAGTCCCACGAGATTTTGTCGAATGCTTTTTCAAAGTCTAATTTAAGTATTATTCCTAGGATTTTTCGCTGTGCATGTAATGAGTCATCTTGTGTGTTGATACTATTGTATTCATGATTTGTCTTCCTTTCACGAAGGTCAACTGAGTTGGAAGGATGGCTTTCGCGATTGCAAATGAAATCCTATTTGGTAATGCTTTTGCCTAGATTTTATAGGTTCTTGTTAATAGCAAGATAGGTCACAGATCCATAACGCTTCCCACCGTATTTTTGTTGGTATCAACACAATGAAGCGTTGGTTGAATCTTCCAAAGTCACTATTAGATATTTGTCTATTGTGGAGTCTTTGAAAGAGAGTGGTTATTTGCTCTTTCAGGCTAGGCCAGAAATCTTGTAAGAATCCAAGATTAAACCCATCTAGCCCTGGAAATTTTCTAGGTGTCACTGAAGACCCCCTTCTTAATCTCTGTTTCCGGGAAGTACACCATGGTAAAGGTTGGATCCTCAATTTTCTTATTGATATGTGATCATAGGCTATATGAACTTTAAAAGTTCGACCGCAATTACTGATTTTTTTTTATAAAAATGTTGCACTGTTTCCTCTGTGATACGCGGTTTACGTTGCATATTTGGTTATTTATTTTAAGTGAACTAATATTACCTTGCCTACGCCTTGCATTAGCTGCGCGAGGAAAATATTTGTATTTTGATCACCTTCCTTTAACCATTGAATCCAAGGATCTTTGCCTCAAATATACTTTCATCCCGTGAGGTTTTTGCATGTTCTTTGCATAATTTTTTTATTATCATTTCCCATTCATTTTGATCAAGAGTTAGAATGTCTTTTTCTATTTGAGCACGAATAACCTGAAATAAAAATCAATTGAAAAAAAGGTGCAAGTATAAGCAACTTCATGTGCACTAAAAAAATTATTTTCTATTTGGCACGAGTAAGGTGATCTCAAACATGAGAGTCGTTTCGAGCTAGGATTGTCAATTGGGGTCATGACATGAAATTCGAACCAAAACTCAACACTAAATTTTCATGTTCAGGTGGACTGACCCATTTCGGGTTCGTGTCAAATTCAGAGCGACAAGAATTGTAATTCAGGTCGAATTTGAGTTGAGGTATTTCGTGTAATTCGCATCGACATGAATAACATGAAATAAAAATCAATTGAAATAAACCTAAACCTAAAACCCACAACACTTCTCCTAATATTCCACGCCTCGAAACCCCTCCTCTCCACCTTCTTCACCACCATCGTCGCCACGTTCCTCCTCTCCACCATCCGTCCCCTGGCTTGCCCTCCCCCTCCCTCCACCTCCCTCGACGACCTCCGAGCCCAACTTGACTCCCTCATCAAGTCCAACAACTTCCCTGCCGCTGTTGCTGTCCTCGATTGCCTCATCCTCCTCTCCCTAGATTTTTCTTTGCAAGGTTTATCTTCTATACTCTTCCAAATGGAAGTAGATCTGATTGTCACTAAAATGACAAGTGGAAGCATTGTTGAATGGTTTTTGAAGTTTATGATTTTTATTTGTGTTGTGAATTGTGATAAATGTTTTTTTAATTTTAGATGAAGTTTATGAATGTTATGAAAATTATGGATGTATGATTTTGTTTTTCAAAGAAATTTGTGATGTTGAATGTTTAGTATTGGTGATAGTTGATAAATTATATCGTGTCATTTCGTGTTAATCTAGTGTGTTTGAGTTAGTCAGGTTAATTCGTGTTAATCAGGTCAGTTTGAGTTATTTGGGTTAATTCGTGTTCGTGTGGACACGAACACGAAATGAAATCATGTCAACGTGGGTCGTGTTCGAGTTATCTAATTTGTATTCGAATTTAAGTTTTCGTGTTGACCTTTTCATTTTAATTCGTGTTCGGGTTGAGGAAAAAAATTTATTGTTCGTGTCAAACACGACCCGAAACACGAATTTGACATGCATATTTCGAGCCCATAGTTGATAGAGAGTTTTTCCCAGTTCTACATGGTTGTTGTGTTCTTTCACATTTTGTGTTACCATTGGTTCTTTCCGTGCATTCTTTGCATGGCCTAGTCCAGGGATAATTAAGCGAGATTCTTGCATGGCGATCACCTCCATCGGGACCGGTCCAGGACGAACAATCCATTTGTCCTCCCAACCCTCCAAGAGCTCCACGCTCTGTCCTCTTTGCACCCTAACCTTCGGCCTCTCTCGACCCTTTGGTTGGACTCGCGTTCCCTTGGATGAGTTGAAGAAAGCTTTTAATGCTTGAGACATTTGTGTGGCCGCCTCTTTGTGGTGACTGAGGTGGTACGTAGGAGATCCCCGAGTGTTGAGCTTAACCTCACTAGCGCTAGTTGAGAAGCTTTATGTTCAATCACTTCGTTTTGGTTCTCAACCCAGTAAAGATTACTTTTGGAGGATGGTGGAAAGGCCCCACGCTCAATAATTACCTACTTCCCTTTCCTGGAGATTTGCTTATTATGCACTGCTTTTAGTGAAGCGCACGAGCCTAGCCTTAATTGGCATCCCTTGTCCCCTCTTGTGGAATCAATGAAGGGGCATTCGAGCCTCCAAAATGTGAATATGCACCTTTGTCATGAGTCTCAACCGGAGTGCTTCTTTTTATGTTATACCCTTGGTTTTCCATATCGGTCAACCACCGTCTTTGCTAAACTGGTCTTCATTCCAACCCTCTTGCTCTCTCTTTCATTCCACTCATTCTTCTTCTTTCCTTTCCTTTGATTGGGAGAGCTAAAATTCCCAGATCTTGACTTGCCAAGGTTGGAATTTAGAGGGCCTTTGTGGCTGACCGGGCCTTCTTCCGGAGCGAAAGTTATATCATAACCATACTCATTTTGACGATAAGAGATCATTTGAGGGACGCCATTGTGACATCTCGGTTTGACTTTGATATGTGCCACTATCAACACTATTTTGTTAAGTGTTTAGTCGTCTACTACTTCAACCTCTCTGAACTCCGGAGTTATGTCGTAATAGAAATCCAGCGCCCAAAGGTCCAGCAGAGTACCCCAGACTATTATCCACATACCTGTGGGATCGTGATGGTCTATAATTCTAATCACTTTTAAGCTAATTACCTACTTGTTTAATATCAAGATATGCACAGCGGAATTTAAACAAAAACAATTAAGTAAAGCAAACCACAACGATGACACCAGACTTTTATAGAGGTTCGGCCTCCCACATATTTCCTCTCTTGCAAGTTCCGCTCGATCTCCCTCGTGCTCGGCTCGCGTCTTCACTATCAACCTCGTTCCGAGCCGAGATTAAGCCTTTTACAAAACAAGCTCCACAAACACCCTCGTGAGCTTGACTTTCTTCTCTCACAATCCGAGAGGAATACTTCGGGCTTTCATCGAAGTCCTTGCTTCTTTACAACTGAGATCTTGAGTGGAACACACTCTCTAACTTGAGCACACTTAGCTTAAGATGTGGAATTGATGCTAAGATGTGGAAGTTTAAGCTTGGAGAGTAGGATTTGGGGAATGAGAGATTTGGAAGTTTCTCTTAGGTGTATTTGACAAATGGAAGTGTAAGAGATCTGTAATTGTGTCAAGAGAACACCTATTTATAAACTCCTAAAGTATTATAGCCGTTGATGATGAATTGGGTAGAGATTGTGTAAGATACACAAAACAGAAACTGACAAGACCCAATTCTGAGTACGTTCGGTCGACCATATCGGGCTGAACGGTCGACCGTTTGGAAAATTTAGATTAAGGTTCGGTCAACCGGTTAAGGAACGGTCGATCACCAAAGGCTACAATCTTGGTACACTTAAGTGATCGGTCGAACACCGAGATAGGTTCGGTCGACCAATTCACACCAGGCACTTTGGGGTTGACAAACAAGATCATATTCGATCGACCGAAACATGGTCCACGGTCGACCGAAAACCGACTGACACTTTGGGTTTGTCAAGAAACATACGTTCGGTCGACCGAACAAGGTCCTCGGTCGACCGATACACAAAATGTATTTGGGGTATTTGGAGATAATACGAATACGACCGTTGGGTATAATACGACAAAACAAACGGTCGGAAAAAATATGTTAACTCGGTCAACCGAAAAGGTCTGGACGGTCGACCGAACTTGGGCAATTAAACACTAACAAAATATATGATCACTCGTTCGACCAAACGATCTGTTTTGGTCGACCGAATGTGGGCAGACTGTTTAGGTTTTGGTTTAGTATTTTCCGGTCTAAGTTTGGGTGATTTATTGAAGTCCAAATTATGTGAAATTTCGTGTGTGACTTTTATAGGAAACCTAGTGTGTGTTTGAGTAGTTTTTAGCTCAAATATGTTCAATTACACAAAATTTCTAAGACTCAAAGAAATACAGATTACATGTCTTCAAATGAGCTTGATTACATGTCTTGACTTGATTTCATTTCTTCCTTGAATCTTGATCACATATAGAGGTTAGCACGAAACAATATATATGTAATGTAACATGTGTGCTACTATACATGATCACAATTAAGATTAGGTTGATTAAATCATCAAAACATAGATTAATGCCAAAAAACTAACAATACCTACGTTATTTAGTTTCCATGAAGCTCTGCTCTTAAAGTCCAACGCTTGAGCCCGTATGTGGTGCCTTTTACGGTTGTTAGGATTGTATCCTTCATCTCTACAACAGTTGCCTCAGAAAGGCATGTGAACACGAAGACACGTGCCGACAGACTTCAAACATTCCAACAATTGTGATCGGGTCAGCATAGGTGAAGGGCAGCCTCAATGCCACTTTCCACCACAATACCGCTCTTGAGCTTTGCCACCACACATTTCTTAAGCTCCGTGGTATTATGGTAGTATACCATCGAAGGCTTGATCGTGGGCATGTACCGCCTCATGGCTGGTTGTTTGGTGTGGAAGGTTTTGATATGTCTTTGGAACTGGCGTGTGGTTGTGCTTGCCTTTTGATGGACACACTTGCGTTTGTGGTGTTGTGACATTTGTAGCACAAGGTGTAAGGACATGCACTTTGTCTCTTGGTTTTATGAAGGTCATATCTTTTTCTCTCTCGTTGTAGCGTCGTTTGCTTTTGATTTTTGGAAGGGATGTAAGGGTTAGGATCTTTTGTTTCCATCACCTCCACGTACAACCTAGTCATAGGCCTACCAGAGCAGAGATTTTGAGAATGGTCATAGTCGTTCTTGTTACCCTGCTCAAGACCGCTGTGGCCCATTTGCTAATCATTCGCATTTAACTTGTTTTAGGTAATTAGAGCAGAATTAACGGGTTGGGCGCGTCTTCGCGCCCTCCTTGTTAAGAGGAGGGCAGTTGCCGGGCGCGCAATTGTACGTCGGGCCTCCTGATCGAACGCCTGACGCGCACTCGGGTGAGCCCACATGTTGCCCCACATTGGTCCAATTTTTTTTTTAAATTTTATATTTTAGTTGATGATTTGTTATTAGAGGTAATTGGTAATGTATTGGGTATTTCTGATTAATGTGGGATTGTGGGGTGATAATTTCTAAGGTTATTAATTTGAAAAAAAATAATAAATTTTTCACATTACCTAAATCAAAGTCAAATCCATATTTCATGCTTAAATTAGAAAATATATTAATTCTAAAACATCATAAGAATAACACATTGCGGTACGAAATACACGAAATACAAGCACCCGTAATAAAAATTACACGAAATACGAACTAATATAAACTAACAAACTACATGAAACCATTCTCTTCCGCCCAGTCCATGAGTTTCACAATCATTTTTTGATCCCGCTCCGAGAGGTTGTCCTTTTTCATATGAGAGTGAAACATGTCAACCTTAGTTTTTTTAACATGTCTTTGAAAATTACGCTCCGTTAATTCGTTCTGCTTGGAGAAACTCTCTTCTCTCACTTTGGCGTTGTATGCAATTTGTTGTGCAAGTTCTAGAACGTCGGTGTTGCCTTCGGGGCCTAATGAACTTTTACCCTTGGTTTTTGTCTTCTTCACACCTGGTGGGCGTGCAGACGATCCTAGCGTCATTTCTTCTGCCTCCGATGGTGATTGCGTTACGGAGTCATTAGTGCTCTTTCTTTTCCCAAGACTTCCTGAATGGGGACTCGTTTTGCCCACTCCTTTTCCATCGATACACCTGATAGAAGCACCTGACCCACTTGTTCACAACAGGTATAATTCTCCTCCGGCGTCTTTTTAAGCACTTCACATTTCTCTCCGGGAGGCCCGTTTCTTCAACGGATGTGTCATAAACCTGTTTTACCTTGATCCACAAGGAAGTAGTTTTTTGGTTTGTCTCTATCATTGCATCAGAACTGACCTCCATATATGCCGACACGAGTTGCTCGTCCTCAGCTGTGGTCTACAACTTCGGATTGCTTTTGACGGCTTTGACTTGCTTGTTGCGGCGTCGCTGTGAACGTGAGGGTGGTGATGCGACAGTCTGACGTGGTGGTGACTGATCGTCATTGTCGTCCTCTTCTTCAGTGTCCTCGATACTAGGACTACTTACTTGGGACATGTTACGACCAAATATCTGGAATTGTGGTTCATTTTGTAGGAATGTTGGTGCGTATTGGGAGAATTGTGGGAATTGTTGGTTTTAGTCTAGTAGTGAGAATGATGATGCGTATTGGGAGAAACTTGACTGTCGGAAAGGCTGGGCATAATTAGAAAAATTTGGTTGTTGGAATGATTGTGGGAAATATGAACAGGATATCCTTGTGGGTAGTGTGGACACGAATTTGATTGTGAACGACAGGTTGTGTTCTGGAGAAGTTGTGTGAAAGTGTATATTGTGTTTTGTATGGGGGGGGGGGGGGGGGGGGGGGGGGGGGGGGGGGGGGGGTAGTACATGTCTATTTGTTCACCAACGCTTAACTGGCCTAGTTGAAACACAAACTTAAAGTGGAATAGATTAAGTTTGTCAAAACAGAAGAGGAAAAAAACCCTACAATCAATCTGTTTTAAGGATAGAAAAAAAGACGCCACCTGCATAATAATGTCTTTCTTTTTTAAAGTTTAGTCATCAGAAGAAATAAGCATATCTGCCCATCTCAGGATTCTGATATGGTCGATACCTCCCATCAAATTTTAGGCGAAAAGTGGAAACAGCTTACTATGTCCCTTGCTTGGTCAGTGAGAACAATCATGTTCATTATTTAGCTCACAAGTTTCCTCAATACCACTTCAGCACGTTGCTCGAACTTTGGCAAAGCCCACTCATGCTGAACGATGTCCAGACTATCCTTCTCAGCACTTAAACTCTGGGAAAGAAGAGTAAAGACAATGAAGACCACTCTAACGAGGATTATAAATGCAAAAGATAATGACATTGGGGGGTTATTATCAAAATACAGGGCCATCATATTATGCTACAATAATAATAATAATTAGAACCGTTCTATCGTATCTAATATTTTGCTGCAGCATAAGACATCAAACTAATAAAAGAAACTTAACCCTCGATGGAGAAAATGGGCATCCAAAGCAACAATCTTGGCAAAACATGCAACTGCACTGTAGACTATATTATAGGCCATACCATAATATACATAATTGAGCATGAAATAGAGGTATTCTGGATTATGTATTTCCTGAAATTGACTATATATATAAAATGAAAAACAGAGCAACTGGTACATCAAGGTATAAACTGGAATATAAAGAAAATGAAACTATAATTCCAGAGTCTGCAAAATACTAGATGGACATCAATAGTATATATATACTATATTGCTAATTGGCGAAGTATGGTAGTCATAATTTTAGCATCGTGGATTCAATCAGGGTTACATATAAGGCTGCAAATGAATGATAGACAAAATGCAGGTTAACCATGCAAAAACATAGGTTTCAAATGTTAAATGTACCTTAGAAGGATCCATACCAAAACCACCCATTTGCATCATTCGTTGTGTGTCATCTGTGGCTGAATTAGCAAAAGATACCAGAAATGAGTCTCTAGAACGTCAAAAATATTTATGGCAGCATGATGGTACATCTAACTACATCATCAATCAGTCAAGCTGGAAAAAAAATGCAAGACCTTTTTTGCAACTGGCTTTCTACTAACCATTTTCTTCACCAAGCATAAGGCTGAAGAGACCCCTCAGACCGAACAGGTTCAAGAAATACCTAGAAACAAAATGAACCACAAATACATTGGAGATATTGGAACAAATAATATCATTTCAAAATAGTTTATGGTACTGAGCAAATCGAATACCATGAACGGCTGCTAACATAGCTAACATCAACAGTGCTCAGATCGATGCCATTTTGCAACATTGATCTAAATCTCTGGGTTAATGGGAACGGTATTTTAGCTGAAAATTTAGAAAAAACCACAGCCATCAGTAACCCTACTCATACAACACAAAGGAAACACAAAAGTGATTCTAGTTTTTGAACAGCTGCATGAATGGGAAAATGAACATACACAAAATTTAAGGAAATTGAAGTATCTAATTTACTTCGTTAAAAAGGTAAATTCACAAGAGAACAAAGAAAGATGGCACAAAAGAAAACCTTCCTCAAGCACTGATGTCTGATGCTCACATATTCTAAATCAGATCTGGCTATTCAAATTTACGCATAGAGATATACAACCAGGCCAATAGAGGGAAGCAACAATAGTATTCTATATCCCACATGCTTAACCAAATGACTTATTAACTGAACCAATTCGAGAGGAAATAATCGAACAAACATCTAGCTAAAACCATCTAGATCTACAGGTAGGGGTGTCAGTGGATATTCGAATATCCGAGCATCCGTTCGTATCCGTATTCAAATTTGAACATTCGATCCGAGAAAAAATATCCGTTAGACCGTATTCGTATCCGATCCGTAAAGTCGTGGAGCGGATATGGTTATTAGTAGGGCTGTCAAATCGTGTCACGACACGAAATTCGAACCCGAACACGACATGAAATTTCGGGTTCGGGTTGACTTATTTCGGGTTCGTGTCGAATTCGGGTCGACACGAACAACACGAATTGTAATTCGGGTCGGGTTCGGGTTGATATATTTTGGGTTTCGTATAATTCGTGTTGACACGAATTACCCGAATTCAAATAAAAAACTAAAAAACCCTAAATTCCTAACCCTAACTCAAGTCTAAAACAAACATCATCTCCATTCTCCACTCCTCCAGTCGCCTCCAACAGAGAAACCCCCGCTGTCCTCGTCATCGTCCTCACCATCTCTTCTCCCCGTCTTCGTCATCTCCTCTCTCCATCATCGTAGTCCCCGCGGTCTCCTGTTTCCGTCTTTGCCGGCCTCACCCTCTCCTCTCGCCTCCCTTGCCGCCGGCGTCCTCTCCTCTTGTCGTCCTCGCCATATACTCTCGCTCACTCTTGTGTCCCTTTCAGGTTCGAACTACACCACCATCTAACCTCTTTAGCCTTCACTCTTCACGCAAAACATTTGGATGGGGTTAGTTATTTGGTATTTGACTAATGTCCCAGATTTGGTGGTTGTTTTCTAGATGCCTTCTTTTTTTAATGGTGCAAAATCTGATCTTGAAGTGGTTTTGTTTATGTTGGTGTTTAGATTTCATGATCTTATTTTTGTTGGATGTTGGTGAAATAAGGAAGAGTTGGTGTGATAGATCTTCTGTAGATATTTATGTAAAAAGTAGGTATCTTTTTATGTGTTTATTTTTGTAAAAAAATACTGATTTAGGAAGTCAATAATTTATGCTGCCTGATGCAACTTTGATCATTTGGATGCTTAGATTTCAGTGGATTATTTTTTGCTTGTTGATTTATTTTTATTTTATAAAAGTTCCAGATGGGTGTTTGTTATTATGTCAATACTTTTTTCTAGTTTTATTTTGGGAAGTAAATTCTTCAGGACTTTTGTTCATGTGGGCGTTTGAATTTCATCTGTTACTATTACTCTGACTTGCATATTAGTGAATAAATGTTTACCGGACATCATTTAGTTGCATATCGGAATTTTGTATAGGCAATCAAGATCTACCACTTGTGTGTTTTGTATAGGCAATCAAGATCATTTACTAAGCTCTTTCAACTTTTACTACTTAAAACTCTGATAGCATATGTAACGATTTTCTCACAAGCCCAGGTTTGTGGATATTCAAATCTTTTTATTTAATATAAAATATATTTATTACTATATTTTTTGATAACTCTACTCATCATCCCACAGGTTGATAACAAGGAATGTGGAGAGTCTGGCGACATGATTGCAAGGAAGTTCAATGTTAACTCATGAAGTTTATGAAAGTTTTTTTCTTTTTGGTCAAGAAGGTTTATGAATTGTCTATGGAAGTTTGATTATTTGTGATGAAGTTGTTGTCTTTTGGATAAAGTTTATATTGATGTTGAATGTTTATGGATGGTAGGATTTCTCATTGTATTAGACTATTAGTCTATATTTTAAAAGAGTTAGTGATGATGAAATATGAAGTTTATTTTGTTTTTAGGTTGTGAGTTGACACAAACAAAGAATTCGTGTCAATTCGTGTTGACACGAACACGATCCGAAACACGAATTAGACAAACACGAAAAGAAATTCGTGTCATTTCGGGTCGTGTTCGGGTTACTAATTTCGTGTTCGTGTTTAGGTGTATAATTTCGTGTTCGTGTTCGGGTCGATTTAAAAAAAAAAAATCGTGTTCGTGTTCGTGTTCGGGTTGACGGAAAAAGAATTCGTGTCAAGTCGTGTCGACACGAACACGACCCGAAACACGAATTTGACAGCCCTAGTTATTAGTACATCCGATCCGTATAATATCCGATCCGGGATCGAATATCCGTAGTTCAACATCTATATTTGTATATGTATTATATATATAGTTATTCTTTAAATTAATGATATATAAGTTAGGTATTTTTTCTATAAATTACCTAAATATATAAACTATTCTAAATTACTACCCCTAAAGTACTAATCCGATTAATATCCGCTTCGGAACTACATATCTGTATTTCAACATTTATATCCATATTTGTTTTATATACTTATGCAATACATTATTATACCTAGAAGTATTCCTATTTCAACATTGTGTGATTATATTTTGAATATATATTTTAAATTTATTTATTCAAATAAAAATACATCTACTGATCGCATTTATTCAAGCATTGAATATTTCTCATTTTCAGAATATGGAGTTAGAAGTTAAGATAAAGTAAAATAATATTTGAAACCAAATAAAGTTATAAATGTGACTATGTATAAGAATTTGTCTAAGTGAAAATAAAAAAATGTTATAAGGTTGGGAATTATGTTTACGGATGCGGATATTATCCGTATCCGCTCCGAATCCGTCAAATATCCGAACGGATATAGACTTTTCATATCCGCAAACAATCTGTATCCGTATCCGAATCCGTAAATTTCATGCAGATACGAATATGGATATACCTATATCCGGTCCATATCCGATCCGTTGACACCCCTATCTACAGGGAACAACCACATTATGAGGAAAGAACTTTAGGGTGTTTAGACAAAACTAAGCAAGGATACTATCAAATACAGTTATGGCCACTAATGCATGGTATGTATTAAACATTCCCTGGGATAGGCTTGGATAAAGATCCTATTGGGACTCAGGTCCAACGATCTAGGAAACAACATGTACAATTGATGTGCCAATTGTCCAAACCAAAATTTAGATCCAAAATTTTGAAGATGTAAGAAGCTCATAGGAAGATAGAATAATCGTTAAAATTGAATGCTATTGTTGAAAGTTGTATTACATATCGAACTTTAGTTGGTTATATGCTCAAGAGACCAACAAGCTGACGGGAAATAAACCAAGGGTGATTAATTAATGAAATGCAGAAACGCAATGCATATAAATATAGATTAGGATGACCACACGACTTGCCTGCTACAAATCCAGAGAAGAAAAAGTTCACCCAAGCAAAAGTAAGTGTCTGCAAAAGTCAAAGATAATAAATGGTTATTTGGTATGGATGGGAAAGATTCACACTAATGCTTGGGCTATGTCTGCCACTGCCAACCTGAGGCACAATCATTGAAAGGTTCTTCTTCATCATGTCCATAGCCATGTTTGGATCAGAAAACATCTGTGCCGGATTTGGTGCCTGCCCTGGTGGAACATGTAAAAGACCATTCTCCTGCCAGGAAAAAAATCAAACAGCTTTGAAGTACCAATAATACACATTAAAAAAGACAATTGCATCTACATTGGAACCCGCTCAGATTTTTCCACCAGATTACAGTGTTTCACCAACTCATTGATTACCAAATTATAAACTAACACCCAAAATGAAGTTAAATAAACATAACTGGCATAGGAAAAAAACTGTCAGCCTAGGCTGCTGTTGACAAACTTCAAGTAAAGATGAACTAGTTCTAGTTATCTATAAACCATCAATATCTTCCAAACCAACTCCTTACAGTTATGATCCTTACAATCATGTTCACTACGCCAAAACTCAATAACCAAATCATACATACACCAAAGTATGAGTACAATTCACAAAGACCCACGCCCACGTCTACAGGCAACGAATAAGTTCTCCACCACAACCCCACAACAAACCGGCAAATTTCTAAAGAAATCAATATGTTCAATTATACTTGCATCCGGAAATATCAATTGTTCAATTCGACAATTCTAAAAGCAACAACATTTTTTGTTCAATGCCAGCACTAGGAAGCCAAAGAAGTAAATTGACAAAAAGAAACCCAATTTAACAAAAAAAAGCCAATTGACAATGAGGTTGGATCTGTAAAAAACATTGGTATTGCGTCACACACAAAAGGCAGAAACAGCAAAGTATGATTTTAAGTTTTTAACCACAACAGCAAATCCAGAGGGATTGACAACTCAATTATCCGCCTCCGACGAAATCGCACCCCAATTTCACAAAAAAAGCCAAGATCTTTACTACCTCATTGGTGAAGTACACCTTCCTCGCTCGGAAGGCCTTCGCGGGGATGAAATTCGCGGCAGTCTTCAAGTTCCTCGCCCTAATAACCACCTGCCTGCGAAATCCCCTCGTATCAACCAATCGAACCGCAAAAACTCCCACGAATTCTACGTGAAGCTCACCCTTCCTTAACGATCTTGGGGTCGGGGGTCTGGTGGGAGCGCATGAGCTTGGAGACGAAGTAGCGGAGGATTCCGATGAGAACCATGACGACGGAGAGAGGGATCAGAACCCAGTCTCTGATCGCCGTGTCCAGAACCAGATCGGCCGCCATCGGAGACGAGGGTTTTGGACTTGGCTGGTTTCGGACAACGGAAGTGGGAGTTTTCCAGGGCAACTTCAGATTGAGATGGGGACGAATGGACGGACGATGGGCTGGAGGCCCAAACCCTGTAAACTTGTCGGGTATAAGATCCGTTTGGCCTTTGGATCTTCAATGTAAATAAAGCTAAACAAATCTAGTCGAGTCAAAATATCAACTTTTGCAAGTTCGAGATCGAGCTATTTCGAGTCAAAAAATACAAATTAAACAATAAAATCTATTTCGAGCTCGAGCTATTTTGAGTTCGAGTAAGTTCGTTTACTGATTTGACTCGGAGGATATTTTTAATTTATCATTAGATCTTTCATTTTCAAGTTAAAATGTAGTCAAATTCGAGTTGAGTTTCGAGTTCAAGTTATAATTGAAAATCCTATTTGGACACCTTAGAGTTGTAAATGAGTCGGGCATAAGATTTGTTTGGGCTTAGGACTTCGGTGGAAATAAAGTTAAGCATGTCTAATTGCAAACACAACTTGGAATCGATTTTGCATCTTGGAATCTAAGAGGGCATTTGGTTGGGTGGAATTCCGGCTCCCCTGCACCGCCAGAGCTACTGTAGTACTTCATCGACATCCAAACATGGTTTGGCTCCCTAGTATTTTAGCTCCCAATCCGCATTCCAATGCACCATTTTGCCCAGAACGAAGAAGCTCGGTTGGGGAGCTTTTACCAACTCCCGGCGAGGCGAGGTCGTGGGTTTGGCAAAATATTTTGACGATCCTGCCTGTAGGATAGTGTATGACCCTAATTCTAATCACTTTTAAACTAATTCCCTACTTGCTTAACAATCAAGGATGCACAGCGCAATTTAAAACAAAGCAAGCAAGTAAAGTGGAATATGCAAACCGCAAAAGACACCGGTAGATTTTATAGAGGTTCAGCCTCCCGCCTACTTCCTCTCTTGCAAGCTCCGCTCGATCTGCCTCGAGCTCCGCCTACGTCTTTGTAGGATTTCGTGTCCCTATGTAAGTATATATTTTAAAAAAATTAATACAACATACAAGATCGATTTCATACTTTCAATAATTTTATGTACATAACTTTGTGTTTTATTCTAATATAATGCAACCCTACATTTATTAAAATAAACCACAAAGGTAGAATCATACATAACAAGATTAGAGAGAAAGGAGCTAGTCAATCAATCTCTAATAAGGCTTAGAATCTAGCTAATAACCCCTCTTTGAACTCCTGAGATTTCTATCTCCTGAACTCAAAATTACTAAGAGAATTTCGTGGTGATTAGAAGAGAGATTAATGAGAGAAATGATTTTTGCATTAACATTAAACAAGTAGGAGGATGTGCTCTTTTATAGGTTCTCAAAACATCCTCATCAAGAGTTATTCTTTAGCCATGATACCTTGTTTATTCTCTCCTAAAATTAATCTCTAATTTCCACATAAGCACCCTAAAAAACGTTTTAATTAAATCCGGAATTAATCCACCCATGATTTAATTAATCTCTTAATAATTCAGGCAGAATCGTTCTGTTCGGTGAACCGAGAATTACTCGGTCAACCGAACAATTCGGTTTTAACACTTGTTCGGTGCACCGTAAGCCAGACAGTCGACCGAATCCACATGAGAAAAATTCCCTGGAAAAATTCAGACGAACCACGTCTTTTACTCGGTAGACCGTTGACCCACCAGAATCTCTCCTGGGACATAGTCATTGGATGACCGTGTCACTTTCGGTCTACCAAAATACTCTTTCTCGGTTGACCGTTCACACTCGGTTAACCGGACCCGAATGTTCAGCCACTCCAGACAATTTCGGTCAACCAATTGTGAATACTCGTTCCCCATTCGGTTAACCGATCCGAAGATACCACGGTCGACCGAACCCTGAACGGTTCACCGTGTTTGACCCCGATTTTGCCTTTGTCAAATTTTGGATTTATTTCCAACAAAATTTGATCTTTTGGGGTTTTTAGCAAATTCACATCTTATGTAATATATTATGTTATGTAATATTAAATTATTACACCCATAATATATACACCTCATATGAATTTATTATGATTCTAATCATGTCAATTCTCATGACATATTGATTTTATTCATTCACCACATGTGTCTTATTTTTTACATGAAACCCGACACATCATTTGAACTTAAAATCAAACATCTTGTTTCCCAGTTTTGTGGTGTGACCTATTGGAGGATCTAAGCCAAATTGGCAGAGATATTAAACACTTAATATCTCAAACTATAAACGGTATCTAGCTACACATTATATTTACCCAATTAGCATAGATGTCTTTGTTCCACCCGAACCAAAACACGATACATTTAGTGATATAAGTACACCACTTGTGTCTGTCCCTTGCCTCATGCTATTAAGAATATATTCAAAGTAGAAATGTGTCATCTTTGTATTATATTCATTTCTTGATCTCTCTAAGCTAATTATAAATATGTAACTTAACTCAAGTTACGTTGTGCACATTATAATTTTGCTTTATCAAGGGGCCCACTAATATCATCACTCAATTAAGAGGGGCAATGATAATCGTTTGACTAGCTATCTTTTCCAGCATAAGTCATGCTCAACCAACTATTGTCTTTATCACTACACTCATTGATAGCTTTTGACAATAATCAAATTAAGCACTTCTTGAGTGAAAAGATATAAGTCTCATATCTTAGGATCCAAGACACAGTAAAAACATTAATGACACGAAACACAATTCCATAATGTTTTACTTGTTAGGTCTATTCAATATATAAAAGTAATCTTTTCCTCTTTTATATACTCGTACGTCAATTATTTGTAGAGCTACAACAATCGATGGCCAACACGACAATCTTATCTTGGTGATTAATGTTCCATGTTAATTACCATGATTGTGAATAACTTTTGATTTATGTAAACCATTATCTTTTAGTGCTCTACGGTTAAGGACCAAACGCCTCTTCCTTAACACTTCCAAAAGACGAATACCATAATCAAGGACCAAAATGTTTGCACATCCAATTCATAATAATTGACATATAAAAGTAAAACTTTTAGAACACATTCCTTTCAGTCTTCACTATCAACCTCGTTCCGGGCCGAGATTAAACATTTACAACACAAGCTCCACGAACAACCCTCGCTAGCTTGATTTCTTCCTCTCACATCCTGAGAGAACACTTCGGGCTTTCACCGAAATGCTTGCTTCTTGAACAACAACAACACTCTCTAAATCTTGAGCACACTTGTGTATGATTTGGCTACGATAAAAGGTGTGGAATTTAGCCTTAGAGTGTAGGAACGAGGATTTCAAAGCTTGGGAGTTTCTCTCTAGTGTATAGAACAAATAGTAGTGTGAGAGTTGTGTAATTGTGTCATGGCAACACCTATTTATAAGCTTTAAATGAGTTATAGCCGTTGGGATTAAATGGGTAAGTGATTGTGTAAGAAACACAAAATAGTGAAGTGCAAGTCACATTACTGGACGAATTCGGTCGACCGAATCGGGCAAACTGGTCGACCGGTTGGTCCAATCTAGTTATAACTTAAGTTCACTTAAGTGAACAGTCGAACTAAATTGGGGATCGGTCGACAATTCTGGGGGTTTTGGTATGGTAAAAGATAGATCAGTCGAACTAAGCTAATGGTCGATTCGACCGAAAACTTCCAGGCACTTCTGGGTTCAAGGAGAAAATAAGTGTCGGTCGACCTAACTCTAGGAAACGTTCGACCGGAAGTCTGGTAAAATTGGGGTTTGGGAAATCTGACCGTTGTAGTAAACGACAAATCTAACGGCCACTTGACACATGTAGAAGGTCGAACAAACAGGCTCAAACGGTCGACCGGTTCAACTCTTAGGCTAACAGTATTAAGAGACCCAATCGGTCGAACGAAGAACTCGTTCCGGTCGACCGATTTGGCACTGGCAGACCAGATTTGGTTTAAGTGTTTTCCGGTCCTAGTTTGAGTGATCTATTGAAGTCCAAATGTTGTGAAATTTTGTATGTGACTTCTATAAGGAACCTAGTGTGTGTTTGATTAGTTTTTCAGCTCAAGTATGCTCAAGTACATAAAGTTCCTAAGACTCAAAATAAATCAAGATTACATGTCTTCAAATGAGCTTTATTACGTGTCTTGACTTGATTTCCTTTCTTCCTTGAGTCTTGATCACCTATAGAAGTTAACACAAAATAATATATATGTTATGCATAACGTATTCTATTCTACATTGATTATAATTAAGATTAGGTTGATCAAATCATCAAAACATAGATTAAGCCAAAAAAATCAACACTGCCCCTGATTATCCGAATCTTACGCTCGAAAGAAGGCCCGCTTCAGACGTTTATTACCATGCAGACCATGTTGATAATTACCATTCATGCCACTTTATATTATGTGTAGATGGGCACGATTTTGGTTCATTCCCTACACCGTTGGAGATCTCGCCCTCACTCTCCCGTGAGCGGTTAGCCGGAGTTTGTCACACGCGAGTGAGTTCGACACTTCTCCATTTTTAGAGGTATGCGTCCTTAGCCAATTTTGGCGTTCATCGATTTGACATAAGATCCTCTTTTCGATAAATTTTGGCATGATTTGATCATAAGTTTCAGTGGAATTTTATTGTGCTCAAAGAATCACCAATTTAGATGTTAGTCTTCTTCATTACACCTTTCATTTCTCGTTTAAATTAACTGATTTGACATATAGGTTTTGACCAATGATTGACATCATTTCATGCTTATATTTGTATCTTATATCCATTATCTTACACCTAAGCAATGCTACGTGACGAGTTTTATGTTTGAATTTCAGAAATAAAGAGGTTTGAAGAGAAGAGCCATGAAAGGACCCAAAAGCAGGAAAAAAACTTAATTGTGAGACCTGGGGACTAAGATGCAAGGGAGAAGGACCTGAACGTAAGACCGAAGGACCTGAACGTAAGACCGAAGGACCTAAAAGCAAAATAGAAAACTCCACACCATCATGGGGAGTATTTTGGCAATTCGATTCGGGTCGGAGCTCCAACAAGCGAAGTAGATGCATCCAAGACCAACAAATATATCAAGAAAAACCCAAAACAAAATTTAGCGAGATCCGGATCTTGTAGACCGCCAATTGGCGGTCCGGATCTTCCCGGATCCGCTGAGATTTCTGGAGCGTATGTATTAGTGTTTGTTTAGGCTATTTTTGGTATTTGTTTAGTCCCATACCGGGGGATTGTCCCGGATTACCTTTTTCTATGGCTATAAATAGAACTCTCCCCCCTCTCATGTAATCATCTCTCTCTTTGGTGGTCATATTCCCTACTAAGAGTGAAGTCTTGAAGCAAAACTCTGGTAGAGGAAGGGCTACTTGTAATTGAGTAGTTAATAATAGATGTTTTCCTTTAATTGGGTTGTTTCTCTCTTAGTTTAATTTCCTTTCATATGCATGCTTGCTTGTTTTGTTTTATGTCATTTTAGTCTTTAATAATTATTGCTTGCTTAGTTTAATTTCATTTCAGTAGAATGTTTCTTGTTAATGTAGGTTGTAGTGTAATGATTAGTGAGTAGTTCCATCCCCATTTGGGGGTGGAGAAATATGTGATATAATCATGTAGTGTATTAAGTGTGTGTTATCTTAATCCCTTAAGCCTTATATGATTTTCATAACCATCTATTGGGTTTCACTCTTGTCTTTGATATGCTAATGCTCTTAAATGAAGCTTAGCTTATGCTTAGATTAGTGGACCTATTCTATGGGGAATGATAAGGTTAGGATATGGATGGAATCGATGAAACAAACATGATCTGTAGTTGCATGTACTCTTGTTGCTTTTACCTTGGTTAATGCATTGAATGTTTTAATGATAATATGATATCTTATTTCATGTGGAGGTATAGTAGGGTTTAGTCTTTATACATGAGTTCATTTAGCTTCATTCCATTTATTGTCTTGTATGCTTTAATGATATAGTGTTATCTTAATTCATGTGGAGGCAAAGTTGGATGTAGTTTTATGATTTCATGCACTACATGTTGTGAGGGGCTTAATTGAACACACACACACACACATCTTTATATTCACATTATTTCTCTACCCCCTGTGGGGTTTAGTTTTATTGCTTATCTTTCATTTCCTTTTGCATTCTAGTGTAATTTAGTGTAATCAATCTTTCTCTCCTTTCTTTACCACTCGCCTTCGCACAAACCAAAAGTCGACACACCTCCCTGTGGACGACCCGTATTTTCCACCACTTCAACGCGGCCGTGCACTTGCGGTTTAAATAAAACGATCAATCAACCAACACATAGAACTATCATCCTTACTAGTCAACAGAATAATAGCAAAGATAAATCAATTGGAATGACAGAGCGCTAAGGCATTGAGATACTGAGTATAACGTTCCGAAAACAACGGAAAATTTAAACAAAATATCACAAGTAACAACCAGAAAGAACGGGAACATTACTCATAAAATATTCAAACGGTGCACCATTACACATGAGTTCCAATACTCAGGCGAAATAAATAGTCATCACGTAAATCACGTTCTTAGAGCGAGGGTCATTTGGTTGTGTGACATGATCAAATCGAAAGACAACCTAATGCAATTCTAGATCATATCTTGCAACACCACGGTGGCAAGTATTTTTCATATTTCAAATATTGTATTGGTGCTTTAGACGGAACACATATTCAAGCCTCAGTTCCAAAAGCAAAACAACCTATACAACTGTCGAATCTCGTGCTTAAGCAAAGAGACAATTTCCTTATTGAGTCTCAGGGACATCTCTTGGGTAAAGACTAGGAGCAATTCCGTGTTTACGGGAATTAGGTCACAAAGGATCCACGGATGAAATTCCTCTGTCAAGCCCTGACTAATGAACGAGTTTTTGACTGAAGTTTTCTCAGTTGATCTCCTTTCAGCAGTTTGATTTGGGATTCTCCAGAGAAAGAAGATGAGACACTACCATTATGGCCGACAACCCAAGTACACCATTTAAATATTCTAGAAGTGTGACTTCCGAATACGATACATTTTCTTGCCGGCTGGTTGGGAAGGTAGTGTGCACGAAAATCGGGTGCTAAACCATGCTATTTACGAGTCCAATTGCTTCCCAATGCCTCCACCTGGTAAACATAGATAATAATTTACCTTCATAAGTGCATCATTCCATAATTAATATGTTATAGTAATAGTTATTTCTATGGGAATTTGTGTAGATAAATATTATTTGGTCGATGATTGATTCAGTTATAATAACCGTAAGTGCACGACGTCGGTGAAGACGTGGCAAGTACGGGTCGAACCTCAAGGAGTTGTGAGTGTTGTTGTTCCAACAATACTTGAGTGAGAAAGGAGAGGAGAATGAGTGAATTATGCTAACTAACTACACTAAACTATTGACTAACAAATGAGAAAGATAAGATTCAATAAAGACAACCCCTAAGAGGTGAAGTGTGTTTACACATGTGATAAGGTGGTGAAAAATGCATTCAATATGACACAAGTATATATTCATATGAAGTATCTAATGGTTGTGACAAAACCTATCATTCCAATCACAAACCTAACTGATTAACATGAGCATAAACAAGTTGGTTATTAAGAACCTAGACAAGCATGAGAAGTGTCTAAAAGTTGTAACAAAACTCATCAAGTTAAGTATTCTTATTTAAACAAACAATGATACAATCACATTCATCACATATTGCATAAGATAGCATGTATTCTCAATTTTCATTACATGTATAAATATCATCTCCACCCCCAAAGGGGATGGAACTACTTACTATACATTAAACTAACAATTATACTAAGAAAAAAAGACATTCTAACGAGTTATACCAAGATTAGGAAAACAAAACTAAGCTAAACATCCAAGCATTAAAAAAGAGACAAGAGTCAAACAAAACTAAAAAAATATTTTATTCACATGACTCATATTACAAAGTGGCATCCTCTCCATCCTGAGTTTTACTTCAAAGGCTTACTCTAAGTAGAGAGAATGACCATCAAGAAATAGGTAGGTTACAAAGGAGGAAGATGAGTTCTATTTATAGACATGAAAAAGCAACTGGGGACAATCCCCAGTGTGGGATTAATGAAACATACCTAAAATCGACATAAACTACATAACCCACAACCATGCAAAACCCGATTGGATTCGGACCAAAATGGACCGCCAATTGGTTGTCACTTTTTGTCTGGTGTGATCTGAATTCCGATATCTTCTTAAATGCTCTAATTCTTCAAGTAGGGGCACTCGGATCGGTTATTGGAGTCTGGATCTGAATCTAATTGCCAAAATACTCCTCATAATTGTGTAGAGTTTCTCGATTTGTTATTTGGTCCCTCCGGGCTTACGTCCAGGTCCTTCCATCTTGCTGATAAGTCCTTGTGTATGACATACATGTCTATTTTGCATTAGTTAAGTATTTTGTTCTTACGTTTCAGTCATTTTTCTCTTTCATTCTCATCTTTATTACCTAATACCTGAAATATAATATCAAACACTCGAGTAGCACACCATTGGGGTAAAATAAATGATATATAGTATGAGTACTATGTATGATATGCTACTAATCCGTCGACTCTGGGTATCCCAAAGGACAAGAGTTCCTGGCACCTTACCGAACACACATTACCATCTTTTAGAATTCCAGTCAAGCTCACCCCAACGGAAGGAAGAGTTGTTCAATAGTATGTACTCCTCCTTAAGGAATGTCATCAAGAGGGTGTTTGGGGTGTTGAAGAAGAGATGACGTATGCCGAATATGATGCCCTCTGCTTGCTCGAGGACCAAGCGATGTTTGTAGCGACTGAAATATCGTTGCATAACTTCATCATTGATATCACAACAACAACGAGCTAAATATGGAGTTCGATAACAACAACAAAGTGCCCATCAATACCAATAACGGTGGAGGTTAATATATAGGAGGAGACGATAACAGTATGGTTGTAGTCCGCAATTGCATTCGAGATGCGATTGCAATTAATAGAAGGTTGTAATGTTTTGTTTATTTTGTTTTGTGACCTTTCATTACTTCTTACGTGGAAAGGCATGGAAGTTGGTCATGTGTGGAAATCGTTTAACTTTAATGTGAATTCTTGCACTTTCTTAACAAAGTTGTGGAATAGTAATCCTTCAAGATGATATTGTAACTTATGCTAAATCTATATATCATTCATGTTAGTGCTTACCTTAGCTTTATTTTATTGTCAATATTGACTTTTTGAATTTTTGGTCATGGTATGCGCTTGAAGAAATGGGAACACCTACGTCATTGGCCGATGAAGAATATTGGATGGTAGAGTTACAACTCCACCACTTTCCACCATCATTGTCAAATTCGGAGGCTACAAACATTGACACGCATTCTGTCCAACAATGCAATAGTCAATTAGGTTTGTTGAAAAATACTTCTTCTGAATCTCCACAACTCACGCATCTTCAAGACATTGGGGGTCCTAGCTATGATGCAAAAACAACTAAGAAGAAAGTGACGACAACACCCTAGAGAAACAAGGCTCGTTGGTCATCTTCCCACCACAGGACTTAGGTTATGTTGTGCTTAGATGAGGTTTGTGTTGGATTTTGTCCCATACTTATGTATATAATATTTTATACGTGCAAACAAGATCATTTTTCATATTTTTCAATAATTTTATATATACAACTTCATAATTGTATTTCAATATATATTTTGTATACTATTGAAATACATAAGTAGACCATACCTAAAGTATTATCAAATCCTTTTAATTTCCGGAAGTTGTGTCGCACTCGGATTGCCTCGGAATTTCCTCCAAGTATTCACCAAACTCTAAATAAGATTAGAGAGATTGAAGCTAGTCAATCTATCTCTAATGTTAGGTTAGAATCTGGCTAATAATCCATTTTGCTCCAAGAATTTAATCTCTAGGAATTAACTAAGATAATTTTCGGATGGAATGATGGAGAAAAGGAGAGGAGAGAATTTTTGTATTAATCTTAACAAGGAAGGGAGAAGAGACCTACTTATATGGCATCCTCAAACCCACATCATGTGCAAACCACTTGCACATGATCCCTTGTTAATCTCTCATCTAAACCACATCATGCGCAAATCACTTACACATGTTCCCTTGTTAATCTCTCCTCTAAACCACATCATGTGCAAATCACTTTTCACATGATCTCTTGTTTATTACTTCTCTCATCCAATCATATTTTGACACATCATCATCCCATAACCATCTTTGACCAAATTAGATTTGAATCCAACAAAATTTGATCTTTGGGGTTTTAACAAATTCATATGTTATAATGTCGCGGATCACATTATATTATGTAATATATTATCATATATAATGTCAAAATATCATACCTCATAATATATACATCTCATACAAAATTATTTATTCTAACCATGTTGTTATCACGACATAATAATTTTGTTACTTTACCACATGTGTATCATTTCATATCATATGAAATTCAACACATCATATAAAACACAAAATTAGATTTCTTGTTTTTCAGTTTTGTGGTGTGACCTATAGGAGGATCTAAGTTACGTTGACAATGATATAAAACACTTTATACTATAAGCGGTATCTAGCTACACATTATACTTACTCAAATAACAAAGATGTTTTGTTCACTCAAACTAACATGATCCATTTAGTGATATAAGGAATATCACTTGTGTCTATCCCTTATCTCATGATACTAAGAATATTATACATAGTAGAAATACGTCATCTTTGTATCATATATTCATTTCCTGATTTCTTAAGCAAATTATAAATATGTAACTATACACAAATTACATTGTGCACATTATAATTTAGCTTTATCAAGGGGCCCATTAGTCTTATCACTCAAGTCAAAATGGGCAATGACAATCTTTCGACATATCACATTTTCCGTCACAAGTTATGTATAACCAACTAATACATTTATCATTATAAACAATGATAGATTTTGCTAATAATCAAATCATACACTCCTTATGTGCAAAGATATAGGTCTCATGTCTTAGGATTCAAAGACAATTAAAATATTAATGACACAAGTACAAATTCATAATATTTCATTTATTAGATCTATTCAATATATGAAAGAAAACATTTCCTATTTCATATACTCATTTTATTAAATACTTTTAGAGCTACAATATCCTTTTAACCAACATGTCAATCTTATATCGGTAATTAATGTTCCATTTTAATCACCACAACTGTGAATTTATTTTGATTTATGTAAATCATTATTTTTTAGAGCTCTACGGTTAAGGACCAAAAGTTTATTCCTTAACACTTCTAAAAGACGAATACATTAATCATGGAACAAAATGTTTATACATTCAATTCATAATAAAAGACATGTAAAATAATACTTTTAGAACACATATTCCTTTCAGTTCGTGCCGACAACAAGGTTGACAATGTACTAACAAGTACCGATAAGAAAAGGTTATAACAAATTTTCTTTTGATTAACTGACATGCAATACACTAGAACGCAACACAAGAATCACTGGGATAAAACCAAAAATGCATAGCTCAATTGGCAATGGTTGAAGAAGCAAAGAGGAATTGGATGGGATGATAAAAAGAAGATGTTCATTGTAGATGACGAATGGTGGACAACCGCCTCTAAGGTTGTACAACAAACTTTGGTTCCTCTTTAATGTTTTGTTGTTGCACATGCTAAGTCATTCAAACCATGACATCTTAATTGTAGAAAAGTGATAAGGTCGAGGTTTAAGAGCCAAGAATTTGAGTTCGAGGATGAACCATGTGTAGTGCAGTGCCCAACTATTTAGGTCCCTAATGCAGCAGCTGCAATGGCTTATATGTTATCATTTCTCAATTACTGCATATTTCTCAAAGATTGTTATGTTTTAGGTGCCCTGATATTCTCATATTAAATTCAGCATTTCAAATGCTACCACCTTCATTATTTTACCATATATTTTGTGAGATGGTGTTTGGGCCACGTTGATCCATGTTCTTTGACATTAGAAGTCACAACTCCAGGTAGGGGTGAAGTGCTGAGCTGGAAAAGGTTGTCCAGTCAAAACATAGAATATAGGGATAACATCACCGCTACTCCTACACTTTTTGTCTTCTAGATATACCAAGTGGACTTCAAGTGTAGAATATACTGGACCTAATATTAGTCTAGTGGGGTGAATAGACTAATTAAGAATGCTTAACAAATTGTGTCAACTTAAAAACTAAAGCAATTTTAATGTGAAGAAAAGAAATGCAAACCACAACACCGGATGTATATCCAACCACCAGATCCTAGTCATCTCTTACGAATTGCTCTTACTCGAGCAACTTCGTGTCATCCACTAATCTGATCTCCGTTGCGGGCCGAGATCACGCCTTTACACCACAAGCTTCGCGAATACTCTGGCCTAGCTTGGACCACATTCTCACAATCCGAGAAGAGCTTCACACCGGAAACTTAGTACAGCTCTTGAAGACTTTACTTCAACAACTAATCTTGAGCACTTGAAATGAAAGATGCAATCAAAGATGGTGATTTCAGTGAGAAGATGTGAGCACAAGATGTTTAGAGCAAGTATGAGAGTAGTAGTGAGATTTGAGCTTAGAGAAAGATTGGTGACCTTAGAAGTATGTCTCAGCTCTATATATATGCTCTAAACTAATTCTAGTTGTTGGGGTTAAATTAGTATTAAGTTGTGTAAGAAAACACAAGACATGAAATGACAGGACACATTTCTGAACACCAACGGTCGACCAGATTGAGTCAATCGGTCGACTGGTATGTGAAAATAAATATTTCGGTCGAGCAAAGGTACAGACGGTCGGACCAACTGGGCTAAAACTTAAGTGATCCGTCAAACGAAATGGATCAAGTGTTCGACCGGAAACATCCACTAAGACTGGAGCTGAAAAAGAATCAAGAACCGGTCGTCCGTTAATATAGTTTCGGTCGACTGTTTGGAGTATTTGATTTCAGACAAGACTAAGCAATGGACAATCAGTCGAATAGAATAAATCGAGAGTATGACCGGAAACTTCCAGTAAAACTTGGAGCCGAGAAGTTTCAAGCATCGGTCGACCGTTAAAGGAAGTTCGATCGACCGGAAGACCAAATCTAAAAAGGAGGGTTAGACGAGTATGTGTATACGACCATTGGTATATACGACAAGTTTAACGGTCATATTTATGCAATCGGTCGAACAAACTAAAGTTTCGGTCAACTGGATTAACAAACTAACCATGACACGTGTCAACAAATGATAGGCTAGATGATTTGAATCGGATGAACTCAGTTGTATTGTTGGACAGATAAGAAACAGTCGAATGGTATAAGTATTTCGGTCGACCGATTTAGACTGGGAAACCAAATATAGAGATGGTCGAACGAAAATAAGATTTGGGTCGACCGTTTGAGGAACAAAAGGCTGTCTGAGGCTCTCTGGTGAAATCCGGTCGAACCAGATGATTCTACCGGTCAACCGGTTTGCATAGAAATCTTGTTCTAAGGATTTTAATGTGATTCGACGATTTCCTATTGAAGTCTAAAATAAATGTATTTGAATGTGAGACTTCTATAGGTTTCCTAAGTGTCATGCAATGCAATGAATCATCGATTTCAAGTGTCAAGTTACATTGTAGCCTGTATACATGAAATGTAAACCTATCTACTATTCATTTCTTGTGTTAAGTCAAACTTGATTCCTAAAACGTTAGAGAATACAATATTTGCAAGCAATGATATTAAGAAAATACATGTGTTTATTGATATGTTAGTCAATCATCAAAACGGATTAGTAATTATTAGCCAAAAAACCAACACCAAGTTCAAATCATGTCCTGGAGCTTCACAATTTTTGGCATATTATCGCTTGAAAATTTAGTATTAAGTGTTTATCAAATAAAGGTCTTTATAACATATTATGGAACTTATCAATACATCTCTCATTATCTTTCACTTACTTGATTGGATTTTAAAGAGATTGTAATCAACCCACATTTAACACTAAGTAATAAGTAATATGTATTGTGGTGCAGAACCAAAGTATAAAAATGATCCAAAACCAAAGTATTTAGAGAACCAAAGTATATCATGATTCATGAGGCATAGTATCACAATGATGCAAAACCAAAGTATTTAGAGAATCACATTATATCATGATTCATGAGTCATAGTATCACAAACCAAGCATTATAGAGAACCAAGTAACATCATCAATAAAAATGATGTAGCACCAAAGTATTTAAAGAATCACATTATATCATGATTCATGAGTCATAGTATCACAAACGAAGCATTATAAAGAACCAAACCAAGCATGCATACCAGCACTTGTAAAGATGAAACTCAAATTGTTACTCGAGTGTTGTCTGAAATGCTTAACACATGAACTGGGTTTGGGGCGGGTTGTTGCCTCCTATTTGACACATTTCACAAACCTCTCAACGATGTGCTCCACAACTTCCGCCACCATTCCTAAGAGGGCCTTCTCAAGGCGCTCGTCAAGGTGAGCTACGATACCACCAACCGTGGCGACGACTGACTCTTCAGACAACATGTAATGGCAACGAGTATCATCTAGCTGATACACAAAATACCAACAATAACTACACCCATCTACTAATCACAGTGAGAAAAGACATATAACATATGAAAAGGAACTTCAAATCAAGTATTATAACTCACCAAATCACAAAAGTTGGTGACCCAAGGAAGTAAAATAAGGTTAAAATAGTAATTCTTTTTGTATTGAAATCTGGTTACCTAAACAGAAATAAAAATACAAAATTGATTCTACAAGGAAATCAGATTTTCTGGGGAAACGTGTGACCCAAAATCGATTTTCTAAAATCGATGTCCAAAAGGACCCTCAATTTACAAGGCCCCGTTCCAAGATTGCTGATGATCGTGGATGCTAGCTTGATATTCTTTTAAACCGTGGGCTCTGAGGGTAAACGGGTCGTATTTGGGGTTAGTTGGAGATTAATATGAATCCATATGTTTTTGTAGTCTTTTTCACATACCCATCAACCATGATTGTGGAATCTAGCTAACATAAACGACGGTGTTTACAATAATAGACTTAGGGTCCGTTTGGTTGGAGGCGAAGCCAGCTCCTCCACCACCCCGGAGCTGAAGCTCTGAAGGTCCGCTGCTTAAGACCGATCCAAACAAGACGGATTCGGAGGAAATCAGAGGAGCCAACACGAATATCAAGGTGGAATTTTGAAGCTCAGGTGGGTGTGTTTTGAGCGGCTTTGGTTACTGTAGTTGTAATAATTTCGACTTTCGAACTGTACTACTCCTGATCTTTTGATGTAATTCCTCATTTTGTCGCACAATTTTGTTGGAAAAAAGTATGCATGTAGAATATTCATGTGTGTTTTCAAGGTTGCAGTTCAAATGGAAGAAAATACAAAAGTTCAACATGATATTGATTTTTTTAATATATATAGTTTTTTCGATCACATATAGTTTTTTTAATATATCTTTTTATTATTTAACAGAATGATTATAAACATGCAAAAGCTTTGGAAGAAGAAAATTTGTATGGAGACATTTCGGGTATTGTCTTTGGATTTGACATCATCTCATCTACCCACTCTTCTCCCAACCAAACATCTCCACGGGCTCAGGGTGAAGAACAATTTCTTTATCATCATTGCATGAAGCTAGATTCAAGGAGAAACTGGGTACCGGGGAGCTCTAACCAAACACACCCTTAGAAACTTTGTTTTCAAAACTTACGAATTCCACGATACATGAATTTACGGAAGTTAGAGCTTTAACTACACAAGGGGCCCATTAAGGTTAATTTGAGTGGAGATTGACACTTTGGATTTGGGTATGATTCGATGCTTCGTAGGAATTTAACCAAACCTAACATCCAGTATGATGTTAGAAATTCCAAACGAACGCGCGCTCACGCTACTCACTACACTACTGTTTTAATTAATTTTTTAATGTAATCTTATGTTTTTAACACCAAATTAACTCCAAAATGATTCATCAATGATAAGACTAGGACTATCAATTTTACACGAAACACGGTTACACGACACAAACTCAGCGGATATGGATTGAGAATTTGAACACGATTAATAAATGAGTTGGATATGACAACACGGTTATTAAATGTGTTGGATATGGATTTCTGCTGCAAAAACGATTAACACACGACAAAACACGATAAGTAATCATGTAATTAGGTACACGATTACGAATACTACATAATTAATACACGACTAATACCGACAAGTCTATAAGTAATATATAAGTTATAAATTATAATGAGCGGGTGGTGTGCAATCTTGCAATCCAGTATTCGTGTAACAAATGGAACTAATTATGTATGGATTATTGTTTAATGGTGTAAACGGTAGTCGTGTTAAACGTGTACACGAAGTAACCCGTTTAATAATCGTGTACGGGTTGGATATGGCAATGCGATTATAAACGGATTGGATACGACAATAGTCTAGCAACATGATTATTAAATGGGTCGGATACGACACAACAGCTAGAGCTTATATATATGACTTGACACGACACGATTAGCACACGACACGATTGACAACCCTAGATAAGATGTTAATGTTATATCAAATTTATAATTTTTTAACAATAAATTACTATTAAATAACATTTTTAACCAAAACTTAATTAAAAAATTAATAAAACATTAATTTGGTTTGACCCAGCTCGGTTTTAACCGGAATTGATTCCAATCCAAATTGGTTCGGTTAGATTTTTGATCCTCAGATTTGGTTTATTTCGTTTTCGGTTTGGTCCGGTTCAATTTTATTCCAACTATGATGTTTTTTTATAGTTTGCTCCAATTTGTTAAAAGAGTTGATGTTATTATTTTGAATTAATATTACGATTTTGCTTCTCACTCAGTTCTTTATTAACTATTGTGTTTTTACCTTTTTGATCTATATATTTACCCAACGTCATACGTATTAGTATATGATTTGGAAGAAATTAAATAGAAAAAAATAAATTAAATTTAGACTACGGGTAGAATTTTCAATTCTATAAAAAGATGACAATTTTCGCCAATTTTGTAATGACTTTGATTACAACATAACAAATCATCGCCTAAAACCGTGAAGTGTTACGATTTTTATTTGAAGATGCCAAAACAAGATAGTAACTAGAAGGTTTTTTTTTATTGCATGTCATTTTGAAACATTATATTTCCATTTTTATCATCGTTTTATTGATATTTCTATATGTGTCACCAGAAAAATACTACTACTACTACGTTGATGTTATTAAGTTTTTGAAAAATTATACGATTTTAATTAAATTAATATTTATTTGTTAAAATTATAAATTTTTTCTTAAAAAATCTAATAACTACATTTTTTTATCTCCGTCTCATTTCTCTCCTCTCTCTTTGTCTGTCACATATCTCCTCTTTATTTCCTCTTTCTTCTGTCTGGCTTATCTCTCACTCTTGATTAAATCCTAATATAACTCCAAATCTCCAATAAACTCACCTCCTCCCTCTTCTTAATCTACTCTCTATTTTATCTTCTACCTTCTCTCTCTTCCCTCTCTCCCAACCTCCAACCCAACCCAACCCAACTTCACACTAACGCCTACAAACTCCAACCCAACTCTCGGCCTGGTGGAGGAGCCGTGCTGCTAGTTTCACATACTCATTCCCCATAACCACCTAAACCCAAAACCAAACTCACATACTCATTCCCCAAAACCACCTAAAACCAAACCAAAACCCATCAAAACCAAACATTTCTCAAACAAATAAACACACTTTGTTGAGGACCGTTGAGAGTCTGAGATACCCAATCATTTTAACACTCCCCCTCAAGTTGAGTCTGGAAGAAATTGAAGGAACCCAACTTGTGAAGAATATTGTGGAACTGTTTCTGGTCGAGAGACTTCGTGAAAATATCTGTGAGTCGGTCTTTGCTCTGGACATAGGGAACATCGATTTCTTTGGCTTGAATTTTTTCTCTAATGAAATGACAGACTACTTCTATGTGCTTGGTCCGTTCGTGAAAGACGAGGTTGGAGGCGATATGTCGAGCGGCGTGATTGTCACAATGCATTAGCATAGGCTGAGTGTAGGGAACTTTTATTTCTCTGAGGAGTTGTTTGAGCCAGATTAACTCACTAGTAGTGGATGTCATGGCCCGATATTCTGCTTCAGCACTAGATCTTGTGACAACGTTCTGTTTTTTGCTTTTCCATGTGACCAAGTTTCCTCCCACAAAGGTACAGAACCTTGTTGTGGACTTTCTATCGAAGTTGTCGGCCCAATCTGCATCAGAATAACCAACTATTAAGTTAGAGTTGTTTCTTTTCATCCATATCCCTTGTCCGGGTGTTTTCTTTAAATATCTAAGGATCCTGTCTACGATGTCAAGGTGATGAGTGTGAGGAGCATGCATGAATTGACTTATTAAGCTAACAGCATAAGTTATATCGGGTCTGGTGACAGTGAGATAGATGAGTTTTCCTACTAGTCGTTGGTATTGTCCTATGTCATGAAGAGGTTCCCCATCGGTGGGTCCGACCTTTCGATTGGTCTCAATAGGGGTGTGAGCAGGTTTAGACCCTAACTTACCAGTTTCCTTAAGGAGATCTAGAACATATTTTCTTTGAGATAGGAATAAGCCATTTTTAGAATGTGCAATTTCAATGCCTAAAAAATACTTTAAGATTCCTAGATCTTTGATGTCAAACTTGGTTTTTAGGTAAGATTTTACATAGTTAATCTCAATATTGTTATTTTCAGTGATTATGATGTCATCAACATAAACTAGGACAATAGTGATAAAAGTGTTAGAATGCTTGATAAACATGGATGCATCAGCGGAACATTTTAAAAAACCGAAATGGAGAAGAGAGATTGAGTTTTGCGTACTATGCTCTGGGAGATTGTTTTAATCCGTAAATAGATTTGTTGAGTTTGCATACCTGATTTTGAGACGAATTGTACCCTGGAGGGGGAGTCATGTAGACTTCCTCTTCCAGAGAACCTTGGAGAAAGGCATTTCGTACATCCATTTGATAGAAGTCTCATCCATAATTAACGGCAATAGAAAGAAGGACTCTTACGGTGTTCATTTTAGCTACGGGGGCAAATATTTCTAGGTAATCAAGTCCATAGGTTTGGGTATAACCTTTAGCAACTAGTCTAGCCTTATATCGGTCAATGGAGTCGTTACTATTGTACTTGATTTTGTATATCCATTTACATCCTACAGTTTTGAGTCCAGGTTTAGAGGGGACCATAGTCCAAGTTTGGTTTTTTTGTAAAGCTTCTAGTTCGTCTTTCATTGCTTTTACCCAATTTGGGTTTCTAAGGGCTTCGTGGTAGGAGGTTGGTTCATTATTTTTATCAATTACATTAAAAAACGAACAATAAGAGGGTGTTATGGTACTGTAGGAGATATAATCCTGGATAGGGTAAGTGGTGTTGTAAGTGATAAAATCTTCTAGGTGAGAAGGAGTCTGAGTGGGTCGCGTCGATCTTCTAGTGAGTGCCCTATCTTGATCTTCATTTTGCACATCTTCTGTACCTGTAACCTGTTCGTCGCCCCCGGCTTGAGGAAGAAGATTTTCCTCAAGAGAAGGAGACAGATCAACCATGTCAATGGTAGGGAGAGGAGATGTCTCGCCTGAAGGATTAGAGTTAACATATTAGAGTTACCCAATCATTTTAACAGGTGCTTGAATGGATGGTTTGGTTTTGGGTTTAGGTGGTCGGTGATTCAGGATTCGAATCATTAGACTTGAGGATGTGTTTCTTTGATTTTAATTTGCTTAATTTGTGATTTTTAGATTGATTGGTGCTTGAACGAGTCATTTGGTGGGAGGAAGTTTTGGGCAGAGAAGAGAGAGAAGAGCGAAAAAGAAAGAGAAGATAGAAGTGAGAGTCTGGGAGTAAGAGTGAGAAAGAAAAGAAAAGAGAGCGATAGAAAAGTTAGGATAGTTTTTATAAAAATATGGTTAAATATTAAAAAATTTTATAACTTTGGGATGTTTTGTAAAAGTTACAAATAATAATACTTTTTTTACGTCACAAAGACAATGACATTGCAAGGAAAAACTAACGGACGACAAATCTTAAAAAATAATGGTATGATTAAATGAGTATTGTTTTTGTAGATTTACATGTAGAAATACTGATAGACGAGTGTAATAGAAATATAGTATTTTAAAATGACCTACAAGTAAAAAATAATATTAATCAGAACGAACAAATTACAATTTATCTACGATCGGAAATTCAAATACATCTATGTTCCCTCGCCAAGTCACCATCAAGGGGAACATCTAATTCTCACGAAAAGGTACAGTCTCTGTAATAACCTAATCTAAACACCTAAATTAAACTAAAACTAAACCTAATTAACCTAATTAAGCCTTGATTAGTATAGCATGAGGTGGCTTGTTTGGATTGGAAGATTTGGAGGTGAGTTGAGGATAAGCTTGGTTTCTTCTATAAATAGAGGTGAGGTTAAGGAAAACCGTTTTCTTGGTCATTTTGTTTCTTCAGAGAGGGAGAGAGGTGAATTCGAAGAGGAAGAAGAAGAAGAGGAAGGAGAAGAAGAGAAGGAGAGGAAGTGAAGAAGAAGTGTTGGGTTAGGCTTGCCAAAGCTTGGGAGGCGTCTACAAACTTCTTCAAGGTATGCCAAATCTTCATTATAACTCACTTGTGCCTTGTGAGTGTTGGGGATCGACGTTGGTGTCGAATTCCCCGTCGGAATTCAACCAATTCAGAGGTTGAAGACGACGATCGGTCGACCGGTGCCTGTGGGCAGTCGACCGATCCTATTATTATATTGATGTTTACCCGCGAACGGTCGAACGATGTCTTAGGACGGTCGACCGTTATGCCAGATTTGTGCGGGAAAAAAAGGGTGTTGCTGTTATCGGTCGAACGGGACCACTTAGCCGGTCGACCGAATAACGATGAGAATGGGTCGGTTGGGGATTTTGACTTATTAAACGGTCGAACGTCCTTTACCTTGTTCGACCGATCCATTCGATGCTAAGTCGGTTGGGAGCCTTGACCATCAAAACGGTCGACCGCTCTTTAGCTCTCGGTCGACCGACTGAGCATTTAATTAAGCGGTAGAGTGCTTGTGTTGATTCGGTCGAACTGTATTTCAGTTCCGGTCGACCGAATGAGACTTGGGCAAAATATTGAAGTCCTGTTATCGGTCGAACGGCCCCTTGGTTCGACCGGTCGGATATATATATTATATAAAATTGTATAGCGTAGACCTTCCAAACGGTCGACCGCTAGATGACTTTTGTTCGACCGATTGGTCGGTAATTCGGTTGGCGTGGTTCGACCGGTAGACTTGTTTGTACAGTACTGTGTACTGTGTGGGGGACCGGTCGACCGGTGTGCTTTTAGCGGTCGACCGATCTGCCGCAGGTTGGTGGATTTATCCACACGCGATCTGTCGATGTCAGGTCGACTACCGGCTCCGAGGCGACGGTTGATTACCGGCTTTGAGAGCTACGGATTTCACCTTCGACGAAGGCGTATTATTGTTGTACTTTTTCCTCTCTTACCGAGCGGGGTGTGAGGGATGTGTACCGTAAACCTTGGGCAGTTTGCGAGGGTTTAGCGGTAGGCCGAGGATGTTCCGGCAGGGTGCGCGCTAGGCGACTCTTGGGGGAGCAGTGGCTGTCGTCTGACCCGAGTTGTGTATTCGGCGGGCTGACTCGCTCTTTGGGTGCGGCGTGTACCGGGGGTTCCTTCCTGCACTTTTTGGGAGCAGTGGTGTCGACTGACCCTTGTGAGGCAGCGATGGACTGACTTGACCCTAGTGGCAGGAGTGGTTCAGTGCCGCGGAGGCGGTGAGGGCATTATTGTGGGCCCGAGGCGGATGATCATGTGCATAGCATTGCATTGTCTTTATTTCATTTTTATATTTTTAGGAGGTTTGGTATACGGGGTTCCTGCAGGGAACTCAGGCATGTTTGTTGTTTGCATTTCAGGTAGCGAGCAGGGTTAGAGTTTGAGGTGGTGACCGAGGACGGTGCCCCCGAGATCAGATCCTGTAGTTGTCTGTCTCTTCCTTTTGAGGTGATTACATATTGTATAGCTTTTGTCGTAATCACAGTCAGTTTGTATATTTGACTTCCACGTGGATCATATTTATATTATATATGTTGGTTTGTTTCCCGTGACGTGCCCAGTGTTGACCGTTGACGGTCTTTATTATTGTTTAAATTTTCCGCTGTTTTCGGGTACGTTACAATTTGGTATCAGAGCGTTGATCTCGGCGTACTTGTCCAAAGAAACCACCTTTGAGTTAGGAGTTAGGTCTAGAGGATCATGCATGCACAGATTATATTGATATTGTCTTGTTTCCTTTGGCAGATGCCTCCTAGACGGGGGAAGGCAGTTGCCCATACTCGCGGTAAGAGTGAGACTGCGAGGGATGAGGCTTGGGAGGATGAGCGTCGGACGTTGTTCGATACGGTCGGACGTCTGACAGAGATGCTACAGCAGCAGACGGCACAGACTGGGCAGACGGGGACTGGTGCTATGCATGACCGGTTTATGCGCCAGCATCCGCCTACCTTTCTGGGGCAGTACGACGCAGAGGCTGCGGAGGAGTGGATCTTCACGATGCAGAAGATCTTCAGTGCTATTGGTTGTCCTCCAGAGGCGAGAGTGGGCCTGGCTACATATGTTTTGGGCGGTGCCGCGTCCAACTGGTGGAGGTCCACATCTGCAGTGGTGTTTGCGGACAGAGATGATATAGCCTGGGAGGAGTTCGTTGGCGAGTTCAACGAGCAGTATTTTCCGCAGCATGTCCAGGATGCGAAGAGGGAGGAGTTTCTGAGTCTTCAGCAGGGAGACATGACCTTGGCAGGCTACATCGGGAAGTTCAACGCCCTTGAGCGTTACTGTCCCGAGATGTATGTTACACAGGAGCAGAGGGCTGGGAAGTTCGTCCGGGGGTTCCGGAAGCAGTTGAGGACGAAGGTGCTGACACACATGCCGAGCACGTTGGCCGATGCAGTGAAGAGTGCCTCTGTTCTTGATCGTGACTACAGGGAGAACTACCAGGATGAGAGGAGGCCATCAGGTAGGTTCTCTGGGAGGCCAGGAGGTCAGACTGGAGGGAATCCGGGCAAGAGGCCCCGATACGAGGGAGCAGGAGTTGCAGTACCACGACCTGAGCCTTGTGGTACTTGTGGGAGGTTTCACTCCGGGCCGTGCTTCACCCCCGGAGCGTGTCATGGTTGTGGCCAGATGGGTCACTTTATCAGGAGCTGTCCGAGCCGAGGAGCTGGGCCGAGCCGACCACCGGGTTTACCCGCACCAGGCAGAGGAGGAGGCGGAGGTAGACCACCTTTCCGACCACAGCAGGGACAGCGCACTGGCAGAGTTTTCACCATCCAGGCAGAGGAGGCTCGGGATGGAGGCGCTGTCGTGGAAGGTACACTTCTTGTCGCAGGTTCAGTAGCTAGGGTGTTATTTGATTGTGGCGCGACGCACTCGTTCATCTCAGAGCGATTTGCGGGAGTGTTGGGCTGTACCCTTGCGATGTTGACTGCCACTTTGGAGGTCAGCACACCCCTGGGTCTGGTGGGCACTGTGGGGAGATTTGTCCCCGGCACCACGGTTGTTTCGGGAGATCAGGAGTTTCCGGCAGACCTGGTCTTGCTACCGATGGAGGACTTTGATGTCATACTTGGGATGGATTGGCTGTCCCAATATGATGTTCGAGTCTTGTGCCGAGAAAAGAAGATTTTGATCCCGAGGAAGGGTTTGCCTGATATTCTGATTAGAGGGATCGGAAGCAGAGGGGGTCGCATTATTGTATCTGCTGTGAGAGCTCAGAGACTGTTACAGCAGGGATGTGCAGCATTTCTGGCGACACTTGTGGTTGCGGAGGCAGAGTCTCAGAGGCTAGAGAACATAGAGGTGGTGCAGGAGTTCGCGGATGTTTTTCCAGCGGAGATTCCAGGTTTACCACCACACCGGGAGTTGGAGTTCGGCATTGAGTTGGTAGCCGGCACTACACCACAGTCAAAGGCTCCATACCGGATGGCACCTGCTGAGTTGACAGAGTTGAAGAAGCAGTTGCAGGAGTTGATGGACTCTGGATTTATCAGACCGAGCGTCTCGCCTTGGGGTGCACCAGTTTTGTTTGTGAAGAAGAAGGACGGATCCTTGAGGATGTGCATAGACTACAGGATGCTGAACCAGGTGACGGTGAAGAATAGGTATCCCTTACCTAGGATCGAGGACCTCTTTGACCAGCTGCAGTCAGCGAAGGTTTTCTCGAAGATTGATCTGCGTTCAGGATATCACCAGTTGAGGATCCGAGATGAGGACATCCAGAAGACAACCTTCAGGACGAGATATGGACACTATGAGTTCTTGGTGATGCCATTTGGATTGACGAATGCTCCGGCAGCATTCATGGATCTGATGCACCGGACGTTCAGGCAGTATATTGATATATTTGTGATTGTCTTCGTGGATGACATCTTGATCTATTCACCGGATGTGGAGCAGCACAGAGAGCATCTGAGGATTGTACTCAGCATCTTGAGGGCTCAGCAGTTATATGCTAAGTTCTCAAAGTGCGAGTTTTGGTTGGACAGAGTGGCATTCCTCGGACACATTGTATCGGCAGAAGGGATATCAGTGGATCCGGCGAAGGTAGAGGCAGTGACACAGTGGAGGGCCCCTACGAGCGTGACGGAGATTAGAAGCTTTGTTGGACTGGCGGGTTATTACCGTCGCTTCATCAAAGACTTCTCGAGATTGGCAGCACCACTGACGGCTCTGACGCAGAAGGGAGTCACTTTTGTTTGGTCGCAGAAGTGCGAGGACAGCTTTCAGGAGCTGAAGAGACTGTTGACTACAGCACCAGTTTTATCATTGCCGAGTGGCACGGGTGGATTCGTGATTTATAGCGACGCTTCAGGTGTTGGCTTAGGATGTGTACTTATGCAGCACGGGAGGGTGATCGCATACGCATCCAGACAGCTGAAGGTCCATGAGAGGAATTACCCGACACATGATTTGGAGTTAGCAGCAGTGGTTCATGCACTGAAGACCTGGAGACACTATCTTTATGGTGAGCAGTTCGAGGTGTTTACAGATCATCAGAGTCTGAAGTACCTGTTCTCACAGAAGGAGCTGAACATGAGGCAGCGCAGATGGCTTGAGTTCATTAAGGACTATGACTTCACTATCTCTTACCATCCGGGGAAGGCGAACACAGTTGCAGACGCTTTGAGCCGGAAGGTGGAAGTATCAATAGCAGGCCTATGCATTCAGGAGTGGAGACTGCTAGAGTCCTTGGCAGAGTGGAGGCCATTTGCTGATAGCTCTGAGGGCGCAGTGATTGCCGGATTGAGAGTAGAGCCTCAGACAGTATCAGCAGTGATTCATGCTCAGACTACAGATGAGGAGTTGAGCAGTTTGTTACAGTTAGCTGCCAGAGATGGGTCAGACTTCAGAGTTGGAGTGGATGGAGGTCTGAGATTCAGAGACCGTATCTGGGTGCCGAAGACAGAGGACCTGAGACATGATATCATGGAGGAGGCACACAGATCGAGATATTCCATTCATCCAGGGAGCACCAAGATGTACAAAGACCTGCAGCGGAACTTCTGGTGGCGAGGTATGAAGAAGGACGTTGCAGACTTCGTGTCGAGGTGTTTGGTCTGTCAGCAGGTGAAGATCGAGCACCAGAGACCAGCTGGGCAGATGCAGAGGATTGAGTTGCCCGAGTGGAAGTGGGAGCACGTGACGATGGATTTTGTTACGGGGCTACCGAAGACACGGAGATTCCACGATGCGATTTGGGTTATAGTCGATCGACTGACCAAGTCGGCGCATTTCTTAGCTATTAAGACCACTCTTGCTCTGGAGGGTCTAGCTAAGTTATATATTGAGGAGATTGTTAGACTTCATGGCGTGCCGGTCAGTATCATTTCAGACAGAGATCCCAGATTCACTTCGAGATTTTGGGAGAGTCTACACAGAGCACTGGGGACACGTCTGAAGTTTAGCACAGCTTTCCACCCACAGACAGATGGCCAGTCAGAGCGGACGATACAGACATTGGAGGACATGCTGAGAGCGTGTACACTTGACTGGGCCGGGCATTGGGACGAGCATTTGCCGCTGATAGAGTTCGCCTACAACAACAGCTACCACTCGAGTATTGGGATGGCACCATATGAGGCATTATACGGGAGACCGTGTAGATCGCCGGTATGCTGGAGTGAGGTGGGCGAGAGACAGCTAGTTGGACCTGACATTATCCAGTTGTATTCAGAGAAGGTCGACGTGATTCGGAGACGACTAGCTACGGCGCAGAGCAGGCAGAAGAGTTATGCTGATACGCGGAGGCGTGAGCTGACTTTTGATGTAGGAGATCATGTCTTCCTGAAGATCTCACCTTCCAGAGGTGTGATGAGATTCGGGAAGAAGGGGAAGCTGAGTCCGAGATATGTTGGACCTTTTGAGATATTGGATCGGGTCGGTGAGGTGGCATATAGGATTGCACTACCACCACAGTTCGCAGGACTTCACAACGTCTTCCATGTTTCTATGTTGAGGAAGTACGTGGCCGATCCAGCTTACGTGATAGAGATATCAGTACCGGAGATCCAGCAGGATTTGTCATTAGATGAGAGACCAGTTGAGATTGTGGATCAGATGGTACATCAGCTCAGGAGGAGAGCGATTCCGATGGTGAAGGTCAGGTGGCAGCATCACAGTGTCAGAGAGGCTACCTGGGAGATTGAGGAGGATGTCAGGAAGCAGTATCCAGAGTTATTCCGGTAAGTTACTTGTTTCGAATTTCACGGGCGAAATTCTTTTAAGGAGGGTAGATTGTAATAACCTAATCTAAACACCTAAATTAAACTAAAACTAAACCTAATTAACCTAATTAAGCCTTGATTAGTATAGCATGAGGTGGCTTGTTTGGATTGGAAGATTTGGAGGTGAGTTGAGGATAAGCTTGGTTTCTTCTATAAATAGAGGTGAGGTTAAGGAAAAACGTTTTCTTGGTCATTTTGTTTCTTCAGAGAGGGAGAGAGGTGAATTCGAAGAGGAAGAAGAAGAGGAAGGAGAAGAAGAGAAGGAGAGGAAGTGAAGAAGAAGTGTTGGGTTAGGCTTGCCAAAGCTTGGGAGGCGTCTACAAACTTCTTCAAGGTATGCCAAATCTTCATTATAACTCACTTGTGCCTTGTGAGTGTTGGGGATCGACGTTGGTGTCGAATTCCCCGTCGGAATTCAACCAATTCAGAGGTTGAAGACGACGATCGGTCGACCGGTGCCTGTGGGCAGTCGACCGATCCTATTATTATATTGATGTTTACCCGCGAACGGTCGAACGATGTCTTAGGACGGTCGACCGTTATGCCAGATTTGTGCGGGAAAAAGGGGTGTTGCTGTTATCGGTCGAACGGGACCACTTAGCCGGTCGACCGAATAACGATGAGAATGGGTCGGTTGGGGATTTTGACTTATTAAACGGTCGAACGTCCTTTACCTTGTTCGACCGATCCATTCGATGCTAAGTCGGTTGGGAGCCTTGACCATCAAAACGGTCGACCGCTCTTTAACTCTCGGTCGACCGACTGAGCATTTAATTAAGCGGTAGAGTGCTTGTGTTGATTCGGTCGAACTGTATTTCAGTTCCGGTCGACCGAACGAGACTTGGGCAAAATATTGAAGTCCTGTTATCGGTCGAACGGCCCCTTGGTTCGACCGGTCGGATATATATATTATATAAAATTGTATAGCGTAGACCTTCCAAACGGTCGACCGCTAGATGACTTTTGTTCGACCGATTGGTCGGTAATTCGGTTGGCGTGGTTCGACCGGTAGACTTGTTTGTACAGTACTGTGTACTGTGTGGGGGACCGGTCGACCGGTGTGCTTTTAGCGGTCGACCGATCTGCCGCAGGTTGGTGGATTTATCCACACGCGATCCGTCGATGTCAGGTCGACTACCGGCTCCGAGGCGACGGTTGATTACCGGCTTTGAGAGCTACGGATTTCACCTTCGACGAAGGCGTATTATTGTTGTACTTTTTCCTCTCTTACCGAGCGGGGTGTGAGGGATGTGTACCGTAAACCTTGGGCAGTTTGCGAGAGTTTAGCGGTAGGCCGAGGATGTTCCGGCAGGGTGCGCGCTAGGCGACTCTTGGGGGAGCAGTGGCTGTCGTCTGACCCGAGTTGTGTATTCGGCGGGCTGACTCGCTCTTTGGGTGCGGCGTGTACCGGGGGTTCCTTCCTGCACTTTTTGGGAGCAGTGGTGTCGACTGACCCTTGTGAGGCAGCGATGGACTGACTTGACCCTAGTGGCAGGAGTGGTTCAGTGCCGCGGAGGCGGTGAGGGCATTATTGTGGGCCCGAGGCGGATGATCATGTGCATAGCATTGCATTGTCTTTATTTCCTTTTTATATTTTTAGGAGGTTTGGTATACGGGGTTCCTGCAGGGAACTCAGGCATGTTTGTTGTTTGCATTTCAGGTAGCGAGCAGGGTTAGAGTTTGATGTGGTGACCGAGGACGGTGCCCCCGAGATCAGATCCTGTAGTTGTCTGTCTCTTCCTTTTGAGGTGATTACATATTGTATAGCTTTTGTCGTAATCACAGTCAGTTTGTATATTTGACTTCCACGTGGATCATATTTATATTATATATGTTGGTTTGTTTCCCGTGACGTGCCCAGTGTTGACCGTTGACGGTCTTTATTATTGTTTAAATTTTCCGCTGTTTTCGGGTACGTTACCGTCTCTTCGTGCCCAACAAACATCCGGAAACATAATTATCAAAAATAAACTATCCGGAAATATTCTTCCCATTATGGCAAACTCATCGCTACGAAATAATGACAATAATCAATCCCACCTTCTAATATCATCTTCTTGCCTCCTCTTCTCGCTACACAAACAAGTGTGTGTGGTCAAATTCTTATTCTAACCCTTCTCTCTCTATCTGTCTCTCAACATGAAGAAGCAAAGCCAAAAATCAAATGAGAACTTATTGCGTCGAATGCCACAACAACCATCCAACCAAACCACTTGCTCTTATTGCAACAAAGTATTTAGTAGCATGCAAGCACTAGGTGGCCATCTCACTGCCCATAGGAAGGAGATTGATGCGATGAGAAGAGAGCACAAGTCCTTTCTCGATGGTACTGATCTCACCCTTGCCCCTCCTTCCTCTGGTCGAGACAACGCTGGTGGCTCGAGCTCCGGGGAGTTGGATCTCTCTTTGAAACTTTAGTTCGTTGCACTGGAATGTTTAACCTTTTGGCGATGGATATTATCGTCTGTCGCATATATTGCGGAATTTTTCTGCCAACCTTGTGGTTTAATTTGCGTGTTTTTTTAGAGATATTTCATATGTTTAGTCTCATGTATGAGTTTTCTCACCTTGTGATGTGATACTCATTTGTGGGTGTCGACTAAATAAGATCATGAGTGAGGTACCACTTTTTTTGTAAGTTTTTCTCTACTTTTTAAATAAGTAATAGGATGGCAGAGTATTTTTTTGGGTGTAATTCCTAATCTTTGTTCCAAGATTAGTGATCTAACATTGATTTAGATCATGCTTTAGATATGTTATTGAAGAAATGATATTTAGCGTACATCGATGCTTCTTTGCGAGTTGGTTGCCAATTTTCATCTCATTTTCCGTTGAGAATATTTGGAAAAAAAATAAAAGATGAATACAGATATCAAATATGCTCTTATTGCATCTTGCAGTAAAAGTATCTTGCAATATTTTTTATATAAAATATTTTGAATATTTCTTTGTACTTTTTGCTTTATTCTAAATCAAATGCATGCATTTATCTTTGGGAGTATTAATTTCATGGGGGGCAATTAGTGCTAATTTTCAAATTAGATAATATAGAAGTTGTTGATTCAACTGGGGATGCTATATCTGTTATGATTTAATTGACATATGTATGTGACAGTAGTCTATACTCGATAAGCAACAGTGGATAAAAATAAAAGTTGTTTTAAAAATATTTTCTTAATGGAAGTAGTTGATAAAAATGATAAGTTTCCAATCCGGTTACTGGATGCGGGTCACATAGAAACCACCCGCTATCTATCGTTACAACTTTGGGCCCAACAAGCTAGGTGGGCTGATATCTCTAACGAATTACAGATTTCATTTATACATAACCTCACTCAAATAGGATCAAGTTCTAGTGAGTTCAAGACTCATCAAATTTAGTTTAAGCCCCCTACAATCTCACCATTAGATCTTATTTAGAGTTAATCTCACAATTCATTAGCATAACCATTTTTTCTTAATCTACCTTACAATTTGAAATGAGTGGTGGATATTGTGGAGGCTTAATTTAGAAAAATTAAGCTTTAGGCTCACTAGAGAATTCTTGCACTCAAATAACATAATTAAATGCCAACTAAACATCTAAAAAATAACAGTCCTCAAAGTGAATAAATATTGTGCACTCCCAGTAGTGTTTGACCGAGTGGTTTGGTTAAGAGATCAGCCGAATGTTTTTTTGATAATGGTTCGTTGGCATTAAAAGTAGAGATAACGAGAGGTTGCAAACACAACTTCTCTAGCTCAACATACCATATTAAGCAAATACAACTCCAAAATGCTGGACCTCGTGTACTAACCATCCTTTTGGTAGGAGGAAATTACAAAAACAACCGAATATCTATTATCCGAGTTGAAACTTTCCTTGATGATCCTTTGCTATCAGATATCCGTCGTCGATAAGGAGGTAGGATCACGAGGGATGATTACGGTTTCCTAAAAGATCCTGGGACGCTCCACTCTCACTGCCTCTTCCTCCTCCTTGCGTTGCTACACTTCCAACTCAAATTCCTTCATCCTTGCAAGTTGCTGAATGCGTTCAATTTCACTCTTGGATGAGTCTCCTGGTGTGTTCACCTCTTGAGAGTTTGTCCCTGGGACTGCATGAGGAGAAATGTGGTGGTGCTAGGTAAAAAGGGCACTTACATAGATTAAAAAGGACACACCACTAAAATAAAAAGGTAAACAATTAAATTAAAAAGGACAAACCCATTTGGTAAAAAGGCCACACACATAGATTAAAAGATACACACCTAAAATGAAAAGGAGAAACTCAAGTCTTAAAACGCAATGACTTACTTGTAATATGGCAACACACTCATCGACGTTCCCCTTCTTGGGCTCATAGTTACCGGACGATCTCATTTCCTGTAGATCCCTGCTAGCTTTCTCCAACCCTGTCATAAGGGCTTCGTGAACCGCATTTGCCCACGTGTACTTGTGGAGGCGTTTGAGGTCAGCCAGATAATCCATGAACCAAACTTTTGTTCGAAGCGTGTCATCATAAAACAAAAAATAATTGAAGATGTAACAAATGAGGAGTCAGTCGTACTCCTCATGCTCCCTCATATAACCGTAGCCAACATTGAGCATGGAGTTGAGCGTTGTTAAGGCTCTCCCCTGCTCGCGTTGTGACTTTTGTGGGTTGCATTTGTGTTGTCTTGCCACTGAGTTTTAGGCACAAAATTAGGCAACGTCTTCTGCTGTAAAGTGTACTACCCCATAGTAGATCTTCAACCATACCTCCTTTGCGTCATAGTGTTCCGTGAACCAGTCGACAATGTTGTTATCAACTGGGACGTTAGTGAGGTCCAAGAAGTGACTGAAGGGCGAATACGTCCTTCTCAACGTCCGCAGTCTTCGCCAACTGCTTCTGAATCGATGTCCATGCGCATTTCGACGGCTGGAACTAGTGGGTAGACACCTAAGAAGACACAAAAACCAACTTCATCTTGTTCGTAAAATCAAACTCACGAGGAAACAACGGTTACAAGGACAAACCTGATGCACCACCACATTGCTAGAGGAAGCACGACGCGGAGAATCCATTTGGTCGACGGGGAAAGGTGGAAGAAAAAGGAGCCATGAACGGCCGACGGGATTCTGAAAAAGGAAGAAGATACACAGGGAGAAATGGTTAGGGCTTTTTGGCGTTCTATTATTTTCCTCCTCGATTTCTGAACAAATGCCGGTTTGGTGTCTTTTCGCGGTCTTATCTCTGTGGTGGAAAATGAATCATCGCACGCAAAGAAACCAGCAATTGTTTATTTTTAGGAAAAAAGGCACGCTGTTGGGGAATGACGTGGAGTGATGACTGGTCGCTGTCTGGACAACATGTCAGCAGCGTCACAGGCGCCTACGTCCGTGTATAAGAACCCAATCCCAATCTCTCTCTCTTTCTACTTGTTTTGGGTCTTTTTCCCAAACACCACCTTCCATCTCCTCCGTCCACCCATCTGGGTGGTGTGGCGGGGGTAAAAGACCCCAGTATTGTTGATTTTGGAAATGTTTGGGATTTGTGTTGGGTGAAGAGAAAAAGGTAGAACAGAAAGAAAATGAATAATATTTATAATATTATTCAGGGAAGATTTCATAAAATTCATGGATGTAAATTGAATAAATATGTTTGTTTGGGTTTGGATGGATGAGCGTCATCAATGTTGGTGGACCGTGGACACCACCTCACATTATCAATGTTGGTGTGATTCTGGCCATGGCCACTGATGTATCAAGAATCATATGTGATTCAAGGGTTTAGGGGTGAGCATTCGGTCCGGACCGAATTCCTAAGGACCGAATCAGACCGAATCAGACCGAATTCCTAAGGACCGAATCAGATCGAATTCCTAAGGGTCAAAAACCAAAAATTTTTAAATAAAAAAAAGACCGGACCGGACCAAAAATTTAAAATTCTCCGGACCAAAACCCAGACCGGACCGAAACAAAACTCTCCGGACCGAACCCGGACCGACCGGTCCGGGTTTTGCTCAGCCCTACAAGGGTTTATTTCAGCAACCTTCTCTAAGGCTTTAACAGTACCTAAATAAATGGTGGGAACTATTTTAATTATCAGAATAGACGCCGTAAAGAATGGCCACAGGATGAAATATAGCGAGGAAGAAAATTATGAAGTTTAATCTGTAACGTTCTTTTACATTTTTTAGTGTAAATCTTACGTTTTTTTTGGCAAATACATGGGAGCTCAAAGGGTAGAAGCAATTTCTTCACTGTTTTGATGAACCTTTTTTTCTTCAGATTAGACCATCTGATTAATAGTCTAATACCCGGAATATTTTCTTAAAAAATGATTCCTCGTCTATTTTTGATGAATTTCTTCTGATTACAGTAACACACAATCAGCTAATCTATCCTTCCCTATTCATCCGTCCTAATACATCTCTTCTTCCCATTTTACACCTTATTTCGACTCCCTTGTAGCTATGTAACCTATCCTCTTTAAAAACCTTATTTTTCCTAATATGAAACCACCCATGGGAAATCATTAATGACGTTATTGTTCATAACATAAAAAAATAGTATATTATGGTAGATTAACTACCGACTATGGTATAATACTAATGTAATCCAATGTACCAAGATTGTATAGTTATATAATGTTTGTAATGGATGTAAGGTAATACCTATTGCAACTTATTTATTAACTCAACTTTAATGGAAAAAATCAAAATAAATATTGCATAATATTGAATTTCGTTTTCTTGTAAAATTTTGTCCTCCTCGAAGACAGACAAGAGCAAATTAATTTGTCCTTCATGTAAAATACATGAAATATTTTCTTACGAAAAAAATTTAAATCTAATAACAACTTTCTAGTATCCTAAATATAAATATGAAATTACATATTTTGGCCGACTTTCCGTTCAAACGTTAACACAGGCAACATGACATCACGTGGTTCAGGTGAACTGGATCTATTTGTAGTCATGTGGCTAGAGGAATAATATTCTTAATTGGTCTTATTCTGAATATATCTAAGTTCTGATTTCAATACTAATAGTAGTAAATTCCTTTTTCCTAAAATAAGTCCACTTACCCTAGAACATAGTTTTTTTGGGGACAAAGAAAGAACAATAATAATACAGAATTGTCTTCAAATATAAGATATGTCTGCTTGAATTTATGCGTTTGCTTGTTCATCGTATTGAATTTTTTGGTTGGGAATTGTTAACTTTAATTTCTGAAAGAAAAAAGGATAATTACAATTTGCCCATTTTCACTTATACCTTGATTTCACTTTGCATTCCTTATTTTCAAAATGTTAAAACATCGTTCTTCACTTGTCAATGTGTTTTGACTTTACCATTGCATGTCGATTGGTTGACTATTATGTGGTGATAATTAAAAAATATCATTGATCTTTATAAATCTACACATTTCTTTATGAATTTCGTTCTCTCAAACACAAAACAATTTTTTATTTATGGACATTTAAACTTAACAAAATCACAGTAATAGAGTACAAACATCCAATGAACTCCAAAAAGCAAGAAATGACGTAAATGTATACAATATTGCCATGATTAAGAAAACTCTTGAGTTTTCATCTTTAGTAATTAAATAAATTAACATAATATTGATGGAAGAGGGTAAAGTGATAAAGATCCAAAAGTGAGGGGATGTTTTTGCATTTTAGAAGTGAAAGCTGTAAAGTGAAATTGATGTATAAGTAAGGAAGTGAACTGTAATTTTCCCGAGAAAAAAAAACTATGGCAGCACAAGAGAACTCTGAGACTGACAGGACACTCTTCGGCCTTCACAGTTCAAAATGTTAGATCAATTTAATATCAAAAGGTGGGCTTTAGAATAAGAATAAATATTATTTTCTAAGAAACTTATTTTTTGTTAGGTTTATCTCATCAAATGTTACGTTGTCTCGAAATCTTCATGTGTTCCACGTAAATGAAAATCCCCTTAACCCGAAATGAAACATTAGTGATATTTTTTTATATAATTAGTAGAGTTAATTTTAATCAAAATGGATTTTCGTAATATTTGACATTCCCAAAATTTACCAGAAATAATACTATTCCCAAGAAACAAATAAACACAGCTATAATTAATTAATAATATAAGAAACCACCGAAAACGCATTAACCACTTTTGACTCATTGACTGCCACCCAAAATCTCACTGAACCAAACAAACAAACACTGAATAGAGGAACCAAAAGCAAAACCCAAAAAACTCCAAACCAGAAGACCCAAACCCTCCAGATCCGTCCCTTTCCTCTTCGGATTCTTCCTCTCCGACGCAATGCCGACCTCCACGTTGGCTCTGGAGGTCGCCGTCTGCGTCCTTGTTCTCCTCTTCTGCTCCGGCCGTGTTCTCGCGAGGAAACCCGCGAGTAAGCGGGTCTGGAAGACTCTCGACGGTAATACCGCTCGCGCTTTCCTCCGATTCGGGTTGGTTTGGCAAATAATTATGAATATGTTGGAAAATAACAATTCTGTGATGAGTTTGCGGAGTTTGGAGTCGGAATTTGTTGGATTTAGCGTGGACATTTTATGAGTGGAGTTTTGTGGTGATTTTGAGTTCTTTGGAGTTGACGATGTTTGTGGAATCTCGAGATCTTATTTTGAAAAGTAGGGGTTTCTGTTTGAAACTCATAATGTGGGGTTTCTGAGACGAAGTTTGTGGAAAGTTTTGCGGATGTTGAGTTATAAAGTTTTCGGAAGTCGGTAGGAAATATTGTTCTGAAAAGTTGGGCTTTAGCATGTAAAAAAAAGGTGTTTAGTGTTCTTTTTGTGAGCATGTAAGTTTTTTAGTGTTTTTTTTGGAAGCTTGTGAGTTATATGTAGTAGTCCATCTTGTGAAATCTCAGAAATATTGGTTGGCAGAGTAGGATGTTGGTGTTAGCATGTGAAAGGGTATCTTTTACTTATGTTGGCAAGCATGGAATTTTTTTTTAGTGTTTTCTTTCTTTTTAGGTTTCGGATTCGGGATTTCTGGAACTCTTAACTGGTAAGTTTTACAAATGTCTTAATGGTAAAAAAAAAGTTTTAAAACTGTTGAGTTTCGTTGTGCCTCTTTAAGTTCTTCAAAGTTGCTAATCTTTGTGAAATCTCGAATTGTTGTTAGGATAGGTAGAATTTCAGCATGGAAGGTGTTTGTTTTGTCCGTAAGCGTGGAAGGATTTCTAGTGTTTCTTTTCTTTCTGAGACTTTTAATGTCGGATTTCTGGAATCAAAATTCGGAAGTTTTGTGTTTTTAATTTCTTCAAAGTAGCTAATCATCGTGAATCTTCAATTTTGTTGTTGATGGAAAAACAGCATTTTGTAGCTGCTTTTTTGGATACTGACTGTGATTTAGCTCCCGTTTAACAGGAAATGATCCGGCTGTGATAGCAAGAGGTGGCTTTTCGGGACTTTTACCTGATTCCAGCCAGTATGCCTATTCGGTTGCTCTCACAACCAGTGTTCCTGATGTGATTTTGTGGTGTGATGTAAAACTGACAAAAGATGGAGTTGGTGTCTGCTTGCCCTATCTAACAATGGATAATGGCACTGATATAAAAAATGTTTATCCAAATGGTGAAAAGGCTTATCGAGTTAATGGTGTGCCTGTATCGGGATACTTTCCTGTGGATTTTACGCTTGATCAACTGAACAAAGTCTCTCGTAAGTTGAAATCTGTTGAGCGTTTTTGTCTACCTAATATAGATTTGTGCTTCAATTTAGAAATACATCCACTCTTTCATGAATTCTGCTTGTTTGTATTTTGTTCTTATGTGGGCTATTAGTAGTTTTTACACAGCCAGCTGTCCTGTCATGTTTCCAAAACATTCTTTTTGTCAGTAAGCATTCTCAAGTACACCTTGTATAAAGCAAATGTTGTTGTGGTACCTAAAGTCAGGTAAATGCCTTTTACAATTCCATGAATGGAATCAACTAAATTCCTTGCCACTGAAGAAGTCCTGGTGGTCAAGATCATGAAGAACCTTAATCACCGGTGCATCAAAAGAGTGCCTACAAGGCTACAATTGATGTCTAGTGAGATCAAGTTCTAGCCCTAAGCAGTAGTGAGATAATCAGCTTGAAGTCTAGAGTGTCTACAATTCATGTGTTAACTAAATATGGTCAATTGGGTTCTTTGAATTTTTTACCGACAAAAAAGTTTCTTTGATTTTCTTTTAGTAACGGTTTTAATTGGTATATATATGTATCATATGAATTGAAATAGTAGTCATTTCCATTTTCCAACGGGAAGGTTGTTGTATCTAGGTAATTTTTCCTTTCGGTGCTGGTCAAAATGCAAATAGCCTAATAAGTTTTCTGATAATTTTTATCAGTGGTTCAAAGCATTTTCTCTAGAACTTCTGACTTTGATAGCCTGCTACCTATTCTTTCCGTGGAAGATTTGGAAGCAATGAAGCCACCGGGTCTCTGGTTGAACATTCAGGTGAATCTTTGTGGTACTTATTCCTACATGACCTCTTGTGAATTTTTTGGTGTCCCTAGATGATTTTTCTTCTTCTTCTTTTGCATGGTATGGATAAATTCTGGATTTTAAATATTTCCATTGCGTAGTATTTTACAAAATACAAAGTATCTTTGAGAAATTAGGCATTAGCCATGTGGATGCATAACTAGCAGTACTTTATTTATTCTTGATTGATTCTCTATATTTGCATTTGGCAGCATGACATGTTTTACAGCCAGCATAACTTGAGCATGAAAAGTTATGTAAGTTCGCTTTCAAGGGATATTGCTATTGACTACATATCATCACCGGAAGTGGCCTTTCTCAGTAGCATCGTTGGGCAATCTAAAGCAGTAAAGGCAAAGCTTATATTTCGTTTTCTTAGTGAAGACATGTTTGAACCATCTACAAACCAAACCTATGGTTCACTTTTGAAGAATTTGACATTTGTTAAGACGTTTGCTTCTGGAATTCTCATTCCCAAGAGTTATATTTGGCCTGTAACTGCTGATCTCTACCTAAAACCGTATAACTCTGTCGTCTTGGATGCTCATAAGATGGGACTAGAAGTTTTTGCATCGGACTTTGCAAATGATGCACCTTTTGCCTATAACTATAGTTATAACCCAGTTGCTGAGTATTTATCCTTTGTTGACAATGGTGATTTTTCTGTTGATGGAGTTCTGTCAGACTTCCCTATAACTGCATCAGCGGCTATAAGTAAGAATCTTTCTAATGAGATGTATTTATGCTTTATCTCTTTTAAGTTTATGAACCTTGCTAATGCATGGAATATCTTGTTCTATCTCAGATTGCTTTTCTCAGTTAAACAAAAATAGTTCTGTAAGTGGTAAGCTTCCTAACATTTTCAAATTTCAGCATCATCTGTCTTTTTCTAACCCTATATGTCAAAGTCCTGAAACACATAAACTCTCTTAATCCTTCATTCTTCTTCAGGAAACCCAATAATAATCTCTCACAATGGGGCTAGTGGCGTATTTCCTGGCTCCACTGACTTGGCTTATAAACAAGCTATTGATGATGGAGCAGATGTTATTGACTGTTCTGTTCAAGTTACTAGAGATGGTGTGCTTATATGCTTTGGTTCTGCAAATCTCATAGAAGGCACCACTGTTACCACATCACTTTTTGGTACCCGCTCCAGTGAGATCCCTGAAATCCAGAGTGGAGCTGGAATTTTTACATTCAATCTCACATGGAAGGAAATTCAAGATTTGAAACGTATGCTGAATTCTCTTCCATTTACTTTTGTCATCTGGAAACAAATATACCATTTTTCTCTTTCAGAAGTAGCGATGTTGAATTTATCATATGATATTTGGCGGGTACTAGCTTACTAAACAAATGTGGCTGTGTGATTTCTTATTGTTTGTGCATGAGTTAGAAATAATATAGTCCCATAGGCAAAGGTTTCCCTATATTTGGGACTTTTTTGGCTTCATTGAACCTTGGCTCTTGTGTTTGCCAATTTGCCTACATGCCTTTATAAAACAATAACAAGGCCATGAGTTAGGAATAATATAAGTCCCATAGGCAAAGGTTTCCCTGTATTTGTGACTTTTCTGGCTTCATTGAACTGTGGCTCTTATGTTTGCCTACATGCCTTTATAAAACAATAACAGGGCCTTTGATCCCAAACTTGTTAGGGGGTAGGAATAGGATTAAAAACAATAGACATTTACAAATATTATGACCTCCTCTCACCTGAGAAGATTGACATTTTCCATTTTGATATCCACAGCAATGATTATTGAGCCTGTTGAGTCAGAGTATAAATTGATGAGGAATCCTGCAAGCAAAAATTCTGGGAAATTCGTGACACTAGCCGACTTTCTGGCACTGGCTAAAGCAAATAAACTTTCTGGTGTGCTAATAAATATTGAGGTTTGAAATTTCTTTGACATTTTTTGGTTTTGTTGATCTCAGAAATGTCATTTTTATTTTACTAGAATTTACCTTTTCTGGTACATGATATATCTGAAGCTTTTCTCTGTACACAAGCATGAAGTTTGTTCCATGGAAGGTGATGGTGTGTTACCTTTTGACTCTTAAAACAAGTTAAAGCAGTTCTTAGAAAAATTTAGGATAATAAAATTATCATCATACATTACCGGGAATATACTTGACATTAAATTTTATCTGCACTGGTTATCATTTCACCTCTCGTTCAAACTAAACCTTTTCCGATCAACTCGATTTATGAAATATGAAAGAACTTCACATGTTAAATGGAGCAAAAGAAAATTACCTCAGCACTATATCATATTTCTAGTTGCATTAGATATATTGTTGTTGATGAAGTCCTCAAAAGTTCAATATCTTATCTATCATTCTCCTCCCTGCTAATTTGTCATTTCTGTTGTTTCCTTGGTTTTACTTTCGAAGTAGTTGTTATTTAGGACAATAGCTTACATATTTGCAGGGATTTTGCTCATTTTATTTTAACATCAAATTTTTCCGAGCAGCATGCAGCCTTTTTAGCTGAAAGGCTTGGATTTAGTGTAACAGATTCAGTCCTCAAAGTTCTAGGTGACTCTGGATACAATAACCAAATGAGCCAAGAGGTTATGATCCAATCATCCAACAGCTCCGTACTTGTTGCTTTCAAGAAGCACTCCGACTACAAACTCATCTACAATGTTGATGAGGTGATTGGAGACATTGATCCTTCATCGATCAATGATATCAAAAGAGTTGCAGATTCTGTTGCAATCAGGAAAGAATCCATCTTTCCAAAAAATCGGGGCTTTGTCACCAGTCAAACTGATCTTGTACAGAAGCTGCAGTCTGCAAACCTGACTGTCTATGCGCATACATTTATGAACGAGTTTGTCTCTCAGCCTTGGGACTTCTTCTCGGACCCAATTGTGGAGATCAACAATTATATTCAGGGAGCTTCAGTAGATGGGCTGATAACTGATTTCCCAGCTACGTCTAGCTCATACAGAAGTAAGATGCATATTGTTAATTTGCACAGACTATGCTGATGCATTTTGCAATTTGCATTTCAAAACTTGCTTGCATGCTTGTTAATTTCAAAAACACAAAAGCAATATCCTCTGTGGGCATTCCCTAACTCCCCCCTTTGTAAGGGTGGGGCTGACTTGCGCATTGGAGCCTCTTACTTTAGAACTTAAAAAGGACATCCTTAGTTATCTTTCTGGTATTGCTAAGTTGCAGTCCTTAATTTGTTGAATCAGAATGACCAAAACTTTGGGTATGATATAGTGCATGTTCTAAGGATGCTCCTAGCTACAAGAAATGAGTACCAACCGTCTTCTTTGGTATAAAGTATGCCTAAAGCATTTCTCTCTTTCCATTCTTTATGTTCTTACCCATTGTACTTTTTCGGCAATGTAATTTTTCATGATACTCAACCTTTTCTTTAGGCACAAATCAGGCAAATTTATTCAAACAATTTTCACCAGTCAACTTACCTTCATTCTCTTGAATTTTCCCCCTACAGAGAACACTTGTTTGAGAGGCAGCAAAACTCCACCCTACATGCTTCCTGTCCAGCCAGGCGGACTGCTGTTGATTATGTCTGGCCCAGCTAAGCCTCCCGCAATGCCTCCCTTCCCATCACTAACTGAATCGGACGTGCTGGAGCCGCCTCTCCCTTCTGCTTCAACAAAAATGCCATTGAATAATGTGGCGGGGCAAAGTTCTGCTCCTCGTGCCTCAACCTCTGGTGGAGGGCTGTGCACCTCGTCTGCCTCAATCCTTATTCTATTGGCGATGCTCTTCTTGCCTTCTGTTATATTCCGGTAGGTACCGACCTGATGTTGCATTTGTTTAACATAGTCCAGCTCCTTTTAGTGCGGTAAAATTCATGTCATTCCTGTTGTTCTATTTCTACATATATTTATTTTCTTTTCTTGATTTGCTTTCGCTGTAAGATCATGAAGTTTCTCCTGTAACATTGAATTAGCTGATGTATTTGTAGACCGTTTCGTGCGAAATAATTATGCAGCGATTGTTTGTTGACGCCCAGTACTAGGCCTGTACACTTTTCAGGACGGCCCGGTTAAACGGCCCGGAACCGGTTATCCGGTATGTTAACAAATTCGTGAACCAAGGTTTAAGGATTAGTTTAAAGAACTAAAAATTGATCTTTTTATCGGATTTTAACATGTTTCCAACTCAAAATAAATACACATTAGGTAACAGTTTAAGACGACAACTTGTCTCTCAAACTGGGGTGCATGCCAGGAAATTCTGGATTATTAAAAAACATGAACCATAACCACAATAATAACACAATAACTCCGGTAATCTTGTAATTAATTATTGACGTAGATGAGTATTAAAATGCTTAATATGATACTTGCAAAAAAATGCTTACGATGAAAGTTATTGTTGTAGACTTACGAAGTGCCCGGAATGATTTTGTATTTGTTTCCCGGTAATCTTGTAATTAATTATTGACGTAGATGAGTATTAAAATGCTTAATATGATACTTGCAAAAAAATGCTTACGATGAAAGTTATTGTTGTAGACTTGTAGTGCCATGCCAGATTTCTCAGATTTCAAAGTTAATGACTCCGATCCGGTTTCGAAGTAAAACTCAATTCTCACAGTATCAAAATATGTCAATCAATCTCATTTTCTAAACCAAAACTCATTTATTCCCATAAAATAACGCGCGTGATAAACATTTGAAGGAGAACTTTATTAGTTATTCCTTATTCATATCACATCGCAAGAACAACACACCAACCACATTTATTAGTTCCAAGTACTACACCTCCATCCACATAACAGTACCGCACCACTATCGACCTATTCAACAAACCAAACCATTACCCATTTTGACTTACAAAGATTAATTACAATAATCAACCACCAAGTGACCATTGAAGATACCATATATATATATATAATATATGTGTGCGTGCACAACATATATGGTTTAAGGGCACTTGAGTCTGCCGCCGTGGGTGGTCATGCGGGCATAGCAAGTGCCACACATCTCGTGGTTGCCGTACGTCCCCGGCGGCACGCATTTGCACCGGTAGCAGCACGTTCCGCAAGCGCGGTGGCACAGGTTCGGCCTCCGATTGTATCGGCACCTCCGAGCACACTCACTTCCGCAGTCTATATACAATTTTGAATCACAACATGCATAAGCACTTGGTAGCGTGCAGTGAGAAAACGATACAGAAAAAATTAACATGAAATAAAACAAGAGATCGTGGTCTAATTATATGTAGTGATCCATACTAGTTATGGCCAGTTGAGACTGAAATCCACTTATCCGTAATGCAATTACGTCGTTAAAATGCTTGATTTTCAAATTAGGTTGTTGGATGGAACCTTCTGAGATGGATTTCTCACGAGTCACATAGTAATTGTTTGGTACTAGATATAACTTTGTTTGAATTAATTGATTAAATAATAGCTAGGAAAAAGTATACACGAGGCGTCTGATAAATTATTTGGACCATGCCAGTGTAGTTTATTTGTTTATCCCATGAGTAATTGTATAATAATCCAATCTACAACGTAGGATAGGTTAGGGATATTTTATAGTTAGTTGTCTACTTGTCAAACTTCTAATTAATTTGCAAAATCACAACCTTATCTATAAAACTATTACTCGCGGATGGGAACTTGGTTGGTAGGACGTAGGAAATAGCAAGTCAAATAAATGAACAGTTGAACTTCTCTAATATTCACCTTAAGTTTGCCAGTATTGGTAGCATGTATTCCTTTCTTTTACCATTATTTACTCTGGGTAAATAATTTGCTAACGTTTTCCCTCCAAAAAGATTTTCTAGCAACACCTATCGTCCATGTTTATTTACAAACGTGCTAGTCTCTGTATGTTTCAAATTGGAGTTAGAAATTAAGAAACTATAAAAGAATAGTGAAGCTGTGAATGTTTAATATTTGGTTGGTAACTTTTAGAACTCATGTTTTAATCAAATGGAAGATATATAGTAGGTTTCAAACTCAAGACCAATTTATACAAATACTTGGAGGAATTAAACCAAAACCAAAATTAGAATTATACATACTCAGGGGTGCTGATTTGTTAGACGTGACTTGAACATCCTCGGAAGCCTGTCAAGCGATAACAATGAAATCAATATTAGCAAAACGAAATGAAGAGAGATATATACCCCACCACAAACAAATAGGTTTATATCATAATTATATATGTACATACCATGACAGCCTCAAGAAGACGGGCAGCAGCCAACAAAGACACAAGAAGGATTACCACAGAAACCTTAGGAGAAGCCATGACAAATGACAAAAGAAGGCTAGTGATGTCAACTTTAGGAATGATGAAGTTCACAATAGGTAAGGGTGGTATTTATAAGGTGACGAAGACAGGGATAGTGATGAGTAGGTGGTGAAGAGTACAACAGGGAACCTTCGAGTTTAATTAATTATAAAATATGTATTGAAAGTAAAGAGCAACTTAGAAGCAAAAAATAAGACGGCACCAACTTGAAGCTTGGATAGGAATCAATGGGTCTTTAAGTACGTGGCTTGCATTTTGTTTTGTAAAGTTTGACCATGGTGTTTGGTGTAGGTACGTATATGGTGTCATCCAGGTTCCATCTGGAAACACTAGTAGCGTGGTGGGTATTAGGTCACATATATACTTGGGGTGCTAGTGACGTGGAAAGTGATGGAAACTAATTTTCGAAGTCAACCGAAAAGTAAAGCAAAACAGAATCCAGTGGAAAACAGTTTCTCTTTGACTGAAATTTGTTGTTTGTGCATGCGTCGGGAAGTGATTTGGGAAAGGGGGATTTCTGTTGTTTGCTCATAGTTCTTATGTCCACTGCGACGAGTCGGTCCGGGGTCTCACTCACCGGTGAGCGAGCGGCGTTCCACCTCGCCGGTGAGGTGACGGGGGTTGCAAGGGGACAACGCCCCCTGAAAACCAAGCACAATGTAAAAATTCCAACAATTTTGATAAAGAAAACGGACTACCGAACTAGTTTCGGTCGACCGAAATGCGATTTCTCAGAGTGAACGTAAACGGAAGATCGAACTAAGTACGGTCGTCCAACCGGTCATTCCAGTTACGAATTCGGTGGACCGAAATATGTTCGATCGTCCGTTATATTCATTTCGGTGGACCGAATATTTGACGGTCGACCGAAAATTTTTGGTTTCCGTGGCTTTCCGACCTCAAAGTGACGGAAAACTCAAAGAAAATTTTATACATACCACAAAATCCGACGGAATCCATGTTTTCGTGCACAAACAACTCCTTTTCGGAGTCAACCGGAATCCAAATTTCGTTTCCGTCGGATTCCCTCGGAATTCGACTGCACAAACCCCCGTTGAAGTGGTGCCGGTGTTGTAGTTTGTCTTAAGTATTCTTCATAACTTCCCGACGTTGTGAGGAAAAGTGATTATGGAATATTAGAAGAAAATATTTGGCCCCTAAGAATGCCTAATGTAAAACTGGATACCCTATTGTGTTGCATGCATTATGCTCATCGACTAGAATGTTCTCAGGATTAAAGCGACGTCAATCTCCTCGAGAAAAAAAGGTAAAATAAACTCAACAGTGGAGCAAAGCCGATTTGATAAGACTCGTGGACTCATCTCCCAAGCCATACGTGCGGCCAGCCACCATCAAATAAATTATTGTTTTAAAAACACAATATCACGTACATTCTCCAACTTATTCATATTGCATAATATGATTTTAGAAATATGATTTCATATATATCCTTTTCAAATTAATTTTGTGTACCGCTTGCAAAAGTTTGATCATTTGCATCGATCACGACATTTTTAAAACATCTTGCAACAAACAACTAATAGGGTTCCAACAACTTCCTTGGTCTTCAAAAATTGTCTACACGTGTCGGTCTCCCATTAGTTTTGACCTCTAAAATCTTTTATTCTTTAATCAACTCTTTAAATTTTAATCTACTTAGACTTTGATCTTCTTTTGTCATTTCATAATTCAAACACCCACTCCAAGTCGCTGAAACAATCAAACAAAAGGAAGGATCACCAAGAAAGAAATCGCTAATCCAAACAAATCTCTACGGCTTCAACTCTCATAGCTGATAACCACGATTACTAGTCGCAATTGCAAACACTACCTAAGTGGAATGACATTGGATAACTAAATGAAGAAGAAAAATATAATTATGAAGAATAATCACATCTAAAATAATTGAGAAATACTATAATTAATTGTACATTGTTAGATTCATTCGCTCACTCATGTGACTTTGGATGATGGTATCAAAGATGCCTAACAACTGATTAGTTACACTTTTCTAACAAAAACTGAATTGCTAAACATCGCCCTAAAATTACTTAAATCGCTCATTGAATTTACCATTTTGTCATTCTCTCATTTCTACTGCTATAACGCGACATTTTACCCTCCTATCACACATCTCTCTTCATCTTCCTCTTATAATCATAAAAAATAATGTTTTGGAGGTCAGTAATGAGTCAACGGACGCCCCAGTGTACTCGAATCTGGTAAAATATCTAACATCTTTTTCTTAAAAAAATAATAAAAAATTACGGGCGTCCGACGGAGCCGCCCTACGTAGGAGGGGGGGGGGGGGGGGCGTCTGGGTAAGACGCCTCCCCCATTGGGGCGGCGTTTTACCCAGACACCCCGCCCATGGGAAGGGCGTTTGTGTAAGACACCTCTCCCATTGGGGAGGCGTCTTACCCAGACGCCCCTCCTACGTGGGGCCGCTCCGTCGGACGTCCGTAATTTTTTATTATTTTTTTAAAAAGATAATTGATTATAAATTTAGATAATTGTTAAATTAATTAATTAACAAGTTAATAATTACTATATTCGGATGACCGATACCCCTTCGGTACACCGAAAATTCAAAAATTTCCAGATCCAACAATTTCAAAATCCAAAAAATTTCCAGTGGGCGCTGCCCCCTTGCCATCCCCGCCACCTCACCGGCGAGGTGGAATGTCGCTCGCTCACCGGTGAGCGAGACCCCCGAACGACCTGTCGATGTGGTATTTGTATGTCAGGATGTTTCACCACCGGGGGATTTTGGATCTTAAAAAATGTTGGATCTAGACATTTTTTGAATCTTCATCACTTGCAAAAAACTCATTGTAATCCGACTGGTTACCACCGAAAACTTGCAACGAAACGTCAAATAATTTGAGATAACACACCGTATAATTTTAATTTGACAAACAAATTAAAAAAAACGGGACGTCTGACTAAGACGCCTGTAGACGCCTCCACCATGGTTGATGTGTCTTTGCTAGACGCCGCCACGATGGTACATGCGTCTGGCTAAGACGCATGTACGATGGTCGAGGCGTCTGGCTAAGATGCTTGTACCATGGTGGAGGCGTCTTAGCCAGACACCTCCACGATGGTACAGGCGTCTTAGCCAGACGCCCGAGTATGAAAAAAAAATCCGCCTCCGTTACTTTGCCTGATCTAGGTGCTTCGCCAGACATTTTCGTGGTGTTGGTACTAGGAATGTTAGTAAAACTGAGTCAAAAACCTTGTTTAAAGATACGGGACGATATTGATATTAAATATATTGTTAAGGGCAAAAATGTCATTTCAAGGGGCGATTTAAGTAGTTTTGGGGCGACGTTTAGTAGTTCCCAACAAAAATTGACTTGTTGCATCTTATATATTATTATTTTTAATTTACAAGCTTTATAATTAAGGAGATCACAAGTAAAGGTGAACACATTTAATTCGTGACCAGAATATGTAGGAATTCATGACTAGAATATTAGTTTTTTTTGGGTATGTTCACATAAACTCAGTGGGAGTTGTTTTTTCACCACTAAAGTAACTTTAAACTAACCATAAACTAATGAAAGTTATATTGAACTAATCACAAATAATGGTACTAAAAAATAAAATAAAAATTAATTAAAAAATTAAACAGGTCCAAACCTGACCGAGCCTGGGCTGATCTAGTCTTGGTCTGGGGGATTGGGAAAATCAGGTTCCTAATGCAACCTGAGTTTGGATTGGTGTACATCCGTAGTCACAAGTGGAAGGTAGTTATTAACGAACACATAATAAAAAAGTACATTTTCATGAATTGTGTAATGTTAGATCACTTCACTGGATACAACTAGATTTCAAGACAAAATCCTTACTTAAGTAACTTCGCAAGGTGCCCATTGTTGGGTAATTGAATTACAATTTGCCGGCTTGAAATATGATCCCATTTCAGACCATTTAAACTGTCGATCTATGACACCAAGCTTTCCTCAATCTCCTTCAATAATTTGTTGGTTTTAAACCTATTAATCATTTTTTGTGGTTGTTTTGTGAGGAAGCACCTAATAAAACATAAGATTCTAATTCATGTCTAATTTGTACCATATCAATATCAAATTTGTATCACATTTATTACTAAATTGAAAGCGTAAGCCGAAATTTGGACATAACTTTATTATAAATTAAGGATTAATTGTATTTTCATTAGAAAACACACAAAATAACGATGAAAATATTGAAAACTTACAAAGTATTACCAAAAATGGAGGCAAAATGCTACACATTGAAAATTTTAGAGGTGTGTTTGTCATGTTCTAGAGTTCAGGGATAAAATTAAAATTAAACCATAATCCGTGTAAGACATTTGAGATGCATGCAATTTTTCGAGCAAACTGGTGAGTATAAATGAAATAACACGTTTTTTAATATGTATAATTTTGAAAACACATTAAGGATGCTAACTAGGGGTTTGTGACAACCAGCTGTTACGAAGCTGTCCCTCTCCAGCAACCCGTTCCTATCCAGTGTGGCAGTGTTTCAAAACTCGACAAAAGAAAGTTTCCAACCTTCACAGTAAGTCAACTTGTCAATATTCTTTCCATACTCATGGTGGGTTGCTACATTTATGTGTACTCATGTTAACAAATGTCCTAAAGACCAATCACAAAGTCGGGTTTGTTAGTTTAATGTTTATGGACAATAATACAGTCAACAACTCCAAACCAACATTTGTATGGAATATGTTTCATACCTGCCATGGCAAGGAAAATGGGAACTCCAATCCACTCTATGAATCCGGCCAGTCGCTCATCGAGGGTGGCCCCTAGTGGCGGTCCCCCGGGCAATGCCAACCCCAAGAAGAAAGCTCCCATCGTCGCATGGTGTCCGATCAACTCTCCAATGAAACCACAAGTCAAAGTTATTATAATCACAACTAGAAAATATGTATCGTTCAAAGGTTCCCCTTCTGGGCTCCTTCTAACCATCCATACCACCACCGGTCGGGCAACGAAGACAATGAATGAGAGAAAAGCGACGAACGACACGAAAGAGCCAAAGCCATTCATTGGGGTGCTAGCGTGGAGGCCTAGTTGGATGGCGGTGAGGATCGAGGAAGTGATCGTGTTGGTGAACTCCTTAAGGCAAACGAATTAATACAAATACGATAAGATTACTTCATTCTTAATTACCTGCTAATTATATATTATCGAAATGCATGGAACAAGGACATTATCTATTTTTTGTTGCTATAAAAACACAAGTAATTGAAAGTATTGTATAAACTAGCTAGATTAGATTTATTCAATTCAAAGAAGCAATCATACATCGAAACACGTACGCAGGGACATTAAACAACAAAACACTATTAATTAATTGAGACGATGGATTTAATTTGTCTGTCGGGAAAAGTCAATTTTTGTGTAGTACGTATAATAACGTTTTATACATTATGTATCAATCCACAAAATACTTAATGGTTCAAATTCTATCAATAAATGTGTACCCATTGACAACCCTACGTACGTACCTGGAGGAGCGTCCCTGACATGGCAAGGCGACCAAGTTTGGAATTAAGAAGGTGTAGCTCGTCGAGGAGGCAGGCGAGGACAATGTAGGATGTTCGGGCCCAGGTGGAGGAGAGGAGGAGGAGGAAGAGATTCTCATTGAAGGAGGGAACTAGTGTATGTGTGAATACGAGCAAGCGTGTGTGTGTCAAGGGTAGAGAGATTATTGGTAGTTGGTGTATAAGCTAGCTTTTGAAAAGTGGAGGTTGTGTTGTTAAGGAATGATTAGTTCTTTAGTTTGGACGTGTGTGTACATTTTGAACTTTGCCCAACAAAAATACCTTCATTTGGGCCATGGTCTTGTACATAAACGCTGATACAAGCATAGATTTCGTTAAGGAAATTGTCACTTAATATCTATGATAATTAGATGAGTATCTTCAAGTTATCATTCGTCGATATTGAACTATTGGATCGCTAACAATTTTATCATCCAAATATCCAAATATAAAATGTTCCACTTTATCCTCCAGAACCCTTGTTTCAATTTGGTTAACTGAATTAACCTCAGATGAAGTTTGAATTCAAGAAAGCTGTTAGGTGAAATGTTTAAAAATTAAGAGGAAGAAGAGTATTACTAACTCACTGTTCGCGGGAGGAAAAGGTGATCTACTTAATTATGGCTTCGGGAAAATTAATATCTTACGATTCCTTTTTTCTCGTTGTAACCACGTAAGGAAGACCTTGAAGGCTGAAGCTTCTAAAACCTATTTCTGAGAAATTTGATTAGTTTCAAATTTTAGCTTAAAGAAGGTGGTGAAATGATACTATTTAAAAAGTTTGTCATGTAAAGCTATATATATTAGTACAGATTGTGAAAAGACAAGATATATTAATGATCATATATTTGCTACGTAAGAGAAAGTTGTTTAATAGGATTATTGAGGGAGTAAGTTGAGTTGCGTATGGTAATGTTTAAGGCAATGGGCCGCTGTTTTGTGAAATTAAGGCTTATTGGGCTTGTATAACAGCTGTGAGCCTTTGTGTCTCTCAACACCCGAAAACACAATACTACAATCGATTGATTTGCTATTTGATATAATAAGTACTTGTATTTTATGTTTAAAATTGCTACGATAATCGATACCATGAGTGTGAAGATGTCATCAAATCGTTTCGGCATGAACAGTATTCTGAAATGCGGCTGGATGCAGCACAATGCGGGGAAGAAGCGCATCACATCTCCCCGATCGGCTCGCATCCCGCATTTATATAATTTATAATTAATATATCTATATTATATTATTTGCTTATTAAATCGCAAACCTCATACGCACCCGCATCCGTATTTCTGAATAATGTTTGACTTTTAGGGCACCAACACCAGGGGAAAAAGTTCATCAAAAACTTCTTAGGTTCAACATTTTTGTAAAACCCAATAATGTAGACCCTGTATAAGGTTGTTCGTGGGGTGGGTTTGACCCGTCAACCCGCCCCGTGTGGGGTGGGTTGCAGTTCTTTTTTTCACAACCCGCCAACACACGACCCGCCAACCCTTTAGTTTAAACGAGGCGGGTTGCGGTTGAAGGTTAATCCGCCCCGCTAACCCGCCAAGCTATATTTAAATATATAAATATACATTATAAATATATTATTTAAAAATTTAAGATTGCATTAGTCTCCTCATGCATAAATATGAGATTTTTTCTATGCAAATCGGTGAAAACATAAGCGAAATGAACACTCGCTTCACCGATATTACTAACTCTCTTTTGGTTCTTGGAAGAAGATTAAATGAAGGAGAGATGACAAGGAAATTCCTCCGGTCGCTAAGTCACGATTGGGAAGATAAGGTGGTCGCAATTGAAGAAGCACACAACCTTTCCCAACTCAAGATGGAGGAGTTAATTGGAAATCTCATGGCTTATGAGTTCCAAATAAACCATCGGAAGGAGAAGGAAGCCTCCAAGAACATACACACCTTGGGATTACATGCAAACATTGACAAACCAAGGAAGAGTGTAGAAGATGAGGACAATGAAGTCCTAGCAAAAGACTTCTTCAAATACCTCAAGAAGGATAAAGAAGAAAAGAATGAAAAAAGAGGTAGAAGGAGTGAAAAGAGAGAAAAGAAGGAGAATGAAGAGAGTGGAAATGAGAGAAAAGAGAAGGAGAAGAAAAATGAGAGGAGGGAGAGAAGGAGAGAAAAGGAGAAGAGTAAGAGAAAAGAGAAGAGGTTGGAAGCTCACAAGGCTACATGGGACGATTCATCGTCTTCATCGTCATCCAAATCAACCACACCTTCATCAACAAAAGAATATGCACACATGTGCTACATGGCAATTCAAGATGAAGGAAGTGAGGTAGAATCTAACTCTTGCTCTAGTAATTCATGCTCAACTAAGTCATATTATAGTGATATCTCACATTCTAGTGTTAATGAAGAAACTTATACACATGATGAGCTTCAAAATGCATTTCATGACTTAGTTAAACAATATGAGATCATTTGTGATAAAAACAAGAATGCTAGAAAGTTAATCAAAGATTTCCAAAGCCAAATTGAAAAATGCATGAATGAGAAGAATGAGGTGATTGCTAAATTTGAAAAGAATGCATTAAATGTTGATAAATTAAAAGCAACACCCATAGATTGTGATCAACTAAATCTTCAAGCTTGTAATTTGCAATTAAAAAAAGATTTAGAAAGATTCAAAAATGGAACTCATATGCTTAACATGTTATTAGGAAGTCAAAGGCAATCTTTGCAAAAACATGGTTTAGGTTACAATTCAAAATTGAAAAACTATGTATCTCACACTACACTAAATGACAAGCATATGTTCATTAAGCATAGTTCCTCAAGTGCTTGAGGAGGAGATTGGTGGTGACCGGGTGAGCCAAAACGTCAAATTCGAATCCGGTTGCATCACCAAGTCAAGATTGGAGCTAATTCAAGACTCAAGTTGGTATAAATTTCTATCATGTACAATTCATGTTAAATTAGCTCTAGTCTAGTTTATGTGCTTAAATATCATACATTTAGAGTTTAATTCATTGCAAATCATATACCCTATTCATTGCAAATCATATATCACATCCATTAATTATAAATGTCAATTTTTAAATGGATGTTAGAATAAAGCCTAAGTTGAAACTTAAATGAAATTAACTTGAATCATACTCATAGTTTCCATCTAGCCTTATTGATAGGGGGAGCTTAAATGTTATATCTTTTATTAGAGTAATGAATTGCAAAATTTAGGGGGAGCAACTTCATTACAAGACATCTAAATTCTATGCTTAAAGTCATAATTAATTTTGTTTTTGATGGATGTCAAAGGGGGAGAGATAATTAAGGGTGTAACTTGGAATTTTGTAATCAAATTGAACAAAAACTATGCACATCCATAGGGGGAGTATTATTATGCATAGTTTACAAATACAAAATCCATGTATTAAGATATAGTTAAGATATAGGTTGCCATCATCAAAAAGGGGGAGATTGTTGGCTTTTTGGCATTAATCTATGTTTTGATGATTTATTTAACCTAATCTTAATTATAATATTGTAGAGTAGCACACATATTTCATTGCATATATATTGCATTGTGCTAACCTCTATAGGTGATCAAGACTCAAGGAAGAAAGGAAAATCAAGTCAAGACATGTAATCAAGCTCATTTGAAGGCATGCATTTTATATTTTATTTGAGTCTTTAGGAACTTGTGTATTTTGAGCATACTTGAGCTAAAATCAACTTAAACACACACTAGGTTCCTCATAGAAGTCACACACAAAATTTCACATAATATGGACTTCAATAGATCACCCAAACTTAGACCGAAAAACACTAAAGCCGAACCCTTACTGTCTGCCCACATTCGGTCGACCGCAACAGACCGTTCAGTCGACCGGATGATCAAGTATCTTGTTTGCGTTTTACTGTCCGGTTTCGGTCGACCGTGTTTTACCTTTCGGTCGACCGCTTGAACTTATTTTTCCGACCATTAGTTTTGTCGTATATACCCAACGGTCGTATTCGTATTAAAACAATTATACCCCAAATACATTTCATGTATCGGTCGACCGAGGACCTCGATCGGTCGACCGTTTGTCTATCTCTTGACAAATCTGAATCTCCTGTTGAAAAATGGTCGACCGCTAGACCTGTTTCGGTCGACCGAATATCCAATTGTTTGTCAATCCCAAAGTGCCTGGATGAAATCGGTCGAACAAACCCTTTCTTGTGTTCGACCGATGACTTAAGTGTACGTAAGTCGTAGCGTTGGGCGGTCGACCGTTGCTTAACCGGTCGACCAAACTTAGTGCAAAACTGCCAAACGGTTGACCGTTCTTCCCGTTTCGGTCGACCGATTTCACTCAGAATTGGGTCCTACAGTTTCTATTTTGTGTAATCACACTTCAACTCATACCCAATCAATCCCAACGACTCTATTCTCTCTAATGCCTATATAAGGAGTTGTAAAACACGTTTTAACACAACTCTCCAACTACAAACTTGTCCCAAACATTAGAGAGAATCCAAAAACACTCAAAGCCTCAAATTTCCACACTTAGTCTTAATTCCAATCATACTCAAGTGTGCTCAAGCTTAGAGAGTGTTGCTCCACTCAAATTGCTGTTGTCAAAGGAAGCAAGGACTTCGGTGAAAGCCCGAAGTGTCCCTCTCAGATTGTGAGAGGAAGAATTCAAGCAAGCGAGGTTGTTCGCAGTGCTTGTGGTGTAAAAGGTGTTCTCTCCCGGCCCGGAATGGGGAGTGGTTAGTAAAGTCGTGAGCGGAGCTCGGTGATCCGAGCGGAGCTTGCAAGAGAGGACTAGGACCCGGGTGGGGTGCCGAACCTCTATAAAAATCCTCGACTTCTTGTGGTTCGCATTATATTCTTTCTCTACTTGTTTTGTTTATTATTCCGCTGCGCATTTGATTGCTTTATCAAGTAGAGTTTGTTTAGGATTAAAATCGGTAAATTAGCCCTAATTGTGGACCCATAGACCCACACGATCCTACACATCGTATCGTCTGCATATTGCATGTTCATGATATGCAGGTCTTCCCCAATTGTTAGTCCTTTGACCACTTCGTTTGCCATCCCAACCCTATGTTACCCAAAACGTTTGCCACTATATTAAAGAGCAAAGGTGACAAAGAGTCTCCTTGTCTTACACTATTTTGGCTTTAAAAATAGCCCTCTGGCTTGCCATTAACCAAGACGGATGCCGTGGATGTTGTTATATAGAGTTCTATCCAGTTACACCATGTTTTGGAGCAGCCCAGACCTTGTAGGTTAGCCAACAAAAAAATCTCATTCGATTTTGTCAAAGGCCTTTTCTCTCTTCAAAGTCATCCCATTCAAAGTCAAGTTTGAGGACTATTGCAGATTTTCTCTCGTTGTGGATGTAATGTATTTGCGCCCCTATCACTGTATCCACAATTAGAGATCCCTGAAGGAAGACAGATTGTGAGCGTATTATGATTAGGTTAATGGCAGTAAAGAGTTGAGCAATAGCCTTAACCCAGATTTTGTAAGTGCTTCACAAAAGTGAGATCGGGCGGAAGTCCTTTACCGAATCAAATCCCATTTTTTAGGAATAAAAACTATCAAGCATTGGTTGAAGTTTGCAAATTCGCCTTTTGGAATGAGGTTGTTTCGGAGACGTTGAAAAAGGTGTTCTATTGCGTCTTTAAACTCGTACCAGAATTGTAGTAGGAAATGAAGGTTAAAGTGATCTGGCCTCGATGCTTTCCTGAGAGCAAGATCAAAGACCGCCTTTTTTATTTCAGGCATTTGAAAATCATGTGTAAGATCTGTTGGGAACATAATTTTTCTCGGGAGCACACTTTCCCAGTCAATCGGGGCTTTGAGACTTCAAACTCCATTGAATGGTTGTGAAAGTGATTTACAATGTGATTTGAGATCTCTTGCTGGGAGAAAATAATGGTACCGTCGACTAGAACGGAGAGGATCACATTTTGTCTTTTCCGACAGTTTGCTATTTGATGGAAGAACTTGGTGTTTCGGTCACCCTCTTGCAAACACTACACTCTTGATCGTTGTTTCCAATGAAGTTCCAATTCTTCCAAGGTGAGTTCATGTTCTTGCTTTGTGTTAAGTGCTAACGCCTTATCAATATTTCTTAGACCCAGATATTGGTCTTTGATATCGAGGTGAAGCAGTGTTTTTTCAAGGCTTTGTATTTTATGGCTTGGAGTTTTATCCTTGGTGACTTTAAGATGGTCCTTGATTGCTGCCTTAGTTTTCCAAAGGATTAAGTGCAATCTATTTGTGTTGGCACTATCAAAAGCGCCTAATACCACTTCCTTCATGCTTGGGTCTGCTAGCCAACGATCCTCAAATTTGAAATAACTTCTTTTTAAATCAAATTCGTTGGTGTTGAACAACAAGGGGATGTGATCCAAAGTTATTCGAGGAATACCGACACAAACATATAGGGGAAATTTATCTTCCCATTCATGTGAAAAAGGAAGTGATTAGTAACATATCATACATTGCATTCATGCTTTATATCCTTTATTTTACCCCATATTTGTGTTACTGGAGTGTTTATTTGATATGTTTCAGGGTTTAGGCAATAAAGAAGAGAAATGAAAAGAAAAAGACGAAAATGCGAGAAAAAAGACTGATCGGTGAGAGTTTTGGACCTATTTGCAAGAGAAAATGATCTGGATGTAAGCCAAAAAGACAAATTAGCAAATCGAGAAACTCCACACCGTCATGAGGAGTATTTGACAATTAGATTTGGGGCTAGACTCAAACAACTGATCCGGGTGCATCTCACGTGGATAATTGAAGCACTGAAGATGTCAACCGAAACTGGGTCGAATCCGACCAAACATGACTTCCAATTGGCGGCCCTAGACAGCCAATTGGCGGTCTAGTTGGGTCAGGACCCCACCCGACTTCTCGTGGTTATGTATTACATTATTTTTATCTATTTGTAGAAGTTTAATTAGTCCCACATCAGAGGATTGTCCCAAGTTGCCTTTTCATGTCTATAAATAGAACTTCTCTTCCTCCTTTGTAATTCACTCCTTGCTTGATGGTCATTCCCTCTACTTAGAGTAAAGCCTTGGAACAAAACTCTATGTGGAGAGATGCTACTTGTAATTTGAGGCATGAATAAAAGAATTGTTTGTTAGTTTCATGTTGTCTCTCTTTAATTCTTGCATGCTTAGTTTAATTTTGTTTTAGTAGAATTAAATTAGAATGTTTCATTTTCTTAATATAAATGTTACCTTAAAGAGTACTGAGTAGTTCCATTGCCCTTTGGGGGGGGGGGGGGAGTTGATGTTTATACATGTAATGAAGAATGAGATGAATGCTATCTTTTACAATAGATGATGAATGTGAATGTATGGTTGTTTATTTAAAAGAGAATACTTAAGTTGATGGGTTTTGCCACAACATTCAGGTACTTCTCATGCTTGTTTAGATTCTTCATAACCAACTTGTTTATGCTCATGTTAATCACTTAGGTTAGTGATTGAAATGATAAGTTTTTCCACAATCATTAGGTACTTCCTATGCATAAAAATACAACCTCCACTTGAGTCTTATTGAATGCATTCTTCACCACTTTATTTCATGTGTACACACACTCCACCCCTTGGGGGATTTTCTTCGTGAATCTCATCTTGCTTTGACAATACTTAGTTTAGTTTCAATTCCCCTCGTGCTTTCATCATCCTTGTTTGTTGCTCTCTAGTTTATTGTCGCTTAAGTCAGTTTAATCAACTTCTTCTCCCCTTTGTTTTCCACTTGATTTTTGAAGAATCAGAGTTAACACACTTCCCTATGGTCGACCCGTACTTGTCCCATCTTCACCGACAGTCGTGTTGCGGTTAAGCCTAATTGAAACACGAAGCGATCAAGCCTAACCAATGTTGGGTTGCACTGCATGTTTGTGCAAGTGAAGTGGAGGTTCGATGGTCCCACATCAATGAGAGGATGGAGATCGATGAAATCATGGAAAAGTTGGGTGTTAGTGTTTGACCCTGAAGAGTTTGTGGATCGATATTGCGGGTTGCGAATCATATTAAAATCCCCTCCTATGATCCAAGCTGCGTTGTTGCTTGGATCCAACTCGGTTAATCCGGCAACAAACTCTCACTTGGCTATGTTTTGGAAGAGCCCGTAAGCTCCAGTCAGCTTCCAAAAGAAACTGTTGGATTGAAATTTGATGGAGACTGTGAATGTCCGAATTTTATTGCTCAACATGCAATGTTTTTGGTCGCTCCAGTTGATAAGAATGCCTCCAGAAGCTCCTTCAACAGGGAGAGCAAGCCATTGCTCAATGATTTGTCCTCCTATCAGTTTGAGATGGTTTGGGTTAAAAGTTTCAATTCTGGTCTCTTCGATGATTATTACATCTACCCTAACATTTCAAATAATGTTCTTTATGGCCATTCTTTTCGTACAAGATCCCAACCCTCTAATTTTAATAAGAGATTACTTTTATTTTAAAAATGAACGAGCATATAGCGAATCCACCATAAGCAAGATTAGACGTGGAATTCCCACGCATCTCTGATGAGATCCACCATTGAATTCCCAAGCCTTACTCTTAAAAGATTAAGGAAACAGTTAGAGCGTAAGGCGTTTTCAAAGTCTAGACCAATGTAATGGCAAAAGATTTGGAAGTTAAGTGTACTTTCACATTGTAATACATCAACCCTAGAATCCATTCCTTCCTCATCTCTTGAAGTCCCTAGTGAGAGGGGAGTTCGACCTGCATGCTCAGAAGAGCACGAGTAGGAGGAGCTCTCAAAGTTACAAATCGAAGTTACCAACATTTGATTAATTTACCTTAGATATTATGAAGGATGACAATGTATTTAGGGGAGTTTTCCTTTCTATTCCTACTTACAGGGGTAGAAAACATTGTGTCTAAATCTAGAATTTTTAACTACTTACTAATTAGAACATGCGAAGAAGTAAATTGGACGAGATTGGTACCTTGGCCGACCGAGTCAAAGTTCAACACTTTTGATGTTGGAGTCTTCGACATTATTTCATGGCCACCTCCAGCGTTAACATTGACGCCCGAGGGTAGGTTAGCCACACTACCCTCCCCAGTGGTTTGTCCAATCATCGTCGCGGGCTCAGTTCCAATGGTTGTCTGATCCATGGCATTGCGAGTCTTCTCTGGCATTTCGTTAGCACTTGACGAGAGAGTGTTGAAAAGAATGTGTTGTAAAAATTTTACTTTTATATGTCAATTATTATGAATTGGATGTGCAAACATTTTGTTCCTTGATTATGATATTCGTCTTTTGGAAGTGTTAAGGAAGATGCGCTTGGTCCTTAACCGTAGAACTCTAAAAGATAATGGTTTACATAAATTAAAAGTTATTCACAATCATGGTAATTAAGATGGAACATTAATCACCGAGATAAAATTGTAGTGTTGGTTATCGATTGTTGTAGCTCTACAAATAATTGACGACACGAGTATATAAAAGAGGAAAATATTACTTATATATCTTGAATAGACCTGACAAGTAAAACATTATGGAATTGTGTTTCGTGTCATTAATGTTTTACTGTGTCTTGGATCCTAAGATATGAGACATATCGTTTCACTCAAGAAATACTTAATTTGATTATTGTCAAACACTATCAATGGGTATAGTGATAAAGACAATAGTTGGTTGAACATAACTTGTGCTGGAAAAGATAACTAGTCAAACGATTATCGTTGCCCCTCTTAATTGAGTGATGATATTAGTGGGCCCCTTGATAGAGCAAAATTATAATGTGCACAATGTAACTTTAGTTAAGTTACATAGTTATGATTAGCTTAAAGAGATCAAAAAATGAATATAACATAAAGGTGACACATTTCTACTTTGTATATGTTCTTAATATCAAGTGACGAACACAAGTGGTGCACTTACATCACTAAATGGATCGTGTTTTGGTTCAGGTGGAACAAAGACATCTATGCTAATTGGGTAACTATAATGTGCAGCTAGATACCGCTTATAGTTTGGGATATTAAGTGTTTAATATCGCCGTCAATTTGGCTTAGATCCTCCTATAGGTCACACCACAAAACTGGGAAACAAGAAGTTTGATTTTGAGTTCATCTGATGTGTCAGGCTTCATGTGAAAAAATGACATGTGGTGAACGAATAAAATCAATATGTCATGAGAATTGACATAATTAGAATCATAATAAATTAATATGAGGTGTTTATATTATGGGGTGTAATAATATAATATTACATAGGATAATATATTACATAAGATATGAATTTGCTAAAAACCCCAAAGATCAAATTTTGTTGGAAATAAATCAAAAAATTGACAAAGGCAAAATCGGGGTCAAACACGGTGAACCGTTTAGGGTTCGGTCGACCGAGGTGTCTTCGGAATGGTCAACCGAACGGGGAACATGTAAACACAATTGGTTGACCGAAATTGTCTGGAGTGTCTGGACAATTGGGTTCGGTTATCCGAGTGTGAACGGTCAACCGAGAAAGAATATTTTCGGTAGACCGAAGGAGACACGGTCGTCCGATGAATGTTCGCCAAGCGAAATTTTGGTGGGACGACGGTCGACCGAAGCGAATACGTGGTTCGTCCGAATTATTACAGAGAATTTTTCTCATGCATATTCGGTCGACCGTCTAACAAACGATCCACCAAACACGTGTTAAAAACGAATGACTCAGTTAACCGAGAAAAATTCTCGGTCAACCGAACAGTGCGATTTTTGCCTGAATTATTAAGAGAATAATTAGATCATGGGTTAGATTAATTTCAGATTTAATTAAACGTTTTTTAGGATGCTTATGTGGCATTTTGAGATTAATTTTAGGAGAGAATAAGCAAGAGATCATGACTAAAGAATAATTCTTGATGATGATGTTTTGGGAGCCTATAAAAGGACCCATCATCCTACTTGTTTATGTTAACGCAAAAATTCTTTACTCATTAATCTCTCCCTTAATCACCACGAAAATCTCTTAATAAATTTAAGTTTTAGAGATAGAAATCTCAGGAGCTTAAAGAGTGGTTATAGGGCTGTGCATCCGGTCCGGACCGGACCGGACCGGACCGGATTTTTATCCGGGGTCCGGACCGAAGACCGGACCGGACCGGATGCACTCGGACCAAAGACCGGACCGGACCGGACCGAATCGGTCCGGTCCGGTCCGGTCCGGTCAAAACCCGATTTTTTTGAAGTAAAAAAAAAAAAATTGGACCGGTCCGGACCGAAACCCGGACCGGACCGGATTTTTTCAAAATTTTCCGGACCGAACCCGGACCGACCGGTCCGGTCCGGTCCGGTTGACCGGTTTGACCCGGTCAATGCACACCCCTAAGTGGTTATTATCTAGATTTTAAGCCTAATTAGAGATTGATTGACTAGCTCCTTTCTCTCTAATCTTGTTTAAAGTTTGGTGAACACTTGGAGGCGAATCAGCGGGCGATTCAACGTGCAACGTGACTCCGGATCTTCGAAAGTTTTTAGAGAACCTTTGGGTATGATTCTCTATTTGTGATTTATTTTAATATATGTATGATTGCATGATATTAGAATAAACACAAAGTAATGTACATAAAATTGTTGAAAGTATGAAATCGATCTTGTATGTTGTATTAATTATATATATATATATATATATATATATATATATATATATATATATATATATATATATATATATATATACACACGAAATCCTACCGTTGTATCCTAAGAGAGGGTTCCCAAATCTTGAAGGGGTGAAAGACGGACCCGATCCCGCTCCCTCAGTTGTGCCAAAGCCGAATCTAAGCCATGACATCGATCTCATGGGAAGAGAGAGACCAAACTTGCTCCTCCGAAGAAATTGGATAAGGCGGTGACAAAGTGTGCGGCTTGCTAAGGTGAAATTATGGGTGGCATATTACCAGGCACAACTGGGAGCTCTGATTGCTTTGAATCCGGGCAGGAGGAGGCTATGTCTTCCGGTCCTGTGGCGATCACGTATTTAAACGGCGGGGTGACTTCGACACCCTCCCTCGCCCCCTTAAGGCTTGCCTTGGGAAGTGCAGAAGGTTGGGCTAAGTGGGCTATCATTTTTCCTTGGTGAGATTTTTTGATATCCATTGTTGGTGGACCTTCCTCGTCTCCCTATCTTGTTGTTAAGCTCAGCAAGACTTTTGAATGTCCGGACTCCGACGAGCATGGACAGTGCTCGAATTTTTTGCCCCACTTTGTTCCCTTTCTTTGGGGCCGATTCTTGACGCTGGTCTCGATCTCCATCGGTTCTATTTTTCATTGTGAGCTCATACGTATGCTTCCCTCCTTTACTTTACATTTCTGGGTCAGCATTTGCTGTCCTGGGATTTTCTGGTCCACGCACACCTACATGTCAATCTTCCAGGGCAAGCGCGACTTTGTATAGGTGCCTGCGATGCCAGAAGTCAATCACTCATGATAAGTAAAGGCCGACTGCTGGACATACTTGTATACGTACCACTGAAATAACTTGCTTTGAGATCATGAGGTCGCCTAAGGAAGATGTGAGGTCATGAAACGCCTCCAATGTTCATGCATATAAGGGCATGCTGCGGACAATGATCCAGATACCAACATTGCTTGGCTACCTCCGAGCACCCTCCTTCCTCAACCAACGAGACAACATATAAATGTTGCCTTCAAGAGTCTCCAACTTTGTTTCATGTAGCTCAATAGCCATTTTCTCCATTTGGCACGTGAATAAGAAGGCTCTGGCCTACATAGGTCGTAGATTCCACTCACCACGATCTGACCATTTGGTGCGAACAATGAGATTTAGGTCCATTTCTTTCTCAAGACCATTCACTATTGTGGCCACAACACATTTTGCCAGCTCCTTGTGAATATTGTAAGAGGATAGTGACGACCAAAGACAAAGGACAACATTTTCCAAGTGACCAGCACATGATGTATGGTGTTTTTTTGCTCTTTCTGTGATATTGCATTCCATGTTGAAGGTAGAATGTGTTTGCTTGTTTGGTTGAAGCTTTGAAGGTTGGTCCTGAACTTTTGGTGGGCAGTGTCTTTGTATATGGCCAATCTTATTGCAATAATAGCACATTGGGTAATGTATGTTGAGTAGAGCCTTCTTTTTTAGTTATTTCTCTTCCTTTTTTCGTTTTGCTTTGAGCCAGTATTTGGTCTTGTCCAAGCGTTCCTTGTCATAGGGTAGTACGCCATTAGGTGGTGAACACATTATCACTTAAATGCAGGATTTTGGAGTGGGACGGGTATGGTTACTACCCACCATACGGGGACAAGCCGAATCTTTCCATGAAGTGGTTCAAATTGTTGCTTATTGAGTTGTTTTGGACTGTTGTCGTCAGACAACTACAATGGCTTACTTCCATGGAGTTGAAGCATCCTATGTATCTTATGTTGTGAGGCGTGATTATGAGAGTCCTTATACACGGACGCGGGCGTCACGGACGCGCCCTACGTGGCTTCAAAAAGTGGCTGAGTCAGCGTCTACTCGGATTGCCATGTCACGCTTTCTTTCCGAACGCGCCTCAAATTGTTTTGAATTTTTTTTTGACGGTTTTCGAAGAAGGACGGTTCGTTTCCAGATTAGACAGCGGCAGACACCCTACGAACGACGGTTCGGATACCGAGGAAGATAACATATCCAGAACAAAAGGGAGACTCTCGCTTTCTTTCTTTCTTACCTGTGAACGTAGGAAGCGCACCTGTGAAGCTTTCCCGACTTTCTTTCCCTGTGAAGCGCACCTTGTAAACGATAATGGAATCTTCAACTCCGGCCGTCGATATCGAACACGTCCCAGAACCGGTGGGTCTCTAATTTTTTCTTTCCCTAGGTCGTTATTTTTTTTGATGAACTTCCGTTTATTAAATTATTGGTTTTAGGGAACCACATACTACTTCCGGGAATCACGATGCTCCTGGAAGGCCATCCGAAAGCAGTTTGACCGGATGAATAAGGTGGAGAAGGAGGCTTTCCGTAGCACCCCATTCGGTCACTTCCTAAACCTTCCTAACATTACGACGGACAACGAAATAGTCGGTTGGTTCGTCGAGCACTACGATACGGAGGAGGTGGGGCTGAGAATAGGATCAGGGGTAGTTCCCCTTACACCGGAAGACATCGCCCTAATTTTGGGGTTAAGTACGCATGGGAAGGCCGTGATGATGGAACCATTGCGCGTCCAGAAGCGAGACGGGGTGAACCTTGACAACACCCAACTTTTAGTTCATCTCATGGCAAACAGTACCATGGGCGAGACGGAGGAGTACGTTCGTCTCCTGATTTCTTTCATCTTCAACAATTTTTTGTTCTATGATGGAACGCTGCGACCGAAGGAATGGTTCATGCACCCTATGAGGAACATCAAACGCCTAAGCAGCTACGCATGGGCAAGTGCAGTTCACAAAACCCTGGTTGGAGGCCTCGAGAAAGCAAGTTTAGAACAGCAGGAGAGGAAAAAGGCAGGGAATTTCATAATGAGGCAGGGGAACGTCGAAGGTTGTGTTGCCATACTACACGTAAGTTTTTGTTCATGCTTCACACTTCCTCTCTTCCTCTTTTTTTGTTTTTGTTCTTTTCGGAAGACGATGTGTGTCTGTTCGGAATACGTTGTGGGTCTGTTCGGATTAAGTGGTGAGTCTGTTCGGAATAAGTGGTGCGTCTGTTCGGATTAAGTTGGGTGTCTGTTCGGATTAAGTGGTGGGTCTGTTCGGATTAAGTGGTGAGTCTGTTCGGAATAAGTGTTGCGTCTGTTCGGATTAAGTTGGGAGTCTGTTCGGATTAAGTGGTGCGTCTGTTCGGATTAAGTGGTGCGTCTGTTCGGGTGAGGTGGTGCGTCTGTTCGGATTAAGTGGTGGGTCTGTTCGGAATACGTTGTGAGTCTGTTCGGAATACGTTGTGGGTCTGTTCGGATTAAGTGGTGGGGCTGTTCGGAATATGTGGTGGGGTTGTTCGGATTAAGTGTTGGGTCTGTTCGGAATACATTGTGAGTCAGTTCGGAATACATTGTGAGTCTGTTCGAAATACATGGTGAGTCTGTTCGCATTAAGGGGTGGGTCTGTTCGGATTAAGTGGTGGGTCTGTTCGGAATAAGACGTGTGTCTGTTCGGAATAAGAAGTCCGTCTGTTCGGATTAAGTTGGGTGTCTGTTCGGTTTACGTTTAATGTATGTTCGGATTCAGTTGTCTTTCGAATATGAAGGTACGTTGGTATAGTAGTTCTCATTTTTTTCCTTTCCATTTGAAGGTGTGGCTTTGTGAGAAATTTAAATTGGGGGAGCCCAGAACTGGAGTTTTCCCACGGATGAAAAGATGGACGGAGATGTTTGGGAAACGATTAACCCTGAGGAAATGGGAGGAACGTGGAATTACCTTACATCGGATTTACAACGGCACGTTCGACCTGATGGGGGCTCCATCAATGAGTGAAAGGGAGCTGCAACTTATTGGTCCTGTTCGAAAGAGCTCAACTTCAACCGTCAGTTTGCCAAGGCTCCAACTGGCAGACTGCAGCATTCCATGCGACCCGCTGCTCCAAGAATTGGAGCTGAGTGAGGTGAAGACAAAATGGCTGAGGGCCGAAGCTGCCCTTAAGAAGGCCACAGAACAGGTACACGACCTCAGGGAAGAACTGAGGATTTCCCAGGAAGAGTGTGGGAGGCTCAGGAAAGATATTATATATCTTCGAGGGACAGGGACAACTGGAGTCCCTGGTGGGGAGAACGAGCGAGAGCAAGAGGAGGAGAATAGGAAGAAGAGGGAGGCGGAGGAAGAAGAGAATAGGAAGAGGAAGGAGGATGAAGAAGAAGAAGAAAAAAAGAGGAAGGAGGAGGAAGAAGAAAAGAGGAGGGAGGAGGAGGAAGAAGAAAAGAAGAGGAAGGAGGAGGAGGAACGAGAAAAGAAGAAGAGGAAGGAGGAGGAGGAACGAGAAAAGAGGAAGAGGGAGGAGGAGGAATGTGAGAGAAAAAGGGAGGAGGAAAGGAAGAAGGAAGAAGAGGAGAAGAGGGAGGAGGAGAGGAAGATGGGAGAAAAGAAGAAAATGCTGGAGAAGGAGGAAGAGAAGAAGAAGAAGGAGAAGGAAGAAGAAAGAAAGGCCCAGATAGCAAACTGGGTCGCGAAAAGAAAACGCTCGACGGCCACCGTTGAGCAGCAGCTGAAGGAAGGCGAACATCTGGCCAAGAAGAATAAGAAGGAAGAAGAGCAAAAAAGAAAAGATAGAGCGGCTCAAAGGAGCCTAAAGAAAAAAAGGCCGGATGTTGACATGCCTGCATTGGACACGTTGTCAGTTGATGAGGTCAAAATGCTACTGAACCTGACCGAACCCAACAAGGACAATAGGGAGGTCATCTGGAGAGGCGATATGTGCAGTTTAAAACGCTCCGACCTGAAGGAGCTTATAACGCCTAGGATGGATATTAGCGATGAAACTATCGACGCTATGCTATCGGTGCTCGAAGAAAGACGCCACCCAGAAAAAGTTATATGCATATCCACATTCGAGTCGGGGCGAATTCTTGGAGGGCAAGGCAGAGAAGTTGATGATTTTATCCTCCCTAAAATCGTAGGTGCGTCTCCAACACAGACCGTGATCGCCCAACCATGCTGGTCTTCAGGTCATTGGACACTGGTGGTTGTCTATGGCCCGTCCAAAGAGATTTTGGCATTCAACAGTCTCTCTAGGGAGCTAGGCGAAGGTGATGATCCGGAGCAGACTGTAGGCCTACATGAATGTGCAGCAGCGGATGCGGCTGTATACTGGAGGGATCTACTCAAGGTCGACTGGCCCCTGAGAATCCTGAGGAAAGAGAGCCAACAACAACCACCGGGGAGCAACGATTGCGGCGCCTTCGTTTTATACTGGATAAGGTGCCTAATGTTCAATGTTGACCCTACGAAGGAGAAGGACCCCAATACGATCCACTCTATCAGGGGTGAATTGGCGGTCATGTTACTTAGGGATCGTCGGTCGTGTGTGCAGGTCTAAACAGACAAAGATATTTTTAGTTTTGTTTATTTTTTGGTGTACATGTACAAAATGTTTACATATTCAGTTCACAAACTATTTACATGTAAAAATACAAACATTACCAATGTCATTCTTAAGCTAACTTTATTCCGAACAGACCCACCACTTATTCCGAACAGACCCAACACTTAATCCGAACAGACGCAACACTTAATCCGAAGAGACTCACAACTTAATCCGAACAAACGTAACATTTAATCCGAACAGGCTCACTACTTATTCCGAACACAGTCTTCTTATTCCGAACAGACCCAACACTTAATCCGAACAGACGCAACACTTAATCCGAACAAACGCAACATTTAATCCGAACAGGCTCACTACTTATTCCGAACACAGTCTTCTTATTCCGAACAGACCCAACACTTATTCCGAACAGACCCAACACTTAATCCGAACAGACGCAACACTTAATCCGAACAGACTCACAACTTAATCCGAACAAACGTAACATTTAATCCGAACAGGCTCACTACTTATTCCGAACATACAGTCTTCTTATTCCGAACAGACCCAACACTTAATCCGAACAGACGCAACACTTAATCCGAACAAACGCAACATTTAATCCGAACAGACTCACTACTTATTCCGAACACAGTCTTCTTATTCCGAACAGACCCAACACTTATTCCGAACAGACCCAACACTTAATCCGAACAGACGCAACACTTAATCCGAACAGACTCACAACTTAATCCGAACAAACGTAACATTTAATCCGAACAGGCTCACTACTTATTCCGAACACAGTCTTCTTATTCCGAACAGACCCAACACTTAATCCGAACAGACGCAACACTTAATCCGAACAAACGCAACATTTAATCCGAACAGGCTCACTACTTATTCCGAACACAGTCTTCTTATTCCGAACAGACCCAACACTTATTCCGAACAGACCCAACACTTAATCCGAACAGACGCAACACTTAATCCGAACAGACTCACAACTTAATCCGAACAAACGTAACATTTAATCCGAACAGGCTCACTACTTATTCCGAACACAGTCTTCTTATTCCGAACAGACCCAACACTTAATCCGAACAGACGCAACACTTAATCCGAACAAACGCAACATTTAATCCGAACAGGCTCACAACTTATTCCGAACACAGTCTTCTATTTCCGAACAGACACAAGTAAATCTGAACTGAACTTGTATAACAACCATTTACAGATCACAACGTATCAACAATTACAAGTTTCTTGGTTTTACAAGAACGGGAAAAAACAAAAAAATGTAAATTAAGGAGGAAATTCCTCGTAATACAAACTCATGTCCCAATCGGAGAAATCAGGATCCGCGGGTTTGGGTGCTACTTCGTGAAGCGGCGAAGTAACCTTCATCTTCCACTTTCCCTTCTCTTGTTGGGCGTGTTTTTTATGGCTCTTTTTAATTATCTTCTCAGCTAAAGACACTCGACGTCTAGTCGGCGGTCTTCCTATACGTCTGACCTTTTCCGGATTAAGGACCGATGTACCCAAAGACTCAGGTTCATCAGGTCGAACCAAGTTTTGTGTAGTGTGCATACGTGCCTTAAGCATTTCAATACACTGCACGGCCTCAATATACCTTTTGTGGGAGATGAAGGCTTCCTGTGCGATCCAAACGGCACGACCCATGATGTCGTCGTGACGACGTAGCGCATCCTTCGCCATTACACCATCGTCTGGGTACGTCTTATCTCGATAGCTCCTTCGAATATCCTTCCGCCATCGATTAAGGATGTAAGAGTCTGGAAGCAATGCATTAGGATTCAAGCGTGCAAGTACAACAAAAACGTGGCAGCATAGAAGCCCAACGTGCTGAAACATTCTGCAATCACATGTAAAATTCATGGATGTGTTTTGTACTAGGAAACGTTTCGACAGTAGCTGCTCACCAGCCAAAACACGTTCAGATACCTTGTACTGGAATGTTTCATTCGTATTGAACTCCTCCGTTATATCGCAGTATATCATCTTCCCAATTTGTAACTGCACTTTTTTGAAGACCCCTACGGTATACAACTCGCTCAACTGACTCTCGAATGGATAAATTGAAACCAACTGGGGTTTTTTATGAAGACAATCAAATTCTGATTGAGCTTCCTTCTCGTACTTGTGGCGGAGCGCAAGTTCGTATTGTTGAACAAACTGCTTAAGGGTGGTCTTCGAAGTAAGATACTTGTCGAAGAAGGCGTTCATACTCTCGCTCCTCTGAGTAGATGCCATTCCCGCGAAAAAAAAATCACCAATAAATGCAGGGATCCACGACTCTCGGATTGCATAAATGGATTTGAGCCAGCTGTGGTTCTGCAGGTCAAAATCAAGAAGGAAACCATGCCAATTACGATCAAATTCTGCTGGGGTTTTGGAATCATATACAATCAATTTCAGATCAAATAATATGTGATCCCGATACTGCGTCGGCAACTTCACGGGAGCTTTGTTCATTATGTGCCATATACAGAATCTGTGTCTTGAATCTGGGAAGACATTCCTTACAGCAGCAGTAATGGCACCACATTGATCTGTTATTATAGCTGGGGGGGTATATCTGCATAAGGGACCCAATTAGAAAGGAGTGAGACATTATTCCGAACACAGACTTCTTAATCCAAAACAGACAGTCTTCTTATTCCGAACAGACACAACACTTAATCCGAACAGTCAGGCCACTTATTCCGAACAGACACAACACTTAATCCGAACAGTCAGACTTCTTATTCCGAACAGACAGACTACTTATTCCGAACAGTCAGACTTCTTATTCCGAACAGACACAACACTTAATCCGAACATGTAAGACCACTTATTCCGAACAGACACAACACTTAATCCGAACAGTCAGACTTCTTATTCCGAACAGACACAACACTTATTCCGAACAGAACGAACACTTAATCCGAACAGACTCACAACTTAATCCGAACAGAACCACCACTTATTCCGAACAGACCGAACACTTATTCCGAACAGACCCACCACTTATTCCGAACAGACTCACAACTTATTCCGAACAGACTCACAACTTATTCCGAACAGACACAACACTTAATCCGAACAGACACAACACTTAATCTGAACAGTCCGACCACTTATTCCGAACAGACACAACACTTAATCCGAACAGTCAAACTTCTTATTCCGAACAGACACAACACTTAATCCGAACAATCCGACTTCTTATTCCGAACAAACGCAACACTTAATCCGAACAGAGAGACTTCTTAATACGAACAGACAGACTTCTTATTCCGAACATACACTCTTCTTATTCCGAACAGACAGACTTTTTATTACGAATAGACAAACAAAAAAGAGGAAGATATGAAGAGGGAAGAAGGAAAAAAACTTACCGTTCATGCACGACAACCAGGTTTGGAACAACCATATGTAATTTTCAGTAGTCTCATAGGACAGCAAAGCGCAACCGAGCAAAACTGATTCGAAATAGTGATTGACTCCTACAAATGGGGCGAATGGCATGTCGTATTTGTTGGTAATGTAGGTTGTGTCGAAACATATTGCGTCTCCAAAGTATGAATATGCAGCTCTAGAACGACTGTCAGCCCAAAAAACGTTGCGTAGTCTTCCTTCGTCATCCATATCTATTACATAAAAAAACATGGAATCAATCTTCTGCATCCTAATGAAATAGTCCTGAAGAGCTTGTGCATCACCAGGTCCCATCTTCAAATTTCTGACTTGATTTACAACATTCCTGCAAACAGGAACCAGTAAGACCAGGCGCAAAATGTTTAACTTCAATTATGTTAGACGGAAAGAACACAAACCTTAAATCCCTTTCGTTGAAAGTCAATTTGTCATAACCTCCAACCTCGACCACAAGAGATTGCATGGTCTTAGCAGCCGATATCCCAGCTTCATCATTAACCGATATCCGTGCTACGACGGCCTCAGGGACGGTTCGTTTTTGCCTGAGAAATCGCATTTGCTCCGGGTCAAACATGGGATGGTTATGGTTAAGATCCACAAAGTTAACGTTGTAACCCCTTGCTGTGTTTCCGGATACCCTTATCCGAGCAGTGCATTGTACTCTGCTGGATAACCTAGGCTTCAATTTTCCTTGCCCTTGGTCCGTTGGTGCGGTGCCCTCCTTGGAGCAAGTCAGCGTGGGCCGTATAACAACACCACGATCGTAATGAGATTGTCTTGTCTTAACGCCAAAACCACAATAATCGGCATAGGCCACGTAAAATGCTTTGGCTTCTTCGAAAGAGGGGAAAAACATCCCCTCATGGGGAACGTTTGATGGCTGCTCCACTAAGGAAGGCACGAGAACGATTTCCATTTGGTACAGAGGAATGACCACAGAAGAGAAGGGAAGGAAAAGGAAGAGGCATCTTGAGATTGATAACAAGTCTTCTGTGCCGTGTAGGAGCGCCGAGCGCCAAAATGATGAAGGAAGAGAGTGATTTGAGTCGCATTAATGAGGGATGGAGAGAAGGATGGTGGAAACGATGAAGGTACGAAAATAGAGGAATAAAAAAACAAAAAACTTTTCATATCCCATCGCGCCAACTAAGCAGCGTCTGCTGAGTGGACTGACCACATCAGCGCACGTCCCGGACGCGCGCGTCCACTAAACATTTTCCGTGATTACGATGATGTGTGTATGTATGTTGTGTGTCCACTGAATGAATGTTAATACACTATTCACATAAATAATGTCTTGTCTAGAGACAGAACATGAAAGATGGACATGATGTAGTGTGTCAGATCGTTAACCAAAGAGTAGAACAATGTGCAATGTATGTTGAGGATTCCTATTTGAAAGAGTCCCACGTGATATGATTCAAAAGTCCAACCACCCATCTGGAGTTTTGGAAAGGAAAAATATTGTATATTTTGCTTTTCTTTTAACCAATTCTACTACAAATATAAATTAGGGAGTTTCCAACAATGATAATAGCTAGTTATTATCCCGACCCCGATTAGTGTTAAGCTTTGACCCTTCGGTAGCGTCAATGGGATTGAATGGTCTACCACCAACTGCCATCGACTAAGATAGGAGTGTCAATGGTGAAGAGATTTTACTCTTGAGCGAGGATTTTCCTCAAAAGTAATAGTAGAATTTCTCACATTGGGATGTAGATATCAATGTCTAAAACCTCCCAACCAAGCGAGATTTGCCTGGAAGTCTTTTGGGCATGAAAATTTCACAGGTTGAGGAACACACCACTATGTCTCCCTTTAAAAGACAGTGAAAGAAAATTCCGCTTATGAAGGTGAAACTTAAGTAATTCATACGTAGTTAGCAGCTTACAATTTGAGCACATTTTCGCTGCTCAGCCAAATGACACACCCATATGGCGTAGGGACAAAGGGATGTGATGAGTAAAATTGGTCTCCTATGAAAACAATGCGTCCTTGCCGCGCCGGAGACCAGTAACCAAGTCGCTTTGACTGGTATCTGTCACCGCCCACCTTGCGCAAGATACAAGCTCCCTTTGTGAAAGCGGATTACGATGGCGAGGTAAGTCTGGGTACCAGGCCGAGCCGTTAAAGGAAACGGGCGGGCCGGCCTGTCAGGCCCATTTGTTCGCAGGCGAGCTGTCTACGGCCTTGGGAAAAACTAACAAGCCGAGCTGGTCCGACCAGGTACCAACTTTATGGTGAGGGTACTCCGGCGGGCCGATCGGAAACGGCAAGGCTGACGAGGAAGTCTCTAGCAGGAGAGAGAGGAGAAGAATATATTGTGGGATCGTGTGGGTCTATGGGTCCACAATTAATGGCTAATCCTAATTCTCTACTCGATTAAGCAATCAAATGCACAGCGGAATAAACAAACACACAAGTAGAAAAAGAAAATGCAAACCACAAGCACACGGGGGATTTATAGAGGTTCGGCACCCCACCCGGGTCCTAGTCCTCTATTGCAAGCTCCGCTCGACATCGCGAGCTCCGCCTACGACTTCACTATCTGCTCTCCGTTCCGGGCCGGGAGACAACGCCTTACAACCGTCAAACTCGCGAACAACCATCGCCGAGCTTGGAATCCTCTTCTCCCAATCCGAGAAGGATCACTTCGGGCTCTCACCGAAGTCTATACTCTTTTGACAAAATTTGCAACTGAGTGGGATTCACTCTCTAATTGAGCACACTTTGAGTAGGATGAGTAATTGATCAAGTGTGTATAGTTTAGACTTATGGAGTGTAGAAATGGGAGCTTTGAGGATTGAGGTTTCTCTCTAATGTATTGGTACAATTGGAGTTAGAGAGTTGTGTTAACAACAAGTCTTGATCCTCTATTTATAAGCTCCTAAAGATTTCTTACCGTTTGGACAAGATTTGATTGAGTTTTGTGCAAGATACACAAAGCAGAAAATCGGGTTGCAAATTTGTCCAGAACCGGTCGACAGAAACTACTAAACCGGTCGACCGTTCACTTGATTTCAAGGAGAACGGTCGTACAAAAGAATATTCGGTCGGACAAACGAGCTAGAACTTAACTCTACTTAAGTTAATCGGTCGAACCAAAGTATGGGGCAGTCGACCGTTTAGGGATTCAGTTGAGACAAAGGTGCAACGGTCGAACGAAGAATGAGTCGACCGATAGTAGGGAATTTGGTTTCTTGAAGAAATGTTCAACCGGTCGACCGAAACAAGGTCGTCGTTCGACCGGTTACCGAATGTATTTTGGGGTTAAGTTTGTTTTATACGAATACGACCGTTATAGGAATACGACAAGGAAAACGACCATATTAAAATCTGGGATCGGTCGACCGAAACGGTAGAACCGGTCGACCGGTAGAGTTCGGTAAAATCACTGTGGAGAGTCTGTTATAAACCGATCGAACTGAGAACTGGTTCGGTCGACCGGTTCACACATGAAATCTGGGTTTAGGTTTTAAGTGATTTCCGACTAAGGTTTGAGTGATCTAATGAAGTCCAAATAAGGTGAAATTTTGTGTGTGACTTCTCTTAGGAACCTAGTGTGTATGTGATAAGTTTTTTGCTCTTTTATGCTCAATTTACAAATGTTCCTAAGACTCAAAATAAAATCAAGATTACAAGTCTTCATATAGCTTTATTACAAATCTTGACTTGATTTCCTTCCTTCCATGAGTCTTGATCACCTGTAGAGGTTAGTGTAAGATTTCATGTTTAATTACACATATATATTTTTGGAATTTTTTATGTGTAATAAGGATCTATTACAATTTTCTATGATTTATTTCATGCATGCATTGGTTTGTTTCAATAACTAGTTTTAAAACTTTTATTAAAACAAACATGGGACTCCGAAATTCATACCTAGAAGTTCTCTAAAACTTCTTGAAGATTCGGAGACGTTGAGGATGCTTGTTGCTGCGCCGTATGCAAAAGAGGAAAATATTACTTTTGTATACTGAATAGACCTAATAAGTAAAATATTATAGAAATGTGTTTCTGTGTCATTAACATTTTACTGTGTCTTTGGTCCTTTGATATGAGACTTATATTTAATCACTTAAGGAATACTTAATTAGATCAGTGTCTTGAACTATCGATCAGTGTAGTGTAAAGGCATTGGTTGGTTAAGTACAACTTTTGTTGGAGAAGATAGTTATTCAAAAGACTATCATTGCCCCTCTTAATTGAGTGATGATATTAGTGGGCCCCTTGATAAAGCAAAGTTATAATGTGCACAATGTGATTTCAGTAAAGTCACATATTTATAACTAGCTTAAAGAGATCAAGAAATGAATACTAATACAAAGATGACACAATACTACTTTGTGTGTATTCTTAATATCATGAAGCAAAGGACGGACACAAGTGATGCACTCCATCACTAATTGGATCGGGTTTTGGTGCGAGTGGAATTAAGACATCTAACTAATTGGGAGCTATAATGTGTAGTTAGATACCGCTTATAGCTTGTGATATTAAGCTCTTATTATCACTGCCAACTTAGTTTAGATCCTCCCATAGGTCACACCGCAAAAATGGGAAACAAGAAATGAGGATTTTGAGTTCATAAGATGTGTCAGGTTTCATGTAGAAAATATGACACATGGGGTGAACAAGCAAAATCAAAATTATGTTGTGATTAATAACATAATTAGAATCTAAATTAAATTCATATGTGATGTAAATATTATGGGGTGTAATGATTGATCATTGCATAGGATAATATGTTACATAAGTTGTGAATTTACTACTAATCCCGAAATGTCAAATTTTATAGGGGTTAAACCGAAATTTGACAAGTCTGCAGAACAGTGCTCCAACGGTCGACCGGTTAGCAGTAAACGGTCGACCGATCGGGCACGGTCGACCGGACGTGTCTCGACCGATAACATGGAATTTTCATCTGTTCGAACGGTCGACCGAATGTGACCGGTCGGTCGACCGAACATTGCGATGGAATAGTTCCTGTTACGAACGGTCGACCGAAACTAGGTTCGAGCGGTCGACCGAACCTTGAAACGGTTGACCGGTCCAGACGGTTTTGTGCAGAATTAATTTAAAAATTAATTAGATCATGCATAGAATTGGTCCATAATTGATTTAATTCGTGGCTAATATTATTTATTATTAAATAATGGATGGTTAGATGGAATTTTGCATGAGATCATGGGCAAGGGGTTGCACATGAATAGGTAATTTGGAGAGAGCTTATAAATACAAGCTTATTTCATTACCCAATTAATTCATTCATTATTTCTTGTGCAAAAATTCTCTCTCCATAATTCTCCACGAAAATCCCTTAATTCTTAAGTTTAGTTTTAGTTCTTAAGAGATCATCTTCTCAAGAGAATTAAAGAGGGGTTAGCAATCGGATTCTAAACCCTATCGGAGATTGAGTGACTAGCTTCCCTCTCTCCGATCTTGTTTAGAGTTTGGTGAATACTCGGAGGCATCCGGCGCAGCGAGGAGCATCCCCAACGTCTCCGAATCTTCAAGAAGTTTTAGAGAACTTCTAGGTATGAATTTCGGAGTCCAAATTTGTTTTAATAAAGTTTTGAAACTAGATATTGAAACAAATTGATGCATGCATGAAATAAATTATAGAAAATTGAAAATTGATCCTTATTATACATAAAAAATTCGAATATATATATATATATATGTATAATTAAACATGAAATCCTACAGTGGTATCAGAGCTTAGGGTTCAATTTTTTCATGATTTATGGCTGTAAACAAATCTAGTTTACCATCTAGGATTTGAACAATTCGTTTTACCGGTTTTTCGGTATTTAAATGTTAGTTGAAATAATTCTTTATAATAATTCGTTTTAAATGTTTTGAATGTTTAAAACATGTTATGTAATTATTAGAATTATGATTTAGACATAAGTCTAACTTGCAATAATTTCGTTTTAAGTATAAACGATTATTTTGTAAGAGAATCAACAAAACCGAAAAACTGCGATTCATCTTTCCATTGGAAATTGGATGGACAGTGGTTCATAATTAATTTTTGAACTATGGATGAATGAAAAATGTTTTTAATGGATTTCAAAATATTTTTCAAAGAATTGTTTAGGATTCTAGATGATTGATAAATTAGATTCTGTAGTTTATAGCAATTGCGTGCATGGATGCTTGAGTTGCTTTGCAGGATTGTGAGTTTATATGTTCCAAATCAGCAATTATGAATGTATGTAATCATTATTATACAGAGGCTTATGTATGTAAAAGCCAAAATTCTCTCTCTTTCCGTCTTTTAGATAGTTGCATTTGCATATGAGAGGTTTTTACATAGGACTTGCAATAGTCGGTTTTTATCGAATGTGAAGAGCATGTTTATTTTCTGTAAAATCTACATCTCCGGTGCAAGAGGAAGTCACCGCTGTAGCGCATCGATCGAGGATCGAAGATCAGGGATCGAGAATTGAGGATCGAAGGGAACATATAAACTCACACGATGTGGATTGTGTGAATGTTTAATTTCTGTTTTTATCTTGCTATGCATGTGATGAATGTGTTGAATGTTAGGATGTGTATATGCATGATAACCTAAAATTCTAAATCACATGTTAAATTGTCCAAACAAAAATTGAAAATAAATTTCCTTCTTATTTCATCCACTAGCAACCATTGATCGAGGGATACTCTACTCGCCCTTAGCGGGAGATAGCTCTCTCCATCCTTGGGAATAGTGGGAGATATAATGGTTGTCTGTTGTTGTGCCACAATTAAATATATGAGGTGTGTTTCACCCTAGTGAACCCCAAGTATGTTTAGTTGTGAATACAATGGATAAACGTATCTCGTATCAAATGAAAATAAGTTTTCTTAACATTACCTAGAGCCCTCGCTCGGTTTTGGGAAAAAGTTTTTCTTACGAGGATAGGTCGTATTCCCTCATAATTAAAACGACAAGAGTCACAAGAGTTTGAAGATGCTAAATATTGCTAAAATTCAAAAAGGTTGTGATTAGAAAATGTTTTCTTACCTTGATATTGTAATGTATTCGATAGCCCTTAGCTAGTCTATATTACAATTGATGGGATCTTGGATTGTTGCATTTATGGGCAAAATTTTTATTTGCAACATTTACATTTATATATTCGATATATGTATGCATGTGTATTAAAACATAAAATTGGCATTAAAACCTGTATAATTTATTTTGTAGAAAAATGTCGAACATCCAACCTATCGTACGATCCATGATAGAAAAACACCCTTTACCAAACGATGGCTCAAACTTCATTAGTTGGCAACTCAAACTCAACATCGTGTTAAAGTTTGAGAAACTATCTCACATTTTGGAAGGTCCAATCCCAAAGTGGAATGAGAGATTAACCGATGAAGAGAAAGAGGCTAAAGCCAAGTGGGACCAAGAGAACCAAGTTCACGGTCTTATGCTAGCATCCATGGGTGACTCGCTTCAAGCGAAATACTTGGATTCAAAACCCAAGAAGACCATGGAGGCTTTATCAAAGATGTTCATGGATAGTGCCCGAAAGGAGCGCTATAAGACCACCATCGCACTCACAAGGTGCCATATGGCGGAGGGAACATCGATATCTATGCATTTTCTCACGATGCAAGGATACCTTGAGAAGTTGGCAAAACTCTCTTCACCAATGCCCGAGGACATTGCTGAAGATATGATTTTTGGCTCTCTAGCCCCGTCCTTTAAGGACTTTGTGATGCACTATCACGTGCGTGAAAAAGGGCTGAGTCTTGAGGAGCTTCACAACGCTCTCAAAACTGCTGAAGTTGACATGGGCAAGGGTAGGGACAAGCAAGTCCTTGCCGTCCATGGGAGGGGCCATAAGATTGGTAAAGGAAATGACAAATCTTCCAAAAGTGGTTCAATCAAGAGCAAGGGAGTAGGAGGTGCTCATAAAAGTACCTCGAGGGGGAAATCTCAGAAATCTCCAACTCCCAATACAGAGTGCTTTCACTGCGGGGAAAAAGGACACATCCGGCCAAATTGCCCCAAGTACAAGGAAGACCTTGACAACGGAGTGATTGAACGTCGGCGGCCCAAAAAGGCCAAAGGTATATTTGTTATTGAAATAAATTTACCACCTCTGTCCAGGATTGGGTAATTGATACCGGATCTTGTGCTCACATAGTTTCTAATGTGCAGCTACTCATGGATAGGAAGGAACTCGTAAGGAACGAGGTAGAATTGAAGGTCAGAAATGGTGCGAACGTGTCTGCGGTTGCACAAGGTTCTGTGGTGCTTCAATTATGTAGTGGTTTAAATTTATGTCTAAAGAATGTTTATTATGTACCTTCGATTAGCAAGAATATTATTTCTGTATCATGTCTGGATATGGATAATTTTAATATAAATATTTCAAATTCTTGTTTGTCTATATCGAAGAATGGTGTTTTCTATGCAAATGCGTTCATAAGGAATGGTCTCTATTTGCTTGAATTGGATAATAAACAAATCTTTAATATCAATAACAAAAGACTTAAGACCACTCACGAGAATGATACTCTCTTATGGTACTATCGTCTTGGTCACATAAATGAAAAGCGCATCAAGAAATTGCAAGAAGCTAACCTTCTTGGTCTACTTGATTTTAAATCATTGGAGACGTGACAACCATGTCTAATGGGAAAAATGACCAAAAAGCCTTTCAAGAAGAAAGGTCCAAGGGCGAATGGCTTGTTGGATTTGATACATTCCGATGTATGTGGTCCAATGAGTACTAGTGCACGAGATGGTTTCAAGTACTTCATTACGTTCACGAATGATTATAGTCGTTATTGGCTATGTTTATCTAATGAGAAACAAAAGTGAGTCCTTTGACAAGTTCAAAGAATTCAAGAATGAAGTAGAGAACCAACTCGACAAGAAAATCAAGTCTCTACGAACGGATCGTGGAGGTGAGTACTTAAGTGCCGAATTTGACTCATACCTAAAGGAGTTTGGTATTGTACCTCAACTCACCCCTCCCGGTACACCTCAGTGGAATGGGGTATCCGAAAGGAGGAATAGGACATTGCTCGATATGGTTCGGTCAATGATGAGTCATGCGGAATTACCTCTTTACTTTTGGAGTTATGCACTACAAACTGCGGCTTACACACTAAATAATGTTCCATCCAAATCCGTGGAGAAATCTCCTTATGAGCTATGGAGTGGTAAAACACCTAAGCTCAGTTTTCTCAAGATTTGGGGTTGTGAGGCTTACGTCAAGAGATTGATGTCGACCAAACTTCAACCAAAAGCGGATAAGTGCTTCTTTTTTGGTTATCCTCGTTAGACAATAGGATACTACTTTTGGGATATCACCTCCAATCGAGTGATTGTAGAGAGGGATGCCACATTTCTGGAAAAGGAATTTCTAAAAAGAGTAAAAAGTAGTGGGAGTAGGGTTGTGCTTGAGGAAACTCAAGATACTCTACAAGATCATGACATGAATGATGACATTCAAGATCATAAAGGCCCAACCGAGATTCCTTTGGTTAGTGGGAGCGTGAGCGAGAGATCATCGCAAGAAATTGTGAGAGAAGCTCAATCATCCCACCTAGTGTATGGTCAAGAGTTGAATGTGAACCCACTCCTCAAGAAATTGTGGAAGAAATTCGAGAGACACGAGAAGAACCAAAAGAACTAAGAAGGTCAACGAGGGAAATGAAGAATCCCGACTTGTATCTGGGACTTCATGAAATCATGGTACTAGATACCAACGATCCCTTGACCTCCAAGAAGCAATGAAAATGGAAGACTCCAAACTATGGCTTAAGGTCATGGAATCCGAAATTGAATCCATGTATGATAATCAAGTGTGGGACTTGGTTTACCTTCCTCAAGGGAAAAAGGCCATTCAAAATAAATGGGGTTTTAAGAGGAAGATGGACATGGATGGGAACTTGACAACCTATAAAGTGAGGCTTGTAGCGAAGGGTTTCACTCAAGTTCAAGGAATTGACTAGATGAAACTTTTTCACCAGTTGCCATGTTCAAGTCTATTCGGATTATGCTCGTTATTGCCGTATTTCATGATTATGAAATATGGCAAATGGATGTCAAAACGATGTTCCTTAATGGGAACTTGGATGAGGATGTGTACATGGTACAACCTCAAGGTTTTGAAGATCCAAAGAATAGCGAGAAGGTATGCAAGCTTCAAAGATCCATCTATGGATTGAAGCAAGCATCAAGGAGTTGGAACAAACGCTTTGAGGAGCAAGTGAAGAAGTTTCACTTCATTCAAAGTAAGGAAGAACCTTGTGTATACAAGAAGGTTAGTGGGAGCCATGTAGTATTCCTAATCTTATATGTCGATGACATATTGCTCATGGGTAATCATATTCCTTTGCTTGAGCAAACGAGAAGTTCATTGAAATCTGCATTGTCGATGAAAGACATGGGTGAGGCTCAATACATCTTGGGAATCAAGATATATCGAGATAGACCCCGTAGACTCATTGGCCTCAGTCAACGTGCATACATTGACAAAGTCTTGGAAAGGTTCAAGATGAACAACTCCAAAAATGGCAGTGTACCAATGAGTATGGGTATGCAACTCAAGAAGTCTCAACGTGCGCAATCACGTAAGGACTTAGAGTACATGAAGGATGTCCCTTATGCTTCGGCAATTGGGTCGATCATGTACGCGATGACTTGCACAAGACCAGATGTCTCGTATGTTCTAAGCGTGACAAGTCGTCATCAATCCAACGCAGGTCCTGAGCATTGGACTGCGGTCAAGAATATCCTGAAGTACCTTAACCGGACTAAGGATAAGATTCTTGTTTATGGAGGACAAAGGGAATTGATTTCTGAAGGTTACTCGGATGCGAGTTTCATTTCGAGTCCATGAGATTGAGGAACCATGTAGATTGGCTTGATGATTGATATGTAATGGGGTTTACCCTAGTTATTATTATTTTATGCATTGAGTATGTATGAGAAAGAAAACTTTAATAACAAGTGGGAGATTGAAGGGAATGTGTTCTAAAAGTTTTACTTTTAAATGTCAATTATTATGAATTGAATGAGAAATCATTTTGTTCATTGTTTATGTTATTCGTCTTTTAGAAGTGTTAAGGAAGATGCTCTTGGTCCTTAACCGAAGAGCTCTAAAAGATATTGGTTTACATAAAACAAAAGATATTCGTAATCATGGTAATTAACTTGGAACATTAATTACCGAGTTAAGATTGTCGTGTTGGTTATAGATCATTGTAGCTCTACAAGTGAGTGACAACACGGGTATGCAAAAGAGGAAAATATTACTTTTGTATACTGAATAGACCTAATAAGTAAAATATTATAGAAATGTGTTTCTGTGTCATTAATATTTTACTGTGTCTTTGGTCCTTTGATATGAGACTTATATTTAATCACTTAAGGAATACTTAATTAGATCAGTGTCTTGAACTATCGATCAGTGTAGTATAAATGCATTGGTTGGTTAAGTACAACTTTTGTTGGAGAAGATAGTTATTCAAAAGACTATCATTGCCCCTCTTAATTGAGTGATGATATTAGTGGGCCCCTTGATAAAGCAAAGTTATAATGTGCACAATGTGATTTGAGTAAAGTCACATATTTATAACTAGCTTAAAGAGATCAAGAAATGAATACTAATACAAAGATGACACAATACTACTTTGTGTGTATTCTTAATATCATGAGGCAAAGGACGGACACAAGTGATGCACTCCATCACTAATTGGATCGGGTTTTGGTTCGAGTGGAATTAAGACATCTAACTAATTGGGAGCTATAATGTGTAGCTAGATACCGCTTATAGCTTGTGATATTAAACTCTTAATATCACTGCCAACTTAGTTTAGATCCTCCCATAGGTCACACCGCAAAAAATGGGAAACAAGAAATGGGGATTTTGAGTTCATAAGATGTGTCAGGTTTCATGTAGAAAATATGACACATGGGGGTGAACAAGCAAAATCAAAATTATGTTGTGATTAATAACATAATTAGAATCTAAATTAAATTCATATGTTATTATGGGGTGTAATGATTGATCATTGCATATGATAATATGTTACATAAGTTGTGAATTTACTAATCCTGAAATGTCAAATTTTATAGGGGTTAAACCGAAATTTGACAAGTCTGCAGAACAGTGCTCCAACGGTCGACTGGTTAGCAGTAAACGGTCGACCGATCGGGCACGGTCGACCGGACGTGTCTCGACCGATAACAGGGAATTTTCATCTGTTCGAACGGTCGACCGAATGTGATCGGTCGGTCGACCGAACATTGTGATGGAATTGTTCCTGTTACGAACGGTCGACCGAAACTAGGTTCGAGCGGTCGACCGAACCTTGAAACGGTTGACCGGTCCAGACGGTTTTGTGCAGAATTAATTTAAAAATTAATTAGATCATGCATGGAATTGGTCCATAATTGATTTAATTCGTGGCTAATATTATTTATTATTAAATAATGGATGGTTAGATGGAATTTTGCATGAGATCATGGGCAAGGGGTTGCACATGAATAGGTAATTTGGAGAGAGCTTATAAATACAAGCTTATTTCATTACCCAATTAATTCATTCATTATTTCTTGTGCAAAAATTCTCTCTCCATAATTCTCCACGAAAATCCCTTAATTCTTAAGTTTAGTTTTAGTTCTTAAGAGATCATCTTCTCAAGAGAATTAAAGAGGGGTTAGTACTTAGATTCTAAACCCTATCGGAGATTGAGTGACTAGCTTCCCTCTCTCCGATCTTGTTTAGAGTTTGGTGAATACTCGGAGGCATCCGGCGCAGCGAGGAGCATTCCCAACGTCTTCGAATCTTCAAGAAGTTTTAGAGAACTTCTAGGTATGAATTTCGGAGTCCAAATTTGTTTTAATAAAGTTTTGAGACTAGATATTGAAACAAATTGATGCATGCATGAAATAAATTATAGAAAATAGAAAATTGATCCTTATTATACATAAAAAATTCGAAAATATATATGTATAATTAAACATGAAATCCTACATATATTTGGTAACTAATGTAATTATTCATGTCTATCTCTTTAAAGGTAGTGGATGTTGGGCTATGAAAAGACATTAACAGATTAATATAACAGAAATGAAAATGTTCCAACGGATGTATGAACATACGAGGATGAATCAGAGTAGAAACGAGGGCATTCAGGAGAATGTTGGAGTAGCCCGATCAAGGAGAAACTTATGCAACATTATTCAAGATTTGTTTGGACATATACAACAGAGACCTATCAGATGTGCTGGTGAAGAATGACGTGTTAGGTCATGAGGAATGCATGAAAAGAGGAAGGGGCATACCAAGATTAACTTGAGAAAATACAACCAAAAGAGATTTAAATGAGTCATATCTCAAATGATTTAGCATTGGATATGAATATGAGTGTGTGGAAGATAACAAGTCATGTATCGGAGTCATGATTCTTATTGAGTTTCATCTTTAAATGGATAACATATCCCAAACTTCCCGTATGCTCCAGAAAGATCACTATCGGATGGGCTGTGGTCAACTAGCTGAGGCAAGGTCACTTGATCTTGTGAATCTAGTAGCTTTCCATTTAACTTTGTCTTGTATTGATCGGTCTACCGTCCTGGGAGTGTTCGACCGATTTTGTCGACGTTTTCAAGGCAATTTTTTAACATTTCATGTACCAAAGACATGATTCTTATTGAGTTTCATCTCTAACATACTTTAGGGGGGGTTTGTGCAGTCGGATTTCGAGGGAATCCGACGGAAACGGAATTTGGATTCTGGTTGACCCCGGAAATGGGGTTGTTTGTGCACGGAGACATGGAGTCTGTCGGATTTTGTGGTATGTATAGAACTTTATTTGAGGTTTCTGTCACTTTGATGTCGGAAAGCCACGGAAACCGAATTTTTTCGGTTGACTGTCAAACATTCGGTCCACCGAAATGATCGTAACAGACGACCGAACATATTTCGGTCCACCGAATTCGTAACTGAAATGACACGTTCAGACGACCCAATTTAGTTCGGTCTTCCGTTTACGTTCACTCTGAGAATCTCATTTCGGTCGACCGAAACTAGTTCGGTCGTCTGTTTTTATTATCCAAACTGTTGGAATTTTTACATTGTGCTTGGTTTTCAGGAGGCGCTGCCCTCTTGCAAACCCCGCTACCTCACTGGCGAGGTGGAACACCGCTCGCTCACCGGTGAGCGAGACCCCCGACCGACCCGTCGCAGTGGAAATAAGAAGTATGAGCAAGCAACAGAAATCTCCATTCTCCAAATCACTTTCCGACGCATGCACAAACAACAAAAATTCAGTCAACGAGAAACTGTTTTCCCCTGGATTATGTTTCCCTTTAATTCCGGTTGACTCTGAAAATTACTTTCCGCCACTTTCCACGCCACTAACACCCCTTGAGGATAACGGATCCCTCCATATTTATCGTTTGATCATTAGATGAATGATAGAACAAAACAAGACTTGGATACTCTCTTTATCTCTGTTATTGGGCCTAATGGGCTTCACAAACGATATAAGTAAACGGACACTAACTGGAGTGGGCTTAACGAGACCTTATCACCAACCCTTATCATCACACATTCACACGGCTCCCACCACCACACCATATCCACTTCTCTTCTCCCCCAACAATGGCGACCACCACCATTCCTTCCTCTCTCCTCTTCAAATTCTCCTCCCTACTCCCCCCGACGACCTCCCTTCGCTTCGCTTCTAACCCTAGGCGCCTGTCCTCCGTCGGATTCCGGCCTCTCTCCGCGAAGCCCGAGGCCGTGGCGGGACTAGAGAGAAGGACGACCGACGTGGAGGAGAGGGGGAGAGGGAAGGAGGATGTGGAGGAACAGGAGAGGGTCGTTCTTCCCACCAATGAGTCGTCCGAGACTTTGCTACGCATCCGCCACACGGTACTTAGTTTTTGTCTTTCGAGTTGGAATTTGGTTTGGAGATTGGTTCTGGTGGTCCAATTGAGGTTTCGAAGTTGCCAAAACACGATTGTAAAGGTAGGGACGGTGTCAGGAATTCAGGTTAGCAGGTGGGAAATGATCTTTATAAAATTAGGCGAAATTCCAAAATCCAGGAAAGTCCCTGGTCCATGCTTAAGGACCGTCCATGGACTAGCGTGGTAGAATTTATTTTATATCCAACGACGTCGCCTGGTAGAGTTTTATGGATAGACTCGTAAAATGCTAAACTGCAAATTCGTTGTACGATTGTAGACTCTATCAATCATGTATAGTCTCCAGTAACAACTAACAATATGGGACTAAACTGGATTGTTATACTCTAATCCACTTAGACACTTCAAGACTTTGTCAAAGTTAAGGCTTTTCAATCGATTGGGTCTTATAGGGTTTTAGGAGAGGCTCTAACGGTCTAACCAATTTAGGTGCAGTATTTGCTTACTATTGTTTTGGTTGGTTAAAGTTTGTATACCACTTGTTACGACCGACACATAGAGTCACGTAGTAGAATCTAAGTTGGTATGTTAGATGTGTAGATTTTGAAACACAACTTTGTAATGATAGACCACCATAGTTGGACTCTCTTAATGCTTAAGTGGTGTTCTGGCAAAGCAATAAAGATGTGGTCTTTTTTCATAATTATTTTACTACACACAATGAACCAAACTGCCCATACATGTAAGGCAATTGTTTTATATGTTACATGTTTACTACTGACTTTTTTTACAATGAAAATTGTGTGAATGTTATAAATAGGACATAATGTAGACACAATCTGTATTTCATAAACTTCATTGCTACACAACATCAACACAGGTTTAGATGAGTGAATACATCCTACTTGGTGGATAGTTTTGAGGGAAATACATGTTCTGAGGATTGTTACATCAGTACATGTATTTATTTTTGTTGTAAATAAACTATGATATGTATCATAGAGAAAACTATCTCTGGAAATAATTAATTTGTTGCACAAAACGTTAGTCCAATGAGTGGATGCTACTGCTACGACCAGTGCAGTTTAGCCCAAGAAGATTATGTCATAGGTTGTGAGTATACAACATAACTTTTAGGAACTAACTGCTACCTTTTAGATTTCTGACGGGGTTTCTTATCTTAGTAGTATGAGTGTATAGTAAGTTAAATGACAAACTCTTCAGTAAATTTGCAGCTCTAATTGTCTAAGAGTTCTTGGGATTTTCAACTAATGCTATGAAAAAACATATAACTTAAGAGTGCAAAGAACATTGAGAACTTTTGCAGAAAGGTGTCTGGATGTTCACTACATTAGGGTCAGTGTAGGAAATATTTTGAAAAGGATAAATCATGTGGTTATAATTTTGCTCAGATATACCGTAACTCAAACATTAATATCATATTTGTCATGTGGTTGTATAATATATACAACCTTCACTGTTTTCAAATTTGGAGAAGATGCCTCATGAGGTATGTGGTATTACACAACTCAAAAATTGGAGGATACACGCATCCCTAGCATGTTCAGGCACGCTTACTGTAATCTGATCTGTACCTTTTTTTTAATGTCCAAAGAATAAGTAATGGAGCAAGCACATGAGGAACTCATTCTTGTTATGACATTGATATAAATATAAAAAATAGCCAAGATATGAATTTGACATTTTTCCAAAATAAATCTTTTTCTTATTCTCATAATGTTATAAATCATAAGGATTGCTTTGCTCTTTAGAATTGTCTGTAGGGATCTACTTTTAAATTGTATATATCTGACTTCGGGATTAAATGTAGTGTGCGCACGTGATGGCAATGGCTGTTCAGAAAATCTTTCCAGACTCCAAAGTGACAATAGGTCCATGGATAGAAAATGGATTCTATTATGACTTTGACATGGAGCCTTTAACTGATCGAGATTTGAAGAGAATAAAAAAGGAAATGGTATGCAAATGTTAAGCCTGTGACTCTGATTGTAAGTTAAATTTTCCTGTAACTTGGAAGAATATTCATTAGCTTATTCTTTCAGGGTTATTTCTTACATCGTCTGTAGGATCGAATCATAAGCCGAAATTTGCCATTAGTAAGAGAGGAGGTATCCAGAGATGAAGCTAAAAAGAGAATAATGGCTATTAATGAACCATACAAATTAGAGATTTTGGAAAGTATACAGGAAGAACTTATCACAATCTATCATATTGGTTAGTTTCTATCCATTCTGTGTATTGTGCTGATTGATATTTTCCCTTTGTTCTTTGAGTGGTTAATATTTTGTCTTCGTCAATATAGGAGATGAGTGGTGGGACCTTTGTGCTGGACCTCATGTTGATACTACAGGGAAGATTAACAAAAAATCTGTTGAGCTTGAATCTGTTGCTGGGGCCTACTGGAGAGGCGATGAAAATAGACCGATGCTCCAGAGGATATACGGCACAGCCTGGGAGAATGAAGAACAGTTGAAAGCTTATATCCATTTCAAAGAAGAAGCTAAGCGCCGTGACCACAGACAACTTGGTCAGGATCTTGATTTATTCTCTATACAGGTCCTAATCCGCACTGCAGACCTTAGTGAAAAACTGTTCAGTTTTTACCGTGAACGAAAGTTTAATCTAAAATTATAACGACAAGGTTTTTTCACGGACCTCCCTACAGAGTTGTGATTCTTGCAACCTTCGATTCATTTTTCAACTTGTTCAGTGTCAAATATTATGGAAATTCTGTTGTCTTTTATCTCTGAGAAAGATGTTACCTTACTTCCACCTATATAGGATAATGATTTTATTGCTGCTGAGGTCAAGCATCTGGTCCTTTAGCATACTTATCTCTTCTCTTGAATTTTTTTTAGGATGAAGCTGGTGGGGGTTTAGTCTTTTGGCATCCTAAAGGGGCCATAATAAGGCATACTATTGAAGATTCATGGAGAAAGGTACACATACAACATGGGTATGAGCTTCTATACACACCCCATGTAGCAAAAGCCGATCTCTGGAAAATCAGTGGTCATATAGATTTTTATAAAGAGAATATGTTTGATCAAATGCAAATCGAGGACGAGCTTTATCAGCTTCGACCAATGAATTGCCCATACCACATTCTTCTCTACAAAAGGAAACTTCAATCATATAGGGATCTCCCAATTCGTGTAGCGGAGTTAGGCACAGTATATAGATATGAACTATCTGGCAGCTTGCATGGATTGTTCAGAGTGAGAGGATTTACCCAGGTAACTTTTGGTTGTAATTGCAGATTTTGCGAACTTATTTTAATTACTTAGTGGTTTTTCGTATGTTGACATTTTCTTTCTGGATAAATATATATATAATTTTGCTTCTACATCTTTATGGCTTCTTTGTTGTTTACCATAAAGATGGATAAATCCACCAGTTGTTTCTTCTTTCCAATCCTAACTTTTTTGACCTTTTCTATCAATTTCTTTCGTGTTGTGTTTTATGAGTTCAATTTGTAAACATCTTTAGCAATGACATTCAGTGAATACATGTACTGCAGTTTTACATTCAGAGAGCAGGGATTCCAAATTTCTGTTTTATCCACTGTTCTGAAAACTGGACCAGACCTGCCGGTTCAACCGGTTGAACGGTGAACCAGAGGCCTGCCCGGTCCGGTTCACCTCCCAAACCCGTTTTTGCATTGAACCGGCGGTTCAACCACCGGTTCAGGAAAAAAAATCTGTTTTTTTTTTGTTTTTTTGAATATTTATAATATGATTTGAATATTTTTTTGTTTAATAAATAATTAAATATGATTATTATATCTATAATATATATATATTTATGACGTCATGCTGTCGTCAACCGGTTCGATTCCGGTCCGACCCTGGTCGAACCTCTGAACCTTTGACGTTGCCGGTTCGGTTATGAAAACCTTGGTTTTATCTGCATGTTGTTTATTTTTCTCTCAAACAATTCATGTCAATGATTTTGCTTTGTTCATTTTCGCATGATCATTCGTGGTTTTTTTAATCAAATTTTCTATTGAGCTAATAATCAGTTCATTGGTCCAGAGCAGAGTTCTCTGTCTTTGCGTTTGCAAATTTTAACAATATAAAGTGTTTTGGTTTTGCAATTTTCAACTGCTATCAATATATATTTTTAGTTTGGGTTTTGCTTCTTATTTGGACCTTTAGTAACATATCAATATTTGTTTGGTACAAGTTGCCTAACCTTGTGGGTGAATTAACCTTTTGGTTTATTTGTTATATTTCTAAGTATTCATGTCCATGGATGACAAGACCAAGTTTTTATCACATGAAGCTTATTGGTCCACTTACTGACTTCCACTAACCTGTGTAAAGAAACTAAATAACCTTCACATTTTATACAGGATGATGCACACATATTCTGTCTCGATGATCAGATAAAAGATGAGATCAGAGGTGTTCTTGATCTGACAGAGGAGATTTTGTTGCAATTTGGTTTCGACAAGTATGAAGTAAACCTTTCTACAAGGCCTGAGAAATCTGTAGGAGACGATGATGTATGGGAGAAAGCTACTATTGCCCTTAAAGAAGCTTTGGATGATAAGGGTTGGGATTACCAGATCGATGAAGGTGGAGGTGCCTTTTATGGGCCAAAAATTGATCTGAAGATTGAAGATGCTCTTGGGAGAAAGTGGCAATGCTCAACCGTACAGGCAAGTTTTTTAGGGAATATCTCGGTTGTTTAGTTTGGGTTTATATTTTGTACGTGAGTATGGAGATTAGTTCGTTTCGTTTTGAAATCCCAAGCATGGAATTCTAGTGTAACTTTGCAAATTGTAATTCATGGCAAGTTAATAAAAAATATTTGCCTCAGATGTTATGTGAAACACCTGTTTTATCCATGTGCACGGGAATTGGAAGTCGAAACCTTTGCAAGCAGCTACTTGCTTCCAGGGTCATCCTATGAGGTTTTATCCACTACACTGTTGGAGGAAGATGGGGGAAATCATTTTTGTTGACAAAATTATAGTGGGGGTAGTAAAGTCAAACCACTGAGTTCTAGCTTCAGTGCATCCATCATATCATTTGACCACTCCAATCGGCTGAGTTTCTTTTCACTTTATTTTTTAAAATTGTCAAGTTTCTCTTTGTTTCATTTCCTTATGTAGCATATGCTTGGGCATCATATGATGTATTGCTGCACTTTTTTGTGTTATTGGCAGGTTGATTTCAATTTGCCGCAGAGGTTTGACATTTCTTATGTGGATTCAAACACTGAAAAGAAGAGACCCATCATGATCCACAGAGCTGTCCTTGGCTCATTAGAAAGATTCTTTGGGATTCTGATAGAGAATTATGCTGGTGATTTTCCTCTATGGCTTGCGCCAATCCAAACCCGTATTCTACCTGTCACCAATACTCAGGTATATTGTTCACAGTCTATAGTCTATACTCCATAATGCTTATCTTTATGGAAGTCCATAGCGTTGGATTTGGTTGGTCCTAAACCTCTTTTGAATCCAGCACTTGGTGAGAGATAGTAAAGTCAACTCCCTTAGCTATTTTGTCTCGAGCAAAACTGTGGAATCTCATTCCAACACTCTGTTATGGCTGGGATTATTTTTCATGTCTATGCATATGCATGAACTATGTTGGTTGAATTGGTTAATTTGGTTCCCACAGGTTGCCAATTTGGTGTTGTACCATGTTAAATTTGTTTAATGCATGTTCCTCTTGCGACTGCAGGTTAATACGTTAACATGCAGGTTAATGCATGTTCCTGTATCGTCAACCTTCATTTATTCTGTGTTCATTTTCAGGTTAAATATTGCAGCGAAGTAGTGTCAACTCTGAAGCAGCGAGGCATAAGAGCTGAGCTTTGCTATGGAGAACGCTTGCCAAAGCTCATACGCAATGCGGAGAAGCAGAAGGTGCCTTTGATGGCAGTTGTTGGTCCAAAAGAACAGGAAACACAAACTGTAACTGTGAGGTCTCGTTTTGGGGGCGAGCTTGGAACTCTGACTGTCAATGATTTCATCGAACAAATCCAGCTTGCAGTTGAGAACAGAACACAGCTGTAGTGTCCGAGTCATATCCCACATGAGAAGATTTCAGTTACATGATTCTTTTTGTGGTAGTCTTGCTTCGGCTTCTACCTGTCATTCTCGATTCTTGATTTCGGAGCACCTACTAAAGAGGCTTAAGTGTATCTGTTATGAATTAATGCCTGCACAGGATGTGTTCTTAATTTTCCATTGTAATTTCTCAATTTTGGGTAAATAAATATTTAAATTATGAGTAACGAACTTCAACTTTTGAGCTTTCAAACTATTTCATGTTAGTCCTTGACTATATGGTTCTCACTTCTCGAGTTCTCATTCTAGGGCTGAAATGGAAGGATAACCTTTAGCAGCTAAATTAGCTCCGCTTACTTAAAAACTTAGAATTTGGGAGATGAAGCTCTTGAAGAAAATATCAAACAGAAATTTGAGCTTAATTTGTCCATGATATTCAAGATATATAGTAAAACTTGATCTTCTGCAAATAGGTTTCTCCTTGTTTACCGGATCCTTTCAATTAGATACTTTTGCAAATAGGTTGAATATTTGACTCATTCCAAATCCTCTCATGTTATTTGGGTGCTAATACCCGAAATAATACACTCCAAGTGGCGCGCGCGCACACACACACACATATATATATATATATATATATATATATATATATATATATATGTATGTAAAGCTACACGTGAATGGGCGCGATTAAACACGAGATGTTATTCAACCTTCACTACCACCGCATTTTTTAAGTAAATGACTAACGCCTCAATGATGAACATAAGTTGATATTGTTGAATTTTCCCAAAGAGAAAAAAATCATCATCCGGTATTTATTAGGAATGACAGATAGTCTCTCCCTGGAGTTGAAATTGAGCGATGCAAACCGATATATTTGATTCGGATGCAAGGTGTATCAGAAATCGAATCCGAATTCGTTTCCGAAATAAATTAGGCTTTTCAAATTCGAGTTTGAATATTTTTTATTTATTTTTGGATTCAAACATTATCTGAAATCAAATTAAAAAAATGTTCCATTTAAGATTTCATCTATAATCTTCACCTAAAACTGCAAAACTCTTCCCGCAATCATGAAATTGCCTACTTGAACAAGAAAAAAAAGTAATTGCATGTTTAGAGTAACGAAATGACATGTTTTAATAAGAAAATAAGTAGATCATTGTATTTCTATAAGTACATAATATGTATACCAACTAAATAATTTGATTTTCGGATACTACACTGTATCCATATCAGAATTGTAAATGGTAACAAAAAATTATTCAACTTCGTACCCGATTTCAAATTGGTAAGAAATATCTAACCAAATACTAATCGAGTAGAATACTCGAATACTTGGTAATCATTTACACCCACAACTCATCTTTGTCACAGAAAACTGCTTTGTATTGACTTCGCAACACATTTAAGAGAGCTCATCAACACCACTAATGCAACTATCCTGATAAACTTTTGTCATTTGAGCTCTTACATTTTAGCTATGTATTGATTAGGTAATTGCAAGCTATTAATTTCTTTGAAGAAAACAAAGTTGACCAAAATTATATATGTTTATAAAGTATAAACTATTTCACTTCTATAATACTATTTCTATTGATAATACTCAAAGATTCCAAATGGTATGCCTGAGAGTAGACTTGAGATTCGGGCCGGGTTGGCCGGGCACGATCCATTTTGAAGAATATGAACAAACAGGTCACGGTGTCGTGCGGACACGACACGAGTCTCAGATTTACATGAGAGTTAAACATTTGACTTACTTATTTCTAGTCACAAGAAGTACTAAAATAATTTTTTTCCGGAGATCCAAAAAGAAATATTTTTTTCCTGAGATCCGAAAAGAAATCTCCAATAGAATCTGGTACTTTCAAGTTTCATTCCAAATGAAACGAAGTTTTGAAATAGTAGGTTTATCACCTATTTTGGAGATGATGTCATAAAAGTCAAAGAATAAACTTTTACAAAAAAATTCAACAAGTCAACTAGAAAAACAAGTAAAAAAAAGTCGTACAACCAGTTATGACAAAGAGGTGTAAATGAACCCAGCCGGACCAAATTTTCAAATTTTGTTTACTAATTTATAATGTTTCAAGATACTAAAAAATACAAGTACAATTATAAAAAAAACGCGAGTCATTTGTAAGTTTTTTTCAAATTCAAAGTGGTTCTCTTATTCAATTGTTAGCTAGCTCATTCATTTTTCACAAGTAAACCGAAATTGAATCTTTTACTTCCAACTCTTTTCTTTGATACAATATTAATAATTTCGATCTTGAGTCATGGTTGACAATACACTAACAAAGCCAAGACAACAATTACCACATGAGTCGTTGTATCCAAAGTCTTCCAAAAACTAAAGTGTTTGAAAGGTCACAATGGCATTCCCAATCCGGCGAAAACCGAATTCCACGAAAACCCCACTCCTCTACAAATCCCTCTTCATCTTCTTCTTCCTCAACTCCATCTCCCTCCTCTTCTACTTCCTCCTCCACTACCACCAAACCCCCTCTCCCTCTCCTCCTCCTCCTCCCAGATCCCATCTCAAACCCTGGCCCACTCTCCCCTCCTCCCTCCCCTGGTCCCCAACACCTACCCCACACTCATGCGAGGCCTACTTCGGCCACGGCTTCTCCAACTCCACCTCCCCCCACCCCACCTCCTTCCGCTGCCACCACAGCCCCACTCTCCTCTCCTCCGTCTGCGAGGCCACCCGGATCCGGATGGATCCGGCCAAGATCCGGATGTCACGCGGTGGGGAGAGGCTCGAGGAGGTGATTGGGAGAGGAGAGGAGGAGGAACTGCCGAGGTTCGACGACGGCGCGTTCGAGATCGAGGGCGGGAGGAATGAGGAGGGGAGGAAATTGGTTGGGGAGGAGTTTTTGGAGAGGTTTTTGAGGAAGGGCGAGGTCGGGATGCATACCATGAGGGCGCTCGTAGGGAGCGTTCGGGTTGTTCGGGATCGTCACCTCGATTGTCCTCAGGTCGTGTGTTTATTGTAGTTAAGATTGGAATTTTGGCTTGAGATCAAGTCGTTGAATAAATGCGGTTTGTGTTTGTAAAAGTGACTAAGAATCTATTTAGTTGGTATTGGTTTGTTTAGTAGTAGTAGGTATGTGCTTTGGCTTGCCGTATATCCATTTATTTTGTGGAGATAAAGCTGCGGTTGATCAACTCGTAATCGGTATTTTACAAAAGAATGACTTCGACACTTTTGTTAGGTATCAGCTAATGGAGTGGATAGCTATAATATGTCTGATTATGTATCTAGACATGCCTAAGAGTTGGTGTGCTCATGCCCTTTTAATCGTGATATGAATTCTAGAAAATACTTGCTTTCTTTTCTTTTCTGGTAATAGACCTTTTTTTCTATTTAAGCGCTGTGATTGTTAACATTTCTGTGTTTCTGGTTGCAGTGGATTGAAGAGCCAACACTATTGGTCACACGCTTTGAATATGCAAATGTGTTCCATACTGTCACAGACTGGTACAGTGCATATGTTAGCTCCCGAGTCACCAATTTGCCTGGGCGACCTGGTCTGGTTTTTGTGGACGGACATTGCCAGGTAGGAGTCAGTGTTCCATGTTCCTGAATATTCATAGTCGGACTACTTTTTGTTAACCTGCTTTAGCTTGCAAGTCGTCACTGTCTTTGTTGCATTTGTGGAAGTATGGTGCTAAAAGTAAGCTAAATTTAGTCTTAAGGGGTGAGAGAATCACAATTTTCTGGGAGCTCAGAGATGTATTTTTTTCCAATATCCTTTACTTTCTTCTTTTCAGAGTTAAAAACCCTTTTATCCGTTTAAAGTTAATGTATTTGAGTTTGCATCGCCTTTGAAAAGCAGTATATCATAGCTAGTTGGTCTATAGAATATACAGGTCAACAATATTTGTCTCCCAAAAATAAAAGATGATATTTTGCTTACATTACTTTTATGTATTCTTAGAGCACCATTTATGGCACCCACTTAAATTGTATGTATTGCAAAATTACATCTTATCGTTTATGTTTTGGGTCATGGGTCAATTTGAAACAACCTCTCTATTAGTTCAAAGGTCAGGAGGCTGTGTACATCCTACTTTCCTTACCTCCCCAAGGTTGGAGCCTTTTTTAGGCTTTACTGTAAGATTGTTATTGAGGTCAGAAAGTAAATAATTAAATTTTACCAGTAGTTTCATATTAATTTTAGCAAACTCTTGCTAATTTGTAGTTGACATACGTTTTGAATGACATATATCTTACACAAGGAGATCATCTTAAGACTTGGAGACATTAGAATCATACTACTAACTTTAACATGACATGTGCCAGAATCAAACTTAAATAAGTTCATTGGAAAAGTAACCATGAATTTAATTATACTGCAGGATCTAAAGGATGGAGCACAATTCTAAATGGTATGCTCTCTTATAAGTGCTGTTTTACTAAATAAAATTATTTTTTATTGTTACATATATTCTTCTTTTGTTATTGCTAGTTAATACAATGGGTACACAATCTCTCTTCTTGTTTCAAAAGACTCTGCTGCTTTTTTTATTTGTCTTTTACCTTTTTTTGTCAAATTGATGGTTACCATGTGTTTTAGTTTCTCCGTCTTTGCATTATTACATAAAGGCTATCCTGCAATTGTATTGATTTTCTTTTTGATTTATTTGTGTTTCTGGCAGACTCAGCTTGAAGAAACTTGGGAGGCACTTTTTTCAAATATTAGATATGCTAAACATTTCTCTGGTCCTGTCTGTTTTCGCCATGCAATCTTCTCACCTTTGGGGTACGAGACTGCTATGTTTAAAGGGCTAAGTGAAAGCTTTAGCTGTCATGGTGTACCTGCCCGTTCTCTTCGAATAAACGCCGATGATCGAAAAACAGCCCGTATTTCTGAATTTGGGGAAATGATCAGAGCAGCTTTCAATCTCCCTGCAGATGATGGCTTGATATCAAAAGGAATATCAAGTCACAATGTCCTCTTTGTTCGTCGAGAAGATTATTTGGCCCACCCTCGTCATGATGGAAAAGTGCAATCTCGACTAAGCAATGAGCAGGAGGTGTTTGATTCCTTAAAACGCTGGGCCTCTAATTACTCAAAATGCAAGATAAATCTTGTGAATGGTTTGTTTGCGCATATGCCCATGAAGGACCAGCTCCAAGCAATAATAGAAGCTTCAGTAGTTATAGGTGCTCATGGAGCTGGCTTGACACACTTGGTCTCAGCAACTGCAAATACTAAAGTTCTCGAAATTGTCAGCAGTTCATACAGAAGACCTCATTTCCAATTAATATCTGAGTGGAAAGGATTAGAATATCATGCCATTTATCTCGCTGGATCACATGCAGACCCGCTCACTGTTATTGAGAAGCTTAGCCGCATAATGGAAAGTTTAGGGTGCTGAAACTTTCAGGTTCCAGACGCTACTTGAATCATGGTGGAGTTGGTTTATGAAGCAAATTGTGCAAAGCCTGATAATTAAATATTACCTCATGTCCCGACACTGCTTATTTAAGATTAGGGGTCTGAGATCGTCACATCGTTCAGAGTTCTACCAAGTAACCCTTACGTGGAGAGATCGGTGTAGAAGGGAGGATTTAAATATAAGTGGACTGGATCTCCTTTGACCTGATTTCTGCTGTTGTTAAGCGGGTAATGAGATTGTATTAGTTGACATTGCAGTAAGTTGATGACTGACTTCTTGCAGCGCTATTAGTTGCTAATTTTGGCATGGAGATGAAGCATGACTTCTTTTTGATGTATTCTGCATTATCAAATTAAACGGCAGTATGGTGTACAATATGTTTTTCACCTTGTAGAGGTTTTGATTTTGCCCTGAATTATGGCTATACTGTCAAACCTAATTTTACGGTCAGTGGCGGGATAATGATTTTCTTCGAAGAGGTTTAGACATCTAACGAGGAAAAATTGGTGTATGCTTGTAGTTGGCTTCACTTCTTTTGGTTTATTATCCATTTCCAAAGAGTCAAAAGATTAAATTGTTTTGTCTGATATGAGTTATCATGGACTAAATCGAAGTGGTGTTGGTTGCGCTTTGCATTTCTTATTTACATCGTGAAATAGCAGAAGGTGTAGGTTGCGCTTTGCATCAACTGGTCAACCGAAAAAAAATCTCTTGGCAGGGTCCAGCCGTCCAGGGTTAAGGCTAAGTACATTCTGAGTGGGAGCATCTTTAGATGTAGATATCACTATTAGTTAAAAGCTTATTCCACTCGAAATTGTGCTAAGTTTTCATAATTAAAAAATGGTTCTAAACTTCTGATTCAAGTTGCTAAAAACTAAAACTTCATCTCTAGCTTTTAATAAGTGACCAACTTTGGTATTGTTTGGTAAACACAACCAACGTCAGGCATGGGGTGACGTCAACGACTGAGGTCTTTTTTTCTCTCGTCAAGTGAAGGTGCGACTAGAGTTTTTGATGCAAAACCTCAGACGCCAGAAGCCAGGAGTTTACGGTGAAGATACATCTAGGGTCTTGGATGCAAAATCTTAGACGCCACAAGTTTAGCTCATCTAGCTTCTCCTCCGACACTCTTCTCCGTTCAAAACCCAGACTTCCCCGATGTCGGACGTCGAAAATTGCTTGGTTGTCAAAACCCACATTTGGGTAGTTGTGCAATTCGACCAAATGCCCTGAGGGCACCCTTAACGGGGCACCCTCGCCTGGGCACCTGGGTCGGGCGCCAGGGTGAGACTCCATTAACGGAGCGGGCGCCCCTCGGGTGCCCGCCCAGAACGCCCACCCGGGCACTTGCCCGGGCGTTGGGCGTTCCAGGCAGACGCCCGGGGAGCCCTCGGGTGGGGGGCACGTGCCCCCCCCCCCCCCCCCCCCCCCCTTCGTCCATTTTTTTTAATTTTTAAGTATTTAGTGGATGTTTTGTTATTAATGAATTAGGTATTTGTTATTAATGTGGGGTAATAAATTTTTGGTGTAATTAATTGAATAAATTTTTGGTGTAATTAATTGAATTAAATTTGAAATATATACATTAAATAAACAAATGTAAATCTATATTTAACGTTTAAAATAAAAAATATATTAATACGACAATACCATTAGAACAATACATTAAAATACTGAAATACGAACTACAACCAACCACACGAAATACAAATTAAAGGAAATACAAACCATACGAAAATAGGAACTACAACAACACGAAATACAAACTAAAGGAAATACAAACCATACGAAATATAGACTACAACAAACTACACGTATTGATTCTCTTCTGCCCAGGCGAGAAGTTTATCAATTACTTTTTGATACTTCTCCGTCGGGTTGTCCTTCCTCATCAGAGAGTGAAGCATGTCCAACTTAGTTTTTTTAAATGCATCTGGAAATTCCTTTCCACTAACACTTCCTGCTTGGAGAAACCATCTTCTCTGACTTGGGCAGTGTATCGAAGCTGCTGTGCAAGTTCTCTAACATCAATGTCGCCATACTCAGACTACTTTGTTGAGACATGTGTCGGCCAAACATCTGGAATTGTGGTTGATTATGTGGGAATGATGATGCATATTGAGAGAATTGTGAGAATGGTGAGTTTTAGTCTGGTTGTGCGTAGTGGGAGAATTGTGGGAATGATGAGTTTTGGTCCGGTGGTGGGAATGGTTGTGCGTAGTGGGAGAAGTCTGGTTGTTGGAATGATGGACGTGAGGGGTATCCTTGTGGATAGCGTGGACGCGGATTTGATTGTGGACGAGGGGGGAACGGTTGTAATCTGGAGAAGACATTGCAACATTGTTTTTGTGGAAGAGATATGAGATGTAAGTTGTGTTTTGTGTAAGGTATATATAGAGAAAAAATTAGATAATGTACAGTCACGCGGATTACTTTTCACGCACTCGTATACTGTACATTCACGCAGACTACTTTTCTTTCACGCGTATACTGTGCAATCACGCGGATTACTTTTCACGCACACGTATATTGTGCATTCACGTGTGTTTCAAATTTCAAATATTCAATTTTTTTGGTTTAACAATGATTAATTTTATTAATGAATAATTTGTTGGGAAATGAAAGGTTGGATGCTCACCATAACCTCCATCACTTAATGGGTTATTACTCCTATGTTTAATACAATTTATGTGTACTCATTTTACACTTTGTAACATATGTAACATTCACCTCTTCTTCTCCTATAAATAGGAGATCATTGTACAATGTTGACACACAAGTAAAAATACTACTACTCCCTCCTAAACTCTTGTGTTCTTGTGTTCTTGTCTTAGAATTATTTTGTAACACGTTATCAGCACGATTGTTCTACCACTTTCGGTTGAAACTTTTGGTAAGTAAGGTAATAGACATTATGGTTTTCAAGTACTCTTTGTTAAAAACTAATATGTTGTAGTACTATTTTCATGAATTATAATATTTCATTACTTTGTAGCAATACATCATTAAAAACTAGTAGTTTGTGTGTAGCCAAATATATTTAACGATTTAAGACATATGCTTGTCAAATTAATATAGCGTATGGTTTCTTTTCTTTTTTTAACTTCCTTTTCGTTCATGCTTAGCGTCCAAGTAGGAGCTAAAACTTCTTTAAATTATTGTTGTTTATAATGAACTAAAGGAAAGATTTAAATGGTACAAATTATTATGCGGTAACGATGGAGGTTACTACAAAAGCATATCATGTTTTAGATAATATATATTTAAATTTTGTTCTAGTTTTTCGTTTTTACTATGCTTACCATCATTTCATGCAACATGAAATGCAAATATTATTTTGTTAACATTAGCATTAATTGCATATACGTTGTATATTTATCTATCATTTTTATTAATTTATTTGTTATGCATGGTTTCATTACCTCCACTGTTTTTTTACTATGTCCTTATTTACTATGCTAATTATATTTATACGCAATTAAATTTGTGTATATATATTGCATTTGCTACAAAAGGACTTATTCATCATATATTTATTATTATTATTATTATTATAGTGTTTAGATGGCAAACCTCACAAAGCTTGAATTTGCCGCCCTTGATATATCGGGGAAAAATTATCTCCTTTGGACTCTCGATGCGGAGATCTATCTTACGACAAATAATCTTGGAGAAACAATTAAAGATGAAAATAAGGCCTCCTCGCAGGAGCGTGCCAAAGCAATGATTTTTCTCCGACATCATCTCCACGAGGGATTAAAAGCCGAATATCTAACGGTGAAAGATCCGTTAGAGTTATGGAAAAACTTGAAAGAAAGGTATGACCACCAAAAACAAGTGATTCTCCCAAAAGCTCGCTACAAGTGGATTCATTTGCGATTACAAGATTTTAAATCTGTAAGCGAGTATAATTCTGCTATGTTCCGAATCTCATCTGAACTTAAATTATGTGGAGAAATAATTACTGATAATGATATGTTAGAGAAAACATTCTTCACATTCATGCCTCGAATATGCTCCTGCAGCAGCAATATCGAGAACGTGGTTTTAAGAAATATTCGGAACTAATATCATGTCTTCTTGTTGTCGAGCATAATAATGAACTTTTGATGAAAAATCATCAAGCTCGACCCACTGGTTCCACTCCATTCCCTGAAGTGAATGGGGCTAATCACAAACGCAAACATGACCCATTCCCTGAAGCGAATGCGACATCTTACAATCGTAAACGTGGACATGGTCGTGGTCGCGTATATGGACGCGGTAAACATCAAGGACATGGTCATGGACGTGGCCGTAGCCATCGTGGTGGTCATGATGTCAATGCAAATAATGATGGAAGAAATGCTAGAGGAAATCAAGTGCAAAACCCCCCAAAGAAATATGAGAATGCTTGCTACAAATGCGGCATGACAAATCATTGGTCGCGTATATGTCGTACGCCCAAGCACCTTGTTGATCTTTATCAAGCATCACTCAAGATAAAAGAAGGTGCCAAAATGAACTTGGTTGAAAACAACCAAGATGGAATGATCATGGACACTCATTTAGATATTTCGGATTTTCTTTTAAATGATGACAATATCGATGTTTTTGTCAATGATGGAAATGTCCATCAAAATGCTTAGTTTGGTTTTCCTACATCCTATTTTCGATGTTTTTTCATTTCCAAAATAATTGTAAGACTTGTGTCTTTACCTTTGAAAATCAATATTTGCTTTTGTTTTTCCTTAAAATATATACAAAAAGATAATTTTTGCTCTATTTCCTTTTTTTAGGACAAAGACATGGTTGATACTATCATGAGTGATGAAGATCAATGTCTAGTAGATAGTGGATCAACAAATACGATTTTCAAAAATATAACCTTCTTTTCCGAATTACATTTCTCGAAGACAAGTGTTAACACAATTTCTGGCACTAGTAATTTGATTGAAGGCTCCGGAAGAGCTTGTATTTTGTTGCCCAACGGCACGAAATTATAAATAAGTGATGCTTTATATTCCAGCAGATCCAGAAGAAATCTACTAAGTTTCAAGGATATACGTCGTAATGACTATCATCTTGAAACTATAAATCAAAATAATGATGAATACCTTCACATTATCTCCATCATGAATGGTAACAAAATCGTTTTAGAAAGGATGAAAGCCTTTTCATCGGGATTATATTGCACTTATATCACCGCTTTGGAATCAAATATGGTCACTAACTGGAAGTTAGTTGATCAAGTGCATTATAAAGTTTGGCATGATAGATTGGGACACCCCGGTGATATAATGATGCGAAAAATTATTGAAAATTCAAATGGTCATTCCCTGAAGGATATGAAAATTATATCATCGAAAGAGTTTTCATGTGCAGCATGCTCTCTTGGAAAACTGATAATCCGACCGTCCACAAGAAAAATTAAAGATGAATCCCCTTTATTTTTAGAGAGAATTCAAGGTGATATTTGTGGACCCATTGCCCCTCCATGTGGACCATTTCGATATTTTATGGTGTTGATAGATGCATCCACTTGATTGCCACATGTTAGTCTCTTGTCAACTAGAAATGTTGCATTTGCTAGACTTCTAGCAGAATTGATAAAATTGAGGGCACATTTTCCTGATTATCCAATTAAGAAAATACGATTGGACAATGCAGGAGAATTTACGTCTCAAACATTTAATGACTACTGCATGTCAGTTGGTATTACAATTGAGCATCCGGTTGCTCATGTCCATACACAAAATGGTCTAGCTGAATCTCTAATTAAGAGATTTCAACTAATTGCAAGACCATTACTTATGAATTCAAAATTACCACAATCTCTTTGGGGTCATGCCATTTTACATGTTGCGGCACTTATCAGAATAAGACCGACAACTTATCATAAATATTCCCCTTTACAACTGGTCTCTAGTAGAGAACCAAATTTATCCCATTTAAAAATATTTGTTGTGCAGTTTATGTCCCAATAACCCCACCACAACGTACAAAGATGGGACCTCAAAGAAGATTGGGAATTTACATCAGTTTTGAGTCTCCATCGATTATTAAATATTTGGAGTCATTAGCTGGTGATATTTTTACAGCACGCTTTGCTGATTGTAATTTTGATGAAAAAGTATTCCCAATCTTAGGGGGAGAAAAACAGAAGATGGAAAAATCTGAAATTACTTGGAATGCATCTTCATTGTCCCATCTTGATCCCCGTACAAACCAATGTGAACAAGAAGTTCAAAAGATTATTCATTTGCAAAGAATTGCAAGCGAATTACCAGATGCATTTACATATGCAAAGAAAGTTACAAAATCACATATACATGCTGAAAATGCACCAGCAAAAATTGATATTCCTAAGTTGTCAAATGAGTTAAATATCCACCGAAAACGTGGACGACCAATTGGGTCAAAGGATATAAAACCAAGAAAAAAGAAAGAGAAAAGCGTAGCACCTGAAGATGTTACTGCTAATATTATCCATACCCCTGAAGAGGTAGTGAAAGAACAAAATGACAACATAGACCAACGAGAGATCGAAGTGTCTAAAAATGAAAATGCAGATGATATCTCAATAAATTATGCGCACAATCAGAAAAGATGGAATCGAGACGAAACCATCGTTGATGAATTTTTTTCATATGCTATAGCAAATGAAGTAATGAATGTTGAATATTGTGAGCCAAAATCTATTGAAGAATGTCGACAAAGAAATGATTGGCTACAATGGAAAAATGCAATACAAGCAGAATTGCATTCACTTGAAAAACATAATGTTTTTGGACCTGTGGTGCTTACACCCAATGACGTAAAACCTGTGGGGTTCAAATGGGTGTTTTCGATAAAGAGAAATGAGAAAAATGAGATTGTAAGGTATTAAGCCCGACTTGTGGCTCAAGGTTTCACCCAAATACCCGGTGTTGATTATGAAGAAACGTATTCACCTGTAGTGGATGCGACAACACTAAGATTTCTTATCAGCCTCACAGTCATAAATAGACTTCAAATGCAACTCATGGATGTGGTTACTGCTTATCTATATGGGTCATTAGATACAAACATCTATATGAAAGTCCCTGAAGGACTAAAACTACCAGAGACTTGTACTTCCAAACCGCGAGGGTTGTACTCCATACAACTAAAAAGATCCTTATATGGATTAAAGCAATCTGTACGAATGTGGTACAATCGTCTAAGCAAAAGTCTTCTAAGCGAAGGATTAAAAAATGGCTCCATATGTCCATGTGTTTTCATTAAAAACTCTTCATCTGATTTTACGATTATAGCTGTATATGTTGATGATTTAAATATTATTGGGACACCAAAGGATATTGAGATTACAGCTCAATACTTGAAAACTGAATTTGAGATGAAAGACCTTGGTGTAACGAAATTTTGCCTCGGCCTGCAGATCGAGCATTTTCCGAATGGAATTTTTATTCACCAAGCAAATTATATAGAGAAGATGTTAAAACGCTTTAATATGGACAAAGCTCATCCATTGAGTTCACCAATGGTCGTTCGATCACTTATAAGTGAAAAAGATCCTTTTCGTCCTCGAGGAAAGGGTGACAAAGTCATCGGTCCTGAAGTACCGTATCTAAGCGCTATTGGAGCTTTAACGTATCTTGCTAATAATACACGACCTGATATAAGTTTTGCTGTGAACCTTCTAGCAAGATACAACTCTGAGCCAACATATAGGCATTGGAAAGGAATCAAGCATGTATTCCGCTACCTTAGTGGGACACGTGATATGGGGTTATTTTATAGAAAGGACTTGAAGTCCGAACTTATTGGATATTCAGATGCTGGATATCTATCAGACCCCCACAAAGCAAAATCACAAACAGGATACGTGTTCACACATGGTGGCACCGCCATTTCATGGCGATCGACAAAACAGACCCTGACGACAACATCTTCAAATCAAGCAGAACTAATTGCATTATATGAAGCTAGTCGAGAATGTGTATGGTTGAGATCAGTAATCCAACACATACAAAAGGAATGTGGTCTTGAAGGAATAAAGGACAAGCCAACATTGCTATATGAAGATAATAACGCATGCATTGCCCAAATAAAGGAAGGTTATATCAAAGGAGACAAGACAAAGCACATTTCACCAAAGTTCTTCTCGACGCATGATTTACAAAAGAATGGAGAGATAGATGTCTGTCAAATCAGATCATGCGAGAATCTTGCAGATTTATTCACAAAGGCGTTGCCTACTAAAGTTTTTGAGGGGCTTGTTCACAAGATTGGTGTTCGTCGTTTGAAGAATGTTTGCTAAAGTCAGGGGGAGCATCATGCGTGCTGCACTCTTTTTCCTTGACCATGATTTTATCCCACAGGGTTTTTCTTGGTAAGGTTTTTTAACGAGGCAACATCTCAAGCGTATGAAGGTGATCATCCAAGGGGGAGTGTTGGAAAATGAAAGGTTGGATGCACACCATAACCTCCATCACTTAATGGGTTATTACTCCTATGTTTAATACAATTTATGTGTATTCATTTTACACTTTGTAACATATGTAACATTCACCTCTTCTTCTCCTATAAATAGGAGATCATTGTACAATGTTGACACACAAGTAAAAATACTACTACTCCCTCCCAAACTCTTCTGTTCTTGTGTTCTTGTCTTAGAATTATTTTGTAACATAAGTATTATTGTTAATTAATTAATATTAATAATAATTATATCGTGAATTAGAATTATAATGTAATTAGAATTAGAATTATATAAAATATAATTTGTTAAATGTTGTGTGAGAATTAAAAAAATTTAATTAAGAAATGATGTGAATGAAAGAGAGTGTAGGGTGAGTGAGGGTAGTCCGGACATGGTTAAGGGTTTTTTTGGGTGTGTTGGGTGAGCTGACGTGACAGAGAGAGAGAGAGAGTGCAGGACGCCCGAGGGTAACCCGAACGCTGTTATTTGTGCTCTGATACCATACGCACAACAACCAAACTTAACCTTTATCAATGTAAGAGGTCGCTTCTAACATTTGTTAGCATTGAGGAATTTAAATTCTCTCTCTTTGATTTTCTTTGTCTCTTTTGTTGATTTTCTCGCACGATATTACCTTAAAAAGGTGCATTTTTGCCTTATTGGAGGGTAAAATGGTGTGGTTAACAATTGTTTCACGTTGCAAGTACGAGGAGTTACGTACTTGCCAAAGGGTCTGAGAGAGCAATACCTTTATACCTTGCACTAAATAGTGTTCCAAATTAATCATAGGCATTGCCAAAAGGCTCGATTTGTGCTCCTTGTCATGTATCCATTCACCTTTGACAAAGCCCCTTGTCTGAGAATGGGAAGCTTACAAATTTAAGGAAATCTTTTGGAATTCATTTGGATTTTCTAGAAATCACATCTAAAAAAACCAAAACACACATAACACCACCATTTATACTTGTGAAAATTAAAAGTCTTGATTTTTGGAATTTAAGTGTTTTGCTGTGAAGGTCATAAAAATGTCACATTTGGATTACTAAGTTATTAAATTATATATGGTAGAATTTGTAAATATCACTATTAAAATAATAAATTTTTTAACGACATTAGCGGAACAGTAACATTGTTAACGAAAAAAGTTAACGGAATAACATTAATGAAATTTGAATAGTTTTTAGTGGCATTAATAAAATTTGTATAATTTTTAGTGACATTAATACAAATAGCGATATAGTAATGACAGAAATGGAAATATGGTGTTTTGAAATGTCATGCAAGCAAAAACTCTTTAATCAACATAATCTTAATCACAATCAGATGTAGTGTAACATACATTAAGCATAGAACATATATATTTTTGAGCTAACATCTACAGGTGATCAAGACTCAAGGAATAATGAAATCAAGTCAAGACGTGTAATCAAACTCATTCAGACATGTAATTTTACGTTTTATTTGAGTCTTAAGAATCTATGTAATCTTGAGCATGCAAGAGTAAAAATTCATTCACATAGACTATAGGGAATTGATATAAGTCACATACAAATTTCCATATTAATCTGACTTGAATAGGTAACCCAATTCCAAAAGACAACCAAGTTATATGAATTGTCTGCACCCAAACGGTTGACTGACGGTTGACCGGTTGACAAGTGCAATCTTAACCATGGTTCGGTCAACCGAGTTTTACCTTCTGGTCGACCGATTGTCCCGTATTTTCCAGATGACTGTTGAACTCGTCGTATTATACAATAGTCGTATTTGTATTTTCATCCAACCCCCAAAAACGTATTCATCCACCGGTCAATCGATTACCTAGAAACGATCAACCGTTTGAAGACACCAAAAGTGCATGTTATTTTCGGTTGACCGAACCTTTAATATGTGTTCGACCGATATATCCTAAACCTTGGCCAAACCCTGATATCAGTCGACCGTCCCATATTCAGTCAATCGAGCAGTTAGTCATCGACCAAATAGGTTCGACCGATAAATTATTTCAAACATTTCCTTACTCTTAAGGAAACGGTCGACCGTTTACCCTGATTCGGTCGACCGTTGAGGGACAGAATTGGTAAACTTCAATTTCTGATTTATGTAACTTACACACAACTCACCCAATTATTCCCCAACGACTATAAAACTTTAGGAGTTTATTAATAGAGGTTCCCCAAGCTTATTTACAACTCTCCCACTACAAACTCAAACATACATTAGAGAGAATCCTCCCAACTCCTTGAATCCAAAATACTACTCTCCAAGCCAAAACATCCACACCTTTGATCAATTCTTAATTATACTCAAAGTGCGCTCAAGTTAGAGAGTGTTGTGATTCACTCAAATTGTTGTCAAAGAAGTAAAGGTTTCGGTGAAAACCCGAAGGATCCCTCTCAAGTTGTGAGAGGGTGTTCCAAGCTTGGAGAGGGTGTTTGCAAGCTTGAAGTGTAAATGCGTTCTCTCCTAGCCCGAAACGGGGAGTGGATAGTGAAGTCGTGAGCGGAGCTTGCAAGAAAGGAAGTAAGATCCGGTGGTGGATCCGAACCTCTATAAAAAACCCCGCATCGCCTTGTGGTTTGCATATTTTCCTTGTTTTATTTGTTTGTTTCCGCTGCATCTCTTGCTTGATCAAGTAGAGAACTAACTAGGTGATTAGACTAATTAGGGGGCATTGTTTCTAACAATTGGTATCAGAGCATATGTGCCAAATTTCTTATACTTAACTGTATTTTAGCATGACTTCATCATCTAATCTTGTAGATGGCTTATGCATAACTAGATCACCTTTGCTAAATGTGTCAAACTATGATTATTGGAAAATAGAATGGAAATTTTCTTAGTATCTAGTGACCTTAAGTTTTGGATATTCCTCCAAAATCCGTACACCCCTTCTTAAGGAAGAAAAACTAGCCACCTTGACTAGGGCTAAAATGAAGAAATATGAAATGAATTCTAGCATCATGAACATCCTTTATTGTGGAGTGCATATGAAATATGACATATGTGAAAGTGCATATGAAATATGACATAAACTTCAAATGCATCTTTAGGGAGATAGAAAAACAAAATAAAGTCTCCTCATGCTTAAATATGAAATTTATACTTTTAAAATTAGTCTCATCATGTGTTCTAAAAGTTTTTCTTTTAAATGTTTTTATCATGAATTGAATGTATTAAACATTTTGTTCTTTAATTAATGTATTCGTCTTTTGGAAGTGTTAAGGAAGATGCTATTGGTCCTTAACCCAAGAGCTCTAAAAGATAATGGTCTACATAAATCAAAAGTAGTTCACAATCATTGTAATTAACATGAGACATTGATTACCGAGCTAAAATTATCGTGTTGGTTAAAAGAAATATTGTAGCTCTACAATATTTAACAAAATGAGTATATGAAATAGAAAATGCTTCTTTCATATATTGAATTGACCTAACAAATGAAATATTATGGAATTGTGTTTGTGTCATTAATGTTTCATTGTGTCTTTGAATCTTAAGATATGAGACTTATATCTTTACACATAAGAAGTGTGATTTGATTATTATCAAAATCTATCAATGTGTATATTGATGAATGTAATAGTTGGTTATACATAACTTGTGATGGAAAAATTGATATGTCAAAAGATTATCATTGCCTCTTTTGACATGAGTGATGATATTGTTGGGGTCATTGATAAAACAAAATTATTATGTGCACAATGTAACTTGTGTATTGTTATATATTTATAATTAACTTGAGAGATCAAAAAATGAATATATAATACAAAGATTACACATTTCTAATTTATATAATATTCTCAATATCATGAGGCAAGAGATAGACACAAGTGATATTAAATATCACTGAATGGATCGTGTTTAGATCGAGTGAGCAAAACCTATTTGTTATCTGGGTAACTATAATGTGTACCTAGATACCTCTTATAGTTAATGATATAAAATATTTTATATCATTGCCAATATAACGTAAATCCTACTATATGTTACACCACAGAACTGTGAAACAAGAAATTTGATTTTACATTTTATATGATGTATTGAAATACATGTGGTAAAATATTAAAATCCGTATGTCGTAATTACGACATTGTTAGAATAATCAATAAATTTATATGAGATGTATATATATTATGGGGTGTAATGTTTGACATTATATGTGATAATATATTACATATTATAATGTAGTTCGTAACATTATAAAATATAAATTTGCTAAAACTCTAAAGATCAAATTTTGTTGGATATTAATCCAAAATTTGATTAAGGCAAAAATAGTGAAAAACGGTCGAACATTTTTCGGTAACCGGTCGACCGAATTTAATAGCAACTTTTAAATTTGGAAACGGTCGACCGGTTGGATGCGTGGTTTGACCGAAAAGAACATGAACTTTTTTGTTGTGAAACGGTCGACCGATGTGAGTCGTGGTTTGATCAAAATTATCAGGAGCTTTCTTGGTAAGGATTCGGTCGATCGACTAGGAGCACAGTCCGACCGAAAGTCTTGATTTTTAACCGATCGGACCAACGATTGGTAATTGCTGTCGACCGTTTTTGCACGGTTTTGCTTGAATTAATAAGAGAATTTCTTTAATCATGGGTTGAATTTGTTATAATTTGGTTAGAGGAGGTGAATGAATGATTACGTGTCGAAGCCCTATAAATAGGTCTCTCCTCCTTGTATATATGAATGCAAAAATTATCCTCTCCATATTTCTCCACCAAACCCATCCAAAAATTCCCTTGTTAGTTGAGTGTTTGAGAGATTAAATTCTCCAGAGCATTAAAGGGGTAATTAGGTAGATTCTAGCTTTGAATTTGAGAGTGATTGACTTGCTCCGATCTCTCTAAATCTTGTTTAGAGTTTGGTGAACACTTGGAGTAATTCCAAGACGACCCGACATGCAACAAATCTCCTTATTGGTAAAAGGGATTCAATAATCCCTTAGGTATGATCTAATATATGTATTTTAATATTAAATAGTTTATTATATATATTAAAATACTATTAGGAATTTTGTACATAAAATTGTTGAAAAATATGAAAATCGATTATAAATGCTTGTTCAATTTTTAAAAAATATACACAGTATAGGGCACACAATTCTACACAATCAACACAGATGAAATGTAACCATTTTACAAAACACGATCCTATAGCTATATTATAAATAATATTACTTGTGTCCATTCCTCGCGTGATGTCATGAATAATAGACAAAGTAGGGTTGTGTCATATTTGCATTATATTCGTTTCTTGGTCTCTCTTGAGTAAATTATAAATAAATATAGTTTGTATCACTTCAACTATATTGCATGCATTTACAATTCTACTCTACCAAGGGGCCTAGTGACATCATTACTCATTATAAATGAGGGACAATGATACTATTAACCTACAATCCTTTCCTGCACAATCCATATGCAAAGAACTAATACTTTTATCATCACTTGTAATAAGCAACTTTTAATAGTAATTACGTTATACATTTCTCATATGAAAGATGCAGTTTCATATCTTAGAATTCGTAGACACAGTGAAAATATTAATGACACAAACACAATCCTATAAAGTTGTCACTTGTTAGGTCATGTTCAATGTATGAAACCTTTCACACACTCGTGTTATAAAATTATAATCTTTTATCAACATTTGTAGAACTACAATGTACTTTAATTAACACGACAACTTTTCATGGTATAATAGTGGTTTATGCTAATTACCAAGATTTTGAACACTTCAGAGTTTCATGTTTGTTATCATATAGAGTTTTCCGGTTCAAGACCAAGGGCATCTTCCTGAACACTTTTATTAAACATCAAACTCATGAAACAATATATATATACACATATACCTTCAATTCATAAAAATAGCATGTAAAAGATATCGGCAAAAAATAACTTTTAGAACACAAAACTAACAGTTTGGGTACCAAAATCTTCACTTGTAGGTACTTAGAAGAAAGAGAATCGGTAGCGACTGACTCAAGTAAGAAAAGATTGATCTCAAGCTTTAAAGAAAATATTTGGATCAAATTCATAAAGTCATTTTTGCTATCGAGACGAGATTGGAGTCAATGCCAAATTAAGGATCAATAGTTGTGCAATATTTTTCAATCCTCCTAGTCTTATTGAATTGTATTTAATCTAGGGATATTGAATGCCTAATTATATCATATATACATTATTTCTTGGCTTTTAGGCCTTAATCTATGTTAATTTTGATGATTAATCAAACTTATCTTAATCAATCAACTTAGTCAATCAAAGAAAATAAACATGATTACATGCATTGCATATATACATGTATATGTGCAAATCATCGTAATAGATTGATCAAGATTATCAAGAGAAAAAACATTATGACAAATACTAAAGATTGTAACAAGTTTTGGACTAAAACTTGAAAATTTTCATTTATTGTGCTCATACGATTAAATATAAACTTAAGTACTATGACTCTATCCTAGTCCAGTTCGGACGACCGAATACTTAACGGATGACCAGATTCATCGTATGAGTAGTCATAAGAATCCTTGTTGGAATTGTTTCCACTAGGACAACCGATTGTCATTCGGTCGACTGAATTCCATTAGACCAGTTTTGGATTTGACTCTAACGGTTACACTTGTATTTTGTCGTAAAGCCTATTTGCCTTGTGTATTTTTGGATGATCGATCTTCTATCAGTCAGTTGTTTACTTCTTGGCATCTGTCACGCAACGACTCTTTCTACGTGTCAATATTGTTATTGGACTCACAACGGATATTTGATTTCTATCTGTTTGTGCTAAAGGACAAACTTTTGATCCGGACGATCGATCGAATTTGTCCTAGATGACTGAAATCTTGCAACAAGAGTCAATTAAATCCTTACTGTTATTTTGGATCGGCCAATCGAACCCAATTCGATCAACCGAAATTAAATCAAAGGAAATTCGACAAAGTTACTCGAAGTTGGCGATCGGTTGTCTGAACGTTATTCAGTCAACCAAAAGCATAATTTTGACCAAGTCAACTCTTTATTGAGGACTAATTTTCTTTAAACGGGCAACCGAATCATATCTTTCTTCGGTTTTTATCTTACCAACTCTCATGAGTTTTATATATCAAGACACATCTCTATACTCTTATTATTTGTGTGTCCAAACATCAAATTCTTTGAATCACAAGTGTACTCAAGTCTAGAGTGTAAGTTAGTGATTCCAACTTCAACATCCAAGAATCACAAGTGTTTCAAAACTTTGAAAATTGAGTGCTATTTGAAGAGGTGCTTATGTTCTGCATGATTTGGATGTCATCGTAAGGAACTTTATATTCTTTATCTTGAGAAAGATATATGTGCAGGCCCGATTTCCTTAGACTGTGGAGTGACTCATTTTTCTCCCTAGCATTGTCCAATTTTCACTTTACAAGCAACAAGTTTTGTTGTTTGATTTTGCTTGAATTAGAATACCTTTTCTTGATACATAAACCAAACTATCATTACTCCATTGACCATTGTAAGACATTTTTTTGCAGAAACAATAATCTATTGTGGTACGTATTACATAATAGCACAGCAAAAGGATTAGTAAGAGAATGAATCGTAAAGTTTCAATTATAAAATTGGGTAAAATATCCGTACTTGTACATGTAGTGCATTCATCAAGATCTATTTAGCTGTTGAATTCTCTTATTGTTGTGTGCAGCTTTTCTACTTCTAGTTCTTCTATAAGCTTTTGGTAACACGACCATGGTATCATAGCCATTGTATCTTTTTACTAGGAAGATGGTGGCGGTGAGTTATCTGCTGGATTAGCTGGAGGTGGAGGGTATGACTTGTCAGCTGAATCAGGCGGTGGTGGTGAGAATGGGGTTTCAGGTGCATTCGGTGGCTCCGGTGCTGGCTTTCTTCTAATGACGGGATTAAGCCTCGGCATAGGAAGTGTTATGCTGCGGTCACCAAGTAATCTCCTTGCCTCTGCATGAAGAAATTAAATCACTAAAATAGGCACATCGTTACAGAATTTTGATTCCGTGATCATACATCTTTATTGGAATGATTATGGAACACCATGAAATATGTTTGTATAATCTTTTTTTTATTTTTTTATTTTCTGATGTCAAGATGGTCTCTCAGGAGAAACATGCTGAATTTTTTTTTAAATTTTTATCAGTTCTATCCGTGATACTTTGATTATATACCTTTGCCCGTTACCGCTAATTTGATGTTAGAAGATATAACAAATTTAAGTTAAAAATAAAAGTAAAATATAGTTAAAAGAGAAATGGATGTGACAAACCTCCGTTGGCCAAGTGTGACGAACACGAAGAACAGAGCAAGACAAGGAGAAGCAAAAGTGAAACGATTTTCATCGTTTTGTTTTTTGTGTTGGGTTACTTGGGTACAAAGAGTTGAAGTGAGGAGATGTGTTCTCCAAATGAAGCTCGCAACCGTATTTAAAAACCCAATCTTATCGGACCTGAATTCTTGTTACGTCACTGACCAGCATAGTCAAGCCTCGGGTGGTTGTAGTTAATGCAAAAGTTCATTTAGTCCCGCGTTAGGTATGACCTCTCTATGGAAACCGTGTTTCTAGGGAAATCATGAGATGTTTTGCCTTCTCTCCTCAATGTGTAGTTATAATTTTCTTTAGGCTTTTGTACAGGAAGAAATTTTGGTTTAGAAATAACTCCATCTTTTGGTAATCCCCAGTTTCGAAGAAGATTCCCTTGGAAACTGCTTCCCTCAGACTTCATCCTATCTTCAAAGCTTCATGTGCTGGTTTTTGAATTCGTGTGGTTTATGAATTCAACGTGTTAATCGTAAAGCTTCTTTTCCAACGAGTTGTACACCGGGAGTCGGATCGGTGAGAGATCTGGATCGGAATGAGAAGTTCCCGGTTTTAATCAGAACCGAACCGTTTTATTTTTTATTGTTTAAAAGAATTAAAATTTTCTTATAGGATTAGTATTTTATCATATAAGGATTATTTTAAGTTAATTGATTTTTTATAACATAATAAAAATAATTAACAAATTTTAAAAATAATTTTTTAACCGAATCAGATTTCTGATTCTCAGAAAATGAGAACCAAAACTAAACTGGACCTTGTTGGTTCGGTTAATCGAACAGAACCCAAACATTTTTCACCCTCACCTGAAACCATGCAACGAACGAAGGTGGAAAAGTCATCTCGAGTTATTAATATTGCCATTAATTACAATATTTCAAGTTCCCGAATGACACATGCCTCCAGACATAAGGGCACCCTTAACGGGGGTGCCCGGCCTGGGCGCCCCTCGGGTGCTCGCCCGGGCGCTTGCCCGGGCGTTGGGCGTCCCGGGCAGACGCCCGGGGTGCCCTCGGGTGGGGGACACGTGTCCCCCTCCCATTCGTTGATTTTTTTAATTATTTAGTGGATGCTTTGTTATTAATGGATTTGGTATTTGTTATTAAAATGGGGTAATAAATTTTACAAGTGATGAAGATTCAAAATTTTCCCAATCAACAATTTAAAGATCCAAAAAATTTCCAAGGGACGCTGCCCCCTTGCCACCCCCGCCACCTCACCGGCAAGCTGGAATGCCGCTCGCTCACCGGAGAGCGAGACCCTCGAACGAACTGTCGAGGTGGTTAAATAGTAAAAATTAAAAAAAATCAAGTTAAATAGAAAAAATATTAATACGACAATATCATAAGAACAATACATTAATAATACTGAAATACGAAATACAACCAACCACATGAAACATATGTTAAAGGGAAATACAAACCATACGAAATACAAACCATACGGACTACAACAACACGAAATACAAACTAAGGGAAATACAAACCATACGAAATATGGACTACAACAAACTACACGTACTCATTCTCTTCTGCCCAGGTGAGAAGTTTATCGATTACTTTTTGATCCTTCTCTGTCGGGTTGTCCTTCCTCATCAGAGAGTGAAGCATGTCCAACTTATTTTTTATTAAATGCCTCTGGAAATTCCTTTCCGCTAACTCCTCCTGCTTGGAGAAACCATCTTCTCTGACTTGGGTGGTGTATCGAATCTGTTGTGCAAGTTCTCTAACATCGGTGTCTCTTTCGGGGCGTAATGCACTCTTAGCCTTTTTCTTGGCCTTCTTCACACCTTCTGGGCGTGTAGACGACCCCGACATCAGCTCTTCTGCATCCGAGGGTGATTGCGTCCTGGAGCCATTCGTGCTCTTTCTTTTCTCAAGGCTTCCTGACTGGGGACTATTTTCATCGTGCAACTCCGGGGACTCCCAGTCAACACGCACGACATTAGCTCTGGATATCACAGACTCCCATTTTGGGTACCTACGCAACATAACCCAAACATCAAAATAAAGAAATTTAGGCCCATGAGTTCGCTCGTAGATCACATGCGCTTGTCGGACAACATCGTCGACATTCTAGCCGCTCCTTTTCCGTCGGAATGCCTGATCGAAGCACCCGACCCACTTGTTCACAACAGGTACAATTCTCCTCCACCGTCCTTTTAAGGACTCTGCATTCCTCTCGGGGAGGCCTGTACCTTCCACAGAGATGTCGTACACACGTTTCAAAATTCAAATATTCAAATATTCAAAATTTTGTGGTTTAATAGTGATTAATATTATTAATGAATAATTATTATTGTTAATTCATTAATAGTAATAATAATTATATCGTGAATTAGAATTATAATGTAATTAGAATTAGATTTATATAAAATGTAATTTGTTAAATGTTGTGTGAGAATTAAATTTGTTTAATTAAGAAATGATGTGGAGGAAAGAGATTGTAGGGTGGGTGAGGGTAGCCCGGGCATGGGTAAGAAATTTTTTTGGGTGGGTTGGGTGAACTGACGTGGCAGAGAAAGAAGCTGACGTGGCAGAGAGAGTGCAGGGCGCCCGGGGTAGCCCGGGCGCTGTTATTTGTGCTCTAAATTCCAATTTACAACTACGATGGTAGAGATTAAATACATGATTTTGATTATCTCAAGACAAGAAATCTCATAAATACTACAAATTTCAGAATAAACAGCAAAACATCCTTTTCTTTTTCTTTCAAACCCTACCCACGTAAGGGCACCCTTAACGGGGGTGCCCCGCCCGGGCGCCCTGGTCGGGCGCCCGTGGGGCGCCCGCCCGGGCGGTGGGCGTCCCGGGCAAACGCCCGGGCGCCCATGGGAGGGGGACACGTGTCCCCCTCCCATTGGTTAAATTTTTTTTTGAATTTTTTTTAGTTTTGGTTTTGTTATTAATGGATTGGGTATTTCTTATAAATGTGGGGTAATAATTTTTTGTAGGTGATTAAAATTAAGAAATTTCCAGAACCAATACACTGTTTAATCACGGGTGCAATATTTAATCACGGGTGCACTATTTTCAATCACGCGTGCACTGTTTGCAATCACGCGTGCACTGTTTGCAATCACGCGTACACTATGTGCAATCACGCGTGAACAGTGCAACAAATACATCCAAACCCTCCCAACTATAAATACATCTATATTATCTCCTGATAAATCACATTTCCTTAACTTCTCAACTTGTTAGCTTCTTCTCTCATCAATGTCGGATAATAGTTTAAACTCCGGTCAATCCGACGATGATAACGGGAATGAGACATTAAATCTAATGGACCGTGCTATTGAATTAGCCGGACAAGTTGTTTACGAAAGGACTACACGTCCTAAGCAGCGTCGAAGGAGAACGACGAACCCAGATAGAGATCGTGAACTAGGTTACAGACGCCTTGTAGACGATTATTTCTCTGACAACCATGTGTATTCTGATACTCTTTTCAGGACAAGATTTCGGATGAGAAAGCTGTAGGGTATAGGATCGTGTGGGTTATGGGTCCACTAATCACTTTTTAAGCTAATCACCTATTGAACCCTAATTAACTACTTGGTTGATCGATCAAAGAAATGCAGCGGAAATTAAACTAAATCAAACACAAGTAGAAAGTAATGCAAACCACAAAGAAGACGCGTCGGATTTACAGAGGTTCGGCCGCGCCTACGTCCTCTCTTGCAAGCCCCTCTCGAATCTCCGTTCGAGCCCCTCTTGCGTCTTCACTATGCCTCCCCGTTCCGGGCCGGGAGCAACGCCTTTTACAAGTCTTCAAGCTCGCGAACAACCCTCGCCGAGCTTGGCACCACCTCTCACAACCCGAGAGGATCACTTCGGGCTTTCACCGAAATCTCTACTTCTTGTCTTGGGCTTTCACCAAGACCCTTGCTCACTTTGTCTTGGGCTTTCACCAAGACCCTTGCTCTCTTTACAACAATGGTGACTGAGTGGAACTCACTCTCTAATTGAGCACAACAATTGCTAGATGATTGTATGATGGAGGATGTGGAAATTAGGCTTTGGAATCACTAATTGGGAGCTTTGAGGTTGAGGAAAATCTCACTATAAGTTTGACACTTTGGAGTTGTGAAATCTTGTAGAAAACTAAGTGTGAACCTCTATTTATAAGCTCCTAAAGATTTCTAGCCGTTTGGACAAGATTTGATTGGGTTTTGTGCAAGATACACAAAACAGAAAATCGGATTCAGAAATCTGTCCAGAAACGGTCGACCGAAGGGTGTATCGGTCGACCGAACCCTTGAGTCTGTTGATGGATCGGTTGACCGAACATAGGTACTGGTCGACCGAATCACTTAAGTTCTATAGGTCAACGGTCGACCGAGCAGGTACCGGTCGACCGAACTACTGGGTTCGGTAGAGAGAAATCTTGATCGGTTGGACAAACTTGTGTCGACCGATAGCAGGGGGGTTTTCACGAATTAAACGGTCGACCGAAAGATGTATTTTGTTCGACCGGTTCTAATGTATATGGGGGTGAATATTGAGAAAAATGTGTATACGACCGTTGTATAATACGACAAATAAAACGGTCGTATTTTTACCAGAAATGGCAAACGAAACGGTCGACCGAAGGTCTACCGGTCGACCGAACAGGTCTGGGTAATCGGTTAATAGAAGGTGGAATCGGTTGAACGAATTGGTCTGGTATAACAAATATTGTGTATAACCGGTCGACCGAAAGGTGAACGGTCGACCGAACTCAGGCAGACTGGTGACCAATGTTTTAGGTGTTTAGGTGATCTAATGAAGTCCAAATAAGGTGAAATATTGTGTGTGACTTCTACAAGGAACCTAGTGTGTGAATGCATGCATATTAGCTTATGTTATGCTCAATTCACATAAGTTCCTAATACTCAAAGAAAGGTAAAATTACATGTCTTCAATCCTAGCTTGATTACATGTCTTGACTTGATTTTTCTTCTTTCTTGAGTCTTGATCACCTGTAGATGTTAGCACAATACAACATGTATACTATTATACTACATGTGCTAATCTACATCATCATAATTAAGATTAGGTTAATTAAATCATCAAAACCTAGATTAAGGCCAAAAAGCCAACAAAAGCATGTCTTCCTGCGCATCCACAATGCCATCGAAGCATCTGATGTCTTCTTCCAACGAACACCGGACGCAACTGGTAGGATTAGCATCTCCGGTCTACAAAAAAGTACGGCAGCAATGCGAATGCTAGCATATGGCGTTGCCGCTGATGGGATCGATGAGTACCTACGAATGAGTGCGGCAACATCCAGAAATGCTCTCCTCAAATTCTGTGAAGGTGTTATTCGCATCTTCGGCCCTGAGTATTTACGTCGGCCAACTGCAAATGACTTGGCACGCCTACTTTACGTTGGTGAGCAACGTGGGTTTCCAGGTATGATGGGGAGTATCGATTGTATGCACTGGGAGTGGAAAAACTGCCCAGCTGCTTGGAAGGGACAACATCAAGGACGTGCTGGGAAAGCAACTCTGATCCTTGAGGCGGTGGCATCGTACGACTTATGGATCTGGCACTCCTTCTTCGGAATACCGGGTTCATGCATTGACTTGAACGTCCTGCAACAATCTCCGGTTTTCGACGACATACTAGAAGGCCGAGCACCACCTGTTAATTATGAGGTAAATGGTGTTCAATATGATATGGGATACTATCTTACTGATGGTATTTATCCACAGTGGGCGGCCTTCATCCAATCCATCCTTCACCCTCACACCCCGAAGCACAGATTGTTTGCTGAAGTGCAGGAGGCAACGCGTAAAGATGTTGAACGCGCTTTCGGAGTGTTGCAAGCGAGGTTCGCGATCATCAGAAACCCGGCTCTTGCCTGGAGCAAGGACGTTCTGTCCAAAATAATGACAGCTTGTATCATCATGCATAACATGATAGTGGAGGACGAACGCGACTGCTATGCTAATTTTGGAGATATTCGTGAATTTATGGAAGATCGTCCTGGAACTTCAGCTGAGGCAACGTCGTATTCGACCGATCGTATAGCGGATATTCACGAGTTTTTTGTCAATCAAGATCGAGTGCGTGACAGGAACCAACATTTGGATCTGAAAGGCGATTTAATTGAGCATATATGGCAACGCTACGGACGAGGAACAGTTTGAAAATCGGTTAACGTAGTTTGTCATGTAGTATTTAAAAGTTTAGTTTATGTAATATGTACTGTTGTTTCTTAACTTTGATTGTAATATTTCCTATTTCAGTTTGTCTTAAATGTAACGTGGCTCCGTAATATTTAATAATAATTTCGTGATTTACCAGTAATTATTAACAATATTTCGAGTTAAAATATAATTATAATGTAATTAAAATTATATTTATATAAAATGTAATTTGTTAAATGTTGTGTGAGAATTAAATTCGTAGGGTGGGTGGGGGTAGCCTGGGCATGGGTAAGGGTTTTTTTTTGGTGGGTTGGGTGAGCTGACGTGGCAAAGAGAGAAGCTGACGTGGCAGAGAGAGAGTGCAGGGCGCCTGGGGGTAGCCCGGGCGCTGTTAAATATGCTCTAAGACTACACAACCGTTTTCCCAACACCCCAATTACCCGGACCTGCTCGCTGATACAAGGCCCACAACTTTGCTCGCAGGCTACTTAAAAAAGACAACAGTTGACTACTTGGCTACAAGCCGACAACACAAGAGACACAACCCCAGTTGGCCCACTGGCAATCGTAGACATACAAGTAGGACAGTCATTACACGATTGCATGACACGAAAACAACACGAACTTAACGGACATGGATTGAGAATTTGAACACGATTAATAAACGAGTTGGGATATGACAACACAATTATTAAATGAGTTGGATATGAATTTCTACTGCGAAAACGATTAACACGATTAAAACACAATAAAACACGATAAGTAATCAAGTAATTAGGTACACGATTATGAATACTACACGATTAATACACGACTAATACCGACAAGTCTACAAGTAATATATAATTTATAAATTATAATGAAGGGGTGGCGTGCAATCATGCAATCTGGTATCCGTGTAATAAACATAATTTATTGTGTATAGATTATTGTTTAATGGTGTAAACGGTAATCGTGTTAAACGTGTACACGAAGTAACACGTTTAATAATCGTGTATAAATGGGTTGGATATGACAACACGATTATAAACGGGTTGGATTCGGCAGAAGTTTACCAACACGATTATTAAATGAGTCAGATACGGTGCAACACTTATAACTTATATATACGACTTGATACGACACAATTAGCACACGACACGACACGATTACCAACCCTACGTACAAGTGCAGTAACAAAGCAACCATTCAAGTGCACAATAGCTTGAGCTGTTATTAAAATAAAGTTTAGAGTATTTGAGGTGATTTAATAATCCATTAGTTTAGATTTGAAGTTAAAAATTAAGAGATGCTTTGTTTTTGTTTAATTTAAAGTAATTTCAATAAAGGTAATGGATAAGTTTCTAACAAAAAACTCAATCTTCAAGTATGAAGAAGTATAATTGCCTCAGAAACGAAGTCGACTTCATGTGAATTCAGTACAATTAATATCATATCCTGGACAATAAAAATCAATGTTTGATATTCATCCTTATTTGCTAGATTAAGTTGCTAGAGAGTATTATTTGGAGAATCTTGTAGGCCTATAGTTCATAACTATGACTTTGCACATACCAAGATTGGTGAGAAAATGTGTCAATTTTATAAGAGCGCCGATGAAATAACAAACAGAAGATTTCATAGTGTGAAAACTTGTTAAAAACAATTGTTACAACAAGGAGTCAAAGGTTTTTTAATTTTTTTATGGCATGTTACATTTTATATATTTTATTTTTACGTTGAAGTTATTTTTATTGTGCCCACTCTTGATTTATTTACTCGATCTGCCGATGCTAAATGTTATATGATAATCAAAATATGCTTCTTAATAAACAATCATAAACAACATTTGTTTGTTCCTAGGAAAGATAATAAAATCCTTAGTTACTCTGGTCGGAATCTCGACTACACACCATGTGGAGCAAATCATTACACTCTCGAGTACCCAAGGAAGAGGAGTGCTTTTTAATCTTATGATATGGTTATGAGTTACAATCATATCAATAAATTTTTACAGTTGTTGTAATTTTTTAAGAATGTTAGACAAAGGCAGTAAGGCACACATTACATGAGTATTATATCCTCAAAATATACCAAAGCATAATATTCATGGGTCTACTTCCGGTTGTCTTTCACATTGCGGAGCTATATAACAACCAGTTGAAGTGAAATGACCCCACTGTCTTGTGTGCTCCGCAGTCTCTCTTCTTCTTTCATCCGAAGGAGAATTGAGCTATATTGATGAGGAGGCTGAGGAGTGTGCGACTTTTGCCGTAATTCTAGACTTTTTAATTTCCCTTTCTCGCTGCAACGGTTTTTCACTATGTTTGAGTGCGCATGTCCATGAAATAGCAAGTTTGAAATAATTTGATAAAATATTTTCAAATGAATTTACCACCTCCCAAATATATGACTGTATGTTTACACTGAACTGACCATTATAAGGCGTTTATTAGGTAATTCCCACTAGTGCAGAATCTCGTCGTCCAACAGCCGACGTCTAGTTGGACGAAGATAACATAGACGTCGGTCGTTACGAAGACCGACGTCTATATGGTACTATAGACGTCGGCTATTGGAATATTGATTTCATCCGACGTCTATACGCTATAGACGTCGACTTATAGACGTCAGGTGTTATAATCCCTGTGAATCCGACGTCTATAGGGTATAGACGTCGACTTATAGACGTTGGTTGTTACAGACGACCGACGTCTATACCCCCTGCATATAGACGTCGAGGTATAGACGTCGGATATCTATAATATCCGACGTCTATAGGTCTTAAAGAAATCGAACAGACGCATTTTCTGTCATTCATTTCAGACAAAACCCACCCAAACCCTAGTCGTCCCGCGACCGAACTCTCCTCCGCGACCGATCTCCGACCGATCCGCACCGTCTCCGGCACCGCAGCGACGTCCCAAGCTCTCATCCCCGTCTCCGACCCCTTCTCCTTCTTCCTCCGTCTTCCTCTTCATCCTAACCAATGTAAGTGTTAAGTTCGTTTTTGTTGGTTTGTTTTCGGATTTTTCTTGTAGTTACGATTCTTTTCAATGTTAGTAAACTTCTCCTCTCGTTTATTGTTGGTGAATGCAACATTTCGATTTTTTGGTTTTAATCTTGAATATATTCGTATTTTCGTGATTTACGCTTAAGTTTGTGGATATTTTGTATGTTCTTGAAAGAAATGGAGTCTCTTGCTAGCTTGAACTAGTTAAGCTTTTGATCGAAGTCTTTTGGACTCGTAATTTTACTAGAAATTGTTAATTTGGTAGTGGATTAATTTGGTAGAAATCATTTGGTTGGGGAGTTAAAGGTTACTCGAAGCTAAAGAAAGCCGACCTCATCAAACTTCTAGAAAGTTAATTTGGTAGTGAATTAATTTTGTAGAAATCATTCGGGCTCCAGTTTCTCATAGTTTTGGTTTCTCTTTGTTTTTCTACAGGATATTCCTTCATACGTATGCTTTAGTGTGTGTTTTAATACTAAATGAGGAATTTTTATTGAGGTTTTATTTGTGTAGGTTGCTTTGTAACAGTGGTATAACATTGGTACCCTAATTGAAAATCTTTGGTTTTTTAATTTTTGCTATGTCTTGCTTGTATGTTATATCCGAGCCTAATTCGCCATTGGATGCTTGTCGTTGTATGCCCCACGACTAATTCGGCATATTTGTTTGATCCGTTGGGGTCGAATAAATCAAGGGACTGAATAAAGAAACTTCTAAATATGTAAGTTCGTTTAGTCGTGAAAAAAGTAATTCGTGGATTTTTATTAGTATTATTGAATGATATGTTAACTTGTGCTACTCAGGGCAATTAAGGTTTACAGAGCTTTAGGTGGTAGGAGGACAACCACAAAAGCAGGAATAACATGGCATGAAATGAGAGTATGTTCGATCTCATTTTTGTTAATTAACTTAGGAACATATATTTAGCGAGTTTCTATGTTTGTAGTACCAGAAGCAGGTTGGAAATACGGAATGTGGTTACTACGTGATGAGATACATGGAGGAAATCCTCGATGTGGCAACTCAAGACGTATGTCTAACCGAGGTAATGTAGATCGTTATTCATTTGTATATTCAATTGTAGTTTCAATATTTAGTTATTAATATTCAACACACTTGTAATTTTTTGATAGGTCTTCCCAAAAAGTAGTGATCCCTTCTCGCAACAGGAGCTCGATGAAACTCGCGACCGATGGGCTCGCTATTTTATCAGAAACATGTTGACGAACTAAGAGGTTCTCCTGCCACTAGTATTTTTTGTAATTTAGTTAACAAGTGCACTTGTATTACAAACCTACACTTTATGCCTTAATATAATCGCCTTAATTATAATGAATTAATTGCAAGTGTGTTGAATGTCAATTGTGTATGCTTGTATGCTTGTATGTTTGTGCATGTATGGTTGTATGTTTGTGTTTGGGCATGTATGCTTGTGTGTTTGTGCTTGTATGTACATGTGGATGAAATTGTGAGTATTTGTGAACAAATTTATAGGTGAACGAATTTGGTGCAGTTGTATGTACACGAATACGATGACTAAAAACAACTTTGTCGGATGCTATTTATTTTTTTGTCCAGGTTTAGGAATAGACGTCGGCTGTTTTAATTAGCCGACGTTTATTCCTCTAAAGAAAGGAATAGACATCGGCTTTAGTATGAATCCGACGTATATGCTTTAGGAATAGACGTCGTCTCTTATTGAACCAACGCCTATACCTAACGAATAAATGTCGGTCTATATAACAACTGACGTCTATACGTTAAAGAATAGACGTCGTCTCTTATTGAACCAACGTCTATACCTAACGAATAGACGTCGGTCTATATAACAACTGATGTCTATACGTTAAAGAATAGATGTCGTCTAATATCTACAACCGACCTATATTCTTTAGGTATAGACATCGGTCTATATGAAGGCCGACGTCTATGTATAGACGACACACACATAGACGTCAGATCTGAGAGGGCTTATATCCGACGTATATAGCCCCGTACATCCGACGTATATTCCATTTTCTGTAGTAGTGTCCAATCCTCAATCCCTGAATCAAGTTGATTTTGTATTGTAGATCAAAATTAAATTTACTATAAAAAGAGTACTACTTATCTACTTCAAAATAGACTCTAAAATGGACTCTTGGTCTCCTCCCCAGTCCCCAGACACCTGACCCCAACCAACTCTTAGGAGGTGTTTGGTTGGGATGCTTGGAATGGAATGGAATGGATTTCATTCCATTTTGGTGTTTGGTTTGCTTATTTTAGGCTCCTGAATGAGAATGAATTAGAATCCATTCCTGACCCATACCCTAGAATCGGAAACTTACCCATCCACCCGGAATAAGAATCCATTCCACATTTCACCCCTAACCCTCACAACATTTCCACCCCTAATCCAACCCTCACGACAACATCCCGATGCCAACTCCCACCCCCTCTTCATTCCCCCCGATCATCGTCTCCTTCCCCCTCTCTTTATTCCCCTCGATCGCCATCTGATCGCCATCCCTCCCTAGTCGTCATCCCTCCCCCTCTCTTCATTCCCCCCGATCGTCGTCCCACCCCGATCGTCGTCCCTCCTCGATCCGATTACACGTCGTCCCCAAACTCTTCCCCCAGGACGACCACTACACGCCGTCCCCCGATCCGACCAACTACCGCCATCCCGTTCCTCCGCGGTGACACAGCGGGCATCCACTCTGCGGCAACCCAGTGAGCATCCATCCCGCATCTCCCAGGTTTGCATCCATCCCGCATCACTACTATTTTGCCCTCATCTTGCATCTTCTACTTCATTGCCTGCATCATCTCCTATTTTGTCCTTTTTTCCTGAATTAATCTACTTTGTTTTGAGATAATAGTTGTGTTGTGATTTAATCTGATTTAATTAACATGAGATAATAGTTTTGTTGTGTTGTAATAACATGTTGTATTTGTAACATTTCCCATTCCTAATGTAATAACATATTCTATTTGTGGTATTTTCTAATGTAATAACATGTTCCATTTTTCCTTGTGGATATTGTACATATGTCCTTGTATAAAATTGATTCAGGATGGATGTTAGTCAAACATCTAAGGGTGGAAGGGGAAAAATAAGCGTCCTTGGACTAAAGCAGAGGAAGAATTCTTACTTGCCTCATTGTTAGAAATGTGTGCTGATCCTTCTTGGAAAGCCGATGGAAGCTTCAAAAGTGTTATAAGAACAAGTTGGAGAACTTCCTAGATCATAAATTTCATTATGGTGGTTAATGATCTTGTACCTGCAATATGAATGGTTAATATACTATATGGTGGATTTATATTATGGAAGTTGTATATGTTTGTGCAATTTTAAGTGTGAATAGATTTGAGCAAATATTAATGGTAATTTTTCTCTTAAATATAAAAAATATTGCCAATGAATTATATATTTTAAGGATGTTAATATTTTGACTATTGAATACTATTACATGTTGAAATAATAAACAAAAAGAGAAAACATATGATTCCATTCCTGGGATAAACCAAACAACATGAATCGGAGTCAGAATACATTCATGATATAAACTAGGCCTGACAATTTGACACGGAACACGAAAACACGACACGAAAAAATAGTGTTTGGGTTTCAGGATTTCGTGTTTCGTGTCGTGTGTTCGTGTACACGAAAAATTTTCGTGTCGTTTTCGTGTCTGTAATCCGTGTACCTGAAAAGTACACGAATGATACTAATTAAACTACACGTAACATTAAACACAAGCTTCTTCGCTGGTGCATTGGTTGGACTTGTTTGGAAAGTTACAGAGACCCAGGTTCAAAACCTCATGTGCCCCCTTTTTTTTGTAGAAATTAGAAATAAGGGAAAAAAGTTATTGAACAGGTACGGGAGGATTCGAACCTGCAACCAACATCAACTTATAAGCCCGCCAATAACCACTCTTCAATTCTTTATATATTGGATGTTCTAAGATATACATAGATTCCTTCTGCGTGTCTGTTGCACCGAAGCTTTAGTCCCACATCACCTGTGTTTCCGTTTCAACATGCTTTAAGACCACCATCCCCAATACACCTCCACTGAGTTGATGACTACTCTTTACCATGGGTGCTAAGTGCTAGAGTGTTATTTTGAGTGAAATCTGGAATTTATTAACAATTGTTAGTTTTTCGTGTTTATCCGTGTCGTGGTCGTGTTTTAACGAATCGATTCGTGTCTGTGTCCAACTTCGAAGACACGAAAATTTGTCGGGTCGTGTTCGTGTCTACCGGATTTGTCTAGTACATGTAGAAAAACACGACATGATTGCCAGGTCTAATTATAAACCAAACACTATAAATCATTACGACACGAAAATACCCGACACAACACGATTGCCAGGTCTAATATAAACCAAACACTATAAATCAAGAATGAGAATGATATCCTTCGAGCCTGGAATGAGATTCTGATTCCATTCTGAGGTAGCCAACCAAACACCCCCTTAGTGGAGTTGGACCCAACACACAAAACCCTTCACGACTGGTCCTTGTTGAAATTATAAATAACCCATGTTTGACGGTTAGAGGGTTACTATTTACGGGAAGATGTGCAAACATGTAAAGTGGATTTATCTGAAACCAAGATTGGGTTCACACCATCTTCTAGGGCTGTGCAGTTTTCGGTCCGGGTTCCGGTCCGAACCCCAGGACAAGTTCGGTTTTCGGTCCGGCCCGAACCCGATCCAAAACACATTTTCCCTCAAAAACCCGGTCCGGTCTTCGGTCCAAACCCCAGAGAGCATCCGGGTCCGAGTTCGGACCGATGCTCACCCCCACCATCTTCACTCATTTCAAACCCCTCTCTGAAAATCAATTGGGTTTATCTCGGGTTATTAAATATGAACTAAACTCTAAACCTTAAAATGTAAACGAGAAAGTGAAAATATGTTGGATCAACTATATATATATGATTTTAAGGTGAAAATAATAATTTGCTATGCAAAACATTTAAATAAGGAATTATTGAATTAATCGCCCTTATTTATGGTAGATATCACATAACCAAAAAATTTACTCTAAAACCTAAACCTAACCCTCTCGGACATATCCCTCCTTTATACGTAGGTTAAGGAGAGGAAATTTGGATATATACGTCCTCTGTAGGGGTAAAATGCTTTCTATCCTTGCTTGTTCGCGTGACAGGTGAGTGAAGCAGGAGAGAAACAATTTCTCCCACAAGAAATAAGTGGAGCAGACCCAAAATGTAATTCCATAATCCATTATCAAATTCGAATTCGAATCCGAAATCCGTAGAACTATCCAAATTTGAATCTGAATATTCAAAAAAATTGAATATTAATTGGTATTCAGATATTATCCAAAATTGAAAATGTATGTATATTGTAATTAATTTTCGAATACTAATGTGTGTATTTGCCCATGTGGGTGTATCCGTACAAGTATAAGTATATATATGTATATTGTAATTAATTTGGTATTCAGATAATTTGAATTTGAAACACCTTGTATATGAATTCATATCCATTTTCTAATTAGTAATTTTTTAAATCAAATCCATATCCAAAATTAAATTGGTAAGAAGGAACTTACCAAATACCAACTAAATAGAAATTTTCGACTTGAATACCCTGATAGTTGGTAACCATTTGCACCTCTAGTGGAGGTGCTTTTCCAAGTAAGGAACCCGTTTTGGAGTCCAACTAGCATATTCCTTATAAAATGGTAAATTGCTTGTGTGCCATTAACAACTTACGAAATTGACTTTATGTCGTCGAAATCAAACTATTTGGTCCAATGCTAAAGAAAAACTTTCTCCTTCCGTCCACTCCCTATTCCATTCTCCTCACCGTCGTTCTCCCGTCTCCATGCTAGAGTTTCATCAGAAGTCGGACAAAACGCGGCCTTTTCGACTAATGAAATGCAGACGACTGCCAAAGTGAGTGATTGTTCAATATCATTGATTATTGTGTTTGTTTGGAAATATTTGGTCATGTTCTTGTTTGATTTCAAGGTGGGCCATCAAAGAAATGCATTGTTGAGTATTTCAAGTGGGAGATGGGTGAGCATGAATGTAATATCCTAAACCTTAATTAACTTGGTTAATTGTTTTTAGGTGCCGAATTGCTGGATTAAGATGGAGGGCTAGGATTGATTTGGGGAAATGAGGTGGATGGTGGAGATGAGAGGATGGGTTTATATGTTGGTGAGTGTTTCTCTCCCTCTCTCTCTCTCGTGTTTCTCTCTCTCTCGCTCAAAGTCTCTCTCTCTCACTCTTGATCCGCAGCTCGTGGAGGAAGGTGAAGCTCGGGCATCCGCCGGGTCGTGTTGATCGATATTCGGTTCGTTGTTGTTGGAGTTTAGGTTCAAGAGGAGAAGCTCGTTGTTGGGTCTTCGAGGGCTTCTTCAAGTCTTCAAGGTATGTCAAGCTTTACTTTAATGCTCAATTATGCTTTGGTGAGTGTTGGAGTGGCCGACGGTAGGCCGGATGGCTCGTTGGGCCGTGCTGCTGCGTTCTGCACTGTGAACGGTCGACCGGTGGCATGGTTCGGTCGACCGGTCGTAGAGTAAATTGGGTGAAATCCCTTGTACCGGTCGAACGATACCATGGTGGTGGTCGACCGGTAGTACATTTTGAGCGAGGGATGGAGACTCTGGGTGTTTTCGGTCGAACGGGACCCCTTTGCCGATCGACCGAAAGCACTGTTGTAGGTCGGTTGGGGCGTTGACCATCCATACGGTCGACCGCCGATTTATAATAACTTAAAGTTTGTTCGACAACGAGATGGTTCGGTCGACCGGAGTTTTCTAATGGATTTGGATTTGGTACTGGCCGTTTTCGGTCGACCGGTGATTGTGTGTGGTTCGACCGTTGGTGCTTTTTATTGTGGAATGAGTTTTTACTGGTCGAATTTGGTTGAACGGGACCCCTTTGCCATTCGACCGGTTGACAGTTTTGTTGGTTGGGTCAGTCCTATGGAGTGGATTCGGTCGACCGGTTGTGAGGTTTTGTTCGACTGTTTGGTACGATTTTTGAGTGTTTTTGTGTTGGGGAGCCAGCTTGAGATGGCAACGGATCTCCGGCCCTAGAAGGGTGACCAGTGCCGGCCTGAGAGTGGTTCATGAGTGTTGTCGGGCCAGCCCAAGAAGGCAACGGATCTCCGGCCCTAGAGGGGTGACCGGTATCGGCCTGAGAGTGGTTCGCGTGTGGGGCCAGCTCAAGATGGCAACGGATCTCCGGCCCTAGAGGGGTAACGGTGTCGGCCTGAGAGTGGTCTTCTGGAGCAGCTCAAGATGGCAGCGGTACAGACTATACTACGTACCGCGCGTAAGGGAATTGATTTCCCTTTTCCTCCACGGTAACCCGATGACTATTAATTAAATTTTAAAAATAAAAATTTATTAATGGATTTACTAAAATAATTAAACTAATTATTAACTTAATAATCGATTTATTTAGCAATTATCACAATTGATCAATAATCCTTTACTAAATCGTACACAACTAATTACTAACATAATAATCAATTTATTTAGCGATTTATTTATTAATTATCACAATTTATAATCAATAAAGGATTTACTAAACTATTTTAACTCATTATTAACATAATATTCAATTTATTTTAATTTTATCACAATTTATAATCAATTTAAAAAAACAAAAAAAAACAAAATCGGGGCGTCTGCGGAAGACGCCTACCCTACGTGAGAGGCGTCTCCCGCAGACGTCGGGTCCTGGGGTGGGAGGCGGTTCCCGCGGCCACCCGATCGTTGGTTCGGGCGTCTCCCGCTGACGCCCAACCCAAAAATGTTTTTTTTAATTAATTAAAATAAACAAGGTAATTTACCAGATGTGAGTAGTCCGGGGTGTCCGCTGGTTCTTTTCATGGCCTCCGAGACATTTCATCTGCTGAATAAAAGAGTGATATGAAGAGAAAGTTGTGTTAAAAGAGTGCAATGAAGAGTTATATAAGTAGAAATGGTAGAAGGGCAAAATTGTAATCTTACGGGCAATTTAAGTAGTTTTACGGCGACGAATAGAAGTTTGAGAATTCAAATCCCAGTAACGATAAAAGGGCTAATATCCACCCCGATCGTTTAGTATTATTGGGAGAAGAAATTGTCTCCAAGAACTCCACCAATCGGTACATTAGTTAATTAAGAATAATTCCAAACACATGTACGGCACGTACGTAGAAAAATAATAATACCAAAACACAAGTACATTCTAAATTTCCGGACTTGAGTCGAAAGGAACAAAGATGCATTAATTCATAAGTAAAAGTATCATATCACATTACCCAGAAAAATTTACTGATGGGCTAAGTTTTGTGTCTACAAATTAATTAGCTACTATATATTAGTTCCTTAATCATTACAAAGAAGACATGTTATCTGATCACATAATTTAAAACCAACACTAACTAACTAATCACGCATTAATCTTCCACGAGAGCTCTGAAAATGTAAATGTACTCTCCATCCCAGACATCATGCCAACCGAAGTTGGTCGAGAGATCGAGGTCCGGAAAGAAGCCCTCGTTGACTAGGCTCCTGAGCCTGCTCCTCAGGTGTCGAACCCTCGACTTCGTCCTCACCTCCACCCCGAACTCCTTTGGATTTTGTTCATCACCACGTCGACGCAATACAATAATCACTGTTAGGGTCTCGTCCTCGGTCCAGGCTCGCTTACCGTGCGTGGAGACGGAACAAGAGCATTATCATAATTGTTGTTGTAGTCGTGGTCGTTTGTGTTTAGCGCGCTAAGGGAGGGAGCAAGAGCATTATTATTATCATCATCATTATTGTTGTTGTTGTAGAAGTTGTTGTGGTTGTGGTTGTGGTTGTGGCTGTGGTCGTAGTCGTGGTCGTTTGTGTTTACCACGCGAGCAGACTGAGCAAGAGGATTATCATTCTTTTCGTTGTAGTAGAGCTCGTCCTTCCATTACGTCGTTGAAAATGGGAGATCGTTGCATGACATTTAAACCATTGCATGAACCTGGTGTGCCAAAAAAAGAGTGTCATATCCATAAGTCAGCCTATGTCACTGCCTCAAGGACAAGAATTGCATTACCATTTATGCCCTTGATATTGGCCCCTCCATGCAGCTGGGCAATTTTTACATACCCAGTGCATGCAATCAGTACTTCCCATCATGCTTGGGAACCCACGCTGCTCACTAATGTGAAGTAGTCGTGCTAAATCACTTGCATTAGGTCTTCGTAGGTACTCACCACCGAAGTTGTTAATTACACTGTGACGGAATTTTTCAAATGTGGTTCTTGTCGTGGATTCGCTTAGCCTTAAGTACTCATCCACCTCATTAGCTGCTACATACGCTAGCATACGGATAGCAACAGTACATTTCTGCAGGCTCGAGTTGCTACTCCGTCGAGTCGAACGCAGAAAATTTCTATTCGCGCCAGATTAATGGGTGCACGTGCCAAGCACATGCAAAAACTAGCATGCCGACGGAATTTTCGTTGGAAAGCTAGAAATCCCAATGCCTTTCCAACGAATCCCTAACTCTTCTTCTTTCACTTCCTTCAAATTTTTTAACCGCCGCTCGCGTCTCCATGCCCCGTCGTCGTTGTCGCTCGCATCCTCCCCACTTCACCGTCGACTCTATCTTGTCGTCGTCTTCACGGTCTCACCCTCTTTCCGACCCACCTCATCGTCCCAAGTCCATGTCGTACACCTCCATGCTGACCCTAGCCTACACCGCCCACCTCCTTTGCCGCCCCCAACACGTACAGTCTACTTCTCGCATCGCACAGGTAGTTCTTTTATTTTCAATTTTTTTAAATGTGTTTGTTTTCTAAAGTGTAGCCCAAACATGTTGAAATTGTTGTTGTTTACATGTTTACTATGTGGGTGTTCAAGCATCTAAGAATTTGGTTGTCTTTTATATGTCCAAAAATTAAACTGTGTTGATTACAATATATGGATTTGGTTTCCATGTATTTTTTGTTTTTGCATTTTTTGTTAATATATGGTTAGCAACTTTTCAAGAAAATCAAATGGTCCAATAGTTTCATGATGTGAGAAACGAGTTTTTAGAACTTTAAGAAATAAATCAACATATACCTCAACTTTTAATTTTATCAAATACTAGTATAATGCAGAAGTGTGCTTTGGCAACTACAAAAATGAAATATGGAATATTATCATAAACTACTAAATTTTTCCTTTTGTTTTTTTTATCGTTCCTAATATTTTTCTCTAAAGCAAAGACTGAAAGACCAAAATTACAAGGGGAAAAATAATTTTGTTTACAAACCTGTTCTTTTTCCCTGACATAATGGTAAGGAATGCAAGTCATTTTGGAAGCAAGGTCAGATTGAAAATTTTGATTTTTTTTTCTAAAGAACAAGCTAGCTAGGAAGAAAATCAATGAGCTACAATGTCAAATTGAATCAATCATGAATGAGAAAAATGATTTGCTTACTAGTCACAATAAAGTTGCATTACAAAACTCTCATTTGATTAATGAAATGACAACTCTAAATGCAAAATCTTTATGTAGTGATGCACAGTTTCTTATTGCTAAAAATGCTCAATTATAAAAACATCTTGAAATGTTCATGAAACGAAAGAAAATACTTGATATGCTTGTACATAGTCAAATATAATCTTTGAATAAGTATGGTTTAGGCTACAATGTTAATAAAAACAAAAATTATGTTATTCATACTACTTTGAATGAAAATCATTTCTTTGTGAATAAATGTTCCTTCAGTGTTTAGGCAGCAAAGACCAAAATGGTTCGGGTACCAAAAATTAATGTCAAATGAACCAATGTTGTTTGAGTACCAAAATCTTCACTTGTAGGTATTTTGAAGGAGGAGGATTGATTGTGATCGACTCAAGCAAGAAAATATTGATCCCAAACATGAAAGAAAATATTTGGATATAATTCATAAAATCGTTCTCACCATCGAGAGGAGATTCGAACAAATGCCAAATCGGGGATCAAGAATTGGATAACATTTCTCAATCCTCTTAGTTTTAATGAATTTGTTCTAATCTAGGGATAATAAAAGCCTAATGATATCATATCACATATCATTCTTTTGGGGCTTAATATTAGGGGGAGTATATAATATTCTATCATCTAATTAAGAGGGAGACTTATGTAATCCAAACATTTGCATCTTATGTCTTTAATGTTTGCATATGATTGATGTCAAAAAGAGGAGAATGATAAGAGATTGATGTTCAATTGATTCATATTGTGTATATTGATAGATGGAGCATTATATACATGAATAACTCACATATATGAAGGGAGAGAAATCATATAGAAAGTGGGCAAATTATTACATGATAAATCTTAAAAAGTGATTAGTGGGCCCATAACCCACACGATCCTACATTTGGTATCAGAGCCTCGTTCGTTAATTTTGATCTTAATCGATAAATTAACATGACTCTTAATGCATCCACACCTTTAGAATCTTGTAAACCACCATACTTTGATGGAAATAATTTGTTTCATGTAAAAGTAAAATGATGTCATTTATTAAATCCATGAACATTAACATGTGGTTTATGATTCAAACTCCATATGAATCACCTATATATGATTTTAGTAAATGGAGTTTAGAAGATGAGAAAAATGCATCCCTAAATGCTAAGGCTATGAATGTCATATTTTGTGCATTAGGAGATTAACGTTTTAATGTTGTTTGCTCATGTGATAGTGATTATTCAATATGGCAAACATTAGAAAGGAGTTATGGTGAAGAAGATTCACCAACCGGGAAGAAGGGCTTAGCAAATCCGAAGGATGTAGCTCAAGCAAAGAAAATGGAGATTAACTCAACATCTTCATCATCATCAAGCTCATCCGATGGAGAAAGTGAAGATGATGTATCTTCTAGCTCTTCTTCAAGTAGTAGTTCAAAAGATAATGCCTATGATTTTAATGAACTACAAAATGCATTTCAAAGATTATTTGAAATATATAAAGAACTTCACAAGACTAATCAAGTAGCAAATGAGCAAATCCATGATCTTAAATGTCAAAATGCATCTATCTTAGATGATAAAGTTGATTTGCTTGCTAAAACTGAAGTTCTAACTTTAGAGAATGCATGCTTGAAGGAAGAAAATTTAAATGTTAAAACTACATCATCTCATGCAATTGATAGTCATATGCTAGAAATTGATACTAATGACTTGCGTATTAAACTTGATAAATCTCATTTAGAAAGCAAGCAATTATTACATGAGTTGAATTGCATGAATGAAAAGGTTGCAAATTTAGAGATTCACATGCTTAACATTAATGAAAAACATAATTCTATGATTAAAAATCTAAATTGCTTAAATGAATCTCTAGCAACTAAAAACAGTGAACTTAATGCATTAAACAAAAAATTGTCAAACAATTTGCATAAGTTCACACATGGCAATAAAAACAATTTTTATGTTAAAACTTTCCTATTCAAATTAATGTTAAACATAATTTTGCCATGAAAAAGAAAGTAAGTGTAGAGGTACCAAAATTAACTTGGATTTGGGTACCAAAAGCTAAACTTAATGGACCCAAACAAAAATGGTACCAAAATCTACACTTGTATGTACTTGAAGAGGAGATTGGTGGTGATCGGGTGAGCCAAAGCGTCAAATTCGAATCCGATTGCATCACCAAGTCAAGATTGGAGCTAATCAAATTCAAGTTTGGTATAAAATTTCTATCTTTGAATTTTCTGAAAAATTAGCTCTAACCTAGTAAATATGCTTAATTGTCATATCCTTAGATGTTTAAATTTCATTGCAAATCATTAACCCTATTCATTGCAAATCATATATCACATCCATTGTGTAGGATCTAATTGCCCTAAATATTAGTCTTAAGGGGGGTTTATAGACTAATTTCTCACTATCAACTATTTGTGCAATAACAAGATAATCAATGAAAATAGTAAGATGGAAAGGCAAACCAAACACCGGATGTATAGAGGTTTGGATCCAACCACCGGATCCTAGTCCTCTCTTACGAAGTGTTCTTCCTTGAGCAACTTCGCGATCTTCTTTCCGGGCAAAGATCGAGCATTTATAATTCAAACTTGCGAACACCCTCGCCAAGTTTGGACCTCCTTCTCACAACCCGAGAAGAGCTTCACTCCGGAAGCTTGTACAACTCCTTTGTAGTAGACTTTGGGTGACCTACTCTTGAGCACTTGAATTGATGATGAATGCAATTGAATGATTGATCAAGAGAGTGGTTGAGAGCAATAAAGAGAGTAAGAGCACTTGGAAGTTTTTAGCACAATGAGAGCTTAGAGATTGGATTGGTAACCTTGTAAAGATGATCTAAGCTCTATATATAAGCCTCTTAAGTTTTCTAGCCGTTTGATAAAGATTTGATTGGATTTTGTGTAAGATACACAAACCAGAAATTCAGGGAGCAATTCTGTCAATGTTCGGTCGACCGGTAAGAATGAAACGGTCGACCGGTTACGTGAATAGTAGTCAAACGGTCAAACAAACTAGGAACGATCGAACTAACTGGGATGGAACTTAAGTGTACCGGTCGAACGAAACAAGGAAACGGTCGACTGATGTGTAAGGTTCGGTAGAGACAAAGTGTGTTCGGTCGAACCAAGGTGGTATCGACCGATAGCAAGGAAGAATGCTACGAACGATCAATGGTCAAACGGTCGACCGGTAAATAAGAATTGTTCGACCGGTAAGCTATGTATTTGAGGATAGGTGAAAGTATGTGTATACGACCGTTGTATAATACGACAAGTATAACGGTCACAAAACAAGACAAAAATAGAAATCAACCGGTCGAACAAAAAAGGACTTTCGGTCGACCGGTTTGCACTAAGGCACGTGTCTTCCAGCACGTATGAACAGTTGATCGGTCGACCAAAATACCTTAAGTTATTCTAATGAACCGGTCGAACCAGAACACAGTTCGGTCGACCGAAAGGGTTCAGAAAATAGTTTTTAGATTAAACAGTCGAACCAGATGGTCGACCGGTCGACCGGTTGAGTGCAGAATTCCTGGATATTGTTTGATTGATTTCTAAAGAAGTTTTGTATGGAATTTGAACATTTAGTTCTACTTCTATGGAATCCTAAAGAGTCATGATATGCAATGCATAAAAATTTAAGTGCTCAAGTTACATTTAAATCCAAATGACAATAATGTAAACGTATCTACTCTTCAACTTCATTTCTCGTTAAACTTGTCACCTGAAATGTTAGTACAAAATAATATATGTGTATTGTGCAAGAGTGATATGAACGAATTACATGTGTTTAAGTTATATGTTGATTAATCAACAAAACGGATAAGCAATCATTAGCCAAAAGGCCAACAATCTCCCTTTTTTTTATGATGACAACTTATCAAATTAAATACATGTTATTTCAATGAATTCTACTCAATGCTCCCCCTATCTTATAGCTCCCCCTAGCTATATGGCATTTGTAAACCCAATAGACATGTATGAGTAGTATTACTCTCCCCCTTTGGCATAATCAAAAAAAACTGAAAGAGAATATCCAACAACTAAAGCACATCCATTTGCCAAAACAAACAATGAAGGAGAAGCAAAACATGCAATAAGTAATGAAAGGTTCAAAATACAACACACGCAAACGATACACCACACAACCAAAGCGGAAAACAAATCATACAACACACACGACCAACCAACATTAAACCATTAAAAAAACGACAACCAACTCAATGTCCAAAGCGATCACGAAACATAGAAGTGAGAGAGTCAATGCCATGAAGCACCGAGTCGAACTTAGGGTCAAGACGCTCAAGGTGCTGAGATGTCGAAGCTTCAAAACGATCAAGTCGTTGAGAAGTGGAAGCTTCAAACGCATCAAAACGATCCGACAACTGCTGAAAGGAATGATCCGGAGTGTAGTCAGTATAAGCGGATCTCCACTGACTCTCCTGCCAAGCAGATTCGTCGCCTTCTCCCCAAGAACAGTGACCCTCCTGCTGAGATGGTTGGGGCATCCAACGAGGATCGGTCGGCACATCAGCTTCATCCTCTTGCTTAGAATCTCCCTCAGAGGATGGTTGAAAAGAAGATGAGGCAATGGTTTTCATTTTTGAGAGAGTGGTCTTACAGATTTGATATTTGTATGTGGCCGATGGACAATCGGTAACACGAATTTTCAGAAGGTCAAAGAGAGCGGTGAGCAACATGGGATAAGGGAGATACCTCCCTTTCTTAAAGCGCATATGGAGGAAAATGAATAAAGGCCAATTAACCGGAATTTTCTTGTAGATGCAATAGATACACACAAGCTCCGTATAAGAGATTTCGTTATGATGACCATGTTTAGGGAGCAAATTGAATGATACAATATAAGCCAAGATGCGAGCAAAAGGATGCATCAAGGAGGAGTTGTGAATAATAAAACCATTTTTGGAAGGAGGTGGAAAGGCATATAATTCAGCAATCATATCATCATGAGTGATGTTTTCAAGTACACTAAGAGGGTGATCAACATATAAATGAACACCCGAGAACTCTAAGCCAAAAGCTTCAGCAAGAGTTCCGGGGACAATTTCATATCTAAATCCATTGATCATCGTACGAGCAATGTGGTGATTTGGTTCAAAACGAAGATTACAATAGAATTGTTGAACCAAAAACGGATAATAAGGTTTTGAAGCTAGATGTGTGAGACAATGTGTAAGGTCATTAACATCTAAGCACGATTTAAGAGAGTAGTCATGAAAGTCCGCTACCTCAACTGTACGGTTGGGAATGAAAGGAGCCGCCGAGAGCTTTTTCTCCCAATCGCTTTTGGCGAACTCGTCAATCGGATGGAACGCAAGAGTTGGAGGCGTGGGCGGATGCCAGACATTGGGGGTAGTAGAGGAGCGATCGTGGGCCTTCTTGGTGCGTTTTTCGGTGGAAGTAGTGGAAGCACCCAAACGTTTCTTGCGGATAGCCATTTTCTTCCCGGTCATGGTGAAGAAATCGAGTTTGGGGGAAAACAAATGGGTGCAAAATGAAGAGGAGATGATGAGAAGCGATAAAATGCAAAAAGATTTGAGTTTTACCGCAGGAAAAGTGCAAAATCGAGGGAGGAACGAGATGCGGAAGGCTTAGGGTTTGAGAGAGAGATGGGTAAAAGTGAAGAACATGTTTCGATTTTACCCTAAAAGTAGCAGAAAACGACAGAACCAGTCGACCGAAAGATTAAAGAAGAAGGTAAAAACTTAAGTCGACAAAGCGAACGGTCAGACAGAAGCAAATTTCGGTCGACCGGACCGAAGAACAAGGCAGACACAATCCCCTGCTATCAGTCGAACAAACCATACCGGTCGACCGCCCTATTAAAAACGGTCGCACGGAAAACACTTACGGTCGAACAAAGACTCAAAATCGAAAACTTATCATCCTTGATATCGGTTGAACAAAACAAACCGGTCAACCGAACTATTAAAACCGGTCGCACGGAAAACATGAGCGGTCGAACAAAAACTCAAAGTCGAAAACTTAGGATCCCTGCTATCAGTTGAACAAATACGACCGGTCGACCGAAACATTAGACTCGATCGAACAAACTCAGGAAATTAGTTGAACAAAAAGATTTCGGTCAAGAAACAACTCATCACCGGTCGAACTAATTCTCATTACCAGTCGACCGGTGCCACAGTAAAAGCCAGAACAAAGCTTCAAAAATCAAGAGATACTAGAACCAAATATAGTCAAATGGGCTCAAGTAAAACGTACTCAAATATCATTTAGGGTACACATGCCAAGATTGAGTCTAATGAGATTGAATTGATCAACATTTAAAGGTTTGGTGAATATATCCGCTAATTGATCATTTGTGGGAACAAATATAAGTTTAATGTCTTCTTTATTTGCATGATCTCTAAGAAAATGATGTCTAACTTCTATGTGCTTAGTTCTTGAATGCAAGATAGGATTTTTGGAAAGGTTGATAGCACTCGTATTATCACAATAAATTGGCATAATTTGAAACTCAAGTTGCAAGTCCTTAAGGGTTTGCCTCATCCAAAGGACTTGTGCACAAGCACAACCGGTGGCGATATATTCAGCCTCGGTTGTTGATAATGCAACACCGTTTTGTTTCTTACTAAACCATGAGACAAGAGATTTAGCCAGAAATTGACAAGTGCCACTAGTACTCTTACGATCTAAAATACAACCGGCATAGTCGACGTCACTATAGGCAACAAGATCGAAAGTCCTAGTCTTAGGGTAGAAAAGTCCAAAATCATAAGTGCCCTTTAGATAACGAAAAATTATTTTTAATGCATTCAAATGAGTTTCTTTTGGACATGCTTGAAAACGTGCACATAAACATACAGCAAACATAATATCGGGACGACTTGCAGTAAGATAAAGTAAAGAACCGATCATACCATGATACTTCTTGATGTCCACATCTTTGCCATTTTCGTCTTTGTCCAATTTTACGCTTGTACGCATAGGTGTCTTTTGAGGTTTGCTAGTTTCAAGCTCAAAGTGTTTGAGAAGTTCCTTTGTGTACTTTGCTTGATGTATGAAATTGCCCTCTTGAGTTTGCTTTATTTGGAGTCCGAGAAAGAAATTTAGCTCACCAATAAGGCTCATTTTGAACTCTCCCTGCATAGACTTAGAAAATTCTTCGCATAGACACGGGTTACTTGCACCAAAGATAATATCATCAACATATATTTGTACTACTAATAAATCATGATTAAGAGTTTTAACAAATAATGTGGTGTCTACTTTACCCATTGTGAATCCTTTATTAATCAAGAAGTTTTTCAACCTCTCATACCAAGCTCTAGGAGCTTGTTTGAGTCCATAAAGAGCCTTCTTGAGTTTAAATACATGGTTCGGATAAGATTCATTTATAAAACCGGGGGGTTGAGCAACATAAACTTCTTCAGAAATAATTCCATTTAGGAATGCACTTTTAACATCTATTTGAAAAGGTTTAATGTCCTTAAAAGAAGCATAAGCTAAAAGCATACGAATAGCTTCCATACGAGCCACGGGAGCATAGGTTTCATCAAAGTCCACTCCCTCCTCTTGGCGGTAGCCTTGAGCAACGAGTCTAGCTTTGTTTCTAACTACATTCCCATCCTCATCAAGTTTATTTCGGAAAATCCATTTAGTTCCAATAATAGTTTGATTAATGGGTTTTTCAACAAGTTCCCAAACGTCATTTCGGACAAATTGGTTTAACTCTTCATGCATAATCATTAACCAAAATTCATCATTACAAGCTTGTTCTACTTTCTTAGGTTCTAATTTAGATATGAAAGCATAAGAGTCACAAACTACATGAGCCCTTGATTCGTTTGTCACACCTTGAGAAACATCTCCAATCACAAGGTCCTTTGGATGTTCCTTTCTATACGTCGAATCCTTGGGAAGCTCCTCTTTGTTTTCTTGTGGAAAACTTGGAGGATCTTGATGAGGCTCATTGGAGACATCTTGAGATGAGTCATGTCTACTTATATCCATATAGTCATTATCAAGAGAGGAATTATCTACACAAGCCAACTCATCAAAGTTAACGTGTAGAGACTCCTCGACACAATAGGTTCGTTTGTTATAGGCTCTATAAGATTTGCTCCTATCGGAATATCCTAAAAAGATGGCCTCATCGGATTTTGCATCAAAATTTTCCAAGTTATCTTTAGTGTTGAGGACAAAACATTTTGACCCAAAAACTTTAAAGTAAGAGATTTTTGGAATACGTTTGTGCCACAATTCAAAAGGTGTTTTCTTCAAAATAGGTCTTATAAGAACACGGTTTAACACATAACAAGAAGTATTTACAGCTTCACACCAAAAATATTTTGGAAGTCCTTTTTCCATAAGCATGGTTCTTGCCATCTCTTGAAGAGTTCTATTTTTCCTTTTAACTACCCCATTTTGTTGGGGAGTGCGAGGAAAAGAAAAATTATGTTCAATCCCTTGTTTTTCACAAAACTTTTGAAATAACTCATTTTCAAATTCTCCTCCATGATCGCTACGGATAGTAATGATAAGTAAATCTTTTTCTCTTTGAACACGTTTGCAAAAACTTTTAAATCTTTCAAATGCAAAATATTTATTGGCCAAAAACAAAACCCATGTAAATCGTGAAAAATCATCGACAATCACAAAAGCATGTCTTTTACCACCTAAACTAACGGTTCTTGAAGGACCAAAAAGGTCTAGATGTAAAAGCTCAAGAGGTTTTGAAGTTGACACAACATTTAAAGATTTGAAAGACGATTTAAATTGTTTTCCAAATTGACATGCATCACAAAGTTTATCCTTTTGAAATCAATTTTAGGAAGTCCTCTAACTAATTCAAGTTTGGATAATTTGTGTAATTGTGACATACTAATATGTCCCAATCGGTTATGCCATAACCAAGCTTCGTCATTTGAGGCAACTAAACAAGTCTCTAAGGCTAGATTGCTAATGACATCAACATCCACAATGTAAATATTATGAGATCTATAACCTTTAAATATAGTTTTCATGTTATGTTTTGAGACAATATAACAATTTGAATTGTCAAAGATAACCATATAATTTTTTATCCGCTAGTTGACTAACACTTAGCAAATTGTGTTTTAGCCCTTCAACTAACATTTTCAATATGAGGAGCAGAGGAATTGCCAACATTACCAATGCCGACAATTTGACCTTTAGCGTTGTCTCCAAATGTGACGGTTCCTCCCTTCTTAGGCTTTAGATTTGATAGAACTTGAGAGTCTCCCGTCATGTGCCTTGAGCACCCACTATCGAGTATCCACTTGCCCTTTCTCCTTGTTTTGATCTACATGCAAAGAGGCAAGTGAAGACTTTGGTACCCAAATTTGTTTGGATCCTTGAGGGTTAGCTTTTGGTACCCAAACTTGAGAGGTCTTAGGTACCCATACATTTGACAAACTTACTTTCTTAACATATGAATTATTATGTTTAACAAAATAAGATGTAGCTTTCTTTTATTTTCCACCCATGTACCCCAAACCATGCTTAGTCAAAGATTGAGTTTGGGTTCCTAGAAGCATGTCTAGCATTTTTCTACCCAATGTGAATTTATCTAGATCTTTTGTAAGTTGTTCATTCTTGGCAATAAGATCTTTGTTGTCGTTACAATTACTTGTATATTTCAGCATGTTTATCTCATTCGCAAGCAATTCATTCTCTTTAAGTAAGTTTTCATGTTTAGTAGATAAATCTAGATGCACTTTTCTTCTTAATTTGTTTTTATGACAAATCATCTCATATCTTTCAGCAAGTTCATGAAAAGCATCTAATAACTCATCATAGGAAGGGGTTTCTTGAATTGATACCTCGTCGTCGTCAATTTCCACCACTTGGGGTTGATTGCTTCTCTTTGGGGATGTAGTGGTGCTTGAATCTGAATCCTCATTGTGTGCCATAAAGCACATGTGTGCTTCTTCCTCTTGAGAGTATTCGGTGTCGTAGGATGTAGATGAGCTTGAATCATCCCAAGTGGCTTTAAAAGCCTTCTTTCCGTCTTTGTCATGGTGATCCCTTCTTTTGTGATCATCACGTTCTCGTCTTCTAGGTCTCTCTTCTTTATCTCTTCTAGGAGGCCTATCTTCCCTAATTCTCCTCGGTCTCTCATCTCTTTCTCTTCTAGGAGGGAATCTTCTTGGTTCTCGTTGTTCACGATCTCTTGACTTAAGGAGTGGACAATCCTTCTTCATGTGCCCCGTCTTGTTGCATTCGTAGCACGTGAAAGTCCGGGATGATTCTCCTTTCCCTCTTGTGAAACTTCCTTTGGCGAGAAACTTCTTGAAGTTGTGGGTTAGAAATGCAACATCATCATCGGTGTCATCGTCTTCGATACTTTCCAAATCCGGCGTTGCTTTGACAGCAATTGTTTTCTTTCTCCTTAACCCCTCTCGCTCCTTCTACTTCTCTCTTCTTTCCTCCATTTGAATCTCATATGCCATGAGGCTTCCTATGAGATCCTCCATCTTTAGCTTTGAGAGATCTTTGGACTCCTCGATTGCCGTTGTCTTCTTCTCCCACTCCAATGTCAACGATCTAAGAAACTTCCGTACCCTGTCACTTTCAATCAAGACCTTACCAAGGTTTTTCAAGGAGTTAGTGATATGAGTAAAGCGAGTATGCATCTAGCTAATGGATTCATTGGGTTTCATGGCAAACATTTCATATTTTTGCATAAATGAATCTATCCTAGTTTCTTTCACGGATGATCGACCTTCAAAATGACTTTCTAACATATGCCATGCCTCAAATGCAGAATCACAAGCATTAATTCTACCATATTCCTCTTCGGTTAATCCACACATGAGAATGTTCATTAATTTTGCATTCATTTGAACCATTGCTAGTTCATCATCATTCATGAGTTCAAACTCTTTATTTTGAGTATATGGAATTTGAAAGAATACCCATAGTTTAACATCATATGATTGAATGAAGATTATCATGCGTTTCTTCCAATAGGCATAATTGGTTCCATTAAAAAGTGGAGGTCTACCGGTGTGGAATCCCTCACGTTGTTGGGCCATTGCTACAAATGTTAATTTCTTTATATACAATTAACAAGGCTCTGATACCAAATGTAGGATCTAATTGCCCTAAATATTAGTCTTAAGGGGGCGGGGGGTTTATAGACTAATTTCTCACTATCAACTATTTGTGCAATAACAAGATAATCAATGAAAATAGTGAGATGGAAAGGCAAACCAAACACCGGATGTATAGAGGTTTGGATCCAACCACCGGATCCTAGTCCTCTCTTACGAAGTGTTCTTCCTTGAGCAACTTCGCGATCTTCACTAATTTGATCTTCTTTTCGGGCAAAGATCGAGCCTTTACAATTCAAACTTGCGAACACCCTCGCCAAGTTTGGACCTCCTTCTCACAACCCGAGAAGAGCTTCACTCCGGAAGCTTGTACAACTCCTTTGTAGTAGACTTTGTGTAACCTACTCTTGAGAACTTGAATTGATGATGAATGCAATTGAATGATTGATCAAGAGAGTGGTTGAGAGCAATAAAGAGAGTAAGAGCACTTGGAAGTTTTTAGCACAATGAAAGCTTAGAGATTGGATTGGTAACCTTGTAAAGATGATCTAAGCTCTATATATATACCTCTTAAGTTTTCTAGCCGTTTGAGAAAGATTTGATTGGGTTTTGTGTAAGATACACAAACCAGAAATTCAGGGAGCAATTCTGTCAATGTTCGGTCGACCGGTAAGAATGAAACGGTCGACCGGTTACGTGAATAATAGTCAAACGGTCAAACAAACTAGGAACAGTCGAACTAACTGGGATGGAACTTAAGTGTACCGGTCGAACGAAACAAGGAAACGGTCGACCGATGTGTAAGGTTCGGTAGAGACAAAGTGTGTTCGGTCGAACCAAGGTGGTATCAACCGATAGCAGGAAGAATGCTACGAACGATCAATGGTCAAACGGTCGACCGGTAAATAAGAATTGTTCGACCGGTAAGCTATGTATTTGAGGATAGGTGAAAGTATGTGTATACGACCATTGTATAATACGACAAGTATAACGGTCACAAAAATAGAAATCAACCGGTCGAACAAAAAAGGACTTTAGGTCGACCGGTTTGCACTAAGGCACGTGTCTTCCAGCACGTATGAACAGTTGATCGGTCGACCAAAATACCTTAAGTTATTCTAATGAACCGGTCGAACCAGAACACAGTTCGGTCGACCGAAAGGGTTCAGAAAACAGTTTTTAGATTAAACGGTCGAACCAGATGGTCAACCGGTCGACCGGTTGAGTGCAGAATTCCTGGATATGGTTTGATTGATTTCTAAAGAAGTTTTGTATGGAATTTGAACATTTAGTTCTACTTCTATGGAATCCTAAAGAGTCATGATATGCAATGCATCAAGATTTAAGTGCTCAAGTTACATTTAAATCCTAATGACAATAATGTAAACTTATCTACTCTTCAACTTCTTTTCTCGTTAAACTTGTCACCTGAAATGTTAGTACAAAACAATATATGTGTATTGTGCAAGAGTGATATGAACGAATTACATGTGTTTAAGTTATATGTTGATTAATCATCAAAACGGATAAGCATTCATTAGCCAAAAAGCCAACACATTGATTATAAATGTCAAATTTTAAATGGATGTTAGAATAAGGCCTAAGTTGAAACTTAAATGAAATTAACTTGAATCATATTCATAGTTTTCATCTAGCCTTATTGACAGGGGAGCTTAAATGTTATATCTTTTATTAGTGTAATGAAGTGCAAAATTTAGGGGGAGCAACTTCATTACAAGACATCCAAATTCTATGCTTAAAGTGTTATTTATATAATATTTTTGATGGATGTCAAAGGGGGAGAGATAATTAAGGGGGTAACTTGGAATTTGGCATAAAATTGAACAAAAACTATGCACATCCATAGGGGGAGCATTAATATGCATAGTTTACAAATACAAATTCCATGTTTTAAGATAGAGTTAAGATATAGGTTGTCATCATCAAAAAGGGGGAGATTGTTCGCTTTTTGGCCTTAATCTATATTTTGATGATGTAATTCAACCTAATCTTAATTAGGACATGTAGATTAGCACATGTAGTATAATGGTATATATGTTGTATTTTGCTAACATCTACTGGTGATCAAGACTCAAGAAAGAAGAAAACTCAAGTCAAGACATGTAATCAAGCTGGATTGAAGACATGTATTTCACTTTTCTTTGAGTCTTAGGAACATATGTGAATTGAGCATAACTTAAGCTAATATCCATGCATTCACACACTAGGTTCCTTAGAAAAGTCACACACAAAATTTCAGATCAATCGGACTTCGATAGGTCATCCAAAACATAGTCAGAAAATCACTAAAACTAAACCTTAAATCTTGTCCGAACACGTTCGACCGATTGGACCTTTTGTTCGACCGGTGTCAGTAGATTTAGAGTTTTTACATGACCATTTTTGTTCAACCGATTTGCCTCATAGTTCAACCGATTTCAGTATTGTTTTGCCCAGACTAAAACGGTCGACCGGTTTTGCCATTTTGTTCGACCGTTCCGGGTTTTCATGTGACAGTTTTATTTTGTCGTATTCATACAACGGTCATATACGCATAACACTATTCCCAACCGTTCGACCGAACCATCCATTTGTTCAACCGATCCATTAGTTTTTGTAAGGTTCTGTTCGACCGGTTCCACTTTAGGTCGACCGGTTGGAGACAGTTTTTGCTGAATTTGAATTCTGTTTTGTGTATCTCTTACACAAATCAATCAAATCTTTCCCCAACGGCTAGGAATCTCTTAGAGCTTTTAAATAGAGGATCAAACTCAGTTTTACATACAACTCTCCAATTCCTCATAGTCAAATTCATAGAGAGAAATCTCAAATCCTCAAAGGTCTCATTTAGTGATCTTAAGCTCAAATCTCCACATTATTCATCACTCACACATTTAGCAATTGTTGTGCTCAGTTAGGGAAGAGTGTGTCACACTCATTGAGTTGTCAAAGAAAAGGCTTTGGTGAAATTCCGAAGAAGAAGCAACGAGTATAGACTTCGGTGAAAGCCCGAAGTGATCCTCTCGGATTGTGAGAGGTGGAGCCAAACTCGGCGAGGGTTGTTCGCGAGCTTGAAGACTTGAAGTGGTTAGTGAAGACGTAGGTGGAGCTCGCGGAGTCGAGTGGAGCTTGCAAGAGAGGACTAGGACCCGGGTGGGGTGCCGAACCTCTATAAATCCCCCGTGTGATTGTGGTTTGCTTATTTCTTACCTACTTGCTTGTATTTGTTTAAATTCCGCTGCATATCTTGATTGCTTAAAAAAGTAGGTAATTATCTTAAAAAGTGATTAGTGGGTCCATAACCCACATGATCCTACAGAGAAATCATATAGAAAGTGGGCGAATTAAATTGAATCTCAAGTATTAAGATATAAGTTTGTCATCATCAAAAAAGGAGATTATTGACTTTTAAGTATTAATCCATAGGATCATATCTAAACTTGAGTACTATGGTTATGTCTCGGTCATGTTCGATCAACAGAACACCTAACGGATGACCAGAATCATCTCATCAGTAGCCGTTAGGATGCTCTCTGGAATTTTCCACTCGAACGACCTATTGCCACTCGGTCAATCGAAATCCCCTTTGACTGGTTTTGGAGTTTAGTCCAACGGTCACACTTGTATTTTATTTTAGAGCTCATTTTTCTTGTTCATTTTTGGACGACCAATCTCCTATCGGTCAACCATTTACCTCTTGGCATCTGACACGCAACGACTCTTTTCATGTGTCACTATAATCGTTTGACTCACAACGGATATTTGATTTCCAACCGTTTAAGCTAAAGACAAACTATTGATCCGGGTGACCGAACTTAATTGATTAGTGCCCGACCAATTCTCACTTCAACATCTAAGAATCACCAAAGCATTGTAAAACTTCATGGAAGTTACTCTCGGGTTGTGAGAGTAGAAAATCGAGCAAGGCAGAAGTGTTTGCAAAGGCTCGTGTTGTAAACACGTTGATCTCGGTCTGGAACGAAGATTGAATAGTGAATACTCGAGTAGGGATCGGGAGATCAGTCGAAACTCGAGGAGAGGACTAGGACCCGGGTAGGATACTAAACCTCTATACAAATCTTGCATCGACTTTGTGGTTTGCATGTTTTTACTCTCTCCTTATTTATTTTAATTCTACATATAGTTGGAGATGAGAGGTTGATCGATCTTAAGACATGTCATGCCAAAGATCAATTGTAGCCTGACCCTCTTACGATGCGTCTAGCCAAAAGAGCGGACCTTTCCCATATCCTAAAGGTTACGTGGTTGTATTTGCAATGGGTTGGTAGCCACATTTGTAGGTGTCTAAAGAAATTGTAGATCACTCCTTTTGAATAAAGGAGTAAGCCAGATTGGGTATATCTCCTGGAGTATTTTGTGTGCATGAGGTCCAGACAGATTATTCCATGCTTGACGGTTATTAAACCTTTTTCTTTAAAGTCTTAGACATAGACAATGTAATTGGAGGTCTACAGATTCTCGTCCATTTTATTAATTTTTAGCATTTCACATGTTCTATTGAATTGTTCCATAAGAAGTTGCATATTATTTGGATTTTTTTCTTCTACATACAAGCAGGAAGTTTTCTAAAACCATATGCTATGTTGCCAAAGGAGTTATGACTGAAATTATTAAGGTTATTCGCCCTCCTAGTGATAGTTGTTTATTTTTCCACGTTCCAACCTTTCTCTCCATTTGGAGATCATAGTTTGCCATGTCCCTAGTGGGCTCAACTTATGCGAGACGGGATGCATTAGTATCAAAGGGTAGTTGTCCCGTCTGTCACCATAGAATTCTTCTAAATTGTTCTAACTTGTGTCCCGAATGTCAACATAGAATTCTTCTAAATTATTCTAACTTATGTCCCGTCTGTCGACATAAGGTCGTCGTTTCGCAATATGTGCCTTTAAGACACGATTTGTCATAGTTAATTTTGAGTCATGACAGAGTTTCAAAGATGGTGAGGGTTCTTTAGAGGTTTATTACATTGTTTATCGAAGGGTCGAGAAATAGGATTGTGTCATTTGCAAATTGTAGGTTCAGAAACCTTAACAGTGTTTGGGTGGGGTGCATTTGGATTCCCAAAAGTTTATTATTTTGCATTCCCATTCTGTACATATGTCCTAGAAAATTTGCCACGACTAGGAAAAGTAGGGGTGACAGAAGATCTCCTTGTCTTAAACCATTAGAGGAAGAGAAATATCTTTCTAAGTTTCAATCGACTAGAATCGAGGCTTTGGAAGTAGAATATATTTGGATCCAGTCCCACCATTTCTTTGAGCATCCCAAGGCTTTTGAAAGAACCAGACTTTGCCGTTGGGAAATCTCAGTCGATCTTTTGAAAGGCCTTTTCAAAGTCCAATTTCAATATCAGACCAGACTTTTTGTTGGATTGGAGGTAATGTACAACAGGATGAGCTACCACCACCGTGTTCATGATATGTCTTCCTTTGAGAAAGACCAACTGGGGTTTAAGGATAGGCTCGTTAATGGTTTTTCAAGCCTCGAAGCAAGAGATTTTGCTAGGATTATGTGAATGCTATTAAGAAGTGAGATGGGTCTTAGATCCTTAACATACTCAACTACTAGTTTTTTTTGGAATGAGAGCTATGAAGACTTGGTTGAAGCCCATGAATTCCCTATGTAGGATGAGACCATGTTGGAAACGAGTCAACATTTTTATAATATGGTCTTTAATGTTGTACCAAAATTGTTGATAGAAAATAAGATTATAACCACCGGGTCACGGTGATTTGCACGGCGGAAGGGCAAATGTTGTTTCCTTAATTTCTTTAACCATGACGTATTGGGTGAAGATATTTGGCTGAGTAATTTTATCCTTGATAAGGATGTCTCATTCATTTGGGATTTGAATCCTTTTCCACATTGAAATGCTGAGCAAAGTGACTGGTTATTCATTTATGATCAAGGTTTAGGAGTGAGTTCTATTTCCTTGGACCATGAGAAACAAAATATGATTTTGTCATTTTCTGTCATTGGCCACCCAATGGAAAATTTTCGTGTTTGTCTCTTTTTGGATTCCATTGAATCCTGAAACTCTGTTTCCAATAAATTTTGTTGTCTTTTAACAGTGTTTCATGCTACTTTTCTAGGCAAGATTGTTTTGGTTTTTCCTTATTAGTGAGTTGTCTTCTCTGGGATAGGGTTTCTAGAGTTAAATATCTGCTTCCAAGGCCCAAAACCTAGCTATCAGCGTAAGAGCTTTGATGGAAGCTTGGTGGGATTTTATATTTGTTTTTATTTTCTTGATCAAGTGCGGGATTTTAGCAGTGTCGTTGTCTTCAATGACTTTTATGATCACCTTTTTAATGTCGGGATTAGAGATCTAGTTGTCGTCAAATCTAAAATGATCACACTTGATCACGTCTTTTGTATGAAAGATGATAGGGATATGATCTGAGGCTCCCATGGAAGTCCTAAACAATGTGAGAGTGGAAAGTTATCCTCCCATTTGTGGGAGACAAGGATAGTTTGTCCATGTGAATTTAAGGTTTGTAATTGTGAGATCCTAATCCTAATTGGGTTTTGTTTGGTGTTTAGGAGAGTGATTAGGGAGGATTGGATTGGACGGCTGGGATGGAGTGGAGAAGGTTGGGTCGATAGTGAGGATGTTGTGGTGGAGGGTTTTGACTTTTGAGGTGAATTTCTCTCTCTCTCTCACTCTCTCTCACGCGTCTCTCTCTCTCTCTATCTCTTTCAGTGCTGAGCTCCGGCGAAAGGTGGTGTTTTCCGGCGAGGAAATGAGGTTCGGCAAGCGTTGGTTGAGTGGCGAGGTGGGTCGGTTTTTAAGCCAACTCTTCTCTTTTGCTTCCTTCTTCTTTCTCTCTCTCAAATCCGTCTCTCTCTCAGTTGTTGTGGTTGGGGAGGTGATCGACGAAGCTGAAAGTGTGGTTGTGGATCGACGAGGTGCGATGATCGTTGATCGAGTGAGAAGTTCGTCGGAAATCTTGTTTTGGAGAGAAGTGCTCGTGGAAGTGTCGTCGAGGTTATTCGACGGTTTCTTCAAACCTTCATAGTATGTCAAACCTGTTGTTGTAGCTCACTTATGTTGTGTGAGTATTTGGAAGTCGACGCTAGGCCGAAAGGCTCGTCGCAGGTAAACGTGTGGCAGATTTGTCTGCTGGATCGGTCGACCTGTTGGTGCAACGATCGACCGTTCCTAGTGAGGTTTTGGGATTCTGCCTCGCGTCGGTCAAACGATGCCTTTGGGCGGTCGACCGGTGGTGTGTTAGAGGCAAACCCTAGTTGTCTTTCGGTCGGAAGGGCCCCTTTTGTCGTTCGACCGTGTGCACTGTTGTAGGTCGGTTGGGGGCGTTGACCATCTAAACGGTCAACCGCCCGTTGACTCATTCGACCGACGACTTAAGTTAACTTATTTGGTGGTCCGACTGATTGGTTTCAATGGAAGATTTTACTTGTGGGTTTCAGTCGACCGTGAGTTCGTGATGGTTCGACCGATGGATTATGTTGAGCGATGAAAATTTTACTGGTGGTTTCCAGTCAAACGTGACCCATTTGTCGTCCAACCGATTGGTCGTTGTGTTCGTTGAACCTAGAAGGTGACCTTCTTAACGATCGACCGGTCCCTGACTTTAGTTCGACCGAACATGTGTTGTTGGTGGGAGATGTTCGACCGATGGAGTGTCGGTCGAGGTATTTGCCTGGTTTTGGTGAGAGTCGGTTGACCGTGACTCTTGGTTTGGTCGACCGATATGGTTCAATTTTGCACATATGAGGTGCGTTTGGTGTGGTCGTCCTTGTGAGACGAGTTGAGGTGTTGATGTTCTTCCGGCAAGTGTGCTTGTGAACACGGGTGTTGCGGTTGTTGGGTGAAAGAGTGATGGAGCCCCGTAACTGTTGTTAGAGTTGTGGTTGGGTGAAAAAACTCTAGAGCCCAGCTAGTCTGTGCGGGGTTGGGTGAAAAAGTTCTGGAGCTCCGTAGTGCGTTCAGGTTGGGTGAAAGAGCCTTGGAGCCCTGGTCGTGTCGTGGTAGTTGTGGTTGGGTGAAAAACCTTAGAGCTCAGCTTGACGACGTTGAGTGTTGATGTGGTTGGGTGAAAAAGTCTTGGAGCCCAGCCTTGTGTTTTTGCTTTTCTTTGTGGATTGAAGTGCATGCTAGAGTGTTTTAGTTTCATGCATTGTTGAGTTTGGCATATGATGTTTCCTTCTGGAAACTCAGGTATTGTTGCATGTTTAGCTTTCAGGTCATAATCAGTGTTAGGGGGTAGGGACCGAGGAGAGAAGCGCCTCTACCAAATCATGTTTTCTCTCATTTTGAGGTCGGAGTGATTACTTGGATATTTTGTATAGCCTTTTGATGTAATCACACTTTTGAAATACTCGGATATATATATTATATATGTTGGTGCACCCGTTTTTTTGTGTATTTAGTAATATCCTCTGTTGATTGTATGTTTTAAAAGTTTTAAATTTTTCCGCTGTTGAGGATGTTACAGTAATACTAAGTCAATAAGGTTCAAATCCTCAAAAAGATTGTCAAAAAATCTACATGAGGTGATGTATCTATTGTTTGTATGTGATATATTGTCTGAATCACATGTAACGTTGAAATCGCCTTAGATTACCCAAGGTACATTATTACCTGGTGAGTAAGGGCGAGTTTCGTTAAGCATTCTTTGTTAAGATTTCCTGCGCAAGGGCCATAAAATCAAGTAAACGTACATACTAAATTGTTAGTTGTAAATTTTAAATTGCTAGAGTGTATTCCAATTGTGACCAGTTGTCAGTTGAACAGAATGGAATTCATTGTTCCATCCAACCATTATTCCCCCGGATGCTCCTCAAGAAAGTAGGATTCTCTCGTTTGTAATGATTCTTCCTCTAAGAAAGTGAAGGTGTTGAGCTGGAATTGATTCAAATTTTGTTTCTTGAATTGTGATTATTGTCAGTTTTAAAGTTTTGTTGATGGATTTGTCCAGTCTACACTTTTAAAATTTTCAATCAACGTATATTCCATGTAATAAATTTCATTGTAATGATACCCTTATCAAAATCAGAAACTAAGGATTCAAAACCAAGGTTTTTGGTGTCAAAAACTTGATCCCTCATTTCTGGGAGATCAATGTTGTGCAAGTTTTGGGTTTTTCTGATTCTATTAAGGAACTCTTCTATCTTAGGCGTGCTAAAAGCTCCAATGGCAATGTTTATACATAAATTACCAAAGTTATCGTGGTTAATCCATTGGAATACATCCACTACCTCACATTGGGTGAATCTAGGGGGAGTTGAAGTCGATGGATCCAATAGAGGTTTTACTGTGATGCCCGAGGAGATAATGGATTTGTCTCTAAACTCCAAGAAGGTTGATTTTTTAGTTGTAACCTCAAGTTTAGAGGTGGTGTCATTTAATCTATTATTAATAAGCGGAAATTGCGGAAATTGAGAGGATAAGTTGGTACCTCTAGTTGCATTAGCCATGTCCGAGTGTCTACCAAAGAGAGTCAAGCCCTTCAGAGGGAGTTTTCACTATAGCAATTCTGATGTCTGGTTGACCAACGAGTTTTTATTAGGGAAATTTCACTTTCCACCATTTAAATGTACCCGTGTATCACTTTGCACCCCTCAAATGTTGATGTCATCAATTTGTCCCCATAAAATATGTTAATACATAAAAAAACCAGCCCTCCCGTTAATCTACCATTTAATTTCTTTCGTTAGTCTGATAAAAAAGACCAATTTACCCCTGACCCACTCTGTATTCATATCTCATCCATCTCAAACCAACACAAACCATCGCCCAAACCACCACCTCCACCAAACTTCACTCCATCCTCTCCTTCGATCGTTATTACCTCCTCTAGCCCGACACCAGCCACACTCACCATCCCGGGCTCTACTTCTTGGCCCACTATCGCGGTCATGCTGCTGCTTCACCCCAAAACTCGCGACGTCAACCGCAAGATCAACGCTGCCAACCTCGCTTCCTTCGAGGTCATCTTTGTGTCCAGCAAAGAGGATGACAACACCTATAAGGACTACTCGATGTCATGGCTCATCGTGTCGTTCGGCGATGAGGCCACCAAGAATTGGCTGAACGAGGACTACAAGGTCAAGGGGATCCCGCATTTTATGATACTTCCACTGCCGCTTCACCCCAAAACTCGTCCTCTGAATTCGGCTCTTAGTGTCTAAAGTAGCATCAAGGAGGACTGCGAGAACAACTTTGGCTCTTGCAAATATGTTGATTGTGAGAAAAACTCCCAGGGAGGTTGTCTGCGAGGATGTCGTCAGGGAGTATGGGAGTTAGGGGTGTCCGTTCACGGTAGGGAGATTGAGGGAGTTAGAGGAGGAGAAGAGGAATCAGACGGTTCAAAGCGTTTTAGGGTCCGATTCCAGGGATTATGTTGTGGGAAAGATGGGATGGGAATAATGGAGTGAGTCGTGAGTAAATTGATCTTTTTATTTAAGTGACAAAAAATTAAACGGAAGATTAACGAAAGGGGTGGTTTTTGATGAATTAACAGATCTGAGGGGGGTAAATTGATTACATCAACATTTTAGGGAGTACAAAGTGATACATGTAGGATTTCATGTTTAATTATACATATATATTTTCGAGTTTTTCATGTATAATAAGGATCAATTTTCAATTTTCTAGAATCTATTGCATGCATCGGTTTGTTTTAACAAACTAGTTTCAAAAACTCTATTAAAACAAACATAAAGGAGCTCCGAAATTCATACCTAGAAGTTCTCTAAAACTTTTTGAAGATTCGGAGACCGTTGGGATGCTCCTCGCTGCGCCGGATGCCTCCGAGTATTCACCAAACTCTAAACAAGATCGGAGAGAGGGAAGCTAGTCTCTCAATCTCCGATTGGGTTTAGAATCCAATTACTAACCCCTCTTTAATTCTCTTGAGAGGATGATCTCTTAAGAACTAAACTAAACTTAAGAATTTATGGAATTTTCGTGGAGAATTAAGGAGAGAGATTTTGCATGAAAAGCAATATTAATTAAGATGTAGGAAGGCAATGAGATAACCTCTATTTATAGGTTCTCTCCAAATTACCTACTCATGTGCAACCTCTTGCCCATGATTTCATGCAAAATTCCATCTAACCATCCATTATTTATTAATAAATATTATTAGCCACGAATTAAATCAATTATGGACCAATTCCATGCATGATCTAATTAATTCTTAAATTAATTCTGCATAAAACCGTCTGGACCGGTCGACCGTTTCAAGGTGCGGTCGACCGCTCGAACCAATGTTTCGGTCGACCGTTCAACATTCGGTCGACCGTTCGTAACAGGAACTATTCCATCGCAATGTTCGGTCGACCGACCGATCACTTTCGGTCGACCGTTCGAACAGATGAAAATTCCCTGTTATCGGTCGAGACTCGTCCGGTCGACCGTGCCCTACCGGTCGACCGTTTACTGCTATTCGGTCGACCGTTTGAGCACTGTTTTGCAGACTTGTCAAATTTCGGTTTAACCCCTACAAAATTTGACATTTCGGGATTAGTAGTAAATTCACAACTTATGTAACATATTATCCTATGTAATGATCAATCATTACACCCCATAATATTTACATCTCATATGAATTTAATTTAGATTCTAATTATGTTATTAATCACAACATAATCTTGATTTTGCTTTGTTCACCCCATGTGTCATATTTTCTACATGAAACCCGACACATCTTATGAACTCAAAATTCTCATTCCTTGTTTCCCAGTTTTGTGGTGTGACCTATGGGAGGATCTAAACTAAGTTGGCAGTGATATGAAGAGCTTAATATCACAAGCTATAAGCGGTATCTAGCTACACATTATAGCTCCCAATTAGTTAGATGTCTTAATTCCACTCGAACCAAAACCCGATCCATTTAGTGATGGCGTGCACCACTTGTGTCCGTCCCTTGCCTCATGATATTAAGAATACACACAAAGTAGTATTGTGTCATCTTTGTCTTAGTATTCATTTCTTGATCTCTTTAAGCTAGTTATAAATATGTGACTTAACTCAAATCACATTGTGCACATTATAACTTTGCTTTATCAAGGGGCCCACTAATATCATCACTCAATTAAGAGGGGCAATGATAGTCTTTTGACTAACTATCTTCTCCAACAAAAGTTGTACTTAACCAACTAATGTCTTTACACTACACTCATCGATAGCTCAAGACACTAGTCTAATTAAGAACTCCTTAAGTGATTAGATATAAGTCTCATATCAAAGGACCAAAGACACAGTAAAATATTAATGACACAGAAACACATTTCTATAATATTTTACTTATTAGGTCTATTCAGTATACAAAAGTAATATTTTCCTCTTTTGCATACCCGTGTTGTCACTCACTTGTAGAGCTACAATGATCTATGACCAACACGACAATCTTAACTCGGTAATTAATGTTCCATGTTAATTACCATGATTGCGAATATCTTTTGTTTTATGTAAACCAATATCTTTTAGAGCTCTACGGTTAAGGACCAAGAGCCTCTTCCTTAACACTTCCAAAAGACGAATAACATAAACAAGGAACAAAATGATTTCTCATTCAATTCATAATAATTGACATTTAAAAGTAAAACTTTTAGAACACATTCCCTTCAATTGATTAACGAAAGGGGTGGTTTTTGATGAATTAACAGATCTGAGGGGGGTAAATTGATTACATCAACATTTTAGGGAGTACAAAGTGATACATGTGTTCATTTGAGGGGTGCATAGTCAAATTTCCAATTTTTGTTAGTAGGAGGTGCTAAACATTTTGGGGTCTTTTTTGTCTGAAGCCTTTTGGGTGACCTGAATCAGTCCCTCGGCACAAGATTTGTCGACCACTTGCCTTGTCAAATTAACATCGGGTTTTTTTAGTATCCCATGAACTACTCTAGTTTGTTATTGAATTGGTTGCCCGATGTGTCTAACTGGGAGTTAAAAGTTTGGATTTGTTTTCTAAGAGTCCCCAATCATCTCCACCATGGATAATTGAGATTTCAAAGGTGTCGTCTCTATTGCGAAAACGCTTACGAGTTGGGATAAAGTAGCCCAGCTTGCGACGGATTTTTAGGCGACATTGGGAGGGAACACGCTTAAAAAGAGTGTCCTCGTCAATGTCAATGAGGTCACCAAAGCCTTTAACTATATCAGCATAGAAGGTTGGTACCCATAGGTGTTGTGGCACCCCTTTTATAGTGATCCATTTGAAAGTAATGTTTGTTCTACAAGTTTTCTTTTATATGTCTTTTATTATGAATTGAATGTCTAAATATTTTGTTCATTATTAATGTATTATTTTTTTAGAAGAGTTAAGGAAGAGACTCTTGGTCATTAACCGTAGAGCTCTAAAAGATAATGGTTTACATAAATCAAAAGTAATTCACAATCATTGTGATGACATTAATTACCGAGATAAGATTGTCATGTTGGTTAAAAGGTATTGTAACTGTACAAAAAATTTAACAACATGAGTATATGAAATAGAAAATATTTTCTTTCATATATTGAATGGACCTAATGAATGAAACATTATGGAATTGTGTTTGTGTCATTAATATTTTCATTGTGTCTTTGAATCCTAAGATATGAGACATATTTTTTCACATGAGAAGTGTATAATGTGATTATTATCAAAAACTATCATTATGTAAAGTGATAAAGATATTAGTTGATTATGTGTGACTTGTGTCGGAAAAGATCATATGTCAAAAGATTGTCATTGCTCATTTTCAATTGAGTGATGATATTAATGGCTCTTTGATAAAGTAAAATTATAATGTGCACAATGTAATTTATGTAGTTACATATTTATAATTAGCTTAAGAGATCAAGAAAAGAATATATAATACAAAGAAGACACATTCCTACTTTGTATAATATTTCTAATATCATGATGCAAGGGATAGGCATAAGTGATATTATTATATATCACTAAATGGACCGTGTTCTGTTCTAGAGAACAAAACATCTTTGTTATTTGGGTAACTATAATGTGTAGCTAGATACCCTTTATAGTTTATGATATAAAGCATTTTATATCATTGTCAACATAACGTAGATCATCCTATAGTTCACACAACAAAACTAGAAAATAAGAAATATGATTTTACATTTTATGTAATGTATTGAATGATGAACATATGGTGAAATGATGAAATCGATATGTCGTAATAACGACATAGTTAGAATAACAAATATATTTGTATGAGATGTGTATATATTATGGGGTATAATGTTTGACATTATACATGATAATATATTACATAATATAATGTGATTCACAACATTATAACATATAAAGTTACTAAAATTTCAAAGCTCAAATTTTGTTGGATATTGATCCAAAAGTTGAAAAGGCGAAACAGAGAAAAACAGAGAAAAAGAATATATAATACAAAGAAGACACATTCCTACTTTGTATAATATTCCTAATATCATGAGACAATGGATAGGCATAACTGATATTATTATATATCACTAAATGGATCGTGTTCTGTTCTAGAGAACAAAACATCTTTGTTATTTGGGTAACTATAATGTGTAGCTAGATACCCTTTATAGTTTATGATATAAAGTATTTTATATCATTGTCAACATAACGTAGATCATCCTATAGTTCATACCACAAAACTAGAAAATAAGAAATGTGATTTTATATTTTATGTAATGTATTGAATGATGAACATATGGTGAAATGATGAAATCGATATGTCGTAATAATTGTAGGATCGTGTGGGTTATGGGTCCACTAATCACTTTTCAATCTAATCACCTACTTGTTTAAACAATCGATATGCGCAGCGGAAATTAAAAACAAAACAAGCAAGTGTAACAAAACAAGCAAGTGGGGGATTTTATAGAGGTTCGGCACCCCACCCGGGTCCTAATCCTCTCTTGCAAGCTCCGCTCGGATCACCGAGCTCCGCTCACGACTTCACTAACCACTCCCTATTCCGGGCCGGGAGAGAACGCCTTTACAACCGTCAAACTCGCAACCAACCCTCGCTGAGCTTGGAATCCTCTTCTCACAATCCGAGAAGGATGCTTCGGGCTTTCACCGGAGCCTTTACTCTTTTGACAACAAAGGAGAACTTGAGTGGAGCAACACTCTCTAAATCTTGAGCACACTTGAGTAGGATGAAGAAATGATCACTAAGTGTGGAAGGTTTGTAGCTTTGAGTGTTTGGGATTCTCTCTAAAGTTTGGGACAAGTTTGTAGTGGGAGAGTTGTGTTAAAATGTGTTTTACAACTCCTTATATAGGCATTAGAGAGAATAGAGCCATTGGGATTGATTGGGTATAAGTTGAAGTGTGATTACACAAAACAGAAAAGACAGGACCCAATACTGGCTGTAATCGGTCGACCGAATCGGGACGAACGGTCGACCGTTTGGCAGTTTTGCACAAGATTCGGTCGACCAGTTAAGCAACGGTCGACCTCCCAACTCTACGACTTAAGAAAACTTAAGTCATCGGTCGAACACAAGAAAGGGTTCGTTCGACCGATTTCGACCAGGCACTTTGGGGGTGACAAACAAATGTGAGAACGGTCGACCGAAACAGGTTTGACGGTCGACTGATTAAGGACAGGCACTTTGGGTTTGTCAAGAGATGGACAAACGGTCGACCGATCGTGGTCCTCGGTCGACCGATACATGAAATACATTTGGGGTATTTTTGGTTTAATACGAATACGACCGTTGGGTATATACGACAAAAGTAACGGTCGGGAAAATATGATCAGACGGTCGACCGAAAGGTAAAACACGGTCGACCGAATATGGGCAGTGAAAACACAAACAGGAGACATGATCATTCGGTCGACCGAACGGCATGTGGCGGTCGACCGAATATGGTCAGACTTTTGTGTAGGATCGTGTGGGTCTATGGGTCCACAATTAAGGCTAATCACCTAATACTCTACTTGTTTAAGCAATCAAATGCGCAGCGGAATAAACAAACAAGTAAAGAAAGAATAATAGAATGCAAACCACAATCGACACGGGGGATTTTATAGAGGTTCGGCACCCCACCCGGGTCCTAGTCCTCTCTTGTAAGCTCCGCTCGACTCCGCGAGCTCCGCCTACGTCTTCACTATCCACTCTCCGTTCCGGGCCGGGAGAGAACGCCTTTACAAGTCTTCAAGCTCGCGAACAACCCTCGCCGAGCTTGGCACCACCTCTCACAACCCGAGAGGATCACTTCGGGCTTTCACCGAAATCTCTACTTCTTTGTCTTGGGCTTTCACCAAGACCCTTGCTCACTTTGTCTTGGGCTTTCACCAAGACTCTTGCTCTCTTTACAACAATGGTGACTGAGTGGAACTCACTCTCTAATTGAGCACAACAATTGCTAGATGATTGTGTGATGAAGGATGTGGAAATTAGGCTTTGGAATCACTAATTGGGAGCTTTGAGGTTGTGGAAAATCTCACTATAAATTTGACACTGTGGAGTTGTGAAATCTTGTGGAAAACTAAGTGTGAACCTCTATTTATAAGCTCTAAGAGATTCCTAGCCGTTGGGGAAAGATTTGATTGATTTGTGTAAGAGATACACAAAACAGAATTCAAATTCAGCAAAAACTGTCTCCAACCGGTCGACCTAAAGTGGAACCGGTCGAACAGAACCTTACAAAAACTAATGGATCGGTTGAACAAATGGATGGTTCGGTCGAACGGTTGGGAATAGTGTTATGCGTATATGACCGTTGTATGAATACGACAAAATAAAACGGTCACATGAAAACCCGGAACGGTCGAACAAAATGGCAAAACCGGTCGACCGTTTTAGTCTGGGCAAAACACTACTGAAATCGGTTGAACTATGAGGCAAATCGGTTGAACAAAAATGGTCATGTAAAAACTCTAAATCTACTGAAACCGGTCGAACAAAAGGTCCAATCGGTCGAACGTTTTCGGACAGGATTTAAGGTTTAGTTTTAGTGATTTTCCGACTATGTTTTGGATGACCTATCGAAGTCCGATTGATATGAAATTTTGTGTGTGACTTCTCTAAGGAACCTAGTGTGTGAATGCATGGATATTATCTTAAGTTATGCTCAATTTACATAAGTTCCTAATTCTCAAAGAAAGGAAAAATTACATGTCTTCAATCCTAGCTTGATTACATGTCTTGACTTGACTTTTCTTCTTTCTTGAGTCTTGATCACCTGTAGATGTTAGCACAATACAATATGTATACTATTATACTACATGTGCTAATCTACATGTCCTTATTAAGATTAGGTTTAATTACATCATCAAAATACGGATTAAGGCCAAAAAGCCAACATTTTGCAGTTCAGGTTTTGGTGTTTTCCGGTCTAAGTTTGGGTGATCTATTGAAGTCCAAATTATGTAAAATTTCGTGTGTGACTTCTATAAGGAACCTAGTGTGTGATTAAGTTGATTTTAGCTCAAGTATGCTCAATTACACTTTGTTCCTACGACTCAAAAGAAATCAAGATTACATGTCTTCGATTTAGCTTTAATTACATGTCTTGACTTCATTTCCATCCCTCTTGAGTCTTGATCACCTGTAGAGGTTAGCACAATACAATATATATGCAATGCATAGTGTGTGCTACTCTAATTAAGATTCGGTTAATTAAATCATCAAAACATAAGATTAAGGCCAAAAAGCCAACAATAATGACATGGTTAGAATAACAAATATATTTGTATGAGATGTGTATATTATGGGGTATAATGTTTGACATTATACATGATAATATATTACATAATATAATGTGATTCACAACATTATAACATATAAAGTTACTAAAATTTCAAAGCTCAAATTTTGTTGGATATTGATCCAAAAGTTGAAAAGGCGAAACAGAGAAAAACGGTCGAACGGTTTTCAAGAACCGGTCGATTGAAATTAACAGTAACTCGTGTAGTTCGGAAATGATCGACTGGCTGGGCAACTGTTGGACATGTGGTTCGACCGAATCAGGAGCTTTCCCGGTAAGGGATTGGTCAACCAATGAGGTTCTTGGTTCGACCAAATTTATCGGGAGCTTTTTTGGTAAGGGAACGATCGACCGACATGAAACACAATCCATCCGAAATTATCATGAATTTTTCTAGATAATCGAACGGTTGATCGGTTGGCCAATTCAGTCGTATGTTTGCCGTGTTTTTGTCCATATTAATAAGAGATTATTGTTGGTCAATGATTGGATTTAATCCTTCTTGGTCAATGGAAGTTATGGGAGGATGATGTGTCAAAATATGATTGGTTGAGAGGAGAGATTTATATGGATCATGTGTAGGGTTATGAACATGATGTGGTTTGGAGAATACACTATAAATAGGCATCTCCTCCTTCCTTTTTGATATGTGCAAAAATAGAAAAATAGTGCTTTTCTATCTTCTCTCCATCCATCCAATCTCTCTCAATTAATAAGTGCTTGAGAGATTAAATTCTTTGGAGCATAAAGGGGTTATTATCTGGATTCTATCATAGTGTTAGAGTCGATTGGCTAGCTTCAATCACTCTAATCTTGTTTAGAATTTGGTAAACACTTAGAGGAAATTCTGAGACGATCCGACGTGCAATTCGACTTCCGATTGGTTAAAAGGATTTGACAATCCTTTAGGTATGATTCAATCTATATATTTTGATAATATATATTATACAATATATATTGGAACGCAATTAGGGAGTCTTGTACATGAAATTGTTGAATAAATATGAAAACCGATCTTGCTTGATTGTAAAAAATTAAAAGTATATACCCAAGCATAGGGCACGAAATCCAACTTGTTGATCAATGGAAATTATGTGAGGATGATGTATCTAAATATGATTGGTGGAGAGGAGAAACTACCATGGAATATGTGTGGGTAGTTTTGCACATGATGTAGTTTGGAGAATCTACTATAGATGTGACTCTCCTCATTTTCTTCAAAAAAAGGAATATACAAATATTTTTCTCTCCATATTTTCTTCATCCCTCCATTAAAACTCTCTTAATTAATTGAGTCCTAGAGATCTAATTCTTGGTGGCATAGAATGAGTTATTAACTAGATTTTAACCTTGCATTAGAATTGATTGGCTAGCTTCAATCACTTTAATCTTGTTTAGAGTTTGGTGAACACTTGGAGAAACTTTTCAAGGTGCGGATTGCAACTCAACTTCTGACCATCAAAAAGGTTTGTGCAATCCTTTTAGGTATGATTTAATTTATGCATTTTAATATTATGTAGAGTACATTTTATTGAAATGTTTTAGGTAGTCTTGTACATAAATTATTGAATAAATATGAAAACGATCTTACTTGTGTGTATAAAAAATATTATACCCAAGCATAGGACAAAATCCTACACCATTCATCATTCAATGCCTCTTTGATGATCACACTTTGTGTCTTCAACAAACAGTCGTTCGTCATTTGGAGGATAGGTTGTTGCCGCAACGGCAGGAAGAGCTAGATTTAGAGGACAGCAGTTGGTGGTGGTGTAAGTCGTCTAGCTATGGAGGACAGTTGTTGGTGGTGTAAGCCATGTAGCTTTCGAAGGAAGGGTAGGTGCTAGCATCTAACTATTGCTTCCCATTTTAACCCCCATTTGGGGATCATATGATTTAATTAACACTTACTATTCTACCTACGTACGAGCAATAATATGGCCATGTTGGTTCAAAAACAAGTCTCCCCTGCCAAAGAGAAGGATTTTTTTACGAAATCCCTTCATTTACAAAATCTTATTTGGATGTCGTGAAGCCTTAAATCCTAATCCAATCTTTCTAATATGGAGGCTAATGTCTCTAGGAACCAGGGTTGGATGGTGATCAGGACGAAGAGTGGGTATTGACTGTCAGGGCAAAAATTTATGTGACATACGAAGTTGATACTTTAAATGTGTGGTGGTTGGTCACGTAAGGCATTTATGTCCGAAAAATAAAAAAACATGGTGAAAAAACTCATTAAACCTTCTTAGAGCCTTCTCATACACAATATGCCCGTCTTTAGTGTTTCCACAAAATGATTTGAATTTTCAAGGAGTTGGTGAGATGTGTAACTAGGAAACAAATGGGATAACCAACAAGTCAGATCTCGTAAATAAGCTAAGTTTGAACTAAATGGATATTTCCAATCGGAACGTCAGAAGTTATTGAATTTGCTGGAGGACGAGAAGCAGTAGGGAGATTGTATTTCTTCTTATTATTTTGTATTTTGAATTGTACAAGTGTATTTATAGATTTTACAATGATATAGTCGTTGGTTACATTCTAAAATAAGAGAGGAGCGTGAATCTTTATTTTTTCCTTGAGTGAAGATCCGGCAACGGCTATGGTGTAACGGCTATGATGAGATTTCCTTCTGAGCCCAAAAGGTAAGTGTATCTTGGTTGTATTTTGGTATTTCCAACACGCCCCCTCAAGTTGGATCCTGATAGAGGTTGAAGGAACCAAACTTGAGTAGTATTTCTTGGAAATGTTTGTAGTCCAATCCTTTAGTGAATATATCTGCGAGTTGATCTTTACTTCCGACGTAGGGGACTTCTATTTCATTGGACTGAATTTTTTCTCGAATGAAGTGGCAATCTACTTCAATGTGCTTGGTTCGTTCGTGGAAGACGGGATTGGTTGCGATGTGGCGAGCAGCGTTGTTGTCACAGAACATCTTTATTGGTTTGTTGAATGGTTGCTTCATGTCTTTAAGCAGTTGTTTGAGTCATATGAGTTCGCTAGTAGTGGAGGCCATGGCGCGGTATTCAGCTTCAGCACTGGATCTAGCCACAACATTCTGCTTTTTGCTTCGCCAAGTTACTAAGTTTCCTCCTACGAAAGTACAGAATCCCGTTGTTGACTTACGATCATGACTTCCTGCCCAGTCTGCATCAGAATAACCAATAATCTCATTAGAGTTGTTTCTTTTCATCCATATTCCTTGCCCTGGAGTTTTCTTTAGATAGCACATGATCCTATCGATTATTTCTAAGTGATGGGATCGAGGAGCGTGCATAAATTGACTGACAATGCTTACAGCATAAGTAATATCTGGACGAGTAACAGTGAGATAAATTAATCTACCAACAAGTCTTTGAAATTGTCCTATATCTTTAACTGGGTCTCCATCTGTTGGGTGTGTTTTCCGGTTTGTTTCAATGGGAGTGTTGAGGGGTTTGGAGGCTAGTTTACCTGTTTTGTGAAGAAGGTCTAGGACATATTTTCTTTGGGACAAGAATAAACCCTTTTTTGAGTAAGCAAACTCTATTCCGAGAAAATATTTTAAAAAACCTAGGTCTTTTATGTCGAAGTTTGTTTTTAAGTGTTGTTTAACTAGATTTATTGTTTTGTCACAATCTCCGGTGATGAGTATGTCATCAACATATATTAATATTATAGTGGTGATGTTGTTAGAGTTGTGAACAAACATAGATGCATCTGCTGAACTTTTAATGAAACCATAAGAAGTAAGGAAGTGGCTGAGTTTTGCGTACCATGCGCATGGTGATTGTTTTAGACCGTAGATTGACTTGTGTAGCTTGCATACCTAGTTTGGAGCGGAGTGGATACCTGGTGGTGGTGTCATGTAGACCTCCTCCTCAAGGTTGCCTTGGAGAAAAGCATTTTTTACATCCATTTGAAAGATATTCCATCCATTATTTACAGCTATAGAGAGGACACGGACAGTGTTCATTTTAGCTACGGGTGCAAATGTTTCTAAGTAATCTATGTCATAAGTTTGGGTATAACCTTTTGCGACGAGGCGAGCCTTATATCTTTCTATAGTTCCATCGCTATTATATTTGATTTTATAGATCCATTTACAACCTACGGGTTTGATTCCAGGTTCAAGAGGAACCAAGGTCCAAGTTTTGTTAGATTCTAAGGCAGTGAGTTCGTCTTGCATGGCATTGGCCCATTTTGGATTTTTTATGGCTTCATGGAAATTTGTGGGTTCTATGTGTTTATCGATTGTGTTTATGAATGCTCTATGGTTGTTTATTTTTGTATAGGACAAGTAGTCCTGAATAGGGTAGGCTAGATGGGTAACATAATCATGCAAGTAGGTGGGTGGTCGAGTGGGACGAGATGACCGGCGTTGAGGAGATGGTGGTGGGTTGGTTTCTACTTCTTCTTCTTCGTCTTCTTCTTCTTCTTCTTCTTCTTCTTCTTCTTCTTGGTGACCTTGGTGATTGTTGTCTTGGTTTTGTTCCGGAGAGTTGATTATCGGAAGTGGTGGTTGCGGTTGTACGTTGATGTTGGTTGGTGGATGTCCTTCATTATTGTTGAAGTAAGACATGTTTTCTACAAATTGAACATCACGAGAAACAAAAAATTTACATGTTTGGGGATCATAACATTTATACCCCTTTTTCTTTAAGGAGTACCCTAAAAATATACATTTTTGCGAGCTTTTGTCGAGTTTATTCATCCTTTTCCTGTGGACAAAGACAACACAACCAAAAACTTTTAGATGGTCAAGAGTCATCTTTTTCCCATTAAGAATTTCCAAAGGTTGCTTGTTTTGAAGTCGAGGACTAGGAAGGCGGTTTATGAGATAAGCAGCAGTTAAAACGGCGTCAGACCAGAAACGGTTTGGAACATATTTTGAAAAAGAAGGGATCTAGTAATGTTCATGAGATGTCGGTTTTTTCTTTCTGCGACCCCGTTTTGTTCAGGTGTATTAATACAGGTAGTTTGATGAAAAATCCCTTTTTGTTTTAAAAAATCCTGAAAAATATTACTGGTGTATTCAGATCCATTATCTGACCTAAGTGTTTTTATTTTAAAATCATACATGTTTTCCACAAATGTAACAAATTCACAAAAAATGTTAAAAGCATCAGATTTTAATCTTAACAAATAAATCCATGTGGTTCGGGAAAAATCATCAATAAACGTAATAAAATACTTGAACCCGTTATAGGATTCGGTTGGGGCTGGTCCCCAAATGTCGGAATGTATCAATTCAAGAGGTTGACCTGCCGTATTAGTAGAAGAATAAAAAGGTAACCGAGTCTGCTTTGAAAAACTACAAATATCACATGCTATTTCAGAATTAATAAACGGGAATAAAGTTTTCAAGACTGAGTGGGACGGATGTCCCATGCGCCTGTGCCAAAGTTCGTGGTTGGAATTATTTCCAACATGAAAAGCGAAATTTTGGGAGTCTAAGATATATAAGTCATTGACGAGGGTTCCCCTACCAATCGTCCTCTCTGTGGCACGATCCTGAAAGTATACGTCAAATGGAGTAAATACAATATTACAATTTAATTTTTTTGTGATTTTTGCTACGGATAACATATTAGAGTTAAACCCGGGTACATAAAGGACATTATTATTGCTTTGGTTTAGTAGTTCTATATTTCCTATTCCTTTGATTTTTACTTGGTTTCCGTTTGCAACAGTTACAAATTTATTTAGAGAGCTAGAATTATTTTCAATCTTAGAAAGTAATGTTTTATCTCCTGTCATGTGGTCAGTAGCACCCGAGTCAATTATCCAGTTTTGATGATTTGATTTTAATCTACTAGATAAGGCAGTGTAATTTTCCAGAAGTTGTTTCATACTTGCAAATTTACCTGAATGTAGAGGGGAGTTTTGCAAAAGTCTTGTGAGTTGGGCCACCAAATCCGAGATTTGTTGTGTTTGTATATTTGGGTCGGGTCCATGCGCTGGCGGATTCGGGTTGCTTACCAGGTAGCCTCTTGGATTCGGGTTTCCCGTCATATAAATCCCGCTGGATCCGGTTTCGTTGTTTCCATTTTGGTCCTGCAGCGAAAAGAGAGGGTTAGGGTTTTGGTTCGCTTGGTGGCTGCCGCCTCCTGCGATGGTGTTGTAGCCGCCGCTGCCCCCTGGTCTGGTGTTGAATCTTCCATCGCTATCTCTTTTGTCGCTATCTTTTGATGGTCGGAGGTGCGGAAAAAGGAACCAGCAATTGTTCCTGCTATGTCCGTTCTTTTTGCAGTTGTCGCAGTGTTCTTCTTTGCGATTTCCATATCTCTTCTTGCTGTGGTTTTGATTTTGGGTTTGGTATTGGTTTTTTCTGACAAGAAACGCATGGTTTTCGTTTTGGTTGTTCTTGTCGGAGAGTCCTTGCGACTGAGCGGTGGTCCTTCGTCGAGTTTCCTCGCGTTGGATCATCCTGGTGACGGCTGCAAGAGACGGGAGTTCTGGTGCCATTAGCACTTGACTTCGTAGATTTTCGTAGCTTTCATCCAGACCTACCAGAAACTGGTAGATCCGGTCTTGTTCTGTCCACTGTTGGATGATTTTCGCATCGGTCGTTGGTGGTTCGTAAACCCCCAATTCATCCCACACGCTCCTGAGGGTCCCCAGATACTCTGTGATGGTTTTTTGATTTTGGCGAGTCTGTGAGATTTCCTGCTTTAGCTTGAATACATGTGCAAAATTTTGGGCTTTGCCGTAATGCTCGTGGATTGCTTCCCATAGCTCCAGTGCGCTTTCCTTGTACAGGAAGATCTCCCCAATATTGGGTTGCATCGAGGCGAAGATCCATGACATAACGAGGTGATCCCCGTTTTGCCATTCCTCCTGTTTGTGTTCTGTCCCGATGCCTTCGGGCTTTTTGCTTTTCCCGGTGATGTGGCCCAGTCTCCCCCTGCCGCTGAGGGAGAGAGTGACGGCGCGCGACCACGAGAGATAGTTGGTCCCGTTGAATAAGGTGGTGACCAACCGTGATGATGTGTTGGAATCTGTTTGGTTGGTTGTATGGTCGGTCATGGTTTTGGATTTGTGTTTTGAAGGTTTGGATGTAGGTGGTGGTAGCCTTCAACCCCCTTGAATGAGGCGAAGACCGATGATGAGCTCCGTGGAGCCTGAGGTCTAATGGTTTTTTCGATTTACTGCTCTGATACCATATTGAATTTGCTGGAGGACGAGAAGCAGTAGGGAGATTGTATTTCTTCTTATTATTTTGTATTTTGAATTGTACAAGTGTATTTATAGATTTTACAATGATATAGTTGTTGGTTACATTCTAAAATAAGAGAGGAGCGTGAATCTTTATTCTTTCCTTGAGTGAAGATCCGGCAACGGCTATGGTGTAACGGCTATGATGAGATTTCCTTCTGAGCCCAAAAGGTAAGTGTATCTTGGTTGTATTTTGGTATTTCCAACAGAAGTCCTAGTGGAAAGGCTACTTGATTACATTCTTGCACAACAAAGTAGCCTTGGAGGCTACAAAATAGACGATGGAAACAACTTGTGGAATAACTTTATCCCTCCAACTTTTGTCTCATAAGGAGGGTGCCTTATGGTTCCAACAAGGCCAACATGTTTACGATATTGTTCGAGGAATTACTCTTAAGTTGTGTGAAGTCTCTATTTTCCAGAAACTCGTGTATGACTTCAATGATTTTTTGGCGATTAATGAGTTAACCATGCAGAAAAAGGTTCTCTCAATTGCATGTTTAAATTTGAAGTGTCATTTGAGATTATCAATAACAAAGACCATAAGGTTTATACGATATGGAAATGACTATGAACTATCTTTTACTCTTGAAGCAAATTAGAAGGTAACGAGAGAATCAGAGCATATAGTGTAAATAATTATTGTGTAAGGGTCACGACTGCCTCATCCCAAACGTTGGACAATATTTATCAATGGGGATGGTCTCAAGGTCAAGACCAATCAGGCTTTCATAACTCATTACCAAGATTCCAATAGGTTTCCCATCGTGAGGGAGATCAAACGAAGGAAATTTCAAAAGAGGAAACTCCAACTCGGGTGAGCTAAGGACTTCAAGAAATGGAAGCAACTTGGTGTTGCTCGGATCATGACTAATCTAGAGAAAGGCAAATGGATTAACACTTAAAATCTCACTAAAATGCAAAACTAAAAAACAAGGGATGAGAAAATGCAAGTCATAATTGACACCAGAGATTTATAGAGGTTCAATCACCACCTTAATCAAATCTTCCCCTCAAGTCTCACTCGATCCTCCGAGTCCCAATTGGGTATGTAATAGCAATCTCATTCTGGGTCGAGATCTAACCTCATACAATCTGAGCACTCCGATGAAAATCGTCGCCTTACTCAATTCCTCCTTCAAAACTTAAGGAAGCTTCCTCGAAGCTTCAATACTTGAATTCAAAAAAGTTGTTGAACTCTAATGTTTATTGTACAGGATATTGCCTGAAGTTTTGAAGAGAATTGAATGAAATGTAAGAGTTTGGTGGGGCTTTAAAAGCTTGTAAATGTGAGCACAAGTAAGGCATTTCGATGGAGCTTGTGACGTAAGTTTGCATCTCTTTAAAGGGTATATATAGCTTTCAAAGGCAGTAGAGTCGTTTATGTAGGATCGTGTGGGTTATGGGTCCACTAATCACTTTTTAAACTAATCACCTACTCGTTTTATCGATAGAGTTATATGCAGCGGAATTTAAACAATTAAACGAGCAAGTAAGAAATAATGCAAACCACAAAGACGCGTCGGTTTTTATAGAGGTTCGGCACCCCACCCGGGTCCTAGTCATCTCTTGTAAGCTCCGCTCGACTCCGCAGGCTCCGCCTATGTCTTCACTAACCACTCCCCGTTTCGGGCCGGAACGCATTTTACAAAACAAACTCCGCGAACAACCTCGCAAGATTAACTTTCTTCTCTCACAATCCGAGAGGAACACTTCGGGCTTTCACCGAAGTCTTTGCTTCTTGAACAAAGGTTGAGTGGAACAACACTCTCTAAATCTTGAGCACACTTGAGTAGGATTAAGGAATTGATCACTAAAGTATGGAAATTGAGGTTTGGAGTGTTTGGGATTCTCTCTAAAGTTTGGGACAAGTTTGTAGTGGGAGAGTTGTGTTAAAATGTGTTTTACAACTCCTTATATAGGCATTAGAGAGAATAGAGCCGTTGGGACAAGATTTGATTGGGTTTTGTGCAAAGCACACAAAGCAGAAAATCGGGCTGCAAATCTGTCCATAAACGGTCGACCGAAAGGTGAAACGGTCGACCGAACTCTTGGGTTCGTTAAGGACACGGTCGACCGAAATATGGATAGGTCGACCGAACTCTTAAGTCTATTAAATAAACGGTCGACCGAACAGGGTTACCGGTCGACCGAATGTGCGTTTCGGTAGAGGGAAATTTGGATCGGTTGAACGAAATCGTATCGACCGATAGCAGGGAATTCTTGACAAGGTTAAACGGTCGACCGGACTGGGCAAATGGTTCGACCGTTTGGTAAAGTATATGGGGGTGTATATAGTTTTAATACGAATACGACTGTTGGATATATACGACAAAAATAACGGTCGGAACAGTAAGTTCAAACGGTCGACCGAAAGAGATGGTGCGGTCGACCGAAACTAGACAGGGAAACACAAACTGGATTACTTGATCATCCGGTCGACCGAACGGCATGTTGCGGTCAACCGAATGTGGGCAGACAGTTAGGGTTCAGGTTTAGTGTTTTCCGATCTAAGTTTGGGTGATCTATTGAAGTCCAAAATATGTGAAATTTCGAGTGTGACTTCTATAAGGAACCTAGTATGTGTTTAAGTTGATTTTAGCTCAAGTATGCTCAAAATACACAAGTTCCTAAAGACTCAAAGAAATACAAAATACATGTCTTCAAATTAGCTTGATTACATGTCTTGACTTGTTTTCCTCTCTTCCTTGAGTCTTGATCACCTGTAGAGGTTAGCACAAAGCAATATATATGCAATGCAATATGTGTGCTACTTTACATGATCATAATTAAGATTAGATTAATTAAATCATCAAAACATAGATTAAGGCCAAAAAGCCAACAGTTTAAGGTTAGGTAAAATTTGGGATCAAGAATTTCAAAGCTTGGGTGGTCTATCCGAGCAAAATGATCGACCGTTAGACAATCGGTCGTTCATTTGGGCAATTAACTCTAGTTGAAATTGCCTCAACAAATGTCTGTGACGAAAATGTAATCTCTCAAGGCTTAATCAAAATGGCAATTGGTCAATTGATAAGAAGGTTTGGATGTCTAGTCTGGTGTCAAAAGTCAAAACGGATGTTCGGTGACCAATTTCTCGTCTGAATTGTATACAATCGACGCCAACGACGATTTTATATATTCATTGAGAAATCTCAACGTCTATGTTGCCACGTAAATCAATCCATTACGCCATTTGAAAAAAGGAAACAAATGTTTACTTAGAATAAAGATTGCCTGGTTGGCAGTTCAAGTTAGGGGTCCAAGTCAAGATCAAATTGGTTGTTCAGACATAAGTCAAGTGTTTGTCTTGGATAAGAAATGGCATCCGATTTAGCATCGGTCGTCCAGTTTTCAACATGATCCTCTTTGTGCATCATGTGAAGCTTTATCTAAATACCCACTTAAATGAAAATTACAAGTCTTCATCCATAATTGTGTTACAAATCATGGAGTCTTGGATCTTGATTCTTCAAGTCTTGAGCACCTACAGAAGATAAAGATATATGAGGTGTAATTTGACTATATGATCTGAATGATTGGGAATTTAGAGTGTAGATCATATTTGTTTGTTAATCATCAAAATTAAGGTTAATTGGACCAAAAGGGAAACACTTGGGGCATGGGGTTGAAGGTGATAATGGGTCCTCGCAGTCAAATGATGCGGAAATACATGAAGGAGTCAAATGTGTTTTCTATTCTTTTCCCTGGCGCAGCTGGGCAATCTTGAACTTGAACCAAAGACCTCGCTCGTGAAATAAATCACTGCACCTACGATCCAACCAATCGAGAGTGAATCAATAGATTCTTTTCCGGGAGCGATTAAAAAACATGAAAACAATGAAGGGGTAAATGAGCTTTTGGTGGGATCTAAATCAGAACAAAGTCTTGAAGTGTCAATTAATGCAAATGTAGGAACACCAAACTGTGGTTGTATCGTTGGTGACCCTTGAAATTAGTGGCTTGCAAATGAATTACGAGCCACATAGGAGGTGGTAAGAGACAATCAAATGAGGAATAAGAATACCAACTCGTGCCTATCAATTCTAACATTCTGAGACCATTTATGGGTAACCATTTATCCTGGGTGTAAGTTCGCAACTGTCAAATCAACCCTTCCTTAAGGTAAGTCCTTTCGTGCCCAAATTCATTTTAGAAAGATATCCTATCAAGGAATGTGGGGCCCTCCGTGGTAATAACATCAAATGACTTTTAGGAGGTGTTTGGGTGGTAACCTTAGAATGAAATAGAATCAGAATCTCATACCATGTTAGAATGGATATCATTCACATTCTTGATTTTCAATGTTTGGCTTATATCATGAATAGATTCTAAATCCGATTCATGTTGTTTGGTTCATCCCAGAAATGGAATCATTTGTATTCTCTTTTTGTTTATTATTTCAACATGTAATATGTATTCAATTACTTATTATAATGTGATATATTAACATCCTTAAAAATTCGTAGACAATATTTTTTATATTGAAGATAAAAATTACCATTAATATTTACTCAAATCTATTCGTACTTAAAAATTATACAAACATATACAACTTCCATAATATAAATCCACCAAATATCCAACCTCAAAAAAAAATCTCCATTTTCTTCATTTCCTTCCTCTCCACCCCCACCAAAAACCACACCAACGCCAAACCTACGCAACTCCTGACTGAAATGTCGCGAACAATAGAAGGAACCACCATGGCGGCTCCTGATCCTGATGCCTCTTCCAAGGTTTGGGCTGCTACCTTCGTGGCTCTGTTGTTGCTATGAGGTTGTTGCTGTGAGATTTGGTAAAAGAATTTCTTTAATCCCTAATTTATATCCACTAATTGAAGAAAGTAAAATGTCTCAAATCATGGATACAGAATTACAGACAGCTAAACCAGCCTACAGAAGGCGAGGAGGAAGGTGGAGCGAGGGCGGATGGCGAGGAGGAGAGGTGGGACGGAGGGAAAACGGGGATGAGGCGGGAGAGGGGGAGGGAGGAGGAGAGGAGAAGGTGGTGGTGGCCGGAGTGGGTGGAGAAGAGTAAGTCGAAGGTCCGGCCGGCGGGGACGAGCATGGAGGATCGGGGAGTCGAGGACGAAGGCATGGAGGGATTGGAGGGTTAGGGTCTGGAATGGATTCTCATTCTGGGGTGGGTGGGTAAGTTTCTGATTCTATGGGTATGAGTCTAGAATGGATTCTAATTCATTCTCAATCATGTGTCTAAAATAAGCAAACCAAACACCAGAATGGAATGAAAACCATTTCATTCCAGGTATCACAACCAAACACCCCCATTAGTCTTATTGCCTTAGGCTTGGCACTATCCAACTCGCTAAGTAAACCAATTTGTGGAGCATGTCAATTTCTAACATGACACAGCTATCCAACAGTTACACAACACGATACAATAAGATGATTTGTATACGACTTTACACGAAAAATTTTATGTTGTTGAAATGTTTTATTATGATTATTTTTTAAATTACAAATATAAAATGATTGATACACGATTTGACATGAACAATACACAATTGTATGATATGTTATTTTAGGTGAAGTTGACACGAATAACATTTTTTACTTGATAATTGCCAATTAAGACATTGTTTAGAAAAAAATGTTAATATAACATGAGACTTAACTATTTTCAATGTAGACATGATGAATTTTTTTAAGTAGTGTTAAACATGATAACACGTAATTCAGAATTGTCTCACATGATAGTACACGAACAAGATACTATTGAGGGGTCTTATTATTGACAAGTTTCAACCGATTTTGGATTTCAACCTGAAAAAATTAAAATCCTTCACATGAATGTGAGCTCAAGTGAGCTTGATGTCAATTTCTCACCGTATACCAATTTGTTCGGCTTCTTTCTGAACGAACGTAGTGTCACGACTTTTGCAACTTGAGGGAGTAATTGGACTGGTAAGGGATCTGACTTTGTCTTTCAATGACGAAAAGCAACATGGTGGGAAGCATAAAAGAATTTCGTAGATGAAATAAAATAAAGAATTTTTTGTTTGCGTGTCATTTCAAAATACCATATTTTCATTTCTACCATCACTATATCGCTATTTGTATTAATGTTACTAAAAAATTATATAAATTATATTAATGTCACTAAAAATTATACAAATTCCATTATTGTTATTCCGTTAACTTTTTCCGTTAACGGCGTTACTGTTTCGTTAACATTGTTAAAAAAAATATTATTTTAATAGTAATATTTACAAATTCTACCATATATAATTTAATAACTTAGTCATCCAAATCTGTCATTTTCATGATCTTCATAGCAAAATACTTAAATTCAAAAAATCAAAACGGTTAATTTTCACAAGTACAAATGGTGATGATGACGGAACAGTAACGTCGTTAACGGAAAAGATTAACGGAACGACAATAATGAAAATTGTGTAGTTTTTAGTGACACTAATAGAATTTGTATAGTTTTTTAGTGGCATTAATACAAATAGCGACATAGTGACGGCAGAAACGGAAATATAGTGTTTTGAAATGGCATGCAAGCAAAATACCCTATAAAATAGAATACCGTCAACTAGGATGGTAAACTTTGACTCGACTTGATTGTTCGGTTCAAAGTCCACTTGAAAAACGTTCGACTCTAGTTTAACTTGAAAATGAAGGATGTTGAAGAAAAATAAAAAAAATCTTTCGACTTTTTTCGATAAACAAACCACTCGAAATCGAAAAAATTGAAAAACGACTCAATAACCCGGCTTGAATTTTTTATTACTCAATTTATAATTATTATTTTATATTTACTAATAACATAAAATAGTACTTTTAAGTCAAAATTTCGCTCAACTCGTTTACCCATACCGTCAACTCATGAAATTATGCAGAAAGTCAAAAAGTAGAAGAAAAACATACATAGTAATTGATTATCAATCTAACAATACGAGCGAGTTTAGTTCACATCTAGTTAATTCTATTTGCACAATCTAATGACTTGTGAACCAGAAATATTCACATATTTTACTATTAAGAGAGTGAAGGTCTCGTGTCTCGCATGTTACAAATGAAAGCTATGAAAAACAATGACATCAATCAGACATTTGCGTATGCTTAAACCTGTCAATTGGATTGTGTTCGTGTATTATCGTGTCTCACAGTTTTGCATTTGTGTCAGGATTGCAGGTTATCGTGTATAGTACAAATTTAAAAAAATTCACCATGTTTAAATTGAAAAAATTAAATGACATGTTATATTGATATTTTTCATTCTAAATAACATTTTAATTGACTATTATCAAGTAAAAATAATTACTTATCTAACCAAAAAGATGGAGTTCGTGTACAAAATTAGTTTATCGTGTTGTGTCAATTCGTGTACCAATTATTTTATATTAGTATATACACAAAATTTTATAATAAATCATTTCGATCATACAAAAAAATTAGTATAAAATCGTGTAGTGTTCGTAATTCACATCTACTTAGAAAGCTGCGCAACAACTAAATGCTACAAAATATAATACAATATCACTAAAAGAACAGGAACACAAAGATTTAAGCACCGAATCATAAAAGTTAAATAACATTATATTCCGCAAGCAACAATAGTTCGCTGAGCTCAAAACTCAACATATCAAAAGCATTGGAGGGTAAAAAATCCCGTCTACATGAATTATTCAAAATGGTAAATTGACGCAAGTTCAGTAAAGCTAAATAAACTTTCAAAACAAATCCCTTCCTTTTTCATCACCATCTAACGAGCTACAGAACATCTTAACCAGAGCCATACTTCTTTCCGAACACAAGAACCTGAAGTTTGTCGTAACCAGCAAGCACACCAGCGCCAGCAACTGCACGAAGGATGTTAGCACCAGCACCCTTGAAAAGCGATTTGGCACCCTCATTCTTCAGGATCACAGAGAAACACTGGAGAGAGCTGCTGTACTTGACAGCCTCGCCGGAGGTCATCATCATTCTTCTTCGGACGGTATCGATGGGGTATGATGCAAGACCAGCACCGTTGGTGATCAACCAACCTAGACCGAAACTAGCCCAGAAGCTATCCTGAAACCACCCAAAAGACATCAGTTTCCAGTAGAGATAAAATATTAAGTAATAGCATGATACAACTTGGCCAAGAAATCTATGATATGACAAGCAGAAAATGGCAACCATAATCCACATATGCTATACTGACAGTACAACTTAAGATGATAAAACAGATAAACGAACACATGGACAGTTTTACGATATCAAACGCCATCCTGTGCAAGAGTTAAAAATATCTTCTAACTAAAAATGGTAAACATAAATCGAGATATGATAAATACAGGCCTATAGCATCATCACAGTGAAAACAATACAAATTATGAACAAAAATAGCTTCAGTAACAATGCAAGAAGGTGGCCTGGAGATGCAAGGGAACTAGAAATGACGGGAATACCTGCAACGTCCCAGTTAGAAGAACTGGCTTCAAGGAATCGTACAATCCGAAGTAAAGACCACGGTACACAATAATACCAACACAGGAAATGTTGAATCCACGATATAAACCAGCAACTCCATCTGACTTGAGAGTCTTCTTGTAGACATCGACCAGGCCATTGAATTGCCTTTCACCTCCCTTTTTGGAAGCCTTAGCATCATTTGCCAGACGAGTACGAGCATAGTCAAGGGAGTAAACGAAAAGCAAGGATGAGGCACCAGCAGCACCACCAGATGCCAAGTTACCAGCGAACCATTTCCAGTACCCATCTTTGTCTTTCTTGAAGTTGAACATCCTCTTGAAGTAATCCTTGAAGGCAAAGTTTAAAGCCTGTCGTGCAGCAGGTGAATTGATTAGGAAAGTGAAGTGCAAAATTTTAAAAAGATAACAGCTGGTATCCAATCGCAAAACTAACAAACACAATACCAAAAAAACTGAGATGTAAGAGTTCTTTATAGTTGTTAAATGAAGAAAATGGAAAATAGAAGCTCTCATTTGATTTCTAACATAGAAACAAGAATAAAACATTACAATGGATGCATACCCTAAATTTATGTCAACTTGCAAGAGATTACTATATAAAGAAAACTAAGTTCCATAATATTAGGTACTTGAAGGTTCACAAAAGGCCAAAACCAGAAGATACACTAAAGCACTGACAAAGTATAGACATAATCACCTTAAAATGGAATTTAATACATCAGATATTAAAGTAAATTATCACCAGCGAAGCAGAGAGCCAACCAAGCAAGCAATCTAGCGCAAGGTATTGTGAATTTTCACAGGAGAAAAAAGTAATGGAAAGGAGAAGATCCAAACCTGAGTAGGGAAGTATCTGATAACATTAGCAGTGTTTCCTCTCCACAAGGAAGCAAAACCTTCATCAGCAATTGTCCTGCGGAAACAGTCGCCAATTCCCTTGTATGGTTCAGATAGACGACCAGCTTTAATCATTTCATTCTGGTTCTGGATCAGAAGTTTGACACGCTCAATTGGTGCAGCGGCAGTTTTAGAAACGGCAGCTGAGACACCTCCCATCAGGAAATCAATAGCAAATTTGCCAGCACCTTTCTTCTCTGCTGGGGCGTTGGCAAACATGGGTGACATAGTGTTCACTGATGAGACCCCGTAGGAAGCTTTCCCAGTGGGCACCAAAAGATTCTGAAGACCTCCGTTCATTGGGTAGGCATTCACGGCTTGCCTCTGATAGAGAGCAGGCCTGCAGATGTTGTGGTTCCTTGCCAAAACATCAGGGGTAAAACCAGTTCTAAGGTGCAACTGGCTGGACATCTTCTGAGCAACAGTTGGGAGGCTGGGCTGGTCAGCCATGATTTTGGAGCTTATGAAACTGCAAATACATTATTCATTAATTTTAGATACTTTTTTTAAAACAAAGAGAAATTAGTATTAGAGACAAATTCAAACAACCACATCATGCTTGGAGAACTGCAAATACGTATTAGAGGCGAATTCAAACAACCACATCATGCTTGGAAACATATTTTCATTTTATGTTGTAGGTAAATGTTACTTTTTAAATATCCATGAACACATTAAGAAACAGCTATGTTTTAAACGAAAGGCCAAAATAACTAAATTATACCATAAAAGAGTCCTTAAAAAATTCCAATGGAACTGAGATACTTGAACCACCACAGTAACAGGTATATTGATGCAAATGGATTTTATTTTTAGTTTTAGAAGTGAAGAAATGTGAGTTGTGAACTCAACAGAGACTGTTCAATTACACAGAATAGGAGTGATAATGTAATGCATGGTTGGTTGCCAACAAAGAACATGAAAAAAAAGAAATATGGAAAGATATTACAAACTCGCATATCCTTAATGGTGTTGTTGCCTTCACAAGCTATAGAACCACAACAATTGAGGGATACATGTCAATCTCAAAGACGATTCCTAGTGAGATAGGAAACGTTCGCTCATCATAAGATACTCTTTTCTAATAGATTATCGAAATCGATAGAATTTGAAGGCCATAAAAAAATATCACATCAATCAGAATTGTAACGCACGAGTCAACTATTTCAACTCATTACTTCCCACAGACAAAATCACACCTTAAACAACATAAAGTTAAAAAATATTCACATTTTTACACCAGATCTGCAGATCTAAACCACGATAACCACACGCATCAAAAATTCGAACTGCTACGGTTGCATACAAACCAAAACCCTAAACGAAATCGAACAAACATCTCAAGGAAAAACTCTATGAAATGCTTATACGCACAATAACAGAACAAAAAGGAAAACTCGCAAATCGAACTTTTCGCCTCCAAAACCTTCGGATCCAACGGAAAATTACACAGAAGACCTAAAAAATCAACGAAAAAAACCACAAAATAAAAAGATCAAACGGTATAAAAACACAAACATCCCAAAACTCAAACTTTCTCACAAAACCTCAGATCCACGTTAACACCAACAAAAACCACCGAAATCTCGAAAGAGGACGAGAAAAGACACCAACCGGCGCGAATGCGCTTAGATCGAGCAGATCTGGGCGAGAAAAAGAGAGGAGAAAGCGCAGACACGAGAAGGAAGAATATAGACGCTAGAAGTAGGGATGCAGAGGTACATACGCGGATCGCAACGGGGAATTCTCTCCGCCTCTCGATGGGACGAAAGGTGGGAAGAAAAGCGAGAAGACGAGAGAGGTCGGGAGTGGCGGAGACTTTTATAGCAACAGCAACCTAGGGTTCTCCACTCTTGTGGGGGATTTTCTCCAACGCCCCCCTCTTGTTTCTTGCTTTTCGGGAACTACTGGGTTTTGGATTTCTTTCTGTTTTCTGGACGTTCATAACGTTTTCTTCCTTTCATAATGCTTTTCTTTCGTTTGGGTTTTGTATTTTGTTCTGAATGTAAAATGTTCAACTTTAAATAACAGTGTGTTACCTATCTATAAATGTTGAACTACATCTACGGTTGTACACTATATTCTTGTTTGCAAATTAGATCAATATTGTTCTAAAGTATAGTTGGTTTCTTTTATTACCTATACAATGTATGTATTCAATACTTGTGCAAATATGACCTTAGTGAGTACTAGCAAAGGTTATTTTCAGGCAATATCTTTTAACAAGTTTACAACATTTTTTCAGGAACATCTGTGTCCACGTCTTTCTCTTATTAGTTTAAAGGGAGCGATGTTAAATTTCATATATGATTTGAGCAAACCTACATGTCAAAGATGTTTTAATGATTTTTGTGATACTTCAAAGCCAAGTGGAAGAGATTTATCATTAGATGATGTTAGCATTGAATCAACGATATTATGGTATATTACTAGAACTTCTAAATAGTTGAATTATAAGCAAAATATTTTACTTGATGGATAAAAAAATAATGGTCGAAACTACCAAGGACTTAACTTTGATCACCTATTGGATAAAGTTTATGTATGGGAAAATTGTAAGAAGTATTGGAAAAGTTATTGCAATTCCTATTAATGCAATTTCACTTTTTTATTTTCTACTTTTAACCTTCTACTCATTCGACAAAAATATTTTTTTTACAAGTCTCATGAAACTTAACCTGTGCTTATGGTTGTTGGATCCAAAATGTGTGATAGACTTAGGTGAACATATACAGTTACAAAAGCTACACTAAAGAAGAAGAAAAAGTCCACCTTTTAAGGGAACTACTAAACGTCGTCCCAAAACTACTTAAATCGCCCCTTGAAATTACCAAATTGCCCTTAACAATATATTTAATACCCATATCGTCTCGTGTCTTTAAACAAGGTTTTTGACTCAGTTTTACTAACATTCCTAGTACCAACACCACGAAAATGTCTGACGAAACACCTAGATCAGGCGAAGTAACGGAGACGAAATTTTTTTTTCGACTCGGGCGTCTGGCTAAGACGCCTGCACCATCGTGGAGGCGTCTGGCTAAGACTCCTCCACCACGGTGGAGGCGTCTTAGCCACACGCCTCCACGATGGTACAAGCGTCTTAGCCAGACGCCTATACCATGGTGTAAGCGTCTCGCTAAGACGCCTCAACCATGGTGGAGGCGTCTTAGCAAGACGCTGCCACGATGGTACAGACGTCTTAGCCAGACATCCCGTTTTTTTTAATTTTTTTGTCAAATTAAAATTATACGGTGTGTTATCTCAAATTATTTGACGTTTCTTTGCAAGTTTTCGGTGGTAACCGGTCGGATTACAATGAGTTTTTTTGCAAGTGATGAAGATTCAAAAAAATTCCAGATCCAACATTTTTTTAAGTTCCAAAATCTCCCGGTGGTAAAACATCTTGACTTACAAATACCACCTCGACAGGTCGTTCGGGGGTCTCGCTCACCGGTGAGCGAGCGGCATTCCACCTCGCCGGTGAGGTGGCGGGGGTGGCAAGGGGGCAGCGCCCCCTGGAAATTTTTTGGATTTTGAAATTGTTGGATCTGGAATTTTTTGAATTTTCGGTGTACCGAAGAGGTATCGGTCATCCGAATATAGTAATTATTAACTTATTAATTAATTTAACAATTATCTAAATTTATAATCGATTATCTTTTTAAAAAAATAATAAAAAATTACGGGCGTCCGACGGAGCCGCCCCCACGTAGGAAGGGTCGTCTGGCTAAGACGCCTATCCCATGGGCGGAGCGTCTGGGTAAAACGCTGCCCCCATGGGGCAGGCGTCTTAGCCAGACGCCCCATCCTACGTGGGGGCGGCTCCGTCGGACGCCCGTAATTTTTTATTATTTTTTATTATTTTTTTATTAAAAAAGATGTTAGATATTTTACCAGATTCGAGTACACTGGGGCGCCCGTTGGTTCATTACTGACCTCCAAAACATTATTTTTTATGATTATAAGAGGAATATGAAGAGAGATGTGTGATAGGAGGGTAAAATGTCGCGTTATAGCAGTAGAAATGAGAGAATGACAAAATGGTAATTTCAAGTGGCGATTTAAGTAATTTTGGGACGATGTTTAGCAATTCAGCCTTTTAACGTAAAGTGTTAATGTTAACTGAGGTCAATTTAATTTTGATATGTAAAAAAAACTCTAAAATACGATTTTGAGGTAAAATTTTAAGTTCCAATATTCTTAGAAATCATTTTCTCTTAAAATAAAAACCATAACGCAACCATATCATTGCTTAATTCCAATGAACTCAATCGTAAATTGAAATCTTAATTGTACTATAATATTTTTAATTATACTTGCATAAATTTTGAACCCTCTCTCTCGTCCAGCGTGTGAATCATCCTAAAAAGCAATACGTAATAAATATAGAAACATTGTGAGGGTGTTTGTGAAAATTCCATTCCGTTTTTTTGGTCCACTGAGGCCGTGAGACTAAGGTGGGCCATAAGCCCAATACACATGGCTTTATATGCTCTGCCGTTCCTTTACGAAATCTTTCCATTTCTCGGACACTTCCGTCTACTCCTCTCCGCCACCCAAATATATTTTTGATATTTATTTATTTTTATTTTTAGAAAAAATCCTTGGTTGACCACTAATAGCTCCACTGTTAGATCTGAGCGCAAGATTTTACCAACTACACGGGAAGAAGTCATGCCTCATGTGAAGTGAATGTCCAGAATTTTAGATCTGACTCAGCTTTGATGTGTTTTTTTTTATTTGGCAATTTTGATTATTTAACTGGACACGTTGACGGAAAGATTCTGAATTTCAAACGGTGATGAGTGATGAATTTGTAGGAATGAAAGCCAAACTTTGGTGATTGATATCTTTTGTTTTGGAACAATCGAATTTTATAATTCCCGATCTTCTACCATTAATTGTATTAGAGTTGACAATATTATTTTACTTTGATGTTTTAAGATGTCAAAAAATATCACAATTATAATTTTTCTAGAATAAAAAAAAATTCAAACTCACGTTTTTGCTAAATTATGTTAGTGCAAAATAGATTGTCTTTTATGTAACGTTTCGTCTCCGAATTCGCATCAAGTCTGAGTCCTGGTCTGTCACCTATGCACTCACTGACCCACAACACCCTCTTTTTTTTGCCACAAAACTTTAGTTGATAAGTTGTGTAACAGTGGACTCGTATCAATATATCTCACATGGTGTAGTAGTGAACTCATGTTATTATATCTCACGCTAACATTTCATGTTAGGCAACGTGAGACTAAACTTTTGGGTGTCACAACCTACTACATTTGAACACTTGACGTCCTCATCAGGGTCAAGTCAATAAGTCACCAGACGTTGTGATATTCTAAAGGTGACTCTCACTCTCTTGGTGTAACACTAGTTCCCACAATTCAGGTTGGTCATGCTCTAATACCATATGTAATGTCTCGTCCCTGAGCTCACATCGAGTCTGAGCCCCGGTCCGTCACTCATGTATCCACTGACCCACAACAATCACATTTTTTTACCACAAAACTTAAGTTATTAAGTGTTATGATAGTGGACTCGTGTCATTATATCTCACACCAACGTGAGATTAATGTTTTGAGGTGTTGTGAACTTGTAATTTCTGAACTTAACGTATCATTTCAAGTAAGCTGTCGTAAACACTTCAACTAAAAAATGTTTTTTTAGAAGTAAAAATCTTCAATCTCTATCACTCAATCAGACGTTGGAGATTCATCGTGTGATTCACGATAGGGGTGAACAACAACCGGTTTGGGTTTCGGTCCGAACTGAACCCAGATCTTCGGTCCGGGATCCAGAGCCAATTCGGGTCCGATCCGGACCAGTCTGATTATTTTTAAAAAAAAATTAAGATAAAAAAACCAATTTTGGACCGGACCGGTCCAGTCTTTGATTCGGGGTCCGAACCCGATCCGGTCCAGTCTTCGATTCGGGGTCCGAACCGGATCTGACCGGTTGCTCACCCCTAATTCAGGATGTCTGCATTGGCAACATAGGAGGCCGTTTCGGCGTTTCCACGGGTCAAATCCGAACTTTTCTCCAAAAAAGTAGATATTATTTAATTAATTACAATCATAATAGACGAATCTAATCTTCCAGGAAAGTAAGCCAACGAGGCCATACTTGTGGTGACGTGTGACAAATTAGAATCTGTTCAAAACCAACTACTGCGATTTTTGTGGTTCAAAGTCTTATTGTGCATTTCAATATTCCCCGCCACGTTGCATTTTTGCAGCAAGAAAAATATTATCTTCAAACGTGCATTGCTGGAGAGAAATCAATCAAAGCTCTTGAATTAGTAGATCTAATAAAACAAATTAAAATGAATTCGATACGTCTGGCGTGAGCTGAATCGATAAGGCCTCAATTATAACCTGCCCCATATACGTATGCGTCGGGGCGTGATGTGTAAACAAATACCACATATCGTCAATAATTGATACTCGTGGAAGAGCTTCCCTTACGACCCCAACAACCAGATTGGTGGAATAAGCTGAGTCAAATATTCACATCACATGAGCTAAAGGAACTTTTGTTCAGATGCTGGAATCGGACTTTGCTTCTAGAGTTCAAATTCCAATCAACTAGTTCTTCGTTGAACGGAAGAACAAATGGGAGATGCGAATAGTTTCTGTCGACAAAAAATTGGGGAATTAGACTAGTAGTCCGCATGAACAAAGAGAAGAGGACGAATGAAATGTACCGATTTGCAACAGGTGGGTGGTTAAAATGAGCAATTTCCTTGTAGACAAAAAGTGATACGCATATGAACCAGTCGACCAAACATTAACGTAGGAAATTGAGATGCTTACCAAACATTTCCATGTGCGAAGATTCCCCTCAGCTTTCTCAATCTATTTAAGTGACATATTAAAGCCATGCTCATGGAATTAAAAATCACGAGCAAACCAAAATAACTAACTTATCATATCTATCAACTCCACAGACGGGATCAAAACTCTGCCATGAAAAATAGTTGTCCGAGCTCACATGCCTCATAAATAGACGTGGAGAATTAACTCCAGCAAAAAATTGTAATCTTAACCGCGTAATTATTGAAATAGTAGACGACTCCCAAGCTCAGTTTGAACTTGATATAGCTACTCCCTTGAAAAAACTTAACTCGGTAAATTCTGTTTATCCACTGCCAGAACCGTATTTCTTGCCGAACACAAGCACCTGAAGCTTGTCGTAACCAGCAAGCACACCAGCACCAGCAACTGCACGAAGGATGTTAGCACCGGCACCCTTAAAGAGCGACTTGGCACCCTCGTTCTTCAGGATCACAGAGAAACACTGGAAAGACCTGCTGTACTTGACAGCCTCGCCAGAGGTCATCATCATTCTTCTTCGGACGGTATCGATAGGGTATGATGCAAGACCAGCACCGTTAGTGATCAACCAACCTAGACCGAAACTAGCCCAGAAGCTATCCTGAAACCACCCAACAGTTGGTATCAGTCTCCAGTAGACAACATATGAAGAGATAGTAGTGTACGACCTGACAAAAAATTCTACGATGCAACAAACAAAAAAAATGGCGACCATAATCCATATTAGCTGTAGTGACAGTGCATTAGATGACGAAACAGATAATAAATCAAGAGTACTCAAAGAGGATGATATCAAATACCATCCTCTGCAAGACTTGTACATATCTTCTAACTAAAAATGGTAAACACAGATTGAGATATGACAAATACAGACCTATAGCCAGGGGCAGTACCAGGATCTTAAGTCAAGGAGGGTACAATTAACATGCCATTCAGGAGAAATTAAAGATGGTCAAACCCCAATGTGTTGTAAGCCAGGTAAAATCCAAAATTCGTGTGTGTGTTTATTTTTTGGTTGGGCTGCAGATGTTGTGGTTCCTTGCCAAAACATCAGGGGTAAAACCAGTTCTAAGGTGCAACTGGCTGGACATCTTCTGAGCAACAGTTGGGAGGCTGGGCTGGTCGGCCATGGGACTGGAAGTCAAAAGCAAACCAATCAGTAAAAAACAACCACAGAGAACATTAATAAAATGATATGCTAATAAGAGTAATGTTAACAAAATCAAGCATCTTAGAAACTCCTAAGAAAATTTTGACACCAGAAATATAAATGGGTTTCTATAAAAGTCCAAACAGCCAAAATGGGATGCTAGAGAAATTTGACTTATTAATTGCCAGCTCATACTTTTGTGGAACATAAACATAAAAACATGTTTCTGACACCTTTTCATATAAAAACAATTATACCATAACATTAATGAGTTGATCACCATACAAACCAAAAATAATGAAAAAAAACTAGATACACTCCAATTCTCCAAATATGACAAAAAAGAACCTAAACAAGTGAAATTCTGTATTCATGATAAAACTGTGACATATATCACGATTCACAATTTTGACATTCACATGGTGGCAGTCATAATAGCTATTTCCGAGTAGTCCACTAAAAGTTTAAATTAACATTGCTTCGGCAAAAGTTGAGGATAACAAGAATCAGTACAGCGCATCCTTACAAATGAACTTCGAAATTGAGGAGCCGGAAAAAATCTGCTGACAGAATGATACCATAAATCCTTAGGTTCAATACATTCTACAGAACTAAAGGCAATTGTTTTATGACAAACTATTAAACAAAAAGACAAGAAAAACTCAATCTATTAATAACACAACACCCAATTCGTAGTACAGCGCAACGCTTCCATTCCAAGTCGAACAAAACCAGAAAGAACAAAAAAAATCCATATTGCCTACGCATCCAGATCCACGCAATAACAGATCCAAACCTTTAAAATCCAACCAACCAAACCTAAACATATGATTCAAAAAAAATCCGGAGATAGAGATCCTTAAAGCAAAAACACAAAACCGCATATCGTCGATCGAAATCCTATTTTTCGGGGGGAAAACACATCTGAAGAGACGATTTCCCTCGATCCTACCAGATCTAGGGTTTTCGAGGGGGGGAAGTACATGAACAGAAACAAGCGCTGATTATGGACTGGGAAAGACGCGAAGTAGAAAGGATCAACAGCTTACAGATGTGGAGGAATGAAAATGGATCTCGAGCTCTCCTTCGCTCTTGCGGAGGGCACGATGATCATAAGCCAAAGAACAGCAGAGCGGAGTATGGGTGGAGGAATCCACGTGTATATTTAGACCGGTTAATTCTGGAAACCACGTGAAAAGAAATACGATTTAGATTTTAGACAACTTATTATGATTTATTATGATTTTTTGCAAAATTGAAATGATTTATTATGATTTTTTTACTGAACATACAAATATAAAATAATTGACATACGATTTGACACGAACACGACAAGTTATTTATGTACACAAAATTGATACCAACTTGCATCTTTTGTTAGATAATTAATTGTTTTACTTACTCATAGTAAATTAAGATGTTATTTAGAATAAAATATTAATATAACATGTCAGTCAACTATTTTCAATCTAAACATGTTGAAATCTTTTCGATTTTTATTATACACGATAACACGAAATCCTGACACGAATGCAGAACTACCAGACACGATAGTACACGAACACGACCGAATTGACAGAGAATAGTTGGTAGGGCATCTCTGTGGTCATTTGTCAAAGGTCATACCTTCTTTTTCGTTTTTCGATTTAATATTTTTGTTATTAATTTTAGCATTTTTTTGCTTGTACATGAATTTTAAGAATGTCATTGTTGTTTATTGTATCTCTTCCCACGTCACTACAAAATCGATTTTATTGTTTTTCGTTGACTACCGAATTAAAAATATTATTTTTTAATTGTAAATTTTACAAAATCCACCTCACTCGTTCACTTAATAATTTTTCTCATCTATCTAGTTTCTCTCTCTTTTTCATTTCTCTCTTTGCTCTCTCTGTCTCCTCTCTTTACTCTCTCTCTTCTGTTTCGTACTCTCTCTCCTCTTTTTCTATCTTTACTCTGTGTATTCTCTCTCTCTTCTCTTTATTCTCACTCTCTTCTCTATCTACATTGTATCCTCTTTCTACTCTCTCCTCTAAATTATATTATGTTCCATCTCACACAATTCTCTTTACTTATGAGCAAACTCTTTCGGTTTCTCTTCTCACCATTACAAAAGTCAAAAACAAACGAAAACATAACTTGACCAAAATCACCAACCAAAACCAAACCATGAAGTTCATCCTAACATGAGCGCGCGCATCAGAAGCCATCCCAACCAATACGAGCCCTCCCTCTCATCCTCATCATCGCCTGCAACGACTTCGTCGGCCTCGGTTACATATGTCGTATAAAGACTTTAAGAACTTAAATATTTGGTAAATTACATGTAAAATTCGGTTCAATTGGTCAGACCACCGGTTGGACCGTTATCTTGGAGTAGGTTCGGTTAACAAAGTGATGATGTCGTGCTGATGTCAATATCGGTTGGACAAGATTGAACCATTAGTTGGATCATTGGTTGAACAATTTTGAACCAAATTGAGCATTTATCAGTTCACTCTTCGGTTCGGTTTTAAAAACATTGTGCCTACGAGACTCGTTGTCTTGATATAGAGTATGTTTGGATAACTTGAAGTTTGAACAAAACTCAACGTTTTGAAGTTAGTTGCAAACCTCAAAACTTCACATTTGTTTCGTATTCAAATCTTAAACTCATGCTTATTAGTGGACTCTTTGATAAAACAAAGTTATAATGTGCACAATGTGGCTTGTGTTAAGTTACATATTTATAATTAGCTTAAGAGATTAAGAAATGAATATATAATAAAAGGTGACACATTTCTACTTTGTATAATACTCTTAATATCATGAGACAATGGATAGCCACAAGTGGTGTTCTTACATTGCTAAATAGATCATGTGTTAGTTCGAGTGAACAAGACATCTATGCTAATTGGGTAACTATAACGTGTAGTTAGATATCACTTATAGTTTGTGATATTAAGTGTTAAATATCATTGTTAATATAGCTTAGATCCTCCTATAGGTCACACCACAAAACTGGGAAACAAGAAGCTTGATTTTGTGTTCATATGATGTATCGGATTTCATGTGAAATGTGATAATGTGGTGAATCGATAAAATCAATATGTCATGAAAATTGACATAATTAGAATCATAAATAAATTCATATGAGATGTATCTATTATGAGGTGTAATAGTTTCAAATTACATAAGATAATATGTTACAAGATATATGAATTTGCTAAAAACCCTATGATCAAATTTTGTTTGATATAAATCCAAAATTTGACAAAGACAAAAATCGGGTAAAAAACGGTAAACCGTTTCATGATCAGTCGACCGAAAGCTTTAAAATGGTCAACCAGACAAAGATCGGATGACGCACGGTTCGACCGAAATTATCAGGAAGTATCTTGGTAATAGAAATAGTCGACCAGGCGAAGAACGCGATCGACCGAAATTATCAGGAGGTGTCTAGATGGTAGAACGGTCGACCAGAGTCAAATATTTGTTCGACCGGAATATCAGGAAATTTTCTTGATGATTAATCGGTCGACCGTTTGACTCACGGTCCACCGCGAATGTCAGAAACACAATCGTTCGGTCGATCGATTGGAAATTTCGGTTGACCGTTTGACACGATTATGCCTAGAATTAATAAGAGATTACTGTTGATCATGGGTTGGATTTATTCCAATTATGGTCAAACGGTTTTGAGGTAATTATGTGTCAGTTTGTGATTGGTTTAAGAGAAAAAAAGAAGATCATGGGTTAATCGGTAGCCCATGATGTGGGTGGGGAGAATCTATAAATAGGTCACATCTCCCTACTTGTTCAATGTTAATGCAAAATATTCTCTCTCCATAACCTCTCCACTGATCCATCCAAATTTCTCTTAATTATTTTGAGCATTTGGAGATTGAATTCTCAGGGATCTTTAGATGAGTTATTAGCTAGATTCTAAGCTTGATTTAGAGATTGAATATGCTAGTTCCTTTCTCTCTAATCTTATTTAGAGTTTGGTGAACACCTGGAGACGAATCGACGGGCGGTTCGATGAGCGACACAACTCCGGATTTTCATAAAGGTTTTAGAGAACATTGGGGTATGATCTTTCTCTATTTGTTTTAATATATATATATATATGTAGTTTATATGATATTAGAATAAATATAAAACAATGTACATGAAATCATCAAAAATATGAAAAATCAATCTTATATGCATATCTAATTTTTTAAAAATATATACATACATAGGGACACGAAATTCTACATTAACTTCATTATTTCCACTCCAACAACAACAAAGCCTTTCATCCCAAAATAGTTGGCGTAGACTAGAAATGAACTCAAAAGAGTCTGGTTCAGACACGTGAATAGCCTTCTTCCACATCATCTTGTCCAATGCTGAATCCGTATGGATGTTCCAATCTTTTAGCTCTCTTTTAACAACTTTTTCCCATGTTAATCTTGGACTACCTCTCCCTCTTTATATGTCTTCATTACGGCTCAACACTCCCCTTCTAACTGGTGCCTCTATAGGTCTTTGTACGTGCCCAAACCATCTCAACGTATGCTATATAATTTTTTCATTTACAGAGACAACTCCAACTCTCTCGTGATTGTCTTCATTTTTTATAGGATCCAATCTCGTATGTCCACACATTCACTGCAACATCCTCATTTCAGCTATGTTCATCTTTTGCACATTTTATTTTTTTATAGTCCAATGATACATTGCATACATTGCATCATATGTCTTTCATTTAGATTAATTTTATATCAATAAATGCTACTAAGGTATGTGTTTAGTCTTATTTACAGAATACAGGGACCTGAATGCAAATTACCCATATCCCGAGCATAAACACGTGCAAAAGACTCGTTTCTATCATAAAGACCAAGTCAAGATTATCGGGATTCAAAATGAAGTCCATTCAAGCATAAAAGCATTCAAAGACCTAATTACAAAAAGGTCAGAGACTTAATTGCAAAAGCCGAGGACCCGACTGCAAATTACGAGTACCAAAAGATTATTTTGGAGAAGTTCTAAAGAAAAATCAATTTGGATCTCCAAATATATGAAGAAATTAACTCGGATCTCAAAAGATATGCAATAATTAATTCGGACGCGCAAAGGATAGCTAAAACATACCATAAACACACAGGAAAAATCCAGATCGATTCCGAGCAAAAAAGGTGGCGATTCCGCCGCACCTCATGTACAAAATGAGGTGATTCCGCCGCACAAAAGTCGATTTGTGCGCTCAAATTTTTACCAATGCTGTATTGATGCGTGTACATGCCTTTTATGTATTAGGATCCCCAGTTGAGGCTATAAATAAGGTCGAATCATGTATTGAAAGGGGCTCCTCTCCTATTCGTTTTAGCAATAAAATTCTTTTCTTTTATTTCTTGTTTTTTGTTTTCTTTTTTTGTAGTTTCTCAAGGACCCCTTCTCCTTCCCTCCATCCATGAGTTTCTAACTCTCTCCAAAGGGTGTGGGTGACGGATTTTGGGTGATGAGAAGAAGAATGATGTTATTATTTTAATTTCGTGTTAGTATATTTTGATTACTTGAGTTTATGTTAAATCATTTATCATGTAATGCTTTATAACTAATGTGATTTATTATAAGTTCCAAAATTCTCTAAACAAAACCTGATATCTACTCCCCCACCCGCTGGACTCTCATCCATATTTCTTTTCTTTTTAGTTTTTGTTTTGTTGTTCTTGCTTTAGAAAATTAAAAACCAAAAATCTCAAACCAAACATATTTCTCTCTCTTTCTTCCTTAATTCTAAAATCACAAAAATAACAATATCTCTCCCTCCTTGTGTTCGACCCGTACTTGCCACGTCTTCATTGACGTCGTGCACTTGCGGTATAAATTTAATTCTCAACATGTTTTTGGCGCCGTTGTCGGGGAGGCGACGAAGATTTTGTTTATTTTTTGTGGTTTCGATTCTATCATGTTTATCGTGTGCGCGATCTAACTATTTGGGTTTGCGTTTCAGGAGATAACATAGTGTGCGGCGAAATACGGGCACATTCGGAGCAAGAAGGGCGGCGGAATCGCCGCACACCAAGAAGAACCTACGATGGATTCGCCGCAAATTTGGAGAATCTGGGCTTCAAACTTTTCTGGGATCGTCTCCATCTCTGGGTGGACGCGTAGAGCATCTGGGAATTTTCGAGAGCGGGTGGCGAACCCGTCTGAGCATTGCGGAGGTAACTTTTCTTGCCTTTCTCGTAAAATCTTAATTTTCGAAAAGTTCCTTTTCGTAGAACTGCACGTGTTAGGGAAAAATTCCATAATTGACAATAATTCAACTCTGACCCACAAATCACAATCCTAAAGTGTCACCCAAGCCTTAAATTAAAATCAATTAGACATTGACCCCAAGGATTCGGAATCAATTAAGGAGAAGATTGGTTTGACTTGCTATGACCTGAAGCTGATCGAATTTAATTTGGTGTCTAGAAAGTGTTTTTGTGTTGACGTAAGTCTTCCAAGCGAAGTGGTTGTCTAATTGGCATCGACTCTGTCGGAAGCGCCCCCACTAGCTATACACTGCCTGGCCAAGTTGGTTTGATTAGTGAGGGAGGTGAATCAAGCGAGCCAATTCGACTCAACCAGTTAGGAGTGGTCTAGAATTAGGCTCCCTTAGGTCTAGGATTGTTTGAATTGTGCTTGTTTAGGAAACTTTTGACCAACCCTCTCATCTATCTTTTAGAGTTAAGTTTCCCTTCTCCTCTGAGTCATCTTCTTCTCACCTTCTTCTACGTTAGAGTCTCCTCCCCTTTACACTCTCTGGTAGCGTTTTTAGGGTCGAGTCGAGCATTTTTTTACGAGTTTAGCCTCGTGGTGGTAAGAGTGGTCGACTCTAGAGTTCTTTGTGAAGATGGGTGGTTACATTGGCGACCATCCATATCATTGTTGGGACCAAGACAATTCATCCTGGTATTCCGGACCCATTCAACATGGGGTGGCTCAGACGAACACCTCGTATGGTTGGGATAATCCTCATTGTGTGACTGAGCAATTTTCATATTGGGGTAACATGAGAGAGACACTGACTGCTAGACCACAATCTAGTTATGTTGGATCATATGTTGGTCGACAAACTGAGACATTACAACAAACTTTGGCCTCCTTCATGCGTAGGACAGACAACATGAGTGCATCGGTGGCTCCAGTAGCCGTACCGTGCGACTGTTTTGGGTTGAGTGGTCATGTTATCAGGGAATGCCCTTATGTTCCCCCAGAGCCTGAGTATGAGCATACATTTTCCCAAAATGCTCAATATGACTATTACGCATCCGCGTACAACCCGAGAGTGATGGATTCGTGGAGAGACAATTCATATCCAAATTCTTATACTTCATTTTCACCTCAGTGTCCTCCTCCCAAATACCCAGAATTCTACCAACACCCCACTTCAAATCATTGGACCCATTCTCAGCCCATCAACACCCAACCTCAAAATTTCCCAAGCTCTGACCGCATACCTGATTCATTGGAACAAACTTTCCTTACGTTCATGAAAACCACTCAACAGTCCACACAAAATATGGTACTGCAATTGAGTCAAATGTCGCAACAATTACGTGAACGTAAGGAGAGTAACTTTTCTTGTCAACATGAGGATTCATCTTTTGATATTGAACCACCACCACATCCACAAATTCAAAGCACAATCTTTCAAAGTCAAACTCCTAGTCAGTCTGAAGGACTTGGGGTTTCAATTCACGATCACTTAGTGGAGGATTCGATACACATTGAGAATAACATGGACCAATTTCATCATGAGTCGGCACAAGATTGTGCCTTATCTTCTTGTCCCGTGGCCCTTGAGCCACATGATCTTCATGTTGTGCCTCTTAAGGACTCACCTCTGGTGGAGCAAGAGCTCCCTAGCACCCTCAATTTCAAACAACCTGATGAGAGTTTGCCTCTCACTATTATTCATGATCATCTTGGAGATGATGGAACATCAAACAACTACATTGCTCATGAGGGTATTAGGAGTTCTTGGAGGATAGCATGGGTATGAGACCCATTTTTTGTTCGCCTGGTGAGTCAGATTTGTCTAACGAGGCTATTGACCTCGCTCCGACACACCAGCCAGTTGGTTGGAGAGTTTGGATTGACGATCATAACTTCAGCACCGCAACAGGAGAAACTCTTCTTCCGTTGCCCCTTATTTCCCAAACTCTCGAGAGGTTCAAGCTCTTTCTGTTTGATCCTTTGAATAAGAAGCCTTTGCGTCCAGCTCATGAACCTCTCATTTCATCAGATGCTCTTTGTGAAGGGGGCCCACGCATGCGTATTCTGGCCCCGCGTGGTGTCATGTTCCCTTTCCAAGTGCATTGACCCACTTTTGAGGTTCCCATTTGATGTCCTTTGACAAATGAAGATGGGAACTTATGTTTGTACATAATTATATTTTAAAAAAAAGTACAATAAAAGACTCCTTCAGTGAGCATCGTTTGTGTGGGCTCCAACCCTTGAGTATTTGGGCCCCATTTGTTTCCCGTATTTGAATCCCTTCTTTATCATCTCACAGGTTTTGAGGGAATTCGGGTTTTTGTCCATCAACATAGCCATGAACTTTCCTTTGTACTTCACGTTGGTGAGTTCTTTCCTTTTTCATGCATAAATCCATGTAGTATCTTGCTCACATTCATTGAGGACAATGCATGATTTAGGTGTGGGGGTGTTTATCTATCTATATATTCTGTTTGTTAAAAAAATCAATATTCTATGACATAGCTTAAGTTTGAACTGTCAAAACCCGTGTACAAAATGCATTGAGTTTTTGTTCCTTATTATATAGTTCTGTTTGTAGAAATTATGACAGAAATCTAAGTTCCAAATAAATAACTCATTACCCTTTAAGACATGTATGCATTTAAATTGGATGAATCAAATCTTTGAAGTGGTTGATAAAAAGCAGAGGTTGAGGAAAATATACCGGGAAATGTGGACTTCTAATAGCAATTAAGCCTTGAGGAAATTAAAGTGAAAAAAGGAATAAAGTGAGGAAAGGGATTATCGACCAAAATCGCTACACGAATGCAAAAAGGGTAAAAGTGTCAAAAAAGCAAATGTGTTGAATCACGGAAAAAAATACTTTAAGATACTCAATGCCCAAAGCTAAAAGAATGATCCATGCCATGGTTGACCCGAATGATACTTCACCACCAGAGGAGGCGTGCAAAATAATTTAAGTGATAACATGTGTAGAAGGGGTTAGTGGTGTGAATGTTGGAGGAACAAAGACCAAGTCAGAATTCTTATAAGTTAGATTTATATAATGAGCACGCAAGAATTCTAAGTAAGATGTATAAGGTTGAGGTGGAGATATTGAGAGTTATTAATGAAATGTTGAATTAAGACTTTGTGGGTGTGTCAACTGAAAACCCTCACGAGACAAAACTCGTCCTCTAAGGAAACTTGGGGGTTTAAAGGCTTGTTGCACATGCTAAGTGCAACCGTGATTCCTACGAAAGTGAGTTAGGATTTCCCTGTTTTCATTTTTCTTATATTATGTTTTGCTAGGGACTAGCAAAATCTATGTGTGAGGGTATTTGATGCATTGCATACATTGCATCATATGTCTTTCATTTAGATTAATTTTATATCAATAAATGTTACTAAGGTATGTGTTTAGTCTTATTTACAGAATACAGGGACCTGAATGCAAATTACCCATATCCTGAGCATAAACACGTGCAAAAGACTCGTTTCTATCATAAAGACCAAGTCAAGATTATCGGGATTCAAATTGAAGTCCATCCAAGCATAAAAGCATTCAAAGACCTAATTACAAAAAAGTCAGGGACTTAATTGCAAAAGTCGAGGACCCGACTGCAAATTACGAGTACCAAAAGATTATTTTGGAGAAGTTCTAAAGAAAAATCAATTTGGATCTCCAAATATATGAAGAAATTAACTCGGATCTCCAAAGATATGCAATAATTAATTCGGACGCGCAAAGGACAGCTAAAACATACCATAAACACACAGGAAAAATCAGGATCGATTCCGAGCAAAAAAGGTGGCGATTCCGCCGCACCTCATGTACAAGATGAGGTGATTCCGCCGCACAAAAGTCGATTTGTGCGCTCAAATTTTTACCAATGCTGTATTGACGAGTGTACGTGCCTTTTATGTATTAGGATCCCCGGTTGAGGCTATAAATAATGTCAAATCATGTATTGAAAATGGCTCATCTCCTATTCTTTTTAGCAATAAAATTCTGTTTTTTTTATTTCTTGTTTTTAGTTTTCTTTTTTTGTAGTTTCTCTAGGACCCCTTCTCATTCCTTCCATCCATGAGTTTCTAACTCTCTCCAAAGGGTGGGGGTGACAGATTTAGGGTGATGAGAAGAAGAATGATGTTATTATTTTAATTTCGTGTTAGTATATTTTGATTACTTGAGTTTATGTTAAATTATTTATCATGTAATGCTTTATAACTAATGTGATTTATTATAAGTTTCAGAATTCTCTAAACAAAACCCGATATCAAATCCCCACCCGCTGGACTCTCATCCATATTTCTTTTCTTTTTAGTTTTCCTTTTGTTGTTCTTGCTTTAGAAAATTAAAAACCAAAAATCTCAAACCAAACATATTTCTCTCTCTTTCTTCCTTAATTCGAAAATCACAAAAATAACAATATCTCTCCCTCATTGTGTTCGACCCGTACTTGCCACGTCTTCATTGACGCCGTGCACGTGTGGTATAAATTTAATTCTCATCATCCAACTTTCTGCTCCATACAATGTTGCAGATGTTATAACGATTCTATAAAAATTTCCTTTTAACTTGATGCTAGAAGAGTTTTGAGTTTTGTAAATCTCAAAACTCAACGATACTGGATGCTTTTCGTTATTTTCATCCACCTTGATTTAATCATATGACTAACATAGTCGTCCACCTCTCCATCATTTTGAAGTATCGACGATAGATATCTAAAAATATTGTTTCTGCTCACCACTTGACAATCCAATATGATATCTTCATCATCAATGTTGATAGTACCAATTTTAGGCAAAATGAGGTTTCTCAGAAGGTTACATACATTGGATTCTAATCTAACAGATTAGATTGATTGATACAAATTTATAAACAAATTTAGAATATCTCAATGTGTATAAATTTAATTATAGAACAAATATGTTACATTTTGAGGTTGAATTTGTAATTTACGTAAACATAAAAGGAAACTACGATGTGCAAACACCTTTACCTAATTGCATTTGTGTTTTTTTATAGATATATGATTTCATAATTAAAAATTAAGTCTATGCATGATAGTTATAAAATTACATTTTTATCTACTAAAAATCACATCTATTTATTCAAATATTATATTTTTGTCTATACCAACATAATTTGTGCAATTGTTTGAAATAATATCATAAGTATTTTTAAAACAATCTTTCCCGTAGGAAACATGATGTATTTCTAAATTTGTAGTTTCATATTTATCTATTTAGATGTGAATTATATTTCTTTTAATATACAATATAGTTGTATATTCTTGCAAGATATGTTCAACAAATAAAATAAAACAATATTTTCTATTTATAGGTTATTAATTGTCAAGTTAGAATTGGTGTATAATTTTGTTTTGATTCAAATCTAATATGGGAACTTATGACTTCAAATTTGAAGAATTAAGGAACTTTTATTTAAAAGTTTGCAAAATAAACCTTGCGTTTATAGCTTTTAAATCAATAATAATTGGATGTTACATATTAAATATTTTTCCGAAAATGTCAATTGTAAACTCATCAATATGTAACCTTTGAATTTAAAGCCAATGGATTTCTTAGGACAATCAAGTTTGAAAGTCATTTAATGTGACAAACAATTGATCGTAATGCAAAACTTTAAAAGTATTGTCTTCAATTTCAAATATTCAACAAAAAGCAATAACAACGTTTCCACACATCAAAGAACATTTGTCGTTTATTCACCATTCACATTAATAAATACAAGTATTTACCATGAATGTTGCATTAATCCCAAAAAATTAATACGGATGTGAGTTATGCAAAAAAAACTAAAAATATAAAGAATTTATGCATTTAAAAAATGTAAATGAAATCAATAATTCAATATATACATAAAATGCACATAAAATGCATATATAGCAAAAAAATACAGTAGGTTAAAATAATTATAAAAAAATGCATAATTACCTAGAACGATAAAATTGCAAATGCCAACCATGGAGCTACTTAAAAATGCAAATATTAACAAAATAATTACTGAAAATACCAATTTCAATCATAGATTTTTGAAAACAAATTAAATAATACAAAACTTCACAAAAATGCAGCCTTTTCACAAAGTGCATTTTGTACCCGAATAATACTGATACAATTATCGATTATTAAAAGATAAAAATACAAAATTGAGGCCAACAAAGAATAGTATATTTATTTTGTATCGACATAATTACATAACAAAAAAATCATTTTTAAAAGAAACCAAAATCAAAATATTGCAATACAAGCTCAATATCGTGTTGAAGTTTGAGAAACTATCTCATATTTTGGATGGTGAAATCCCAAAATTAAATGAGAAGGGAACCGATAGCGAGAGAGACACAAAAACCAAGTGGGAAGACCAAGAGAACCAAGTTCACGGTCTAATGTTGGCCTCCATGGGTGACTCACTTCAAGCGAAATACTTGGATTCAAAACCCAAGAAGACCATGGAAGCTTTAACAAAGATCTTCATGGATAGTGCTAGAAAAGAGCGTTATAAGACCACCATCGCACTCACAAGGTGTCACATGGCGGAGGGAACATCGGTATCCATGCATTTTCTCACGATGCAAGGATACCTTGAGAAGTTGTCGAAGCTCTCTTCCCCAATGCCCGATGACATTGCGGAGGGAACATCGGATTGAGTGTCAATCTGACCCAAATTCCAACCATATCCGACCTCCGTTTCGATCCAAACTTTCACGTAAATATAGGTTTAGGAGTGTATTAGGGATACAACAAAAAAAATAGGAAAAATAACGTTGAATGTGTGTTAAATAATGAGTTTTTGAAGTTCAAGGGGGCAAAGTGTTACAAAATTATTGTTCAGGGGAGGTAACTGTTAACTTTGAAACTTCAGGGGGGCAAAGTGATACCAAGACATAGTTCAGGGGGCAAACTGTAATTAACCCATATATCTATAACGTAGTAAATTACATGAACATAATGAAAGCTTATATTACTAAAGCAATATATGAAATGACAATGATACGATACATTTTGAGATTCGCGTGTTAGTAAGCATATGTGCGTAGATGGTCCCAATCGTGGGATCATCAATGATATAACCGAGCAAAAAACTCCATCGGCAAGAGTCACTCCATAGTTGTTAATGTTCTACACGAAATACAACAAAATTTATATAACGTTCCATTTTTATAAATCAAGAAACTATATGAAACATCTAGGAACAACGAAAATTTGAAATTTTAACAATATAAAGATCTTAATATAACGATCATCAAGCTAGGAATGCTACTCATAAAAATAACCAGTCGGTACACCAATTACAACAATGTTTGTCAAAAATACATGATTACATCAATACAACGAAAGAAATACAAGTAATCATGACAACCTCGAACAGTCCGAAGAGGATCCTAACCCCAAAATGTGTGTGCCCGCTGTCACCACCCCAAAAACCTACTGCGGTCCTGAAACATAAATGAAACAACAATGCCTGAGTTTCCCATTAGGAAACTCTGTATGCCAAACTCACCTATATGTATGCAACAATACAATAAAATGAACATATCATACTTGTAGCATGTCATGTCATCAACAGTAAGGAAATAGATCCCCTCCAAGGGTAAAACATGACATCAAACCTACAACATCATCAGGTCTCCCTCGGTGACCTACCGTAGGCACGTACGGTCTTACAGACAGTACGCAACACACCCTCACACGCGACTAATCCAGTCAAGGGTTTGGTGAGGAGCATCCGCACTTCCACGTCATACGAATCAGATCTGAAACATTGTGGTCCACACCACACCGACGGAGCCGTCGCTCAAGTCGGTCCATCAATCACTCAGTAGGTGCCCATTCGACAGCATCATCGCCGGAACAACACCGACGACATAGCCGACACAACAACGGCGGCACAACATATGTCTAACACAACATACGTCCGACACAACATCAGACGGTTCCAGACCGTAGTCCGCCAGGTCATCATTCTCCAAAAGCTATGCATCATCATACATTGGGATTCGTGATCCCTCAAGTCTACTACTCTACTGTGAGTCAAGACAACATCACATTACGCCACAGTCTATCAACAGAGGTGTATCGTCCCAAGTATCCACACTCTTCCACTCGGCCGTCCCTCGGCAGACACGATCAACGCACACACACCGTCACCTCCTGGCTCACGCACTAGGCGAGGACACAGGTTTCCGTGAACATAGTTGGCACTTCACTAGGACTGGGAATACGGTTCTGAGCACAAACGGTCGACCGAAATAGGAAACCCGGTCAATCGTTCCCAAGGGGTCAGGTCAAACTCTCTGCACATAACCTAAACCCAACGGTCGAATAATCATCTATAACCGGTCGACCGATTCATGGTCAAAAATCAGACTCTGGTCAAAATCATACAAGACAAACGATCGACCAACTCAAGGGTCCCGGTTGACCGAAATCTACCAGGGGCAACCTAGCAGTTCTAGTCATCTATTGGTCGAACTATCGATCAATCGGTCGAACAAGTATTAAGTTACATAAGTTACCGATTGGACAAAAGTCACGAGCGGTCGACTGAAATCTACCAGGCATTCCTCCAACCCACCAGCAAGCGCACAACCGGTCGACCTCCACAAGGCATCGTTCAACTAGTGTTGGTTAAAGTCGGGCAATTTCACTACATTCGATCGACCACCCGAAGGAACCGGTCGACCGTTCGCCGACAACATTCTAGCCGAACTAGGTTTAGCTCATTGCACGCTTAACGCCGGCTAGGTCTCCGACCTCCACCGACTAGCCAACACTTCACACAACTTGTGTGAGCAACAAAAGCAAACTATTGAACCGGCATACCTTCTAGTTCGTCGGAGCTCGTCGGAGCCTTGCACACGCTAAGTCCGTCTCCGAACCACGACCTTCGCACGCCCGACACTGCACACCTCACGTCCCAGAGCCTTGCTCACCACACTTCGCAACAGCTTGCCACACACCGGAGCTCCCTCCACCCCTTTGGGTCGTCGGAAAAGGAAGAGAGAAAGAAAGTGAAAACGAGAGCATGAGAGAAACGAGCTTTGATTTAAAAACAAAAACTCAGCCCAACAGTAACCAACCACCCTACACCCCTCACCCATCACTTCTCTCTCCTCCATTCCCCATGCAAACCCTAAAGCTCCTCTAAACCAGGATTAACCAAAATAAGGTTGAGGATCTTACATTATATCTATACTATAATGATATTTTGGGTATAAAAGTTCAAAATTCGTCAAAAAGTGAAAAAACCAACGACATGAGTGAAACTAAAGTGTTAATTGATCATATATATATGAATGCATAAAAAACTTATATTAAATGTGCGGGATTGGGAGAAAATTGATATTATTATAAACAATAAGGTTTGACACTAATTCTAGATGCGCTAAGCATTGATTGGATTATATGCTGAAGACATTATATTGCACGGTAATTTAAAATGTTCATTCATAATATTCTTCTCAACTACGAAGGGGATCATGTAAAATCATGTACAATATTGGAAACTCACCAAGTGAGGTAACTATACATGTAAAAGCATGTACATGTTATTAATGGACGGTGGGACAAGATACCCCATGTACAAAAAAGTCTGGAATAACTACTGCCCCTGATGTCCGTTTTTTTTCCTGGCTGCTTAGCTAAAATAAGATACTCACAAAAGATAACTTAATAAAAAATGGGTTCATATAAACCTGATATGTTCGCAATGCGGAAAGGAAAATGAATCCACTGATCACCTTTTCTTCAATTGCGAGATGACGACCAGATTCTGGAGTATCGCGGCCCAAATAGACCTCAATATAATACCCAATAATAACGAACAATTCTGATTGTTAGTACGAAGTCGTCTTGATTTCGACAACGATACTTCGAATTGTTTCATTAATGCTTTTTTCTGGTGTGTTTGGATTGAACGAAATAACAGAGTCTTCCGTGGCATATCTCACTTCTTTGATCATGTAATGACAAACTACTTTAAATTGCTTGAATCATGGACAAGTTCACTCAAACGTGGCGCATAACCACTACAACACTTGATCCAAAAGAGAGTGAGATTGACCTTCCTCCCAACACTTGATCCCGGTAGTTACACAAGCGTATCAGGTAGATGGACACCTTACTTATGATTATGGGCATCCATCAGAGGAGGAATTAACAGAGATACATAGGCTGGCAGCATTAGTAGATCAAGCCCGAGAGAGGCCGGTAATAGAGGCAGAACGTCAAAGAGCTCAGGAGGAGCGTATCTGCTACTTCGAGGAGTTCGGTATTTTTCCTCAGGCCTCGGCTGTGATCCCGACTGACGACACCTAGTCAGGAGTTTTTCAGCATCAGTGTGGTTGTTAGTGTGTGATGGTTGACACTCCATTGTATTCTCCCCATTAGGGGCTTTTTGTACTAGGTTGTTGTTGGCTTTTTGGCCTTAATCTATGTTTTGATGATTTAATCAACCTAATCTTAATTATAATTAATGTAGAGTAGCACACATATTGCATAACATATATATTGCTTTGTGCTAACTTCTACAGGTGATCAAGACTCAAGGAAGAAATGATTCAAGTCAAGACATGTAATCAAGCTCATTTGAAGACATGTAATTTGCATTTCTGTTGAATCTTAGGAACTTTGTATAATTGAGCATACTTGAGCTAAAATAAACTCAAACACATACTAGGTTCCCTATAAAAGTCACACACAAAAGTTCACTTCAATTGGACTTCAATAGATCACCCAAACTTAGACTGGAAAATACTAACACCAAACCAAAACAGTCTGCCAATATTCGGTGGACCAACCCAAACTGTTCGGTCAACCGAGTGATCATAATCTTGTAGTGTTTTAAATTTCCCACTTTCGGTCGACCGTTCTGACCTTTTTGGTCGACCGAATCAACATAAGTTTTTGACTGTTAGGGTTGTCGTATTATACCAACGGTTGTATTCGAATTATTCGTTAATACCCAAAATACATGTTGCCTATCGGTCGACCGTGGACCTATTTTGGTTGACCGAACATATACGACTCGACAAAACCAAACTGCCTGTTAGTTTTCGGTCGATCGTGGACCTTGTTTCGGTCGACCGAATATGATCATGGTTGTCAACCCCGAAAAGATTGTTAGTTTTCGGTCGACCGAACCCTATTCGGTGTTCAACCGTTAACTTAAGTGTACCTAAGTTATAGCCTATCGCGGTTGACCGTTCATTTATCAGTCGACCGAACCGAGTCCAAAATTACCCAACGGTCGACCGTTCTGCCCGATTCGGTCGACCGAAGTTACTCAAAATTTGGTCCTGCAAGTTTCTATTTTGTGTATCTTACACCAGCACTTACCCAATTAACCTCAACGGCTATAACACCTTAGGAGCTTATAAATAGGTGTTCGTATGACACAATTACACAACTCTTACGCTTCCATTTGTCATATACACTTAAGAGAAAACTCCAAGTCTCCAATTCCCCAAATCATACTCTTCAAGCTTACAATTCCACATCTTAGATCAATTCCACATCATAAGCTAACTGTGCTCAAGTTAGAGAGTGAGTGATCCACTCAACCATTGTTGTTCAAGGAATCAAGGACTTCGGTGAAAGCCTAAAGTGTTCATCTCGGATTATGTAAGAAGAAAGTCAAGCTCGTGAGGGTGTTCGCAGAGCTTTTTTGTAAAAGGCCTAATCTCGGTCTGGAACGATGTTGATATTGAAGACGCGAGCGGAGCTCAAGGGAGTTCAAGCGGAGTTTGCAAGATAGGAAGTAGGCGGGAGGCCGAACCTCTATAAAATCACTGGGTCATTTTGTGGTTTGCCTTGCATTCTTTAATTGCTTGTTTATTTGTTTAAATTCCGCTGCATATTCTTGATTGTTTAAACAAGTAGTTAATTAAAGTTAAAAATGATTAGAACTAAACCCATATACGATCCATCAGTTGTGACTTATAACAACCTTGAAACTTTATTTAGTGAATGAAAACCACCTTTTATCCCAAAAAAAACTACGAAGGGATCATAACATATCACTGAGTGTCAGCCAAGATTTGTGGACATTAAATCGTTATAGGGTTTTTTTTGGGTGCACTTCCAAAAACTGGTTATTGGACCATTGCATGTGTTTTTTTATTGCTTCAGATCACTCACAAAACTCACTATGCACTTTGGCTTAACACAGTTACATTTTCTTCTGACGCCATTATGACGCCGTTATCCCTTTTTTGTTTTTTATAGGAATCGTGACACTGAAATGAATCCAATTAATTTCCTTAATTAATGGAATTTAAATCAACAAGTTGAATCAAATGAATCAACTGCCAGAGGCAAGCAAGAACTGAAACAAATGATTAATCAAATGAATAAGCTGAATAATCAATTGAATTAGTTGAATTAATGACTTTAAAAGGAATTATTTGAATCGAATGAATCAATTAACTACAAAAACTGAACAAGATCTAACCCCAATGAATCAAATTATCTGAACAATGGATGAACAATAACTGAACCTTAATAGTAAATGGGATGATCTGAATATGCATAATCACCACGCATGAATAAATTGTAAGTCTAGCTTGGTGGAATTAACATCTCCAAATGTTAACAACTGTTTGTGGAAGAAATTTGCATACATTTGACTACAATATTGAAACATCCGAACTGAATCCAAACATTAAGAGAAAACATAAAACTTCAACCAACTTTAACATAATACTTCAATTCCAACAAACTCTCCTGCCACAAACTACCATTCTATAATCTACCCTCCAACAAACTCACTCATGCTTCTAAGTCCCCTGCCATTGCTAAATTTGTCCTAACAAGTTCATCGTCGTTGTTGGTATTGCGAAGTAAATCTCTGAATTCGACGTTGTGGTGGACTCTGCACCAGTTGTTGTCGATGAGGAGGGTCTATGAGCTCTTTTATCATCTCTTGGCCACCTGTTCTTTCAGAGCTGCAATAGGAATTTTTTTTGACATAATAGTAGCATAATAAATACAAAGCTTATCAATTGATTGTCAATTTTATCCTCATCCTGACAACATGGTTCTATCTTTTCAACAACAAGCAAACATAGCACATATTTCGAATCTCAAAAATTATGTTTTCCAAACAATATGTTATTTCAAACATGAGCAAACTATATCAATGACAAAAAAGCAAAACAAAGTGGGAAAAAATTGTGGAAGAAAGCAAAGTCGAAAAAAGTATGTGTTATTTCAGACATGGCGTTGTGGGGCTTCTTTCCCCAAAGCAAAGGTTGAAAGATAGACTAATCGACACATTATAAACCTTAATCAACACATTATAAACCCTAATCACCACAACGACTACGTCGCAACCCATAAAATGAAGAATATTTGGGATATTAGAAACGTACCTTAATCGAGGACCGGCCAGCTCGCTTACACGTATGCTTGGTCGTGGAGAGGCGTCGACGACGAGAGATGTACGGTATTCGTTGGCGAGCTAGCGACGAATCGAGTATTCGACGGAGATACAGTGAGTTACGGCAAGTGAGGTCGGATATTCAAGGGGAAGACAGAGAGAGGTAGGGAAATGTCGGATTGGGTAGGATTTGGTCGGAAAGCTCGGGTGGCGAATTTGGGGAAAATGTGGGATTTAGGGGGAAGGTAGGATTTGGGGTGAATTTGGGTGAAAAGTAGGATTTTGGGGGTAACGATAACGGTGGTGTAACATAGGGGTGCACATGGGTTGGGTTCAACCCGAAATCCAATCCGAATTCGACTGATCGGGTCGGGTTGGATCACGTTGGGGAGGGGTTAGGGTCGGGTCGGGTTGGGAAAATCAAAACCCGAATTTTCAGGTCGGGTTCGGGTTGAGGGGGTCGGGTTGACCCAACCCAACCCGAACCCGATTTTTAATTTTTATTTTATTTTTTTTTACTTGTTTTTAATTTTATTTTATTTTTTCCCAAATAAACCGGTCGACCGAACATCACTCGGTCGACCGTTTCCAACCCGAAAATTTTGGGTTTTCAAGCCACCGGTCGACCGTTTAAGCACCGGTCGACCGAACCCGACCAAGTTTGGGAGAAAATTTCCGAATTCGGGTTCAACCCGACCCAACCCGAAAATTTCGGGTCGGGTTGGGTTGAACCCAAACCGGTTCGGGTTCGGGTTGGGTTTTTTCCCAACCCGAAAATTTAGGGTTGGGTCGGGTTGAGGCCCAAACCCGACCCAAACCGACTCATGTGCACTCCTAGTGTAACATACGGGTAACAACAACATAGTGGAGGGGTTGAAGAAGGGGTAACGATGTTAAGTCGAAGTGCACCTGAATAAATTGTGGGTTTTGTGAGTGATCTGGAGCAAGGTTCAGAAATACGGGACGTGGATGCGATGCAGCGAGGTATCGCATCCGACATATACACGATGCGGGTGCATATGTGGTTTGCGATTTAATATTTTAATAATATAATATAATTATATTAATTAAAAATTATATACATGTAATTAAAAATTTAGGTAAATTTTTGAATAATTTTCTAATATCATTATCAATATTAAACAAATCAGAGTAAAAAAATAAAAATAAACCAAAAATAAAAACAAAAACTGGGTGTTTTGAAATGCGGTTGCATCTGTCCGCATATGCGGGCTCGGATGCGGGCCGCATCGAGCAAGCCCCTTCTCCCCCGCATCGTGCCCACATCCGGCTACATTTACACTGATATGGAACAATAAAAAAATACACACATGCAAAGTCTAATAACCAGGTTTTGGAAGTGCACCCAACAAAAGAAAACAATCGTTATATCAATGTCTTGACAGTTGTCTTATTCTCTTCTATTTATACAGTGAAAAAATGAGTTATCAACTGTTCATGCATCCTGCGCCCATACTTAGCATTTAGCAACCTTCAGTAAAAAAACCAGGTGGATTTCAAATAATTAAAATCAGTCCACTCACTACTTGCTTCTCATTTAATGTGTATCATTATTGTTCTGCTCCCACATATTAATGGTGCGCACTTATAAATGGCAAGCTTAGCTCTACTTCACTTCCGGGAAGAAAGAAAGAGATCTAGAGTAAACCACAGTGAAGAGGAAGAACAAAACATAGTGAAGAAAAGAGAATGGGTTTGAGGATTTTGCAGGCTGAAGTGTTCTTAAGGCTCTTCTTTTTGGTAATATCTCTGATGACTGCTTGCCTTCTTGGTATGGACAAACAAACAGAAGTGGTCGTTGTAGAAAGAGAGGCTACTGTTAAAGATATGCCAGCTCTCTGGTAAGTGTTTACTTTACTATATATGGAGCTCATTAGTATTGTTAATCATGTTCCTTGATTTGGATAAGACAAAATTATGTAACATATTGTACGATTAGTTTATAAAATGTTTTTCTCTTTTAAATTCAGTGGAATAGTGTTCGAGAGTATTTTGCACTTTTCAATAAATCTAATATATTACTCATATAATCATATGGTGGATCATTTCTTGGTTCATGTTATCTATGACTTGGAGATTTATCAACTGAGATAATTAACGATCTAGTGGGTTGCAATAGTTAGATAGCTCAAACAATCACCCAGCTAATTAGAACTATATATTCAAACCTCATAAGTTGTAAAACAACTGCTGTTTTCTCTTCACTTCTTTCAAGTTTATGTGTTCACGTTCGCTCCCTAAAATAGTTTTAAAAACGTTAAAAAAATTAGTGGAATAGTTGGAACCTGTTTGAGTGATGTTACTGATTGTGAACTTTTGCAGGATTCTAACTTTAGTGGCTTCAGTTGTTGTGGGCTATTATTTTGTCCAGTTAAGCAAGTCCTTGATCTTTGTTTATTTGGGCAAGCATGGGTGTCGTGACAAGAAATGGGCGTGGCTTTGTTTGGCATTTGACCAGGTATATACTGTGTGGGCCATTATTAGCTCATTTTAGTTTTACTTCAGTCCTGCCTAAAATCAAACCGTAGCACTTGTTAGGATGTCTTTGAAGCATGATAAGAATTTCCGTTGATGAGTAGATGGTCTAAAAGGAGCAGTAGTGCAATATCATCAATTTTCCTCTGGGAATTTCCAAAGTTTGAGTTAATCAGGAAGTGATTGTCAATTACAATTTCCACACTGTACAAAATACCTTTTTGTGATTTATGGTCAATAGTAGCTATGTGAGCCGGAGATAATATTGTACTCTATCAACTTTGTGTTTGGAATAGTTTTGTTTCTCAGGGTGATAGTGGAAAAAATGACATGTAAAAAAGACAGTCTAGAAGCACTACAAGTCTACAATGCAAACACTACATAGACAGGGTTGTAAATGAAATTTCAACTCAAGCAGAGATGATACTGAGCGCCTTTGTTGTAAACAATTAAAGAAAACTAGAATTTAAAAAACAAAATCAATATATTGTAAATATTTTTCAATAATTCACAGTGTCCTAAATAACAAACCCTCAATTCTATGCATATTGTCCAAGTATATATACCCTCCCGTGAAAAATCATAACTCATAAGGTTGATTTTCACCTAAAGGAAAATTTACCTTCTCATAAATCGAATTAATATAGAAACTCCTATCATTAGTGTTTCAGGATTATAATAGGCAAGAGACGAATGTCTGATTTTCCATCACAAGATTAACGTCCAAGTTATAAGTATAGGTTAACATGAGGAAGCAATTGAATAATTATTTCAAACCTTAGGGCATTTAAGTATTACTTAAATAATGAAATATTGGAATTGGATTTTTTTTTTGTGATATTGTGAATTATTTAGAGAGTAGCTGATTAGACACTGCTGCATCCATAACACAATACTTATTTTGAATCTGATCTATATTGTATACTTTGTGATAACGTACTCACAACTAACTTGTTTGAGATCAAACGAAATTGAACAATCTTCAGGCTCTCTCTTACACTTTGCTGGCTGTGACGGCGGCGGCGATACAAGTATCGTTCCTAGCCCTGACCGGCGAGGAGGAGTTGCAGTGGATGAAACTCACCTATTATTTCAAGAGGTTCCAGCATCAAGCTAGTGGCGGTCTAGTATGTGCAGTGGTTGCTTCTGGAGCTACATTGTCAATGTCCATCTTCTCTGCTTACCAATGTTTCAATCTATACTGTTCAAACTCCAAGTTCTAATGCCAGAGGAGGTTGAATGGGGAGTTGGGATCAAATTTTAAAGTGGAAGAAGTTGTGGATTGTTATCTATTTTAGCTCTCTGAGGTGCATCTACAGTAGTGATTAATATTAACAAGACAAGGTAGATTGATATCTCTATTGTAGGATAACAAACTCTATCTCAATCATATATAAAGATGGTCAATCCATTGAAATGATTGAGGCCGAGACAATTCTATTTTGTTGTGGCTCAATCTCTCTTCCTCTTCCACTTTCTCTTTCATCTTTCTTATGCTTGTTTTCGAGCATCCATGGTAATGGAACTTTGGTTGAGCATGTTGAAAGGGTGACAAGAGCAAAATATAAAACAGAAGTTAACTTAATTACAAGTGAGTGAAGTGACCCCAAATGTCTTACGACTTCAATTACATTCCCAAATGAGATACATGGCTGAACCATCGGTTTTGATACCATGTTGAAACAATAACAAGTAGATGTCATCATTCAAAGAGTAACTTGTAGGGAAGAGATCCGACATGCCTTATAATTCACGACACATCCCAAAATTACTCGATGTGAGATTACCCTCAGAGAACAAAACTACTGAAATGTTGATCTTTAAAGGTGTAGAAAATGTTTACTTTGTCCACATCTGCCGCTGGAGGGTATAGAATCTACCACGTCGTTGTTGGTAATTTTAACATCATGAATTCGATTCCGAACAAGTGGATGGGAGCAACTACTTGCTCTCGTAGTCCTCATCCTTTGAGCCGATTTATGACACCGTATAGATTTCATTTTAATAAATATTTTGCAGATCAACTCCGATCGAGAAAATACAAAATTCCATGAACCAACTTGGCCTGTATTTTTTGCAAAAAACTTACCAAGTAATTTTAATATTTCAAAATGGTCCATCATCTTTTCTCAAACTCCAATCCTAATCAATTTTATTTCTTAAAAATTCCAATTCGTTTCAAAAAATAAAACATAACCAATAACTCAACAAACCTGAAATGGCAAAATGCAAGCAATACTACAATTTCAAAGAGAAAAGATACGTGAAATGATGCAATTATAATTAAGTTTCTTTAATGAATCATTTTGTTCCTTAATGATTGAAAAAATATAACCAGAACCCGACAATCCAAAATGCCAAAACACCACACCTAAAAGAGAAAATACATGTGCAAACATAATTCTTCTACAAAAGATGAGACAATATAAAGGAAAAGCAGACATTTATCATGCACCAAGACATGCAAAATCATAAGAACAAATAAATACCTTTGGTTGCAGAATTATATATATATATATATATATATATATATATATATATATATATATATATATATATATATATATATATAAATGGCAAAAGGAGGTGACCAGTGGGGTGGTGAAAGAATTTGGTGAATGTAACAACAGTAGCGAAGGTTGGCATGAGAAGAAGAAATTTCATCAGTCGTACGTGGAAGAGTTTGTTGTGGATAAGGAAAGTGGAGGTGGCCTGTAGGTTGGGGAAGAGAATGACTGAGATGGGTGAGAGATGGAATGATGGCGAGTGAGATAAAAATATGTCCTGACATTTGATATTTTTAAAAGAATAATAGAAATTATTAATTGTGGGTGAAAAATTAGGTGTGATAAGTTTTTCTTAAGGAGTCCAAGACTCAATATTCCATTAAACACCTAGGAACAAAAGTCCGAATACAAGTAGACGAAGACTCAAATACAAACACAATGTACTGATATATGCCATGGTTGGGTTCATAATGTAATAAAATATGGATTATGCGTCACATGAAACGTCACATCTTCAAGAACGGTCTTCAGCAGTGACATGCATGTCGAAAAATTGCTTGTTGGAGCTTGAACGAACATCGAATCTACTCAGGATCACGAACTTAAGCCAAAGCTAGGTAGATTGGTGGCATGCACATGAATTTGACAACCCTCAGAGTATCATTAACCCCAATCCCATTTTTTCCTCCAATCCAGTTTCTCTCTCCGCCACATCAGCAAAAAACACTATGCAACCCACCACCCAACCCAACCCATTTTTCACTTCTTAACCCCAACCCCACTTTCAACACTCTCTCTCATCCACATAATTTTTTTCTACCTCATTTTCTATTTCATCACAAAAACACATAAACTACTAAATAAATTATTTCTACAGTAACTTAATCTAATTAAATTACGTTAATTGTCAAATAATTTCAAAAAAGTAGATTTAATTAAAATTCGACAAATACATAATACGATAACTTTAAATTAAATTATTACAATACGTATTACAAACAAAATTAACTTGCATTCCTTCCAAAGCGTTGCCATATATTTTCGATCAAATCGGCTCGCAATGCTATATGCTTCCGGGCGTCCCGAACCCGATCTCTGTTACGCAAATATTTGTTAATATCTACGATACTATCAGTGGAATACGGAAAACCTGACTCGTTTGAACTTCCGGCGGTGTTTTGAGGTCGGTCGTTGAGAAATTCGTTTACATCCACCAACTGCTCGTAAGAGTCGCGTTCGTCCTCCACAATCATGTTGTGCAATATTATGCATGCAGTCATAATTTTACCGAGAATCTCTGGACTCCATGCTAGCGAAGGCCTTTTCACGATGGCGAATCTTGCTTGAAGTACCCCAAATGCGCGTTCCACATCTTTCCTTGCTGCTTCCTGAAATTGGGCAAACAATTTATCTTTTGGTGTCTGAGGAAGAATGATTGATTGCATAAATGCTGCCCATTTTGGATAAATGCCATCTGTGAGATAGTAACCCATATCATACGAGTTGCCATTCACTTCATATCTAACAGGTGGTGCACGTCCCTCCATAATGTCGTCGAAAACTGGAGATCGTTGGAGGACATTCAGATCATTACACGATCCTGGGATCCCAAAAAATGAATGCCAAATCCATAAGTCGTAAGATGCAACAACTTCCAGAACAAGTGTTGCATTTCCACTTCGGCCCTGATATTGCCCTTTCCAAGCAACTGGACAATTCTTCCATTCCCAATGCATACAATCGATGCTGCCCATCATGCCTGGAAACCCTCGTAGTTCACCAACCTGGAGCAATCTTGCTACATCCGCTGGATTAGGCGTTCGTAGATATTCAGCACCGAAATTGCTGATGACGCCTTCACAGAATTTTTGGAGGGACATTCTTGCGGTTGCTTCGCTGAGACGTAAGTACTCGTCAACCGCGTCTGCTGCTACGCCATATGCTAACATCCGCAGCGCTGCAGTACATTTTTGGATACCTGATATGCTAAGTCGACCCACCGCATCTGGTCGTTGCTGGAAGAATACATCGGTAGCCTCGAGCGTGTTTACAATTCGAAGGAAGACATTCTTCCGCATTCGAAACCTTCTTCTGAAAATACGATCACAATACACCGGACTGTCAGTAAAATAATATGTAATTAGACGATTATAACCAACCGTCCGATCTCTGTCCGGGTTAGAAGTTTGCCTTCTCGTCCTACATGGACGTTGTGTATTGAGATAAGAGGAGATGTACTCAACAACTTCGTCGGTTACTTGGTCTATTGCCTCATCTACGTCATCAGATGAGGAAGAGGAAGACTTGGAATTAGAAGTATTGTCAGCCGACATACTTGAGACTTTGCGTTTGAGGAGAAGTTGCAGTTTAAGGTTCCCGTTACAATGACCTCTTATTTGTAACATTAATCCATCTTGTAAAACGAATCTTACATGTTCACGCAGCATGCGTTGTCAGACGAATCTTACATGTTCACGCACTATGCGTTGTCAGACGAACCTTACATGTTCACGCACTATGCGTTGTCAGACGAATCTTACCTGTTCATGCACTATGCGTTGTCGGACGAATCTTACATGTTCACGTAGCATGCGTTGTCGGACGAATCTTACATGTTCACGCAGCGTGCGTTGTCGGACGAATCTTACCTGTTCACGCAGCGTGCGTTGTCGGACGAATCTTACCTGTTCACACAGCATGCGTTGTCGGACGAATCTTAACTGCTCACGCAACATGTGTTGTCGGACGAATCTTAACTGCTCATGCAACATGCGTTGTCGGACGAATCTTAATTGTTCAAACTTGTCCAGTAAATCCATGCGATGGTTTGAAGAAGGTTATATAAACTAACATTTTGGATTTCATTTTCCACAACAACCCTTAAGGCACTACCGCAACTTACAAGAGAATGTCGTCCCCTGACCACAATCGTGACTCACAACGCGGACGAGGCACCCCTCAGCCATTATTTTCCAGTGGTTATGGACATATTCCACCACCCAACCCTTACCAGTTCGACCCTTACAACAATCCAAGTTCTTCACAAAATCCACCCACACAATATTTACCACCACAACAACCTTACCCACAACAACAATATCCACCATCACAACAACCTTACCCACAACAACAATATCCACAACCACAACAACCTTACCCGCAACAACAATATCCACCACCACAACAATATTACAATCCATTACCACCTTATGAAATGTATGCGAACCTACTTACTGGACATGCATGTCCTACTATCCCAATCTCAACTTCTGATGATGAGGATCAACATCACGACCAACCCTCCACAAAACCAAGACGACGTACGTCATCTCCATCACCAACACGATCACCACAACCAAACAAGCTGAAGGCCTGGTCCACGTTGGATGATGAAGCGTTGATCTCGGCTTACATGCAAGTTAGTATGGATGTCGTTGTAGGCACCTCGCAAAAAGCCGGAGCTTTATGGGGTAGAGTGGCACGCGTGTATGAGCAGGCTGCTAGTTCAAACAAGATGATAACCGCACGCCTCTCGGACTCATTGAAAGGTCGTTGGAGAAGGTTTACGCCATTAGTAATGAAGTGGAGTGGTTGCTATGATGAAGCTCTACGACGGAAAAGGAGCGGATACAACCACGAAGACGTCGTTCGTGATGCGCACAATATTTACGAATCCACTGTCGGTACCAAGTTTTCATTCCTCCATGCATGGGAAATGTTACGCAAGTATCCAAAGTGGGAGTCGTTGGTAAAACCCGGTTCAGGAAAGGGAACACGTGCACGCCCAACAATAATTGAACGTGAGGAAGTAGATAGTACTCCAACATCAGGAAGCGGGACTAAAAGAAAAAGCACGGAAGGCTCTTCGACCCGGTCATCTCCGCTAGACGAAACAACACCAGATGAAACTCCACAACAACCTTTTCAGCGCCCAGAAGGGGTAAAAAAGGCAAAGAAGAAGGGAAAAGCCCCAGCACCAATTCAACTGGACGACCGGGTTGTGGAGCTGTGTTCAAAACTTGAACATTGTTCACAAATTATAGGTGAAAAATCAGAGCGAAAACATATGTTGAAGCTAGCCATGGGGAAGATAGCATTGATGAACACACTGTTTAGTAAGTCGAGCCGCACAGAAGTGGAAGATCAGACACTCGCAAAGTTACTGGATTGGGCAGAGAAAAATGGACATCTTTAATCGGTTTAGTTACGTACTTTGTTGTTAATCAGTTGAACTTTATTTTTAGAATGATGTATTTGGTTTAAGTACATTTCCTTCGTATTTCCAGTTATGGAAGTAGTCCTATCTATGTGTGTTTGCTTGTGTAAGCAGTTAATGTTAATTTATTTTTCTTTATTTTTGGGTTATTTTTACATTTATTTAATTTCCTTTTTCTTACTGATTAGTTGTAATTATAATATACACCCCCAACGTCTTGGTCGGGGGTCTCGCTCCCCGGTGAGCGAGCGGCATTCCACCTCGCCGGTGAGGTGGCGGGGGTGGCAAGGGGGCAGCGCCCCCTGAAGATTTTTTTTATTGAGATTTTTATTAGTAATTCTCTGCCGATTTTTTGGGTTACTAATGTATTTTGGGATGAACCTAGATAAATTCGTGTGTTCTATTTTTATGGTATTTTTATCTTACTAATTTCCTTTAATTACTTACATTTATAATAATTATTATTTTTACATTTATCTTACTAATTTTCATTAATTATTTTCATTTATTTTAATTTTCACAAATATATTCTAATTATATAAATTATTATACATATCAAATATATATTAAATAACAAATATAAAAACAAAAAAATAGCAAAAAAAAAAAAAATTCAGCCAACCCGGGCTGGCCACGTGGCCAGCCCGGGTCCGCCCCCGGGTCGGGTCGCAGACCCAGGTCTGGACCCGACCTGGGTCCGCCCCCCATTAAGGGAGGCTGGGGTCGGGTCCCCTCAGACCCGACCCCAAAAGAGCACCCGTTAAGGGTGCTCTCAAGATTTAGTATTGAACCCCCAAACCAAACCAAACCAAACCAAACACAACAACATACTACTACATTTAAAACAAGAAATACTAGAAACTTTCCTGTTGCTAAGCCAACATGCAAAAGCTTAACCCTAAAGGAGGGGAAGGAAAGACGAGATGGGTTGAGTTTTTCTGGTGTGAAAAGTTTGTTTTGAAAGCGTTTAGAATTTTTTTAATTAAATCCGGACAAAATTCATATGGTAGGTTTGGATCTTAGCACAAGATAATACAAGATTAGAAGTCTATCAACTGAGTTAACTTATCAGTTATAATAAGTTTTATATATATTATACAAATATGTATCGTTTTCATTCACCACCGACATATTAATGGTGTCCACTTATAAAAAGGCCAAGCATTGTTCTTCACTTCCAAGAAGAAAGGAAAGTGTACAAGAGCAAACTAGTAATAAGAGGAGCACAAATTAGGGAAGAAAAGTTTGCATTTTGAGAGAATGGGTTTGAGGATTTTGCAAGGTGAAGCGATCTTAAGGTTGTTCACTCTGGTAGCATCGTTGATGAGTGCTTGTCTTCTTGGTTTGGACAAACAAACGGAAGTAATTCTCGTAGAGAGAAAGGTTACTGTTAAAGATATGTTGGTTCTCTGGTAATAGCCATGCAGTACCTGAAAATTATTAATCTTTTTACTTATATATCTGCATGTATGGTCTTGATCTTTTTGATGTTTTTAGGGTTCTGACGGTTGTGGCTTCGATTGCTGTGGGATACTACTTTTTCCAGTTGAGCAAGTCCTTGGTCGTAATTTATTTGGGCGTGGAAGCAAGAAATGGGCATGGCTTTCCATGGCATTTGACCAGGTATTAATTATTATGTATATTAGTGGTGTCAATTGAATTAGATCCTCAAATTGAACCAATGTTGATTTATTGTATCGGTTCGGTATTGAGTAGATGTGTTAATGTTCTGATAAAACATCTCATTAATAAGAAAAAAACTCAATTTTCTCAAAATATCCAAAGTGTGAAGCTGTTTTTCGCTAATTGTCTTATATTTTTTACTAGATCCAAACATGTATCTCATAGCTAGACACCAATCTGTGATGTACAGATCTACTAAGTGAACTAGTCGTGGTTGGTAAAAATGTGAAGTTTTTGTAATAGCATTGCATACAAACATAGGTTGGAGTTTTTTTCTTGGGAAATTGGGGTGGAGTATATTTAGAAGTGATGTCCAGTTGCGACTTCCACAACTTACTAATACTTTCTCTTTTGAAAATTACTGTCTATTCTAGGTATATAGGGTAGTGGGTTCAAATAAAATGGTTAATCATGCTATGGCAACTTTGTGCCAAGCATAGTTTTTGGATTCAAATTTTAGAGAAAATATGATTTATTTATTTATTTTACAAAAAACTTCAAAAAGTGTATTTGTAAGAAGAAACAATTCTTCGATTTTTTTTGTTTCGGATGTTCACATTTTACTTAATTATTTTTCTTTCTAAACTATTCTCGTGAGAGAAAAGGCGTTGTAATATCATTTTCTTAAATCAGATTTTCCCAAATCTCTGCATTCATTTAGAAAATGTTAATCCCCAAATACCTATGCATTTCTAACATTTAAAAATATATTTAGAAACGTATACCATCTTGACAAACGCTGGCCTTATGATTTTCTAATTTTGAAACTCATATGAGATTTAGGATATTTATATTTTTAATATCTCAAAAAAATCATCAATAATACAATGCATGTATACCATATTCATTTAGGCTATATGTTATACTTTGTTGGCTGTGACGGCGGCGGCGATGCAAACGTCCCTGCTGGGCCTCACTGGCGAGGAGGAGTTCCAGTGGATGAAGCTCACCAACGCCTTCAAGAGGTTCCGCCTTCAAGCTAGTGGTGGTCTAATGTGTGCGTTGCTTGTTTCTTTAGCTACTATCTCAATGTCCATCTTATCTTCTTACCAATGTTTCAGCCTCTACTACTCATAACAAAGTGTAATGGAGAGTAATAATTTACTTTTTGCATGTGGAAGATTTTGTTAATGGATAGTTACCTAGCTGAAAAAAATAAGGTTGATATTGAGTAAAATACGAATATACAGTTTTGTAATTTTTTCTATTCTCTCTAACTTATTCCCTCGGACACAATTTTCTCCTCTCTTTTCGCAATATTTCTTCTCTCTCCAACATTTTCAGTCTCGTTTGAGTCACCTTCTTCCTCTCTCTCTCTTCGCAACACTTTTTTTTCTTCTCTCTCTTCTACAACATTCTTCCGTTCCCTCTTCCAACACCTTTTATCTCTCTTCACTCATACTTTTTTCGATGGATAATTACAAAAGGAGCCGTGATAGACGGACGCAGTCGTCACGGACGCGCCTTACGTGGATCTGTACAGCTCAGATATTTTTTTTGAGTCAGCGTCCAGTCAACAAAATTTCTCTTCGCGCGTTTTGGTCTTTTTAAAAAACGCCGGTTCTTTAAGTTGAACGATTCATTTCCCAATACATAGATAAAACAGTGTGCAGACCCTAGGACATCGTGCAGTCTCATTATTCGTGCAGAGCCCACACTTATCATAATAAAATATTTGTTTTTAAGTTTTACGTTGGATCAACTTAATTTGTCTAACTTACTTTATGTGTGTGTGCAGTTTACATTATGTGTTTGTCCTGTTTACGTTATGTGTCTGTCCGGAATAAGTGTATTTGCAGTCCGGAATAAATATATTTGTTGTCCGGAATAAGTGTATTTGTTGTCCGGTTTAAGAATAAAGTGTGTCCAGAAACGGAACATAAAGTTTGTCCGGAATAAGTGTATTTGCTGTCCGGAATAAGTGTATTTGCAGTCCGGAATAAGTGTATTTGTTGTCCGGTTTAAGAATAAAGTGTGTCCAGAAACGGAACATAAAGTTTGTCTGGAATAAGTGTATTTGCTGTCCGGAATCGGAATAAGTGTATTTGTTGTCCGGAATAAGTGTATTTGTAGTCCGGAATAAGTGTAGTTGTTCAGAATAAGAAGAAAGTGTGTGCAGTTTACATTATGTGTTTGTCATGTTTACGTTATGTGTCTGTCCGGAATAAGTGTATTTTCAGTCCGGAATAAGTGTATTTGTTGTCCGGAATAAGTGTATTTGTTGTGCGGTTTAAGAATAAAGTGTGTCTAGAAACGGAAAATAAAGTTTGTCCGGAATAAGTGTATTTGCTGTCCGGAATAAGTGTATTTGCAGTCCGGAATAAGTGTATTTGTTGTCCGGTTTAAGAATAAAGTGTGTCCAGAAACGGAACATAAAGTTTGTCCGGAATAAGTGTATTTGCTGTCCGGAATCGGAATAAGTGTATTTGTTGTCCGGAATAAGTGTATTTGCAATCCGGAATAAGTGTAGTTGTCCAGAATAAGAAGAAAGTGTGTTCAGAAACGGAACAGAAAGTTTGTCCGGAATAAGTGTATTTGCTGTCCGGAATAAGTGTAGTTCCTGTCCGGTTTAGGAAGAAAGTTTGTCCTGTTTATGTAGAAAGTTTGTCCTGTTTTGTCCTGTTTATGTAGAAAGCTTGTCATGTTTTGTCCTGTTTATGTAGAAAGTTTGTCCTGTTTATGTAAAAAGTTTGTCCTGTTTATGTAGAAAGTTTGTCCTGTTTTATCCTGTTTATGTAGAAAGCTTGTCCTGTTTTGTCCTGTTTATGTAGAAAGTTTGTCATGTTTATGTAGAAAGTTTGTCATGTTTATGTAGAATGTTTGTCCAATTTATGTAGAAAGTTTGTACTAATTATGTACAAAGTTTGTCATGTTTATGTAGAAAGTTTGTCTTGTTTATGTAGAATGTTTGTCCAGTTTATGTAGAAAGTTTGTCCTGTTTATGTAGATACAATGAGAGCACAATGAGATATTGATGGTACATATTATTGATGATAACTATTACACAATAAGATACAATGAGAGCACAAAGACAAACAAACAATACAAGCACAAACACAAACACACAAAAAATTACAAAAATAATATATCTTCTCCCAGTAAATCACACACAAACAAACAATACAAACACACACAAATTACTAAGATAATATATATTTTTCCAGTAAATCGGAAAGAAGATGTAAGACTTAAACATGATTGTCTCATTCACGCTGCTTACGTTGTGAAGAACCTTGGGAGTCGACATCAGACGCTTCTTCGACGTAATATCTTACTCGAAATGGTGATTTGTTACGGAGAGATGTACGACATAAACCGAACAGACGTAAGTCTTCACCACGGAGCGTTGTACCTCTCTCCGGAATAAATCACCATTTCGAGCAAGATATTATTTTGAAGAAGCGTCTGATGCCGACTCCCAGGGTTCTTCACAACGTAAGCAGCGTGAATGGGGCGGTCGATGACACTCTTTCTTTCTTCTTCCTTCTTTTTCTGTCATGGGCACTCCAACAATGCAGCAAAGATGTGGTGCGAAGTCTTCACCACCGGATCGTCACATTCACGATGCTAACGCTGACAAGAATATCGGGAAGTCTTCGCACCGTCCCATTCACGCTGCTTACGTTGTGAAGAATCCTGGGAGTCGGCATCAGACGCTTCTTCGACATAATATATTGCTAGAAATGATGATTTATTCTGGAGAGAAAGAATGAAGAAGAAAGAAAGAGTGTCATCATATTTGTATTTGGGTGGAGAGAGAGAACGTGCTGAGTTGAAACACATTTAATGTGATTTGAGTGGACATCAGGAAGAAAAAACAAAAAAACATTCATGCTTTGGCCACGTAAAGGCTGACATGGATATCCACGTAGAGCGCGTCCGTGACGCGCTGCGTTCATAAAACATTTCCCTTACAAAAGCTCACGTGGTAACTTGTTCGTTGCTTTCGGTTAAACAATATATCATGGATGGATAAAATATTTTAATATAATGAGAAAATTATGCGACATTTAGTTACTTTTCAGAATTTTGTTAATTTGAGCATTTTTCTATTTTATTTACGGATTCTCTATTTTATTTTGATTATTTTTCGAAGTTTCGTTAGGCCATTAGTATGCTTTTGTTATATGTTATAAGTATGCAAGATCTTGGTTATTGAGTAGTTTATGTATACGATGTTAGGATCTATGACCCTCTAATCGATAGATAAATGCGGAATTAAAAATAATAATCGAAGGATTAAGGAAGAGACAATTGCAAACTACAAATTCGTCGACACCGGGATTTGGAGATGTTCAGCACCCACACCCGGGTCCTAGTCCTCCTAGCAAGCCTCGCACGATCCCTCGAGCCTCGCTTATAGTTCCATTAACCGATCTCCGTTCCGGGCCGAGATCAACGTCGTTTACAACTCCGAGCCTCGCGAACAACCTCGCATCGCTCGTGTCTCCTCTCACAATCCGAGATGGAGCTTCCTCGAAGCTTTACAACTTGGTGATTCTTTGAATATGGAGATGAAATCACAATCTAACTAACACTCTATACTTGAGCACACTTGGATATTGATATGACATTGGATATGCAAGTGGTGAAATTTAGGCTTGAGTGTTGTGAATTGAGAGCTTGAAGATGGAGAGGATTTGGCTTTGAGTATTGGCTAGATAGGAAGTGTTCAAGAGATCCAAAACCAACAAATGAGGTCCTATTTATAAGCCTTTAAACACAATTAGCCGTTTGAGAGTTGGTAGGGAAATGGACCAATAGGAATGTAAGACGTGACTTAAGCTTGGGCAGAAATCGAGGCATATTCGGTCGATCGTTTTCCAAACGGTAGTCCGAAGAATTGGTCTGAATTAAGAACTCGGTTGACCGATTATGTATCGGATCACCGTTGACCAACCTCCAGTAGTTTTTATCTATTTAGTCGTAATTAAGTTCGGTTAACCGAAGTCCATTCGGTTCACCGTTCCAAGGTGGACAGTAGAATTGGTTGGGCTCTGATCTACTCAAGTTCGGTTGACCGTGTACACTTTGATAGACCAAAGTTAGCGTGTGTTTTGCGCTGACAGTTATAGCTCAAATAGTTGTTGCGTACAACGGTCAAGTGCCACGCGTAAATAGTCGTTGTGCACCTAAAACCAATAAGGAATCGGTAGACCGATAGGCATTCGGTCGTCCAAAGTGGGACAAGTCAATTGGGCTCTAGGGACTCGATTCGAATGCGACTGTTGGGGCAAAGTCCAAAACCGGTCCCGGGCTATTCGGTCAACCGAAAGTGGTTCATGTTGGATTTTGCGCCCTATTACATGTATATATTTTTTCGAAATTTTATAAACATATAGGATCGAAACATTCATATTTTCTTCGATTTTCATATAGACATGCATTTGTTTGTCCTAATTATTTAACATGCATTAGAACAAACAATTGTAAATAGGATCATACCTAAAGGTTCTTCAAAACCTCTTGAAGATCCGGAGTCACGTTGACGGTCGAATCGCCCGGTGGATTGCCTCCGAGTATTCACCAAACTCTAAATGAGATTGGAGAGAGAAGAGCTAGCCTCTCAATCTCCAATATGGTTTAGAATCCAATTACTAACCCCTCTTTAGTTCCCTTGAGAAGGAGATCTCTGAAAACTAAAACTAAACTCAAGAATTAAGGTGAAATTCATGGAGAATTATGGAGAGAGATTTTTGCATGAGAAAATAATGAATTAATTGATGAGGTAATGAGATAAACTTGTATTTATAAGTTCTCTCCAAATTACCTATTCATGTGCATATTCTTGCCCATGATTTTATGCAAACTTCCATCTAACCATCCATTATTTGCTAACAAATAATCTCAGCCACGAATTAAATCAATTGTGGACCAATTCCATGCATGATCTAATTAATTCTTAAATTAATTATGCATAAAACCGTCTGGACCGGTCCACCGTTTGGAGGTTCGGTCGACCGCTCGAACCAAGTTTCGGTCGACCGTTCGACATTCAGTCGACCGTTCGCAACAATAAAATATTTCATCGCAATGTTCGGTCGACCGACCGATAGATTCGGTCGACCGTTCCAAACAAACGAAAATTCCTTGTTATCGGTCGAGACGTGTCCGGTCGACCGTGTACCGATCGGTCGACCGTTTGTACACAGTACTGCAGACTTGTCAAATTTCGGTTTAACCCCTACAAATTTTGACATTTCGGGATTAGTAGTGAATTCACAACTTATGTAACATATTATCTTATGTAATGATAAATCATTACACCCCATAATATTTACATCACATATGAATTTAATTTAGATTCTAATTATGTTATTAATCACAACATAATTTTGATTTTGCTTGTTCACCCCATGTGTCATATTTTTTACATGAAACCCGACACATCTTATGAACTCAAAATCTCCATTTCCCGTTTCCCAGTTTTGTGGTGTGACCTATGAGAGGATATAAACTAAGTTGCCAGCGATATTAAGAGCTTAATACCACAAGCTATAAGCGGTATCTAGCTACACATTATAGCTCCCAATTAGTTAAATGTCTTAATTCCACTTGAATCAAAACCCGATCCATTTAGTGATGGAGTGCATCACTTGTGTCCGTCCCTTACCTCATGATATTAAGAATACACACAAAGTAGTATTGTGTCAATTTTGTATTAGCATTCATTTCTTTATCTTTTTAAGCTAGTTACAAATATGTGACATAACTCAAAGCACATTGTGCACATTATAACTTTGCTTTATCAAGGGGCCCACTAATATCATCACTCAATTAAGAGGGGCAATGATAATCTTTTGACTAACTATCTTCTCCAACGAAAGTCATACTTAACCAACCAATGCCTTTACACTACACTTATCGATAGCTTAAGACACTAGTCTAATCAAGCATTTCTTAAGTAATCGGATATAAGTCTCATATCAAAGGACCATGGACACGGTAAAATATTAATGACACAGAAACACATTTCTATAATATTTTACTTATTAGGTCTATTCAGTATACAAAAGTAATATCTTCCTCTTTTGTGTACTCGTGTTGTCACTCACTTGTAGAGCTACAATGATCTATGACCAACACGACAATCTTAACTCGGTATTTAATGTCCCATGTTAATTACCATGATTGTGAATATCTTTTATTTTATGTAAACCAATATCGTTTAGAGCTCTACGATAAAGGACCAATAGCCTCCTCTTTAACACTTCTAAAAGACGAATAACATAAACACGGAACAAAATGATTTCTCATTCAATTCATAACAATTGACATTTAAAAGTAAAACTTTTAGAACACATTCCCTTCAGTTCGGTCTTTCGTTGGGGCAATTCCAGAGAACACCTAAGTTTTACTCGTGGAAGTATTCGGGTATCCGAAATGTGTTCGGTGGACCGAACTAGACAAAATTCGGTTGACCGAAAGGGGTTCGGCTTACCGATGATGGACGTGACAGAATCCTAGTGCTCAAGTTTACATTAAACCTTATGAACCCAATAAATACAAAATTGCATGTCTTAGTCCAAAGCTTTGATTACAAGTGTTGAATGCTCATTTCCTTGATTGTCTTGACCAACCTATTAAGATGATTGCAAGTATACAAATATATATATGCAATGCATGTAATCGTGTTTGCTCACTTTAATTGATTAGGTTGATTGATTAAGATTGGTTTAATTAATCATCAAAATTAATATATATTAAGGACAAAAAACCAACATACGACAATACCCAAACTATAACAAAAAACTACCTATATCAAGAGACGTAAATACTCACAACTTGATACGACAATACCCATATTATGAGACATTTTTTTATCTGATTTGACAATTTCCCCCCTCTCATCATTTTAGGGGTGTAAACGAGCCTAAACGAGTCAAACCCACATTGTTTGAACTCGGTTCGTTTAATAATGATGAGAATTAAATTTGTACCGCAAGTGCACGGCGTCAATGAAGACGTGGCAAGTACGGGTCGAACACAAGGAGTGAGAGATATTGTTATTTCTGTGATTTTTGAATTAAGGGAAGGAAGAGAGAGAAAACATGCGTTTGGTTTGAGAATTTTGGTTTTTAATTTCTTAAGCAAGAACAACAAAACAAATTAAGAGTAAAGCAAAGAAGGGTGAGAGTCCAGCGGGTGGAGGTTTAGATTTCGGGTTTTGATTAGAGAAATCAGAAACTTATAATAAATCATATTAGTTATAAAGCAATACATGATAAATGATTTAACACAAACTCAAGTAATCAAAATATCCTAACACGAAATTAAAATAATAACCTTATTCTCTTCTCATCACCTTAAATCCGTCACCCCCACCCTTTGGAAAGAGTTAGAAACTCATGGAAAGAGGGAAGGAGAAGGGGTCCTAGAGAAACTACAAAAGAAAACTAAAAACAAGAAATAAAATAACAGAATTTTATTGCTAAAGAGAAGAATAAAAACTAGAACATAAGCTAAGGACTCTCACAACATCGTTTCAGGGCTATTTATAGCCGATACAAGGGACTTAGGTATAAAATAGGAAAGTACACGCGTCAACACGCAACCGGTAGAGCTCTAAAATACACGGCGGATTCTGAAGGGAATGTGTTCTAAAAGTTTTACTTTTAAATGTCAATTATTATGAATTGAATGAGAAATCATTTTGTTCCTTGTTTATGTTATTCGTCTTTTAGAAGTGTTAAGGAAGAGGCTCTTGGTCCTTAACCGTAGAGCTCTAAAATATATTGGTTTACATAAAACAAAAGATATTCGCAATCATGGTAATTAACATGGAACATTAATTACCGAGTTAAAATTGTCGTGTTGGTCATAGATCATTGTAGCTCTAAAAGTGAGTGACAACACGGGTATGCAAAAGAGGAAAATATTACTTTTGTATACTGAATAGACCTAATAAGTAAAATATTATAGAAATGTGTTTCTGTGTCATTAATATTTTACTGTGTCTTTGGTCCTTTGATATGAGACTTATATCTGATCACTTAAGGAATACTTAATTAGATCAGTGTCTTGAACTATCGATCAGTGTAGTGTAAAGGCATTGGTTGGTTAAGTATAACTTTCGTTGGAGAAGATAATTAGTCAAAAGATTATCATTGCCCCTCTTAATTGAGTGATGATATTAGTGGGCCCCTTGATAAAGCAAAGTTATAATGTGCACAATGTGATTTGAGTTAAGTCACATATTTATAACTAGCTTAAAGAGATCAAGAAATGAATACTAATACAAAGATGACACAATACTACTTTGTGTGTATTCTTAATATCATGAGGCAAGGGACGGACACAAGTGGTGCACTCCATCACTAAATGGATCGGGTTTTGGTTCGAGTGGAATTAAGACATCTAACTAATTGGGAGCTATAATGTGTAGCTAGATACCGCTTATAGCTTGTGATATTAAGCTCTTAATATCACTGCCAACTTAGTCTAGATCCTCCCATAGGTCACACCGCAAGAAACCGGGAAACAAGAAGCTTGATTTTTGGTTCATATGATGTGTCAGGTTTCTTATAGAAAATAAGACACATGTGGTGAACAAGTAAAATCAATCATGTTGTATATAAACATAATTAGAGTCATGATAAATTCATATGAGATGCATATATTATGGGGTGCAATAATTTATTGTTGCATAGGATAATACATTGCATAAGTTGTGAATTTGCTAAAACCCCCTTAAGTTCAAATTTTGTTGGAAATAAATCCAAAATTTGAAAAAGGCAAAATCGGGTAAAAGTTCGGTAATCCGTTGAGGTTCGGTCGACCGAAGGATATGTGGATCGGTCAACCGAACATTGAACGGATAGTCATATTTGATTGACCGAACTTGACCAAAGTGCTTGGAACTTTGGTACGGTGTACCGAACCAAAATCGGTCGACCGAATAATGTTAAGTTCCGATATTTTCGGTTAACCGAATGGCACTCGGTCTTAGACAAGAATTCGTCCGATCGGTTAAGGAGAATTTTTCCCTTTAAGATTCGGTCATCCGTCACGTACTCGGTTAAGCGATCGTGACAAATTCGGTTAACCGAGTGGGACTCGGTAAACCGAACAACGGTCGATTTTCTGCCTTTGATTATTAAGAGATTAATTTGATCGATGGTTGGATTAGCTCCAAATTTGGTCAAACGTTTTGTGGGTGCATATAATGCATTATGGAATTAGTTTGTGAGAGAAATTGTCATAAAACCGTGGCTTAAGAATAGCCATGATTAAGAGTAAGATTGGAACCTATAAATAGGTCCTTATTCTCCCTAATTGTCACACACAATTCAGAAATTATTTTCTCTCCTAATTCACTACTAAAACCCACGAAAATTATCTTAGTTTTCTAAGTCTTTGGAAGGAGAAATCTCAGAGGCTAAGGAAGGGGTTTGTAGCTAGATTCTAAACTTGTTTGGAGATCGATTGGCTAGCTCCTTTCTCTCCAACCTTGTTTAGGGTTTCGGTGAACACTCGGAGGCATCCGGCGCAACGGGAAGCGATGATCATCTTCCTCAATGTCTCCGAATCTTCAAGAAGTTTTAGAGAACTTCTAGGTATGAATTTCGGAGTCCCTTGTGTTTGTTTTAATAAGTTTTTGAAACTAGTTGTTAAAATAAACCAATGCATGCATAAATAAATCGAAGAAAATTGTAATAGATCTTTATTATACATGAAAATTCGAAAAATATATATGTATAATTAAACATGAAATCCTTCAGATTCGCCACCTTTTTAGCTCCGATTTAATCCGGATTTTTCCTGTGTGTTTATGGTATGATTTCAATATACTTTGCGCATCTGGATTAATTCTTTCCTTTCTTTTGAGCTCCGACTTTATTTCTTTATATATTTGGAGATCCACATTGATTTTCTTTAGATTTTCTCCATAATAATAAAAGCTACTCGTAATTTGCAATTAGGTCCTTGGTTTTTTGCAATTAAGTCATTGTCTACTTTTGTGCTTAAGTCCTTGTCTTTTTTGTAATTAGGTCTTTAATGCTTTTATGCTTGGATGCATTTCCATTTGAAACCTGATAATCTTGAACTTGGTCTTTATGCCAAGAATGAGTCTCTTGCACGCATTTATGCTCGGGATTTGGGTAATTTGCATTCAGGTCCTTGTATTCTATAAATAAGACTAAACACATACCTTAGTAGCATTTATTGATATAAAATTAATCTAAATGAAAGACATATGATGCAATGTATGCAATGCATCAAATACCCCCACACCTAGATTTTGCTAGTCCCTAGCAAAACAGAATATAAGAAAAATGAAAACAGGGAAATCCTAACTCACTTTCGTAGGAATCACGGTTGCACTTAGCATGTGCAACAAGCCTTTAAATCTCTTTGTTGCCAAGGAGGAGGAGTATTGTCTCCTGAGGGTTTTCAGCGGATATACCCACAAAATCCTAAATCAACATTTCATTAATAGTTCTCAATATCCCTACCTCAACCTTATACATCTCACCGAGAATTCTTGCATGCTCATTATATAAATCTAACTCATTAAAAATATGACTTGGTCTTTGTTCCTCCAATATTCACACCACTAACCCTTCTACACATGATATCACTTAAATTATTTTGCACGCCTCCTCTGGTGGTGAAGTTTCATTTGGATCAACCATGGCATGGATCATTCTTTTAGCTTTGGGTCTTGAGTATATTTCTTTTCTTTTCTTCCGCGATTCAACACATTTGTTTTTTGACACTTTTACCCTTTTTTGCATTCGTGTAGCGAGTTTGGTCGATAATCCCGAGCTGGTAGACTCAAGTTACTGGGTTTCAAGATACCCCTACGGACCAGTGACTCAAAGGCTTGGGCTTTTGTAATCATTTTGCAAAATGTGTTTTCCTCACTTTATTCCTTTATTTTCTTTTATTTTCCTCAAGGCTTACTTGCTATTAGAAGTCCACACTTCCCGGTATATTTTCCTCAACCTCTGCTTTTTATCAACCACTTCAAAGATTTGATTCATCCAATTTAAGTGCATATATGTCTTAAAGGGTAATGGGTTATTTCTTTGGAACTTAGATTTATGTCATAGTTTCTATAAGCAGAAATATATAATAAGGAACAAAAACTCAATGCAATTTGTACTAAGGTTTTGGTAGTTCAATCTTAAGATATGTCATGAAACATTGGGTTTTTTTAAAGAGCAGAAAAATAAAACAAATAGATAGACCCCCCCCCCCCCCACACCTAATTCATGCATTGTCCTCAATGTATGCAAAGAAAAAAAAACAAATGCACGTATTACCTGAGTCAACTTGCAGTAGAGGGGTTAAATTTGCTCAGAGTCAACCATAATCAGAACTGGATTGAATGACACCATGTTGGTGCATGTATCAAGTTGAATTGTTCCACATGTTGCACTGAGGCACAGATTCCACACCCCTCACATGTATTGAATCTCTTGTTTGTTCGAGTGATGGTGGGTGTGTCGCAGAATTACTCCTCCTTTTCTCACTTCCTTTTTGATTTTGTGATGATTTATTTGATTCAGAAATCTTATAGATACGTGCTCTCATCACAACATCACTTTGATTGCATATTATTTCTGGCTCACTATCAACATGAAAGATATTAAATTCACCTTTTAAGTTCCCAAAAGTTAATTGCATGAGCCCATTTCGATAGTTTATCAATGCTTCAGAAGTGGCTAAAAAGGGTCTGCCTAGTATTATAGGGATTTGTCTCTTAGGATCGACAACAGGTTCAGTGTCTAGAACGACAAAATCCACTGGGTAAATGAAGTCACCAACCTTAATCAAAACATCCTCGACTACACCTCTTGGTTTCTTAATAGAGCAATCAGCAAATTGATGGGTTGTCTTAGAGGGTTTTAGTGGACCAAGGTTGAGTTGCTCGTAGACAGAGAACGGGAGTAGGTTAACACTAGCACCAAGGTCTAGAAGGGCTTTGTTGATAAAAGTATCTCCTATTGAACATGAAATTGTAGGACACCCAGGATCCTTATATTTTATAGGAGATGAGTTGGATAGAATAGAGCTTATGTTTGTAGTTAAGAAAGACTTCTTTGGTACGTTTGTTTTTCTCTTTTTAGTGCACAGATCTTTTAAGAATTTGGCATAAGCAGGTATTTGTTGAATCATATCTAAGAGTGGAATATTCACCTTTACTTGCTTAAATACTTCCAAGATTTTCTCCATTTGTGCACTTGAGTTCTTCTTGAGTCTATTAGGGAATGGAGCTTTAGAAACATAGACTCGCTCAGGTTGAGCTATGGGTTCAGGTTGAGTAGGTGGGTTGGGCGTTTCAGATTGGACGTCAGGTTCAATTGTTAGGTCATATGTGGTTGCTTGATGACTAGATTGATTAGACGTTCTAGGATTTACCACATTGTTATCAACTTGTCTTCCGGACCGTAATGATACTACTGCATTTATTTGTTGAAACGATCCTTCCTCATTAACCATTTGAACCGGTCTAGGGTTGTTATTTCCTGAAGGTGGTTGATAGGGCTGATATTGATTATTAGATCTTGGGTTCACCTCAGGTTGACTTGGAAACCGACCCTTTTCTCTTTCACCTACTATTTGTGCTAGTTGGCTGACTTGTGTCTCTAGCCTTTGGAAGGACTGGTTGGTTGTTTGTATAAATGTTTTCATCAAATTTTCCAAGCTTGTCAACCTAACCTCATGATCTCCATTGTTACTAAACCCAGATGATGTATTATTTTGGTTATACGGGTTTGGATGTTGTCTTGGAGGTTGACCTTGTTGGCTTGATGAGAAATTGGAATTATTACGCCAACCCGAGTTATAGGTTGATGTGTATGGGTCATTTCTAGCATGGTTAAACGTGGCATTAACTTGTTCCCAGTCCGCACAATCCTCCATTACATGACCAGTCTGACCACATCTAGAGCAAGGGATAGACGAGGCTTGATTCACTCGGGTTTGGGTTTGTAGATCTAAACTAGACGACTCCTAACTGGTTGAGTCGAACTGATTCGCTTGATTCACCTCCCTCACTAATCAAACCAACTTGGCCAGGCCGTGTATAGCTAGTGGGGGCGCTTCCGACAGAGTCGGTGCCAATTAGACAACCACTTCGCTTGGAAGACTTACGTCAACACAAAAACACTTTCTAGACACCAAATTAAATTCAATCGGCTTCAGGTCATAGCAAGCCAAACCAATTATTCTCCTTAAATGAGTCCGAGTCGTTAGGGGTCAATGTTTAATTGATTTTAATTTAAGGCTTGGGTGACACTTTAGGATTGTGATTTGTGGGCCACGGAAGGGTGATGAAATCCACACCGTATCTTTGCCTACGGAGTTGCCCTTAAGATAGTTTAACTTAGATCTAGCAAAGATAGTCAAACAATGGTCTTTAGAGGGGGCAATTGCAAGGTTGTATGCAACTAGATTATATGCTTAAATGCAATCGATGAAAACCACGATACGTACCTTGACTCCAGCACTTTTCAACAGAAATTGATTTGCAAGAATTTAGCAAGAATAATGCATACAAAACACTAGATGATGCATGCACTAAGGCCTTTCTAATTTTGCTAATTTTAGGTCAGAGTTGAATTATTGCCAATTATGGAATTTTTTGCCCTAACACGTGCAATTCTAATAAAAGGAAATTTTCTGAAAATAGAAATTACGAGGAAAAGAGGCAACAAAAGTTACCTATGCAATGCTCAGTCGGGTTCACTGCCTGCTCTCGAAATTTCAGTAGCTTCACGCGTCCACCTAGAGATGAGTCGCATCCCAGAAAAATTTGAAGCCCAGAAGCTCCAAGTGTGCGGCGGATTCGCCGCAAGTTGTTCTTTAGGTGCTGCGATTTCACCGCTCGTTTAGCTCCAAATGTGCCCGGATTTCTCCGCGCACTCTGTTGTTTCCTGAAACACAAATCCAAATACTTAGATCGTACACAAGATAAACAGAATAAAATCGAAAACACAAAAATAAACAAAATTTGCGTCGCCTCCCCGGCAACGGCGCCAAAAACTTGATGAGAATTAAATTTGTACCGCAAGTGCACGGCGTCAATGAAGACGTGGCAAGTACGGGTCGAACACAAGGAGGGAGAGATATTGTTATTTCTGTGATTTTCGAATTAAGGGAAGGAAGAGAGAGAAAACATGCGTTTGGTGTGAGAATTTTGATTTTTAATTTCTTAAGCAAGAACAACAAAACAAATTAAGAGTAAAGCAAAGAAGGGTGAGAGTCCAGCGGGTGGAGGTTTAGATTTCGGGTTTTGATTAGAGAAATCAGAAACTTATAATAAATCATATTAGTTATAAAGCATTACATGATAAATGATTTAACACAAACTCAAGTAATCAAAATATCCTAACACGAAATTAAAATAATAACCTTATTCTCTTCTCATCACCCTAAATCCGTCACCCCCACCCTTTGGAAAGAGTTAGAAACTCATGGAAAGAGGGAAGGAGAAGGGGTCCTAGAGAAATTACAAAAGAAAACTAAAAACAAGAAATAAAATAACAGAATTTTATTGCTAAAGAGAAGAATAAAAACTAGAACATAACCTAAGGACTCTCACAACATCGTTTCAGGGCTATTTATTGTCGATACAAGGGACTTAGGTATAAAATAGGAAAGTACACGCGTCAACACGCAATCGGTAAAAATTTTAGAGCATGAATCTAATTTGGTGTGGCGGATCCGCCGCACCAAATTAGATTAGGTGCGGCGGATTTGCCACCTTTTTAGCTCCGATTTAATCCGGATTTTTCATGTGTGTTATGGTATGATTTCAATATACTTTGCGCATCTGGATTAATTCTTTCCTTTCTTTTGAGCTCTGACTTTATTTCTTTATATATTTGGAGATCCACATTGATTTTCTTTAGATTTTCTCCATAATAATAAAAGCTACTCGTAATTTGCAATTAGGTCCTTGGCTTTTTGCAATTAAGTCATTGTCTACTTTTGTGCTTAAGTCCTTGTCTTTTTTGTAATTAGGTCTTGAATGCTTTTATGCTTGGATGCATTTCCATTTGAAACCTGATAATCTTGAACTTGGTCTTTATGCCAGGAATAAGTCTCTTGCACGCATTTATGCTCGGGATTTGGGTAATTTGCATTCAGGTCCCTGTATTCTATAAATAAGACTAAACACATACCTTAGTAGCATTTATTGATATAAAATTAATCTAAATGAAAGACATATGATGCAATGTATGCAATGCATCAATAAACAAGTCAAGCTCGAGTTTGGCTCGTTTACTCGTTTAAGAATCTGCTCAACAAGCTTTAATTTCAAATCATTTAAGCTCATTTAAAGCTTGATTAACTTGTTGTAAACATACTATTTACATTTTATAAACATCATTAACATATAAATGAGAAATTTTATAAATTATATGGTGTACTTTTAGGTAATTAGGATATAGAAAATAATATGTTTATTTGTGACATATATGTAATTAATTTGTGTATAAACTTAAACGGGCCAAACAAGCTCTTATCGAGCGAACCGAGTAGAGCTAGGGCCTAACTCGTTTATTAAATGAGTGGATTTTAGTGTTTGAGCTTGACTCATTTAATAAACAAGCTGAGCTTGAGCCGAGCTCGAGCAGAATTTAACAGCCCTACATCCAACACATTTACTCTCTCGTCTAACACTTTCTCTCTCTCTCTCTCTCTTCCTATTTTTTATTGTTTTCTTTTTTATTACAATTTCAAATTAAAATGCCTTCACATTATGATTATATTTGTTATTGTCACTAATCCTCCACAAGTCACCAATTAGTGAAGTGCTAGGGTTATTCTGCTGTATACCCATACTATACCATGAAATTACTTAAGTTATATCATTTACCGAAACCATAAAATATAAATGCAGACAGAAATACAAAGATTTGTTATATGTAAAGGAAAACTTGACTTTCTATGTCTTAAGTATCCCAACATCTGAAAATATTCCCACTTTAACACTCTTCAAAAAATATGCTTATGTTTCCCGTTCTACCCAAAAAAACCTAACAGTTTATGCTCCTTATGCTCACTCCGACAGGTCTCATACTCCTGTCGGTCGCGGGTCTCGCTTATTTTTGGGTATAGGGATTTATTAGGGATTATAACAGTTTCGATGTCAAAAATGAATGAATGTGACACGCATTTCAACAATTCATTGATTCTAGTCTTGCTGATTTTCTGTGTCTCCAACTAAACTTGATGACTAAATAAGAGTTTGATGGGGACACGATTGTTGTGCTCGATAGACTTGATTACTTTTGCATGTGAGCTTGATAAGGCTCGACAACAGTTTGTTTTGACTTAGTGTTGAGTTTATTTTGATGTGCTTGACATAGGCTCGATGGAGCTAGATGTCATTTTCTCCGCACAATTTTTGAGGATGTTTTCTGACAAACAGAATTTGAATCGTTTGGGTTTGAGAAATGTAAACTCGATGGGTTCTATGTGCTCAATATGTGCACAATAAGACCTCGATAATTTAGAATTTTTGAAAAAATGTTACTTTTCACCGCACGGGTTTTTAAGACGTTTTGATGAAAGGAATTCGAATCGTTTGAGTGTGGAGAACTATAAACTCGACGAGTTCAATGCGCTTTTTATAACCTCAATAATTTAGATTTTTTTGAAAAAAACGTTACTTTTCACCGCACGATTTTTGAGGACGTTTTATGATGAATGATTCGAATCGTTTAGGTGTGGAGAATTGTATGTAGGATTTCTAGTTTAATTGTACATATATATTTTTGAAATTTTAATGCACAATAAGGATCAATTTACAATTTCCTATGATTTATTTCATGCATGCATCAATTTGTTTCAATATCTAGTTTCAAAACTTTATTAAAACAAATATTGGCTCCGAAATTTATACCTAGAAGTTCTCTAAAACTTCTTGAAGATTCAGAGACGTTGGGGATGCTTCTCGCTGCGCCGGATGCCTCCGAGTATCCACCAAACTCTAAACAAGATCGGAGAGAGGGAAGCTAGTCTCTCAATCTCCGATAGGGTTTAGAATCTAATTACTAACCTCTCTTTAATTCCCTTGAGAAGATGATATCTTAAGAACTAAAACTAAACTTAAGAATTAAAGAAATTTCGTAGAGAATTATGGAGAGAGAATTTTTTTGCACAAGAAAATAATGAATGAATTAATGAGGTAATGAGATAAACTTGTATTTATAAGTTCCCTCCAAATTACCTATTCATGTGCAACCCCTTGCCCATGATTTCATGCAAAATTCCATCTAACCATCTATTATTTATTAATAAATAATCTTAGCCACGAATTAAATCAATTGTGGACCAATTCCATGCATGATCTAATTAATTCTTAAATTAATTATGCATAAAACCGTCTACCCGGTCGACCGTTTTCGAGGTCCGGTCAACCGCTTAGACCGAGTTTCGGTCGACCGATCGATATACTCGGTCGACCATTCGTAACAAAAAAAATCATCGCAATGTTCGGTCGACCGACCGAGAATACTCGGTCGATCGAAAACGAACAAACGAAATTCTCGTTACGATCGATACACATCCGGTCGACCGTGCAACATTGTTGTCGACCGCGCAACATTCGGTCGACCGTTTATGGTTTAGTGGTCGACCGTTTTTGCACAGTGCATGCAGACTTGTCAAATTTCGGTTTAACCCCTACAAAATTTGACATTTCGGGATTAGTAGTAAATTCACAACTTATGTAACATATTATCTTATGTAATGATTAATCATTACACCTCATAATATTTACATCACATATGAATTTAATTTAGATTCTAATTATGTTATTAACCACAACATAATTTTGATTTTGCTTGTTCACCCCATGTGTCATATTTTCCACATGAAAACCAACACATCCTATGAACTCAAAATTCTCATTTCTTGTTTCCCAGTTTTGTGGTGTGACCTATGGGAGGATCTAGACTAAATTGGCAGTGATATTAAGAGCTTAATATCACAAGTTATAAGAGGTATCTAGCTACACATTATAGCTCCCAATTAGTTAGATGTCTTAATTCCACTCGAACCAAAACCCGATCCATTTAGTGATGGAGTGCACCACTTGTGTCCGCCCTTTGTCTCATGATATTAAGAATACACACAAAGTAGTATTGTGTCATCTTTGAATTAGTATTCATTTCTTGATCTCTTTAAGCTAGTTATAAATATGTGACTTAACTCAAATCACATTGTGCACATTATAACTTTGCTTTATCAAGAGGCCTACTAATATCATCACTCAATTAAAAGGGGCAATGATAATCTTTTGACTAATTATCTTCTCCAACAAAAGTTGTACTTAACCAACCAATGCCTTTACACTACACTTATCGATAGTTCAAGACACTAATCTAATTAAGTATTCCTTAAGTGATCAGATATAAGTCTCATATCAAATGACCATGGACACAGTAAAATATTAATGACACAGAAACACATTTCTATAATATTTTACTTATTAGGTCTATTCAGTATACAAAAGTAATATTTTCCTCTTTTGCATACCTGTGTCGTCACTCACTTGTAAAGCTACAATGATCTATGACCAACACGTCAATCTTAACTCGGTAATTAATGTCCCATGTTAATTACCATGATTGCGAATATCTTTTGTTTTATTTAAACCAATATGTTTTAGAGCTCTACAGTTAAGGACCAAGAGCCTCTTCCTTAACACTTCTAAAAGACGAATAACATAAACAAGGAACAAAATGATTTCTCATTCAATTCATAATAATTGGCATTTAAAAGTAAAACTTTTAGAACACATTCCCTTCACTGTAAACTCGATGCACTCGATAAGTGCGCGATATGACCTCGATAATTTAGATTTTTTGAAAAAATATTACTTTTCACCGCACGATTTTTGAGAATATTGTATGACGAACGGAATTCGAATCGTTTGGGTGTCAAGAACTGTTCACCGCACGATTTTTGATGGTCTCACGGTTTAGGCAAAACTAGTTTGGGTAGAACGGGAAACATAAGCATATGTTTTAGAGAATGTCAAAGTGAGAAATATTTTCCAGAGGTTGGGACATTTAAGACATAGAAAGTCAAGTTTTTCTATGTAAATACTCAAAAAATAACACGAGAACATCCAATCTACAATCCCAAAAATGCACTCCAAACACCACCAAGGACCAATTTTTTTTGTTCATTAGGATTATACAAACATTAATTAATACAGAATTATGAATATTGTATTATGAAAATACTCAACCTATAACACGGAAATACTTATATTACAACAAAAATACCCAAATGAAAACACCAATGCGGACCCAAAAAATGTCATCTTTCTCCTACTTCTCCTCCGTCTACCTCAACTTTGTTATCTCTCCAACCGTCTCTCAATCCCAATCATCACGCACCTCACCATCAGCAAGTCATCTTCCAATCCCAATCTCAATCACCAACCATCCCACCATCGACATTGGAAGTTTGCTCGGTACTTCTGTTTGGTGATCTTTGTATTTTTTGTCGTGTTTTGGGTAAATTGAGAAATATTTTGGGGGTAAGATCATAATTAACGTCGACAGGTTCATCGTTTCACCATGATGTGTTATTTCATAGATACAACCTAGATTTTGAACAAAAAAAATTAAAGAAATTAAATCATGTTGTAACAATACACATATTGAACCCAAAAATTAACACAATTGCAATACAAAAATACATAAAAAACAGAATAATGTAGCTGAAAAATGAACAAAAACATGAAAAACAACAAATGAAGATAAGAAAACATAGTTGAAATGAAGAAAATCGATGGAATAATGGATTGTTGGCAATAAAATGTTGCAAATACGAGATTTCATAGTTGTAATTGACTTAGGAACAAAAAGAAATATGACTAACACGAAATTAACTAAAATTATAAAAAACAAACCAAGAGAGGTGGAAGCCATGAAAGGGATGATGATGGTGAGTGAGAAATGAAATGGATGCATGAATGGTTAGAGGTTATATAATGTTTTCCTCCAAAAATTGAAATATTTTCAAAATCAAAATACTGAAAATGTACCGTTACTTTTTGTAGAGCAGGTGTGCAACAACTACTATTGGCAGAACTTCTACTTTTGGTAGCGTGGGTAAGTGTAACCATGTAAAAGTGATTGGGTATTATAGGAGTATAGATGCTATAAATACAAATACATTGAAGAAAGTGAATGTTTGTCTTCTTTTTCACGTCAGCATGGAATGAGAGTGGAAAATGACGTGGGTGTCCTACTTTTCTATAAATAAGAGCTCTGCCAGCTTGTAAAATTACATATCAAACTATCGATTTGAATGATCATGTAAATTAAAGTTTGTTAGTGTATTTTGTTTGTAATTTAGTTAAAAAACTACAAGGCAATATTAGATGCTTTAAAAACCATATTACATCTAAAACCATATTTATTTTGGTATTTCCTTTAAAAGTAGGTTTTTAATAAAAAGGTTCCATCTCTTTTTTACTTCAAAAGGTTGTATTTTTCAGTGTGATTTTTCCTTAGAAATTTCATCTTTAGCGGCTGGTTAAAAAAAAAAGTTTGGTCATCATGCCACTAATGACAAACTATACATAAATGATTTTCCACTTCCTTCACAAATTCCAAGAAAATCATGAACCTTCAATTCCACATTTATTTCGTAAATTCCTGAAATATAATTCATCACCACCTTGGAGCTTGAAGTCGCAGTCAATTACCAAGTTCTGCTGTGGTGACCAAGGAGACTAGCGTCTTCTTATTTAAGTATCTTTGTTGTATCCTTGTACATTGAACCATTATGTCCTTCGACTATATGTATTACACATGTAGTGGTAAAAATTAAACGGCTTGTAACCTTTTGCTTCTTTGTTGTGGATCATAGTAATTAAAATTAATTAATCGTATTAAATATTAACTGCTTATGAAATATAATTTGTATATTCAAACTAATTCACTTCTCATTAGGTTGTAAATGAGCGACGTGAGTTAAATTTGTTGGCTTTTTGACCTTAATCTATGTTTTGATGATTTAATTAACCTAATCTCAATTATGATCATGTAGAGTAGCACACATATTGCATTGCATATATATTGCTTTGTGCTAACCTCTACGAGTGATCAAGACTCAAGGAAGAAAGGAAATCAAGTCAAGACATGTAATCAAGCTCATTTGAAGACATGTATTTTTGTATTTCTTTGAGTCTTTATGAACTTGTGTATTTTGAGCATACTTGAGCTAAAATCAACTTAAACACACACTAGGTTCCTCATAGAAGTCACACACGAAATTTCACATAATTTGGACTTCAATAGATCACCCAAACTTAGATCGGAAAACACTAAACCTGAACCCTAACTGTCTGCCCATATTCGGTCGACCGCAACATGCCGTTCGGTCGACCGGATGATCAAGTAATCCAGTTTGTGTTTTCCTGTCTAGTTTCGGTCGACCGCAACATCTCTTTCGGTCGACCGTTTGAACTTACTGTTCCGACCGTTATTCTTGTCGTATATACCCAACGGTCGTATTCGTATTAAAACTATATACACCCCCATATAGTTTACCAAACGGTCGAACCATTTGCTCAGTTCGGTCGATCGTTTAACCTTGTCAAGAATTCCCTACTATCGGTCGATACGATCTCGTTCAACCGATCCAAATTTCCCTCTACCGAAACGCATGTTCGGTCGACCGATAACCCTGTTCGGTCGACCGTTTATTTAATAGACTTAAGAGTTCGGTCGACCATTCCATATTTCGGTCGACCGTGTCTTTAGCGAACCCAATCAAATCTTGTCCCAACGGTTCTATTATATCTAATGCCTATATAAGGAGTTGTAAAACACATTTTAACACAACTCTCCCACTACAAACTTGTCCCAAACTTTAGAGAGAATCCCAAACACTCAAAACCTCAATTTCCACACTTTAGTGATCAATTCCCTAATCCTACTCAAGTGTGCTCAAGAATTAGAGAGTGTTGTTCCACTCAACCTTTGTTCAAGAAGCAAGGACTTCGGTGAAAGCCCGAAGTGTTCCTCTCGGAGTGTGAGAGAAGAAAGTCAAGCTCGCGAGGTTGTTTGCGGAGTTTGTTTTGTAAAAGGCGTTTTCTCTCGGTCCAGAACGGGGAGTGGTTAGTGAAGACGTAGGCGGAGCTCGCGGAGTCGAGCGGAGCTTACAAGAGAGGACTAGGACCCGGGTGGGGTGCCGAACCTCTATAAAAACCGACGCGTCTTTGTGGTTTGCATTATTCCTTCCCTACTTGCTTTAGTTGTTTAAATTCCGTTGCATATAACTCGATCGATTAAACAAGTAGGTGATTAGCGTAAAAGTGATTAGTGGACCCATAACCCACACGATCCTACAAAATTTTCAAGTATTGAGTATTTAGTATATTTTGTTGCTATATACACTTATATATGACTATGTGCAAAAATAATCAAATAAACTTCGAGTCGAGCTATTGAACTGATTTATTTAAAAAAAATCAAGTAATGAATTATATATTTTTCAGGGTAATTTATGAGAAAAATGGTAACTTATATACAACATTCTGAACTATGGACCTAAATCACTTAAGTCACGTGAACTTTCAAAGTTAACACTTAATCCATTGGATTTTTGATCTGTAACACTTTACTCCCTTGAACTTCTTTTAAAAGCTAGATTTCAAATCTTAACCGTTAATTTCTTATTTTTTTCATGTTGTTTTCATAAAATACTCATAAATTTAACTTAATTGTAAAGTTTGGTTCCTATTGGATGGATCTGATTGGATTTTGGTTTCAATTGTTATCAAATTTAACTCAAATATGAATGAGATCTGACACCTGATCTCATTCAAATTTTACCATAAAGTTAGGTTTACAATTATTTGTATGACGAACAACTCAAAAAAATAAAAATTAACGATTAAGATTTGAAATCTAACAATTAAAAGAAATTCAATGGATAACGTGTTAAGATCTAAAGTTCATAAGAATTAAGTGTTAATTTTGAAAATTCATTGTTAAGTGATTTGGATCCATAGTTAATAAGAGTAAATGTAATTTATCCAAAAAAATAAGTTTAACTTTTTATAAACCCGGAGCTTGGGTGAGTTTGGAACTGGAACAAGAGTTACAGCCCTTCTCATAGAGTGATCAAACCAGAGGCAGAAGCCAATCACATCCCAAAATTCGACGGGTCGACACGAGAGTCCAGAAATCTCGGTCCTCCTCGTCGTCTTCTTCTCTTCCACGAAACCAACCTCCAAAACCCTAACCCATGTCCTCCCTCCTCCGTGCCCGCCTCTCCTCCCTCCTCCGCCGCCCCATTCCGTCCCTCCTCCATCGTCCCACCCCATCTCTCCTCCTCCGCCCCCTCTCCACCTCCCCCCGCCGCCGCCCCGTTGACATCGGCGCCCGAGCCCGCCAGATCCAGTCCCGCCGACTCTGGACCTACGCGCTCACCTTCACCGGCATCGCCGGCTTCGTCGCCGTCGTCCTCAACAACTTCCAGGACGCCCTCGTCTTCTACATCACCCCGTCCGAGGCCCTCGACAAGTACACCTCCAACCCAATCAAGAACCGCTTCCGCCTCGGCGGCCTCGTCGTCGAGGGCTCCGTCTCCCACCCCGCCGGTGGGGCCCACATGGAGTTCGTCATCACCGATCTCATAACCGACATTCTCGTAAGGTACTCCGGCTCCCTCCCGGATCTGTTCCGGGAAGGCCATTCGGTCGTCGTCGAGGGATTCGTCAAGCCGTTCGAGGAAACGGAAGCATCGGAAGCTGATGCGTCGGTTAAGGTTTCGGAGAAGGCGAGGAAGGCCGAGTGTTACTTCGAGGCCGTCGAAGTTCTTGCGAAGCATGATGAGAAGTATATGCCGAAGGAGGTTGGAGAGGCGTTGGAGAGGAATAAGAAGAAGATCGAGGCCGAGGCCGCTGCTGCTGCTTCTGTGGCGGCGTGTGGGGAAGTGGAGAAGAGCCCGGCTTGAGGGATGTCTAGACGGGTATGTGGTTATAGTTTTAAAGTTCAATTCTTTTTGGAGGCTGATTGGTAGAATTATGAGGAGTTGATAGAACGATAGGAGAATAATTATGGGGATGGAGTTGGTTCCCTGCTAATTTTTTGTGTAAAACTGGAGTTGGAATTGATGCATAGTATGATGTTTGGTACGATAGTTTGGTAATACGTACGTGTTCGGGAAGGCTGAGATTTTGGTTCCCTGTTGGTATTTATTTATACAAAATTTTGTAGACGAAAGTAAGGGATGATTGAGATCCTAAAACCGGAAATTTTAATATAATGAGTTAATTTCTGTTTTGGAGGTTTCTCTAGTATGAATTTTTCTTATTGGGTTGCCAATGGATGTTCCTTTGCATTATAGGATTTTTTTTCTGTCATATATTTTATCATTTCTGAATGTTTTGCTGATGGGTACTTTTTTTGTTTATCTTCTCAATTTCTAAAGATTGAACAAAAACTGAAGTGGAATTTGCATTTTAAGACATCTTTGGCAATGTCCTGTACATACACAGTATCACAGCTTGAAAAAAGGACTTCAGAGTAGTGTTAGAATTGCTGAATTGCAGGTCTAATGTAAATGGATGCACCCTCCTTTTAAGACTGTTTCACTATTTTTGTTTTGACCGGTAACTATTATGATAATTTTAAGTCCTATACCGATTCAAAAATGTCTAAACAAGAACATTATGATCTTGGCTTGACTGGCTAAATATGTGTTGTTGAAAAATAATTCAGCGTAGCAAGTCTTATGGAATTGATAGTACGTTTAGATACCTAATGAAATTTGGATCACTTAAAGTTATGAGATTTAAATTCTTTTCTTGCATTTAATTTAGGTTTGTCTTTAAATTCCTTTCTGTGTTGGCAATTAAAAATATTCCCATAAACAATATCATGAAAAGAGATGCTAAGAAATTATAAAGTTCAAAAAACATCTGATTATGTGAAAAAAAGATCAAACTTGCTTGTTTGCTCAACTTTAAGCATGCATAAGCTGATAAGCGTGGGTTGCTTATCCGAACTAAGGTTTCAAGGTGCTTACGCTACTGATAACTTCCTAAGGTAGTCATTTACTTGAAAAAGTATGGTAACCATTATAATATTTAATAGAGCTGTCAATTTTACACAACACGAAATTAGCGGATATGAATTGAGAATTTGAACACGATTAATAAATAAGTTGGATACGGCAACACGATTATTAAATGGGTTGGATATGGATTTCTGCTGCAAACATGATTAAGACACGATAAAATACGATAAGTAATCAGGTAATTAGGTACATGGTCATGAAATAGTTGTTAGTTATTACTATTTCATTTGCATGTGATTTCTATTAATGCTATTGTGATTGTCTAGTACTTTTAGTGGTTGATATTTGTACTTTAAGTACTTTTAGTAGTTAGTACTTTAAGTCTTTAACAAGTAATAATCATGTGTTAATAATCGTGTATAAATGAGTATAAACGGGTTGGATATGACAACACGATTATAAACGGGTTGGATACGGCAGAAGTCTAGCAACACGATTATTAAATGGGTCGGATACGGCACAACACCTAGAGCTTATACATACGACTTGACACGACACGATTAGCACACGACACAATTGACAACCCTAATATTTAACTTGAGGCCTTAAGGCCAACCACTATGACGCTGCTCAGGTTCGGTGTTCTTGTTTAACTGCTAATCTTGGGTGTCTTTCAACCATGGAACTTGTAACACTTAAACTTTGACACCCTCTGACTTGGGAAGTGTGCCTCCTTCTCCTTCCTAGCTCTCCCTCAACTTCGGCCTCTCCAGGGGGGGGGGGGGGGGGGGGGTGACGATGTCGCCTCCTCCCTCCTTTTCATAGTTTGCTCTCTCCTTTGTCTCTGTGTTTGTCTTCTCTTCTATTTCTCCCATCTTGCGTTATTTTGAGTTGCAGAAAGCTTGCATGTCACCTTTCTCGCCTCTTAGGTGCAGATCTGGCGGTGATAGTCGGTTTGGACATCAGTTTGTTGCATAAGTCACTTGCGACATGTTTGTGTTTATTTTGGTGACTTTAAATCATGTGTTTTGTGTTATTATGCCTTCTGATGTTGCACTAACGTGTATTGAGAATAAGGGTTTAGCATCATAGCACTGCATCTGGTTCAGTACTTGAGTAAAAGATCTTGTGTTGCTCCAAGTGACAAATTTGGTATGTTTTTGTGCACCAACACCAATGTCAAGTTCAAACAAAATTCGTAGGCAAACAATAGTATCATGTTAAATAATATCAGGAAAATTTGCATCACTAAATTAATGTACTTAATTTGGTTGATTATTATAACCTCACCTTACCCCTAAGCAGAGTTTTTGTAGTTAAAAGTACCCAAATTGTGATCGCTGTTCATTGAAGCACGAAATTGTTATATAAGTTCTGTTTCATAGTTGATTTTCCACTGCACTTAAGGAGATGGACCCTAATGTCATGATTAGTGTCTCCACATGCTAGTAGTCTACTGTAAATTTCAGTAATCTGGCTTTTGAATTCTTCCCAAGACTTGAGAGCTGTCACCTGTGTTCCCCCCCTTGCAAACCTTGTTTCATTTTGTAGTCTTGTGCACCTTTTAGATTGCTATGGTAACTTTAAACTGGCCGAATAGTTTCTTGAGGAGATCAATTGAGGATTTATCATATTTGTATATTGGGAAGCATCTTTTGGGTGTTGGTAATTAGGGAGTCAGTCATGCTGCACAATCTCTCTCTTTTGTTGATCGGTTGATTGTTCGGATCTAGTTTATTTCTACTGTCCTGTTATCTCGCCGTTGGCAGATCTGTATCTTTTCACTAGTAAAATTCTAATACAGCAGTATTGTTACATGAAGTTTCCATTTTGCAAAGCTAAATAATCTGTCGGTTTGAACGTTCTAAGCTTTATACATGAAAAAAAGCAGTTTACGAGAATAATAAAGTTGTAGATATGTGGTGGCGTACATGAGAATTTTATTGCCTCTAGCTTTGATTTGTATGATTTTGATAGCTAGAATTTTTTGTTTTCTCGTATAGCACTATAATGTTCTTGAGATTTGGCTGTTAATATTACATTTTGATCTACTCTGCATCGGAGGTTTAGAACGACATTTGAAAGCAGATCACCAAAAGAAAGGACATGATCATGTGTAGAATGTAACTTTTCTGATGTAGTATCGTGTATCTTAGCATAAAATTCAGTTCGGTCAAAATGTGTTTGTAAAGTTGTGCACCCTGTAGAAAATAGTTGACAGGTGTTCATTAAAAGAGGACATGATAATACCTACTGTTGGAAAATATAATTCCACATTGGTAAGCTTAAAAGTTCTACAACATTGTTTAGCAAATTTGTGTCTATTCAATTACATATATACGTTTGAGAGAAGTGATGGAATCATGGAACGATCAATATTATCATATTATCGGTGCATATCGTTGCTTGGAAACTCATTCTCTCTTTGCGTAGATACAAAAAATAATTTTTGGTCACACAAAAATTAAGCGTTTTCCTTTGCAGCAAAAAGTCAGTGCAAAGTTCAGAAATCTAATTGCAAAGAACAACGCTCTGTTTCATCGTAGCTAAAGAAGGAATTTATCCCACCAGTTTTCTTGGTGCTGGAAATTAATGAGAGTCAATTTATAAGATTTTATAGCCATATCTTAATTTGTTTTTATTACACTGTGCATAGAATCATTAGTTGATTCGTGGCTATTCTGTGAGAACAACCCTGCTTATCGTCGGAAAATCTAAATCCCTTATGAAGGCCAAAACGTAGTTGTGATCATTAATTGTTTAGTTAAAACTATAAATCTTGTTAGTTTGAAACTTAGCAATAAATTCGTTGTGATCGTAATGACGATACAAATACTGTTCTAGTTAGTACGAGACTTAATTCTTTACTTCAGTTTGGCTCTTAGAAATTCTACAGGGATAGGTACGTGTTGGTTATTTTAAGACACTTACAAAATCTACAAACTTAGCTACAACCTGTCGGTTGAACCCCCACATGCATGTTGTTGGGTAACGAGAACACTTTGGGAAGGACCGATGGCGAAGTTGTGCATTGGATCTTGTGAGATCGATTTTGACCTCCACCATTGTTTGTCTTGACCGAATTGTATTTTTTTTTTAAGTGTCTTGACCGAACCGTCAAATTGATCGAAATTTTGAAATACGAACTAGAGATTTAGAAACTATTAAATGCACCATTATTTCTCCAAAGAGAAATAAAAATAAAAATAAAAATCTTGGCCGAACTTGTTAAATTGATCGTAATTTTGAAATATCAACAAGAGCTTTAGAAACGATTAATTCCAATCTGAGTAATATGAGGCCTAAATCATAACATCACCATATCAGATTATACAAACCAATTATGCAAAAATAACACATACTCAAGACATCAGAACAACACATAAATATAGTAAGTTTAGGTAACCGGTACATGTAAAAATATGAGACAAAATCAAGTCACACAAACACTAACACCACAATAATCCAAACCAAAACCAAACCCAAATCACAAACTCAACACAATCTAGACAAAGAACATAGACACCACCAGTGGAAGGACAATAGAAATAACCGCCGAAACCGGCATTCCAGCCGCCCCACCAGGCACTAGAGCCGGAGACGACGCTGGAGCTTCACCAATTTGAGCACTCACCATAACGGTGGCCGCCGCGAGGGCAACGAAGAGCATGAGGAAAGCAGTAGAGGAGGCACCAATTCTTGCCATTGCTTAGCAGTAGTTGTTGTGGAAGTCTAGTAGATGTGAATTAAGATGTCTGATTCTGTTTTTTCTGTTGTTGTGATTTAAGTATGGATGTGTATATATATATGTGCGTTGGGGGGTCCATGTCGAACGTGGACAGCTAAGGCGCGTGAGGAGGCCATTGGTTTGAACTTGGCCGTGGATTGCGGCTCACAAATTCGGACTTGGCTTCTCTTTTCCTTGCATCCATCAAATTGCCCATCATTATTGATTGATGTTGTTAATTTAGTTCAAATTTCTCTGTTCTGAGGAGTCCAAAAGCGACCGTTCAATTTAGTGACGACCATTCTAACTTCAGAGCTCTACTTCATTGTAGTCTTCTTATTTAGAATTGTTATTGGAAAACATAGTTTCATATTATCAATTATTTGAGAAATATATATACACAAGAATTCTCTAGTGAGCATAGTGTTTAATTTTTCTAAATTAAGCCCCCACAATATCCACCATTCATTTCAAATTGTAAGGTAGATTAAGAAAAAAACGGTTATGCTAATGAATGGTGAGATTAACTGTAAATAAGATCTAATTGTGAGATTGTAGGGGACTTAAACTAAACTTGATGAGTCCTAGGCTCACTAGAGCTTGACCATATATATATATATATAAATCTAGAATAATTTGTTTTTTTCATTTATTATTTTTATAGAGACATGGATCAACTAAAATTAAAACTTCAATAGCACATTGGAATCACTTCGATTGAGAAGCAATCAACTAAGAGCAGGATTAATGGTAACGGTGTAAATGAGTTGAGTCGAGTAAAATTCCGAGCAATAAGTATTATCTTATGTTATTACAAAATACAAAAAAGTAATTATAAGTGGTGTGATAAAGAATTCGAGCGAGCTAACAAGCCGAACTTCAATTTTTTTCGAGTTCGAGCGACCGTTTACTTAACCAAATTTGAAGATTTTAATTGTTTTTCATCAACATCTTTCATTTTCAAGTTAAACTGGAGTCAAACATTTTTCGAGTCGAGTTCGAGTCGAGCCAAAGTTGACAACCCTAATTTAATGGGGTGCATCCCCCTAATGGGGGGCACGTGTCGCCCCATGTTGGTCCGATTTTTATTTTTTTTGGTTATTTATTTATAAATTCGTTTTAAATTGTTTTTTTCAAAAAAATTGAAAATATGTTTTTTATTTGTTTTGATTTTGTAGATTTTTTTGTGATTTTTTAATATATTTTACCAAGGATTGATTTCCAAATGACGTGGTGAGAAGAAAATATATGGTGGATAGGACGTGGTTAAGGAGAGTTTTTGGGTGAGTTGGGTGAGCTGACGTGGTAGAGAAAGAAACTGATATGGTAGAGAGAGAAAACAGGACGTCGAGGGTAGCATGTACACCGCTATTTATGCTCTAAGAGTCCGTATGGGTAGCGGTGGAGTTTTTGGAGGTTATTTTGCACTTTTATCCCATTCCAAAAAATTCATCCAAACGAGAAATTAGTGTCGGCGGTGGATAAAATTAAAGGTAAAAAGCGGTGAAGTAAAAGTTGGTAAGCAGTAGAGTTTTGAGTATTCGGAGATTTTGTCGATGTAGAAATATACACCCAATTCCCAACGCCATGTAACGGTAGTTGTAAAGGTCAAATTTAAATCCGAGAGGTATTTCTTCGGCGGTTAGCTGGTTAGGACCACACGCTTTGAATTGAAGGACAGGTGATCTCAACTGACCCAAAGAAGTTATCAAAGGACAGAAGCAATTGAATTGGTTGTGGTGCAATTTACGTGTTTGTTCTAATTGTTAATTTAGAGGTTGCTTAAGCGTTAAGTTGATGGACCGTTGTTTCATGCTCGTTAAGTTCACCTAATGATAATATAGATAGGATATCATATAATATGAATATGTGGTCGGCGCATTTCTTCCTATTATTTACGTCGCCTTTAAACCACTTGGAAGGGATTGGTCTAATGGATGATCTCCAAGCAATAATGGTAGACGGACAGTCTCATCATGCACCTTTACAACTGTAATTTGCTATTTTCTCATTTCTCCCTTCCAGTCAAGTTCTATGGCTTGTAAGTGCTAGGTCAACATGTAAGTCTACAAATAGTTTTCTTTTGAAACCTATATAATAACTTCTATAATATGAAAAATGCTAAGATATGTTCGATTATTATTCTATTGAGTTATAATGCTAAGATATGTAAAGCTTTTTATGGACTCTCTTGTTATGAAATTATAAAATTAGATAAATGATTGGCCTTAGGATTTAGTGTTACGTGCATCTTTTTGTAACCCTCACGTTCAAGTGTGATTTAATAATCATATTCAAGTAGTATAATAAAGTTCTTATTATTTCCTTCATACATTGTAACTAGAACTGTCAATAAGTCGGGTTAAACCCACCAACCCTCACAAATTGCCCCTTGGATCTGGTGTTATGGTTGGATTTTTACCACCAAACCAAGGAGGATTTCCCCCACTCACACACGCAACCAAAATGGGGATCCCTTCACCTGTGCATCCGTGGAATGGGGTGTCCGGACACTGCGCTACAACAGCGGGTTTAGTGATCCACGTGGGTGGGTCTCACCCCGTTAAAAATGTTTTTTTAATGTTTTTTTCTTTTTCTTTATAATTTGTTTTGGTTAATGTGTTGGAAATTTTTTCAAAATAATAAAAAAAAATAAAGAAATTGTAAAAATATGCACTTCAGAAACTTATTTGGTAAAATATGCACATTAAAAACGACACCTAAGATGCCGTTTTTTGTAACTAAAAACGACATCTCCAATGCCGTTTTTTGTAACTAAAAACGGTATCTCCAATGCGGTTTTTTAGCCAAGTAAAAAATGGCACTACAGATGTTGTTTTTTACTTGGTAAAAAACGGCACCAGTAATTTGTTTAAAAACGGCATCACTAGTGCCATTTTTATCCTATAAAAAACGACATCCGAGATGCCGTTTTTAAGCTAGGGTTTAAGTCCTGACCAGACACTTAAACTTCATTTTTTCACTTCCAAAATTCCCCCACTCCCCATTAGTCTCTCTCTCCGACGACCAACAGTGTTGAGGTTAGGTTTTTATTTTGTTTTTGGTTTTTTTGATTTTGACATGAAATACAATGCATGTATAGTTAATGTATTTGTTTTTATGTTCATGTATGTGTGAAATGTAGATTTTCTACACTCGAAGTAATGAGCTCCGGTACCGGATTGGTTATGGTTTTTTTCGATGGAATTCTTACATTCGTAGATGAGGTACCAGAATATGAAGGTGGTAACAGACGAATGCTTAATGTTAACACACATATGCGATATGATGATCTGTGTGAATCAGTTTGTCAAGTTTGTGGTTTCCAAGAAGGAGAGTTTGATCTAAAGTTAACATGCAAATGGCCACCGTATGAAAAGTATACATATGCTCAAGTTTTTGATGATCAGAGCACGGCTACAATGCTATCTCTATTTAACTACATGAATACAGTTGTATTGTTTGTTGAGAAACAACCCAAGCCCTATACTACTGTCCACCACAGTCAGTTGAATGAGGATTATCAACAAATTACACAAACATATAGCCAATATGAAGCAGGTCCTTCTTCGGCAGTTCCTCAGTCCTATTTTGGATCGTACGAGCACACACCAATGAATATTGGTAATTATGAAGCAGACGTAGTTCAATCACATTCTCAAGGAAGACAGGTTGAAGATGCAGATAGTGATGAGACAGATGATGATGATGAGGCAGATGGTCAGATGGATGGTGATGAGATAGACATTGTTGATGTAGATTCAACCCCACTTTCGGAGCTGCAGAACATGTTTCATCATATGGCAGACGCTGTGAATCGAGAGCCTGATAGCTACGTACATGAAGCCATCGTTAGTAATGAATTGCCACCATTACCGGTACTACCAGATTTGAGGCATTTGCCAGACATAGAGCCTGACGAGAACTGGATTGAAAATTCAGTGATTGGAAATGTCGATTAGCGTATTGCTGCGTACACTGAATACGATAACTTAGAAGATGGACGGAGTTATTGGTTGCATAGGATTTTCTCAACAAAAAAAGATTTGCTGCATCAGTTGAAGGAATGGCATTTGCGAAAAAGTGTCCAATTCAAAGTGTTAACGTCTGGGCCAAAAAGATTTTCAGCTGCTTGTTTGAAAAAAGAGTGTGAATGGAAGATACATGCCTCTTACAGTCAGAGCAAAGAATGTTTCCAAGTTAAGAAGTACAAGTCTGAATACACCTGTAGTAACGAGGGACTTTTGCATGACCACGTGCAATGTGACGCCGGTTTAATTTCTAACATGATTCTTTCCACCATTCGAACAAACATAACCATTACTCCTGCAGAAATTCAGGCTTTAGTAAAGACTCATTACTTCATAGATATCAAGTATGACAAAACTTAGTACGCCCGCAAGAAAGCATTGGAACAAGTATACGAAGTTGATGAAGCTTCTTATCGTAACTTAAGACGTTTTATGTCTAATATTTGCACCACCAATCCTGGCACCGTGGTCGAGATTCAGACACAGAGGATAAGTCACAACATTGAGCAGTTTCAAAGAGTATTTTGGTCATTCGCAGCCTCAATTGAAGGTTTTCAGTACTGCAGACTTGTGTTGAGCATTGATGGGACTCATTTGTTTGGCAAGTTTGAGGGGACTCTTTTAATTGCTATGGGTACGGACGCGAACTCTGGTTTGTTTCCTTTGGTGTTTGCTGTTGTTGAAAAAGAATCGGGCAGCTCATGGCAGTGGTTCTTAAGTATTTTGGCGAGTAGAGTATGCACACGAGATAGATTGTGTATTATTAGTGACCGGTTTCCGGGTCTTACAAATATTGTGAAGAATTTTTTCCCCCCAGAGCGAGGTCATGTTCACAGGTTCTGTCTGAGACATATGAGTGCAAATATGTCAAGAAATGCTCGGTGCAGGAATGTCGAATTGCAAAATAAATTTTGGCATGCCGGTGTCGCTACTGATAGAAAAACATTTGAAGAGCATATGAAGGATATCGAGATTAATTACCCTCATGGTTTGAAATGGATTAAAGAACAAGAAGACGTTTCGTATTGGGCATTAAGTCATGATTTTGGACGCCGTTTCGGTATAATGACCACAAACTTGTCAGAAAGCTTCAACAATGTGTTAAAGCGTGTACGTGGCTTACCACTTTGTCCTCTCATCATGATGACTTATCTGCGTCTGAATAAATATTTTGTCAGTAGAAGAGATGAAGGGGAGAATATGATATTGGCATATCCTAAAAAGATCAACGATGAAATCACAAACCAACGGCAGATGGCTACACAGCTTTGTGTCACTAGACATAGTCATAACCTCTTTAGTGTCGAAAGCAACCAGTCTCGTAGCTTTCAGGTTACTTTGACGGAGTCAGGTCCAATATGCTCCTGCGGGTACATAGATGCACACCACATTCCTTGCTCACATGTGTTGGCCGTATGCAGCAACCGCCACGCGAACATTCATACTTCGCGAATCGTCTCAGAATACCTAACAACCCAAGCTTACAGGAAAGCATATGCACCTATTTTCTTTCCAATACTGGTACCGTTTTTCACCTCGGGTAAAAAACAGCACTAGTAGTGCCGTTTTTTACTTGGTTAAAAATCGGCATTCGAGATACCGTTTTTACTTAATGAAAACGGTATCTCTCGATTGCTTCCTTTAGAGATTTAGCATTAGTCTCATGGACATGAACAACAACAAGGACATGTTCAACAAATCTGCCATTTTTATCCACAAGCCGTAGCACTATAGCCATTTGCTCCTCTATCAATGAATCCAACGATTCATCGATTAAAATAGAAAAGAAAGAACTACCCCATTCAACAATTATTGTACTAGTTGTTTCACTTCCCACAACACTAACGATGTCCTTCGGAATTTTACGTGAGAGCAATTTGGCATTTTCCGGAGCATTTTCATAACTTTTTTGATGTCTTCACTGATATCAGTAAATGTCTAACAACTCCAAAAGGTTTCCTTTGTTGCATGAGTCTTCGGTTCCGTCATGACCACGAAAAACCAATCCCTGTCTTAGAAGATAAGGAACGGCTATCACAGTGGAAGTAAGATGAACTCTATAGTTTAATTTGTCTGCTTATCTAACATTCGCCATATGTGTCTCTTTTCGTTCATCAAGCTTGTTGGCTTTTTGGCCTTAATCTATATTAAATTTGATGATTAATTAAACTAATCTTAATCAATCAACATAATCAAACAAAATGAGCAAACACGATTACATGCATTGCATACATATTTGTATACTTGCAATCATCTTAATAGGTTCATCAAGATAATCAAGAAAATGAGAATTGGGACAAATACATCAAGACTTGTAATCAAAGTTTTGGACCAAGACATGTAATTTTGTATTTATTGAGTCCATAAGGTTTAATGTAAACTTGAGCACTAGGATTCTGTCCTGTCAAGATTTGGTAAACCGAACCCCTCACGATCAACCGAAACCTTTCTAGTTCGGTCCACCGAACACCTATCGGTTGCATGAATACTTCCCATCAGTAAACCCTATATGTTATCTGGAATTGCCCCGATGGAAGACCGAACCACCTTCAGTCGACTGAATCGTCCTCGACCGGTTTTGGACTTTGCTCCAACGGTCGCATTTGAATCAAGTCCCAGAGCTCAATTGATTTGTCCTAATTCGGACTACCGAATACATATCGGTCAACTGAGTCCTTCTTGGCTTTAGGCGCCTAACGACTATTTACACGTGACACTTGACTATTGTACCCAACGATTATTTGAGCTATAATTATCAATGCAAAACTCACGCTAACTTCAGTCTACCGAAGTGTATACGGTCAACCAAACTTGAGTAGATTAGAGCCCAACCAATCTTACTTGTCCACCTTGGAACGGTGAACCGAATGGAATTCAGTTAACCAAACTTAAATAGGGCTAAATTGTTAAAAGATAGTGGAAGTTGGGGAACGGTGATCCGAACCCTATTCGGTCAACCGTATGCTTAATTCAAACCAATTATTCGGACTACCGTTCTGTTAACGGTCGACTGAATTTGCATAGAAATCTACCCGAGCTTAAGTCACATCTTGCTTGTCATTGGTCCACTTCCCCCACCAACTCCCAAATGGCTAGTAGAGCTTGAAGACTTATAAATTGGACCTCATTTGTTGGTTTGAGACTCTTGAACACTCCCTATCTATCTCATACTCAAAGTCAAATCATCTTCATCTTTAAGCTCTCAATCCTCAACACTCAAGCCAAAATTCCACCACTTGCATATCCAATTTCATATCAATATCCAAGTGTACTTAAGTATAGAGTGTTAGTTAGATTGTGATTTCATCTCCATATTTAAGAATCACCAAAGAGTTGTAAAGCTCCAAGGAAGTTCTTTCTCGGGTTGTGAGAGGAGACACGAACGAGGCGAGGTTGTTCGTGAGGCGAGGTGGTTGTAAACAATGTTGATCTCAGCCCGGAATGGAGATCGGTTAGTGGAACCGTAAGCGAGGCTCGAGGGATCGAGCAAGGCTTACGAGGAGGACTAGGACCCGGGTGTGGGTGCCCAAACTCTCTAAACTCCGGTGTCGTCGATTTCGTGGTTTGCATTGTCTTTTCTCTTAATCCTTCAATTAGTATTTTTAATTCCATGTTCATCTAGTGATTAAAGGCTCGTAGATTCTAACAAATCTTTCCAGTTGATTTTGGCATGATTATGAGCATTATCGGGCCCTCCAACATGGGAATTTAGATGTTTCTTATCTTTTCAATTTCTAAAGCCCATCGAAAGAAATGTTTTCTCCGTCCCAAAAGAGTTGAACGAATAATAATAAAGACGGAAAGAACCATCTTTTGTGAAACTATATTCCAACCAATCATTGAATTCACTGAACTATTCGCCGTTGAACCGTCGCATTTTGCCACCAATCTTGGTTTGTGGAAAGTCATATGGGGGAAGGTCCTTTTAAGTAATATTCTCTACGAATTTGATTATGCGGAGTATGATGAAATTCAAAAATTTGTTTTCTTTCTCCTGAATTTGATACTAATTCAACTAAATTTATTTCAACTCGACGATGTTTTTCCAGTGATTGTGCTTCTTTGGTTTTCTTTATCAAAATCTTATTCATTCTTGAAAATGAAAAACAAAAATTGAACGAAGTTTCGAATCTATGAAAAAATAACTGATCAATGCTCTAAACAATAAACAACACAGTACTCTAATCTCACTTAAATTTGGATGAAAAAAAGTACTCATATCAACAAGCACTTGATGCGCAATGTACTGGTTTAGGAATATGTAGGCGCGTCACAGAAGGAATTTTTTTGCTAATGTCAATCATATCGTCGTTTGCAGGCAAATAAATCAGGATTAGTAAAAAAAGTCAGAATATAAACCTGGTCAGTTTTCATGATTTTGGAGAATCACAACCAAAGTGAGAATCGATTGCAACAAGTGAATTAACTTACACGTTCACTCCAGCTGGGTTTGATAATTTGTCTTCAAGCCTTTAATTAAAACTATAATAATGGATTTTGTTTCCTGTTTGCGAGAAGGAAGTGAAAATCAAATCGTTGTGGAGGTTGGACGGGGGTTGGTGGAGGTGGAGAAGCGCGACCGTGGAGGGATGGTGCCGGAGGTGGACTTTATGAATTTTTAGTAGAAATGAAGATGGAATTTAGGGATTTTGGGTGGAGGTGTAATTTGGGGAAAAATTTAAGTTTTTGTATAAAAAAAATTAAGGTGATAATATTTAAATATGTAAATATGTAATGTAAATGTAGTGTGTGATTTTTGACTTTGTATAACACATTCCTGAATAATCCCACATCGGAAATCACTAATTTTTTGATGATGTTTGTTAGTTTTTAGCTCTTTGTTCAATCTGTGAGTAGATCACACACTCACAGTCACACTGTGTGTTGAGTGACAACTTGAACACACATTGATTTTGCTCAATATCCCGCATCAATATCAATTTTCTGGTGTTGATTCTTACCTATGTGTGCCCACACCTATGTCCGTCCCTTGATGTGAGGCTCAAATGTTTGATTTGTAGATATTTCTAAATGGGTCGTGATACACGGAAGCGCGTGTCCGTGACGCGCCTTACGTGGACGAGTTTCGATTTGATGAGTCAGCGTCCAGTCAGCTATATCTTCTGCGTGGGCTTTATTTTTTTGAAAAAAAGACGGCTTGTTGGGTGGGACAGTTCATTTCCCTAAATCACGATTAGACGGTTAGACTTCATGTACACCAGTAGAGTCTGTAGAGCATTCGAGTATCTGTCTGTCCAGTTTCCTAATTGGCCCTTCCTTATTTCCTCTTCCCATCGAAAAACCGTCGTCCCATTTTGAGTCGAAGAAAAACCTAGACAAGGCGAAAATGGATTCTTCTGTACCTGAAATCTCCATTGCTCCTGAAATTCTAGCCGCGCAGGTCTCTCCTCAACCCGGATGTGTTTTTTGTTGATTTTAGGGTTCAACATCGTCTTTTAATCTATATTTTTGTGGTTTCAGGGAAGCACGTACTACTTCCGCGAAACTAAGTGCGGTTTGACGGCCATTCACCGACAGTTCAGTCGGATGAAGGGGGAGGAGAAGAAGGTTTTCAAAGGGACGCCTTTCGGTCACTTCCTCACTTTTCCTCACATGACAACTGATAATGAGATCCTGGGTTGGTTCGTCGAACACTTTGACGCCAATGAGGTCGGGTTGAGAATAGCAACTGGCTCGTCCCATTTACGGTAGAAGACGTCGCCCTGCTACTAGGGCTAAGAGTGCATGGGCTGAGAGTTGATATGGAACTCATGTACGTAGAGAAGCGAGACAGGGTTAACCTCGACAACACTCAGCTACTGGGTCATCTTACTGCCACGAGTGCGATGGGCGACAAGTAGGAGCACGTTCGTCTCCTTATTTGTTTGATCTTCAATCATTTTTTGTTCTTCGATGGATCACTGCGAACTAAAGCGTGGTACACGAGGCACCTGAAGAACCTCAAGCGCCTCAAGAGATATGCGTGGGCAAATGCAGTTCACGCTTGTTTGGTTAGGGGTCTAGAGGAAGCCAAAAGGGACCTGTCGAGGAGGAGATTGGCTGGGAACTTCACTCTGAAGCTGGGCTGTGTGTCTGGATGCGTTGCCATATTACAAGTAAGCAACTTGGTCCGGAAGTAGTGTTGTGTTTGTCCGGAATAAGTGTTGTGTCTGTCCGCAATAAGTTTTGTGTCTGTCCGGAATACGTGTTGTGTCTGTCCGGAATAAGTGTTGAGTCTGTCCGGAATACGTGTTGTGTCTAATCCGGAATAAGTGTTGTGTCTGTCCGCAATAAGTTTTGTGTCTGTCCGGAATACGTGTTGTGTCTGTCCGGAATAAGTGTTGTGTCTAATCAGGCATAAGTGTTGTGTCTGTCCGCAATAAGTTTTGTGTTTGTCCGGAATACGTGTTGTGTCTGTCCGGAATAAGTGTTGAGTCTGTCCGGAATACGTGTTGTGTCTAATCCGGAATAAGTGGTGTATGTCCGCAATAAGTTTTTTGTCTGTCCGGAATACGTGTTGTGTCTAATCCGGAATAAGTGGTGTATGTCCGCAATAAGTTTTGTGTCTGTCCGGAATACGTGTTGTGTCTGTCCGGAATAAGTGTTGAGTCTGTCCGGAATACGTGTTGTGTCTAATCCGGAATAAGTGTTGTGTATGTCCGCAATAAGTTTTGTGTCTGTCGGGAATACGTGTTGTGTCTGTCCGGAATGCGTGTTGTGTCTCTCCGCAATAAGTGGTGTCTGTCCGGAATACGTGTTGTGTCTGTCCGGAATACGTGTTGTGTCTGTCCGGAATAAGTATTTTGTCTGTCCGGAATGCGTGGTGTTTGTCCGGAATTTATTATTTCTGTCCGGTTCACGTTATGAGGCTGTCCGGAAATAGTTATGTGTCTGTCTCCTAACTCATTCTTATTTGCAGGTGTGGCTTTGCGAGAAGTTTAAATTGGGGGATCCCAGTTCAGCATTTCCACGGTTCAAATGTTGGACGGAAATGTTTGGGAGACGTCTAATCCTGAGGAAATGTGAGGAACGCGGCATCAACTTGCATGGGATTTATTGGGCCCAATTTGAGTTGAAGGGCACTCCGACACTCAGTGAAAGGGAGCATGAACTGATGATAGATGATCAAATTCCTCCTCCAGAAGCAACTCCCGCACAAAAGGTCGCCTCGAATGATACACCTTCAACATCCACTCTACCAAGGGTACAACTTAGTGAATACAGCATTCCATTTGACCCACTGCTACAAGAGTTGGAACTGAGTGAGGTTAAGACGAATTGGCTGCAAGCCGAAGCAGCCCTTAAGCAGGCGACCGAAAAAATTAACAGGCTGGAGGAAGAACTGAGGATCTCTCAAGAGGAGTGTCGGAGGCTGAGACACGAAATCGGTCTTGAAGGACTCCGTGGGAAGGAGGATGAGAGGATTAGGAGGGAGGAGGAAGAAAGGAAGAAGAGGGAGGAGGAAGAGAGGAATAGGGGGTAGGAGGAAGAGAGGAAGAAGAGGGAGGAGGAAGAGAGGAAGAGGAAGAGACGACGAGGAAGGAGGAGGAGGAACGGAAGAGGAAGGAGGAAGAGGAAGAGAGGAGGAGGAAGAAGAGGGAGGAGGAAGAGAGGAGGAGGAAGGAGGAGGAGGAACGGAGGAGGAAGGAGGAAGAGGAAGAGAGGACGTAGAAGAAGAGGGAGGAGGAAGAGAGGATGAGGAAGAAGAGGGAGGAGGAAGAGAGGATGAGGAATGAGGAAGAGAGGATGAGGAAGGAGGAGGAACGGAAGATGGAGGAAGAGGAAAAGAGGATTAAGAAGAAGAGAGGAGGAAGAAAGGAAGGAGGAGGAGGAGGAACGGAAGAGGAAGGAGGAAAAGGAAAAGAGGGAGGAGGAAGAGAGGAAGAGGAATGAGGAAGAGAAGACGAGGAAGGAGGAGGAGGAACGACAGAGGAAGGAGGAAGAGAGGAAGAGCAAGAGAGAGAGAGAAATGCACCCAACAAAATTGCGGACCAAAAGACAACGTTTGCGCATAGAAGATAGAGCCAAAGCGTACAAGAAATCTGGCCAAGAGGGGGTAGAGAAGAAGGCCGCAGAAGCTAACAAAGAGATAAAGAAGGCCGAAGAAGCCGCCAAAGATGTTCTGGCCGCCCATGTTTCCTCGACGAGACCTGATCTTGATGCGACCGTCTTGAGATCGTTGAAACCTGATGAGGTACAACGTTTATTGAATGTCACGGCTCCCGAACGCGACACAAAAGAGGTGATCTGGAGGGGCGACCTCTGCAATATAAGCCGTGAACATCTCAAGGAAATAATAACGCCAAAATTGGAATTCAGCAATGAAACCATGGACGCCCTAATCGAGGTACTGGTCAGAAGAGGAGGGCCGCAAAAGGTTGTTTGCATATCAACCTTCGAATCGGGAAGAATTGTGGAGGGACAGGGAGGAGACATAATGGAAGACTGTCTACTCCCCAAAATTCTAGGACTAAATGCGGCGGAGACCATCATCGCACAGCCATGCTAGAAGTCTGGCCACTGGACTCTGTTCGTTGTCCACGGACCGAGATCAGAGTTCATTCAGTACAACAATATATCCCGTTCGCTGGGAAAAGGTGAAGATCCATCCAAGTGTGTCGGAATTCATGAATGCACATCATTTCAGTTGATGGAATTTTGGCGACGGTTGTTGGAGGTCGATTGGCCGCTGATAGTTGAGAGGAAGGCTAACCAATGACAGCTAGCCGGGAGTAACGACTGCGGGACATACGTTTTGTACTGGATCAAGTGTTTGATGGTGAATGCTGATCCGACGAAGCCGAAGCAGACCAAGGTTATCCACCGTGTGATGGGCGAATTGGCTAACTGGTTACTTGAAGACTCTGTGGTGTGCGGTCAACAATAATCGGCCAAAAATAATTGAAACTTTTACTTCACACCATTGCTTAATTGTTACATAAACCATTGTTTTTCATACCTTATACATGTTCAAATTACATAGACTATTTGTTAATTTTTATACGGTTGTTACGAACAATACATGGATGAATGATTAGTGTTGGGTTGAATGATTGGAACAATACATGGACAATTAGTATTGGGTTGAATGATTTGAACAATCCGGACAGATATAACACGTAATCCGGACAGACATAAAACGTAAACCGGACAGACAAATTACGTAATCTGGACAGAGAAATAACGAAAACCAGACAGACAAATTACGTAATCCGGACAGACATAACACGTAAACCAGACAGACAAATTACGTAATCTGGACAAACAAATAACATAAACCGGACAGGCGTAAAACGTAAACCGGACAGACATAAAACGTAAACCGGAAAGACAAATAACGTAATCCGGACAGACCTATAACATAAACCGGACAAACCCAAAACGTAATCCGGACAGACCTATAACGTAATCCGGACAGACGTACAACGTTAACGGGACAGGCGTAAAACGTAAACAGGACAGACATAACACGTATTCCGGACAGACCTATAACATAAACCGGACAGATATACCACGTAATCCGGACAGACCTATGACATAATCCGGACAAACCTATAACATAAACCGGACAAACCTATAACATAAACCGGACAAACCCAAAACGAAATCCGGACAGACAAATAACGTAATCCGGACAGACATAAAACGTAAATCGGACAGACAAATAACATAAACCGGATAGACGTAAAACGTAAATCTGACAGACATAAAGCGTAATCCGGACATAATAATAAGTTTCAAGTTTTACATAGACTAATTGCAACAAAGGACAAAATCAATAATCAAGGAGGAACTCCCTCGTAATACAAACTCATGTTCCAATCATTGAAGTCGTGATCCCCAGGTTTGGGTGCGACTGAGTGCAGCGACAGTGCAACCTTCTTCCTGATGATTCTCCTATCGTTACGTTTAATTATTTTCTCAGTCAAATAAATCCGTCGTTTGCTCGGCGGTCTGCCTTTCCGTCTTGTCTTATCCGGATTGAGAACGGATGTACCCTCCAGCCCAGGATCAGCTCGTTGCATACGTTCCTTAAGCAACTCAAGTGCCTCAACCGCATGAAGATATATGTCGTGTGATACGAAAGCGGCCTGGGCGATCCAAACCGCACGACCCATTATGTCGTCATGGCGACGAAGCACTTCGTTCGCCGTCGTGCCATTTTGAAGGGAAAACATGTCTCGATAGCTCCTTCGGATGTCCTTCCTCTATCTGTTGACGATGTAAGACTCGGGGAGTAACGCGTTGGGACGTAGTCGTGCAATAACAACATAAACGTGACAACAAAGGAGAGCGACGTGATCAAACATTTTGCAATTGCATAACCACTTCACATTTCTAATTTGCACTGCGAATGTGTCCGCCTCATTGAACTCGTCCGTGATATCGTAGTACATCATCTTCCCAATTTCTAATTGCACCTTCTTGAAGACCCCCACCGTATACAACTCGCTCAATTGCCTCTCGAATGGATATTTAAAAATCAATTGCGGAGCCTTATGAAGACAATCGAAATTTGACTGAGCTTCCTTCTCATACTTGTGGCGGAGTGCGAGTTCGTATTGTTGAACGAACTGCTTAAGTGTCGTCCTAGATTTGAGGTACTTATCGAAGAAGGCGTTCATACTCTCACTTCTCTGGGTTGATGCCATTCTGGCGAAAAAACAATCTCATGCAAATGCAGGTACCCAGTACTCTCGAATTGCATAAATGGATCGGAGCCAACTATTGTCGTGGAACTCAAAATCATCGAGAAAACCCTGCCAATTACGCTCAAATTCAGCCAGAGTCTTGGAATCGAATACATAGATTTTGAGCTCAAACAACGTATGCTCCCGGTACTTCGTGGGCAGCTTCACAGGCGCTTTATTCATTATGTGTCATATACAAAATCTGTGCCGCGCTTCAGGGAACACAATCCTCACCGCCGCAGTTATGGCACCACATTGATTTGTTATGATCGTCGGGGGGCTTATATCTGCACATAACGTAAACCAGATAAAAACATATGGTAATACGGACAGACATAAAACGTAAACCGGGCAGACATAAAACGTAAACCGGACAGACATTAAACGTAAACCGGACAGTCAAATAACGTAATCCGGACATACATACAACGTAAACCGGACAGACATAACACGTAATCCGGACAGACAAATAACGTAAACCGGACAAACACAACACGTAATCCGGACAGACAAATAACGTAAACCGGACAGACGTAAAACGTAAACCGGACAGACAAATAATGTAAACCGGACAGACATAAAACGTAAACCGGGAAGACAAAAAACGTAAACCGGACAGACATTAAACGTAAACCGGATAGTCAAATAACGTAATCCGGACAGACATACAACGTAAACCGGACAGACATAACACGTCATCCGGACAGACAAATAACGTAAACCTGAAAGCCATAAAACGTAAACCGGACAGACAAAGTACGTACCGTTCATGCACGTCAACCATGTTTGGAACAACGAAATGTAATTTTGTGTTGTCTCGGAAGAGAGGAGTGCGCAACCGAGAAGGACGGACTGGTAATGGTGATTTACCCCCACAAATGGGGCAAAATGCATGTTGTACTTGTTGGTTATGTAGGTTGTGTCGAAACATATGGCATCTCCAAAGTAAGAGTACGCAGCTCGAGAACGACTGTCGGCCCAGAACACGTTTCGTAGTCTGCTTTCGTCGTCCATATCCATTACGTAAAAAAATTGGGAATCATTCTTCTGCATCCTGATGAAATAATCTTGGATAGCTTGGGCATCGCCTGGTCCCATCTTTAGGTTTGTAACCTCGTACACAACATTCCTGCAAAACACAATATTTATGACAAAGCAAAATGGGTAACGTCAACCTAGTTAAGTAGAAAACAAAACACCTTAGGTCCTGCTCGTTGAAAGACAATTTGTCATGACCTCCGGCTTTGACCACAAAAGATTGCATGGTCTTGGCGGTCGATATCCCAGCAGCATCATTGCACGAAATGTGTGCTCTGGCGGAATCCGGGACGGATCGTTTTTGTTGCAGGAAACGCATCTGGTCGTCCGACAGCATGACGTGGTTATGTTCGAGATCTACGTAGTTAATTACGTAGCCTCTGGATGGATTTCCGGAGACCCTGATCCGAGCAGTGCACTTGACCCTACTGGATAACTTATGTTTTGGTCTACCTTCACCTTGGTTTCCCGGAGCATTACCCTCCTTGGAGCAAGTAAGAGTGACCCGTATAACAACACCACGATCGTAATGAGATTGCTTTATCTTCACACCAAAACCACATGAATCGGCATATGTTGTGTAAAATGCTTTGACTTCTTCGAAGGAAGGAAAATACATCTTCTCTTGCGGGACGTTTGAGGCATGCGCCGGCTGTGAGGACACATTAAGGAGTGCCATTACAGTACAGCAAAAAAGGAGGAAGAAAAAAAAAGGAAGGGTTCATAGGATCCGAATACGGTAGCCAAAATATTTTGTATCTCCGTGAAGCGCCAAAAAAGAAGAAATGGAGGACGTGCTGATTTGAAGAGCATTAAATGCGATTGTGGACGTATCGGGAAAATAAAAGAAAAAGGCAACATTCCGGAGTAAGCAGTACACTTGTCCAGAATAAGTGTTCCAACTGTCCGGAATAAATAGTAACTGTGTCCGGAATAAGTTATGTGTTTTTCCGGAAAAAAAGAAAATGAGTGAAAAGAAAAATAGGTGACGTGACACGTTAATGGATGTTTAGTGTATCTCCGTTGAGCGCTAAAAGAAAATGTGATATCTCCGTAGATACGCATTTAATGCATCGGGAAGACAAATAAGAAAGACATCATTGCTCTGAGAAGCTCAATGTATATGCTGACTGGATGCTGAATGGAAAAAATTTCTCCGTCACGTCACTAGCGTCCGTGACGCGCGCGTCTACTAAACATTTTCCATTCTAAATTAAGGTTAATATTTTGGGACTCCCTTAAATATTTCCTGGATCCACCATAGAGATTTGAAGCGAAACTCGGTTGTTTGGGGACGAATGTTTGGTAACTTGTTATTTGAAGTGCTTGTAGATACTGTAATTTTGCACGAGGTGGTGTTTTTATATTTTTTTATAACCAATCTTTATTTGGTGTATGTCGTGCATTATTTTGCCTTTTATGATATAATATATACACATATAATAAAAAAACACATATATAACGACGTGAAGTTCGGTACGAGATGGGCGTACGGTCTACGGTGAAAGAAGTAGTCTACCGTTGCATGAGTGCCTCCATATGCATTGTTCTATCTCAATTTAAGTTGTAGACATTATTTGTCTATTTGAACAAATACAATGATTCGAAACGATTGATTTCAAATACTATTGTTTTTTATAAAGCTTTTGATGCCTTTATATAAATGAAGAGTGTCGTGAGTGCCTGAGTGGTGACCCACAAAACCCGGCCCTTTAAACATAATTCCAACGGCAGAAGGCGGATCCAAGTTTGTATCAAAGTCGGTATTGATACACGAACCCCGTCTCCTCGAACTTACGAATGCGTTTTTCAATCTCGCTCGTGCGTTCCTCCTCTATCTCAGCACGCTGTTGTGCTTCCTCCATCTCCCTCGCACAACGTTGGATTTCAAATATTATTTTTTAAACGTGTCATTTATAACGTATTGATTTCAAATCATATCAATTATCAATTTATCATGAAGAGTTTAGGATTTTATTTATTTTTTGGAAGGCACGAGAATCTTAAAGTATGAATTGGTGTATTGTATTCCTTTTTTGGCGCGGTGTTTGAGGACGAAAGAGCCACATTTTTCTCTGGTTGACGTTGGTGCGTAGTGTCGGGTGATGCAATTAACAGCCTGTTCAAAACAAAAAAAAATAGTGTAGGCCTGTAGGTGACGGGAGTCTTGTCGCAAGACGTAAAATCATGTTGGAAATATATATTTTTTTGTCAAAATACACCTCGATTAAAAATAATTTTCAAACTATACTCGCTGTCCTCACGTGATGATACGTGATTCACTGATTCCGACCAAACATCTGTGTGGTTTTCTTACGTTCCTGCAGTTGTGGTGCTGAGAACATCTATTAGGTTCCCGAAGGACGATTATTATACCCGAAGGCGATATGGCACCATTAGGTGCCCGTTGGAGACGACCAAGAACATTCAAGGGTAGTGCGAAGACGACGACACTTGATTTTTATCAGAATGAGCTGGACGTGCAGGAATTCGATGAGGTGATCTGGGACCCTTATGCACATTTGGATCTTAGTCAGTTACCACCACTATGTACGGAAGGTTCAGAGATCTGGACGAGCCATACTTGGTTTATAAATTTTGGTGAGGTGGTTATACATTGTCCAGACCAAGTGATGAGACAGTTCGGTCTACAACATCACATTCCAGAGCCGATGGAGAGACATGTAGTGAAATCGGCTCAAGGGAGGGCAGACGCTAATTTGTTGGCGGAAAATCACCGATTCATTCAGCATTGGTCGCATAGAAGAGATCATCTACAGTTTGAGTGACCAATCCTAGGTGTCACTCCTGAAGAGAGCACACGACTGTATATGGAATGGTACTGGAGCATCACTGTGCGTTGGATTGTTCATCACACATTGGCTCTGACTCATAACTTATACAAACCTCGAGCGGGTAGAGAGCGAGAGATGGTAATATTTAAACAATTACCACGTTTTAAAATTGTGTTTAGTGTTTGATAAACTGTTTAATTATCTGTGGGTGCACGAAGTTTATGAGTTCCACGAAGAACTTCATCAAATTCACGAGGCGATCAGATATCACAAGACAGACTCTTCGATGGTTGGAAAATTGAAGGAAAAAATGAAGGCTTGACTCATGTGTTTTGGTGCTGAAGAACTCACATTACATTTGAGTCAGGATCGCGTCGTTGAAGAAGAAGATCCACACACTCAAGAACACGTTGGCGGTCTGAGTCAGATACAAAGAATGCAGCACAATGAGGGAGACGCGGCAGGGGGAGAGGACGTGCTCAAGCATGTCCTAAAAGGAAGAAGAGATTGAGAGGTCACTTAAGATAGATATTTAGTTGTGTTAAACTTATTTGGTTGTTATTACACTACTTTTGGTTTTATGTTAAAATGTTAAATTCGTTCTTGTGGTTGTTTGTTGTTTAAAACGTTTGTTGTTTTGGTTTCATCGTAGTTGTTTGTGTTTTTTGGTTGAATTGTGTTTTGGTAATTAGAATGATTGTCTTTGTTGTCAAACAGGAAATAAAATTGTCTTTGTTGTCTTTATTGTGTTTGTTGTCAAACAAGAATTTTTTTGTCGAGTTCTTAAATTAAATGAACTTGCACTCACTCTTCAAGATAACTCGGCACTGAGGATGCCGAGTTCTCTTGATGTGAACTCGGCGTCACAAGTGTCGAGTTCACACCAATAGAACTTGGTATCCTCAGTGTCGAGTTGTCTTTGAAACACTGTTCCCTTGGGCCTTTAACTGTCTCATACAAGATCTGAGTTGCCAGGACAGTGTTTCAAATAGAACTCGGCATCGCCAATGCCGAGTTCTATTTGAAACATTGTTCTCCTGACAACTCACGTCGAGTGGAATATGAGAAGTGTTGTGTAGCATTTCATGTCTAATTGTGCATATATATTTTTCGAAATTTTATGCATAATAAGGATCAATTATAATTTTCTACGATTCATTTCATGCATGCATCAGTTTGTTTTAATAACTAGTTTCAAAAACTTATTAAAACAAACACAAGGGACTCCGAAATTCATACCTAGAAGTTCTCTAAAACTTCTTGATGTTTCAGAGACGTTGAGGAAGACGATTGTCGCTTCTCGTTGCGCCGGACGCCTCCGAGTGTTCACCGAAACCCTAAACAAGGTTGGAGAGAAAGGAGCTAGTCAATCAATCTCCAAACTAGCTTAGAATCTAGCTACAAACCCCTTCCTTAATCTCTGAGATTTCTCCTTCCAAAGACTTAGAATTTAAGAGAATTTTCGTGGCCTTTTGTGGTGAATTAGGAGAGAAAAAATTTAGCAAAACTTATGTCTTAATTAGGGAGAATAAAGACCTATTTATAGGCTTCAATCTTAATCTCAATCATGGTTATTCTTAAGTCATATTTTCTTGACATTTTCTCTCACAAACTAATTCCATAATGCATTACATGCATCCACAAAACGTTTGACCAAGTTTAGAGCGAATCCAACCATTGATCAAATTAATCTCTTAATTATCAAAGGCAGAAAATCGATCGTGGTTCGGTTTACCGAGTCACACGCGGTTAACCGAATATGTCACGATTGTTTTACCGAGTATTAGACGGATGACAGATTCTTAAGGAGAAAAATTCTCCTGAACCGATCGGACGAATTAGTGTCTAAAACCAAGTGCCATTCGGTTAACCGAAAATATCGGAAGTGGGCATTGCTCGGTCGACCGTTCCTGGTTCGGTACACCGTACCAGAGTTCCATGCACTTTGGTCAAGTTCGGTCAATCAACTCTGACCTTCCGTTCCACGTTCGGTGGACCGATCCACAGAACCTTCGGTCGACCGAACCATAAACGGATTACCGAACGTTTACCCGATTTTGCATTTTCAAATTTTGGATTTATTTCCAACAAAATTTGAACTTTTGGGGTTTAGCAAATTCACAACTTATGCAAAATATTATCCTATGCAATAATAAATTATTACACCCCATAATATATGCATCTCATATGAATTTATCATGATTCTAATTATGTTATATACAACATAATTGATTTTACTTGTTCACCACATGTGTCATATTTTCTATAAGAAACCCGACACATCATATGAACCAAAAATCAAGCTTCTTGTTTCCCGGTTTTTGCGGTGTGACCTATGGGAGGATCTAGACTAAGTTGACAGTGATATTAAGAGCTTAATATCACAAGCTATAAGCGGTATCTAGCTACACATTATAGCTCCCAATTAGTTAGATGTCTTAATTCCACTCGAACCAAAACCCGATCCATTTAGTGATAGAGTGCACCACTTGTATCCGTCCCTTGCCTCATGATATTAAGAATACACACAAAGCAGTATTGTGACTTAACTCTTGATCTCTTTAAGCTAGTTATAAATATGTGACTTAACTCAAATCACATTGTGCACATTATAACTTTGCTTTATCAAGGGCCCCACTAATATCATCACTCAATTAAGAGGGACAATGATAATTTTTTGACTAACTATCTTCTCCAACAAAAGTCATACTTAACCAACCAATGCCTGTGCAGTGTATTGCATCGATCTCATCTTGGAGGATATTGGCAAGCTGTTTTTGAAGACTATTGCTTTAGCTCGTAAAATCATCAAACATTTCAACAGCTCTGCCATGTTGTTGAAGAGGATGCGAATTGCCATTGAAGGGAACTTGCTACGCCCTGCTGTCACGAGATTTGTCACCGCCTTTCTGAGTTTGCAAAGGTTATTTCTGAAGAAAGACAAACTCCGAGCCTTTGTTGTTTCCCCAGAGTACAACGATCCTAATGCAAGTTGGATAAATAACAAGAAAAAGAAGGAGATCTCTACTGAAGTTGCCGAGACCATTCTACAAAGTGGTTTCTGGACCAACATCGTGAAGGCACTGAAGGGCTCACAACCTATGGTCCAGGTTCTTAGACTTGTTGACGACGATGAGAAACCACCGATGGGATATCTGTGTGACGCAATGGAGAAAGCCAAAGAACAAATCATGAGGAACTTTGACCGAAACCCGAGGTTGTACAAGCAAGTCATCGACCTCATCGACACCAGGTGGGGTCCAGAGAAGATGATGTCCTCACCGCTACACTCAGCTGGTTTCTTACTCAACCCTGGTACCTTCTTCTCCGTCCTGCCTCAGGATCGAAATGTAGCTTTCAATGAGCATATGCCTGGATTCATGGATGTCGTAGAGCGGCTCGTTCCCACTCCTGTAGAACAAGACAAGATTTGCGGTCTACTTGATTGTTACAAGAACTTCCTCGGAATTTCTCGAGGGATATGGTCGTCAGACAAAGGTCGGAAAGAAGACCTATAGATTGGTGGCAATCGTATGGCGCAGACATGGGAGAGACCGCATTACAGAGGTTAGCCCTGAGGGTGTTGGGATTGACATGTCAGGTTGTGAGCAGAATTGGAGTGTCTTCAAGCAGTTACACTCAACGAGAAGGAACAGGTTCGCTGTGAAGAAGATGAATGACTTGGTGTATGTTAACTACAACCAAAAGTTAAGGCAAAGGTTTCAGCAAAGGATGGAGAAGCCTGGATTTTATGACCCCATCAGGGTGGACTACGATCTCTTCGACGAGCATCCATGGTTGGTAGAAACTGAAGATCCAGTCTTCGCTGGAGAGGAGCTTACATGGGCCGATGCCGAGGAAGCAGCTTTGGGACATTCTTCTTCACGGAGACGCTTTGCTCGATCCATGTCCACTGCATCTGACGCGCGGTGTTCTACTGCATCTGACGCGCCATTATTAGGTCGTGGCATGGATGATGCCATCGTTCACATCAGTTCTCGAGATCCAGGTGCATCGAGTTCTCAACCACCGATGGACATCGACGAGCAATATGTCCAATCCGACGATGAAGAAACTGAAGAAGATGATGTCTACGTCGACAATCCGAACGAGAACGACTTCGACGACTCTGATGGTGGTGGAGGATATGATATGGTTCCCAGTTGGACATTAGATCAATGTGTCCAATGGAATTAGTTAGTTACCTTGTAATTCTAATTTCTCTCTTACCTGCTATTGTATGAACTTTGAGTTACCTTTGTAATCGTACTACTAAGCAATAAATTGTATACCTAAGTGTTTAGGTGGGTAGATGGGGTGCCTAGTGAGGCCTTAGTCGAGGAACTATGTGTCTTTTCGAAGCCTAAACATGTATGGTATTTTTAGAAAATATTTGTGCACTTTTTCTTATTTTTCCCGATTTTTCCTGATTTTTATCTATTTTATAAAAATTAATTGAATTAAAAATTAAAAAAAATTACCACCCATAAGTGGCCGGTCGCACAACCGCCTAGGCGAACGCCTAGGCGACCGGACGCCTCCGGTCGCCTAGGCGGTACCTGAACATTGCTCAAATGTAATATTGTAACCTAAACCATTGATATAAATAAATTAAAATCAATCTCTCGTGATCAAGAGATTGAAGATAATTTTCCTTTCACTCTTCGTACGTTCACCACCTCTCCAAGAATTCTAGTTTAACATGGTATCAAGAGTAGACCGAGCTTAATGGCCCACTTCTTTCTTTCTTATTTGTAGGATTTCATGTTTAATTGTGCATATATATTTTTCGAAATTTTATGTATAATAAGGATCAATTACAATTTTCTATCATTTATTTCATGCATGCATCGGTTTGTTTTAATAACTAGTTTCAAAAACTTATTAAAACAAACACAAGGGACTCCGAAATTCATACCTAGAAGTTCTCTAAAACTTCTTGATGTTCCAGAGACGTTGAGAAAGACGATCGTCGCTTCTCGTTGCGCCGGATGCCTCCGAGTGTTCACCGAAACCCTAAACCCTTGGAAAGAAAGGAGCTAGCCAATCAATCTCCAAACTAGCTTAGAATCTAGCTACAAACCTCTTCCTTAATCTCTGAGATTTCTGCTTCCAAAGACTTAGAAAACTAAGAGAATTTTCGTGCCTTTTTGTGGTGAATTAGGAGAGAAAATAATTAGAAAAACATCTAACTTAATTAAGGAGAATAATGACCTATTTATAGGCTCCAATCTTAATCTCAATCATGGCTATTCTTAAGCCATGTTTACTTGACATTTTTTCTCACAAACTAATTCCATAATTCATTACATGTATCCACAAAACGTTTGACCAAGTTTAGAGCTAATCCAACCATTGATCAAATTAATCTCTTAATTATCAAAGGCAGAAAATCGATCGCGGTTCGGTTTACCGAGTCCCACTCGGTTAACCGAATATGTTACGATTGTTTAACCGAGTATTAGACGGATGACCGATTCTTAAGGATAAAAATTCTCCTTAACCGATCGGACGAATTCGCGTCTAAAACCGAGTGCCAACTATGACTATCCGTTCCACGTTCGGTTGACTGATCCACAGATCCTTCGGTCGACCGAACCATAACGGATTACCTAACTTTTACCCGATTTTGCCTTTTCAAATTTTGGATTTATTTCCAACAAAATTTGAACTTTTGGGGTTTTAGCAAATTCACAACTTATGCAATATATTATCTTATGCAATAATAAATTATTGCATCCCATAATATATGCATCTCATATGAATTTATCATGATTCTAATTATGTTATATACAACATAATTGATTTTACTTGTTAACCACATGTGTCATATTTTCTATAAGAAACCCGACACATCATATGAACCAAAAATCAAGCTTCTTGTTTCCCGGTTTTTGCGGTGTGACCTATGGTAGGATCTAGACTAAGTTGACAGTGATATTTAGAACTTAATATCACAAGCTATAAGCGGTATCTAGCTACACATTATAGCTCTCAATTAGTTAGATGTTTTAATTCCACTCGAACCAAAACCCGATCCATTTAGTGATGGAGTGCACCACTTGTGTCCGTCACTTGCCTCATGATATTAAGAATACACACAAAGTAGTATTGTGTCATCTTTGTATTAGTATTCATTTCTTGATCTCTTTAAGCTAGTTATAAATATGTGACTTAACTCAAATCACATTGTGCACATTATAACTTTGCTTTATCAAGGGGTCCACTAATATCATCACTCAATTAAGAGGGGCAATGATAATCTTTTGACTAACTATCTTCTCCAACAAAAGTCATACTTAACCAACCAATGCCTTTACACTACTTTCATCGATAGCTCAAGACACTAGTCTAATTAAGCAATTATTAAGTGATCGGATATAAGTCTCATATCAAAGGACCAAAGACACAATAAAACATTTATGACACTATAAAACACAATTCTATAATGCTTTACTTATTAGGTCTATTTAGTATACAAAAGTAATATTTTCCTCTTTTGCGTACCCGTGTTGTCACTCACTTGTAGTGCTACAATGATCAATGACCAACACGACAATCTTAACTCGGTAATTAATGTTCCATGTTAATTACCATGATTGCGAATATCTTTTGTTTTATGTAAACCAATATCTTTTAGAGCTCTACGGTTAAGGACCAAGAGTCTCTTCCTTAACATTTCTAAAAGACGAATAACATAAACAAGGAACAAAATGATTTCTCATTCAATTCATAATAATTGACATTTAAAAGTAAAACTTTTAGAACACATTCCCTTCATGTTGGGCAATAAAAAACCAAAGAGAACTCGACACTGGTGATGTCGAGTTCTGCTAAAGAGAACTCCGCATCACCCGTGCCGAGTTTTCCCAAGTAGAACTCGGCATTGCCCGTGCCGAGTTCTCCCAAGCAGAACTCGGCATCGCCCCTACTGAGGTCTTCAAAGGAGAACTCGACACTGGTGATGTCGAGTTCTTCCAGGAGAATTCAACACTGGTGATGTCGAGTACTTCTAAGGAGAACTCGGCACAGGTGATGCCGAGTTCTCTATGCACTAAAAAACAAACTCGCTGCCACCACGTGTCGCAACATGGTGGCAGCGAGTCTTGTTTGAAAAATAATTTTAATTGAGGTCTATTTTGGCAAAAATAATTTTATTTTTTTTTATTTTGAATAATTTTCCTTAGAGTTATGTCAATCAGAACTATGTCTTGCTCATTTCAGTTCGATGTCACGTCTTTAGGTTTTGGAATTGGTCAAGCAGAGTAATGATTCTTGACTCCCTCCATGTGCGTTTCTACTTTGAACTTCAACCTAAGGCCATCCACTGTGGGGGAGGGTATCCGCCGACGACCTTCCCAGGTTGGTCGTGGGGAGTAAAGCTCGGTCGTGCGTCGACCAGGTTGCTGGAACGACCTGGTCATCCACTCGGTCGTGCAATATCTTTTTTTGTTTTTGGTTTTGTTTTTGAGTTATTTTATTCAATAAAAAAACAAATTTTCTTATCCAGAATAATTATTATTTACAACTAAATTAAAACAAAAAAGATGAGGTTGTCAAGTCCGTGGGGTGTGCACTTATTCAACTCATTTTTAGAAGTCCATTTAGGAAAAAATTAAAAACAAAATTTAATTTTTTTTAAAAAATAAAAACAATTAGAAAACATATTTTTTAAAAAGAAGATTTCAAAAACAGATTAAAAATGATAAAAAAATAACAATACAAGATTTATTGGTATTTTGATTTTGCACAACACTCCCAAGGATGAGTGTTTTGCACAACACTAGGAGGCAGTGCGTAAAGACGTAGAACGTGTGTTTGAAGTGTTGTAGGCACAATGGGCAACCTTAAGGAAGTAATCTCTTGCGTAGAATGCTGATCTCCTAAACAAAATAATAATTACGTGCATCATAATGCACAACATGATCGGGGAGGACGAGCGTGACTCATATTCCATGATTTATGATACAACCAAGTTTGAGCATGTTCGCGACATAGCGAGTCTGGGACCAATGTCTTACTCCACTGCACTGGTTCTTGACATTGCCAACTACATGGTGAACAGAGGTCGCGTTCGTGATAAAACTCAACATCTAGTGCTAATGACATATTTGATCGAGAACTGACAGCGATTCAGCTGTAGTGACGTTTAAATGTGTTTTATTAGTATGTATTGTAGGTATTTTTTGTCGTTTAATATTTGATTTATGTCATGTGTTATTTGGTTTATCGTCTCGGGTAATGTAGCTAACGTTTGTTTAATGTAATGTAATATTTGCTTTATTAATATTAATGATATTTAGTATTTGCTAATCATTGATGATTAAAAAAATGCAATTTGGAAATACGAGATATATTAGTATTTTGGTTTTTCCAAATAAATTATTAATGTTTTTGATATATATAAATGATTTTGAAATAGAATAAAATTTGATAAAGAAATTAATGATATAGAGGAAAGAAAGTTCGGTGACCTAAGTCATGGTGAATAGTGAAAGAGAAAGATGATGTTAGTCATGATGACGTGGCAGAAAGAGAAAAGAAAAAAGAGTGCGTAGATGACCTAAGTCATGATTGTGGATGACAAGAAGATTTTAAAGCTTTTGGAATTTTAAATTTGTTACGGATTGGCCACTGTCGGTTGCCAATTTAGTCGAAACTCATTTCCTCTGCAATGGGCTGAGATTGGTTCCGCATGCGACAAGAAGAGAATCTTGGAGGTATGTCATGCAACTTGCAAAATAAGAAGTGCTGAGATTGGTTCGGCAAGGCAAATACGGAATTTTGTCAACTTAAAGATTCTCTAGATTGAAAAAGAATTGAACTGCTATTCATCGTCGGAAAACTAATTAAATCATTCGTACAGATTACCATTTTGCCTTTCTCTCATTTCTACTGCTATAACGCGACATTTTACCCCTCCTATCATACATCTCTCTTCATCTTCCTCTTATAATCATAAAAAATAATATTTTGGAGGTCAGTAATGAGGCAACAGATGCCCCGATGTACTCAAATATGGTAAAATATCCAACATCTTTTTAATAAAAAATAAAAAAGCAGACGTTCGCCAGATCCGCCCCTACCATTGGGAACGGGCGGGGCAATCTGGGGGGCACGTGGCCCCCTGGATTAGTTTAATTTTTTTATATTTTAAAAATGTTTTAAAAATTATTTGAAATCGTTTTTTCAAAAAAAATAAAAAAATATTTTTATATGTTTATACTTTTTATTTAATATTTTTTGCATTTATGCATTGAAAAGACTTATGCATTGAAAAGAAAAGAAAAGAAAATACGTGATTATTGCTTTTAACTTATGCATTGAAAAGAAAAGAAAATTTTGGATATTATACCATATTATTCTGGTGGTGAAATACTAGTTTCAATAATATTTGATGTATTTTTTTCATATTATGCCAAATAAATTTTCGATGTTATTTCGTTTCATTACATCTGAAAATATTATGGTTATTCATTACAACACATGTAACTTATTTATGCAATTATATAAATGATATAATGTAGTATATTGCAACAAAATTTGAGTTTCCACATTATGAAAGTAATTATTTACCATATGTCACGATATTGTTGAAAAAGAAGGATTTCAACCTCGAAGGTAAAAACTATAATCTTCATGAGGTGCAAGTATATAATGATATCAAGATTGTATACTCATTTGAATAGGGTTATGTGATGCATTGCATACATTGCATCATATGTCTTTCATTTAGATTACTTTTACATCAATAAATGCTACTAAGGTATGTGTTTAGTCTTATTTACAGAATACAGGGACCTGAATGCAATTTACCCACATCCCGAGCATAAACGCGTGGAAAAGACTCATTTCTATCATAAAGACCAAGTTCAAGATTATCGGGTTACGAATGGAAATGTATCCAAGCATAAAAGCATTCAAGTCCTAATTGCAAAAAGAACAAGGACTTAAAGCACAAAAGTAGCCGGGGACTTAATTGCAAAAAGACAAGGACCTAATTGCAAATCACGAGTAGCTTTTATTATCTTGGAGAAAATCTAAAGAAAAATCAATGTGGATCTTCAAATATATAAAAGAATTAATCCGGAGCTCAAAAGAATGGAAATAATCAATCCAGACGCGTAAAGGAGGATCAAATCATACCATAAACATTCAACCAAAATCTGGACCAAATCAGAGCATGATGTGCGGCGATTCCGCCGCATATCACACATACCATGCGGCGATTCCGCCGCCCCCTAGTTGATCCGTGTGCTCCAATTTTGTCCAGTCGTGTCTGGACACGTGTACTCTCCAATTCTATACTTAGGTCTCTTGTAACAACTATAAATAGACCCGAGAACGATGTTAGAAGGGTCCTTAGTCTTTGGTGGTAGTTTTTATTTTTAATCTTAGTTTTGTATTCTTCCTTTTCATTAATAAAATTCTCTCTTTTATTTCTTACTTTTAGTTTTCTTTTGTAATGTCTCAAGGACCCCTTCTTCCTCCCTCTATGAGTTTCTAACTCCTTCCAAAGGGTGGAGGTGACGGCTTTAGGGTGAAGAGAAGACGAATGAATGTTATTATTTTAAGTTCGTATTAGTCTATTTTGATTACTTGAGTTTATGTTAAATCATTTATCATGTAATGCTTCATAACTAATATGATTTATTATAAGTTTCTGAATTCTCTAATCTAAACCTTAAATCTAAACCTCCACCCGACGGAATTCACCTCTTTGTTCTTGTTTTAATTTTAATTGTTCTTGTTCTTGCTTTAGATAATTAAAACTCAAAAATCTCAAAACCCAATTATTTCTTCTCTCCTTCTTCCCCTTAATCGGAAATCACACTAATAACAGAATCTCTCCCTCCTTGTGTTCGACCCGTATTTGCCACGTCTTCATTGACACCGTGCACTTGCGGTATAAATTTAATTCTCATCATTATGAAAATGTATAACAATCCATGAAGGATTCTTATGAGCATCAAAATGATGTGTCAATGTCAAAGTTGCGTAAATGGTAAATCCATCAAACTCATTCCCAAATGTAACTCTACGGCCAGAAGACTATAGAGAGTTGAGATGTAAAAGGAAAATCTTTTATCCATTTTAAAAGTTAAGGACCTGATACTCGAGTAGTAGTATGGAGTCCAAAAATAGCAATAATTGATTTGCTTCATTCCCTGAAGTGAATGTATGAGCGCGTGAAAAATCTGATAAAAATCTAGTACAATCATTTTTGCAACCATGATTGTGGATGTGAATGTGGATGAGATAAACGAAAAATAATTGATGTCCTGATGGTATATAAATTCGACAATCAAAATGGATTGTCAAAGTAACCCTCCATAATAACACATATATTCTAGTTATGTGTGTTTTATTTGATATTTTGTATAAGTAATATATATACTATATTTAGTAGATATACATAACCATATGCTGAAATATCAATATGACAAATGAGCATTATATACCATGATACAAATTTTATTTAATATTCTTGAGGTTCGTTCAATTATCATATTTATTATCTTTAAGCTTTTGATTTAGTTGTTATTTTTGTTGAAACTATATATTTTATATTGGTTAGTGCTCTCATTAGTCAAATATATTTCCATACTTTTGATTTTTATTCACTCACGATGAGATTCTTCTAGATATTAACAATACACATGCATATGTTACTAGCATATCGATATTCAACATTTTATGTTTGTCATGACTATTTATGCATATCATTATAATGACTTTTATTGTTTAATAGCAAATATAATATTTGCATTTATTGTCTTAAAAGGACAAAATAAACATGCATATGGTAATATGTTGATATGCATAATTTCTTTCTAAAAGACTTATATCAAGCTACATTGAAATTAATTGATCTTGATATGATTTAATGCATGGTTTTTATTTTGATTATATTTTGTCATTGGAAAAACCTTTTCATTTATTTTTTAATAGTTGTATAAATAATTTATCTGCAATAAATATTTTATTTGGCTTGAAATGAATAGTATGAATATTCTTCAGTCTCATATTTGATTGTAGATCAGGAAAGATGATTTATGTATCTTGTATAGTGTTGTCATGCAAACTATATTAAGAGATGAGTATTTCTCTAATTTGATAATGAGAAAAGTCAAATCATTATTGTACAAGGTCGTACAAATTTAGTAGAAAGCTCCAAATAGTCATATCTACTGTTACACGTGGAATTATCTTGGCTTTAAATGATGCATTTTATATATTATGTCTCAAGCAACTTATTAAATATCAAATCGCCAGAATGACTTGTATTGAGACTACAATTGAAGTAACGAAGAATATTTTGATATTACTGCAATCATGTCAGGCAAAAAAATACTATTGAAAAAATTACCCGACTTTTGAACGATGTGTCATTGCACACGTAGTGGCTTGGTCAAAAGACATGCACCGGTGAATCAAATGAATATTGATTCTAATAACATATGGTATAACCAATTGGGTCAATGAGGACATATATCATGACAAATATGCTGCTGAAATTTCATATGACCATCCACTGAAGAATGAGAAGATTCTTCAACTAAGTAGGTATCCACGAGCTTTATCTTTTCGTGAGATGAGATAACTTGTGTTATGCATTACTTGTGATTGAAAGTCATAAGCATAAGTTATTGCAAAATCACAATATGTGTTATCGTATTTTGGATCATGTGCCCGAAGCACACATTACAAAGCATAGATTTATAAAATATCTTTGAATATGGATCATTATGAGATCTTAAAATTTATACATGATACATTAATGCGCATACCTGTTGATATTATTCATAATATTTTTTATGTTATATACATCATGTCATGAATGTTTTCCTATTTTACTTGTACGATATTGAATGAAATATTTCTCATTTGCGATTAAGAGATTACCACCTCCAAAATTTAGTGGCTTCAAATTAAATTAGACATTTCAACATGATTCATATTCCTGATAATATTAAAATACTTGAAGCCCCTGAAGGGCGATATATTTTATTGTCCAGACCAACATTTATATATATAGACATATTTTTTGGCATTAGGGGGAGAAAGCGAGAAGCTTAAAGAATGCCAAGAAAATGTATTATATTGAACCTGAAGTTCATAAGAGAATATACATACAAGTATCGTTGAACATGAAGTTCAAAAATCATTAACTTGTAATATCTAGCAAATAATTGTCATACATTTTTATTAATCACAAAGAGTGACTATGTCTTGTATTACTAGACATAAAGTGCATAATATAAAGTGAAGATCTCCACATGATAAAATATATTTGAGCTCAACCAACTCCAGAAGCGTGAACTATAACATATATTATTTGTGGAAATGAAAATAAAAGTTAGTTACTCATTACACATCCTGGAGAGTGTATTCCTGAAGGATGTAAACCCGGTAAAATAAAAGCAGCTGCTGGCAAATGTAATAATTGTGGGAATACATAATGGTCAAATCCTAATATTTTGGGAAACGACGAGGATTTGATTATTATAAAAGAGTCAATCAACTACGTTGATACGAGAGAGAAACATAAAAAGTTTATCGTCGACGACTAATTCGCCTTCTTAGAGCATGCTAATTCAAGAGAAAATCTGGATTCAGAACCTATAATATTATAAGAATGCCAGAAGCATTCGTATTTGAAATGAATAAAAAAGGCAAACAATATAGAACTAGACTCGCTTATTGGACATGTAGTCCCTATTTTTGAAGAATGTGAATAGAATCACATTACAATAACATGGTACATTATAAAGCGAGTATCGACACAAGGGTTTTTCGCAAGGCCCAACATCCATTATGATATTACTAATTCTCTCAAATTGTATAATATTACGTTATGTTACTTGATCAGTATGACATAAATATTGATAAGCATACGAGATATGCTGCAAATTTGTTTAAGTCACTTGATATTTATATATATAAGAGTCCTTGGAGGACCAAATTGCCCAAGGCAAATCAAAATGAAGAGATGTGATATAATTATGAAAAGATCATCATATGAACAAACAAAGAGAATGTGCATATCATCTCGAAGAATGATATGAGAGGAACTCTTGAAGAGATTAAACACGTACTCGTGGAATATTTGAATTTTGAAATAAATGACTGGAGAAAGGTCAACTATTTTTCGACCTGCAGTTTGAACATTCTCCAGAAGAGAATTGTTACAATTATACAAATGTATAAAGATATATTATACAAAGTAGTTCACCTGGAAACACATTAAGAAAGATTGTCTGTACTATGTAAACAAAGTTCCAGTTATATATATGAGATAAAAAATTACTTCAATGATGCTTCCTATATCTACAATGCAGAACAACAAATTACAAACTATTTTATGATATTGTAGAGACGTTGCAATTTTTATGCAAGTTGGTGAACTACGTATCAGGGGAGCAGATTTCTAATTATCATTACTGAAGTATGATTATCCTTGAAGGATAAAGCCTAGAAGGGCTATAGTTGTACTCTTTTTTTCCTTTAACAAGTTTTTGTCCCACAGGATTTTACTTGGTAATGTTTTTAACGAGATAACTTGTGCAATTGTGTTAGCGTAGGTCATGCACTCTTTTTCCCTAAGTTATTTTCCTACTGGGTTTTGTAGCAAGGTTTTTAACGAGACATGAACATAACATCATATTATTTAAGAGAGTTTGTAAATGTATATTAAATTGAGGGGAAGAATTATACGCTCTGCACTCTTTTTCCTTCACCTAGTTTTTGTCCCACAGAGTTTTACTTGACAAAAATTTTAACAAGATGGACCAAAAATCGGATAAGAAACGGTGATCATCCAAGGGGAAGTGTTATGAAAATATACATATGATGAATGATTCACCTTCCAACCTCTTCATTACTTATTGTAACATCTCTTGTATTTACATCTATATTTACATTTCAATTAGTATAGACTATGAATGATTGTAACTTATTCACACATCTGTAAGGTTGTGCAATGTTTTGAAACATGGTGAATGAAAAGTGACTACCATTCTCCCTCAAATCTCCATGTCTCTTCATTTTACAACAGTATTGAAATAGTTCACGTCTAATGGTACAACTATCCGATTTCAATAATCCAAGACATGTCTTGAAAAGATACTATAGTAGAATAGCAATATATATGTGCATGATTGTGTGCCAAACAATGTTCAGGGGACTATGGATTTCAAATTAGGGATTATGTTTGTAATGGGTAGGAAGAAAGTGAAAGGGGGAGTTTTACGATAGAACTTTTAGAATAGACTGCGGACAAGGGCAAACGGGGATTATACATCAAATTTAACACCACCTTGCACCCTTCCGTAACATATATAGTTCAGGGGCTAAATTGGTGTAAATAAGTTTTTTTAAAGTCATTTAGTGTATAGATCAAAAATATCCTTGGTACGAGCTAGAGCATGATACAAAAGTCTACAAAACAAAGAAGTTAACCCTATTTTAGGAGTCTAACAAACCCAAGTAGCAAAGCAACAAAAGAGTCAAACAATTCAAATTAAGTAAGTGAAGGCAAGTCTTCAATCCAGCTAAGTGTGAATTCTTCCTCAACGGTTGGAGGAGAGAGAGAGACATGGTCCCTGTTCGGAGAGCCCAACTGACCCGAAGCAACAAGCACTAGTCTGGGTCCAATAATACACTTGGAGAGGTCCATCGCAGCCACAACCTCGTCATTAGCAACATGTGAGTTGTGGTTTCTCATTGTCACTTTTGTCGCTCAAGGAGGGGCCACCGAGGTGTCAAGATCCATCGGGATACGGGCAGCTGAGGGTGCCTAAAAAACCAGAGTCCTGTCCTTTTTCACTCCCGTGGATTGGGCTAAGGGTTCTCCATGTCTCTCGAGGGTGTCTATCCAAAGCTCAAAAAGAACAAAACAAGATGTAATAATTAAATTATGAATTGACCCATATTTCCTAAAGCATCGATTATTCCTTTCAAGACAAAGAGAGCAAAGAAAAGCGTTGATTAAAGTGAACCAATCAAAAGTTCCTATATCGAGTCGATTTTGAACCTTACTTTGAAAAGATCGATTATTCCATCGAGCTACATTTAGATCGAGCAAGGTTATTTTATCCCATAACGTATTATCCAATTCACATTCAAAATATAAGTGGTCAATAGTTTCTATTACTTTGTTACACATTAAACACGTTGGGTTAACTTTTAAGCCTCTATTTATTAAGTTGTCACGAGTGAGTATCCTATTCTCGGCCATGAGCCAATTAAAAACCTCAACTTTCATGGGGTAATGAGTCTTCTAGATTTGTTTCATAAGTGGATATCTGATTCCACCATCAGTAAGGAAGTGATAGAAATTTATGGTAGTAAAACTTCATTTAATTGTGAAATGTCATTTCCTAGTATCTTCATGATCTTTGGGTGAGAATTTCAGAAGAGCGTGGTATAGCCTCATAACTTGGTTATTGTTTAGGGTTGTTTTGAATCTGGTTTGGAACCATTCTGGTTGGGAAGGAAATTCCCCAAAGAAGTTGGAAACAATGATGAATTTATGTTTGGAGATGTAAAGGAGATCAATCCAAGAGTCACAAAGTAGTTGGTTATCTAGGCATTTATCCCACCAAAAGAGAGTTGATGTTCCATTTCCTATTTCCACTGTGCTAAACCGACAAAGGTTGGGATCTATTTTACAAGATCGTTAAAAAACATCGAAAGTTTTCGTTCGTTATTCGGGAATAATTCAATGTCCTTATATTTTACCAAAACGATATCGTGGCAGATTCTTTTTTTGTTGGTAATGATTTCCCAAAGTTTCTTAATTTGAAGGTTGAGCCTATGGGCTTTAAGATCGAGTATTCCTAGTCCACCAAAAAACATTGGTCGGCATACTCGTCCCCATCGGATTAGATTTTTTGTCTTAGTGTTGTCAATGTTGTTGTTCCAAAGAAAATTCTTTTGTATTTGGTCTATTTTTTCTATTATGTCGACCGGTAGTTTCTTGAAACTCATTTGGTATGAGATCAGGGTGTGGGAATAGAATTAATCATCGTAATTCTACCTCCTAAAGAAAGTTGTTTGTTTTCCCAGTTGTCGACTTTTTTCCATTTTTGTTATGATCGGTTGCCATGAAGTGGTTGGTCCTGGTTTATGTGCAAGGGGAATGCCTAGATAGTCGAAGGGCAGAGTGCCTTGGTTACGGTGGATTTGGTTGAGGAATTTCTTAGTTTTCGCAATATTAGGACAAAGAATTTCTATGTTTCTACAAAAGTTTGTGAATGACTCGTATGATTCTCATTGCAATACATAGATATCATTTCTTAAATTTTCTCCATCCTTACCAAAGTTGAGGTGCGGTATTGATACAGAAGGATAGTTGAGGGGGATAAAGTGTAATTAAGCCTAAACCAAAAGGCAACGGTCCACAAGTTTGTCTGAGTTTGTAAACGAAGATTAGTCTGCTCTGTGAAGGAATTACCAGATCTTTGCAACCATAAGATCTGAGATTCCTTTGCGCCAGTACTGGAAACCTTATCGGAATAGCTGGAGCAAGCCCAACTCCGATTTTCCGACCAACACTTCCACGACGGTTGTTTTGTTAATGTGCATGATTGTGTGCTTCTAAAGGTAACACGACAACCACATTAAGAATAAGTTGAGGTGGTCCAGTGGTGGACGACCATTGAATGGGCTACAAGCATATTTGCTTCTAGCGGGTGGGGCACGACGGGAAAAGTTAAAACGAAACGAAGCATGGATCCTTCAGTACAAGAGCAAAGACATAGAAACAATTTTTCAAAGCTGGCGTTAAAAGATAAAGATCACTTCACTAAAGAAGGCTTTCTCTCTGATGAGAAGACTGTGGATGGGGCAGTACCGGGCCCAATCAATGAAGAGACATGTACCAAACACTTTGAGAAACCTGGTTTTGCCTAATTTGGGGTTTTTTTTCCTTTTGGTTTTCCTTAGTTTTTGGAATATGGGGTGCAATTTTCCTTCTGTGATGCAAGTTTTTTTTATCTGGCCCATTAAAGCCCATTCAGGGCGTTAATGTAATAACACTGGGTTTTGTAACTCAATCTTGTGAAATAAAATTTAACATGGAGTAGGGACGGGTAGAGGGGCTGGTTGGGGAGACACTGGATCTCAATGATATGATCATATTTCTGAAAAGAAATTTTTACTCTAATGTGCTTTGATAAAAAAAGCGATTATGGGCTATGGACCTATGTTGGGTTATCCTTGTAGTAGATACTGCGTGCTGACCAGAAAGAGTTTTGGGCTTCGTTAGGGCTTCGTTAGTTTTTAGATGTTGGAGTTGCTATGCCTCGGCCTTATGATAGTGTTTCATTTCCAAGCAACAATGTGTTATACTGTTATGTGGGCACACGACTCAAATTTGTTGCAAATTTCGTTTTGTAATATACTTGGTGGAAGGTGACAATTTCTTTTTCTTGCAAAAATAAATAAATATTGTTCAAATTTTACAGTAGATGTTTTAACATTAATAAATTAATTAGTTAATACTTTTAAGAATATTGAATCCCTACTAATTATATTATTATTATCCAGAAAAAAAATCGGGAGAGGGAGGCCAAGGGTGGTCGAAAACGTTTCAAAATTTCAAGGAGGTTGAGATCCAAAAAGATCTATTATTTAGACTAAAAAGGGAAAGTTATAATTATTTTGCTATAAATGAGATACTAATAGTTCAAACAAAATGCTTGCAAGTTAATCTTATTGAAGTCTTCTTGGAATTCGAACTTCAAGTTTATTCTATATATTTTTTATTTTTAATATAATTGAAAATTCAAACCGTAGGTTTCCAACCATGACGCAAGTTATTCATGGAGGTCAAAAATCGTAAAATTCGATAATCATTTGATATAATATCAAGAGTCCGGCAAATATAGTGTATTAAATTTTATTTTTGTTTTGACATGTTGAAAACGTACATCTAATTTTATGATTTTCAACATGCATTGATAACTTACTTCATTTATCAAAATGTGCGTTTTTTATTTTCAATTATTGAAATGAGGTATATTAAAAAAATGATGAAAATCCCGATCCCTCAGATTTAGTTTTGTAAATAAGGTGAACCTGAATTTTAATATACCAAGACGAAGTCACCATAAACAAATATTGCGTGTTATTTTTCACGTTCATGCATTAGACCTGGGTGTCGGGATGGGATGGCCAAGCACAGGTCGTGGCACGACACTGTTCCAATGGCTCTTAAAGTCGTTGGAATGCTGACGTCAGCTCCAACGACTCTTAGAGCCGTTGGGTTTTAAAAAAAATCCAAAACTACCTCTCTCGTATCCTATATAAACCCCCAACCCCTCTCATTTTTTTCACACAATTCTCTCCAACTCTCTTCCAATCTTATCTAATATTCTCTAATTATTTTGATTTTGGTGGATACGGGTCGAGTTTGAGCGAAAGCGTGAATCCTAAAGATACAAGCAGACCGCTGATTTGCGATTCCGCTCTTCATTTTCCAGGCTTTTCTAATCTTTCTAGTTAATCATGACGTTATCTTTTATGAAAAAAATTAAGTTTTTCTTTGCATATTTAGTAATTTACATGGCTTCAACATCAGATCTGAAGATAATGATACCGTACAACTCCTTCCTCATATACCACCCTAAATAACTACTACCAGTTTTAGGAAAAAAAACTAGCCGAGTATGGAAAAAGATTTTCAAGAAGGTAGAGATCAAAACGGTAAAGTAATTGCTAATTGTAAATATTGTGGTAATGTATATTCAAGTAAGTCAAGTGGGAGAACCAGTCATTTAGGTAGACATTTAAAAGTATGCAAAGTTAAGGCATTTAAATGTATGTAAAGGTAGACATTTAGGTAGACATTTAAAAGTATTTAAAAGTATGTAAAGTTTTTTTTTGAAATGAATAACAAGGTAGCATTAACTAATGATGTTTGGATCGGTTCAAATAATTATCCTTATTGTTGCTTAACTACTCATTATCTAGATGATTCGTGGTTGTTAAATAATAAAAATTTCTTTTTACCTATATTGCATCAACACACTACTAAGATTATATTTGATCACATTAAAGATGTCATCGTAGCTAATTCTTTTGAAAATAAAATTTGTGCAACTGTATTTGATAATGCTACTAATAACAGTGCAGCAATAAGAATGCTTATAAGTTATTGTAAGTCATCTTTAGATGGTTCATTTTTTCATATCAGATGTGTTAGTCATACTTTGAACTTGGTAGTACGAGATGAATTTAATTAATTATACCATATCTAGGAAATATTAGGAATACAATTGTCTTTGTAGGTTGTAGTACATCTAGATATCAGGAATTTAGATAATTTTGTGTATATAATGATGTTAAACTTAGGAAATTTAAATTAGATGTCCCACATAGATGAAATTTTACCTATGAAATGTAAAAATCTTGTGCGGATAATCATCTTGCAATTCAAATATTATACAATGAAAAACAAAAAGAAGCATTTTTAATCGACCAAGATTATGAAATTTGTAATATTATTTAAGCTTTTTTAAACTTTTTTTCACCTTCACTAAAAGATTAAGTGGACAATATTACCCGACTTGTAACATATTTATTTACGAAATACGTCCAATTACAAAAGTATTTGCGAAATATAGGAGAAATTTTAGTTTTGATGAGATTTTAACTATAATGAGGGTTATGTTTAATAAATATTGGAATACTCCTCCACTTAACTTTTGTTTAGATTTATTATGGATCCTAAATTTAGGATTACTTGTTTACAAGTTACTTGGAATAATTTTATGAAAACATGAATTAGGAAAATTTTCAAAAGCGTGTAGATAAATGTAGGTCTTCGTTAAACAATTATTTTGAAGAATATCAAAGACTAAATAGAAAATGTGTTCAAATGTTGCTAGTTCATCATTACAACTACCTCCAACTGCAGTGGAATAAGATGATGTCGCAACGGAATTGGTTAAATAATAATATAAAAAATTTATGCAAACTGAGACCCAAAATGAATTAACTGCATATATAAACACTAAAATTTAATTAAATACTGCTGAGTTAAAATGTTTTGTTGTTTTAGACTGGTGGAGAAAAAACTCACGTAGGTTTCCACTAGTCTCTTTGATGTCGCGAGACATATGATGCCTCCAGCGTCAAATGTCATATCGGAGGCTCTTTTTGTTGGATCGTACGGGTCGGTTATGCTAATCACTTTTATCCCTAATTACCCACTTTAACTATCGAAGATAAGCGCAGCGGAATTTAAATAAATAAGTGAGTAGGGAAGGAATATGCAAACCACAATGGAACACGGGGGTTTTTACAGAGGTTCGGCCACCACCTACGTTCTCTCTTGCAAGCTTCGCTCGACACTTCGAGCTCCGCTTGCGTCTTCATTATCCACTCCCCGTTCCGGACTGGGAGAGAACGCCTTTTACAAAACAAGCTCCGCGAACACCCTCACGAGCTTGACTTTCTTCTCTCACAATCCGAGAGGAATGCTTCGGGCTTTCACCGAAACCTTTACTTCACTTTGACAACAACAAACTTGAGTGGAACACACTCTCTAAACTTGAGCACACTTGAATGAGATTGGATTTGTGATTAAAGTGTGGAAGGCTTGAGGCTTTGAGTGTGTTGGGTTTCTCTCTAATGGATTGGACAAGTAGTGGTAGGAGAGTTGTGTTAAAATGTGTTTTACAACTCTTTATATAGGCATTAGAGAGAATAGATCCGTTGGAGTTGATTGGGTGAGTGTTGGTGTAGGATACACAAAACAGAAACTCGCAGGACCCAATTCTGAGTTAATTCGGTCGACCGGATCGGTCTGAACGGTCGACCGTTTGGCAGTTTTGAACTCAGTTCGGTCGACCGGTTAGGTAACGGTCGACCACCCAACACTACGACTTAGGTACACTTAAGTGATCGGTCGAACTCCGAAAAGGGTTCGGTCGACCGATTTGTACCAGGCACTTTGGGGTTGACAAACAATGATCTATTCGGTCGACCGAAACAAGGTCTAGCGGTCGACCGATTTTCAACAGTAGGTTTGGGTTTATCAAGAGACGAATAGTTGATCGACCGATCAAGGTCCTCGGTCGACCGATACAAGAAATGTATTTGGGGTATAATTGGTTTTATACGAATACGACCGTTGGGTATATACGACAAAACAAACGTTCGGAAAAATAAGTTCACACGGTCGACCGAAACCGGGCAGTGAAAACACAAACAGGATGATTGATCACTCGGTCGACCGAACGGCCTGTTGCGGTCGACCGAATGTTGGCAGACTGTTAGGGTTCAGGTTTAGTGTTTTCCGGTCTAAGTTTGTGTGATCTATTGAAGTCCAAATTATGTGAAATTTTGTGTGTGACTTCTATAAGGAACCTAGTGTGTGTTTGAGTTGATTTTAGCTCAAGTATTGCTCAATTTACACAAGTTCCTAAGACTCAAAGAAATACAAAATACATGTCTTCAAACGAGCTTAATTACATGTCTTGACTTGATTTTCTTTTCTTCCTCGAGTCTTGATCACCTGTAGAGGTTAGCACAAAGCAATATATATGCAATGCAATATGTGTGCTACTCTACATGATCATAATTAAGATTAGGTTAATTAAATCATCAAAACAAAGATTAAGGCAAAAAATGCAACACTTTTTAGTGCAGGTAAGCGGGTCTTGTTCGACAAGTGACAAATATTGTCCGACAAATCCATTGAGATAAGCGTATGTTTGAAGGATTTGCTCGACGTTGCGGGTAGAATGTAGAAAATGATTATTCACTACAACAACGATGACGACGAATATTAAAGAAAAATTAACCAAACCACTTTCTTTAAGGAGTATTTTTTTCTAATATATTTTAGAGTTTTTTCATTACTCCTTAGGTTTAGTTAGCCTTCAGGTTTTTTTTATATGTACTCAATATATTGTTTCTCGAATTTAATTAGTTACTTTAGGAGAAAATAAATTGTATTTGTGTTTTATTTAACTAAATTGTGATTATATACTTAATTCAACACCCAACCGGACAAAAACAAAAAAAATCAACCCGATCCTCGCCGAATCCGGCACGGATCCAGGACTGTGCCGGGCAGGCACGACACCGCTCATATCCTAGCTATATCATACATGAGATCTTTTTGTTGTGTGATTTGTGTGTTTGTGGATTCTCTTCATTCATTTCGCCACATCTTTACACTATTCCGTGCACCCAAAAAACTCCTTCGTAGATTTGGTTTTCAGCCGACAAATATTGTTTCCACAAGACTCCCAATGTTGAAACTTGTAGCTGTCCCTAACAAAAATATAACTTGTAGGAAACCATTTATTTTACATTTCTAGAAGCTTTTTAGTGATATAAATGAGGCAAAAGTAATGTTTTACGAAATTTTACTCTCTTTTTCATGTAAAACACTACAATTTATTGCAGACAACGTGGAATAAAAAAAATCACCATGTATGTTATGATCTGGAACCACGAAACAGATCTAAACATCAAAAAGAAATCATAAATATACGTGATGATGACAAGAATTCATAAACAAGAGCAAATGATAACAAAACCATAAGTATTTGCCTAATATTCCTTGAACTCTGCTGCTCCCAATCATGGCTCCAAACCACATTATCATATATTCTATCCCTCACGTTAATGTACCACATCCGAAATGCCCCCCTATTCTCTCCTAATCACCCTACCTTTCCCAACCAATCCCCAACTAATATTTAATTCCTTTGAAGGAATGGTATAATGGTATCACACCTTTGAAAAATAGCTTTTTCTTTTTTTATCAGGGCAAAACTTGTAGCATCTTCCTGTTGATTCATTGCCGTGTCGAGTTCATTTCTCCAAACTGGAAGAAATTGTACCGTTTCATTTCTAGACTCTGAAAAGGGGGCAAAAGTAATTTGTTGGGGGAAATTTAATACATACTCTTCAAATATACTTCACCAATACCCTTCAATTAGATAATCTTTCACGTATACCATTCAATCTTAAATATTGTTTCACTTATACATTTTTATCAACATTACAACATAACTTGGGTTAACTTAACTTTTAGTGATTGAATTTAAAGTTTGTTTTTGTTTCTTTTTCTTTTAACTATCAAATATATGTTTTAACTCCCAGGTTTGCTCTTGTTTCTGTTTTTGTGTCCACTAGGATTTGGTGTTAGATCCATTGTTCTTTTTTCTCACATTTCTTTTAAACACTTTAATAAAAAAATGATTTATATCTGTATTTATTAGAAGAAAAAAGGGTTAACATGTAATTTCAAGTATTAAGAGTTATCTTAACTCAAGTTAATGTTAAGAAATACGAGAAAATGACATATGTGAAAGATGACTTGAGATTAAGGGTATCGGTGAAATGAGTGATGCAAATGGTAGAGATGATAGTCTCTTTAATTGAAGGATATTAATTATTGAAACATATTTAAATGCTGTGTATGAAATTTTCCTAATTTGTTTGGCAAGTTGGCTACTTCTTTTTTTATTTCAAATCCCGATTTGCTAATTGACAATGAGTTCTTCGGGTAATTTTTGTTCCCACGACACAGTTTCTCCTACCTTCCGATCTTTATGTTACATGAAAAAGAACCCTCCAATCTTTCATCGAAAAACACACACAAACCCTTCCTAAAACAAGGAGATGTCATTCCATGTATAGGCAAAACTATAATCCAAGTAGACTTGATGGGGAATTCGGTATGATTAAATTAAGGATTAAATTATACCAAGTAGAAACAAATGTTAACTCATATAACAAACATGGTCATATTTACATTTTGTAAGATATACTAATACTTTTCCAAATTATACTTGTTTGGTTTAACCTTGTATATGAGCCATATAACTCTATGATTTCCGCTCATATATATTTTTAAAATAAAAACTTTTTGTACACAAGTGCCACCTCCAACTTCACTGTATTCCTGGGACTCAAATCCTTGACAAGTTCGATTTCATTGTGAACCGACGTACACCTTGTAGGATTTCGTATCCACATGTATGTATATATTTTAAAAAATTTAATACAAACGTACAAGATCGATTTCATATTTTCATTGATTCTACGCCTGTACTTGTTTATTCTAAAATCATGCATTCCTACACATACTAAAATAAACAAAGGATAGATGATCATACCCAAACGTTCTCTAAAACCTTTCAGAAGATCCGGAGTTCCGTTGCTCGTCGAATCGCACGCTGATTCGCCCCCAAATGTTCACCAAACTTTAAACAAGATTAGAGAGAAAAGAGCTAGTCAATCAATCTCTAATTAAGCTTAGAATGTAGCTAATAATCCATCTTTAAGCTTCTGAGATTGCTATCTCCAAAACTCAAAACTATTAAGAGATTTTCGTGGTGATTAAGGGAGAGATTAATGAGAGAAAGAATTTTTGCATTAACATAAACAAGTAGGATGAGATGTCCTTTTTAGGCTCCCAAAACATCCTTATCAAAAACTATTCTTTAGTCATTATCTCTTGCTTATTCTCTCCTAAAATTAATCTCAAATTGCCACATAAGCATTCTAAAAAACGTTTGATTAAATCTGTAATTAATCCAACACATTATCTAATTATTCTCTTAATAATTCATGCAAAAATCGTACTGTTCGATTGACTGAGAATTCTTCTCGGTTAACCAAACCATTCGGTTTTAACACATGTTCGGTGGACTGTGAGCTAGAGGGTCGACCGAATATGCATGAGAAAAATTCTCTGGAAAAATTCGGACAATCCGCGTCTTGCTCCGGTCGACCGTTGACCCACCAAAATTTCTCCTGACGAATATTCATCAGACGACCGTGTCACATTCGGTCTACCGAAAATATCCGATATCTCCTGGATACTTTCTCTCGATTGACCGTTCACGCTCGGTTGACCGAACCCAATTGTCCAGACACTCCAGACAATTTCGGTCAACCAATTGTGTTTACCCGTTCCCCGTTCGGTTGACCATTCTGAAGACACTTCGGTCGACCGAACCCTAAACGGTTTACGGTGTTTGACCACGATTTTGCCTTTGTCAAATTTTGGATTTATTTCCAACAAAATTTGATCTTTTAGGGGTTTTAGCAAATTCATATCTTATGCAATATATTATCCGATGCAATATTAAATTATTACACCCCATAATATATACACCTCATATGAATTTATTATGATTCTAATCATGTCAATTCTCATGACATGTTGATTTTATTCATCCACCACATGTGTCTTTTTTTCACATGAAACCCAACACATCATATGAACTCAAAATCAAGCTTCTTATTTCCCATTTTTGTGGTGTGACTTATAGAATGATCTAAGCCAAATTGGCAGTGATATTAAACACTTAGTATCTCAAACTATAAGCAGTATCTAGCTACACATTATAGTTACCCAATTAGTATAAATGTATTTGTTCCACTCGAATGTATTTGTTCCACTCGAACTAAACACGATCCATTTAGTGATGTGAGTGCACCACTTGTGTCCGTCCCTTGCCACATGATATTAAGAATACATACAAAGTAGAAATGTGTCACCTTTGTATTATATTCATTTCTTGATCTCTCTAAGCTAATTATAACTACGTAACTAAACTCAAGTTACATTGTGCACATTATAATTTTGCTTTATCAAGGGACCCATTAATATCATCACTCAATTAAGATAGACAACGATAATCGTTTGGCTAGCTATCTTTTCTAGCACAAGTCATGTTCAACAAACTATTGTCTTTATCACTATACTCATTGATAGTTTTTGATAATAATCAAATTAAGCACTTCTTGAGTGAAAATATATAAGTCTCATATCTTAGGATCCAAGACACAGTAAAACATTAATGACACGAAACACAATTCCATAATGTTTTACTTGTTAGGTCTATTCAATATATAAAAGTAATCTTTTCCTCTTTTATAAACTCGTGTCGTCAATTATTTGTAGAGCTACAACAATCGATGACCAACACGACAATCTTATCTCGGTGATTAATGTTTCATGTTAATTACCATGATTGTGAATAACTTTTGATTTATGTAAATCATTATATTTTAGAGTTCTACTACGGTTAAGAACTAAACGTCTCTTCCTTAACACTTCTAAAAGACGAATATCATAATCAATGAACAAAATGTTTGCACATCTAATTCAAAACAATTGATATATATAAATAAAACTTTTAGAACACATTCATATCACACCCATCGTTCTAACATTTAGTTTTTACTTATTTTAGTTTACATGTTTCAGTGTACAGACAAATTAAGAAATTAACTTAGTGTGATGACACACATAGATATTCCATGTGAAATTAAGATATCCATTAACTTTAAAAAGTCTTGAAATCAACTTACCTTTGTTAATATCTAAAATTCTAATTCTAAATGGAAATTTTAAATACTATATCTTATTAAACATCGTATATAAATGTAAACATTAAAATCATAAAATTTGAAAATTATTTTATATAATATTTCAATAATAATAAAACAACGCACGAGATTCATTATAATTTTGACATCACTTGATTTTATATGAAACACACTTCAAATTTGATGATTTTCTACGTGCATACTAACAATATGTTATAAAAGAAGATTTACAATTTAAATTTTAAATTCATACTTTAAATTTGAAGTTATCATCGATAGTCAATTTGTGTTAATATTTTTCAAGAGTAGTGGATAGGGTTGTATAAAAAGGACAGGTTTGACGCACAGCTCTGTCCCGCCAAATGCGAGTTGCGAATAATTTTTTTTTACCTACGCACCAACCCGCACACCAAGCATAATAAGGGAGCGGGTTGCGGTTTTCTCGCAACCCACCCCGTATAACATGCAACTCGCATAACCTAAAAATCGGTACCCGCGTTTGTCTTGTATTTAGCTTTGATCTTTTTGCATCTAGCTTGAAAGACATACATCAATTGATTTTTTGTATCTAACTTTGTTCAAAGTGGAAAATGTTAATGAAAATGAATTGATGTTTTGTATTTAGCTTTGATCAAAGAACCCGTGAAACCCGCTCCGCCTCGCCCAGTACACCTTTAGGCGAGACGAGTAGTATTTTTGTTTTACCTCACCCACTTTACACGCAAAAACTAGCCCCACCCTGCTCCCTTACACCCCAGGTAGTGGATATCTCTTCATTTATATTATGTTTAAGGGTCGAGGTTTTGCAGCTATATGAAATGAAAAGGTTGCACAACTTGGGACGCTTCCCTTGGGAAAATTGCATTGCTGGGTTTTGCAGCTATATGAAATGAAAATTGGCAACAGAAATGAGTGTAGAGATAACGAAGCAATGGAAGAAAATCCCGAGAAAGAAGAACTAGACTGTAAACCTTACAAAGATGCATGAGAGTTATAAATTAGTGCATCTTGTTGGGTCTATGGTGTGAATGATGTTAATTTGCTGCTGTGCACCTCCCAAGTGTCCTAATTGGCCAAATGCACTAGGTTTTTTTGCTATTTCCTGATGTGCACCTGTAATTCGGTATTATTTGCTGATATACACATCTACCGTTAGTGGACCTCACTCCGTCACCGTTACCATCCAACGGGGTTAGAAAATTTGCAATTTAAACCTTGTTAAATCCAAATGTCCTTAATTGTAAACAGAAAAAAACCCCATAAAAAATCAAATTTTCTAACTCTCTACTTTTTCACTCTCCACTCTTTCACTCTCACTCCCTCTCATCCCCCTCTCTCTCTCTTGAATCTCTCTCCACTATTTCACACACACTCTCTTATCCCTCTTTATCTCTCTCATCACTCTCTCTCTAGAATCTCTCTCTCCTTTCTCCATCTCCACTCTTTCACCCTCTCTCTCTTGAATCTTTCACTCTCTCTCTATCTTGAATCTTTCTTTCTTTCCCTCTCTCTTAAATCTTTCTTTCTCTCTTTCTACCTCCACTCTCCCTTTCCTCTCTCTCATCTCTCTCTCTCTCTCTCTCTCTCTCTTGAATCTCTCTCTCCACTCTTTCACTCTCTCTCATCTCGTTTTTTTGAATCTCTCTCCTTTCTCTCTCTCTTGAATCTCTCTCCTTTCTCCCTCTCCACCCTTTCACTATCTCTCTTGAATCTTTCTCTCTCTCACTCTCCACTCTCTCACTCTCTCTTGAATGTTTCTTTCTTTCCCTATCTCTCTTGAATCTTTCTTTCTCTCTCTTTCTACCTCCACTCTCTCTCCTTTCTCCCTCTCCTCTCTCTCTCATCCCACTTTCTCTCTCTCTTGAATCTCTCTCCACTCTTTCACTCTCTCTCAGCCCGCTCTCTCTCCATGAAACACAATCTCTTTCTCTCTCTCATCACTCTCTCTCATCCCTCTTTCTCTCTCTCTTGAATCTTCTCTCTTTTCTCTCTCTCCACTCTTTCACTCTCTCTCTCTGTTGAATCTTTCTTTCTCTCCTTTCTATCTCCACTCTTTCACACTCTCTCCCATTTCTCCCTCTCCAATATTTCACCCTCTCTCATCCCTCTTTATCTCTCTCTCTCTCATTCCCCTCTCTCTATCTTGAATCTCTCTCTCCATGAAATGCAACCTCTTTCTCTCTCTCTCTTTTGAATCCCTCTCTCCTTTCTCCCTCTCCACTCACTCACTCACTCACTCTTTCTCTCCTTTCTCCCTCTCCACTCTTTCACTCTCCCTCTCCTTTCTCTCTTTCCAATCTTTCACTATCTCTCTCTCTCATCCCATTTTCTCTTTCTCATCACTCTCTCTCCACTCTATCACTATCTCTCATCCTTCTTTCTCTCTCCCTCTCTCCTTTCTCCCTCTTCAATCTTTCACACTCTCTACTTTCTCCCTCTTCAATCTTTCACACTCTCTAATTTCTCCCTCTCCACTCTTTCACTCTCTCTCGCATCCCTCTCTTTTCTCCCTTTTTAATCTTTCACTCTCTCTTGAATCTCTCTCTCCTTTCTCCCTCTCCACGAAGATTGGAGAGATAGATTCAAGAGAGAGGAAAGAGAGAGAGAGAGTGGAGAGGGAGAAATGAGAGAGAGAGAAAAAGGATGAAATAGAGTGAATGATTGGAGAGGGAGAAAGAGAGAGAGTAAAAGAGTGGAGAGGGAGAGAGAAAGAAGGATGAGAGAGAGTGATAGAGTGGAGAGAGATAGACTGATGAGAGAGAGAAAGTGGGATGAGAGAGATAGTGAAAGATTGAAGAGAGAGAAAGGAGAGAGAGTATGGTGCGTAACACTTGTCTTGATCTTGAATGTCCATGGATTATCTCTGGTTTAACCCTGGAGTCCTTTCTGGACTAACTCTGGATTCACTCTGGATCGACTCAGAGTCCAGAGTCCATCCAGAGTGATTCCAGGTATTCTCTGGAATCACTCTGGGATGAAAGGGAGAAAGAGGGATGAGAGAGATTCGAGAAAGAGGGAGGAGAGAGAGAAAGAGGGATGGGACAGATTCAAAAGAGAGAAAGAGGGAGGAGAGAGAGAAAGGGGGAGAGAGAAAGGGGGAGGTGAGAAAGAAAGAGGAAAGGGTGGAGAAAGAGAGAAAGAGTGATGAGAGAGAGAGAGAAAAGGGAGGAGAGAGAGAGAGATGAGAAATGAGAGAAAGTGGGAGGAGAGAGAGAAAGAGGGAGGAGAGAAAGAAAGAGTGAAAGAGTGGAGAAAGAGAAAAAAAGAAGGATGAGAGAGAGAGAAAAGGAGGAGAGAGAGAAAGAGAGATGAGAAAGGAGAGAAAGAGGGAGGAGAGAGCCATGATTCATGAGTGCTGGCTGGAACGAAACCGACGGATTTTCGAGGGAGAGAAGAAGGAGCTAGGAGATATTGTGGTTGTAATCAAGGACATGGTTGGGTGTCTTTGGGATAAAATCAAGAAGCTTGCGAATAAAGATAGCGAGGAGTAGAATTTTCAGATCACGTGGTGCTAGTTTCGGGGATACTCGGAAATGATTTCTTAACTACATAGCTTGAGTGGTGCAATACTTGTAGTGTGTGTGGCTGGTTATGCATGTTGGCATGTCCACAGTCTCAAATTTTGTAACCTTGTTTCTTTCATTTAATAAATTTAGAGCTCAAGCCTCCCTTTTGCTTTGCAAAAAAAAGGAGGAGAGAGAGAAAGAGGGATGGGAGAGATTCAAGACAGAGAAAGAGGGAGGAGAGAGAGATAAAGGTAGGAGAGAGAGAAAGAAAGAGAGAAAGAGAGATGAGAGAGAAAAAAAGGGAGGAGAGAGAGAAAGAGGGATGAGAGAAATTCAAGAGAGAGAAAGAGGGAGGAGAAAGAGAAAGAGAGATGAGAAAGAGAAAGAGGGAGGAGAAAGAGAAAAGGGATGAGAGAGATAAATAGAAAGATTCAAGAAAGGGAAAGAGGGAGGATAGAGAGGAGAGAGTGTGAGAAAGAGAGTGAAAGAGTGGAGAGGGTAAAAAGAGAGCGAGATTGAAGAGAGAGTGTGTGAAAGAGGGATGAGAGAGAGTAAAGAGTTGAGAGAGAGAGAACGAAAGAAAGAGAGAGAAAGAAAGAAAGAAAGAAAGAAAGAAAGAAAAGGGATGAGAGAGAGTGAAGATTGCATTGGGAGGAGAGAGAAACTGAAAGAGTGGAGAGGGAGAAAGGAGAGAGAGATTCTAGAGAGAGTGAAATATTGGAGAGGGAGAAAGGAAAGAGTGATGAGGGATGAGAGAGAGAAATACAAGAGTGGATAGAGAGATTCAAGAGAGAGAAATACAAGAGTGGATAGAGAGATTCAAGAGAGAGAAAGAGAGGGATGAGAGAGAGATTCAAGAGAGAGGGAGGATAGAGCGAGAGAAAGAGAGATTCTAGAGAGAGTGAAATAGTGGAGAGGGAGAAATGAGAGAGAGAAAAAAAAGAGAAAAAGGGGTGAAAGAGAGAGAGGGAGAAAGAGAGAGAGGGAGAAAGGAAAAATAATGAGAGATTCAAGAGAGAGAGAAAAAAGATGAAAAAGAGAGTGAAAGAGTGAAGACCGTAGACAATTTGATTTTTTGTAGGTTATTTGTGTCTTCAATTAAGGACAGTTATATTTTACGATGTTTAATTTGCAAATTGTCTTACACCGTTAGACTGTAAAGGTAACAGAGTGAGAGACAGTAACGACAGATGCGTATATGTGTAATTAATTCAATTCGCATGTGTATATGAGTCAATATCAAAAAACCCGGTGCATATTATCAATTTGAACACTTGAGATGTGTACCGTAACAAAAAAAGACGTTAGTTTAATATATGAACTACCTAACAAGCCTAAATATATGTATAAAAATATATATCAAGTTTGTAATATATTTATTTTATCTACTCCTCACGAAATCTCATTTTAGATCACGAACATAGTACTTGTTAAGATTCAATCTTTGCTCTTAGTCGTCAAAGTTCTCCCAACCAAACTTGTTTTAAAGGTACACATGAAACATCTAACAAAAATATTTTTTTGATAGCTCAAAATTCGTTGACACCCTTTTCTATTTGGGACGAGGGGGTACGATTCTAAATTCTAAATTGACGGTGATCAATACAATTTGCAACGAGATGTATATGTCACTAGAGTTCAAACTTGTGTTAGAAAAGAAATATTCTGCTTTTCCAAACCAGCTGCCTGCTGCCCAGAGGAGAGGGACGGACATCCAGCAAAACTAGCAAATTAAGTCACACCCAACCCAATAACCCAAGAAACAACAAACTAACCAAACCAACTACAAAACCCCCACACCACCACTCCAACACCCCACCACCATGGCAGACCATCTCACTCTCCACGACATCAAAGCCGTCAAACTCCTCGGCAAGGGAGCAACCGGCACAGTCTTCCTAGCCACCACTCCCTCCCTCCCCATCCCATTTGCCCTAAAAGCCATCCCCAAAACCTCCACCACCTCCCTCTCCCGTGCCCTCCTCGAGCTTTCCCTCCTCTCCTCCCCGACCTTCCCGTCCCACCCTCTCCTCCCCTCTCTCCTCGCCGTCGCCGACTCCTCCACCGTCCTCGCATGGGCCCTCCCGTTCTGTCCCGGCGGGGACTTGCACGGGGTGAGGTTGAAGCAGCCCGACGGAATGTTCTCCGTTGGGGCCGTGAGGTTCTTTGCAGCTGAGATTGTGGTGGCGTTGGGGTGTTTGCATGGGGTTGGGATTGTGTATAGGGACCTGAAGCCGGAGAATGTGCTCGTTCAGGAGTCTGGACATGTTTTGCTCACTGACTTTGATTTGTCCAAGCCGACTCCATGTGGGTTCAGGTTAATTTGAAACGTTTCGTCATCATCGGAATTATTTATGGTCTCTTGGAAAAGTTGCAACTCTTTTGTGTTTGTTTGAACTGAAGTGTGGGCTTTTGATTTCTTAAGAAAAATCTGGTGTGCTGAAGTTTTATTTATTTATTTATTAAATTCTTAGTAGAATGTCACTAATGAGTCCTTACGATGTTCAAATTTGAAGTTGTTAGGGTAAGCCATTTGCAATTTATTTATCGGTTGAATTGCTTCTCAATTTGGGCTACGTGGAATTTTATTTTCTAAGAATTTGGTGTCGAGAGTCGTTTTGGTTTAATGCAAAATATTTAGTCTTTAATGGAAATTCATAATCTTAATTCATGTAGAACATTTCTCGTTTTAAGCGAATTCGAACGGTATTTCTAGTTTTTGTCCCAAAAATACATGCATAAGTCATAATAACAACTAATAAATTAAAGTTAAATTAACTGCAGGAAAGGGAAGGCGTGGACGTGTCGCGTGGCCCCGGTCGACCGACGCCTCAACTCCTTCGTCGGGACCGAAGAGTACGTAGCACCGGAGGTCGTAAAAGGCTCCGGCCACGGCTTCGGCGTGGACTGGTGGGCCCTAGGCGTGGTCCTCTACGAGATGGTCCACGGCTTCACTCCCTTCCGCGGCCGCAACCGCCACGAGACCTTCTCCAACGTCGTGTCCAAACCGGTCAAATTCTCCGGCAAATCCGATCCCTGGCTGGTCGATTTGGTTACCCACCTGCTCGAGAAAGACCCGGCGCACCGCCTCGGTGCGCATGGGGGAGCCGAGGAGGTCAGGGACCATGGGTTCTTTAGGGGAGTGACGTGGGATTTGCTAATGGATGTCGCCCGACCGCCTCATATCCCCCCGCCGCCTTGCGACGTGGAGGAGGCGGTCGGGTTCGATGTCGTGGAGTACTTCGAGCGGAGGGAGGCGGAGGAGTTGAAAGATGGTTCGTTTGAGGAGGAGTTTTGATTTTGGATTGTTGCGGGAAACGTTGGGGTGGTGGGAGGATTTTGTAATTTTAATGAGTTGAGGTGTCTGTTTGCAATATTGGTTTTGTTTTGGTGTGGGTATGTAGGGGTGTTTTGGTTAGTTGGTCTGTTGGTTTTCGGTATACGTCCGTTACATATAGAAATGAAAACGTGAGTTACAACTTAGACTTGCAGAGTAGGAAGTTGACTTTGAGGCTGCGTTATCATACGTGAATGAATACTGCCAAAATTTTAGTTGGTTTCTTGAATTTGTAAAAATTCTCATGTTAAGAAATGGTTTGAAATTACGACATCGATTGCTGAGGACATGAGTTTCCCAAATGTAGTGGATATCAATAACCTTTGATAATTTTTCGGAAATTTGTATAGTTTGATAGTTTCTTAATTGCACTGGGAATTTGAAAAGCATTTTAATTATTTGGAAGACTAATAACGGATTAAAGATCGAAAATCATGTCAAATACCAATATTTTTAATATTGAAGTAAGGCCGGGAATTACATGAAATTCTCGAAACAATATTGGGAATATATTAGGAAATGAAATAAATTATGATCCCTAAAATATAATAGAGCATAAGTTGTTACAACTAAATCTGTTTGCTTCACATAAGCACAAAACCAGAGCGAGCCAAGCTTTTAGTGAACACATCCGCCACCTGATCTAAGAGCATGCACAACCCTAACTTAGGTCATCCACATTCTCTCTATTCTTTCTCTCACTACCACGTCATCATGACCCATCTCATATTTCTCCTTCACTATTCACTCATTAACCATGACTTATGTCATCTCACTCTCTTTCCTCTACATCATTAATTTCTTTATCAACTTTTATTCTATTCTAAAATCATTTATATTTACCAAAAACATTAATAATCTATTTGAAAAAAACCAAAATACCAATAAATCTCGTATTTCCAAATTGCATATACTTTATTTCCAAATCTTATGCCCACCCCGATAGGTCGGTCAGGGGTCTCGCTATCAACTAAAATCTAACGTTATCAAAATATAATAAACCATAACCCTAATTATTATCAAAATATCAACTAAAACTACTTAAATCATAACTATTTATCAAAATATAAACCCCTAATTATTAAAACAAATACCAAAAAAAACCCAGACCAACCGGGTTGTGCCACTTGGCACAACCTGGTCGTCCCATGACCGGGTCATCCGCAGGACAAAGTCATAGTCTATCTCAATGTGCTTCGTCTGAGCTTCGAGGACATGATTAACGGTCATGTAGGTAGCTCCGATGTTATCACACCATAACGGAGGTGCGTGTGCCAGCAAACACATGTTTTCTCGAGAAGAGATGTCAACCACATTAATTTAGCAGAAGCGTCGACTACAGAACGATACTCAGCCTCTGTGGAGGACTGAGAGATGGTTTTCTGCTTGCGAGACTTCCAGGAAATATAAGTGTCCCCCAAAGTAGATGACAAACCTCCTCGTTTAGTGGCGATCATCCGGGTACCCCTGCCCAGTTGTGGTTTGAATAAACCCAAAAGGAGGCATGAGATTGGGATGTTGGAGTGTGGCAAAAAAACAAGGCCAAACTCGGTTGTGTGCTTACATAGAGAAGTCTCCTTACGACAGTAAACAATTGTTGAGTAATGCATAAATTGACATGTGATTTACAACAAAGGCAAGATTCGATAGCATGATGGTTAGATATTGGAGGGACCAACACACGCTATAAAATAAGTATTAGGGAGAGGAATGCCCTCAGTAGTGGAGAGAGGTTTCATGGACAAAGGTGTTCCCAACAACTTGGGACCGTCCAACTTCAAACGACGAAGGAGATCCATGAGATATTGTTGTTAGGACAAGAGCACCATTTAAGGATGTGGCACAACCTGAAGGCAACGGAAGAAGCGAAGGGTGCCGAGATTCTTTAGGGCGAAGCGGTGCCCGAGAGATGTGATCACGAAGGTAACATGGGTCAGTGAAGAACCGGAAATGAGAATATCATCAATGTAAGCGAGCATATATGTGCGAAAGCTGCTGGTCTGGAATATCAACAAGGGTCAATTTTGGAGTTGACAAAACTGAATGACATACAGAAGAAAGAGAGACAATGGAACCACTCTCGGGGTGCTTGCTTCAGACCACACAAAGACTTATGTAGGTGACACATATGAGTTGGATGGTTTGCGTCAATAAACCTCGACGGTTGGGACATGTATACTATTGACTTTTAGGCCTCAATCTACATTAATTTTGATGATTAATTAAATTAATCTTGATCAATCAACCAATTCAATCAAAGTTGACAAACATGATTACACGCATTGCATATATACTTGTATTTGTGCAAATCATTTTAATAGGTTTGATTAAGATTATCAATAGAAGAAGCATTGGGACAAAGACTCAAAATTGTAACAAAGTTTTGGACCAAGACTTGTAATTTTCCATTTAATGAGTCCATGAGATCAAATGTAAACTTGAACATTAGGATTCTGTCGACCTCTGGTTCAGACAACCGAAACCTTAACGGACAACCGAACAGATCATATCAGTAGACATTAGCTTCTTACTGGATTGCTCTACTCAGACGACCGATTTTCTATCGGACGACAGAATCCCCATGGACCAATTTTGAATTTTACTCCAACGATCATATTTGTGTTTTGTTTTAGGAGCTCATTTTCCTTGTCCATTTCAGACGATCGATCTCCTATCGCTCAATCGTTTATATCTTAGCCTCTGACACGTAACGACTCTTTCCATGTGTCAATATAGTCATTGGACTCAACAGATATTTGACTACCAACCATTGGCACTAAAAGGTAAATTTTTGATCCGATCAACCAAAATTCTTGTGACAGAGTTGATTAAATCCTTACTATTTTTTTGGATCCGATCAACCAAAATTCTTGTGACATAGTCAATTAAATCCTTACTATTATTTTGGATCGGCCAACCGAGCCAAATTTGGTAAATTGAAATTAAATCAGAGGAAATTCGACAATAGTTAATGGAAGTTGGTGATTGGTTATCTGACATTTGCTCGATCAACTGAAAGCTTAATTTTGACCACGTCAACTTTTGGTTTTGGACAACCATTCTTCAAATGGTCAATCAAATTTGTGGAGATATATGTTTGTGAGGAAGGCACGTCATATATTTCTTTGGTCAAAATCTCACCAACTCTCCTTAACGGCCAGTAAAGCTTGAAACTTTATAAGTAGAAGTTCATACATGAGTTTTAGACACCAAGACACTTCTTTATACTCTTATCGTTTGTGTCCAAATATCAAACAATTTCAAGCTTTCATTTCCTATACTCAAAGACAAACTTCACCACTTGTGTGATAATTCTTAGCATAACCATATGTGCTCAAGTGTCGCGTGTTAGTGAGTGATTATAATTCCATATCAAAGAATCACCAAAGTTGTAAGGCTTCGAAGAAACCCCCTTTCGGGTTTGAGATGTGAAATCGAGCAAGGCGAGCTTGTTCACAAGGCTCGTGGTGTAAAGGTGAAGATCTCATCCCGGAATGGAGAACGGATAGTGGAAACTAAAATGGGGCTTCAAAGAGATGACAATATCACAGTGGTTGTGATCAAATCTCTATAAAAATTTGATGTTGATTTTGGGGTTTACTTGCTCTATCCCTACTTAGTTTTAATTCCGCATTTAGTAAAACATTTATCTTTTGATTAGAGGGTCATCGTTCTTAATATATGCTTCATCCAAAAGGGAGCCATAGAGGAAGGATTTTTTCATTTTGGACGTCCAATTGTTGAATGCCCCATTTCAAAGAGACAACCAGCGAGAGGATTAAGTGGATGGGTGCTGATTTAACAACCGGACTAAACGTGTCGTAGTTGCGACTGAGTTGTTGATGGTAACCCTTGGCGACTAGTCCCGCTTTGTGACGCTAGATGGAGCTGACAACATGACGTTTTAGCATAAAGACCCATTTGCACCCAAAGGATACTTTGATTTAGTGGTGGTGGAACAAGAGATTATGTCCAAATTTGTAGTAGACTCGTGTATTCCTTAGCCATGGTAGGGCCCCACTCTTTTTTAAGTGCTTTGATGAAGCAAGTGGGCTCCATAAGGACTCTATTGGTGTTTTCAAGTACCACATACTTGGTGTTTGGTCCTCTGATGTCGTCCATTGAGACGAAGCCTCATGGTGTGGGTGCGGGTAGGAGCGGCAGGAGCATTTTACCTGGGCTATAGGGGTCACTGATCTATTGGGGGAAGGCGAGGGCTCAATGTGGTAGGAGATCGTGGGGGCGAGGGAGGTTGGCTTAGTGGGCCTGTTGGGTAAGGAGATTAATTTGTAGGCATCAGAGTTTGCTTTATTGGGTAGAACCACACAAATTTGGAATAGTCATCGAGGACCAAGACATAGAAACGATGACAAACACTAGATACAACATGCGTCGAACCCTAGACATCGATATGAATCAGCTCCAACGGACGTGAGCTGATGGACACCATTAGCAGAAGGGAACCTCAATGAGATTTTCCCAAGGAGCAGTCGTGACTCACAGTAGGCTGAGAGCATGACGAGCAGGGAAGTCCAAAACGTGACACAATGGAAGAAGATAAAGCAAACAACGCATGACCGAGACGACAATGCCAGCGACTAAGGGACAACAAGGTAGAGGAACAAATTTAATTGAGCATGTGGTGGGTAGGGAGAAAAGCGGGCGGAACAACTTGAATTTAGGTGATAAAGACAAGTGTTACGTTGATAGATGAGGAGGGGGTTCGCCGTGGACAAATTCATCACATGAATGGAATCAACAAAGAAGTCGACCGATACCGGATTATGCTTTGTTAAGTATGAAACACAAAGAAATCGATAGTGGAGAGAAGGAACATGCAAAACATTGCAATGGCATAAAGGATAAGGAGTGGGGAGAATACCATCGCATGTGTGTTGAATAAGGACTTCGGTGTCATTTCTGAGATGCACCTATCACTTCCCGTGTATGGACATGCGAGGTTGAGTGAAGAAAGGTTGGAGACCATATGGGGAGTGGCGACGGTGTCCACACAATTGGATTCTACTTCTGTCATGGCTTATTGCTGGAGAGAAGCAAGATGAGCCTCCACCATCAGCACTCCATAGGTCAGAGGTGGAGCCAAGTAGTTCAGTTTGCCATAAGTCATCGAATTTCGAGGCGTTGCCGCCATGTTGCCAGTAATAGGAGAAGGAAGCTTATGCCTTTGAAAACACCTATCATCTGTGTGCCATGGAGGAAAACATACACCCCCCTCTACTGGTATCAGAAGTTACCAAATTCAGTGACGCAAAAGGCTCAGTGACCACCATCGGTGTTGGAATTCGGTGCCTAATCTCATACCTCAATAGAAAATCAATAAGTTTGGAGTACGAAAAAAAATGTGGATCTTGTGGAGAGGGCATTGACAATATCACAAAACTAGTCTTAAGCCCTTAAAGATGAAGGCGTTGAGATCTTAAAGAGCAAGTGGTCGTCCAATCACCGCTAGGTCATTAGTAAGAGTTTTCGCCTTCTGGAGATAATTCACCATCGGCTAATTACCTTGTTGCAACCCATGGACTTGCATATGTTATTAAAGGATTCATGCCTCAAATGGTGTGGTGAAAGTTGCTTCTAGAGTTAGCCAAGTGTCCCTTGTCGTAGTGAGTTTGATGACATGGTGGAAGACATCTCGGGAGAGAGAATCATGCGACCATGGCATGGCTTGTTGATCCCGAAGGTACATCATAAAAGTAGAATTTAGCTCCTTTCAGAAAACATCGATGAGGGAGGTAGAATGGACCCATTCACATGTCCGGGAAGGCCTTGGCTCATGAACAACGACACTAGTTGCATTTTCTAGAGAAGGAAGTTAGTTCAAGAAAACGACACTAGTTGCATTTTCTAGGGAAGGAAGTTAGTTCAAGAAAGTCTGATGGTGAGGAAATGTGACACATTTGAGATTGGTGGAGGGGAGAAAGTTGAGGGGACAAAGTTGAGGGGAGAGGAAGATGAAGAATAGGCCATTGGACCCAGAAGAGGGTCATCTAATACAAAGTGAGAAATAAGAATAAGAGCGACTCATCTCAATCAAAGGTGGTCACCAATAATATAATAGAGCATAAGTTACTTACAACCGATTTTGTTATAGATGAATGATCGTGAATATGGACAGTCAGACATAAACAACCTCCTCAGTTTTCTACGTAGACACCCCCGTTTTGAGAATTGGCCGAGTTTGTTTGCTTAATCACCTCTTATATTTTAGAGAACCTTTGGGTATGATCCTCTTATATTTTATCTAATATATATATAGTTTATATGATATTAGAATAAATACAAAATAATGTACATGAAATCATCGAAAATATGGAAATTGATCTTGTATGCATGTATAATTTTTTAAAATATATACATACATAGGGGCACAAAATCCTACAAAAAACTCACTGGAAGCGTCGACCGTTCACTGTCCGCACTAATTGGTCAGACCCCTCGCAACCGATGAAAACCCACAACTATGAGCTTCCTAACAACTCCCACACACTCCAGTCGCACAACTACATCCTGAGGCAAACGAGCAAAAGAGGCCTTGTCGAATCGACGCCCACATTCAGATTTATATCAAGATTGTTTCCAAGTTTTCCTTCAAGTTATCTTTAAGTTAGCTGATGCATTGCATACATTGCATCATATGTCTTTCATTTAGATTACTTTTACATCAATAAATGCTACTAAGGTATGTGTTTAGTCTTATTTACAGAATACAGGGACCTGAATGCAAATTACCCACATTCCGAGCATAAACGCGTGCAAAAGACTCATTTCTATCATAAAGACCAAGTTCAAGCTTATCGGGTTTTAAATGGAAATGTATCCAAGCATAAAAGCATTCAAGACCTAATCACAAAAAGAACAAGGACTTGAGCACAAAAGTAGCCGGGGACTTAATTGCAAAAAGTCAAGGACCTAATTGCAAATCACGAGTAGCTTTTATTATTATGGAGAAAATCTAAAGAAAAATCAATGTGAATCTCCATATATATAAAGGAATTAATCCGGAGCTCAAAAGAATGGAAAGAATGAATCCAGACGCGCAAAGGAGGATCAAATCATACCATAAACACATAGGAAAAATCTGGATCGAATCCGAGCCAAAAAGGTGGCGATTCCGCCGCACCTCATGTACAAATTGCGGCGATTTAGCCGCACAAAAGTCGATCCGTGTGCTCAAATTTTTACCAATGTTGTATTGACGCGTGTACGTTCCATTTATATATTGGGATCCCTTGTATCGGCTATAAATAGCCCCGAGAACGATGGTAGAAGGGTCATTGGCCTTAGACCTAGTTTTTAGTTGTTTTTATTTTTAGTTTTGTACTCTTCACTTTAGTAATAAAATTCTGTCTTTTTATTTCTTGTTTTTACTTTTCTTTTGTAATGTCTCTAGGACCACTTCTTCCTCCCTCTATGAGTTTCTAACTCCTTCCAAAGGGTGGAGGTGACGGATTTAAGGTGAAGAGAAGATGAATGAATGTTATTATTTTAATTTCGTGTTAGTATATTTTGATTACTTGAGTTTATGTTAAATCATTTATCATGTAATGCTTTATAACTAATATGATTTATTATAAGTTTCTGAATTCTCTAATCTAAACCTTAAATCTAAACCTCCACCCAACGGAATTCACTTCTTTGTTCTTGTTTTAGTTTTAATTGTTCTTGTTTCTTGCTTTAGATAATTAAAAATCAAAAATCTCAAAACCAATTTATTTCTTCTCTCATTCTTTCCCCCAATTGAAATCACATTAATAACAAATCTCTCACTCCTTGTGTTCGACCCATACTTGCCACGTCTTCATTGACGCCGTGCACTTGCGGTATAAATTTAATTCTCATCATTAGCCGATGTTTATGTTTGCTTTGTAGACTATACTAAGACTTTAGAACTTAGAGTTTCACTACAGGAGAACTGGCCTTCACCGACGGACATTAACCGTCGGTGTACATATTCATCCGTCAGTGTTAAATTAACTCGACGGATATACATTTTCCAGGGTTACTGGCATCGGTGTACAATTGGTGCGGCACGGTGAGGGGTGACGGTGTCACGAGGAGGTGTGGTGAAGAGGTGCGGGGAGGGGGCGGTTATGTCCCGACGGGCGAAAGTGTCGCGAGGGGTTGGGAGATTAGGGGAAAGTGAAAGGGAAGCTCGAATCTGCTCCTGATAAAATTCTACACCGACGGACAATATTCATCGGTGATCCTAATCGTATTAAGTGGAACATACATTTTTCAAAACATTCACCGACGAATAATTATCCGTCGGTGATTTGAAGAACTGGTACACCGACGACCTATAACCGTCGGTGTTAACAAATTCATCCGTCAGAGTAAGTTCTTGCACGAAATGTTTTCAACGTCCACGTTTTCTTAAGAGAAAACATGCACCAACGACATCTATCCATCGGTGTAGGACCCTCAAAAGGTAAAACTTTATCCGACCGAAGTTATATGTTAGTGTTATTACTGATTTCCATCGGAGGTACGAATGTCCAACGGATAGATATATCTGTGAGTGTTACGTATCCTCCATCGACGGATTTATAGTAGTGTTTCAATGCGTTAAAAAGATAACCAAAACCCCGGGAGAGGGGCCAATTTGGCCGGGGCGTGGATTTCTTTACGATAATTAAGGCTCTGAACTCGAACCTTTTGACGTTTTTTATTCCTTCGTTGGTTATTTTGAGAAAACTCAAAACACGAAATTTTTCGAAAGAAAATTTTATTCTCATGTCTTCACGACCAAGGTTTTATTATTTTCCCCGAGGTTTTTTCATGATCACATCTCCATAACTAACTTCATATTTTACATGAGATATGGCTCGTACATCTAATAATAACAACAATATCTGTGGCATTGAAGGTTGAGGGAAGGATATGAGAAGCCAAAAGTCTAGAGGTATAAACGAGTCAAATCGAACAAAATTTGGAGTCATAAGTATTATCTTGTGTTATTACTGAATACAAAAAAATAATTATAAATGGAGCAATAAAAAATTTGAGCGAGTTATAAAGTCGAACCTTAAATTTTTTTGAGTTGGAGCGACCGAACTAAATTTGATTTTATTTTTATTTTTTATTAAGATCTTTTATTTTTAAGTAAAACTAGAATCGAACATTTTTCGAATCGAGTTCGAGTCGAGTTATCGAGCCGAACTAAAGTTAACAAACTTACTCAAGTCAAATACTTTTTTTTGTTGAAAAAATGCGTTGTCTGGAATGTGATCTCTAAGGTCATCACTAATCATGACCTAAACGACCTAGTTATCAGCTCTCTCTCTTCAAAACAAGTTTTCTCTCTTCCACATCAGTTTTCTCTTTCCTCGAACCACTTTTTTTCTTTTTCCTACACTATTAATCTTTTAACCACAACCCAACACAACGCACAACAACTTATCTCTCTCCTCCACATCATTTCGGAATCAATCTTGATAAAAAATTTAAAAAAATTAAAAAACTCAAATAATAATAAAATAATAGACAACCGGGTTGACGACCCGATCATCCACGACCCAGGAAAACTGACCGTTAACAAAAAAAAAATACCCAGACATCTTTGCACGACGTGGGATGGGATTTTAACCCCGTAAGGGGTGCTGTAATAACATTCATCGCCTTGGGCACGTGAACATGTGCTTAAACTCTGAAACGTGAAGACATACGTTGCAGGGAGATCTCAAGAAAAATCTTGGCGTTCTTGTTTTTTTATGCCTCCAAACTGTCAAATCCACTTTGATAAATGCAAGAATTTTATCATCTTTATCAGGGAAGACAGGTATGACAAGCTTCAGGTCATACCTTCGATGCTTATGCCATGAATGAGCAGACATGATATTGGAGTAAAATGGACATCTTTGCCATTTTGAAACATTTCCGTTGTCACTCCTCATGAGTCATGACTTATTGGTCATGTCATACCTCAGGATTCCGCATGTTGCTTTTTTAGTATAATTTTACTCTAATTGTCGGACATGATATGTGGAATCCTGACGTTTACTTTATGTGTTTCTCCATGCATCGTAGTTGTCGATACCTGTACCAATAGCGATGGCCGATGAGTGAAATGATAACAAAATCTTGATATATTCTTTTTTGAGATATCACATTGATGATACCCACTTAGATCTTTTACGACTATGAAACTAAAGAACATGTTGAAAGAATTATTATTACAAAATGGGATGGTTGGAAACTCAAACCAAAAAAGTTGCTGCAGTTAACCTTAACTTTTCCAACCAAAAAAGTTTCAAAAGTTCTATGTTTAGGCTACCTTTGAGCATAGGGTCTACCGTCTTCTTATCCGAATGGGTTTGTTGTTACCAAAAAACAAACTTATTGTTTATAGCATAGGACTGAATCCCAATTTTGGGCTACTATTGCAACTTTAGGGCTAACCACTTGTTGAAAAGACTTGTGCAGTTTGTTTCAGCTCCTTTTTAATTACAAATTCTTCCAAAGTCAACTTACACTTTTATGGAACTGAGCATTAGCAGGTGACCACATGTAATCTTTTAGGAAGAAGAGGTTTAGCTATGGACTATTGGAGGACATAATGAACCAATTTATCAAAACAAAAAAACACTTGGAGGAAACAACGTTAAGAAAGGTGCCCAGTTCTATGTGGGCCAATTTGAATATTTTTATGAATTTAACCGTCCGATTTGAATAACGTTGCCAATAAATAATTATAAAAGAAAGGATAAGAAGTAGAACTTAACCATGTTGGAATCTTGTATTCCTCCTGTACGTTTCACAGACATCTGATTTTTGCTGAGCAAAGATCGATCAATCACAAAGAAATTGCAGCATCTTTGAGAAAAAATTCTGTACGATTTTTCAGAATCGTAACTTTATTTTTCACAGGCTTTGATATAAGAGGCAAACAATATGACCTGCAGGCAGTCCTGGCCTCCTGGGTGAAAAGATAACATGCATGAGAATCACAAATTCTACCTCCTGTTCGGATATTTAAAATCGATCGTCAATGTCCCCTTGCTTTTGAAAGAAAAAACATTGTCAATGTCTTGCATTTTAATTTTAAGTGTGTCCAATCACAGCTTCTCAAACGACAAAAACCTTGTTTGAGATTATAAAAAAACTGCGTATTTTAATTTGTTAGTCCAAAATTCAGCCTTTCAAGTGTCCTAAACTGACCCTACGTTGTAATTCTTTCTTAGTTAATTTCTTGTTTCCACATGACCATGCAATTATTTGGGTATAACTTCATTAACTTTATGTAATAATACCCAAATTTAGTAAATTCTTGCACCGCAACTTAATCAAATCTTAAATTATTCATCGTTGGAAGTTTGGAACAGTCCATGCATTAGTTCTCAACCCAACGGCCCAAAAGTGTTTTAGAGTGACAGACATTGATCCATGGACCATTAGTGTATCGTGCTCTATAAGCAGCATATAAGGTCCAGAATTGAATGTATGGCTGAATAACATATACATGAAATTTTAATATGTATACCTAAAATGGCCGGATGGGTTTCAATTTCACATATTACTTCAATTAAAAAGCAATTGTAGACTTTTCATTTATTTCAAACCCTCTTTCAGTTCTAGCTGTACTTTTGTTTCGATTCCGTTATCATAAATTTGAGTTAGTTTAGCTTTGGAGATTAAAGCTCTAATTTTGCCCTCCTCATGAATCTCAAATATAGTAGTATTTATATTAAAAATTGAGAAAGAAGAAAAATGATAAAAAGAAAGGAAAAACGAATCCAACTCCGTATCTCAACGTATTAACCAAAGCAAACTCGTCTATCTTTTTTTATGGCTAATTACACTTTACTCCCCTCAACTATACATGATGTATGAATCCCTCCCTGGAATTCTATTTACACCAATTTAGTCCCTCCACTAGGGGTGTAAGCGGGGCGGGGCGGGGTGGGTTTTTGGTCCACCGCTACCCGCCCCGCATAAGTTAAGCGGGTATATGGGGCGGGGCGGGGCGGGTCAAAAATAAAAAAACCGCTACCCGCCCCGCGTAAGGTTGGACTAGGTGAGGTGGGGCGGGTTATGCGGGTTTGGCGGGTTTTTTAATTTTTTTTTGATTTTTTCTAAGAAAAATAAAAGAACATCAAAACTTGAAAAATAGTAATTACTTATTGTATTTTTTGGGAAATTAGATGTGTGTTGAGTGAAAAACTAGACATTTGGTTAGTGTTGAATAATGATTTGGTAAGGTGGGTTAATGATTATGAGTAAAATTGAAACATTAAAATGATTTTGGTATATAAAAAATTAATAATATATTTGATTAGGCGGGTTGCGGGTTATGCGGGGCGGGTTGCAAGACAACCGCAACCCCGCCCCGCTTATTAGGCGGGTTATGCGGGTGGCGGGTTAGCGGGTTGACGGGTAATATTTTTTTGTCCGCTACCCGCATTAGGCGGGGCGGGGCGGGTAAAATATTACCCATTTACAGCCCTACCCTCCACTCTATTAAAAACAGAAAGGGGAGTTTAAAGTGTAACCGAGTCAATTTTTGTAGGTGAAATACCGATGGTACCATTCCCTTTGAACCCTCTACAAACCCTAATTCGTGAGACCCCCAATCTCCAGTCAATATAATATGTGGGTTGACGAGGGGAGAGGAAGAGGAGGAACCCTTAATAATAATATGTGTTTAGAGAATCACACGGATGATGAAGATGACGATAGTAGTGATGAGAGGATCCTAAAGGAAAAAATTGATGTTGAGGAGCAGGATTACATTATATGTGTTTGGATGCGGTATTTCCAAGTTCCATGAAAATTTCAATTGATGGTATTTAGAAGTATCAAGATTTATAAATGACGTAATTTGTATTTACCACGTTTCGACAAACATGTTATTTTAAAATGAAAATAAAAAAATTATCTGATATTTTATAAGTTTTCCAATTGGGAGTTGTAATCAAACTATTAAACCACAAACAAAAACAAATGTGTATAAAATCAAATTCATAACGTAACATTATCAATCACTTTGAAACTAACTGAAAAAACTACTCCGACGATTTTTTTTTGGTTTTCACGATTCCATGCCATTTCCACCCCAAATTCCACCGTCCAAACCCAAATTTTCCCCAAATCCTTCTTCTGGTGGTCTGACGCTTCTCCTCGACCCTCTTTTGAGGTGGTTCGGCTCCAACGACCCCTTGTCGGGGTTCTGGACGGCGGCGACCGACAATTCTGACCCTGCTGGAGTCAAGTCCAGACCTCCCCGACCGATTGAAGTGGACATCTAGGAGATTTGGAGCCGGAGCAAGCGAGTTTTTTGCGAACCTCCTTCAACGTTATTAACCACTGAGGTGGTTAGAGCGATTCAGGTGACCTCATCCCTTAATCTTCTACCTCATTCCCCCCCTCGCCAATTTTGAATTTTGTTGAAGTTTCCTGGTCGATTCGTGATTTTTGACTTTTCCGTTAGAAAGTTGACTTTGCGATTTGATCTTCGATTCTTGAGTTTTTGGTGTTGTTTTGCTCGGGATTTTGCCGTTTGTTGTTGTTTTGATTTCAATTTGCAATATTGTTGTTGTTTGAAATCGAATGTGAAATGACTTCTACTGTTGTATTGGAGAAAGAGGCTCCCCTGGGGCTTGAGAATCCTTCCAATCAGTCGGCTTAATCTCCATATCCCAAACAATTCCAGAACAAGAAAATTGCTGGAAAAACAATTTCATTTTCTGTTGCAATGAGATCCACCGACCAACCACTCATTTTTTAAGGAACTATTCTCTTGTCGTCTGCTTGGATAACAACTTATGAAAGAAATGGAGAGAAAAGAAAAATATTTCTTTTCTTTTCTCTTATATGGATACCTATTATAAAAAATAAGTTTATCTCGTTTACTTAACATCTTACGAGAGAAAAGAAAAAAAACATTCTAAAATACCAAAATACCATTTTATTTGTATTATACAATAACATACATCGTTCTACATTATTTTAATAATATTCAGAACTATAAATTATTACAAATAAAATATATCCATTAAAGTTGAAAATTTGAAACTATACAAACAATGTAGTATGCAAAATATATGTAAAAATATTTCTTATGTAAAATTAAAAAATAAAGATACAAATTCTTCGGAAATACTTCAAATGAACGTTTTTTGTTCTTCCAACACAATGACGTTTGTTGTAACAAAAAACACATCTTTTGGGTTAAAATATCTTAACCAAAAAATATGAATACAGCAAATTCAAATTCTTAAAATCCATAATACTATAAAAAATTAATAAAATATGAATACAACAAAAAATACTAAAAAAGATTTTAACATGATAGAAGATTTCCAGCAATTTTCCTATCATAGTGTTAACAAAACTCACCTTGATTGGTGTAGACTAAATCAAATGAGAGTGAGAAATGAGAAGATGAGTAGAAGGGAATGTTTAGGTGGGAAGAAAAGAATGTAGAACAGTTGGGTGACAGAAGATGAAACGGGGAATGTGTATTTATATGTAGCAAATTAGGGTTTTGGGTATGATTTTTTAGTAAGGATATTTTGGTTACTAAAAAAGTATTTATTCACTTTCTCTCCGTTTCTCCCCATTTCTCTCTATTTCTTTTCTTTTCTTTTCTCTCCTTAAGTCGTTATCCAAACGAGGAAAAACACAATTTTCTTTTCTTTTCTCTTCTCTCCTCAAGTTGTTAACCAAACATACCCTTCAAGTCTGCCCGTCTTAAAGAAGGGATCCCTCTCGTGGAGTTCAGTGAAGAAGAGATAGTTGTGATGAGTGCTCCATTTAAGTGGACTTTGATTGGGAAGTTTGCTTGTTTGAGAACTCAATTGGTTGCAATTCAGAACTCAGTTGAAAATTTGCTGAATAAGAAGAACTCATGTGAACCTGGCTCAATTAATTCTGGGCATGTCATCATCAGACTTAGAAATAGAGAAGACTTTGTTAGGGTGTGGCTGCAAGGGAGTTGGTTAATTCAGGGAAAAAGGATTATTGTTCAAGTGGCCACCATACTTCAGACCAGGGCTTGAGCCCATGCATCACTGCCCCCGGTCTGGATTGGATTACCCAACTTGGAGGCTCATCTTTTTCACCCAAATGCCATAGAGTCAGTTGTTTCCACCATAGGAAAGTTTATTTGTGTTGCTCAAGATGTGAAGGACTTCACAAGGCCTGGCTACTGTCAAGTCTGTGTGGAGGTAGAACTCAACAAACCAAAAGTGGATCATATCTTCCTCAAGTTGGGAAAAGAATTCAGGAAACAAATTGTGATATACGGAAGAATACCCCCTTTTTGCACCAAGTGTGTGAAGGTTGGTCATACTTTAGATAATTGCAGGTTCAAAGAGAAAGAGAAAGAAATCAATTAAGATGCTCCCAAGGTACCAAGTTTAGTTAATACTCAAAATATTGCTATTAAAGACAGCTGGGAAAACGAGAAGATTTCTAAAGAAGCATATCATACATCACATTCATGCTATATATCTTTTATTTTATCTCAATTTTGTGCTACTTGAGTGTTTGTTTATGATGTTTCAGGTGTTAGGTAATAAAGAATAAAAGGGAAGAGAAAATGACTAAAAATGTAAGAAAAAATGACTCAAATGAAGCAAATTGGACATGTTTGTCGTACACAATGACCAATGTGCAAATCAGGAATGAGCCACGTGAAATCCAGAGGGACCTGAATGCACGAAAAATATTTCAGGCGTAAAAATCCTTCAATACCATGATCATGAGGACTAATTGGGGAATTAAGACCAAACGTGCTCGAACCAGCGGACCACGAGTTCACCCCACATGCAAAATACATAACTTAAGCTCCTGGAAGAAATCGGGGCGGATCAGACCAATCTGATCCGCCAGTGGTGGATGTTAATCCGCCATTGGTTGATCTATTGGTCCAATTTGTCTCCAATTTCTCCCGTTGCTCGAGTCAGATTAGTAAGGTGCACCAAAACTTAGAGAAATCAATTTTAGTCATTGGTTTACTCCCAGAATCATTTACACCACACTTTCTTCTATAAATAACATGATTTCTTCTTCCTTTCCTCTACTTCTCCACTTCCACCATTAGAGTATGTTATTTTTACCCAATTTGGCTGCAAGTAGAGGAAGGTAGATGAAGGTTATAATCTCACATTTTCTTTAATATAAGGTTGGATTCATGTTCCACTTGTCATTAACTTTCTTTCTATCCAAATAATTTTTGATTTTGTTGGTTAGTTTTCTAGTTAGAGTTTTATAACATGTTTAGTATTAATATCTTGCTTTCCATGCTTGTTATTATGATTAGCGAGTAGATCCACCTCATTTGGGGTGAAGGCTATGTAGTTGATGGTGAGTGTATGATGGGGTCCTAAGTTTGTGTCGTTTTCATGTGCTTAATGTTATATCTAAAACTTGTAGCTTGTTAATCTTGTTTTAGATGAGATAATGACCACACTAGGTACTTGTTTCATGCTAGATCTATTTATGACATGTTGTTTGTGACGAGTTCTATTTGATGATGGAATTGATTTGAAATGAATGGTTTCTTGATTTGGCTTATGTTGCTTAAATGAACTAAGGTTATACTTAGGATTGATTGATGTTTTAATGGTCACACTGGGTGCTTATTGCATACTTGAGAATCCATAAAATTAATCTTAACTTCATGCTAACTTATCTTAGTCTCGTATACCATGTAATTATAGGTGTTTTACACTTAAATTTCACACTAGTTTCTACTTGTAAACACACACTCTTACACATATGCTTAATGGTTGGACACCCTCATGCACACATACCTCACTATTGCACCTCCACTCCAAGGAGTTTAGTTAGATCGTTTTCCTCTATCTTAGTTTAATTTAGTTAGTTTAGCTTAAATCTCTCCATATATTTCTCTTTCCACTCGAGTCTGATGATAACAACAACGTGCACAACTCCTCGTGGTACACGACCCGTACTTGTCATGTCTTCACTGACGTCGTGCACTTACGGTATTGAACTAATAAAATTTCAATCACTGAATTTCAAGTTCCCAAAAATATTACCAAGAATGTAAAGAAAAGAGCTAAAAAGAAAAATACTCTTTTGGGTAATGAAGAGAAGAACAAAGACATTAACCATCATGAAGATATTGAACAGTTAAAGGAAACTCATGTTGTTGATGATAACAACACCAAGATTCAAAATAATTAACAGTGAATTGCAGCTCAATTCAGATGTGATAGCTATTGACAAAAACAAGGCTTTAGAGACTGGCAGAAGTGCAGCACAACTGAAGCAAGCTAAGTTTACAGATGAAATCACCAAGGCACAGGGGTTTGGCATTCAAAATAGAGATATGCAGCTAAATTCAGATGTGATAGCTATCAATAAGGCTTAGGTTTCTGATAACAATGCAGTTCAAATCATACATCCTTAGGCTCAGGGGTTTGACATTCAAAACAAGGCAGAGCATGGCAATCAAGAGAACACAGAAGGGCTTCATACCTCTCCATATAGTATTGGAGAAACCTTGTCTCAAGATACTGTGGTGGTTGAAACCATTATTCACAATAACTCCTTTGCTTTCCTGGAAGTGGTGAATGAAGGGGTTAAAGATATTGTTATTAAACAACAAAATTGGTTGCACAGGGAAGGAGAATGTCATGAACAAGATTTATATGATGATTTCTGACATTCAAATGTGGGTGTAAGCTGGATTGGATCCCACCAGTCGTAATCAACAACCCAGTAAGCCACTTGATATTGATATAGAGAAATTTGAGAGTTCTTCTTCCCAAGAAGGGGAAGAACTTGAAGAAGATACAAGTAAAGATGATTCTTCTAAAGACCCATCTTATAGTCGTGAACAATCTTTGAGGATCAGACATAAATCTCTGAAAATTAAGAAGGAGTTAGTTGCTCTTGCAGAACAAAGAAGAAATTCTTTAAGAATTCAAAGCAATAGGGTGAGAGGCAAAAACAAAAACTTCAAATGATTAGCACAGTTATATGGAATATAAGAGGAGCTATCAACATCTCCTCTACGTCAAACTAAGAAAATTGATTACATCTCATAATATTCAAATTGTGTGTATTGTGGAGTCTAAAGTTGATGGAGGTCACATGCCCTTTCTTGGAAGATACATTCAGTTATATAGTCGCACTAGTAATCAAAATAACAAGATTTGGGTTTTCTACACTCAAGATATCAAAAGTGCAATTCAGTGGAATTGTGATCAGTCTTTAACTCTCAAAATCAGTAGCAGTGAGCCAGATTGTATGATGTCCTTTGTCTATGCCTCTACTAGTTATACTGATAGAAGACAACTTTGGGATCACTTACAAAGCATACATGAAGAAATTAAGATTCCTTGGATGGTTGGGGGTGACTTCAATTGTGTTCTCTATGGTGACAACAAAAAGGGTGGAAGAGGGATTAATCACATTGTTGTTGCTGAATTTCATAATTGCCTTAACAGTTGTGGGCTGCTGGAAGTGAGTCATGATGGTGACACTCTTTCTTGGTACAACGACAGGAATAAAGATAGGATATTTTGCAAACTTTACTGGATTTTTTGCAATGTGGATTAGCTGAATCAATATGCTCAATATCACACCAAATACCTTCCTAGGACCTTTTCTGATTACATGCCTATGATTCTTTACAAAAAGACAAGGGATAAGATTGGTACCTCTCCTTTCAAGTTTCAAACCATGTGGAACTCTCATATTGAGTTTGCTGACTTTTTAAGTAAAATTTGGATTACTACTGCCCATCCCAGTTCTCTTGAGAACCTTTGCATTAATCTCAAAACTCTAAAAGTGGAGCTGAAAAATAAAATCTAGATATTTTTGAAGATGTTAACAAGCATATGGTTGATTTGGAGAACAATATTGCTAGGATTGAAGAGAAAATGTAGCATAATGATTCTCTTGAGCTTTGAAATAACCTTCTGGAAGCTAGAAGTCAGTACAACAACATTAGTTATCAAGAAGAGGTGTTTTATAAATAGAAAGTCAAAATTGATTGGTTGAAGGAAGGTGATAAAAATACTAGATTCTTCCACAACATTGCAAACTACAAATACAGAATTTCAGTTGTTCATTCTCTCCTTGAAAGTGACAAGTACAAAAATAATATTCAGAAGTTACATCGGGATAGTATTGATTATTATCGCAATATTCTCACTTCTGGCCAGAGAACTAAGAATCATGAGATCCTAGATTGGATTCCTTCTTTGATCATTGTTGATGACAATGAGAAGATCCTTATCACTCCTACAGAACAGGAAATTAAAGATGATGTGTTTAGTATCCCTGCTGACAGTTCACCTGGCCCTGATGGGTTTAATGGGAGTTTTCATCAGAAAAATTGGAATGTTGTGAAAGGTCAGGTCATTGCTGCAGTGACCCAATTCTTCTCCACCAAGATACTCCCTAGAGCAATGAAAGCTACTTTTATTGCAATGATCCCTAAAAAACCTACACCTAAAGATTTGAAAGATCTCAGGCTCATAAGCTTGTGTAGTGTGCACTACAAGATCATTTCCAAGGTTTTTACTAGAAGGCTTGCTCATCTCCTTCCTAAGATCATTTCTGAGGAACAAGGAGGATTTGGTAAAGGGAGACATATTGAAGACAATATTTCTTTGGTTCAGGAACTGGTTCAACATATGGGTGACAAAACTCATGGGGGTAATGTGGTAATTGGATATCGAAAAAGCCTTTGACAGAATTGAATGGGGGTTCTTGTTTGATGTGCTGACCAGGTTTGAGTTAGTACTGAGGTGATCAGATTGATTGAAGCTTGTGTTAAAAATAACAATTTCTCTCTTCTTCTTCATGGCTCTACTGAATTTTTCACTGCAACCAGGGGATTAAGGCAAAGAGACATTGAAGTGAAGTGTGCACCCCACGGGAAGAATTGAAGTGTTTAAAAAGACAGGCAAAAATGGGTCCCATCAGACCAAAAATGACCGCCAAATGGTGGCCCCAGACCTCCAATTGGCGATCCATTTTAGTCAAAATCCAACCTGGTTTCTTGTGGTTGTGGTTTATGTCTATTTTAGAATGTTTCGTTAGTCCCACATTGGGGAATTGTCTCCAGTTTCCTTTTTCGTGTCTATAAATAAAACTCACATTCTTCCTTTGTAAACCACTCATTACTTAGTGGTCATTCTCTCTACTTGGAGTAAACCCTTAAAGCAAAACTCAAGTGAAGAGAATGCTACTTATAATGCGAGTCATCGATAAAATATTTTTTCATAGTTTTGTTTTAATGTTGTCTCTTTTGGAATGCTTGCATGTTTAGCTTAGCTTTGTTATCTTAATCTTAGTATAATTAGTTAGAATGTCTTTCTTTCTTAGTATAATTATTAGCTTGATGAGTAGAGAGTAGATTTACCACATTTGGGGTGGAGGTGATGTCGATTATGTGATGTGTTGGTGATGAGTTCTTCTTATTTGTGTCATTTCATATGTTTAATGTAGATCTATGAATGTAACTTACTAAAACTTGTATTAGATGAGATAATAGTCACATTAGGTACTTGTCTCATACTAGATCTAGAGTATATCTTGTTGCTTGTAAATGATCATCTTGTTATGGTAAATGGTTTGTTATGTATGAATGCTTGATTAGTAGAGATTGATTGAATGTATTGAGTTGTACATATGGTTAATTGATGTCCTAATGCCCACACTATGTACTTATTTCATTCTTGAGAACATAAAGTGCAACTTAACTTCATGTCTAACTATATTAGTCATGTATTTATGTAAATGTAGTTAATGTTAATTAGACTCCACACTAGTTTCTAGTTGATTTCGTCTACTTTACACACTTGTGCCTCATGTAATCAAGAATCACTCACACATACCTACACACCTCCATTATATGGGGGTTTAGTTTAATTGTTGATTCATTCCTCGTTTAGTGTAGTTAGTTTAGCATAATCATCTCATTCTCCTCTCCTTTTCCACTCGAATATAGTAGTCACAACAACACTCACAACTCCTTGAGGTTCGACCTGTATTTTCCACATCTTCAACGACATCGTGCACTTGCAATTATTAAAATGTTCAATCACTGCCATTTTTCAGAAGAGGAGATTCCTCTTACTTCCCTCTTTATCGTTTTTATTAACATCTCACACTTGCTCCTCTAGTACCAATTTATTGCATGTTCCCTTCTTCTTAGAGTTGGCACATGTTTTGCTCAAGCATCGGCTAGCCAACTAAGGATCCAGCCAAATCAATTTAAATTTAAAATTGATTTGGTCGGAAAAGAGAAATAACCTTCTTTTCTTTGGCTCTTCTTGCTGCCTTATTCAGCAATGTTTTGCAGGCTATCACTGTAGGTTGTTGGTTGAGCAGTGATTAATTGCTTTTCTTGGATGTGTTCACAGGCTCTTTGTTCTCCTTCTCTTGGAGTTGGCACATGTTTTCCTAGAGCATCAGCAAACCAACCATGGTCCCGATCAAATCATTTATCTTCATTGATTTGGTCGGAAAGGGAAATTCCTCTCTCTTTTACTGAATTTTTGAGTTCTTGTTGTTCTTCATGATCATGTTTTTGTTTTTTATCATTTTCATCCACTCATACTCTCCACAGCTCGCAACGCATCTCTATAATCATTTTCAGTTAAAGATGACCAATTTGGAGGCTGTTGGAAGTCAGTTTTAGGAGGTTAATTCGGTTGGGAGCATTGTTCATGGAAGTTAACTTAGTTGGGCTTACTGTTTAGGGCAGTTCAATTGCAGTTATGTCTGATTTTACTGTTCATCCTAAGTTGGCATTGTTGCTTTGGGCGCTGAAGTGAAGTTGGGCCTGGTGAGCTTCTGCTTTGGACTGAGCGGAGGAACACGCGATGTTGAGGCAGTTGTTGCGGTTGGCAAATTAAGAAGGTAACGGGTAACAATAACATTGTTCGGGTGCATGGGGGCGCTTCCTAGGGCGTGCTTTCTGGTGGAAACGGTTAATCCGTTACTACTATTCCCAGATGGTTAAAACGGTTGATCTGTTTATCATGTTTCTTCTGTTCACTGAAGGATGGTGATTTGGATGGGCTTCTCGACTGGGCCAATTCTTCTAAGCCTGATACGAAATTGGAAAATTGCCTCTTTTACTTGATTTTTGCTAAATCATTCATCTTAGGGATTGTTTTTCTTAATCCCCTGTTGGGTTTTTTTACCATTCCATTTGATTTAGGATTGTAATAATTCACACATTCTTAACTCCACCTGAGCTAAAACTTTTGCATTTTGTTGATTGAATTTATGAAAGATGTGTGAAATGGGGCAAAAAAAAAAAAAAAAACGTAACATTAATATTTTGTAGTAATTTGAATGAGTAGAATTTAAAAAAGTTGAGTGTACGTAATTTTGAAATTCCTCCTCTTAACATATATAATTCGTTTTTCACAATTTTTGTATAGAGGTGAAATTCAAAATGATATGAACGATTTGCAAATTCCAGCAAAAACTCAACCAAATAATGTAATCGCAAATGTGACACTTTGAATTTCCATATTCAAGTAAATTTTCATTTTAAAGTGATGCAACAAAACTTAACCTAACGTATTTCATTCCTCTACATGTACGAATTTCAAATTTCATTAATGATATAGTGAATGCACCGACCGCATTATCAATCACCATCGCATTATCAGATTATCACTTGGCAACATAAACCCTTCTCTTCTGGATCTATCAAACTGGTCTACACACAACCCTAGTACGGGTCATGCGTTTGATTACATGAATAACCTTCTATATATAATAAATGTATTGAATTTTGAACAAAAAATAATAAAAAAACCTTGTATAACCTTCACATGCATGCACGCTCCACTCAAACTAACCGACAACCCCACCGACCATCCACCTCAGCCACACTTTCTAGGGATAATTTCGTAGATACCATCCAAATTATTTTAAAATTCATCAACCAATGTCTATTATTTCATAATACCACAGAATCGATATACATTATAAATTGGCAATAGCATGTAACGATACTGTTTTATAATGTTAAATTTTGGTTGGTCCACCACCTCAACAAAACCTAAGCACTTAGGTGAAGGGTAGTAGATCCAACTTTATTATATAGTGTTTACACTTTTTGTGTTTAACAATGTGGGACTATTTTTTCAACACTCCCCCGCACGCGTGACCGAAATAATTTTTCTCCGTGTCTACGCGTGAACAATATAGGTTGGAGTGGGCCCCTACAGGTCAATCGACCTGCTCTGATACCATGTTAAATTTTGGTTGGTCCACCACCTCAACAAAACCTAAGCACTTAGGTGAAGGGTAGTAGATCCAACTTTATTATATAGTGTTTACACTTTTTGTGTTTAACAATGTGGGACTATTTTTTCAACATATAGAACATTTATAACATTGATTTTGAGAAAATGGATCAAGTTTATATGCAAGATAGTTCACTATATATATATATATAGTGAACTATCTTGCATATAAACTTGATCGTAGAACGATGGTAAACGTAAATTGAGTGTCCACGTACTAAATGTGATTCAATAAAATGGTACAATTAAAAGTTTGATTCGAAATCAATGATGATGATATTATGATACAAACGAAAGACTACATAGTAACGATGTTTTGAATATCCTCGAAGTATTTACGAAACTAGTACTTCTTCCATCAGAAATCATCTCATCTCACATCAGTTCAGTTGTGTAATACTGTAAAGACGAATAGTTCGGAAAGATGAAGTCTCATCCACACTTACTTTTCCCGCAGAGACACTCGTTCCCTTCAAGCGCAGCCACACCGAAACGTTCATAAAAGTCCGGCACACGCCCGCAAAGCCGGTTATAGCTGAGATCCAGGTGACCCACGTAGGCGGCCGTAGCAAGTGAGTACGGCACCTCTCCCTTCAAGTAGTTGTGGGAGAGATCAAGAGATGTGAAGTAAGACTTCTTGTTGAAGACGTCGGGAATGTAGCCTTCCAAGGAGTTGAAGCTTAGGTTAAGAATGTTTAGGCGTTGGGACTTGAGGAGTGGTGGTGGGATCCGGCCGGAGAAGTCGTTGCGGTCGAGTAGGAGAGTGGATAGGACGGGGGAGGAGGCGAAGGAGGCGGGGATTGGGCCAGTGAGGTGGTTGCCGGAGAGGTCGAGGTCGGCCAGACGAGGCATGGTGGCTATTGAGGAGGGGATTTTGCCCTTTAACTGATTCCTGAATTTTAATTAGGTAGCGTTTCAATTTTGAAAAAGATGTTATATATAGACTGTTACTGTTGAAAAATGATATCAAACATTAACGGTCGATCAAGTTCTTATGGAAGTCACTAACTTCAGCTTTTGGTAACTACTAGGAACTGAAATATACTTTTGTTTTCTAATAATGCCGAATTTAAACTTAGGTTGATTGATTAAAAATAAAATCTTGCATTGTACATAACCAAAATTTAAAACCCATCCCAGTACAATTTACTAAAATACTCTTCACTTTGATATGGCACCACTTAAATTCATCAGTTTGATAACATTAACGTCAAATAGGTTGTCTAATTTGCCCATACTTGATGAAATAAGTATTTTAGTTTTACATGTAAAAAAATAACTTTCGTAATCATTAAAAAGTTAAAATGAAAATAATCACATGTGATAATACTAGACAATTTCAAAATGGTAGTGAGCCAACGACGTACCTCGCGAGAAGTGCCCGGCTGAGCATATTAAGCTTCCGAACGTCAACCGGCAACTCGCCGGATATCCAATTCCCGCTAAGATCCAAATGCATCAGCGATGACAACCTCCAGAGCCCCGCCGGAAACCTCCCGGAAATCTTATTGTCCGCCAAATTAAGCACCACAAGCCTCTTAAGCCTCCCAATCCCCGCCGGAATCGCGCCGGAGATTTGGTTCCCAACGAGGTCAACCACGCGGAGTCTCGTCAATGATCCAAGACATGACGGGACGGGACCGGAGATATTCTTATAGTCGGCTATGACGAGGGTGGTGAGCTCGCGGAGGCGGCAGAGGGACGGGGAAAGGTGGCCGGAGATTGGGAGGTCAGACTCGGATCGGAGGGTTATGTCAATGACACGACCGGTGGTCGGGTTGCATGTGATGCCCGACCATGTGGAGCAGCAGTTGTGGGACGTCCAGGTGGTGAATGGGAAGGTGGTTGTGGTGGGGGTGAGGGAGGACTTGAAGGTGAGGAGGGTAGCGCAGTCGGAGTAGGAGGTGGTGGAGGGCGGTCGGAGGAGGAGGAGAGAGAGGAAGAGGAGGAGAGGAGCCATGAGAGGGAGTGGGATCGATGTGGTGTTGTGTGAGGAGTTTAGGTTTATTTATATTGATGTTTTGGGACGACAACTTTCGGATTTGCTTTAAACAATATTTGCTACTTGTTTGATTCTACTTCTAATACATATTAAACTCATACCAATATGTCCTACCTCAACGTAACAATGGTCGATCGGATTTCTTTAATTGGTAGATTCTTAGTGCGTTTGTTCATATGCACTATATATCTAAATACATTGCATTATCCGCTATATCAGGAATTCAGGATCAAGTGCACTAATTATCCAAGATAGTACCATGTCGTTTGTTCTTTCCCATTTTTCGCATTCTACAGGGTTCTTCCCGTTGCATTTTTTTTAAGGTTCCATTAATAAACTCTAATTTGGACTTTGAATTCAAATCCCTCTTCATAACCGTAGTCCAAGCCAAATAGTTATCCCCATTAAGTACTTTGGGAACGACAACCGTATTGGGATTATCAGATGGATTTAGATGGCAAGGATTGGGGTTGTCGATGCTAGGGATTATCAGATCTATTGCTTCTCTGCCATCGTCATGACTCTAATTCTTGTGGTTTCTTCAATTCCTAATCTTCCCTTCCTAAGTTCGTCTTGAGATCCTCTTCCTTCTCGAGGTCGTTTACATAACTTCTTCTCGGTCGATTCTCTGATACCATGACAAACTCAAGATCACCTTTGCTTCTGTGGACGAACAAGGTGGGGAAGATTACCACAGGAGAGGAGGAAGAAGACGAGAGGTGAGGGTGAAGGGAAATCCAGCGGTTGTTATTTCTGTTATTATAATCTGAACTACTATTCATCGTCGGAAAACTACTTAAATCGTCCGTACATATTACTATTTTATCATTATCTCATTTCTACTCCTATACCGTGACATTTAACCCTCCTATCACACATCTCTCTTCATCTTTCTCTCATAATCATAAAAAATAATATTTTGGAGGTCAGTAATAAGCCAACGGACGACCCGGTGTACTCGAATCTGGTAAATTTCCAACATCTTTTTAATAAAAAAATAATAAAAAATAGTGGGCGTTCGCGGGATCCCCTCCCATGGGGGCGGTGTCTGGCTAAGACGCCTCCCCATGGGGGGCGTGTTACCCAGACGCCCCGCCCATGGGAGGCGCGTCTGTCTAAGATGCCTCCCCCATGGTGGAGGCGTCTTAGCGAGACGCCTCTTCTATGGGCGGGGCGGCTCCGTCGGACGCCCGCTATTTTTTTATTAAAAAGATAATTGATTATAAATTTAGATAATTGCTCAATTAATTAATTATTAAATTAATAATTACTATATTCGGATAACCGATACCCCTTCGGTACACCGAATAGTGGTTTCCAGAGAAATTTCGAAGCTACTGAGGATAAATATTCGGATGACCGGGTAGAGGTTGGTAAACCGACCCAATGATTCCAAGAAGATCAAAACTTACTGTCTTTACGATCACGGTGGGACGATGGAAACTCGGTCATCCGCATGGAACATGTTTGGTAGACCGAGAAGCAAACGGTCGACCGTTCGACATCTCACCTTACAACGAGTTTTTGTAAGTGATGAAAATTCAAAAATTTCCAGATCCAACAATTTTAAAATCCAAAAATTTCCAGGGGGGCTACCCCTTGCCACCCCCGCCACATCACTGGCGAGGTGGAATGCCGAACGACTCACCGGGGAGCGAGACCCCCGAACGACTTGTCGAGGTGGTATTTGTAAGTCAGGAAGTTTTACCATCAGGAAAATTTGGCTCTGGAATTTTTTTGAATTTTCATCAGTTACAAAATAAGTCATTGTAATCCGACCCGTTACCACCGAAAACTTGTAAAGGAACTTCAAATAATTTGAGATAACACACTGTATAATTTTAAGTTTTTATTTTATTTTTTTAGGACGGGGCGTCTTAGCCAGACGCCGCCCCTGGGTGAGGCGTCTTAGACAAACGTCTCATCCATGGGGGAGGCGTCTGGCTAAAATGCCCCACCTTTGGGGGTGGCGTCTGGCGTCTGGTTAAGACGTCTCCCCCATGTGGGGGGGGGGGGCATTTTACCTAGACGTCCGACTCGATTTTTTTGCTGGTCTTACTTCACCGAATCCAGACGCTTTGTCAAACATTTTCGTGGTGTTTGTACTAGGAAAATGAGGAAACGTAGGTAGAAACCTTGTTTTAAGAGACCAGACGAAATGAGTATTAAATAAATTGTTAAGAGCAAAAATGTAATTGTTGGGATGATTTAAGTAACTTTCCGAATAGTAACCCCATTATAATCATTAATTGATTGTAACATTACATTACATGGGGATCCCATTACGTAGGGATTTAGTCGGTTCAGATCAAGAGGATATGGTACCTCTTCGGGTTACTTAACACACATCTGCTGGTGTGCAGGTAGGCTTATATGTGTGGCCCACTTAGCCTAAGCAAGTAACCCTATACATATAACTATGGTTCATATTCCTAGTACATAATTTTACATAAACAAAGCAATATTATATGATATGAGATGTTAAGGGTCGTTAATTATCATGATTTGTTGAAACATGTGACTCGGAATAAGTTAGAACATGCTATGTTGGTAATTATTTGCAGTGTTTATGTCTTTCTTAATCGATTTGTTAATTGGATGGTTTAGAATTTACAAATCAAGCATGTTAAGAATTAAGGTGGAGCATGCATGCTAAGGTTGCGATGGAAGTAAACTCTGTTTAATTTTGTCAAATTTTACTGTAGCAGCCTAATAATATTGTGGTTTAATTGTCTCTCCTTAATGATTTGCAAGTGAAATAATACCATGTTAGTTTGGATATATGTGTTTCGTAAGCACGTTTTCAAGTACACCTAAAATGGTAGCTTAATGACAAATCGAGATCACTAACAGAACCCGTTATCCAGCAGCATATTATGACAAAACTTCTTATAATGTTCTAACATTCACCAATTTGCTGTAAATAGTTTGCTAAACTTACTCACAAATACAAGTAAAAACATTCATAAACGTACTTATGATAGCTTAGCTTTTTAATTAATGTTCTCACAAGTGGGTCTTCTCCCACCTCTTACATATTCGATGTTTTATTGCTTATGCATGTTCTTGAATTTTGTAACTATTATTAGACATTATTATTAAGAAGAACCATGGTCAATTTGGTCATAAATATCCGACCGGGAAGCATGCAAAATTGACTAGATTCCGACCGCGAACATGGGTCGACATTCGCATGTCAGAACATCACATGCATCACATAATTCCTGGAGAAGAAAACACACTATGGTCCAAAATTCTTGAACTAACTTTTGCAAAAATTCTGCAAATATATATGAGCCACATGTGTGTTTTTGTGTTAATTATTGATTAATACACATCAGGGGATCGTGATGATTTAGATTCCAAAGCTTGATTAAATGTGTGTTCGCACAGCCACATACATGCCTCAAATCAGGGCGTTGTCACATTGAGACCAGTACTAATCAACCACCTGTACTTGGGAGTCTTGCAAATTGACACTTTATTAATCAAATAACGATGTCAAATGTGTGATTTCAATATCAGTTAATCCCATAACTGAAGTAGTTTAAGTTTTAATCGATTCGAAGAGGAGTTAAGTTGATGCTTGATACAAATACTTAAACACTGTAATCAAGTTTTGGTACTGTTATCAGGTCATCTCCAGCTATTACCGTTCATTAGCCAATAATATACCATATGAATAACATAATATATATGATATAATAAGAAATACGAAACACGTCATGCTTATTGAACTGTGGATGGGCCATAAATCACAACTTTGATGAAAATTGTAAGAAGACTTAAAAGTGATTATATGTTGCTACACTTTTGCTCAAAACAAAGTGCATATCTGCACTTTCGGTTCTAAACATCTCCACCTCTTTTTTCTTGGATTGGAATGCCCTTTCAACAGGCAAAGCAGAAAAAGAGATCGTCGGGGGTCGACCAATTCTATCCGGGCAGATTGCTTGTCGATCACGTGTTACTATTTTCTCACCCAGTTACCTTTTTGTTCTTAACCGCTAGTTGAGATATTAGAGATTTAAACTATTGGTCTAACAAGAATTAAACTTCCTAGCATTCTAATATTATGCTAAACTTTCATCAATTTCGAGCTCAAATTTTACGCTCTACAATTTAACTTCGGTACTGAATACTGATATTTATAATTCTTATATTACTCAACTGCTTAAGTATTAATAAAGTGTTGTGAGTCATCTTACATCAAATAAAGGATGCTATCACTTTCGAAGATTAGTTGAATCTTGTTGTAAAATAACGATCAAACAAAATGACAAGAAGTTGAGGGAGAATCAAGGAGTTGTATTTCATCTCTTTTGTATGTCCTCAATACATACTACAATCTCATATATATACACATAGAGGTGTGTAAGTTACATAGTCTACATTTAATAATAATGTAAATATAATGCACATTACAACACATTTTAATAGAGGAGTTATAATGGATTGGTTGGAAGATGAATCATCTTGGAAGGTGAATCATCTATTATAAACAATTTTCATAACACTCCCCATTGGATGATCACCTTTTGGCATACGCCTTTCGATCTGACTCGTTAAAAACATTGTCAAGTAAAACCTTGTGGGATAAAATCTTGGTGAAGGAAAAAAAAAGTGCAGAGTGTATAATTCTTCTCCTCATTTCAACATATATTTATACACTATGTTGGAAAATAGTGTTATGTTCAAGTCTCATTAAAAACCTTGCTACAAAAACCCGGTGGGAAAATAGCTAAGGGAAAAGAGTGCATGACAGATGTTAACACAATTGTGCAAACTGTTTCGTTAAAAACCTCGCCTAAGTAAATGTAGGATTTCATGTTTAATTGTACATATTTATTTTTCTAATTATTATGCACAATAAGGATCAATTTACAATTTTCTATGATTTATTTCATACATGCATCAATTTGTTTCAATATCTAGTTTCAAAACTTTATTAAAACAAATATGGGCTCCGAAATTCATACCTAGAAGTTGTCTAAAACTTCTTGAAGATTCGTAGACGTTGGGGATGCTTCTCACTGCGCCGGATGCCTCCGAGTATTCACCAAACTCTAAACAAGATCGGAGAGAGGGAAGTTAGTCTCTCAATCTCCGATAGGGTTTAGAATCCAATTACTAACCCCTCTTTAATTCCCTTGAGAAGATGGTCTCTTAAGAACTAAAACTAAACTTAAGAATTAAGGAATTTTCGTGGAGAATTATGGAGAGAGAATTTTTGCATGAGAAAACAATGAATAATTAAGGAGGTAATGAGATAAACTTGTATTTATAAGTTCTCTCCAAATTACCTATTCATGTGCAACCTCTTGCCCATGATTTCATGCAAAATTCCATCTAACCATCCATTATTTAATAATAAATAATATTAGCCACGAATTAAATCAATTATGGACCAATTCCATGCATGATCTAATTAATTCTTAAATTAATTCTGCTGAAAACCGTCTGGACCGGTCGACCGTTTGGAGGTTCGGTCGACCGCTCGAACCATGTTTCGGTCGACCGTTCAATAACTCGGTCGACCGTTCGTAACAGGAACTATTCCATCGCAATGTTCGGTCGACCGTTCGAACAGATGAAAATTCCCTGTTATCGGTCGAGACATGTCCGGTCGACCGTGCCCGATCGGTCGACCGTTTGCTGCTAATCGGTCGACCGTTGGAGCACTGTTCTGCAGACTTGTCAAATTTCGGTTTAACCCCTACAAAATTTGACATTTAGGGATTAGTAGTAAATTCACAACTTATGTAACATATTATCCTATGTAATGATCAATCATTACACCCCATAATATTTACATCACATATGAATTTTATTTAGATTCTAATTATGTTATTAATCACAACATAATTTTGATTTTGCTTTGTTCACCCCATGTGTCATATTTTCTACATGAAACCCGACACATCTTATGAACTCAAAATCCCCATTTCTTGTTTCCCAGGTTTGCGGTGTGACCTATGCGAGGATCTAAACTAAGTTGGCAGTGATATTAAGAGCTTAATATCACAAGCTATAAGCGGTATTCAGCTACACATTATAGCTCCCAATTAGTTAGATGTCTTAATTCCACTCGAACCAAAACCCGATCCATTAGTGATGGAGTGCACCACTTGTGTCCGTCCCTTGCCTCATGATATTAAGAATACACACAAAGTAGTATTGTGTCATCTTTGTATTAGTATTCATTTCTTGATCTCTTTAAGCTAGTTATAAATATGTGACTTAACTCAAATCACATTGTGCACATTACAACTTTGCTTTATCAAGGGGCCCACTAATATCATCACTCAATTAAGAGGGGCAATGATAGTCTTTTGACTAACTATCTTCTCCAACAAAAGTTGTACTTAACCAACCAATGCCTTTACACTACACTTATCGATAGTTCAAGACACTGATCTAATTAAGTATTCCTTAAGTGATCAGATATAAGTCTCATATCAAAAGACCAAAGACACAGTAAAATATTAATGACACAGAAACACATTTCTATAATATTTTACTTGTTAGGTCTATTCAGTATACAAAAGTAATATTTTCCTCTTTTGCATACCCGTGTTGTCACTCACTTGTAGAGCTACAATGATCTATGACCAACACGACAATCTTAACCCGGTAATCAATGTCCCATGTTAATTACCATGATTGTGAATATCTTTTGTTTTATGTAAACCAATATCTTTTAGAGTTCTACGGTTAAGGACCAAGAGCCTCTTCCTTAACACTTCTAAAAGACGAATAACATAAACAAGGAACAAAATGATTTCTCATTCAATTCATAATAATTGACATTTAAAAGTAAATCTTTTAGAACACATTCCCTTCAGTAAAATCTTGTGGGACAAAAACTTGAAAAAGAAAAAAAGAAAACAATTATAGGTCTTCTGGGTATTATCCTTCAGGGATAATTGTACTTTAGGGATGATAATTAGAAATCTACTCCCCCTGATACGTAGTTCACAAACTTGCATAAACATTGCAACGCCTCCACAATAACACAAAATAATTTGTGATTTTTTATTGTTGTGGATTACACATATAGGAATCATCACTGAACAAAATATTTATCTCATGAATATAGTAAGTAAATATTGATAATTCCATGTGAACTTTCTTTATATAATATATCTTTATATAATTGAATCATTGTAACAATTCTCTTCTGGAGAATGTTCGAACTGCATATCGAAAAATAGTTGACTGTTCTTCAGTCATTTATTTCAAAATTTATCAGTCAAATATTTCACGGGTACATGTTTAATCTCTTCAGGAGTTACTTTTAATATCATTCTTTGAGATAATATGCATATTCTCTTTGTGTTGTTCATATGATGATTATAATCCATCTCTTCGTTATAATTTTCCTTGGGCAATTTTAGTCCTTCAGGGACTCTTATTTATATCAATACCAAATGACTTATACAAATTTACAGTCAAACATATCTCATATGTTTATCTATATTTATGTCATACCGATCAAGTAACATAACGTAATATTATACATTTCGAGAGAATGAGTAATATCGTAATAGATATTGGGTCTTGCGAAAAACTCTTGTGTCACTACTCGCTTTATAATGTACCACCATGTTGTAATGTGATTTCTATTCACATTCTTCAGAAATCAGGACTACAGGTCCAATAAGCAAGTCTAGTTCTAATTATTCGTCTTCTTTTGTTCATTTCAAATACGAATGTTTCTAGCATTCTTATAATATTATAGATTCTGGATCCAGACTTTCTATTGAATTAGCATGCTGTAAGAAGCAAATTTGTCGTTGACGATAACCTTTTAATGTTTCTCTCGTATCAGCATAGTTGATTGTAACTTTTATAATAATCAAATCCTCGTTGTTTCCCAAAATATTAGGATCTGGCTGTTATGTATTCCCGGAATTGTTACATTTTCTAGCAGCCGCTTTTATTTTATAACCGGGTTTATATTTTTCAGGAATAACCACTTCAGGAGGTGTAATGAGTGACTAAGTTTTATTTTCATTTCCACAAATAATATATGTTATAGTTCACGCTTCTGGCGTTGGTTGAGCTCAAATATATTTTATCATGTGAAAATCTCCACTTTATATTATATTATGCGCTTTATGTCTAGTAATACAAGACATAGTCACTCTTTTGTGATCAATAAAAATGTATGACATTTACTTGTTAGATATTGCAAGTTAATGATTTTATGAACTTCATGTTCAATAATACTTGTACGTACATTCTCTAATGAACTTCAGGTTCAATATAGTACATTTTCTTGGCAATCTTTAAGCTTCTGGCTTTCTCCCCCTAATGCCAAAAAATATATCTCATCTTACGTAAAGATGGAGCTCATAGATACCTACTTAGTTGAAGAATCTTCTCATTCTTCAGTGGATGATCATATGAAATTTTAGAAACATTTGTCATCATATATGTCATCATTGACCCAATCGGTCATACCATATGTTATTAGAATCAATATTCATTTGATTCATCAGTGCAAGTCTTTTGACCAAGCCACTACGTGTGCAATGCCACATTGTTCAAAAATCAGATAATTTTCTTAATATTATTTTTCCTACCTTACATGATTGTAGGAATATAAAAATATTCTTCTTTACTTCAATTGTAGTCTTAATACAAGTCATTCTTGCAATTTGAAACTTAATAAGCTTCTTGAGACATAATATATAAAATGCATCATTTAAAGCCAAGATAATTCCACATGTAATAGTAGATATGACTCTTCTGGAGTTTTCTACTAAATTTGTACGACCTTGTACAGTAGTGACTTCGGCTTTTCTCATTATCAAATTAGAGAATACTTATCTCTTAATATAGTGTGCATGACAACACTATACATGATGCATAAATCATTTTGTCCATTTCCACTGTGTCAAAGATTAAGTTGTTTTTTGACATTTGGAGCATCATGGACTATATCAAAGGGCTATTTTAACGATCAGCATTTCTTTTATTGTGGAATCGCAAATGGTCAGTTGCATTTGCATCATTTGAGTCAATTGGAAACAACCTCACTGTTTTACAGTGGTAGGGTTGCGTACATCCGACCCTCACTTACCTCGCTTAGGCAGGAGCCTCTTTTGAGGCATTGGGGTTATGTTGATGATGTTGATGTTCAATCAAATAGGAGACCGAAGAATATCCATACTCTTCACTTCAAGCCGAATAAAATATTTATTGTAGATAAATTATTTATGCAACTATTACAAAATAAATGATAAGATTCTTCCAATGACAAAATATAAAATAAGAACCATGCATTCAATCACATGAATGTCAATTAAGTTCAACGTAACTTGGTATAAGTCTTTTAGATAGAAATTATGCATACCAACATATCACCATATACATGTGTACTTTGCCATTTTAAGACGATAATGCAAATATTATCTTTGTTATTGATCCTTAAAAAACATATTATAATGATATGCATAAATAGTCATCACAAACATATAAAAAATGTTGAATATCGATATGTTAGCAACATATACATGTGTATTATTAATATCTAAAAGGAATCTCATCGTAAGTGAATAACAATCACAAGTATGAAAATACATTGGACTAACGAGAGCACTGACCAATATAAAATATATAGTTTCAATATAAATGACAAATAAATCAAAGCTTAAACAAAATATTTGTATCATTGTATATAATACTCATTTGTCATATTGGTATTCCAGTATATAATCATGTATATCTACTAGATAAAGTATACGTTACTTATCAAATAAAACACACATAACTACAAATAAACTCATTTTGATCGTGGAATTTATATACCATAAGGATATTAATTATTTTGTCATTTATCTCATCCACATTCACATCCATAATCATGGTCACAAAATGATTATAATAGACTTTTGTAAGATTTTTTACGCTCTCATACATTCACTTCAGGGAATGGAGCAAGTCAATTACTTGTGATTTTTTGGACTCCGTACTACTACTAGAGTATCAGATCATTAATTTGTGAAATGGATATAAGATTTTCCTATCTCAACTCTCTATGGTCTTCTGGCCACGCATAGAGCTAGATTTAGGGAATGAGTTTGATGGGTTTGTGAGACTTTGACATTTGCACACCCTTTTGATGTTCATAAGAATCCTTCAGGGATTGGTATACATTTTCATAGTTTTCTTCACATGAATATACAATCTTGATATCATTATATATTTGCACCTCATGAAGATTACAGTTTTTGCCATTGGGCCCGAAGTGCTTCTTTTTCAATGATAACATGACATGGTAAATAATTATTTTCATAATATGAAAATCCAAATTTTGTTGCAATATACCACATTATATCATATATATAATTGCATAAATAAATCACATGTGCTGGAAAGAATAACCATAATATTTCCAGATGTGATGCAACAAAATAACATCGAAATTTTATGTGACATAATATGATAACTTAACGGGATGCATCAAATATTAGATTTGCAAAAATGCATCAAATATGATTGAAACTAGTGTTTCATCACAAGAATAATATGATATAATATCCAAACATTTTTTTTTCTTTTCGGTGCACAAGTTAAAAGCAATAATAACATGCAGACTTTTATAAGAAAAAAAACCCTTTGCATGTTTTCATTATTCCAAAAAGATATCTAACTATGTCAAGCAATATATATATTTTTCATTTGTATTCTCAAGGGCATCAAGTTGGATTTTAACATCCAAAATGTGACAAGTAAATTTTTTGTTCATTTATCAAAAGACGTATATTTAACATTCTTCAACAATCAAGATGATCAATATCATATAAAAGATTACACAAAATAAAATAGATAAAAATAAACGTTTATAGTTTCTAGCAAAACAACATGCATTAGATATGACATATGCACACAAAAATTATGTCATTATCATTGGAATGTTAAGTCATCTAGTGATATTCCAAATATATGATTAACTTTTGCAAAACAAAATGCTTATAAACCTCGATTAATACATATTTATCAAATAACGTACTCATATGCATCTATAAATGTTATGTGCATGATTTAAATTTTACTATCATACTAAAATAAAATTTAATAGTCCGCCATCTAAGAATATATATACAAAACATAATATTTCAAACCAAGATTTTGCAATAGAAATTTGTAAACATACATCACATTTAAGAATATAATATGAGTATAATTTCTAGACATATAACATCACATTTAAAAATATAATATGAGCATATTGAACAAGTAAATAGATTAATAATATTATAAATTGTAAAAGACTACCAGGAGATGAATACAACCTTAATCAAACAACAAACAACTAGTGTTTGAGTTGATCACATCGAGCGAAGTCGTGCTGATAACGTGTTGTAAAATAACGATCAAACAAAAGGACAAGAAGTTGAGGGAGAATGAAGGAGTTGTATTTCATCTCTTTTGTATGTCCTAAATACATACTACAACCTCATATATACACACATAGAGGTGTGTAAGTTACATAGTCTACATTAAATAATGATGTAAATATAATGCACATTACAACACATTTTAATAGAGGAGTTATAATGAATTGGTTGGAAGACGAACCATCTTGGAAGGTGAATCATCCACTATATACAATTTTCATAACAAATCTAATGTTGTGAGAGGATACTTTACGTGAGAAGTGAGGGACGAGTTCTGTGAGATTTAGCATACAAGGCGTAGATCAGATAGTGCAACTCTTGAGTAGAGATAAAGGAGAGGGTTAACTCGCGGATACTACCGAACATATATATATATATATATATATATATATATATATATACATATATATATATATATATACATATACATATATATATATATATACATATATATATATATACATATATATATATATATACATATATATATATATATATATATACATATATATATATATTTGACGTTCATTTAGTGTTTTGCTTGTATCTTTCCTTATTGGTGCTGGTCTATACACCCCGTGAATACTAGGTCTTCAATCTTCTATAGTACGTGGATCGAGAAGTTCCCTTGTGGAAGTAGTTTTTCTAGGATTTCGTGTTCCTATGTATGTATATATTTTAAAAAAATTATATATACATACAAGATCGATTTCCATATTTTTGACGATTTCATGTACATTGTTTTATTTTTATTCTAATATTATGTAATCTACATATATATTAAAATAAATAGAAGATGGTCATACCCAAAATTTCTCTAAAATCTTTATGAAGATCCAAAGTTGCGCTGCGCGTTGAATCATCTGTCAATTCGCCTCCAAGTATTCACCAAACTCTAAACAAGATTAGAGACTCAGAATCTAGCTAATAACCTCTCTAAAATTCTCTGAGAATGTAATATCCAAAAGCTCAAAATAATTAAGAGAAATTTGGATGGATTAGTGGAGAGGTCATGGAGAGGGAATATTTTTGCATTAACTAAAACAAGTAAGGAGAGTAGAGCTAGTTATAGACTCTCCCAACACCCACATCATGGGTTACCCACTAACCCATGATATCTTGTTTTTCTCTCCCAAAAATCAATCACAAATTGACACATAATCATCCTTAAAAAGTTTTACCATAATTGTATTAAATACAACCAACCCATGATCAACATTAATCTCTTAACAATTCAATGCAGAATCGTGTCAAATGGTCGACCAAAACCACCACTCGATCAACCAAACGGTTATGACTTTGACAAGTTTAGTCGGATTGTGAGCTAGACGGTCGACCGAATATCCATAAGGAAAAGTCCCTGAAATTTTTTGGTCGAACCACGTCACACTTTGGTCGACCGTTCCCTTACCAAAATTGCTCATGGTGAATTTCGGTCGACCGTATCTCCTTACCGGTCAACTGTTCCATCACCAAGATATTTCCTAAAAATTGTTGGTCGACCGTGTATTACGCTCGGTCGGTTGTTCCTATTATCAAACACATCCTGATAATTTTCGGTCGACCCACATGTATCTGATCTTCGTCCGGTCAACCGTTCTGAAGAACCCGGTCGACCGATATCAAAATGGTCTACCGTTTTAACCCGATTTTGCCATTGTCAAATTTTGGATTTATATCCAACAAAATTTGATCCTTGAGTTTTTTAGCAAATTTATATATATGTAACATATTATCATATGTAATGTCAAACCATTATACTCCATAATACATACATCTCATATGAATTTATTCATGATTCTAATTATGTCAATTTTCATGACATATTGATTTTATCGATTCACCACATGTATCTCATTTCACATGAAACTCGATACATCATATGAACACTAAATCAAGCTTATTGTTTTCCAATTTTGTGGTGTGACATATATGAATTTCTAAGTTATATTGACAATGATATTAAACACTTAATATCACAAAGTATAAGCGATATCTAGTTCACTCGAACTAAACAGATTCAATTTAGTGATGTAAGAACATCACTTGTGTCTATCCATTGCCTCATGATATTAAGAATATTACACAAAGTAGAAATGCGTCACTTTTGTATTATATATTCACATCTTGATCTCTTAAACTAATTATAAATATGTAACTTAACACAAGTCACATTGTGCACATTATAATTTTGCTTTATCAATGGGCCAACTAATATCATCACTCAAGTAAAGAGGGGCAATGATAGTCTTATGACAAACTATCTTTTCCAGCATAAATCTTGTTTAACTAACTATTATTTTTATCACTATACTCAATGATAACTTTTGATAATAATCAAATTAAATACTTCTTATGTGAAAAAACATAAGTCTCATATCTTAAGATTCAAGACACAGTGAAAACATTAATGACACTTAACACAATTTCATAATGTCTCACTTGCTATGTCTATTCACTATATAAAAGTAACCATTTTTCTCTTTCATATACTCGTACGTTAAATATTTGTAGAGCTACAACAATCTATAACCAACACGACAATCTTATGTCGGTAATTAATGTTTCATGTCAATTACCATGATTGTGAATAATTTTTGATTTATGTAAATCATTATCTTTTAGAGCTCTACGGTTAAGGACCAAAAATTTATTCCTTAACACTTCTAAAAAACGAATACATTAATCAAGGAATAAAATATTTGCACATCCAATTCATAATAATTGAAATATAAAAGTAAATTTTTAGAACGCATTCCCTTCGATTTTCTAACCAAAAAGTCTGGTCACAGAGCGACACCGGTAATACTCGTACTATCTTTGGATTGTATACTAATCTCACATTACCAATCACAATGATTTTTGATTTATTCTCGAAACTGACATCTCCACGAATGAATGGTATCGTCTAACTTCATGAATAACTCCTTTCTTCCGGTCATATGATTGTTGCAACAGATATCTAGATACCACGTCCTGGTATCTACATGCTTCGTAGTCTCCATCTCACAAATTTACATGCGAGCACCATGCTCTCCTTGGCTTCGGAGTGTTGGTGTGTTCTTTCTGCTCACGTGGAATCTTTGTTCGACATTCATTTTGTAATGCCAGAAGCGATTGCAACGAAAACACTCGACATGTGATTTATCACGTGCTTCGTGAGACTTGTCTATTTCTGAATTTGAAATACTTGATTTCTTCTGGTTCATTCTTTGTTCGTGTGAACATAATGAACCCATCAACCTCTCCAATGTCATGGTTGATGTATCTTGTTCTTCACAACATAGTCAAATCTTCTAGTCAATGACCATAAGATTTTTTTCTACGACTCGTTGAGAGGTAAGCTCTTCACCATTAATCTTGACTTGATCAACAATGACGTACGTACACACAATCAAAATATGTCAAAACTAATTCTGAATCCATACGTAAGAGTCCTTATACACGGACGCGGGCGTCACGGACGCGCCTTACGTGGACGTGTTGAGTCAGCGTCCAGTCAGTAAAATTTCTCTTCACGTGCTTTGGTCTTCTTAAAAACGCCGGTTCTTTAGGTTGAACGATTCTTTTCCCAATACACAGATAGTGCAGACCCTAGGACAGCGTGCAGACCCTTTATTCGTGCAGAGTCCAGACTTATCATAATAAAATATTATTTTTAACTTTTAGGTTGGATCAACTTAATCCAAACAGACACACAACATATTCCGAACAGACAGTCTTCTTATTCCGAACAGACGCACAACTTAATCCGAACACACAGACTTCTTATTCCGAACAGACACACAACTTAATCCGAACAGACACACAACATATTCCAAACAGACACACAACATATTCCGAACAGACACACAACTTAATCCGAACAGACACATAACTTAATCCGAACAGACACACAACATATTTCGAACAGACAGACTACTTATTCCGAACAGACATACTTCTTATTCCGAACAGAAAGACTTCTTATTCCGAACAGACATACTTCTTATTCCGAACAGAAAGACTTCTTATTCCGAACAGACAGACTTCTTATTCCGAACAGACACACAACATATTCCGAACAGACAAACAACATATTCCGAACAGACAGACTTCTTATTCCGAACAGACGCACAACTTAATCCGAACATACACACAACATATTCCGAACAGACAGACTTCTTATTCCGAACAGACGCACAACTTAATCCAAACAGACAGACTTCTTATTCCGAACAGAAAGACTTCTTATTCCGAACAGACAGACTTCTTATTCCGAACAGACAGACTTCTTATTCCGAACAGACATACAACTGCTGTACATGAAGAAAATGAAGAAGAATGTGATCATTCCTACATTCTTAAGGATGACTTTGGTCTTGTTTGTTGTATATGTGGAATTATACGCAAAAGCATAGAACTTTCTGATTGAACTTTTAACAGTAGAATATCACGCCAAAATCCTCGGAAGCTTTGACACCATTGCATCTCGTTCCAGCACATTAACACCTGACCCAGAGGTAGGACCACAGAAGAGAAGGGAAGAAAAAGGAAGACGCATGTTGAGATTTATAACAAGTCTCTTGTGCTGTGTAGGAGAGCCAAAATGTTCATGGAAAATGAGTGATTTGATACGCATTAATGAGGGATGGAGGGATGTAGACATTTGTACGAAACGAGTAATAAAATAAAAAATAAACTTTTTCTGTGGAGACTGCCAACTCAAACGCGTCTGCTGACTGGGCTGACCACATAAGCGCGCGTCCCGAACGCTAGCGTCCGCTAATCGTTTTCCCATACGTAAGGACTCCAAATCACCTCGAAGCGTCTGCAACGGCACCTGCTTCACATGATCATTGCCTTGGTAGGTTTTTTGGAACACATCCTATGTCATTTTCGTCGTTTCCATAATCGATATTTTTTTGGAATACTGACTCTTTTACGGCTTGGAAATTTGCAAACAACGCATTTGCAAACAACACCTTCTAGTCTTTCTTTCTTGTCTCGATAAACCATGCATTCTCCTCTTTTTCTAATGCGTCAAATACTTTGGAGTTGGTTACATCGGTTTAATTGTTCTCGATCAAGTTCTACAAATATTACAATTTGAAGAACACTCTGAACAACACTATTCAGATATCAATTTTTTTCCATTGAGCTTCAAAAGACATAGGATGGACTTGCTAGTATGTTGAATGGACTAACAAGAAAATAAGCAATATTAGAAAGAGAGAGAAGAATAAACTTTTATTCACTTTGAGGTTGTGATACAATCTATCATTTTACCATCTATTTATAGTAAAAGAAGACGAAAATTACTAATTCTTACTTCAAAGACATGTTTTCTTAACTCATTACTTTTACATACTTCAAATTTACATTTTTACCAATCAAGTCTTTTTTTTTACTTTACTTCCATATTGATATTCACCTAGGGGTGTAATCGATCTCTAAACGAGCGATCCGAGCATGCTCAAGATCGGCTCGTTAAGGGTTTCGAGCGGAAAATTCTGCTCGTGCTCGGTTCGACCTGCTCGCGAGCGGCTCACAAGCGGCTCGTTAACCTAAACATTTTTTTTGGTATTGAATTCCTAATAGTGTTGTCCTAACAAGTAAATTATAAAATTACTTAAGACAAATATAATAATAGTTACTAACACAATTTTAAAATTTACACCTAAAATAAAACATAATCTTATAAATTATACGACAACATCAACATCTTATAAATAAGATTATACACTTGGATAAAACAAAATCAACACAATATTAAAATCAAACACAATCTCCTAAATTATAGGACAACTCACAACATGAACATCTTATAAATAAGATCATCCACTTGACCCAAACCTTAATTTATTTGAACTTTTGGTGTAGAAAAGAATGAGAAAAAGAAAAGAAAAGAAATAATAATAATAATGGAAAAAATGAAAAGTTTAGGACTAATAAGGTTTTGATTCTTATGAGTATTTTGGTTTATCAAATGGATTGTTGGGTTTGGTAAATTAGTTTATTAAACGAGTTTAACACTTTATCGATTGGGTAATTGGATAGAATATTCAGGTTAATCAAATAATTGGATATAGTAATCAGGTTTTGAGCGATAATTGAGCGAGCATCGAGCGAGTATCGTCTGCTCGTGCTCAGCTCGTTACTAACCGATCCGAGCAATTTCGAGCAAAATCAGAGCAAAATCGAGCGAACATCGAACGATCTATCGATCCCGAGCAGAACTTGACAGCCCTATATTCACCGATCAATATATTATTTCAATAATTATCCAACCAAATCTAAATTCGCACCTGTAAGATTTCACACAACCCAATCTTGGACTCTTCGGATCAAGACTATTCCATTCCACCCACTTCTCTCCCATCTCTCCTTTCCCCAAAACCCTAAACCACTCCTTTTTCGTAGCTCCACCTCTTCGGATCCCCGATTCCGGTAACATTCCCGATTTTCCAAATTCCTTGTTTGCTTCCTGTTCTGTAACTTGCAATTCTGTTTCGGAAATGATTTGGTGGAATGGAATCCAACCATGACTTTTGTGGGTTCTGGAAAAAATCGCAATCTTTTGAGTTATTTGTTGGTTTTGTACTATGATTATTCGAATTTATGTTTTGGGTCGTAAAATGTGTCCATGTAAGTTAGTTTTCCCAGTCCAATAAGCATAGTGTAAGCCTGAATTGGAGTAAAAGGCTAGATTAATTGCTCGAGGAGTCGAGGATGGATTAGTAGGAGTTTGGGTGAGTTTGAGTGAAATGTGATCAATTGATCATTGAGGGTTCGTTCATTTGGAATCACATTCTGATAATCGGATTTTGGTTCCTGAAAAATGAACAAAATGTGATTTACAATTGGCATCTGGAAACTTAGAATTCTCATGCTTAGCTCAGGATACGGTTGGGAGTTGGTTTGAGTTTTATCACAATGTGATTCGTAAAGCTAAGATGATGTTGATTACTCCCAATGTTTTTATCATTTTGTGGATTATTTTCTCTCTTGATTTAGAAGTATTTCTTGATCGCTCCTGGTGCAAATCTTTGGTATATTCGTTGAGACTTGAGATTAGCAACATTCAGCTGGTCTATCACTTCTACTAAACACTTAGTTGCAGGGTAGTCGATCATACTTTGTTATGGAGTCTTCTACACTTCTAATTTTAAGCAATTTGGGACTATATTCTTAACATCATGCTGTGATGTGTGCTTTGTCTGCTAAGTTAAAGCTCCTGTTTATCTGAAGCGATCATAATTTCTGTTCTAATCTCAATGTTTTCCATATCATGGGCATATACTTAATGCAGTTGGTTTTTTCTTCAGGTAAGGAATCTGATTTGATGCTTCGGAAAACGTGGGATTTGTTGTACTGATGTATCATTCATTTAGTTTATATTCAAAAAGATTTGCTTGTGCTGGTGTAAGTCTTGGGAAGCAATTGTCTTGCCGTACTTTTCTAATGTCTCTGTCACAATCTAGTTACAATTATTATTCTCCTTCACCCAAGGGAAGAGTTTGTGAATTAGGATATTCCCGACAAAAACGAAAGTTGTGTCCTTTACTAACGTCAACCTTGCCAAATTCAACAAGGTGCCTGTTCATGCATCTGGGGCGACAGCCCCGATTACTTGACATGCACTTGAGGTCCCCATTGTCATTGAAAAATGGAAGAGCTTCGAGGACCAAAATACCAATTCCCTGGACAATTGGCGGCAGTTTAGCAGGAGCATGTGTTTGCTTTTCCGGTTCGGAGCTTGTGTATGCGGAAGCTAGCAAGGGAAATGATGACCAACTCGATAAATCATCAGAATGCTTATCTCATGGAAAGAAAGTCTACAAGAATTATTGTGTGACTGGTGAGATTGAAACCTCTTATGCTGGAATACTTTGTGAAGACTATTACTTGTGTGAATACAGTCTTTTGTACTTAAGTATTTGTTGATGCCCTCAGGCGTTCCAGGAGATGGAAGATGCTTGTTTCGCTCCGTGGTCCATGGGGCCTGTATTCGATCTGGGAAGCCAATACCTAATGAGGAACATCAAAGACAATTAGCTGACGAACTAAGGAGCAAAGTATATTACCTTTCCCATCCTGAAATTATAGAAACTCTTTAGTACTTGATGTTTTGCCACTAAAAGTGTGGGGTTCTACTTTGTATTGCTGTGTGTTTAAAATGGGACTCTGTTCTTTGTAGATGTTTTGGGCGCCATCTTTTCTTGTCGTTATTCCTCTCTTATCATCTCTTCAATTTGGTTATATGTACAGGTTGCTGATGAATTTATTAAGAGACGTAAGGAAACAGAGTGGTAAGTTTTTCTTTTGGTAGTCCATTGAGAAGTTTAATTGTTCCATGTCCATTTTGATCATTTATGTGTGATTATCTATATTTGTTTGAGTATGGTAATTGAAAACCACTCAGCCTGGTTTTCAATCAGTATGCAGTTTACTTGGCAAACAAGACCATAATATGCTGTTCTTATGCAGGTTTATTGAAGGTGATTTTAATACGTACGTTTCAGATATGAGGAGACCACATGTATGGGGAGGTGAACCGGAGCTCTTAATGTCATCTCATGTTCTCAAGTAATTTCCAGATGTCTATTTTCTCCTTTTTACTGATTCTTTTTATTAAGTACCTATATTCATAACATCATATACTGTCTATAACTAAAATGTCACTATGGTCCATTTTCCACCCAGCTGCAACAGTCTATGCTTGCTTTTAGGTCCTCAACTGATCATTTAACAGCACAGTAAAAATAGTCATTTCAATTATGGAGCACAATGTCATGCTGTTACAATTAGGCTGTAAAGCTTAAGAGCAAGAATACATTTTTTTTACCATGCAGAGGACAGACTGCCCTACAAATTCAATTTCTGTAACATTGTGATTATTTGGTGGCAACTGGCAAAACGTTGACAAAGGATGAGCAAACGTCCAACTCCTGTAAAATAAAATCTTATTCCTAGCTTTCATATCTGCAACCAAGACAGAGTTGGACATCACAGATCCATCTTCATGCCTCTTAAGTCCAAGACAGGTCCCAAACTTTTGAGGCTGAGCTGTATACAGGAACAAATTTAGTTTGTGAAAAACCAAGTGTTATATATTTCTCTAACATTGTGCTTCAAATATTTTCAATTTACACATGCAACGGCAAAAGGAAACACAGGGTGACAGAAAATTTTGTTTTGTCAAAATTTCCGACAATAACAGTTTCTGCACTAGTTTTTGCAGTACACATACATTAGCTGGCAGAGCCACTTTTCTTTGATCTCTATTTTAATTTCTTTTGCTCTGTTAAGTTATAATATCTTTTTTAATACCAATTAACAAAGGTTACATCTGTATTTTTTTCTTCTGGTTTTCTGTTCTAGTAGCACACCCGAATAGTTTCTAGCATGTAATGTCTTTTTGTGTCTCCTTTTCTGCCTAGAAAGTCAAGCGCAGCTATTGCTAAGATGTCATGTCCATTTATAACTGTTCTCCTCGTCAGTACTACACGTTTTTTCTCTCTAGTATAGTAGTATCTCCTGAGAATGTGAGGAAATATATTGAGTATATGACCCAATTGTCCTTCCCTATGTGGTTGTCAGTATTAGTTGTCTTTCCCATGTAGTATTTTCTGTCACATATTTATTTACGTATTGGATGCTTCAACTCTTTATATAAGAGATTTAGTACCGTTGCAAATAATCTTTTTAGCAAGTCCGTTGCCAACCTCACGATCTTGATACAGAATTGCCCTTTCACGCATCGACATGATCTTGTATTGGCTCGTAATATAGTAACTGAATGTTCATGGCATTTTTTTTCTGCAAAGAAGATAATTATTGATAGAAAAGCTGGAAAAAATCTTTTATTAGCAAAGAAGTAACATATCTACCATTGTTTTGCAGAATGCCAATCACTGTTTTTATGCATGATGGAGATTTGGGTGGATTGATAGCCATTGCGGAGTATGGGCAAGAATATGGAAAAGAAAATCCTGTTAGAGTATTGTATCATGGTTATGGCCATTATGAAGCTCTACAGATCCCAGGGATAAAAGTCACAAAATCAAGGCTCTAAAAAACTTTCTAATAGCTGGTGAGTTAATTGAAAAAGGGTAGTTATATGGATTTGTTTATTTATGAAATTATGAACCATGGTGAAATTGCACAGGTTAAAGTATATTGTTATGTATACTTGTTGACATGGAAATTGCATGCTGGAGCAGTTATCATGAACTAGAAAAGGTCAAATCAGTGCTAATGCCTAGTATTTTGTCCCAACTGACATTTTCATAGCATGCAGATATTAATATTGGATTCATTGTTGTCCCTGTGCTAGTATTCGTGTGCAATAAATCATGTAATATTTGTAGTGGTTTACACTTTATGGTTGGTTTTGCATTAATTTTGAAGTTAAGTGGATGGTGAAGTTCCCTTCTAGATTGGAGAAACTCCTTGCCCTAATTATTTTAGTTTCTTAAAAAACAATAACAATCATCAAACTTGATAGTACCTTGGTGCAAATATCACTTCTTGTTGCTTTATGACGTTTGATCTTTTGTTGCTGATGTATTTGTTCTTTGCCAGAAAATCTAAGCAGTGCCCTTTGTCTTCCATAGAAAATTGAAAGTGAGATACCAAGAAAGCCTATAATTAGTTCTATTTCTCTACGACGAATGATTCGTGACACGAACAAAATGTTCAAGCCCGAAAAGTATTGCGGATGCATATGAAGCCAGAGAAACCAATGTGCCATTCTAGGTGAAGAAGCTTTCTCTATTTGGTTCAAATGGCTTCAATTTAAATTTCTACTTGGACAACCTGGAGATGGCTCCAGCTAAACGAGACACGTCGAAGAAAATCAGGTTGGTTAGAGACAGAGACATGGACTCTCTCCTGCCGCTTGAGATTATAGTATTTGGCTGGAGAGGTGAGAAATGCCACACGAACGGTTAGATAGGCCCGTAGTAGCTGGGGTCGACATGCCTGATTCTGATGTTTATCATGATTCTGATGTTTATCATGTTGGTACTGTAATATACTCGTATACGAACGGTTAGATAGGCCCGTAGTAGCTGGGGTCGACACTGCCGCTTGTTGAAAATTGAAATGTATGAATTTTATTAAGGATCTCGGGATGCTCAACCGACATCCAACTCAGCTGTTGCTATTTCCAAAGTGTTGCCAATTGTTTTGGTGAGATATCTTTTTGTAATACAGTACCAGAGTCTGCAACCTGCAAAATACCTGAGCCAGTGGAGTGATAAGACGTGATTATGGGAGCACATAGTTGATAAGATGGAATTCTATTTAAATTAGATGAAAGTTTTAGTTGGCAACCGGTTAATGATAAGAAAACTATATATTTTGTCATCTACTTTTGCAGCAATTTTTTACCATCTACTTTTGCAGCATAGGGTACAATTGTTGCAGCATAACGTATTGTATCTTTTATATCATAATTTTGAATTTATTTGAAATTCATCTAAAATTTATACCTTTTCTCACAACACTATTATATTTGTTCACCGCATTTTCTCTCATTTTTATTCTTTGTTATTTCTTGATTAAGTTATGCATGATTCAACATATTTCTTGATTAAGTTATTTACTAGTACAATTATGGTGGTTGATGATACAAAATTGATGGTAAATTCATGTACATAGTAAAGTACATTTATGTACACAGTAGGGTTACCTTGCTATTGAATTCAACTTACCCCGACTATTATTTTGGGATACACTGTTATTGAATTTAACTTACTCCAATAATCAATTAGGGGTTACCTACCCTACTCGATTCAATTAGATTTACCATGCTATTAGATTCAACTTATCCCGTCCATCAATTAGGGTTACTCTCACGAACCATCATTTAATACATTTTATTTACTCCAAGTTACCCGTCCTATTAAACCAAATTACGCCAATCCCTTCTACCAAATGACTTTATTAATTAGGGTTACTTGACTATTGAATTCAACTTACCCAATTATTATTTCGTGTTACCCTACTATTGAATTCAACTTACCCCGACAATCAATTAGGGTTACTATGCTAGATTTACCCTGCTCGATTCAACTAGCTTTACCCTGCTATTAGATTCAACTTACTCGTCCATCAATTAGGGTTACCCCCACGAACCATCATTTAATACATTTTATTTACACCAAGTTACCCATCTTATTAAACCAAATTACATCTTATCGCAACTAGATTTACCACAATTCCTTCTACCAATTGAATTTATTAATTAGGGTTACCTGACCAATCCATACTTAAATTTTGTAGTCAATTTCAGTAGGACATGATAAACACAAGAACCATACAAATACTTCATGCCACATTATCCACAAACATAAAAACAACATAATAAGAACCATACAAATACATCGTGCCACATTATCCACAAACATAAAATACATAACCACGTTATCCACAAACATAAACACAACCTTATCCACATGTTTGGAATACCCTAACACAAAACCACCAATACTCATATGAATTACCCCATTGTTGGAAGTTGTCGCAACTTCTCCCTCAAGGAACCAGGGACCCCCCCTCCGGAGGTAGATATTGGAGTTGATCTCGTTATCGACAATCTCTGTATTTGACACAACCTCAGCGTCATCAGGTACGCCTAGCCAAATTAGCAAAATAAGAGAGGGGGAGCGAGGGGTCCTCGACGTCAATCCAACACGGGGACTTGGTCGAGCTTGTTGACCAAATCGGTTGTCCTCCCCATCATCCCGCCATGAGCTTTCGGCATCGCACTAAATGAATCACCTATGAGGGCACCGCACAAGGGTTTGGATCCTAATTTTGGTGAAGAAAAAAGGTCACCCACGTAATTCTAGGATAAAGTCTACAGTAGAGGAAAATAAAACCAATGTACCCGTCCTATTGAATTAAACTACCCACTTGTGACAATAGATTTACCCCAATTGACCATCCATTCTACCCTTCGGATCTATCATTTTAGGGTTATCAAACTGTTGACTTTAACTTACCCCGTCTATTATTTAGGTTACCTGGCTATTGGATTCCACTTACCCCGACTAGTATTTACGTCTAAATTGGTATTCAAAATTCAACTTCCCCAGCCAATCAATTAGAATTACCTGGCCGAATTTACTAGACTAAATTCCACTAAACTATGGTTAACATGCTATTAAATTCAACTTACCATGTCCTTTACTTAGGGTTACCCCTCTATTGCATTCAACTTACCTCATATATTATTTTTGGATACCCCATTTTTAAATTCAGCTTACCCCGTCAACCAATTAGGATAACTCTGCTAGTTTTACCCTGCTACATTCTACTAGATTTTACACTACTGTTAAATTTAATTTACCCCGTCCATCATTAGGATTACCCCTAGGCCCCCACGATTGATTCATCTTATTTACTCCAACTTATCGATCCCATTGAACCAAATTATCCTCTATCACATCTATATCAACTAGGAGGTTACCTCCTAGTTTCCTATACCGCCACAACCCACTCTACCTGTGAGTTACGATCGATGTCCAATTTCTTATCAATCACTAACCTAGTGATCATATACCGCGTCAAAGCGATCTGACAAAGATTTACAAGGATGACAATACCAAAACCGATGTTAATTCAACATATGTAAATCATTACAACTTACAAGACCTTCAAAACACAAACTTATATAACAAACTTAGTACCAACCGCACATTATTCATAGACGCATACATCACAACAACAGACTCAATCGACCACACCAGACGATAGGAAAATATATTGGTTCTGAGTATTAGAGTTATTGCCCAACAGATTTGTGATTTATTCTGTGTAGGAGAAGGCATTATTCATTGGATTTTTAGAGTTTATGACAGAGAGAGAATGAGAAGATTGTATGTCATTGCAATAGGAAAAGACAATTACCTCATATAGAAACTAACTTTACCCCATAAAGAACCTAAATTACCCCAACAAAAATAATGAAACAAGATATAATTTGGTACAAAGTTCTGATTGCTTCATACAAGAAGATTAATTGCCCAACAGACAAATGTGTTATTCATTGGTAATGGAGTATGATGGAGCAGATGTTGGTAAGAAAGAGAGAGAAGGAGAAGAATGGAGTGTTTTGATGCATATTTGATGCTATTGACTGGTCATTAAATGTTTTTTGCACAAATGAAGAATGGAGTTGATTGGTCATTAAATGTTTGTTGTAGACTTGGTACTAGGTTTAATTTTTTATATTGTGGGTAGTTATTTGTTGTACTAGGTTGCTGAGCAACCCATGTGAGCTTGTGTGGAAGTCCAGGTCAGCATGTGCGTGAGATTTACGTGGGGTTATGGGTAGAATTCAACTTATACATCTTCCATTCCAGAGACGTTCTTTCAATATGTAACTTTTTTAGTTCATCAGCAAACTAATTTCTGTTGTAGACATTTATCTGTTCGTTAAGGTATTAAAAAAATACAAGGTATGAACATTAACATCTAGGTTTGGAAAGATTCATTCCACGATTACTTATTGAAAGTCAACACCATTACACCATCCTTAAGGTCTGACAAGCTTTCAGGAGACTATCAAGAAGTTGGCCTTGTTGAAAATTTATTAAAATTTGTTAAGCATACATAAATAGTTGAGTGATTAACCGGTGGGTTACGTTATGTTATTTTTGGTTACGTTCGGTTATGTTCGGTTATGAGTCTATTTAAGGCCTTGTTCACCCTTGTTTTTGTACAACGCAAAACATTATTATTTCCTTAAGAGATATTAGGGCTAAAGAGAGATCTAGAGTGCTTTGGATGACATATTTGAAGGGAATGTGTTCTAAAACTTTACTTTTATATGTCAATTATTATGAATTTGATGTGCAAATATTTTGTTCATTGATTAACGTATTCATCTTTTAGAAGTGTTAAAGAAGAGACTCTTGGTCCTTAATTGTAGAGCTCTAAAAGATAATGGTTTACATAAATCAAAAGTTATTCACGATCATGGTGATTGACATGAAACATTAATTACTGAGATAAGATTGTCGTATTGGTTAAAAAATATTGTAGCTCTACAAATATTTAACGACACAGGTATATAAAATAGGAAATTGATTGCTTTTATATATGTAATAGACCTAACAAATGAAATATTATGGAATTGTGTTTAGTGTCATTAATGTTTCATTTTGTCTTGAATCTTAGGATATGAGATTTATATCTTTTCACATAAGAAGTGTTTAACTTGATTAGTGTCAAAAACTATCATTGAGCATAATGATAAAGACAATAGTTGGTCGAACATGACTTATGCTGGAAAAGATAGTTAATCAAAAGATTATCATTGCCCATCTTAGCTTGAGTGATGATATTAGTGAGCTCATTGATAAAGTAAAATTAAATGTGCATAATGTGATTTGTGTTAAGTTACATATTTATAATTAGCTTAAGAGATCAAGAAATGAGTATATAATACAAAGATTACACATTTCTACTTTGTATAATATTCTTAAGATCATGAGGCAACAGATAGACACAAGTGGTGTTCTTACATCACTAAATGGATCGTGTTTAGTTAGAGTGAACAAAACATTTATGTTAATTGGGTAACTATAATGTGTAGCTGCATACCGCTTATAGTTTGTGATATTAAATGTTTAATAACATTGTCAATATAGATTAGATCCTCTTATAGGTCACACCACAAAATTGAGAAACAAGAAGCTTGATTTTACGTTCATATGAGGTATCGGGTTTCATGTGAAGTGAGATACATGTGGTGAATCGATAAAATCAATATGTCATGAAAATTGACATAATTAGAATTATAAATAAATTCATATGAGATGTATGAATTATGGGGTGTAATAGTTAGACATTACATAAGATAATATGTTACATGATATATGAATTTGCTAAAAATCCCAAGGATCAAAATTTTTTGGATTTACATCCAACAAAATTTGACAAAGGCAAAATCAGGACAAAATGGTAGACCGTTTTGGGATCGGTCGACCAGACAGAGATCAGATGCGCATGGGTCGATAAAAAATTATCAGGACGTGTCTTGATAATAAAAATCGGTCGACCGGGCGTAATACACAGTCAACCCAAAATCTCCAGGAAATATTTTGGTGATCTAACGGTCGACCGGTATAGGGACACGGTCGACCGAAAATTACCATGACCAATTTCGGTAAGGGAACGATCGACCAGAGTGAGACGCGGTTCGATCGAAATTTTCTAGAGACTTTTCCTTATGAATATTCGATCGACCGTCTAGCTCACGGTCTGACCGAACTTGTCAAAGTCATAACCGTTCGGTCGACCGAGCGGTTATTTCAATCGACCGTTTCACACGATTTTGCCTTGAATTGTTAGGAGATTAGTGTTGATCATGAGATGGATTTATTCCAATTATGGTCAAACATTTTTTAGGATGATCATGTGTCATTTTGTGATTCATTTAAGGGAGAGAAAAGCAAGAGATAATGAGTTAGTGGGTAGCCCATGATGTGGGTGTTGGAAGAGTATTAATATATCTTCTCTCCCTACTTGTTTAAGTTAATGTAAAATTCTCTCTCTCCCTAACCTCTCCACTAATCCATCCAAATTTCTTCTAATAATTTTAAGTTTTTGGAGATTAAATTCTCAGGGAGTTTTAGAGGGGTTATTAGCTAGATTCTAAGCTTGATTTAGCGATTGAATTGGCTAGTTCCTTTCTCTCTAATCTTGTTTAGAGTTTGGTGAACACTTGGAGGCGAATCGACCGATGATTCATAAAGGTTTTAGATAACCTTTGGGTATGACACTCTTTTATTTATTTTAATATATATGAAATCTATGAAATCTATGAAAATATGAAAATTGATCTTGTATGCATGTATAAAAAATTTAAAATATATACATACAAATCGAGGAATCTAATAGACAATTTGTACGGAGGATAAGAGAAGTTAAGGTTAAGGAAACCTTAAAAATGATGAAAGTTGGTAAGGTTTTAGGACCAGACGAGATCCTGATTGAGGTGTGTGGAAATGTCTTGTTAATAAAGTAGTAACGTGATTAACTAAATTGTTTAGTAGTATCTTTGAGAAAAATAAAATACCAAACGAGTGGAGAAAGAGTACTTTGGTGCCAATTTATAAGAATAAAGAGGATATTCAAAGTTGCACTAACTATAGAGGTATCAAGCTCATGTGTCATACTATGAAATTGTGGGAAAGAGTAATTGAGCACCATCTAAGGAAAGAGACATGTGTTAGAGATAATCAATTTGGTTTCATGCTTGGAAGGTCAACGATAGATGTTATATTTCTTATTAGACAACTTATGGAGAGGTATAAAGAACAAAAGAAAGATCTACACATGGTTTTTATTGATTTAGAAAAGGCATATGATAGAGTTCCAAGAAATGTTATATGGTGGGCCCTAGAGAAGAAGAAGGTATCAACAAAATATGTGAATTTAATTAAAGATATGTACGAAGGAGTTGAAACTAGCATTAGAATTTGTGATATTGTGACTAAAGTTTTTCCGATTAAGATTGGACTTCATCAAGGTTCAGCTTTAAGTCCATATCTCTTTGCTTTAGTAATGGACGAGGTGACAAAAGACATACAATGTGAGGTTCCATGGTGTATGCTTTTTGCAGATGATGTAGTATTAATTGAAGAGAGTAGGGTAGGTGTGGAGAGAAAACTAGAGTTGCGGAGAAATACTTTAGAAAGAAAAAGTTTTAAACTAAGTATATCTAAAACTAAATATATGAAGTGTTGTTTCAGTATCGTTAATACCGAGGAAGATGAGATTATATTAGATGGGAAAGTGGTGCGTAGAAAAAATATTTTTAGATATCTTGGATCAATACTTCAAAAAGATGGGGAGATCGATGAAGATGTTAACCATAGAATTAGAGCATGATGGATGAAATGGCGACAAACCTCAGGTGTCTTATGTGACAAGAAAATTCCAGAAGTTAAAAGGATAATTTTATAGAACTGCAATAAGACCAGCAATACTATATGGTGCGGAATGTTGGGTCACTAAAAGACAACATATACAAAAGATGAGTGTATCTGAAATGAGGATGTTGAGGTGGATGTGTGGCCATACACGAATGGATCATATTAGAAATGAAGACATTCGTGAGAGAGTTGGAGTTGCTCCAATGGAAGAGAAAATTATACAAAACAGATTGAGATGGTTTGGACATGTACAAAGAAGACCTACAGATGCAACTATAAGAAGAAGAGTATTGAATCAGATCGAAGACACAAAAAGAGAAAGAGGTAGACCACGATTGACTTGGGAGGAAGCGGTCAAAAGAGATCTAAAAGATTGGAATGTTCCTCGAGAATTTGCATTGGATAGAAACACGTGGAAGAAGGTGATTCACGTGTCTGAACCCTGACTCCTTAGAGTTTCATTTCTAGCCTACCCCAACTAGTTTGGGATTAAAGGCTTTGTTGTTGTTGTTGTTGATACATACATAAGGGCACAAAATCCTACAATATTGCATTCATAACTTGTAATCTTGGTTGTTTCTCTTGTTGGAAAAGCGGAAGAAGGAAATGAAACCTGCAAGAGACCCCCCCAAGGACGTAGGCACGTTGCCGAACCTTGTAAAACGTGTGTGTCTTGGTTTACTTTAGGTGTGTGTTCGTCTATTGCTTGTTTATTTATCTTGTGCATGTTTTGTTGCATTTAAAGTATGGTAGAGAGCCAGAAGTTAGTTAATTCCGCATATCAACATTCCTTGTGATTCCATTGGTGCGTTTACCCGATATTTTCATAGTACCATTATTAGAACCTCTCTCAATAGCTGATATCAGAGCTTTGGTTGCTGCTAGAGGAGGGTTCGTGCGTTGATGTCACAAACGGATGAGCTCTTGAATACTCTGGATGGTGTCGAGAAGAACCGTGAAAGATGACCAATGAGAAGTGGGAGATGCTGAATCTCTGAGGAATCAATGCAAGGATTCTCCGAGGAATCTTTGATTCCTCTTGAATCTCTGAGCGATATGGATCATCAAATTTTGCATTTTCGATGATATACTCTTAGAGGAATCGGCGGCGATAGCGACAGGGGCGGGTCGAAGTCAAAGGGGAGGACCTTTGAATGTTTTTCTGCAAGAAGATGGATCCAACGTTCAGGTGGGCGGTCGCCTAGGCAACAAGGGCAGGTTAAAGTCAAAGGGGAGGACCTTTGAATGTTTTTCTGCAAGAAGATGAGTCCAACGTTCAGGTGGGCGGTCGCCCTTTTAGGTGGTCGCCTATGCAACCACCCGCACACCGTACACAAGGTGTGTGGTTTATGTTGTCGCCTAGGCGTCCAGGCGAGCGCCTAATCGCCTAGGCAACCGTGTGTTGCAACGGGCAACCCTTCTTCTCCTCCTTTCTCTTTCCGATGAAGGTTGTGGTGCAGCTCTTCTTCCCTCCTTTCTCCTCCTGTCGGCTATGTTAGGGTTTGGGGAAGAGATTAGAGAGGGTGAGGGCTGGATTAGGGTTTGTGGGAGAGATTATTGAGGATAGTCGTCACTTTTGTTTTATGGTTAGGATTTGGAGGAGATAAGTTATATATCGGGGTTGTGATTGGTGAGGAAATCCTAACCCTCCGGGTTTTTTCTTCTTTTTTTAAACGCCTATCTCTTCTAATTCTATTTAAATGTTTTTAAGGCCAAACATATAAGATTTTTTCTATTTATAATTTTCCTGTATTTTTTCTAATTTCCCCCTATTTTTTATGATTAAAACAAAAATTAAAATTAAATAAAAAATATCGCCCACAGCTGCGCGATCGCCTAGGCGCCTGGGCAAGCCCAATTGCTTGGGATCGCCTAGGAGATCCCTAAACATTGCATGAGTCACATGAAGCGTGTCTGTAGAGCCTTCAAGGAGGCACAAGAGAAGAGTAAAGACGACGGGTTTGACTTCGCCAATTGGTGGAGGATCAGGACGCAGTAGACGTCCTGACAGTTTGAGCTGTAGGTATTGACAAATCATCGAATGGATGGATTTTGGATACAGAAGCATCATATCACATGTGCCCGATCAGAGAGTGGTTTACCTCTTATGAAACAATGAAAGGAGGGATCATTGTTATGGGCAACGATGCGCCATGCACTACTGTCAGAATTGGTTTCATACAATTGAAGATGTTCGATGGATGCATTTGAACGATGACGGGTGTGTGTCACGTTCCGAAGTTGAAGAAGAACATGATCTCTCTTGGAGAGCTTGATACTCTCGGGTGGAGATGGTCTGGGGCAGACAGAAATGTCAAGGTCACTCATGGAGCGATGAAAGTGATAAAGGGAACCAATGTGGGAAACTTGTATTGGATGCAGGGAAACACAGTAGCAGGAATGGGGTGCAGAAAGTGTTGCATAAGATGAAGACAACACCACACTTTGGCATATCAGGTTAGGTCATATGTCGGAAAAGGATTTGTGTTACACAAACAATGACTGTTGAATGGTGTTAAGAGTTGCAAATTGGATTTTTGCAAGTATTGTGTCTTCGGTAAACAACACAGGATTCGAGTCAAAAACGGCGATCTACAAGACGAAAGAATATTGGAGTACGTGCACTCAGACGTCTGGGGACCGACACTTGTTCGGTCAAAAGGTTGAGCCAAATATTTTGTCACATTCATCGACAACTTCTCGAGAAAGGTATGAGTTTACTTTCTGAAAAATAAATCTGATATTTTTGAGAAGTTTAAAGCATAGAAGGCCCACGTAGAGAAAAGTACAAGAAAAATTGTTAAGTACTTAATGACAAACAATGGAGGTGAGTACACCTGAAAGGAGTTCATGAGTTTTTGCAATAAATAATGTGACGAGGCATTTCACTACACCGCGAAGTCCGGAATACAACATCATAGCTGAAAGGATGAACAAGACTTTGTGTGAACAAGCAAGAAGCATGATGCTTCATGCGGATCTGTCGAAGGATTTCTGGGCAGAGGCAGTTGATCTTGTGGGTTATCTGGTAAATGTCTCACCGTCATCGGCACTTGATTTAAAGACGCCTCAGGTAGTGTGAACGGGTAAGCCATTTGATTATTCAAGGTTGAGGATATTTGATGTAAAACTTATTATGCGTTGGTCGATGAGACACAACGATCGAAGTTGGATGCGAAATCGAATGAATGCATTTTTGTTGGTTACGATAGGGCAGTGAAAAGATTTATGTTTTGGGATCCAATAGGCAAGAAGGTGCTCTGCGGAGTATGTGGTCTTTGATGAGACAAGTTTACTCAAGAGCCTTGAGGAGAAAGAGCAGCAAGAGAGTTTCGTGTAGGGAGACAAACCTAAAGTGAGGGTCACGACTTTAGGGGGTGAATCAAATGAAGAAGTTCAACAGGAAACAATCGACTCACAAATAGAGGAAGAACCTGAACATGAGAGTATTGCTCAGGAAAGACAAATGAGAATAACTAGGGCATCAGTGAGGTATGGTCACAATGATGCTAGCATTGTGTTTGCACTTGTTACCGAATGTGCGGACTCTTGCACATTCGAAGAAGCTATTGAGCAGGAGGACAAGAACAAGTAGATGGTGGTCATGACCGAAAAGATGGAGTCACTTCATAAGAATCAGACTTGGGAGTTAACAGAGCTTCCAAGGGGAAAGCACGTGATAGGGTGCAAGTGGATCTTCAGGAAGAAGGGCCAACTCCTAATGAGGAGTTAAAATACAAGACGAGGTTGGTGGCAAAATGATATGCTCAGAAGGAAGGGGTCGATTACAACGAGATCTTCTCACCCGTTGTAAAGTATACCTCTATTAGAGTGTTGTTATCCATGGTAGCGATAGATAACATGAAGTTAGAGCAAATGGATATAAAGACAATGTTTCTTCATGGGCACATAGAAGAGGAGATCTATATGAAGCAGCCTGATGAGTTCATTACACAAGGCAAAGAAGGACAAGTATGCAAGCTGAAGAAGTCTCTCTACGGACTTATGCAGTCACCGAGGCAGTGGTACAAAATGTTCGATACATTTATGCTAATGAATGATTTTGTAAGGTGCGACTACAATAGTTGTGTTTACTTGAGGAGTCTGAAAGATGAGACACACGTGTTCTTGCTCTTGTATGTTAATAATATGTTGATCGCGGCTAAGGAGATGAAGCATATAGATAGATGATCTCCAACAAAAGCTTCGTTGGGAGTTTGAGATGAAAGACATCGACAGTGTAAAGAAGATTCCCGGTATGAAGATCTCCAGGGATACCGAGAGAGGTGAAATTTTGCTCACTCAAATGAGTTATATCCGGAAAATCCTTGAGATACAATCTCAAGAATGTCAAGCATGTTGTCACACCAATAAACACTCACTTCAAGCTCTCGATGAAGTGCAACCCTCTACGAAAAAGGAAAGGAGAGATGTGAATAGAATTTCACATGCTAGTGCAGTCAGATCCGTTATGTATGCTATGATTTGCACTAGGCCAGGCATTTCACATGTAGTTAGCCTCGTGAGTTGTTATATGGTTAACCCAGGAAAGCAGCACTATGAGGCATTGAAGTGCTTGATGAGGTACCTAAAGGGAACCTTCAATGTTAACTTGAAGTACACCAGAGATGGAGCACAACGGCAAGTTGAGGGGTATGTTGATTCAGATTGTTGGTGATCTGGACAAACGGAGGTCCACAACATGATACATGTTCACTTTAGGTGGAGGACAAGTGAGTTGGATATCCGTTCTCCAACATAATACTGCATTGTCTACGACCGAAGTAGAGTATATGGCAGTGGTTGATGCTGGAAAGGAAGTTATATAGTTGAAAGGTTTGGTAAGCTCTCTGGGGATGGAACATGAAGTGACTAAATTGCATTTTAATAGCTAAAATGCAATTTATCTAGCCAAAGATCAGATGTTCCATTCATGGACCAAATATATTGAACTAAGGTACCATAAGATTCGCGGATGGATCGAGGAATGTCAGGTTATTCTCTAGAAGATTGATACAAGCGAGAATCCGACCGATATGACGACCAAGGTGGTCAGTCGGGAGAAGTTTGAATTGTACTCGAAACTTCTCAATGTCCTCAGAAACTAAGAAGGATGAGCACTCCGGGAGTTAGCGCTGATGATGCTTCATGGAAGCACGAAGGAAGCGGGTTTGAAAACAACTAAGGTAACAAAGTCAAATCAAGATGGAGATTGTTGAAAATTAGTTTAAGTTGTTAAGCATATAGTTGAGCGGTTAACCGGTCGATTACGTTTGGTTATGTTCGATTATGAGTGTGTTTAAGGGTATGTTCGCCCTTATTTTTGTACAACACAAAATATTATTATTTTCTTGAGAAAGATTAAGACTAGAGAGAAATCTAGAGTGTTTTGGAGAACATATTAAATCCATAAACTTGTAATCTCGATTGTTTTTCTTGTTGGAGAAGCAGAAGAATGAAAGGGAACTCGTAGAAGTCCCCTCAAAGACGTAGATATGTTGTTAAACATTGTAAAATACGTGTCGTGGTTTACTTCAGGTGTGTGTTCATCTATTGCTTGTTTATTTATCTTGTGTGTTTTGTTGCATTTAAAGTTTGAGAGAGAACCAGAAGTTAATTCTTTCCGCATATCAATATTCTTTGTGATTCCGCTGGTACGTTTACCCGATATTTTTCATAATAACATTGTTAGAACCTCTCCTGTATGGCTTCTAGGTAATTAGTTTGCTGGAAAATTTAGAAAATCCTAAAAAGAACAAGGTCAATCCCAAGAACCATGTTTGGGGCCGCGTGACTTCCCTCGCTTCAAATTGAAAACCAAGTCACGTTTCTCTATTTCCTACAACTCAATCACACCCTAATTGTGTTTTCTATGGATAATCCATACAATAACCACCGAGAGAAAAGTTTCGAGGTGTAAGGACGAAAAGATTATATGTGCTTGAATAGAAAAGAAAAAGGAAATCACAGACCAACACGTAAATCAAACAAAGCTTCTAAGTTGTTTGAGTCCCTAGAGAAGCCCTTGTGCAGAAGAAATCAAACATAGCCTATGACTAATAGACAAAAAGAGCAGTCCATAGGTATACAAGGATTGGGAAGAAAAATACTTCATGGACATGAAATAGTTCAGAAGCTTGATCAACTTGTAAAACTACAAATATCACTCAAAACATTTAATACTACACATAAACCTTAAACCTCATATCAACATTTGACAGGAAGACAAGGCAAAAACATAGCATCCAACATTACGTCACCTATAGCTCCAAATCCATTTCGACAAAGAACACATTATCTTTAACTGAGACCACTTGGCCAGAGTTGATGAAGGCGCCAACATTCCTCCCTTATAGAATGATGTAATATATAGTCAAGTAAAATAGAAATACAGGCGTAGAATTCATAAACAAACATCAAGTTCTGACCAACCAAAGAAAAAGTGGTGTCACTCAATAAATTCCCGTTGGATCCATCCCCGAGCAAATGTGCATTACACCTACTCACTTCAAATGGTACTACAAACTACTGCTGCAAACAGATTGCGTTTAATCAAGTTCAGTTGGAGTTTGAGCTTAAGGCGGATACAGCTTCTTCATGATATTTATTTTGCCACAGACCCACGGCTAATATAGTAAAAAAAATTAAGAAAAAATAATGGTTATATATTAATATAGAAGTGGAAATTGCTTATGCATTTCGCTCCACAGGAGCAAATAATATTTGATCGTCGGCATCAATTTCATCTGTACCTATACGTTGGAGTTGTACATAATCTACCTGCCTAGCTGCCTCGTACAGTGCAATTCCAACAGCAACTGAGAGGTTTAGGCAGCGAACGTAGGTTTCAACCATTGGGATTCTAATGGTTCCACCACCAAACTCTTCACTGTTGCAGTCATCCAAAGCTTCTGCTGGTAGTCCAGCAGTTTCTGACCCAAAAACAAGCCAATCACCTGGTTTGTACGAAAAATCCTGCATAATGACCAGATCTCAGTAAAAAAGTAGAACTATAGAGAGCTAACTTTGGACAATTTCTTGTAGGAGCAAAAATTCACCGAATGTATTGTTGTACCACTCTTTGTAATTGCGAGCAACCTCTTTTCGCCATCCTGTGTTAATCGATTTACCAAACGGAGACATGTCATGAAAGGGTCTAACTAAATTATGAAAATCTCCACTACTTCAGCCGAGGATGATAACTAACCTGTTCGCTAAAATATTTTCTGAACTCTGTCCATGATCCATGTATTTTAACTACAACATATCTGAATTTTTCAAGTTAATTAGAAACAAAATGAAACCACTACAAGTTTGTCTTTCAATGAATGACTTTCCAAAGTCAGAAGATAAACAAGGTATGATATATAAACTAGTCATCGATGTGGATAAAACATAAAAGTATTTGTATCTATAACTGGATACGGCCAATAATCCAACCCTGCACGTTTCAATTTTGCATCGTCCACCTTATAACCTAATGGCTAGCAGTAAATGATCACAAGAGGGGCGGCAAGAACATGGGAAATTTTGCACGTCAGTACTAGAGAAGTGAAAGAACACATTTCAGCTAGGTTGCTAAGGGATAACCTCAACTAGATGTAGTTTTACTGCAGATGCTGCACATGTTCTGGCAATGGCTCCGCTATTTCCAGGAATCTGTCAAGTAAAACAGTCATATTGGTAAATTCATCAAATCCATTTCATTTCATATTCTAACAATCAGCTTATAGCATATCCTCCTCTATTTATAAAATTCAGTATGAAGTAAGAACTGCAGTAAGCACACAGCAAATGTTACAATATCTAAATTACAAGATACAAATTTTATCAGTCGATAATGCTGATTGTATTTTAATAAAATGAGCAAACACAAAAGTTGAAGAAAACAGTGCGTTCAAGAAGCACTAGACATCCAACCCTAAACTACATGGATACACAACTGCAATCAGTTAAAGAAAGGCTTTCACCACCAGCTGGTACCGTAGTTCTAAACATGGCTGGAGCATAAAGAAAACAGGTTTTTTTTAAGCTTTAAGAAACGAAATGACAAGTACAAAGAGATTTATTGAAATCCACAAAACCATCTCTTTTGTGATAAATTGACATTCAACTTTTTCTTGAGAGACTCAAAGAAAAAAAAACACCATAGACATAATTTCTCTTGTTCAAATTTACTTGCAAAATATGTTGTTAAGTTTCAGATGAGAAATAGACCTTATACCAAACTACCACCTGATATGCGTAAAAAAATAATCATAAGGGATTTGTGTAGCATAACACATTGAGATTTTTTTTTAATCAAATGATCTAATAATAAAATTGTGTATGAATTAAAAACTTAAATGACAACTTTGACTAATGGTTCCCTAAAATTACTTGATTATTAACCATACCTATCCAAAAGGTGTGTGGTTGATCGGTTTAACAATCAATCAGCTTACGGGGGGAAAGCAACGGAAAGGAAATGAGATTCCGTTTGACTCCGTGGAAGGGAGTTGTTTGTGCATTCCTAGGAATTCATGCCTACTTTCCGTCGGATTCTGTACAACAACAACAGAGTCTTTTATCCCAAACTAGTTGGGGTAGGCTAGAAATGAAACTCTAAGGAGTCACGGTTCAGGCACGTCGGATTTTGTAGTATGTACAAAAAAATTATTTTGCTTTCTCAACGAAATAAGTTGGAAAGCAACGGAAACCCATCGTATGTGGTCGATCGAACACAATTTGGTTCACTGAAATGTTCTTAATGGTCGATCGAATACATTTCGGTCCACTGAAATCCTTAAAAAAATCACTAATTCGGATAACTGAAATGCATTCGATCGTCTATTCACGTTTGCTCAGAGAAATTTATTTCTTTCTCATTTCGGTTGACCGACCTTTCGGTCACCCATGTTCGATATCCAAATCGGCATGAAATTATTTGTCCAAACATGCACAAACAACATAATTCAGTTAAAAGAAAAATATTTTCCACTGAATTATGTTTTTCTTTGTTTTCCGTTTGACTCCGAAAATCACTTTCTGGAGCTTTCCGTGCCACTAACACCCCCTAAGTATGCATAACTAATCATGTTGATAACTTAATATGAAGCATGCACCAACATGCATAAGAGGTGGATATGTATGAACAAAGTGGTTGAGCTCCATTACATATAAAAATATTGACTTGGAGTAAGATTTGATGCTCTAACTTTTGTCTCTTTACCTCTTCTACAACTACAAGATATCCATAACACAACATCATGGAGAGATTGGGCTGAGATTTGATTTTGTTGAGTGAAAGCTAACCAAACACTTGTTTTTTCTAAGCAGCATGTCTGAGTGAAACCTAACCAAACACCTTTTATTTCCAAGGAACATGTTTGAGCATAATCTGCCGACAATTTAATTGGTGACAATATCACCACTTATAGAAAACACTCATTTTATGTCGAAGTGCAAGTATAGTCTCAACTTTTTCCATTAAAATACCTCATCACAAAAAAATTGCCATCGTTACAACACTACCCGATTACTATTGACTTTTCTACAAGTATTAGGTATGAGTAAGTTACAAGACTGGCTAATTGCAACTAGTAAGGAATGCTAATGACCAGACAGTAACATATTTATCAATATTATTATTTACACTAGAGAGCTCCCTCAATGCACCCCCATGCTAATATGCAGCATCACAAATGCAGATGGAGGTAAAAACATGAAGAAACTAACCAGAAATACAATTTCTACCAGGTAAGCCAAGCGTGGAAATCAGGGGATATCACAATACTCTCCCAAGCATTCCACTTTCTTTAACAATATGTTAGAATTGACTATAGTTACCCACCATGGAACATCATTATTCTCAATTTCTTTATAGGCAACAGAATAGAAAAAGGCCATGCAACTTTATGCTTGCAACGTCCAAGTTAAATGATATTGCTAAGTCAAGGCTATAGGGAAGGGTAATTTAGCAACCCAAAATCAAGATGAAGCAAGGCTTTAATGCAATTGCGCATTATGTAATGTAAACAAGAAAGAACACTTCTTTGGTATATGTTGCATAATTTTCTCCAAGGATTCAAAAACTTTTATAAGCAAATGACAAGTTATCTCATCAAAGAAACGAACTAAAACTATGATCTTGTAAATCAACAGCATAGAACTCAGATAACATATATAAATATTTTTTAATACCCTAATATGTGTCTCCCTGCATATATAAATATATTTTAATACCCTAATATGTGTCTCCCTGGTTAAGAGTTATCAGGAATTTGACTGAGTTCTAACGAGTTTCTTTTTTGTTGTTAAGGCCCAACTACTCACAATAAGTTTGTTGAGACTTGAGATTATGCTTGGAAGTACCAATTGCCCTCCCATTACCACCATATAGAAGCAATTTCATCTTGAGTAAATGTGAATCCACATCCCACACTCCTAGTCAACAACAAATCTTGATAAACTAGATAACTCTCCAAATTCAGTTCGCTTCTAATATATTTTAAATCTTCTCGTAACTTTTCTAACTTGATCCACCACATCAAGGAACGATTTATTGTACTGGAACTAAAGGAGGAAAATAAACCATGGCCTCCTACTGGTGTACCTCAAGTTCCTACTTATACTCCAAGCTTTCAACACTTAGAATCCATTTGGCCACCAAAATTACAGAAACCATGGAATGTACACCTACAAGGGGACACTCAACATCAAATAAGAAAACGTCCGTAATCATCGAAACTCAATAAGATATAAAACGAGAAACACATTTTGATAGGAACCCACCGAGAACCCCATCAAATTCACCAGCAATAATCATAATCCAAGGATATTCCAAGACGCTTTAAGGGCACACAACATCCTATAGATATTAAATTCTAGCAATAATCAAAATAGTTTTTCAGGCTTAATCAATACCCAATCTTCTTCTACTTTTGAACACAGCAATGCACTATGTTTGATTTTCACATCCCTCCAATCAAACAAATTTAATCCAAAAGCTTTTCTTAAAAACAATTCAATAAAATTCATAAAAAATGATAAAAATTAAGGGAAACGGAAACAAGTTTTTTTTTGGCAAAAATAGACATCTATCGTCACCACAAAAGAAAAGAAACATTTCAACTTCACCTGGGGAGAAACCAACACCACTTGAAGAACACCAGACCTGCTTCTCTCTCGTCCACCTTCCAACCCTAACGAAATCAAGCTGCAACGGTTAGAGAGAACGAAAAGCGAGAGGCAAAGGTTGGAAAAGTGTGAGTTTGGTCACCAGCGGAGGTGTGGATCGGAGGAGAGGATTTGAAGAAGTATGGCATTCGGTTTCCGTCGGGAGTCCACCGGTAGTGGAACAGAGACCGCCGGAGACCAGTTCGGCGCATTTCCGGCCAGGCTTGGGTTTTACTTCAGGGGTTGGGTTAACGTTTTCAAATTGGAAATTTGAATAGCATGCGCTAGATATTTGGAAAAAAATATCCGCATTTTTACGTCATCCCAGTTACAACCATAACAATATTGACAAATTTCATTCATCCAACTTTATTGAGCGTACTATTGAATTCATATTGAAAATTTATCGAACCCAACAAGTAACATCGAGAAAGAAAATAGTCTATGCAATGGATATTTTAGATAGTATGGAAAACATAAACATATTTCTACGATAATGTCAAAATGTAGATTTAAATATTAAGTCACTTTAAGCAAAAAGAGTCAAATTTCTTTTTGAAATTGGATCTTTTTTTATTTTTTTAAATAAAATACTTCAAAGCTTCTCGGCAAAAAATTATAAAATTATTATAAAGAATTACTTTCAACGTGAACCGTTGATAGGAAATAGAAATTGACAGCACAAAGTTCATCTTTTACTTTTTCAAAAGATTATTATAGTTAGTCTTCACAATTGAATATGAATGACATTACACAGGACATGTGTTGCACTTTAGTAGGCAATATATATTATTGTAAGGGTGAACATATGCATCATTAAAGAAGAACTAAAATATGTTACTTTTTAAAATAATTAGAAATGTTGGGAGAGATTCTGACAATATGCTACTACGATATGACAGGATTAAATGGAAAAAATACTAACATTGACGGGGAATTAAACAAAACTTATCTCTCTCCCAAACTAACAAACAACAAAACTCACACAAGATGAAAGAAATATGCAATAGACAAACACACACATGAAACAATACACGACACACGTGTTTTACAAGGTTCGACAACGTGCCTACGTCATTGGGGATCCTCCGCAGGTTTGTTTTCCTTCTTCCTCTTCTCTCTTGTCATTCTTCATTTTCTCCAGAGAAGCAACCAAAACTACAAGGGCTTGGAGGCAATGTGTCATCCAAAGCTCTCTCTAACCCACTCTCACTAATTCTAATCTCTCATAAGGAAATAATAATGTGTATGTTGTGTACGAGACTCAAAACCGTATAGAAAAACATGTAAAACATGGGCGACGGTCGACTAAACTCGTTCACCGGTCGACCAATACTGTTACCAAGAATGCTTCCTGATAATTTCGGTCAACCGGTGCCACCAACCGGTCGACCGCTCCACGGTTCTCCGCAGATTTCCGGTCGACCGATCCTAAACTCCAAAAAGTCCCTGAAAAAAATCAATTGAACGATTACAACATCGGTCCACCATTTTTCACTTCTAAAAGTGCCTGAAAAATTCGGTCGAACGGTGTCCAACACTAGTCAGACCGTTTTCACCTATGAAAGCTCCTTAAAAAATCGGTCGAACGGTGTCCCACACTGGTCGACTATTTTTCCCTGTTTTTCTTGCATTAACAAATTTAAACCAATTTCCAAAAATCTCCACATTGGTTCGAATTTGTTATTCGAGTCAACTTCAATCCCACTTCCTTCGTGTTATCATTGGCGCTACCCCCCGAAGTGCTCCTTCCTTCTCAATTTCTGAGGATATTGAGAAGTTTCAATCATAACTCGAACTTCTCCCGAGTGACAACCTTGGTCATCATATCCGCTGGATTCTCACTTGTATCGATTTTCTAAAGAATAACTTGGCCTTCCTTGATCCATTCATGGATCTTATGGTACCTTACTTCAATATGTTTGGTTCTTGAGTGCAACGTCTGATCTTTTGTTAGATCGATTGCGCTTTCACTGTCGCAGTGCAATTTAGTCACTTCTTGATCTACCCCCGGAGAGCTTACCAAACCCTTCAACCATATAGCTTCCTTCCCGGCATTTACAACTGTCATATACTCTGCTTCCATTGTAGACAATGTGGTTGTATTTTGGAGAACAAATCTCCAACTTACTGGTCCTCCACCTAGAGTGAACACTTATCCTGTTGTGGACCTTCGTTTATCCAGATCACCAACATAATCTGAATCCATGTACCCCTCCACCTGCCTTTGTGCCCCATCTCTGGTGTATTTCAAGCTAACATCAATGGTTCCCTTTAGTACCTCAACAACCACTTCAACGCTTCCTAGTGCTCCTTTCCTAGGTAAGCCATATAACGACTCACCAGGTTAATTACGTGTGAAATGTCTGACCTAGTACCGATCATAACGGATCCAACTGCACTAGCAAATGGAATTTTATTCATATCTCTCTTTTCTTTTTCAGTAGAGGGGTTGAACTTCATGGAGAGCTTGAAGTGAGCACTTATAGGTGTGGCAATCTGCTTGATATTCTCGAGATTGTACCTTTCGAGAATTTTCCGGATATAACTTCTTTGAGTGAGCAAAATTTCACCTCTTTTTGTATTCCTCGTGATCTCCATACTGAGAATTTTCTTCGCACTCCAGAGGTCTTTCATCTCAAACTCGCCATCTTGTTTTTCTTTCACCTCAAGGCCTTTGAGTAAACTCGTCTCATGAAAGACTACATTACTCCTCAACAAGACCTTCTTGTCCATTGGATCCTAAAGCTTATATCTTTTGATTGACCTATCTTAACCAAGGAAAATACATTCCTTCGATTTTGAATTCAGTTTCGAACGTTGTGTCTCATCAACCAATGTATAAATTTTACGTCCAAATATTATTAGCCTTGAATAATCATATGACTCACCTGTCCACACTTCGTGAGGGGTCTTTAATTTAAGTGTTGATGACAGTGAGACATTTACCAGATAGCAAGCTAGATCAACTGCCACAGCCCAGAAATCCTTGGATAGATTTGCATGTAGCCTCATGCTTCTAGCCCGTTCACACAGAGTATTGTTCATCCTTTCACCTACCCGTTTTGTTATGGACTTCGTGGTGTAGTGAAATGACTCATGATGCCTTCTTCTTCACAAAAACTAGTGAATTTTTTAAGGTGTATTCACCTCCATTATCTGTCCTCAATTACTTAACATATTTTCCTGTACTTTTCTCTACCTGGGCCTTTCACGTTTTTAAACTTCTCAAACACATCAGATTTATTTTTCAAAGAATAAACTCATACAACCTTGAGAAGTCATCAATGAATGTGACGAAATATTTGGCTCCACATTTTGACTGAACCAGTGTCGTCCCCAGACGTCTAAGTGCATATACTCCAATATTCCTTTCGTCTTGTGTATCACTGTTTTGACTCGAATACTGTGTTGTTTATCGAATACACAATACTTGCAAAAATCCAATTTGCAACTCTTAACACCATTCAACAGTCCTTGTTTGTGTAACTCACACAAATCCTTTTCAGACATATGACCAAGCCTCATATGTCAAAGTGTGGTGTTGTCTTCATCTTATGCAACACTTGCTGCACCCCTTCCTGCTTCCACGTTTCCCTGCATCCTATACAAGTTGCCCACATTGGTTCCCATTATCACTTTCATCGCTCCATGAGTGGCCTTGACATTTTCGTCCACCCCATCCATCTCCACTCGAGAGTATCAAGCTCTCCAAGAGATAGAGATATCAGGTTCTTCTTCAACTCTGGAATATGACGCACTCCCATCAATGTTCGAATGCATCCATCAAACATCTTAAACTTTATGGAATCGATCCCGACGGTAGTGCATCGTTGCCCATAACAACGATTTCTCCTTTTAATGGTTCATATGAGGTAAACCACTCTCTGACCAGGCACATGTGATATGATGCTCCTGTATCCAAAATTCATCCATTCGATGATTTGTCAATACCTACAACATATACTGTTAGGACGTCTACTTTGTCGTGATCCTCCACCAATTGGCGAAATCAAACCCGACGTCTTTACCCTTCTCCTGTGCCTCTTTGAAGGCTCTATAGTCACGCTTCATGTGACCAGTCTTCTTGCAGAAGAAACATTCAAATGATCTCCCCATTGATTTAGACTTGCTCCTATTGTTTCCACTTCCTTTGTTACTCGTCTTGCACCTTCCATTCAGTGAGACGATCAATCCTTCATCCTTATCAGAAAAGCTACTACCCAAATTCTTCATTGAATCAAAAGAGATTAGCGTGCCCTTGACCTCTTCTAACACCAATGAATCATTCCTATATATGATCTTGTTCACCAAATTCTCAAACGGGTCCGACAGAGACGTTAAAAACAACATTGCTTTGTCGTCATCTTCCAATTTGACACCCAGCTGAGTCAAATCTGCGATAAGTTTGTTGGACACTGATAGGTGATCAACAAACAGTGTGTTGTCCTTCATCCGAAGCATGTATAGTTGATGCTTTAGGTTCAATTTGTTGCTCAGGCTTTTCTTCATAAACTTGTTCTCTAGAAGTTTCCAATATTCAGTCGTTGTCGTCGTCGATTCCATGAAGAGAATATCATAAAAAATGTACAATTCGATGATCCCTATCGCCCGGCAACGACGCCAAAAACTTGTTTAAATCAGTTATAATACCGCAAGTGCACGACCGTGTTGAAGCAGTGGCAAGTACGGGTCAAGTCCACAGGGCAGTATGTCAACTCTGCTTCTTCAGAAGTCAAGTGGAAAATAAAGGGGAGAAGAAGTTTGATTACACTAAACTATGAATGAATTAACAATTAAACTAAACCCTCATGAAGTGGAGGTGTGTAGGTATGTGTGTGTGTGTGAGTCTTCATTTCAACTAGGCACAAGTGTAGTTTGTGTGGCATACAAGTAGAAGCTAGTGTAGAATTTAAGCGTAGGATACACAACACTACATCGTAAACCATGAACGTGCATATCTCACATAAAGTTGAGGTTGGTTTTAGATAGTCAAGCATGCAATAAGTATCTAACGTGGTCATTAGAGCATCAATTAATCCTACATACAACCTAAATCATTCATATGAATGTGAACCAAACATGGATCTGTATATAACAAGTCATTTCCATCAAATCATTACAAGCAACAAGATAAACTCTAAAGCTAGCATGAGATAAGTACCTAGTGTATACATTATCTCATCTAATAAAAGTTTAAGCATGCTACGAGTGTAGATCTACATTAAGCACATGGAATGACGCAAATAAAAGAACCTATTACTATCACATAATCTACATCACCTCCACCCCACATGGATCTACTTTCTACTCATTAAACTAACAATTTTATTAAGGAAAAAAACATTCTACTAATTATATTAAGATTAACAGAACAAAACTCAACTAAACATGCAAACATTAAAAGAGACAACATTAGAACAAACTAAGAAAAATTATTTCATTGATATCTCACATTACCAGCAACATTCTTCTCTACTTGAGTTTTGCTCCAAGGCTTCACTCCAAGTAGAGAGAATGACCACCAAGCAATGCTTAGATTACAAAGGAGGAAGAAGAGTTCTATAGGAATGAAAAAGAAAACAGGGGACAATCCCCCAATGTGGGACTAATGAAATATTCTCAGAATAGACACAAACACATAACCATATCCATGTGAAACTAGGTCGGATTCTGAGAAAAATGGACCGCTAATTGGTGGTCTTGGGCCATGAATAGGCGGTCACTTTTTGTCGAATCAGACTCATTTTCAAATATCTTCTTTAGTGTTTCAATTCTTCACGTGTGGTGCATGATTGACATCATATCATGCATATATTTGTTTTTTATATCCTCTATTTTTAACATAAGCAATGCTACGTAACGAGTTTTATGTTTAAATTTCAGGAATAAAACAAGTGAGAAGAAAAGACACAAAAAGACCTAAGAGCAAGAGAAATGACTGAATTGTGAGATTTTATGGACTAAAATGCAAGAGGGAAGGACCCGGATGTAAACCAAAAGGACCAATGAGAAAATCAAGAAACTTCACACCATCATGGGGAGTATTTTGGCAATTAGATTTGGACCGACACTCCAATAACCGATCTGAGTGCACCACATGTGCATAATTGAAGAACTAAAGAACATATCCGATAATGGGTCGGATCCGGGGAAAAGTGACCGCCAATTGGCGGTCCGTTTTTCTCAGAAGTCGACCCGGTTTTGCCCGGATATAGGTTATGTGTTTGTCTATTCTGGGAATGTTTCATTAGCCCTACATCGGAGGATTGTCTCCGATTATCTTTTTCTATGACTATAAATAGAACTCTTCCTCCTCCCTTGTAATACTACTTATTGCTTGGTGGCATTCTCTCTACTTTAATCTTTGGAGTAAAACTCAAGTGGAGAAGAATGCTACTTGTAATGTGAGTCATGTAAATAAAATAATTTTTTAGTTTGTTTTAATGTTGTCTTCTCTTTTAATTCTTGCATGCTTGGTCTTATTAGTTAGAATGTTTTCTCTTCTTAATATGCATATTAGCCTAATAAGTAGTGAGCAGTTACATCCCCTTTGGGAGTGGAGATGATGTACATTTATGTTTTGAGGTTTTGAATGTTTGACAAATTTAGATTGTGTAGACTTGAATGTTTGTATGTTCATCGGGTTTGTTTTATTCATCTACATGTTGGGAGATTTTGATGAGTTTTGCCACAAGATTTAGACACTTCTCATGTTTGGTTTCCTCATGTTTATTGGCTAAAATTTCCTGTTGGATATGTTACATGTTAGTCGTGTGTGTTGTATTAGTGTTTGCTCGCTTGATTTATTGAAGAAACTTTATTTTGATGAGTTTTGCCATAACATTTAGGCACTTCACATGCTTAGCTTTGTTCTTCATATGAGTTCCTGGGTTTTTATGAGTCTTGGCATATTTTTAGACACTTCTCATGCTGAGTCTCGTCTTATGATAATCAAGTAGTAATTTCTAGTATGTTGTGTGAATAGATTGATAGGTTTTGCCACACCTTTAGACACTTCCTATGCATGAAGACACACATATGCATCATTCACCACTTCTCTCACCTCATATATGTTCATATTCCACTCCTTGGGGGTTTTTATTCCTGAATTTTATCTCATTTTCGTTTTCCTTGTTTGATGCTTCCTAGTTTAGTGTAGTTTAACTAGTGTAACCACAACTCTTCTCCCCTCTTTTTTCCCACTTGTCTTCTAAAGAACCAGAGTTGACACACCTCCCTGTTGATCGACATGTATTTCCCACGTCTTCACCGATGTCATGTATTTGCGGTATTTAAAACGAACAAATCAGTGCACTTGGATCGGTTATTGGAGTATGGGCCCAAATCTAATTGTCAAATACACCTCATGATGGTGTAGAGTTTCTCAGTTTCGGATATGGGTTGTTGTGTATGAGCAAGAGGTCCATTTTGGTTCATTTAAGTCATTTCTTCTTACGTTTCAGTCATTTTCTATTCACTTCTCTTATTTATTACCTAATACCTTAAATATAACAACAAATACTCGAATAGCACAATATTGGGGTAAAATTAAAAATATATAGCATGATATGCTACCATTCACCCGAAGATTCATCATCTCCCACTTCTCATCAGTCATCTTCGACGACCTCTTCTCATCACCGCCCAAAGTGTTCAGAAGTCCGTCCGTCTGAGACAACAACGCAAAGGCCCTTCTATGCCAAATGGAAAAGTTTCCTTTTCCGATGATTTCTTCACACGGAAATTTCTAGCATCCTCCACCATCTCTAGCAGCAACCAAAGCTCTAATACCAGCGGTTGGGAGAGACTCTAACAATGTGCTACATGATATGATGGGATTAAATGCACCAACGAAAAATATATGAATATTGAATGCAGAATTAAACAAAACTTCTCTCTCCCAAACTAACAAGCAACAAAACTCACACAAGATGAAAGAAACAAGCAATAAACAAACGCACACCTGAAATAACCACGACACATGTGTTTTACAAGGTTCGGCAATGTGCCTACATCACCGGGGGGTCCTCCGCGGGTTTCCTTTCTTTCTTCCTCTTCTTCAACAAGAGAAGCAATCAAGATTACAAGGGCTTGGAGCCAATGTGCCTTCCAAAGATCTGAAAAAATCTCTCTAACCCTAATCTCTCAAAAGGAAATAATAATGTGTACGTTGTGTACAAGAAAAGGGTAAAAACCCCTTAAATACTAGACTCAAAACCATACAAAATGTGGGTGACGGTCGACCAAACTCCTCCACCAGTTGACCGGTACCGTTACTAGGAACGCTTCCTGAAAATTTTGGTCGACCCGTGCCACCAATCAGTTAACTGCTCCATGGTTCTCCGAAGCTTTTTGGTCGACTGACATGCCCCTCGGTCGATCGTTCCTAAACTCCAAAAAGTCCCTGAAAAAATTGGTCGAACAGTGTCTAACATCGGTCGACTATTTTTCACTTCTGAAAGTGCTTGAAAATTTTGGTCGAACGGTGTCCAACACCAATCAACCATTTTTCACCTCTAAAACCTTTCTGAAAAATCAATCGAACGGTGTCCCACTCCAGTCGTCTGTTTTCCCTGTTTTACTTGCATCAACATATTGAAACCAAATTCCAACAAGAACATGTTGAAACAACTACAACAACTTACAAGTGGATTGTGGCTAATCTAGAGGGCGTGAATAGATTTGTGCACGAAAATGTCAATAATGCGGAATTTAAATTATGAGAAGAATTTCACAAACCACAAACCAACACCAGATAGAAGCTCAATCACAATTGTTATCTACTTTTCTCCTTAAGTAAAGCTCTATCATCGAGCCCCACTCAAGAGTTTCACTATTAATCTTGTTTCAATCTCAAATGAAAGCCACTTTACAATCTGACCTTTAGCAATCCCCTCAGCAAAGTTGATCTCCTCTTAGAATTCAAGAGGTGGCTCTAAGAAGCTTACAACATTTTGTTGATAACAAATGTGTAGACCTCGAACTTGGTTGCACTTAAAGAGATGTAAATAAAGCTCAAAATGGAATTGAAGGAAGTAATTAGTTGTTGGGAGTAGAATATCTTGATAAAAAAGATTATAGATTAATTGAATGTTTTTTGGTGGTGGTTGGACTCTTCTATGGATGTATATAAGCTTCAAGCCCAATATAGCCTATTGAGAGTAGGCGGAGTAGTTGGGTGTCATCAAATCACAAAACTTTGGAAAAGATTGTCTATCAAAACAAAATGACCAACATTGGGGTAGACATCCAGTGTGTGCATTTAGCATTGTCAGAATGAAGCTTTTCCAACGAATGATTTAGGAGTGGTCATCTGTCCACCAAGATCGGTTAATGTTCAAGTTCAAGAGTTCTTCTAACTCAGTCGTCCATTCTCAGAAATCAACAAGAAATGGCTCGAAAAATCTATGAAGATAAATGGCTGCCTGTTTACCAAGTGGTCGTTTGGATACTCAAATGTGATTACCAGTGCCAACGACTATTTTATATTTTTGTTGAGAAGTGTCTCTAATGGCTATATTACACATGGCTTCCCATTACAAGTTGGGAACAATATAGGGATTGGTCTTCTCGGGGAAGACCAAATGTTCGAATAGAAATCAAAGGAGAGTCTGAGTCAGGATGTGATAGGCTAATCGAAAAGGGTTCGGTTGAGAATTTTGTTAATCAAATGTTTCTAATAATGTCATTGTATACGAGTTAAATCCTTTTTTATCAATGGTGTATGAATTAAAAACTTAAATGACACCTTTGACTAATGGTTCCCTAAAATTACTTGGTTATTGTTAACCCACACCTATCCTAAGGGTGTGTTGTTAATCAGTTGAACAACCTATCAGCTAATAAGTGTGCATAGCTAATCATGTTGTTAACTACTAATATGAAGGGTAGCATACTCAAGAACCTAGTCCTATTGTCTAGGAACAACAACATATACAAAATTAGATATCAACACAGAAATTTCAGAAAAGGAAGCCTTACAAGCATGGTATGTGAAATATCGAAATTCAAATACATCAACTTAGTTTGTTTGTAATTTACTTCGAAGGAGAAGAAACCATCAAGATGCTTTTGGATGCATCGTTTGCAAATTCGATGGAACTTTGAATGATGGAATTTGCAAATTTTGAGATTTCTAAATGATGTCATTAGTTTTCACCTTGTTTGGGTATGTCATTCCAAATGACGATGTTTACAAATCTCTGTTAAATCGTTAATTACCCTGATTCTAATCACTTTTTTAGTTAATCTCTACTTGCTTAAACAATCAAAGATGCAGCGGAATAAAAACAAACAAGTAGAGAAGACAATGAAAACCACAATGGCAACAAAAGATTTTTATAGAGGTTCGACTCTGCGAGCTCCACCTACGTCTTCACTGTCGAATCTCGTTCCGGACCGAGATTAAGCCTTTTACACAACAAGCTCCACGACAATCCTCGCTAACTTGATTTCTTCATTTCACAATCCGAGAGGGAACACTTCAGGCTTTTACCAAAGTCCTTGCTTGTTTACAAACAGTTGTGGAGTGAAACAACACTCTCTAATTCTTGAGCACACTTTGAGTAGGATATATCAATGATCAAAGATGTGGAATTTAGGCTTAGAGAGTAGTGTAGGAGCTTTTGGGATTGGGAGACTTCTCTATAATGTATGAGACAATTGTGTGTGTGGGAGAGTTGTCTAAACAATGTGTTCAATCCTCTATTTATAAGCTCTTAAGGTGTTATAGCTGTTGTGATATAATTACAAGTTGTTTGTGTAAGATACACAAAACAAAATTGAGCAGGTGACAGTTCTAGTCAAGTTCGGTCGACCGAATCGGGTTTAATGGTCGACCGGAGTCTGTTCAGACATGGAGTCCAAAACAGTTAAGAAATAAAAGGTTGATCGAACAAATGGAAATCGAGTCAACAATAAGTTTACTTAAGCGAACGGTCGAACCAAAGGTGTGGAACGGTCGACCGTTCAGGGGATTTGGTCAAGGAAAAATGTAATTCGTCGAACACAAGATATGGATTCGTTCGACCGAAAAATATCAGGCACTTAGGGGTTCAAGAAAAGTCTAGGTTCGGTCGACCGGTTTCATGGAAACGTTCGACCAAAACTAACAGACAAATTGGGAAGACACAAAAAATCTTCTTCCGGTCGACCGCCAAGAAAACATCGTTCGACCGGTGGCCACAAGAAATCTAGGGGTTTGTAAAAATGACCATTGGAGAATAAGACAAGTCTAACGATCATTTGACATGTGTAGATGGTCAAACAAAAGGCACAAAACGGTCGACCGGTTTAACATTATTGGCTAACAGATTAACTGATCCAATCGGTCGAATTGAGAACTAGTTCGGTCGACCGATTTTGCTCAGACAGTTTAAGTTTGATTTTAAGTGTTTCCGGTCTAAGTTTGGGTGACCTATTGAAGTACAAATGATCTGAGATTTTGTGTGTGACTTCTCTAAGGAACCTAGTGTCTATACATAGATTCCTAAGACTCAATTACAAGTAAAATTACATGTCTTCAAAAGCTTGATTACATGTCTTGACTTGAATTCTTTTCTTCTTTGAGTCTTGGTCACCTGTAGAAGTTAGCACAAAACAATATATATGTTATCCAATATGTGTACAACTCTATATTTATTATAATTAAGATTAGGTTGATTAAATCATCAAAACATAGATTAAGGTCAAAAGACCAACAATCTCATCAAACGATTTTGCTTTGTTTGGAAGAACCTTGGAATTTTCAAATTCCATGTATACGCTAATATATTATCAAAATCCCAAATCCTTATTCCTTCGTCCTTCACACACTTCCCCTGATTCCACCACCAAGATCCCACATTTTGCCCTAAAATCTCCATTTTCTTTCCCAAATTTGCTTTTCGCCACAAAAATCCCACCTTTTGAGGGCTAGAGATACATTTTTCGCTGCATTTGATGTGGTTGGATGGGGAAAAGAGAGGGTCGTGTTTGGTGGCTCTAAATTAGGGGTTCGGAAGTAGAGTTGGGTTGAAAATGGGAGAGACTTGACCGCCGTTGGTGCCTCTCGCCACCTTGATCGGGCGAGAGTTGTGTGGCAGCCAAGAGGGTGGTCGGTTGTCTGTCAAGTATGGGCTAGCTGGACTTGGTAGGAGAGGTGAGGATCAGTTTCTCATCAAAATCGACTGCGTTCGGGTCCCCGAAGATCCATCTTCTGCTTACTCGGAATGGTGGGGCTCGACGACGATGACGATGGTGGAGGGGTAGAGGTAGCGAGACGAGGTGTTAGGATTTTGTGTTGGATTTAGGATGGAATTTGGTGTTGGGAATTAGGGTATGGATTTGTAAATTCCACCTAAAAATGTGGAATTTTGTTTTGTCATTTTTGTGTATAAGTTGAAGTTGGACAACAATCAAATTGGACGGCATGGGAAATTGTTTTAATTGAGGAGCAAATGCTGCAACAACTAATCCGAGGTATGCCACAGTAACCACTAACAAGGAACTCTAATAATTACCAAAAGGAAATATAGTTTGGGAAAAACACTTCAGTGTTACTTATTTGGGAAATAGTTAATCTTAACCTTATTGCTCGCAATGCAGGTTGAAATTACACGTACTGGTATCTGAGACGGGTGATGAAAACCAAGTGATGAATAAAATATGGTACTTACAAAACCAAGTGATGAATAAAACTAAAATTCTACTTAGAATTTACAAATTCTAATTTTCATCTACCAAACAAGTTACTTACAAATGACGTATTTTGAAATTCAAAAAGAAAATAAAATTTCATTAGTGTGTTTCTAATTAATTTGTCGAAAAGAACATAAATTCAAAATCAAGACGGAAGACATACTGTTAGTACAAATGTCTACATAGAAAAGAAAACCTTAAATGATTGCAACTGCTTATAATTATATTTTCCATTACAAATTATTCAAGGAAATAGATCGTTTTGCTCTATGTATAACTATTTGACTTGAAAGGAATCCATTAACGATTTCAGGAAGAAAAAAAGTAATTTAAGATTAAGGATTCCCGTCACAGTCTTGTCTTCAACAATGTTATACCCATACAATTGGTATGAATTGATGACGGAATCAGTCTAAGTAAAACTAAACTGCAACGTACTAGAGCCAAAAATGCTTCATCTTCCTTATTTTCAAATGATCTACCTTCCATACTCTCCAACATGCTTACTAAGAAAAGTTTTGAACTTTATTTATTTTCCATCTTGCTTCCTTAACCTTGATATATTCTTAATGCTTCTAGGTTTCAAACAACAAAATGGACACTTGAGCAAAGTGATATATATGCAAAGTGTAAATATTCCACGATTCAGAATCATATTATCAATTGCATGAATTACCAAGTCCAAGTTATTGATTTGATCCCAAAAGGCAAGGAACTAGAAGGCCAGGTATCATTGATGTTGTTTACTTTACGATCGAAAACAAAAACCAATCAGATTTCATACCAAATAAAACTACTGCAGAATTTTCTGCTTACTCTGGTTGGTTCGTCGACGTGTGTCAAATGTGGGGCGGCAATCAAATTGGACAGCATGGGGAAATTGTCAGAATTGCGGAGAATATGCTGCAAGAACTAATCCGAGGTATGCCACAGTAACCACTAACAAGGAACTCTTGTAATTACCAGAAAGAAATATAGTTTGGTAATTAATTACACTTAGTGTTACTTATTTGGGAAATAGTTAGCTTAACCATTATTGCTCGCAATGCAGGTTGAAATTGGACATACAGGTATCTGACGACACGGGTGCTGTCAAGCTTGCACTTTTTGGTGATGATGAATAAAACAACGGAATCCTACAAATTCTTGCAGAGGTAAATCATGAAATGAAAGCAAAATTTCTTAGTCAAAAAAACATAAATAAACAATGCTTAGTAAGTAGCAACAACAAAAAATAACAAATGCAGACAATAAATAACTAATGTAAGATGATCAAATACTTTGGAACAAATTGAAGAGACAAATTAAACTCTTCCTCACATGATTTCCAGATGAGGTTGAGAAATTTATTTATTGTAGATAGTATGGATTGCATTTATTTGTTTTAGAATATGGGACTAATAATATCTAATTTCATAACTTGGATGACAAGAATATAATAGTGCTAATCAAAGTTTGTCCTGACAGGCTATATGGGCTTGCTGGGCTGGACCACGTGAGTAGGCTCTAGGACTCTAGTGGTTTAACATTCCCCCGCAAGCAAAGAGGAGAGGAGTACATATTGAGCTTGGATTGAAGATCGTTAAATCGGGAGAGCGGATAGTGGTTTGGTGAGGAGATCAGCCAGTTGGTCTTGGGTGGACACAAACCGAACATTAAGTTGTTTGGTCAAAAACAACTCGTTTACAAACGAAATGAAAATCAATTTTTGCATATTTGATGCGTGCATGTAGAATGGGATTGGACGCGAGATAAGTTGTGTTGAGATTGTCACACCAAAGAACATGAATTGATTTTGGAAGACCCAGTTCGTTTATTAAATTCTGGAGCAAAATTACTTTGGTGGTAGCATGAGAAATCCCCCGAATTCTGTTTCCATGCTCAATTTGGCAATTGTAGATTGTTTTCTTGATTTCCAAGAGACTAGATTGTGGCCCATAAAGATGCAGAAGCCTGTTGTGGATTGACAATCATATTGATCTCCAACCCAATCTGCAAAAGAAAAGGCATATAAGCCATGTAGGGAAGCACTAGAAGATATGAAGATATGTAAGTCATCATTAATAGAATGTTTAAGGTAGCATAATATGCGTTTTACAACAATCCAGTGTTCAGTTGTTATTTTGCATATATTGACAGACTTTGTTGACAATGTATGTAAGATTTGGTCATGTGATAGTGATATATTGTAGGCACCAACGGTGCTTCGATATAAAAAGACATCATCAAAAGGTGACCCAATATGTTTAGATAATTTGACTAAACAGGAGCTAGGAGTGCTAATTGGTTTTGTTGTATGCATATTAGTTCGAAAAAGTACATCTTGTATATATTTATGTTGGGAAAGAAATATCTCTTTACTTGTAGGATAAACTTCAATTTCGAGAAAATAGTTTAAGTTGCCCAGATTTTTCATAGAAAAGGTAGAGCTGAGATCATATATCACCTGATCGATTAAAGTAGAGGAACTTACTCCCTCGCTAATTTTTTGTCAAGAGCTTTAATTGAGTTAATGATCTCGGTGAAGCGAGTGTGCATCTCGTTTATGTTATCACCGGAATGCATACAAAAGAGTTCATATTTATGCATGAGTAAATTTATTCTAGTTTCTTTCGTTCTACTTGAACCATCATGATGCATTTCTAATGTATGTTTTATATCATATGCACTATCATAATCTCTTATTCTATTATGTTCTCCCTTATTCAAGCCACAATATAAGATATTCATGATGCGGGAATTTATCTCTACTTCCTTAATTTTGGCTTTAGCTAGGGATAAAATCTCATTGTCATATTGTCTTTTAAGCCTTAATCTACATTAATTTTAATGATTAATCAAACTAATCTTAATTAATCAACATAATCAACCAAAGTGAGCAAACATGATTCCATGCATTGCACATATATTTTTATACTTGCAATCATCTTAATAGGTTGATCAAGATTCATCAAGAAAAAGAACATTGAGACAAGACATCAAAACTTTAGATCAAGACATGTAATTTTAGATTTATTGAGTCCATAAGGTTTAATGTAAACTTAAGCACTAGGATTCTGTCTCGACCAAGTTCAGTCAATTGAACACTTATGGGATAACCAAAACCTACCCATTAGTAGACGATAGGATACTCTCTGGAATTGTCCAATCGGACGATCAAAACACCTTCGGTCAACTGAAATGCCTTGGATCTATTTTGGACTTTGCACTAACGGTCGCATTTGAATCAAGTCTTAAAGCCCAATTGACTCGTCCTTTATCAAACGACCAAACTCCCTTCGGTAACCAATTCTGTCTTGGACTTTGACACGCAATGATTATTTCGACGTGGCATTTGACTGACTTTTAACGATCATTTGAGCCATAACACTCAGCGTAAAACCAACGCTAAAGTACGATTAAGTAGATGAAATTAGCAACCTAATGCTCTCATACAAATTGTTAGGATCGATGACACTCTAATTTTAAACTAAATGTGAAATTAAGCTGTAAATAAAGGGATTAATGATAGAACACAATTGGATGCTAAATTTAGAAAGGTTCCACACCGCACCCGGTCCTAGTCCTCCTCGCAAGTCCCACTTGATCCTCCGAGATCCGCTTACGGTTCCACTATCTGATCTCTATTTCAGGCCGAGATCAATGCCTTCTACAACAACGAGCTTCGCGAACAAACTCGCCTCGCTTGTGTCTCCTCTCACGACCCGAGAGGGACTTTCCTTGAACCTGTACAACTTGATGATTCTTGAATATAAAATTTGAATCACAATCTAAACACTCTAACTTGAGCACACTTAGATATATAATTAGAATGGATATGCAAGTGGTGAAGTTTGGCTTTGAGTGTATTGAAGCATTGAAGGTTTAGGAATTTAGATCATAAAGAGTATATATGAATTAAGAGTGTAGTGTCTTGGTTTGTGTCTCTTGAGTGGTGTTTATAAAGGCTTCAAAACTAATAGAGCTGTTGGGAGAGTTTGGTGAAGTTTTGACCAATGAGAAGTAAGATGTGAATTCATCTCGGGTAGAACTTAGAACATGTTTGGTTGACCGTTTGAAGAACAGTGGTCTGAAACATGATGGTTAGATTGGTCACAATAAAGCATTCGATCGACCGACCGACAATATTGAGATCACTGATCACCAACATCCAATAACTATTTATAATTTCGACTAATTGAAGTTCGGTTCACCGTTTTAAGGTGGACAATAAGGAATGGTCGGACTCTGATTAAACATTCGATAGACCGTTCGTTATTCGGATGACCAAAGTTAGCTTGGGTTTTGCGATGATAGTTATGGCTCCAATATTCATTGGAGACAACAGTCATGTGACACGTGTAAATAGTCGTTGCACACCAAGGGCCAAGAAGGAATCGACTGACTGATAGGAGTTCGGTTGTCTGAAAAAGGACAAGTTAATTAGGCTTTAAGGCAATATTCAAATGCGACCGTTGGAGTAAAATTCAAAATCAATCCAAGGCATTTGGTCGTCCATCTGAACAATTCCAGAAAGCATCCTGATGTCTATCAATGAGAAGATTTTGGTTGTCCGTTAGGGGTTCAGTTGACTGAACTTTGTGGACAGAGTCCTAATTCTCAAGTTTGCATTTAATCTTAAAGACTTAATAAATGGAAAATTATAAGTCTTAATCCAAAACATTGATTATGTCTTGAGACTTGATGTCTTTGTCCCTAATGCTAATTCTCTTGATTATCTTGATAACCTATTAAGATGATTACAAGTATACAAGTGTATATGCAATGCATGTAATCATGTTTGCCTACTTTGATTAACTAGGTTGATTGATTAAGTTTAGTTTGACTAATCATTAAAACTAACATGGATTAAAGCCTAAAAACTAACAATCTCCTTTTTTTATGATGACAAACTTATCTTTTAATGTTTGAGATTCGATTAAATTCTCCCATTTTCTATATGATTTCTTACCCTTCATATATGTAATCTATACATGTATATAATGCTCCTCCTATCAATATGCATGGTATGGATTAATTGAAGCTCATCTCTTACTAAGATTAAATAACAAACAACACCTCGTCTCCCATGGACTGACCTTCAAAAATAAGAGATGACATTCCTAATGATAAAATTCTTTGTGACCTCCAACTCTATAAGTACCTTAGAATTACTTGAAATCTACAACTATGGTGGTGCAGAATTGCCACATTGGGAGGAGAACGAGAACAAGAATGGATCTTTGCCAACTCTACAAAAGTTTGTGTAAAGGTGTGGATTGTGAAGGTCGGAAGGGCTAATTACGAAGCTGATGAATTGCTTGACGAGCTCTAGCATCATTGGTTACGACATGAGGTGGAAGGTCACTAAGGTGAGGAAAATATTCACTTCTGGTAGAACTAAATATAAGTACTCTCACAGGGTTCAGAAGATACAAGAAACTTTGGATGGTATCTTGCCTTATGCTGTTAACTATAACTTTAGGCAGTTGACTGCTTTGGTACGGGGAAATCTTGAGGCAACTGAAATTACACTGGAGAGAGTAACAACTTCTTTGATGGGCGATGGGAAAATGATAGGAAAGGACGATAAGAAGACTGAAGTTATCAAGCAGCTCATGTCGGAACATAATGGTGTACAAGTCCTTGCAATACATGGTATTGGTGGAGTCGTAAAAACCACTTTGGCACGATACGTCTACAATGATGAAGTCATCCAGAAACACTTTGAACTGAAGATTTGGGTTTGTATTTTGGATAATTTTGATGTGAAAATGCTAACTACAGAAATTCTAGACTATTGTGATTCAGTCCAAGAAATCGAACACTCGTCGATCTTCTGAATATATAAGCTTTGATGAACTTCAAAAGGCACTTTGGGAAGAAAGGACTGACAAGAAGTTCTTATTAGTTCTAGATGATATGTGGAATGAGGAACAACATAAATGGGACGAATTCAAAAAACCTTTTGCAACAACAATGGGGACAAGCAAAAGCAAGATTTTAGTGACAACAAGGTCAAGAGAAATTGTTGAGATGATGTCTTCAATGAAGCTGATTGAGTTGGAAGGGTTGTCTTGTGATGATATTTGGAATTTGTTAAAGAGATATGCCTCTGATGGATCGACCTCAGGCAGCAATCAGAAGACTCTTGATAAAATTGGTAAAGAAATTGTTGAGAAGTTAAAAGGTTCACTTGACCCTAGCGGCAAAAATAGTTGGTCGCCTCTTGAAGTCCAACATGTGTGTAGAGCACTGGAATGATATCTTGAATAGTGAATTGTGGAAATTATCGGAGGAGAAAGACGACATCATGCCCGCACTAAGGCTAAGTTATCAACATCTTCTGGGAGCTCTTAAATTGTGTTTTGCATTCCTTTCTTTATTTCCAAAAGGTTATAAATACTAAGAAAGGATGTTGAAATGGTTCTGGATGGCAAAGGGATTCATTTGTCCTCGAGAAAATAAGCTACTTGAAGATGTAGAAACCACCTACATCAACACATTGTTGAGTATGTGCATGATCCAAGTTGTCGAACATGAGTATATGTTGGGGCCTTTTGATCTTTCAAAACGTGAATTCGTCGTGCATGACTTATTACATGATTTAGCTCAGATTATATTTAAAGACGAATATTTTCATATAAGAGGTGATGTGGATTTGAAAAATATTCCTGGTAATGTTCGCCAGTTGAATATTTCCTCTGAGATCACATCATCAAAGTTCAATAAGTTCAAGAGTACTTTTAAGAAGTTAAGAACTCTTGTTGTTAGGAGATCCTCCATAAGTCCTTCTAGTTGTTTCAATGACAAGGGTCTACATCGAATATGCATTGAAGCAAATCATCTACGTGCATTAGTGATGAGTGACATGAGCTTTACAGAACCACTTTTTAGATGTCACTTTAAGCATCTCCGGTATCTTAATCTCAGCTACACTGATATTAGAAGTTTTCCTGATTCTTTGTGCACTTCTTACAATCTCCAAGTGTTGAATGTCGAAGCATGTCGACAGTTGAACAAGTTCCCAGTTGCAATCATCAAACTAGTGAACTTGCGACGTGTTTACACAATAGGTGCAGAAGTTTCAACATCATCAATTAAAAATGTCAGGAAGAAAACCTGACTATAGGAACTACGTCTCCATGTGTTAAAAGGAGTTGGTCATACAGTGGCAGAATTGAAGAATATGAACGATATTCATGAACTTGAGATTACATCTCTTCAAAATGTTTCTAGCATAGAGGAAGCAATTAAAGCAAGATTAAATAACAAAAAACACCTCGCCTCCTCACCCTTATATAGTCATTAGAAATAAGAGAACAACATTCATTATGATGAAATTCTCAATGGCCTCCAATCCTATAAGTATCTTAGAATTCTGGGAATCTACAACTATGGAAAGAGATAATGAATGGTAAGAATTATGATTTATCTAAATCTAATTATCCTCCTTAACTATTTTTCATGAAAAAACTAAAACCACAACACCCTCATTCTGAATTCAACCCGTAAGATGCACTACACTTGTGTGATAATCTGGAGCTTTATTACTTCAAAGAAATTTCAGCTCTAGGTAATTTTTTTAAAAAGAAAGATGTTATAGAAACCTAACTCTCGTTAATGAGTTGATTTTGAGATGGTCCATTTTATGTTTGTCTTAACTAGTAATGAGCATTGTTTCTTCCACTTGATATGGTCTAGCTTTTAAATAGTAGAATCTGATTCATATATATTTATAGAGTCAATTCCATGATAAAATGATTGACTGGATATCTCAAGAATTCATCATCATTCTAGTGCTATGTTTGTTTGCATTTCAGGATGTCGTTTTCAGAAAATAAAAAGTTGTTCATTCTTATGATGGAGCTTAAAGATTTGAAGCAGGCCTTAGGAAACTACTTGGGATTTGATGAGCATTTCAAAGCTAAGAGAAAGAGGTAATGGGAAGTAACTTTATTTAAAGTAGACTTGATTGGACTACATAACCCGTTTTAGCAGGGCTAAAAATTAATATGGCAAGATTTTCAAAGTTGGCCATGATATTTGATTCTCGTGCTTTTTTAAGTATTGTAAATTACAATACAATATATTGTTTCATTGACCTGGAATTCTTTTCTATTTATTTGTGATAGGACTAGACTGACATGAAAGTTCATTGTCGTGTTTAATGTCTATTCATGTCATCAACTACCAGAAGTTCTCTGGTAGTCGTTAGTGATGCCTTAACAACAAACCACAATATCATCACTTCCCCAAGTTATGCCGGAAGTTCTCTGGTAGCAGTTAGTGATGCCTTAACTTAACAACAAACTATGATATCATCCCTTCGTTTTTTAGTTTTCATGAAGAATAACATACTTTATGTTTGCAACTCAGTAATTGATCTGATTACTCGCTAAAATTATTTATGAAAGGGTTCTTCAATCATTGTACAAATTAATTGTTGTTAGTGATGAAGAAGGATATCTAATGTGTTAGTGATGAAGAAGGATGTCTATTTATTGTACAAATCTATTGTTCTGTTTATCTAATTTTTTAGCTAGATAGCTAGAAAACTTATTATGCAAAATATGTTTTTTAAAAACGACATGTGATATTGTTTTCGTGAAATAAAAACAGCATCCCAGTTGTCGTTTTTATACCATAATAAAACGACATCACGTATACTATTTTTACTGTAGAAAAAAAATCATCCGAGATGTCATTTTTACCTAGTACATAATTGGAGTTGACAGTCACCCTCTTCCTCCCACCTCTGAATCACACTCTACTCCCCATTACTCCCTCTCTCCGACGATAAACAAAGTTTTGTCTAGCGGTAAGATAAAGCAAGGATCCTATCATACCTCGATATTTCTTGATATTCACCTCCTTACCATTTTCATCTTTGTCCAACTTGGTGCTAATGCTCATAGGAGTGTTGTGTGGCTTACTATCTTCAAGACCAAAGCGTTTTAGAAGTTTTACATGTTTGTTCTACTTTCTTGGGTACTAATGTAGAGATAAATGCATAAGAGTCACAAATTACATGACCTTTAGAACGTATTGTCACACATTGAGAAACATATCTTATCACAAAGTCCTTTGGATGATCCTTTCTATAGGTTCAATCCTTAGGAACATCATCTTTGTCCTATTGTGGAGAACTTAGAGGTTCTTGATGAGACTCAATAGGGACATCTTGTGATGATACATGTCTAATAATATCTACACAAGCTAACTCGTCAAAGTTGACGTGTAAAGATTAGTCGACACAACTAGTTCGTTTATTGTAAATTCTATAAGCTTTACTCCTATTTGAATATCCTAAAAAGATTGTCTCATCAGATTTTCCATCAAATTTATCCATTTGTTTTTAGTATTGAGGGCAAAACATTGTAAACCAAAGGATTTAAAATAAGAATTTTTTGGAATCCGGTTATACAAAAGTTCAAAATGAGTTTTCTTTAAAATTGGTATAATGAGAAAACGATTTAAAACATAGCAAGATGTATTAACGGTTTCACAACAAAAATATTTTGGAAGTCCTTTTTCCACAAGCATTGTTTTTACCATTTCTTGAATAGTTCTTTTTTTCCCTCTCAACTACCCCATTTTGTGGAGGAGTGCGAGGAAAAGAAAAGTTATGTTCGATTCCGTATTTTTCGCAAAACATTTGAAATGATTGATTTTAAAATTCTCCTGCATGATCACTACGAATAACAATTATGTTGGAATCATTTTCACTTTGAACACGTTTGCAAAAAACTTTTAAATTTTTCATATTTGTTTGCTAAAAACAAAAACCCCAAGTAAATCTTGAAAAGTCATCAATGATCACAAATGCATATCTTTTCCCTCCTAAAGGCACGGTCATTAAAGGTCTAAAGAGATCTAAGTGTAAAATCTCAAGGGGTTTTTAAGTTGACACCACATTCAAAGATTTCAAAGAAGATTTGAATTGTTTTCCAAATTAGCATGCATCACAAAGTTGTCATTTTTAAATAATTTTTTGGTAGTCCTCTAACCAATTCAAGTTTGGATACTTTATGCAATTGCAACATACTAATATGTCACAAACGGTTATTCCATAACCATGCTTCGTCATGTGAGGCAACTAAACAAGTTTAAACATTTAAAATTTTGAGGTTATCAACATGTACTATGTAAATGTTGTTTGACCTATATCCCTTAAATACAATTTTCATGTTGTGTTTAGAAATAATATGACAAGTATGTTTATCAAGCATAACTAGAAAAAATTTATCGGTTAATTGACTAACACTAAGCAAGTTACGTTTCAATCTATCTACTAATAACACTTTTTCAACATTTGGAGTAGAAGAATTGCCAACAATACCAATACCGACAATATGGTCTTTCGCATTATCTCAAAATGTGATGGTTCCTCCCTTCTTAGACTTTCGCCCATCATGTGCCTTGAGCACCCGCTTTCGAGAATCCACTTCCTTTTTCTCCTAATTTTTATCTACAAACAAAGAGACAAGTGAAGACTTTGGTACCCAAATTTGTTTGGGTCCTTGAGGGTTAGCTTTTGGTACTCAAACTTGAGTTGTCTTCGGTACCAAAACATTTGAATGATTTATTTTCATAACAAGCGAATTATTCATTTTAACAAAATAAGATGTGAGTTTCTTTTGTTTGCCTCCCTTGTAACGTAGATCATGTTTTGTTAGAGATTGAGTGTGTTTCAAGAAGCATGTCAAGCATCTTTCTACCTAATGTGAATTTCTCAAAATCTTTTGTGAGTTGCTTAATCTTGGCAATGAGATCTTCATTTGTATGACTCTATTTTGTAGATTTCAGAATTTTTATTACATCATTTAGAGTCTCAATTTCCTTGGCTAGCATGTCACATTTGATGGATTGACAAATCATCATAAGGAGGTGTTTCGTTTAGGGATACCTCATCATCTTCAATCTCCACCACGTGAGGTTGATCACTTGTCTTTGGTGATGGAGATGGACTTGAGTCGGAATCAACATTAGACGCCATGAAACACATATGTGCTTCTTCTTCTTGGGAGTACGAACTGGGTTAGAACTTAAGTGATTGGCCAAACGAACTGGATCATTAGTTCGACCGAAAACGACCAGTAAAACCGGATCTGCAAAAGATGCAAGAATCGGTCGACCGTTAAGAATGTTTCGGTCGACCGTTTGATGTGTTTGATTTTAGACAGGACAAAGTCAAGGACTATGGGTCTTACAGAATGAATTGAGGGTTCGACCAAAAACATACAATAAAATTGGGTCTGGGGAGTTTTCGAGAATCGGTCGACCAGAAGACCAAATCTAAAAGAATGAGGTTAAGTGAGAAATGTGCCTACGACTGTTGGTATATACGACAAATATAACGATCATATTTAATACGAATACGAAAATGCAATCGGTCGAACAAAAGCTAAGTTTCGATCGACCGAGTCTCACTAACCGGGACACGTGTCGACATCTGATAGGCTGGAGGATTTGAATCGGATAAACTTATTTCTATCACTTGACAAGGTGAAACAGGTCGAACAAAAAAGGTGAATCGGATAAACTAATTTTGACTAACAAACCAGATAAATCTAACCGTCGAACTGGAACATAAATTTGGTCGACCGTTTCGGATATAACAGGGCGTTCTGAGACAGTCTGATGAATTTTGGTCGACCAAATGGTTGTACCGGTCGACCGGTTGAGCACTGAATTCCTGTTCTAGATTTTCAAGGAGTTTCAATGATTTGTTATTGAAGTCTAAAGGGAATTGGGTTAATGTGAGACTTCTATAGGTTTTCTAAGTGTCATGCAATGCAATGAATCAACGATTTCAAGTGTCAAATTACATTTGTAACCTATATACATAAAATGTAAAGCTAACTACGCTTCAATCTTCATCTCTCGATTTAACTCAAACTCGGTTCCTGAAACGTTAGATAATACAATATATGCAAGCAATGATCTTTAGTTAATACATGTGTTTATTAATATGTTGATTAATCATCAAAACGGATTAACGATTATTAGCCAAAAAACCAAAAATTACTACATTGCATCGGCGTGGTGTGTTCGCTTTGCAAATTATCTTCGTGCATCATCCCGGGAATGTGGATTGTAGAGCGCCACTTGGGGTACTCTTTCAACATCAACCACTTGTGGTAGTACGTGAAGGTTGCTCATAAGCATGAGCTTGTCCGATGAGTTCCTGAGCGTTGTTCCCACATCTGCTCAGTCGAGTGGCCTCAGGAGTATTCATCCTCCTCTAGCGCCCTTTCAGGGAGTCAATGTTGCGTTGCTTCACTCGATTGTTTGTGAGCCTCGCTTCGTCGTACAAAGCCCTTACTCTTGCCCAAAGGACCACTGACTGTTGGTTTGTTCCAACCACTGCATCGCAACTAATCCTCATGTACGACGAAACGAGTGCTTCGTCCTCCTCTTTCGCCCATGAGAGTTTGCCTTTCAGGGGGCTACTAACCGTTTTGGTGCACGTTGGGACATGCCGATGTGACAAGGGTTTGCTTCATTACTACTGGAATGACTATCCTAGTTTGTCGGGATAGTGGTATACTCGTTTCTACTGCATTGGCTATTGAGGTTGGTGGGTTTACGTCTCGCGGGTGGTTGTTGAGAGTATTGTGGTTGGGATGTACTCCCCTAGTTATATTACGGAGGTGTATGCTCAGAGTATTGTGGTTGGGAATACCCTAGTTTGGGTGGAGTGGTGGATGTTAGGAATCCTCTCAGTTTTGGTGTTGTGGTGGATGTTCAAAGTATTGTTGGGAGCCCCCTAGTTTCGGTGCGGTGGTGAAAGTGCAGAGTATTGATTTTGAAATGGTTTGGTACAACTTCCTACGCCAGGTGGAAGGATGGGTCAATAGTAAGGACCAGGTTGGGAGTACTTAGCAAACCCTTGAGGTTCAAAAAGGCAACGAGGAGACAAATCCTTGTGTGATTGGCGACCCTCATTGTTGTGATCAGGAGATGACATGAGTTTAGGAGAGTTTGGAAGGTTGAGGGAGATGAATGTGTGTGTGACGACTAAGGTGGGTTGAAAGTATTTATAGAGAAATTGTTCTGATTTAGCTTAACTCTGAAACACAAGATTTGCATTTTATTAGTATCATTAAGATGGTTTAAGATAATTATATTCCAAGACAATATTTCAAATCAATTAGAGCAGGCATGATGCACACATTGTAGATTGTCAGTCTGACAAGATAAGACATCACACACACTGTAGATTGTCAGTCTGACAAGAAAAGGCATCACACGTGTATTGTAGATTGTCATTACGTTTGTTTAATTTATTGTAATATTTGCTTTATTAATATTAATGATATTTAGAATTTGGTGATTATTGATGGTTAAATTAAAAAATACATGCAATTTGGAATTACAAAAATTATTGGTATTTTGTTTTTTCAATTAGATTATTAATGTTTTTGGTAAATATAAATGATTTTTGAATAAAATAAAAGTAGATAAAGAAATTAATGATATGTAGAAAAAATAGTAGGATGACCCAGATGATGGTAAATTGGTGAATAGTGAAAGAGAATGTTAGTCGTAATGACATGGCAGAGAGAAAATGGAATAGAAAGTGTGTGCATGACATAAGTCATCAGGATGACCTAAGTCAGGATAAATGATGCTCTTACATTTGTATCTTGGAGACTCTTCTTCTCAAGAGATGGGCATTTGTTCTCTAGTGCCTAGATTATAGTAATATATTCGTTAAAGGAAGTACTTGTGTTGTGCCTAAACATCTTCAATTGATGAACCAAAAACAAAGTTGCTTTAATGATTTAACAAGTTAGTGATATAATATATCCAACATGTGAAAATACGAAAAAATCAGAAATGATAATACGATTTCAACATTTGAAGAACGAAAATTATTAAAAGAAAAGGACATACCTGAGTTGGTGCTACGTGCGACGAGTAAACGACACGAGTCCATAAGTCATCAAAAATTATGGTGAAGGGCTAAAACGCATAATGTGAGCTAACGAGGATGGGAAACTGGCACTCCTCAATTCCAATATGGTCGGTTAAACATCTTCGAACACAACCAGTTGATGATGGTTGTATCTCATGATCCAACCATATTACTTCAACCAAAAAGGGTGTTTATATTATTACCAATGTTCACGCAGCGCCTAGGCGAGCCTAAACGACCGGGTGCGTCCCATTGCATGGGCGATCGCCTAGGCGTTTGTCCGATCGCCCAGCGGTGGGCGGTCATTTTTTTAATATTTTATTATTTTTAAATCAATTAAATTTGATAAAAAAGTTAAAAAATCAGGAAAATCATGAAAAATAGAAAAAATACACAAATATTATCTAAAAATATCATATATGTGTAGGCTTCAAAAAGACACCTAATTCCTCGACCAATGCCTCACTAGAACTCTACCCACCTAAACACTTAGGTATACAAATTTATTGTTTAGGTCCCCACAAATGTTGTTTTTGTCTCTTTCGATAAGGAACAAGGCGAGGACAGGAGGTTGGGGTCCGAGCAGAATCGAAACCTGACCCGATTTTCAGATTAAATTCTATGTTTTCTATGTCTACATTATAATCAAGACATGCATTTTCGTTTTGTAATGTTCTACTGTTTCTAATCATATATGCAGTTATATCTTGTTTAACAGAGTCAGAAACATTATCACAAGGTCTAGCATTGCTACCGGGTGTGTGTGCAAGATGTTGTTTGTGACGGACTTTATCACATCTAGTTTCCTTACCACATAACTCACAGTCAATGCAGTTTTTATCATTAGCACTAAATTAATGGGCAGTATTCCAACCAGGGTCATTTGTACAAGTAGGACTTAAGTCATCATAACTCTCGTGATGCATGAGGAGACTAGTGTCAGGTACGTATGTCATATCTTAAAACTAGACTAATATAAAAATTTAAACTGATGTGAAAATGAAATATTAATTCTAAAGAGAAGTTAGAAAGATTGCACTTGATTTTGGCGATTGAAGAATGAAAAACTGAATCAGAAACTTCATTTTGCAACTTCAAAACTAAGCACCAGACCGGAGACTTAATCACGAAAAGTTGACTATTAGGAAACTTAAAGATTAAAATAGAATGATAGTGGTTATATAGGATTTGGGGTAGTGTGTAAAAAATTAAAAAAAAAACAGAGCGCCTACCTATACACTGATTATTACAAACACTCATACAGAAATAGACCAATATCTTAGCGGGAGAGTAGGGTGTGTAAATCCACTTAGATGCAAACAAATGTACCACATCAACAAAGCAAACACAATTTCCACGAGCATCAATTCTTTTATAACCATCACCGATACAAAAAACATGTACCAAACAAATAAACAAGTTTATAAATAACACACATATACACCAAACACATAACACATAACACTAACAAGTAGACCTCGGTATCGGCCCGGGCTCGCAAGTAGGGTAAATGAGTCAAGCCCACACACAAGCCTGGCAATTTAATTTATATTTAATATTATAGATGGTTTTGGAGGTATTTTATGCATTTGTAGATGTATTTTAAAACATAGAAAAATTAAATGGCGGAATGGGCTGGTTGCAAAGCCCACTCGTTAGGCGTCTCTTAACTACCCAGTATCTAACTTTACAAACAAGCAAGGATCAAGAGCAGTTGAGTCTAGTTCGAGTTGCTTGCGAGTGTTTGTTAAGCCGAGTTTCAACACAATATTGTGCTTGGTTATGAGTTCGAGCGCGTCACAATTCAGTCATTTTTCTCGACAAGTTGAGTTCGATTACAACCCATCTCACCAAGCCAACGATCCAAGTCAAGCCGCTCGCGAGCTAGTAATGAGTCAAGCTCAAGCATAATTTTTGCACGAATCGAGTACCAAGTGGGACACTGGCAGATCAAAAAATAAACAAGGCGAATTCAAACACGCCTTGTTTGTTCAAATTTTGCACGTTTACAACTTATTTACGAACAAATTACCATTTTTTTATAAAACACAATCATCAACACATTTATAACCAACGCACAAACATACTCTCACAACACACGTAAACATACTCCCCACATACCCTTACACATACTTACACATAACACAAGCACTTAACATTTGCAACAATGACATAAAAATTAGTATTTTATACAAACATAATGTGCATATAGACAATTTATTTACAATAAATAAAAACAATCCATAATTACTGCACATTTTGTATTGCAGAATAAGTTGTAGTTATCAAAGAAACGGTACACAAATGTGCCCAACGATCTACTGAACACATACACAATCTACAACATAAAATTTGTTCATAGTTACAGAACTGGACCTAAGGTGTAATTTTAGAGAACGAGACTAAAGAACAAGCATGACTTATCCATAATTACTGCACATTTACAATAAATAAAAACAATCCATAATTACTGCACATTTTGTATTGCAGAATACGTTGTAGTTATCAAAGAAACGGTACACAAATGTGCCCAACGATCTACTGAACACATACACAATCTACAACATAAAATTTGTTCATAGTTACAGAACTGGACCTAAGGTGTAATTTTAGAGAACGAGACTAAAGAACAAGCATGACTTATCCATAATTACTGCACATTTACAATAAATAAAAACAATCCATAATTACTGCACATTTTGTATTGCAGAATACGTTGTAGTTATCAAAGAAACGGTACACAAATGTGCCCAACGATCTACTGAACACATACACAATCTACAACATAAAATTTGTTCATAGTTACAGAACTGGACCCAAGGTGTAATTTTAGAGAACGAGACTATAGAACAAGCAGGACTTATCCCCTTTTAAGCCGACGAGCCGTGCCGGTACGGCCCGACCTTCGTTACCCAGCCTTACATTACACACATTGAAAAACTGACCACAGTTTGAAATATGCACTTGCGTGTTAACAAACCAAGGAACTAAAAGTGCATATAAACTTCAATTAGTCCCACATTAAAGGGATAACCTAAGACTACAACTACAACCCATTCATCATCATACACAACTCATGTGAGGGTTGGTCCATTCAATGAGGACTATGCCATTTATGCCCTTTCAGTTAAAGGTCTAGATGTCAAAAAATCCATTGATAAACTAAATTAAGGTAGGGATCAGTGTACAGGTAGGCGGTAGGCGACCGCCTCTCGGCGACCACCGCCTTTCGCCCAACAAAGCTGGGCGAAATGGGCGGTCACCTCGCGTAGGCGATAGCCGTTGGAGAGAATCCAACGACTTTTTTTAAAGAAATTACAAGATTGCCACTACCCCAAATCCTATATAAACCCTCCAAACTTCTTCATTTTTCACACCTCTCATTCTTTTTTTCATCATTTTATTCTAATCTTCAAGTTTCCTAATCATCAAGTTTTCGCAATTAAGTCTCTAATCTGGTGCTTAGTTTTGAAGTTGAAAAGTGAAGTCTCTGATCCGGTTCTTCATTCTTCAACCGCCAAAATTAAGAGCAATCTTTCTAACTTCTCTTTATAATTAAATTAATTAATATTTCACTTTCATATTAGTCTAGTTTTAATATATGTCCTACGTACCCGGCACTAGTCCCCTCATGCATCACGAGAGTTACGATGACTTAAGACATACCCGTACAAATGACCTCGGTTGGAATACTACCCATTACATTAGTGCTAATGATAAAAATTGCATTGTCTGTGAGTTGTAGTAAGGAAACTATAGGTGATATAGACCGTCACAAACAACATCTTGCACACACCCGGTAGCAATGCTACACCTTGTGATAAAATTCCTGACTTTATTAAACAAGACATAAGCAGATACATGATTAGAAACAGTAGGACATTACAAAACGAAAATGTATGTCTTGATGATTATGTAGACCGAGAAAACATAGAATTTGATTTCGAAACCGGGTCGGATTCCGGTTCTGCTCAAACCCCAACCTCCCGTTCTCGCCCCGTTCCTGGTAGAAAGAGACAAAAACAATGTTTGTGGGGACCATTTTGCGGACGTGGGAATGACGTGGTTTCCGACGCCCAACAAACAACCATTGAAAGAACATTTAAAAAAGAAGAAAGGAAAACAATTAATCAAAAATGGTCTAGGTTTTTCAATAGATGTGGTATATGATTCAACACTGTAAGGACGCCTGAGTGGAAGGAAGCAATATCCGCTACTTGTACTTACGGACCCGGACTTAAACTCATAACGTTTCATGAAGTTAGTGAGTCATGCCTTAAACAGGAAATTGACTACACTAAAAGTATATCTAGAGTTGTACAGACAAGATTGGGCAACATACAAGTGCTCGTTGATGACAAATGGCTGGACTGATAGGCCCGATAGGAATATAATCAATTTTCTAGTAAATTGTCCAACAAGTACCATGTTTATGAGGTCTGTAGATGCTTCTGGTCACTCTCATACCGCAGACTACCTGTACAAGCTGATGGACAAGGTAGTTGGCGAGATTGACGAAGAACAATGATCCTAATGCCAGTTGGATAAAGAACAAGAAAAAGGAGATCTCTACTGAAGTTGTCGAGATCATTCTACAAAGTGGCTACTAAAGGTCTCACAACCTATGGTTCAGGTTCTTAGACTTGTTGACGGCGATGAAAAACCACCGATGGGATATCTACATGACGCAATAGAGAAAACCAAAGAACAAATCATTAGGAATTTTGAAAGAAACCTGAGGTTGTACAAGCAAGCTATCGACCTCATCAACACTAGGTGGGGCTCAGGGAAGATGATGTCTTCACCGCTACACTCAGCTGGTTTGTTACTCAACCCTGATACTTTTTTCTCCATCCCACCTCAAGATCGAAATGTAGCTTTCAATGAGCATATGCCTGGATTCATGGATGTCGTAGAGTGTCTCATCCCCACTCCTAAGAATAAGACAAGATTTGCGGTTTACTTCATCGTTACAAGAACTCACTTGGAATGTTCTTTAGGGATATGGTCGTCAGACAAATGACGGAAAAAAAACTTGTAGATTAATGGCAATCTTATGGCACAGACATGGGAGAGACCACATTACAGAGACTGGCCCTGAGAGTGTTGGGATTGACATGCTCGGCATCAGGTTATGAGCGGAATTGGAGCTTCTTCGAGAAGTTGCACTCAACGAGGAGGAATAGGTTGGCTGTGAAGAAGATGAATGACTTGGTGTATGTGAACTACAACAAAAAATTAAGACAAAGGTTTCAGCAAAGGATGGAGAAACTCGAATTTTATGACCCTATCAGTGTGGAAGATTCGGTCTTCGCTGGAGAGGAGTTTACATGTGCCAATGCCGAGGAAGCAGCTTTAGGACATTCTTCTTCACGGAGACGCTTTGGTCGATCCACGTCCACTACATCTGACGTGCCGTTATTAGGTGTTGGCATGGATGATGTCATCGTTCACATTAGTTCTGGAGATCCATGTGCATCGAGTTCTCAACCATCGATGGACATCGACGAGTAATATGTCCAATCCGACAATGAAGAAACTGAGGTTGATGTCTCTACGTCGACAATCCAAACAAGAACCACTCCGACGACTCTGATGGTGGTGGGAAATTTGATATGTTTCCCAGTTGGACATTAGATCAATGTGTCCAATGGAATTAGTTAGTTAGCTTGTAATTTTAATTTCTCTCTTATCTGCTATAAGTTAATTAACCACCTTTGTAATCGTATTACTAAGCAATAAATTTTATACCTAAGTGTTTAGGTGGGTAGAGGGGGGTGCCTAGTGAGGTCTTGGTCGAGGAACTATGTGTCTTTTTGAAACATAAACATGTATGGTATTTTTAGATAATATTTGCACATTTTTTTCTATTTTTCTCGATTTTTTGTCTATTTTATCAAATTTAATTTAATTTAAAAAAAAATGACCGTCCAGAACTGAGCGGTCGCACAAACGCCTAGGCGATGAGACGCACCCGGTCGCCTAGACGTTCCCTTGGACACCTGTAGGATGCTCATTGTCATTTAACCTAAAGTAAAAATAAGAAAGTACAAGAATTTAATATAAAAGATTATTTATATAGTTAAAGTGGATCTTGCTGGGCCCTCAAGTTGCAAAAGTTAGTAAAAATTACCAACATTAATTTTACAGCATCAACGTCTGAAAATCGAAAAAGTACTGGAAAAAGTATAAAAATTATACATCTGAAGATTGGAAATGATAAGAAAAAAGGTACGTATCAGGAGGTATCACGGTCGATGAGTAAAGTCCAAGAAAAGCCAAATAAGTTAGCGAAATTCGCACTAGTGGTGAGTTGATGCACATATAAGTCCTGAGGTCGGCTAACTAGTTATCGGTCTATTGTTCGACCACTAGTTTGATATATTTGACCACTTAAGTCAATTACCAATATTAATTTTAGAAGGCTCCCCATGTTATTATGGGGGCTTGTTGAGGGAGAATGATCAAAACTCAACCAAATTGCCCCCACCGAAAGGATCGTTACAATAAACATATACCAACATCCTAATGGGGTGTTTAAACCTATTTAGATACAAGCATATACAACGAAAACACCATTCTGGCGCAAGGGCATATAACCATCATAATCACAAAACACAAAATTGTAAAGTCATCGACCATTCATATAGCATCATGTACAAGGCAGCATCAAACACATTTACATAGTACACATACATCGTTAGGAGTGTCAACGGAGCGAATATGGACCGGATCTACCAATATCCGTATCCGGATATAAATCGAATACGGATATTATCCGTATCCGTATTCATATCCGCTGGAGTTGTGTTTGGGGGACTTTAGGTAGGTTTAGGGTTAGGAATTTATGATAGGTTATATACTTGGATAATTTATAGAAAAAATACTTAACATATAAATATTTCATTAATTTAAAGAATAATTATATATAATACGGATTCGAATACGGATATGAATACGGATGTTGTACTACGGATATCCGATCCCGGATCGGATATTATACGGACCGAATGTACCAATAACCATATCCGTTCCACGACTTTACGGATCGGATATGAATACAGTCTTACGGATATTTATTCGCGGATCGAATGTCCAAATTCGAATACGGATACAGACGGATGTTCGGATATTCGAATATCCACTGACACCCCTATACATCATACATACTCATCAAAACATAACCATCACCTACACTTGAAACACAAATTTAAACGCACCCCTACTCAACGTACACACAAGTTTTTACATTACCACAAACACTAACACAAACAACTTATATACATCACATACACGTACACACACACATAAAAAAACCTATCTCACTAAACATAAAAACATAAGAGCACTAGATACCACACACGGATGCAACACTGATAATTTATGAACTAACATTTTTACATATATAATGTGCACATTATTGGTACACATGAAATATCCAATTTCTTATTAACAATAAAGAAAATCAATCGACAATTGAAGCACAATCACAATTGCAGAACAAGTTGAAACAATCAAAGAAATGGTCCAAAAACTAGACCAATCGATCCATATGACCTGAAAACAATCTACAATCTAAATATCATTCATACAACAAAGCCGGTCCCATTCTATAGAACAAGACTCAAGGTCTCTTTCTACAGAGTTACATTCAAGGTAGCCGTTTAACCATGAATGCACATTACAAACAGAAATGGAAAACTAACCCCAGTCTTAAACACAAACGTTTAGAACAGACCAATATATGTTGGTCAAACAAAATTCAAAGGCATTGATAAAGTGGAACAACCACCAAAATTTACATACTGCTACACAGTTAGGATACAATTAAGATCCCATAACAAGCAAGACTGTCTATACTATAATAAGACAACATGTAAGCAAAAGCAGAATTCAAAACAGAAATGGATTATGTGGTTAAATGTTACAAACATAATGCTTGCAACATCCATTTGTACACCACAAACTGCAAATGCATAATTTTTCTACAAAAGTCTTCATGACTTGACATGAGCCCAAAAAAACCCTCTTCATTCAAGCAAAGAAAAAAGAAGTAAAATATTAAATACCTACAGGAACATAAATCTACGATCTCTGTTGTACCCAGAAGCAATTTAGGTACCAAAAATTCCTAGAATCAAAATCAGATTCGAAACTGATTTTGAGCTCTGGAGGTTGGCTCCTCAGAACCAAATCCCACACCTACACTTCCATCGACTCAAACATCACATCCACTTGATTCCATTCCACCAAACATAACCCCCATTATGTATTCTAAAAAAGAAAAAACCAAACCCCAAACCCATATCAAAGAGGCAATTAAACACACCATTGCAACAAACAACACATCAATCAATGTCACATAATTTTTAAAAGAAAAAAATCCGAAAGTTTGAGCATGGAGAGCATAATAGACCAAAGAACACAAACTTGTCCGCTAACGTCGATTCCTCGAAACGAAAGCTAAAGGCAGAAGAGAAGAAGAGGAGAACATAACAAACTTATCTGGACTTCGGATTCCTAAAATACTTCACTTCGGCTAAATTGAACCACCCTTAATCCAATCTTTGGAGATTAGCAGATGTCACCATTAATGGTGACAGTACATCCAAAATCCAAACACAGGTCCAGAAAATCAAGAGCCAAAATGGGCTGATTTGTAACAAACAAACTCAAAAAATGGAGTGATTTCTTTTTATTTTGGAGTTGTGATTCGAAGTAAAATACTTGTGATAATATCTAGTCAATCAAAGGGTACTGAAACTTAACATACCTCTCTTCATGGCCACCATTGACGGGAATCCGAACCACTTAGGGATCACCACGAGACAATCAGCGTCCACCGAGTCGATATTCTCCAGTCCAAAGAAGGCTGCAGAATCACCGCTTCAGGACTTCCACCACCCGGTCCTGCCAGGCGTCGTAGGCCATCATGTCGAGAGGATGTTGAGATGATGAAGGTTGGGAGAGGGATGGAGAGATCGTGTTAGGGAAATGGGGAAGAAAGAGTTTGGAATTTGAATTCGAATTGGATTTTCGTTGGAATAAAATGATCTCTTTAGATGTTTATTTTATTTTTATATATATAGAGGTCGGGACTTTGGGAGTAGGGGTGCACATGGGTTGGGTTCAACCCGAAACCCAACCCGAACCCGACTGGTCGGGTCGGATTGGGGAGAGGTTCAGGTCGGGTTGGGAAAATCAAAAACCCGAATTTTTGGGTCGGGTTCGGGTTGAGGGGGTCTGGTTGACCCAACCCGAACCCGATTTTTATTTTTATTTTATTTTTTATTTTTATTTTTTCTCAAATAAACCGGTCGACCGAACATCACTCGGTCGACCGAACATCACTCGGTCGACCGTTTCCAACTCAAAAATTTCGGGTGTTCAAGCCACTGGTCGACCGTTTAAGCACCGGTCGACCGAACCGACCAAGTTTGGGAGAAAATTTTCAAATTCGGGTTCAACCCGATCCAACCCGACACAACCCGAAAATTTCGGGTCGGGTTGGGTTGAACCTAAACCGGTTTGAGTTCGGGTTGGGTTGGGTTTTTTCCCAACCTGAAAATTTCGGATTGGGTCGGAGAGGAGTTTGCAATTCGAAATTTGAATTTTTGCTGGAATGAGAATGACAGTTGTCTTCGTCCTTCGTGGACCATTAATGGTATTTAAATTTTTGGGGTTTGTGCTGAAATGCCCTCGTGTTATGTTATTATTTTGCTTTTTACTACTCTATAGTTAGTGTAAGTCAATTTTGTTAATATTTTACTACCGTTTTGGGGTTTGTTTGTGCTGAAATAATGAACCTAACCTAATGTTAATTTACTTCAGTCTCAATTAGATTATTTAGATATCTAAATGGTAAATAGGATGTGACATCTAAAGCATGCATACAATGTAACTTAAATATTTTATTTTAGATATTTAGTTGAGTCAATTTAGTTATACTACATATAATTAAGTATAAGAGTATAGTAAGACCATACATGTAGTTGCCTCGTTTACAAAGCGAGGTTCATGTCAATCGTGTCGTGTTTGTGTATTATCTCGTGAGATAATTTTGCAGTTGTGTCAAGATTCTATATTATAATGTAACATAAATTGAAAAAGATTCATCATGTTTAGATTAAAAAGAGTTAAATGACATGTTATATTGATATTTTTCATTATAAATAACATTATAATTGATCATTATCAAGTAAAAACAATTGATTATCTAACAAAATATAAAGTTCGTGTCAGTTTCGTGTAAAAAAATAATATATCGTGTAATCGTTTTGTGTTCGTGTTAAATTGTTTACCAATTATTTTATATTTGTATTCACAAATCATCATAATAAAACATTAAATCATAAAAAAATTCGTATAAAATCATGTCTAAATTGTGTCACAAATCATGTCGTGTTCATAATTGAAAGACATATGAGTGTGCAAATCCAAGTATATGGGTACAAAATTCTAATCTTGTATATTTTTTATGCCTATACTAATATTTATCAAGGGCGGGTAAATGGATAATTGAGAATTACCCGCTCCACTTAGAGACCTATGTATATATTTTACTCCAAAATCTTTTTACGGTATACATAAATGATCTTTTCTCGTGTGGTATTTGACTTCCTAAAAAAAGTTTCTCACGATATTCTCTATTTATTTGACTTGTCAAACAATCATGTTGTTAACTTGCCGACATCCACATCAAATTCACCGGCAATAATCATAACACAAGCAGATTCCAACACACTTGAAAGGCACACGACCTCCATAGATATTTCAAGGCGGTTGCAATCTTCAAGACACAACAAGAACATTAGTTTTTCAGAATGAATCAATACACAATTTTCTTTTGAACACAACAATCAATCAAGTTACATCTAAAAGCTTCTCTAAAAAATCAAGAATACACATCTTCAATGAAATTAAAAAAAATCAATAAAAATCATGAAAATAAAAAATGGTAAAACTTAGCCGAAATGGAAAAAGGAAATCTTTTGGCAAAAATAGACATCTATCGTCACCACAAAAGAAAACAAGTATTTCAACTTCACTTGGGGAGAAACCAACACCACTTGAAGAACAGCAGACCTACCTCGCTCTCGTTCACCTCTTCCCATAGCTTCATTTCTCTTATCATCTCTCCCACTTTTCCAACCCTAATGAAACCAAGTTGTGACGGTTAGGAAGAACAAAATCAAAAGGCAAAGGCTAGAAAAGAGTGAGTTTGGTCACCAGCGGAGGGGTGTGGATCGGAGGAAAAGATTTGAAGAAGTGTGGTTGTCGATGTACAAAATGATATGTGTATTTGATTATTGTCTGATTAGTGATTACAATTATCTACGTATATATAGGCTTGTTTGAAATTAGTCGTTGTATGTTTCCCTAATACAGAGATGCTAATTTATGCTTATGTGATGTTTGGTTTCCTTTGGTTGATGACGATGATTAATTGTTTGTGTCGATTTGTGTACAAAGAGTGGTGAGGATGACCATTGATGTCTGAGCCGTGTATTTTAACACTCCCCCTCAAATTGAGTCTGAAAGAGATTGAAGGAGTCCAACTTGTGTAGAATGTTATGAAATTGTCTTTGATCCAAGGATTTTGTGAAGATATTTGCGAGTTGGTCTTTACTTGGGACATAAGGAACTTCAATTTCTTTAGGTTGAAGCTTTTCTTTGATGAAATGACAGTCTACTTCTATATGTTTTGTTCGTTCGTGAAATACGGGATTGGAGGCGATGTGATGAGCAGCATGATTATCACAATACATTTTGCATAGGTTCGTGGTAGGGAACCTTCATTTCTTTGAGGAGTTGTTTGAGCCATATCAGTTCGCTGGTGGTGGATGCCATAGCACGATATTCTACTTCAACGCTGGACCTTGCTACAACATTTTGTTTTTTGCTCCTCCAAGTGACTAGCTTTCCCCCAACGAACGTGCAGAATCCCATGGTGGATTTGCAATCGTGACTACCCGCTCAATCTGCATCAGAATAACCAATTATTGAGTTAGAGTTGTTTCTTTTCATCCATATCCATTGTCCTGGAGTTTTCTTCAAATGCATGAGTATTCTATCGATGATACTTATACTTGCTTAAATCCAAATCTGTCGTTTTCTCTATTTTTTGTGAATATGTTGTCTTGGTTGAAAACATGTATGATACGAAAATTAAAACCTTTAGGTCAGATAATGGTGCAAAATACACTAGTAATTTATTTCAAGTTTTTTTAAAAGAAAAAAGGTATTTATCATCAAACTACTTGTATAAATACCCGTGAACAAAATGGTATCTCCGAAAGAAAAAACCGACATCTCCTGAATGTCACTCGATCCCTTTTATTTCAAACAAAGGTTCCCAAAAATTTCTGGTCTGAAGCTATTTTAACTGTTGTCTATCTTATCAATCGTTTGCCTGGTCCTATTCTTGAAAAAAGTATGATTACAAAAGGTGTGATTCGCATAAATACCTGACCCATTACCTTGTTGACTCTGATTTTGACCGGATATGTGTAGCAGGCTGTTAAGGTGGGCAAGCACGTGCCCCAATTCCTTATGTATCGATCCATGCCCATGGTCACTAGATGGGTGAAGTCCATGTCCAGTAGACCCGAGCCGACCAACACTAACGCATGAACCTGATCCAACCCAGTTCACCCGCTCAAGCCATTCTGGATATCGAGTATTTGGAGATCTGTGTACGAGCCGGATATATAACCCCGACTTCCGGATCCCGACCTGGTATGTGTCCTTTTTTAATTTTCTCCTCCGAAGTTAGGGTTAGGGTTTTGGGAGAACTCGTTTGGTCTACCGCCGATGTTGGGGTTTCCTCTACTATCACTCATTCTTTCTCTGGTTCCATCTTTCGGTGGCCAGAGGTGCGGGTAGAGAAACCAGCACCTGTCGCGACTGTGTCCATTTTTCTTGCAATTGTTACAGTGCTCGTCTTTGTGCTTTCCGAACTGTCCTTTTCCTTTTTGGTTTTGGTGTTGTGTTGCGGCGAATGCTAGGTTTTCTCTGTTGATGGTTTGGGGCATGGCATGTCTTTGGGTTTCTTCCCGTTGAACCATTGCGATGATTTGGGTGAAGGGCGGAAGCTCTGATGATAAGAGTATTTGGGATTTTAGGGACTCGTAACTGGGATCGAGTCCTACCAAGAACTGGTAAACTCGACTCTGCTCGTCTCTTTCCTTGATGATTTTAGGGTCATTGCTCGGAGGTTCATAGATCCCGAGCTCATCCCACTAGCTTTTGAGTGCACCGAGATACTCAGTTACTGTTTTTTTCCCTTGTTTTGTTTGCGCTAGTTCTTGCTTGACTTTAAAAATGTGGTCGAAGTTTTGTTGTTTACCATACAGATCATGAATGGAGTCCCAGAGCTCCTTGGCTGAGTTGGAGTAGATGAACGACTCTGCTATCTAAGGTTGCATGGAGTTGAGCACCCATGTCATTACGAGATGATCGGCGGTCTGAGATCGTTGCTCTGATACCATGTAGAAAATGATTTGTGTATTTGATTATTGTCTGATTAGTTATTACAATTATGTACGTATATATAGGCTTGTTTGAAATTAGCCGTTGTATGTTTCCCTAATACAGATACGTTAATTTATGCTTATGTGATGCTTGGTTTCCTTTGGTTGATGACGATGATTAATTGCTTGTGTCGATTTGTGTCCAAAGAGTGGCGAGGATGATCGTTGATGTCTGAGCCGTGTATTTTAACAGATGAGTTCCGTCGAGAGTGTAGGATCGTGTGGGTTATGGGTCTACTAATCACTTTTACGTTAATCACCTACTTGTTTAAGCAATCAAGATGCGCAGCGGAATTTTAAACAAAACAAGCAAGTAACGAAAGCGAAAATGCAAACCACAAAGACGCGTCGGTTTTTATAGAGGTTCGGCACCCCACCCGGGTCCTAGTCCTCTCTTGCAAGCTCTGCTCGACTCCGCGAGCTCCGCCTACGTCTTTACTAACCACTCCCCGTTCCGGGCCAGGAGAGAACACCTTTTACAAAACAAACTCCGCGAACAACCTCGCGAGCTTGACTTTCTTCTCTCACAATCCGAGAGGAACACTTCGGGCTTTCACCGAAGTCCTTGCTTCTTGAACAAAGGTTGAGTGGAACAACACTCTCTAAATCTTGAGCACACTTGAGTAGGATTGAGGAATTGATCACTAAAGTGTGGAAATTGAGGTTTGAAGTGTTTGAGATTCTCTCTAAAGTTTGGAACAAGTTTGTAGTGGGAGAGTTGTGTTAAAATGTGTTTTACAACTCCTTATATAGGCATTAGAGAAAATAGAGTCGTTGGGACAAGATTTGATTGGGTTTTGTGCAAAGCACACAAAGCAGAAAATCGGGCTGCAAATCTGTCCAGCAACGGTCGACCGAAAAGTGAAACGGTCGACCGAACGCTTAGGTTCGTTAAGGATACGGTCGACCAAAATATGGATAGGTCGACTGAACACTTAAGTCTATTAAATAAATGGTCGACCGAACAGGGTTACCGGTCGACCGAATTTGCGTTTCGGTAGAAGGAAATTTGGATCGGTTGAACGAGATCGTATCGACCGATAGCAGGGAATTCTTGACAAGGTTAAACGGTCGACCGAACTGGGCAAATGGTTCGACCGTTTGGTAAAGTATATGGGGGTGTATATAGTTTTAATACGAATACGACCGTTGGGTATATATGACAAGAATAACGGTCGGAACAGTAAGTTCAAACGGTCGACCGAAAGAGATGGTGCGGTCGACCTAAACTAGACAGGGAAACACAAACTGGATTACTTGATCATCCGGTCGACCAAACGACCTGTTGCGTTCGACCGAATGTGGGCAGACAGTTAGGGTTCAGGTTTAGTGTTTTCCGGTATAAGTTTGGGTGATCTATTGAAGTCCAAATTATGTGAAATTTCATGTGTGACTTCTATAAGGAACCTAGTGTGTGTTTAAGTTGATTTTAGATCAAGTATGCTCAAAATACACAAGTTCCTAAAGACTCAAAGAAATACAAAAATACATGTCTTCAAATGAGCTTGATTACATGTCTTGACTTGATTTCCTTTCTTCCTTGAGTCTTGATCACCTGTAGAGGTTAGCACAAAGCAATATCTACTCTACATGATCATAATTAAGATTAGGTTAATTAAATCATCAAAACATAGATTAAGGCCAAAAAGCCAACAATCTCCCTTTTTTTGATGATGACAACTTATATCTTAACTCTATCTAAATACATGGAATTTGTATTTGTAAAGTATGCATATTAATGCTCCCCCTATGGATGTGCATAGTTTTTGTTCAATTTTATGCCAAATTCCAAGTTACCCCCTCAATTATCTCTCCCCCTTTGACATCCATCAAAAACAAAATAATTATGACTTTAAGCATAGAATTTGGATGTCTTGTAATGAAGTTGTTCCCCCTAAATTTTGCACTTCATTACACTAATAAAAGATATAACATTTAAGCTCCCCCTATCAATAAGGCTAGATGAAAACTATGAATATGATTCAAGTTAATTTCATTTAAGTTTCAACTTAGGCCTTATTCTAACATCCATTTAAAATTTGACATTTATAATCAATGGATGTGATAAATGATTTGCAATGAATTAAACATCTCAGGATATGACAATTAAGCATATTAACTAGATTAGAACCAATTTTATCGAAAAATTTAGACGATAAGACATTATACCAACTTGAAGTTTGAATTGGTTCCAATCTCATTTGGTGATGCAACCGGAATTGAATTTGACTATTGAGCTCACCCGGTCACCACCAATTTCTTCCTCAAGCACCTACAAGTGTAGATTTAGGTACCCAAACAACTTTGGGTCCTTGAATGTTAGCTTTGGGAACCCAAACATTTTGGTTTTAGGAGCCCACACATTTGAGGAAGTATGTTTTACAACTAAGTGCTTTCCATTTAAAGTTGTATAGGAAGCATGGTTTTTTAATTTTGCATTAAATCCTAAACCATGTTTTTGTAATGATTGTCTTTGACTTCCTAATAGCATGTTAAGCATCTTAGTTCCATTGGTGAACTTTTCTAGATCTTTTCTTAATTGCATATTGTAGGCATGAAGATCTAATTGTTCACAATCTATGGGTGTTGCTTTTAATTTATCAAAGTTTGAAGCATAGTTTTCTAGTTTAGCAACCACCTCATTTTTCTCATTCATGCATGTTTCAATTTGGCTTTGGAGATCTTTAATTTGCTTTCTAGCATTTTTGTTCTTTTCACAAATGATCTCATATTGTTTAACTAAGTCATGAAATGCATTTTGAAGCTCATCATGTGTATAATTTTCATTATTTGCACTAGAGTTTGAGCTATCACTATAATAAGACTTAGTTGAGCATGAATTACTAGAGCAAAAGTTAGATTCTACCTCACTTCCTTCATCTTGAATGGCCATGTAGCACATGCGTGCATATTCTTTTGTTGATGAAGGTGTGGTTGATTTGGATGACGATGAAGACGATGAATCGTCTCATGTAGCCTTGTGAGCTTCCAAGCTCTTCTCTTTTCTCTTACTCTTCTCCTTTTCTCTCCTTCTCTCCCTCCTCTCATTTTTCTTCTCCTTCTCTTTTCTCTCATTTCCACTCTCTTCCTTCTCCTTCTTTTCTCTCTTTTCACTCCTTCTACCTCTTCTTTCATTCTTTTCTTCTTTATCCTTCTTGAGGTATTTGAAGAAGTCTTTTGCTAGGACTTCAATGTCCTCATCTTCTACACTCTTCCTTGGTTGGTCAATGTTTGCATGTAATCCCAAGGTGTGTTTGTTCTTTGAGGCTTCCTTCTCCCTTCGATGGTTGATTTGGAGTTCATATGTCATGAGATTTCCAACTAGTTTCTCCATCTTTAATTTTGAAAGATCGTGCGCCTCTTCAATTGTGACGACTTTATCTTCCCAATCGATGCTAAGTGACCGGAGGAACTTCCTTGTCATCTCTCCTTCATTGATTTTTCTTGCAAGAACCAAAAGAGAGTTAGTGATATCGGTGAAGTGAGTGTTCATTTCGTTTATGTTTTTACCGATTTGCATAGAAAAAATCTCATATTTATGCATGAGGAGACTAATGCGAGTTTCCTTAGTTTTGCTATCCCCCTCATGATGCATTTGCAATCTATGCCAAATCTCATATGCACTAACACACCCTTTAATCCTATTATATTCACCCTCATTTAGCCCACAATATAGAATGTTCATAATTTTTGAGTTCATCTCAATTTCTTTCATTTTGGGCCTAGTGAGTGAATCTAATTCATCTTCATTTGGGGGTGTGTATGGATTTTGGAGAAACATCAAATACTTAAGGTCATTTGAAATTAGGAATATTTTCATCATATTCTTCCAATAATCATAATTTGACCCATTTAGCAAAGGAGGTCTAGTGGTGCATAATCCCTCAACATGATTAGATGTGCTAGCCATGCTAAAAATACGATTAAGTATAGAATTTAGCTAACAAGGCTCTGATACCAAATGTAGGATCGTGTGGGTTATGGGTCTACTAATCACTTTTACGTTAATCACCTACTTGTTTAAGCAATCAAGATGCGCAGCGGAATTTTAAACAAAACAAGCAAGTAACGAAAGCAAAAATGCAAACCACAAAGACGCGTCGGTTTTTATAGAGGTTCGGCACCCCACCCGGGTCCTAGTCCTCTCTTGCAAGCTCTGCTCGACTCCGCGAGCTCCGCCTACGTCTTTACTAACCACTCCCCGTTCCGGGCCAGGAGAGAACACCTTTTACAAAACAAACTCCGCGAACAACCTCGCGAGCTTGACTTTCTTCTCTCACAATCCGAGAGGAACACTTCGGGCTTTCACCGAAGTCCTTGCTTCTTGAACAAAGGTTGAGTGGAACAACACTCTCTAAATCTTGAGCACACTTGAGTAGGATTGAGGAATTGATCACTAAAGTGTGGAAATTGAGGTTTGAAGTGTTTGAGATTCTCTCTAAAGTTTGGAACAAGTTTGTAGTGGGAGAGTTGTGTTAAAATGTGTTTTACAACTCCTTATATAGGCATTAGAGAAAATAGAGTCGTTGGGACAAGATTTGATTGGGTTTTGTGCAAAGCACACAAAGCAGAAAATCGGGCTGCAAATCTGTCCAGCAACGGTCGACCGAAAAGTGAAACGGTCGACCGAACGCTTAGGTTCGTTAAGGATACGGTCGACCAAAATATGGATAGGTCGACTGAACACTTAAGTCTATTAAATAAATGGTCGACCGAACAGGGTTACCGGTCGACCGAATTTGCGTTTCGGTAGAAGGAAATTTGGATCGGTTGAACGAGATCGTATCGACCGATAGCAGGGAATTCTTGACAAGGTTAAACGGTCGACCGAACTGGGCAAATGGTTCGACCGTTTGGTAAAGTATATGGGGGTGTATATAGTTTTAATACGAATACGACCGTTGGGTATATATGACAAGAATAACGGTCGGAACAGTAAGTTCAAACGGTCGACCGAAGGAGATGGTGCGGTCGACCTAAACTAGACAGGGAAACACAAACTGGATTACTTGATCATCCGGTCGACCGAACGACCTGTTGCGTTCGACCGAATGTGGGCAGACAGTTAGGGTTCAGGTTTAGTGTTTTCCGGTATAAGTTTGGGTGATCTATTGAAGTCCAAATTATGTGAAATTTCGTGTGTGACTTCTATAAGGAACCTAGTGTGTGTTTAAGTTGATTTTAGCTCAAGTGTGCTCAAAATACACAAGTTCCTAAAGACTCAAAGAAATACAAAAATACATGTCTTCAAATGAGTTTGATTACATGTCTTGACTTGATTTCCTTTCTTCCTTGAGTCTTGATCACCTGTAGAGGTTAGCACAAAGCAATATCTACTCTACATGATCATAATTAAGATTAGGTTAATTAAATCATCAAAACATAGATTAAGGCCAAAAAGCCAACAGAGAGTCCACGAAAAGTGGAATGGAGACCGTCAGAGAGTGAGACAATTCCGGCGTATTTCCGGCCACGCTTGGGTTTTATTTCAGGGGTTTACGATTACCATTTTGAAATTAGGTGCTTTAATTTTAAATAAAAAATTCATCCAAAGCGTCAAACCATTCTTAGGAAATTGAAATCGACAACACGAAAATTGTTTTTAGCGTAAACCATTTAGACCCTCCTTAACGGCCCAAACTTTTAAGGTGCCCAGTTTTTCCTCCCCTATACGTCATTTGAGGATTAATCATGGATAAAGAATAAATAAAAAAATATTTTTTAAAAATCTTAAAAATATAAACAAATAACATATTTTTGGGAAAAAAATCAAAAAATTGAATTAAAATAATTTTCAAATCAATTTTTTAACTGTTTTAACATACACAAAAACAACGAGGGGGGGGGGGCACGTGCCTCAACCCAACTCTTCCTCTCACGCCAGTGTGTGAAATCGGGCAAAAAACAGTCCGATCATCTACACAAGCGAGGACGTGGCCTCATTTTGTGTGGACGTGGACGGTAGGTGAAGTAGGTGCCCGGGCGGATTTCTGTTGTTAACAATGCCCTTAAAGGAATTGAAATTGACTACAAGAAGTACATCTTTTACTTTTTTGAAAAGTTGATAACATAGGTGGTTTCCAAAGTTGAATAGGAATTACACTCCACAAGACATATGTGTTGGGTTTTTTTTGTCTTAATCTATGTTTTGATGATTTAATCAACTTAATCTTAATTGTAATCAATGTAGAGTAGCACACATATTGCATAACATATATATTGTGTTGTGTTAACCTCTACAAGTGATCAAGACTCAAGGAAGAAATGAAATTAAGTCAAGACATGTATTAAAGCTATATTGAAGACATGTAATCTTGTTTTCTTAAAGTCTTAGGAACATTGTGTAATTCAGCATACTTAAGCTAAAATCAACTCACATACACACTAGGTTCCTTATAGAAGTCACACATAATATTTCATATTTATTGGACTACAATAGATCACCCAAACTAGAACTCGAAAATACTAAACCAAACCAGAACTGCCAGAACCTTTTCGGTCGACCGTTTGTTCCTTAAAATAGTTACTATTTTTTACCATCCGTTCGGTCGATCGTTTAGACCTTTTCGGTTGACTGTGTAACAATAATTTTTCAACCGTTCGACTTGTCGTATTATACCAACGGTCGTATTCAAAATATTCACAAATACCCCAAAATACATTTTACCTATCGGTCGACCGTGGACCTATTTCGGACTTAAGTATCTCCAAATTGTGCAACTGCCTGGAAGTTTTCGGTCGACCGAAGACTTTGGATCGGTTGACCGAACTTGATCATTTTCGCCAACCTCATAGAGCCTGTTAGTTTTCGGTCGATCGAGCCATATTCGGTGTTCGACTGTTAATTTAAGTGTACCTAAGTTATAGCCCAACGGTCAACCGTTTTGCTTGATTCAGTCGACCGAACTTATTCAGAATTGCATCATGCAAGTTTCTATTTTGTGTATCTTCTACAAACACTTACCCAATTAACCCCAACGGCTATATTACCTTAGAAGCTTATAAATAGGTGTTGCCATGATACAATTACACAACTCTTACACTTCCATTTGTCATATACACTTAAGAGAAAACTCCAAGTCTCTCATTCCCCAAATCCTACTCTCCAAACTTACACTTCCACATCTTAGCTCAATTCCACATCCAAAGTTAAGTGTGCTCAAGTTAGAGAGAGTGGTTCACTCAATATTCATGTTGTAAAGAAGCAAGGACTTCGGTGAAAGCCCGAATTGTCCCTCTCGGATTGTGAGAGAAGAAAGTCAAGCTTGCGAGGGTATTCACGGAGCTTGTTTTGTAAAATGCTTAATCTCGGCCCAGAACGAGGTTGATAGTGAATATGCAAGCAGAGCTCGAGGGAGTTTGAGTGGAGCTTGCAAGAGAGGAAGTAGGCAGGAGGCCAAACCTCTATAAAAATATGGTGCCTTCTATAGTATTTCGTGTCTCTATGTATGTATATATTTAAAAAAAATTAATACAACATACAAGATCGATTTCATACTTTCAACAATTTTATGTACATTACTTTGTGTTTATTCTAATATCATGCAATCCTACATATATTAAAATAAATCACAAAGAGAGAATCATAACCAAAGGTTCTCTAAAACCTTTCGAAGATCCGGAGTCGCGTTGCCCGTTGAATCGCCTGGCGATTCACCTCCAAGTGTTCACCAAACTCTAAACAAGATTGGAGAGAAAGGAGCTAGTCAATCAATCTCTAATTAGGCTTAAAATCTAGCTAATAATCCATTTTTAAGCTCCTGAGATTTTCTATCTCCGAAACTTAAATTAGTAAGAGATTTTCGTGGTGATTAAGGGAGAGATTAATGAGAGAAATAATTTTTGCATTAACATAAACAAGTAGGATGATGGGTCCTTTTATAGGCTCTCAAAACATCCTCATCAAGAACTATTCTTTAGTCACAATCTCTTGCTTATTCTCTGCTAAAATTAATCACTAATTGTCACATAAGCACCCTAAAAAATATTTTATTAAATCTTAAATTAATCCAACCCATGATCTAATTAATCTCTTAATAATTCAGGCAGAAAACACACTGTTCGGTCGACCGAGAAATTTTCTCGGTTAACCGAACCATTCAGTTATCACACATATTCGGTGCACCGTGAGATAGACGGTCGACCGAATCCACATGAGAAAAATTCTCTGGAAAAATTCGGACGAACCATGTCTTCTCTTCGGTCTACCGAAAATACTTTTTCTTTGTTGACCGTTCACACTCGGTTAACCGAACCCGAATGTCCAGACACTCTAGACAATTTCGGTCAACCAATTGTGCTTACCCGTTCCCCATGTAGGATTTCGTGTCCCTATGTATGTATATATTTTAATTTTTTTAATACAACATACAATATCGATTTCATATTTTCAACAATTTTTATGTACATTACTTTGTGTTTATTCTAATATCATGCAATCCTACATATATTAAAATAAATCACAAAGAGAGAATCATACCCAAAGGTTCTCTAAAACCTTTCGAAGATCCGGAGTCGCGTTGCCTGATTGATTCGTTTTATATTAAACCGCAAGTGCACGGCCGCGTTGAAGCGGTGGCAAATACGGGTTGATCCACAGGGAGGTGTGTAGACTTTTGGTTTATGCGAATGCGAGTGGGAAAGAAAGGAGAGAAAGGTTGGTTACAATAAACTACACTGCAATGCAAAAAGGAAATGAAAGATAAGCAATAAAACTAAACCCCATAGAGGGGTAGAGAAATAATGTGAATATAAAGATGTGTGTGTTCAATTATGCTCCTCACAACATGTAGTGCATGAAATCATAAAACTAAATCCAACTTTGCCTCCACATGAAATAAGATAAGACTATATTGTTAAAACATACAACAATAATTGGAATGAAGCTAAATGAACTCATGTATAAAGACTAGACCCTACTATGCCTCCACATGAAATAAGATAACCCAATATCATTAAAACATACAATACATTAACCAAGGTAAAGGCAACAAGAGTACATACACTACAAATTGTGTTTCCAATATTAATTTCATCCATATCCTCACATTATCATTCCCCATAAAATATGTCTACTAATCTAAACATAAGCTAAGCTTCATTCAAGAGCATTAACATATCAAAGATAAGAATGAAATCTCATTAGATGGTTATGAAAATCATATAAGGTTAAATGGATTAAGATAACACACACCTAATACACTACATGATCACATCACATATTTCTCCACCTCCCAAATGGGGATGGAACTACTCGCTAATCATTACACTACAACCTACATTAAAATGAAACATTCTACTGAAATGAAATTAGACTAAGCAAGAAAGGAATATTAAAGAAGTTAATTGAAAGAAACATAAACTAAAGAAACAAGAAAGAATTAAAAGACAAGATTAAAAGAAACTAAGAATAATTATTTTATTAAAAATGACTCACATTGAAGGTAACATTCTTTTCCACCTTGAGTTTTGCTTCAAGGCTTACTCCTTAGTAGAGAGAATGCCACCAAGCAATGAGTAATTACAATGGAAGGTGAAGAGTTCTATTTATAGCCATAGAAAAAGGTAATCCGGGACAATCCTCCGATGTGTGACTAAACCAATACTAGAAATAGAAAAACACACTCTAATACACATGCCCGACAAAGATTAGCGGATCCGGAGCCAAACAAACGGCCAATTAGCGGTCTATTGGTTCTGGATCGGTCTGGAATTTGTTGTGGGCTTTCTGGATATCTTTGCTGGTCTTGGATGCATCTACTTCGTTTGTTGGAGCTCTGACCCGAATCGAATTACCACAATACTCCCCATGATGGTGTGAAGTTTTCTATTTTGCTCTTAGGTCCTTTGGTCTTACGTTCGGGTCCTTCAACCTTGCATCTTAGTCCCCAGGTCTCTCAATTCAGTCTTTTTCCTTACTATTTATAGTCTCTCCTTCTCAAACCTACTTATTCCTGAAAACTAAACATAAAACTCGTTATATAACATAGTTTAAGGTGAAAGATAATGGAAATAAGACACAAAGATATGCATGAAATGATGCCAATTTGCCTCTGAGTGTTCACCAAACTATAAACAAGATTAGAGAGAAATGAGCTAGTCAATCAATCTCTAATAAGGCTTAGAATCTAGCTAATAACCCCTCTTTGAGCTCTTGAGATTTCTATCTCCCAAACTTAAAATTAATAAGATATTTTCATGGTGATTAGAGGAGATATTAATGAGAGAAAGAATTTTTGCATTCACATAAACAAATAGGAGGAGGGGTCCTTTTATAGGCTCCCAAAACATCCTTATCAATGATTATTCCTTAGTCATGATCTCTTGCTTATTCTCTCCTAAAATTAATCTCTAATTGTCACATAAGCATCCTCTAAAATGTTTTAATTAAATCTGGAATTAATCCACCCATGATCTAATTAATCTCTTAATAATTCAGGCAGAAATCGCACTGTTCGGTTGACCGAGATTTTTTCTCGGTTAACCGAACCATTCGGTTTTAACACGTGTTCGGTGCACCGTGAGCTAGACGGTCGACCGAATCCGCATGAGAAAAATTCTCTGGATTTTTTTTGATGACCCACGTCTTCTCTTCGGTCGACCGTTGACTCACCAAAATTTCTCTTGGAGCATAGTCATCGGATGGCCGTGTCACATTCGGTCTACCGAAAATACCCTTTCTCGGTTGACCATTCACGCTCGGTTAACCGAACCCGATTGTCCAGGCACTCCAGACAATTTTGGTCAACCAATCTTGATTACCCGTTCCCCATTTGGTTAACCAATCCGAAGATACCCCGGTCGACCGAACCCTGAACGGTTTACCCTGTTTGACCCCGATTTTGCCTTTGTCAAATTTTGGATTTATTTCTAACAAAATTTGATCTTTTGGGGTTTTTAGCAAATTCACATCTTATGTAATATATTATCATATGCAATATTAAATTATTACACCCCATTATATACACACTTCATATGAATTTATTATGATTCTAATTATGTCAATTCTCATGACATATTGATTTTATTCATTCATCACATGTGTCTTATTTTCACATGAAACCCGACACATCATATGAACTTAAAATCAAGCCTCTTGTTTTCCAGTTTTGTGGTGTGACCTATAGGAGGATCTAAGTCAAAGTGACAGTGATATTAAACACTTAATATCTAAAACTATAAGCGGTATCTAGCTACACATTATAGTTACCCAATTAGCATAGATATCTCTGTTCCACCCGAACCAAAACACAATCCATTGTGTGATGTAAGTGCACCACTTGTGTCTGTCCCTTGCCTCATGATATTAAGAGTATATACAAAGTAGAAATGTGTCATCTTTGTATTATATACATTTCTTGATCTCTCTAAGCTAATTATAACTATGTAACTTAACTCAACTTACATTGTGCACATTATAATTTTGCTTTATCAAGGGGCCTACTAATATTATCATTCAATTAAGAGGGGCAACAATAATCGTTTGACTAACTATCTTTTCCAGCACAAGTCATGTTCAACCAACTATTGTCTTTATCACTATACTCATTGATAGCTTTTGACAATAATCAAATTAAGCACTTCTTTAGTGAAAAGATATAAGTCTCATATCTTAGGATCCAAGACACAGTAAAACATTAATGACACGAAGTACAATTCCATAATGTTTTACTTGTTAGGTCTATTCAATATATAAAAGTAATCTTTTCCTCTTTTATATACTCGTGTCGTCAATTATTTGTAGAGCTACAACAATCGATGACCAACACAACAATCTTATCTCGGTGATTAATGTTCCATGTTAATTACCATGATTGTGAAGAACTTTTGATTTATGTACACCATTATCTTTTAGAGCTTTACGATTAAGGACCAAGTGCCTCTTCCTTAACACTTTCAAAAGACGAATACCATAATCAAGGAACAAAATGTTTGCACATCCAATTCATAATAATTGACATATAAAAGTAAAACTTTTAGAACACATTTCTTTCACATTCTTGTTGGTTTGCATATTTTCCTTGCTTGCTTATTTATTTGTTTAATTCCATTGTGCATTTTTTGATTGCTTAAAGAAGTAGGTAATTAGGGTTAAAAGTGATTAGAACTAGGGTTATACACGATCTTACAATTGGTATCAGAGCCTTGTCAGCTAATTAGCATACTTAAATGTATTTTTAGCATGACTTTGACATCATCTAATCATATAGAAGGGTTATGCACAACTAGACCTCCTTTATTTAATGGGTCAAACTATGATTTTGGAAGAATAGAATGAAAATTTTCCTAATTTCTAGTGATCTAAAGTTTTGGATGTTTCTTCAAAACCCCTACACCCCTCCTAAGGAAGAAGAATGTTTTTGTGCTCACTGCTCGCTCGATAAGGGAGTTGAGCCGTAAATTCCTCTCGTGCTCGGCTCGACTCCTGCTCGCGAGCGGAACGACTCGTTAACTGCTCGAAAACCTGCTATATAGACAAAGCTTTTTTTTGTTCCCTAGTTTTTGGCAAATGATTTTACCATTGACTACTACTCTTCCCATCTGAACCATGAACCATAATAGAGAAGTAGGCTGCAACATTTAATCTGGATTGAAGTATTTAAGAACATACTAATCACAAGTTAAAAAGAGTAACCAATCCAACCATGAAGACTGTTATTACTGCTTGCACATCTTTTGTTGTGTGAAGAATACATCCTTGGTATAACTCTCATTGATAGGACACCAATACAATCCATAATTGAAACTACTAAAACAAATTACGATAAACTTCCCCAGGAAACAAATTTGCAAATGGGCACTTCCAAAGTTCCTAAATACACAAACAAAGAAACCTTTACATTTACTGAGTCTAAAAACCACATGCAGAAGTAGATTCAAACATAGTACGACACTATCATAATTAAGAGTTGAAAAACAAGTATGCTAAAAAACAGGATAAGGTAGATGAGTTGCCTTAGTTCAACTTAGAACTTGAAACCTTTGTTAGATTGTTTAGAACCACATAATTCGATGGCCACTACAAGTGAGGCTTAACTTCTGGTGATGCCATGTCAATTCTGAAGTTTTTTCAGATCAAAATAAAATACCTCATCAGGCAGACGAACAAGGCTGCAAACAAAATGAAAACACAAATGAGGAACCAACTCCAGGCTGCATATATAACCAAACAATCACCGATTCACAAAACGAACGGCTTGAAAAATGGATCAAAAGTTAGAGCACAATAAGCACGTGAGCATGCAAAATAAGGTGTATGTAGGCACAATCAGCACAAATACAAGAACAAAATTAAATGAAATATAGCACAAGAAACAAATTTATGACTTATACAAATCATAAATTTCCACTTTGGGTTAGTATATTTTTTACCACCAAAAAACATAGCAACAATAAACACATTGGTAACCTAAATTATCTTAATGGTTCATTTATCCAAACATTTCAAATGGCTGCAACGGTTTCATGCTTTTCCACCAAAGCAAAAATCCAAGTTGCCAATCACATGTAGATGACCCTATACTTCAACTCACAGATGTTCGAATGTGGTTTAACAATCATCACTGCCTCAAGTCGACAACATAGCACATGCAATCAGGCGAATGTCATCCAACATTTAGGTATCCTAGACTCCTAGTTGCGTGGCCACTACTTAGAAAAGTATAAATACAAAAAAATCCAACAAATACAGGTATCCTACTTGCCATGCCACCTAATGAGTATAACCCTGTATACATCATTGTTGTTGAACAACAATCATTGCCTCATCTTGGCAACACGTATAATCAAGGCAAATGTCAAAACTCATCCATCTAGGCAACACATATGATCAAAGTAAATGTAAACCAAATTTATTTAATCTACAACCTCCTCACGAGTTTTCTGGTTTTTTTATTTAATCTACAAAACCAAAATTTGGTAAACATATTTTCTTTCTTTGATATTAACTCATTCCGTCATACTAAATTATCATCAACCACATGAACTAACTTCAAGACTTACATAAATGGTAGCATGTTTACACAATGGCACCTCGAGGTTGGGCGATGCCGCAAGGGGATGAGGGAGAAGTGGCAGAAGTGGGTGGCAGGAGGGGAGGTGGTGGCAGGAGGTCGTGGGGCCGAGGTTGGGCGAGGCCGACAACAAGAGTGAAGTGAAGGTGGGTGGCAGGAGGTCACGGGAGGGTAGATGGTGACAGGAGGTCGTAGGGGGCGAGGTTGGGCAAGACCGACGATAAGAGGGGAGTGGATTTAGGTCGGAGGAGAGTGGGTTTGGGCGGCCGAAGAAGATAAGGATAGGGTCAGGGAGATTTGGATAATTGGGTAGGATAATGAGTTTGGTAAATGGTAAATGGGTTATTGGGTTTGGTAATAGTAAATGATTTATTGGGTTTGCTAAATGAGTTTGCTAATTAGGTAATTGAATATAGTATTTTGGATTAATTTGGTAATTGAATAAAGTAATTGAGTATTAAGTGATAATCGAGCAAGTATTGAGTCATAATCGAATGAGTATCGAACGAACGAGATCTGCTCATTTAGCTTGTTGAGTAAATTTATTTACTCGTGTGCAGCTCGTTACTGACCGATCCGAACCACAATTCAAACAAAATCTATCGAACGTCGATCCACGTAAAACCCGACGCCCTACCATTGTTCACGTTTGAAATTACATTACATTTCCTCCCCAAAAACAAACCAACCAAAAAAGAGAATCCGTTCAAAGGCCCGCCGAATCGACCAAACGAACCACACCAGATCCCTCTCCCCCCGGATTGGATCGGAGGCGTTCGGTTATGGTCGCCGGCCGCGGGAGATAAGTGATCAGGACAAACTCGAGGATGCCGGCGGCGAATCGGCACGGGGACTTCAACCAGAAGATCGACTACGTGTTCAAGGTGGTGCTGATCGGGGACTCGGCCGTGGGGAAGTCGCAGCTGTTGGCCAGATTCTCGCGGGACGAGTTCAGCTTGGACTCCAAGGCCACAATCGGGGTGGAGTTCCAGACCCGGACCCTCCTCATCGACCGCAATACAGTTAAGGCCCAGATTTGGGACACCGCAGGACAGGAAAGGTAATATCGATTCTCTTTCTTTGTTGTCTATTCGATTTGATTTTGCACCGGGAATTCAGGTCAGAGGGTCGGAATTCAAAACGTCAATCGGAGTTTAAGTTGATCAAAATCTACGAGAGTTGATATGCCAAAGGGTTCTTAGACATTAGGCGAAATCCCAAAATCTAGTGATGACAATGCCCCCATTCCCTGATAACTTTGAGCCATGTGTTTGATATTATTTGATGTGTAATACGTCTTTGGATCTTTTAACAAGGTTTCAAACTATAGGCTGCTACCTTCTACGCGAGACGTGTGACTCCATGTTTTGTTTGGTAATCCGACTTTTGGGAAATACTACTTGTTACACATCCTAATGTCTCATATGAATAAAGTGATAACTAACCACGGGTGATAAAATATAGCAATATCCAAGTATGGAGTGTGCCTTGTATATTGTTCCACAAATTATTCTTGTTATATGTAGCCTTTTGTTGATTGAAATGGCAAATGCAAAATACACAAACAATGTCACGCAAGTTGACAGTGTGAAAATTGGTTTGTTTGGATGTGTTGCACAAATTATTCATGACATATTCATCCATTTTCATTTGGCATGCCAACTCAGTGACATTCTTTGATACATTTACACCATTCATCAAACATGAACAAGCTGCTTCACTTCAATATGTGCATGCAATGGTACATGAAAAACTTTTTTTTAATTCAAATGGATCTACTTATTTAATGCTAGTCGGGCTCGAGGCAGTGGATTATGTACTAGCAGTAAATTAGGTGATATTAAGTAAACAAATCAACAATTCAACCTCATTCCTCAAATTGTCTGAGATCACTTTCATATGATTCATATTGGACATTGTTTTGTATTGTATGAGTGCAGGATATGAAAGATCATTGGTTTTACGTCAAATGTGCATGCATTCCTTTCACTGTTTTCATCTTTTATTTTTCTCTCAAATGGCATAAGAGTTTAGAGAATAGAATGGAACTTGTAATTTCTGCTTTCCATTTTTTAGACTACTCAGCCAATTAGCGGTCTGCGAATCTTAGATCATTTGCTTGTGCAAATGTTGGGGGAGTAAGGGCAAGCAGATTGCTTAAGCAACCGGTTAATTGCACAACTGTTAGGTTTTTCATCCTGACTGTTTTTTTTGTGAAAAATGCATACCATTTACCATGTGATAATCTATTCATCCCACAAAATCATTCCTATCCATCCTAATTTTTCGAAAGCTCTCGTTCTCATTCAAATTTATTATTTTTCAAGTGTACGCAAGTTGGATGTCATGCTTTTTAATTTAATTTTTCCTTACAATGGATAATGTTTTAAGTGACCCCTGAGTCATTCTACCACATTATTGCTCGGTTCGCTTGCTTCGCAACCTTGGTTTTAATACCACCTAAGGCATTTTGGTGAGGTTTTAATGCCACATCTCTATGGTTTTCTCAATGTCGATATATCGTCATTTTAGACAGAACAAGTCTAAAATATTGATCATGCTTCACAAGACATGCTTTCTAATACCATTTTAGGACTAGTAGTGCTCATAGTGAGGTGTGACATTACTTACTGTTACCATTCATTGGAAATCTTGTGGTGTTACATTTAAATGCGATGTACTAATATTTGTGGAGGTGAATACATTACAACATCAACATCAACATAACCCCAAATGCCTCAGAAGAGGCTCCCGCCTAAGCGAGGTAAGGGGGGGTCGGATGTACGCAACCCTACCACTGTAAAACAGTGAGGTTGTTTCCAATTGACCCAAATGATGCAAATGCAACTGACCATCTACGATTCCACAATAAAAGAAATGCAGATCATGTAAATAGCCCTTTGATATAGTTCATGATGCTCCAAATGTCAAAAAATAACTTAATCTTTGACACAGTGGAGGTGAATACGTTATTTCTACATTTTATGTCATATAATATGTTTTCTTTGGAAGATCCAAAATGCTCAATCTTTAGTCGTAATTCCTCAACGTTTCTATTTTCTTGGCCATTTTAACTTAGCTTCAACTTCTCACTCTCCCATCACAAACTTAAAAAGTTATCATTTTACAAAGCCACAGTGATTGATTTAGGATTCTTGTCATCCAATTATGTTTACACCAACTATAAACCCACAACAATTTTCACAATCAATCATCAATTTAAAAGCAACCGCAACCATTTCATTGAGGGCAAATTTGTTGTCAAATCACATTGGCATGGAACTTGTTGTGCTGGTTGGTATCAGCATGTTGGGTGTAAGCAACTGATGCAAGAACTAACTGAAGTGTACTAAAAAAATTAGGTAAATGATAATTGATTAAAAAGCTAGGGGTTTTTAATGGTCTTTTAAAAATGCATTTTTACGGTTCTCTCAAGGCTGTGTGGGATCTCTTAGTGGATAAATAAAATCCCACTTTATGAACCCTGTGCAAACATGTCAATGAGTTGGTACTTGCCGACAACCAAGTCTATAAATTCTAGTGTTAATTTCTGCTATAACTGTAGTCTTTATTACCGTGTGTTATGGATATGGTATATAGGTTAGAACTTGGAACTTTGGATCTTTTTGTCAGTTTTATCATTATATATGACGATTTTCAGATCTTGATGGATACCTTTCTTGGTGTTAGTTGTTTGAATATTCATTTTAAATATTCACGAGAAACATAAAAATACACGATAATGAAATTCACAGGTACATTTTTTTTTCAATCAACCAATACCAAACAAGCTTTTGGTCAACTGAAAAGGTATCGGTGCAAGAAACTACTCAATGTTTCAAAGTATTGGTCAAGATCTACTCAATTAACGAATATCTTTTAGTTGTGGACCTGTGGTCAAATATTCATGAGAATAAAAAAGTACACGATAGTTTAAATCACAGAACTAAAATTTTCATTCTTGTTTCGTGTGTCATGCGTAGCTGTGGCACTGACACTTTTGGTTACATGTAGATATCTAAATGATATATTTTATGCAAGGTTGTACTTCATGATATTAGAGCCCGAGCAGTTCGGCCTCATATGTGGTGATGCAGGTACCGGGCAGTAACCAGTGCATACTACAGAGGAGCTGTGGGAGCTATGTTGGTCTATGATATCACAAAGCGCCAGTCATTTGATCATATACCCAGGTGGTTGGAGGAGTTGAGGGGTCATGCTGACAAGAACATCGTCATCATGCTTGTAGGCAACAAGTGCGACCTCGGTTCTCTTCGTGCTGTTCCCACTGAGGATGCAAAGGAGTTTGCTGAGCATGAAAGCCTCTTCTTCACGGAGACGTCTGCTCTCGAGGCCACCAATGTTGAGTCAGCTTTCTTGACTGCCTTGACTGAGATATACCGGATAGTCAGCAAGAAGACTCTCATTGCTAATGACGAACCTGAGTCTGGTGGGAGCTCCAGCCTTCTGAGAGGAACCAAAATTGTTGTCCCCGGTCAGGAACCAAGTTCTGGAGCGTCGGCATCCAAATGCTGCATATCCACATAGGCTACAAATAATGCATCGTTAGTCAATAGTATACTATGCTATACAATTTTCTCTTTACTGGCTTAAATAGGTTTGAGACTTTTATCTTCCAATCTTTTGAGTGGGTGGGATTTTAGGTTTTTATCCCGCTCAATTTTTATCCATAATTATTGTTTTTTTCTGAACAAAATCAGAGTTGAGAAATATTAACCTCTGCATGTAAAACCATTGAGAGTAGGGGTGCACATGGGTCGGGTTGGGTCGGGTTTGGGCCTCAACCCGACCCAACCCAAAATTTTCGGGTTGGGAAAAAATCCAACCCGAACCCGAACCCGAACCGGTTCGGGTTCAACCCAACCCGACCCGAAATTTTCGGGTTGGGTCGGGTTGAACCCGAATTTGGAAATTTTTGGGTTGGGTTGGGTTGAATCGGGGTTATTTTCGGGTTGGGTCGGGTTTATTTTCGGGTTGGGTCGGGTTGGATCGGGTTTATTTGGGAAAAAATTAAAAAAAAAATAAAAAAAAATAAAAAAAAATAAAAATCGGGTTCGGGTTGGGTTGGGTCAACCCGACCCCCTCAACCCGAACCCGACCCGAAAATTCGGGTTTTTGATTTTCCCAACCCGACCCGACCCGAACCCCTCCTCAACCCGACCCAACCCGACCCGACCAGTCGGGTTCGGGTTGGGTTTCGGGTTGAACCCAACCCATGTGCACCCCTAATTGAGAGCATCCCTTGACGGGATAAAAACCTCGGTCACGACCCGGTCGTGACCAGGTCGTCACAATTTTTTCTTAACGGGGAAATCATCGGTTGTGCTTCGGTCATAGATGACTGGGTCATCCAACCTGGACGCGTCACGGTTGAATTTTTTTAATTTTTTAATTTTTAATTTTTGGTTTTGTTTTTGTTTTGATTTTTTTGTTAGAGATTTTTTTTATTTTTTTTATGAAAATACGTTTTATAATTATCTTGATTTTTTAGATTTTTATTTTTATTTTTATCAAGATAGACCCCGAAATGATGTGGAGGAGAGAGATATGTTGTTATTGGGTTGTAGTTAAGAGGTGAATATTGTAGGAAAGAGAAGAAGGTGTTGAGGAAAGAGAAATCTGATGTGGAAGAGAGAGAAAACTGATTTTGAAGAGAGAGAGAGTTGATTATCAGGTCGTTCAGGTCATGGTTAGTGAGGCCATCACTAACCATGATCTGGACGACCCGGTCATCAGCTCTCTCTCTCTTCAAAATCAACTTTCTCTCTCTTCCACATCAGCTTTCTCTTTCCTCAACCCATCTTCTTCTCTTTCCTACACTATTCATCTCTTAACCACAACCCACAACAACCTACCTCTCTCCTCCACATCATCTTTTATTTCCACTAACTTTTATTATATTCCAAAATCAATTATATTTACTCAAAACATTAATAATTCAAGCAAATATTTATTAATAAACAAATAATTATTTACAAATAAATAATACCCCAACATATTTAAACCAAATAAAAATGAAACCCAACATCTCCAAAAACTAAATCAACCTAACATCTAAAACAAATATTTAACCAATAAATATTTAACAAATAAATAAAACTAAAAATTACAAAAAAAAAACCCGGACGCGCCACGTGGTGCGTCCGGGTTGGCTGACCTAGGACGCCCGGGTTGTCGACCCAGGCGTTGGAACGCCCGGGTCGACGACCTGGGCGAAGATGACCTGTGTCATCTTCGCGTTAAGGCCGGGGAAAAACCCCGTTAAGGGATGCCCGGGTTGTCGACCCAGCTCCCACGGTCGGGGAAAAACCCCCGTTAAGGGATGCCCTGAGGCCATCTTTAACCCCAACCCCAAATATCTTTACACCTCAGCTTTCTCTTTCTGCCACGTCAGCAAAAAACACTATGCAACCCACAACCCAACCCAACCCATTTTTCTCTTCTTAACCCCAACCACACTTTCAACACTCTCTCTCCTCCGCATCATTTCTTTTTACCTCATTTTTTATATCAACCTAATAATTCACAAACTATTAAATTTATTATTTTTATAATAACTTAATCTAATTAATTTACAATAATTACGAACACCACATAATAATTAGATTTTATTAAAATTCGACAATTACATATTATAATAATTCAAAGATAAAATATTACAATACATATTACAAACATAATTAATTCTCATTCCGTCCAAAACGTCGCCATATATTCTCGATCAAATCGGCTCACAATGTCATATGTTTTTGAGCGTTGCGAACTCGATCTCTGTTACGCAGATATTTGTTAATATCCACGATACGCTCAGTGGAATACCGGAGACCCGATGGGTTTGAACTTTCACCGATTTCTTGAGGGCGCTCATGTATAAATTCGTTTATATCCACCAACTGTTCATAAGAGTCGCGTTCGTCCTCCACGATCATGTTGTGCATGATTATGCATGCAGTCATAATTTTAGTTATTGACATCTTTAAATTAGTTTAGTTATGTATTTAGTTGCTAATCGATTTCGGTCAAGTTTAGTTTAAGTAAAATTTCATGTTATTTCCTTTTTGTAGTAGAAATCTATGTTATGTGTTTGGTTGTTAATTTGTTTTGAAGTTAATTTAATTTTATTTATTTGAGTTTCAAATTTTTTGTTTACTATATTATTAACAAATATTAATAAGTGATACACTTTAATTGATTTATTTAACAAAAACACAAGAAAATGTAATTTTTTTTTAAAAGTTGGGTTGAAACATATTGAACTCGTACGAACGGCTGCCCAGCTCGCCGGTGAAATTCGATATTAAATTCAATATTGATTTTGTATTATTATAGTTAATACAATTGATTTATTTTATTAATTATTATATTTATTTACAATTTATTTTATTTATATATATTATTAAGATATTATTTAACTAATATAAATAACAAAAAAATAACAAAAAAACCCGACCAACCAGGTCTGGCCACGTGGCCAGACCTGGGTCGGGACCCAGGTCGGGTCGCAGACCCAGGTCGCAACCCGACCCGGGTCCGCTCCCCATTAAGGGGGAGCCAGGTCGGGGCGAATTTCACCCCGACCCGAAAAGGACCTCCGTTATGGAGGCCCTGATGGTCTGAGGCCCTCTGCTATGGATTTTCCCCCTCTCTCTCTCCTTACATATTGATTAGCAATTATGTTGGTGCTTGATTATTTGCATATGATATGGAGACCATTCATCATACATCTTGATGAAAAAGGTAAGCATGTTACTTCAAATAATTTTGCTCAGGGCTGGAAGCAAACTTTGTTTTGTTTTTCCCACCAACAGTACCATTTGGAATTATGTGAACTAATTCCAAATGGGTGGCATGTTACTCATGTTTCCGACCTAAAACTTTTTTCACAATTCTGTGTTTTATTGGATAAAATAATGAAATCTGCACATGACGAGAGAAATTTTTGAGGTCAATTATAGAGGACTATAAATTTGACGCGCTTTTGCGCGAAAAGTAATAGATCAAGCTGGAAAGAAAAGAACAGTGATAATGTTAAGAGAAAATATTTTTAAGGTAATAAATTGAGGAATTTTGACATTGTAGGGTCAAACTTGTAAAATACGAACAACTTCGTTATTGTCATATAAAATTAATGATTTAAAATATTATCAATGTCCTCTAATATTTCATAATTTTTAAATATCATGCAAATTGGCTAAGAGTTTCAGTGGTATATTTTTCTTGTCATTTCAATGTTTTTAACCTAAAGCACAACAAGTAATAATGTAATATGTTCATTTCCATACAAAAAAATTATTTGAAAATTTAAATTCAACGTTCGGACTCTGAAATCATCCAAAACCTAAATTGTTTTCAACGTGGAACCAAAGTAGGAAAATTCGTGATTGCAGGTAGTGTGTCTCGTTGTGTTATATGAGTGTCTTTTTGAATTTTCATTATTTTCCGATGCAAATCTTGTTTTGACTTCGAATCCATTTTTATACGTTGGTTACATTTGCAAAATTCCAACAAAATTATTCCATAAAATTAACACACATCTAGATTTACCTTCATTATTTTAATATTATTATCCAGTAAAATAAATTCGATATTCAAAAATAGAAAATTACCCTCCAATTAAAGCTCAAACCACTACTTTTCCTCTAATCTCAGCTTTCTCCGAATCTTCTTTACAATAACAATTACAATTACCCACCGGCCACCGATAACATAGATAAGCATTAAAACCCAGATCCCAATAACAAAACGGAACATGCACTTAATTTAATGGGTCACTATTAAGAATTAACAGACAAGACTCACTAATCAAAATTAAGAAAAGTAAGTGAATGGGTTAGGTGATGTTGGGCCTCCAAAAGCGCAAACACTCCACGTCACTTCCCACTCTCTCCTCCGAATTCAAATTTCGGCTTTCATAAATTCGGGTTTTTAAAAACTCTCCATTTCCCTCCACAAACCCACATTTCCGAAAACCCAAATTCCGAAAACCAAAACGTGAATTTCTCCTTTTGGGTTTGTTTGGTGGCAATGAAAGAAGCGGGAGCAGAGGTAGGGAGGAGGGCAGGGAAGGAGAACAGGGAGAACCCGCCTCCCGGGAAGGGGACCGGGTCGAGTCGGGTGCCGGTGAGGAGTCCACAGAAGAAGAGGACCAGGAGGAGGAAGCTCTCCCGCCCGCCGCTGCGGGATATCACCAATTTGGTCCATGTAAGAAATATTTTTTCCTTTTTCTTTGGGGTTTTGGAGTTTAGGGAGAAACGTTGGTTGTTTTGTGTTTCTTTAGAGTCTTGAAATTTGAGTTTTGATGGGTTTTTGTGCGTTTTTAACCGTTTTCTGGTTTTGGGTATTGATGTGAAGAAAGTTTGGATTTTTTTTTCTTTTCATTTTCTTCGTTTAATGGTTTTGGGTTTTCAATCCTTTAATTGGTACTTCGAATTACACGGAGCTTGTGAAGATATCAACAATTTGGTCCATATAAGAAGATTTTCTTCTTTACTTTTGGTTTCGAACTTGGAAAGTTTTGGCAGAGAAGTTGGGTTTTGGAAGAGAGGTTGCTTCTTTGAGGGTTGGGGATTTTCTTGATGGGTTTTATTTTTGGTTTTTAATCGTTTTCTAGTTTTGGGTCTTGATGGGAACTGGGAATTATGTGGAACTTGTGAAGAAGGATTGCGTCTTTGAGGCTCTGGGACTAATTTTTGATGAACTTTTTGTTTTTTTTTTCCTTCCATTTTTTGGTTTTGGGTTTCGATTGGTACTTGGAATTATACGGGTTTTGTGAAGAAAGATCACTTGTTTGAGGGGTTGGTGCTTTTATAGTGTTTTTTTCTTTCATTTTTTTGGTTTTGGGTCTTTATGGGAACCTGGAATTATCCGGGTCATGTGAAGAAAGATCGCTTCTTTGAGTCTGGGATTCTTTTTGATGGATTTTAATTTTTGGGTTTTGATGGAAACTTGAAATCAAACAGAAATTTTGAGCAAAGAATGCTTGTTGTGTTTTTTTAAAGAATAAAGATAGCTTCTTTGAAATATCACAATTTTGTAAATGTCAATCTTGAGTCATCATATAAAGGAAGAAAAGTCAAGTTTTTGCTCTGTTAGTTATGCTTTCTGCTGTTAACGTTTTTAGCGGAATTTCGCTATTACATTTTCGTGTTAGAGTTGTGTAAACTTGAAAGTAAGAATAAAATTGTGAGAAAGACTGCATCTTTGGAGTCGTTCGCAACTCTGTTGTCATTTTCTTTGTATATTCCCACTGTTTGCTCAAGCCAAGATCGTTTGTTTTAACCTGTCCAGAATTTTAATTCTAAGCATTTTAGGACTATTTCTCTGATTTGTTTTGTTGTTACAGATATATCTCATATGGTCTGAGGTTTTTCATAGGCTTTTAGAAGATACCCAAAAGTTCTTCGTATGGGATTCATTGTTTTGTTCTTTAGTTTTGTCAGAAAAAAACTTTTATGAAAATTTCAACTTATCATTCCTTTGAGTTGCATAACATAAGAGGTTGTGGAAATGGAAATGTCAAACTATATGTAGTTTTTCCATTATTGGAAATTATTGGCCTGCCTTCTCAAGCAATATCTGAAATTACTACTTACAACCTTTTCTACAATGAAGTTTCTTTTATCTGTAATTACTACTTACTATAGTCAATAATGTGTTACTTTTTGGGGTTTTAGTAGATGTCCGTAATCTTTAACCTCACTATACGATCTGTCTGCACCATTCATATCCCTGTTTAGAGGACCTCAAGGTTCAGCCTAACAGAAGTCATTTGAATTTTGCTTGGTTACCTTATTGATCTTAGCACTGATTTTGAATTTGCTTTGATGTGAAGGAAACTAATTTGAGCTTTTGTGAAGTTTAGCCTGAGATATTAGCAAAGAAACTATTTTATATTGTTGAGGCTTAATCATAAAAACTATTTACGTAAATAAGGCTTAATCTTATGACATTTAATTTAACTATTGTCACTAGCACTTTGTTGAGAAAATTATTTTTTTTCCCAAAACATACTGTATTCTTCCATAGAAAGGCTAAACTCAGGTAAGTAAAAGTTTATTTCGTTCATGCTTATAATATGTAATACTTAGATCATTGTTTCATCCTTTCCTGAACCCTGCCTATAGATATATATATCTACAATTTGATGTTGGGTTGGCCTACTGAATAAAATGGGCTAGTTTTAGTTAGTTGAGTAGCTTGAGCTAAAAAAGGTCATGAGGTTTTTGGGTTCTTTTGAAGTCCCATTTTCTTTGTTCTTCACTAGTTTTGTTGTGTGTATATTTTCCCTCAATGCTATCGTCAACGAGGCTCCATATTCTGCTTGAAATACCTTTATAGTTACAACTATCTAATTTCCATAACTTAGTTTTTGCAATGCAAGTGAAAGTACTTGGTCTAATTTCACTTTCCAGGAGGATATCCACTTATCTTTGTCGTCAGCTTTTAAGTATGCACAATGATTTGGCATGCTAACCTAAACAACATATTAAACTCTTCAAACTTAATTTTTCACCTACCCCTATAATTTCTTTTACCATGTGATTGTCAATTGTCTTCGTCATTTCAATTTTGTTCAGTTATAATTTTCGTTCTACATTATCTTGTTAATTTCCCAATCTGTCTGCAACAAGTCAACAACTCATTCTCATGTTGTTTTATGTATGAGTAATTTTGAACACTTCCTCTTACCAGGCAATGGAAAGGAGAAGGACTGGTGTGAGGGCAGCTTCCACTTCACCAAGGGAGATAGAGATTTTTGTCTCTCCTTCAACATCATCCCATGAGATTCCACCCTGTCAAGAACCAAGTGTCCCAACCGAAACTTCACTACAACCGACTTCAACCAAAGACCTTGATAATGTCCCCAAGAGTTCCTCGAAACCAACTAAATCTGTGGCTTCTACCAGTGTGTCTACTGTCAAAGTACCATCACCCAAGACCAAGAAGAAGCAGGATTTGACCGACACTTCTAAGAACACCGTCGAACTGCTATCTCCCAGGTCCAAAAAGAAGCGTGATATGTTCGAGACAGCTCAAGACGTCGAGGAGAAAAAGGGTAAGGAGGTTCTCAAAGTACCAGCAAAAAAGCGAGTCTGTCGCAGTGGTGTGCTCTCGATGCGGTAGGCAGTGTCGGAGAAAATCCGCAAGCCAGCTGGTTATGTATTTTCCCTTGGTTCCCATTCACCAACGCTTAGTTGGTTTAGGACCTTTAGGTTGTAGTCATGTTGTGAAGTCCCCTCTTTGGGTGTTTTCTGGTTTTGGGATCTGTCTAGTTCAGTTATGCATATAGAGTGGTTGGTTAATAATAGTTGGAGTTTCCCATATTGAGGCAGATGTGGAGTGTTTGTATAGTTTGCAAATTTAAGTGTTGCACATACTAGTAGTATGGGGTGTGTTTGCTTTCATTGTTGCCGTGTAGACTTTCAGAGATCTGCTTTTAAAAGAAGCAGAATCCTAACCCAAAAAATTTGGTGTTGAATTTGAAGGTTACTTGCAGGTCTTGATTGAATTGTGCATGCTTTCTATATATGCTTAATGTGGGAATTTTCAGAGAAAGGAAACGACTTGGAAATTCCATGATTAATTGACATGTCAAAGATGTGATGTCAGACCATAGTTTAGTCAATATGGCTGAGGTAATGTTTGATGGAATCTTGGAAGGGTTGTTGCTGAATCGTATAATTATTGTCTATTTGACATCCAATTCCAGTCATACATGGAAGTCACAAGGCAGAGTCTGGTCATCTAAATTCTAACTCAAGATTCATGGTATTTACTTAGTTATTCAGCTTCAACTCATGTGTTATCGCAAACTGTCAAACCAAGATCTTTACAAGTCATTTACCACCTAAATTCAATTCAAACGTCAATTGCATTAAAAAAATTCACCAACCAAATTAATCAGACTCAGCCACTTGAGTCATTATGCAGACATACGCATTGAATTAAACCTTCAACCTACTACATTTGTGGAAAAATATTCCCACATCGGTTGGACACAACAGTAACACAACTGATCCATTCAACAAATCTTCATACCAAGCTAAGAGACGAAATATATTTCGAGTCCATGGATCCATGTAGATTGGCTTGATAGGTGATTTGAGAAGGTTACCCTAGTTATTAATGTTTTATACATTGAGAATGTATGTGAAAAAAAACTTTGATAACAAGTGGGAGATTGAAGGGAATGTGTTCTAAAAGTTTTACTTTTAAATATCAATTATTATGAATTGAATGAGAAATCATTTTGTTCCTTGTTTATGTTATTCGTCTTTTGGAAGTGTTAAGGAAGAGACTCTTGGTCCTTAACCGTAGAGTTCTAAAAGATATTGGTTTACATAAAACAAAAGATATTCGCAATCATGGTAATTAACATGTGACATTAATTACCGGGTTAAGATTGTCGTGTTGGTCATAGATCATTGTAGCTCTACAAGTGAGTGACAACACGGGTACACAAAAGAGGAAAATAATACTTTTGTATACCGAATTGACCTAACAAGTAAAATATTATAGAAATGTGTTTCTGTGTTATTAATATTTTACTGTGTCCTTGGTCCTTTGATATGAGACTTATATCCGATCGCTTAAGCAGTTCTTAATTAGACTAGTGTCTTGAACTATCGATAAGTGTAGTGTAAAGGCATTGGTTGGTTAAGTACAACTTTTGTTGGAGAAGATAGTTAGTCAAAAGACTATCATTGCCCCTCTTAATTGAGTGATGATATTAGTGGGCCCCTTGATAAAGCAAAGTTATAATGTGCACAATGTGATTTGAGTTAAGTCACATATTTATAACTAGCTTAAAGAGATCAAGAAATGAATACTAATACAAAAATGACACAATGCTACTTTGTATGTATTCTTAATATCATGAGGCAAGGGACGGACACAAGTGGTGCACTCCAACACTAAATGGATCGGGTTTTGGTTCGAATGGAATTAAGACATCTAACTAATTGAGAGCTATAATGTGTAGCTAGATACCGCTTATAGCTTGTGATATTAAACTCTTAATATCACTGCCAACTTAGTTTAGATCCTCCCATAAGTTACACCACAAAACTGGGAAACAAGAAATGTGGATTTTAAGTTCATAAGATGTGTCGGGTTTCATGTAGAAAATATGACACATGGGGTGAACAAGCAAAATCAAAATTATGTTGTGATTAATAACATAATTAGAATCTAAATTAAATTCATATGTGATGTAAATATTATGGGGTGTAATGATTGATCATTACATAGGATAATATGTTACATAAGTTGTGAATTTACTACTAATCCCGAAATGTCAAATTTTGTAGGGGTTAAACCGAAATTTGACAAGTCTGCAGAACAGTGCTCCAACGGTCGACTGGTTAGCAGTAAACGGTCGACCGATCGGGCACGGTCGACCGGACGTGTCTCGACCGATAACAGGGAATTTTCATCTGTTCGAACGGTCGACCAAATGTGATCGGTCGGTCGACCGAACATTGCGATGGAATAGTTCCTGTTACGAACGGTCGACCGGGTTATTGAACGGTCGACCGAAAGCTGGTTCGAGCGGTCGACCGAACCTCCAAACGGTCGACCGGTCCAGACCGTTAATGCAGAATTAATTTAAGAATTAATTAGATCATGCATGGAATTGGTCCATAATTGATTTAATTCGTGACTAATATTATTTATTATTAAATAATGGATGGTTAGATGGAATTTTGCATGAAATCATGGGCAAGATGTTGCACATGAATAGGTAATTTGGAGAGAACTTATAAATACAAGTTTATCTCATTACCTCCTTAATCAATTCATTATTTTCTTATGCAAAATTCTCTCTCCATAATTCTCCACGAAAATTCCTTAATTCTTAAAGTTTAGTTTTAGTTCTTAAGAGATCATCTTCTCAAGGGAATTAAAGAGGGGTTAGTAATTGGATTCTAAACCCTATCGGAGATTGAGAGACTAACTTCCCTCTCTCCGATCTTGTTTAGAGTTTGGTGAAATCTTGGAGGCATCCGGCGCAGCAACAAGCATCCTCAACGTCTCCGAATCTTCAAGAAGTTTTAGAGAACTTCTAGGTATGAATTTCGGAGTCCCTTTGTGTTTGTTTTAATAAGTTTTTGTAACTAGTTGTTAAAACAAACCGATGCATGCATGAAATAAATCATAGAAAATTGTAAATTGATCCTTATTGTGCATAAAAATTTCGAAAATAAATATGTACAATTAAACATGAAATCCTACAGAAAATTAATTCCCGTCGTTTGTACATTGCTTTGACATGCAAGACTCTCTTCACTTCCTTGTGTAATTATGTAAATTAGCTCTCAAATTTTAGTAATTCACCGGTTCTACATTGGTGTGACATGCAAGCCTCTCTTCACAACACGTTCATTTAAAATTGTATTGTTAGGATCGATGACTCTCTAATCTTAAACTAAATGCAAAATTAAACAGTAAATTAAGGGAAAGAAGAATTGCAAACCACAATGGACACCATATTTTTTTTATAACGGTTTAGCACCCAACCTGGGTCCTAGTTCTCTCCTTGAGTTTTGATCGATCCTTCGATCCCTACTTGAGAATTCGATAATTTCTTTGCTCCAGGTCGATTATAAACCCCTTACACCACATGCATTTGTGAACACCATCGCCATGCTCAACTTTCTCATCTCACAACCCGAGAGGGAGCTTCCACGAAGTTTTAGAACACTTTGGTGATTCTTGGATCTTGAGGTTGGAATCACTATCCAAACACTCTATACTTGAACACACTTGGATATGGAATATGAATTGATATGCAAGTGGTAAAGATTAAGCTTTAAGTGTGTTGGAGATTTGAAGACTTTAGAATATGATAGGACAGAGAGTATAAATGAATTGAGAGAGTAGTGTGATAGTTTGTGTCTCTTGAATAAGGCTTTTATAGACTTCAAAACAATTAAAGCCATTTGGGAGAGTTTGTGAACTTTGTAACAATGAGAAACAAGATTTGACTTGAGCTCGGGCAACAATCTTCATAGGTTCAGTCAACTATTTAAAGAACGGTTGTTCGAAACAAGATTGATGACTTGGTCAGAAAAAATGGTTTAGAACAACAAATAATGTTCGATTAGCCGATCACCAACTTCTAGTAACTTTTTCCATTTTAAACCAATTAACGTTTGGTTAACCGAATGGGGTTTGGTTCACCGTTCTAAGATGGACAATACAAATTGGTCGGGCTCTGATCAATAATTGAGTTTGGTTGTTTGGGACAACTTCGGTCGTCTAGATCAATAGTTTGTCTTTAGTGCAAACGACTGGAAATCAAATCTAGTTGTGAGTCCAACGACTACTTTGACATGTAGAAAAAGTCGTTACGCGCCAGAGTTCGGTGTTGTGGTTGGGGATGGGGGTCGGGGATGGCGTGGGTTGTCGGGGTCAGGGATGGGGTTCAGGATTGGGGTCGGGGTTGGGGTGGGGGGTCGGGGTTGGGGTGGTTGACGGTGGCTGGTGATGGTGACTAGAGGATGGAGGAGGTCGGGGAGTGGTGATTAGGAGACGTTACCAGAGGATGGAGGAGGTCCGAGTGGTGGTGGGGAGGAGGGTCAACGAGGATGGGGGAGTTGCTCGGGTGGGAGGGGAGGCCAATTACCAGAGAGGAGAGCCGGGGTGGAGGCGCGACCAACGGAGGTGCGCTCAGTGGGCGGGAGACGACAGGTCTGGAGTAGTTAGGGTATTTTGGGAGAGAAAGGAAAAGGAAAAAAGCCCCGAATCGGCTACTGATAAAACAACACACCGACGGAATCAATCCGTCGGTGTAATGACTGAAGAAACGTTTGATTTTCAAACTTATCTCCGACGGCGGATGGTTTCCGTCAGTGACTTGAATAAGTGGTACACTGACGACACATATCCGTCGGTGGTATATCGTTATACGTTGGTGTAGTAGCCCAATAAACGGTTGATTTTCACAATTATCACCGACGGATGCTATCCTTCGGTGCCTTGAAGGACGAGTACACCGACGACACTCATCTGTCGCTGGTATATAGTTATACGTCGGTGTAGTAGCCCAAGAAATGGTTGGTTTCAGGAGTTTTATCCGTCGGTGCCTTGAAGGACGAGTACACCAACGACACTCATCTGTCGCTGGTATATAGTTATACGTCGGTGTAGTAGCCCAAGAAATGGTTGGTTTCAGGAGTTTTCACCGACATATACAGATCCATCGGTCCAATCAAACACAGGTACACCGACGGTGTTATCCGTCGGTCTAATGTCATGGATTGTTGGCAGTAACTTTAAAGGACTAGGCGATTTATAAAAATAGTACCGACATATACTCTCGCTATGTTGGTGAATAGAGAACTACTATACTGACGGATTTGATCCATCGGTGTTATCAACTTTATTCGTAGGTGTATATTTTTGGGTGAATTTTGTTTAACGCCCACCCTTTTTTGAGGGAAAACTTACACCGACTGTATGTATCTGTCAGTATAAGACAAACGGATGGCAAAACTTTATCCGACCGAGAGTATCCGTCGGTGTTATGAATATATTTCGTCGGAGGAATAAAGTCTTGACGAATATATAAATCTGTTGGTGTTATGTACGGAACACTGTGGGATAGTACACTCACGAATATTTATCCGTCGGTGATGCCCATATTTCTAGTAGTGGAAGTCGTATATATCAAAATATGTTAAAGAATTACTCGATAGAGTTTGTTCTCCAGGGGGCAAACATATTCTTAAGGTGACAAACTAAGAAAATTGCAAGGTCCCCAAACAGACTCTGAGAGGCTTGCAATGAAGAATAAACCATATGCTTCCATAGTTGGAAGCTCAACTGCGCATAAACTTGTACATGACCAAACATTGCTTTCATTACGGGATATCTAGGAAAATATTAAGCTGATCAAGGATTAGCACGTTAGCAAATTGCAAAGAAAGTTTTGAGATACCTACAAGGAACAAAGTATCTCATGCTCACATGCATACGATCATATTAACTGAAGGTCATTGGATACTCTGACTCAGACTTTACAGGGTGTGTTGATACTAGGAAATCCTCATCTAAATAGATCTTCCTACTTGTTGGAGGAGCAATCTCTTTGTCTAGCACCAAACAAAAGGTTATGGTTGCCTCAACTATGGAAGTTGAGTATGTAGCTTGTTATATGACATCTTGACAAGCTCTTTGGCTGCATTATTTCATTCACATTTGAGAGTTGCAGATGAAAAAATATGTGTTGTAAAAGTATTCTTTTATATGTATTTTATTATGAATTGAATGTATAAATATTTTGTTCATTGATTAATGTATTCGTCTTTTGGAAGTGTTAAGAAAGGAGCTCTTGGTCCTTAATCGTTGATCTCTAAATGATAATGACTTACATAAATCATAAGTATTTCACAACCATGATGATCAACATAGAACATTAATTACCGAGATAAGATTGTCATGTTGGTGAAATGATATTGTGACTCTACAAATATTTTAACAACATGAATATTTGAAATGAAGAATTTTTTGATTATTGAATAGACCTACTAAATGAAACATTATGAAATTGTGTTTGTGTCATTAATATTTTCATTGTGACTTCGAATCGGAAGATATGAGACTTATATATTTTCCACAGAATAAGTATATAACTTGATTATTATAAAAAACTATCATTGTGTATAGTGATAAAGATATTAATTGGTTGTATATACTTGTGTGGGAAAGTCATATGCCAAATGATTATCATTTTCCATCTTCACTTGACTGATGATATCATTTGATAATTTGATAAAGTAAAATTATAATGTGCACAATGTAACTTATGTATAGTTACATATTTATAACTAGTTTATCATAAGCTAATTATCATTACCACGACTGTAAATATTTCGAAGAAATATTATGCCTACATAAACAATCATTGTGAATACATTAGGCCATCATTGTGAATATATTAGTTCTAGATTTACATGCAATATATTTATGATGTTCTAGGAAATGGACTTCAGGTTCTAATCCAACTTCTTTAGTTATATATAATTGGATATTTGTTTACATAGTACATCAATTTGTCATTGCTGTGTTTTTCAGGTGAACTTTCTTTGTATAATATCTATTAATATATTTGAATCATTGTAATAATTCTCTTCTGGAGAATGTTCAAACTGCATGTCGAAAAATAATTGACTATTCTGTAGTCATTTATTTCAAAAATTATCATCCAAAAAATTTCACGGGTATTTAATCTCTTCGGGAGATCCTTTTGAAAGGACGTGTGTTCTAAAAATATTATTTTATATGTATTTTATTATGAATTGAATGTACAAACATTTTGTTCATTGGTTAATGTATTCGTCTTTTGGAAGTGTTAAGGAAGAATCTCTTGGTTCTTAACTGCATAGCTCTACAAGATAATAGTTTGCATAAATCAAAAGAAATTCACAGTCATGGTAATTAATTAATATGAAATATTAATTACCGAGATAAGATTTTCATGTTGGTTAAAGAATATTGTAGCTTTACAAGTATTTTAACAACATGAGTATATGAAATGGAGAATATTTTTTTGATATATTAAATAGACCTAATAAATGAAACATTATGTAATTGTGTTTGTGTCATTAATATTTTCATTGTCTTTGGATCCTAAGATATGAAACCTATCTTTTCACATGAGAAATGTGTAATTTGATTATTATCAAAATCTATCATTACACATAGTGATAAATATATTAGTCGATTATACATAACTTGTGCTGCAAACATGATATGTCAAAACATTATCATTGTCATCTTCACTTGAGTGAGATATCATTTGGTCATTTGGTAAAACAAAATTATAATGTGCAAATGTAATTTATTTATAGTTACATAAGTTACATTGTGTGCATTATAATTTTGTCAAATGATATCATCACTTAAATGAAGATGGACAATGATAATGTTTTGACATATGATTTTTTTCCATCACAAGTATATACAACCAAGTAATATTTTTATCACTATACACAATGATAGTTTTTGATAATAATCAAGTTACACACTTCTCTTGTGGAATATATATAAATCTCATATCTTACGATTCAAAGACCCGATGAAAACATTAATGACACAAACACAATTTCATAATGTTCATTTATTAGGTCTATTCAATATACGGAAAAAAAATCTTTATTTCATATACTCGTATTAAAATATTTGTAGAGTCATAATATCCTTTAACCAACATGACAATCTTATCTCGGTAATTAATGTTCCATGTTAATCATTATGATTGAGAATTACTTTTGATTTATGTAAACCATTATCTTTTACAACTCCATGGTTAAGGATAAAAAGTCTTTTTTTTAACACTTTCAAAAGACGAATACATTAATCAAGAGACAAAATGCTTATACATTTAATTTTATAATAAAAGACATATAAAAGAATACTTTTAGAACACACATTCCTTTCTTTCAAAGGTGACTTGGCTAGCCTAATCAATTCAAGTAAGATAGCCTATTTAGGAACACGTTAAGGTAAAGTTTTAGTGGGGTATATTATAAAACATTATGGCTGTGCTGTATAAGGAATTTTAGACTTTCAAGACAACACCACAATAATCCTTGTGTGATCTCCATCATCTTTTGAGAGAGTACTGACTCAACCTATACGAATCTGGAGGTGGTGTTTTTGGGGATCAAAGTAAGACTTCGGTTGTGTACCGAGAATAACAACATGACATCGTCAAGTAAGTCTCATAAGGTTTTCATTACATCCTACTAATGTGGTGGAACCATGGATGCAAATGTTAACTGATTATCCAAGTATTTGATTCAAAAATTAAAATTTGACTGGTATTTGGTAAAGAACTTTTTACCGAATATAATTTGGAATTGAAATTGATTTAAAATTTTACCGATTTCAAATTTGGATACGAATTTGGATATATGTCAAACCATATTTGAATATTCAAAAATATCAATTTTGCATCCAATAGATGTGGTTTATAAATCTTATATGGTGATTTAATAATAAAAAGTCATTCCTATGTAAATATAACATAATAGAATACAAAAGCGAATTATAATATAATTCTTTAAGGTATATTTTCAAATTATTTTATATTATACAACAAAAGATATATAAAAAATAGTTATATGAATTTGGACATTATTCACGATTTTTTTTCAAATGTTGATATGAAATTGACAAACTATAAAAAATCATATTTGAATTCGGATTTGGTATGGTTATTTGGAATTATGATTCAAATTCGGATAAATGTTATATCTGATTCGAAAATATCCTTTTGCATCCCTAAGTTATACACATCTCCTTTGAAAGCATGAAATGCAACTCCAATGGTCACTATTATCTTACAATTTTACTTTTTTTATAGAAAAATGTCATTATTGTAACTTGTACAGTTTTTTACAGCATCATCATAAAGTACTAGACCGCAAGGAAACTAATTTCATGGGTCGTGGGTTTCTTAACCTTTTCTCACAATAAACAAGCTCTTAATGCGTCTCTAAAATAGTTTAGCACATGCATAATTTTGTTATCAGTTTGCCTTTGTTTAGAATATTTTTTCCTTTAGGTTTGTGAAAGACAATTGCGGCTTCAATATTTCTTCAAAATATTTCAAAACCCACGTACAAGTATGTTGTTAAAAATTAGAAATCAGTTTAAATGGAAAGTGTTTATTGATCATTTAAGTTAACAGATATCATTACTTTAGCAACCAAACTAATCGGGTTCGCCTATACAACATATGATTTCATACTACAAATCTTAATATCTCAAACCACGTCAAAGACCGACATATATGCCCACGTTTATGTCATTATATGTATCATATCAGAAATCGTTCGTGGTAACACAAATGGAAATTGCATTAGTCTACCAGCAGGGAACAGAATGTGGCCATATGGGGTGGAATCTAACATAATTTCATTCTAATGTCCACTTTGCTTTTGGAGATTGTAGTATTTGCATTCATTCTTGTGGTCTTCTACAATGACCCCCACTCGTACGTTCAAACGTAATTAATGGTATAAGTTCGAGAATAGCTTTTATGTAATTATTATTTCTTGGAAATGTCACGTCTATAACTTTTAGTGCAATGTTTTCTCTTATTAAACCTTCCTATTTCCTACCGCATTTTTTTTTGCCTCGATGCACTCTAAATTGGACGTCGTATAGCTAAGTCTTCCTATTAATTTATATTTGGTTAGAGTCATAGTCATATTTTTTATAAGCCAAAAACATATATTGGATGCGTAGATTGAAGAAGCAATCTATCAAAACAAAATAACCAATAATATCATATTTTATATTTCAAAAATATGGCACTGAATCATTATAACAGTAAAAATAATCGTCCCACACTATAATTTATTACAAGTATTTATTCTAGTCCCACCAATAAGATCAATGTTATTTTTGGTTGTCTAAATATTCGATTTTATATTTACGTATTTCTTAGATTGTTATGTTTCTGAGTTATCTAACATCACCTCTACGTCACTTGAACAATAGAAGTTGACTTTTATTTTATTTGGTTTGGTTAAAGACTTGAGACCTTAATATCTCTTTTTGAAAATGGTGGCTTATGTGTCGGAAGCTCCACTATTGACTTCCTTCTCTTATATTCCCCCATATGAAGACATTCTTGCAACTTGCGAAATTTTCTTTTTGCATCACAAATGTCATCTTACATCTGCTGTGCTGTAATTATCATCATAAACCAAAACATTAATGCTTCAACTTTATTTGAGTGTGCAATTGGTTGAAGGAAGTCATATTTGCTATGAGGTTTATCACATATTGACGATTGGTTTTCTGTTGATTTGAAAATGATTTTAAGAGATGAATTGATTTTATAAATTTATTGGAACATCCTCAATCAACAGATGATATTACGCAAATAAAGGAACACATGTGCACCAAAACACACACACACACACACATATATATATATCCGAACATCAGATTTTACAAAAGTTGTGATTACATCAAAAGCATAAACGAAGGAAACAGTAATCACACAACCTCAACCGAGAGAAAGCTGGATCCGGTAGCAGCGCTCCTCTCCTCGGTCACCACCCCTAACGCCGATCACGGCCTGAAAGTAAACATGCAACAATGGCTGAGTTTCCATAGCATGTAATTCTACTAAACAAGAAAAGCATCACAACCAGGCTGGGCTCCAGGGCTCTCTCACCCAACCACAGCACACACCGCAGGTACGGGACTCCAGGTCTAATCTCAACCAACCGCCACACCCACCACAGTCACGGGGCTCCAGGTCTAATTTCAACCAACCGCCGTGACACCCACTCGTCGCCAAGCTGGGCTCCAGGTCTAATCTCAACCAACCGCAGCTACCACGACACGACCAAGGGCTCCAGGTCTAATTTCAACCAACCCAACCGTCTAAGGGCTCCAGGTCTATTTTCAACCAACCCCTACACACGGTCCCTGCTCAGGCTCCAGGTCTAATTTCAACAAACCCGAACGTACTACGGAGCTCCAGGTCTAATTTCAACCAACTCCGTACAGACTAGCTGGGCTCCAGGTCTAATTTCAACCAACCACAGCTCACACAGTTACGGGGCTCCAGGTCTAATTTCAACCAACCACCGCAACACTCGTGCACCCTAGCACACTTGCCGGAAGAACATCGGCACCACGACTCGCCCCACACGGACAACCACGACATCAGCACCTCCATAGTGCAAAAAAGAACACAAACGGTCGACCGAACCAAAAGTCCTGGTCGACCGAATCAAGCAAATACAGGGCAATCCACCTCGACCGACACTCCATCGGTCGACCGATTCCCAAAACCACACTCGTTCGGTCGAACCAAAATCACGGGACGGTCGACCGTTTAGATGGTCAACTCCCAGGTTCAACGAAACAAACGTCCGATCGGTCAAACTCCGAGCATCCTTCGGTCGACCGATCCCACAGGGAATAATCCCTCTCTCGCGTCCTGAAACCGGTCGAACGCCGAGACCTCCTCGGTCGACCGATTTCATCCAGAGCGTTCCTCACGCTCAACACGCAAGTCCGGTCGACCGAACCCACATTCGGTCGAACCGACCACCCAACTCACTTAAGTCACGGTCGAACAAAGTCAAAGAGCGGTCGACCGTTTAGATGGTCAACGCTCCCAACCGACTTAAGACAGTGCACACGGTCGACCGGCAAATGGGACCCGGTCGACCGAAACTCACGAGGTTTGCCTTTTATGCATAATCGGTCGACTGCCACAAGACATCGTTCGACCGATTTCAGCCAGAACCCATATTTTCTTTCACGAACGGTCGACCGTTTTCACCAACCGGTCGACCGATCAGGCAGTGAAATCTGCTGCACATTTACTTGCAACGAGCTGAACGGCCTACCGTCGACTTCCAAATACTCACGGTAATTAAGTGAGCGAGCTTGACATACAGGAAGGTCTGAAGAGACCTTTGAAGAACCACGACGACGCCTCCACGAGCACGTCTCCCCAAATCACGATCCGTCGACGAATCTCGCGTCCAAACGACGATCAACACCTCTTCTCGACACCCTCGAGCACTCCAACACCTCCACCAACCTCTACCACCACGACCACAGCAAACACAAGGAGTGAGATTGCGAGAGAGAAACGAAGCAAAAGGGCGGTGGCAAAACGAAGAACTCACCTCCCACCACCAAACCGGAGCCAATCTTCACTTCGCCGGAGAACACCACCACCACCACGTCGGAGGACCACTGCAGGAGGGAGAGAGAGAGAATCGTGAGAGAGAGAGCAACTGAGAGAGAGAGAGGGAAACTAATAAATATCTCCTCCCAAATCAATCCTCACCATCCATTCCAATCCATTCCATCTCCACCACTCATCTCATCCACAACATCCAAGCCCTTCATCCATCCCTCTCAATCCCAGCCGTCCATCTCCATCTCCCCCTAATCTCCACCTAAACAAGATTAAGGCACAATTAGGATTAGGATCCTACATTTATAGCTGAAGAATTGTCAAATAAAAGTCATTGTAGTTTAATTTTGTAGATGACAGAACATAAATTTCGAAACTTTCTTTCAAACAAATCCCAATGAAATTATTTTCAAAATCCTACCATTCAAAATTATATTCATCATGTCTCTCGCAACCATTTTATATTTTTATTATTTTACTTTTTTTTTTAAATTCCAACATCAAACTCATGTTTCATTCGTCTTGTTTTAAGAACACATGATTCAATAAGAAAACAATTACCTAACTTTATTAGAAAAGTTACCTTTTACACTTTTATTATTGGATTTTTTTTCAAAATAATATTACTTTTAAAAAAAATTCCAAAACAAAACTACATTAAAAATAATTTTCAAACTAGACCCGCTGCCACCACGTGGTGACACGTGGAGGCGGCGGGTTTTGTTTTTTTGTGCATAGACAACTCGGCATGACGAGTGCCGAGTTCATCTTCTAAGAATTCGGCACTGGTGATGCCAAATTCAACTTTGGTAGAACTCGGCATGGGTGACGCCGAGTTCTACTTGGTTTTTTATTGACCAACATTTGACATTTTTTACTGAGGTGATTCAAATAGAACTCGACACTGAGAGTGCCGAGTTTTATTTAAGAAACTGTTTTCCTGGCGTTCAGATCATGTATGAGACGATTGCCAGGAGAACAATTACTTAAATAGAACTCGGCAGTGTCTTTTTTAACGTAAACCACTTTCAATATTTTCAGTAATTTCTTTATCCTTCTATGCTCTTATTAAATTAAAAAAATCACATAAAGCTCCTAAGCATTCTTAAAATCACCATCAAGTAAATTCATGTAGTAAATGCTAGTATATTTACCTAAGGCCCTTACTAATTCTTGCCACCGTGAGAAGTTGACAACCACCATGGAAGTTCTACCCCTATGCTATCGAAGCTAGTCAAGCTACAAGGGTGTCGGTAAGAACTTCAGCCGAGAAGATTCGGTGAAATTAAGTCTGGGTAATGTGTAATTTTTCTTATTTATGAATTTTACTAAATAAAAGAATTTTAGGAAGATCTCTTAGTAGTTTAATGAGAATTTTGTTATTATAACTTTCTGTAAATTTAATTTAATATGAAATTTTTTGGAAGTAATTCTTGAAGGCCATCCAAATTCTATAAGAGGCAATTGTTTTGACAATTTAACAATATATTATAATTTAATCTAAACTCAACTCATAATACTCATTAAACCAATGTTTTAAAAATCGGACCGGACTTGACCGGACGGTTCGACCGGGAACCAATGGTCCAGCGGTCGGTCCAACTAAACCAATAGACGGTTCGAACCTCTAGTTAATATTTACATAAATTGGTTCAAACATGTATGATTGTTAATATTTATTCGGTCTGGTCCAACTTCAAGTCTAAAATGTTGACGTCATTAACGGTCCGACCGTGGTTCGACCATATTGAACCAAAACCAAAGTTTTATCGATTTTGAAAACCTTCAATTAAACTATGGCATAAGATCAAGCGACGATCACGAAGAAAGCAAGGGATGGAAAACCAACCATGTCTTCGAAAGTAGAATTCCAAAGCCAACACTTATTATAATATAATAAAATCAATGAAATTATTGCCATTATTATACATACTCGAAACTCATTGATTGCTAATTTGTTGAGTTTTTAAATCCGTATTGAGTGTTTAGGTGATATATGATGATTCCACACATTCTGGACATTTCTTTCGATATCTTGTTTTTTTTTGTAATCTATTAGTTATCTAGTTGAGAATATTCATTAAATGATCTTTGCCTAGTCATGAACAATGAGATGATGAGGAGAATTTGTATCTATCACTATCAGTTCGGTATTAAGAATTCCAGAGGCTAATGATTATATTTTTAATGCTTTTAAGAGCTTAAAGATCACAGATTAATTCATTCTGTTCATTCACGCACCTATGTTTTCTTAAACCGTAGACTTTAGAGACATGAATACGACTTCGGCCGCATCATTTAATAATTCAAAATGTCATTAATACCTTCAAATTTTTGGTAATATCTAACATATAGATATATCTAACTTAGAATTTACTTTTCAATTGTACCATATTCAGGGATTGACACTCATAACCATAAGATGGTGAATTGGAACATCAGTTGTTGATTTAATTTGAGTTTTACTCTAACAGAGGGTAAAAATAGTGAGAAAATGGTTCGGTTTAAAGCTTTTCTTTTTTTCTTTCAAAAAAGACGATTCCCAAAATTTATGCAATATCGAAAGGTATAATTCAAAAATGTTTCTGAAATTATGCCTCCACGTAAGCAAAATGAATGGAAAAGTTGTAACGTCCTCGAACAACGAAAAATTTTAAATTTAAAACATACAAACAACGAAGGACATTGCCAAGAAAAACACTAGGTGCACCAACGTATATATATATATATATATATATATATATATATATATATATATATATACAGATCTGAGTTTACAACAAGAGGTGATTACATCAAAAGCTATAAGATAAAATGTACAACGTAATCACAACGACCTCAAAATGAGGGGGGAGCAGGATCTGTCCCAGAAGCTCTCCTCCGCAGTCACCACCCCCTAACGCTGCTCACGGCCTGAAAGCAGACAATAAATGCCTGAGTTTCCCGAAGGAAACCCAGTATACCAAACCCTAACACATATATGAACAATAATGAAATATGTAATGAATAATGAATAGCACAACAGACACGATCCGGTCACAGGGGTCCTCTCACCCCAACCCACCAACACACGTGCACACACGGCACCGCCGGTACAGTCACGGCCACACAACCGGGTCTCAAGGGTCCTCTCATCCCAACCCCACAACACACACGTGCACACAAGGCACCGCCGGAAAATCATCGGCCACGGGTCTCAAGGGTCCTCTCACCCCAACCCCACAAGACACACGTGCACACAAGGCACCACCGGAAAATCATCGGCCACGGGTCTCAAGGGTCCTCTCACCCCACAACACACACGTGCACACAAGACACCGCCGGAAAATCATCGGCCACGGGTCTCAAGGGTCCTCTCACCCCAACCCCACAACACACACGTGCACACAAGGCACCGCCGGAAAATCATCGGCCACGGGTCTCAAGGGTCCTCTCACCCCAACCCCACAACACTCGCACCACCATCGGGCGACAGTCCGTGCCGTTGCCCAAAAGGCCGGAGAGACGAGCCGCTTTCAAGCGTACGAGTACCCAACTATCGGGCGCCAGTCCGTGCCGTTGCCCCCCGTGAGACCGGAGAGACGAGGCGCCGTCAAGTGAACTCATAAAACCACGAATCCGCCAAAAACAGCAGAAACGGTCGAACGAAAAGTGTTAATCGGTCGACCAATTCTCAACTAGAGAACTTGCCCAACCGAAAAACCCGCCAAATGGTCAACCGACAAAAGGGGCCCGGTCGACCGAAAAGCACCAGTAAGAAAACGTTTTCGCAAACCAAACACCAACGGTCGACCGACCCAACACCCCCGGTCGACCGAAAACCACCAGTACAAACCTCCAAACAAACGATCTCCACGGTCGACCGAAACAACACTACCGGTCGACCGGACAATAAGTTAACTTAAACGTCGGTCGGACGAAGTCAACGAGCGGTCGACCGTTTAGATGATCAACGTCCCCAACCGACCTACAACAGTACTTTCGGTCGACCGGCAAAGGGGTCCCGGTCGACCGGAAAGCACCAGGACGTCTTCCTCTTGTTAAAATTGCACAACCGGTCGACCGCCCAAAGGGCATCGTTCGACCGGTGCAAGGGAATCGCCCAAAAATACACTACGATCGGTCGACCGAACCCAGAATACCGGTCGACCGATTTTAGTGCAGAAACCGCTGTGCAGGTCCGACGAGCCTAAACGGCCTACCGTCGACCGCTCCAACTCCCACACTAAAGATAGGTGAGCTTGAAAGCAAGTTTGACATACCTTAAGGCTTGAAGAAGTCTTGGAAGAAACCACGGTGAGTGCCTCCTCGTGGAAAAACTCGAACTCCGGCAACCTCCGATCCCGAACTCTACGGCGATTCCGGCGACTCCAACACTCCGATCCTCGCCTCCACCAACACCGACAAAGCACTAGGGAGAGAGAGACGCGTGAGAAAGAGAGAGATTGTGAGAGAGGGAGAGAGTGAAGAGTGAGGGGGAGAGAGATCCAAACCTTATATACTTTTCCCCCGAAACGATCTCAGCCGTCGATCTCATCCACCACTAATCCTCTCCTAAATATCATTAGCACCATAAGCAAGATTAGGATATTACAAAAGTATATGTGTATAATTAATAACTTTTAGTTTCCTGTGGTCTGTCTAGATGGACTTCGATATATATGTTTTTATTAGGTGACAATTCTCATGGGTTTAGTAACCAAAGGTTGTTTACCACCATCAGATATAAAAATGTTGCTAATCAGGTTCTTAAAAAAATATGGTAAAGATTCTATCATTCAAGCATGCTTTGTGAGAGGTGGTATCTTACGTTCACTTGAATATTCAGTTGTTAATTGTGTGGCCATTTATTTCGTTTAATGTTTGACAATTGGAGGAACCATGCAAAGATTCATCTTTATTCAATCTATATTAGATACTAATAATTCAAGCATGCTTTGTGAGGTGGAATGTTACATTGACTTGAATATTCAGTTGTTAATTGTGTGGCCATTTATTCCGTTTATTGTTTGACAATTGAGGAAACCTTGCAAATTAAGATTCATTTTTATTCAATCTATATTAGATTCAATTTTTTTTATTTACAAATGATTATCTTATGAATTAAGTGTAAATGAATTTATAGTTACTGCAACCATTGATAGCAGAAAAAAATTGAAGGAAGAAAGGAATAACATACTTTTTATTGTACATAATCAACATTTATCATTATACTATAGAAATAGTTTCCTCGGTTTGGTAACATTATTTCTTAGTTTCAAATCGAATTTTTGAAGGTGATAATTTTGATATCTGACTTTTATAGGATAAAAAATTTCTAAATGTAAAGTTGCAACCATCATTGCTGAAAGGTGTAACCGTCTTAATTGGATATAGTTGGGTTTTTCAAATGGAAAGATATCAATTTAGTTTTAATGTCTACGTAGTTCTGAACGTGAACTTAAATTTTTTGTGGTTTTATGTTTATTAATCTATTTTAATTGGTAAGGAGTTTATTGAGAAATGCTAAATTAATTTTAATTTATAAAGTAGTTGATCCCATTTGCATCTTTGAAAATGATGCGACACTTCGGATTAGCTTATATTTGTTTTCCACGAAGTTCGTTTTGATTGCTTATACAAGGAAGGAATTCATGATGACATTATTTAACATGTACACAAACAACCCCAATTCTTAAGAATAGTTGAAAAGGATATTAAGGGAAGAAATCACATTTGAAAGTGTTGTTTCCAATGAATTAAATGGGTAGTTAAATGATTAAAAGCATATTATATGTTACATTTTTGCTGCATATCTTTATGTTATCTTATTTGTATGTTTTTCGGTTCGTTTGTAGATGTGTTTCAAGTATTGGGTAATAAAGAAAGAAAACGAAACAAAAAAATGACTTTAAGGAGAACAAATTAATCGCAAGCAAAAATGACCTAGATGAAATGTCCAGGGACCTAAATGTAGAAACTAAAGATACCTAATTGCAAATAAAAAGTTTCCAATGCAAATATCCTCAAACTCAAGAACTTATGGAGTTTTATACAATATTAAGGCCAAACAAGTTTAAACCAATGAACCACCGATGCACTCCACTTGCACAAATGAAGTCATAAGTCACTTAACCCGATTTTAGCCATATCAGAGCAGGTTGATCGACCAGTAGTGGATCAAAATCTACCAATGACAAATTTGCTTCTTTATCCCAAATTTCGGCAATGGCTTGTTTAGCTTATTTTGGGTGCATCTGACTAGTGCAGATTCTTTTATAGTCGTCCAATCTGATTCATATCTATCTCATCTAGAGCTCTCGTTCTTCTATATATAAATAAGATGTTATCTTTTTCTTTTCTTTCTCTTGTCTACCTCCATCATAGATTATGTTTAGTTTTTACCCATTTGTCTGTCAGAGTAAAGAGGTGGATGGAGCATGTAATTTAGTTGTTTCTTTGATCCAATGTTAGATTTTTTCTCTTCATATAGAATGTTTCCATTCTTTGTAAATTTAAGTTTCATCCGTTAGTTAGATCTCTACTTCGTATTTTGATGCACGTTTAGTGTTAGATTTATTATTTCATTATTCTTTGTGTGAATAAAGAGCAGATCCACACTTGAAGGTGGAGGTAGATGTAGATGATGGTTGTTTGTGTGATGGATTTGCACTTATATTTGTCATTCTCTTGTGCTTAATGACTAGATATATACTTGTATCATGCTTAACTTAGTATTGATCGGTTAATTGCCACATTAGGAACTTAACACATTCTTAGATCTATGTTTGGGTATGTTTACTTGTTATGGGTTTTGCGGTTGGTTTTGGCTTGATGTCTATGGATTCATGTGAATGGTGCATGCTATTTGAATAAACTAGGTTGTATATAGGATTAATTGATGTTTTAATGACCACACTAGGTACTTAGAGCGTGCTTGAGAATTCGAAATTGACTTAATTAGTCTTGTATGTCAATTGTTTGTCATGTAGTTGGATGTATCCTACACTTAGTTTCTACACTAGCTACGATTTGTATGTCACAACCACTACACTTGTGCTTATATGTTTTGTGCTCAATACCTACACACAACACTCCACTCCCAAAGCACACAATTCTTAGTTTTATGGGTTAATTACAGTTTGACCCCCTGAACTATACCTTGGTATCACTTTGCCCCCTGAACTTTCAAAGTTAACAGTTACCTCCCCTGAACTTTAATTTTGTAACACTTTACCCCCCTGAACTTCAAAAACTCATTATTTAATACACATACGACGTTTTTTTCCTAATTTTTTTCTTGTATCCCTAATACACTCCTAAATCTATATTTACGTGAAAGTTTGGATCCAAACGGAAGTCGGATATGGTTGGAATTTGGGTCGGATTGAGTGTCAAACCGACCCAAATTCCAACCATATCCGACCTCCGTTTGGATCCAAACTTTCACGTAAATATAGGTTTAGGAGTGTATTAGGGATACAAGAAAACAAATTAGGAAACAAACGTCGAATGTGTGTTAAATAATGAGTTTTTGAAGTTCAGGAGGACAAAGTGTTACAAAATTAAAGTTCAGGGGAGGTAACTGTTAACTTTGAAAGTTCAAGGGGGCAAAGTGATACCAATGTATAGTTCAGAGGGTCAAACCGTAATTAACCCTAGTTTTATATGTTTAGTGATTACTTAGTCATCACTTGCATTTTGTTGTCGTGGTGTAGTGTAGATTTGACATATATTTCCTCTTTTATCTACTCGAGTATGGTGTTGAACGTTGCGTAAGGACACAAATTTCTTATAGATCGACTCGTATTTGCCACCGTATTTACATTGCGACCGTGCACTTGTTGTTACAATTTGAATCTTAATCATTAAATTATTATTATTTTAGCAATTTTCTCTCTTTTCTGATTTCTTTACCATGAATCAATCTTTACAATGGGATACAATTACAAAAGGTTTTTTTAGAAAGACCACATGTCATTATATTATTCATTACGTTCAAAGAGTATGTTATGGGCATGATGCATGCAATTTCATCGGCCTACCAATTGGTCAATACATATTTTTGTACCCGTAAATATACAAGATTTTAGTAAAAATGAAAATTACGAAAAATAATTATGCAACAGGTTGTTGATTGTTCATCAAAAAATTCTAAATGGAAAATATATGAAGGTTATTTCATTATTTTGTGATTACATGTAATATTATAAATATACATGCAAACTCACACATACATAGTATAAATATCTATAAAAAGGTTGGGCACGTGTTTAAACTCAAATCAACCCATTTAGTGATTTAAGTATCGAGTTAATTATGTCAAGCTTATGACCCAGCCTCATTATGTCAAATTAAACTCGCATTTTACTTTTTGATAGTGATCAAATTGCCACCCCTAGTTGGGCAACAATTTCACTTTTTGATCGGTATGCAAATTTCCCAATTGCAAATGTCTCCGTAGACCCATCTTTTAGATTCAAAAGGAGCCTTAAAATGACTGTGATTTTGCAGGTTTTTGACACACTTGCAATGCCATTTCAATTTTCAAATTCCGACCACTTTGATATCGACCGGAGTACAAGTCCCGTTGCAAATTTCACCTCAAATTCCTAGAAGCTTTCCGAAATCCAAATAATCCACAAAACCAAAAAGCAATGTGAAATCAATTGATCAAAGTTGAAGTGATGACAAGCAATATCTCCTCTCATGCAGCAGTCAAACGAAATTCCCACTAAAATGCAAAGCCCCACTAAAAGTTTTTATTTTATTTACTCTACTACTACTACTACTCTGCATCTAGTTTAAATCCCAAACTCTCAAAAATTAGAATGAGATTGTTGATATTTGATATCTGATCTTGATTATCTTAAGACAAGAGATTTTCAAATTTAACTAACTTAAATTGGTACGAAACCCCACTAAAAGTTATGGATCGTCTCAAGTCTCCACCCCTCACGCAACTGTGCATGGACTAAAGGAATGCGGATACCTATTGACTGAAAGCAAGGAAACAAAAGGTATTTCGCCATCTACTGCTTCTTTTGAATTAACAGACAATTACATTCACGATCCTAGACTTGATCTTAATACTCATGCATCATGTTCAAATGTATCAAATTTAAAGGAAAATTAAAATAGTATCAATGTGGATAAGTGATAAGTCCTTCCTTTGGAAACCCATAGAGGATCAGGTCAGGTTTGACTCCTTTTCGAATCCCAGTCTAGAATCGGACTCTGTAGAGGCTGAATTAGACAATGTAAGTGAAAAATATCATGATGTACTAATGTGGGGGTAATTACACCTCATTCGGCCAAATTTGTGGAAAGATTGGCATTTGTCTCTTTGACATGAATCACTCAAAAACCTTTCTTAATGAAAAGTTAGATGTAGGCAGAGGCTACCCAATGTGGACATCTCGTTGAATGGCGATATTACGAAACACACAAAGGTTTCGTCGCACTGGGATTCATCTTTGTTTCTACTTAGCGTTTTTTGTGGTGCTTTCTTTGATATTTTAGTTTTGTTGTTTCCACTAATCGGCCAATTTCGTAAGAAAATTACTATTCGTCGTCGAAAAATTACTTAAACCGACCTAAAAATGACATTTTTGCCCTTAACAAATCAATTAATACTCATTTCGTCTCATGTCTTTAAATAAGGTGTTAGATTCAGTTTTTACTCACATTCCTAGTACCAACACCACGAAAATGTCTGACGAAGCACCTGGATCCAGCGAGGTAACGAGTGCGGATTTTTTTCCCGACTCGGGCGTCTGGCTAAGCCGCCTCCACCTTGGTGGAGGAGTTTGGCTAACACGCCTCCACCTAGGTGGACGCGTCTTAGCCAGATGACTGTTTTTTTGTTTTGTTTTTAAATTTTCTGTTAAATTTTTTTTTTCAGGTTCCGTTGCAAGATTTCGTTGGTGATGGAATAGATTACAGTGAACTTTTTGACAGTAAAGAAATATTTACAACAATCGAGGAAGCTTGTAAATGGGCGAAACAAGTTGCAATAGGAGCCAGATTTTTTTGGTTATATCATCATACAAACCAAAAACAGATAACCGGATGGATTGTTATCTGAGATGTGATCGCAGACGTGAAATGAGTTCTCGTGATACGAGTATTGTACTGCGAAAGAATACAAAAAGAAAAGGTTGCGGTTATCGGTTTTTGGTAAAAGTGGTGGAGCGACGGGATCGTGATGGATGAGTCATTATTTCTAGTAGGACCTATGGGCAGCACAAACCATGCACTTGCAGTTTATTCAGAGGGTCACCGACAGGTCAGAAGACTTAGTGCTGGGGGAAAGCAAATTGTTCGTGATATGACAAAGGCATAAGCAATACCACGTAACATTTTGTTGGCGGTAAAGGAGAAATTCTGGGACGATAATCTCAATCAAAGACACATTTATAACTTCAGAGAGTACATGAGGAGGACGAAACTGAAGACAGGAATCCCGCGCAGCAGTTTCTCAGGGAGGCAGTGCAGCATAACTATTTGCATTGGATTGTGGCAGATGAAGTAACTAATGTCCTCACTTACGCGTTTTTGGCACATCCCACTTCAATTCAGTTGTTGCGTACATACCCATTCGTAATCTGCATGGATTCGACGTATAAGACGAACAAGTACAAGATGCCTTTGTTTGAGATGGTTGGGGTTACTCCAACAAACATGAATTTCCTCGTCGGATATGCGATTTTGCAGGATGAGACTGAGTCTAGTTACCGGTGGGTGTTGGAGATGTTGCGAGATCTGTTATTGGATATTGTTAGCCCGATTGCAATAATAACGGACCGGGAGATGAGTATGATGCGACCAATGGCAGAGGTTTTTTCTGAGTCTGCTCATTTACTATGCACCTGACATATCAACAAAGACGTGTACAACTATGCATACCACGTTTTCGGCAAGGACAAGCAGTCTGCGGAGATTTTCAGGCATGGAAAGTGGAGGAAAGTCATGCTATCTGATTCACAGACGGATTATGATAGAGCAGCCCGTAATCTGAAAGATTCTTTCAAGACTTGGCCAGTGCTCACGGAGTATGTGGAAGACACGTGGTTGGTGCATAAAGAAAAGTTTGTGTTGAATTGGACGAATAATGTTCTTCAATTCGGCAACACTACGAACTGCAGGGTGGAAAGTGCACATTCGGCACTGAAAGAGTGAATCACTACATCGACTGTCGCTCTCGACACTCTTTTCGACCGCGTGAACTCGACTATTGAAATGTAGCTGACGAATATTTGGAACTTTCTTGAAGATTCGAAACGTCGAATTGTGACAAACTACATAGGTCCTTTGTTTCAGCATATAAATGTCCGAGTTTCGCATCACTGCTTGTCGTTCTTGAATCAAGAGTTGAAGAGAATGCAGGACTTAAGTGATGAAGTTGAATATCGTTGCGGGTGTGCTTTTCTGACATCACATGAGATTCCTTGTGCTTGTACCACGTACGAGTGTTTTGCGTCAGGTGATGGAATTTATTTATAGCAGATTCATCCATTCTGGAAAACACTTGTCATTGGAGAAGGAGTCCAGATGTCAGAGTTTATGGATCAGTCAACACAAGACGTCGAGCATTTTCGGAAGCTCGTTGATGAGATCTCGGAGAGCGACCCTGCAGTAATTCGTAGTGTCTCTCGTATTTTATACGAACAGTTACACCCTGATCAGTCGAACTATGGAGAACCCGCAGAAAATACTAAGGTACGAGGTCGACCTAGGGGAAAGTCGACACGTCGGGACCCGAGTGCCTTCGAGTATGCTGAGCGAGGTCGTGGTCCGTCTGGCAGTAGTGGGAGCAGGGGTCGTGGTCGATCTTCCAATTCGTCTCGATCGTCCGTGAACACGGGCACAAGATCTTCTGGTATGACGATATCTTTGTTGTTATTTAATATATCAGTAATCTAGATGGGGTTGAATATATTATCTCCTAATTTTGTTGTTTTAATGAATTGTTATTTATCTATCTTACAGTGTCCGGGCGGATTGACGTAAACAACTTCCCATATGTTGATAGACTGTCAGGAATCATTTTACAATTTCTAGAAAGGTGGAATGACGTACGTGCTAATGACAACTGTGGATTTCGATGTGTTGCCGATGTCTTCCATGGTGGTCAAGACAACTGGTCGTACGCCCGTCGTGCGATTTCTAATGAGATAGGTGCACATCCAATTTATGAGAGTGTCTATTTCGGCAATGTAGTAGAGACTCGTCAACGAATTGATTGGGGCGGGGGAGCTTGTGGCGAGAATCATTATATGGAGGTTTGAGCCGACTTGTTTCCTATTGCTAATTTTTACAAGTGTGCGGTCATGTATTTCGCAATAGGAACGGATGATTCGTTGTTCCCGTGTCTTACTGTGCTACCTTGGGAGAGTTTGTCTGTCATGACGAGGCATGTCAGAGAGTTGGTCATTGCTCATTTAGGGTGTTACAGATATTTAGGGAGTTACAGACATTTCCCAGTACCTCATATAGCGATCTTATGGTATCAAATGTGAGATGCGAGTGTTGTTGCATGGGAGGATCAGTAAGAAAGTAGGATAGAGTTTTGGAACCGGTTACGTAGTACATTTTGATTGTAATTTGTAATGCATTTCTAATGTATAATATATCGTGTATTTGTACTTATATCGTGTTGTTCTTTTACCATATTTTAAATTTAAGTGTTATTTGATATCTAAAGAAATAAGTTGAAGATATTTTCGTGACAAATAAATTTTAAAAATACGATAGTCAAAGAAATACGTAGAAGATATGTTCGTAAGAAATAAATAATAAGAGTACACAAATAAGCATAAGTAAATACCAACAAATGTAGTAACAATGCAAAATATAACAAAACGATAGTAAAAGCAAGTCAACTACAACTCAGCATCCGAATCATGGTCCGAAATGCCCAACTGGCTGTTCCAATCCTCGATGAGGCGATCCCAATCTGTACATACAAGTCTCGTATCCTCAGTCGGCATCCTGTCTCTCTGTCGCAAGAACGACTGCGTACACCGTATCGCCATACTCATCCACTGTATGTAAAATAAAAATTAGCGTACATTAACAATAATAACAAAATATACATTACAATTACAAATATAATTAGATAAACTTACCGCATCGGCACATGTCCTATCCAGTGGTCTCTCCGGTCTCGGAATGATGTCGTGTACGATAAGTGGATGTGAGCACCCACCGAACCACTGCAAATAATCTGCATCACAAGTGGAGGGGTCGCGACTACGACTAAGATCGTCCAGGTGAAGTCGTCCTACTCTCGGAAATGTCCGCCAAACCGATTCCGCAAACGAAGTGTTATGCCTGACGTCCTACTTCGTTGCAGTCGCAGACCGTACTGCATGCTCGGGCGTCGGGATTTCAACCGGGATCACCTGAACGTAACCTAACTGACGTAACGTGCGATCAGGTAAATAAGGCTCTGTGATATCCCTATAACGAATAACGCCCATAAATGTAGTCATCGGCACAGCTACAGCAGGCTCGGGACCATACGACAACCACTCCACCTAAACATTTATACGTTAATAATAATAAAGTTAAAATTTAAATAAACGTGAATGATATATACATTATATTCCTGCGATGCAGTCATCTGATCTGGCCTTCTACGAATAAAAAGAAGTCGACCCTCACTCTTATCCTCGGCCCGGACGACCCACATACGCGAACGAGGATGACCACGCTCAATAATCTTCCTCTCCCGATGTGGGTGGAAAGCAGGAAAATACTCATAAATCCAAGTCTGCAGCAGTGTGAGACAACCCGTAATCCCAGAACAATCAGCACGACTCGATATACCCAGCTGTCGATACAGATATGCCAACGTCGCGGACCCCTACGAGTACGGACCAATGGTATCTGGCTCTCTCGCCTCCAGTAGATTGCGTGGTCTGACTCTGGAACGTCTCTTGTCGACAAACAAGACGCAGCCTAGCAGTAAGAAGGGGTAAGTAGTCATCTGCGTATCCTCAGTCTGTGGTGGTCGCCCCTGTCTGCAACACTCGTCCACAAAAACGGTACTAACACCACCGCCACTCCAAAATGAGCTATCACGCCCAAGACCCTCCAGGCTGACACCCAGCAACTCAGATACATATAACTTCAGCTCAGATGTCGGCGCCTACGCACTGACCATAGGACCCTCAACATGAATGTGCAGAATCTGAAAGGCGTCATGCAACATGATCGTCATCTCTCCGAGTGGCAAGTGGAAAGTGTTGGTGTCAGGCTGCCACCGCTCCACGAAAGCCAAAATCAATGACATGTCGATGCAGGAAAACATGTTGTACGACAAGTGACCCAATCCACTGTCACCGACGGTCGCCGTCATATTATCAGTCATCACCGAACGCCATGCCTGCAATGTCGTACAGGCTATGTGCCGATTATGGCACTTCAAGACCTTCCGATTCTCGCCATCCCAGATGCGTCTCGCGATGTGGCCTCCGAAACTAGGAATGACGCTGCCATCTAAAGGACCACTGGGCATAATATCTGTGACGATCCAAGAGTCGTCCTCACCCCTCTTCTTCTTCTGAGCTCGGGCGTCTGCAGTGCACAAACTCGAATCACTGGTCACAAACCGGCCACCTCTATCCTTCCTAATGACCCACTCAGCCGAAGGACCACAACGTCGCCCCCGTCCTCGACCAGACTGATGTATCGCCTCCTTCTGTGGCCCCAAGTCATACCGGTCCCCATCATCACTCTCGTCGTGACTCCTCAACTCATCTGAATCATCCTCGTCGTCGAAAGAATTCTCAGCTGTCTGACGACGACGTAACAGATCTCTCTGTCTTCTAACTGAAGTAGAAATACCACATGTACGTGGATGATGAGGACCTGACTCATCTCCTACACTACGTACCACGTGTAAGGGAATTGATTTCTCTTTTCCTCCACGGTAACCCGATGACTATTAATTCAATTTTAAAAATAAAATTTTATTAATAGATTTACTAAAATAATTAAACTAATTATTAACTTAATAATCGATTTATTTAACAATTATCACAATTAATCAAAAATCCTTTACTAAAATCGTACCCAACTAATTATTAACATAATAATCAATTTATTTAGTGTATCACAACTTTTAATCAATAATTCATTACTAAAATAATTAAACTAATTATTAACTTAATAATTGATTTATTTATTAATTATCACAATTTATAATCAATAAAGGATTTACTAAAGTAATTTAATTCATTATTAACATAATATTCAATTTATTTTTAATTTATCACAATTTATAATCAATTTAAAAAATTTAAAAAAAAATCCTGGGCGTCTACGGGAGACGCCTGCCCTACGTGGGAGGCGTTTGACGGAGACGCCTGCCCTACGTGAGAGGCGTCTCCCGAAGATGCCTATGCCAATTGTTAAGCGTCCGCGGGAGACGCCCACCCAATTTTTTTTATTTTTAAATTTAATTAAAATAAACATGGCGATTTACCGGAGCGACAACTGATTCTTTTCCTGACCTCCTAGATATTTATATGGTGAATAGAAGAGTTATATGAAAAGAAAGTTGTGTTAAAAGAGTGAAATAAAGAGTTATATAAATAGAAAGGGTAGAATGACAAAATGGTAATTTGTTGGGACGATTTAAGTAGTTTTACGGTAACGAAAAATCTTAATTCTCTCCAAAAAGAAATTCCCACTAAAATCTCCAACAGCATCATCCCCTGTTGTTGACTTCTAGAACACCCACGTCAGAGACGCCGCCCAACTCTCCCATTGGACGGCCGTCGACCAACGAAACCAACCCATCACACCCAATACAACGGCCCAGATCGTCCCATTCCTTCCTTCCCCCCCATCACCACCATTTAAGAAACCAAACTCGAACCCACCAACCAAACCCCACTTCCCCTGTTCCCCCTCCCTCACGCCTTGATTCACCAATCCAATTCCTCCCGAAATCCCATCTTTTTTGTGGGTTCTCGAGAATAGACGATCTCGAGGTCCCAAACGCCTCTCTTTCTCGTCCTCTGCTCTAATTTCCCCTGTTTCCAGCCGAAACGAAAATAAGATTCTTTTTTTTTGGTTCTTTTTAGATATAAGCTCTGGAGGTGCGCAAAAGTTCAGATTTTGTCCTTTTCAGCTTCGAAATTTGAGGTTTTTAGAGCTCAAAGAAGCTGAAAAGGTTGTTCTTTTTTGTTTTTGGATCGGGAGATCGTTAATTTTGGCAATTACGGCTTCAATAATGCCAATGGAAGATCAGTTAAGACCATCGGAGGCGGTGGTGGCAATTGAATGCGTGGCGGGGAGCTCGAAGGCGGACGAGTGGAGCGAGGAGATGCTCCAGACGGGAGACATAGTGGAGGAGATCCAAATTGGAGCGTCTCCGGCGGTCCGGTCGCCTTTCAAGAACGGCCGGAGTGGACTCCAGAGGCTCCTCAATTCCGCCTTCAAGAAAGGAGATACGTCCATTTTCGTTCGGGTAAGGAGAGGGAAGGAGGAGTTCATTGAGCTTCATGCTTGTATTGTTCCCAAGGAGTCGGGTGGCGGAAGGCGGCCGGTTTACGTTCTCCGGTCGATACATGACCCCAATTATGCCGTTGGGTTTGTGGATGGGATGGAGAATGAGTTCCTTCAACTTCAAGGTGTGTGTTTTCTTCAAAGAAAAAAATTAATTTTTAATTTTTGGTTTTTCTTTAAAATTTGTAATGGATCAAAGTAACATATGATGCTTCAGGAGAATAAATCAAGGAAAATTCTAATTGTTTTATGAAGGGAATTTAGAGGTGACCAATTGGAATTTCTCAGCTTGTCTTTCTGTTTTGTTTTGTTTTCAGTTTGGCTGGTTTTGGGAATTCTGTTTGGTTTGGTGAATCTTGGCGATTTTTGCGGAGTGCTGATCTGTTGACTTTGATATTTGACCTTTTCTTTGTCTTTTGTTTTTGGAAGGATGGCAAACAGACAAAACAATATCCTGTGCTTTGCATCTTCTTCTTGCTTAAGTTATTGGATTTCCAAAGTCATTTGTTTTCTTGGTTCATCTATTTGTTCCAAAATTGTTAAGTCTATACTAGAATTGCTAATAAAAAAAATCTAAAATGATACTATTTGTCACTGTCATGTTTAGCTCCCTGTAGCTATATATCTCCTCCATTTCTATTAATTGATTGCTGCCTGTAAGTACTAATTCTATTCGATTTTGATTCATATGATGTAATTTGACGAAGGAATAGTGATTAGTTCATGAAGAAAGCAGGTGTATTTTATTAAAAACGCTACATGTGGATTTGTTCTAACATGAAATGTCAACCAGAACAGCACTTATATATAATTTTGTTGGATACGTGAACTTTCCTTGAAAATGAAGAAAGTGTACATCAATTTCTTCTACTTGTTTTCTTCTGTTTTTCTAGAAGTCCGCTCAAATCTATATTTAAAAAATAATTGGCAAACCTATAACGCTGTGCAGCCTTATATTTTATTGTCTTCTAATTTATAAATTGAACACTTAATCCCATGTAACAACTGAGCTGGCTAGATTCATGTTTGTAAAGTATGTTCACTGGAATCTCATTTTTTATTATATTCATAAATGAATCACAAAATAATAAATATTTATCTCTTGTGCTCATCTGGGTTTGCTTTAGCTGATGTTGCTTGTTTAATGAGTAATACGTGCAACATCGTGAGGGGACATCGTGGTTCTTAGGGAGCACAACCTGTAACTTAGCTCTTGGTTCTCAATTTTAATATTTTTCCTTATTGGATAAGAATTTGCAACTTAGTGTTCTTAAATTGAGATAATCTTACTTGGGTGGGATTCTTGACTTTGTTGTTTCGAGAATACCATCTAGAATGGAGAACCTAGACATGTTCTCCACAACTCTTTTTCATCTTGGTGATTAGTTAAGTCTACTTCTGCGTATTTGATTGGAGCGTTGTCATAAATTTTATTATTACGTCTCCACTCAATACTAGATCTTGTGTTAAACTCTTACAATGTAATACGAGCCCTGCCCAACGTATCTTTGAATTTAAGCATATGTAGGCTTAAAAAAGAAACTGCTACTATATATATATGTGTGTGTGACATGTATTGGGTGTTTGGTGTAATTCATTGAAGGTTCAAGGAGCTCGAGAGTAGCTTGTGCGCTCAGCAACGCTCAGCTCCAGGACGGGTTCGTGTCGTACCCGTGGGAGAAGAAGATGTGGGAGTCACTGCCCATTCCGGGCTCGAGCTCTTTACTTTCAATGCTCATCTTTCCCAAGGCCTCCGACCCTGCCAAGAGCCGCTACAACACACTAGAGGACACGCTCGCCCGGGCTAATGCTTGGCTCAATTCATCTCAGGCGTCGGGTGTCCCCATTGTGTTCATGAACGTGCAAGCCGAAGCCATGCTTACAAAGGTAATCAATTTTCAGTTAATATAATGCTGCTGCATGAGATCGAGGTGTGGTTATATATAACCATATTTACTAATTAAGACTAATTTGGAGTGCTTTTATTTTTGAAGTTTTATCTACTCCATGTACTACTACTATATATAACTAAAACGAAGTGATCTTACTTCACTGAGGCTTATATCTTAATCCTTCCTCTTACCTATTCAAGGTTAGAAATCGGTTGAACGGGTTTTTTTTATGGCTAATGTGTAAGCCTGTCGATTCTAACTACACCACATTATGCTTACACAATTAAATGGTCGGTTGTGATGATTTATGAAGACCGAATATAAAATAAATTAGACAAGGAAACAACACAATCGTAGACAGCTTGCTGGGTATTTACAAAATTTAGCATTTTTGTAGAACTATCAATTGATACAAACACAACACTAATAGTTTTCAGGCCTACTAGTATGGATTTTCAACTCATGCGTGACGGAATTTAGGACTCATGTTTCTAAGTACAAGCTACTATTTCTCCTGAACGATTCACTGCTACGAGAGCATAATTTTGATATCATCATTAACATGTTATTGAGGAGAGACATGTTTTGTAGTAAATTCACTGACTTGGTTGTATGTATGCCTGCAGATCTCTGGAGAAACTGCTTCATCTACTGTGAACTCTGGTTCTCTTGCTGATGTTTCAAACCTTGCAAATGCGAGCTTGTACGGCTTTGAGGACTATCACGGTGTAGACATTGGTGTGATGAGGGCGGTTCGGATGTGGTACACCCCAATAGCAGGGGAGTTCCCTATAGAGATCAAACTCCTTGAGGGGGACACCAAGCTCGGGTTCGGCGTTAGCCGCACTGAGGAGGTCCTCATTCTTCTCCTCCTTTTCTTATCATTTAAGTGCACATAAACTGTCATCCCATCCCATGCAATTAAAGGATAGTAAAAAGAAGGAAAGGTAGTTAATCTCATATAATTCACCGTCATATGTTGGTTTGATTGTTTATGTTCCTTCACTGGGTCTTAATTATGTATTGGCTTTAGGAAGTATCTCATTTCTGGGTGTTTTAGTTTAATGAAGTGATTTGAAGTGTTGGTGATTGATTTCTATGTTGGTCATAAACAAGATCGAGGAATCATCCAACTTCAATATGGTCTTGGAGTTTTTCATGGCAATGGAGTAGCAAAGTAGGGGCTCATCCCATTTACAAATTATTATGTTGAAAACTCAAGTTAAAGATTAACTTTAAAAGTGCAATTTCTTACTTCCAACTCCTTCACATAGATGCTGGTAAAAAGTGTGGAACATAAGTAGGATAGGATCCAGTGTTGAATTCTCAATGACAACCATCAAAATAAAACAAATCATTGACAATTAACATTGATTTAAATTTCAAGTTCCAACTACCATAACCAGACATGATTTTTTTATTTACATGTTACATGTTTCCATTGTTCCAGGGATTCATCTACATCTCATCGGTAGCAGAGGAGGACAACAACAACCTTCCCTCGAGCCGGTCGGGCCTACGGGATCTCTACCGAGAGGCAGCAAGAGCAGCAAAGCTACTAGTAATCTCCCGAGTGTCAAACGAGAAGGTCCTCCCATGGATGGTCTCACCCTCAGGCGCCATCCGGTGCTTTGACACTGTCTCCCTCAGCCAGAAGTTGTCGTTGCACCGCCACGCCCTTCAACCGATACAGATTCACGTGCTTATGTGGGACAGGCCACTTTCAACCCCGACAACCGTCACCAGCCACCAGACCCCAAGCCTCCTTCCAACCCCAGACCAGCTACTTAGGAACATATCTTTGTCGGAAGGTAGGCTTGTCAGAGACTCGGTGGGTGAGACCTCATTTAGGTTTAGCGACTTCCCTGTGGCAAATAGTTGGCTCTGATTCTGATGGAATCCGGTGCTTTAGTACTGATATGATCGCATTAGTTGGCTTTTGAGTCTGGTTTTGCATGTCATGTGAATATATGTATATGTACTTAGTGGTGTGTTTGTCAGTCACTATGAGTGAGTTTGTCTCTCACATAATCAGTTTGTTTGTGTGTGGAGTTGGAATGAAAATAAAGCATTACCACTGGCACTTTGCAGTGGCTCTTGTAATTCACGTTATTCAAATTTCTATTCTGATAGATTTAATGTATGAGCTCCTTCTAGCCGTTCCTCTGCGTAATACATACCATTTTTGTATTCAGAACTTTAGAAATGAGATTCTTTCATGTACATGTTCTTGTGAAAACAACAATATACGTATGTATAGTAGAAGATGAAGTGATACCCTTGAAAAGATGCATTGATGTGGAAATCTGTCATCTTGTACTGTTTCATTTGATAAAATGTGTAGCTTGTATACGAGGTTCAGAGAAAACTATGCACAAGCACAATAATAAAAGTGATAACGCATAATCAAATGAGACGGTTCTTGGTAGAAACTATTGCTCATGGTTTTGGGTATCCAAATGATATTTTGCACTTTTAGTTTCTTTGGTATCCCACGTCCCATTACAACAATTTTGTAAACACCAACTACTCGTGTGAGCTGCCTGTATAAATTGTGTATGCACTAAAGACATCTTTTATGAATAATAATTACGAGATAAGAGAGAAATAGCTCACAACTCTCTCTGTCACAAAATGTGAATGCTCGAACTGCACTCCGGAGCTATCCCATCACATTACATGCATACTAACCACTCCCCTCTTACAATTAAACTACACCAACCTATATAAATTACAAGTTCTCACTGTAAGACAACCTCATTAGGAATAATACTTAACCCAATCATGGACATGACGATGAAACATGGGCTAGTCTTCCTGTTCTTTTCTATCACAATTTCCATGTTGGCTCACCCAACCATGAGCCAGACCCCAGTGTGTACCAGGACCTTTGTCGCATCCGTGGCGATTCTCCGACCGGCCCTTGCAATCTACCGTCCCACTCTCCCCACTGAGACATGCTGCGCTGCATTGCGGATGCTAGGCCAGCCATGTCTTTGCAGGCTCATTAATGGGCCGCCGGTCAACGGTGTCGACCGGACTTTGACCACGCAGCTACCGGATAAGTGCACGGCTGATTTCGACCCATGTTGATACAAACTTCTCATCTCTGTTTTGTTGCTTCCATATAGATGTATAGAATGATTCCTGACTTGGGTGGAAACTTTGTTTGCTTGATGCAGGTGACACAGGGCGGTGAGCAGATGTGTGAAGATGGAATTATGAAGCGTTTGGTTCATCGTTCATGCAGGGTGGTTATTTCTGATTCAATAAACATGTAATTGGTTTGATATCGGAGTGTGCGAGAAACTAGAAATATGTAAGTTGTTCAAATTATATTGTTCCTTGTTTGGTTTGAGGTTTGCTTACTCCATCCCACATTCACAATTATTGTAAGCAAACTAGCTAATTATTTACTGTTGATATCTCCTAACATTCCGTTGGAGATTCATTAGAGAGACAATAGGTTCAGACTGTTAGAGCTCCCATCATGATAAACAACTCTTCTGAGATCTGGGGCACTAGAATTGTAAGACTGAAACATCAGGTCAGTACAAAAAAATGCTGGCAGATATTTGAAAACCTCTCAATCTGTTATTTTTGGATAATGTATGCACACACAAGTTAAATTAACATTATCAGTGTAATCCTAGGTTACAAAATTGTGGTCATGGCCGTGGACATTATTAGAGAACTGTTGCACCATAATAAGTGAATAAATATCGACCGAATAATTCCTCTTCGTGCTATTCTGCTACAGCATTTGGCTTCATTATTCCCATAACTCTTCTCGTGTATACCTTTGTTGAAAAATTAGATAACTCAATGAAATACACTGACTACCATTGCTGGAGTGTTAGTCTGCTAGCCGATGGTTGCTGTCGTTCTCCCTGCTTGGGTTGCGATCTCACATTCAATTAGTTGAGGCATCAGGAAGTTACATCAAGATCTGCAGGATGTCAATTACTCAATCCTCATTATGGATATACATGATATCATTCTTCGATATCTGCATCTGCCCCCTGTTTGTTTTGTTAGATCTCAGACTAGGGTCTGGTTGTCCTCTCTGAGATGGAAAGGGAAACCTTTAAAGAGGATTAAGTGATTGACAGACGCATGACTTTCTTGGAAAAACTGAAATCATGGATGATTTCAATTACGTAAAAATTGCAGCAAAGGTAATAATTCGTGCAGAAGTTTTGGGAAGCTACCTTCCTTAAGGCAAATGACAAATACAAGTGAGCTGCTTCCCATTCATCTGGTGATAATGTGCCTGTAATAAAACTTGTCAAGTTTGGAATGGCAAATGGGCTGCACTAGTACATGCCACTTACTTAGGATAGATATAAAAAAAATCCAAAAAAACTTACTAAGGTCTTGGTTTCCATCTCCCAGTGCTCCAAGCCTTCGCATAAGCTCTACATATTCTGGCCTTTTCAAGTACTCACCAACAAATTCATGGGAGTTCTTGGCAAAAATCAACTCCAAGTCATACTACAAGTTGCATCCACAATAAGCACAAAAGAGAGAGAGAGAGAGAGAGAGAGAGAGAGAGAGAGAAGTACTATAAAATTGAACAAAAAACTTAGGTTGCTAAAAAAAGGTCAAGAATAACTATACCTCTTCAGCTAATGATTTGAAAACACGAAATGGAACGATCCACTCAGGGCAGTCAACAGCATCCTGCAACGTATCCGAGAGAATCCTTAGAACAAAAAAAACCCATTTTGTTCTATCAAAATTTTACTTTTTTTTGCCATGATCATGGATGGTAAGTACAATACAGACAACAATAGGCATCTACAACTTAAACAATGAGTAGTCGGAGATGTAAAACATAACATGAGTAGGCAATAGCATCGCTTACAAAACACTGACATCATAAACTTATATAATTAATCCAAGGCACTCATAACCTGTGTTTCAGGAATATAATTGTGCATCAACTTTAATATATTTAATGCAAATACACAAAGAACATTGCACATACAAGATTCAGTACTATAAGATAAATGTTTTTCCTCTCACACAGAGATCAGAAGACTATAAGTTGGAGCAGAAGTCCATACAGTTTTAAAAATACAGTGAAAATCGTCCAGTATTTATCATCCTATAGTAATCGGGTATGACTTGTTCTTGTGTGCTCATGTACGCAATTAGTTATCGTGTCTCTATCGTGTTAGACTCTTAAATCAGTATCTGACCCATTTATCAACCATGTTACAACCTTATAGACATTTATTAATCGTGTAAAAAATTTCTAATCCAAATTCGCTAACTTTGTGTTTCGTGTAAAATTGACTATGTGGCGGTATTTGGGTACAATAGACCTTAATAATTCACTGGGTAATTCCAAAAATAACTTGTATATGTAATTAAAAAAACACAGAGGAAGTATTTAAGTAACACAACACTTTTTACCTCTAAATGGAAGTTGTACTTGATCCCAAACGGCCTTGATGATTTAAATTTCTGAAATAGAAAGGTAAAGTCATATTTAGTTGATTCTACTGCCGAGTAACAAGTGCACAAGATTTTGTACTACGTCATCAAGAAAGATATAGAGAGAAAATGATCACTTTCTGAGCATGTTCCTCATTGAAACATATCCAATAGACACTGTTTCCGAATTTCAGACCCTCAGCTGCACATACACAAAATGATTCAGTCTATTGAGAACATGTGCAAATACTATTGATATTTCAAGCAGGAAGAGCACAATAGATGTTTCCACAAATTATTTGCAGAAAAAAAAGAGAAAAGAAAAGTGTTGTAGGACAAAAACCATATCAAGGCGAAAAGGACATTAACTGAAGGATATGGTTGAACAGAAGGAAAAGTGAAAAACTATATTTGTTTTCTGCTGAGGTAAGTTTAGAATCTTTCTTAGAAATGATACAAACCGAAGTTTTGCGATACTCAAATTAGTAAACTAAAATTATTTTGGCAAACATTCCATGCAAGGTGTATATTCAATAAAATAACAAAAATATCTAAATCTTCTGATGAAGGAATTAGCCATATCCATTTGTATAATACCCACCACAACATCCAAAGCATGTGTTCGTTACTAATAATGCTACCTCCAATCACTGAGCTCTCTCCACCTAATGTTTTGGCAAAAGTGGTTTCAAAATAGTCTCCCCCTTCTCCCAAAAAAAGGATTTTCAGACACCAGGGAGGACATCCTAGATCAATTTTTAGTGATATATGATATGAGACACCATGGATAATAAGTTTGCTTGTCCTATCTAATATCTTATTTACAGGAGATACTGTACATTGTATAAAACCATGTATGGACCAACAGCAGAGGGTTTTACTCATCAAATTGAGTGCATCTCATATGAGATATGCTCATATGCTCTGTGTAATTTTGCTTTGACTAGAAGAACACAAAGAAGGTAAATGGAGAGACATAAAATCATGAGGTTCTAGCAAACATATCAATAAATACCTTCTCTGAGTTTCTTCACAATGACATTTGCATCAGGTATAGTTCCAATGAAATAGCCTCCAGGACGAAGTAGCGCAGATATATTGGCTAATGCTCTACTTGCTCGAGTCTCAGTTGACCATGAGTAATGCAGTGCAAACTATAAGACGGTAGAATAGTATTGTCATGATTACTAAATTTGGAAGGACATAAGAGATTGAGGATGATCTTATCTGAAGGCTGACAAAAAAATCTCTTAGAAACATTACTTGAGATGTTTTTTTTAGCAGTAATGTTACTTTAGATGTTTTCTATTGTTGGTTTTAAGCAAGAAAAGTAAATTGCAACATAAATACATATCACAACCACATTGAAGAAGCACAAGAGCATTTCAACTTTTCAATCATAGAAACATACTGACCTGACAGCTACATATGTCGAATGGTGCATCATCTTTCAGAACTTCATCGAGGGGAATCTGATTCATAAGTTGTAGACAATCAAAAATTTAAAATTTTGAATTAAATATTTAGGTAAAATCACAAACATCTTGATCAATAATCCCTGCTGAAATAACACATTAAATTTCTCCCCACAGCAATTATTGTACACTAATCTTAATATCTTAAAATAAACATGACTTTCGATGTTGTCAGATCTCATCTAAACAAGTAAATTTTTGATAACTAATTAAATTTACCTCAAAACAATCTCCACAAAGAAGACGTGCTGGAAAAGTGAACTTTTTTCTCCTTGGATTTTGATCTGCGTCACCATTATACCGAGTCCTACAGTCTTCTATCTGATAGGGCACGAAGGAAGTAATAATTATAAGAACAATCAATAGGGATCCTGTTCTACAAGGCCAGTAAGAAATTCAAAATAGAAATACTTCAAAAAAGGAAGTCACTTGTAATTATAAAACATTAGAAACCCATTCTAACAAGGAGTATGAATCTAAATATTGTTTGAGAACAAATGAAACAACAGTAAATGATTATCAACTGATAACAGTAGAAACGCAGCCAAGACCAAGTCATCACTATCACACTTAATAAAGTAACGTCGCACATAATAAGTTTTGCATGAGTTGTTTCTTTGGCGAAGGATTGTCAGGCAAATTCTTATTAAAAAACCATACTCCAGCTGAAGCATCCTGATTCCTGATATTAAATATTAGCTGCATATGTGTGATCAGTCTGAATCTAATGTGCATTTTCAGGCATCTAAATCTAGCACCAGGCTTTGAACATTAAATTGTACGACTCCTGGCTTCCTGCTCTTTCTCCATCACAAATCGTTCAACGCCATCTAACATTAGCATGTGTTTTTACTTTTTACCAGTTTTAGCTGTACATGCATTTTAAGGAAGACATGCTGGGAAAATATTCTGCAACATGGATTTTAATCTCGAAATGGTTAACATCTAATTTCACCAGTTCTTAGTTGATCACCATCTGCATGAAAATGTGAACATCTTTTTTTATTTTTCTTTGGTATAGTCCTCGTGAAAAGTGTGAACATCTGAATGATATAATATTATATTCTGCTAAGTTGAGCAAACATTGATATGATTTTTTGGGCATCCCATCCTTTTGGCATTTTGTTTCTGAGTCTTAAAGCTCTCTCAAGGGCAGATAGTCAAAAGTTCATGCTCAACAAAACTATAGGTTTGTTCAAACTTATGGAAGGGAATGCTACAAAAAATAATTGGATAATAACACAATCTACCAATCTTTTATTTGGATATTGTCAGTTACTAACTTAACTAACACGATATACAAATAATCAAAGAAAACAAAAAACTAACTCATTATACTGCCAAAATCTGTTACAAGCTTGGCAACATGTGGACTGCTTAAAAGCTGACCACTTATGTGGAAAAAAATGCAGATTATGCCTGGAAGTCCCAGAAAGGTTAACCATTGGCAAAAATAAGTAAACACGTTACATCATAGTAAAACCTAAACAGCATAGTTACTCTCTTCAGTTAATAAATTTACAAGAATAGGTTTTCAAGTTGTGTAAACTACCTAGGGAGAATAAATGTCTTAATATGAGATACTGGCCCTAGCAAAACTTCACTCACCGAGCCTTCTGCTATGTCGATACCAACATAGTATCCAACTTTGGCTTTATCCCATTTGATAAGATCACCACCCTAAAGAAAAAGGAACAATGAAGCCGTGATGGAATAGGAAAGATATTACTACCGATGAAAGAAAAACCCAAGAAGGAATCTTCAACTGACCTTCCCACAAGCTAGATCAAGGACAGCATCCCCCCTTCGAGCATACAACTGAATCAGAACACTTTTTATCTATCGAATGTCAAACAAGTAACGTTAAAACAAAATAGTATATACTCTACACTAACTCGAAAGCCTAAATCTGTTCTCTTAACATCAAAGCAAAAACTTAAACAGGTTCCCTCGTTAAGTGGACAGTTAACAGCAATATGGTTTTTTCACTGAGAACATGATCATCAATAGAACATACTTGCTACAAACTCAATAAAACAAATACCAAGCATGGAAGATATTCTTGGTGTGAAAATACACTAAAACTCCCTTCAACAAGATGCTCGATCCTACTAAGTACTAAGCAAGTTCTTGGCATGTAAAGCAACTATTATCGATTTATCTCCAGAATCTTTACAAGCTACTCCTTTGGGTACAATGTACAACTTTTAGAGAGAAAAACTTAGTAGCAAAAACTACAACATGATCGAAGCATGTTGGACCACCATATCTCAGGTCTTGGGACACAAACATGAATGAACTAGACTACAACCAAAACGTGTGTAAACACAAATGCATACGATTACACAGGTAATGCAACATTCCACAATTCCTTCCCTACTTAACTGCTCTACAATCATTTCCAGGATTCGAAGTTCAACCACCAGCCGAAATTCCTTCAAATCACATGTAGAGACAGACTAAGCCGACAATTGCATTGTTGAGCTTCTTGAGGTGAACGATCGGACTCACCTCGCGCTCCCTTCAACAAGATGTTCAATCCTAATAAGTACTAAGCAAGTTCTTCACATGTAAAGCAACTATTATCGATTTATCTCCAGAATCATTAAAAGCCACTCCTTTGAGTACAAAGAATAACTTTTTAGAGATAGAACTTAGTAGCAAAAACTACAATGCAATCCAAGCGAAGTAGAGGAAAAGAGGAAACCGACTACAACTAAAATGCATAACATTCCTCGATTTCTTCTCTGGATTCATAATTCAACCACATAACCACCAGCCGAAACTCATTCAAATCACACGTAGACACAGACTAAGCCGACAAACGAAATAATCTCACCCAATTGTTGAGTTTCTTGAGGTGAATGATCGGACTGGCCTCACGCTCCTCCAGCGTCTGGTTCGTCCTAGCACTGTAATGCGCCGCCACACTCCACGCCGTACTCCTGACGTTCCTCTCGTACTCCAAATCCTCCTCTTCAAAACCAAAACCACAACACTATAACTCGAATTTCACAATCCAAAACAAACGGAAGCAGATTCCGGGAATTTTTTTTTACCGTCGGAGCTCCTCCGTTGCTTGGATCGCGGCGGGGCGATCGACGCCGACGACGAGTCCTCGTATCCTCTCTTCATGGTTGTGGTGAAGATTTAGGGTTTGGATTTGGATTTGGGGGGAAATTAGGGTTTTATTTTGGTGGGGTTCGCCGGAAAAGGTGAGAGGGAGATTTTCGTCGAAGGGGAAAAGGTAGGTGGAGTCGACTGTCGTCGAAGTTGTTAGACGGATGTGATGGTAATTACAGGTGGTTTTATACGGGTCGGATCCAACCCGGTAGTAACCGTTTAACAGGGTGCGTTTGCTCTCATCCGATTCCACCTTCGAACTCTAGGGTCCGTTTCGGTACCCGGCGTAATGGTGAGTAAAATTCGGTCCGACCCGAATTTTTAGACCGAACCTTAACCGGACCGAACTGAATATTTTCAGTCCGGTCTTCGGTTCGCCACGTTCCCAAATTTAGGTTCGATCCAGTCCAGTCTAAAACTCGGACCGAAACCCGAATATTCACCCAAATCCCTAACATACTAACAGACGACTTCACCCAAACCCTCTTCACACATTACTCCTCTTCTCCAAAATCCCTAACATACTCATGTTGGATCCCGACCGTCGTAGACTCCACCGTCGAGTCAACCGTACTCTGATCTCCCTTCCTATTTCCGTCCACAGTCCGAGACCCTACCCTCGACGAGTCCACAGAGCCCTACACCGTCGAGTCTACCGTACTCCGGCCTCCCTTCTGATTTCCGACCGAGCAGGTGCATATGTGTGTTTATTGCGATCTATACGATGATCAATGTTTTTCCCCTTTTGTGATTGTCTCAAAATGGATTTTCTGAGATTGTCTCAAAATTTTGACTTTTATGTATTTGATTGAACTCAATGCTTGTTCGGACGGGATTGAGGTGTTGTGAATTGCTTTAGGTGAGTGAGAGAGATGCATTATTACCTGGTAGTATTCTTTTTGTTTAATTTTGTACATTCATGTTAACTGTTAAATGTAGCAATTATATTTATTGTCATAATGCTATTCATGTTTTTCATTTTGGACTTTTAAGTTCTTTGATTGTGATGGAGGTATATTCTATCTGCCATGTTCAGGTTTTCAATTGCTACAAGAAACGAAATTACAAAGTAAGAACAAAATTAGAATCAAAGATGGGCAACGGACTGGTCAAAAAGATGTGTTGTTTTCTATTTGGGTGATGGATGTTTGGGTGTCAAGATGGCGTTTTAATTTCCAGGTGTCGTATAATATGACTTTGGCAATAATGACTTGAGTTGAATTTTGATTTTAGTGCACAATAGAAACTGTTGGTTGCTTCCTTTTCCGGTGTTTCCAGTTCACCCAAAAATTTTGAATGCTTTGTTATGCATGTACATGGCTGTTAGGTGTATATGGCATATTAAAAATTTCACAATGAATTGGGTTTATGTGTTGCAGGCTTTGGAACTGGATTTTCGATATTCAATTGAATTGTTAGCAATGACATCAACTAAATCTTTCGACGAATGTATGGACTGAATTTTTTTATGTGTGTACTGAAATTGGAATCAATTGACGAATGTGTGTACCCATCTTAATTTAAAGTGATTTTATCTCATTTCAGATGGTGAGCTCTCAACAATCAACAGAAACAAATGATGGTCCCAGTCAAAATTCCTCAGATGCATTGCTCCCAGTTAGAAAACGAAAAGAATGTTGGAATTACTGTACAAAGTCAGATGCTGATCAAACTAAGAGAATGACACTCTATTGGGGACACTTCGGGGAGTACAAGGAGACAAATCAACTAAGGGCTGAATGCATGTACTGTAAGGACAACTTTTGCTTGTGATCCCATTTTGAATGGTTCTAAAAATGTGAAAAATCATTGGGACAAGTACCCTGCAAATCCCAAGAATAAAGTAATTGGAAAACAAACAGAATTAGTTCTTCAAACTTCACAAGAGGACGAGAAGCAGGGAACAGTAATGACTTATAATTTTGTTGCAGTTGAAGTTTGTAAAGCACTTACTTACATGATTATTGTGGATGAGTTGCCATTTAGGTTTGCTCAGAGTGATGTAGCTTGTCCTCGTTTTCATGTGCCCTCTCGTTTTACGGTTGCTCATGATAGTTACCAACTTTATTTGAATGAGAAAACCAAACTTAAAATAGTTGTTCTTGCACCCATCTTTACAGATTGCGATTAATGGTGTTTGTTAACTTGAAGGTTGTGAAGTTGTGATGGTTGTGATTTGCGAACTAGTGATTGTTAACTTACAGGTTGTGAGTCTTGTGACTTTGTGAAGTTGTGATTGATGGTTATGAACTTCTAATTGTTAACTTAGAGATTGTGAACTTGTGATTGAAATTCAAGAAAAAACTTTTGGAAAATAAAAAAGGTCAAACCACCCAAAAAACCTAATGAAATTCGTTCCAAAAAGGTTCAATCTGGTTTGGAACCGGATCGAAGCGGTTCTGTGGGATCTTGAGCCTAATCCTATCCTAATTGAGTTTTGATGTGTTTAGGTGGTGATTAGAGGGAGATGGAGATGGACGGTTGGGATTGGAAGTTGATGGATGGAGGGTGGAGATGGAGTGGAGATGGATGAAGGGATGTGATGAATTGATTTTGGATGGATGGTTGAGATTGAAGGTTGGGGAGATATTTATTGGTGGAACTCTCTCTCCCTCTCATTCTCTCACGTCTCTCTCACTCTCGTCTCTCTCTCTCTACCTCAGTGGTGCGCCGGCGTGGAAGGTGGAGCTCCGGTGAGGCGGAGGTGGTGGTCGGACGTTGGTTTAGCTCGTGGAGGTGAGTGTGTGTCCTTAAACCTTTTCGCTTCTTGGTTCCCCCCTACCTTGACCTAACTCGTGGTTGTGGTCGTGGTGGTAGAGGTTGGTGGAGGTGTTGGAGTGCTCGAGTGTGTCGAGAAGAGGTGTTCGTGGTTTAGTCGCGGAGATCGTCGACGGATCGTGATTTTGTGAGGCGTGCTCGTGGAGACGTCGTCGTGGTTCTTCAAAGGTTTCTTCAAACCTTCCGATATGTCAAGCTCGCTCACTTAAGTAGTGTGAGTATTTGGAAGTCGACGGTAGGCCTTCCGGCTCGTCGCAAGTAAACGTGCAGCAGATTTCACTGCCTGATCGGTTGACCGGTTGGTGCAAACGGTCGACCGTTCGTGAAGAGAATTCAGGTTCTGCCTCACATCGGTCGAACGATGCCCCAGACGCGGTCGACCGATTGTGCGTGGGAGGCAAGCCTGGTGAATTTCGGTCGAACGAGACCCCTTTGCCGTTCGACCGTGTGCACTGTCATAGGTCGGTTGGGGGCGTTGACCATCCAAATGGTCGACCGCTTGATGACTTTGGGTCGACCGTGACTTAAGTGAGAATAGTGGTCGGTTCGACCGAAGGTGGTTTCGGTGGACCGGACTTGTTGCTGAGCGTGGGGGAACGCTCTGGTGGAATTCGGTCGACCGAGAGTGCTCGGGCGTTCGACCGGATTCGTGGTGCGAGTGAGGGATCATTCCCTGGTGGGATTCGGTCGACCGAGAGTGCTCAAGGGTTCGACCGAATTCGTTGTGGAGTTGAGGGATTTTGTCCCTGGTGACTTTCGGTCGAACGGGGCCCCTTTGTCGTTCGACCGATTGGTCGTTTTGTTCGTTGAACCTGGGAGTTGACCATCTAAACGGTCGACCGTCCATTGACTTTGGTTCGACCGAACGAGGGCAGTTGGTGGGAATCGGTCGACCGAGGGAGTGCCAGTCGAGGCGATTGCCATGTGTTTTCGTGATTCGGTCGACCGGGACTTTTGGTTCGGTCGACCGTTTGTGTCCAGTTTTGCACTATGGAGGTGCGGTTGTTGTGGTCGTCCATATGGGCGAGTTGTGGTGCCGATGTTCTTCCGGCGAGTGTGCTACGGTGCACGAGTGTTGCGGTGGTTGGTTGAAAAAGACCTGGAGCCCCGTAACTGTGTGAGAGCTTGGGTTGGCTGAAAAAGGCCTGGAGCCCAGCTTAGAATGTGGTGTTGTAGTGGTTAGTTGAAAAAGACCTAGAGCCTTTGGACGTATGGGTTGGTTGAAAAAGACCTGGAGCCCTTGGTCGTGTCGTGGTAGCTGCGATTGTTTTAAAAAGACTTGGAGCCCAGCTTGGCGACGAGTGTGTGTTGCGGTGGTTGGGTGGAAAAGCCCTGGAGCCCGGTGACTATGGTGTGTGTTGTGGTTGGGTGAAAAAACCCTGGAGCCCAGGCTGTTGAGATGTTTTTCTTGTTTAGTAGAATTGCATGCTAGGGTGTCTTTCATTTCATGCATTGTAGAGTTTGACATGCAGGGTTTTCTTCTGAAAACTCAGACATTGTTGCATGTTTACTTTCAGGTCGTGACCGGCGATAGGGGGTGGTGACCGAGGAGAGGAGCACCGCTACCGGATTCAGCTTTCTCTCAGTTGAGGTCTGGTGATTACTGTATTCGTTGTATAACCTCAACGCAAGAAACACATTCTACAACAAAATGTGACAGTGATGGTGGGATTTTGTGTTGAAATTTGCGTTGAAGTGGAAGCTGATGGGAGCTGGTAGTGAGGCGTTGATGGGTATGATGGATTGCTGCCCAGTGCAGTGGACTGCTTCCTAACTTTTTACCACCTAACGCAACGTTGGAACTACCACCGACAACGCAAACAGCTCTCAAACGATGCATAGGCAGAAGTTGGTTGCGTTGGTTTCGTCAACTCCTCAAGAGTCATGCAAGATTCATACCGCATGATAACTTACAAGTTCCTTTGGGTTGTGTTTAGATACGTCACTTCAACTTGAAAATTCACTTGAAGATAGAATATCAAAGTATTGCATTTGTAAATATTATCTTTGGGTGGCATTGTGTTGGACTTTGCAAATCTACAATTTGAAATTTCATATGTATACAAATTTGTCAAAAATCAAATTTCATGGTGAGGTGAAAATTTGAAATTCCATGCAATTAAGTTATTTTAAAATTTGTCAATCAGCTTAATATGAAATATTGATGTTATGTTTTGAATATGATTTTATACACATTAAAAATGTGATTTTATGTTTTGGATATTTCATCATTGGAAAACTAATAAAATGCTATATGATTTTTTAGTTGTCATTTTAAATCAATATGCTTATCCAACATAGTAAATACACATCACATAATATTTAAATTTCAAGATTTGTAAATCCCGTCAAATGTAAATTCCAGAAAACTTGCCAATACCACATCCTACGTTGTGTTTGCATGCATCGTGTAACCCTAGAATTTCAGTTGAAGACAGAATATCAAAGTGTCGTATTTGAAAATATCTTGTTTGGTTGACAAATGTGCTGAAATATTAAATTTTTCGTGGAATTTTGAAATTTAACATCGATACAAAATTTGTCGAAGGAATTCGAAATTCCAGCAACGTATTTTAACTTTAGTCATTCAAATTAATAAAAAATATTAATGTCATGTTCAAAATATGATTTTATGCATGACGGTATATGGTTTCTATTCTTGGATATAATTTCAAATTGGGAAACTTATAAGATATCATATAAGTTTTTAGTTGTCATTTTTAAGTAGAATTCCAAAGGTTTCTTGGATGATTCACATTCCTTAACCCCCAATAGTTTATGTAGGTTTTACTCTTATTTATGTGGTGTAATTTCATTTATTTTGGTTGTAACTCCTACTACATCCTCACCCTATATATAGGGGATTATTGTACATGTTTGATCACAAGACAAGAGAAGAAATACATACCTCTCTCCCTCCCTCGATCTTTTATCTTTGGTTTGCTTTGTTTCACAACACGTTATCAGCACGAAGGTTCTACCGCTAACACTATAACATTTGGTGTCACTCAAGCCTCAAGGTAACAAATCCGTGTGTTTGATTTGCATGGTCATATACATAATCTCTCTCGTTGACTTGTCAAAAATTATTTGTTTTTATCATAGCAAAAAGAGGTTAGAAAGGTGATTCTATTTTTGCATGATTAATAAAAAAATCATGTTCAATCAATTGAGAGATTTACATGTACATGAAATAATAATAATAATAATAAGCATTTTGGTTATGTGACCACTTACTCATCCATATGAATTTACTTGATTTATAAGATCTTTAGTGACGTGATCTTGTATATATCTTTCTCAATGGAGGGGAACCATTATTTAGTTCTTGATCTAAATAAAAAAAATCACATTGGAAGCATAGATACGTTCTATATCTTATCTGTAATGCAAAAAAATGCAAATTAATATATTCACAACATCTTTAATGCTTGAAAATCCTTGTGCAAACTCTCGTTGAGCTCCTGGATACATATCATTGTAGTTTACTTTTCCTTTTTGCTTTCAATATTTAATCTAGCTTATTACTGTTTTCGGCGGTTCACATCTCGATACATCTCATTGTAGTTACTTACATGGCAAACCTTACCAAGCTTGAATTTGCTGCCCTTGATATCTCGGGGAAAAATTATCTCCCTTGGACTCTCGATGCAGAGATCCATCTTACGGCAAATAATCTTGGAGAAACAATTAAAGATGAAAATAAGGCCTCCCCGCAGGAGCGTGCCAAAGCAATGATTTTTCTCCGGCATCATCTCCATGAGGGATTAAAAGCCGAATATCTAACAGTGAAAGATCCGTTAGAGTTATGGAAAAACTTGAAAGAAAGGTATGACCACCAAAAACAAGTGATTCTCCCAAAAGCTCGCTACGAGTGGATTCATTTGCGATTACAAGATTTTAAATCTGTAAGCGAGTATAATTCTGCTATGTTCCGAATCTCATCTGAACTTAAATTATGTGGAGAAATAATTACTGATAATGATATGTTAGAGAAAACATTCTCCACATTCCATGCCTCGAATATGCTCCTGCAGCAGCAATATCGAGAACGTGGTTTTAAGAAATATTCGGAACTATTATCATGTCTTCTTGTTGCCGAGCAAAATAATGAACTTTTGATGAAAAATCATCAAGCTCGACCCACTGGTTCCACTCCATTCCCTGAAGTGAATGAGACTAATCACAAACACAAACGCGACCCATTCCCTGAAGCGAATGTGGCATCCTACAATCGTAAACGTGGACGTGGTCGTGGTCGCACATACGGACGCGGGCAACATCAAGGACGTGGTCATGGACGTGGCCGTAGCCATCGTGGTGGTCATGATGTCAATGCAAATAATGATGGAAGAAATGCTAGAGGAAATCAAGTGCAAAATCCTCCAAAGAAATATGAGAATGCTTGCTACAAATGCGGCATGACAAATCATTGGTCGCGTATATGTCGTACGCCCAAGCACCTTGTTGATCTTTATCAAGCATCACTCAAGAAAAAAGAAGGTGCCGAAATGAACTTGGTTGAAAACAACCAAGATGGAATGATCATGGACACTCATTTAGATATTTCGGATTTTCTTTTAAATGATGGCAATATCGATGTTTTTGTCAATGATGGAAATGTCCATCAAAATGCTTAGTTTGGTTTTCCTACATCCTATTTTTTGTTTTTCAAAAAAAATGTAAGACTTGTGTCTTTATAATATAATATTTGCTTTTGTTTTTCCTTAAAAATTTATACTATAGTATTATGATACTATATATACAAAAAGATAATTTTTGCTCTATTCCCTTTTTTTAGGACAAATACATGGTTGATACTATCATGAGTGATGAAGATCAATGTCTAGTAGATAGTGGAACAACAAATACGATTTTGAAAAATACAACCTTCTTTTCCGAATTATATTTATCGAAGACAAGTGTTAACACAATTTCTGGCACTAGTAATTTGATTGAAGGCTCCGGAAGAGCTTGTATTTTGTTGCCCAATGGCACGAAATTACAAATAAGTGATGCTTTATATTCTAGTAGATCCAGAAGAAATCTACTAAGTTTCAAGGATATACGTCGTAATGACTATCATCTTGAAACTATGAATCAAAATAATGATGAATACCTTCACATTATCTCCATCGTGAATGGTAACAAAATCATTTTAGAAAGGATGAAAGCCTTTTCATCAGGATTATATTGCACTTATATCACCCCTTTGGAATCAAATATGGTCACTAACCGGAAGTTAGTTAATCAAGTGCATTATAAACTTTGGCATGATAGATTGGGACACCCCGGTGATATAATGATGCAAAAAATTATTGAAAATTCAAATGGTCATTCCCTGAAGGATATGAAAATTATATCATCAAAAGAGCTTTCATGTGCAGCATGCTCTCTTGGAAAACTGATAATCCGACCGTCCACAAGCAAAATTAAAGATGAATCTCCTTTATTTTTAGAGAGAATTCAAGGTGATATTTGTGGACCCATTGCCCCTCCATGTGGACCATTTCGATATTTTATGGTGTTGATAGATGCATCCACCCGATGGTCACATGTTAGTCTCTTGTCAACTAGAAATGTTGCATTTGCTAGACTTCTAGCAGAATTGATAAAATTAAGGGCGCATTTTCCTGATTATCCAATTAAGAAAATCCGATTGGACAATGCAGGAGAATTTACGTCTCAAATATTTAATGACTACTGCATGTCAATTGGTATTACCATTGAGCATACGGTTGCTCATGTCCATACACAAAATGGTCTAGCTGAATATCTAATTAAGAGATTGCAACTAATTGCAAGACCATTACTTATGAATTCAAAATTACCACAATCTCTTTGGGGTCATGTCATTTTACATGTTGCGGAACTTATCAGAATAAGACCGACAGCTTATCATAATATTCCCCTTTACAGCTGGTCTCTGGTAGAGAACCAAATTTATCCCATTTAAAAATATTTGGTTGTGGTTTATGTCCCAATAACCCCACCACAACGTACAAAGATGAGACCTCAAAAAAGATTGGGAATTTACATCGGTTTTGAGTCTCCATCAATTATTAAATATTTGGAGCCATTAATTGGTGATATTTTTACAGCACGCTTTGCTGATTGTAATTTTGATGAAAAAGTATTCCCAATCTTAGGGGGAGAAAAAACAGAAGATGGAAAAATCTGAAATTACTTGAAATGCATCTTCATTGTCCCATCTTGATCCCCGTACAAACCAATGTGAACAAGAAGTTCAAAAGATTATTCATTTGCAAAGAATTGCAAACGAATTACCAGATGCATTTACAGATGCAAAGAAAGATACAAAATCACATATACATGCTGAAAATGCACCAGCAAAAGTTGATATTCCTAAGTTGTCAAATGAGTTAAATATCCACCGAAAACGTGGACGACCAATTGGGTCAAAAGACATAAAACCAAGAAAAAGGAAAGAGAAAAGCGTAGCACCTGAAGATGTTACTGCTAATATTATCCATACCCCTGAAGAGGTAGTGAAAGAACAAAATGACAACAAAGACCAACGAGAGACCGAAGTGTCTAAAAATGAAAATGCAGATGAGATCTCAATAAATTATGTGCACAATCAGAAAAGATGGAATCGAGACGAAACCATCGTTGATGAATTTTTTTCATATGCTATAGCAAATTAAGTAATGAATGTTGAATATTGTGAGCCAAAATCTATTGAAGAATGTCGACAAAGAAATGATTGGCCACAATGGAAAAATGCAATACAAGCAGAATTACATTCGCTTGAAAACATAATGTTTTTGGACCTGTGGTGCTTACACCCAATGACATAAAACCTGTGGGGTTCAAATGGGTGTTCTCGATAAAGAGAAATGAGAAAAATGAGATTGTAAGATATAAAGCCCGACTTGTGGCTCAAGGTTTCACCCAAATACCCGGTGTTGATTATGAAGAAACGTATTCACCTGTAGTGGATGCGACAACACTAAGATTTCTTATCAGTCTCACAGTCATAAATAGACTTCAAATGCAACTCATGGATGTGGTTACTGCTTATCTATATGGGTCATTAGATAGAAACATCTATATGAAAGTCCCTGAAGGACTAAAACTACGAGAGACTTGTACTTCCAAACCGCGAGGGTTGTACTCCATACAACTAAAAGATCCTTATATTTATTAAAGCAATCTGGACGAATGTGGTACAATCGTCTAAGCAAAAGTCTTCTGAGCAAAGGATTCAAAAATGACCCCATATGTCCATGTGTTTTCATTAAAAGGTCTTCATCTGGTTTTACGATTATAGCTGTATATGTTGATGATTTAAATATTATTGGGACACCAAAGGATATTGAGATTACACCTCAATACTTGAAAACTGAATTTGAGATGAAATACCTTGGTGTAACAAAATTTTACCTCGGCCTGCAGATCGAGCACTTTCCGAGTGGAATTTTTATTCACCAAGCAAATTATATAGAGAAGATGTTAAAACGCTTTAATATGGATAAAGCTCATCCATTGAGTTCACCAATGGTCGTTCGATCACTTATAAGTGAAAAAGATCATTTTCGTCCCCGAGAAAAGGGTGACAAAGTCCTCGGTCCTGAAGTACCGTATCTAAGTGCTATTGGAGCTTTAGCGTATCTTGCTAATAATACACGACCTGATATAAGTTTTGCTGTGAACCTTCTAGCAAGATACAGCTCTGAGCCAACATATAGGCATTGGAAAGGAATCAAGCATGTATTCCGCTACCTTAGTGGGACACGTGATATGAGGTTATTTTATAGAAAGGACTCGAAGTCCGAACTTATTGGATATTCAGATGCTGGATATTTATCAGACCCCCACAAAGCAAAATCACAAACAGGATACGTGTTCACGTATGGTGGCACCGCCATTTCATGGCGATCAACAAAACAGACCCTGACGACAACATCTTCAAATCAAGCAGAACTGATTGCATTATATGAAGCTAGTCAAGAATGTGTATGGTTGAGATTAGTAATCCAACACATACAAAAGGAATGTGGTCTTGAAGGAATAAAGGACAAGCCAACATTGCTATATGAAGATAATAGCGCATGCATTGCCCAAATAAAGGAAGGTTATATCAAGGAGACAAGACAAAGCACATTTCACCAAAGTTCTTCTCGACGCATGATTTACAAAAGAATGAAGAGATAGATGTCTGTCAAATCAGATCATGCGAGAATCTTGCAGATTTATTCACAAAGGCGTTGCCTACTAAAGTCTTTGAGGGGCTTGTTCACAAGATTGGTGTTCGTCGTTTGAAGAATGTTTGCTAAAGTCAGGGGGAGCATTATACGCGCTGCACTCTTTTTCCCTTGACCAGGTTTTTATCCCACTGAGTTTTTCTTGGTAAGGTTTTAACGAGGCAGCATCCCTAGCGTATAAAGGTGATCATCCAAGGGGGAGTGTTGAGAATTCCAAAGGTTTCTTGGATGATTCACCTTCCTTAACCCCCAATAGTTTATGTAGGTTTTACTCTTATTTATGTGGTGTAATTCCATTTATTTTGGTTGTAACTCCTACTACATCCTCACCCTATATATAGGGGATTATTGTACATGTTTGGTCACAAGAAAATAAAAGAAATACATACCTCTCTCCCTCCCTCGATCTTTTATCTTTGGTTTGCTTTGTTTCACAACAGTAACATATTTATCTAAACATAGTAAATACAAATTACATCATTTATAAAATCCAAAGATCCCTAGATTCCATCGATTGCAAATTCTACGGAACTTACAACTTGTTCCGGAGCTTCATCGTAGAAGTTATTGGGTAAGGTACATTTTCCATGTGCCCAACAACTAGTAGGGCTTGCGTACTTACAAATAATTAAAGACTAAAAACATAGAACAAACACCAGTATTCATATCTACCTCTTATTCTCTTGTCCCACACTTTTCCCAACTCACGAGCTCTCACATTCACACTCTAATAATCCATTCACAACTTATTTTGCAAGTTCAAATTCTAAAACAGGTGCTCAAGGTTACGGTGTGTGATTCAACCTCATCATTCACAAGGGTTGTAATTGATTTTGGACAGAAGCCAACTCCTAGGTTATGAGAGGAGATTAAGCTCGGTGGAGATATTTGTGAGATTTGTTTTAATAGAAAGATCATAAACTAAAACAAGGATAGCATAGTGTAATACTTGAGCAAGACTCAAGGACAATACTAGGTCAACAAAACTAGGTCGAACATGTAGACATCACGCCTTATCAATTGTATTTGCTTTGGCTAGTTTTTTATTTGAGTATCAATGTTTGTCAATGTTTTAACGAGCATAATCTTGTGATTTAGGAGAACAAATAAATCTCTTCCACACCTGATTTACAAATGAGGTGGAGAAATGTATTTATAGGATAATGTTTAGATTACATGTATTTATTTTGCAGTATGAGACTATAATACTAGAATTACATAACGTGTGGGTTAAAAATACAATAGTTATAATCAAGTTTGTTTTAATAGAAAATGAGCATAATGGGTTGGGCATATTTGTGTGGGCTTGAACAATCTTCTTGTCTAACAGTCAACGAGCGGGGGGAGAGAGAGAGGAATAGGCAGTCGTCACGAGAGATTTTACAGTTTAAGTGTGTCTCGTGACTTGGGGCATGAGGTCAAGAAGTTTAGGATTTATGTTTTATGTAATTTGTTCTTCATGGGTATTATATAGTTAGGGTTGTTCGAAATCCCACTGTGTAAACATTTTGAATTTAAAAGGGGCAAAATTAAGGAACAACAAAAATCCATAATGGTCTATGTCAAGTATCCTATTTTGATTTTTCTTGGTTTAGCCTAAAGCAATGAACTCCTAAGTAGTCTTTAAAAGTATCCGTAGTTCTGTAATGAAGTTTTATAAGGTTGAATAGCCATGATGGCTGTGAGTGCATGGTGTTGACACATTCTGATTGGACCTTTTGCAATGGAAAACTTGACTCTCTATGGTCCTAAGTGACCCAACATCTTGAAAAAAATCACACTTTGACTATCTCTGAAAAATATATTTATATTTTCACTTCTCCCAAAAATACCCTTGCCTAAATCATGGGTGAAATCGTGGGATCGTTCCCCCTCTTTCTCTCTCTCTGTCTCTTTATTTCCTTCATTCGACAGTTGCAAACCTCTCTCACGCATCCATTGTGTCTTCTCTCTCTCTCTTTCTCTCTCTCGTTCCCACATTCCTTCTGTCTCGCACTCGACCCGTCATTCGAGCTCAGCGGCGTACCCTGCCGCACAACTCCTACGTTGAAGCCGAGTAGCCGCTGACAAAGGTTAGTTTTAGGGCACATTTTGTTTATGTTTCTTTTTACCTCTTTATATAGTTTTATAAGGTTATGTTATTGTTTCTATCGAAAATGTAGTTGATTTCATCCATCTATGAGCTCGAAAAATGCAATTGCTCTTTTCCGTCAAACGTCACCTCAGTTATGATAGTCCTCTGCAAATGGCACGATTATTGAGGATGTTTTTGACGGTTCGGTTTCCTTCCCTCCAAACGTCGCCTCAGTAATTAAGAGTGAAGCGTGAAAATTGCTCCAAAGGGCGGTTTGAGGAGACCTCGATATGATGAAGCAAGAGAGTCTTCTTTGTTGGGACCGATGAGTTTCCTATAGGGGGTATGAGAAACCGAGGGAAAAGATTTTAGAACATTTTGGATGGTAGAGAGAAACAAAGGGAAAATATTTTTGATTTCGAAGACTGGCACAAACATCAGGTAAAGTTCTGGTCAAACACAATACATTCTATATAAAAATTCAACATTAGAAATACACACATAGAAATACGTTCCTTGGATTTCAAGGAACACTACAAAAAATAGAAACATAAAACCAAACAAAAACACAAACACAAAAGTTATAAATTTATTAAGTCAGTTGGAAGAGAATGATCCCCTCAGATCTCGTCTGCAAGCCTAAAAGATGGTTTTGTTTATCTCTTGGGTCTGACTCTACTTAGCAAGTTTCCAGAGAAACTTCCGCGTCCCTAGGTCATTTTGTAGGATTTCGTGTCCCTATGTATGTATATATTTTAAAAAAATTAATACAACATACAAGATCGTTTTCATATTTTCAACAATTTCTATGTACATTAATTTGTGTTTATTCTAATAACATGCAACCCTACATTTATTAAAATAAACCACAAAGGTAGAATCATACCTAAAGGTTCTCTAAAACCTTTTGAAGATCCAGAGTCGCGTTGCCCGTTGAATCGTCAACGGATTAGCCTCTGAGTGTTCACCAAACTCTAAACAAGATTAGAGAGAAAGGAGCTAGTCAATCAATCTCTAATAAGGATTAGAATCTAGCTAATAACCCATCTTTGAGCTCCTGAGTTTTCTATCTCCTAAACTCAAATTTACTAAGAGAATTTCGTGGTGATTAGAGGAGAGATTAACGAGAGAAAGATTTTTGCATTAGTATTAAACAAGTAGGAGTAGGTGCCCTTTTATAGCCTACCAAAACATCATTATCAAGGGTTATTCTTTAGTCATGATCCTTTGTTTATTCTCTCCTAAAATTAATCTCTAATTTCCACATAAGCCCCCTAAAAATGTTTTAATTAAATCTGGAATCAATCCATCCATGATTTAATTAATCTCTTAATAATTCAGGCATAATCGTTATGTTCGATGGACCGAGTATTACTCGGTTAACCGGACCGTTCGGTTTTAACACGTGTTCGGTGCACCGTAAGCCAGACGGTCGACCGAATCCATATGAGAAAAATTCCCTGGAAAAATTCGAATGAACCATGTCTTTTGCTCGGTCTATCGTTGACCTACCAGAATTTTTCCTGGGACATAATCTACGGATGACCGTGTCACCTTCGATCTACTGAAAATATCCCAAGATATTTTCTCTCGGTTGACCGTTCACGCTCGGTTGACCGAACCCGATTGTCCAGGCACTCTATACAATTTCGGTCAATCAATTGTGCTTACACGTTCCTCATTCGGTTAACCGATCCGAAGATACCCCGGTCGACCGAACCATGAACGGTTCACTGTGTTTGACCCTGATTTTGCCTTTGTCAAATTTTGGATTTATTTCCAACAAATTTTGATCTTTTGGGGTTTTTAGCGAATTCACATCTTATATAATATATTATCATATGTAATATTAAATTATTACACCCCATAATATATACATCATATGAATTTACTATGATTCTAATTATGTCAATTCTCATGACATATTGATTTTATTCATTCACCACATGTGTCCTATTTTCACATGAAATCTGACACATCATATGAACTTAAAATCAAGCCTCTTGTTTCCCAGTTTTGTGGTGTGACATATAGGAGGATCTAAGCCAAATTACTAGAGATATTAAACACTTAATATCTCAAACCATAAGCGGTATCTAGCTACACATTGTAGGTACCCAATTAGCATAAATGTCTTTGTTCCACCCGAACCAAAACACGATCCATTTAGTGATGTAAGTGCACCACTTGTGTCCGTCCCTTGCCTCATGATATTAAGAATATATACAAAGTAGAAATGTGTCATCTTTGTATTATATTCATTTCTTGATCTCTCTAAGCTAATTATAACTATGTAACTTAACTCAAGTTACATTGTGCACATTATAATTTTGCTTTATCAATGGGCCCACTAATATCATCACTCAATTAAGAGGGGCAATGATAATCGTTTGACTAGCTATCTTTTCCAGCACAAGTCATGCTCAACCAACTATTATCTTTATCACTACACTCATTGATAGTTTTTGACAATAATCAGATTAAGCACTTCTTGAGTGAAAAGATATAACTCTCATATCTTAGGATCCAAGACACAGTAAAAACATTAATGACACGAAACACAATTCCATAATATTTTAGTTGTTAGGTCTATTCAATATATAAAAATAATCTTTTTCTCTTTTATATACTCGTGTCGTCAATTATTTGTAGAGATACAACAATCGATGACCAACACGACAATCTTATCTCGGTGATTAATGTTCCATGTTAATTACCATGATTGTGAATAACTTTTGATTTATGTAAATCATTATCTTTTAGAGCTCTACGGTTAAGGATCAAACGTCTCTTCCTTAACACTTCCAAAAGACGAATATCATAATTAAGGAACAAAATGTTTGCACATCCAGTTCATAATAATTGACATATAAAAGTAAAACTTTTAGAACACATTCCTTTCACATTTATGCTCTCGTCGGGTATCTCCACCGGTGGTACTGGTGTTCCATCGTCCCAGACGAAGTACCGACAATAAGGGGTTGGCTCCGAGGAGCCACAAACATAGAACTTTTTGCTGAGCTTGTTCGGAGTGTTGGACCACCGCTCCATTGCCTTCAAACCGCAACGTTGACGTGAAACTCCTCAACGAGGGGACAACCTCCCCATATTGGTCCACCAACGATGTGCTCATCGTCATCAGAGTAGACGTTGTTGGCATTGTGTTGGAAAGCCATTTTCTTTAGGTTGTGGGGGGGGGGGGATCGAATACACAACTAAGTGGAAGACACCCTAACCTATGATTTTATGTACCCATTCACGAAGGGTTGCGTCTCTTCGCACACCCTGTTATGTGTGTTTGTGTCTCTTCATGCAATAATGAAAGGTTGTGTCCTCTACGGAATGGTTGCGTCTCTTGCATAATAATGACCCATCACTATCTGAAGTGAAACATCTAATCATGGGATGTACCCCTCATATAGAGGAACGTCGAGTTGTCATCGCGCTCGATCGAGTACACAACTAAAACAGAAAATAACGAACTCAATGTTGTTACATCGAGCTATATCGAGCATCCATCGAGCGATATCGAGTGCATCATTAAAATAGATCTAAACAATAGCTTTACAGTCTAACTTTACATCCCCTCGTATCGAGGACCGTCAAGCAGCCATCATGCTTGATCGAGTACACAACCAAAACATAAGATAACGAACTCAATGTTGTTACAATAACAAACTTCGAGCTATATCGAGCATCCATCGAGCCATATCGAGTGCATCATTAAAATAGATCTAAACAATAGCTTTACAGTCTAACTTCACATCCACTACATCTATTGTAGTTGCGCGACTGGACCACAACCTCCCCTAGAGATGGTAAACTGTTTTGCTTTATCCTTCCTACTTTTTTCTTCTTCAGAGGGCTGGCTGGATTTCTTTCAATAGCCACTTTCACTTTCATATTCTTTATGTGATCAGGATCAATCAATTCATCCTCGTTACCACAAGGGTAAATTATTTCTTTATATGTCTCCCTCCACGACTCATTGGCATAAAATGGGGGACACAATGTGTACATATTGACCCAACGATCAAGAACTGTAACAACCGCATGAACACAAAGTATTACAATAATTTTAAACACGCCACAAGAACACTCGTTTGTCATCAAATTAACTTCACCGTCACCATCCTGATATAACACAGTCAAGAACTTTGCTTTGTTAGCTATTCCAGTTATATCACGCTCCATGAGAGGTGACAATTGGTTGTGCTCGCGTCAACAACAGGTCGTCGTTCACAAAACCATATTTGGAGTGTGAACAGAATGTACTCCACAAAAGTCATGACCGCCCATGTCCTTGCCTCCCTGTTTTTTTGGTCAGGTTTTCAGCGTAATTGCTGGTCATTAAATTGTGCTGATTCACAGGAAAGTAAGAACGAGTCCACTTATCGAAACTGATGTCTTCAAGATATGCTGCTGGGGAAGGATCAATTTCTTTTATCATGGCAAAGTGTTTGTGGAAATCTAACTTCGGAATGTGTATGTCGCACACCACATCTTTTCATGACAGTGGTCCATCTTGAACTTTGCAACTACATTCATACATATGTGGTGGTGGCATGCACCCTGATGGGAATATGGAAATACCATCTCCAAAGCATGAATAATGCTAGCATGCATGTCCGATATTATAGCTAGGTTCTTGACGTCCCCAATGACTTCAATTTATTCATGAAATATGTCAAAGAGTTGTGATTCTCACTGTCCACCAATGCAAATGCAATAGGATAGATGTGGTCGTCTACATCCAATGCAATGACACATAACATGTGCCCACCGTATCTGGTCATCAAGAATGTGTCATCGACACATATCACATGATGACACCATCTAAAACCCCTTCTTAAATCTCCAAGAGAGAAGAAGCAATATAGGAGTGACCATCTTCTATGACAAAATGAGTGATTGTGCCTGGATTCTTTTACTCTAACATGTACAGGTACGAGGGTAACTTAGAATAAGATTCCTCAACTGCCCCCCCCCCCCCCAAATACGTAAGTGCCTTCTCTCTACATCTCTACGCCTTTTCGTAACTATGCCATATTGTTGCTTCATATTTTTTTGCCAAGTAGCTAGTACCGTCACTGCCAGATTTGTTCTTGATTAGGTAGCCAACTACCCAAGGTTTTGCTTGTTGGTGGTCTTTCTGTGTGAGTTCCAAAGTGCAATTATGTACATTATGGAAGACAGTATGCTAAAACATGGATGAGCGCAATTGTTTTTTGCCCTCTCAATCTCCAACCACAATTAGGTTCCTTGCAAGTGATATACCACACCCTTTACCAGACTTCTTCACTACAAACTCAAAATTATTCTTCATTGCAAGGAGAGCAGTGTTGGTTTTCAATTCAACCTTGCTTTCGAAAATCTTACCAATGTAGAATTCTATAGATGATTTGCTAGCAGAGGATGTATGAGTCTGGCTAGAATCCAATGAAATGAATTGAGAACTTAGTCATGTGTTATTTTCCATTCTACTTGGACAATTGTTGCTTGTCTCAGGTGTTTGGATTCCTGGAGTTTCGGGCTATGGGTGTCTTTCCGTTCGGGCTCTGACTATGAGAGTGACAAATCTTAACTATCACCTCCTTTGTAATCTTCTTCCCAATTTCCGTCTTCGTCACTTAAGTTCACATGGGGTTCATACTCATTCATTTAGTGGAGAACATCAACTTCAGGAACAACTGTTTGGGGGAAAATTCTCAACCCGATTCCTAACTTCTTTATAAAAGTTGGAATATGACGATGGTTCTACGCGTGCATTCTTCTTTACCAGAGTCACACATAAAAGGATCATGTCTTGTAAATTGTCAGAGACGAAGAAACGAACGTCAGAATCGTCTGTAAATCAAAAGGTCTAAGTGGTTGCCCATGTGTTTTGTAAAGGGTCTCCAGTGTGAGCTCATACTTCAACTTATCAACATCAAACGCCTTATGCAAAATTTTAAGTTGTTGCAAGTACGTTACATCTTTTTCTGTCGTGATCCCTTTACTTTTGGCATCCTTGAAAAACCAATCTCTATCGTCCATTTCCCAAGCACCATTGAATGTAGCCAATATGCTAACAGTCAAACCTGATACGACAAAAAAAGTCAAAATAGTGGAATCAAGAATAACCATCATAATCTATCGAGATCTATCGAGTTTCTATCGAACAAATATCGAGTGCAATCAAACCATAACCAAGTATAGCTATCGAGCATACACATCGACCCGCACTATCTATCGTGTACCGTCGAGTACTATCGAACTCAATCGAACTCGATCAAACTCTATAGAAATTTTAAATATCGAGCAAATCTATCTCGTATCCTCGAGTACTATCTATCATCGTTAAATTGTCATTTATCGAGCACTATTGAGCTTAAGTGAGCACAACTAGTCCACAAAAGGCAGATTCAAATAAGACTTGAACAAACCAACAAAACACATCAAGACATTGACAGAGCCGTTCGAAAATGGAAAACAAATGCAACAAAGTAACACTCACGTCTATTTTTAACAATTTCACTTACTCATTCTCTTTGTTGACCGTGAAGAACACTAAAACAACTTGTGCATTCCTGTGGGGGTCTGATGGGCTCAGTGGGGAACGATCTCAGCTCGATATTGGCTACTGTGTGCTGGATATGGTCTTCATTGTCAACTGAATGAGCTGGATGCGCCTGAAAGAGAGAAAGAGAGAGAAAGAGTTTTACCAAAATGAGTTCACCCATGATTTAGGTAGGGGTATTTTGGAGAGAAGTGAAAAGATAAAGATATTTTTTAGAGAGAGTCGAAGTGTGAGTTTTTTTTCCAAAGATTGGGTTACTTAGAGCATAGAGAATCAAATTTTCTTTCGCAATTTAGTACTACAAAAATGAAAATAAATGGTGTGAGCAAAAAACAAGGTGTACTCTATTACTCTTGTAGAGTTGTATCTAAAACACTAATTATGTTATGTTTCTTTGTTTTCCCCAAACCGTTAAAACAAACGATCCTAATTTAAATTCGAACTTTGTTAAGCTAACTTTTAACTTTTGTACTCAATTGTTTCCTTCATCACTATTGCTCATTATAGCATCCATATAAAATTAATAATCACATGTTACATGATTGTATATTTGTTGCTAATTTTTTCATAAATGAAACTACAAAATAACTAAAATTTATCAAATAAGACATAAAACGGTTAAAGCAAACATAATATTAAAAAAGTGAAAGGTGCAATATTTAGAACTCGAGGTGTTTACTTTTCCGAAATCGAACCAATTAAACCCAAATTAATCAAAGACTGAGGCGATGATTATGATTTAAGGCAATGCTAGACTTGACAGTAGTTTTTTGTTGCTAAATTGTGCTAAATATTTGAATAAACATACAATACAAACAACAATGATTACTAATATAGTTTTGTATTACTTAATAAAATTTTAGATATGTTGACGGGTATCACAATTTATCATTTTTACCGTCACTATTATCTTATTTTTGTATTTGAATAATTTTATGTCGAGTGTTTTGCTTTCATTTGTAGGTTACAAGAAAATAGATACAATTGTTGAAAATTTTGAAAAAATGAAAAGACTTAAATGCAAAATCCAGTATATAGAGTAAGAGTTGAAGGCATGATCCAAGAAACTCACTCCACATGTTTATGGTCTCCAATGTGCTACAAATTGATGAGAAAATACTCAAATTATAAGTGAAAATTCGAATCATGTAATCAGCATCAAATAGAAAGGTTTGGATAAAAAAGTATGGATTGTTAGCACATGTCATTTGTTTTATTCATAACTTTCACATCCGAATACCAAATTAAATGGATTCAGATCCGTTGGACAGATAATTGGACGAGACGATTTCATATCTTGTACTAAATTTTAAAATCAAATTACAAAAGACTCAAATATTAGGACAAAGATAGTTGAATCTAGAAACTTGATCTTCAGACATATCGTCACCAATTTTTCAATAACATTCGCATCCAATATCCAAATCAAGTTATTCAAGCTGAGTTGGAAAGATATTTGGAAGCACTATTTCGTATCTCACAAGATATTTCAAATTCAAATGCTGCAGGGGTAAAACAACACATGCAAGATAGGTGACCTCGGAGGGTCAGAATTATATATATAGCATTGTATTCTCAAATCATGGAAGATCTTCCCCTTTATTTTAAAAAAATTATTTTCCACAAGGGGAGAGTCTCGTGTTGCTTGTACTTAGTTTGTATTTTTATTTTAGATAATAAAATTTCTCTTTTCTTCTCATGTTTTTCTTTTCTTCTCGTATGTTTTCTTTCATTGTTTATAACTAAATCCATCTCTTGGGAGATTGAGATATGAGGTTTGATGACTTAAGAATTAGAGTTGCTATTATGTTGATATTTTGATTTGTTATTACCTTGCTGATTCTGAAAGAGGTAGACGATTTATAATTATTTGATAGGTTAATAACACTTGTAAGTTTCTTGATCTATACTTAGAATTATATCGTTGTTTCTTTACTTGCAAGAGTTTGTGAAGTGGTAATTAAATCTAGGTTAGTTATTGTTTAATGATTTGATAGTCTAATCACTTCAAATCTTGCTTATAAATCTAATCTCTTGTACTTAAGGAAATGTGCAACATTTTTCCTAATTCATGCCTATGCAATGTTTTAACATCCTAAGTGTTTCATCTCATTGTAATTTTTCTTGCATTCTTATTATATAAAAAACCATAAAAATCATTGCATTATCTCTTAATCTCCTAATAAAACAAAAATATTAACCACCATTAAATCTATCATCATTATTACTCGTGTTTTATTGAAAAATACAATTGATTGAAATTTGCAACATCTCCATGTGTTCGACCCGTAGCTACATGATCCGTACGCTTGCAGTTATATTTAAGACTCGTCATATGTTTACTTAGTAAAAGCACATTTTTACGTGTCCAGTCTAGTGCAAGTTATATTAGAATTGGAGAGTACTTGAACAAACTTGAGATTATATTTTTACATTTTGAATGTAGATTTTGCTTTAAGGTGTGAAGATGGGCAAAATAAGTTAGATAAAGACAAAAAAATGAAAAGATGGGACTGGAATAGAAATTTGGTATGCCAAAAGTGTTGCCTTTTTTGCCTTAATCTATGTTTTGATGATTTAATCAACCTAATCTTAATAATAATCAATGTAGAGTAGCACACATTATGCATAACATATATATTGCATTGTGCTAACTTCTACAAATCAAGACTCAAGGAAGAAATGATTCAAGTCAAGACATGTAATCAAGCTCATTTGAAGACATGTAATTTGCATTTCTTTTGAGTCTTAGGAATTTTATATAATTGAGTATACTTGAGCTAAAATCAACTTAAACACACACTAGGTTCCTTAGAGAAGTCACACACAGAATTACACATCGTTTGGACTTCAATAGATCACCCAAACTAGAACCGGAAAACACTTAAACCTTACTTGAACTTTCATGACCAAATCGGTCGACCGGAACGAGTTCTTCGTTCGACTGATTGAGTTGCTTATTCTATTATAGGAGTTATTGTTAAACCGGTCGACCGTTTAGTGCCTTTAGTTCGACCTTCTACATGTGTCACATGATCGTTAGACTTGTCATATTTTACAACGGTCGGATTTCCCAAACCCCTTATTTTTCCAAACTTCTGGTCGACCGAAACTTTTCTAGCGGTCAACCGATCCAACATTTCTTGGTCACCATGAACACTCTGAAAGTTTCCGGTCGAACACGTCTCCTAGACCTTGGTCGACCGAAACTCAAATTCTTCTTGAACCCAATAGTGCATGGATGTTTCCGGTCGAACCAACCATTTGCCTTGTTCGACCGATTCTATTTTATCTGACCAAAAACCTTAGAACGGTCGACCAATTCCCTTAGCTAGTTCGACCGTTCACTTAAGTGAACTTAAGTTGTAACCAAAATTGACCAACCGGTCGACCAAATTTGTGTTGTATTGTGTCCTACAGGTTTCAATTTTGTTATCTTACACAAAATCTTTCTCAACTTGCCCCAACGGCTATAACCATTTAGGAGCTTATAAATAGGTGTTTCCTTGACACAATTAGACAACTCTTCAAATTCCTATTGTCATACACACTCAAGAGAAAGCTCCAAGTCTCAATTTCCCCAAATCATACTCTCCAAGCTTACACTTCCACATCTTCGATCAATTCCATATCATAAGCTAAGTGTACTCAAGTTAGAGAGTGAGTGATCCACTCAACCCATTGTTGTAAAGAAGCAAAGACTTCAGTGAAAGTCCGAAGTGTCCCTCTCAGATTGTGAGAGGAAGAAATCAAGCAAGCGAGGGTGTTTGTGGTGCTTGTGGTGTAAAGACTTAATCTCAGCCCAGAACAAGGTTGATAGTGAAGACACGAGATGAGCTCAAGGGAGTTCGAGCGGATCTTGCAAGAGAGAAAGTAGGCGGGAGGCCGAACCTCTATAAAAATTTGGTGCCTTCTTGTGGTTTGCATTATTTCCTCATTACTTGATTGTTTATGTTTTTAATTTCGTTGTGCATTCCTTGATTGCTTAAACAAGTATGTAATTAACTTAAAATCGATTAGAACTAAGCCGCATACGTACAAACCTACAAAAAGTACATCTACTATCATTATTTTATGAATGTGTAGTGTATGTGATTGAGAAGGGAAAGGATGTGCTCGCTGATGGGTGTGGTTGCAGGAAACCATGAAACATGACTGTGTTGAGGCCACAACCCCATTTTTGCCTTTTTTCAAACCAATCTTTCAAAATATCATTTCAGAAAACATGTTTACCCATTTGTTGTTATATTACTTGTTTCTACACTTTTACATTTAGGTCTTTGTCGATGAACATTTCCGTCGGCAAAAGGGCCTATAGAGGGAAGTTTCGTCGGCATTGGTCGACCGGCACTAGCCGTGTCGGGATGGACAATGCCGACAAATATTTCGTTGGCCCAACCAATTTTTCGCGCCCAAAAAAGGTGCCGACGCAAACTGTCTACCCGACAAAAATTCTGTCAGTAGGAAATTGTCTACCCGACGGAACTTCTGTTGGCATGAAAGTTGCACGTTCCTATTACAGAAGGAAAATTTGTCGACAATAGTAGCGACCACTGCAAAAAACAATTCTGTTAGTAAGCAAAGACAACCCATATCGGGTTTATACAACCTGCAATAAAAATTCACTTCAACCAATCCATTTAGATACATTCACAATAATATTGAATAAAATCTAGGACTAGTTCGAAAAGCCAATATATATTTTTCATAAGTCATACAAAAGTCAAGACATAATTCACATACATTCATAAGTCACTACACAAAAACAAAAAAAAACTACAAAAATGTACTAACTAAGGCTCGGAAGAAGTTGGATATGTCGATGAGTCGTCGTCATGCTGGGAATATGTATCAATGTCACCACTCTATAAAAAAATGGATATTGATTAGTTGAACAATCTCAAACATATATATTATTTTAGTAAATTAAAAAAACCAACTATAAATTAATCGTACATATACCTGAGCTTCTCTAAACTGAACCACCATCAACTTAGTGACTTAAGCATGCAACTTCTCGTGCTCCTCATGCAATGCATTTTGATATTGTTTTACATATATTATACATATAAAATAAACCTACTAAGTTAGTATACACTTACAAGTGATACATATTTTGAAACTTTAGTTTGAAGATGCTCGATATGAACGTTGTTGTGTCGACCTGTCGATGTCCTACCTATCTTGTAGGCTCTAATGCCAGCTCCACGCAATCAATTTGTCTTCTCTTTCCCTAGTATATCTTCTATCGCTTCCTCCTCGATCATATCACGAGCCTTAACCTTTGAACACTTACCTCTCTCTTGGGTTAATGTTTGTTGTGTTAAATTTTGGCTCGATAATTGTTTTATCTCAACCTACATTATTTTGAACATGTAATAATAATCAAGAGATAAAAGTGAAACTTAATTTTGTCTTTTAAAATATTCAAACTTACCATTTGTGGTTCATTGGTATAACAAAGAGTCATTTTCCAAGTTTGGTGAGAGGTCTCGTGATTTCATTCTCATCCATCTAATTATTTAATAAAAAGGAAACATTTCAAAATAAGAATGCAATCAATATTTATCTAAAGATTCAAATAATTAATAAGTTATAAATACTTATTGAAACACAAAACTTATATGAAGTTTTGTTTTGTTGGCGAAATGTTTTAGAGCATGTCTTGTGGTTCATCTTCTTACAACCGCGGTTGATGCTATTCGTTAATGAATTTTTCTACAAGGCGAAAAACATTAAAACATAAGAATTCATATTACACGTAAACATATAAAAATGTCGGAAGACTCAAAAATTTATACATTTGTGGTTTCAGTGTTCCATTCATCCAACTGCATTAGAAATTGGTCCATGTGAACCCCCAGATCTCCCTTGGTAGACAAATAAGCAACTCGTTCTTCATTTGTCTCGAATTGGGTGTAGTATTTCTTTTTCACCGAATAACAGTAATCTCGGGGGAAACCACCGATTTTATAAAAGCAATATTGTCAGGCCTTCACACAGTTACCAAAATCAAAACAATCCTACAAATAACATATAATCATTTGTTAATAAGATAATTTAACATTCAAGTTTTAATTCTAAAACACAATAAATAATAAATCATAACGTACCAAAAGAAGATCTCACTAGTCGACAAATGATTGACGACTCTTACGTGTCATCTTCACATTCAATGGCCACAACTCAAGTTGTTTGGCCAATAGTGCCAAAATTGTGTTCAACTTCTCCCCTACAAGGTCCAACCGGAACAAAATTTTCATTCCATTGAATTTGGAACCGATGACCGACCTAATGCTATATTTCTCATCTTCCTTGGAAGTTTTTCTCTGATAGTTTTGAGATGTCACACTTCTCATGATATTCCAAGTTGATATTGAGATTCTCAAATATATTCACCAATAAATTTTCAATTCTGAAGGTTCCTATGTGTGATTCAATTATGGAGGCGCTTTGGACAAGTAATGAGAAATAAAATTTCTAAAAACTCTCCATCAGAACATAACCGAATAAATTTGTGTTTTCATAGAAAATTCAAAAATCCAAACCATGATCGATGACTGAATGATGACAGTAAAACATACATACGTACAATATATCTAACTTAGAAATTTATACCCCATGTTACACGATAAAATTTCATAAAAGATAATTCATCAGAAGTAGCGAAAAATGAAAAACTATAGCCAAAAAATGATCATAACGCTTTGTATGAGTGCCGATTTTGAAGAATCGATTTCGCACATCTCCAAAAATCTTATTCATGGAAGAATCGATTCTTTTATTGGTGTCTTTGGCCATCTGTGATTGATTGTATTGTTGCCAAAAAGACCGAAATGTCATATGCGCATTTTAAAAAAAAAAACTCAAATTTATCAAAATATTCTAACCTCAATCAACTAATTATAAGTAACATATCAAACTTCAAAAATTCCACATAATAATAAAATGGTGTAAGGGTCTTAGGATATAGTTACGTGACTTTAGATATGTAGAAATGTTCGAGATTACAAGAGTGATGTTGTGAAACAAAGCAAACCAAAGATAAAAGATCGAGGGAGGAAGAGAAGGTATGTATTTCTTCTCTTGTCTTGTGACCAAACATGTACAATAATCCCCTATATATAGGGTGAGGATGTAGTAGGAGTTACAACCAAAATAAATGGAATTACACCACATAAATAAGAGTAAAACCTACATAAACTATTGGGGGTTAAGGAAGGTGAATCATCCAAGAAACCTTTGGAATTCTCAACACTCCCCCTTGGATGATCACCTTTATACCCTAGGGATGCTGCCTCGTTAAAAACCTTACCAAGAAAAACTCAGTGGGATAAAAACCTGGTCAAGGGAAAAAGAGTGCAGCGCGTATAATGCTCCCCCTGACTTTAGAACTTCTGGTTCACATTGGTTTGTACGGGGATCAAGATGGGACAATGAAGATGCATTCCAAGTAATTTCAGATTTTTCCATCTTCTGGTTATTCTCCCCCTAAGATTGGGAATACTTTTTCATCAAAATTACAATCAGCAAAGCGTGCTGTAAAAATATCACCAGTTAATGGCTCCAAATATTTAATAATTGATGGAGACTCAAAATCGATGTAAATTCCAAATCTTTTTTGAGGTCCCATCTTTGTACGTTGTGGTGGGGTTATTGGGACATAAACCGCACAACCAAATATTTTTAAATGGGATAAATTTGGTTCTCTACCAGAGACCAGCTGTAAAGGGAAATATTTATGATAAGCTGTCAGTCTTATTCTGATAAGTGCCGCAACATGTAAAATGGCATGACCCCAAAGAGATTGTGGTAATTTTGAATTCATAAGTAATGGTCTTGCAATTAGTTGCAATCTCTTAATTAGATATTCAGCTAGACCATTTTGTGTATGGACATGAGCAACCGGATGCTCAATTGTAATACCAATTGACATGCAGTAGTCATTAAATGTTTGAGACGTAAATTCTCCTGCATTGTCCAATCGGATTTTCTTAATTGGATAATCAGGAAAATGCGCCCTTAATTTTATCAATTCTGCTAGAAGTCTAGCAAATGCAACATTTCTAGTTGACAAGAGACTAACATGTGACCATCGGGTGGATGCATCTATCAACACCATAAAATATCGAAATGGTCCACATGGAGGGGCAATGGGTCCACAAATATCACCTTGAATTCTCTCTAAAAATAAAGGAGATTCATCTTTAATTTTGCTTGTGGACGGTCGGATTATCAGTTTTCCAAGAGAGCATGCTGCACATGAAAGCTCTTTTGATGATATAATTTTCATATCCTTCAGGGAATGACCATTTGAATTTTCAATAATTTTTCGCATCATTATATCACCGGGGTGTCCCAATCTATCATGCCAAAGTTTATAATGCACTTGATTAACTAACTTCCGGTTAGTGACCATATTTGATTCCAAAGGGGTGATATAAGTGCAATATAATCCTGATGAAAAGGCTTTCATCCTTTCTAAAATGATTTTGTTACCATTCACGATGGAGATAATGTGAAGGTATTCATCATTATTTTGATTCATAGTTTCAAGATGATAGTCATTACGACGTATATCCTTGAAACTTAGTAGATTTCTTCTGGATCTACTAGAATATAAAGCATCACTTATTTGTAATTTCGTGCCATTGGGCAACAAAATACAAGCTCTTCCGGAGCCTTCAATCAAATTACTAGTGCCAGAAATTGTGTTAACACTTGTCTTCGATAAATGTAATTCGGAAAAGAAGGTTGTATTTTTCAAAATCGTATTTGTTGTTCCACTATCTACTAGGCATTGATCTTCATCACTCATGATAGTATCAACCATGTCTTTGTCCTAAAAAAGGGAATAGAGCTAAAATTATCTTTTTGTATATATAGTATCATAATATTATAGTATAAAATTTTGAGGAAAAACAAAAGCAAATATTATATTATAAAGACACAAGTCTTACATTTTTTTTTGAAAAACAAAAAATAGGATGTAGGAAAACCAAACTAAGCATTTTGATGGACATTTCCATCATTGACAAAAACATCGATATTGCCATCATTTAAAAGAAAATCCGAAATATCTAAATGAGTGTCCATGATCATTCCATCTTGGTTGTTTTCAACCAAGTTCATTTCGGCACCTTTTTTCTTGAGTGATGCTTGATAAAGATCAACAAGGTGCTTGGGCGTACGACATATATGTGACCAATGATTTGTCATGCCGCATTTGTAGCAAGCATTCTCATATTTCTTTGGAGGATTTTGCACTTGATTTCCTCTAGCTTCTTCCATCATTATTTGCATTGACATCATGACCACCACGATGGCTACGGCCACGTCCATGACCACGTCCTTGATGTTGCCCGCGTCCGTATGTGCGACCACGACCACGTCCACGTTTACGATTGTAGGATGTCGCATTCGCTTCAGGGAATGGGTCGCGTTTGCGTTTGTGATTAGCCTCATTCACTTCAGGGAATGGAGTGGAACTAGTGGGTCGAGCTTGATGATTTTTCATCAAAAGTTCATTATTTTGCTCGGCAACAAGAAGACATGATATTAGATTCAGAACATAGCAAAATTATACTCGCTTACAGATTTAAAATCTTGTAATCGCAAATAAATCCACTCGTAGCGAGCTTTTGGGAGAATCACTTGTTTTTGGTGGTCATACCTTTCTTTCAAGTTTTTCCATAACTCTAACGGATCTTTCACCGTTAGATATTCGGTTTTTAATCCCTCATGGAGATGATGCCGGAGAAAAATCATTGCTTTGGCACGCTCCTGCGGGGAGGCCTTATTTTCATCTTTAATTGTTTCTCCAAGATTATTTGCCGTAAGATGGATCTCTGCATCGAGAGTCCATGGGAGATAATTTTTCCCCGAGATATCAAGGGCAGCAAATTCAAGCTTGGTAAGGTTTGCCATGTAAGTAACTACAATGAGATGTATCGAGATGTGAACCGTCGAAAATAGTAATATGCTAGATTAAATATTGAAAGGAAAAAGGAAAAGTAAACTACAATGATATGTATCCAGGAGCTCAACGAGAGTTTGCACAAGGATTTTCAAGCATTAAAGATGTTGTGAATATATTAATTTGTATTTTTTTTGCATTACAGATAAGATATGGAACGTATCTATGCTTCCAATGTGATTTTTTTTATTTAGATCAAGAACTAAATAATGGTTCCCCTCCATTGAGAAAGATATATACAAGATCATGTCACTAAAGATCTTATAAATCAAGTAAATTCATATGGATGAGTAAGTGGTCACATAACCAAAATGTTTATTATTATTAATTCATGTACATGTAAATCTCTCATTTAATTGAACATCATTTTTTTTATTAATCATGCAAAAATGGAATCACCTTTCTAACCTCTTTTTGCTATGATAAAAACAAATAATTTTTGACAAGTAAACGAGAGAGATTATGTATATGACCATGCAAATCAAACACACGGATTTGTTACCTTGAGGCTTGAGTGACACCAAATGTTATAGTGTTAGCGGTAGAACCTTCGTGCTGATAACGTGTTGTAAAACAAAGCAAACCAAAGATAAAAGATCGAGGGAGGGAGAGATGTATGTATTTCTTCTCTTGTCTTGTGACCAAACATGTACAATAATCTCCTATATATAGGTTGAGGATGTAGTAGGAGTTACAACCAAAATAAATGGAATTACACCACATAAATAAGAGTAAAACCTACATAACAACAAGTGACAATTTTTTAGAATATTAAATGGTGGATGGTGTACTTTTTAAACATGTCTTGGGCAACTATGACATTTTAACTCCGAAATCATGAATGGTGTGTGAACATTTTCTGATTCTTGGAAGAGAGGGTTGTAATTGATTCCTCCCTTGGAATTGATTATGGAAGTTGTTGTTTGGATTAATTGATATACCTGATAGATTTTGGAAAATCGATCGATCACTCCTTGTAATCTTATCCAAATTAACGTTCCCTTAGGTGACTCATAGCCTCATTATACCCTCAATTACTGGTCTGTGTCAAATATTTGTGACTTTTGCAATCCAAAGAGAAACATCCTTAATTGTGCAATGGCACGTTCTATAAATAGGTGAAATAGCAGATGATCGATTGTGTAGCAAATCATTGGTTACTAGGCGTTTGAAATCGATTGTGTAACCTTACGACTTTAAGTTCTTTAACTTTTGGGTCACCCTACATTTCAACATCTGCAATTGATATCGCAAATCATCACATGAGAACAGAGAATTAAGTGTAGAGTCAAAAGATAAAAATCATGCATGTCAGTATAAGTGGAATCCTTCTCCACAGTTGATAAAATCATAAAACTACCAAACTTCCATTGACCAATCATAGTTTTCTAGTCACATGAATTACCACATCACTCATATTATTACATATAATTGATAACTTGCATGATATCCTTGTGTTTCCTTCCATGTACATTTCATTTAGGAAATTATATCAAAATTAAATCTTCTTTGCCTAATAACTTTGAGTTTACTAAGTCATCATTAAGATTTCTTAAAGGCAAAAGAATATCATGCCAAACACATTAACATGCATCATCAAATCTTAACACCCCCATCTGATAACCATCTAATGCAAGTTATCGTGATTGTTGGGGGGTACTGAAAGGATTAAAATTAGATGTTCTAAAACAGACACGGAAATACGAGTATCAGTACTCTTTGGTGATCACCTTCAATCAGGAAGATCAGATCACATATTAACATTATTGGTTCCATGTTTTGAAATGTTGGGTCCACAATTGCGTTCTAGCATTCTACCAAAAATCTGTAGCATTACTTTTGCTTCCAACCTTTGTCATTCTAGGTTTGCATTTTTAATGACAACTTTCATGTAACACTGTATGCCAAACTGCATTAGTTTCATTAGGCTTTATGAATTGCAGTGTTTACTTTTTTATGAATGCGTACCCCCAAAGCAACAAATAATGACGTACACTCTCCCACTCGGGGAGATGTTAGAAGGCCACCATTTCCTTTCCTCTACATTTCCTTCTCTCCCGATGTGGGACTAATTAATATAAGTGGCTTAGCAGCTCAGCAGCTGGCACACATGTGTATTATTTCTAGTTAACATTTTTCTAATTAGATCCGTCAGAAGTCAAAAATCAGTAAATTATACCACGACGTCTAAATATATTAAACATTGACTTAACTTGATTGTTTTCTTCCACCGTCGCAGTAATATATCTTCTTGTTAAATTTATGATTTCGAAAGTTCCTCTTTCAAAAAATCATTTTCTGGCATGTTCCATACCAAAGCCATACCCATCAACTTTTGTAAATTAAAATGCTTAGGTGTAAGATAGTTCTTAAAATTCTCATATAAATACCATCATCTTGTGATTAACCTAAAGCATTGTAAGTTACATGTTCGGACTTAATTAAAAAAATTAGAATGTTTTTAAGATTCTATAGAGTTCGTACTTTTACCTAGGATCCGTTTGGATTTCGATTCCAAAGAATTGATTTCACTTAGATTCAATTTTGGCTGCAAATCCAAAAAAAAATCAGATTGTTACCTGCACTGATTTGGGGTTTCATCTATTTGACAAATTTGTGATTCTACTTCCACTAAACTGACGAATTTACCCAGAAAATAAATTCATGGCTCCTCTCATTTTTCTCCCTTAAGTTTCTTCCACCTCAATCAAAACAAAGAGAAGCTGTCACTGCCTCCATCACTAAACATTGAAGTACCTAGAAAAATCTTAATTGTCCCAACCAAACCAAGTATCCACAAGAACTAGTAGTTGGCAAAATATTTGCAAAGAGCTAACAAAGGTTGATGGAGAAAACATAAAATAAAGAGAAGAGAGAAGGTGTAGTCGTGTAGATGGAAAAGGAGACGTGAAGAGGAAAGAAGAGTAAAATGAAGGAAGTTTTTTCAAAATAAAATTATTTTTAATTTTTTTCCAAATTAAACCTCTTTAGAAAGTATTTTCCATACTAGACCGGCTGTCACCACGTCACGACACGTGGCGACGGTGAGTTTTATTTTTTAGTGTATACAGAACTCGACGTTTGAAACGTTGAGTTCTGTATAATAAAATTTGGAGAACTTAGCATTTGAAACGCCGAGTTCTGTAATTTTTTGGAGAACTCGGTGTTTGAAATGCCGAGTTCTGTAAAAAATTATTTTTGAAGAACTCGGCGTTTCAAACGCCGAGTTCTGTAAAATAATTTAGAAGAACTCGGAGTGTCGGATGTCAAGTCTTTCGTAAGACAACTTGGTGTTTTAAGACATCGAGTTCTACATAGTTCTAACACTTGGGGAAAAAATTGCACCCCTTAGGAGGGTGCAGAGGCAGTTCGGATGCCTAATGGAACTAAAGCCCTCTAATTTCCCCAAAACCCCCGCTACCTCGCCTTGCCACGCCTCGTACCGAATGAGCAGACTTGTTTGGAGAATTCTCTCTTCCTCTCTTCTCATCTACAAATGGTCAAGGGAAGATGATGTTTATCAACATCCTCCAACCTTTTAGATTCACCAATGTGGGACTAAAAGTAAGGTGAACACATGACACATTTAGGCTCGACTCGACGGAGAAGTTGTCATGCCGACGGACATTGTAGTTTTGCACGTGCTTCGCATGTGCGGTACTTTAATCAGTGCGAATCTAATTTTTCACACCCAACCCGACAAAGAAGTTGTCACCATTTTTATAGTAGTGCTACAAACCAATCATCCTAAACTCAAGAACCGAAAACTGGAACCACCTTCCATCAAAAATTCAAAACATACTTGTGTCAATATTCATCCTTTTTATTTCATAAGAATAGAGTTGCATGCAACTTGCAAATTACAAAATATTAGCCTCACAAACACAAGCAATAATAAGCTTGTTACATGATCAAATTTGGAGTCCATTAATTTACTGATAGAATCTTACTTCTCCAAAAAATTTGCAAACCACAGAGCTGACTTCTTGGGGTACCTCTTCAACCCGTCCTTGTAATCCACATAATGCAAACCAAATCTAACAGTGTAGCCATCGCTCCACTCAAAGTTGTCCAGCAATGACCATGCAAAGTATCCTCTTACATCAACTCCTTCCCTGCAAAACCAAAAATCATTCAGGTTATGTCTGCAACTTCCAAATCAAATCAGAAAGATATAGTAATTTTTTTAAATAAAAATACCTAGTTCGTTTTGGCAAAAAGGATTCGGAATTCTCAATTACAAATTATAAAACACATGTCCATTACATAGAAAAAGTATAACGGACATTGTCGTTATTTTAGGAGAACCAAATCCATATGTTTTCGTAATCTAATTATTGTTTAAAAATTTATCAGTCATTATGCTACATCCACTATGTAAGTTCTAAATATTTACGGATAAACAACCATGGAGTTGGTTACCTCTAGTAAATATTTATTGTTTGACCCTCAAAAAACATTATTAGAAATATAAAAGTTTGTAACACTAATATTATTGTGTTATTAATTATCTTCCAACGAGAGTAATTTTTAGACAGTCACCTCGTAGCTTTTAGCAAGTAGAGAAAATGCTTCTTATGATACTCGATCCTCATGTCATCCTGCAGTGCTTCTTTGAGAGATAAAGTGTTGTTGTTCGCTTCATCGATTCCTTGAAATTAAATTAGGAAAAGAATTTGGCAACACTTCGTATTGGCAGAAATAAAATGATAATAGAAATAGGAATGCACAAACAACTTAAAATCAATGTTCAGGTAGGCGACTGCCTAGGCGAAATATTGCCACTACCCCCAAATCCTATATAAACCCCTCCAAACTTCTTTATTTTTCACACATCTCTCGTTCTCTTCTTGTTCTTCATCATTCTATTCTATTCTAATCTTCTAGTTTCCTAATCTTCAAGTTTTCGCGATTAAGTCTTCGGTCTGGTGTTTAGTTTTGAAGTTGGAAAGTGAAGTCTCTGATCCGGTTCTTTATTCTTCAACCGCCAAAATCAAGTGCACTCTTTCTAACTTCTCTTTTAGGTGGAAAGTTGACTACCTTTGTAATCGTGCTACTAAGCAATAAATTGTATACCTAAGTGTTTAGGTGGGTAGATAGGTGCCTAATGACACCTTGATCGAGGAACTCAGTGTCTTTTTGAAGCCTAAACATGTATGGTATTTTTAGATAATATTTGTACTTTTGTTTCCTATTTTTCCCGATTTTTCCTGATTTTTTAACTATTTTGTCAAATTTAATTGATTAAAATATGACCGCCCAGAGCTGGGCGGTCGCACAATCGCCTAGGCGATCGTCCAGGCGACGGGACACACCCGGTCGCCTAGGCTCGCCTAGGCAGTGCATGAACACTGCTTAAAATACCATTTTCAGTTATGTAGATAACTGGATTGTTGTACTTCTCCTTTGTGTAAATCAGTAAGTCTCTTAATCCTCGTGGGTACATGTAGAGCCAAGGTGATGCGCCCTGTAATTAAATCATTAAGAAATCGTTTAGATTTTATTTTGAGTTTTTTTTTTTAAGTTTGAAAATTAATATGGAGCGAGAGGATAGAGAGTTCGAATTTATAAACTCTGGGAGAAGAAAATTATTTCGCTTTAGTTATTGAATATTTAAATTAACGTAAAGAAGATTATTATCTTTGTGTAATAGTCCATATAGCAAAACATAACTTTCACTTTTCCTTCACGTATTTTATGCATAAATCAGTTGTTTTTTTCGGTTTGTGTTGTAAGATTTCAGTGATAGGGTTGCTTACCATAGGTCCGATTAGTCTTCCATTTCGTGTACCTGCAATGGTGAACAAACCAAGTCGATCAACCAAATTTATACATTTCAAACAAATAAACAAAATAAAAATCTATTAATCTATCTATATATAGAGCATTTTTTTGAGATACTTTCTAAACAATAGAGTTTATTTTGGTTTTATGCACGATCACTAATAAAATTTCCTACATTTGGAATAACAATTTTGTATTTTAAATGGAAGAATATCCAAACCCCCGATTCACTACCTTTAGACCAATGCCATCAAACATTCACCATCAATACAAGGTAAATTAAAATATCATTTCCTTCTAATTCTAAAATTTGTTGAAAGTCCAATAGCTTAACATGACATTAGCAAAAACGTAATAAGTGGAAAAGTTGTACCTGTAGAGTTGGTAGCAGAATCGGTGAGGTAAGATGGCTGGGGAGGTGTAGATAATAGAAGGTTAGAAGCATAATATGTGGTGTAGTAATTGATCCCAATGAAATCAAATGACCCCTTAAGCATCTCCGATTGTTTCTTTGTGAATCTCGGAAGTCGTTTCCCAACTTTGGCTTTCATTATGGGTGGATAATCCCCATTAGTTAGTGGGTCCATAAACCTGAAAGTGGAATTTATAACAATAAGCATACAAAAGGGAGGAAATTGAAATTTACCCTTTTATGTTGATCTTAAGTTGTTGCAGTAAACGGTAAACCCTCAGCTTTAGAAAAGAAGCTCAGCTTGTAATTTTCATTTCTAGCAAACATTTTAGAAAAAATTGTAACATTTTCTGATAATCAATTATTAAGTTATTATTTTTATAATGGAAAGGAAGTTTGTGAAATAAAGTAAAAATGGATCCAAATGTTACAATTTGAAACCACATAGCATATTAATTTAAGTAAAAGGGTTATATCTATAGTGTCATTTAATTAATTGATCACTCACCATCCATACATGAAATCAAGAGCACGAGTCCGAGCTTTGGAATCAGCTTTGGAGCTGGTGTAAGGAAGATACCAGTTGGAAACCAGGCTTATTCCTATAGAACCTTTTTGGAACACCTGCTTGCAAAAATAACAAATAAAATAAATTCAAGTTATTATAGAAATCTCACTTCTGAACATTTAGCTCTTCAAAATTCACGTTTAATATAGAGATTAATTAATTAGGCTAGTTCAGTTGTTTTCTCAAAGTAGAATCCCCACGTTCTGGATTTTTTTGTTTTTTACACATTATACCCCTTCTTACCCTGCTACCTTATGATATGTGTACTATGATTGCATTGGGATATGAATTCACAACCTAAATTCCTTTAGGTTAATTGCGGTCTAAAACTTACTTTATATTTTTCTCTGTATAATTTCACTACACTTGCATGAGCAAGCAACATGTTATGTCCAGTAATGTAAGGTTCAGTTCCAGAGTTCCCTCTAGTGCATGTAGTACTGACAAACGATGAGCATCGACCAGGCGCCAATGAGCCACCGGAGTAACTAAAACCACAATAAGTGTATGGCTCGTTGAAGGTGATCCAATGCTTCACTCGGTCGCCAAATTCACGAAAACAAATATCAACATAATCACGATAATCCGACCTACAAAATGATCAAACACATTAGGAGTTCATATGAAGAAACAAATATATGGTATGTATTTATTTATTTTTTTGCTTACACGATATTTTTGCTTAGGAAACTTCCATATTCATCGTCCAAGGCTTGAGGCGTGTCCCAATGGAATAAAGTCACAAAAGGTTGCAAACCTGAGCAGTTAATTAAAATGTGTGATTAAGAAGACAAAGAAATTAAGAAAAAGGAAATTGATAAAGAGATAAATAAGTAGATGGGAGGACCTTTTAGTAAGAGTTGGTCGATGAGATTGTGGTAGTATTTAATGCCTTCTTTGTTGATTCCACCACTTAGGCTTCCATCTGTGACCAAATTAAAGTTTCAATAAGATTTTTACTTGATTTTGTTACAATTTTCTGCATATAACTTTATAGTGCACACGTTCCATTAATTAGGGTTACTTTACACAATTGCAGAGATTTAGGATCAGATATATAGTGTTAGGACCCTAACCCGGTTTAGGGTTTAATTAGTGGTTAAGTGGAGGTTTGACTTGAAGGAGAGAGGGAGGTATGGTTGGAGGTAAGGTGAAGTGATGGAGGTAAGGTGGAAGGTAGGGGAGGCATGGTTGGGCGTGCTTGGGGTGTGAGGTTTGAGTTTTACAAACCAAAGCAACACCATCATTTCCATCTTTTCCTTCATTCTCACCAAGCACCCACCTTCTTCCTCAGTCGCTCAAGCTCAGGCGGAGGAGGCCGCGTCGGCGTGAGGTGTGAGGCGGTCCAGGCGGGAAAGGTGCGGAGTTGAGCGCACGAGGAGATCACCAGAGGCAGCAAGCGTGAGCGGAGCTCCGGCGATTGCGTTGTCTCCTTCGAGGTATGTCAACTTGATAGTGTGATTTTGTGTTGCATTGGGAAACCCGTGTCCTCGCCTTGTGCGTGAGCCGGGAGGTGACAGTGGGCTTGTGATGCGTGCCTGCCCAGGGACCGCCGTTGGGAAGAGTGTGGGTGTTCGGGACGCGTCACCTCCGTGTATGGACCGTGACTTGAGATGGATCGATTGGGCACTTTGTAGTATAGCAGGCCTGAGGGATCACGGATCTCAATGTTTATGTTTGTGCGGGCACGCAACTGGCGTTGGGTGAGGTGACTACCGGCCCACGGGCTACGGAGGTCGTTGCTCTGCTTTTTAGCGGCGCGGTTGGTGTTTGCGGCTCGAGGAGCCTGATGACCTGGAAGACTTCGGTCTGGACCCGTCCGATGTTGTGCCGGACGTTGTGATGGACCACCGATGTTGTGCCGGTGATGCCGCCGAGGTTGTGCCGGCGATGATGATTGTTGGGCCGAGGCTGTTCCGGCTATGTTGATTCCTCGACTGGGCACCTATCGAGATGTTGTTGTTATACCTTCCGGGCGACGGCCCCGTTGGTCCCTGTGGCTCCGACCACTGAGATTTGCATATCTGTATTCTATCGGCGCGCAGGCGTGACAGAGGCTCCTTGCCAAACCCTTGAGTAGTGTAGCCGCGTCTGGGGGTGCGATGTCGCGTGCTGTAAGGCTGCATGTGCCTGCAGTAGGTCTCCTCGGGAGACTCGTTGTCGACTGACGGACTGATGTCCTGTTTTACCATTCGGGGGAACTGTTTTCCTTTCTGTCGATGTCATGACACGCTACTAGTATGATAGGTTCATTTGTGTAATGCATGCATATATATAGGGAGTTGGCATACGGGGTTTCCTTCTGGAAACTCAGGCATTGTTGTTGCATTTTTTTCAGGACCGTTGTAGGTCCAGTTGGGTGGTGATTGGCGGGCACGCGCATTTTGGAGTCGGATCCCTCTTCTCGGACCTCTGAGGTCGACGTGATTACATTTTATCTTCTTTTGTCGTTTTGTTGTAATCATGTATCATTTTGACAAACTCTGATGTATTCTGGTGCACCGCTATTTGTTTATGAGAAGTAACAGTCCCGCCTTTGATTATTATGCTCTTTGTCTTGATTATGATTTTTAAAATTTTCCGTTGTATCGGGATGTTACAACTTGGTATCAGAGCGGTCGATTCCTATGCGGTTCCCAATGAAATCACCCTTGTAGTAATAGGATTCGTGCATTTTATCTTTTAGCATGCATACATGGCTGAAGTTGTGATTGTTTCTTCTGTCAGATGGCACCTAGGCGCGTGAGGAGTTCTCCACGCGATCGTGATCCCAGTGACGACACTTCTGGTGCTCATTGGGACAGGTTGGGCGAGTTTCTGGAGCGTCAGGCAGCTCAGAGCGCCCAGGGCGGGGTGGGAGCTGATCACGATCGGTTCATGCGTCAGCACCCGCCGACTTTTGATGGCAGGAGGACCCCAGAGGTTGCGGAAGACTGAATCTTCAGGATGGAGAAGATCTTCCACGCTATTGGAGTAGCACCTGAGAGGATGGTGGAGCTGGCCACCTATGTGTTCGATGGCGAGGCCGCCAAATGGTGGAGGTCTACGTCCACAGTTCTGTTTGATGACCGTGTGGATGTCAGCTGGGAGGAGTTCTTGGAGGTGTTCCACGGGCAGTACTTCCCCCAGCATGTCAGGGATCAGAAGAGGGAGGAGTTCATGTCGCTCGAGCAGAAGGAGATGACTCTGGCGAGCTACATCAGCAGGTTCAACGCCTTGGAGCGCTATTGCCCAGAGATTTGTGTGACCCCAGAGCAGCGGGCGAGGAAGTTCGTGAAGGGACTGAGGCAGCCGCTTTGATCTCGGGTGATCAACAGCATGCCGCGGACCCTTGCAGATGCGGTGAAGCATGCTACCATCATCGAGCAGGACCAGAGGGAGTGTCTTCAGGAGGCGAGGAAGGCACCAGTGAGCACCGGTAGTCGTGTAGCAGGTCGTGGAGCAGGGAACCCGGGCAAGAGGCCCAGGTTCGATGGAGGAGGAGCACGTCAGTCAGGAGCGTGCACTTACTGCGGGAGGTTTCATCCAGGACAGGAGTGTCCCCGTCGGACTGGAGCATGTATGGGTTGCGGTCAGATGGGACATTTCGTCCGCGATTGTCCTCAGAGGCAGGGAGAGCCGAGCAGGAGGCCAGGACCACCAGCAGTAGGCAGAGGCGGAGGCAGTCGATCAGTGGTTTCACCGGGCCAAAGCAGGAAGACCGGGCGAGTCTTCACTATTCAGGCTGAGGAGGTGAGAGACTCCAACACCGTCGTGCAAGGTACGCTTTCAGTTTCTGGTTCAGTAGCTCGGGTGTTGTTTGATTGTGGCGCCACTCACTCCTTCATTTCGGAGAAGTTTGCTGGCGAGTTGGGTCGGACCCCTGTGCTGCTGACTGATGTTTTGGAGGTCAGCACGCCCATGGGTGAGGTGGGCACTGTGGGGAGCTTTTTCCCCGGCACCATAGTTGCTTCGGGAGACCATGATTTTCCGGCAGATCTGGTCTTGTTACCGATGGTGGACTTCGACGTCATACTGGGGATGGACTGGCTGTCACAGTACGACGTGCGAGTCTTTTGCCGTGAGAAGAAGATTCTGATCCCGATGGAGGGCTTGCCAGATGTTCTGATCAGAGGTGCGAGGAGCAGAGGGAGTCGTCTGATTGTGTCTGCGGTTAAGGCACAGAGACTGATACAGCAGGGATGCAGAGCGTTTGTGGCCACGCTGGTAGTTCCTGATCCTGAGACGAGGAGGCTGGAGGACATAGAGATTGTGCAGGAGTACCCGGATGTGTTTCCAGCAGAGATTCCAGCGTTACCGCCGCACAGAGAGATCGAGTTCAGCATCGAGTTGGTAGCGGGTACGACACCTCAGTCGAAGGCACCGTATCGGATGGCACCTGCTGAGTTGACAGAGCTGAAGAAGCAGTTGGAGGAGTTGATGGAGTCCGGGTTCATTCGACCGAGTGTTTCTCCATGGGGAGCGCATGTGCTCTTCTTGAAGAAGAAGGATGGATCGTTACGGATGTGCATTGACTACAGGATGCTGAATAAGGTTACCGTTTGGAACCGGTACCCTTTGCCCAGGATTGATGATTTGTTTGATCAGTTGCAGATGGCGAGAGTGTTCTCGAAGATCGATCTGCGTTCGGGTTATCACCAGTTGCGGATCAGGGAGGCAGATGTTCAGAAGACAGCCTTCAGGACGCGGTACGGCCACTACGAGTTCTTGGTGATGCCATTTGGACTTACGAATGCGCCTGCCGCCTTCATGGATCTGATGAATAGGACCTTCCAGCCGTACCTCGACAAATTTGTCGTGGTGTTCGTGGACGACATCTTGGTGTACTCGCCTGACAGGGAGCAGCATCGAGAGCACCTGAGGATTATGCTTGGCATCTTGAGGGATCAGCAGCTTTATGCCAAGTACACGAAGTGCGAGTTTTGGTTGGATCAGGTGGCTTTTCTGGGGCATATTGTGTTAGCAGATGGGATTTCAGTCGATCCGGCGAAGGTCGATGCAGTGACTCAGTGGAGAGCCCCGACGAGCGTGACGGAGATCAGGAGTTTCGTAGGGCTGGCAGGGTACTACAGACGGTTTATCCAGGATTTCTCAAGACTTGCGTCGCCGCTGACAGCGTTGACGCAGAAGGGCGTCAAGTTTGTTTGGTCCCAGAAGTGCAAGGACAGCTTTCAGGAGCTGAAGAGGCGATTGACGACATCACCTGTTCTGACACTACCGAGTGGCAGTGGAGGCTTTGTGATTTACAACGATGCATCAGGGATAGGCTTGGGTTGTGTTCTGATGCAGCACGGGAAGGTGGTCGCGTACGCTTCGAGGCAGCTCAAGGTACACAAGAAGAACTACCCTACTCATGATCTGGAGTTAGCAGCGGTAGTTCACGCGTTGAAGACCTGACGACACTATCTGTATGGCGAGCAGTTCGAGGTCTTCACCGATCATCAGAGTCTGAAGTACTTGTTCTCGCAGAAGGAGCTGAATATGAGGCAGCGCAGATGGCTTGAGTTCATTAAGGACTACGACTTCACCATTTCCTATCATCAGGGGAAGGCGAATTCGGTCGCAGACGCGCTGAGCAGGAAGGTGGAGGTGTCAGTTGCGAGTCTGTGCATCCAGAAGTGGAGGCTACTCGAGGCTTTGTCAGAGTGGAGACCGTTCACAGAGGGCTCAGAGGGAGCAGTGATTGCTGGGCTTTGGGTGGAGCCGCAGACTGTCTCACGGTTGGTTCAGGCTCAGCAGGGGGATGATGAGTTAGCTGGTCTGCTACAGTTAGCTTCCAGAGACGGATCAGACTTCAGTGTGGGGGTTGATGGTGGTCTGAGGTTCAGGAGTCGGATCTGGGTGCCGAAGTTCGATGGGCTGAGATATGACATCATGGAGGAGGCACACAGAGCTAGATACACCATTCATCCGGGGAGCACGAAGATGTATAAGGACCTGCAACGGAACTTCTGGTGGAAGGGCATGAAGAGGGACATTGTTGAGTTCGTGGAGCGATGCTTGGTCTGTTAGCAGGTGAAGATTGAGCATCAGAGGCCAGCAGGACCGATGCAGTGTATTGAGCTTCCTGAGTGGAAGTGGGTGCACGTGACTATGGATTTTGTCACGGGACTGCCAAAGACGAGGAGATTCCACGACGCGATTTGGGTGATAGTCGATCGACTGACCAAGTCGGCGCACTTCTTAGCGATCAGGACCACGTTGCCTTTGGAGGGTCTGGCTAAGTTGTACGTGGAGGAGATAGTCAGGTTGCATGGAGTGCCAGTGAGCATCATCTCCGATCGAGATCCTCGATTCACTTCCAGATTTTGGGGGAGTCTGCAGCAGGCTTTGGGGACGCGTCTGAGGTTCAGTACAACGTTTCATCCGCAGACCAATGGTCAGTCAGAGAGGACGATTCAGACCTTGGAGGATATGTTGAGAGCATGCACACTGGATTGGGCAGGGCACTGGGATGAGCACTTGCCGCTGATAGAGTTCGCCTACAACAACAGCTACCACTCGAGTATTGGGATGGCACCGTACGAGGCGTTGTACGGGAGGCCTTGCAGATCGCCGGTATGCTGGAGTGATGTGGGCGAGAGGCAGTTAGTGGGGCCAGAGATCGTGCAGATGTATGCAGAGAAGGTGGATGTGATCAGGAGGAGACTGGCCACAGCACAGAGCAGGCAGAAGAGTTATGCTGATCGACGCAGACGAGTGTTGAGTTTCGAGGTGGGCGACCATGTGTTTCTGAAGATTTCCCCTGCCCGAGGTGTGATGAAGTTTGGGAAGAAGGGGAAGCTCAGTCCGAGGTATGTTGAACCGTTTGAGATCCTCGACCGAGTTGGAGAGGTTGCCTACCGGATTGCATTGCCGCCGCAGTTTTCGGGTCTTCACAACGTCTTCCATGTATCGATGCTGAGGAAGTACGTTGCAGATCCGGCTCACGTTATTGAGATAGCAGTGCCAGAGATTCAGCAGGACTTGTCGCTCGAGGAGAGACCAGTGGAGATAGTCGATCACATGGATCATCAGCTCAGGAGGAGGACTATTCCGATGGTGAAGGTCAGGTGGCAGCATCACAGCGAGCGCGAGGCCACTTGGGAGATCGAGGAGGAAGTCAGAAGGCAGTATCCAGAGCTTTTCGGTGAGTAGTTTGCTTTGATTTCGGGACGAAATCCTTTTAAGTTGGGTGGATTGTTAGGACCCTAACCCGGTTTAGGGTTTAATTAGTGGTTAAGTGGAGGTTTGACTTGGAGGAGAGATGGAGGTATGGTTGGAGGTAAGGTGAAGTGATGGAGGTAAGGTGGAAGGTAGGGGAGGCAAGGTAGGGCGTGCTTGGGGTGTGAGGTTTGGGTTTATAAACCAAAGCAACACCATCTTTTCCTTCTTTTCCTTCATTCTCACCAAGCACCCACCTTCTTCCTCAGTCGCTCAAGCTCAGGCGGGAGGAGGCTGCGTCGGCGTGAGGTGTGAGGCGGTCCAGGCGGGAGAGGTGCGGAGTTAAGCGCACGAGGAGATCACCGGAGGCAGCAAGCGCGAGCGGAACTCCGGCGGTTGCGTTGTCTCCTTCGAGGTATGTCAACTTGATAGTGTGATTTTGTGTTGTTAACCCTTGTGAAGGGTTGTGTTGGTCGGACGGGGAGGTCGGAGACCTCCTCGGCGTTGTTTTCTGTGAAAAACCTCGGTTGGCGCGAGGTTGAAGACGACCAACGGTCGACCGGTTCCTTCGGGCGGTCGACCGAATGTAGTGTTTTTGCCCGACTTTAACCTTCACCGGTCGAACGATGCCTTGTGGCGGTCGACCGGTAGTGCATATTGCTGTTGAGTTGGGACGTTCTGCCTGTTTTCGGTCGACCGGTTCCCTGGGTCGTTAGACCGGAACTTAATTGTACTGGATTTTATTGCATGCTTGTTCGACCGATTGTTGGTTGCGTTCGACCGTTTTATGACGTAGAATGCTAGGTTGACCCTGTAGGATTTCGGTCGACCGGGACCCCTTAGTCGGTCGACCGATAGATCCGATTTTTGATGTTGACCAGACTCCAGATTTTGACCTCGTTCGGTCGACCGGTTTTAGACCTTTGTTCGACCGTTGGGGGGTTCTGTTTTGAGCGCAGCGGTAGACCGTTTTAGGAGTACGATCGACCGATTCCTTTCTGGAACCGGTCGACCGAATCACCTCTTCCGGTCGATCGTTTGGGCCCAGAACAGAATTCTTGGTTCCCATTTTGAACGCCAACTTTGTCCACGAAAACCCGTGTCCTCGCCTTGTGCGTGAGCCGGGAGGTGACAGTGGGCGCGTGATGCGTGCCTGCCCAGGGACCGCCGTTGGGAAGAGTGTGGGTGTTCGGGATGCGTCACTTCCGTGTATGGACCGTGACTTGAGATTGATCGATTGGGCACTTTGTAGTATAGCAGGTCTGAGGGATCGCGGATCCCAATGTTGATGTTTGTGCGGGCACGCAACTGGCGTTGGGTGAGGTGACTACCGGCCCACGGGCTACGGAGGTCGCTGCCCTGCTTTTTAGCGGCGCGGTTGGTGTTTGCGGATCGAGGAACCTGATGACCTGGCAGACTTCGGTCTGGACCCGTCCGATGTTGTGTCGGACGTTGTGATGGACCACCGATGCTGTGCCGGTGATGCCGCCGAGGTTGTGCCGGCGATGATGATTGTTGGGCCGAGGTTGTTCCGGCTATGTTGATTCCTCGACTGGGCACCTATCGAGATGTTGTTGTTATACCTTCCGGGCGACGACCCCGTTGGTCCCTGTGGCTCTGACCACTGAGATTTGCAGATCTGTATTCTATCGGCGTGCAGGCGTGACAGAGGCTCCCTGCCGAACCCTTGAGTAGTGTAGCCGCGTGTGGGGGGTGCGATGTCGCGTGCTGTAAGGCTGCATGTGCATGCAGTAGGTCTCCTCGGGAGACTCGTTGTTGACTGACGGACTGATGTCCTGTTTTACCCTTCGGGGGAACTGTTTTCCTTTCTGTCGATGCCATGACACGCTACTAATATGTTAGGTTCATTTGTGTAATGCATGCATATATATAGGGAGTTGGCATACGGGGTTTTCTTCTGGAAACTCAGGCATTGTTGTTGCATTTTTTTCAGGACCGTTGTAGGTCCAGTTGGGTGGTGATCGGCGGGCACGCGCATTTTGGAGTCGGATCCCTCTTCTCGGACCGCTGAGGTCGACGTGATTACATTTTATCTTCTTTTGTCATTTTGTTGTAATCATGTATCATTTTGACAAACTCTGATGTATTCTGGTGCACCGCTATTTGTTTATGAGAAGTAACAGTCCCGCCTTTGATTATTATGCTCTTTGTCTTGATTATGAATTTTTAAAATTTTCCGCTGTATCGGGATGTTACATATAGACCCTATTAACCTTAATTAGGGAAAAATAATAATGCTCAAATATATGATATACTATGTTGTCCTCACTAGGAAGTATTCTGGGCCAGGAGATGGAAAATCTGTAAGCATCCAAGTTCATGTCCTTCAAAAGTTTCACATCTTCCTGCAACACATCAAGAAAGATAGTAGCTACTTAAAAAGGTTCAATAGTCCAGTGTGGATTTGAAGATATTTTGGCAACAATATATAGCAAATTTGGGTGATTTAGCCTCAGACATCAACACGAATCGGTTGCCAAAGGCATATGAGGGAGAAACTACAATCTAACAAAAGTTTTACAATTTATCATAAATAAAAGTAAATGTTGATGGTGTGTTAATCAACAAAGAGCATCTTATCCGGGACGGTGTCACGAATTTAAGTCAGTATAGTCGGAATTGCAAAGATAATTAGAAATACCCAGTTAATATATAGTTTTTACAAATATCTTCAAAAATCTTGTAAATGGGGGTCTATTTTTGAAGTATATATAGTTTGAAGTCTAATTTGTTGTTTTAAGTATAAATGGTTTCCATACTCGTGTGAATGATTTTTTTAACTAGACTACTTGGATAAAGTCTAATACACCTATCCAAGTTTTGGTATTTGGTAACTTCAGTAAGATTGGAATTTAAAGAGATCAAAATCGAAGAGGTCCCAATCCAAAGGTATCTTTGAAATTTGGACAAAATCTTAACATCCAAAAGAACCATTAGGTTGTTGAATATGTGGGTATGATCGGTGAATGCAGGGGTGTTAGGGGGCGGCGGACCCCTACATGGGACGATCGTGTGACTACATCAAGATTAGGGTTTTGTTAAGATATTGGTGATGTTTTTGTGTCTTGTGGTTGTGTGCTTGCTTTTTTTTTGTGATTGCTCTCCAGGTCGTGATCAATTCCTTCTTTCTACTTGACATTACAAATCTAAAAATACCAAAAAATCCCTCGAGTTCCGGAGGTACAGTTCAAACCTCAAAGTGCAATCCTTGTGAAGTGGGCATCCATGTAGCTAATGAAGCCTTTTTCCCCACTTTTACATAGAAGTTGAAAAACAAACCCTTATCGAACATCCCACTTTTTGTAGCTATAAATGTTGGCTAAAAAAACATAGGACCCAACAAAACGAACCCACTTCCATCTGTCCTGGGAATCACATAGTAAAGTACAAGAAAAAAACATTGTCCAACAGGATTCTTCTTCACCACTACAATGCCAATAACTTCAGATAAAGGTTTGGCGAACAAATTCGTTCGATCTCCGAAGGTGTAATATTTATATAGAAGGAATGTCTTTAATTTCATACATATATCACTTTAAACTCTTGTATTTATGAGTAACACCTTATTTGCAATATTATTTGAAATTCCTCCAAAATTTCTAAACATTATCAAGTTTGAACTTAAACTACAAAAAATAAAGAAAAAAACCCATAATTGATATGGTAACATCAGAAGTGGTCATAGAATGATCAGTAGGACTTAAAGGGGTGACTTTTTTTGATTGATAAACAAAATAGAGGGGTGGCTTTGCAAAGTTTTCATGCTATTATGAGTATATTTCCATGGTTCTCGGAAACCTTAGGGAATGTTCTGCAAATAACCATAAATGATAGCTGCTGGCTTCATCGATGCTTCATTTTTTTAAACTAAAGACTGAAGATAATTAAACATGTAGATATTTTACTTAATATTTTGCAATATCTTCCGCTCCTTAATTATTATGCACCATGCGTGAGAATCAGAAAAGTGTGGAAAAGATTCTCTATGAAAAACACAGAATTTTTTAACTAAAGAATGAAGACAATTAAACATGTAGATATTTTACTTTATTTTTGGCAATGTACCTTCCGTTCCTTATTATGCACCATGTGTATGTATCAGAAAGGTAGAAAAGATTCTCTACGTAAAACAAAAGAATTGTGGCAAACAAAGGTAGAGATACTTAGAAAAATTTCAATCAACTTTATAACTAAACCCTATAGCAAATTGGATAACAGTGCCAACACATTAATTGTGAACCATAAATTGCATCTTTCTAACAACTAGTTAAGTAGACCGCCATATACATATAATATATGTTTTTGAGTGTTGAGACATGCATGAGAAGTAACAATGCCATGCCTTACTTTATTGTCCATTGACTTCTTTTTTATAAACAATAAAATTATGCCAAGCCAAATAAGTAACTAGTAAGAAAAAATTCTACTAAATATGTATTAATGGACACAAATGCTAGTTGTTCTCAATGGTTACAAAACAGAAGCTGCCAAAGAAGAGAATGAATGCAAGTGAACATGCTCATCTCTTAATAGTTACAAAACAAAAGCTGCCAAAGATAATAATTTTTCTAATTTTTATTTGAAATTAATAAGAAAAGCAAGGAGTTAAACAAATCATAAAATTAGCCAGAATGATTGTTAATTTGCACAGGAAAATATGTCTTTTTTTGTCGTACCTTGTAAAGATGGTAAGAGTCAACAGCTACATCCCCATTGCTTCTGTTCTTTATCTTTTCTGCGTAGAAGAATTGAATTTAGTACAAAATAATTGCAAAAACACATAACAATTTTTGATGATTGCTGAGTTATCATATACCCGGATGTTTATGGGTGAACGTGTCCCATATGCTTGGTCCTTTTCCACCTTCACTAGCACCTCCTTCATACTTACATATATATTACACGATCGTTACTAAAGCAATTGATCCAATTATTATTTTTCTTATCGAAATCAACATATATATATACAAGTAGCATGAAGATGGATATATATGCACATTGCGGAGTAGACCCTTAAAATTCGAGAAGCAATATGATTTGTAGTTTAATCATTCGTGCAACTCATTAAATTAAATTGAAACTTAACACGCAATATGTATAGTAATTATAAGATGAAGAAGAAGTAGTATAATTTACTTGGTAAGATGAAGAGGCGGCGCCGAAGACGAAAGCATCGGGGAAACTGCTCCGACGGAGATAGAAGTTGTGATCGACACAAGCGCTACCTCTTAAAAGGAAGCAAACAAAGAAGAAGAAGAAGAAGAAGAAGAAGAAGAAGAAGAAGAAGAGTCTAATCCCTTCAACAGCCATCGCTATGCATGCCAAAGACAAGAGATGGGAGTTAGTGTGTTCCCGGAAGGGAGGGATTATTATGGTCTTATATATATAATATTACGGTTATACTTAACATATTTAGTGGTTAGTGGTATATGTACATGTGGAGACAGAAATTAGCAACCTAATATTGTTATTCGGTTGGTTTTCGAAGAAACCCTTCAATACAAAGAAATTATATTTGGAACCCTTAAGTTTAGCGTTTTTGATTGGGCAAATCGGTTCGCGATTAGAACTTGCGGGAGTAGTTTCCTTACGCCTATTATGATTCAATGTTTTGTCTTAATTTTTTCGGCACTATAGTATATGCCAAGTAATCGCCACTTAGTTATTTTATAAATAATTTTAAATAAAAATAAAATAAACTATTTGAAAGAATATAAAAACCTAAAAAATATTTGTAAATTTATATAAATTTCACTCAGAAGCTAACATGCGGTGGCTATTACTTTTTTTCCAATATAACTTTTTTCTCCCACAAACCTCCACTAACGCATGGTTGACATTATATTAGTTACAAAAAAAAAGATTGACATTATATTAAACAAATTAAATTTTGAAGTATTGAACTCATGCATTTATATTTATCTTCAATATAATTTCCCATCCCATTTTAAAGGGTCAAGACATTTATCTAATTTCAAAAATAATTAATATACTTATTTTTTATGAAGAGAATCAATAAGTAAAACAAAACGCCAAAAACAATGTCCAACTCTGTACTTGAGGGGTGGAGTTCAACTTTTTCAAAACAAAACAAAAGTCGCCAGGCATCGACTTCTATTTGAAGTTAATATAGATTCACAAATACGTTTTCATATTCTTGCAAATATATATTTTCTTTATTCTTAATATTTTTTAAAAATCCTACTTTATTTATACGTACCTACTTAAATGTTAGGAGTCTTGAGAAATCCTGCGCAAACACCCACGTTAAATGACAAGCAAAACATGACGACTACAATCAAACACAAAAATCAGAAAAAGAAAACGCAAATCACACGCCATGGGAAAAATTAAAAAAGGATTTATGTGAAAACCTGCTAAATGAGAGGAAAAAGCCGAAAGGGTACACAAACAAGAGAGGATTCATTGTTCATCCACAGCTTCACCTTACATTTCTCTACATTAATTTGAACGTTTAGAATCTCCATCCAACCACTGGTACTACATTTGTTCTATTAATGTGTGTCTCAAAGCTCACTACCGAGCTTAAATCTTGCCTCCCAACCTTTCATGGTTTCCAATCAATCTGAAACCTTGTATTAAGACCACCAATAATGGGGGTTGTCCCGCCCGACGACCCCCGACGACCCGGTGGTCCGGGCCGTTCGTTTTTTAAAGTTTTTTTTTTTTGAAAATACGTTTTCTTTTCTTTTTTTTAGAATTTTTGTAGATTTTTTTAGATTTTTTTCCAAGATCGACCTCGAAATGATGTAGAGAAGAAAGATGGATTGTGGTTAAGAGTTGAAAAGTGTAGAAAAGAGAAGAAAGTAGGTTGAAGAGAGAGAAGAAAGTAGGTCATGATTACGGATGATCTATGCGCACTGAAACGCCTCTACCAAGAGGAGTAGGCATCCTGATCATTTATCATACATTTACGGATGCAGTTGTGGTGACTGAAACTGTGAAACCAATGGTTGTGGAGTGCAAGTGGATGAGGATGTGGATGTGGACGTGGATGCGCAAGTATGCAACAGGCATGGATGAAATAAATATAGATTTCATGCATAAGATTTTGTATCAGCACCTTCCAGCCATGAAAAGAATCAAAACTACTCTTCCTTACAATGGAAATATTTGTTGCAAGTGTGCAACATGCATGGATTTTAAGAAAAATCCAGCTACTACTAATCTAAATCAACAATTCTTCTATAGTGACAAGGCAGCCTTAGAAAGAATAAGCAAACTCTTATTTAGATGAATAATAAAACATAAAAATTGAGATCTAAACAAAACAGTTCCAACAAATAAAGAATAAGCAACCAGCAAACACACGAGGAGTTTAGACTATCACAACTTACTATTTCCTCAGCTTTCCGAGCAATGGACTTCGTGTCACAACTGTGTGGTATTACATTTTTAGCTATGTTCTTCTTGTTTACCTCACTTTTGTGCTAATTAAATTTACAGAAATACAATCTATTATGTAACCTATTGTTGAGGATTAACATCATCGGGTCTAGCAGCAAGTCGATCAGATCTACTCTCCAAACCCTTAACTAAAACATGTAATTTATTTTTCCATCCTTTCCATCTCATATTCATCCAAGCAATCATCTTCTTCTTATGATGTTCCTCGACGTTAAATCGCTCCTAATTTATAAAAGTATGTGATATAGAATATAACTTACATTATGTTAACTAAATTTTGGATATGTAAATGTACCTTAACAATGCTCCATGCCTTATATTTATCTACTTTCGGAACAAAATGCCAATTAGAATACGTCAGTGGAAGAAGATTACCCTTCCTTACAATGCTGCCCACAAATGTCGTTAATTTAACTGCATTAGGTCCGACAGGAAGCCCATTCGTGTCCCAACTCAGTATTAACTTGTTTTTGGAATTGAGCTCCCATGTAGATAGGGCTTGGGTGTGTCCCCGATGCTTTGTGGAATTCGAATCAGCTATGCAACAATTTAGCAAGAAAAAATAAATAAGTAAATAACACTATTTTCAATTACAATAACTTTTAAAATAAATTTACTAACATGAGGAAGGAAGTGTTGCGTCAACGTTATTGTCATCCTCAGGCACATGTGGTGGAATGTCTTCAACTCTATCATGTTGCGTCTGTGGCACCACCTCGTCAATCTCATTCTCATGTTGAGTGGGTTGTGATGTTTGACTTGAAGAACCCCTCACAAGACGTCTCAGTCTCTTCATATCTGTCACATGCATAACGAATTCAACCTTTCGAGTAAAACAATGGTCATAATACACAGAAGCAATTATAAAAGGGACTATCTGGTGATACCACGACGCACAAAATTTCAGAAAACAATTTCAGAATTAAAAAAATCAAACAAATGAAACGTTTCATTTGTTAGGTATCAATTTAATATATGAAAGAAACATTTTCTATTTTATATACTCATATTATTAAATACTTGTACAACTACAATATCCTTTAACCAACATGACAATCTTAACTCGGTAATCAATGTCCCATGTTAATCAACATGATTGTGAATTACTTTTGATTCATGTAAACAATTATCTTTTAGAACTCTACGGTTAAAGACCAAGAGTCTCTTCCTTACACTTCCAAAAGACGAATATATTAATCAAGGAACAAAATGTTGTTACATTCAATTCATAATAAAATACATATAAAAGAATATTTTTAGAATACATTCCTTTCAATTACAAACATGGACACTAGAACCAAAGTAAAACCACCAATCATTAGATTTGGTGATATAGGTCATGTGCAATTCAATTATCACAAGACATGCATATCAGAAACCATTGCAACAAAATCTTTTATCTCCTCGACCATATTTGCACTTTTATTGTCATTATTCTCTTCTTTCTTCAGCCTTTTCCAAAGTCATCAATCACGTTTGAAATGTTCTTTCTTTCCAAAATGAAAACATGATTTTTTGTCTTGTCTTTCTTGAGTGTTTTGGAGCTATTTGTTTAAGAATACTTTCTCTAATTCTTTTGAAACTTGCCAACATTTTTCTGGGAATTACTTCCCTTTCTAGCAACACAATTAACTTTATCAGTCACTTCAACTGAAGATTTATTGTTCCTTATTCGAGTTTCCTTTTCAATCCACAGATGCTTCTACAATTGTTAAATGGTGAAATATTCAGTAGTATATAGGAGTTTCTTTCTATAGTTATTTCAGCTAGGAGGAGGTTTGGCTTTGATAGCCCCCACTTGCAATTGTTCAGAGACATCTACCTTCAAGTCTTTCAGTTTAGACACGATAATATGCAATTCATGACCTTGATCTAACACAGAAACATTAGCAGTCATAACATACTCAAAATATTTCATAGATAAAAACTTATGTGCTAATTATTTCCTGATGTTGTACTTGTACTATAGAGAATTCCATATCTCCTTCGGTGACTTGACAAATGTAAACAAGTCGTATAGTCGATCACTCAGAATATTCAGAATGTGACCCTGACGCAGCAATTCATCTTCTTCACGTTTTCGGCGCTCTTGCACAATTGTTCGGTATCATCATTTGAAGGAGCTACTTGTTCTTCTTTGTTATAATCCAGAACATATGATATCTTTAGTGCAGTTAGTAGGAATAATATTTTGTCTTTCGAGCGGGTGAAATTCGCCCCATCGAATTTGTCTAACTTCACAAAGTCTTGATTCATGACAGCAAAGACAGCTTGTGATTTGGTTTCCATGATAGTACCTTGAAATTGTTAGGAAATGAAGAAGACTTTGAGGCACGTTGAACACTTTCGTTAAGGTGTTTATGCCTCCACTATCTAGCTTGCTGTAGGGATTAGAATGACAGTACCCTCAGGTTAAAACAAAGCCAAGAAATCTACAAGCAAATGATGAATTATTTGTTTCAAGAAAAGAAGAAGAGGAAGAATAGACACGAGAAGAAACTAAATCCCCAAATTTATAGAGTTGTTAACACCACTTCAAATAGATACAATGGATCGAATCAAATTCAAATATCCGTAACTATTTTTCAATTGTCGCTGCCCTATGAAGAAATGTTGATTTAATTTAGGGAACTACTATTCGTCGCCCCAAAATTACTTAAATCACCCATTTTATTACTATTTTGCCCTTCATAATTCATCTAATACTCATTTCGTCTCGTCTCTTAAACTAAGAATTATGTCTACGTTTTCCTCACTTTACCACGAAAGTGTCTGACGAAGTGTCTGAATCTGGTGAAGTAAGCCCAAAAAAAAAAATTGTATCGGGCGTCTGTGTAAGTCGTCGCCCCCAAGGGGGGCGGCGTCCTAGCCAGACGCTTTTTTAGTTGTGTTATTTTAAATTATTTCAGGTTCCATTGCAAGATTTTGGTGGTGATGGGTAGATTACAGTGAGCTTTTTGATAGTCGGCATATATTTGAAACAATCGATCACGCGAGTAGATAGGCGAAACAAGTTGCCATCAAAGCTGAGTTTTTTTTGGTAATATCATCAAATAAATCACATGCAGATAGTCGAATGGATTGTTATCTGAGATGCGATCGCAGAAATGAAATGAGTTATCGGGATATGGATGTTGTAGTACGGAAGAACATGAAAAGAAATGGTTGCGGTTGTCGTTTTTTGATAAAGGTGGTCGAGCGACGGGACCATGATGGATGTGTCGTAGTTTCTAATAGTACACATGGTCAACACAACCACAAACTTGTAGTTTATCCAGAGTGTCACCGATATATCAGCGATCTTAGTCCTGGACCCAAGAAAATTGTTCGTGATATGATTGAGACACAAGTGAAACCAAGTAACATATTGTTAACGGTAAAGGAGAAATTCCCAGGGGATAATCTCAATCAGAGACACATTTATAACTTCAGAGAGTACATGAGGAGGACGAAATCTGAAGACAGGAATCCCGCTCAGCAGTTTCTGCACCAGGCAGTGCAGTATCAGTACTTACATTGGATTATGGCGGATGAAGAAACTAATGTCGTCACTCACACATTTTTGGCACATCCGACGTCAGTTCATTTGTTGCGCACATACCATTTCGTAGTCTGTATGAATTCGACGTACAAAACGAACAAGTACAAGATGCCTTTGTTCGAGATGGTTAGGGTGACACCAACAAACATGGACTTCCTTGTCGGCTATGTGATTATGAAGGATGAGACCAAGTGTAGTTACCGGTGAGTGTTGGAGAAGTTTCGAGATCTGTTATTGGATACTGTCAGCCCGACTGCAATAATAACGGACCGGGAGTTAGAGCTTAGTAAAAAAAAACTTAAAATAAATAGGACATTTTACGAGATTCAAGTACACTAGGGCATCCGTTGACTCCTTTCCTGACATCCGAGACATTCTTCTTGATGATTACGAGAGGAAGATGAAGAGAGAGTGGTGGTAGGAGAGTAAAATGAAGAGATATAAGTAGAAATGAGAGAATGACAAAACGATAATTCGCACGAACGATTTAAGTAATTTTCCAACGATGAATAACAATTCAATTAATTTATTAATTAAAACAACTCTATCCTTTATGCGCGCTACATACTTACACGTGCCAATTCTCTTAGCTCGTTCCAACTTCCAGTTCCAACGTCCACTAGTTTATAATTAAAACTTAACAAACTCTCACGTTAGGATCTTCCCTACAACCTATAAATTCCTTTCGGTGTAACAGAATAGACATAGGAAATATTGCAATCATGAGTTCAGAAAGTTTGATTATAAATAGTAGAGATACCCTATTTAGTTGTGGTGTCAATTCAAAATAACTTTACCATATTAAAAGAATAGTAGTACCCACTGCACAGGTGCATCACCAAAGGCTCTCTACTCTAAACCTACGTGGAACATAATTAATCAGGGAAGATTCTCATATTTAAATTGCAATGTCAGATTGCCTTAGATTTGATGCACACAATCCGCGTTGAGTGGTCACTGACTCACTGTTAATGGTAATGGCCCTTTTGGTTCGATGCATGATTCCATTTTGATTTTTTTGTCGACATGACCTTTATCACATATTTCATTTTTAATATAATACGTATATATATGTGTGTGTGAATTTTGTAGGGAGGTTAAGTTGGGGGGATTGAGTTATTCACCGACATGGTTTGTGACATTTGAGATGAAACATGGAGTTTGGTAGTGTTTTTTTAGTAAAAATTGGGACCCAAATCAAAGTAAATATGTCATTAACGGGCTTTAACTTGCGTTGCCATAAAGAAAAATAAAACTTTTCCTGAGCTTGCGAGTCCTAAAGATGACAAACAGATCCAAACAACAATGGGCTTATTTATAGACACATAAAGTAAAACTTACACAAATCTGATAACTAGTACAAACCAGTATATAGCCCATAAATCATAATTAGCATAACAACTAAAAGATCCAAATAAGTAGTTGTCCGAATGTTCAAGGCATGACCTAAATGGTCCTCCGTGACTTCTAGGAGTTAGACCTTGTTTCCTAAATCACATAAACTATTGAGATCTTGATTGTCATTTGACTTCCCTTTAGCACTAATAATTTCTTTGAGTTTTATCAATTTTTTAGTTTGATTTGATGGCCCCTAATTTTGGCCCTCCAATTGTGAACAATGTTGACATATCATCATGGCCTCATTTCCTCCAACTAACACAATGCTGCCTTTGTTAGGCACCACAGTCACACCATCAGTGGTCGTCCTGGAATTCTAATTGAAAACCATGAACATTGTTTTCTCTCAATTGTCAAAAACTATCTCAATGACATCCTTATCAACGCCGACGCAAACTTTCACTGTCGTAGATTTGACAACTTTATTTGACGACCAAACTGTTAGAAAATAATCTCACATTAGAGAATTTTTGGATATTCTTTTGTGTTATAAGTTGAAGGTATTTTTAGTTATTATCAATTGATTTTGAGTTGAAGACTCACACTTCAATACCGACAACCATATTCCATAATTCAATGATCTCCGAGTTCGGATATGTTGTCGGAGACATGAGGAGGAGAAGGTTGGAGAGAATGAGATGGAAGATGACGAAGACTAAAGTGGTTGATTATGTTATTATGACTTATCTGGTTGTTACATTGATGGTTTAGCCTTATAAATAGGCTCATGTGCCGGTCATATCTTCACTGGTTAAGTGAAGATCCGAAATCCTTAAAACAAATACTTGGTTGGCCCGATAGCCCCCAATAGAAAACATGAACCTATTACATGGTTATCTAATAGCACTAAATGAACTACTCAATCTAATTAAGTAAATTCTAACATATGAATTCTAATACATATTTAAATCTTCAAATTGTAATCATCATACTCTTCTTCCATATCATCTAGTTTTCAAGAGCTATGTTCATGAATGTGTTGCAGGTAAAGCCTTTTTTTGGGGCTTCCATCAATAGTGATACTTTTGCCAATTCGAAATGGACGGCCGACATGTTCTATACTTTGAGACTAACGCAAAGTCATTTGTAAATAAATTTGGTTTCAAATTGGACCAATGATATATAGAAGCTTCGGATTTATAGATCGAACATACAGGCCCTTGAGCCTTCCTTGTATCCAACCATTCATTTTCCCTCCTCCATCGGCTCGTCGTTTGGACGTAATTAAGGAAATAAAGTTTCGGCCTACTTTTATTTTCATTGTTAGACTTAACAATAATTTGATATCTATTTTGAATTTGGTGATACAACCCGTTAGTCTGTAAATAATTTATATCTGAAAATATACAGACTATTTTATATTAATGTATTAATTTTATAAACATCTTATGACCAACGGGTTGTATCATATTTTATGTATCTTATAAACATCTTATGGAACTCCATCTAATGAATATTATATAAAATTTATGTGCACATGTTGTTCTATAAAATTAGATGGAGTTCCATATTGATTTGTATGGCGCATGAAGATTGAACAAGTACAGATTGACTGATTCAAGAAGGTTTCCTAAAAGTCACAATATATGTTCAATTAGAGTACTACTACGATCAATCATTGAGAAATCAAAAGACATAATTGTAGTGATTGTGGCATTTATGATATATTCAATGATTTTGTATTCATAAACACATTCAAATGATAGTTACAAAGTGATTACCAAAATTCTCTCTCAACAATAGTGGGAAGAATGTTTTCGTTACATTTGCATAAGGCAGATAATCCAGTGCGTGTGTTTGTTACTTTGTCGTCGCCCTAAAATATCATTTTATATTGTTTTGATGTTGCATTTGATTTAGCCAATCAATTGATTGAATATAGTTAAGTCATGTGAGACAAAGTCAATAATTTCCTTAAACATGCAACACAAATATGAGATGTTTGTAACAATAATAATTTCCTTAAACACAAGAATAATAATATTTATGCCAAAAAACTACAAATTGAATTTCGATATAATAAATAGAAGAAGTCCAAACGATATTTAAGCAGAAAAAAGAAAACCTACGAGAATACTTATTCGTAAGTCGTAACCAAACTCGTTTAACCTAAACATGCACGTGTATGCGATTGTAATTAAATTAAAAATAAAAATAAAAAAACACATTTCTATTTCTGTGGCGAATCCTCTGAATACGTAGATCCTGTCACCCTTTGTTTTCCAAAACTACCACTCTCCAAACATCCCAACAACACACAAAAAACCCGTCAAAACCCGCAAATATAATTAAAACCTAGGGGTAGAGCCGGAACACGGACGTGGAAACCCGAAACCGCCCAAAACGGAAAGATTCGGCTCCCTACAAAACACCCCAACAGACCATCTCTTAATTTCTCTCTCTCATAAACATTTGGCGTTTGGTGGAGACTCATGGCGGCGGCGGTGGCGGCGACTGCGGGTCTGGCGTTGAGGCCTCGGGAGGGGTTGTCCTTTACGGTCTCCTCTCGTTCTCGGACTCGACTAAGCACTGTTTTTGGTGTTCCGGTTTGTGTTCCTTTTCTGTTTATTTTTGGGATCCACCAGGGTTTTCCTCTTTTTTTTTCTTCTGAAGTTTCTTCTTTTTTCCCTTTTATGTTTTTAAAATCTAGTTAGGTTCTAATCACAACGTGACTTACGAACAACTTGCATCCGCCGTCATGGGTCTTTTAACAATGTTGCGTATTGACCCTTTTTTGTTGGGACATCAATGTGGGCAATGATTCTGGTTGTAAGATGATAAGACCAATAGTTCCATTTACTTGCGTCGTTTTAGATCATCAATTAAGCAGTGACCCGCTTTTCACTTTTGTTTTACCTGAAAATTATTTTGTAGAAAATATGATTTTGATTAAGTTATTAGTGTATCATAGTTTACTAACAACATGATATCTTAATTATTCTTAAGTGAATCTTATGTGTGTAAGGTTTTTTTTTGACAGTTTGAGAATGGGACAAACCTGTTGCAGCTATCCAGTGGAAGATTGAGATTCTGTATTCATGCATTGAAAGGTTCTGGTAGACCAGATGAAGATCTGTTTGATGCACCTCACAGGCGAGATACAGGAGGACTACAAATATTCTCTGGCACTGCGAACCCTTCTCTCGCACAGGTCTCGATTTGTCTTTCCTTGTATTGATAAATCAGATTCCATATATTCGAAAATGTTGTATATATCTAGCTAGGACATAACATATATCGTACGTGTTCTTCCGGTAAATGTTGTATTATATATAATATATTGCATATATTGATCTATATGAAAACCAAAAGCTCAAATATATATACCTGTCGAATATATATATATATATATATATTCATTTATATCGTTGCCCGTTTAACTGTTTAATTAATTAACATTCTGTTTGGTTTTTAATTTTGGTGGAGAAAAATGGTATTTGAATTTTTGCTTAGTTTAGGAAGTGGCTAACTACATGGGTCTGGAGCTTGGGAAAATCGAAATTAAAAGGTTCGCTGATGGGGAGACGTATGTCCAACTAAAGGAGAGTGTAAGAGGTGGTGATGTATATCTAATACAACCTACAAGTTCCCCAGCAAATGAAAATATTATGGAGCTTCTTATAATGGTGGATGCGTGCCGTAGGGCTTCTGCCAGAGCCATCACGTTGGTTATTCCATATTTTGGTTATGCTAGATCAGATAGGCAGGTTAGCCACAAACCAAATCTTAATTGTTCGGAAATTGTTTGTCACTTAATTTGTTGGAGAATGCATGCATGGATATATATATGTTTGATTATATATTTTGTGAAATTAATTCTTAATTTCATCGTTGTCTGCAGACTAAGGGACGTGAGTCTATTACTGCCAAAGCTGTTGCAAACATGATTACCGAAGCAGGAGCAAAGCGTGTTATTGCTTGTGATTTGCATTCTGGACAAACCATGGGATACTTCGATATTTCTGTGGATCATATACAGGGACAGGTATAATTTTGCTTCTTTTCTTTTTTGACAATTTACAGAATTTGGATCAGTTATATATACAAAGAATGGATTATTTAATTACTTGCTTGTTAATTTGATTATAAAATTAACTTGGGTTATATAATTTGTGCAGCCTGTAATTCTGGATTACTTGGCTAGCAAGATGTTTTTATCAAATGACCTGGTTGTTGTCTCCCCTGACATTGGAGGTGTTGGTCGTGCCCGTTGCTTTGCCAAGAAGTTGTCGGATGCACCTTTGGCCATTGTTGATAAGAGACGTACAGCACACAATGTTTCTGAGGTTCGTATATATGAAGTCGATCCACACCATATATTTTCCATTTATTGTTCCTCTAAATTAAGTAGTATCCAACGATTGACATGTTACAAATCAAATTGCTTTACGTTGTACAATGAGTTCACTCTGAGTTCTTGAAATGACATTTACAAAAGAAAATAAATTTGGCACATGAGTTGTTAATATGAGCTTAAAAATGTAATTAAGTTTTGACATCTCACATATTCTGAAACTTTAGGTTATGAATTTAATTGGAGATGTGAAGGACAAAGTTGCTATTCTTGTCGACGACATGATTGATACTGCTGGTAAGATTTCTTTTATAGTTTCCCCCTACTTCTCTCTCCATTGCACGACGTAGCTTTAGTGCTCATCCAGCCAAATCGCCTTTGACACAACTTCCGTTGGCTTCATAATTTGTGTTTGTGATTCAAAGCTTACCTTTGAATATTTTGATTGTTTTAAGCTTCAGTTTCATTTTTTAACATCCGCGCCTACTGCTATCGTAGGGTACCAAATAGAGTAAGTGTAACGTCACGTTCTTGGACCTTTATCCAAGTCTGATTCGTCACCTATTATAAGTTGATCGCTGTCCCACAATATCCATATATTATTACAAAACTTAATTTAATTAGTGTTATGGTGGTAGATTCTGTCTATATAATCCACCACAACATTATTATGTCAGGCGTTGTGAGACTATTATTAGGGTGTTATAATAAGTATTTATAGGAATCCAACTTGACCACACGAGTCTTGATTATTCCGAGTGCCCGACGTTACTATTTCAGTTGTTGTCCTTTTTTAAAAAAACAAATTGGTAAACGGTTGTTGTCCATCATAATTTTATGTTCATTTTGTTATGCTAATCATCTTTGCTGAACTAAAAAACAGGAACAATCACCAACGCCGCCGCACTTTTACACAAGGAGGGAGCAAGAGCTGTGTATGCATGTTGCACACATGCGGTTTTCAGGTTTCGCTCTTCGCCATCTCCCATTTTCATTCAAACCAAACAAATTCAACCACTTACATTTATTCTTCCTGTGGTGTTCTATTGAAGCGAACCTGCAATTCAGAGGCTATCTTCGGGCCTATTCGAGGAAGTCATAGTGACCAACACAATTGCAGTGCCAGAGAACAAATACTTCCCTCAGCTCACAGTGCTGTCAGTTGGCAACCTGCTTGCTGAGACTATCTGGCGTGTGCATGGTGGTGGCTCTGTTAGCAGCATTTTCCAATGAAAGTATCATTTCAAGGACTTGAGTACTTTTATATGTGCATAGTAATCTATAGTATGATACTTTAGTTATTGATGGTGAGCTTGTAGTTTCAGTAGGTTGGTTTCTTATAGAGTTGGAGAGCAAGATGCGGTGGACCTTAATTGTTTTTTAGGATAGTTAATAGTTTTATTAAGGATTAATTGTTTGCATGTCATTACTAAATACTATAATTCTCAACGGTCACAACTCTACGCTTATTATCCGGCATGTCGTCTCAAAACACACTTAACATACAGGTTGTTATTAAATTTTCGGAAATGTCACTCTATTAGTCACTTCCGGTGTTAGATTTATCATTAATTTATTGTAAATTTTACAAAATTTACCTTTTATAATCTAATAATTTTTGTAAACCTATCTCTCTCACTCGATCTGTTTCTTTTCTCATTCCTATTTCTCTCTCTCTTATCTATCTATCTCTATCTCTCTCTTTACATGCCAAAAACAAGTAAACCCAACAACCAAACCTCTAAACCCAACCTCACGTACGTAAGTTACGTATCAACCAACAAACAAACCCAACAAATAAAGACATTAGTGAGTGAGTTAGTGAGAACGATGTCGTCGTCGGAGAGGATAAAGGGATCGTGGACTCCGAAGGAGGATGCAACCCTTGAAAGGTTAGTCGACAAGCACGGCACCTGGAATTGGTCCTTGATAAGCAAGTCCATTCTGAGTAAATCCGGCAAGTCTTGCCGTCTCAACAGATGTGTTGTGGGATTCTGATCCTAATCCTATCCTAATTGTGCCTTAATCATGTTTTAGGTGGTGATTAAGGGAAGATGGAATGGATGGCTGGGATTGAAGATGGTTGGATGAGGGGTTGAGATGGTTGGGATGCGATGAGTGGTGGAGATGGAGAGGTATGGATTGGATGGTTAGGATTGAAAGGTGAGAGATATTTATGGTTTTCCCTCTCCCTCTCTCTCTCTCAGTTGCTCACGTCTCTCTCTCTCACATTCTCTCCCTCTCTCAGTGCACTTCGACGAGGAAGAAGAATGTTCTCCGGCGTAGGGAGGATCGGCGAGTGGTTGGCGGTTGGAGGTGAGTCCTTTGTTTTGCCGACCCGTCCCTTTGTTTAATTTCGCTCTCTCGACCTCACGTGTCTGTCGTCGTGGTGGTAGAGTTTGGTGGAGGTTGCCGGAGGTGGAGTTGTGAGTGAGGATTGTTGAGGAGGTGTTTGATCGTCGTTTGGACGCGAGAATTGTCGACGGATCGTGATTTGGGGAGACGCGCTCATGGAGGCGTCATCGTGGTTCTTCTAAGGTCTCTTCAGACCTTTAGGTATGTCAAGCTCGCTCACTTAATTACCGTGAGTATTTGGAAGTCGACGGTAGGCCGTTCGGCTCGTCGCGAGTAAACATGCAGCAGATTTCACTGCCTGATCGGTCGACCGGTTTGTGCAAACGGTCGACCGTTCGTGAAGAGAATTCGGGCCCTGCCTCAAATCGGTCGAACGATGCCTGTGGGGCGGTCGACCGATTGTGCATAGAAGGCAAGTCTGGAGAGATTTGGTCGACCGGGTCCCCTTTGTCGGTCGACCGTGTGTACTGTCTTAAGTCGGTTGGGGGCTTAGACCATCTAAACGGTCGACCGCTCGTTGATTTTCGTCCGACCGTGACTTAAGTGAGCATAGTGATCGGTTCGACCAAATGAGGGTTCGGTCGACCGGACTTGTGCGCTGAGCGTGGGGAACGCTCTGGTGGAATTCGGTCGACCAATGTGTGCTCGGCGTTCGACCGAATTCATGGTGCGTGTGAGATGTGCTCGGCGTTCGACCGAATTCGTTGTGGTGTTGAGGGATTTGTTCCCTGGTGACTTTCGGTCGACCGTGACCCCTTTGTCGGTCGACCGATTGGTCGTTTTGTTCGTTGAACCGGGAGTTGACCATCTAAACGGTCGACCGTCCCTTGATTTGGGTTCGACCGAACGAGTGTGGTGTTGAGAGTCGGTCGACCGATAGAGTGCCGGTCGGAGTGGATTGCCTTGTATTTGCTTGATTCGGTCGACCGGGACTTTTGGTTCGGTCGACCGTTTGTGTCCTGTTTTGCACTATGGAGGTGCCATGGTCGTGGTTGCCCGTGTGGGGCGATTCGTGGTGCCGATGTTCTTCCGGCAAGTGCGCTAGGTGCACGAGGGTTGCGGTGGTTGGTTGAAATTAGACGTGGAGCCCCGTAACCGTGTGTGAGCTTGGGATTGGCTGAAATAGGCCTGAGGCCCAGCTTAGAATTGTGGTGTTGCGGTGGTTGGTTGAAATTAGACCTGGAGCCCCGTAACTGTGTGAGAGCTATGGTTGGTTGAAATTAGACCTGGAGCCCAGCTAGTCTGTACGGAGTTGGTTGAAATTAGACCTGGAGCTCCGTAGTGCGTTCGGGTTGGTTGAAATTAGACCTGGAGCCTGAGCAAGGACCGCGTGTAGGGGTTGGTTGAAATTAGACCTGGAGCCCTTATACGTTTGAGTTGGTTGAAATTAGACCTGGAGCCCTTGGTCGTGTCGTGGTAGTTGTGGTTGGTTGAAATTAGACCTGGAGCCCAGCTTGGCGACGAGTGTGAGTCGCGGCGGTTGGTTGAGATTAGACCTGGAGCCCCGTACCTGTGGTGTGTGCTGTGGTTGGGTGAGAGAGCCTCGGAGCCCAGCCTGTTGTGATGCTTTTCTTGTTGAGTAGAGCTGCATGCTAGGATGATTTTATTTATGCATTTAGAGTCTTGGCATACGGGGTTTCCTTCTGGAAACTCAGGCATTGTTGCATGTTTACTTTCAGGCCGTGATCGACGTTAGGGGGTGGTGACCGAGGAGAGGAGCGCTGCTACCGGATCCAGCTTTCTCTCAGTTGAGGTCGTGTGATTACTGCTTCCTTTGTATATGCTTTTGATGTAATCACAACTTTTGTATACTCTGATGTTCGGATATATATTATATATATGTTGGTGCACCTGTGTCCCTTTTATTGCGTAATATCCCCTGTTGATTGAGTGTTTATAAAATTAAAAATTTTCCGTTGTTTTAAGGATGTTACATGTGTGGTCTTCTCCCTGGTTACCGGAGTTAATGTGCAGACTTGGTTCGCATATGGCCAGACTTTGAAGGTTGTAACCTCCGACCATACTCCACCAGAGTTTTTCTAATCCCCTGTCCATCGGCCTTAAAGCTCTTGCAAACTCAGCATTTATCACGTCCAAAAGGGTTGAATATGCAGTGGCTCGATGGAAACACAATAATGGAGCGATTCATAAGGGATCAGACTGTGGCAAATGAATCATCTTACGTGGTCTTCCGTTGGAGTTATGGGAACCAATGTCTTTCAATGACATTGTAGGTGACTTTGGTATCCTGGTGGATATTGATGAACCAACACTAAACAAGAGTGTTATCAATATGGCAAGGGTAAAGGTCTTATGCCACTCACCACATCAAATCCCGACAAAGAAAAGTTGTGGAAGGAGGTGACCAGAATGTTGGGGGAATATACCATAACCCCCCGTAAAAGTGGATTGGAGCCTCACACAACACCCTCGGGGAGGAGAGGCTCAAGGGGGAGCAGCAAATGGCCCCGAGGAGGTCGTGGAGGTAGGGGACAACCGCCTGTGAACCACCCACTCGCCAACCAATGGCCTGGAGATGCAACACACTTGGACTTCTCGACAAATATGGGGAGTAACTGTGAAGAAATGGAGCAACAATATGGAGACTATAGACACACAAGCACTCCAATTGTTCATCACGCTATACTTGACGATGAAGTGAATCAAAGAACAAAAGTGTACAGTTTAAACCACAAGTGACTGCCAATCGTGCACCGAGCAGCGATTGAAGGTGACGTGGATCATAGACAAGAGGAGCTGGAACAAGGGAAAGGAACATGCCGATGGTTCATCAGGCAACTGTAGGGGAACCAAGCGGGACTAAAGCCCGATGGGGAGAATCTCCAAAGAACCCTATGGATTGAAAGAGCCAATGACGATAAATGAAGCAAAGAAGTGGATGCAACTGAAGGAAGGTGGGGACCTTGTGAAGCAATCCAAGCAGCCCGCATCGGACTCGTTGCACAATGACCAAGCCAAGATAGGGACAACTACTGCTGCAAAAGCGCATATGGAGAAGCACACAATCAACCCAGGAACACTTTGTATTCAACAACCAACATGGCATGGTAGTATGAACACCAACATACAACACCCACTTCCACCAAATCCACAAGGTGTGTTAGGACCTTACATAGGAAATCCCTTCTTCCCACCATATGCCATGGGATACATGGGCTTTAGCCCAACAATGGGTAACCACATAGCCCAATGATGGCTAACCACATAGCCACACATCAAATTAATATCCAAACCAAATGGCCAAAATGTTGGGAGGAAATAAGGATATGTGTTGCATGTCGGATCGCCTCAGAATTCTTCCAAGTGTTCACTAAGCTCTAAACAAGATTTAGAGAGATCGGAGCTACCCAATCAATCTCTAATTCAAGACTACAATCTAGCTAGTTACTCATTTAATGCTCCGGAGAATTTGATCTCTCAAATACTCAACTAACAAGAGAATTTTTGGATGGATTTGGTGGAGAAATATGGAGAGGAGAATTTTTGCATTCATGTAAACTAGGATATGAGGGACCTATTTATAGGGCTTACTCCATACCACATCATGTGTAACTCACTTACACATGATTTTTTATTTTTAGATCTTCTAAACCAATCATATTTTGACATGTGATCATCTATTAACCTATGATCAAAGAAATTCTCTTATTAATTCAGGTAAAACCATGCAAAAACAGTTGACCAAAATTACCAACCGTTCGACCGATCGGTTAAAAAATGACACTTTCGATCGGACTATGCTCCCAGTCGGTCGACCGAATCCTTACCAAGAAAGCTCTTATAATTTTGATCGAACTACGACTCACATCAGTCAACCATTTCACAACAGAAAAAGTTCTTGTTATTTTCGGTTGAACCACACGTTAACCGGTGGACCGTTTCCAAATTTAAAGGTTACTATTAAATTCGATCAACCAATTCGCCAAAAAGTTACATTGTGCACATTATAAATTTGCTTTATCAATGAGCCCAATAATACCATCACTCGAGTCAAGAGGGGCAATGATCTTTTGACATATCAACTTTTCCATCACATGTTATATATAACCAACTAATAACTTTATCACTATATGCATTGATAGCTTTCGATAATAATCAAATCATGCACTTCTTATGTGAAAATATATAAGTCTCATATCTTAGGATTCAAAGACACAATGAAACATTAATGACACAAACATAATTCCATAATATTTCATTTGTTAGGTCAATTCAATATATGAAAGAAATATTTTCTATTTCATATACTCATATTGTTAAATATTTGTATAACTACAATATCTCTTTTAACCAACACGACAATTTTATCTCGGTAATTAATGTCTTATGTTAATCACCATGATTGTGAATTACTCTTGATTTATATAAACCATTATCTCTTAGAGTTTTACGGTTAAGGATCAAGAGTCTCTTCCTTAACACTTCCAAAAGACGAATACATTAATCAATGAACAAAATGTTCAATACATTCAACTCATAATAAAAAACATATAAAAGTAAAACTTTTAGAACACATTTCTTTCAAATGTTTACAACACAAACACCCAAGGGCCATGGAGGTGTTGATATCTGCAACAAAGAGGATGATAAGGTCAACACTCTGGTTGCATAACCAATTGTTGACAAAGGAAAAACGGTTGTGGACTCTAGGGAGACTACGGATAACAACTTGAGGACCCCTAAGGAGAAACTCATAATGTGGGAGGTTCAAGAGATGGCGTAATCGGCCGAACCCTATAGAAGTAACTCACATACATGCCCTCTTCTTGTCGACAACATTAATCATAATACTATGCATACATCTAGAAATGCAAAATTGCTACCTAGAACTATCGAGCATAAAAAAAGTTAACTTAAAGAATCAAATAAGAGGTCAACCTAGATCCCCAAGTGTGGTATCGTCGGTGGACAACGAATTTAGTGTTACCATGTCCATTTCTGATAACAACCATGATATTTTTCTTTGGGAAAGCTATGCCAAATTTAATAGATTCTACATTACTGTGGGTTTGAACTTCCGATCACTTAATCAGGCTAGATTATTCCTAAATGATACAAGGAAAAGACAAAAATTACATAAGACTAACCTCTCTGATTTAGGGGAGATGGAAATTGTGGTTGCCAACCTAGGCATTTAAACAATGGGTCGCCAAGGTTCCTAAATAAAATGAAGATCAATACATGGAATATTAGAGGACTAGGAACTATAGTAAAAAATGTAAGGCAGTTAGGTGTTTTATACGAACAACACGACCCGATGCTATTATAATACAAGAAACCAAACATGAGGATATCCCTCAGATCACCCTAAACAGAATAGGGGGAATCTACGTCAACAAATGGATCGTGATACCTTTGAATAGGGCATCCAGAAGGATGCTGATTGGATTAAATAACACAACCATAACAGTAATGACGAAAAACCAGCTAAGGTTTTGTCTAACAATGACACTCACTAGAAGTGTATTGGAGGAACAAATGACCAACGAAGTGTATTGAAAACCTTAGGAACATTGAACGGGACATTTAAGCTCTCAACATTAAGGAACAAAACAAAGGATTATCATTGGAGGAACAAATGACGAAAAAACTCTAGAACGAGATCACGAAGTGACCCTAGAAGAAAATGAGATACGTTGGAAACAACGCTTGCGTATCCAGTGGTTCCAAGACGTGGATCAAAACACACACAAAATTCATCAAATGGCTAATGCAAGATGGAGACAAAATAGAATCCTCTCACTGAACATTAACGGCCACATAACATACTCTCAACATTAATTAGGCAAGAGATAGTTAACCATTTTAGAGAAAGATTCAACGATGGCAAGGGATTCAAGTTTCTCATTCAATGGGAAATGGTCATCAATCGAAAAATTGAGGAACCCTTTAAACTTATTGAGGAGTTCACTTTTCCCGAAATAAAAAAAAACCACGTTTGGATTGGCACCAAACAAGTCACCAGGCCCGGATGGATTTAGTATGTACTTCTACCAACAAATGTGGGCGGAAGTGAAAGATTATTTAACTTAATTGATTCAAAGGTTCAAAAATGGAACAAACTCACATCACGAATTCAAAGGCATCAACCAATCCTTTATAGCTCTCATTCCTAAAAAACCTAAAATTGAAACGGTAAGAGACCTTCGACCAATCTTGTTGCTTAATAGTACATACAAGATAATAGCAAAAGTTTTAGCAACTAGGCTATCAACTGCTATTAACAAAGCAATTCTTCCCACACAAAATGTCTTTCTAAAAAATCGACAACTTATGAACACAGTAATTGCAGCACATGAAGTGGTGCATTATCTAAACCAAAATAACAAACAAGGGTTAATCCTTAAATTGGATTTAGAAAAGGCATTCGACTAAATTGATTGGGATTTCTTACTAGCTAATCTAAAAGCAATTGGTTGTCCCACCAAGTGGTGCACGTGGATTCACTTATGTATTTCCACAACAACATCATCGATACTAATCAATGGTAGCCCTAAGGGTTACTTTACCTCAACTAATGGAATTCGTCAGGGGGACCCACTTTCATCACTACTATTCCTCATTATTGCAAATTTCCTAAGCCACATTCTCAGACTAGGATGCCAAAACAAACTTATTTTGGGAGTCACCAAAACAAACTTATTTTGGGAGTCAACTTTAGATCCGAAGAATCTGAAGTCCTAAACTTACAATTCGCGGATGACACTATCCTTCTCTTACACCCCTCCATGGATAACATCATAAATATTAAGCGAATTTTGGCTATTTTTTAGTATTTATATGGTTTCAAGATAAACTATGACAAATCATGTCTTAGTGGGACACACATCCCCCCACACCAGTTAACCCAATTTAAGGACCTCCTAGGATGCAAATTGGACAAACTACCATGTGATTATCTAGGAGTTCCACTATCAAGCAAACAAGGAGGCAAAGCGAGTTGGAACTTAGTGGTACAAAAAATGAAAAATAAAGTGGGAAACTAGATGTTCGTGATGCTTGGGCCTCACACCATGAAGGAAACCAAAAATTTATCATTAGGTGGATGTATTATGATGATTAACTCCTTACTCACTCTACTTGCATCATACCAACTAAGATTTAGAAAACCCCCCAACATCAATATTGGACGAAATCAATCATATTAGGAGGGATTTTCTATGGAATAACTCACTTTCCAATAACGAAGTAAAACATCTTGTGCGTTGGGGTAATGTATGTAGACCCAAATAATTTGGAGGGTTAGGAATTCTAAACATCAAACTACACACTTTGAGTCTTTGACTAAAACAATTGTGGACTATACTAACAATAACACAAAGCCTTTGCAAGACAATTATACTACAAAAATACAAACAAAACTCAAATCTTGGAATACTTCCACATAGCAAAGGAAAAGCTTCACCCTTCCTTATAGATCTTCTAAAATGGATTCCAACCATAAGCCGGTTCAGCCATGTGACGGTTAAGAATGGAACCAACACACTCTTTTGGTATGACATATGGTACCACGGCAAGATTCTTAGTGAAGAGTGGTCAAGTCTGTTTAATGCTAGTAAGGATCAATACATAACTATATCAACAGTACGTATTTCAAGACCAAGTATTGGAACTACCGTGGTTCAAGAAACGTTTTAAAGGAAATATCACATTCGAACAAATTATGAATCTCTACAACGCCTACATCGCATTCTCACCTACGGAGGAGAATGACACAAGGCTTTGGAAAGTCAAGAAAAATGGGACATTAACGACCAAGAGTTGTTGCACGTTTCTAATTGATGGAGGAGAGAGATACTCATTGATGAAAGAGGTGTGGCAAACACTTTGTTAGATCCCTAACCTAGGGTTAGTGGACTAATGGGGTTTAAGGGTTGGTTTGCATGGGGAAGTGGGGGTGCAGGTGTTTGCATGGGAAGGTGAAGAGGTGGGGGTACTGTAGCACGAGTTTAAATGAGGCATTCTCTCTCTTTCTTCTTCTTTCATCTTCTTCCTCATTTCTTCTTCCTCCTTTCTCACCAAACACACACATTCTTCCTCAGTCACCCAAGCCCAGGCGAAGGAGGCTGCGTCGGCGTGAGGTGCGAAGCGGTCCAGGCAAGAGAGGTGCGGAGTTGAGCGCACGAGGAGATCACCGGAGGCGACGTGCGCGAGCGGAGCTCCGGCGTTTTCGTCGTTGCTTTTGAGGTATGCCGCTCTCTAGTATGGTTTTGTTGTTGACACTCATGAGAGGGTCGTGTTGGTCGGTCGGAGGAGGTCGGAGGCCTCTCCGACGTCGCGTTTGGGCGAAGAAACCTCGGCTGGCGCGAGGTTGAAGACGACCGGGCGGTCGACCGGTCCTTGGACGGTCGACCGAATGCATGTATATCTTTACTATCTGTTGCGTTTCGGTCGACCGAGGTCTCGTGTTCGGTCGACCGGAACTTAAATATATTGGTTTATGTTGCATGATGTTCGGACTTTGGAGTATGTTCGGTCGACCGTTATATGACGTAGAAATATAGGTTGACCCTAACTGTTGTCGGTCGACCGAGACCCCTGAGTCGGTCGACCGATGGAATAAAATGTTGTAGAAGTTGTACTGTTAGTTTTCGGTCGACCGGGACCTGAGTCGGTCGACCGATAGACTGGATTGTAATGTTGACCAACTCCGGATTTTGACCTCGTTCGGTCGACCGGTTTTAGACCTTCGGTAGACCGTTTGGGGGATTGTGTTCTGTGCGCAGTGGTAGACCGTGTTAGGGACGGTCGACCGATTCCTTTCTGGAAACGGTCGACCGAGTCACCTTTTACGGTCGACCGTTTGGGCCCAGAACAGAATTCCAGGTTCCCTTTTGAATGCCAACTTTGTCCACGGAAACCCGTGTCCTCGCCTTGTGCGTGAGCCGGGAGGTGACGGTGGGCGCGTGATGCGTGCCTGCCCAGAGACCGCCGTTGGGAAGAGTGTGGGTGTTCGGGACGCGTCAGTTCCAGGTATGGAACGTGACAAATGTGATGTATTGATTGGACTTATTGTAGTATAGTAGGCCTGAGGGATCGCGGATCCCAGTGTTGATGTTGTGCGGGCACGCAACTGGCGTTGGGTGAGGTGACTACTGGCCCACGGGCTACGGAGGTCACTGCCCTACTTTTATAGCGGCGCGGTTGGTGTTTGCGGCTCGAGGAGCCTGATGACCTGGCAGACTTCGGTCTGGTTTTGTCCGATGCTGTCCCGGCTTGTTGTGATGGACCACCGATGCTGTGCTGGTGATGCCGCCGAGGTTGTGCCGGCGATGGTGATTGTTGAGCCGAGGCTGTTTCGGCTATGTTGTTCTTCCTCGGCTGGGCACCTACCGAGATGTTGTTGTTATACCTTCCGGGCGACGGCCCCGTTGGTCCCTGTGGCTCCGACCACTGAGATTTGCAGATCTGTATTCTATCGGCCCGCAGGCGTGACAAAGGCTCCCTGCCGAACCCTTGAGTAGTGTAGCTGCGTGTGGGGGGTGCGATGTCGCGTGCTGTAAGACTGCATGTGCCTGCAGTAGGTCTCCTCGGGAGACTCGTTGTTGATTGTCGGACTGATGTCCTGTTTTACCCTTCGGGGGAACTGTTTTCCATTTCTGTCGATGACATGACATGCTACTAGTATGATAGGTTCATTGTGTAATGCATGCATATATAGGTGAGTTGGCATACGGGGTTTCCTTCTGGAAACTCAGGCATTGTTGTTATATATTTCAGGACCGCAGTAGGTCCGGTGGGGTGGTGATCGGCGGGCGCGCGCGTTTGGAGTCGGATCCTCTAGTCAGACCACTGAGGTCCACATGATTACATTTATCTTCCCTTATCGTTTTGTTGTAATCATGTATTCATTTTGGCAAACTCTGATGTATTATGGTGCACCGCTTATTTATTTATGAGAAGTAACAGTCCCGCCTTGATTTTTGTGCTCCTTGTCTGGTTTATGAATTTTTAAATTTTCCGCTGTTTCGGGATGTTACAGCTTGGTATCAGAGCGGTCGATTCCTATGCGGTTCCCAATGAAATCACCCTTGTAGTAATAGGAATCATGCATTTTATCTTTTAGCATGCATACATGGCTGAAGTTGTGATTGTTCTCTTATCAGATGGCACCTAAGCGCATGAGGGGTTCTACGCGCGATCGTACTTCCAGTGACGACACATCTGGTGCTCATTGGGACAGGTTGGGTGAGTTTCTGGAGCGTCAGGCAGCTCAGAGCGCCCAGGGCGGAGTGGGAGCTGAGCACGATCGGTTCATGCGTCAGCACCCACCGACTTTCGACGGCAGGAGGGTTCCAGAGGTTGCAGAGGACTGGATCTTCCGGATGGAGAAGATCTTCCGTGCTATTGGAGTAGCACCCGAGAGGATGGTGGAGCTGGCCACCTATGTGTTTGACGGCGAGGCCGCCAACTGGTGGAGGTCCACGTCCACAGTTCTGTTTGATGACCGTGTGGACGTCAGCTGGGAGGAGTTCTTAGAGGTGTTTCATGAGCAGTACTTCCCCCAGCATGTCAGGGATCAGAAGAGGGAGGAGTTCATGTCGCTGGAGCAGAAGGACATGACACTGACGAGCTACATCAGCAGGTTCAACGCCTTGGAGCGTTACTGCCCAGAGATCTGCGTGACCCCAGAGCAGCGGGCGAGGAAGTTCGTTAAGGGACTGAGGCAGCCGCTTCGTTCTCGGGTGATCAACAGCATGCCGCGGACCCTTGCAGATGCGGTGAAGCATGCTACGATCATCGAGCAGGACCAGAGGGAGTGTAATCAGGAGGCGCGGAAGGCGCCAGTGAGCACCGGCAGCAGAGTGGCTGGTCGTGGGGCAGGAAATCCGGGCAAGAGGCCCAGGTTCGATGGAGGAGGAGCACGTCAGTCAGGGGCGTGCACTTACTGCGGGAGGTTCCATCCAGGACAGGAGTGTCCCCGTCGGACTGGAGCTTGTATGGGATGCGGTCAGATGGGACATTTCGTTCGTGATTGTCCTCAGAGGCAGGGAGAGCCGAGCAGGAGGCCAGGACCCCCAGCAGTAGGCAGAGGCGGAGGCAGCCGGTCAGTTGTTCCACCAGGCCAGAGCAGGAGGACCGGGCGGGTCTTCACTATCCAGGCTGAGGAGGCGAGGGACTCCAACACCGTCGTGGAAGGTACGCTTTCAGTTTCTGGTTCTGTAGCGCGTGTGTTGTTTGATTGCGGCGCCACACACTCCTTCATTTCGGAGAAGTTTGCTGGAGAGTTGGGTCGGAGCCCTGTGCTGCTGACTGATGTTCTGGAGGTCAGCACGCCCATGGGTGAGGTGGGCACTGTGGGGAGCTTTTTCCCCAGCACCACAGTTGCTTCGGGAGACCATGATTTTCCGGCTGATCTGGTCTTGTTACCGATGGTGGACTTCGACGTCATACTGGGGATGGACTGGCTGTCACAGTACGACATGCGAGTCTTTTGCCGTGAGAAGAAGATCTTGATCCTGATGGAGGGCGTGCCAGATGTTTTGATCAGAGGTGCGAGGAGCAGAGGGGGTCGTCTGATTGTGTCTGCGGTTAAGGCACAGAGACTGATTCAGCAGGGATGCAGAGCGTTTGTGGCCATGCTGGTAGTCCCTGATCCTGAGACGAGGAGGCTGGAGGATATAGAGGTAGTGCAGGAATTTCCAGACGTTTTTCCAGCAGAGATTCCAGCGTTACCGCCGCACCGAGAGATTGAGTTCAGCATCGAGTTGGTTGCGGGTACGACACCTCAGTCGAAGGTACCTTATCGGATGGCACCTGCTGAGTTGACTGAGCTGAAGAAGCAGTTGCAGGAGTTGATGGAGTCTGGGTTCATTCGACCGAGTGTTTCTCCATGGGGAGCGCTTGTGCTCTTCGTGAAGAAGAAGGATGGATCGTTGCGGATGTGCATCGACTACAGGATGCTGAATAAGGTTACCGTTCGGAACCGGTACCCTTTGCCCAGGATTGATGATTTGTTCGATCAGTTGCAGACGGCGAGAGTGTTCTCGAAGATCGATCTGCGTTCGGGCTATCATCAGTTGCGGATCAGGGAGGCGGATGTTCAGAAGACAGCCTTCAGGACGCGGTACGGCCACTATGAGTTCTTGGTGATGCCATTTGGACTGACGAATGCACCTGCGGCATTCATGGATCTGATGAATAGGACCTTCCAGCCGTACCTTGACAAATTTGTCGTGGTGTTCGTGGATGACATCTTGATATACTCGCCTGACAGGGAGCAGCATTGAGAGCACCTGAGGATTGTGCTGGGCATCTTGAGGGAGCAGCAACTTTATGCCAAGTACACGAAGTGTGAGTTTTGGTTGGATCAGGTGGCTTTTCTGGGGCATATTGTGTCAGCAGATGGGATTTCAGTGGATCCGGCGAAGGTCGAGGCAGTGACTCAGTGGAGAGCCCCGACGAGCGTGACGGAGATCAGGAGTTTCGTAGGTCTGGCAGGGTATTACGGGCGGTTTATCCAGGATTTCTCCAAGCTTGCATCACCGCTGACAGCGTTGACGCAGAAGGGCGTCAAGTTCGTTTGGTCCCAGAAGTGCGAGGACAGCTTTCAGGAGCTAAAGAGGCGTTTGACGACAGCACCTATTCTGACGCTACCGAGTGGCACTGGAGGCTACGTGATTTACAGCGATGCATCGGGGATAGGCTTGGGTTGTGTTCTGATGCAGCATGGGAAGGTGGTTGCGTACGCTTCGAGACAGCTGAAGGTGCACGAGAAGAACTACCCTACTCATGATCTGGAGTTGGCGGCGGTAGTTCATGCGTTGAAGACCTGGCGGCACTATCTGTATGGCGAGCAGTTCGAGGTCTTCACCGATCATCAGAGTCTGAAATACTTGTTCTCTCAGAAGGAGCTGAACATGAGGCAGCGCAGATGGCTCGAGTTCCTTAAGGACTACGACTTCACCATTTCCTATCACCCGGGGAAGGCGAATTCGGTTGCGGATGCACTGAGCAGGAAGGTGGAGGTTTCTGTTGCGAGTCTGTGCATCCAGGAGTGGAGGTTACTCGAGGCCTTGTCTGAATGGAGTCCTTTCACCGAGGGTTCAGAGGGAGCGGTGATTGCTGGACTTCGGGTGGAGCCACAGACCGTCTCACGGTTGGTTCAGGCTCAGCAGGGGGATGATGAGTTAGCCAGTCGGCTACAGTTAGCTTCCAGAGATGGATCAGACTTCAGTGTGGGAGTGGATGGTGGTCTGAGGTTCAGGAGTCGGATCTGGGTGCCGAAGGTTGATGGGCTGAGAGATGACATCATGGAGGAGGCACACAGAGCTAGATACACCATTCATCCGGGGAGCACGAAGATGTATAAGGATCTGCAGCGGAACTTCTGGTGGAAGGGCATGAAGAGGGACATTGCAGAGTTTGTGGAATGATGCTTAGTCTGCCAGCAGGTGAAGATTGAGCATTAGAGGCCGGCAGGACCGATGCAGAGTATTGAGCTTCCTGAGTGGAAGTGGGAGCACGTGACGATGGATTTTGTCACGGGTCTGCCGAAGACGAGGAGGTTCCACGACGCGATTTGGGTGATAGTCGATCGACTAACCAAGTCGGCGCACTTCTTAGCGATCCGGACCACGTTGCCTTTGGAGGGTCTAGCTAAGTTGTACGTGGAGGAGATAGTCAGGTTGCATGGAGTGCCAGTGAGCATCATCTCCGATCGAGATCCTCGTTTCACTTCCAGATTTTGGGGGAGTCTACAGCAGCCGTTGGGGACACGTCTGAAGTTCAGTATAGCGTTTCATCCGCAGACAGATGGTCAATCTGAGAGGATGATTCAGACCCTGGAGGATATGCTTAGAGCATGCACCCTGGATTGGGCAGGACACTGGGATGAGCACTTGCCACTGATAGAGTTTGCCTACAACAACAGCTACCACTCAAGTATTAGGATGGCACCGTACGAGGCGTTGTACGGGAGGCCTTGCAGATCACCGGTATGCTGGAGTGATGTGGGCGAGAGGCAGTTAGTGGGGCCAGAGATTGTGCAGATGTACTCAGAGAAGGTGGATGTGATCAGGATCGGAGGAGACTGGCCACAGCACAGAGCAGGCAGAAGAGTTATGCTGATCGACGAAGACGGGTGTTGAGTTTTGAGGTGGGCGATCACGTGTTTCTGAAGATTTCCCCAGCCAGAGGTGTGATGAGGTTGGGAAGAAGGGGAAGCTCAGTCCGAGATATGTTGGACCGTTTGAGATCCTCGACCGAGTTGGAGAGGTTGCCTACCGGATTGCACTGCCGCCACAGTTTTCGGGTCTACATAATGTCTTCCACGTGTCGATGCTGAGGAAGTATGTGGCAGATCCGTCGCACGTTATTGAGATAGCGGTGCCAGAGATTCAGCAGGACTTGTCGCTCGAGGAGAGGCCGATCGAGATTGTTGATCGCATGGATCATCAGCTCAGGAGGAGGACCATTCCGATGGTAAAGGTCAGGTGGCAGCATCACAGTGAGCGCGAGGCCACTTGGGAGATCGAGGAGGATGTCAGAAGGCAGTATCCAGAGCTTTTCAGTGTTTGCTTGATTTTGGGACGAAATCCTTTTAAGTTGGGTGGATTGTTAGATCCCTAACCTAGGGTAAGTGGACTAATGGGGTTTAAGGGTTGGTTTGCATGGGGAAGTGGGGGTGCAGGTGTTTGCATGGGAAGGTGAAGAGGTGGGGGTACTGTAGCACGAGTTTAAATGAGGCATTCTCTCTCTTTCTTCTTCTTTCATCTTCTTCCTCATTTCTTCTTCCTCCTTTCTCACCAAACACACACATTCTTCCTCAGTCACCCAAGCCCAGGCGAAGGAGGCTGCGTCGGCGTGAGGTGCGAAGCGGTCCAGGCAAGAGAGGTGCGGAGTTGAGCGCACGAGGAGATCACCGGAGGCGACGTGCGCGAGCGGAGCTCCGGCGTTTTCGTCGTTGCTTTTGAGGTATGCCGCTCTCTAGTATGGTTTTGTTGTTGACACTCATGAGAGGGTCGTGTTGGTCGGTCGGAGGAGGTCGGAGGCCTCTCCGACGTCGCGTTTGGGCGAAGAAACCTCGGCTGGCGCGAGGTTGAAGACGACCGGGCGGTCGACCGGTCCTTGGACGGTCGACCGAATGCATGTATATCTTTACTGTCTGTTGCGTTTCGGTCGACCGAGGTCTCGTGTTCGGTCGACCGGAACTTAAATATATTGGTTTATGTTGCATGATGTTCGGACTTTGGAGTATGTTCGGTCGACCGTTATATGACGTAGAAATATAGGTTGACCCTAACTGTTGACGGTCGACCGAGACCCCTGAGTCGGTCGACCGATGGAATAAAATGTTGTAGAAGTTGTACTGTTAGTTTTCGGTCGACCGGGACCTGAGTCGGTCGACCGATAGACTGGATTGTAATGTTAACCAACTCCGGATTTTGACCTCGTTCGGTCGACCGGTTTTAGACCTTCGGTAGACCGTTTGGGGGATTGTGTTCTGTGCGCAGCGGTAGACCGTGTTAGGGACGGTCGACCGATTCCTTTCTGGAAACGGTCGACCGAGTCACCTTTTACGGTCGACCGTTTGGGCCCAGAACAGAATTCCAGGTTCCCTTTTGAATGCCAACTTTGTCCACGGAAACCCGTGTCCTCGCCTTGTGCGTGAGCCGGGAGGTGACGGTGGGCGCGTGATGCGTCGCGCCCAGGGACCGCCGTTGGGAAGAGTGTGGGTGTTCGGGACGCGTCAGTTCCAGGTATGGAGCGTGACAAATGTGATGTATTGATTGGACTTATTGTAGTATAGCAGGCCTGAGGGATCGCGGATCCCACTGTTGATGTTGTGCGGGCACGCAACTGGCGTTGGGTGAGGTGACTACCGGCCCACGGGCTACGGAGGTCGCTGCCCTGCTTTTATAGCGGCGCGGTTGGTGTTTGCGGCTCGAGGAGCCTGATGACCTGGCAGACTTCGGTCTGGTTTTGTCCGATGCTGTGCCGGACTGTTGTGATGGACCACCGATGCTGTGCCGGTGATGCCGCCGAGGTTGTGCCGGCGATGGTGATTGTTGAGCCGAGGCTGTTCCGGCTATGTTGTTCTTCCTCGGCTGGGCACCTACCGAGATGTTGTTGTTATACCTTCCGGGCGACGGCCCCGTTGGTCCCTGTGGCTCCGACCACTGAGATTTGCAGATCTGTATTCTATCGGCCCGCAGGCGTGACAAAGGCTCCCTGCCGAACCCTTGAGTAGTGTAGCTGCGTGTGGGGGATGCGATGTCGCGTGCTGTAAGACTGCGTGTGCCTGCAGTAGGTCTCCTCGAGAGACTCGTTGTTGATTGTCGGACTGATGTCCTGTTTTACCCTTCGGGGGAACTGTTTTCCATTTCTGTCGATGCCATGACATGCTACTAGTATGATAGGTTCATTGTGTAATGCATGCATATATAGGTGAGTTGGCATACGGGGTTTCCTTCTGGAAACTCAGGCATTGTTGTTATATATTTCAGGACCGCAGTAGGTCCGGTGGGGTGGTGATCGGCGGGCGCGCGCGTTTGGAGTCGGATCCTCTAGTCAGACCACTGAGGTCCACATGATTACATTTATCTTCCCTTATCGTTTTGTTGTAATCATGTATTCATTTTGGCAAACTCTGATGTATTATGGTGCACCGCTTATTTATTTATGAGAAGTAACAGTCCCGCCTTGATTTTTGTGCTCTTTGTCTGGTTTATGAATTTTTAAATTTTCCGCTGTTTCGGGATGTTACACACTTAGCCTGCCAAAAATTAAGGCTTTTAGCTGGGTACTCAACAAAACAACAACATATTAACAAGGGACCGATTAATTGAAAAAGGGGTTAACGCTGACCCAATTTGTCCAATGTGTGGGTTAGAACCACAAACAATTCAACATTTATTTTATGATTGCGATTTCGCTGCATTGTTTTGGGATAGAGCATCCACAATTGAGCTGAATAATATAAGGGGAAATAACACTCCATTTCGAATTGGTATTCAAAATCAACTTGATTTAGGAAACAAGGAATGGAATGTTCTAATAAATTGTTTTTTTTTACATTATTTTGTGAAAGAAATAATCGAATCTTTCGAGGAACAACACTAGCTCTAAAATTGTTACTTAACAATATCATTGATTTAATGGAACTATGGTTAGGTACACTGAAGCGATCGGGACTCCCACTACAGCAAGTGGGAAGCATTAAGAGAGCTCGTACGCTTGTTGTGGGTCAAGCTCCTCACAACCTCACCCCAATGTAGTTGGATCCACCATCATACAATGTACTGCCACTGGTTAATCACCCCACTATCATGGTGCGTGTTATTTCCAATGAAGGAAGAAACTCTCCTACAGCTAGCGAGATTAACGCACTCAGGAGGCGGATCGCATTATGATGGAGGAGCAAAAACGGGAGGACCATCTCCATGCTCTTGAGGTTAAAAGAGTTAAAATGATCCGTGAATTTGAGGAGTACGGGACCATCCGTCGTGGTGTCACCCCATTGTTTGATATCTAGGAAATCAACTCGTAGCAAGAGGAGGAATTAATCATGTTTTGTTTCCCATGGTCTTAGGAACTTTGCTGTTTTAAATTCATTCGCAACTATGCTTTTTGTATTGACTCCGGATTTAGTTGTGGATCACGGCTAAAATCCTTTATCTAATGCAATATATGGCTGATTATCAAAAAAACATGGAATACTCCAGCTTTTAATGGCGTAAAGTACTTGTCGTGATAACTTATTGCTCTTACTTTTTGTTTTTACGAAGACAGATGATCCACACCTTCCCATAAGGAGTAGAGCAACCTGCAACGTCTCGTTGGTATCATTATATAGCCAACGTTAAGGATGATGCTCAACTTTAAATAACGTTAACATCTGAGTTCATGAATAATCTTCGATGTGAATAGTATATAAGTGTGGGTATCCAACTTAAAATCAATTAGTGATGAATGGAGAGACCCTCCAACTTATAATTTAGAAGAAAATCTTTAAATTCTTCAAAATATGATTATTCTCTAACAAATAGTTATTACATGGGAACATGGCTAATTTTGTTTTCGTTACATTTTTTGATGGATGATAAGTATAACAACCATATCCCACAAAACAAATTTGAATCAGTCAGATGAAGCGTTTATTATTTGAAGCACATTAATCGTACTTTTGGATAGTGAATTCCCGAAATCTTGACTGAAAGGAATGTGTTTTAAAAGTTTTACTTTTATATGTCAATTATTATGAATTGAATGTGCAAACATTTTGTTCCTTAATTATGATATTCGTCTTTTGGAAGTGTTAAGGAAGATGTGTTTGTTCCTTAACCGTAGAGCTCTAAAAGATAATGGTTTACATAAATCAAAAGTTATTCACAATCATGGTAATTAACATGGAACATTAATTACCGAGATAAGATTGTCGTGTTGGTCATCGATTGTTGTAGCTCTACAAATAATTGACGACACGAGTATATAAAAGAGGAAAAGATTAATTTTATATATTGAAAAGACCTAACAAGTAAAACATTATGGAATTGTGTTTCGTGTCATTAATGTTTTACTGTGTCTTGGATCCTAAGATATGAGACTTATATCTTTTCACTCGAGAAGTGATTAAATTGATTATTGTCAAAAGCTATCAATGAGTATAGTGATAAAGGCAATAATTGGTTAAACATGACTTGTGTTGGAAAAGATAGTCAGTCAAACGATTATCATTGCCCCTCTTAATTGAGTGATGATATTAGTGGGATCCTTAATAAAGCAAAATTACAATGTGCACAATGTAACTTGAGTTAAGTTACATAGTTATAATTAGCTTAAAGAGATCAAGAAATGAATATAATACAAAGGTAATACAATTCTACTTTGTATATATTCTTAATATCATGAGGTAAGGGACGGACACAAGTGGTGCACTTACATCACTAAATAGATCGTGTTTTGGTTCGGGTAGAACAAAGACATCTATGCTAATTGGGTAACTATAATGTGTAGCTAGATATCGCTTATAGTTTGAGATATTAAGTGTTTAATATCGCTGCCAATTTGGCATAGATCCTCCTATAGGTCACACTACAAAACTGGGAAACAAGAGGCTTGATTTTAAGTTCATATGATATGTCGGGTTTCATCTGAAAATGGGAACGAATAAAATCAATATGTCATGAGAATTGACATAATTAGAATCATCATAAATTCATATGAGGTGTATATATTATGGGGTGTAATAATTTAATATTACATAGGATAATATATTACATAAGATGTGAATTTGCTAAAAACCCCAAAAGATCAAATTTTATTGGAAATAAATCCAAACTTTGACAGGCAAAATCGGGGTCACACGGTGAACCATTCAAGGTTCGGTCGACCGAGGTATCTTCAGATCGGTTAACCGAATGAGGAACGGGTAAACACAATTGATTGACCGAGATTGTCTAGAGTGCCTGGACAATCGGGTTCGGTTAACCGATTGGAAATGGTCAACCGAAAAGAGGTATTTTCGGTAGACCGAAGGTGACACGGTCATCCGTAGACTATGTCCCAGGAGACATTCTGGTAGGTCAACGATAGACCGAGTAAAACACGTGGTTCGTCCGATTATTTCCAGGGAATTTTTCTCATGCGGGATCGGTCGACTGTCTCGCTCACGGTGCACCGAACACGTGTTAAAACCGAATGGTTCGGTTGTTCGAGTAATTCTCGGTTCACCGAACAGAACAATTCTTCTTGAATTATTAAGAGATTAATTAGATCATGGGTGGATTAATTCCAGATTTAATTAAAATGTTTTTTAGGGTGCTTATGTGGAAATTAGAGATTAATTTTAGGAGAGAATAAACAATGGAACATGGCTAAAGAATAGCTCTTGATAAGGATGTTTTGGTAGCCTATAAAAGGGCACTTACTCCTACTTGTTTAACACTAATGCAAAAATTATTTCTCTCACTAATCTCTCCTCTAATCACCCCGTAATTCTATTAGTAATTTTGAGTTTAGGAGATAGAAATCTCAGGATCTCAAAGAGGGGTTATTAGCTAAATTCTAAGTCGTATTAGAGATTGATTGACTAGCTCATTTCTCTCTAATCTTGTTTAGAGTTTGGTGAACACTCGGAGGCAAATCCGTGGACGATTTAACGGGCAACGCGACTCCGGATCTTCAAAAAGGTTTTAGAGAACCTTTTGGTATGATTCTACGTTTGTGGTTTATTTTAATAAATGTAGGGTTGCATGATATTAGAATAAACACAAAGTAATGTATATAGAAATTGTTGAAAATAAGAAAACGATCTTGTATGTTGTATTAAAATTTTAAAATATATACATACATAGGGACACGAAATCCTACAAAAACTAGGAAACAAGAAGCTTGATTTTGAGTTCATATGATGTGTCAGGTTTCATGTGAAAGTGGGACACATGTGGTGAACGAATAAAATCAATATGTCATGAGAATTGACATAATTAGAATCATAATAAATTCATATAAGGTGTGTATATTATGGGGTGTAATAATATTACATAAGATAATATATTACGTAAGATATGAATTTGCTAAAAAACCCCAAAAGATCAAATTTTGTTGGAAATAAATTCAAAATTTGACAAAGGCAAAATCAGGGTCAAACACGGTGAACCGTTCAGAGTTCGGTCGATCGAAGAATCTTCGGGTCTGTTAACCGAATGGGGAACGAGTAAGCACAATTGGTTGACCAAAATTATCTAGAGTGCCTGGACAATCGGGTTCGGTTAACCGAGTGTGAACGGTCAACCAAGAAAAAGTATTTTCGGTAGACCGAATGTGACACGGTCATCCGATGACTATGCTCCAGGAGAAATTTTGGTGAGTCATCGGTAGACCGAAGAGAAGACGTGATTCGTCCGAATTCTTCCAGAGAATTTTTCTCATGCGGATTCGGTCGACCGTCTAGCTCATGGTGCACTGAACACGTGTTAAAACCGAATGGTAACCGAGAAAAATTCTCGGTCAACCGAACAGTGTGATTTCTGCCTGAATTATTAAGAGATTAATTAGATCATGGGTGGATTAATTCCATATTTAATTAAAACGTTTTAGAGGATGCTTATGTGGCAATTAAAGATTAATTTTAGGAGAGAATAAGCAAGAAATCATGACTAAGAAATAGTTCTTGATAAGGATGTTTTGGGAGACTATAAAAGCACCCCTCCTCCTACTTGTTTAGGTTAATGCAAAAATTCTTTCTCTCATTAATCTCTCCTCTAATTACCACGAACATCTCTTATTAATTTTGAGTTTAGGAGATAGAAATCTCAAGAGCTCAAAGAGGGGTTATTAGATAGATTCTAAGCCTTATTAGAGATTGATTGGCTAGGTCCTTTCTCTCTAATCTTGTTTAGAGTTTGGTGAACACTCGGAGGCAAATCGGTGGACGATTCTACGGGCAGCGCGACTCCGGATCTTCAAAAGGTTTTAGAGAACCTTTAGGTATGATTCTCTCTTTGTGATTTATTTTAATATATGTAGGATTGCATGATATTAGAATAAACACAAAGTAATGTACATAAAAATGTTGAAAATATGAAATCGATCTTGTATGTTGTATTAATTTTTTTAAAATATATACATACATAGGGACACGAAATCCAACATTGACTTCTTCTCTTCTATGGTTCAAACATACAATATCATGTTATATCAAAATAACATTTTGTAGAAGTAAACCTTAACTCCACATGAATGAGAGTAGAACCCAATGGCTGGAACGTAAGAAGAATCAGGTCCCACTATGTTTGCTACCTCAAACAACGAACTTCCATATATGCAGAATTCAAGTGATTTTATTTTTTTATGTTTTTGTTTAAATGTTTTAAATAATGCAAGTGCACGACATCGGTGAAGACGCGGAAAATACGGGTCGATCCACGGGAAGGTGAGTAGCCTATGGTTTGTCCGAAATCAAGTGGCGAAAAAGGGGAAAAAGATTTGACTATGCTAAGTTAAACTACACTAAACTAGTAAGTAAGAAATGTGAAAGAAAGCAACTAAAGATTGGAAATCAGGAATAGAAACCCTCTAAGGGGTGGAGTGTGTGCACATATGAAGTGAAATAAGTGATGAATGACGCATGTAAGCATGTATGTGTATGTGTCATGTGTGTGCCTTCATGCATAGGAAGTGTCTAAAGATTTGACAAAACCTATCAATCCATTCACACAATGTATCATTAATTACTACTTGATTAGCATAAGACTAGGCTCAGCATAAGAAGCGTCTGAAGATATGGCAAGACTCATCAAAAAACAATAACTCATGTGAAGAGCAAAGCTAAAAATGGGATGTGTCTAAATCTTATGGCAAAACCCATCAAAACAAAAAAATTTCAATCAATCAAGCAAGCAACCACAAATACAAACACGTAACTAACATGTAGCATATTGAACAGGAAATTTTAGTCAATAAACATGAGGAAACTAAGCATGGGAAGTGTCTAATTGTTGTGGCAAAACCCATCAAAAATCTCCCAACATGTAGATGATTAAAACACCCACAATGAACATACAAATATGCAAGTCTACACAATCAAAAATTCATCAAACATCCAAACTTCACAATATATATGTACATCATCTCCAACCCCGAAAGGGGATGGAACTACTCACTACACATTATACTAGCAATTAAACTAAAGAAGAAACACATTCTAACTAGTTATACTAAGATTAGGACATCAAAACAAAGTTAAGCATGCAAGCATTAAAAAGAGACAACATTAAAAACAAAAGTATGAAAAATTATTTTATTTACATGACTCACATCACAAGTAGCATTCTTCTCCACTTGAGTTTTACTTCAAGGTTTTACTCCAAGTAGAGAGAATGTCACCAAGCAATGGGTAAATACAAAGAAAAGTGAATAGTTCTATTTATAGGCATGAAAAAAGTTAATCTGGGACAATCCCCTGGTAAGGGACTAAAAGCATATCAAATATGGACTAAATACAACCTAATCTAACACCTGATCAAAGCATGTGCGTTTTGAAGCAATTTTGACCGCTGATTGGTGGTCTAGGACCGCTAATTGGCAGTCTGTATTTATCTGATCGGGTCTGGATTTGTTTGGTTTGGTTCTAGCTTAATTTCTTGGTGTTGAATGAACCCGATTTGGTTGTTGATGGTTGGACCCAGATTAAATTGTCAAAATACTCCTCGTTAAGGTGTGGAGCTTCTTGATTTGCTCATTGATCCTTTTGGTTTTACATCATGATCCTTCTCTCTTTCATCTCAGTCCATAAGTCTTGCAACTTAGTCATTTTCATTGCTTTTGAGTTCTTTTTGAACTTTTTTTCTCAAACTTATTTATTCTTGAAACTTAAACATAAGCTTGTTACATAACATTACTTATGCTAAAAATAAAAGATCTAAGACAAAAATATATGCATGATATGATGTCAATCAGTTATCTACTCTGCTACTCTACTTTCATATTAAATTTCAACCTCCCAACATTAGAATGAAACTGTCGGGATTTGATTCTTAGCATTGACAATTTGAAGATAAGTGATCTCTCAACTGAGTTAAACCCAGTTGTAATTCAAGTGAATATGGATCTTCAAGCGAATCAATAAAATGGTCAATGAGTTTTATCAAAAATAATAATACTAATACGGTCAACGGGATAGGCAGTAAAAGAGTTGTACATAGTCATCTACAAGGCGTGGTTAGATAAAAACTCTCGAAAGCACAAATAAAACTCGAGCTTTAAGAAAAAGATCGTTATGTTAGTGGGTCTAATTTCTGTTTTTTGGGATGTGACTTCCTGTGTTTTTAATTGTGTATCAAGTGTTTATAAATAGGTCATTTTCATGAGTCTTTATTATGCTAGATATTGAGAACTAGTTCACGGTTTGGGAGGGGGGAAAAGTGAGATTCAGAAAAGATGCGAGATCGTGTAAGAATTTTCCAATTCATGTACTTTTCTTTCCGAACTGCTATTTTCCGTAAAACTACTTAAATGGCCACAACAGATTACTATTTTGACTCTCTACCATTTCTACTTATATAACTCTTCATTTTACTCTTTTAATACAACTTTCTCTTCATATCACTCTTCTATTCACCAGATATAATGTCTCGGAGGTCAGGAAAAGAACCAACGGACACCCCGGACTACTCACATCTGGTAAATTGCTTTGTTTATTTTAATTAATTTTGAAAAAAAAAATTGGGTCGGACGTCCGCGGGAGACGCCCGACCAAACGAGAGGGCGGCCGCCGGAACAGCCTCCCTTCGGGCGTCTCCTGCGGACGCCCGAACATTGGCCAAGACGTCTGCGGGAGACGCCTCCGACGTAGGGTAGGCGTCTCCTGCAGACGCCCCGAATTTTTTTTTAACTTATTTAAATTGATTATAAATTGTGATAAATTTAAAATAAATTGAATATTATGTTAATAATGAGTTAAATTAGTTTAGTAAATCCTTTATTGATTATAAATTGTGAAAATTAATAAATAAATCGATTATTAAGTTAATTAGTTTAATTATTTTAGTAATTAATTATTGATTAAAAGTTGTGATAATAGCTACATAATTTTATTATTATGTTAATAATTAGTTGTGTACGAATTTTGTAAAGGATTATTGATTAATTGTGATAATTGCTAAATAAATCGATTATTAAGTTAATAATGAGTTTAATTATTTTTGTAAATCCATTAATAAAATTTTATTTTTAAAGTTGAATTAATAGTCATCGGGTTACCGCGGAGGAAAAGGGAAATCAATTCCCTTACGCGCGGTACGTAGTGTAGCAGACAAGTCAGGACCTCGTCATTCACGTACACGTGGTATTTCTGCTTCAGTTAGGAGAGATAGAGATCTGTTACGTCGTCGTCAGACAACTAGGGATTCTTTCGACGACGAGGATGATTCAGATGAGTTGAGGAGTCACGACGAGAGTGACGATGGGGGCCGGTATGACTTGGGGTCACAGGAGGAGGCGATACATCAGTCCGGTCGAGGACAGGGGCGACATTGTGGTCCTTCGGCTGAGTGGGTCATTAGGAAGGATCGAGGTGGCCGGTTTGTGACCGGTGATTCGCGTTCGTGCACTCCATACGCCCGAGCTCAGAAGAAGAAGAGGGGTGAGGACGACTCTTGGATCATCACGGATATTATGCCCGGTGGTCCTGTAGATGGCAGCGTCATTCCGAGTTTCGGAGGCCACATCGCCAGACGCATCTGGGATGGCGAGGATCGGAAGGTTTTGAAGTGCCATAATCGGCATAGAGCCTGTACGACATTGCAGGCATGACGTTCAGTGATGACTGATGATATGACGGCGACCGTGGTTGACAGTGGATTGGGTCATTTGCCGTACAACATGTTTTCCTGCATCGACATGCCGTTGATTTTGGCTTTCGTGGAGCGGTGGCAGCCTGACACAAACACTTTCCACTTGCCGTTTGGAGAGATGACGATCATGTTGCATGACGTCTTTCAGATTCTGCACATTCCTGTTGAGTGTTCTATGGTCAGTGCGCAGGCGCCGACATCTGAGCTGAAGTTATATGTATCTGAGTTGCTGGGTGTCAGCCTGGAGGGTCTTGGGCGGGATAGCTCATTTTGGAGTGGCGGTGGTGTTAGTATCGATGTTGTGGACGAGTGTTGCAGACGGGGGCGACCACCACGGACTGAGGATACGCAGATGACTGCTTACCTCTTCTTACTGCTAGGTTGCGTCTTGTTTGTCGACAAGAGTGGTTCCAGAGTCAGACCACGCGACCTACTGGAGGTAGGGGTGAGCAAAATTCGGTTCGGTCCAGTCTTCGGTCCGGGAGAACCACGGCATTTCGGTCTTCGATCCGGTTCGGTCCGGTCAAAGACCGAAATTTTAAGGGTCTTCCGAAAATTTTGGTCTTCAGTCTGGTTCGGTCCGGTCCCGGACCGAAGCTCACCCCTAAGTGGAGGCGAGGGACCCAAATACCATTGGTCAATACTCATGGGGGTCGGCGACGTTGGCATATCTGTGTCGCCAACTGGGTATATCTAGTCGTGCTGATTGTTCTGGGATTACTGGTTGTCTTACACTGCTGCAGGCTTGGATCTATGAGTATTTTCCTGCTTTCCGCCCACATCGGGAGTGGAATATTGTTGAACGTGGTCATCCTCGTTCGCATATGTGGGCTGTCCGGGCCGAGGATAAGAGCGAGGGTCGACTTCTTTCTATTCGTAGACGGCTAGATCAGATGACTGCATCGCAGGTATATAATGTATATATCATTCACGTTTATTTAAATTTTAACTTTATTATTATTAACGTATAAACGTTTAGGTGGAGTGGTTGTCGTATGGTCCCGAGTCTGTTGTAGCTGTGTCGAGGACTACATTTATGGGCGTTGTTCGTTATAGGGATATCACAGAGCCTTATTTACTTGATCGCGTGTTACGTCAGTTAGGTTACGTTCAGGTGATCCCGGTTGACATCCCGACGCCCGAGCATGCAGTACGGTTTGCGACTGCGACGACGAACGACGTCAGGCATAGCGTTTCGTTCGCGGAATCGGTTTGGAGGACATTTCTGAGAGTAGAACGACTACACCTGAACAATCTGAGTCGTAGCCGCGACCCCTCCACTTGTGCTGCAGATTATTTGCAGTGGTTTGGTAGGTGCTCACATCCACTTATCGTACGCAGTATCATTCCGAGACCGGAGAGACCACTGGATAGGACATGTGCCGATGCGGTAAGTTTATTTAATTTTATTTTTAATTGTAATGTATATTTTGTTATTATTGTTAATGTACGCTAATTTTTATTTTACATACAGTGGATGAGTAGGGCGATACGGTGTACGCAGCCGTTCTTGCGACAGAGAGACAGAATGCCGACTGAGGATACGAGACTTGCATGTACAGATTGGGATCGCCTCATCGATGATTGGAACAGCCAGTTGGGCATTTCGGACCATGATTCAGATGCTGAGCTGTAGTTGACTTGTTTTTACTATCGTTTTGTTATATGTTTCACTGTTACTACATTTGTTGGTATTTGCTTATGCTTATTTGTGCTATTATTATTTATTTCTTACGAACATATCTTCTACGTATTTCTTTGACTATCGTATTTTTAAAATTTATTTGTCACGAAAATATCTTCAACTTATTTCTTTAGATATCAAATAATATTTAAATTTAAAATACGGTAAAAGAACAACACGATATAAGTACAAATACACGATATATTATAAATTACAAAAACATTACAAATTACAATCAAAATGTACTACGTAACCAATTCCAATACTCCATCATACTTTCGTACCGATCATCCCATCCAACAACACTCGCATCTCGCATTTGATACCATAAGGTTGTTATAGGAGGTACTGGGAAATTATCAGCTAATTCCAAACGAATAAAATGTTTGTAACTCCCTAAATGCGCAATGACCAACTCTCAGACAGGCCTCGTCATGAAGACGGACTCTCCCAAGGTAGCACAGTAAGACACGGGAACAACGAACCATCCGTTCCCATTGCGAAATACATGCCCGTACACTTGTAAAAATTAGCAATAGGAAACAAGTCGGCCCAAACCTCCATATAATGATCATCGCCACAAGCTCCCCCGCCCCAATCAATTTGTTGACGAGCCTCTCCCACATTGCCGAAATAGACACTCTCATAAATAGGATGTGCACCTATCTCATTAGAAATCGCACGACGGGCGTACGACCAGTTCTCTTGACCACCATGGAAGACATCGACAACACATCGAAATCCACAGTTGTCATCAACACGTACGTCATTCCACATTTCCAGAAATGGTAAAATGATTCCTGACAGTCTATCAACATATGGGAAGTTATCCACGTCAATCCGTCCGGACACTGTAAGATAGGTAAATAACAATTCATTAAAATAACAAAATTAGGAGATAATAATATATTCAACCACATCTAGATTACTGATATATATTAAATAACAACAAATATATTACCAGAAGATCCTGTGCATGTGTTCAAGGACGATCGAGACGAATTGGAAGACCGACTACGACCCCTGCTCCCACTACTGCCAGACCGACGACGATCCCTGCTCCCACTACTGCCAGACCGACGACGACCCCTGCTCCCACTACTGCCATACCGACCATGAACTCGCTCAGCATACTCGAAGGCACTCGGGTCCCGACGTGTCAACTTTCCCCTAGGTCGACCTCGTACCTTATTTTTTTCTGCGGGTTCTCCATAGTTCGACTGATCGGGGTGTAACTGTTCGTATAAAATACGAGAGGCACTACGAATTACTGCAGGGTCGCTCTCCGAAATCTCATCAACTAGCTTCCGAAAATGCTTGACGTCTTGTGCTGACTGATCCATAAACTCTGACATCTGGACTCCTTCTCCAATGACAAGTGTTTTCCAGAATGGATGAATCTGCTCTAAATAAATTCCATCACCTGACGCAAAACACTCGTACATGGTACAGGCACAATGAATCACATGTGTTGTCAGGAAAGCAAACCCACAACGATATTCAATTTCATCACTTAAGTCTTGCATTCTCTTCAACTCCTGAGTCAATAACGACAAGCAGTGATGCGAAACTCGACCATTTATATGTTGAAACAAAGAACCTATGTAGTTTGTCACAATTCGACGTCTCGAATCTTCAAGAAAGTTACGAATATTCGTCAGCTGCATTTCAATAGCTGAGTTCACGCGGTTGAAAAGAGTGTCGAGAGCGGCAGTCGATGTAGTGATTCACTCTTTCAGAGCCGAATGTGCACTTTCCACCCTATAGTTCATAGTATTGCCGAAATGAAAAACTTTATTCGTCAAATTCAACACAATTTTTTTCCTTATGCACCACGTGTCTTCCACATACTCCGTCAGCACTAGCCAGGACTTGTAAGAATCTTTCAGATTACGGACTGCTCTATCATAATCCGTCTGTGAATCAGAAAGCATAACTCTCCTCCACCTTCCACGCCTAAAACTCTCTGCAAGCTGCTTGTCCTTTCCGAATACGTGGTATGCATAGTTGTACACGTCTTTGTTGATATGTCAGGTGCATAGTAAATGAGCAGACTCAGGAAAAACCTCTGTCACGAGTCGCATCAGACCCATCTCTCGGTCCGTTATTATTGCAGTCGGGCTAACAATATCCAATAACAGATCTCGCAGCCTCTCCAACACCCATTGCTAACTAGACTCGGTCTCATCCTGCAAAATCGCATATCCGACGAGGAAATTCATGTTTGTTGGAGTAACCCCAACTATCTCAAACAAAGGCATCTTGTACTTGTTCGTCTTATACGTCGAATCCATGCAGATTACGAATGGGTATGTACGCAACAACTGAACTGAAGTCAGATGTGCCAAAAATGCGTGACTGAGGGCATTAGTTTCTTCATCTGCCACAATCCAATGCAAATACTTATGCTGCACTGCCTCCCTGAGAAACAGCTGCGCGGGATTCCTGTCTTCAGATTTCGTCCTCCTCATGTACTCTCTGAAGTTATAAATGTGTCTTTGATTAGGATTATCGTCCGGGAATTTCTCCTTTACCGCCAACAAAATGTTATGTGGTCTTGTTTGTGCCTCTGTCATATCACGAACAATTTGTTTTGCCCCAGTACTAAGTCCGCTGACCTGTCGGTGACCCTCTGAATAAACTGCAAGTGGGTGGTTGTGCTGCTCATAAATGCTACTAGAAACAATGACACATCCATCACGATCCCGTCGTTCCACCACTTTTACCAAAAACCGACAACCGCAACATTTTCTTTTTGTATTCTTTCGCAGTGCAATACTCCTATCACGAGAACTCATTTCACGTCTGTGATCACATCTCAGGTAACAATCCATCTGGTTATCTGCTTTTGGTTTGTATGATGATATAACCAAAAAAAATATGGCTCCTAGTGCAACTCGTTTCGCCCATTTACAAGCTTCCTCGATTGTTGTAAATATTTCTTTGCTGTCAAAAAACTCACTGTAATCTACTCCATCACCACCAAAATCTTGCAACAGAACCTGAAAAAATTGAATTTAACAGAAAATTAAAAAAAACAGGCGTCTCGCTAAGCCGCCTCCACCTTGGTGGAGGCGTCTGTCTAACACGTCTCCACATAGGTGGAGGCGGCTTAGACAGACGTTCGAGTCGGGGAAAAAATTCCGCCCTCGTTACCTCGCCGGATTCAGGTGTTTCGCCAGACATTTTTGTGGTGTTGGTAATAGGAATGTGTGTAAAACTGAGTCAAACACCTTGTTTAAAGACAATGGACGAAATGAGTATTAATTGATTTGTTAAGGGCAAAAAAGTCATTTTTAGGACGATTTAAGTAACGCCCTTTTCTTTCGACAGAGAATTATTATTCTTTTGTTTGGGAGTCGTGGGTGGGTTGACCCACAAATTTCTGGGTGCTATTCTTTGATGATTTGGTGTATTTTTTTCTTAAACCTATAATACACTAGGACAACGGTCCTAGTGGAGTGAAATGGATTCGGAGGATCGAATTGCTAACGAATACCTATTTCACTTCTCTTTCCAGCAAAAGGTAAGTTGAGACGCTCGCACGGAAATTTTAAGTGCAAACATATTAGAATGAAAGGATTTAAAATTTAAAAGTACTACTATGGGTTGAGGACTAGGATATTGAAGACATCCATAAGAAGGACGCCACACCATACGTCTTGCTTGAACTGCCCCTGTTCCAGATCAGCAGCAGGAGCACTTTCATAACGAAACGCATAGAAATATTATCAAAGCACATTGAAATACACACTGATGACACAATATTAACACAACCAACTAGTAATAAATATTCTTCCTTGTGACACTAGTACAGCATAGAACATATTCAATGTGGTTCACTTACATTATCGCATGCTTTAAAAAAGGACGTAGAAATTTACAATAATCATGTCTCAACCATCGCTAGATCGAAAGTCACGGTACAGTGAGCGCTATTCAGTATTTCCCAATGCCTGGTAAAGAATCCAAAAAACAAGCAGTTGCTTATGGTATTGAGCTGCTATGCACACCAAAACATGCCCATTTTTTACTGCTATATGCGACATTGATTTTTCGCATTGTTTACACTTCCAACTTCTCCACATTACTTACCCGGAAATCCACAATAACATGACCCAGATTTGAATTTTGGAGCAAAAAGAGGAACGTAAACCGGTGTGAATTCGAGCCACCTCCAACAGTTTCCAAAGGATGACACATGGACTCATAATTGGAAATTAGCCAGTACTTATTCACTCAACAACCAAAAATATGTCGGGGCTGACATTTTTTTTCTCTGGTATTATCAAAACTTACATGGGCAGATAACTTGGTATTGCAGAAATTTCATATTTAATTTAGAGATAGATACATGAAGAGCAAGAAATTTCAAGAAGAGCAGGAAAGCATGCATACACCTGGCCTGTAAGCCCATGCTGGTGGTAGCCGGGCATATTTTTCCATACCCTCTTGTTCATCATATGGATGCTCCATTACCTTAAGTAGCCTACGAACTTCTTCATAATCACCTATTTCAGCAGCATCTATAGCACTTTGGCAGAGATAGTTTCGGAGAACATATTTTGGATTTACAGAATTCATTGTAGCTTTCCTCTCTTCATCAGGAACACCCTCAACCAGCTGAATCAAGCATCACAAAATTAGCAAACATGCATCTGTTAGAAACACAACTAAATCTAGAGGATGCGGAAGAGTTGGAAAATTGTTAATCTACATACCTCGGCAATGTACACACGAACCCAGCTCTTCCATGCCTCTTTTCGTTCCTTGCCAATATCTAGCAAAACAGCCTTAAGTGGAGCAAGAAGGGAGTCATCAGGAATGCTAGCATCAGCCTTAATGTTAGAGAGCAACCGGAAGAAATTTGTATAGTCAACTTTGTCAACAGCCATGTTGTTGAGAAGTTTGCTGATGAGTTCTTTGTTGTACTTTGACAGGCCCAGTTTTCTCATCATGATAGATCTGTATTCTTCCATGAATTTGACACCGTACCTGACACACAAAAACTATAATCAAAACCAACAAGGAACATACACAAGTAGCATTTGAGGGTGAAGAAAATTAAGCACCTCTCCATAACATAGTCTGACTCATCTTTACTCAACAGGTCGGCAGTAGCCAATGTGGTGGCAAATTGTGCAATATTCCACAAACCAATGTCCGGCTGGTTCGCAAAGCAGTACCTTCTCCCTGGAAGATCAGTAGTGTTTGGAGTATATTGAGGATCAAAAGCATCTAAAAATCCGAAGGGGCCGTAATCTATGGTAAGACCCAACACACTCATGTTGTCTGTATTGAGCACACCATGCGTAAAGCCAACCCCCTGCCACCTTGCTACTAGAGAAGCAGTTAACTCAGCAACCTCAACTGCCCAAGCTGTCATAGTTGCAAAAGGAATGTAAAGATAAAAATAATTGTAAATCTACAACTACGGCAGAACAATCTCACAGACTCACACACATTGCAGGAAAAAAACCACCTTTCAGAAGAAGTGTATTATTTTAAGAAGGAATTATTACCTGCATACTTATTAGAAGTCAAATCTACCAAGGTAGAACCTTCCTTCTGGGGTTCAAATGACAAATCCTGGCTCTTATTCATCTTCTCAAGATGAGGAAAATGGTGTTTTATGGTGTAATCAGCTAAGACACGAACAAGCCTAATATCTTCTTTTCCTCGAGAAGCATGAATTTGGTAAGAACCAAAACGTAGAAAAGACCGAGCAACCCGACAAACAACTGCACCTGGTTCCTCTTTTGGATTGCCACTGCAATGAAATTATAGCCTGTCTTTATTCCAAAAGCAGAAATAACAAAAATTATAAACCAGTATAATATAGAGAATCAGTTCCTTAAAGACGATAAATATGCAGCAGTGCTCTCCGGTCCTTTGTGAATTATGTTACACCCTTGTAGACTTCTCAATAAACTCCATAGTTGCTAAATTATCAGTTACAAGAAAATTAATCTTTGGTTACCTTTTCTTAGACTTTAATCAAATCAATCTGGTATAACTGAAGTTCAATTCAATCATCTATCAACAAGATGCCACCTTCTACACATATCTTGATCTAATCAATAAACCAATATGCATTCAGATCTTTTGGTATAAAATCTACTTGATACAAAAATATTGAACTGAAACAAGGGTAAAAGAGGAAATTATTCAGAAAGACAATTTTTAGATGGAGATAGAAGAATAAAACTATATATATATAGGGTCAAGTTCTAATGAGCATAGGGCTCATCTTATTTAGTTTAAGTCTCCTACAATCTCACCATTGGATCTCATTACGGTTAATCTCACATTTAATTAGCATAACCGTTTTTTTATAATCTACCTTACAATTTCAGATGTGTGGGGGCTTAAAATAAAAAATTAAGCCCCGAGCTCACTAGATAATTCCTATATGTATATATGTATATATATATTCAGTATATCCATTAATAATGGTAAATTTGAACCTAAAATATGAAAAGAAGAAATAAGATGACCTGTGAAAGAGAAACCTGGTGTTTAGGACGGGAAATAAAATAACTTGTGAGACTATACTTGTTCGATTTTGAGACATCAACTCTGTCTAATAGGGATGTAATTTTAGGCAAATACAATGAAAAGATAACTTCCAAACCTACTGTACTTAATTCAGCTACATAAAGCACTTTCTTACTTTTCGCATCCAAAGATATCAGATTAGATTTTAATACAAACAAAATTGTTTGTTCACAAACCATGTAAAATCACCTTAGACAATAACTGAAGCCTTAAGGCAGAAATGACTGTCCTGAATATATGTAAAACAAGGCGAACCCTTAGAACAGAAATAAACTAGAAAATAGAAACCCCTATTAAAATAACTATTTTGATTGTAAATTTAGAACATACTCATAAAACATGTCTCTGACAACAGTTTTCCCCGTTGAGACAAGACAAAGTGCCCGTGTTGTCGGGATTCCTAACCCATTCATTGCTTCACTGCACAGAAACTCACGAATGCTACTTCTCAGAACTGCAAGCCCATCTGCAAATCGGCTATAAGGCGTCTTCCCAGCACCTTTCAGTTGCAACTCCCACCTTTCACCCTTGGAATTCACAAGCTCCCCAAGGGTTATTGCGCGCCCATCCCCAAGTTGACCAGCCCAAACACCAAACTGGTGTCCTCCATAGCATTGTGCATAAGACAACCTACAGAAAATGTTTAATCTTATCAATAAAACGCATGATAAAGATTTATTGAACATTAAACGATAGGATATATATAGCAAAGGGTAATGCAGATAATAGTACCCTCCCGCTATAGGTGATGCTCCTGAGAATATTAAGGGAAACTCTGGTCTTTGAAATCTGCAATGTTAATAGACAAATGAACTAGTCAAAACTGAAACAAAAGCATAGGTTTCGTGCTAAGAGATTGATAACAGCGGAAAAAATGGTCCAGTTAACAACCATTCAGAGGCATGAGGATACTTTTCTTTGAAAAAGGTGAAGACCTGAAAGTAAATTTAACAGGACATATTCTGCACGGAAGAGTGCCAGAAGCCATAAAGTACAATTTCTAGCCAAATTAACATATTTGCTTTGTTGTTTGCCCAACAATCATCAACCACCAAAGCAAATGAAATTAACATGACATGAGTTACAATAACATAATTACAGGGATACCTTCAAAAACTTCCCGGATTCTACTTTATCATCCTGGACTATAGGTTATATCAAAGAGTTATTATATGTTCAAGGGGATCTTTAGGATAACTTTAGTTCAGATTAGCTTTTCGACTTCAATATTTCAAAATATAGTTCAGGGGCATGTAATTTAACGTCTTTTCTAACAGAATTGTAATTTAACTTCTTGACACCTAAATATCTTTCCCAGTGCACAATTTGTCTATGTTCGGCCCTTTAAACTTCTCTTTGTCAATGCAATTGAGAAGGCCAAAGGTTGCACAATAGTTATACCTTAAGATCCATATGACACTTCCCATACCCTCTAAAATACACACTTGTCTTGTTGTCGCCTTACGCCTGCATCAATTCGAATTTATAGGAAGTAGCCCATGGTAGAAACCATAAAGTGAATAATTCAAGTTTATTTGATATTTACCAATCATTATCTTTACATTTACACATTACAATCAAGGTAACATTAACAATAAGTTGCAATTCAATCTGCTAATGCAGATAAGGAAAAAATAAGGCATGTGAGAGCACATCGAGAAACCATTGAAAAAATTGATAAAGGAAATATACTCACCTTATTATTTGTGTGCAGAGTCTCACACAACTTTATATTCACTTTTGCCAAATTCCTCTTCAGAATTTAAACTTGTTGCTTAGAAGCTTTAAATTTCCAACATGTTACCCCAAACTACCAATGTCATCTAATTTTCTACAGCTCTTGTTTTCTAAAAAATGAACAGGAAAAGACACCAAAGCATCTTGGTATTATAGGCACTCTTGGGAATGTTGGAAGATAATGATCAACAGGATGGGTTAACTTACCAATCAAACAAAATCCTAAGCAAATAAGAAAAAAAATTGAAGATGGAAAAATATGCTAACCAGCATCGTAAGAAATACAAGCAATGGTCCAGGGATCACATTAAATGAACATAAAGTAATTCATTTATGCAGTTGTTAGAAAGTTACTCGCTGATATCCAAGTCAAGCAACTCTGCAACAGATTCTGACCAAGCTACAAGCTCAGGTTTGTCGACTTCAACAGATGGAGATACCTTGGTGTAACAGGCATGTCTAACCTGCAGGAAAAAAACATTAATTGCCCACTAAGTGTGAACTCCAATGAAGCTAGGCTGGTTATATAAATGCAAAGTCTGACATTTTGTGGGTAGAAAAACGTAAAGAGAACATCTTGATGTTACAAAACTTAGAGAAAGAATCCCACAAGACGTGGCCTGATGCAACCATGCACAACTCAACCAAATTCGACAAATCGGAAGGTGCTAGTGCAAGATGTACGAAAACAGTGGCTACTTTAAGCAGATTGTTGGAAAATTCAACATAGCCAATCAATGACTTATTATCTCTGCGTAAGATCAATCATTCAAGTCAAGCTCTTAATGAAGGCAAAGAAAACACCCACAATGTCATTATTGCTCACCACTCTTCTTGGATACACTCTCCTTTGCTGGAAAAAACAAATTCACTCACTGAAACAGATTGACATCCATTTTCACACGCTAAATTAAAAGATAGAAGATCCAGAATTTGCAAATTCAGTATGAACAGTTAAAAGATGCTTAATATAGACTAAGTTTAGAATTTTATGGTTTGCATATCTTATCAAATATCAAACAAGATTTGCTACAACAACAAAGCCTTTAATCCCAAAGTAGTTGGGGTAGGCTAGACATGAAACGCATCAAGAATCATGGTTCAGGCACATGAATCGTCTTCTTCCACACATTCCTATCCAATTTCAAATCCTGTAGAATGTTTCAATCTTTTTATCAAACAAAATTTCCAACAACCCCAAATTCAGATGCCTATTTAAATTATGTTAACTTAAGCACTTGGATCACTGATGAGCACAAATTCTTTTAACACTTCTACGAGAGAGAAAAATTAGACTGAAAGGTTTATTTTTTAATCAGTACAGAAAGGGTGGGTTTGTTAACGTAATTGGCTAGGTTGGAGGGCAAGGCCACAGTCCACACTCCCCAGTGGTTCATTTATGTACATTGTACAGAGAGGTTTTTTAAAGTTCAGTTATGCACTTGCATAGCCTTATGCTATTTCGAACCACCATGCTTGTTCCAATCCCTGAATTTGGTTATAGTATTGTTTCTATTAGTAAGCCCACTTGCATAGGTACGGAATCAACACCAGATTGCACCACCATATTACTCATCCCTTGTGTTTTGGACAAATTCAACTGTAAGGTTAATAAGAGCACAAAACTGAGTAACTTTTTGTTTTTTATTTCTCCTAATTTCTTGTTATGTGTTTTCTATATTAAGATAAGAACAAAACATATTCACACTATAGTGTAGATAAATGATACACTTGTTCCTTGCTAGCTATAATAAACTAAATAATTCCCTCCACACGGGACCCATTCTGGAGTCTTCGGGCAATTATATAATTCTAACCCTTTCCTGAATCCTGATACAAACAACATATAGAGACCAACTACATATTTACACTTCACTAACGTACAAATAAGAATAAACAGAACACTTTCCACAAAAAGAGGATACCCTTCTGCCGTACGACATAAATTGTACCACATTCATTTCAATATCTCTTAACAAAGACATGAATTTTTCAATCGAATTATAAGTACTATTTTCATTGTTTCCCCATGGCATATTTTCCTCCCAGTTACATTAACAAGGTCCACAACAGAAAATCTGACCCAAACATAACTAAATTACACACTGTCACCACTCCTAACTAAAGCTTCCAGAAATATAATATTTTCACAAAGCGACAAATAGAGTACCAAAATTGAAAAACAAGGCCAAATTGTTAGACTATCTTCAAGGACTGCATTAAATCAAACTATATAAGTTCAGTATTGTGCACTTCAAATAATGGGATATGGATCTCTCTCTCCCCAATTTGCTCTTACTTGTCTCCTATTATAGAATTGAAAACAGAAAGTAGTTTCTTTTTCCAAGAACTCACTTGGCCAATTCAACCAGTTGAACTCACTTGACTAGCCAGGTAAGCCGTGAAAAACAGGGGAACCCACTCATGCAATCGAACCACCAACTCAAGCTATTCAATATTAGGAGAAGCCACACGCAAAAGCTAGCTTGTAGGTCAGGGGAACCTATGAGGTTACATCTCATACCGGGCATCCCATACCACTGGATGAAGACTACCAGACTAAACCCAAAAAAATGAGCCCTAACAAATCCACCATGCTTCCGTTCCAACGTCCTCGGCGGATCTCTCGTGGTCGCTATCAGAACTCCTCTCGGAGACTCCAAACAGGTATTGGGACTGGCTCTAATACCACTGATAGGATCATAGGAGAAGCCATACCCAAAAGCTAGCCTGTAGGTTGGGGTAACCTACGGGATTACATCCCATATTACCCATACAACGGACCCTAACATTCAACCAGGTGAACTGCCAGAATCCGAGCAGACTACCAGTTTCCGGATGTTAACCGGACCGGATAAGCATCCAACAAGCATGATCTCTTATCCACATACTAAAATGACACAAACCTATCTTCCCCAAATCAGAAAACCTAAATCTAAATTCTAAGTGAATTGAAACCTAAATGGAGAGGAGGGAGAAGGAAACAGAACGGACCTCCCGCGGCATGGAGTCGGTCCTGGGGTCCCCGGGGAGCTCCCTGACGAAGGAGTGGTCCCAGTTGAAGTCCTCGAAGGGGACTTTCCTCCTCCCCGCCGTCCCGCTTGCCTCGGCCATCGGCGCGATCCAGAGACGAGAGGGGGGCGGAATCCGGTGACGGGAGGGGGAGAGTCGGCGGGGTAGGGTTTGGAGGAGGAAACGGGTTGGGGGGAGAGATGGGAGGTGGAAATGGAAATGGGACAGCAACATCTCCAATTGAGGAGTTGGGTATTTATTTAGGGGAGGTTTGTGTAAGGTGGTGTGTTGGATTTGGACATCGGTGGGATTTTTCGTTTCAGGAGAGGTTGCGTGTTCGCTTTTGGATTAAGCGGTGTGGTGCGAGTGAATTAAATAGATGTTTAGGAATGTATTAGGAATATAACAACAAAAAATTAGGAAAAACGTTAAATGTGTGTTGAATAATGAAGTTTTGAAGTTCAATGAGACAAAGTGTTACAAAATAAAAGTTCAGGAGAGATAACTGTTAACTTTGAAAGTTCATAGGTACAAAGTGATACCAATGCATGGTTCAGAAGGACAAACTGCAATTAACCCTATATTTTAAGCAAAAAATGACGAGTAGAGTTTCATTTAGATCATATCAGCTAATTTTAAGAATTGTCAATTCTCGTCTCGTCACCAACTCGAGGGATAATTCACCTCGCATCTCTTGTTAAGGAAACGAGGAATGGATTGGTGAGCTTTTTATTTTAGGATTTTTTTTCAAAATAATATTATTTTCTAAAAAAATCCAAAATAAACCTAATTTAACAGTATTTTTCGTACTAGACCCGCTACCACCACGTGGTAACACGTGACGGTGACGGGTTTTATTTTTTAGTGTCTAGAGAACTTGGCACTGGTGATGTCGAGTTCCCTCAAACAAAACTCGACATCACAAGTGTCAAATTCAGTTTGGTTTTTATTGCCCAACACTTGTCATATTTCGCTTGACGTAAGTTATCAGGAGAACAATGGTTCAAATAGAACTCGCCATCACAAGTGTCGAGTTCTATGTGAACTATTGTTCTCCTGGCAACTCAGATCATGCATGAGACGGAGGCCGGGAGAATAGTGGTTTAAATTGAACTCGACATTTGTGATGTTGAATTCTGTTAATGTGAACTCGACATCACACATGTCGAGTTCTGTTAATGTGAACTCGGTACTTGTGATGTCGAGTTCTGTTGAAGAGTGCAAGTTCATTTAATTTAGGAACTCGACAACTTCATTTCATGTTTAAATACATTTTGACAATAAAGACAATCATTCCAATTACAAAAAATCCAACAACAAACACCACCATTTCCAAGTAGCAAAATACAACCAATATCACCATTTCAACACACCAAAAAAATCCAAGTTTAACACAATAAAGAGTTTAACATTTTAACATAAAACCAAAAGTAGTGTAATAACAACCAAATAAGTTTAATGCAACTAAAAATCTATCCTAAGTGATCTCTCAATCCCTTCTTCCTTTTAGGACGAGCTTAAGCACGTCCTCTCCCCCTGCCTTGTCCCCCTCCTCATGCTGCATTCTCTGTATCCTGAGTCAGACCGTCAGTGTCTTCTTGAGTGTGTGGATCTTCTTCTTCAATGACGCGATCCTGACTCAAATGTAATGTCGGTTCTTCAGCACCAAAACACATCAGCCAAGCCTTCATTTTTTCCTTCAATTTCGCAACCATCGAAGAGCATGTCTTGTGATCTCTGATTGCCTCGTGGATTTGATGGAGTTTTTTTGTGGAACTCATAAACTCTGTACACCTACAGATAATTAAGCAGTTCATCAAACACTAAACACAAATTTAAAACGTGGTAATTGTTAAAATAAATGTTTAGATCTTACCATCTCCCGCTCTCTACCCGCTCGAGGTCTGTAGAAGCTATGAGTCGAAGTCAAGGTGTGATGAACAATCCAACATACGATGATGCTCCAATATCATTCCATATACAGATGTGTACTCTCTTCAGGAGTGACACCTCGGAATGGTCACTCAAACTGTAGATGATCTCTTTTGTGCGACCAATGCTGAATGAATTGGTAATTTTCTGCCAACCAATTAACATCCGACCTCCCCTGAGCCGATTTCACTACATGTCTCTCCATCAGCTCTCGAATGTGCTACTGTAGACCGAACTGTCTCATCACTCGGTTTGGACAATGCATAGTCACCTCACCAAAATTTATAAGTCAAGTACGGCTCGTCCAGATCTCTGAACCTTCTGTACATAGTGGTGGTAACTGACTAAGATCCAAATGTGCATAAGGGTCTCAGATCACTTGATCGAATTCCTGCACGTTCAACTCATTCCGATAAAAAAAAAGTGTCGGCATCTTCGCACTACCCTTGAATGATCTTGGTCATCTCCAACGGGCACGTAATGGTGCCATGTGGTCATCCGAGTATAGTAATAGTCTGTTATTCAAAGGTCTCCCAATGTGTAGATGTTCTCAGCACCACAACTACAGGAACGTAAGAAAACCACACAGATGTTTGGTCGAAATAAGTGAAGTTTCGTCTAACATGTGATATAAGTGGGCCAGAGTTGCACTACCCCAACTGTACTCCGATGTGACAGTCAAATCTCCGAGCAAAGACAGGTACTTCAAGTGAACCATCGTGTCGTTCTTATCTCCCAAAATACTACATCCCAGCTGGAACAGAATAAAGACTCTGGTGTGTCGTGTAACCGTCTCCTCGTCAGCATCAAAAGACAACTGCTGAAACTGAGCTTGCAACCAACCTAGAGTTACCGAACCCTTACGACCCAAGTCATCAGGGACTTGACCCAATAAATCCATGCAGACCTCTGACCAAACGTACTCTTGAGACTCACACACTGGCAAACTATCTACGCGCAAGCCGGTAATCATATAGATATCACGCATTGTGCAAGTGATCTCACCATGTCGCTAGGGGTGAGCAAAATTTGGTTTGGTCCAAGTGTCTGGACCGAACCGAATTTTTCAGTCCGGTCTTCGGTCCGGGAAATCACGGGAATTCGGTCTTTGGTCCGGGTCGGTTCGGTCCGGTCAAAGACCGAAATTTTAAGGGTTAAATTCGGGTTTTGGACCAAACCGGACCGGACCAAACCGAATTTATTCGGTATGGTCTTCGGTCCGGTCTTCCGAAAAGTTCGGCCTTTGGTCCGGTTCGGTCCGGTCCCGGACCGAAGCTCACCCCTACATGTCGCAGGTGAAATGAATGAGTCTTCGGTCTCCAACGCTCAACCATCGCCCTCAGTAAGGTATGGTCCAACTGTACTCAGCTCAACCGAGTGACTGTGTCAAACCCCGCCATATCTAGCAGAAACAACATCGTCTCATCAGTGATCTGTCATTCGTTGAGCTTTAATCCATGCTCAACGTATTTTACGCCATCAACATCCTTCTGCAAAATTTAAGATAAATGTTAGAATATTAATACATACGTGCAAATATTTCACTTAAAGTAGTAAAATGCTTACAAAATCTTTGAACAAGTCAGACTTGTCGTTGGCCTGCAAAACTAACATTGATCTGTCTACCGGACCTTGTGAAGCGTAACTGCCTCTAACTGAACTGGTACTGGAACCACCAAACTCTATCTGTACATAACACGTTGAATATTAGAAATCATTGAAGTGCTGCAAATCATATCTTAAGAATGAACGTAATATTAAATTGGAGTCATAAAAATCAAACATCTAGTTTTTTACCAATAGGGAATGACATTCATTGAAGTCTTACATCACAATCAAATCTTAAAAAACATTCAACTCTTACACCACCAAGTCTTACACCACATCAATTCAACTCTTACATTTATCTGAAACCCTACATAATAGTAACATAGACATTTTTTAAACAATTTTACTATATAGGCTCCTTGCATCATTTTCTATTATGCCACAAACTGCCGCATCTCCCACATTGTACCCTTCTTCTAGAGTGCTCGTTGATCTCGTTTCGATTCGTGTTTATTTTGGCCGACTAGGAGGTCTTTTGGTTTGCGGAAGCTTCATTATGATGTTGTCACGATCTGGCCAATACCTCACATCAGGAATTGGGATAAATATCGGTTTATACGCATGTTTGTACATTTGAACCTCATAATACGGGGAGACCAGATGTGAAGTGCTAACATTTGCATGTCTGCCGCTGCAAACTGCTAGTACATGTGAACAGGGGACGTGCATTACAATTATGTATCCACAAGTGCAAGTAATAACTCCTTCAAATTTCACAAGGTATTTTTTCTGATCATTGACTTCAACCTGATACATCAACTGGTGGTATCGAGTTACTGTATGAGTTCTGGCCAGATTGTTGTTTGTCGTTACCATGATGTGGACTGTCGGTACATATGTTTCATTCCATGACTCAGCGACATTCCTTCTTTTAACAAAGAATTTGTTCAAACGGAAAAATGTTATCAAAATCATGGTCGTAATTGGCATACCGCTTGCCCCTCGTAAGACATTGTTGAAGCTTTCTGACATGTTTGTTGTCATACATCCGAAACGTCGACCCCCGTCGTGACAACAAGTCCATCTTTCCAAAGAACCTTAATACTGAATCCACTCGTATACCGGTTTTTGTTCATCTGCAATAGCCTTCATTAGTTCTTCAAATTTCATAAAAGAATGAGTTTTACCTTTTTCGTAAAACTTGATTTGTCCCATTCTTTCCTTGCAATTTCGATGTTTAGCAAGATTTGCTTTCATGTGTCGAAGACAGAATCGATGTACATGCCCCTCTGAAGGTGGAAATGTGGCTCACACACAAGCATTTATTCCCGAAAATTTGTCGGTGATAATACACAAATCGGGTCGCCTAGTCACTCTACTTGCCAGCAATTGAAGGAACTACGTCCACGACTCTGTCTTCTCGCTCTCTACAACAGCAAATGTCAAAGGAAAATTTCCATTGTCCGCATCCGTGCCCACAACAATTAGCAATAAACCTCTATATTTGCTATAGAGGTGGGTTCCACCCACACTAACAACGGTCTGCAATATTGAAACTCACTAATTGATGGCCCGAACGCCTAAAACACACGCTTAAACATCTCATCGTCTGGATTTACCTGTACGGTCTCTATTTCGACAACAGATCATTCATTGTTTTGACAGAGAACTGTGAGGAACCATCGCAGATCCCTAAAACTATCTTCTTCAACACCATAAATTCGGTTCAACGCTTTTTGCCTGGCATGTCATGCTTTAGCGTAACCGATTTCAAGTGAGTATTTTGTCTTCACCCTTTCCATTATCTCAGCAGGAGTGATTGTGAACTAGTTCTAACAGATGACATTATCAAGTCGCAAACAAAATTAGCATTGCATTGTTTGTTGTCGTTTAGCAACATTGGATTGGAACAAGTGTACTCGACATCGTACGTTTTCACTTGAAAATATCTGCAGCCTTTTGGGAAAGACGCATGTAGACGTCATTTGCAGTTATCATCTTCATGACGAAGACAATGAACAGTATATCGTTTCGTTGAATAAACCACAACTGAATACTAAACAAACTTTTTAATGTGCCACAACTGCAGAGCGTGAACCAAATCATCTTTCGTTGGAAAAATTCATTTATCCCAAAAAGAATGACCATCTTCCGTACGCCAATCACCCAGTTCCAAATTGTTCGCAGCATCGAAGAATGAGTGTTCAATTACAAAATTCTCTATCCAGTTGTCGTCCTCGAAGATATCGGGAAGTTCATTAAGAGTTGGAATCATGTAGTTGTTAGTAACTGCATCATCAGCAATGTCGTCGTCTTCACGGTTTATGGATTGTCTCATCGCATATATGACATCTTGCGTCTCCGGAACAACTCCATTACCAGAAACACCTTCAGGTTCATCTTCTACAGCGAACGGTGTACTGTAATCTCCTAATTCCTCAGTGTCATCATCTTCAACGCTATGCATCTCTTGCATGCATTCTGGTCGACTAAAATGAATTGGGTCAACAGTTGACAAACCAAGCCCAACAGAGGGATATGAGGTAGACGATCCAGCCCTACCAGCAAACTCATCATGACTGTAATGCATGTGTTTGAAAGGAAGTTTTACTTTTATATGTCAATTATTATGAATTGGATGTGCAAACATTTTGTTCCTTGATTATGATATTTATCTTTTGGAAGTGTTAAGGAAGAGGCGCTTGATCCTTAACCGTAGAGCTCTAAAAGAAAATGGTTTACATAAATCAAAAGTTATTCACAATCATGGTAATTAACATGGAACATTAATCACCAAGATAAGATTGTCGTGTTGGTCATCGATTGTTGTAGCTCTACAAATAATTGACGACACGAGCATATAAAAGGGGAAAATTACTTTTATATATCGAATAGACCTAACAAGTAAAACATTATGGAATTGTGTTTCGTGTCATTAATGTTTTACTGTGTCTTGGATCCTAAGATATGAGACTTATATTTTTTCACTCAAGAAGTGCTTAATTTGATTATTGTCAAAAGCTATCAATGAGTATAGCGATAAAGACAATAGTTGGTTGAACATGACTCGTGCTGGAAAAGATAGCTAGTCAAACGATTATCGTTGCCCCTCTTAATTGAGTGATGATATTAGTGAGCCCCTTGATAAAGCAAAATTATTATGTGCACAATGTAACTTGAGTTAAGTTACATAATTATAATTAGCTTAAAGAGATCAAGAAATGAATATAATACAAAAGGTGACACATTTCTACTTTGTATATATTCTTAATATCATGAGGCAAGGGACGGACACAAGTGGTGCAGTTACATCACTAAATGGATCGTGTTTTGGTTCGGGTGGAACAAAGATATCTATGATATTGGGTAACTATAATGTGTAGCTAGATACCGCTTATAGTTTGACATATTAAGTGTTTAATATCGCTGTCAGTTTGACTTAGATCCTCTTATAGGTCACACCACAAAACTGGGAAACAAGAGGCTTGATTTTAAGTTCGTATGATGTGTCGGGTTTCATATGAAAATGGGACACATGTGGTGAACGAATAAAATCAATATGTCATGAGAATTGACATAATTAGAATCATAATAAATTCATATGAGGTGTATATATTATGGGGTGTAATAATACTACATAAGATATGAATTTTCTAAAAACCCCAAAAGATCAAATTTTGTTGGAAATAAATCCAAAATTTGATAAAGGCAAAATCGGTGTCAAACACGGTAAACCGTTTAGGGTTCGGTCGACCGAGGTGTCTTCAGAACGGTCAAACGAACGGGGAACGAATAAACACAATTGGTTGACCGAAAATGTCTGGAGTGCCTGGACAATTGGGTTCGGTAAACCGAGCGTGAACGGTCAACCGAGAGAGAATATCTTGGGATATTTTTGGTAGACTGAAGGTGACACGGTCGTCCGATGAATGTTCACCAGAAGAAATTTTGGTTGGTCAACGGTCGACTGAGCAAGACACGGATCGTCCGTATTTTTCCAGAGATTTTTTCTCATGCATATTCGGTCGACCGTCTAGCACACGGTCCACCGAACATGTGTTAAAACCGAATGATTCGGTTAACCGAGAAGAATTCTCGGTCAACCGAAAAGCACGATTTTTGCCTGAATTATTAAGAGAATAATTAGATAATTGGTTGGATTAATTCCAGATTTATTAAACGTTTTTTAGGATGCTTATGTGGCAATTTGGGGTTAATTTTAGGACAGAATAAGCAAGAGATCATGACTAAAGAATAGTTCTTGATAAAGATGTTTTGGGAGCCTATAAAAGGATCAATCATCCTACTTGTTTATGTTAATGCAAAAATTCTTTCTCTCATTAATCTCTCCCTTGATCACCACGAAAATCTCTTAATAGTTTTAAGTTTTGGAGATAGAGATCTCAGGAGCTTAAAGAATGGTTATTAGCTAGATTTTAAGCCTAATTAGAGATTGATTGACTAGCTCATTTCTCTTTAATCTTGTTTAGAGTTTGGTGAACACTTGGAGGCGAATCGGCGTGCGATTCGACGAGCAACGGAACTCCGGATCTTCTGAAAGGTTTTAGAGAACCTTTGGGTATGATCATCTATTATTTGTTTATTTTAATGTATAGGAATGCATTATATTAGAATAAACAAATACATGTACGTAAAATCAATGAAAATATGAAATCGATCTTATATGTTTGTATTAAAATTTTAAAATATATACATACATAGAGACACGAAATCCTACAGTGTTCAAATTGTGACATACCAGGATAAGGATTTGCACTACTAGACGGAATGTCTCATGCATTTTCTGGTCATTCATTGCTTGTTTGCTAGTAGTTCTACGATTGGAAATATGGAATTTGGTTGTATGCCGGAACTTCGGTTGTAGGATTTAGACATATTCAAATCTATTCTGTAGTCCCAATCGACCTTATTGTACCATACTCCGACGAATGAGTGTTGGTTGTCAGCGTAGGGTTGGGCACTTTAGGTTCAGCTTCCACAAACACTCCAACCACAGACATATTTTTAAACAAATGCATCATTCCATAAACCAACCTATCATTGGTTAATGAAGCGTATGTCCAATCATTATTTAATGACAATTTCGTAGTCAACTTCACATCAAACATACTGTGTGGATAACAACATTCGGATCTTATGACATCCATTAAATCCCCATATTTTATGTTCAACGGAACAACTACCAATTTGCAGTCAGATCTCTGTTACATCTCTAATTGCTCATTATACATGACCAACAAAGATCCTTCATCATCTTTATCCATTCCTAACATATATTAATTAAATTTTAAGATGTGTTCAAGTGAGATGGTTGTTCTTCTATTACTAATTAATTAAAAAAATTGAAAGTACGAAAAAGTTTAAAAAATTACCTCAATCGAGTATAGCAAACAGCTGTAAACGTCGAGCAATGAGTGTAGTAGCAAAATCAACTACAATAAACAACGTTACGATTAATGTTAGATTTTTTTAAAATTTTGACATAACCTCCCCTATATTTTCATATTCGTAAAATATAAACTTGCACTGTAAAAGAAACTAGCGATACAAATAACATTGTCAACTTCCAAACATCTAAATAACGACATATTTCACAAATTCAAACGACATACATTCAAACAACATACAAATCACGACATATTAAAAACACATATTTATCAACTTCAACATATTTTTTCCATTAAAACTCACATACATTCGTTAATCTATTTTTAAGATTACAAAAATCAAACTTCAATTCCAACATACAATCAAAGACATACATTTCAAACCCAAATAAATCATTTTTAAGTTTACATTCATTAAAACTAACATACATTCAAACCAAAATAACAACAATAAAATCTAATTTCAATAACAATAATCAAAATTAAATTCAACTATTTTTAAGATTACTACCGTAATCCTACAATCAACAAAAATGAAATGAATAATCAACTGAGAAACAAGAAATAAATAGTTTGGTCTAAAAACCCGAAATCGAAATCTAACCAAAACGGATTCCTAAACCAACAAAAACACTACAATCATACCTAAAATAACAATGTATATCATCCTAATACATAAAAAGGCAAGAAAACGGTGGAAAACGAAAAAAAATCAAAACCATAATCTTAAAATCGCGAGAACTCGGCGGAGGAGGAGAGGGGGTCGTCGGGCTGCTTTTATAGTCCGACGGAACTCGACGTTTATAACGCCGAGTTCACTTTTTTTAAAGTGAATTTGGCATTTAGGATGCCGAGTTCTATTTAAGAATTTGTTCTCCTGGCGCGTCAACCGTCTCATGCACGATCTGAATGTCAGGAGAACAATTCAAATAGAACTCGACATCACAAGTGCCGAGTTCTCCTTAACGTCGAACGAAATATGACAAGTGTTGGGCAATAAAAACCAAACTGAACTCGACACTGGTGATGTCGAGTTCCCTTAAGCAGAACTCGACATCACCAGTGCCGAGTTCTCTAGACAGTAAAAAACAAAACCTGTCGCCGCCACGTGTCACTATGTGGTGGCAACGAGTTTAGTATGAAAAATACTTATAAATGAGGTCTGTTTTGACAAAAAAGATTAAAAAAATATTATTTTGAAATAAATTCTTTTATTTTAAGGGTTAATTATGTTATAGTTTGTCTTCTTAAATTATGTTTTAATATCATTTTGTACTCTTTAACTTCCAAAGTTGACAATTACTCCTGAATTTTCGTTTTGTAACATTTTACCCCTAAACTTTAAAAATACATTATTTAAATCCACATTTGTCGTTTTTTTTACAATTTTATCTTGGTGTATCCCTAGTACACTCATAAACCTATATTTCATGAAAGTTCGGATCGAAACGGATGTCGGATTTGATTAGTACAATCTGACCCAAATTCTTACCAAATCCGACATTCGTTTCGATCCGAATTTTCACGAAATATAGGTTTAGAAGTGTACTAGGGATACAATATAAAAAATTGTAAAAAAAGACGAATGTGGGTTTTTATTATGCATTTTTAAAGTTCAGGGGGTAAAAAGTTACAAAACGAAAGTTCAAGGGAAGTAACTGTCAACTTTGAAAATTCAGGAGTACAAGTAATATTAAGACATAATTTAAGAGACAAAATCGTAATTAACCCTTATATTTAACTATTATGACAACCAAAACCACCCTCGATTCTTTCGGCATTTTAATATCGAGGGCACCGTTAGTTCGTAGAAGGTGAAGGAAAGATCTCTGGCTAAAGTTGGTTCGTTAGAGTGAAGGGAAGATCTCTCTCTTCCAAAATTTCTAATGATCGTTTCAGATTTTATGCAAATCAACCACCCGGAATTTGCCCTTAAAAACCTAGGGCTGAGCATCGGTCCGGTCCGGACCGGAAATTTTTTTTAGGTCCGGACCGAAAACCGGACCGGACCGGAAAAAATTAGGATAGGCGGACCGAAGACCGGACCGGACCGGTTCGGTCTGGTCCAAAAACCCGATTTTTTGGCTTAAATTTAAAAAACAAAAATTAGACCGGTCCGGACCGGACCGGACCGGAAAATTTAAAATTTGCCGGACCGAAACCCGGACCAGACCGGATTTTTTCAAAAATTTCCGGACCGAACCCGGACCGACCGGTCCGGTTTGACCCGGTTCTGCACAGCCTATAAAAACCAATCACACCCTCAAGAATGGGAAAAAAGAACAACCAACAAACATCAAATTCGGATTATTCATAGCGACATGAAACAAAAATAATCGTTGCAATATAGCAAATCGAATAATAAATAAAGGATTCAAATAAACGACCTCGCTCTAATCTTAATAACATCCCGGCCAAGAGATACAATTCAGAAATAAAAAGATGAGAAACCATTGCCAAATATGAAATCATCCGAAGACATAATTTGAGCTCAAATATACAACGGAAATAAACAAACACATACAAACAAAATTTGAACAAGCTAACGTACAAACTTATATTCTTCCCTTCGAATGGAAAAGACCTATAAACCTCACAATAAATAAAAGCTTGTTGTCTCTTCATGGCGAAAGGAACCAAAACATGACTGCTTACAGTATGCACAATCTTCCATCCAAAGCAACTATGATATACTTTGGAAAGGGACAAACCACAAAAACAACAGCAACCAGAGCAACTATAAGTTAAATTAATGACCATAGAGGCAAATGGCCTGCCAATCAAAGATAGGAACACGCTTAAGAATCATCATCCTGCCCACAAGTTAGTTTATTTCTCCCAGGAAAATTTCACAGGCCTTCTGCGGTTTTGCTGACAATACCCTTCCCAAAATAATCAGCAATCACTGAAAACCCATCCTTTGAACTCCTAACCTGCTGGAAGAACTGATCCTGATCTCTACCGTTCAGCTCTAAACTTCTTTTCTTATCCAAGATTGCCTTGTATTCCGGGGCACACTTCAGGCATTCCTGCTCGTTGTCCCCTAAGCAATGCTGGTGAAATGAATGCATGCACAAGAAATGGACAGCAGGAAGATCTAGGGTAAACCCACAGTTTGCGCACTTGCTGATCTGAAAGACCCTTGCATTGGTTCTAAGATCTTGTATTTCCTTCTTCATTGTAGTTGTCTCTTCCTGAAGTCGAAAGGGAAACTGATCAAACTCACACCTTCTAACATAAGAAACAATTTATTTTGATGGCCTATCCTGTAGACGCAATACATGGTACATACAAAAACAATGTATAGACTCAAGTAGGCCATTGCACTTTTTCCCTACAGAAATAAGTCGAACTTGTATTGCTTCTTAGAGCATGGCTTTCAAAGGTTGAAAGGCAGCATATAGATAAAGCAGTTATATCTAATATCCGCATTAGAAATGCATATACCAAAAGAAATTCAAAAGCAAAAAACATAAGACACACAATACAATTACAGTAGAAATAAATACAAGTAAATGTACAAAAAGTTCATCTCCAGTAGGCTCCTTCACATGTACTTCTCAATGAAATACAATAAAAATATTTGATACGACTAGAAAGAGGTCAAAAATGCATAAATAATCATGACAAGAAAACCTTCCAACTAATTAGATTTTAGTTTTACTTCTCCTTTATGACACGTCTTTTGTTTCTTTTTCTTTTGATTGGATCCTTTGTAACACCTCTTGAAAGGGAATATTTTGTCATGATAGAATTAACTCAACATTTAGCTGCTTTGTGTTTAAATCAAACAAACTAAGTAACCATTATAAACTATTGGGCTACTCAGTAAGACATTTTCAACTTGTAAGTGGTTTTTCGTAGTGCAGTAATACCAACCTGATACTTTTGGATGAGTCTGCGATCACCTTCTATCACCTTTGATTCTTGTTCAAGTTTTCGAGCAATGTAGTCTTTAACAACGGAGAGTGTAAGACAGGGATTTTTGGAAAGTGTCTGCAAAACAACAATAGGAGGCAAGACATCGTCCTTTTCAATATACGTCAAAACTTCCTTAACTTCTTTAGAGCAGTCTTCTCCAAGGTCACCGAAGTATTTCAGCACGTCACCCCAAAGCAATGGATCCCCTCCTTGGCTAGAGTCCCCCAGCTTCTTGCAGCATGAAATCAATCCCTCGTGATCATGTGCTTGCATATAGCATGTAATTACCTCTTTAAACAGCTTCAATTTCTCGTACAAGAATAACAACCCGTCTTTAAAATCATTCATCTCGCATAGAATGAGAGCCAAGTCTACATCATAGAAGGGATACTCCAAGTCAGATGTCCATGCATCTTTAAGCAAGTTCAATCCTTGCTCTGACCTTTGTTGATGTTCTAGATCCTTGTTACCTACGAGTGATTTCTGCTTGGTCTCCACAACTGAACCATTTACAACTTCCTTTAAACTGCTTGCTTGAAAACCTAGATCCCCATTGCTGATTTCTTGTGACATGGACGGAAAACTCAAATCAATAGACAAGTAAAGTTCCAATAAAATATTATTAATTTCCACCCGACAAGGTGAATCCTTCACCTTAGAGGTGTACTTCTCTAGAAACTCCATTAAAGACTTGGGGTTGTGAACAAAAATATTAACAAAATCCATTGGGGATGGTATCATAGACAGAGTGGAGCCATTTGACATTTTCTTCCCAACCAAATCTTTATCATCTGTGCAGATCCTCATGAGAATTTCATTTGTCCTGGATGGCCTGTGCTCCACAAGAATCTTGCCATATTCCTTTATAGTGAGTCCAGCTTGATTAGATTCAAGGCTTGAGATGTACTCCAGTGCTTCGTCATATCTACCAAGATCTTCAAGTAAAATCTTCAAATACAACTCATGCTTCCCAGATTTCTTTGCAACATACATAGCATGTTCATGATAGCCAGCAGTGCGGCAAACCTTTATGGCAGTTTCCACATCAAACTTGTGTTCACCAACACCATCCTCTCCTTTAATAAAATGGTTTAGTTTCTCAATATCCTTCAACTTTGTATAGCAATTCAGAAGAAGAGTTGTGTGGTCCTTGGAAGCCAAACTTCTCTCGTGTAGCTTTTCCAAATAATTGGTGAGGTTATGGATGCGTTGAGCATCTAGAAATTTTTGGATTACATATGAAGGTTCAAGATGGCCGATCGTACGGATGTATTGTGCCATGGCATCATCATATTCCTCTTTACCATATAAATGATCGCCATATTTCCGTAGAACCTCAGCTGTGGCAACAGCATCTGCTTGCTGACTTTGTACCAGATTGACTGCAACTGTATATAAATTCTTCTTGAAGAGCATGTCCAATTTACTTTCCATGTCCTTTTCTCCTATGGACATCACTTTTCTGTCGCTCATAATGAGGATGACATTTCCCCATTCACAAAGCATATGCGAAACTTCTCCAACCACCATACTATGTGCTATCAACCTGTTCCTCAGGTCATACACATTAAACGTGTCCTTGTTGTTTCGTTTATCGCCAATAACACATAATAGGTACCCACGGAACCAGCCAAGAAATTTTTTGTCACCCTCAAATGCCCAACATGGACCTCGTCCATCAACCTCATAGAAATATACAGCTTCAGGACGACCAATTATGAGATCCTGATATAAGTTATTAAAGCAGAATATTTGTGTCAAATAAAAGGCTAAATTTAGCAAAATATCAATAAAAAATAATCTGTGATATATTGAAAGAATTATATGATAAGCAACCTCAATCTAACCGTACCAAGCGATCACTCATTGCAACACCATTAACACCACATCCTATCTGATCGATTGTCTGCCTTCTAGGTGGCTGATCATGCAAACTGAAGAGGCTTATAGAGGAAGGAGTAACAGCAAAAAGTTGGAGGAATTGTCCCTCAACACGGAAACCTAAACCAGTAATGGTAATGGAAGAACTTGACTTGTCAGAAACTGCCCCCACTTGCAGCTTGAAGCGGGTGATTCTTTCACGTGCAATATCCCCTCGAATACAGTATATAGAACCATTGTCAAGGCCTATTGTTATAAGCAATGTCGGGGGAGCTTCCTCAAGAACTATAAATGATGTGATCTGCAGCATTGGAAGAAAAAACACACAACTCAGATCCTTGGAAACTTGGGGAAGCAAATTAGAGGGTATAAGAGAAGGAAATATTAACCTTTGCTTCAGGGAACTGATTGGTAAATATCCGCAAAATTTGCAAACAGACAGGACCTGTTGTGCTGGAACCCTCTTCTTGCATCTTGTCTAGGTCAAACAACTTAAGACACACTGGTGATAGCTGAGGAGAAGTTTGTTCATCCTCTCCAATAGTCACTAGGAAATTCCTTTGCTGGTTAGAAAGAGAGAATGAAAAGCACGTCAATCCCTAGGGATAGTGACTACCAAGTAAAAGAAGCTGCATACTCATTCACAAGTTTGCAAAAAACCCATAATCATTTCCACTGCCAATTCTAGTTTTAATCTCATAGAGCTAGTATTAGGACTAGCTAGAAATATCCAAAAGGATCGCAGAGCACTTTACATACCGTAAAACCTTAGGTGAGGCCCCCAAACCCTGGATTGCATAATTCTCTACTGCCAGCTCTAAATCCAAATTTTACGACATGATGGTGCAATTAGACAAAAGAAACTCCCCAGTAAAGACTGAGACAGCTCAAATACGAACTTCAATTTCTTTGAAACCTAGATGCCTCCAGATACAATAATAAGGTTACCTAATGCCCATGAGGGTGTACCCCTGGACGCCGACCGGCAATGATACTGTCAAGAGGTTTTGACTTTTGATTTTCCCCACTCACATGATTCCCACCCCTGAATTACTGGTGGTCGGCTTCTGGGGTTCAGTCAGTCACCCTGGGATTTGTACATGTACGACTCTACCATCCCCGTAGGATAGCAAACTAAAACAATGTAGGTCGAGGGAGTTTCCCAGTGAAGAAAAAAAAGGTTATCCTAATATGGAAAGTTACAATTTCTATCATGGTAAAACACCATATGTCCTACTTCATAGTTGCCAAAAATCATGACATACCAAACTTCTAATTACTTAAAAACTCATTGATTATCAGATAACTACACATCACACGATCAAGTAGTAACTCATCATTCAGAAACACGCCGACACACAACAGCATTGATCTGCTTCGCCTCGATTACGCTCTAGAAATCACAAATCCATATCCATAACAAAATCAAATTCCACCTCTCATCCAGACCAGTCCAGAGTCGCAAACCTTGAGGTGCTGGAGGAAGAAGACGGAGGCAGCGTGAGCCTGGAAGCGGCATGAGAGCTTGAACCCACGATCGAGCAATCCAACCGCGCCATCCCCACAGCCGACGGCGACCTTCCCCCTCCCGCTGGAGCAGCACAGGATCGGGGTGTCGATCTCGGCGGGGATGGATGTCTTGGGGGCGGACTTCTCCTCGAAGAAGTCGAACTTCCTCCACTGGTACATGGTGAGGGAGATCGAGTGGGAGGTGGGAGCAAACCCTAACCCTAATCTTAGAAGTGGGGGGAGGAGGCGGTGGGGGTGATGGTTGACGGGGATGGGGATGGGGATGGGGACGGGTTGGTGTTGGTTTGCGTTTGGAAATCTCCGGTTCCGGAGCTTTGCGGATGTCGGGTTTGTTTGTTCTGTACTTTTGGTTTGATTTATGGCTCTGGACAAATGTAAGAAAGGGACCCAAATATATTGGTGTTGTTCATTATCTTATTATATTATTTGGTAATACCGGATTCACCGCGAGAATTATAATGTAATTCAATGTTAGAGTAATTTGAAATGACTTGATTCTATTTAATTTGATTACGGAGCCAAATAAGGTAATTCAATTACCTTGAAATATGTGTAATTGGATTATCAAATTATTACCATCTTCAATTTTCTCAATCAAACAAGGAAATATAATTAACGGTGCACTCTGATTACATTATACTTTTTCTTTTCTTTTCTTTTTTACACCATTGATTACGACTAACCAAGCATGACCTAATTAGGTCATACTTAGTTCGTTTTTATTTGATGACACAGAGGTAAGATAATGAAACAAGAAAATAAAGCAAGAGATTGAGACTTCTTTTCTTTCAAAGCGGTCAATCTTAACATCAAATTATTGAGGCGAAGGAGATGTCATATTTATCTCTGCAAAACACTCTTCTTCTCAAGGTCATAGAAAGGGAAGAAGAAAATGAAGTTAGGTCATCTCAACAGTGATTATGTTTTAAAGATCACAACCTACATTATCTCATCTACATCAACACGATATTTACTTTCGTAATCTTTACACTATTCATTCATCAATTGTGATCTTATCTCACTACTTTCTCTTTCATTCACCTCACTTTCTTCTCTATATTTTATGTTTTCCCTCAACAACCAATATATAACTTAATTCATTTACATCACATAATGTAATTAAGATATAATTACGAAAATCAAGAATAACTTACTTAATTAATAATTCAGAAAATTCAAAAAAAAATATTAATAATGTATTACAATAATTTAAGCTACAAATAATTAAAACATGATTAAATAAGTTACATTCTCAATCATCATTTCGTCCCAAAATGATCTCGTATGTTCTTGACCAAGTCCTTCAAAGCCAAATGTTTAACTTTGTCACGAACCCGTCTCTATTATCCAAGTATGCACTACTATCCACAATACGATCGGAGGAGTACTAGAAAGGCTCATCGTTGGATCTTGTTGTTCTTCTGTGTTGATGTTGTTCTTCGAAAAATTTGGTTGTATCAGTGTGGTGATAAGAGTCTCGTTCATCCTTCGTTATCATATTGTGCATTATGATGTATGTTGTCATTATTTTGTTTAGCGAATCAGAATTCCATGCAAGAGACAAGTTCCTAACTAATGCAAATCTTGATTGAAGCACTCCAAATGCATGTTATACATCCTTACGGGCGGCTTCTTGATGTTGGGCAAATAATGTATCCTTACGAGTTTACGGAAGAATAATTGACTGGATGAATGTCACCCACTATGGATAGATATCATCTGTTAAATAGTATGTCATATCATGCTAATGATTGTTCACCACAAAATTTACTGGTGGTGCTCGTCCTTCAAGGACGTCATTAAAAATAGGTGATCGATGTAGTACATTCAGATCGTTGCACAAATCTGCAATACCAAAAAAAAATGTGAAATTCATATATTGTAAGATGCTACTGCTTCAAGGACAACTGTTGATTTTCCACTACGCCCCTGATATTGTGCTTTCCAAGCTGCATGACAGTTTTTCCACTCTTAGTGCATGCAATCAATGCTCTCAATCAATCTTGGAAATCCACGTCTCTCTCTGACATGAAGAAGTCTTGCTATGTCCGTTGTTGTTGGCCTTCGAAGGTATACCTCACCGAAGTTGACAATGATACCTTCTGCGAATTTCTGCAGAGATGTTCTTGCAGTTCCCTCACCAAGACAAAAATATTCATTAGTTGTATCCGTCACTGCACTTTAGGCTAACATACGAATAACCACAGTGCATTTCTGTAATCCAGAGATTCCAAGCTTACCGGTGGCATTAGGTCATCGTTGGAAGAAGACATTAGAGGACTCGAGGGTATTGACTATCCGAAGAAATATGGGCTTCCTCATTCTGAATCTTCTTCTGAACACTCGATTAGAATACACGGGGATTTTCGACAAAGTATCATTCAAGAGACGATTGTAACCCCCCCCCCCCCCCCCCATTCTCGATCTCTATTGGTGTTGTGATATCTATTGGGTCATGATCCCCGTTGTCTTGAGTTGGAACCTTGAATTGCTTGTGTTAACTCAACCCTCATATCTGCAAGAATTTTCTCAAACTCCTCGTACTCCTCGTATCTTGCACGAAAGTTGTCAATCATCAAAACCTGATGATGAAGCTGTTGGCTTTTTGGCCTTAATCTATATTAATTTTGATGATTAATCAAATTAATCTTAATCAATCAACCTAATAAATCAAAATGAGCAAACATGATTACATGCATTGCATATATACTTGTATACTTGCAATCATCTAAATATGTTGATCAAGATAATCAAGAAAATGAGCATTGGGACAAAGACAACAAAACTTGTAATCAAAGTTTTGGACCAAGACATGTAATTTTGTATTTATTGAGTCCATAAGGTTTAATGTAAACTTGAGCACTAGTATTCTGTCCCGTCAAGATTTGGTAAATTGAACTCTTCACGGTCAACCGAAATCTTTCTAGTTCGGTCCACCGAACAACTATTGGTTAACTGCATCCTTCCCATCAGTAAACCTTAGGTTGTTCTCTAGAATTGCCCTGACGGAAGACCGAACCACATTTGGTCGACCAAATAGCCCTAGACCAGTTCTGGACTTTGCTCTAACGGTCGCATTTGAATCGAGCTTATAGAGCCCAATTGACTTGTCCTAAATTGGACGATCAAATGTCTATCGGTCAACCGAGTCCTTCTTGGCTTTAGGCGCCCAATAACTATTTACACGTGACACTTGACAGTTGTAACCAACGACTATTTGAGCATTAACTATTAGCGTAAAACCCGTTAACTTCGGTCTACCGAAGTATACACGGTCAACCAAAGTTGATCAGAGCCCAACCAATCTTACTGTCCACCTTGGAACGGTGAACCGAATGGAATTCGATTAACCGAAACTAAATAGGGTGAATTTGAAAATAGTTACTGGAAGTTGGTGAACAGTGATTCGAACTCTATTCGGTCAACCGTATGATTAATTCAGACCAATCCATTTGTTGTGTCTCAGACTACCGTTACATGAACGGTCGACCGAACTTGGTTTAAAATATGCCCGAACTTATTTCACATCTTGCTTCTCATTGGTCCATTTTCCAACCAACTCACAAACGGCTAGTAGAGCTTGAAGGCTTATAAATAGGATCTCACTTGTTGGTTTTAGACATCTTGAACACTTCCCATCTATCTCATACTCAAAGTCAAATCCTCTCCATCTTCAAGCTCTCATTCTTAGACACTCAAGCTAAAACTTCACCACTTGCATATACATTCCATATCAATATCCAAATGTGCTCAAGTATAGAGTGTTAGTTATATTTTGATTCCATTTTGATATTCAAGAATCACCAAGTGTTGTAAAGTTTCGAGGAAGCTCCCTCTTGGGTTGAGAGAAGACACGAGCGAGGCGAGGATTGTTCGCGAGGCTCGGTGTTGTAAACAGTGTTGATCTCGGCCCGGAACAGAGATCGGTTACTGGAATCATAAGCAAGGCTCAGGGAATCGAGCGAGGCTTGCGAATAGGACTAGGACCTGGGTGCGGTGCCGAACCTCTCTAAACTCCGAAGTCGATGATTTTGTGGTTTGCAATTGTCTTGTCCCTTAATCCTTCAATTAGTGTTTTTAATTCCGTAATTAGTCTAGTGATTAGAGGGTCGTCGATCCTCACAGAAGCATCAGGCTTACGGAAGACGGAGACGAGTAATCAAAATTGGAAGTCATTTCGACAAAGTGGTGGAAGAGGTATTAAGCATTTATAGGTAAGGTGATTGAAGCATGTGTGGGTAAAGAGGTTGAAGTGTTTGTACTTATGGAGAAAGGAGTCGTCGAGATAGGAGAAAGGAGTCGTTGAATCACGAGAAAGGTAACTTTGGGATAGGGAAAAAGATTCCTCGGGTCACGACAAAGGAATCTACGGGACACAAGAAAGGAGCAATTGGGTCACGAGAACGGACTCGTCAGGATATGACAAAAGGGGTTGTTGGGTTACAAGAAAGGCAACTTTGGGATAAGGGAAATGATTGATTGGGCCACGAAAAAGAAATCTTCGGGACACGAGGAAGGAGTCGTCGGGATAGGACAAAAATGACTTCAGAATAGTATAAAGGAATGGTTGGGTTACAAGAATGAGTACACCAATCATCTAAACTTCATTGTTTCGCAATGGATTCTCCTAACCATAACAACGAACCACAACCACCACCACATAACCAACATAGTATGTTTCCCCATCCTTATCCCCAACATTCGATTCCTCTTTCTATGATACCCATAATATCCCTAATACCCACAATACCAACCTTACCAGAACTTGCAATCCTCCACCACATCAACCCTACAATTATAACATGTATTCGAACTACCTTCAATCTAAAGGTGGTTCCAATCATGTAAACAAAGATGCGAACCCAGCTGACGAACCAGTTGTCAATTTGGAAGAAGAGATCGTGGATGATTGTCCTGCCAATTTATCAAAACAATTTAGTTCGCCACCATCACAACTCGACACACAACCAACGACCTAAGGGAGCAAGAAATGGTCAACGTAGGAAAATGAGGTCCTCATCTCCTCATACATGAACGTAAGTTGCAATGCGATTGTCAGAACTAACCAGAAAAGCAATAACCTCTGGAACAACGTGAAAAAACCTTCGGCATCGCATGCTCCACCAACGAAAAACTGAAATGGTAGAAGGTGGTTTCCTTAAAGTACGTTGGAGAAGATTGGGAGCATCAGTTCTTAAGTGGGTCGGTTGTCACGACGAAGCATTACAACGAAAACGGAGCGGAATGAATGATGAAGACGTAATCAGAGAAGCTCATGTCATTTATGAGCGAACTCATAACAGTAAGTTTCAATTCTTTCATGCCTGGCTCCTTTTGAACATGTATCCAAAATGGGATTTCGTCCTTCGAACATCTGTCCTGAACAATCTACGTGGTCGTCGTCCCAACATCACGGTGGAGGATAGTCCGGAAACAAGTAGCAGTGGGAAACATATGCGTACTTCTGAATCTGATGAATTCCAAACCCCATATACAGAAAGTCCCCTCACTCGTCCTCAACATGTGAAAAAGGCAAAAGCCAGAGGAAAATGAAAGGTTGTCGGGCAACCCAATGAACACCTCTATACTGTCTGTTCGCAACTCGAATATTCGTCGAAGGTAAAAGAAAATCTTCTCATCATGGAGAAGGAAAAGCTGGAATATCAAAAATTAAAACTTCGACCCAAAGAAAATAAAGACAAAAAAGACTTGTTGATGATGTTGCTGAATAAAGAAAATTTGATGCCCGAAGACGACATATTAAGAGCAACTCTATGCAAACAACTGTATAAGTAGGATTTATTTATTAATCAACTTTATGTATTGTTGTTTAAATGTAATTAAGTTGCTCTTAAAAATATTATGAATTTTAGTTAATTTTTTTGTTCATTAATTTTTTATTTAGTTTTAGTTTCAGGGAAAAAAGAGTTGAATTAACTTAAAATTTCTAAACGTATTAAATTATTTTCAATAACCAAAAATAATTAGATTATCAAAATAAATTAATCATAATAAGTAATAACAAGTATTTAACAAATACGTTAACAAAAAACCAAAAACATTAAACAAAAAAACATTTTTATGGGTGGGACCCACCCACATGCACACGTTCCAAGGGCGAACTGGTGAGGATCCCCATTGAGAGCAGAACTGTTTAATCTCTCTCTGCCACGTCAGCTCACCCAACCCACCCAAAAAACATCATTACTCATGCCCGGGCTACCCCCACCCACCCTACACTCTCTTTCCTCCACATCATTTCTTAATTAAACACATTTAATTTTCACACAACATTCAACAAATTACATTTTATATAATTCTAATTCTAATAACATTACAATTCTATTTTAACTCGAAATATTGTTAATAATTACTGCTAAATCACGAAATTATTATTAAATATTACGGAGTCACGTTACTACTAAATCGCGTGATTGCACAGTTTACTCAGTGGAAGCGTGATTAAAGTGCACGCGTGATTGAAAATAGTGCACACATGTGTTGCTCAGTGGAAGCGTGATTAAAGTGCACGCATGATATTAGACCATACTATTAAACCACCTCGACAGGTCGTTCGGGGGTCTCGCTCACCAGTGAGGTGGCAAGGGGGCAACGCCCCCTGAATTTTTTTTTGGATTTTGAAATTGTTGGTTCTGAAAATTTTTGAATTTCCATCACTTGCAAAAAAATTATTACCCCACATTAATAACAAATACCTAATCCATTAATAACAAAACATTCACTAAAAATAAAATTCGACGAATGGGGGGGACACGTGCCCCCCACCCGATGGCGCCCTGGGCGTCTGCCCGGGACGCCCAACGCCTGGGCAAGCACCCGGGTGGGCGTCCCGGGCGGGCACCCGAGGGGCGCCCACCCCGTTAACGGGGGTGCGCCCGACCAGGGCGCCCGGGCGTGGCACCCCCGTTAAGGGTGCCCTGAGGAGATTATGCACCCATACATGAGTAGGGTTTTAGCCTATCGAGGATTTCCTAATACATTGTAGTTTTGAGTCTCTTTATTGCATTACTACTACCTTGTTTGAGTGTAACTTGTGTTGTGAGTGCAAGAGTGTTGCGAATCGAGTGTACTATTTTTTGTCGTCAGTCTGGAAAATTTATATGTGTGTTATTTCCTTCTTTTATTATCACGTTGGTATTGTAAGTCTTCTATTACTAAAAGCAAAACAAAAAACACAACAAAAAATCATGTATGTAATCATGGTAATGCTACCAGTATTGATTATGTAACTTATGTTGTTGGTCCTGTTTTGAATGGTATTAGAGTCAAGTTGTTTCTAAAAGGTAAGTAACGTTTGTCTTCTTAACCTTATTTACTTTTCTAACCTTACGGTTCAAGACCTTCTTTGCACAGGTGCTTTTTGTAACTGTGTTGGTTGTTCAACTGCGTAACTATTGCAAGGCCACTTGTAGGGGTGGGACCCGGGCCGTGCCGGGCCGGCCCGGCACGGCCCGCCGGCCCAGCTCCTGGCGGGCCGGGCCAGGCCGGGCCTTCAGTCGGGTCGGGTCGTGTCGGATCGGGTTTTTTCGTGTCGGGTTATTAAGAAAATATTTTCAACTCAAAATAGAAATGATTTTCCCCAAAAAATGCCAATTTTATTAATGGTTTTTGAGAAATACAAGTTTGTAGCCGAAACATAGGAATCATTACAAAAAAACCTAGGGGGTTCTAGGAAAAATTCATCCCATTTGGCGCGTTTTCGGCTACAATCTTCGACGTACGTCTACTGCTCCAGCGACGTCTCTTCGTCGTCGTCTTTGGCTTCGTATTGGTTCTGCACTCTATCTTCTGCGTCCAACCAATCCTTGAGGCACACGCACATCTGCATCGAGTCGGGCGCGAGACTGTGTCGTCGATCCGTCATCACTCGCTTCCCTACAGAAAAAGCCGCTTCCGACGCCACAGTAGACGCCGGAGCACACAATAAGTCCTTAGCTATTTCAGCAACTATGGGAAACCTACCTTCGTTGTGTTTCCACCAGTCTAGTACATCTAAATTTTTGGATTCTTGGGGGGACATATATAAATCTAAGTTCAAAAACGAATCTAATTCATTATGACATACATTTGAAACATATTTTTTCTTCTTTTGGGTTAACCACGCCCATGTAGCGTCCTCGTCGTCTTCTAACGACATCGGCTGAACGGGTGGTTGTGATGAAGTACTTGCTACATTAGATCCTACATTATAAGTTATACTATATTCTTCAAAATATTTTCTTAATAAAGCCATAGATGCATCTACATGGGCTTGACGGTTATCATAATTCATGTTTTCATAAATTTCTTCTAAAAAAACTTGTAAACCTTCTTTTTTAAACCTAGGGTCTATGACTAAAGCTAAACAAAACACTAGTGGGGGGATTCCAATACTTAACAAATTTTGATTCCATTGTTGTAAATACATCTCCTAAACTATTTTGAAACCTATATTTTGCAAAAACTTTAGTAACTCTACATATTTCGATTAAAAATAAGTTCGAAGTTGGATAATAATGTCCACTTAATTTTTTAGTAAATAGAAAAAAAGGTTTCAAAAAATCGACTAAAAATTCAACATTTAACCAATCAATTTCAGATAACATGGCATTATTTTGTTTTTCATTATAAAATGTTGTAATAGCAAGTTTATATGGAATTGTCATTTTAAGCATTTCATATGTGGAGTTCCATCTATGAGGTGCATCTAAATTAAATTTCTTAGGCCTAATGTCATTATAGGTACAAAATTCTCTAAATTGTTGATACCTAGATGTACTACTAACTCCACAAAATCTAATAGCCTCCCTAACATTACTTACATAATATTTAAGAATCTCTAATCCGTCTTGTACAATTAAATTTAAAGAATGACATACACATCTAATATGAAAACATTGGCCTTTTACGGGTGGTTCTAAAAATGCCTTAAACATTTCTACAGCAGATGTGTTGTTAGTTGCATTATCAAAAGACATGGTTGTTACTCTCTTTTTAAATTTGTGGGTTGAAATAATGTCACTAACATGATCAAATATAGCACGAGTAGTGTGTGGATAATCTAAAGGTAAAAATGACAAAATTCTTTTGTTTAACCTCCAACGATCATCTATGTAATGAACAGTTGTACATGCATATGCAAATTCATTAGGTGAGGTCCAACAATCACTAGTCATTGCTACTCTTTTATTTGTTGATTCAAACAAGTTAATAATTTTCGATCGTTCAAATTCAAATCTTTTCATAGCTAAATTTTTAAAAGTATGTCTACTCATATGTTTAGTTTCATGATTAAGATATTCACACATTTTTCTAAATGCACTAAATTCGACAGTACTAAATGGCAATTCATCTCTAATTATGTATTCCACTACATGTTCTCTAGCACGAGCAGGATCAAATTTCCTAAATGTACCAGAACTACAATCTATTGTGGTTTGTCTAGAATCTTGCACAAATGAATTATGCCTAAGTTTACATTTAATTGCATGTCTAGTTAAATGGCCTGTGCCTGCACTAGTTTTAGCAGTATATTGTTTTGGGCATAACTTACAAAATGCAATGTCATTACCATCTTTATCTTGCCCTAAATCAAAATCTTCCCAAACTTTACTAGTTCTACGTCTACGTGATTTAGATGAAGATGCAACATTTGGCAATGCAATCGTCAGAACTAGTCATGCAAATTACTAAGTAAAGCATAAATATTGTTTTCAAACTAGCCATGTAATCTAATGAAGTAAATGCAAAGTAAGTTTAGAAAATGCTCAGTGATCGGCGAGAAGTCGGTCGGACGAGAAGAAAACTCGGATGGAAAGCTTCAACTTGACCCACTTTACTTCAAACTCGACCCGCTTTTCGCAAAACTCGACCCGCTTAGAAATTGCTTGAAGATTGGAAATTTGGAATGATTAGAAGAGAAGAAGATTGAGAGAATTGGTGAGGAATGAGTGAATGGGTGGGGGTATTTATAGGATTGGTAAAAGGTAAAAAAAAAAAAAAAATAGCTTCTAGCCGTTACGGGTCGTGCCGGCCCGCGCCAACGGCAGGCACGTCGGCCCGCCGCGGGCCGGGCCGGCACGGCCCAGGTCCCAGGTCTAGCCACTTGGTTTAGAGAGTCTTTTAAGAAGTCAAGACTATTGTCTTACCTTTTGAGCAACTTTTGTTAGAACTCCAGTGTTCCTAATCAACCGACTATAACTATGTTAGTAAAAAATAGGGAACATATAAATTATGAAAATATAGAACAAAGTATTCGAAATTGGAAAATGCCCAAAGTCCCTGTAAAACAAATCTACGATAAGCTAACCTTCAAATTGATCTCGAATTACTACATAAATACTATAAAGAGGACAATTTGGTTAACCTCAACAAGTGAGAATTTATAGTTGATAAATGATATAGACATTGGGGTAACTAAAGAAAATCCAAAATACAATTATCTCCGTGTCGGTTTGGTTCAGGTTCGTGCGAAGGCCTTGACTAGAAGTTGAATTGGTACATCCTTGCTATTGCACCCTAGAAATTGTAGACATCTCAAATTCTCTTGATTCACTTCTTGGGATAATGGAGTCAATTTTAAGTGATGGGCCTTTTTTTTAAATTCTTCCACAAATTTTTTTTTGAGTTTTCATCTGACCGTACAAAACTTAAAAGTTCCAAGTCTTAACATTCAAACATCGTGCTTCAATATTGCTCTTTGTTTATTGCTCAAACATCGTGCTTCAACATTCAAACATCGTGCTTCAAACATCGTGCTTCAATTGGATCCCAATTTTGAGAATATTGCTCTTTGTTATAGAGTATACTTTAAAACTAGGGTGTCAATGAATGTTTGAAATTCGGAAATTCATTTGCGTCTGGTTCGAAAATATTCGGTCCGAACAATATCTAATCTGAATAATATTCGATTCGTGTAATATTCGGGACATACGAATGCGAATATGAATATTGATACATCCGATCCGAGATTGAATATATGTATTATAAGATCCGTATCAATATTTGTATCATATACTTATGCAATACATTATAAAACCTAGAAGTATTTATATTTCAACATTGTATGATTATATTTTGCATATATAATTTAAATTTATTTATTCAAATAAAAATACATCTACTGATCACATTTTATTCAAGCCTTGAATATCGTTATCATTTTCAGAATATGTTTTTAGAAGTTAAGATAAAGTAAATTAATATTTGAAACCAAATAAAGTTATAAATGTGACTATTTATAAGAATTTGTCTAAGTAAAAATAAAAAAATGTTATAAGATGAAGAATTATGTTTACGGATGCAGATATTATCCGTATCCGTTCCGAATCCGTTAAATATTTGAACAGATATAAACTTTTCATATCCGCTAACAATCCGTATCCGAATCCGTAAATTTTATACGAATACGAATATGAATATACCTATATCCGATCCGTTGACACCCCTATTTAAAACCATGAACATCATCCCCCCACAAACAAAAATCACTTATACGGAGAAAAGTGTTTCCACACTATTTCTAACTAATGTGAAAAATAACATGGTTGTCCCTAAGGCTTTGAGATGGAAAGAAATAAAGCTTCCCGAAAAAGGACTCTTGCACAAGTTGTTCCTCCTAAACCTCTTGAGAGAAATGACTTGTACAAGATTATTATACACACGAATGGTGGTGTAGAGATTCAATTTTCTACATTGGGAAAATCGCCGAGTTCAAGACCTTTTACTAGTTCTTTAAATGAAAGAACAAGGAGTTCCTAGAAGACCTCTGGGCATACCCCAATGTCATTTGTACAAATAATTATGAACTGTTTGAGTCTGACTTCATTGTTATTGCTATAACAAAGAATGTGAGATAAATAAAACCCGGTTAAGGATGGATTTCAACTTCTAAAGGTAATAAGGCGAAGAGGTATTAAATTCTGCAAAATTACATTAATGATGAAAAAATTGTCCCTAGAAGGTTTTGATACGACCAAATGAGGGAACAAAACAGAGATTTATTTCTTCGACTCATATGAAAACTACTACTTGAAAGAATTAAATTTCACTGAAAGACTTTGAAAGAACGAAGATGTCGAGTCTATTGATCCACCTTTTGAACAACTAAAGTCAGGTAAAGAATCAATAAAACAAATGGAGGAAAATAAAAAGGTTGCAACCCAAGAACACAGCTCAAGTAGTAGTGGAAAAAACAATTTTATAAGGGTAAATTAATTTATACAATGTTATTAAATTACATATTAATTTATAAGGGTAAACAATTTCATGGCTTTAATATGTTGAATAAGTTTAAAGATACACCAGGGGGTTTGTGCACCAGCAATCCAACTTTATAAGAAAAAAAATTCCATTTGACTGCTGAGATAGGACTTGTTTATGCACGTTTCGAAAAACATCCTCACTTTCCCTCGTATAAAACCAAACTTCCCCTTCATTTTCTCACCTCTTCACTCCGGAAACCAAAGGAAACCTCCTCACTTTTCTTCACCCTCGTGATTTTGGTGGTTAATCGATTTTGGTACCTTATGAAGTGGGTTTTTTTCATGGGAATTTGGAGAATCTCCTTCGATTTTGATTACATTGGGTTGCGATTTATATTCTGACGAGATTAGGGTCCTGTGGAATCGATTTATGTCTAATTTTGTTTCCTTCTGAACAAGTGATTAATCGATTTATGTTCTGACCGACCAATTTATTTGTCTGTTTCAATGAGAAAGGGATTGGAATTAAAAGAGTTGTTTGTGCTTTGATCTTGTTTCTTTGCTTTAATCATGTTATCCGGTTGTTCTATTCTGAAGATTTGGTCTGTGTTTTGTTGGGTGTAATCTTGACTAGCAAAATTATGTGTAAGTTATAACTTCAGGTTATGGAATATTTATGTATCATTGCCCTTACTTCCTTGCTGTGGACTTGGCATCGGTTGGGCACTATGAGTCTCTTGTTTATATTTTTTTTCCTTATGTTTTCCTTCATCAGATGTTTAGATTAATGTTGGGTACCGACGATTTTTGTTGGAACAGTTTAATTAGATTTTGAAAGGTTGAGTTCTAATATACAATGGCACTTTATATATGTTGAGAAATGCTATGATTTGGATTACAGTATTTTTGGATTTGATTTATACCATGAGTTTGGATTATACTATGGTAATCATAAGTCCAATCATTACTAGAAAACAATCTTTCACCATTTGTAGTTTTGATTCTGTCATGTTGCTTGTATTTAATGTAAGGGTGAGTTTGAGGTAATTAGGATCTTTTGCCGGTTCTCAGTTTGCATACATACTGATCTCGAGATGTGCCTCATTTTCACTTTTCTGTTGCTTATTTTCTAACTGAAAGTAGAGGGCTCTTGTTTCATATGAAAGGAAGAAGCAGGTTGTGAAGCTTCAGATCAAAGCAACTAAGGCTGCTGAAGAGAAACTTGGAGCACATCTTGATGTACTAGAGCCAACTAAGTACTAGAGAATCTTGGAGCACAGCTTGATGTAGACAGGATATGTTGTTTTTTGGATTGTTTGAAGCTTATGTTTTGAACTTCTTCTTTGTTGATCAACTAAATTTTGGTACTCTTGTTTTGTCTCTTTCAATGGTATAAGTGAGCTTTACATTCCCCATTGGCTTATGTTGGAGTGATTGAAAATTGGTGGTTTGTTAAAAACTTAAGAGAGTTGTGAAAATAGCAATGGAATTGTTGTAGTTTGTTAAAAACACAACGTTTGTTAAAAACTTAACATTTATGTATCTTGATATTATGTTGTTTGGATTGTAATATTATTGTTTTGAAAAACTAAATTTTCATTTGTAAATTAAATGTGGTTTGGATTGTAATATTATTGACATTAGAGCAACAATTTTTCATTTATAAATTGAACTGCAACTACAAAATTTCTTATAGCTTCTAATGATAAGCATAAACAACAGAATATATTTTCTATTGGATTCCAAAGATAGACACAAACAACATAATTTATTTTATGTCGAATTCCAGAAACATACACAAATAATAGAATTCGGTAAAAAAGAAATTGGTTTCTGTAGGATTCTGTTTTCCGTTTGATTCCGAAAATCACTTTCCAACGCTTTCCGCGCCACTAACACTCCCTTAGGCATCGAGCAACAAAAAACTAAGCATGCTAGATAGATAATGGTTATTCAAGAGGTCTTGTATGCATTCATTTCCAATAAACAGAGTAGTATGGACTCGTCTTTTACAAAAAAATTATTGACATATTCCTCAATTGAGAATCTCACTCCTAGAATCTGAGTAGGAGTGAATGTGGATCTACTGAGGAAGGAGAGAGATTTGAGATCAAATCCTTACAACCAAGAATGGAGGGTTAGCACAAGAGATGGAGACGGGTAACCCTAAGTTGGGTATTCCCTTAGGTTATTAGGGTTACAGTTAGGGATTGAGCAGACTAACCCTTGTTAAGTATATATAATAACCTATACTAATTATACGTTAATGCTCTTATAACTTTAACTACAAGACTTTGAAATAGGCTTAGATAGTGTATATAAGCTATAAATGAAGACTGGTGGGCTTGGACTGATCTGACCCGTTTAGGCTGTGGGATGAAGGTCAAGTTTGGCACACAACGTACGAAATTGCTCCTTGCCAATTGACTTTGTGAAGCTTTCTGCAAATTTCTCTACTGAGGGAGCAAACTTCGTTTCAAAAAGGCTTAGGGCAACACACAGCCGAATATAATGATAATCGAGCTTGATATGTCTTGTCCGTACTTGGAAGATAGGATTTGATTAGTAGCATATCATACATCGCATTCATGCTATATATCCTTTATTTTACCCCAATATTGTGCTACTCGAGTTGTTGTTTGTAGTGTTTCAGGAGTTAGGTAATAAAGAAGAAGAATGAAGCAAAAAGGACATGAATGTAACAAGAATGGACTAAATTGAAGACTTCTGGGCCTATTTGTAATGCACAAAGACTGGATCGTAAATTAGGGGACATACCCAAGTGAAAACCCGGAGGGACCTGATTGAGAAGTACAAAATAATGTGACACATTACTTGAACTAGATCAGTATTTCTCCAATTAAAACCAAATCGGGTAGAGACAGTGGACCAAAGCTTCACCCTATGAGAAACGACTCGCTTTGGTGCTCGTTGGGATTTTGATCATCTCTGAGGCCGGGAAGAGCGTGTGTCAATACAAGAAATAAGTCGAAGACAAAATTTCAACCCGATCAGATCAATTTGATCCACCACTGGCGGATCCAACTAGTCCAAAGGGTCTTAGATTTTGGCCGCGGGTTGGGTTGTCGGGTCAGAGCCTTCCAGGATCATAAGATGTGATTTAAAGCCGTTAGATTATTTTCATATTAATCCTAACCATGTATTAGTCTATATATACCATTGTAATCCCTCATCTCCCTATTATTCTTGCTCCTCCATTAGTTTAGGTTTTATTTGCTCCTCATTAGTGTAAGAGGAGAAGAAGGAAACTTTCGAAGCTTTCATTTTAATATAGTGTAGTCTTGTTCTTTATCTTGATGTCTTTCCTTTGATGTCATTTCCTTTGTGCTTGTTTTCCTTCATCTAGTTTCCTGAATTTTGCATTATGATTTTGGGTTGTTTTTATGCTTTCTTAAGTTTAGAGATGAGTATAGAGTAGTCCATCCCGATTTGGGGGGGGGGGGTGGAGTTAAATGTGTTGTGATTATGTGATGTATTAGTGTATGTTAATCCTACCTTTGAACCTTACATGAGTTTCATAACCATCTAATGAGATTTTTACTCTTATCTTTGATGTGCTAATGCTCTTGAGTGAAACTTAGATTAGTGGACCTATTTTATGAGGAGTGATGAGGTGAGGATAATGATGGAGTGAAAGAAGGAAACATAACATGTCCATGCATGTGCTAATGTTGGTCTCATCCTAATTAATGTCTTGTATGTTTTAATGATTGTGTTAAATCTTATTTCATGTGGAGACATAGTGGGGTTTGGTCATTATGCATGAGTTCATTTAACCTCATTTCAATTATTGTCTTGTGTGTTTTAGTGAGAATGCTTTATCTTATTTCATGTGGAGGCAAAGTTGAATTTGGTTTTATGGATTTCATGTATTACATGTTGTGATGATCACAATTGAACACACACTACACATATTTTCATTTCCGCATTCTTTCTCTACCCCCTAAGGGGTTTTATTTTTATTGTTTGTTTTTTATTTCACTTGTATCATAGTTTAATTCAGCTCGCATTCCTCTCTCTTCTTTCCCCACTTGAGTATTGTGAATTTGAATCGTACACGCTCCTTGTGGACCAGCCCGTGCTTGTCACCACTTCAACGTGACCGTGCACTTGCAGTATTATAACTGATTCAACCACGATTCATTGAGAGTTAAGTGTTTCCATGTTATCACAGAACAATTTATGTGTAGGCAGAACTGGAATATGTAAGTCATGTAGTGAATATGCAATCCAAGATAACTCAGCTAAGGTGGTCGCCAATGCATAGTATTCCTCTTCCGCACTAGAATGAGCAACCATAGGTTTCTTTTTGGACTTCCAGGAGATGAGATTTGCTCCCAGAAAGACACAATTTGGTGGTGGATCGTCGAATCAATGGACAACCTGCCCAATCTACATCTACGAACCATAGCGATCAAAAGTAGATGCACTGTGTATTCTTAAGCCAAGGTGAAGACTGCCATTAAGATACCTAAGAATATGTTTTAAGTGGCTGAAATGATACATAGATGGACTATTCATATGCTGACATACATAATTAACTACGTGGGTTATATCTGGCTTAGTGAAGCATAAATATTGAAGGAAACCAATAAATACCTAAATAAGGTTATATCAGAGAATGCATGAGTGTTTGGAGACTTAACGAGCTTAACATGCAAAATAGTTGATAAATACTTGGATGCATCTATGTGTACCTTCCGAACAATGGAAGCTACATATTGTTGTTGACAAAGAAAGAAGCCAAAAGCATTTCTTGTAATTTCTATCCCAAAAAAATGATGTAAATTCCCCAAGTCTTTCAAAGCAAACTTAGAGGACAAGGTAGAAATAAATTTACTCAAGCGATCATAATTATTGTTAGGATCGATGACCCTCTAACCTCAAACTAAATACGGAATTAAAACAATAAATAAGTGATTAGTGCAAAGAACAAGCAAACCACAATTGGAAGCAGGAATCAGAGAGGTTCAGCATCGCACCCGGTCCTAGTCCTCCTCGCAAGCCCCGCTCCATCCTCTGAGCCCACTTACGGTTCCACTCTCTGATCTTTGTTCTGGGTCGATATCAACACATTCTATAACACCAAGCCTCGCGAACAATCATCGCATCGCTCGTGTCTCCACTTACAACAAAGGGTGAACTTCCTCAAAGCTTTACAACCCTTTGGTTATTCTTGAATATGAAAGTTGAATGACGATCTAACTAAAACACTCTACCTTGAGCACACTAATTGAATGGAGAGTGTAGAGTTTTTGTTTGTGTCTCTAAAACATGACTTACATAGGCTTCAAGGCAAATAGAGTCGTTGGGAGAGTTTGGTGAAGTTTTGAACAATGCGAAGCAAGATGTGAATTCAGTTCGAGCAGAACTTAGAACATATTTAGTCGACCATTTGACGGACGGTAGTTCGAAACATGAAAGTTGGATTGGTCACAATAAGACATTCGGTTGACCGAATTGGATTCGGATCATCATTTACCAATTTCCAGTAACTTTTTCTAATTTCGACCTATTTAAATTCGGTTCACCATTCCAAGGTGGACAATAAGGAATGATCGAGCTCTGATTAATCGGGTTCGGTCAATCGTAGGCTATTCGGATGACCAAAGTTAGCGTGAGTTTTGCGCTGACAGTTATGACTCAAATATTCGTTAAATACAATGGTCGTGTGCCACATGTAAATAGTTGTTGCGCACCAAAGGCCAAGAAGGAATCAGTTGGCCGATAGGAGTTCGATCGTCCAAAATTAGATAAGTCAATTGGGCTCTAAGGTAAAATTCAAATGCAGCCGTTGGAGTAAAATCCAAACTGGCCCAAGGCATTTCGGTCGACCAAATGGTTTTCGGTCGTCCAACTAGACAATTCCAGAGAGTAACCTAGCATCTACTGATGGGAAGGTTTCGGTTATCCGTTAGGTTCAGTTGACCAAACTTGGTCGAGACAAAATCCTAGTACTTAAGTTTATATTTATTCCTATAGACTCAATAAATGAAAAATTACAAGTCTTGATCCAAAGCTTTGATTACAAGTCTTGACGTCTTTGTCGTAATGTTCACTCACTTGATTATCTTGATCAACCTATTAAGATGATTGCAAATATACAAGTGTATATGCAATGCATGTAATCACGTTTGCCTACTTTGATTGACTAGGTTGATTGATTAAGATTAATTTGGTTAATCATCAAAATTAACATGGATCCTAAACCAACGATTATTGCCTATGACTATCATGTCATCAACATAAAGCAGCAAAATAATGATGCCAGAAGAGGATTTATGCACAAACATAGATGGATCAGATAAACTTTTAAGAAAGCCTTGTTGTAGTAAAAAGACTACTAATTTTATCAAACCATGCTCGGGGAGTTTGTTTTAAACCGTAAATAGCTTTCTTTAAATAGCAAACAAAGGAAGGATGAATGGGATGCTTGAAACCAGGGGGTTGAGACATATAAACTGTAGGATTTTTTAGCCCTAGAATTAGTCTGAGGGAGGGGGGAGGAGGAATAGACTAATTAAGTTCTTTAAAAACTTAAGCAATTAAAAAAGAACAATATAGAGAAATAGAGAAAGAGATACAAACCACAACACGGATGTATAGAGGTTTGGATCCAACCACTGGATCCTAGTCATCTCTTACAAATTGCTCATCCTCGAGCAACTTCGCGTACTTCACTATTTTGATCTCCGTTCTAGGCCGAGATCAAGCCTTTACACTTCAAGCTTGCGAACACCCTCTTCAAGCTTGGACCACCTTCTCACAATCCAAGAAGAGCTTCACTCCAGAAGCTAATACCCTTTGCTGGAGAATTGAGTAAGCACTTCTAATCTCGAGCCCTTGAATGATTGATGAATGCAATGAGTGATTCAAGTGGAAGATTGAGCACAATTGAGAGTAGTATGAGAGTATGAGCATTAGAGAAAGGATTGGTAACCTTGAAAGGTTGTTCTTGTTGGAGGATCGTGTGGGTCTATGGGTCCACAATTAAAGCTAATTAACAAATTTAATCCTAAACAAACTCTACTTGCAAGCCAAAAGATGATGCAGCGGAATTTAAAACAAATACAAGCAAGTAGGGAAGAAATAAGCAAACAACAAACACAGAGGGATTTTATAGAGATTCGGCACCCCACCCGGGTCCTAGTCCTCTCTTGTAAGCTCCGCCTACGTCTTCACTAACCACTCCCCGTTCTGGGCTGGGAGAGAACGCCTTTACACCACAAGCACCGCGAACAACCTTGCTTGCTTGAATTCTTCCTCTCACAATCCGAGAGGGACACTTCAGGCTTTCACCGAAGTCCTTGCTTCCTTTGACAAACAATTTGAGTGGAGAAACACTCTCTAATTCTTGAGCACACTTGAGTGGGATTGAAATTATGACTAAAGTGTGGAAGGTTTGAAGTTTTGAGTGTTTGGGATTCTCTCTAATGTTATGGACAAGTTTGTAGTGGGAGAGTTGTGTTAAAATGTGTTTTACAACTCTTTATATAGGCATTAGAGAGAATAGAGCCGTTGGGATTGATTGGGTAAGAGTTGATGTGTGATTACACAAAACAGAAATTGCAGGACCCAATTCTGGATGAATTCGGTCGACCGGATCGGTATGAACGGTCGACCGTTAGGCAATTTTGAACTAAGTTCGGTCGACCGGTTAAGCAATGGTTGACCGCCCAACGCTACGACTTAGGTACACTTAAGTGATCGGTCGAACACCTAGAGGGAAACGGTCGACCAATTTGTACCAGACATTTTCGGGTTGACAAACAATGATGTATTCGGTCGACCGAAACAGGTCTAGCGGTCGACCGATATTGTCTAGGAGATTTGGGTTTGTCAAGAGATGAACAAACGGTCGACCGATCTTGGTCCTCGGTCGACCGATACATGAAATGTATTTGGGGTATACTTGGTTTAATACGAATACGATCGTTGGGTATATACGACAAAAATAACGGTCGGAAGATTAAGTTCAAACGGTCGACCGAAAGAGGAGGTGCGGTCGACCGAAACCAGACAGTGAAACACAAAATAGAATACTTGATCATCCGGTCGACCGAACGGCATGTTGCGGTCGACCGAATGTGGGCAGACAGTTAGGGTTCAGGTTTAGTGTTTTCCGGTCTAAGTTTGGGTGCTCTATTGAAGTCCAAATTATGTGAAATTTCGTATGTGACTTCTATATGGAACCTAGTGTGTGTTTAAGTTTATTTTAGATCAAGTTTGCTCAAAATACACAAGTTCCTAAAGACTCAAAGAAATACAAAATACATGTCTTCAAATGAGCTTGATTACATGTCTTGACTTGATTTTCCTTTCTTCCTTGAGTCTTGATCACTTGTAGAGGTTAGCACAAAACAATATATATGCAATGTAATATGTGTGCTACTCTACATGATTATAATTAAGATTAGTTTATTAAATCATCAAAACATAGATTAAGGCAAAAAAACCAACAGTTCTAAGCTCTATTTATTGGCTCCAAACTTAATCTAGCAGTTGGGATTGAAGTGGTAGTGGTGAAGGATTTCATGTTTAATTGTACATATTTATTTTCGAATTTTTTATGCACAATAAGGATCAATATACAATTTTCTTTGATTTATTTTATGTATGCATCGGTTTGTTTTAAAAACTAGTTTCAAAAACTTATTAAAACAAACACAAAGGGACTCCGAAATTCATACCTAGAAGTTCTCAAAAACTTCTTGACGTTTCAGAGACGTTGGGGATGCTCCTTGATGAAGATTTAAATTTATACCGCAAGTGCACGGCCGCGATGAAGCGGTGGCAAGTACGGGTCGAACACAAGGAGGGAGAGATTTCGTTGTTAATGTTATTTTCGATTAAGAGGAAGAAGGAAGAAGAAATAAGTTGGGTTTTTGGTATTTTTGATTTAATTATCTAAAGTACGAAACAAAAACAATTAAAACTAAAAACAAGAATAAAGATGGAGAATTCCGTCGGGTGGAGGTCTAGACTTAGGTTCAGATTGGAGAATGGAGAAACTTGAAATAAATCATGTTAGTTATGAAGCATTACAAGATAAATGATTTAACATAAACTCAAGTAATCAAAATATACTAATCACGAACTTAAAACAATAACATGCATTCATCTTCTCTAACCCTAATTCCATCACCTCCACCCTTTGGAGAGAGTTAGAAACTCATGGAGGGAGGAAGAAGAAGAGGTCCTTGAGACATTAAAAGAAAACTAAAACAAGAATTAAAAGAACAGAATTTTATTAATAAAACTAAGGTACACAAATAAGAACAACAACTAAGGACCCTATTTACATCGTTCTCGGGTCTATTTATAGTTGCTACAAGGGACTTAGGTATAGAATTGGATAGTACACGTGTCCATACACGAGTGGACGAAATTGGGACACACGGATCGACCAATGGGCGGCGGAATCGCCGCACATCATGTGTATTGTGCGGCGGATTCGCCTCCCACGTTGGTCGGATTTAATCAGGATTTTTGTCACGCGTTTATGGTATGATTTGATCTTTATTTGCGTGTCTGGATGATTTCTTTCCATTGTCTTGAGCTCCGGATTAATTCCTTCCATTGTTGGAGATTTATAGTTGATTTTTCTTTTGACTTTTCCAACAAAATAACTTGATCCTTTTCTTTTGCAATTAGGTCCTTGGCATTTTGCAATTAAGTCCTTGACCTTTTTGTGATTAGCTCCTTGAATGCTTTTATGCTTGGATGCATTTCCAATTGAAACCCGATAAACTTGAATTCGGTCTTTATGATAGAAGTGAATCTTTTGCACACGTTTATGCTCGGAATGTTGGTAAATTGCATTCAGGTCCCTGTATTCTGTAAATAAGACTAAACACATACCTTAGTAGCATTTATTGATGTAAAAGTAATCTAAATGAAAGACATATGATGCAATGTATGCAATGCATCAAATACCCCCACACCTAGATTTTGCTAGTCCCTAGCAAAACAGAATATAAGAAAAATAAAAACAGGGAAATCCTAACTCACTTTCGTAGGAATCACGGTTGCACTTAGCATGTGCAACAAGCCTTTAAACCTCCTTGTTGCCAAGGGGGAGGAGTGTTGTCTCCTGAGGGTTTTCAGCAGATATACCCACAAAGTCTTAATTCATCATTCCATTAATAGCTCTTAATATTTCTGTCTTCACCTTATACATCTCACTTAGAGTTCTCGCATGCTCATTATATAAATCTAGCTCAAAAAATATGACTTGGTCTTTGTTCCTCCAACATTCACACCACTAACCCTTCTATACATGTTATCACTTGAATTATTTTGCACGCCTCCTCTGGTGGTGAAGTATCATTCGGATCAACCATGGCATGGATCATTCTTTTAGCTTTGGGCCTTGAGTATTATTATTTTTTTCTTTTCTTCCGTGATTCAACACATTTGCTTTTTGACACTTTTACCCTTTTGGCATTTGTGTAGCGAGTTTGGTCGATAATCCCGAGCTGGTAGACTCAAGTTACCGGGTTTCAAGATACCCCTACGGACCAGTGACTCAAAGGCTTGGGTTTTTGTAATCATTTTGCAAAATGTGTTTTCTTCACTTTATTCCTTTATTTTTATTTTTATTTTCCTCAAGGCTTAATTGCTATTAGAAGTCCACACTTCCCGGTATATTTTCCTCAACCTCTGCTTTTTATCAACCACTTCAAAGATTTGATTCATCCAATTTAAGTGCATACATGTCTTAAAGAGCAATGAGTTATTTCTTTGGAACTTAGATTTATGTCACAATTTCTACAAGCAGAACTATATAATAAGAAACAAAAACTCAATGCAATTTGTACACGGGTTTTAGCAGTTCAATCTTAAGCTATGTCATGAAACATTGATGATTTTTTTTATTTTTTATTTTTTTTAACAAAATAAAACAAACAAATAGATATATACATAGATAAACACCCCCCACACCTAAATCATGCATTGTCCTCAATGAATGTGAGCAAGATACTACATGGATTTATGCATAAAAAAAAGGAAAGATCTCACCAACGTGAAGTACAAAGGAAAGTTCATGGCTCTGTTGATGGACAAAAACCCGAATTCCCTCAAAAACCTGTGAGATGCTAAAGAAGGGATAAATACAACAGATGATTTATTTATTTATTTATTTATTTTTATACATATATAACTATGTACAAACATAAGTTCCCATCTTCATTTGTCAAGAGACATCAAATGGAAACTTCAAGAGTGGGTCAGTGCACCTGAAAAGGAAACATGACACCACGTGGGGCTAGAAAATGCATGTGTGGGCCGCCTTCACAAAAAGCGCTAGATGAAATGAGAGGTTCATGAATTGGACGCAAAGGCGTCTCATTCAACGGATCAAACTGAAAGAGCTTGAACCTCTCGAGAGTTTGGGAATTAAGGGGCAACGGAAGAGGAGTTTCTCCCGTTGCGGTGTTGAAGTTATGATCATCAATCCAAACTCTCCAACCAACTGGCTGGTGTGTCGGAACGAGGTCAAGAACCTCGTTAGGCATGTCCGACACACCAGGCGAACAAAAAGTGGGTCTCATACCCAAGGTATTTTCTAAGGCACTTCTAATACCCTCATGAGCACTGTAGTCGTTTGATGTTCCATCATTTCCAAGATGATCAGGAACGATAGTGAGAGGCAAACTCTCATCAGGTTGTTTGAAATTGAGGGTGCTAGGGAGCTCTTGCTCCACCAGAAGTGAGTCCTTAATAGGCACAACATGAAGATCATGTGGCTCAAGGGCCACGGGGCACGAAGATAAGGCACAATCCTGGGCCGACTCATGATGAAATTGGTCAATGTGTATCGAATCCTCCACTAAGTGATCGTGAATTGAAACCCCAAGTCCTTCAGACTGACTAGGAGTTTGGCTTTGACAGATTGTGCTTTGAATTTGTGGATGTGGTGGTGGTTCGATATCAAAAGGTGGATCCTCATGTTGACACGAAAAGTTACTCTCCTTACGTTCACCTAATTGTTGTATCATTTGACTCAAATGCGATGTTATATTTTGTACGGATCGTTGAGTGGATTCCATGTACGTAAGGAAAGTTTGTTCCAAGGAATTAGGTACGTGGTCAGCTATGAGGTCCAAGTTTGAGCTTGTGAAATTATGGGATTGGGTGTTGATGGGCTGAGAATAATGATTTGACGTGGGGAGTTGGTAGAATTCTGGGTATTCGGGAGGAGGATACTGAGGTGAAAATGAAGTATAAGAATTTGGATAGGAATTGTTTCTCCACGAATCCATCACTCTCGGGTTGTACGCGGATGCGTAATAGTCATTTTGAGCGTTTTGGGAAAAAGTATGCTCATACTCAGGCTCTGGGGGAACATAAGGGCATTCCCCGATAACATGACCACTCAACCCACAACAGTCGCACGGTACGGCTACTGGAGCCACCGGTGCACTCATGTTGTCTGTCCTACTCATGAAAGAGGCAAAAGCTTGTTGTAAATTCTCAGTGTGTTGACCAGCATATGATCCGATATAACTAGATTGTGGTCTAGCAGTCGGTTCCTCTCTCATGTTACCCCAATATGAAGATTGCTCAGTCATACAATTAGGATTGTCCCACCCATATGGGGTGTTGGTCTGAGCCACCCCATGTTGCATGGTTTTAGAATACTAGGAAGCATTGTCCTGGTCCCAACAATGATATGAATGGTTGCTCATGTAACCATCCATCACAACACTCTTGAGTCAAGTACTCTTACCCTTATGAGGCTAAGCAAGCACAAGTTCTCGACTCGACCCTAAAATGCTAATAGATAATGTAAAGGGGAGGAGACTAGAACGTATAAATAGGTGAGAAGAAGATGACTCAGAGGAGAAGGGAAACTTAACTCTAAAGATAGATAAGAGGGTCGGTCAGAGGTTTCCTAAGAAAGCACGGTTCAAACAATCCTAGACCTAGTGTCGCTTAGATCTAGACGACTCCTAACTGGTTGAGTCGAATTGATTTGCTTGATTCACCTCCCTCACCAATCAAACCAAGTTGGCCAGTTAGTGTATAGCTAGTGGGGGCGCTTCCGACAGAGTCGGTGCCAATTAGACAACCACGTCGCTTGGAAGACTTTCGTCAACACAAAAACACTTTCTAGACACCAAATTGAATTCAATTAGCTTCAGGTCATAGCAAGTCAAACCAATCTCCTCCTTAATTGAGTCCGAGTCCTTAGGGGTCAATGTCTAATTGATTTTAATTTTAGGCTTGGGTGACACTTGAAGATTGTGATTTGTGGGCCACGGAAGGGTGATGAAATCCCTACCGTATCTTTTCCTATGGAGTTGCCCTTAAGATAGTTTAACTTAGATCTAACAAAGATAGTCAAACAATGGTCTTTTTAATGGGGGCAATTGCAAGGTTGTATGCAAATTAAATTATATGCTTAAATGCAGTCGTTAAAAACCGCGATACGTACCTTGTCTCCAGCACTCTTCAACAAAAATAATTTGCAATAATTTAGCAAGAATAATGCAAACAAAACATTATATGATGCATGCACTAAGGTCTTTCTAATTTTGCCAATTTTTAGGTCAGAGTTGAGTTATTGCTAATTATGGAATTTTTGACCCTAACACGTGCAATTCTACGAAAGGAAACTTTTCGAAAATTCAGATTATACGAGAAAGGCAAGAAAAGTTACCTCCGCAATGCTCAGACAGGTTCGCCGCCTGCTCTCGGAATTTCCAGTAGCTCAATGCGACCAATCCACGATGTAGACGACCCCAGAGAAATTTGAAGCCCAGATGCTTCAATTGTGCGGCGATTCCGCCGCAGGTTCCTCTTGATGTGCGGCGATTCCGCCGCTCGTTAAGCTCAGAAGGTGCCCGGATTTCGCCGTGCACTCTGTTGTCTCCTGAAACACAAATCCAAATATTTAGATCGCGCACAAGATAAACAGAATAAAATCGAAAACACAAAAATAAACAAAATCTGCGTCGCCTCCCCGGCAACGGCGCCAAAAACTTGATGAAGATTTAAATTTATACCGCAAGTGCACGGCCGCGATGAAGCGGTGGCAAGTACGGGTCGAACACAAGGAGGGAGAGATTTCGTTGTTAATGTTATTTTCGATTAAGAGGAAGAAGGAAGAAGAAATAAGTTGGGTTTTTGGTATTTTTGATTTAATTATCTAAAGTACGAAACAAAAACAATTAAAACTAAAAACAAGAATAAAGATGGAGAATTCCGTCGGGTGGAGGTCTAGACTTAGGTTCAGATTGGAGAATGGAGAAACTTGAAATAAATCATGTTAGTTATGAAGCATTACAAGATAAATGATTTAACATAAACTCAAGTAATCAAAATATACTAATCACGAACTTAAAACAATAACATGCATTCATCTTCTCTAACCCTAATTCCATCACCTCCACCCTTTGGAGAGAGTTAGAAACTCATGGAGGGAGGAAGAAGAAGAGGTCCTTGAGACATTAAAAGAAAACTAAAACAAGAATTAAAAGAACAGAATTTTATTAATAAAACTAAGGTACACAAATAAGAACAACAACTAAGGACCCTATTTACATCGTTCTCGGGTCTATTTATAGTTGCTACAAGGGACTTAGGTATAGAATTGGATAGTACACGTGTCCATACACGAGTGGACGAAATTGGGACACACGGATCGACCAATGGGCGGCGGAATCGCCGCACATCATGTGTATTGTGCGGCGGATTCGCCTCCCACGTTGGTCGGATTTAATCAGGATTTTTGTCACGCGTTTATGGTATGATTTGATCTTTATTTGCGTGTCTGGATGATTTCTTTCCATTGTCTTGAGCTCCGGATTAATTCCTTCCATTGTTGGAGATTTATAGTTGATTTTTCTTTTGACTTTTCCAACAAAATAACTTGATCCTTTTCTTTTGCAATTAGGTCCTTGGCATTTTGCAATTAAGTCCTTGACCTTTTTGTGATTAGCTCCTTGAATGCTTTTATGCTTGGATGCATTTCCAATTGAAACCCGATAAACTTGAATTCGGTCTTTATGATAGAAGTGAATCTTTTGCACACGTTTATGCTCGGAATGTTGGTAAATTGCATTCAGGTCCCTGTATTCTGTAAATAAGACTAAACACATACCTTAGTAGCATTTATTGATGTAAAAGTAATCTAAATGAAAGACATATGATGCAATGTATGCAATGCATCACTCCTCGTTGCGCCGGATGCCTCCGAGTATTCACCAAACTCTAAACAAGATCGAAGAGAGGGAAGCTAGTCTCTCAATCTCCGATAGGGTTTAGAATCTAATTACTAACCCCTCTTTAATTCCCTTGAGAAGATGATCTCTTAAGAACTAAAACTAAACTTAAGAATTAAGGTTTCGTGGAGAATTATGGAGAGAAAATTTTTGCATAAGAAAAAAATGAATGAATTAAGGAGATAATGAGTTAAACTTGTATTTATAAGTTCTCTCCAAATTACCTATTCATGTGCAACCTCTTGCCCATGATTTCATGCAAAATTCCATCTAACCATCCATTATTTAATAATAAATAATATTAGCCATGAATTAAATCAATTATGGACCAATTCCATGCATGATCTAATTAATTCTTAAATTAATTCTGCATTAACCGTCTGGACCGGTCGACCGTTTGGAGGTTCGATCGACCGCTCGAACCAGGTTTCGGTCGACGTTCAATAACTCGGTTGACCGTTCGTAACAAGAATTATTCCATCGCTATGTTCGGTCGACCGACCGATTACATTCGGTTGACCGTTCGAACAGATGAAAATTCCCTGTTATCGGTCGAGACACATCCGGTCGACCGTTTACTGCTAACCGGTCGACCGTTGGAGCACTGTTCTACAAACTTGTCAAATTTCGGTTTAACCCCTACAAAATTTGACATTTCGGGAGTAGTAGTAAATTCACAACTTATGTAACATATTATCCTATGTAATGATCAATAACTACACCCCATAATATTTACATAACATATGAATTTAATTTAGATTCTAATTATGTTATTAATCACAACATAATTTTGATTTTGCTTTTTCACCCTATGTGTCATATTTTCTACAAGAAACCCGACACATCTTATGAACTTAAAATTCCAATTTCTTGTTTCCCAGTTTTGTGGTGTGACCTATGGGAGGATCTAAACTAAGTTGACAGTGATATTAAAAGCTTAATATCACAAGCTATAAGCGGTATCTAGCTACACATTTAGCTCCCAATTAGTTAGATGTCTTAATTCCACTTGAACCAAAACCCGATCCATTTAGTGATGGAGTGCACCACTTGTGTCCGTCCCTTGCCTCATGATATTAAGAATACACACAAAGTAGCATTGTGTCATCTTTGTATTAGTATTCATTTCTTGATCTCTTTAAGCTAGTTATAAATATGTGACTTAACTCAAATCACATTGTGCACATTATAACTTTGCTTTATCAAGGGGCCTACTAATATCATCACTCAATTAAGAGGGGCAATGATAATATTTTGACTAACTATCTTCTCCAACGAAAGTTATACTTAACCAACTAATGCCTTTACACTACACTCATCGATAGCTCAAGACACTAGTCTAATTAAGAACTCCTTAAGCGATCGGATATAAGTCTCATATCAAAGGACCAATGACACAGTAAAATATTAATAACACAGAAACACATTCCTATAATACTTTACTTGTTAGGTCAATTCGGTATACAAAAGTACTATTTTCCTCTTTTGTGTACCCGTGTTGTCACTCACTTGTAGAGCTACAATGATCTATGACCAACACGACAATCTTAACTCGGTAATTAATGTTCCTTGTTAATTACCATGATTGCGAATATCTTTTGTTTTATGTAAACCAATATCTTTTAGAGCTCTACGGTTAAGGACCAAGAGCATCTTCCTTAACACTTCTAAAAGACGAATAACATAAACAAGGAACAAAATGATTTCTCATTCAATTCATAATAATTGACATTTAAAAGTAAAACTTTTAGAACACATTCCCTTCAATCTCCCACTTGTTATTAAAGTTTTCTTTCTCATACATACGCAATGCATAAAACAATAATAACTAGGGTAAACCCCATTACATATCAATCATCAAGCCAATCTACATGGTTCCTCAATCCCATGGACTCGAAATGCATTTCGCCCTTGGCTTGGGATAAGGGTTTTGTGAATAGATCAGCTGTGTTGCTGTTGGTGTCCACCCATAAAAGATTTATTTTGCCTTCGTCGATGAGGTCACGTGTCACGAAGTACTTACGATCCATGTACTTCACTTTGTGGTGTGATCTAGGATCCTTGATTTGCGAGATAGATGCACTATTATCGCAAAATAGCTCAATGGGTCCCTCGCTCGTGGGAACTACTCCAAGCTCTTCAAGGAAATTCTTGATCCACACTCCTTCCTTGCTCGCTTCAGCGACAACCATTACTTCGAAAGCAGTGGTTGAGTCGGCTGTAGTGCTTTGCTTCCAACTACGCCAACTCACAGCTCCACCATTCAGAAGGAAGACGTATCCTGATTGCGACCTTCTATCGTCTGGATCACTCATGAAACTCCCATCCGAGTAACCTTCAGCTATCAATTCCTTTTGTCCTCCATAAACAAGAATCTTATCCTTAGTCCGGTTAAGGTACTTCAGGATATTCTTGACCGCAGTCCAATGCTCAGGACTTGCATTGGATTGATGACGACTTGTTACGCTTAGAGCATACGAGACATCGGGTCTTGTGCAAGTCATCGTGTACATGATCGACCCAATTGCCGAAGCATAAGGGACATCCTTCAAGTACTCCAAGTCCTTACGTGATTGCGCACGTTGAGACTTCTTGAGTTGCACACCCATACTCAATGGCACACTGCCCTTTTTGGAGTTGTTCATCTTGAACCTTTCCAAGACCTTGTCAATGTATGCACGTTGACTTAGGTCAATGAGTCTACGAGATCTATCTCGATATATCTTGATTCCCAAGATGTATTGAGCCTCACCCATGTCTTTCATCGAAAATGCAGATTTCAATGAATTTCTCGTTTGCTCAAGCAAAGGAATATGATTGCCCATAAGCAATATGTCATCGACATATAAGATTAGGAATACTATATGACTCCCACTAACCTTCTTGTATACACAAGGTTCTTCCTTACTTTGAATGAAGTGAAGCTTCTTTACTTCCTCGTCAAAGCGTTTGTTCCAACTCCTTGATGCTTGCTTCAATCCATAGATGGATCTTTGAAGCTTGCATACCTTCTCGCTATTCTTTGGATCTTCAAAACCTTGAGGTTGTACCATGTACACATCCTCCTCCAAGTTCCCATTAAGGAACACCGTTTTGACATCCATTTGCCATATTTCATAATCATGAAATGCAGCAATAGCAAACATTATCCGAATAGATTTGAACATGGCAACTGGTGAAAAAGTTTCATCATAGTCAATTCCTTGAACTTGAGTGAAACCCTTCTCTACAAGCCTCGCTTTGTAGGTTGTCAAGTTCCCATCCATGTCCATCTTCCTCTTAAAAACCCATTTATTATGAATGACCTTTTTACCTTGTGGAAGGTCAACCAAGCTCCATACTTGATTATCATACATGGATTCTATTTCGGATTCCATGACCTTAAGCCATAGTTTGGAGTCTTCCCTTTCCATTGCTTCTTGGAAGGTCAAGGGATCATTGGTATCAAGTACCATAATTTCATGAAGTCCCAGATAGATATCGGGTTTCTTCTTTTCCCTCGTTGACCTTCTAAGTTTTTTTGGTTATTCTCGTGTCTCTCGAACTTCTTCCATAATTTTTTGAGGAGTGGGTTCACGTTCAACTCTTGAACGTACACTTGGTGGGGATGATTGAGATTCTCTCACAATTTCTTGTGATGGTCTCTCGCTCACGCTCCCACTAACCAAAGGAATCTCGGTTGGGCCTTCATGATCTTGAATGTCATCATTCATGTCATGATCCTGTAGAGTATCTTGAGTTTCCTCAAGCACAACCCTACTCCCACTACTTTTTACTCTTTCTAGAAATTCCTTTTCCAAAAATGTGGCATCCCTCTCTACAATCACTCGATTGGAGGTGATATGCCAAAAGTAGTATCCTCTTGTCTCACGAGGATAACCAATAAAGAAGTACTTATCCGTTTTTGGTTGAAGTTTGGTCGACATCAATCTCTTGACGTAAGCCTCACAACCCCAAATCTTGAGAAAATTGAGCTTAGGTGTTTTACCACTCCATAGCTCATAAGGAGTTTTCTCCAAGGATTTGGATGGAACATTATTTAGTGTGTAAGCCGCAGTTTGTAGTGCATAACTCCAAAAGTAAAGAGGTAATTCTGCATGACTCATCATTGACCGAACCATGTTGAGCAATGTCCTATTCCTCCTTTCGGATACCCCATTCCATTGAGGTGTACCAGGAGGGGTGAGTTGAGGTACAATACCAAACTCCTTTAGGTATGAGTCAAATTCGGTACTTAAGTACTCACCTCCACGATCCGTTCTTAGAGACTTGATTTTCTTGTCGAGTTGGTTCTCTACTTCATTCTTGAATTCTTTGAACTTGTCGAAGGATTCACTTTTGTTTCTCATTAGATAAACATAGCCATAACAACTATAATCATCCGTGAACGTAATGAAGTACCTGCAACCATCTCGTGCACTAGTACTCATTGGACCACATACATCGGAATGTATCAAATCCAACAAGCCACTCGCCATTGGGTCTTTCTTCTTGAAAGGCTTTTTGGTCATTTTTCCCATTAGACATGGTTGGCACGTCTCCAATGATTTAAAATCAAGTAGACCAAGAAGGTTAGCTTCTTGCAATTTCTTGATGCGTGATGTGAATTAAATTTATACCGCAAGTGCACGGTGTCAATGAAGACGTGGCAAATACGGGTTGAACACAAGGAGTGAGAGATTCTGTTATTAGTGTGATTTTCGATTAAGGAGAAGAATGAGAGAAGAAATAATTGGGTTTTGAGATTTTTGGATTTTAATTATCTAAGGCAAGAAACAAGAACAATTACAACTAAAACAAGAACAAAGATGTGAATTCCGTCGGGTGGAGGTTTAGATTTAAGGTTTAGATTAGAGAATTTAGAAACTTATAATAAATCATATTAGTTATAAAGCATTACATGATAAATGATTTAACATAAACTCAAGTAATCAAAATATACTAACACGGAATTAAAATAATAACATTCATTCATCTTCTCTTCACCCTAATCCCTCACCTCCACCCTTTGGAAGGAGTTAGAAACTCATAGAGGGAGGAAGAAGGGGTCCTTGAGACATTACAAAAGAAAACTAAAAGTAAGAAATAAAAGACAGAATTTTATTAATGAAAAGAAGAATACAAAACTAAGATTAAGAATAAAAATTACAACCAAAGACTAAGGACCATTCTAACATCGTTCTCGGGTCTATTTATAGTTGCTACAAGGGATCTAGGTATAATATTGGAAAGTACACGTGTCCAGACACGACTGGACGAAATTGGGAGACGCGGATCGATGGTTGGGCGGCGGAAACGCCGCACATTGTGTGTGTGGTGCGGCGGAATCGCCGCACAATCTGGCCTGATTTTGTCCGGATTTTGGTTGAATGTTTATGGTATGATTTGATCCTTCTTTGCGCGTCTGGATTGATTCTTTCCATTCTTTTGAACTCCGGATTAATTCCTTCACATATTTGGAGATATACATTGATTTTTCTATATATTTTCTCCAAGAGAATAAAAGCTACTCGTGATTTGCAATTAGGTCCTTGACTTTTTGCAGTTAAGTCCCCGGTTACTTTTGTGCTTATGTCCTTGTTCTTTTTGCAATTAGGACTTGAATGCTTTTATGCTTGGATACATTTCCATTTGTAACCCGATAAACTTGACTTGGTCTTTATGATAGAAATGAATCTTTTGCACGCGTTTATGCTCGGGATGTGGGTAAATTGCATTCAGGTCCCTGTATTCTGTAAATAAGACTAAACACATACCTTAGTAGCATTTGTTGATGTAAAAGTAATCTAAATGAAAAACATATGATGCAATGTATGCAATGCATCAAATACCCCCACACCTAGATTTTGCTAGTCCCTAGCAAAACAGAAAATTAAGAAAAATAAAAACAGGAAAATCCTAACTCATTTTCGTAGGAATCACGGTTGCACTTAGCATGTGCAACAAGCCTTTAAACCTCCAAGTTTCCTAGGAGGAGGAGTGTTGTCTCCTGAGGGTTTTCAGCGGATATACCCACAAAATCCTAAATCAACGTTTCATTAATAGTTCTCAATATCCCTACCTCAACCTTATACATTTCATTAAGAATTTTTGCATGCTCATTATATAAATCTAACTCATTAAAAATATGACTTGGTCTTTGTTCCTCCAACATTCACACCACTAACCCTTTTACACATGTTTGTCACTTGAATTATTTTGCACGCCTCCTCTGGTGGTGATGTATCATTCGGATCAACCATGACATGGATCATTCTTTTAGCTTTGGGCCTTGAGTATTATTATTTTTTTCTTTTCTTCCGTGATTCAACACATTTGCTTTTTGACACTTTTACCCTTTTTGCATTCGTGTAGCGAGTTTGGTCGATAATCCTGAGCTGGTAGACTCAAGTTACCGGGTTTCAAGATACCCCTACGGACCAGTGACTCAAAGGCTTGGGCTTTTGTAATCATTTTGCAAAATGTGTTTTCTTCACTTTATTCCTTTATTTTTATTTTTATTTTCCTCAAGGCTTAATTGCTATTAGAAGTCCACACTTCCCGGTATATTTTCCTCAACCTCTGCTTTTTATCAACCAATTCAAAGATTTGATTCATCCAATTTAAGTGCATACATGTCTTAAAGGGCAATGAGTTATTTCTTTGGAACTTAGATTTATGTCATAATTTCTACAAGCAGAACTATATAATAAGGAACAAACACACAATGCAATTTGTACACGGGTTTTGGCAGTTCAATCTTAAGCTATGTCATGAAACATTGATTTTTTTTTATATATTTTATTTTATTTTTTTTCAGAAATAAAAGACAGATCTATAGATAAATATATACATAAACATCCCCCCACACCTAAATCATGCATTGTCCTCAATGTATGCAAATATAAAGCAAATGCACTTATTACCTTGGTGAATTGCGGTGGAAGGATGGAATTTGCTCAAAGTCAACCATAGTCAGAACTGGATTGAATGACATCATATTGGTGCATGTATTCAGTTGAATTGTTCCCCATGTTGCAATGAGCGTCCTGAGTTACAGGTTCCACACCCCTCACATAAATTGGTTCTCTTATTTGCTCGAGTGACGGTGGGTGTGTAGATGAATTCCTCCCCTTTTTCTTACTTCCTTTTTGATTTTGTGACGATTCAGAAATATTATAGATACGCGATTTCATCACAACATCACTTTGATTGCATGTTATTTCTGGCTCACTATCAATATGAAAGATATTAAATTCAGCTTTTAAGTTCCCAAAAGATAATTGCATGAGCCCATTTCGACAGTTTATCAATGCTTCAGAAGTAGCCAAAAAGGGTCTGCCTAGAATAACAGGGATTTGTCGATTAGGATTTACAACAGGTGCGGTATCTAGTACGACAAAATCCACTGGGTAAATAAAGTCACCAACCTTGATCAAAACATCATCTACTACACCTCTTGGTTTCTTAATAGAGCAATCAACAAATTGAAGGGTTGTCCTAGAGGGTTTTAGTGGACCAAGGTTCATTTGCTCATAGACAGAGTACGGGAGTAGGTTAACACTAGCACCAAGGTCTAGAAGGGCTTTGTTGATAAAAGTATCTCCTATTGAACATGAAATTGTGGGACACCCAGGATCCTTATATTTTATAGGAGATGTGTTGGACAAAATAGAACTTATGTTTGCAGTTAAGAATGTCTTCTTTGGTACGTTTGTTTTTCTCTTTTTAGTGCACAAATCTTTTAAGAATTTAGCATAAGCAGGTATTTGTTGAATCATGTCTAAGAGTGGAATGTTCACCTTAACTTGCTTAAATACTTCCAAGATTTTCTCTATTTGTGCACTTGAGTTCTTTTTGAGTCTATTGGGAAATGGGGCTTTAGGGACATAGACTCGCTCAGGTTCAGGTTGAGCTACGAGTTCAGATTGAGTAGGTGGGTTGGGCGTTTCAGATTGGACGTCGGGTTCAATGGTTAGGTCATATGTGGCAGCTTGATGGCTAGATTGATTAGACGTTCTAGGATTTACCACATTATTATCAATCTGTCTTCCGGACCGTAATGATACTACAACATTTATTTGTTGGAACGGTCCTTCTTCATTAACCATTTGAACTGGTCTAGGGTTGTTATTTCCTGAAGGTGATTGATAGGATTGATATGAATTATTAGATCTAGGGTTCACCTCAGGTTGACTTGGAAACCGACCCTTTTCTCTTTCACATACTATTTGTGCTAGTTGGCTGACTTGTGTCTCTAGCCTTTGGAAGGTCTGGTTGGTTGTTTGTATAAAAGTTTTCATCAAATTTTCCAAGCTTGTCAACCTAGCCTCATGATCGTTATTGTTATTAAACCCAGATGATGTATTATTTTGGTTATACGGGTTCGGTTGTTGTCTAGGAGGTTGACCCTGTTGGTTTGATGAGAAATTGGAATTATTACGCCAACCCGAGTTATAGGTTGATGCGTATGGGTCATTTCTAGCATGGTTATACATGGCATTAACTTGGTCCCATTCCGCACAATCCCCCTTTACATGACCAGTCTGACCACATCTAGAGCACGGGATAGTCGAGGCTTGATTCACTCGGTTTTGGGTTTGTAGCTCTAAACTTTCCATTCTGCGCATAAGGGTAGCTAGTTTTGCTTCAGCCGCTATGTTGGCATCTACAGCTAAGACGCCTGGTTTGGGTTGACTTGCTATTCTAGATCCAATACTCGGGTTAAGCGGTGTTCTAGCATTGTCCCATTGCATACTATTTTCAGCTAAATCCTCAAGGAAAGTCCAGGCATCATTTTCATTTTTCGACATAAAGTTCCCTTGGCTTACGGATTCTACCATAACCCTAGATGTGGGTGTCAATCCCTCATAAATAATTTGACATAATTGCCATCTCGGAATTCCATGATGAGGGCATTGGGTCAGAACACTTTTGAATCTTTCTAGATAGGAATAGAACGGCTCGTTCTCAGACTGAACGAATGCAACAATTTCATTCCTAATCCTCATAGTCTTATGGTTGGGGAAATATTTTTTTAGGAAAACTTGTACAAACTCAGCCCAACTTCTAATGGATCTTTCGGCTAGACTATATAGCTATTTCTTAGCGTCGTCCTTCAGTGCAAGAGGCACAAATTTCAGACGCACTGCCTCCTCAGGGATATGCTGGTATTGCATAAGAGAGCAGATTTCCTCAAATTCTCTAAGGAAGAGATATGAGTCTTCCCTAGAGGTGAACTTAGGCAACATACTCATGTATTGTGCCTTAAGTTCGAAGTCGCGACCCGAGATGGTGGGCATAACGATGCACGATGGCTGAGCAGCCATCGCTGGATAGCATCGATCCCTCAGAGTTATGGGTTGCACAACAGGTGGGTCCACTACGTTCTCACCCATTGGATCCGGGTGAGGTGGTGCAGCAGATGGATTGGGGCTAAGTTCCAGACTGGAATCTAGATAAACTCGTGAGAGTCGATTACTCAAGTCCCGAATCCAAATCTGAGTGCACCGGGTTGAATCAATTTTTGAATTCAAATTCGAAATTTAAATTCCAAATTTAATTTCAAGAATTAATTACAGATATTTTTTTTAAATTTTCGTTTTTTTTCAAAAGGGAAACAAACAATAGAATGGGGAAAGATGAGAAAGGAATCCTAATCTAGAGAATTTAGATGAGAAGAGAAAGAAAACTCAGATGAGAAGGGAAACCTAACTCTAAAGATAGAAAGAGGGTTGGTCAGAAAATTCCTAAGAAAGCACGGTTCAAACAATCCTAGACCTAGTGTCGCTTAGATCTAGACGACTCCTAACTGGTTGAGTCGAATTGATTCGCTTGATTCACCTCCCTCACTAATCAAACCAACTTGGCCAGGCCGTGTATAGCTAGTGGGGGCGCTTCCGACAGAGTTGGTGCCAATTAGACAACCACTTCGCTTGGAAGACTTACGTCAACACAAAAACACTTTCTAGACACCAAATTAAATTCAATCGGCTTCAGGTCATAGCAAGTCAAACCAATTCTTCTCCTTAAATGAGTCCGAGTCCTTAGGGGCCAATGTCTAATTGATTTTAAATTTAAGGCTTAGGTGACACTTTAGGATTGTGATTTGTGGGCCACGGAAGGGTGATGAAATCCCCACCGTATCTTTGCCTATGGAGTTGCCCTTAAGATAGTTTAACTTAGATCTAGCAAAGATAGTCAAACAATGGTCTTTAATTGGGGGCAATTGCAAGGTTGTATGCAAACTAAATTATATGCTTAAATGCAATCGTTAAAACGCGATACGTACCTTGCCTCCAACACTCTTCAACAATAAAAATAATTTGCAAGAATTTAGCAAGACTAATGCAAACAAAACATTATATGATGCATGCACTAAGTTCTTCTAGTTTTGCCAATTTTTAGGTCAGAGTTGAATTATTGCCAATTATGGAATTTAAGCTTAACACGTGCAATTCTAATAAAAGGAAATTTTCTGAAACTAGAAATTACGAGGAAAAAGGCAACAAAGGTTACCTACGCAATGCTCAGTCGGGTTCGCCGCCCGCTCTCGAAATTTCAGTAGCTCCACGCGTCCACCCAGAGATGGTGCTAACCCCAGAAAAATTTGAAGCCCAGATGCTTCACTTGTGCGGCGATTCCGCCGTATGTTCCTATTGATGTGCGGCGATTCCGCCGCTCTTGTTGCTCAGACGGCGCTCAGATTTCGCCGCGCGCTCTGTTGTCTCCTGAAACACAAATCCAAATAGTTAGATCGCGCACAAGATAAACAGAATAAAATCGAAATCAACTACAAACAAAATCTGCGTCGCCTCCCCGGCAACGGCGCCAAAAACTTGATGTGAATTAAATTTATACCGCAAGTGCACGGTGTCAATGAAGACGTGGCAAATACGGGTCGAACACAAGGAGGGAGAGATTCTGTTATTAGTGTGATTTTCGATTAAGGAGAAGAAGGAGAGAAGAAATAATTGGGTTTTGAGATTTTTGGATTTTAATTATCTAAGGCAAGAATCAAGAACAATTAAAACTAAAACAAGAACAAAGATGTGAATTCCGTCGGGTGGAGGTTTAGATTTAAGGTTTAGATTAGAGAATTTAGAAACTTATAATAAATCATATTAGTTATAAAGCATTACATGATAAATGATTTAACATAAACTCAAGTAATCAAAATATATACTAACACGAAATTAAAATAATAACATTCATTCATCTTCTCTTCACCCTAATCCGTCACCTCCACCATTTGGAAGGAGTTAGAAACTCATAGAGGGAGGAAGAAAGGGTCCTTGAGACATTACAAAAGAAAACTAAAAGTAAGAAATAAAAGACATAATTTTATTAATGAAAAGAAGAATACAAAACTAAGATTAAGAATAAAAATTACAACCAAAGACTAAGGACCCTTCTAACATCGTTCTCGGGTCTATTTATAGTTGCTACAAGGGATCTATGTATAATATTGGAAAGTACACGTGTCCAGACACGACTGGACGAAATTGGGAGACGCGGATCGATGGTTGGGCGGCGGAAACGCCGCACATTGTGTGTGTGGTGCGGCGGAAACGCCGCACAATCTGGCCTGATTTTGTCCGGATTTTGGTTGAATGTTTATGGTATGATTTGATCCTTCTTTGCGCGTCTGGATTGATTCTTTCCATTCTTTTGAACTCCGGATTAATTCCTTCACATATTTGGAGATATACATTGATTTTTCTATATATTTTCTCCAAGAGAATAAAAGCTACTCGTGATTTGCAATTAGGTCCTTGACTTTTTGCAGTTAAGTCCCCGGTTACTTTTGTGCTTATGTCCTTGTTCTTTTTGCAATTAGGACTTGAATGTTTTTATGCTTGGATAAATTTCCATTTGTAACCCGATAAACTTGACTTGGTCTTTATGATAGAAATGAATCTTTTGCACGCGTTTATGCTCGGGATGTGGGTTAATTGCATTCAGGTCCCTGTATTCTGTAAATAAGACTAAACACATACCTTAGTAACATTTATTGATGTAAAAGTAATCTAAATGAAAGACATATGATGCAATGTATGCAATGCATCAATGCGCTTTTCATTTATGTGACCAAGACGATAGTGCCACAAGAGAGTATCATTCTCGTGAGTGGTCTTAAGTCTTTTGTTATTGATATTAAAGATTTGTTTATTATTCAATTCAAGCAAATAGAGACCATTCCTTATGAACACATTTGCATAGAAAATACCATTCTTCGATATAGACAAACAAGAATTTGAAATATTTATATTAAAATTATCCATATCCAGACATGATACAGAAATAATATTCTTGCTAATCGAAGGTACATAATAAACATTCTTTAGACATAAATTTAAACCACTACATAATTGAAGCACCACAGAACCTTGTGCAACCGCAGACACGTTCACACCATTTCCGACCTTCAATTCTACCTCGTTCCTTACGAGTTCCTTCCTATCCATGAGTAGCTGCACATTAGAAACTATGTGAGCACAAGATCCGGTATCAATTACCCAATCCTGGACAGAGGTGGCTAAATTTATTTCAATAACAAATATACCTTTGGCCTTTTTGGGGCGCCGACGTTCAATCACTCCGTTGTCAAGGTCTTCCTTGTACTTGGGGCAATTTGGCCGGATGTGTCCTTTTTCACCGCAGTGAAAGCACTCTGTATTGGGTGTTGGAGATTTCTGAGATTTCCCCCTCGAGGCACTCTTATGAGCACCTCCTACTCCCTTGCTCTTCATTGAACCACTTTTGGTAGATTTGCCCTTTCCTTTACCAATCTTTTGTCTCCTCCCATGGACGGCAAAGACTTGCTTGTCCCTACCCTTGCCCATGTCAACTTCAGCAGTTTTGAGAGCGTTGTGCAGCTCCTCAAGACTCACCCCCTTTTCACGCACGTGATAGTGTATCACAAAGTCCTTAAAGGACGGGGCTAGAGAGCCAAGAATCATTAAGAGAGCTTTGCCAACTTCTCAAGGTATCCTTGCATCGTGAGAAAATGCATAGATACCGATGTTCCCTCCGCCATATGGCACCTTGTGAGTGCGATGATGGTCTTATAGCGCTCCTTTCGGGCATTATCCATGAACATCTTTGATAAAGCCTCCATGGTCTTCTTGGGTTTTGAATCCAAGTATTTCGCTTGAAGCGAGTCACCCATGGATGCTAGCATAAGACCGTGAACTTGGTTCTCTTGATCTTCCCACTTGGCTTTAACCTCTTTCTCTTCATCGATTAATCTCTCATTCCACTTTGGGATTGGACCTTCCAAAATGTGAGATAGTTTCTCAAACTTTAACGATGTTGAGTTTGAGTTGCCAACTAATGAAGTTTGAGCCATCATTTGCTAAAGGGTGTTTTTCTATCATGGATCGTACGATAGGTTGGATGTTCGACATTTTTCTACAAAATAAATCATATAGGTTTTAATGCCAATTTTATGTTTTAATACACATGCATACATATATCGAATATAAATGTAAATGTTGCAAATAAAAAATCTTGCCCATAAATGCAACAATACAAGATCCCATTAATTGTAACATAGACTAGCTAAGGGCTATCGAATACATTACAACATCAAGGTAAGAAAAACATTTTTTCTAATCACAACCTTTTTGAATTTTAGCAATATTAGCATCTTTAAACTCTTGTGATTCTTGTCGTTTTAATTATGAGGGAATGCGACCTATCCTCGTAAGAAAAACTTTTTTCCCAAAACCGAGCGAGGGCTCTAGGTAATGTTAAGAAAACTTATTTTCATTTGATACGAGATACGTTTATCCATTGTATTCACAACTAAACATACTTGGGGTTCACTAGGGTGAAACACACCTCACACATTTAATCGTGACACAACAACAGACAACCATTATATCTCCCACTATTCCCAAAGATGGAGGAAGCTATCTCCCGCTAAGGGCGAGCAGAGTATCCCTCAATCAATGACTGCTAGTGGATGAAATAAGAAGGAAATTATTCTTAATTTTTGTTGGACAATTTCATATATTTACATGTGATTTGGAATTTTAGGTTATCATGCATATTAATATTCATACACTTCCTAACATTCACCACATTCATCACATGCATAGCAGAAATTAAACATTCACACAATCCACATCGTGTGAGTTTATATGTTCCCTTCGATCCTTGATCCTCGATCGATGCGCTACAGCGGCGATTTCCTCTTGCACCGGAGATGTAGATTTTACAGAAAATAAACATGCTCCTCACATTCGATAAAAACCGACTAGAGCAAGTTCTATGTAAAACCTCTAATATGCATATGCAATTATCTAAAAGATAGAAATAGAGAATTTGACTTTTACATACATAATCCCATGTATTATAACAATTATAAACATTCATAGGCGCTGATTTGGAACATATAAACTCACAATTCCAGCAAAAAATAACTCGAGCATCCATGCACACAATATCGCTATAAACTATCCAACCTAGTTTATCAAGCATCTAGAATCCCAAACAATTCTTTGAAAAATATTTTGAAATCCATTAAAAACGTTTTTCATGCATCCATAGTTCAAAATTAATTATGAACCGTTGTCCATCCAATTTCCAATGGAAAGATGAAATGCAGTTTTTCGGTTTTGTTGATTCTCTTAAAAATAATTGTTTATACTTAAAACGAAATTATTGCAAGTTAGACAAATGTCTAAATCTTAATTCTAATAATTACATGGCATGTTTTAAAACACTTAAAACATTCAGAACGAATTATCATGGAGAATTATATCAACAAACATTCTTAGACCGAAAAAACCAGTAAATCGAATTGTTTAAATCCTAGATGGTAAACTAAATTCGTTTACAACCTTAAATCATGAGAAAATTGAACCCTAAGCTCTGATACCAGTGAAGGATTTCATGTTTAATTGTACATATCTATTTTCGAAATTTTTATACACAATAAGGATCAATTTACAATTTTCTTTGATTTTTTTTATGCATGCATCGGTTTGTTTTAACAACTAGTTTCAAAAACTTATTAAAACAAACACAAAGGGACTCCAAAATTCATACCTAGAAGTTCTCAAAAACTTCTTGACGTTTCAGAGACGTTGGGGATGCTCATCGCTGCGCCGGATGCCTCCGAGTATTCACCAAACTCTAAACAAGATCGGAGATAGGGAAGCTACTCTCTCAATCTCCGATAGGGTTTAGAATCTAATTACTAACCCCTCTTTAATTCCCTTGAGAAGATAATCTCTTAAGAACTAAAACTAAACTTAAGAATTAAGGGATTTTCGTGGAGAATTATGGAGAGAGAATTTTTGCATAAGAAAATAATGAATGAATTAAGGAGGTAATGAGATAAACTTGTATTTATAAGTTCTCTCCAAATTACCTATTCATGTGCAACCTATTGCCCATGATTTCATGCAAAATTCCATCTAACCATCCATTATTTAATAATAAATAAAATTAGCCACGAATTAAATCAATTATGGACCAATTCCATGCATGATCTAATTAATTCTTAAATTAATTCTGCATTAACCGTCTGGACCGGTCGACCGTTTGGAGGTTCGGTCGACCGCCCGAACCAGGTTTCGGTCGATTGTTCAATAACTCGGTCGACCGTTCGTGGCAAGAATTATTCCATCGCTATGTTCGGTCGACCGACCGATTACATTCGGTCGACCGTTCGAACAGATGAAAATTCCCTGTTATCGGTCGAGACACATCCGGTCGACCGTGCCCGATTGGTCGACCGTTTACTGCTAACCGGTAGACCGTTGGAGCATTGTTCTGCAGGCTTGTCAAATTTCGGTTTAACCCCTACAAAATTTGACATTTCGGGATTAGTAGTAAATTCACAACTTATGTAACATATTATCCTATGTAATGATCAATCATTACACCCATAATATTTACATAACATATGAATTTAATTTAGATTCTAATTATGTTATTAATCACAACATAATTTTGATTTTGCTTGTTCACCCCATGTGTCATATTTTCTACATGAAACCCGACACATCTTATGAACTTAAAATCCCCATTTCTTGTTTCCCAGTTTTGTGGTGTGACCTATGGGAGGATCTAAACTACGTTGGCAGTGATATTAAAAGCTTAATATCACAAGCTATAAGCGGTATCTAGCTACACATTATAGCTCCCAATTAGTTAGATGTCTTAATTCCACTTGAACCAAAACCCGATCCATTTAGTGATGGAGTGCACCACTTGTGTCCGTCCCTTGCCTCACGATATTAAGAATACACACAAAGTAGCATTGTGTCATCTTTGTATTAGTATTCATTTCTTGATCTCTTTAAGCTAGTTATAAATATGTGACTTAACTCAAATCACATTGTGCACATTATAACTTTGCTTTATCAAGGGGCCCACTAATATCATCACTCAATTAAGAGGGGCAATGATAATATTTTGACTAACTATCTTCTCCAACGAAAGTTATACTTAACCAACTAATGCCTTTACACTACACTCATCGATAACTCAAGACACTAGTCTAATTAAGAACTCCTTAAGCGATCGAATATAAGTCTCATATCAAAGGACCAAGGACACAGTAAAATATTAATGACACAGAAACACATTCCTATAATATTTTACTTGTTAGGTCAATTCGGTATACAAAAGTACCATTTTCCTCTTTTGTGTACCCGTGTTGTCACTCACTTGTAGAGCTACAATGATCTATGACCAACACGACAATCTTAACTCGGTAATTAATTTTCCTTGTTAATTACCATGATTGCTAATATCTTTTGTTTTATGTAAACCAATATCTTTTAGAGCTCTACGGTTAAGGACCAAGAGCCTCTTCCTTAACACTTCTAAAAGATGAATAACATAAGCAAGGAACAAAATGATTTCTCATTCAATTCATAATAATTGACATTTAAAAGTAAAACTTTTAGAACACATTCCCTTCAAGTGGTTTAAGTAAATACATAAAATAGGAAAGTTCAGAACTCAAATTAGGAGACAAACGGTCGACCGGATCCGGCTAAGTGGTTGATCATTCTCTTGTAAATGAGAAACGTTCGAGTTGAAGTGCATACCGGTCGAACACAAAGGCTAGAGCTTAAGTGAAAGGTCGAACCATATATACGAACGGTCGACCATTATGAGGGTTTTGGCCAGAATAATATTAAACAAATGAGGAACCGGTCGAACCTAATAAGAATCTAGTCCGACCGAAAATAACAGGGACTTCGGGATTTCGAATTGTTCTTGATCGGGTCGACTGCCATCATGGCATTGTTCGACCGGTGGCCAAAAATACGAATTGGGTTAGTTGAAGTATGTGTATACGACCGTTGTATAATACGACAAATATAATGGTCATATTTAAGACAAATAGGAGATGTCAAACGGTCGAATAAAACATGAGTTTTGGTTGACCGGTTGTCACATTAACCGTGACACATGTCAAGATATAACTTATGAACAAGATGGAATCAGTCGAACTGGGATAAAGAAACAGTCGACCATTTTGGACAGGGAAAGAGCCTGTTAAAATTGGTCGAACCACAAGACTACCGTTCAACCGTTCCAGGAAAGAACTGAGAGTTCTGTTAAATTCGGTTGAACCAGATGATCTACCGGTTGACCGAATGAAGCAGAATTTCTGTTCTATGTGTAATTTCTACGTGTAATCAGTCACCTAACAAAGTCGGTTTGATATGGAAATATGTATGAGACTTCTATAGGTTTCTACGGACCATGCAATGCAATTCAATCAAGAGTTCAAGTGCCCAAGTTACATTTGAATCTTAAGAACAAGAAACATAAATCCTATCTATTCTTCAACTTGATTTCTTATCTTGTGTAACACTTATCTCTTTAAATGGTTAGTAAAACCAAATATATGTGTACATATGCATGTAATGTAATGATAGATATACATGTGTTTATTAATATGTTAATAAATCATCAAAATGGATTAACGAGTATTAACCAAAAAAACAACATAAACAACCTTAGATAGGTTACCATGTAAAAATGCATTTGTCACGTCAAGTTGCTTGCCACTGCACCAATTAATAGCATCCATTGATAAGACAATTCTAATGGATGCTGGTTTTATGACAAGAGAAACGTTTCTACGTAATCAATGCCTTCTTGTTGCATATATATAACCTTTAGCCACAACGTGAACTTTTAATTTACTGAACTGCTATTCGTCGCCGTAAAACTACTTAAATCGTCCGTACAGATTACCATTTTGCCATTCTACAATTTCTACTTATATAACCCTTCATTTCACTCTTCTAACACCGCTTTCTCTTCATATTACTCTTCTATTCACCAGATATAATGTCTCGGAGGCCAGGAAAAGTACCAGCGGACGCCCCGGATTACTCAAATCTGGTAAATTGTCTTGTTTATTTTAATTAATTTTTAATTTATTTTTGGGTGGGGCGTCCGCGGGAGACGCCCGACCCAACGGTGCACAGGCGCCGACATCTGAGATGAAGCTATATGTATCTAAGTTGCTGGGTGTCAGCTTGGAGGGTCTTGGGCGGGATAACTCATTTTGGAGTGACGGTGGTGTTAGTATCGATGTTGTGGATGAGTGTTGCGAACGGGGGTGAAAACCACGGACTGAGGATACGCAGATGACTGCTTACCTCTTCTTACTGCTAGGCTGCGTCTTGTTTGTCGACAAGAGCGGTTCCAGAGTCAGACCACGCAACCTATTGGAGGCGAGGAGCCAGATATCATTGGTCAGTACTAATGGGGGTCGGCGACGTTGGCATATCTGTATCACCAGCTGAGTATATCTAGTCGTGCTGATTGTTCTGGGAATATGGGTTGTCTTACACTGATGCACCCTTGAATCTATGAGTATTTTCCTGCTTTCTGCCCACATCGGGAGCGAAAGATTATTGAGCGTGGTCATCCTCGTTCGCGTATGTGGGCTGTCCGGGTCGAGGATAAAAGAAAGGGTCGACTTCTTTCTATTCGTAGACGGCTAAATCAGAAGACTGCATCGCAGGTATATAATGTATATATCATTCACGTTTATTTAAATTTTAACTTTATTATTATTAACGTATAAACGTTTAGGTGGAGTGTGATCGCCTCATCGAGGATTCGAACAGCCAATTGGGCATTTCGAACCATGATTCGGATGCTGAGCTGTAGTCACTCGCTCTTACTATCGTTTTATTATATGTTGTATTATTACTACATTTGTTGGTATTTGCTTATGCTTATCTGTACTCTTATTATTTATTTCTTACGAACATATCTTCTACTTGTTTCTTTGACTATCGTATTTTTAATATTTATTTCTCACGAACATATATTCTACTTATTTATTTAGATATCAAATAATACTTAAATTTAAAATCTGGTAAAAGAACAACACGATATAAGTACAAATACATGATATATTATACATTAAAAATGCATTACAAATTACAATCAATATGTACTACGTAACCGGTTCCAATACGTCATCCTACTTTCGTACTGATCCTCTTATCCAACAACACTCTCATCTCGCATTTGATACCACAAGGTCGCTATAGGAGGTATTGGGAAATCATCAGCTAATTCCAAACGAATAAAATGTCTCTAACTCCCTAAATAAACAATGACCAACTCTCTGACAGGCCTTGTCATGGCAGACGGACTCTCCCAAGGTAGCACAGTAACACAAGGGAACAACGAACCATCCGTTCTCATTGAGAAATACATGACCGCACACTTGTAAAAATTAGCAATAGGAAACATGTCGGCCCAAACCTCCATTTAATATCCTCGCCACAAGCTCCCCTGCCCCAATCAATTCGTTGACGAGCCTCTACCACATTGCCGAAATAGACACTCTCATAAATAGGATGTACACCTATCTCATTAGAAATCGCACGACGGGCGTACGACCAGTTGTCTTGACCACCGTGGAAGACATCGGCAACACATCGAAATCCACAGTTGCCATCAACACGTACGTCATTCCACCTCTTCAGAAATGGTAAAATGATTCCAGTCAGTCTATCAACATATGGGAAGTTGTCCACGTCAATCTGTCTGGACACTATAAGATAGATAAATAACAATTCATTAAAACAACAAAATTAGGAAATAATATATTCACCCCCATCTAGATTACTGATATATATTAAATAACAACAAAGATATCGTCATACCTGATCCTGTGCTCGTGTTCACGGACGATCGAGACGAATTGGAAGACCGACCACGACCCCTGCTCCCACTACTTCCAGACCGACCACGACCTCGCTCAACATACTCGAAGGCTCTCGGGTCCCGACGTGTTGACTTTCCCCTAGGTCTACCACGTACCTTAATATTTTCTGCGGGTTCTCCATAGTTTGACTGATCTGGGTGTAACTGTTTGTATAAAATACGAGAAGCACTACGAATTACTGCAGAGTCGCTCTCCGATATCTCATCAACGAGCTTCCAAAAATGCTCGACGTCTTGTGCTGACTGATTCACAAACTCTGACATCTGGACTCCTTCTCCAATGACAAGTGTTTCCAGAATGGATGAATCAGCTCTAAATAAATTCCATCACCTGACGCAAAACACTCGTACATGGTACATGCACAAGGAATCCCATGTGATGTCAGAAAAGCACACCCGCAAAGATATTCAACTTCATCACTTAAGTCCTGCATTCTCTTCAACTCTTGAGTCAATAACGATAAGCAGCGATGCGAAACTCGGCCATTTATATGCTGAAACAAAGGACCTATGTAGTTTGCCGAAATTCGACGTCTCGAATCTTCAAGAAAGTTCCGAATATTCGTCAGCTGCATTTCAATAGCCGAGTTCACGCGCTCGAAAAGAGTGTCGAGAGCAGCAGTCGATGTAGTGATCCACTCTTTAAGAGCCGAATGTGCACTTTCCACCCTGCAGTTCGTAGTATTACCAAAATGAAGAACTTTATTCGTCCAATTAAACACAAATTTTTCCTTATGCACCAACCACGTGTCTTCCACATACTCCGTCAGCACTGGCCAAGACTTGTAAATATCTTTCAGATTACGGACTGCTCTATCATAATCCGTCTGTGAATCAGAAAGCATGACTCTCTTCCACTTTCCACGCCTAAAACTCTCTCCAAGCTGCTTGTCCTTGCCGAATACGTGGTATGCGTAGTTTTACACGTCTTTGTTGATATGCCAGGTGCATAGTAAATGAGCAGACTCAGGAAAAATCTCTGCCACGGGTCGCATCAGACCCATCTCTCGGTCCGTTATTATTGCAGTCGGGCTAACAATATCCAATAACAGATCTCGCAGCCTCTCCAACACCCACCGGTAACTAGACTCGGTCTCATCCTGTAAAATCGCATATCCGACGAGGAAATTCATGTTTGTTGGAGTAACCCCAACCATATCAAACAAAGGCATCTTGTACTTGTTCGTCTTATACGTCGAATCCATACAGATTACGAATGGGTATGCACGCAACAACTGAACTGAAAGTCGGATGTGCCAAAAATGCGTGAGTGAGGACATTAGTTTCTTCATCTGTCACAATCCAATGCAAATAGTTGTGCTGCACTGCCTGATTGAGAAACTGCTGCGTGGGATTCCTGTCTTCAGATTTCGTCCTCCTCATGTACTCTCTGAAGTTATAACTGTGTCTTTGATTGAGATTATCGTCCGAGAATTTCTCTTTTACCACCAACAAAATGTTACGTGGTCTTGCTTGTGCCTCTGTCATATCACGAACCATTTGCTTGGCCCCAACACTAAGTCCGCTGACCTGTCGGTGACCCTCTGAATAAACTACAAGTGTGTGGTTGTGCTGCCCATAGGTGCTACTAGAAACAACGACCCATCCATCACGATCCCGTCGCTCCACCACTTTTACCAAAAAACGACAACCACAACCTTTTCTTTTTGTATTCTTTCGCAGTGCAATACTCGTATCACGAGAACTCATTTCACGTCTGCGATCACATCTCAGGTAACAATCCATCCGGTTATCTGCTTTTGGTTTGTATGATGATATAACCAAAAAAAATCCGACTCCTATTGTAACTTGTTTCGCCCATTTACAACTTTCCTCGATTGTTGTAAATATTTCTTTACTATCAAAAAACTCACTGCGATCTACTACATCACCACCGAAATCTTGCAACGGAACCTGCAAAAATTAATTTAACAAAAAAATCAATTTTTTTTTTAAAAAAAACTGGCGTCTGCCCAAAACGCCTCCACCAAGGTGGGGGCGTCTTATCGAGACACCCAAGTCGGGAAAAAAATCCGTCCCTGTTACCTCGCCGGATTCAGGTGTTTCGCCAGACATTTTCGTGGTGTTGGTACTAGGAATGTGAGTAAAACTGAGTCAAACACATTGTTTAAAGACACGTGACGAAATGAGTATTAATTGATTTGTTAAGGGCAAAAATGTAATTTTTGGGGGCGATTTAAGTAATTTTCCGGCGACGAATAGTAGCTCCCTTAATTTATCTAAACTACTATCAAACTTGAATTTTGACTTAAAACCCATTTACATCCTATGGTATATATCCCTGGTTTCCTAGGCATAAGAGTCCAAATGTCATTTTCAGCTAAAGCCTCAAGCTCCTCAACCATGGCCTACTTCCACCCTGGATGCTAGATCCCACTGTATGACTATCATTGAATTTTCATTAGTGGCGAGAGTCTCTGATGGAACTAAAGCAAGGTTTGAGCTATACAAAAGGTATTTAGGATTTGGTTTAGCAACACCAAGCTTACTCCTTGTGACATGGAAAGAGACACAACTGGAACAATGGTAGGAGAACTAGGGATAAAAGGCAACACATGTTACTGAGAAACAAAACTGGAAGCTACAACCCCATCAGACAAAGTGGCCATATCATGCATAACAAACACAGGCACTTAATCATCATAAGTATCAAAAGACTAAGCTATGTCCCCTTCACAAATAGGAGTAGACTTAGATTCATCATGGGCAGTAGCTTGAGCATCAGAAGTCTGAGGAAAATTCTTAGGATCTTACTCAAACTATCATCCTTTGCATTAACCTTTTTTTTAACATATACTAATAGATATTGTTGTTAGGATCAATGACCCTCTAATCACAAGATGGATGCTCTATTAAATGCGGAATTAAAACTAAGCGGGGGATAGAACAAGCAATTCACAAAATCGACATTGGATTTTTATAGAGGTTCGATCACAATCACCGTGATCTAGTCATCTCTTTCAAGGCCCGCTCGATCCTCCGAGCCCTGCTTGATTTTCCACTATCTGATCTCTATACTAGGTTGAGATCTTTGTCTTTACACCACGAGCCTTGCAAACAAACTCGTCTTGCTCGATTTCACATCTCACAACCCAAGAGGGAGCTTTCTCGAAGCTTTACAACTTTGGTGATTCTTGGATATGGAATTGGAATTACTAACTAATACTCTAGACTTGAGTCTAATTGGATATGATAAGAATTGATACACAAATGGTGAAGTTTGACTTTAAGTATAGGAAATGAGAGCTTGAAAGTGTTCGATGTTTGTACATAAAGGATAGGAGTATAAAGATGTGTCTTGTTGTGTAAAACTCATGGATGAACTCCTATTTACAAGGCTTCAAGCTTTATTAGGCGTTTAGGAAAGCTAGTGAGATTTGGACCAAAGAAAGAGCTAGTTAGCTACTTTATTACACTTGGTCAAAATTAAGTTTTAGGTTGACCGAACAAAGGTCGGATAACCAATCACCAACTTCCAGTAACTTTTGTTAAATTTTCTTTGTTTCAATTTTGGTTGACAGATTCAAAATTACAGTAAGGATTTAATCGATTCTATGACAAGAATTTCGGTTGTCCGGATCAAGAATTTGTCTTTTAACGTCAACAGTTGGAAATCAAATATCCGTTGTGAGTTCAACAACTATATTGACATTGACACGTGGAAAGAGTCATTGCGTGCCAGATGCCAAGATATAAACATTTGACTGATAAGAGAACGGTCGTCCAAAATGGACACAACTATGAGCTTCTAGAATAAAAGACAAATATGATGGTTGGTGTAAAATCCAAAACTGGTCGAAGGGGATTCGATCGTCCGAATGTAATCGGTCGTGCGAAAAGAGAATTACAATAAGGATTCTAACTAGACATGTCAATTGGGTCGTGTTCGTGTACTATCATGTCTGACAATTATGCATTTGTGTTAGGATTTCGTGTTATCGTGTATAGTATAAATTGAAAAGATATAATCATGTTTAGATTGAAAATAGTTAAGTGACATGTTATATTGATATTTTTCATTCTAAATAACATCTTAATTGACTATTATCAAGTAAAAACAATTGATTATCTAACAAAAGATGCCGTTCGTGTCTGTTTCGTGTACAAAAATAACTTATCGTGTTATCGTGTCGTGTTCGTGTCAAATCGTGTATCAATTATTTTATATTTGTATGTTCACAAAACATCATAATAAATCATTTCAATCATATACAAAATTTCGTGCAAAGTCGTGTCTAAATCATGTCTCCTAATCGTGTCGTGTTCGTGTCGTGTAATCGTGTCGTGTCCAAAATTCAAAGCTATAATTCTAACCTTAGCGACCCCGTCCGTGATGGCCTAAATAGAATTCGAACTCCACCTTCGGGTTTTCTTTCCCCCTTTCCCACATCCACCCCAAAACCCCGACGATCTCCGCCGATTCCACCAATTCTCACACTTTTCTCGCTCCAATTCGCCTCTTTTCTCGGATTGTCCGCGGTTCGACGTCTCCCGGAGCCGGATCTCGAGGTCGGAGGAGGTAGGGTTTGGGTGGGAAGAGGAGGTTTTTATGGACTTCGATCCTCCCGACAGCAGTGGTGAGTTTTTTTTGGTTCGGGTTTTGGAATTTCGATTGGTTGTGGGGTTTGGGGTCTAGGGTTTGGCCGTTTGGGTGTTTGGTGTGGTGGGGTTGGAGGAATTAGGGTTTAGGAGTTTTTTTTGGTTGTGAGATTGGTCTCGTTTTGCTTCTTTTATCGCTTTTCCTCATGCTGTTTTGGAGTTTTTCAGTTTCGCAGGAAGTTGGATTAGCACTTGATTTGTGATTAAGTTGTATTTCTTTATGTTGTCTGTTAGCCAAATTTTGGGGAGGATTAGTTTACGTTCGATTCTTTTACTTTCAGTCACTCGAGGAAGAAATTAACAAGCCGAAGATTTGTTTTGGATCTTCTTCTTCATGTGTTAGGTTGTTTTGGAGTTAGTTGGTTTTGTGCGAATTCGGATTAGCTCTTGATTTGGGTTTGATGTGTCTTTCCTCCTGTCAAAATTCGGGAAGGATTAATTAGTTAATTTTGGTTCAATTCTGGGGTCTCTCTGAAAAAGAAATTGACAAGTTGAAGATTACAACCTCTAATATCTGTCCTCAGTTGCTGTCATCTTCTGCGTTTTGTTTAATGTACAAGATGCTTAGAATTGCGAGTTTAGAAATAAATGATACATTAGCCACTTCTGTTTTAGCAGCTTATGATAGTTAGAGTGTTCTAACTGTCTTTGCAATTTCTAAACGAGAGACAATTATTGAATGAAACACTGGCAGATTCATTCTTTTGTGTTCAGAGATTTGGACAAGCTTAGCTAAAGCCTAGGACCTAGTTTTAGGGCTAGTATGTTTGTTAAGTTGTTAACAAACTGAGGTACGTTTTGGTAGTGCTGACATGATTTGAAAAATACTTGAGTAGTAGTTTATTACGTGAGATATTACCATGTGTAACAAGTGGTGTTCCTCAAAAGCGAGACAAGTATACTAGAAAACATCAGGGTCATAAGTATTTACGTACTTTCTTTGTTTTGAGTCCAACAATGGACAAGTGGATATAATTGTTTTGGGTGGGGGAATGGAGGGAAAGTAGTATATGTTTATGGCTAAGAAATCATCGTATTTGATGACATCCTTAATTTTTGGAGTTATGTTGTTCATATAGTTCACACATGATTTTTGGAACCTTATTGGCTTGCTGATGGAATACAATTTTATCTAAATAATCTATACTCTTTGTGGTGAGTGACTGAGTGTGCATGATTTATTTCATGAACTGAAGGAACTGATGATGATCTCCCACCGACACACCAAAGTAGGGGTATTGGGGGAGGGTGTGTCACTGGAAATGGAAGAACGACTTCAGCTGGAAGCATACCATACTCCAGAAGACAAAATGATTTAGAAATTCAAATTCAGCAGCTTGAGCGAGAGGCTTATAGTTCAGTTCTTCGAGCTTTCAAGGCTCAGTCGGATGCTATAACCTGGGTATGTATGAAATGTAATGTAGAATGACTTTCTTCTCTTGTTTGGTCATTTCTTTTCTTACTCTTTTGTTTTATTGACGGGCAGTGTAATGTTTCCAGGAGAAAGAAAGTTTAATAACAGAGCTTCGAAAAGAGCTAAGAGTAACAGATGATGAGCACCGAGTGCTACTTAGCAGGGTAAATGCAGATGACACTATTCAAAGGATAAGGTCTTTTTCTGGCAAAACATGCTTACCCTTTCAGAAACATGGATAACATGTTCTCAATAGCTACATATTGACATTCAATAGGGAGTGGAGGCAAGCAGGTGATACTCAAGGTGGGTTTTTCAACAATGCACTGCCTGTGCATGAATCAATTTCCAGGCCTACTCTCTCAGCACACAAGAAACAAAGGAGTGCTCAGTCGATACCTTCTTTGTCTTTGGGTGTACCAACCCCCATTCTGCATGCACCATCCATCCCAAGCCCTATGCAGCAATCTTCAGCTGCTAAAAGAGGAGCATCAGCGCTGGGATCTAAGAGCAAAAGATCAAAATCAGTATGTTGTCATCTTGCAATTAGATTAGTTCTTATTTTTTTGCGATGGATTACTAATTGCAATACCTTCTCTTTTTGCAGGGTCTGAAATCATCACATATCTACGCGACAGAAGTAGCACACAAATTTGCTTATAGCTTTGCACAAGTCCACTTGAAATTTTTTGTTTTGTAAGTTAACCTTATTTGGTTCATTTGCAGGTAATGGACCTGGTGGAGGAGCACCTGTTGATCCGCTCATTGGGAGGAAAGTGTTAACAAGGTGGCCCGAAGATAATAGTTTTTATGAGGCTGTTATAACCGATTATAATCCTGTCCAGGTACTTTTAGATTGATTAATGTCATCTTGTCAGTTGTCAAATCAGTAACATCAAAAGTTCATTTTATGACTTCCGATGCTTCTCAGGGTCTACATGCTCTTGTTTATGACATAAATACAAAAGATGAAACATGGGAGTGGGTCAATCTCAAAGAGGTTTATCTTTATACCAACTTCTGTTTCCTATTTCTGAATGTTCTATTCCTTCTAATTCCTTCGATAAAACCGTACTTTTGGGGCGTAAATATCTAGATGCTCTGAAGTTATTATTGTATAAGTGACCTTTTTTGCCTTGAACTTTTTGCATGGGTATTTCTGCTAATATTTTGGGCTGAGCATTGTATAAGTTCCTGTTTATGAAAGAATTTTGTAAAGTAGCATACTTCATTTTTGTGGTTCTTTTTATGAACTGCATTTCACAAGATGGTGTTTCATTTTTATTTGCAATAATATTGCATCTACTAATTAATCTCACTGAATGATAATTATTTACTTCCATTGTATGTCCCATTTAGGAAAGAAATTGACCGAGCACTCAATAAATGATCTCTCGAAGAATGATTGATGTTTGCTTGTTTGTGTCCCCTACAATCACAAAATCAACATTTAAATTCATTATCCTTCAGTTACTCATTCATCCTTACTCAGAAATGAGACTTATACTTATAATGTTTAGTAGCTCTCATTTTGTTATGAATCCTTTTCATTTAGAAATTCAATGACTCTAGTGTTAATAGGTATCATTTGCTGCATATATAAAAGGATCTTTGCTCATTAAAATCTGTACAGTTGTTTATATAGACTTGTTGACATGCTTTTTCTAGACTATAGCATTTCGGAGAGTCATTTAGGGCATGTTTGTTTCATGAAATCATTTTAATCCAATGTTTTAACCTTAAGTTTTTGGGATGACATTCTATTGTAAATTACCTTCCAAATCGTAGTTTTGATTGTATGTATTTCAGGGAAATGTCTTGCATTGAGATCCAATATCTCCTTGCATTATTAGTCGTTCATCATGCCCCTCTGATTCTTCGTTACCAACTCACCATCTGCATCTCATTCTCCTCCACATTCCATAGCTGGCAAAATACAAAGCCTAAAACTTGTCCAGCCAAACCATAATTTTGATGTTTGGCTCTCTAAATCACAATGTTCCACCTGGACTGCCTCCTATGTATCCCTCCATGTTTATAATACAATTTAATACATTTAAATCATTAGTAGCAACCAAATTATTCTTTGTTTCTCTGCAGCTCCTTCATGCTAATGGTGATCTCATTAGCATGGATACACCAGAAAGAAACGTGATAAAACTTTTGTTGAAGACTTGGAAGTTCTGTCGTTTGACATCCAGAGAGGGTCTTGGAGTTCATTTCGACCTAAAAGAACAAAGATCCTAAATTAGCATTATTTATGTTTTATAAAGAGTTGGTCTTAGACCTTGCACAATCCTTAATTCCATATAACCATTTATTTGCTAGATGAATTAATGCCTAGGAATAGGGCAATATCGTTTGTTTTGTTGACATGCATAAAGCTAATGACTGTACAGAGGATGCTGGTGCCAATATAATTAACAAGCACATGAGTAGTTTGAGTGTATGATCTTCACAATGTTGAAAAGTATAAGCAAAACTTTACAAATGTCGAAGACATTGCTAGTGGATCCAGTGCTGATGTTGGTGGCTTAGAGTATGAATTTGTGGTATTTATCTTCATGAAAATACTGGGTGATGATTATATAAGGAGGAACAGCTAAAGATAATGCTGAAAATAGTAATAAGTGAAAAGGACAGAATCTTCTCCACCAGAAAGCCAAGTTCCTAGTGATGATATACTTAGTGTAATTGAGCTCCAAGATAACATCCTTGGAGTAAAATCCTTTTATAAATCATCACATATATGAAAAATTCACTCAATATCACATTTGCAGGGGTTTGTAGTGAGACTTCCTGTAAATTGAGCTCTGGGAAGATCTGTTTCTGGTAGTCTAGTTTTCATTAAACCAGGATATTATGTTTTGTCCACTGCTTAAATTCTAAAATCTCTCTTTTCAGATGAGACTGCAAGAAATGTTCCATAAGCAATTATATAAATTTGTCTGAGCAATTTTTTGAACAATTCAACAGTTTTTTATTACATGAACTTCATGACTGACATCAAGATATTGTGTGCCAACTGCCAAATGACAGATTTCGCCTGATGACATCCGGTGGGATGGTGATGACACAGGTGCCCACCATAAAGTGGGTCGTGGGCTTCGAAAATCTACTGGAAGGGGTGGAGATAGCCGTGATTTTGCTGGAAGAAGGGGATCAACGAAGAAACATGCTAAGAAGAATCTCCATCCATTGCAAAATGGAATTGCGAACAAGGGTTCTGATGATATTGAGATACTTCAGACCGATGCTTTAATCAAGGAGGTGTGGTCGGAGCTCCGTTTTTAAAATGTATCAAGTGAATGCCATAACTATATATGATTTAAAGTTGTGTTTCGCACCTTTTCTCTTTTGCTTGTTTTGTCTCTTAGGTTGAGAAAGTTTTAAATGCAAGTCACCCGAATGCCATGGAGATAGAGAAAGCAAAGAAATCCCTTAGAGTAAGATCGTTCTCCCATAGACAAGTGCATTTTCTGTTCCTAGATTTTCCAAGATGTCAGGTTGTAATTGATGTGTATTGACATTATGAAGGATCATGAGCAATCTTTGATGGACGCCATTGCAAGGCTTGCAGACGCATCTGACGGTGAAAGTGGTAAATACCAGTAGTCAGTAGTCCCGCCTTTAATTTGTTTTTCGCCCTTTACAGTGGTGATGTTTAAATTATCCTTGCTGTCCTACAAGTATATATGCATGGAAAAAGTAGTGCGCTCTGTAGGCCCAGTTATACAGGTGACATTTAACAAATCGTGCTTCCATATATATGAAGAGGAAGTCATGCTCAGCCGCTTTTTTTTCCTAATAAAACAAATATTGTAGAAGCCATCAAATATAAACAGCTGCCATGCACATCCGAGTAAACTTATTTCTCGTTTATTTAATGTTCCTGGAAGATGGGTCAACTTGGTTACCCTTTTGAGGAGAAACATTTTGACTATTCGAGGTTGTGTTCTAGTTGTTTTTTTTTTTTGAAATTTTGTTGTATTCTAATCCTCCGTAAACAGTCTTTTAGCTTGATTCTTATGGCGAGATCCCGGGTAAATTCTTTTTGGCAAGCGTTTATTCTTTCCTTGGTCATTCCAAGTAAAGCACATAGGCCCAAATCTTGCATCAGTTTCTTGTTCGACTGCAACTAATTTTCTCAGCATGAATGTCCAACTAACTTTTTTAGCATGGCAGATTGCTATTTCGTGACATCGTCAGTTACAGTTTGGATTTGAAACATTTTTATCCTAGTTTGTCAATAACTTAACTATATATTGAATAAATTATTTAATTGTATTTCCATAAATTGCTGATTGCTGACTGCAGCTTTTCTTTCTGCAACAGAAGAGGGCAAGCACCATTCTCATGCACGTTCCACGGACAAAAGAACATCTCCGGACCCCCCTGAGGACCAACGCCCTCCAGAAAACAACCAAGACATGGCTGTTGACAGTGGACAGGAAGCGAACCACGTTACCGAGGCTGAGAGAGTCGCCTCTCCTCATGAGGAAGGCGATGTGGACATATAATCTCAGAAAGAACCTTTAGAAGCAAAACCTGACGTAGAATATTGTATAATCATGTGTCTAACTTATTCCACGACGAAGTAGCTTAGGTAGCAACTCTGTAAAATTATTTGAGGGAAATCTTAGATCATGTGGAGCCTTTTTGAGGCAGGTGTTCGTTGAATGACAACGCTCGACCCCAATAAACCTGCAGAATGCAAACGACGGCAGTAAGCTTGAGATGTCTGAGACGGTGTTACACTTTTTTTTAATGAGATGAGACGTAATGTATCATGGGTATCTCCACATGCTCCCCAATAAAAAAACGTTGTGAATGACGTACCTTTTGGTACGATACGAATATGTCCGCTGCTTTTTTAGAGATAAAGAAGCTCCAGAAAGCAATAAAAAAACAATTATAAAAAGAATTTCCGAATTATGACACTCGAAATCTGGCGGATGTCTTTACCTCAACCGTGCGGGCTGAGTGGTGACTGGAGTCTTGTTCTTTTGTCTAAGTAGCCCTCCTATTTTGGTACGTAAAACAAGATACCAACATAAGTAGACTATAGACATAAGGAGGTTGCACAAGTTAATTCAGTGCGTAGGAACTAGGAAACACTATTGCAGCAAGAAAACGAATTACTAATATTTCTGTGGTCAATCTACGTGAAGTTATGAAGTTTTGGAATGTAGCTTCATAACTTTAATGAACAAAGTAACATCGACAACTAAAAAGTAGTACGCATCTAAATGACTATTTAGTCATTTAAAACGTAAAAGTATGGTAAAGTTTATTCTTAAAAAATTCTGTAACTGGATAAAATCTTCCAAACTATTTCTCTCCTATTTATACTCGGTTTTGGGTGTGCAAACCATTGTTTAACTATAGGATTTAACTTCGGGTGCCTCCCAACCTATTACAAGAGGCCAATAATTTGGGTGTACAAGAGACCAGTATTACACCTTGTTAAGTGCATACCCTTGTTATGACACACCATTTCTTGACCTTGTGCAAAACAAGTTCCAAATCCTCTAATTATCGACGTATACTTGGCTTGTGTTGTAGAACATGACATGCAATATAGATTTGTCATCTAAAGTCTAAACGTCAATGGTTAACGAATATTTCATAAATGTCAACACTTTTTGAGGGTACTGGATGTCTCCTCATACGTCTACCAGTCGTGATACAACGAGCATTGGGCTCACTCTATTTTTGGAAAGCCCTGCACGAGCAACATAACTTGCTAAATAGTAATATAAACGGTAAAACTCATAGTTTACATTACCGTAATATAGTATAAGCCTATTAATTGTTGGAATGAACATTAATTCTAACGAACTTTTGGTCACTTCCTTAGTTCTCCTATTCCTTATAGGAATCACCAAACCAATTGATTTTGGATATGTAGGTAAAACTTACATGGTAGAATAGATCCAATGGTTGGATCGCTCAAACACGAAGGTGCTCATTCTCGTGTCATGATACAATGGGCATTGCGCTCATTCTATTTTTGATAAGACCTGCGGAAGAAACATAAGTTGTTGAAAAATAGTAATATAAATGGTAAATTCATAATACGATGTACATTACCGTAACATAGTATGTGTTGGAATGAACATGATTTTTACAAACTTTTGGTCATTTCATTAGTTATCCTATTCCCTACATGAATCATGAAACCAATTGATTTTGGATGTGTAGTTGAAACTTACATGGTAGATTAACTCCAACGGTTGGATCACTAGACACACGAGGGGGCTCATTCTCCTCAAGATAAGCTTGATGCACATTGTATAGTATCTACCTGTACACATATCTATGCATCTATGAATCTATGTATGTACATACAAATATGTTCACGTAAAGATAAAATACAACTCCAAAAAAGTCAAGCAACTAATGAAGTAATGATGTAGGTGTGCGAGTACAAATGCTTAATGCATATAATAAAAGGATAATGATGACTAAGAAAGTACTTAACTACTTACCACACTTGGGAGATGCAATCTAAAACATTACTATTTTGGTTTATAACAATTGTAAAACCAAGAGATCGTCCTAGGAAAAAACTCATCTTTCAGATGGACTGCTCAATTACAAAAGAAATGAAATCTTACTATTAGAAAATATAAAATCTGAACCACATTAAATACTTAAATCACATTAACAAATAACTTTCCATAATATGTTGGTTTATAAGAGTTTCCAAAAAACTTCAAAGAAAACAACAAAAGCAAGAAGCAACAAGAAACACATTTCTTTAATGAAATTAAAAGCAAGATAAGTATAAATATCAATTGAAAATTGCATATTAGATTCTGAAGGTTCGACCCTTCTCATTACCTCAAACTATGACCCTTCTCGATTTATCACCTTGAACTATGCTCACACACGTTACATAACGAAAATCCATTCTGAAACCAAGTATTAATGTTTATAACTACATAATCAAGACATAAAACTGACTTTAGCCAAACATCAATCTAGAACTGTTCTGATTGCCCTTTTAAGTGGCTTTAAATTTGCAAAGTAATTGCTTGAACTTTTGCAAGATTATTGTTAGAATTGTTCAGCTTTGAGAAGTAATTAATGGGTAAAACTAGCATGGACCATTCAGTCTAGTAGTCATTTGAAATTCGCCATGGTCATCCGAGCCCTCAAAAGCTCTATTTTGGAGGTCTGAAGCCCTCTAATGTATTGCTTGTGCCACTCGATTTGCACATTTCTCCTCTCTCTTTATTTTGACATTTAAATGGTGATCACAGCACATACTTCTACATCCTAATTAGATTTCACAAAGATCTGCTTGATGCATCTCCAAAATTTAGAAAGAGAAAAACAACAACTAACTCGATTAATTATCCTCCAAATTTATGTTCTTTAACACCACTAGCTTATAATTAAGACATGCAATCAAAATCCAGAAGCAAGACATATAATTCAGAAATAGAGCACAAACAAACTATGATCTTTACATCCCCAAAACAATTTCTTCCAATTAGATCCACCATTTCCACATATAGCAAACCAAAAAAACAAGAAAAACGCAATCTTTACAACCCAAAACAGGCAAATGGGAAAAACCAGACAAAACCCACAAACCAAAAGCCCTAAAAGAGAAGGAAAACTACCAGAGGAAGCCTAATTGGGGCTTCATGTGCCAAAGGCGGCAGCTTTGTGCCTCCACCAGATCTCTCTGGTTTTGGAACCCTGGTTTTGGGGTTTGGAAGAGAGATGAGAGAGAGAATCCAAGTGGTATTGGGGAACACTCATGGTGTTTTTGTTTTAATTGATTTTTTACAAAATATTTAGTTTATTAGTATAATTCGTATTAATTTGTTAGCAATCAAAATTAAAGTCGATAAGACCAAAAAAATCCAACAATGGCAACGTCCATTCACATCACACATTAAATCCAACAATTGCAACGTCCATTTACGTTGATAGATGCGGTCTTGAATTCACCTTTTGATTTATTGTCGGATTAGTCGTTAGATTTCATGGTTGTGGTTATTGTTTCACATGATTTTAACGTGTGCTTGATCTTAATTAACTGTCTGTGCACTATATCGACGGTAACGTAACGTCTTTCTGAGTTTGGAATATTTGTCGGCTTGAATGCTTAGTTAGCATGATTCATGGGTGATGAGATAAAGATCGGATATAGGTATACTTATTTATATTTGATTGGCAGATACATATACGAATGGACTTAGATATGAAATATACGTATCATATCCTAAAAAAAGATATAGATACGAAATGGATATTTTTATCAACGAACACAGGCAAAAAAACGATGTACATATACAATACAAAATGAGTATATATCAAGAAAAAATTACTAATTTTAACATATATAGAGAAAATATTATATTAATCATGATGAAAATATGTATATCCGTATCCGTCTAATTTCAAATTTTCATATCCGTATTTGCGAGTAAAAATTTGAAAATCAATAACTGTGTTCGTATCCATATCTGTCGAGATATGGAAAAATAAAATTCATGTCCTTAAAAAAAGAATACAGATACGGACTATCTGCGGATAGTTCATATGAGTACGCACCCTTATTTTATCCATTTCTATATCTATATGATTGATCGTTTTATTTAAACCGTAAGTGCACGATCGCGTTGAAGCGTTGACAAATACGGGTCGTCCACAGAGAGGTGTGTCGACGCTTGGTTTATGCGAAGGCGAGTGGAAAGAAAGGAAAGAAAGATGTATTACACTACACTACACTAATCTAAACTAGTGAACAAGCAAAGCTGAAATGAAATCACTAAACAAACTAAGCTAAACAACTAATGAAGAAGATAACAACACAAGAATGAAAACCCCTAAGGGGTGGAGTGTGTGTGTGTGCACATGAAATAAGTGTGGTGTTGAATGCATACAATAAGCTCAAGTTAGTTAGTGCTTGTTAATGCATAAGAGATACCTAATGACAAAACCTATCATTTACAACACTAACTTATGTGATTAATATGAGCAATGCAAGGTTGTTATTAAGAACATAACAAGCATGGAGTGTACCTAACTATGACAGAAACCATCAAGTAAAGTCCATATTAATTCAAGCAAGCATACTAATATTTCTCACAAATATTTATATCAAGCATTCGTACCATCTACATAACATGTACACACATCTACTCCACCCCCAAAGGGGATGAAACTACTCACACATATTTAAACTAACTACTCTAACAAAATGAAGCATGATACTGAAATTAAACTACACTAATCAAGCAAGAAATATTAAAGAAGCATAAAACAAAACAGACAAGCAAACATCCATATGAAAAGAAATTAAACTAAGAGAGAAACAACACAATTAAAGGGAAAACATCTATTATTAACTCACTCAATACAAGCAGCCCTTCCTCCACCAGAGTTTTGCTTCAAGGCTTCACTCTTAGTAGGGAAGATGGCCACCAAAGAGGGAGAGATGGATTACATGAGAGGAGGGAGAGTTCTATTTATAGCCATAGAAAAAGGTAATCCGGGACAATCCCCCGATGTGGGACTAAACAAATACCAAAAATAGCCTAAACATCATCTAATACACGCGCTCCAGAAGTTTCAACGGATCCGGGAAGATCCGGACCGCCAATTGGCGGTCTACAGGATCCAGATCCGTCTGGTTTTGATGTTGGGTTTTGCTTCATGTGTTTGTTGGTCTTTGATGCATCTACTTTGTTTATTGGAGCTCCGACCCGAATCGAATGGTCAAAATACTCCCTCATGATGGTGTGGAGTTTTCTATTTTGCTCTTAGGTCATTCGGTCTTACGTTCAGGTCATTCTCCCTTGCATCTTAGTCTCCAGGTCTCACAATTAAGTCCTTTTCCCTGCTTTTGGGTCATTTCATGTCTCTTCTCTTCAAACCTCTTTATTTCTGAAATTCAAACATAAAACTCGTCACGTAGCATTGCTTAGGTGTAATATAATGGATATAAGATACAAATAAAAGCATGAAATGATGTCAATAAAATACCCCAACACCTAAGTTTTTGCTAGTCCCGAGCAAAACAAAGAAAGAGAAAAGCAAACGAGAAACAAGAATTCCTAACTCACTTTCGTAGGAATCACGGTTGCACTTAGCACGTGTAACAAGTCGTTAAACCTCCATGTCGCCAAGGAGGAGGAGTGTTGTCTCCTGAGGGTTTTCAGTGGATATACCTACAAAATCCGAACAAGATGCATTATTCAGTCTAGACACTCGACTCGTTGGACATATGTTGTCGATCATTGGACGTGGTAATCCTACAGGCCGACTCTATATAGGTAATCAGTCCACACACCTAATCTAATGAACCATTTGTGCAAGTTAAATAAGGAATTAAGTGAAAGACATGGACAACCTCAACATCCTCAAGTGATACAAAGTGTAAAGTCCATTACGATTCTTATTTGCATATTTTTTTCCTTTTTGTTTCTTTTCTCATTTTTTTCTTTTCTTTTTATTAGTTTGAGCTTCATTCTCCCAGGGTCAGGTTTCGTGCATCATTGCCCATGAGGACTTACACTATCACGTACACATTTCCCCAAATCTCTACATAGGGCAATCCCTATCACCCGTGTAACGAGAGTTCGGTCGGCGCATCCCAAGTCAGATGACTCAAAAGCACCAGGCACAAAGTCCCATCATACCTACTTTCCTGAGTGATAGGAGCCATGCAAGAAGAGAGAACACCTACTCACCTATTTCTTATCTACACATGAACCAAAACCCCTACACTTAATGTCTCACAACAAGATTTAAAGGGTCCTTGACAACAACAAACTTCCTTAAGTTAACAGACATGAATTATTGACTCATTAGGTTCAGGGTGGACTTCTTTAAATGTTTGAGCACTGAAACCCTATGATTACTCACCCCCAAGGGAAAACTGTGGTGCATCCTAACGACTAGATAAGTCCTAAAGCCACTGTACTAGATATCCTAATGCATCAAGTTCAAGACAATTTTGGGAGCTTTCTTTTTACTTTGCCTCTCAACGGTTTTGCACATGCTAAACACACGCAAAACCCACAAAACATTTTATTTCGCAAACACATGAATATTTTGAAAGAAATGTGGAAAATTTAAAACACTAGGCAAACAAAAGAAGACAAGTCACCCAAGGATCATGGCAAGCAGATATATCGATATTAAATGCAGCACACTAACATGACCCTAACAATGCACACAAAAGAAAACAAAAATCAAAGGAAAAGACTCGACTATGTACACACGTAAAACACCCCCCCACACCTACTTCATGCATTGTCCTCAATGAATGCAAGCAAGATACTACATGGATGTATGCATGAAACAGAAGAGATCTCACCAACATGAAGTACAAAGGGAAGTTCAAGGTCATGTTCATGGACACAAACCCGAATTTCCTCAAAACATGTGAGATACTTAAAAAGGGAGATAAAATACGTGAAAGAAATAGGACCCAAATACACAAAGGTTGGAGCCCACAACAAACGATGCTCACTGAACGAGTCTTTTCTCTTTTTTTCTCTTTTTTTTATATATACAAACATGAAAGCTCAACCACTCATGCAGGAGCATGAATGGTTGAGTGCGAGAGAGGTTCATGAAGGAACATGACCTCCTCGACTTCGGCTGGTGCCCCCTGAAAGTAGGGTTTGAGGCGTTGTCCATTAACTTTGAACACGCCCCCATTCCCTGGGTTCAAGATGTCAACCACTCCATGAGGATAGACGGTTTGGACAATAAAAGGACCAGACCAGTGGCTGCGGAGCTTACCCGCAAACAGATGAAGCCGGGAATTGTAGAGCAACACCTTCTGCCCGGCCGTAAACACCTTTCGCATAATCATGCGATCGTGAAACATCTTGGCTCGGGACTTATGAATTTTGGCATTCTCGTACGCATCATTGCGTAGCTCTTCCAATTCCACAATGTCGAGCTTACGTTGTACTCTTGCTTGATCAATATCCATATTCAGGTTCTTGATCGCCGAGAAAGCACGATGCTCAAGCTCGACGGGTAGGTGGCAAGCATTGCCGTACGCTACCCGATATGGGGACATACCCAAATTGGTCTTGTACGCGGTGCGGAAGGCCCACAAAGCGTCATTCAACTTAGTAGACCAATCATTCCTCAAGGAACTAACCGTCTTCTCAAGAATTTGCTTTAATTGACGATTAGAGATTTCGACCTGCCCACTAGTTTGCGGATGGTATGGGGTCGCAAGCTTGTGGGTGATCGAATATTTTCTCATAAGCGCTTCAAAGGAGCGATTACAGAAGTGGGTACCCCTATCGCTGATTATGTTACGAGGAGTACCAAATCGTGCAAAAATGTCCCTCAAGAATTTGGTGACCACCTTGTTGTCATTGGTCTTTGTGGGTATAGCCTCAACCCACTTAGACACATAGTCAACGGCCACAAGAATGTAAACATTCCCGAACGAGTTCGGGAAGGGACCCATGAAATCGATGCCCCATACATCGAAGATGTCGACAACAAGGACACTTTGCAAAGGCATCATGTCACGTCGACCAATCCTGCCAAGGCGCTGACACCTATCACATTGCTTACAAATGTCGTAAGCTTCCTTGAAAAGAGAGGGTCGGTAGAATCCAGATTGGAGCACCTTGGCAGCAGTTTTCTTTGCTCCAAAGTGTCCTCCACATGCCTTGGAGTGGCAAAAATGGAGCACACTTTGAAACTCGGTATCTGGGACGTACCGCCTGAAAATTTGGTCGGAGCAGTATTTGAATAGGTAGGGGTCGTCCCAGTGGAAGAATCTGACATAAGATCTAAATTTGGTTTGGTCAGATTTTGACCAACCCAGAGGAAGTTGCTCGGTCACGAGGTAGTTCACGATGTCATCAAACCAAGGGTTATCTTCGATCGCGAACAACTGCTCGTCAGGAAATTTGTCATGAATAATTTGGTCCTGTGGGTTGGTCGTCTCAGACGAGACAGGTGGTCATCTACAACATTCTCACACCCTTTTTTGTACCGAATCTCGAGATCGAATTCTTGTAACAACAAGATCCATCTCAAGAGTCGGGATTTTGCATCTTTCTTCGCCATGAGGTGCTTGATGGCTGTGTGATCAGAATAGATAATCATGTGGGAGCCAATCAAGTACGATCGGAATTTCTCCAAAGCAAATATGATCGATAAGAACTCCTTCTCGGTCATAGTGTAGTTCAATCGGGCATCATTGAGAGTTCTACTGGCGTAGTAGATCACATGAGGCAATTTGTCCAATCGTTGCCCAAGCACTGCTCCCACAGCGAAGTCAGATGCATCACACATTAACTCAAAGGGTTCAATCCACACCGGTGCCTTAATAATGGGAGTTGAAGTCAACTCTTTCTTCAAGGTCAAAAAGGCATGGTGGCAATCCTGTGTGAACTCAAAAATGACATCCCTAGCGAACAAGGCGGTGAGAGGTCGAGCAATTTTGCTAAAATCCCGAATGAACCGCCGATAGAATCCAGCATGCCCCAAAAAGGCGTGGATATCCTTCACATTACGTGGCGGTAGGAGATTAGCAAATGATACCCACTTTGGCGGGATCGACCTCAATTCCCCTACTTGAGACCACATGTCCAAGTACAATCCCTCGCTTCACCATGAAGTGACATTTCTCCCAATTGAGAGCGAGGTTCTTCTCACGGCATCACTTGAGGACAAGGCTCAAGTGATGAAGGCACTCATCAAAGGAAGCGCCAAATATGGAAAAGTGGTCCATGAAGATCTCAAGGAAACGCTCAACTATATCGAAGAAGATGTTGATCATACACCTTTGAAACGTTACCGGCGCATTACATAACCCAAAGGGCATGCTACGGTAGGCAACGTGCCAAAGGGACAAGTAAATGTGGTTTTCTCTTAATCCTCGGGGGGCGATGGGAATTTGGTTGTAACCGGAGTATCCATCAAGAAAACAATAATACTCATGTCCGGCCAACCTTTCCAACATCTGATCAATGAATGGCAACGGGAAATGATCTTTCCGCGTTGCCGCATTGAGCTTGCGATAATCAACGCAAACTCGCCAGTCAGTTTGCAGGCGTGTCGGGATAAACTCATTATGCTCATTCTCCACAACCGTCACGCCTGACTTCTTGGGAACCACATGGACAGGACTCACCCACAAACTATCAGAGATAGGATAGATTATGCCATGATCCAAGCACTTAAGAACCTCCTTTCGGACGGCTTCTTTCAGTACCGGATTCAATCTCCGTTGTGGGTCCCTGCGGGGCCTAGAATCCTCTTCCATGTGGATCCGATGCTGAACAATACCAGGGCTAATTCCCTTGATATCCTTCAAGGACCACTCGATCGACTCTTTGTTTTCAAAGAGTACTCTTTTGAGGGCAACCTCTTGATCTTGTGCAAGATCAGAAGTAATAATGAGTGGCAAAGTCTTATTATCCCCTAAAAAGATGTGCTTTAGGTTATCGGGGAGCGGTTTAAGCTCGACCAGAGGTGGGTCATTGTCGGATTCAGAGTTACTTTCAAGTGGGTCAAGGGCCACGGGGTAAGAGGAGCAAGCACCTAGATGTGCCTCCTCGTCCCGAGAAATGCTGGAGGATTCCTCAAGATTCTCTTCACTCACACCCTGGTCATTAGGCACCTCAATAATATGTCGATGTGAGTTGAACATGCCTAATGACTCGGGCTCATCCGTGTCCTTGATGAAATTGGGTCCAACACTGTCGTCGAAGAGCCCGGGTTGCTTACCAAGAGTGAAGATGTTGAAATCCGCCGCGAGGTTTCCAAAAGACAACCTCATCAAACCATTGCGACAATTGATCAAAGCATTAGATGTCGCAAGAAATGGCCTCCCAAGGATCACATGAATTTGTCCTCGTGGGTTGGACACGGGTTCAGTATCCAAGATGATGAAATCAACTGGAAATACGAACTCAACCACTTTGATAAGGACATCCTCCACACTCCCTCGTGGAATCTTGACGGATCTGTCAGCCAACTAGAGGGTTGTCCTCGTTGGTTTAAGATCGCCTATTCCAAGGTTGACATAGACAGAGTAAGGCAGAAGATTCACAGATGCCCCCAAATCCAATAGAGCTTGAGAGATTGTCACATTCCCAATCATGCAAGAGACAGTTGGACAACCTGGGTCCTTGTACTTGACATTCATGGGTTGTGTCAATATTGAGCTCACATTGGCGGCCAAAAAGGCCTTTTTGGGAACATTTGTTTTTCTCTTAGTGGTGCAAAGGTCCTTGAGGAACTTTGCATATGGTGGCATTTGTTGAACAACGTCCAACAACGGGATGTTTACCTTGACTTGCCTAAGTACCTCAACGATCTTGTCCCAATGCTCATCACATTTTTTAGTCAACCTATGAGGGAATGGTGTCTTGGGGACATAAGAATCACGAGGAGGAGTATCAGAATTAGGTTCCTTGACAGGCTCAAGACTCTCCTCGGAAGTCTCGCCAACCGGGTTGGCTTCAGGCATTTCCACATTGTTGTCGACAACCCTTCCCGATCTCAAGGTATGGACAACATTGGCATGTTGGGAAGGGTCACTTTCAACATCGTGTACATTCTGCCTCGCATGAGCAGGTTGACCCCTGAGATTTACCACAGGTTGACTCGGGAACTGACCCTTCTCGCTTTCATAGAATTGATGAGCCAACTGGCTAACTTGCATTTCCAAAGCCTTGACTGTACTTTGCAACGCTTGAAGGGTCGGATCACAAGAAGGGTCCTTGGGGTCAACCCGCTGGGGTGGTGGAGTCTGGTTGGAATAACCCGACGATGAGGCATGAGCAGGATGGTAATTATGGTGCTGAGACCTTTGATGTGGGGGTTGGTAGGTCACCGATGGGCGTGAAGGTTGATAAGGTGGAGGTTGAGGTTGAGCGTGCGAGCTCTGACCGTGACCCCCACTAGGCCCCCAAGAGAAGTTAGGATGGTTACGCCATCCCAGGTTGTAGGAGTGAGTGTACGGGTCGTTACGGGGCCTCTGTTGATACATCACATTTGCATGCTCAGTATCCCTTGGAGCATAGGCGCACTCCAAGTCATCATGGCCCGTAAGTCCACACCTACTACACCCAGGAGTAGTGACCTGAGCTACAGGAGCTCGATCCAACTCTAAACTCTCAATCCTACGCATGAGAGCAACCAATTTCGCTTTGGAGATCTTTGATTAGCTTTCTAGCATTCTTATTTTTATCACAAATGATCTCATATTGTTTGGCTAAGTCATGAAATGCATTTTGAAGCTCATCATGTGTATAGGTTTCTTCATTAACACTAGAATGTGAGTTATCACTATAATATGACTTAGTTGAGCATGAATTACTAGAACAAGAGTTAGATTCTACCTCACTTTGATCATCTTCAATAGCCATGAAGCATGAGTGAGCCACCTCTCTTCTACTTTGCAAGGAAGACGACGACGATGATGGTGATGAAGAATCATCCCATGTAGCATTGTGTGCTTCCTCCTTCCTTTCTCTTCTCTTGCTTTTTTCCTTCTCTCTTCTCCTCTCCCGTCTCTCCTTTTTCTTCTCCCCTTCTCTTCTCTCATTTTCACTCTCTTCAATTTGGCTTTGGAGATCTTTGATTAGCTTTCTAGCATTCTTATTTTTATCACAAATGATCTCATATTGTTTAACTAAGTCATGAAATGCATTTTGAAGCTCATCATGTGTATAGGTTTCTTCATTAACACTAGAATGTGAGTTATCACTATAATATGACTTAGTTGAGCATGAATTACTAGAACAAGAGTTAGATTCTACCTCACTTTGATCATCTTCAATAGCCATGAAGCATGAGTGAGCCACCTCTCTTCTACTTTGCAAGGAAGACGACGACGATGATGGTGATGAAGAATCATCCCATGTAGCATTGTGTGCTTCCTCCTTCCTTTCTCTTCTCTTGCTTTTTTCCTTCTCTCTTCTCCTCTCCCGTCTCTCCTTTTTCTTCTCCCCTTCTCTTCTCTCATTTTCACTCTCTTCCTTCTCCTTCTTCTTTTCTCTCTTTTCACTTCTTCTACCTCTTCTTTCATTCTTTTCTTCTTTATCCTTCTTGAGGTATTTGAAGAAGTCTTTGGCTAGGACTTCAATGTCCTCATCTTCTACACTCATCCTTGGTTGGTCAATATTTTCATGTAATCTCAAGGTTGGTTTGTTCTTGGAGGTTTCCTTCTCCTTTCGATGGTTAATTTGGAGCTCATAAGCCAAGAGATTTCCAATTAACTCCTCCATCTTGAGTTGGGAAAGGTCGTGTGCTTCTTCAATTGCGACCACCTTATCTTCCCAATCGTGACTTAGCGACCGGAGGAATTTCCTTGTCATCTCTCCATTTAATTTTCTTCCAAGAACCAAAAGAGAGTTAGTGATATCGGTGAAGCGAGTGTTCATTTCGCTTATGTTTTCACCGATTTGCATAGAAAATATTTCATATTTATGCATGAGGAGACTAATGCGGGTTTCCTTAGTTTTGCTATCCCCCTCATGATGCATTTGCAATCTATGCGATATTTCATATGCACTATCACAACCCCTAATCCTATTATATTCACCCTCATAAAGGCCACAATACAAGATGTTCATTATTTTTGAGTTCATCTCAATTTCTTTCATTTTGGGCCTAGTAAGTGAATCTAATTCATCTTTATTTGGGGGTGTGTATGGATTTTGAAGAAAACATCTAATACGTTAGGTCATTTGAAATCCAGAATATTTTCATCATATTCTTCCAATAATCATAATTTGACCCATTTAGCAAAGGAGGTCTAGTAGTGCATAATCCTTCTATGTGATTAGATAATGTTGAAGTCGTGCTAAAAATACGATTAAGTAATGAATTTAGCTCACAAGACTCTGATACCAAATGTAGGATCATGAGGGTCTACAATACTAATCACTTTTACCGTAATTACCTACTCGTTTAACTATCAAAGATATGTACAGCGGAATTTAAACTAAACAAGCAAGTAAATGGAAGATAATGCAAACCATGATGGACACGAGGTTTTTACAGAGGTTCGGTCACCGCCTACGTCCTCTCTTGCAAGCTCCGCTCGACACTTCGAGCTTCGTTCACGACTTCACTATCCACTCCCCATTCCGGGCCCGGAGAGAACGCCTTTTACAAAACAAGCACCGCAAACACCCTCGCTCGCTTGACTTTCTTCTCTCACAATCCGAAAGGAACACTTCGGGCTTTCACCGAAGTCCTTGCTTCTTCACAAACGAAAACTTTAGTGGAACACACTCTCTAACTTGAGCACACTTAGCTTATGATGTGAAATTCATGCTAAGGTGTGGAAGTGTAGGCTTGGAGTGTTGGATTGGGGAAATTTGAGCTTGGGAGTTTCTCTCTAATGTATTGGACAAGTAGTAGTGGGAGAGTTGTGTTAAAATGTGTTTTACAACTCTTTATATAGGCATTAGAGAGAATAGATCCGTTGGAGTTGATTGAGTGAGTGTTGGTGTAGGATACACAAAACATAAACTCGCAGGACCCAATTCTGAGGTAATTCGGTCGACTGAATCGGGATGAACGGTCGACCATTAGGCAGTTTTGAACACTGTTCGGTCGACCGGTTAGGTAAAGGTTGATTGCCCAATGCTAAGACTCTGGTACAGTTAAGTGATCGGTCGAACACCGAATAGGGTTCGGTCGACCGATTTGCATCAGGCACTATGGGGTTGACAAGCAATGATCTATTCGGTCGACCGAGCCAAGGTCTAGCGGTCGAACGATTTCCTCTAGGAGATTTGGGTTTGTCAAGAGACGGGCATTCGGTCGACCGATACATGAAAACGTATATGGGGTATTTTTGGTTTAATACGAATACGACTGTTGGGTATATACGACAAAAGTAATGGTCGGAAAAATAAGTTCACACGGTCGACTGAAAGTGTATACACGGTCGACCGAAACCGGGCAGTGAAAACACAATCATGATAATTGATCATCCGGTCGACCGAAAGTGGGCAGACAGTTTGGGTTCAGGTTTAGTGTTTTCCGGTCTAAGTTTGGGTAATCTATTGAAGTCCAAATTATGTGAAATTTCGTGTGTGTCACTTCTATAGGGAACCTAGTGTGTGTTTGAGTTGATTGTAGCTCAAGTATGCTCAATTTACACAAGTTCCTAAGACTCAAAGAAAATACAAAATACATGTCTTCAAAAGAGCTTGATTACATGTCTTGACTTGATTTTCCTTTCTTCCTTGAGTCTTGATCACCTGTAGAGGTTAGCACAAAGCAATATATATGCAATGCAATATGTGTGCTACTCTACATGATTATAATTAAGATTAGGTTGATTAAATCATCAAAATATAGATTAAGGCCAAAAAGCCAACAACATATTCATCAATTAAATCTTCATTGCACATACATGGGGTAAAAAATAATTTGCTGACGGATACATGGTAGAAAAAGCATTAGTAACTTCATGAAAATGTTGTAGGCAGAGTCACACACAACCTTTACATTTTCCCACTCTTGTTCAGAAGGTTCTTGAGTGTAAGAACTATTAGTTTGTTGCCCTTAATCTGTTTTGATGATTTAATCAACCTCCGTTAATTGTAATCATGTAGAGTATCACACATATTACATTGCATATATATTGCTTTGCGCTAACTTCTACAGGTGATCAAGACTCAAGAAAGAAAGGAAATCAAATCAAGACATGTAATCAAGCTCATTTGAAGACATGTAATTTGTATTTCTTTGAGTCTTAGGAACATTGTGTAAATTGACCATACTTGAGCTAAAACTTACTCAAAAACACACCTGGTTTCCTATAGAAGTCACACACAAAATTTCACACAATTTGGACTTCAATAGATCACCCAAACTTAGACCGGAAAACACCAAACCTTAACCTGAACTGTCTGCCCACATTCGGTCGACCGAGTGATCATATATATTGTTAGTGTTTTACTGTCCAATTTCGGTCGACCGTCCAAACCATTTTCGGTCGACCGAGTTAACATATTTTTCCGACCATTTGTTTTGTCGTTTATACCCAATGGTCGTATTCGTATTATTTCTAAATACCCCAAATACATTTAGTGTATCGGTCGACCGAGGACCTTGTTTGGTCGACCGAACTAAGACGTCTTGACAAACCCAGAATGCATGTTAAAATTCGGTCGACCGTGGACCTTGTTTCGGTCGACCGAATATGATCTCGATTGTCAACCTCGTAGAGCGAGTTATAAATCGATCGACCGAACCTATCTCGGTGTTCGATCGATAACTTAAGTGTACCTAGAATATAGCCTTGGCCAGTCGACCGTTCATTTACTGGTCGACCGAACCGTGTCCCAAACTGCCCAACGGTCGACCGAACTTACCGATCCGGTCGACCGAACTGATGCAGAAATGCATACTGCAAGTTTTTGTTTTGTGTATCTTTCACAATCTTTTACCAAACCTGTCCCAACGACTATAATTCACTTAGAACTTATAAATAAGTGTTCATTTGACACAATTACACATCTCTTACACTTCCATTTGTCAAATACACCTAAGAGAAACTCCCAAGTCTCACATACCCCAAATCCTACTCTCCAAGCTCAAACTTCCACATCTTAGCATCAATTCCACATCCTAAGCTAAGTGTGCTCAAGTTAGAGAGTGTGTTCCACTCAAGATCTTAGTTGTAAAGAAGCAAGGACTTCGGTGAAAGGCCAAAGTGTTCCTCTCGGATTGTTAGAGAAGAAAGTCAAGCTCACAAGGGTATTCGTGGAGCTTGTTTTGTAAAAGGCTTAATCTCAACCCAGAACGAGGTTGATGGTGAAGACGTGAGCGGAGCTCGAGGGAGATCGAGCGGAGCTTGCAAGAGAGGAAGTAGAAGGGAGGCCGAACATCTATAAAAATCCAGTGTCATCATTGTGGTTTGCTTTGCTTACTTGTATTTGTTTAAATTCCACTGTGCATATCTTGATTGATTAAACAAGTAGGTAATTAGCTTAAAAGTGATTAGAATTAGAGACCATCACGATCCTACAAGAACTATCAATACAGCTCATACGATTGAAATCATTTTTAAACTGCAAAGTTGTTTGAAGCATTAGAAAGTAGAGTTCCACTTGGTTGGCACATCTAACACTAGTGACCTATTTGGAGCTTTTACTTGATTTGCTGCTTCTAAAAAAAATTCCCTTCTAAATGTAGATGACTTCACATATTTAACACTACCACAAACCTTTGCTATTACTCCTGCAATGATTTCAATCCCATCTTGGACAACTAGGTTAACGATATGGGCTGAACATCTGACATGAAACAACCCATTTTGAAGAAGATCACCTAAACCAAACTGTGGAACCAGATCTCTTACAAGAGCATCATTTGTTGCACAATTATCTAAGACAAGACACATTACTTTCTTGTCGATGTTCCACTTGTACAACTTCTCTAAAATACACTTAGAAAGAGCAATTTTTGTATGTTTGCCTTTAATTACGGAAAAATTAAGTATTCTCTTCTATAAAGTCCAATCATTATCAACAAAATACCCTGTAATACACATATACCCCTTATTTTGGTTTAAGGTCCACATATCACTTCTCAAACTAATACGACATTGAAGCCCATCTAAATGCTTGTACAACGTATCCTTTTCTTCCATGGAGAAATTCCACACAATCTTTCTTTATTGTTGTACGAGAAATCATTCTGAATCCAGGTAGAAGATGACTAACAAACTTTCGAAAGCCTACATGATCCACAATTGAGAATGAGTACTTATGCAACATAATCATTAGGGCAAGATCCTTCCTACTAGTCATCTGATCAAACTTGTGATACTTAACATCTACAAATTCATCTAAGCTCTTTTCACCCACATTCAGTACTAATTGTCCACTTCCAATACGACCCTTACCCTTGGTAGGGTGTTTTCTTAGATGAGTCCACAAATGTGTTGTTCCATCACTATTTTTGGCAGTCAAGGTTTTAGAACAATGATTACACTTGGATCTTTTATTTCCATTTTCATCACTATAACTACTGAAATCTTTTTAAATTTCAGAATTCGAACGACTTGTTCTTTTTTCTGAATTTGAAGCTACGGGTGTTCCATTTTCATCCATTCCTACAATTTCAAACATTACTACAAGATAAAATTAAATGTATTAAGGGTAAAAACTCACATTTGCATAAAAATCTGAATATTAACAAACCAAGAACCGAAAAGAGGATACCATAAAACTAAAATCTAAGCAAACGAACTCAAAAAACGAAACACAAAACTGAAAATCACACACACTCTCCAGAACACATTGAACAATCAAAATCCCAACCAAGCATGTTAGGACCACAACTTATTCATCATGTTAGGAATCAAAGTATCAAATATATCAGCATCATTTTAGATATATGTCTCAAAATTGCGAAGATGATGCTGGTTTTAGGAAGAATAAGAATTGAGATATCACATTCACTTTGCAGACATTTCTTTTCACAAATACACACAACACATTTATAATGAAAATGCAACAACAAGACTTTTTCCCTTTAAATACATCTCCAAACTTTAACTTATTCATCATGTTAGGACCACAACTTTGACAAATAAAAGAAAATACATAACGATGGAGCTCACCAGCCAGGAACCAATCAAAGTATCAAACATATCAGCAAACCAGGGAGGGAAAAGAGCTTAGATCCTAATAAAAACAAAAATCCAAATCAAAACAATAAAAGATGGAGCTCACCAGCCAGGAAGGGAAGCATAGACCAGGGAGCAGTTGCTTGGTGGTGGAAGATGCGACGAGACTCACTAAACAAGGAGGCAGGGTATTCTGCGGAGGAGAGGTTACGACGACGAGGAGGCGACAATGAGGAGGCGAGGAGGAGACACAGGCGATGGGACTCCGGTGGAAGAGGTTTGGGAGTCGGAGGGTAAGGGACCTAAGGTTAGATTTGGACTTTCTTATTTCTCTTTTGCATATTTAGTTATTAAGTCTTTAATATATATATAATATTGTTAACGAGTTAACAGGTATACGAGTACGGGTAATGCACATACATGTACCCGGCCCATTTATCTAGCGAGTAAACGGGTACGGGTTAACAGGTACAATTTTTTAAACGGGTATGAAATTTTGTACCCATACCCATACGAGTCGGGTAGGCGGGTATACGGGTATTACCCACCCCGTTTACAACCCTACCAAGTTGGGAGCACAGAAGTTGCATGCAACACCTCTACAAGAATTTCAAAAGAAAATTTCCTAAAGCAATGTTACAGTCACATCTGTGGAGTGTAGTGATGGCGTACATACTCGAGGACCACAACAAATTCATGATTGAGTTGTAGTTTATTAGCCAACAAGCATACAAGTGGATCCTAATGGTAGATCGAGTATAAGGATAAAGTGTGGTCTAGAAGTCATTTTTATGTAAATGCAAAGTGTCCTTTCATCACGAACAACTGTAGGGAGTCATATAACGCGTATATCAATGAAGTAAGGCATCTACCGGTGGTGAGTATGGTGGACCTACTAAGACAGAAGTACATGAATACCATATTTACAAGACAAACAAACTCATGACAGTGGATAGGGAATTTGGTACCATTTGCTAAGAAATGGTTGGGAAGCATGACCAGAGAGATAGGTGGTTATAATGTAGTCCGAGTGACCGACCACATGGCAGAAGTTTCATCTCGTACGGAGAGAGGTGTACAGTAGACTTGGGAGAAAAATCTTGTAGTTGCAGAATTTGGGACATTACTGGACTTCCATGCAGGCATGCCTGTGCACTAATTGGATCTCTCAGAGGAGCGGTGTGGGAGGACTATGTGGCAGAGTGGTACTACGTCTCTAAGTACAAAAGAGCTTATGCTCAGAATATTAGTCCAATGCATGATAAAGATTCTTGGGTGTTAGTAGGGGAAGAAATGAAAATGGACCCTCCCACAACAAAAGGAAAAGCCGATCACCCAAAATTGAAAAGAACTAGAGCGACTAATGAACCAACCAACATACATAAGTGGCACAAATGCAAAAACTGCAGCATGTTGGGCCACCAAGCAAGAAAGTGTAGGGAACCGACATTCAACCAGAATACTCCACAATAGAGGTCTTAACTCTACAAACTTTACTTTCTCCAATAATTCTATCTTCAATCATGCTACTGAAGTTATAACTTTTTGTTATCTTTAATATTCTAATATTATCATAATCCACAACAACTGCTGCGGAGTCGACTATAGTTGGTCTGAGGCCGACAAATTCACAAATCAACTTCGCAATGGTATGGCCGATGATGATCTTGTTAGGACAAGTAAGCACTGCCACTTGAGTTTGAAGCATTTGTCTAGGAAGTTGTAGGTCTTTTGTGGATGTAAGGATTCAGTTTGAATGAGCTATCAATGTCGAATTGCTGGAACTTTATTTACACATGCTAATGTTAACATTTGGATGCTCATTGAAGCTTGGCTTCTATCTTTAATTTATTAGTCCTTCTCATTTAAATTGTGTTTGGTGTATGAATGTCATGTAATTTGTTGGTTTCAGTTTGGATGCATGATTGACTATCATTGTCGAATGAATGTATTTTTTTGAGTAGGCGAATGTTAATGTTAACATTTGGATGCTCAGAACATGCTTGTATGATGGCATAAAAAGTATTGTGGAATGGTTGCTATTTTTTAAGGTGTTGGATTGGATAAATCACTCTTAGCAAGTGAACAATAATAATGAAAGGAATGTATTCTAAAAGTTTACTTTTATATGTCAATTATTATGAATTGGATGTGCAAACATTTTGTTCCTTGATTATGGTATTCGTCTTTTGGAAGTGTTAAGGAAGAGGCGTTTGGTCCTTAACTGTAGAGCTCTAAAAGATAATGGTTTACATAAATCAAAATTTATTCACAATCATGGTAATTAACATGGAACATTAATCATCGAGATAAGATTGTCGTGTTGGTCATCGATTGTTGTAGCTCTACAAATAATTGACAACACGAGTATATAAAAGAGGAAAAGATTACTTTTATATATTGAATAGACATAACAAGTAAAACATTATGGAATTGTGTTTTGTGTCATTAATGTTTTACTGTGTCTTGGATCCTTAGATACGAGACTTGTATCTTTTCACTCAAGAAGTGCTTAATTTGATTATTGTCAAAAGCTATCAATGAATATATTGATAAAGACAATAGTTGGTTGAACATGACTTGTGCTGGAAAAGATAGCTAGTCAAACGATTATCCTTGCCCCTCTTAATTGAGTGATGATATTAGTGGGCCCTTGATAGAGCAAAATTATAATGTGCACAATGTAACTTGAGTTAAGTTACATAGTTATAATTAGCTTAAAGAGATCAAGAAATGAATATAATACAATGGTGACACATTTCTACTTTGTATATATTCTTAATATCATGAGGCAAGAGACAGACACAAGTGGTGCACTTACATCACTAAATGGATCATGTTTAGTTCGATTGGAACAAAGACATCTATGCTAATTGAGTAACTATAATGTGTAGCTAGATACCGCTTATAGTTTGAGATAGTTATAGTTAGCTTAAGAGATCAAGAAATGAATATAATACAAATGTGACACATTTCTATTTTGTATATATTCTTAATATCATGAGGCAAGGGACGGACACAAGTGATGCACTTACATTACTAAATGGACCGTGTTTAGTTCGAGTGGAACAAAGACATTTATGCTAATTGGGTAACTATAATGTGTAGCTAGATACCGTTTATAGTTTGAGATATTAAGTGTTTAATATCGCTGTCAATTTGGCTTAGATCCTCCTATCGGTCACACCACAAAACTGGGAAACAAGAAGCTTGATTTTGAGTTCATATGATGAGTCGGGTTTCATGTGAAAAAGGGACACATGTGGTGAATGAATAAAATCAATATGTCATAAGAATTGACATAATTAGAATCATAATAAATTCATATGAGGTGTGTATATTATGGGGTGTAATAATTTAATATTACATAAGATAATATATTACATAAGATATGAATTTTCTAAAAACCCCGAAAGATCAAATTTTGTTAGAAATAAATCCAAAATTTGACAAAGGCAAAATCGGGATCAAACACGGTGAACCGTTTAGGGTTCGGTCGACCAAGTTGTCTTCGGAACGGTCAACCGAACGGGGAACGGGTAAACACAATTGGTTGACCAAAATTGTCTAGAATGCCTCTACAAATGGGTTCGGTCAACCGAGAGAAAATATCTTGGGATATTTTTGGTAGACCGAAGGTGACATGCTCGTCCGATGAATATTCGCCAGGAGAAATTTTGGTGGGTCAACGGTCGACCGGAGCAAGAAGCGGATCGTCCGAATTTTTCCAGAGAGTTTTTCTCATGCATATTCGGTCGACCGTCTAGCTCACGGTTCACCGAACATGTGTTAAAACCGAAGGGTTTGGTTAACCGAGAAGAATTCTCGGTCAACCGAAAAACACGATTTTTGCCTGAACTATTAAGAGAATAATTAGATCATGGGTTGGATTAATTCCAGATTTAATTAAACGTTTTTTAGGATTCTTATGTGGCAATTTGAGATTAATTTTAGTAGAGAATAAACAAGAGATCATGACTAAAGAATAGTTCTTGATAAGGATGTTTTGGGAGCCTATAAAAGGATCCCTCATCCTGCTTGTTTATGTTAATGCAAAAAACAAATAACTCATTAATCTCTCCCTTAATCACCACGTAAATCTCTTAATTGTTTTTAAGTTTTGGAGATAGAAATCTCAGGAGCTTAAAGAGGGGTTATTAGTTAGATTCTAAGCCTAATTAGAGATTGATTGACTAGCTCATTTCTCTCTAATCTTGTTTAGAGGAACACTTGAAGGCGAATCGGCGAGCGATTCGAGCAACGGAACTCCGAATCTTCTGAAAGGTTTTAGAGAACATTTGGGTATGATCCACTATTCTTTGTTTATTTTAATATGTATAGGAATGTATGATATTAGAATAAACAAATACATGTACGTAAAATCAATGAAAATATGAAATCAATCTTGTATGTTTGTATTAAAATTTTAAAATATATACATACATAGGGACACGAAATCCTACAAATAATGGAATCAGATGAATCATGAAGAAATTGAATTCACTTTTTTGTTTTATGTGTAGTTTACTTGATTATCCTAGGTTAATGTCATAGACTACATCTCCATCTTCTTATGTTAATATCAATTTTTAGTCTTACCAAAGCTTGGAGCATTTCGGGAGGTTTTGTGCAAGAATTTATATGTTGAAGATTTTAACATGTCTTGAATTCAGGTTTATGCTGTGACATTTAGTGGCATTTGTGTTGCGACATTTACACCAACAACCTAAAATAAAAATAAACATAACTAGATAAAGAACTATATGGCATTAATAATGGGGAATAACATAACAGAATCCCAAACATTCAACTGAAGCGAACTACAAGTGAAGCAAACATAAACAACAACTAAAGCCAACTACAATTTTGTCACAAACATCAAACGACCACATCCAAAATACAACAAGAACTTTAAGAAAACAAAGACAAACACAAAAGACAACACAATCATCAAAATATGCACCTTCTCCACAATGGGCTTCAAGTCCTCGACACCCTTCTTAAGCTCTTTGAGCATCTCCTGCATTTCATCAACATGAACGACAACCTCCACAAGCTGATCCAAACAATACTCTATATTTCGTTCAGTCCGGGCAAAGTTCTTCACCATGACCTTCCAAAACTCGTCCAAATTGGTCAGAATGTTAGTAACAGAGTAGTCATGCTCCTCCTCAAACCATTGGAACAAGTTGCAGTGCTCGACAGCCTACACACAAAAAAACTTTTTATCTGCTAAAAGTCCAAAATGGCTCTCAGGTCCAAAGCGCCATAACTTCATCAGTTACAAGTGAAGTGGCGTTGCTAGTACATCAATGCGACATACAAGTGAAGAATTTGACGGTAGGTTGTGTAGGATCGTATGGCTCCTAATTAACTTAATCAAATTCGTAAACCCTACTTAAATATGCGGCGAAAATTAAACAATAAAAACGAGTAGAGAATAGAACAAGCAAACCACAAATACGACTCGACGGTTTATAGAGGTTCGACACCCCCACCCAGATCCTACTTCCTCTCTTGCAAGCTTTGCTCGATTCCACGAGCTTTGCATACGCCTTCACTAACCACTCTACGTTCCGAGCCGGGAGAGAACATCATTACAAAGCAAGCCTTGCGAACACCCTCGCAAGCTTGGTTTCTTCCTCTCACAATCCGAGAAGGATGTTTCGGGCTTTCACCAAAACCTTTACAACTTTGATGACAATAAGTAACCAAAGTATTTGGACACTCTAACTTTGATCACACTTGAGTGTGATATGGAATTTGGTCAAGTGGTGAAGTTTTAGCTTGGAGTGTATAAGATTGGGGATTTGAAGATTGAGATAAGTCTCTCTAGTGTATGGAGCAAATGGAAGTGTGAGAGTTGTGTAAATAAGGTGTATGGACCTCTATTTATAAGCTTCTAAAGAGATATAGCCGTTGGGGAAAAATTGGTTAAGTTGTGTGTAAGATACACAAATCAAAAATTGAAGTTCAGGAATTTTGTCCCACAACGGTCGACCGATACAGGCTAAATGGTTGACCGTTTCCTTAAGAATAAGGAAACGTTCGAGCCAAATTAATCTACGGTTGAACTAATTTGGCTATGACTTAAGTGAATGGTCGACCTAATATGGGACGGTCGACTGTTTTGGGGGTTTTGCCCAGATTAAAGATATATCAGTCGACCACAAGAAGAAGGTCCGGTCGACCGAAAATAACAAGCACTTTTGGGCACACGAAATTTCTACATTCGCTCAACCGTTTCTAGGTAATCGGTTGATCGGTGGACAAATACATTTTGAGGTTTAGGTGAAAATACAGATACGACCGTTGTATAATACGACATGAATAACGACCATATGAAAATATGTGTGAGCGGTCGACCGAAAGGTCAGAATTGTCAACCAGTGGATCTGGGTAAATAAACACTATTTGGATAACCGTTAACTGGTAGAACGGTCAACTGTTTATCTTCCGGTTGACCGTTCTGCACAGACAGACATAGGTTAAGTTTGAGTGATTTTTCTACCTTTGTTTGGGTGATCTATTGAAGTCTAATTGATGTGAAATTTTGTGTGTAACTTCTACGATGAACCTATTATGTATGTGAGTAGATTTTAACTCTTGTATGCTCAAGTTCACATAAGTTCCTTAGGCTCAAATAAAAAGTAAAATTGCATGTCTTCAATAAGCTTGATTACATGTCTTGACTTCATTCCATTCTTTCTTGAGTCCTAATCACCTGTAGATGTTAGCACAATGCAAAATATGTTCTATGCATAATGTGTGCTTCACTACATTTGATTGTAATTAAGATTATGTTAGTTAAATCATCAAAAGATGGATTAAGGCAAAAAAGCCAACAAGTTGCTAGTTACATCTAAGAAAATTGCGTAAAGGAATTTTTTTACCGGCATAAGGGAAAAACATACCTAATACATTTCACATAACATATGTTTATATTTTTAAATTCTTTGAAACATGACCATATTGCAATCACGTTTGCAGATAAATACAAAAAAGGAGATCTTTGGGATAATCAAATGGATAAAGCGAGGCTTGAAATCAAGATTTTCATCTTCCCTGTTACTCTAGCTAAATAGAAAAATAATGATTTCGTCAAACACCTTAGGTGCACCATAAAAAAAGGTTACAAAAGAAGAAAATGAACAAAATACATATCTGATAATAGCAGGGGCAAACCCAAAATCGATGACCAAATGACATAGGGTTGTTGGATGTGTGGATCTTCGTCAGCAATTCACACTTGCACATCGAGATTTCGCCAATGCCCGGCCAAGCCCAATATTCACCAGTGAGGCCCACTATTGTGAAACAACGTTGATGAGGTTGGTTCACCGGCTAAGAACGTGAAGTCAGTATGGATGGCGGAGATGGGACGGGAGAGCTCGGATTTGGGGGAAAATCGATTTGGGGATTTTAAGGATTGGGGTGGCTATTCGACGACATTGGGTGGGGTGGATTTGTATTAGACTCGGTTAGAATGTTTTAGGTTAGAGTTGATTTGCATTAAGATGGTTAAACTTGACTTTTGTTGATTTGGGTAACAGTAATAGTGACCGTATTATGAGGAGGGGAAAGAGAGTTAATGGTATGTACATCACAACAAATAGTTCGTTTGGTGAGCGTTATGGGGTAATAAAAAAATACGCACGTGTAAATGTCAAATAATTAGATTTTGGAAGTGCACTGAAACAAAAACAGATTGGGAGCGGAATGAGATAGCGAGGCAAATGGAATGTGTTGATTGGTCCATGATTTTTGAACTTGGAAGGAGGTTGACATTTTCAGAATAAATTAATATATTTTGAGTAAATGCTAAGTTTAGTGTAAAACAGACGTAAAGAGAGAAGTTGAATTTGAACTCAATTGATATTTTTTAGCTAGGGAAAAATAACGATGGAACACTCACACTGGTGCATCCAAACACTCCCTTGGAGCTCATTTTCTTCTCTCACCTACACCACAACCACAAGTTCTCACAAAAACTTAAAATTTACTCCCAATCTATTGTGTTATCATGAATATATATATATATATATATCATTTTATCTTATTCACCACACAATTTATTTTAAAAAAAAACCTGTAAAAATGTGCCACGGGTCTGACGAACTCATCTTCGTTGCCAAACAAACTACAAGTAACATGTGGGATCTACTGTGGAACTTTTTGAAAGTACATATGTGTCCCCCCCTTTCGTGATTGGACCAATAAAACTTCTTATAAATTTAAAACGTAAATGTCAAGCTTATTACACCTTTTACATTCACATTTTATTTTATTTTTCACCGTAAATGGTGCTCTTAGCGAAGCATATGGAGTTATTTTGGGTTGTGCGGAGGTTAGGAAGCAATATAGTCTTGATGAGGTTGTATAGTTTAGATTAGCTCCTATGGGGATGTTGGTCTTTGTATATGTTTTTGTTGTGACCATATGGGGTCGTTTAGTTTTCGTCCTTGTTTATGTTTAGTCAGTATGTTTGTGATCTTATCTTTATTTTCGTTGTGGTGTTGGTTTAGTTGCAAGTGTTTCTACTCTAATTTGTGGTTTTAAGGAAGATTGTAGATCATGTCGAGCTACTACGTATTTCAGATGGCTGATCACTCTTATATGCCATTTCGGTGCTGATCATATAGCACTTGCAACCTCTAAGAAGAAGACAACAATAGAATGGTGCATGCAACCAGTCTGATCTTGTTTGACCACAGTGCTTACTGCATTTCGATTATTTAGGCCGTCAACTCAATCTAGGCTCAAAAATTATTTGTGTATTTAAGTACACGTCCTCGTCTTTTTTGTAATTTGACATCATCTTTGTTGTCAATGAAACTCCAAGTCTTAACTCTTTTAAGAAAACTGCGGAACAGCCAATTTTGATTAATAAGACAAGAAATAATATATGTCTATTTTCTTTCTTGTTTTTACTCTCGCAGGTTGGTTTGTTTTTATTAACCGACTCATGGTTGCTTTAGTTCTTATCTTCAGCAGATCATCAGATGTCTATTTTCTTTCTTGTTTTTACTCTCGCAGGTTGGTTTGTTTTTATTGATCGACCCATGGTTGCTTTGGTTCTTATCTTCGGCAGATCATCAGATGTCTATTTTCTTTCTTGTTTTTACTCTCGCAGGTTGGTTTGTTTTTATTGACCGCCCCATGGTGGATTTAGTTCTTATCTTCAGCATATTCAAAAGCTAAATCATGCATTTCACATATCTGTCGCCATTATGTTGATAGGATGTAAATATTATCTTAGTATCGCTTACTTTATTCCTCAAAATGCTAGACAACGGATGACGAACCTCTTGCTTCCTTTGATAAGCTACATGTTTAAAAAATAGGATAACCAAAAAGAATTTTGGACTTGTGAAGACTGTAGCTTGATTCTTGTCGATGTAAGTGATACAGATGTACATCCGATATGCAACCCTGGCAACTGTTGGTACTTGAATAAGAACTTCAGCGTTCAGAATTTTCAATAGTTGTTAATATATACTCTGTAACGCCCCTAGCCCGGACAACTGCTCACCCGTCCGAACCCGGTGCGTTAAGATACGATCCACGATCCTGGCCGCTGCGCACTCTGATATTTAAATCCATCTGATAGGCCCATAATTAATCTGAAAAATATAATCAACAAATTGTGAGCTCGACAGCCCGCAAGTTCCAACCGTCAATCAATCAGAATCATAATCATGTGGAAAATAATACGGAATATGACATTCAGTCAATAAGCACAATCACGAAACATGCATCACAAATAAAATACATGCATAACAATCTGGAACCCCCAATTCGGATTCGACCACATCCTGTGCTTCTGAAATCTATCAATCAGTCAGACGCACACCTGGTAGCTCCACACTAACGACAGACATCCCTTTCCTCTCTCGGGTGGCTCCACGCTGTCCGTTAGGCAGCTCTTTCCTAAGTGGCTCAGCCAGAAATATACATATAGTCACAGGACATGTCAACCGAAACACCACCATGCAATAATATGCATATCAATGAAATCAACATCGATACTCAGCATGCATGCAACTACGAATATCAAGAGAGACAGACATGATATGAAACTGAAGAATAACGAATCAGTACTTGCCTCAAAATCTCCATCTTTTTTTTCTTTACATTCTTCTCAAAATTCCATCTTCTCCTAAAACCACACAATCATCCAATAATCTTAATTAGTCCATTAAGATATTTGATTATTACCTCAACTAAAAAATTCAGGATATTACATACTCATATATGATGGTGATGTTATTCATGATATAATGCGAAATTTGACTTCTTCGATTATGTAAAAGTAAAACAACTTCCAACTACATGTTTTAGGCTCTTTCAACACAAAAAATCTAACTTCAGATCATAATGAAGCAAGTGGTTTTGCGGAGTTTGTATAAGAAAATTCCTTTTGTTCACGTTGGATTGGTTGAGCGTACTAATCCTTTTCTATTTCTAGAACAAAAGATAAAGCTTTAAGATTTTGAGAGCTGTTAATCTGTTATATGCTACCTGTGCGGGGTTTTTTTTTTCAAACAGAGTGTAAAATTACAACTGTAGCTTCTAAGAAAATCACAAGGAAAATATCAATGTTCAGGTAGGCGTTCACCTAGGTGGTAGGCGACCACCACCTTTCGCCCAACAAAGCTATCTTTTTTTTATTTTATTTTAAAAAAAATTACAGTATTACCACTACCCCAAATTCTATATAAACCCCTCCAAACCTCTTCATTTTTTACAGTATTACATCTCTCGTTCTCTTCATCATCATTTTATTCTAATCCGAACGAGAACCACGCCGACGACTCTGATGTTGGTGGATGATTTGATATGGTTCCCAGTTAGACATTAGATCAATGTGTCCAATGAAATTAGTTAGTTAGCTGCTATTGTATGAATTCTAAGTTAGTTAACTACCATTGTAATCGTACTACTAAGCAATAAATTGTATACCTAAGTGTTTAGGTAGGTAGAGGGGGGTGCCTAGTGAGACCTTTGTCGAGGAACTAGATGTTTTTTTAAGCATAAACATGTATGGTGTTTTTAGATAATATTTGTGCATTTTTCTATTTTTCCCAATTTTCCTGATTTTTTATCTATTTTATCTAATTTAATTGAATTAAAAAAAACCACCCAGTGCCAGCGGTCGCACAAACGCTTAGGCGTTCCCTGAACATGTACAAGCAAACCTTCAACAACAAAACTTTTAAGCGCAAACCATGAATAGGCATAGGGGTGTAATCGATCTCTAAACGAGCGATCCGAATCTGCTCAAGATCGGCTCGTTAAGGGTTTCGAGCGGAAAATTTTGCTCGTGCTCGGTTCGATCTGCTCGCGAGCGGCTCACGAGCGGCTCGTTAACCTAAACCTTTTTTTTTGGTATTGAATTCCTAATAATGTTGTCCTAATAAGTAAATTATAAAATTACTTAAGACAAATATAATAATAGTTACTAACACAATCTTAAAATTAACACCTAAAATAAAACACAATCTTATAAATTATACGACAACATTAACATCTTATAAATAAGATTATACACTTGGATCAAACAAAATCAACACAATATTAAAATCAAACACAATCTTCTAAATTGTAGGACAACTCACAACATCATCTTATAAATAAGATCATCTACCTGACCCAAACCTTAATTTATTTGAACTTTTGGTGTAGAAAATAATGAAAAAAAAATGAAAAAAAAAGAAAAATTTAGTACTAATATGGTTTTGATTCTAATGAGTATTTTGGTTTGGTTTGTTAAATGGATTGTTGGGTTTGGTAAATTAGTTTATTTAATGAGTTTAACACTTTATCGATCGGGTAATTGGATAGAATATTCAGGTTAATCAAATAATTGGATATAGTAATCATGTTTCGAGCGATAATTGAGCGAGCATCGAGCGAGTATCTAGCGAGCGGGGTCTGCTTGTGATCGGCTCGTTACTAACCGATCCGAGCAATTTCGAGCAAAATCAGAACAAAATCGAGCGAACATCGAACGATCTATCGATCCCGAGCAGAACTTGACAGTCCTAAATAGGCAATATGAAATAAGAACCTTTCATTAGTATGAACTTGTAGAATAACGATCAACGAGAGACATCATCTCTTGTTTGTATTAAACTATTAATCAAAAAATCGCAACTCACAATCCCTGGAATATTGGCATCGTGATTTATATCCTACGCTGGCCGGTAGTAAGCAAGCAAGCCGTATGCCCAAATTATAGACAAACTGAAGTGAAGGAAAAAAGAGCAAAAAGGGTTTTTACTTAGGAAAAGGAAGAGGTTACTGAGAAGCAACATTAAGATAAATATACTGGTTCTTTTCAAGGCAATTATAAACAAATTGCAATTGCAAGTACCTGTTTTTTACAAAACATAAACTTTCCATTTGACTCAGCTTCCACTGCCAATCTGCCATTGTTACTATGTTTCTTTTACAAGAGAGCAGAAGCAGAATTGAGCTACTGGAGGAGCAGGCACTTGGAGATCTCAAACTGGCTTCATCTGACAATGACATTCTGAACAAAGCTAATCAACTTTTGCTCAGAAAAATGACATTTAATAGAAATAAGAAGACGAAAAATATGGCTCTGTTAGTCAAGTCAGCTCACCTTGAATTTTGGTACAAAAGAAATTTTTAAGCAATTTTTTTAACGACAGAACATCTAAACTCTCAAACTAATCAACAAATTAAAGTAATAACTGCAAGTAAAACAAACAAAAGTGAAATATTTTTTGAGGTTTAGCCTCATACATCTACACCATATATTTGAAACTGAAAGAACCCGAAACAATACAGAAGAGTTAGGGTACGAGAAATTTAGTAATTGCATTATAGCAAAAAATTACTCAGGGCTATTAATGTAAAACTACAATCCACTTCAATACAACAGCAATATCATCAAACTTTTCAAAGCATCATCAACTACATTTCTTGTAGACCCGTCTTCATATAATAATTAATTATACCTGTTTCATAACATTCACATGGACTGTGTATGAAACTAACTTCAGATTTCTGTTTTTCCCCTTGTAGAATCATACTAGAACTTATTAACATAGAAAACCAAAACAACCTGTAGAAGTTTAAGAAAAAAGATAATGTAAATGATATGTTTACCTGCACAGAAGTCTCTACTATCAAAACCTTTTAGGATGTCACTGCCATTCCAACATTAAAAAAAAGGATTGCACGTGATTTTTTTCGTTATTCATGCCTTCGCATGAAATGCCAGAATCAGATCCACTTCCTGCATCAACCATAACAAAAAGGCAATTTGTTGATGATGTCCACAAGATCACCAGTTCGTGTCCTGTCTAATCTTCAGATGCCTCTGAACAGTTTTTTTAAGACAATCGCACCCGGACAGTATACAAACCAATTAAAATCTAAGCCCAATATTCTTATTTAGCAGAGCAAAAGGATTCTGTAAGTACATTACACAGCAAAATATAATGAACTGTGTGGAAGAAAATAACATTATATACATCATCACAATCATCTCAACGCTCACATTCAAATGGAAGCTAATGTTTCAATGAAAAAAATATTTACGGCATCATCAGCCCCACTAAATACCTGCTGACATTCTCCAGCTAGAAAGATGATTCAAACTTTGCAATCACAAGCTAGCTAGATGTTTAAAACATACTACTAACACCAACATAAAGCACGAAACCGTTCTTCCAAAACAAAAGGCACAACAATACCCAAAGGAATTTGTCACCGCTCAACATCGAAACCTCATCCGCTAGAGGCAGTGGCACTCATCAGAGCCTTCTTCAATTCTTCTTCTTCACTCACCGGCCTCCCCATCTTCCTGTTTGTCGGCGCACCACCTTTACCTCCATTGCTCCCATTTCCACCACCCTCACCACCTTTTCCCTTACTCTCCCCAGTCGCAACCGAACCATCGTACTTCCCAGAAAAGAAGGTACCTTTCCAGCCCAAAACCTCTCTCCTAAGCTCCTCCACCGTATTCCTCAAACTCCCGTGCTCCACCCGCAGCGCTTCCACCTCATTTTTCCTGTCATTCTCCTTCTTGTCCATCTCCGGAACAATCCTTTCAATAGACAACTTCCTCATCACAAGCACTGGAAGCTGCTGATACGGTGAGGAATTCCAGGAAGCGATCGACCTTTTCCCAACCCCGACCAACTCCTCCCCGACAAACCCACTCGGCAATTCCGGCGGCAACCTAACACCCCATCGGAACTTAACCGCAGCACGATTCTGAACCGGAAGAACAGTCCTAGCATTAATTTCAATCCCGGACAGCAACCCGTCGACTCCCCTCATACTCTGCACCATCTCCGGCACAAACCCATTCTCCTTCACGACCTCCTTTCCCCCCTTCGACGAGACCGTCTTCACGAGTCCAAAGTCGCCGAAGCGGGGCTTGAGGTGGAGGAAGAAGGCGGGGACGCCCTTCCCGAGGAGGCAGAACTCGGCGGAGACGGACATGGGGGCGGAGACGGGGGAACCGAGGGCGCCGACGCCGGTCTTGAGGACGAGGGAGAAGGGGGAGGAGGGGAGGTTGGGGCGGTAGGAGACGCGGAGGGAAGGGCCGGAGTCGAAGGCAGTGGAGAGGTCGAAGCGGAGGTCGCGGGGGTCGCCGGCAGATACGCCGGAGAGGAACGGGAGGCCGACGATCGAGATCGGGACCTTCGCCCGGAGAAGCGGCTTCTGGTCGTCGCGGAGGAGGAGGGACGCCTTCATTAGGGTTAGGGTTTGCGTTTGGGGGGAGAGGGAGTATTTACCTTATAGGGGAGGGACGGCTGCGGGTGCGGCGGAGATGGGGAGACGATGAGATGTTTCAGCCGGGATTTTGTAGCCTTTTTTGGTTCTTTTTGGGAAAATATCATTTTGCACCATTCGAACACTTGTATCACTTTCCACTCTTTAAACCAGGGGTGAGCATCCGGTCCGGAGCGGATCGGACTGAGTTTTTTTCCGGAGTCTGGACTAGATACCGGACCGGATTTTTTTCCGGAATCCGGATCGAAGACCGGATCAGACCGGATTGGTGCGGATCGGTCTGGTCTAAGACCAGAATTTTTAATATAAAAAACAGAAAGTGGACCGGTCCGGTCCGGACCAGACCAGACCAGGAAAAAATCGGTATTTCTGAAAAGTCCTGACCGGAACCCGGACCGATTCCAACCGGTCTGGATCGAACCAGGACCGACCAGTCTGGTCCGATCCAAAAAATTGGAAAGGATCAGGTTTTGCACAACCCTACTTTAAATGTTGATGTTATCAATTTGCACCTCTCAAATTTGTTAGTTCATCAAACATCACCTATCCCGTTAATCTGCAGTCAAACTTTTCTTGTTCATCAGATGAAAGACTAATTTACGTATCATATTTCAACAAAACCCAACTAACCACTTTCATATTCCCCCCCCCCCCCCCCCGGACCGGACCGGACCGAAAGTTGCTCTTCCCTAGCAAAGTGTTACATTGGTACATTGTAGCCGTGCAAAGTGAAATTTCATCTTTTTTTTATTATTTGAATATCAATTGCCTTCTATTATTTTATTGATTTTAGTTTTGGTAAATTGCACTTCTCATTTCATTTCACTAGTGTCTTCTCTGCAATGATGTTTATCAAAAATTTCACTTAGGGCACAATTCGGATATCCCAAAATACCATGAGTTTTTAGGAAATTTGTATTTCTCCTCAATAATAAAAATCATAAATCCATATTCTTTTGAAGAATCACGTTTTTTTCCAAAAAAAAATATACTACCTTTTTTATCTTAATAAGTTGTGTTTCTTCTTCCTTCGTTGATTCTTATGAAACTTTTGATTTTACGAAAAAAAATGTTTTAACCAAACACATTATTACATATAATTATGTAATTTTAAAATATATTATTTGAATTTCATGCCATTTAAAAAAAATCAAATCAAAAATTTAAAACCTATAATTACCCAAACAGACTGTTAAAAAGAACCGAACCGAACCGACACTCCACTGAACTGACGCATCCACCCAACCGGCGCATCTCCTCCAGCGAAGCAACACAACGCTTCACTCCCGAGGCCGCTCCATCTCAACGGATAAATACACTCATATAAAACCAATGTATTTGAAATTTAAATGTAATGATTTATAACAAACATCTTCAATAAAACTCAAACGCTCTTGCGTTTCTTCATGGTATCAGAGCATACAAAATTGCGTCCCTCATCACCGGTGATCCTCAGAGTTCACTGAACTCATCACTGGACCCCTCAGAAAAACCCACAAACAAAACCCACAAAAACCGACCTTCTTCTTCTTCCTCGAGGGGGTTGAAGGAAAACCGCACCAACATCCAAACCCATGGGAAGAAAGAAAAACAATGATGGATCAAGAGGTGAACGCTGCTCCCAGACTGGTATCACAACCACTCAACGGACAGAATTATCTGTCGTGGGCACGAGCTGTCACGCTGGCCCTCAGTGGGAAAGGAAAACTCGGACACATCACCGGGAATACAAAAAAACCATATGGAGAGGGCACCGAGACAAAACAGGAGGAATGGAAGGCGACGGACCACCTCGTCATGTCATGGCTCCTCAACTCCATGCAACCAAAGATCGGGGCGATCGTCCTCTACAAAAACTCTATGAAAGAGCTCTGGGACTCCGTCCAAAATATATTTGGTAAATCACAAAACTTTGCTCATATTTTTAAACTAAAACAAGAGATCTCGCAGACAAAGCAACAAGGACAGACCATCACGGAGTACCTCGGGGCACTTCAACGCAGATGGGATGAACTGTCCATTTACGAACCAGCGGCGACAGACCCAAAAACCATACTCGAACGCACGGAAAGGGACCACATCTACCAGTTTCTTATTGGACTTGACGGCAGCTATGAAGCCATCCGAAGTCAAGTCCTAATGACTGTCGAACTGCCGGACCTCGGAACCATCATTGCGATGATCCAACGGGAGGAGTCCCGTCGGACCACCGTTCAGAATACCGACCATGCATCAGAACCTCAGGCGTTTTACGCCGGAAAACCACAACCCAGTAAAAATAAACAAAAATATGGAAATAAGCCACAAGAAACTTGTGATAACTGTAAAAAAAAACAGGTCATAATAGAAACGCATGCTGGTTCCTACATCCACATCTCCGACAGACATGGGAAGGAGGGGGAGATCATCGAAACCGAAAGAAAAACAACGGTAGAGCAACAGGAAATGGAGCGGTTGCTAACCCTAGCGGAGAAAGGGAGAGGAGATGGGAAGACGAATCAGGCGTGTTCGCGGATCAACGGGGATTTATATGCACGCGTGGAGAAACGGTCGGAGCCTACGGAGGACGACCCGATTGCAGCGGAACCCGACCCGATCCTCTTATATCCGCGACCAGCGGATCCAGTGGACCCGGATCTGGATCAGTTGCTGACCCAATTAAATGCCTTTTTGCAACAAACCCCCCCAAGATCAGGTAATTATGCAGGTATAATTTCCTCTCCACATACTTTTTCTGCAAATATTTTTAGAAATATGCTTGATAGAAGGTCTAAATATAACAATCATTGGATTATTGATTCTGGAGCTACTGATCACATGACCGGAAATTCTTCCTTGTTAAAAAACATTAAAAATAACTCAAATATGGTTAATAAATTTGTAACTGTAGCAAATAACAATCAAGTTGAAATTGAAGGAATGGGAGAAACCATGTTATTAAATCAAATAAACAAAGATGTATTATATGTTCCAACCCTTACTTCCAACCTTCTGTCTGTCGCAAAGATAACAAAACGTCTTAATTATGATGTTGTATTTACCCCAAATGATGTATTCTTTCAGGATCGAGTTACAGGGAAGACGATTGGTAAAGGAGTCAACAGCAACGGACTCTATATCTTAGATACTCAAAAAACTGTTTTTCATACCTCTAGTAACACTAATCAGGATCTCTGGCATAAACGGATGGGACATTCATCCTACCATGTCCTAAAAACTTTATTACCTACTTTTTCTTCTAAATATGCATGTGATGTTTGTCATTTCTCAAAACAAACTAGACTTCCTTTTCTTACATCTAAAAACAAAATCTAGATTTCCGCTCGATTTAATTCACTCCGATATCTGGGGTCCCGCTCCGGTCGAATCTTACAACGGTTTCAAATATTTTGTTTTATTCATTGATGATTTTTCGCGTAACACCTGGATTTACCTTCTTAAAAATAAATCAGACGTTTTTAAAATCTTTTGTGAATTTGTAACATTTGTTGAAAACATGTATAATTTCAAAATTAAAACCCTAAGAACCGATAATGGGACAGAATATACTAGTCTCAATTTTCAAACTTTTCTAAAAAATCGTGGAATTTTTCATCAAACTACTTGTGTTAATACTCCCGAACAAAATGGAATTTCTGAACGAAAAAACCGTCACATCTTGAATGTCACCCGATCTCTGTTGTTTCAAAGTAATGCACCAAAACATTTTTGGTCTGACGCAGTTCTAACTGCCACTTATCTCATTAATCGTTTGCCAAGCCCCGTCCTTCAAAACAAACAACCTTTAGGAATATTGTTAAACCGGGCACTACAATTAGATCATCTTAAAGTTTTTGGTTGTGTCTGCTTTGTTCACAAGAAACGGGTGGACAAATTTGACAACAACTCTGTAAAATGTATTTTTCTTGGTTATTCTGTCAACAAAAAGGGGTACAAATGTTTTGACCCCGAAACTTGTAAAATGTATATATCGAGAGACGTATCCTTTAGAGAGAGTGAGTTCTACTTTAAAGAGAGTACAACTGGTACCCTCCCGGCTACAACAACTACTCTACCACAAAGCCACATGGAAGAAAGAGAAGGGCAAGAAAGCAACCAAGAAAACGAGGAAGAAGACGAAGAGGAAGAAGAGACTCCACCTCAAGACAATCAAGAAATTCCTCAAATAAGGAGATCCACTCGTCCAAGTCGTCCTCCGTTCAGGTGTAACGACTTTGTTACCTCACACGTTACCTATCCCATCGAAAACCACATCTCCTACGAAAAAAATCTCCCAACCTACAAAACATACCTAACCCAAATAAAAAACTTAGAACCTAAGACATTCCAAGAAGCTATAGGAGATCCAAAATGGCGCAGAGCCATGAGTGAGGAACTCAACGCCCTAGAAAATAACAACACATGGACACTTATCCAAAAACCACAAGGGATCAAACTAGTTGGGTGCAAATTGGTCTATAAAATAAAATATAACAGTAATGGAACCATAGAAAGATATAAAGCTAGACTTGTGGCCAAAGGGTATACTCAAACTTACGGGATTGACTACCTAGAGACCTTTGCACCTGTTGCGAAAATGAACACGATTCGTGTCCTTCTGTCCATAGTTGTCAACAAAAATTGGAAACTCCATCAAATGGATGTAAGAAATGCTTTCTTACAAGGGAATCTTGAAGAGGAAGTATACATGACTCCTCCACCAGGGTACAACCTCACCTCAAACCATGTATGCAAACTCAACAAAGCTATCTATGGTCTAAAGCAATCTCCACGCGCCTGGTATGCCAAACTCAGTCATTTCTTACTTGCTTATGGTTTTTAAAAATCTTCCGCTGACGCTTCTATGTTTACTAAACATCACAAACAAGGAATCACCATAGTATTAGTTTATGTTGACGACATAATCATCACCGGAGACATTAACAATGAAATTAGTCAAGTCAAACACTACCTAAAAACAAAATTTGACATAAAAGACATCGGCCTCTTAAAATACTTTTTAGGAATAGAAATTGCATACTCAAAAATGGGCCTCTTTTTATCACAAAGGAAATATGCTCTAGACTTATTAACAAAAACGGGAAAACTTGGAGTTAAACCCGCCAACACACCAGTAGAAACGAACCTCAAAATCAACTCTACTGACGGAGAACCTGTCAAAGATATTCATCAGTTCCAAAGACTTGTAGGCAAACTCATATATCTAACAGTAACTAGACCAGACATAACATTTGCTGTTAGCATGGTTAGTCAATTTATGCATGCACCTCGAACACCGCACTTAGGTATCATTGATCACATTTTAAGGTATATAAAACAAACTCCAGGACAAGGAATACTTATGAAAAATAATAACTCTAACAATATCATTGGTTTCTCGGATGCAGATTGGGCAGGAAGCCATGATCGTAGATCAACTACAGGTTTTTGCACCTTTGTAGGAGGGAATCTCGTAACCTGGAGGAGTAAGAAGCAAAAAGTTGTTGCACGATCCAGTGCAGAAGCTGAGTATCGCGCAATGGCATCTACAACTAGTGAACTTATATGGTTAAAACAACTTCTCAACGACATGGGACAATCTCCATTCAGATGTTCTGCGACAATAATGTTGCTCGACATATAGCGTCTAATCCGGTGTTCCACGAAAGAACCAAACACATTGAAGTTGATTGTCACTTCATTCGCGAAAAAATCCAAGCAAAAGAAATAGAAGTTCCCTACATACCCAGTAAAGAACAACTAGCAGATGTTTTCACCAAATCTCTAAGTCAAAAGCAATTCAGTCAAATCATTGACAAGCTGGGTACCTTCAACCTTTTCCGGACCCAACTTGAGGGGGAGTGTTAAAAAGAACCGAACCGACACTCCACTGAACCGACGCATCCACCCAACCGGCGCATCTCCTCCAGCGAAGCAACACAACGCTTCACTCCCGAGGCCGCTCCATCTCAACGGATAAATACACTCATATAAAATCAATGTATTTGAAATTCAAATCTAATGATTTATAACAAACATTTTCAATAAAACTCAAACGCTCTTGTGTTTCTTCACGGACCTTGTTTGTCATATCTTGAGCAAGTTTTCCATGGATCTCTTCACAATCATGTGACCTCTTCTTTGATTAGGGCTACATCAGCTCCCTGTTCTTGGACTTAAGTTTTCCACAAATATATTCTTGCTATATTAATATTTGAATGTTTGTAGATAAAGCCATAAAAGTGAAGAGAGAAAGAAAGAAGGCAAATAAGCAACGTGCTAACGAAAGACCAGCTTGATTATGTCAATCACCACGCATAGTCAAATGGAGCTTCTAAACCTGAACCATATTCACCGGACAAGAAACAACCCTACCTGGTACATTTCTACCCAACCATCATTTATAACCACTGAGAAAATTATTGAGAATCTCCGGAGTGTAGAGCTGATACGATAAATGTAGTATGACAAGGACCAAGGAGTAGGAAATATAATGAAATTATCCAGATCCGAGATGTTGGAAAACTGCCCAACGATTAAGACACTCCTAACACAATCCCATTAAACGAGCTTTGGCAAATATAGCTCAAGAACATTCTCAAGTCCGAAAGAAACTAGAGAGAAAAATTCCTATCACAACCAGCCAGCTACAAAGGATAACTAATATTGGAAGCTGCATTCGTGTAGCAATCAACAGGGGAGATACATGAAGGCCAAAAATACTGTGTTAAACAACTAATTAGAGATACATTCGAATGGGATCAAAATAACTTAGCTAATATTCCAAATAGTACAGAAAACACGGACATTAAAACCCCAATGAATCATTCTTACAACATATAACACTACAGTCTACGGAAACATAGAGGTTATAACAGCATGAGTGAATAACAAAAATTGCAGAAAGCAGGGGAAAAGAGCCATTATCTAAACACCAGTTTTGCGCAACTCACTCGCACCATGCGCAAAATGGCAGCGCTCCCCAAAGGTGCAAGCCCCCTTCGCAAACTTCTCACACAGCTTCGTCTTGAAGTTGTTGCCATAACCCCTCGAAGGTGGTCCGGCCATTTTTTTCGGTGGACCAGCACTGGCACTAACATTGACTATCAGTTCACGGACCATGGCACTGGCCTGCTTGATCTGGTCGAAAGTACCCTCAAGCTCAATGTTCTTAAGATTTGGGTCCTCGCTGTCTCTAATGGATAACTTAGCACCAGTTACACGGCAAATCTGCTTGGAGTTGACTCCACCTTTGCCAATTATAGCACCGGCAAGAGAAGCATCAATGCTGATCTTTGCTGTTGCTGAGGCACCAAAACTTGATGCAGCTGGATTTCCTAGAGGGGGATGAGGCTCAGGATGCCCTCCGAACCGTCCTCCCATGGGTGGTGGTCCAAAGCCACGAGGATCATCATATGGAGGAACAATAGATCTGCCTAGTTCTCTTTCACCATGAGCAAAATGGCATTTGTCGCCGAACTTGCAACCCTCTGCAGTATTGTATTTGTTGCACATTTTGGTCTTCATAGAAGGGGGTGGACCATCCATATGAGGGTTAGGCATCATATGGTTACGAGGTGGTGGGGGAACAGGATTGCGTTGATTAGCCATCTGAGGGATTGCATTTATACCTCCTGGAACATAATGCAGGAAGTGGCAGTTTTCCCCAAAAGGGCACCCAGAAGTACTGCACCGGAGAGAAAAAAATTCTGATTAGTTGCATGTATGTAACAGAACATAAATTGATCGTGCAATCGGTACAATCAGAACTACAAGTAAAAGAAACTTTGGGAGCATTACAATAAATCCACACTTACCTATCAAGCTTTCTGAGGAAACAAAAGACAAATAAATTTCCTTTCTGTTTATTTCAAGCAAACATTCAATAAACTTGGTGAAAGTTTTTACTAACAAAAAGATTGAGCAAAACCGATAGCTTCGTATCTAAGTTATTGTCCACAATAGGAAAAACCAAATGCATAACAAAATCGAAGAAACTTAAATGAGATGGTGATATAAACTCAAACTCGTGTTAAACAAGAAGACATCTGAAATTTTTGGATGCAAGTTGATCTTTACATGATAGTTTAGCTTACAGTAGTGACAGAGAAAAGGTGTCACCTCTGTAATTATTTCAAGGTCCCTTTGAGTATACTTTATTAAAAGTTAAATAAATACCCTTCATTACCTAAGGGGATAATTAGGCCATGGTGAGATGTTCTAGACTGAAAATGAGAACATTGGTATGAATGATGCCACATGTACACATGTATGCATAAACATTTACATATAAATACAAAACACAACTAATTTTCAAATTGATACACAAAATGTGTCCTGAAATCAATAGCATGCAATGCCAAGTGCATCTCCAGGAAATAGGAGCAAATTAATCGAGGAGAAGAGTGTGACTAACGGTTCATTAAAAAATGTTGATGAAACCAGTAAAATTCTTTGCATTGAGTGACCGAGATATGGTCCATGTTTATGAAGCATTACTTAATACTTTTGTAACCAATTTAAATAAAACTAGGTTTAAAAATCATGAAAAAAAAGAAAGAAAAAGGCATGGAGAAACTGAAATAATTCTGAATTTCTGATGAACCGGTCACAGTAGTTACTGGATAAAGTACAATTTTGTACACAAGTTCCACTACTAGCAGATTTTGAGTTGGATTTCTGTGGTGGTTAACATCCAGAGATGCTCTTGTAATTCCATTTGAAGTGTTAACATCAAAGAAGATGGTGTATCTCAAAATTCACCATTTTATCCATTAGAACATAGTCATGTTTACAGTGGTTATTTCAGAGGTACCTGTATCAATACTTGGAAGTCCAATTCATTAGAGCTGAATGTATGGTATTAATTTAAATAGTAGAACAATATTCATTTAGAAGTTCTGTAACAATTGAATAAACAAATACTGTATTGAATTGTTTATTAAGCAAGTAAAGATTTTAACCTGAAAAACTTGGTGCATGGCTTCGATTTGCTTCCTATACCAGATTGCATAAACTCCGATTCTGTTACATTGTTGCATAACATTAATTATGTTTTGTCATTTACATCTCAGTAATTTATTAATCTGAACACTTCATCATGACCCAAGAATTACATACTAATAACTTATTTTGAATGGTGCTTGAAATGATTATACAAGTGCTTGATTTAGTTTAATTACAAAAAGTAATCATGCAAATTAAATATTCAAAACAGTATTGCGAATTTTTATTTTGAATGTACCTGAACAAAGAAAGATGAATAAGACCAAATTTGAATTTTTTATCAAAGAAAATAAAGTGCAGGACATTGTAAGTGATTCCATCCTGTAAATGTTTCATTACAAATAAAATGGACCAACAGATTTTACATAACCTATGATATTTCAAGATTGTCAAAGTGACAAGCTCAGTTCTTAAGACTTGGTATCAGTTCTTAGAAGAAGATTATCATTTGAAGTTCATTATAAAATTTCTTCAAATAGAAAAGTATGCCATTTAAAAGACATTCATCTTCCCTAGTCAAGAATACAGAATATTCAAAAACAAGAATCTAACAGGAGTAATGAGTAAAATCTCAATATAATCGAAACTTTGAACTCACCCGTCATTTTCTTCTCAAAAAAGCTAATTTTTATCACATCAAAACCTCAAAACACCCACAATATCCGAAAGATCACACTTTAATAAACCTCAAAACACCTACAAACTAAAGCCAAGCCTTTTGACAACTAAATCAAGAACAAATCTTGGAACCACAAAACGACGAAATCAAACACTAACAGCCCAAGATCTAGCAAAAGAAGCCTTCAAGAACTCGAATCGAGGGAAAAAGGAGCGAACTTTGGTACCTTTGGTCCGCTTCTGGGAGGCGCCACCGCCGCCGCCGTTGACAGCGGGATTCGCCCTCTTGCGCGTCGATCCTAAGACTTCCATGAGGACTAGACGGGGGGGAGTGGAAACCCTAGAGCGGAGGAGAGGCTCGAAAACCCTAGCTAGGGTTAGAGTTAGGGTTTGGAAGGCGCGTCGTCGGGGAAAGAGGGGGAAAGTGGGTGTTGGGGGGTATTTATAGGGCCATGTGGATCGAGTTAAGCGGAGTGGAGTCCGTGGCGGGCATGTTGGTGTCCCACAATGGAACTCCTCTTTATTTATTTATTTATTTGGCATTATCTTGATAATTTGTGGACATTATTTCTGAAATCATTCCCAAGATTTCAGTTCACTCGAATTTCTCGTGACCAGTAATTTTTTTTTAAACGCACAGTCTTCGAAATGTTTTTTTTAAAAATCTAGTTTTTTGACGCCAAAGTGTTTGTGTCATATAAGTCAAAAGAAATGATTTTTCTTAGATTAACTTTCTCTCTTCCATTTTCTTAGCACCCCATTAGCAAACAAAAAGAGAATCGTACCTTGGTTTTTCAAACCCTCAAATTCAGTATTCATCATCTCCTACCCTACCTTTTTCTCGTGTTGCCTCTTACTCTTGTTGTTAATACAAATGGGAGCAAGCATAACAGTGGGATACATATATTGATTATCATACAAAGTTCAATCCAACCAAAGAGAACAAATAAATCAATGAGAACGAAACAACAAAAACAAACAAGGTTAGGAACAAAAGACACCTAGACCGAGTCGTCGTTAAACTCCCTTTCAAGAAATTATCACCCCCATATATCAGTGCGTTGAGTGCAGGTGATTTCTCTCATGATAGAAAGGTTACAACGTTCAAGGCTTGTGCACTTTGGCAATGGCGAACCACAAGAGCAGAGTGAAAACCCACAAGGATGATCGACAGATCGTGGGAGGTAGAGATGGTGGTTACAAAAATAACTATCACCAGACAAGTACACATTGCCAATAAAAGTACATTTGACCTTATATATTTTGATAGTGGCTCACTTAATGGGGAATGGTGAGGTGGTGATAAGATTGAAGTTGATAAAAAGATAAAATTGATATGTGAGTATGCAGTTATCTTTGACCTTATATATTTTGAGTAGTGTTTTGTATGTTTTAATGATGGTGATAAATTTTAATCTATGTGGAAACACACTTAGGATTATGGCCACGATAGATCTCAATAATAATTCATGTAATGATAGTGCAATTGTCGACACATGCGTCACACATCTACATTGTTACACGCATTCTCTACCTCTTATGTGATTAGTCGTATTTATTTTATAAAATGTAATTAACGTAACTTAGTATAGATAGACTCACTCACTCTTCATTTTCTTTCCCCACTCGAGTATGGTCAATAACCACCTACTCTAGCTCCCTGTGAATCGACCTGTATTTGTCAATGTTTCCACGCAACGGTATACTTGTAGTATTAACCCTCAACTACCAAACATGGACCACTAATAATTTGCAACAAACGATAACACATGATGCATCTTGTGCGGTGAAAGAACTCTTCCTGAAGGTAACTTCGGAGTGACACGTCCAACACCAAGTACCTTTGCAATGTTGTTATTCGTCATCTCCACATTCTTCCCATCAACAAGCTGATAAGAGACAAACATGAACTTATCAACACATACATGCACATTAGTCTCAATGTCATCCGACCGCTCATATGGTTCATAAATGGAAAGAACTTGAGGATCAACAGAAACAAACCTAGTGTTGGTCCCCTCCACAGCAGACAATACATTGACAAGTGAAGTCAAATTAGTGGCACCTTGTTGGAAGGACAATCCTTAGCCTAATGCCCATTATGTCCGCAATTCCAACATGGTTTGTTCTTTGGCTTTTTTTGAATTTAGCCTTAGGTTTTGTCTTGTTGGATTGTTGTGATTTTCATTTATTGGTTGGCTTACAGGATCAAACTAACATGTTCGCCTTTGGTTGAAACTTGCATCACAGGGTTATCATGATTACCATGATGTTCCTCCTCGATTTGCGATGACAACTGATTAGTAGCATATCATATATTCTATTCATGTTATATATCTTTTATTTTACCCCAATTTTGTGTTACTTGAGTGTTTGTTTGTGGTATTTTAGGTATTAGGTAATAAAGAAGAGAAATGAAGAGAAAATGACTGAAATGTAACAAGAAATGACCCAAATTAAGCAAAATTGACATGTTTGTCATGCATAAGGACCCATCTGTAAATCAGGAAGGACCCAGATAAAATCCATAGGGACCTGAACGCACGGAAAACATTTCAGGAGCAAAAATCCCTCAAAACCATGATCTTGAGGAGTATTTTGGCAATTAAAGACAAACATGCTCAAACCAGCAGACCAGGAGTGCACTCCACGTGCAAAATAGGATGTTATATTTGAAAGACAAAAGACAAAAAAGAAGGAAAAAAAAGACTCCAATAGTGAGCATAGCTTGTTGTGGGTCCCAACCCTTGTGTATTTGGGTCACATTTGTTTCACGTATTTGTCTTCATTCTTAAGTATTTCACAGGTTTTGAGGGAAATTCGGGTTTGTGTCCATCAACATGACCATGAAACTTTTCTTGTGCTTCAAAGTTTGGTGAGATCTTTTACTTTTTCATGTAAAATCCATGTACTATCATGCTCACGTTCATAGAGGACAATGCATAAAGTAAGTGTGTGTGGGGGGTGTTTTATGTGTGTACATAGTTGAATCTTTCTCCTTTTGTTTTGTTTTCTTTTGTTTATATTGTTAGAGTCATGTTAGTGTGCTACATTTAATATCAATATATTTGTCTTCCATGATCCTTTGGTGACTTGTCTTCTTTTGCTTGCCTAGTGCTTTAAATTTTCCATTTCTTTCAAAATCTTCATGTGTTAACCAAAGAAAATGTTTTGTGGGTTTTACATGTGTTTAGCATGTGCAAAACTGTTGAGAGGCAAAGTAATAAGGAAGCTCCCAAAATTGACTTGAACTCGATGCATTAGGATATCTAGTGCACCAACTTTAGGTCTTATCTGTAGGATTTCGTGTCCCTATGTATGTATATATTTAAAAAATTTAATACAACATACAAGATCGATTTTCATATTTTCAATAATTTTACGTACATAGTTTTGTGATTATTCTAATAACATGCAATCCTACATTTATTAAAATAAATCACAAAGGTAGAATCATACCTAAAGGTTCTCTAAAACCTTCTTGAAGATTCAGAGTCGCGTTGCCCCTTGAATCGTCCACGGATTTGCCTCCGAGTGTTCACCAAACTTTAAACAAGATTAGAGAGAAAGGAGCTAGCCAATCAATCTCTAACAATGTTTAGAATATAGCTAATAACCCCTATTTAAGCTCCTGAGATTCTTATCTGTAAAACTTAAATTTACTAAGAGATTTTCGTGGTGATTAAGGAGAGATTAATGAGAGAAAGAGTTTTTGCATTAGTTGTTAAACAAGTAGGAGTAGGGGTCCTTTTATAGTCTCCCAAAACATCCTTATCAAGAGCTATTCTTTAGCCATGATCCATTGTTTATTCTCTCCTAAATTAATCTCTAATTTCCACATAATCACCCACAAAAAACGTTTTAATTAAATCTGGAATTAATCCACCCATGATCTAATTAATCTCTTAATAATTCAGGCAGAATCGTTCTTATTCGGTAGACGGAGAATTATTCGGTCAACCGAACCATTCAGTTATAACACGTGTTCAGTGCACCGTAAGCTAAACGGTCGACCGAATCATTGTGAGAAAAATTCCTTGGAAGAATTCGAACGAACCACGTCTTTTACTCGGTCTACTGTTGACGCACCAGAATCGCTCCTAGGACATAGTCATCGGATGACCGTGCCACCTTCGGTCTACCGAAATTACCTTTTCTCGGATTACCATTTCTAATCGGTTAACCGAACCCGATTGTCCAGGCACTCTAGACAATCTTGGTCAATCAATTGTGTTTACCCGTTCCCTATTCGGTTAACCGATCCGAAGATAGCTCGGTCGACCGAACCCGAACGGTTCACCGCGTTTGACCCCGATTTTGCCTTTGTCAAATTTTGGATTTATTTCCGACAAAATTTGATCTATTGGGGTTCTTAGCAAATTCACATCTTATATAATATATTATCATATGTAATGTTAAATTATTACACCCCATAATATATATACCTCATATGAATTTATTATGATTCTAATTATGTCAATTCTCATGACATATTGATTTTATTCATTCACCACATGTGTCATATTTTCATATGAAACCTGACACATCATATGAACTTAAAATCAACCTCTTGTTTCCCAGTTTTGTGGGGTGACCTATAGGAGGATCTAAGCCAAATTGGTAGAGATATTAAACACTTAATATCTCAAACTATAAGCGGTATCTAGCTACACATTATAGTTACCCAATTAGCATAGATGTCTTTGTTCCACCCGAACCAAAACACGATCCATTTAGTGATGTAAGTGCACCACTTGTGTCCGTCCTTTGCCTCATGATATTAAGAATATATACAAAGTAGAAATGTGTCATATTTGTATTATATTCATTTCTTGATCTCTCTAAGCTAATTATAACTATGTAACTTAACTCAAGTTACATTGTGCACATTATGATTTTGCTTTATCAAGGGGCCCACTAATATCATCACTCAATTAAGATGGGCAATGATAATCGTTTGACTAGCTATCTTTTCCAGCACAAGTCATGCTCAACCAACTATTGCCTTTATCACTATACTCATTGATAGCTTTTAACAATAATCAAATTAAGCACTTCTTGAGTGAAAAGATATAAGTCTCATATCTTAGGATCCAAGACACAGTAAAAACATTAATGACACGAAACATAATTCCATAATGTTTTACTTGTTAGGTCTATTCAATATATAAAAGTATTTTTTCCTCTTTTATATACTCTTGTCGTCAATTATTTGTAGAGCTACAACAATCGATGACCAACACAACAATCTTATCTCGGTAATAAATGTTCCATGTTAATTACCATGATTGTGACTAACTTTTGATTTTATGTAAACCATTATCTTTTAGAGCTCTACGGTTAAGGACCAAGCGTCTCTTCCTTAACACTTCCAAAAGACGAATACCATAATCAAGGAATAAAATGTTGGCACATTCAATTCATAATAATTGACATATAAAAGTAAAACTTTTAGAACACATTCCTTTCATTATCTAGTCGTAAGGATGCACCCCGGTTTTCCATCGGGGGTGAGTAATCATAGGATTTCAGTACTCAAATAAATAAAGAAGTCCACCCTGAACCTAGTGAGTTAAATAATTCGTGTATGTTAGTATAAGGAAGTTTGTCGTAGTCTGGGACCCTTAAACTCCTGTTGTGAAACAGTAAGTGTAGGGGTTTTAGTTCATGTGTAGATAAGAAACAAGTGAGTATGTGTTCTCTTTTCTCTCGCGGCTCATATCACTCAGGAAATTAGGTCTAAGGGGACTTAGTACCTGGTGCTTTCGAGTCATCTGACTTGGGATGCACCAACCGAACTCCCGTTACATGAGTGGTAGGGATCACCCTATGTGGAGATTTGGGGAAAGGTGCACGTGATACTTGAGTGTTTGTTTGTGGTATTTTAGGTATTAGGTAAGGAAGAAGAGAAATAAAGTGAAAATGACTGAAATGTAAGAAGAAATGACCCAAATAAAGCAAAATAGACATGTTTGTCATGCACAATGACTCATCTGCAAATCAGGAATGACCCGGATAAAATCCAGAGGGATCTGAACGCACAGAAAAAAAATTGGGAGCAAAAATCCCTCAAAATCGTGATCTTGAGGAGTATTTTGGAAACTAACGACAAACATGATCAAACCAACAGACCAGGAGTGCACCCCACGTGCAAAAGAGGATGTTCAAGTTACTGAATAAAATTGGGGCCGATCGGACCCAATTGATCCGCCACTGGCAGATCATTTTTGTCCAATGGGTCCCAATTTCTCTCGTGGCTTCGTCTTGATTATATGGGTGCAACAAACTATAGAGAAAATTATTACAGTCGTCGGATTGCTCCCAGATTCATCTATACCACTATTTCTTCTATAAATAGCAAAGTTTCTTCGTCCTTTTCTCCTCTTCTCTACTTCCACCACTAGAGTATGTTAGCTTTTACCCAATTTGGTTGCAAGTAGAGGAAGGTGGATGAAGATTGTAATCTCATGTTTTCTTTAATATAAGGTTATGTTCCTCTTGTCATTAACTTTCTTTCTATGCAATTAGTTTTTGATTTTGTTGGTTAGTTTTCTAGTAAGAGTTTTATGTTATGTTTAGTCTTAATCTCTTGCTTTCCGTGCTTGTTCTTATGAGTAGTGAGTAGATCCACCCCATTTGGGGTTGAGGAATGTAGTTGATGATGAAGTGTAAGACGGGTTGTTCTTATCTTGTGTCATTTCATGTGCTTAATGTAGATCTATACTTGTAACTTGCTAAAACTTGTATTAGATGGGATAATGGCTACATTAGGTACTTGTCTCATGCTAGATCTAAAGTTTATATTGTTTCTTGTATGGTTTATCTTTGTATGGAATTGGTTTGTTATGTATGAATGCTTGATTAGTAGAGAATGCATGAATGTATTAAGTTGTATGGATGATTAATTGATGCCCTAAGGGCCACAATAGGTACTTAGTTCATTCTTGAGAACTCAAAGTGCATATTAAGTTCATGTCTAACTATAGTAGTCATGTATTCATGTAAATGTAGTTGATATTAATTAGACTCCACACTAGTTTCTAGTTGGTTTCACCTACTTTACACACTTGCACTTAATGAAATGAAGACTCACTCATGCGCACAGACCTCACTATTGCACCTCCACTCCAAGGGGTTTAGTTTAATTGTTGATTAATTCATCATTTAGTAGTTTGTTTAGCATAATGCTTTCATTCTACTCGCATTTCCTACTCGAGTAGGGTAGTAACAACAACACGCACAACTCCTTGTGGTACGACCCGTACTTGCCACGTCTTCACTAATGTTGTGCACTTGCGGTTATTATAAAACGAATCAATCAGCAACCATGAGATTATCCATAGTCAATTTTCATTTCATGTGCTTAAGAGACATACTGAAGTCCTCCTAAGAGCGAGGGAACTTCTCAATGATGGAAATCACCTGAAAGTTCTATGGAAGTTTCATGCCCACCTCTTTCAAGCCCTGGATCAGAGTCATGAACTGATGGGCATGTTCGGTCACAAATTTTCCCACAACCATTTAGAACTTTAAGAACTTGCCAACATAATACTTCTTGTGACATAAGTCCTTAGTATTATATTTCTTGTCTAGTTCATCCTATAAATCTTTTGTAGTGGTAGAGGAAAATTATAGACATCAAAGAGCATGTTGGAGATACCTAACATAATGCATCATTGACACAATTTATATTTCTAAGTCCACAACGCATGACTTTATTTAATTTAGGGATCATCCATATTAGTATAATGGCAAGCAACCTCGATAACATCAATCAATGCTATTATGGTCAACTAGATCTTCATTCGTTGTTGCCAACGTTTGAAGTTTTACCCAATAAATTTTTGGGTATCCCTGACATGTACACTTTAGATACAAATGATTGGTCACTCGACATAACGGATAATTTATATAAGACTATTGTTAATACAATAGGAGCATGCATAGCAACGTAAGGAACATCGACAGATAGTAGGAGGTAGGACATGGTGGTTACATAAATTCGTAGGGCAAACGTATGTGTCTTTCTAAGTTGAAAATGTGATCTTTTATATCCACAAAATTTGTAAGCACCGAAACAAAAAAGAAATTTCCTTTTAAATAATTCTTTGTCGAAGACAATAAAAGACAACCCCCCCAAAAAGGTAAGGAAAACTAGGTACATGATGAATTGCATACATTGCATCATATGTCTTTCATTTGGATTAATTTTATATTAATAAATGCTACTAAGGTATGTGTTTAGTCTTATTTAGAGAATACAGGGACCTGAATGCAAATTACTCATAGCCCGAGCATAAACACGTGTAAAAGACTTATTTATGTCATAAAGACCAAGTCAAGATTATCGGGATTCAAATGGAAGTCCATCCAAGCATAAAAGCATTCAAAGACCTAATTACAAAAAGACTAAGGACTTAAGCACAAAAGTAGTCAGAGACTTAATTGCAAAAAGTCGAGGAACCGACTGCAAATTAAAGTACCAAAATATTATTTTGGAGAAGTTTTAAAGAAAAATCAATTTGGATTTCCAAATATATGAAGAAATAAATTCGGAGCTCAAACGAAAGGAAATAAATCAATCCAGACGCGTAAAGGACATTTAAATCATACCATAAACACACAGGAAAAATCCGGACCCAATCAGAGCACAAATTGCGGCAAAATCGCCGGACCTTACATGTAATATGCGGCGGAAACGCCGCACCCCTTGCGATCTGTGGCCCCGGATTTTGTCAAGTCGTGTATTGACGCGTGTACTTTCCTTGGGTCCTTTGTATCGGCTATAAATAGCCCCGAAACGATGTTGTGAAGGGTCTTAGTTTTTATTCCATCTTTTAGCAATAAAATTCTGTTCTTTTATTTCTTGTTTTTAGTTTTCTTTTGTAGTTTCTCTAGGACCCCTTGTCCTTCCCTCCATCCATGAGTTTCTAACTCTCTCCAAAGGGTGGGGGTGACGGATTTAGGGTGATGAGAAGAAGAATAATGTTATTATTTTAATTTCGTGTTAGTATATTTTGATTACTTGAGTTTATGTTGAATCATTTATCATGTAATGCTTTATAACTAATGTGATTTACTATAAGTTTCAGAATTCTCTAAACAAAACCCGATATCTAATCCCCCACCCGCTGGACTCTCATCCATATTTGCTTTCTTTTTAGTTTTTTTCTTTTGTTGTTCTTGGTTTAGAAAATTAAAAAACCAAAAATCTCAAACCAAACCTTATTTCTCTTTCTTTCTTTCCTTAATCGAAAAATCACAAAAATAACAATATCTCTCCCTCCTTGTGTTCGACCCGTACTTGCCACGTCTTCATTGACGCCGTGCACTTGCGGTATAAATTTAATTCTCATCAAGTTTTTGGCGTCGTTGCCGGGGAGACGACGAAGATTTTGTTTATTTTTTGTTATTTCGATTCTATTCTGTTTATCGTGTGCGCAATCTAACTATTTGGGTTTGCGTTTCAGGAGACAACAGAGTGTTCGGCGAAATCCGGGCACAGTTGGAGCAAGAAGGGCGGCAGAATCACCGCACACAAAGAACAACTCGCGGCGGATTCGCCGCACGTTTGAAGCATCTGGGCTTCAATTTTTTCTGAGGTCGTCTCCATCTCTGGGTGGACGCGTAGAGCATCTGGAAATTTTCGAGAGCGGGCGACGAGCCCGACTGAGCGTGCGTAGGTAACATTTGTTGGCTTTTTCCTCGTAATTTCTAGTTTCGAAAAAAATTCCTTTTCGTAGAACTGCACGTGTTAGGGCAAAATTCCATAATTTGCAATAATTCAACTCTGACCTAAAAATTGGAAAAATTAAAAGGACTTAGTGCATGCATCATATAGTGTTTTGTTTGCATTATTCTTGCTAAATTCTTGCAAATTAATTCTTGTTGAAGAGTGCTGGGGGCAAGGTACGTGCGCGGTTTTTTTTATCGATTGCATTTAAGCATATAATCTAGTTTGCATACAACCTTGCAATTACCCCCCACTAAAAAGACCAATGTTTGACTATCTTTGCTAGATTTAAGTTAAACTATCTTAAGGGCAACTCCGTAGGAAAAGATACGGTGGGGATTTCATCACCCTTCCGTGGCCCACAAATCACAATCCTAAAGTGTCACCCAAGCCTTCAATTAAAATCAATTAGACATTGACCCCAAGAACTCAGACTCAATTAAGGAGAAGATTGGTTTGACTTGCTATGACCTGAAGCTGATCGAATTTAATTTTGTGTCTAGAAAGTGTTTTTGTGTTGACATAAGTCTTCCAAGCGAAGTGGTTGTCTAATTGGCACCGACTCTGTCGGAAACGCCCCTACTAGCTATACACTGTCTGGCCAAGTTGGTTTGATTAGTGAGGGAGGTGAATCAAGCGAGCCAATTCGACTCAACCAGTTAGGAGTCGTCTAGAATTAGGCTCCCTTAGGTCTAGGATTGTTTGAACCGTGCTTGTTTAGGAAACTTCTGATCAACCCTCTCATCTATCTTTTAGAGTTAAGTTTCCCTTCCCATCTGAGTCTTCTTTCTCTTCTCATCTCAATTCTCTAGATTAGGATTCCTTTCTCATAATTCCCCCTTCTATTGTTTGTTTCGATTTTTTTAAAAAAAATTACAAAAAAATATATTTCAAACCGGTGCACTCAGATTTGGGTTCAGGACTTCAGCAATCGACTCTCACGAGTTCATCTAGATTCCAGTCTAGAGCTTAGCCCCAATCCACCTGTTGCACCACCTCACCCGGATCCAATGGGTGAGAATGTAGTTGACCCACCTGTTGCACCACCTATGACGTTGAGGGGTCAGTGCTATCCAACGATGGCTGCTCAGCCATCGTGCATCCTTATGCCCACCAAACCGGGTCGCGACTTCGAACTAAAGGCACAATACATGAGTATGTTGCCCAAGTTCACCTCTAGGGAAGACCCATATCTATTCCTTAGAGAATTTGAGGAAATCTGCTCCCTTATGCAATACCAACATATCTCTGAGGAGGCAGTGCGTCTTAAATTCGTGCCTCTAGCATTGAAGGACGACGCTAAGAAATGACTATATAGTCTAGCCGAAAGATCTATTAGGACTTGGGCCGAGTTTGTTCAAGTATTCTTAAAGAAATATTTCCCCAACCATAAGACTATTTGGATTAGGAATGAAATTGTTGCATTCGTTCAATCTGAGAGCAAGCCGTTCTATTCCTATTTAGAAAGATTTAAGAGTCTGTTGACCCAATGCCCTCATCATGGAATTCTAATATGGCAATTGTGTCAAATTATCTACGAGGGATTGACACCTACATCTAGGGTTATGCTAGAATCTGTAAGCCAAGGAAGCTTTATGTCCAAAAGTGAGAATGATGCTTGGATTTTTCTTGAGGATTTACCCGAAAATAGTATGCAATGGGACAATGCTAGAGCACCGATTAACCCGAGTATTGGATCTAGAATTGCAAGTCAACCCCAACCAGGTGTCTTAGATGTAGATGCTACTGTAGCTGCTGAAGCAAAACTAGCTACCCTTATGCGGAGAATGGAAAGTCTAGAGCTAAAAACCCGACCCCTAGTGAATCAAGCATCTCCTATCCCTTGCTCTAGATGTGGTCAGACTGGTCATATAATGGAGGATTGTGCGGACTTAGAACAAGTTAATGCCATATTTAACCATTCTAGAAATGACCCATACGCATCAACCTATAACCCGGGTTGGCATAATCATCCCAATCTTTCATGGAACCAACAAGATCAACCTCCTAGACAACAACCAAACCCGTATAACTAAAATAATACATCATCTGGGTTTAGTAACAATAAAGATTATGATGTTAGATTAAAAAGCTTGGAAAATTTGGTTAAGACCTTTATGAAAACAACCAACCAATCTTTCCAAAGGCTAGAAACACAAGTCAGCCAATTAGCACAAATAGTAGGTAAAAGAGAAAAGGGTCAGTTTCCAAGTCAACCTGAGGTGAATCCAAAATCTAATAATCAATATCAGCCCTATCAACCACCTCCAGAAAGTAACAACCCTAGACCGGTTCAAATGGTTCATGAGGAGGGACCGTTCCAACAAATAAATGCAGCAGTATCATTATGGTCTGAAAAACATGTTGATAACAATATGGTAAATCCTAGAGCTCCTAATCCATTTAGCCATCAAGCACCTACATGTGACCTGACCATTGAACCTGAAGTCCAACTTGAAAAGCCCAACCCACCTACTCAACCTGACCCTATAGCTCAACCTGAGCGAGTCTATGTTCCCAAAGCCTCATTCCCCAATAGACTCAAGAAGAACTCAAGTGCACAAATGGAGAAAATATTGGAAGTATTTAAGCAAGTTAAGGTGAATATTCCACTCCAAGATATGATTCAACAAATATCTGCTTATGCTAAATTCTTAAAGGATCTGTGCACTAAAAAGAGAAAAACGAACGTACCAAAGAAGGCATTCTTAACTGCAAATATAAGCTCTATTCTGTCAAACTCGTCTCCTATAAAGTATAAGGACCCTGGGTGTCCCACAATTTCATGTGCGATAGGAGATACTTTTATCAACAAAACCCTTCTAGACCTTGGTGCTAGTGTTAACTTACTCCCTTTCTATGTCTATGAGCAACTCAACCTTGGTCCACTAAAACCCTCTAAGACAACCCTTCAATTTTTTGATTGCTCTATTAGGAAACCAAGGGGTGTAGTAGAGGATGTTTTGATTAAGGTTGGTGACTTCATTTACGCAGTGGATTTTGTCGTTCTAGACACTGAACCTGTTGTAAATCCTAAGAGACAAATCCATGTTATACTAGGTAGACCCTTTTTAGCCACTTCTGAAGCTTTGATAAATTGTCGAAATGGGCTCATGCAACTATCTTTTGGAAACTTAAAAGTTGAATTTAATATCTTTCATGTTGATAGTGAGCGAGAAATAGTATGCAATCAAAGTGATGTTGTGATGAGATCGCGTATCTATAAGATTTCTGAATCAAATAAATCATCATAAAATCAAAAAGAAAGTAAGAAAAAGGGGAGTAATTCATCTACCCACCCACCATCACTCGAGCAAATAAGAGAACCAATACAGGTGAGGGGTGTGGAATCTGTGTCTCAGGACTCTCAGTGCAACATGGGGAACAATTCAACTGGATACATGCACCAACATGGTGTCATTCAATCCAGTTCTGACTATGGTTGACTCTGAGCAAATTCAATCCCTCTACCGCAAGTTGACTCAGGTAATAAGTGCATTTGCGTTATCTTTGCATAAATTGAGGACAACGCATGATTTAGGTGTGGGGGGTGTTTATCTATCTATATATTTGTTCTTTTTAATAAAATAAAAAAAAAATCAATATTTCATGACAGCTTAAGATTGAACTGCCAAAACCCGTGTACAAAATGCATTGAGTTTTTGTTCCTTATTATATAGTTCTGCTTGTAGAAATTATGACATAAATCTAAGTTCCAAAGAAATAACTCATTACCCTTTAAGACATGTATGCACTTAAATTGGATGAATCAAATCTTTGAAGTGGTTGATAAAAAGCAGAGGTTGAGAAAAATATACCAGGAAGTGTGGACTTCTAATAGCAATTAAGCCTTGAGGAAAATAAAAGTAAAAAAATAAAGGAATAAAGTGAGGAAAGCACATTTTGCAAAATGATTACAAAACCCAAGTCTTCGAGTCACTGGTCTGTAGGGGTATCTTGAAACCCAGTAACTTGAGTCTGCCAGCTCGGGATTATGGACCAAACTCGCTATACAAATGCAAAAAGGGTAAAAGTGTCAAAAAAAGCAAATGTGTTGAATCACGAGGAAAAAATATACTTTAAGATACTCAATGCCCAAAGTTAAAAGAATGATTCATGTCATGGTTGATCCGAATGATACTTCACCACCAGAGGAGGCGTGCAAAATAATTTAAGTGATAACATGTGTAGAAGGGTTAGTGGTGTGAATATTGGAGGAATGAAGACCAAGTCGGATTTTTTTATGAGTTAGATTTATATAATGAGCATGCAAGAATTCTAAGTGAGATGTATAAGGTTGAGGTGGAGATATTGAGAGTTATTAATGAAATGTTGAATTAAGACTTTGTGGGTGTGTCAACTGAAAACCCTCACGAGACAAAACTCGTCCTCTAAGGAAACTTAGGGGTTTAAAGGCTTGTTGCACATGCTAAGTGCAACCGTGATTCCTACGAAAGTGAGTTAGGATTTCCCTATTTTCATTTTTCTTATATTTTGTTTTGCTAGGGACTAGCAAAATCTAGGTGTGGGGGTATTTGATGCATTGCATACATTGCATCATATTTCATTCATTTGGATTAATTTTATATCAATAAATGCTACTAAGGTATGTGTTTAGTCTTATTTAGAGAATACAGGGACCTGAATGCAAATTACCCATAGCCCGAGCATAAACACGTGCAAAAGAATCATTTCTGTCATAAAGACCAAGTCAAGATTATCGGGATTCAAATGGAAGTCCATCCAAACATAAAAGCATTCAAAGACCTAATTATAAAAAGGCTAAGGACTTAAACACAAAAGTAGTCAGGGACTTAATTGCGAAAAGCCGAGGACCCGACTACAAATTAAAGTACCAAAATATTATTTTGGAGAAGTTTTAAAGAAAAATCAATTTGGATTTCCAAATATATGAAGAAATAAATTCGGAGCTCAAACGAAAGGAAGTAAATCAATCCAGACGCGTAAAGGACATTTAAATCATACCATAAACACACAGGAAAAATCCGGACCCAATCAGAGCACAAATTGCGGCAAAATCGCCGCACCTTACATGTAATATGCGGCGGAAACGCCGCACCCCTTGCGATCTGTGGCCCCGGATTTTGTCAAGTCGTGTATTGACGCGTGTACTTTCCTTGGGTCCTTTGTATCGGCTATAAATAGCTCTGAAACGATGTTGTGAAGGGTCTTAGTTTTTATTCCATCTTTTAGCAATAAAATTATGTTCTTTTATTTCTTGTTTTTAGTTTTCTTTTGTAGTTTCTCTAGGACCCCTTGTCCTTCCCTCCATCCATGAGTTTCTAACTCTCTCCAAAGGGTGGGGGTGACGGATTTAGGGTGATGAGAAGAAGAATAATGTTATTATTTTAATTTCGTGTTAGTATATTTTGATTACTTGAGTTTATGTTGAATCATTTATCATGTAATGCTTTATAACTAATGTGATTTACTATAAGTTTCAGAATTCTCTAAACAAAACCCGATATCTAATCCCCCACCCGCTGGACTCTCATCCATATTTGTTTTCTTTTTAGTTTTTTTCTTTTGTTGTTCTTGCTTTAGAAAATCAAAAAACCAAAAATCTCAAAACAAACCTTATTTCTCTTTCTTTATTTCCTTAATCGAAAAATCACAAAAATAATAATATCTCTCCCTCCTTGTGTTCGACCCGTACTTGCCACGTCTTCATTGACGCCGTGCACTTGCGGTATAAATTTAATTCTCATCAGTACATAAACCTTTCTGTACTTTCTAAATCTCCCAATGTGAGACTAAATATTGTGAGAGAATCTTACATGTTTCAACTTTACAACTCAACATTGAATTTCCAATTGAATATAATATGAGTCCAAATCAATATTCAATATTCCAACAACTCCAACGTCGACCCTCAGAAAACCCATCTCCACGTCGCTCCTATCCAGAATTGTCTCCTTGCACTAATAGGTCCATTTTTTATTTTTAATAAATTTCATGAGCTCCTTTATGAGCCCTTAGTAGTTAATATTCTTTCCTTCAATACATATAAAAAGTAATGGAGAGGGTTACACCGACTGAAGGGGATGTTGGAGTTGGGGATTAAGGTTAGGGTTTGGCTGAGGGAGGGGATTAAATGTAATTTGGAGGAAAGTTTATATTTGTTTTCAAAATAGTATTACTTGCGGGAGGTATTGGAATTTACCCAAATCAGATATTTAACGTATTTATTGAATGAAAGAAATTCCTTTAGAACTAATTGATATATAGTAGTTAATATTCTTTCCTTTGGTACATATAAAAGTTTTCATATCCATGATGATAAATGAGATTATGAAGAGGTTGGTCTCTGTGTTGTTGCTTTTTCTATTCTTATCTATTTTTCTTTAGTTTGCTTTAAAATTCAGATAAGTTGCCTATAATGTTTTCAAATCTAAGTTGCAGTTTGAGTGTTTAATTATTTATATAGTTGCTTTGGTAGAACTAGAAGTTCTGATCATGCATCATCATATTAATGGTAGATGTAAATTATAACTCATAAAAACAAGCCTATGTTCTTATCCCAAATAAAATTATGTTAAAGTGTGGGTATCCAACTCAAAACCAATTGACAATGAGTGGAGGGACCCTACAACTTATAACTCAGGAGAATGCCCACATTTAGACGATGTGAGACTATTCTCTAACACTCCCCCGCACACGTGATCGGGTAATTTCTCATGTGTCTACGCATGGACAACAAATGGTGGATGTGTCACGTCGCCGTTAAACATAACTGGATATGATACCATGTTAAAGTGTGAATATTCAACTCAAAATCAATTGGCAATGAATGGAAGGACTCTACAACTTATATAACCAGGAGAATGTCCACATCTCTACGATGTGAGACTATTCTCTAACACTCTCCCGCACGCGTGACTGGGTAATTTCTTCTGTATCTACGCGTGGACAACAAATGGTGAAGTGTCAAGCCATCGTTACGCATAACTGGCTCTGATACCATATTAAAGTGTGGGTATCCAACTCAAAATCAATTGGCATGAGTGGAGGGACCCTACAACTTATAACCCAGGAGAATGCCCACATTTAGACAATGCGAGACTATTCTCTAACAAACCCAAGTTAAAAACTCTTGAATTGTTTTTGAATCCTGAAGCAAATGTGTGTGCAATATTTAGCATTTTTGAATATGTTGGTTAAACCATAATCTTACACTACAAATTATCACATTCTATTTTTCCACCATTACATTGAATTAACAAAATGATGTCTATTTTTGTTATGTATTTGTAGAACGTGCAGTGGCAATGCCACACTGAGGATTTTTCGAAGTGGAAGATGGGTTAACTGCAAGGTACACCAAGCATCAATAATGTAGCTCCTAGCACTAAAATCTCAGTGCATTGTCCTGGAGTAGACAGTGGAAATTGTGACTCTCCAAGCAAAATAGGCTCCTTAGACGAGATGAAGCCACACCAAGCCCTATTAATGTATCTCCTAGCTCTCTTATGCCACCGAGAGTAACTCCAAGAAAGAAGCTCAACATCAAAAGGAAAAAAAGAACAAGAGGTGGAATGGGATATCCAAATGTTGATGATGGTGTTGGAGATCAAGTTGCTGATGGTGGGAATGTTGAAGGAACCCAATTCGGTTGGTCGTTTGAGATGCAAAAGGACTACGAAATGATGATAGAATCGGGTTATAGCAAGCAATGGAGGCATAATTAACATCATAGGATTGCTCGTTTTATGTTGATGTTGTTAACAGAAATTATGCATGTTGATTTCAACTTCAGGTGTTAAATGTTGAACCTTTTATATTATAACCGCAAGTGCACGGCGTCGGTGAAGACGTGGCAAATACGGGTCGTCCACAGGGAGGTGAGCAGTCTCTCGTTTGCACGAAATCAAGTGGCAAAAATAGGGAAGAGAGTTTGATTATCCTACTCTACGCTACACTACACTACGAATTACGAAATGCGAAAGAAAGCAACAAACGATGAACTACCAAACTAAACTAAGAACTAAACAATTGCTGGAATTCAGAAATAGAAAGCCCCTAAGGGATAGAGTGAGTGCACACATGCAAAGAGGTGGGTGTTGAACACATTCTTTAAGCACAAATAAAGGTAGTGTTTTCATGCATAAGAAGTGTCTAAATGTTATGGCAAAACCTATCAATCCTTTCACTAACCTAGTTGATTAACATTTACATACAGAAGCTGGTTTATTTCAGAACCTAAACAAGCATGAGAGGTGTCTAATCATTTTGGCAAAACTCATCAAGTTATAAATTCTATCCTAAACAAGCAAGCATACATTCATGTTTTATCAACACATTGTAAATAAAACATTCATTCCATTCTCTAATGCATGTATGAACATCTACTCCACCCCCCGAAAGGGATGAAACTACTCACTACACATTAGACTAATTATTAAACTAAGCAAGGAAAACATATTAACTAAGCTACTAAAACTAATGAAATGAAATTAAACAAAGTAAAACAAGCAACATGAAACAAACAACATAATAAAGAAACTTTTATTAAAATGACTCACAATTCAAGTAGCATCCTTCTACTTTAGTGTGTGCTTCAAGGCCTCACTTCTAGTAGGAAGAATAACCACTGAAAATGTGAAGTGTTTACAATAGAAGGTGAAGAGTTCTATTTATAGCCATAGAAAAAGGCAATCCGGGACAATCCCCCGATGTGGGACTAAACAAATACCAAAAATAGAATAAACACCCTCTAATACATGTGCCCCCAAAGTTTGAGCGGATCCAGAGAGATCCAGACCGCCAATTAGAGGTCCATAAGATCTGGATCTGGCTGGAATTCGTTGTGGGCTTTTCTGGTTTTCTTTGTCGGTCTTTGATGCATATACTTTGTTTATTGGAGCTCCGACCCGAATTTAATTGCCAAAATACTCCTTAAGATGGTGTGGAGTTTTCTGTTTTTCTCTTTGGTTATTCGGTCTTACGTTCAGGTCCTTCTCCCTTGCATCTTAGTCCTCAGGTCTCACAATTCAATCATTCTTCCCTTCTTTTGGGTCCTTTTATGCTTCATCTCTTCAAACCTATTTATTTCTGAAATTCAAACATAAAACTCGTCACGTAGCATTATTTAGGTAAAAGATAATGGATATAAGATACAAATATAAGCATGACATGATGTCAATCATTAATATAATTTATGTTGTCTTTTGAAGTGTTTAGTTACATAAACTATATAGTTCATGTTCTAAATTTTGTACTAATTTGTTCTTCCTTGTAAGAATGAGGTGTGCAATTTTCCTATGAGCTCATGACATCCAGACTTCTATGTATGTACTGTCAGGATGTTAAGTGATACTAGTAGCATTTACTTAATTATCTATTTTTTGGTTGTTGATAACAAATTTTTTTGCAATTGAAAAGTTGTCATGAATTTCTTGTAAACATTGTTGGATCGTGTAAAGGGACTATGTATTTGATTGACATCATATCATGCACACATTTGTGTCTTATATCCGTTATCATTCACATAAACAATGTTATGTAACGAGTTTAATGTTTAAGTTTCAGGAATAAGCAGGTTTGAGGAGAAGAGGCACAAAAAGGACTGAGAAGCAAGAAAAATGACTGAGTTGCAAGACTTGGGGACTAAGATGCAAGAGAGAGGGACCCGAATGTAAAACCAAATGACCAATTAGCAAATGAAGAAACTTCACACCATCATGAAGAGTATTTTGGAAATTGGATTCGGGTCGCAAGCCACACAACCGATTAGGATGCATCAAACATGAAGAAATCAAGCCAGACAACATCACCCCAACACCTGACCTGATCTGGATCTTATAGACCACCAATTGGCGGTCTGGATTGGTCCGGATCCGATGCGGTTTAGTCGGGTCATGTATTAGGGTGTATTTAGTCTTTTTTGGTATATGTTTAGTCTCATACCGGGGAATTGTCCCCGATTGCGTTTTTCTTTGACTATAAATAGAACTCCTCCTCCCTTGTATTCGACACATGCTTGGTGTCCATGCTTTCTACTTGAAATGAGCCTTGGAGCAAAATCTCAAGTAGGGAGAGGCTACTTGTATTGTGAGTTTGAAATTAATAAAGTTTTCTTTTAGTTATGTTTCTTCTTTCTTAGTTTAATTTCCTTTCATATGTCTTGCAATTTCCTTTCATATGTCTTGCATGCTTCTTTAGTTTTATGTCCTTTTAATTAGCTTCTTTAATATTTCTTGCTTGCTTAGTTTAATTTCCTTTCAGTAGAATGTTTCGTTTTGTTGATGTAGGTTGTAGTGTAATGATTAGTGAGTAGTTTCATCCCCATTTGGGGGTGGAGAAATATGTTATGTGATTATGTGATGTATTAGGTGTGTGTTATCTTAATCCTTTGAACCTTACATGATTTCCATAACCATCTAATGAGATTTCACTCTTATCTTTGATATGTTAATGCTCTTGAATGAAGCTTAGCATATGCTTAGATTAGTGGACCTATTTTATGGGGAATGATGATGTGAGGATATTGATGGAATTGATAAAGGAAACATGAGTTGTAGTTTCATGCACTCTTGTTGCCTTTACCTTGGTTAATGTCTTGTATGTTTTAATGATTGTGTAAATCTTATTTCATGTGGAGGCATAGTGGGGTTTGGTTTTTATACATGAGTTCATTTAGGTTCATTCCAATTATTGTCTTATATGTTTTAATGATATTGTGTTATCTTATTTCATGTGAAGACAAAGTTGGATTTAGTTTTATGATTTTCATGCACTACATGTTGTGATGATCACAATTAAACATACGCACATACACATATTTTGTATTCACATTCTTTCTCTACCCCCTATGAGGTTTAGTTTTATTGTTGATTTTTCAATTCCTTTCGCATTTTAGTGTTGTTTCGATCATAACTCATTTCTCTCATTTCTTTTCCACTCGCCTTCGAACTAACCATAGTCGACACACCTCCATGTGGATCGACCCGTATTTGTCACTGCTTCAACGTGGCCGTACACTTGCGGTTATTTTAAAATGTTCAATCAGTATTCTTTTATTACAGGAGTGTAAAAATGAAATTTTAATTAACATAATTATTCAAAATCTGTCCTTAACTATAATTTTGACGAAATTGTTGTTGATTTCCAAAAAAACTAGTAGTTAGGGGATTGATTGCAATTTACCCATATAACAGAAAATTTGACAGCATTATGGTGAAATAGTGGTACCCACATTTTCCATAGCATTAGACCAATTACTTGTAAAAAGTAATGGCATTATGACAAATACTGATGTAGTGATGACATAAAGTGAAATAAGTTTTTTGTAATGGCATCCAAGCAAAAAACCCAAAAAAGCAATGGGATATTTGTCTTATTTGTGTTGTTTTTGTTTTATGGGATACTTGAAAACAATATTCGTCTTTGATTGTTAGTTTTGTTGTCTATTGAATCCGTGGTCATGAATAAAGACAAAGTTAACCAAGGAAGAAATTTTATGTGGTGTTCTAAGCTTGAGGAACTTATGCTAGAATATATATATGTATGGGGCAATCATGGATTGAGATGCGAAAACCCTTGATGGGAAAATTAAACCCGAGATTGTTGCAAATTCTTTGACAAAGTTAATGGTCAATGGAATCTTACCATTACAACAACAAACATTGATAGTAGAATGAAGACATGGATGGCTATGTATAAGAATTAGATCATCATTAATAACCATAGTGGTTGGGCTCGTAATTTCATCAAATGACAGTCTAACATGGAGAAAGAAGTCTGGGATGAGTTCAGGGAGATTAGACAAAATCTCTTACATTTTAATATTTTCATATTCATATAAATGACACATTATAATTAATTGACTTTGTGTTGTTGCTAGAAACACACACATAGAGACTTACAAAGGAAAGAGTTGCCCAATCCATGAGCAACTTCAAGTTCTATTCGAAAGTAACACAACTAATGGTGTAAGTGCAATGCAATGACTTTGCCAGACCATCCCGAGGTGTGAATAGGAACTTCGATCTGAATAATTTAGAAGAGTTTGAAGGGATTCAAATTGAAGATTTTCAAGTTGACAGTTCCCAACCTGCTAAAACGAGCTAAACTACACAACTTTAATTAAACTAGGAAACATAGCAAGTTATCACGTGAGTCTCAAAAGGCAATGTCATTTGCACTAGGTGACATGGCTGATGCATTCAAAGTGTATTGGAAAAGAAGATGACAGAAGTAGAAAAAGACTCAAAAAGTAACTGAATTGTTATTCATCGCCGAAAAACTATTTAAATCGTCCGTGCGAATTACCGTTTTGTCATTCTCTCATTTCTACTTATATAACTCTTCATTTCACTCTCCTACCACCACTCTCTTTTCATCTTCCTCTATTAATCATCAAGAAGAATGTCTCGGAGGCTAGGAAAGGAGCCAGCGGACGTCTCAACGTACTCGAATCTGGTAAAATGTCTCATTTTTAAAAAAAATAATTTTTTAGGGTGGGACGTCCACGGTGGTGTTAGCATTAACGTTGTTGACATCGTACCTTAGTATTTTCTGCAGGCTCTTCATAGTTCGATCGATCAGGGTGTAACTGCACGTATAACATACGAGAGGCACTACGAACTACTGTAGGGTTGCTCCCCGAAATCTTATCAATAAGGTTCCAAAAATGCTCGACATCTTGTGATGACTGATCCACAAACTCTGGCATCTGGACTCCTCCAATGACAAGTGTTTTCCAGAATTAATGAATCTGCTCTAAATAAATTCCTTCACCTTACTCAATACAACCGTACATGGTACATGCACAAGGAATCCCATGTGATGTCAGAAAAGCGCACCCACAACAATATTTAACTTGATTGCTTAAGCCTTGCATTCTCTTCAACTCCTGACTCAATAAGGACAAGCAGTGATGCGAAACTCGACCATTTATATGTTGATACAAAGTATTTATGTAGTTAGTCAAATTTAGACATCTCAACTCTTCAAGAAAGTTCCGAATATTCGTCAGCTGCATTTCAATAGTTGTGTTCATGCGGTCAAAAAGAGTGTTCAGAGCTGCAATCGATGTAGTGATCCACTCTTTCATAGCCGAATGAGCGTTTCAACTCTAAAGTTCGTAGTGTTGCCGTAATAAAAGACTTTGTTCGTCCAATTCAACACAAACTTTTCTTTATGCACTAACCACGTGTCTTCCAGATACTCCATGATAGTTGGGCAAGAGTGAAAAGTATCTTTCAGATTACGGACAATTCTATTATACTCGGATTGTGAAGCAGAAAGCATGACTTCCTCCACTTTCCACACTTTAAATTCTCTGCAAGCTGCTTGTTCTTGCCCAATACGTGGTATGCGTAGTTGTACACGTCTTTATTGATATGCCAGGTGTAAAGTAAATGAGCAGACTCAGGAAAAAACCTCTCTCACTGGTCGCATAAGCCCTAACTCCTAGTCCGTTATTATTGCAGTCGGGCTGACAATACCCAATAACAGATCTTGCAACTTCTCCAACACTCACCGGTAACTAGACTCTGTCTCATCCTTCATAAACGCATATCCGACAAGGAAGTTCATGTTTGTTGGTGTCACACAAACCATCTCGAACAAAAGCATCTTATACTTGTTAGTTTTGTACGTCGAATCTATGCAGATTACGAAAGGGTATGTGCGTAATAACTGAACTGACGTCGGATGTGCCAAAAATGCGTGAGTAAGGACATTAGTTTCTTTATCCGCCATAATTCAATGTAAGTACTTATACTGCACTGCCTGATGTAGAAACTGCTGAGCAGAATTCCTCCCCATGTACTCTCTGAAGTTATAAATGTCTCTGATTGGGATTATCCTCTGGGAATTTGTCATTTACTGCCAACAAGATGTTACGTGGTTTCACTTGTGCCTCGGTCATAACACGAACAATTTTCTTGGCCCTACGAATAAGACCGTTGATCTGTCGGTGACCCTCTGGATAAACTGCAAGTCTGTGGTTGTGTTGCCCATGAGTACTATTAGAAACTATGACTCATCCATCACGCTCCCGTCACTCGACCACCTTTATCAAAAAACGACAACCGCAACTCTTTCTTTTCATGTTCTTCCGTATTACAATATGCATATCACGAGAACCCATTTTATTTCTGTGATCGCATCTCAGATAACAATCTATCTGATTGTCTGCTTTTGATTTCTATGATGATATTACCAAAAAAACCGACTCCGATGGCAACATGTTTCTCCCATTTACTCGCATCCTCGATTGTTGGAAATACTTGTGTACTTAGAAAAAGCTCACTGTAATCTAATACATCACCACCGAAATCTTGAAATGGAACCTAAAATAATTTAAAATAACAAAATTTAAATAAATTTTAAAAAAACAATTCTGGGGGTCTGGCTAGGACACCCCCTCCAAGGAGGAGGAGTCCTAGCTAGGCTCCCCCGCCTTCGTGTAGGCGGCCTACAGAGGCGCCTGACCCATGGCTCAGGCGTCTGTCTAAGCCGCCTACCCCAAGGTGGGGGCGTCTGGCTAGGACACTCCCTCCAAGGTGGGGGCATCCAAGGAGGGGGCGTCCTTGCCAGACGCCCCCACCTTGGGGTAGGTAGCTTAGACAGATGTCGGGACGGGGGAAAAAATCTTAGCTAACCTCCCTGGATCCAGGCGCTTCGCCAGATATTTTCGTGGTGTTGGTACTGGGAAATTTAGGAAAACTGAGGCAGAAACCTTATTTTAAGAGACAGGAGGTAATGGATATTAAATGAATTATGAAGGGCGAAATGGTAATTGTTGGAGCGATTTAAGTAATTTTGGGACGACGAATAATAGTTCCCAAAAATAATGGAAGAAATGATTGCTATAGAACGACAAATAACAATGGTTCGTGTGAAATAGTGATATTATTAAATTGTTAAATAGTAATATTATTAAATTTCCAAAATGGTAAAGTAAAATAAAAGTAGCTTACTTAAATTCAACTAATGGTGCATCGAATAGTTAATTTGTCATTGTTAGTATATTTAAGGTTATGTTTGGACGCAGTATTTGCAAGTTCAATGAAATTTGCAATTGATAAATCCCTTGATATATAAAATGACATGATTTGTTTTTATTATGTTTGGACAAGTATGTTACTTTAAAATGACAACATAAAATTTATATCATAATTTTTTAGTTAACCAACTCGGAATTGTATCCAAATCATATTCAGAACATATCATTACTATTTTGTATTTATTTGAATGACTAAAGTTCAAAAGTTGCATGGAATTTGGTTATGATAAGTTTTGTATATAAGTGAAATTTCAAATTTTCAGCAAAATCTCAAGAAAACACAATACTTGCAAATGTGGTGCTTTGAAATTCCATGTTCAAGTGAAATTCCAAGTTGAAGTGATGCAACCAAATGCAACCGATATGTTACATTAAAATGATAGCAAGATTTATATGATATTTCCCAATTCGGGATTCTATCCAACCCAAATGAACGACATATTGTGCATAAATCACATTTGGAATATGACATTAATATTTTATATTAATTTCAATGACTAGAGTTTTAAAAAAAGTGGAATTTAGAAATTCCATCTCTCAACATGGAATTTAGTTTTGACAAATTTATATAGACAATACAACAGAACAAGGTTTCACCAACGACACCTATCAGTCGGCGTATGTCGTTATTCCTCGATGTCAGTGAACACCAATGGATATAGCACTGTCGGTGTAACCGACATCGGTGTTACATTACACCAACAGATGTTCCGACGGATAAAGACTGTCGATGTTACTTTTGGAGTGAAATTTCCCACCAAAAGTTTTCGCCTTCTTTCGTCGGATCAACGAACATCAATGGATGCACAACGATGAATATTTGTCGGTGCTCTACACTGACAAAGACATGTGTTGGTGTCAAATACACTTACTAACACATCTTCCGACGGATGGAGACGTACCGGATGGATCCATTTCGCCAGTTCAATATATTGGTAACCTACACTGACGGATTGTTCCGTCAGTGTAGGTTACCCGACAAACGTCGAAACGTACTAATAGAAATGTGTGTTCTAAAAGTATTCTTTTATATGTTTCTTTTATGAATTGAATGAATAAACATTTTGCTCTTTGATTAATATATTCGTCTTTTAGAAGAGTTAAGGAAGAGACTCTTGATCCTTAACTGTAGAGCTTTAAAGATAATGGTTTACATAAATCAAAAGTAATTCACAATCATGGTGATATTAATATGGAACATTGATCACCAAGATAAGATTATCATGTCGGTTAAAAGGTATTGTAACTCTGCAAATATTTAACATAGGAATATAAAATAGAAAGTGTTTTCTTTTATATATTGGATAAACCTAGCAAATGAAACATTATGGAATTTTGTTGTGTCATTAATGTTTTCATTGTTTCTCTAAATCCTAAGATATGAGACATATGTCCTTTTCAAATGAGAAATATATAATTTGATTATTATCAAAATCTATTATTACGTATAGTGATAAAGATATTAATTGTTATATATAACTTGTGAGGAAAAAAGTCATATATCAAAAGATTATCATTGTCCCTCTTGACTTGAATGATGATATTATTGGGCCAATTGATAAAGCAAAGTTATAGTGTGCACAATATAACTTATGTACAGTTACATATTTATAATTGGTTAGCTTAAGAGATCAAGAAAAGAATATATAATACAAAGTTGACACATTCCTGTTAGGATCTATGGCCCTCTAATCGATAGAAAAATGTGGAATTAAAAATACTAAGCGAAGGATTAAGGAAGAGACAATTGCAAACCACAAAAATGACGACGCCGGAGTTTAGAGAGGTTCGGCACCCACACCCGGGTCCTAGTCCTCCTCGCAAGCCTCGCTCGATCCCCCGAGCCTCGCTTACTGATGCATTGCATACATTGCATCATATGTCTTTCATTTAGATTAATTTTATATCAATAAATGCTACTAAGGTATGTGTTTAGTCCTATTTACAGAATACAGGGACCTGAATGCAAATAACCCATATCCCGAGCATAAATGCATGCAAGAGACTCATTCCTGTCATAAAGACCAAGTTCAAGATTATCGGGTTTCGAATGGAAATGCATCCGAGCGTAAAAGCATTCAAGACCTAATTACAAAAAGGACAAGGACTTAAGCGCAAAAGTAGACAAAGACTTAATTGCAAAAAGCCAAGGACCTAATTGCAAATTACGAGTAGCTTTTATTAATTATGGAGAAAATCTAAAGAAAAATCAATGTGGATCTCCAAATATATAAAGAAATAAAGTCGGAGCTCAAAAGAAATGAAAGAATCAATCCAGACGCGCAAAGGATATTGAAATCATACCATAAACACACAGGAAAAATCCGGATTAAATCGTAGCTAAAGAGGTGGCGAATCCGCCGCACCTTATGTACAAAATGCGGCGAATCCGCCGCACCTTATGTACAAAATGCGGCGAATCCGCCGCACAAAATTAGATCCATGCTCTAAAATTTTTACCGTTTGCGTGTTGACGCGTGTACTTTCCTATTTTATACCTAAGTCCCTTGTATCGGCTATAAATAGCCCTGAAACGATGTTGTAGAGGATCTTCTTAATTTTAACCTTAGTTTTTAATTCTTAGTTCTTGTTTTGTTCCATAGTTTTAGTAATAAAATTCTGTCTTTTATTTCTTGTTTTTAGTTTTATTTTGTAATTCCTCTAGGACCCCTTCTCATTCCCTCCATCTATGAGTTTCTAACTCTTTCCAAAGGGTGGAGGTGACGGATTTAGGGTGATGAGAAGAGAATAAAGTTATTATTTTAATTTCGTGATTAGTATATTTTGATTACTTGAGTTTGTGTTAAATCATTTATCATGTAATGCTTTATAACTAATATGATTTATTATAAGTTTCTGAATTCTCTAATCTAAACCCGATATCTAAACCTCCACCCAACGGAATTCACCATCTTTGTTCTTATTTTAGTTTTAATTGTTCATGTTTCTTGCTTTAGATAATTAAAAAACCAAAATCTCAAAACCAACTTATTTCTCCCTCTTCCTTTCCCTTAATCGAAAATCACAAAAATAACAAGATCTCTCCCTCCTTGTGTTCGACCCGTATTTGTCACGTCTTCACTGACGCCGTGCACTTGCGGTATAAATTAAATTCACATCACTTACGGTTCCACTAACTGATCTCCGTTCCGGGCCGAGATCAACGTCGTTTACAACACCGAGTCTCGCGAACAATCCTCGGCTCGCTCGTGTCTCCTCTCACAATCCGAGAGGGAGCTTCCTCGAAGCTTTTAGAACTCTTTGATTCTTTGATGTGGAAGTTGAATCACACTCTAACTAACACTCTATACTTTAGCACACTTGGATATGATATTGAATTGGATATACAAGTGGTGAAGTTTAGGCTTGAGTGTTGTGGATTGAGAGCTTGAAGATAGAGAGGATTTGGCTTTGAGTATTGGATAAATAGGAAGTGTTAAAGTTGTCTAAAGCAACCAAATGACGTCCTATTTATAAGCCTTCAAGCTCATATAGCCATTTGGGAGTTGGTGGGGAATGGACCAATAAGAATGCAAGATGTGACTTAGGCTCGGGCAGAAATCGAGACAGATTCAGTCGATCGTTATCCAAACGGTAGTCCGAAGAATTGGTCTGAACTAAGAACTCGGTTGACCGATTATGTATCGGATCACCGTTCACCAACCTCCAGAAGCTTTTATCTATTTAGCCCTAATTAAATTTGGTTCACCGAATTACATTCGGTTCACCGTTCCAAGGTGGACAGTAGAATTGATTGGGCTCTGATTATGTCAAGTTCGGTTGACCGTGTATACTTCAGTAGACCGAAGTAGCATGGGTATTGCGCTGACATTGTATGGGAAATTGGTTTATCGATAACGGTTAAGTGCCACCTGTAAAATAGTCGTTGGGCTCCTAAAGCCAATAAGGATTCGGTAGACCGAAGTGTGTGTGGTCATCCTAAGTGGGTCAAGTTAATTGGGCTCTATGGACTCGATTGAATGCGACCGTTAGAGAAAAGTCCAAAACCGGTCCAGGGCTATTCGGTCGACCGAAGGTAGTTCGGTCTTCCGTTGGGGCAATTCTAGAGAACACCTAAGTTTTACTGGTGTGAAGAATTCGGCTATCCAATAGGTGTTCGGTGGACCGAACTGGGTATGATTCGGTTAACTGAAATAGGTTCGGTTTACCGAGGAATGACTGGACAGAATCCTAGTGCTCAAGTTTACATTAAACCTTATGGACTCAACAAATATAAAGTTACATGTCTTGATCCAAAGCTTTGATTACAAGTCTTGAGTTTTGATGCCTTTGTCCCAATGCTTATTTCCTTGACTGTCTTGATCAACCTATTAAGATGATTGCAAGTATACAAATATATATGCAATCCATGTAATCGTGTTTGCTCACTTTGATTGATTAGGTTGATTGATTAAGATTAGTTTAATTAATCATCAAAATTAATATAGATTAAGGCCAAAAGGCCAACAATTCCTACTTTGTATAATATTCATAATATCGTGAGGCAAATGATATACACAAGTGATGTTACTTATATCACTAATTGGATCGTGTTATGTTCGAGTTAACAAAATATCTTTGTTATTTTGGTAACTATAATGTGTAGCTAGATATTGCTTATAGTTTATGATATAAAATGTTTTATATCATTTCCAATATAACTTAGATCCTCATATAGGTCACACTACAAAACTAGGAAACAAGAAGCATGATATTATTTTTTATGTGATGTGTTAAATTTCATGTGATGTGAAAGACTATACATATGGTAAAATAATAAAATTAATATGTCATGATTACGACATAGTTAGAATAACAAATAAATTTATATTAGATGTATATATTATATGGTATAATGTTTTGACATTATATATGATAATATGTTACATAATATAATGTGATCCGCAACATTATAACATATGAATTTGCTAAAATCCTAAAGCTCAAATTTTGTCGGATATTGATCCAAAATTTGTAAAGGAAAAATAGTGAAAACGATCAAACGTTTTTGGGAACAAGTCGACCGAATTTAACAGTAACTTTTAAGTTCAGAAACGATCGACCGACTAGACAAGCGGTTCGACCGAAATTATCAGATCCGCTATTGGTAAGGGATCAGTCGACCGCCATGAAATCGAGTCCGATTGAAAATAACATGGAGTTTTCTGCGTAGCTAAACAATCGACCGTCTGGTCTTATCGGTCAACCGATTGGTTGTTTAGGCTGGATGACCGTTTGCCCATGATTTTGTCTGCATTAATAAGAGATTTTTTATTGATCATGGGCTGGATTTGATCCAACTTGGTCAAAGGAGGTTATGGGATGATGATGTGTCAAAATATGATTGGTTTATATGAGAAATTAACAAGAGATCATGTGTAAGTGGTTTACACATGATATGTGTTTAAGGATGCCCTATAAATATGTCCTTTCTCCTATCCTTTTGTTTAAGTAATGCAATTAATGTAAATCTTTTTCCTCTCCATATTTGCTCAATCTCTTCCATCCGAAAAATCTTTAGATCAATAAAAGTGCTGGAGATTAAATTCTTTGGGGGCATAGAAGGGGTTATTAACTAGATTCTAACTTTGCATTAGAGATTGATTGACTAGCTTCGATCTCTCTTATCTTGTTTAGAGTTTGGTGAACACTTGGAGGAATTCTGAGGCAATTCGAGTGCAACTCGACTTCCGACGATTGAAAATGATTTGCCAATCCTTTTATACATTTTATATATTATGTAGTATACATCATATTGAAATGCAAAAAATGAAACTGATGAGAATTAAATTCATACCGCAAGTGCACGGCGTCAATGAAGACGTGGCAAGTACGGGTCGAACACAAGGAGGGAGAGATATTGTTATTTTTGTGATTTTCGATTAAGGAAGAAAGAGAAAAAAATAAGGTTGGTTTGAGATTTTTGGTTTTTTAATTATCTAAAGCAAGAACAACAAAAACAAATTAAAAATAAAGTAAAGATGGAAGGGAGTCCAGTGGGTGGAGGTTTAGATATCGGGTTTAGATTAGAGAATTCTGAAACTTATAATAAATCATATTAGTTATAAAGCATTACATGATAAATGACTCAACATAAACTCAAGTAATCAAAATATACTAACACGAAATTAAAATAATAACGTAATTCTTCTTCTCGTCACCCTAAATCCGTCAAGCTCACCCTTTGGAGAGAGTTAGAAACTCATGGATGGAGGGAAGGAAAATGGGTCCTAGAGAAACTACAAAAGAAAACTAAAAACAAGAAATAAAAGAAGAAAATTTTATTACTAAAATATGGAACAAAAACTAAGGACCCTTTACAACAACGTTTCAGGGCTATTTATAGCTGATACAAGGGATCCCAATATATAAAAGTAAAGTATACGCATCAATACAACATTGGTAAAAATTTGAGCGCACGGATCAACTTTTGTGTGGCGGAATCGCCACCTTTTTGGCTCAGAATCGACCTGGATTTTTCCTATGTGTTTATGGTATGTTTTAGCTGTCATTTGCGAGTCCGGATTAATTATTGCATATCTTTGGAGATCCGAGTTAATTTCTTCATATATTTGGAGATCCAAATTGATTTTTCTCTAGAACTTCTCCAAAATAATCTTTTGGTACTCGTACTTTGCAGTCGGGTCCTCGGCTTTTGCAATTAAGTCCCTGACTACTTTTGTGCTTAAGTCTCTGGCCTTTTTGTAATTAGGTATTTGAATGCTTTTATGCTTGGATGAACTTCCATTTGAATCCCAATAATCTTGACTTGGTCTTTATGATAGAAATGAGTCTCTTGCACGCATTTATGCTCGGGATATGGGTAATTTGCATTCAGGTCCCTATATTATGTAAATAAGACTAAACACATACCTTAGTAGCATTTATTGATATAAAATTAATCTAAATGAAAGACATATGATGCAATGTATGCAATGCATCAAATACCCCCACACCTAGATTTTGCTAGTCCCTAGCAAAACAGAATATAAGAAAAATGAAAACAGGGAAATCCTAACTCACTTTCGTAGGAATCACGGTTGCACTTAGCATGTGCAACAAGCTTTAAACCCCTAAGTTTCCTTAAAGTACGAGTTTTGTCTCGTGAGGGTTTTCAGTTGACACACCCACAGAGTCTTAATTCAACATTTCATTAATAACTCTCAATATCTCCACCTCAACCTTATACATCTCATTTAGAATTCTTACATGCTCATTATATAAATCTAACTCATAAAAAAATCCGACTTGGTCTTCATTCCTCCAATATTCACACCACTAACCCTTCTACACATGTTATCACTTAAATTATTTTGCACGCCTCCTCTAGTGGTGAAGTATCATTCGGATCAACCATGACATGGATCATTCTTTTAGCTTTGGACATTGAGTATCTTAAAGTATTTTTTTTCTTTCTTTCCGTGATTCAGCACATTTGCTCTTTTTTAACACTTTTACCCTTTTTGCATTCGTGTAGCGAGTTTGGTCGATAATCCCGAGCTGGCAGACTCAAGTTACCGGGTTTCAAGATACCCCTACGGACCAGTGACTCGAAGGCTTGGGCTTTGTAATCATTTTGCAAAATGTGCTTTCCTCACTTTATTCCTTTATTTATTTATTTTTTACTTTTATTTTCCTCAAGGCTTAATTGCTATTAGAAGTCCACACTTCCCGGTATATTTTCCTCAACCTCTGCTTTTTATCAACCACTTCAATGATTTGATTCATCCAATTTAAGTGCATACATGTCTTAAAGGGTAATGGGTTATTTCTTTGGAACTTAGATTTAGGTCATAGTTTCTACAAGCAGAACTATATAATAAGGAACAAAAACTTAATGCAATTTGTACACAGGTTTTGGCAGTTCAATCTTAAGCTATGTCATGGAACATTGATTTTTTTTTAATTTTAAAAGAACAGAATATATATATAGATAGATAGATAGACACCCCCCACACCTAAATCATGCATTGTCCTCAATGAATGTGAGCAAGATACTACATGGATTTATGCATGAAAAAGGAAAGATCTCACCAACATGAAGTACAGAGGAAAGTTCATGGCTATGTTGATGGACAAAAACTTGAATTCCCTCAAAACCTGTGAGATGCTAAAGAAGTGATTCAAATACGTGAAAGTAATGGGGCCCAAATACTCAAGGGTTGGAGCCCACACAAATGATGCTCACTGAAGGAGTCTTTTATTGTACTTCTTTTTTTTCTTTTTTTTAATATAATTATGTACAAACATAAGTTCCCATCTTCATTTGTCAAAGGACATCAAATGGGAACCTCAAAAGTAGGTCAATGCACTTGGAAAGGGAACATGACACCACGCGGGGCCAGAATACGTATGCGTGGGCCCCTTTCACAAAGAGCACCTGATGAAATGAGAGGTTCAGGAATTGGACGCAAAGGCGTCTCATTCGAAGGATCAAACTGAAAGAGCTTGAACCTCTCGAGAGTTTGGGAAATAAGGGGCAACGGAAGAATAGTTTCTCCTGTTGCGGTGCTGAAGTTATGATCGTCAATCCAAACTCTCCAACCAACTGGCTGGTGCGTCGGAGCGAGGTCAAGAGCCTTGTTAGGCAAGTCCGACTCACCAGGCGAACAACAAATGGGTCTCATACCCAAGGTATCTTCCAAGGAACTTCTAATACCCTCATGAGCTATGTAGTTGTTTGATGTTCCATCATTTCCAAGATGATCAGGAACAATGGTGAGAGGCAGACTCTCATCAGGTTGTTTGAAATTGAGGGTACTAGAGAGATCTTGCTCCACCAGAGGTGAGTCCTTAAGAGACACAACATGAAGATCATGTGGCTCAAGGGCCACGGGGCAAAAAGATAAGGCACAATCCTGTGTCGACTCATAATGAAATTGGTCCATGTTTTTCTCAATTTGAATCGAATTCTCCACTAAGTGATCGTGAATTGAAACCCCAAGTCCCTCAAACTGACTAGGAGTTTGACTTTGAAAGATTGTGCTTTGAATTTGTGGATGTTGTGGTGGTTCGATATCAAAAGGTGAATCCTCATGTTGACAAGAAAAATTACTCTCCTCACGTTTACGTAATTGCTGCGACATTTGACTCAATTGCAGTACCATATTTTGTGTGGACTGTTGAGCGGTTTTCATGAACGTAAGGAAAGTTTGTTCCAAGGAATCAGGTATGCGGTGAACTATGAGGTTCAAGTCAGAGCTTGGGAAGTTTTGAGGTTGGGTGTTGGTGGGCTGAGAATAAGTCCAATGATTTGAAGTGGGGTGTTGGTAGAATTCTGGGTATTCGGGAGGAGGATACTGGGGTGAAAATGAAGTATAAGAATTTGGATATGAATTGTCTCCCCACGAATCCATCACTCTCGGGTTGTACGCGGATGCGTAATGGTCATATTGAGCATTTTGGGAAAAAAGTATACTTATACTCAGGCTCTGGGGGAACATAAGGGCATTCCCGGATAACATGACCACTCAACCCACAAAAGTTGCACGGTACGGCTACTGGAGTCACCGGTGCACTCATGTTGTCTGCCATACGCATGAAGGAGGCCAAAGTTTGTTGTAATGTCTCAGTTTGTTGACCAGCATATGATCCGACATAACTAGATTGTGGTCTAGCAGTCGGTGCCTCTCTCATGTTACCCCAATATGAAGATTGCTCAGTCACACAATTAGGATTGTCCCAACCATATGGGGTGTTAGTCTGAGCCACCCCAGGTTGTATGGGTCCAGAATACCAGGACGAATTGTCCTGGTCCCAAAAATGATTTGGATGGTCGCCCATGTAACCATCCATCTCAACCAAACACTCTCGAGTCGACCACTCTCACCACCACGAGGCTAAACTCGTAAAAAGTGCTCGATTCGACCCTAAAACGCTACCAGAGAGTGTAAAGGGGAGGAGACTATAACATAGAAGAAGGTGAGAACAAGATGACTCAGAGGAGAAGGGAAACTTAACTCTAAAAGAAAAATGAGTGGGTTGGTCAGAAGTTTCCTAAACAAGCACGGTTCAAACAATCCTAAACCTAGGGGAGCCTAATTCTAGACGACTCCTAACTGGTTGAGTCGAATTGGCTCGCTTGATTCACCTCCCTCACTAATCAAACCAACTTGGCCAGGCAGTGTATAGCTAGTGGGGGCGCTTCCGACGGAGTCGGTGCCAATTAGACAACCACTTCGCTTGGAAGACTTACGTCAACACAAAAATACTTTCTAGACACCAAATCAAATTCGATCAGCTTCAAGTCATAGCAAGTCAAACCAATCTTCTCCTTAATTGAGTGCGAGTCCTTAGGGGCCAATGTTTAATTGGTTTTAATTTTAAGGCTTGGGTGACACTTTAGGATTGTGATTTGTGGGCCACGGAAGGGTGATGAAATCCCCACCGTATCTTTTCCTACGGAGTTGCCCTTAAGATAGTTTAACTTAAATCTAGCAAAGATAGTCAAACAATGGTCTTTAGTTGGGGGACAATTGCAAGGTTGTATGCAAACTAAATTATATGCTTAGATGCAATCGATAAAAAACCGCGCACGTACCTTGCCTCCAGCACTCTTCAACAAGAATTAATTTGCAAGAATTTAGCAAGAATAATGCAAACAAAACACTATATGATGCATGCACTAAGTTCTTCTGATTTTGCCAATTTTTAGGTCAGAGTTGAATTATTGTCAATTATAGAATTTTGCCCTAACACGTGCAGGACTACAAAAAGGAACTTTTCGAAAATTAAGATGTTACGAGAAAGGCAAGAAAAGTTACCTCCGCAATGCTCAGACGGGTTCGCCGCCCGCTCTCGAAACTTCCCAGATGCTCTATGATGTGAATTTTATTTATACCGCAAGTGCACGGCGTCAATGGAGACGTGGCAAATACGGGTCGAACACAAGGATGGAGAGATTTGTTATTTTCGTGATTTCGATTGGGGGAAAGAAGGAGAGAAGAAATAAATTGGTTTTGAGATTTTTGATTTTTAATTATCTAAAGCAAGAAACAAGAACAATTAAAACTAAAACAAGAACAAAGAGGTGAATTCCGTTGGGTGGAGGTTTAGATTTAAGGTTTAGATTAGAGAATTCAGAAACTTATAATAAATCATATTAGTTATGAAGCATTACATGATAAATGATTTAACATAAACTCAAGTAATCAAAATAGACTAATACGAACTTAAAATAATAACATTTATTCGTCTTCTCTTCACCCTAAATCCGTCACCTCCACCCTTTGGAAAGAGTTAGAAACTCATGAAGGGAGGAAGAAGGGATCCTTGAGACATTACAAAAGAAAACTAAAAGTAAGAAATAAAAGACAGAATTTTATTAATGAAAAGAAGAATACAAAACTAAGATTAAGAATAAAAACTACAACCAAAGACTAAGGACCCTTCTAACATCGTTCTCGGGTCTATTTATAGTTGCTACAAGGGATCTAGGTATAATATTGGAAAGTACACGTGTCCAGACACGACTGGACAAAATTGGAGCACACAGATCGCTGAGGGGGCGGCGTTTCCGCCGCACAATGTATGTGATATGCGGCGATTTCGCCGCACAATCTTCTCTGATTTAATCCGGATTTTTGCTGGTAGTTTATGGTATGATTTGATCCTCCTTTGCGCGTCTGGATTGATTCTTTCCATTCTTTTGAGCTCCGGATTAATTCCTTTATATGTGTGGAGAACTACATTGATTTTTCTTTAGATTTTCTCCATAATAACTCGCGAATTGCAATTAGGTCATTGTCTTTTTGCAATCAAGTCCCCGGCTACTTTTGTGCTCAAGTCCTTGTTCTTTTTGTAATTAGGTTTTGATTGCTTTTATGCTTGGAAACATTTCCACTTGAAACCCGATAATCTTGAGCTTGGTCTTTATGATAGAAATGAGTCTTCCGCACGCGTTTTTGCTCGGGATATGGGTAAATTGCATTCCGGTCCCTGTATTCTGTAAATAAGACTAAACACATACCTTAGTAGCATTTATTGATGTAAAAGTAATCTAAATGAAAGACATATGATGCAATGTATGCAATGCATCACTCTACGCGTCCACCCAGAGATGGAGACGACCCTCGAAAAAATTGAAGCCCAGATGCTTCAGATGTGCGGCGGATCCGCCGCAGGTTGTACTTGAGATGCGGCGATTTCGCCGCCCTTATAGCTCCGAATGTGCCCGGATTTCACCACGCACTATGTTGTCTCCTGAAACGCAAATCCAAATAGTTAGATCACGCACACGATAAACAGAAAAAAATCGAAATCGATAAAATAAACAAAAATCTTCGTCGCCTCCCCAGCAACGACGCCAAAAACTTGATGAGAATTAAATTTATACCGCAAGTGCACGGCGTCAATGAAGATGTGGAAGGTACGGGTCGAACACAAGGAGGGAGAGATATTGTTATTTTTGTGATTTTCGATTAAGGAAGAAAGAGAGAAAAATAAGGTTGGTTTGAGATTTTTGGTTTTTTAATTATCTAAAGCAAGAACAACAAAAACAAATTAAAAATAAAGTAAAGATGGAAGAGAGTCTAGTGGGTGGAGGTTTAGATATCGGGTTTAGATTAGAGAATTCTGAAACTTATAATAAATCATATTAGTTATAAAGCATTACATGATAAATGACTCAACATAAACTCAAGTAATCAAAATATACTAACACAAAATTAAAATAATAACGTAATTCTTCTTCTCATCACCCTAAATCCGTCACCCCCACCTTTTGGAGAGAGTTAGAAACTCATGGATGGAGGGAAGGAGAAGGGGTCCTAGAGAAACTACAAAAGAAAACTAAAAATAAGAAATAAAAGAACAAAATTTTATTACTAAAATATGGATCAAAAACTAAGGACCCTTTACAACAACGTTTCGGGGCTACGATACAAGGGATCCCAATATATAAAAGGAAAGTACACACGTCAAAACAGCATTGGTAAAAATTTGAGCGCACGGATCAATTTTTGTGTGGCGGAATCGCCGTAATTTGTACATGAGGTGCGGCGGAATCGCCACCGTTTTGGCTCAGAATTGACCCGGATTTTTCCTGTGTGTTTATGGTATGTTTTAGCTGTCATTTGCGCGTCCGGATTAATTATTGCATATCTTTGGAGATTCGAGTTAATTTCTTCATATATTTGGAGATCCAAATTGATCTTTCTCTAGAACTTCTCCAAAATAATCTTTTGGTACTCGTAATTTGCAGTCGAGTCCTCGGCTTTTGCAATTAAGTCCCTAACTACTTTTGTGCTTAAGTCCCTCGCCTTTTTGTAATTAGGTATTTGAATGCTTTTATGCTTGGATGAACTTCCATTTGAATCCCGATAATCTTGACTTGGTCTTTATGATAGAAATGAGTCTCTTGCACGCATTTATGCTCGGGATATAGGTAATTTGCATTCAGGTCCCTGTATTATGTAAATAAGACTAAACACATACCTTAGTAGCATTTATTGATATAAAATTAATCTAAATGAAAGACATATGATGCAATGTATGCAATGCATCAGAAACCTTGTATGTATAAATTGTTGAATAAATATGAAAATGATTTTTCTTGTGTATAAATTTTTTAAAATAATTATGCATAAGCATGTGACGAAATTTAACACGTACACAGATGGATAGGTGTCGTCGGTGTACGTTACCCGACAAACGTCGCAACATACACCGGCGGATAGGTCAAAGAAAAAACACATATCTTTCAACATCCATTGCATTTCACATTTATCATCACCATTCTATCTTATAATAAACACTTCTTGGATCAAACCAACATCAATCAAACCTAGAGAAAAGAGTTCATATGACATCACAAACTCATCTCCTCCTCCTACTTGATCACCAAACTAAAACACTAATCACAACAACATGCAACAAACCATAACAACAAACTAATATCCACCAATCATGAAACTCATCTCCCACTCGACATCTCCACCAATCACCAAACTCCTGCCACCAATCGCATCAAATCCTACCACTCCACATTTCAAACCCACCAATCACAACAACATCCAATAAAACACTAAATATTCAACAACAACATCCAACAAGACATTCAAATTTATCACGTTAAAGTATATTTACTAATCACAATAAAAATCACACAATGAATCATTCCAAAATAATTAACAAAATCACAATTAACAGATCTACAAAATCACATTCTAATATAATTACTATAATGAACTAAAATAAACTAATTAACATAATTTAAATTGTAAAAAACTAAGAGGTGGAGGTGGGTCCAGTGGTGCGAGTGGTTGAGGGTGGGGTGGTGGTCTACCGGAGAGGAGGGAGAGGGGGCAGTGGGTGGTGGTGATGAAGGTGGAGGTTGGCAGCGATCGGGGTCGGGGGGAGGCTGAGGTTGGAGGGTGGAGGTTGGGGTTGGGCGGTCAGGGGAGGTGGTGGGGTGGCCAATCGTGGGAGGAGAATGTGATGAGGGGTCGGGGAGGTGGTATAGTGGCTGGTTGTGGGAGGAGGAGGTGATGGGGGGGGTCAGGGTCGAGGGGAGGATGAGATCGGAAGGTAGAGGCTGGGGTCGGGGAGGTGGTGGGGTGGTCGGTCAAGGGAAGGGTTGGTAAGGAGATACTCACTGATAAAGTCAAGACGAGTTGAGGAGAGCGACGGAGTATCGACGACTGGAGAGATCGGAGGCGGGGGGTAGCTGGAGGTAGCGGCAAGAGGTAGTTGTTGGCCGGCCTTAATCTATGTTTTGATGACTTAATCAACCTAATCTTAATTGCAATCAATGTAGAGTAGTACACATATTGCATAACATATATATTGTTTTTTGCTAACCTCTACAGGTGATCAAGACTTAAGGAAGAAATGATTCAAGTCAAGACATGTAATCAAGCTCATTTGAAGACGTGTAATTTGCATTTCTTTTGAGTCTTAGGAACTTTGTGTAATTGAGCATACTTGAGTGAAAATCAACTCAAACACACACTAGGTTCCCTATAGAAGTCACACACAAAATTTCACATCAATTGGAGTTCAATAGATCACCCAAACCTAGACCGGAAAACATTAAAACTAAACCAGAACTATCTACCCACATTCGGTCGACCGACCCAAGCCTTTCGGTCGACCGAGTGATCAAGTATCCTAAAGTGTTTTAGACTGCCCACTTTTGGTCGACCGTTCCAACCTTTTCGGTCGACCGAATCAACATAGTTTTCTGACCGTTAGGGTTGTCGTATTATACCAACGGTCGTAGTCGAATTATTCACTAATACCAGAAAATACAAATTGTCTATCGGTCGACCATGGACCTATTTCGGTTGACCGAACTTAATTGTCTCCACAAAGTGCAACTGCCTGGAAGTTTTCGGTCGACCGAACTTGATCATTTTCGTCAACCCCGTAGATTCTGGAAGTTTACGGTCGACCGCCCCTATTCTGTGTTCGACTGTTAACTTAAGTGTACCTAAGTTATAGCATGTTTCGTTCGACCGTTCCATAATCGGTCGACCGAACGTTGTTTAAAAGTGCCAAACGGTCGACCGTGTTGCCCAATTCGGTCGACCGTGTTGCCCAATTCGGTCGACCTAACTTTGTCTGAATTGGGTCCTGCAGGTTTCTGTTTTGTGTTTCTCACTTAAACCTTACCCAACTTGTCCAAACTGCTATAACCCCTTAGGAGCTTATAAATAGGTAATCCTATGACACAATTACACAACTCTTACACATCCTATTGTCATATACACTTAAGAGAAACTCCAAGTCTCTCATTCCCCAAATCTACTCTCCAAGCTTACAATTCCACATCTTAGATCAATTCCACATCATAAGCTAAGTGTGCTCAAGTTAGAGAGTGAGTGATCCACTCAACATTCATGTTGTAAAGAAGCAAGGACTTCGGTGAAAACCCGAAGTGTCCCTCTCAGATTGTGAGAGGAAGAAATTCAAGCAAGCGAGGGTGTTCGCGGTGCTTGTGGTGCAAAGGTGTTCTCTCCTCACCCGGAACGGGGAGTGGTTAGTGAAGTCATGAGCGGAGCTCGGTGATCCGAGTAGAGCTTGCAAGAGAAGACTAGGACCCGGGTGGGGTGCCGAACCTCTTTAAAAATCACCGTCTTCGATTATGGTTTGCATATTCCCTTCCTTTACTTGCTTTTGTTTTTAATTCCGTTGCATCTTTGATTGTTAGGCAAGTAAAGTTTGTTTTAACTTAAAAGTGATTAGAACTAAGCCGGATTCACGATCGTACAGTAGCGACAATAGGGTTTAGGAAAGAAGAGGAGAGTGAAGAGAAACCCGATTTAGGCTACTGATATAAACTTTCACTGACGGAACTTATCTGTCGATGATCATCTGTATTATCCGTCGGTGACTAGGAGAAAAGGTTTGTAACAATTAATTTTCAAGCGATTCACTAACTGATGGTATCCGTCAGCAGATGTTTGTGTGTAAGGATTGACGGATCTGTCGGTGAACTGTACAATACCCGTTAGTGGTTCTTTTTGCTCCCAAAAATTTATTTTCACACATATTACTTTTTCTGAAATGTACACCAATGATACATATTCATTGGTGTATGTTGCTGATCTGATGAAAGCTACAAAATTATTGTCTGATAGATTATTCCGTCAGTTTATATTAGCATCGACGATTAATTTAATCCGTCGGTGGCACTGTACCTACACTGATGGATGTTTACTGACGTATAAATATCTCACATCAGTCGAACGATGCCCTTGGGGCGGTCGACCGATCGTGCATAGGAGGCAAGCCTGGTGGTTTTCGGTCGAACGGGGCCGTTTTGCCGTTCGACCATGTGCACTGTCATGGGTCGGTAGAGGGCGTTGACCATCTAAATGGTCGACCGCTCGTTGACTTCGTCCGACCGTGACTTAAGTTGGAATAGTGGTCGGTTCGACTGAAGGTGGTTTTGGTCGACCGGACTTGATGAGGAGCGTGGGGGAATGCTCTGGACGAATTCGGTCAACCGAAAGTGCTTGGGCGTTGTTGAGATTTTTATTTATACCGCAAGTGCACGGCGTCTATGAAGACGTGGCAAGTACGGGTCGAACACAAGGAGGGAGAGATTTCATTATTTTTTTGTTGTTTCGATTGAGGGGAAGAAGTAGAGAAGAATCAATTAGGGTTTTTGGGGTTTTTGGTTTAATTAACTAAACTACGAAACAAAAGCAATTAAAATTAAAACAAGAACAAAGAAGAGAATTCCGTCGGGTGGAGGTCTAGACTTAGGTTTAGATTGGAGAATGGAGAAACTTGAAATAAATCATGTTAGTTATGAAGCATTACAAGATAAATGATTTAACATAAACTCAAGTAATCAAAATATACTAATCACGAACTTAAAACAATAACATGCATTCATCTTCTCTACCCCTAATTCCATCACCTCCACCCTTTGGAAAGAGTTAGAAACTCATGGAGGGAGGAAGAAGAAAGGATCCTAGAGACATTAAAAGAAAATAAAAACAAAACAAAATAAAACAGAAATTTATTACTAATGATCCAAGACCAAAGGTTCAAAGATGTGTTACATTCGTCCTACAGGGCTATTTATAGCCGATACAGGGGATACCAATACATAAAAGGATAGTACACGCGTCAACCCAACACTGGACAAAATTGGAGCACACAGATCCTCACTGGTGCGGCGAAATCGCCGCATATTGAAGGTGTTGTGCGGCGAAAACGTCGCACAATCAGGTCTGCTCGGGTCCGGATTTTGGTCATGTGTTTATGGTATGATTTGATCTTTATTTACGCGTCTGGATGATTCTTTCCATTGTCTTGAACTCCGGATTAATTCCTTCCATTGTTGGAGATTTATATTTGACTTTTCTTTTGACTTTTCCAACAAAATAACTTGATCCTTTTCTTTTGCAATCAGGTCCTTGGTATTTTGCAATTAAGCCCTTGACCTTTTTGTAATTAGCTCCTTGAATGCTTTTATGCTTGGATGCATTTCCATTTGAAACCCGATAAGCTTGAATTCGGTCTTTATGATAGAAATGAATCTTTTGCAAACGTGTATGCCCGGAATGTGGGTAATTTGCAATCAGGTCCCTGTATTCTGTAAATACGACTAAACACATACCTTAGTAGCATTTATTGATATAAAAGTAATCTAAATGAAAGACATATGATGCAATGTATGCAATGCATCAGGCGTTCGACTGGATTTGTGGTGAGAGTTGGGGGAATTCCATGGTGGAATTCGGTCGACTGAGAGTGCTCGGGGGTTCGACCGGATTCGTTGTGGAGATTGTGGGATTTGTCCCTGGTGACTTTCGATCGAACAGGGCCCCTTTGCCGTTCGACCGATTGGTCATTTTGTTCGTTGAACCTGGGAGTTGACTATCTAAACGGTCGACCGTCCTTTGATTTGGGTTCGACCGAACGAGTGGAGTTGGTGGGAATCGGTCGACCGAGGGAGTGCCGGTCGAGGCGATTGCCCCCTGTTTTCGTGATTCGGTCAACCGGGACTTTTGGTTCGGTCGACCGTTTGTGTCCAGTTTTGCACTATGGTGGTGCGGTTGTTGTAGTCGTCCGTGTGGGGCGAGTTGTGTCGAGGTTCTTCCGGCGAGTGTGCTAAGGTGCACGAGAGTTGCGGTGGTTGGGTGAAAAAGCCCTGGAGCCCCGTAACTGTGTGAGAGTTGCGGTTGGTTGAAAAAGACCTGGAGCCCAGCTAGTCTGTGCGGGGTTGGTTGAAAAAGATCTGGAGCTCCGTACTACGTTCAGGTTGGCTGAAAAAAGCCTCGAGCCTGAGCAGGGACCGCGTGTTAAGAGTTGGTTGAAAAAGACCTGGAGCCCTTGGACGTTTGGGTTGGTTGAAAAAGACCTGGAGCCCTTGGTCGTGTCGTGGTAGTTGCGGTTGGCTGAAAAAGGCCTGGAGCCCAGCTTGGCGACGAGCGTGTGTGCGGTGGTTGGGTGAAAGAGCCCTTGAGCCCCGTGACGGTGGTGTGAGTTGTGGTTGGGTGAAAGATCCCTGGAGCCCAACCTGTTTGAGATGCTTTTCTTGTTAGTAGAATTGCATGCTAGGGTGCTTTCATTTCATGCATTGTAGAGTTTGGCAAACGGGATTTCCTTCTGGAAACTCAGGCATTGTTGCACGTTTACTTTTCAGGTCGTGATCGGCGATAGGGGGTGGTGACCGAGGAAAGGAGCACCGCTACCGGATCCAACTTTCTCTCAGTTAAGGTCGGGTGATTACTGTATTCGTTGTATAGCCTTTTGATGTAATCACAACTTTTGAAATACTCTGATGTTCATATATATATGATATATGTTGGTGCACCTGTTTCCCTTAATTGGGTAATATCCTCTGTTGATTGTGTGTTATTTAAAATTTTAAATTCTTCCGCTGTTTGAGGATGTTACATTTTGAGTTTGCATTTCTTAGTGCATTTCTGATAAGATGAAAACCATTCAACAGAGGATATTATCCAATTAAGGGAAACAAGTGCACCAACATATATCATATATATGTACCTACGTTTCATTACCACGCCAACAGTCTTTGGGTGATCTGAATATAAACACCTCTAACTAGGGGTGAGCCTCGGTCTAGAATCAGATCGAACCGGACCGAACCGAACCGAACCGAACCAAGGACTGAATTTTCGGTATCCGGCGGACCGAAGACCGAATTGAATGAATTTGGGTCGGTCCAATCCGGTTCGGTCCAGAAACCGATTTTTACTCATGAAATGACCAGACCGAGACCCAAATTTTTGGTATCCCCCGGATCAAAGATCAGACCGAAAAAATCCGATCAGGTTCGATCCGGACTGATCGGGTTGAGTTGGTCTAACCCGAATTTTGCGCTCCCCTCCCTCCAACGTAACCAAACCAAACCAACACCACCGCTTAAGTGGCACGAGCACAAGATCCACTTCCGCACATGTCCACGACACAACCAACATATATATCCATGCTCAACCAACCCATATATCCATCAACAAAATCTAGCACCTCAGACCATATCAACGTAGTCCTTAATCTTTTCCCCAACCATGCAGACAGGGAAGGCAACGATAGCAGCGGCCAAAGAGGCCACAGGCAACGTGGGCGCGTCGGCGAAGTCGGGCATGGAGAAGGTGAAAACCGTCGTAAAGGAGAAGACGGAGAGGCTGAGGGCCCACAGCCCGGAGGAGAAGGTGAGGGCGGAGGAGCAGAAGGCCGAGAGGACCGGTGCCGGTTCGGTATAGGATATAGCTAGCTGCATTTGTTCTAGTAATTAGGTAGTTAGGCGTGCATGCATGTTTGCTTATTTATTTATTTCGGACATATTTTATTTTCTTTGAGGACTGATTTTGTGATTTACTGTATTTGGAAGGGTTGTGTTGTAAATATATTTTTTGTTTTCTGATCCAATCCGGAATTTCTTGCGAAAATCACAACGTACAAGATCTAAATGTCTGAAATCCAAGATGTACGATTACACAAACATCGAACTTGAGCTTTGATTTTCCACGCTCTAAGTGCAGCAATGTCTTAAATGAGTTTTTCTTTCTTTCTTTCTCTGGATTGCAAGAAGGAAAATAATTGGTATTCTAACATAGGGAATCATAACCTTGCATGCATTTATGCATTGTCTTATTAGGCACTCATTGATTATAACATCCCGAAACAGCGGAAATTTAAAAAATTATAATCAAGTCGACAGAGCTCAATAATCAAAGACGGGACTGTTACTTCTCATAAAACATATAAGCGGTGCACCATATTACATCAGAGTTTGTCAAAACGATACATGATTACAACAGAACAACAAAAGAAGATAAACGTAATCATGTCGACCTCAGTGGTCTGAATAGAGGATCCGATCCCAAGATACCCAACTGGACCTACTGCGGTCCTGAAAAAGATGGAACAACAATGCCTGAGTTTCCATAAGGACCCCGTATGCCAAGCTCACCTATATGCATGTAGTAGTACAAATGAACCTATCATACTAGTAGCATGTCATGTCATCGACGGTAGGGAAAACAGTTCCCCCGAAGGGTAACATGGGACATCAGTCTGACAATCATCATCGGGTGTCCCGAGGAGACCTACCGTAGGCACATACGGTCTAACGGAACAAGACGTGATACTCCCCACACGCGGCTACACTACACATAGGGTTCGACAGGGAGCATCCGTCAGGTCTGCGCCATAAGAAACAGATCAATAACTTCGTGGTCGAAACCACACCAACAGAGTCGTCGCTCGGTCGTTCCATCAATCGTCATCTCAGTAGGTGCCCATCTGAGGAACATAGCCGGAACAACATCATCGGCCCATCAACCATCATCGCCGGAACAACATCGGCGGCATCACCGGCGCTGCAACGGTGGTCCATCAATACGTCCGGCACATCATCGGATGGGTCCAGACCGAAGTCTGCCAGGTCATCAGGCTCCACGAGCCGCAAACACCAACTGCGCCGCTATAAAAGCAGGGCAGCGACCTCCGTAGCCCCGTAGGCCGGTAGTCACCTCACCCAACGACAGATGTGTGCCTGCACAATCATCATACATTGGGATCCGCGATCTCTCATGCCTGCTACTCTACAATGAGTTCAATCAATCCATCATATTAGTCATGATCCATACATGGAGGTGACGCGTCCCGAACACCCACACTCTTCCACACGGTGGTCCCTGGACAGGCACGCGGAACGCGCCCACCGTCACCTCCCGGCTCACGCACAAGGCGAGGACACGGGTTTCCGTGGACAGAATTGACATTCAAAAAGGGAACCAGGAATTCAGTCCTGTGCAAAAACGGTCGACCGAAGGAGGCAATCCGGTCGACCGTTTCCTCAAGGGAATCGGTCGACCGAAATTTTGGATCGTCGAACTATTTGTGCAAAACTTACGTCTCAACGGTCGACCGAAACGAGGTCAAAATCCGGAGTCTGGTCAACATCAATTCAAAACTATCGGTCGACCGACTCAGGGGTCTCGGTCGACCGACTCAGGGGTCTCGGTCAACCGAAAACTATCAGGGCATCCTAGCATTTCTAAGTCATAAAACGGTCGACCGCAACAAGCATAAATATCCAGTACACTTAAGTTCCGGTCGACCGAACACAAGGAACCAGTCGACCGAAACACAACAGGCAGTCAAAACTACACTACATCGGTCGACCACCCGAAGGACTCGGTCGACCGTTGGTCGTCTTCAACATCGCGCCAACCAAGGTTTCTTTAGGCAAACTCGCCACCGGGGAGGTCTCTGACCTCCCCCGACCGACCAACACGACCATCTCACAAGGGTGACCAACCAAATCACACTAGAAGCCGGCATACCTCAAAGAAGACGACGAAATCGCCAGAGCTCCGCTCGTGCACGCCATCTCCTCACATGTCCACCTCCTCGCACGACCTCCACATGCCTCACGTCGGACGAGCTACCGCCTCCTCTGGTCGCCGGAAAGGAAAGGAGAATGGTGAGAGAGAGATCAAATGAGAGAGAGGGATTTTCGTTTCAAAAACCCAACACAACCACACATCTCCATCACCCTACACCCATCAACAGTGCACGCCCCCTTCTCTTCCCCATGCAAACTACCTCTCTCCTCCTAATCCCTTGTTAACCCCTAAGCAAGGGTTAAGGATATAACAATCCACCTAACTTAAAAGGATTTCCTCCCAAAATCAAAGCAAACTACTCACCGAAAAGCTCTGGATACTGCCTTCTGATTTCCTCCTCAATCTCCCAAGTGGTCTCGCGCTCGCTGTGTTGCTGCCACCTGACCTTCACAATCGAAATGGTCCTCCTCCTAAGTTGATGATCCATACGATCGACTATCTCGACTGGTCTCTCCTCAAGCGACAAGTCATGCTGGATCTCTGGCACAACAATCTCAATCACGTGAGCTGGATCTGCAACGTACTTCCTCAGCATCGATACATGGAAGACATTGTGGAGACCCGAAAACTGCAGTGACAATGCAATCCGGTAAGCAAACTCTCCAACTCGGTTGAGGATCTCGAACGACCCAACATACCTCGGACTGAGCTTGCCCTTCTTCCCAAACCTCATTCACATCTTCAGAAACACATGGTCTCCCACCTCGAAACTCAACACTCGTCTGTGTCGATCAGCAAAACGCTTCTGCCTGCTCTATGTCGTGGCCAGTCTCCTACGGATCACATCAACCTTCTCTGCATGCATCTGCACAATCTCTGGCCCCACTAACTGCCTCTTGCCCACATCACTCCAGCATACCGATGATCTGCAAGGCCTCCCGTACAACGCCTCGTACGGTGTCATCGCAATACTCGAATGGTAGCTGTTGTTGTAGGCGAACTCTATCAGCGGCAAGTTCTCATCCCAATGTCCTACCCAATCCAGTGTGCATGCCCTCAACATATCCTCTAAGGTCTGAATCGTCCTCTCTGACTGACCATCTGTCTGCGGATGGAACGTTGTACTGAACCTCAGACGCGTCCCCAAAACCTACTACAGACTCCCCCAAAATCTGGAAGTGAAACGAGAATCTCGATCGGAGATGATGCTCACTGGCACTCCATGCAACCTGACTATCTCCTCCACATACAACCTAGCCAGACCCTCCAAAGGCAACGTGGTCCTGATCGCTAAGAAGTGCGCCGACTTGGTCAGTCGATCAACTATCACCCAAATCGCGTTGTGGAATCTCCTCGTCTTTGGCAACCTTGTGACAAAATTCATCGTCACATGCTCCCACTTCCACTCAGGAAGCTCAATACACTGCATCGGTCCCGCTGGTCGCTGATGCTCAATCTTCACCTGCTGACAGACTAAGCATTGCTCCACAAAGTCTGCAATGTCCCTCTTCATGCCCTTCCACCAGAAGTTCCACTGTAGGTCCTTGTACGTCTTCGTGCTCCCCGGGTGAATGGTGCATCTTGCTCTTTGTGCCTCCTCCATGATGTCATCTCTCAGCCCATCGACCTTCGGCACCCAGATCCGACTCCTGAACCTCAAACCACCATCAACCCCTACACTGAAGTCTGACTCATCTCTGGAAGCTAACTGTAGCAGACCAGCTAACTCCTCATCCCCATGCTGAGCCTGCACCACCCGTGAGACTGTCTGCGGCACCACCCGAAGCCCAGCACTCACTGCTCCCTCTGAGCCATCTGTGAACGGCCTCCACTCTGACAACGTCTCGAGTAGCCTCCACTCCTGGATGCACAGACTCGCAACTGAAACCTCCACCTTCCTGCTCAACGCATCTGCAACCGAATTCGCCTTCCCCGGATGATAGGAAATGGTGAAGTCGTAGTCCTTAATGAACTCAAGTCATCTGCGCTGCCTCATATTCAGCTCCTTCTACGAGAACAAATACTTCAGGCTCTGATGATCTGTGAAGACCTCGAACTGCTCGCCATAAAGGTAGTGTCGCCAGGTCTTCAGCGCGTGAACTACCGCTGCTAACTCCAGATCATGAGTAGGGTAGTTCTTCTCGTGCACCTTCAGCTGCCTCGAAGCGTACGCCACCACCTTCACGTGCTGTATCAGAACACCGCCCAAGCAAATCCCTGACGCATCACTGTATATCACATAACCTCCACTGCCACTCGGTAGCGTCAGAATCGGTGCCATCGTCAGTCGCCTCTTCAGCTCCTGAAAGCTGTCCTCGCACTTCTGGGACTAAACAAACTTGACGCCCTTCTGCGTCAACACTGACACCGGCGAGGCAAGTCTGGAGAAATCCTAAATGAACCGTCTGTAATACCCTGCCAGTCCTACGAAGCTCCTGATCTCTGTAACGCTCGTCGGGGCTCTCCACTGAGTCACAACCTCGACCTTCGCCGGATCAACCGAAATCCCATCTGCTGACACAATATGCCCCAGAAAAGCCACCTGATCCAACCAAAACTCGCATTTCGTGTACTTGGCATAGAGCTGCTGATCCCTTAATATGCCAAGCACAATCCTCAGGTGCTCTCGATGCTGCCCCCTGTCAGGCGAGTATACCAAGATGTCGTCCACAAATACAACGACAAATCTGTCGAGGTACGGCTGAAACTTCCTATTCATCATGTCCATGAATGTTGCAGGTGCATTCGTAAGTCGAAACGACATCACCAAGAACTCGTAGTGCCCGTACCGCGTCCTGAAGGTTGTCTTCTGAACATCTACCTCTCTAATTCGCAACTGGTAATAACCCGGACGCAGATCAATCTTCGAGAACACTCTCGCCGTCTGCAGCTGATGAAACAAGTCATCAATCCTTGGCAAATGGTACCGGTTCCGAATGGTAACCTTATTCAACATCCTGTAGTCGATGCACATCCGCAACGATCCATCCATCTTCTTCACGAACAACACCAGCGCTCCCCATGGAGAAACACTCGGTCGAATAAACCCGGAGTCCATCAACTCCTGCAACTGCTTCTTCAGCTCTGTCAACTCAGCAGGTGCCATCCGATAAGGTGCCTTAGACTGAGGTGTCGTACCCGCTACCAACTCGATGCCAAACTCGATCTCTCGGTGCGGCGGTAACGACGGAATCTCTGCTGGAAACACATCTGGGAACTCCTGCACGACCTCTATATCCTACAACCTCCTTGTCTCAGGATCAGGAACAACCAGCGTGGCCACAAACTCTCTGCATCCCTGCTGCATCAACTTCTGTGCCTTAACTGCAGACACAATCAGACGACCCCCTCTGCTCTTCGTCCCTCTGATCAAAACATCTGGCAAGCCCTCCTTCGGAATCAGGATATTCTTCTCGCGGCAAAAGACCCACACGTCGTACTGTGACAGCCAGTCCATCTGCAATATGACGTCGAAGTCCTCCATAGGTAACAAGACCAGATCCGCCGGAAAATCATGGTCTCCCGAAGCAACTATGGTGCCGGGGAAAAAGCTCCCCACATTGCCCACCTCACCCATGGGCGTGCTGACCTCCAAAACATCAGTCAGCAGCACAGGAGTCCGACCCAACTCGCCAGCAAACTTCTCCGAAATGAAAGAGTAAGTGGCGCTGCAATCAAACAACACACGCGCTACCGAACCAGAAACAGAAAGTGTACCTTCCACCACGGTGTTGGAGTCCCTCGGCCTGAATAGTGAAGACTCGCCCGGTCTTCCTGCCCTGCCCTGGTGAAACAACTGATCGGCTGCCTCCACTCCTCCCTGCTACTGGTGGCCCAAACTTCCTGCTAGGCTTGCCCGGCCTAGTTGGGCACTCCCGCACAAAGTGACCCAACTGCCTGCACCCCATGCAAGCTCCAGTGCGCCTGAAGCACTCCTGACCTGGGTGAAACCTCCCACAGAAAGTCATGCTCCAGACTGACGTGCTCCTCCTCCATCAAACCTGGGCCTCTTGCCCGGGTTCCCTGCTCCCCGACTCACTGGTCGGCTACCGGTGCTCACTGGTGCCTTCCTCGCCTCCTGAAGACACTCCCTCTGGTCCTGCTCTATGATAGTAGCGTGCTTCACCGCATCTGTAAGGGTCCGCGACATACTGTTGATCACACGTGATCGGAGCGGCTGTCTCAGTCCCTTTACGAACTTCCTCGCCCGCTGCTCTGGGGTCACACAGATCTCTGGGCAGTAACGCTCCAAAGTGTTGAACCTGCTGATGTAACTCGCCAGAGTCATCTCCTTCTGATCCAGCGACATGAACTCCTCCCTCTTCCGATCCCTGACGTGCTGGGGGAAGTACTGCTCATGGAACACCTCCAGAAACTCTTCCCAGCTGACGTCCTCACGGTCCTCAAACAAAACCGTGGATGTGGTCGTCTGATGTGAATTAAATTTATACCGCAAGTGCACGGCGTCAATGAAGACGTGGCAAATACGGATCGAACACAAGGAGGGAGAGATTTGTTATTAGTGTGATTTCGATTGGGGGAAAGGAGGAGAGAAGAATAAACTTGGGTTTTTGAGATTTTTGATTTTAATTATCTAAAGAAAGAAACATGAACAATTAAAACTAAAATAAGAACAAAGAGGTGAATTTCGTTGGATGGAGGTTTAGATTTAGGGTTTAGATTAGAGAATTCAGAAACTTATAATAAATCATGTTAGTTATGAAGCATTACATGATAAATGATTTAACATAAACTAAGTAATCAAAATAGACTAATCACGACATTAAAATAATAACATTTATTCATCTTCTCTTCACCCTAAATCCGTCACCTCCACCCTTTGGAAAGAGTTAGAAACTCATAGAGGGAGGAAGAAGGGGTCCTTGAGGCATTACAAAAGAAAACTAAAAGCAAGAAGTAAAAGACAGAATTTTATTACTAAAAAGAAGAATACAAAACTAAGACTAAAAATAAAAACAACAATCAAAGACTAAGGACTAGGACCATTTTAACATCGTTCTCGGGGCTATTTATAGTTGCTACAAGAGACCTAAGTATACAATTGGAAAGTACACGCGTCCAGACACGACTGGACAAAATTTGGAGACGCAGATCGACTCTGGTGCGGCGGAAACGCCGCATGGTAAGTGTAATGTGCGGCGGAAACGCCGCATATATTGCTCTGATTTTGTCCAGATTTTGGTTGAATGTTTATGGTATGATTTGATCCTCCTTTGCGCGTCTGGATTGATTCTTTCCATTCTTTTGAGCTCCAGATTAATTCCTTTATATATTTGGAGATCTACATTGATTTTTCTTTAGATCTTCTCCATAATAACTCGTGAATTGCAATTAGATCTTGAATGCTTCTTTTGTGCTTAAGTCCTTGTTCTTTTTGTAATTAGATCTTGAATGCTTTTATGCTTGGATACATTTCCATTTGTAACCCGATAATCTTGAACTTGGTCTTTATGATAGAAATGAGTCTTTTGCACGCGTTTATGCTCGGAATGTGGGTAATTTGCATTCAGGTCCCTGTATTCTGTAAATAGGACTAAACACATACCTTAGTAGCATTTATTGATATAAAAGTAATCTAAATGAAAGACATATGATGCAATGTATGCAATGCATCATCGTCCACCAGTTGGTTGCCTCGCCATCAAACACATAGGTGGCCAGGTCCACCCTCCTCTCAGGTGCGACTCCAATCGCTCGGAAGATCTTCTCCATCCTGAAGTTCCAGCCCTCCGCTACCTCAGGGGCACTCCTGCCATTAAAACTCTGTGGGTGCTGACGCATAAACCAATCATGCTCAGCGCCCACCCCGCCCTGCACATTCTGGGCTGCCTGACGCTCCAAAAACTCGCCCAACCTGTCCCAGTTGGCGCCTCCAGTGTCGTCACTGGCATCGCAATTACGCGGGGAACTCCGCACGCGTCTAGAAGCCATCTGACAGAAGAAACAATCAGAAACTTCAGCCATGAATGCATGCTAAAATATAAAATGCATGCATCCTATTACTACAAGGGTGATTTCATTGGGAACCGCATAGGAATCGACCGCTCTGATACCAAATTGTAACATCCCGAAACAGCGGAAATTTAAAAATTTATAATCAAGCCGACAGAGCTCAATAATCAAAGACGGGACTGTTACTTCTCATAAAACATATAAGCGGTGCACCATATTACATCAGAGTTTGTCAAAACGATACATGATTACAACAGAACAACAAAAGAAGATAAACGTAATCATGTCGACCTCAGTGGTCTGAATAGAGGATCTGATCCCAAGATACGCACGCCCGTTGATCACCACCCAACTGGACCTACTGTGGTCCTGAAAAAGATGCAACAACAATGCATGGGTTTCCATAAGAAAACCCCGTATGCCAAGCTCACCTATATGCATGCAGTAGTACAAATGAACCTATCATACTAGTAGCATGTCATGTCATCGACAGTAGGGAAAATAGTTCCCCCAAAGGGTAACATGGGACATCAGTCTGACAATCATCATCGGGTGTCCCGAGGAGACCTACCGTAGGCACATACGGTCTAACGGAACAAGACGTGATACTCCCCACACGCGGCTACACTACACATAGGGTTCGACAGGGAGCATCCGTCAGGTCTGCGCCATAAGAAACAGATCTATAACTTCGTGGTCGAAACCACACCAACGGAGTCGTCGCTCGGTCGTTCCATCAATCGTCATCTCAGTAGGTGCCCATCTGAGGAACATAGCCGGAACAACATCATCGGCCCATCAACCATCATCGCCGGAACAACATCGGCGGCATCACCGGCGCTGCAACGGTGGTCCATCAATACGTCCGGCACATCATCGGACGGGTCCAGACCGAAGTCTGCCAGGTCATCAGGCTCCACGAGCCGCAAACACCAACCGCGCCGCTATAAAAGCAGGGCAGCGACCTTCGTAGCCCCGTAGGCCGGTAGTCACCTCACCCAACGACAGATGTGTGCCTGCACAATCATCATACATTGGGATCCGCGATCTCTCATGCCTGCTACTCTACAATGAGTTCAATCAATCCATCATATTAGTCACGATCCATACATGGAGGTGACGCGTCCCGAACACCCACACTCTTCCACACGGTGGTCCCTGGGCAGGCACGCGGAACGCGCCCACCGTCACCTCCCGGCTCACGCACAAGGCGAGGACACGGGTTTCCGTGGACAGAATTGACATTCAAAAAGGGAACCAGGAATTCAGTCCTGTGCAAAAACGGTCGACCGAAGGAGGCAATCCGGTCGACCGTTTCCTCAAGGGAATCGGTCGACCGAAATTTTGGATCGTCGAACTATTTGCGCAAAACTTACGTCTCAACGGTCGACCGAAACGAGGTCAAAATCCGGAGTCTGGTCAACATCAATTCATCATCGGTAACATGGGACATCAGTCTGACAATCATCATCGGGTCTCCTGAGGAGACCTACCATAGGCACATACGGTCTAACGGAACAAGACGTGATACTCCCCACACGCGGCTACACTACACATAGGGGTCGACAGGGAGCATCCGTCAGGTCTGCACCATAAGAAACAAATCTATAACTTCGTGGTCGAAACCACACCAACGGAGTCGTCACTCGGTCGGTCCATCAATCATCATCTCAAATAACTACTACTACTTCTTGATATACCACCCCAAATAACTACTACGAGTTTTAGGGAAAAAACAAGCACAGTATGGTTTTTTATATAAGAAAGTAGAGATCAAAATGATAAAATAATTACTACTTGTAAACATTGTGGTAATGTATATTCTGGTAAGTCAAGTGGCAATCATTTAGGTAGACATTTTAAAGTATGTAAAGTTAAGAACAATCCTGGGTCAATAATGGATTCACGTCAATCTGTTTCAGACACAGGTAGTGGAAATTTATCTTTTCGGAAATATTGTCCAATTAAAGGAGAAGAAAAAATTGTTGATTTCATAATTAGAGATGAATTACCATTTAGCACATGTGAATCTGAATCCCTGAGGACAACAATTCTCTATCATAATCCTCAATTTAAACTATTTTGTAGAAGAACTCTTAAATATATTGCATTTGATAAATTTGAAAAACAAAAAACAAACATGATTAATTATTTTTTTGAAATAAACAAAAAAGTAGTATTTACTAGTGATGTTTGTACCGGTCCAAATAATTATCCTTATTGTTGCGTAACTGCTCATTATCTAGATGATTCATGGTTGTTAAATAAAAAAATTATTTTCTTTTTTACTTATTTTGCATCCATACACTACCAATGTTATATTTGACCACATTAAAGATGTCATCGTAGTTAATTCTTTTGAAAATAAATTTTATGCAATTACATTTGATAACGCTACTAATAACAATCCAGCAATAAGTATGCTTATAAGTTATTATAAGCCACTTCTAAATGGTTCATTTTTTTCATATCAGATACGTTTGTCATACTTTGAACTTGTTAGTACAAGATTTCAATTAATTAAACAATACCTAGGAAATATTAGGAATGCAATTGTCTTTGTAGGTTGTAGTAGTGCATCTAGATATTAGGAATTTAGAGAATTTTGTGTATATAATGATGTTAAACTTAAGAAATTTAAATTAGTGTCTCCCATAGATGGAATTCTACATATGAAATGTTAAAATCTTGTGCTGATCATCATCTTGCAATTCAAACTTTTTATAATGAAAAACAAAAATAGGCATTTTTAACCGATCAAGATTGGAAATTTTGTAATATTATGTTTGCTTTTTTAAAACATTTTTCACCTTCACTAAAAGATTAAGTTGACAATATTACCCGACCTCTAACATATTTATTTGCGAAATATGTCCAATTACTAAAGTATTTGCAAAATATAAGGGAAATCCTAGTTTTGATGATATTTTAACTGTAATGGAGGCTAAGTTTAATAAATATTGGAATCCTCCTGCACTTATCTTTTGTTTAGCTTTTATTATGGATCCTGGATTTAAAATTACTAGTTTACAAGTTTAGGAAAACATGATTTATGAAAATTTTCAAAGGCATGTAGATAAATGTAAGTATTCGTTAAACAATTATTTTGAAGAATATCAACGGCTAAATAGTCAAATGAGTTCAAATGTTGTTAGTTTATCATCACAGCCACCTCCAACTGCAATGGATTTAGATGATGACGACTCGCAATGGAATTGGTTAAGTCAAAAATGCTAAATTTGTGCAAACTGTGACCCAAAATGAATTAACTGCTATCTAAACACTTAAATTTACTTAAGTGCTGCTGATTTAAAATGTTTTGATGTTTTATACTAGTGGAGAAAGAACTCATGTAGGTTTCCACTAGTTTTTGATGACGTGAGACCTATTATGTCATCCGGCGTCAACTGTGGCGTCAGAGACTGCTTTTAGTGCATGTAAGCGGGTCTTGTCTGACAAGAGGCAAATTTTGTTCAATAAATCCATCGAGACAAGCGTATGTCTGAAGGATTGACTTGACGTTGTAGATAGAATGCAGAATATGGTTATTCACGACAACAACGATGACGACGACGAAGATTGAAGAAAAATTAACTAAACCACTTTATTTAAGGAATAATTTTTTCCTAATACCCCTTAGTTTTTTCATTACTCCTTATGTTTAGCTAGCCTTCAAATTTTTTTTATATGTAACTGATTGACATCCTTTCATGCTTATATTTGTATCTTATATCCATTATCTTTCACCTAAACAATGCTATGTAACGAGTTTTATGTTTAGTTTTCAGGTTTAAATAGGTTTGAAGAGATGAAGCATAAAAGGACCCAAAAGCTGGGAAAAATGACTGAATTGTGAGATCTGGGGACTGAGATGCAAGGGAGAAGGACCTGAACGTAAGACCGAAGGACCTAAGAGCAAAACAGAATACTCCACACCATTATGGGGAGTATTTTAGCCATTCGATTCGGGTCGGAGCTCCAACAAACCAAGTAAATGCATCCAAGACCAGCAAATATACCAAGAAAAGCCCACAACAAAACTGAGAGCGATCCGGATCATGTAGATCGTCAATTGGCGGTCTGGGCGGTCCGGATCTTCCCGGATCCGCTGAGTTTTCTGGAGCATATGTATTATTGTTTGTTTAGGCTATTTTTGGTATTTGTTTAGTCCCACATCGGGGGATTGTCCCGGATTGCCTTTTTCTATGGCTATAAATAGAACTCTTCACCTTCTATTGTAAACACTTCACATTTTGAGTGGTTATTCTTCCTACTAGAAGTGAGGCCTTGAAGCACACACTAAAGTAGAAGGATGCTACTTGAATTGTGAGTCATTTTAATAAAAGTTTCTTTATTATGTTGTTTGTTTCATGTTGCTTGTTTTACTTTGTTTAATTTCATTTCATTAGTTTTAGTTGCTTAGTTAATATGTTTTCCTTGCTTAGTTTAATAATTAGTCTAATGTGTAGTGAGTAGTTTCATCCCTTTCGGGGGGTGGAGTAGATGTTCATACATGCATTAGAGAATGGAATGAATGCTTTATTTACAATGTGTTGATAAAACATGAATGTATGCTTGCTTGTTTAGGATATAATTTATAACTTGATGAGTTTTGCCAAAATGATTAGACACCTCTCATGCTTGTTTAGGTTCTGAAATAAACAATTTGCATATGTAAATGTTAATCAACTAGGTTGGTGAATGGATTGATAGGTTTTGCCGTAACATTTAGACACTTCTTATGCATGATAACACCACATTCATTTGTACTTAAAGAATGTGTTCAACACCCATCTCTTTGCATGTGTGCACTCACTCCACCCCTTAGGGGGTTTCCATTTCTGAATTCCAGCACTCGTCTTTCGTTCTTAGTTTAGTTTTAGTTAATCGTTTGTTGCTTTCTTTCGCATTTCATACTTCATACTTTGTAGTGTAGCGTAGCATAGCATAATCAACTCTCTTCTCCATATTTTCGCCACTTGATTTCGTGCAAACGAGAGGCTGCTCACCTCCCTGAGGACGACCCGTATTTGTCACGGCTTCAACGCGGTCGTGCACTTGCGGTTTAAATTAAAACGTTCAACAGTAACCAATATATTATTTCTCAAATTGAGTTAACAATTTCTAATAAATGAATTGGTTACTTTGGGGAAAAATAAATTGTGTTTTATTTAACTAAATTGTGATTGTATACTTAATTCAACACAAAATTGAACAAAAAATTGTGATTGTATACTTAATTCAACACATAACTGAACAAAAAAAATCAACCCGACCCGTACCAGATACGGACACGGATTCGGGACCGACCCATGTCCCAATGTATCTCGAACAACTTTCAAAATTAGCAGACAAGCAATAGAAATTAAGTTGGGCCTAGTAAAAAGTACGTATTCACACACTTAAATCTTGAAATGCAAAAATTATGATTAAGTTCCTCTACGCATAACGGTGGATCCAGAAGAAAATTCCGGGGTGGGCACTATATAATATAACTTCAAGACAAAAATAACACACTATTTTAAATAAAAAAGGATTATCTTCCAATCATTACATATTTCATGTTATAATTGCCCATGTGAGATTTCATGCTTTAAAATCTTTTAATTATTCTCATTGATAATCTTTTCGATCATGTTGTTTTAGATGTACGTAAGGAGTACATCATTGACCCAATCAGTTTTCTTTTCGATGTACGTAAGGAGTACATTATTGACTCAATCGTCTCCCATCCGGTTCCGTGATTTATTTTCTTATTATGTTCATGGTTAAAAACACTCTCAAAACATCAATTGCAATCGGCAAAAACCAATACTAATGAGATCGGCAAGAAAACCAAAGGAAAAGTCATTTTTTTTCTTTTGAATCATTTTTTCTGCAAATCTATTAAACTATTCAAATCTCCAAATTCTGAGTTGGATCAGATGTCATGAAGATATGTCTCCAATTGACTATCAAGAACAGTAAGAGCAAATTCAGACGAGTTTAAGAAGTTGGGAAAGTATATAAATGTTTGTTTGATTAAATGTAAGTTAACTGAAAAGTGAAGACCTTAGTACAAGTGGAAATTGGGTTTTGGTTTTGGAGTTTGTTTAATTTTCACATAACTTAGTAAATTTCTAACCTAGTAAATTATAATTTTATAGTGGTTTTTTAGTTGTAAAGGATTTTTTATAAACCCCATAATTAATACATAGTTTTTTTATATGTTGGCACTATCTATACTATCTAAGGGAAATTTCGTATTGACGCATGGACACTTGTCTACCCATGCCCATGTATACATCCACTATTGACTACGCACACGTCACTTTGCCAAAAACAGTAAAATTAATTGTTCCAAATTTAAATTATCGTTGCCAAAAGTTTAAGAATAACAATTCAAAAATTATTAATAATAATTCCAAAAAGTAATAATAATTATAATACTAAACAAAGCACAACATCATCTCATCTTCTTTTGACATTCATATTAGAACGAGACGTGGTCTCATTTTATAAAAAGGAGACCCCTAATTGGATTCTTACTTGTCGGAAGAATTGAATTTGCTATATAAATCAAACCTATATTTCAAAACCGTATTTGTGGTGTAAATTTGTATTGAAATCCTGTTGCGGAATAGTTTCAGGAGATTGTTAAATAATATGTCGACTTTGTTAAACACCTTTACTAGTTTGTTGATCATGAATGTAATTTAGTTGAACAAGAGTAATTTAATTTAACAACACATGGAGCTCATTTTATTAAAATGAGACGATGTCTGATTCTAACGCTTTCCTCTTTTCATATACGCATGTTGCAAAATAAAAATATTTGCTAGTAACAAATCCCTCTTCAACTGTGGGTATTTTGCAATTACATCCTCAAAGTTATTAGAAAATGTTAAAAATGGGATGAGGGATCATGAAGATTTTTTGGGTAGTGTTTATGATGAAAATTTTAATTAGAGTTACTAAAAAATGTTAAAAAGTAGGACGAGGATTTGAATTTCTCTTTGAGTAGTGTTTATGGTTGAAAATTTGTGTTTATGTAGTATTATAATCCCTTGAATTTTTGCGTGTATGAATTTCAATTATTTTAAGTATGAATACTCAAAAATTATATTGAATCATTATGTCGAATAATACCTTGACATTTAACAATTTCATTAACATAACTTTAAGGATAAAAAACCATATACTGTGAAAAACACGCAAACTGCAGTTTGTATAGTCTAGTGGTTAAATAAGGTTGGGGTTTCAAACATAAGGTCATCTTTATCCATGACATTTTTATATATGTCAACCTAGTCAAATCAGTACTCTCTCTCTCTTTGCCATGTCAGTATGACATTTTTCTTCTCTCTATTTCTACTATTTATCCATCAACCACAACTCACCTATAAAATATCAACCTAGTCATATCAACAATCTCTTATTTCCACATCATTTATTTTCCCCTCATTTTTAATTTCCCACAATTCCAATTTATTATATCACATATTTTACGAAATTAATTATATCACATATTTTAAGAAAATTAATTACGAAATGTAATTTATAATTAAATTTATAACTTTTATCAACGTTATTAAAGTGAGTACAACATTTTTTTGTTTTGTTTTTTTCAGATTATTATTTTTTCAAAATATGTTTTTATATGTTTGAATTTTTTTAATTTTTTTTTATTTTTTCAATTTTATCAAGGATTCGATCACAAAATGATATGAAATGGAAAAAGTGTTGAAAATTTAAGTTTTTTAATCTAATAAAAAAATTAATTTTCTCTATCAAACATACTAAATTATTTATAGTTAAATATAAAATAAAAACTAAAACTAATTAAAAAATAAAAAACCTACCTGGTCGTTAAAATAGACGACAGACCGTCAGATTTTACGACCTGACAGTCTCCTGCCCATTCTTACACCCACACAAGGAGCGTAAGAAAATGCCAACATTATGTCGGCAATTCGCTGGGTACCCGTTGAGTGTGCCCTAATAACTAAAAGGGTCAAAGGTACAAGTTGTCCTCTCCACGGATCGTTAGGTGAGTACGTGAGGCCAGTTAATGTTTTTATATTGTGTTGCTCGCAAAATAAACATGATCATCATATTATAATAATAATTAGGGGTTCACACTTCCGTGTTACGTCTATTGCCATGTCTGTGTAGACAATTTATTTTGTTAACTTATTGGTTTCCTCTGATGACAAAGGTAGGTTGCGATTTGCATCTCACTACTAACTACTAGGGTTGTAAGTGAGGCGGGTTTTCGCCCCACCGCTACCCGCCCCGCCAAAGCTAAGCGGGTAGGCGGGGCAGGGCGGGTTCAAAAAAAAAATTCCGCTACCCGCCCCGCGTAAGGATGGACTAGGCTATGCGGGGCGCGGTTGGCGGGTTTGGCGGGTTTAATCTTTTTATTAAAGCTAAATACAAAAATCAAATTATTTTCTTTAATATTATCTATTTTAATCAAAATTAAGTACAAAAATGAAGGAAAAAATCAATCAATGTATGTTTTTAAAGCTATATATAAAAAAATTAAAGCTAAATACAAACTAAATCATAACTAAATACAAAAAAATAAAAAAAACATGTAAGACTTATGCGGGTTGCGGGTTATGCGGGGCGGGTTGGGAGAAAACCGCAACCCGCCCCGCTTATTATGCGGGTTGTGCGGGTGGCAGTAGCAATTTTTTGTCCGCAACCCGCGTTAGGCGGGACGGGACGGGGCGGGTTGCGGATAAATTTCAACCCATTTACGGCCCTACTAACTACAAGTTGTGAGGTCGAGAGTCAGAACTTCCGTTACACTTATCTGGAAAGGCTTATTTGGCCCATGCAGTAAGACGTCTAACATACTTTATCAAAAAAAGAAATAAAATTGTGTAACAAAATAAAATTGGGACGTAATCTTCTGGTCGCGTAGGTGGCAGTTGGTCAAAAGAGGAATGAATTTTCTATTTTGTTATTTTTGTTTCCTACTTGTTCTCCAAGACTAAAGGACTAAAAGGTAGTATATGTCCTTAATTCGGGTTTACCTATAACAGCACCATCAAATAACTCCCTTTTCAAGAAATGGTTCTCAGTATATAGGTAAAGTGTCACGGAATTGTTCTGATTTTGCACAGGAATCATATTCCAACTATTGGTGTGATTTTGTGACCAACTCGTGCGAAAAATTGAAAATGTTCTAGAAAAAGATGAAGCTAAATTTCAATACTGATCGAATTCATTAATTCAAGGGGACATCTTAAGTTTATTGCAGTGATATTTTTGCAAAAAATGTTCTAGAGGTTTGAGATTGCGGTCTAAAGATCAACTTAGTGTGATAGTGTCTTGAAAGTGAACAAATGAGATTGTTTTCAATTTACACTCATCCGAACTTACTTTGGACCTGATAACGTAGTTCGAAATTCATTTTCTTCAAGAGTCATATTACTTTCAAGGAATACTACTTGTTTCACATAATGTTAGATCTTCTAATGAAAGCAAATAAACAAGTATCAATGCACATTAGTATACTACCTTACAAACTAAAAGAAAATAATAATCAAGTCTAGTACAAACCGGCTGAATTCCTTGGGGCATACTTTAGTCCAATCAAAATAGTACCAAATACAACACAACGAAAAAAGATTAAATATATAATTCTATATAACACCAAACGAGAAATTCTAATGTGAAGCGAAGAAGTTATGGAGAAATTCTAACGTGTAGAAACTGTATTAGTGAGAGAAACTCATCCATCCTGAAGTTAAATCATCCAAACAAAATCTTAGACATATAATTCCATATAACACTACATCTACGGGTGTTAACGAACCGAGTCGAGCGAATTTTCGAGCAATAATTATTATCTTATGTTATTATCAAATACAAAAAATAAATATAAATGAAGCAATAAAAATTTCGAACGGACTATCGAGTCGAGCATCAAATTTTTTTTGAGTTCGAGCGGTTTGTTTACCGAATCAAATTTGATTTTTTTTTGTTTTTAATCAATATTCTTCATTTTCAAGTTAAACTAGAGTCGAACGTTTTTTAAGTCAAATTCGAATCGAACTATCAAACTGAACCAAAATTGACAGTCCTATTTTACATCCCATTTCATTGGCATTAAATGAGTCGACTCGTGAAGTTAGACCAAGCCAACCAAATTAGAATTCCCAACCAGCTCACGTACGAAGAGCCAATTCCGGAACGACTGACCCAAAAGCCAATTCAACCTCCCAATATATATATATATATATATATATATATATATATATATATATATATATATATATATTCTCCTCTCCACACTTCTGTCATCGATCTCCCATTCTCCTTCAGCGCTTGGTAATTCCCCTTCTCAAATCCCCCCTTTCCATCTCAATCCACCCTATCCCCTAAACTTTCCCATCCGAAGAAAATCGAGCGATTTCTAAAAAAATCCGTTTTTTTTGGGTGTGGTTCAGGTTGTTTGATCATGGTTCTGATGAGAGGAATCTCCGCGCTCTCCAAGATTCGCTCTCGCCTTGTAAGCGCTTCGATCCGATGAAGAAATCGTAGTTTTTTTGAGTGTGTGGAATGTGATCTAATAATGGTTGTTTGATTTGGACTTGTGGTAGGGAAACCAAGCGGTTTCGCTGAGTTCGGTTCGGTGGTTGCAGATTCAGACTGGCTCTGACCTTGTGAGTATTCCTGTTTTTGTGGAATTGATGATATGAGGTTGAGTGTGATCAGTGGTGGTTATGGTCTCGTAGATCGATTTCTTAGTGATAGGTTGGTTTTTGTATTTGTGTTTAGATTCTTGATGTTTGTAGTTTTGTGGTTTTATCTTTCGTAGCTCTGAAAAATTGGCTGTTTCTTATTTTAAAATTAGAGTGTTAGTTTGTAGTTTTTGCGATAGGTGAGCATTGTTTTGCAGTCCTCCGGACTTGTAGGCGACTTGTTTGATTTGATTCATATATGATGTTGTGCAGGATCTTCGCTCTCAGTTGAAGGATCTTATTCCGGAACGGCAGGTTTGTTTTATTACTTGTGAATTAATAACTTTCTCGGCAGTAGAATTGCCCTGCATATAGAGTTTCACTTTAATGACTAGTCCTATCCACTTGTGCCTGTTTGGACTTGGAAATTGGAAGTCAAACTTTGTTTGAATATTATGAAATAGTCAAGCTATCAAGTAAATTGCAATGCTAACTATCGATGTTATGTACTACTTTCGCCTAAGAAAAAGCTACATTGATAATGTAATAGAGGCCTTGCTTGTGAACATGGGAAAATGTAGACATCTTGGAATAACCTACAAGAGCCTCACAATTTTGGGGAAAATAAAGTGGGTTTAGGAATAGCTTTCTTTATTGACAAATCTGAGTGCAGATTTCATTTATCTTGTCTGCTTTTGGTTATAAGTTAGAACCTATAAAGGCTGCCACCATTGGAGGGAGAGTTGGGGAATGATATCTAAGTATCTCATAACCCCATATCGATCACTTTCTCATGCTTTTATGCATTGAGAATACGACTATTGCTTGTTAGTTCTCCTGTTGTGGCATCTTCCTGAAATCTTCTGTTTTATGTCTAAGATCCTTGGGCATTAGATGGAAGGATTTTAGCTTTGTCATTTTTGTTGTTGCAGGACCGCCTTAAAAAATTGAAATCAGAATATGGAAAGGTCCAGCTTGGAAACATCACTGTGGACATGGTATGGTTGAGTTGGTAGCAGATTGCAGTTGCTTTTCTGTAGAAGTTAGATGCTATTTGGAAGTAAGCCTTTTCATTCTAATGACTGAATCCCTTCCAGGTGATAGGTGGGATGAGAGGGATGACAGGATTGTTGTGGGAGACTTCATTACTTGATCCAGATGAGGTTTGGTTTCTTTTCTGTTCGTATTTAGTATAGTTTTCTGTATATTTATTGAAGAAAATGGCCATGAATTTAGTTTTCTTATACTGTTTATGGACCCTAGATATTTAATTCGGAAGTATATTACTAGAATGTGACAGTTAGTATTGACATGCTAAGACAAGGTTCATTTCCAGGGCATTCGATTCAGGGGGCTCTCCATTCCTGAGTGTCAGAAAGCACTTCCAGCTGCTCAATCTGGAGGGGAGCCATTGCCAGAAGGTCTTTTGTGGCTTCTTTTGACAGGAAAGGTGAATTCTGACTCCCCTTTTAACTGCTTTGGTGATGAAATCAGCGACTAGATTGTGAAAGAAACAAAACTTTGGCGATGATATAAGAAAGGAAGATTGCGTGCTTGAGAATCATTATTTTTAAAATGATCAGCATATATGGTGTACTAGTAATATGAAGAACACATACTGCATTTTTCTAGGTTAGTGGAAACCAATACGAGAAAACTTTTCAAGAAGGTTGAGGGGAAAAAACTTCATTTTGCCAGCATAATATGTTTGAGAAACAGTTCCTTTTGTTTCATTTCATATTGTATTCTGTTTAGAAGTTAAGTTTAATTTTTTTTTTGAAATAATATACTTATTGATCAGCATGCCTTGTTGACACCTAGGTTCCCAGCAAAGAGCAAGTTGACGCACTGTCACATGATTTGAGAAGTCGCTCTACGGTTCCAGGTTCTTTATATGTCCTTGTATTTTGTAAATGATCTGGCTTGAATTCTAGACCATAAGTTGGAAAAAAAAACAACTACAGTTGCGACTTAACTATTATAACGTGAGTTTAGTGTAAAAATATTTGTGCAGAATTCTAGAATAGATAATCTCCCACGCAACTGCTTAATTTTTGCATCTTATTAATCAGAATACCAAACCAGTGGAAATATGTCAATTATAATGAATTCTGACCCCTGAGGAATTGAACATGCTTGGGAATCATTATTTTCCCATTCCTTGCATTAATGTGATTCCTCCACTTGAAAATTTAAAATGTTAACAATTTCTATCATAGTTATTTTACCCTTATGTATTTTAAAAAGTCATGGTTAATATTAGTTGTGACTTGTGAAGTCCTTGTTTCTTGTCTCTGTCCATGAATAAGTAACTGTTTATTATCCCAAACCGTATTTTCTTCCTCAGGACATTACCATACTTTGAAAAACAACCCATTTACTCTTGGTTCTCATGGCAGATCATGTCTACAAAGCTATTGATGCGCTTCCAGTTACAGCCCATCCAATGACTCAGTTCACTACAGGTGTTATGGCTTTGCAGGTTTGTTGACATTCTTACACTCAAGTTGGAAATCAACCGACTCTTTACAACTCGTTTAACGTATTTAGGCACATTACATTGCAGTAAAAGTGTAATAGTTAGTGTCCGGATTTGTTTGTCTAAAAGGGCTATTGCTGAATTATCCTTTTCATTTAACCGATAATGTATGTATACCACGAAACATGATTCTCCCTTTCCCTCCTTTTGATCTTTGAGCAAGTAACAATTCATATAGCATCTTCAATCCTCTAATTTAGATGTAATTGTATTGCCTCAACAAAAGAGCAAGAAAAGAAAAGTCTTAAGAAGACTGAGGCTTATTTTCACTCAATTGGTTCTATCTTTATATGTGCATATTAAGATACATTGTTGCTTCTATTTGTTAAGCTTCTCAAGTTTGTAGCAAAATAATGACAAAAGAGAACATTAGTTGTTATCTTCCCTAGTACGTAATAATAGTTGATTCACTTTATTTGACAATATCGGCAGCATGCTTTCTCATGATTCTTTGCAATCGGTAGATAGTAACAATTATGTTGTTATCACATGTATTCAAATTTTTTTCATATCAATTTTTACAGTAGTTGTGAATAGCTATCGATAAGAAATAGCAGTTGTAAATTGCTAGTGGGCAGATTTTTTGTTTACGTATTTTCATTAGATTCTTTGTCTTGTACTCTTGCAGAAGTAGTAACAGTAATAGGATAAAATTTCCTGTTATAGCAGCAAAATGTTACAGAAGATTATTCTATTGTTTGTTTGTGAAACTTCTACTTGCGAATCGGCTTCCGTTTATACATCTTCTGTCCAGTTAACATATGTTCTGAAGTTTGTTGATGGAACACTGTCTCTATTTGATTTTCAGATTCACAGTGAATTCCAAAAAGCATACGAAAGTGGGATGTCCAAAGCAAAGTAAGTTTTTGATTTTTACTGATCTGTTGCAAGTTGTGAGTGAATTGTTTCACACATCATAACCATTTCTTCCTTCAGATTCTGGGAGCCTACGTTTGAGGATTCTCTGAACTTGATTGCTAGACTTCCAATTGTTGCATCATATATCTACAGAAGGTAAATTCACTAACCTTGTATAAATAATGCAGTACATTGTTTTCAATTTTCAACACATATTCTGGGTTTGTATTTCCACTATATGTATGGTGTTTTAAAGAACATGTGTTTCCGTCGTTGGATATGGCAAACAATATAGATTCAGATTTTTAATGCATCCACAGTTCCACACTCATTCATTTTTTTGAATGGACATTACCCTTGATTGGTATCAAAATTCACAGTTTCTTTGAAATTAATGTACCATATCATATGTTCATATTCATATTTTTCCATAGCAAATAACTACATCTGCCTTCTCGACTTTATTTTTGATTTACATTGTGCAGGGTTTACAAAGATGGAAAATTTGTACCTGCAGACCTGTCACTTGATTATGGTGCCAATTTCTCTCATATGCTTGGATTTGATGACCCTAAAATGCTAGAATTGATGAGATTATACGTTACCATTCACACGTGAGTGTTGTTTTCCATTTTGTTTTCTGCTCTTTTTAATGATCCTTACTATCTTTATATTCTTGAAATCTTGAACTTGGTACTTTTGTAATCTCACAGTGATCATGAAGGGGGAAATGTTAGCGCTCACACTGCTCACCTAGTAAGCGTGTTTGCAACCTAGAGGAATAATAGTTTTGATACTTCCGAAAATAAATTCTCTATCTGGCTTTGTCACTTTGTGGTGTTGGTTATTTTTGTATCAACATCTGATACGAATATGCTCCGTCCTATTTTATTTTCTGCTCTTTTAACCTTTTGTTCGTGGATGAAGGGATGGCCGTGTTTATTTGGAATTTTTTCTTGTTTCCTATAGATCCTTGGTCCATAGAAATTCACACAAACTATGTTCACATGCAGGTTGGCAGTGCTCTTTCAGATCCTTACCTTTCGTTTGCAGCAGCATTGAATGGTCTAGCTGGTCCATTGCATGGGTTGGCTAATCAGGTCATAACACTTTTGATTTATGTTATAATCTCTTTCTATCAACCTTGATCTGCCTTGGATGTCCAACTAATGAAGTGCTCAGACTGACATCAGTACTGGTCCAAAATAACTTCTAGGTGCTCAAAACCTATATCAAAAGAGAAAGATGGGGACCATAAAAAGAGCATTAATTCTCTTACAACCTGATTTTAAAAATAAAAAGTTGTGAAAGCACCTGAGAGATCTTTTTTGGTTTTACAGAAACTTACCGATTTTTCTCCATTAAATCCCAAGTTTGAGAATAGAACACATGCCTTTAGTCTGTCCACTAGATAATTTATTGCACCCTGAATAATGCATACCTAGTTATTAAATCCGGAGCTTGGGAATAGAACACATGCCTGTGTTTTTGACTTTTTCAATTAATATGGTAATTGATGATTGTTATGTTTATTTCACGGTTATTCTGTAATATGGTTCAGTTTTGAACTTTTGGTTTTCTGTACCAATCATAAATGTAAAAGGTTTTACGATACCCTCGTTTCAGGAAGTCCTGTTGTGGATCAAATCTGTAGTTGATGAGTGTGGGGAAAACGTAACTACCGACCAGCTGAGAGACTACGTCTGGAAAACACTTAACAGTGGCAAGGTAATGATTTTACCATCCTAATTTTAATTCATAAGTTCTTACTTGCTGAAGTAACTGACTCCCTGGCTTCATTGAAATGTGAAAGCCAACAATTACTATTAATTACTCAAGATTAAGTACTAAACTCTGCTAGTAAAGAAGTCATCTTTTATCTAGTTTTCACATGCCAAAGTTTTTAATTTGTATTTCCTCTTATTGTTTGTTATTCATGAATCCTACTTTCAAAATTGCTTCTTGATGTCCACTTTAGTTGCTAATTTAAGTTCCCAAGTAATGCACATATATATTTTCTCCAACTACTGCTTATTCTTGACTTATACTTTGTGGTCACGTTAGAGAGCTGGTAGACTGTCATCATAATTGATCTTCCATCTATCTGTTAACAGACTTAAGGAAGTTGACAGTGAAAGCATAAGATCTTTATCTTCCAATTATGATCTTCACCTGACCTCATTAATTTTGTGCTTTCTTGCCTAGGTGGTTCCTGGTTTTGGACATGGAGTTCTGCGCAATACAGATCCAAGATACACATGCCAAAGGGAGTTTGCGCTGAAACACTTACCCGATGACCCACTTTTCCAAATAGTTAAACATCTTGACTTGGCTAAAACATGTTTCTTGGGCAATTAATCTAAAGGTACTAGCTTTACCTGGAAAATAGCTTATGTTTCTCTAACCTTCTTCCATCTTGGTAGGTGTCAAAACTTTACGAAGTTGTTCCTGCTGTCCTCACTGAACTTGGAAAGGTAATGATGATTTCTCCAATGCATTAGTCCAATTCTGGAAAGTGTAACTCAATACACCTTTGTGTAGTCTATAATGTAATTATTTCTTTTTCTTAATTGATTCAGGTGAAAAACCCATGGCCCAATGTTGATGCTCACAGTGGAGTCCTGTTGAACCACTTTGGGTTATCTGAAGCTAGGTCAGATTCTTTCAAATCATCATTGTGCCCCTTAAATTTGCATTTCTAATTTGTACTTCTGGATAGTCCCTTGATCGTGCATCCATTCAGAAGATTAATGTACGATCAGATACTAACAAGGGTCAGCTTATGCAGATACTTCACCGTTCTTTTTGGCGTCTCAAGAAGCATTTTATCCAGAAACGCTTTAGATCTTTTTTGTTGGTAGGCATAATCAACCTGAAATTCTCTCCTTTGCAGTTGGTTTGGGACCGTGCCCTTGGACTACCACTTGAAAGGCCGAAAAGTGTGACAATGGATTGGCTTGAAAGCTACTGCAAAAAGGCTACCTAATTTCAGACGACTTCATCGTTACAGTGGAATTACCTTGAATAAAAGAAACTATCAAAATGAACAGTTGATAGCCTTTACTTATCCCTATACGTATCCTCAATCCTCATGTAGAGAGAGAAATCCCTGGTCTTCACACCTTAGTTTATTTACATATTCTTTGAAAATTTTGTTCTCCTACGGGAGAAAAATGATGTTTTGATTTTTCTCATGCCAAAAGCATGTATAACTCGGCACCAAGTTGCCGGGCTGAGGGACAATATTCATTTCTTAGGAGTCTATTGGTTCGTGTTCACGTGACGAACTTTTTTCATATAATTGACGAGGGATTCATTGTCTTTAAATTTTACCGTAACATAACAATACTTGGTCATAAAATCAAATCTAAATTTGAAATTGAAAATTGAAACTGTAGACCTTGATCTGTAACATATGTAGATTAAAGATTTTGAAAATCATAAAATTTGGAACACGTTTTACGTAATATTAGATTTTATATTAAACGTATTACATTAATTAAAAATTCGATTTCTAGATTTTATACGAAACGATTATTAAATTTTATGATTTTCAGCATGTTTAATCTATTTATGTTTAGATTTGATTTTATCGTTAAACGTAACCATGTGTTAAGAAAATTTAAAGATATTAGATCCCTCTCATTAACACAACTAAAGTGTTAATGATATATATATATATATATATATATATATATATATACAAGAATTCTCAAGTGAGCCCAATGCTTAATTTTTCTAAATTAAGTCCCCACAATATCCACCACTTATTTCAAAATGTAAGGTAGATTAAGAAAAAAACGGTTATGTTAATGAATGGTGAGATTAACTGTAAATAAGATCCAATGGTGAGATTGTAGGATGCTTAAACTAAATTTGATGAGCCCTGAGTTCACTGGAGCTTGACTATATATATATGTATATATATATATATATATATATATATATGGTCAAGCTCCAGTGAGTCCAGAACTCATCTTATTTAGTTTAGGTCATCTACAATCTTACCATTGGATCTTATTTACGGTTAATCTCACATTTAATTAACATAACTGTTTTACTGTTAATCTACCTTACAAATGCAGATAAGTGGTGGATATGGTATAGACTTAAAATAGAAAATTAAGCACTGAGCTCACTAGACAATTCATATATACACACACACATGACCAAGATTTAGTGAGCTCAAGGCTCATCTTATTTGTCTAAGTCCCGACAATCTTACTATTAGATTCAATTACGATTAATCTACGATTAATATCTACAATTAGAACACTTTATTAGCATAACCGTCATAGTCTTAATTTACATTACAATTTCAGATGAATGGTGGATATGATAGGTGCTTAAAATATGTAGATTAAGTTTCAGCTCACTGAAGAATTACTTATATATATATATATATATATATCAATTGGGCAGTAGGAACTCCTATAAACAACTTGGTTGTGACACTCAAAATTTAACATATTTTAAATTCAATTTTTTTAAATCATCCTTAATCACATGTATTGTTATCTCTTAAGCTATAACATATTAAATTTTTAGGTTAATCGAAGTTAATTTCAATGTTAATCTAAAATGCTCATATTTGAACGACGAAATTCACTGAATTTTGAAGTGATCGGATTAAGATCTACAATGATCCACTGAATCTGAAATTTTTACCACATGTTCCTTATATATGGTTTATATCACCCATAAATTTTCATAGAAAAAAACTAACCGAAGTGACTGAAAATGCAGTGTTGTTAAGATGGCTTTAAGCTTCATACATTTTTTTTTTCTCTCTCTCTATATATATATATAGAGAGAGAGAGGAGTGATCCACTGTACTTAAATTTTGTTGATATAAATTTACCATTGTCAACAACTTGATATTTAGACTATAAATTGAAAATCGAACATGGATCTTGATCTAAGCCTCGAATAATCTACATATATCGAAAATGAAAAAAAAATTGAGAGTCATTTGATACGAGGTATCTATTTTTACATCTTTTGACATTATATCAAATGATTCTTTTTTTCCTCCATTTTCGACCAGCAGAGATTACATAATAACATTTAACTTATTTGTTCAATGCGTTTTATGTGATTCAAGCGTAATTATCAAATGCAAGTGTTAATTTCTAACATATTTATTTTGAAAAAATAAAAAAAGTAGCGAAGGAAATCATGAGTTTAAGGTAATGGATCGTTTTGTTTTGGAAATAAATATCTTTGATATTAGGGTGTAGAATAACGTCTGCTTTTCCCAATTTGTTTCATTCACTACATTTCCTAAACAACCATTATTCAAAATGATTTAATTGCTTAACATACCAGTTTAGGAATCAAATCAATTTGTTCAACATGGTGTGAAATTTGCATAGCACAGCCCCCTTTTTTATTCTTTTTTAAAAACAAAATCTCTATATTTGGTAAGAGAACACAACCAAATAATCCAATGACATTTAAAAGCCAGACCGCAATCAAACGTTTCTCGTTAGGCAACCTCGTTTAGTATCAAATGAGGTTGACCTCACCTGAAAAACCACACACATATATATACAGAAATTAATGTTAGAATGAGGTGTGGTCTCATTTTGTAAAAGTGAGACTCCTAATTTGTTTCTTACGACCTGAACGTCAAGATTGAAAATCCAACCGTTAGATTGAATTTTTTATGTAAATTAAAACATGTTTCAAAATTCAAATGATTCTAAAACTTATACATTGTTATATCATACTTGTTGTACAAATTTGTATTGAAATTCTGTTGTTGAACAACTTCACGATGCTATTGAACAACATGACGGTTTCGTTGAACAACCCTATGAGTTTGTTGAACAAGAATAAGATTTAGTTGAATAAGAATATGACTTTATTGAGCAACAAATGAATCTCATTTCAATGAAATATGACCGTCTCTCACTCTAATATATATATATATATATATATATATATATATAAGAATTCTCTCGTGATCATAGAGTTTAATTTTTCTAAATTAAGCTCCCATAATATCTCACAATAGCCACCGCAATATATGATATATATATATATATATATATATATATATATATATATATAAAATATGCTATCTGGTCTCGAGCCAAAAAGTACACACATATATAATATGCTATCTGCCTCAAGCCAAGAATTACATAAGGGTTTTGGAGAATGAAATATACAAGGTCGATTATGAAGTAGTTAGAAAAGCTAAATGTTGTCATTTAATGTTTTATAATTTTTTGTCCTTGTCTCTTCTTTCATTGTATTTGAATCGTTTAAGTCGTAAGGAGTGATATCAATGTGGGCACGGCGATACTTTATTTTATTTTATTTTATTGATGTGATGCTGATTAACTGAAAGCCAATACACAAATTACATCTGCCCAAAGAATGCTTGTATATTAAAACTTCATGTTCATCTAGAGCCAGTGCGGTAGTTCCTGTTTCTTGCACTTGTCGCTTGCGAGTTGGAAGTCCTAAGTAAACGTAATATGTATGTGACGAACTGGTAACACTGACGACGTTTCAGAAGCGTAATGAAGAGATGAAAAGTGAAGAACTAATATTTATCAGAACTAGTGGTATGCATTTGCTTCGGTAATATAGCATTTATTATTATTCTTCTTCTTCTTCTTATTATTAATTTTTTTCTTTTTTGAGATCGATATTTCACTTTTTTTTCCCTTTTGTTTTCCCAAGGGAAAATCCATTTATTCATCTTCTCATTGTTTTCTGATTCAAAACATAGGACATGAGAAGGAGTACCACAAATCAACAACCACGCAATCCACAAACAAAGAAATTAAACAAACATAAATTCACCAAAACAACACACACAAGACACCACAAAACACAACCAAAATAACTCTTCCTTCCTTCTCTACTCCTTAGCCGAACCTCCTTCACCAGAAGCAGGAGGACTAGAGGCTGGCGTCGCCTCCGCAGCAACCGGTGTCGCCTTCTCTTCCTTGAACTCCGACTTCGGTTCAGACTTCTTCAAAGCAGCTAGGACGGATTGCAGCAGAGGCTTGAAGGCCACCTCGATGGCCACCCATGCGGCCGCAACCGCTCCGGCCGCCACTGCCACCGACTTGGCAACGTTCTTGTTGCTCTCTTCTCCCATCTCTCTCTAGTAAGCTTGTTCTTCTTAAGTGTTTGTCTCTCTTGATTAATGTTGAGTGTGTGGATGTTATATATATATATATATATATATATATATATATATATATATATATATATATATATATATATATATAGGTGGTGGTGTGGTGATGCATGTGTCGTGGTATATCCTTGAGTTATCTCCAAGGAGCGATGGAGGAGTGTCGGAAGCAAAAAACAAACTTGTTTCTGGAATCCGTAAGATGTTGCGAACTTCTAGCTGTAGATATTTTGTTTGCAATAATATTTGAATGAGCATGTGATTTTTGTGCCCTCGCAAGGATGCTTTCCCAACAAACTATAGCCTCGTATTTTAGTTATTGGGATTAATGCATTGGTAAAGTGAAAAATTGAGCTGGGATTCCCTCCGTTTCCTTAATTGTCAAGTTTCTCAATATAATTCTGATTTTTAATATACCTGAAAATGATATTAGTTTTCCTACTATTGTGGGACAATATCTTTGCTTTTCTATCAATTTCCAAATCGAACATTTTAATTTATGAAAAAAGTTCTCCATACACGTTGAAAATCATAAAATTATATATATGTTTTCAATAGGATTGAGACAAAAATAAAAAATGAACGCACTACATTTGTCGATTTCTTGATTTTATACGAAATGATTATTAAATTTTAAGTTTTCTAACGTGCGTTAAGAACTCACTTCATATATCAAAACGTACAGCTTGAATTTTCAATTATAACAAAAAAGTATATTAGAAGAACTTGATTCTCAAGTAAATGGAGGGAATCTAAGACTTTCAAGTAAATGGAGGGAACTTTTTGAAAAATTACGGTAGAACTTTTTGTTTTAACGAAAACAAGTTGTATCTTGGATTTCAGTACTTAATTTGGGTGTACATTTGCATGTAATTTAACTTAAGTAGATTTGGAGTTTAAACACAATATTGAGTTACTTTTGATAACGAAATTGAGACTCAATTTTATCCTCCAGTTTCAATTGGTTAAAAACCACGAGTACGATCAGATGATTCTTTAGGCACATTTATTGAGAAAAGCAAATTGGAAACGGATGCTATTTTTCAACGCAATGGGATGCCTTTACACATGGCGTTATTTCCGGAGTCACATGAGTCTGTGGGACCGTGTTTTCCTAAAGCGAATGACTCACCCTGTTTTTTTCTCATTCTTTTAAATCTGACGTCATTTCTTGCATTTAATGCCTGTTCGTAATTTTTTTATTTAATAAAAAATAATTCAAAAATTAAAAAACTAGAACCCCCAATCTACACCAATCGGAGTTCACACTCCCGATCCGTGCCACGATCTGTGGCTCTCCCCATCTCGCCTCCCCTCCCACGACTCACTCTCATCTCATCTAATCTAATCTCATCTCATCTATCTTCCTTGTTGTCCCAATTATCTCATATTCTAACGTTAACCCCTATTCTGAATACATAACCCAACTAACCCAGCGGAGTTGTAAATTCGGAGCCATAAAATAAAAGATTCAGGTTCCAGGTTAAAAATTTCACATTATCTATTATGTTTTTTCTAAGAATAAATAAAATTAATATTTAATTCTAGCTTAAAATAGGTAATATTTGGAATATTCTTTTTTTAATTTTTATATTAAATTTATTTTTAAATATTAGTTGAATTTATGTTTCCGTTTATAATTACAATTAGAATAGTTTTTATGCATTTTATCATTAGTATAACATGCATTTTGTCATGAAACATACATTTTGTAAATTTTTTTATATTGTTAAATTTAATTTTTTTTGTTTTGTTTTCATGAATAGTTTTTTTATCAAAATGACAAATTTTAGTATAAGTCATTCTGTACAAAACGAACGTAAGTATAATGATTCAATGGACAAATAGTCTATTTCACTACTCCTCGACATAGCAAATTGCATGTTTAGAGTGAATGACATTTACGCAAATGTAAGTACCAACAAAAATCATATTGTGTTAATTTGGCCAAATATTTAAATTACATATTTTTGGTTGGTGTATTTTGACAATTTTTTTAAGATATTATAGCCACAGGCTGTTTTGGACTGTCGTGCACATCGTCCAGTCATTTTTTTCACGATAGTTGTAGTTAGACGCCGAAATATTTGGGACTATATCAGCTTTCTCAGATAAGGCACACAAGGACAGACCACAGATTGATTACTGCACTGGTAGAGCGTTGGCGTCCTGAGACTCACACTTTCCACTTGCCGGTTGGAGAGGTTGGACTGACATTGCAGGACGTGAGCTACTGGTGGGGTCTACCATCACTGGTTTTCCGATAATCGGGTGCAGTGATTGTGATAGCCGGGAGCTAATTAAAACACTTTTGGGATTGATATCAATGGCTATATGACGAGAGAAGGTAAGCGCACGGTGGGAGCAGATGAGCAACAAATTGTTAAGGAGTCGGGGTTTAGCATCAGTTTACAATGGTTCCGGGTCAATTATGGGAACCTCCCGGACAATCCCACAAATGAGCAAGTGGCTCTATACACACGTGCGTTCATTTTAGATTTGTTCGGATCCTTGGTTTTCCCTGATACCTCTGGAGCAAGCGTCACATTCATGTATTTGAGGTTTTTGCAGGATTTGGATAAGCCGATTGTGTACAATTGGGGTGCGACGGTTCTTTCATGTTTGTACCGTAACTTGTCTATTTCATGTCAAAGTGGTAAGAAGTCAATTGACGGGGCATTATTACTTCTTTAGCAGTGGTCTTGGACTCGATTTCCTGTAGCCCGATCGAGACACGTGGGTCTTGTTAAGTGTCTAGGTGGAGATGACCCAGAATCCAGACCTCCATTTGCTATAAAGTGGCAATACTCCCAGACTTCTGAGGTTAGTGCCGCACATAATTGCCTCACGCATTACAGAAATGAGTGAATGTATGTTGGATGAGCATGTCAACTGACAGTCGTATGATTCATGTATGACATTGCTTCTTTACCGGGTAATTACTGATGTTGCATATTGGCTTGCGAGAGTACCTCTGATTCATTTCTGGATGATATCCTGACACTATCCAGAAAGAGTTATGAGACAATTTGGAGTATTTCAGACGACGCCTCCACAAGAGCCTTACCACTGGACAAAGCTGAAAAAACTTGATAAGATAGTTCGTGCAGCCCGATAGAATGATGATTGGTCAACGAAACATCAAGTTTATATATGAGAGTGGGATAGACCGTAATTTATTGAGGAGAGTCGACCGTATGATCAGAGAAACAATCAATGGTATTGTCAGTGGTTTCAATATAATGGTATGTACACAATCTACATACGATGCGAGATAAAGTTCGGTCTGGACAGTCCGTTGCCAGCCCCACGTGATTCCATCAAGGACCTAGGTTATGTTCCTGGTGGGCCACATATTCGACGAATAGTATGATTGTTCAACGTATTTGACAATTGTTTTTTGTTGTGTTTTAATGTTTAAATTTGAAACCCCAATTCAGGGTTTACGTGGCATCTAACAAGTTGCATTTGTTATCAAGCGGCTTTACAGACGTGGAACTAAGGGGCTTTGTAAAATGTTACTGAAGAGTCACCAACTCGATGCCATTGATTTCGATCATGTTCACAAATTTGAAAGAGTATTGTCTGATGTCGGATTACCTGCAGATGTGGAGTCGATTCTTGGAGATGACGATGGTAATGCTACTGATGATGATGAATGTGCACTACCAAGACATGAGGACCAAATAACATATTATTTTGGCCCATCCCATACATCGTACGATGATTTTGGCTCAGGTCCATCACAAACATTGTAGTTTGGACATCCTCATAAATACGGTGATTTTGGCGCAGGTCCATCGTAACCATCACAGTTCGGATCTCCTCATACAAACGGTTATTTTGGTGCAGGTCCATCACAGTTCGGATCTCCTCATGCATACGGTGACATTGGCACATGTCTATCACAACCATCGTAGTTTGGGCTTTCCTAGATTCCCGAGGATTACCCAAACTATCATACACCGGGTATTAATTATGACACCCCTCAGCTGCCGCAGATAGACTTGGGAAGTTGACTCGATGGTATATTTAGCACAACACCCAGCCAGGGGTACACTGGTGCACTAACTCCTGTACCTTGTATGATTTACGAGACTCAATCACCTTCTTTGCCTGTTGACACTCTGTCATCTTTTTTGTCTGTTGAGACCCAGTCACCTTCTGTAGTTGTTGAGACTCGGTCACATATGTCATTGATTCCATACGTTTCATCTGAGGAGGATGAAGAAGTTGTGCATGCGGAGGCGACTCCAGTAGGTCAAGGGTGCCTACGCAAGATGAAGACGAAGATTTTCACTCCTACCCAGTAGTTGATGTTTTCGTTTACTTGTAAACTTATGCTACTTTAAGTTGTTATGATTTGTTTTTGTCATTTTAGTTAATATGATTTGACTTATAATATGACTCATAACACTTAACAGATTCAACATAATATAACACTTAACAAATTCAACATCCAACACCTGACAATACATTCTACCTTACAATACATTCAACATAATAAAATGAATTCAACCTTACAATACATTAAACATAATAAAACTCGTAATTAGTCGTTGTTGGTGCTATTGCAACGATGACTTGTGTGATTAATTGAACCACAACCTGTACAATGTCCCAGACCCATCATGCCTTCCATCACATCCATCGTCATTGGTAAACGCTTTGACCTTCTCCTTCCTTTCTTCACGAGTTTTCGATCAGGTATGATTTTGTCTCCCATATATTCTGGTCAATCCTCCTCCTTCTCATATATATCGAAGTGACCCTCCCATGTGTGCACCAAAGAGTTGACATTGTAGTACGGATGTGTAAATTCATTAGAATTATAGTTACGTGCAACACACACTGCCAGAATATGGCTGTAAGCGATACCTGTATTTTGTAGTTCCCGACACTTACATTTCGGTCTGGTGTCGTCACCTAGAACCACCTTGTAACTACGATCCCTCATACTTCTAGTTCTTGTCACTCGTTCATGTTTGACTATGACCTTGTACATCCCTGTATCCACATCAGTTATTTTCACCTCATGTTGACATGCAACTGCTGCACCTTTTCCCAATATTTGTGTGACCATCTTGGAAAATATGTGTCCTCTTTGTGCCAACACACGTGCATGCTGCCTTCTGTTGTTGAACCATTCCAAAAGCGTATAGTACGTCGCCTCTACAATAACACAAACTACTAAACCACGAGCTTCTTTGAATACATTGTTTAGTCACTCCGCAACATTGTTTGTCATTATTCCCCATATGTGGTCTCCGTCGTGACACAACGACCACTTACTAGGAACCTCATGTCCATGCTCATTGGTTTTATCTTTTTTCCCAATATCTTTTATGTATTGTAATGCATATTTACTCCAATACTCAACTTGATCCAAACTGGATTTAAAATCCCACAGACTATAATGTCTGCATGTCTTTTTGAAGGTGTCAACCGCATATTGGTTCATACAATTTTTGAGCAAGTTTTCGACAATGTGTTGTGTGTATAAGCGGTGAACTGCTTCATTTGCTTCCTCATGCCAATCATAACTAGGATTCCAAAAATTATGTTTTATTGCAGCATGTCGATCAGATATGACATATTTTCCTATCTCCAATCACCTTTTGTCGCAACCATCTCATAAACCATCCCCAATTAGATATATTTTCCTTCTCAACGAGTCCAAATGCAAGAGGCAAAAGTTGATTCTCAGCGTCATACCCAACAACAACAAGTAACCTTCCTTCATATCTACATTTTAGAAATGAGACGTCTATGCTGATAACATGATGCACATATTGGAAGACCTGAATACAAGGACCAAAACCCCATGCTGCACATTTAAACTGACTGACACCAGCGCATGGAAAATGGTTGGAATGAACTACAACTTTACTCCCAAGATTTGATTATTTAATAACATTTAATAATTGAGGCAACAAAGCATATGATGTAACGCCCCGAGGCCGGACAACTGCTCACCCGCCCGAAACCGGTGCGTTAAGATACAATCCACGAACCTGACCGCTGCGCACTTTGATATTTAAATCCATTTGATAGACCCATAATTAATCTGAAAAATATAATGAACAAATTGTGAGCTCGACAGCCCGCAAGTACCAATCATCAATCAATCAGAATCAGAATCATGTGGAAAATAATACAGAATATGACATTCAGTCAATAAGCACAATCAAGAGACATGCATCACAAATAAAATGCATGCATAACAATCTGAAACCCCCATTCAGATTCGACCACATCATGTGCTTCTGAAATCTATCAATCTGTCAGACGCACACCTGGTAGCTCCACACTAACGACAGACATCCCTTTTCTCTCTCGGGTGGCTCCACGTTGTCCGCTAGGCAGCTCTTTCCTAAGTTGCTCTACCAGAAACATACACACAGCCACATGACATGTCAACCGAAACACCACCATGCAATCATATGCATATCCATAAAATCAATATTAATGCTCAACATGCATGCAACTACGAATATCAAGAGAGACAGACATGATATGAAACTGAATAATAACGAATCAGTACTTGCCTCAAAATCTCCATCTTTTTCTTCTCTATATTCTTCTCAAAATTTCATCTTCTCCTAAAACCACACAATCATCCAACAATCTTAATTAGTCCATTAAGATATTTGATTATTACCTCAACTAAAAAATTCAAGATATTACATATGAACCAGACCAACTTCCAAATATGTATGCAACAACAATCTCGCGGGCACGCCATAATTTATTGTACTTTGGATTAACACATGAAAATACTTTTCTTACCAGACAATGAACATGTTTAATCGGAAGCGAGACATTATTTTCGACATCTTCACGGATGATATCAGCCATCATCTTCGCAGTCAGTTGAGCATGATCAAATTGGGCAGTTGTGGATCTGCATATATGCTTGTACGAACATTTTCTTATCGCCCATGCTTCACCAGAGCCAGTTCGTGCAGCGTACAACATCCAACTACAATTTTCATCTTTGCATCTTACCTTATATTTGGTTTTGCTGCTGTCTTGCACCTTGATCTCCCGATTATTGTCAATATGCCATTTCGATATGACATTCTTTAAAGCGTCTTTCGATGAAAAGACTTGATTCTCAGCTAACGGACCCTCAACTATTGCATTGGTTCTTATAAAGGTTGTATCTGCAGGAACCCAACTAGAACAATCATGAAAGCTTTTAGCTGGGTGAACCCAATCCCTACCTCTAAATGGGTTGAATTGGCTTAACCGGTTTACATTCAGACCAATATCTTCATCCTCCTCAACCTCATCATCATCATCATCATCATCATCATCATCCTCACCTGATGATTCATTCCTGTCCTCTGACTCCATATTGTAATCTTTGTCATCATTTTCTTTTTCATCCTCAGTCGGTATTGGCTCGAAATTTGTTCCTTCTTGTTGATTCAAATCAGAAGTTCTATTCGCAGACTGACTGGTTTCTGTTATGGTGTTTGCAACACATGATTATTGAGATGTGAACCGTGGACCACTACTACTACCAGGTTGGCTACCCGCAAACATCTCAGCATTTCACTTCATTTCCAAAGGATTCAACTTAACATATACCTTGACCATCCCCATTTTCGAATAAGCCGTTTGATAGACTATTCTCTACGAATTCTCGTCATATACGGACATCACATTAAAAAAAGAAACTTATCGGTGCAATGTTGACACGACATTGAATATCAATCGAGTACCGAGATTCTACGACATGTAGACCTTGATAAATCCAACTCTTAATTTCTTCTAGGGTTACATTTTCGCTTGCTAAAAATGTAAGTCTTGGACCTATCGTGTACTCTACACCAAAGCTTGCATTTTGAGTTATATCATCACCAATGTACACACTTGTCGCAATCATTTTCGTTAATCTACATGCAATCTTTTTTCATCAGTTTTATACTAAAATTACTTGAATTTTTGACAAAATTACTAATTATTAAACAGTGATAATACAAATTAAGAAGGAAAAAAATTACCTCAAATATCACCAACTAAGCCCGACAGATCATAAATTTGATATCACTAGAAAAACATATTTGCCAATAAGCTAAATTCGAGGATTCGGTAGGATGGAATGAGTGAGGAATACGGAATGAATGAGAAATTGGGTGGAGGGCGGGTTTTATAATCGCGGATAGGGGTGAGCATCCGGTCCGGACCGGACCGGATTTTTATCCGGGGTTAGGACCGAAGACCGGACCGGATGCTCGTGGAGCGAAGACCGGACCGGACCAGACTGAATCGGTCTGGTCCGGTCCGGTCAAAAACCGAATTTTTATAAATAAAAAACAAAAAAAAGACCGGTCCGTACCAGACCGGACCGAACCCAAACTTCCCGGACCGAAACCCAGACCGGACCGGACCCAACCAACATTTTCAGGACCGAACCCGGACCGACTGGTCCGGTCCGGTCCAAAAACCCGAACCAGACCGGGTTTTGCTCTCCCCTAATCGCGGAATGCCACGGATTGGGGTTCACAACCCCGATCTGTGAGCGTGGATCGGGGTTGTGAACCCCGTCAATGTAGATTAGGAATTTTTGTTTTTCCTAGTTTTTTAATTTTTGAATTAGTTTTTATTAAATAAAAAAATTACTGTTCCTTTAACGATGGTTTTTCGTTGTGACTTTGCTGTTGATGATGACTTGTGATTATAGCCTAGGCCGTTATTCCTCTCCCACCCTAGGCCGCGCTGTTGCTTTTCTTTTTTCTTCTGGGGCCTCTCTCAACCATCGGGCGGTTTGGTGATAATTGTACCAGAATGTCCTCGAGCATAATAAGTTCCAGTGGTGTGATTGGATTTATGGTGACCTAAGTGGGTGCGACTTCCATCTCCGTTCCAAGCTGACTGCCCTGGAATTGAGATTGTGATTGCATATTTTTTGTATCGCCATAAACCTGTCTGAATGCATCATCTGCTATTTCGTTCGATTGTCTCACACTACAAGAGAACAAGTTTCACCGACGAACGACATTTGTCCTTGTATGTCACTAACCGTCGGTGTAGGTGAACACCGACGAATTTACGTACCATTGGTGTTGTTTGTGTCAGTGTTTAGTTACACCGACGGATAAATGTCGTTTGTGTTATTTTTGGCGGATAAATGTACCAACGGATAAGTACCGTCAGTGTAACTCTTGTCGAGAATCAGAAAAAAAAACCTATTGATTCTTTCCTGGTTCCGATTTTCCTGATCAAAAGAAACAATATTTCATCATTCATGATCCATCCACAATATATTTATTTTCTCTGAGAGAGAAGGAAAAGACCACACTTAATCCAGTGAACGTAACGCATATCCGATGGACACATGTACAATAATAACAAAGACTACAAAAATCACAATGAATAGCAACCAAAACCAATCGCAACACAATTAAAACAAATCAAACCAGAACCAACACAATGATATACATACACCAATCAAACTGATACTGTCAATTAGAAGAATCTAACATCACACTAAGTCCTAGTAAACGGTTCATCCTGATTAGCAGAATCAGGAACATGCAGCTTAATCCTGCAATGAATCTTAGGAGAATACTTATTAGTTTCCCTTCGAAGAATCAAACCTTGAACCCGACCTCTGCATTAAAACTGACGTCCACGTGAAAGAAGCCTTGAGTCTTCTTCTCCTTTTCAAAAGTAACCACCACCCCGCCATCCCCAACCGCCTTACTCCTAATCATGAAAAAATGATTCATTAAATTGGTGATTAAATGAATTAGCAGTTACCGATTCACAAAAAAAACTACAATCATATGTCGAATTAGTTAAACCATTACGTTAAATGAATACATTTTTCGTAATACCTTTTAAGTTTTTTCATTACTTTTTGGGTTGATCTTTTTTACATGTAATCAATATATTGTTTCTCGACTTGAGTTAATAATTATTAATAAATAAATTAGTTATTTTGGAAAAAAATAAAAATAATTTTTAAATTGATTTAAAAAAATCAAAAAAATCAAAACTCAATCCGACTAAGGAAAACCCGACCCGACATCCACGGATCCTGAGCCGTGGCGGACTTCTGTTTCTCTTTCACCAAAAGTTGAGGTACTTAACTAGGAAAGATATTGAAGCTACTTCGTCATGCCCATCATTTGTATTTTTAATGCATGTTGGGAGGGGATCTAAGATGCACTAGCACGACTACGGATTAAACGCACCACGAAATAGAATATTGATTGCGGAAAATAACTTCGGACCCTCTCCCAATCTTAATGCAACAAGTAAACACGAATAAGATGAAAATAAGAAGCAATCACACAACACACCTGAAGCAAACCACGACACACGCGATTTTACAAGGTTCGGCAAGATGCTTACGTCCTTGGGAAGGTCTCCTGCGGGTTTCCTTTCCTTGAAGCTCTTCTCCAACAAGAGAAGTCTCCGAGATTACAAACGATTGGAAGAAATATGTCTCCCAAAGCACTCTACATCTCTCTTTAGCCTAATCTCTCTCAAGGAAATAAGTATTGTATGTTGTGTTACAAAATTAGGACGAAAATCCTATTTATAATGGGTTAAAATCGTACAATAAATCATTCAGATCATGTGTAACTGTCGGAAAACGGTCGACCGGAATTCTCCATTGGTCGACCGATTTTCGATTAGTTCGTGTAACTGCCATTATTCGGTCGATCGCTCACCCCGACCCGGTTGACCGTTCCGCGCTTCTAAACAACGCCTGAAGCTCCTGGACTTTTTCGGTCGACCGCGTGCCCAACACCGGTCGACCGATCTGCATGCTGATTTTCATCTTGCAGCTCCTGTCGCTTTTCGGTCGACGGTGTGCCTAACACCGGTCGACCGAATCTCGATTAATCCTAAGCTCTAAATCTCCTGGTGTTTTTCGGTCGACCGTGTTCCCAGAATCGGTCGACCGATCCTGATCTTATCCGAGCCCCTGTAGCTCCTGGAGTTATTCGGTCGACCGAGTGCCCCGCACCGGTCGACCGATTCTCCCTAATTTTCTGTGCTTAACAATTCTATAAACCAATTCCAACAGTTATGTGGATAATTTCTAGCCCGAAGCAACATATGAGATGTTAATGTAGAAACAAGGAATAGCATGACCTTTCGATCGGATATTCAAATAATTAGGCCTATCAAGGAGTGGAACATCTTGTTCTGCTCGTTGTTTACGTGGAATGTTTGGTTAGAATGGAATAATAAGGTGTTACCGGAAGAAGGTGTACCTCTTGAAGTCACTTAAAATAAATAAAAAATTTACTCCGCCGAAACCGAAATAGGAAAAAATTCCGATGGGTATATCCAGAAAGAATCTCCGTCCTGTGACTACTGATTACAGGACTCGTAGACGACCTTTGTTTGTCTTGATTACGTTTAGAGACCACTTAAGTTGTTTGCTAAAACATATTTTATTGGGTAACGATTTAGGACAGGGGAGAACATTTTTTGGTCCGGATTTGGTCCGGACCCGGGATGAGTTCGGGTTTCGGTCCGGTCCGATTCGGTCTAAAACTCAAATTTTCCCACAAAAATCCGGTCCGGTCCGGGTGCGGTCCGGACAGAATCTGATCGGTCCGGTCTTCAGTCCGGACCCTGGAGAGAATTCGGGTCCGGTCCGGTGCATGTTGCTCAATCCTAATTTTGACTTTTCCATGTGATCAAGTACTATATGTATGTAATCTAAATTTTCTTAAACTAATGGTTTGCACGAGTTAGTGTGATGCTTCAATTCTCCACTTGCGATCGTGATCACTAATTCACTATCTTAGAGCATATTTAACAGCGCCCGGGCTACCCCCGGGCGCCCTGCACTCTCTCTCTGCCACGTCAGCTTCTCTCTCTGCCACGTCAGCTCACCCAACCCACCCAAAAAATCCCCTTATCCATGCCCAGGCTACCCCCACCCACCCTACACTCTCTTTCATCCACATCATTTCTTAATTAAACAAATTTAATTCTCACACAACATTTAACAAAATACATTATATATAAATCTAATTCTAATTACATTATAATTTTAATTCGCGATATACTTATTATTACTATTAATTAATTAACAATATTAATCACTATTAAACACAAAATTTTGAATATTTGAAATTTGAATATTTGAATTTCGAAACGCGCGTAACTGCACAGTATACGCGTGATTGCACAGTATACGCGTGAATCAAAAGTAGTCCGCGTGAATCTACAGTATACGCGTGAAACAAAATAGTCCGCGTGAATGTACAGTATACGCGTGAAAGAAAAGTAATCCGCGTGATTGCACAGTGTCTAATTTTTTCTCTATATATACCCTACACAAAAATCAACTTACACCCCATATCTCTTCCACAAAACTCAAAACTCAACTTACATCTCATATTTCTCCCACAATGTCTTCTCCGGAGTACAATCGTTCCCCCCCTCCTCCACAATCAAATCCGCATCCACGCTATCCACAACCATATCCCTCACGTCCATTTTACCAACAACCATTCCAACAACCCGACTTCTCCCAGTACGCACCACCATTTCCACCACCTGACCAAAACTCACCATTCCCACAATTCTCCCACTACGCATCCGCAGATCAAAACTTATCATTCCCACAATACTCTCAATATGCACCACCATTCCCTTATAATCAACCGCAGTTCCAGATGTTTGGCCGACCCTTGTCTCAAAATAGCCGCCAGAGTATGGCGGACACTGAAGATGAGGGTAACGACGACGATGAGTCCCCACCACGACACACCCCCACACCACCATCCCCACCTCCACAGCGTCGTCACCGCAAGCAAGTCCAAACTGCCAAAGCCAATCCGAAGTTGTGGACCACAGTTGAGGACGAGAGACTTGTCTCTGCATATATGGAAGTCAGTTGCGATGCGGTGACAGGGACAAACCAGAAGTCTACTTCATTGTGGACTAGGGTGAAACGTGTGTACGACATCTCCGTGGAAGGCACAGGCCTACCCAAAAGGAACGCAGAGTCCTTAAAAGGACGGTGGAGGAGAATTATACCTGCTGTGAACAAGTGGGTCGGGTGCTTCGATCAGGCATTCCGACGGAAAAGGAGCGGCCAGAATGACGACGATGTTGTCCGACAAGCGCACGTGATCTACGAGCGAAATCATGGGCCTAGTAAATTTCTTTATTTTGATGCTTGGGTTATGTTGCGTAGGTACCCAAAATGGAAGAGTGTGATCTCCGGAGCTAATGCCGTGCGTGTTGACTGGGAGTCCCCGGAGTTGCACGATGAAAATAGTCCCCAGTCAAGAAGCCTTGGGAAAAGAAAGAGCACGGACGGCTCGAGGACACAATCACCCTCGGATGCAGAAGAGCCGATGCCGGAGTCGTCTACACGCCCAGAAGGTGTGAAGAAGGCTAAGAAAAAGGCTAAGAGTGCATTACACCCCGAACGAGACACCGATGTTAGAGAACTTGCACAACAGATGCGATACACCGCCCAAGTCAGAGAAGATGGTTTCTCCAAGCAAGAGGAGTTAGCGGAAAGGAATTTCCAGAGACATTTAATAAAAAATAAGTTGGACATGCTTCACTCTCTGATGAGGAAGGACAACCCGACGGAGAAGGATCAAAAAGTAATTGATAAACTTCTCGCCTGGGCAGAAGAGAATGGGTACGTGTAGTTTGATGTAGTCTGTATTCCGTATGGTTTGTATTTCCCTTAGTTTGTATTTCGGGTTGTAGTAGTCCGTATGGTTTGTATTTCCCTTTAACAGATGTTTCATGTGGTTGGTTGTATTTCGTATTTTATTATTATTAATGTATTGTTGTTATGGTATTGTTGTATTAAATTTTTTTCTATCTAACTTGAAATTGTTGGTTCTGGAAAATTCTTAATTTTAATCACTTACCAAAAATTATTACCCCACATTTATAACAAATACCCAATCCATTAATAACAAAACCAAAAAAAAAATCAAAAAAAAAAAACCAATGGGAGGGGGACACGTGTCCCCCTCCCATGGGCGCCCGGGCGTCTGCCCGGGACGCCCACCGCCCGGGCAAGCGCCCGGACGGGCGCCCCGCCCGCTAACGGGGGTGTGCCCGGGCGCCCGACCAGGGCGCCCGGGCGGGGCACCCCCGTTAGGGGTGCCCTTGGTTGAATCATTGCACGCATGTTGAAGTGTTTCTTGTAATTTTAACTTTTAGTATGAATAGACGTGAAGGTTACGCGTGTCACTTTCGAAATGACGATAATTGCATGAGGGGAACCAAAATAAATGCTAATATGATTGAGACATGATTTGATTCACTAGTATTTCTCAATTTTTATTTTTGAAATGTTTGATTGCAATGTGGATGTGTTTGAATGAACGGACAAGACCCAGATAAGAATCAAAATAAAGTGGTGGTGGAGAAACCGTAATGCATTATGGATCTAAAACGTAAAGTGCAATCCAAGAATTATATCGCCGGAGGAGGTGGGAGGTGTGGGGGTGGTTGACTCGGAATCCGGGAAAAATTAAGGGAAAAAATTATTTTTCGTTTGACCACCTAAAGAAGTTGGATGTGCACTCAGTGGGAATCCACTTCAACTCTCCGTTGGATTTTCTTGTGTATACAATTTTTTTCTTGTTCTTTCACTTAGTTTGCGGTCGAAAAGCAACGAAAAACCCAAAGTAACGGAAACCTGAACACATTTCGGTCCACCGTAATCATTGCAACGGAGGACCGAACACATTTCAATCCCCTTCAATCCTAACTAAACCAATCCAATGCATTCATTTGGTCATTCATAGGGGTGAGCTTAGGTCCAGGACCGGACCGGACTGAACCGGACCGGACCGAAACCCGAATTTTCGGGAAGTCCGGACCGAATAGGTTCGGTCCGGTCCGGGTCGGTCCAAAACCCGGATTTTCCCTTTAAATTTTACAGTCCGGTTCGGACCGAAGACCGAATTTCCAAAATTTTGTGGACCGAAGACCGGACCGAAAAATTCGGTTCGGTCCGGGTGCCCGGACCAGACCGAATTTTGCTCACCCCTAGTCATTCAAAACATTTGCTTAGAGAAATTCAAACTTTTTACTGGAATTCTCATTTCGGTGCATCGATCTTTTTTCGATCGTTCGTGTTTCAGTATCCAAACCGGTCCAATTTATTTGTCCAAACAACAAAATTCAGTCAAATGTAAACTACTCTCCCCTGGATTCTGTTTTTTACATTTGATTTCGAAAATTAATTTTCAGAACTTTCTGTGTCACTAACATCTCCTTTGTATCGAATCTGTTTGTATTATGGTAGATCTAATTATTATAATATTCCAATCAATTTGTTGAAACTATAGGATGTACAAGTGACTCTGTGACCTTATTATTTTATTCAATAAGAAGTAGATGCCTAATTTCGCCGCTTCTCTCTCTCGCTAAAATCCTAGATTCTTTCTCTCTTCGGATATCTTATCTCAAATTGAAAGTTCTAACTGCTCGATCTTCCCTTTTCATAGTTTGGTGTCGATATGTTCGACACACTAGCTACTTGGAAAGTGGCTTACTGTGAGAACCCAAACCTTAGTTAAAAGCTAATCAAGTTTATTGGATTTATGTATGGTTTTAGGTGAAGATGAGGTTTAAAGGTAAATTGCCCAACTTTTACACGTGTGATAGTGAGAAGATGAGTTGAGAGGCGGTGGAGTTGGATGCCTATAAAAGGTGAAGAAAGAAGAGGAGTTTGAAGAGAGAAGAACGTGATGAAATAAATGTAAGGTAGAGTGATTTTTAGTTAATTAGTTGAATTTGATTTTTTGTATGATCAATAATTTTTTATGTTGATTATTAGTTGTTAGGCTTCTGTTGTGCAAGATGAGATAAAAGAAAATAGGAAATATGAAACCTGGATATTTGATTTGGGTTGCGAATCAAGGTTGTGGTTGCGAGACAAGCAAGTACTCATTCGTTATTCTTCAGTTTCATAGCATCCATGTCTCTCTTGATATTCGTAGTTGCATGCATGTTGAGTATTAATATTGATTTTATGGATATGCATATGATTGCATGGTGGTGTTTCGGTCGACATGTCTTGTGGCTGTGTGTATGTTTCTGGCAGAGCAACTTAGGAAAGAGCTGTCTAGCGGACAGCGTGGAGCCACCCGAGAGAGGAAAGGACTGCCTGTCGTTAGTGTGGAACTACCAGGTGTGCGTCTGACTGATTGATAGATTTCAGAAGCACATGATGTGGTCGAATCCGAATGGGGGTTCCAGATCGTTATGCATGCATTTTATTTGTGATGCATGTCTCTTGATTGTGCTTATTGACTGAATGTCATATTCTGTATTATTTTCCACATGATTATGATTCTGATTGATTGACGGTTGGAACTTGCGGGTTGTCGAGCTCACAATTTGTTGATTATATTTTTCAGATTATTATTGACCTATCAGATGGATTTAAATATCAGAGTGCGCAGCGGTCAGGATCGTGGATCGTATCTTAACGCACCTGGTTTGGGCACATATCCGGGCTCAGGGTGTTACTCTTACCCGGCAGATAATTGCCGATGAAAATTCGTTGGCAATAGTCCTAAATCCTTAGGTCTTGCACAAAAAAGTTGATTTCATGCCCAATCGAAGATACGACACGTGATCCACACATGATGGCACTATTGCTGACGGATTATCCTTGGAGAAGCGTATTGCCGACGGATTGGGCTTTTTTCTTCTTCAAATCTGTAGGGCAAACTTATTTTGTAGTAGTGGCATTTTGTAGAGTTAATTAATTGTCTTCTCCTTTGGTATGGCTAGGATTTGTAATAGTCAGTATAAGATTGGTAACTTTCTTGACATTGCATTTGTCTAGTATAGGTATTACTTGTAATGACAGATTGACTGTAACGAGAACATCATGATTAAATGTAATGTTAAACGATGTATTGAAAAAGAATATTTTAATATTAAAAGTCTATCCCGATATCAAATAAAAAGAAGAAAATTATCAAATTATAAAAATGTCATCTAATAAACAATATCAATCTGAATAAAAAAAATAAAAAATCCAACACAACAATTAAATTACATCATCTCTAACAACAAAAGCCTACACTACAACATAACAATTGAGATCTACAACATGCACGGTGGAGGAATCTGCAATCCAAAGTACTGAACTTGAGCGTTTTCGCAGCTCGAAAATGCTTCCTTTCCTCCGGTAACATTCAAATGCACGTCCTCAATTTTGATATTCCGGCAAGGCACCGTTTGGCTGCAATCCAACACTACCGCGTCCGGCGTCATCGACGTGCCCCTTATGTTTTTGAATAAAATGTTGCTGATCTCGACCCGCGACGGAACCTACGACAATAACACAAACACAAAGTGGCCCGCCCGTTAAGAAGAACTATATTTTCGCGAACTCACTAGCGAATTATTAAAATAAAATGATTCGACTAGCTAGACTGACCGTGTTGGTGCAAGATTTGAAAGGACAGTACTGCTGATCAATGATGATGGGATTAGAAACATTCCTCATGACAATGTTGTTGAATGTCATGTTAGTGACTTTAATACTGCTTAATGAATCCGGCCAAGTCTTGATTCTGAGACCATTTTGTGTCCCTGTGAGAACACAGTTCCTAACTACAAGTCCCTTCACATCTTTCTCGTAGGGATACTTCCCTAAGCTCCCCACGCTACATAATTTAACCAAATTACATTTCAAAATCTCAATTTAAACTGACCCAAAAAAATAAAATTCAATTCTGGTATCCGAAATGAGTGAAAAACATGAGGTGATGCGATACAATTTATTTACCTGATGCCATGACCAGGCCCGCATGCGACGTTTGTGATGGAAATTCCGGAATTGCCGTGCCCGATCGACACGCAATCGTCCCCTGTACGGATGACTGACCGCAAGATGTCAACGTTGGAGCTGCGCTCAATGTGGATGCCGTCGGTGTTTGGGCTGTCTTCCGGTGCGATAATTTTTAGTTGGCTTCCGGTGAAGTTATTGCAGTCCAACAAGGCAATGTGGAAGAATTTGCTGTCCAGAGATGTTATGCTCCTCATGATGGTGTTGGTGCATTCAGAGAACTTAACTGACTGATAAAATCATAAAACACATCCGTATAATATTAGACTCAAACATTACAAAAAATAACAACTGAATGAAAATTTTGCTTGGAAATTTGGAATTGAGATTGGTTAATTAATGGAGCTTACAATGGGAAGAAGCTTGCAATTTTTGTTCATGGGACATGTGTTGTATTGCCAAGATTTGGAGCCTTGGCCGTCAATAGTGCCTCCTCCTATTAGGCTCAATCGATCGACCCAAGCGAACTCAATCCAATTGTCGCTGTATTGACTCAAATCGGTCGTAGCCTTCAAGTAGCCCTGCATTTCGTTATTGAAAATGTGACTTATATGCAAAAGCTTGGCTTAATAGTCTGAAGTTTCTGAATAAAACATCAGACGAAAGATTAATTTTCATAAACACGGTTTTCTGTAATTTCTGAATTTCATAATTCATATCGAAACTTCGACGAGTCGAATTTAGCACCTTGCAGTTTCACTTCCAAACAGAAAAAAATAAATTACCTGCAAGTTAAACGTAATTGATCGAGCATTGGTGCATGGGCCCCTGAATTCGACATGACCGATCAAATACGTCGCTTTAGGTACGAAAATATTGACATCTCCAGTTGCCACGCACGCCGCCTTCCACGTAGCTTCAAATGCCTAAAACCATTAAAAGTAGTTGAATTACTCTTATAAAAAACAACAACTGCACAAGTTTAAATGACAAGAAACATCCAAAAGTTAAATATAAAATTCAGCTAATGAAGCAAAAAATAAACAAACTTCCGATCAACAAGCCTATTTGCATTAGCTGAATTTTAAATTTGTTTATTTTTTGTTAACACCCCCAAATATAAGAAAATCATGTAACATAAAAAATCTTACCATGGTATCATCTGTAATGCCATCTCCTATTGCGCCAAAGTTCTTCACATTGAAGTAATTGCCAAGAACTTGTTCGCTACACGAACATGTCCCGATACAAGAAAAGCCCACCAACCATATCAACCAAATATTCTTCTCAACCATACCCATTACCTAACTTCTTCCCAAGCTCTTCAATTCAGGTGGTAATTTTGCGAGAGAACTAGAGAAAAAAAAGGTGGAGAAACAAATTCTACGTTGGAAGTTATGGAGAAAGAAGTCGAGGGGAAATGCTTTTTAATATAGTTTTACCTCAACTTCATGTTCCCGTGTTTTTCTCCACAAACCAAACGTGGGTTTAGGCACCTGCAATGGGCTAAAAAAAATCATCAAAAATATCTTAAACCCAACATTTTTGAAAAACCCAGGAATGGGAAGTTCGCCCCCACGAACCCAAACAAAATTATTTTCTGCTGCGAACATTTCCAAACAATTGGCTTGTTGACAGTTTACACATGGGACCTGGGGTGTAAACCCCACGTTTCCTTTTTTAAGGGTAAATTTCAATTTGCCCCCTCACTTATGATACAACTGCACTTTGCATTCATGTTTATTGGAAATAGGCACTTAATACCCTTGATCTTTGTTGTTTTGGCAATTTGCCTCTTGTCCAATTTTTCTTTCCAATTTATAATGTAATGAATGCTAACTGATTTTTAAGGTCATTTTCATCATTTTAATTTTTTTCTGTTTATTTTTCTTCTAAAAAATAGTGATGGTAATATATGTATTAGTGTATTAACATTTAACATTGTCATATGCAAACATATTTTCCTAAGGATCTGGAGAGTATTTAGCCATACAAAGTTAATTAATTTAAGCTAACAAGTGAAGCAAAAATTTAGTTCATCAACTGCTAAAAGGTCCAATTGAAATATTAATTCCTTCCATTAAAACATATAATTTTTATAAATTAATAAATTAAGTCGTATATTTTTTTATTGCAATTGTAATTAAGTTCGTTACGGCTTTTAAAGTTAATTTAAGTTGTAAAACTATATATTATTGAGACTCATGTTAACATTGTATTATCCAATAGAATGTCGACCAAGCCACTAACCAATTCAAAATCAATGAAAAACAAAAAAAATGCGAACACATGTTATCGGAAATTACCGAGACTCACGAAAAATGGAAAAATGTGGTATATTGAACCCATCAATGTAAAAAAGCAAATACTTCTAAAAAAAATTAAGATTAAATATTGACCTACATGCAAGCTATTTCATGAAATAATATTTTCATTTACAATGAAACCACATTCATAATCCATTTAAAACCCCGTGAAAAGGGAAAACATGCTTTTGAAGAAAAAAACTCATTCTAAATCTAATCCAATTTGAACATAAAAGAATTACATATTGTGTAAGTTGATTTACTTCATGATTAGTACGGAATAAAACTCTAATTACACATTATAGAATCTTGAACAAATGATTTCTGCAACCCTAACTTTATGATCGACAAAGATACATAGCTTATTCCATGTTTTACCTTTTGAAGAAGAGACAACACTTTGTTTGCAAGACTAATTTCTCCATTTTGACCCACTTTAGTGCTTGATTGAGTTTTGATGGAAATACTACAGATTCCTTGGTGTGGAAGAAGGATGACCAGTCTTATATATGGGAGTGTGGGTGTAACCGTCCATCAAAGTGTAACCACTAACCTAAAATCTCTCTTAAATTAATCACTTAATTTTAGTCTCATAAGGAACTTATCACTTTTTATGGCAATCCTTTTGTTAGTGTCTAGGTTTACGATAGAAATGACACTTATCTTGTTCCTTATTTGGATTTGAGTTGACGACTCGTTGATTTTTAATGGTCATTTTCATACTTCTTTCCTAGTTTCCTTTGAACTCCTGAATGACCCACGAGATTGATAGAGTGGATTCCTTGTTTCTTAAGCCCTACATACTTTTGAATAAACATACTTTGAAGTTTGGTCACATTCTATTTATATATCTGTCATTGTGTTATAATTTAATTGGAATGCACCGTACACCCGAGGCAAGGAATTTATGATAAACTTTACACAAAAATCATCATACACTTTCATTCCCATGGTTTTAATCTTGCTACTATGTTTAACATTTATGTCACGTGGTCATGCATAGTATGCGAACCATCAAACTTCATGGTGGTTAGCATCCTCATTAATGTACTTGTACTTGACTTATCGACATATTCAGATTGTGGTACATCTTTGACATACTTCATAAATTCCTTAGCATCATTAGTTTCAGGAACAATAGTCGTAATATTATTTGTCATTCGCATAAGCATTAAGCTTAGTCTATTAGATTTTTCTTCATTATTGCTTGTCTTAGTAAGAGTAGCGGGCTTGTCAGTCATGAGTGCTAAGTGAAGATCAAGAACACCTAAATAAAACTTGACTTCTTCACTCCATTCATTATAATTAAGCCCATTAAACTTTGTAATAGACGAAGCTTGCAAATGAAGTGAAACATTAACAAATGCTACAAAAATAAATAAAATGCTCCTACATTAATGTTTTGAGACATAACTTAATCACATAAGTCGGACTTAGATAACTATATATATATAGACGAAAGATAGAATGAGTCCTGGACTCACTTTTGTTAAATAAGCCCCCAATGATCTAACCGTCGATCTCAATCTGAAGGGTTGTGAGTCATTTACTTTAAGTGAGAGTATTACAGTAATTGTACAAGTCTCTCCAACTCATCTCTTTCTCCCTTTTCTTCCACGAAACCCAATTTTCCTTTTTCTTCCCAAACTTCCACTCTTCCACCTTCCAGCTCCATCCTCGCCTTCCTCCTCTCCCTCCAAACCCTCCACGACGACCTACCCTCCCTCTCCTTCAATGCCATCTATTGTGCCACCTCCGTTGGGGACTCCGCCTCCCTCAAACTCCTTCTCTCCTCTGGCACCGACCCTTCCGTCCCCAACTCCTTTGACCCTTCTCCCCCTCCACCAATCTCATACATCCAAACTATAACAACCCAAATCAGATTCTCGAAGAAACAAAATACAACCTATTGTACCTCAAATTCAATGTCTTGAATATGTGAGGATTTGTCCTATTTTTTGGACACATAAATACACATGAGAATTTATCAATTTTTGAGGTGATGTTTTGAAGTTCTTTATTGTTTTTGAATTTAGATTAATATGTGGTATTAGTATCTGAAACTCCTTTCGAACCTATCCAAATGAAAGTAAAAATATGTAAATTACAGTAACATGTATCGATGTTCATAACCACAATATAATGTTGTTAGCCGTAATATAATGTAATTATTTTTAATAATATTTATCAAATAATGGTGGATGATTGCAATACGTATAACTTGTATGAACCCATCATTTGATTCCTCATATCAACTCTTCGTTGACGACATCGAAGCTACAACTATGGAAATTCAAGCCCTCATGGAAAAAATAGTGAAGGGAATGTGTTCTAAAAGTTTTACTTTTAAATGTCAATTATTATGTATTGAATGAGAAATCATTTTGTTCCTTGTTTATGTTATTCATCTTTTAGAAGTGTTAAGGAAGAGGCTCTTGGTCCTTAACCGTAGAGCTCTAAAAGATATTGGTTTACATAAAACAAAAGATATTCACAATCATGGTGATTAACATGAGACATTAATTCCCGAGTTAAGATTGTCGTGTTGATCATAGATCATTGTAGCTCTACAAGTCAGTGACAACACGGGTACACAAAAGAGGAAGATATTACTTTTGTATACTAAATAGACCTAATAAGTAAAACATTATGGAATTGTGTTTTCTGTGTCATTAATGTTTTACTGTGTCTTTGGTTCTTTGATATGAGACTTATATCCGATCACTTAAGAATTGCTTAATTAGACTAGTGTCTTGAGCTATCAATGAGTGTAGTGTAAAAGCATTAGTTGGTTAAGTATGACTTTCGTTGGAGAAGATAGTTAGTCAAAAGATTATCATTGCCCCTCTTAATTGAGTAATGATATTAGTGAGCCCCTTGATAAAGCAAAGTTATAATGTGCACAATGTGATTTGAGTTAAGTCACATATTTGTAACTAGCTTAAAGAGATCAAGAAATGAATACTAATACAAAGATGACACAATACTACTTTGTGTGTATTCTTAATATCATGAGGCAAGGGACGGACACAAGTGGTGCACTCCATCACTAAATGGATCGGGTTTTGGTTCGAGTGGAATTAAGACATCTAACTAATTGGGAGCTATAATGTGTAGCTAGATACCGCTTATAGCTTGTGATATTAAGCTTTTAATATCACTTCCAACTTAGTTTAGATCCTCCCATAGGTCACACCAAAAAACTGGGAAACAAGAAATGAGGATTTGGAGTTCATAAAGTGTGTCGAGTTTCATGTAGAAAATATGACACATGTGATGAACAAGCAAAATCAAAATTATGTTATGATTAATAACATAATTAGAATATAAATTAAATTCATATGTGATGTAAATATTATGGGGTGTAATGATTATCATTGCATAGGATAATATGTTACATAAGTTGTGAACTTACTACTAATCCCGAAATGTCAAATTTTGTTGGGGTTAAACCGAAATTTGACAAGTCTGTAGCACTGTGCAAAAACGGTCGACCGCTAAACGGTCAACGGTCGACCGAATGTTGCACGATCGACCGAAATGTTGCACGGTCGACCGGATGTGTCTCGATCGTAACGAGAATTTCTACTGTTCGTTTTCGATCGACCGAAGTATATCGGTCGGTCGACCGAACTTTGCAATGAAATATTTTTGTCATGAACGGTCGACCGAAACTCGTTCTAAACGGTCGACCGAACCTCGAAACGGTCGACCGGTTCAGACGGTTTTATGCAGAATTAATTTAAGAATTAATTAGATCATGCATGGAATTGGTGCATAACTGATTTAATTCGTGGATAAGATTATTTGTTAGCAAATAATGGATGGTTAGATGGAAGTTTGCATGAAATCATGGGCAAGAGGTTGCACATGAATAGGTAATTTGGAGAGAACTTATAAATACAAGTTTATCTCATTATCTTACTAATTAATTCATTATCTTCTTGTGCAAACTTCTCTCTCCATAATTCTCCACGAATTTCCATTAATTCTTGAGTTTAGTTTTAGTTTTCAGAGATCTTCTTCTCAAGGGAACTAAAGAGGGGTTATTAGTTAGATTCTAAACCCTATTGGAGATTGAGAGGCTAGCTCTTCTCTCTCCGATCTTGTTTAGAGTTTGGTGAATACTCGGAGGCATCCGGCGCAGCGACAATCATCCTCAACATCTCCGGATCGTCAAGAAGTTTTACAGAACTTCTAGGTATGAAATTCGGAGCCCATGTTTGTTTTAATAAAGTTTTGAAACTAATTATTGAAACAAACCTATGCATGCATGAAACAAATCATAGAAAAATTGTAATTGATCCTTATTGTGCGTAAAAATTTTGAAAATAAATATGTGCAATTAAACTAGAAATCCTACAGTGGTATCAGAGCTTTGGGTTCAATTTTCTAATGATTTGAAACTATAAACAATTTTAGTTTACCATCTAGGGTTCGAACAATTCGATTTTCCATTTTTTTCGGTCTTTAAATTTTTTTGTTGGAATAATTCCTTGTAATAATTCGTTTTGAATGTTTTAAGTGGTTTAAAACATGCCATGTAATTATTAAAATTATGATTTAGACATAAGTCTAACTTGCAATAATTTCGTTTTAAGTATAAACGATTGCTTTGTAAGAGAATCAACAAAACCGAAAAACTGCGGTTCATCTTTCCTTTTATGAAATTTGATGGACAGCGGTTCAAAATTATTTTTGAACTTACGGATGGATGAAAAACGTTTTTAATGGATTTCAAAATGTTTTGCAAAGAATTGTTTGGGATTCTAGATGATTGATAAACTAGGTTGTATAGTTTATAGCAATATTGTGTGCATGGATGCTCGAGTTGTCTTTGCAGGAATTGTGAGTTTATATGTTCCAAATAAGCGCCTATGAATGTTTGTAATTATTATTATACAGGGGCTTATTCATATGTAAAAACCAAAATTCTCTCTGTCTATCTTCAGATAATTGCATTGCATTTGAGAGGTTTTACATAGGACTTGCACTAGTCGGTTTTTTTTCGAATGTGAGGAGCATGTTTGTTTTCTGTAAAATCTACATCTCCGGTGCAAGAGGAAGTCGCCGCTGTAGCGCATCGATCGAGGATCAAGGATCAAAGGGAACATATAAACTCACACGATGTGGATTGTGTGAATGGTTTAATTTCTATTTTTATAATCTTGCTATGCATGTGATGAATGTGTTGAATGTTAGGATGTGTATGAATGATAATATGCATGATAACCTAAAATTCTGAATCACATGTTAATATATGAAATTGTCCAACAAAATTAAGAGTAATTTTCCTTCTTATTTCATCCACTAGCAGCCATCGATCGGGGGATACTCTGCTCGCCCTTAGCAGGAGATAACTCCCTCCATCTTTGGGAATAGTGGGAGATATAACGGTTGTCTATTGTTTTGCAACGATTAGATATATGAGGTGTGTTTCACCCTAGTGAACCCAAAGTATGTTTAGTTGTGAATACAATGGATAAACGTATCTCGTATCAAATGAAAATAAGTTTTCTTAACATTACTGATTGACATCATTTCATGCTTATATTTGTATCTTATATCCATTATCTTTCACCTAAACAATGCTATGTTACGAGTTTTATGTTTAGTTTTCAGGAATAAATAGGTTTGAAGAGATGAAGCATAAAAGGACTCAAAAGCTGGGAAAAAGGACTGAACTGTGAGATCTGGGGACCAAGATGCAAGGGAGAAGGACCTGAACGCAAGACAGAAGGACCTAAGAGCAAAACAGAAAACTCCACACCATCATGGGGAGTATTTTGGCAATTCTATTCGGGTCGGAGCTCAACTAAACGAAGTAGATGCATCCAAGACCACCAAATACACTAAGCAAAGCCCAACACAAATTCCAGATGGATCCGAACTTTTTAGACCACCAATTGGCGGTCCAAGACCGCTAATGGGCGGTCACTTTTGGCCCAAATCCGCTAAGATTTCTCTGGGTTACGTATCAGTGTGTATTTAGTCCATTTCTGGTATTTGTTTAGTCCCACATCGGGGGATTGTCCCGGATTAGTTTTTTCCATGTTTATAAATAGAACTCTTCACCTCCTATTGTAATCACTCCATATTTTAAGTGGCTATTATTCCTACTAGAAGTGAGGCCTTGAAGCACACACTAAAGTAGGAGGATGCTACTTTTAATGTGAGTCATTTTAATACAAGTTTTCTTTATTATGTTGTTTGCTTTATGTTTCTTGTTTTGCTTTGCTTAATCTCATTTCATTAGTTTTATTAGCTTAGTTAATATGCTTTCTTTGTTTAGTTTAATAATTAGTGTAATGTTTAGTGAGTAGTTCCATCCCCTTTGGGGGGTGGAGTAGATGTACATACATGCAAATGAGAATGGATTGAATGCTTTATTTCCAATGTGTTGATAAAACATGAAAGTATGCTTGCTTGTTTAGGATAGAATTTATAACTTGATGAGTTTTGCCAAAATGATTAGACACCTCTCATGCTTGTTTAGGTTCTGAAATAAACATCTTGCATATGTAAATGTTAATCAACTAAGTTGGTGAATAGATTGATAGGTTTTGCCACAACATTTAGACACTTCCTATGCATGATAACACCACCTTTATTTGTGCTTAAAGAATGTGTTCAACACCCACCTCTTTGCTTGTGTGCACTCACTCCACCCCTTAGGGGTTTCCCATTTCTGTATTCCAGCATTCCTCCTTTGTTCTTAGCTTAGTTATTATTTCATTGTTTGGTTCTTCCTTTCGCATTTCCTACTTCTTAGCGTAGTATAGAGTAGAGTAGCATAAACATCTTTCTCCCCCTATTTTTGCCACTTGATTTAGTACAAGCAAGAGGTTACTCACCTCCCTGAGGACGACCCGTACTTGCCACCGCTTCATTGCGGCCGTGCACTTGCGGTTTAATTAAAACGTTCAATAATTACCTAGAGCGCTCGCTCGGTTTCGGGAAAAAGTTTTGCTTACGAGGATAGGTCGCATTCCCTCATAATTAAAATGACAAGAATCACAAGAGTTTGAAGATGCTAATGTTGCTAAAATTCAAAAAGGTTGTGATTAGAAAAATGTTTTTTTCTTACCTTGATATTGCAATGTATTCGATAGCCTTTAGCTAGTCTATATTGCAATTGATGGGATCTTGGTTTGTTGCATTTATGGGCAAAATTTTTATTTGCAGCATTTACATTTGTATGTATGTATGATAAACATAAAATTGGCATTAAAATCCGGTATGATTTATTTTGTAGAAAAATGTCGAACATCCAACCTATCGTACGATCCATGATAGAAAAAAACCCTTTAGCAAATGATGGCTCAAACTTCATTAGTTGGTGATGAGAATTAAATTTATACCGCAAGTGCACGGCGTCAATGAAGATGTGGCAAATACGGGTCGAACACAAGGAGGGAGAGATTTGTTATTTGTGTGATTTTCGATTAGGGGAAAGAAGAGAGAGAAATAAAGTTGGTTTGAGTTTTTTGGGTTTTAATTATCTAAAGCAAGAAACATAAACGATTAAAACTAAAATAAGAACAGAGATGGTGAATTCCGTTGGGTGGAGGTTTAGATATCGGGTTTAGGTTAGAGAATTCAGAAACTTATAATAAATCATATTAGTTATAAAGTATTACATGATAAATGATTTAACATAAACTCAAGATATCAAAACATACTAATACGAAATTAAAATAATAACATATTCTCTTCTCATCACCCTAAATCCGTCACCCCCACCCTTTGGAAAGAGTTAGAAACTCATAGATGGAGGGAGGGAGAAGAGGTCCTAGAGAAAACTACAAAAGAAAACTAAAAACACAAAATAAATGAAACAGAATTTTATTACTAAAACTAAGAACTAAAAATAAGAACAACAACCAAGGACCTCTATAACATCGTTTTCGGGGCTATTTATAGTTGCTACAAGGGACCTAAGTATAACATTGGAAAGTACACGTGTCCAGATACGACTGGACAAAATTTGGAGGTGCGGATCGACTAGGGGGCGGCGTTTCCGCCGCACAATGCATGTAATATGCGGCGATTTCGCCGCACAATCTCCTCTGATTTAATCCGGATTTTTGCTGTGTGTTTATGGTATGATTTGATCCTCCTTTGCAAGTCTAGATTGATTCTTTCCTTTCTTTTGAGCTCCGACTTTATTTCTTTATATATTTGGAGATCCACATTGATACTTCTTTAAATTTTCTCCATATTAATAAAAGCTACTCGTGATTTGCAATTAGGTCCTTGGCTTCTTACAATTATGTCCCCGACTACTTTTGTGCTTAAGTCCTTGTCCTTTTTGTAATTAGGTCCTTGAATGCTTTTATGCTTGGATGAACTTCCATTTGACTCCCGATAATCTTGACTTGGTCTTTATGATAGAAATGAGTCTCTTTGCACGCATTTATTTTCGGGATATGGGTAATTTGCATTCAGGTCCCTGTATTTTGTAAATCAGACTAAACACATACCTTAGTAGCATTTATTGATATAAAATTAATCTAAATGAAAGACATATGATGCAATGTATGCAATGCATCAAATACCCCCACACTTAGATTTTGCTAGTCCCTAGCAAAACAAAATATAAGAAAAATGAAAGCAGGGAAATCATAACTCACTTTCGTAGGAATCACGGTTGCACTTAGCATGTGCAACAAGCCTTTAAACCCCCAAGTTTCCTTAGAGGACGAGTTTTGTCTCGTGAGGGTTTTCAGTTGACACACCCACAAAGTCTTAATTCAACATTCCATTAATAGCTCTCAATATCTCCACCTCAACCTTATACATCTTACTTAGAATTCTTGCATGCTTATTATATAAGTGTAACCCATAAAACAAATCTGACTTGGTCTTCATTCCTTCAATATTCACACCACTAACCCTTGTACACATGTGATCACTTAAATTATTTTGCACGCCTCCTCTGGTGGTGAAGTATCATTCGGATCAACTATTGCATGAATCATTCTTTTAGCTTTGGGCCTTGAGTATCTTAAAGTATTTTTTTTCTTTTTCCGTAATTCAACACATTTGCTTTTTCTGATACTTTTACCCTTTTTGCATTCGTGTAGCGAGTTTGGTCGATAATCCCGAGCTGGCAGACTCAAGTTACCGGGTTTTAAGATACCCCTACAGACTAGTGACTCAAAAGCTTGGGCTTTTGTAATCATTTTGCAAAATGTGCTTTCCTCACTTTATTCCTTTATTTTTACTTTTATTTTCCTCAAGGCTTAATTGCTATTAGAAGTCCACACTTCCTGGTATATTTTCCTCAACCTCTGCTTTTTATCAACCACTTCAAAGATTTGATTCATCCAATTTAAGTGCATACATGTATTAAAGGGCAATGGGTTATTTCTTTGGAACTTAGATTTATGTCATAATTTCTACAAGCAGAACTATATAATAAGGAACAAAAACTCAATACAATTTGTACACGGGTTTTGGCAGTTCAATCTTAAGCTATGTCATGAAACATTGAATTTTTTTAATAAAAATATATATAGATAGATAGATACATAAACACCCCCACACCTAAATCATGCATTTTCCTCAATGTATGCAAATATAAAGCAAATGCACTTATTACCTGGGTGAACTGCGGTGGAGGGATGGATTTTATTCAGAGTCAACCATAATCAGAACTGGATTGAATGTCACCATGTTCGTGCATGTATCCAGTTGACTTGTTCCACATGTTGCACTGAGAGTCCTGAGGCACAGATTGCACACCCCTCACATGTATTGATTCTCTTGTTTGTTCGAGTGATGGTGGGTGAGTCGCAAAATTACTCCTCCTTTTCTCACTTCCTTTTTGATTTTGTGATGATTTATTTGATTCAAAAATCTTATAGATACGTGCTCTCATCACAACATCACTTTGATTGCATATTATTTCTGGCTCACTATCAACATGAATGATATTAAATTCAGCTTTTAAGTTCCCAAAAGATACTTGCATGAGCCCATTTCGATAGTTTATCAATGCTTCAGAAGTGGCTAAAAAGGGTCTGCCTAGTATTACAGGGATTTGTCTTTTAGGATCGACAACTGGTTCAGTGTCTTGAACGACAAAATCCACTGGGTAAATGAAATCACCCACCTTGATCAAAACGTCCTCGACTACACCTCTTGGTTTCTTAATAGAGCAATCAGCAAATTGAAGGATTGCTTAAGTCCTTGTCCTTTTTGTAATTAGGTTCTTGAATGCTTTTATGCTTGGATGAATGATGAGAATTAAATTTATACCGCAAGTGCACGACGTCAATTAAGACGTGGCAAATACGGGTCGAACACTAGGAGAGAGAGATTTGTTATTTGTGTGATTTACGATTGGGGGACAGAAGGAGAGAAGAATAAGTTTGATTTTGAGATTTTTGGGTTTTTAATTATCTAAAGCAAGAAACGTAACGATTAAAAATAAAACAAGAATAAAGATGGTGAATTCCGTTGGGTGGAGGTTTAGACATAGGAGTCAGATTAGAGAATTCAGAAACTTATAATAAATCATGTTAGTTATGAAGCATTACATGATAAATGATTTAACACAAACTCAAGTAATCAAAATATACTAATCATGAAATTAAAATAATAAGTTTATTCTCTTCTCATCACCCTAAATCCGTCACCTCCACCCTTTGGAAAGAGTTAGAAACTCATAGGTGGAGGGAGGCAGAAGGGGTCCTAGAGGAATTAAAAAAGAAAATTAAAAACAAACAAGAAATAAAAGACAGAATTTTATTACTAAAACTAAGGAAAAAAAATGAGCCCAACAACCAAGGACCCTCTTAACATCGTTCTCGGGGCTATTTATAGCTGCTACAAGGGACCTAAGTGTAAAATTGGAAAGTACACGTGTCCAGACACGATTGGACAAAATTTGAGCACACAGATCGCCTAGGGGGCGGCGGAATCGCCGCATGGCATGTATAATGTGCGGCGGAAACGCCGCATATCTTGCTCTGATTAGGTCCGGATTTTTGCTGTGTGTTTATGGTATGATTTGATCCTCCTTTGCGCGTCTGGATGATTTCTTCCCATTCTTTTGAGCTCCGAATTATTTCCTTCATATATTTGGAGATCCAAATTGATTTTTCTTTTAAAACTTCTCCAAGATATTTAATTTGTAGTCAGGTCCTCGGCTGTTTGCAATTACGTCCCCGACTACTTTTGTGCTTAAGTCCTTGGCCTTTTTGTAATTAGGTCGTTGAATGCTTGGATGAACTTCCATTTGACTCCCGATAATCTTGACTTGGTGTTTATGATAGAAATGAGTCTCTTTGCACGGGTTTATTCTAGGGATATGGGTAATTTGCATTCAGGTACCTGTATTCTGTAAATCAGACTAAACACATACCTTAGTAGCATTTATTGATATAAAATTAATCTAAATGAAAGACATATGATGCAATGTATGCAATGCATCAAATACCCCCACACCTAGATTTTGCTAGTCCCTAGCAAAACAGAATATAAGAAAAATAAAAGCAGGGAAATCCTAACTCACATTCGTAGGAATCACGGTTGCACTTAGCATGTGCAACAAGCCTTTAAACCTCCAAGTTTCCTTAGAGGACGAGTTTTGTCTCGTGAGGGTTTTCAGTTGACACACCCACAAAGTCTTAATTCAATATTTCATTAATAGCTCTCGATATCTCCACCTCAACCTTATACATCTCACTTAGAATTCTTGTATGCTCATTATACAAATCTAACTTATAAAAATTCTGACTTGGTCTTTGTTCCTCCAACCTTCACACTACTAACCCTTCTACACATGATATCACTTAAATTATTTTGCACGCCTTCTCTGGTGGTGAAGTATCATTCGGATCAACCATGACATGGATCATTATTTTAGCTTTCGGTCTTGAGTATCTTAAAGTATATATTTTTTTCTTTTTCCGTGATTCAACACATTTGCTTTTTCTGACACTTTTACCCTTTTTCCATTCGTGTAGCGAGTTTGGTCGATGATCCCGAGCTGGCAGACTCAAGTTACTGGGTTTCAAGATACCCCTACGGACCAGTGACTCAAAGGCTTGGGCTTTTGTAATTATTTTGCAAAATATGCTTTCCTCACTTTATTTTTTACTTTTATTTTCCTCAAGGCTTAATTGCTATTAGAAGTCCACACTTCCTGGTATATTTTCCTCAACCTCTGCTTTTTATCAACCACTTCAAAGATTTGATTCATCCAATTTAAGTGCATACATGTCTTAAAGGGTAGTGGGTTATTTCTTTGGAACTTAGATTTATGTCATAGTTTCTACAAGCAGAACTATATAATAAGGAACAAAAAACTCAATGCAATTTGTACTCGGGTTTTTGGTAGTTCAATCTTAAGCTATGTCATGAAACATTGAATTTTATTTTTATTTTTTTAAGAACAGAATTTACATAGATATATATAAACACCCCCATACTTAAATCATGCATTGTCCTCAATGTATGCAAATATAAAGCAAATGCACTTATTACCTGGGTGAACTGCGGTGGAGGGATGAAATTTGCTCAAAGTCAACCCTAGTCAGAACTAGATTGAATGACACCATATTGGTGCATGTATCCAGTTGAATTGTTCCCCATGTTGCAATGAGAGTCCTGAGACACAGGTTCCACACCCCTCACATAAATTGATTCTCTTGTTTGTTCGAGTGATGGTGGGTGTGTCACAGAATTACTCCTCCTTTTCTCACTTCCTTTTTGATTTTGTGATGATTTATTTAATTCAGAAATCTTATAGATACGTGCTCTCATCACAACACCACTTTGATTGCATATTATTTCTGGCTCACTGTCAACATGAAAGATATTAAATTCAGCTTTTAAGTTCCCAAAAGATAAATGCATGAGCCCATTTCGACAGTTTATCAGTGCTTCAGAAGTGGCTAAAAAGGGTCTGCCTAGTATTACAGGGATTTGTCGATTAGGATGTACAACAGGTGCGGTATCTAGTACGACAAAATCCACTAGGTAAATGAAGTCACCTACCTTGATCAAAACGTCCTCGACTACACCTCTTGGTTTCTTAATAGAGCAGTCATCAAATTTAAGAGTTGTCTTAGAGGGTTTTAGTGGACCAAGGTTGAGTTGCTCGTAGACAGAGAATGAGAGTAGGTTAACACTAGCATCAAGGTCTAGAAGGACTTTGTTGATAAAAGTATCTCCTATTGCACATGAAATTGTGGGACACCCAAGGTCCTTATATTTTATAGGAGACGAATTTGACAGTATAGAGCTAATGTTTGCAGTTAAGAATGCCTTCTTTGGTACGTTCGTTTTTCTCTTTTTAGTGCACAGATTTTTTAAAAATTTAGCATAAACAGGTATTTGTTGAATCATGTCTAAGAGTGGAATGTTCACCTTAACTTGCTTAAATACTTCCAAGATTTTCTCCATTTGTGCACTTGAGTTCTTTTTGAGTCTATTAGGGAATGGGGCTTTAGGAACAAAGACTCGCTCAGGTTCAGGTTGAGCTATGGGTTCAGGTTGAGTGGGTGGATTGAGCGTTTCAGAATGGACATCAGGTTCAATGGTTAAGTCATATGTGGTTGCTCGATGGCTAGATTGATTAGAAGTTCTAGGATTTACCATATTATTATCAATTTGTCTTCTGGACCGTAATGATACTACTGCATTTATTTGTTGGAACGGTCCTTCCTCATTAACCATTTGAACCGGTCTAGGGTTGTTATTTCCTGAAGGTGGTTGATAGAGCTGAAAAAAGAACATGGTTTAAACCCTAGGATTTCTAATTTCTCGCCAAATTTTTGGGGTGAAGTATATATCTCCTCCGACGGGGTAATTTCGTCACAGAAATGGAACAAAAAACGAAAATGTGATAAATATGCAAACGATGCTTAGAAGGTCTACATTGGGATAATGACTATAATTGGTGTAAATAAAAGTTGAAGGGAGACATTGATACAAGAGGGATGATTGAGGGGTGTAAAGTGTAATTAAGCCTATTTAAATTCATATTGATTCAAAAAACTATCGAAGCTCTGAAGTATTTCTAACAGCTTCAAATACGTCTTCGAGAGCTTTGTTCACAAGGGAGGTGGTTATGGTGTTCCAAATTAAGAAAGTTCGAAGATCGAACCCTAGAAATGTTCTTTCATGGTAAATTAGTTTGCTTTCCGATGTTACGACAATACTATGTCACCACCAAAAACTTAATCGCGCCACCTGGAGCAAAAGATAATAAGGATTTATTCCTCCTCTTTGGGGATTATTTGCTAGAAATATGAGATTTCATCTTTCGGTACCTATATTATTCTGTGGTAAGACTAGACATTTACTGCATTGCTTATTTATGATCATTTTTAAGACATTTCATCACATTCAAAAGTAAATTGCTAGATCATATATTATTCTGTTACACTAGACATTGGTTGTCTTTTGTGGTAATACTTATAATTTATATGTTCATTTATAACTCTTTAAGCCTTGTATTTTTAATTGTTATGTGATGGTCATAGCGGCGGAACCTTAATCAGAGTAGAAGTTTTTTTTACTGAAAATATACAATAAGGTCAAAAACAATGGACTATTTATTTAAGGACCACTTACTTTTCATGGCCTATTTGTTTCCCTCTGTTGTATCCCAAAGTCATGTTTTGTTAGAGAGCGAGTTTGGGTGTCAAGAAGCATGTCAAATAGTTTATTTCCTAAGGCGAATTTCTCTAAATCTTTTGTAAGTTGTTCATTCTTGGCAATAAGATCTTCATTGGTATAGCTTTCTTATGTAGATCTCAAGGTTTTTATCTCATCATTTAGTGCTTCATTTTCTTTAGCTAAAATATCATATTTGGTGGATAATTATAGATGCATTTTTTCCTAGTTTGTTTTTATGACAAATCATTTCATATCGCTCAGCAAGTTCATGAAAAACATCTAACGATACCTCATCGTCGTATATTTCCACCACACTACTATAGAAAAGGGAATATACGTCGAATGTACGAGACTATATACGTCGGATATAAGCACTCCCAGATCCGACATATATGTGTGCGTCGTCTATACATAGATGTCAGACGAGATATATCCGACGTCTATACCTAACGAATAGACGTCGGCCACCCTTTAGGACCGACGTCTATTCTTTAGGAATAGACGTCGACCGTTATTTACGACCGACGTCTATTCTTTAAGTATAGACGTCAGTGACATAACAGACGACGTATATTCCTAAAAAATAGACGTCGGATGATACATACAACCGACGTCTATTCCTTTCTTCAGAGGCTTAAACGTCGGCTAATACAAACAGTCGACGTCTATTCCTAACCCTGGACAAAAATAAATAAATAGCATCCTGCAAACTTGTTTTTAGTCATCGTATTCGTGTACATACAACCTGCACCAAATTCGTTCACAGATGCTCACACTTTCATCCACATGTACATACAAGCACAAACACACAAGCATACATTCACAAACACAAACATACAACCATACATGCACAAACAAAAACATACAAGCATACACAATTGACATTCAACACACTTGCAATTAATTCGTAAACAATTGGCATTCATTCTAAAATTGAGACGATTATATTAAGGCATAAATTGTAGGTTTGTAATACAACTGCACTTGTGAGTCCTTTTCTCATCTTAATGTCTCCGAATCTTCTTATCTACGAACACATTCTTTTAAATTGAAATTTTATTTATTTTCTGCAATAATAACTATCATTTTTGCTTCTGTTTAGATTGAAATGGATCGAGAGTGGATTGTTTCAAACATATTGAGTGATGAGTATGAGAACGGAGTGAATATGTTCTTAGAGGTTGCCAAAAAATATTCTAAGAAAATGAAAGACAGCGACATGGCGTATTGTCCGTGCAATAAATTTCATAATATGTCAGTGTTGACTTTTCGGAAAATTAAAGATCATTTGTTTGAGAAAGGTTTCGACCCAAATTACAGACGGTGGATATGGCACGGTGAAAATGAATCATTTAGTCGTTCCAAGAATGATGGAGAAGATGTTAGTGTGGAAGATCACTTAGAGGAAATGGTTCAGGTTATGGCTGAAATGTTTTCGTCCAACCCCGATTTACTTGGTAATTTGTTGAGTGACAATGAGAAGCCGTTGTATAAGAATTGTACCAAATTCACTAGATTGTCAGCGGTGTTGAAGTTGTAAAATTTAAAAGCTGGAAATGGTTGGTCCGATGTGAGTTTCACATCAATGTTGAAGTTAGTGAAAGAGATGCTTCCAGATGATAAAGAGTTGCCAGATAGAACTTATGATGCAAAGAAAGTGTTGTGCCCTATGTGAATGGAATATAGGAAGATACACGCATGCCCGAACGATTGTATTTTGTATAGGGGTGAGTTTGAAAACTTACATTACTGTCCCAGGTGTAATGTTTCAAGATACAAAATGAAACGTAGTGGACCAAACCACAATGAAGAGGCTGATGAGATGAAAATCAAAGGACCTCCTGCTAAGATTTTGTGGTATCTTCTGATAATACCAAGGCTGAAACGTTTGTTTGCGGGTAAAGAGGATTCCAAGAACATGACATGGCATGCTGATCGTGAGAAACCAAATGATCAGTTGCAACGTCACCCTGCAGATTCACCTCAGTGGAAAAAAATAAATGTCGACTTTCCTGTGTTTGGTAAAGAATCCAGGAATGTACGACTTGGGCTCTGTACTGACGGAATGAATCCTTTCGGTAGTTTGAGTAGCATTCACAGTTCTTGGCCTGTTCTGCTTGTAATTTACAATCTGCCCCCGTGGTTATGCATGAAATGCAAATATATCATGTTGTCCTTAATGATTTCTGGTCCAAAATAACCTGGAAACGACATTGATGTGTATTTAAGACCTTTAATTTATGACTTAAAGAGATTGTTGTATGACGGAGAGTCAGTTTTTGATTCTTATCGTCAGGAGTCGTTCGTAATGCGGGCAATGATATTTTGCACGATTAATGACTTTCCAGCTTATGGTAATCTGTCTGGATATTCCGTCAAAGGTCATAAAGCTTGTCCAATTTGCGAGGAAAATACATGTTCTTTGCAACTAGTTATGGGTTCTAAGACTGTCTATCTCGGTCATCGGAGATTTTTGCCGAACTCTCATCCTTATCGTAGGTTGAAGAAGGCATTTAACGGAAAACAGGAGTTTCAGAATCTGCCAGTTGAAATCAACGTCGAAAAGGTGTATGAACGTGTAAGGAACATTGAATGTGAATTTGGAAAACCATACAAACGAGCAAACAACAAAAGTAGTTGGAAAAAAAGATCCATATTTTTTGATCTCCCTTACTAGAAAAATTTAGAAGTTAGACATTGTATTGATGTGATGCACGTAGAGAAAAATGTTTGTGATAGTTTTGTTGGCACTCTGTTGAACATACCTGGTAAAACCAAAGATGGATATAATGCAAGACTTGATCTTGTTGATATTGGTATACGAGCAATGTTGGCACCAGAGAAGAAAGGAGATCGGAATTACTTACCTCCAACTAGTTATACATTGTCTAGAAAGGAGAAAAGAATTCTCTGTCAGTATTTGCACGATGTAAGGGTTCCAAAAGGTTATTCTTCAAATATCAGTAGTCTTGTTGTTATGAAGGATTTGAAACTTGTGGGGATGAAGTCTCACGATTGTCACACTTTAATGCATCAGTTGTTACCCGTAGCACTGAGATCCATATTACCGAAAGATGTTAGACAAGCAATAATAAAGTTGTGTTCCTTTTTCAATAAGATTTGCAGTAAAGTGGTCGATCCTGTGCAGTTAGATAAGTTACAGAATGAAATTGTGGTCACATTATGTCAGTTGGAGATGTTTTTCCCCCCTGCTTTTTTCGACATTATGATTCATCTTGTTATTCATTTGGTTAGAGAAGTTAATTTTTGCGGACCAGTTTTTTAAAGGTGGATGTATCCTTTCGAGTGTTATATGAAAGTGTTGAAAGGTTATTGCAAAAATCGTCAAAGACCAGATGCTAGTATTGTTGAAGGATACATAACTGAGGAGGTTATCGAGTTTTGCACTGGATACCTAGCAAACACCAAAACTGTTGGACTTCCGAAGAATCGTCATGATAAACGTGTCGATGGTAAAAGGGACACGTGGGATGAAAATGTTAAATCCAAATGGTGATGACTTAATGACAGCATATTTTTATGTGTTGTGCAATTCGAATGAAGTTCAACCATACCTAAATGAACACATGAAGTTTCTAAAGGAAAGATATCCTTTGTGGAGTGATCAACAAGTAATTAATAGTCACAATAAGAATTTCATCTCTTGGTTCAAAAATCTAGCATACAAGCGTGATGTTTTTGAGACAATACAGTGGTTGGCTTACGGTCCGCATTCTGTTGTTATAAGTTACAGTGGTTATGATATCAATGGATATTCTTTCTACACAGTTTGTGAAGATGCGAAAAGTGTTGTTCAGAACAGTGGCGTCACCTTAATAGCAGAGTCTTTGCATGTGTCTAGTTCTAAAGACAAGAATCCTGTATACGCCGACATATCCTATTACGGTGTAATTGAAGATATATGGGAGCTAGACTTTGTTAAATTCAAAGTACCTATATTTAGATGCAAGTGGGCTGATAATAAAAATGGAGTTCGAGTGGATGACTATGACTTCACTTTAATTGATTTTTCAAAAAAAGGGTATAAAGGAGAACCTTTTATTCTAGCTTCCCAAGCGAAACAAGTCTTCTATGTGGCTGATCCATGTGATAAGAAATGGACAATAATTTTGGAAGGGGAGAAAAAAATTGTATCAGATGATAGCCTGATCGAGTATGAAGAGACACCACCTTTCTCTAAGCAAGCACCTGAGTTGAACTCAGTAGATGGAGAAATAAATGTTGAGACTTGTATGTTTAGAGATGAACACGGTGAAGGTATATGGATTGAAAATCCATTAAGAAAAAAAAACAGTAAAGATGCAAATTTTCTGTTGTAACACATTGTAATAAACATTTAATGTCTTTACCTTATTTAATTACTTGAATTTATCTTTTATAGTATAATGGCTCCGAAAAAGAAACCCACTTCCTCCGAGTCTGAAGGCTCGAAGACATACAGTACACGAGGTCCTTGTCTCATGAAAGAATTCGTGGGCAGAAGAAATAGAGACGGTAGAGTTCCAATCCAGTTTGATGACCGTCTTGAGCCGTTATGCATGCTGTCTGATAATTGGAAAAGTTTTCTGGGTAGCTTAACGAGGGCCAAAGTTGACATTTGTTTATCCAATTGGCTGATGTAGATGAGAAGTTGAAGGACACAATATGGGATAATGTGCAGGTAATGATTCCATTATAGATTTCTATAGTTTTAGTCGAACATTTGATATATATAAAGTTAACGTGTTGTAGGAATCTTTTGAGTTCCAATCCACTGAGAAGTTGATGAAAAAGTGGATGACATACATGTCAGTTCGTTGGAGGGATTTCAAAACAATTTTAACGAACAAGTACATATTCGGAGACTACCAGGATAGAAATCCGTGCGATGTCTATAACTTTATCACTCCGAATCAATGGGAGCTATTCAGAAAATCCAGAGATAGCCCGGAGTTTGAGGTAACTGAGTTTAATTTATAATATAGTAACTGAGTTTCAAAACAAACTTGTTAGTTATTGATTTTAGTGACAATCTAATAAACTTGATTTTAGGCCATCCGAGCAAAAAACCAAAAGATTAGATCTTCTAACAAGTATACCCATCGTATGTCTCGAGCGGGGTACCAAAAGTTAGAAGCACAAATGATGGCTGAAAAAATTGCTCAGAAGAAACATGAGGCAATTGACTCTGGTATGAGTGAGGAGCAAGCAAGTAACCTATCTCCTACTTCTCCTGTAGCTCGTTGTGATTCTTGGAAGAGAGCGAGAGTAAACTCCAGAGGGGAGTACGTGACAGACGAGTCGCAAGAGATCGACTCGAAGATAGTAAGTTGCATCACTTATATATATGTCATTAATTCAGAATCATTAATTTTATATTTTTCAAATGTTAGTAAATATTGTTTTAAACTTAGGACTCTCTGAAGTTGAGAGAATCTCAAGGCGAATTTGCTTCCGATGGTCGGAATGATATTCTACGCATGGCCTTGGGAAACGACGAACACCCCGGTCGTGTGCGAGGGGTAGGGAGTAGAGTTGGACTTCGACAATATTATGGGAAGACTCAACGGTCTACTTCGTCGACTGGTCATACCAAATGCCAGCAGGAGATCGCAGATTTGAAGAATACGTTGCAACTTGTTTTGGAGAGATTGGATCGTTTGCCTACTTCTCCTACCCGTCGTAAGACCGGTTCTTTCGCGGAGACTACTCCTCCAGTTCCGCCAGTGGTCCACCCTGATCGAGAAGATGATTTTGTGTCTCATTCTCGAGAATTGGCCCTCGTCGACGGTCCCTCATTTGGAAAGTTCGCGGATGGATCTAGATGTGCTTTATTTGTCGAAGACCCTGATCGAAGATTGGTGGGACACGGTAAAGTTTATAACATCTTCAGACACCACTTCACAGAGGTAGGAGAGGGAGAATTGAAGGTTGCAGTTGAGAGTTGCTTAGATCCTGGTGCTTTTTTGCCATTTCCGGAAGAAGAGATTGTTACTCTCGGCGATGTTATCGGTGGGTTCGTGTTGTGGCCTAGTTATTTAGTAGAGCTAAATGACAAACATGAGGTATAGTTTAACTTTGAAAGACTTTAAACTTCAAATTTTTTAACAATTGTATTTTAACGGTTGTATACATATCTGTAAGGTGTCAAGCCCCCGGAGCAAATGGTCAAACAACCAATCTCTGATCAACATTAATTCGCTTCCAAGTAGGTGCAAAATGTTGTATCAATGTATGGTAGGTAGGGAAGCACAATCCTTAAGTACCTTGGAGTTGGAGGGGGATAAAGGGTTGCCTCCCGCTTTGTACGTCACCAAAGAGGATATCATGCTTCATGGCGATGGATTCGTTGTGTATGATGATTATCGACGTGCAAGTGAAGTAAGTGTTTTTTTGTATACAATGAAAAGTATTGAATAATTTTATCAAAACTGTAATAAATTATAATTTTTATACTTGTGGACATCTTTACGACGCCAGAAGGTCAATCTTTCCCGAGGATCAAGTATTTGGATTTATCAGTCCATCTACATATATATACGGGAATGACGATAAATCGGGTCAACTTGGGACATTCTTTAAAGTAGAAGACAAAAGATATTATCTGCTCCCTTATCATGAGAGGTAAACTTTGTAATTCAAAGTGAAATTTTATTTTGTAATACGCTTGTAATTATATATATAACACAAGGCTCATTGGATGCTTGTCGTTGTATGCCCCACGACTAATTCGGCATATTGGTTTGATCCGTTGGGGTCGAATAAACCAAGGGACTCAATAAAGAAACTTCTAAATATGTAAGTTCGTTTAGTCGTGAATAAAGTAATTCCTGGATTTTTATTAGTATTATTGAATAATATTTTAACTTGTGCTACTCAGGGCAATTAAGGTTTACAGAGCTTTAGGTGGTAGGAGAACAACCACAAAAGCACAAATAACATGGCATGGAATGAGAGTACGTTCGATCTCATTTTTATTGAATACTTAGGAATATATATTTAGCGAATTTCTTTGTTTGTAGTACCGAAAGCAGGTTGGAAATACCGAATGTGGTTATTACGTGATGAGATACATGGATGAAATCCTTGATGTGACAACTCAAGACGTATGTCTAACCGAGGTAATGTAGATCATTATTCAATTGTATATTCAATTGTAGTTTCAATATTTAGTTATTAATATTCAACACACTTGTATTTTTTTGATAGGTCTTCCCAAAAAGTAGTGATCCCTTCTCGCAACAGGAGGTCGATGAAACTCGCGACCGATGGGCTCGCTATTTTATCAGAAACATGTTGACGAACTAAGAGGTTCTCTTGCCACTTGTATTTTTTGTAATTTAGTTAACAAGTGCACTTGTATTACAAACCTACACTTTATGCCTTAATATAATCGCCTTAATTTTAGAATGAATTAATTGCAAGTGTGTTGAATGTCAATTGTGTCTGCTTTGTATGTTTGTGAATGTATGGTTGGATGTTTGTGTTTGTGTTTGTGCATGTATGCTTGTTTGTTTGTTTGTGTTTGTATGTATATGTGGATGAAATTGTGAGGATTTGTGAACAAATTTATAGGTGAACGAATTTGGTGCAGTTGTATGTACACGAATACGATGACTAAAAACAATTTCGTCGGATGCTATTCATTTTTTTGTCCAGGTTTAGGAATAGACGACGGTTGTTTGTATTAACCAACGTCTATTCCCCTGAAGAAAGGAATAGACGTCGACTTTAGTATGAATCCGACGTATAATCATTAGGAATGGACGTCGCATGTTAGTTCACCGACGTCTATCCCTAAAGAATATACGTCGTCTGCTATAGCACCGACAAAGTATAGACGTCGGTTGTTGTATAATCCGACATCTAGGCGTTAACGAATAAACGTCGGCTTCTTTTTAGAGCCGACGTATATTCGTCAGGTATAGACGTTGGCTATACTATAGCCAACGTCTATGTATAGACGACGCACACATAGACGTCGGATCGGGGAGTGCTTATATCCGACGTTTATAGCCCCGTACATCCGACGTATATTCTCTTTTCTGTAGTAATGTATTTGGGTAACTATAATGTGTAGCTAGATACCACTTATAGTTTATGATATAAATGTAGGATCGTAATGACCCTAATTAGTCTAATCAAACACCTAATTCTCTACTAAAAATGCAGCGGAAAACAATTTAAAACAAGTAGGGAATAAACAATGCAAACCATAAGATGCAAGGTGATTTTTATAGAGGTTCGACATCCCGCCTAACCTCTCTTGTAAGCTTTGCTCGATTCCACGAGCTCTGCCTACATCTTCACTGACCACTCCCTGTTCCGGGCCTTGAAAGAACGCATTTACAAAGCAAGCTCCACGAACAACCTCGCGAATTTGGTTTCCTCTTCTAACAATATGAGAAAGATTCTTCGGGGTTTCACCAGAGCCTTTACTCTTTTGAACAACAAAGAACTTGAGTGGAACATCACTCTCTAGTTTGAGCACACTTTGAGTATGATATTAAAATGATCAAAGATGTGAAGTTTAGGCTCTTGAGTGTAGGATTGAGAGTTTTAAGAGTTTAGAATATCTCTCTAATGTATGAGACAATTGGAAGTGTGAGAGTTTTGTAAATAATATGTATGGACCTCTATTTATAAGCTTCTAGAGAGATATAGCCGTTGGGGAAGAATTGTTTAAGTTGTGTGTGAGATACACAAATCAGAAATGAAGATCTACAATTTTGTCCCTCAATGGTCGACCGAATCGGGTTCAACGGTCGACCGTTTCCTTAAGTTTAAGGAAACGTTCGAACCACATTAAGCATCGGTCGAACGAAAAGAGGGAAGTCAACCAAAACCAAGGTTTTGGCAAGGTTAAATGATATATCGGTCGACCACAAAAGGAAGGTCCGGTCGACTGAAAATAATAAGCACTTTGGTGTCTCGAAATGTTTATATTAGGTCGACTGTTTCTAGGTCCACGGTGAACTGATGATCAATTATATTTTGGGGGTTGGTGAAAAATACGAATAAGACCGTTAGTATGATACGACAAGGTTAATGGTTAAGGTTAATCGGTCAATCGAACCCAGGCTAAATTTGCACTTATCAACTGGTTGACCATCACATGATTAGTCGATCGTCTGGGTGCAGACAGTTTTATTAGGCTTGGTTATCTTATGGAATTGGGTTGCCTATTCAAGTCAGATTTATATGGAAATTTGTATGTGACTTTTATAGGTTCTTAGAGTCTATGTGAATGGATTTTAACTCTTGTATGTTCAAGATTACATAGATTCCTAAGACTCAAATAAAAGATCAAATTACATGTCTTCAATAAGCGTGATTACATGTCTTGACTTGATTTCATTCTTTCTTGAGTCTTGATCACCTGTAGATATTAACACGATACAATATATGTTATTTGCATTATGTGTTCTACACTACATTTGATTGTGATTAAGATTATGTTGATTGAATCATCAAAATACAGATTAATGCCAAAAGGCCTACAATAAAGTGTTTGTATCATTGCCATCATAACTTAGATTCTCCTTTAGGTCACACCATAAAACCGGGAAACAAAAAAATATGATTTTACATTTTATGTGATGTATTGATATATGATTGATACGTTTTATATTAAACCGTAAGTCCACGGCCGCGTTGAAGCGGTGGCAAATACGGGTTGATCCACAGGGAGGTGTGTCGACTTTTGGTTTGTTCGAAGGCGAGTGAGAAAGAAAGGAGAGAAAGATTGATTACACTAAACTACACTAGAATGCAAAAGGAAATGAAGATAAGTAACAAAACTAAACCCCATAGGGGGTAGATAAATAATGTGAATATAAAGATGTGTGTGTGTGTGTGTGTTCAATTATGCTCCTCACAACATGTAGTGCATGAAATCATAAAACTAAATCCAACTTTGCCTCCACATGAAATAAGATAAGACTACATCATTAAAACATACAAGACAATAATTGGAATGAAGCTAAATGAACTCATGTATAAAGACTAGACCCTACTATGCCTCCACATGAATTAAGATAAGACTATATCATTAAAACATACAAGGCATTAACCAAGGCCAAGGAAACAAAAGCACATACACTACAAGTCATGTTTCCTATATTAATTCCATCCATATCCTCACATTATCATTCCCCATAAAATAGGTCCATTAATCTAAGCATAAACTAAGCTTCATTCAAGAGCATTAACATATCAAAGATAAGAGTGAAATCCCATTAGATGGTTATGGAAATCATATAAGGCTCAAGGGATTAAGATAACACACACCTAATACACTACATTATCATATCAGGTATTTCTCCACCCCCCCAAATGGGGATGGAACTACTCACTACTCATTACACTAACTACCTTAACAAAATGAAACATATTACTGAAAAGAAATTCAACTAAGCAAGAAAGGAACATTAAAGAAACTAATTAAAAGAAACATGCAAGAATTAAAAGACAAGATTAAAAGAAACTAAAACAATTATTTTATTAACAATGACTCACATTGAAGGTAGCATTATTCTCCACTTTGAGTTTTACTTCAAGGCTTACTCCTTAGTAGAGAGAATGCCACCAAGCAATGCGCAGTTTACAATAGAAGGTGAAGAGTTCTATTTATAGCCAAAGACAAAGGCAATCCGGGACAATCCCCCGATGTGGGACTAAACAAATACCAAAAATAGCCTAAACAAACACTAATACACATGCTCCAGAAAACTCAGCGGATCTGGGAATATCCGGACCGCCAATTGACAGTCTACAGGATCCGGATCGCGCTCAGATTTGTTGTGGGCTTTTCTTGGTTTATTTGCTGGTCTTTGATGCATTTATTTGGCTTGTTGGAGCTCCGACCCGAATCGAATTGCTAAAATACTCCCCATGATGGTGTGGAGTATTCTGTTTTTCTCTTAGGTCTTTCGGTCTTACGTTCACGTCCTTCTCCCTTGCATTTTAGTCCTCAGGTCTCACAATTAAGTCCTTTTTCCCTGCTTTTGGGTCCTTTCATGCTTCATCTCTTCAAACCTATTTATTTCTGAAATTCCAACATAAAACTCGTCACGTACTATTGCTTAGGTGTAAGATAATGGATATAAGATACAAATATAAGCATGAAATGATGTCAATCAAATACTGCCACACCTAAGTTTTTGCTAGTCCCGAGCAAAACAAAGAAAGAGAAAAACAATCGAGAATCAAGAAATCCTAACTCACCTTCGTAGGAATCACGTTTGCACTTAGCACCTGCAACAAGCCGTTAAACCTCCTTGTCGCCAAGGAGGAGGAGTGTTGTCTCCTGAGGGTTTTCAGCAGATATACCCACAAAATCCGAACAAGATGCATTATTCAATTCTAGATACTCGACTCGTTGGACTAATTTTGTCGATCATTGGACGCGGTAATCCTACGGGCCGACTCTATATAGGTAATCAGTCCACACACCTAGCCAAATGAACCATTCGTGTAAGTTAAATAAGGAATTAAGTGAAAGACATGGACAACCTTAACATCCTCAAGTGATACCAAGTGCAAAGTCCATTAAGGTTCTTATTTGCATTACCATTTTTTTTCTTTTTGTTTCTTTTCTCATTTTGTTTCTTTTCTTTTTATTAGTTTGAGCTTCGTTCTCCCATGGTCAGGTTTCGTGCATCATTGCCAATGAGGACTTACACTGTCACGTGCACCTTTTCCCAAATCTCCACATAGGGCAATCCCTACCACCCGTGTAACGAGAGTGATAGGAGCCGTGCGAGAAGAGAGAACACCTACTCACTTATTTCTTATCTACACATGAACCAAAACCCCTACCCTTAATGTCTCACAACAAGATTTAAAAGGTCCTTGACTATAACAAACTTCCTTAAATTAACAAACACAAATTATTGACTCACTAGGTTCAGGGTGGACTTCTTAAAATGTTTGAGCACTGAAACCCTATGATTACTCACCCCCAAGGGAAAACTGGGGTGCATCCTAATGACTAGATAAGTCCTAAAGCCACTGTACTAGATATCCTAATGCATCAAGTTCAAGACAATTTTGGGAGCTTTCTTTTTACTTTGCCTCGGTTTTGCACATGCTAAACACACGCAAAACCCACAAAACATTTCTTTCGCAAACACATGAAGATTTTGAAAGAAATGTGGAAATTTTCAAGTACTAGGCAAGCAAAAGAAGACAAGTCACCCAAGTATCATGGCAAGCAAATATATCGATATTAAATGCAGCACACTAACATGACCCTAACAATACACACAAAAGAAAACAAAAATCAAAGGAAAAGACTCGACTATGTAAACACGTAAAACACCCCCCACACCAACTTCATGCATTGTCCTCAATGAATGCGAGCAAGATACTACATGGATGTATGCATGAAACATAAGAGATCTTACCAACATGAAGTACAAAGGGAAGTTCAAGGTCATGTTGATGGACACAAACCCGAATTTCCTCAAAACCTGTGAGATACTAAAAAGGGAGATAAAATACGTGAAAGAAATGGGTCCCAGATACACAAGGGTTGGAGCCCACAACAATCAATGCTCACTGAAGGAGTCTTTTATTGTATTTTTTTTAATATACTATGTACAAACATATGTTTCCATCTTCATTTGTCAAAAGACATCAAATGGGAACCTCAAAAGTGGGTCAATGCACTTGGAAAGGGAACATGACACCACGTGGGGCCAGAATACTCATGCATGCCCCCCTTCACAACGAGCACAAGATGAAATGAGAGGTTCATGAATTGGACGCAAAAGCGTCTCATTCAAAGGATCAAACTGAAAGAGCTTGAACCTCTCAAGAGTTTGGGAAATAAGGGGCAACGGAAGAAGAGTTTCTCCCGTTGCGCTGCTGAAGTTATAATCATCAATCCAAACTCTCCAACCAACAGGCTGGTGCGTCGGAACGAGGTTAAGAACCTCGTTAGGCATGTCCGACAGACCAGGCGAAGAAAAAGTGGGTCTCATACCCAAGGTATCCTCCACGGAACTACTACCCGCATGAGTAATGTAGTTGTTTTATATTCCATCATTTCCAAGATGATCAGGAACAATAGTGAGAGACAAACTCTCATCAGGTTGTTTGAAATTGAGGGGACTAGGGAGGTCTTGCTCCACCAGAGGTGAGTCCTTAGGAGGTACAACAATAAGATCATGTGGCTCAAGGGACACGGGACAAGAAGATAAGGCACAATCTTGTGCCGACTCATAAAGAAGCTGGTCCATAGTATTCTCAATTAGAATCGAATCCTCCACCAAATGATCGTGAATTGAAACCCCAAGTCCCTCAGACTGACTAGGAGTTTGACTTTGAAAGATTGTGATTGAATTTGTGGATGTGGTGGTGGTTCGATTTCAGAAGATAAATCCTCATGTTGACAAGAAAAATTACCCTCCCCACGTTCACGTAATTGCTGTGTCATTTGACTTACTTGCATTACCATAGTTTGCAAGGAATTCAAGTTGGACTTCAATAAATTTTGAGTGGTTTCCATGAACGTTTGGAGAGTTTGTTTCAAGGAATCAGGTATGCGGTCATCTATGAGGTCCAAGTCAGAGCTTGAGAAATTTCGCGGTTGGGTGTTGATGGGCTGAGAATGAGTCCAATGATTTGAAGTGGGGTGTTGGTAGAATTCTGGGTATTCGGTGTTGGATTTCTAGTTTAATTGCACATATATATTTTCAAATTTTTTAGGCACAATAAGGATAAATTACAATTTTCTATGATTTATTTCATGCATGCATCGGTTTGTTTCAATAACTAGTTTCAAAACTTTATTAAAACAAACATGGGCTCCGAAATTCATACCTAGAAGTTCTCTAAAACTTCTTGATGATCTGGAGACGTTGAGGATGATGATCGTCGCTTCTCGTTGCGCCGAATGCCTCCGAGTGTTCACCAAAACCCTAAACAAGGTTGGAGAGAAAGGAGCTAGCCAATCAATCTCCAAACTAGCTTAGAATCTAGCTACAAACCTCTTCCTTAATCTCTGAGATTTTTCATTCCAAAGACTTAGAAACTTAAGAGAATTTTCGTGGCTTTTGTGGGGAATTAGGGGAGAAAAGAATTAGCAAAAAACATGTAACATAATTAAGGAGAATAATGACATATTTATAGTCTCCAATCTTACTCTCAATCATGGCTATTCTTAAGCCATGTTCTCTTGACATTTTCTCTCACTCCATAATGCATTACATGCATCCACAAAACGTTTGACCAAGTTTGGAGCTAATCCAACCATCAATCAAATTAATCTCTTAATTATCAAAGGCAGAAAATCGATCGGGGTTCGGTTTACCAAGTCACACTCGGTTAACCGAATATGTCACGTTTGGTTTACCGTCCATTAGACGGACGACCGATTCTTAAGGAGAAAAATTCTCCTTAACCGATCGGACAAACCCACGTCTAAAACCGAGTGCCATTCGGTTAACCGAAAATATCGGAACTGGACATTGTTCGGTCGACCGTTTCTGGTTCGGTATACCGTACCAGAACTCCAGGCACTTTAGTCAAGTTCGGTCAACCAATTTTGACCATCCGTTCCACGTTCGGTTGACCGATCCAAAGAACCTTCGGTCGACCGAACCATAAACGGATTACCGAACTTTTACCCGATTTTGACTTTTCAAATTTTGGATTTATTTCCAAAAAAAATTGAACTTTAGGGTTTTTTTAGCAAATTCACAACTTATGTAATATATTATCGTGTGCAACAATAATTTATTGCACCCCATAATATATGCATCTCATATGAATTTATCATGATTCTAATTATGTTATATATCACAACATAATTGATTTTACTTGTTCACCACATGTGTCATATTTTCTTTAAGAAACCCGACACATCATATGAACTAAAAATCAAGCTTCTTGTTTCCCGGTTTTTGCGGTGTGACCTATAGGAGGATCTACACTCAGTTGACAGTGATATTAAGAGTTTAATATCACAAGCTATAAGCGGTATCTAGCTACACATTATAGTTCCCAATTAGTTAGATGTCTTAATTCCACTCGAACCAAATCCCGATCCATTTAGGGATGGAGTGAACCACTTGTGTCCGTCCCTTGCCTCATGATATAAAGAATACCCACAAAGTAGTATTGTGTCATCTTTGTATTAGTATTCATTTCTTGATCTCTTTAAGCTAGTTATAAATATGTGACAACTCAAATCACATTGTGCACATTATAACTTGGCTTTATCAAGGGGCCCACTAATATCATCACTCAATTAAGAGGGGCAATGATAATCTTTTGACTAACTATCTTCTCCAACAAAAGTCATACTTAACCAACTAATGCCTTTGCACTACACTCCACCCATTTATTTATTTTGTCTTTCGTTGGTGGTTGAGTTAGCCGTAGTGATATTACTCCTAACTACACTAGCTCATACCTCCACATTTGATAATGATGACGCATCATCATTCCAACCTCCTATTGTCAAGAATTCCTATGAGAATTGCATCAAAATAGCTCTCGACTATTTTTTTCTCATTTGTCCTCCATACACAAGAACATTATCTTTAGTCCGGTTAAGGTACTTCAGAATATTCTTGACTGTAATCGTATGATTAGGACTTGCGTTGGATTGGTGACTAATTGTCACGTTTAGAGCATACGAGATATTGAGTATTGTGCAAGTCATCGTGTACATGGTCCTTCCTTTTGCCGAAGCATAAGGGATACCTTCATCTACTCCAACTCTTTGCGTGATTGAGCACGTTAAGACTTCTTGAGTTGCACACCTATACCCATACTTATTGGCACATTTTCCATATTGGAATTGTTCACCCTGAACCTTTCCAAGGCCTTGTCAATGTATGCACATTGACTAGGGCCAATGAGTCTACGGGATGTATCTCAATGTATCTTGATTCTCAAGATGTGTTGAGCCTCATACATTTCTTTTCATTGAAAATGTCAATTTCAATGAAATCTCTCGTTTGCTAATGCAAAGGTATATGATTACTCATGAGCAATATGTCATCAACATATAAGATCAGAAGTACTACATGACTCCCACTAATCTCCTTGTATCAACAAGGTTTTCCTTTACTTTGAATGAAGTGAATCTTCTTCACCTCTTCGTCAAAGCGTTTGTTCCAACTCCTCGATGCTTGCTTCAATCCATAAATGGATCCTCGAAAATTGCATTTCTTCTCGCTATTATTTGGATCATCAAAACCTTGAGGTTGTACCATGTACATATCCTCCTCCAAGTTCCCGTTTAAGGAACGCCATTTTGATATCCATCTTCCATATCTCACAATTGTGAAATGCGGTAATAGTGAGCACAATCCGAATTGATTTTAACATGGCAACCTCTCAAAATTTCATCAAACTTAATTTCTTGAATTTGAGTATAACTTTTGCCACAAGCCTTGCTTTGTTGGTTGTCAAGTTACTATCCATGTCTATCTTCCTCCTAAAAGCTCATTTTATACTAAATGACATTTTCTCTTGAGGAAGGCAAATCAAGTTCCATACTTGATTGTCATACATGGATTCTATTTCGGATTCCATGGCCTTAAGCCATAGTCTGGAGTCTTCCCTTTCCATTGTTTCTTGTAAGGTCGAGGGATCTTTGGTATCTAGTACCACGATCTCATGAAGTCTCGCATACTTATTGGATTTCTTCCTTTCCCTCGTCGACCTTCTCTATTCTTTTGGTTCTTTTCGTGTCTCTCGAACTTCTTCCATAATTTCTTGAGGAATAGGTTCACGTTCGACTCTTGAACGTACACTAGGTGGGGATGATTGAGATTCTCTAACAATTTCTTGTAAGGATCTCTCGCTCATGCTCCCACTAACCAAATGAATCTCGGTTGGGCCTTCATGATTTTGAATGCAACATTCACATCATGATCTTGTTGAGTATCTTGAGTTTTCCCAAGCATAACTCTACTCCCACTACTTTTCTCTCTTTTCCATAAATTCTAGAAAAACCATATCTCTCTCTACAATCCTTCGATTGGAGGTGATACACCAAAAGTAGTATCCTCTTGTCACACGAGGACAACCTATAAAGAAACACTTATCCGATTTTGGTTGAAGCTTGGTCGACATCAATTCCTTGACGTAGACCTCACAACCCCAAATCTCGAGAAAGTTGAGCTCTGGTGTCTTTCAACTCCATAGCTCACAAACCATTTTCTCCACGGATTTGGATGGAACATTATTTAGCGAGTTCGTCATTTCTTGTAGTGCATAATTCCAAAAGTAAATAGGCAATTTAGATTGACTTATCATTGATCGAACCATGTCGAGCAATTTCCTATTCCTACTTTAGGAATGAGTCAAATTAGGTATCCTAAGCACTCACCCCTACGAACCTTTCGTAGAGACTCAATATTCTTGTTGAGTCAGTTCACTACTTCATTCTCGAATTCCTTGAACTTGTTAAAGAATTCACTTTTGTTTTCCATTAGACAAATATAGCCACAATGGCTATAGTTGTCCGTGAACAAAATGAAGTACCTTAAACCGTCTCTTGCACTTGTACTTATCAAACCACATACATTAGAATGTATCATATCCAATTAGTCATTCGTTTTTCGTTCCTTTCTTCTTAAAAGGTCTCTTGGTCATTTACTTGACCAATCCGATAGTGGTACAAGAGTGTATCATACACGTGAGTTATCTTAGTTTCTTTTTGTTATTGTTCGTTTGAGTTTTATTATTCATTTCAAGCAAATAGAAGTCATTTCAAACGAATGTATTTGCATAGAGAATTTCATTCTTCGATATAGACAAGCAAGAATTAGAAATATATATTAAGTTATCTATATCCAAAACATGATACAGAATAGTTCTTGCTAATCGAAGGCACATAATAAACATTCTTCAAAGCATAAATTTAAATCACTAGACTATTGAAGTTCCATAGAATCTTGTACAATCGCAGCTATGCTTGTACTACTTCCGATCATAAATATCATCTCGTTCTCTATGAGTTCCTTCCTATCCTTCAATAGCTGCACATCAAAATTATGTGAGCACAAGATCCGATAACCATTACCAAATCAAGGACAGAGGTGATTAAATTTATCTCAATAACAAACATACCTACGACATTTCTCGGGCGCCTACGTTCAATCATCCCATTTTCAAGGTCTTCCTTGTACTTGGGGCAATTAGGTCGGATGTGTACCTTTTCACCGCAGTGAAAGCACTCCGTGTTGGGAGTTGGAGATTTGAAAGATTTCCCCCTTGAGGTACTCCTATGAGCACCTCCTACTCCCTTGCTTTTGATTGACGTATCTTTGGTAAATTTGCCTTTACCTTTGTTGATCATTTTGCTCCTCTCATGGACGGCTAGGACCTGATCGTCCCGACCCTTGCCCATGTCAACTTCTGCCATTTTGAGAGCGTTGTGAAGCTCCTCAAGACTCACCCCCTTTTTCACGCACATGACAGTGCATCACAAAATCCTTAAAGGACGGGGCTAGAGAGCCAAGAATAAGATCTTCGGCAATGTCCTCGGACATTGGAGAAGAGAGCTTCGACAATTTCTCAAGGTATCCTTGCATCGTGAGAAAATGCACGGATACCGATGTTCCCTCCGCCATGTGGCACCTTGTGAGTGCGATGGTGGTCTTATAGCGCTCCTTTGGTCACTATCCATGAACATCTTTGTTAAAGCTTCCATGGTCTTCTTCGGTTTTGAATCCAAGTATTTCGATTGAAGCGAGTCACCCATGGATGCCAACATTAGACCGTGAACTTGGTTCTCTTGGTCTTCCCACTTGGCTATCGCCTCTTTCTCATTACCGGTTGCCTTCTCATTCAATTTTGGGATTTGACCATCCAAAATATGAGATAGTATTTCAAACCTCATCACGATATTAAGATTGAGTTGCCATTTCATGAAGTTTGAGCCATCATCTTGCAAAGGATTCTTTTCGATCATAGATCGCACAATTGGTTGGATATTAAACATTTCTACAAAATAAATTATACAGGATTTTAATGTCAATTTTACGTTTTAAAATACATTCATATAAATCGAATATAAATGTAAATACTGCAAATAAAATTTTGCCCGTAAATGCAGTAATCCAAGATCCCATCAATTGTAATATAGACTAGCTAAGGGCCATCGAATACATTACAATATCAAGGTAAGAAAAACTCTTTCTAATCACAACATTTTTGAATTCTAGCAATATTAGCATCTTCAAACTCTTGTGATTCTTGTCATTTTAATTATGAGGGAATGCGACCTATCCTCGTAAGAAAATCTTTTTCCCAAAACCGAGCGATGGCTCTAGGTGATGTTAAGAAAACTTATTTTCATTTGATACGAGATACGTTTATCCATTGTATTCACAACTAAACATACTTGGGGTTCACTAGGGTGAAACACAATTCATACATTCAATCGTGGCACAACAACAGACAACCATTATATCTCCCACTATTCCCAAAGATGGAGGGAGCTATCTCCCGCTAAGGGCGAGCAGAGTATCCCTCGATCAATGGCTGCTAGTGGATGAAATAAGAAGGAAAATTACTCTTAATCTTGTTGTAAAATTTCATATATTAACATGTGATGAGAAATTAAAATTTATACCGCAAGTGCACGGCGTCTATGAAGACGTGGCAAGTACGGGTCGAACACAAGGAGGGAGAGATTTCGTTATTTTTGTTATTTTCGATTAGGGGAAGAAGGGAAGAAGAAATAAGTTGGGTTTTTGGTATTTTTTTTTGATTTAATTATCTAAAGTACGAAACAAAAGCAATTAGAACTAAAACAAGAAATAAGAAGAGAATTCCGTTTGGTGGAGGTTTAGATTTAAGGTTTAGATTAGAGAACTTAGAAACTTATAATAAATCATGTTTAGTTATGAAGCATTACAAGATAAATGATTTAACATAAACTCAAGTAATCAAAATACTAATCATGAACTTAGAATAATAACATTCATTCATCTTCTCTAACCCTAAATCCGTCACCTCCACCCTTCGGAAAGAGTTAGAAACTCATGGAAGGAGGAAGAAGAAGGGGTCCTTGAGACATTACAAAGAAAACTAAAAAGTAAGAAATAAGAAACAGAATTTTATTAATAAAACTAAGGTACACAAATAAGAACAACAACCAAGGACCCTATTTACATCGTTCTCGGGTCTATTTATAGTTGCTACAAGGGACTTAGGTATAGAAGTGGATAGTACACGTGTCCATACACGACTGGACGAAATTGGGACACACAGATCGACCAATGGGCGGCGGAATCGCCGCACATCATGTGTATTGTGCGGCGGATTCGCCTCACACGTTGGTCGGATTTAATCAGGATTTTTGTCACGCGTTTATGGTATGATTTGATCTTTATTTGCGCGTCTGGATGATTTCTTTCCATTGTCTTGAGCTCCGGATTAATTCCTTCCATTGTTGGAGATTTATATTTGATTTTTCTTTTGACTTTCTCCACACAATAACTTGGTCCTTTTATTTTGCAATTAGGTCCTTGGCATTTTGCAATTAAGTCCTTGACCTTTTTGTAATTAGCTCCTTGAATGCTTTTATGCTTGGATGCATTTCTATTTGAAACCCGATAAACTTGAATTCGGTCTTTATGATAGAAATGAATCTTTTGCACACGTTTATGCTCGGAATGTGGGTAATTTGCATTCAGGTCCCTGTATTCTGTAAATACGACTAAACATATACCTTAGTAGCATTTATTGTTATAAAAGTAATCTAAATGAAAGACATATGATGCAATGTATGCAATGCATCAAATACCCCCACACCTAGATTTTGCTAGTCCCTAGCAAAGCAAAATATAAAAGAAATGAAAACAGGGAAATCCTAACTCACTTTCGTAGGAATCACGGTTGCACTTAGCATGTGCAACAAGCCTTTAAACCTCCAAGTTGCCTTAGAGGACGAGTTTTGTCTCGTGAGGGTTTTCAGTTGACACACCCACAAAGTCTTAATTCAACACTCCATTAATAGCTCTTAATATTTCTGCCTTAACCTTGTACATCTCACTTAAAGTTCTCGCATGCTCATTATACAGTTCTACTTATAAAAAGTTTGACTTGGTCTTTATTCCTCCAACATTCACACCACTAACCCCTCTACACATGTTATCACATGAATTATTTTGCACGCCTCCTCTGGTGGTGAAGTATCATTTGGATCAACCGTGGCATGGATCATTCCTTTAGCTTTGGGCCTTGAGTATCTTAAAGTATTTATTTATTTTTATTTTTATTTTTTTCCGTGATTCAACACATTTGCTTTTCTTTTTAACACTTATACCCTTTTTGCATTCATGTAGCGAGTTTGGTCGATAATCCCGAGCTGGCAGACTCAAGTTACCGGGTTTCAAGATACCCCTACGGACCAGTGACTCGAAGGCTTGGGCTTTTGTAATCATTTTGCAAAATGTGTTTTCCTCACTTTATTTTTATTTTATTTTACTTTTATTTTCCTCAAGGCTTAATTGCTATTAGAAGTCCACACTTCCCGGTATATTTTCCTCAACCTGTGCTTTTTATCAACCACTTCAAAGATTTGATTCATCCAATTTAAGTGCATACATGTCTTACAAGGGCCATGGGTTATTTCTTTGGAACTTAGATTTATGTCATAATTTCTACAAGCAGAACTATATAATAAGGAACAAAAACTTAATGCAATTTGTACACGGGTTTTGGCAGTTCAATCTTAAGTTATGTCATAGAATATTGATTTTTTTTTAAATAAAGCAGAACAGAAAATCAAATAGATAGATATGTACATATATAAACACCCCCCACACCTAAATCATGCATTGTCCTCAATGTATGCATAGATAAAATAAATGCACTTATTACCTGCGTCGGCTTGCGGTAGAGGGGTTGAGTTTGCTCAAAGTCAACCATAATCAGAACTGGATTGAATGACACCATGTTGGTGCATGTATCCAGTTGAATTGTTCCCCATGTTGACTTGAGGAAAAGATTCCACTCTTCTCACTTGAATTGGTTCGCTTATTTGCTCGAGTGATGGTGGTTGAGTAAATGAATCACTCCCTTTTTTCTTACTTCCTTTTTGCTTATGTGATGATTTATTTGATTCAGAATTCTGATAAATACGTGCTCTCATCACAACATCACTTGGGTTGCATATTATTTCTGGCTCATTATCAATATGGAAGATATTAAATTCTGCTTTTAAGTTCCCGAAAGATAATTGCATGAGCCCATTTCGACAGTTTATTAATGCTTCCGAAGTGGCTAAAAAGGGTCTACCTAGAATTACAGGGATTTGTCGATTAGGATTTACAACAGGTTCGGTATCAAGTACGACAAAATCCACTGGATAAATGAAGTCACCAACCTTAATCAAAACGTCCTCTACTATACCTCTCGGTTTCTTAACAGAACAATCAGCGAATTGGAGGGTTGTCCTAGAGGGTTTCAGTGGACCAAGGTTGAGTTGCTCGTAGACAGAAAATGGGAGTAAGTTAACGCTTGCACCTAGGTCTAGAAGGGCTTTATTGATAAACGTATCTCCTATTGAACATGAAATTGTGGGACACCCCGGGTCCTTATATTTTATAGGAGATGTGTTGGAAAGAATTGAGCATATGTTTGCAGTTAAGAATGCCTTCTTTGGTACATTCGTTTTTCTCTTCTTAGTGCACAAATCTTTTAAGAATTTAGCATAAGCAGGTATTTGTTGAATCATGTCTAAGAGTGGAATGTTTACCTTAACTTGCTTAAATACTTCCAAGATTTTCTCTATTTGTGCACTAGAGTTCTTTTTGAGTCTATTGGGAAATGGGGCTTTAGGCACATAGACTCGCTCAGGTTCAGGTTGAGCTACAGGTTCAGGTTGGGTAGGTGGATTGGGCTTTTCAATTTGGACGTCGGGTTCAATGGTCAAGTCATATGTGGCTGCTTGATGGCTAGATTGATTAGTCATTCTAGGGGTTACCACATTATTGTCAATTTGTCTTCCGGACCGTAATGATACTACAACATTGATTTGTTGGAACGGTCCTTCCTCATTAACCATTTGAACCGGTCTAGGGTTGTTATTTCCTGAAGGTGGTTGATAAGAATGATATTGATTATTAGTTCTTGGGTTCACCTCAGGTTGACTTGGAAATTGGCCGTTTTCTCTTTCACCTATTATCTGTGCTAATTGGCTGACCTGTGTCTCTAGCCTTTGGAATGATTGGTTGCTTGTTTGTATAAAAGTTGTCATTAAATTTTCTAATTTTGTCAACCTAACCTCATGATTTCCATTGTTATTACCCCCAGATGATGTATTATTTTGGTTATATGGGGTTGGTTGTTGTCTAGGAGGTTGTCCTTGTTGGGTCCACGAAAAATTGGGATGATTACGCCAACCTGGGTTATAGGTTGATGCGTAAGGATCATTTCTAGAATTGTTAAATGTGGCATTAACATGTTCCAGGTCCACACAGTCCTCCATTAAATGACCAGTCTGACCACATCTAGAGCAGGGGATAGACAAGGGTTGATTCATTCGGGGTTGATTTTGTAGCTCTAGACTTTCCATTCTACGCATTAGGGTAGCTAGTTTTGCCTCAGCCGCTATGTTGGAGTCTACAACTAAGACACCTGGTCGGGGTTGACTCGCTATTCTAGATCCAATACTCGGGTTGATGGGTGTACTAGCATTGTCCCATTGCATACTATTTTCAGCTAAATCCTCAAGAAAAGTCCAGGCATCATTTTCATTTTTGGACATGAAGTTACCTTGGCTCACAGATTCTAGCATAACTCTAGATGTGGGTGTCAATCCCTCATAAATAATTTGGCATAATTGCCACTTCGGAATTCCGTGATGAGGGCATTGGGTCAAGACACTCTTAAATCTCTCAAGATAGGAATAGAACGGCTCGCTCTCAGACTGAACGAATGCAACAATTTCATTCCTAATCTTCATAGTCTTATGGTTGGGGAAATATTTTTTTAGGAAAACTTGAACAAATTCGGCCCAACTTCTAATAGATCTTTCGGCTAGACTATATAGCCATTTCTTAGCGTCGTCTTTCAGTGCTAGAGGCACGAATTTCAGACGCACTGCCTCTTCAGGGATATGCTGGTATTGCATAAGAGAGCAGATTTCCTCAAATTCTCTAAGGAAGAGATATGGATCTTCCCTAGAGGTGAACTTAGGCAGCATACTCATGTATTGTGCCTTAAGTTCGAAGTCGCGACCCGGTATGGTGGGCATAACGATGCACGATGGCTGAGCAGCCATCGTTGGGTAGCATCGATCCCTCAGAGTTATAGGTTGCACAACAGGTGGGTCCACGACGTTCTCACCCATTGGACCCGGGTGAGGTGGTGCAGCAGATGGATTGGGGTTAAGCTCTAGACTGGAATCCAGATGAACTCGTGAGAGTCGATTGCTTAAATCCCGCACCCAAATCTGAGTGCACCGGTTTGAATTAATTTTTGAATTTGAATTCGAAATTTAAATTTCAAATTCAATTCCAAGAATCAATTACTCTTTTTTTTTTTGAATTTTTTGAATTTTAATTTTTTTTTAAGGGAAACAAACAATAGAAAGGTAAGGATGAGAAGGGAAAGAAGACTCAGACGAGAAGGGAAACTTAACTCTAAAGGATAAAAATTAGGGTTGGTCAGAAATTTCCTGAACAAGCACGGTCAAAACAATCCTAGACCTAGTGTTACTTAGATCTAGACGACTCCTAACTGGTTGAGTCGAATTGATTTGCTCGATTCACCTCCCTCACCAATCAAACCAAGTTGGCCAGTTAGTGTATAGCTAGTGGGGGCGCTTTCGACAGAGTCGGTGCCAATTAGACAACCACGTCGCTTGGAAGACTTTCGTCGACACAAAAACACTTTCTAGACACCAAATTGAATTCAATTAGCTTCAGGTCATAGCAAGTCAAACCAATCTCCTCCTTAATTGAGTCCGAGTCCTTAGGGGCCAATGTCTACTTGATTTTAGATTTTAGGCTTAGGCGACACTTCAGGATTGTGGTTTGTGGGCTACGGGAGGGTGATGAAATCCCCACCGTATCTTTTCCTACGGAGTTGCCCTTAAGATAGTTTAACTTAAATCTAGCAAAGATAGTCAAACAATGGTCCTTTTAATGGGGGCAATTGCAAGGTTGTATGCAACTAAATTATATGCTCTAATGCAATCGATAAAAACCTCGATACGTACCTTGCCTCCAGCAATCTTCAACAAGTATTAATTTGCAAGAATTTAGCAAGAATAATGCAAGCAAAACATTATATGATGCATGCACTAAGGTCTTTCTAATTTTGCCAATTTTAGGTCAGAGTTGAATTATTGCCAATTATGGAATTGTAACCCTAACACGTGCAATTCTACGAAAGGAAACTTTTCAACTATTCAGATTTTACGAGAAAGGCAAGAAAAGTTACCTCCGCAATGCTCAGTCGGGTTCGCCGCCCGCTCTCGGAGATTCCAGTAGCACAATGCGACCACCCAGAGATGCCGACGACGCCCTCAAAATTTGAAGACCGGAAGACCAACCTGTGCGGCGATTTCGCCGCAGATGCTTCTTATAGGGCGGCGGATTCGCCGCTCTTTAAGCTCAGAATGCGCTCGTATTTCTCCGCGCGTTCTGTTGTCTCCTGAAACGCAAATCCAAATAGTTAGATCGCGCACACGATAAACAGAATAAAATCGAAAACACAAAAACAAACGAAATCTTCGTCGCCTCCCCGGCAACGGCGCCAAAAACTTGATGAAGATTTAAAATTTATACCGCAAGTGCACGGCGTCTATGAAGACGTGGCAAGTACGGGTCGAACACAAGGAGGGAGAGATTTCATTATTTTTGTTATTTTCGATTAGGGGAAGAAGGGAAGAAGAAATAAGTTGGGTTTTTGGTATTTTTTTTTGATTTAATTATCTAAAGTACGAAACAAAAGCAATTAGAACTAAAACAAGAAATAAGAAGAGAATTCCGTTTGGTGGAGGTTTAGATTTAAGGTTTAGATTAGAGAACTTAGAAACTTATAATAAATCATGTTTAGTTATGAAGCATTACAAGATAAATGATTTAACATAAACTCAAGTAATCAAAATACTAATCACGAACTTAGAATAATAACATTCATTCATCTTCTCTAACCCTAAATCCGTCACCTCCACCCTTCGGAAAGAGTTAGAAACTCATGGAGGGAGGAAGAAGAAGGGGTCCTTGAGACATTACAAAGAAAACTAAAAAGTAAGAAATAAGAAACAGAATTTTATTAATAAAACTAAGGTACACAAATAAGAACAACAACCAAGGACCCTATTTACATCGTTCTCGGGTCTATTTATAGTTGCTACAAGGGACTTAGGTATAGAAGTGGATAGTACACGTGTCCATACACGACTGGACGAAATTGGGACACACAGATCGACCAATGGGCGGCGGAATCGCCGCACATCATGTGTATTGTGCGGCGGATTCGCCTCACACGTTGGTCGGATTTAATCAGGATTTTTGTCACGCGTTTATGGTATGATTTGATCTTTATTTGCGCGTCTGGATGATTTCTTTCCATTGTCTTGAGCTCCGGATTAATTCCTTCCATTGTTGGAGATTTATATTTGATTTTTCTTTTGAATTTCTCCACACAATAACTTGGTCCTTTTATTTTGCAATTAGGTCCTTGGCATTTTGCAATTAAGTCCTTGACCTTTTTGTAATTAGCTCCTTGAATGCTTTTATGCTTGGATGCATTTCTATTTGAAACCCGATAAACTTGAATTCGGTCTTTATGATAGAAATGAATCTTTTGCACACGTTTATGCTCGGAATGTGGGTAATTTGCATTCAGGTCCCTGTATTCTGTAAATACGACTAAACATATACCTTAGTAGCATTTATTGATATAAAAGTAATCTAAATGAAAGACATATGATGCAATGTATGCAATGCATCAAATACCCCCACACCTAGATTTTGCTAGTCCCTAGCAAAGCAAAATATAAAAGAAATGAAAACAGGGAAATCCTAACTCACTTTCGTAGGAATCACGATTGCACTTAGCATGTGCAACAAGCCTTTAAACCTCCAAGTTGCCTTAGAGGACGAGTTTTGTCTCGTGAGGGTTTTCAGTTGACACACCCACAAAGTCTTAATTCAACACTCCATTAATAGCTCTTAATATTTCTGCCTTAACCTTGTACATCTCACTTAAAGTTCTCGCATGCTCATTATACAGTTCTAACTTATAAAAAGTTTGACTTGGTCTTTATTCCTCTAACATTCACACCACTAACCCCTCTACACATGTTATCACATGAATTATTTTGCACGCCTCCTCTGGTGGTGAAGTATCATTTGGATCAACCATGGCATGGATCATTCCTTTAGCTTTGGGCCTTGAGTATCTTAAAGTATTTATTTATTTTTATTTTTATTTTTTTCCGTGATTCAACACATTTGCTTTTCTTTTTAACACTTATACCCTTTTTGCATTCATGTAGCGAGTTTGGTCGATAATCCCGAGCTGGCAGACTCAAGTTACCGGGTTTCAAGATACCCCTACGGACCAGTGACTCGAAGGCTTGGGCTTTTGTAATCATTTTGCAAAATGTGTTTTCCTCACTTTATTTTTATTTTATTTTACTTTTATTTTCCTCAAGGCTTAATTGCTATTAGAAGTCCACACTTCCCGGTATATTTTCCTAAACCTCTGCTTTTTATCAACCACTTCAAAGATTTGATTCATCCAATTTAAGTGCATACATGTCTTACAAGGGCCATGGGTTATTTCTTTGGAACTTAGATTTATGTCATAATTTCTACAAGCAGAACTATGTAATAAGGAACAAAAACTTAATGCAATTTGTACACGGGTTTTGGCAGTTCAATCTTAAGCTATGTCATAGAATATTGATTTTTTTTTTAAATAAAGCAGAACAGAAAATCAAATAGATAGATATGTACATATATAAACACCCCCCCACACCTAAATCATGCATTGTCCTCAATGTATGCATAGATAAAATAAATGCACTTATTACCTGCGTCGGCTTGCGGTAGAGGGGTTGAGTTTGCTCAAAGTCAACCATAATCAGAACTGGATTGAATGACACCATGTTGGTGCATGTATCCAGTTGAATTGTTCCCCATGTATAATAATAAATTATCTAAAGAATGAAATGCAAATGCAATTATCTAAAGATAGAAATAGAGAATTATCTAAAGATAGAAATAGAGAATTTGGCTTTTACATATAAATAAGGCCCTGTATAATAATAATTACATACATTCATAGTTGCTGATTTAGAACATATAAACTCACAATTCCTGCAAAGACAACTCGAGCATCCATGCACGCAATATTGCTATAAACTATACAACCTAGTTTATCAATCATCTAGAATCCCAAACAATTCTTTGAAAAACATTTTGAAATCCATTAAAAAGGTTTTTCATCCATCCTTTAGTTCAAAAATAATTTTGAACCGCTGTCCATCCAATTTCCTAAAAGGAAAGACGAACCGCAGTTTTTCGGTTTTGTTGATTCTCTTGCAAAACAATCGTTTATACTTAAAACGAAATTTTTGCAAGTTAGACTTATGTGTAAATCATAATTCTAATAATTACATGGCATGTTTTAAACCACTTAAAACATTCAAAACGAATTATTACAAAGAATTATTCCAACAAAACATTAAAAGACCGAAAAACGGGAAAATCGAATTGTTCGAACCCTAGATGGTAAACTAAATTCGTGTACAACCTCAAATCATAAGAAAATTGAACCTTAAGTTCTGATACCACTGTTGGATTTCTAGTTTAATTTCACATATATATTTTCGAAATTTGTATGCACAATAAGGATCAATTACAATTTTCTATGATTTATTTCATGCATGCATCAGTTTGTCTCAATAACTAGTTTCAAAACTTTATTAAAACAAACATGGGCTCCGAAATTCATACCTAGAAGTTCTCTAAAACTTCTTGATGATCCGGAGACGTTGAGGATGACGATCGTCGCTTCTAGTTGCACCGAATGCCTCCGAGTGTTCACCAAAACCCTAAACAAGGTTGGAGAGAAAGGAGCTAGCCAATCAATCTCCAAACTAGCTTAGAATCTAGCTACAAACCCCTTCCTTAATCTCTGAGATTTCTCCTTCCAAAGACGTAGAAACTTAAAAGAATTTTCGTAGATTTTGTGGTGAATTAGGAGAGAAAAGAATTAGCAAAAAACATTTAACATAATTAAGGAGAATAATGACCTATTTATAGGCTCCAATCTTACTCTCAACCATGGCTATTCTTAAGTCATGTTCTCTTGACATTTTCTCTCACAAACTAATTCCATAATGCATTACTTGCATCCACAAAATGTTTGACCAAGTTTGGAGCTAATCTAACCATCAATCAAATTAATCTCTTAATTATCAAAGGCAGAAAATCGATCGGGGTTTGGTTTACCGAGTCACACTCGGTTAACCGAATATGTCACGTTTGGTTTACCGTCCATTAGACGGACGACCGATTCTTAAGCAGAAAAATTCTCCTTAACCGATCGAACGAACCCACGTCTAAAACCGAGTGCCATTCGGTTAACCGAAAATATCGGAACTGGACATTGTTCGGTTGATTGTTTCTGGTTCGGTATACCGTACCAGAACTCCAGGAACTTTAGTCAAGTTCGGTCAATTAATTTTGACCATCCGTTCCATGTTCGGTTGACCGATCCACAGAACCTTCGGTCGACCGAACCATAAACGGATTACCGAATTTTTGCCCGATTTTGCCTTTTGAAATTTTGGATTTATTTCCAACAAAATTTGAACTTTAGGGGGTTTTTAGCAAATTCACAACTTATGCAATATATTATCCTATGCAACAATAATTTATTGCACCCCATAATATATGCATCTCACATGAATTTATCATGATTCTAATTATGTTATATATCATAACATAATTGATTTTACTTGTTCACCACATGTGTCATATTTTCTTTAAGAAACCCGAGACATCATATAAACAAAAAATCAAGCTTCTTGTTTCCCGGTTTTTGCGGTGTGACCTATAGGAGGATCTAGACTAAGTTGGCAGTGATATTAAGAGCTTAATAACACAAGCTATAAGTGGTATCTAGCTACACATTGTAGCTCCCAATTAGTTAGATGTCTTAATTCCACTCGAACCAATGTCCGATCCATTTAGTGATTGAGTGCACCAATTGTGTCCGTCCCTTGCCTCATGATATTAAGAATACAAACAAAGTATTATTGTGTGATCTTTGTATTAGTATTCATTTCTTGATCTCTTTAAGCTAGTTATAAATATGTGACTTAACTCAAATCACATTGTGCACATTATAACTTGACTTTATCAAGGGGCCCACTAATATCATCACTCAATTAAGAGGGGCAATGATAATCTTTTGACTAACTATCTTCTCCAACAAAAGTCATACATAACCAACTAATGCCTTTGCACTACACTCATTGATAGCTTAAGACACTAGTCTAATTAAGCACTCCTTAAGTGATTGGATATAAGTCTCATATCAAATGACCAAGGACACAGTAAAATATTAATGACACAGAAACACATTTCTATAATATTTTACTTATTAGGTCAATTCGGTATACAAAAGTAGTATTTTCCTCTTTCGCGTACTCGTGTTGTCACTCACAGCTAGAGCTACAATGATCTATGACCAACACGACAATCTTAACTCGGTAATTAATGTCCCATGTTAATTACCATGATTGCGAATATCTTTTGTTTTATGTAAACCAATATCTTTTAGAGTTCTACGGTTAAAGACCAAGAGCCTCTTCCTTAACACTTCTAAAAGACGAATAACATAAACAAGGAACAAAATGATTTCTCATTCAATTCATAATAATTGACATTTAAAAGTAAAACTTTTAGAACACATTCCCTTCATTCGGGAGGAGGATATTGTAGTGAAAATGAAGTATAAAACACTAGATGATGGTCTAGTAGTGGGTGTTAGTCTGAGCATGAAAGTATAAAACACTCACACGGTGTGGCTACTGGAGCCACCGGTGCACCCATGTCATCTACCACATGCATGAAAGAGACCAAAGGTTCTTGTAATGTCTTAGTTTGATGACCAGTGTATGATCCGACGTAACTAGATGATGGTCTAGTAGTCGGTGCCTCTCTTATACAACCCTAATATGAAGATTGCTCAGTCACACAATTAAGATTGTCCCAACCATACGGGGTGTTAGTCTGAGCCACCCCAGGTTGCATGGGTCCAGAATACCAGGAATAATTGTCCTGGTCCCAACAATGATATGGACGGTCGCCCATGTAACCATCCATCTCAACAAAAAAAATCTCGAGTCGACCACTCTCACCACCACGAGGCTAAACTCGCAAAAAGTGCTCGACTCGACCCTAAAACGCTACCAGAGAGTGTAAAGGGAAGGAGACTATAACTTAGAAGAAGGTGAGAAGAAGATGACTCAGAGGAGAAGGGAAGAATCCTAGAACTAGCGTGGGTAATGGGATCAGGTAGAAGCCTAACTAGCAAACACAACTCAAACAATGTAAGGTAATGGGTCCTTAGGCTAGACGATGCCTAACTTCGAGGTCACTAGCCTCAACACACCTCACCTCCCTACAACGATGACCACAATGCCCAGCAAGTGATACCAGATCCGGAGATCTAGTACCTCCTACTATCGACAAGGTAGGCAACGCCAATCAGGTCATGACGGTCTCAACTAGATTACTCTCCTAGTGTGTCTGAAATCCTAGGGCCAATGACTACTTGCTTTTAGTTAAGGCTTGATTAAGAGTGATTTTTGGGGCCAAGGAAAGGTTGATGAAATCTCCCACCTTATCTTTTATGGGACAACCCCTCCTTAGTAGCGTTTTGATCCTAGATCTAGCAATCAATCGCTCTAATCAAAACGCTCAACTCACTCTTGTCCTGATGCAATTCCTACTAACTAATGCATGGGCATACAAGATGCATGAATGAGTGTAGGAAATGCGTACCTCACGCCAGCGCTCAACAACTGAAGATAAAGCTAAAAGAAAAGACGACTATATGCCTAACTCAAGTTCATGATGCGTGACCTAAACAAAAAAGAATGTCTAATCTTTTGCTTTGGATTTTAAGGCCAAGTTGATTAATGGGGGAGTGATTAATGATCCGGGAGAAAACTAAAAGTCACAGCATGCAAAAAAGGGCTCCCAGATAACGAAAATGACAGAAATAACTACCAGAAGAAATTTGAAAGCAAGAAACCCTCACCAGGCCGCCAATTGGCGGTCCAAGACCGCTGATTGGCGGTCCTTGTTGATGCTTAGATGCTTCCACTTCTCCAGTATCCTCCCTGTGCGCTTTAGGATCCCTGAAACTAAGAAAAACTGGAAACAAAAAAATTAAAAACCACTCGAACCGTCCAAACCAAAGTCTGGACAGAGCACCTCCCCGGCAACGGCGCCAAAAACTTGATTGATTCGTTTTATATTAAACCGCGTTGAAGCGGTGGCAAATACGGGTTGATCCACAGGGAGGTGTGTCGACTTTTGGTTTGTTCGAAGGTGAGTGGGAAAGAAATGAGAGAAAGATTGATTACACTAAACTACACTAGAATGCAAAAGGAAATGAAGATAAGTAATAAAACTAAACCCCATAGGGGGTAGAGAAATAATGTGAATATAAAGATGTGTGTGTGTGTGTTCAATTATGCTCCTCACAACATGTATTGCATGAAATCATAAAACTAAATCCAACTTTGACTCCACATGAAATAAGATAAGACTACATCATTAAAACATACAAGACAATAATTGGAATGAAGCTAAATGAACTCATGTATAAAGACTAGACCCTACTATGCCTCCACATGAATTAAGATAAGACTATATCATTAAAACATACAAGGCATTAACCAAGGCCAAGGAAACAAGAGCACATACACTACAAGTCATGTTTCCTATATTAACTCCATCCATATCCTCACCTTATCATTCCCCATAAAATAGGTCCACTAATCTAAGCATAAACTAAGCTTCATTCAAGAGCATTAGCATATCAAAGTTAAGAGTGAAATCCCATTAGATGATTATGGAAATCATATAAGGGTCAAGGGATTAAGATAACACACACCTAATACACTACATTATCATATCACATATTTCTCCACCCCCAAATGGGGATGGAACTACTCATTACACTAACTACCTTAACAAAATGAAACATATTACTGAAAAGAAATTCAACTAAGCAAGAAAGGAACATTAAAGAAGCTAATTGAAAGAAACATAAACTAAAGAAACATGCAAGAATTAAAAGACAAGATTAAAAGAAACTAAAACAATTATTTTATTAACAATGACTCACATTGAAGGTAGCATTCTTATCCACCTTGAGTTTTGCTTCAAGGCATACTCCTTAGTAGAGAGAATGTCACCAAGCAATGAGTAGTTTACAATAGAAGGTGAAGATTTCTATTTATAGCCAAAGAAAAAGGCAATCCGGGACAATCCCCCGATGTGGGACTAAACATATACCAAAAATAGCATAAACAAACACTAATACATATGCTCCAGAAAACTCTGCGGATCCGGGAAGATCCAGACCGCCAATTGGCAGTCTACAGGATCCGGATCGCGCTCAGATTTGTTGTGGGCTTTTCTTGGTATATTTGCTGGTCTTGGATGCATTTACTTGGCTTGTTGGAGCTCCGACCCGAATCGAATTGCTAAAATACTCCCCATGATGGTGTGTAGTATTCTGTTTTGCTCTTAGGTCTTTCGGTCTTACGTTCACGTCCTTCTCTCTTGCATCTTAGTCCTCAGGTCTCACAATTAAGTCATTTTTCCCTGCATTTGGGTCCTTTCATGCTTCATCTCTTCAAACCTAATTATTTCTGAAATTCCAACATAAAACTCGTCACGTAGCATTGCTTAGGTGTAAGATAATGGATATAAGATACAAATATAAGCATGAAATGATGTCAATCAAATACCCCCACACCTAAGTTTTTGCTAGTCCCGAGCAAAACAAAGAAAGAGAAAAACAAACGAGAATAAAGAAATCCTAACTCACTTTTTGATGAGAATTAATTTTATACCGCAAGTACACGGCGTCAATGAAGACGTGACAAATACGGATCGAACACAAGGAGGGAGAGATATTGTTATTTTGTGATTTACGATTAAGGAAAGAAAGAAAGAGTAATATGTTTGGTTTGAGATTTTTGGTTTTTTAATTATCTAAAGCGAGAACAACAAAAACAAATTAAAAATGAAGTAAAGATGGATGGGAGTAGGGGTGCAAATGGTTACGAAGTATCCGAGTATCCGATTCGAAAATTTCTATTTAGTTGGTATTTGGTAAGTTCAATGTTACCAATTTAATTTCGGATACGAATTTGGTTTAAAAAAATTTACCAATTAGAATTCGGATACGAATTCGGATACAAGCTATTTAAAATTCGAATTATCCGAATTATTCGAATACATAGTCAAATACACAAATTAGTATTCGAAAATTTTAATACGAAAATTTAGTATTCGAAATATTTTATTCGAAAATTAATTATAATATATATATATCTATTCAATTTCGGATAATATCCGAATACCAATTAGTATTTGAAAATTTTGAAGTTTCGGGTTCGGATTCGGATAGTTATACTGAATTCGGATTCGAATTCGAATTTGGTAATGGAATATGGTATTCGGATTCGGATATAGCAGGTATCCGAGTTAAATTATCCGAGTTGCACCCCTAGATGGGAGTCCGGTGGGTGGAAGTTTAGATATCGGGTTTAGATTAGAGAATTCTGAAACTTATAACAAATCATATTAGTTATGAAGCATTACATGATAAATGACTCAACATAAACTCAAGTAATCAAAATATACTAACACGAAATTAAAATAATAACTTTATTCTTCTTCTCATCACCCTAAATCCGTCACCCCCACCCTTTGGAGAGAGTTAGAAACTCATGGTTGGAGGGAAGGAGAAGGGGTCCTAGAGAAACTACAAAAGAAAACTAAAAACAAGAATTAAAATAACAGAATTTTATTACTAAAATATGGAACACAAACTAAGACTCCTTACAACAACGTTTCAGGGCTATTTATAGCCGATACAAGGGACCTAAGTATAAAATAGGAAAGTACATGTGTCAAGACACGACTGGACAAAATCCGGAGCCACGGATCGCAAGGGGTGCGGCGGAATCGCCGCATTTTACATGTATGGTGTGGCGGAATCGCCGCACTTTTGACTCAGATTTAATCCGAATTTTTCCTGTGTGTTTATGGTATGATTTAGTTGTCATTTGCGTGTCTGGATTTATTCTTTCCTTTCTTTTGAGCTCCGACTTTATTTCTTCATATATTTAGAGATTCAAATTGATTTTTCTTTAGAACTTCTCCAAAATAATAAAAGCTACTCGTAATTTGCAGTTGGGTCCTCGGCTTTTTGCAATTAAGTCCCTGACTACTTTTGTGCTTAAGTCATTGACCTTTTTGTAATTAGGTCTTTGAATGCTTTTATGCTTGGATGGACTTCCATTTGAATCCCGATAATCTTGACTTGGTTTTTATGATAGAAATGAGTCTCTTGCACGCATCTATGCTCGGGATGTGGGTAATTTGCATTCAGGCCCCTGTATTATGTAAATAAGACTAAACACATACCTTAGTAGCATTTATTGATATAAAATTAATCTAAATGAAAGACATATGATGCAATGTATGCAATGCATCAAATACCCCCACACCTAGATTTTGCTAGTCCCTAGCAAAACAGAATGTAAGAAAAATGAAAACAGGGAAATCCTAACTCACTTTCGTAGGAATCACGGTTGCACTTATCGTGTGCAGCAAGCCTTTAAACCCCCACGTTTCCTTAGAGGACGAGTTTTGTCTCGTGAGGGTTTTCAGTTGACACACCCACAAAGTCTTAATTCAACATTTCATTGATAACTCTAAATATCTCCACCTCAACCTTATACACTCACTTAGAATTCTTGCATGCTCATTATATAAATCTAACTCATAAAGAATCTGACTCATTATGTGTTCCTCCAACATTCACACCACTAACCCTTATACACATGTTATCACTTAAATTATTTTGCACGTTCCTCTGGTGGTGAAGTATCATTCTGATCAACCATGGCATGGATCATTCTTTTAGCTTTGAGCCTTGAGTATCTTAAAGTATTTTTCTTTTCCCGTGATTCAACACATTTGCTTATTTTGACACTTTTACCCTTTTTGCATTCGTGTAACGAGTTTGGTCGATAATCCCGAGCTGGCAGACTCAAGTTACCGGGTCTCAAGATACCCCTACGGACCAGTGACTCAAAGGCTTGAGCTTTTGTAATCATTTTGCAAAATGTGCTTTCCCCACTTGATTCCTTTATTATTTTTTTCTTTTATTTTCCTCAAGGCTTTATTGCTATTAGAAGTCCACACTTCCCGGTATATTTTCCTCAACCTCTGCTTTTTATCAACCACTTCAAAGATTTGATTCATCCAATTTAAGTGCATACATGTCTTAAAGGGTAATGAGTTATTTCTTTGGAACTTAGATTTATGTCATAATTTCTACAAGCAGAATTATATAATAAGGAACAATAACTCAATGCATTTTGTACACGGGTTTTGGCAGTTCAATCTTGAGCTATGTCATGGAACATTGATTTTTTTAAGAATATATATATATATATATATATATATATATATATATATATATACATAAACATCCCCCACACCTAAATCATGCATTGTCCTCAATGTATGCAAAGATAAAGCAAATGCACTTATTACCTGCGTCAACTGTGGTGGAGGGATTGAATTTGCTAAGAGTCAACCATAGTAAGAACTGGATTGAGTGACACCATGTTGGTGCATGTATACAGTTGAATTGATCCTCATGTTGCAATGAGAGTCTTGAGTCACAGATTCCACACCCCTCACATGTATTGGCTCTCTTATTTGCTCGAGTGATGGTGGGTGTGTCGAAGAATTACTCCCATTTTTCTCATTTCCTTTTTGATTTTGTGATGATTTATTTGATTCAGAAATCTTATAAATACGCGATCTCATCACAACATCACTTTGATTGCATACTATTTATGGCTCATTATCAACATGAAAGATATTAAATTCAGCTTTTAAGTTTCCAAAAGATAGTTGCATGAGCCCATTTCGGCAATTTATCAAAGCTTCAGAAGTGGCTAAAAAGGGTCTGCCTAGTATCACAGGGATTTGTCTCTTAGGATTGACAACAGGTTCAGTGTCTAGAACGACAAAATCCACTGGGTAAATGAAGTCACCAACCTTAATCAAAACATCATCTGCTATACCTCTTGGTTTCTTAATAGAGCAATCAGCAAATTGAAGGGTTGTCTTAGAGGGTTTTAGTGGACCAAGGTTGAGTTGCTCGTAGACAGAGAACGGGAGTAAGTTAACACTAGCACCAAGGTCTAGAAGGGCTTTGTTGATAAAAGTATCTCCTATCGCACATGAAATTGTGGGACACCCAGGGTCCTTATACTTTATAGGACATGAGTTTGACAGAATAGAGATTATGTTTGCAGTTAAGAATGCCTTCTTTGGTACGTTCGTTTTTCTCTTTTTAGTGCACAGATCGTTTAAGAATTTAGCATAAGCAGGTATTTGTTGAATCATATCTAGAAGTGGAATATTCACCTTAACTTACTTAAATACTTCCAAAATTTTCTCCATTTGTGCACTTGAGCTCTTCTTGAGTCTATTGGGGAATGAGACTTTAGGAACATAGACTCGCTGAGGTTGAGCTATATGTTCAGGTTGAGTAGGTGGGTTGGGCTCTTCAATTTGGACTTCAGGTTCAATGGTCAGGTCATATGTGGGTGCTTGACGGTTAGATTGACTTGGAGTTCTAGGATTTACCACATTGTTATCAACTTGTTTTCCAGACCGTAATGATACAACTGCATTTATCTGTTGGAACGATCCCTCCTCATGAACCATTTGAACCGGTCTAGGGTTGTTATTTCCTGAAGGTGGTTGATAGGGCTGATATTGATTACTATATCTTGGGTTCACCTCAGGTTGACTTGGAAACTTACCCTTTTCTCTTTCACCTACTATTTGTGCTAGTTGGCTGACTTGTGTTTCTAGCCTTTGGAAGGATTGGTTGGTTGTTTGCATAAAAGTTTTAACCAAATTTTCTAAGTTCGTCAATCTAACATCATAATCTCCATTGTTACTAAACCCAGATGATGTATTATTTTGGTTATACGGGTTTGGTTGTTGTCTAGGAGGGTGACCTTGTTGGCTCCATGAAAGATTGGGGTGATTACGCCAACCCGGGTTATAGGTTGATGTGTATGGGTCATTTCTAGAATGGTTAAAGGTGGCATTAACTTGTTCCAAGTCCGCACAATCCTCCATTATATGACCAGTCTGACCACATCTAGAGAAAGGGATAGAAAATGCTTGATTGACTAGGGGTCGGGTGTTTAGCTCTTGACTTTCCATTCTACGCATAAGGGTAGCTAGTTTTGCTTCAGCAACTACGGTAGCATCTACAGCTAAGACACCTGGTTTGGGTAGACTTTCTATTCTAGATCCAATACTCGTGTTAATCGGTGCTCTAGCATTGTCTCTCATTGCATGCATTTTTTGACTAAATCCTCAAGAAAAATCCTAGCATCATTCTAATTTTTGGACATAAAGCTTCCTTGGCTTATAGATTCTAGCATAACCCTAGATGTGGGTATCAATCCCTCATAGATAATTTGGCACAATTGCCATCTTGAAATTCCATGATGAGGGCATTGGGTCAACAGACTTTTAAATCTTTCTAAATAGGAATAGAACGGCTCGCTCTCAGATTGAACGAATGCAACAATTTCATTCCTAACCCTAATAGTCTTATGGTTGGGGAAATATTTCTTTAATAAAACTTGAACAAACTCGACCCAACTCCTAATAGATCTTTCGGCTAGACTATATAGCCATTTCTTAGCGTCGTCCTTCAATGCTAGAGGCATGAATTTAAGACGCACTGCCTCCTCAGAGATATGCTGGTATTGCATAAGGGAGCAGATTTCCTCAAATTCTCTAAGGAAGAGATATGGGTCTTCCCTAGAGGTGAACTTGGGCAACATACTCATGTATTGTGCCTTCAGTTCGAAGTCGCGACCGGTATGGTGGGCATAACGATGCACGATGACTGAGCAGCCATCGTTGGGTAGCACCGATCCCTCAGAGTCATAGGTTGTGCAACAGGTGGGTCCACTACATTCTCACCCATTGGATCCGGGTGAGGTGGTGCAACAGGTGAATTGGGGCTATGCTCCAGACTGGAATCTAGATGAACTGATGAGAGTCGATTGCTCAAGTCCCGAATCCAAATCTGAGTGCACCGGTTTGAATCAATTTTTGAATTCAAATTCGAAATTTAAATTCCCAATTCAAATTCAAGAATCGATTGATATATTTTTTTTTATTATTATTTTCAAAAAGAAGGAAACAAACAATAGAATGGGGGAAGATGAGAAAGAAATCCTAATATAGAGAATTGAGGTGAGAAGAGAAAGAAAACTCAGATGAGAAGGGAAACTTAACTCTAAAGATAGAAAAGATGGTCGGTCAGGAATTTCCTAAGCAAGCACGGTTCAAACAATCCTAGACCTAGTGTCGCTTAAATCTAGACGACTCCTAACTGGTTGAGTCGAATTGATTTGCTTGATTCACCTCCCTCACTAATCAAACCAAATTGGCCAGGCAGTGTATAGCTAGTGGGGGCGCTTCCGACAAAGTCGGTACCAATTAGACAACCACTTCGCTTGGAAGACTTATGTCAACACAAAAACACTTTCTAGACACCAAATTAAATTCGATCAGCTTCAAGTCATAGCAAGTCAAACCAATCTTCTCCTTAATTGAGTCTGAGTCCTTAGGGGCCAATGTCTAATTGATTTTAAATTTTAAGGCTTGGGTGACACTTTAGGATTGTGATTTGTGGGCCACAGAAGGGTGATGAAATCCCCACCGTATCTTTTCCTACGGAGTTGCCCTTAAGATAGTTTAACTTAAATCGAGCAAAGATAGTCAAACATTGGTCTTTTAAGTGGGGGGCAATTGCAAGGTTGTATGCAAACTAGATTATATGCTTAAATGCAATCGATAAAAAGCACGCACGTACCTTGCCTCCAACACTCTTCAACAAGAATTAATTTGCAAGAATTTAGCAAGAATAATGCATACAAAACACTATATGATGCATGCACTAAGTACTTCTAATTTTGCCAATTTTTAGGTCAGAGTTGAATTATTGCCAATTATGGAATTTTGCCCTAACACGTGCAATTCTATGAAAGGGAACTTTTCGAAAATTAAGATTTTACGAGAAAGGCAAGAAAACTTACCTCCGCAATGCTCAGACGGGTTTGCCGCCCGCTCTCGAAACTTCCCAGATGCTCTACGCGTCCACCCAGAGATGGAGACAACCCCAGAAAAAATTGAAACCCAGATGCTTCTGATGTGCGGCGGATCCGCCGCAGGTTGTACTTGAGATGCGGCAATTTCGCCGCCCTTATAGCTCCGAATGTGCCCGGATTTCGCCGCGCACTCTGTTGTCTCCTGAAACGCAAATCCAAATAGTTAGATCGCGCACACGATAAACATAAAAAATCAAAATCACTAAAATAAACAAAAATCTTCGTCGCCTCCCCGGCAACGGTGCAATTTTTTTGATGAGAATTAAATTTATACCGCAAGTGCACGACGTCAATGAAGACGTGGCAAATACGGGTCGAACACAAGGAGGGAGAGATATTTTTATTTTGTGATTTACGATTAAGGAAAGAAAGAGAGAGTAATATGTTTGGTTTGAGATTTTTGGTTTTTTAATTATCTAAAGCGAGAACAGCAAAAACAAATTAAAAATGAAGTAAAGATGGATGGGAGTCCAGTGGGTGGAGGTTTAGATATCGGGTTTAGATTAGAGAATTCTGAAACTTATAATAAATCATATTAGTTATGAAGCATTACATGATAAATGACTCAACATAAACTCAAGTAATCAAAATATACTAACACGAAATTAAAATAATAACTTTATTCTTCTTCTCATCACCCTAAATTCGTCACCCCCACCCTTTGGAGAGAGTTAGAAACTCATGGTTGGAGGGAAGGAGAATGGGTCCTAGAGAAACTACAAAAGAAACTAAAAACAAGAATTAAAAGAACATAATTTTATTACTAAAATATGGAACAAAAACTAAGACTCCTTACAACAACGTTTCGGGGCTATTTATAGCCGATACAAGGGATCTAAGTATAAAATAGGAAAGTACATGTGTCAAGACACGACTGGACAAAATCCGGAGCCATGGATCGCAAGGGGTGAAGCGGAATTGCCGCATTTTACATGTATGGTGCCGCGGAATCGCCGCACTTTTGACTCAGATTTAATCAGGATTTTTCTTGTGTGTTTATGGTATGATTTAGCTGTCCTTTGCGTGTCTGGATTGATTCTTTCCTTTCTTTTGAGCTCCGACTTTATTTCTTCATATATTTGGAGATCCAAATTGATTTTCATTAGAACTTCTACAAAATAATAAAAGCTACTCGTAATTTGCAGTTGGGTCCTCGGCATTTTGCAATTAAGTCCCTGACTACTTTTGTGCTTAAGTCATTGGCCTTTTTGTAATTAGGTCTTTGAATGTTTTTATGCTTAGATGGACTTCCATTTGAATCCCGATAATCTTGACTTGGTCTTTATGATAGAAATGAGTCTCTTGCACACATTTATGCTCGGGATATGGGTAATTTGCATTCAGGTCCCTGTATTATGTAAATAAGACTAAACACATACCTTAGTAGCATTTATTGATATAAAATTAATCTAAATGAAAGACATATGATGCAATGTATGCAATGCATCACTTTCGTAGGAATCACGGTTGCACTTAGCACGTGCAACAAGCCGTTAAACCTCATTGTCGCCAAGGAGGAGGAGTGTTGTCTCCTGAGGGTTTTCAACAGATATACCCACAAAATCCGAACAAGATGCATTATTCAATTCTACATACTCAACTCGTTGGACAAATTTTGTCGATCATTGGACGCGGTAATCCTGACGCGGTAATCCTACAGGCCGACTCTATATAGGTAATCAGTCCACACACCTAGCCTAATGAATCATTGCATCTTAGTCCCCCGGTCTCACATAGATTGGTCGGTCCTAAAAGCAGACCGCCAATTGGCGGTCTACAGTCTCACAAAATGTGGTTCGTGCCTAGTCGACCGAGCGCTTCAAAACGGTCGACTGGTTGGAGTTCGAATTGATGTGCGGTTCGACCAAAATTATCTGGAACTTTTCTTAGTCAGAGAATGATCGACTGGTGCAGGACTCAATCGACCAAAATTATTTGGTGCATTGTTTATAAGGGAACGGTCGACCGATGCCAAATGTGGTTCGATCAAAATTATTAGGGGCATTTCACTATAACAAATCGGTCGACCGTTTGGCTTACGGTCCGATCAAAATCGTCAGAAGTTAACCGATCGGTCGACCAAAGGGGAGTTTCAGTCGACTATTTGCGCATGGAATTGCCTGCATTAATAAGAGATTTTTTTCTGATCATGTGCTGGATTTGTTCCAATTTAGTCAAAGGAGGTTATGGGATGATGATGTGTCATGATATGATTTGTTTAGAGGAGAGATTAACAATGGATCATGGATTAGCGGTTTACACATGATATGGGTTTGAGGATGCATTATTGTTGAACGTTTTAATTAAATCGCAAGTGCACGGCCACGTTGAAGCGGTGGCAAATACGGGTCGTCCTAAGGGAGGTGAGCAGCCTCTTGTTTATCAGAAATCAAGTGGCACAAAAAGGTGGACGAAAGTTGTTTATACTAATCTAAACTACGCTAACTACGAAGTACGAAATGCGAAAGAAAGAAACAAACGATGAAATACCAACTAATCTAAGAACGAAATGCTGGAATTCAGGAATGAGAAAACCCCTAAGGGGTGGAGTGAGTGCACACATGCAAAGAGGTGGGTGTTGAACACATTCTTTAAACACAAATGAAGGTGGTGTTATCATGCATAGGAAGTGTCTAAATGTTATGGCAAAACCTATTAATCTATTCACCAACCTAGTTGATTAACATTTACATATACAAGTTGTTTATTTCAGAACCTAAACAAGCATGAGAGGTGTCTAATCATTGTGGCAAAACTCATCAAGTTATAAATTCTATCCTAAACAAGCAAGCATACATTCATGTTTTATCAACACATTGGAAATAAAGCATTCAATCCATTCTCATTTGCATGTATGTACATCTACTCCACCCCCAAAGGGGATGGAACTACTCACTAAACATTACACTAATTATTAAACTAAATAAAGAAAGCATATTAACTAAGCTAATAAAACTAATGAAATGAGATTAAGCAAAGCAAAACAAGAAACATAAAACAAACAACATAATAAAGAAAACTTGTATTAAAATGACTCACATTAAAAGTAGGATCCTCCTACTTTAGTGTGTGCTTCAAGGCCTCACTTCTAGTAGGAAGAATAGCCACTTAAAATATGGAGTCATTACAATGGAAGGTGAAGAGTTCTATTTATAGCCATGGAAAAAGGCAAATCGGGACAATCCCCCGATGTGGGACTAAACAGATACCAAAAATAGCCTAAACATCCTCTAATACATGTGCTGGAGAAATTTTGCGGATTTGGGCCAAAATAGACCGCCAATTGGCGGTCTATTTGGTTCAGATCCTGCTCATTTTTGTTGTGGGCTTTTCTTGGTATATTTTCTGGTCTTGGATGCATTCACTTGGTTTGTTGGAGCTCCGACCCGAATCGAATTGCTAAAATACTCCCCATGATGGTGTGGAGTATTCTGTTTTGCTATTAGGTCCTTCTGTCTTACATTCAGGTCCTTCTCCCTTGCATCTTAGTCCCCAGATCTCACAATTCAGTCCTTTTTCCCAGCTTTTGGGTGCTTTTATTCTTCATCTCTTCAAACCTATTTATTCCTGAAAACTAAACATAAAACTCGTAACATAGCATTGTTTAGGTCAAAGATAATGGATATAAGATACAAATATAAGCATGAAATGATGTCAATCAAATACCCCCACACCTAACTTTTGCTAGTCCCGAGCAAAACAAAGAAAGGCAAAAGCATACGAAAAACAAGAAATCCTAACTCACTTTTGTAGGAATCACGATTGCACTTAGCACGTGCAACAAGCCGTTAAACCTCCTTGTCGCCAAGGAGGAGGAGTGTTGTCTCCTGAGGGTTTTCAGCGGATATACCCACAAAATCCGAACAAGATGCATTAATCAATCTAGTTACACGACTCGTTGGACTTATTTTGTCGATCACGGGATGCGGTAATACTACGGGTCGACTCTATATATGTAATCGGTCCACACACCTAGCCTAATGAGTTATTCGTGAGAGTTAGTTAAGGACTTAAGTGAAAGACATGAGCAACCTTAACTTCTGAATGTGATACAATGTGTAAAGTCCATTTTGGTTCTTATTTGACTCTCTTTTTTCTTTTTTTTTCTTTTTTTTTCTTTAGAGCATTTTATTGGTTGGTGTTTGATTCTCCCAAGGTCAGGTTTCGTGCATCATTGCCTATGAGGACTTACACTATCACGTACACCTTCCCCCAAATCTCCACATAGGGCGATCCCTACCACCCGTGTAACGGGAGTTCGATCGGTGCATCCCAAGTCAGGTGACTCGAAAGCACCAGGCACAAAAGGCCCCTCAGACCTACTTTCCCGAGTGATAGGAGCCGTGCGAGAAGAGAGAACACCACTTATTTATTTATCTACATGGGAACCAAAACCCCTACACTTAAGTTTCACAAAAAGAGATTAAGGGTCATTGACCACAACAAACTTCCTTATACTAAAAGACACAAATTATTTGACTCACTAGGTTCAGGGTGGACTTCTTTAAATGTTTGAGTGCTAAAACCCTACGATTACACGCCCCCCGAGGGAAAACCGGGGTGCATCCTAAAGACTCGATAAGACCTAAAGCCAGTACTAGAAATCCTAATGCATCAAGTTCAAGACAATTTTGGGAGCTTTCTTTTTACTTTGCCTCTCAACGGTTTTGGACATGTTAAACACTCGCAAAACCTACAAAAACATTTTCTTTCGCAAGCACATGAAGATTTTGAAAGAAATGTGAAAGTTTTAAAGCACTAGGCAAACAAAAGAAGACAAGTCACCCAAGGTTCATGGCAAACAGATATATCGATATTAAATGCGGCACACTAACATGACCCTAACAATGCATACAAAAGAAAACAAAAATCAAAAGAAAAGACTCGACTATGTACACACGTAAAACACCCCCCACACCTACTTCATGAATTGTCCTCAATGAATGTGAAAAAGATACTACATGAATATATGCATGAGAAAGGAAAGATCTCACCAACATGAAGTACAAAGGGACGTTCAGGGTCATGTTGATGGACACAAACCCAAATTCCCTCAAAACCTGTGAGAAGCTGAAGAAGGGAGATAAATACGTGAAGAAATTGGGCCCAAGTACACAAGGGTTGGGGCCCACAACAATCGATGCTCACTGAAGGAGTCTTTTATTACTCGTTTTTTTTATTTTTAACATGATATATACAGCAGCAATGATATTCTCATAATCATTTGGTCAAGGAACATCAAATGAGAACATCAAGTCATGAGGACCAGAGACTTGCCGAGATGGGCAAACTTCATTGGTACTCTGAGGAGTCATGAGGGGTGAAAGGTCAGAGCTGAAAGGCTCGAACCACTCATGATTTTGATTGGGTGTGGGCAACAAAGAATGAAGTTGTGTTGCCTCATAGGGTTTAGTTGCTCATTGAACAAAACCCTCCAACCAATAGGCGGGTGCATCGGGATGAGTTCCTCAAGCTCATTCGATGGATGCAGCAGACCTGCATCACTAAGAATGGGGCTTCTCCCCAAGTCATCCAACAAGGACCTCCCACCATCATTTAGATCATCACGCATAAGCTTCGTTATAGGTGGGTCCTTGTTGGAGTCAAAATGAAGCTCAAATGGCTCAATGGCCATGGGAAATAAGGTAGAGACACCTTCAGGTATAAGCGTATGATGAGGTGTTTCACTCTCACTAGTACTCTCAACTGAATCATGCAACGAACACTCCCTCTGGACATTCATGTTCGAGGCCAGCTCACTCTGTTGCATTGCAAAGATAGGCAATGAGTTTTCGCTGGCCCCACAAACATTCTCAATGGGTTGCATTAAGGTTAGGGGTGTTCATTGATTTTGCGGTGCTTTCTCTAATTGGCGGATGAGATTGAGATTTAAAGGTTCATCCATGGACTCCTGTTGCCTACCAGAGTTGAACACATGAAACTCGGCACTCATGTTACCGAATGAGAGCTTCATGAGACCATTTCTACAATTAATCTAGGCATTGGAGGTTGCCAGAAATGGTCTACCCAAAATCAAAGGTATTTGACAGTGGGTGTTTGCAATAGGATTGGTATCGAGGACAACAAAATCGACTGGAAATATAAAATCTCCAACTTTGATAAGCACGTCCTCGATAATCCCCATGGGAATACGAATGGATCTATCCGCCAATTGAAGGGTGATCTTAGTTGGTTTCAATTCTCCCAAGTTCAACTGTTTATAAACAGAGAATGGGAGGAGGTTGACCGCTGATCCTAAATCAAGCAAAACATTGCTCATTCTAGTGTCCCCTATCGTACACTGAATAGTAGGACACCCAGTGTCCTTGTATTTTGTGTAGGTGGGATTGGGCAAAAGTGAGCTGATATTTGCAGCCAAGAATGTTTTCTTAGGAACATTAGTCTTCCTCTTGGTTGTGCAGAGATCCTTCAACACTTTGGCATATTGAGGTATTTGTTGGATGACATCCAACAAGGGGATGTTAACCTTTACTTTCTTAAACACCTTTAATATATTGTCCATGTTGTCACTCTGCTTTTTGGTTAACCTACTTGGATAGGAAGCTTTTGGCAGGTATGTTTTCTGCGGTGCCTGAGAAGGAAGCCTTGGTGTATTACCCTCACCCTCAACTTCTTCTTCACCACCATTCCCACTAAGGGGCTGCATAGATGGTGGTTGTTGTGACAAGGAAATGTGACTGTCAACCTATTTTCCATTCCTTACGGTCACAATGGAATTGACATGGTAAACAAGTTCCTCCACATGGTTCACTTGTCTCCCCCGAGGTACCACATTCTCATTTTGCATGTGTTGTTGTTGGTACAGACGGGGGTTAGCCTCAGGCTGGCTAGGAAAAGACCATCTCTCTCTTTCATGTACAGACTGAGCCAATTGGCTCATCTGAAGCTCTAGAGATTTGATGGTCTGCTGATTTGAAGTGAGAACTTGACTCGTAGTTGACATAAAAAAATTCATTGAGTTTTCAAGTCCACGAGTTAAGGTCTCAAGCGAATTGAATCGGGTTTCCATATTATTGGAATTTGGAAAACCCGATTGATTGGTGGTTTGCGCTTGGGGTGGCTGATAGGAATGTGCATGCATGGGTGGTTGGTGTGATTGGTAATGTGGTCTAGAGGAGTTTGAAGGACCACCCGGGGCATTAGTTTGGTTCCATGAAAAATTGGGGTGGTTCCTCCATCCAGGATTACAAGATGATGAGTATGGGTCATTCCTGACTCTATCATAGATGGCGTTGACACGCTCCATCTCAGGAGGAATGGACTCACACTCGCTTTCTACATGACCTATCCTACCACATGAATGACAAGGAACTGGACCAGATGTGGACATGTGAGGTGCACCTTGTTGGTTTTGGAGCTCAATCGAATCCATACGGCGCATTAAGGCCGCCATGTGCCCCTCGGTGGCCGTAGTGGTATCGACAACAAATGCGGCACCCGATATAGTCGAGTTTACATTCCCGATCCTCGCTCCTATGCTAGATGATGCAGGTGGTTCCATCACACTCTCCCATTACATGGTTTTCTCAGCAAGGTCTTGTAGGAAAGCCCATGCCTTCCTTTCATCCTTTCCCAAGAACTCTCCTTGACACATGGACTCAAGGAGCGTTCTTGGCGTTATGTGAAGACCTTCGTAAACAATCTGACAAAGGTGCCACAACTCGATGCCATGGTGAGGGCATGAGGATAGTAGCTCCTTGAACTACTCTAGATATGCATGAAATGTCTCAGTCTCAAGTTGATAGAACGAATTGATTTCGTTCCTCAATTTTTGAGTCCGATGATTTGGAAAGTATTTCTTGAGGAATGCAGATTGAAACTCAACCCAAGTCCTAAAGGAATTAGCCTGGTTGCTGTACAACCACTTCTTGGCGTCACCCTTCAGCGCAAAGGGGGCAAACCTAAAATGGATGGAGTCTGTGCTAAGTTGTTGTAGCTTGAACATAACACAGACCTCCTCAAATTCCCTGAGAAAGATATAGGGGTCACCTTTTCCAGTGAAAGTGAGGGAGCATGGAAATAAACTGAGGCTTAACCTCAAAATGGTTCCCATTAGCCTCTGGTAATACGATGCATGAGGGTAGAGCTGTACGGCTCGGGTAGCATTGAGCGCGTATAGGTATGGGACCGACAACTGGAAGCACTAGTGGAGCAGGTGGGTCCAGCAACTGCTCCTCCTCACGGAAATTAGCAGCCATTGAACCCAGACTGCGTGCGACACGAGAGGAGGAACGTGTCTAGAAATCGATGACCGAAGCCGGATTGACAACACTCCTCGTCAAACGACCCCTCTCGTCTCGTGTCCACGAAAGCATACACCAAGGTGCACGCATACAAACCAATTTTTTTTCTTTCAAAGAATGTGCGTAGAGGAGAAGACAGGGGAACACAGGAGAGAAGGAATGACTCTGGAGAGAAGGGAAGAAGTCCTTATGCTACGGCGGATGGGTACAGGTAGAAGCACACAAGCAAACAAGGCTCAAGCAATCCTAAGGTCGCTATAGGTCCTTACAGCTAGACAACGCCTAACTGCGAGGTCACACGGCCTCAACACGCCTCACCTCCCTACGATGAGGACCACAAAGCCCAGCAAGTGAGCCAAGATCCGGGGATCTCGTCTCTCCTACTTTCGACAAAGTGGGCAACGCCGATCAGGTCATGACGGTGGGGACCGGATCACTCTCCTAATGCGTCCGAAATCCTTAGGGCCAATGTCTACTTGATTTTAAAATTAGGCTCTTGATTAGTGTGGTTTGTGGGGCAAAGGAAAGGGTGATGAAATCCCTCACCTTATCTTTTACGGGACAGCCCCTCCTTAGTAGCGTTTTGGAGTCTAAATCTAGCAATCAACTCTCCAAACAAACGCTCAACTCACACTTTTTTCAATGCACTTCCTACTAACTAATGCATGTTCATACGAAATGCATAAATGAGAGTACAAGGTGCGTACCTCACGCCAGCACTCAGCAACTGAAAATAAAGCTAAAATGAAAGACAATCTATATGTCTAAGTCACATACATGATGCATGACCTAAACAAAAAGAATGCCTAATCTTTTGCTCTGAGTCTTAGGGTCCAAGTTGCTTAAAGGAGGTTTGATTATGGATATAGGAACAAAATATAAGTCAAAACATGCCAAATCAAGTCCCAGATCACTACATCAATTATGTAAACATGCCACAGAAATAAGAGAGTAAAATGAGCTCACCAGACCGCCAATTGGCGGTCTCAGGCCGCTGATTGGCTGTCTGAAGTGCCCGAAATGCCTCCAAATTTCTCTAGGTGCTCCTCCTGGCGACTCCAAGTCTCCTAAAACAAAGAACAACTACAAAACAAAAATTAAATCCACTTGAATCGTCCAAACAAGAGTCTGGACTGACACCTCCCCAGCAACGGCGCCAAAAACTTGTTGAACATTTTAATTAAACCGCAAGTGCACAGACGTGTTGAAGCGGTGGCAAATACGGGTCGTCCTAAGGGAGGTGAATAGCCTCTTGTTTATCAGAAATCAAGTGGCACAAAAAGGTGGAAGAAAGTTGTTTATGCTAATCTAAACTACGCTAACTTAGAAGTACGAAATGCAAAAGAAAGAAACAAACGATGAAATACCAACTAATCTAAGAACGAAATGCTGGAATTCAGGAATGGGAAAACCCCTAAGGGGTGGAGTGAGTGCACACATGCAAAGAGGTGGGTGTTGAAAATAGTCTTTAAGCACAAATGAAGGTGGTGTTATCATGCATAGGAAGTGTCTAAATGTTATGGCAAAACCTATCAATCTATTCACCAACCTAGTTGTTAAACATTTACAAATACAAGTTGTTTATTTCAGAACCTAAACAAGCATGAGAGGTGTCTAATCATTGTGGCAAAACTCATCAAGTTATAAATTCTATCATAAACAAGCAAGCATACATTCATGTTTTACCAACACATTAGAAATAAAGCATTCAATCCATTCTCATTTGCATGTATGTACATCTACTCCACCCCCAAAGGTGATGGAGTAGATGTCATACATGCCTCCATTTTGAGGTTAAGCCTCAATTTATTTCCATACTCCCTCACTTCACTGGGAAAGGTGACCCCTATATCTTTCTCAGGGAATTTGAGGAGTTCTGTGCTATGTTCAAGCTGCAACAACTTAGCACAGACTCCATCCATCTTAGGCTTGTCCCCTTTGCGCTGAAGGATGACGCCAAGAAGTGGTTGTACAACAACCAGGCGATTGCCTTTAGGACTTGGGATGAGTTTCAATCTGTATTCCTCAAGAAGTACTTCCCAAATCATCGAACTCAAAAATTGAGGAACGAAATCAATTCGCTCTATCAACATGAGACCGAATCATTCCATGCATACTTAGAGAGGTTCAAGGAGCTACTATCCTCATGCCCTCACCATGGCATCGAGTTGTGGTGCCTTTGTCAGATTGTTTACGAAGGTCTTCACAACCCGTCAAGAACGCTCCTGGAGTCAATGTGTCAAGGAGGTTATGGGATGATGATGTGTCATGATATGATTTGTTTAGAGGAGAGATTAACAATGGATCATGGATTAGCGGTTTACACATGATATGGGTTTGAGGATGCGTTATAAATAGGTCCCTCCTCCTTTTCTTTGTTTAATTAATGTAAAAACTTCTCTGCTCTATATCTTCCCATCATCCCATCCAAAAATCCTCTTAGTTATAATTGTGTGCTGGAGATTAATTTCTTTGGAGCATTAAATGAGTTATTAGCTACATTCTAACCTTAAATTAGTGATTGATTTGCTAGCTAGCTTCGATCTTTCTAATCTTGTTTAGAGTTTGGTGAACACTTGGAGGTGATTCCGAGGCAATGTGACGTGCAACCCGACTTCCGATTGGTAAAAGGGATTTGATAATCCCCTGGTATGATCCAATCTATGTATTTCAATATTAATTAGTATATAATATATGTATTGAAATACAATTTCGAAATTTTGTACATAAAATTGTTGAAAAATATAAAAACGATCTTGCTTGCATGTATAAAAATTCTAAAAATATACACATAAGCATGAGAAGAAATTCTACAGTTGCAACTTAATTAACAACCTGACTCGTTTAAAAAAATATATACTTCTCTCTAAGACATGAAACAACTTGTCCAATATAAGACAACTTAATTAACAACATATACAATTACGGATGGTTGTTTTTTAGTGTTAAAATATTAATGTGTACAACTTGATTTCTTAAGTGAACTTATGTTCCATTTTTGAATTATTTGCGTTGTTATGAAAATTCATATGTTCTACCGTTTTGAGATTCAAATTCAATCAAGACAAACGAGTTGAAAACATCACAAATCAACTTTTACAAGTTAACTTGTACGCACACGAACATTGAGACGAGAGAAACCAACTTGTTACATGACACATTGAATGAAGATAAACGAGTTGTAAAAATCACCAAACAAGCTGGGTGGTTCTACCAAAGGAGCTAGCTTGTTTTCACCTAGCGAGCCGAATAGTTGCAACTTAATTCACAATGTGACTCGTTTAAATAAATATATATCTATATATATCGAAGACATGTGACAAGTTTCATAATTTATTATTATCTTCATTATTATCTTACATTTGTATTTCAATACTCAAATTATAAGTGCTAATTTGGATTATGCAATCAACATCAAATAGGAAAGTTTGGACTATCAACACATGCCACTTGTTTTATTCATAACATCCAATCAAAATACAGATTTTGATTATTTTAGATCCATTGGAAATACAATTTAAATACGTACATATTCGTTTCTCTTAAGACTTGTAAAATTTTGATGATACGAGGGTGAAAAACGTGTATCAAGACATATCGTATTTGGAAACTGGACAATTGATAAATCATCAATATTTGTGCAAACCCTTTTCTTCCATATTCAAATAAGAAGATTCAAGACTCGTTACAAAAAAGATTTTGAGAAGTAAAACTTTTGTATTTTACATATTTCCAAATTAGGAACCTAATGGGCTCATCAAGAGCATGTAAGAGTGTTGATATGAGAGAATAGAAAATGAGTTGGGTTGTTTTTTTCACCATCATGTTAGAAACCTAATGGGCTCATAAGGCCAAGATATATATTCATTGAACATATCGCGTCATGTTAACACGAAAAAAGCAAGATAAACTCATTAAAGAGTCATGACCATCACATATTGATGCAGGAGTTTTTATCCCTCGTGATAAGAAAGAGTCACAGAGTAAATGAGGTGCGGGAAGTAGTTATTCACTTGAGTCAGTTTTTCCGCACATTGTGTTCAAAAGTAAACATCATTGATGATTCAGCCGCCTAGAAGGGGACATCAGTATTCTTTTATGTCAGTTGGAGATGATATTCCCACTGAGTTTTTTTGATGTTATGTTGCATCTTCCAGTTCACCTTGCTTGGGAGACACGATTTGCAGGTTCAGTGCACTATCGCTGGATGTACCCCTTTCGAAAGATATTTGAATAAGTTGATATCTTTTGTTAGAAATAGATATAAACCTGAAGGATCAATTGCTTAAGGTATTGTTGTAGAGGAGTGTACGACTTTTTGCTCTAGAACTTTGAGGAGTGTAGAGACAATATTTACTAAGCCTTTGAGAAATGACGTAGGTGAAACACCGTTAGGTAATGGTCGAATGACTATCCTTGATGTTGTTGATCAAGAGAAAGCTCACAAATGGGTATTGAATAACACTGTCATTGCTGATGAATATCAAAAGTAAGTGAACAATAGTATTGTTACTTTCCTCATATTTTATATTTGATTATTTCATAAGTAATGAAGAAAATTCACCTTTCACATGCACTTTAACCGTTACAATGCCTTCATGGGAGTAGGAGTACGTCGTAATCGAAGACAACAATCGAATGCACGACATAAAAAAAATTAGGGATTGGTTCAGGGGAACTATTTGAAATGAAGGCACTAAGAGTGTTCAAATCGAATCACTTGCTCGAGGTCCGAACACCGTGGTAATGAAATATTTGGGATATATCAGCAATGGGTTTCAGTTTTGCACAAAGAAACATGAGTCGAAAGGAAGAACTAAGAATTCTAGAGTTTTTGTGAACGCAACAACAAAACGTTACTCAACAACACGAGATAATAATCTTATTTGTGCACCGGTCGACTACTTTGGTGTATTACAAGACATAATCGAACTTCAATACTACGGTGATGTGAAATATGTTTTGTTCAAGTGCAAGTGATATGATGTTCTGGGTTGGGACAATACGGCTAGAAGCAACGAATAGGGGTTCACGTTGGTAAATGCAAATAAATTTCTAAAGCCGGAACAACCATTTGTATTTGCATCCCAAGTCGAGCAGCTATTTTATGTTGCGAAACCCAAAGAAAGAAAAAGTGACGACCAATACTTGGTCATTGTGCGAATGTTGTCAAGAGATTTATATAGCGTGGAGGAAGAAGCATCTGAAGTCCCCGAGTACGGGCGATGAAATCTTGTACAAGATTAGAGTCGAATTAGATGAAATTAATTTGGTTGATTTTGTTAGAACAGATTTGGAACCAGTGGTGGAGTAGTACATCCTTAAGGAAACAAATGTAATGACAAAACGTAATATTATGCATGAATAGATTTGTAGTTTATAAATTTCATTTTGTAATTGCTGATAAATTAAATTACTAAAACATTCAGGTATGACTAGATGCCATCCTTCACCACCACACCCTGAGGGAGATGGTGTTAGGCGGAGACGACGACGACGCCAGGCGCAGGATAGCCCATATATACCTGATGATGCTACTGATACTCGGGATGTTCCTAGTACGAGTAGGTCTCGTGGATCCACACAACTTTTAGATGACTGGAGCTCTACTGTTCGGGATAAAATAGAGTTCACATCGGAAGGTGTACCTATAGGAAAACACATCGAACACTTCTAGAATTTTATTGGGATGATAGCCCGGAGGACACAAATACTGCCTCCTAGTTATTCAGACTAAAGATTGGTGCAGAAGAAAGTTAAGGATGTGGTAAGGTTGTAATTGACAGTAATATTACATACGTACTTCAGTAATATTAGTATTGATTTTAAGTGAAAACTCATTGTATTTTTTTCCACAGTCACACTGGACAGTTCCAGAGGTTTCATAGCGATAATTATGAAATCTAAATAAGTACCAGTTATACCTTGATGTAGCTGATCTGGAGTCTAGAGAGGCACGGATGGCTGCTAGACCATAGTGTATTTCCCCGTAGGATCGATCTACTTTCGTGGACTACTGGTCCAGCGAGACGTTTAAGGTAAATTTATAGTAATTTTAATTCAATTCTAATCAATCACTGAAAAAATTAACAATTTGGTTATATTAGTAATACAGAAGAAGAGTGAAACTAATAAGAAAAACAGAGTAAATTTAGTCATACCACACTAGTGTGGTACCAAATTGGTGGTGCGATACATGGAGAAGATGGTGAAATATTATTCATATTTTTTGAATTTATTATATATTCATTAAATTTTTTCCAAAATAAACTAAGCCAATATTACTATTGCAGATCGCAAAAAATCCAAATGCTCTTGAGCCAAATCGTACAGATATATACATCCAGCTGCATGACAAGACACATCCCATAACTACAACCGTTATTGTAAGTTTAATATTAATGTTTGTTTTCAATTACGTAATGTTATTTGATATATTTTTTGTGAATTTATGATATATTTTTCTTTTAGGAACAATTACAGGCTTTACGAGGACTAGGTGAGACGAGCTCTCAGGGCTCTATCAATCGACAACTACCGCCAAGGATCTGATCGAGACTTTTCGTGGTGACGGGCACAGACATGTGAGGATGCACTCCAGTCTTGTCACCTCGACTGACATGTACGAACTGCGTGGGACACCAACCCAATTGAGAGTGACGCGAGAGTTCAGGTTGAGAATGATCAAAAAATGAAGTAGATGGAAAACGAGTTAACATAGATGAAAAAAAGGCTCGTAAACATGGAGTCGATGATGGAGCAATTGATAGTGAAGCGGGGTTATAATCTTGAGGTATTCTATTTCTAATTTAATAAAGTTTACATTTACTAAGTTAGTTTATATGCATTATAATCTTAATGTATAATGTTTAAATTTTATAGGATTTTAATGTAACATCTATTTGCACACCACCTCCGCCGCCAAGTCGAGATAACGACGACAGTTCATCGGGCGGATCAGGCTCTGGAGGTTTGACAATGTAGTCTTTGTGTTTTTGGATGTTGTTTGGCTAATTTTTTTTAAGTACTTTTACTTTGGAATTGTAAAACATTACTTTCAATGAAACTAAAACTTTAGCTTTAGAGTTTATAAGTTTGGTGGTGTATGAATGTTTGAATTGTGATTTATAAATCTTTGGTATAATTGATCTATGAGTTATGAATGTTTGAGGTGTGATGAATGAATTGTGAATGACAATTGAATTGAATTGCGACGATATATTTGTTCAAACAGGAAAAATAGGTATCTGAAATGAGCAGATAAGCTCTTTTGGGTTCTAGATAGGGCCTACACTGAAGGATTTTATCCGTCGATGTAGACCATGGCATTTTTTATGGTCAGTATACACTGACGGATGATATATGTCGATTTCAGTGATGCGGATGTACACCGACGAGACTTCTCCGTCAGTGTAGCTCATAGATCTTACGAAACGATGTAACATATATGTCGGTGTAGATGTCATATCATTGAAGTATATATTTGCCAATGTTATCGACACTAATGGATATGTCTTGTTATCAGAGGCAACGAAACAATGCAAAAAAATTGGCGGAAAAGTTCACGCCAAAGTGAACACCGACGACCCCATTCCATCGGTATATCCGTCGGAGTTGCGTAACACCGACATAAGATGCTCCGACGGATATGTATCTGTCAGTGTAGACCTACTTCGACGGAAGTCGACGTACACCGACGGATAGGTATGTTGGCGTACATCGGTATATCCCATGTACTGTAGTAGTGTTACAAGTTAACTTGTACACACACGAATATTGAGAAAGGAGAAACCAACTTGTTACATGGACACATTGAATGAAGATAAATAAGTTGTAAAAATCACCAAACAAGTTGGGTTGTTCTACCAAAGGAGCTGACTTGTTTTCACCAAATGAGCTGGATCATTCCGTCAAAATGAGTTGGGTTATTGCAACTTGATTAACAACATGTCTTGTTTTAGAATATATATATATACTTCTTTCTAAAACATTGATAAGAATCATAATTTATCATTTTTATCTTCATTGTTATCTTACTTTTATATTTCAATACTCAAATTATTAGTGTAAATTTGGATTATACAATTAACATAAATAGGAAAGTTCGGATAAGGAAAGTCTAGACTGTCAGCACATGCCACCGGTTTTATTCATATATAACATCAACATCCAAATACATAATTTGATGATTCTAGATCCGTTGGGAAGAAAATTTAGAGGAGCAATTATTTGTTTCGCTTACGACTTGCCAAATTCCGATAATTAGATGTTGAAAAAGTGTGTCAAGACAGACCGTATTTGGAAACTGAACAATCGACAAAACACCACTAATTTGTGCATTACTCTCTCCTTGGATTTTCAAATAAGTCTATTCAAGACTCGTTATAAAGAAAATTTTGAGAAGAATTTTTTTTGTATTACAAATTTCCAAATTAGGACCTTATGGGCACATAAAGGCGTGGAAGACTGTGGATCTGTGAGAATAGAAAATGAGCTGGTTCATTTTTTCCACCAAACGAGCTGAGACGCACTAGTCTCACGTTGGGACGGTAGGGCGACGAGACTTGGGGGTGGCGGGATAGGGGCGACTGTCTGAGGGGAGGGGGCGGTGTTGTCAGTGGTGTTGGTATGTTTGAGACTTGGTGTTGGAATTTGGAAGATTTGGTGTTGGAATGTCTGGGATTTATTGCTTTGTTTGGGATGTCGGGGATGGTGTAGTGTTATAATGTTTTTGAGGTGGTGGGGGTATTTTGGGGATAAAATTGAAAATGAATTGAAAAATATTAATTTTTTGGCCTTCAATAGAATTGCTACAATGATTGGTCTTACAGAACATTTAGTTTCTCTACTTAGGTCTTTTAATTTATTCTCCCTTTTTTATTCATAAAGTTACCATTTTCCCTCAAAAGTGTAGGATCGTGTGTGTCGGGTTAATCTAACAACTTTTACGCTAATCCCTAACTAATCAAACAATAAACACAGCGGAAACAACTTAAAAACTAGTAGGGAAAAGGAAAAAGCAAACCACAAATCGACTCGGCGTTTTTATAGAGGTTCGGCACCCCACCCGGGTCCAAGTCTTATCTTGCAAGCTCCGCTCGACTCCGCGAGCTCCGCCTACGAGTTCACTATCCGCTCCCCATTCCGGGCCAGGAGACAACGCCTTACAACCGTCAAACTCGCGAACAACCCTCGCCGAGCTTGGAATCCACTTCTCACAATCCGAGAAGGATCACTTCGGGCTTTCACCGAAGTCTATACTCTTTTGACAAACTTTGTAACTGAGTGAGATTCATTCTCTAATTGAGCACACTTTGAGTAGGATGCGTGATTGATCAAGTGTGTGTAGTTTAGGCTTATGGAGTGTAGAAATGAGAGTTTTGAGGATTGAGGTTTCTCTCTAATGTATTGGGACAATTGGAGTTGGAGAGTTGTGTTAACAACAGGTCTTGATCCTCTATTTATAAGCTCCTAAGGTATTCTAGCCGTTGGGGATAGATTTGGTTGGGTTTTGTGTAAGATACACAAAGCAGAAAATCAGGCTGCAAATCTGTCCAGAACTGGTCGACCGAAAGAAATAAACCGGTCGACCGTTCACTTAATTTTAAGGAGAACGTTCGAACAAAAGAATATTCTGTCGGACAAACGAGCTAGAACTTAACTCTACTTAAGTGGATCGGTCGAACCAAAGTATGGGGTGGTCGACCGTTAAGGGGATTCGGTTGAGACAAAGTTGGATCGCTCGAACGAAGAGTGTGTCAACCGATAGCAGGGATATTATAGGTGTTCAACCGGTCGACCGAAACAAGGTCGTCGTTCGACCGATTACCGAATGTATTTTGGGGTTAAGTTTGTTTTATACGAATACAACCGTTATAGGAATACGACAAAGGTAACGACCATAATAAAATCCTGGATCGATCGACCGAAAAGGTAGAACCGGTCGACCGGTAGAGTTCGGTAAAATCACTGTGGAGAGTCTCTTATAAACCGGTCGAAGTGAGAACTGGTTCGGTCGACCGTTTCACATAGGAATTTTGGGTTTAGGTTTTAAGTGATTTCCGACTAAGGTTTGGGTGATCTAATGAAGTCCAAATAAGGTGAAATTTTGTGTGTGACTTCTCTAAGGAACCTAGTGTGTATGTGATATGTTTTTAGCTTTTGTATGCTCAATTTACACATGTTCCTAAGACTCAAAATAAAATCAAGATTACAAGTCTTCATATTGGTTTATTACAAATCTTGACTTGATTTCCTTCCTTCTATGAGTCTTGATCACCTGTAGAGGTTAGCAAATGCAATATATGTAGGATTTCATGTTTAATTATACATATATATTTTTCGAATTTTCATGTATAATAAGGATCTATTACAATTTTCTTAGATTTATTTCATGCATGCATCGGTTTGTTTTAACAACTAGTTTCAAAACTTTATTAAAACAAATATGTTGCTGCGCCGGATGCCTCCGAGATTTCACCAAACTCTAAACAAGATGGAGAGAGAAGAGCTAGCCTCTCAATCTCCAATAAGGTTTAGAATCTAATTTTTAACCCCTCTTTAGTTCCCTTGAGAAGATGATCTCTTAAAACTAAAACTAAACTTAAGAATTTCGTGGAGAATTATGGAGATAGTTTTTTCATGAGAAAACAATGAATGAAAATTAAGGAGGTAATGAGATAAACTTGTATTTATAAGTTATCTCCAAATTACATATTCATGTGCAACCTCTTGCCCATGATTTCATGCAAAATTCCATCTAACCATCCATTATTTAATAATAAATAATATTAGCCACGAATTAAATCAATTATGGACCAATTCCATGCATGATCTAATTAATTCTTAAATTAATTCTGCTGAAAACCGTCTGGACCGGTCGACCGTTTGGAGATCCGGTCGACCGCTCGAACCAGGTTTCGGTCGACCGTTCAATAACTCGGTCAACCGTTCGTAACAGGAATTATTCCATCGCTATGTTCGGTCGACCGACCGATTACATTCGGTCGACCGTTCGAACAGATGAAAATTCCCTGTTATCGGTCGAGACATGTCCGGTCGACCGTGCCCGATCGGTCGACCGTTTACTGCTAACCGGTCGACCGTTGGAGCACTATTCTGCAGACTTGTCAAATTTCGGTTTAACCCCTACAAAATTTGACATTTCGGGATTAGTATTAAATTCACAACTTATGTAACATATTATCCTATGCAATGATTAATCATTACACCCCATAATATTTACATCACATATGAATTTAATTTTGATTCTAATTTTGTTATTAATCACAACGTAATTTTGATTTTGCTTGTTCACCCCATGTGTCATATTTTCTACATGAAACCCGACACATCTTATGAACTCAAAATCCCCATTTCTTGTTTCCCAGTTTTGTGGTGTGACCTATGGGAGGATCTAAACTAAGTTGGCAGTGATATTAAGAGCTTAATATCACAAGCTATAAGCGGTATCTAGCTACACATTATAGCTCTCAATTAGTTAGATGTCTTAATTCAACTCGAACCAAAACCCGGTCCATTTAGTGATGGAGTGCACCACTTGTGTCCGTCCCTTGCCACATGATATTAAGAATACACACAAAGTAGTATTGTGTCATCTTTGTATTAGTATTCATTTCTTGATCTCTTTAAGTTAGTTATAAATATGTGACTTAACTCAAATCACATTGTGCACATTATAACTTGGCTTTATCAAGGGGCCCACTAATATCATCACTCAATTAAGAGGGGCAATGATAATCTTTTGACTAACTATCGTCTCCAACAAAAGTTATACTTAACCAACCAATGCCTTTACACTACACTTATCGATAGCTTAAGACATTAGTCTAATTAAGAACTCCTTAAGCGATCGGATATAAGTCTCATATCAAAGGACCAAGGACACAGTAAAATATTAATTACACAGAAACACATTCCTATAATATTTTACTTGTTAGGTCAATTCGGTATACAAAAGTACTATTTTTCTCTTTTGTGTATCCGTGTTGTCACTCACTTGTAGAGCTACAATGATCTTTGACCAACACGACAATCTTAACTCGGTAATTAATGTCCCATGTTAATTACCATGATTGCGAATATCTTTTGTTTTATGTAAACCAATATCTTTTAGAGCTCTACGGTTAAGGACGAAGAGCATCTTCCTTAACACTTCTAAAAGACGAATAACATAAACAATGAACAAAATGATTTCTCATTCAATTCATAATAATTGTCATTTAAAAGTAAAACTTGTAGAACACATTCCCTTCAATCTCCCACTTGTTATCAAACTTTTCTTTCACATACATTCTCAATGCATAAAACATTAATAACTAGGGTAACCTTCTTAAATCACCTATCAAGCCAATCCACATGGATCCTCAGATCCATGGACTCGAAATATATTTCACCCCTTAGCTTGGTATGAAGGTTTGTTGAATGGATCAGTTGTGTCACTGTTGTGTCCACCCATTTATTTATTTTGTCTTTCGTTGGTGGTTGAGTTAGCCGTAGTGATATTACTCCTAACTACACTAGCTCATGCCTCCACCTTCGATAATGATGACGCATCATCATCCCAACCTCCTATTGTCAAGAATTCCTATGAGAAATGCATCAAAATAGCCCTCGGCTATTTTCTCCTTTGTCTTCCATAAACAAGAACCTTATCTTCAGTCCAGTTAAGGTACTTCAGAATATTCTTGACCGCAATCCTACAATTAGGACTAGCGTTGTATTGATGACCTCTTGTCACGTTTAGAGCATACGAGATATTGAGTCTTGTGCAAGTCATCGTGTACATGGTCCTTCCTTTTGCCGAAGCATAAGGGATACCTTCATCTACTCCAAGTCTTTGCGTGATTGAGCACGTTTGAGACTTCTTGAGTTGCACACCTATACTCATACTTATTGGCACATTGTCCATATCGGAATTGTTCACCCTGAACATTTCCAAGACCTTGTCAATGTATGCACGTTGACTGAAGCCAATGAGTCTACGGGATGTATCTCATTGTATCTTGATTCTCAAGATGTGTTGAGCCTCATCCTTTTCTTTTCATTGAAATGCCGATTTTAATGAAATTTCTCGTTTGCTAATGCTAAGGTATATGATCGCTCGTGAGCAATATGTCATCGACATATAAGATCAGAAGTACTACATGGCTCCCACTAATCTCCTTGTATCAACAAGGTTTTCTTTTACTTTGAATGAAGTGAATCTCTTTTACCTCTTCGTCAATGCGTTTGTTCCAACTCCTCGATGCTTGTTTCAATCCATAAATGGATTCTCGAAACTTGTATTTCTTCTCTCTATTATTTGGATCATCAAAACCTTGAGGTTGTACCTGTGGGATTTCATGTTTAATTATACATATATATTTCTTGAATTTTCATGTATAATAAGGATCAATTTTCAATTTTCTAGAATCTATTGCATGCATCGGTTTGTTTTAACAAACTAGTTTCAAAAACTCTATTAAAACAAACATAAAGGAGCTCCGAAATTCATACCTAGAAGTTCTCTAAAACTTCTCGAAGATTCGGAGACCGTTGGGATGCTCCTCGCTGCGCCGGATGCCTCCGAGTATTCACCAAACTCTAAACAAGATCGGAGAGAGAAAAGCTAGTCTCTCAATCTCCAATAGGGTTTAGAATCCAATTACTAACCCCTCTTTAGTTCCCTTGAGAAGATGATCTCTAGAACTAAAACTAAACTTAAGAATTACTGGAATTTCGTGGAGAATTATGGAGAGAGAATTTTGCTCAAGAAAATAATGAATTAATTAAGGAGGTAATGAGATAACCTTGTATTTATAGGTTATCTCCAAATTACCTATTCATTTGCAACCTCTTGCCCATGATCCCATGCAAAATTTCTAACCATCCATTATTTATTAATAAATAATATTAACCACGAATTAAATCAATTATGGACCAATTCCATGTATGATCTAATTAATTCTTAAATTAATTCTGCAGAAAACTGTCTGGACCGGTTGACCGTTACTGTTCATCGGTCGACCGACACTGTTCATCATGGACCGGGTATTGTTCATCGGTCGACCGGGGTACTGTTCATCGGTTGACCAGTACTATTCATCGGTTGACTTTTGCACAGTACTGCAGACTGGTCAAATTTTGGTTTAACCCCTACAAAATTTGACATTTCGGGATTAGTAGTAAATTCACAACTTATGTAACATATTATCCTATGTAATGTCAACTCATTACACCTCATAATATTTACATCACATATGAATTTAATTTAGATTCTAATTATGTTATTAATCACAACATAATCTTGATTTTGCTTGTTCACCCCATGTGTCATATTTTCTACATGAAACCCGACACATCCTTATGAACTCAAAATCCCCATTTCTTGTTTCCCAGTTTTGTGGTGTGACCTATGGGAGGATCTAGACTAAGTTGGCAGTGATATTAAGAGCTTAATATCACAAGCTATAAGCGGTATCTAGCTACACATTATAGCTCCCAATTAGTTAGATGTCTTAATTCCACTCGAACCAAAACCCGATCCATTTAGTGATGGATTGCACCACTTGTGTTCGTCCCTTGCCTCATGATATTAAGAATACACACAAAGTAGTATTGTGTCACCTTTGTATTTAGTATTCATTTCTTGATCTCTTTAAGCTAGTTATAAATATGTGACTTAACTCAAATCACATTGTGCACATTATAACTTTGCTTTATCAAGGGGCCCACTAATATCATCACTCAATTAAGAGGGGCAATGATAATCTTTTGACTAACTATCTTCTCCAACAAAAGTTGTACTTAACCAACTAATGCCTTTACACTACACTCATCGATAGCTCAAGACACTAGTCTAATTAAGAACTCCTTAAGCGATCGGATATAAGTCTCATATCAAAGGACCAAAGACACAGTAAAATATTAATGACACAGAAACACATTTCTATAATATTTTACTTATTAGGTCTATTCAATATACAAAAGTAATATTTTCCTCTTTTGCATACCCGTGTCGTCACTCACTTGTAGAGCTACAATGATCTATGACCAACACGACAATTTTAACTCGGTAATTAATGTCCCATGTTAATTACCATGATTGCGAATATCTTTTGTTTTATGCAAACCAATATCTTTCAGAGCTCTACGGTTAAGGACCAAGAGCCTCTTCCTTAACACTTCTAAAAGACGAATAACATAAACAAGGAACAAAATGATTTCTCATTCAATTCATAATAATTGGCATTTAAAAGTAAAACTTTTAGAACACATTCCCTTCAATCTCCCACTTGTTATCAAAGTTTTCTTTCACATACATTCTCAATGCATAAAACATCAATAACTAGGGTAACCTTCCCAAATCTCCTATCAAGCCAATCCACATGGATCCTCGGATCCATGGACTCGAAATATATTTCGTCTCTTAGCTTGGTATGAAGGTTTGTTGAATGGATCAGTTGTGTCACTGTTGTGTCCACCTATTTATTTATTTTGTCTTTCGTTGGTGGTTGAGTTAGCTGTAGTGATATTACTCCTAACTACACTAGCTCATACCGATAATGATGACGCATCATCACTCCAACCTCTTATTGTCTAGAATTCCTATAAGAATTACATCAAAACAGCCCTCGGCTATTTTCTCCTTTGTCTTCCATAAACAAGAACCTTGTCTTTAGTCCGGTTAAGGTACTTCAGAATATTCTTGACCGCAATCCTACGATTAGGACTTGCGTTGGATTGGTGACCACTTGTCACGTTTAGAGCATACGAGATATTGAGTCTTGTGCAAGTCATTGTGTACATGGTCCTTCCTTTTGCCGAAGCATAAGGGATACCTTCATGTACTCCAAGTCTTTGTGTGATTGAGCACATTGAGACTTCTTGAGTTGCACACCTATACTCATACTTATTGGCATATTGTCCATATCGGAATTGTTCACCCTGAACATTTCAAAGACCTTGTCAATGTATACACGTTGACTGAAGCCAATGAGTCTACGGGATGTATCTCAATGTATCTTGATTCTCAAGATGTGTTGAGCCTCATCCTTTTCTTTTCATTGAATACACTGATTTCAACGAAATTTCTCGTTTGCTAATGCAAAGGTATATGATTGCTCATTAGCAATATGTCACCGACATATAAGATCAGAAGTACTACATGGCTCCCACTAATCTCCTTGTATATACAAGGTACTCCTTTACTTTGAATGAAGTGAATTTTCTTCACCTCTTCGTCAAAGCGTTTGTTCCAACTCCACGATGCTTGCTTCAATCCATAAATGGATTCTCGAAACTTGCATTTCTTCTCGCTACTATTTGGATCATCAAAACCTTGAGGTTGTACCATGTACATATCCTCCTCCAAGTTCCTGTTTAAGGAACGCCATTTTGATATCCATTTTCATATCCCACAATTGTGAAATGCGGTAATAGTGAGCATAATCCGAATAGATTTTAATATGACAACTTCTCAAAAATTTCATCAAAGTCAATTTCTTGAATTTGAGTATAACTTTTGCTACAAGCCTTGCTTTGTAGGTTGTCAAGTTACTATCCATGTATATCTTCCTCCTAAAAGCTCATTTATACCAAATGATATTTTCTCTTGAGGAAGGCTAATCAAGTTTCATACTTGATTATCATACATGGATTCTACTTCGGATTCCATGGCTTATAACCATAGTTTGGAGTCTTTTCTATTGCTTCTCGGAAGGTCAAGGGATCTTTGGTATCTAGTACCATGACCTCATGAAGTCCCACATACTTATTGGGTTTCTTCCTTTCCCTCATTGACCTTCTTAGTTCTTTTGGTTCTTCTTGTGTCTCTCGAACTTCTTCCACAATTTCTTGAGGAATAGGTTCATGTTCGACTCTCGAACGCACACTAGGTGAGGATGATTGAGATTCTCTCACAATTTTTGTAAGGATCTCTAGCTCATGCTCCCACTAACCAAATGAATCTCGGTTGGGCCTTCATGATTTTGAATGCAATATTCACATCATGATCTTGTAGAGTATCTTGAGTTTCCTCAAGCTCAACTCTACTTCCACTACTTTTCTCTCTTTTCCAGAAATTCCAGAAAAACCATATCTCTCTCTACAATCTTTCGATTGGAGGTGATATACCAAAAGTAGTATCCTCTTGTCACACGAGGACAACCTATAAAGAAGCATTTAATCCGTTTTTGCTTGAAGTTTGGTCGACATCAATTTCTCGACGTAGACCTCACAACCCCAAGTCTTGAGAAAGTTGAGCTTAGGTGTCTTTCAACTCCATAGCTCATAAACCATTTTCTCCACGGATTTGGATGGAACATTATTTAGTGAGTTTGTCATTATTTGTAGTACATAATTCCAAAAGTAAATCGGCAATTTAAATTGACTCATTATTGATCGAACCATGTCGAGCAATATCCTATTCCTACTTTAGGAATGAGCCAAATTAGGTATCCTAAGCACTCACCCCTACGAACCATTCATAGAGACTCGATATTCTTGTTGAGTCGGTTCATTACTTCATCCTCGAATTCCTTGAACTTGTCAAAGAATTCACTTTTGCTTCCCATTAGACAAATATAGTCATAATGACTATAGTTGTCCGTGAACAAAATGAAGTACCTTAAACCGTCTCTTGCACTTGTACTTATCGGACCACATACATTAGAATGTATCACATCCAATTAGTTATTCGTTTTCGTTCCTTTCTTCTTGAAAGGTCTCTTGGTCATTTATTTGACCAATCCGATAGTGCTACAAGATTGTATCATTCACGTGAGTTATCTTAGTTTCTCTTTTGTTATTGTTTGTTTGAGTTTGTTTATTATTTATTTCAAGCAAATAGAAATCATTCTATATGAATGTATTTGCATAGAAAATTCCATTCTTCGATATAGACAAGCAAGAATTAAAATATTTATTAAAATATATCCATATCTAAAACTTGATACAGAAATGTTCTTGCTAATCGAAGGCATATAACAAACATTCTTCAAGGCATAAATTTAAATCACTAGACTATTGAAGATTCATAGAATCTTGTACAATCGCAGCGATGGTTGTACTATTTCCAATCTTCAATATCATCTCGTTCTCCACGAGTTCCTTCCTATCCTTCAATAGCTGCACATCAAAATTATGTGAGCACAAGATCCGGTAACCATTACCAAATCAAGGATAGAGGTGATTAAATTTATCTCAATAACAAACATACCTATGACGCTTCTCGGGCGCCTACGTTCAATCATCCCATTTTCAAGGTCTTCCTTGTACTTGGGGCAATTTGGTCGGATGTGTCCTTTTTCACCGCAGTGAAAGCACTCCGTGTTGGGAGTTGGAGATTTGAAAGATTTCCCCCTTGAGGCACTCCATGAGTACCTCCTACTCCCTTGCTCTTGATTGACGTATCTTTGGTAAATTTGCCTTTTACCTTTGTTGATCTTTTTGCTCCTCTCATGGACGGCTAGGACGTGATTGTCCTGACCCTTGCCCATGTCAACTTCAGCCGTTTTGAGAGCGTTGTGAAGCTCCTCAAGACTCACCCCTTTTTCACGCACATGATAGTGCATCACAAAGTCCTTGAAGGACGGGGCTAGAGAGCCAAGAATCAGATCTTCGGCAATGTCCTCGGGCATTGGAGAAGAGAGCTTTGATAATTTCTCAAGGTATCCTTGCATCGTGAGAAAATGCATGGATACCGATGTTCCCTCCGCCATATGGCACCTTGTGAGTGCGATGGTGGTCTTATAGCGCTCCTTTCGGGCACTATCCATGAACATCTTGGTTAGAGCCTCCGTGGTCTTCTTGGGTTTTGAATCCAAGTATTTCGCTTGAAGCGAGTCACCCATGGATGCTAGTATAAGACCGTGAATATGGTTCTCTTGGTCTTCCCACTTGGCTATCGCCCCTTTCTCTTTATCGGTTGCCTTCTCATTTATTTTTGGGATTTCACCATCCAAAATATGAGATAGTTTTTCAAACCTCAACACGATATTGAGATTGAGTTGCCATTTCATGAAGTTTGAGCCATCATTTTGCAAAGGGTTCTTTTCGATCATAGATCGCACAATTGGTTGGATATTTGACATTTCTACAAAATAAATTATATAGGTTTTAATGACAATTTTATGTTTTAATACATACATACATATATATATCGAATATGATGTAAATACTGCAATTAAAATTTTGCCCGTAAATGCAGTAATCCAAGATCCCATCAATTGTAATATAGACTAGCTAAGGGCTATCGAATACATTACAACATCAAGGTAAGAAAATATTTTCTAATCACAACCTTTTTGAATTTTAGCAACATTTAGCATCTTCAAACTTTTGTGACTCTTGTCGTTTTAATTATGAGGGAATGCGACCTATCCTCGTAAGAAAAACTTTTTCCCAAAACCGAGCGAGGGCTCTAGGTAATGTTAAGAAAACTTATTTTCATTTGATACGAGATACGTTTATCTATTGTATTCACAACTAAACATACTTGGGGTTCACTAGGGTGAAACACACCTCATATATTTAATTGTGGCACAACAACAGACAACCTTTATATCTCCCACTATTCCCAAAGATAGAGGGAGCTATCTCCCGCTAAGGGCGAGCAGAGTATCCCTCGATCAATGGCTGCTAGTGGATGAAATAAGAAGGAAAAATTAATCTTAATTTTTGTTGGACAATTTCATTTATCAACATGTGATTTTGAATTTTAGTTTATCATGCATATTAAAATTTATACACATCCTAACATTCACCATTCATCACATGCATAGCAGAAATTATAAAAACAGAAATTAAACATTCACACAATCCACATCGTGTGAGTTTATATGTTCCCTTCGATCCTTGATCCTCGATCCCCGATCCTCGATCCTCGATCGATGCGCTACAGCGGCGACTTCCTCTTGCACCGGAGATGTAGATTTTACAGAAAATAAACATGCTCCTCACATTCGATAAAACCGACTAGTGCAAGTCCTATGTAAAAACCTCTCATATGCAAATGCAATTCTAAAGATAGAAAATAGAGAATATGGCTTTTACATACATAATCCCCTGTATAATAATAATTACATACATTTGTAGTGTCTGATTTGGAACATATAAACTCACAATCCTGCAAAGCAACTCAAGCATCCATGCACGCAATTGCTATAAACTATACAACCTAGTTTATCAAGCATCTAGAATCCCAAACAATTCTTTGAAAAATATTTTGAAATCCATTAAAAACATTTTTCATTCATCCATAGTTCAAAAACTATTTTTGAACCGCTGTCCATCCAATTTCCAATGGAAAGATGAACTGCAGTTTTTCGGTTTTGTTGATTCTCTTACAAAATAATCGTTTATACTTAAAACGAAATTATTGCAAGTTAGACTTATGTCTAAATCATAATTCTAATAATTACATGACATGTTTTAAACATTCAAAACATTTAAAACGAATTATTATAAGGAATTATTTCAACAAACATTTAAAGACCGAAAAACCGGTAAAACGAATTGTTTAAATCGTAGATGGTAAACTAAATTTGTTTACAGCCATGAATCATAAGAAAATTGAACCCATAGCTCTGATACCACTGTGGGATTTCATGTTTAATTATACATATATATTTCTTGAATTTTCATGTATAATAAGGATCAATTTTCAATTTTCTAGAATCTATTGCATGCATCGGTTTGTTTTAACAAACTAGTTTCAAAAACTCTATTAAAACAAACATAAAGGAGCTCCGAAATTCATACCTAGAAGTTCTCTAAAACTTCTCGAAGATTCGGAGACCATTGGGATGCTCCTCGCTGCGCCGGATGCCTCCGAGTATTCACCAAACTCTAAACAAGATCGGAGAGAGAAAAGCTAGTCTCTCAATCTCCAATAGGGTTTAGAATCCAATTACTAACCCATCTTTAGTTCCCTTGAGAAGATGATCTCTAGAACTAAAACTAAACTTAAGAATTACTGGAATTTCGTGGAGAATTATGGAGAGAGAATTTTGCTCAAGAAAATAATGAATTAATTAAGGAGGTAATGAGATAACCTTGTATTTATAGGTTATCTCCAAATTACCTATTCATGTGCAACCTCTTGCCCATGATCCCATGCAAAATTCCATCTAACCATCCATTATTTATTAATAAATAATATTAACCACGAATTAAATCAATTATGAACCAATTCCATGCATGATCTAATTAATTCTTAAATTAATTCTGCAGAAAACCGTCTGGACCGGTTGACCGTTACTGTTCATCGGTCGACCGACACTGTTCATCATGGACCGGGTACTGTTCATCGGTCGACCGGGTACTGTTCATCGGTTGACCCAGTACTATTCATCGGTTGACTTTTGCACAGTACTGCAGACTGGTCAAATTTTGGTTTAACCCGTACAAAATTTGACATTTCGGGATTAGTAGTAAATTCACAACTTATGTAACATATTATCCTATGTAATGTCAACTCATTACACCCCATAATATTTACATCACATATGAATTTAATTTAGATTCTAATTATGTTATTAATCACAACATAATCTTGATTTTGCTTGTTCACCCCATGTGTCATATTTTCTACATGAAACCCGACACATCCTTATGAACTCAAAATCCCCATTTCTTGTTTCCCAGTTTTGTGGTGTGACCTATGGGAGGATCTAGACTAAGTTGGCAGTGATATTAAGAGCTTAATATCACAAGCTATAAGCGGTATCTAGCTACACATTATAGCTCCCAATTAGTTAGATGTCTTAATTCCACTCGAACCAAAACCCGATCCATTTAGTGATGGAGTGCACCACTTGTGTCCGTCCCTTGCCTCATGATATTAAGAATACACACAAAGTAGTATTGTGTCACCTTTGTATTTAGTATTCATTTCTTGATCTCTTTAAGCTAGTTATAAATATGTGACTTAACTCAAATCACATTGTGCACATTATAACTTTGCTTTATCAAGGGGCCCACTAATATCATCACTCAATTAAGAGGGGCAATGATAATCTTTTGACTAACTATCTTCTCCAACAAAAGTTGTACTTAACCAACTAATGCCTTTACACTACACTCATCGATAGCTCAAGACACTAGTCTAATTAAGAACTCCTTAAGCGATCGGATATAAGTCTCATATCAAAGGACCAAAGACACAGTAAAATATTAATGACACAGAAACACATTTCTATAATATTTTACTTATTAGGTCTATTCAATATACAAAAGTAATATTTTCCTCTTTTGCATACCCGTGTCGTCACTCACTTGTAGAGCTACAATGATCTATGACCAACACGACAATCTTAACTCGGTAATTAATGTTCCATGTTAATTACCATGATTGCGAATATCTTTTGTTTTATGCAAACCAATATCTTTCAGAGCTCTACGGTTAAGGACCAAGAGCCTCTTCCTTAACACTTCTAAAAGACGAATAACATAAACAAGGAACAAAATGATTTCTCATTCAATTCATAATAATATGGCATTTAAAAGTAAAACTTTTAGAACACATTCCCTTCAGTACCATGTACATATCCTCCTCCAAGTTCCTGTTTAACGCCATTTTGATATCCATCTTTCATATTCCACAATTGTGAAATGCGATAATAGTGAGCATAATCCGAATAGATTTTAATATGACAACTTCTCAAAAATTTCATCAAAGTCAATTTCTTGAATTTGAGTATAACTTTTGCTACAAGCCTTGATTTGTAGGTTGTCAAGTTACTATCCATGTTTATCTTCCTCCTAAAAGCTCATTCATACCAAATGATATTTTCTCTTGAGGAAGGTAGATCAATTTCCATACTTGATTACTATACATGGATTCTACTTCGGATTCTATGGCTTTTAACCATAGTTTGGAGTCTTTTCTTTTCATTGCTTCTTGGAAGGTCGAGGGATCTTTGGTGTCTAGTACCATGATCTCATGAAGTCCACATACTTATTGGGTTTCTTCCTTTCCCTCATTGACCTTCTTAGTTCTTTTGGTTCTTCTCGTGTCTCTCGAACTTCTTCCACAATTTCTTGAGGAATAGGTTCATGTTCGACTCTCGAACGCACACTAGGTGAGGATGATTGAGATTCTCTCACAACTTCTTGTAAGGATCTCTCGCTCATGCTCCCACTAACCAAATTAATTTCGGTTAGGCGTTCATGATTTTGAATGCAACATTTACATCATGATCTTGTAGAGTATCTTGAGTTTCCTCAAACTCAACTCTACTCCCACTACTTTTCTCTCTTTTCCAGAATTTCCAGAAAAAACTATATCTCTCTCTACAATCTTTCGATTGGAGGTGATACACTAAAAGTAGTATCCTCTTATCATACGAGGACAACCTATAAAGAAGAACTTATCCTCTTTTGGTTGAAGCTTGGTCGACATCAATTTCTTGATATATACCTCAAAATCCCAAATCTTGAGAAAGTCGAGCTTAGGTGTCTTTCAACTCCATAGCTCACAAGACATTTTCTCCACGGATTTGGATGGAACATTATTTAGTAAGTTTGTCATTATTTGTAGTGCATAATTCCAAAAGTAAACAAGCAATTTGGATTGACTTATTATTGATTGAACCATGTCGAGCAATATCATGTTCCTACTTTAGGAATGAGTCAAATTAGGTATCCTAAGCACTCACCCCTACGAACCTTTCAAAGAGACTCGATATTCTTGTTGAGTCGATTCACTACTTCATCCTCGAATTCCTTGAACTTGTCAAAGAATTCATTTTTGCTTCCCATTAGACAAATATAGCCATAATGACTATAGTTGTCCGTGAACAAAATGAAGTACCTTAAACCGTCTCTTGCACTTGTACTCATCATACCACATACATTAGAATGTATCATATCCAATTAGTCATTCGTTTTCGTTCATTTCTTCTTGAAAGGTCTCTTGGTCATTTATTTGACCAATCCGATAGTGCTACAAGATTGTATCATTCACGTGAGTTATCTTAGTTCCTTGTTGTTATTGTTTGTTTGAGTTTGTTTATTATTTATTTCAAGCAAATAGAAATCATTCTATGTGAATGTATTTGCATAGAAAAATTTCATTCTTCGATATAGACAAGCAAGAATTAGAAATATATATTAAGTTATCCATATCCAAAACATGATACAGAATAGTTCTTGTTAATCGAAGGTACACAACAAACATTCTTCAAAGCATAAATTTAAATCACTAGACTATTGAAGTTCCATAGAATCTTGTACAATCGCAGCGATGCTTGTACTATTTCCAATCTTCAATATCATCTCGTTCTCCACGAGTTCCTTCCTATCCTTCAATAGCTACACATCAAAATTGTGTGAGCACAAGATCCGTTAACCATTACCAAATCAAGGCTAGAGGTGATTAAATTTATCTCAATAACAAACATACCTATGCCGTTTCTTGGGCGCCTACGTTCAATCATCCCATTTTCAAGGTCTTCCTTGTATTTGGGGCAATTAGGTCGGATGTGTCCCTTTTCACCGCAGTGAAAGCACTCCGTGTTGGGAGTTGGATATTTGAAAGATTTCTCCCTTGAGGCACTCCCATGAGCACCTCCTACTCCCTTGCTCTTGATTGACGTATCTTTGGTAAATTTGCCTTCACCTTTGTTGATCTTTTTGCTCCTCTCATGGACGGCTAGGACGTTATTGTCCCGACCCTTGCCCATGTCAACTTCAGCAGTTTTGAGAGCGTTGTGCAGCTCCTCAAGACTCACCCCTTTTTCACGCACATGATAGTGCATCACAAAGTCCTTGAAGGACGGGGCTAGAGAGCCAAGAATCAAATCTTCAGTAATGTCCTCGGGCATTGGTGAAGAGAGCTTTGCCAACTTCTCAAGGTATCCTTGCATCGTGAGAAAATACATGGACACCGATGTTCCCTCCGCCATGTGGTACCTTGTGAGTGCGATGGTGGTCTTATAGCGCTCCTTTCGGGCACCATCCATGAACATCTTTGTTAAAGCCTCCATGGTCTTCTTGGGTTTTGAATCCAAGTATTTCGCTTGAAGCGAGTCACCCATGGATGCCAACATTAGACCGTGAACTTGGTTCTCTTGGTCTTCCCACTTGGCAATTGCCTCTTTCTCATTATCGGTTGTCTTCTCATTCAATTTTGGGATTTCAACATCCAAAATATGAGATAGTTTTTCAAACCTCAACACGATATTAAGATTGAGTTGCCATTTGATGAAGTTTGAGCCATCATTTTGCAAAGCATTCTTTTCGATCATAGATCGCATAATAGGTTGGATATTAGACATTTCTACAAAATAAATTATACAGGATTTTAATGTCAATTTTATGTTTTAAAATACATATATATAAATGTAAATACTGCAAATAAAATTTTGCCCGTAAATGCAGTAATCCAAGATCCCATCAATTGTAATATAGACTAGCTAAGGGCCATCGAATACATTACAATATCAAGGTAAGAAAAACTCTTTCTAATCACAACATTTTTGAATTTTAGCAATATTAGCATCTTCAAACTCTTGTGATTCTTGTCGTTTTAATTATGAGGGAATGCGACCTATCCTCGTAAGAAAATCTTTTTTCCCAAAACCGAGCGATGACTCTAGGTGATGTTAAGAAAACTTATTTTCATTTGATACGAGATACGTTTATCCATTGTATTCACAACTAAACATACTTGGGGTTCACTAGGGTGAAACGCAATTCATACATTCAATCGTGGCACAACAACAGACAACCATTATATCTCCCACTATTCCCAAAGATGGAGGGAGCTATCTCCCGCTAAGGGCGAGCAGAGTATCCCTCGATCAATGGTTGCTAGTGGATGAAATAAGAAGGAAATTATTCTTAATTTTTGTTGGACAATTTCATATATTTACATGTGATTTGGAATTTTAGGTTATCATGCATATTAACATTCATACACATCCTAAAATTCAACACATTCATCACATGCATAGCAGAAATTAAAAAAAACAGAAATTAAACATTCACACAATCCACATCGTGTGAGTTTATATGTTCCCTTCGATCCTTGATCCTCGATCCTCGATCGTTGCGCTACAACGGCGACTTCCTCTTGCACCGGAGATGTAGATTTTACAGAAAATAAACATGCTCCTCACATTCGATAAAAAACCGACTAGTGCAAGTCCTATGTAAAACCTCTCATATGCATATGCAATTATCTAAAAGATGGAAATAGAGAATTTGTCTTTTACATACATAAGCCCCTGTATTATAACAATTATAACATTCATAGGCACTGATTTGGAACATATAAACTCACAATTCCTGCAAAAACAACTCGAGCATCCATGCACGCAATATCGCTATAAACTATCCACCCTAGTTTATCAAGCATCTAGAATCCCAAACAATTCTTTGAAAAAAAAATTAAATCCATTAAAAACGTTTTTCATGCATCCATAGTTCAAAAAATAATTATGAACCGCTGTCCATCCTCTTTCCAATGGAAAGATGAACCACAGTTTTTCGGTTTTGTTGATTCTCTTACAAAATAATCGTTTATACTTAAACGAAATTATTGCAAGTTAGATAAATGTCTAAATCTTAATTCTAATAATTACATGGCATCTTTTAAACACTTAAAACATTCAGAACGAATTATTAGGGAGAATTACATCAACAAACATCCATAGACCGAAAAACCGGTAAATCGAATTGTTTAAATCCTAGATGGTAAACTAAATTCGTTTACAGCCATAAATCGTGAGAAAATTGAACCCTAAGCTCTGATACCACTGTAGGATTTCATGTTTAATTATACATATATATTTTTCAAATTTTCATGTATAATAAGGATCTATTACAATTTTCTTCGATTTTTTTCATGCATGTATCGGTTTGTTTTAACAACTAGTTTCAAAACTTTATTAAAACAAATATGGGCTCCGAAATTCATTCCTAGAAGTTCTCAAAAACTTTTTGAAGATTCGGAGACGTTGAGGATGCTTGTTGCTGCGCCGGATGCCTCTGAGATTTCACCAAACTCTAAACAAGATTGGAGAGAGAAGAGCTAGCCTCTCAATCTCCAATAAGGTTTAGAATCTAATTTCTAACCCCTCTTTAGTTCCCTTGAGAAGATGATCTCTTAAAACTAAAACTAAACTTAAGAATTTCGTGGAGAATTATGGAGAGAGTTTTTGCATGAGAAAACAATGAATGAAAATTAAGGAGGTAATGAGATAAACTTGTATTTATAAGTTCTCTCCAAATTACCTATTCATGTGCAACCTCTTGCCCATGATTTCATGCAAAATTCCATCTAACCATCCATTATTTAATAATAAATAATATTAGCCATGAATTAAATCAATTATGGACTAATTCCATGCATGATCTAATTAATTCTTAAATTAATTCTGCTGAAAACCGTCTGGACCGGTCGACCGTTTGGAGGTCTGGTCGACTGCTCGAACCAGGTTTCGTTCGACCGTTCAATAACTAAGTCCATCGTTCGTAACAGGAATTATTCCATCGCTATGTTCGGTTGACCGACCGATTACATTCGGTCGATCGTTCGAACAGATGAAAATTCCCTCTTATCGGTCGAGACATGTCCGGTCGACCGTGCCCGATCGGTCGACCGTTTACTGCTAACTAGTCGACCGTTGGAGCACTATTCTGCAGACTTGTCAAATTTTGGTTTAACCCCTACAAAATTTGACATTTCGGGATTAGTATTAAATTCACAACTTATGTAACATATTATCCTATGCAACGATTAATCATTACACCCCATAATATTTACATCACATATGAATTTAATTTTGATTCTAATTTTGTTATTAATCACAACATAATTTTGATTTTGCTTGTTCACCCCATGTGTCATATTTTCTACATGAAACCCGACACATCTTATGAACTCAAAATCCCCATTTCTTGTTTCCCAGTTTTGTGGTGTGACCTATAGGAGGATCTAAACTAAGTTGGCAGTGATATTAAGAGCTTAATATCACAAGCTATAAGTGGTATCTAGCTACACATTATAGCTCTCAATTAGTTAGATGTCTTAATTCAACTCGAACCAAAACCCGGTCCATTTACTGATGGAGTGCACCACTTGTGTCCGTCCCTTGCCACATGATATTAAGAATACACACAAAGTAGTATTGTGTCATCTTTGCATTAGTATTCATTTCTTGATCTCTTTAAGCTAGTTATAAATATGTGACTTAACTCAAATCATATTGTGCACATTATAACTTGGCTTTATCAAGGGGCTCACTAATATCATCACTCAATTAAGAGGGGCAATGATAATCTTTTGACTAACTATCGTCTCCAACAAAAGTTATACTTAACCAACCAATGCCTTTACACTACACTTATCGATAGCTTAAGACATTAGTCTAATTAAGAACTCCTTAAGCGATCGGATATAAGTCTCATATCAAAGGACCAAGGACACAGTAAAATATTAATGACACAGAAACACATTCCTATAATATTTTACTTGTTAGGTCAATTCGGTATACAAAAGTACTATTTTTCTCTTTTGTGTACCCGTGTTGTCACTCACTTGTAGAACTACAATGATCTATGACCAACACGACAATTTTAACTCGGTAATTAATGTCCCATGTTAATTACCATGATTGCGAATATCTTTTGTTTTATGTAAACCAATATCTTTTAGAGCTCTACGGTTAAGGACCAAGAGTCTCTTCCTTAACACTTCTAAAAGACGAATAACATAAACAATGAACAAAACAATTTCTCATTCAATTCATAATAATTGACATTTAAAAGTAAAACTTTTAGAACACATTCCCTTCAATATATATGCAATGCAATATGTGTGCTACTCTACATTACTTATGATTAAGATTAGGTTGATTAAATCATCAAAACAAAGATTAAGGCCAAAAAGCCAACAATCTCCCATTTTTTGATGATGGCAACCTATATCTTAATACTTGAAAATTTTAGGTGTAAACTATGCATATAAATGCTTCCCCTATGGATGTGCATAGTTTTTGTTCAATTTTAACCAATTTTCAAGTAGCTCCCCTTTAATTATCTGTCCCCCTTTGACGTCCATCAAAAACAAAAATAATTATGACTTTAAGCATAGAATTTGGATGTCTTGTAATGAAGTTGCTCCCCCTAAATTTTGCACTTCATTACACTAATAAAAGATATAACATTTAAGCTCCCCCTATCAATAAGGCTATGTGGAAACTAAGAGTACGATTCAAGTTAAGTTCATTTCAGTTTCTACTCAAGCCTTATCCTAACATCCATTCAAAATTTGACATTTATAATCAATGGATGTGATATATGATTTGTAATGAATAGGGTTAATGATTTGCAATGAATTAAACTTCTAAAGATATGACAATTAAGCATATAGACTAGATTAGAGCTAATTTTTCAGAAAATTCAAAGATTGAAATTTTATACCAAACTTGAATATTGATTAGCTCCAATCTTGACTTGGTGATGCAACTGGATTCGAATTTGACGCTTTGGCTCGTCCGGTCACCACCAATCTCCTTCTCAAGCTTCTACAAGTGTAGATTTAGGTACCCAAACAACTTTGGGTCCTTGAACATTAGCTTTTGGGATCCAAACCATTTTGGTTTTGGGTGCCCACACACCAGAGGAAATAGACTTAACAAATAAATGCTTGTCATTTAAAGTAGTATTAGATACATGGTTTTTCAATTGCACATTGTATCCTAAACCATGTTTAGCTAAGGATTGTCTTTGACTACTTAAAAGCATATCAAGCATTTTTGTTCCTTTTGTGAACATTTCTAGATCTTTCCTTAGTTTCATATTTGAAGCTCTAAGATCTAAATGTTCATCAACAATCGTTGTTTTACTTACACTAGCAAGTGATGAGTCATTTGATTCAAGTCTAGCAACCACCTCATTCTTTTCATTCATGATCAATTCAATTGACATTTGAGATCATTTATAGTTTTTCTAGCATTTTTGTTCTTTTCACAAATGATCTCATATTGTTTAACTAAATCATGAAATGCATTTTGTAGCTCATCATGTGTATATGATTCATCATTAGCATTAGATTTAGAGCTAGCACTAGAATATGATTTACTTGAACATGAATTACTTCTAGTGGAATAAGATTTAGAGGAGTTAGAAGCTACCTCACTTTGTTCATCTTCAATGGCCATAAAGCATGAATGGGCAACCTCTTTTCTACTTTGCAAGGAAGAGGATGATGATGATGGAGATGAAGAGTCATCCCAAGTGGCTTTGTGAGCTTCCTCCTTCCTTTCTTTCCTCTCCCTCTTCTCCTTTTCTCTTCTCCTCTCTCTTCTCTCATTTTTCTTCTCCCTCTCTTTTCTCTTATTTTCACTTTCCTCCTTCTCCTTTTCTTTTTCTCTTTTCTCACTTCTTCTACCTCTTCTTTCATTCTTTTCTCCCTTATCCCTCTTGAGGTATTTGAAGAAGTCTTGGGCAAGGACCTCAATGTCCTCTTCTTCCACTCTCCTTGGCTCAACAAAGTTTGCATGCAATGCCAGCGTGGAGTTTTTCTTGGAAGCTTCCTTCTCCTTTCGATGACTCAATTGAAGCTCATAGGCCATGAGATTTCCAATGAGTTACTCCATCTTCAATTTGGAAAGATCGTGTGATTCTTCAATTGCGACGACCTTGTCTTCCCAATCATTGCTCAATGACCGGAGGAATTTTCGAGTCATTCTCTCCTTCATTTATCCTTCTTCCAAGAATCAAAAGAAAGTTAGTAATATCGGTGAAGCGAGTGTTCATGTCGCTTATGTTCTCAACGATTTGCATAGAAAATATTTCATATTTATGCATGAGGAGACTTATCCTAGTTTCTTTAGTTTTACTATCACCCTCATGATGCATTTGTAATCTATGCCATATTTCATTTGCACTTTGACAACCCCTAATTCTATTGTATTCTCCCTCATTAAGGCCACAATAAAGAATGTTCATGATTTTTGAATTCATTTCAATTTCTTTCATTTGAGCCCTAGATAGAGAATCTAACTCATCTTCATTTGGGGGTATGTATGGATTTTGAATAAATTTTCAATACTTAAGGTCATTTGATATTAAAAAGATTTTCATCCTATTTTTCCAATAATCATAGTTTGATGACCCATTAAGCAAAGGAGGCCTTGTGGTGCATAAACCCTCTATGTGATTAGATGTTGAAGTCATGCTAAAATTACGGTAAAGTAATGAAATTTAGCTAACAAGGCTCTGATACCAAATGTAGGATCGTGTGGGTCGGGTTAATCTAATCACTTTTACGCTAATCTCTAACTAATCAAACAATAAATGCAGTGGAAACAATTTAAAAACTAGTAGGGAAAAGGAACAAGCAAACTACAAATCGACTCGGTGTTTTTATAGAGGTTCGGCACCCCACCCGGGTCGTAGTCCTCTCTTGCAAGCTCCGCTCGACTCCGCGAGCTCCGCCTACGACTTCACTATCCGCTCCAAGTTCTGGGCCGGGAGACAACGCTTTACAACCGTCAAACTCGCGAACAACCCTCGCCGAGCTTGGAATCCTCTTCTCACAATCCGAGAAGGATCACTTCGGGCTTTCACCGAAGTCTATACTCTTTTGACAAACTTTGTAACTGAGTGGGATTCACTCTCTAATTGAGCACACTTTGAGCAGGATGAGTGATTGATCAAGTGTGTGTAGTTTAGGCTTATGGAGTGTAGAAATGGGAGCTTTCAGGATTGAGGTTTCTCTCTAATGTATTGGGACAATTGGAGTTGGAGGGTTGTGTTAACAACAGGTCTTAATCCTCTATTTATAAGCTCTTAAGGTATTCTAGCCGTTGGGGATAGATTTGGTTGGGTTTTGTGTAAGATACACAAAGCAGAAAATCGGTCTGCAAATCTGTCCAGAACCGGTCGACCGTTCACTTGATTTTAAGGAGAACGTTCGAACAAAATAATATTCGGTCGGACAAACGAGCTAGAACCTAACTCTACTTAAGTGGATCGGTCGAACCAAAGTATGGGGCAGTCGATCTTTAAGGGGATTCGGTAGAGACAAAGTTGGATCGGTCGAACGAAGAGTGTGTCGACCGATAGCAGGGATATTATAAGTGTTCAACCGGTCGACCGAAACAAGGTCATCGTTCGACCAGTTACCGAATGTATTTTGGGGTTAAGTTTGTTTTATACGAATACGACCGTTATAGGAATACGACAAAGGTAACGGCCATAATAAAATCCGGGATCGGTCGACCGAAAAGGTAGAACCGGTCGACCGGTAGAGTTCGGTAAAATCACTGTGGAGAGTCTGTTATAAACCGGTTGAACTGAGAACTGGTTCGGTCGACCGTTTCACACAGGAATTTTGGGTTTAGGTTTTAAGTGATTTCCGACTAAGGTTTGGGTGATCTAATGAAGTCCAAATAAGGTGAAAGTTTGTGTGTGACTTCTCTAAGGAACCTAGTGTGTATGTGATATGTTTTTAGCTCTTGTATGCTCAATTTACACATGTTCCTAAGACTCAAAATAAAATCAAGATTACAAGTCTTCATATAGCTTTATTACAAATCTTGACTTGATTTCCTTCCTTTCATGAGTCTTGATCACCTGTAGAGGTTAGCACATGCAATATATATGCAATGCAATATGTGTGCTACTCTACATTACTTATGATTAAGATTAGGTTGATTAAATCATCAAAACAAGGATTAAGGCCAAAAAACCAACAAAAGGACTACATATTCTGCAAAAGCTACAATGTAGCATAACGAGTTTTTTAAAAAACAATACATGATTACTAGGGCTGGCAAATTCGTGTTTAATGTCGTGTTTGATATGAACACGAATTGACACAAATTGTTTTTTCTCAACCTAAACCTGAACATGAATTATAATGAAATGATTGACATGATCACAAAAATTCAATCTTAAACCCGAACACGACCCACATTGACGCATTTTGGGTGAAGGAGATGCTCACCAACGGTGGACGAGTGGTGGTGGGATTAGGATTTGGGACTAAGAAGAGAAGAAGAGGTCGAACCTGAAAGGGAAGGACCGACGACGGGGTTGGCGAGGACGGTGAGAAGAGAGGGCAATGAGGAGACGGCGACGGGGTTGGAGCCTTGGAGTTGGAGGTTCACGAAAGAGGAGATGACTGTTGAAGGAATGTGAATGTGAGTTTTAGGTTAGGATTAGGGTTTTCCAATTTCTAATTGGGTTATTCGGGTGGACCAGAATTACACGAAACACAAAATAATTCTATTTGAACGACCCCAATTACATTTCGTGTCATTCATGTAGATCCGAATTTAACACGAATCCGAAAAAAGTCAACCCCAACACGAAAATTTAGTGTTGGGTTTCAATTTTATGTCATGACTTGATTTGTCAACCCTAACGATTACTTCATTTCTCACTTTATTATATAAAATCTTTCTTGTTGTAAGCGTTAAGATGTCGTTCATATGATGATCTTATATTTCATCACGCAAATGATTCTTCTGAATATTCATTATTCAATTTTTTTTAACAATTATAGTTGTAACCAAAATGTCAAAGTTCATCTCAGGAGTACGGAAACCAAAGGCAACAGAGGATTCTTCTTCTTCTGAATCGTTTTGTGTGCTAGAAAACTATTCCTCCCAAATTATAAAAATCCTTGTAACTATGCATGTCTAAGATCTGAATTTCATTAGCAAATACAACATGCTATAAAGAAGCCTTTCTCATCAGAGTTGTGGATTGAAACTTTAGGTTTAGGTAAGAATTAGAAAAAGAAAAGACGGAACAATAAAAGAAAATTGAACGTGTAATAAGGTTTAGGTAAGTAATAAGGTTTTGGTTTTTATGGTATGGTAATTAATGTCAATTTTTACAATCTCAACCTCTTTGTTTCATACTTTCATGAATGCAAAAAAATTAAATATATGTATATATATATATGTTCTTATTTTATTTTTATGCAATAACCTATGTTTACTAATGATTGTTATTTAAACTTAACGTGCGTTTCTTTTGTTTTGTGTCCTTAAGTTTTAGGGCTAATTTTCTTTATTTAAATTATCAGTGCCCCTCGATGTGAACAACGAAAAACAAATCGACGCCTTAGCTACTTTAATTGATATTTTGGCCAGCTAGGGTACACTTTGTATGTATACCAAAATGAGATTTTCCTTCTCTATCAATGCAAAGCACCTTCATTCGTTTGTTTCCTAACACGTACCATGTAAGTATTTTATCTTATTACCACGACAAAACTCATATTATGCTACTGCCACTGTGAAAAATTGTAGTCTCAATTTTCCTAAGGAACTACTATTCGTCGGTAGAAAATAACTTAAATAGCCCAACAATTACCATTTTGTCATTCACAATTCATTTAATACTCATTTCGTCCCGTGTCTTAAAATAAGATTTTTACCTCAGTTTTCCTCACATTCCCAGTACCAACACCACGAAAATGTCTGACGAATTGTCTGGATCTGGTGAGGTAAGTGTGACCGAATTTTTTTCCGTCTGTCTAAGCTGCCTCATCCAAGGATGGGACGTCTGGTAGGGACGCCTCCTCCTTGGCGGGGGTGACTTAGCCAGACGCCCCTACCTTGGAGGTGGTGGCTAAGCCAAATCAGAGACACATTTATAACTTCAGAGAGTACACGAGGAGGACGAAATCTGAAGACAGGAATCCCGCTCAGCAGTTTCTCAGTCAGGTAGTGCAGTATAAATACTTACATTGGATTATGGCGAATGAAGAAACTAATGTCATCACTCACGTATTTTTGGCACATACCCTTTCGTAATCTGCATGGATTCGATGTACAAGATGAATAAGTATAAGATGCATTTGCTTGAGATGGTTGTGGTTACTCCAACAAACATGAATTTCCTTGTCAGCTAAGCGATTTTGAAGGATGAGATCGAGTCTAGTTACCGGTGGGTGTTGGAGAGGTTGCGAGATATGTTATTGGATATTGTTAGCCCGACTGCAATAATAACGGACCGGGAGTTGGGTTTGATGCGACCAGTGTCAGAGGTTTTTCCTCAGTCTGGTCATTTACTTTGCACCTGACATATCAACAAAGACGTGTACAACTACGCATACCACGTATTCGGCAAGAACAAGCAGTTTGAAGAGAGTTTTAGGCGTGGAAAGTGGAGGAGGGTATTGCTTTCTGATTCACAGACGGATTATGATAGAGCAGTCTGTAATCTGAAAGATTTTTTCCATTCCTGGCCAGTCCTCACGGAGTATCTGGAAGGCACGTTGTTAGTGCATAAAGAAAAGTTTATGTTGAATTGGACGAACAAAGTTTTTCATTTCGGCAACACTACGAACTGTAGGGTGGAAAATGTTTATTCGGCTATGAAAGAGTGGATTACTACATCGGTTGCATCTCTAAACACTCTTTTCGACCGTGTGAACTCGGAAATTGAAATGCAGCTGACGAATATTCAGAACTTTCTTGAAGATTCAAGACGTCGAAATTTGATAAACTATATAGGTCCTTTGTGTCATCATATAAATGGTTGAGTTTCACATCACTGTTTGTCATTATTGACTCAGGAGTTGAAGAGAATGCATGACTTAAGCAATCAAGTTGAATATCCCTACGGGTGTGCTTTTCTAACATCACATGAGAGTCTTTGTGCATGTACCATGCACGATTGTATTAAGTCAAATGATGTAATTTATATAGAGCACATTTATCCATTCTGGAAAACACTTGTGATTGGAGAAGGAGTTCAGATGTCAGAGTTAGTGGATTAGTGAACACAAGGCGTAGAGCATTTTCTGAAGCTTGTTGATGAGATTTCGGGGAGGGACCCTGCAGTAATTCGTAGTTTCTCTCGTATTTTATACAAACAGTTACACCCTGACCAGTCGAACTATCAAGAACCCGCACAAAATACGAAGGTAAGAGGTCGACCAAGGGGAAAGTCGACACACCGGGACCCAAGTTCCTTTGAGTATGCTGAGCGAGGTAGTGGTCGATCTTCCAGTAGTGGGAGCAGGGAGCAGGGGTCGATCTTCCAATTCGTCTCGATCGTCCGTGACCACGGGCGCAGGATCTGGTATGACGATATGTTTGTTGTAACTATTATTACTTAGTTGTTTGTTGTTATTAATATATATACTAAATTGCTATTTTCCATCTTATACTGTCCAGACGGATTGACGTGGATAACTTCCCATATGTTGATAGACTGTCAGGAATCATTTTACCATTTCTAGAGAGGTGGAATGACGTACGTGCTGATAGCAACTTTGGATTTCGATGTGTTGCCGATGTCTTCCTTGGTGGTCAAGACAATTGGTTGTATGCCCGTCGTGTGATTTCTAATGAGATAGGTGTGCATCCTATTTATGAGAACGTCTATTACGGCAGTGTGGTACAGGCTCGTCAATGAATTGATTGGGGCGGTGGACCTTGTGGCGAGGATCATTATATGGAGGTTTGGTCCGACTTGTTCCCGATTGCAAAATTTTACAAGTGTGCAGTTATGTATTTCTCAGTGGGAACAGATGGTTCGTTGTACCCATGTCTTACTGTGCTACCTTGGGAGAGTCTGTCTGCCATGACGAGGTCAGTCAGAGAGTTGGTCACTACTTATTTAGGGGGTTACAGACATTTTATTCGTTTGGAATTAGCTGAGAATTTTCCAGTACTTCCTATAATGACCCTGTGGTATCAAATGCGAGATGAAAGTGTTGCTGGATGGGAGACAGAGTACGACAGTAGAAGAGTGTATTGAGACCGGTTACGTAGTACATTTTGATTGTAATTTGTAATGCATTTGTAATGTATAATATATCGTGTATTTGTACTTATATCATGTTGTTTTTTAACAGATTTTAAATTTAAATTACATTACATATACCAAATGTGATAAATAAATAATAAAAGTACAACAGATAAACAAATAAGGAGAAAATATGTCGTCAGAAATAAATAATAAGAGTACAACAAATAAGCAAATACCAACAAATGTAGTAACAGTTCAACATATAATAAAATAAAGAAGTGGTCAGCCAACTACAACTCATCATCTGAATCCTATTCTGAGATGCCCAATTGACTGTTCCACTCCTCAATGAGGTCATCCCAATATGTACATGCAGCTCTCGTCTCCTCGTTCGGCGTCCGGTCCCTGTGTTGCAAGAACGGCTGCGTAAACCGTATCACCCTACTCATCCACTGTATGTAACATTAAAATTAGCGTACATTAACAATAAAAGAAAAATATACATTACAATTAAAATTTAAATTAGATAAACTTACCGCATCACCACATGTTCTATCCAGTGGTCTCTCCGGTCTCGGAATGGTACCGCGAACGATAACTGGATGTGAGCACCTACCGAACCACTGCAAATAATCTGCATCACAAGTGGAGGGGTCACGACTACGCCTCAGATCATCCAGATGAAGTCGTCCTACTCTCGGAAATGTCCTCCAAACCGATTCCGCGCTCGAAGCGTTGTGCCTGACGTCGTACGTCGTCGCAATCGCAGACCGTACTGCATGCTCTGGTGTCGGGATGTCAACCGGAATCACCTGAATGTACCCTAACTGACACAAGACACGATCAGGTAAATAAGGCTTTGTCATGTCCCGATAATGAATAACACCCATAAATGTAGTCCTCGGCACAGCTACAGAGGTTGAGGACCATATGGCAACTACTTCATCTAAACGTTTATATGTTAATAATAATAAACTTGAAATTTAAATAAACGTGAATGATATATAAATTTTATACCTGCAATGCAGTCATCTGATATAGCGGTCTACGAATGGAAATGAGTCACCCCTCGCTCTTATCCTCGGTCCGGACAGCCCACGTATGCGAATGAGGATGGTCATCCTCAATGATCTTCCTCTCCCAATGCGTGCGGAAAGCAAGAAAATACTGGTATATCCAAGCCTGCAGCAGCGTAAGACAACCCGTAATGCCAGAACAATCAGCACGGCTCGCTATCCTCAATTGGCGATACAGATATGCCAAGGTCGCCGACCTCCATGAGTACTGACCAATGATATCTGGGTCCCTCGCCTTCAATAGGTCGCGTGGTCTGACTCTGCAACCGCTCTTGTCGACATACAAGACGCAGCCTAGCAGTAAGAAGAGGTAGGCAGTCATCTGCATATTCTCAGTCCGTGGTGGTCGTCCCCGTCTGCAACAGTCGTCCACAGCGTCGATGCTAACACCACCGTCACTCCATAATGAGTTGTCTTGCCCAAGACCATCGAGATTGACCTTGAGCAACTCTGATACATACATCTTCATCTCAGACGTCGGTGTCTGAGCACTGACCATACGACCCTCAACAGGAATGCGCAGAATCTTTTTTCCGGGCAAGAGATGATCGAGACGTCATGCAACATGATCGTTATCTCTCTGAAAGGCTTGTGGAAAGTGTTGGTGTCAGCCTGCTACCGCTCCACGAAGGCCGAAATCAACGACATGTTAAGGCAGGAGAACATGATGTGCGACAAGTGACCCAATCCACTATCACTAATGGTCGCTGTCATATCATCAGTCATCACTGAACGCTAAGCCTGCAATGTCGTATAAGCTTTGTGCCAATTATGGCACTTAGAAACCTTCTGATCCTCGCCCTCCCAAATACGTCTAGCGATTTGTCCTCCGAAACTCGGAATGACGCTGCCATTTAGAGGACCACCGAACATCATACCCGTCACGATCCAAGAATCATCCTCAACCATCTTCTTCTTCTGAGCTCGGGCGTGTGCAGTGCACGAACTCGAATCACCGGTCACAAACTGGCCTCCTCGACCCTTCCTAATGACCCACTCAGCCGAAGGACTACAATGTCACCCCCGTCCTCGACCATACTGCTGTCTCGCATCCTCCTGCGGCTCCAAGTCATACCGACCCCCATCGTCACTCTCATCGTGACTCCCCACCTCATCTGAATCATCCTCGTCGTCGAAAGAATCCTTAAGTGTCTGACGACGACGTAAAGTATCTCTCTCTCCTAACTGAAGCAAAAATACCCCATCTACGTGGCTGACGGGGACCTAACTCATCTGCTAAACTATGTACAACACGTAAGAGAATTGATTTTCCTTTTCCTCCACGGTAACCTGATGACTATTAATTCAATTTTAGAAATAAAAATTCGTTAATGGATTTACAAATTGATCATGAAACTAATTATAATAATTAATCAATTTAACTAATTACTAAACTAATTTAACTAATTACTAAACTAATTTAACTAATTATTAACTTAATAATCAATTTATTTAGCATTTATCACAAATTATAATCAATTTAAATTTAAAAGCAATTTTGAAAAAAATGGTGTGGGCGTCTGACGGAGCCGCCTCCCCCAAGGGAGGGGCGGCTCTGGTTGGCGCCCGCCCGTTGCGTCGGGCGTCTCCCCCGATTTTATTTTATTTTAAATATATAAAAACTAAACAATGCATTTTACGAGACCGGGACGTCCACTGACTCTTTTCCGAGCCTCCGAGACATGCTTTTGGGTGAATATGAGTGTAATATGAAGAGAGAGTGATGTTAGGAGAGTGAAAATGAAGAGTTATATAAGTATAAATGACAGAATGGTAAAATGGTAATTGGTTGTGGCGATTTAAGTCGTTTTCCAACGATGAATAACAATTCGATTTTCTACTCAAAAGGTAATTTTTTTAATTTTCTTACATTTACTCTTTCTTGAATACGTTGTTACACCGTAGAAGTGTGAATGCAATTTTTTTTATGACTTAGACGACACCCACCTACTTCAAGACAAATATACTTTGAATCTAAACATTGAGAAGTAAATATTTTGAAACCTATACAGTCATTGACCCGTGATTCGTGAACAACAACATTGAAAGGGTATGAACGCAAATAACTTCTATTTCTTAGATTACCAAAAGAAAATAACTCAAGGACACGACCAAAAAAACAAAAGCGCTCAAGAATTAAATTTAATTAAATGCCCTCTTGTTCTCTTGTGTTTTCTCTCTCTCCCTCACCAAAAAAAGAAGTTCCGATACCAAATCACAACCAAACCCCACCATTCCATATTTCCATTTCCATGGAAGAAGTGATGAAGAAACTGGCTCTATGGCACACCAAGACCTTCCGCCCCATCCCGACCCACGACCACCTCGAGCCCATCATGGCCTCCCTCGGCTTCGTCCCCCTCAACGCCCCTGACGCCTGGCGTGAGTACGCCTTCAGCGCCGCCGGGACGGCGCACTCCCGCGCCAAGGAGATGCCCACTCCGAGGCTGCCCGCGGGCAGGATCGACGGGCTTCACTTGGTCACCTACAGGGCCTTTCTGGATGCCGTTGGGTTCTTTATTGGACCACAGAGGGTCGCCGATCACTTCCATGTCAGGTTCGTCGGGGTTTGGTTTTGTTTTTTGTTTTTTTTGGGGTTTGGTTTGGTCTTCGTTCATGTGGTCGTGTTGGGAGTTTGCCCCTCGGGTTCAGGGGTTTTACGGGATTGCCACTCCTCGGTCTTTTTCACTGTCCGGTCATTAGAATATGTCGGGGGTTCTTTTTGTTTTTGCCGTTTAATATTGTTGCTTGACTGACAGTTTTTAAAAAAAAAATAACAACCGTACTAGTTTTGGTCTAGGGTTGTGAATGTTAGAGAAAATATTAACTTATACAAAACGCTAATTGGTTTTTGTTGGAGTTCACGATAAACAACGTGCTTGTAGAAGTATTTATATTAGTGGGAGCGAGTCGCGTAACAATAACAATTAGATTACGGCAATTTCATTTTTTCTTCTTCTTCTCCCTAGTTCTTGAAGACCTTTGGCATTCTAAATTTTAAAATTTAAATTGCTTTGGATTGTCCCTACAAATTCCGAATTCACGAAGTAAGTATTTTTCGTCTAGACCGAAAAATACCAACTTTATCGAAAATTGACTGGTTTTATATAATAATAATAATAATAATAATAATAATAATTTTGGGGTGTGGCGTTTGTGGAAATGCAACGTGGAATGGTGATGCGCGGGGTGGTGGCCATGTTTGGTCGTGGGAGCCCGAAACGGTCCAACGACGCGTTGGCTTTCCTTGTGGATGTGGATGTCGTTTTTCGGTTTGCTGTTGGGCAATGCGGGAAATGATGGGACCTGCTTTTCCCGAGAAGTTACGGTGCTGCCACTGCTTTTTTTCCCATTCTCTCTTTTTAACACTATAAATAATGTTATATTATTATTATTATTATTTTATTTTATAACTGGGTAGTTTGTTATATTATTATTATTGTTAGTGGTTGTTGATCGTAATTCCTTCAGTTTGAGGACTATTCTTGTTAATGGTGTGGGCTGTGTTTTTGCTTTTGGCAGACGTAGGAACCAAGAAATTGTTTTTGTATAATAATTATTTGTCCTCCACAACAATGATGTGCGAGAAATAGAAGTTGGACGTGTTGAGTTATATGCAGAAAATTGGTTTTTCTATTTGTTCAGTAATGGCATGTGTTGGCTGTTAAGGGAAAGTTGGAGAGAAATCGTTTTCCTTTAATTTGTATTGAAATTTAAAGATCTTCTTTTGTCTTATTCCACAACTACTTTTTAATTCAAATGTTTTCTTTATTTTGTTAAAATGGAAGGAAAATATTTTGGAAAACTTTCTGAAACTTGTTTCATGTTTTCTTTCTTTTCTTCCAAAGCTTTTTGAAGAAAAACTTATTTTTGAAAGCAAGATCTCTAAACTCCATCCTTAATATCAAAGTTAATACATTTTATGAAAATTAAAGAGAAAAACGATAACATGCAACAAAAGGGAAAAAGCTTTGCTGATGCTATACATCAAAATAGGTTGAATTATTGGAAGGATCAAGGATTAAAATATGGATAAATGCCACCTCCCTTATGAATTAGGCAGCTGCTTTAAAAAATAAATCACAAAATTCCGAAGTTATATGTTCCCAAACTTTTAGTAAATTACACTTCTCCAACAAGCCTACTATAGTAGGAACAAGTTGACTGTAGATCCCTTCATCTGGTAACCCTCACCTTCCCCTTTATTTATGATGATTTATAGTTGCACTCTTCATGTTTCAACTTCGGTTGAAAGATGGCATCACTTAAGTCATATAGTTGTTGGCTTGTTCCCTTGTGGTCCATGGTTTGCTTCCATTTCTTGCGCATAAAATTGGGCATGGGATAGTTGAATGGGAAAACAATTGTAGGTGTAGGAGTCTAGTGCAAGGCTAACTAGGGGACTGACATATATTTTCATTTATTAAGCCAATTAATAGGATAAATAAGGGTATTACTGGTGTTCTACACTTGAGTATTCTATTCTTTGAAATAAAGGAGTTTGAGTTCTAGTCTTTCAATTGGAAACTCTAATAGTCTTATGTGCTTAGAAATGTATATTTAATTAAGTTTTGTCAATTTGTGAGGTGAAACGTAACTATTTTGTCAAGAAAATGTGAATTTAATGGTTTTATGTCATTCAATAAATTTTGGTTTGAATAATCAAAACAGTTTAAAGGGGTAATTGTTAAAAAAATGTCAGTTTGTTAGTCATTCTCCAAACTAAAATGCCACAAACCTATCACACTACCACACCCGTGCACCACCTTCGACTCCCAAGGAACTAACTCCACCATCTCTGACTTCCAACCTACTTCTTGGGATTTAGTTGTTGACTGCCATCAACTTCTCTGGCTAGGCCACAATAGGTCATACGATTCACGATCATTAGTTTGGGGTTGTGTTTTATGATACTTAGAGAAAAAGAAATTGCTAGTTAATTAGGGTAGCAACCGACCGAATTTAGTTCAACTCCTATGTATTCTTCCTTCCTTGAGTTGGAGGATGAAAGGAAATAATTAGGAAAACTGTAGGATAAATCGTTCTATAAATAATTTTAAGCCTTCGAATTGGAGGATGGACAAAAAAATATCGATTTCAACTCTGAAATATGAACTTGTTGAGTTTGTAATTCTCGTGTGCAATGATTTATAATTTCAGATATGGTCTTTTATCTTATGATGCAATAATGAATCATATGCAATAAACTCTTTCTAGATATACTTTTAATTGTCAATAATAATAAGGAATATCTCTATCATTTTTTCGCTTTTCATTATTCTTTTATTGAAAGAAGAAGATATATCATCTCTATTTAGTAGGCTAGTTTGACACAGTAGGCTAGTTTGACAAGTCAATTAGATGTCTGAAAAAAGTTAATATGACACAGGTAACACCCCAATTTACTCCCGTATTGTCTAAGTAGATAGTGTTGGCAAGACTATTTGTTAGCAAGCATTGCGCAGGTACATTTTCTTGGTGTTCTGGTGTCAGAATAACAACAACAAATGAAATTCAAAGTAATAGCACATGATCTTTAGAAAACAAGGGGAAATCATTCCAAATGTTCCCAAAAGCCAAAAAGCAGTAAATCTTCGACTCTATTGGAGTTGGACAAGGTTGAGATCTGACTCTGAGATCCTTGAATTCAATCTGATGCAAAATTTTCTTTTGCACCTTAAGGGGTCGAGGCATGTGATTTGTAGCAGTAGTTTTGGGTCTGTATGAGTTCAGATGTCACTTGACCTTGAGAGTTTTGGGTCTGTATGAGTTCAGATGTCGCTTTCCTTCAAAATATTTGTCAGAGATCTCCTTCGAATTTTAGGGAGGTGATTCATGTCTAAAGGTGAACTTGCTTTAGCTGATTAGTTTGTAATAGCACTTCTTCAGTTCTATTATCTTTTCAATCTCACAACATAAGCTATCTTTGGGTTTTGAAGTTATGACCTGCTAAATGCTGTTCTGCATAAACTCATAAAACACGCATTTTGCATCCTTCACTAATGTTTGCAATGTTTTTATTTGCCAGAGGTATGCCTCTTCATCGTGTACATGATCGGATATTTGACAAGGTGTTCCGGCCCATGAACCATGAGCGTCGTGTAGGAGAGGACGAAGGAATGTTCGTCTTCCGAGAAGGGACACTGGACCAGACAATGTCATCATCCTGCCATAGCAACACTGGAGCCACCAGCAGCACCACCAACAACGTCAATACCAGCACCAACTCGCTCTGTTTAGTACCTCTAAAAGACATCATTGTTTTGCAAGATATAGCAGTCTAAGTAACCTGTTTCTCCATGGTCTATAACAGGCATAAACTGAGGGTAGATTTCATCTCGCGACGAATTTTGGTTCTTCCCTTGTAGACTTGCCAAAGCTAACATGTGCTGACTTGGTTATATATAGTTAAGATCTGAGGTTTTGAAAGTTTTTGGTTTATCTGCTTATTCTTTCTGCATAATATCGAGTGAAAAAAATTGCTTGTAGTTTATTGATGGCTTGAAGTGATTCAGGTTGTTAAATTGATCAAATTATTGGTTTAATGGGACCAGAATGGAGGCATTTTGCATTATTTTTGTTCTTTTCTACGTGAGATTCATTTGGTTCTCGACGCAAGATGAGCAATACGGCTTGGAATGGGAAAATAGTTTCTTCTGAATGGGATGGAAACAGTTGGGAAGTCGCTCTCTGGAATTTGATTGCTGAAATCGACTTCTCTGTTTCAGTTCTAAAATTGTTGCATCATACAAAATTATTTATTTCATCAATAAGTTTTTTCATATTATTGTTCCGTTGATATAATGATTTCGATATATGATACTTCTTTTAAATAAAGGTGTGGCCTAATAAGCTTGTATGGATATGAATAGTTAAATGGGCATTTACTTTTAGCATTTGGAATTAATTGATACAGATATTTGTTCTTTTGCAATAGGAAATTTTGCCTTTGGTAGAAGTTATCTTTGAGGGAGTTTCTACTTTGCAATTTTTTACTACATTGTAGAGTAATGTCCAAATTGTCGTTACAGCAGGCAGCAACTACCGAGTCAACAAACTAGTTTGTATTGTATATGTAAATGTCAGTTTCACATCTTTATCTCAATTTGCCTTTCAAGACGTGGTCTTTACCTGCCGGTGTTTCATGGATCTGAAAATGGTTTGAAAAAGGAGTTATTTGTTTGGTTGCACTTGTAAATGGTTGATATCCAGGGGTGTAACTGGAGCGGGTATTATTCGTTTATCTGCTCCATTTAATAAGCAGGTACGTGTATGGTTTTTGTACTTGTTTAAAAAATTATACTCATTTACCCATACTTGTTTAATAAATGGGGCGGGTACAAGTATACTCATACCCGTTTACCCATTTAATTAGTATATAAATTAATATAATTATAGTTAAAATAATAAAAAGTGGGTTTTTTGTTAGCAAAATTGACTGTTTCGAGGTTTGTTTGTGAGAAAATTAGTGATTTCTCATCGTTGTGGCTTAATTCCTAATGTCAAAAATAGTAAATTTAACATCTTTTTGGCTTAAATACTTCTCATCCGATGATTATATTCTTTCAAGTTGCGTTTTGTTAGCAAAAGTACTCATTTTGTTAGCAAAAATTATACCTGTAATACCCGTTTATTAAACGAGTAAATAAACGGGTATGAGACAGATACAGGTACAACAATATTTAAACGGGTATATAACCTGTACTCATTTAGTTAGACATGTATGGGGCGGGTATGATCATACCCACCCCATACACGCCACGTTTACACCCCTATTGATATTGCAGTTATGCACCTGAGTTTTTGATATTTACTTAAGCGTGCTTATGAACTTATAAAATGAGTGTGTACACCTCTTAACACATGGGTCTTACTTTCGGTTGGAATTTTTTTATTTTTATATCAAAATAATTGAATATTTTGCATATGAAACGAACTAAGAATAATATAGTCTGCATAGTTCCTTTAGTATTGCTTAAATTGGAATTAAAATGAAATTAACCAAAATTAATTTCTTTTCAATATCAACGCCGTTTCAACTTTCAAATAATCCGTCTATTTTATTTTTTGACAAAAAAAAATTTAATTTTTTCCTCAAACATCTCCATACACAGATATGTTCACAACCACACCACCATCTTCCACTCCTCCAGGGCCGGAGGAGGTCGAGGTTGTTGCGGAGGTAGATGGAGGTGGAGTAGGTGGTCAGGTTTCGATCCGGGAAGAAGGTAGGCGAGGGAGGTTGGGTGGGGTTAGAGAAGAAGAGGATGGGGTGACAGTAACATCCCGAAACAGAGGAAATTTAAAAATTTATAATGAAGACAATGGAACTCAATAATCAAAGACGGGACTGTTACTTCTCATAAAACAAATAGCGGTGCACCAAATTACATCAGAGTTTGTCAAAAACGATACATGATTACTACAGAACAACAAGGAAGATAAATGTAATCATGTCGACCTCAATGGTCCGAGTAGAGGATCCGACTCCAAAATGCGCGTGCCCGCCGATCACCACCCAACTGGACCTACTGTGGTCCTGAAAAATATATAACAACAATGCCTGAGTTTCCAGAAGGAAACCCCGTATGCCAACTCACCTATATGCATGCATTACACAGTGAATCTATCATACTAGTAGCATGTCATGGCATCGACAGAAAGAAAAACAGTTCCCCCGAAGGGTAAAACAGAACATCAGTCCGACAGTCAACATCGAGTCTCCCGAGGAGACCTACTACAGGCACATGCAGTCTTACAACACGCGGCATCGCACCCACCACACGCGACTACACTACTCAAGGGTTCGGCAGGGAGCCTCTGTCACGCCTGCGGGCCGATAGAATACAGATCTGCAAATCTCTGTAGTCGGAGCCACTGGGGACCAACGGGGCCGTCGCCCGGAAGGTATAACAACATCATCTCGATAGGTGCCCAGTCGAGGAATCAACATAGCCGGAATAACCTCGGCCCAACAATCATCATCGCCGGCACAACCTCGGCGGCATCACCGGCACAACATCGGTGGTCCATCACAAACGTCCGGCACAACATCGGACAGGTCCAGACCAAAGTCTGCCAAGTCATCAGGCTCCACGAGCCGCAAACACCAATCATGCTGTTATAAAAGCAGGGCAGCGACCTCCATAGCCCGTACGCCGGTAGTCACCTCACCCAACGCCAGTTGCGTGTCCGCACAAACATCAAACATTGGGATCCGCGATCCCTCAGGCCTGCTATACTACAAAGTGTCCAATCAATCCATCATCTTAGTCACGGTCCATACTTGGAGGTGACGCGTCCCGAACACCCACACCTTTCCACACGGCGGTCCCAGGGCAGACACGTGGAACACGCCCACCGTCACCTCCCGGCTCACGCACAAGGCGAGGACACAGGTTTTCGTGGACAAAGTTGGCATTCAAAAAGGGAACCAGGAATTCTGTCCTGGGCCCAAACGGTCGACCGGAAGAGGTGATTCGGTCGACCGGTTCCAGAAAGGAATCGGTCGACCGTACGCCTAACACGGTCTACTGCTGCGCTCAAAACACAATCCCCAACGGTCGAACAAAGGTCTAAAATCGGTCAATCGAATGAGGTCAAGATCCGGAGTCTGGTCAACGTCAAAATCCACACTAACGGTCGACCGACTCAGGGGTCCCGGTCGACCGAAAACTAATAGGGTCAACCTAGTATTCTACGTTATAAAACGGTTGAACGCAAGCATACAACGGTCGAACAAGCATACATAATAAATCGGTACACTTAAGTTCCGGTCGAACGTCCCCAAGGAACCGGTCGACCGAAACACAACATGCACTCCCAACTCATCAGCAAAATGCACTACCGGTCGACCGTCACGAGGCATCGTTCGACCGGTGAAGGTTCAAGTCGGGAAAAAACACAACATCGGTCGACCGCCCGAAGGGATCCGGTCGACCGTTGGTCGTCTTCAACCTCGCGCCAGCCGAGGATTTACGAAGAAACTCGCCGCCGGAGAGGTCTCCGACCTTTCCCAGCTGACCAACACCTCCCCCACACTTGGGGCGCAAGCAAACCACACTAATGAGTCGACATACCTTTTACCCGCGAGAAGTCGATGGTGCCGGAGCTCCTACGCCTCGCCTCCGGTAGACCTCGAGCACGCACCGCGCCTCCTCTGGACGTCCGACCTCTTCCTGCGCGTCGTCCTCGCCTCCTCTGATCGCCACCTCAGCTGGATGAAGGAGAAGAAGAAGGAAATGGAGAGAATGAGAGAGAGAGAAGAAAACACGTTATAAACCCAACACAACTCTCCCCGCTACAGTGCCCTACACACTCAACCCATCACCCTCCACCAGGACAACAGTGCAAGCCCCTCCTCTTCCCCAAGCAATCTCCTGTTCACGACCCTTCCCCATGCAAAACACCCCCTTAATCCATGATTAACCCTAAACCGGGTTAGGGTTCTAACAGTGACTGTGCGGATGGGATGACTGAAAGGATTATGTTCTAAAAGTTTACTTTTATATGTCAATTATTATGAATTTGATGTGCAAGCATTTTGTTCCTTGATTAATGTATTCGTCTTTTAGAAGTGTTAAGAAAGTTCTAAAAGATAATGATTTACGAAAATCAAAAGTTATTCACAATCATGGTAATTGACATAGAACATTAATTACCAAGATAAGATCGTCGTGTTAGTTAAAGAGTATTGTAGCTCTACAAATATTTAATGACATGTGTATATAAAAGAGGAAAGTTGTTACTTTTATATATTGGATAGACCTACAAAATGAAATATTATGAAATTGTGTTTAAGTGTCATTAATGTTTCAATTGTGTCTTGAATCCTAAGATATGAGACTTATATATTTTCACATAAGAAATATTTAATTTAATTGGTGTCAAAAACTATTATTGAGTATAGTGATAATGCAATAGTTGGTTGAACATAACTTATGCTGGAAAAGATAGTCAAAAGATTATCATTGCCCTATTAGCTTGAGTGATGATATTAGTGCGCCCATTGTTAAATCAGAATTATAATGTGCACAATGTGACTTGGGTTAAGTTACATATTTATAATTAGCTTTAGAAATCAAGAAATGAATATATGATACAAAAGCGACACATTTCTACTTTTTATATATTCTTACATCACTAAATGGTTCATGTTTAATTCGAGTGAACAAGACATCTATGCTAATTGGGTAACTATAATGTGTATCTAGATACCGCTTATAGTTTGTGATGTTAAGTGTTTAATATCATTGCCAATATAGCTTAGATCCTCCTATAGGTCACACCATAAAAGTGGGAAACAAGAAGAATAATTTTGTGTTCATATGATGTATCGGGTTTCATGTGAAATGGAATACATGTGGTGAATCGACAAAATCAATATGTCGTTAAAATGACATAATTAGAATCATGAATAAACTCATATGCGATGTATGTAATATGGGGTGTAATAGTTTGACATTGCTACATTATATATGAGTTTGCTAAAAACCCGAAGGATCAAATTTTGTTGGATGTAAATCTAAAATTTGACAATGGCAAAATCGGGGTCAAAATGGTAGACCTTTTGGGATCGGTCGACCGGTTTCTTCAGAAAGGCCGACCGGACAATGATCGGATACGCGGGTGGTCGACTGAAACTATCAGGACGTGTCATGATAATAGGATTGGTCAACCGGGCGTAGTACACGGTCGATCGAAAATCTCCACGAGATATCTTGGTGATAAAACGGTAGACCGGTATAGGGACACAGTCGACCAAAATGTATGAGGAGAAATTTTGGTGAGTAAACGGTCTCGACCGGAGTGAGACGTGGTTCGATTGAATTTTCCAGGGACTTTTTCTCATAAATATTCAGTCGACCGTCTAGCCCACGGTCCCACCGAACCTAAAAAATCTTAACCGTTCGGTCGACCGATTGATGATTTCGGTCGATCGTTCGACATGACTCTGTCTAGAATTATTAAGAGATTAGTGTTGATCATGTGGGTTGGATTTATTACAATTATGGTCAAACGATTTTGTGGATGATTGTGTCAATTTGTGATTGGTTTTAGGGAGAGAAAAACAAAGGATCATGTGTTAGCGGTTAACCCGTGATATGGGTGTTGGGAGAGTCTATAAATAGGTTTCATCTCTATATTTGTTTATGTTAATTAAAATTATTCTCTCTCCCTAACCTCCCCACTAAACCATCTGAATTTCTCTTAATAACCTCCCCACTATTATGGGTTAGTTGTTAGCCCATGAAAAAAAATTAAACAAGACATTTTACTAGATTCGAGTAATCTGGGGCGTCTGTTGGTTCTTTTCCTGACCCCCGAGACAATATTTCTGATGATATGAGAGTAATATGAAGAGAGAGTGGTGTTAGGAGAGTGAAATGAAGAGTTATATAAGTAGAAATGGTAGAAGGGTAAAATAGTAATTCACACAGACAATTTAAGTATTTTTTCCGACGATGAGTTGTTCAGTTTTTAAATCACTATTATTTAATGATAAAATACTTGTCTTGCGGTCTTGCCAATATACGTGGATACTTTAGATTGGTCTATAAAAATCATATAGATTCGACCTACAAATAATTTATCATGCAACATTTGTGTCCTACAAAATACATGAAGCCACATGTGCAAAAATCTCCGACAATACAAGAAGGAATAAAATCACAAAGGGTAAATAGAAGGGTTGTTTTCTTGGGTGCAGTTGCAAAAGCCTGATATTTGAGTTATACACTTGAGTTTTTGGTATTTATCAGGGTGCACCTGTGAACTGACAAAATTAGTGTGGTACAAAATACTGTCTTGTCAATATACGTGGAAACTTTAGATTGGTTGGATCTATTAAATCCATATAGATTCGACCTACAAAATAATTTCCCATGCCAACATTATTCTAGAATAATTTACTTACCGCATGAAGCGGCATGTGCCAAAATTTACGACAATATAATTATGAATAAAATGAGGTAGCTAAAAAGAAGGGTTATTTGCTTGAGTGCACTTGTAGGAGCTTGATATTGAAGTTATGCACTTGAGTTTTTTGTTTTCACTTGGGTGCACTTGTGAATTTACAAAATTAGTGTGGTACACCTCTACACAAGTGGGTCTCACTTTCGTTTGGAGCTTCTTATTAGTATAATAAAATAACTGAAATGTTATTCGTCGTCGGAAAACTACTTAAATTGTTCTAACGAATTACCATTTTGTCATTCTCCCATTTCTGCTCATATATCTCGACATTTCACCCTCCTATCACTCATCTCTCTTCAGCTTCCTCTCATAATCATAAAACATAATACTTCGGAGGTCAGTAAATGAGCCAACGGACGCCCCGGTGTACTCGAATCTGGTAAAATGCCCAAGGTAGTTTTTTTGTATTTGGTAACTGGGGAAGAATTTTTTGGATCTTGAAATTGTTGGATTTGATTCTTTTGAATATTCATCACTTGCAAAAAAAACTCATTGTAATCCAACACGTATAATTACCAATTAACCCCAAAAACTTGGAACGAATCCTGAAATAATTTGAGATAACACACTGTCTAATTTTAAAAAAAAATTATTAAAAAAATAGGGAGCGTCCGTCGGAACCCCCCACCATGGGGGGTGGCGTCTTAGACAAACCCACACACCTGACCTAATTTTTTTGCTGGACTTACTTTACCGAATCCAGGCATTTTGCCAGACATTTTCATGGTGTGGGTACTGGGAAAATGAGAAAAACGTAGGCAGAAACCTTATTTTAAGAGATGAGATGAAATTAGTAGTAAATGAATTGTGAAAGGCAAAAAAGTAATTGTTAGGACGATTTAAGTAGTTTTTCGACAATGAATAGTAGTTCCCTTAAAATAATTATATATTTCACATATGAAACAAACTTAGAATATTATTTTATGCTTACTTCCTTTAGCTTTGGTTAAATTGAAATTATATGAAATTAACCAAAATCAATCTCTTTTCAATATCGACATTGTTTCAACTTTCAAAAAATACTTCTAATTTTTTTGTTTTGTTTTGACGAAAACCGTTTTAATTTTTTCCTCAATGTCTCCATATACAAACACGTTCCCAACCACACCAACATCTCCCCCCCCCCCCTTCAGGGCCAGAGGAGGTCAACATTGTAACGGAGCTAGATGGAGGTGGAGTAGACGGTCGGAAAGGAGGTAGGCAAGGGAGGTTGGGTGGGGCTAGAGAAGAAGAGGACAGGGAGGAGGTCGGGGTGGCTGTGCAGATGGGATGGCGTAGTGGTGGAGATGAATGTGATGATGAAGAGGGGAGAGACAGTGGAGGTGAGGAGAAGATGGTTTGGGTACAAGGGATTGGAGACGGTGTCGGTGGCAAGGTCGTCGACAGTGATGGAGACATTGAATTAAGAGTTGAATTGGAGCTTTGGATATTAGGGTTTTGGATTTTTGTGGGTTTGTTTGTGTGAGTTTAGGGAGAGTGGATGGGGAAGGTGAAGATGGACCAAGCAAGTCAATTGAATAAAATTCTTGTTTAACTTGGTAAGAAATTCGCTTGTTTTCTTGATTTGGAGTTAAACAAAAAACATGAAATTTAATTGTAAAAATTATTTTGAATTTGTTTTCTTGCTATTATTGGGAGTGAGCTAAAATTTGATTGATTTCATTGTAGTTCCAATTTAAACAAAGTTGAAGGATCTAACTAGAATATTCTCTCAATAGGGATCATATGCAAAATATTCAATTATTTTAATATAAAACAAATGAAGCTCGAACCGAAAATGACTCATGTATTTACAGGTGTACAAATTAATTTTATAAGTTCACAAGTGCCCCTAAGTAAATACCAAAAACTCAAGTGCATAGCTTCAACATCAACTTTTCCATGTGCACCTAAGCAAATGTCCTATTTTACTCTTTCTAATATCAAACCTAATATCAAATTAAACCCAAAAATATACCCAAGAAAACTCAAATTTCACATAAAAACATTCTGACATTTACTCTCTTTTTTCCATGCCACATCTTTCCGTCTACATACACGTGTAATCCAAGGGCCAATAGCCAAAGAAGGATTTGAACACAGATAGCTAATCATATGATTGAAAGTAGTTGCTTAGTTATCAAGTAAATCTCGTCTGCAAAAGGATCATGAGTGCATCAATTTTATGCATGCAGTCGTACAACGAGATCACGTCATACATGATTTCTTGGTAGGGTAAGCTAAAGCCCTCCCTAAATCAAAATGAGATCTCCAGCTTTCTCCTCTAAGATATCATATGCAAAGCACGCATAATTACTTTTTGAGATTAATTCGAGTGCACTCTCATGGGCATTTTATACTCTGATTTTGATTCTTCTGGGATTCTTGATATCAATGGTTTTTATTTTTGTACGACTGTGTGAAAATTACAAAATTCAATCATTTTTATGTATTGTCATATTACCATCAAACTTTAATATAAATTTTATGAGTTTGTGATGACACTACTACAGAAAAAGGCATATACGTCGGATATAAGCACTCTCAGATCCGACGTCTATGCGTGCGTCGTCTATACATTGACGTCGGACATCCAATATCCGACGTCTATTCCTAAGGAATAGACGTCGGCTTCCGCATACAATCGATATCTATTCTTTAAGAATAAATGTCGGCCTTTATATCTAACCGACGTCTATTAGTTAGGTATAGACGTCGGTGAACTAACAGACGATGTCTATTCTTAAAGAATATACGTCGGATTATAAATAATGCCGACGATTATTCTTTTCTTCAGAGGAATAGACGTCAGCTAGTATTATATCCAACGTCTATTCCTAAACCTGGACAAAAAAATAGCATCCTGCAAACCTATTTTTAGTCATCGTATTCGTGTACATACAACCTACACCAAATTCGTTCACAGATGCTCACACTTTCATCAACATGTACGTACAAGCACAAACACATATTTGCCAACTTGCACAAACACAAACATACAACCATACATGCACAAGCACAAACATACAAGCATACACAATTGACATTCAACACACTTGCAATTAATTCATTCTAAAATTAAGGCGATTATATTAAGACATAAATTGTAGGTTTGTAATACAAGTGCACTTGTTAACTAAATTACAAAAAATGTTAGTGACAGGAGAACCTCTTAGTTCGTCAACATGTTTCTGATAAAATAGCGGGCTCATCAGTCGCGAGTTTCATCGAGCTCCTGTTGCGAGAAGTGATCACTACTTTTTGGAAAGACCTATCAAAAAAATACAAGTGTGAATGTTAATAACTAAATATTGAAACTACAACTATACAATTGATTAACGATCTACATTACCTCTACGTCTTGAGTTGCTAATTCGAGGATTTCCTCCATGTATCTCATCACGTAGTAACCACATTCAGTATTTCCAACCTACTTCCGATAGTACAAACATAGAAATTCGCTAAATTTATGTTCCTAACTTAATTAACAAAAAATGGAGAGAACGTACTCTCATTCCATAACATGTTATTCTTGCTTTTGTGGTTGTTCTCCTGTCATCCAAAGCTCTGTAAACCTTAATTGCACTGAGTAGCACAAGTTAAAATTTCATTCAATAATACTAATAAAAATCCATGAATTACTTTTCCCACGACTAAAACAAACTTACAAATTTAGAAGTTTCTTTATTGAGTCCTTTGGTTTATTCGACCCCAACGAATCAAACCAATATGCCGAATTAGTTGCGGGGCATACAACGACAAGCATCCAATGAGTCATGTTATATATATAATTAAAAGCTTATTACAAAATAAATTTCCACTTTGAATTACAAAGTTTACCTCTCATGATAAGGGAGCAGATAATATCTTTTGTCTTCTTCTTTAAAGAATGTCACAAGCTGACCCGATTTATCGTCATTCCCGTATATATATGTAGATGGATTGATAAATCCAAATACTTGATCATCGGGAAATACTGACCTTCTGGCGTCATAAAGATGTGTACAAGTATAAAAATTATACTTTATTACAATTTCGATAAAATTATTCAATACTTTTCATTGTATACAAAAATCACTTACTTCACTTTCACGTCGATAATCATGATACAAAACGAATCCATCCCCAAGAACTGCATGATATCCTCTTTGGTGGCGTACAAAGCTGGAGGCAACCCTTTATCCCCCTCCAACTCCCAGGTACTTAAGGATTGTGCTTCCCTACCTACCATACATTGATACAATATTTTGCACCTACTTGGAAGCGAATTAATGTTGATCGGAGATTGGTTGTTTGACCCTTTTTTCTCCGGGGGCTTGACACCTTACATATATATACAACCGTTAAAATACAATTGTTAACAAATTTGAAGTTTAAAGTCTTTCAAAGTTAAACTATACCTCATGTTTGTCGTTTAGCTCTACTAAATAACTAGGTCACCACACGAACCCACCGATAGCATCGCCAAGAGTAACAATCTCTTCTTCCGGAAATGGCACAAAAACACCAACATCTAAGCAACTCTCAACTGCAACCTTCACTTCTCCGTCTCCTACCTCTGTGAAGTGGTGTCTGGAGATGTTATAAACTATCCCATGTCCCACCAATCTACGATCAGGGTCTTCGACACATAAAGCACATCTAGATCCATCCGCGAACTTTTCAAACGAGGGACCGCCAACGAGGGCCAATTCTCGAGAATGAGACACGAAATCATATTGTCGATCGGGGTGGAACACTGGCGGCATTGGAGGAGTAGTCGCCGAGGAAGAACTGGTCTTACGACAGGTAGGAGAAGTGGGCAAATCACGGTCCAATCTCTCCAAAACAAGTTGCAATGTATTCTTCAAATCTGCGATCTTTTGCTTACATTTGGTATGACCAGTCGACGAAGTAGATCGTTGAGTATTTCCATAATATTGTCGAAGTCCAACTCTACTCCCTACACCCCGCACACGACCGCGGTGTTCGTCGTTTCCCAATGCCTCGCATAGAATATCATTCCGACCATCGGAAGCAAATTCTCCTTGAGATTCTCTCAACTTTAGAGAGTCCTAAGTTTAAAACAATATTTACTAACAATTGAAAAATATAAAATTAATGATTCTGAATTAATAACATGTATATAACTGATGCAACTTACTATCTTCAAGCCGATCGTTTGCGACTCGTCTGTGATGTACTCCCCTCTGGAGTTTACTCTCGCTCTCTTCCAAGAATCACAACGAGCTACGGGAGAAGGAGGAGATAGGTTACTAGCTTGCTCCTCACTCATACCGGAGTCAATTGCCTCTTGTTTCTTCAGAGTAATTTTATCAGCCATCATTTGTGCTTCTAACTTTTGGTACCCCGCTCGAGACAAGAACTCCACTTTTATTATCAGCCCACTTGCATCTAAATACAGGTACTTTGAATTTAACAAAGTCTAGCTCCCATATGTCTTCAATTACACCGTTAAGACATGTCAACGTATACAGGATTCTTGTTTTTAGAACTAGACACATGCAAATACTCTGCTATTAAGGTGACGACACTGTTCTGAACAACACTTTTCGCATCTTCACAAACTGTGTAGAAATATTTTCCATTGATATCATAACCACTGTAACTTATAACAACAGAATGCGGACCGTAGGCCAACCATTGTATTGTCTCAGAAACATCACGCTTGTAAGCCAGATTTTTGAACCAAGAGATGAAATTTTTATTGTGACTATTAATTACTTGTTGATCACTTCACAAAGGATTTCTTTCCTTTAGAAACTTCATGTGTTCATTTAGGTAAGGTTGAACTTCATTCGAATTGCACAACACATAAAAATATGTTGTCATTAAGTCCTTGCCATTTGGATTTAACATTTTCATCCCACGTGTCCCTTTACCATCGGCACGTTTATCATGACGATTTTTCGGAAGTCTAACAGTTTTGGTGTTTGCTAGGTTTCCAGTGCAAAACTCGATAACCTCCTCAGCTATATATCCTTCAACAATACTAGCATCTGGTCTTTGACGATTTTTGCAATAACCTTTCAACACTTTCATATAACGCTCGAAAGGATACATCCACCTTAAAAAACTGGTCTACACAATTTAACTTCTCTAACCAAATGAATAACTAGATGAATCATAATGTCGAAAAAAGCATGGGGAAAAACATCTCCAAGTGACATAATGTCACCACAATTTCATTCTGTAACTTATCTAACTACACGGGATCAACCACTTTACTGCAAATCTTATTGAAAAAGGAACACAACTTTATTATTGCATGTCTAACATCTTTCGGTAATATGGATCTCAGTGCTACAGGTAACAACTGCTGCATTAAAGTGTGACAGTCGTGAGACTTCATCCCCACAAGTTTCAAATCTTTCATAACAACAAGACTACTGATATTTGAAGAATAACCTTGTGGAACCCTTACATCGTGCAAACACTGACAGAGAATTTTTTTCTCCTTTCTAGACAATGTATAACTAGCTGGAGGTAAGTAATTCTGATCTCCTTTCTTCTCTGGTGCCAAAATTGCTCGTATACCAATATCAACAAGATCAAGTCTTGCATTGTATCCATCTTTGGTTTTACCAGGTATGTTCAACAGAGTGCCAACAAGACTATCACAAACGTTTTTCTCTACGTGCATCACATCAATACAATGTCTAACTTCTAAAGTTTTCCAGTAAGTGAAGGGAATGTGTTCTAAAAGTTTTACTTTTAAATGTCAGTTATTATGAATTGAATGAGAAATCATTTTGTTCCTTGTTTATGTTATTCGTCTTTTAGAAGAGTTAAGAAAGAGACTTTTGGTCCTTAACCGTAGAGCTCTAAAAGATATTGGTTTACATAAAACAAAAAAATATTCACAATCATGGTAATTAACATGGGACATTAATTATCGAGTTAAGATTGTCGTGTTGGTCATAGATCATTGCAGCTCTACAAGTGAGTGGCAACACGGGTACACAAAAGAGGAAAATATTACTTTTGTATACTGAATAGACCTAATAAGTAAAACATTATAGAATTGTGTTTTCTGTGTCATTAATGTTTTACTGTGCCTTTGGTCCTTTGATATGAGACTTATATCGGATCACTTAAGAATTGCTTAATTAGACTAGTGTCTTGAGCTATCGATGAGAGTAGTGTAAAGGCATTGGTTGGTTAAGTATGACTTTTGTTGGAGAAGATAGTTAGTCAAAAGATTATCATTGCCCCTCTTAATTGAGTGATGATATTAGTGGCCCTTTGATAGAGCAAAGTTATAATGTGCACAATGCGATTTGAGTTAAGTCACATATTTATAACTAGCTTAAAGAGATCAAGAAATGAATACTAATACAAAGATGACACAATACTACTTTGTGTGTGTTCTTAATATCATGAGGCAAGGGACGGACACAAGTGGTGCACTCCATCACTAAATGGATCGGGTTTTGGTTCAAGTGGAATTAAGACATCTAACTAATTGGGAGCTATAATGTGTAGCTAGATACCGCTTATAGCTTGTGATATTAAGCTCTTAATATCACTGTCAACTTAGTTTAGATCCTCCCATAGGTCACACCACAAAACCAGGAAACAAGAAGCTTGATTTTTGGTTCATATGATGTGTCGGGTTTCTTATAGAAAATATGACATATGTGGTGAACAAGTAAAATCAATTATGTTGTAATATATATAACATAATTAGAATCATGATAAATTCATATGAGATGCATAAATTATGGGGTGCAATAATTTATTGTTGCATAGGATAATATATTGCATAAGTTGTGAATTTGCTAAAACCCCCAAAAGTTCAAATTTTGTTGGAAATAAATCCAAAATTTGAAAAGGAAAAATCGGGTAAAAGTTTGGTAATCCGTTATGGTTCGGTAGACCGAAGGTTCTGTGGATCGGTCAACCGAACCTGGAACGGAAAGTCATAGTTGATTGACCGAACTTGACCAAAGTGCCTGGAATTCTGGATCGGTATTCCGAACCAGAAACGGTCGACCGAACAATGTCCAGTTCTGATATTTTCGGTTAACCGAAAGGCATTCGGTTATAGACAAGAATTCGTCTGATCGGTTAAGGAGAATTTTTCTCCTTAAGAATCGGTCATCCATCTAGTACTCGGTAAAACAATCGTGACATATTCGGTTAAACGAGTGTGACTCGGTAAACCGAACCGCGATCGATTTTCTGCCTTTGATAATTAAGAGATTAATTTGATCAATGGTTGGATTAGCTCCAAACTTGGTCAAACGTTTTGTGGATGCATGTAATGCATTGTGGAATTAGTTTGTGAGAGAAAATGTCAAGAAAACATGGCTTAAGAATAGCCATGATTGAGATTAAGATTGGAGCCTATAAATAGGTCCTTATTCTCCATAATTAAAATATAAGTTTTGCTAATTCTTTTCTCTCCTAATTCACCACAAAAGGCCACGAAAATTCTCTTAAATTCTAACTCTTTGGAAGGAGAAATCTCAGAGATTAAGGAAGGGTTTGTAGCTAGATTCTAAGCTAGTTTGGAGATTGATTGACTATCTCCTTTCTCTCCAACCTTGTTTAGGGTTTCGGTGAACACTCGGAGGCATCCAGCGCAACGAGAAGCGACGATCGTCTTCCTCAACGTCTCTAGAACATCAAGAAGTTTTAAAGAACTTCTAGGTATGAATTTCAGAGTCCCTTGTGTTTGTTTTAATAAGTTTTTTGAAACAAGTTATTAAAACAAACTGATGCATGCATGAAATAAATCGTAGAAAATTGTAATTGATCCTTATTATGCATAAAATTTTGAAACATATATATGCACAATTAAACATGAAATCCTACAGAAAGGGAGATCAAAAAATATGGATCTTTTTTTCCAACTACTTTTGTCGTTTGATCGTTTGTACGGTTTTCCAAATTCACATTCAATGTTCATTACACGTTCGTACACCTTTTCGACGTTGATTTCAACTGGCAGATTCTGAAACTCCTGTTTTCCATTAAATGTCTTCTTCAACCTACGATAAGGATGGGAGTTTGGCAAAAATCTCTGATGACCAAGATAGACAGTCTTAGAGTCATTAACTAGTTGCAAAGAACATGTATTTTCTTCGCAAATTGGACAAGCTTTATGACCTTTGACTGAATATCCAGACAGATTACCATAAACTGGAAAGTCATTAATCGTGCAAAATATCATTGCCCGCATTACAAACGACTCCTAACGATAAGAATCAAAAATTGACTCTCTGTCATCCCACAATCTCTTTAGGTCATCAATTAAAGGTCTTAAATACACATCGATGTCGTTTCCACGTTGTTTCATACAAAAAAATCATTAAGGACAACATGATATATTTGTGTTTCATGCATAACCACGGAGGCAGATTGTCAATTACTAGCAGAACGGGCCAAGAGCTGTGAATGTTACTCGAACTACCGAAAGGATTCATTCCGTCAGTACAGAGTCCAAGTCGTACTTTCCTGGATTCTTCACCAAACACAGGAAAGTCGAATTTTTTTTTCCACTGAGGTGAATCTGCAGGGTGATGTAGCAATTGATCATTTGGTTTTCTCATGATCAGCATGCCATGTCATGTTCTTGGAATCCTCCTTACCCGCAAACAAACGTTTAAGCCTTGGTATTATCGGAAGATAGCACAAAATCTTAGCAGGAGGTCCTTTGAGTTTCATCTCATCAGCCTCTTCATTGTGGTTTCGTCCACTACGTTTCATTTTGTATCATGAAACATTATACCTGGGACAGGAATGTATGTTTCAAACTCACCCCTATACAATATACAATCGTTCGGGCATGCGTGTATCTTCCTATATTCCATTCTCATAGGACACAACACTTTCTTAGCATCATAAGTTCTATCTGGCAACTCATTATCATCTGGAAGCATCTCTTTCAATAACTTCAACATTGATGTGAAACTCACATCGGACCAACCATTTCCAGCTTTTAAATTGTACAACTTCAACAATGCTGACAATCTAGTGAATTTGGTACAATTCTTATACAACGGCTTTTCATTTTCACTCAACAAATTACCAAATAAATCGGGGTTGGACGAAAACTTTTCAGTCATATCCTGAACCATTTCCTCTAAGTGATCTTCCACACTAACGTCTTCTCCATCATTCTTGGAATAACTAAATGATTCATTTTCGCCATGACATATCCACCGTCTGTAATTTGGGTCGAAACCTTTCTCAAACAAATGATCTTTCATTTTCCGAAAAGTCAGCACTGACATATTATGACACTTATTGCACGGACAATACGCCATGTCGCTTTCTTTCATTTTCTTGGAATGTTTTTTGGCAATCTCTAAGAACATATTCACTCCGTTCTCATACTCATCACTCAATTTGTTTGAAACAATCCACCCTCGATCCATTTCAATCTAAACATTAACAAAAATGATAGTTATTATTGGAGAAAATAAGTAAAATTTCAATTTAAAAGAATGTGTTCGTAGATGAGAAGATTCAGAGACATTAAGATGAGAAAAGAATGACTCAGAGGAGAGGAGATGAAGTCCTTAATCTAGCGTGGGAATAAGGAAGGTTAGAAACCTAACTACGCAATCAAGGCCAAAACAAGCCTAAAGTCCACTATGGGTCCTTAGTAATAGACGACGTCTAACTTCGAGGTCCCACCGAGGATCACTAGTCTGTAGGAAATCAAGAACCCGGAGGTTCCTAATATCTCAGGGAGACTAGATGGGCAACGACGTTCAGTCCGAAACGGTCTTAAACACCCCACTAATCTGTAGGAAATCAAGAACCCAGAGGTTCCTAAAATCTCAGGGGACTAGATGGGCAACGACATTCAGGCCATAACGGTCTTAAATGGTTTCCTCTCCTTAATGCGTACGAAAATCCTAGGGGCCAACGTCTAATTGATTTTATTAAGGCTCTTTTATTAAGTGGTTTTGGGGCTATGGAAATGGTGATGAAATCCCCCACCTCATCTCCTATAGGTGACTGCCCCCTAAGTGTTTTTCATACCTTAATTTAATAAACAACACACCAAAGAAACACTCACCTCACTCTTGTTACAATGCAAGTCCTACTAATTAATGCGTGCTTTCTAATGAATGATGAGTGAAAGATAGTACGTACCTTACGCCAGCAATCTACGACAGAAATCGTAAATAAATAATAAATACGATGAATGCAAATCTTATATGATGAATGAGGGGTTGATGAGTTAAACATTAAAAGTTGTCTAAATAAAAGAATATCTTAAGCATAAATAAGTATTTAACTAAATAAACATTTAGAATTTAGAATTGAAAATACTCCCACAAAGAAACTGTACGTACTAAATAAAAATTGTAAGAAATACTCCCACAAATAAAATACTCCCACAAATTTTTTTTACTTTTATGACTCTTTCTTTTAAGATCATCGAAACTCCTAAGAAATTGGGGATAACAATCTACAGACTAGACACCCTTATATTTAACTTAAATCATGCCTACATTAATTTTGTCTCAATTCGTGACAATGTTCAAATTGGAACAAATTGATATAATTTTACATGACCACACTCACAAAAGTTAATGAATAGATTGTACATGAAACCAAATGATCAAGTAAATTAAAAGGGTTGGTGAAGGTAAAACTTCACGGCTTCCATATCTTCATTTCTCCATCCTCTCCATATGCCAAAAAACAAATTAAAGTTCACGTATTCTTTACATTGGTCCTAATTTCTCTCCTTAGTTGTTATAAACATGTCTTTTTCATTTCTTTAATTCATTAGCAAAAGTAAGAGACTTCATTGGTGCTAATTTCTCTCCTTAGTTGTCCTAATTTACAATGTCTAGTAAATTACGAGTCCAAAAGATTTCGATCAAAGCTTAACTAGTTCAAGCTAGCAAGAGACTTCATTTCTTTCAAGAACATACAAAATATCAACAAACTTAAGCATAAATCACGAAAATACGAACATATTCAAGATTAAAACCAAAAAATCGAAATGTCGCATTCACCAACAATAAGCGACACAAGAAGTATACTAACATAGAAAAGAATCATTACTAGAAGAAAAATCCGAAAATAAACCAACAAAAACGAACTTAACACTTACATTGGTAGGATGTGGAGAGACGGAGGAAGACAGATGAAGAAGGAGAAGAGGGCCAGAGAAGGGGAGGAGAGGTTGGGACGTCATTGCGGTGCAGATCGGTCGGAGAGCGGTCGCGGAGGAGGATTCGGTCGCGGGACGACTAGGGTTTGGGTGGGTTTTCGTCTTAAATGAATGACAAAAAACGCGTATGTTCATTTTGTTTGAGACATATAGACGTCGGATATTATAAATGTCCGACGTCTCTACCCCGACGTCTATATGCAGGGATTATAGATGTCGGATATTCATAATATCCGATGTCTATAGGTCGATGTCTATACCCTATAGACGTCGGGATCACAGGTTAAACGCATACCCGACGTCTATTTGTCGACGTTATACCAAATACACGTTGCATAAACGCGGTAATACAATAGCCGACGTCTATATTACCACATAGACGTCGGTCGTAGTAATGACCGACGTCTATGCTATGCTCTCCCTTCTAGATGTCGATTGTTATAACGTCCGATGTCTATTGGGCGACGAGTAAAGCCTATTCTGCACTAGTGTGACTCACTCAAGTTGCGCCATCAATATTTCTGCAGAAGAACTCATGAAAGACTTTTTTTAGTATGTTTCCAGAAATAAAATGAAATACTAGGAAGAGTACTTGTTTAACTTCTAATTTTGTTTGATGGGTAATATGAAGACTGAGTTATTTTCTGAATACTGAATTTGAAACCATTTCATTCTTTCATCTCGAATTATTGATCTTGTTTACATTGAAGTTTTGTATCTACAATTCGGTCAACAACTTTGATTGAGCGAGAAGATAGTGTACGGGGACATTAGCATGGCGTAAACAAAGATAAAGACTCGAGAGAGATGTGCAAAGAAATGTCACAAAGAGAGAAATGGTTGAAGAATCAAGATGTGAAAGTGTAATGCCCCTAATCCGCACTTGGGACATAATGGAGAAACACAAACTATAAACAAGAAAAAAGGACATTAACGAAAAATGGTCAAAGTTAAGGCCTCAATTAAGACAATATAAAGTCAATACCAGAGTACAAGTTGAAGGAAAATACAAGAACTCTGAAATCCTACTACATCGATACTAAAAGATAAAAGGATTACATCAAAAATGAGCTCACAGACCTAGTCCTCGCGTCCCATGCCTAAGACACCTCTAGCCGCCTATTGTGTCCCACTTGCACACTCACAAACCACGCCTAAGTCTCGAAACATGACTTCGTACACCACCTCAACTCGACACTATACTAGGCCACTAAAAGGAATGTGTTCTAAAAGTATTTTTTATATGTCTTTTATTATGTATTGAATGTGACAATATTTTGTTCCTTGATTAATGTATTCGTCTTTTGGAAGTGTTAAGGAAGAGGTTTTTGGTCCTTAACTGTAGAGCTCTAAAAGATAATGATTTACATAAATCAAAAGTAATTCACAATCATGGTGATTAGCATATGACATTGATTACCGAGTTAAATTGTCATGTTGGTTAAAGGATATTGTAGCTCTACAAATATATAACAACATGAGTATATAAAAAATAAAATGTTTACTTTTATATATTCAATAGACTTGGTAAATGAAACATTATGGAATTGTGTTTGTGTCGTTAATATTTTCATTGTATCTTTGAATCCTAAGATATGAGACATATATCTTTTCACGCGCGAAGTGTATAATTTAATTATTATCAAAAACTATCATCAAGTACAACGATAAAGATAATAGTTTGTTAAACATGACTTGTGCCGGAAAGGATGATATGTCAAAAGATTATCATTGTCCATCTTAACTTCAGTGATGATATTGCTAGGGTCTTTGATAAAGCAAAGTTGTAATGTGCACAATGTAACTTTTGTATAGTTATATATTTATAATTAGCTTAAGAGATCAAGAAAAGAATATACAATACAAAGATGTCACATTCTTACTTTGTATAATATTCTTAGTATCATGAGGCAAAAGATAGACACAAGTGATATATTATATATCATTTAATGAATCGTGTTTATTTCGAGTGAGCAAAACATCTTTGTTATTTGGGTAACTATAATGTGCAACTAGATACCGCTTACAGTTTATGATATAAAGTGTTTGTATAACTTCCAACATAACTTAGATCCTCATATAGGTCACACTACAAAACTGGAAAATAATAAATATGATTTTACATTTTATGTGATGTATTAAATTTCATATGATATGAAATGGAATGCATGTATTAGAACAATAAAATTAATATGTCGAGATAATGACATGGTTATAATATGAAATAAATTTGTATGAGATCTATATATTATGTGGTATAATGTTTGATATTATATATGATAATATACTACATAATATAATGTGACCTGCACCATTATAACATATGAATTCGCTAAAACCCCAAAAGTTAAATTTTGTTGGATATTGATCCAAAATTTGGCAAAGGCAAAAAATAGTGCAAAACGGTAGAGCGGGTTTCCAAAAATGGTCAACCGGTTTGAACAATAATTTCTGGGTTTTGAAAATGGTTGACCAGGTGGATGCGTGGTTCGACCATAAATAACATGAACTTTTCTTGTTGTAAAACGGTCAACTGGTGTGGCATTCCGTTCGACCAAACTTATCAGGAACTTTTCAAGATAACCAAACGGTCGACCGGTTGACCGATTTGTTCGACCGTTCCACGATTTTGCCTCCATTAATAAGAGAATCTTTCTAATCGTGGAATGAATTTGTTCCAACTTGGCCAAAGAAGATTATGAGATGATTATGTGTCGAAATATGATTGGCTTAGAGGAGAAATTAACAAGAGATCATTTATAAGTGGGTTACACATGATGTGGATTTGAGGATGCCCTATAAATAGGTGTCTCATCCTTCCTTTATTAGACTAATGCAATATTCTTCTCTCTCCGTATTTTCTCCACCTAATCCATCCAAAAAATCTTTTATTAATTGTGTGCTTGAGAGATTAAATTCTTTGGAGCATAGAAGGGGCTATTAGCTGGATTCTAATCTTGAAATAGAGATTGATTGGCTAGCTTCGATCTCTCTAATCTTGTTTAGAGTGTGGTAAACACTTGGAGGTGATTCCGAGGCAATCCGACGTGCAACCCGTCTTCTGATTGGTAAAAGGAATTTGATAATCTCTTAGATATGATCCAATCTATGTATTACAATATTAATTAGTATATAATATATATTGAAATACAATTAGGAAATTTTGTACATAACGTTTTTGAAAAATATGAAAACCGATCTTAGTTGCTTGTATTTTTTTAAAATATATACAAGTATAGGGCACAAAGTCCAACAACGATGTCGTCAAAATGGCTCACACTGGTCTCGTGTCCCAAAGGCAACCACGCGTCCCAGCGAAACCGAGCGTGCACCCCGACCCCACCGCACATCCGATCCACAAGAAAACACTCAAATCGCTCTCATGGTAGAACTATCACACATCTCAAGGCGACCAAGCGTCCCAACCAGGTCGAGCATGGACTATCGACCATACTGCGCATCTGATCCACAAGGTAACACCCTACTCAAACCACACACCCAAGCCTGTGAGTCCAGTTCCAACTGCCACTCGTCACACCGCTGGTGAGCTAACTAATTCCACATCCGGCTTCGTAAGTAGACCACACGCTTGATGTAATAACCCTAACCTTTTTAAGAGACTAATGGTGTTTAGGTGGGCTAATGATGGTGTTTGCTTGGGGAATGGGAGGAATAGTGGAGGTATGGTGGTGATGGGAAGTAGGGTGGTAGGGTGATGGGAGGCATGGGTGTTGGTCGCTTGGTTTTAGTGGAGAAAACACATCTCCCTCCTTTACTTCTCTCCCTCTCACGTTTCTTTCCTTCCTTTTTCTTCTTCTTCTTCAAACCATTCTCCTCTCCATCCATATTTCTTCCTCTCCTTCAAGATCCTCGAACTCCGGTGGAAAGGGTTGCGGAGCAAGGCAGGCGTGCAAGCTAGAGGAAGCGGAGCGGTGTGGTGCGGACGGAAGAGGTGCGACTGGTGCAGACCGGAGTTGGTTGCGGAGCTCCGACGTTCTTCGTCGTTCTTCGCGAAGGAGGTATGCCAAGTTATTGCATTAGAGGCCTTATTGCTCACCCAAGTTGGGGTGAACTTGTGGTCGGTCGCGGGAGGTCGGAGACCTCGCCGGCGACGAAGAAACGACGTAAAATCCTTGGCTGGCACAAGGTTGCTGTCGACCAACGGTCGACCGGTTTCCTTCGGGCGGTCGACCGGTTTAGTGTTTTGCCCGACTTTAACCAACACCAGTCGATCGATGCCTTGTGTGGCGTTCGATCGGTCGTGCATGTGATGGTGAGTCGAGGTTTGTCTGGTTGTTTTCGATCGAACGGGATCCTTGGATCGTTCGACCGTTGCTTCGTGTTTCGCGTGGACCGGACGTTGACCATCCAAACGGTCGACCGTCCTAGACCTTTTGTCCGATCAGAACTTAACTGAGCTTAGGTTATAGTATGTTGTTCGACCGATAGTTGTGTTTTGTTCGACCGGTAGATGGCCTATATTGCTAGGATGCCCCTGGTAGTTTTCGGTCGACCGGGACCCCTTAGTCGGTCGACCGAATAGACTTGTGTAATTTTGACCAAACTCCGGATTTTGACCACGTGCGGTCGACCGGTTTTAGACCTTTGTTCGACCGTTGGGGATTTAGTTTTGAGCACAGAGTTCGACCGTTGTAGGCATTCGGTCGACCGATTCCTTTGCGGAAGTGGTCGACCGGTATACCTTTTCTGGTCGACCGTTTGAGCCCAGAACAGAATCCTGGTCCTAGTGAAGTGTCAACTCTGTCCACGGAAACCCGTGTCCTCGCTTGGAGCGTGAGCCGGGAGGTGACGGTAGGTACGTTGCGCGTGCCTGCCCAGGGACTGCCGTGTGGAAGAGTATGGATACTTGGGACGCGTCGCCTCTGCATTATAGAGGGTGATGTAGTTTGTTCATTGTTTCTCGTGTTAGAGTAGCAGCCTGGGGGATTACGGATCCCATTTCTTTAGTAGGCACGCAACTGTCGTTGTGTGAAGTGACTACCGGCCTGGAGGGCTACGGAGGCCACTGCCCTGCTTTCATAGCGGCGGAGTTGGTGTCAGAACGTGGAGCTCATTGACCCTGCGGACTTCGGTTCGGATCTGTCGATTGTCTGACCTTTGTGTGGCGGATATGTTCGACTGGCCTTGATGGCAGTGATTGCACGAGCCCGTGAGGCCTATGTGGCGGCGGGAGGGCCCCTGTGCGCCCTGTGTTGCGGCAGGGAGGATCGCGCGTGGCCTGTGTGGTTACGGTGATGGACTACCGATGATGTGTTCCGGCAGGTAGCTCGATTAGGCACCTATCGAGTGAGATATCGTGTGGTCTGTGTGGGAATGTTGTTTACTGCTTTGTATTTCATGTCATGCTATACTAGTATGATAAGACATATAAGTGAGCTTGTCATACGGGATTTCCTTATGGAAACTCAGGCATTGTTGTTATGATTATTTTCAGGACCGCGTTAGGTTCCGGCGGGTGGTGACCGAGGGAGATTGCACTTTGGGACTGGATCTTGTTGTCTGCCTATTTTAGGTTGTCGTGATTACATGTATTATGTATTTTGTGTTATGATGTAATTACTTTTTTGACAAACTTTTATGTAATATGGTGCACCAGATATATTTGGGTATTTCTTTGACTAATGTCCCCACTCTTGATGGTTTTATTCTTGTGGTTCCTTGATTTTAAAAAGTTTAAATTTTCCGCTGTTCGGAGATGTTACACTCGAGCCCGTCTACATACCGGAAAATAGTGCAGTAAGTGGTCGACTATTCAAGGGGATGAGTCTACGTACCATCAAACTTTAATATAGCTTTTTGAGTTTGTGATGACTCACGCAAGTTGCCCATCAATATTTCATGCAGAAGTACTCGTAAAAGACTTGTTTTTTTTAGTATGTAGCAGTAACTAAAATGAAACCCCAATTTTAGGAAGAGTACTTGTTTAACTTCTGATTTTGTTAGATGGGTAATATGAAGACTAAGTTTTATTTTCTGAATCCTGAATTTGAAACCATTTCATTCTTTCATCTCGAATTATTGATCTTGTTTACGTCGAAGTTTTGTCTCCAATTCGGTCAACAATTTCGAGTGAGCGAGAAGACATTGTATGGGGACACTAGCATGGTGTAAACGAAGATAAAGACTCGAGAGAGACTCACAAATAATTGTCACAAAGATAGGAAAGGTTGAAGAATCAAGATGCGAAAGTGACCGGAAAATAGTGCAGAAAGTGCACTAAGTGGTCGACCGTTCAAGGGGATCAGTCATTTGCTTGGGTGTACTTTCTGCAATAAAGCACGAACTACCGAAGGACACCCCCCCCCCCCCAGCCTCCCAAGATGTCCAAACGGTTTTGGATGTTTTGACTTTTCCCTTAATTATATTTTGTTTAGAATTAGTATGGATTAATTTTTACTTTTTAGAGCTCGTGGCTAATGGATTTTAGAAAATTTTCCTTGTGCATTATGAGTATCTAAGTACGTATTTTCGTGTGTTTTTATTATGCCAAAACTGAGAACAAATTTGTAACGGGAGAGAAAACAAAAGTTCATAACATCGGCGAGTGCGAAATTTGTGGAGAATTTATATGCAAATTATCTTGAATTCATGCACCGTTTTGTCTATACATATTGATGTGATTGTTTTCCTCTATATATTTACCTTATCAAACTACAAACTAGATAAACATTTAACTCAACATTTCATAAAACTACAGTTTATGAAAAAATACTTAGTATTCTTTTCTTTGAAAATGTTGTTAACATGTTTCGTGAAATAATATTCACTAAGTTATTTTATGTAAATGTAAATAACAAAAATGCATTGGGAAAGAAAGCACAAAAATGAATACTTTTCAAATTTTTAATTCAAATACAAAAATGTATTCTACGGAGTCACTATATATTCCGAATTTTTTAAATCACAATAAAATAAGGACAAAATCCTTGTCTTGTCAATATACGTGGAAACTTTAGATTGGTTGTATCTTTAAAAATCATATAGATTCGATCTACATAAAAATTTCTCATGCCAACATTGTGTCCTACAAAGTACACCCTTATTTCTCAATGGTTTACGACATGACGCCGCGAGTGCCGAAATCTGCGACAATACGATCAGGGACTTTTGGCGCACAAGTTTGTCTACATCCGGTCGACCTCCGTCAAGGCATCATTCGACTGGTGGCCAAAAAAAATTGAGGGTTAGGTGAAAATATAAGAATACGATCGTTATATAATACGACAAGAATAACGACCATATGAAAAGACAGGTAAACAGTCGACTAAAAGGTCATGATAGGTCGACCGGTGGAACTGGGTAAAATCACTATAGAGAATCTGTTGACTGGTATAATTGTCAAACAGAAAACTAGTTTCGGTCGACCGTTCTGCACAGACAGGTTAAGGTTTAGTTTGAGTGATTTTACGACATAGGTTTGGGTAATCTATTGAAGCCCGAATGATGTGAAATTTGGTGTGTAACTTCTACAAGGAACCTAGTATGTATGTGAATAGATTGCAACTCGTGTATGCTCAAGTTCACATAGATTCCCAAGACTCAAATAAAGGTAAAATTACATGTCTTCAAATAGCTTGATTACATGTCTTGACTTCATTCCATTCTTCATTGAGTCTTGATCACCTGTAGATGTTAGCACAATACAATATATATATCATGCATAATGTGTGCTACACTCAATTTGATTGTGATTAAAATTATGTTAGTTAGATCATCAAAACATAAATTAGGGCCAAAAGGCCAACACTAATTCCACTTTAAATGGTTATTAACATAGATCACTACTTTCATTACTTTCCCATATTTTGGTCGACTATGAAGATTTATAACCAAATAAATCCTAATTTAAACATGCAATCACAATTTTGATCAAAACGGCAAGCATGGGACATGGATCATGTAATCTAAAGTCTAAACCCTAACTTGAAACGGCAAACATAGAACATGGATCATGTATTCTAAAGTCTAAACCCTAACCTTAAACTGCAAACATTGAACAAAACGGTAAACATAGAACATGGATCATGTAATCTAAAGTCTAAACCCTAACTTGAAACTGCAAACATAGAACATCAATCGTGAAATCTAAAGTTTAAACCCTAACCTTAAACTACAAACATTGAACAGAACGGAAATAATGCTATCTAAAGTCTAAACCTAAACACATACCATGCAAAACAAGTAGGAAATCTTCATCTTCCACATGCAATTTCAGGAAAAATTCACTCACCACGTCTTTTCCCAACCAAACCACTTCGTGTGTGTACCATCTTCTACGCCAATGTCGTGGTCGTTGCTTCCTTTGGCCGATCGATTAGTCAATGATGTCACCCTCTAATTTGGGGAAATGGGGGAAATTGGTTGACAAACTATTTGGTAAGGATGCAAGTTAGGGTTTCGGGGAAGTGGGCAAATAGCCAATAACACTCAAAATTTTGGGAAGGAGGCCAGGGTTTGTGGGAAGTGGGGAGATTGCAAAGCACAGTTCGTGATTTCTATTTGGGAAGGAGGTGAGTTAGGGATTTGATTTTTTTGGTCGGTCGGGTTAGGGGTTAGAGTCGGGTTTTCAGATTGCGGTCGAGTCTAGTAGGATTGGTCTAGGTCAAATTACGGGTCAATTTGATGGGTTGTAGTCCGATTGGGCTTAGAGGGGTTAAACAATGTTTGTGGGTAATTAAGTTTGCTAAAACAAATCAATCCCAAATCCCACATCGATAACGGACGGAGTTGGACGACCGTCAACAACATCCTCACGTCGTCACTCAAGTGTGGGACCTAGAAACGGTATAGGTGCATTTGCGCAAATAAGATCGACTTGTAGGTGCACCTGTGGTAATACAAAAAACCCGGGTGAATATTGCATAGTTAAAAGGCAAACGAATCTTCTTCCATATGGATACTTGCATTACACATTGCTTCCTAGACACTACGATAGTTAGAAGGTGCGGTCGAAGTGTGGACAGTTGGATTTCGTGCTAAATACTTGCATGTATAGTTTTAAAATTTTACAAGCAATTAGGATCGATTTTCATATTTTTCAATAATTTTATGTCCAAAACTTCCTGATTGTATTTCAATATATATTATATACTAATCAATATTGAAATACATAGATTGGATCACACCTAGAGGATTATCAAATCATTTTCACCAATCAGAAGTCAAGTTGAATTCAATTCATAATAAAAGACATGTAAAAGAATACTTTTAGAACACACATTTCTTTCGGTCTCCCATTTGTTATCAAATTCTTCTTTCACATACATTCACAATGTATAAAACTTAATTAACTAGGGTAATCCTCTTATGTTACTCATCAAGCCACTCTACATGGTTTTTTAAACCCTTTGACTCAAAATGCATTTCGCCTTTGGTTTGAGATAAGAGTTTGGTGAATGGATCTATTGTGTTGTTGTTTGTGTACACCTATAATAAATTTATTTTGCCTTCGTCGATAAAATCACGGGTGACAAATTACTTGTGATCCATGTACTTCACCTTGTGATGGGATTTAGGATCCTTGATTTGCGAGATAGATGTGATATTGTCGTAAAACAATTCTATGGGTCCCTTACTCGAGGGAACTACTCCAACCTCTTTAAAGAACTTTTTAATCCACACTCTTTCTTTGCTCTCTTCAGAGACAACCATCACTTATGAAGCGGTGGTTGAGTCAACCGTAGTGGTCTATTTCCAGTTACGCCAACTCACGGCTCCACCATTCAAAGCAAAGACATATCCTGATTGAGACAACCTATCATCTGGACCACTCATGGAACTCGCAACCGAGTAGCCCTCGGCTACCAACTCCCTTTATCCTCCATAAACAAGAAAATTATATTTTGTCTGGTTAAGGTACCTTAGAATATTCTTGACCGCATTCCAATGATCAAGACATGTGTAGGATTGGTGACAGCTTGTTATGCTTAGAGAATACGAGACATAGGGACCTGTGCAAGTCATCGCGTACATGATCGATCCTATTGCGAAAGCATAAGGAATGTCTTCCATGTACTCTAAGTCTTTACGTGATATAGCACGTTGGGATTTCTTGAGTTGCATAAACATACTCATTGACACATTGCCCTTTTGGAGTTGTTCATATTGAACCTCTCTAAGACATTGTCAATGTATGTATGTTGAATTAGGCAAATGAGTCTACGAGATTTATCTCTATATATCTTGATTTCGAAGATGTATTGAGCCTCACACATGTCTTTCATTGAACATGCATATTTCAATGAACTTCTCGTTTGCTCTAGCAAAGGGATATGATTTCCCATGAGGAGTATGTCATCAACATACAAGATCAGAAACACTACGTGACTCCCATTGAAGGGAATGTGTTCTAAAAGTTTTACTTTTAAATGTCAGTTATTATGAATTGAATGAGAAATCATTTTGTTCCTTGTTTATGTTATTCGTCTTTTAGAAGTGTTAAGGAAGAGGCTCTTGGTCCTTAACCGTAGAGCTCTAAAAGATATTGGTTTACATAAAACAAAAGATATTCACAATCATGGTAATTAACATGGGACATTAATTACCGAGTTAAGATTGTCGTGTTGGTCATAGATCATTGTAGTTCTACAAGTGAATGACGACACGGGTATGCAAAAGAGGAAAATATTACTTTTGTATACTGAATAGACCTGATAAGTAAAATATTATAGAAATGTGTCTGTGTCATTAATATTTTACTGTGTCTTCGGTCCTTTGATATGAGACTTATATCCAATCACTTAAGGAATGCTTAATTAGATTAGTGTCTTGAGCTATCAATAAGTGTAGTGTAAAGGCATTGGTTGGTTAAGTACAACTTTTGTTGGAGAAGATAGTTAGTCAAAAGACTATCATTGCCCCTCTTAATTGAGTGATGATATTAGTGGGCCCCTTGATAAAGCAAAGTTATAATGTACACAATGTGATTTGAGATAAGTGACATATTTATAACTAGCTTAAAGAGATCAAGAAATGAATACTAATACAAAGATGACACAATACTACTTTGTGTATATTCTTAATATCATAAGGCAAGGGACGGACACAAGTGGTGCACTCCATCACTAATTGGATCGGGTTTCTTATAGAAAATATGACACATGTGGTGAACAAGTAAAATCAATTATGTTATATATAACATAATTAGAATCATGATAAATTCATATCAGATGCATATATTATGGGGTGCAATAATTTATTATTGTATATTATAATATATTGCATAAGTTGTGAATTTGCTGAAACCCCTAAAGTTCAAATTTTGTTGGAAATAAATCCAAAATTTGAAAAGGCAAAATCGGGTAGAAGTTCGGTAATCCGTTAAGGTTCGGTCGACCGAAGGATCTGTGGATCGGTCAACCGAACGTGGAACGGATAGTCAAGTTGATTGACCGAACTTGACCAAAGTGCCAGGAACTCTGGGTCGGTATACCGAACCAGAAACGGTCGACCGAACAATGTCCAGTTCTGATATTTTCGGTTAACCGAATGGCACTCGGTCAAAGATGTGAATTCGTCCGAACGGTTAAAGAAGAATTTTTTCCTTAAGAATCGGTCATCCGTCAAGTGCACGGAAATCAAAACGTGACATATTCGGTTAACCGAGTATGTCTCGGTAGACCGAGTCCCGATCGATTTTCTGCCTTCGATAATTAAGAGATTAATTTGATCAATGGTTGGATTAGCTCCAAACTTGGTCAAACGTTTTGTGGGTGCATATAATGCATTATGGAATTAGTTTGTGAGAGAAAATGTCAAGAATTCGTGGCTTAAGAATAGCCATGATTGAGAGTAAGATTGGAGCCTATAAATAGGTCCTTATTCTCCTTAATTATGTTAGAAGAAGTTTGCTAAATATTTTCTCTCCTAATTCACCACAAAAATCCACGAAAATTCTCTTAGTTTTCTAAGTCTTTGGAAGGAGAAATCACAGAGATTAAGGAAGGGGTTTGTAGCTAGATTCTAAGCTTGTTTGGAGATTGATTGGCTAGCTCCTTTCTCTCAAACCTTGTTTAGGGTTTCGGTGAACACTCGGAGGCATCCGGCACAACGGGAAGCGACGATCGTCTTCTTCAGTATCTCCGGATCATCAAGAAGTTTTAGAGAACTTCTAGGTATGAATTTCGAAGCTCATGTTTGTTTTAATGAAACTAGTTATTAAAACAAACCGATGCATGCATGAAATAAATCGTAGAAAATTTTGATTGATCCTTATTATGCATAAAAATTCGAATTATGATTAAAACATAAGTCTAACTTGCAATAATTTTGTTTTAAGTATAAACGATTATTTTGTAAGAGAGTCAACAAAACCGAAAAACTACGGTTCGTCTTTCCTTTTAGGAAATTGGATGGACAGCGGTTCAAAATTATTTTTGAACTATGGATGGATGAAAAATGTTTTAATGGATTTCAAAATGTTTTTCAAAGAATTGTTTGAGATTCTAGATGATTGATAAACTAGATTGCATAGTTTATAGCAATATTGCGTGCATGGATGCTCGAGTTGTCTTTGCAGGAATTGTGAGTTTATATGTTCCAAATCAGCAATTATGAATATATGTAGGGGCTTATGTATGTAAAAGCCAAAATTCTCTCTCTTTCCATCTTTTAGATAGTTGCATTTGCATATGAGATGTTTTTACATAGGACTTGCACTAGTCAGTTTTTTATCGAATGTGAGGAGCATGTTTATTTTCTGTAAAATCTACATCTCTGGTGCAAGAGGAAGTCGCCGCTGTAGCGCATCGATCGAGGATCGAAGATCAGGGATCGAGGATCGAAGGGAACATATAAACTCACACGATGTGGATTGTTTAAATGTTTAATTTCTATTTTTATCTTGCTATGCATGTGATGAATGTGTTGAATGTTAGGAGGTGTATGATTAATAATATGCATGTTAACCTAAAATTCTAAATCACATGTTAAATTGTCCAACAAAAATTAAGAATAAATTTCTTTCTTATTTCATCTACTAGCAGTCATTGATCGAGGGATACTCTGCTCGCCCTTAGCGGGAGATAGCTGCCTCCATCTTTGGGAATAGTGGGAGATATAATGGTTGTCTATTGTTGTGTCACGATTAAATATATGAGGTGTGTTTCACCCTAGTGAACCCCAAATATGTTTAGTTGTGACTACAATGGACAAACGTATCTCGTATCAAATGAAAATAAGTTTTCTTAACATTACCTGGAGCCCTCGCTCGGTTTTGGGAAAACGTTTTTCTTACGAGGATAGGTCGTATTCCCTCATAATTAAAACGACAAGAGTCACAAGAGTTTGAAGATGCTAATGTTGCTAAAATTCAAAAAGGTTGTGATTAGAAAATGTTTTCTTACCTTGATATTGTAATGTATTCGATAGCCCTTAGCTAGTCTATATTACAATTGATGGGATCTTCGATTGTTGCATTTATGGGTAAAATTTTTATTTGCAACATTTACATTTATATTCGATATATGTATGCATGTGTATTAAAACATAAAATTGGCATTAAAACCTGTATGATTTATTTTGTAGAAAAATGTCGAACATCCAACCTATCGTACAATCCATGATAGAAAAACACCCTTTAGCAAATGATGGCTCAAACTTCATTAGTTGGAAACTCAAACTCAACATCGTGTTAAAGTTTGAGAAACTGTCTCACATTTTGGAAGGTCCAATCCCAAAGTGGAATGAGAGATTAACTGATGAAGAGAAAGAGGCTAAGGCCAAGTGGGAAGACCAAGAGAACCAGGTTCACAGTCTTATGCTAGCATCCATGGGTAACTCGCTTCAAGCGAAATACTTGGATTCAAAACCCAAGAAGACCATGGAGGCTTTATCTAAGATGTTCATGGATAGTACCCGAAAGGAGCGCTATAAGACCACCATCGCACTCACAAGGTGCCATACGGCGGAGGGAACATCGGTATCCATGCATTTTCTCACGATGCAAGGGTACCTTGAGAAGTTGGCAAAGCTCTCTTCACCAATGCCCGAGGACATTGCTGAAGATATGATTTTTGGCTCTCTAACCCCGTCCTTCAAGGACTTTGTGATGCACTACCACGTACGTGAAAAAGGGGTGAGTCTTGAGGAGCTGCACAACGCTCTCAAAACTGCTGAAGTTGACATGAGCAAGGGTAGGGACAAGCAAGTCCTTGCCGTCCATGGGAGGAGCCAAAAGATTGGTAAAGAAAAGGGCAAATCTACCAAAAGTGGTTCAATCAAGAGCAAGGGAGTAGGAGGTGCTCATAAGAGTGACTCGAGGGGGAAATCTCAGAAATCTCCAACTACCAATACGGAGTGCTTTCACTGCGGTGAAAAAGGACACATCCGGCCAAATTGCCCCAAGTACAAGGAAGACCTTGACAACGGAGTGATTGAACGACGGCGCCCCAAAAAGGCCAAAGGTATATTTGTTATTGAAATAAATTTAGCCACCTCTGTCCAGGATTGGGTAATTGATACCGGATCTTGTGCTCACATAGTTTCTAATGTGCAGCTACTCATGGATAGGAAGGAACTCGTAAGGAACGAGATAGAATTGAAGGTCGGAAATGGTGCGAACGTGTCTGCGGTTGCACAAGGTTCTGTGATGCTTCAATTATGTAGTGGTTTAAATTTATGTCTAAAGAATGTTTATTATGTGCCTTCGATTAGCAAGAACATTATTTCCGTATCATGTTTAGATATGGATAATTTTAATATAAATATTTCAAATTCTTGCTTGTCTATATCGAAGAATGGTGTTTTCTATGCAAATGCATTCATAAGGAATGGACTCTATTTGCTTGAATTGAATGATAAACAAATCTTTAATATCAATAACAAAAGACTTAAGACTACTCACGAGAACGATACTCTCTTGTGCCACTATCGTCTTGGTTACATAAATGAAAAACGCATCAAGAAATTGCAAGAAGCTAACCTTCTAGTTCTACCTGATTTTAAATCATTGGAGACGTGCCAACCATGTATAATGGGAAAAATGACCAAAAAGCCTTTCAAGAAGAAAGGTCCAAGGGCGAGTGGCTTGTTGGATTTGATACATTCGATGTATGTGGTCCAATGAGTACTAGTGCACGAGATGGTTTCAGGTACTTCATTACGTTCACGGATGATTATAGTCGTTATGGCTATGTTTATCTAATGAGAAAAAAAAGTGAGTCCTTTGAGAAGTTCAAAGAATTCAAGAATGAAGTAGAGAACCAACTCGACAAGAAAATCAAGTCTCTACGAACGGATCGTGGAGGTGAGTACTTAAGTGCCGAATTTGACTCATACCTAAAGGAGTTTGGTATTGTACCTCAACTCACCCCTCCCGGTACACCTCAGTGGAATGGGGTATCCGAAAGAAGGAATAGGAGATTGCTCGACATGGTTCGGTCAATGATGAGTCATGCGGAATTATCTCTTTACTTTTGGAGTTATGCACTACAAACTGCGGCTTACACATTAAACAATGTTCCATCCAAATCCGTGGAGAAAACTCCTTATGAGCTATGGAGTGGTAAAACACCTAAGCTCAGTTTTCTCAAGATTTGGGGTTGTGAGCCTTGCGTCAAGAAATTGATGTCGACCAAACTTCAACCAAAAGCGGATAAGTGCTTCTTCATTGGTTATCCTCGTGAGACAAGAGGATACTACTTTTGGCATATCACCTCCAATCGAGTGATTGTAGAGAGGGATTTCACATTTCTGGAAAAGGAATTTCTAGAAAGAGTAAAAAGTAATGGGAGTAGGGTTGTGCTTGAGGAAGCTCAAGATACTCTACCAGATCATGACACGAATGATGACGTTCAAGATCATGAAGGCCCAACCGAGATTCCTTTGGTTAGTGGGATTGTGAGAGAGATTTCTTTCGATTATTTACGATTTCTGTCGTAGATTGCTGGCGTAAGGTACGTACTATCTTTCACTCATCATTCATTAGAAAGCGCGCATTAGTTAGTAGGACTTGCATTGGAACAAGAGTGAGCTGAGTGTTTGTTTGGTGTGTTGTTTGTTAGATTAAGGTATGAAAAACACTTAGGGGGCAGTCACCTATAGGAGATGAGGTGGGGGATTTCATCACCCTTTCCTTGGCCCAGAAACCACTTAATAAAAGAGCCTTAATAAAATCAATTAGACGTTGGCCCCTAGGAATTTCGAACGCATTAAGGAGAGAAAATCGTTTAAGACCGTTATGGCCTGAATGTCGTTGCCCATCTAGTCTCCCTGAGATTTTAGGAACCTCTGGGTTCTTGATTTCCTATAGATTAGTGGTCCTCGATGTTTAAGACCGTTTCGGCCAGAACGTCGTTGCCCATCTAGTCTCCCTGAGATATTAGGGACCTCCGGGTTCTTGATTTCCTACAGACTAGTGGTCCTCGGTGGGACCTCGAAGTTAGGCGTCGTCTATTACTAAGGACCTATAGTGGACTTTAGGTTTGTTTTGGCCTTGATTGTTTAGTTAGATTTCTAACCTTCCTTATTCCACGCTAGATTAAGGACTTCATCTCTTCTCCTCTGAGTCATTCTTTTCTCATCTTAATGTCTCCGAATCTTCTCATCTACGAACACATTCTTTTAAATTGAAATTTTATTTATTTTCTTCAATAATAACTATCATTTTTGTTTCTGTTTAGATTGAAATGGATCGAGAGTGGATAGTTTCAAACAGATTGAGTGATGAGTATGAGAACGGAGTGAATATGTTCTTAGAGGTTGCCAAAAAACATTCTAAGAAAATGAAAGACAGCGACATGGCATATTGTCCGTGCAATAAGTGTCATAATATGCCAGTGTTGACTTTTCGGAAAATGAAAGATCATTTGTTTGAGAAAGGTTTCGACCCAAATTACAGACGGTGGATATGGCACGGCGAAAATGAATCATGTAGTCGTTCCAAGAATGATGGAGAAGATGTTAGTGTGGAAGATCACTTAGAGGAAATGGTTCAGGATATGGCTGAAAAGTTTTCGTCCAACCCCGATTTACTTGGTAATTTGTTGAGTGACAATGAGAAGCCGTTGTATAAGAATTGTACCAAATTCACTAGATTGTCAGCGGTGTTGAAGTTGTACAATTTAAAAGCTGGAAATGGTTGGTCCGATGTGAGTTTCACATCAATGTTGAAGTTAGTGAAAGAGATGCTTCCAGATGATAATGAGTTGCCAGATAGAACTTATGATGCAAAGAAAGTGTTGTGCCCTATGGGAATGGAATATAGGAAGATACACGCATGCCCGAATGATTGTATATTGTATAGGGGTGAGTTTGAAAACTTACATTCCTGTCCCAGGTGTAATGTTTCAAGATACAAAATGAAACGTAGTGGACCAAACCACAATGAAGAGGCTGATGAGATGAAAATCAAAGGACCTCCTGCTAAGATTTTGTGGTATTTTCCGATAATACCAAGGCTTAAACGTTTGTTTGCGGGTAAAGAGGATTCCAAGAATATGACATGGCATGCTGATCGTGAGAAACCAAATGATCAGTTGCTACGTCACCCTGCAGATTCACCTCAGTGGAAAAAAATAAATGTCGACTTTCCTGTGTTTGGTGAAGAATCGAGGAATGTACGACTTGGGCTCTGTACTGACGGAATGAATCCTTTCGGTAGTTGGAGTAGCATTCACAGTTCTTGGCCCGTTCTGCTTGTAATTTACAATTTGCCCCCGTGGTTATGCATGAAACGCAAATATATCATGTTGTCCTTAATGATTTCTGGTCTGAAACAACCTGGAAACGACATCGATGTGTATTTAAGACCTTTAATTGATGACCTAAAGAAATTGTGGGATGACGGAGAGTCAGTTTTTGATTCTTATCGTCAGGAGTCGTTCGTAATGCGGGCAATGATATTTTGCACGATTAATGACTTTCCAGCTTATGGTAATCTGTCTGGATATTCAGTCAAAGGTCATAAAGCTTGTCCAATTTGCGAGGAAAATACATGTTCTTTGCAACTAGTTAATGGTTCTAAGACTGTCTATCTCGGTCATCGGAGATTTTTGCCGAACTCTCATCCTTATCGTAGGTTGAAGAAGGCATTTAACGGAAAACAGGAGTTTCAGAATCCGCCAGTTGAAATCAGCGTCAAAAAGGTGTATGAACGTGTAAGGAACATTGAATGTGAATTTGGAAAACCGTACAAACGAGCAAACGACAAAAGTAGTTGGAAAAAAGATCAATATTTTTTTATCTCCCTTACTGGAAAACTTTAGAAGTTAGACATTGTATTGATGTGATGCACGTAGAGAAAAACGTTTGTGATAGTCTTGTTGGCACTCTGTTGAACATACCTGGTAAAACCAAAGATGGATACAATGCAAGACTTGATCTTGTTGATATTGGTATACGAGCAATTTTGGCACTAGAGAAGAAAGGAGATCAGAATTACTTACCTCCAGCTAGTTATACATTGTCTAGAAAGGAGAAAAAAATTCTCTGTCAGTGTTTGCACGATGTAAAGGTTCCACAAGGTTATTCTTCAAATATCAGTAGTCTTGTTGTTATGAAAGATTTGAAACTTGTGGGGATGAAGTCTCACGACTGTCACACTTTAATGCAGCAGTTGTTACCTGTAGCACTGAGATCCATATTACCGAAAGATGTTAGACATGCAATAATAAAGTTGTGTTCCTTTTTCAATAAGATTTGCAGTAAAGTGGTCGATCCTGTGCAGTTAGACAAGTTACAGAATGAAATTGTGGTCACATTATGTCAGTTGGAGATGTTCTTCCCCCGGCTTTTTTCGACATTATGATGCATCTTGTTATTCATTTGGTTAGAGAAGTTAAATTGTGCGGACCAATTTTCTTAAGGTGGATGTATCCTTTCGAGCGTTATATGAAAGTGTTGAAAGGTTATTGCAAAAATCGTCAAAGACCAGATGCTAGTATTGTTGAAGGATACATAGCTGAGGAGGATATCGAGTTTTGCACTGGATACCTAGCAAACACCAAAACTGTTGGACTTCCGAAGAATCGTCATGATAAACGTGCCGATGGTAAAGGGACACGTGGGATGAAAATGTTAAATCCAAATGGCGATGACTTAATGACAGCATATTTTCATGTGTTGTGCAATTCGAATGAAGTTCAACCATACCTAAATGAACACATGAAGTTTCTAAAGGAAAGAAATCCTTTGTGGAGTGATCAACAAGTAATTAATAGTCACAATAAGAATTTCATCTCTTGGTTCAAAAATCTAGCATACAAGCGTGATGTTTCTGAGACAATACAGTGGTTGGCTTACGGTCCGCATTCTGTTGTTATAAGTTACAGTGGTTATGATATCAATGGATATTCTTTCTACACAGTTTGTGAAGATGCGAATAGTGATGTTCAGAACAGTGGCGTCACCTTAATAGAGCAGAGTCTTTGCATTTGTCTAGTTCTAAAGACAAGAATCTTGTATACGCCGACATGTCCTATTACGGTGTAATTGAAGATATATGGGAGCTAGACTTTGTTAAATTCAAAGTACCTATATTTAGATGCAAGTTGGCTGATAATAAAATAGGAGTTCGAGTGGATGACTACGGCTTCACTTTAATTGATTTTTCAAAACAATGGTATAAAGGAGAACCTTTTATTCTAGCTTCCCAAGCGAAACAAGTCTTCTATGTGGCTGATTCGTGTGATAAGAAATGGGCAGTAATTTTGGAAGGGAAGAAAAATATTGTATCAGATGATAGTCTGATCGAGTATGAAGAGACACCACCTTTCTCTAAGCAAGCACCTGAGTTGAACTCAGTAGATGAAGAAATAAATGTTGAGACTTGTATGTTTAGAGATGACCACGGTGAAGGTATATGGATTGAAAATCCATTAAGGAAAAAAACAGTAAAGGTGCAAATTTTCTGTTGTAACACATTGTAATAGACATTTAATCCATGTTTTTACGTTATTTAATTACTTGAATTTATCTTTTATAGTATAATGGCTCCAAAAAAGAAACCCACTTCCTCCGAGTCTGAAGGTTCGAAGACATACAGTACACGAGGTCCTTGTCTCATGAAAGAATTCGTGGGCAGAAGAACTAGAGACGGTAGAGTTCCAATCCAGTTTGATGACCGTCTTGAGCGCTTAGGCATGCTGTCTGATAATTGGAAAAGTTTTCTGGGTAGCTTAGCGAGGGCCAAAGTTGACATTTGTTTATCCAGTTGGGCTGATGTAGATGAGAAGTTGAAGGACACAATATGGGATAATGTGCAGGTAATGGTTCCATTATAGATTTCTATAGTTTTAGTTGAACTTTTGATATATATAAAGTTAACGTGTTGTAGGAATCTTTTGAGTTCCAATCCACTGACAAGTTGAAGAAGAAGTGGATGACATACATGTCAGTTCGTTGGAGGGATTTCAAAACAAATTTAACGAACAAGTACATATTCGGAGACTACCAGGATAGAAATCCATGCGATGTCTATAACTTTATCACTCCGAATCAATGGGAGATATTCAGAAAATCCAGAGATACCCCGGAGTTTGAGGTATACTAAGTTTAATTTATAATATAGTAACTGAGTTTCAAAACAAACTTGTTAGTTATTGATTTTAGTGACAATCTAATAAACTTGATTTTAGGCCATCCGAGCAAAAAACCAAAAGATTAGATCTTCTAACAAGTATACCCATCGTATGTCTCGAGCGGGGTACTAGAAGTTAGAAGCACAAATGATGGCTGAAAAAATTGCTCAGATGAGACAGGAGGCAATTGACTCCGGTATGAGTGAGGAGCAAGCAAGTAACCTATCTCCTCCTTCTCCCGTAGCTCGTTGTGATTCTTGGAAAAGAGCGAAAGTAAACTCCAGAGGGGAGTACGTCACAGACGAGTCGCAAGCTATCGGCTCGAAGATAGTAAGTTGCATCACTTATATATATGCTATTAATTCAGAATCATTAATTTTATATTGCTCAAATGATAGTAAATATTGTTTTAAACTTAGGACTCTCTGAAGTTGAGAGAATCTCAAGGCGAATTTGCTTCCGATGGTCGGAATGATATTCTACGCGAGGCCTTGGGAAACGACGAACACCCCGGTCGTGTGCGAGGGGTAGGGAGTAGAGTTGGACTTCGACAATATTATGGGAAGACTCAACGGTCTACTTCGACGAGTGGTCATACCAAATGCCAGGAAGAGATCGCAGATTTGAAGAAATCTTTGCAACTTCTTACGGAGAGATTGGATCGTGATTTGCCTACTTCTCCTACCCGTCGTAAGACCGGTTCTTCCGCGGAGACTACTCCAGTTCCGCCAGTGTTCCACCCTCATCGACATGATGATTTCGTGTCTCATTCTCGAGAATTGGCCCTCGTCGACAGTCCCTCGTTTGGAAAGTTCGCGGATGGATCTAGATGTGCTTTATTTGTCGAAGACACTGATCGAAGATTGGTGGGACACGAGAAATTTTATAACATCTCCAGACACCACTTCACAGAGGTAGGAGAGGGAGAATTGAAGGTTGCAGTTGAGAGTTGCTTAGATCCTGGTGCTTTTGTGCCATTTCCGGAAGAAGAGATTGTTACTCTCGGCGATGCTATCGGTGGGTTCGTGCGTTGGCCTAGTTATTTAGTAGAGCTAAACGACAAACATGAGTTATAGTTTAACTTTGAAAGACTTTAAACTTCAAATTTGTTAACAATTGTATTTTAACGGTTCTATACATCTTTGTAAGGTGTCAAGCCCCCGGAGCAAAGGGTCAAACAACCAATCTCCGATCAACATTAATTCGCTTCCAAGTAGGTGCAAAATGTTGTATCAATGTATGGTAGGTAGGGAAGCACAATCCCTAAGTACCTTGGACTTGGAGGGGGATAAAGGGTTGCCTACCGCTTTGTACGTCACCAAAGAGGATATCATGCAGTCCATGGCGATGGATTCGTTGTGTATCATGATTATCGACGTGCAAGTGAAGTAAGTGTTTTTTTGTATACAATGAAAAATATTGAATAATTTTATCAAAACTATAATAAATTATAATTTTTATACTTGTAGACATCTTTACGACACCAGAAGGTCAATATTTCCCGAGGATCAAGTATTTGGATTTATCAGTCCATCTACATATATATACGGGAATGATGATAAATCGGGTCAACTTGGGACATTCTTTAAAGAAGAAGACAAAAGATATTATCTGCTCCCTTATCATGAGAGGTAAACTTTGTAATTCAAAGTGAAATTTTATTTTGTAATAAGCTTCTAATTATATATATAACAGGGCTCATTGGATGCTTGTCGTTGTATGCCCCACGACTGATTCGGCATATTGGTTTGATCCGTTGGGGTCGAATAAACCAAGGGACTCAATAAAGAAACTTCTAAATATGTAAGTTCGTTTAGTTGTCAAAAAAGTAATTCTTGGATTTTTATTAGTATTATTGAATGATATTTTCACTTGTGCTACTCAGGGCAATTAAGGTTTACAGAGCTTTAGGTGGTAGTAGAACAACCACAAAATCTGGAATAACATGACATGGAATGAGAGTACGTTCTTTCCCATTTTTGTTAATTAAGTTAGGAACAAATATTTAGCGAATTCCTATGTTTGTAGTACCGGAAGCAGGTTGGAAATACGGAATGCGGTTACTACGTGATGAGATACATGGAGGAAATCCTCAATGTGGTAACTCAAGACGTATGTCTAACCGAGGTAATGTAGATCGTTATTCAATTGTATATTCAATTGTAGTTTCAATATTTAGTTATTAATATTCAACACACTTGTATTTTTTTGATAGGTTTTCCCAAAAAGTAGTGATCCATTCTCGCAACAGGAGCTCGATGAAACTCGCGACCGATGGGCTCGCTATTTCATCAGAAACATGCTGACGAACTAAGAGGTTCTACTGCCAATTGTATTTTTTGTAATTTAGTTAACAAGTGCACTTGTATTACAAACCTACACTTTATGCCTTAATATAATCGCCTTAATTTTAGAATGAATTAATTGCAAGTGTGTTGAATGTCAATTGTGTGGTTGTATTTTTGTGTTTGTGTTTGTGCATGTATGCTTGTGGATGTATGTGGTTGTATGCTTGTGAATGTCAATTGTATGGATGTATGTGGGATGTATATGGATGTATGTGGATGTATATGGATGTATGTGGATGAAATTTATAGGTGAACGAATTTGGTGCAGTTGTATGTACACGACGACGATGACTAAAAACAATTTCGTTGGATCCTATTTATTTATTTTTTGTCCAGGTTTGGGAATAGACGTCGGTTGTCTATATCAGCCGACGTCTATTCCTCTAAAGAAAGGAATAGACGTCGGCTTTCTATGTAATCCGACGTCTATCCCTAACGTATAGGCGTCGTATGTTAGTTACCCGACGTCTATCCCTAAAGTATAGGCGTCGTATGTTAGTTAACCGACGTGTATACATAAAGTACAGGCGTCGTATGTTAATTAACCGACGTCTATACATTAACGAATACACGTCAGAGTCTAATTAAGGCCGACGTCTATTCGTTAGGTATAGACGTCGGCTATACGATGGCCGACGTCTATGTATAGACGACGCACACATATACGTCGGATAGGGGTGTGCTTATATCCGACGTGTATAAACCCTTACATCCGACGAATATTCCATTTTCTGTAGTAGTGCCAGTTCCGATATTTTCGGTTAACCGAATGGCACTCGGTCAAAGACGTGAATTCGTCTGAACGGTTAAAAAAGATTTTTTTCCTTAAGAATCGGTCATCCGTCAAGTGCACGGAAATCCGAACGTGACATATTCGGTTAACCGAATATGTCTCGGTACACCGAGTCCCGATCGATTTTCTGCCTTTGATAATTAAGAGATTAATTTGATCAATGGTTGGATTAGCTCCAAACTTGGTCAAACATTTTGTGGGTGCATATAATGCATTATCGAATTAGTTTGTGAGAGAAAATGTCAAGAATTCGTGGCTTAAGAATAGCCATGATTGAGAGTAAGATTGGAGCCTATAAATAGGTCCTTATTCTCCTTAATTATGTTAGAAGAAGTTTGCTAAATATTTTCTCTCCTAATTCACCACAAAAATCCACGAAAATTCTCTTAGTTTTCTAAGTCTTGGAAGGAGAAATCACACAGATTAAGGAAGGGGTTTGTAGCTAGATTCTAAGCTTGTTTGGAGATTGATTGGCTAGCTCATTTCTCTCAAACCTTGTTTAGGGTTTCGGTGAACACTCGGAGGCATCTGGCGCAATGGGAAGCGACGATCGTCTTCTTCAGCATCTCCGGATCATCAAGAAGTTTTAGAGAACTTCTAGGTATGAATTTCGGAGCACATGTTTGTTTTAATGAAACTAGTTATTAAAACAAACTGATGCATGCATGAAATAAATCGTAGAAAATTGTGATTGATCCTTATTATGCATAAAAATTCGAAAAATATACATGCATAATTAAACATGAAATCCTACACCCACTAACCTTCTTGTATATACAAGGTTCTTCCTTGCTTTGGATGAAGTTGACCTTGTTGACTTCTTCGTCAAAGTGTTTATTCCAACTCCTTGATGCTTGCTTCAACCAATAAATGGATCGTTTAAGCTTGCATAGTTTCTCACTATTCTTTGGATATTCAAAACTTTGAGGTTGTACCATGTACACGTCCTCCAAGTTCCTGTTGAGGAACACTATTTTAACATTCATTTGTCATATTTCATAATCATGAAATGCGGCAATAACGAGCATAATTCGAATAGATTTGAACATGTCAACCGGTGAAAAAGTTTCATCAGTCAATTTCTTGAACTTGAGTGAAACGTTTTGCTACAAGTCTTGCCTTATAGGTTGTCAAGTTCTCGTCAATGTCCATCTTCCTCTTAAAACCCATTTCTTTTGAACGTCTTTCTTTCCTTGAGGAATGTCAACTAGGTTCTATACTTGATTGTCATACATGGATTGTATTTTGGATTCCATGGCTATAAACCATAGTTTAGAGTTTCTCCTTTCCATTGCTTCTTGAAAGGTCGAGGGATCATCGTTCGAGTATCATGATCTCGTGAAGTCCCAAATACATATTGGGTTGCTTTCTCTACCTCGTTGACCTTGTAAGTTCTATTGGTTTCACGTGTACTTTTTGAACTTCTTGCACAATTTCTTGCGGAATTTGTTCTGGCTCAATTCTTGAATGAACACTAGGCGGGGATGATTGTGTTTCTCTCACAATTGCTTGCGAGAGTCTCTCACTCATACTCCCACTAACCAAATGAACCTCGGTTGGGTATTCATGATCTTGAATATTATCATTCACATCGTGATTTTGTAGAGTATCTTGAGTTTCCTCAAGCACAACTATACTCTCAACTTATTCTTTTCAGAAATACTTGCTATGAGAATACGACATCCCTCTCGATAATCACTCGATTAAAGGTTTTATGCCAAAAGTAGTACCATCTTGTCTTACGAGGATAACCTATAAAGAAGTATTTATCCACTTTTGGTTGAATTTTGGTCAACATCAATCTTTTGATGTAGGCCTCACAACCCTAAATCTTGAGAAACTTGAGCTTGTGTATTTTACCACTCCACAAATCATATGGCGTTTTCTCTACGGATTTGGATGAAATATTATTTAGTGTGTAAGTCGCAGCTTGTAGTGCATAACTCCAACGTGAAGTGGCAATTCAACTTGACATCATCATTTATCGAACCATGTTGAGCAATGTCCTATTTCTCTGTTCGGACACACCATGTTGGCTTTTTGGCCTTAATCTATGTTTTGATGATTTAATCAACCTAATCTTAATTATGATCATGTAGAGTAGCACACATGTTGCATTGCACATATATTGCTTTGTGCTAACCTCTACAGGTGATCAAGACTCAAGGAAGAAAGGAAAATCAAGCCAAGACATGTAATCAAGCTCTTTTGAAGACATGTATTTTGTATTTTTTTGAGTCTTAGCAACTTGTGTAAATTGAGCATACTTGAGCTAAAATCAACTTAAACACACACTAGGTTCCTTAAAGAAGTCACGCGAAATTTCACACAATGTGGACTTCAATAGATCACCCAAACTTAGACCAGAAAACAATAAACATGAACCCTAACAGTCTGCCCACATTCGGTCGACCGTAACAGACCGTTCGGTCGACCGAGTGCACAATTACCCTGTTTGTGTTTTCACTGCCCGGTTTTCGTCGACCGTATATGCCCTTTCGGTCGACCGTATGAACTTATTTTTCCGACCGTTTATTTTGTAGTATTATACCCAACGGTCGTATTCGTATTAACCAAATATACCCCAAATACATTTCATGTATCTGTCAACCGAGGACCTTGTTCGGTCGACCGAATATCTGTCTCTTGACAAATCCGAACCTCCTGGACAAAATCAGTCGACCGCTAGACCCTACCTCGGTCGACCGAATTGATGATTGTTTGTCAACCCCAAAGTGCCTGGTGCAAATTGGTCGACCGAATTAACTCAGAATTGGGTCCTACGAGTTTCTGTTTTGTGTATCCTACACGAACACTTACCCAATCAACCCCAACGGATCTATTCTCTCTAATGCCTATATAAAGAGTTGTAAAACACATTTTAACACAACTCTCCCACTACATACTTGTCCAAAACATTAGAGAGATTATCAAACACTCCAAGCCTCCAATTTCCACACTTAAGATCAATTCCACATCATAAGCTAAGTGTGCTCAAGTTAGAGAGTGTATTCCACTCAAGTTTTCGTTTGTAAAGACGCAAGGACTTCGATGAAAGCCCGAAGTGTTCATCTCGGATTGTGAGAGAAGAAAGTCAAGCAAGAGAGGGTGTTCGCGGTGCTTGTTTTGTAAAAGGCGTTCTCTCCCGGCCCGGAACGGGGAGTAGATAGTGAAGTCGTGAGCGGAGCTCGAAGTGTCGAGCGGAGCTTGCAAGAGAGGACGTAGGCGGTGGCCGAACCTCTGTAAAACCCCGTGTCCATCGTGGTTTGCATTATCTTCCTTTTACTTGTTTGTTTAGTTTTAAATTCTGCTGCATATCTTTGATAGATCAAACAAGTAGGTAATTAGCGCAAAATTGTGATTAGTATTGTGGACCCATAACCCACACGATCCAACACACCATTCCACTGAGATGTATCGGGCGGAGTGAGTTGTGGTATAATACCACACTCCTTTAGGAATAAGTCGAATTCGGCACTCAAGTATTCACCTCCACGATCGGTTTGTAAACATTTGATCTTCCTATGGAGTTGGTTGTCTACTTCATTCTTGAATTCTTTGAATTTGAACTTATCAAAGGATTCACAGAAGGTCGTGCAGATCACCAGTTTGCTGGAGTGATGTAGGAGAGAGGCAGTACGTTGGGCCTGAGTTAGTGCGGTTATACACATAGAAGGTAGAGGTGATCAGGAAGAGGTTGGCAGCTGCACAAAGCAGACAGAAGAGTTACGTTGATAAGCGTAGACGGGAATTGAGTTTTGAGGTTGGCGACCATTTTTTTTTAAGATCTCTCCATCCCAGGGAGTAATGAGGTTTGGAAAGAATGGAAAGCTCAATCCAAGGTATGTCGGGTCCTTCGAGATCTTGGACTGTGTTGGAGATGTCGCCTACCGGATTGCTTTGCCAGCATAATTTTTGGGTCTTCGTAATGTCTTCCACGTGTCGATGCTGAGGAAGTATGTGTCAGACCCATCCCATGTCATCGACAGAGAAATTCCAAAGATTCAACATGATTTATCGCTACAGGGGAGGCTTGTAGAGATCGTGGATCGCAAGGAGCATCAACTCAGGAGGAGGACCATTCTGATGGTGAAGGTGTGATGGCAGCACCACAACGTTCGTGAGGCCACCATAGAGATCAAAGAGCTAGGATGTTCGAAAGAAGTATCAGGAGCATTTCGGTGAGTTGCTTGTTTTAAATTTCAAGGATGGAAAATCTTTAAGGATGGTAGGTTGTTAAGACCTAAGTTCTTCTTAGGGATTTAAGGGTAATTCAATGAACTAACCAGGTGATTGTGTAGTTTTAGGGGAAGATTGGGTTTGAGTGCAATTTGCACAAACCATTCCACCTCTCAAAGTGTGAGAGGAAGGATGGATGGCGGTGGTTCTTGCTGCATAAAAAGGTGTGGGGAGAGGGTGGAGAGAAGTGTAAGAAGAATTAAGAGATTTGCAGAGAGAGAAGTAAGAGAATTGAGAGAAGACAAAAGTAGGAGATTCAAAAAGAGAAGGAGGTAAAGTCGGAAGAAGAAGATTCCAGTTTCTTCAACTCGGGATTAGCAAATGCAAGTAGGAAAAGTGGTGATTGTCGGCAATGTTTGGAAGCTTCGTCGATCGTAAAAAGGTATGTAGAATGTAGGAAGATTCTGTTATTTTCGGTCGGACGAGACCCTTTTTTTGTTCGACCATTGCGGTGTTTATTTAATGATTTTTCATGTATGCAAATGGTCGACCGTTCATGTACCTTTGTACGACCGTTTTGTACATATGTTTATTTGACCGATCGATTGTAGTCGAACCTCTTTCTGGTTCAACTTCCGAATGGTCGACCGTTGCATTTCATGCTTTTTACACAATTTTGCATTTCATACCTTATGTGGTGGACCTAAGGGATCGTGGATCCCAATGTTTGGTGTTGTTACACAAGCATGTGGGGTGAAGTGACTACCGGCCTTGATGGCGACAAAGGTAACTGCCCACCCTTTATGGCGGCGAAGTTGAGCAAAGAATGTGTTAGCTTCTGTGAGCAATCGAGGTATCAGCTTGTGAGAGCAGCCTATGGCTCAGCTTGGTGAGCATACCTTCGAACGACTGTTGTGGATGTGATGGGTACACGTGTGGGGCCCGATGTTATTGGTGTAATTGTTGTTCTTTATTACCCTGGTTGGGGAAGGTTTTACGTTTGTATTATTGTATGTCATGTATACTAGTATGATATGGTCATTGTATGTTCTTCATGCATGTAGGTGAACTTGGTATACGGGATTTCCTTATGGAAACTCATGTATTGTTTCATATTTGCATTTCATGCCCCGAGCGGCACTGAGTAGGTGGTGACTGAGGACGAGTGCACCAAGATTGAATCCTCTCGTCTTACTTTTTAGGTTGTTATGATTACTTGTATATTGTCATTCTTGTCTTTTGATGTAATCATACTTTTGAAACTTCTGTGAAATGGTGCACTTTTTTATTAGATTTATGAGTAATGTCCTCGTTTCTTTGGTTTAAATTCTTGAGTTTTAATTTTTTTGTTGTTTTCAAGAACGTTACACTATCAGTTGGTTTCGCCAACTTGATCATGGAGTTTGAATGTTTGGGAAGAATTGCAAATTACAAGAGCAAGCAGTGCTAACTATGTCTGCAGTGGACTATAAAGAGGAGGGAAAACGTTTGAAGCTAGCTAATTAGCAGGTTTTCATGTTGCCAACTCAAAAAAAAAAAAAAGAACAATAATGATGTAAAAGAACTAATGGCTTCTATGCAGTAATTTGAGCCTCCAACCTTGAAGAAATTTCTAAAAAAATACCTACAACTCTTTCAAACCACTCTACTTCCCCTACAGAGAGATTGTGACCATTCCATCCATGTTTATAGAAAGCATACAATCCATTTCATGGGCTTCATACAAGTACCCCCTATATATATCAAAAATGTTCTATAGAAGAAATTGGTACAAGAGAAATTTATTTTTGAACTAGACCTAGCAATAGTTTCCCATTAAGCAATCAAATATTCTATCTCCATTGAAACTCACACGTAACTACACTAATTTAGTAGTTAGATTCTTAGTCTTGAAATAAACAACATCGCAAACCAGATCCCAATAACAATAGACCGTGGAAAAACCCACACGTTATTTAAACAAGTTCAGGAGCGACACCAGAGTCAAGGTCAAGCAACTCCCTTGGATTTTGAAACAATGTGTTCATACGTTGGTGTTGTATGTTTTCAATCCCTTGGATCTTTATTTCCTCATATTTCGACCCTCCGAACTTTTGACCCCCTTGAGTTTTTGATCTCGTTGGACCCTTTAGATTTCACCTACTTAGATCATAACATTCTTAAATTTTATGTCCTTTAAAATTCCAATCACCTTGACTTTAATTCCTATTACTAGAATTACAAAATAAAAAACTTTTGAGTGGTCAATTAATTTTGCTCATTTTCATTATACGTAACATCACTCAAACATTAGACGCCTAAGCTAATCGTACGAACTGGTACTATGCATATATGTGTTCCATTTATGTAAACAATAAAATTGTTACTATGCATATCTGTGTTCCATTTATGTAAACAATAAAATTGTTCTCGTCCCTGTAGAGTTCCCATATTTCTTCCCACCAAATTCATATACTATGACAACAGCAAGCTAAAAGACGAGGCCATCGATTCACACTTGTTGCCATTACAGTGTTTAGGACTCCTACACAGGATGTCCAAATTCACATATAAAGATTCCTAACATCGTAATCCCACTAGATCTTGCATGACATCTAAAACATAGCAATAAAAAAAACCACCCACACGTGTGACCAAACATTCCATTTGACAATAATTCACCAACCAACAAAAAAAAACTCCAACGTAGACAGGCTAAAGGGAGGAATTATTGGAGGACATTTGAATGTGATGTCAGATCCAATCCCTATTCCAAGCAAACACATGGACGCCCATGCATGGTTTTGTTCATCTTTGTGAGAACAAGTTTGGAACCAAGTTGAGACATGTAACAAAGACTTGACATGTAACAATTAACACCACATGACTTGGTCATGGTTGGTTTTAATGCATGTGTGGTTGGTCTTTTGTGGTGCACAACAATGGGGTATGGACAAGAGTTGCTGTGTTGGTTGGATCTGATCCTAGACATTTGACATGCAGATGATGTGTCGTCAAAGTTTTGGGATATGTATGTCACGGTTTATGTTTTCTCGTGGATGATGATTGAGATTTGAAAGGTTTTATTTGCTTGGGTTTTAGCTTCTTACGTGGAGTTGTTTTCATGATTGTTTATAGATTTCTGAGATAGCTGGCAATTGACTGTTATAATGACGTTTCTAATTAATATAATATAGTTCGAACATGTATGCCGTTATATCGTTTTAGGTTCAATTTATAAGTAGAATATATAGAAGCTTCAACAATTGTAATGTGTAAGTGAGTAAATTTGGATGGATTTAATTATTAATGAATGAATATGGTATGGTGAAATTTCAGCTAGTTTAGTTAACAATTTAAGTTGAGCTAAAATTGAAACTTGACCTTTTAATATTTATTTTAAGTTTGGGTCTTAAGTATTTTACTACTAAAACTAGTGTTCAATAAATGTAAGCACAAAATTAGTCATTTGTACATGCTAATTAAGACTGTTTTTGCACAATGAGCTTTTCACCAGGCGAACTTATTACGCCTAATCTTGTATAAGCTTGTCAAGCTTCACGCAAGCTTTACTCAATTGAAATTCAGCAACCTCAACTTGAAATCAAATTATTGTTGGATAAGTTGAAGGATCACAACCTCAAATAAATTGCCCATCTTTGCATTGACCACAAAAATCTCCAAAAGCTAGCATATCCTCTTGCACTTGAATATGATAAAGACACATACTATGAAACCTCCAAAAGAACATAACAAAACAAAAGAAAGAAGACACTGGAGTGCACATGAGGACCACAATATAATTGTTGAATCATAATAACCAACCACACCTTAATTGAATCCCACATTGGCAGCAGTACTGCATGGGCCATCCATACTACCAAATATGCTTCGCTTGGCTGTCCTCCAACACTACTAGTATATAAAACCATCATGCCTAAGCCATCTCATCACATAATAATTGTTATTAATTGTGTATCATATATTCATGATTCATATGTGTATGATTAATTCCAGAATTCACAGGAAAGCATGTCCAGAGCCCAGATGGATGGTTCCTTTGACAGAGAAGTAGAGAATCTTTTGCACTTAGTAAGGAACATTAATTGTGTTTTTTTATCCCCAAAGAATGAAGAATTTGATTGCTTGCTAAGATTTGTCATAGAGAATTGATGGAAAACCTTAATTGTTACATCAAACATTGATGGTGTGTTTGGTTTGTTTAATCTTGTCGGTTAGTGGTGGTGAAGTTTTTTATGGATAGTGAGTGTGTTTGTTGTTGTTTACTTAAAAATATTGTATCACCACTTAATTCTTGTCTTTTCATTTTAGTTTTCTTGAGAATCGTGTGTTTTTGAGCTAGTAATAGTTGTACAACATGTGGGTAGGGTTTTGTTTTCATCTAGAAGCAGAGTTTTTTTTTCTAATTAAGTTTTTTTTTTGGTTTAATCCTTCATTAATCTTAAAGCTACATATCTTCGTCAATAATTTTTGAAGAAAATTTCCAAGATATATAGATGCACTTTAACATATCCAGTGAGCTAAATAACCATAGAGGCCGGAGTGATCCCAAGTCTTGTAACATCGTCGATTACAAGTCGTTCGAAAATCATTTTATGGCCCATTTGATTTGATGCGTCAGAGAAGAAGAAAGAAAGAACGTCTCAATTGCAAAGTTTGCGCTAAAAGATGATTGGATGTAGGGGTATTTAGACGTGGCCAATTGCATACCACAACATGGACAACTACTTAAAAGAGAACGTTACATTTTATAATTGTTGATTATGCTCTTTGATGAAATTAAGATTTAAAGCTTTTTTTGATTTACTTAAAGTCGGGACCCACATGCACTCGTACAAGGAATAATGTAGGAATTATGTAAATGAGGTGAGTGAAGCATGATAGCACTAAAAAGGAAGGAATAAGTTGTTGGATATCGAATGTGTGTTTTATTCCCTTAAGGCTAAAGCAACGCTCATACAAGGGAGATTCCATAACCATTAACATAATATCAATTTTTTTGACATATTTCACAAATAGTTCTCACATATATATCCAATATGGAATCTTCGGCTTATACACATGTAGTGAATTATATATTTGTTAGAAATCATGGCACACCTCATTTGTGTTCCACAGACATGGATTTGCAATTGTATTGGCATGTCTTGTTATGTCATACTAAATGGTGTGCATAGGATTTGATAATTGATCATGGTAGAGGACCCATTAATTTCCTTTGATATTTTGATGGAGGGTGGGAGGAAATGAAGGTCCACTACTGCCTTTTCTCCTTTCTCAGGTGGGTTTGGTAGAAGCATTTTAATTAATAGGTGGGTCAAGATTTGACTAATGTATCGTTTAATTTGGTGGTGCATTAATTTCTAATTAAAATCAATGAACTCCATTTCTTCTAGTAAAATAAAAGAAAGGATATTCTGACTTTTATTCTCTATCTAGTATCACTAATATCTTTTAATAGGGAAATACCTTAGAAATTCCAAATATATCCAAAAATTACAAATCACATCATAACTACAATAATTTCAGTATTATATTTTATAACCTGTAAAGCTTTAATACAAGTTCAGCATCATATTGAACATAAAAGAACTATTTGACTCTAAATAGTATTCATATTATGATTACTGAAATACATATTAAATTAGGACGTACAAGAACCTAAATAGATTGACATATTAGAGCTTCAGTAACGGGTCGTGGGACCCCCTCCCCCCACCAAAAAAAACCCAGCCGTCCAACCCTCACTGGGGTCGCGATGACCCGGTCGTCGATAGGGATGTGTCGTGTGGTTGTATAATTGGTTTTTTAAATATATCTTTTTGTTTTTAATTTTTTGTGTGTATAATTGAGTTGTGGTTAAGATGTAAATAATATTGGAAAGAGAAGAAAATAAGTTGAGGAGAGAGAAAACTGACGTGGAAGAAAGAGATAAAATAGATAAAACTCATGACCGGGTTGACTCTTGTCATGATTACAGATGGTCTTTAAAAGTATTACTATTATAGTAAATCACCCGAGGAATTCTCGTAAAAATTGTCCAACAAGTTAAAGGGAAAAAATATTTTCTCAAACCGAAAGACAACTCAAGTACAACACAATAAAGTATGTATATTCAAATAAACAAAGCAAGCCTCGTTGTTCCAACCAATGGCGGAGCCACGTTATGGGTAGGTGGGGCACCTGCCCCACCCAGATTTTCCCAAAAAAAATCCCAATTTTTTTTGGATTTTTTTTGTTCAATCCTATATATTTAAGCATAGTATCATGAAGTTTATGGTATAATTGTTTAACTGTTGTTTAGGATTTGGAAGAAGCAAAGATAATATTTTGTTAAAAAAATTTAGAGTCAATATGATTTAGATTGAGGATTTTGAAGTTCTTTTGAACAACTAAATTTGAAAGATAAACTATAATCTTTTAGATTGGCATTGTTGTGTAAGTTTGATAATTTTTTAGTTGAAAAATGAACATTTTATAAATTTTAGTTAGGTATTGTGGATGTTTTGGATTTGATTTTTTTGATTATGATGTGCAATCTTACTTTTCTAGTACAGTCATGCTTATTGACATATTATATCTCACTTTTTTGACATTGTCGAGTTCATTGGTAGGTTTAAAAATAAATGAAAATTTAAAATAAACTAGCATTTATAGGAAATTTATTCATCAATGTCATTCTATACATAAGAGTCGTATAATGAATAATAAATCTAAAGTCTGCAATTCCACGAACGAAAATAACAATGAGTATAAATAGTAATAATTATTATAATTTTTTTTATAATTTTATGTTATACTTATATATTATTTTGTTCCATCTATTTGTCTAAATTTTATCGATTTTAAACTTAAGAACGAACATAACCGATAAATCTTACCAAATCATATGTTTTGTGTTTAATTTATTTATTTAAAATATCATCTTAAAGTTGTAGGTCCTACTTAAAAAAAATTGATCAATGAAAAGACAATCTGACCCAACCAAACAAAATCCTGAATCCACCCATGGTTCCAACCCATCGTTGTAATCACTCTTCGTATCATGCTCAAAATTAACCACACCGATCGAACTCCACATAAAAGTAAATTCACCTTTAAAGTCTGTTTTATAAGCCACGTGTGATCACTCATCACCCTCGCACGATTTATTATCATAATTTACTATTAAAGTTTGTACAATTGTGTTTTTTGTGTGTGTTCTTCGTCAATAATACAATATCATTAATTAGATTACATAAATTTTGAATTTCATCGGAATATGATCTATAATGACGTACCAACATCTTCTGCACAAAACTTTGCAATTGCGAACTATATTTCATGTATATAGTGCTTATCGATCATCTTCATTTGTCCAAAGAACGCTGAGTTGGGAGGGAGAGACATTAAACAGTGTTGCCATCGTTTTACGAATAAACCACCATTCCCTTTGAATTTGATCTACTTAAAAGAATGGAGAAATCAACCCGATCGAGTATAATTTTATTGAGATTAAGATTTGTAATAACCTTGATCTAAAACGCCTTAATTAACCTAAATTAAACCTAATTGACCTTAATTAAGCCGTGAACAGTGAAACATGAGGTGGAGGATTGGATAAGATTTGGGTTTTTGCTATAAATAGGAGAGTAGGGTTTATCTGAAACGTTTTTTCATCTTCCTCAAGTTAATCAGAGAGTGTGAGAGGCGATTTCGAGGAGAAGAAGAAGAAGAGAAGGAGAAGAAGAAGAAGTGAAGGAGAAGGAGTTGGGTTGAGTTTGTCAAAGCCTGGGAAACTTCCACAAACTCACTTAAACCTTGTGAGTGTTGGGGATCGACGTTGGTGTCGAATTCCCCGTCGGATTGCAACCTGTTCAGAGGTTGAAGACGACAATCGGTCGACCGGTGCATGTGGGCCGTCGACCGATCCTATTATTATATTGATTTGCACCCGCGAACGGTCGAACGATGTCTGAGGACGGTCGACCGTTATGCCAGATTTGTGCGGGAAAAAGGGTTGATGTTGTTATCGGTCGAACGGGTCCACTTAGCCGGTCGACCGAAAACAATGAGAATAGGTCGGTTGGGGATTTTGACTTATTAAACGGTCGAACATCCTTAACCTGGTTCGACCGATCTATTCGATGCTAAGTCGGTTGGGAGCTTTGACCATCAAAACGGTCGACCGCTCTTTAACTTTCGGTCGACCGACGGAGCATTTTAATTAAGCAGTAGAGTGTCTGTGATGTTTCGGTCGAACTGTATTTCAGTTCCGGTCGACCGAATATGAATTGGGCAAAATGGTGAAATCCCTGTTATCGGTTGAACGACCCCTTGGTTCGACCGGTCGGATATATATATTATATAAATTTGGTATAACATAGACCATCCAAACGGTCGACCGCTAGATGCCTTTTGTTCGACCGATTGGTCGGTAATTCGGTTGGCGTGGTTCGACCGATACACTTGTTTGTACAGTACAGAGTACTGTGCGGGGGACCGGTCGACCGGTGTGCTTTTAGCGGTCGACCGATCTGCCGCAGGTTGGTGGATTTATCCACACACGAGCCGTCGAGTATAGGTCGACTACCGGCTCCGAGGTGACGGTCGATTACCGGCCTTGAGAGCGACGGATTTCACCTTCGACGAGGGCGTATTATTGTTGGCCTCTCATATCGAGCGTGGTGTGAGGGATGAGTGTCATAAACCTTGGGTTGTTTGCTGGGGTTTGTTGGTAGGCCGAGGATGTTCCGGCAGGGTGCCTGTCTGGCGGCTCTTGGGGGAGCAGCGGTTGTTGTCTGGCCTGAGTTGTGCATTCGGCGGGCTGACTCGCTCCTGGGGTGGCGGCATAGTGCCAGGGTTCCTTTCTGCACTTTTGGGGGAGCAGTGGTGCCGACTGACCCTTGTGAGGCAGCGGTGGACTGACTTGACCCTTGTGGTGGCAGGAGTGGTTCAGTACCGCGGAGGCGGAGAGTGCATTATTGTGGGCCCGAGGTGGATGATCATGTGCATTGCATTGCATTGTCTTTAATTCCATTTTGTATTTTAGGAGGTTTGGTATACGGGGTCCTTCAGGGAACTCAGACATGTTTCAATTGTTTTCATTTCAGGTAGCGAGTTGCATTAGAGTCGAGGTGGTGACTGAGGAGAGTGCCCCGGGGATCCGATCCTGTAGTTGTCAGTCTCTTCCTTTTTGAGGTGATTACATATTGTATAGTTTTTGTTGTAATCACAGTCAGTTTGTATATTTGACTTCCACGTGGATCATATTTATATTATATATGTTGGGTTGTTTTCCCGTGACGTGCCCAGTGTTGACCGTTGACGGTCTTTATTATTGTTTAAATTTTCCGCCGTTTTCGGGGACGTTACAAGATTACTGACAACATTGGTGACAGTGGGCCACCAAGTAAATGATAGGAATTGAATGTCGGCGATGCCCCTTTAAGATTCATGTTCAAGTTCATTTTGTTATGAACTAACACATATGTACCGTGTGCTTGAATGTCGGCGATGCCCCTTTAAGATTCATGTTCAAGTTCATTTTGTTATGAACTAACACATACGTACCGTGTGCTTGAATGATTCTATACCTATAGATATCGGATGTTTTTATATCCGACGTCTATTCGGAAACATCTATTGTGCACTTTGTACTAGTGCAAACTTCAAGTTTTTACCGCCAATTAAATTAAGGTTCTCGAAAGTCCGAAATATGATAGAAAGACTCTAAATTATTACATCCTGTGAATTGTGAAATGTACTTCATGCAAATTAAATTGTACGATCAAATTCAAAGTCACAATCATTTTTTTTAAAACATTAGTATTATATTGACGAAGCCAATATAAATCCATGTAAATCCCGAAGAAGAGAGATAAGGGGAGTAAGAAAATTTTAGACGCTAAAATCACTACTTAGGATTCGAACATGTAATATTTGACCAAAAACACGTTTTCAATTTAATTTTTTATGCTTATCGACCTCATTTAAATCTCAAACATGTAATTTACATTGTTGGAATTTCAAGATAGACCAACTAAACTAACTCAACACATGTCAAATATAGGATCATATATAATTGTCAGTCATACCCATGTGAACTGACGTTAAGACATGCTTGTTTCGCTGTAATTGGACTATATGGAATCCAATTCTACACATTAGATTACATACTCAGTTTCTAATGAATTGGATTGCAATTAATTAAATTACATGGATTGCAATTAAATTACATTGTTGGAATTCAGAATTGGAATTGCAATGCAATTCAAGAAATAAATAAATTTATAAGTTTACTAGATTTGTTAAGTACTTAGGCATACTTTTGACAAGATTATGCGACAATATTTGAGTAATTTGAAATGATCTTATTACAATCCCCAATGATTTATCCACTTACCTCAAAAAGTATCTTTGGATTACATCCATATATTTTTTTATTCCTGATTAGTTATCTGATATTTGATTACCACTGCAATTAGACTACAGAGGGATTACAATATTCATTTTCTCAAACAATCACACGGTGTCACCAACAGTGTAATTAGATTACATAACACATTTATTATAACCAATCATGACCTAAGTTTCTTATGGTTTTTTTTATTAAAACCTTAACTTTCTGCTAAACGAATATTAAAACGTATATTTTCTTAATCAAAGTCCCTAATTCTTTGGTGGCTCCCACCACCACCCCACGCCCACAAATTATTGAAGCTTTCTTCTCCTATTTAAACCTTCCCTCTCCCCTCCCTCCCTAACTCAACTTCAACTCTCTCTCTCTCTCTCTCTCTCTCTCTCTCTAGCAAACCAAACCAAAGCATGAAGATGGTGGACTTAAGCAACAAGAACCACCACTACCTCCACACCATCACAACCCCAACAACCCTAGACTGCACCACCACCTCCGCGACTGCCCCGCACCGCCTGACAATCCGGTCACTCCTAGACTGCCTCCTCCCTTACTGCCTCTCCCCACCCCACTCATCCTCCCTCTCCACCCTCACATTCTTCGGCCCCCGCCGCGGCCGCGTTTCCCTCTCTCTCCAACCCCATCCCTCCTCCCCTCCACTCCTCCTCCTCCACTTCTCCCTCCCCACATCCTCCCTCGCCAAGGAAATGCAGCACGGCCTCCTCCGCCTCGCCCTCGAGTCGACCCAACCCAAGAGGGGGTTGCTTGGAGTGGAGAGCTGGAGGGTTGTGTGTAATGGGAGGAAGGTGGGGTTCGCGGTGAGGCGGGAGGGTGGGGAGGAGTTGGGAGTGCTTAGGGGCATGGAAAAGGTCAGTGCCGGTGCCGGGGTGGTCGGGAACGGCGACCGGGAGGTCTTATACTTGAGAGCTGGGTTTCGAAGGGTTGTCGGGTCGGCCGGGTCGGAATCGTTTCATATGATTGATCCTGTTGGTCAGACTCAGATGAGTGTTTTCTTCTTGAGATCTTGAACAAGAGGAGAACAAATTAATTAATTCATGTTTAGATTGTCTTTTGGTAGAGATTTGTTGGTTTTTAATTGTAGCATGCATGTAAATGAAGGTTGGCTAAGTTGAGGTCATTGATATATATGTGTTTTAGTGTTGAGTGATTTTTTTGTCTTTTTTTGTGTTTTGTAATGTAGAATTCAGAAAATCAAAAAAAAAAACTTCGAAGGATGAGATATTTAGTGTAGAGGAAGTGTTATTAATTAGGGAGCAATGGGGGGTTTTTTTGGAATGATGAAAAGTGTGGGTGTTGTTTTTGCAAAATATCAATTTAGGCATCTCTTTGTATATTGATAACGTCAAATTGCGACTACGATTTTGTTTCCAGTCTTTATGCTTAGCAACAAGTATTAGAATCACCAGGGTTTTTTTTCCATGGGATTAGCTTTCATAAATTCAGTCCGATGGCTGAGTTCTCTATTTGCTGGTAGGGATTGTAAGAAACGTGAAAGTCTTCAGTTTCACAAATGATATCAAATTTCAATGTGTGTATGAAAATTAGTTACGCTGAATCTTATAGGGTGCGTTTGATTTGGGTGCATCACCCGAACTTGGATTTTCATAATTAAGTTGGAATTTCGAAGTTTGCATGAAATTTATAGGACAAATATTTCGTGGCACTATCAAATTTCACATCTGAGCAAATTTTGTCAAAATTAAATTCCACCTCAAGAGGTGCAATTCGGAAATTCCACATTCCTCTTTTCAGTTTGGTTATTCAAATTAATATACAACCTTAATGATTTACCCGAATATAATCTTATGTCTATTAATATGTGATTGTTATGGTTTGTATACAATTTCAATTTCCTTAAGTGCTACAATATATATCATATATAAAAAATTTAAACAACTTCAATTTCAAAGTAGCATGTTTAATTTATTAATTCTAAAAGAACATGCATAAATAAAATTACATCCTCTATGAACATTGGATTTGTAAATTCTGTTAATTGAAAAATTTGTAGGACTTAGAAATACTGCATTCAAATGCGTACTTAGAGAACTTAAGGTTGACACCTCAGGGAGGATTAACATGCTACATCAAAGTTGGCTCCCATGATCACACATGATACAACTGAGGCAGATTTTGTAACAAACTATATAATGTCATTTGTTTATTTTTGTAAAATAGGGCATGCATGCATGTGGATGGTTACATCATATCTTTAACTTGTGAGGAAATGTGGTCATTGTCTTGTGTTATCTAAATTGGATTCACTAGATTAGAAGAATGTCAACTTTTGCGACATACGAATCTCTGTTGGAGTGGCTACTTCGGTTTTAGCTAGTTAAATAAGGAACAATATGGCCAAGACTTCCAATTGGCTGGAGGAGAAGCAAAGTAAATAATTGACAAATGGGCTCGAGGATGGTTGATTTTTTTTATCAGAGAAAGGTTGTAAATCCAATCTCGACAGATATGCTTATGTCTCTACACCAAGGGCTACTTTTTTTCCTTTCATTTTACTATTTCTTTGTGACTTTAGCCATTATAATTGTCTTGGTCCCAAAAACTACCCACAAACAGCGGCTAAATCATTCTCTGATGTTGGTTTTTCTTCTTAAGGGGAAAAAACACTTTTATCCCGACCGGTCCGGCTTAAAATCCGATTTTTTTCGGTACGGTTTCCACGTACTCGACCAATTTTCACCTTTTCGATTCTCGATCCGGACCAGTCCTGTTATATCCAATTTTGGATACGTCCATCTAACCTTAAACCTTGAATTATAGGGTTAAAGTAGGGGTATAATTGGGCGGTATTATCCATTTACCGTCACATTTAATAAGTGTGTACGGATACGGTCTTGTATCCATTTAAAAAATTATACTCATTTACCCATAGTCGCTTTACCCGTTTAACAAATGTGGCGGGTACGAGTATACCTCTACCTATTTACCCGTTTAATTATTTAATTAGCATATAAATTAATATATTATATAGTTAGTAGCACCGAACAGTGAAGAACTACGATTAATAATATATAATTAAACTTCAATTTGTTTTGTTTTTTTAGTAGCACCAAACAGTAAAGAACTACAACACAAGTCTTTTGTTTTTTGTTAATCTTTTGTAATTTGGAACTAGGTAATGTCTCAATCAATATAATGTAATAATACCTGCAAAACCTGTCATACATGTCCCGTACCCGTTTATTAAACGGGTATGAGACGGATACGGGTACAACAATGAGTATATACTTGTATCTGTACCCGTTTAATTAGACAGGTAAGGATACGGATATGATCGTACCCACCTTATTTACACCCTAATTTAAAGAATTAAGGTCTAAAAGTCTCCTCACGTTGGATGTGGACTTCAAAGGTGCCTGCAAATACATATATGTTTTAGTACGAGAATGAATAATGGTTAAATTACTTGTTGCCTCCTAATCTTTGGCCCAAGACCCAAGTTCACTTTAACTTTTATGCGTTGTGATCTAAGATTACTCTAGAGAGGTGGTGAATATAGTTAATTTAGTTTTTAGTAGATTAATTCATATTAGGGTTTGTGTGTTACTTTAAAAGACCATAATTCTATTTCTATCGATCATTGCTGCACAGCTATTAGTGTTTTTGCCGCTGCAAACGCACCCTTCATTTAACCATGCCATTAACTTATGTACAATGTCACTCCGTTAGCCCTGCTTCGTGCCATTACCCAGTGCCACACGTGTTGTTTGTTGATTGATTGTTCTACATTTTGTAAAAGTTGTGACTTAGTTAGCTGCTAATTACAATTAAGATGTTAATTAGGTATTAAAGAAACTATCGAACAACAAAACCCCATATCAGTAAAACAACAAAACCCCGTATCAGTAACCATTCGGTCTTAACCGAAAGGAATGTGTTTTAAAAGTTTTAGTTTTATATGTCAATTGTTATGAATTGGATGTGCAAACATTTTGTTCCTTGATTATGGTATTCGTCTTTTGGAAGTGTTAAGGAAGAGACGTTTGGTCCTTAACCGTAGAGCTCTAAAAGATAATGATTTACATAAATCAAAAGTTATTCACAATCATGGTAATTAACATGAAACATTAATCACCGAGATAAGATTGTTGTGTTGGTCATCGATTGTTGTACCTCTACAAATAATTGACGACACGAGTATATAAAAGAGGAAAATATTACTTATATATATTGAATAGACCTAACAAGTAAAACATTATCTAAAAAGGAATTTCTAGAAAGAATAAAAAGTAGTGGGAGTAGAGTTGTGCTTGGGGAGACTCAAGATATTCTACAAGATCATGATATGAATGGTGACATTCAAGATCATGAAGGCCAAACCGAGGTTCCTTTGGTTAGTGGGAGCGTGAGTGAGAGACCCTCGCAAGAAATTGTGAGAGAAACTCAATCTTCCCCACCTAGTGTACGTTCGAGAATCGAACACGAACCAATTCCGAAAGAAATTATGGAAGAAGTTCGAGAAGTACACATAAAACAAAAAGAACTTAGAAGGTCAACGAGGGAAAGGAAGAAACCCGATATGTATTTGGGACTTCATGAGATCATGGTACTAGATACCGATGATCCCTCGACCTTTCAAGAAGCAATGGAAAGAAATGATTCCTAACTATAGTTTAAGGCCATGGAATCCAAAATATAATCCGTGTATGATAATCAAGTATGGAACTTGGTTGACATTCCTCAAGGAAAAAGACCATTCAAAATAAATGGGTTTTCAAGAGGAAGATAGACGTGGATGGGAACTTGACAACCTACAAAACGAGGCTTGTAGCAAAAGGTTTCACTCAAGTTCAAGGAATTGACTATGATGAAACCTTTTCACCGGTTGTCATGTTCAAGTCTATTCGGATTATGCTCTCTATTGCCGTATTTCATGATTATGAGATATGGCAAATGGATGTCAAAACGACGTTCCTTAATGTGAACTTGGAGGAGGATGTGTACATGGTACAACCTCAAGGTTTTGAACATCCAAAGAATAGCGAGAAAGTATGCAAGCTTCAAAGATCCATTTATGGATTGAAGCAAGCATCAAGGAGTTAGAACAAGCGCTTTGACGAAGAAGTCAAAAAGATTCACTTCGTCCAAAGTAAGGAAGAGTCTTGTATATACAAGAAGGTTAGTGGGAGCCACATAGTGTTCTTGATCTTATATGTTGATGACATACTCCTCATGGGAAATCATATACCTCTGCTTGAGCAAACGAGAAGTTAATTGAAATCTGCATTTTCGATGAAAGATATGGGTGAGGCTCAATATATCTTAGGAATCAAGATATATAGAGATAGACATCGTAGACTCATTGGCCTAAGTCAACGTACATTCATTGACAAGGTCTTGGAAAGGTTCAGCATGAACAACTCCAAAAAAGGCAATGTGTCAATGAGTATGGGTGTGCAACTCAAGAAGTCTCAACGTGCTGAATCTCGTAAAGACTTGGAGTACATGAAAGATATCCTTTATGCTTCGGCAATATGATCGATCATGTACGCGATGACTTGCACAAGACCCGATGTCTTGTATGCTCTAAGCGTGACAAGTCGTCACCAATCCAACGCAGGTCCTGAGCATTGGACTGCGGTCAAGAATATTCTGAGGTACCTTAACCGGACCAAAAATAAGTTTCTTGTTTATGGAGGACAAAGAGAGTTAATAGCCAAGGGCTATTCAGATGTGAGTTTATGAGTGATCCCGATGATAGGAGATCCCAATAATGATATGTCATCATTCTTGAAGGTGGAGCCATGAGCTAGCGTAGTTGGAGTCAAATCACTACGACTGACTCAACCACCGACGAAGGCAAAATAAAATTATTATGGGTGGACACAAACAACAACACAGCTGATCCATTCAACAAACCCTCAGACCAAGTCAAAAGGCGAAATGCATTTCGAGTCCATGGGTCCGAGAACCATGTGGATTGGCTTGATGAGTAATTAGAGAGGGTTACTCTAGTTATTATTGTTTTATACATTGAGAATGTATGTGGAAGAAAACTTAGATAACAAGTGGGATATTGAAAGGAATGTGTTCTAATAGTTTTACTTTTATATGTCAATTATTATAAATTGGATGTGCAAACATTTTGTTCCTTGATTATGGTATTTGTCTTTTGGAAGTGTTAAGGGAGAGGCGCTTTGTCCTGAACCGTAGAGCTCTAAAAGATAATTGTTTACATAAATCAAAAGTTATTCACAATCATGGTAATTAACATGAAACATTAATCACTGAGATAATATTGTCGTGTTGGTCATCGATTGTTGTACCTCTACAAATAATTAACGACACGAGTATATAAAAGAGGAAAATATTACTTATATATATTGAATAGACCTAATAAGTAAAACATTATGGAATTGTATTTCGTGTCATTAATGTTTTACTGTGTCTTGGATCCTAAGATATGAGACTTATATCATTTCACTCAAGAAGTGCTTAATTTGATTATTGTCAAAAGTTATCAATGAGTATAGTGATAAAGGCAATAGTTTGTTGAACATGACTTGTGCTGGAAAAGATAGCTAGTCAAACGATCGTTGCCCCTCTTAATTGAGTGAGGATATTAGTGGGCCCCTTGATAAAAGCAAAGTTATAATGTGCACAATGTAACTTGAGTTAAGTTACATAGTTATAATTAGCTTAAATAGATCAAGAAATGAATATAATACAAATGTGACACATTTCTACTTTGTTTATATTCTTAATATCATGAGGCAAGGGACGGACACAAGTGGTGCATTTACATCAGTAAATGGATCGTGTTTAGTTCGAGTGGAACAAAGACATCTATGCTAATTGGGTTACTATAATGTGTAGCTAGATACCGCTTATAGTTTGAGATATTAAGTGTTTAATATCGTTGTCAATTTGGTTTAGATCCTTCTATAGGTCACACCACAAAACTGGGAAACAAGAAGCTTGATTTTGAGTTCTTATGATGTGTCGGGTTTCATATGAAAAAGAGACACATGTGGTGAATGAATAAAATCAATATGTCATGAGAATTGACATAATTAGAATCATAATAAATTCATATGAGGTGTGTATATTATGAGGTGTAATAATTTAATATTACGTAGGATAATATATTACAAAAGATATGAATTTGCTAAAAACCCCAAAATATCAAATTTTGTTGGAAATAAATCCAAAATTTGACAAAAGCAAAATCAGGGTCAAACACGGTAAACCGTTTAGGCTTCGGTCAACCGAGGTGTCTTCGGAACGGTCAACCAAACGGGGAACGGGTAAACACAATTGGTTGACCGAAATTGTCTGGAGTGCTTGGAAAATTGGGTTCGGTCAACCGAGCGTGAACGGTCAACCGAGAGAAGATATCTTGGGATATTTTTGGTAGACCGAAGGTGACACAGTCGTCCAATGAATGTTCGCCGGGAGAAATTTTGGTGGGTCAACGGTCGACGGTATTAAGACGTGGATCGTCCGAATTTTTCCAGAGAATTTTTCTCATGCATATTCGGTCGACCGTCTAGCTGACGGTACACCGAACATGTGTTAAAACCGAATGGTTTGGTTAACCGAGAAGAATTCACGGTTAACCGAACAGTGCGATTTTTGCCTGAATTATTAAGAGAATAATTAGATCATGGGTTTGATTAATTCCAATTTTAATCAAATGTTCTTTTGGATGCTTATGTGGCAATTTAAGATTGATTTTGGAGAGAATAAACAAGAGATCATGACTAAAGAATAGTTCTTGATAAGGATATTTTGGGAGCCTATAAAAGGACCCCTCATCGTACTCGTTTATGTTAATGCAAAAATTCTTTCTCTCATTAATCTCGCCCTTAATCACCACAAAAATCTCTTAATAGTTTTAAGTTTTGGAGATAGAAAACTCAGGAGCTTAAAGATGGGTTATTAGCTAGATTCTAAGCTTAATTAGAGATTGATTGACTAGCTTCTTTCTCTCTAATATTGTTTAGTGTTTGGTGAACACTTGGAGGCAAATCGGCGGACGATTCGACGAGCAACGGAACTCCGGATCTTGTGAAAGGTTTTAGAGAATCTTTGGATATGATCATCTCTCTTTTGTTTATTTTAATATGCGTAGGAATGCATGATATTAGAATAAACATATACATGTACGTAAAATCAATAAAATATGAAATTGATCTTGTATGTTTGTATTAATTTTTTTAAAATATATACATACATAGGGACACAAAATCCTACATTAACATACCTCGTTCCATACATGATCGCCCTCAATTCCACCTGCAAAACCGTAGTTCCCAAATCCACCCCTCCCCCCCCCCCCCCCCCCCCCACCAAAATCTCGCCCACGAAACCCTAGTTCTGACAATTTGGGTCATGACAAGAAATTCGAACCCGAACATGACACTGCTTTTTTTTGTCCGGGTTGATCAATTTCGGGTTCGTGCCGAATTCGGGTCGACCCCAAATTACACGAAATTAAAATCAAATTAAATAGCCCTAACCCTAAAACTAACAAGTCAAAACACTTCTCCACGCCTCCAAACCCGCACCAATCGTCGTCGTTGCCTGGCTCGTCTCCACCACTCGCCTTCCCCATCGTGGCCTCGCGGTCGTCGCCTGGCTCGTCTCCACCACTCGCATGACTCCTCTCTACCACCTTTCGCCACCCCTACCTTCGTCCTCCTCTCTCCATCTCCCTATGCTACCCTCCACAACCACTTTCTATGGTTTTTTGTTTTTCTAAATATATATTTTATTCAACATATCTATGGTCCAAGAACTGAAAGTGTGAAGCTAGGTCTACGAATCACCATCACCATAGTTGTTGCACGATTAGTCTTGGTAGCACCTGCAGGACTTGGAATTGTTTTGTTAGTTGACAAGCTTGGATCCCTTCCGTCCTCAAGGGGAGGACCCTTCCATGCTCACACCACTGGAGGGCGTCACTTTGATCTTTTCTCGCCGCGTTGATGTTCCTTTATTCCACTTTTTTTTGATAAAAGGGTATTTAGTTTTGTGAGTGATAATGGATGACAAAGGTGAAATTGTTTGGTTTTTGTGTTGGTTTTTTGATGCTACATGTGTGTTGTTAATCTGTTAAAGAATGTTTGTGTGGTTCCATCTATGAACCAGTTTCAACAATGAGTGTAGATGATAAAGTTGGTGTTTTGAATGATTTAAAAACATTTTGGACAGAATTTCATTGAATTTGAAACACCCTGCAATCAGTTGGTAAGTAGTATTGGTATCAATTTTCAAGTTCCATTGCTATTAAGTCCAATTTGGATCAATTTGGTATTTCGCTCTTCACTTTTTTACAAGTCAATAATCTCTTTTTGTTCCTTCTTTTTTTTGTCGAGAAAGGCAAACACGTGAAGGACAAAGAATTCGTGTCAACTCGTGTTGACACGAACACAACCCGAAACACAAATTCGACAAACACAAAAAGAAATTCGTGTGAACCCAGGTCGTGCTCGGGTTACTAATTTCGTGTTCATGTTTAGTTGTAGAATTTTTTGTTCGCGTTCGGGTCGATTTTTATTTAAAATTTCGTGTTCATGTTTGGGTTGAGCAAAAAAGAATTTGTGTCAATTCGTGTCGTCACGAACACGACCTGAAACACGAATTTGACAGCCCTACTACTAACAGAGTGTCAATTTCAATTATACTATGTAAGTTTTTTGATGGCATATGAGCAAATAGGTGTGGAGTGGCGATTGTTGAGAATTACAATCTTTTCAAATGGGATCCAAGCAATTAACCCTTGATTTTTTGGTTTTTGGGCGTTCTTTTGGTTGTTTCATTCCTTGCACTAAGGGGTTTCCAAAACACACTACATTTTGCTTTTTCAAAGGTGGAAAACGGGTTAGTATGATGGATTGGGTATTTTCACAGAAATTTGAAGAAGTGGACATGTTTTTGCTGTTGACAAATTAAACAATGGAGTTATAAGATCCCACATTACAGCTAACATGAATTGAGAGTGAAATAGCATATTGTGTTTCCATTACAAGGTACCTAGGCGAGCAAAGTTTAAATTGAAGCCTCTAGGATGTGATGAGGATGCTTTTAAGGCTATTAGATACCCAAACATAAAGAAAGAAATTGAAATTCATGTTAGTGTAGATTTTCCTGTTGTTGCCCTCTTAACTATACACCATCTGGAATCACAACACAATCCCAAATGATTAGTGACAAATCATATATCGTATTAATGTTATATATCCTTTAGTTTACCTCATTTTGTGCTACTCGGGTGTTTAGTTCATGTATATTAGGCATTATGTAATGAAAAAGGGAAATGAACCAAAAAGGACTGAACTGCAAGAAGAAATGATTGATATGTATGGGTTTTGTACCTAAATGAAATCTAGGGACCTAACTGCAAACGAGAAACACTTAATGAAAAATTCCTAAAATTCAAGAAGTTGATGAGTTTTTATGCAATTCAGGTCAAACGGGCTTTAGCCAATGGACCAATGGTGCACCCCACATGTAGAACTGAACTTAAGTCATTGACCAAGTATTGACCAAGTCAGCCCCACTTGGCTGATCCGTCCAAAATGTGGTCTGAAAACTTGGCCGATGGCTCGAGTCTAATGTTTGGAGTTCATCCAACTATTGCATATCTTTCTACATTTGTTTGATCAATCTCATATTCATTTTTGAATACCCATCCTTCCATATATAATCATGCTTTTTAACTTTCATTTTCTTCTCGACTTCCACCATAGATTAGGTAGGTTTAGTTTTTACCTGTTTAGGTTGTTAGAATAAAGAGATTGATGGAACATGTAACTTAGGTTTATGGAACTATATAAGGACTAAGGGGGTCATGACCCCCTTAGAATTTTGAAAATTAATATATATTAATATAGTAAATTTCAAATCCCGCCCCCAGAATTTTTTGAAAATCGTTATTGATATAACTCATGATATTTTTTCATAAATTTTACTTAGATTGAAATGAAAGTCCGATTGCACACACACATATGGATATTTTTGTAAACATTAAATTATTATTTTCTAAAGTAAAAAACATAATTTTCCAATATTTACTTTACCTTGTTGATTATTAACTACTACAAAATGAAATTACACTTATCTTTCTCAAACTTCAAAAACCCTAAAACACCCCTAACAACTCAAATCTTGGCTCCGTCCCCGCTTTCGTCTTTTTTTAATTTACATCCCTATTTCTCGAAATCACAAAACAACTCGAACCAAAACAGACATGGAAGTAAAGAAAGAACATGCAAAGGAAGGGAACAAATCGTAGTAGAAATCTAGCAGTGGTCACAAAGAAATGGAGAGTAATCGAGGTAGATCAAAAGAGTGAGTCACACAAGTTGGGTGTGACATGGAGGCGACAAAAAATGTTGGTAGTGATCGGGTTGATGGATGTTAGTGATGAGGTTGTGGTTTTGGTGGGAAGAATGAAAAAATGCTAGTAAAGGAGAAGAGAAAGCATCTATTGTGTGGTGGATTTGGCAACACACAGGTTGGGAAGGCCTAAATGTTAGAACCTTATCCTAATTAGATTAGGCTAATTGGGTTTTGTTGCTAATGCTAATCCTAATCCTTGGGATATTTTGTTAGGTTGAAGGTTGTGATTGGCTGGTGGAGGGGTCATGTGGCGTGTGGTGATTGGTGTATGGGGAGATAAGAAGGTTTTTAAGCTAAAACATTCACTCATCTTTTCTCTTCTTCTCATTTTTTTTCCTTTCACTCTCCCTCAACGCATCTCTCGCCTTCTCAGCTACTGGGTTCGTCATGGTGTCGTTGTCGACGAAGGAGGAGAGGATTCAGTGAAGTTGTCGAGTGCTCGTGATCGTCGTGCAGTGGAGATTGATGTTGGTCTTCAAAGGTTTTTCAAACCTTCACGATATGTCAAGCTTCTCCTTAATACTCACCCAAGGTGTGTGAGTGGTGGATTTAGTCGACGGTATCTGTTAGGCTCGTCGGAGGTACAACATGATTCTGCTGAATAACGGTCAAACGACGTATGTCTTGGTCGACCAATGCTAGTGTAATCGCAGGAGTTTTGATCTTCATCGGTCGAATGATGCCTTGAGCACTCGACCGGTTGTGTGTTAGGCAAGCTTTGTCGTTCGACTGATTGCATTTTGGTAAGTCGGTTTGAGGCTTAGACCATTTAAACTTGATCGCCCTTTTGATCTGTTCGACCGATGATTATTGGACTTGTCTGGACGGAGCGTGGACCATCCAAACGGTCGACCACTCTTGACTATGTCCGACCGTTCACTTATATTTAACTTAAAGTCTGTTCGACCGGTGTGTATCTCGTTCGACCGGTTGTGGGCCTTGAGAAAATGGGTAGTCCCTGTTGTATTTTGGTCGATGGGGTCCCCTTTGTCATTCGACCGATGGGACGATTGTATTTTAATATTATTGTGGCATAGACCTCCAAATGGTCGACCGCCTGAGACTATATATTCGACCGATTAGTTGTTTTGTTAATTAAACCTGGGAGTTGACCATCCAAACGGTCGACTGCCCATGACTTTTGGTCCGACTGATGAATGTGGTTTTTGTTCGACCGGCTTGGTGACGATTGAACATTGTGACTTACTAGAGAGAACCGGTCGACGGGTACTCTTGGTTTGGTCGACCGTAGTTGCTCTGGTTTGTGTTGGTGTGTGTGATCGGTTTTGAGGGCAATGGGTTCACCGACCCTTTGGGGAAACGGAAAGGACATGCTTGCGTGATAGAGATCAGTGGTGTGTTGTGGCTCTTTAAGGGAGTGACCGTCCTTGTAAGGCAGAGTATGTTGGCCGACGATTTTCCAACAGTGGTGTCTGTGTGCACGAGATGTGATGGTCGACGATATTCCGGTTGTAGTGCTTGGTGTGCACGTGTGGGTGATGGGTGAGAGGACCCTTGAGACCCGTTGTGATTCATGTCTGTTGTGGTTGGAAAAGAGATCTTTGGAGCCCAGTATTGACGATGATTTTTGTATTATTACATTTTGTATCATATCATGCTAGTAATTGTGTAGTTCATATATATGATAGGGGTTTGGCATACGAGGTTTTCTTATGGGAAACTGATGCATAGTTCCATGTTTCTTTTTGGGTTGTGAGCGGCGATAGGAGGTAGTGACTGCGGAGGAGCACATTTGAGGTCAGATCCTGATTTTCCCCATGTTGGTGGTTGTAGTGATTACTTGTACATTTTCAGTTGATATCTTTTGATGTAATCACACTTTTGAAAACTCAGATATATATATTTATACAAGAATTTTACAATGAGACCAGGTCTCATTGTAAAAAAATGAGACCTCATGTTTTCCTCCCTTAGATCTAGATCCAACGACAGATTTATCCAACATAAAATTTATACAACCAAAGGGTAATATGGTAATCACACACCACACACAACCACACTGATTCTTCATCTCACAACACCATGTCTTCTTCCCATTCCTCTTTTTCTCTGTTGTCGCCTACTCCAGTCTTCGATAATCTGACCTCCAATACTCTGGTTGCCCACTCCCGGTGCTACGTCACCGCCCACTCCAGTCTTTGACTCCCTGTGTTACGTCGCCGGAATTCGTCTCCTACCGCTCTGATGATCTCCTCCTCACCTCATCTCGTAAATCCTTTGTTGCCTCAGACTTGTCATCATTTCAGACGTCGCCGCCCTCTGATTCCTGCCTTCACGACCTTGTTGTCAATGTTTGGAGCAAACCTTCTCAAGACTTCCTTACTTCTTGTAAGCACGTTGTGATTTCACGGTTTTTAGGTGGGGATGATTCCGTCGGGGCCTCCGACTCTGGTGGGAGGAGACCCGTCAGCTAATCTCTCTGTCCTGCGGACTAATTCCGGTCAAGCGGGATTCGTTCCTTCCCAATCGTTGTTTTCTTCTCTCGTCTCACCTCGCAATCGGTTCAACAACAGTAACAATATGGGGTTTTTGGGTAACTTGTCTAATGTTAACCCTCTTCTGAACTCCTCCTTTGGTAATGGTGCTCCCGGTTCATTCACCGGAATGGGTAACTCCCATGTTAACGGTCTCCAGCAGCGTGGAGGTATGGGTGGGATGGACATGAGTTGCTCGGCAAAGCCTGATTCGTTGTCGTTTGCCTCTTCGTCTGGGCAAGCACAGGGGCAGAACTTTGTTAATCTTGCCGCTAACCAGATAGGGTCGGATAATATCTTGCTCAGCAAGTAGAGGCGTCGCAGAACTTCCAACAATAGTTCTTTGTTCCCCAGAGCCAACAGCAGAAGCTAAGGGGTGGTCCGAGAATGGGCCAGAGCCCGTTTGTGAAAATGGAGTCTCAGATGAGCGTGTCGGATCAGATGGGCCCTCAGTTTCAGTTGTTGTCATTGCAAAATCTTGGTTCAGTGAAATTGCAAGCAATGAGAAACATGGGTCCCGTTAAGTTGGAAGGCAACCAACATTCTGCTGATCCTTCAATTTTCTTGCATCAGCAGCAAAATCAGCAATTGTTGCAGTTGTCGTGGCAGTCTTCTAAAGTTGCTACTCATAAGAATCTTATGCAGCAACAACATCTTCTACAGATACAACAGCAGCAACAACAACTTCTCAAGACACTACCACAACAAAGATCTCAATTCTAGCAACAACAACAGCAACCTCAACAACCTCAGCAGGGGCTTATAATGACTTGTGTTGTTGCTATGATGCAGAACAAAAATCACGAAAATAGAAATGGTTGAAGGTCTTACTGTTAAGACTAATGTTCTATTTTGGACTAATGTATATTCAAAGGAGCTTCTTCTAAAGTTTTTCCTACTGTGGAAGTCAGTAATGATTGCTTTTATTTTGTTGTTGTTGGTTTACTCTTTCGAAGTCAGTGATGGTTGTTTATGAATATAATTACGTGGTCTTTGTTTTTTACAATAGACTACAATAAAGCATAATGGATGACTTCAATTCTTACACATTTAATAACTTCTGTTCAGTGCACATCATTTTTGTCCACTTCATTTGTATCTCTTTTTCATTTCTCTTTTTCGTATATATTTATATGATTACCGAATATTTATTTTCCAATTTATCTTACACTTCACGTTTGATGTATTTTTTGAACTATGAATCCTTGAGTCCTTCAGCACAATGAGCAGTTTGATATAGAATTTGGGCACTCGCGGACTTCATAAGGTGTAAATCAGATTCTTTGATCCTTACTGAAACTTGTACATTACGTATAACATATTGTTTCTACTCTAAATTTGAAATGTGCTTCTATTATACTTGTTTTATTAACATGTTCTACACCTACAGTTATTCTGTCGGATCGGTCAGATACAATTGTTTAGATTTATGTGGGCATGCCTAATGCATTTTAGTTTCGCTTAAATGGAGAATTCGTGTGATTTTGATGTTTGCGTCGGGTGTCATTCCCTATAGGAAAGAGAGAAAGGAAAAAGAGATGTTGGATATAGAAATGACATGGAACACTCTACAAAACTGCATCACTTTCTTAAATAAAACTTCCATTGAATACACATCTATATCTGTTCAATACACAACAGTATATGTTTAATACACAAAGATATCATTTCAATACACAACAATATCATTTTATTACACAAGTTCAGATACTAGTGTGTATTCCTGACACTTTTCTATATTCAGACACTAGTGTATATTCCCTATTGCTCCAAATTGTTTATTCCGAGTTTGTGACATATGCCAATTTTAATTCAACTCAAATTCCTATAATAACAAGAAAAGAACAAAAGAAAATCAAAAATCCACAACAAACCTGTCAAGCAATCTCACATAGGACTAAATTACTATAGTAGAGGATGACTAGGTGAGAGAGATGTGTTGCATATATTCTACGGAAAATGATATATGGACGTGGGCGTCAGGAATGCTACCTAGTTGAATGTTGATGTGGTTGCTGTTGTGGCAATTTTCAATATTTTATTATCATGTGGGTGCGTGTGCGTGACAATCTATGTGACGGTGTGATTCCAAATACAAATTTAAATACCTTCAATCAGCTTTTTTTTCTTCCCTCATTCCTCTGCCCTCTCCCCAAACTTTCATATTCCCTCTTCCCTATCCCTGCGTAGGCGGAGTCTCCAGGGCAGCTTCGTCTCTAAGAGAATACAAGCATCCCCTCGATGACGATAACAAAGTTTGGAGGGCATCTCCGAGAGTCGCACTTGTAGACGGTGATGAATGCAGGAGGAGGAGAGTGGGAGGTGGTGAGCTAGGAGATGGCGATGGGGTCGAAAGGGTTTTGACGAGTCTGGACAAATTTGGACGAGTGTGGATGAGTCTGGACAAATTTGGACGAGTCTGGACGAATATGGACGAGTATGGTCGAATGTGGATGAATATGGGTGTGTCTGGACAAATTTTGACAAATCTGGACGAGTATGGATGATTGACATCATTTCATGCTTATATTTGTACCTTATATCCATTATCTTACACCTAAGCAATGCTACGTGACGAGTTTTATGTTTAGTTTTCAGAAATAAAGAGGTTTGAAGAGAAGAGCCATGAAAGGACCCAAAAGCAGGAAAAAAGGACCTAATTGTGAGACCTGGGGACCAAGATGCAAGGGAGAAGGACCTGATCGTAAGACAGAAGGACCTAAGAGCAAAACAGGAAACTCCACACCATCATGAGGAGTATTTTGTCAATTCGATTCGGGTCGGAGCTCCACTAAACAAGTTAGATGCATCCAAGACCAAGAAACACACCAAGGAAAGCCCACCAGAAGACCCAGACGGATCTGGGCTTTATAGGCCGCCAATTGGCGGTCTGGATCATGCAGGATCCGCCCCAACTTCTCCTGGACTTGTATTAGTGTTCGATTAGGCTATTTTTGGTATTGGTTTAGTCCCACATCGGGGGATTGTCCCGGATTAGCTTTTTCCATGCTTATAAATAGAACTCTTCACCTCCCTTTGTAATCCATCTCTCTCTTGGTGGCCTCCTTCCCTACTAAGAGTGAAGCCTTGAAGCAAAACTCTAGTGGAGGAAGGGCTGCTTGTAATCTGAGTGAGTTCATAATAAAAGTTTTCATTAGTTTGTTAATTCTTGTTTAGTTAAATTCCTTTAATGTTTTTGCTTTGATGCTTGTTTTGTTTTATGCTTCTTTAATGTTTCTTACTTGAGTAGTATAAATTTCATTTCAGTATTATGCTTTCCTTTGCTAATTTAGTTAGTGTAATGAGTAGTGAGTAGTTTCATCCCCATTTGGGGGGTGGAGAAATATGTGATATAATAATGTAGTGTACTAAGTGTGTGTTATCTTTATCCCTTGAGCTTTATATGATTTCCATAACCATCTAATGGGTTTTCACTATTATCTTTGATATGCTAATGCTCTTGAATGAAGCTTAGCTTATGCTTTGATTAGTAGACCTATTCTATGGGGAATGATAAGGTTAGGATATGGATGAAGTTAATATTGGAAACACAATTTGTAGTGTATGTACTCTTGTTGCCTTTACCTTAGCTAATGTCTTGTATGTTTTAATGATGTAGTGGAATCTTAATTCATGTAGAGGCATAGTAGGGTATAGTCTTTATACTTGAGTTCATGTAGCTCCATTCCAATTATTGCCTTGTATGTTTTAATGATGTAGTCTTATCTTAATTCATGTAGAGGCAAAGTTGGATGTAGTTTTATAATTTCATACAATACATGTTGTGATGAGCTTAATGAACACACACACACTCTTTTATGTTCACACTATTTCTCTACCCCCTTTGGGGTTTAGTTTTATAGTTTCTTCTCAATTTAATTTCAGCTTTGGAGTGTAGTTTAGTGTAACCAACCCTTCTTCCCTTCTTTTTACCTCTCACCTTCGAATAAACCAAGTGTCGACACACCTGCCAGTGGACGACCCGTATTTGCCACCGCTTCAACGCGATCGTGCACTTGTGGTTAAATATTAAACGAGATCAATCAAGTTTTTGGCGCCGTTGCCGGGGAGGTGCTCTGTCCAGACCTTGGTTTGGACGATTCGAGAGGCTTTTGATTTTTTGTTTCCAGTTTTGTTTAGTTTCAGGGAACGAGAACATCAAGGGGAAGCTACTGGGAAAGTTGGAGCAAAAGAATCCACAAATGGACCGCCAATCAGCGGTTGCAAACCGCCAATTGGCGGCCTGGTGAGGTCTGCCTCCTCTCAAATTTCTTCTGGTGGTTTATTGCTTTACTTTAGTTATCTGGGAGCCCAATTGTGCATGTTGTGATCTTTAGTTTGCTCCCAGATTTAATTTCAATCCCCTTTAATCAACTTGGACCATAAAACTCAAAGCAAAAGATTAGACTTCTTGCCATCTAGGTCATGCACCATTGGTAGACCTTGCATGCATTTGTCTTTTCTTTGCTTTACATTTTGTCGTTGATTGCTGGCGTGAGGTACGTGCACCCACATCCCTCATTCATGCATGTTTATTTCATGCATTAGTTAGTAAGGTGCATCGGGACAAGAGTGAGAGAGTGTTTGATTGGAGCGATTGATTGCTAGATCTAGGATCAAATCGCTACTAAGGAGGGGTTGTCCCATAAAAGATAAGGTGGGGGATTTCATCACCCTTTCCTTGGCCCCAAAAACCACTCTTAATAAAGCCTTAACTAAAAGCAAGTAGACATTGGCCCTAAGGAATTCGGACACACTAGGAGAGTAATCTAGTCGAGACCGTCATGACCTGATCGGCGTTGCCTACCTTGTCGATAGTAGGAGGTACTGGATCTCCGGATCTGGTATCACTTGCTGGGCATTGTGGTCCTTGTTGTAGGGAGGTGAGGCGTGTCGAGGCTAGTGACCTCGAAGTTAGGCGTCGTCTAGCTTAAGGACCCATTGCCTTACATTGTTTGAGCCGTGCTTGCTAGTTAGGCTTCTTCCTGATCCCACTACCCTCGCTAGCTCTAGGGATTCTTCCCTCCTCACCTGAGTCATCTCCTCATCTATTCTCTACGTTTAGTCTCCTCCTCTAGTACACCTTCTGTTGTGTGTTTGTTAGAGTCGAGTCGAGCATTTTTATGCGAGGTTGGGCTCGTTCTGGTGAGAGCGCTCGACCCGAGAGAGTGCTTATTTCTGAGATGGAAGATCTTGGTGATCGACCATCTCCGCCTCGTGCTCCCTTGGAGCAAGAAGGCGAGTCGTCTCGTGGTGGTGAGGGAGACCGGGTTCCATACATGGACTACCTCGGTCCATTCCCACCACCACGTAGACCTCCTTCTCCTCCTCCTCTGACTCGAGAGGAAGGGAGATTCGGTCAGGATCGAGTTCTAGGTGCACCACCACCTTTAGCTCGACAGGATAGGCCGATGACGTTGTGGGAGCGGACCCATCCTGTTCGGGCCGCGCAACCTTCTTGCATAGTTGTTCCCCCTGCTCGCGGGAACAACTATGAGCTGAAACCTCAGTATGTGAGCATGCTTCCAACCTTTACTGCCAATAAGGAGGATCCGTATATTTTTATACGCGAATTCGAGGAAGTATGCTCCATGTTCAAGCTTCAACAACTTGACGAGGATTCTGTCCGGTTGAGGATGATTTCGTTCGCATTGAAGGATAATGCGAAGAAATGGATGTATAGCCTCCCGGCGAGCTCGATTCGGTCTTGGGATGACTTTGTGACCGTCTTTCTGAAGAGATTTTTCCCTCAAAGGAAAACTCAACAGATACGGCACCAGATACATCAAATGTATCAGACCGAGACCGAATCTTTTCATGGTTTCTTTGAGAGGTTCAAGGACCTTCTCCAGCAATGCCCTCATCATGGACTTGAGCTATGGCAGCTGTGCCAGATTGTTTATGAGGGCATCAACTACAACACCCGCACATTGTTGGAGTCGATGTGTCAGGGTGACTTCCAAATGAAACCCATCGAGGAGGCATGGGACACTTTTGAATCCATGGCTGAGCGCACCTTCGAGTGGGACACCATGAGAGAGCCACCAGCCGCCAGGTCTTCTGGTCGAGCTGGATCATATCATGTTGAGTCGACTATCGCGTCTGAGGCGAAAATGGCTGCTCTCATGCGTAGGATAGAGAGTTTGGAGATGGACCGAGCTCCTGTAGCTCAGGTCGCTACTCCCGGGTGTACTAGGTGTGGACTGTCGGGACATGATGACTTGGAGTGCGCGTACGCTCCAAGGGATACTGAGCATGCAAATGCGATGTATCAACAAAGGCCCTGAAACGACCCGTACAGTCATTCCTATAACCCGGGATGGCGTAACCATCCTAACTTCTCTTGGGGGTCTAGTGGAGGACACGGTCAGAGCTCGCACGCTCAACCTCAACCTCCACCTTATCAACCTCCACGCCCATCGGCGACCTACCAACCCCCACATCAAAGGTCTCAGCACCAAAATTACCAACCTGGTCAGGCCTCTTCGTCGGGTTATTCTAACAAGACTCCACCACCCCAGCGGGTTGACCCTAAGGACTCTACCATTGAACAAACTCTTCAAGCATTCATGCAGAGCACTCAATCCATGCTTGCGGCCAACAATAATACGGTCAAAGCATTGGAAATGCAAGTAAGCCAGTTGGCTCATCAGCTCCATGAACGCGAGAAGGGTCAATTCCCGAGTCAACCTGTGGTAAATCCCAGGGGTCAGCCTGCTAATACCAGGCAGAATGTACACAATGTTGAAAGTGACCCTTCCCAACATGCTAATGTTATTCATACCTTGAGATCGGGAAGGGTCGTTGACAACAATGTGAAAATACCGGAAGCCAACCCTGTTGGCGAGACTTCCGAGGAGAGTCTTGAGCCTGTCAAGGAACCTAATTCTGAGACTCCTCCTCGTGATTCTTATGTCCCCAAGGCACCATTCCCTCATCGATTGACTAAAAAACGTGATGAGCATTGGGATAAGATAGTTGAGGTACTTAGGCAAGTAAAGGTAAACATCCCGTTGTTGGACGTTGTTCAACAAATGCCACCGTATGCCAAGTTCCTCAAAGACCTTTGCACCACCAAGAGAAAAACAAATGTGCCCAAGAAGGCCTTCTTGGCCGCCAATGTGAGCTCCATATTGACACAACCCATGAATGTCAAGTACAAGACCCTGGTTGTCCAACTGTCTCTTGCATGATTGGGAATGTGACCATCTCTCAAGCTCTATTGGATTTGGGGGCATCTGTGAATCTCCTGCCTTACTCAGTCTATGTCAACCTTGGGATAGGCGATCTTAAACCAACGAGGACAACCCTCCAGTTGGCTGATAGATCCGTCAAAATCCCACGAGGGAGTGTGGAGGATGTCCTTATCAAAGTGGGTGAGTTCTTATTTCCAGTTGATTTCATCATCTTGGATACTGAACCCGTGTCCAACCCACAAGGACAAATTCCTGTAATCCTTGGGAGGCCATTTCTTGCGACATCTAATGCTTTGATCAATTGTCGCAATGGCTTGATGAGGTTGTCTTTTGGAAACCTCACGGCAGATTTCAACATCTTCACTCTTGGTAAGCAACCTGGGCTCTTCGACGACACTGTCAGAGCCAATTTCATCCAGGACACGGATGAGCCTGACTCATTAGGCATGTTCGACTCACATCGACATATTATTGAGGTGCCTAATGATCAGGTTGCGAGTGAAGAGGATCTTGAGGAATCCGCCAGCATATCTCTGGATGAGGAGGCACATCTTGGTGCTTGCTCCACTTACCCCGTGGCCCTTGAACCACTTGAAATTAACTCTGAATCCGACAATGACCCACCTCTGGTCGAGCTTAAACCGCTCCCCGATAACCTAAAGTACATCTTTTTAGGGGATAATGAGACCTTGCCACTCATTATTGCTTCTGATCTTGAAAAAGATCACGAGGTTGCCCTCAAAAGAGTACTCTTTGAAAACAAAGATGCGATCGGGTGGTCCTTGAAGGATATCAAGGGAATTAGCCCTGGTATTGTTCAGCATCGGATCCACATGGAAGAGGATTCTAGGCCCCGTAGGGACCCACAACGGAGATTGAATCCTGTACTGAAAGAAGCCGTCCGAAAGGAGGTTCTTAAGTGCTTGGATCATGGCATAATCTATCCTATCTCTGATAGTTCGTGGGTGAGTCTTGTCCATGTGGTTCCCAAGAAGTCAGGCGTGACAGTTGTGGAGAATGAGCATAATGAGTTTATCCCGACACGCCTGCAAACTGGCTGGCGAGTTTGCGTTGATTATCGCAAGCTCAATGCGGCAACGCGGAAAGATCATTTCCCGTTGCCATTCATTGATCAGATGTTGGAAAGGTTGGCCGGACATGAGTACTATTGTTTTCTTGATGGATACTCTGGTTACAACCAAATTCCCATCGCCCCCGAGGACCAAGAGAAAACCACATTCACTTGTCCCTTTGGCACGTTTGCCTACCGTCGCATGCCCTTTGGGTTATGCAATGCGCCGGCAACGTTTCAGAGGTGTATGATCAGCATCTTCTCCGATATGGTTGAGCGTTTCCTTGAGATCTTCATGGACGACTTTTCCATATTTGGCGCTTCCTTTGATGAGTGCCTTCATCACTTGAGCCTTGTCCTCAAGCGATGTCATGAGAAGAACCTCGCTCTCAATTGGGAGAAATGTCACTTCATGGTGAAGCGAGGGATTGTACTTGGACATGTGGTCTCAAGTAGGGGAATTGAGGTCGATCCCGCCAAAGTGGGTATCATTGCTAATCTCCCACCGCCACGTAATGTGAAGGATATCCGCGCCTTTTTGGGGCATGCTGGATTCTATCGGCGGTTCATTCGGGATTTTAGCAAAATCGCTCGACCTCTCACCACCTTGTTGGCTAAGGATGCCATTTTTGAGTTCACACCGGATTGCCACCATGCTTTTTTGACCTTGAAGAAAGAGTTGACTTCAGCTCCCATTATTAAGGCACCGGTGTGGACTGAACCCTTCGAGTTAATGTGTGATGCATCTGACTTTGCTGTGGGAGCAGTGCTTGGGCAACTATTGGACAAATTGCCTCATGTGATCTACTATGCCAGTAGAACACTCAATGATGCCCAATTGAACTACACTGTGACCGAGAAGGAATTCTTAGCGATCATATTTGCTTTGGAGAAATTCCGGTCGTACTTGATTGGCTCCCACGTGATTATCTATTCTGATCACACAGCCATCAAGCACCTCATGGCGAAGAAAGATGCAAAATCCCGACTCTTGAGATGGATCTTGTTGTTACAAGAATTCGATCTCGAAATTCGAGACAAAAAAGGGTGTGAAAACGTTGTAGCTGACCACTTGTCTCGTCTAGAGACGACCAACCCACAGGACCAAAAAATTGACGATAAATTTCCTGACGAGCAGTTGTTCATGATCGAAGATAACCCTTGGTTTGCCGACATCGTGAACTACCTCGTGACCGAGCAACTTCCTGTGGGTTGGTCAAAATCTGACCAATCCAAATTTAGATCGTATGTCAGATTCTTTCACTGGGACGACCCCTACCTATTCAAATACTGCTCTGACCAAATTTTCAGGCGGTGCGTCCCAGATACCGAGTTCCAAAGTGTGCTCCATTTCTGCCATTCCAAGGCATGTGGAGGACACTTTGGAGCAAAGAAAACTGTTGCCAAGGTGCTCCAATCTGGATTCTACTGGCCCTCTCTTTTCAAGGATGCTTACGACTTTTGTAAGCAATGTGATAGGTGCCAGCGCCTTGGCAGGATTGGTCGACGTGACATGATGCCTTTGCAAAATGTCCTTGTTGTCGACATCTTCGATGTGTGGGGCATCGATTTCATGGGTCCCTTCCCGAACTCTTTCGGGAATGTTTACATTCTGGTGGCCGTTGACTATGTGTCTAAGTGGGTTGAGGCTATACCCACAAAGACCAATGACAACAAGGTGGTCACCAAATTCTTGAGGGACATTTTTGCGCGATTTGGTACTCCTCGTACCATAATCAGCGATAGGGGTACCCACTTCTGTAATCGCTCCTTTGAAGCGCTTATGAGGAAATATTCGATCACCCACAAGCTTGCGACCCCATACCATCCGCAAACTAGTGGGCAGGTCGAAATCTCTAACCGTCAATTAAAGCAAATTCTTGAGAAGACGGTTAGTTCCTCGAGGAAGGATTGGTCTACCAAGTTGAATGACGCGTTGTGGGCTTTCCGCACCGCGTACAAGACCAATTTGGGTATGTCCCCATATCGGGTAGTGTACGGCAAGGCTTGCCACCTACCCGTCGAGCTTGAGCATCGTGCTTTCTGGGCGATCAAGAACCTGAATATGGATCTCGATCAAGCAGGAGTACAACGTAGGCTCGACATTGTGGAATTAGAAGAGCTACGCAATGATGCGTACGAGAATGCCAAAATTCATAAGTCCCGGGCCAAGATGTTTCACGATCGCATGATTATGCGAAAGGTGTTTACGGCCGGGCAGAAGGTGTTGCTCTACAATTCCCGGCTTCATCTGTTTGCGGGTAAGCTCTGCAGTCGCTGGTCTGGCCCGTTTATCGTCCAAACCGTTTATCCTCATGGAGCGGTTGAGATCTTGAACCCAGGGAATGGGGACGTGTTCAAAGTTAATGGACAACGCCTCAAACCCTACTTGGAGGGGGCACCAGCCGAAGTCGAGGAGGTCATGTTCCTTCATGAACCTCCCTCGCACTCAACCATTCATGCTCCTACATGAGTGGTTGAGCTTTCATGTGTATATATGTTAAAAATAAATAAAAAACCTTTAGTGAGCATCGATTGTAGTGGGCCCCAACCCTTTCGTATTTGGGCCCCATTTCTTTCACGTATTTGTACCCTTTCTTTAGCATCTCCCAGGTTTTGAGGGAATTTGGGTTGTGTCCATCAACATAGCCATGAACTTCCTTGTGTACTTCACGTTGGTGAGATCTCTTCTGTTTCATGCATACATCCATGTCGTATTTTGCTCACATTCATTGAGGACAATGCATGAAGTAGGTGTAGGGGGGTGTTTTACGTGTGTACATAGTCGAGTCTTTTCTTTTGATTTTGTTTTCTTTTGTTTGCATTGTTAGGGTCATGTTAGTATGCTGCATTTAATATCGATATATCTGCTTGCCATGATCCTTGGGTGACTTGTCTTCTTTTGCTTGCCTAGTGCTTCAAAATTTTCACATTTCTTTCAAAATCTTCATGTGTTTGCGAAAGAAAATGTTTTGTGGGTTTTGCGTGTGTTTAGCATGTGCAAAACCGTTGAGAGGCAAAGTAAAAAGAAAGCTCCCAAAATTGTCTTGAACTTGATGCATTAGGATATCTAGTACGTGGCTTTAGGATTTATCGAGTCGTTAGGATGCACCCCAGTTTTCCTTTGGGGGTGAGTAATCATAGGGTTTCAGTGCTCAAACATTCAAAGAAGTCCACCCTGAACCTAGTGAGTCAATAATTCGTGTTTGTTAATTTAGGAAGTTTGTCGTAGTCAAGGGGCCTTAATCTCTTTTTGTGAAACTTTAGTGTAGGGGTTTTGGTTCCCATGTAGATAAATAAATAAGTGGTGTTCTCTCTTCTCGCACGGCTCCTATCACTCGGGAAAGTAGGTCTGAGGGGACTTTGTGCCTGGTGCTTTCGAGTCATCTGACTTGGGATGCACCGACCGAACTCCCGTTACATGGGTGGTAGGGATCGCCCTATGTGGAGATTTGGGGGAAGGTGTACGTGATAGTGTAAGTCCTCATAGGCAATGATGCACGAAACCTGACCCTGGGAGAATCAAACACCAACCAATAAATGCTCCAAAGAAGAAAAAAAAGAAAGAAAAAAAAAGAAAAAGAAAAGGAAAAGAAGAGTCAAATAAGAACCAAAATGGACTTTACACGTTGTTTCACATTCAGAAGTTAAGGTTGCCCATGTCTTTCACTTAATTCCTTAGTTAACTCTCACGAATAACTCATTAGGCTATGTGTGTGGACCGATTACATATATAGAGTCGACCCGTAGTATTACCGCATTCCATGATCGACAAAATAAGTCCAACGAGTCGAGGTCTAGATTGAATAATGCATCTTGTTCGGATTTTGTGGGTATATCCGCTGAAAACCCTCAGGAGACAACACTCCTCCTCCTTGGCAACAAGGAGGTTTAACGGCTTGTTGCACATGCTAAGTGCAACCGTGATTCCTACGAAAGTGAGTTAGAATTTCTTGTTTTTTGTATGCTTTTTCCTTTCTTTGTTTTGTTCGAGACTAGCAAAAACTTAGGTGTTGGGGTATTTGATTGACATCATTTCATGCTTATATTTGTACCTTATATCCATTATCTTACACCTAAGCAATGCTACATGACGAGTTTTATGTTTAGTTTTCAGAAATAAAGAGGTTTGAAGAGAAGAGCCATGAAAGGACCCAAAAGCAGGAAAAAGGACCTAATTGTGAGACGTGGGGACCAAGATGCAAGGGAGAAGGACCTGATCGTAAGACAGAAGGACCTAAGAGCAAAACAGGAAACTCCACACCATCATGAGGAGTATTTTGTCAATTCGATTCGGGTCGGAGCTCCACTAAACAAGTTAGATGCATCCAAGACCAAGAAACACACCAAGGAAAGCCCACCAGAAGACCCAGACGGATCTGGGCTTTATAGGCCGCCAATTGGCGGTCTGGATCATGCAGGATCCGCCCCAACTTCTCCTGGACTTGTATTAGTGTTCGATTAGGCTATTTTTGGTATTGGTTTAGTCCCACATCGGGGGATTCTCCAGGATTAGCTTTTTCCATGCTTATAAATAGAACTCTTCACCTCCCTTTGTAATCCATCTCTCTCTTGGTGGCCTCCTTCCCTACTAAGAGTGAAGCCTTGAAGCAAAACTCTAGTGGGGGAAGGGCTGCTTGTAATCTGAGTGAGTTCATAATAAAAGTTTTCATTAGTTTGTTAATTCTTGCTTAGTTAAATTCCTTTAATGTTTTTGCTTTGATGCTTGTTTTGTTTTATGCTTCTTTAATGTTTCTTACTTGAGTAGTATAAATTTCATTTCAGTATTATGCTTTCCTTTGCTAATTTAGTTAGTGTAATGAGTAGTGAGTAGTTTCATCCCCATTTGGGGGGTGGAGAAATATGTGATATAATAATGTAGTGTACTAAGTGTGTGTTATCTTTATCCCTTGAGCTTTATATGATTTCCATAACCATCTAATGGGTTTTCACTATTATCTTTGATATGCTAATGCTCTTGAATGAAGCTTAGCTTATGCTTTGATTAGTAGACCTATTCTATGGGGAATGATAAGGTTAGGATATGGATGAAGTTAATATTGGAAACACAATTTGTAGTGTATGTACTCTTGTTGCCTTTACCTTAGCTAATGTCTTGTATGTTTTAATGATGTAGTGGAATCTTAATTCATGTAGAGGCATAGTAGGGTATAGTCTTTATACTTGAGTTCATGTAGCTCCATTCCAATTATTGCCTTGTATGTTTTAATGATGTAGTCTTATCTTAATTCATGTAGAGGCAAAGTTGGATGTAGTTTTATGATTTCATACAATACATGTTGTGATGAGCTTAATGAACACACACACACTCTTTTATGTTCACACTATTTCTCTACCCCCTTTGGGGTTTAGTTTTATAGTTTCTTCTCAATTTAATTTCAGCTTTGGAGTGTAGTTTAGTGTAACCAACCCTTCTTCCCTTCTTTTTACCTCTCGCCTTCGAATAAACCAAGTGTCGACACACCTCCCAGTGGACGACCCATATTTGCCACCGCTTCAACGCGGCCGTGCACTTGCGGTTAAATATAAAACGAGATCAATCAATGGACGAGTTAAAATATGGAAGAATACTTATTCTGGACTAACTCTGGACACAATTCTGGACTGATTCTGGACACGAATGTGAACAGTCGTGTCCTTTTTGGGAAACAAATTGTTTCCGTATCAGGATTCATAAATTGTTAGTCGTGTAGTCCCGCGTTTGGCCTTCCACTTTGTCCACTTCCTTTTGTCTTGGACTTTCTGGGTTGGAGGACTTGAACTTCCGTTTCATCCTTTCTCAGATTAGGAATTTCATTCTGACTTGCTGAAATAGAATTTATCTTGTGCACTTCTGTCATAGCATCTGACAATATTTTTTCCACAACTGCATAAATTTCTTCATTTTTGGAAGCTTCATGTATCAATTCATTGGATATCTTGCTCAATTATTCGTATATGTATTATGAGATGAATTACTACTATCTCTATCATAAATGGGAAGTCTAATTCCATCCTTTATTCCTTTCCTCCATTTGTCCAATTGATTGACATCATTTCATGCTCATATTTGTATCTTATATCCATTATATTACACCTAAGCAATGCTACGTGACGAGTTTTATGTTTAGTTTTCAGGAATAAAGAGGTTTGAAGAGAAGAGCCATGAAAGGATCCAAAAGCAGGAAAAAGGACTTAATTATGAGACCTAGGGACTAGGATGCAAGGGAGAAGGACCTGATCGTAAGACCGAATGACCTAAGAGCAAAACAGAATACTCCACACCATCATGGGGAGTATTTTACCAATTCGAGTCGGGTCGGAGCTCCAACAAGTCAAGTAACCACATCAAAGACCAATAATACCAGAAAGAAAAGCCCACAACAAATTCCAACACGATCCGAAGATTTTGGACCGCCAATTGGTGGTCTTGGACTGCTAATTGGCGGTCCATATTGCTCAGGATCCGTCGAAATTTCTCCTGGACTTGTATTAATGTTCGTTTAGGCTATTTTTGGTATTGGTTTAGTCCCACATCGGGGGATTGTCCCCGATTAGCTTTTTCCATGCTTATAAATAGAACTCTTCACCTTCCATTGTAATCACCCATTGTTTGGTGGCATTCTCTCTACTAAGGAGTGAGCCTTGAAGCAATAACTCAAGGTGGAGAAGAATGCTACCTTCAATGTGAGTCATTGTTAATAAACGTTTATTTGTTTCTTTTAATCTTGTTTTGTTATGTTTCTTGTTTTGTGTGGGTTGTTTTACTTTGTTTAATCTCTTGTTTAGTAATTTTAGTATCTTAGATAAATGTTTTCTTTACTTAGTCTAATCAGTAGTGTAATGAGTAGTGAGTAGTTCCATCCTCATTTGGGGGGTGGAGAAATATGTGATATAATCATGTAGTGTATTAAGTGTGTGTTATTTTTATCCCTTGATCTTTATATGATTTCCATAACCATCTAATGGGTTTTCACTCTTATCTTTGATATGCTAATGCTCTTGAATGAAGCTTAGCTTATGCTTTGATTAGTGGACCTATTTTATGGGGAATGATAAGGTTAGGATATGGATGAAGTTAATATTGGAAACACAATTTGTAGTGTATGTGCTCTTGTTGCCTTTACCTTAGCTAATGTCTTGTATGTTTTAATGATGTAGTGAAATCTTAATTCATGTAGAGGCATAGTAGGGTATAGTTTTTATACTTGAGTTCATGTAGCTTCATTCCAATTATTGTCTTATATGTTTTAATGATGTAGTCTTATCTTAATTCATGTGGAGGCAAAGTTGGATGTAGTTTTATGATTTCATGCACTACATGTTGTGAGGAGCTTAATGAACACACACACTTCTTTAGTTCACATTATTTCTCAACCTCCTTTGGGGTTTAGTTTTTCTTGCTTCTTTTCCATTTTCATTTGCATCTTAGTGTAGTTTAGTGTAATCAATACATCCTTTCTCTCCTTCTTTTACCTCTCGCCTTCGAACAAACCAAGTGTCGACACACCTCCCAGTGAACGACCCGTATTTGCCACCGCTCCAACGCGGCCGTGCACTTGCGGTTAAATATAAAAGGAGATCAATCACCAATATATACAGAGATGGTAATTCTCTGCATTCAAGATGCTTCAATAGTGCCAATATATGCATACAAGGTATTTCATTCAAACTCCAACAAACGTCATTCACACGAAGCCCTTTTCTTCATTATAATATATCACATCTCTAATAGAACCAAAATCATCATCTATATTTGTTACAAAGTAAATAATTGATTTTTTTCTGGCCTTCCAATCTTGACATTACACGACAAAGATTTATCCAATTGATTTTGGAATTGCTTGAAGATATTCAGTGTATAAACATTGGTCATTTGTTTCTCCATTGTCCATCTTGTGATGAATTGAAGTATTCTTTCTCTACTATCAAAGTCCCGTCTATTTTTTCTGTCTTTAGAATTTGAAAATCATTTCAAACCTGTAGTAAACACACAATTATATCATATTCTTACACTACTATATCAGTTAAATACACAATTATATCATTTTAAGACACAACTTTATTAGTTTAATACAGAACTATGTTATTTTAATACGCAACTATCAGTATTTTACACAACCATACCAGTATCTTACACTACTATATCTTACTGGTTTAATACCCAAGTCTATTATATATCAAGCTGCCATTTTCATCAGTTCTATAAGAAGAGAAGAAGCTTTTATCGAACTCTTTCTGTTTAACAAAATGCTCTAATATCATGTCCACATCATAACCATCATTGTCTTTCCTCTGGATTGACTTCCGATTTCGTATATCTTGAATTGTACAACCCATCTTATTATACCCTTCCCTTTCCTTTTCAAGATAGACAGCTTGGTTAACAGTTGGAATATTGGCATTCATCATTTTCTCCAATAAAGAAGCTTTTTCAGGGGTAATGCCCCTATTGTTTCTGAAGTAATGTCTTTTATTTGGAGTTGCAAAGTGATGATTATGAGCTTCGATGAGGTTTAGTACATACCAATTTCCAGATTAATTGTTGAACTTCATCTTTAATTTGGTCATACAACTGGTTCTTGATAAAGGCATTTTTCTTTTTATTGTTTCTTTTTCTTAAATATCTATGTTCTTTGTCTTTGAATGAAATCATTGTTTCGAGCAAACAAATGATTTTAACAACATAGTTCTTTTTGTTGGATCTTCACTAACTGAAAGCCTTGAAGTTGATTTACTAATATTAAATCCACTCTCACCAGCATAAATCTTGTAGAAACTATAGGCATCTTCCAATGTCTGAAATTCTTTTCCTATTTCTGGTTTGATTGTGGAGTGAACATTGGGAATGAAACATTGAGAACTATCCTTGTTTATTTCCTGGAATAGACAAGACAAATAGTTTGTAAAAATTGTTTATACTAATTAACAATAGTTTATAAAATAATTTTCTAGTGTAGCACAAATGTTTGTCATTTTTTTACACAACTAACTTATTTTACTAAAACTTTATTTTAGAAAAATTAAAGAACTAAACCAAACTATTGAACAATTATGACAGTATATTACTTTAAATATATCTTAACAAGAATAATACTTACAATAGGTGTCACTTGAGATCTTGGTTGAACAAACAAATGATTTTTCATTGATGTTGTTTCCACATATATAAAGAATAAAAGTCACAACATTACTATATTAAACAACTAAACTAGATTATAATACATTTCAAAAAGAATACTTAGAATAAGTGTAACAGGAAATAATAATAGTCTTGTATTGAACTAGTATAGTTATGTATTGTATTAGAACAATTGTCTATTGAACTAGTGTAGTTATGTATTATTATTATTGATTTTTTGTGTATTAAACTGTTGTGTTTGTGTATTAAACTAGTGTATTTTTGTTATGCTTATTTAGGCTAATAAATGATTTTATTGATAGAATTGTTTGTTAAACGTAACACATAGTTGGAAAAATTCAAAATCCGCGATCTTGAGCTCAAGAGGCATTTATGCAACAATATATATCCACTAAATCCGCAATCTTGGTTTTATTTTTATTATTAGAAAGAAAACTCCTAACGCTTAAGACTAGAATTTAGAAGAAAACAATGATCACATTTCTCTATCCTGAAATCGTCTTGAAACTCTACCAACATGCAGAAAACGAAAAGCAAATCACTAGTCACACACAGTCACACAATGACACAATCATCGTCCAAAAACACGAGACTCAAACACATTGAAATTAAAAAAAAACCCGAAAACATCGTTACTGTTGAGCAAACAATGTGGAACACACTACGAGAAAAAAGTTGATCACCACCCATTGATTTGGTTGAGCTAATATACTAACAAAATTTTCACGAGGATGTGGAACGAACTTACGGTTGAGTTGGCTGTAGTACCAAAAAAAAATCGACGGTGTGGAGGTGTATTTCTGTTGTGTTTGGACTGATTGTGTTCGGATTTCGGCGTAGCAAAACCTGCGGGGAGGAGAAGAGAGAAGGATTGAAATAAAAGAAGAAGACGAGAGGGTCGGAGGGTGAGGAGGGTGTACGAGATGGGAGGAGGCGAGACGGAGGACGGGATGAGTGTCTATGTGAAGGTGGGGAGGTAAAAGAAGGACAGTGTGATTACGAAATTATCTTTTTCATCTTTCGCCGTTAGATTTGATCTTGATGGTGTATAATTGTGGTCTCATTATATTAAATTGAGATCTGGTCTCATTCTAATACCTTTCTCTCTATATATATAGTTGTGCACCCAGTGTTTTGTTTATTTCCGTAATATCCTCGTGTTGATTGTATGTTTAAAAGTTTTAAATTTTGATTGTTCGAGGATGTTACACTAAAGTAGTAAAAAATTACTTTTTTCTGAATTATTCAATTTAGATGTGTCCTACAAGTAAAAAATTTAGATGGTTTTAGTGTGTCCGAGATTGTTTTGGGAACTTATAAATGAACTTAATATTCAAAGTTTAATAACTTGAATTCCTTGATTAAAAATTTAATGCACATAATATGTTGACTTCCCTCACCGAAACCATAAGAAGCTTGATAAACTTCAAAATAAGCAAAAGTAGAATTTGATTAGCAAAATGCCAACCTACTCCATTTTACCTCCATTACCTACTAACACAATAGTGGAGGAAAAGAGAGCACTATTTCTTTGCTAAAAAGAATTGAATGGGGGAAAGAAATTCCTCCTTTTATACTCCTAATCTCTCTGTCATTAGTTAGTTATTACTCATCAAACTTTCTCATCCTCACTTTTAACTTTTAAGACTTACCAGCCCGTTTTTGCTTTACATATTGGGCTCAAGCCCATAATCACATCTACGCTAAAAGAGTTCGACGCCTACATCCTACAAGTTAGAAAGTTACAACTCACAACTGAAATTTCAAATTTTAACAAATTTCTTTCAAACAAATCACACCCTTAATCACATTGTGCTGCTGCGGCAAATAGATTGGACTCAAAATACAATTCATAAATCCATAGATCTCTATCGTGCCTGTAGACGTGGACACACCGAAAGAAGGCACCAACTTCACTGATTAACCCCTTGTAACCATTCGAGCACTGATATATAAAAACTCGGTGTTCTTATTTTGTATTGCATTGTAGGATTACATTACAGCTCTTGTATATTTTATTGAATGCTTTCAAAGAGAACTTCATTAATTAGGAAACTCCACTTGCCTTGCAATCGGTCCAAATAAGCACTTGCATTATGATAAACTCGAAGTCTCTTATGAACATACTGTTGACACGTTGCTAGACATAATTTATTTCTAGTTTTGAGTTCCCATGACGTGTACACGACGCCGATCTTAAGAATTGTTAGATCAAGGTTTGACAAAATTGCACGTCTTACGCTCCACAGTCTTATCTTCACATCAATTTAATAAAACTGATGACAGGTTAATCATTTGTAAATCACAAAAATACACCCAATGACTTCAGCAACTAGACAAAGTCTTCTCTAATGGCAGAATTTATTAACGCAACAAAGTCCTAACAGAAGAAACTGCGGTGGCTATTGTTAATTGCCAAATGAAGCTGGAGTATACAACAAAAATGCCACATGTTTGAAACAAAATAAATAAGTATAATCCAACTCGAAATAATGTAGTCTTCTTAGATGAAGATAATCGTATGAAGATATATTCCCATGTCCAACACATGACAACAACCAACATGCTGAAATATTCGACTGTCATAATCTCCTAGTGAACCTTGTATGTTTCTTGTGATTCCTGTCAATTCCCAACCAAGCAAAAACATCTGCAGTCACAAGTTCTGCCTGTAAGAAGTAAGCGTGTGTGTGTGCAATCATTTTTTTTCCTTTCCTTTTTTCCTTTTTTTACAAAAGACAAAAAAACCCGTCAGGTAACTTAACTTGACCATGGATCAGAAGAAGGGCAAAAACAGATCTTATTTGAAATTTCCTACCAAAACAAAGGCTAAGAAATCCAAAATTCATCGTTACATTGCGATCATCCAATTGCTGGTTGGTCCTTCTGTTCTCTGCGTTAGGCTTTCCTTGAGTATGGCTTTTCGCTTGGGATCTTCGTTGTTGCCCTGTGCTCTGATCTTTGTGCCACCAATAGGATGCAATCATAAGTCGAACACCACCGTTCTTATTGTCCTCGGCCGTTCATGATTTCTCAACAAATGCGCAAAACCACAAGCTCCAAAGAATACTCAATTCTATAAGTTAATTAATGCTTAACTTGATAGTCATTAATGGCCATTCTTCCAAACATGGTTGATTGTCAACCTGCCTTGTGGGGGCTAAATTGGACCAGAACCCAGGTTCCTCCATTTGAAAGGAGCAATATCACGAATCGTTGGTGCACCTCGATAGAAAATGCATACACATACACAGACGGCGGCAACAACAAGCAATGTGTTTGCAAAAGGGCGGTATAGAAGCCCCCTGGAGTGAACAGCTCTCACTTTTGCCTTCTCAAGGATCACACACTTGGCGCAAGTTACAGAATCTAGAGGTCGACTCCCAGTTGGATATGGATCTTTCGTTACTTGGGAATCTTCTGAACTGATTTCCTCACTCCGTATGGAAATCGATAGTTGATAGTTTTTCCTGTCTTCAATTTTCGTTGCCACCAATGTGTTGTATGAATGATTGTTTCTTGCTGAAGCATATGCTTGGGGTGTCTGACCGGCATCATCCATTAATGATTCCCAACCTTTCAATCCAATCTGTGCACCACAGACGTTAGAGACTAAGGATCAGTGTGAAATATTAATTATAAATTGTCAAGCTATGTAAGCATTGCTATCCAGAAAATGTTGGATTTTGGCAGCATAAAGCACAATGACAGGGTATAACCATGTCAGCAATTCAGCATATATCACTAGAAAATTAAAAGTGGCATTCATAAAAAGAAGAGTAAAATTAGGAAATTTTTTGGGTTTAATTGGTCCAACAGGACAAAATAATTAATTATCGACTTGTCAAGACACTTATATGAGTACAAACTACATAGTAACTTGACGGACTAATATTCTATGCATTCTCAAAATCGTAGGGAACTCCTATAAAAGGAGAAATATGATTATGAAAAATCACTTGATACGAGGACCAAAAACATCACTATTAAAAATTCTCATAATATTGGATTAAATTATATATAATTTATAAATGTGCCTAAACACAAGAACAAAGTATTTGGCTTAAATAATTAAACCTAAGGTTTAAGAAATCTTGATATAAAACACATTTGTTTGAAGGCATAGTGGGTACCTCTTGGGGGTCATTTGTTAATGCATCGACCATGTCCTCTGAACCTTCTGTGGAAGCAGCTAGATGCAGAGGAGTGAACCCCATCAGACCAGCAACATCTGGAGGAAAAATATAAACAGGAAAGCTCTCTGGACCAGTATTTACTGCATAATTAAGCAGAAAATCAACCATTTTCCTGCACCTCCTGTTCACTGCTCGGCACAATAACTGGCTTTCATAAACTATTTCTATGGATGCAGCTATGAGGTCGTCTCCTTCTGAGACCCTTTGCACAAGTATATCGAGAATTTTGTGAACAATAGCAAGCCAATCTCGTTCCACAGCAAATTTAAGAAGAAACGTGAATCTTGCACAAGAGACATCCTTAAAGAGGAGAATAGAAGGCATGGAGCTTCTCTGAAACAGCCATCCAAGTTCACTCAAGAAATGCAAAATGTCATCTCTTGAATAGCACTTGTCTTTTGAAGTCACGGTTGCATTTATCATTCCATCAAGCTCAGCCTCGAGCTGTCTCAGTTCTAGACATATGATGTTATCGGCAACTATAACTGGAAAGCTGTCTCCCTTGAGATCATTTTCCACCTGTATATCAGATCAATTCGAGCAATGAGATAGATATGTTTTGGTGTGTTGAAGGGTGGTCCACATAGAATAAGGATTAAAACATAAATGATGAAATGTACCTCAACAAAAAAGCGACCACAAACACTAGGACTTCCCGAAAAGTTAAAACTCTCCGAGATTTCGTCAAATCTAACACTCGTAGAAGATGGACTCAAAACTTCTTTTGTTATGTAGCCCCCCATATAAGTGCAATGTATCCTGCAAACAAACCATGTTTTAATTCACTATAATATATATCAAAAATGAGTTTAAATTTGTTTAATAATGCCTTACTTTGTGCCTGGAAGTGTCAAGTTCCGGCCCTTCACAACAAGATGAGTCTCTTTACAACTTACAACAGCAAGAGGTTTCACTAGATTTACCTCAGGCCAGTGCAGTCTTTCCCAGGACTTGCATAATTGGAACTTCCCTAAATAAATCAAACCGAACATAACAAATATGCATAAACTGATTACTTAATAGAAAATAAATATTCTTCATTGTATTATACCAATTCACCACTTCATTTGCACCAAATTGATTACTTATGAACACTCTAGAAGAACTCAGTCCTTCCATGTGCAATTGCAAACTAAGCCGAATACATGAACTTTCCCTTTGGGGGAAACCAACTCATAACGTGTGGCATAGAAATAACCACTGTGCAAAAGAAACAAAACCTAACAGAATATGGCAAACTATATAACAGTTGTGCAAGCGCAAATATCACTGTAATTATTATCGGCATAAGCGTTGTTGGGTATGCCATTCTTTAAAGCATGCATGGCAATCGTGCGACAATGTCAGAAGCACACACAAAAACAATGGGTTATAGACATGGATTGTTTCACAGTATATTGATTCATGCCACACGAATGGTCAGGAGAGGTTCAATTGCTCGGCCAAAAATAGGGCCATAAGTAGCAAAATCTATACCGAAGTATAACAAAAAAAGAAAGAAACATGCAAGTGATGCAACTGCAAAATTGAGTATACCATTTTCATAAGATGCTTGTTTCTGATCTATGTAGACAGTAAATTGCCCTCTTCTCCAAAAGTCTGAATCGGTGCATTCAAGAAGCAAATGCATTCTTTGAAGGAGACCTTCTTGAAGCTGCAAAAATAAAGAAACAATACGGGGATTCAATGATTTACTAGGATAGAAATTGGGTGTGTGTGTGTGTGTGTCTGTGGGTGGGGGGTGTATGAGTGTGGTGTGTGTGTGTGTGTCTGGGGAGGGGTGGTGGTGTGGAGCAGCAATACCACTTTGAGAGATTAAAAAATCAGAGAGATAAGATACCACACTCACTTCATTCCAGGATCTAGATGACATCGACAAGTAGATTGATAGAACAACGCATCCAGGTTTTATGTAGCTCTCCATTTCTGACGGACAGGTAGAGAGCCAATTCAATATCTGTTCATGTAAACAGCTTTTAGAAGATTTAATAACATAAATACAATTCATCTTATTAACAATTCATTTCCCCACCTGCATCCTGAGATCCCCAGGAATATCATTAGGGCTTTTGTCGGAAAGTTTGAAAATTATCCGATCGGTTCGGTCCTAGAGCAAAGAATAATAGTCACCATCATTTTAGTTATACGAGCAAACAGGCACCAATTAATTATATGCAAATTTGCATGGGGAAGAGGCACAAGTTTACAGAAGAAAGTTACCTGTGCATCAGAACCAGAACTTGAGGCTGAGTGATCAGAAACTGAAGTGGAGGAGGACCCTGCATGATGTTGTTGATTTTGACCTGCAAACTTATCAACAAAGAGTGGAGAGGAGCCTGATGCAGGACTTCCTTTTGGTGTAGTTACTATATCATAATCTTTATGAATGGATTTAACTCCATGTTCCAAATTATCATCTGTAGACTGACCAGATTGTGATTTCTTCTCAAGAGGAGAATATGATGGAGATTCCTCGAAATTGCTGCCATCAGAAAATTGGTATTTCTTGGAAGGGCTTTCATAGTCCTTGGAAGTATATAACCGCAATGATAAGGATGAAGCGGCATCACGAACTTGTGATCGTGCAGCTTCTGTTGATGTTTGAAGGGTGAGATCACCTCCTCTAACGGGCTGAAGTTCTATATTTGAATTATGTGAAACAACATGTGGATGGCCTACATGTGCTTTATCATCAGAACTTCGAGCAAATTGCTCTCGAAGAGTCAAGTTTCTGGGATTTGAATCCTTTGGTGCAGCAGAAAGCACTGCAAGTAAATCCAAGGTTGAGGGAACAGAAGAAACGGCATTATCGATGGACATGCTTTCTGAAGATTGATTTTGTTGGGGCAGATTGAGATCAAATGTTCTAGAAGGACGCAACTCCGTACTAGAATTTCTAGTGGACGTGGACTTCATTTTGCTAAGTATTCCGAGAAGCTGGTTTTTGTCAGGTAAGCTAGGGCTATTAGTTGCTACTTCTGTGGTACCTGTTGCAAAATATTGGTCATCAGGCAAAGAACAACAGAACAATCACTCTAAAGATTTCTCTTTGAACTGTTGACCTTGTATGCGAGTCAACAGAGACACTAGATTGGCCACTTCAGGGTTCCCAGGACCAGGAATTTTTCCACTTTCCGAATGAGAAATTCTCTCCAATCCATCTTCTGGCTGAATCTTCCTTCTCCGTCGGTTGTGCCCCGCAAGCCTACGTCTGCAACTCCTTTTCCCCTCATCGAAAGCCGGAAGCGGGTGAAATCTGAACGGTACTTAATTCGATCAGAAACACAGACTCATATACACACACACACAATGACATAATTCAGGCACGAATCCAACAACGAACACGAAAAAAACACGAACTCGGTAGATCCAAACTTACGAGGAGCTCGCTTACCTGCTGCACTGCTGGCAGAATCTCTGCATCTGCTTTCCAACCAAAGCCTGGGTAGTCTTACTATGAACCCCACACACCTTATGCCTCCTATGATAATCCTTCGCCCCCGACAGATCGACCCTACAATCATCCACCTGGCAAGCCGGGTAATTCGTCCCGGCGCTCCCAGGCGAGCCGGACCGGACCCTCTTATTCGGCCTCTCGCCGGCCAAATCCGACCCACTCCCAAGCTTCAAATTCAAATTTTCCCCACTCCCCTTCACCACCCCGTCCTCCCTCCGCCTCGCGACGAAAGTCACGCTGTTCCAATGCCAGTTGTTGGGGTCCCAGCTGGCGCTCGGACCGGGCCCCACAAGAGAGTCGGCCGACGGGGACTGCCACGTGGAGTCTCGCTTCCTCGCTAACGGGTGATGGATTAGCATCGTTGGGGCAACTTCGGGACCCACTTCCGTCTCCATAACAAAAACAAACAAAAAAAAACTTTTGAAACTCAAAAAATGGAATCTTTCGGGGCTTTAGAGATCGGATCTCCGGCGCTGGCGGGGGCTGCGGGGACGGGAGAATTTGAGGACGAGCTTCTCCTTGCGTACGATCCAGAACACCATTTTGGGAGCAGAGGGTGTGGGGGACGGCTACATGGAGGGATGGGATGTATGATCGAGATCGGAGGAGGAGATCGGGAAGGAATCGGTCAATGGGATTGGAGGTTTGGGAAAGAAGACGGAGAGGGAAAAGGAAAAGGGAGAAGAAGAGAAACCACTGTTGTTGTGAATCCCATGTCTATCTCATGCTTGTCAAGCTGCATGGCAGAGGTGTAATTCTGGGGAAGTGTCGGGGTGGTTTGGGAAAGGGACCGGCTGTGGAGGGGTACTTTTTATTTTTTTTATTTACACTCTCCGGATGACCTTTCTCGATTCACGTTAAGGACGGATGGATGTACAAATCTAAGGAAACAGACATATACCACATACACATGTTTTTTTATAAACCTAAGTATGAGAAATTTTGGTCATGTCAAGATTTGATGGTGAGTAGGATACCTAGTAGGTTCCGCTCCCAATTGATCGTTGCTGCGAGGGAAGTATGTATTGAATTTGATCTCACGTCTTTTGTTTTGGACAAATTGAGATTCAATTGATAAAAATCTTTGAGTAGACAAACCATTACCTCTTTGTTTGTTTTTCACGGAGGACGTGGATTTGCTTAATGATCATATCAGAATTGTTTTCGTAATTATATTTGAAGCGTTTCGGAAATAATTTGTGGGCTTTGGTAGAATATATTTTGAACTACAACTTGTGTGATGTACCGTACATCAATTTGTAAGACCGGTCAAAATAACATGTTAAGTTTACATGTCAAAAACAATCGTACTTATTATGTATCATGATTGATCAAGTACTTGTAAATTAGAGTAGAATACAAGCTCGAACTTCATTTCTATAAACAATTTGTGGTTGGTAAGATGCAGATCTGCAACCTACATATACTAATTCTGCTACCACTAATCAAAACAAAATCACTACAATCGTTCACAAGATAAGTATAAGATCTTTGTTGGATACTTGGGGTTGTGATAATCCTGGACCCTTCTCAGATCGTGTACGAATCACTTTCCGAACAAGATTATTCGACCCTTTTACACTGCCCGGGTTGCACGAATATCTTGCTGGGATAATCCTGAGAAGGAACAATCTCGTTCAGGCAATATGAACTTCGATCAGAAGGGTAGAGAAGGAGTATGAGAATTTCGTATGTTTGTTTTGAGTACCGAATTTCTCTTATAAAGCAGAATGGTGGTTGGGCGGTTACACAAGCACCTTTTGGGTTGGTATTATCCACTCAAACGGAAATACATAAAATCAAATGTAAATTAATAGGTATTTTCCGAAGAGCTTTACTGCATAATTAGGCGGTATTTTCCGAAGGGTTACACAAGCACCTTTTGGGTTGGTATTATCCACTCAAGCGGGATCCCAGCCAGAGGCTCTGCCCCTTGGACCCCGCAGGGGCTCCGCCCCTCGACCCCACGAGGGGGCGCAGCCCCCTCGACCCCTGCTTCATATTTGTGGTCGATAAACTGTTAGCTCAACAAGCGTGCACTCCGCACTACCTAAACTCGTTTCCGAGCCTAACAATAAATCGCATCGGTCTCAAGTAAATCACATTACGACTAAAATGAATTGATGACACTAAAATCACAACAATCTTATCACATGAGTTCAAGGTATATGGGCTCATGCTACACCAACCATGACTAGCTGGATTTAAGAACTTTTTGATGACCAAATGAAGTTGCTTTCCATGTGTTATTTGTCATTATCGAGAGAAAATATAGACTTACATGGTAGCTAATTGTTACGTACTCGACTAATTAGATTGTTTTGGTTTTTATCTTTGTGAGGCTGTTACAGGTGCCGCAAATCGATGCTTAGGAGGATCGAGGAAGCTTCCTAAAGTCAAAATAAACCATTTTCCTAACATCAGAGAAAATAATTTCAAAAACAAAATGTAGGGTTCATTAAAAGAGTTGCTTGGAACTAAATGAACGGGCATGTTATGTTGGAAGATAAACTAAGGAGCTTCTGCAAAATCGTGCTCGGGGATTGTCTGTGATTTGTTGACAAAAGGAAGTGGTCCGTGGGAAGTAGAGTTGGTGGGCACATGGTTTAGTGGCTGTTTAAGTAATAATTTGGTTAAATAAGTACAGATTTGGTTCTTCCACCCCCTAATCCTTGCATTGTGCGACACCGGCATGAATGTGACTTTGCAACAACACGTCTCACCATGTGTCATTATTATTATTATTATATTATATTTTTGGAACCGTAGGAGTTACCGCAACGGGTTTGAGCTCCACGCAAAAATGTAAACGCATGCACAATAACAACTTGCAAATGGATTCGATTCTACGTATCTGTATATTTAGAGGACAGGACATATTAAGATATGAGAATATGAAATAGATAATATATACTACATATAAAATGGAAGAGCAGACCTTTTATAACCAATAAGGTTTTAATCCAGCTACGCTTCAAAGCTAATTATTAGATTGGGTATGATTTCATATTCAAAACATTAATTTAGAGGTGTAATAAGTACGCAATTTAGTTGTAAAAATTTGAGAAAAAATTTCTAAAAGTCTTGAGTAATTCCTGTAATTACAAAAATAATCTGGATATGTGCATATCTGCACCTATATTTGTATCTATTAATATTTGAAATTCAATATCTAGCTACATCCATATTTTGTACCCCAAGCAAATGGCATGCCATTATATAGATGCGACTTGCAAAACCTTTCAGTGATACTCAAATAATCAACTTTTTAACGTAATGGGAACAATTTTTCACTCTGAAGTTGAATAGATTGAGAACCTAAATCAGGTCAGTCAATAGCCTATTTGCCAGTCTTATGAGTTATGAGCCTTCTTTGGGATTGGTCAACCACTTTCACTTTCATAAGGCAATCGACCATTCTAAAGCTTAAGTCCACCTTTAACTTAACGATAAGTTGATTACACATAAATAATCCCAACACCAAGGTCGCTGATGGGAATTTGAACTTTTGACTTGTCATTCTAAATCTCAAATGTTCCAATTGGTATAAAGGAGATGTTAACGTAAAACTGATTTTGACCCTCTCTCGTCTTTGTAATCACTTAGATAGGAAATGAAATCTCCATAACATTTATATAAGTTTCATTATCTAATGAAAGTCCTCTCTCAAACATGCATGTCTTATTGCACCCACACAGCGGGAATATTGTATGAATACATTAAATAAACATAACATATTTTTCACTAAAAAGTATTGTGATTACCAAATTGTGTGAATTATAGTCATATATAACAAGAGGATCACATATAGTATATCCGAATATATTTGTTTTTCAAGGTATGGACGGAAAAAAACAAAATGGGAGACTGAAAGTTACAAAAGCCATACATTACGCATCAACACTTGTCAAATATTTAATTCACAGTTATGTATTGCTAAACACACATCAACAACATTCTAGAAGGTTAAACTTGAAAAATACAAAATGTATTGCAACAATATTCAAAAGTATATAATTAAGGAATACATGATCACACAAAAAAACATCCACATATAAATATTAGACTAGAAAAACGCAACGCAAGATTTATTTGCACAAAAACCTCAGGTTCGAAACAAAGAATTTGTTTTATCGCAAAAGCATAAGTTCGAGGGGTGTATTGTAAAGATACGGTGAAGTCGCAGTATTTTGGAGGGACGCCTGGTTTGACCAATCTGGGCCGTCCATTCTGAGGGAGGAGATTGCAAGGGGTGATTAATCGTGGGCCCGACGATTGGTACCTGGTCTTAATCGCACCGTACGACAAGATGGAGAATCGGCCGTTCTAAGCCGTCCGATCGGAAATAAAGGTACCGTACTATACTTTACCTGCAACGCGATTCTTCTCGACGTTGGGAAACGTGCTTTCTCATAAACGTGCCGTGGGGCTCACATGCAAGGGCAAATTCGTCCTTTTGATGTGTTGAATTGACCCGTGATTTTTTTTATTAAAGTTTTTATATATTGACCCGTGGTTTCCGTATAAATACTTTGCTAAGTTAGTTTAGATGCAACTTCGTTCACGCTAATCAAGTGGGACCAGTTCTTTTGAGAGTTTTTTCTATAAAAAAACATGGATTGAATCCAACAATCTCATTTTTATGTTTACGATGTTGGTGGGGTAGTATACAAGATAATAATCAAAAAATAAACATCTATTAAGTTAAGATTGTTATCCACAAAAAGGTTACAAATTTGTTTTTCACTTTTGAGTAAGCATATTGTAATCTTTGTTTCCTAATTACATACATTTTGAAACTTTAGTTGTACAATGTGAATTTAAGATTTTTAATTGGACTTTACATGAGTTGTTTGATCTCTGCCCAGGTGATTTATTACACTAGAGTAGGCAAAAGATAATTTAATATATTTCAATAATTTATGCCTACTGAATAAATAGAGTACTACTTTTTTAATTTTTTTGATAAGAACTCATTCCAAGAAAAAAATTTGATTAGATGCAAAATTTATGAGTGTCGAAAATCCAAACGTAACTAGGCAAAATTGAAAATCCAAATGAGCGAAATCAAAAGTGGTGTATATATAATTAAGAAAAATTTAGAAATTGGAGCGAAGAAGGGAAAATCAAAATTGGGATATTTTGTAAAATTCACAATCTAAGGATTCAAAATCTAAATCAGTGCACTAACTAATTAAGTTAAAAATATTCTAACAAATCAGTGCACTAACTAATTAAGACGCGAAAACAAATTTTCTTTACTTCGTTTTGTACGGATGGCTCACAGACAGGAGATCCGGACTGTGGGATTGACAACGTAGGGTCCAGGTCGTACGACCCCTAGGGTGGGGCCCACATAGGACGTCAGATCCGTGCTTACAGGCGGGAAGAGAGGGGGCCTGTGCTGTGTTTGGCAATTGCTTTTTGCTCGCGTTTGGACTGTTAATTACGGATTTGTCCTCTCAGGACGAAGTGTCAAGACTATGTGTCCAGTTGTGATTGGTTAGGGAGGTTTCGTCGTTGACGATGGAAGCTTTTTGCAATTATGGATTTGGTTATGTTAGGCAACACTTTCATTTAGGCGTTTGCATCTATACCCTCGTAATCTGATCTAACTCACAACTTTAAGGACATAAACATGCTCTATATTTTGGAACAAAAGCACCCTTGGTTAGTAGGTCACACGTACCATATGTTTGGTCGTCCACAATTGGGCAACATTCCTTCAAAAACTTTCGCATCTTCGTTCTGTATAATATTTTGATTTTAATTTTTATGGTCAGAGAAAAAATATCACGCAGAAAACGCTTTAGAACTTGGAAGAGTCAGGCGTAGATATTTCAATATCCATCGGTCCCTCACAAAACTCAAATACCCTAAATGAAATGATATCAATACTTTAGACAGTGGCGGATCCAGGATTTCAAGCATGGTAGGGCCCCACGCGCTAGCGCACGAATCGACAATCAAAAATAATATACAAGTCAAAAATATTAATATTTCAAGAAAAATTACAAGTAAATTGTTGTAAAATAATTCTAATTACAACCTAATAGTATTTTAAAATTATTACAATTGTTCTCAACGAGATTTTATATTTTGAAAAAACAGTTTATAATAGCATATGTGTTAATATCCAAAAATAAATATTTCTTTAGATAAGTAACCAAACAATCATTCAACATTTGATATTCCCGGGACAACATATTTTTCCTTCATATTATGAATCTCTATGTCAAATTTAGTCATAAATGAAGTGATTTTCTCCATGTAAAAATATATTAAAACAGGAAGAAATGTGTTCTAAAAGTTTTACTTTTATATGTCAATTGTTATGAATTGAATGTGCAAACATTTTGTTCATTTATTATTGTATTAGTCTTTTGGGTGTTAAGAAATAGATTATTGGTCCTTAACTGTAGAGCTCTAAAAGATAATGGTTTATATAAATCAAAAGTTATTCACAATCATGATAATTGACATGGAACATTAATTATCGAGATAAGATTGTCGTGTTGGTCATCGATTATTATATATCTACAAATATTTGACGACACGGGTATATAAAAGAGGAAAATGATTATTTTTATATATTGAATAAATTTAGCAAGTGAAACATTATGGAATTGTGTTATGTGTCATTAATGTTTTCACTGTGTCTTGAATCCTAATATACGAGACTAATGTTTTTTTCACATAGGAAGTGTTTAATTTGATTATTGTTAAAAATTATCATTAAGTATAGTGATAAAGATAATAGTTGATTAAGTATGACTTATGCTGGAAAAGATAGTTCGTCAAATGATTATTATTGTTCATCTTTACTTGAGTAATGATATTAATGCTCCCCTTGATAAAGCAAAATTATAATGTGCACAATGTTACTTGTGTTAAGTTACAAAGGTGACACAATTATTATTTTGTATAATGTTCTTAATATCATGAGACAATGGATAGACACAAGTGATATTTTACATGTCACTAATTGGATCGTGTTTAGTTCGAGTGAGTAAAATATTTTTGTTATTTGGGTAACTAAAATGTGTAGCTAGATACCGCTTATAGTTTATGATATAAAATATATTATATCATTGCCAACATAACTTAGATCATTTTATAGGTCACACCACAAAACTGGAAAACAAGAAATATGATTTTATATTTTATATGATGCATTAAGTTTCATGTGTTTTAAAATAATATACATGTGGTAAAATAATAAAATCAATATGTCGTAAAAATGACATGATTAGAATAATAAATAAATTCGTATGAGATGTATATATATTATGAGGTATAATATTTTGACATTATATATGATAATATATTACATGATATAATGTGATCTACAACATTATAACATATGAATTTGCTAAATCCTCAAAGTCCAAATTTTATTGGATATTAATCCAAAATTTGGTGGAGTCAAAAAGAGTGAAAAATTGTCAACTGTTTGACCACGTTTTTGCATATATTAATAAGAGATATTTTACTAATTAATTGCTGGATTTTATCCACTTTGGTCAAAAGTAGTTATGAGATGATGATGTGACAAAATAAACAAGATCATGTGCAAAGTGGTTTGCATATGATGTGGTTTAGTGGATATGTAAACAAGAGATAATGTGTAAGTGATTTGCAAATGATGTGGTTTACTAGAGAGATTAATAAGAGATCATGTGTAAGTGATTTGCACATGATGTTGGTTAGATGAAATCTTATAAATAGGTCTATCATTCATTCTTTGTTAATACTAATGCAAAAATTCTCTCTTTAACCACCCCATTAATCCATTTGAAATTTCTCTTAATTGTTCTAATTTTTGGAGATTAAATTATCAAGAGCTTTATAGGGGTTATTAGCTAGATTCTAACATTGATTTAGAAATTGATTGGTTAGCTATTTTCTCTTTAATCTTGTTTAGAGTTTGGTGAACACTTGGAAACGAATCAGCGGACGATTCAACGGGCAACACAACTCTAGATCTTCATAAAGGTTTTAGAGAACTTTTGGGTATGATCATCTTCTATTTATTTTAATATATATGTAGATTACATGATATTAGAATAAATATAAAATAATGTACATGAAATCGTCGAAAATATGAAAATCAATTTTGTATGCATGTATAATTTTTTTAAAATATATACATACTTAGGGGCACAAAATCCAACAAAAACTTCATTTTTTTTATAATAGGGCACGTGCCCCACTAGGCACCATGGTGGATCCGCCCCTTACTTTAGATATTGTTTCTTGATTTCTTCGAATAAATATGTGATGTGTGGGAACTACTATTCATCGCTGGAAAAATACTTAAATCGCCCACAACAATTACAAATTTTCCCTTCACAATTCATTTAATACTCATTTCGTCATGTCTCTTTAAATAAGGTTTCTACCTAAGTTTTCCTCACTTTCCCAGTACCAACACCATGAAAATGTCTGACGAAGTGTCTGGATCTGGTCAGGTAAACCAAAGATTTTTTTTCTTCTCTCGAGCGTCTGTTTAAGCCGCCTACCCCAAGGTGGGGGCGTCCTAGCCAGACGCCCCACCTAGGGGTAGGCAACTTACTCAGACGTCAGGGCCATAGGTCAGGCGTCTGTCTAAGCCGCCTACCCTAAGGCGGGGCTGTCTAGCCTGGCGCATGTCTAAAGACTTAAAATAAATGAGATATTTTACCAAATTAGAGTACGTCGGGACGTCCGCTGACTCATTTCCTGGTCTCCGAGACATTCTTTTTGATGATTATGAGAGGATGATGAATATAGAGTGGTGATATGAGAGTAAAATGAAAAGTTATATAAGTAGAAATGAGAGAAGGACAAAGTGGTAATTCGCACGAACGATTCAAGTAGTTTTCCGAAGATGAATAACAATTCAGATAATTAACCTTAAGATGATTCGAAGTAGGACTAAAATCTCCAATCCATATCGTAATGTTTAAATATCTTACCAAAGCATTTTGTGTCTTTTTGTTTATCATTTTCCTTAATACGACAAAGACTATATTGAGCTAACGGGGAATCAACTTTAGAACTTAGAATATCCAACTCACGTCTCAAAACTACAAAAAGCACGAGAAGAGTTTTAAAGTCCAAGGTATTAATTATGATACATTTCAAACTATTGATGATGTTTAAAATTATTTAAACGTTAATCATAAGAAGTTTTGATATCTTTAAAAATAAAAACCTGAAAACTCGGCAAACCAAAAAAAGAAGGTTAGAATCATCATTAGTTTTCAAAAAAAATTTAAGGGTCTAAGGTCATCTTCAGCCATGACATTTTCATAAATGTCAACTTGTCAAATCAGTACTTTCTTTCTTCTATAACTTTTTCTTCTTCTTTTCTTAACGACATTCTTCTCTCAAGCACAACTCATTAAATGTCAACTTGTCAAATCAATACTATCGTCTTCTACATAATTTTTTTCCCTTCATTTACAATTTTCAACAACAACTAATTAATTAACTCATTGTATTTACAATCACTTTTTATAACTAAATATAAATAGCAGGAAATAAAACTACGAAAAAATATTATTAAATATTAAAACATCATTACAATAATTAAGGATAAGAATAAAAAATACAATTTTTTTTGAAAATATGTTTTATTTGTTTGTATTTTTAAAAAAAATTAATTTTCTTTTTGACTTTAGTTAGGATCGATCTCAAAATAATATGGAGGAGATATAGTGTTAAAAAGTTGAGTTATGGTTTCCATAAAAAATTAAGTCTTTTTATCCAACATAATAAATTATTTATAACTAGATATAAAATAAACAACTAAAATTAAAAAAAAAATGGACCAATCGGTGGAGGCCACGTAGCCTCCACCAAGCCCTACGACCAGGTGTTCCATCGCCTATTGAGGGGTGGCAGAAAATGCTGCCCATTGGTGGCAATTTCTTGGGCACCCTATTGAGGGTACCCTAATGGAATCTTGGTCTAAGGACTATTAGTCAATGCCTCAATGTGGTCGTACACTCGTACCAACGAACTCCTAATAGGTCAGACATATAGGATGTGGAAACTCAAACAAGAATTTGACTCGTATGATATTAATTATGATCAAAATTTCTTTGATATTTTAAATTATAAAAGTCATTGATTTGGTATTCTTAATTATAGGCAAAAATAACTTCAACATGATGAACTATAAAATTTATGAATTTAGAATTTCAAACGGTTCAATTGTTTTGGAACCAAAAGTGTTTGATGTTTTATCTGTGATACTATACCCGCTTAAAATGCAATTATTGGAAGAAGAAAAAAACGAAACTAAATCTCTATAGTGTGTTGATTTTGGTAGTAACAATCTATTTGTAAGTTGTCCTCACGACCTCGTAGAGTTTGATTTGATTAATTACCTATGAGTCCTTTAACTCAAAATAGCCTAGCTTTTTAACTCGGAGTGGCCTAGATAGTAACAAGTAAACGAGTTTAATTTTAGAAAATATGATTGGAGTTGTCATGATAATTACATTCCTGTACTTATGTTTTGTACAAATTTTCTTTTTGTTACCAGGGGAGTTGCACTTTTGTTAGAGGTCATGAAAAGCACTCCACCTTATTAGATAACTTACGCAAAAGTGACGATTCAAATCATGCTAAACCAAAACCAACTTATATATTGTCAAGCGACCACTTTACTTCGAAATAAATTTGTCGAGGTGAGGTTTCCAGGCAGTGATCAGACACCAAAAAAGATAAGTTTTCGAGATTGTTTAATTAGGAGGTGACGTTTACATTATTATTAGGATAAGTACACAACTAGATAACCAGCACCGATCTACTACATCAAAAGCAACGGGAACACCTCAACTATAATTAGTTAAATAAGAATGGGTTAGCGTTGACTATGATCATTACTTCGTTATGTTATATAAGCGCAAGAAAAGTTGATATATTAACATTCATGTATCTTACTTAATATTGAACATTGGAACACTAAAATAATAGGACGCTAAACGAAGATGGCACGTCCAAAAAATATCATTTACCAACCCAAAGTAGTTCAATTGAGAAATACATTATCTTGATTTAATCAAGACTATTGATAGAGTTTCAGCAGTTTCATTCACATATTTGGAAGATTAAAATTTTTAAATGGGGGTTTGCTAGTAAAGTAGATAAAATAAAAAAGGAAAAGAATATCATCCTCTTCTTCTAGAAGTGTTTAATTTTTAATTAACTCTTTAACACCTCTTCTGGAAAAGATATAGTTAAGCTATTTGATAATACAAATATAACGATGGATGGCAAATGAGATGATTATAATAAACCATTAATGATGTTATTTTCGGTTGCGCAAAATAATGAAACAAGTTGATTGTTGTGGAGAGGAATTAAAATAGAGGGGGACTGGAATTACAAAAATATATTTTTTTATAAAAAAAGATTATAGATATAAGTAAAAAGAGGGGAGAAAAATAGTTTTTTTATTTTTCTACAGGCACTTGGAATATATAACCATAGTTTATCGATTTTAAAGGTTACCCTTTTGATTGCAACAGTTGTGTGGTTTTGAACATTTTTCTCTCTCTTGTAGTCTTGTAGATATTGCGTACCTTTATTAAGCAAGTAAACTTATAGAGAGCAAAAAACCCTAAAGCTGAAACTAGATAGTCAACGATAGGTATCGAGTATTAACAATTAAACAGGCATGGTTTTAGTGCAGGAACTTGAGAACTAGGGTAACCATGACAAAAAAAGAGAAAAAAGAAGGATGACTAGGGTAAGACTCCTGGATTAGTTGAATGACCTGTGAGTCGGTCTTACAGAGGATTTCGTTAGGTAATTGGTAAGGTTAATTTTAATTATTAGGTGAATTTTAGATTTGTATCCTACCTACCACGAATTGTTAAGTAGTGGGATTGAATTTGATTCTCATCCTCACCAAAGTGGTACTCGAACCACATAGGATACACAATGAGTGTTCATTGTTGGATTATTGCAACTATAAACCTATCCACTGGTTGGTCAAACGATTCGCCGCTGTAGCCATTTTTCGAAAAGTTTTGCCAACTAATTAGATGAGCAAGTATTGTGGGTTTATGTATACAAATTTATTTTCTAGATTTTATATATTGTTTTTGTAAGTGTTTGGAGATGATTTTGAGCGAGAGGCCGAGAATTTTGAGAGCCAAGATGGATATAAAAGTTTGTTTTCTACGGCTTAGATGTTTTTGAACGAGAGACCTAGAATGATTTTAAGATATGAGATAAATAGCAAGGCTAAGTGAAATTTATATAAGAGTGCAATGTTGAGTTTGTACACATAGGGGATTCTATCTAGAGGTGTACACAAAATTTTTCAAAGGGGGTTCCAAAATATTAAGCTTAATTTTTATCCCCTAATCTAACAAAAATATATTAATTATTAATTAATACTTGAGCACAACTCCCTATTTCGATTTTAATCACAAAATTTAACAAATATATTAATCTTAATATTGAACAAAAATTACACAAAATAGTTAGAATATTTCCATAGTTATTGCTTGGAGTGAGACCTAATTAGTTAAATGTATTGAAAGACTTAGACTAAAGCAATGCAAAAGGCATATTAAAAGTCTGACTTAGACTTGGGTACCGGGCTGACCCGACTCGGAAGGCTAAACAGGTCAGTCATGATATTTTTATATATATTTAGTATTTTAGATATATTTAGTATTTTAGGAATTTTTGAAGGTATTTAAAAAAAATGGGTCGGACCCGCTTGGCTGAGACCATGCCCAGTCTGGTACCCAGGTCTATTCTGATTGAGAAAGTAAGGAAAATTAGCAAAGAAAATAATTCCCCTAACCTCATAACACCTATTAAAATTCAATTAGGAATATTCAAAATCATAAAATTGTAAAACAATTCAAAAATAAAAGAAGTAGAAAATATGGGAAAAGGCAAAACCAAGGTGACATGGATGCTGGAGTGATGAGTTTATCTTAGTTTGAAATTTTTATGTCAAAACTCAACAGAAATACAAGAATGATGAGCAAGAATCAAAGAAGTCTTGAGTTCAAAGATGTGAAAAGTGGAATTTGTAGGATATGATAACCTACTCTAAAGGGTGTCGGTGAATAGACCTAATCGACCTTTAAAACAATCAATTTTCAACTTCTAAAACAAATGTGGAAGGTAAATAAGAACAATCACAAAACAAATAAGGAAGTAGAAATTGCAAACCGCTAAAGGACACGAGCGTCCCGTTCAACAATCACCTGAGTCCTAGTCCTTTCCTTGAGTCCCACTCAACCATTGAGCCTCACCCGAGTGTTCCACTATCTGATCTATGTTGTGGGTCGAGAATAAGCTTTACAATCCAAGGTTGCAAACATTCTCGCCAAGCTTGCTCCTCATTGTTGGATTTCGTACCCTATGCTTGAGTATAATTTTAAATTTTTATAAGCAATTAGGATCGATTTTCATATTTTTCAACAATTTTATGTACGAAACTTCCGAATTAGGAATATAAACTCACTTATTCCACCAAAACAGAACAATTACAACAATTTTGTATATATGTTATTTTACAATATTTAGTTGATCCTTCATCTCTCAATTAAATAATTCGAAAATCATTTGAAATCCTTTAAAATGATTCAAACATCTTTAGTTCAAAATACAAAGATATTTGAACCCAAGTTTATCCAAATTCTCAAAAGAAAACTTTAAGAAAAATAAACTTATTTGCTCCTTTTGTTTTGTAAATTCCAAGTAAAATAATCATTTACAATAAACGAAAATTTTACAAAATTAGACACAAGTCCAAAACTTGATTCTAACAATCATATGACATGTTTTAAAACATTTAAAACTCTTAAAAGTATAATTAGAATCAGAATCGACAAAACAATCATGTGGTTAACACATTTTCTATCATTACAAACTAATGTAGAAAAATAAGAAACATAAAATTCCGAAAATTCATGTATGCATCCATCAAAAATAAAAAAAAAACTCAAAAAGTCAAATCAATTAATTATTTGATCATGAAATGGTAAACTAAATATATTAAATAACATAATTATTGAAAATATGAACCTGACTCTGATGCAACTGTAGGATTTCCTCCTAAACTTATGTATATATTTTAAAATTTTATATATACAAGCAAGCTCGTTTTTCATATTTTTCAATAATTTTATATGTACATGACTTCCTATGGCATTTCAATATAATTATGTATACTACTTAATATTGAAATGTATAAGTTGATCATACCAAAATGGATTGACCAATCCTTTTCAATCGTCAGAAATCAAGTCGCACCCGAATCACCTCGGAATTTCCTCCAAGTGTTCACCAAACTCTAAACAAGATTGCAATCTCTAATACATGGTTTGAATCTAGCTAATAATCCATTTAAGCTCCAAAAAAATTAATCTCCAACACTTTAATTAACTAAGAGATTTTTGGATGGAATGATGGAGAAAATATGGAGGAGAAGAATTTTGCATTAAAAATTAATTAACAATGGAACGATGAGAGCCTATTTATAGGGTATTATCCAATCTACATCATATGCAAACCACTTACACATGATCCATTGTTAATCTCTTATCTAAACTACATCATGTGCAAATCACTTTGCACATGATATCCTGTTTATTTCACCTTTAAACCAACCATATTTTACCACATCATCATCCCATAACTACCTTTGACCAAAGTGAATTAAATCCAGCCATTAATCAGCAAAAAATCTCTTATTATATATACAAAATGTGGGCAAACTGTTGGAACATTTTTCACTGTTTTTGCCTTTACCAAATTTTTGATTAATATCTAACAAAATTTGGATTTTGGAGTTTTAGCAAATTCATATGTTATAATATTAAGGATCACATTATATCATGTAATATATTATCATATATAATGTCAAACATTATACCACATAATATATACGTATCTCATACAAATTCATTTAATATCCTAACCATGCTGTTATTACGACATATTGATTCTATTATTTTACTACATGTATATTATTTCATAACACATAAAACTTAATACATCATATAAAATATAAAATCACATCTCTTGTTTCCTAATTTTGTGGTGTGACCTATAGAATGATCTAAATTATGTTGTCAATGATATTAAACATTTAATATCATAAACTATAAGCAATATTTAACTACACATTATAGTTACACAAATAACAAAGATGTTTTGTTAACTCAAACAGAACACGATCCAATTAGTGATATAAGTAATATCACTTGTGTCTATCACTTGCCTCATAATATTATGAATATTATACAAGGTAGGAATGTGTCATCTTTGTATTATATTTTTTTTCTTAATCTTTTAAGCTAATTATAAATATGTAACTATACACAAGTTACATTGTGCACATTATAATTTTGCTTTATCAAGGAGTCCATTAATATCACTACTCAAGTCAAGATGAATAATGATAACCTTTTGACATATCATCTTTTCTGGCACAAGTCATGTATAACCAACTATTATGTTTATCACTATACTTAATGATAGTTTTTGATAATAATCAAATTATACACTTCTCATTTGAAAAAATATAAGTCTCATATCTTAGGATTCAAAGACACATTGAAATATTAATGACACAAACACAATTCCATAATTTTTCATTTGTTAGGTCAATTCAATATATGAAAGAAACATTTTCTATTTCATATACTCATGTTGTAAAAATACTAGTAGAGCTACAATATCATTTAACCAACATGATAATTTTATCTCGGTGATTAATGAATTACTTTTGATTTATGCAAACCATTATATTTTAGAGCTCTACGATTAAGGACAAAAAGTCTCTTCCTTAACACTTCTTAAAGACGAATACATTAATCAAGGAACAAAATGTTTATACATTTAATTCATAATAAAAGACATATAAAAGATTACTTTTAGAACACACATTCCCTTCACAAATCCGTAGAAAAAATGTTGTATGAGCTTTGGAGTGGTAAAATACCCAAGCTTAAGTTTCTCAAGATTTGGGGTTGTGAGGTCTACGTCAAAAGATTGATGTCGACCAAACTTCAACCAAAAGCAGATAAATACTTCTTTTGGCATAAAATCTCAAATCGAGTGATTGTCGAGAGGGATGTCGTGTTCTTAGAGAAGTGATTTCTCGAAAGAATAAGTAGTGGGAGTAGAGTTGTGTTTGAGGAAACTCAAGATAATATACAAGATCATGATATGAATGATGATATTCAAGATCATGAAGACTCAACTAAGGTTCCTTTGGTTAGAGAGAGTATGAGAGAGCAACTCTCACAAACAATTGTGAGTGAAACTTTATCATCCCCGCCTAGTGTTTGTTGAAGAATTGAACATGAACAAATTCCTCAAGAAATTGTTAAAGAAGTTCAAGAAGTATACGTGAAACCAATAGAACTTAGAAGGTCAACGAGGAAGAGAAAGAAGTCTGATATGTATTTGGGACTTCACGAGATCATGGTACTTGGTACCGATGATCCCTCGACCTTTCAAGAAACAATGGAAAGAAAAGACTCCAAACTATGGTTTATAGCCATGGAATCTGAAATACAATCCATGTATGACAATCAAGTATGAGACTTAATTGGTTGACATTCCTCAAGGAAAAAACGTCGCTCAAAATAAATAGGTTTTTAAGAGGAAGATGAACATGGATGAGAACTTGACAACCTACAGTATTGTCGATCATGTACACGATGACCCACACAAGACCTGATCATGTACTTAATTCTATAAGTGTGACAAGCCGTCACCAATCCAACGCAGGTCCTGATCATTGGACTATCGTCAAGAATATTCTGAGTTACCTTAACTGGACCAAAGATAAGTTTCTTATTTATGGAGGACAAATGGAGCTAGTAGCCGAGGGCTACTCGGATTGGAGTTTCATGAGCGATCTTGACGATAAGAGGTCTAAATCAGGAAATGTCTTTAATCTGAATGGTGGAGCTAGCCGTGAGTTGGTGTAACTGTAAATAGACCACTCCGACCAAGTAATGGTTGTCACTGAGGCGAGCAAGGAAGGAGTGTGGATTAAAAAGTTCCTTGAAGAGCTTGAAGTAGTTCCTTGGAGAAAATGACTTATAGAGCTATTTGCGATAATAGTGCATCTATCTCGTAAATCAAGGATCCTAAATCCCATCACAAGGTGAAGTACATGGATCACAAGTACTTTGTCACTCATGATTTCATCGACGAAGACAAAATAAGTTTATTATTGGTGGACACAAACAACAACACAACTGATCTATTCATCAAACCCGTATCCCAAGCCAAAGGCGAAATGCATTTTGAGTCCATGGGTTTGAAGAACCATGTAGAGTGACTTGATGAGTGATATAAAAGGGTTACTGATGTGAATTAAATTTATACCGCAAGTGCACGGCGTCAATGGAGACGTGGCAAATACGGGTCGAACACAAGGAGGGAGAGATTTGTTATTAATGTGATTTCGATTGCGGGAAAGAAGGAGAGAAGAAATAAGTTGGTTTTGAGATTTTTGATTTTTAATTATCTAAAGTACGAAACAAAAACAATTAAAACTAAAAACAAGAATAAAGATGGAGAATTCCGTCGGGTGGAGGTCTAGACTTAGGTTCAGATTGGAGAATGGAGAAACTTGAAATAAATCATGTTAGTTATGAAGCATTACAAGATAAATGATTTAACATAAACTCAAGTAATCAAAATATACTAATCACGAACTTAAAACAATAACATGCATTCATCTTCTCTAACCCTAATTCCATCACCTCCACCCTTTGGAGAGAGTTTAGAAACTCATGGAGGGAGGAAGAAGAAGAGGTCCTTGAGACATTAAAAGAAAACTAAAACAAGAATTAAAAGAACAGAATTTTATTAATAAAACTAAGGTACACAAATAAGAACAACAACTAAGGACCCTATTTACATCGTTCTCGGGTCTATTTATAGTTGCTACAAGGGACTTAGGTATAGAATTGGATAGTACACGTGTCCATACATGAGTGGACGAAATTGGGACACACGGATCAACCAATGGGCGGCGGAATCGCCGCACATCATGTGTATTGTGCGGCGGATTCGCCTCCCACGTTGGTCGGATTTAATCAGGATTTTTGTCACGCGTTTATGGTATGATTTGATCTTTATTTGCGTGTCTGGATGATTTCCTTCCATTGTCTTGAGCTCCGGATTAATTCCTTCCATTGTTGGAGATTTATAGTTGATTTTTCTTTTGACTTTTCCAACAAAATATCTTGATCCTTTTCTTTTGCAATTAGGTCCTTGGCATTTTTGCAATTAAGCCCTTGACCTTTTTGTGATTAGCTCCTTGAATGCTTTTATGCTTGGATGCATTTCCAATTGAAACCCGATAAACTTGAATTCGGTCTTTATGATAGAAATGAATCTTTTGCACACGTTTATGCTCGGAATGTGGGTAAATTGCATTCAGGTCCCTGTATTCTGTAAATAAGACTAAACACATACCTTAGTAGCATTTATTGATGTAAAAGTAATCTAAATGAAAGACATATGATGCAATGTATGCAATGCATCAAATACCCCCACACCTAGATTTTGCTAGTCCCTAGCAAAGCAGAGTATAAGAAAATGAAAGCAGGGAAATCCTAACTCACTTTCGTAGGAATCACGGTTGCACTTAGCATGTGCAACAAGCCGTTAAACCTCCAAGTTTCCTAGGAGGAGGAGTGTTGTCTCCTGAGGGTTTTCAGCGGATATACCCACAAAATCCTGAATCAACATTTCATTAATAGCTCTCAATATCCCTACCTCAACTTTATACATCTCACTAAGAATTTTTGCATGCTCATTATATAAATCTAACTCATTAAAAATATGACTTGGTCTTTGTTCCTCCAACATTCACACCACTAACCCTTCTACACATGTTTATCACTTGAATTATTTTGCACGCCTCCTTTGGTGGTGAAGTATCATTCGGATCAACCATGGCATGGATCATTCTTTTAGCTTTGGGCCTTGAGTATTATTTTTTTTCTTTTTTTTTTCCGTGATTCAACACATTTGCTTTTTGACACTTTTACCCTTTTGCATTCGTGTAGCGAGTTTGGTCGATAATCCCGAGTTGGCAGACTCAAGTTACCGGGTTTCAAGATACCCCTACGGACCAGTGACTCAAAGGCTTGTGCTTTTGTAATCATTTTGCAGAATGTGTTTTCCTCACTTTATTCCTTTTATTTTTATTTTTATTTTTATTTTCCTCAAGGCTTAATTGCTATTAGAAGTCCACACTTCCCGGTATATTTTCCTCAACCTCTGCTTTTTATCAACCACTTCAAAGATTTGATTCATCCAATTTAAGTGCATACATGTCTTAAAAGGGCCATGGGTTATTTCTTTGGAACTTAGATTTATGTCATAATTTCTACAAGCAGAACTATATAATAAGGAACAAAAACTTGATGCAATTTGTACACGGGTTTTGGCAGTTCAATCTTAAGCTATGTCATAGAATATTGAATTTTTTTTTTTTTTAAATAAAGCAGAACAGAAAATCAAATAGATAGATATGTACATATATAAACACCCCCCCACACCTAAATCATGCATTGTCCTCAATGTATGCATAGATAAAATAAATGCACTTATTACCTGAGTCGGCTTGCAGTAGAGGGGTTGAGTTTGCTCAGAGTCAACCGTAATCAGAACTGGATTGAATGACACCATATTGGTGCATGTATCTAGTTGAATTGTTCCCCATGTTGACTTGAGGAAAAGATTCCACTCTTCTCACTTGAATTGGTTCGCTTATTTGCTCGAGTGATGGTGGTTGAGTAAATGAATCACTCCCTCTTTTCTTACTTCCTTTTTGCTTATGTGATGATTTATTTGATTCAGAATTCTGATAAATACGTGCTCTCATCACAACATCACTTGGGTTGCATATTATTTCTGGCTCATTATCAATATGGAAGATATTAAATTCTGCTTTTAAGTTCCCGAAAGATAATTGCATGAGCCCATTTCGACAATTTATTAATGCTTCCGAGGTGGCTAAAAAGGGTCTACCTAAAATTACAGGGATTTGTCGATTAGGATTTACAACAGGTTCAGTATCAAGTACGACAAAATCCACTGGATAAATGAAGTCACCAACCTTAATCAAAACGTCCTCTACTATACCTCTCGGTTTCTTAACAGAACAATCAGCGAATTGGAGGGTTGTCCTAGAGGGTTTCAGTGGACCAAGGTTGAGTTGCTCGTAGACAGAAAATGGGAGCAAGTTAACGCTTGCACCAAGGTCTAGAAGGGCTTTATTGATAAACGTATCTCCTATTGAACATGAAATTGTGGGACACCCCGGGTCCTTATATTTTATAGGAGATGTGTTGGAAAGAATTGAGCATATGTTTGCAGTTAAGAATGCCTTCTTTGGTACATTCGTTTTTCTCTTCTTAGTGCACAAATCTTTTAAGAATTTAGCATAAGCAGGTATTTGTTGAATCATGTCTAAGAGTGGAATGTTTACCTTAACTTGCTTAAATACTTCCAAGATTTTCTCTATTTGTACACTAGAGTTCTTTTTGAGTCTATTGGGAAATGGGGCTTTAGGCACATAGACTCGCTCAGGTTCAGGCTGAGCTACAGGTTCAGGTTGGGTAGGTGGATTGGGCTTTTCAATTTGGACGTCGGGTTCAGTGGTCAAGTCATATGTGGGTGGTTGATGGCTGGATTGATTAGTCATTCTAGGGTTTACCACATTATTGTCAATTTGTCTTCCGGACCGTAATGATACTACAGCATTGATTTGTTGGAACGGTCCTTCCTCATTAACCATTTGAACCGGTCTAGGGTTGTTATTTCCTGAAGGTGGTTGATAAGATTGATATTGATTATTAGTTCTGGGGTTCACCTCAGGTTGACTTGGAAATTGGCCCTTTTCTCTTTCACCTATTATCTGTGCTAATTGGCTGACCTGTGTCTCTAGCCTTTGGAATGATTGGTTGGTTGTTTGTATAAAAGTTGTCATTAAAGTTTCTAATTTAGTCAACCTAACCTCATGATTTCCATTATTACCCCCAGATGATGTATTATTTTGATTATATGGGGTTGATTGTTGTCTAGGAGGTTGTCCTTGTTGGTTCCACGAAAAATTGGGATGATTACGCCAACCTGGGTTATAGGTTGATGCGTAAGGATCATTTCTAGAATTGTTATATGTGGCATTGACATGTTCCAGGTTCACACAGTCCTCCATTAAATGACCAGTCTGACCACATCTAGAGCAAGGGGTAGGGGATGCTTGTCGGGTTTGGTTTTGCAGTTCTAGACTTTCCATTCTACGCATTAGGGTAGCTAGTTTTGCCTCGGCCGCTATGTTGGAGTCTATAGCTAAGACACCTGGTCGGGGTTGACTCGCTATTCTAGATCCAATACTCGGGTTGATGGGTGTTCTAGCATTGTCCCATTGCATACTATTTTCAGCTAAATCCTCAAGAAAAGTCCAGGCATCATTTTCATTTTTGGACATAAAATTCCCTTGGCTCACAGATTCTAGCATAACCCTAGATGTGGGTGTCAATCCCTCATAAATAATTTGGCATAATTGCCACTTCGGAATTCCGTGATGAGGGCATTGGGTCAAGACACTCTTAAATCTCTCAAGATAGGAATAGAACGGCTCGCTCTCAGACTGAACGAATGCAACAATTTCATTCCTAATCTTCATAGTCTTATGGTTGGGAAAATATTTTTTTAAGAAAACTTGAACAAATTCAGCCCAACTTCTAATAGATCTTTCGGCTAGACTATATAGCCATTTCTTAGCGTCGTCCTTAAGTGCTAGAGGCACAAATTTCAGACGCACTGCCTCTTCAGGAATATGCTGGTATTGCATAAGAGAGCAGATTTCCTCAAATTCTCTAAGGAAGAGATATGGATCTTCCCTAGAGGTGAACTTAGGCAACATACTCATGTATTTTGCCTTAAGTTCGAAGTCGCGACCCGGTATGGTGGGCATAACGATGCACGATGGCTGAGCAGCCATCGTTGGGTAGCACCGATCCCTCAGAGTTATAGGTTGCGCAATAGGCGGGTCCACTACGTGCTCACCCATTAGATCCGGGTGAGGTGGTGCAACAGGTGGATTGGGGTTAAGTTCCAGACTGGAATCTAGATGAACTCGTGAGAGTCGATTACTCAAGTCCCGAATCCAAATCTGAGTGCACCGGGTTGAATCAATTTTTGAATTCAAATTCGAAATTTAAATTCCAAATTTAATTTCAAGAATTAATTACTCTTTTTTTTCGTTTTTTTTTTTTTGAATTTTTTTTTTTTGAAATTTTTTTTTTTTTTTTTTTTTTTAAAAGAAACACACAATAGAAAGGTAGGGATGAGAAGGGAAAGAAGACTCAGACGAGAAGGGAAACTTAACTCTAAAGGATAAAAATTAGGGTTGGTCAGAAATTTCCTGAACAAGCACGGTCAAAACAATCCTAGACCTAGTGTCACTTAGATCTAGACGACTCCTAACAGGTTGAGTCGAATTAGTTTGCTTGATTCACCTCCCTCACCAATCAAACCAAGTTGGCCAGTTAGTGTATAGCTAGTGGGGGCGCTTCCGACAGAGTCGGTGCCAATTAGACAACCATGTCGCTTGGAAGACTTTCGTCGACACAAAAACACTTTCTAGACACCAAATTGAATTCAATTAGCTTCAGGTCATAGCAAGTCAAACCAATCTCCTCCTTAATTGAGTCCGAGTCCTTAGGGGCCAATGTCTAATTGATTTTAAATTTTAGGCTTAGGCGACACTTCAGGATTGTGGTTTGTGGGCCACGGGAGGGTGATGAAATCCCCACCGTATCTTTTCCTACGGAGTTGCCCTTAAAGTAGTTTAACTTAGATCTAGCAAAGATAGTCAAACAATGGTCTTTTTAATGGGGGCAATTGCAAGGTTGTATGCAACTAAATTATATGCTCTAATGCAATCGATAAAAACCTCGATACGTACCTTGCCTCCAGCAATCTTCAACAAGTATTAATTTGCAAGAATTTAGCAAGAATAATGCAAGCAAAACATTATATGATGCATGCACTAAGGTCTTTCTAATTTTGCGAATTTTAGGTCAGAGTTGAAATATTGCCAATTATGGAATTTAAGCTTAACACGTGCAATTCTAATAAAAGGAAATTTTCTGAAACTAGAAATTACGAGGAAAAAGGCAACAAAGGTTACCTACGCAATGCTCAGTCGGGTTCGCCGCCCGCTCTCGAAATTTCAGTAGCTCCACGCGTCCACCCAGAGATGGTGCTAACCCCAGAAAAATTTGAAGCCCAGATGCTTCAATTGTGCGGCGATTCCGCCGCAGGTTCCTCTTGATGTGCGGCGATTCCGCCGCTCGTTAAGCTCAGAAGGTGCCCGGATTTCGCCGTGCACTCTGTTGTCTCCTGAAACACAAATCCAAATATTTAGATCGCGCACAAGATAAACAGAATAAAATCGAAAACACAAAAATAAACAAAATCTGCGTCGCCTCCCCGGCAACGGCGCCAAAAACTTGATGTGAATTAAATTTATACCGCAAGTGCACGGCGTCAATGGAGACGTGGCAAATACGGGTCGAACACAAGGAGGGAGAGATTTGTTATTAATGTGATTTCGATTGCGGGAAAGAAGGAGAGAAGAAATAAGTTGGTTTTGAGATTTTTGATTTTTAATTATCTAAAGTACGAAACAAAAACAATTAAAACTAAAAACAAGAATAAAGATGGAGAATTCCGTCGGGTGGAGGTCTAGACTTAGGTTCAGATTGGAGAATGGAGAAACTTGAAATAAATCATGTTAGTTATGAAGCATTACAAGATAAATGATTTAACATAAACTCAAGTAATCAAAATATACTAATCACGAACTTAAAACAATAACATGCATTCATCTTCTCTAACCCTAATTCCATCACCTCCACCCTTTGGAGAGAGTTTAGAAACTCATGGAGGGAGGAAGAAGAAGAGGTCCTTGAGACATTAAAAGAAAACTAAAACAAGAATTAAAAGAACAGAATTTTATTAATAAAACTAAGGTACACAAATAAGAACAACAACTAAGGACCCTATTTACATCGTTCTCGGGTCTATTTATAGTTGCTACAAGGGACTTAGGTATAGAATTGGATAGTACACGTGTCCATACATGAGTGGACGAAATTGGGACACACGGATCAACCAATGGGCGGCGGAATCGCCGCACATCATGTGTATTGTGCGGCGGATTCGCCTCCCACGTTGGTCGGATTTAATCAGGATTTTTGTCACGCGTTTATGGTATGATTTGATCTTTATTTGCGTGTCTGGATGATTTCCTTCCATTGTCTTGAGCTCCGGATTAATTCCTTCCATTGTTGGAGATTTATAGTTGATTTTTCTTTTGACTTTTCCAACAAAATATCTTGATCCTTTTCTTTTGCAATTAGGTCCTTGGCATTTTTGCAATTAAGCCCTTGACCTTTTTGTGATTAGCTCCTTGAATGCTTTTATGCTTGGATGCATTTCCAATTGAAACCCGATAAACTTGAATTCGGTCTTTATGATAGAAATGAATCTTTTGCACACGTTTATGCTCGGAATGTGGGTAAATTGCATTCAGGTCCCTGTATTCTGTAAATAAGACTAAACACATACCTTAGTAGCATTTATTGATGTAAAAGTAATCTAAATGAAAGACATATGATGCAATGTATGCAATGCATCAGTTACCCTAGTTATTATAGTTTTATACATTGAGAATGTATGTGAAAGAAAACTTTGATAACAAGTGGGAGATTGAAAGATATGTGTTCTAAAAGTTTTACTTTTAAATGTCTTTTATTATGAATTAAATGGATTGAACGTTTTGTTCATTGATTAATGTATTCATCTTTTGAAAGTGTTAAGGAAGATGCTCTTAGTCCTTAACCGTAGAACTCTAAAAGATAATGGTTTACATAAATCAAAAGTAATTCATAATCATGGTAATTAACATGGGATAATGATTACCGGGTTAAGATTGTTGTGTTAGTTAAAAGAGATATTATAACTCTACAAATATTTGACAACATGAGTATATGAAATAGAAAATATTTCTTTCATATATTGAATTGACCTAACGAATGAAACATTATGGAATTGTGTTTGTATCATTAATCTTTCATTGTGTCTTTGAATCCTAAGATATGAGAATAATATCTTTTCACATAAGGAGTGTATGATTTGATTATTATCAAAAACTATCAATGCGTATAGTGATAAAAATTTAGTTGATTATACATAACTTGTGATGGAAAAGTTGATATGCCAAAAGATTATCATTTTCCTTCTTGACTTGAGTGATGATATTGCTAGACCTCTTGATAAAGTAAAATTATAATGTGCACAATATAACTTGTGTATAGTTACACATTTATAATTAGCTTGAGAGATCAATAAATGAATATATAATACAAAGATGTCACATTTTTACTTTGTATAATATTCTCAATATCACGAGGTAAGGGATAGACACAAGTGATATTAAATATCACTGAATGGATCGTGTTTAGTTTGAGTGAGCAAAACATCTTTGTTATTTCGGTAACTATAATGTGTAGCTAGATATACAACTCATAGTTTGCAATATAAAATGTTTTATATCATTGCAACTATTGAGTGATGATATTGCAACTATAACTTAGATCCCCCTATAGGTCACACCACAGAACTGGGAAATAAGGAATTTGATTTTGGATTTTATATGATGTATTGAAATACATGTGATAAAATATTAAAATCAAATGTGCCGTGATTACGACATGGTAAGAATAATTAATAAATTTATATAAGATGTAAATATATTATGGGGTATAATGTAACATTATATATGATAATATATTGCATATTATAATGTGGTTCGTAACATTATAAAATATAAATTTGCTAAAAGCCTAAAGATCAGATTTTGTTGGATATTGATCCAAAATTTGATAAAGGAAAAAATAGTGAAAAACGGTCAGACGTTTTTCGAGAACCGGTCGACCGAATTTAATAGTAACGTTTAAATTCAGAAATAGTAGACCGGTTGGACGCGTGGTTTGACAAAAAATAACGGGAACTTTTCTGTTGTGAAACGGTCGACCAGTGTGGGTCGTGGTTCGACCGAAATTATCAGGAGTTTTCTTGTTAAGGATTCAGTCGACCGACTGGGAGCATAATCTGACCGAAAGTGTCGATTTTTAACAGATCGGTCGAACAGTTGGTAATTTTGGTCGACCATTTTTGCACGATTTTGTTTGAATTAATAAGAGAATTCTTTGATCATGGGTTGGATTTGTTCCAATTCGGTTAGAGGAGGTTAGTGAATGATTACGTATCGCAATATGATTGGTTTAGGTGAGATAAAAATAAGGGATCTTGTGTAAGTGAGTTACACATGATGTGGGATGAATGAAGCCCTATAAATAGGTCACTCCTCTCCTCTTTGTTTACATGAATGCAAAAATTCTCTTCTCCATATTTCTCCACCAAATCAATCTGAAAAATCCCTTGTTAGTTGAGTGTTTGAGAGATTAAATTCTCCAGATCATTAAATGGGTAATTAGCTAGGTTCTAGCCGTTTAATCGTTTAAACTACCGCAAGTGCACGACGTCGATGAAGACATGTCAAATACGGGTCGATCCACGGGGAGGAGAGAACTCTGTGGTTTGCATGAAGTCAAGTGGCAACGAAAAGGGGGAAGAATTTTGTTTATGCTAATCTACGCTACACTAAGCTACTTAGAAGAAAATGCAAAGGAAAGAGACTAGTGATTACTTCGACAAAACTAAAGGAACTTAACACTTAGCTGGAATCAGGAAGAGAAAGACCCCTATGGGGTAGAGTGATTACACATATACAATAAGAAGGTAAGAATGCATTCCAATGGGCACAAGTGGAGGTAGTGTTTTCATGTATAGGAGGTGTCTACTTATCATGACAAAACTCATCAATTCAATCACTAACATATTTGATTAACATTCATAAACACAAGTTGGTCATTTCAGAAACTAAACAAGCATGGGAGGTGTCTTAAGATTTGTGGCAAAACCCATCAAGTGAAGTATTCTATTCTAACAAGCAAGCATATATTCATATTAATCAACACATTTCAAAATAAAGCATTCTTCCATTCTTAATTGCATATATAAGTATCATCTCCACCCCCCAAAGGGGAGTGATTTTACTCACTAAATATTAAACTAACTATTACACTAAGACAAGAAAACATATTAACTAAGCCTACTAGATTTAATAAAAGACAATTAAGCTAAACATGCAAAAACTATAAAAGAAGCAACAAAAGAAGCAACAAAACAAGAAAAACTTTATTGATTTCAGACTCACAATACCAGTAGCATCTCCCCACTTGAGTTTCTTGCTTCAGGGCTTTCACTTCAAGTAGAGAGAATGACCACTAAGCATGGAGTGATTATAATAAAAGGTGAAAAGTTCTATTTATAGCCATAGAAAAAGGTAATCCAGGACAATCCCCTGGTATGAGACTAAACATATACCAAAAATAGACTAAATACACTCTAACACACGCCCCCCACAGAAATCTTAGCGGATCCGGAGCAACCCGGACCGCCAATCAGCGGCCTACAAGGTTTGGATCGGGCTGAGCTTTTTTCTGGGCTTTTCTGGATGTCTTTATTTGTCTTTGATGCATCTACTTCGCTTGCTGGAGCTCCGACCCGAATAGAATTGCCAAAATACTCCCCATGATGGTGTGGAGTATTCTTGTTTGCTCATTGGTACTTCGATCTTACATTCAGGTACTTTGATCTTGCATCTTAGTCCTCGAGTATCTCAACTCAATTTTTTTCTCCCGATTTTAGGTCCTTTTATGCCTCTTCATCTCAAACTTATTTATTTCTAAAATTCAAACATAAAACTCGTTACGTAACATTGTTTAGGTGAAATATAATGGATATAAGATACAATGTAAACATGAAATGATGTCAATCACTAGCCTTGAATAAGAGATTGATTGGTTAGCTCCGATCTTTATAATTCTTGTTTAGAGTTTGGTGAACACTTGGAGGAATTCCAAGGCAATCTGATGTGCAACACATCTCCTTATTGGTAAAATGGATTCCATAATACCCTAGGTATGATCAAATCTAAGTATTTCAATATTAAATAGTTCATTATGTATATTGAAATACAATTACAAATTTGTACATAAAATTGTTGAAAAATATGAAAATCGATCCTAAATACTTGTTAATTTTTTAAAAAAATATACACAAGTATATAACACAAAATCCTACAATTACAACCGTTGGATTGGTCACATATTCATCTACAACACTTATTTCTCCATATATAGTCATGTTTTTTCAACCTCTCTTCTTCTCTACCTCCACTATATATTAGATTTAGATTTTACCCATATGGAATGCAAGGATTATAAAGTTGATGAAGCATGTAACTTAGGTTTTTCTTTATTCAAAATTTGTATTCATGTTCCTTGTGTTGAATGCTGTCATTTGAGGCAATTTTTATGTTCCTTGCTTTAGCGTTTCTCTACTCAGTGTTTTCATGCATGTTTAATGTTAGATTTGTACTTTGTGATGAGTAGAGAGTAGTTCCCCTTTAGGGAGTGGAGGATGATGTACGTAATGGTTGAATGTTGATAGTTTGCACTTTTATTTGTCATTTTCATGTGTTTAATGCTAGATCTATACTTGTATCATGTTTAGATTTGGTGTAGATGGGTTAATGGACGTTCTAGGTACTTATCGCATGCATAGATCTAAGTTTGGTATGTTACATGTTTTGAGTTTGTATGCTTGTGAATGAGTTTGACGTGAATATTTATGGATACATGTTTGGTACATTTTTACATGAATGACTTGGGTTGCATGCATGATTGATTGATGCTCTAATGACTACACGAGATACTTATTGTATACTTGACAATCTAAAATCAACTTAGACTTTACGTGAGATATGTATGTTCATGCTTTCCATATAATTTTGTGTATCTTACACTTAGATTCCACATTAGTTTCTATTTGTATGTCACACTCTACACTTGTGCTTGAAGATTTGGTGGATGACACTCACCTCACTACTCACCTCCACCCCTTTGGTTTCATTAGTGATTAGTTAATTGTCATTTTTTTCTTAGTTAATAGTAGTTGTAGTTTAGTATAATAATCTCTTCCCCGTCATTTTTGCCTATTCGAGTATGGATTTTGTTGTAATCCGAGCAAACACGATTCTTGTGGGTCGACCTATACTTGCTCCGTTTCACCGACACGTCGTGCATTTATGATAATTAAAAGGGTTAATTGAGCCAATGCACCTCGTTAAAGTTGAAATTGAGCGTGTGCACCCGTGTTTTTCAAAACTAGTGTGGTGCACCTGAACACTCAAATATTTAACCCTATGCACCTATACTATTAATAAGAGAGTTAAGTTACGATTTTGGTTGAGAATTTTGCACATTACACATTCTAAATTTTGCTAATAATATTTTCTATCAGAGATATCCTTATAAAATAACAAATATCCTTATAATAATCATCTCTCGTCATTCACTCTCTTCTTTCCTCTCTCTCTCTCTCTCTCTCCTCTTCCTCTCTTTTCTCTTCCTCTCTCTTCTTTCCTTTTTCTCTCCTCCGTCTCTCTCTTCTCTTCCCTTCTCCTCCCACTATCTTCTTTCCTTTCTCTCTTCTCTCCGTCTCTCTCCTCTTCCCCTATCTTCCCTCTCTCTTCTTTCCTTTCTCTCTCTTCTCTTCGTCTCTCTCTCCTCCCCCTCTCTCATGCCTCTCTCATCCCTCTCCCATCTCTTCCTCTCTCCCCTCCATAATGGAATCAACGAAAACCCACCACCACAACCTCTCCCCCACCGCCGAAGAGTACCACCCACTTTCACTTCCAGTTCAAGCACGCGTCCTTCCCTCTTATGTCCTCACCGCTCCTCCCCATTCCCCCCGGATACAATCCCAACCCGGTCCCTTCTACTCTCCCACCTCCCACCCCATTCCACCACGGAAGGCCTCGTTCTCCTCTCCTTCGAACCCTCTCGGGGGCATCCGAGCCCTTGACCCAACTCGTCTCCTATCCGAAGGGATCGTGGTCGTCCACTTCTTTGATGTTAGGACAACCAAGGTGGCTTTAGAGGTCGTCAGAGATAGACATTTGGAGTGACAACAGAGAGGGGGTGCTACTGTTGGGGTGGTCTTGGGTTGGCCTAACTTGTGTCCGGAAAAATGAACTTCAGATGTGGTGATTTGAACTTTTCATTGCTGCAGGTTTGTAATCTATCCTTGATAAGTGACATGAGGAGAGAGAGGAAGAGAAGAGAGAAAGGGAGGAGAGAGACGAAGAGAAGAGGGAGAAAGGAAAGAAGAGAGAGGGAGGAGAGGGGAAGAGGAGAGAGACGGAGAGAAGAGGGAGAAAGGAAAGAAGAGAGAGGGAGGAGGGAAAGAGGAGAGAGAGACAGAGAGAAGAGAGAGTGGGAGGAGAGGGGAAGAGAAGAGATAGACGGAGGGGAGAGAAAAGAAAGAAGAGATGGAGGAGAGAAAGAGAAGAGAGAGGGAGAAAGAGAGAGGAAGAGGAGAGAGAGCGGAAAGAAGAGAGAGAAGGATGAAAGAAGACTATTATAATGATATTTGTTATTTTATAAGGATATCTCTAATAGAAATATTATTAGTAAAATTTAGAAGGTGTAATGTGCAAAATTCTCAACCAAAACGGTAACTTAACCCTCTTATTAACGACAGATGTGCATATGGTTAAAAATTGAGTGTTCGGGTGCACCACACTAATTTCGAAAAACACAGGTGCACACACTTAATTTCGACTTTAACGATGTGCATCAGCTCAATTAACCATAATTAGAACTCTCAATCAAAGTGTAAACCGTTTTTTAATAATGTTATCCCTGGTAAATAAACATTTTTCTCCGAACAGGGAAGAGAAGATCTTTACTCCTGAGAGGATACCAAAACAACAATTAAAAAAAAGTTATACTAATGAGTTTCTGTCTGCAAACATCAAAGATATCATGACACGACTTGCTTAGAATAATCCTTTCAAACCATGTGTCTAGCCAGACTAGGTAGTTTGGCCATCATCCATTGTAATCATACTGAAGTTACCAAGTATGGGTTCACAAGGTCCTTTGGAGGGTTCACAAGTCTCACCAAAATGCATTATTTTTTAGACTGTTAACTGGCTTTTAAGGAATTTGCATAAAGCATGATTTAAGTACACTAACAATAGTGAAGATTGATCCTCAAAGTTGTGGTGAAGATACTTAGGGGGGGTTAGTGCCGCCGGAATCCGGGGGAATCCGAGGGAAAGGAAAATGGATTCCGGTTGACTCCGAAACTTTAGGTTGTTTGTGTACTGTGGGAAGGATTCCGTCGGATTCCGTGGTATGTATAAAACTTTCTTTGAGTTTTCCATCACTTTGAGGTCGGAAAGCCACGGAAAGCGACTTTTTCGGTCGACTGTCAATCATTCGGTCCACCGAAATGATTTTAACGGACGAACGAACATATTTCGGTCTACCAAATTCGTAACTGGAATGACCCGTTCGGACGACTGATCTTGGTTCGGTCTTCCGTATACGTTCACTTTGAGATATCACTAGAAGTCTCATTTCGGTCGACCGAAACTAGTTCGGTCGCCCGTTTTCCTTATTCAAACTGTTGGAATTCTTACATTGTGCTTGGTTTTCAGGGGGCGCTGCCCCCTTGCAACCTCCACCCCATCCCCGACGAAGTGGAACGTCACTCGCTCACCGGTGAGCGAGACCCCCGACCGACCTCTCGTAGTGGACATAAAAAGTATGAGCAAACAACAGAATTCCCCCTTGTCCAAATCACTTTCCGACACATGCACAAACAACATAGATTTAGTCAAATGGGAACTATTTTTCACTGGATTCTGTTTTCCTCTGATTTCCCGTTGACTCCGGAAATCACTTTCCGGAGCTTTCCGCACCACTAACACCCCCTTAAGATTCAACAAACGATTGGCCATTCTGTCAGCGACTATACATGGGAGGAAGTTTTTGGGTAGCTTGGTATGTAAGTCTCGTCTATTTACGTACAGAGGGCTATATCTAAGCCTTGTATGCCATAGTTTATGACATCTTAAGACAGCTTTGAGGGCAAGCGAGGTGGGGTTTGAGATACAAAAGGAAAGAGTTGTTGAACATAAAACATGTAATACTTTCTTTTTACCGAGTGGTTGGGTAGCCAATGATGTAAACAAAGTAGTTTATTTTCTTCGAAGAATGCAAAATTGTTTGTCAATTCATGTCATAAAAAATAAGAAATTACAAGTTTCACAACACATTAAAATTTAAAAAAATTATTATACAATGTTACGTTTTGCATCTTTTGACCTTAAATCAAATGACTTTTAATTTTTTTTCATTTTCGATGTATACAGATTATATGTGTCTAAAATCAGGAACCACGGATCAAATTTTTGAGTCGGACTCTAAATATCAAATTATTAACAACTATGTTGACAAAATTTAAAAGTAGTGGTTCCCTTTTCTATTATATATGCTTAACAAATCTGAAGGTACTTTCTCTTAAACTCAAACCTAACAGGTTAAACTCAAACCTAACAGGTTAACAAATCACTAGTTAGTATTGTATGCCGCACGAAATAGTTAAATCAATGGTTCGACTCTCAAACATATCATTTAATATCTAGGCGTATTAAAAAAAACAGAAAACAATTCCAAAACAGGGACCTTAAAAAATGTCCAACCCCAAGCTGTGCAAAAATAGCATTTCTATGATTATTTACTTTATCATATATTTACGTTAAACCCGGACTTGAGGTTATTTTATAATGCTAACTGACTTTCCATTTCTTCTCTATAATCTATAAGTTTGCCCTGATGTTCACATTCTTTCACATTATAATTATAGTGCAATACATTATCCTAATTCTTACAATTCCCTCGTGAAGTCACACCACGCAAAAATCTGAAAACAAGTATATAATAAAACTAAACAAGATAAAACCTGAAACCAATCCTCCCACTTATCTTGTGCTACAAATAGAAACTAACCCAATATCAAATCTTATTTAGTTTAACCAACAGTGATCCCCCCTCTGATTTCAACACCAAACCAGTAATGTAATGTAAGTAGTCCGGTTTCATCCTGTCCATGTGCAATTAATTTCTCTGAAAGACTCACTAAGAAACTTTGACAGCAATTGGACTTCTAACTTCTAAATCTCCACTTCTCCAACACAAGGATCCAAACACATAGCCTTGTGTTTGTGGGCTCCCCACAACCTCGAAGTGCACATTGAAGCTCAGCTTCTGATTAAATCTGGTGAAAACAAGAGTATGTGGATCCACATTGATGCTGATCCCATCCAATTGCTGCACTTCTGCCCTGTAAATGCTTCTAGACTCACCCACATTGGTCACGGTTCGCGTGACGTTGTAGCGCTTGCGGAGATTTGGAATCGTGATTGAGGGGTAGTTTAAGTTGGTTGTTGGAGGCCAAGGGCGGCCGCAGGTGCTCTTGTTTCCGGTTATTGACCGGATTGATTTTTCGGTGTAGCCGATCGAGCAGAGGAAGTTTGTGAAGTCTTCAGGGTTGGCATCGTATATGAGTGCGGGGTTTAGGGCCTTTGTGGGGTTTAGGAAGCCGGACCCGTAGTCGAATGGGGTCCCCATTCGGCCATCGGGTTCTGCTGTAACTGGATTGCCAATGTTGTCCAGTGTGGTTACTGTTTGGAAGGTTTTTCTGTTACGTCAGATGTGTATGCTATGGGCTAACAACTTTTTAGTTCATAACACTGAATAATTCCAATACTGGAGATTCATAACTTTTATAGTAATTGTATTTGATTCACTTTGTTTTAAATTGTGTTTGAATTATGAATAAAAACAATTAAGGTTAAAGTTTATCTGTAAGTAAACTGCTGTCGGGACACGGTTTCAGACAATCATCTCAACTCATTGTTTTCATTTCTTGAAAATAGATTACCCTAAAAATATATTCCAGACACTAAATTTGATAAGTACCGAAAGAAGAGTTCTCGTTATTTAATATGCAGCATTCAAAAGAATAATTTTAGAATTCCAGTCTTCTGAACGACCACTGAACCATATTATTCCATTTGCTAGGAACAAGGAAATGTTGTATTGTGGTACGAAGCTTCAAAACAACCTAATTTTTTTTACCACATTTCCAAATTAATTTATATCTGAAGTTTTTTTTTTGTTGGAGGAATTTAAAGTTGAAGTTCTACTAATTGCTGATTGACATTCAAAGAAGAGGAGTAATACCTGTTGTCATGACAGCAGATTTAATTGCAGAAGGAGACCATGTTGGATGAACTGCCTTGACCAAAGCCACAATTCCTGTGACATGAGGGCATGCCATGGAAGTGCCAGACAATATGTTGAATTTCATGTTCTTCATTGCTGGGGACCAAGCAGCTAAGATGTTCAATCCTGGAGCAGTGATGTTAAGCTGCAAGCCCAAATCACATTTCCAAAATCTTAATCAGCCACATAGTTCAAAACTTTCAGAAGTAAAGTTGCAATAAAAAAAATTAAGAGAAAGTTCTTACACACCTTCAGAATCTCTGGTGTTAATGAGTTTGGCCCTTTGGATGAGAATGCGGCCAGTCGAGGGGCTGGACGGGAGCCTGTAATCGTCTTGACTGGCAAAATTAGCGCCATCGATTTCCTTAACAAACACACTTGTTACAATGTAGGGATTAAGAAACATATTTGGAGAATTTGAGCTTAAGATGAATATATTGGGACCTTGTGTGATTGACATAGGATAGTATTTTTTTGCCGATTGCGGTTCCGACTGTTACTGCTGGTATGGTAAAGGGAGTTGCAACATGATGGTTTGTTTCATCTATCAAAATCATCCCAACTCCACCAGCTTTCTGTACCACCACACTCTTGGCTACTTTCGACTCTGATGAGCTACCGGCTTGTCGACAAACAAGAATTTTCCTTCTAGCCTTGGTTGCGTTCAACGAGCTATCCAAGCAATAGCTACAAAAAAAAAAGTTAAAAAAATTCACACAAACAATAATCTTATCTCTAGTGTTGTAAAACTTATATTAAGTATGCGGTACTTCCTAAGATGATGTACTTATTGTTAGCATATGACCCAAGTTATATTGTTTTCACTTTTATTACACTAATGCCCAGGGCCGTCTCGGAAAATTTTGAGGCCCTGTGCGAAAATCAACAACGAGGCTCCTAAATTTGAAAAAAATTGTCCTCCTAGTTTAAATAATAAAAGTTTCACTAACTTAATGTAATATTAATAGAATTTTTTTGTCCTCTTAGCAATATTTGAGACAAATTTATCAATGTTTATGTGCTATTTATGTGTTAACACTAATTTTCTTTGCAACCCAATAAGCCCATGTACATAATGTTTTTTTTTGAGACCCCTTTAAAATGAAGCCCAGAATGAGGCCCAGAGCAGGAGCTCACCCTGTTCCTGCTATTGGGTCGGGCCTGCTAATGCCCTAAATTTACTTCATAGTTTTTTTGTCGTTATAATAAAAGATAAACTAAAAACTGCATCAATTTGCAATACTTTTATGTCGGCTGAGTAATATAGTTTCAAATTTGAATTTTATATAATTCTAAGTTCTTTTAAATTATGGATGTTGTAATTAATTTAAAAAATGATGCAGTTTTAGACGTTTCAAAGCAGTAGTAAGAGTGATCTAAGAAAAGTTGAAAATTATGCAACTTGCCACACGGCTTAAATGAGTGGCATCTTCTTAGAAAATTTGCATATGAAGTATCACTTTTACTCACCTAGCTTGGTAAGGTTCAAAATTTCCATAATTTGCATCAGCAGCAGACATAATCCTGGAAGACATATTCATCTTGGCAACACTGAGGCTCTCCCCCTTCACACAAGCAATTTTTTTAGATTCCATTAGATTACCAAAAACCAAGTTCTGCAAAATATATGGAACTCACCACGAACTTTCTACCATCACCAACCACAATCTCTGAAGCAAAATCTCTATCGGTCGAACCGGAAGCCACTGTTATAATCCACGGTGCGAGATTAGTGACCGACCCTTCAAGACCAACATTTCCAGCAGACGCCACAACCGCAATTCCATGACTAACTGCATGGAACGAGCCGACCGATATCGAGTCACTGAAGTAATCAACCTGAGGATAATCGGGGCCCAACGACAAAGAAATGATGTCCACCCCATCATTGATAGCATCATCAAATGCAGCCAATATGTCTGCATCATAACACCCTGAGTTCCAGCATGTCTTGTAAACCGCAATTCTAGCCATCGGCGCACCTCCTTTTCCTCCACCTGTGCCGAGTCCATTGTAGTTCATGTTCTTTACATGCCTGCCAGCAGCTGTGGAGGCTGTGTGGCTTCCATGGCCTATGCTGTCTCTTGGGGATTTATACTCGACTGCGTTATCCGTGACATTGTCTATTTCTTGCTCTTCTGCTATGTAACTGCTCAAGTAATATCTCGCTCCTATCAACTTCCTGCCCTCAAAATAAAATTAAATAAAAAAATGCACTGAAGTTGAACATTTTCTAAGAAAAAAAAATATGGCCATGAAAAAGGTGGACCTGTTGCAGTGGGAAATTGTGAATGCTTCTCCAGTTTGGCATAGTCCTTTCCATCTTGAAGGGACTGGAGGCATATGGATGTCACTAAAACTCGAGGATTCTGGCCATATACCTGCACAAGTAGACCATTCTGTTCAAATTGTTCAGGTTTTTGAAAACACTGTAATCTAAATCGCAATGAGTGGAGTCTATGATTCCAAAGAAGAGCTCAAACTTTGAAGTTCTTAGATCTTTTGTTTTGATTTCATTTCCTTGTTACGTTAGAAGTCAAGGAATATTTAGAAGTGGATTATATTGTCTGCCAAATTTTAAGAAATCACACAAATTGATTCTAAACGATCCCTAATTCATATTTTGTTTGTTGGTTCTGAAACTTGTCTGTGAAATGTTAATTAACGATCTCATATGTTTGGACACTTTTTTGTGGTCTTACAGCTCATACAAAACAAAAGAATCTATACGGAACTATAATTGCTCATATCATCATAATATGGCTAACATTTCTCGTCTATTTGAAAACCTTTTGATGGGCTTATGAAGTCATTTCATTGTTCAATTCTAAGATTGTGGAAGTAATACTTCACATTGGGTTAATAGTGAATGTCTTATTAATGAAACTGATGGGTTTTGAAATTTATCTCCTATAAGGAATTTACGGAAAAAAATTAGTCAGTCATATTCGTTTGACCTTAATATATACACTTCATGCTCTGGCAAATGCCAGCAACTCATGTATTAATACTGAAGGTCAACAATGAAATCGATGCATTGAAGTTCAAAGGTAGCTTGATACCGAATTTAAACTTAACTTCAGTACTATTTTGGTAATTCTAATAACCCCAAATTAGTGCCAGAAGATATTGTCAAGAGGAACTTCACAATAATGTGAAATCCGGATGGCCGAATAATTGGGCCAACAGGATCACTTATTAATTTTCACATGAATATGTGACTTGTGACACAAAGACATCTTCCCACAATGAACATATTCTACGATTGGACAAGAAATCTTATCCCTCATTAATTCCGAACAACACAACCGAGACAAACATGAGAACAATTACAACAACCATCACATGAACTACATTGCAACCAAACAAAAAGAAGCCATGCCCAACTAAACATGTCAGTGATTCTTTTCTAATCTTACCTGTGTCAATGAAGCCAATAATGACATTCTCCTGGTTCCTGATAGAAAAGCCATTAATTTCCCTGGATTCATCACTTGTCAGGCCCATGAAATCCCAGGAGTGAGTGGTATGAAGTTGTCTTTTTGAATTTGGAAATATAGAGACCACATCTGGCATGTCTGTCCAACATCAAAATCACGACAACAATATTAACAAAAAGCATACACTTAAACATAATTGCAAAAGTAAAGTAATCAAATCCAAAATTTTAAAACAAGAATGTACCAGACATCAACAAAACTTGCTCTTTACTGAGTTTAGCAGCAAAGCCTCTGAAACCATTGGTGTAGGTGTAAATATGTGACTCTTTCGCCTTCTCGACGCTGTTCAGAAACCCACCAAAAATCAAATAAAACACACAAAAAAAATTCTTTTCTTTTTCGCTTGGAAAAAGATCAATTTCCTAAAATAACATAAACATTCATAATTAAGCATGAACAACCTTCCCCCATGAACAGAAGCAAGAATTTCGTGGTTTTGCCTGAAAACCTCATCTGGGTCTCCACTACTTTCCCTTTCCATGTACACAACATAAACCTTCAAAACATTTCAAACAAAAACAACAACATAAGACCATGAATCCCAACAACAACAAAAACCTAGAAATGAAACCAACAACTCACCTTAGAGGAGAAGCAGACATAAATTTGAAGACTCAAACATAACACAAGCAGATGAAGAAACATGAACAGAGCCATTGGAATAAGAAAAGGAGAGAGAGAGAGAGAGAGAAAGAAAGAGAGATAAGAAGAGAGAGAGAGAGAGAGAGAGAGAGAGAGAGAGAAGAAAAGAGAAAGTTGGTTACAGAAGACAAGGAGGGAAGTGGAGGTTTTAAAAGAGAAGGTGGTGCATGTGTACGTGACCAAGGTGAATTGTGGAACTACCAAACAAATGTCAATCCAATCTCCACAATTTTTCCAAAATATTATGTACCAATCAAATGAAGAAGGAAAGGAGAGTAAAGAAAGAGTGCAATGATGGAATCAGTTTGCCCATTCTTTTTGTTCTGCAAAAGAGAGCAAAAAGGTCAACGTGGTCGTTGACAAAAAGAAATATTTGTTTTTTTTGTGGGAAATGGAGCAAATGGTCCCTAATTTTTTTAATTAATAATCATTTAAAAAAAATTCGAAAAAATAATAATAATCAAAACTACGCACATCGCGGGTTCGTCCGGATCCGCGGACACGGACCGTGTAGTTTTTTTTTAATTTTTTGTGTTTTCAGTTATTAAGTTTTTGAGTTTTGAGATTAAGTTTTCAGTTGAAATAAGTTAATTTTTGAGTTTTCAGTTAAAATCAGTTAATCTCAACTAGTTTTTATTATCTTCTCGGGTTCGCACGACACTTCTTTTCTAGTTTTTCTTCCATTCGGGGCTCGCATAACACTTATTTCCAAGCTTATCTTAGAGTTAGGTAAATTTTACACAATTTTTTTACTTAAGAATATTTTAAATTAAGATTTAATTTCTTTGTTAAATTAAAATTATTTGGAATTGTTTTGTTATTTTCTATTATATTTAATTTTAAATATTAGTTATATTTATGTAGATGTTTATAATTAAATTAAATGTATATACATTTAAAATTTGTATAACGTACATTTACGAAATTTAATATATAATATAAGTATTTGGAATAGTTATTTATTATTTTCTGTTAAATTAAAATTTAAATATTAGTTGTATTTATGTGTTAAATTGTTATAACTTTCATTATTTCTATAACATGCAATTTGTCATGCAATGTACGAGTAAATTATTTTTTTAATTATTATAAGTAATTTTGTTTTTATTTTCATGAACAGTTGTTTTGACAAAATGAGTCATTTAAGTAGAAGTCGCTCTGTACAAAACGAACGTGAGTATAATGATGCAGTGGATAGAGAGTCTATTTCCCCACTTCTCGGAATACCAAATTGCATGTTCAGAGTCAATGATATTTGCACAAATGTAAGTACAAAAAAAATCATATTGTATTAATTTTCTAAATATTTAAATTACATTTTTTTAATTGATGTATTTTTCACAATATATTTGAATATATTATAGCCGGAGGCTATTTTGGAATGTCGTGCACATCGTCCAGTAATTCCTTTCCACGATTGTTTTAGTCAAGCACTCAAAAATTTGGGATTATATCAACTTGCCCAAATAAAACATACAAGGACAAACAATAGATTGATTACTGCACTTGTAGAGCGTTGACGTCCTGAGACTCACACTTTCCACTTACCGGTTGGGGAGGTTGGATTAACATTGCAGGATGTTAGTTGTTTGTGGGGTCTACCTATCAGTGATATTCCAATAATCGGGCATAGTGATCGAGACAGTCGTGAGTTAATTAGAAATTCCTTTAGGATTGATATAAACACCGAGATTATGAAAAAAGGTAAAAGAACGGTAGGAGGAGATGAGCCACAAATGTTTAAAGAGTCCGGATTTAGCATCAGTTTGCAATGGTTGCAGGTAAATTACGGGAATCTGCCAGAATTTCCCACAGATGAAGAAGTGGCACAATATACACGGGCTTTCATTTTAGATTTGTTTGGATCCATGATTTTCCCTGATAGTTCTGGGACAGGTGTTCCAGTTATGTATTTGAGATTTTTGCAGGTGTTGGATAAGCCGATAGTATACAATTGGGGTGCGGCCGTGCTTTCATGTTTATATCGCAACTTGTCTATTTCATGTCAAACTGGTAAAAGGAACATTGGTGGTGCATTATTACTTCTTCAACACTGGTCTTGGACTCGGTTTCCCGTAGCCCGGCCGAGACACGTGTGTCATGCTGCGTGTTTAGGTGGAGAAGACCTAGAATCGCGACCTCCATTTGCTATTAAGTGGCAATACCCACAGAGTTATGAGGTTAGTGCCGCACATAATTATCTTACACATTACAGAAATGAATTTGAATATATGTTGGATGAGCATGTAAACTGGCAGCCGTATTATGAAAATATGATGTTGCTTCCTGGCCGGGTATTTACTATTGATGTTGCATATTGGCTTGCGAGAGTGCCTTTGATTCATTTCTGGATGATTTCATGGCATTATCCAGAAAGAACTATGAGACAATTTGGATTTTATCAGACGACGCCACCGTCAGAACCTCATCCGTGGACAGAACTCAAAAGACTTGATAAGATAGTACATGCGGCCCGACAGAGAGATGATTGGTCAGCGAAGCATGAAATTTACATACGAATGTGGGACAGACCGCATATTATTAATTGAAAACACTGTTCAGACACTCCGCAGCATTGCTTGTCATTATTCCTCATCTTTGGCCTCCGTCGTGACACAACGACCACTTACTAGGAACCTCCAGTTCATTCTCATTTGTTTCATCTTTTTTCCCTATCCCTTTTATGTATTGTAATGCATCTTTACTCCAATACTCAACTTGTTCCAAACTGCCTTTAAAATCCCACGGATTACTGTGTCTGCATGCTGCCTTGAAGGCGTCAACTGCATATTGATTCTTACAATTTTTAGCAAGTTTTCGGCAAGATGTTGTGCGCATAAACGGTGAACTGCTTCATTTCCTTCCTCGTGCCAACCGTAACCGGGATTCCTAAATATGTGTTTAATTGCAGCATGTCGATCAGATATGACACATATCTTCCTATCTCCAATCACCTCTCGTCGCAACCATCTCATAAACCATCCCCAATTGGATATATTTTCCTTCTCAACGAGCCCAAATGCAAGAGGCAGTAGTTGATTCTCAGCGTCATACCCAACAACAACAAGTAACCTTCATTCGTATCTACCTTTAAGAAATGAGGCGTCTATGCTGATTACATGACGCAGATATTTGAATGCCTGAATACAAGGACCAAAAGCTCATGCTGCACATTTAAACTGACGGACACCAGCGCATGCTACAGGTTCAGAATGAACTACAACTTTACTTCCAGGATTTGATTGTTTAATAGCATTTAACAATTGAGGCAACAAAGCATATGAACCCGACCAACTTCCAAACATGTATGCAACAGCAATCTCGCGGGCACGTCATAATTTATTGTACTTTGGATTAACACCTGGAAATATTTTTCTTACCAGACCAAACACCTGTTTAATCGGGAGCGAGACATTATTTTCGACATCTTCACGGATGATATCAACCATCATCTTTGTAGTCAGCTGAGCATGATCAAATCGGGCAGCTGTGGACCTGCATATATGCTTATACGGACATTTTCTTATAGACCATGCATCACCCGAACCGGTCCGTGCAGCGTACAACATCCAGCTACAATTTTCATCTTTACATCTCACCCTATATTTGGTTTTGCTTCTGTCTTGCACCTTGATCTCCCGATTATTGTCAATATGCCATTTCGATATTGCGTTCTTCAAAGCGTCTTTTGATGAGAATGCTTGATTCTCAGCTAACGGACCTTCAACTATTACGCTGCTTTCTATAAATGATGTATCTGCAGGAACCCAACTAGAACAATCATGAAAGCTTTTAGCTGGGTGAACCCAACCCCTCCCTCTAAATGGGTTGTATTTGCTTGACTGACTCACGTTCGGACCAATATATTCATCTTCCTCAATCTCATCAGCATCCTCATCGTCCTCACCTGATGATTCATTCTCTGTATCTATATTGTAATCTTCGTCATCATTTTCTTCTTCATCATCTGTTGGTATAGGCACGAAATCAGAAGTTCTATTCGCAGGTCGACTGGTTTCTGCTATGGTGTTTGCATCACATGATTGTTGAGATATGAAACCTGCACCACTACTACTACCCGGTTGGTTACCTGTAAACATCTCAGCCCTCCACTCAATTTCCACAGGATTCAACTGTACATATAACTCCATCATTCTCATTTTGGAATAAGTTATTTCATAGGCTATTCTCCAGGAATTCTCATCATATACAGACATCACATTAAAAAGTAACCGGTTGGTGCAGTGTTGCAACGATATTGAATATTCATCGAGTACTGAGATTCTTCAACATTCAAACCTTGATATATCCAACTCTTAAGTTCTTCTAAGGTTACATTTTCGCTCGCTGAAAGTGTAAGTCTTGGACCTATCGTGTACTCTACACCGTAACTTGCATTTTGAACTATTTCACCGCCAAAGTACACACTTACCGCAATCATTTTGTTAACTACAATGTAAAATTCTTTAATCAGTTTTATATTACAAATTACTTCAAGATTTGATATTATTACCAATTATTAATAATGTGAGATAAATATAAATTAAGAATGAAAAAAAAATTACCTCAAAATTCACCAGGAAAAACACACAGATCAGAAAAATTGATATCATCACCAGGCACAATTTGAAGACTGTGAAGAGAGTAGAATTTCAATATTTGATATTATTACCAATTATTAATAACTATAAATATAAGAATGAAAAAAATAATTACCTCAAATAACACCAGGAAAGACACACGGATCAGAAAAATTGATATCACCAGACACAATTTGAAGATTGTGAAGATAGTAGAATTTCAATATTTGATATTATTACCAATTATTAATAACTATAAATAGAAGAATGAAAAAAATAATTACCTCAAATAACACCAGGAAAGACACACGGATCAGAAAAATTGATATCACTGGGCACAATTTCAAAACTGCGTGGAGAGTAGAAGTGGAAATGTGCGAGGAATTGAAAAAATAATTAGATTGAAAAAAAATGGACGGAACGTGTATTTATAGGAGCTCACGCCCACTATCTGCGTAGTTTTGAATTTATTTTTTTTGATTATTTTTCGATTTTTTTTAAAATGTTTATTAATTAAAAAAATTACTGAAAATGGTTGGGTTGTTTTGTTTGGGGTTGGGGGGATGTGATTGGTTATTTGAGATTTGATTTTGGTTTCGTGAAATATGTGTGGTTGATCCTCTCTTTTTTCGGAACAAGATATCAAAATCATGCTAAACTCTAGCAGCAGAGGTTTAACTTTTCGAATGCCAATTCAAATCATCATTTTCCAAAACTGTTGTCCTTCTATGCAATATTTACATAGTGCATTTGAACTTCAAATATTTACATATAACATATGCTATGCTTTGATTCAATCTCTTCAACAAATACAGTAGAAAGCTGTTCCAAAGAAAACACCATTACACAAGATTCATCCATGTTTTACATGAATAAATAACGTAAATATCTCTAACATCATTTTTTCTCTAGCCGGGTCCTATGATGGGGATGTAATCAGAATAACCATTTTATTTTTAACCGACCAAAATGAGATATAACATTGTATCACTTTTTCAGTGTTTGTCTTCTTTTTTCTAAGCACGTTAGAAGCCACTTTTTATTTGGTGTATTAGCAATAATAGTTAGGGACTTAGGGTTGTGTTCAAAGTTCAAATTTGTTGCTGGGAAGTTGCATCTTGTTGCCAAATACTGTATGGGCATGTGGGTCAATCACACAACTGATCTGTAAGAAAGCAATTCGGAATCCCCGTTTGGTGTTTGATTCTTACAATTCACTACCATCATCAAGCAATCTCTTAACATTGGCATTAGACCACCAGTGATCTAGTGATATGCATTCTAGTTACTCATAGTTCCATTAAGATATATTTTGTGGATTTAGAAAGCAATCAGGTTGTAAGGGGAATTAATGAAGATTAAGAATGGAAGGTTTGAGCTATGAAACATCTAAATGGTCGATTTCTAAGGGCAAAGTTATATGACAAGAGTCGTGATAATAAAATACAAGTATAGTTGGAGTACATGTATTTGAGTCCAATTGTTTCGAACTTTTCATTTTTGGAATGAAATATTTACGGAATCCCCATGAATATGATCAAACCCGGGAAAGCAAACCAAGTGGCCGACGCCCTAAGCCGCATAGCTTCTTGAGGGGAGATGACGCGCGTGGCTACCATAGCCAGAGTACATTGTAGCACAGGTTTGAAAGAAGCATTGTTAGGGTTAGACAGTGATGGTGCAGAACCTGTAAGCACCGAGGCAAAAAAAGCTCGAGATGGATGACAAAGTCTTTCTACGAGCCGTATGCGGTGAGAGTCGCACGTTTTGTAGACAGTGACACTACTGTGGATGGTGTGTGCACAAGCATTCTCACATTGATGGAACTCAACATAGGCCAAGATGACAAATAACTTATCGGGATTAAGCGTTTGGGTTTGGTTTTTTCTTCTTCTGATGATACAGAATTCTTCGACATCCTTTCGTCTCACTTTGTAAGATGAGTTGCGGTATTAACTCGAGGTGACTCAGCATCGAGTACCTAATGTAAGACAGGAACTGAAAGTCAAATCTAGTGTTTTAGAGTTAGTATTGTGTTTGGGTTAAATAATATATGGTTAGATATCTTAGGGATGTGTTTGCAAAAGCAATGTATAATGAGAATAATGAATTAGAAAATGAGACTTTTCATTTGCCCAAAATTTGTGCTTATCCCTCTTCTTGTTGGATTCCAAGACCCCTCTCGGGTGGATTCCCAATTTTATCTAGTTGCCCGGAGCGAAATCCAGTCAACTCGCTTCTGGTCTACATCAGTTGGTATTAAAGCTTTTAGCTCCTGGAATGTCGCAGGCACGCGGTGGTGTCATGGGCGATGAGAGAGTGGTGGTGGAGGCATATCAACGTCGTGAACGACCATCTTGTTGGTTACGCGTCGACGTTTTTGTAGGATTTCGTGTCCCTATATATGTATATATTTTAATATTTTTTAATACAAACATACAAGATCGATTTCATATTTTCATTGATTTTACGTACATGTATATGTTTATTCTAACATCATGCATTCCTACACATATTAAAATAAACAAAAGAGAGGGGATTATACCCAAAGGTTCTCTAAAACCGTTCAGAAGATCCAGAGTTTTGTGCTTGTCGAATCACCCGCTGATTCGCCTCTAAGTGTTCACCAAACTCTAAACAAGATTAGAGAGAAATGAGCTAGCCAATCAATCTCTAATTAAGCTTAGAATCTAGCTAATAACCCATCTTTAAGCTCCTGAGATTTCTATCTCCAAAACTTAAAACTATTAAGAGATTTTCATGGTGATTAAGTGAGAGATTAATGAGAGACAGAATTTATGCATAACATAGACAAGTAAGATGAGAGGTCTTTTATAGGCTCCCAGAACATCTTTATCAAGAACTATTATCTAGTTATGATCTCTTCCTTATTCTCACCTAAAATTAATCCAAAATTGCCATATAAGCATCCTAAAAAATGTTTGATCAAATCTGAAATTAATCCAACCCATGATCTAATTATTCTCTTAATAATTCACGCAAAAATCGTGTTGTTCAGTTAACCGAGAATTCTTCTCGGTTGATCGAACAATTCGATTTTAACACACGTTCGGTTGACCGTGAGCTAGACAGACGACTGAATATTCATGAGAAAAATTCTCTGAAAAAATTCGGACGATCCGCGTCTTGCTCCGGTCGACCGTTGACCCACCAAAATTTCTCCTGGCGAATCTCTTCGAAAGACCGTGTCACATTCGGTCTACCGCAAATATCCCAAGATAGCTCCTGAATATTTTCTCTCGGTTGACCGATTAAGCCCGATTGACCAAATCCAATTGCACAGACACTCCAGACAAATTCAGTCAATCATTTGTTTTATCCGACCCTTGTTCGGTTGACCATTCCTTAAGACACCTCGATCGACCGAACCGTTTTGATCCTGATTTTGCCTTTGTCAAATTTTGGATTTATTTTTAACAAAATTTGAACTTTTTGGATTTTTAGCAAATTCATATCTTATGTAATATATTATCCTATGTAATATTAAATTATTACACTCCATAATATATACATCTCATATGAATTTATTAATGATTCTAATTATGTCAATTCTCATGACATATTGATTTTATTGATACACCACATGTGTTGTTTTTCACATGAAAACCCGACACATCATATGAACTTAAAATAAAGCTTCTTGTTTCCCAATTTTGCGGTGTGACCTATAGGAGGATCTAAACTAAATTGACAACGATATTAAACACTTAATATCCAAACTATAAGCGGTATCTAGCTACACATTATAGTTAGTTAATTATCATAGATGTCTTTGTTCCACTCGAACTAAACACGCTCCATTTAGTGATGCAAGTGCACCACTTGTACATGTCCGTCCATTGCCTCATGATATTAAGAATATATACAAAGTAGAAATGTCACCTTTGTATTATATTCATTTCTTGATCTTTTTAAGCTAATTATAACTATGTAACTTAACTCAAGTTACATTGTGCACATTATAATTTTGCTTTATCAAGGAGCCTACTAATATTATCACTCAATTAAGAGGAGCAACGATAATCGTTTGACTAGCTATCTTTTCCAACACAAGTCATGTTCAACCAACTGTTGCCTTTATCACTATACTCATTGATAATTTTTGACAATAATCAAATTAAGCACTTCTTGAGTGAAAAAATATGTCTCATATCTTAGGACCCAAGACACAGTAAAACATTAATGACACGAAACACAATTCTATAATGTTTTACTTGTTAGGTCTATTCAATATATAAAAGTAATTTTTTCTCTTTTATATACTCGTGTCGTCAATTATTTGTAGAGCTACAACAATCGATGACCAACACGACAATCTTATCTCGGTGATTAATGTTCCATGTTAATTACCATGATTGTGAATAACTTTTGATTTATGTAAACCATTATCTTTTAGAGCTCTACAGTTAAGGACCAAGCGTCTCTTCCTTAACACTTCCAAAAAACGAAGTTTCTTGATTTGCTCATTGGTCATTTGTGCTTACATTCAGGTCCTACTCCCTAAGTCTCTCAACTCAGTCATTTTTCCTGCTTTTAGGTCCTTTTATGCCTCTTCTCTTCAATCATGTTTATTCCTGAAATTCAAACATAAAACTCGTTACACAGCATTGTTTAGGTGAAAGATAACGGATATAAGACACAAATGTATGCATGATATGATGTCAATCAAATACCCCTACAACTAACTTTTGCTAGTCCCGAGCAAAACAAAGAAAAAGAAAATGAAAGAAAAGAAAAAAACATACGAAAAACAGGGAAATCCTAACTCACTTTCGTAAGAATCACGGTTGCACTTAGCACGTGCAACAAGCTGTTAAACCTCCTTATCGCCAAGGAGGATGAGTGTTGTCTCCTGAGGGTTTTCAGCGGATATACCCACAAAATCCGAACATAGATGCATTCTTCAATCTAGAAACTCGACTCAATGGACTCATTTTTATGGACCATTAGACGTGGTAATCCTACGGGCCGACTCTATATATGTATCCAGTCCACACACATAGCCCAATGAATCATTCATGCAAGTTAATTAAGGACGTAGGTGAAAGACATGGACAACCTTAACCTCTTCAAGTGATACAAAGTGTAAAGTCCATTAAGGTTCTTATTTGCATTACCATTTTTTTATTTTTTATTTCTGCATAGTTGGTGTTTGATTCTCCCAGGGTCAGGTTTCGTGCATCATTGTCTATGAGGACTTACACTATCACGTACACCTTTCCCCACATCTCCACATAGGGCAATCCTTACCACCCGTGTAACGGGAATTCGGTCGGTGCATCCCAAGTCAGATGACTCGAAAGCACCAGGCACAAAGTTCCTTCGAACCAAATTCCTAAGTGATAGGAGTCGTGCGAGAAGAGAGAACATCTACTCACTTATTCTTATCTACACATGAACCAAAACTCCTACACTTAATGTCTCACAACAAGATTTAAAGGGTCATTGACTACAACAAATTTCCTTATATTAACAGACACGAATTATTGACTCACTAGGTTAAGGGTGGACTTCTTTAATTGCTTGAGTTCTGAAACCCTATGATTACTCGCCTCCCGAGGGAAAACTGGGGTGCATCCTAACGACTAGATAAGTCCTAAAAATCACTGTACTAGATTACCCCATTTTACTCCTCAGCCTACGAGGTATTAGCAACTGTTTCTAGTTGTTGTTCCCCTCTCAAGGGCAGGTTCTTACACATTACTCACCCGTCCGCCACTGGAAACACCACTTCCCGTTCAACTTGCATGTGTTAAGCATGCCGCCAGCGTTTATCCTGAGCCAGGATCGAACTCTCATAGAGCTCCAAGATTTTTGTGGATGTCTAGATGCGAAAGGTGTCTTGCGATGGATTCATGAGGTCGATAGGTTCTTTGAAGTGCGAACAACTTCAAAACACCTCCAATTTCAAAGGGCGAAGAACCATCTCAAAGGTGAAGCGACAATATGGTGGATGTCCTTGCAAAGTGACTGGAGGTGTCGTGGCAATAAACACTTGTGAATGTGGACGAGAATGAAGGCATTTTTGAAGGATAGATTCCTACCCCCATTTGTTGAGGACGAGATGCTTGATGGGAGCGAACTTGAGGTAGACGAGGAGTTCGACGTCTTGCTACCGCGCGCCCATCACTGGGAGGAGTAATGCCAGCTAGTCACGTGGGTGGTGCAACGACTCTCGTTGCTTCCACATTGTGAAGATGACTCTCCAAGCCGCATTGTCTCGCTGGAAGCTCCTGATGATGCCGAACATACAACCTCCCCATGTACATCAAAAACCCTCCTCACCATCTTCACATGTGTCAACGACGTTGCCCCACCCATACACGAGACTAAGGGGATCTTTGCAATCGTCGCTAACGGAAGTGTGACGGCTATCGAGGGTGAGCAATCCCATGCCATGCCTTCTATTCTTGAAGTGTTCGAGGAATGCCACTAGGATGTGCTAGAAAGTTTCCCTCCCAGACTTCCACCGTCGGAACCGCTGCCTATCTTGATGTTAGCTCAAGGACGAGCTCCTTTTGAAGATGGAGAGAGTGATGCAGGAGCGCAAACACATGCTTATCATGAAAATGTGATCTCATGGGAGACGAGAGCTAATGTGAGAAGAGAAGGAAAAACATGCATTATTCACGTCGACACGTGCACGTTAGGAGATAAGTTCCTTTATTATTTGTCTCATTCCCTCAAATGTTAATTGGAGTAGATTCCATCTTATCCTAATATACTAGGGAGTGGATAATAATGGTTGGAACGGTCTTATCCATATTAACATAGTCTTATCCATGTAACAAACTCTTGAATTTAAAGAAGAACCGCCATGAATCAAGGAATCAACTTTGACTCTAAAATTTACTTTTTTTTGTTTGTGGATTTCAATTCTTTTGGATCTTTTGATGGATTCCAAATTGTATTTTTTGGTGGATTCTGAGGCTTTCTCCAGTGTATTCCGGATTTATCTCGCAAGCCGAAGCGATATATTCGCTTCCACTCTACATTAGTACTTAAAGGGTATTTTGTGACATATTGGAGGTTTGATCTCAAGACTTTAGGATATGATTCCACACCCTCAATTCACCTCAGGGGCATTGAGTTTGAATGATTTTAATATGCTTATCATATTCCGCACACCACTTTTGGTTTGGCCGGTGGTGTATGAGATTGATAGTATGAAAAGATGTAGCTTGAAGCTTGAAATTGTAGCGCTTGGATACTTTCTTGCAATTGATGCTCAAACGAGTGTAGGAACTCATATTTCTCAATTCCTATTTGGTTATGGTAGGTTTTCATGGGATGACTCGACTAGGAACCAGTCATCCGATTTTGGCAACGATGGTTATTGTTGGTTTTTGGATGTTTGGATCATACGCCTCGATTGAGGATGAGTCGTCTGATTTGAGGTCAGTAAGATGATATGGAATAAGACAAATAGGGATATAACTGCTTGATTATGGTAGAGATCTGACACATAATAACAACTATGTTTGGTATAAACACTAGCTTAAATGACTAAAATTGGGTGACTAAAAGGATGACGAGTTGTCTTATCTGCTAATGTCAAAGTCATGTGAAATCGGACTGCTCAAAGCTAACAAGTCCTCCGATTGTGCTGGGGCTAACTAAATCGGATGGTCTGGGGACACGAGTCATCTAGATGTGGCAACATTGCTGGATGTTTGGTGCTAGCTGTTCGGACAAACGAGGTTTGCATGAACGTTCTAAAGATGAATAGCGGTACAAGTTTGGACTTGAGAATGAGATAGGACGACTCAAGATATTTTGAGTGGTTTGATTGGGTGTTGACTTATGTGAACTCTCGGTGGATAGGAGGACTCAAAGAGGTGTAAGAGAACTCTTGGTTTGATTGGGATTAGGTGCGTCTACCATGACACCAAAAATCGTGACTTTGTGAGGATGCCCATCAAGCAACCCGCAGGCGCGCTCGGGAGGCCCAACTGAGCCCACCAAGGAATTGTCTGGGGATCACGCACCTTAACAATCCTTCCTCCCAGAAAATTGTAGGATTTAATGAGCCCTAGGATTAATCTAAAGACGGGACTGAATATACTAATTAGGTTCTTTAAAAGTTTAACCAAGTTAAAGCAATAAGAATATAAAGTAAAGGAGAAAGAGATGCAAACCACGACACGGATGTATAGAGGTTTGGATCCATCCATCGGATCCTAGTCATCTCTTACGAATTGCTCTTTCTCGAGCAACTTCGCGTACTCTACTATTCCAATCTCCATTCCGGGCCGAGATCAAGCTTGCGAACACCATTGCCAAGCTTGGACCACCTTCTCACAATTCGAGAAAAGCTTCACTGCGGAAGCTAATACAACACTTTGCCGGAGATTTTGAGTAACCACTTCTAATCTTGAGCACTTGAATGATTGAAGAATGCAATGAGTGATTCAAGTTGAAAGATTGACCACAAAAAAAAGTTTAGAGCAATTGAGAGTAATACGAGAGTATGAGCTTTAGAGAAATGATTGGTAACCTTGAAATGTTGATCTAAGCTCTATTTATAAGCTCTAAACTTAATCTAGCCGTTGAGATATAAGTGGTAGTTATTTGAGTAAGATACAGAAAACAATGAAGTTCAAAACTCAAATCATGACACAATCGGTCAATCAGATCGGGCTAAACGGTCGAACGGTTTCTTGTAAATGAGAAAATGGTCGAGATGAAGTGCATACCGGTCAATCCACCAAGGTAAGAACTTAAGTGAACGGTCAAACCATATAAAATAGCGGTCGACCGTTCAGGGAGATTTCGCTAGGATAAATTGTAATCGGTCGAAAGAAAGGCTGGATAAACGCTTTGACCAAAAATAGGAAGTTTTGGAACTTGAATAATTCTTTAATCGGTCGACCACCGTCATGGCATTGTATGTGTACACAAAAGAGGGGTTAGGTGAAAGTATGTGTATACGACTGTTGTATAATATGACAAGTATAACAGTCACATTTAAATCCAAATACGGGAGGTCAAACGGTCGAACAAAACATGAGTTTCGGTCGACCGGTTGTCACACTAACCGAGACACGTGTCAGGATATAACCTACGATCAAGAAGAAGTTGGTCGAACTGGGATAAATCGGTTGACACAGGCAAACAATTGAACTTGGATAAAGACACGGTCGACCATTTTGGACAGGTAAAGTGCCTGTTAAAAATGGTCGAACCACAATAACTTCCGGTCGATCGTTCAAGGAAAAAACTCAATGTCTGTTAAATTCGGTCAAACCAGATGGGCTACCGGTCGACCGAATCAAGCAGAGTTCCTGTTCTAACTGGGATTTCTAAGTGTGATCGGTTATCTAACAAAGTCGGTTTGATATGGAATTAAGTATGAGACTTCTATAGTTTTTCTATGGGTCATGCAATGCAATTCAATCAAGATTTCAAGTGCCCAAGTTACCTTTTAATCCTAAGAACAAGAAATGGAAATCCTATCTATTCTTCAACTTGATTTCTTTTCTTGTAAACACTTGTCTCCTGAAATGTTAGTAATACCAAATATATGTGTACATATGCATGTGATGTAATGATAGATATACATTTGTTTATTGAAATGCTAATTAATCATCAAAACGGATTAACGATTATTAGCAAAAAAAACAACAAAAAAATCATCCTGGGCAGGGCATGACTCGAACTTGCTATCTACTCGGATACCTTGTTAGGATTAGTTGTGTCTACCACGACACTAAAAGTCACGACTTGGTGAGGGTGTTTCCTTATTTCCCTATACAGCCCACCAAACACCCATAGGCACGTTGTGGAGGCTCCACCGAGCCCACAAAGAAATTATTTAGGGATCACGAACCCTAACAATTTGACCCACATTTCACTATATCAAATGTGCAAAGTTTACAATTAGTAAGATAAAATAAATGAAGAATACATTTCTTCTTGAAACTTTGATTACGTTTCTTTAATCTTGATCTTTCAATACATCTCTTTAGCATCTTGGTCACCTATTTAAGAATAAAATTTTCAATATATACCTCGTGGTTCATTATCAAAACATATACAAGATTAAGGCCAAAAACCAATATATTATGAAATATGGAGAGCATTGGCTCTATGAAGAAGATAGGTCTTTATGGATGATTTTGGTCTCATCTCATTCACTAATGTGATCCCAGAAAATTTCATCCTAGGCAGGGCATGACTCAAATTTGCGATATGCTATAATACCTTGTTAGGATTAGTTGTATCTACCAGTACACTAAAAGTTGCGACTTGGTGAGAGTGCTTCCTTATTTCTCTATAAAGCCCACCAAGCACCCATAGGCACGCTATGGAGGATCCACCGAGCCCACAAAGAGATCACAAATCCTATCAGTTTGACCCATATTTGACTATATCAAATGTGCGAAGTTTACAATTAGTAAGGTAAATTAAATGAAGAATACATTTCTTCTTGAAACTTCGATTACGTTTCTTGAGTCTTGATCTTTCAATACAACTCCTTGCCATATTGGTCGCCTATTTAAGAATAAGATTTGCAATATATACCTTGTGCTTCATTATCAAAACATATACAAGATTAAGGCCAAAATGCCAATATTATGAAATATGGAGAGCATTGGTTGTATGAAGAATTTTGCCTCATTCCCTCACATGTTAGTTGGAGTAGATTTCATCTTATCCTAATATGCTAGGGAGTGGATAAGAGTGGTTGGAATGGTCTATCCATATTAAGATAGTTTTATCCATGTAACAAACTCTTGAAATTATAGAACACCCCATTAATGAAGGAATCAACTTTGACTCTAAAAATTACTCTTTTTTGTTTGTGGATTTCAACTCTTTTCGATCTTTTGGTGGGTTCCAAATTGTATTTTTCGGTGGATTCCGAGACTTTCTCCAGTGTATTCCGGATTTATCTCGCAAGCCAAAACGATATATTCGGCAACCCGCTTCCTCTCTACATTAGTACTTAAAGTGTATTTTTTGTGTCACATTGAAGGTTCGATCTTAAGACTTGAGGATATGATTCCACACCCTCAAGTCCTCAACTAGTTGCACTACACCTTAGGGGCGTTGAGTGTTGAAAGATTTTAATATGCGTATCATATTCCGCACACCATTTTCCCATAATCTCGGGAGTTTGGCATGGATATTTTAATGAGACAATAAATGGTTTTTCGCCTGTTATATCCATGCATGATAAATATGTAATGAGGTGTGTGTATCAGATGATTTTGTGAGTGCGCCGAGTGATGAAAGCCCGTTGAGAGAGTTGTCGGATGGGGAGGGTAGGGATAGTGGAGGAGCCACGTTATGGGCAGGTGGGGGCACCTGCTCCACCCAGATTTTCCCACAAAAAAAACTCCCAATTTCTTTTATTCAATCATATATATTTAAGTACATTATCTTGAAGTTTGTGGTATAATTGTTTAACTGTGGTTTACTTTGGAATTTAGGAGGAACTAAGATAATATTTTGACAAAAAATGATTTTAGACTCAATTTGATTTAGATTGGAGACTTTGAAGTTCTTTTGAACAACTACATTTGAAAGATAAGTTATAATCTTTTGGACTTGCATTGTTGTGTAAGTTTGATAAATTTTTAGTTGAAAAATAAACATTACATAGATTTTAGTTAGGTACTGTAGATGTTTGGGATTTGACTTTTTTGATTATGATGTGCAATCTTACTTTTCTAGTACAGTTATGTTTGTTGACATATTATATCTCACTTTGAGACTGTCGAGTTCGTTGGTTGGCTGAAAATGGAATGAAAACTTAAAATAAACTAACATTTATAGGAAACTTATTCATCAAGGTCATTCTATACATAAAAGTCGTAGAATGAATAATAAATCAAAAGTCTGCAATTCCACGAACGAAAATAACAATGAGTATAAATAGTAATAATTATTACAAAAATATTTTATTATAATTTTAGGTTATAGTTATATACTATTTTGCTCCCTCTATTTGTCTAATTTTTATCGATTTTAAACTTAAGAACGAACATAACTAATAAATCTTAACAAACCATATGCTTTGTGTTTGGATATTGAAATTTCAGTTGTAAGAATAAAATCAATTTAACTGTCGTGTTTTATAGTTATAAATTTTTTCTTTTGAATGTTTGAATTTTAATGTATTCATGTTTGAAAAAATGTTAAAAATAGGAAGGATATTTTCAAAAAATATATTTTTTAAATTAATTTATTTAAAATATCATCTTAAAATTGTAAGTCTTACATAAAAAATTTGACAAATGGAAAAACAATCTATCCCACAAAAAAAATCTGGACCCGCCCCTGGGTAGGGAGATAAGCATGCATATTCAGCTTTGTAACATCTTTTTCAATAATGAAATTCATAATGAGTGTTATGTTTGTAATTTCCCCCCTTGCGGAGTTTGGGAGGGATTTTCCATGCGCGCTGTGTTGTAGTTTAGTTATTCGTAAATGTTAAGGCCTCTATCTTTGAGTTTCCCTTATCGTACAATTAGTACTTCTACATGTGTCACTCGTGTTTTTCCTTTTATCTTCGCTGAAAGCATGATTAATCCGTTAATCACTTGAAAATAAATATCTTAACACGCCCTCACAACATTTTGTTTCAACATAGTAAATGTTGAGATGGCTCGAATTGATTCAAAAGGCACTGTTCAGAACAAATAATTTATATTCAATCGACCGCCCAATTTAATAACTAGGAAACTAGTTGAAGCGTCTGTTGTCGAAAGGAAGTGTCTACGCGTCAAGTGGATTCAAGATACAGCCTGCCGATCTAGTGAATATCCAGGTGATGGGACAATTCGTAAGCATGACAAGATGGTATTCTTATAAGCATTTTAGAAACCTGACCTATTAACCCCCAATCTATTGTTTTTAACTTACGACAAAACAGGAGCTTTTCACAATATGGCATAATGTTGCTTTTGTGAGAGAGAGAAAAATGGTAATGGGAAAATTCAGTCCAGTGGCTGGAACTCTCAGTTCAATTTACCTGCAAGGCTGCAAAGAACAATCCGCTCGGCTTACCTGCAAACAAGAGACATTGGCTCATGCAAATGCCAGGAGTAGAACTCCATGTGTCATGTTCAAACACACAATGGATGCTACAATAGAATTTACGAAGCTACCCCACTTTGATCATCTCATAATCCATTCAATTAAGGAAAATAATAATCTTTGTTGGATATGAAGACAAAAGGTTAGTCTACATTGATGCTTATTCTACATATTTGCTAAACAAACATTAGGCACAGAGCTCAGCGTTGCGGCAATCAGAATTTGCATCTAAGAGCAGCTGAATTCCTTATCCATGATTTCTGAACCTAGTTTAGCAACATGTCTGGTTTGAATAAATTCATGACCAGTAAAACGATAATAAATACACACAGTGTACAATACTCTCTTGAGTTGAGACCCATTAGAGTTAAACGTGTCTACTTATTTGGAACTCCTGCCATACTGGTCGCGTGGAGAATATTTGCATTTGAAAGATGTATGTCGATGTGGGCACTGAGACAATTGTCCAGAAGAACCTGCAAAGTGATGATAGTGTGACCAAAAGCTACCATCACTATTCAAGTAGAGCATAAATATTCTCACTGAAGGACATGAATGTGCATAAAAAGTTTTTTCGTATGTCTTGTTAGCATTAATCATAGGTAAATCATAAATGAATTTTATCAAATGATTAGAGATGTAAATCAATTAACTTGTCAATAAACCTAAGCATGACTGCATTTTGAAACTAGTTATGATCATGATGAACCAATGAATCAGTGTTCAATTGTGTCAAGGCTGAATAGTGGTTATCATGTGGTGACCTTAAAATCCAAGTACAAAAACAAATAGTTCCTCAGATTTGTAATTCGTGGTGTATAACAATGTTTTCCATCATCAATATTTTATGTGCAGACTGCAAAGCGAGTGCAGTCCGACTGACTTAAAATCCTTGCTAGATGAGGGTGACTTAAAATTCAAGGGGCTCATGGTCTCGAGCCCACTGGTACCCATTCAGGCCTGCTTGATATGCTAAACTATCTGAAAATGCTAAAATCAGATGAAAAATGTAATTTATTGTTTTAGAAATTAAAAAATGGTGACATCACACACTTGCAATTCTTCAAACCTAATACCACAAAATCATCATATGCTTGGATCTAGCCTACTGAGTTTTAAATAACCATTCTACAATCTGACATCTGTTATATATACCTACTTAACAGTTCATTATCAGAGTACCAAAACAGATATACTATCAAAAAAGCAAAGGTCGCCAACCTTTCTGAACTCATTTCAAGAAAGGTTACATACAGCATGGGCAACGTTGCAAAGACAATATTTGTACAAACAAATGTACATTCAAATAAAACATGATTCATCCTTTACAATCAACCAATATGCATACGTAATCTTCAAAATACATTTCAGAACTATCACTTACAGGTCAAATATTTACAGTGAATCAGTTCTCTGGCTTCTTCGTCTCGGTTTTTTTGCCATATATCAGACCAGTGTCCTGAGAACATAAAGCATATACAGGATATAAATCTAACTTTCAAACAGAATGCTAAAATAGCAAAAGCTTTTTCTATGGGTTGGCAAACAAACTCATTAAAATAGACTAAATAGTAACCAAGTATCAAATGGAAATCAATAGATTTGGTAAAATGTAGAATACCTGAGGATCTGGAATTGGTTTTCTTTTTTCAATATAGCGGTACGGATCGGAAGCAGCTGCAAGAGCCACTCGCTCCTGAAAGTTAGTAAGAGCAGTATAAGTCCATATTGCTAAGAGCCTTTATTGAACTTGATGAACATACCGACAACACTAAAGCGTTGATCGGACAAGCATGTCAAACGGAATCAAGCTATGAAACTGCTGACGTTCAGTTGAATGTAATTTTTCACACGTATTTACGATATGCAGGACAAAGGCATATTTTGGCTAAAGAAACATGAGCTTGTAAATAATATCAGCAACTACCCTATAACTCTATAAGTATAGTTTAAATGACAGAAACATTAAAACTGTAGCATTATAAAATTCTTTGGCATGACATTTTCGTAGTGGTTACTTTCATTTATTGTCTCCTTTCTAGAATTTATCTTCAATCACATTTTTTAAATGGTAATATATATGGGCTTCAGTATTTTAACTTTTTAATATTTAAACCAACTTAGGCCTTCATCCAGTTACTTATGTATGAGAGACAGCTCAGCTCTGTGACTCTGCACACCATTCTCTTTGGTATTGATGTTATATATTTACATCAAATTGGCAACACACATTAGAATAAATGTACATCATGCTTTAACATTGCAATAATAGAAATTTTGATATCCAATATCCATCCAATGCAATCATTAAAAGCATCTTATATCTATAAAGGTATCATTATATAAGTTTTGATCACCCGAAAGTGCACTGCTTTAGCAAGAAAAATTTCGTATATGCATGCATACTTATATATTCAATAATTTATAGTATAAATCTATAGCAAGAACACTTTACATTGCAAAATATCGAAAGAGAAATTTCTAGCTAGCTGCAGGGAATTGGTAAATTTTTATTAACTTTTAGGAGTAGAAATCTCCATCTCAGATTTTTACCTACTGAAGTGAATCATGTTACCATTTAATCCAAAAACTCATCATGTTTTCCACTTCCTAGAGTTGAAAAAAATGCATTTATTTTCAAGAAACCCTTTCATAATGAGCTTCTGCAAATCATTGACCTGTATTTGATGGTACTAACATAAAATAATGACGGATCTCAAATATAAGTCCGATCTTACAGTGGATCAATTTTCTGAACATATCATGTATTCACGTCCATGAGTACGCTAATTATTTCTGTGCATCCATTGTGATACTACAAAGATGGGCTCCTCCTACAAACTAGTTGTGCAACCTTTTCTTGAATATAAAGACCACGTCTTCCTACAAACTAATTATTGCCATGGTAGAGTGTTTTGCCACCTAATATGATATTGAAGTTCAAATCATTCCATGACAAATTCGCATCAAAGACCAAGACGTTTCAACTCACAAATTGTACCTGACCAAAACAGACTAAAGTTCCACTGTTGGCTTTTCATATGATTCATATCTCATAATCAGTTGGAATGAATTTTTTTCTGGTTTTAACGATCCTAGTTTTAAGAATTATAGCCTAAGTATCAATTATTCACATTTAGTACTAAGGTTAGTTTTTAATTGGAAATGATGAGTCATTTAGTATCATTTTTTCAACTCAAATTGATTCTTCTGGTTTTCAACTTTCAAGTGTTGAAAAACCCTTATTTCAAAATCCTAAGCTATGTTATTACATTTCATTGCTTGGTTGAGCAAATTCAAGGTTATAATCACTGTATAATACGATTACACTGTTTTCAAGGTAATTAAATTACTTCGTTGGAGGTGGTAATCCAATTATATTATAGTATAATCAACTCATTTCAAATTACTCAAAGCATTCCACATCATCGAAATTTGACCATGAACATGCTGGAAGTTTTTCGGAGCTTCGACAACCTCACTTGTCGGAACTATTGAAAGATAATTCTTTTAAAATTAATATTCATAGGTAAATTTCAATGTTACCAAACAATGTAATTTGATTACAGGGAATACAATACATGGGAACGTAATCTAATCATTCCAAGGAATCCAATTACGGGATTAAAGTCATAGAGCTCCACCTTGGGAAGTTTCTACCTAAGAATAACTTTGAAAATCAAAATCCTCAAGGATGCAATTGGATGCGCTAGTTTCAATGGAAACTATACTTCAACTAAGGATTTTTTATCGGACTTCAACTAAGGATTTGAAATTATGTTACTAGAAAATAATTGTCCAAATACTTTTGTAGCATTCGTAAGTTCTTCATGGTACTAAGAAATACAACATCAATACAAACGTTGTCAAAATTAAATCTCTTGTCAAAAGATCAAATTTTTAGAAATTTCATGTGGCTTGGACTTAACTTCAAGCATTATTTTTCATTTTCTCTCTCTAAAATAACATTGTTTTATAATTTTTATAGCACTATATTTTTGTAAATAAGATTCAAACTCAATTTGAACTGAAACAAGTATTATTAACGACAATGCCCTATGAAATCTTTAGTCTACCATCATTCGCAATTCGCAAACACCGAAAACACAATCACACCATCCGAAAACCTTGAAATTGCAATTTTAATAACTCGAAATACTTCAGAAATAAAAAATGGTGCATCAAATAGATCTAATTTCCCTCAACCACTCAATCACCGAATCCGCATCAAGTCCACCTCGAATCGCACAACACAACACCACAATCATCACAGCATTCGAATTACTCACCTCCTGCTCCTTCTTGAGGTCCTGGGCGGGTTTAACCCAGAGAAAGTAAGCGAGAGTACCAGCGACGACCCAGGACGCGAGGTTGCTGCCGCCCCGGAGCCCACCCATGGCGTTCCCCAGGAACGCCCTCGTGTTCCCCAACGCTCTCATCCACCCGCTGTCGTACGCCATCTCCGATCGATTCCGGTCTAGGGTTAGGATTTCGTCACGACCGAAGGGTAAAGAAGAAGAAGAAGATAATGAAAGAGGGGTTTATTTGGGTGACGCGATTCACGGGTTAGTCGGGGTTTTGACTTTTGACCCGATGGACGGTCAAGATGGCATTATGGGAGATGTTTTGAGAGTGTGTTCGTCGCCAACGTGCAACTATTCAAAATTCTTGGACTCCCTTGGGGATTCTTGATTGGGCCGAGCTAACCATAGCCCAAAGTCGTATCTCTTTGGTTAATAAGATCCAAGAGGTTTATCGATCCCACGGGGTACAAATCCATAATAAACATATAGAGATTATTGTGCGTCAAGTAACATCAAAAGTTTTGGTTTCAGAAGAGGGAATGTCTAATGTTTTTTCACCCGGAGAACTAATCGGATTATTGCGAGCGGAACGAGCAGGACGTGCTTTGGATGAAACAATCTGTTATCGGGCAATCTTATTGGGATGTTCATATTTGATTTGCGGACACGGATAGGGCTGAGCATCGGTCTAGGACCGGATTGGACCGAGATCTGAATTTTTGGTGTCCGGCAGACCGAAAAAATTCGGTCGGTTCGGTCCAAATTGATAACGATTGTTTCGGACATGAAAAATGTGTATTTATATTCTTAAAAAAGATGCAGATATCGAACAAATATTTTATAAAATGATACAGATAAAAAAAAGATAAATACAGTGTACATAAATATAACAAGAGTATATATGATAATTCACGTAATTGTTTACCTTTTAAATTGGATAAAATTGTATCTTGACTGTATTAGTTTAGAAATATAACAAACTTTATCTGCATTAGAAAAAATTTAAGTAATAACTAAAAGGAATCTTGAATTTCAGCATTTACGGAAAAAAAAAATATTTAATCTTGCATATATCCGTATGAAAAATGTACATATCTGTAACCGCAAAAAACTTGATCCAACTTGATTCCTCCGCATTCGATATCACGAGGCTCGTTTGTCAACTTGATATTTATGTTCGGGACACGTAGGCTAATTGCAACTTTAGGAATCTAAACAAAACCGGCGACCTTTGCAGGGTGAAGATGTTCTTTATCCATTGGTATTCTTGTTAAATTGGCATTAACGCTACCATTTGCGATCTTTACAGCTAAGAGGGCATTTTCAGCTACGAACTCATCAAAAATGAGCTTTGTGACCAAACTTCTGGCAAATTCATTAGTCACATACCTCGAAAACGTCAAAAGCATTCCAAACGAGGATACTTTACAACGATTTCAAAATATATGTACTTGAAGGGAACTTTTGAAAAAAAAAACTTCGTGTCAATGTAATTCTTTTTTGGACTTTCATAACAACACCCCCTCCCCCAGTGGAATCCTGACTTCGTTTATAATATTGTGGTAAAAAACAATCGTACATCGTATGAGTTTTTGTGTAGTTTACGTGTACTATAATTAGTCTTAGACCAAATTTCATTTTCTTTTTATGATTATTGAAAGAAATGTGTATTCTAAAAATATTCTTTTACATGTCTTTTATTATAAATCGAATGTACAAACATTTTGTTCATTCATTAATATATTCATCTTTTGAAGTTTTAACGAAGATATTCTTGATCCTTAACCGTAGAGTTCTAAAAGATAATAATTCGCACAAATAAAAAATAATCCACAATCATGGTAATTAACATGAAACGTTAATTATCGAGATAAGATTGTCGTGTTGGTTAAAAAGATATTATAGCTCTGCAAATATTTTAACAACACGAGTATATGAAATTAAGAATGTTTTCTCTCATATATTGAATAGACATAATAAATGAAACATTATAGAATTTTGTTTTGTGTCATTAATATTTTCATTGTGTCTTTGAATCCTAAGATATGAGACTTATGCATTTTTCACATGAGGAGTATACAATTTGATTAGTATCAAAAATTATCGTTACGTATAGTGATAAATATATTAATTGGTCATATATAATTTGTGCGGGAAAATGACATATGTCAAAAGATTATCATTGTCCCTCTTTACTTGAGTGGTGATATTATCAGGCATTTTGATAAAAGAAAATTATAATGTGCATAATATAACTTATGTATAGTTACATATTTATAATTAACTTAAGAGATCAAGAAAAGAATATATATAATACAAAGATGACGCATTCCTACTTTGTATAATATTCTTAATATCATGCGACAGTGGATAGACACAAACGATATTCCCCGTATCACTAAATGGATTGTGTTATGTTTCAGTAAGTAAAACATCTTTGTTATTTGGGTAACTATAATATGTAGCTAGATACCTCTTATAGTTTATGATATAAAGTGTTTTATATCATTGTCAACATAACTTAGATCCTCATATAGCTCACACCACAAAATTGGGAAAAAAGAAATATGATTTATACATTTTATATGATGTATTGAAATATATGTGGTAAAATAATAAAATCAATATGTTGTGATTACGACATGGTTAGAATAACAAATAAATTTGTATGAGAGATGTATATATTATGGGGTATAATGTTTGACATTATATATGATAATATATTACATAATATAATGTGATCCGCAACATTATAACATATAAATTTACTAATCCTCGAAGCTCAAATTTTGTTGGATATTTATCTAAATTTTGGTGAAGAAAATGGTGAAAAACGGTCGAACGTTTTCCGGGAACCGGTCGACAAAATTTGATAGTAACTTTTCAAGTTCGTAAATGGTCGACCAGGTGGACGCGCGGTTCGACTGAAAATAACATGAATTTTTCTGTTGCGAAACGGTCGACCTGTGTGGGTCGTAGTTCCACCGAAATTATCAGAAGCATTCTTGGTAGGAGATCAGTCAACCAACTGGAACACAGTCTGACGGCGTGCACTTTTCTTGTTGCTAAATAGTCGACTGTCTCGGCTTATATTCCTACCAAAATTGTCAAATTATAATCGATCGGTCGGACGATTGGTTATTCTGTCGACTGTTTGCCCACGATTTTACATATATTAATAAGAGATTTTTTGATTAATGGATGTATTTAATTCACCTTGGTTAAAGGTAGTTATAGGATGATGATGTGTCATAATTTGATTGGTTTAGAGAAGAGATAATCAATGGATCATGTATAAGTGGTTTGTACATTATGTGGGTTTGAGGATGCCCTATAAATAGGTTCATCCTCCCTTCCTTTGTTTAATTGATGCAAAAACTTCTCATCTCCATATTTTCTCCATCATTACATATGAAATTCTTCTTATTAATTGAGTGCTTGAGAGATTAAATTCTTTGGAGCATAGAAGATGTTATTAGCTATATTATAACCTTGTATTAAAAAACGATTGACTAGTTTCGATCTCTCTAATTTTGTTTAGAGTTTGGTGAACACTTGGAGGAAATTCCAAAGTCATCCGACGTGCAACTCGACTCCGGATCATAAAAGGGTGTGACAATCCTTTTGGGTATGATTCTTCTTTTGCATTTTAATATTGTGTGTATTGCATCTATATTAAAATGTTTTGCATAGTCTATTATATGAAATTATTGAAAAATATGAAAATTGATCCTAATTGTTTGTAATATTTTAAAAATATATATCCAAGTATGGGACACGAAATCCTACAATTATATAATTCAATATATGGAAGAGGCAGGTCCACTTACGTGGTGTTAGTTAAATTTTGATATACGAAATCCGCATATTATGTTAAATAGAATCTTTAGAATGGAAATTTTAGTACCTATAGCATGGGAATTTTATTACCTTTTAATATAATAAAACAAAAACTTTATTTTGTTATCTTTTATTAAAAGTTGAAACAAGTATCTTTGCAAAGGTGTGGTGTTTCGATTTATTTACTCTGGCATGTAAGAGAATTAAAGATGGATAATTGTAGACCTGAGACTCGTGTCGTGTCGTGCCTACAATAATCAAAGAATTGGATGATGGAAATCAGGATAAGGTGGCTAAAGAATGACAATGATGATATGACACCTAAATCTAAGATTGGGATGTACCAATTGATTCAATGTGGTGCACTATGTGTGTGCCCTGAGTTAATTAGGTCCACCCAGCTGATTGAGCCTAAAATTTTAGCAAATTTGGAGTTTGATCCATGATTAGGTCCATGTACTTAGTCTAATTGTATTGAGATATGTAATGATGATTTAATTTGTAGAATCGGGTTAATTAGATCTGATTAAAGAAAAACTTGAGGAGCAAGCTAACCAATTTGTATGAATAGAACCTAAACCCTAATGAATCTACTTTTTCCGCCGCACTCTTTGTTCTTCATCTTCTTCACCTCTCGTCAAACCCTAGTTTGGTCGATCAGAGATCACTTGTCTCCCAATCGGCCTTGAACCACCTCGTTTTTGGTTTCTTGTATGGTATTAGAGCCTCTGGCAATAGCAACTGTGGTCTCCTCTGTCTCCTCCGGTCATGAATCAACTCTACAAGGCCTTGACAACCAGATCCACTCCAATCGCTATCATTTTCCCTCAAACCTCAACATCGGTAATTTCAACTTTCTAAAACTCACTGCATCAAACCTTTTGTTGTGGGAGATGCAAGTGTTGGGGTTGGTGGAGTCGCAAGGGATGTTGGGCTTTCTTGATGGGAGCACACCGACACCATGCAAAGACAAAGAAGGTCCAAATCTGGATTTTCTTGCTTTGAAGCAATCTGATCGCCTCCTAAAGGCTTGGATCATTAGCTCTCTAAGTGTGGACGTCCTCAGTGTTATCGTCAACCTAGAGACATCCAACCAAGTCTGGGATGCTCTCCGATTTGCTGTCAATCAAGATTCTGAAGAACGTGAATTTCACCTTCTTCAACAGCTTCAAATGATCAGAAAGAAGAACTTCCACTCTTTGGATGAATACATTCGGAGGTTCAAACTCCACTGCGATGAGCTTTCTGTGATAGGTCGGCCTGCGTGAGATCAAATGAAGGACTTCTGGTTTTTGAATGGTCTTAGCATTGATTATAATGCACTCAAAACTTCTACACTGAAGCCTCCTCTTCCGTCCTTCGTGGAACTCATACTGATGCTTCAAAGCTATGAAATGAGAACTTAAATCCACACTATGGATGGATCAGGACCTACGACTTTCTTTGGCCAAATGATAGACTTTAAGGGCCAAAACTTCAGCAAAGGTAAAAAGGATGGAGGCTTCACCTCCAAAGGTCATGGATTTCAGTCCACAACCCAAGGTCAGGTGCAGCAACCTCATGATACCAGAGGTGCCACAATCCAAGCCCCAAGAGATGTACAAAGTGTGATTCACCCTTAGTGAACACCGAATGCATTTATTTGTGAATACAATGGATAAACATATCTTGTATCAAATGAAATGAGTTTTCTTAACAAGACCCGGAGCCCTGGCTCGGTTTTGGGAAAAAGAGTTTTTCTTACGAGGATTGGTCAAATTCCCTCTTAATTAAAATGACAAGAATCATAAGAGTTTGAAAATGCAAATGTTGCAAAATTTCGAAATGGTTATGTTTAGGAAATGTTTTCTTACCTTGATTTTATAATATATCTGATAGCCCTTAACTAGTTTGTTTTATAATTGATAGGATCTTGAATTGTTGCATTTATGGACAAATTTTTATTTGCGGTATTGATTTTCAAACATAAAATTGACATTAAATCTCATATAATTTATGTTGTAGAAATGTCGAATATTCAACCTATTGTGCGATCTATGCTTGAAAAATATTTTTTTGGCAAATGATGACTCAAACTTCATAAGCTGGCAACTCAAGCTCAATATCGTGTTGAAGTTTGAGAAACTATCTGATATTTGGGATGGTAAAATCCCAAAATTAAATGAGAAGACAACCAATAGCGAGAAAGAGTATCTTTCTTTCTTATTTAATCTACTAGCAGCCATCGATCGAGGGATATTCTGCTCGCCCTTAGCGGGAGATAGCTTCCTCCATCTTTGGGAATAGTGGGAGATATAAGGTTGTCTATTGTTGTGCCATGAATAGATGCACGAGGTGCGATTCACCATTAGTGGACACCGAGTATATTTGTTTGTGAATACAATGGATAAACGTATCTCGTATCAAATGAAATAAGTTTTCTTAACAAGACCCGGAGCCCTGACTCGGTTTTGAGAAAGAGAGTTTTTCTTACGAGGATCGGTCAAATTCCCTCTTAATTAAAACGATAAGAGTCATAAGAGTTTGAAAATGCAAATGTTGCGATATTTCGAAATGGTTATGATAGAAAAATGTTTTCTTACCTTGATTTTATAATATATCTGATAGCCTTTAGCTAGTTTATATTATAATTGATAGGATCTTGAATTACTGCATTTATGGACAAATTTTTATTTGCGGTATTGATTTTTAAAACATAAAATTGACATTAAATCTCATATAATATATTTTGTAGAAATGTCGAATATTCAACCTATTGTGCGATCTATGATTGAAAAACATCCTTTGGCAAATGATGGCTCAAACTTCATAAGCTGGTAACTCAAGCTCAATATCGTGTTGAAGTTTGAGAAACTATCTCATATTTTGGATGGTGAAATCCCAAAATTAAACGAGAAGACAACCGATAGCGAGAGAGAGACAAAAGCCAAGTGGGAAGACCAAGAGAACCAAGTTCATGCTCTATTGTTGGCCTCAATGGGTGACTCGCTTCAAGCGAAATACTTGGATTCAAAACCCAAGAAGACCATGGAAGTTTTAACAAAGATGTTCATGGATAGTGCTAGAAAAGATCGCTATAAGACCACCATCACACTCACAAGGTGCCACATGGCGGAGGGAACATCAGTATCAATCCATTTTCTCACGATGGAAGGATACCTAGAGAAGTTTTCGAAGCTCTCTTCTCCGATGCCCGATGACATTGCGGAATATTTGATTCTTGGCTCTCTAGCCCCGTCCTACAAGGACTTCATTATGCACTATCATGTGCGTGAGAAAGTCTTAAGGAATTTCACAACGCTCTCAAAATGGCTGAAGTTGACATGGGTAAGGGTTGGGACAAGCACGTCCTAGCCGTCCATGAGAGGAGCAAGAAGATCACCAAAGGTAAAGGCAAATTCACCAAAAAGACGCCAATCAAGAGCAAGGGAGTAGGAGGTACTCATGGGAGTGCCTCGAGGGGAAATTCTTCGAAATCTCTGACTCCCAATACGGAGTGCTTTCACTACGGTGAAAAGGGACACATTTGGCCAAATTGCCCAAGTACAAGGAAGACATTGACAATGGAGCGATTGGGCGTAAGCGCCCTAAAAAGACTAATGGTATATTTGTTATTGAGTTAAATTTAGTCACCTCTGTCCATGATTGAGTAATTGATACCGGAACTTGTGCTCACGTTATTTCTAACGTGTAGCTACTAAAGGATAGGAACGAACTCATGAAGAACGAGATGATTTTGAAGGTCGGAAATGGTGTGAGTGTTGCTACGATTGCACAAAGTTCTATGGAGCTTAAATTATCTAGATGTTTAAATTTATGTTTAAAGAACGTTTATTATGTGCCTTCGATTAACAAGAATATTATTTCTGTATCATGTTTGGATATTGATAATTCTAATATAAATATTTCAAATTCTTGCTTGTCTATATCGAAGAATGGAATTTTCTATCCAAATGCATTCATGATGTATGATCTCTATTTGCTTGAATTGAATAATAGACAAATCTTAAACATTAATAACAAAAGGCTTAAAACTACTCCCGTGAATGATACCCTCTTGTGACACTATCGTCTTAGTCACATAAATGAAACACATCAAGAAATTGCAAGAAGCTAACATTCTTGGTCAACTTGATTTTAAATCATTGGAGACATGCGAACCTTGCCTAATAGGCAAAATGACCAAGAGGCCTTTCAAGAAGAAAGGTCCGAGAGCGAATAACTTGTTGGATTTGATACATTCTGATGTACGTGGTCGGATGAGTACTAGTGCAAGAGACGGTTTTAGGTACTTCATTATGTTCACGGATGACTATAGTCGTTATGACTATATTTATCTAATGAGAAACAAAAGTGAATCATTTGACAAGTTCAAAGAATTCAAGAATGAAGTAGAGAACCAACTCAACAAGAAAATCAAGTCTACGAACGGATCGTGGAGGTGAGTACTTAAGTACCAAATTTGACTCAATCCTAAGGAGTGTGGTATTGTACCACAACTCACCCCTCCCGATACACCTCAGTGGAATAAGGTATCCAAAAGGAGGAATAGGATATTACTCAACATGGTTCGATCAATGATGAGTCAAGCTGAATTGCCGCTTTATTTTTGGAGTTATGCACTAGAAGCTACGGCTTACACACTAAATAATGTTCCATCCAAATCCCTAGAGAAAACACCTTATGAGCTATGGAGTGGTAAAATACCTAAGCTCAATTTTCTCAAGATTTGGGGTTGTGAGGCCTACATTAAGAGATTGATGTCGACCAAACTTCAACCAAAAGCAGATAAGTGCTTCTTTATAGGTTATCCTCGTAAGACAAGAGGATACTACTTCTGGCATATAACCTCTAATCGAGTGATTGTAGAGATGGGTGCCGTATTTCTAGAAAAGGAATTTCTAGAAAGAATAAAAAGTAGTGGGAGTAGAGTTGTGCTTGAGGAGACTCAAGATATTCTACAAGATCATGATATGAATGGTGACATTCAAGATCATGAAGGCCCAACCGAGGTTCCTTTGGTTAATGAGAGCGTTAGTGAGAGCGAGAGTGAGAGGCCCTCATAAGCAATTGTGAGAGAAACTCAATCTTCCCCACCTAGTGTACGTTCGAGAATCGAAGAAGAACCAATTCCTCATGAAATTGTGGAAGAAGTTAGAGAAGTACACGTAGAACCAAAAGAACTTAGAAGGTCAATGAGGGAAGGGAAGAAACCCGATATGTATTTGGGACTTCATGAGATCATGATACTAGATACATATGATCCATCGACCTTTCAAGAAGAAATGGAAAGAGATGACTCCAAACTGTGGTTTAAGGCCATGGAATCCGAAATAGAATCCATGTATGAGAATCAAGTGTGAAACTTGGTTGACCTTCCTCAAGGGAAAAAGGTCATTCAAAATGAATGAATTTTCAAGAGGAAAATAAACATAGATGATAACTTGACAACCTACAAAGTGAGGCTTGTAGCAAAAGGTTTCACTCAAGTTCAAGGAATTGACTATGATGAAATTTTTTCACTGGTTGCCATGTTCAAAGATCCATTTATGGATTGAAGCAAGCATCAAGGAGTTGGAATAAGCGCTTTGACAGAGAAGTCAAAAAGATTCACTTCGTCCAAACTAAGGAAGAGTCTTGTATATACAAGAAGGTTTTGGGAGACACATACTGTTCCTGATCTTATATATCGATGACATACTCCTCATGGGAAATCATATACCTTTGCTTGAGCAAACAAGAAGTTCATTGAAATCTGCGTTTTCAATCAAAGACATGGGTGAAGCTCAATACATCTTGGAAATTGTTGAACGTTTTAATTAAACCACAAGTGCACAACGTCGGTAAAGACGTGGCAAATACGGGTCATCCACAGGGAGGTGGGCAGCCTTTTGTTTGTCAGAAATCAAGTGGCAACAAAAGGGGGAAGAGTTTTGTTTATGTTAATCTACACTACACTGAACTACTAAGAAAAAATGCAAAATAAAGCAACGAACGATTACTTCGAATCAGAACTAAAAGAATATAAAACTAAGCTGGAATCAAGAAGAGAAAGACCCCTAGGGGTGGAGTGTGTGCACACATGTAAAAAGATGGTGAAGAATGCATTCTATAGGCACAAATGTAGGTAGTGTTTTCATGCATAGGAGGAAGTATCTAAAGGTTATGACAAAACCTATCAATCCATTCACTAACCTAGTTGATTAACATTCATATACACAAGCTGGTTATTTCAGAACCTAAACAAGCATGGGAGGTGTCTAAGATGTGTGGCAAAACCCATCAAGTGTAGTGTTCTACTCTAACAAGCAAACATACATTCACATTTATCAACACAATCAAAATATAAATCATTCATATCCATTCTTTAATGCATGTATGAACATCATCTCCACCCCCAAAGGGGGATGGATTTACTCACTACACATTACTCTTACAATTAAACTAAAGAAGAAAAGAAACATTCTAACTGCTTTAGCCTAGAATCAAAGAAATAAAACTAAGCTAAGCATGCATAAAGAAACAACATAAGAACAAAACAATGGAAAAATTATTTTATTAGATGACTCACATTGAAGGTAGCATTCTTCTCCACCTTGAGATTTTGCTCCAAGGCTTACTCCAAGTAGAGAGAATTCCACCAAGCAATGGGTAATTACAATAGAAGGTGAAGAGTTCTATTTATAGCCATAGAAAAAGGTAATCCGGGACAATCCCCCGGTATGGGACTAAACCAATACCAAATATAGACTAAATACGCTCTAATACACAACCCACAAAAATCTCCGTGGATCCGGATCAATCCGGACCGCCCCAGACTGCCAATTAGCGGTCCCAGATCGCCAATTGGTGGTCTACAATCTCCGGATCGGTCTGGGCTTTTCATAATGGTATTGTATGTCTTTGATGCATTTACTAGACCTGTTGGAGCTCCAACCTGAATAGAATTGCCAAAATACTCCCCATGATGGTGTGAAGTATTCTTGTTCGCTCATTGGTCCTTCGATCTTACGTTCAAGTCCTTCGATCTTGCATCTTAGTCCTCGAGTCTCTCAACTCAGTCATTTTTCATGCTTTTAGGTTCTTTTATGCCTCTTCTCTTCAAACCTATTTATTTCTGAAATTCAAACATAAAACTCGTCACGTAGCATTGTTTAGGTGAAAGATAATGGATATAAGATACAAATATAAGCATAAAATGATGTCAATCAAATACCCCCTCACCTAACTTTTGCTAGTCCCGAGCAAAACAAAGAAAGAGAAAAGCATACGAAGAACAAGAAATCCTAACTCACTTTCGTAGGAATCACGATTGCACTTAGCAAGTGCAAAAAACCGTTAAACCTCCTTGTCGCCAAGGAGGAGGAGTGTTGTCTTCTGAGGGTTTTCTGCGGATATACCCACAAAATCCGAACAAAGATGCATTATTCAATCTAGCTACACGACTCGTTGGCTCATTTTGTCGATCATGGGACGCGGTAATGCTACGGGCCGACTCTATATATGTAATCAGTCCACACACCTAGCCTAATGAATCATTCGTGAAAGTTAATTAGGGACTTAAGTTCAAGACATGGACAACCTCAACATCCTCAAGTGATACAAAGTGTAAGGTCCATTAAGGTTCTTATTTGACGTTTTCTTCTTCTTCTTCTTTTTCTCTTTTTCTTTGGAGCATTATATTGGTTGGTGTTTGATTCTCCCAGGGTCAGCTTTCGTGCATCATTGCCTATGAGGACTTACACTATCACGTACACCTTCCCCCAAATCTCCACATAAGGCGATCCCTACCACCCGTGTAACGTGAGTTCGGTCGGTGCATCCTAAGTCAGATGACTCGAGAGTACCATGCACAAAGTCCCCTCAGACCTACTTTCCTGAGTGATAGGAGCCGTGTGAGAAAAGAGAACACATACTCACTTATTTCTTATCTACACATGAACCAAAACCCCTACACTTAATGTCTCACAACAAGATTTAAAGGGTCATCGACTACAACAAACTTCCTTAAATTAACATACACGAATTATGGACACACTAGGTTCAGGGTGGACTTCTTAAAATGTTTGAGTATTGAAACCCTATGATTACTCGCCCCCCGAGGGAAAATCGGGGTGTATCCTAACGACTCGATAAGACCTAAAGCCAGTAAACTAGATATCCTAATGCATCAAGTTCAAGACAATTTTGGGAGCTTTCTTTCTACTTTGTCTCTCAACGATTTTGCACATGCTAAACACACACAAAACCCACAAAACATTTTCTTTCGCAAACACATGAAGATTTTTGAAAGAAATGTGAAAATTGTAAAGCACTAGGCAACCAAAAGAAGACAAGTCACCCAAGGATCATGGCAAACAGATATATCGATATTAAATGCAGCACACTAACATGACCCTATCAATGCACACAAAAGAAAACAAAATCAAAGGAAAAGACTCAACTATGTACACACGTAAAACACCCCCACACCTACTTTATGCATTCTCCTCAATGAATGTGAGCATGATACTACATGGATTTATGCATGAAAAAGGGAAGATCTCACCAACATAAAGCGCAACAGGAAGTTCATGGTTATAGTGATGGACACAAACCCGAATTCCCTCAAAACCTGTGAGATACTGAAGAAGCGAGACAAATACGTGAAAGAAATGGGGCCCAAGTACACAAGGGTTGTGGCCCACAACAATCAATGCTCGCTCATGTAGTCTTTTATTACTCGTTTTTGTTTTGTTTTGTTTTATTTTTTATTTTGTACAAGATATATACATCAACAAAGATATTCTCATAATCATTTGATCAAGGAACATCAAATGAGAATATCGAGTTATGAGGACCAGAGGCTTGCCGAGATAGGCAAACTTCACTGGTACTCTGAGGTGTCATGAGGGGTGAAAGGTCAAAACTGAAAGGCTCGAACCCCTCATGATATTGGTTGGGTGTAGGCAACATGAATGAGTGAAGTTGTGTTGTCTCACTAGGGTTTAGTTGCTCATCGAACAAAACCCTCCAACCAATAGGTGGGTACATCGGAATGAGTTCCTCAAGCTCATTCGATGGATGCAGCAGACCTGCATCACTAAGAATTGAGCTTCTCCCCATGTCATCCAACAAGGACCTCCCACCATCATTTATATCATCAAGCATAAGCTCGGTCGTAGGTGGGTCCTTGTTGGAGTCAATCTGAAGCTCAAAGGGCTCAATATCCCTAGGACATGGGGTGACAACACCTTCTGGAATGGGCATATGATGAGGTGTGCCCCCCTCACTAATGGTCTCAACTGAATCATGTAACGAACACTCCCGTTGAACATTCATGTTTGATGCCAGCTCACTCTGTTGCATTGCAAATACATGCAATGAGTTTTCACTGGGCCCACAAACATTCTCAATGGGTTGCATTGGTGTTAGGGGTGTTCGTTGATTTTGCGGTGCTTTCTCTAATTGGCGGTTGAGATTGAGATTTAAAGGTTGATCCATGGGCTCCTGTTGCCTACCAGAGTTGAACACATGAAACTCGGCACTCATGTTACCGAAATCGACTGGAAATATAAATTCTCCAACTTTGATAAGCACATCCTCGATAATCCCCTTTGGAATACGAATGGATCTATCCGCCAATTGGAGGGTGATCTTAGTTGGTTTCAATTCTCCCAAGTTCAACTATTGATAAACAGAAAATGGGAGGAGGTTGACCGCTGATCCTAAATCAAGCAATACATTACTCATGCTAGTGTCCCCAATCGTACACCGAATAGTAGGACACCCAGGGTCCTTGTATTTTGTGTAGGTGAGATTGGACAAAAGTGAACTTACATTTGCAGCCAAGAATGCTTTCTTAGGAACATTGGTCTTCCTCTTGGTTGTGCAGAGATCCTTCAACACTTTGGCATATTGAGGTATTTGTTGGATGACACCTAACAAGGGGATGTTAACCTTCACTTGCTTAAACACCTCTAACATCTCAGCCATTGTGTCACTCTGTTTTTTGGTTAACGTACTAGGATAGGGAGCTTTTGGTAGGTAGATTTTCTGCAGTGCATGAGAAGGAGGCGTTTGTGTATTACCCTCACTGATTGACATCATTTCATGCTTATATTTGTATCTTATATCCATTATCTTACACCTAAGCAATGCTACGTGACGAGTTTTATGTTTAGTTTTCAGAAATAAAGAGGTTTGAAGAGAAGAGCCATGAAAGGACCCAAAAGCAGGAAAAATGACTTAATTGTGAGACCTGGGGACCAAGATGCAAGGGAGAAGGACCTGATCGTAAGACAGAAGGACCTAAGAGCAAAATAGGAAACTCCACACCATCATGGGGAGTATTTTGTCAATTCGATTCGGGTCGGAGCTCCACTAAACAAGTTAGATGCATCCAAAACCAAGAAACACGCCAAGGAAAGCCCACCAGAAGATCCAATGGGATCTGAAGCTTATAGGCCACCAATTGGCAGTCTGGAACCGCCAATTGGCGGTCTGGTTAAGCCCAGATCCACTAAGTTTTCTCCTGGACTTGTATTAATGTGTGTTTAGGCTATTTTTGGTATTAGTTTAGTCCCACATCGGGGGATTGTCCCGGATTAGCTTTTTCCATGCTTATAAATAGAACTCTTCACCTCCCATTGTATCTATCTCTCTCTTTGGTGGCATCTTCCCTACTAAGAGTGAAGCCTTGAAGCAAAACTCTGGTGGAGGAAGTGCTGCTTGTAATTTGAGTGAGTTAATAATAGAAGTTTTCCTTTAATTGTGTTGTTTCTCTCTTAGTTTAATTTCATTCCATATGCATGTTTGCTTGTTTGTTTTGTTTTATGCTTCTTTAATATTTCTTGCTTGATTAGTATAAATTTCATTTCAGTATAATGCTTCATTTTATTAGAGTAAATAGTTTAAATATGTGTGAGTAGTTCCATCCCCATTTGGGGGGTGGAGAAATATGTGATATAATCATGTAGTGTATTAAGTGTGTGTTATCTTTATCCTTTGAGCTTTATATGATTTCCATAACCATCTAATGAGTTTTCACTCTTATCTTTGATATGCTAATGCTCTTGAATGAAGCTTAGCTTATACTTTGATTAGTGGACCTATTTTATGGGGAATGATAAGGTTAGGATATGGATGAAGTTAATATTGGAAACACAAGTTGTAGTGTATGTGCTGTTGTTGCCTTTACCTTAGCTAATGTCTTGTATGTTTTAATGATGTAGTCTTATCTTAATTCATGTGGAGGCATAGTAGGGTCTAGTCTTTATACTTGAGTTCATTTAGCTTCATTCCAATTATTGTCTTGTATGTTTTAATGATGTAGTGAAATCTTAATTCATGTGGAGGCAAAGTTGGATGTAGTTTTATGATTTCATGCACTACATGTTGTGAGGAGCTTAATGAACACACACACACACACTCTTTTATGTTCACATTATTTCTCTACCCCCTTTGGGGTTTAGTTTTATCGTTTCTTCTCCATTTCATTTCAGCTTTGTAGTTTAGATTAGTGTAAGACATCTTTCTCTCCTTCTTTTACCTCTCGCCTTCGAACAAACCAAGTGTCGACACACCTCCCAGTGGACGACCCGAATTTGCCATCGCTTCAACGTGGCCGTGCACTTGCGGTTAAATATAAAACGATCAATCAAGTTTTTGGCGCCGTTGCCGGGGAGGTGCTCTGTCCAGACGTTGGTTTGGACGATTCGAGGGGTTTTTAATTTTTTGTTTTCAGCTTTTTTTAGTTGCAGGGAACCATCAGAACAAGGGGAGACTACTGGAGAAGTTTGAGGAAGGGAAGACCTAAACAGACCGCCAATCAGCGGTTGAAGACCGCTAATTGGCGGCCTGGTGAGAGTTTCGTTCCTTGAAATTTTTTCTGGTAGTTAGTATTGAAATTTGTGTTATCTGGGAGCCCTATTTTGCATGCTGTGACTTCTGGTTTGCTCCCAGATCATTAATCACTCCCCCATAAATCAACTTGGCCCTAAAATCCAAAGCAAAAGACTAGACGTTCTTATTTGTTTAGGTCACGCATCATGTATTGACTTAGGCATATAGTTGTCTTTTCTTTTAGCTTTATTTTCAGTTGTTGAATGCTGGCGTGAGGTACACATTTCCTACACTCATTCATGCATCTTGTATTCCCATGCATTAGTTAGTAGGAATTGCATCGGGACAAGAGTGATAGAGCATTTGATTGGAGCGATTGATTGTTAGATCTAGGATCAAATCGCTACTGAGGGGCTGTCCCATAAAAGATAAGGTGGGGGATTTCATCACCCTTTCCTTGGCCCCAAAAATCACTCTTAATAAAGCCTTAAATAAAAGCAAGTAGACATTGACCCTAGGATTGCGGGCGCACTAGGAGAGTAATCTAGTTGAGACTGTCATGACTTGATCGGCGTTGCCTACCTTGTCGATAGTAGGAGGTACTGGATCTCCGGATCTGGTATCACTTGCTGGGCATTGTGGTCCTCGTTGTAGGGAGGTGAGACGTGTCGAGGCTAGTGACCTCGAAGTTAGGCGTCGTCTAGCCTAAGAACCCATTGCCTTACATTGTTTGAGTCGTGCTTGCTAGTTAGGCTTCTTCCTGATCCCTCTACCCACGCTAGCTCTAGGGATTCTTCCCTCCTCACCTGAGTCCTCTCCTCATCTATTCTCTACGTTTAGTCTCCTCCTCTAGTACACCCTCTGTTGTGTGTTAGTTTTGAGTCGAGTCGAGCATTTTATGCGAGGTTGGGCTCGTTCTGGTGAGAGCGCTCGACTCAAGAGAGTGCATTCTGCTGAGATGGACAGTCTTGGTGATCGACCATCTCCGCCTCATGCTCCTTTGGAGCAAGAGGCTGAGTCGTCTCGCGGTGGCGAAGGAGACCGGGTTCCATACATGGAATACCTCGGTCCACTTCCGCCACCACGTAGACCTCCTTCTCCTCCTCCTCTGACTCGAGAGGAAGGGAGATTCGGTCAGGATCGAGTTCTTGGTGCACCACCACCTTTAGCTCGACATGATAGACCAATGACTTTGTGGGAGCGGACCCATCCTGTTCGGGCCGCGCAACCTTCTTGCATAGTTGTTCCCCTGCTCCCGGGAACAACTATGAACTGAAACCTCAATATGTGAGCATGCTTCCAACCTTTACTGCCAATAAGGAGGATCCGTATATCTTTATACGCGAATTCGAGGAAGTATGCTCCATGTTCAAGCTTCAACAGCTTGACGAGGATTCAGTCCGGTTGAGGATGATTTCTTTCGCATTGAAGGATAATGCGAAGAAATGGATGTATAGCCTCCCGGCGAGCTCGATTCGGTCATGGGATGACTTTGTGATCGTCTTTCTGAAGAGATTTTTCCCTCAAAGGAAAACTCAACAGATACGGCACCAGATACATCAAATGTATCAGACCGAGACCGAATCGTTTCATGGTTTCTTTGAGAGGTTCAAGGACCTTCTCCAGCAGTGCCCTCATCATGGATTTGAGCTATGGCAGCTGTGCCAAATTGTTTATGAGGGCATCAACTACAACACCCGCACATTGTTGGAGTCGATGTGTCAGGGTGACTTCCAAATGAAACCCATCGAGGAGGCATGGGATACTTTTGAGTCCATGGCTGAACGTACCTTCGAGTGGGATACCATGAGAGAGCCACCAGCCGCCAGGTCTTCTGGTCGAGCTGGATCTTATCAAGTTGACTCATCGATCGCGTCTGAGGCAAAAATGGCTGCTCTCATGCATAGGATAGAGAGTTTGGAGATGGACCGAGCTCCTGTAGCTCAGGTCGCTACTCCCGGGTGTACTAGGTGTGGACTGTCGGGACATGATGACTTGGAGTGCGCTTACGCTCCAAGGGATACTGAGCATGCAAATGCGATGTATCAACCAAGGCCCCGAAACGACCCGTACAATCATTCCTACAACCCGGGATGGCGTAACCATCCTAACTTCTCTTGGGGGTCTAGTGGAGGCCACGGTCAGAACTCGCACGCTCAACCTCCACCTTATCAACCTCCACGCCCATCGGCGACCTACCAACCCCCACATCAAAGGTCTCAGCACCAAAATTACCAACCTGCTCATTCCTCATCGTCGGGTTATTCCAACCAGACTCCACCACCCCAGCGGGTTGACCCTAAGGACCATTCTTGTGATCCGACCTTTCAAGCGTTGCAAAGTACAGTCAAGGCTTTGGAAATGCAGGTTAGCTAGTTGGCTCATCAACTCCATGAACACGAGAAAGGTCAGTTCCCGAGTCAACCTGAGGTGAATCCTCGGGGTACCCATTCTCAAGAAAGGACACCTTTACCTCATGCCACCTCTGAACCGACCCATCACATTAATGTGATTCATAGTTTGAGGTCTGGTAAGGAGGTGGATAACCACATTGGGGTACCTTCTTTGTCATCACCATCTTTGAGGGAGCCGGATCCTGAGGCTCCCTCCACAAATACTTCCAGGAAGGAGCCAGATCCTGAGGTTCTTTCTACATTTCCTTCGACAAAGGGGCCGAACCCTGAGGTCCCCTTGTCTCCTCTTGTGTCGAAGGAACCAGATTCTGAGGTCCCCACTCATGTTTCTTTGGACCTGAATTCTGGGGTGCCTTCGCATCCTTATGCCCCAAAGACGCCATTCCCTGAGCGCCTTAAAAAGAAAACCTCTGATCAGCATGAAAATATGCTTAAGATATTTAGGCAAGTTAAGGTGAACATCCCTCTGTTGGAGGTGATTCAGCAAATGTCACCTTATGCCAAGGTTCTCAAGGACTTGTGCACCAAGAAGAGAAAAACTCATGTTCCCAAGAAAGCCTTTCTTGCGGCTAACGTGAGTTCCTTGTTGGCACAACCCATGCAAGTCAAGTACAAGGACCCTGGCTGTCCTACTATCTCTTGTGTGATTGGTGATGTGTCCATACATCGAGCCTTATTGGACCTTGGTGCATCTGTTAATCTTCTGTCATATTCTGTCTACGTCCACCTCGGGCTTGGAGACCTCAAACAAACAAAGACTACTCTTCAATTGGCTGATAGGTCTATGAAGAAACCGAGGGGTGTGGTGGAAGATGTGCTGATCAAAGTGGGAGAGTTCATTTATCCAGTCGACTTCTTTGTCTTGGATACTGAACCTGTGCCAAACCCACTTGGACAAATTCCTGTCATTCTGGGGCGACCATTTCTTGCGACTTCCAATGCATTGATCAATTGTCGCAATGGTCTGATGCGCTTGACTTATGGTAGTCAATGCGCGGATTTCAACATCTTCACCATCGGCAAGAAGCCACGTGCCTTCACTGACCCTGTTGGGGTTAACCTTATCCAGGGCATGGATGAGAGTGAAGTTGAGGGCACCTTCAAGTACTTCAGAGAATTGTTCGATGATGATCCTGAAGGTGGTGAAGATGTTTCACCTGAGCTGGCACATGAAGGTGCCTTATGTTCTGATCATGTGGCCTCAGTGCCACCTCCTTTTGATCTTGTGGCCCTTGAGCTACATTCTTCTGATCTCGTGGCCCTTGAGCCACATCCTTTTGATCACGTGGCTTTTGAGCCACCAGATACCATTTTTATGGCCTCTAGGCCACATACTCTTCATTCTGTATCTGCTGAGGACCCCATGTGGGTTAAGAATCAACCACCTGATACCCTTCAACCTGGTAGAGGTTCACCTCTCATTCATGCCTCCTCTTTTGATAACTCTCGAGAGGCATCGAACGACCACAATGCTAATAAGGGTGTCAGGTGGTCAAGCAATTCTGTTGTGTATGTTGCGAGCCCATACAGGTGCATTTCTGGCTCGAGAGATGGCGGGTTCCCATTTGATGTCCCTTGATATATGAAGATGGGAGCCCATTGTTGTATATATGTTAAAAAAAAGACTCCTTCAGTGAGCATCGTTTGTAGTGGGACCCAACCCTTGAGTATTTGGGCCCCATTTCTGTCACGTATTTGTATCCCTTCTTTAGCATCTCACAGGTTTTGAGGGAAGTTGGGTTGTGTCCATCAACATAGCCATGAACTTCCTTGTGTACTTCACGTTGGTGAGATCTATTCTGTTTCATGCATACATCCATGTAGTATTTTGCTCACATTCATTGAGGACAATGCATGAAGTAGGTGTGGGGGGGTGTTTTACGTGTGTACATAGTCGAGTCTTTTCCTTTGTTTTTGTTTTCTTTTGTTTGCATTTTTAGGGTCATGTTAGTGTGCTGCATTTAATATTGATATATCTGCTTGACATGATCCTTGGGTGACTTGTCTTCTTTTGCTTGCCTTGTGCTTTAAAATTTCCACATTTCTTTCAAAATCTTCATGTGTTTGCGAAAGAAAATGTTTTGGGGGGTTTTGCGTGTGTTTAGCATGTGCAAAATCGTTGAGAGGCAAAGTAAAAAGAAAGCTCCCAAAATTGTCTTGAACTTGATGCATTAAGATATCTAGTACTGTGGCTTTAGGATTTATCGAGTCGTTAGGATGCACCCCAGTTTTCCCTTGGGGGTGAGTAATCATAGGGTTTCAGTGCTCAAACATTTAAAGAAGTCCATTCTGAACCTAGTGAGTAAATAATTCGTGTCTGTTAACTTAATGAAGTTTGTTGTAGTCAAGGACCCTTTAAATCTTGTTGTGAGACATTAAGTGTAGGGGTTTTGGTTCATGTGTAGATAAGAAATAAGTGAGTAGGTGTTCTCTCTTCTCGCACGGCTCCTATCACTCGGGAAAGTAGGTCTGAGGGGACTTTGTGCCTGGTGCTTTCGAGTCATCTGCTTGGGATGCGCCGACCAAACTCTCGTTACACGGGTGGTAGGGATTGCCCTATGTGGAGATTTGGGGAAAGGTGTACGTGATAGTGTAAGTCCTCATGGGCAATGATGCACGAAACCTGACCCTGGGAGAACGAAGCTCCAACTAATAAAAAGAAAAAGAAAAAATTTGTGAAAAGAAAAAAAAGTGGTAATGCAAATAAGAACTTTAATGGACCTTACACTTTGTATCACTTGAGGATCTTGAGGTTGTCCATGTCTTTCACTTAATTACTTATTTAACTTGCAGGAATGGTTCATTAGGTTAGGTGTGTGGACTGATTACCTATATAGAGTCGGCCCGTAGGATTACCGCGTCCAATGATCGACAACATATGTCCAGCGAGTCGAGTGTCTAGATTGAATAATGCATCTTGTTCGGATTTTGTGGGTGTATCCGCTGAAAACCCTCAGGCAACAAGGAGGTTTAACGGTTGTTGCACGTGCTAAGTGGAACTGTGATTCCTACGAAAGTGAGTTAGGATTTCTTGTTTTTTGTTTGCTTTTCTCTTTCTTTATTTTGCTCGGGACTAGCAAAAACTTAGGTGTGGGGGTATTTGATTGACATCATTTCATGCTTATATTTGTATCTTATATCCATTATCTTACACCTAAGCAATGCTACGTGACGAGTTTTATGTTTAGTTTTCAGAAATAAAGAGGTTTGAAGAGAAGAGCCATGAAAGGACCCAAAAGCAGGAAAAAGGACTTAATTGTGAGACCTGGGGACCAAGATGCAAGGGAGAAGGACCTGATCGTAAGACAGAAGGACCAAAGAGCAAAACAGGAAACTCCGCACCACCATGGGGAGTATTTTGTCAATTCGATTCGGGTCGGAGCTCCACTAAACAAGTTAGATGCATCCAAGACCAAGAAACACGCCAAGGAAAGCTCACCAGAAGATCCAATGGGATCTGAAGCTTATAGGCCGCCAATTGGCGGTCTGGAACCGCCAATTTGCGGTCTGGTTAAGCCCAGATCCATTAAGTTTTCTCCTGGACTTGTATTAATGTGTGTTTAGGCTATTTTTGGTATTGGTTTAGTCCCACATCGGGGGATTGTCCCGGATTAGCGTTTTCCATGCTTATAAATAGAACTCTTCACCTCCCATTGTATCTATCTCTCTCTTTGGTGACATCTTCCCTACTAAGAGTGAAGCCTTGAAGCAAAACTCTGGTGGAGGAAGTGCTGCTTGTAATTTGAGTGAGTTAATAATAGAAGTTTTCCTTTAATTGTGTTGTTTCTCTCTTAGTTTAATTTCCTTTCATATGCATGTTTGCTTGTTTGTTTTGTTTTATGCTTCTTTAATATTTCTTGCTTGATTAGTATAAATTTCATTTCAGTATAATGCTTCATTTTATTAGAGTAGATAGTTTAAATATGTGTGAGTAGTTCCATCCCCATTTGGGGGGGTGGAGAAATATGTGATATAATCATGTAGTGTATTAAGTGTGTGTTATCTTTATCCCTTGAGCTTTATATGATTTCCATAACCATCTAATGGGTTTTCACTCTTATCTTTGATATGCTAATGCTCTTGAATGAAGCTTAGCTTATGCTTTGATTAGTGGACCTATTTTATGGGGAATGATAAGGTTAGGATATGGATGAAGTTAATATTGGAAACACAAGTTGTAGTGTATGTGTTGTTGTTGCCTTTACCTTAGCTAATGTCTTGTATGTTTTAATGATGTAGTCTTATCTTAATTCATGTGGAGGCATAGTAGGGTCTAGTCTTTATACTTGAGTTCATTTAGCTTCATTCCAATTATTGTCTTGTATGTTTTAATGATGTAGTGAAATCTTAATTCATGTGGAGGCAAAGTTGGATGTAGTTTTATGATTTCATGCACTACATGTTGTGAGGAGCTTAATGAACACACACACACACTCTTTTATGTTCACATTATTTCTCTACCCCCTTTGGGGTTTAGTTTTATCGTTTCTTCTCCATTTCATTTCAGCTTTGTAGTTTAGATTAGTGTAAGACATCTTTCTCTCCTTCTTTTACCTCTCGCCTTCGAACAAACCAAGTGTCGACACACCTCCCAGTGGACGACCTGAATTTGCCACCGCTTCAACACGGTCGTGCACTTGCGGTTAAATATAAAACGATCAATCACTCACCCTCAGCCTCTTCTTCACCACCATTCTCATTAAGGGGCTGCATAGATGGTGGTGGTGGTGGCAAGGAAATGTGATTGTCATCCTGCTTTCCATTCTTTAAGGTTACAATGGAATTGACATGGTGAACAGGTTCCTCCACATGGTTCACTTGCCGCCCCCGAGGTACCACATTCTCATTTTGCATGTGTTGTTGTTGGTACATGCGGGGGTTAGCCTCAGGCTGGTTAGGCAGAGTTTCTCTCTCTCTTTCATGTACAGACAGAGCCAATTGGCCTATCTGAAGCTCTAGAGATTTGATGGTCTGCTGATTTGAAGTAAGAACTTGACTTATGGTTGACATAAATTTTTTCATTGAGTTTTCAAGTCCACGAGTCAAGGTCTCAAGCGAATTGAATCGGGTTTCCATATTATTGGAATTTGGGAAACCCAATTGATTGGTGATTTGAGCTTGGGGTGACTGATAAGATTGTGCATGCATGGGAGGTTGGTATGATTGGTTAGGTGGTCGAGAGGAGTTTGAAGGACCACCCGGGGCATTATTTTGGTTCCATGAAAAATTAGGGTGGTTCCTCCATCCAGGATTATAAGATGATGAGTATGGGTCATTCCTAGCTCTGTCATAGATGGCGTTGACATGTTCCATCTCAGGAGGAATGGACGCACACTCTCTTTCTACATGACCTATCCTACCACATAAATGACAGGGAATTGGACCAGGTGTGGACATGTGAGGTGCACCTTGTTGGTTTTGGAGCTCAATCGAATCCATACGGCGCATTAAGGCCGCCATGCGGGTCTCAGTGGCCGTAGTGGTATCGACAGCAAATGCGGCACCCAATCTAATCGAGTTTACATTCCTGATCCTCGCTCCTATGCTGGATGATGCAGGTGGTTCCCTTACACTCTCCCATTGCATGGATTTCTCAGCGAGGTTTTCTAGGAAAGCTCATGCCTCCCTTTCATCCTTTCCTAAGAACTCTCATTGACACATGGACTCAATGAGCGTTCGGGACGGGATGTGAAGACCCTCGTAAACAATCTGACACAGGCGCTACAACTCGATGCCATGGTGAGGGCATGAGGATAGTAGCTCTTTGAACCACTCTAAGTATGCATGGAATGATTCGGTCTCATGTTGATAGAACGAATTGATTTCGTTCCTCAATTTTTGAGTCTGATGATTTGGAAAGTACTTTTTGAGACATGCAGATTGAAATTCATCCCAAGTCGTAAAGGAATTCGCCTGGTTGCTGTACAACCACTTATTGGCATCATCTTTTAGTGCAAAAGGGACTAGCCTAAGATGGATGGAGTCTGTGCTAAGTTGTTGCAGCTTGAACATAACACATACCTCCTCAAATTCCCTAAGAAAGATACAGGGGTCACCCTTCCCAGTGAAGTGAGGGAGCATGGAAATAAATTGAGGCTTAACCTCAAAGTGGTTCCCATTTTCCACTGGCAATACGATACATGAGGGTAGAGCAGTACGACTCGGGTAGCATCGATCATGTAGAGGTATGGGATCCACAACAGGAAGAACAGGTGGGTCCAGCAACTGCTCCTCCTCGCGGAAATGAGCAGGCATTGAACCCGGACTATGTGTGACACGAGAGGAGGGAGGCGTCGAGAAATCGACTACCGAAGCAGGGTTGACGATACGCCTCGTCTAACGGCCACTCTCGTCTCGTGCCCACGAAAGCATGCATGACGCATTGCATACATTGCATCATATGTCTTTCATTTAGATTACTTTTATATCAATAAATGCTACTAAGGTATGTGTTTAGTCTTGTTTACAGAATACAGAGACCTGAATGCAAATTACCCACATCCCGAGCATAAACGCGTGCAAAAGACTCATTTCTATCATAAAGACCAAGCTCAAGATTATTGGGTTTCAAATGGAAATGTATCCAAGCATAAAAGCATTCAAGACCTAATTACAAAAAGAACAAGGACTTAAGCACAAAAGTAGCCGGGGACTTAATTGCAAAAAGACAAGGACCTAATTGCAAATCACGAGTAGCTTTTATTATCTTGGAGAAAATCTAAAGAAAAATCAATGTGGATCTCCAAATATATGAAGGAATTAATCCGGAGCTCAAAAGAATGGAAAGAATCAATCCAGACGCGCAAATGAGGATCAAATCATACCATAAACACAGCAAAAATCCGGATTAAATCAGAGGAGATTATGCGGCGAAATCGCCGCATATTACATGCATTGTGCGGCGGAAACGCCGCCCCCTTGACGATCCGTGTGCTCCAATTTTGTCCAGTCGTGTCTGGACACGTGTACTCTCCAATTCTATACTTAGGTCTCTTGTAACAACTATAAATAGCCCCGAGAACGATGTTAGAAGGGTCCTTGGCCTTAGACCTAGTTTTTAGTTGTTGTTTTTATTTGTAGTCTTTTCTTTGGAGTAATAAAATTCTGTCTTTTATTTCTTGTTTTTAGTTTTCTTTTGTAATGCCTCTAGGATCCCTTCTTCCTCCCTCCATGAGTTTCTAACTCTTTCCAAAGGGTGGAGGTGACGGATTTAGGGTGAAGAGAAGATGAATGAATGTTATTATTTTAAGTTCGTGATTAATATATTTTGATTACTTGAGTTTATGTTAAATCATTTATCATGTAATGCTTCATAACTAACATGATTTATTATAAGTTTCTGAATTCTCTAATCTAAACCCTAAATCTAAACCTCCACCCAACGGAATTCACTTCTTTGTTCTTGTTTTAATTTTAATTGTTCTTGTTTCTTGCTTTAGATAATTAAAACCCAAAAATCTCAAAACCCAATCTATTCTTCTCTCCTTCTTTTCCCCAATCGAAATCACACTAATAACAAGATCTCTCCCTCCTTGTGTTCAACCCGTATTTGTCACGTCTTCATTGACGCCGTGCACTTACGGTATAAATTTAATTCTCATCAAGTTTTTGGCACCGTTGCCGGGGAGGCGACGCAGATTTTGTTCTTTTTTGTTGATTTCGATTTTATCCTGTTTATCTTGTGCGCGATCTAAATATTTGGATTTGTGTTTCAGGAGACAACAGAGTGCACGATGAAATCCGGGCACATTCTGAGCTTAACGAGCGGCGGAATCGCCGCATACAAAGAACAACGTGCGGCGGAATCGCCGCATATTTGAAGCATCTGGGCTTCAAATTTTTCTGGGACGCGACTAATCTCTGGGTGGACGCGTGAAGCTACTGAAATTTCGAGAGCGGGCGGTGAACCCGACTGAGCATTGCTTAGGTAACCTTTGTTGCCTTCTTTCCTCGTAATTTCTATTTTCAAAAAAAACCTTTTATTAGAATTGCACGTGTTAGGGCAAAATTCCATAATTGGAAATAATTCAACTCTGACCTAAAATTGGCAAAATTAGAAAAGCCTTAGTGCATGCATCATCTAGTGTTTTGTATGCATTATTCTTGCTAAATTCTTGCAAATCAATTTCTGTTGAAGAGTGCTGGAGTCAAGGTACGTATCGTGGTTTTCATCGATTGCATTTATGCATATAATCTAGTTTGCATACAACCTTGCAATTGCCCCCTCTAAAGACCAATGTTTGACTATCTTTGCTACATCTAAGTTAAACTATCTTAAGTGCAACTCCATAGGCAAAGATACGGTGGGGATTTCACCACCCTTCCGTAGCCCACAAATCACAATCCTAAAGTGGCACCCAAGCCTTAAATTAAAATCAATTAGACATTGACCCCTACGGACTCGGACTCAATTAAGGAGAAGAATTGGTTTGACTTGCTATGACCTGAAGCCGATCGAATTTAATTTGGTGTCTAGAAAGTGTTTTTGTGTTGACGAAAGTCTTCCAAGCGAAGTGGTTGTCTAATTGGCACCGACTCTGTCGGAAGCGCCCCCACTAGCTATACACGGCCTGGCCAAGTTGGTTTGATTAGTGAGGGAGGTGAATCAAGCAAATCAATTCGACTCAACCAGTTAAGAGTCATCTAGATCTAAGTGACACTAGGTCTAGGATTGTTTGAACCGTGCTTGTTTGGGAAACCTCTGACCGACCTTCTTTTCTATCTTTAGAGTTAAGTTTCCCTTCTCTTCTGAGTCATCTTCTTCTCACCTACTTATACGTTCTAGTCTCCTCCCCTTTACATTCTCTATTAGCATTTTAGGGTCGAGTCGAGAACTTGTGCTTGCTTAGCCTCCTAAGGGTAAGAGTACTTGACTCAAGAGTGTTTTGATGGATGGTTACATGAGCAAACATCCATATCATTGTTGGGACCAGGACAATGCTTCCTGGTATTCTAAAACCATGCAACCTGGGGTGGCTCAGACTAACACCCCATATGGTTGGGACAATCTTAATTGTATGACTGAGCAATCTTCATATTGGGGTAACATGAGAGAGGCACCGACTACTAGACCACAATCTAGTTATGTTGGATTATATGCTGGTCAACGAACTGACACATTACAACAAACTTTTGCCTCCTTCATGCGTTGGGCTGACAACATGAGTGCACCGGTGGCTCCAGTAGTCGTACCGTGCGACTGTTGCGGGTTGAGTGGTCATGTTATCAGGGAATGTCCTTATGTTCCCCCAGAGCCTCAGTATGAGCATACCTTTTCCCAGAATGCTCGATATGACCGTTACACTTCCGCATATAACCCAAGAGTGATGGATTCGTGGGGAAACAATTCATATCCAAATTTTTATACGTCATTTTCGCCCCAATATCCTTCTCCCGAATACCCACAACTCTACCAACAACCCACTTCAAATCATTGGACTTATCCTCAGTCTACCAACACCCAACCTAAAAATGTCCCGAGTTCTGACTCGAACCTCATAGTTGACCACATACCTGATACCTTGGAACAAGCTTTCCATTCGTTCATGACAACTACTCAACAGTCCGTAGACAATATGGTACTACAATTGAGTCAAATGTCGCAGCAATTAAGTGAGGAAAGTAACTTTTCGTGTCAACATGAGGATTCATCTTTTAGTATCGAACCACCACCACATACACAAATTCAAAGCACAATCTTTCAAAGTCAAATTCCTAGTCGGTCTGAGGGACTTGGGATTTCAATTCATGATCACTTAGTGGAGGATTCGATTTATATTAGAAAAACATGGACCAATTTCATTATGAGTCGGCACAGGATTGTGTCCTATCTTCTTGTCCCGTGGCCCTTGAGCCACATGATCTTCATGTTGCATCTCTTAAGGACTCAGCTCTGGTGGAGCAAGAGCTCCCTAGCACCCTCAATTTCAAACAACCTGGTGAGAGTCTGCCTCTCACCATTGTTCCTGATCATCTTGGAAATGATGGAACATCAAACAACCACATAGCTCATGAGGGTATTAGAAGTGCCTTAGAAGATACCTTGGGTATGAGACCCACTTTTTGTTCGCCTGGTGAGTCGGACTTGCCTGACAAGGCTCTTGACCTCGCTCCGACGCACCAGCCAGTTGGTTGGAGAGTTTGGATTGATGATCATAACTTCAACACCGCAACGGGAGAAACTCCTCTTCCGTTGCCCCTTAATTCCCAAACTCTCGAGAGGTTCAAGCTCTTTCAGTTTGATCCATTGAATGAGATGCCTTTGCGTCCAATTCATGAACCTCTCATTTCATCTAGCGCTTTTTGTGAAGGCGGCCCACACATGCATTTTTTGGCCCCACGTGGTGTCATGTTTCCTTTTCAGGTGCACTGACCCACTCTTGAAGTTTCCATTTGATGTCTCTTGACAAATGAAGATGGGAACTTATGTTTGTACATAGTTATATATGTATAACAATAAATAAATAAATAAAATTCATCTGTTGTATTTATCCCTTCTTTAGCATCTCACAAGTTTTTTAGGGAATTCGGGTTTTTGTCCATCAACAGAGCCATGAACTTTCCTTTGTACTTCACGTTGGTGAGATCTTTCCTTTTTCATGCATAAATCCATGTAGTATCTTGCTCACATTCATTGAGGACAATGCATGATTTAGGTGTGGGGGGGGGGGGGGGTGTTTATATATATATTTATCTATATATATCTGTTCTTAAAAAAAATTCAATGTTTCATGACATAGCTTAAGATTGAACTACCAAAACCCGAGTACAAATTGCTTTGAGTTTTTTGTTCCTTATTATATAGTTCTGCTTGTAGAAACTGTAACATAAATCTAAGTTCCAAAGAAATAACCCATTACCCTTTAAGACATGTATGCACTTAAATTGGATGAATCAAATCTTTGAAGTGGTTGACAAAAAGCAGAGGTTGAGGAAAATATACCGGAAAGTGTGGACTTCTAATAGCAATTAAGCCTTGAGGAAAATAAAATTAAAAAAATAAAGGAATAAAGTGGGGAAAGCACATTCTGCAAAATGATTACAAAAGCCCAAGCCTTTGAGTCACTGGTCCGTAGGGGTATCTTGAAACCCGGTAACTTGAGTCTACCAGCTCGGGATTATCGACCAAACTCGCTACACGAATGCAAAAAGGGTAAAAGTGTCAAAAAGCAAATGTGTTGAATCACGGAAGAAAAGAAAAAAATAATACTTAAGGCCCAAAACTAAAAGAATGATCCATGCCATGGTTGATCCGAATGATACTTCACCACCAGAGGAGGCGTGCAAAATAATTCAAGTGACAAACATGTGTAGAAGGGTTAGTGGTGTGAATGTTGGAGGAACAAAGACCAAGTCATATTTTTAATGAGTTAGATTTATATAATGAGCATGCAAGAGTTCTTAGTGAGATGTATAAGGTTGAGGTAGGGATATTGAGAACTATTAATGAAATATTGAATTAAGACTTTGTGGGTGTGTCAACTGAAAACCCTCACGAGACAAAACTCGTCCTCTAAGGAAACTTGGAGGTTTAACGGCTTGTTGCACATGCTAAGTGCAACCGTGATTCCTACGAAAGTGAGTTAGGATTTCCATGTTTTCATTTCTCTTATGTTCTGTTTTGCTAGGGACTAGCAAAATCTAGGTGTGGGGGTATTTGATGCATTGCATACATTGCATCATATGTCTTTCATTTAGATTACTTTTATATCAATAAATGCTACTAAGGTATGTGTTTAGTCTTATTTACAGAATACAGGGACCTGAATGCAAATTACCCACATCCCGAGCATAAACGCGTGCAAAAGACTCATTTCTATCATAAAGACCAAGCTCAAGATTATTGGGTTTCAAATGGAAATGTATCCAAGCATAAAAGCATTCAAGACCTAATTACAAAAAGAACAAGGACTTAAGCACAAAAGTAGCCGGGGACTTAATTGCAAAAAGACAAGGACCTAATTGCAAATCACGAGTAGCTTTTATTATCTTGGAGAAAATCTAAAGAAAAATCAATGTGGATCTCCAAATATATGAAGGAATTAATCCGGAGCTCAAAAGAATGGAAAGAATCAATCCAGACGCGCAAATGAGGATCAAATCATACCATAAACACAGCAAACATCCGGATTAAATCAGAGGAGATTATGCGGCGAAATCGCCGCATATTACATGCATTGTGCGGCGGAAACGCCGCCCCTTGACGATCCGTGTGCTCCAATTTTGTCCAGTCGTGTCTGGACACGTGTACTCTCCAATTCTATACTTAGGTCTCTTGTAACAACTATAAATAGCCCCGAGAACGATGTTAGAAGGGTCCTTGGCCTTAGACCTAGTTTTTAGTTGTTGTTTTTATTTGTAGTCTTTTCTTTGGAGTAATAAAATTCTGTCTTTTATTTCTTGTTTTTAGTTTTCTTTTGTAATGCCTCTAGGATCCCTTCTTCCTCCCTCCATGAGTTTCTAACTCTTTCCAAAGGGTGAAGGTGACGGATTTAGGGTGAAGAGAAGATGAATGAATGTTATTATTTTAAGTTCGTGATTAATATATTTTGATTACTTGAGTTTATGTTAAATCATTTATCATGTAATGCTTCATAACTAACATGATTTATTATAAGTTTCTGAATTCTCTAATCTAAACCCTAAATCTAAACCTCCACCCAACGGAATTCACTTCTTTGTTCTTGTTTTAATTTTAATTGTTCTTGTTTCTTGCTTTAGATAATTAAAACCCAAAAATCTCAAAACCCAATCTATTCTTCTCTCCTTCTTTTCCCCAATCGAAATCACACTAATAACAAGATCTCTCCCTCCTTGTGTTCGACCCGTATTTGCCACGTCTTCATTGACGCCGTGCACTTGCGAGGTTACACGGCCTCAACATGCCTCACCCCCCTACGACGAGGACCACAAAGCCCAGCAAGTGAGTCAAGATCTGGAGATCTCGTCTCTCCTACTATAGACAGAGTGGGCAGCGCCGATCAGGTCCTGACGGTCGAGACCGGATCACTCTCCTAATGCGCCCGAAATCCTTAGGGCCAATGTCTACTTGATTTTAAAATTAGGCTATTGATTATGGTGCTTTTTGGAGCGAATGAAAGGGTGATGAAATCCCCCACCTTATCTTATATGGGACAACCCCTTCTTAATAGCGTTTTGGAGTCCTAATCTAACAATCAACTCTCCAAACAAACACTCAATTCACACTTGTTGCAATGCACTTCCTACTAATTAATGCATGTTCATACGAAATGCATGAATGAGAGAAGAAAATGCGTACCTCACGCCAGCACTTAGCAACTGAAAGTAAAGCTAAAAGAAAAGACAATCTATGTGCCTAAGTCGAATACATAATGCATGACCTAAACAAGAAGGAATGCCTAATCTTTTGCTTTGGGTTTTAAGGTCCAAGTTGCTTAAAGGGAGATTGATTATTGATCTGGGAGCAAACTATAAGTCAAAACATGCCAAATCGAGTCCCAGATCACTATATCAGATAATACAACAAGCAAAAGAAATAACAAGAGCAACAAAGCTTACCACACCGCCAATTGGCGGTCTTAGGCCGCTGATTGGCGGTCTGAAGCTACATGTTTGCCTCAAAAAATTTCCAGATGTCTGCCCCTGAGCCCCAGAGCTTCCTGAATCAAAGAAAACTACAAAACACAAATTAAATCCACATGAATCGTCCAAACAAGAGTCTGCACTTGCACCTCCCCGGCAACGGCACCAAAAACTTGTTTAATCGTTTAAGCTACCGCAAGTGCACGACGTTGGTAAAGACGTGGCAAATATGGGTCGTCCACAGGGAGGTTAGCAACCTCTTCTTTGTCAGAAATCAACAGAAAGACCCCTAGGGGTGGAGTGTGTGCACACATGTAAAAAGATGGTGAAGAATGCATTCTATAGGCACAAATGTAGGTAGTGTTTTCATGCATAGGAAGTGTCTAAAGGTTATGACAAAACCTATCAATCCATTCACTAACCTAGTTGATTAACATTCATATACACAAGCTGGTTATTTCAGAACCTAAACAAGCATGGGAGGTGTCTAAGATGTGTGGCAAAACCCATCAAGTGTAGTATTCTACTCTAACAAGCAAACATACATTCACATTTATCAACACAATCAAAATATAAATCATTCATATCCATTCTTTAATGCATGTATGAACATCATCTCCACCCCCAAAGGGGGATGGATTTACTCACTACACATTACTCTAACAATTAAACTAAAGAAGAAAAGAAACATTCTAACTGTTTTAGCCTAGAATCAAAGAAATAAAACTAAGCTAAGCATGCATAAAGAAACAACATAAGAACAAAACAATGGAAAAATTATTTTATTAGATGACTCACATTGAAGGTAGCATTCTTCTCCACCTTGAGATTTTGCTCCAAGGCTTACTCCAAGTAGAGAGAATGTCACCAAACAATGGGTAATTACAATAGAAGGTGAAGAGTGTTAGATTTTTGGCTAATGATTGCTTATCCGTTTTGATGATTAATCAACATATAACTTAAACACATGTAATTCGTTCAATTTGCTCCCTAAACATGGTCATCATAACGAAATCTCTTATACGGAGCTTGTGTGTATCTATTGCATCTACAAGAAAATTCTGGTTAATTGGCCTTTATTCATATTCCTCAATATGCACTTTAAGAAAGGGAGGTATCTCCCTTATCCCATGTTGCTCACCGCTCTCTTTGACCTTCTTAAAATTCGTGTTACCGATTGTCCATTGGCCACATACAAATATCCAATCTGCAAGACCACTCTATCAAAAATGAAAACCATTGCCTCATCTTCTCTTCCACCGTCCCCTGAGGGAGATTCTGAGCAAGAAAATGAAGATGATGTGCCGGCCGATCCGCGTTGGATGCCCCAGCCATCTCAGCAGGAGGGTTACTTTTCTTGGGGAGAAGGTGACGAATACGCTTGGCAGGAGAGTCAGTGGAGATCCGCTTATACTGACTACACTCCGGATCATTCCTTTCAGCAGTTGTCGGATCGATTTGATGCGTTTGAAGCTTCCACTTCTTAACGACTTGATCGTTTTGAAGCTTCGACATCTCAACACCTTGAGCGTCTTGACACTAAGTTCGACTCGGTGTTTCATGGCATTGACTCTCTCAAATCTATGTTTCGTGATCGCTTTGGGCATTGAGTTGGTTGACGTTGCTCTTAATGGTTTAATGTTGTTTGGTCGTGTGTCTTGTATGATTTGTTTTCCACTTTGGTTGTGTGGTGTAGCGTTTGCGTTTGATGTATTTTGAACCTTTCATTACTTAATGCATGTTTTGTTTCTCCTTCATTGTTTGTTTTGGCAAATGGATGTGCTTTAGTTGTTGGATTTTTTTAGTTTTTTGATTATGCCAAAGGGGGAGAGTAATACTACTCATACATGTCTATTGGGTTTACAAATGTCATATAGCTAGGGGGAGCTATAAGATAGGGGGAGCATTGAGTAGAATTCATTGAAATAACATGTATTTAATTTGATAAGTTGTCATCATCAAAAAAGGGGAGATTGTTGGCTTTTTGGCTAATGATTGCTTATCCGTTTTGATGATTAATCAACATATAACTTAAACACATGTAATTCGTTCATATCACTCTTGCACAATACACATATATCGTTTTGTACTAACATTTCAGGTGACAAGTTTAACGAGATATGAAGTTGAAGAGTAGATAGGTTTACATTATTGTCATTAGGATTTAAATGTAACTTGAGCACTTAAATCTTGATGCATTGCATATCATGACTCTTTAGGATTCCATAGAAGTAGAACTAAACCTTCTAATTCCATACAAAACTTCTTTAGAAATCAATCAAACCATATCCAGGATTTCTGCACTTAACCAGTCGACCGGTCGACCATCTGGTTCGACCGTTCAATCAAAAAACTGTTTTCTGAACCTTTTCGGTCGACCGAACTGTGTTCTGGTTCGACCGTTTCATTATAGTAACTTAAGGTTTTTGGTCGACCGATCAACTATTCATACATGCTGGAAGACACGTGCCTTAGTGCAAACCGGTCGACCGAAAGTCCTTTTCTGTTCGACCGTTTGATTTCTATTTTTGTCTTCTTTTGTGACCGTTATACTTGTCGTATTATACAACGGTCGTATACACATACTTTCACTTACCCTCAAATACATAGCTTACCGGTCGAACAATTCGTATTTACCGGTCGACTGTTTGTCCATTGATCTTTCGTATCACGCTTCCTGCTATCGGTCGATACCACCTTGGTTCGACCGAACACACTTTGTCTCTACCGAACATTTTACATCGGTCGACCGTGTCCTATTTTGGTTCGACCGGTGCACTTAAGTTCCATCCCAGTTAGTTCGACTGTTCCTAGTTTGTCTGACCGTTTGACTACTATTCACGTTACCGGTCGACCGTTTCTTTCTTACCGGTCGACCGAACATTGACAGAATTGCTTGCCGAATTTCTAGTTTGTGTATCTTACACAAAACCCAATCAAATCATTCTCAAACGGCTAGAATACTTAAGAGGCTTATATATAGAGCTTAGATTATCTTTTCCAAGAAAAAAATCCAATCTCTAAGCTCTTATTGTGCTAAAACCTTCCAAGTGCTCTTACTCTCTTTATTGCTCTCAACCACTCTCTTGATCAATCATTAAATTGCATTCATCATCAAATTCAAGTGCTCAAGAGTAGGTTACACAAAGTCTACTACAAAGGAGTTGTACAAGCTTCCGGAGTGAAGCTCTTCTCGGGTTGTGAGAAGGAGGTCCAAGCTTGGTGAGGGTGTTCGCAAGTTTGAATTGTAAATGCTCGATCTTTGCCCGGAAAGAAGATCAAATTAGTGAAGATCACGAAGTTGCTCAAGGAAGAGCAATTCGTAAGAGAGGACTAGGATCCGGTGCTTGGATCCAAACCTCTATACATCCGGTGTTTGGTTTGCCTTTTCATCTCACTATTTTCATTGGTTATCTTGTTATTGCACAAATAGTTAGTAGTAAGTAATTAGTCTATAAACCCCCCCTTAAGACTAATATTTAGGGCAATTAGATCCTACAAAGAGTTCTATTTATAGCCATAGAAAAAGGTAATCCGGGACAATCTCCCGGTATGGGACTAAACCAATACCAAATATAGACTAAATACGCTCTAATACACAACCCACAAAAATATCCACGGATCCGGAGCAATCCGGACCGCCAATTAGCGGTCTACAAGCTACGGATCGGTCGAGGCTTTCGTCTAGGCTTTTCATAATGGTATTGTATGTCTTTGATGCATTTACTAGACCTGTTGGAGCTCCAACCTGAATAGAATTGCCAAAATACTCCCCATGATGGTGTGAAGTATTCTTGTTCGCTCATTGGTCCTTCGATCTTACGTTCAAGTCCTTCGATCTTGCATCTTAGTCCTCGAGTCTCTCAACTCAGTCATTTTTCATGCTTTTAGGTTCTTTTATGCCTCTTCTCTACAAACCTATTTATTTCTGAAATTCAATCATAAAACTCGTCACGTATCATTGTTTAGGTGAAAGATAATGGATATAAGATACAAATATAAGCATGAAATGATGTCAATCAGGAATCAAGATATATAGAGATAGATCCCGTAGACTCATTGGCCTAAGTCAACGTACATACATTGACATGGTCTTGGAAAGGTTCAACATGAACAACTCCAAAAAGGGCAATGTGCCAATGAGTATGAGTGTGCAACTCAAGAAGTCTCAACGTGCTGAATCACGTAAACACTTGGAGTACATGAAAGATATCCCTTATATACTTCAGGAATATGATCAATCATGTACGCGATGACTTGCACAAAACCCGATGTCTCGTATGCTCTAAGTGTGACAAGTCGTCACCAATCCAACGCAGGTCCTGAGCATTGGACTGCGGTCAAGAGTATTCTAAGGTACTTTAACCAGACCAAAGATAAGTTCCTTGTTTATGGAGGACAAATGGAGTTAATAGCCGAGGGCTATTCGGATGCGAGTTTCATGAGTGATCCCGATGATAGAAGGTCGCAATCAGGATATGTCTTCCTTCTGAATGGTGGAACTGTGAGTTGGCGTATTTGGAAGAAAATCACTATGACCGACTCAACCACCGCTTCCGAAGTAATGGTTGTCGTTGAAGCGAGCAAGAAAGGAGTGTGGATTAAGAAGTTCCTTGAAGAGCTTGGAGTAGTTCCATCGTGCGAGGGACCAATAGAGCTATTTTGCGATAATAGTGCATCTATCTCGCAAATCAAGGATCCCAAATCACACCACAAAGTGAAGTACATGGATTGTAAGTACTTTGTCACACGTGACTTTATCGACGAGGGCAAAATAAATCTGTTATGGGTGGACAGAAACAACAACACAGCTGATCCATTCATCAAATTTTTATCCCAAGCCAAGGGCGAAATGCATTTCGAGTCCATAGGTCTGAGGAACCATGTGGATTAGCTTGATGAGTGATTAGAGAGGGTTACCCTAGTTATTATTGTTTTATACATTGAGAATGTATGTAAGAGAAAACTTTGATAACAAGTGGGAGATTGAAAGGAATGTGTTCTAAAAGTTTTACTTTTATATGTCAATTATTATGAATTGGATGTGCAAACATCTTGTTCCTTGATTATGGTATTCATCTTTTGGAAGTGTTAAGGAAAAGGCGATTGGTCCTTAACCGTAGAGCTCTAAAAGATAATGGTTTACATAAATCAAAAGTTATTCACAATCATGGTAATTAACATGAAACATTAATCACCGAGATAAGATTGTCGTGTTGGTCATCGATTGTTGTAGCTCTACAAATAATTGACGACACGAGTATATAAAAGAGGAAAAGTTTACTTTTATATATTGAATAGACCTAACAAGTAAAACATTATTGAATTGTGTTTTGTGTCATTAATGTTTTACTGTGTCTTGGATCCTAAGATATGAGACTTATGTCTTTTCACTCAAGAAGTGCTTGATTTGATTATTGTCAAAAGTTATCAATGAGTATAGTGATAAAGGCAATAGTTGGTTGAACATGACTTGTGCTGGAAAAGATAGCTAGTCAAACAATTATCGTTGCCCCTCTTAATTGAGTGATGATATTAGTGGCCCATTGATAAAGCAAAATTATAATGTGCACAATGTAACTTGAGTTAAGTTACATAGTTATAATTAGCTTAAAGAGATCAAGAAATGAATATAATACAAAGGTGACACATTTCTACTTTGTATATATTCTTAATATCATGAGGCAAGGGACGGACACAAGTGGTGCACTTACATCACTAAATGGATCGTGTTTTGGTCCGGGTGGAACAAAGACATCTATGCTAATTGGGTAACTATACGTTGTAGCTAGATACCGCTTATAATTTGAGATATTAATTGTTTAATATCGCTGCCAATTTAGCTTTGATCCTCCTATAGGTCACAACACAAAACTGGGAAACAAGAGGCTTGATTTTAAGTTCATATGATGTGTCGGGTTTCATGTGAAAATAGGACAAATGTGGTGAATGAATAAAATCAATATGTCATGAGAATTGATATAATTAGAATCATAATAAATTCATATGAGGTGTATATATTATGGGGTGTAATAATTTAATATTACATAGGATAATATATTACATAAGATGTGAATTTGCTAAAAACCCCAAAAGATAAAATTTTGTTGGAAATAAATCCAAAATTTGACAAAGGCAAAATCGCGGTCAAACACGGTGAACCGTTCACGGTTCGGTGGACCGGGGTATCTTCAGATCAATTAACCGAATGGGGAACGGGTAAGCACAATTGGTTGACCGAAATTGTCTAGAGTGCCTGGACAATCGGGTTCGGTTAACCGAGTGTGAACGGTCAACCGAGAAAAAATATTTTCGGTAGACCTAAGGTGACATGGTCATCTGGACTATACTCCAGGAGAAATTTTGGTGAGTCAACGGTCGACCAAAGAGAAGACGTGGTTCGTTTGAATTTTTCCAGAGAATTTTTCTCATGAAGAATCGGTCGACCGTCTATCTCACGGTTCACCGAACACGTGTTATAAACGAACAGTTCGGTTGACCGAATAATTCGCGGTCGACCGAACAATGTGATTTCTGCCTGAATTATTAAGAGATTAATAGATCATGGATGGATTAATTCCAGATTTAATTAAAATATTTTTAGGATGCTTATGTGGAAATTAGATATTAGTTTTAGGAGAGAATAAGCAAGAGATCATGACTAAAGAATAGTTCGTGATGATGATGTTTTGGGAGCCTATAAAAGGACTTCTCATCCTATTTGTTTATGTGAATGAAAAAATTCTTTCTCTCATTAATTTCTCCCTTAATCACAACGAAAATCTCTTAGTAATTTAAGTTTTGGAGATAGAAAACCTCAGGAGCTTAAAGATGAGTTATTAGCTAGATTCTAAGCCTAATTAGAGATTGATTGACTAGCTCCTTTCTCTCTAATCTTGTGTAGAGTTTGGTGAACACTTTGAGGCGAATCGGCGGGCGATTCAACGGGCAACACGACTCCGGATCTTCGAAAGGTTTTAGAGAACCTTTGGGTATGATTCTCTCTTTGTTATTTATTTTAATATATGTAGGATTGCATGATATTAGAATAAACACAAAGTAATGTACATAAAATTATTGAAAGTATGAAATCGAACTTGTATGTTGTATTAATTGTTTTTAAATATATACATACATGGGACACAAAATCCTACACTTCTTCGCGGAGGAGATGATGAATCATGCCAACGATCTCCTCTTCGACTGGGCCCCATAAATCGTTGGCTTTACCTCTCATTCATCTGATTCAAACAACCTTCCAACGAATGATCAAAACACATCCGTTCGATGAACTTAAGTAAAACACTCCTGGCCGTTCGATGCTACCGATCTGGATGGGGAATTCGGTTTGCAGATCCGACCCGATAACTGGGTGGTTATTTCAGTTGCTGCTAACAACTCCTCCCCCTTAGGATTCACCTTGGCCTCAAAGTTAATGCCAGGAAATTGAGCCCAAATTTCTTCAGAGTCCTCCCATGTTGGGTCCTCAGGTGATTCCCCAAGCCACTACACCAACACCTGTACACCATCTCGGTTGCCCTTCTAGAAGATTCTCCTCCCCAACACTACTACATGGCTTGCATCCTTTACTTCCACAGCTAGCAACTCAAGTTGCTGCATTAGCACTTCCCTATGTTTTTTCTTCAGAAGAGACACGTGAAATACATCATGAATCTTAGATCCTGGGGGCAAGGAAAGCTTATAGGCAACAACTCCAATGTACTTTTCCACATGGTAAGGGCAATAATACTTTACTCCCAGCTTTTGGGAGGATTTGTTTTTAAGAGTTTTCTGTCTGTAGGGTTGTAGCTTTAAAAACACTCAGTCACCAACTTGATACTCCTCTCTTCTCTTCTTATCTGCCTAGTTCTTCTCTTCTTATCTGCCACGTCAATTTGAGCTATAACCAACTCAACAGAAAACGGCTAAAACTACTTCTTCACGTAGGAGATGACGAACAATGCCAACGATCTCCCCTTCGACTGGGCTCCAAAAGCTTTTGGCTTTAGCTCTCATATGTCCGATTCAAACAACCTTCCAACAAATGATTAAAACACATCCGTTTGATGAACTTAAGTAAAACACTCCTGACCGTCTGATGCTACCGATCTGGATGGGGAATCTAGTTCGCGGATCCAACCCAATAACTGAGTGGTTATTTCAGTTGTTGCTAACATGCCACAACTTTGCCATCATACCCTTTGCGTGGTTCCTCTCAAAATTAATACCCTTATTCTTCAAAAGCTTGATGGAATCGAGCACATCAGGTTGTGTGTTGGGGTTGAACTCATGGAAGTTGAATTGCCACACGAATGTACTTTATTGGTTGTCGCCTGGTAGTTCTTCGTCAATGTTAGACAAACACATACCAAATTGGACCAACACGACACATGATTCCTTGGTTGTCGCCCAATAGTTCTCGGTCAATGTTGGACAGACAAATACCCAAATGGATAAACATCATACAATCGACATTGACTTTTATGTCATAATAAGGTTGCAGAATAGATTGCTGGCAATATTGAACAAGCGCTTGATAGATTACACCTGGGAACTCCATATCAATTGAATTAAATGGATATCTACGCGAGGCCGACTTAATTAACTTGATTTCATATGCCAAGTTATGTTAAAAACATTTGGATTCGAACGCGAGACATTAGAATACTTGAAAGAACTAAACACAACTAGGAGTTGTAGGAGTGGAAGAAAAAATAATGGAGCATGATGATTTGATTATTAGTCTTTATTTATAAATATTAATATATTATGGAGGAAAATAACATTATTGGGGAGTCAAAAAATCATTATTGGGTAGGTATCGACCACAGTTGTGTGGGAAAAATGGGTTGGGCGGAAATAGTTTCTTAAGTTTAAAGGTTTTCAGAGTCGTTTCTCTGTCTTGGTCAATCAGAGATGTTGTGCCCTCTGTACGGGTGCAAACAGGCCAAGCAGTGTGTGTTTGAATTTGGCTCGTTTATTAAATGAGGAGCTCGAGCTTGGCTCGTTTATTTAACAAGCATAATTAATCTCGTGTTTGAACTTGGTTCGTTTATTAATGAGCCAAGCTTGAGCTTTGCTTATTCCCTCGTTTTCTTGTTTATTGTTTTTCTCATCAAACCATTTGACCTATTTAGCTACCAAAGATTTAAATAAAACTTAAATAACTTGTTATGCAATATAAAAATAAAAAATAAAAAAATATAATTAGTATTTAGTGTATTATATTGGTATAGTACTATGTATACTATGGATAATACTTGTGGAGTACATATATATATTATTCAAAAGTTAAATGAGAAAATGGGTCGAGTTCGAGCTAAGCGAGCCAAGCTCAGACTTTGCCCGTTTAATAAATGAGCTTAAAATTGTGTTTGAACTTGGCATGTTTACTTGACGAGTCAAACTTGAGTGAGCTAACAGGTTCAAGCAAATTTTGACTACTCTAGGCCTCTGAGATTGAGATTCGGGTGAGTTCGGGTTGTGGGGTATGTCCTCCCCTCCCAGCTAGTCATTCTAATGCTCTTAATACTTTGTGAGCTTAGAAGGAGGTGTTTGCTGGTCATCATCCATTTTAACTGTGGGAAAACGTTGAGGCTAGGCACAAGGTGACTAGGTTGGTGGTGTGGAGTCATGGGGCTTTGAGACGAGCTCGGTAATGCTAAAGTGTTAGTGAGGTGAGGCCGCCCCTTGTTCGATGGGGGTGGGTAGAGTGCTTCCTTCACCACCTTAATTTTTCCATCTTGCTCATCCAATGCATGTGTAGTTATTATTGTTTATATATTGAGAACGTATGTGAAAGAAAACTTTGATAACAAGTGGGAGATTGAAAGGAATGTATTCTAAAAGTTTTACTTTTATATGTCAATTATTATGAATTGGGTGTGCAAACATTTTGTTCATTGATTATGGTATTCGTCTGTTGGAAGTGTTAAGGTAGAGGTGTTTGGTCCTTAACCGTAGAACTCTAAAAGATAATGGTTTACATAAATCAAAAGTTATTCATAATCATGGTAATTAACATGGAACATTAATTACCGAGATAAGATTGTCGTGTTGGTCATCGATTGTTGTAGCTCTACAAATAATTGACGACACAAGTATATGAAAGAGGAAAATGGTTACTTTTATATATTGAATATACCTAACATTATATGTAACCTAACAAGTAAAACATTATGGAATTGTGTTTCGTGTCATTAATGTTTTACTGTGTCTTGGGTCCTAACATATGAGACTTATATCATTTCACTCAAGAAGTGTTTGATTTGATTATTGTAAAAAACTATCAATGAGTAATAGTGATAAAAGCGATAGTTGGTTGAACATGACTTATGTTGGAAAAGATAGCTAGTCAAACGATTATCATTGTCCCTCTTCATTGAGTGATGATATTAGTTGGCCATTGATAAAGAAAAATTATAATGTGCACGATGTAACTTGAGTTAAGTTATATAGTTATAAGTAGCATCAAGAGATCAAGAAATGAATATAATACAAAGGTGACACATTTCTACTTTGTATATGTTCTTAATATCATGAGGCAAGGGACAGACACAAGTGGTGCACTTAGATCACTAAATGGATTGTGTTTAGTTCGAGTGGAACAAAGACATGTACGCTAATTGGGTAACTATAATGTGTAGCTAGATACCGTTTATAGTTTGAGATATTAAGTGTTTAATATGGCTGCCAATTTGGCTTAGATCCTCCTATAGGTCACACCACAAAACTGGGAAACAAGAAGGTTGATTTTGAGTTCATGTGATGTGTCGGGTTTCATGTGAAGAGGGACACATATGGTGAATCAATAAAATTAATATGTCATGAGAATTGATATAATTAGAATTATGGATAAATTCATATGAGGTGTATATATTATGGTGTGTAATAATTTAATATTACATAGGATAATATATTACATAAGATATGAATTTTGTAAAACACCAAAAGATCAAATTTTGTTGGATATAATTCCTAAATTTGAGAAAGGCAAAATCGGGGTCAGCACGGTAAACCGTTTAGGTTTCGGTCGATCGAGGAGTCTTCAGTATGGTCAACCGAACGAGGAACGGATAACGCATTTGGTTGACTGAAATTGTCTGGAGTGCCTGGACAATTGGGATCGGTCGACCGAGAGAAAATATCCAGAAGCTATCTTGGGATATTTTCGGTACACCGAACGTGACACAGCTATCCGAAGAAAATTGCCAGGAGAAATTTTGGTGGGTCAACGGTCGACCGCCTAGCTCACGGTCATCCGAACATTTGTTAAAACCGAATGACTCGGTTGACCGAGAAGAATTCTCGGTGAACCGAACAACGCATTGTTTGCCTGACTTATTAAGAGAATAATTAGATCATGGGTTGGATTAATTCCAGATTTAATTAAATGTTTTTAGGATGCTTTGGGTTAATTTTAGGAGAGAAAAAGCAAGTGATCATGACTAGAGAATAATTCTTGATATATATGTTTTTGGAGCCTATAAAAGGACTCATCATCCTACTTGTTTTATTACATGCAATATAATTCTCTCTCTCTAATCCCTTCCTTAATCACCACGAAAATCTCTTAATAGTTTGAAGTTTTGGAGATAGAAATCTCAGGAGCTTAAAGAGGGGTTATTAGTTAGATTCTAAGCTTAATTAGAGATTGATTGGCTAGCTCATTTCTCTCTAATCTTGTTTAGAGTTTGGTGAACACTTGGAGGCGAATCGGCGGGCGATTCGACGAGTAACGAAGCACTGAATCTTCCGAAAGGTTTAAAGAACATTTGGGTATGATCCTCTCTCTTTTGTTTATTTTAATATGGGTAGTAATGCATAATATTAGAATAAACATATACATGTATATAAAATCAATGAAAATATGAAATCGATCTTGTATGTTTGTATTAATTTTTTTAAATATACACATACATTGGGACACAAAATCCTACAATGTATTCATTACATGATCATGACCATACCCCTCAAGTTCATTTTTCTAACAGACAAAGATATTTAGATGCATATACTTGGCACTGCAGACTTAGACATCCAAACCCTAAAACTCTGAAGTTCTTGCATACAAATGGATGTATAAACTTTACTTCTGTATCTATTAACTCTAATTTTGTTTGTAGTGGTTGTCATCTAGGTAAATCTAGCACACTACTTTTCTTTAATTTAGATCACATGTCCACTAAACCATTTGAGAAGGTGCACTGTGAGTTATGGGGACCTGCTCCCATCCTAAACAGAAACCATTTCAGATTTTATGTTGTCTTTGTTGATGATCATAGTAGATTCACATGGATGTTTTCTCTCAAAGTTAAATCTGATTTCGTTTAATATTTTATAGCTTTTGAAAACTTTATAACTAGACAGTTTGATACTGCTATTAAAAAATTTCCAATGTGATGGTGGTGGTGAATACATGTCTTCTAAATTTCATACACATGTTAAGAATAATTGAATTCACTTGCAAATGTCTTGCCCTCACACCCCAGAGCAAAATGGGGTTGTTGAGTGCACACATAAACTTATCACCAACATGGGACTCACTCTTATGTTTGATAGGGGAGCTCCCAAATGCTTTTGGGTGGAAGCCTTTAACACTTTTTTTGTTGAATATGATTCCTGATAAAAATGGTGTTGTTCCCTATATTATTTTATATAATAGAAAACCTTATTTGACTTGCTTAACTGTTTTTTGTTGCAGATGCTTTCCTTACCTTAAAAATTATGCTCCTGATAAACTGTCTCCTAAATCTGTTCCTTGTGTTTTCCTAGGATATAGTATTAGACATAAAGGTTATATATGTTTCAATCCTTCTTCAAATAAAATCTATATGTGTAGACATGTTATTTTGATGAATCCTTGTTTCCCTAAAAAAATCCTGCTACATTGTTTACAAAATTGGATTCTGAATCCTCATTTACTACCTTTTCTGACTGGCTTTGTGAAAGTGATTGTTCTACCACCAACAATAATGGTAATGGAAGGGATGAGACACCCCCTATGGGTATAACTCCAACTTCCATACCGACATTAGTCCCCGATAATACTCTTAAGTATCATGTTGTAAGCTCTTGTATACTTCCAGTCTCACAACATTTGATCAATCAAACTCAATGTAATCGTAATGATGAAAATACATATGAAAATCAGTCTACTCCCCAAGTAAGGTTAGGCAATGATGACAACTCTGAGCCTTAGGTAGGTTAAATTAATGAGGTCTCGTCTGAGCCTCTTGATGTTGCATCAAGTCCTTGTGCTTCTCAAGCACCTCTGAACCTTGTTCCTGAATCTTATTGTAATTTTGATGTTCATGTTTATCCTATTTCTCCTGAATTTGATTGTAGTGCAACTCATACCTCCGAGCATGTAGGAGATGAAGCTCGTAATATTGTTAATTCTACTGTTATTAATACCCATAACATGATTACTAGAAGTAAAGATGGAATAACTAAACCAAATTCTAAATATGCTCTCTTTCATCATATTGTTCTTCTTCCTGAAGAACCTGATTGTCTTTCTGCTGCATTAAAACATGATGGTTGGAAGTTGGCTATGGAAGAAGAAATAAATGCTTTGAATGAAAATAAAACATGGATTATTGTTCTTAAACAAAAACATATGCATATTATAGGTTGTAAATGGGTTTATAGAACTAAGCTTCATCCTGATGGATCCCTCGATCGTTTGAAAGCTAGACTTGTTGCTAAAGGTTATAAACAAATAGAAGGAATAGATTTTCTTGAAACTTTTTCTCATGTTGTGAAAGATGCCACTATAAGACTTGAACTTAGCATTGCTACTATGAACAACTACGTCATTAAACAACTGGGTGTAAAGAATGTCTTTTTGCATGACACTATTGATGAAGAAGTTTATATGTCACAAGTTCCTGGATTTGAAGATTCTCATCATCCTACCTACGTCTGCAAGCTTCAAAAAGCTCTTTATGGGCTGAAGCAGTCACCTAGAGTTTGGTTTGATCGTTTTAGTTCCTTTCTTATTTCAAATGGTTTTAAATGTAATCATACTGATAGCTCTTTATTTGTTAATATCACTAGTACATGGCCTATATGTCTCCTTATTTATGTTGATGATATCATATTAACTGGAGCAAACTCATCTGATCTAAATTCCTTAATTAATGCTCTTACAAAAGAGTTTCACATGAAGGACTTAGGTGATTTGCATCATTTTTTAGGTTTTGAAGTCCATTAGTCTTCTTCAGGACTTTTTCTCACTCAACAACATTATGTTGCTGCTAATTAATTTCTTGGAAGTCTAAGAAACAACCTACTATTGCAAGATCTAGTGGAGATGTTGAGGATAGAGCTATGGTTGTTGCTACCACTGAACTGACTTGGCTTACTTATCTTTTGCACGATCTTGAAATTCCTTTATTAACTAAACATGTTTTATATTGTGATAATCTAAATGCCTTACCTATGTCTATAAATCCAATGTTTCATGCTATGACAAAGCACATCAAATTGGACTACCACTTTGTCCGTGAACGGGTAGCTCTCAACTTGCTTCAAACCAAATTTGTGCCATCCTCCAGCCAGCTTGCTGATATCTTCACCAAGCCTCTTCCTAAAGACCCATTTGTTGTTCTTAAAGGCAAACTTGGCCCTTATCCTGGGAAAAGTCTGAAGGGGACTACAAGAATCAAAGAATTGGATAATGGAAATCAAGATAAAGGTGGCTAAGGAATGACAATGATGATATGACACCTAAATCTAAGATTGGGATGTGCCAATTGATTCAATGTGGTGCACTATGTGTGTGTCGTGAGTTAATTAGGTCCACCCAGCAGATTGAGCCTAAAATCTGAGCAAATTTGGATTCTGGTCCATGATTAGGTCCATGTATTGAGTCTAATTGTATTGAGATGTGTAATGATGATTTAATTTGTAGAATCAGGTTAATCAGATCTGATTAAAGAGAAGCTTGAGGAGCAAGCTTACCAACTTGTATGAATAGAACCTAAACCCTAATGAAACTACTTTTTCCGCCGCACTCTTTGTTCTTCATCTTCTTCACCTCTCGTCAAACCCTAGTTTGGTCGATTAGAAACCGCTTGTCTCCCAATCGTCCTTGAACCACCTCGTTTTTGGTTTCTTGTAGTGCTGCGTCGGCCACCGACTGTCGTGTCATGCCGACATGGCACGACAACCGATATCCCCGGCACAAACCGTGCCAGATCCGGGATGGGTCCGGGGGTGGTTGGGTCAGTTTTTGATTTTTGGTTGTTTTTTTTAATTTAAAGTAAGTATACAACCACAATTGAATTAAAAAAAACACAATCCCTACCAAAGTAAACAATTTATTTATTAATAATTGTTGACTCAATTAGAGAAACAATATATTTATTACAAATAAAAAAATTCCCAAATGCTAGCTAAATAAGAGTAATGAAAAAAAAACCTAAGTGGTATTAGGAAAAAAATTACTCTTTTAACAGATCGGTTTAACAACTTTGTCTTCAATCTTCGTCGTGTTGATGTCGTGAATAGTCATGTTCAGCATACAATGTCGATCCAATCCTTTAGACATACGCTCATCTCGATTGACTTGTCGGACAAACTTTGTCTCTAGTCGGATAAACTTTGTCTTTTGTCTGACAAGATCCGTTTATCTGCACTAAAAGCAGCCTCTGATGCCACAGTTGACGTCGGAGGACATAATAAATTTTACGCCATCAAAGACACTAGTGGAAACTTACTTGAGTTTTTTCTCCACCAGCCTAAAACGTCAACATATTTTAACTCAGTCATACTTAAGTAAAGTTCAGTGTTTAAATATGCAATAAATTCATTTTGGGTGTCGGTTTGCACTAATTTTGTCATCTTTTGACTTAACCAATTCCATTGGGTCATCATCTGGTTCCACTGCCATTGGAGGTGGTTGTGATGATGAACTAGTAACATTTGAACCCATTTGATTTACATTATATAGTCTTTCATCTTCTTCAAAATATTTGATTAACAAAGACCTACAACTATCAACATGATTTGGGAAATTTTCGTAATTCATATTTTCAAAATTTTGTTCTAATAAAACTTGTAAACCGGTAATCTTAAATCTAGGATCCATAATGAAAGCTAAACAAAAACTAAATGGAGGAGAATTTCAATATTTATTAAACTTAGCCAACATTACATATAAAATTTCAACAAAACCAGCATTGTGCCTATATTTCTCAAATACTCTATTAATTGGAAGTAATTCATAGATAAATATGTTAGAGGTGAGGTAATATTGTCCACTTAATCTATTCGTGAATGTGACAAAAAGTTTTAAAAAATCATGCATAATTTGACAATTATTCCAATCTAAATCGGTTAACACTTTTTCATTTTGTTTTTCATTATAAAAGGTTGAAATTGCAAGATGATAAGGAAAAGACAGCATTTTAACATTTCATATGTAGAATTCCATCTATGATGGATATTTAATTTAAACTTTCTACGTTTAATTTCATTATATGCACAACATTCTCTAAATTTCTGATATCTAGATATATTACTACAACCTACATAAGCAATTGCATTCCTAACAGTTTCTAAGTAAGGTTTAATTATGCGAAGTCCATCTTGTACTACTAAGTTCGAAGTATGATAAACACATCTAATATGAAAAAGTAAACCATCTACATGTGGATGACAATAATTAATAAATATTTGTATTGCATAACTATTATTAGTAGTATTATCAAATGCAATTACACAAATTTATTTTCAAGATTATTAACTACGATGACATCTTTAATGTGATCAAATATAACCTTGGTAGTGTGTTGATGCAAAATAGGTAAAACAGAAATGCTTTTTTTATTTAAACAACATAAATCATCTAGATAATGAGAAGTTGCGCAACAGTAATGATAATTATTTGGACTGGTCCAAACATCACTAGTTTATGCTATCTTATTGTTCAAAGATGAAAAATAAGTAATCTTGATTTCTCTTCGTTTACTGAATTTATCAAATGCAATATTTTTAAGTGTTTTCTAGAAAATTGTTGAAATTGAGGATTACGGTAGAGAATTGCTTCCCTAAGGCTTTTTGATTCACATATGCTAAATGGTAGTTTATCTCTAATTATGAAATCAAAAATTATCTTTCTACCTTTAATTGGACAATATCTTCTGAAATTTAATGTTTCACTAGCTTTGTCTAAAACCGATTGACATGAATCCACTACTGATGCTACATTATTCTTAACTTTACATGAAAGTGCATGTCTACCTAGATGACTGGTTCCTCTACTTGACTTAACTGAATATGCCTTACCACAATGTCTACAAGTAGAGGGATTAACAGAAGAAGAAGTGGTGAGTTATCATTATCTTCAGAATCAGATGATAAAACCATGAATTTTTACTAAATATGCACATACAAAGTGAATTTTTTTCCATAAATGAGTAAATCATGATTTTGGTTAATTAACTAAAATTAACTACTAAGAAATATTAGAAAAACCTGAGAAATGAAGAGCGGAGAAGTCGCGAAATCGACGATCAGCGGTCCGCTTATAGCTTTAGGCATCACGTTTTAGCTCAACCTCGATCCGTCTCCACCAAAATTAAAGCAATTAGAGAAAGATTAGAGAAGATTTGTATGATTTGAAAAGATTTGTGTGGAGAGAATGAAAAAGTTTAGGAGGTTTATATAGGATAGAGGGAGGATAGTTTAGGATTTAAAAAATAATATCAACGGCTCTCGTGACCCTTGGAGTACAGTATCGTACCGGCATTGTCCGGTTTCCAAGTCTAGATAATTGTGTTCACAGTAGTAGAAGGAACCTGCAGTTTATCCCAGGACGTGTGACATGCCAAGTACACAGTACCACCGTGGTATGGTTTAAGTATCAAAATTCAAAACAACCAATCCTTTTTTGGAAGGGTGAAATATGTTGTTAGATGATTAGATCCTTTCGCAATTAAATAAAAAACCCCACCTCCCGCACCAGATCGTGAAGTCTGGTGTGGAATATGGGGAGACGTCACCCTCACTTTTTGTTTTTTTGTAGTTGGTTCACTTAGATTTTATTAAAAATACATTTGTAAGAGTGAGAATATGTCGTCTACTTTTTTGGAGGTACCTATCTTAGAAATAAACAATAATAATTTATAAAAACAATCATCGAAAATTTTATAATTTCATGTTCTACCGATCAACAACTATATTGCTATATAAATATTGTAAATTGGAAATAATAATTTTCCAGTGATTAACTTTAAGTGAATTTTTTTCAATAAGTTTGAATTATCAAATCACTATTATCCTTTTGTAATTAGTAAATTAATTAGTTTACCCAAGTTAGTCCAACAATGTTTTTGAAAAAATAAAAATAATAAAAAATATATCAAAATATATTAATAATTCATATACAAAAGAGATAAATGATGATATATTTATTTATTTGTAAAATGTAAGAAATGAATAAGAGGGAAAACAACAATTGATTGCAGGTTATGAATTTTTTTATTAAGATAATGGTTGAAAATATGAAAGAGAAAGATTGTTGAAAAATATTACGAAGTCGAAAAATTGACATTACAGAAAAAGGAAAAAAATTAGAATAATTTTTTTGCAAAAAAATGACATTACAGAAAAAGAAACAAAACTAGAATAATCTTTTTGTAAAGATCGGTGCTCTTACCTCGATATTTATCGTAACATCTTGATACATGGTACACCAGCTGACACGTGGATTCTTTTTTTACAAGAAAAAGCAAGTTGTTAGGGATGGATGTGGGATGGGATACATTGGGTGACGAGAGTTTATTAATTTTGTGTTGTAGATTAATTTTGTCTTGTAGTGAATAAAATAAAAATTTGTTAAAAGAAACAGTTCGCTGTCAACTTTAGTTCTCCGATAACTCGACTCGAAAATCGTTGGACACTAGTTTGAAAAATGAAAGATCTTGATGAAAAACTAAAAAAACTTTAAATTTGGTTCGGTAAATGAGTCGCTCGAACTCGAAAAAAATTAAAGTTCTGCTCGATAGCTCGTTCGAATTTTTTATTGCTCTATTTATAATATTTTTTCGTATTAGGTAATCACATAAGATAATACTTATAGCTCGAAAATTTGCTCGACTCGGCTCGTTTACACCTCTAGTTCAGTCGTTATTTATTTAATTAACAAAGAAGTAGAACAATAAATAAATATACATGTAAATAATAACGTGTACTACTAAAAATGAAAAATATTCGATATTTACAGTCTTCTTAGAAGAAAAGGCACATGTCATTGGGCTCTCTTAGAGCATCAGCTATCATGACCTAGGTCATGCACACTCTCTCTCTTCATTTCTCTCCGTGTCACGTTCTCATGACCAACCTTTTTTCCACTATTCACCAATTTATCATGACCTAGGTCATCACACTCTCTTTCCTCCACATTATTAATTTCTTTATCAACTTTTATTATATTCCAAAATCATTTATATTAACCAAAACATTAATAATCTATTTGGAAAAACCAAAATACCGATAAATATCGTATTTCCAAATTACATATAATTTTTTTTATTTACCATCAATGATTAACAAATAGTAAATATCATTAATATTAGTAAAACAAATATTACATTAAATTAAACAAATGTAAGTTTACATTATCCGAAATGATAAACCAAATACACGACATAAACAAAATAACACACGACATAATCAAATATTAAACGACACAAATCACAAAACACCTACAATACATATTAACAAAACACACGCGTCAATACCGTTAAATCGCTGCCAGATGTTTTCGATTAAACCGGTCCTTAGTACGAGATGATGGGTTTTATCACGAACGTAGTCTTCGTTCACCATGTAACTGGTAATATCAAGAACCCATGCAGTGGAGTAAGTTGTTGGTCCTGGACTTGGTATGTCGTGATCATGCGGCAAACTCAGTTGTATCATAAATCACGGTATCTTCCATATTTTCATGATTAGTTTCGGTTGTTGTTATTTCAGTTTAATTTTTGTTTTGTACTTTAAATTAGTATAATATTTTCTATTTCAGAAAAGTTGGTGTATTTCAGTATAAATTTCGTACTTAAATCCTAACTATTTATAAAAATATAAACCCCTAATTATTATAACAAATACAAATAAATCTTGTATTGTTATTTTATTATTTTTTTAATTTGTTTTTTAAATCTTATTTTCTTAAAATACGTTTTCTAATTGGTTTTTATTTTCCAAATTTTCCAAATTATGTTTTTAATTTTTTCCTCTCAATGCTACTCCCTTTACGCATCATTTGGAGGTCGATTTTGCAAATAATCAAAAAAATAATTAATTTTCTTAAATATAAACAATTATAAAGCGTATTTTAAAAAACATTAAAAATAATAAAAATAATTTAAATTAAACAAAATAAAACCAAAAACATAAACAAAAACATTTAAAAAAACAACCGACCTACCCACGATGAGATCGATGGATGACAGGGTCATCCTCCCTGGTCATGGGGATGACCTGTTGGATTTCTAGTTTAATTGCACATATATATTGTCGAAATTTTTATGCACAATAAGGATCAATTACAATTTTCTATGATTTGTTTCATGCATGCATCGGTTTGTGTCAATAACTAGTTCCAAAACTTTATTAAAACAAACATGGGCTTCGAATTTCATACCTAGAAGTTATCTAAAACTTTTTGATGATCCAGAGACGTTGAGGATGCTTGTCGCTGCGTCGGATGCCCCCGAGTATTCACCAAACTCTAAACAAGATCAGAGAGAGGAGCTAGCCTCTCAATCTCCAATAGGGTTTAGAATCTAACTACTAACCCCTATTTAGTTCCCCTGAGAAGAAGATCTCTGAAAACTAAAACTAAACTCAAGAATTAAGGAAAATTCGTGGAGAATTATGGAGAGAGATGTTTGCACAAGAATATAATGAATTAATTCTATTAGGTAATGAGATAAACTTGTATTTATAAGTTCTCTCCAAATTACCTATTCATGTGCAACCTCTTGCCCATGATTTCATGCAAACTTCCATCTAACCATCCATTATTTGCTAACAAATAATCTCAGCCACGAATTAAATCAGTTATGGACCAATTCCATGCATGATCTAATTAATTCTTAAATTAATTCTGCAGAAACCGTCTGGATCGGTCGACCGTTTAGACCAAGTTTCGGTCGACCGTTCATAACTCGGTCGGCCGTTCGTAACAAAAAATATTTCATCGCAATGTTAGGTCGACCGACCGATATACTTCGATCGACCGAAAACGAACAGACGAAATTCCCTATTACGATCGAGACACATCCGGTCGACCGTGCAACATTTCGGTCGACCATGCAACATTCGGTCGACCGTTTTTGCACAGTACTGCAGACTGGTCAAATTTCGGTTTAACCCCTACAAAATTTGACATTTCAGATTAGTAGTAAGTTCACAACTTATGTCACATATTATCCTATGTAATGATAAATCATTACACCCCATAATATTTACATCACATATGAATTTAATTTAGATTCTAATTATGTTATTAATCACAACATAATTTTAATTTTGCTTGTTCACCACATGTGTCATATTTTCTACATGAAACCCGACACACCTTATGAACTCAAAATCCCCATTTCTTGTTTCTTAGTTTTGTGGTGTGACCTATGGGAGGATCTAAATTAAGTTGATAGTGACATTAAAAGCTTAATATCATAAGCTATAAGCGGTATCTAGCTACACATTATAGCTCCCAATTAGTTAGATGTCTTAATTCCACTCGAACCAAAACCCGATCCATTTAGTGATGGAGTGCACCACTTGTGTCCGTCCCTTGCCTCATGATATTAAGAATACACACAAAGTAGTATTGTGTCATCTTTGTATTAATATTCATTTCTTGATCTCTTCAAGTTAGTTATAAATATGTGACTTAACCCAAATCACATTGTGCACATTATAACTTTGCTTTATCAAGGGGCCCACTAATATCATTACTCAATTAAGAGGGGCAATGATAATCTTTTGACTAACTATTTTCTCCAACAAAAGTCATACTTAACAAACCAATGACTTTACACTACACTTATCGATAGCTCAAGACACTAGTCTAATCAAGCATTTTTTAAGTGATCGGATATAAGTCTCATATCAAAAGACCAAGGACACAGTAAAACATTAATGTCACAGAAAATACAATTATATAATGTTTTACTTATTAGGTCTATTTAGTATACAAAAGTAGTATTTTCCTCTTTTGTGTACCCGTGTTGTCACTCACTTGTAGAGTTACAATGATCTATGACCAACACGACAATCTTAACTCGGTAATTAATGTCACATGTTAATTACCATGATTGCGAATATCTTTTGTTTTATGTAAATCATTATATTTTAGAGCTCTACGGTTAAGGACCAAGAGTCTCTTCCTTAACACTTCTAAAAGACGAATAACATAAACAAGGAACAAAATGATTTCTCATTCAATACATAATAATTGACATTTAAAAGTAAAACTTTTAGAATACATTCCCTTTATGACCGACCATGGGGAGGTCATTTGCGGATGACCTCCCCCACAGTGGATGGTCTTAGAAGATACATGTGATTGACTCTCTACTGCGAGAAAAATGTTTGATATATGCAATTCCTGCATAACAAATCATAATTATTAGATTGCAAAAGATTTTTTTTTGAAAAAAATAAAGTTTGTATTCATCTTTTAGTGTGGATATGAATCATTTCTTTTATCTTCCTGAGTAGACGTTCTAGCATCACGAAATTAGAAAAAAAATAGAAGTTAAAAAAATAATTTAAAAATTAATGTATTTACCTTTGTAGGGGGATTTTTCTTATGACCTTTCTTGAGACAACTTTTCTTTCGACCTTTGCTACATTTTCATTCAGCTTCTTCTTAAGGTTTTGTGATATCGGCATCTCATGCACGCTCGATGAATTCTAGTGCATTGTCTTTTCAACTAGAACATTGAAAATCTTTTGGAAGTAATTTTTGCTTGTATTATTATCTCACATCCTCCATTGCTTTGTCAATATGTTTGAACACGATCAATGATGTCTCCTGAAACTTTGCTGCTTCTGTAAATAGCTTAATAGAAACGTGGCATAAGTTGTTATTGTGTTTTGCTAGAACTACGTCAGGATCAGCTTCGGCGTCACAACCTCGTGAACCTATCTCATAATCATCTTTTACTCTTTTTTTGACCACCTTCTTATGACGTACTTATTTGGTAATTATGTGACTAAAAATACATCGAAATTTTGAAAAATATGTTTGCATAAAATTCCAGCGAACTCAAACCTTTTGCAACTGCATTCGACTATTTTTTTCTGAGCTGTCGTATGTTACTGCAGTATGACTGTACTGCTTTCCGTCCTAGTGACTTCGCATTTTTTTTCACAACTCCGTCCTCTATAACTTTTGCTACATAGTTAACAAAATTCACAAACTCTTCTTCAAATTTTTCAAAAACTTCAGGAGTATACAATTATGCTGCCTGCTTCACAACATTCGAGGGAATAAAAATACTGAATTATTATTCATCGTCGTAAAATTACTTATATCTTCCGTACATAATACCATTTTTCCCTTCTACATTTTCTACTTATGTAACTCTTAATTTCACTCTCCTAACACCATTCTTTCTTCATATTACTCTTATATTCACCAGAAACAATGTCTCGGAGGCCAGAAAAAGAATCAACGGATGCCCAGATTACTCAAATCTGGTAAATTACCTTGTTTATTTTAATTTATTTTTTTATTTTAAAAAAAAATTGGCTGGGGCGTCCGCGGGAGACGCCCGAACGTATGGCGAGGCGTCTGCGGCAGCCGCCTCCCCGAACGTTGGGGCGTCTCCGATAGACGCTCCAAAATTATTATTTTTTAAAATTATTTAAATTGATTATAAATTGTGATAAATTTAAAATAAATTGAATATTATGTTAATAATGAATTAAATTGGTTTAGTAAATCTTTTATTGATTATAAATTGTGATAATTACTAAATAAATCGACTATTAAGTTAATAATTAGTTTAATTATTTTAGTAAGGAATTATTGATTAAAATTTGTGATAATGGCTAAATAAATTGATTATTAAGTTAATAATTAGTTGTGTACGATTTTAGTAAAGTATTATTGATTATAAATTATGGTAATTGCTAAATAAATTAATTATTAAGTTAATAATTACTTTAATTATTTTAGTTAATTCATTAACAAAAATTTATTTTTAAAATTGAATTAATAGTCATCGGGTTACCGTGGAGGAAAAGGGAAATGAATTCCCTTACGCGCGGTACATAGTATAGAAGATGAGTCAGGTCTTCGTCATCTACGTAGACGGGGTATTTCTGCTTGAGTTAGGAGAGAGAGATCTTTTACGTCGTCGTCAGACAACTGGGGATTCTTTCGACGACGAGGATGATTCAGATGAGTTGAGGAGTCACGACGAGAGTGACGATGGGGGCTTGTATGGCTTGGAGCCACAGGAGGAGGTGATACATCAGTACAGTCGAGGACAAGGGCACCATTGTAGTCCTTCGGCTAAGTGGGTCATTAGGAAGGGTCGCGCTGGCCGGTTTGTGACCGGTGATTCGAGTTAGTGCACTGCAGACGCCCGAGCTCAGAAAAAGAAGAGGGGTGAGGACGAGTCTTGGATCGTGACGGATATGATGCCCGGTGGTCCTCTAGATGGTAGCGTCATTCCGAGTTTCGGAGGCCACATCGCCAGACGCATCTGAGATGGCGAGGATCGGAAGATTTTGAAGTGCCATAATCGGCACAGAGCCTGTACGACATTGCAGGATTGGCGCTCAGTGATGACTGATGATTTGACGGCGGCCGTTAGTGATAGTGGATTGGGTCACTTGTCGTACAACATGTTTTGCTGCATTGACATGTCGTTGATTTCGGCTTTCGTAGAGCGGTGGCAGCCTGACACCAACACTTTCCACTTGCCGTTCGGAGAGATGACGATCATGTTGCATGACGTCTTTCAGATTCTGTATATTCCTGTTGAGGGTCTTATAGTTAGTGCGCATGCGCCGACGTCTGAGCTGAAGTTATTTGTATCAGAGTTGCTGGGTGTCAGCCTCGAGGGTCTTGGGCGGGATAGCTCATTTTGGAGTGGCGGTGGTGTTAGTATCGATGTTGTGGACGAGTGTTGCAGACGGGGGCGACCACCACGGACTGAGGATACGGAGATGACTGCTTACATCTTCTTACTGCTAGGTTGTGTCTTGTTTGTCGACAAGAGCGGTTCCAGAGTCAGACCACGCGACCTATTGAAGGCGAGGGAGCCAGATACCATTGGTCAGTACTCATGGGGGCCGGCGATGTTGGCATATCTGTATCGCCAGCTGGGTATATCGAGTCGTGCTGATTGTTCTGGGATTACGGGTTGTCTTACACTGCTGCAGGCTTGGATCTATGAGTATTTTCCTGCTTTCCGCACGCATTGGGAACGGAAGCTTATTTAGTGTGGTCATCCTCGTTAGCGTATGTGGGTTGTCCGGGTCGAGGATAAGAGCGAGGGTCGACTTCTTTCTATTCGTAGACGACTAGATCAGATGACTGCATCACATGTATATAATGTATATATCATTCACGTTTATTTAAATTTCAACTTTATTATTATTAACGTATAAACGTTTAGGTGGAGTGGTTGCCGTATGGTCCTGAGCCTGCTGTAGCTTTGCCGAGGACTACATTTATGGGCGTTATTCATTATAGGGATATCAGAGAGCCTTATTTACCTGATCGCGTGTTACGTCAGTTAGGTTACGTTCAGGTGATCCCGATTGACATCCCGACGCCCGAGTATGAAATACGGTCTGCGATTGCGACAACGTACGACGTCAGGCATAACGTTTCGTTCGTGGAATCGGTTTGGAGGACATTTCCGAGAGTAGGACAACTTCACCTGGACCATCTAAGTCGTAGCTGCAACCCCTCCACTTGTGATGCAGATTATTTACAGTGGTTCGGTAGGTGCTCACATCCACTTATCATACGCGGTATCATTCCGAGACCGGAGAGACCACTGGATAGGACATGTACCGATGTGGTAAGTTTATCTAATTTTATTTGTAATTGTAATGTATATTTTGTTATTATTGTTAATGTACGCTAATTTTTATGTCACATACAGTGGATGAGTAGGGCGATACGGTATACGCAACCGTTCTTGCGACAAAGAGACATGATGCCGATTGAGGATACAAGACTTGCATGTACAGATTGGGATCGCCTCATCGAGGATTGGAACAGCCAGTTGGGCATTTCGGACCATGATTCAGATGCTGAGTTGTAGTTCACTTGCTCTTACTATCGTTTTATTATATGTTGCACTATTACTACATTTGTTGGTATTTGCTTATGCTTATCTGTGTACTCTTATTATTTATTTCTTACGAACATATATTCTACTTATTTCTTCGACTATCGTATTTTTAATATTTATTTCTCACGAACATATCTTCTACTTATTTCTTTAGATATCAAATAATACTTAAATTTAAAATCTGTTAAAAAACAACACGATATTAAGTACAAATACATGATATATTATACATTACAAATGCATTACAAATTACAATCAAAATGTACTACGCAACTGGTTCCAATACGTCATCCTACTTTCGTACGGATCCTCTCATACAACAATACTCTCATCTCCCACAAGGTCGCTATAGGAGGTACTGGGAAATCATCAGCTAATTCCAAACGAATAAAATGACTGTAACTCCCTAAATGAGCAATGACGAACTCTCTGACAGACCTCGTCATGGCAGACATACTCTCCCAAGGTAGCACAGTAAGACACGAGAACAACGAACCATCCATTCCCATTGAGAATGACCGCACACTTGTAAAGATTAGCAATCGGAAACAAGTCGGCTCAAACCTCCATATAATGATCCTCATCACAAGCTCCCCCGCCCCAATCAATTCGTTGACGAGCCTCTACCACATTACCGAAATAGACACTCTCATAAATAGGATGTGCACTTATCTCATTAGAAATCGCACGACGGGCGTACGAACAGTTGTCTTGACACCATGGAAGACATCGCCAACACATCGAAATTCACAGTTGCCATCAGCACGTACGTCATTCCACCTCTCCAGAAATGGTAAAATGATTCCTGGCAGTCAATCAACATATAAGAAGTTATCGACGTCAATCCGTCCGGACACTGTAAGATAGAGAAATAACAATTCATTAAAACAAAAAAATTAGGAAATAATATATTCAACCATATCTAGATTAGTGATATATATTAAATCACAACAAAGATATCGTCATACCAGATCATGTGCTCGTGTTCACGGATGATCGAGACGAATGGGAAGACCAACCACGCCCGCTGCTCCCACTACTGTCAGACCGACCACAACCTCGCTCAGCATACTCGACGCCACTCGGGTCCCGACGTGTCGACTTTCTCCTAGGTCGACCTCGTACGTTAATATTTTCTATGGGTTCTTCATAGTTTGACTGATCGGGGTGTAACTGTTCGTATAAAATACAAGAGACACTACGAATTACTGCAGGGTCGCTCTCCGAAATCTCATCAACGAGCTTCCGAAAATGCTCGACGTCTTGTGCTGACTGATCCACAAACTCTGACATCTGGACTCCTTCTCCAATGACAAGTGTTTTCCAGAATGGATGAATCTGCTCTAAATAAATTCCATCACCTGACGCAAAACACTCGTACATGGTACAAGCACAAGGAATCCTATGTGATGTCAGAAAAGCACACCCGCAGCGATATTCAACTTCATTACTTAAGTCTTGCATTCTCTTCAACTCCTGAGTCAATAACGACAAGAAGTGATGTGAAACTCGGTCATTTATATGCTGAAACAAAGGACCTATGTAGTTTGCTAAAATTTGACGTCTCGAATCTTTAAGAAAGTTCCGAATATTCGTCAGCTGCATTTCAATAGCCGAGTTCACACGGTTGAAAAGAGTGTCGAGAGCGGCAGTCGATGTAGTGATCCACTCTTTCATAGCCGAATGTGCACTTTCCACCCTGCAGTTTGTAGTGTTGCCGAAATGAAGAACTTTATTCGTCCAATCCAACACAAACTTTTCTTTATGCATCAACCACGTGTCTTCCACATACTCCGTCAGTACTGACCAGGACTTGTAAGAATCTTTCAGATTAAGGAATGCTCTATCATAATCCGTCTGTGAATCAGAAAGCATGACTCTCCTCCACTTTCCACTCCTAAAACTCTCTGTAAGCTGCTTGCTCTTGCCGAATACGTGGTATTCATAATTGTACATGTCTTTGTTGGTATGCCAGGTGCAAAGTAAATGAGCAGACTCGGGAAAAACCTCTACCACTGGTCGCATCAGACCCATCTCCCGGTCTGTTATTATTGCAGTCGGGCTAACAATATTCAATAATAGATCTCACAACCTCTCCAACACCCACCGGTAACTAGACTCAGTCTCATCCTTCAAAATAGCATATCCGACGAGGAAATTCATGTTTGTTGGAGTAACCCCAACCATCTCAAACAAAGGCATATTGTACTTGTTCGTCTTATACATCGAATCCATGCAGATTACGAATGGGTATGTACGCAACAACTGAACTGAAGTCGGATGTGCCAAAAATACGTGAGTGAGGACATTAGTTTCTTCATCTGCCACAATCCAATGCAAATACTTATGCTGCACTGCCTGACTGAGAAACTTCTGCGTGGGATTCATGTCTTCAGATTTCATCCTCCTAATGTACTCTTTGAAGTTATAAATGTGTCTTTGATTGAGATTGTCTTCCGGGAATTTCTTCTTTACCGCCAACAAAATGTTATGTGGTCTTGCTTGTGCCTCTGTCATATAACGAACAGTCCGCTGACCTGCCGGTGACCATCTGAATAAACTGCAAGTGCGTGGTTGTGCTGCCCATAGGTGCTACTAGAAACAACGACCCATCCATCACGATCTCGTCGCTCGACCACTTTTACCAAAAAACGACAACTGCAACCTTTTCTTTTTGTGTTCTTTCGTAGTGCAATACTCGTATCACGAGAACTCATTTCATGTTTGCAATCACATCTCAGGTAACAATCCATCCGGTTATTTGCCTTTGGTTTGTATGATGATATAACCAAAAAATAATCTGGCTCCTATTGCAACTTGTTTCGCTCATTTACAAGCTTCCTTGATTGTTGTAAATATTTGTTTACTATCAAAAAACTCACTGTAATCTACTCCATCACCACCGAAATCTTGCAACAGAACCTGAAAAAATATTAATTTAACAGAAAATTAAAAAAAGAGGTGTCTGCGGAACACGCCTCCACGTTAGTGGAGGCGCCTCGCTAAGACGCCCGAGTCGGAAAAAAATCTGCATATGTTACCTCGCCGGATCCAGGTGCTTCGCCAGACATTTTCGTGGTGTTGGTACTAGGAATGTGAGTAAAACTGAGTCAAAAAATCTTGTTTAAAGACACAAGACGAAATGGGTATTAATTGATTTGTTAAGGGTAAAAAGGTAATTTTTGGGGCGATTTAAGTAGTTTTCCGGCTACGAATAGTAGCCCCCTAAAATTATGAGGAAGGCGTGTCTTCATCTGAAAGTCAGCTTCTAGTTCTCTATAGGAAAATGATAAATGGACGCTTGCGTTCGGGACGCGTGCTGACGTGGTCAGTCCAGTCAGCTGCAACAGTCTAGTCATGAAAAGTCAAATGTCTTTTCCTTTCTGAAATTAATTGAATAACATATTTATTTTGTGTCACATACAACTTATACTCTCCCAATGCAACATTACGTTCCCAATGCAACATTTTGTTTCCCTATGCAACATTTATTTTCCCAATGTAACTTTTGATTCCCCCACGAACAAACCCACAACTTAAAATGGACAAACCAACACCTTATTCTGTCCAGAATAAGTTATGTGTACGTCTATAATAAGTTTTGTGTCTTCCCATAATAAGTTCTATGTCTGTCCAGAATACGTTGTGTTTATGTCCATAATAAGTTATGTGTCTGTCCACAATAGGTTCTGTGTATGTCCAGAATAAGTTCCGTCTGTCCACAATAGGTTATGTGTCTGTCCACAATAAGTTCTGTCTTCCACAATAGCTTCTGTGTCTGTCCAGAATAGGTTTTGTGTCTGTCCACAATATGTTTTGTGTCCGTCCATAATAAGTTCTGTTATTGTCCATAATAAGTTGTGTGTCTGTCCATGATATGTTATGTGATTGTCCAGAATAAGTTGTGTGTCTGTCCAGAATAGGTTGTGTGATTGTCCAGAATAAGGTGTGTATTTGTCTACAATAAGAGTGTGTCTATCCAGAATAAGTTTTGTGTATGTCGAGATTAGGTTATATGTCTGTCCAGAATAAGTTGTATGTCTGTCCAGAATAAGTTTTGTGTCCATACAGATTAAGTTGTGTGTCTGTTCAGAATAATTTGCATTGGGAAAATATTGCATACGAAATCAAATGTTGCATTGGGAAACGAAATGTTGCATGAGGAAACGAAATATTGCATTGGGAACGTGATGTTGCATGAGGAAAGTAAAAATTACATGTGACACAAAATAAAATATGTTATTTATTTAATTTGAAAAAATAAAAGACATTTGACTTTTGGTGACTGGATTGCTGACTGTACCGACCATGTCAGCGCGCGACCAGAACGCCCGCGTCCGTGTACTCTTCTCTATATCCTCTTTTTTAATCACACATTCTAAATGTTGAAAATTTTCTAATAAATTATTATGAGGCTGCAAATACGGTCTTAACTTTGAATTCAAAGACTCGTTTCGTTGTGTACATTTCATGTTTGTTGTAAGCATGTGTGCGCCATAAACCATTGCCCCACTTTCTCTAACTTTAAACAAACCCTGTAACCACGAGTTCTCCTGTAAGTTATTTTTTTGAAGCATGTTATTCCAAGCATTTAAAAATCCTTCTTCATCTTCATCTTCATATACACATTGGCAGTCTACATTGGCAGTCCACAACGTGGAACGAAGAACTAAGATGTTTTAAAGCATTTTGGTACATGTGCCAAACACAAATGCAGTGATGCGTGTTAAAGTGTGAGTATCCAATTCAAAACCGATTGACAATCAGTAGAGGGACCCTACAACTTATAACTGAGGAGAATGCGTGTTAAAGTGTGAGACTACTTTTTAACACTCATCCGCACGCTTGACCATATAATTTCCCTTGTGTCTACGTGCGAACAATAAACAGTGAAATGTCAAGCCGCAATTAAAAATAACTGGCTCTGATACCATGTTAAAGTGTGGGTATCCAACTCAAAGCCACGTCCATATCTCACGGTGAAATGTCAAGCCGCCGATAGACATAACTGCTCTGATATCATGTTGAAGTGTTGATATCCAACTCAAAATCAATTGTTAACGAGTGAAGGTACCATCCAACTCATAACTCATGAGAAAGTCATCGTTTTAACTGATGTTGGACTATTCTCTAACACTCCCCCGCACGTGTGACCGAGATTTATTTTTCTTGCTTACGTGTGGATAATAACAATGGTTGATGCGTCAAGCCAAACGCTGGACCTTTTAGGCTCTGATACCACATCGAAGTGTGAGTATCTAACTCAAAACCAGTTGGTAATGAGTAGATGAAGGACTCTACAACTAATAATCCAGGAGAATGTCATCATTTCTACGATGTGAGACTATTATCTAACAATACGTACTTTTTACTGTAAGAACGAAACGTTTTAGTTTATTAATTGCTTCGTTGTTACCGTAAGAATTGTGTGTGACTTTTTCCCACCCATTGCTTTAACGAATGCCTTTGTTAACCATCCAAAACTCAAAGTTATTTCATCATACAATAAAGCAACACCAAATATGATTGTTTGCCTATGATGATTAACAACAAAAACAATCCAAGAGGTCGGGCTTCCACATTTGTTATGTAAGTCGTATCAAAACCAACAACGTCACCAAAACAGTGCATGGTAGTCTGAAATAGACTACATATATGCCCAAAAATATATGAGTGATATTTGTTCATCATACTGCATCTCGTAAAAAAATTGGATTCTGTGCACGTTTTATTCTTAAATAGTCAATAACCGCCATTGCATCACCTTCGCTAATCATTTTTCTACGAAACGTCCGCTGATAATACTACATGTGTACGCTACGGATTTTGAAAACAATAGGGAAAGAAAGAATTTTAAGGTGATAATATCATTTGATGCAATATCAAGCAATAGTCATCTCAACAAAATTTGGGATGTGACCGAATTGGTTTGGTTCATGTTTAGGGCTGTATGCCTGTATTAAACCAAAACTAAAGTATTCCTAGTAGGAAAAACAATCAAATCAAACCAAACCAAACCAAAACTAATTTTGGTACGAAAAAAATAAACCCAAGCCTAATCAAATAGAAAGGTTCAAATTTTTTGTTCTTACAAATTTGACGCAATTTTCAAGTTAATTTGCAAGATGATTTTAGAAATAAATACAATAGCGTAAAAAGCAAATGATAAAAGACGTTCAGTATTTGATGTAAGAATGTTAAATAATTACCTTACGGTCTCCAACTTTACAAGAAGTGAATTGTCTTCCGCCAATTCATAGAATACATTAACATGACAAATTTATTATATAGATAAAAAATCGTAGTCAAAACATTCTCACAAAAGTTGCATGTTTTATTAAACCATATTTTATTAAATAAAACGAACGTGTTTTGTCACGCCATATCATGTCCATGTTTTTTTTTGTTTTTATTAAAAGAAAAGAAAGAAAAAACTAAATTCTTAACCGAAACTAGAGAACGTGGGTTGTGATTTTTTCACATGCACGTGTCAGCTGGTCTACCCAATACCAGCGTGTTTGGATTTTATCTGCGTAACAACAGATTTCACGTCTTTTTGGGAGGACTAGGTATTAATCTCCACAACATACTTACCTTCCATGTATCAATTAAACAGACAAGGGATTACACATAAGCCCTTCAACTAATGGCTAAATTCACTTAACCCCCACAAACTTTAAAATGTTACAACTTAGTTCCTTTTAACTTTCAATTTTCTATCATTTTGCATCTCTCTCCACCAATAGTGTATTATTTTTTAACATATTCTTCTTTTTTTGCTTTGTCTTCAAAGATTACCCTTGACACTAACTCTACAACAAGTTTGGATATAAATATGCATCAAATCCATATCGCATTTGCATGAATGTGAACATATTAAACACTAAATAAGGATTAAATCTAACATAAATTTAAATCCAAATTTATCATATAGTTAGTGTTAGAGATGATCTATTTAAACAATGCAATTTTAAAAAAAAAATAACAATGAGTTTCTTGAATTATAACACATGTTTGATGTAGAGGGGGTAAAGTGTTAAAAAACTAAAAATTCAAGAAGGTAACTATCACACTTTAAAGTTGATAGGAGTTAAGTGATTTGGATTCATAGTTGAGGAAGGTTGTCTGTAATTTACCCAACAAGTAAAATATAATGTTAAAAGTTTTATAGTCATGGGCCTATGGGCCAGCAGAAGGCCCATATATTTGTGGGCGCATTGTAATGGAAGTAGGTGTACCTTGTTTAGGATCCAGTATGCTCGAAGGCCGTTCAGTGGAAGGCATTCAATTTCACCATTGAACTCTATCTTCACTATCTTTTCTTAACCAGTAATTTAGATCACGTTTATTCGTGTTTTTTGTTGATTTAACGGGTAACAAGGAAGAAGCCAATAGACACAAATAACAAGACAAATGACATTACTTTGCGTACTATATAAACAAGTTTACCAACTTTCCTATCATTCTACATGCATGTCTAAGAGCATGCAAATCCTTATCGGAGAAACATTCTAAATACCCATCCAAGTTTGAAGTAACTTAGAGGTGATGTATATTCGAAGTAAAATTGTAATTGTTCCATTTTTTTTGGTTCCTTTTTAGTAGTGTGAGTAGGGTTGTGCATCCGGTCCGGACCAGAACGGATTTTTATCCGGCATCCGAACTGGACCAGTTTTTAACCTTACAAATTAAAAAAAAAACAAAAACAGGACCGGACTGGTCCGATCCGAAATCGAATTTTCAAAATGTCCGGACCGAGACCCGGACCGGTTGGTTCCGGTCCGACCGGTCCGGTCCAATACAAAAAACCAGACTGGACCGGTTTCTGCACACCCCTAAGTGTGAGGCTAGATTTGCCTAGTTGCTCTTAAGTCCAGAAAGAAATTCAAATGTTGCTAGGGTTCTTTTTATGTTGATCAAGTTCTCGCTATTTGCCTCCAGAAATACAGCGTGTCATCTGCGAAGTGCATGTTTAGGACAGAGAATCCTACAGGTTCACTTTAATACCCCTAATTAGGACTGTCAATTCGGGTCATGACACGAAATTCGAACCCGAACACGACACGAATTTTCGAGTTCGGGTTGACATATTTCGGGTTTGTGTCGAATTCGGGTCGACACGAATAACACGAAGTGTAATTCGGGTCGAGTTCGGGTTTATCAAATTCGGGTTTCGGGTAGTTCGTGTCGACACGAAATACCCGAATTTCAAATAGAGAATAAAAAACCCTAACTAAAACAAACAATCTCAACTTCTCAAGCCTCCAACCGTCTCCAACTCCTCCAAATCTCCGATCCACATCTCCAAGCCTCCGAATGTTTATGGATGTATCATTGTAGCCTTTCATATTTTAAAAGAGTGTGATGATTAATCATGAATATTTTGTTTTTAGGTTGACAAAAAGAATTTGTGTTAATTCGTGTCGACACGAACACGACCCGAAACACGAATTCGACAAACACGAAAAAAAAATCGTGTCAATTCGGGTCGTGTTCGTGTTACTAATTTCGTGTTCGGGTTTAGCTGTAGAATTTCGTGTTCGTGTTCGGGTCAGGTTTTTTTTTTAAATTTCGTGTTCGTGTTCGGGTTGAGCAAAAACAAATTCGTGTCGACACGAACACGACCCGAAACAAGATTTTGACAGCCCTACCCCTAATGAGGTTGTTTTTTTGAAGTGGCAACGAACAGCAACAGATATTTATTTCTGAAAACACTTGTGGCTGGTATGTAATGGGACCAAGCCTCCAATGGTTCCACAGAAGCCAGCTGGTCTGGCTAGAAGTGGCAGCCTGTGTAGGGTAAAGACTATTGTCATCGTCGTGCCTGCATGATCAACCTAGCACATCCCCACCTAAATAACGAGCTTTGCTTCCTCCCAAAAAAAAAACTTTATCGATCTTTTTGTCAATAGAAATTAATGTAATGGTCACCTTTCTCTATCAGAAATCTTGGAAAAAAATCCCTTGTAAAGATTGCATCACGTCAGAACAAACGTTCTGCATGATGGACGCTGGTGGATGCACTAGATGATCCACATGGCATATTTGCACATGGTTTTGTCTGAATCACATGCGAATAGGGGTGTAAACGGGTCGGGTACGGGTCGGGTATGCCCCTACCCGTACCTGTACCCGGCTAAATTAGCGGGTACGGGTATATACCCGGCAAAAAACATATATACCCGTACCCGACCCGTACCCGTTAAGTTAGCGGGTACGGGGCGGGTAAACGGGTATAGCGGGTATAATATATAATATATAAAAATATAATATATATTATATAAAATATATATTATATAAAATATATATTATATATATAAAATATATAATATATAACATATAAAATATTAAAAATATATTATATATATAATATAATATATCTTAACGGTATACGGGTAAACGGGTATGGGTAATGCGTATACCCGTACCCGACCCGTTTATTAAGCGGGTAAACGGGTACAGGTATACGGGTTTGAATTTTTAAACGGGTATGTATTTTTGTACCCATACCCGTACCCGCACGGGACGGGTGACCGGGTATACGGGTATTACCCGCCCCGTTTACACCCCTACATGCGAAGTTGACGGCATGGTGGTAGTTGATGCACTCCTAATGTACCTGTCCAATATATGGTCATGCAAGTCCAAAATCAGAATTGTGATCAAAAAATTTAGTGGACCTATCAAGTCGTGTTCGTATACTGTTGGGTTAGACAATTCCGTAGTCATGTCAGGATTTTGTATTATCTTGTTTAATACAATTTGAAGAAAATCGATCATGTTTACGTTAAAAATAGTTAAGTGATATATTATATTGATATTTTTTCTTTTTAAATAACATATTAATTGATTGTCAAGTAAAAATAACATATTAAGTGATATATATCATTGTCAAGTAAAAATAATTGATAAATTAATAAAAATGTTATTCGTGTCAATTTCGTGTAAAAAACAATATATTATATAATTGTGTCTGTATTCATGTACTAATTATTTTATGTTTATATCTTTGCAAATAATATCTTCACAAATAATAATAATAATAAAATAATATTTCAACTACAAAAAAAAATCGTTTGAAAGGATTTTTACCAAATTATTTAAGAAATTTAAAAGTCTTGCATGTACCTTTCAGTTGGGATACAATGTTGTTTAGTTTGAACAAGCAACAAAAGAATTTAGATTAGGTAGAACTAATAATTCGGTTCCACAACACAAGGTGAATTACACGCTCATTTGGTTACAGGACAAGATACAGAAATACATGAGATAGGCAGGCAGACTTTCAGAAGGAAAAACAAGAAAAAGACAAGTCGGGCACATGGAAAGATGTAGATGGGCATGACGAAGTTACTGAAGGTAACCTCCTCAGTGATAAATTTCCATAGAGGCCGATCACAAGTTTTCTACTAGCTCCAGTATAGCGTAGAAGCCCACTCTCTGGTTCTTGTTCAGTTGTTGTTCTCCCTTGGATATTTTATTATTCAGGGAAAAGGGTCTTCATATCTACAGATTTCAGTGTGCTCAGGAGGGGACTTTGGAAATATCCCTGCTTGATCTGTTATATTTCATGTGGCTCTTCACAAGTTGGCCAGCAGCAATTGCAGAGAGGAGAGAGAGCTCCCCTGCAAGAACAGAACCAGCCACTATTGTTGCAAGCTTTCTGGCGTTTGCTCCAGGGCAATCCAAGCTCGCCCCTTTGACACCTAGCAGATCCAGAAGAGCTGATTGAGAAGCCAATTGAGTTCCACCACCCACTGTGCCGACCTGGAAGAACAAGCGACACACATGGTTCAGATGCATGCAGGAAGACTTACATCACAGATTCGTTGTGCTCATGTGAGGGGACTTGTTTGTTTAGATACCACTGCAGTTAGAATACAAACACAAAAGCCTGCAACCACCACCACTACTACAACATAAGACGAATTCAAGTGCAAGTTGGCCTATAGATTATTGAGATGAACACAATTTACTAGACAATTGTTCTTTTTTTAGTTATATTTAATAATTACATTTAATATGAGAAAGACAAGATTCCTCTCAGATGCTACCCGCCATGATTTCTTAAGGTCCACCATGTTCAATAGGAAACTAACAATTGGAAGGAATCGAGTAACATGAACTATTTGTTGGAGAATGCAACTATCCCATGCCCGTCCATGTAACATGATACATTTGTTATCCATTCAAGTACATAAAATAATTCAAGAAAAATACTGAAAAATGTGGCTTTGTTTGATGAAGCGAGACATAAGAATAAGTTGCTGAAATTACCTCAATAGAAGGCATTGTTACAGAGATATGGAGATCCTTCCCATCATTTGTAGGTTCCAACATAGTCAAGCAGTGAGAACTCTCAACATTCTGTGCTGGATCTTGACCAGTGGCAATGAAAATTGCAGTGACAACGTTGCTAGCATGGGCGTTGAAACCTCCAAGGGCTCCAGCAAGTGCAGAGCCTACGAGATTTTTAAGCTTGTTGAGTTCACAAAGCGCAGAAACGGTTGTTTTGAGAACCTTCCTCACAACCTCTTCCTTGATCACTGCCTCGCAAACAACCGACTTCCCTCTTCCTTGAATCCAGTTCACAGCAGCCGGTTTCTTGTCGGAACAGAAATTTCCTGCTCAACCCAACATTTGATTTTGGACGTGTAAGCAGCAATATTACAAGGAAAGAACAAGAGCAAAATAAGTAGAAAAAAAATTGGATTAACATGACAGTTTAGACCCTGTTTACCAATTGTTTGAACTTGATCCAAACTGATAGTGTAAGCAGGAAAACAAAGTAGTATAGTAGATGAAAGGTCTCAAAAGATCAACTAAAATTGATATAGTCGTTTAAAAGTAGGCCAGGGCACTTGAAAAATTCAACTTCGCAACCTTTAACCTCCCCCATATTCAAGTCAACAACACCCAATGCGTATAGATGCCATTGTTGTTTAAAAACAAAGTTCCGTAAATTATGACCTAATATTGCATATTAGCTAATAAGAAAGTTCCCATTTATGATCCTTAGATATGGACAACAACAATTGAAGAAGAGCCATTTGCGTATTAGATACAATTGTTATTTAAATACGAAAGTTACGTAAACTCAGTTTTAAAAGTAATTTTCAAACAAGTATGGTGTTTATAATATCCCTTGCTTACGGGGAGTGGCCTAATTAGTAAACCGAGCTATTAATTGAAGACCATAAGATGGACAATAAGTACAACAAGATGATAATGACAGCTAAACTACTAACCAGAGATTCCGATAACTTCCATGTCAGGAAAATCATTTTGCAGGAATTCCAAGACATTTTGGACACCCTTAGATACCATGTTCATCCCCATCGCATCTCCAGTCTTGCAGGTGAATCTGATGTACAAATTCTTCCCGCCAATCGCGCACTGGATGTCTTGAAGTCTAGCAAACCTGCTGGACCTGCACAATTATTTGGCACAATAAAGAAAAATTAAGATGTGTTCAAAGTCAGAAAAAGCAAAAAAGAACCAACAACATCTAGAAAGTAACAGAAGACAGCTGTAGTCGCATGTCAAACTACGTGATGTGTTGTTCCAAAGCAAAAGTTGGTAAAAGTGATGTTGACAATTTTTTTGTCCGATTCTAAATACCTCTCAAATCTCAAACAAACTTAGAGCTATTCAAATTGGACAATCATACGACCAGTCTACGCCAACACATCAAACCCAAAATTAGAAATAGAAAACGACAACTACTCTGGCATCAAAGTAACAAATCAGGAAACGGCAAAAAAGCTCAACAATAGAAACGAAACAAAATACACCCGAGTCTCAATCGAATTGTGAATTTGAGCAAAACCCAGGGCATCTCAAACCTAACTAAACAATCAAATACCACAAACTAAAATCACAAAAGAAAATAAACAAAAATTCATATAAAAAGCTTAATTCTCCGAACCTGTTGAAGACGATGGATAATTCTTCGAAGTGGGCCGGGTCTTCGAGGAAGAACTTAAGGTCAGCAGCCCTCTTTGCCGACTCGAATCTAACCGCAGGCGCTCTCGTCATCCCATCCTTAAAAATCACACTCTCGGCCCCACCGGAATCCCTAATCGCCTTACACCCCCTATTCGTACTAGCAACCAAACACCCCTCCGTAGTCGCCATTGGAACATAAAACACCTCCCCGTCAAGCAACAACGGTCCGGCAATCCCGACCGGCAACGCCACATACCCAACGGGCATCTCGCAGCACTGGCCGAGAATCGAATCGTAATCGAACCCATCCAACGGCAACCCCTCCATCTCCCTCCCCGTCATCCTCCTCAAGGCCTCCCTCCTCACCCCCGCCGCTCTCCTACAATCCCCTAATTTGGATTCCAGCGAATACGACGGCAAGACGCCCTTCACGACCTCCTCCACGATCTCCTCATCCGCCTTCGTCACGATCGGATCGGACGGCCTCGGAGGGAGAGCCGGAGAAACCGTTTCTGAGGAGAAGAAAGGCGGGATGGAATCCTCGTCGGAGTCGGGTCTAGGGAGGAAGGACTGGATGATCCCGATGCCGAAGAAGTTGAGGAGGTAGGTGAAGGAGGCAACGAGGGCGACGACGGCGGAGATCTCGGAGAGGGAGAGGAGGTGGAGGGGAGTGGAGTTGCGGACCTTCTCGCGCCACCGGAGCATGAGGAAGTAGCAGGCGATGAAGAATAGGGCCGAGAAGAACCAGTTGGTGTGCCGGATCGGTAACGGGAGGGCGTCGGATGCCTGGATTGGACGTGTTGGGGTCCGTTTGGACGCCTCCCGGCGGCGGTGGCGGAGGTCCATGAGGGAGGGGTGAGGGAGAGAGAGATGGGATGGGGGGAGGTTTTGTAAGGACGGATTAGGACGGCACGTGGTGGGGACCACCCACGCGGAGAACGCACGTGAGGGGCAGGGAGTCATGTAACAACTATATGTATGTACGTAGGACCGTATGAGGAGTGTTTATCTTGAGTTGATGAGTTGGGATGGCGAAGTTGGGGTGTTAATGGTCATGGTTTTCTGGCTTGTGTTTGGACTTTCCAATTTCGAATTTGGGTTGGGGATTGGATTGGATTGGATGCTAATTTGGTTTCCGCAGGTTTCTTTGATCTAACCAGTTTTGGTTTTGAATCTCAAAAATACATGTGATTGTTAAGATTTGAGGTCTTGAACCAATTGTTGTTTCTTGGAGTTCTTATTAGAGATGTGAATGGGCCGACCCGTCAGAAAGACTCACGACTAGCTCCGCCTTCTTGGAGGGTCGTGGGACAGGTTGTTTGAAAATAGTAAAATTCGTTTAGGTCTTTTGTGTTTTGTTTATGTTTGGAGGTTTAGAAAATAATGATAATGTTATATTATATTGTAAAGTAAGGGAAAAAATTACAATTTCTAGTGATTAAATTTCAAGAAAACTTAATGAAGTTCCCGATTCTATTTCCAAAACTCTATAATTTTGTACTTGAGATAATGATATCTCTCACTTCAATTTTAAATTCCAAATAAGTCAGGAAACTGGATTTCTAAAATTTCTTTCACTTCCTTCTAACGATATGCATCTTAAGTTAAAATGGGGAAAAATGATTACCCGGGGAATCAATTTGTATGATTTATTAGTATTCGACTAATTTTGGGAGAATTATTATTGTTTACCCAAGAATTTATTTTCCAATTAAAGTTAACCCAAGATTTTTACTGACCCAAGTTAAATTTAGAATTCATCTCGCAGAATTAGAATTTACCAAAGATTTCTTTTTAAGGAAAATGGGTAGAGCCCAAATTAGAGCCCCAAATTGGCACCCCTCTGGCATTTTCCTTCTTTTAATGACAACTTTCAAGGTTTGTTTTTGAAAGTATTATTTACTTTTTTTAAATCTCAACATGCAGTTTAGATTCCTTGATTTGATCTTTTATCCGGATTAATTAGGGCACCCTTAACGGCGGTGCCCCGCCCGGGCGCCCGAGGCCCTGGTCGGGCGCCCGGGCGCACCCCCGTTAACGGGGCGGGCGCCCATCGGGTGCCCGCCCGGGGCGTCAGCGGGTGGTGGACACGTGTCCCCCTCCCATTCATTGTTTTTTTTAATTTTTAATTATTTAGGAGATGTTTTGTTATTAATGGATTGGGTATTTGTTATTAAAATGGGGTAATAAATTTTTACAAGTGATAAAGATTCAAAATTTTCCCAATACAAACCATACAACAATTAAAAAGATTCCCGGGCAGACCTTCGAACGAACTGTCGAGGTGGTTTAATAGTAAAAATTAAAAAAAATCAAGTTAAATAGAAAAAAATATTAATACAACAATACCATAAGAACAATACATTAATAATACTAAAATACGAAATACAACCAACCACATGAAACATATGTTAAAGGGAAATACAAACCATACAGACTACAACAAAACGAAATACAAAAGGGAAATACAAACCATACGAAATACGGACTACAACAAACTACACGTACTCATTCTCTTCTGCCCAGGCGGGAAGTTTATCGATTAGTTTTTGATCCTTCTCCGTCGGGTTGTCCTTCCTCATCAGAGAGTGAAGCATGTCCAACTTATTTTTTATTAAATGCCTATGGAAATTCCTTTCCGCTAACTCCTCTTGCTTGGAGAAACCATCTTCTCTGACTTGGGCGGTGTATCGAATCTGTTGTGCAAGTTCTCTAACATCGGTGTCTCTTTCGGGGCGTAATGCACTCTTAGCCTTTTTCTTAGCCTTCTTCACACCTTCTGGGCGTGTAGACGACTCCGGCATCAGCTCTTCTGCATCCGAGGGTGATTGCGTCCTGGAGCCATCCGTGCTCTTTCTTTTCCCAAGGCTTCCTGACTGGGGACTATTTTCATCGTGCAACTCCGGGGACTCCCAGTCAACACGCACGGCATTAGCTCTGGATATCACAGACTCCCATTTTGGGTACCTACGCAACATAACCCAAGCATCAAAATAAAGAAATTTAGGCCCATGAGTTCGCTCGTAGATCACGTGCGCTTGTCTGACAACATCGTCGTCATTCTGGCCGCTCCTTTTCCGTCGGAACGCCTGATCGAAGCACCCGATCCACTTGTTCACAGCAGGTACAATTCTTCTCCATCGTCCTTTTAAGGACTCTGCATTCCTCTCGGGTAGGCCTGTGCCTTCCACGGAGATGTCATACACACGTTTCACTCTAGCCCACAATGAAGTAGACTTCTGGTTTGTCCCTGTCACCGCATTGCAACTGATTTCCATATATGCAGAGACAAGTCTCTCGTCCTCAGCTGTGGTCCACAACTTTGGATTGACTTTGGCAGTTTGGACTTGCTTGCGGTGGCGGCGCTGTGGAGGTGGGGATGGTGGTGTGGCAGTGTGTCGTGGTGGGGACTCATCGTCGTCGTGACCCACTTCTTCAGTGTCCGCCATACTCTGACTACTTTGTTGAGACATGTGTCGGCCAAACATCTGGAATTGCGGTTGATTATGTGGGGATGGTGGTGCATATTGAGAGAATTGTGGGAATGGTGAGTTTTGATCTGGTTGTACGTAGTGGGAGAATTGTGGGAATGGTGAGTTTTGGTCTTGTGGTGGGAATGGTGGTGCGTAGTGGGAGAAGTCTGGTTGTTGGAATGGTTGTTGGTAAAATGGACGTGAGGGGTATCCTTGTGGATAGCGTGAATGCGGATTTAATTGTGGACGAGGGGGGGGGGGGAACAGTTGTAATCCGGAGAAGACATTGCAACGTTGTGTTTTGTGGAAGAGATATGGGATGTAAGTTGAGTTTTGTGTAGGGTATATATAGAGAAAAAATTAGACGTTGTGCAGTCACGCGAATTACTTTTCACGCACACGTATACTGTACATTCACACGGACTACTTTTCTTTCACGCGTATACTGTGCAATCACGCGGATTACTTTTCATGCACGCGTATACTGTACATTCACGTGTATACTGTGCATTCACGCGCGTTTCAAAATTCAAATATTCAAATTTCAAATATTCAAAATTTTGTGGTTTAATAGTGATTAATATTGTTAATGAATAATTATTATTGTTAATTAATTAATAGTAATAATAATTATATCGTGAATTAGAATTATAATGTAATTAGAATTAGATTTATATAAAATGTAATTTGTTAAATGTTGTGTGAGAATTAAATTTGTTTAATTAAGAAATGATGTGGAGGAAAGAGAGTGTAGGGTGGGTGAGGGTAGCCCGGGCATGGGTAAGAGGGTTTGTTGAGTGGGTTGGGTGAGCTGACGTGGCAGAGAGAGAACCTGACGTGACAGAGAGATAGTGCAGGGCGCCCGGGGTAACCCGGGCGCTATTATTTGTGCTCTTAAAAAATTAAGGCTCTACTAGCAGAACCAATCTCATTGGGTAATTTGTCGGAAATTCAATTGACATGGCTAGGGTGTGCATCCGGTCCGGATACCGGACCAGACCGGACGGTTCGGCCCGGAGACCGAATTTTTACCTCAAAAATTAAAAAAAACCCGGACCAGTCTGGACTGGATCGGACTGGGACCGAATTTTCAACTGGGTCCGGACCGATTGGTTCTTGTCCAAATAATCGGATCTGACCGGGTTTAACACGGCAAAGTTGGGGTGTTTGTGTCGCGTTGTATAATTATATTTTGTTCTCCTTGGATGTGAGTTTGGTTTCTTGAGGATCTTCCTATATATATAATAACGTGTTGTCGGCTAAAAGTAGAATATTGGAATTAACATACATAATAGGAGAATTGAAATATGATGACTTTTGTTAATTTTCAACCAAATCTCTGGTAAATCACATCTGGTCGTATTCAACCATTTGAATTATTGACAAGAGTTTGAGGGGAGTTGACATGGGGTTGAATTCAAATTTGCTATATTGGGTCGTATAAATTATGTTTTGCTATTCTAAGGTTGGATGGTAGTTACATTTCTCGTGATTCTTACTCATCATTTGTGGTCAAATAAAAGTCCAAAACCGGAAAAGAAATCATAGCAGAAGAATAAAACTAGAGTGAATTGTCAATATTCAACTAAATCTCTTCCAACGAATAAAAAACTAAATCTCTGGCAAATTACAATTCAGTTTTGCAAGTGAGGAGAGCTTATCTGGAATTGAATTCAAATCACTTTATTGGGTTGAATTCAAATCGCTATGTTTTGCTATTTTGTGTTGCATGAATGGTTGGTTTCTTCGGATTGTTGCTCATCATTCCATGCTCAAGTAAGTTAAGACACCATAATGGGAGAATCAAACTCCAACGATTTAGTCGAAATTCAACAGATTCTTCTCTAGTAAAATATAGTTAGCCGACATGAAATATGAAACTAGTAGCCATTTGTCACTGAACCATCAAATGTTACATTTAACCTTCGGAATCATCTGTCTCAAACACAATTTGACCAATCTGCCCATACCAACCGAACAAGAGCTAGATGTTAAGGTATTGAGTGGGAACAATTTATAATTGGAGTTACAAAATCAGAAAATGATGCTTCTTATTTACGTGCTGCGATAGAGTGAATGAGGTTAATAATAGCTCTCTGCATACCAAACTTCAAAAAGGTTTTCTTCTGAGATGATCATATTCTACTGCTCAAAGTTTACTCACGTCCATGCAACGCAGAAGCCGCCTTGACAAATTCGTCCGGTACCAAATCGCAATCGGGGTCGTTGCATACTCTTCCTCTCCCCTATTGCAAGCTGGCCCATTGTGGGTGAAGTTGAGACAGAATTAATGGAAGTTGAGACAAACAATTAATGCGTAGATTAGTAGAGGTTCTGATTGAGAATCAGTTGGATTCAAGGGATCGATAGGGTGGGACCAAATGCAAGTTTATTTAATGCTTTTGAGTGGTTTACCGATGTTAAACAAATAGTTTCACGTTGTTAAACACAAATTATATGTAACACTTTATAAGAAAAGTTTTATTCTCGTCTACTACTGAAGTGTTTAGGTTTTGTAGAGGTAGTAACAAATCAAATTTCACATGGTATCAAAGTAGGTCAATTTACATGTTCGTGTCACTCTGACACATATTTCCCATGCGTAGACACAAAAAATAATCTCGATCACAAGTTCGGATGAGTGTTGAGAAAATAGTCATACATCACTCAACACAAATCTTGTGTGAGTAGTGCAACACTTTTGAATTCACATCCGTCACCTAAATACTTAGGTTTTGTTGAGGGGAACCAACCAAATTTCACAACCGACACACAAGTGTTTTCTTGCAGATTCATAGTAAATGTTACACTAGTGGAAAAAGACCTTTTAACGTCGATATTTCACGTCGGGTAAAAAACAACCGACGTATAAGCCATATATCGCGTCAATTTCCCTAAAACCAACATGATATGTAGATAACTCATGTCGGCTTCCTAAAAATAGACGTGATAACCAGGAAAACACGTTGGTTTTCAAAAAACCGACATGACATGTCATTGATTTCACATTGGTTTTAAAAAATCTGTCGTGTTTTCCCATTTTAGTTTTTTTAAAATTTTCCTCCCAACCGAAATACCCAAAGCATTAGTAGTACCAAAGGCAACCCTAGCCTCCTATTCCACTCAACTCCATCGGACCCCGTTCCTACTGTTGGATTTCGTGCCCTATATTTGTGTATATTTAAAAAAATACAAGCAAGTCAGATCTATTTATATATTTTTCAACAATTTGATATACAAAATTTCTAATTGTATTTCAATATATATAATATACTAATTAATATTGAAATAGATAGATTTGATCATACCTATGAGATTATTGAATCCCTTTTACCAATATGAAGTTAAGTTGCATGTCAGATCGTCTCAGAATTACCTCCAAGTGTTCACCAAACAAGATTAGAGAGATCAAAGCTAGCATATCAATGTCTAATACAATGTTAGAATCTAGCTAATAACCTCTTCTATGCTCTAAAACAATTAATCTCTAGCTCAAAATTAAAACTAAGAGAATTTCGGATGAAATGATGAAGAAATTTAGAGAGAGAAGAATTTTGCATTTGTATAAACAAAGAAGGGAAGATGGACCTATTTAGAGCATCCACAACAATGACCTAGGTCATATACCTTCTCTTTCTTCTTTCTCTCACTGTCACGTCATCATGACCCAACCTCATATTTCTATTTTCTCCCTCACTACTCACTCATTAACAATGACCTAGGTCATCCCACTCTCTTTCCTCCACATCATTAATTTTATTCTCAACTTTTATTATATTCCAAAATTATTTATATTTAACAAAAACATTTATCATAACCAAATACTAAATACCATTAATATTAAGAAAGTAAATATAACATTATTTTTAGCAAACGTACGATTACACTAAAGAAGATGACAAACGAAATACGATACATAAACCAAATAACACACGACATGGATCAAATATCACACGACATGATTCAAATATCACACGACATAAAACACACTTAACGGGTCGATCAGGGGTCTCACTCCTAATTTTTAGATCTTGAAAATCTAAAGTTATCAAAATATAATAAACCATAGTCCTAATTATTATCAAAATATAAACTACAACTACTTAAATCCTAATTATTTATCAAAATATAAACCCATAATTATTAAAACAAATACCAAAACAAAAAAAACAAAACCAAAAAAAAGGCCAACCGGGGCGTGCCAAGTGACACGACCTGGCGTTCGGCCAACCTAGTCCACGACCAGATCGTGCCGGTCAACGACCGCAGATGACCCGGTCATCCGCGATCGTCCGGGGTCATCCACGGGGGATGACCCCGTTAAGGATGCTCTTACAGTATTTCCTCCTGAAAGGAATGTGTTCTAAAAGTTTTTACTTTTATATGTCAATTATTATGAATTGGATGTGCAAACATTTTGTTCCTTGATTATGGTATTCGTCTTTTAGAAGTATTAAGGAAGAAACGATTGGTCCTTAACCGTAGAGCACTAAAAGATAATGGTTTACATAAATCAAAAGTTATTCACAATCGTGATAATTAACATGGAACATTAATCACCGAGATAAGATTGTCGTGTTGGTCATCGATTGTTGTAGCTCTACAAATAATTGACGACACGAGTATATAAAAGAGGAAAAAATTACTTTTATATATTGAATAGACCTAACAAGTAAAACATTATGGAATTGTGTTTCGTGTCATTAATGTTTTACTGTGTCTTGGATCCTGAGATATGAGACTTATATTTTTTCACTCAAGAAGTGCTTAATTTGATTATTGTCAAAAGCTATCAATGAGTATAGTGATAAAAACAATAGTTAGTTGAACATGACTTGCACTGGAAAAGATAACTAGTCAAACGATTATCATTGCCCCTCTTAATTGAGTGATGATATTAATAGGCCTTTTGATAAAACAAAATTATAATGTGCACAATTTAACTTGAGTTAAGTTACATAGTTATAATTAGCTTAAAGAGACCACGAAATGAATATAATACAAAGGTGACACATTTCTACTTTGTATATATTCTTAAAATCATGAGGCAAGGGACGGACACAAGTGATGCACTTACATCACTAAATGGATCGTGTTTTAGTTCAAGTGGAACAAAGACATCTATGTTAATTGGGTAACTATAATGTGTAGCTAGATACCGCTTATAGTTTGGGATATTAAGTGTTTAATATCACTGCCAATTTGGCTTAGATCCTCATATAGGTCACACCACAAAACTGGGAAACAAGAAGCTTGATTTTGAGTTCATATGATGTGTCGGGTTTCATGTGAATAAATGACACATGTGGTGAATGAATAATCAATATGTCATGAGAATTGACACAATTAGAATCATAATAAAATTCATATGAGGTTTATATTAGGGGTGCACATGGGTCGGGTTGGGTTTGGGCCTCAACCCGACCCAACCCGAAATTTTCGGGTTGGGAAAAAATCCAACCCGAACCCGAACCCGAACCGGTTCGGGTTCAACCCAACCCTACCCGAAATTTTCGGGTTGGGTCGGGTTGGGTCGGGTTGAACCCGAATTTGGAAATTTTTGGGTTGGGTTGGGTTGAATCGGGGTTATTTTCGGGTTGGGTCGGGTTTATTTTCGGGTTGGGTCGGGTTGGGTCGGGTTGGATCGGGTTTATTTGGGAAAAAAATAAAAAAAAAAAAAAAAAAAAAAAAAAAAAAAAAAAAAAATAAAAATCGGGTTCGGGTTGGGTTGGGTCAACCCGACCCCCTCAACCCGAACCCGACCCGAAAATTCGGGTTTTTGATTTTCCCAACCCGACCCGACCCGAACCCCTCCTCAACCCGACCCAACCCGACCCGACCAGTCGGGTTCGGGTTGGGTTTCGGGTTGAACCCAACCCATGTGCACCCCTAGTTTATATATTATGGGGTGTAATAATTTAATATTACATAAGATAATATATTACATAAGATATGAATTTGCTAAAAATCCCCAAAGATCATTTTTTATTGGAAATGAATCCAAAATTTGACAAAGGCAAAATTGGGATCAAACACGGTAAACCGTTTAGGGTTCGGTCGACCGAGGTGTCTTCGGAACGGTCAACAGAAAGGGGAATGGATAAACACAATTGGTTGACCGAAATTGTCTGGAGTGCCTGGACAATTGAGTTCGGTCAACCGAGCGTGAACGGTCAACCGAGAGAAAATATCGAGGAGATATCTTGGGATATTTTCGGTAGACCGAAGGTGACACGGTCGTCCGATGAATATTCGGCTGGAGATATTTTGGTGGGTCAACGGTCGACCGTAGCAAGGCGCGAATCGTCTGAATTTTTCTAGAGAATTTTTCTCATGCATATTCCGTCGACCGTCTAGCTCACGGTCCACCAAACATGTGTTAAAACCGAATGGTTCGGTTCACCGAGAAGAATTCTCGGTCAACCGAACATCACGATTTTATCCTGAATTATTAAGAGAATAATTAGATCATGAGTTGGATTAATTCCAGATTTTATCAAACGTTTTTTAGGATGCTTATGTGAGATTAATTCCAATTTGAGATTAATTTTAGGAGAGAATAAGCAAGAGATCATGACTAAGAATTATCCTTGATAATGATATTTTGGGAGCCTATAAAAGGGCCCCTCATCCTACTTGTTTATGTTAATGCAAATAATCTTTCTCTCATGAATCTCTCCCTTAATCACCACGAAAATCTCTTAATAGTTTTAGGTTTTGGAGATAGAAATCTAAGGAGCTTAGATAGGGGTTATTAGCTAGATTCTAAGCTTAATTAGAGATTGATTGACTAGCTCCTTTCTGTAGGATCGTGTGGGTTATGGGTCCACTAATCACTATTAATCTAATCACCTACTTGTTTAATCGATCAAAGAAATGCAGCGGAATTTAAAACTAAAACAAGCAAGTGTAGGAATATGCAAACCACAAAGAGACTCGGCGTTTTTATAGAGGTTCGGCACCCCACCCGGGTCCTAGTCCTCTCTTGCAAGCTCCGCTCGGATCACCGAGCTCCGCTCACGACTTCACTAACCACTCCCCGTTCCGGGCCGGGAGAGAACGTCTTTACAACCGTCAAACTCGCAAACAACCCTCGCCGAGCTTGGAATCCTCTTCTCACAATCCGAGAAGGATGCTTCGGGCTTTCACCGGAGCCTTTACTCTTTTGACAAAAAATGAGAACTTGAGTGGAGCAACACTCTCTAAATCTTGAGCACACTTGAGTAGGATTAAGGAATTGATCACTAAGTGTGTAAGGTTTGAAGCTTTGAGTGTTTGGGATTCTCTCTAATGTTTGGGACAAGTTTGTAGTGGGAGAGTTGTGTTAAAATGTGTTTTACATCTCCTTATATAGGCATTAGAGAGAATAGATCCGTTGGGACAAGATTTGATAGGGTTTTGTGCAAGATACACAAAGCAGAAAATTCGGGCTGCAAATCTGTCCAGAAACGGTCGACCGAACGCTTAGGTTCTGTAAGGATACGGTCGACCGAAATATGGAGTGGTCGACTGAAATCTTAAGTCAATTAAATACACGGTCGACCGAACAAGGTTACCGGTCGACCGAATAAGCGTTTCGGTAGAGGGATAAATGGATCGGTTGAACGAAATCGTATCGACCGATAGCAGGGATTTTTGACAATGTTAAACAGTCGACCGAACTGGGCAAATGGTTCGACCGTTTGGTAAAGTATATGGAGGTGTATATGGTTTTAATACGAATACGACCGTTGGTAAATACGACAAAAATAACGGTCGGAACAGTAAGGTTAAACGGTCGACCGAAAGAGATGGTGTGGTCGACCGAAACTAGACAGGGAAACACAAACTGGATTACTTGATCATCCGGTCGACCGAACGGCCTGTATCGGTCGACCGAATGTGGGCAGACAGTTAGGATTCAGGTTTAAGTATTTTCCGATCTAAGTTTGGGTGATCTATTGAAGTCCAAATTATGTGAAATTTTGTGTGTGACTTCTATAAGGAACCTATTGTGTGTTTAAGTTGATTTTAGCTCAAGTATGCTCAAAATACACAAGTTCCTAAAGACTCAAAGAAAATGCAAAAATACATGTCTTCAAATGAGCTTGATTACATGTCTTGACTTGATTTCCTTTCTTCCTTGAGTCTTGATCGCCTGTAGAGGTTAGCACAAAGAAATATATATGCAATACACTATGTGTGCTACTCTACATGATCATAATTAAGATTAGGTTAAATAAATCATCAAAACATAGATTAAGGCCAAAAAGCCAACACTTTCTCTCTAATCTTGTTTAGAGTTTGGTGAACACTTGGAGGTGAATCGGCGGGCGATTCGACGAGAAACGGAACTCTGGACTTTTTGAAAGGTTTTAGAGAACCTTTGTGTATGATTCTCTATCCTTTTTTATTTTAATATGTGTAGGAATGCATGCTATTTAGAATAAACAAATACATGTACGTAAAATCAATGAAAATATGAAATCGATCTTGTATGTTTGTATTAATTTTTTTAAAATATATACATACATGGGTACACGAAATCCTACGGTGGTATCAGAGCATTTAGTTCATATTTTCAATGATTGGACCATATAATTAATTTTAGTTTACCATCTACAATCAAAACAATTCATGTTCTGTCTTTTTCGAGGTTTCCGATAGTTTTGTTGATTTAATTCTAATTGATTCTTTTGATAGTTTTAAATGTTTTGAAACATATCATGTGAATGTTATAATTAAAATTTAGACTTATGTCTAATATATAAAAATTTCGTTTTTAATTAAATGATTATTTTATATGGAATCGACAAAACGAGAAAGGCATATATTTATATTTCCTTAAAATTTTATTTTTGGAAATTGGATAAACAATGGTTCAAATGTTTTGTGGTTTGAACTATGGATGGATAAAATCATTTTTAATGGATTTCAAATGGTTTTAGAATTGTTTGATTTAGAGATGCATGATAAACTAAATCGAGCAATTTATAGTATATGTACATCCGTTGCTCGAGTTCTCTAATGCAGGGATATGTTAGTTTGTATGTTCCGATGAAGCCATGTGTGAATGAATGAATGAATGTGTATTATTCAATCACAGGGGCTTATGTATATGTGAAAGCCAAATTTCTATTTTTATGTATGTGTGCATATAAGAGGATTTTTACATAGGACTTGCACTAGACAATTTTCAAAATTAAGAGATGCATGTTTATATTTTTTGCAATATCAACATCCATGGTGCAAGAGGAAGACGCTGAAGAAGCGCAAGGATCAAGGACGCGGGAACATATAAACTCACACAAAGTGTGTGTGAATGGATATATTTATGCTTGTGTGCTTGACATGTGTGTGGTTGTTTGGATGAATGTTAGTTTGTGTATAGATGATAAATATGCATGATCAACTAAATTCTAAAATCACACATAAATGTTTAAATTGTCCAACCAAAAATTAAGAATATTTTTCTTTCTTATTTCATCCACTAGCAGTCATCGATCGAGGGATATTCTGCTCGCCCTTAGCGGGAGATAGTTTCCTCCATCTTTGGGAATAGTGGGAGATATAAGGCTGTCTATTGTTGTGCCATGAATAGATGCATGAGGTGCTGATTGACATCATTTCATGCTCATATTTGTATCTTATATCCATTATCTTTCACCTAAACAATGCTATGTTACGAGTTTTATGTTTAGTTTTCAGGAATAAATAGGTTTGAAGAGATGAAGGATAAAGGAACCCAAAAGCTGGGAAAAAGGACTGAATTGTGAGATCTGGGGACCAAGATGCAAGGAAGAAGGACCTGATTGCAAGACAGAAGGACCTAAGAGCAAAACAGAATACTCCTCACCATCATGGGGAGTATTTTGGCAATTCTATTCGGGTCGGAGCTCCAACATGCAAACTAGATGCATCAAATACCAACAAAGCCTTCCAGAAAAGCCCACAAGAAATTCCAGAGCGATCCGGACACTGTAGACCGCTAATTAGCGGTCCAAGACCGCTAATTGGCGGTCACTTTTGGCCCAAATGCGCTCAAATTTCTCCAGCACATGTATTAGAGGATGTTTAGGCTATGTGTGGTATATGTTTAGTACCACGTCGGGGGATTGTCCCGGATTAGCTTTTTCCATGCCTATAAATAGAACTCTTCACCTCCTTTTGTAATCACTCCATATTTTAAGTGGCTATTCTTCCTACTAGAAGTGAGGCCTTGAAGCACACACTAAAGTAGGAGGACGCTACTTTTAATGTGAGTCATTTTAATACAAGTTTTCTTTATTATGTTGTTTGTTTTATGTTTCTTGTTTTGCTTTGCTTAATCTCATTTCATTAGTTTTATTAGCTTAGTTAATATGCTTTCTTTGTTTAGTTTAATAATTAGTGTAATGTTTAGTGAGTAGTTCCATCCCCTTTGGGGGGTGGAGTAGATGTACATACATGCATTAGAGAATGGGATGAATGCTTTATTTTTGATGTGTTGATAAAACATGAATGTATGCTTGCTTGTTTAGGATAGAATTTATAACTTGATGAGTTTTGCCAAAATGATTAGACACCTCTCATGCTTGTTTAGGTTCTGAAATAAACAACTTGCATATGTAAATGTTAATCAACCAAGTTGGTGAATAGATTGATAGGTTTTGCCATAACATTTAGACACTTCCTATGCTTGATAAACACCACCTTCATGTGCTTAAAGAATGTATTCTACACCCACCTCTTTGCTTGTGTGCACTCACTCCACCCCTTAGGGGTTTTCCATTCCTGAAATTCCAGCACTTCTATTTTGTTCTTAGCTTAGTTTTTATTTGATCGTTTATTTCTTTGTTTCGCATTTCGTACTTCTTAGCGTAGTTTAGTGTAGAGTAGCGTAACCAACTCTCTTCTCCATTATTTTCGCCACTTGATTTCGTGCAAACAAGAGGCTGCTCACCTCCCTGAGGACGACCCGTACTTGCCACCGCTTCATCATGGCCGTGCACTTGCGGTTTAAATTAAAACGTTCAACAAGTTTTTGGCACCGTTGCCGGGGAGGTGCCAGTCCAGACTCTTGTTTGGACGATTCGAGTGGATTTAATTTGTGTGTTGTAGTTTTTCTTTGTTTCAGGAGACTGGGAATAGCAAGTGGAGGCTACTGGAGAAATTTCCAGACGGCCTGAGCACTTCAGACCACCAATCAGCGGTCTGAGACCGCTAATCAGCGGTCTGGTGAGCTCTGTTCATCTTTTAATTTCTTGCTGTTGTTGCTCTAAATGATCTAGTTATCTGGGACTCAATTTGGCATGTTTTGACTTATAGTTCGTTCCCAGATCAATAATCAAACCTCCTTTAAGCAACTTGGACCCTAAAACTCAAAGCAAACGATTAGGCATTCATTCTTGTTTAGGTCATGCATCATGTATGTGACTTAGGCATTTAGATTGTCTTTTATCTTAGCTTTATTTTCTGTTGCTGAGAGCTGGCGTGAGGTACGCACCTTCTACTCTCATTCATGCATTTCGTATGAACATGCATTAGTTAGTAGGAAGTGCATTGCAACAAGTGTGAGTTGAGCGTTGTTTGGAGAGTTGATTGCTAGATTTAGGACTCCAAAACGCTACTAAGGAGGGGCTGTCCCGTAAAAGATAAGGTGGGGGATTTCATCACCCTTTCCTTCGCCCCAAAAACCACACTAATCAAGAGCCTAATTTTAAAATCAAGTAGACATTGGCCTTAAGGAATTCGGACGCATTAGGAGAGTGATCCGGTCCCGACCGTCATGACCTGATCGGCGTTGCCCACTTTGTCGATAGTAGGAGAGACGAGATCCCCGGATCTTGGCTCACTTGCTGGGCTTTGTGGTCCTCGTTGTAGGGAGGTGAGGCGTGTTGAGGCCGTGTTACCTCGCAGTTAGGCGTCGTCTAGCTGTAAGGACCTATAGCGACCTTAGGATTGCTTGAGCCTTGTTTGCTTGTGTGCTTCTACCTGTACCCATCCGCCGTAGCATAAGGACTTCTTCCCTTCTCTCCTGAGTCATTCTTTCTCTCCTGTGTTCCCCCGTCTTCTCCTCTACGCACATTCTTTGTTAAAAAAAAAAATTGTTTTGTGTGTGTGTGCACCTTTGTGCATGCTTTCGTGGACACGAGACGAGAGTGGTCGTTTGACGAGGAGCGTTGTCAATCCGGCTTCGGTCATCGATTTCTCGACACCTCCCTCCTCTCGTGTCGCACGCGGTCCGGGTTCAATGGCTGCTAATTTCCGTGAGGAGGAGCAGTTGCTGGACCAACCTGTTCGACCAGTGCTTCCAGTTGTCGTTCCCATACCTCTACGTGATCGATGCTACCCGAGCCGTACAACTCTACCCTCATGCATCGTATTACCAGAGGCTAATGGGAACCATTTTGAGGTTAAGCCTCAATTCATTTCCATGCTCCCTCATTTCACTGGGAAAGGTGACCCCTATATCTTTCTCAGGGAATTTGAGGAGGTCTGTGCTATGTTCAAGCTGCAACAACTTAGCACAAACTCCATCCATCTTAGGCTCGTTCCTTTTGCACTAAAGGATGACGCCAAGAAGTGGTTGTACAGCAACCAGGCGAATTCCTTTAGGACTTGGGATGAGTTTCAATCTGCATTCCTCAAGAAGTACTTTCCTAATCATCGGACTCAAAAATTGAGGAACGAAATCAATTCGTTCTATCAACATGAGACTGAACCATTTCATGCATATCTTGAGAGGTTCAAAGAGCTACTATCCTCGTGCCCTCACCATGGCATTGAGTTGTGGCGTCTTTGTCAGATTGTGTATGAGGGTCTTCACATCCCGTCCAGAACGCTCCTTGAGTCCATGTCTCAAGGAGAGTTCTTGGGAAAGGATGAAAGGAAGGCATGAGCCTTCCTAGAAGACCTTGCTGAGAAAACCATGCAATGGGAGAGTGTGAGGGAACCACCTGCATCATCTAGTATAGGAGCGAGGATCGCGAATGCAAACTCAACTAGATCGGGTTCCGCATTTGCTATCGATACCACTACGGCCACCGAGGCACGCATGGCGGCCTTAATGCGCCGTATGGATTCGATTGAGCTCCAAAACCAACAAAGTGCACCTCACATGTCCACATCTGGTCCAGTTCCCTGTCATTCATGTGGTAGGATAGGTCATGTAGAGAGCGAGTGTGAGTCCATTCCTCCTGAGATGGAGCGTGTCAACGCCATCTATGACAGAGCTAGGAATGACCCATACTCATCATCTTATAACCCTGGATGGAGGAACCACCCCAATTTTTCATGGAACCAAAATAATGCCCCAGGTGGTCCTTCAAACTCCTCTAGATCACCTTCCCAATCACACCAACCTCCCATGCATGCACATTCCTATCAGCCACCCCAAGCGCAAACCACCAATCCATCGGGTTTCCCAAATTCCAATAATATGGAAACCCGATTCAATTCGCTTGAGACCTTGACTCGTGGACTTGAAAACTCAATGAAAAATTTTATGTCTACCACAAGTCAAGTTCTCACTTCAAATCAGCAGACCATGAAATCTCTAGAGCTTCAGATGGGCCAATTGGCTCAGTCTGTACATGAAAGAGAGAGAGGGTCTTTTCCTAGCCAGCCTGAGGCTAACCCCCGTGTGTACCAGCAACAACACATGCAAAATGAGAATGTGGTCCCTCGGGGGAGGCAAGTGAACCATGTGGAGGAACCTGTTCACCATGTCAATTCCATTGTGACCTTAAGGAATGGAAAACAGGTTGACAATCACATTTCCTTGCCACACCCACCACCATCTATGCAGCCCCTCAGTGGGAATGGTGGTGAAGAAGAAGCTGAGGGTGAGGGTAATACACCAAAGCTTTCTTCTCAGGCACAGCAGAAAACCTACCTGCCAAAAGCTCCCTATCCAAGTAGGTTAAACAAAAAGCAGAGTGACAACATGGACATGATAGTAGAGGTGTTTAAGCAAGTAAAGGTTAACATCCCCTTGTTGGATGTCATCCAACAAATACCTCAATATGCCAAAGTGTTGAAGGATCTCTGCACAACCAAGAGGAAGACCAATGTTCCTAAGAAAGCATTCTTGGCTGCAAATATCAGCTCACTTTTGTCCAATCCTACCTACACAAAATACAAGGACCCGGGGTGTCCTACTATTCAGTGCACGATAGGGGACACTAGATTGAGCAATGTTTTGCTTGATTTAGGATCAGCGGTCAACCTCCTCCCATTCTCTGTTTATCAACAGTTGAACTTGGGAGAATTGAAACCAACTAAGATCACCCTCCAATTGGCGGATAGATCCATTCGTATTCCCATGGGGATTATCGAGGATGTGCTTATCAAAGTTGGAGATTTTATATTTCCAGTCGATTTTGTTGTCCTCGATACCAATCCTGTTGCGAACACCCACTCTCAAATACCTTTGATTTTGGGTAGACCATTTATGGCAACCTCCAATGCCTTGATTAATTGTAGAAATGGTCTCATGAAGCTCTCATTCGGTAACATGAGTGCCGAGTTTCATGTGTTCAACTCTGGTAGGCAACAGGAACCCATGGATGAACCTTTAAATCTAAATCTCATCCACCAATTGGAGAAAGCACCACAGAATCAACGAACACCCCTAACCCCAACGCAACCCATTGAGAATGTTCGTGGGCCCAACGAAAACTCATTGCCTGTCTTCGCAATGCAACAGAGTGAGCTGGCCTCGAACATGAATGTCCAAAGGGAGTGTTCGTTGCATGATTCAGTTGAGAGTACTAGTGAGAGTGAGACACCTCATCATATGCCTATACCAGAAGGTGTCTCTACCTCATGTCGCATGGCCATTGAGCCATTTGAGCTTCATATTGACTCCAACAAGGACCCACCTATGACCGAGCTTATGCTTGATGATCTAAATGATGGTGGGAGGTCCTTGTTGGATGACTTGGGGAGAAGCCCTATTCTTAGTGATGCAAGTCTGCTGCATCCATCGAATGAGCTTGAGGAACTCATTCCGATGCACCCGCCTATTGGTTGGAGGGTTTTCTTCGATGAGCAATTAAACCCTAGTGAGGCAACACAACTTCATTCTTTGTTGCCCACACCCGACCAATATCATGAGGGGTTCGAGCCTTTCAACTTTGACCTTTCACCCCTCATGACACCTCAGAGTACCAGTGGTGTTTGCCCATCTCGGCAAGTCTCTGGTCCTCCTGACTTGATGTTCTCATTTGATGTTCCTTGACCAAATGATTATGAGAATATCTTGGTTGATGTATATATCTTTGAAAAAAAGAAAAAAGAAGAAGTGTGTAATAAATGACTCCTTCAGTGAGCATCGATTGTTGTGGGCCCCAACCCTTGTGTACTTGGGCCCAATCTCTTCACGTATTTATCTCCCTTCTTCAGCTTCTCACAGGTTTTGAGGGAATTTGGGTTTGTGTCCATCAACATGATCCTGAACGCCCCTTTGTACTTCATGTTGGTGAGATCTTTCCTTTTTCATGCATGTATCCATGTAGTATCTTGTTCACATTCATTGAGGACAATGCATGAAGTAGGTGTGGGGGGGTGTTTTACGTGTGTACATAGTCGAGTCTTTTTCCTTTGGTTTTATTTTCTTTTGTTTGTACTGCTAGGGTCATGTTAGTGTGCCGCATTTAACATTGATATATCTGCTTGCCATGATCCTTGGGTGACTTGTCTTCTTTTGCTTGCCGAGTGCTTTAAATTTTTCACATTTCTTTCAAAATATTCATGTGTTTGTGAAAGAAAATGTTTTTGTAGGTTTTGCGTGTGTTTAGCATGTGCAAAACCGTTCAGAGGCAAAGTAAAAAGAAAGCTCCCAAAATTGTCTTGAACTTGATGCATTAGGATTTCTAGTTTACTGGCTTTAGGTCTTATCGAGTCGTTAGGATGCACCCCGGTTTTCCCTCGGGGGGCGTGTAATCATAGGGTTTCAGTACTCAAACATTTAAAGAAGTCCACCCTGAACCTAGTGAGTCAAATAATTCGTGTCTTTTAGCATAACGAAGTTTGTCGTAGTCAAGGGCCCTTAATCTCTTTTTGTGAAACTTAAGTGTAGGGGTTTTGGTTCCCACGTAGATAAATAAATAAGTGGTGTTCTCTCTTCTCGCACGGCTCCTATCACTCGGGAAGGTAGGTCTGAGGGGACTTTGTGCCTGGTGCTTTCGAGTCATCTGACTTGGGATGCACCGACCGAACTCCCGTTACACGGGTGGTAGGGATCGCCCTATGTGGAGATTTGGGGGAAGGTGTGCGTGATAGTGTAAGTCCTCATAGGCAATGATGCACGAAACCTGACCCTGGGAGAATCAAACACCAACCAATAAATGCTCCAAAGAAAAAGAAAAAAAAAGAAAAAAAGAAAAAAAAGAAAAAAAGGAAAAAAAAGAGTCAAATAAGAACCAAAATGGACTTTACACGTTGTATCACATTCAGAAGTTAAGGTTGCCCATGTTTTTCACTTAATTCCTTAGTTAACTCTCACGAATAACTCATTAGGCTAGGTGTGTGGACTGATTACATATATAGAGTCGACCCATAGTATTACCGCGTCCCATGATCGACAAAATAAGTCCAACGAGTCATGTAGCTAGAATGATTAATGCATCTTGTTCGGATTTTGTGGGTATATCCGCTGAAAACCCTCAGGAGACAACACTCCTCCTCCTTGGTGACAAGGAGGTTTAACGGCTTGTTGCACGTGCTAAGTGCAACCGTGATTCCTACGAAAGTGAGTTAGGATTTCTTATTTTTCGCATGCTTTTCTCTTTCTTTGTTTTGCTCGGGACTAGCAAAAGTTAGGTGTGGGGGTATTTGATTGACATCATTTCATGCTCATATTTGTATCTTATATCCATTATCTTTCTCCTAAACAATGCTATGTTACGAGTTTTATGTTTAGTTTTCAGGAATAAATAGGTTTGAAGAGATGAAGGATAAAGGAACCCAAAAGCTGGGAAAAAGGACTGAATTGTGAGATCTGGGGACCAAGATGCAAGGAAGAAGGACCTGATTGCAAGACAGAAGGACCTAAGAGCAAAACAGAGTGGAGCAACACTCTCTAAATCTTGAGCACACTTGAGTAGGATTAAGGAATTGATCACTAAGTGTGTAAGGTTTGAAGCTTTGAGTGTTTGGGATTCTCTCTAATGTTTGGGACAAGTTTGTAGTGGGAGAGTTGTGTTAAAATGTGTTTTACATCTCCTTATATAGGCATTAGAGAGAATAGATCCGTTGGGACAAGATTTGATAGGGTTTTGTGCAAGATACACAAAGCAGAAAATTCGGGCTGCAAATCTGTCCAGAAACGGTCGACCGAACGCTTAGGTTCTGTAAGGATACGGTCGACCGAAATATGGAGTGGTCGACTGAAATCTTAAGTCAATTAAATACACGGTCGACCGAACAAGGTTACCGGTCGACCGAATAAGCGTTTCGGTAGAGGGATAAATGGATCGGTTGAACGAAATCGTATCGACCGATAGCAGGGATTTTTGACAATGTTAAACAGTCGACCGAACTGGGCAAATGGTTCGACCGTTTGGTAAAGTATATGGAGGTGTATATGGTTTTAATACGAATACGACCGTTGGTAAATACGACAAAAATAACGGTCGGAACAGTAAGGTTAAACGGTCGACCGAAAGAGATGGTGTGGTCGACCGAAACTAGACAGGGAAACACAAACTGGATTACTTGATCATCCGGTCGACCGAACGGCCTGTATCGGTCGACCGAATGTGGGCAGACAGTTAGGATTCAGGTTTAAGTATTTTCCGATCTAAGTTTGGGTGATCTATTGAAGTCCAAATTATGTGAAATTTTGTGTGTGACTTCTATAAGGAACCTATTGTGTGTTTAAGTTGATTTTAGCTCAAGTATGCTCAAAATACACAAGTTCCTAAAGACTCAAAGAAAATGCAAAAATACATGTCTTCAAATGAGCTTGATTACATGTCTTGACTTGATTTCCTTTCTTCCTTGAGTCTTGATCGCCTGTAGAGGTTAGCACAAAGAAATATATATGCAATACACTATGTGTGCTACTCTACATGATCATAATTAAGATTAGGTTAAATAAATCATCAAAACATAGATTAAGGCCAAAAAGCCAACACTTTCTCTCTAATCTTGTTTAGAGTTTGGTGAACACTTGGAGGTGAATCGGCGGGCGATTCGACGAGAAACGGAACTCTGGACTTTTTGAAAGGTTTTAGAGAACCTTTGTGTATGATTCTCTATCCTTTTTTATTTTAATATGTGTAGGAATGCATGCTATTTAGAATAAACAAATACATGTACGTAAAATCAATGAAAATATGAAATCGATCTTGTATGTTTGTATTAATTTTTTTAAAATATATACATACATGGGTACACGAAATCCTACGGTGGTATCAGAGCATTTAGTTCATATTTTCAATGATTGGACCATATAATTAATTTTAGTTTACCATCTACAATCAAAACAATTCATGTTCTATCTTTTTCGAGGTTTCCGATAGTTTTGTTGATTTAATTCTAATTGATTCTTTTGATAGTTTTAAATGTTTTGAAACATATCATGTGAATGTTATAATTAAAATTTAGACTTATGTCTAATATATAAAATTTTCGTTTTTAATTAAATGATTATTTTATATGGAATCGACAAAACGAGAAAGGCATATATTTATATTTCCTTAAAATTTTATTTTTGGAAATTGGATAAACAATGGTTCAAATGTTTTGTGGTTTGAACTATGGATGGATAAAATCATTTTTAATGGATTTCAAATGGTTTTAGAATTGTTTAATTTAGAGATGCATGATAAACTAAATCGAGCAATTTATAGTATATGTACATCCGTTGCTCGAGTTCTCTAATGCAGGGATATGTTAGTTTGTATGTTCCGATGAAGCCATGTGTGAATGAATGAATGAATGTGTATTATTCAATCACAGGGGCTTATGTATATGTGAAAGCCAAATTTCTATTTTTATGTATGTGTGCATATAAGAGGATTTTTACATAGGACTTGCACTAGACAATTTTCAAAATTAAGAGATGCATGTTTATATTTTTTGCAATATCAACATCCATGGTGCAAGAGGAAGACGCTGAAGAAGCGCAAGGATCAAGGACGCGGGAACATATAAACTCACACAAAGTGTGTGTGAATGGATATATTTATGCTTGTGTGCTTGACATGTGTGTGGTTGTTTGGATGAATGTTAGTTTGTGTATAGATGATAAATATGCATGATCAACTAAATTCTAAAATCACACATAAATGTTTAAATTGTCCAACCAAAAATTAAGAATATTTTTCTTTCTTATTTCATCCACTAGCAGTCATCGATCGAGGGATATTCTGCTCGCCCTTAGCGGGAGATAGTTTCCTCCATCTTTGGGAATAGTGGGAGATATAAGGCTGTCTATTGTTGTGCCATGAATAGATGCATGAGGTGCTGATTGACATCATTTCATGCTCATATTTGTATCTTATATCCATTATCTTTCACCTAAACAATGCTATGTTACGAGTTTTATGTTTAGTTTTCAGGAATAAATAGGTTTGAAGAGATGAAGGATAAAGGAACCCAAAAGCTGGGAAAAAGGACTGAATTGTGAGATCTGGGGACCAAGATGCAAGGAAGAAGGACCTGATTGCAAGACAGAAGGACCTAAGAGCAAAACAGAATACTCCTCACCATCATGGGGAGTATTTTGGCAATTCTATTCGGGTCGGAGCTCCAACATGCAAACTAGATGCATCAAATACCAACAAAGCCTTCCAGAAAAGCCCACAAGAAATTCCAGAGCGATCCGGACACTGTAGACCGCTAATTAGCGGTCCAAGACCGCTAATTGGCGGTCACTTTTGGCCCAAATGCGCTCAAATTTCTCCAGCACATGTATTAGAGGATGTTTAGGCTATGTGTGGTATATGTTTAGTCCCACATCGGGGGATTGTCCCGGATTAGCTTTTTCCATGCCTATAAATAGAACTCTTCACCTCCTTTTGTAATCACTCTATATTTTAAGTGGCTATTCTTCCTACTAGAAGTGAGGCCTTGAAGCACACACTAAAGTAGGAGGACGCTACTTTTAATGTGAGTCATTTTAATACAAGTTTTCTTTATTATGTTGTTTGTTTTATGTTTCTTGTTTTGCTTTGCTTAATCTCATTTCATTAGTTTTATTAGCTTAGTTAATATGCTTTCTTTGTTTAGTTTAATAATTAGTGTAATGTTTAGTGAGTAGTTCCATCCCCTTTGGGGGGTGGAGTAGATGTACATACATGCATTAGAGAATGGGATGAATGCTTTATTTTTGATGTGTTGATAAAACATGAATGTATGCTTGCTTGTTTAGGATAGAATTTATAACTTGATGAGTTTTGCCAAAATGATTAGACACCTCTCATGCTTGTTTAGGTTCTGAAATAAACAACTTGCATATGTAAATGTTAATCAACCAAGTTGGTGAATAGATTGATAGGTTTTGCCATAACATTTAGACACTTCCTATGCTTGATAAACACCACCTTCATGTGCTTAAAGAATGTATTCTACACCCACCTCTTTGCTTGTGTGCACTCACTCCACCCCTTAGGGGTTTTCCATTCCTGAAATTCCAGCACTTCTATTTTGTTCTTAGCTTAGTTTTTATTTGATCATTTATTTCTTTGTTTCGCATTTCGTACTTCTTAGCGTAGTTTAGTGTAGAGTAGCGTAACCAACTCTCTTCTCCATTATTTTCGCCACTTGATTTCGTGCAAACAAGAGGCTGCTCACCTCCCTGAGGACGACCCGTACTTGCCACCGCTTCATCGTGGCCGTGCACTTGCGGTTTAAATTAAAACGTTCAACAGGTGCGATTCACCCTTAGTGGACACCGAGTATATTTGTTTGTGAATACAATCGATAAACGTATCTCGTATCAAATGAAATAAGTTTTCTTAACAAGACCTGGAGCCCTGGCTCGGTTTTGAGAAAGAGAGTTTTTCTGACGAGGATTGGTCAAATTCCCTCTTAATTAAAACGATAGGAGTCATAAGAGTTTGAAAATGCAAATGTTGCGATATTTCGAAATGGTTATGATTAGAAAAATATTTTCTTACCTTGATTTACTGCATTTATGGACAAATTTTTATTTGCGGTATTGATTTTTAAAACATAAAATTGACATTAAATCTCATATAATATATTTTGTAGAAATGTCGAATATTCAACCTATTGTGCGATCTATAATTGAAAAACATCATTTGGAAAATGATGGCTCAAACTTCATAAGCTAGCAACTCAAGCTCAATATCGTGTTGAAGTTTGAGAAACTATCTCATATTTTGGATGGTGAAATCCCAAAATTAAATGAGAAGGCAACCGATAGCGAGAAAGAGGCAAAAGCCAAGTGGGAAGACCAAGAGAATCAGGTTCACGGTCTAATGTTGGCCTCCACAGGTGACTCACTTCGAGCGAAATACTTGGATTCAAAACCCAAGATGACCATACAAGCTTTAACAAAGATGTTCATGGATAGAGCTAGAAAAGAGCTCTATAAGACCACCATAGCACTCACAATGTGCCACATGGCGGAGGGAACATCAGTATCCATGCATTTTCTCACGATGCAAGGATACCTTGAGAAGTTGTCGAAACTCTCTTCCCCGATGCCCGATGACATTGCGGAAGATTTGATTCTTGGCTCTCTAGCCCCGTCTTACAAGGACTTCATTATGCACTAACATGTGCGTGGGAAAGGGGTGAGTCGTGAGGAACTTCACAACGATCTCAAAATGACTGAAGTTGACATGGGCAAGGGTCGGGACAAGCATGTCCTAGCCATCCATGGAGGGAGCAAAAAGATCACCAAAGGTAAAGGCAAATTCACCAAAAATACGCCAATCAAGTGAAGGGAATGTGTTCTAAAAGTTTTACTTTTAAATGTCAATTATTATGAATTGAATGAGAAATCATTTTGTTCCTTGTTTATGTTATTCGTCTTTTAGAAGTGTTAAGGAAGAGGCTCTTGGTCCTTAACCGTAGAGCTCTAAAAGATATTGGTTTACATAAAACAAAAGATATTCGCAATCATGGTAATTAACATGGAACATTAATTACCGAGTTAAGATTGTCTTGTTGGTCATAGATCATTGTAGCTCTACAAGTGAGTGACAACACGGGTATGCAAAAGAGGAAAATATTACTTTTGTATACTGAATAGACCTAATAAGTAAAATATTATAGAAATGTGTTTTTGTGTCATTAATATTTTACTGTGTCTTTGGTTTTTTGATATGAGACTTATATCTCATCACTTAAGGAATACTTAATTAGATCAGTGTCTTTAACTATCGATCAGTGTAGTGTAAAGGCATTGGTTGGTTAAGTACAACTTTTGTTGGAGAAGATAGTTAGTCAAAAGACTATCATTGCCCCTCTTAATTGAGTGATGATATTAGTGGGCCCCTTGATAAAGCAAAGTTATAATGTGCACAATGTGATTTGAGTAAAGTCACATATTTATAACTAGCTTAAAGAGATCAAGAAATGAATACTAATACAAAGAAGACACAATACTACTTTGTGTATTCTTAATATCATGAGGCAAGGGACGGACACAAGTGGTGCACTCCATCACTAAATGGACCGGGTTTTGGTTCAAGTGGAATTAAGACATCTAACTAATTGAGAGATATAATGTGTAGCTAGATACCGCTTATAGTTTGTGATATTAAGCTCTTAATATCACTGCCAACTTAGTTTAGATCCTCCCATAGGTCACACCACATAACTGGGAAACGAGAAATGGGGATTTTGAGTTCATAAGATGTGTCGGGTTTCATGTAGAAAATGTGACACATGGGGTGAACAAGCAAAATCAAAATTATGTTGTGATTAATAACATAATTAGATTCTAAATTAAATTCATAAGTGATGTAAATATTATGGGGTGTAATGATTTATCGTTACATAGAATAATATGTTACATAAGTTGTGAATTTACCACTAATCCCGAAATGTCAAATTTTGTAGGAGTAAAACCGAAATTTGACCAATCAGCAGAACTGTGCACAAACGGTCGACCGGTTAACCGTAAACGATCGACCGACCGTGCACGGTCGACCAGACACGTCTCGACCGACAACATGGAATTTTCATATGTTCGGAACGGTCGACCGAACCTATCGGTCGGTCGACCGAACATTGCGATGAAATATTTTTACTGTTGAGCGGTGGACCGAGTTACGAACGGTCGACCGAAACTTGGTTCGAGCGGTTATCTGCAGAATTAATTTAAGAATTAATTAGATCATGCATGGAATTGGTCCATGATTAATTTAATTCGTGGCTGAGATTATTTGTTAGCAAATAATGGATGGTTAGATGGAAGTTTGCATGAAATCATGGGCAAGAGGTTGCACATAAATAGGTAATTTGAAGAGAACTTATAAATAGAAGTTTATCTCATTACCTCAATAATTAATTCATTATTTTCTCATGCAAAAATCTCTCTCCGTAATTCTCCACGAAATTTCCTTAATTCTTAAGATTAGTTTTTAGTTTTCAGAGATCTTCTTCTCAAGGGAACTAAAGAGGGGTTAGTAATTGGATTCTAAACCCAATTGGAGATTGAGAGGCTAGCTCTTCTCTCTCCAATCTCGTTTAGAGTTTGGTGAATACTCGGAGGCAATCCACCGGGCGATTCGAGCGGCAACGCGTCTCCGGATCTTCAAGAGGTTTTAGAGAACCTCTAGGTATGATCCTCTTTGCAATTGTTTGTTTATTTTAATGCATGTTAAATAATTAGGATAAACAAATGCATGTCTATATGAAAATTGAAGAAAACATGAATGTTTCGATCTTATATGTTTATAAAATTTCGAAAATATATACATACTATAGGGCATGAAATTCAACAGTGGCATCAGAGCTATTGATTCATATTATCTTTGATTTAGACTGTAAAATCAATTTAGGTTACCATCTAGAATCAAAACAATTCGGTTTTATGTCTTTTTTGAGTTTTTCTATGCTTTGTTGATAGAATTCTAATAAATTCGTTTTGATGGTTTTATATGTTTTAAAACATCACACATGATTGTTAGAATTGAAATTTAGACATTTGTCTAATTTATAGAATTTTCTTTTTTATTTTAAATGATTATTTTATAAAGGAATCAACAAAACCGAAAAGGGCTAATGTTCATCTTTCCTTTTGGAAATTGGATGAACGGCGGTTCAAAATAATTAATTTTGAACTATGGATGCATGAAAATCATTTTAATGGATTTCAAATGATTTTTCTAGACTTGTTTGATTTTAGATGCTTGATAATCTAGATTAAATAGTTTAGATTGGACATGCGTGTATGCGTTGCTCGAGTTGTTTTTGCAGGAATTGTGAGTTTATATGTTCTAAATCAGCAACTATGAATGTATTTGATTATTATTATACAGGGGCTTATTTATATGTAAAAGCAAAAATTCTCTCTTTCTATCTTTTAGATAATTGCATTTGCATATGAGAGGTTTTACATAGGACTTGCACTAGTCGGTTTTTATCGAATGTGAGGAGCATGTTTATTTTCTGTAAAATCTACATCTCCGGTGCAAGAGCAAGTCGCCGCTGTAGCGCATCGATCGAGGATCAAAGATCAGGGATCGAGGATCAAGGATCGAAGGGAACATATAAACTCACACGATGTGGATTGTGTGAATGGTTTAATTTCTGTTTTTTATAATCCTGCGATGCATGTGATGAATGTGTTGAATGTTAGGATGTGTATGAATAATAATATGCATGATAACCTAAAATCTGAATCACATGTTAATATATAAAATTGTCCAACAAAATTAAGAGTAATTTTCCTTCTTATTTCATCCACTAGCAGCCATTGATCGAGGGATATTCTGCTCGCCCTTAGCGGGAGATAGCTCCCTCCATCTTTGGGAATAGTGGGAGATATAATGGTTCTCTATTGTTGTGCCACAATTAAATATTTGAGGTGTGTTTTACCCTAGTGAACCCCAAATATGTTTAGTTGTGAATACAATGGATAAACGTATCTCGTATCAAATGAAATTAAGTTTTCTTAACATTACCTAGAGCCCTCGCTCGGTTTTGGGAAAAAGTTTTTCTTACGAGGATAGGTCATATTCTCTCATAATTAAAACGACAAGAATCACAAGAGTTTGAAGATACTAAGATTGCTAAAATTCAAAAAGGTTGTGATTAGAAAAATGTTTGTTTACCTTGATATTGTAATATATTCGATAGTCCTTAGCTAGTCTATATTACAATTGATGGGATCTTGAATTGTTGCATTTATGGGCAAATTTTTTATTTGCAGCATTTACATTTGTATGTATGTATAATAAACATAAAATTGGCATTAAAATCCTGTATGATTTATTTTGTAGAAAGATGTCGAACATCCAACCTATCATACGATCCATGATAGAAAAACACCCTTTAGCAAATGATGACTCGAACTTCATTAGTTGGCAACTCAAACTTAACATCGTGTTAAAGTTTGAGAAACTGTCTCACATTTTGGAAGGTCCAATCCCAAAATGGAATGAGAGATTAACCGATGAAGAGAATGAGGCTAAAGCCAAGTGGGAAGACCAAGAGAACCAAGTTCACGGTCTTATGCTAGCATCCATGGGTGACTCGCTTCAAGCGAAATACTTGGATTCGAAACCCAAGAAGTCCATAGAGGCTTTATCTAAGATGTTCATGGATAGTGCCCGAAAGGAGCGCTATAAGACCACCATCGCACTCACAAGGTGTCATATGGCGGAGGGAACATCGGTATCCATGCATTTTCTCACGATGCAAGGGTACCTTGAGAAGTTGGCAAATCTCTCTTCACCAATGCCCGAGGACATTGCTGAAGATATGATTCTTGGCTCTCTAGCCCCGTCCTTTAAGGACTTTGTGATGCACTATCAGGTGCGTGAAAAAAGGGTGAGTCTTGAGGAGCTGCACAACGCTCTCAAAACTGCTGAAGTTGACATAGGCAAGGGTAGGGACAAGCATGTCCTTGCCGTCCATGGGAGGAGCCAAAAGATTGGTAAAGGAAATGACAAATCTACCAAAAGTGGTTCAATCAAGAGCAAGGGAGTATGAGGTGCTCATAAGAGTACCGCGAGGGGGAAATCTCCAACTCCCAATACGGAGTGCTTTCACTGCGGTGAAAAAGGACACATCCGGCCAAATTGCCCCAAGTACAAGGAAGACCTTGACAACGGAGTGATTGAACGTCGGCGCCCCAAAAAGGCCAAAGGTATATTTGTTATTGAAATAAATTTAGCCACCTCTGTCCAGGATTGGGTAATTGATACCGGATCTTGTGCTCACATAGTTTCTAATGTGCAACTACTCATGGATAGGAAGGAACTCGCAAGGAACGAGGTAGAATTAAAGGTCGGAAATGGTGCGAATGTTTCTGCGGTTGCACAAGGTTTTGTGGAGCTTCAATTGTGTATTGGTTTAAATTTATGTCTAAAGAATGTTTATTATGTGCCTTCGATTAGCAAGAATATTATTTCTGTATCATGTTTGGATATGGATGATTTTAATATAAATATTTCAAATTCTTGTTTATCTATATCGAAGAATGATGTTTTCTATGCAAATGCATTCATAAGGAATGGTCTCTATTTGCTTGAATTGAATAATAAACAAATCTTTAATATCAATAACAAAAGACTTAAGACCACTCACGAGAATGATACTCTCTTATGACACTATCGTCTTGGTCACATAAATGAAAATCGCATCAAGAAATTGCAAAAAGCTAACCTTCTTGGTCTACTTGATTTTAAATCATTGGAGACGTGCCAACCATGTTTAATGGGAAAAATGACCAAAAAACCTTTCAAGAAGAAAGGTCCAAGGGCAAGTGGCTTATTGGATTTGATACATTCTGATGTATGTGGTCCAATGAGTACTAGTGCACGAGATGGTTTCAGGTACTTCATTACGTTCACGGATGATTATAGTCATTATGGCTATGTTTATCTAATGAGAAACAAAAGTGAATCCTTTGACAAATTCAAAGAATTCAAGAATGAAGTAGAGAACCAACTCGACAAGAAATTCAAGTCTCTGCGAACAGATCGTGGAGGTGAGTACTTAAGTGCCGAATTTGACTCATACCTAAAGGAGTTTGGTATTATACCTCAACTCACCCCTCCAGGTACACCTCAGTGGAATGGGTTATCCGAAAGAAGGAATAGGACATTGCTCGACATGGTTCGGTCAATGATGAGTCATGCGGAATTACCTCTATACTTTTGGAGTTATGCACTACAAACTGCGGCTTACACACTAAATAATGTTCCATCCAAATCTGTAGAGAAACTCCTTATGAGCTATGGAGTGGTAAAACACCTAAGCTCAATTTTCTCAAGATTTGGGGTTGTGAGGCTTACGTCAAGAAATTGATGTCGACCAAACGTCAACCAAAAGCGGATAAGTGCTTCTTTATAGGTTATCCTCGTGAGGCAAGAGGATACTACTTTTGGCATATCACCTCCAATCGAGTGATTGTAGAGAGGGACGCCACATTTCTGGAAAAGGAATTTCTGGAAAGAGTAAAACGTAGTGGGAGTAGGGTTGTGCTTGAGGAAACTCAAGATACTCTACAAGATCATGACATGAATGATGACATTCAAGATCATGAGGGCCCAACCGAGATTCCTTTGGTTAGTGGGAGCGTGAGAGAGAGACCCTCGCAAGAAGTTGTGAGAGAATCTCAATCATCCCCACCTAGTGTACGTTCAATAGTTGAACGTGAACCCACTCCTCAAGAAATTATGGAAGAAGTTCGAGAAACACGAGAAGAACCAAAAGAACTAAGAAGGTCAACGAGGGAAAGGAAGAAACCAGACTTGTATCTGGGACTTCATGAAATCATGATACTTGATACCAATGATCCCTTGACCTTCCAAGAAGCAAAGGAAAGGGAAGACTCTAAATTATGGCTTAAGGCCATGGAATCCGAAATAGAATCCATGTATGATAATCAAGTGTGGGACTTGGTTGACCTCCCTCAAGGGAAAAATGTCATTCAAAATAAATGGGTTTTCAAGAGGAAGATGGACATGGATGGGAACTTGACAACCTACAAAGCGAGGCTTGTAGCGAAGGGTTTCACTCAAGTTCAAGGAATTGACTATGATGAAACCTTTTCACCGGTTGCCATGTTCAAGTCTATTCGGATTATGCTCGCTATTGCCGCATTTCATGATTATGAAATATGGCAAATGGATGTCATAACAGTGTTCCTTAATGAGAACTTCGAGGAGGATGTGTACATGGTACAACCTCAAGGTTTTGAAGATCCAAAGAATAGCGAGAAAGTATACAAGCTTCAAAGATCCATTTATGGATTGAAACAAGCATCAAGGAGTTGGAACAAACGCTTTGACGAGGAAGTTAAGAAGCTTCACTTCATTCAAAGTAAGGAAGAACATTGTATATACAAGAAGGTTAGTGGGAGCCATGTAGTATTCCTAATCTTGTATGTCGATGACATATTGCTTATGGGCAATCATATTCCTTTGCTTGAGCAAACGAGGAGTTCATTGAAATCTGCATTTTCAATGAAAGATATGGGTGAGGCTCAATACATCTTGGGAATCAAGATATATCGAGATAGATCCCGTAGACTTATTGGCCTAAGTCAACGTGCATACATTGACAAGGTCTTGGAAAGGTTCAAGATGAACAACTCCAAAAAGGGCAGTGTGCCAATGAGTATGGGTGTGCAATTCAAGAAGTCTCAACATGCGCAATCACGTAAGGACTTAGAGTACATGAAGGATGTCCATTATGCTTCGGCAATTGGGTCGATCATGTACGCGATGACTTGCACAAGACCCGATGTCTCGTATGCTCTAAGCGTGACAAGTCGTCACCAATCCAACGCATGTCCTGAGCATTGGACTGCGGTCAAGAATATCCTGAAGTACCTTAACCGGACTAAGGATAAGATTCTTGTTTATGGAGGACAAAGGGAGTTGATAGCCGAAGGGTACTCGGATGCGAGTTTCATTAGTGATCCAGACGATAGAAGGTCGCAATCAGGATACGTCTTTCTTCTGAATGGTGGAGCTGTGAGTTGGCGTAGCTGGAAGCAAACCACTACAGCCGATTCAACCACCGCTTCCGAAGTAATGGCTGTCGCTGAAGCGAGCAAGGAAGGAGTGTGGATCAAGAAGTTACTTGAAGAGCTTGGAGTAGTTCCCACGAGCGAGGGACCCGATGAGCTATTTTGCGATAATAGTGCATCTATCTCGCATATCAAGGATCCTAGATCACACCACAAAGTGAAGTACATGGATCGTAAGTACTTCGTGACACGTGACCTCATCGACGAAGGCAAAAATAAATCTTTTATGGGTGGACACCAACAACAACACAGCTGATCCATTCACAAAACCCTTATCCCAAGCCAAGGGCGAAATGCATTTTGAGTCCATGGGATTGAGGAACCATGTAGATTGGCTTGATGATTGATATGTAAAGGGGTTTACCCTAGTTATTATTGTTTTATACATTGAGTATGTATGTGAAAGAAAACTTTAATAACAAGTGGGAGATTGAAGGGAATATGTTCTAAAAGTTTTACTTTTAAATGTCAATTATTATGAATTGAATGAGAAATCATTTTGTTCCTTGTTTATGTTATTCGTATTTTAGAAGTGTTAAGGAAGAGGCTCTTGGTCCTTAACCGTAAGACTCTAAAAGATATTGGTTTACATAAAGCAAAAGATATTCGCAATCATGGTAATAAACATGGGACATTTGTTACCGAGTTAAGATTGTCGTGTTTGTTATAGATCATTGTAGCTCTACAAGTGAGTGACAACACGGGTACGCAAAAGAGGAAAATATTGCTTTTGTATACCGAATTGACCTAACAAGTAAAATATTATAGAAATGTGTTTCTGTGTCATTAATATTTTACTGTGTCCTTGGTCCTTTGATATGAGACTTATATCTGATCGCTTACGGAGTGCTTAATTAGACTAACTTCTTAAGCTATCAATGTAGTGCAAAGGCATTAGTTGGTTAAGTATGACTTTTGTTGGAGAAAATAGTTAGCCAAAAGATTATCATTGCCCTCTTAATTGAGTGATGATATTAGTGGGCCCTTTGATAAAGCAGAGTTATAATGTGCACAATGTGATTTGAGTTAAGTCACATATTTATAACTAGCTTAAAGAGATCAAGAAATGAATACTAATACAAAGAAGACACAATACTACTTTGTGTATTCTTAATATCATGAGGCAAGGGACGGACACAAGTGGTGCACTCCATCACTAAATAGATCGGGTTTTGGTTCAAGTGGAATTAAGATATCTAACTAATTGGGAGATATAATGTGTAGCTAGATACCGCTTATAATTTGTGATATTAATCTCTTAATATTACTGTCAACTTAGTTTAGATCCTCCCATAGGTCACACCACAAAACTGGGAAACGAGAAATGGGGATTTTGAGTTCATAAGATGTGTCGGGTTTCATCTAGAAAATGTGACACATGGGGTGAACAAGCAAAATCAAAATTATGTTGTGATTAATAACATAATTAGAATATAAATTAAATTCATAAGTGATGTAAATATTATGGGGTGTAATGATTTATCGTTACATAGGGTAATATGTTACATAAGTTGTGAATTTACCACTAATTCCGAAATGTCAAATTTTGTAGGAGTAAAACCGAAATTTGACCAATCAGCAGAACTGTGCACAAACGGTCGACCTGTTAACCGTAAACGGTCGACCGATCGTGCACGGTCGACCGATCGTGCACGGTCGACCGGACACGTCTCGACCGATAACAAGGAATTTTCATCTGTTCGGAACGGTCGACCGAACCTATTGGTCGGTCGACTGAACCTCCAAATGGTCGACCGGTCTAGACGGTTATCTGCAGAATTAATTTAAGAATTAATTAGATCATAAATGGAATTGGTCCATAATTGATTTAATTCGTGGCTGAGATTATTTGTTAGCAAATAATGGATGGTTAGATGGAAGTTTGCATGAAATCATGAGCAAGAGGTTGCACATAAATAGGTAATTTGGAGAGAACTTATAAATAGAAGTTTATCTCATTACCTCAATAATTAATTCATTATTTTCTCATGCAAAAATCTCTCTCCTTAATTCTCCACGAAATTTCCTTAATTCTTAAGATTAGTTTTTAGTTTTCAGAGATCTTCTTGTTAGCAATCTACGATCTAGTCTACAGGTTCGGAATTACCTTGGTGGAGAGAACCTGTGGCAGCGGAGGAAGAATCGACGATCACCTCACGGAGTCTTCTTGAGCACCGGCTGATCTTCTACTCTCTAGGAGAAGAAGAACAAATCCACAACCCGAGAGTCCTACTTGGAAGGGACGGATTTGAGGGAGAGGGAGGTGGCGGCTAGGGTTAGGGTGGAGGCTAGGGTTTGCACAAAAGAAAAATCATCCATCCAATGGGAGGCTCCCCTCCTTATATAGATTGCCCCACCCTAAACCCTAATGTGCAGCCAATGAGAGTGTGCCACGTGTCAGTGCTTTGGGAAAACATCATCTTAATCCTTAGATTAATCCAATATCTCCCACCTGCACAACAGCACGTCAACAACATGTCATCTTCTTTTGTGTCCCTGACACATATGTATATATCCCCGATACATACAATCATAAGATGGCAATGTGTCACCTCTTCATGTGTCCCCGACACATATGTATACATCCCTGATATATACAACTATTTCTCTCTCCAAGAACGCATCCACAACACGCAAGTCTCTTATCATGTATCCCCGATACAAGATCATTTGTGTCCCTAACACACGCACTCTTCCGATCATACGGACAAATGGGTCGTGCGACCGGTGATGTACCTGCAATTTAGGAGTCTCAAACTAGAAACCTTACTAGAAGGCCAGAATGACAACATCCTCAAAAACCAATAAATAAGCAGTCAAAAAATGCACATCACAGTTCCCCAGGTTTACTCAGAAAATCACTTGACATGAACGGTATCTCGATCCCTCGGAGAGAATGCCTTCTTGTCGTCAAGGTACTTGCTACTGTATCGAATACAGTTGGGCCCAGCAAATACTTTTAGTGCAGTCAAGTCAAACCTTTCCCTTCACCTCGGACCACCATTACACTCAGAGTTGACTCCTTTCCCGAAGATGCCTCTTTAGACCGAATCTCTCATGGTCATAGATAACATCCCAAAGTAGCCACATCAACTCTTTGCTTCATGGTGTCGTCGAAGGTCACTGAGGGTAACTAATGACAATCAAGTCTTGGACTCGCACAGAGAAGGAGCAGGGATCCATCCTTTCACTTCCCAATGGTCGCTCAGCACATGTTGTATGACAAACATGTTATGGTGGATCATACTGTACACAACAGTACGTCTGTCTCTCAACACCATACAAGTCTTGGTCCAGTCGCACCCCCTCTGCGCCTGACCTGAGCTTCATCATTGTCGCCTTAACACCATACAGGTGTCACCTGGCGCCACATGTGATGCTCGCACTTGGCTTCTATAGGTCACATGAATCGTGGGAACATTCATGTCAATCCTCACCAACATAGAGGATCTCATCTTGATTCCTAATCAAGGCGACCGTCCTATCATGAACTACTCTGGATCTATCATACAAGATCTCCTCATGATCAGTCTCATCTCTGTTCGCTACCAAAAGCGCCAGAGGCGAATGCTCGTGCGAGTAAGCATTCTTCAACCTATTGACAGAATAATATTTTATGTTAGAACAACTACATCAACCAAACAGATATAGTCGAAACGAAAAAAACACAATCACTCATAAAAGGAAGTCAGACATGGCAATACATCAAAGTCTGCGTAAGCCTAAGGACTTCACATGAGATACAAACGAGTCCTTAGCTATAGCCTTGGTAAGAGGGTCAGTAACCATAAGACTAGTAGACACATGTCTTAACACAACTTCCTTTCTCGCTATGATGTCCTTCACAAAATGATACCTAACCTGTATATGTTTGGTCTTTCCATGATACTTGGGGTCTTTCACATAACAAAGGGCAGCCATGCTGTCACAATAGACAACAACAGGCTCATCAGATGTCTCCACTAGCCCAGTATGTTGTAAGAACCTCCTCAACCAAACTGCCTTCTGTACTGCTGCAGAGCATGCAACATACTCTGCTTCCATAGTCGACAGGGCTATACAGGTTTGCTTTTTGATGGACCATGAGATGGCCCCATTAGCCAGCAAGAAAGCATAACCAGAGGTAGACTTCCTTTCATCAATGTCTCCAGCCCAATCGGCATCACTATAGCCAATCAGGCGGAGATCTGATGCTTGGTAACACATCATGTAGTTACTCGTTCCTCTGAGGTATCTCATGATTCTCTTGACTGCCTTCCAGTGCTCCATGCTTGGGTTGGACTGGTATTGACTCATCATGCCCACAACATAACAAATGTCTGGCCTAGTACACATGATAGCGTACATAAGGCTTCCCACAACATTGGAGTATGGAACCTTGCTCATTTTGCCTTCTCTTCAGGAGTCTCAGGATGCTTATCAAGGCTTAAGTGTAAACCCTTCTCAACAGGAGTGTCGATTGGTTTGCATTTTTCCATGTGGTATTTCTTCAAGACGTTGTTAATGTAAGTCTCTTGAGACAATTCCAGAAGTCTCTTGGACCTATCTCTAACTATCTTGACACCAAGGACGTAGCTAGCTTCACCCATATCCTTCATATCAAATGTGGAGGACAACCACTCTTTAGTGGATTTCAGCAACTCTTTGCTATTGCCAGCCATGAGCATGTCATCAACATACAAGGTCAAAATGACAAATTTACCATTGGATCTCTTAACGTACACACAGTGATCTTCCTCAAGCATAGAGAACGCATTCTCTGATATAGCTTGATGGAAGCGAATGTTCCACTGTCTAGACGCTTGTTGTAAGCCATACAAGGACTTGTTGAGCTTGCACACTTTGCGCTCTTGTCCTTTGATTTCAAAACCTGGAGGTTGATCCATATAGATCTCCTCCTCAAGTTCTCCATTGAGAAAAACAGTCTTTACATCCATTTGGTAAAACTCTAAGTCCATCTGAGCTACAATAGCTCGTAGAAGTCGGATGGAGGCAAACCTAACCATGGGTGAAAAGGTTTCCTCAAAATCCACGCCTTCTCTTTGGGTGAAGCCTTTAGCTACCAGTCTAGCCTTGAATCTATCAATAGATCCATCCACCTTCCTCTTAATTTTGAGGATCCACTTGACCCCAATGACCTTTCGGTTCGGCGGTAAGTCGACCAAGTCCCAGAATCGATTAACTTTCATCGACTCCAACTCTTCCTTTATAGCTTCTAACCACTCTTTAGCATTTGGACCTTCCAAAGCCTCTTTCAAGGTCTCCGGTTCTTGCTCATTGATTATTGTCATCCCGGATGATTCATAATCAATTTCTTCTTGAGCTATCATGAGGGTCTCTTCCTCTAAGAGAAATCGCCTACGAGGAATGAGCCCGCGTTTACTTCGACGCAGATGGGTATCTGATGGCTCATCCTCCGTGAGAGCTATCGGATCCTCAGCATTGCTGCTACCACTAGGATTGACTGGTGGAACCTCATGTTCAACTTCCAGATCCTGATCCTGTGGAGTGGCAATGTCCTCATCTTGTTGTTCAAAGAAGTTCACTGACTCTTTGATAGCTCCAGCAAGGGTTGGAAAATCATTTTCCAAGAATGTGACATCCCTAGACTCCAGTTCCGTCCTTCTTTCATTCTCGTCTAACCCGATAAAAACATAACCTTTGGAGAGATCTCTGTATTTTAAAAAGATACACTTTTTCCCTCTAGGTCCCAGTTTTCCATATCGGTGACTATTAGAATGAATGTATGCAGCGCATTCCCAAGGACGCAGCAGACTAAAATAAGGCTTCCGTCTTGTCCATAACTCATATGGAGTTGACGGAACCAATTTTGTTGGAACTCTATTGAGGATGTAGGCAGCAGTCATTAGAGCATCTCCCCAAAACGAAATTGGTAAGCTCGCATGCGCCATCATGGATCTAACCATGTCTAGCAACGTTCTATTCCTTCTCTCGGCAACACCATTTTGCTGAGGAGTATAAGGCATAGTGAGTTGTCTAGATATCCCATTTTCATCACACAACTCCTTGAACATTATGGAGAGATATTCACCACCTCTATCCGTTCTAAGAGTTTTTATCTTATTATCCAACTGATTCTCAACTAAGCTCATGAATTTCTTAAAACATTCTAGAGCTTCTAACTTGCGAGAAATAAGATAAATATGACCATATCTAGTGAAGTCATCAATGAATGTGATGAAGTAACTCTGTCCATGTCTAGTACGCACATTCAAAGGTCCACAAATATCTGAGTGAATTAGTTCTAAAGGAGAAGTAGCCCTAATGGCTTTTCCGAACGGTTTTCTAGTTGCCTTTCCAGCTAGACAAGATTCACAGGTCGGCAATTCAAACTTGGAGCATTCTCCTAATACCCTCTCCTTTGCCAACCTGTTCATCCGGTCAACACCAATGTGACCTAGTCTAGCATGTCACATAACTGAATCATTATTCATGGAACTTTGGCTCATAAAGGCACTAGTATTACGATTGAAATCATAAATTGTGTCCAACACAATAAAACCGTCTGAAAGAAAAGCACGTCCATAATAAATGTGAGAAAGGTATAAACCCATATCATTGTTCTCAAAAACAACTTTAAAAACCATGTCTCATCAAAACAACAACAGAAATAATATTTCGTCGTATAGCTGGTGCATACAACACGTCGTGAAGTAATAGGATCCGGCCACTTCGCAAAGCCACTTTGCATGTGCCAACTCCAAGAACTTCAATGCTAGTGTTGTTTGCCATGTTTATTCGCCTCCCACTTGGAACACGACGATATTCCACGAAGGCAGAACGATCCTTTGTTACGTGGTCCGTGGCACCTGAATCCACAATCCACACAGGATAATGATCAGTGAGCATCACAGAACTAGTCACGTTACAATTCGAGGGATTACACACAGTAATTACCTTTTGCTCAGTGCACTCACGAGCAAAATGTCCAGTCTTTCGGCAGTTAAAACAAGTCATATTAGACTTATCTTTCCCACCTCTGGATCCTCGAGGTCGTTTCTTTCCAGCTTTGTTTTCTATTTTTTTTGCATTTGCACCCTTCTTGCCTTTAAAACCCTGAGCTCTATCTCTTTTGCGCTTAAAACCTGCACTCCTCCGAGGAGCGCCAGCCTCAGCAGCAAATACTTCAGTTAGAGGGGCTTCCGCAAGCATGCGGTCCTCCTCCAGCTCTAGGTGTTTTGCGGCCTGGTCAAATGTCCTGATGTCATCAACATGAGTCAGATGGACCTTCATATGCTCCCAATTCTTGGAAGGCAACAATCTGATGAGAGCAGACACTTGCTCCTCATCGGTCTTAGCACGACCGGCAGCGCTCAACTCGCTTATCATGTTTGACATTGCGGTAATATGTTGCCTCATCGTGTGACCTTGGCGCATTTCATACCCATCAAACATGAGCCCAAGCTGGCGCGCCCTTGTGACGGAGGTCACTCCGTACTGAAACTTCACAGCTTCCCACAAGGCCTTTGCAGTTCGAAACTTTTCGAACCGCAGTAACAGATTGTCCCTCATTGAACTTAGAATTCTGATTCGAGCAAATCGGTCTTTCTTTTTCCATGCATTATAAACATCCAAGTTTCTGCGATGTTGCGTAGTATTCCCCTCCTCGGGGGGAGACATAGATTGGTTTGTGTTTTCTAACATGTCCTGATCCTCTAAGAGATACTCAATTTTACGATGCCACAGATCGTGATTTCTTTCATTGAGTTTATCTCCTCGACTCAGATCAGCGACAATGCTTTTGGAAGCAGCCATAAAGAATCTAGGACAATCAAAATACATAGTGATACATGAGTTCTAGCATAAAATATAACGAGCTACAATAATCACAAAGAATAAACTGACTTAATAGCTATAGTATTCAGACCAAAAGAAAACATAAAACATTTGATCAAATCCTCATGCAATAGTTAATAAAGCCATTTTACTAATCTAGATATTGAGCTCCATCATGATTTAATGACCCCAAAAAAATGTTTTAAATCATGGTAAATCAGCAAATAAATAAAAAAAATATTTGCCGCCGGTTGCAAGGTGGTTTACACAAAACACTTCAACCTTACAACTCCCACTAGGCATGCGAGTTCCCAAAAACGCTTTTCAAAAAAAATCCAATCAACATCACACAGATATGATTACTACATTACTTCCATATCGAGCTAATGATCCCCATTAGGGATTTAGCCTCGTCGACGGGAACCTGCATGAGTCTTATAGCAATAATATCGCAATAATAAAAATAAAGGAGCCCCTCGTCTCCTTAGGGCAATAAACAGTCCACATTCCATAATTATTACAGTCCATAAATATTACAGCCCATTGCGATAACTATTGCAAATGGAAATAAATGAATGAAATTACGCTCATCTCTCAATAATGCAGTAAATAAAATCAGCAATCATTCATTCCACATAGGCACAATCTTTCCATACGTTAGCACAATCCGACGTATGAAAAAAAATACCATAAAGTGTGCACCTCATTCAAACAATAAGGTAGTAATGCATAAGGAAACAATGCATGAATGGGGCACGAAAATAGGCAAAAAACGTGTTAGGTAATGACAACCAATCTCCACAATAATCATTCTCAAAACAGAATTTTCTTCTTCTTTCCCTAATCAATATAATCATGATAGCACAAAAATTATCCTACTTTGATTAGGAAAGAAAAATCCAAAATTATATGGTGGAGAGCAACACATATTTTTGCATCAAAGGAAAGCATCCAAACATATTTTTAAGGCAATAAAATTCCAGCCCATAATATCTTCCAAAAATTTCAGAATTAGCCAATCTTTCCATAATTAATATAAGCATGCAATCAACAATAATTATGCTACTTGTAATGGAAAGAAAAATCCGAAAATCTTTGGTGGATAGCATCACATATATGCACATTTGATGAAAAGGAAATATTTCAAATGAAATGCATGCAATCATTCCAAAAGAAATCCATAGCCGAATGTTACCAACAAACATGTACATAATTCGGCAATTATCATCTAATTCGGCAATCATCTAGATGCATGCATATATGATCAAAAAATGCACACACATGAATAAGGCAACAACCTTCTATCCTTAGATGCATAAACAAGAGTTTTGAAAGACAAATATGATACATAATCCGAAATATATGATCACATCATGAGATATATGCAATATCCAACTCTTGGAACAAAAATCATCATCCTTCTCTTTAACATACATGCGCATAAAATCAGAGAAAAAATAAAAACTTGCCACATGCTTGAATGATGGAATACACATTATACGCAATAATCATAAATGAACATGTAACCCTAGCCACATGCATATTAAGAAAGCTACATTATGCGCAAGAATGAAGCATCCATATTCAACTCTAGATGCATGCTTAAAGATGAAACAAATATTATGCGCAAAAGGATGATGAATCATGTAATACTAATTGCATGTATAAGATGAATCAAAAAACCCATGCGCTAGGGTGAGAAAAAAATGCCATCAAACTGTAGCCGCATAGTCAAGTAATCCAAAAAAATGTACTCGGGTGAGGAGCAAAAAATCGACCACCAAACCCTAGGTGCATCAATGGAGAGAAAAAAAAACAACAACATATGTATCCAATTTTTTCTTTCTAAGAATCACCGAAATTATCTCAACTCAAATGAAATAAAGAAAGGTGCTCAAAAAACCAAAAACTCGGAGGTGACCAGGATGGCTCTGGTACCAATATTAGCAATCTACGATCTAGTCTACAGGTTCGGAGTTACCTTGGTGGAGAGAACCTGTGGCAGCGGAAGAAGAATCGACGATCACCTCACGGAGTCTTCTTGAGCACTGGCCGATCTTCTACTCTCTAGGAGAAGAAGAACAAATCCACAACCCAAGAGTCATACTTGGAAGGGACGGATTTGAGGAAGAGGGAGGTGGCGGCTAGGGTTAGGGTGGAGGACAGGGTTTGCACACAAGAAAAATCATCCATCCAATGGGAGGCTCCCCTCCTTATATAGATGGCCCCACCCTAAACCCTAATGCGCAACCAATGAGAGTGCGCCACGTGTCAGTGCTTTGGGCAAACATCATCTTAATCCTTAGATTAATCCAATACTTCTTCTCAATGGAACTAAAGAGGGGTTAGTAATTGGATTCTAAACCCTATTGGAGATTGAGAGGCTAGTTCTTCTCTCTCCAATCTCGTTTAGAGTTTGGTGAATACTCGGAGGCAATCCACCGGGCGATTAAAGCGGCAACGCGACTCCGGATCTTCAAGAGGTTTTAGAGAACCTCTAGGTATGATCCTCTTTGCAATTGTTTGTTTATTCTAATGCATGTTAAATAATTAGGATAAACAAATGCATGTCTATATGAAAATTGAAGAAAATATGAATGTTTCGATCCTATATGTTTATAAAATTTCGAAAATATATATACTATAGGGCATGAAATCCAACATCAAGAGCAAAGGAGTAAGAGGTGCTCGTATGAGTGCCTCGAGGGGGAATTCTTTGAAATCTCTAACTCCCAAAATGGAGTTCTTTCACTGCGGTGAAAAGGGACACATCCATCCAAATTGCCCCAAGTACAAGGGAGACCTTGACAATGGAGTGATTGAGTGTAAGCGCCCCAAAAAGGCCAAAGGTATATTTATTATTGAGATAAATTTAGCCGCCTCTGTCATTGATTGGGTAATTGATACCGGATCTTGTGCTCACATAATTTCTAATGTGTAGCTACTAAAGGATAGGAAGGAACTTGTGAAGAACGAGATGATTTTGAAGGTCGGAAATGGTGCGAGCGTTGCTGCTATTGCACAAGGTTCTGTGGAGCTTCAATTATCTAGTGGTTTAAATTTATGTTTAAAGAACGTTTATTATGTGCCATCGATTAGCAGGAATATTACTTCTGTATCATGTTTGGATATGGATAATTTTAATATAAATATTTCAAATTCTTGCTTGTCTATATCGAAGAATGGTATTTTCTATGCAAATGTATTCGTGAGGTGATGCATTGCATACATTGCATCATATGTCTTTCATTTAGATTACTTTTACATCAATAAATGCTACTAAGGTATGTGTTTAGTCTTATTTACAGAATACAGGGACCTGAATGCAATTTACCCACATCTCGAGCATAAACGCGTGCAAAAGACTCATTTCTATCATAAAGACCAAGTTCAAGTTTATCAGGTTACAAATGGAAATGTATCCAAGCATAAAAGCATTCAAGATCTAATTACAAAAAGAACAAAGACTTAAGCACAAAAGTAGTCGGGGACTTAATTGCAAAAAGTCAAGGACCTAATTGCAAATCACGAGTAGCTTTTATTATTATGGAGAAAATCTAAAGAAAAATCAATGTGAATCTCCATATATATAAAGGAATTAATCCGGAGCTCAAAAGAATGGAAAGAATCAATCCAGACGTGCAAAGGAGGACCAAATCATATCATAAACACACAGGAAAAATCTGGATCGAATCCGAGCCAAAAAGGTGGCGATTCCGCTGCACCTCATGTACAAATTGCGGCGATTTAGCCGCACAAAAGTCGATCCGTGTGCTCAAATTTTTACCAATGCTGTATTGACGCGTGTACGTTCCATTTATATATTGGGATACCTTGTATCGGCTATAAATAGCGCCGAGAACGATGGTAGAAGGGTCCTTGGCCTTAGACCTAGTTTTTAGTTGTTGTTTTTATTTGTCTTTATTTTAGTAATAAAATTATGTCTTTTATTTCTTGTTTTTACTTTTCTTTTGTAATGCCTCTAGGATCCCTTCTTCCTCCCTCCATGAGTTTCTAACTCTTTCCAAAGGGTGGAGGTGACGGATTTAGGGTGAAGAGAAGACGAATGAATGTTATTATTTTAAGTTCGTATTAGTCTATTTTGATTACTTGAGTTTATGTTAAATCATGTATCATGTAATGCTTCATAACTAATATGATTTATTATAAGTTTCTGAATTCTCTAATCTAAACCTTAAATCCAAACCTCCACCCGACGGAATTCACCTCTTTGTTCTTGTTTTAGTTTATTTGTTCTTGTTTCTTGCTTTAGATAATTAAAAACCAAAAATCTCAAAACCCAATTTATTTCTTCTCTCCTTCTTTCCCCCAATCGAAATCACATTAATAACAAATCTCTCCCTCCTTGTGTTCGACCCGTATTTGCCACGTCTTCATTGACGCCGTGCACTTGCGGTATAAATTTAATTCTCATCATGAGGAATGATCTCTATTTGCTTGAATTGAATAATAAACAAATCTTAAACATCAATAACAAAAGGCTTAAAACTACTCACGTGAATGATACACTCCTGTGGCACTATCGTCTTGGTCACATAAATGAAAAACGCATCAAGAAATTGCAAGAAGCTAGCCTTCTTGGTCAACTTGATTTTAAATCATTGGAGACGTGCGAACCCTGCCTAATGTACAAAATGACCAAGAGGCCTTTCAAGAATAAAGGACCGAGAGCTAATGACTTGTTGGATTTGATACATTCCGATGTATGTGGTCCGATAAGTACTAGTGCAAGAGACAATTTTTGGTACTTCATTACATTCACGGATGACTATAGTCGTTATGGCTATATTTATCTAATGAGAAACAAAAGTGAATCCTTTGACATGTTCAAGGAATTCAAGAATGAAGTAGAGAACCAACTCAACAAGAAAATCAAGTCTCTACTAACAGATCGTGGAGGTGAGTACTTAAGTACCGAAATTGACTCATTCCTAAAGGAGTGTGGTATTGTACCACTACTCCCCCCCCCCCCCCGGTACACCTCAGTGGAATGGGGTATCCGAAAGGAGGAATATGACATTACTCGACATGATTCGATCAATGATGAGTTAAACTGAATTGTCGCTTTACTTTTGGAGTTATGCACTAGAAGCTGCGGCTTACACACCAAATAATGTTTCATCCAAATCTGTAGAGAAAATGCCTTATGAGCTATGTAGTGGTAAAAACACCTACGCTCAATTTTCTCAAGATTTGGGTTGTGAGGCCTACGTCAAGAGATTGATGTCGACCAAAATTCAACCAAAAGCGGATAAGTGCTTCTTTATAGGTTATCCTCGTGAGGCAAGATGATACTACTTTTGGCATACAACCTCCAATCGAGTTAGGGGTGTGCAAAACCTGGTCGGTCCAGTTTCGGTCCGGAGCGGAACCAATCGGTCCGGGTTCCGGTCCAGACATTTTGAAAATTCGGTTTCGGACCGGTCCGGTCCGATTTTTGTTTTTTTAAAATTTTAAGGTTAAAAATCGGTCCTGGACCAGACTGGACCAAATCCAACCGGTCCGGTCCGATTTTCTGTCTAGACCAGTCCGGTCCGATCTCCGGTCCGGACGTCGGATAAAATCCGGTCCGGTCTGGTCCGGACCGGACGCACAACCCAAAATCGAGTAATTGTAGAGAGGGATGTCGTATTTCTAGAAAATGAATTTCTGGAAAGAATAAAAAGTAGTGGGAATAGAGTTGTGCTTGAGGAGACTCAAGATATTATACAAGATCACGATATGAATGGTGACATTCTAGATCATGAAGGCCCAATCGAGGTTTCTTTGGTTAGTGGGAGCGTGAGTGAGAGACCCTCACAAGAAATTGTGAGAGAAACTCAATCTTCCCCACCTAGTGTACGTTCGAGAATCGAATACGAACCAATTCCGCAAGAAATTGTGGAAGAAGTTCGAGAAGTACACATAGAACCAAAAGAACTTAGAAGGTCAATGAGGCAAAGGAAGAAACCCGATATGTATTTGGGACTTCATGAGATCATGGTAGTAGATACCGACGATCCCTCGACCTTTCAAGAAACAATGGAAAGACAGGACCCCAAACTATGGTTTAAGGCCATAGAATCCGAAATAGAATCCATGTATGATAATCAAGTGTGGAACTTGGTTGACATTCCTCAAGGGAAAAATGTCATTCAAAACAAATGGGTTTTCACGAGGAAGATGAACATGGATGAGAACTTGACAACCTACAAAGCGAGGCTTGTAGCAAAAGGTTTCACTCAAGTCAAGGAATTGACTATGATGAAACTTTTTCACCGGTTGTCATGTTCAAGTCTATTCGGATTATGCTCGCTATTGCCACATTTCATGATTATGAGATATGGCAAATGAATGTCAAAACAACGTTCCTTAATGGGAACTTGGAGGAGGATGTGTACATGGTGCAACCTCAAGGTTTTGAAGATCCAAAGAATAGTGACAAAGTATGCAAGCTTCAAAGATCCATTTATGGATTGAAGCAAGAATCAAGGAGTTGGAACAAGCGCTTTAACAAAAACATCAAAAAGATTCACTTCGTCCAAAGTAAGGAAGAACCTTGTATATACAAGAAGGTTAGTGGGAGTCAGATAGTGTTCTTGATCTTATATGTCGATGACATACTCCTAATGGGAAATCATATACCTTTGCTTGAGGAAACGAGAAGTTCATTGAAATTTGCATTTTCAATGAAAGATATGGGTGAGGCTCAGTACATCTTGGGAATCAAGATATATAGAGATAGATCCTGTAGACTCATTGGCCAAAGTCAACGTACATACATTGATAAGGTCTTGGAAAGGTTCAACATCAACAACTCCAAAAAGGGCAGTGTGCCAATGAGTATGGGTGTGCAACTCAAGAAGTCTCAACGTGCTAAATCACGTAAAGACTTGGAGTACATGAAAGATATCCCTTATGCTTTCGCAATAGGATCGATCATGTACGCGATGACTAGCACAAGACCCGATGTCTCGTATGCTCTAAGCGTGACAAATCGTCACCAATCCAACGCAGGTCCTGAGCATTGGACTGCAGTCAAGAATATTCTGAGGTACCTTAACCGGACCAAAGATAAGTTTCTTGTTTATGGAGGACAAAAGGAGTTAATAGCCGAGGGCTATTCGGATGCGAGTTTCATGAGTGATCCCGACAATAGAAGGTCGCAATCAGGATACGTATACCTTCTGAATGGTGGAGCTGTGAGTTGACGTAGTTAAAAGCAAAACACTACGACCGACTCAACCACTACTTCTGAAGTAAAGGTTGTCGCTGAAGCGAGCAAGGAAGGAGTGTGGATTAAGAAGTTCCTTGAAGAGCTTGGAGTAGTTTCCTCGTGCGAGGGACCAATAGAGCTATTTTGCGATAATAGTGCATCTATCTCGCAAATCAAGGATCCCAAATAACACCACAAAGTGAAGTACATGGATCACAAGTACTTTGTCACACGTGACTTCATCGACGAAGGCAAAATAAATATGCTATGGGCGGACACAAACAACAACACAGCTGATCCATTCACTAAACCTTTATCACAAGCCAAAGGCGAAATGCATTTCGAGTCCATGACTCTGAGGCACCATGTGGATTGGCTTGATGAGTGATTAGAGATGGTTACCCTAGTTATTATTGTTTTATACATTGAGAATGTACGTGAAAGAAAACTTTGATAACAAGTGGGAGATTGAAAGAAATGTGTTCTAAAAGTTTTACTTTTATATGTCAATTATTATGAATTGGATGTGCAAACATTTTGTTCCTTGATTATGGTATTCGTCTTTTGGAAGTATTAAGGAAGAGACGCTTGGTCCATAACCGTAGAGCACTAAAAGATAATGGTTTACATAAATCAAAAGTTATTCACAATCATGGTAATTAACATGAAACATTAATCACCAAGATAAGATTGTCGTGTTGGTCATCGATTGGTGTAGCTCTACATATAATTGACGACACGAGTATATAAAAGAGGAAAAAAATACTTTTATATATTGAATAGACCTAACAAGTAGAACATTAATGATGTTTTACTATGTCTTGGATCCTGAGATATGAGACTTATATTTTTTCACTCAAGAAGTGCTTAATTTGATTATTGTCAAAAGCTATCAATGAGTATAGTGATAAAAACAATAGTTGGTTGAACATGACTTGTTCTGGAAAAGATAACTAGTCAAACGATTATCATTGCCCCTCTTAATTGAGTGATGATATTAATGGGCCTCTTGATAAAGCAAAATTATAATGTGCACAATTTAACTTGAGTTAAGTTACATAGTTATAATTAGCTTAAAGAGACCACGAAATGAATATAATACAAAGGTGACACATTTCTACTTTGTATATATTCTTAAAATCATGAGGCAAGGGACAGACACAAGTGATGCACTTACATCACTAAATGGATCGTGTTTTAGTTCAAGTGGAACAAAGACATCTATGTTAATTGGGTAACTATAATGTGTAGCTAGATACCGCTTATAGTTTGGGATATTAAGTGTTTAATATCACTGCCAATTTGACTTAGATCCTCCTATAGGTCACACCACAAAACTGGGAAACAAGAAATGAGGATTTTGAGTTCATATGATGTGTCGGGTTTCATGTGAATAAGTGACACATGTGGTGAATGAATAAATCAATATGTCATGAGAATTGACATAATTAGAATCATAATAAAATTCATATGAGGTGTATATATTATGGGGTGTAATAATTTAATATTACATAAGATAATATATTACATAAGATATGAATTTACTAAAAATCCCCAAAGATCATTTTTTGTTGGAAATGAATCCAAAATTTGACAAAGGCAAAATTGGGATCAAACATGGTAAACCGTTTAGGGTTCGGTCGACCGAGGTGTCTTCGGAACGGTCAACAGAACGGAGAATGGATGAACACAATTGGTTGACCGAAATTGTCTGGAGTGCCTCGACAATTGAGTTCGGTCAACCGAGCGTGAACGGTCAACCGAGAGAAAATATCGAGGAGATATCTTGGGATATTTTCAGTAGACCGAAGGTGACACGGTCGTCCAATGAATATTCGCTAGGAGAAATTTTGGTGGGTCAACGGTCGACCGTAGCAAGACGCGGATCGTCTGAATTTTTCTAGAGAATTTTTCTCATGCATATTCCGTCGACCGTCTAGCTCACAGTCCACCAAACATGTGTTAAAACTGAATGGTTCGGTTCACCAAGAAGAATTCTCGGTCAACCGAACATCACGATTTTATCCTGAATTATTAAGAGAATAATTAGATCATGAGTTGGATTAATTCTAGATTTTATCAAACATTTTTTAGGATGCTTATGTGAGATTAATTCCAATTTGAGATTAATTTTAGGAGAGAATAAGCAAGAGATCATGACTAAAGAATAATTCTTGATAATGATGTTTTGGGAGCCTATAAAAGGACCCCTCATCCTACTTGTTTATGTTAATGCAAAAATTCTTTCTCTCATGAATCTCTCCCTTAATCACCACGAAAATCTCTTAATAGTTTTAGGTTTTGGAGATAGAAATCTAAGGAGCTTAAAAAGGGGTTATTAGCTAGATTCTAAGCTTAATTAAAGATTGATTGACTAGCTCCTTTCTATCTAATATTGTTTAGAGTTTGGTGAACACTTGGAGGTGAATCGGCGGGTGATTCGACGAGCAACGGAACTCCGGATCTTCTAAAAGGTTTTAGAGAACCTTTGTGTATGATCCTCTATCTTTTTTTATTTTAATATGTGTAGGAATGCATGCTATTTAGAATAAACAAATACATGTATGTAAAATCAATGAAAATATGAAATCGATCGTGTATGTTTGTATTATTATTTTTTAAAATATATACATATATGGGTACACGAAATCTTACACCTCCAACCCACATCATGTACAAACCACTTACATATAATCTTTTCTTAATCTTTCCATTAAACCACATCATGTGCAAACCACTTTGCACATGATCTCTTGTTTACTTTGCCATATCATCATCTCATAACTACCTTTGACCAAAGTAGATTAAATCCAGTCATTAACCAATAAAAATAATTTTATTAATATATACAAAAACGTGAGTAAACGGTTGGACCATTTTTCACTATTCCAAATTTTGGATTAATATCCAACAAACAAAATTTGGACTTTGGGGTTTTAGCAAATTCATATGTTATAATGTTGCGGATCACACTATATCATGTAATACATTATCATATATAATGTCAAAATATTATACCCCATAATATATTTAAATTTCATACGGATTTATTTGTTATTCTGACCATTTGTTTTCACGACATATTAATGTTGTCATTTTATCATATGTATTAAATTTCATATCAAATGAATTTTAATACATCATATAAAATATAAATTATATTTCTTGTTTTTCAGTTTTGTGGTGTGACCTATATAAGAATCTAAGTTGTGTTGGTAATGATATAAAATATTTTATATCATATAGTATAAGCGGTATCTAACTACATATTATAGTTACCCAAATAACAATGATGTTTTGTTTCTCGAACAGAACATGATGCATTTAGCAATATAAGTAATATCACTTTTGTCTATACATTGCCTCATGATATTAATAATATTATACAAAGTAAAACTGTGTCATCTTTGTATTATATTTTTATTTATTGATTTCTCAAGCAAATTATAAATATGTAACTATACATAAGTTACATTGTGTACCTTATAAATTTGTTTTATCAAGGGCCCCAGTAATATAATCACTCAAGTCAAGTTGAGTAATGATAATTTTTTAACATATAATCTTTTCTGGCACAAGTCATGTATAACCAACTATTATCTTTATCATTATAATGAAATGATAGTTTTTTGATAATAATCAAATTATACAGTTATCCTATGAAAAGATATAGGTCTCATATCTTAGGATTTAAAAACACAATAAAATATTAATAACACTAACACACTTCTATAATGTTTCATTTGTTAGGTCAATTCAAAATATAAAAGAAACATTTTATATTTCATATACTCATGTTGTTAAGTATTTGTGGAGCTACAATATCTTTTTTAACCAACACGACAATCTTTTCTCGGTAATTAACATCCCATGTTAATCACCATGATTGTGAATCACTTTTGATTTATGTAAATCATTATCTCTTAGAGCTCTACGGTTAAGGACTAATAGTCTCTTCCTTTAACACTTCCAAAACACGAATATATTAATTAAGGAACAAAATATACATAAACTCAATTCATAATAATATATATAAGTAAACTTTTAGAATGCATTCCTTCCCCTACTATCGACCAACCCCAATTACAAGGCCGACCACCCCCGACCCCGAACGACCTCGACCAGCCCCGACCCGATCATCCAGCCCTAAAACCCCAACTCCTCGACCAGCCGACCCCCGACTGTCCAGACCTCGCGCACCCCAGCCCAATCCCTCCCCTCCTCAGCCTGTCCATATCCCGACCAGACCAACTGATACATGTACTTCTATTGGCAAGTATGGAGCTCCAACGTCAACTTCCAATCAAGTGCATTACAAGATTGGAAAGAGACAACTTTGCAAACCAAAATATCTAGATGATTACGTTGAGTAACCTTTGCGCGGATCATGCAAAGATGCTAGTTTTATAAGTATTTCCTTTTATGTTTTATTATTCCCAATAGGAATGAGTCGAGTTAGCTTACTTAAATTAAGCAATGATTGATATCGATATTTAGGTTGTTGTTTCCAATTCTGTTTTATCTCCTTATCGAGTTTGTTCTAAGCTTGTTGTCCAAGATATTATTTCACTATATAAATGAATGAAAGAGTAGGAAGAGGAGGAAAAAATCTTCCACAAAAAATCTTGTGTCGCCTTCTCGTCTCTTTCATCCTGTTGGAGGTTCCCCTTCCTCGAAAAGGGGCTAACATTGGTGCTTTCATTGAGTCTTCTCCCTCTCATGGCAGAAGGAACCCGCCTCAAATCGCTCGACGAAACCGTCTCAAAGCACAGTTCCCAACTGGCAACACTCAACGACCAAATGTCGGCCCTCATTGCTTCTGTCACTTCCCTCAATGGGAAACTTGAACAACTATGTCGCAACCCCCCACCTTCAGAACACTCAAATACATCCTTCTCCCCAACTCCTCGACCATTCAAGCTTGACTTCCCACGCTTTGATGGATCCGATCCTTTGGGGTGGATTTTCAAAGCCACTCAATTCTTTACATACCACAAAACTGCTCCTCAGCAGCGGTTGGAAATATCCTCATTTCATATGGATGGAACGGCTCTCGCTTGGTTCCAATGGATGCACTCTAACCACAAATTCACATCCTGGGAGTCATTCCTCTTAGCCCTTGAATCTCGTTTTGGAGACTCTCCTTATGTCGATCGTCTGGGTGATCTTGCAAAACTCACCCAAACGTCTACAGTGGCCTCCTACATTGCCAACTATGAAGCGCTTGCCAACCGTACTTCGGGCTTGCCGGACACGTTCTTATTAAGTAACTTCATCTCGGGTCTTCGTCCTGACATTCGTCGGGAAGTTCAAGCGCTTCGTCCGAACTCTATTATTGACGCACAAAGCTTGGCTAAATTACAAGAAGCAAAGTTGTTCGACAGTCGTCGCTCAATATTTAATCGTCCTCCAGCACCAATCTCTACTCCTCTCCTACAACTTCCGGATTTTAATGCCACATTCTTTATTGACATCGATGCTTCCGGTGTTGCCATGGGAGCTATCTTGTCTCAACATGGGCATCCACTCGCATATTTTAGCAAACTTTTTCCTCCACAAGTACGTGTCGCGTCAACATATGCTCGGGAAATGTGCGCCCTCACCGAAGCTGTCTTAAAATGGCGTCATTATCTTCTTGGTCGCGAATTTGTAATTCGGACTGATCACCGGAGCCTCCAACACTTACTATTGCAACCCATCCAGACCCCCGAACAACAACGATGGCTTCAAAAACTTCTGGGGTTCAACTACAAGATCATTTACAAACCAGGCAAAACGAACCTTGCCGCCGACGCCCTCTCTCGACGAATGGAACCGGTTTACAATGGCATATCAGCCCCTATTCCTGATATATTCTCGAAAATAAAAGCATCACTTTGCTCCGACCCAGACGTCAAAGCACTTATCGCTGCTGTGCAGACTTCACCAACATCTTACCCAAACTACGTAGTGTCTAATGACTTGTTGTATTATAAGCATCGCCTCTACATCCCGCGTGACTCACCACTTTGTCGTGAAATTTTTTCGGAACTCCATTGTGGCCCAATTGGAGGGCATTCTGGGTTCAATAACACCCTTCATCGTATCCGTCAAGCTTTCTTCTGGAAATCGATGCGCCAGCAAATTCGACAATGGGTCGTTGAATGCCACATATGCCAACAAACGAAGTATCTCACAACATCTCCGCAAGGCTTATTGCAACCTCTTCCCATTCCGGATCGTGTTTGGGATGATCTCACCATGGACTTTATTGTCGGATTACCCTCCTCACATAGCAAGACAACAATATTTGTCGTTGTAGACCGCCTTAGCAAATACGCACACTTTGCTGGCTTGCCAAGCAACTTTACAGCAAACATAGTGGCCGACGTCTTTGTGCATACTGTCTCCAAGTTACATGGCATTCCCCGAAGCATAATTTCTGACAGAGACCCACTCTTCTTAAGTAATTTCTGGCAAGAATTGTTTCGTAAGCAAGGAACTACACTCCGTGCAAGTACTGCTTATCATCCACAAACTGACGGACAAACCGAAGTCATCAATCGTTGCCTTGAACAATACCTTCGATGCTACACCATGGATCATCCTAAGCAATGGTTCCGACACTTACATTGGGCGGAGTATTGGTACAACACTACGTACCACTCGTCTGCTGGAATGACGCCATTTGAAGCCTTATATGGTCGCCCACCTCCTGTCATACAAGACTATCTACCCGGAGGATCTGCCGACAAGGTGGTCGACGCGACTCTTCGTGATCGTGACACCATTCTCAAGCAACTTAAATATAACTTGTCACGTGCTCAACAACGAATGATGGTTCAAGCAAATAAGCACCGTTCCGATACACACTTCCACGTTGGTGATTGGGTGCTCGTTAAACTCCGTAATTATCGCCAAACATCAGTTGCTAATCGTGCATCCCACAAACTATGTCGTCGCTATTTTGGTCCCTTCCAGGTTCTTGATAAGATCGGCATGGTGGCTTACAAATTACAACTTCCTCTTAACTCGAAGATACATCCAGTATTTCATGTGTCCTTGTTACGACCCTTCCGTGGCAATCCCACACATCAAACTCCTACACTTCCTGAGAATACCGACAATGACGGTCACATCGTCGAGGACGACGTCTGTCTTGAAGTAGGTGGGGATGATACATGTACTTCTATTGGCAAGTATGGAGCTCCAACGTCAACTTCCAATCAAGTGCATTACAAGATTGGAAAGAGACAACTTTGCAAACCAAAATATCTAGATGATTACGTTGAGTAACCTTTGCGCGGATCATGCAAAGATGCTAGTTTTATAAGTATTTCCTTTTATGTTTTATTATTCCCAATAGGAATGAGTCGAGTTAGCTTACTTAAATTAAGCAATGATTGATATCGATATTTAGGTTGTTGTTTCCAATTCTGTTTTATCTCCTTATCGAGTTTGTTCTAAGCTTGTTGTCCAAGATATTATTTCACTATATAAATGAATGAAAGAATAGGAAGAGGAGGAAAAAATCTTCCACAAAAAATCTTGTGTCGCCTTCTCGTATCTTTCATCCCGCTGGAGGTTCCCCTTCCTCGAAAAGGGGCTAACACCAACCCCGATCCCGACTAGACCATCCCGATACCTCCCCTCCCTTCCTCCGCCTGTCTAGATCCCAACGAGACCAGCCCCATCCCGATCCCGACTCTCTCCTCCCACTACAATGGCAGTTACAACCTCATTCCCACATTTTTTTCTTTTCTCCCAATTTTTCATAGTCCTTGGAGGAGCGTGGGCGTCCTGGAGGTCGAGGATGCAAACACAAAGTTGGAATCGCACTGGTTAGATGTGGTTTGGGTTGTGGTTTGTGGTGTGAGTTTGGTTTGTAATTTTATCTGGTTGGATTTTGTAGGAATGCGGGTGCATAGGTGTTGAGGCTGATGAAGGTGAATGTCAAGCTCTCGGTGTTGATTTCAATTCGCTTGATATTTGACATTGTATTGGGTTATCCATTACAGATTTGATTCTTTGTCTGAGTATGCAAGAGTTGTTTTTAAATCAAGAATGAATCAGCCTAGTTTAGTGTTGGGTTTCAGGATTTTACCTTTAATTTTTTTTGAATTTTATGTGTGGTTTTATCTAATATTGTCATAAATTGTGCATAGGTACGTTTGATTAATGATTTGTTTTTTGGGTCTTGATGCTGGTTTGGTAATTAAATTGATCTGTGCAAATAAAATAGCAAATTGGGGCTGTGATATGTATGTTCTGGAATTCCGTTAAATTAGGTTGGTTTCATGAAGGTCTTCAATTTGGTTCCCGATTTATGTTATTTAAGACCTTACTATCTGGAGTTCTGTTCAACAATCCTATGATCTGAATTTTCTATTGAGAATTTTGGAATTTGGGTTTTCAAGCTTCGTAACTGTTTGTAAGAGTTGTGCTTCCCTTGTAGTAGTCTTTCCATTTTTCAGTGATTAACTTCCGCACACAATTGTATGGTTAATTTATATTTGCAAAGAAAGAGCAGTAAATTGCTGACATGAAAGTGACTATGCTTAAAAAGTTTTATGTTCTTAATTTGCTAATACTTTAATTATCGTTGGACACACATGATTTATTATTACAATTGGACATGCTTTAGCTTCTTATTTAGTATTCCTTAAAGCTAATTATAGTTTCACTTTAGTTTATTTATTTTACTCTAAATAAAAGAAATTTTATACCAATATAATAGTTATTCATATGTTTGTTCTGAGTTGTTGCGAAATTGACAAGTTGGATTATTTATGTGACGTGTAACATGTTGGGACTCCACTTAATAATAATTGGTTTTGAGTTAAATCCCACACTTTGATATGTTAATTGGATTTAAGTTGTATACTCTCATTTTAATATGGCATGAAGAGCCCAAAAAAGTTTATGATCAGCAAATGTCAGGTAACTTACATTACGATCAACAAAGTTGTCTAGTTGCTAATGTGAGGTAGGCATTTTCAGAACTATTATGGAGAAAATAATGAAATGATAACTTACAAGTAACATGTCTTGAAGATGATACAAAGAGGACTCATTCTCGTCAAATATGGAGAGTTTGTTAATTAATGACTACTTGGATGTATTCTTTTCTTAGAGGGTTCTGGTTTTTATATTATTTCTGGTTTACTTCCATCCCTTGCAGCATACCTAACTTTTTGCTATTTCATATTTGCCTTAGATTCTTACTCCACCATATGTTCATGTCTTTTCTATTAAAGTTGTTTGTTGATTATATATTTTATGTTAGTTTTCATGCAAAGGTTTATGGTTGGCATTAGAAGATGCAACGATCACGAATGGTCGTCTCTGGGCCATCCCTGGCTCCATAAAAGTACTTAATTCATGTTACTTTGTATTACTTGTGGCTGATGCAAATTCATTCCTTTAAACCTTTTGTGCTCTCAAATGGAAAATCTTGTTCTTTTGACGATTATGTTATGTGCATTTGTTGGTTGTGTAAAACATGAATTGATATAAGATATATATATATATATATATATATAATATAAGATTTTTTTCCAACATGACTTTCTTCATCGGTTATTGAACAATCGACGTCGTAAGACAAACATATCACGTCGTTTTTCAGAAAAACCTATGTATTATGCCTACCCATAACACGTTGGTTTTCTGAAAACTGACGCGGTATGCCTACCTTATCATGTCGATTTTTGAGTAACCGAAGTTGTATCTTCTTCCCTATTATGTCTTCCAATTACGACGTTGGTATATTGGACCAGTAAAATCAACGTGATATGACCAAAAAAACTGATGTGAAAATCTCTTTTTCTATTGTGTTATATTCTCGGAATTTCTTGAAAACTACAATTACAAACTTCTATTGTTGCTGTAACTTGCAAAAAAATGTAATTATGTAAATAAGGAAACAATGCTTTTGATTTAATTCGTGTAATTGAGTGAGTGGGTGAGTGAGTGAGTGAGTGAGATGTTTAAGGTTTAACACCATCAAGAGGCGGGTTAGGTGTAGTTAGTTAAGAGTGTTATTGAGCGAGCTAGAGGTTTAAGGTTTGTCTCCGTCAAGAGCCGATGTTGTTAATAAAGAAAGTGATTTGTGAGCTAGATATTTTAACTTTTGACTTATCAAGAGACGGTAGGGTGGACTTTTAGTTAAGGGTACTGCTTTCAGGAAAACGTCTAAAGAGTACTTCGATCATAGTAAAGCGTTCCAAATCCAAGTGTCATGAAAACTCTTAGTATTGTTATAAAATAAATAGACATGAAACAAAGAAGATGAAGATTTAGAAGATTAATTGTTGTATTTTATCATCACCAAAATATTACAATAGTCTCTTATTTATAGACTAAAGGAAGCAAATGAAATGTTGTATGTTACAAGAATTACAAATGAGAGGTGAGAGGTTAATAGAGTCATGGGAGGAGAAGGTGAAACATCCATAATATTTCACAACACTCCCCATTGGATCTTCACCTATATATTTTTCAGTATGCCTCGTTAAAAACCTTACTAAGAAAAATCCATTGGGATAAAAACTTAGTAAAAGGAAAAAGAGTGCAGAGCGTATAATCCCCCTCCCTCATTTTATCAAACGTTTTTCAAACGCTAAACACCAATCTTGAAAACAAGTCGTTCAAAATCTCTGGTAGGCAACGACTTGGTAAATAGATCTGCAAATTTGTCACTTGATCGGTTTGGCTCATTAAAAACCTTACCAAGAAAAATCACGTGGGACAAAAACTTGGTGAAAGAAAAAAGAGTGCAGCGTAAAATTCTCCCCCCAATTCAACATACATTTATAACACTCCCTTAAACAATATGTGTTATGTTTATATCTCATTAAAAACATTGCTACAAAACCTTGTGGGAAAAGTATTTAAGGAAAAAAAGAGTGCATAACATACGCTAACGAAATTGCACAAACTGCCTCATTAAAAACCTTTAACTAATAAAACATTTTAGGACAAAAAATAGAAAATGGAAAAAGCGTTCAACTACAAACCTTTCGGATTTTATCTTTCAGGGATATCCGTCTTTCAGGGACAATAAATACAAATCTGCTCTCCCTGATTCGTAATTTACCAAACTTTACGAATATATCTTACAAAGTTCTTAAACACAAAAGTGCATGGGATTCAATAAACAAATACATCATAGTTGGAAAATAATATTTGTGGTCTTCTAGCCACAAAGTTTTATTTAGAAAACAATATGATGGACCACACAAATTTACTCCTTATAGCACATCCTTCTGATATTTATATAAATCTTTTAAGGATTGCTATAAAAGTAATGTGTCTTCTTGTACATAATTACTCGGTCCCTAAAATTTTGTACATGAGGTGTCATATCAATAGTAAACTTTCACCTTCTCGACTGAAGTACATCCATATATTTTCAGTAATATTTCAGCTAAAACTGAACGAGGTCAAGCACATCAAATATAAGCATGTTTTCTATATCATGAGATATGTATGCATCACATCAAATATAAGCACACACATATTACATCTGACTTTGCTTATAAATTAATTCCCAATAAGCATAATGACAACGACAAAACAAATATTGTAAGATGGTGATTCAATTTTTTACAATATACCATATTATATCACTTATACATTTATAACAAAAATAAATCACATGTGCTCGAGAGATGTATTTATGGCATGAGCGTATGTAAGATCCTAATCCTAATTGGGTTTTTGGATGTGTTTAGGTGGTGATTAGGGGGAGATGAAGATGGACGGCTAGGATTGAGGATGGTTGGATAAGGGGTTGAGATGGAGTGGGATGAGATGAGTGGTGGAGATGGATGGATTGGAATGGATGGTCAGGATTGGTTTGGGAGGAGATATTTATTTAGTGATTTTCTCTCTCTCCCTTACCTTGCTCTCACTCACGTCTCACTCTCTCTCTCTCTCTCCCCTAGGTTGAGCTCCGGCGAGTAGGTGTGCTCCGGCGTGGAAGAAGAGGTGGTCTCCGGCGAGTGGAACTCAGAGCCGTGCGTGGAGGTGAGTTGTGTTGGGTGCTATTCCGTCCCCTTTTTGCTTGGATTTTCTCTCCCTCGACCGTACTCATTTCTGTGGTTTTGGGTGCTCGTGGTTGGTTGATGGAGGTTGCCGGAGGTGGCGTTGTGGTTGTGGATCGTCGAGGAGGCGATTGATCGTCGTTTGGACGCGAGGTTCGTCGACGGATCGTGATTTGGGGAGACGTGCTCGTGGAGGCATCGTCGCGGTTCTTCCAAGGCTTCTTCAAGCCTTCCGTATGTCAAGCTCGCTCACTTAGTTATCGTGAATATTTGGAAGTCGACGGTAGGCCTTTCGGCTCGTCGCAAGTAAACTTGCAGCAGACTTCACTGCCTGATCGGTCGACCGGTTGGTGCAAACGGTCGACCGTTCGTGAAGAGAATTCGGGTTCTGCCTCAAATCGGTCGAACGATGCCCCAGGGGTGGTCGACCGATTATGCATGGGAGGCAAGCCTGGTGAGATTCGGTCGAACGAGTCCCCTTTGTCGTTCGACTGTGTACACTGTCTTAAGTCGGTTGGGAGCAATTGACCATCTAAATGGTCGACCTCTCATTAACTTCGTTCGACCGTGACTTAAGTGAGAATAGTGGTCGGTTCGACCGAAGGTAGTTTCGGTCGACCGGACCTGTGAGCTGAGCGTGGGAACGCTCTGGTGGAATTCGGTCGACCGAGGAGGTCTCGGCGTTCGACCGGATTCGTGGTGCGAGTGAGGGATTATTCCCTGGTGGGATTCGGTCGACCGAGAGTGCTCGGGTGTTCGAACAAATTCGTTGTGGGTTTTGTCCCTGGTGACTTTCGGTCGAACGAGGCCCCTTTGCCGTTCGACCGAATGGTCGTTTTGTTTGTTGAACCTGGGAGTTGACAATCTAAACGGTCGACCGTCCCTTGACTTTGGTTCGACCGAACGAGTGTGGTTTGGGAAATCGGTCGACCGAGGGTGTGTCGGTCGAGGTAATTTGCCCTGTATTTGCTTGATTCGGTCGACCGGAACTTTTGGTTCGGTCTACCGTTTGTGTCCAGTTTTGCACTATGGAGGTGCTGATGTTGTGGTCGTCCGTGTGGGGCGAGTTGTGGTGCCGGTGTTCTTCCGGCAAGTGTGCTAGGGTGCACGAGAGTGGCGGTGGTTGGTTGAAATAGACCTGGAGCCTCGTGACGGTGCGAGAGCTTGGGATTGGATGAAATAGGCCTGAGGCCCAGCTTAGAATTGTGGTGTTACGGCGGTTGGTTGAAAGAGACCTGGAGCCCCGTGACGGTGTGAGAGCTGTGGTTGGTTGAAAATAGACATGGAGCCCAGCTAGTCTGTACAGGGTTGGTTGAGATTAGACCTGGAGCCCCGTAGTGCGTTCAGGTTAGCTGAAAGAGGCCTGGAGCCTGAGCAGGGACCGCGTGTAGGGGTTGGTTGAAAATAGACCTGGAGCCCTTGGTCATGTCGTGGTAGCTGCGGTTGGTTGAGATTAGACCTGGACCCCAGCTTGGCGACGAGTGTGTGGTACGGTGGTTGGTTGAGATTAGACCTGGAGCCCCGTGACCGTGGTGTGTGCTGTGGTTCGGTGAAAGAGTCCTGGAGCCCAGCCTTTATTGAGATGCTTTCTTGTTCAGTAGAATTGCATGTTAGGGTGTCTTTCAGTTCATGTATTGTAGAGTTTGACATACGGGGTTTCCTTCTGGAAACTCAGGCATTGTTGCATGTTTACTTTCAGGCCGTGAGCGGCGATAGAGGGTGGTGACCGAGGAGAGGAGCACTGCTACCATATCCAGCTTTCTCTCAGTTGAGGTCGAGTGATTACTGCTTCCATTTGTATAGTCTTTTGATGTAATCACAACTTTTGAAATACTCTGATGTTCATATATATATTATATATGTTGGTGCACATGAGTTTGGTATTTACGTAATATCCTCTGTTGATTGTGTGTTATTAAAATTTTAAATTTTCCGCTGTGTTGAGGATGTTACAACGTAGATAAGTGATGATGACACTTTTAGATAGAAGATACAATTTGAAGCATCAAAATATCATTCATTCCAATCAAAAGAATCTCTAAGTTAAAAAATCAAAATCAAAATCTTTATATGTTAATATAGGAAAAATCCTTTGTAAAAAAATAATCCTAGATTAATGAATCCTTAATCCATCTCACGAGAAGAGGAAATGTCCAAAAAAAATATACCAAACATTTGAGCCTTAAATAGGAATGGACTATAATGATTAATATCCACAATTTTCATTTAAGCTCATGCAAACCTAGAAAAGAAAATGATCGACCAATGTTCATGCATGACCCATCATTGAATAATATGAAAAAACATGAAGACCAAACGACAAAAGAGAAATATCATCTTTTGAAAGGGAAATTGAAGTACAAGATTTATTTACAAACTATTTAGGTGACGTCACATGAACCAAAAACCAGACCTTCGTTTATGCAAGACTTTATCTCCTATTTCTTTGAAAACTTGGCTATTAAAGAGAACAAAAAAGAAAAATATGCACAAACTAATACTTTGAATATTCGAATGTTTACAAATGCCAAAAGAAACAAAATCACATATCATGAGTGTCAAAGATATGATTTGTTACATTTGGCGATACCTCCAATACTACCACGACATATATAGTGTTATAAAATAAATAGACATGAAGCAAAGAAGATGAAGATTTAGGGGAGAATAATTTTTGTATTTCATCATAACCAAAGTATTACAATAGTCTAATATTTATAGGTTAAAATAAGTAAATGAAAGATTGTATGTTACAAGCACAGTTTTAAAAACCGAACCGAACCGGACTGGACGGTTCGAGCCGGTTGGACCGGGAACCGATGGTCCGGCTGCCGGTTCACCCAAAAAACTGAGCCTCTAGTCGAACCGTTCAGATCCAGATTGGGTCGGGTCGGACCGGGTTGGACCGGACATAATTGTTTTTCAAATTTTCTTAATTTTTTTAAAATCAGAAAATATGAGGATTTTAGATTCTTAATCCAAATATTGATTTCTCTAATTCTTATTCAAGCAACTTTGTCGAGTTAAGTAAAGATAACAAATTTGTTGAGTTAAGTAAACATAACAAATTTGCTAAATTAAGTAAATTGTGATTAATATCATGTATTATATTTAATGTTTCGTATGTATATATTAAATAGTTTTACAGAAATCGGCTCAAATCGGTCCGACCGTTAATATTTATTCGGTCTGGTCCAACTTCGGGTCTAAAAAATGATGACGTCGTGCTGACGTCATCAACGGTTCGATCGTGGTTGGACCGTGATTCGACCACATTGAACCAAAATCAGAGTTTTATCGGTTCAATGACCGGTTCGGTTCTGAAAATCTTGGTTACAAGAGTTACAAATGAGAAGGTGAGAAGTTGATGGAGTTATGGGAGGAGAATGTGAAACATCCATAATATTTTACAACACTAACATCCTATTTTTTTAGCATCCTTATAAATTCCGATTATTCTAGCTGAAATTCTTAGCATTCTCCTACACGTGAGCCTTGTTCTCAAAATATGAAACTGATATTCGAAGAATCATGACCAAAATGGAGAAATCTCGTGAGGGGAATTATTTCTAAAAAATGCAATAAACATCAAAAAGAAAAGATTTGATCTCTTGAACGTATATATTACGACGAACATGAACAAATTTCATTCTGCTTACTTTAAATGGAAAACGTCTGGCACATTGGCTACGTATATAATTTTCATATTTAGATCGTGAGTAAACATGTTTGGTACGTAGTTTCGTAAACATGTTTTCATCGTGAGTCGTTTACTTGACTTCTACGTGTTAGATCATACGGAAGCTAAGCTCTGATTAGACAAGTCCTCGTATTTCCCACATGGCCACACATGTATTTTCTTTAAAAAATGACCACAAGTAGTACACATTTTAAAAACGTATTTAGATTAATACATCTACTGAAAACATATTCTCCTGGTGATTTTTTTGTTCTACATGTTTAGATCATACGTACGGAAGCTGAGCTCTCATTAGACAATTTCTCATGTTTTTCGCACAAGTATTTTCTTAAAAAAGAAATTCACCACAAGTAATACACATTTCAAAACATATTTAGATTAAATCTACTGTAAATATATTCTCCTAGAATTGTTTTTTGTATTTTTTAGATCTCATATTACATATTTATAATATGTTGACAACAACTACAGTTCCAAATTATTTTTAAATTAGTTTGAATAGTATCACATTGTGTTGCTTAATTCTTATTCTTAGTTCTTAAGAAAGAGCAAATTTGACTCCAAGAGTTGTTGGCCAATTTTACTTCTTCAATCTCGAAGCGCGTTTGCTTATCGTCTTTTCCTATGCTCTGGTGTAAAGTTCCAATACAAAGTAAAATTGAAGTTCGTAACCAATTTGATGAGGAACCGACTCATCTTAGGTGTGTATAAAGTTAAAGTTCGAACACGACATGGAATCATGGAAGTGTGTTCTCTATTTGTCTCCCATGCTGTCGTCATTACCCTGTAATTAGAAATCCAAATTCCATTTTGTGAAAATGCCAACAAAATTCTGATGTGATTCACAAGAAAATTGACAATATCTACTCTGAAATAGTAAATCTAGTGCTTCCAACACCGTAAATATTTTGTCGTGGGGAAGACTTTGTCAACCCAAAAGTGCTGGTGTTGGATTTGTAGATCATTAACCTGAAATATCATTGCTTGTTGGGTTCCTTTCCAAGCCCTAGATTTCTCCAAACAAAGTTGTCATGCTCATCACTTAAAAACAAGGGGCCCGTTGTTCTTGAAATATGTTGACACTAATTACTATTTTGAAATTTAAACACGAAATGAGGCAAAATTCAACTGCTGATTAAATTAATTGAATTTGTAGCTTATATGATATACAACATTAAACATCGTCGCATTTCTATTAAACGTGGTGGTGCCTTGATTTTTTGTTGATTTGATCTTGTGTCCATGGAGCTTAAAAAGTTAGTGATTGCCCGCATGTTTAGCTATTATATTAAGGAATAAAATCAATGGTTGGATTTATCAGTGGATGTTTAAATTTGAAAATATTAATGCATGTCAAACGAATGTCAACGATTCGAAAGGTGACGGATCCCTCCTTCAAAAAAAAAACAGAAGGGTCTGAAACAAAATTGCCAGAAGCATGACGTGTGAATGTCGTTGGGTATGAGTTGGGTGAATGTCGTTGTGAAAGCGAAAATTTAAAAATAATTAAATATACAATCAACACGAGCACATTACGAAATTATCTAGGAATTATCTAGTGGTCACGGGACTTAATTTTTTATTTTAAGCCCCACCATATCCATCACACATCTAAGATTGTAAGTTAGATTATAAGAAAAATGGTTATGCTAATTAAAACTGAAATTAACCGTAAATGATATCCAATAGTGAGATTGTAGGGTGCTTAAACTAAATAAGATAAACATTGGGCTCACTAGAACTTGACTATATATATATGTATATGTGTATATATATGTATATATATATTTCTGAATCTTTAAAAGTGTGATTATATCAAAAATGGTATAAAATAAGGGAAATGTTTGTTGAACGCTCGCGTCACGGACGCTGCTAACCCAGTCAGCACACTCGCTGATGTGGGCAACCCAGTCAGCAGACGCGGCTGAGTGCGCACTCGCCCCAGAAACAATTTTCCTTTCTTTGTTTAGTTTATTCCTCGTTTCATACAAATTTCTCCATCCCTCATTAATGTGTCTCAAATCACTCACTTCTTTTTGCCGCTCCTACACAGACTGAAGACTAGTTACTCAACATCCGTCCTCCTATTTTTTCCCTTCTCTTTATTAATAAATTCATTTTTTTCCGGACACACACATCAGTCATTTTCTTTAGTTTCTGGACTAGCGCATAACTTATTCCGGACACAGTTACTATTTATGCCAGACAGTTAGAACACTTATTCCGGACAGACGTACTACTTACTGCTGATTTTTTTGCTGTTGTTTTATTTTCCCGATGCGTCCACCATCGCATTTAATGCTTTTCAAATCAGCACGTCCTCCGTCTTCTTTCTTATTCTTTGGCGCTTCACGGAGATACAAATATGAGTGTCTTGGTTATTCTGATCCTACGAACCATTCCTTCTTCTCTCCTTCCTCCATTTTTGTTGTACTGTAATGGCACTCGTAAATGTGTCCTCACAGCCGGCTCATGCCTCCAACGTCCCTCAAGTGATGATGAATTTTCCTTCCTTCGAAGAAGCCAAAGCATTTTACGTTTCATACGCTGATTCCTGTTGTTTTGGTGTGAAGATAAGGCAATCTCATTACGATCATGGTGTTGTAATACGGGCCACTCTTACTTGCTCAAAGGAGGGTAATGCTCCCGGAAACCAAGGTGAAGGTAGACCGAAACAAAGGTTATCCGGTAGGGTCGAATGCACTGCTCGGATTAGGGTCTCCGATAATCCATCCAGAGGCTACGTAATTAACTACGTAGATCTCGAACATAATCACGCCATGCTGTCGGAAGACCAGATGCGCTTCCTCCGACAAAAATGATCCATCCCGGAGTCCGCCAGAGCACGCATTTCGTGCAATGATGATGCCGGTATATCTGCCGCCAAGACCATGCAATCTTTTGTGGTCGAAGCTGGAGGTCACGATAAATTGTCTTTCAACGAGCGGGACCTAAGGTTATTTATTCTCCACTTAACCTGGTTGAAGTTACGCATTTAGCTTTGTCATAAAAATTATGTTTCGCAGGAATGTTGTGAACGAGGTTAGAAACCTCAAAATGGGACCCGGAGATGCGCAGGCTATCCAAGATTATTTCATCAGGATGCAGAAGAATGATTCCCGCTTCTTTTACGTAATGGATATGGACGACGAAGGCAGACTACGAAATGTGTTATGGGCCGACAGTCGTTCTCGAGCTGCTTACTCTTACTTTGGAGATGCAATATGTTTCGACACAACATACATAACAAACAAGTATGACATGCCTTTTGCCCCATTTGTGGGGGTAAATCACTACTACTAGTCCGTCCTACTCGGTTGCGCACTCCTCTCTTCCGAGACGACACAAAATTACATTTGGTTGTTCCAAACATGGTTGACGTGCATGAACGGTACGTGTTTTATTTTGTCCGGCTTTGTCCGTTTTACGTTATGTGCCTGTCCGGTTACCCTTTACGTCTGTCCGGTTTACGTCTTTTGCTCGTCCGGTTTATCCCTTACGTCTGTCCGGTTTACGTTTTTTGCTCGTCCGGTTTACCCTTGACGTCTGTCCGGTTTACGTTATTTCTGTCCGGATTAACATATGTTTTTATCTTGATCGCGTTGTGTGCAGATACAAGCCCCCCCGGCGATCATAACAGACCAATGTGGCGCCATAGCTGCGGCTGTGAGGACTGTGTTCCCTGAAGCGCGACACAAATTTTGTATATGCCACATAATGAATAAGGCCCCTGTGAAGCTGCCCACGAAGTACCGGGAGCATACGTTGTTTGACCTCAACAACTGTGTATTCGATTCCAAGACTCCGGTAGAATTCGAGCGGAATTGGCAGGGTTTTGTAGATGATTTCGAGTTCCACGACAATAATTGGCTCCGATCCATTTATGCAATTCGAGAGCGCTGGGTACCTGCATTTTGGCGGGATTGTTTTTCCGCAGGAATGACATCAACCCAGAGAAGTGAGGGTATGAACGCCTTCTTCGATAAGTACCTCACATCAAGGACGACACTTAAGCAGTTCGTGAAACAATACGAACTCGCAGTACGCCACAAGTATGAGAAGGAAGCTCTGTCTGATTTCGATTATCAGCATAAGGCTCCGCAATTGATTTCGAAATATCCATTCGAGAGGCAATTGAGCGAGTTGTATACAGTGGGTGTCTTCAAGGAGGTGCAGTTAGAAATTGGGAAGATGATGTACTGCGACATCAAGGATGAGTTCAACGAGGACGACACATTGCACTTCAACGTGACCGAACATGTATTGACACATATCCTCCCATTGTCGAAACGGTTCACAGTGCAAATTAGAGATGAGAAGTGGGTATGCGATTGCAGAATGTTTGATCACGTCGGTATCCTATGTTGTCACGTTTATGTTGTTATTGCCCGAATACGTCCAAACGCGTTGCTCCCCGAGTCTTACATTGTCCACCGATGGAGGAAGGATATCCGAAGGAGCTATGGAGTCAAGTTTCCCCTTCAAAGTGGCATAACGGGGAACGATGCGCTTGGTCGCCACGACGACATAATGGGTCGTGCGGTTTGGATCGCCGAGGCCGCTTTTGACTCAAACGACAGATATCTTCAGGCGGTAGAGGCACTTGAGTTGCTTAAGGAACGTATGCAACGACCTGATCCTGTGTTCGATGGTACATCCGTTCTCAATCCGGATAAGACAAGACGGAAAGGCAGACCGCCGAGCAAACGACGGATGTCTTTGTCTGAGAAAATAATTAAAAGTAACGTTAAGAAAATCATCAGGAATAAGGTTCTACCCCCGTTACACCCTGCAGCACCCAAACCGGGGGATCACGATTTCGATGACTGGGACATGAATTTGCATTACGAGGGAGTTCCTCCTTGATTATTGTATTTGTCCTTGGTTGGAATTATTCCTATGTAATTTTGTTGAAAGTCATTGTATGCCTGTCCGTATTATTGCATAAGATTCAACCCTTTCTTTGCTTGTTCGTTTGTGAATTAATTTCTGATGGCGACAAATATATTTAAGTAATTTTGGTTTGTTGTATGTCTGTCCGGAATAAGTTATATTTATGTCCTGATTAAGTTACCAGTATGTCCGGATTACGTTATATGTCCGTCCGGATTACGATTCATCAATGTCCGGATTACGTTTTATTTTTCTCCGGATTAAGTGACCAGTATGTCCCGAAGACGTACTTAGGCTGTCCGGATGACAATGTTTGTCTGTCCGGATTATGTGTATTTGCAGTCCGGAATAAGTATATTTGCTGTGCGGAATAAGTGTATTTGCAGTCCGGAATAAGTGTATTTGTTGTCCGGAAAAAGTATATTTGTTGTCCGGTTTAAGAATAAAGTGTATCCAGAAACGGAACATAAAGTTTGTCCGGAATAAGTGTATTTGCTGTCCGGAATTAGTGTATTTGCTGTCCGGAATAAGTGTATTTGCTGTCCGGAATAAGTGTATTTGTTGTCCGGAATTAGTGTATTTGTTGTCCGGTTTAAGAATAAAGTGTGTCCCGAAACGGAACATAAAGTTTGTCCAGAATAAGTGTATTTTCTGTCCGGAATAAGTGTATTTGATGTCCGCAATAAGTGTATTTGTTGTCCGGAATTAGTGTATTTGTTGTCCGGTTTAAGAATAAAGTGTGTCCCGAAACGGAACATAAAGTTTGTCCGGAATAAGTGTATTTTCTGTCCGGAATAAGTGTATTTGTTGTCCAGAATAAGTGTATTTGTTGTCCGGTTTAAGAATAAAGTGTGTCCAGAAACGGAACATAAAGTTTTTCCGGAATAAGCGTATTTGCTGTCCGGAGTAAGTGTATTTGTTGTCCGGAATAAGTGTATTTGCTGTCCGGAATAAGTGTATTTGCTGTCCGGAATAAGTGTATTTTCTGTCCGGAATAAGTGTATTAGTTGTCCGGAATAAGTGTATTTGTTGTCCGGAATAAGTGTATTTGTTGTCTGGTAAAAGTGTATTTGTTGTCGGAATAAGTGTATTTGTTGTCCGGTTTAAGAATAAAGTGTGTCCAGAAACGGAACATAAAGTTTGTCCGGAATAAGTGTATTTGCTGTCCGGAATAAGTGTATTTGCAGTCCAGAATAAGACTGCAATTAACATCCGGATTACGTATCATGTTGGTCCGGAAACAAGAAAATAATTTTATAAAAACCCAACACCAAATGTCCTTGTATTGATAAATCATTCAAATAGTCTATGTAATTTTAACATGTATACATGTATAACTTTGTAAAAAAAAATTAAAACATCCATAGTCGTTTATTGTTGATCGCACATCCCAGAGTCTTCGAGTAAGAAATTGGCCAAATCGCCTCTAAAACGGTGAATAACCTTGCTCTGCTTCGGCTTCGTCGGATCAGCACTCTCCATCAAACGCTTCATCCAGTACAAAACGTATGGCCCGCAGTCGTTACTCCCCGGTTGCTGTCGTTGTCTTCCCTTCCTCTCAACTCTCAACGGCCACTCGACCTTCAACAACCCTCGCCAGAATCCCGCTATCTTAGACGCGGTGCATTCATGAGTTCCGACTAAACGGTTAGGATTGTCACCTTTTTTAAGTTTGCGGGAGAGGCTGTTGTACTGAATGAACTCTGATCGAGGTCCGTGGGCAACGAACAGAGTCCAGTGGCCGGCCAAACAGCATGGCTGTGCGATGATGACTTCCTCCACATTTATTCCTTCAATTTTTGGGAGTAAATAATCTTTCCTTATATCTTCTCCGTGTCCCTCCACAATCATTTCCGATTCGAAGGATGATAAGCAGACCACCTTTTGTTGCCCTCCTCTTCTGAGGAGTACCTCAATTAGGCCGCCAAGAGTTTCGTTGGTGAATTCTGTTTTTGGCGAAATTATTTCCTTGAGATCACCCCTGGTGATATTGCTCAGAACCCCCCTCCAGATAATATCTTTGGCTTCTCGTTCGGGAGCCGTTGCATTCAATAAACGACGTACCTCATCATTGGTCAGCGTTCTCAAGGCGGTCGCATCCACATCGGGCCTCGTGGACGAAACATGGGCGGCCAGTTCATCTTTCGCTGTTTCGTCGGCCTCGTATATTTCTTCACTGGCTTCTTCGGCCCCTTTTGTTTTTGTGGTGGCTTCTTCGGCCTCCTTTATTTCTTCTTGTTTTTCTGCGGCATTCTTCTGTGCCTTATCTTGGCCAGATTTGCTTTGCGCTTCGTCTATATGTTCTGTGCGCAAGCGTGGTTTAATGGTCCGCCTTTTTTGAGGGTGCAAAAGCGGTAGCGATACCACCGCCTTCCTCTTTCTTTCCTGCTGTCTCCTCATATCCTCCTTCTTCTTCTCATCCTCCTTCCTCTTCTCTCCCTCTTCCTCCTTCCTCTTCTTCCTCTCTTCCTCCCCCCTCTTCTTCCTATCTTCCTCCTCCCTCGTATTCCTCTCTTCCTCCTCCCTCCTCTTCTTCTCATCCTCCTCCCTCCTCTTCTTCTCTTCCTCCTCCCTCTTATTCTTCTCATAATCCTCCCTCTTTTTCTTCTCTTGCTCCTCCCTCTTCTTCTTCTCTTCCTCCTCCCTCTTTTTCCTCTCTTCCTCCCTTCGCTTTTTTCTCTCTTCCTCCTCCCTCCTCATCCTCCTCTTCTTCTCTTCCTCCTCCCTCTTATTCCTCTCATCCTCCTCCCTCTTCTTCTTCTCTTGCTCCTCCCTCTTCTTCCTCTCTTCTTCCTCCCTCTTCTTCCTCTCTTCCTCCCTCCGCTTTTTTCTCTCTTCCTCCTCCCTCCTCATCCTCGCATCCTCCTCCCTCTTATTCCTCTCATCCTCCTCCCTCCTCTTCTTCTCATCCTCCTCCCTCTTATTCCTCTCATCCTCCTCCCTCTTCTTCTTCTCTTGCTCGTCCCTCTTCTTCCTTTCTTCCTCCTCTCTCTTCTCCCTCTCTTCCTCCTCTGTCTTCTTCCTCTCCTCCGCCTCCCTCTTATTTCTCTCTTCCTCCCTCTTTTCCCTCTCCTCCGCCTCCCTCTTATTTCTCTCTTCCTCCTCCCTCTTTTCCATCTCTTCCTCCTCCCCACGGACTCTCAGCCTACGACACTCTTCTTGAGAGATCCAGAGTTCTTCCTCCAGGTTGTTAATTTTAACGGTCGCCTCCCTAAGTGCTGCTTCGGCTCGCAGCCAATTCGTCTTCACCTCACTAAGTTCCAACTCTTGTAGCAGTGGGTCACATGGAATGCTGCATTCACTGAGTTGTACCCTTGGTAGAGTGGATGTTGAAGGTGTTTCCTTCGAGGCAACCTTTGCTGCGGGAGTTGCTTCTGCAGTAGGAAATTGATCATCTGACAACAGTGAATGCTCCCGTTCACTGAGTTTTGGGGTGCCCTTCAACTCAAATTGACCCGAGTAAATCCGGGACAAATTGATGCCTCGATCTTCCCATTTTCTAAGGATTTGGCGTCTGCTAAACATTTCCGTCCAACACTTGAACCGTGGAAATGCTGACCGGGGATCCCCCAATTTGAACTTCTCGCAAACCCACACCTGAAAACAGGAATGAGTTAAAAACCAGAAACATAACTTCCCCAGGACAGACACAACTCTTATTCCGGACAGACGCAACACTATTCCGGACAGACACAACTCTTATTCCGGACAGACGCAACACTTATCCCGGACAGACGCAACACTATTCCGGACAGACAAAATACTTATTCCGGACAGACACAATACGTATTCCGGACATACAAGATACTATTCCGGACAGACGCAACTCTTATTCCGGACAGACGCAACTCTTATTCCGGACAGACGCAACACTATTCCGGACAGACGCAACTCTTATTCCGGACAGACGCAACACTCTTCCGGACAGACAAAATACTTATTCCGGACAGACGCAACTCTTATTCCGGACAGACGCAACACTATTCCGGACAGACACAAATCTTATTCCGGACATACGCAACACTCTTCCGGACAGACAAAATACTTATTCCGGACATACGCAACTCTTATTCCGGACAGACGCAACACTATTCCGGACAGACAAACTCAATACGTATTCCGGACAGACGCAACACTATTCCGGACAGACACAATACGTATTCCGGACATACAAGATACTATTCCGGACAGACAAAATACTATTCCAGACATACGTAATACTTTTCCCGGATAACCTCAAGACACTTATTCCGGACAGAGACAACACTATTCCGGACAGACACAAGACTTATCCCGGACAGACAAAACACTTATTCCGGACATAAACCAACACTACTCCGGACTGACACAACACTCATTCCGGACCAAGATGCTTACTTGTAATACGGAAACGCAACCATACACGTAGCCCTGCTTCACAGAGAAGTTCGCTGACAATCTCCTCCTCGAGAGGTCCCGTTGGGCTTCCTCCAGGCCTTCAACCAAGAAAGTGTGAACCACATTTGCCCACGCATATCTCTTCAGGCGCTTGAGGTTCTTAAGGTGCTTCGTGTACCACGCTTTACTTCGCAGTGATCCATCGAAGAACAAAAAATGATTGAAAATCATAGAAATAAGGAGTCGGACGTGCTCCTCCTCCTCGTCCATCTTGCTCGTGGCGGTAAGATGACCCAGTAGTTGGGTGTTGTCGAGGTTCACCCCGTCACGTTTCTCTACGTACATGGCTTCCATATCCACTCTCTGCCCATGTGCTCTTAGTCCAAGTAGAAGGGCGACGTCTTCTACCGTAAATGGGACCACCCCAGTGGCTATTCTCAGACCGACTTCATTGCCGTCGAAGTGTTCGACGAACCAACCCAGTATCTCGTTGTCAGTTGTGACGTGAGGAAAGGAGAGGAAGTGACCGAAAGGCGTCCGTTGGAAGACATTTTTTTCCTCCTCCTTCATCCGGTCGAACTGCTTGTGAAGGGCCGTGAAACCGCACTTGGTTTCGCGGAAGTAGTACGTGCTTCCCTTAAACCACCAAAAAAAATTGTTAGAGGCCAATAATGAACCTTAAAATGAACCAAAAAGAACGTGGTTGACACAACACCTGCGCGGCTACAATTTCAGGAGCGATGGAGGTTTCAGGTAGAGAAGGATCCATTTTCGCCTGGTTATAATTTTCGTTCGACTAAAACAGGAATGAAGGTTTTGGATGAGCGTATGGAAAGGAACTCCGGGTGAAATGGGGAATGGAAAAGGAGAAGACTTGGAAGGAAAGTTACTCGAATGCTGTACCGCTGCTAATGATGTACGTGAAGTTTAACCGTCTAATCGTGATTTCGGGAAATGAACCGTCGCACCCAATAATTCGTTATTTTACTTTTCCCCGCGCAGAAGTTTTGGCTGACTGGACGCTGAACTGGCAGCTGACTGGTCCGTCCACGTAGGAAGTGTCACGGACGCGTGTGTCCGTGTATAACTACTCATAAAATAAATATACAAGTAATCACCACAACCTCCAAAATGGGGAAAACAAGATCTGGCCCCAGATGAGCTCCTCCGCAAACACCACCTCCTAACGCCATTCACGGCCTCAAATGAAAACATGGAACTATATCTGAGTTTCCCATAAGGAAACCTCGTATGTCAAACCCCTATCACATAAATGAACTAGACAACTACGAGCATGACATGATACAAATGCAACAAAACAATATCGTCATTGATACTAGGCTCCAAGGATCTCTCTCCCAACCACAACATACGGGAACCGCAACGGGGCTCTAGGGTCCTCTCACCCATCACCCACACGTGCACACCAGGCACAACAATCGGAATATCGTCGACCATCACATCACGTGCACACAAGGCACCACAACCAGAATATCATCAGCCATCATATCACGTACACACAAGGCACCACTGCCGGAATATCGTTGGCCCCCACAAGTCCACCTCACAAGGACGGTCGCTCCCTCAAAGAGCCACAACATGCTCCGTAGAGCCACCATACACCACTGATCGCTATCAAGCCGGCATGTCATTTATGTCGCCTTCGAAGGGCCGGTGAACTTGTTGTTCTCAAAGCCGATCACAAAACACCAACAACACAAGACAGAGCACAAACGGTCGACCGAACAAGAGTACAGATCGATCGACTCCCTCAAAAGACCTGCATGGTTCAACTGTCACCTAGCCGGTCGAACGAAAACAACATACATTCAGTCGAACCAACAGTCATGGGAAGTCGACCATTTAGATGGTCAACTCCCAGGTTCAACTAACAAAACCACCAACCGGTCGACCAGATGGTCATAGGTGGTCGATCATTTTGAATGTCTATGCCCCAAACTTTATTAATAATAAACGTCCTAACGACAAAGGAGACCCGGTCGACCAAAATATAATAAGGACTTCACATTTCCTCAAACTCCAAGACTGGCCGAACAAGGTACGCACCGATCGAACAGACTTTAAGTTAACTTAAGTGATCGGTCGGACCAGAGTCAAGAGCAGTCGACCGTTTGGATGGTCCACACTCTGTCTAGACCAGTCCAGATAGTATTGTCAAACAATCATATATACAGTCAACCGTTTGGATGGTCTAGGCCCCAATCGACTTAGCTACAGGTACAATCGGTCGAAGATCAAAAGGGTGGTCAACCGTTTAGAAGGTCTACGCCTAAACCGACTTACCAATAGTGTAATCGGTCGAATGACAAAGGAGACCCGTTCGACCGAATGATAACAGGGCTTGCCTAAAACACACAACCGGTTGACCGCCCAAATGCATCGTTCGACCGTTGCAAGGCAGAAACCCACAATTACACTAGCATCGGTCGACCAAGGCATACACCGGTTGACCGTCATTCAGCAGAATGTTGCTGTTTAGCAACCTTTGACGAGCCTAACGACTACGGTCGACTAAATCCACCACTCACACACCTTGGGTGAGTATTAACGAGAAGCTTGGCTTACCCTAAAGGCTTCAAGAAACCTTTGAAGACCAATGGTGATCTCCACCACACGATTTGCCTTCTTCTCAAACAAACTCTTCCTCCGACGAACGATCACAACAACCTCAGCTACGCCATCGTGATTCTCTTGCTCACCAACCTCCACTCCTTGCCGATGATAAGATGGCTGAGAGAGACGAGTGAGATAGAGAGATGAGAGTGGGATGAGAGAGTGAGATGATTTTCTTATAAACCCTTTACCTTCACCTCCTCTAATCACCTTCCTCCACCACATCAACCTTCTAAACCACATTAGCCGCTCTTAACCCTGATTAACCATTAACCAAGAATTAGGTTCTAATAATCCACCATCCTTAAAGGAATTTCATCCCCAAAATTAAATCAAGGCTTACCGAAAAGCTCCAAATATTTCTTCCGGACTTCGCCGATCTCCCAAGTGGCCTCTCGCTCAGTGTGGTGCTGCCACCGGACCTTCACCATTGGAATGATCCTCCTCTTGAGCTGGTGCTCAATCCGATCCACTATCTCCACTGGTGTCTCCTCAAGAGACAAATCATGTCGGATCTTTGGAACCTCTAACTAAATCACATGAGAAAAATATGTTATGTACTTCCTCAACATCGATACGTGGAAGACGTTGTGAAGACCTGAAAATTGTGGTGGCAACGCGATCCTGTAGGCGACATCTCCGACACGGTCGAGGATCTCAAACGGTTTGACATACCTCGAACTGAGCTTCCCGTTCTTCCCGAATCTCATCACTCCTCGAGCAGGGGTGATGTTCAGGATTACGTGATCGCTGATTGAATCAGTTTCAAATACCGCAAGTGCACTGCCGCATTGAAGAGGTGGCAAATACGAGTCGGTCCACAAGGAGCGTGCGCGTGTTAGGTTCACAATACTCAAGTGGGGGAGAAGAAAAGAGAGATGTGATCGAAATTAAACTACAATACGTGGGAAATCGAAAACAAACAATAAAACTAAATCCCTCGAGGGGTAGAGAAAGAACATGGAAATGGAAATGGAAATGTGTGGTGTAGTGTGTGTTCAAATGTGCTCATTAAAACATGTCATACATGAAATCCATAAAACTCAATTCCAAATTTTCCTTCACATGAAATAAGATAAAACTTTATCATTAAAACATGCAAGACAATAATTGAAATGAAGCAATTATATTCACATGCAAAATGAGTCAAATCCAACTATGTCTCCACATTAAATAAGATTTATCACAATCAGTAAAACATACAAGACATTAATTTGGATAAAGCCAACATGAGCACATGCATGCACATGCCTTATTTCCTTCTTCCACTCCATTATTATCCTAACCTCATTATCCCCCATAAAATAGGCTCACTAATCTAACCATGTGCTAATCTTCATTCAAGAGCATTAGCACATCAAAGATAAGAGTGAAACCCATTAGATGGTTATGGAAATCATGTAAGGCTCAAAAGATTAAGATTAATACACACATTAATCTATCACATGATCAATGACCTTCTTCTCCACCCCCAATGGGGATGGACTACTCTTTTCTCATCTCTACACTAATGAAAGCATAAAAACAACAAAACCCATAGTGTAAATAACTGAAAATAAGATTAACCAACCAATAACATAAAATAAATTGCATCAAAGTAAAGACACTAAAGTAAATAACAAGAACAAAACTAGATTAAGAAACAAAAATACAAAGTTTGCTCCTCTCCAACCCCCTTATTATACTACTAAAACAGGAAACTAAAACCTACTTTAATAGGGGAAGGAGGAAGAAGGTGGAGAGGATGGATTACAATGATATTTATCGAAGAAATAAGGGTTTGAATGGATCTGGGAGCAATCCGACATTTGTCATAATTTTCACTTTACTCTGGTGCACCCAAGTAATCAAGTACGAGCCACGGGAGAAATTGGGGCTCAATTGGAGCAAAATGATCCGCTAGTGGCGGATCATTTGCGCCCGATCGGTCCCGAATTTTTCGAAGAGCTTAAAAGTTGTATTTGGCATGTTGGGTGAAGCCCTGGTCCACTGTGTTGAACCAATTTGAGTTTAATTGGCGAAATATTTATTTAGTTGCGGTCATGTGTCAAAATACTTTGCATTTCACAATCAGGTCCCTCTGGGTTTTCACTTAGGTCCTTCCTGATTTGCGATCTAGTCCTTGTGCATTATAAATGGGTCCAGAAGTCTTTAATTCAGTGCATTCTTGTTGCATTCAGGTCCTTTTTGTTCCATTTTCTCTTCTTCATTACCTAACACCTGAAACACAACAACAAGTCGAGTAGCACAATATCTGGGTAAAATAAAGGATATATCGCATGAATATGATGCATGATATGCTACTAATCAGTCGCCTACCTCAAACCTCAACTCTCGCCTACGCCTATCTGTGTAACTCTTTTGCCTGCTCTGAGCAGTCGCCAATCTCTGCCTAATCACGTCGACCTTTTCAATATACATATGTATAATCTTAGGCCCAACTAACTACCTCTCTCCTACGTCACTCCAGCATACCCGTGATCTGTAAGGTCTCCCGTACAAAGCCCCTTATGGTGTCATCCCAATACTCGAATGGTAGTTGTTGTTGTCGGCGAACTCTATCAATGACAAATGCTCATCCTAATGTCCTGCCCAACTGATTCACATCATATCATGCATATATTTGTGTCTTATATCTATTATCTTGAACCTAAATAATGCTACATAACGAGTTTTATGTTTGAGTTTCAGGAATAAACAAGATTGAGGAGAAGAGACATAAAGGACTCAAAAGCAAGGAAAATGACTAAGTTGTAAGACTTATGGACTGAGATGAAAGAGAGAAGGACCCAGACGTAAAACCAAAAGGATCAATGGGAAAATCAAGAAGCTCCACACCTTAATGAGGAGTATTTTGGCAATTAAATCCGGGTCCAACCATCAACAACCAAATCGGGTTCATCAAACACCAAGAAATCAAACCCAAATCAAGCCACCCGAAACCGGACCAGAGCAAGCCCATTTGGACTGCCAATTGGCGGTCCATTTTGTCCCAAATTACACATGATTCGGTTGGGTGTTGAATTAGGTTGTATTTAGTCCACTTTGAAGGGAATGTGTTCTAAAAGTTTTACTTTTAAATGTCAATTATTATGAATTGAATGAGAAATCATTTTGTTCCTTGTTTATGTTATTCGTCTTTTAGAAGTGTTAAGGAAGAGGCTCTTGGTTCTTAACCGTAGAGCTCTAAAAGATATTGGTTTACATAAAACAAAAGATATTCGCAATCATGGTAATTAACATGGAACATTAATTACCGAGTTAAGATTGTAATGTTGGTCATAGATCATTGTAGCTCTACAAGTGAGTGACAACGCGAGTATGTAAAAGAGGAAAATATTACTTTTGTATACTGAATAGACCTAATAAGTAAAATATTATAGAAATGTGTTTCTGTGTCATTAATATTTTACTGTGTCTTTGGTCCTTTGATATGAGACTTATATCTAATCACTTAAGGAATACTTAATTAGATCAGTGTCTTGAACTATCGATCAGTGTAGTGTAAAGGCATTGGTTGGTTAAGTACAACTTTTGTTGGAGAAGATAGTTAGTCAAAAGACTATCATTGCCCCTCTTAATTGAGTGATGATATTAGTGGACCCCTTGATAAAGCAAAGTTATAATGTGCACAATGTGATTTGAGTTAAGTCACATATTTATAACTAGCTTAAAGAGATCAAGAAATGAATACTAATACAAAGATGACACAATACTACTTTGTGTGTATTCTTAATATCACGAGGCAAGAGACGGACACAAGTGGTGCACTCCATCACTAAGTGGATCGGGTTTTGGTTCGAGTGGAATTAAGACATCTAACTAATTGGGAGCTATAATGTGTAGCTAGATACCGCTTATAGCTTGTGATATTAAGCTCTTAATATCACTGCCAACTTAGTTTAGATCCTCCCATAGGTCACACCGCAAAACTGGGAAACAAGAAATTGGGATTTTGAGTTCATAAGATGTGTCGGGTTTCATGTAGAAAATATGACACATGGGGTGAACAGCAAAATCAAAATTATGTTGTGATTGATAACATAATTAGAATCTAAATCAAATTCATATGTGATGTAAATATTATGGGGTGTAATGATTGATCATTACATAGGATAATATGTTACATAAGTTGTGAATTTACTACTAATCCCGAAATGTCAAATTTTGTAGGGGTTAAACCGAAATTTGACAAGTCTGCAGAACAGTGCTCAAACGGTCGACCGGATAGCAGTAAACGGTCGATCGATCGGGCGCGGTCGACCGGACGTGTCTCGACCGATTACAGGGAATTTTTATCTGTTCGAACGGTCGACCGAATGTGATCGGTCGGTCGACCGAACATTGCGATGGAATATTTCGTGTTACGAACGGTCGACCGAGTTATAGAACGGTCGACCGAAACTGGGTTCGAGCGGTCGACCGAACCTTGAAACGGTCGACCGGTCCAGACGGTTTTGTGCAAAATTAATTTAAGAATTAATTAGATCATGCATGGAATTGGTCCATAATTGATTTAATTCGTGGCTAATATTATTTATTATTAAATAATGGATGGTTAGATGGAATTTTGCATGGAATCATGGGCAAGAGGTTGCACATGAATAGGTAATTTGGAGAGAACCTATAAATACAAGGTTATCTCATTACCTCCTTAATTAATTCATTATTTTTCTTATGCAAAATCTCTCTCCATAATTCTCCACGAAATTACAGTAATTCTTAAGTTTAGTTTTAGTTCTTCAGAGGTCATCTTCTAAAGGGAACTAAAGAGGGGTTAGTAATTGGATTCTAAACCCTATTGGAGATCGAGAGGTTAGCTCGTCTCTCTCCAATCTTGTTTAGAGTTTGGTGAAATCTCGGAGGCATCCGGCGCAGCAACAACCGTCCTCAACGTCTCTGAATCTTCAAGAAGTTTTAGAGAACTTCTAGGTATGAATTTTGGAGCCCCATGTTTGTTTTAATAAAAGTTTTAAAACTAGTTATTGAAACAAACCGATTCATGCATGAAATAAATTATAGAAAATTGAAAATTGATCCTTATTATACATAAAAATTCGAATATATATATGTATAATTAAACATGAAATACTACAGTGGTATCAGAGCTTAGGGTTCAATTTTCTTATGATTTATGGCTGTAAACAAATTTAGTTTACCATCTAGGATTTAAACAATTCGTTTTACCGGTTTTTCGGTCTTTAAATGTTTGTTGAAATAATTCTTTATAATAATTCGTTTTAAATGTTTTGAATGTTTAAAACATGACATGTAATTATTAGAATTATGATTTAGACATAAGTCTAACTTGCAATAATTTCGTTTTAAGTATAAACGATTATTTTGTAAGAGAATCAACAAAACCGAAAACTGCGATTCATCTTTCCATTGGAAATTGGATGGACAGCGGTTCATAATTAATTTGTGAACTATGGATGCATGAAAAATGTTTTTAATGGATTTCAAAATGTTTTTCAAAGAATTGTTTGGGATTCTAGATGCTTGATAAACTAGGTTGGATAGTTTATAGCGATATTGCGTGCATGGATGCTCGAGTTGTTTTGCAGGAATTGTGAGTTTGTATGTTCCAAATCAGAAGCTATGAATGTTTATAATTGTTATAATACAGGGGCTTATGTATGTAAAAGCCAAATTCTCTATTTCCATCTTTTAGATAAATTGCATATGCATATGAGAGGTTTTTACATAGGACTTGCACTAGTCGGTTTTTATCGAATGTGAGGAGCATGTTTATTTTCTATAAAATCTACATCTCCGGTGCAAGAGGAAGTCGCCGCTGTAGCGCATCGATCGAGGATCGAGGATCAAGGATCGAAGGGAACATATAAACTCACACGATGTGGATTGTGTGAATGTTTAATTTCTGTTTTTAATTTCTACTATACATGTGATGAATGTGGTGAATGTTCGGATGTGTATGAATATTAATATGCACGATAACCTAAAATTCTAAATCACATGTTAAAATTGTCCAACAAAAATTAAGAATAGTTTTCCTTCTTATTTCATCCACTAGCAGCCATTGATCGAGAGATACTCTGCTCGCCCTTAACGGGAGATAACTCCCTCTATCTTTGGGAATAGTGGGAGATATAAAGGTTGTCTGTTGTTGTGCCACAATTAAATATATGAGGTGTGTTTCACCCTAGTGAACCCCAAGTATGTTTAGTTGTGAATACAATAGATAAACGTATCTCGTATCAAATGAAAACAAGTTTTCTTAACATTACCTAGAGCCCTCGCTCGGTTTTGGGAAAAAAGTTTTTCTTAGGAGGATAGGTCGCATTCCCTCATAATTAAAACAACAAGAGTCACAAGAGTTTGAAGATGCTAAATGTTGCTAAAATTCAAAAAGGTTGTGATTAGAAAATGTTTTCTTACCTTGATATTGTAATATATTCGATAGCCCTTAGCTAGTCTATATTACAATTGATGGGATCTTGGATTCTTGCATTTATGGGCAAAAATTTTATTTGCAACATTTACATTTATATATTCGATATATGTATGCATGTGTATTAAAACATAAAATTGGCATTAAACCTTTATGATTTATTTTGTAGAAAAATGTCGAACATCCAACCTATCGTACGATCCATGATAGAAAAACACCCTTTAGCAAATGATGGCTCAAACTTCATTAGTTGGCAACTCAAACTCAACATCGTGTTAAAGTTTGAGAAACTATCTCACATTTTGGAAGGTCCAATCCCAAAGTGGAATGAGAGATTAACCGATGAAGAGAAAGAGGCTAAAGCCAAGTGGGAAGACCAAGAGAACCAAGTTCACGGTCTTATGCTAGCATCCATAGGTGACTCGCTTCAAGCAAAATACTTGGATTCAAAACCCAAGAAGACCACGGAGGCTTTATCAAAGATGTTCATGGATAGTGCCCGAAAGGAGCGCTATAAGACCACCATCGCACTCACAAGGTGCCATATGGCGGAGGGAACATCGGTATCTATGCATTTTCTCACGATGCAAGGATACCTTGAGAAGTTGGCAAAGCTCTCTTCACCAATGCCCGAGGACATTGCTGAAGATATGATTCTTGGCTCTCTAGCCCCGTCCTTTAAGGACTTTGTGATGCACTATCACGTGCGTGAAAAAGGGGTGAGTCTTGAGGAGCTTCACAACGCTCTCAAAACTGCTGAAGTTGACATGGGCAAGGGTAGGGACAAGCAAGTCCTTGCCATCCATGGGAGGGGCCATAAGATTGGTAAAGGAAATGACAAATCTACCAAAAGTGGTTCAATCAAGAGCAAAGGAGTAGGAGGTGCTCATAAAAGTGCCTCGAGGGGGAAATCTCAGAAATCTCCAACTCCCAATACGGAGTGCTTTCACTGCGGTGAAAAAGGACACATCCGTCCAAATTGCCCCAAGTACAAGGAAGACCTTGACAACGGAGTGATTGAACGTCGGCGCCCCAAAAAGGCCAAAGGTATATTTGTTATTGAAATAAATTTAGCCACCTCTGTCCAGGATTGGGTAATTGATACCGGATCTTGTGCTCACATAGTTTCTAATGTGCAGCTACTCATGGATAGGAAGGAACTCGTAAGGAACGAGGTAGAATTGAAGGTCGGAAATGGTGCGAACGTGTCTGCGGTTGCACAAGGTTCTGTGGTGCTTCAATTGTGTAGTGGTTTAAATTTATGTTTAAAGAATGTTTATTATGTGCCTTCGATTAGCAAGAACATTATTTCTGTATCATGTTTAGATATGGATAATTTCAATATAAATATTTCAAATTCTTGCTTGTCTATATCGAAGAATGATATTTTCTATGCAAATGCATTCATAAGGAATGGTCTCTATTTGCTTGAATTGAATGATAAACGAATCTTTAATATCAATAACAAAAGACTTAAGACCACTCATGAGAATGATACTCTCTTGTGGCACTATCGTCTTGGTCACATAAATGAAAAGCGCATCAATAAATTGCAAGAAGCTAACCTTCTTGGTCTACTTGATTTTAAATCATTGGAGACGTGCCAACCATGTCTAATGGGAAAAATGACCAAAAAGCCTTTCAAGAAGAAAGGCCCAAGGGCGAGTGGCTTGTTGGATTTGATACATTCCAATGTATGTGGTCCAATGAGTACTAGTGCACGAGATGGTTTCAGGTACTTCATTACGTTCACGGATGATTATAGTCGTTATGGCTATGTTTATCTAATGAGAAACAAAAGTGAATCTTTCTACAAGTTCAAAGAATTCAAGAATGAAGTAGAGAACCAACTCGACAAGAAAATCAAGTCTCTATGAACGGATCGTGGAGGTGAGTACTTAAGTGCCGAATTTGACTCATACCTAAAGGAGTTTGGTATTGTACCTCAACTCAACTCACCCCTCCCCGTACACCTCAGTGGAATGGGGTATCCGAAAGGAGGAATAGGACATTGCTCGACATGGTTCGGTCAATGATGAGTCATGCAGAATTACCTCTTTACTTTTGGAGTTGTGCACTACAAACTGCGGCTTACACACTAAATAATGTTCCATCCAAATCCGTGGAGAAAACTCCTTATGAGCTATGGAGTGGTAAAACACCTAAGCTCGGTTTTCTCATGATTTGGGGTTGTGAGGCTTACGTCAAGAGATTTATGTCGACCAAACTTCAACCAAAAGCGGATAAGTACTTCTTTATTGGTTATCCTCGTGAGACAAGAGGATACTACTTTTGGCATATCACCTCCAATCGAGTGATTGTAGAGAGGGATGCCACATTTCTGGAAAAGGAATTTCTAGAAAGAGTAAAAAGTAGTGGGAGTAGGGTTGTGCTTGAGGAAACTCAAGATACTCTACAAGATCATGACATGAATGATGACATTCAAGATCATGAAGGCCCAACCGAGATTCCTTTGGTTAGTGGGAGCGTGAGCGAGAGACCATCACAAGAAATTGTGAGAGAATCTCAATCATCCCCACCAAGTGTACGTTCAAGAGTTGAACGTGAACCCACTCCTCAAGAAATTGTGGAAAAAGTTCGAGAGACACGAGAAGAACCAAAAGAATTTAGAAGGTCAACAAGGGAAAGGAAGAAACCCGATTTGTATCTGGGACTTCATGAAATCATGGTACTACATACCAATGATCCCTTGACCTTCCAAGAAGCAATGGAAAGGGAAGACTCCAAACTATGGCTTAAGGACATGGAATCCGAAATAGAATCCATGTATGATAATCAAGTATGGGACTTGGTTGACCTTCCTCAAGGGAAAAAGGCCATTCATAATAAATGGGTTTTTAAGAGGAAGATGGACATGGATGGGAACTTGACAACCTACAAAGCGAGGCTTGTAGAGAAGGGTTTCACTCAAGTTCAAGGAATTGACTATGATGAAACTTTTTCACTGGTTGCCATGTTCAAGTCTATTCGGATCATGCTCGCTATTGCCGGATTTCACGATTATGAAATATGGCAAATGGATGTCAAAACGGCGTTCCTGAATGGGAACTTGGAGGAGGATGTGTACATGGTACAACCTCAAGGTTTTGAAGATCCAAAGAATAGCGAGAAGGTATGCAAGCTTCAAAGATCCATTTATGGATTCAAGCAAGCATCAAGGAGTTGGAACAAACGCTTTGACGAGGAAGTGAAGAAGCTTCACTTCATTCAAAGTAAGGAAGAACCTTGTGTATACAAGAAGGTTAGTGGGAGCCATGTAGTATTCCTAATCTTATATGTCGATGACATATTGCTCATGGGTAATCATATTCCTTTGCGTGAGCAAACGAGAAGTTCATTGAAATCTGCATTTTCGATGAAAGATATGGGTGAGGCTCAATACATCTTGGGAATCAAGATATATCGAGATAGACCCCGTAGACTCATTGGCCTCAGTCAACGTGCATACATTGACAAGGTCTTGGAAAGGTTCAAGATGAACAACTCCGAAAAGGGCAGTGTGCCAATGAGTATGGGTGTGCAACTCAAGAAGTCTCAACGTGCGCAATCACGTAAGAACTTAGAGTACATGAAGGATGTCCCTTATGCTTTGGCAATTGGGTCGATCATGTACGCGATGACTTGCACAAGACCAGATGTCTCGTATGCTCTAAGCGTGACAAGTCGTCACCAATCCAATGCAGGTCCTGAGCATTGGACTGCGGTCAAGAATATCCTGAAGTACCTTAACCGGACTAAGGATAAGATTCTTGTTTATGGAGGACAAAGGGAATTGATTTCTGAGGGTTACTCGGATGCGAGTTTCATGAGTGATCCAGACGATAGAAGGTCGCAATCAGGATACATCTTCCTTCTGAATGGTGGAGTTGTGAGTTGGCGTAGTTGGAAGGAAAGCACTACAGCCGACTCAACCACTGCTTCCGAAGTAATGGTTGTCGCTGAAGCGAGCAAGGAAGGAGTGTGGATTAAGAAGTTCCTTGAAGAGCTTGGAGTAGTTCCCTCGAGCGAGGGACCAATAGAGCTATTTTGCGACAATAGTGCATCTATCTCGCAAATCAAGGATCCCAAATCACACCACAAAGTGAATTACATGGATCGTAAGTACTTCGTGACGCGTTACCTCATCGACGAAGGCAAAATAAATCTTTTATGGGTGGACACCAACAACAACACATCTGATCCATTCACAAAACCCTTATCCCAAGCCAAGGGCGAAATGCATTTCGAGTCCATGGGATTGAGGAACCATGTAGATTGGCTTGATGATTGATATGTAATGGGGTTTACCCTAGTTATTATTGTTTTATGCATTGAGTATGTATGAGAAAGAAAACTTTAATAACAAGTGGGAGATTGAAGGGAATGTGTTCTAAAAGTTTTACTTTTAAATGTCAATTATTATGAATTGAATGAGAAATCATTTTGTTCCTTGTTTATGTTATTCGTCTTTTAGAAGTGTTAAGGAAGAGGCTCTTGGTTCTTAACCGTAGAGCTCTAAAAGATATTGGTTTACATAAAACAAAAGATATTCGCAATCATGGTAATTAACATGGAACATTAATTACCGAGTTAAGATTGTAATGTTGGTCATAGATCATTGTAGCTCTACAAGTGAGTGACAACACGGGTATGCAAAAGAGGAAAATATTACTTTTGTATACTGAATAGACCTAATAAGTAAAATATTATAGAAATGTGTTTCTGTGTCATTAATATTTTACTGTGTCTTTGGTCCTTTGATATGAGACTTATATCTAATCACTTAAGGAATACTTAATTAGATCAGTGTCTTGAACTATCGATCAGTGTAGTGTAAAGGCATTGGTTGGTTAAGTACAACTTTTGTTGGAGAAGATAGTTAGTCAAAAGACTATCATTGCCCCTCTTAATTGAGTGATGATATTAGTGGGCTCCTTGATAAAGCAAAGTTATAATGTGCACAATGTGATTTGAGTTAAGTCACATATTTATAACTAGCTTAAAGAGATCAAGAAATGAATACTAATACAAAGATGACACAATACTACTTTGTGTGTATTCTTAATATCACGAGGCAAGAGACGGACACAAGTGGTGCACTCCATCACTAAGTGGATCGGGTTTTGGTTCGAGTGGAATTAAGACATCTAACTAATTGGGAGCTATAATGTGTAGCTAGATACCGCTTATAGCTTGTGATATTAAGCTCTTAATATCACTGCCAACTTAGTTTAGATCCTCCCATAGGTCACACCGCAAAACTGGGAAACAAGAAATTGGGATTTTGAGTTCATAAGATGTGTCGGGTTTCATGTAGAAAATATGACACATGGGGTGAACAAGCAAAATCAAAATTATGTTGTGATTGATAACATAATTAGAATCTAAATCAAATTCATATGTGATGTAAATATTATGGGGTGTAATGATTGATCATTACATAGGATAATATGTTACATAAGTTGTGAATTTACTACTGATCCCGAAATGTCAAATTTTGTAGGGGTTAAACCGAAATTTGACAAGTCTGCAGAACAGTGCTCAAACGGTCGACCGGATAGCAGTAAACGGTCGACCGATCGGGCGCGGTCGACCGGACGTGTCTCGACCGATAACAGGGAATTTTCATCTGTTCGAACGGTCGACCGAATGTGATCGGTCGGTCGACCGAACATTGCGATGGAATAGTTCGTGTTACGAACGGTCGACCGAGTTATAGAACGGTCGACCGAACCTTGAAACGGTCGACCGGTCCAGACGGTTTTGTGCAGAATTAATTTAAGAATTAATTAGATCATGCATGGAATTGGTCCATAATTGATTTAATTCGTGGCTAATATTATTTATTATTAAATAATGGATGGTTAGATGGAATTTTGCATGGAATCATGGGCAAGAGGTTGCACATGAATAGGTAATTTGGAGAGAACCTATAAATACAAGGTTATCTCATTACCTCCTTAATTAATTCATTATTTTTCTTATGCAAAATCTCTCTCCATAATTCTCCACGAAATTACAGTAATTCTTAAGTTTAGTTTTAGTTCTTCAGAGGTCATCTTCTAAAGGGAACTAAAGAGGGGTTAGTAATTGGATTCTAAACCCTATTGGAGATCGAGAGGCTAGCTCGTCTCTCTCCAATCTTGTTTAGAGTTTGGTGAAATCTCGGAGGCATCTGGCGCAGCAACAAGCATCCTCAACGTCTCCGAATCTTCAAGAAGTTTTAGAGAACTTTTAGGTATGAATTTCGGAGCCCCATGTTTGTTTTAATAAAAGTTTTAAAACTAGTTATTGAAACAAACCGATGCATGCATGAAATAAATTATAGAAAATTGAAAATTGATCCTTATTATACATAAAAATTCGAAAATATATATGTATAATTAAACATGAAATCCTACACACTTATGGTATGCGTTTTAGTCCCATACCGGAGGATTGTCCCGACTTATCTTTTTTCATGCCTATATATAGAACTCTTCCTCTCCTTTTGTATTCACCCATTGTTTGGTGGCATTCTCTCTACTTCGAGTAAAAGCCTTGAAGCAAAAACTCAAGATGGCGAAGAATATCACTTACAATGTGAGTCATGTTAATAAAATAATTTTTCTTAGTTTCTTTTAATATTGTCTTGTCTTTTAATTTTTGCATGCTTCTTTAGTTTAATTTCCTTTGATTTAGCTTCTTTAATATTTCTTGTTTCCTTAGTTTAATTGCCTTTCATTAGAATGTTTTGTTTTGTTAACGTAGTTTGTAGTGTAATGATTAGTGAGTAGTTTCATCCCCTTTGGGGGTGGAGTAGATGTTTATACATGTTATGTAGATGGAATGAATGCTAAACATTGTTGTATGTGAGAAATGTTCGTATGCTTGTTTGAATTAATGAGAACACTTAACTTGGTGGTTTATGCCATAATGTTTAGAAACATTCCATGTTTGCTTAGGTTCTTAATAACAAACTTGCCATGCTCATATTAATCACTTAGGTTAGTGCTTTGAATGATATGTCTTGCCATGAGGTACTTCTTATGCATTACAAACACTAACTACACTTGAGCTTATTGTATGCTGATGCATTGCACACATTGCATCATATGTCTTTCATTTAGATTACTTTTATATCAATAAATGCTACTAAGGTATGTGTTTAGTCTTATTTACAGAATACAGGGACCTGAATGCAAATTACCCACATTCCGAGCATAAACGCGTGCAAAAGACTCATTTCTATCATAAAGACCAAGTTCAAGCTTATCGGGTTTTAAATGGAAATGTATCCAAGCATAAAAGCATTCAAGACCTAATCACAAAAAGAACAAGGACTTGAGCACAAAAGTAGCCGGGGACTTAATTGCAAAAAGTGAAGGACCTAATTGCAAATCACGAGTAGCTTTTATTATTATGGAGAAAATCTAAAGAAAAATCAATGTGAATCTCCATATATATAAAGGAATTAATCCGGAGCTCAAAAGAATGGAAAGAATCGATCCAGACGCGCAAAGGACGATCAAATCATACCATAAACACACAGGAAAAATCTGGATCGAATCCGAGCCAAAAAGGTGGCGATTCCGCCGCACCTCATGTACAAATTGCGGCGATTTAGCCGCACAAAAGTCGATCCGTGTGCTCAAATTTTTACCAATGCTGTATTGACGCGTGTACGTTCCATTTATATATTGGGATCCCTTGTATCGGCTATAAATAGCCCCGAGAACGATGGTAGAAGGGTCATTGGCCTTAGACCTAGTTTTTAGTTGTTTTTATTTTCAGTTTTGTACTCTTCACTTTAGTAATAAAATTCTGTCTTTTATTTCTTGTTTTTACTTTTCTTTTGTAATGTCTCTAGGACCCCTTCTTCCTCCTTCTATGAGTTTATAACTCCTTCCAAAGGGTGGAGGTAACGGATTTAGGGTGAAGAGAAGATGAATGAATGTTATTATTTTAATTTCGTGTTAGTATATTTTGATTACTTGAGTTTATGTTAAATCATTTATCATGTAATGCTTTATAACTAATATGATTTATTATAAGTTTCTGAATTATCTAATCTAAACCTTAAATCTAAACCTCCACCCGACGGAATTCACCTCTTTGTTCTTATTTTAGTTTATTTGTTCTTGTTTCTTGCTTTAGATAATTAAAAACCAAAAATCTCAAAACCCAATTTATTTCTTCTCCTTCTTTCCCCCAATCGAAATCACACTAATAACAAATCTCTCCCTCCTTGTGTTCGACCCGTATTTGCCACGTCTTCATTGACGCCGTGCACTTGCGGTATAAATAAAAAATTAACATCATATGCATTCATCACTTCTTATTTCATGTGTACACACACTCCACCCTTAGGGGTTTTTCCATTCCTGATTTCTATCTTCTTTTTTTAGTCGCTTAGTTTTAGTTCGTTTTGTGCTTTCATTTCCTTCCTTGTTGCTACTAGTTTAGTGTAGTTTCGTTTAATCAATTTTCTCTCATTTCTTTCCTACTCGCCTTCGAACTAACCAAAGTCGACACACCTCCTTCTGGATCGACCCGTATTTTCCACCACTTGTACGCGGTCGTGCACTTGCAGTTATAATTAAAACGTATCAATCAAGTTTTTGGCGTCGTTGCCGTGGAGGTGCTCTGTCAAGACTTTGGTTTGAACGATTCGAGTGAGTTTAATTTTTTGTTTTCATCGCCCCTCCCTTAGACCCAAAAAGCACACTCAAGTAAAGCCTTAATCTAAAAGCATGTAGACATTGTCCGTAAGGAATTCGGACGCACTAGGAGAGTGATCAAGTTGAGACCGTCATGACCTGATCGACGTCGCCTGCCTTGTCGATAGTAGGAGGTATTGGATCTCCGGATTTTGTATCAGTTGCTGGGCATTGTGGTCTTCGTTGTAGGGAGGTGCGGCGTGTCGAGACTAGTGACCTCGAAGTTAGGCGTCGTATAGCCTAAGGACCCATAGCCATAAGTTGTTTGAGTCGTGCTTGCTACATTAGGCTTCTACCCTCTCTCACTACCCACGCTAGTTTCTAGGGATTCTTCCCTTCTCCTCTGAGTCATCTTCTTCACACCTACTACTACGTTCTAGTCTCCTACCCTTTACACTCTCTGGTAGCGTTTTAGGGTCGAGTCGAGCACTTTTTCCGAGCTTAGCCTCGTGGTGGTGAGAGTGGTCGACTCGAGAGTTTTTTGTTGAGATGAATGGTTACATGGGCGACCATCCAAATCATTGTTGGGACCAAGACAATTCTCCCTGATATTCCGGACCCATGCAACCGGGGTGGCTCAGACTAACACCTCGTATGGTTGGGACAATCTTAATTGTGTGGCTGAGCAATCTTCTGATTGGGATAATATGAGAGAGGCACCGACTGCTAGACCACCATCTAGTTATGTCGGATCATATGCTGGTCAACAAACTGAGACATTACAACAAACTTTGGACTCTTTAATGCGTGCGGTAGACGACATGACTGCACTGGTGGCTCCAGTAGCCGTACCATGCGACTGTTTTGGGTTGAGTGGTCATGTTATCGGGGAATATCCTTATGTTCCCCTAGAGCCTGAGTATAAGCATACATTTTCCCAAAATGCTCAATATGACCATTATGCATCCGCATACAACCCGAGAATGATGGATTCGTGGGTAGACAATTCTTATTCAAATTCTTATACATCATTTTCACCCCAGTATCCTCCTCCCGAATACCCAGAATTCTACCAACACACTACTCCCAATCATTGGCCTCATTCTCAGCCCATCAACACCGAACCCCAAAATTTCCCAAATTCTAACATAAACCTCACTGTTGACCGCAAACTTGATTCCTTAAAACAAACCCTCCAAACGTTCATGGAAACCACTCAAACTTTATTGAAGTCTAACTTGAATTCCTTGCAAACTATGGAAATGCAAGTGAGTCAAATGACACAACAATTCCATGAACGTGAGGATGGTAACCTTTCTTGTCAACATGAGGATTTCTCTTCTGATATCGAACCAACACCACATCCACAAATTCAAAGCATAATCTTTCAAAGTCAAACTCCTAGTCAGTCTGAGGGACTTGCGGTTTCAATTCATGATCACTTGGTGGAGGATTTGATTCCAATTGAGAAAAACATGAACTAATTTAATTATGAGTCGACACAAAATTGTGTCTTATCTTTTTGTCCCGTGGCCCTTGAGACACATGATCTCCATGTTGTGCATCTTAAGGACTCACCTCTGGTGGAGCAAGAACTCCCTAGTACTCTCAATTTCAAAAAACCTGATGAGAGTTTGCGTCTCACTATTGTTCCTGATCATCTTGGAAATTATGGAACATCAAAAACTACATTGCTAATGAGGGTATTAGGAGTTCCTTAGAGGATACCTTGGGTAAGAGATCCACTTTTTGTTCGTCTAGTGAGTCGGACATGCCTAACGAGGTTCTTGATCTCGTTCCGACCCACCAGCCAGTTGGTTGGCGAGTTTGGATTGACGATCATAACTACAACACCGTAACGGGAGAAACTCTTATTCCGTTGCCCCATATTTCCCAAACTCTTAAGATGTTCAAGCTCTTTCAATTTGATCATTTGAATGAGACACCTTTGCGTCCAATTCATGAACCTCTCCTTTCATCTTGTGCTCTTTGTGAGGGGCCCAAACATGAGTATCCTGGCCCCGTGTGGTGTCATGTTCCCTTTCCAAGTGCATTGACCCACTTTTGAGGTTCCCATTTGATGTCATTTGACAAATGAAGACAAGAACTTATTTTTGTACATATCTATATTCAAAAAAATAAAAAAAATAAAAGAAAGAAGAAGTACAATAAAAGACTCCATGAGCGAACATTTATTGTTGTGGGCCCCAACCCTTGTGTATTTGGGCCCCATTTCTTTCATGTATTTGTATCCCTTCTTTAACATATCACATGTTTTGAGGGAATTCAGGTTTGTGTCCATCAAAATAACCATGAACTTCCATTTGTACTTCACGTTGGTGAGATCTCTTCTTTTTCATGCATAAATCCATGTAGTATTTTGCTCACATTCATTGAGGACAATGCATGAAGTAGGTGTACGGGGTGTTTTACGTGTGTACATTGTCGAATCTTTTTCCTTTGATTTTGTTTTCTTTTGTGTGTATTGATAGGGTCATGTTAGTGTGCTGCATTTAATATCAATATATATGTTTGCCATGATCCTTGGGTGACTTGTCTTCTTTTACTTTCCTAGTGTTTTAAAATTTTCACATTTCTTTCAAAATCTTCATGTGTTTGTGAAAGAAAATGTTTTGTGGGTTTTGCATGTGTTTAGCATGTGCAAAACCGTTGAGAGGCAAAGTAAAAAGAAAGCTCCCAAAATTGTCTTGAACTTGATGCAATAGGATTTCTAGTACAGTGACTTTAGGTCTTATCGAGTCGTTAGGATGCACCCCGGTTTTCCCTCAGGGGGCGAGTAATCATAGGGTTTCAGAACTCAAACAATTAAAGAAGTCCACCCTGAACCTAGTGAGTCAATAATTCGTGTCTGTTAATATAAAGAAGTTTGTTGTAGTCAATGACCTTTTAAATCTTGTTGTGAGACATTAAGTATAAGGGTTTTGGTTCATGTGTAGATAAGAAATAAGTGAGTAGTTGTTCTCTCTTCTCACACGGCTCCTATAACATGGGAAATTAGGTCCGAGGGGACTTTGTGCCTGGTGCTTTCGGGTCATCTGACTTGGGATGCACCGACCGAACTCCCGTTACATAGGTGGTAGGGATTGCCCTATGTGGAGATGTGGGGAAAGGTGTACGTGATAGTGTAAGTCCTCATAGGCAATGATGCACGAAACCTGACACTGGGAGAATAAAACACCAACTAGGCAGAAAAAAGAAAAAAAGAAAAAAAGGTAATTCAAATAAGAACCATAATGGACTTTACACTTTGTATCATTTGAGGATGTTGAGGTTGTCAATGTCTTTCACTTAAGTCCTTAATTAACTTTCACGAATGACTCATTAGGCTAGGTGTGTGGACTGATTACATCTATAGAGGCGGCCCGTAGAATTACCGTATCCAATGATCGACAAAAATGAGACAATCGAGTCCAGTTTCTACACTGAATAATGCATCTATGTTCAGATTTTGTGGGTATATCCGTTGAAAACCCTCAGGAGACAACACCCCTCCTCCTTGGAGACAAGGAGGTTTAACGGCTTGTTGCACATGGTAAATGCAACTGTGATTCCTACGAAAGTGAGTTAGAATTTCCCTATTTTTCGGATGTTTTTTCCTTTATTTCATTTTTCTCTTTCTTTGTTTTGCTCCGGACTAGCAAAAGTTAGGTGTGGGTGTATTTGATTGACATCATATCATGCATATATTTGTGTCTTGTATCCATTATCTTGAACCTAAATAATGCTACGTAACGAGTTTTATGTTTGAGTTTCAGGAATAAATAAGATTGAGGAGAAGAGGCATAGAAGGACTCCAAAGCAAGAAAAATGACTAAGTTGCAAGGTTTATGGACTGAGATGAAAGGGAGAAGTGCCCAGATGTAAAACCAAAAGGATCAATGGGCAAATCAAGAAGCTCCACACCTTAATGAGTAGTATTTTGACAATTAAATCTGGGTCCAACCATAAACAACCAAATCGGGTTTATCAAACACCAAGAAATCAAGCCCAAATCAAGCCACCCAAAACCTGACCCGAGCAAGCCCATTTGGACCGCCAATTGGCTGTCCCAAACCGCCAATTAGAGGTCCATTTTGTCCCAAATTACACATGATTCGGTCGGGTGTTGAAATAAGTTGTATTTAGTCCATTTATGGTATGCGTTTAGTCCCATATCGGGGGATTGTCCCGACTTACCTTTTCCATGCCTATATATAGAACTCCTTCTCTCCTTTTGTATTCACCCATTGCTTGGTGGCATTCTCTCTACTTGGAGTAAAAGCCTTGACACAAAAACTCAAGGTGGAGAAGAATGACACTTACAATGTGAGTCATGTTAATAAAATAATTTTTCTTAGTTTCTTGTAATTTTTGCATGTTTCTTTAGTTTAATTTCCTTTGATTTAGCTTCTGTAATATTTCTTGTTTCCTTAGTTTAATTTCCTTTCATTAGAATGTTTTGTTTTGTTAATGTAGTTTGTAGTGTAATGATTATTGAGTAGTTCCATCCCCTATGGGGGTGGAGTAGATGTTTATACATATTATGTAGATGGAATGAATGCTAAACATTGTTGTATGTGAGAAATGTTAGTATGCTTGTTTGAATTAATGAGAACACTTAACTTGATAGTTTATGCCATAATGTTTAGATACATTCTATGCTTGCTTAAGTTCTTAATAACAAATTTGTCATGCTCATATTAATCACTTAGGTTAGTGCTTTGAATGATAGGTCTTGTCATGAGGTACTTCTTATGCATTACAAACACTAACTACACTTGAGCTTATTGTATGCATTCATCACTTCTTATTTCATGTGTACACACACTCCACCCTTAGGGGTTTTCCATTCCTGATTTCTATCTTCTTTTGATTAGTCGCTTAGTTTTAGTTTGTTTTGTGCTTTCATTTCCTTCCTTGTTGGTACTAGTTTAGTGTAGTTTCGTTTAATCAATCTTTCTCTCATTTCTTTCCCACTCGCCTTCGAACTAACCAAACTCAACACACCTCCCTGTGGATCGACCCGTATTTGCCACCGTTTCAACGTGGTCGTGCACTTGCGGTTATAATTAAAACATACCAATCACCAATCCAGAGTACAAGCTCTCAGCCTGTCCTCCAACGTCTGGATGGTCCACTCAGACTGACCGTCTGTATGCTAATGGAAGGTAGTGCTGAACTTCAACTAAGTCCCCAAAGCCTTCTACAGACTACCCCAAAATCTAGATGTAAATCTTGGATCTCTGAGTGAAATGATACTCACGGTCACTCCATGTAATCTGACAATCTCCTTGATATACAACTTAGCTAGACTCTCTAGAGGCAAAGTAGTCCTGATAGCTAAGAAGTGTGCCAACTTGGTCATTCGATCGACTATGACCTAAATCGCGTCGTGGAATCTCCTTGTCTTTGGTAGCCCGGTGACAAAATCCATCGTCATGTACTCCTACTTCCGCTCTGGTAGCTCGGTCCTCTGCATCTACCCAGTTGACCTCTGGTGCTCAGTCTTCACCTGCTGACAAACTAAGCATCTAGTCACAAATTCTGTTATCTCGGTCTTCATCCCCTTCCACCAGAAATTCCTTTGCAGATCCTTGCATATCTTCGTGCTACCTGGGTGTATCGTGTACCGAGATCTGTGTGCCTCCTCAATGATTTCCTTCTGTATGTCTACTCCATTCGGCACCGAGATACGATTTCTGAATCTCAGACCTCGATTGACTCCTATAATGAAATCTGATCCATCTCTAGCAGCCAACAACATCAAACTGGTCAACTCATCATCAGTACTTTGAGCCTGCACAAGACTCAAAACTATCTGGGGTCCCACCCTCAGACCCAAAATCACTGCACCCTGTGATCCATCAGTGAACGACCTCCAGTCGACCAAAATCTCTGGCAGCTTCTACTGCTGGACACATAGACCAGCCACTGCCACCTCCACCTTCCTGCTTAAAGCATCTGCTATCGAATTTGTCTTTTCCGGATGATAGAAAATGGTGAAGTCATAGTCCTTTATGAACTCAAGCCATCTACGCTGCCTCATGTTCAACTCCTTCTGAGAGAACATATACTTCATACTCTGATGATCTGTGAAGATCTTAAATTGCTCTTTATGCAAGTAATGCCTTCAGGTCTTCAATGCATGTACAACACCTGCCACCTCCAAGTCATGAGTCGAATAATTCCTCTTGTGTACCTTCAGTTGTCTCGAAGCATACACGACCACCTTCCCGTGCTGCCTAAGTACACAACCCAGACCAACCCCTGAAACGTCACTATAGATCACAAATCCTCCGTTGTCACTCAGAAGAGTCAAAACCGGAGCAATCGTAACAGACTCTTCAACACCTGAAAACTGTCCTCGTACTTCTAGGACCAAACAAATTTGACGCCCTTCTACGTCAGTACCGTCAATGGTGAAGCCAATCTGGAGGTCTTTAATGGACCGATGATAATAACCCATTACTCCAACAAAGCTCTTAATCTCCGTCAAACTCGTCGGGACCCTCCAATTTGTCACTGCCTCAACCTTCGCTAACTCCACTGATATCTCAGCTCCAGACACAATGTGCCCTAGGAAAGCAACATTGTCCAACCAGAACTCACACTTCGAATACTTGGCATACAACTGCTGATCCCTCAAGATGCCAAGCACAATCCTTAAGTGCTCCTTGTGCTGCTCTATATCCGGAAAGTAAACCAAAATGTCTATATCCCAGCTGACGTCATCTCTACCAGAAAACATCACTGTAGATGTGGTCCTCTACCAGCTCGACGAATCACCACCCAGAACAAAGGTGGCTAGGCCCACCATCCTCTTCGGGGGACTCCCAATCGCTTGAAAGATCTCTTAGATTTTAAATACCCAGTCCTCAGCTGCCTCAGAATCATCTCTGCCATCAAATGCAGGCAGTTGCGGGCGCATAAAGAGATCGTGCACCGCTCCCGCCCCTGCCGAATCCTCTCGCCCAGAATGAGACTCCAGAATCATGCCCAATCTCTGCACTATGTCATAGAGCATCTGCCGCTCCTCAACCCAGTTCATGGCCCCAGTCTCCTCACAAGTGCTACGGTTACATATGGGAGGTCTTACGCGTCTCGGACGCATCTACACACCAGACATCAAAAACATAATCAAATGACCATGCATGCATGCTCTACAACAAAACTATCTATAAAACTTCTAAGGTGGTTTCTTTGGACAAGTACATCGGAACCGACCGCTCAGATACCAAGTTGTAAAGTCCCTGAAATAGTGGAAATTTAAAAACAAGATGTAGCCCCAGATGAGCTCCTCCACAATCACCACCTCCTAACGTCGCTCACGGCCTGAAATAAAAACATGGAACTATCCATGAGTTTCCCATAAGGAAACCCCGTATGTCAAACCCTTATCACATAAATGAACTAGACATCTACGAGAATGACATAATACAAAATGCAACAAAACAATATCGTTGTCGATACTGGGCTCCAATGATCTCTCTCCCAACCACCGCAGACACGAACCACAACGGGGCTCTAAGGTCCTCTCACCCATCACCCACAGGTGCACACCAGGCACCACAGTCGGAATATCATCGGGTTGAAGAAACCTTGAAGACCAACGTCGATCACCAACACACGATTTGCCTTCTTCTCTGGCGAACTCTTCCTCCGACGAACGATCGCAAGAACCTCAGCTACGCCACCACGATTCTCTTTTTTGCCAACCTCCACTCCTTGCCGACAATTAGAGGGCTAAGAGAGAGACGAGATGAGAGTGAGAGAGATGAAAGTGAGAGAGATGAGAGAGTGAGATGATTTGCTTATAAACCTCTTACCTTCACCTCCTCCAATCACCTTCCTCCACCACATCAACCCTCTAAACCACATTAGCCACTCCTAACCCTGATTAACCATTAACCAAGAATTAGGTTGTAACACTTTTATAGTGTATATGGTGTCTTTTAGCATTTGCAAATCATGCTTAAGATTTACTACTTTTTTAGAATATTGAATTAGCTGGCGCAAATGTTTGTAATTGTCAAAAGTAAGAACGTACATCCAGATCCAAGTAATTGTAGATTGTGTTTATTTCTTTACCATATGATTATATATGCTTACGGAGGCTACGGTGGATTTTATATGCGAACCCACTTGTATAAATGAAGTGGATTGCTGCGGCCTCTTAACCCGTTCCATTAATCCTCCAACTCGTCAAATATTTATTTGTTATTCAGCATTATATATTATAATTATAAAAGTATGTCTAACAAATAAAAATGAGTAAATATTAACATCTAAACATAGAAAGATAATCCTTATTTTCTGCATAAATTGACATTATGTAGGTATAACTCGCTTACAAGCTCGCCAACATGCGAAGTGAACCTACCATTGGATAAAGTTAAATAACTCAACCCATCGAACCTGTCCTACATCCGTCTAATCCGCCCTTGGGGTGAACAATGAATTAAAAAATCCAACTCTCCCTGCTCTACCTCCCGTACCCGCCACACTTAGGTGGGGTGGCGGTGGAGGGGAAATCCGTCCCACCCCGCATCGTTTACATCCCATAGTTCTAATTGAGTTTTGGTTTATTTTCGAATATTTGTAAACCCACGTATTCAACTTAAGCTTTGCCTCTTGCTATATAATTTTCAGCTGCATGTCACTGTAATTAGTTAGTATGGTTAATTACAGTTTGCCCCTTGAATTTTAAAATACATTATTTAAACACATTCATAGTTTTTTACAATTTTTTTGCGTTGTATCCCTAATACACTCTTAAACCTAGTTTTACGTGAAAGTTTAAATCGAATCGGAGATCATATATGAGGTTGGAATTTAGGTCAGAGTTAATACCAATTTGACCCAAATTCCAACCACATATATCAGATCTCTGATTTGATCTGTACTTTCATGTAGAACTGCGTTGAGGAGTGTATTAAGGATACAACGCGAAAATATTGCAAAAACTACGAATGTGTGTTTAAATAATAATATTTTTGTTCAAACGACAAAGTGTTACAAAATGAAAGTTTAAAGAAGATGTAACTGTCACATTTTAAAGTTTAGGAGTGTAAATTGATATCAATGCGTAGTTCAGAAGGACAAATTATAATTAACTCTAGTTAGCATAGTAGTTGTTTAAAGATGTGAAAGATCATTAATTTTAGATAATGACATGCGTAGGGCTGCAAACGGGGCGGGGCGGGTAAACGGGTCACGGGTAGGAAAATTTTAATTTTAGAAGAAATGTTAGAAGTTTAATGAAATAACGAAAATTTTAATACATAAATATGTTTTTTTTAATAATTATATTTGTAACGGGTAAACGGGTTAACGGGTTGGTAACACATTAACCGCAACCCGCGCCGTTTAGTCCGGCGGGTTAACGGGTGGCGGGTTAACGGGTCACGGGTAGGAAAATTTTCAACCGCAACCCGCCCTACGCGGGGCGGGGCAGGGCGGGTTGGCGGGTCAAACCCGCCCCACGAACAGCCCTAGACATGCGCGTCGCTCACATATGATTTTTCGCTCTCAATGGTCTCTCTTCGAAGATGAATTAATACATGAACGTCTTGTCTTAGAGATGGTAGAGTGAAGTTGGTGAGGTGAGGTGAGGCAAGATCATACTTTTATTCGGTTTCAATAATCAGATTAATGAAAACAAAAATGAACAAGATATTAAGAAATTATATTTACCAATGTGAAGAAAAATTTCGAAATCTTAAAAGGACTTTAATCCTATTTGAGTTTCAGTTTGTTTTTCTAAGCTCATCAGTAACCATGATCTACACGATCTGGTCATGAGATTTCTCTCTCTCTTCCAAATCAGTTTTCCCTCTCTCTTCCACGTCAGTTTTCTCTTTCCCAAACCCACCACAACCCACCACTATTCACTTTCCTACACTATTCACCTCTTAACCACAACCTATCTCTCTCCTACACATCATTTCGGGATCCATCTTAGGGAAAAAATTTAAAATTTAAAAAAATCTAAAAAATCAAAACAAAAAAGCTTTAAATTCCATGCTTCGGGTTGACAACCCGGACAACCAGGTTGTCGACCCGGTCGTGAGGGGTCGTGGGGGGCGCATGACCCGTTAAAGATGCCCTAAGGATTGTAAACCCACGTCTTCAACTTAAGCTTTGCCTCTTGCTATATAATTTTCAGCTTAGGGTCACTATAATTAGTCAGTATAGTAGTTGTTTTTCAAGATGTGAAAGATAATTTATTTTAGATAATGACATGAGCGTCGCTCAAATATGATTTTTCCCTCTCAATGGTCTCTCTCCGGAGACGAATTGACACGTACGTGAACCTCTTGTCTTGGAGATGGTACTGTGAACTTGGTGAGGTGAGGTAAGATTATATTTTTCGTTGGTTCCAACAATCAAATTAACGAATACAAACAAGAACAAGATATTAAGAAAACCATATTTACCGATGTGAAAACGAATTTCAAAATCGTAAGGTTTGTAAGCCTAATTGAGTTTCGATTTATTTTCTAAGGATTGTAAACTCACATCTTCAACTTAAGCTTTGCCTATTGCTATATAATTATCAGCCTAAGATCACTATAATTTGTTTTGTTTTTTATATATCCGGATAAACTCACCGGACCACCGCGTTTTCGACGTCGGCCAAGCTACAAATCCCGAGATGACCCACACCTCTTGAACAGGGAGAAATTTGTTAGATTTTTGGCCTATTATTCATTACTTAATTAAATTAAATAAGCCCACAATTGTACTATCTCAAAAGTAATGGGATTAGTGGGCGGTTATTTTGATGGGAAATAACAGTATCATGTTATTATAAATGAGTTTGGTCTCATTGATTGTCTCAACTCAATCTCTCATATTCCATCTCCCTTCGCTTACGAAAACACCCTAAGAAGAGAGTCCATCATTAAGGTTGAGGAAAATCATTGAAGACCGACACCCGGAGTTTAGGTGATGCTTCCGCGTTCAAGATTCGAGATGTCGGTGCTAACGAATCGTAAATCTTCTGATTTTGTTATTTTATGTCGAATTTATGGATCATGGGTTTGAATATTGTGTTTCTATTAATGTTATTCAAACACATTTACTTCTAACATTTGGTATCAGAGCCACATAATTTCGTATGAAATACAAAATATTTAATTTTTTCGATCTTCAATTTCGTTAGGAATTGATGTAACATTTTCAGAATTTCAGTCTGTTGGATTACCGTATTAGTTCCTTAGTTTAATATTATTTTTAAGGATCGTGTATGTGCATGTCGACTGTCAAGTTATGTATTTGACGGAAAGGTATTATTCAAACTTTAAAATAAAATTTACGTGAGTTACCAATTGATGTTCTTGTTGTTGAGTAACGACCTTAGCATGTTCCTAATATGAAAGTTTATTTTCATCTGAAATTTTCATGTTTAATTGTTGTCTTAATTATACTTATGACTTGTATAATTACATGATGTTTTATGTTATAAATATTAATATGATATTTATTTTTTTACCCACGTAAGAAAGTGGATATGATAATAATAAATATTATTTTCATTGATTAAGTTAAATTAATTTTAACGTGTAAAACCAATGCCCATCACATTGTTAACGGTTATGAAGTTAATGTAATGTGCATTTAAATTACGTGAATTACATGTTAGTTACCGATTAATGTTTCTATTATTAAGTCATTAATTAAGAATTTTATGAAGAATTCAGTGCTTATAGTTCTGATTTTTTTTAACCATTTAATATTGTGTTTGGAATTTTGGTGCTCATGAATATATCTTTTAATGAATGATGAATATTACATTGTTTTTTAAGAAAATAAAATATAAGAAAAAGGATCACGTCAGTCACCAATTATGTGAAAGATTCTGGACAAGTAATGGTTATGTATTTTTCCTATTTTTTCATATATAAACATGATCTTAAATCTTAATTATACTTATGATTCGTATAATTAAATAATGTGTTACATCTAGTACATGTTTATATATTACGTCGTGTTATTCATTTCCACTTAACGAATTTGTTGGTGAATAGTAACAGAAATTATCGTGATAGTATTATTTTTTTTAATTGTTTGAATTATTTAAGGATGGAATATTTCAGCAATTATTTTAATGTCTCAAAGGTTCTTAATGTGACATTGATGCATTTCACTTATGTTTATGAAATATATATTATGTATATATACAGAATCATATTTGTCAAAAGTTGCAATCCTATTATGTGTTTGATGATTGGTTATTGGCAACTTTACCAACTTTAGTTGTTGATATCCTTTCATTAGATAATTTATGGATTTATTTTGACTAATGATTATTTATGAAATATGGGATTTTGGTTGCATCTTGTATGATAGGACCCAACGGAAATATCGTATATGTTTGCATAACTTAAGAAAGAAAAAAAAGAATGTTAACCATATAATGTAATATTTAGTGATCGACTTTAGTCAATTTGAATAAATTTAATTCTCGATTGTCTTTTGCTAAATATTTTTCGTGGTTATCATGTGGTGTTAAACCACAATAACGACTTACGATGTTTGATAAATCATTGACATAATTTTACCAACTTTAATTATGAAAATGATTTATTATGATTAATGTTTATATAAATCAGTTTATTTCTGCCCAACGGTGATGTAAATTGATTTATTTATTTATGTATTTTTATGTGCATATTATTAATCGTACCAACTTAGATTAATAATATGCTATAATAAGTATGTCATAACTGAAATATTTTGGGTGTTTAACTTTCATTCAGTTTATTGACATATTTGTTTCCCGTATGGATTTATTAGTTAATAAAGTAAACATAATGCATTTTTATGATAATTATGTAGCATTGATTACGTATTATGTAACGTCACATTTCAATAAATTTTCTCACTTGGAAGAAGCAAATAAAAATTTGTCTTGGTGTGTTTGAAACTTAATCATGCTTAATGAATGAACACTATTACGTTTTCTACAACCACAAGTTCCATGAGAACAAAATGTGGCTTATGAAAATTGAGAGTGTTCTAACCGCATGTCATTAATGATTGTGAAAAGTTTCAATACTATTACTATCTGGGAGCAATCTTTAAGAAAGTTAGTGATAACAAGACATCTAATGCTAAAGAATTTTGCTTCACTTATAGAGCAATTTAAGGGTACTTTTAAGGTTAATGTGAGTACTCTTATAATTTAAATGCTCACAACCAAGTATGATGGACTAGCGGAATATGTGAACATATCGTGATGATTAATGATATGGCAGCAAAACTCAAAGACATAAATATGACAATTTCTTGTTCATTTTATTATGAGTTTTGTCCTGCGCAATTTGATTATTTCATAACCAATTATCATGTGCAAAAGGATAAATTGAAAATGAGCAATAAAATTGTCATATGTGTTGACGAAGAATTAAGATTAAAGACTTAAAAGTCTGACTTCGCACACAAAGTCTTTGATGTCCAACAAAGAGAAAATTTAACGATATTGGTAAGGGGATAAAGATAATGAAGGCAATTGTTGCTAAAAACAAAGCAAGCACCTGCGGTGCAAATCATGCTTTACTCCTAAATGTTACTGTTTAACGAAATTAGACATTTATTGAAGGAGTATGATGTTTTAAAGCATGACTTGTTAAAAAGATAATAAAGTTAACCTTATGATTTATGAATCCTTTTAAGTTAAGGTTCATTCATGTACCTAATGGATTGACATCTGCACCATTGTGCACATTACGAACTCGTTGTAAAATTCCACTTATGGCATTTACCTCTTGTTTCAGAATTTAGAGGACCTCTATATAAGTTGCATTTGAGTTTTTCATCGACTAATGGTTTTATCGATGAACATTATTGGTGTCAATAATTATAGAAGTGAAATCAAGAGAAATCATGATAATGGAAACTCATCGTCATTATGTTATCGTCGTTTGAGATATATTTCAAAAGAGAATATTATGTCTCTTCATGATTGAAATTCTTCTTACATTAAATTTTCTGATTTTTTAATGTAGTAAAGACAAGTATGTGAAAATGAACTAAGAAATGAGTTACTTGAAGTGGTAAATTTTTTAAAATTATCCAATAATGTATGTGGATAATGTCCTACTTCAAGTCTTAAGGGTCATAATAATATTCATATTTTGCTTTGTTTCTTCATGATAACGATATCTTCCATCAGCTTTTATTGTTGGGACATCCCAAAGAATAATTATGTTGGCTGAGAAACGAAATCGTACAGTTATGGATATGGTACGAAACATGATATGCAACATTAACTTGCCTTGTTTTTATGGATTGAAGCTTTAGATAGACAACCACATATTCTTATTTGGTTTCCTAGTAATCTGTTCAAAAAAAAATTCCTTATGATTTGTGGACAACAAGGAAACCGAATTTAGGATATTTATGAGTATGGTATTGTCTTAAAAAAATCTTCAATCTCAAATTAAGAATTAAGATTCCCAAACCATTAGTTGTTATTTTATTGGTTATCCATATATATATCCAAAACTTTTGATTTTATTGCCCAATAGATACTACTCGAATTGTTGATTTTATGAGTCATCTTATATTCTTAGAAAATGACAACTTCAGTGGGAGTAGTGTGATTATAATGGAAATCTCGAGGGAAATCGAACTTATGTTCTGATTTCGATTATCCGATAAGTTTTTAAGTTCTAAACATTTTCAAAGTGTTGTAAAAAATTTTAGTCCACTACCTAATGAAGAACCCCACACTAATGAAACTCCTGAGCTGGTTGAAGAACCCTTATGTAGATCTCAAAGGAGAAAATATTTGTCATTTCTATTGACTAAGTCGTATACCTAATTTAAAGGATGCGATCTTGGTAATGGAGAAAATATACCCTTAGTTAAAGAAGAAATTCTGAGCGATAAATCATCTCAGTGGTTAAAAATCATTAACAATGAGATGAAATTAATAAAGTCTGGACCCTTTGGATTTACCTCTTGGAGTTGAGCCCGTCGGTTGTAAGTGGGTTTTTATGACTAAGACCTACTCCAAAAGTAGCATCAAATTATTTAAGGTCCGACTAATCGCTAACGGCTTTAACTAAAGGATGATGTTCATTTTGATGAAATATTGTCTCCTATCTCAAGTAAAGACTCATTAAGAATAGTTTTGACCTAAGTAGCTCATAAATATGTTTTAGAGTTACATCAGATGGATGTAAGACAACATTCATAAATGGGTTAAAACAAACTTCGAGATAATGTATGGTATCTTAAGTAAGATAAGGTAATTATTACTTTTGGATTTAAGAAAATGTGATGTATCAATGCATATACCTTATGATTAGTGGGAGTAAATTTATTATTCTTGTTTATACGAGGATGATATATTGCTACTCAGTAATGATTTAGATATATTATACGAGACAAAATGATTTATTTCAATTAAATTTGAAATGAAAGATCTTGGTGAAACCTCTTACGTTATTGGCTTTGAAATTTATCGACATATGTCTCGTGGGATGTTACGATTATCCAAAAATGTATGACATGCAAAATTACTCCACAGCATTACCGCTATCGTAAAGGGTGACAAATAAAATAATTTTTAATGTCCTAAGATAATTTGGAATGTGTGACAAATGAAGTTGATTCCTTATGCCTTGTTGGTGGGAGTCTTATGTACACTCAAATTTGCACATATTCAATTTGACTTTTTAAGGTTGGCATACTTGATCAAAATCAAGTAGATCTAGCAATATATCATTAGAATACAACCAAAAGGTTCTTACGATATTCGTAAAGGACACAATATTATATGCTTACTTATAGAAAGTCAGACAACCGTGACGTTATTGGTTATTATGATTCTGACTTTTCAGGTTGTTTTGACGGGAGGAAATCCATATTCAGGTTTATACTTGCAAATGGACCAAATTATAGAAGAATGATAAGCAATCGTTATAGCATCTCCTATAATGCAAGTGAAATTATGACGTGTTATGATGCTACTTATAAAGTCTTACGATTAAGGAATTTTTTATTTCTCGACTTCAAATAGTAGCAACTTTTATGAAACTTATGTTTATTTATGATGATGAGACTGCTAATTTCTTTAAACAACAAATTAAGTGATGTGTCATAATGAATTGACATATATTGTTTTAAAGACAAAGTCAAAGATGGTATTTAGTCATACACATATAAGTACTCAACCACTGTTAGCTGATCACTAACAAAAGGTTCTACCACCCATTCCCTTTCGAAGATATGTTGCTAGATGGGTTTGGTTAATGTAATGTTATGTTATTAATGATTAAGTGTATGACAATATACTTTGAAGCTTCACTAATTATTTGACTTTGATTAGTTCATATATAATTGTTTGTTTGATACTTATGGCGCCTAATTTACTTTATTTAGCAAACAATGTTTATAGACCCAAAGTAATGTTATGTAATTTTGACCTTATTAGAAAGATTACCAAGTACTATAATTGATGGGGATCAAATGACGACGTTAGTCATTTTGATTACATTAGTTTGGTTTGATGATTCTAACTAATAAGGTACATGATGTTAAGTTTATATTGACCAAATTTAAGTGTGGGCTTGGTCATGTGATTAATGAATATAATGTTACGGCCAAGTGGGAGAATGTTAGATTTTTGGCCTATTATTCATTACTTAATTAAATTAAATAAGCCCACAATTGCACTATCTCAAAAGTAATGAGATTAGTGGGCGGTTATTTTGATGGGAAATAACTGTATCATGTTATTATAAATGGGTTTGGTCCCAATGATTGTCTCAACTCAATCTCTCATATTTCATCTCCCTTCGCTTACGAAAACACCCTAAGGAGAGAGTCCATCATTAAGGTTGAGGAAAATCATTGAAGACCGACACCCGGAGTTTAGGTGATGCTTCCGCGTTCAAGATTCGAGATGTCGGTGCTAACGAATCGTAAGTCTTCTGATTTTGTTATTTTATGTCGAATTTATGGATCATGGGTTTGAATATTGTGTTTCTATTAATGTTATTGAAACACATTTACTTCTAACAAAATTAACATGCAGGACAAGAATTTGAACCTGGGTCTTTAAACAATCCCCTCCCTAACCACCCCACCGACCCCTGGGGGACAAGATCACTATAATTTGTTAGTACAGTGGTTGTTTTTCAAGATGTGAAAGATCATTTATTTTAGATAAAAATAGACATGAGAGTCCACTCACATAAGATAAACAAGAACAAGATATTGAGAAAACCATATTTACGGATGTGAAGACGAATTTTTAAATCGTAAGGTCTCTAAGCCTAATTGAGTTTCGATTTGTTTTTCTAAGGATTGTAAACTCACATCTTCTAACTTAAGCTTTGCCTATTGCTATATAATTTTCAGCCTTAGATCACTATAATTAGTTAGTGTAGTAGTTGTTTTTTAAGATGTGAATGATCATTTATTTTAGATAAAAACAGACATGAGAGTCCGCTCACATATGATCTTTCCCTCTCAATGGTCTCTCTTGGAGATGAATTAATACGTGAACGTCTTGTCTTGGAGATGGTATTGTGAATCACTGAATCCTGTGAGGTGAGGCAAGATTATACTTTTTTCCAGTTTCAATAATCAAATTAATAATTAAGATAAACAGGAACAAGATATTAAAAAAACTATATTTTCCTAAGTGAAGATAAATATCAAAATCGTAAGGTCTTTAATCCTAATTGAGTTTCGGTTTGTTTTTCTAAGGATTGTAAACCCACGTCTTCAACTTAAGCTTGGCCTCTTGCTATATAATTTTCTGCTTTAGATCACTATAATTAGTCAGTATAGTAGTTGTTTTTCAAGATGTGAAAGATCATTTATTTTAGATAATGACATTAGCGTCGCTAACATATGATTTTTCCCTTTCAATGGTCTGTCTCCGGACACGAATTAATATGTTAACGTCATGTCTTGGAGATGGTAATGTGAGTCGGGTTAGGTGAGGCAAATTTATACTTTTCTTTAGTTTCAATAATCAAATTAACAAAGACAAAAAAACAAGATATTAAGAAAACTATATTTACGGATGTAAAGACAAATTTCGAAATCGTAAGGTCTCTATTTTTTGAAAATTGCAAGAATAACTCATGGCTGAACAAACTTCTAGAATAATATCTGAACTTTGATGCTTGCACGATAGAATAGCATATTTTATTAGACAATGGGTGAAAAAAAACCAATAATGCTTTACGAAGACCACTGGGTAGTTCAACATCTATCGAATTTATCCACTTATTTGTCGTATTCATGTAATATTAGTATGAGAAAAAAATCCAAAAAGATTATCGGTGAGTCGACAACGGTGACCATTTGTGTATGTTGCAATATTTGACGGTTCAAATCATTTACCGACGGGTAATACCATTCGCCAGTGTGGCTCGCCTTCCAGCGTCGGAGGATATTCCAACGACATGTAGCTATCTATTATTGTTGCATGTTTTTCTAGTACTGTAAAGCATCGTCGCCCTAAAAAACAACAATTATGTCTCCTTAGCCAAACGACATACCTACATGAATAATTAAACGGACTTCCAAACTTTTCATACGCCAAGGCCCACGAGCAACTTCATAAGGACCACGTCGTGGATTAATTAAAGAGACCTACTGTACAGACAAAGTACATAGCAAAGTATGCCGTTTTCTCATCTTTGGATATGCATCGTTTGACGACATTACTGAGCATTAATGGAAAACAAACAATCTACAAAAACCAACTTAAAAGGACGAATTAAATGGAAACACCAAGAACGGGGGAATGAAGAACACAAAACCATACTTACCACCGACAGATAACAAAGACTCTTTTCTATGCTGGCGATCGAGGGAGAGAGGAGGAAATAGAAGGCTAAATTATTTTTCCTGCCATTACACTCTTCGAAACATGCTCCACAACATGGTTAGATTTACTGGAAACATCATCACATTGGATTGCATTGTTATTATTACGTGGTCTACATAATTCCATTAATTAATTAATTAAGTCATACATATAAATTACATGTGTTAATGAGTAGTATTTTGATAGAAGAAACTACACCTACACAAAATCTATAAATAAACATTTTTTATCATAAATGTTGCCCTAGTTATTATTCTTTCATCATCTTCCTAAATTTCTCCCAAATTCAAGAGGATTATCTCATCATTAAGTCTAGAGAAAAACATTTGAAAATCAATTCCCTAACGTTTCGTTTCCGCATCAATGTTCAATAATATTTTTACCGCCCAATTGTAAGTATCTCTTGTCTTTGTTATTTTATATCGAATTTATGAAAACTTTTGGGTTTATGTTGAGTTCTCAATGTTTTGAATACCTTATTTCTAACATTTGGTATCAAGAGCCAAACAAAATTCGTATAAAATACATATTTAGATATTTTGAAATGCCTTTAATCATTACGATCAATGTTCAGGTAGGCGGTCGCCTAGGCGGTAGGCGACCGCCCGTCGCGGTGGTCGCCTAGGCGAGAGCCGTTGGAGGCTCTCCAACGGCTCTCTCCTTTTTTATTTTTTTTATTTTTTTTTCAAAAATTACAAGTTTGCCACTACCCCAAATCCTATATAAACCCCTCCAAACCTCTTCATTTTTCACACATCTCTCGTTCTCTTCTTCTTCATAATTCTATTCTTATAATCAAGTTTCCTAAGCACCAAGTTTTTGTGATTAAGTCTCCGGTATGGTGCTTAGTTTTGAAGTTGGAAAGTGAAGTCTCCGATCCGGTTCTTCATTCTTCAACCGCCAAAATCAAGTGCACTCTTTCTAACTTCTCTTTAGAATTAAATTAATTAGTATTTTATTTTCATATTAGTCTAAATTTTTATATTAGTCTAGTTTTAAGATATGGCTTACGTACCCGGTTCTAGTCTCCCTATGCATCACGAGAGTTACGATGACCTAAGACCTACCCGTACAAATGACCCTGGTTGGAATACTGCCCATTACATTAGTGCTAATGATAAAAACTGCATTGTCTGTGAGTTATGTGGTAAGGAAACTAGAGGTGGTATAGCTCGTCACAAACAACATCTTGCACACACACCTGGTAGCAATGCTAGACCTTGTGATAAAGTTCCTGACTCTATCAAACAAGACATAACTGCATACATGATTAGAAACAGTAGGACATTACAAAACGAAAATGTATGTCTTGATGATTATGTAGACCGAGGAAACATAGAATTTGATCTGGAAACCGGGTCGGCTTCCGGTTCTGCTAGGACCCCAACCTCCCGTTCTCGCCACGTTCCTGGTCGAAAGAGACAAAAACAACGTTTGTGGGCACCATTTTGCGGATGTGGAAAGGACGTGGTTTCCGGCCCCCAACAAACAACCATCGAAAGAACCTTTAGAAAAGAAGATAGGAAAACAATTAATCAAAAATGGTCTAGGCTTTTCTATAGATGTGGTATATCATTCAACACTGTAAGGACGCCTGAGTGGAAGGAAGCAATATCCGCTACTTGTACTTACGGACCCAGACTTAAACCCATGACGTATCATGAAGTTAGTGACTCGTGCCTTAAACAGGAAATTGACTACACTAGAGGTATACTAGAGTCGTACAGACAAGATTGGGCAACATACGGGTGCACGTTGATGACAGATGGTTGGACTGATAGGTCCGGTAAGAATATAATCAATTTTCTAGTAAATTGTCTGACAGGTACCATGTTCCTGAGGTCTCTAGATGCTTCCGGTCACTCTCACACTGCAGACTACCTGTACAAGCTAATGGACAAGGTAGTTGGCGAGATTGGCGAAGAACACGTTGTTCAGGTGGTCACCAACAACGCCGCCGCGTACCTACTTGCCGGTAGGATGTTGCAGCAAAAAAGGATAATGTTTTGGACTCCCTGTGCAACGCATTGTATCGATCTCATCTTGGAGGATATTGACAAGCTGTTTTTGAAGATTATTGCTTTAGCTCGTAAGATCATCAAACATTTCAACAGCTCTGTCATGTTGTTGAATAGGATGCGAATTTTTATTGAAGGGAACCTGCTACGCCCTGTTGTCACGAGATTTGCCACCGCCTTTCTGAGTTTGCAAAGGTTGTTTCTGAAGAAAGACAGACTCCGAGTCTTTGTTGTTTCCCCGGAGTACAACGATCTTAATGCAAGTTGGATAAAGAACAAGAAAAAGGAGATCTCTACTAAAGTTGCCGAGACCATTCTACAAAGTGGTTTCTGGACCAACGTCGTGAAGGCACTGAAGGCCTCACAACCTATGGTCCAGGTTTTTAGACTTGTTGACGGTGATGAAAAACCACAGATGGGATATCTGTGTGACACAATGGAGAAAGCCAAAGAACAAATCATGAGGAACTTTGACGGAAACCCGAGGTTGTACAAGCAAGTCATCGACCTCATCGACACCAGGTGGGGTCCAGGGAAGATGATGTCCTTACCGCTACACTCATCTGGTTTCTTACTCAACCCTGGTACATTCTTCTCCGTCCCACCTCAGGATCGAAATGTAGCTTTCAATGAGCATATGCCTGGATTCATGGATGTCGTAGAGCGGCTCGTCCCCACTCCTGCAGAACAAGACAAGACTTTCGGTCTACTTGATCGTTACAAGAACTCCCTCGAAATATTCTCGAGGGATATGATCGTCAGACAAAGGTCAGAAAGAAGACTTATAGATTGGTGGCAATCTTATGGAGCAGACATGGGAGAGACCGCATTACAGAGGTTGGCCCTGAGGGTGTTGGGATTGACATGCTCGGCATCAGGTTGTGAGTGGAATTGGAGTGTCTTCGAGCAGTTGCACTCAACGAGAAGGAACATGTTGGCTGTGAAGAAGATGAATGACTTGGTGTATGTGAACTACAACCAAAAGTTAAGGCAAAGGTTTCAGCAAAGGATGGAGAAGCCCGAATTTTATGACCCCATCAGTGTGGACTACGATCTCTTCGACGAGCATCCGTGGTTGGTAGAAATTGAAGATCCGGTCTTCGATGGAGAGGAGCTTACATGGGCTGATGCCGAGGAAGCAGTTTTAGGACGTTCTTCTTCACGGAGACGCTTTGCTCGATCCATGTCCACTGCATCTGATGCGCGGTGTTCCACTGCATCCGACGCGCCATTATTAGTTGGTGGCATGGATGATGACATCGTTCACATTAGTTCTAGAGATCCAGGTGCATCGAGTTCTCAACCACCGATGGACATCGACGAGCAATATGTCTAATCCGAGGATGAAGAAACTGAAGAAGATGATGTCTACGTCGACAATCCGAACGAGAACCACTCCGACGACTCTGATGGTGGTGGAGGATATGATATGGTTCCCAGTTGGACATTAGATCAATGTGTCCAATGGAATTAGTTAGTTAGCTTGTAATTCTAATTTCTCTCTTATCTGCTATTGTATGAACTTTGAGTTACATTTGTAATCGTACTACTAAGCAATAAATTGTATACCTAAGTATTTAGGTGGGTAGAGGGGGTGCCTAGTGAGGCCTTGTTCGAGGAACTAGGTGTCTTTTCGAAGCCTAAACATGTATATTATTTTTAGATAATATTTGTGCATTTTTTCCTATTTGTCCCAATTTTTCCTGATTTTTTATCTTTTTTATAAAATTTAATTGAATTAAAAAAAGACCGCCCAGACTTGGGCGTCGCACAACCGCCTAGGCGATCGCCCAGGCGACCGGACGCCCCCGGTCGCCTAGGCTCGCCTAGGCGGTCCCAGAACATTGATTACGATCATGTTTAAGATTATTATTGCATGTTAAATTGAAATTATTTACACTGATGTGTTTCAAAATTTTAATATTTTTTTAATATTGTTGCATAAATTGTGGCATATGAAAATTGACGAAATTATTGCTTATGCATAGTAAATTATGTTTGACCACAAGTGATTAGATCTTGCGTCCAACTTGATTTTAAATCGGACATTTATATTTCATTCTATCCGTGGCTTTTTTTCTGTTAAAATTGGAAATGCATAATCTATACGTTTGAACCCGTAACCAACCACGTTTTGATTTTCTTTTATTCATTAATTAAATAAAAGGAAAGATCAAACTTCTTGTAGATGGACGTGCAGATGTTTTCAAGTTTATTTATTATGTAATTGGAAATACCTAACTGTACGTTATTTGAACGAAGGAACATGTTCAAGTCCGTTATTTTGTTTTTCTCGCTTTGAATATTTTGCAGTTACGATTACTTTTTTTCTGTCATCACATTTAACTTTATTATGATTTTATGCCTTGATCTTCTTCATTTATGTAATTTAAAAAAATATTAATTTCACGATATTATAGATTAATGCTTCTGCAATTCTAAATATGATTTATACATTTTATGAAAAATGTAAAATTAGATTGTCCCGTATAATAATTGACGATTATTATATATGTTTTGCATATAAATATATTTTTATATAAGGTTAAGTTATAGTGAGCCTAGGGTTCATCTTATGTAGCTTAAGCCCTTATAATCTTACAATTGGATTTCATTTACGGTTAATCTCACCTTTAATTAGCATAATCATTTTTCTATAAAATATACATTACAATTTCAGATGTGGGTGGATATGGTGGGGGTGTAAAAAAGAAGCCCCGGGCTCATTAGATAATTCTTGTATATATATATTAACCATGTTATGTTATATATATTAACCATATTATGTTTAATAATTGGTGATCGTCAATTTTAACAACTTTAATTGTCAATCTTCTTTTGTTAAATAAAATTTTGTGGTGTTAAATCACAATTTTTTTATGTTTGATAAATCGTAGACATAATTTTACCAACTTTAATTGTGGACATGATTTATTATATAAATTCTCTTATGACTAATGATTTTGTAAATCAATTTATTTTCTGCCCAACGGTGATATAAAGTGATTTATGAATGTAGTTATTATGTGCATGTTATTAATTGTACCAACTTAGATTACAATTATGTGAAAATGATTATGTGATAGCTGAAATAATTTTGGATGTTTAATGTTAAATGTTAGAATACAGTTAATTAATGTTATTATGTTGTTTGTTTGCTCGTATGGTTTATGTAGTTATGAAAGTAAGCATCATGTTTATTTCAAAAATAATGTAGCATTGAATACATCTCATGTTACATCTCAAGTCTCTGGAATTGAATGTCTTAATGAAATTAATTTTCTCACTTGGAAGGAGCAAATAGAAATATGTCTTGGTGTTTTGGAACTCGATCATGCATTTCAAACGGATGCTCCTACGCCCCCTCACAACCTCGAGTTCTAACAAACAAAATGCTATTATGAGAAATGGGAGCATTCTAATCACATGTCCCTTATTGTTATGAAAAATTTCATCATGCCAACCATTGAGGGAGCAATCCCTGAAAAGGATAGTGCTAACAAAGCATATCCTAAACAATATTTGACTTCTATTGAGGAGCAGTTTAAGGGTACTTCTTAGGCTAATGTGAGTGCTCTTATAATGAAAATGCTCTCAAGCAAGTATAATAGGACTAGAGGTATACGTGAACATATCATGATGATGAGCGATATGACCGCAAAATTAAAAGGCATGGATAAGACATTTTTTGAGGTTTTCAAGTTCATTTTATTATGACTTCTTTGCCTGCGCATTTTGGTCATTTCAAGATCAATTATAACACACAAAAAGAGAAATAGAAAATGAGTGAATTAGTTGCTATGTGTGTTGAAGAAGAAGAAGAAGAAATGCTTAAAATTGAAAAGCCTGACTTTGCACACCTAACCTTTAATGGTCTGACAAAGAGAAAAAATTAACGGTAATGGTAAAGGGAAAAAGAAAATAAAGATGGTTGTTACTAACGACAAAGCAAGTTCATCAAGTTCAAAGTCTACTTTACTCCAAAATGTCACTTTTGTAAGAAATCTAGACATTTAAGGAAGGAGTGTGATGGTTTCAAAATATAGCTTGCTAAAAAGGGTAATGAAACTAACTTTATGATTTATGAATCCTTTTTAGTTGATGTTCCTTCAAATACATGGTGGGTTGACACTGGTGCAACTGTGCACATTACGAACTCATTTCAGGAATTCCATTCCGTGATGAAACTCCGAGAGGGAGGAAGAAAACTTAAAGTTGCTAATGGGCAAGAAACTGAAGTTGAGGTCATTGGAACCATTCATTTAGTTTTGGAAAATGATTATGTCCTCTATTTTTTTGATGTAGTTATATTCCCTTTGTTATTTTAAATTTAATTTCTGCGTCTAAACTTGACCTTTGTGGTTATTCATGTCAGTTTGGAAATGAGATGTTTAAACGTTATTATAGCTCATGTCTTGTTGGTTTTGGAATTTTAGAGGGTGACCTCTGTAAGATTTCGTGTCCCCATGTATGTATATATTTTAAAAAATTTAATACAACATACAAGATCGATTTCATACTTTCAACAATTTTATGTACATTACTTTGTGTTTATTCTAATATCATGCAATCCTACATATATTAAAATAAATCACAAAGAGAGAATCATACCCAAAGGTTCTCTAAAACCTTTTGAAGATCCAAAGTCGCGTTGCCCGTCGATTCGCTTCCAAGTGTGCACCAAACTCTAAACAAGATTAGAGAGAAATGAGCTAGCCAATCAATCTCTAATTGGGCTTAGAATCTAGCTAATAACCCCTCTTTAAGCTCCTGAGATTTCTATCTCTAAATCTTAAATTTATTAAGAGATTTTCGTGGTGATTAAGGGAGAGATTAATGAGAGAAAGAATTTTTGCATTAACATAAACAAGTAGGAGGAGGGGTCCTTTTATAGGCTCCCAAAACATCTTTATCAAGAACTATTCTTTAGTCATGATCTCTTGCTTATTCTCTCCTAAAATTAATCTCTAATTGCCACATACACACCCAAAAACGTTTTATTAAATCTTGAATTAATCCAACCCATGATCTAATTAATCTCTTAATAATTCAGGCAGAAATCGCATTGTTCGGTCGACCGAGAAATTTTCTCGGTTAACCGAACCATTCGGTTATAACACATGTTCAGTGCACCGTGAGATAGACGGTCGACCGAATCCGCATGAGAAAAAATCTTTGGAAAAATTCGGACGAACCACGTCTCTTCGGTCTACCGTTGACTCACCAAAATTTCTCCTGGAGCATAGTCATCGGATGAGCGAGTCACCTTCGGTCTACCGAAAATACTTTTTCTCAGTTGACCGTTCACACTCGGTTAATTGAACCCGATTGTCCAGGCACTCTAGACAATTTTGGTCAACCAATTGTGCTTACCCGTTCCCCATTCGGTTAACCGACCCAAAAATTCCCCGGTCGACTGAACCATGAACGTTTCACCGTGTTTGTCCCCGATTTTACCTTTGTCAAATTTTGGATTTATTTACTACAAAATTTGATCTTTTGGGGTTTTTAGCAAATTCATATCTTATGTAATATATTATCTTATGTAATATTAATTTATTACACCTCATAATATGCACACCTCATATGAATTTATTATGATTCTAATTATGTCAAATCTCATGACATAATGATTTTATTCGTTCACAACATGTGTCCCTTTTTCACATGAAACCTGATGAACGTTTTAATTTAAACCGCAAGTGCACGCCCGCGTTGAAGCGGTGGCAAATACGGGTCGTCCTCAGGGAGGTGAGCAGTCTCTCGTTTGCACGAAATCAAGTGGCAAAAATAGGGAAGAGAGTTTGATTATCCTAATCTACGCTACATGATGAGAATTAAATTTATACCGCAAGTGCACGGTGTCAATGAAGACGTGGCAAATACGGGTCGAACACAAGGAGGGAGAGATTCTGTTATTAGTGTGATTTCCGATTAAGGGGAAGAAGGAGAGAAGAAATAATTGGGTTTTGAGATTTTTGGATTTTAATTATCTAAAGCAAGAAACAAGAACAATTAAAACTAAAACAAGAACAAAGATGTGAATTCATTCGGGTGGAGGTTTAGATTTAAGGTTTAGATTAGAGAATTTAGAAACTTATAATAAATCATATTATTTATAAAGCATTACATGATAAATGATTTAACATAAACTCAAGTAATCAAAATATACTAACACGAAATTAAAATAATAACATTCATCTTCTCTTCACCCTAATCCGTCACCTCCACCCTTTGGAAGGAGTTAGAAACTCATAGAGGGAGGAAGAAGGGGTCCTTGAGACATTACAAAAGAAAACTAAAAGTAAGAAATAAAAGACAGAATTTTATTAATGAAAAGAAGAATACAAAACTAAGATTAAGAATAAAAACTACCACCAAAGACTAAGGACCCTTCTAACATCGTTCTCGGGTCTATTTATAGTTGCTACAAGGGATCTAGGTATAATATTGGAAAGTACACGTGTCCAGACACGACTGGACGAAATTGGGAGACGCGGATCGATGCTTGGGCGGCGGAAACGCCGCACATTGTGTGTGTGGTGCGGCGGAAACGCCGCACAATCTGGCCTGATTTTGTCCGGATTTTGGTTGAATGTTTATGGTATGATTTGATCCTTCTTTGCGCGTCTGGATTGATTCTTTCCATTCTTTTGAACTCCGGATTAATTCCTTCACATATTTGGAGATATACATTGATTTTTCTATATATTTTCTCCAAGAGAATAAAAGCTACTCGTGATTTGCAATTAGGTCCTTGACTTTTTGCAGTTAAGTCCCCGGTTACTTTTGTGCTTATGTCCTTGTTCTTTTTGCAATTAGGACTTGAATGCTTTTATGCTTGGATACATTTCCATTTGTAACCCGATAAACTTGAACTTGGTCTTTATGATAGAAATGAATCTTTTGCACGCGTTTATGCTCGGGATGTGGGTAAATTGCATTCAGGTCCCTGTATTCTGTAAATAAGACTAAACACATACCTTAGTAGCATTTATTGATGTAAAAGTAATCTAAATGAAAGACATATGATGCAATGTATGCAATGCATCAAATACCCCCACACCTAGATTTTGCTAGTCCCTAGCAAAACGGAAGATACGAAAAATAAAAACAGGGAAATCCTAACTCACTTTCGTAGGAATCACGGTTGCACTTAGCATGTGCAACAAGCCTTTAAACCTCCTTGTTGCCAAGGGGAGGAGTGTTGTCTCCTGAGGGTTTTCAGCGGATATACCCACAAAATCCTGAATCAACATTTCATTAATAGTTCTCAATGTCCCTACCTCAACCATATACATCTCACTGAGAATTCTTGCATGCGCATTATATAAATCTAACTCATTAAAAATATGACTTGGTCTTTGTTCCTCCAACATTCACACCACTAACCCTTTTACACATGTTTATCACTTGAATTATTTTGCACGCCTCCTCTGGTGGTGAAGTATCATTCGGATCAACCATGGCATGGATCATTCTTTTAGCTTTGGGCCTTGAGTATTATTATTTTTTTCTTTTCTTTTCTTCTGTGATTCAACACATTTGCTTTTTGACACTTTTACCCTTTTTGCATTTGTGTAGCGAGTTTGGTCGATAATCCCGAGCTGGTAGACTCAAGTTACCGGGTTTCAAGATACCCCTACGGACCAGTGACTCAAAGGCTTGGGCTTTTGTAATCATTTTGCAGAATGTGTTTTCCTCACTTTATTCCTTTATTTTTAATTTCCTCAAGGCTTACTTGCTATTAGAAGTCCACACTTCCCGGTATATTTTCCTCAACCTCTGCTTTTTATCAACCACTTCAAAGATTTGATTCATCCAATTTAAGTGCATACATATCTTTAAAGGGAAATGAGTTATTTCTTTGGAACTTAGATTTATGTCATAATTTCTACAAGCAGAACTATACAATAAGGAACAAAAACTCAATGCAATTTGTACACGGGTTTTGGCAGTTCAATCTTAAGCTATGTCGTGAAACATTGATTTTTTTTTAAGGAATAAAAGACAGATCTATAGATAAATATATACATAAACACCCCCCACACCTAAATCATGCATTGTCCTCAATGTATGCAAATATAAAGCAAATGCACTTATTACCTTGGTGAATTGCGGTGGAAGGATGGAATTTGCTCAAAGTCAACCATAGTCAGAACTGGATTGGATGACACTATATTGGTGCATGTATCCAGTTGAATTGTTCCCCATGTTGCAATGAGATTCCTGAGTCACAGGTTCCACACCCCTCACATAAATTGGTTCTCTTATTTGTTCGAGTGACGGTGGGTGTGTAGATGAATTTCTCCCTTTTTTCTTACTTCCTTTTTGATTTTGTGATGATTCAGAAATATTATAGATTCGTGATTTCATAACAACGTCACTTTGATTGCATATTATTTCTGGCTCACTATCAATATGAAAGATATTAAATTCAGCTTTTAAGTTCCCAAAAGATAATTGCATGAGCCCATTACGACAGTTTATCAATGCTTCCGAAGTGGCTAAAAAGGGTCTGCCTAGAATTACAGGGATTTGTCGGTTAGGATTTACAACAGGTGCGGTATCTAGTACGACAAAATCCACTGGGTAAATGACGTCACCAACCTTGATCAAAACATCCTCTACTATACCTCTTGGCTTCTTAATAGAACAATCAGCAAATTGAAGAGTTGTCTTAGAGAGTTTTAGTGGACCAAGGTTCATTTGCTCATAGACAGAGTATGGGAGTAGGTTAACACTAGCACCAAGGTCTAGAAGGGCTTTGTTGATAAAAGTATCTCCTATTGCACATGAAATTGTGGGACATCCAGGATCCTTATATTTTATAGGAGATGTGTTGGACAAAATAGAACTTATGTTTGCAGTTAAGAATGCCTTCTTTGGTACGTTTGTTTTTCTCTTTTTAGTGCACAAATCTTTTAAGAATTTAGCATAAGCAGGTATTTGTTGAATCATGTCTAAGAGTGGAATGTTCACCTTAACTTGCTTAAATACTTCCAAGATTTTCTCTATTTGTGCACTTGAGTTCTTTTTGAGTCTATTGGGAAATGGGGTTTTAGGGACATAGACTCGCTCAGGTTCAGGTTGAGCTACGGGTTCAGATTGAGTAGGTGGGTTGGGCGTTTCAGATTGGACGTCAGGTTCAATGGTCAGGTCATATGTGGGTGCTTGATGGCTAGATTGATTAGACACTCTAGGATTTACCACATTGTTATCAACTTGTCTTCCGGACCGTAATGATACTACTGCATTTATTTGTTGGAACGGTCCTTCCTCATTAACCATTTGAACCGGTCTAGGGTTGTTATTTCCTGAAGGATAGGATTGATATGAATTATTATTAGATCTAGGGTTCACTTCAGGTTGACTTGGAAACCGACCCTTTTCTCTTTCACCTACTATTTGTGCTAGTTGGCTGACTTGTGTCTCTAGCCTTTGGAAGGTCTGGTTGGTTGTTTGTATAAAAGTTTTCATCAAATTTTCCAAGCTTGTCAACCTAACCTCATGATCGTTATTGTTATTAAACCCAGATGATGTATTATTTTGGTTATACGGGTTTGGTTGTTGTCTAGGAGGTTGACCTTGTTGGCTAGATGAGAAATTGGAATTATTACGACAACTCGAGTTATAGGTTGATGCGTATGGGTCATTTCTAGCATGGTTATACATGGCATTAACTTGGTCCCATTCCGCACAATCCTCCATTACATGACCAGTCTGACCACATCTAGAGCAAGGGATAGACGAGGCTTGATTCACTCAGTTTTGGGTTTGCAGCTCTAAACTTTCTATTCTGCGCATAAGGGTAGCTAGTTTTGCTTCAGCCGCTATGTTGGCATCTACAGCTAAGACACCTGGTTTGGGTTGGCTTGCTATTCTAGATCCAATACTCGGGTTAAGCGGTGTTCTAGCATTGTCCCACTGCATACTGTTTTCAGCTAAATCCTCAAGGAAAGTCCAGGCATCATTTTCATTTTTCGACATAAAGTTCCCTTGGCTTACGGATTCTACCATAACCCTAGATGTGGGTGTCAATCCCTCATAAATAATTTGACATAATTGCCATCTCGGAATTCCATGATGAGGGCATTGGGTCAGAACACTTTTGAATCTTTCTAGATAGGAATAGAACGGCTCGCTCTCAGACTGAACGAATGCAACAATTTCATTCCTAATCCTCATAGTCTTATGGTTGGGGAAATTTTTTTTTAGGAATACTTAAACAAACTCAGCCCAACTCCTAATGGATCTTTCGGCTAGACTATATAGCCATTTCTTAGCGTCGTCCTTCAGTGCCAGAGACACGAATTTCAGACGCACTGTCTCCTCAGGGATATGCTAGTATTGCATAAGAGAGCAGATTTCCTCAAATTCTCTAAGGAAGAGGCCCTAGAGGTGAACTTAGGCAACATACTCATGTATTGTGCCTTAAGTTCGAAGTCGCGACCCGGTATGGTGGGCATAACAATGCACGATGGCTGAGCAGCCATCGCTGGATAGCATCGATCCCTCAGAGTTATGGGTTGCACAACGGGTGGGTCCACTACGTTCTCACCCATTGGATCCGGGTGAGGTGGTGCCACAGGTGGATTGGGGATAAGTCCCAGACTGGAATCTAGATGAACTCGTGAGAGTCGATTACTCAAGTCCCGAATCCAAATCTGAGTGCACCGGGTTGAATCAATTTTTGAATTCAAATTCGGAATTTAAATTCCAAATTTAAGTTCAAGAATTAAATTTTTTTTTTATATTTTTCGTTTTTTTTAATATATATATATATATATATATATTATGTTTTTTTTTCAAAAGGGAAACAAACAATAGAATGGGGAAAGATGAGAAATGAATCCTAATCTAGAGAATTTAGGTGAGAAGAGAAAGAAGACTCAGATGAGAAGGGAAACCTAACTCTAAAGATAGAAAGAGGGTTGGTCAGAAAATTCCTAAGAAAGCACGGTTCAAACAATCCTAGACCTAGTGTCGCTTAGATCTAGACGACTCCTAACTGGTTGAGTCGAATTGATTCGCTTGATTCACCTCCCTCACTAATCAAACCAACTTGGCCAGGCCGTGTATAGCTAGTGGGGGCGCTTCCGACAGAGTCGGTGCCAATTAGACAACCACTTCGCTTGGAAGACTTACGTCAACACAAAAACACTTTCTAGGCACCAAATTAAATTCAATCGGCTTCAGGTCATAGCAAGTCAAACCAATTCTTCTCCTTAAATGAGTCTGAGTCCTTAGGGGCCAATGTCTAATTGATTTTAAATTTAAGGCTTAGGTGACACTTTAGGATTGTGATTTGTGGGTCACGGAAGGGTGATGAAATCCCCACCGTATCTTTGCCTATGGAGTTGCCCTTAAGATAGTTTAACTTAGATCTAGCAAAGATAGTCAAACAATGGTCTTTATTGGGGGGGCAATTGCAAGGTTGTATGCAAACTAAATTATATGCTTAAATGCAATCGTTAAAACGCGATACGTACCTTGCCTCCAGCACTCTTCACCAATAAGAATAATTTGCAAGAATTTAGCAAGAATAATGCAAACAAAACATTATATGATGCATGCACTAAGTTCTTCTAGTTTTGCCAATTTTTAGGTCAGAGTTGAATTATTGCCAATTATGGAATTTAAGCTTAACACGTGCAATTCTAATAAAAGGAAATTTTCTGAAACTAGAAATTACGAGGAAAAAGGCAACAAAGGTTACCTACGCAATGCTCAGTCGGGTTCGCCGCCCGCTCTCGAAATTTCAGTAACTTCACGCGTCCACCCAGAGATGAGTCGCGTCCCAGAAAAATTTGAAGCCCAGAAGCTCCAAGTGTGCGGCGGATTCGCCGCAAGTTGTTCTTCAGGTGCGGCGATTTCGCCGCTCGTTTAGCTCAGATGGTGCTCGGATTTCGCCGCGCACTCTGTTGTCTCCTGAAACACAAATCCAAATAGTTAGATCGTGCACAAGATAAACAGAACAGAATCGAAATCAACAAAAAAAAACAAAATCTGCGTCGCCTCCCCGGCAACGGCGCCAAAAACTTGATGAGAATTAAATTTATACCGCAAGTGCACGGTGTCAATGAAGACGTGGCAAATACGGGTCGAACACAAGGAGGGAGAGATTCTGTTATTAGTGTGATTTCCGTTTAAGGGGAAGAAGGAGAGAAGAAATAATTGGGTTTTGAGATTTTTGGATTTTAATTATCTAAAGCAAGAAACAAGAACAATTAAAACTAAAACAAGAACAAAGATGTGAATTCCGTCGGGTGGAGGTTTAGATTTAAGGTTTAGATTAGAGAATTTAGAAACTTATAATAAATCATATTAGTTATAAAGCATTACATGATAAATGATTTAACATAAACTCAAGTAATCAAAATATACTAACACGAAATTAAAATAATAGCATTCATTCATCTTCTCTTCACCCTAATCCGTCACCTCCACCCTTTGGAAGGAGTTAGAAACTCATAGAGGGAGGAAGAAGGGGTCCTTGAGACATTACAAAAGAAAACTAAAAGTAAGAAATAAAAGACAGAATTTTATTAATGAAAAGAAGAATACAAAACTAAGATTAAGAATAAAAACTACCACCAAAGACTAAGGACCCTTCTAACATCGTTCTCGGGTCTATTTATAGTTGCTACAAGGGATCTAGGTATAATATTGGAAAGTACACGTGTCCAGACACGACTGGACGAAATTGGGAGACGCGGATCGATGCTTGGGCGGCGGAAACGCCGCACATTGTGTGTGTGGTGCGGCGGAAACGCCGCACAATCTGGCCTGATTTTGTCCGGATTTTGGTTGAATGTTTATGGTATGATTTGATCCTTCTTTGCGCGTCTGGATTGATTCTTTCCATTCTTTTGAACTCCGGATTAATTCCTTCACATATTTGGAGATATACATTGATTTTTCTATATATTTTCTCCAAGAGAATAAAAGCTACTCGTGATTTGCAATTAGGTCCTTGACTTTTTGCAGTTAAGTCCCCGGTTACTTTTGTGCTTATGTCCTTGTTCTTTTTGCAATTAGGACTTGAATGCTTTTATGCTTGGATACATTTCCATTTGTAACCCGATAAACTTGAACTTGGTCTTTATGATAGAAATGAATCTTTTGCACGCGTTTATGCTCGGGATGTGGGTAAATTGCATTCAGGTCCCTGTATTCTGTAAATAAGACTAAACACATACCTTAGTAGCATTTATTGATGTAAAAGTAATCTAAATGAAAGACATATGATGCAATGTATGCAATGCATCACTACACTACACTAGGAAATCACACAAGCAAAAGCAAACAACAAACGATGAACTAAAACTTAACTAAGAATGAAATAAGAGTGCTGGAATTCAGAAATGGAAACCCCCTAATGGGTGGAGTGAGTGCACATATGCAAAGAGGTCGGTGTTGAACATATTCTTTAAACACAAATGAATGTGGTGTTATCATGCATAGGAAGTGTCTAAATGTTTTGGAAAACCCTATCAATCCATTCACCAACCTAGTTGATTCACATTTACATATACAAGTTGTTTATTTCAGAACCTAAACAAGCATGAGAGGTGTCTAATCATTTTGGCAAAACTCATCAAGTTATAAATTCTATCCTAAACAAACAAGCATACATTCATGTTTTATCAACACATTGTAAATAAAGCATTCATTCCATTCTCTAATGCATGTATGAACATCAACTCCACCCCCAAAGGGGATGGACTACTCACTACACATTAGACTAATTTAAACTAAGCAAGGAAATCATATTAACTAAGCTACTAAAACTAATGAAATGAAATTAAACAAAGTAAAACAAGAAACATAAAACAAATAACATAATAAAGAAACTTTTATTAAAATGACTCACAATTCAAGTAGCATCCTCCTACTTTAGTGTGTGCTTCAAGGCCTCACTTCTAGTAGGAAGAATATCCACTTGAAATGTGAAGTGATTACAATAGAAGGTGAATAGTTCTATTTATAGCCATAGAAAAAGGCAATCCGGGACAATCCCCCGATGTGGGACTAAACAAATACCAAAATAGCCTATACAAATACTAATACAAAAGCTCCAGAAATTGTAGCAGATCCGGGAAGATCCGGACCGCCAATTGGCGGTCTACAGGATCCGGATCTTACTCATTTTTTTGGGGCTTTCCTTGATATATTTGTTGGTCTTGGATGTATCTACTTCGCTTGTTGGAGCTCCGACCCGAATCGAATTGCTAAAATACTCCCCATGATGGTGTGGAGTTTTCTGTTTTGCTCTTTGGTCCTTCGGTCTTACGTTCAGGTCCTTCTCCCTTGCATCTTAGTCCCTAGATCTCACAATTCAGTCATTTTTCTCAGCTTTTGGGTCCTTTTATGCTTCATCTCTTCAAACCTATTTATTTCTGAAATTCAAACATAAAACTCGTCACGTAGCATTGTTTAGGTGAAAGATAATGGATATAAGATACAAATATAAGCATGAAATGATGTCAATCAAAACTCGACACATCATATGAACTCAAAATCAAGTTTCTTGTTTCCCAGTTTTGTGGTGTGACCTATAGGAAGATCTAAGCCAAATTGGCAGTAATATTAAACACTTAATATCTCAAACTATAAGCGGTATCTAGCTACACATTATAGTTACCCAATTAGCATATATGTCTTTGTTCCACCCGAACCAAAACACGATCCATTTAGTGATGTAAGTGCACCACTTGTGTCTGTCCCTTGCCTCATGATATTAAGAATATATACAAAGGACAAATGTGTCACCTTTGTATTATATTCATTTCTTGATCTCTCTAAGCTAATTATAACTATGTGACTTAACTCAATTCACATTGTGCACATTATAATTTTACTTTATCAAGGGGCCCACTAATATCATTACTCAATAAAGATGGGCAATGATAATCGTTTGACTAGATATCTTTTCCAGCACAAGTCATGTTCAACCAACTATTGCCTTTATCACTACTCATTTATAGCTTTTGACAATAATCAAATTAAGCACTTCTTGAGTGAAAAAGATATAAGTCTCATATCTTAGGATCCAAGACACAGTAAAACATTAATGACACGAAACACAATTCCATAATGTTTTACTTGTTAGTTCTATTCAATATATAAAAGTAATCTTTTCCTCTTTTATATACTCGTGTCGTCAATTATTTGTAATGCTACAACAATCGATGACCAACACGACAATCTTATCTCGGTGATTAATGTCCATGTTAATTACTATGATTGTGAATAACTTTTGATTTATGTAAACCATTATCTTTTAGAGCTCTACGGTTAAGGACCAAGCGCCTCTTTCTTAACACTTCCAAAGACGAATACCATAATCAAGGAACAAGATATTTGCACATCCAATTCATAATAATTGACATATAAAAGTAAAACTTTTAGAGCACATTCCTTTCAATCTCCCACTTGTTATCAAAGTTTTCTTTCACATACATTCTCAATGTATAAAACAACAATAACTAGGGTAACCCTCTCTAATCACTCACCAAGCCAATCCATATGGTTCCTCAGACTCACGGACTCGAAACGCATTTAGCATTTTGGCTTGTATGAGGGTTTGTTGAATGGATCAGCTGTGTTGTTGTTTGTGTCCACCCATAATAAATTTGTTTTGCCTTCGTCGGTGGTTGAGTTAGTCATAGTGATTTGACTCCAACTACGCTAGCTCATGGCTCCACCTTCCAGAATGATGGCATATAATTATTGCGACCTCTTATCGTCGGGATCACTTATGAAACTCGCATCCGAATAGCACTCGGCTATCAACTCCCTTTGTCCTCCATAAATAAGAAACTTATCTTTGGTCCTATTAAGGTACCTCATAATATTCTTGACCGCAGTCCAATGCTCAGGACCTGCGTTGGATTGGTGACGACTTGTCACGCTTAGAGCATACGAGACATCGGGTCTTGTGCAAGTCATCGCGTACATGATCAATCTTATTGCCGAAGCATAAGGGATATCTTTCATTTACTCCAAGTCTTTACGTGATTCAGCACGTTGAGACTTCTTGAGTTGCACACTCATACTCATTGGCACATTGCCCTTTTTGGAGTTGTTCATGCTGAACCTTTCCAAGGCCTTGTCAATGTATGTACATTGACTTAAGCCAATGAGTCTACGGGATCTATCTCTATATATCTTGATTCCCAAGATGTATTGAGCCTCACCCATATCTTTCATCGAAAATGCAGATTTCAATGAACTTCTCGTTTGCTCAAGCAAAGGTATATGATTTCCCATGAGGAGTATGTCATCGACATATAAGATCAAGAACACTATGTGGCTCCCACTAACCTTCTTGTATATACAAGGCTCTTCCTTACTTTGGACGAAGTTAATCTTTTTGATTTCTTCGTCAAAGCGCTTGTTCCAACTCCTTCATGATTGCTTCAATCCATAAATGGATCTTTGAAGCTTGCATACTTTCTCGTTATTCTTTGGATCTTCAAAACCTTGAGGTTGTACCATGTACACATCCTCCTCCAAGTTCTCATTAAGGAACGCCGTTTTGACATCCATTTGCTATATCTCATAATCATGAAATGCGGCAATAACGAGCATAATCCGGATAGAATTGAACATGGCAACCATTGAAAAAGTTTCATCATAGTCAATTCCTTGAACTTGAGTGAAACCTTTTGCTACAAACCTTGCTTTGTAGGTTGTCAAGTTCTCATCAATGTCCATCCTCCTCTTGAAAACCCATTTATTTTGAATGACCTTTTTCCCTTGAGGAAGGTCAACCAAGTTCCACACTTAATTATCATACATGGACTCTATTTCGGATTCGATGGCCTTAAACCATAGTTTGGAGTCCTCTCTTTCCATTGCTTCGTGAAAAGTCGAGGGATCATCGGTATCTAGTACCATGATCTCATGAAGTCCCAAATACATATCGGGTTTCTTCCTTTCCCTCGTTGACCTTCTAAGTTCTTTTGGTTCTACGTCTACTTCTCGAACTTCTTCCACAATTTCTTGCGGAATTGGTTCGTGTTCGATTCTCGAATGTACACTAGGTGGGGAAGATTGAGTTTCTCTCACAATTTCTTGCGAGGGTCTATCACTCACGCTCCCACTAACCAAATGAACCTCGGTTGGGCCTTCATGATCTTGAATGTCACCATTCATATCATGATCTTGTAGAATATCTTGAGTCTCCTCAAGTACAACTCTACTCCCACTACTTTTTATTCTTTCCAGAAATTCCTTTTCTAGAAATACGGCATCTCTCTCTACAATCACTCGATTGGAGGTTATATGCCAAAAGTAATATCCTCTTATCTCACTTGGATAACCTATAAAAAGCACTTATCTGTTTTTGGTTGAAGTTTGGTCGACATCAATCTCTTGACGTATGCCTCACAATCCCAAATCTTGAGAAAATTGAGCTTTGGTGTTTTACCACTCCATAGCTCATAAGGCGTTTCCTCTACGGATTTAGATGGAACATTATTTAGTGTGTAAGCTGCAGCTTCAAGTGCATAACTCCAAAAGTAAAGCGGCAATTCAGCTTGACTCATCATTGATCGAACCATGTCGAGTAATGTCCTATTCCTCCTTTCGGATACCCCATTCCACTGTGGTGTACCGGGAGGGGTGAGTTGTGGTACAATACCACACTCCTTTAGGAATGAGTCAAATTCGGTACTTGAGTACTCACCTCCACGATCTGTTCGTAAAGACTTGATTTTCTTGTTGAGTTGGTTCTCTACTTCATTCTTGAATTCCTTGAACTTGTCAAAGGATTCACTTTTGTTTCTCATTAGATAAATATAGCCAACGACTATAGTCATCCGTGAACGTAATGAAGTACCTGAAACTGTCTCTTGCACTAGTACTCATCAGACCACATACATCGAAATGTATTGAATCCAACAAGTCATTTGCTCTCGGTCCTTTCTTCTTGAAAGGCCTCTTGGTCATTTTGCCCGTTAGGCAAGGTTCGCACGTCTACAATGATTTAAAATCAAGTTGACCAAGAAGGTTAGCTTCTTGCAATTTCTTGATGCGTTTTTCATTTATGTGACCAAGACGATAGTGCCACAATAGTGTATTATTCACGTGAGTAGTTTTAAGCTTTTGGTTATTGATGTTTAAGATTTGTTTATTATTCAATTCAAGCAAATAGAGACCATGTAAAAATTGAAAAATTGATGTTTGAGATTTGATATTGCAAAAATATAAACATGCATCTCTCAATTTAAAAAATTGTCTACTACAAGTCCTATGTAAAAATCCTCTCATATGCATGTACATAGAAATAGAAATTTGGCTTTCACATATACATAAGCCCCTGTGATTGAATAATAATAACATACACATTCATTCATCCACACATGGCTTCATCGGAACATACAAACTCACATATCCCTGCATTAGAGAACTCGAGCAACGCATGTACATATACTATAAATTACTCGATTTAGTTTATCATTCATCTCAAATCAAACAATTCTAAAATCATTTGAAATCCATTAAAAATGATTTTATCCGTCCATAGTTCAAAACACAAAACATTTGAATCGCTATTTATCCAATTTCCAAAAATAAAAAATAAAATTTTATGAAAAGATAAACATATACCTTTTTCGTTTTGTCGATTCCTTATAAAATAATCATTTAATTAAAAAACGAAAATTTTATATATTAGACATAAGTATAAATTTTAATTCTAACATTCACATGATGTGTTTCAAAACATTTAAAACTATCAAAAGAATCAATTAGAATTAAATCAACAAAACTATAGGAAAACTCGAAAAAGACATAGAACAAGAATTATTTCGATTGTAAATCGTAAACTAAAATTAATTATATAAACTAATCATTGAAAATATGAACTAAATGCTCTGATACCATTGTAGGATTTCATGTCCCCATGTATGTATATATTTTTAAAAATTTAATACAACATACAAGATCGATTTCATACTTTCAACAATTTTATGTACATTACTTTGTGTTTATTCTAATATCATGCAATCCTACATATATTAAAATAAATCACAAAGACAGAATCATACCCAAAGGTTCTTTAAAACCTTTTGAAGATCCAAAGTCGCGTTGCCCGCCGATTCGCTTCCAAGTGTTCACCATACTCTAAACAAGATTAGAGAGAAATGAGCTAGTCAATCAATCTCTAATTGGGCTTAGAATCTAGCTAATAACCCCTCTTTAAGCTCCTGGGATTTCTATCTCTAAATCTTAAATTTATTAAGAGATTTTCGTGGTGATGAAGGGAGAGATTAATGAGAGAAAAAAAAATTGCATTAACATAATCAAGTAGGAGGAGGGGTTCTTTTATAGGCTCCCAAAACATCCTTATCAAGAACTATTGTTTAGTCATGATCTCTTGCTTATTCTCTCCTAAAATTAATCTCTAATTGCCACATACGCACCCAAAAATGTTTTATTAAATCTTGAATTAATCCAACCCATGATCTAATTAATCTCTTAATAATTCAGGCAAAAATCGCACTGTTCGGTCGACCGAGAAATTTTCTCGGTTAACCGAACCATTTGGTTATAACACATGTTCGGTGCATTGTGAGATAGACGGTCGACCAAATCCGCATGAGAAAACAATCTCTGGAAAAATTCAGATGAACCACGTCTTCTCTTCGGTCTACCGTTGACTCACCAAAATTTCTCCTGGAGCAGAGTCATCGGATGAGCGAGTCACCTTCGGTCTACCGAAAATACTTTTTCTCGGTTGACCGTTCACACTCGGTTAATCGAACTCGATTGTCCAGGCACTCTAGAAAATTTTGGTCAACCAATTGTGCTTACTCATTCCCCATTCGGTTAACCGACCCGAAGATTCCACGGTCGACCGAACCCTGAATGGTTCACCGTGTTTGTCCCCAATTTTGCCTTTGTCAAAATTTGGATTTATTTCCAACAAAATTTGATCTTTTGGAATTTTTAGCAAATCCATATCTTATGTAATATATTATCTTATGTAATATTAAATTATTACACCCCATAATATGCACACCTCATATGAATTTATTATGATTCTTATTATGTCAATTCTCATGACATATTGATTTTATTCGTTCACCACATTTCCCTTTTTCACATGAAATCCGACACATCATATGAACTCAAAATCAAGCTTCTTGTTTCCCAGTTTTGTGGTGTGACCTATAGGAGGATCTAAGCAAAATTGGCGACGATATTAAACACTTAATATCTCAAACTATAAGCGGTATCTAGCTACACATTATAATTACTCAATTAGCATAAATGTCTTTGTTCCACCTGAACCAAAACACGATCCATTTAGTGATGTAAGTGCACCACTTGTGTCTGTCCATTGCCTCATGATATTAAGAATCTATACAACGTAGAAATGTGTCACTTTTGTATTATATTCATTTCTTGATCTCTTTAAGTTAATTATAACTATGTAACTTAACTCAAGTTACATTGTGCACATTATAATTTTTCTTTATGAAGGGGCACACTAATATCATCACTCAATTAAGAGGGACAACGATAATCGTTTGACTAGCTATCTTTTCCAGCACAAGTCATGTTCAACCAACTATTGCCTTTATCACTATACTGATTGATAACTTTTGACAATAATCAAATTAAGCACTTCTTGAGTGAAAAAGATATAAGTCTCATATCTTAGGATCCAAGACACATTAAAACATTAATAACACGAAACACAATTCCATAATGTTTTAATTGTTAGGTCTATTCAATATATAAAAGTAATCTTTTTCTCTTTTATATACTCGTGTCATCAATTATTTGTAAAACTACAACAATCGATGACCAACACGACAATTTTATCTCGGTGATTAATGTTCCATGTTAATTATCATGATTGTGAATAACTTTTGATTTATGTAAACCATTATCTTTTAGAGCTCTACGGTTAAGGACCAAGCGCCTCTTCCTTAACACTTCCAAAAGACGAATACCATAATCAAGGAACAAAATGTTTGCACATCCAATTCATAATAATTGACATATAAAAGTAAAACTTATAGAACACATTCCTTTGAACCTCTACAAATGGTATTTCAATTATTCATTGACTACATATTTATTGTCTATGAATGTTAATAGTGTCAATAGTTGTAAACGTGAAATCAAAAGAAATCATGATAGTGGAGACTCGTCAAAATTATTGCACTGTCATTTATGTCATATTTCTAGAGACAGAATGCAACGTCTTGTAAAAGATGAAATTCTTCCTACATTAGATGTTTCCGATTTTGATGAGTGCGTTGAATATATTAAAGGAAAGTATGTTAAAGGAACTAAGAAATGGGCTACTCAAAGTGGGGGACTTTTGGAAATTATCCACATAGATATATGTGGATCTTTTCCCACTCTGAGTCTTAACCGACATAGATAATTCATTACGTTCATTGATGATTTTTCTCGTTATGCTTATGTATACCCTATTCATGAAAATCTTAATTACTAGAAAAATTCAAAATTTTTAAGGTTTCAGTTGAAAATTAACTTAACCTAAAAATTAAAGTAGGAGATCAGATAAAGGCGGTGAGTATTATGGTAGAAGCACTGATTTACGTCAAAAATCCATGCCTATTTGCTTTATTTCTTCAAGATAATGGTACTGTCTATCAGTTTTCATTGTTAGGGGATCTCCAATAAAACAGTGTAGCTAAGAGACAAAATCGTACACTTATGGATATGGTACGAAGTATGATATGCAACACCAACTTACCTAATTATTTGTGGATGTGAGCATTAAAGATAGTTATGCATATTCTAAATCGGGTTCCTAGTAAATCGGTCCCAAAAACACCTTATGAATTATGGATAGGTTGAAAACCAAGTTTAGGATATTTACATGTGTGGGGTTGTCATGCTGAAGCTAAAATCTTCAATCCACAAATTAAGAAACTTGACCCTAAAACCATTAGTTGTTATTTTATTGGTTACCCAGGGAGATCAAAAGGTTTTCGTTTTTCTTGCTCATCCTATACCACTAAATTTGTTGAAACGAGACATGTCGTATTTTTTGAAAAAGGCAATTTCAGTGGGAGTAGTGAAATTAAAAAAGGTGAATCTTGAGGAAAATTAAACATATGTTCCTATCCTGATAATCCGAGAGGTTTCAAACTCTACACCTCGTTTGGAGATTGTGGACATGCCTAATCCACTACCTAATGGACAAAATCCACGTTAATGAACCTTCTAAACTTTCTGAAGAACCTTTACGTATCGCAAATGGAGAGAAAATCTACAATTTCTAATGATTATATCATATACCTGACTGAGGTATGTGATATTGGCAATGGAGAAGAACCTACCTCATTTAGTGAAGCCGTTATGAGCGATAAATTATCTCAATGGCAAGATGCTATGGAAGAAGAGATGAAATCTATGGAAATTAATGAAGTTTGAGACCTTGTTGATTTACCAGTTAGAGTTCACCCAGAGGCTATAAATGGGTCTATAAGACTAAGAGCGACTCCAAAGGTAACATTAAAAGATTTAAGGTCCGACTTATCACTAAAGGCTTTACCAAGAAGAAAGGTGTTCATTTTGATAATATATTTCCCAAGTTTCAAAGGAAGACTCACTAAGAATTATTTTAGCCTTAGTAGCTCATTATGATCTATAGTTACATCAAATGAATGTAAAAATTGCATTTCTTAAAGGTGACTTGCAAGAGGAACTTTTCATGACACAATGAGAAGGTTTTGTTATGAAAGACAAGGAACACATGGGATGTCGATTAAAAAATCCATATATGAGTTAAAACAAACATCCTTAAGTTTTATAAGATGATAATTAACTTTGGATTTAAAGGAAATGTGATGGATCAAGGCATATACCTTAAGATTAGAAGGAGTCAGTTTATTATTCTCGTTTTATACGTGGATGACATTTTGCTAGCCAACAACGATTTAGACGTGTTGTATGAGACCAAACAATTGCTTTCAAATAAATTTAAAATGAAGGATCTTGGTGCATCCTGTAACATCCCAGAACAAGTGCTAGGCGAGGACAGAGGTTATGTGCACAGAGTTGACATTGTACAAGGATAGGGATTCCGTTTTGGGCCCAAACAGGCGATCGAAAAAGGTATACCGGTCGACTATTCCCCAAAGGATCAGTCGACCATGAAAGGAATGTGTTAAAAAGTATTCTTTTATATGTCAATTATATTGGATTATCAATCACAAGCAATACTTCAGTGGATAAGGAAAACTCTTCCTCACTTAATTAATAAATGAGGAGGAATGTATTTATAGTAAAAGATATAAAGTACAAATTATGCTTTTCCAATATGGGACTATAGTTACCTAATTACATTACTTGGAATACAAGAAACAATAGTTGTAATCAAGTATATACTGATACATAATACGATAGATGTGCTAGCTGGATTGGGTCATAGGCTTCATATTTCATGTAGCCTAACATTCCCCCGCAAGTGAAAGGAGGAAGATCCCAAATTGAGCTTGGAGCGTAGGTAATTAAATCGGCAAGCAGATAATGGTTTTGTTAGCAAATCCGCTAGTTGCTCCTGTGTGGATACAAATCGGACATCAAGTTGTTTTGTCACCACACGCTCTCGGACAAAATGGAAGTCGATTTCTGTGTGTTTGGTGTGATCATGTAGTATAGGATTGGATGCCAGGTAGGTAGTACTTAGATTATCACACCACAAAATAGGTGTGGTTTTTGGAAATCCCAATTCTTGTACTAAATTTTGCAACCAAATTAGTTCGCTGATGGCATGAGAAACTCCTCTGAATTCAGCTTCTGTACTCGATTTAGCCATTGTTGGCTGCTTTCTTGATTTCCAAGATACCAGGTTTGGTCCCATGAATATGCAGAAGCCTGTTGTCGACCGTCGATCATCTGGATCTCTAACCCAATCTGCATCAGAATAGGCTTATAAGATGGAGTGTTTTAAGTATCGTAAAATTCTTTTAACAGCAGTCCAATGTTCAGTTGTTGGTTTTTGCATATATTGACAAACTTTGTTAACAGGATATGCAAGATATGGTCATGTAATGGTAATATATTGGAGAGCACCAATAGTACTTCGATATAAAAAGATATCACTAAATGGTGATCCACTATGTTTAGATAATTTTATTGAACTAGAGCTGGGGGTGTTGATTGGTTTCGTTGTATGCATATTAGTTCGAAAGAGTAGATCTTGTATATATTTGTGTTGAGAAAGAAAAATTCCCTTATTATTCCTTTGAACTTCAATACCAAGAAAATAGTTCAAGTTCCTAGTTTTTTCATAGAAAAAGTAGAGCTAAGATTCAGATATCACCTGGTCAATTAGAGTAGAAGAACTTCCTGTAATAATGATGTCATCCACATATATTAGCATTAAGAGTATGTCTTGTCCTTGTTTAAACATAAATAGTGAGGCATCAAATTTCATGGAGTGAAATTCAAGCGACTCCAACCTATCAGATAAACGAGTAATCCAAGCACGAGGGGCCTATTTAAGACCATATAAAGCTTTGTGTAGTTTACATACATGAGTTGGATAACTAGTATCAGAAAATCCAGGAGGTTGTATCATGAAAACATGTTCCTGTAAAGTCCCATGTAAGAAGGCATTGCTAACATCAAGTTGTTTTATAAGCCAACATTTAGAGATAGCAATATTTAAAACAACACGAATAGTAACAGGCTAAACAACAAGACTAAAAGTTTCATGATAATCAAGGCCTTCTTCCTGATGAAAGCCTTTAGCAACGAGACGTGCTTTATAACGATGGATACTGCCATCAGGGTTTCGTTTGATCTTAAAAACTCATTTACAACCAATAATATTAACATTGGTGGGGGTAGGAACAAGAGTCCAAGTCCCATTTTTAATTAGAGCATTATACTCATCATTCATAGCTGAACGCCAGCGCCTATCCTTAATAGCTTGGGAGTAACAAGTGAGTTATGTTTCTTCTAATGATGACAGATAGATAGGGTGTTTAGAAGAATTAAATACTTGATAACCAGGAAATAGTTTAGGTTGTCTAGTATTATCTCTAGTTTTGGTGGTCATAGGATGAGTTGGAGGACCAGGTATATCTGTGGTGTGTGTGACAGGTATAGAAGTGCCAGTGGATGATGTTGTCTGTATGTTTTCTGGTGGATGTGTGTTATCTGGTGGGTGTGTGTTTTCTATTGGGATAGCTAAGTCAGGAGGCACTGGGGCGTTCATTGAAGCTATGTCAGACAAATTGGGGGATGGAATAGCAGAAGAAACAATGTTTTACTACCTGATTCCTTATTAGTATGCTGAGGAATTGCATCATGATAAGGAAATTTATGCTCATGAAAAATAACATTTCGAGCAATATACATGCGTCTTGTTGGAATATGAAAACATTTGTAACCATGATGAGAGAAGCTATAGCTTAAGAAAACACATTGTTTGGAACGAAGTTGAAGTTTGTTGTTCATATATAGTCTAAGACATGGAAAACATGTACAACTTTAAGTATTTTATAATCTGGTTTGAAACCAAAAAGTTTTTGAAAAGGACTCTTATTTTGAATAACTCGAGATGGTAAACGATTGATAAGAAATACTGCGGTACTAAATGCATCATCCCAAAAACAAGTTGGAGCAGAAGCATGATGAAGAAGAGTTAAGCCCATATCTACAATTTGCTTGTGCTTACGTTCAGCAATGTCATTTTGTTCATGAGTATGAGGGCATGAAAGTCTATGAATAATACCATGTTCGATTAAAAAAATCAGAAAATGCACGATATTCTCCACCCCAATCACTTTGAAAACCTTTTATTTTAGCTGAAAAATAATTTTCAACCTGAGCTTTAAAACGTTTAAAAATACAGGACATCAAATTTGCATGAAATAGGAAAAAGCCAGACATATTTGCTGAAATCTTCAATAAAACTAACATAATAGCGATGTCCAGTTCTAGATATAACTGGGGAAGGACCCCATACATCAGAGTATATTAATTGCAATGGAGCAGTACTTATAGAAGTAGTAGAATAAAATGGCAAACTAATGTTTTTAATAGTTGGACATGTATCACAATTAAAAGAAGAGTTCAATCGAGTTACTGGGACTTCATTATGATGAAGAACATACTGGGTAACCTGCTCAGAAGGATGAACAAGTTTGTGGTGCCATGTATTCATTTCAACCCTTTCACCTAAATACCAGACGAGAGGAGTTGGGCTTTGTAAGGTGTAGTCGGTAGAGTCCATGTTCACGATGCCCCTGAAGTAGAACTTGACCCGTGATGAGGTCCTTTACAAAACAATGATAAGGATAAAATTCAAAATAGACATTGTTATCAATGGTAAATTGTGCAACGCTTAATAATTTGCGATTGGCCGAAGGAACAAATAAAACTTTATGCATTCGAAGATTTCGTGAAGATGAGGGAATAGTAAACGGTCATGTACGTAAGATAGGCAAACCTGAGCCGTTTGCAGTATGGATTTGGTCATTGCCCGTGTATTCTGCAGACGTCTGGAGACTACCAGTGTCATTTGTCAGATGATTGGTGGCACCCGAATCCGGATACCAGGCGTCATCTGAAACTTGACAAGCAGAAGCCATCATCGCAGAAAGATTGGAGGCGGGTTGAATGGTCTGATCAAACCTCTTGTAGCATTGAAGAGCATAGTGATAGGGTTTGTGGCATATCTGGCAGTGGACACGTGGTCGGTTGGATGGGCCAGTATTGGACTGTGGAGGGCGCGGGTGGGTTGTCCAGTGGAGGAGTTGTGTTTGAAGTGGGATCGGCCTCTTTTATTGCGTCCAGAGCGACCACGAGTGGAGGATTCATGGTTGTTGCTTTTGACAGCAGTATTTGCTGAGGCGTCGAATATGATATTACGATCAAGTCGAAGCTCATGGGTTAGTAACATGTTGTGACGATGAGCTACAGACAAGTCATCAGAACAAGTAGTAACAGATGTTACAAAAGGATCATATTCAGAACCAACTGCATTTATGAACATATTTTTTTATTTGCGGTATTGATTTGCAAACATAAAATTGACATTAAATCTCATATAATTTATTTTGTAGAAATGTCGAATATCCAACACATTGTGTTATCTATAATTGAAAAACATCCTTTAACAAATGATGACTCCAACTTCATAAGCTCACAACTCAAGCTCAACATCGTGTTAAAATTTAAGAAACTATTTCACATTTTGGATGATGACATCCCAAAATCGAGTGCGACAACAACCGATGTTGAGAAGAAGGCAAAAGCCAAGTGGGAAGACCAAGAAAATCAAGTTCACGGTCTAATGTTTGTCTCCATGGGTGACTCGCTTCAAGCGAAATACTTGGATTCAAAACCCAAGAAGACCATAGAAGAAACTTTAACAAAGATATTCATAGATAGTGCTAGAAAAGAGAGCTATAAGACCACTATAGCGCTCACAGGGTGCCACATAGCGGAGGGAACATCGGTATCCATGCATTTTCTCACTATGCAATGATACTTTGAGAAGTTAACGAAGTTCTCTTCCCTGATACCCGATGACATTACGGAAGATTTGATTCTTAGCTATCTAGCACCATCCTACAACGATTTCGTTATGCACTATCATGTGCGTGAGAAGAGGCGAGTCTTGAGGAGTTTCACAACGCTCTCAAAACGGCTGAAGTTGACATGGGGAAGGGTCGAGACATGAACGTCCTAGGCGTCCATGGTAGGAGCAGGAAGATCACCAAAGGTAAAGGCAAAAACAAATTGGCCAAAAAGGCGTTGAAGGGAAGTGAAGTAGGAGTTCATGCGAGTACCTCGAGGGGAATTTTTCATAATCTCTAACTCCTAATTCAGAGTGTTACCACTCGGAATATACAAACTCACTTGTCCCTGCAAAAAAGAAATAGTGCAACGCATGTACATATACTACATATTACACGATTTAGTTTATGCTTCATCTCTTAATCAAATAATTTTAATATTATTTGAAATCCATTAAAATGATTCATGCATCAATAGTTCAAAATACAAAACATTTGAACCGAAGTTTACCTGAATTCCCAAAAGAAAAACTTTAAGGAAAAATAAATTTATTTGTTTTTTCGTTTTGACGATTCCTAGTAATATTATCATTTAATATAAACAAAAAATTTACGTAATTAGACATAAGTCTAAATCTTAATTCTAACATTCATTCGACATATTTTAAAACATTTAAAACTATCGAAAGGATAAGTTAGAATTAAATCAACAAAACTATCGAAAAACTCGAAAGAGACATCAAACTTGAATTGTTTTGATTGGAGATGGTAAACTAAAATTAATTATATAGTCTAATCATTGAAAAATATGGATTAAAACTTTTGATACCATTGAAGGATTTCGTGCCCTATGTTTGTAATAATTTAAATTTTTATACATGCATATATGACCGTTTTCCAATTTTTTGATGATTTTATATACATTATCACGTATATTATTTTAATACAATGTAATCTACATATAAATTAAAATAAATTGATGGAGATCATACCTAAAGATTCTCTAATTTTTTTATGAAGATCCGTAGTTACGTTGCGACTGAATCATCTACTGATTCATCTTCAAGTGTTTCACAAAACTCTAAACAAGATTAAAGGGAAAATGAGTTAGCCAATCGATTTTTAATTCAAGGTTATAATCTAGATAATAACGCTTGGTTGACCTCTCCTGATGTATCTATTAGTAATGGAAGCATCCATGAGTTGTGTCCTTGGTCAGCTTATCGGCTAGAGAGGTTGATCCCCCACTGGGGAATTGGTGCGTTCACTTCCTTCGATTGGTATCTCGGGAAGCCAACCCGTCAATGACAGCTATGTCATTGAGGTGCTTGTTATCAGACATGGCTTGGAGTTGATTCTGCATCAGGCTTCTACTCGCATCTGGATTGAGTCGGACTCCCAGGTTGACTTTCATTGTTGTTGGAACTATGTGGTATGGTTCAGGAACTACTCCAATCGAATTATTTGGTCATACTCGTTAAGTTAGGAACAGTCTTGCCACTCCCTCAACTGTGCACACCTTGGGTGTTGCTATGAACACCGTATACTTCGAGAACCACAATCATTATTGTAAAGCTCCTGAGAATTTAAAAACTTGACTGATTCATTAATGATAATTTTCAGATTGAATGATGGAGAATAATGAGGAGAGAATTTATACATTAGTCGCCTCAAGAAAGAGATGAGACATATTTATAGGATTTCTCTAACTCACATCAAGTGCGAACCACTTACACATGGTCTCATGCTTATTTTATCACATCACCATCTTATAACTACTTTTAACCAACGTGGATTAAATCCATTCATTAATCAATAAAAATCTATTATTGGTATATGCAAAAATATGGGCAAACGATTTGACTATTTTTCACTATTTTTGAATTTACCAAATTTTGAATTAATATCCAACAAATTTTAAACTTTAATATTTTAACGAATACTAAATACGTATATTATAATGTTCCAGATCATATTATATCATATAATATATTATCGTATATAATGTTAAAACATTGTAACTCATAATCTATATACATCTCATACAAATTTATTTATTATTCTAATCATTTCATTTTCTAAACATTGATTTTATTATTTTATCATATGTCTATATTATTTCATACGTATAAAATTTAATACATCATATAAAATATAAAATCATATCTGTAAGAAGACAAATTATGAATCTCTAAGGAGCCGACGTGTGGAGATTTATTCGTGACTTCTTTCCAGAATATTTGGAGTGAATTGTGAGATATCGGGTTTGTGCAATGGGGTTTGTGTTACGGGAAAGTGAGATTTCGGGTCACAGAGAATTTCATCATCATCAGTCATATATAGGAGTACAACCCAAGAAAGCACGCAACGTATTATGCATCTTCCACTGTCGTATTCCAGGTAACAAAAATAGGTAACTAAAGACGTCATAGATTCAGTTATGCCATTACGACATTCATAGAATCATGATTAAATATAAAACAAATCATATGCCCTATCAATATGAGAAAAGCCATCTGGTTTCACCTCATGCAAAATTAGTTCAATAGCAGTTCACATCGCCAAGAGCAGAATCAAATCACTCCAGTACTAGATTAAAGCAGAGAAATTGACTCGGAAGGTTGTATCGGAGAAGACAATAATTAAATCTTTCAATTGTAATATTTTGTTATCAAGCGTCAGATAAGATGAGAAGGTAACAATTAACACTACCCTTTAATGCTGTAAAACCGAAAGCAAATATGATCAGTCCTAGCCTAGATTGAAAACAGATTCAATCGCTACTAGACTATGCCTACAGTAAAATTTGTTAGCAAGGCTTAAACCACATACAAAACTGATCCTGTAGGCGCCAGCAATGAAATGAACAATCCATGAAATTGGTGGCAAGCTGAGCAAAAAGTCTGGAAGAATAATAACCATCCAAAAATTGGGTGGCAAGCTGAGCAAAATTTGAAGGTGTTCTAATTTCTTGCACAATAAACAAAAATAGGGAAAAACCAGCATCGGATAAGATGAGAACGTAGCTGCTTGTGTTCGAAAGACACCACCACTAGCACAACTCATCGTTTTCCACCACCACCTCCAAGCTTAGGGCCCTTAGCAGGCTTGGTTGCCATTTTTGAGTGGGGCTTCTGAATTTTGGTCATCAACTCTGCTTTCTTAGCTTTCTTCTCATCCTTAGTTTTTTTAATCCTCTCCTTTATTTCCCTACCATAAAACATGAAGCAGAAACGTAAGGACAATAATAAACTAACAATGGCAAGATTTTGGAGACGAGAAATAAGCTATCAGTGCTAGATACATCCAGCACTACTGAAATCATATAACCCAGAACTCCACAAGGCTTCCAAATGATCTTATAACTGAAGCAAACAAAAACATTGAACATATGCAGACTACCAAACAACCATCTAGGTTTGCACCAGAAGGGAACACTGAGTTATTAGGAAATGTGAACAGGTTATTATTTATTTGGTATCATCAAACTGAACGGCTTATGGAGTGGAGTCAATACTCTTAAGCTATGAAATGCCATATGATTCTAAGTACATTTTATCCTTTCCAAAAGAATTTGAGAACATGCTAACGAGATACAGAAAATCATACCGCAAGGCAGCCTCCCAGCAGCATCTCTAACTTCAGCCTTTTCTGTTCTCCTTTTCTGAATGACCTCAAGCGTAGCACCAACAATTGACCTTGAGAATGGCTTCTTTGTTGCACGTCGCCTCTTCCTAACAGCTTCAGCATTAAGGTCCTGGCGAAGTACAAAAAAAATATCAGGATAGGTAATACAAGACAATTTAAGGAATCCCACAGGATACAAAAGGTAGGTCTTAAAATTAAGGACATCGATTAAAAACATTGAAGTGACAATGACCAAAAAATGAAAGGAAATGTAAAAGGCAAACCGAATCATTCAGGACACTGAGAAACCACAAGGCGATGCAATACATAACAGGCTTGATGCAATAAACATATAGCTATCTAAGTACTTGCCAAAAGGCGAGCTTTTAGAATCTTGGCAAGATTCATAGCAATGCTTCACTAACAAACAATATCTACTCTTTGTTCAAAGCATTCATCAAATGTCTCAAAAATATATTCATCCTCAGCATAAGAGACAATTTTCATAGTGTTAAAAGATAAATTGTGAAAACTAAGAACCTCATGAGTATGCATCATCAATGAGTCCATAAAAATTTTGTATTACATGTGCATGCAGAGTAAAAAGAATAGACAAGCAAACATACTTTCTTGTGTTGCTTTCTGTACACAGCTGTCCAGTTGAGCTTTGCTGGCCTCAAACGGTTGTGGAAGTACCGCTTGCATTTTGAGTTGGAGAATAGGAACACCTGGCATAAAATTGCAAATTGATGGAAAATTTAGCCCAGAGATTGCTGAGTGAGAGAGAACATCTTGATTCAAAAAATATTTACCTGAGAGTCAGCTCGGATGAATCTGATTCCCTTGCCAGGGTATATCTTTGCACCACTGAAACGGCAAAGCTCGGTCCTGCAAATTAAGAACAAAATCATAAACAAACATATCACCCTATATTTAAACAATATGACCGAAACCTAATCGGAAGAAAGTTTTCCATGAAACACAGAGAGCATAAAAAAACAAAAACCCATGAGTGGGGAATATTATAAACACTTGAAAATGAAAGATCTATAAAGAGTAAAAAACATATGGTGGGGAATATTATAAACCCTTCAAAATGATGTAAAATGTAAGCAAGAAAAACCAATGAATTGATTTATACAAGAGCATTAGCAGGGAACATACTTGAGAACCATGACTTCCTCGCAGGTGTCTTCCTCCTAACCTCCTTACCTGCCCAAACAATAGTATTACCACGTAACCAATAAATAACACATTGAAGCTGGCATTTTAAAGGCACAATTTGCCTTTCAGAGAAAAAAATCAAGGAAGCAAGCATAAACCCAAATTACTAGCTTTATAAACAATAAAGTGATAAACAACCAAATTAAGATAACAAACGGAAGGGCTCGGTGTTAAACAAAAGACAGAGCGCAATGCCAACAAATACAAGTTGTTAGTAATTATGGGCAGCTATTAAAAGTTAGTAATTTCGGGTCATAACAGGCAACAAGATAACATAAGCTAGAGCTGCAAAGCGTCTGAACAATCAAGATGGTTCTAAGCCTCAGTACTCATGCAAATGTCAAACGATTCACCATTAGAACGCCGACGAATATGTAAATCCATTATATAGCTGCAAATCTAGATGCAATTTAGCAATTTTACGGTACGAGAAAAACTAAACGAAATTTTTTCACAGATAGACTAGGAATTACAACATCCATATGATACCATACAAATAACCAACTTATAATTTTATTAACCGATTCATGAAAATATCACTACTCAATGTCTTAGGATTTGTTCTTTTTTATCGGTTTAGGATCTGAAAACTTCCAAAACAACCCTAAACTGCCAGTACATAATCAGTTTGTTTATGTTAAGACATCAGATGTTTCGCAAATAGTAAATAGTAATCTAAGTTGCGAATAACAAATCCCCTTTTGTTTAGTTATTAACTAACAAGAACGGAAAGAAGAAACAGAAATAATGTGAGGTCGTTACAGGCAGCGAAACGATGGAAACGTTAGCTGCAAAGCGGGTACCGACGTTTACTTTCGCACGTAGAGATTAGGCAACGGAACAATCCAAATGGTTCCAAGCCTCAGTACTAGTGCAGATCCTCAAATGGAGGGGAGAAGACGACGACTCACCTTTATGTATTTTCTTCTTCTTCTCCTCCTCCTGGAAGGAGGAATGGAAGAGAGGTGCGGCGTTTGGGGTTTTATATGTTGATGGGCCTCGAAAGGAGATAGGAAGGATTTGTTTTGGTATCCACCGTTTGATCTGGGATCCAACGGTTGCGGTTTGATGTGGTAAGGGTTTTCTTTTAGGGTTGAACGAACGAAAGCCTTCTGAAGTGGGCGTCAAGATTTGAGTATTTACGTCCACAACCTCTTTTTCATTACCTAATCGAACGCATTGTTTCCATATGGTTTTATGACTTTATTCTTGGTTTCACGTGATTTTACAAATATTACAAAATATATCCCAAAGTTTGGACAATTTAGGTACAGATCAAACATAAATTGGACATATTCCAAAATATTCATGTATCTTAAGTTTGACAAATTAGGTACCAATTTTTTAAATTGACAATATGAATCCACAAAACTAGAAAAATATTTCAACCAAACTTTAATTGGTAAAGCACGGAAGAAATCCAATAATTAGGTTGAACACAACTTAGACCCTCAAAATATATAAGTCATACAAGCTGGATCTTATGTTCTTTCTCGTATTCCACTTAAGGGGTTCTAATTTTCTAAACCAAATGTATTTTATATTAAGAAACTTCATATTTAACAAATCACATATAAACATATAATGCTCCAATAAGAGTATAAATTGTCACGATATGACCCCATTCCATTGGAATAAACACATGAAACCTTCTATGAAGCATACCGCAGAAATGCATGTCAGTCCAATAAGAAAAAACGTTGTCTTGAAACGAATACTCCTTTAAATAAATCATCAAATATTGCACGAAACTTACCACATATAAGCATATATTGCTCCAGTAAAAAGATGAATTGTCACGATATAATGGTCTCTTTTTTATTTAATAAAAAGGTTGTAGCTCGAATAATGCGTTCGTTTTTTAATGCCGTCAAGTTCATTCGGGTATCAGTCAGGTCACGAGCGTTCTCTTTTTCCACGTCAACTTTATCTTCTCAAGTTACTTTCTTTTTTTTACATTATTCACATCTTAACCACAACTCACAACAATATATCTCTCTCCTCCACATCATTTCGGGGTTCGTCTTGGAAAAAAATAAAATAAAAATCAAAACAATTATAAAACGTATTTTCAAAAAAATCAAAACGAAAAAAAAACGAAAAAAAATAATATTTTAATCCAACGACCCGGTCATCTCCCCGTCAAGGGGGAGATGGCCCCGGTTAGTGGTGGCCTCATGATAAGTAGGAAGAAAACCAATTTCTATTCAAAGTCAAAGGGAAAGTACTCCTAGTGTCAATGGTCCAACCATCACTAGATGTGTTCAAAACATATAGTATAAAAAACCAAATGTACTATATAAAGAAACTTCAGATTTAGCATATGACTTATAAATATATAACGCGCTGATAAGAGTATAAATTGTTATGATATGATCACCCTCCATTGGAATAAACTCTACTACAAAATCTACATTTCCTGACAGAATTTTCGTCGGCAGTCGGGCCGACGGTATGAATGTGGGGGTAAATGCCCAAAAACTCTTCCAAACCACATAACCTTCTCTTACACCCAAACACTCATCCCACCCCACCTCCACCCACAATCTCGAACCCTCCTCGACCACAAGCTCCTCTCCGCCCCCTCCCTCACCTCAAACTCAATGACCCTAATCCTCAAACCTCATGACACCTCACCCCTCTCCTCGGGACCCTCGCCACCGCCACCCTCTCTTTTGGACCCTGAGTCGCTGCCTTCCAGACTCCGCCACTCCTTGAAAGACTCCATCTTAGGCATGCTCACACCCTCTACCCCGATAACCGGACATCCTCCACCCCATCAACCAGCACACTCGATGATTGGACCCCCTAAACCGGATGAGCAGACTTCGAAATCGTGCAATACTTTGAGGTCTTTTTGGTTTGGTTTCGATTTTGATGTGGTATGTGTGAATTTTGTTGTGGTATTCGATTTTGATCCCTTGTGTTTATTTTTTGTTGTTTTATGGAGAATATCTGATATAATTGATTTTAATTCGAATCCACCCACAATAATTGTGCATTTGTATCTAATCCGTGTATACATGGCTTTGATCTTGTGGCAGCCCTAATCTTTCTTTGCATCATTGTGATGACGACATAACCTCGATCTTCATCACTTTCAAGGCTTGTCACACCTGTCGGATTTCCTTTCTTATTTACATGCTCACGAAGGAGAAGACTTGCGTTGTTATGCTTCTGGACCTTTGGGCCTTTTTTGGGGTTAGGTCCATTGTTTGGATGGGAATGTAGATCATAAAGAGTGTGATTTTGTTGTGGGACTATTTTTAGTTTGATTTGGTGATGTGTGATTTGTTTGTATCCTTTGACTTGATTTGTTCTATGCTAGACTTTTTAGGTAGATAAGGGGTTACATTGCAGAAAGGAGAAATTGAAAGGTAGAGTATGGAAGAGGAATAGGTTTAGAAGTTTTTGGAAGATGCATTCTTGTCTCGGTTACTTAATTCTTTAGCACTATTCTGTGTAGGTTTCGATTCGAACATGCAACTACATATGCAATTGATTTCTTCTTAATGATTTTTTTATTCTTCGATGGTTTTATTCTTGTGAGTTCTATGCAATTTAATATAGATCAAGCACATGAATGCAAATTGATGACTTTGAAGACTCAAAATCGTATGTTCAGAAGTTAGCTTTTCCAACTTTCATGTCTTCATAGCAGTTAGTAATGTGTTAAAGAGTTAACAACATTCTGAAATCATTTCCTTTGCAACAAAAGACGTAATTTAAAAAAGAGAATAGCTTATTCCTCATTCCTTGTGTAGCAACAAACAAACCGGAGTTGCAATGTCAAGATAATTGATGATTCTACAAAGGAATAAGAATTACTTCTTATTTAAACTAAGGACACACTGGTGAAATGAGCAGCCTGAAACCAACAAATCCGTTGAATGAAGGCACTACAGTTTCCATAAATGTTATTGGTAAGTATCTTTTTATGATTTTTAACAATTTCACCTTTTTTAGGAAAATACTCCCAAGGGTATATTCTTCACTACTTATGGAACCTCTCTTTGAAATGCCAGATAGGAAGATGGCAGAGCATTTGCCAAAAATGTTCCAAATTGAACCTGAAGTGCGTATCAATCCAGCAAAAACAAATCAGGATTTTAGGAAATCCCTGCAACTGATACCTAATCTTCGGGAAGCACATCAGTGGACTCAATTCATGTTCTATGTTGTAAGTATGTGTTATGGTTATACTCCTTTGCTATCACATGTTTTTGATGTTCATCTATGAATTTAATGTTTTCCAATTGAAATCCCCCATTTTTAGGGAGACAAAAGCTACATTCCGAAGGAATACCTTGCAAAATCTTGTTGTTGGTCCTCAATCTTCAGGATGAAAGAAGAGGAAGCTATGGAGTGCTTTTACATTATAGACACGAGTCCTAGAGATGAGGTACAACACATTAAAAAAATGGTCAATTTGGCTCACTTTGTTAAACAAGTTGCACTATAAAAATTCCATCTAATTAAAGTTTTATATTCTTTGAAAAAAGTTACAAGTAGGTTTTTTGGACAAAAACTTATTGTTTCAGTTACTTTGGTAAGTGTTGTTTCTTAAGTCTCTAATTTTGATGTGGTGCTAATAGGTATTATGCACTTTCTTATTTTTAGACTGGTGTTACTTTCTAATTGAGTCTTTAATTTACCCTTTGATGAAACGACAACTTGTTATAAAACGACAACTTGTTGCAAAGGGACGACTTTAGTTGTTAGGTTACTAAGATAGCTCGGTAAACTTTGATTATTTATGTGTGCTTTGAAATTTACTTTGATTTTAGGATGTGAAAATACGAAACCACATGTGAAAATTTCTGTAATATAAATAGTTGATGTCATTTCCGGATTAATTTTGTATAAATATTTGACAATCCTTGTTATTTCCTATTAGTGTCATATTGTAAAGTTTGTATAAGTTTTGTAGTTTTATTCTACTTGTTAGGGTGCGTTTGGATGGTTGAAAAGCGCAGTCATTTTTTGAGAAAACCCAGTTTTTCAATTTCTAGGCATCCAAACAAAATCTGTCAGACCCCGAATTCGTCAAAAAATTTGCCCAATTTTTCACATTTTACACTGCATTCCAAAAGCTGAGAAAGTGAGTTTTTCCAGTTTTTGGGTGGGACCCACGTAAAACGCTTGACATCGGACACTTTTTGCTAAACAAGTACATGTTTTGCCATCACTTTTTTACTGTTATACCCCACCCTGATTACATAATTTCATTCAAATGTCATTGTTACAAAATAATTCCCGTAGCCCAAAATGAGTTTTCCCTATTCTCCCCTGAAACATCAACTATCATCCTCTTAACGTCACAACAAAATCCCCCCATTTGTGTCATCCTTATCATCGTCGTTGTGATGACCCACCCACCAAATCATTGTCAGGAATAACGGTCGTCCAACGTTAGGTGCCTCCTCGACGTCTCCGTTCAACCATCATCGACATTGGGCCTCTTTCTTCCCTAGCCGACCACGTTGGAGCTCCGACATGATAGTTTCTTGGATGCTAGGTATTTGTTGCGATGTCTAGGTGCATGCAATTAGCAAGTAGATGTACATAATTTGTTTTTGGTTTTGATGGTTTATGTGGATATTAGTTGGAGGTTTCGATGGATTTATCAACTTAATTGTTTGGTATGACATTGGGGGTTGTTTGGCTAATGATTTTAACTAATGAAATAATATGAATTTCCAGCTTGAAGTGTACCTGAAATTGGGGATGTGTTTTGAATTTATGGAAATTTTGTCCAACCCAATAATTTGTTATTTTGCAAACTATGGAAACATATTTGTTTTGTCCAATAGTAGGCAACTCACATAAATGCAGATTGATAGATTTGTTTTGTTATTTCGAATACATTTTACCTTTATTTATTGGATATGAAGATGTAGTTTTGATTGCCAAAGCTCCAACTTTGATTATTTCTGAAAATTAGTTTGAGATTTTAGTTGTGCTGTAATTTGATTGTTAGTTTCTGAGCTTTTACTTAACTTGCAAAATTATGTTATATGTTACTAATGATGCCATAATTTATCTGGAAATTGTGAGTTCCTCAATTTAAATTTGGTTTATTTTTGCGGGACCACAATTTGTACTTCATGTAATATAATATATAAACATTGTTTCGTCGAAACCGTATCTAGGTCTACATAATGGATCCTCAAGTTTTCGCAGACATTTTGGACGAAGACGAGTTACCTCTAGTGATAGGTGTCATTGGTAGTGTGGAGGAGTATGTTGAAATGTACCTAAATAAGAATTTAGTACACACTGCACCAATGACCGGTAACGAAAAAACTTTGGACATGTTAAGGGGTCATTGGAGGGTGTGCTACGACATTTGTCGTATGCTCCTTTCAACCTTTCCAAACTTGTGTGGCATTTTAAAAAATCAAGGGTTATTGAGCCACACAAGAGGAGTTAATATTGAGGAACAAATTTCCATCTTTTTGTTTGCATTGGGACAAGCAGATGCCGATCACAAACTCCAAGATTGATTTCAACATTTCGGATAGACAATTAGTAGACATTTCAACAATATTCTTGATGCCCTAACAATATGCGCTTGTGATATCATTAAGCCAATAGACAACCTCAACGAAGTTCTATCCCTACTTCAAGGATTGTGTGAGCGCACTAAATGGTACGCATGTTGACGCAATCGTTCCAACAGAACACCAAAGTCGTTATCATTGCGGTCGAGATCCGAAACACATGAAACAAATGTTCTAGGTATTGTTTGTGATTTCAAGATGAGATTCATATTTATCAAGGCTAGTTGGGAGGGTAGCGCTCACAATAGTCGTATCCTCAACCATGCATTGTACGATCCAAACCAGAACTTCTAGTCACCCTAGGAGTTGTGAGAGTATTGTAAATATGGGCTTATAATGGACTATTAAATTAGTTAGACTAACTATTTTTTACACTTCTCAAAAAAATACTACCTAGTTGACGGTGGTTACACCAATCATAAGGGCTTCTTGGCCCCGTACAGGAACACATTATACCATTTATCTGCTTTTCGAGGCTCACAACTACGTGACAAAGAGGAATTGTTTAATGGAATGCACTCGTCGTTAATAAATGTAATCGAAAGAGCTTTCAGATTGCTAAAGAAGAGGTGGGCTATGTTGACAAAGATGGGACCATTCCCTTTAGAGTCGCAATCAAAATAGTTGTCATGGCCATGACATTACATAATTTCATCATTGATGGACGGAACGACGAGACACTTAAGGAGTATAGCGACCTCAATCTAATAGATCCAACAATCCTGATGGAGGTAGGCCTGTCAAAATCGGTCACGACACGATAACACAACACGATAATGTAGTGTATAGGTATAAGGACTTGTACGCGAATACACGATAAGCATACATGACACGATAGACAAACCCTTATAGTGTTAGGTTAGTGTATAGGGGTCTATACACGATATACGTTATAACATACACGATAAGGTATCGTTTATATTATCGTGTACACGATACACGAGTCACTGTTGGACACGTTAGGGTATGATACACGGTAGACACGATTGGCACGATATACGCATTTGAACTAGATCCGCATAACCCAAACCGACTAACCCGGACCCGAACCCGAACCCAATTACTAACCCAAACACGTTAGGAGACAGGAGTCCTCACTCCTCCTCACCCCTAACCCTAACTTATCCGGTGGTTCCACTACCCACCTAACTCCTCCTTTCACCGCCACTCCCCACCCAACCCCTTCGCTCCCCATCCAAGCCCCTCCTCTCACCGCCACTCCCCACCCAACCCCTCCTCTCGCCACCCGAGCCCTTCCTCTCGCTAAATTTGTTGAAGCACAACAAAGTCCTTAGCTAGAAGCAAGCTTCTTCCCATCTCCGCGTAATACATAGATTATTTGCGTAAGTACTCTTTCTTTAATTTTGGATTCATTTATTTGCTTTGGATTCATTTTTTTGTTTGTTTGTTCATGTAGTCCATTCTTCTTATGGTAATCATATAATGCGTAATTTCTGCAATTTGATTCTAATATTATTGTTGATAGTTGTTAGGTAAGGAAACTTCTAATATTCATGATATTACAGACCCTTAGTCAGATAAATTTGATAGATGCTAACATCTATTGGTAGATTTTAGATGATCATATTTATTAGATCAACCATGATGCAGAAATTAATACACACTTTGCCTTTTGATCCCAGATTTGTATCTCAGTTTCTACTACAGATGAAATTAATACACACCACTATTCTTGAGTTTAATTAATATTTGTTTCCATGGTCAAAACCAAGGGAGGTGTTTTTGCTATATTGATTAAGAAGATTTGTAGGCATTTGAATTCAACTTCATTGAGTTATTTTTCATGATTCCTCTCAATTCTGTAAAATTAGAATTTGGGATGTGATGGCTAGACTTAAGCTAACTAGTACATATGGCGTTCATTTCTGAGCTGATATATGGCTTTCATTACATTGCTTAAATTTCAAATGGTTGTATGGTTCAACTTGTAGGAACTGTTGGAACACCTATACCCACAAGGCCATCACTAGACGACCTTACAGAGGATATTGTAGGGCTCACAATAAATGAGAACTTAGTGCGAAATGAATCGATTTTATTACAAGGTTCAACTAGCACCTCAACTCCTATATCAAGATCCGAAGGTACTTTAGCCATTTTCAATTATTATTTTGAAATATGAAAATATACTAACATTGATGCTCATGTCTTGTTTATATTTTTAGATCCTTCATCAAGTAATGCAGGGAATACATAGAGGTTAGAGAATAACCTATGAAGCTACTTGCGGAATGGAAGACACGAAAAAACAAAGTTAGAAGTAGGATCGAGGAGTTGGATTTCGAGCCTTGGAAAATGAACTTGATGTCTTGAACTATTATGTTTTTTGCATGTATTATTAGACCATTATTTGTTGTGAAACTATTTATTTGAAGCTTTGAACTATAGCAAACTAGTATTATACTATAATGTTTTTGTATTTGTTTGGTTTATTTTGTATTTTCCAGAAATTCTACAGTTTCGTGTTTATCGTGTAATTGTGTTTATTATTGTATATAGGTACGACTGCAAACTTTGTCTCGACTCGTTAGCTTGGCTCGAACTCGACTCAAAAAATGCTCGACTCTAGTTTAACTTCAATATGAAGGATTTTGATGAAAAACAAAAAAATCTTCCAACTTGTTTCGGTAAACGAGTCACTCGAACTCGAAAAAATTGGGACTCGGCTCGAATTTTTTATTGCTCCATTTATAATTATTTTTTTATACTTGGTAATAACATAAGATTATACTTTTGGCTCAAAATTTGGCTCGACTCGACTCGTTTACACCCATATATATAGGTATTATCATGGTTATTCGTGTATACATGTATTTATCGTGTATTAGGTTCTTATTGTGTATGTAGGTACGTATCGTGTATGCAGGTTCTTATTGTGTTTGTAGGTACTTATCGTGTATACAGGTACTACTCGCGTCCATTCAGGTATTATCGTATATCATGTTACACGACCCCATAAGAATTCGTGTACAAATCGTGTTGTGTCCGTGTATACACAGCAATTACTATGTCGTGTCCGAGTTCGTGTACACGATTTCTTATCATGTCGGGTTCGTGTATACCCGATACATGTTAGCATCCGACCATATACGACACAGTAAGACACGTACATGACCTGATTGACATGCCTAGATGGAGGTGTAGTTGAAGGGCCTAGAACGTTGGATGAGACACCTATGTTGATTGTTAGAGACTGTATTCGTGATGCAATTGTGGAGGGTAGTGTTTGACTTGTAATTTATGGTAGTCAATAATGTATTAAATTATATGAAGTACATTGTTACAATTACTGCTTACTGATAGAATTAAGGGTGTGCAAAAACCAGTCTAGTCCGGTTTTTTGGACTGGGTTGGTCGGTCCGGACAGGAACCAACCCGTTCGGGTTCCAGTCCGGACCCAGTTGAAAATTTGGTCTCGGTCAGGGTTTTGTTTTTTTTAAAATTTTTGAGGTAAACATTCGGTCTTGGACCGGACCTGACTAAATCCAACTGGTCCAGTCTCCAGGCCAAGCCAATTCGACCGGTACGGACCCTGGAAGAAAATCTGGTCCGGTCCGGACCGGACGCACACCTAGAAAGAATCATGCTTAAATTCATTTTTTTGTTCAACTATTGTTATGCATTTATGGTTCCTTAAAATATTGTTATGTATTGTTCAACCATTATTTTTATGCTACATATCCACCTGTATAAGTTAATCAAGAATGATGAATTCCCGCACTTCACTTGAACATGCTGAAAAGTGTAGTCCCAAGGTATGATAGTGTCATATCAACTATCGTATGAGGAAGCACTTAGGTCAGCTAAATTGAGCTCACAATTTTTGAGTGTGAACGATTCACTAACCCTTGAAATAAGTCCAAGGATAGCACAAATCTTCTACCAAGGCGCTAAAGCAAAGAAGAGGTGTGCCAGTAAACAACAAGTTAGTAACATCACCACATTGACTGTTGTGAAATCCGAGAAGGCTAACTGGACAAAGAAAACACATGCCATATTCATTGTCTAGTGCTCTATGAGGTGCGGTAACAAACCTGATACTGTTTTGATTGCTGAGGCTAGACAAAATCTAGTGATCAACTTCCATCGAGAAGTTGAGGTATACTACAAGTGGGATCAACACACGACTCATTTGGAAAATACGAAGAGAGAGTCTGCAACTTGGAAATGGTTGCAACTACCGACAGGGAAGGGATGGGATGACGAGAGGTGCACTGTACAAATGGAAGATGAGTGGTGGAAACAAAAGGAAGTGGTAATGTTGTTATTTGTTAGTGGTACTTAATTTTTTCCCCTAATTTTTTGTTGGTTTTGATGGCTGATTTGTTGGTTGTCCATGTTCGCAGGCACACTTTGGTCTTAAAATTTTTAGACACGAACCAATCTAATGAGAGCATGAGTTTGATTTGATATTTGGTCGAGATGTTGCGGATGGGGAACTCCTACTCAATCCATATGAGAGCGGGGAAAAACTACTTGCAAAGTGAACTGCTTCCTCGCACTATAGCACAAAGAGTGTTTCCCATAGGGTAGACACGGCCAACTCTGGGGAAAAGGCTAGTGAGAGTGACACTCCATAGAGAGAGGAAGTCATATCCGTGGATGAAAGCAAACGTAGGGTAAGGATAGCTCCTTCAGCTCGTCTTCTAAGTGATGGTTTGTTGTCGGTGGCAAGTGTGCTGAAACAAAGGTCAGACCAAGTGACACTTTACAATGCAGAAGCATGTTTGGAGATGGCTAGAGCATGCGACATATGTCCAGGAACAACTGCGTGGATTGCAATAGCTAGGAAATTTGAGAGTTCGGCAAACGTGAGGTCTTCTACGTGCTTTTGGAAGTGAGTAGCTGCAGACTATGGTTGGCAGAGGAACTTTGGCATGTGCAACATCGTTAGACTATGGACTATTTGTTATGGTTACGAACTTTCACATTTGTAACATTGTTAGGAACGAATCATGTATTATTTATGGTTGGATCGTTATGTTTAACTACTTGGTTGTTGATTTATTTCAATATCGACGAGACTAACCCATTAGTGTTGTAGTGATCAAGTCATTTATTTCAATACATTTGCAGCAAGATGTATGATGTGCAGTGTTTGCTTTCACAGGTTGATTTGCCTGGCATCATCAGTTACTACCACAGTTAACATACTCGAAGAATTTTTGAAACGGTTAGAAGTTAGCAGTTATCAAACTGTTGTCCACCTTTTACCGAGCAAAATTGTTGGTAGTTTGAAACTGTTAGGAGTCAGCATATATGAACATGTTATCAAACTTTCACGAGTTAGCATTTAGGAAACTGATATCAAACTGTTACATTACTACAAATGAAACCAAAGAAATACCCAACTGTTAACAAGGTAAAACTTTGGCATAGTTCACAGTTACAACTGTTTGTCGACATGTTAACAAAATACAAAACAGATGTCGTTGTGTTTGTTTGTTTGTCGACATGTTATACCCAATTGTTTGTTTGTACCAAAAACATATACTAGGCAACCCCCTTCCTAAAAATACCCTTCATACTCGTCGTCATTTCCATAAGACTATCTGTTGTGGTAGTGCGTTGGGTCAAGCATGTCGTAGTCATCAGAGTCGTTGGTAGCTGAATCGATGTAGCTTAAATTGTCGTCTGTAAGCACACTGTTATCATCTGTGTTACCAAAATTGTTAAATGTCAAATACAATTACAAATTCAGTAAACAAATACACTTCACAAGCATTCTATTGTTGCTCCTACAACCAACTGAAACATAATGAAGAAGGAAACTGAGGCTGTTAACCAATCTAAATTTGATTACCGTTAAGTATTTACATTTGCATAACGTTTAAAACAAACAACAAGTAGTAAACCTGATACACTGGGCACCAAAATTTGACCCAAAAATCATTTCAATGCAACCACAAAAATTGTAATTCAAAATGTACATACAAGGCCAAAGAAACAACTAAGGATTCATACCTCAAATATTAGTTTTGCATACTAGGATTTTAACCCAACATGCCTAAATTAACCAACTTAAATATCAGAAAACAAAAGCTAACTAAACACAAAATTAGGAACTGAAGTTGTTTGTCAGTAATATACTTCAATTCCTACAATACTTACATGATACGTAAAATGAAAGAAGATATTAAGGGACGGAGTTGCAGGTTCCAACATTTGTGTCCATGACGTCTGGGTTCATTGGCATTCCAATCCTGATGTCAACCTGGGGTTGGGCAACAAGCTTCGCAGGGGGCAGGGGAGTCTCGACCGTGGTCACCATTCTGTAGTTGGCACATTCAACATCTTTGAAGGTGGTGGAGCAGTTTGGGGTTTGAGGGGTTCTTGGTTCTGCAAACACCAACATTAAATCGAAGATGATGTAAAACATACTACTAAAAGTTCACAGAAGTATTGATACATACAACAGTGATTAGGTAATTGATAACTAACCCTTAATCAAACTATTGTCAAATCCATTTATTCATTACTTGTCACTAACCACAATACGATACAAACATTCAATTGAACATGTAACATTAATGATTGGTGTGACCATAGATTCCTTTTCGTTTAACCTCCAAAACACCAACTTCAACATTTACACACACCTACCATCAAATATGTAATTAAAGATACAACAGTCAAGAAATCAACGCAAACTATTGATGTAAATTAAGGAAATAATGGAAAGTATCGACACATTACTTCATTTTTTACAACAGCAACCACATGTGCTTATTATTACAATAAATCAATGCAATTCATATAAAAGAACAGTTAAGGGGACAAGGTAATAATCTGGGATAATGTTATCGTCGTGTTACTTTGAAAAAAAGCCAAAAAGGAAAACACCAAGTTAAAACCTAGACAAATGGTTTTGTTTTCAGAAGAAAAAAAACTTACCAATTGCGTGTACACCATACTTTGGGTCCTCTGGCCCGACGGGGCAATAGTCTGCTGCCCTACCACCACCCCAAGTAGGGTGTCGAGCTTGTGGCTAATCTTTTGTAGAAGTTGGAAGGGATCCGGGAACGACCGAACCGCCTCGCACATGAAAAAAACCACATTTCTCCTGACCCTAGTACAGTAGGACATAAATGGATTTAGGGGTGGCCTCACTGGAGGTTAACAAATCCATGAAGAAACAGATGACCCCAAAAAAGATAAACAATCCGTTAAATGTTCTAGTAACACCATCTAAACCCTAAAATGTAACCTACCTTGACGTTGGGTGCCCTGCACTGCCACTGGACCTGCACAACGGATGCTATCGTCCCGACACACACTCTCTGTGTGATGTAGCCGCACATAAAAACTAGTGGGTTAATGGGCTGACTTTACTGGATGTTGTCGTTGATAAAAATCATGTTTCCAAATTTTTGTGTGAGGGTAGAGGGGGAAATAGAAGAACGAAGCGGGACAGATGGTGGTTTATATGGGTGTGATCTTTGGAGGGAAGGGGTATTTTGGACCTTTTCGTCAGATTTGACAACGAAAAAATGGAGGTGATTTTTGGAAGACAAACGGCAAAAACCCATAAAAACCGTGTCATGAACAATCACATTTTTTTTTCAAAAAATCAGTTCAAATTCGAGACATCCAAACGTACCTTCAGTCTTGATGAGCAAGTATGGCTTTTTTTCTATACAATATTATCTTTTTTTCTATAAAATATCCTATATTTTCCTTGACAGTATATATCCTATCTTTGGTCTAAGCGCTGCTTTGCCTTTGGTTTTGCTTCTATGGTATATTATGGATATGTATATTATTAGAAATACAATTTATGGATATGTATATTATTTACATGTGGATGTAGATTAATTTGCATTGTTGTATTTCATGTTAAGTTGGATATTGAATGCTATTTCTAGTGTTGGATGTATTTTAATTGCAAAAATCTTTATCTTTAGGTGAAGAAAAAAACTTCAGATTTAAAAAAAAAGATCCCCATTGCCGACGGAATTCTGCCAGCAAAAGTGGAGATTTTTGGTGCCGAACAAATGGTACCAAAAAATTGCAAAAACAGTGGCACCAGAAATTACCATTGCCAATGGTTATTCCATTGGCGATACTATTGCCGACACTCGTAAATGGAAAGAGATTAGTTTTGACAGAATTTCAATCGGCAATGGGTATTCCTGACGGAATTGGGTACTATTGCCGACAGATTTGTCTATCGGCAAATGCCCATTTTGTAGTAATGAAAACATCAAACCTTATATTAAACATACCATAGAATGCATATACCAGTCCAGTAAGAGGATATGTTGTCGTGAAATGAAGACCCTTTTAAAAAATTCACCAAACATTGCATGAAACTTACCACATATAAGCATATATTGCTCCGATAAAAAGATGAACTGTCACGATGTAATGGTCTCTTTTTTATTTTTTTAAAAGGTTGTATCTCTAATAAGGCGTTCGTTTTCAATTGGCGTTAAGCTCAATCGGATATCACTCATGATAAGTAAGAAAGCCAAATTCTATTCAAAGTCAAAGGGAAAGTGGATAGGGATCCCGTAAAAACGTCTTTCGAGCAATGGGTCAAACCAGGTCATTTCTCAAAAACAATAGCTAAAGGTCCTGATACTACTACGTGGATCTGGAACCTACATGCTGATGCTGATAATCATACTAGTGTTTTGGAAGAAATTTCTCGAAAAGTCTTTAGTGCTCGTTTCGGTCAACTTTCCATTATCTTTCTTTGGCTGAGTGGCACTCTTAGTGTCAGTGGTCCACAACCATCACTAGATGTGTTCAAAAAAATAGTATAAAAAACCACTATCTTTCTCTTCATGGCAGCGGTACTTTGGATTTCTCCACGCTTCCTAGAATGTTTTCTTCTTTCTCGTTTTGTGGCTTCGAATGCTTATTGGTCTTGTGAGCCTTCTCCTTGAAATAGACACAGAACATATTTTTCACCTTCCCACTTAGACCTAGATTTGTGTTTTGAAGATGACATGTTGATTTTTCTACGTCGCACCATGAAAGTCTCGTTGTTGCCACAGCTGGAACTAGAAAGTTATTTGTTTGTCATCTCCCGGGGATACAATGTAGATTAGACATTTACAAGCAAGATATGGTGGCATCGCTATGCATCCATTTAGCACAACAAAAATATCCTTTAGTGTGTGTTTTGATATATTACTTTAACGTGGAATTTTACTGGAAATTGGAATTTTCAAACTGCCATTATCAAATACCACGTTTGGTTAATAATGTGTAGGAGTTCACAAATTATTCGTGGTATTTTTAAATTTCAGTTGTATACAAAAATTGTCAAAACCAAATTTTATGTTGAGTGATGAAACTTTGAATGAGACACTTGTTTAGTTTGACCATGAATGAGACACTTAGACAAAGTTCTGTTTTTTTATTTTGTGTTTGTAGTGTCACTTGTCTATTTCAAAGTATCTACTAATGCTAATAACTATCTTAGGCTTTTGTCTTTAGTAACAAAACACTACATTCTTGTATAATAGCCTATCTTAGTAGGGAAGTTACACATACCCAACTCGTCCTGTTTAGATAACGGTTAACATTTTTTCTACCCATCCCCCAACCTATTGGTGCAATTAGAACGCTGCCCCACTTACAAACCTACAAGCAGCCCCATGGACATTGGGAAATTAGGTATATATTTACTATGTGTAATTTTGGCTTTAAACCAGTATAATTTAGATTTCGACCTCCCTAAATTTTAGATCTTGACATGTTGAATTTTAGAATTCGACACTCCTGCATTTTAAATCTTGACTTCTTTGATTTTGGTTTTAGACGTCCCTGGATTTCAAAACTTACTTAACATTTACTGTAATGTTATCAAAGATGTAAATTAAACTATCGATCAAAATATAAAAAATATCCAATCACAAGTACAACACACTCAATTAAAGATTTAAAAAATTAATCTCAAATCTCATAAAACCATCCAAATTGATAACCCAAAATGAGAAACCATAATCCCTTTGCCATCGGGTTCACCTTCCAAGCACACAAAGAGCACAATCAGCTATGCATACTTTCAAAAGTTGGCTTTGTAACCTAATAGAAGATAAGATGACTAAAAGTTCTTTGATCATATTGATCGAGAAAGACATGTTTGTTTTTCGAGGAGAACGACGTATTTGTTAGCATAAAATTAAAAGATATTTTACAACCTTATAAAAATTTGTCTACTCGAAAAAGACAATATCTTAGTTTAATATTTCTACTTTCTTGAAAGAAAAAATAGTTTTGACATTTTTATTCAATATGTTTTAGTTATACAAATTTCTAACTCCCGTTCTAAATTCTTGACACCATCCTTATCTACGATGCAATTCGAATAACATAATATGATACGCACAATAATGTACTGTGTGGCAACAACGTGCAGGAAGTTATTCAGAAAAATAGTAAGGAGAACTGTTTACAATAAAAAATAATAAGCATTTGATATTTCAACATTCCATAGAAACAAGGTAGAATATATTAAAGGGCCAATTTAGGAAAGAAAAATGTTACGTAAGGTCAATAACTGTACAAATTCTTTTAAATGCCAAAATTTTAATATATTTTGAATTTTACGCCCAACATACCCCCACCCCCATCATCACAATCTCACATGGCAAATAAACCCACCAAATCTTCTCTATTCCTACACCAAATCTCAAACATTCCAACCTACCGACAACCCCGCCCCTCTGACCACCGTTCATGCTCGTCATAAAACTTTCTCAAAAATCCTGTTGTGAAAATTCGCGTTTTAAAAAAAATTAAATTATTGAGTTCATATCGTGCACATATTGAGTGCATCAAACCCATCGAGTTTATAGTTCTCCACATCCAGTTTGTTTGGAGGGAAAACAACACAACTTGTTTGGTGAAAACGACCCAACTCCTTTGGTGCGTCTCAGCTTTGTTTTGTGGAAAAACAACCCAACCCGTTTGGAAGAACGACCCAACTCATTTGGTGCGTCCTACGCAGAACTGCTGCATCCCAGCTTTGTTTTGTGGAAAAACGACTAAGTTCATTTAGTAGAACGACCCAACTTGTTTGGGGAAAAAGACCCAGCTCGTTTTGTAGAACGTCTTCCACACCCTTTATGAGTCTATCGAGCACAACAATCACGTTCCTATCGAACTCATATCGAGTCCATCGAGCTTGTTTGGTGAGAACGACACATGTCATTAAGTTAAAACAAACTCAACAAACTGTTGTCGAGCTCACATGAAAAAAGGAATCGAGTCTATCGAGCACAACAATCGTGTTCCTATCGACCATCCATCGAGCTCATCGAGCTTCATTAAAAACACAAAAGATTGGCCTGAATTCAATCGATTCAATCCACTCCAAAAAATACTCTGTCTAATCCTATCAAGCTAACTTGTAAAAGTAATCGAGCCTATGGAGCACAACAATCGCGTTCCTATCGAACTCATATCGAGTCCATCAAGCTTGTTTGGTGAAAACGACTGAGGTCATTAAGTTAAAACAAACTCAACAAACTGTTGTCGAGCTCACATGAAAAAGGAATCGAGTCTATCGAGCACAACAATCACGTTCCTATCGAACATCCATTGAGCTTCATTAAAAACACAAAAGATTGGTCTGAATTCAATCGATTCAATTCACTCCACAAAATACTCTGTTTAATCCTATGGAGCTCACTTGCAAAAGTAATCGAACCTATCGAGCACAACAATAACGTTCCTATCGAACTCATATCGAGCCCATCGAGCTTCATAGGAATGGTGAAAACAAGGCAACTCGTTTAGTGAAAACGACCCAGCTCGTTTGGTGAAAATGACTCAGCTCGTTGGTGAAAACGACCCAGCTCGTTAGTGCAACAATCACATTCATATCGAACTCATATCGATCGAGCCCATCGAGTTTGTTTGGTGAAAACGACCTGGGTCGTTAAGTTAAAACAAACTCAACAAACTGTTGTCGAGCTCACATGAAAAATTAATTGAGTCTATCGAGCACAACAATTGCGATCCTATCGAACATCCTTCGAGCTCATGGAGCTTCATTAGAAAAACAGAAGATTGGTCTGAAAATGACCCAGGTTGTTTCGGAACACATCTCGTCCCGAGTTGAACAACTGTGTCCCGAGTTTGGTGAAAATGACTCAGATGGTTTGGGAAAACGACCCAGGTTGTTTGAGAAAATGACTCAGCTAGTTTGGTGGAAACGAACCAGCTCATTCGGTGAAAACAACAAAAAACATTTGGTCGACACCGACCGATGTCGTTTCGCTTGTTTGTTGAAAACAAGTCAGGTCTATTTTGTGTTGAAACCGAAAAAATATACCAAAATAAAACTTAGATAATGGAAATTGATTGTAATATCCTGGTGTATTAAGTACGATGGTTGAGTGAGGTTCTTGGATTTATGGGGGAAATATGTTTGGTGTGAGAGTTGTGAGAAATATGGATGTTGGGAAGAAGAATGATATGATTTGTAATTATGACAAAATAAACAAGGATAAATGTTATATTTGGTATTCTTTTTAAGGTCAGAAAAAGTCAATGACCCTCAAATAAATAGACTCCCGGTCAATGAACTTATAATATATTTTTGGTAGAAACAATGACCTGGAAGTGACAACCATATAAACTAATCGTTGATTCAACCAAATCCAACTCCAACACGAAGATGGCACATGATATATCAGTATATTTATGATAACCATTTGTATTTAATAAGAAGCATAATTATAATGACCATAAATATAACAAGAAAGGGGAAGTTATACGCAAAAAAGGGAAGGGGAAGTCTCATCAATAACAGAAAGCAAATTAGTTATTACAAGAATCTATTGTAGTACTACTGAAGACTTTTTAACAAATAGTTTATTCACCCAATCCAACTCCAATATGAAGATCGCACACGGTATATCAGTAGATATGTGTCCCAAAGATAGAAGTTTTAATGGATAATAAATTTATAATATGCCATACAACAAAAAAGAATAATGAGAACCTCTTCTCCTGTGAAATCAATATGTCACCTCAATGGAGACAACGTATAAATATATTTATAATTATTTACCATCTTCTTCTAGGTTTATAATCACATACATAACTATTTATACAATTTAAAAACTAATAACAAACATATATGGAAGGGGGCACCAGGATTCCAAGGGAAAGTCAAACCAATTCCCTTTGACTCCCACTTTTTATAATGTTTGTGCTGCATGCAAAGAAAAAGAAAAGATTTTCCCTTCGATTCCTAAGTAAAAATGATTTTTATCTATCTATTTTCTCACAACTCCTCTTAAGAAAATGAGAAAAAAATCTCGATCTTAGAACTCTAACTTATTTCCACTTCTCCAACAACGCCCCTCACCCTCTCCGACGACCTCCCCTCCGACGACCATTTCCGAAGACCCCTTTTCCGGTCATCTCTGGCTACCACATACCATCTTTTTTCCAGCTACCTCCGATGACACCCCCTCCAGCCACCCCTTTTCCGGTGGCACTCCCTCCAAACTTTGTGCACAAGAAGTAAGTGTTCGAAGGGGGTGTCAACGGAGGTGGCCGGAGAAGGCGTCACCAGAGGTGATTGGATGGGAGGTGGTCGAAGGGGGTGTTGTCGGAGGTTGTCTGAAAAAGCATGGTCCGAGGTGTCAGGAAAAGGTGTCGCCGGAGGTGGTTAGAAAAGTTGTCGCAGGACGGTCCCATCCATCCGAGGGATAGGTTTCGTCCTTCTGCGGGACAGACTCGTCCCAAATTTAGCTAACATGCACAAACAACATAATTTGAAGTCCATCAGATTTCAGTTACAGACACAAACAACAGAATTTGGTCAAACATAATTTTAATTCCACGGAATTCTATTTTTCATTACTTTCCATTTGACTCTCAGAATCCACTTTGCACCTGCTTTTGTTCACAAACACCGATAAAGATCATATTGAGGAAAATTTGGTCAAATCGACCATTTCCATGTAACACGGAAATGAAAAAGAAATATGAGAGCATTCCTTTGGAATTTGTATCGAAAATCTAGTAGGAAATGGATTTAAGACAAGGAGAAAGTAAGAAACACAAAAGGAGAAGCTCCACATTTGAACACAGTATTACTTATCAATTGCAATATAAAATCTTACCGGTTTGCTTGCATGCTACTCCAAAACAACGAATTACTCAAACGCCACTCACAAAATCGATTTTGGTCGACACCACTTAGAAAAATCCTTATTTACTTGCATACTGCTCTCATGTCAACCATCCACCGTTAGATATATGTTATTTTATTTGAAAATTTGCAAAATCAACCCTAAACTATCTACAAGTTACTAGTTTATATCTTTGTTTGGTTGTAAATTTGTTAAATTTACTCTCTCTCTCGCTCTACAATCACATTCTTTCTCTTCTTACCCTCTGTCTTTCTTCGTCTTGACCAAAATATTCAGTTTTGGAGAAAAAATTAGTTGTATACATAATTAGTAAAATACGACTAAACTAATTTCAACTATTAATCGTGTGAAAAATTTAGTCCAATTGTAAATCATTTTTAAGTTTCAACGTGTAAAATCTGATGAATTTCTTGTTTAAATTACATTAAAATTTGCTTAGATTTCAGTTGTTGGATTTTTTTCGTGATTAATATTGAATTTTTAGTATTGTATTTGGAGGAATTAAGCACTTGATGGTCTAAATTTCAAATAGATTTAATATAGGAATCAATCACCATTGTATAATCGTATGAGTATAATTTCCTCACAATAATCATATGTTGCAAACAATAGCTGAAATATGAAGTTAGATTTTAGAATGTAAATGAGAGTATTGATATTATGATGGCAAAATCATTTCTGAATTTCGTGAATTCCATTTTTACAACTTTGAACTTAGTAATTAAGTCTGAAATTATTGCAGTAGTTTTCTACTAACTAAGCATGTACACAATTTAATTTTTCCCGAAAAACAAATATTTTGATCAAGAAAAGAGAAAGAAGAGTGTAAGAAGAGAAATGATGTAATTGTAGAGAGAGAGAGAGTAAATTTTGCTAAATTTACAACGAAATAAAAGATAACTAGTAATTTTTTAGTTCATGATAGATTTTGCAAAATTTCAAATAAATTACTTAACAGTGTTAACTGTATGTTAAAACACCAACGGGGGCTAGCTTAGTTTGATATCTCTTGTCTAGTTAAGACCAAAGATCGAATCTCAATAGTCTTATTCTCGTGTTCGGGATTTAAAATAAGATGGGGTATAGTAGAAAATGTAAATAAAAAATTGTATGTTAAAACAAGTCATATTTCTGTGATTAAAACTTGTTTTTAAATGGATATACAACTTAACAAAGTATAGATATCACAACATCATTGTCTGTGACAGTAAGTGTGTAAATAAACTAAAATCTTTAATAGAAACTTAATAATCTCTTCAAGAGACTTTACTCTCTCTTTGTGAAGTTGTTGTGAAGTTGTAGAGTTGACATTGAGTTTTAGACTTTCTCAAACTTTAACATGTATAAAAAGCAAGATTTGGAAGCTAATGAGCCAACAAAATAGACATGAAGAAATCACCTTTTCTTATCCTTCATACCATGTTGTTCCTCTTCTTATTGTTGGTCCTCTTAGCGAGTAGTGATTCCAACATCACATCCCTTTCCCTGTGGGCGTGGTTCTTGATGAAGGAAGCTTAGTTGGGAAGACAGGAAATACAAGCATTGCAATTGCCATAAAAGACATTTACTCTCAACATAGAAACTACACCACACGACTCGTTCTTCATTATAGAAATTCAAGCGGCCACACTGTTGGTGCTGTTTGGGCAGGTATTGCAGTTATTTCAAATTATAATTGTAGGATTCTAGCCAAATCTTAATCCTAATTTGTGTCTTAATCATGTTTTAGGTGGTGATTAGGAGGATATGAGATGGATGGCTTAGATTGAAGGTGGTTTGGATGAGGGGTGGAGATGGATTGGAGATGGATGGATGGTTGAGATTAGAGGAGGAGGAGATATTTATTGGATGAGCCCCCCCCCCCCCCCCCCCCCCTCTCTCACTCTCTCACGTCTCTCTCTCTCTCGCTCTCTCAGTTGCTCTCCCTCCATTTTGGTGATCGCCGGTGTGGAGCTCCGGCGAGGCAAGGGCTTGGGGGGTGTGGTTTCGCTTGTGGAGGTGATGTGTGTTCGATTTTCTCGTTTCTTTGGGTTCCCCTTTCTTGACCTAACTCGGGGTTGTGGTCGTGCATTGTGGAGGTTGCCGGAGGTAGTGTGGTGTTGTGGATCGTCGAGGAGGCGATTGATCGTCGTTTGGACGCGAGGTTCATAGACGGTTCGTGATTTGGGGAGACGTGCTCGTGGAGGCATCGTCGCGGTTCTTCAAAGGCTTCTTCAAGCCTTCCGGTATGTCAAGCTCACTCACTTAATTATCGTGAGTAGTTGGAAGTCGACGGTAGGCCTTTCGGCTCGTCGGGAGTAAATGTGCAGCAGATTTCACTGCCTGATCGGTCGACCGGTTGGTGCAAACGGTCGACCGTTCGTGAAGAAATTCGGGTTCTGCCTCAAATCGGTCGAACGATGCCTTTGGGGCGGTCGACCGATCAGGCATAGGAGGCAAGCCTGGTGAGTTTCGGTCGAACGGGTCCCCTTTACCGTTCGACCGTGTGCACTGTCTTAAGTCAGTTGGGAGCGTTGACCATCCAAACGGTCGACCGCTCGTTGACTTCGTCCGACCGTGAATTAAATGTGAATAGTGATCGGTTCGACCGAAGGTAGTTTCGGTCGACCGGACCTGTGTGCTGAGCGTGGGAAACGCTCTGGTGGAATTCGGTCGACCGAGGAGGGCTCGGCGTTCGACCGGATTCATGGTGCGAGTGAGGGATTATTCCCTGGTGGGATTCGGTCGACCGAGAGTGCTCGGGTGTTCGACCGAATTCGTTGTGGAGTTGTGGGATTTGTCCCTGGTGACTTTCGGTCGAAAGGGGCCCCTTTGCCGTTCGACCGATTGGTCGTTTTGTTCGGTGAACCTGGGAGTTGACCATCTAAAACGGTCGACCGTCCCTTGACTTTGGTTCGACCGAACGAGTCGGGTGGGTGGAATCGGTCGACCGATGGAGTGTCGGTCGATGTGATTGTGGGATCGTGTGGGTTATGGGTCCACTAATCACTATTAAGCCCTAATTAACTACTTGGTTGATCGATCAAAGAAATGCAGCGGAAATTAAAAACAAATCAAACACAAGTAGAAAGTAATGCAAACCACAAAGAGAAGACGCGTCGGTTTTACAGAGGTTCGGCCGCGCCTACGTCCTCTCTTGCAAGCCCCTCTCGAATCTCCGTTCGAGCCCCTCTTGCGTCTTCACTATGCCTCCCCGTTCCGGGCCGGGAGCAACGCCTTTTACAAGTCTTCAAGCTTGCGAACAACCCTCGCCGAGCTTGGCACCACCTCTCACAATCCGAGAGGAACACTTCGGGCTTTCACCGAAATCCTTGCTTCTTGTCTTGGGCTTTCACCAAGACCCTTGCTCTCTTTACAACAAATGTAACCTTGAGTGGGATTCACTCTTCTAGTATTGAGCACAACAATTGCTAGATGATTGTATGATGGAGGATGTGGAAATTAGGCTTTGGAATCACTAATTGGGAGCTTTGAGGTTGTGGAAAATCTCACTATAAGTTTGACACTTTGGAGTTGTGAAATCTTCTGGAAAACTAAGTGTGAACCTCTATTTATAAGCTCCTAAAGATTTCTAGCCGTTTGGACAAGATTTGATTGGGTTTTGTGCAAGATACACAAAACAGAAAATCGGGTTCAGAAATCTGTCCAGAAACGGTCGACCGAAAGGTGTATCGGTCGACCGAACCCTTGAGTCTGTTGATGGATCGGTTGACCGAACATAGGTACTGGTCGACCGAATCACTTAAGTTCTATAGGTCAACGGTCGACCGAACAGGTACCGGTCGACCGAACTACTGGGTTCGGTAGAGAGAAATCTTGATCGGTTGGACAAACTTGTGTCGACCGATAGCAGGGGGTTTTTCACGAATTAAACGGTCGACCGAAAGATGTATTTTGTTCGACCGGTTCTAATGTATATGGGGGTGAATATTGAGAAAAATGTGTATACGACCGTTGTATAATACGACAAATAAAACGGTAATATTTTTACCAGAAATGGCAAACGAAACGGTCGACCGAAGGTCTACCGGTCGACCGAACAGGTCTGGGTAATCGGTTGATAGAAATGTGATCGGTTGAACGGATTGGTCTGGTATAACAAATATTGTGTATAACCGGTCGACCGAAAGGTAAACGGTCGACCGAACTCAGGTAGACTGGCGACCAATGTTTTAAGTGTTTAGGTGATCTAATGGAGTCCAAATTATATGATATTTTGTGTGTGACTCCTACAAGGAACCTAGTGTGTGAATGCATGTATATTAGCTTATGTTATGCTCAATTCACATAAGTTCCTAATACTCAAAGAAAGGTAAAATTACATGTCTTCAATCCTAGCTTGATTACATGTCTTGACTTGATTTTTCTTCTTTCTTGAGTCTTGATCACCTGTAGATGTTAGCACAATACAACATGTATACTATTATACTACATGTGCTAATCTACATGTCCTAATTAAGATTAGGTTTAATTACATCATCAAAATACGGATTAAGGCCAAAAAGCCAACAATCTCCCCCTTTTTGATGATGGCAACCTATATCTTAAATCAACCTAATACTTGAAATTTGTATATGTTAACTATGCATATAAATGCTCCCCCTATGGATGTGCATAGTTTTTGATCAATTTTATGCCAAATTCCAAGTTACCCCCTTAATTATCTCTCCCCCTTTGACATCCATCAAAAATAATAATTATTTAAGACTTTAAGCATAGAATTTGGATGTCTTGTAATGAAGTTGCTCCCCCTAAATTTTGCACTTCATTACTCTAATAAAAGATATAACATTTAAGCTCCCCCTATCAATAAGGCTAAATGGAAACAATGAGTATGATTCAAGTTAAGTTCATTTAAGTTTCAACTTAAGCCTTATTCTAACATCCATTTAAAATTTGACATTTAGAATCAATGGATGTGATAAATGATTTGCAATGAATAGGGTTAAATGATTTTCAATGAATTGAACTTTTCTAAAGATATGACAATTAAGCATATTAATTAGACTAGAGCTAAATTTTCAGAAATTTCTAGGATAGAAATTTATACCAAACTTGAATCTTGATTAGCTCCAATCTCATTTGGTGATGCAACCGGATTCGAATTCGACGCTTTGGCTCACCCGGTCACCACCAATCTCTTCCTCAAGCTCCTACAAGTGTAGATTTTGGTACCCATTTTTGCTTGGGTCCATTAAGTTTAGCTTTTGGTACCCAAATCCAAGTTGATTTTGGTACCTCTACACTTACTTTCTTTTTCATGGCAACATTATGTTTAACAATAATTTGAATAGGAAAGTTTTTAACATAAAAATTGCTTTTATTGCCATGTGTGAACTTATGCAATTTATTTGACAAATTTTCATTTAAGACATTAAGTTCACTGTTTTTAGTTGCTAGAGATTCGTTTAAGCAATTTAGATTTTTAATCATAGAATTATGCTTTTCATTCATGTTAAGCATGTGAATCTCTAAATTTGCAACTTTTTCATTCATGCAATTTGAGTCATTTAAAGTTTGCTTGCTTTCAAGATATGATTTATCTAGTTTCTTTAGCAAGTCAATTTTGTCATTTTCAAGCATATGACTTTCAATTGCATTAGATGAGTTAGATTTAACATTTAAGCACTCATTCTTCAAGCATGCATTTTCTAAAGCGAGAGCATCAATTTTAGCAAGCAAATTCGTTTTATCATCTAAGATAGATGCATTTTGACATTTAAGATCATGGATTTGCTCATTTGCTAATTGATTAATCTTGTGAAGTTCTTTATATTTTTCAAATAATCTTTGAAATGCATTTTGTAGTTCATTAAAATCATGGGCATTATCTTTTGAACTACTACTTGAAGAAGAGCTAGAGGATACCTCATCTTCACTTTCTCTATCGGATGAGCTTAATGATGATGAAGATGTTGAGTTAATCTCCATTTTCTTTGCTTGAGCTACATCCTTAGGATTTGCTTCTCCCTTCTTCCCGGTTGGTGAATCTCCTTCACCAAAATTCTTTTCTAATGTTTGCCATATTGAATAAGCACTATCACATGAGCAAACAACATTAAAAAGTTCATCTCCTAATGCACAAAATATGACATTCATAGCCTTAGCATTTAGGGATGCATTTTTCTCATCTTCTAAACTCCATTTACTAATATGATATCTAGGTGATTCATATGGAGTTTGAATCATAAACCACAAGTTTGCATTCATGGATTTAATAAATGAAGACATTTTAAATTTCCATGAGCTAAAGTTATTTCCATCAAAATATGGTGGTTTAAATGATTCATTTGGTGTGGATGCATTAAGAGCCATGTTAATTTATCGATTAAGAACAAAATTAACGAACAAGGCTCTGATACCAAATGTGGGATCGTGTGGGTTATGGGTCCACTAATCACTATTAAGCCCTAATTAACTACTTGGTTGATCGATCAAAGAAATGCAGCGGAAATTAAAAACAAATCAAACACAAGTAGAAAGTAATGCAAACCACAAAGAGAAGACGCGTCGGTTTTACAGAGGTTCGGCCGCGCCTACGTCCTCTCTTGCAAGCCCCTCTCGAATCTCCGTTCGAGCCCCTCTTGCGTCTTCACTATGCCTCCCCGTTCCGGGCCGGGAGCAACGCCTTTTACAAGTCTTCAAGCTTGCGAACAACCCTCGCCGAGCTTGGCACCACCTCTCACAATCCGAGAGGAACACTTCGGGCTTTCACCGAAATCCTTGCTTCTTGTCTTGGGCTTTCACCAAGACCCTTGCTCTCTTTACAACAAATGTAACCTTGAGTGGGATTCACTCTTCTAGTATTGAGCACAACAATTGCTAGATGATTGTATGATGGAGGATGTGGAAATTAGGCTTTGGAATCACTAATTGGGAGCTTTGAGGTTGTGGAAAATCTCACTATAAGTTTGACACTTTGGAGTTGTGAAATCTTCTGGAAAACTAAGTGTGAACCTCTATTTATAAGCTCCTAAAGATTTCTAGCCGTTTGGACAAGATTTGATTGGGTTTTGTGCAAGATACACAAAACAGAAAATCGGGTTCAGAAATCTGTCCAGAAACGGTCGACCGAAAGGTGTATCGGTCGACCGAACCCTTGAGTCTGTTGATGGATCGGTTGACCGAACATAGGTACTGGTCGACCGAATCACTTAAGTTCTATAGGTCAACGGTCGACCGAACAGGTACCGGTCGACCGAACTACTGGGTTCGGTAGAGAGAAATCTTGATCGGTTGGACAAACTTGTGTCGACCGATAGCAGGGGGTTTTTCACGAATTAAACGGTCGACCGAAAGATGTATTTTGTTCGACCGGTTCTAATGTATATGGGGGTGAATATTGAGAAAAATGTGTATACGACCGTTGTATAATACGACAAATAAAACGGTAATATTTTTACCAGAAATGGCAAACGAAACGGTCGACCGAAGGTCTACCGGTCGACCGAACAGGTCTGGGTAATCGGTTGATAGAAATGTGATCGGTTGAACGGATTGGTCTGGTATAACAAATATTGTGTATAACCGGTCGACCGAAAGGTAAACGGTCGACCGAACTCAGGTAGACTGGCGACCAATGTTTTAAGTGTTTAGGTGATCTAATGGAGTCCAAATTATATGATATTTTGTGTGTGACTCCTACAAGGAACCTAGTGTGTGAATGCATGTATATTAGCTTATGTTATGCTCAATTCACATAAGTTCCTAATACTCAAAGAAAGGTAAAATTACATGTCTTCAATCCTAGCTTGATTACATGTCTTGACTTGATTTTTCTTCTTTCTTGAGTCTTGATCACCTGTAGATGTTAGCACAATACAACATGTATACTATTATACTACATGTGCTAATCTACATGTCCTAATTAAGATTAGGTTTAATTACATCATCAAAATACGGATTAAGGCCAAAAAGCCAACAGTGATTGCCCTGTATTTTGCTTGATTCGATCGACCGAGACTTTTGGTTCGGTCGACCGTTTGTGTCCCGTTTTGCACTATGGAGGTGCTGTTGTCGTGGTCGTCCGTGTGGGGCGAGTTGTGGTGCCGATGTTCTTCCGGCAAGTGTGCTAGGTGCACGAAGGTCGCGGTGGTTGGTGGAGATTAGACCTGGAGCCCCGTAACCGTGTGTGAGCTTGGGATTGGCTGAAATAGGCCTGAGGCCCAACTTATAATTGTGGTGTTGCGGCGGTTGGTTGAAAGAGACTTGGAGCCCCGTGACTGTGTGAGAGCTGCGGTTGGTTGAAAATAGACCTGGAGCTCAGCTAGTCTGTGCGGGGTTGGTTGTAAAAGACCTGGAGCTCCGTAGTACGTTCAGGTTGGCTGAAAAAGGCCTGGAGCCTGAGCAGGGACCGCGTGTAGGGGTTGGCTAAAAGAGACTTGGGGCCCTTGGTCGTGTTGTGGTAGCTGCGGTTGGTTGAAAAAGACCTAGAGCCCAGCTTGGCGGCGAGTGTGTGGTACGGTGGTTCGTTGAGATTAGACCTGGAGCCCCGTGACCGTGGTGTGTCCTGTGGTTGGGTGAAAGAGCCCTGGAGCCCAGCCGTTTGTTTGAGATGCTTTTCTTGTTTAGTAGAATTGCATGCTAGGGCGTCTTTCAGTTCATGTATTTAGAGTTTGGCATACGGGGTTTCCTTCTGGAAACTCAGGCATTGTTGCATGTTTACTTTCAGGCCGTGAGCGGCGATAGGGGGTGGTGACCGAGGAGAGGAGCGCCGCTACCGGATCCAGCTTTCTCTCAGTTGAGGTCGAGTGATTACTGCTTCCATTTGTATAGTCTTTTGATGTAATCACAACTTTTGAAATACTCTGATGTCGTATATATATTATATATGTTGGTGCACCTGTGTTCAGTGTTTGCGTAATATCCTCTGTTGATTGTGTTATTAAAATTTTAAATTTTCCGCTGCTTTGAGGATGTTACAACTTGGTATCAGAGCGGTCGGTTCCAGTGTCCTGATCCGAAGAAACCACCCTTAGAGTTTTAGAGTCTGCATTAGTTCATGCATTCATGATTTTGATGTGTGCTGTTTCTTTGTGTGTAGATGCCTCCGAGACGCGTGAGACCTCCCCTACGGGACCGTGACACCAGTGGGGATACTGGGAGTACGGACTGGGCTGAGGAGCGGTGGATGCTCTATGACACGGTGGGGCGACTGGGAGCGATGTTGGATCGCCAGTCAGGCAGAGGAGAGCCAGCAGCGGCAGGAGCGATGCTCGACCGCTTTATGAGACAACACCCACCTACCTTTGATGGTAGAGGAGAGTCTGAGGCTGTGGAGGACTGGGTCCTGAAGATTCAGGAGATCCTTCGGGCGATTGAGTGCCTGCCTGAGAGGCAGGCTTGGCAGTGTATGTGTTGGGCGGAGACGCGTCAAACTGGTGGAGGACCACATCTGCAGTGGTGTTTGAGGGCAGGACTGAGGTCAGCTGGGAGGAATTCCTACGAGAGTTCAATGAGCAGTATTTCCCTGAGCATGTCAGAGATAGGAGGCGAGAGGAGTTTATGACTCTCGAGCAGGGAGAGGCGACCCTGGCTGAGTATACCCGGAGGTTCAACGCGCTGGAGCGTTACTGTCCGGAGATTTGCGTGATGCCGCTGCAGAGGGCGAGGAAGTTCATACGGGGGCTGAGGAAGCACCTCCGCACTCAGGTGACATACAATATGCCACATACGCTTGCCGATGCCCTGCAGTTTGCGACGATCATCGATCAGGATTACCAACAGAATTATGTTGAGGCTAGGAGAGCACCGGGGAAGGTCAGTGGACGTCCGGGTGCTCCGCTAGCAGGGAACCCGGGCAAGAGGCCCCTGATCGGAGGAGGTGGGCCACACCAGCCTGAGGCGTGCATAGGTAGTGGCAGAGTTCACTCCAGACAGTGTTGGGGTCGTGGGGTTTGTCACAGGTGTGGCAAGCCAGGCCACTTTGTGCGAGATTGTCCGAGCAGGCCAGGTGGGTCCAGCAGGCATTCAGGGCCGTCAGCAGCAGGCAGAGGCGGAGGTCGCCGATCGTTCGCGCCGCCACAGCAGGGTCAGAGGACTGGACGAGTCTTTACCATCTAGGCGGATGAGGCGAGAGACGCCAACACGGTGGTGGAAGGTACACTCTTTGTTGCTGGGTTGAGTGCGAGAGTGTTGTTTGATTGTGGGGCCACACACTCGTTCATTTCGGAGCGTTTTGCGAGCGTGTTGGACCATACCCCTGCGATGTTGACTGCCACGTTGGAAGTCAGCACACGCTTGGGTCTGGTGGGCATTGTGGGGAGCTTCCTTCCCAGCGCCACGATTGGTTCGGCTGATCAGGAGTTTCCGGTTGACCTGATCTTGTTGCCGATGGAGGACTTCGACGTCATACTGGGGATGGATTGGTTGTCCCAGTACGATGTGCGAGTGTTGTGCCGGGAGAAGAAGATCCTGATCCCGAGGAAGGGTCTACCTGACGTGCTGATCAGGGGGACGAAGGATAGAGGAGGCAGAGTGATCATATCAGCAGTGAGGGCACAGAGGTTGTTGCAGCAGGGTTGCAAAGCTTTCGTGGCCACTTTGGTAGTTCCAGATCCAGAGGCGAGGAGATTGGAGGACATCGAGATAGTTCGGGAGTTTCCAGAGGTCTTTGCAGATGATGTCTCCGGGTTGCCGCCTCAGAGAGAGATTGAGTTTGGGATCGACTTGGTAGCTGGGACTACGCCGCAGTCGAAGGCGCCGTATCGGATGGAACCTGCTGAGCTGGCGGAGCTGAAGAAGCAGTTGCAGGATCTGATGGATACGGGGTTTATCCGCCCCAGTGTCTCGCCATGGGGAGCGCCGGTACTCTTCGTGAAGAAGAAGGATGGATCGCTGCGGATGTGTATCGACTACAGGATGCTGAACAAGGTTACCGTTAGGAATCAGTATCCCTTGCCCAGGATCAAGGACTTGTTTGACCAGTTGCAGTCAGCGCAGGTGTTCTCGAATATTGATCTGCGATCCGGTTATCATCAGTTGAGGATCAGAGAGGCAGATGTGCAGAAGACAGCTTTCAGGATGAGGTACGGGCATTACGAGTTTTTGGTGATGCCGTTTGGGTTGACGAACGCACCTGCAACGTTTATTGATTTGATGAACCGGACATTCAGTCAGTACCTCGACCGGTTTGTGATTGTCTTCGTGGATGATATTTTGGTTACTCGCCAGATGTGGAGCAGCATCGAGAGCACTTGAGAGTTGTACTTGGCATTTTGAGGGATCATCAGTTGTATGCCAAGTTTTCGAAGTGCGAGTTCTGGCTGAGCAGTGTTGCCTTTCTGGGACACATCATATCAGGAGAGGGGATTTCGGTAGATCCAGCGAAGGTTGAGGCCGTTACGCAGTGGAGAGCCCTGACGAGTGTGGCAGAGGTCAGGAGCTTTGTGGGTCTGGCAGGTTATTATTGCCGTTTTATCCAGGATTTCTCGAGGTTGGCTTCGCCGTTGACGACTTTGACGCGGAAGGGCATTGAGTTCGTGTGGTCCCAGAAGTGCGAGGACAAATTCGAGGAACTGAAGAGTCTGCTGACGACTGCTCTAGTTCTGACACTTCCCAGTGGCAGTGGTGGATTTGTGATTTACAGTGACACGTCAGGCGTTGGACTGGGATGCGTACTCATGCAGCACGGGCAGGTGGTTGCATATGCTTCGAGGTAGTTGAAGGTGCACGAGAGGAACTACCTCACTCATGATTTGGAGCTGGCGGCAGTGGTGCACGCTCTGAAGACTTGGAGGCATTATTTGTATGGCGAGCGATTCGAGGTGTTCACGGACCATCAGAGCCTGAAGTACCTGTTTTCGCAGAAGGATCTGAATATGAGGCAGCGCAGATGGCTCGAGCTGATTAAGGATTATGATTTCACCATCTCGTACTATCCGGGGAAGGCGAATTCGGTTGCTGATGCCTTGAGCAGGAAGGTGGAGGTTACGGCAGCAGGTTTGTGTATCGAGGAGTGGAAGCTGCTTGAGGCGTTGACCGAGTGGAGACCATTCACCGATGAGTCGCGAGGTGCAGTGATTGCCGGGCTGAGAATGGAGCCTCAGTTGGTCTCGAGTATTGTTCAGGCTCAGAGTGTTGATGATGAGTTAGCTGGGTTGTTACAGTTGGCTGCCAGAGTTGGGTCAAACTTCAGTATTGGAGTTGATGGTGGGCTGAGGTTCAGAGGTCGTGTCTGGGTGCCAAAAGGAGGAGATCTGAGGAAGGACATTCTGGAGGAGGCGCATAGATCTCGTTATTCGATCCACCCGGACAGCACGAAGATGTATAGAGATCTTCAGAGGAATTTCTGGTGGAAGAGGATGAAGATGGAGATCGCAGAGTTCGTTGGCAGATGTCTGATTTGTCAGCAGGTGAAGATTGAACACCAGAGACCCGCGGGACCGATGCAGAGGATAGATTTGCCAGAGTGGAAGTGGGAGCATGTGACGATGGATTTCGTCACCGGGTTGCCGAGGACGAGGAGATCTCATGACGCGATTTGGTGATAGTTGATCGGCTGACCAAGTCATTGCATTTTCTGGCAATCCGGACCACATTACCCTTGGAGGATGATTGACATCATTTCATGCTTATATTTGTACCTTATATCCATTATCTTACACCTAAGCAATGCTACGTGACGAGTTTTATGTTTAGTTTTCAGAAATAAAGAGGTTTGAAGAGAAGAGCCATGAAAGGACCCAAAAGCAGGAAAAAGGACCTAATTGTGAGACCTGGGGACCAAGATGCAAGGGGGAAGGACCTGATCGTAAGACAGAAGGACCTAAGAGCAAAACAGGAAACTCCACACCATCATGAGGAGTATTTTGTCAATTCGATTCGGGTCGGAGCTCCACTAAACAAGTTAGATGCATCCAAGACCAAGAAACACACCAAGGAAAGCCCACCAGAAGACCGAGACGGATCTGGGCTTTATAGGCCGCCAATTGGCGGTCTGGAACCGCCAATTGGCGGTCTGGATCATGCAAGATCCGCCCCAACTTCTCCTGGACTTGTATTAGTGTTCGTTTAGGCTATTTTTGGTATTGGTTTAGTCCCACATCGGGGGATTGTCCCGGGTTAGCTTTTTCCATGCTTATAAATAGAACTCTTCACCTCCCTTTGTATCCATCTCTCTCTTGGTGGCCATATTCCCTACTAAGAGTGAAGCCTTGAAGCAAAACTCTAGTGGAGGAAGAGCTACTTGTAATTGAGTGAGTTAATAATAGAAGTTTTCTTTTAATGATGTTGTTTCTCTCTTAGTTTAATTTCCTTTCATATGCATGCTTGTTTGTTTGTTTAGTCTTATGCTTCTTTAATGTTTCTTGCTTGAGTAGTATAAATTTCATTTCAGTATTATGCTTTCCTTTGCTAATTTAGTTAGTGTAATGAGTAGTGAGTAGTTCCATCCCCATTTGGGGGGGGTGGAGAAATATGTGATATAATCATGTAGTGTATTAAGTGTGTGTTATTTTTATCCCTTGAGCTTTATATGATTTCCATAACCATCTAATGGGTTTTCACTCTTATCTTTGATATGCTAATGCTCTTGAATGAAGCTTAGCTTATGCTTTGATTAGTGGACCTATTTTATGGGGAACGATAAGGTTAGGATATGGATGAAGTTAATATTGGAAACACAATTTGTAGTGTATGTGCTCTTGTTGCCTTTACCTTAGCTAATGTCTTGTATGTTTTAATGATGTAGTGAAATCTTAATTCATGTGGAGGCATAGTAGGGTCTAGTCTTTATACTTGAGTTCATGTAGCTTCATTCCAATCATTGTCTTGTATGTTTTAATGATGTAGTCTTATCTTAATTCATGTAGAGGCAAGATTGGATGTAGTTTTATGATTTCATGCACTACATGTTGTGAGGAGCTTAATTGAACACACACACACACACATCTTTATGTTCACATCAGTTCTCTACCCCCTTTGGGGTTTAGTTTTATTGCTTATCTTCATTTCCTTTTGCATTCTAGTTTAGCATTGTAGTGTAGTTTAGTGTAACCAATCCTTTTCTCCTTTCTTTACCCCTTGCCTTCGCATGAACCAAGTGTCGACACACCTCCCAGTGGACGACCCATATTTGCCACCTCTTCAACGCGGCCGTGCACTTGCGGTAGAAATGTAAAACGATCAAACAAGTCATTGCATTTTCTGGCAATCCGGACCACATTACCCTTGGAGGACCTGGCTAGACTGTACATTGATGAGATAGTTCGATTGCATGGGGTGCTAGTGAGTATTATATCTGATCGAGACACCAGGTTTACTTCCAGATTTTGGGGAAGTCTGTAGCAGGCTCTGGGGACACGGTTGAAGTTTAGTACAACATTCCACCCACAGACAGATGACAGTCTGAGAGGACGATCCAGACTCTGGAGGATATGCTGAGAGCATGTGCTCTGGATTGGACGGGGCACTGGGATGAGCATCTACCGCTGATAGAGTTCGCCTACAACAACAGCTACCATTCAAGCATTGGGATGACACCGTACGAGGCCCTGTACGGGAGACCGTGTAGATCACCGGTATGCTGGAGTGATGTAGGCGAGAGACAGCGAGTTGGTCCTGAGATTGTGCGGATGTACTCTGAGAAGGTTGATGTGATCAGGCAGAGACTAGCGACAACTCAGAGCAGGCAGAAGAGCTACGCAGATAGGCGTAGGCGAGAGCTGAGGTTTGAGGTAGGTGACCACGTCTTCCTGAAGATTTCACCATCTCGAGGAGTGATGTGGTTCGGGAAGAAGGGGAAGCTCAGTTCGAGGTATGTCGGACCGTTTGAGATCCTCGAGCGGATTGGAGAGGTTGCCTACAGGGTCGCGCTGCCTCCGCAGTTTTCTGGTCTTCACAACGTCTTCCCTGTTTCGATGTTGAGGAAGTACGTAGCAGATCCTTCTCATGTGATTCAGTTGGAGGTTCCAGAGATCCGTCAGGATTTGCCTCTTGAGGAGAGACCGGTGGAGATTGTGGATCGGATGGAGCATCAGTTGAGGAGGAGGACTATTCTGATGGTGAAGGTCAGGTGGCAGCACCACAGTGAGCGAGAGGCCACTTGGGAGATCGAGGAGGAAGTTCCAGAAGGAGTTCCCAGAGTTGTTTGGTGAGCTTCAGTCTTAATTTCGAGGACGAAATTCTTTTAGGAGGGTGGATTGTAGGATTCTAGCCTAATCGTAATCCTGATTTGTGCCTTAATCATGTTTTAGGTGGTGATTAGGAGGATATGAGATGGATGGCTTAGATTGAAGGTGGTTTGGATGAGGGGTGGAGATGGATTGGAGATTGATGGATGGTTGAGATTAGAGGAGGAGGAGATATTTATTGGATGAGCCCCCCTCTCTCTCTCTCACTCTCTCACGTCTCTCTCTCTCTCGCTCTCTCAGTTGCTCTCCCTCCATTTTGGTGATCATCGGTGTGGAGCTCCGGCGAGGCAAGGGCGTGGGGAGTCTGGTTTCGCTTGTGGAGGTGAGTGTGTGTTCGATTTTCTCGTTTCTTTGGGTTCCCCTTCCTTGACCTAAGTCAGGGCTGTGGTCGTGCATTGTGGAGGTTGCCGGAGGTAGTGTGGTGTTGTGGATCGTCGAGGAGGCGATTGATCGTCGTTTGGACGCGAGGTTCGTTGACGGATCGTGATTTGGGGAGACGTGCTCGTGGAGGCGTCGTCGCGGTTCTTCAAAGGCTTGTTCAAGCCTTCCGGTATGTCAAGCTCACTCACTTAATTATCGTGAGTAGTTGGAAGTCGACGGTAGGCCTTTCGGCTCGTCGCGAGAAAATGTGCAACAGATTTCACTGCCTGATCGGTCGACCAGTTGGTGCAAACGGTCGACCGTTCGTGAAAAATTCGGGTTCTGCCTCAAATCGGTCGAACGATGCCTTTGGGGCGGTCGACCAATCAGGCATAGGAGGCAAGCCTGGTGAGTTTCGGTCGAACGGGTCCCCTTTGCCGTTCGACCGTGTGCACTGTCTTAAGTCGGTTGGGAGCGTTGACCATCCAAACGGTCGACCGCTCGTTGACTTCGTCCGACCGTGACTTAAGTGTGAATAGTGGCCGGTTCGACCGAAGGTAGTTTCGGTCGACCGGACCTGTGTGCTGAGCGTGGGAAACGCTCTGGTGGAATTCGGTCGACCGAGGAGGGCTCGGCGTTCGACCGGATTCATGGTGCGAGTGAGGAATTATTCCCTGGTGGGATTCGGTCGACCGAGAGTGCTCGGGTGTTCGACCGAATTCGTTGTGGAGTTGTGGGATTTGTCCCTGGTGACTTTCGGTCGAACGGGGCCCCTTTGCCGTTCGACCGATTGGTCGTTTTGTTCGGTGAACCTGGGAGTTGACCATCTAAAACGGTCGACCGTCCCTTGACTTTGGTTCGACCGAACGAGTCGGGTGGGTGGAATCGGTCGACCGATGGAGTGCCGGTCGATGCGATTGCCCTGTATTTTGCTTGATTCGATCGACCGGGACTTTTGGTTCGGTCGACCGTTTGTGTCCCGTTTTGCACTATGGAGGTGCTGTTGTCGTGGTCGTCCGTGTGGGGCGAGTTGTGGTGCCGATGTTCTTCCGGCAAGTGTGCTAGGTGCACGAGGGTCGCGGTGGTTGGTGGAGATTAGACCTGGAGCCCCGTAACCGTGTGTGAGCTTGGGATTGGCTGAAATAGGCCTGAGGCCCAACTTATAATTGTGGTGTTGCGGCGGTTGGTTGAAAGAGACCTGGAGCCCCGTGACTGTGTGAGAGCTGCGGTTTGTTGAAAATAGACATGGAGCCCAGCTAGTCTGTGCGGGGTTGGTTGAAAAAGACCTGAAGCTCCGTAGTTCGTTCAGGTTGGCTGAAAAAGGCCTGGAGCCTGAGCAGGGACCGCGTGTAGGGGTTGGTTAAAAGAGACCTGGAGCCCTTAGACGTTTGGGTTGGTTGAAAATAGACCTGGAGCCCTTGGTCGTGTCGTGGTAGCTGCGGTTGGTTGAAAAAGACCTGGAGCCCAGCTTGGCGGCGAGTGTGTGGTACGGTGGTTGGTTGAGATTAGACCTGGAGCCCCATGACCGTGGTGTGTGTTGTGGTTGGGTGAAAGAGCCCTGGAGCTCAGCCGTTTGTTTGAGATGCTTTTCTTGTTTAGTAGAATTGCATGCTAGGGCGTCTTTCAGTTCATGTATTTAAAGTTTGGCATACGGGGTTTCCTTCTGGAAACTCAGGCATTGTTGTATGTTTACTTTTAGGCCGTGAGCGGCGATAGGGGGTGGTGACCGAGGAGAGGAGCGCCGCTACCGGATCCAACTTTCTCTCAGTTGAGGTCGAGTGATTACTGCTTCCATTTGTATAGTATTTTGATGTAATTACAACTTTTGAAACTCTGATGTCGTATATATATATTATATATGTTGGTGCACCTGTGTTCAGTGTTTGTGTAATATCCTCTGTTGATTGTGTTATTAAAATTTTAAACTTTCCGTTGCTTTGAGGATGTTACAATAATTCAGCTAGATTTGGCTAAACAATACAAATGAGCTTTATGTGATTTTTTTGTTATTTGTGTAGTATTAGACTTGTTGATAAAAGAGCAAGTGCAAGCAATTATAGGTCCACAAACTTCTGTGCAAGGATTGTTCGTATCTGATCTAGGCAAAGAAACCCAAGTTCCCATCATTTCCTTCTCTGCAACAAGTCCATCACTTTTTCCCGCCCATAAAAGTTACTTCATTCGGACGACGTCAAATGACTCCTCCCAGGTGAATGTGATCGCTTCCATAGTCAAAGCATTTAAATGGAGACAAGTTGTGGTAATTTATGAGGATACTAGTTTTGGAACTGGATTTTTGTCTTACCTTATTGATGCCTTTCACGATGTTGAAGTCACGGTGCAATATCGAAGTGTGATGTCCCTTACTTCAACCCATGAACAAATCTCTGGGGAATTGTACAAGTTGATGACCATGCAAACAAGGGTCTTCATTGTGCACATGTCGCCCGACTCTTTTTGGTGGCCAATGAGATAGGGATGATGGGCAGTGGGTATGTCTGGATTATGACAGATAGTCTTTCATCTGTTTTGGAATCGAAGGGCTCTCTTCCTATTGGCTTAATGCAAGGAGTTTTGGGCTCTTTTTTAAAAACCAGACCGAACCGGCGGTCGGACCGGGTTGGACCGACAACCGGAGCTAGACCGGTTCGGTCCATGGAAAAAACTACTCCCCACCTGAACCGGAGCGAATAAAAAAAACCGAAAAAACCGATCGAACCGGTCGGTTTTTTTCGGTTTGGTCAGACCGGGTTCGACCGATTTTCTTTTATTAAACAAAAAATACAAAATCAATAATTTTCCTAATTTTTTAGTTTCCACCCCCGCCTCCTCCGGTCCCGACTCCACCCCCACCTCCTCACTCCCAACTCCATCCCCACCTCCTCTCTCCTCAGTCCCGACTCCACCTACGCCTCCTCAGTCCTGACTCCACCAGTTCACCTCGTCTCCTGTACTTGGTCCTAACTCATCAAAATTCAAACTTGTTGGGTTTTTCTAATGCTTAGCATGTGTGGTTAATTTTGTTGAATGCTTAGTATATGTCGTTAACTGGATTGACCACTGAAATGATGGTAATTAGGGTATTAAAAATAGGATTTTTTCAAAATAATAAGTTAAAAAGAAAAAAATTGGAAAAATATGCACGTGAGAAACTTAATTGGCAAAGTATACACCTTTAAAACGGCACCTGTGGTGCCGTTTTCATTAACTAAAAACGGCACTGTAGATGCCGTTTTTATCCTTAATGAAAACGACATCACTGATGCCGTTTTTACTTGGGCAATTTTTTTCTTGGTTTCGAGATGTCGTTTTTATCTAAGACATGTTGAACTAGAAACGAGTCGGTCGGGGGTCTCGCTCACCGGTGAGCGAGCGGCGTTCCACCTCGCCGGTGAGGTGGCAGGGGTGGCAAGGGGACAGCGCCCCTTGAAAATTTTTTGGATCTTCAAATTGTTTGATCTAGAAATTTTTGAATCTCATCACTTGCAAAAAACGACATCTCGAAACCAAGAAAAAACGACCCGTTTCTAGTTCAACATATCTTAGATAAAAACGACATCTCGAAACCAAGAAAAAAATTGCTCAAGTAAAAACGACATCAGTGATGCCGTTTTCATTAAGGGTAAAAACGACATCTACAATGTCGTTTTTAGTTAATGAAAACGACACCACAGGTGCCGTTTTCAGGGTGCTTACTTTGCCAATTAAGTTTCTCACGTGCGTATTTTTCCAATTTTTTCTTTTTAACTAATTATTTTGAAAAAATTTCCTTAAAAATATTCTTATAATTTTTCTACGTTTGGAACAATGTGGTTTCAGTTTTACATCATTTATTGATTATTTTTTATTCTTCTCCTTTTCATCTAAATAGAAACCAAGTGTTCTTGGTTCGAAAATGTTGAATATTTTATTTAAAAATTATTATGTGTTTATCTTAAAACCGGTTCAATCGGTCGAACCATCGGTTGAACTGTCCCTATGGAGTCGGTTCGGTTCAACCATCGGTTCACAAAATGCTGACGTCATCATCGGTTCGACCATGTTGAACCGTCGGTTGGACCACTTTGAACCAAACCGAACTATTTTCGGTTCACTTTTCAGTTCGGTTTTTAAAACATTGGTTTTGGGCGTTAGACATTACTTAAAACCATCAAAGAAGCTAGAAGATTTCAAATTAAGGTGGAAAAATGAGTTTCGGGCCGAATATTCAAAACACGGGAGAATTGAGCCCAATAAACTTAGGATAATGGAGCCTAATATTTATAGCGTATGGGCATACGACACAATTTGGTTGTTGGCAGAGGCAGTGGAAAACATAGCTAGCCAGCTTATTGAAACTCGGAAGCCAAATTCCACACTCTTTGGCATGGACAAGCTTCCTATTTCAGCTGTCGGTCCAGACCTCCTTAGAGCAATCTTGAGCATGAGATTCAACTCAATTAGCGATGAGTTTGTAATAAAGAACAATCAGTTGCAGGCCTCCACATTTGAGATAGTTAACATTAATGGTGATGGTGAGTGGAATCGGATTTTGGACTCCCAAATTTGGGCTCTCTCGCACATTGTTGTTGGAAAACAATAGCAAACCATACTCTTCTTCGATATCTGATCTTCGTGTATTGTGGCCCGGGGAATCTACCTCGGTTCCTAAAGGTTGGACAATCCCAACAAATCAGAAGAAGCTAAAGATTGGTGTCCCAGAAAAGAATGGATTTTACGACTTAATAAAGGTGGAACGTGATCCTGTCACCAATGCAACAAAGTTCAGAGGTTACACTATTGATGTGTTTGAAGCTGTTGTTAAGGTGTTGCCTTATCCCCTTTCCTATGAGTACATTTCTTTCAGAAATGCCCAAGGACAAATGGCTGGATCGTACAACGACCTTACCAATCAAGTCTATGAGCAGGTACATACTAATCAGTGATCACTGTCGGTAAAATTTGTTTCTTGGTTATACGGAGTAGATATTGCAAAGGAAGATTGGTGTAGGTTTGAATTTGCTTATTTTTTGGTTTTTGATTTGGCTAATCTCCTTTTTAAGTAGGCAACCTTGCCGTTTGATGTTAAAATTATGCTCACTGTGTTATGTCCCTAAACCCTTGCTTAGGGTTAATGGTGATAAGTGATGAAGTTAGCATGGGGAAGTGGGTGCATAGTGTTGTGCATGGGAAGTTGGAGGAGAGGAGGTGATGGGTGTAGTGTAGGGGCCGGGTACTGTTGCGTGGAGAGGGTTTTGTTGGGTTTAAGAGAAATCCATTTCTCTCTCCATTTGATCTCTCTCTCTCACTCTCTTTTCTTCCCTTATTCCGGCGAAACAGAGGTTGCGGAGACGACTCCGGTGGAGGGTGAAGAGCGCGGTTGTGCGGTCCCGACGTAGGCGTGCGGAGGTGGACGCGCGAGGAGGTGGCGGAGACGGCGTGCACGAGTGAGCTCCGGCGTGTTTCGTCGTTCTCTTTGAGGTATGCCAGCTTCATAGTGTGTTTTGATTGTCCACCGGCGGCGAGAACGACGTAAATCCTCGGCTGGCGCGAGGTTGAAGACGACCAACGGTCGACCGGGTCCCTTCGGGCGGTCGACCGAATGTAGTGTATTTTGATTGCCTGGTTGTTTTCGGTCGACCGGAACTTAAGTGTACTGGATTTTTATGCTTGTTTGCGGTCGACCGTTATATGACTTAGAATTACTAGGATACCTTGTTAGTTTTCGATCGACCGAGACCCCTGAGTCGGTCGACCGATAGTTTGAATTGATGTTGACCAGATTCCGGATATTGACCTCGTTTCGATCGACCGGTGTTAGATCTCGGTCAACCGTTGGGACGTAAGTTTTGCGCAAAGAGTTCGACCGTTGCAGACTTTCGGTCGACCGATTCCCTTGAGGAAACGGTCGACCGAGTTGCCTCTTTCGGTCGACCGTTTTTGCACAGGACTGAATTTCTGGCCCCATTTAGGATGCCAACTTTGTCCACGGAAACCCGTGTCCTCACCTTGTGCGTGAGCCGAGAGGTGACGGTGGGCGTGTTACGCGTGCCTGCCCAGGGACCGCCGTGTGGAAGAGTGTGGGTGTTCGGGATGCGTCACCTCCATGTATGGACCGTGACTAATATGATGGATTGATTGGACTCATTGTAGAGTAGCAGGCCTGAGGGATCGCGAATCCCAATGTATGATGATGTGCGGGCACGCAACTGTCGTTGGGTGAGGTGACTACCGACCTATGTGGCTACGGAGGTCGCTGCCCTGCTTTTATAGCGGCGCAGTTGGTGTTTGCGGCTCGTGGAGCCTAATGACCTGACAGACTTCGGTCTGGACCCGTCCGATGTTGTGCCAGATGTATTGATGGACCACCAATGATGTTCCGGTGATGCCGCGGATGTTGTTTCGGCGATGATGTTTGATGTGCCGATGCTGTTCCGGCTATGTTCCTCAGATGAGCACCTACTGAGATGATGATTGATGGACCGACCGAGCGATGACTCCGTTGGTGTGGTTTCGACCACGAAGTTACATATCTGTTTCTTATGACGCGGACTTGGCGGATGCTCCTTGCCGAACCCCTTGATTAGTGTAGCCGCGTGTGGGGAGTGTCACGTCATGTTCCGTTAGACCGTATGTGCCTATAGTAGGTCTCCTTGGGAGACCCGATGATGATTGTCGGACTGATGTCCTGTGTTACCCTTCGGGGGAACTATTTTCCTTTCTGTTGATGACATGACATGCTACTAGTATGATAGGTTTATTTGTACTACTGCATGCATATAGATGAGCTTGGCATACGGGGTTTCCTTATGGAAACTCAGGCATTGTTGTTATATCTTTTTCAGGACCGCAGTAGGTCTAGTTGGGTAGTGATAGCGGGCGCGCGCATCTTGGGATCAGATCCTCTATTCGGACCATTGAGGTCGACGTGATTACGTTTATCTTCCTTGTTGTTCTGTTGTAATCATGTATCGTTTGACAAACTCTGATGTAATATGGTGCACCGCTTATACATTTTATGAGAAGTAACAGTCCCGTCTTTGATTATTGATTTCTATTGTCTTGATGAAAAATTTAAAATTTCCTCTGTTTTGGGATGTTACACACTGAGTATCATTGTTATTAAAAAGTTGCTTTTTGGCTTTTGCGCATGTAAAAACTCTAAACTTTAAAATGTATGCTTCCAGAAATATAATATTTGTTTCTTTATTTTTTAAATACACCCAAGCATATATATATATATATATATATATATATATATATATATATATACATACATATAGAGTCAAACTCTAGTGATCCCATCCCAATGCTAATCTGATTTAGTTCAAGTCCTCTACAATCTCACAATTGGATCTTATTTACGGTTAATCTCACCTTTCATTAGCATAACTGTTTTTCTCTTAATCTACCTTACAATTTGAAATAAGTGGTAGATATTGTGGGGGCTTAATTTAGAAAAATTAAACTCTGGGCTTAACAACGAATTCCTGTATATATATATTACTTTATTAATTTTGCAGCGTGATCTAACATTTCTTTATTTCCCCCGGACATTATTGTTTCATAACATGGAGTCATGGAGAAGGTATTTTGCAAACTTTAAAAAATAAAGCACGTTAATTACTTTACTCGAGTCGATGTCTACCATGTTTGTTGATATTCTCCGACATCACCACATGTAGATTCATTAATTTGGACTTCGCATTCACATGCAAATATTGTACCTAGCAGGCTGGCATCTCAAATCTTATTATGAAACATAATAAAATGCAAACACATCATGGAAAGCGACCTGATAAAGACCTCTGTCAGTGATTGAATCAGTTAAAATACTGCAAGTGCACGGTCACGTTGAAACGGTGGCAAGCACGAGTCGAGTCCACAGGGAGCGCATGCGAGTCGAAATCGACCATACTCAAGTGGGGAAAAAGATAGGAATGTGGTCGGAATTACACTACGATGCTTATGAAATTGGAAAAACAATTAATAAAACTAGGGAATTACTAAACATCACCCGTTTTTTACTTAAATCGCCCGTCTGAATTACCAACTTGTCTTTCACAATCTATTTAATACTCATTTCGTCCCGTCTCTTAAACTAAGGTTTCTGTCTCAATATTTCTCACTCTACCAGTACCAAAACCACGAAAATGTTTGGCAAAGTGCCTGAATCCGGTGAAGTAAGTCAAACTAAAAAAATAAATTTGAGAGAGGCGTCTGGCTTGGACGCCCCCATGGGTGTGGGGGTGGGGGTCCTAGCCAGGCACCTCATTTTTTTAATATGTTGTGTTATTTCAAATTATTTCAGGTTCCGTTGCGAGATTTTGATGGTGATGGGGTAGATTACAGTAAGCTTTTTGAAAGTCAGCAAATATTTGAAACAATCGATGATGCGAATAGATGGGCGAAACAAGTTGTCATTGGAGCTAGGTTTTTTTGGCAGTATCATCCTATAAACCACAAGCAGATAATCAGATGAATTGTTATCTGAGATGCGATCGTAGAAACCCCTTAGGGGGGGGGGGGGTAGAGAAAGAATGCGAAGATGAAGATATGTGTACGTGTGTGTTCAATTGTGCTCATCACAACATGTAATGCATGAAATCCATATAATCAAATTTAACACATGAAATAAGATAAAACATTATCATTAAAACATACAAGACAATAATTGAAATGAGGCTAAATGAAGTCGTGCATAATGACCAAACCCCCACTATATCTCCACATGAAATAAGATTTAACACAATCATTTAAACATACAAGACATTAATTTGTCTGAAGCCAACATGAGCACATGCATGCACATGTTATATGTTTCCTTCTTCCACTCCATTCTTATCATCACCTCATCATTCCCCCAAAAATAGGTCCACTAATCTAAGTATGTGCTAAGCTTCACTCAAAAGCATTAGCACATCAAAGATAAGAGTGAAAATTCATTTACATGGTTATGGAACTCATGTGAGGTTCAAAGGTAGGATAACACACACACACTAATACATTACATAATAACAACACTTTCTTCTCCACCCCCAATAGGGATGAACTACTCCCTACTCATCTCTAAAATAAAGAAAGCATAAAAACAACATAAACCTGTAATGGAAATGAAGAAAACAAGATTAAGCAAACCACAACATAAAATAAATTGCATTAAAGGAAAACATCAACATAAAGAACAAAAACTAAACTAGATTAAGAAATGAAAATACAAAGTTTGCTCCTCTCAAACCCCCTTATTTACACTACTAAAACAGGAAACTAAAACCTACTCTAATGGGAAAGGAGGAACAAGAGGGGGAGGAGGCATTACAAGTCTATTTACAGAAGATTAGAGGGTTTGGATGGATCTAGTAATAATCGGACGACTGTAAATCAGATCTGAAGGTTCTGGAATGCTCTGGCCCGACAACCCGACCCAAGGCTAAAATTTAAGAGCCGAACTCTTAACATGATCCACCATTGGCGGATCATTTTTATTCTATCGTCTCCAAATTTTAACCACGGCTTTAGTTAACATAATAAACATGTAGGGTGCACCCGAAGCTGTTGGTTCGAGCCCGTTTGGTTTTAATTGTCGAATTACTCATGTTCAGGAGATTTTGGACTTTTCAACCAACATATTTTTCTTTACACTTAAGTCCCTCTAGGTTTTCACTTGGTAAGTAGGTGTTGTAGTTTAGTCCCACATCAGAGAAAGTAGGTATACTACGTACACTATACATGTCCTACCCAGAATTCTCATTTAGTAGGCTGAATGTGCCTGCAATGTCTCAGATTCTGCTTTACAATTTTGTTTGGTCTGAATATCAGGTTGAAAATGTAGGATATAGAGGGTCTCTAATTCAAATCACTTTTAAGCTAATTACCTACTTGTTTAATAAATCAAGTATATACAGCGGAATTAAACCAAATAAACAAGCAAGCAAGGTAAAGGGAAGGAAATATGCAAACCACAAGGAGTCGGGGATTTTTACAGAGGTTCGGCACCCCACCCGGGTCCTAGTCCTCTCTTGCAAGCTTCGCTCGGATCACCGAGCTCTGCTCACGACTTCACTAACCACTCCCCGTTCCAGGCCGGGAGAGAACACATTTACAATCTTCAAGCTCGCGAACAACCCTCGCCAAGCTTGGCTCCTCCTCACAATCCGAGAGGGACACTTTAGGCTCTCACCGAAGTCTATACTCTTGTCTTGGCCTTTCACCAAGACCCTTGCTTCTTTGACAATGATGGAGTGGAACAACACTCTCTAATCTTGAGCACACTCGAGTGAGAATAAGATTTAAGACTTAAGTGTGGAAGGTTTAAGGCTTGAAGTGTTTGGAGTTTTCTCTAATGTATTGGACAATATGGAGTGGGAGAGTTCTGTTAAAATGTGTTTTACAACTCTATTTATAAGCATTAGAGAGAATATAGCCGTTGGGGTTAATTGAGTAAGAGTTGGTGTAAGATACACAAAACAAAAAGTTCGGTCGACCAAAACAGGCAGAATGGTCCACTGTTTGGCAAGATTGAACTCAGTTCAGTCGACCGGTTAAGGAACGGTCGACCGCCAAAGGCTATGTTCTAGGTACACTAAAGTTATCGGTCGAACACCGAGATAGGTTCGGTCGACCAAAAACTAACAGGCTCTTCTGGGTTGACAAATAGGATTAAATTCGGTCGACCGAAACAAGGTCCATGGTTGACCGAAAACCAACATGAAGTTTTGGTTTGTCGAGATGTCTTAGTTCGATCGACCGAACAAGGTCCTCGGTCGACCGATACACTAAATGTATTTGGGGGTATTTAGGAATAATACGAATATGACCGTTGGGTATATATGGAAAAACAAACAGTTGGAAATATGTTGTTACTCGATCGACCGAACTTGGGAAGTAAGACACTAACAATATATGTGATCACTCGGTCGACCAAACTGTCTGTTTCGGTCGACCGAATGTGGGCAGACAGTTCAGGTTAAGTTTTGGTGTTTTCTGGTCTAAGTTTGGGTGATGTATTGAAGTCCAAATTATATGAAATTTTGTGTGTGACTTCTATAGGGAACCTAGTGTGTGTTTGAGTAGTTTTTAGCTCAAGTATGCTTAATTACACAAAGTTCCTAAGACTCAAAGAAAATGCAAATTACATGTCTTCAATAGAGCTTGATTACATGTCTTGACTTGAATCCTTTCTTTCTTGAGTCTTGATCACCTGTAGAGGTTAGCACAAAGATATATATATATGCAATGCAACATGTGTGTTACTCTACATGATTACAATTAAGATTAGGTTGATTAAATCATCAAAACATAGATTAATGCCAAAAAGCCAACAACAATTCCTACACATCAACATCAATGATATATCATGTATATATTCATCTATTATAATAAAAGCATAAAGAAGACAATATCACCCGATAAACTTTCATTAATTAAGTTGCTAACATCATATGACTGATGACAAAAGAAGACTATTTCTCTAGCGTAATGTCTATCTGTTCCTGAGAAAATGGTTAAGTTTGAACGACATATGATATATACATGATACTTTGATGCCAACGTAATGTTGTACATGTTTGAACAACTTCTTGTTGTACCTACTAAGGATACTTTGAATGACTACGAATTAAACAAACTCATTTATTAACACGTCGGTGTTATTGTTAAATACCGACGTAGTATACCTACTTACCACGTTGGATTATTGGCCAACGTGATGTGTTTTGCTGATCACAAACTTTTTTGGGCTCTTCATGTCATATTAAAATGAGAGTATACAACTTAAATCCAATTAACATATCAAAGTGTGGGATTTATATCAAAACCAATCACTAGTGCAGAAAATCCCATATACGTTGGATATGAAGGGGTATATACGATGGATTTTGGCAGTCCAACGATAGTCGTATATGTCCCTGACACCTATGCCATGGTGTATAGACATCGACTATATATGACCGACGTTTATACCTTTAACCAAAAAAAACATTACGGCCTGTGGCAGGCGATCAACTTGTACATTAATCAAGCCCAAGTTGCCCAAGTGCCAATCTTTTGACCATTAACCAAGTACATTAATCTCACTTGCCTATTGTAGTATGATACCCAACACGATCCCATTCAGAAGTAAATGAGTCGTGGAGAACATCAACCCCACCAACCAAAAAAATTTCTCTGATGTGGAACTAAACTTCGATTATATAGGGTAACTGACGTCTATATCTTTAAATAACCCAAAAAATACATTACGGTATGTAGATGTTTGCTACCCTATAAAATCGATGTCTATACCTTTATATAATCAAAAAACCATTACGACTTGTACGCGTCGGCTACCCTATAAAACCGACGTCTATACCTTTAAATAAACCCAAAAAAAAACTTTACAATACTACCATATTTCTAAGTACAACTCCAACTATCTTAAGTCCAAGTGTAAATCTTTTGACCATTAAATATATATCACACTTGCCTATTGTAGTATGGTACCTAACTCTCATTTAGAAGTAAAAGAGTGGTGAAGTACAACAACCCCACCAATAAAAAAATTCTCCAATGTGGGACTAAACTTCAACACATATGGGATAGTACATACTTTTCTTATTATGATTTTATCTAGTAACGGAGTGTTAGTTTGTCTAGTAAATTGTTACAAATTCCTCATACTTGAAGACGTTTAGGTGGATGCGAAGGAAGACATGTAGGTATTTAGATAAAAACGTAGATGAATGATTCCTTACATGTTTTATATATATCTTGTTATTATTTCTGATGTAGATTTAAATGATGAGAAATGATTAAGGATATTATATGAACAAAAAATATTATAATATTTTTATTTAAATGATTAAGGAGGTATAGGTGTTGTTTATACTACAAAAACCAACCTTTATATATAACATAGACATCGTCTATAAAACAACTGACGTTTATATATAACATAGACGTCGGTTATACTACAACTGATGCCTATACATAACTATAGATGTTGGCCTCCCTTTCATGCGACGTATATACCTATAGACGTCGTGTTTACGAGAGATTGACATATATTTGGCGACGCTTATTCTCTATTCTGCACTAGTGAATTATTATTAAGTGGAGTCCCAACATGTTACACGTCACATATATAATCCAACTTGTCAATTTCGCAACAACTCTGAACACACATGAATAAGTATTATATTGGTATAAATTGTTTTTTATTTATAGTAAAATAAATAAACTAAACTAAAAAGATAATAATTATGATCAATCATTATAAGGTGATATATATATTAGATGTATAGTAATGCTTTCTAATTAAAAAAACAATATAAAGTTTCTCATTCTCAATCCAAGATGTATAATACCCAACAATGTGGTTGTGATACCCTACATTTTAGGAACCTCACGATTATATAGCCAAAGGGAATAGGCCGCAAAGTCACTGATTGTAGTCCTCCCTTTCTTTCGGAGGTGCTGACCCGCAGGCTGTGCACACCTTGGGTGTTGCTATGAACACTGCATACTTTGAAAACCACAACAAGGGAATAGCCGACTGAAGTAAGGAAACAAGATGTTTCGTGTCTTCCTTTTCAGTTCCAATTATTCGATAATTTACATAAGCACAAATTCAGCACAACCTGCTCATTTTTCTCTCAACGACGATAGCTGTAACTCGTTGGCTAGGTTGTCCTGCTTAGAGAATTCCCCGGTACGATCATTCGGGAAGTCCCTCCGAGGACAAGATCGCTAGTAGTAGAGATCACTAGTAGTATTGCCTGAGCCTATGTGAGGAGAATCTCAACCAGGGGGTCTCTGTTTTAGACTCGATCCACCAGACCCGGATTCCAACTTCATGTTCCCGAGTTGCAGAGAACAATCCAAACTAACTTCCTCTACCCACATCTCTATGTGCCCGCAACACTTCCATAGGAACCCTCCACTTCCATCATCCATCGATCTAATTCTTCTTCCAGGAGATTACGGAGTCTAGGGGCAATACTACTAGTGATGTCTACTACTAGCGATCTCTACTTCTACTTCCAATTAACAATGAGTCGGTCAGAATTTCTTCGACTATGTTCTTGAATTTATTCGAGACTTGAGTAAAACCCAGATTGGATTCGCATCTAAGCCCAGAAATAGTGGCTAAAGTATTGTTGATGACCACCTGGATTCTTCCACCAGGATCAACCTCCAGGTTATTTCTCATTCCGAAAAAAAGGCGGTAGAAGCACAGTGGTTAGAGCATCGCATTTTTAATGACATGGATTCTTCCACCAGGATCAACCTCCAGGTTATCAGTCGATGTGCAACCTTCTTGATCCCCGTCTCACCCGTCCGGAACGGAGAGCTCGAAGGAGAGCCATACGAGAGTTAGTCAAATTTCTGCTAAATGGAAGGATCTTATCAACGCCCATGAATGATAAATCGGTGTCCAAATAATCATACCAGAGGAACATATTGATCTCTTCTGGATCCGGGTCTGCTCCGACTCATTCTCTGAGTCTGAATGAGGATCATACCCTGCAATCCTTCTTAAGAAGCCTGCAGAGTCTACCTTACAGGGGGCTTGTGTATATAGATGGATCTCGAAAGAACCCGCCAGCCTATCCCATTCGACGAGCCAGCCCAAGTCTTTCTAGAATGATGAGCGTTCGGTCCATGCCTGAAAGATGGAAGGGGATTAGTCCAGCTTATTACGACGATCCCGTATCCCGATATCAAGGATGTTCTTCCAACATCAACTCAACTCAGCTGTTACCATTTGGGAAAATGTCTCTGACCAAAATGGAAAGCGTTGGAAACGGAGGCCAAGCAGCAAGATACGACTTCGTTGGCTAGCACTACATTCCAGAAATGGGTTTCTACCCTATAAAGTAAACAAGCAGGTATGAGCCAGTTGGATTTCCGCACTCAGCAGGCAATGCCAACTTGACATGTCGTGAATTCTCTTGAAAGAGAGGGGTGCCTTCGAGAACGCGGACACAAGTGTTCAGAACTATCGAGGGTTCGAATCCCCTTAGATCTACAAAGGAAGGCCAAAAGTGAAGGCAGTCTTAAGCCTTAATTTTTTGGTCCTCTTCTTCCAAGTCCAAGCCACCTCAACTCTCACCATAATATGATGATGTAGAAACATATAAAAACACAGGAGAAGTAGTATGAATCCTCCTGTTGCTGAATCAAGAAATGAGGCCCTCTGAACGATCAGAATAAGGTAAAGCTTGTTATGAGAGCTACTCTGATCCCCTAAAATCCCTTATTTCTGTGACCTTCCGGGTGACTAGTAGGTAACAAAGCGAGTGGGGTTCATCTTGGAGTTCAACTCCCGACATCTTTCGACTGGGCTTTCTTGCTCTTTCAAGGACGATTCTCCTTTTGAGGTTCTACTTGTTCCTCCTATCGTGACGTTGAGAGTCCTCTTGGCTAGTACGGCTTGGAACGACGGAAAGAAGGTTCAACGCTCAATCACCAATAGAAAATGAGAATTTGTATCTTCGCCCAAAGGTAGTAGAACGAAGCAGAGATTCAGGTGTCTTTCGAAACCTCTGGGACTTTTCTTCTAGAAATTCAAGAAGTTCTGTCGATATAGATATTTAAGATTCTTGGCTCCTCGTTGTGGGCACTTTCTTTTTCTCCATGCCCGGGTTCAATAAGCCAAGTCCTATGCTCAGGGAATCCACCTCGAATGCTGTTGACATCTACAATTTAATGGAGTTCTGATTTGAATGACCAGGTACAATCAAACTTTAAGCCAGGCTGCATATGACTGGACTCTAGATCTGCCCTTGGCTTTGGTAGACGACAGTAGTAGGAGGGAGGATTCCTCATTTTTTCACTGCTAGAGACCTTCTTTTCTTTGGCAAGTTCTGGTTCCCCGGCTCGACCCGGGAAAACGTTGGCAACAACATAACACGCTTGAGAATGAAATTCAGATTTTCGGAGACATGAGTTCAGCTACTCATGCTGGCTCTCTCTTTTTCTTCTTCCATTCTTTCTGGGCAACCTATGACCAAAAGGCTGTCGCTGGATTCCTCTCTTCTGGGATTCCGATCGAGTCAGAACCACTCTTGCTGAAGTATGTTTACTGCCCTCCTCGACATCTAGAACTGGGATAGGGACTCCGTTTTCTTGCTTTTTCTGACTTTTCATTTGATTTGATAAAGGTAAAAAAATGAAAACTTCATTCTCGATTCTACGAGAATTTTGAAAAGGCAGAAAAGATATTGGTGATGTTATTGTTGCTGTAATTAAGGAAGCAACACCCAATATGCCTCAAGAAAGATCTGAATCTATGTCCCTTGTTCCTGAACATACTCCAATGATATAGAGCCAGTCGGAATGATGACAGCAAACGGAGAAGGCACAAGAAGACTTCCAATAGTCTGAGTTCGATTTCTCACGCTCGAGGATCGGTCTTGCTCTCGGCATAGGAAGTATCGCTGGTTGATCCGTCGAGGCCGCAACCAGAGGAGGGAGATTCAAAATAGATATAAGGCCCCACCTAGTTGCGGAGGAAGAAACTTCTTCACCTGTTTCAGAGTCAACAGATGCATCCCAGAAGCCCGCCGGTCTAGGAAGCTTCTACTTGCTTCCCCGGAGTCCAAAAAAACACACAACAAATGTTTGTTTCTACACGGAAACGAAAACCTTCTCCTTTCATTTTTAGTTTTTAACCTTAACCCACTCACATATATAACTTCTGAGGAAAGAGATGCATGTGTAGTAGTTTTAAAAAATCATTGGTATGACTATCAAAATCGTGAGCATCAGCATGTACGTTCCAGATCCACGTATAGTAGTATCAGGACCCTTAGCTATTGTTTCTCGATTCCCTACTTCTACACCCGATATATCGTATAATCCCCTCCGATTTAGGTTCTAGACCCTACCCTTTCCCGAATCAAAGAATGTTTTCAGGAGGGAGAGACGGTTCAATTCCTTGCGGCAACCATGAGAATATTACAGAACGATCTAAAGAGGGGATCCGGAAGAAGGAGGAGACCCATGTTGCTACGATCATAGAGGATTGTTCGAAAGCATTGCCACCTCTCATTTTCTATTAAGTGGCACTACTTTTCTTGTCGAAGTCGTGTTAAGTGGAAATATAGTGGGAGATCCGGAATTAAGGGAAACTTGAGACAAGAAAATCATTCTGATATGGTTCAATAGATATTAAGGGACTATTCCAAATGCACAAGTAGTGTGGCCCTACTGGCTATGGGGTCATATGCATCAACCAACTTGTTGAAGGATAAGATTTCCACCTGATCATCAAGTGAGAAATTATTTCATTTAACTTCCATAAATCACATATATAACAAGAGTGGCAACCTAAATCTGTATTAATGAAAAGCTGACTATCGTAGGCAATACTATGAACAAAAAGATTGTTAGATTTGTTAAACAAGGCACTAACTTTAATTATTTCAAACAAATACATGGCAGTCAACAATCAAAAATTACTAGTAAAGAAATGCAAGTACCCTAAAGAAGTTGCAGATGAAGGGTAAGTACAAGAACCAGTACCTACCCAGCAACAAAAGTAAACCATTGGAACAAATCTCACAAACAAGCCTAAGACAATGAAAATTGAGTGTTGACTAGTAGTACTTGGATAAGTGGTGACGATGCCGACAACTCCGGAGAAGTCACAGGATCATAAACCATTACAACCCAAATCCTTCCATTCACCTAAAAACCCCAAACCAACAACTTCAAACAACCTCCGATTCCCAAAAATCCACCCAAAAACAAAAATAACCCAAAAACGAACACATCCTAAAACAAAACTCCGACATCCAAATTCCAATCCAAAAATCACACATTGTAACTGAAATCTTCTCATTTGCGAACCCTAAACACCATCCAATACCCCAAAACCATCACCAAACAGCCAAAGATCCACTCAAAACCCAAAAAAACACCTAAAAACAAAAAAAAACCACGAATTTTCAACATCCAACACCAAACACCAGATTAGGATGTGAAACTGGATTCTAGGGCTAGGGTTTAGAAAGGAGGAAAAATGGACCTTGAAGTGGAGAAGGAAGATGTGGACATGGTGGAGGCGGTGTTGGGGAGAAGGAGGTGCAGCGTAGCAGCAGGTGGGATGGTGGTCCCGAGGGGTTGGTGGGATGGGGCTGGTCAGAACTCGGGTGGGATGGGCTGGTCGGGGTTGTGGTCGGGGCTCGGTGGAGTGACGTGGGGATGGTCAAGGGACGGTCGGGCCTCCGAGGGGGCTCGTCGGTGGATATGGGGGCTAACCCGAAAAACTTACTAAATTATTTCTAGATCGACGTTGAGCAGAGTAAGAAAACAAGGAAAACACGTCGGTTTGTTGGAAAATCGACAGTGTTTTCATAAACATATCACGTCGGTTTTTTTAAAAACCAATGTGAAAACATGACTATCTCACGTCGGTTTTGAAAAAATTGACATGAGAAATTTCTTACCACGTCAGTTTTTGGAAACCGAAATGATATATAAATATTTCACGTCGGTTTTAGTATTTCAGGTTATTTCACGTTGGTTTTTTTTAAATCCAACGTGAAATATCGACGCTATAGTCTTGTTTCCAACAGTGTGACATTTCAGAATTTTTTTGTTCAAAAAAGGACATACCATGTCAGTGTTATTTTCTAGCTAACCGACATGGTATATTCTATTATTTGATTGTTTTCGATTTTTTTAATAATAAGACATATCACATCGGTCTTCTGTTTTAACTGACGTTGTGTGTCTACAGACCACGTCAATCACCTGCCAACAAATTGACATGGTAACGTAAATTGTTTCCCGAATTTCTCTCACGCGTGGGTCTTCTGGGTGCGACCGACCTGATATGTTGTAAATACTACGTCAGTGTTATTTGTAATTAAATACCAAAGTGGTTGACTTCATACCACGTCGCCTTTCTATTTTAACTGACGTTGTGTGTCTATAGACCATGACGGTCACTTGCCAACAAATTGACGTGGTATCGTAAATTTTTTTTCCAAATTTCTCAGACGCGTCAGTCTTCTAGGTGCGACCTACCTGGTATGTTGTAAATATCATGTCAGTGTTATTTGTAATTAAATACTAAAGTGGTTGACCTACATACCACGTTGACGTATTGGACGACATGATATCCCCTCCCTTACCATGTCCCCCGGACACACGTCAACCCAACATGATATGTCAAAAATCCGACGTAATAACCTCATTCTACAATAGTGAATATATTATCTGGAAAAGTTAAAGTATGAAATAAAATTTCTGAAAAAGTTTTGGTATGGAATGAATCTGCAAAATTTAAAGTTGATAATAAAATTTCTTTAAAGAGAAAATCGACAATAAAATATCTGGGGATTTGTTTTGAGAATATAATGAGTTGGAAAGTTTAAGTTGTAAGAATAAAAATCAAAAGAAAATGACAATGAGAATACAAATTTTAAGTTTGAATATAATTGTATAAAAAGTGTAATATGAGAACATAATATCTAGTATTTCGAAAATATAATATCGGTAGAACATGAGAAAATTAGAATTATGGTATTTTTTTAAAATTATATTATTTTATATTTTCTAAGCTATCCTCTTTTAACCAATATAATAATCTCTTTTTATTTTATTCAATACTAGATAAGAATGGTATCATCATCGTTAAACTAAAAATAATAAAACAAAACATTTGTTTAAAGGAAAAAATTTCAAAATAAATTTTTTTTGGCCAAAATAAACCTTATCAAAAAATATTTTTGACACTAGACCCGCTGTCATCACGTGGTGGTACGTGGCGGCGGCGGGTTTGTCTTTTAGTGTTTACAGAACTCGACATCTCAAGTGTCGAGTTCATTTTGGTTTTTATTGCGGGAACACTTGTCGATTTTTCTTGAAGTGTTGGTAGGGGAATACGATTTCAAGTAGAACTCGGCATTACCAGTGCCGAGTTCAGTTTGGCTTTTATTGCAGGAACACTTTACATATTTCTCTCGAAGTGATATGCCAGGAGAACATGAATTCTGAACTCGGCACTCGTGATGCCGAGTTCTATTGAAGAGTGTAAGTTCATTTAATTTTACAACTCGACAATTTCATTTCCTGTTTAAAAACCTTTTGACAACAAAGACAATCATTCCAATTACAAAAAATCAACAACAAACACGACCATTTACCAGTAGAAAAATACAACAAATATCACAATTTCCCACTTCATATTTCAACACACCAAAATATCGAAGTACCAAAAATTGCAGCAAACACAATCATCGAAGATTTTTAAAGAAGAAACAAAATTCAACCACAAAACACAAACAACTACGCTAAAATGAAAATAACATCCACAATAACGAGTTTAACATTTTAACATAAATAAAACCAAAACTAGTGTAATAATAACCAAATAAGTTTAATACAACTAAATATCTATCATAAGTGACCTCTCAATCTCTTCTTCTTTTTAGGACGTAACTGAGTCCCCCTCCTCGTGCTGTATTCTCTGTATGTTCTGTATCTTGAGTCAAACTGCCACCGTCTTCTTTTGTGTGTGGATCTTCTTTTTCAACGACGCGATCCTGACTCAAATGTAATGTGAGTGCTTCAGCACCAAAACACATGAGTCAAGCCTTCAATTTTCCCTTCAATTTTGCAACCATCGAAGAGTATGTCTTGTGATCTATGATCACCTTGTGAATTTGATGGAGTTCTTTGTGGAACTCATAAACTCCGTGCACCTACAGATAATTAAACAGTTCATCAAACACTAAACAAAATTTTAAAACGTGGAAATTATTTAAATAAATGTTTAGATCTTACCATCTCCCGCTCTCTACCCGCTCGAGGTCTATATAAGCTATGAGTCGGAGCCAAGGTGTGATGAACAATCCAACGTACGGTGATGCTCCAGTACCATTCCATATACAACTGTGTGCTCTTTTCAGGAGTGACACCTAAGAGTGGTCGCTCAAACTGTAGATGATCTCTTCTGTGCGACAAATGCTGAATGAATCGGTGATTTTCCGCAAACCAATTAACGTCCGCCCTCCCCTGAGCCGATTTCACTACATGTCTTTCCATCAGCTCTGGAATGTACTGCTGTAGACCGAACTGTCTCATCACTTGGTCTGGACAATGCATAACCACCTCACCAAAATTTATAAGTCAAGTATGGCTCGTCTAGATCTCTGAACCTTCCATACATAGTGTAACCGTCTCCTCGTCAGCATCAAAAGGCAACTACTAAAACTGAGCTTGCAACCAACTCATTGTTAAGGAACCCTTACGACCCAAGTCATCGGGGTCCTGACCCAATATATCAATGCAGACATCTGGCCAAACGTACTCCTGAGACTCACACACCGGAAAACCATCTACGTGCAAGCCAGTAATCAGAGAGATGTGACACAAGCTGGAAGTGATCTCACCATGTCGCAGGTGAAATGAATGAGTCTCCGGTCTCCAACACTCGACCATCGTCCCCAGCAAGGTATGGTCCAACTAGACTCGGCCCAACCGAGTGACTGTGTCAAACCCTACCATATCTAGCAGAGACAACATCCTCTCATCAGTGACCTGTCATTCGTTGAGCTTCGATCCATGCTCAACGCATTTTACGCCATCAACCTCCTGCATAAATTAAGAGAAATGTCAGAATAATACATACATGCAAATATTTCACTTGAAAGTAGTAAAATGCTTACAAAATCTTTGAACATGTCAGACTTGTGGTTGGCCTGCAAAACCAACACTGATCTGTCTACCGGACCCTGTGAAGCGTAGCTGCCTCTAACCGAACCGGTACTGGAACCATCAAACTTTATCTGTACATAACACGTTAAATATTAGAAAACATTGAAGTGTTGCAAATCATATCTTAAGAATCAACATAATATTAATTACAGTTAGGAAAAAATGGTCATAAAAACCATCCAAAATATTTTACAATTTTTTTGGCATTCATTGAAGTCTTACATCACAATCAAATCTTAAAAATGATTCAACTCTTACACCACATTCAACTCTTACACCACCAAGTCTTACACCACATCAATTTAACTCTTACATTTAATCATTAATTCAAGTCTTACATTTATTTGAAATCCTACATAACGCCTCCTCCGTTCGATCATGCCTCTCCTTAATAGTAACATAGACATTTTAAAACAATTTTACTATATAGGTTTCTTGCATCGTTTTCTATTATGACCCAAACCGCCGCATCTCCCACACCGTACCCTTCTTCCAGAGTGTTTGTCCATCTCGTTTCGGATTGACGTTGATTTTGGCCGACCAGTAGATCTTTTGGTTTGCGGAGGCTTCATTGTGATGTTGTCACGATTTGGCCAATACCTCACATCAGGAATTGAGATAAATATTGGTTTGTACGCATGTCTGTACATTTAAACCTCATAATACGGGGAGACCAAATGTGAAGTGCTGACATTTGCATGTCTGCCGCTGCAAACTGCTTATACATGTGAACAGAGGACTTGCATTGCAATTATGTATCCACAAGTGCAAGTAATAACTCATTCAAATTTCACAAGGTATTTTATTCTAGTCATTGGATTCAACCTGGTACATCAACTCGTGGTATCGAGTAACTGTATGAGTTCTGACCAGATTGCTATTTGTCGTCACTACGGTGTGGACTGTCGGTACATATGTTTCATTCTATGACTCAATGACGTTCTTTTAACAAATAATTTGTTCAAACGGAGCAAGGTCATTAAAATCATGGTCGTAATTGGCAATCGTGTGCCCCTCATAAGACATTGTTGAAGCTTTCTGACATGTTTGTTGTCATACATCTGAAACGTCGAGTCCCGTCGTGACAACAAGTCCATTTTTCCAAAGGACTTTGATGCTGAATCCACTCGTATACCGGTTTATGTTCCTCTGCAATAGCCTTCATTAGCTCTTCAAATTAAATCCCGCATACATTCATTACTCTATTTTTAAGATTACAAAAATCACTTAAATTCCCACATACATTCAAACCCAAATAAATCATTTTTAAGTTTACATTCATTAAAGCTAACATACATTTAAACCAAAATAACAACAAAAAATCTAATTTCAATCACAATAATCAAACTTAAATTCAATTATTTTTAATATTACTACCGTAGACCTACAATCAACAAAATGAAATCAATAATCAACTAAGAAACAAGAAATAAATAATTTGGCATAAAACCCCAAAATTGAAATCGAGTTTGCACTAAACAGAGTTCCTAAACCAACAAAATTACTACAATCATACCTAAAATAACAATGTATATCATCCTAATACATAAAAAGGGCAAGAAAATGGTGGAAAACGATTTTTTTGGGAACTCTAACCATAAAATCGCGAGAACTCGACGTGAGGGAGAGGGGGGCGTCAGACTGGTTTTATAGACTGACGAAACTCAGCGTTGTAGATGTCGAGTTCTTCCTTTAGAAGTCGGCATTGAGGATGTCGAATTCTATTTAAAACACTGTTCTCCTGGTCCACTTACCGTCTCATGCACCATCTATAATTAAATGAACTTGCACTCATCAATAGAACTTGACATCACCGGTGCCGAGTTCTATTTGAAATCGTGTTCCCCTGCCAACACCTCAAGAAAAATCGGCAAGTGTTCCCGCAATAAAAATAAAAATGAACTCGACACTTGTGATGCCGAGTTCTGCATACACTAAAAAATAAACCGCCGCCGCCACGTGGTGAGTCTAGTGTGAAAAATATTTTCTGAGGATGTTTATTTTGGCAAAAAAAAAATTAAAAAAATTATTCTGAAATTTTTCCTTGTTTAAATGCACCATCTTTGTTTTCAGCCAGTTGCATGATGCTCTAAGATTAACACGTGCATCGTGTTTTTACTATTGAAAATAGTAAACGCAACAACTCTGGTTACATGTTGTTGTCATCGTATTTATTTGACACCATATTAAGTATAAACCACCCAAGAGAGCAGAGGCACCAAAATCCAATTTCAGCTCATTCTTGGTTTCGCTCGTAGGCAGTGGATTAAGTTACAATTATCCTTTACATAGTTCTTGACGGTTGATAGTTTTGTTCCTCACTAGTAATTACCATTGCAGTGTTGTTAATTTGCGATGTGGAAGCTTAAGATTACCGAAAGGCGAGACTAAGGGCTCTGGATAACCAACAATCACGTCAGAACCGTCTGAGTTGTGCCTCTCAGCTGTTTTTTATTTTGCCACGAGCATTCCCGAATGCCACAACCATCTCCCATTATGCACACCAATCCGGTCTCTCCAAAGTTGCAGCCATCAACCACCCTAAACCCTCAACCCATCCCCTCCAACCGGTCCCCACCATTTGCGACCACGTAAATGTCTTCCAACAAGCAGACCAACCAGCCTAGGGCAAATAGTAAAAAATTGTCGACGATACATGTGACAGTAACATGATAGAGTCTCATGCAGCGATTCTTTTATGTTGTCGACGATTCTATTATGTTGGACTTTCAGAAAAAAAATTCAGCAGTAAAGTTCATTGCCCGTGGAGTTTGATTTTTATTTCAAGCCCACCAGAGAAAACAAAGATTATTGGATAACTTATATTGGTACTTTGGCAAGAAGCAAAATGTGTATTTGTACTGCCAAGTTGTCAATGGTGGATGAATCGTTGAAAGAGCAAATTTGGAAGAATGCAATGATTAGTTCATTATTATCCAGAATTTTTAAAGTTAATTCCTTTCTTTAAAGATTTTTTATTCTAATCAATATTACTTTTCTTTATTTCATGTTGCAGGAAAAAAATATTTTCCAATCAACTAAATAGTTGAGAAACAAGTAGATATCGTTTGTGGGTACTCGAAGGAAGGATTTCAAAACAAAGTTGATGTCCGATTTCAATTTTGGAAAGTATAAGGATCGAGAACCAAGAAAAATTTATAATTTTATTACTGAGACAACATGAGCTGAATTCAAAAGCTCAATGCTAACTCTGAAATTTTTGGTAAAATATACATTCATACTTGATTCACACATTGAAATGTTAAATATGATAACTAATCTTTTTTTTTGGTTTGTAGGAATTACGAGCGCTCAACCAAAGAACAAGTTTCCACACAGATTGTCGCATGGGGGGTTACCATAAACTGGAGAAGACAACGATGACCAAAAATGTTATTAAGAAAAGGCAGGTAGCTTTAGAGGTTGATTTCAACTAAGAGCAAACCAGTAATTTGGCTCCTTTGTCTCCCTCAGCTAGACAAGATAAGTGGAAGAGAGCACGCGTTACTCCGGACGGGAGTTACATTAACTACGAGTCGACAGAGGTTGCAACGAAGATTGTTAGTTGTTACATTTAATTCTTGTATTTCGTATACTACCTAAATAATTAATAAAATATGATGATCTTACACTGCAAGCTCCCCAAGATGAAAATGTTTCAGAGGGTAGTAAAGATATTTTGACTGTAGTCCTGGGCAAAGAGGAACATTCTGGACGAGTACGTGGTGTGAGTAGTCGAGTAGGACTACGACAATACTTTGGGTCATCCTCCTCGAAACGTAGTAGCAAATGAATTCACGTGGATTGCGAAGAAAAGGTTCATACGGTGCAAGAACAAATGGCTATAATACTTAATAAATTAAGTGCATTACCCGATATGGCAACACCTATTCCGACACCACGAAGTACTACAGAAAATGTGAATCCTGAAGATGAATGCCCAATTCCAATGCATGTAAAAACAAAAGTAGAAATAATGAAAAAGGTAATGTTATTACCTTTGAATTTTATAATTCCCTAATTGTAGATATATTGCTCATGTTATTTTGTTCTAATAATATTTATTTGTGTTTCAAGAATGAGGATGATCTTCCATTGTCAAAAGCATCTTCTCCTAAGGAGTTGTGTGACGAGTGCCAATTGCCTTCGAATTGTAGAATGTTGTACATTCTTCTAAAGGATAAATTTGTAGATTCTACAATAAAAGTTGTTATGCCGAAAGAAATGACAGGTGCAACAACCAAGGGCGACATAGAAGACTTGGTATATGTCTGCATAGGTGATGTCCTACAATTTCTGATGATGGAAGCATTGAGTATACCAATCATTCAGGTTCAATTAAGTCATGTTTGTCTTTTTCATAACTGTTTATGTTACATTTAAATTCTAATGGTGTTAGTTTGTTTTATATTAGGAATCTGTATCAAATGCCTCATGACAAAAGGTATTGTTATATGTCTCACACTCTATTGACCAAACAAAGACCTCCAAGTAATGACATCAGATCTACAAATTTTACTAATGTGTTGCAAGTATCAATGAAGGCTTCCTATTTTCTAGTACCATATTGGGAGAAGTAAGTATCTCTTTATATTTTATAATACCATCAATTTACTATATTTATTGGGAATCATAAAGAAGATTAGCATTAATCTAATTGATGAAGTAATTTAACATGAGTGATTTTCAGTGAACATTGGATGTTAGCTATGGTAGAACCGTTTACGTGGACAACCTATTTGTTTGATCATATGGCATCAAGAATTCTACGGAAGGTTTAGTGAACATTATTCAAATGTAAGTTATTTAGAATAATTTCATTCATTTTCTAAGTTAATTTGTTGTTATTGAATATTTGAATCCATTTTCAAACTTTTTTATATTTTGGTAGGGGTCTTGAGGTCTGTCAATACTCAGGTGGTCGAAGGCCTGCAACAAAAAATAAAGTAAATTGGGTTGAAATGAAGGTAAAATGATTCAGTAATGTTTGTTTTTTGATAATATGCATTATATTGTGCATTAATTTTGTTGTTTTCCTAATATACAATACTTTTTAATTGTAGTATCGTAAATAAGTTGGAACTACTGAATGCGGTTACTACATAATGAGTTATATGGAAGAACTTGTTGAGAATGGAGTGACAACGGGAGATTTAAGATCGATAAATTTTGATATTTATCTTATGTTGCGTTATATATGTTTTGTGATACAATTTATATGCTAATAAATGAGTTTGTTTACATTGTAGTCGTTCAAAGTATCCCTTGAACCATTTTCTCAGGAAGAGATGGACATTACACGAGGAAAATAGTCTTCTTTTGTCACTAGTCATATGATGTTAGCAACTTAATTGATGAATGGAAGTTTATCGGGTGATATTGTCCTCTTTATGCTTTTATTATAATAGATGAATATATACATAATATATATCATTGGTGTTGATGTGTAGGATTTTCAACTTGATGTTCAGACCAAACCAAAGCGTAGAGCAGAACCTGAGACATTGCAGCCACATTCAGACTACTAACTGAGAATTCTGGGTATAACATGTATAGTGTACGTACAACAACATAGTTCAAAGACAGCTCATATTCAAATGCAACTGAATTGAAGAAACATAGTTTACAACACAAATATAGTGTACAACACCAACGTAGTTTACAATACGAAGATAGTTTACAACACTACCGTCACCTGAACAACCTTACAACTTTAATTTTTTTGCAAGTGTATGTTTGTTTCTGTTGGATGTACATATTATAAATTTTGAGATTATCACTGCTGCAAAAAAAGAGTTACCACGTCAGATATTAAGGGGGTACAACGTTGGGTTGACCATCTTTCACGACCGACGTGGTACGCGAGAGACGTTATAAAGGGGTACCCTTTCACATCAGTTGTAATAACCGGAGTGATAGGAGTCTCTATAACGTCGGTCATAGTTTTAACTAAGACCGACGTGGTAAAGGGACGTGCAAGTGGGCTCCTCAATATCCTACCACGTCGGCTTTTTTATACAACTGACGTGGTAGTATGGACCCTATCGCGTCGGCCCTTTTATACAACCAACGTGGTAGGGTCTTTAATAATATTAAAAAAAAGAATTATCTACAACGTCGGTTATGTTATGAGACCGACGTTGTAGGATATTTCTTTTAATTTTTTACTTTTATATTTGTTTGATACCTGTATATCAGACTCAAACCCTGCAGTTCATATTCAATCAAGCAATTCCGAACATTCATATCTATCAAACAAGTAATTAATTCTCATAACATTCATATTCAGTCCAGCAATAACAACAATCATATCTATCAAATACACAACATTCAATTCAACATACAAATGCATCTAGTTAATACTACAACATACAATGAAACTTTAGTTTTGACGTTTTTTGTTTTTTGCTCATGGGATCCTTGATCCATATTCCTTCATGATGATCATCTTGGATAATTAAGTTGTCAACAGTTCTGTAGTCATCGAGTGATTTAAGTTCAGGTACTTGTGCAAACGAGAGAATTTCTCCAATCTCATTAACATCTTCTTCAACCGCAATTTGCCGTTTTCCTTCTAGAACTACCGACCATTCATTAGCACACGAGTCTTTTACATAAAATATTGATTTTGCTCGAGATGCCAGAATGAAAGGATCTTCCTTAAAACCTTCTTTTTTAAGGTTTACCACATACCACAACAATAACAAAATCTAATAGGAGTCTAACACATACCACAACAATCACAAAATAGAAAAGAAATTAAATTGCGCAACCACAAAAAACAAAATGTACATATTAGATTATATTCGGTTGATAACAAAATGGATTTATACCTGCAGAAGGCCGGAATGGGAAGGGGACGTCGCATGGTTAAGAAATGTCAAAGGGGAAGTTGTCGGAAGGGGAAATTGCCAGAAGGGGAGGTTGCCGAAAAAGGAATGAAATGTCGGCGTAATGGTTTTGTGACTGTTGATGCGGCGTGTAAGGGTTTTGTTCGGGTTTTCAAATACCCTTCCACGTTGGATTAATTTAACCCCGACGTGGAATACCCCCTACAACATTGGCTTTATTACACACCGACGTGGTGTAGTGTATATTATTTTTAAAAGTATTTTTAATAATGGACCCTACCACGTTGGATTTCGTAGACACCAATGTGACAGATGGTGGGGTATTAATTATTTTAATTTTTTTTGACAACGGAGCCTTCAACGTCGAATTATGTAAACGCCGACGTGGAAGACCCCCTACCATGTCGGAGTTCTAAATCCGACGTGGTAGAGTATTAATTTATGACACTATATCGTTGACTCTCATTACAGCCGACGTGGTAAGGTATCTTCCATGTCAGTGTTGTAATATCCAATGTGGTAAGGTGTCTGTCACGTCAGAGTGTCAATATCCGACGTGATATGGTAGACATTGTAGACATACTTTCGAGCAGTGTATGTGGAATAGGTTAACTGATATATATATATATATATATGTGTGTGTGTGTGTGTGTGTGTGTGTGTGTGTGTGTGTGTGAAAGTTTTGGTATATACATTTCTAGGATCCTAGTGTAAAACAAGGTTTCAAAACAACATATGCGGTCCTGTGCGAAATTGTGCCCAGGACCGCATATGCGGTTGTGCGGTCACATAAGCGGCCACACAACTGCAAAATTTATTTTATTTTTTGGGAAAAATCGAAAAAAATAAATAAATTAAAATCAGACAACATATACACAACTGTCTCCCACCCAACCTTTCTTCTTCCTTCTTCTTCTTCAACCTCTCGCCTCCTTCTTTTTTTCTTTTTTCTCTCTCAAAGCCCTCTCCCATCACCATTCTCTACCCCCACCCCACCTTCACCATGCCCTGTGCAACCGCATGTGCGACCGCACAGATCACACATTGTTGGGTGCGACTGTACGGTGGTCGCATATGCGACCCCAGACCCCAAATCGCTTTGTGCGACCGCATAATCGATTATGTGGCCTCACTTTAAAACAATGGTGTAAAGTGAAATATTACATTGGGTAGAATACAATCATATTTATATGCGATGATCAAAATGTTGTGGTGCATTTTTGTTTCAATTGCAAAGAAATTTATTTGGTGCATTTATGTTCCAATTGCAGAGAATTTAATGTGAAATTAAAATAAAATTAGAATTATACAATAAAATTCATTTAAGGACACAACACGTCGGTTATTTCGTAGAAACTGACGTGACATTTCACAAAAGAAAGAAAGATGGACATACCATGTCGGCATTGTTTGCCAACTAACCGACGTGTTATATTCTATTATTTGATTGTTTTCGAAATTCTTTTTTTAATAATAGGTCAGAACATGTCGGCCTTCTGTTTTAATTACCGACGTTGTGTGTCTACAAACCATGTATGTCACTTGCCAACAAATTGACGTGGTATCTTTTTTTTTCTGAATTGTGTTCCAAATTTCTCTGACCTACATACCAAAGTGTGTTGGTGTGGCCAACCTAGTATGTTGTAAATACCATGTCAGTGTTATTGGTAATTAAATACCAAAGTGGTTGACCTACATACCACAACAACGTATTGGCAGATGTGATATCCTGCTGCCTTACCACGTCCCCCGGACACAAGCTAGGTTGGTCAACCCGATGTGATATGTCAAAAAATTCGACGTAATAACTTCATTATATAGTAGTGAATGTATTCTCTCGAAAAGTTAAAGTATGAAATAAAATCTCTAGAAAAGTTAAAGTATAGAATAAGATCCTTATAAAAGTTAAAGTTAATAAAAAAATCTCTTAAAAGAGAAAATCAAGCATAAAATATCTGAAAAAGAGAAATTTGAAAATATAATGAGTTGGAAATTTGAAGTTGTAAGAATAAAAATCATAGGAAAATGACAATTGAGAATAAAACTTTTAAGATGTTGAAAATATAACTGTTTGAATAGTATAATATGAGAATGTAACTGTTTCAACTTTGGTAATTGTATCGTTTGAGTCAACTATCGAAAATTTAGTATTTCGAAAGTACAATATTTATATAGCAATATGGTTGTCTATTCGTAAAACACGAGCAAATAGAATTATGATGATTTTTTTTAAAAATTATATTAATTTTATTTTCTAAGCTATCTTCTTTTAAACAATATAATCATATCTTTTTATTTTATTCTAGATAAGAATGGTATCATCATCGTTAAACTAATAATAAGAAAACAAAACAAAAACAGACGATCCGAACGGTTCGTGGGTTGCTTCAGGTTAAAAAATATTTTTTAAATGCACCATCTTCGTTTTCAGCCAGTTGCATGATGCTCTAAGATTAACACGTGCATCATGTTTGTACTATTGAAAATAGTAAACGCAACAACTCTGGTTACATGTTGTCATCGTATTTATTTGTCACAATATAAAGTATAAACCAGCCAAGAGAGCAGAGGCACCAAAATCCAATTTCAGCTCATTCTTGGTTTCGCTCGTAAGCAGTGGATTAAGTTACAATTACTAGTAATTACTATTGCAGTGTTGTTAATTTGGAATGTGGAAGCTTAAGATTGCTGAAGGGCGAGACCAAGGGCTCCGGACGACCAACAATCACGTTGGAAGGCAGGTTTGGGAGTTCGATCCCGACCACGACACTGAAGAAGAACGTGCCGCGATGTCGTAAAGGCCCGAGAATAGTTCTCGAGCCATCGGATCGACCGGAAACACAACTCTGATCTTCTCATGAGGATGCATGTATATATAATTTCATAAGGGTTTTTGCTACAGTACACCCCGCAAGTGTCCAAATTGGCCATATGCACCTGCTTTTTCGGTATTGTCGCATATACATCTAGAAAGCATCATATATGCGCAAATGCACCTGGGCCGTTTGTCGGTCCCACTCCAGAGAGACGACGTGAATGGGCCGTTAACGGCCGTCCAAATCAGTTCGTGATCCGTTTGGTAGGATGTGTGATTTGGGATTGACTGTAGCAAAACAAATTTTACTAAGACTAATCTAAGACTATGACTAAACCATTACCGTGCTGGAATCACTCTACATCGAATCACTCTAGATCGACTGTGGAATCACTCTGAATTGTCTCTGGAATCAATCTGGATCGACTCTGGAATAATTCTGGATTGTCTCTGGAATCAATCTGGATCGACTCTGGAATAATTCTGGATCGTCTCTGGAATCAATCTGGATCGACTCTGGAATCACTCTGGATCCAGTGACTGTAGCGAAACCCCTTTTACTAATCTAAGACGATGACTAAACCTAACTCTCCTCCTTCCCAAATCCCCGAGTTTTCCCACATTGCGGAAATCCTAACTCGACTCCTTCCCAAATCCCTGGGTTTTCCCACTGTCCAGAAACCATAACTCGCATCCTTTCCAAATCCCCGTGTAATCATCCCCATTTTCCTACTTTGCATAAATTGGAGGGCGACCACACTGACCAGTGGATAAGGCAGAGGTAGCGATGACCTCGACGACGGCGTGGAATATGGTACACACAAGAAGCGGATTGATTGGGAAGCGAAGGCGGTTAGTGATTTTTTCTGAATTGAGATATATAAAATTACATGCTGTGTTTGAGTTTGGATGTTTTGATTTCAGTTTTCGGGTCGGCTTTAGACTGTAGATTGCATGTTTGTAGTTTTGTTCTGTCATTTTAATTCATATCTGTCAATTTAATTCGTTTTCCTTATGTTTATTGGCTTTGCATTTTTATTATCCAAGCAGTGTGTCTGATTTAGAAGGTAGTGTGAGAATGATGTTGCATTGTGGTGATCGATGGGTTAAGTGCAAGGATAGGGATAGAGTTGTTGGTTTAGAAGAGGTTGCATCATTGGTTGTGGTGGAGGAATGGACGATTGACTTGGTAAGGGATTGGATATGCAGTGTAATGAAGTGGTCATCCACTGAAATGGTTGTCCATACAAGCAAAGTTAGGAAAGACTACAAACCTTTGAATATCAATGGAGACATAGAGGAGACACTTAAATACCCCAATCAGCAAAGTGAGTTTCACATCTATGCTACCCATGACAGGAAATCAGAAGCTTTTGTAGGGGTTGAGCATGTAATAGAACCTTTTGTAGGTGTTGAGAAAGAAATACAAGCAGTTGATGGTAGTCGAGAACCAGTACGTAGAGTGCCTAGTGTGGTGGGGAGTGTAAGCTCACAACCTTTATCTGCACCCTCTGTGATACCTTGTGAACCCGTTGTGGGAGATGTTTGTGAACACCAGGGGAATGGTACCCTCCCATGACACTCTGAACCCAACCTAGTAGTGGGCATAACAACACCTAGGAAAGACACCTTGGTTTCCAGTGGAAGTAGTGGTACAAACTCGGAGTATGTTTTATATTCTGATGAACTTGATGAATGTAAGGACATCGACGCAGTTGACTTTGATGACCAGGGAGACTACGGAATTGATTTCAATCCGCTTGATGATAGATCTGAGTGTTGGGGTGTGAAGGAGTCCAACCCAGAAATAGTTGTGGGAAAGAAGTTTCCTAATGTGAAATCCTTCAGAATGTGTTTATTAACGCACTGCATTTTGAGTGAATGTGAGATAACCTACTTGAAGAGCCAGCCAGATAGGGTCACAACCATGTGTAGAGATGTTCAATGTCAGTGGAGAATTCATGCCTTTAGGTTAAATGATGAGAGAGTGTTTGAAATCAAGACTTTGAAGTTGCCACATACTTGCTCATCTGTAAATAACAGTGCCTCTAAGATGACCACTAGGGATTGGATTGCCCACGAGTGCAAGGAGTGGCTTGCATTGGATGACAGACTCATTGTGAGGAGCATATCTGACCAACTAAAGAGGAAATATCACTTGAGTTTGTCTTACCATAGAGTTTGGCGTGGTCGGGAGATTGCAATGAAGGAGTTGTGGGGGGGGGGGGGGGGTGAAGATCAACAATACGCTTCGATCCCATCTTTGGTTTGGAAGATGAGCAAGACCAACCTTGGTAGTGCAGTCAGTTTTGAAGTCAAACCTCAAGATGGGTCCTTCTACAAATTATTTGTGTGTCTAAATGGCTGCATTGATGGTTTTCTGAATGGTTGTAGACCTCTTGTAGGCCTAGACGGTTGTCATCTGATAGGGAAGTACAAGGGTATCCTATTATCTGCCACTTCGGTTGATGGAAATCACCAACTTTTTCCTGCAGCATTTGCTGTAGTGGAATCTGAGAGTCATAGCAGTTGGGCCTGGTTTCTTACTCATTTCAAAAAGGCAGTGAGTCACAGGAATGGTTTGGTTGTCATAAGCGACAGGTGCAAACGTTTAGAGGAGGGGGTAAGAGAGGTCTTTGGTGGGTGTGAGCATAGAGCGTGTGCTAGACACCTTTACCAAAACTTCCAAAAGAAATTCAAGAGTGCTATGTTGCTTAGTCTGATGTGGGAGGTTGCCTCTGCCTATACAACCACTGAGATGGAAAGAAAAATGTAGTATATAAGGGAAATTAATTAGGGTGCATATAATTGGTTAGTGCAACTGTACAACAATGACATAATTTGGTAAAAGAGTCAATTTGGGTGTGAGGCTAAGTCTGATTATGTTACAAACAACCTAAGTGAGTAATTCAACAACTACATCAGGGAAGTTAGGCATCTTCCTATTGTAACTATGGTGGACAATTTGAGGCAAAAATTAATGCAGACCATGTTCAAGAGACAAGAAGATAGCAGAGAGTGGACAAATGTTGTGGTGCCAAAAGACAGGAAATGGTTAAATGAAATGTCTAGTCAGTTAGGCACATTTTCTATCATAAGATGTCCTAACTCCAAGGCAGAAGTGTCTAATGGAATCAAAAGATGCATTGTTGACTTGCTTCAGAAGTCCTGCACCTACAGACTTTGGCAATTGATAGGGTTGCCATGTCAGCATGCCTCTGCTTCATTGGGACAATTAGAGGGGCTCGTTGGGAGGATTATGTTAGCACATGGTATTACAAATCAGTGTACGATCAAGCTTATGAGGTGGGTATTAATCCAATGGCAGAAAAATCGGAGTGGGATCATGTAGAGGGATTTACAGTATTACCTCCAACAGTGAAAAGACAACCCGGAAGGCCGAGGCAGGTCAGATACAAGGGCACAATGGACCCAAGCTGCAGTAGGAGACAGAAGAAATGCACTAGGTGCGGTCTACTTGGTCACCATGCTAGGAGATGCAAGGAGCCAATTGGGACCCAAACTGAAGATCAAGGCATTGCAAGGTTCACACCAGTGCATCAGAAATGCATTTTACTTTAATCACTTTCATATATAAATATTCATGCATTAATGTTTTGTGGTTCTTACATTGTCAGGGATAGAAGAGGTGAGAAGAGGAGGAGAACAAGGAATGAGGACGTAGGTGTCACTCAAACAGCAACCCATACTACAAATGAGGGACAATCCAGCCAAAGTACATATGGTTCTATGGTGGACCTCCTTCAATCGGTTGGAGGAGTGCAAGGAAGGTTACATGATTCACAGTGGCCAAATTTCCAATTACAGAATTAATGTTTTTCTTTAGCTCAATGTATTATAATTATATGTCAGCAAATTGTAACGTAATGTTTTACTTGAGCTCAGTGGCAGACATTCATAGACGTGCATTAATTGTAAAGGTGTTGCTCGAATTTTAACAATTGGAATTCCAAGTGTTGCTTGAGGTGTATTTTGTGTTCTTCATGTGTTCTTTGTGACCACTTTCATTTGTAACTATAGTTGTCGCTTGAGTTTAATTATTGCAATTTGAAATGTTTCTTTCTTTGTTAATCTATAGCCAAAGGAGCCCTGGATTGATTTGACCCCGCTTTAAATGTGTGTTTCTTTCTGGATTGACCCTGGATTGATTATGGATTCCTTCTGGAATGACCCTTGACTCATTTTGTAACTTTCGTTAAAGCTATGGCCTTTCTGTAATTCATCTAGATACATTCAAGATCTCTTCTGGATTGACCCTGGATTGATTCTGGATTCCTTCTGGAATGACCCTGGACTCATTTTGCAACTTTCGTTAAAGCTAGGGCCTTTCTGTAGTTCATCTGGATACATTCTGGATCTCTTCTGGATTGACCCTGGATTGATTCTGGATTCCTTCAGGAATGACCCTGGACTCATTTCGTAACTTACGTTAAAGCTAGGGCCTTTCTGGAATTCGTCTGGATACATTCTGGATCTCTTCTAGATTGACCCTTGATTGATTCTAGATTCCTTCTGGAATGACCCTGGACTCATTTCGTAACTTTCGTTAAAGCTAGGGCCTTTCTGTAATTCATCTTGATACATTCTGGATCTCTTCTGGATTGACCCTGGATTGATTCTGGATTCCTTCTGGAATGACCCTGGACTCATTTTGTAACTTTCGTTAAATCTAGGGCCTTTCTGTAATTCATCTGGATACATTCTGGATCTCTTCTGGATTGATTCTAGATTCCTTCTGGAATGACCCTGGACTCATTTTGTAACTTTTGTTAAAGCTAGGGACTTTCTGTAATTCATCTGGATACATTCTGGATCTCTTCTGGATTGATTCTGGATTCCTTCTGGAATGACCCTGGATTCATTTTGTAACTTACGTTAAAGCTAGGGCCTTTCTGCAATTTATCTGGATACATTCTGGTTCTCTTCTGGATTGACCCTGGATTGATTCTGGATTCCTTCTGGAATGACCTTGAACTCATTTTGTAACTACGTTAAAGCTAGGGCCTTTCTGGAATTAATCTGGATACATTCTGGATCTCTTCTGGAATGACCCTGGATTGATTCTAGATCTCTTCTGGAATGACCCTTGACTTTTCGTTTCCCCATTCATTCCATCGTGTCACCAGAATGGTTCCATTCCGTTTCCAGACACTGTCCAAGCTGATTGGTGGTGTTTTCCAGACCCAATCCAGCCATTCAAAGCGGGAAAACGGTGTCACTCTAAAACTCCTCCTGTCCCCAGTCGTCAATCATCCTTCCAAAGAAAGAACCAACATGTCTTCAGGCATGAAAGTTTGCAGCATTAACGCTTCTAAGAAGGCATTTAATTATTTCCAACCGACCATGTGCGCTTCGGAAGCTGTGGACAAGGAGTTGAAAGAGTTATCCGGCAACCGGAAGCTATGTTCAGGAGTACTCCATTTGGTAACTTTTTGAAGATTCCGAAGATAGCTGTGGACAACGATATTCTCTACTTTTTGGTTGACAACTTCGATGTTGAAATATCTGGTTTCAAGCTCGGAGATGTGATCGTCCCATTCACACCAACTCATGTCTCCTCCATACTTGGGCTAAAGAAGGGAGGCATTCCGGTAGATATGAATGCAAACACAACAGGTATCCGCGGGGGTAAACTATTACAAAGGGATCACATGAAACGTCTACTTGCCGACGCGAAGAACAATACAGACGACGCTGAGTGCATCCGGTTATTACTCTGTCTTCTTTTCTCCCATTTTCTTTTTTACGACGGTAGTCGTCGGACGAAGGCTTTTCTACACACTTAGGATAGCCTCCGGAATTACTCTATACTGACTCTTGACTCATATGGACTCACGCTTGTAGCTTCATAACATGTCCGTCTCAAAACAATTGTATGACTTATGTAGAAACTTTATCTCTTTCAAATACGGAGAAGTCTTTTCACATACAAATTCCTTTACGATACGTCTTCTCACGTATTAATGGTAATTTCTGGTCTCGATGTTCAACAGTCGTTCCCCTTTGATCACGGGAACCTTTGCGCTTCCACTGTACAAAGGAATTGCCAGATCAACCCCCTTTTCTGGACACGTATTTGCCTAGTGGTCTCTGACGTGTGACGCGTCATTCCAGAGTCGAATGACCAGGTTTCATACGTGTCCGTGGGACTACAGTCACTGGATCCAGAGTGATTCCAGAGTGGATCCAAAGTGATTCTAGAGTCGATCCAGATTGATTCCAGAGACGATCTAGAATTATTCCAGAGTCTATCCAAATTGATTCTAGAGACGATCCAGAATGATTCCAGAGTCGATCTAGATTGATTCCAGAGATGATCCACAATGATTCCAGGGTGATTCCACAGTCGATCCAGAGTGATTCGATGCAGAGTGATTCCAGCACGGTAATGGTTTAGTCATGGTCTTAGATTAGTCTTAGTAAAATTTGTTTTGCTACAGTCAATCCCAAATCACACGTCCTACCAAACGGATCACAAACTGATTTGGACGGCCGTTAATGGCCCATTCACGTCGTCTCTCTGGAGTGGGGCCGACAAACGGCCCAGGTGCATTTGCGCAAATATGATGCTTTCTAGATGTATATGCGGCAATACCGAAAAAGCAGGTGCATATGACCAATTTGGACACTTGCGGGGTGTACTGTAGCAAAAACCCCTATAATTTAATAATGATTAGGATACGTAACTGTGATACTTCAGATATTGATTGATACAACGTCTGGAGGTATGATTAGAAAATAATAATTACACGTGGTATTATTATATGATGGCATGACGATCTATTTTGAGCCTTTTGGAATGGTTTTAAATTCACATATGGAATGATGACATGATTAGTCGTGATGCAATGACCATTTTACACACAAAAAATCAACTATTAACATCATCATACACTAAAAACATTTATAAATATTGTTTGAAGCAAAAAATGCAAGTCCTGAGCCACGCCATGAAAAGAACTCACGAGGAGAACAAATTAACATACGTTTCTTCACTCGTTCATGGGCATGCTTCATGTTGTTGACGTTATTGACTTTAATTTTTCTCTCTCGAAGGAGTCGAAAGAGGTCCACCATACATACATGAAGTAGACACACAACTCAACATATTGAAAAGGTATTTTGTTAGAACCCAAACCGTGATTAGAGGGTTAATCCCGGATTAGGTGGGGTTGATGTGAGAGGGTATGGGAGGTAAGGGAGGTATGGGCTAGGAGTGTAGGGGATGGTGGGGAGTGTTGCCTTGGGTTGGGTTTTGTTTTAAAAGCAAAAACCTTCTCTCCTCCATTCTTCTTCTCCAACTCTTCTTCCTCACTCACCTTGGTTCTCACTCTTCCTCTTTTCGGCTGCACCAGAGGAGGCGTCACCGGCAACGGAGGAAGGTGCTCGTGCGGGAGAGGCGCGGCGCGTGATCGAGGTCTACCGGAGGCGAGGCGTAGGAGCTCCGGCACCGTCGACTTCACGCGGGTGAAAGGTATGCCGCTCCTTAGTGTGGTTTGTTTGTTAACCCTCATGTGAGGGATGCGTTGGTCGAGTCGGGGGAGGTCGGAGGCCTCTCCGGCGACGCGTTTCTTCGTAAAACCTCGGCTGGTGCGAGGTTGAAGACGACCAACGGTCGACCGGATCCTTCGGGCGGTCGACCGTTTTAGCACTGTTTGCCCGACTTTAACCTTCACCGGTCGAACGATGCCTTGGGGCGGTCGACCGGTAGTGCATTATTGCTGGTGAGTTGGGATTTTTCTACCTGTTGTCGGTCGACCGGTCCTTGTTGTGTTCGACCGGAACTTAAGTGTACCTGTTAGTGTTGCTTGATTTGTTCGACCGATTTCATGTGGCGTTCGACCGATCATTTGGAGTTCGACCGTTGGAGGGTTGCGTTCGACCGATTATATGACTTAGAATACTAGGTTGACCCTGTCTGTTATCGGTCGACCGAGACCCCTGAGTCGGTCGACCGATAGAGTGGAAGTTAATGTTGACCAGACTCCGGATTTTGACCTCGTTCGGTCGACCGGTTTTAGACTTTTGTTCGACCGTTTGGGAATTAGTGTTGCGCAGTGAGTTCTACCGATTCAGACTTTCGGTCGATCGAATTCCTCGTGGAAACGGTCGACCGGTTAGACTATTTCGGTCGACCGAATCTGCTCAGAACTGAATTCCTGGTTCCCTTTTTGAACGCCAACTTTGTCCACGGAAACCCGTGTCCTCGCCTTGTGCGTGAGCCGGGAGGTGACGGTGGGCGCGGGATGCGTGCCTGCCCAGGGACCGCCGTTGGGAAGAGTGTGGGTGTTCGGGACGCGTCACCTCCATGTATGGACCGTGACATTTGAGATGATTGTTGGCACTTTGTAGTATAGCAGGCCTGAGGGATCGCGGATCCCAGTGCTGATGTTGTGCGGGCACGCAACTGGCGTTGGGTGAGGTGACTACCGGCCCACGGGCTACGGAGGTCGCTGCCCTGCTTTTATAGCGGTGCGGTTGGTGTTCGCGGCTCGAGGAGCCTGATGACCTGGCAGACTTCGGTCTGGACCCGTCCGATGCTGTGCGGGACGTTGTGATGGACCACCGATGCTGTGCCGGTGATGCCGCCGAGGTTGTGCCGGCGATGATGATTGTTGGGCCGAGGCTGTGCCAGCTTGTTGTTTTCCTCGGCTGGGCACCTACCGAGATGATGTTGTTATACCTTCCGGGCGACGGCCCCGTTGGTCCCTGTGGCCCCGACCACTGAGATTTACAGATCTGTTTCTATCGGCGCGTAGACGTGACAGAGGCTCCCTGCCGAACCCTTGAGTAGTGTAGCTGCGTGTGGGGGGTGCGATGTCGCGGGCTGCTAGACTGCATGTGCCTGCAGTAGGTCTCTTCGTGAGACCCGATGATTGTTTGTCGGACTGATGTCCTGTTTTACCCTTCGGGGGAACTGTTTTCCATTTCTGTTGATGCCATGACATGCTACTAGTATGATAGGTTCATTATGTGATGCATGCATATAGGTGAGTTGGCATACGGGGTTTCCTTCTGGAAACTCAGGCATTGTTGTTGCATCTTTTTCAGGACCGCAGTAGGTCCGGGTGGGTGGTGACCGAGGACGGAGCGCTTTGGAGTCGGATCCTCTTCGGCAGTTGCTAGATCGTACGACTACATGTATTCTATTTCATTGTATCATTATTGTAGTTGTACTTCTTTTGAAAACTCCTTGTATTTTGGGTGCACCCGGATTTATATATTTATATATTAGTGACGTTCCCGCGTGAGTTGTCTGTTATGTTGGTTATTTTGAAATTTTAAATCTTCCGCTGTTTCGGGACGTTACATATTTTGTCTAGCTTGAGCGTCTAAAAGTAGATAAAGTAAGCACCATGGTCGAAATATACGTCAACTAACATATGTTTCTTAACCAATTGTCTTCATCGCCCACTAGCTACAAGGGGCTAAGATAAGCACATGCAAAGCTAGTCATGCCATGAGAGAACCACAAATGTTTTTGGGGTTGTCAAATTGCCAAAGAGCGAGAAGGAAACGGTTCCCATCTGTTTTCGAAGTTGGAAAGATGCTTGGTGTTCAATGAAGTAGATCATAGACATGCATTGATACACAAATAAAACACTCATATAGAGTACAAACACACCCATATGAGCAAAACATAACCAAACAAACCCAATCCATACCATCAACCTTCTCGAAACACCATCTAACTCCAAATTAAATTTTCTCAGAACATGCGCGCAAAGACATGCATGTAACCTAGGTCACCAAAAAAGAATAAATGAAAGGAGGAGAAAGCAGAAGGATATGGAAGGCATGAGGGTAGAAAAAGAGGGTGGAGCAAAGAAGAAGCTTGGAGGTCTAGCTAAGAGTTTGGGTTTGAGAGGGTAGGGAGGAGAGGAGAGGTGGGTAACAACGTTATAGTTATTGACTTTTCCTACTGGTTTTGGTGTTTTTTTGTTTATAAGCTATATTGATTTTAGTATCGTCAGCTACTAACCCTTCGTCGTTCTTGGTAAGAAGCATATACTATAATGATTTTTTTTATTGTTGTTGACTTTTAGTTAAACGAAGTTTTAAAATAATTATTCTTTATATTTATTTGCAATATTTGAGGTGCAGTTTTTAGTGACATCAAAGTTAAATTCTTCTAACAAATCAGTTTGCAAGGGAGAATCGTATGAGTATAAACTTGGCACAAGTCAAGCAAGGAGAAAACAAAGACATTACAAAAGAAGCTATAACTACTACATTAAGAAGAGCTATTAGCTTCCATTGTACACTGCAGGCACATGACGGTCACTGGCCTGGCGACTATGGAGGTCTCATGTTCCTTTTGCCTGGCATGGTAAAGTTGAAATTTTATATTACAAGATTTTACACATTAATCTTGACGGAACAATGATGAATCCAAGTACATAAATTAAATGAGAAGAAATTTAAAATATTAATTAGACGTCGTAATTTTACTTTTAATATTTTTTGACCAGAGAGTACGGGATTAAATGTAAAGACCTAAACCTGGAGAGACAGAGAGAGAGAGAGAGGTATGGGGTGGAGTGTGGTTAGGGTGTAGGTGGTATGGGGGGTATGGAGAGGAGTATGGGGGTAGGTATAGGTTTTGATTTATAAATACAAAACCCAACCCTTTCTCCCCTTTCTTTTCTCCATTTCGTTTCCACCCATCTCACCACCTTCCCTTGTTTCCGGCGACCAGAAGGAGAAGATCTCCGGCGACGTGGTGGAGGCGCGCACGAGGAAGGAGCGGAGGAAAGAAGGAGAAGAAGCTAGGATTGACCCCGGAGGAGGAGGAGCTCACCGGACGCGTTCTCGCCTCGGAAAAGGTATGCCAAGTCTTCATAGTAACTCCCCAAGAGGTGTGGGAGTGTAGGGGGCGGCGTTGGTGCTGTTTCTCCGGTGGAAACCCAACTGGACAGAGGTTGAAGACGCTCTGTTCGGTCGACCGATTGAGAGTTCGGTCGACCGAACAACGTCTAAATGATGTCTGTCACGACGGAAAATGTATAGTCCGGTCGACCGATGGTTGGATCGGTCGACCGATATTTGTAAATAATAACTTACTGCCCGAAAACGGTCGAACGACGTCTGTGTGACGGTCGACCGTTTATGCCAAATTTTAGCGGGAAATTAAGGGTTACATTGGCCCGGTCGACCGGTGTTTGTTTCGGTCGACCGAACCCCTTTAGATAGGTTAGACAGACCTTCGGCCGACCGAGTGTGTCTTGGTCGACCGAACTGCGCAAAGTCGGTCAATAGCGTTGACCATCTAAATGGTCGACCACTCTGAATCCGGTCGACCGACCGCGTGCAGTTTGCCTGCAGTGAAGTGTTTGTTGATCCGGTCGACCTGAAGAGTTTCAGTCGACCGAATGCAGTGGGCAGGATTCATGCAGTTTTCCTTATCGGTTGGACGGACCCTGGTTCGACCGACAGGATATATATGTATAAAAAATGTATAGCGTAGACCTTTCAAACGGTCGATCGCTAGATTGACCTTGTTCGACCGGTGGGTCGAATTATCATTGGTTAGGACTGAGCGGTGACTTGCTAAACGGTCGACCATCCGAGAGACCCTGTCCGACCGATTGATAGTGTTTTACCTCAGTACTGAGTACTGAGCGGGAAACCGGTCGACCGGTGTATTTGTTGCGGTCGACCGATTAACCGCAGGTTGGTGGATTTATCCACGCGCGAGCCGTCGAGCATAGGTCGACTACCGGCTCTGAGCCCACGGTCGATCACCGGACCTCGGAGCTACGGATTTCACCTTCGACGAGGGCGTATTCAGTTGGACCCCCTATTCTTGTGTAGGTAGGGGATGCCTTCCATGCTTGTGTAGGTGGGAGACACCTTCTATCCTTGTGTAGGAAGGAGATGTGTAGGAGAGTGATGCCCCTTGAGCCTGTGCGGCAGAGGGAAGCCTTTCATGCCTGTGCGGCTGAGAGATGGACCGTGGTGGCGGTTGGGCATTCATTGGGCCCGAGGCGGATTTGCATTGCATGAGCATTATTTGGCATTTTCGTCTGTATTTCTGTATATGATAGGAGATGTTGGCATACGGGGTTCCTTTCGGGAACTCAGGCGGATTTTGTGTTTCATTTTCAGGGAGCAGACAGTCGTAGGTTGGTGGTGACCGAGGGGAGTACCTCCGGGATCGGGTCCTGTCATCTTATCGTTTTTGTAGAGGTAGTGATTACAGTAGTTATGTATTAGTCATGTAATCACTCTTTTGACACTCTGTATTATGACTTCCACGTGGAGATAATTTATATATATATTCAGTTGACTTTTCTGGTAACGTGCCCTCTTTGACCATTGACGGTCGTATGTTTAATTAAAAAATTTCTTCCGCTGTTTTGGGACGTTACAACTTGGTATCAGAGCCTTGATTTCGACGTATTTTCCCAAAGAACCCACCATCGAGTTAGGATTAGAGTCTAGAGGTCCATGGCATGCATTCATGATTATTCTGACGTGATCTCTGTGTTTTGTAGAGAGATGCCTCCGAGATGGGTCATGCCTGTGGATGAGACTCGCAGTTCGAGCGAGACTGCGAGGGAGGAGGCCCGGGAGGCAGAGCGTAGGGTCATGTTCGACACCGTGGAGCGGTTGAGCAGGATGTTGGAGTGCCAGGCAGCGCAGAGTGCGCAGACGGGGGCCGGTGCGATGCACAACCGGTTCATGAGGCAGCACCCTCCGACTTTTACTGGGCAGATGGATGCAGAGGCAGCTGAGGAGTGGATCTTCACTATGCAGACGATCTTCAGGGCCATCGACTGTAATCCGGAGAAGAAGGTGGACCTGGCCACCTACGTGCTGAGAGGAGCTGCAACGAACTGGTGGAGGTTGACTTCAGCAGTTTTGTTCGCCGATCGAGAGGATGTGTCATGGGAGGAGTTTGTTAAGGAGTTCAACGAGCAGTACTTTCTGGAGCACGTACGAGACAGGAAGAGGGAGGAGTTCATGGCCCTCGAGCAGAGGAGCATGACACTGAAGGAGTACATTGGGAAGTTTAATGCCCTTGAGCGTTACTGTCCGGAGATCTTTGTCACTCAGGCGCAGAGGTCGATGAAGTTTGTCAGGGACTCCGGAAGCAGCTGAGGACCCGAGTGCTGTAGAGCATGCCGCGCACCTTGGCGGATGCAGTGAGGAGTGCCACGATTATGGAGAGAGACTACCGGGAGAATTACCAAGATGAGAGGAGGCAGGTCGGGAAATCCTCAGGGAGGCCAGTAGGGCAGAGTTCGGGGAATCCGGGCAAGAGGCCCCAGATCGAGGTAGCAGGGGCGCCGCAGCCAGAGGCGTGCAGGAGCTGTGGCAGAGTGCACACTGGGCGCTGCTTTGGGCCGGGTACTTGTCATGGTTGTGGTCAGCTGGGCCACTTCGTCAGGAATTGCCCTAGCAAGGGCGCTGGACCGAGCAGACCTCCGGGACTTCCAATTGCCAGTGGAGGCGGAGCTAGGAGACCTGCAACACCTCAGCAGGGTCAGCGCACTGGACGAGTCTTCACTATCCAGACGGAGGAGGCGAGGGATGCCAACACTGTCGTGGAAGGTACACTTCTTGTGGCAGGTTTGGAAGCTAGGGTGTTTTTTGATTGTGGCGCGACACACTCGTTCATCTCAGAGCGATTTGCAGGAGTGTTGGGTTGTACCCTTGCGATGTGGACTGCCACTTTGGAAGTCAGCACACCCCTGGGTCTGGTGGGCACTGTGGGGAGCTTCATCCCCGGCGCCACGATTTCTTCGGGAGACCAAGATTTTCCGGCAGATCTGGTCTTGCTACCGATGGAGGACTTCGACGTCATTCTTGGGATGGACTGGCTGTCCCGACATGATGTGCGTGTCCTTTGCCGTGAGAAGAAGATTTTGATTCCGAGGAAGGGGTTGCCTGATATCATGATTAGAGGAATCAGGAACAGAGGGGGCCGCATTGTGGTGTCAGCTTTGAGGGCTCAGAAGTTGATACAGGAGGGTTGTAGAGCATTCCTAGCGACGCTGGTTGTTTCAGAGGCTGAGTCGCCGAGGTTGGACGAGATAGATGTGGTGCGGGAGTTTACAGAGGTGTTTCCAGATGATATCCCAGGATTGCCACCTCCGCAAGAGATGGAGTTTTGCATTGAGCTGGCAGTAGGCACCTCACCACAGTCGAAAGCCCCGTACAGGATGGCACCCGCAGAGTTGGCAGAGTTTAAGAAGCAGCTGCAGGAGCTGATGGAGGCTGGTTTCATCAGACTGAGTGTCTCACCTTGGGGGGCGCCAGTGTTGTTTGTGAAGAAGTAGGACGTGTCATTGCGGATGTGCATTGACTATAGGATGCTGAACAAGGTCACCATCAAGAATAGGTATCCCCTACCTAGGATTGAGGACCTGTTCGACCAGTTGCAGTCAGCGAAGGTCTTCTCTAAGATCGACCTAAGTTCAGGATACCATCAGCTGAGGATCCGAGAGGAGGATGTCCAGAAGACAGCATTCAGGACCAGATATGGGCACTATGAGTTCTTGGTCATGCCTTTCGGGTTGACGAACGCTCCGACAGATTTCATGGATCTAATGAACCAGACGTTCAGGTAGTACTTGGACAGATGTGTCGTTGTCTTTGTGGATGATATCCTGATCTACTCACCTGACGTGGAGCAGCACAGGGAGCACCTGCGGATTGTACTTAGCATTCTGAGAGACCAGAGGTTGTATTCTAAGTTCTCGAAGTGCGAATTCTGGTTGGACATAGTCTCATTTCTTGGTCACATCGTTCCTGCGGAGGGCATTTCGGTGGTTCCAGCGAAGGTAGAGGCAATGACTGAGTGGAGAGCCCCTACGAGCGTGACGGAGATCAGAAGCTTTGTTGGGTTGGCGGGTTACTACCGTCGTTGCATCAAAGACTTCTCGAGGTTAGCTGCACCTCTGACTGCCCTGACGCAGAAGGGAGTCACTTTTGTTTGGTCCCAGAAGTGCGAGGACAACTTTCAGGAGCTGAAGAGACGACTGACGACAGCTCCAGTTTTGACTCTGCCGAGTGGCATAAGAGGTTTGGTGGTCTACAGTGACGCGTCAGGCGTTGGTTTGGGTTGCGTGCTGATGCAGCACGAGAGGGTGATTGCATACGCGTCGAGGCAGCTGAAGACACATGAGAAGAATTACCCGACGCATGACTTGGAGTTGGCAGCCGTTGTGCACGCATTGAAGACATGGAGACACTACCTGTATGGCGAGCAGTTCGAGGTATTCACCGATCACCAGAGTCTGAAGTACCTCTTCTCCCAGAAGGAGTTGAATATGAGACAACGCCGTTGGTTGGAGTTCATTAAGGACTACGATTTCACCATCTCCTACCACCCGGGGAAGGCGAATTCAGTTGCAGACACCTTGGGTAGGAGATTGGAGGTATCAGTTGCAGGCTTGTGCCTTTAGGAGTGGAGACTGCTTGAGTCATTGGCAGAGTGGAAGCCGTTCACTGGAGACACTGAGGTAGCAGTGTTAGCTGGGTTGCGGGTGGAGACACAGACAGTCTCACAGGTAGTGCAGGTGCAGCGTGAGGTTGATGAGTTGGCCAGTCTGCTGGAGTTGACTGCCAGAGAGGGGTTAGATTTCAGTGTTGGGGTCGATGGAGGTCTGAGATTTAGAGGGTGGATCTGGGTGCCGATGGTTGATGGGATGAGAGATGACATCATGGAGGAGGCACACCGAGCGAAGTACACCATCCATCCAGGGAGCACGAAGATGTATAAGGACCTGCAGCGGAACTTCTGGTGGAGAGGCATGATGAAGGACATTTCAGAGTTCGTGAGTCGGTGCTTGGTCTGTCAGCAGGTGAAGATTGAGCACAAGAGGCCAGCTGGGCCCATGCAGAGTATCGAGCTTCCGGAGTGGAAGTGGGAGCACGTGACGATGGACTTCGTCACGGGGCTACCGAAGACGAGGCGGTTCCATGACGCGATTTGGGTGATAGTCGATAGACTGACCAAGTCGGCGCACTTTCTGGCCATTAATACCACCTTGCCTTTGGAGAGTCTGGTGAAGCTGTATGTAGAGGAGATCTTCAGATTGCACGGAGTACCAGTGAGCATCATCTCTGACAGAGATCTGAGGTTCACATCCAGATTTTGGGGGAGTCTGCAGCAAGCACTGGGGTCACGTCTGAGGTTCAGTACAACTTTTCACCCTCAGACAGACGGCCAGTCAGAGAGGACTATCCAGACCTTGGAGGATATGCTGAGGGCTTACACGCTGGACTGGGCTGGACACTGGGATGAGCATCTACCTCTGATCAAGTTCGCCTACAACAACAGGTACCATGCTAGTATTGGGATGGCACCGTATGAGGCGTTGTACGGGAGGCCATGCAGATCACCGGTATGCTAGAGTGACGTAGGTGAGAGGCAGTTAGTGGGCCCGGAGCTTGTGCAGATGTACGCAGAGAAGGTTGACCTGATCAGGAGGAGGTTGGCTACAACACAGAGCAGACAGAAGAGTTATGCTGACCGACACATGCGGACTTTGAGCTTCGAGGTTGGAGATCACGTCTTCCTGAAGATTTCACCAGCTCGGGGAGTGATGAGGTTCGGGAAGAAGGGGAAGCTCAGTCCGAGGTATGTCGGACCTTTTGAGATCTTGGACCCTGTCGGGGAGGTCGCCTACAGAGTTGCTTTGCCACCACAGTTCTCTGGCCTTCTCAACGTCTTCCATGTTTCTATGTTGAGGAAGTACGTTGCAGTCCCGACACATGTGATAGAGATTGCAGTACCTGAGATCCGGCAGGACTTGTCACTTGAGGAGAGGCCAGTTGAGATCATCGACCGGATGAACCATCAGCTCAGGAGGAGGACCATTCCGATGGTTAAGGTCAGATGACATCATCACAGTGAGCGCGAGGCCACCTGGGAGATTGAAGAGGATGTACGGAGGCAGTATCCGGAGCTCTTCGGTGAGTTACCTTTTTGATTTCGGGGCAAAATCCTTTTAATGAGGGTGGATTGTAAAGACCTAAACCTGGAGAGAGAGAGAGGTATGGGGTGGAGTGTGGTTAGGGTGTAGGTGGTATGGGGGGTACGGAGAGGAGTATGGGGTAGGTGTAGGTTTTGATTTATAAATACAAAACCCAACCATTTCTCCCCATTCTTTTCTCCATTTCGTTTCCACCCATCTCACCACCTTCCCTTGTTTCTGGCGACCAGAAGGAGAAGATCTCCGGCGACGTGGTGGAGGCATGCATGTGGAAGGAGCGGAGGAAAGAAAGAGAAGAAGCTAGGATCGACGCCGAAGGAGGAGGAGCTCACCGGACGCGTTCTCGCCTCGGAAAAGGTATGCCAAGTCTTCATAGTAACTCCCCAAGAGGTGTGGGAGTGTAGGGGGCGGCGTTGGTGACGTTTCTCTGGTGGAAATCCAACTGGACAGAGGTTGAAGACGCTCTATTCGGTCGACCGATTGAGAGTTCGGTCGATCGAACAGCGTCTAAATGATGCATGTCCAGACGGAAAATGTATAGTCCGATTAACCGGTGGTTGGGTCGGTCGACCGATATTTGTAAATAATAACTTATTACCCGAAAACGGTCGAACGACGTCTGTGTGATGGTCGACCGTTTATGCCAAATTTTAGCGGGAAATTAAGGGTTACATTAGCCCGGTCGACCGGTGTTTGTTTCGGTCGACCGAACCCCTTTAGATAGGTTAGACAGACCTTCGGTCGACCGAGTGTGTCTCGGTCGACCGAACTGCGCAAAGTCGGTTTATGGTTTAGGGTTTAGGGTTTCAGGTAACATGTGAAACCATTTCTTTTGCATGATATAGTATAGTATAAAAATTAAAAAGTTATCTTGGAAGAATTATGGACATCATTTGAGAGATGGTGGACTGAAGGATTTCTCTGCAATCAGAAAATAAGAAATATGCACAAGATTGTCTACATATGCCAAATATCATAATTGAGTTTATCTAACTCTCTATTGATATTGTTGAAGTTTGAGGTGTTTATGTCCATAAATACTTGTACTATAGGTAGATCATTGTAATAAAATAAGGATTAATTACAGTTTACCCCCCTTAAATACTCTTTCAACTATTTGGGGACGTGTATCATTTTGCCGCTAAAGTTTAATTTGTCACGCAAACACCCCCTCTAACTATTGTTTTTAACAAAAACCTCCCCTTCGTCCAAATTTATGTTTCTTTTAACAGACATATGACTCATGTGCCTACAAAATCAGTCAATTTTTCCATAATTACCCTTCCTCTTCTTTTAAACATGAGGTATTGTGTTTATCAAAGATGGTAGAAACAATAAAACTTGGGGAAAACTCATAACAGCAGATCTTAAGGGAACTCTTAGGTACCTTGGATGCAACATCGATCACTCGGTCCCAAGTGACGACAAGTGCAAGTCAGTAGGCGAAGGGACACAATGTTGAGGAGGGATCGATGGGGATGGGTTGGGGCATGTGGTGGACATAGATAATGGTTTGGTAGAGACGAGAGAAGCGAGGTAGTGGAGGAATACGATGATAGATATCCAACGAGGAATCCTAACGATTCCACCTCCAACACCGCTGCCAATGGCGGTTTTAGATCGGGTCAACAGCTTGACCCGCTTTCAGCTAGCAATTTTCGTGTATTCCAGCTACACGAAGCTCCAATTAGTGAATTCAAGGTCCCCGGGCTCCAATGGACCACGAATTTTAGAGCTAAAACATGGACACCCTTTTCCTCTTGTTTTCTTCTATTTATATGGGGAAACCCTCTCCAGTGAAGAGAGGGTGAAAAAACCCAACCCTAATCTAATTACAAACATTCTTAAGCTAATTACAGAATCAATTCTACTAATTATCCAGTGCACAAATTAATGGAAAAATGCAACAAAAATCTGGAAAAATAAGCTACTGGTCGGAGGGAAAGGTGCACAGTAACAGATCCCTAATCGGGTGGCCTATCGGGTTGATCGGTGTGACCAGAATTCCAGCCGTTCAATCCTCTTTAAGTCAATTCTTCGACGTCGTTGGATTCAACTGACTTATCTCAAACGAACCCCCATTGCCGGTGGACCCCACTGGTGCCAACGAATTAACACCCTCCGTTAGCACAATACTCGAGCCTCTCGACACTGTTGGATTCGGAATGAACGGTGCCTAACATCCCGTCCCCCTTAGCTTAATCCTTGTCCTCAAGGATAAAGAAAGGGAACTTCCTCTTAAACTTCTCCATTTCTACCTAGGTGGCATCTTCTTCTTCTTGACCTTCCCACTAAATTAGCAGTTCAAACCCTGCTTTATTACCCTTTTTCCATAACCACCTTCCCATGACTCTCAATGGCGCAATAGCTCCTTTAATCTTCTGCAACCCTTGAATTGGAAGTTCAGTGTTGGTTGGTTGATCTCCATGGGACATTTTTAATTGAGACACATGAGAGACATCATGTATTCAGGATTGCAGAGGTAGTTGAAGCTTATAAGCAACTGAATTGATCTTCTTAATCACAGTGTGTGGTCCATAATACTTTGTTGCTAATTTCTGATTAGACCTCCTCACAACTGATTCTTGTGTATAGGGTTGCAACTTCAGGTACACTCAATCCCCAATCTCGAATGCCATTTCAATCCTTGATAGAGCTGCTTGACGTTTCATTCTACTTTGAGCTTGCTCCAGTTGCCACTTAAGTGTAGGATCGTTAATGGTCCTAATTCTAATCACTTTTAAGGTTAATTACCTACTTCCTTAATCAAACAAGAATGCACAGAGGAATAGAAATAAGTAAGCAAGTAATCGAAGGGAATATGCAAACCACAAACGAAGACAACATTTTTATAGAGGTTCGGCACCCACACCCGGGTCCTAGTCCTCTCTTACAAGCTCCGCTAGAATGACTAAGCTCCGCTCAGGACTTCACTATCCACTCCCTATTCCAGGCCGAGAGAGAACGCCTTTACAATCTTCAAGCTCGCAAACAACCCTCGCCGAGCATGGCTCCTCCTCTCACAATCTGAGAGGGATGCTTCAGGCTTTCACCGAAACCTTTATAATGAACTTGACAACAACAAACTTGAGTAATTCAAACACTCTCTAACTTGAGCACACTTGAGTATGATTGGAATTAAGACTAAAGTGTGGAAGTGGAGGCTTTGAGTGTATGGATATATCTCTCTAAAGTAGGAGGCAAATAAGAGTGGGAGAGTTGTCTAAACAAGGTTGGGGAGCCTCTATTTATAAGTTCTAGAAGAGTTATAGCCATTGTGACAAGTATAGGAAATGTTTGTGTGAGAAACACAAAACAGAAAAGTGCAGGTCACAGTTTGGGACAAAAACGGTTGACCGGTAGGCAGTTTGGAACAAGGTACGGTCGACCGAGCAGAGAACGGTCGAACGAGAACATGCTATAACTTAAGTCCACTTAAGTCAACGGTCGAACGAAAGAGTGAAATGGTCGACCGAAATATAACAAGCACTCTAGGGTTTTAAGTTCGATCGAACAAAGTGTTTGAAGCGGTCGACCGAAAATATAAGGAAGTCTGGGTTTCATGAAAAAGGCTTGAGACGGTCAACCGAGGTCAAATTAACGGTCGATCGGGAACAAGGTATTTTGGGGTTTTTGTTTGGTTTATACAAATACGACCGTTGGTATAATACGACAAATCTAATGGTCAAAAGACACGTGAAGATGGTCGACCGAGAATGTCTAAACGGTCGACCGGTCAAGCTGTTAAATTCACTTTTTGGAAAAAGGATCAAACGGTCGAACGAAGGCATTTCGGTCGACCGAATGGACAAAGGCAGTTTTGGTTTAGTGAATTCCGGTCTAAGTTTGTGTGACCTATTGAAGTCCAAATGTAGTGAGATTTGGTGTGTGACTTCTATAAGGAACCTAGTGTAAGTTTAAGTTGTTTTTAACTCTTATATGCTCACTTACACAAAGTTCCTAAGACTCAAAAGAAATACAAATTACATGTCTTCAATAGCTTGATTACATGTCTTGACTTGATTTCCTTTCTTCCTTGAATCTTGATCACCTGTAGAAGTTAGCACAATATAATATATATGTCATGCATAATGTGCTACTCTACATAGATTATAATTAAGATTAGGTTGATTAAATCATCAAAACATAGATTAAGGCCAAAAAGCCTACATTAGGTTCCTTCAAAATCAAATCTCTAGATTTTAACTCTAAGGCTACATTCTCAACTCTTGCAGTTCTAGGGACATAAGATAGGAGGGTAGGTGGTGTCCTGCCATAGACTATTTCAAAGGGGGTTGTATAGGTGGAGGTGTGACAGTTGGTGTTGTGCCAAAATTCAGCCTATAGTAGCCATTTGCTCCATTCTTTAGGTTGTGTATAACAGAAGCCCCTGTGATAAGTTTCCAAGCACCTATTTACCACTTCTGACTGTGGGTGATATGTTGAACTCAGATTAAGTTGACTTCCTTGCAATTTGAACATTTCTTTCTAGAAGTAACTGGTAGACACAACATCTTTATCATTGACTATGGACTTAGGAAATCCATGCAGTCTAACTACTGTAGTTGTGAGCTCTTGAGCTACTCTTAATGGTGTGTAGGGTGTTTAAGGGTCAGAAAGTGAGCATAGTTGCTTAATCTGTCTATGTTGAACGTTTTAATTAAACCGCAAGTGCACGGCCGTGATGAAGCGGTGGCAAGTACGAGTCGTCCTCAGGGAGGTGAGCAGTCTCTTGTTTGCACGAAATCAATTGGCGAAAATAATGGAGAAGAGAGTTGGTTACGCTACTCTACACTAACCTATGCTAAGAAGTATGAAATACGAACGAAACAAACAAACGATGGAATAAGAACTAAGCTAAGAACAAAACAAGAATGCTGGAATTTCAGGAATGGAAAACCCCTAAGGGGTGGAGTGAGTGCACACATGCAAAGAGGTGGGTGTAGAATACATTCTTTAAGCACATGAAGGTGGTGTTTATCATGCATAGGAAGTGAAGGGAATGTGTTCTAAAAGTTTTACTTTTAAATGCCAATTATTATGAAATGAATGAGAAATCATTTTGTTACTTGTTTATGTTATTCGTCTTTTAGAAGTGTTAAGGAAGAGGCTCTTGGTCCTTAACCGTAGAGCTCTAAAAGATATTGGTTTGCATAAAACAAAAGATATTCGCAATCATGGTAATTAACATGGAACATTAATTACCGAGTTAAGATTGTCGTGTTGGTCATAGATCATTGTAGCTCTACAAGTGAGTGACGACACGGGTATGCAAAAGAGGAAAATATTACTTTTGTATACTGAATAGACCTAATAAGTAAAATATTATAGAAATGTATTTCTGTGTCATTAATATTTTACTGTCCTTGGTCCTTTGATATGAGACTTATATCTGATCACTTAAGGAATACTTAATTAGATCAGTGTCTAGAACTATCGATAAGTGTAGTGTAAAGGCATTGGTTGGTTAAGTACAACTTTTGTTGGAGAAGATAGTTAGTCAAAAGATTATCATTGCCCCTCTTAATTGAGTGATGATATTAGTGGGCCCCTTGATAAAGCAAAAGTTGTAATGTGCACAATGTGATTTAAGTTAAGTCACATATTTATAACTAGCTTAAAGAGATCAAGAAATGAATACTAATACAAAGATGACACAACACTACTTTGTGTGTATTCTTAATATCATGAGGCAAGGGACGGACACAAGTGGTGCACTCCATCACTAAATGGATCGGGTTTTGGTTCGAGTGGAATTAAGACATCTAACTAATTGGGAGCTATAATGTGTAGCTAGATACCGCTTATAGCTTGTGATATTAAGCTCTTAATATCACTGTCAACTTAGTTTAGATCCTCCCATAGGTCACACCACAAAACTGGGAAACAAGGAATGTGGATTTTGAGTTCATAAGATGTGTCGGGTTTCATGTAGAAAATATGACACATGGGGTGAACGAGCAAAATCAAGATTATGTTGTGATTAATAACATAATTAGAATCTAAATTAAATTCATATGTGATGTAAATATTATGGGGTGTAATGATTGATCATTACATAGGATAATATGTTACATAAGTTGTGAATTTATTACTAATCCCGAAATGTCAAATTTTGTAGGGGTTAAACCGAAATTTGACAAGTCTGCAAAATAGTGCACAAACGGTCGACCGGTTGGAAGTAAACGGTCGACCGATCGGTGCACGGTCGACCGGTGATGTCCGGTCGACAGAACGCGTCTCGACCGATAACAGGTGAATTTCGTCTGTTCGAACGGTCGACCGAATGTGATCGATCGGTCGACCGAACATTGCGATGAAATATTCTACTGTTGAGAACGGTCGACCGAGTCACGGACGGTCGACCGAAATCGGGTTGGAGCGGTCGACCGGACCTCGCAAACGGTCGACCGAGCAGACGGTTTTATGCAGAATTAATTTAAGAATTAATTAGATCATGCATGGAATTGGTCCATAATTGATTTAATTCGTGGCTAATATTATTTATTAATAAATAATGGATGGTTAGATGGAATTTTGCATGGGATCATGGGCAAGAGGTTGCACATGAATAGGTAATTTGGAGAGAACCTATAAATACAAGGTTATCTCATTACCTCCTTAATTAATTCATTATTTTTCTTATGCAAAATCTCTCTCCATAATTCTCCACGAAAATTCCTTAATTCTTAAGTTTAGTTTTAGTTCTTCAGAGGTCATCTTCTAAAGGGAACTAAAGAGGGGTTAGTAATTAGATTCTAAACCCAATCGGAGATTGAGAGACTAGCTTCCCTCTCTCCGATCTTGTTTAGAGTTTGGTGAATACTCGGAGGCATCCGGCGCAGCGAGGAGCATCCCAACCGTCTCCGAATCTTCGAGAAGTTTTAGAGAACTTCTAGGTATGAGTTTCGGAGCTCCTTCATGTTTGTTTTAATAGAGTTTTTGAAACTAGTTTGTTAAAACAAACCGATGCACGCAATAAATTCTAGAAAATTGAAAATTGATCCTTATTATACATAAAAATTCGAAAAATATATATGTATAATTAAACATGAAATCCTACAGTGGTATCAGAGCTTAGGGTTCAATTTTCTCATGATTTATGGCTGTAAACAAATCTAGTTTACCATCTAGGATTTAAACAATTCGTTTTACCGGTTTTTTCGGTCTTTAAATGTTTGTTGAAATAATTCTTTATAATAATTCGTTTTAAATATTTTGAATGTTTAAAACATGACATATAATTATTAGAATTATGATTTAGACATAAGTCTAACTTACAATAATTTCGTTTTAAGTATAAACGATTATTTTGTAAGAGAATCAACAAAACCGAAAAACTGCAATTCATCTTTCCATTGGAAATTGGATGAACAGCGGTTCATAATTAATTTGTGAACTATGGATGTATGAAAAATGTTTTTAATGGATTTCAAAATATTTTTCAAAGAATTGTTGAGAATTCTAGATGACTGATAAATTAGATTCTGTAGTTTATAGCAATTGCGTGCATGGATGCTTGAGTTGCTTTGCAGGATTGTGAGTTTATATGTTCCAAATCAGACACTACAAATGTATGTAATTATTATTATACAGGGGCTTATGTATGTAAAAGATATATTCTCTATTTTCTATCTTTAGAATTGCATTTGCATGTGAGAGGTTTTTACATAGGACTTGCACTAGTTTGTTTTTATCGAATGTGAGGAGCATGTTTATTTTTCTGTAAAATCTACATCTCCGGTGCAAGAGGAAGTCGCCGAATAGCGCATTGATCGAGGATCGAGGATCAGGGATCGAAGATCAAGGATCAAAGGGAACATATAAACTCACGCGATATGGATTGTGTGAATGTTTAATTTCTGTTTTTATAATTTCTGCTATGCATGTGATGAATGGTGAATGTTAGGATGTGTATAAATTTTAATATGCATGATAAACTAAAATTCAAAATCACATGTTGATAAATGAAATTGTCCAACAAAAATTAAGATTAATTTTTCCTTCTTATTTCATCCACTAGCAGCCATTGATCGAGGGATACTCTGCTCGCCCTTAGCGGGAGATAGCTCCCTCTATCTTTGGGAATAGTGGGAGATATAAAGGTTGTCTGTTGTTGTGCCACAATTAAATATATGAGGTGTGTTTCACCCTAGTGAACCCCAAGTATGTTTAGTTGTGAATACAATAGATAAACGTATCTCGTATCAAATGAAAATAAGTTTTCTTAACATTACCTAGAGCCCTCGCTCGGTTTTGGGAAAAAGTTTTTCTTGCGAGGATAGGTCGTATTCCCTCATAATTAAAACGACAAGAGTCACAAAAGTTTGAAGATGCTAAATGTTGCTAAAATTCAAAAAGGTTGTGATTAGAAAATGTTTTTCTTACCTTGATGTTGTAATGTATTCGATAGCCCTTAGCTAGTCTATATTACAATTGATGGGATCTTGGATTGTTGCATTTATGGGCAAAATTTTTATTTGCAACATTTGCATTTATATTTGATATATGTATGCATGTGTATTAAAACATAAAATTGACATTAAAATCCTGTATAATTTATTTTGTAGAAATGTCTAATATCCAACCTATTATGCGATCTATGATCGAAAAGAATCCTTTGCAAAATGATGGCTTAAACTTCATGAAATGGCAACTCAATCTTAATAACGTGTTGAGGTTTGAAAAACTATCTCATATTTTGGATGGTGAAATCCCAAAATTGAATGAGATGACAACCGATAATGAGAAAGAGGCGATAGCCAAGTGGGAAGACCAAGAGAACCAAGTTCACGGTCTAATGTTGGCATCCATGGGTGACTCGCTTCAAGCGAAATACTTGGATTCAAAACCCAAGAAGACCATGGAGGCTCTAACAAAGATGTTCATGGATAGTGCCCGAAAGGAGCGCTCTAAGACCACCATCGCACTCACAAGGTGCCATATGGTGGAGGGAACATCGGTATCTATGCATTTTCTCACGATGCAAGGATACCTTGAGAAATTGTCGAAGCTCTCTTCTCCAATGCCAGTGGACATTGCCGAAGATCTAATTCTTGGCTCTCTAGCCCCGTCCTTTAAGGATTTTGTGATGCACTATCATGTGCGTGAAAAAGGGGTGAGTCTTGAGGAGCTTCACAACGCTCTCAAAACGGCTGAAGTTGATATGGGCAAGAGTAGGGACCATGAGGTCCTTGCTATCCATAAGAAGAGCAAAAAGATCAACAAAGGTAAAGGCAAATTTACCAAAGATACGTCAATCAAGAGCAAGGGAGTAGGAGGTGCTCATGAGAGTGCCTCAAGGGGAAATCTTTCAAATCTCCAACTCCTAACACGGAGTGCTTTCACTGCGGTGAAAAAGGACACATCCGACCTAATTGCCCCAAGTATAAGGACGACCTTGAAAATGGGATGATTGAACGTAGGCGCCCGAGAAACGCCGTAGGTATGTTTGTTATTGAGATAAATTTAATCACCTCTATCCTTGATTTGGTAATGGTTACCGGATCTTGTGCTCACATAATTTTGATGTGCAGCTATTGAAGGATAGGAAGGAACTCGTTGGGAACGAGATGATATTGAAGATTGGAAATAGTACAAGCATCGCTGCGATTGTACAAGAATCTATGGAACTTCAATAGTCTAGTGATTTAAATTTATGCTTTGTAGAATGTTTGTTATGTACCTTCGATTAGCAAGAACTATTCTGTATCAAGTTTTGGATATGGATAAATTTTAATAAATATTTTAATTCTTGCTTGTCTATATCGAAGAATGGAATTTTCTATGCAAATACATTCATATAGAATGTTTTCTATTTGCTTGAAATAAATAATAAACAAACTCAAACAAACAATAACAAAAGAGAAACTAAGATAACTCACGTGAATGATACAATCTTGTAGCACTAACGGATTGGTCAAATAAATGACCAAGAGACCTTTCAAGAAGAAAGGAACGAAAGCGAATAACTAATTGGATATGATACATTCTAATGTATGTGGTCCGATAAGTACAAGTGCAAGAGACGGTTTGAGGTACTTCATTTTGTTCACGGACAACTATAGTCATTATGGCTATATTTGTCTAATGGGAAGCAAAAATGAAATCTTTGACAAGTTCAAGGAATTCGAGAATGGAGTAGCGAACCAACTCAACAAGAATATCGAGTCTCTATGAAAAGTCGTAGGGGTGAGTGCTTAGAATACCTAATTTGACTCATTCCTAAAGTAGGAATAGGATATTGCTCGACATGGTTCGATCAATAATAAGTCAATTTAAATTGCCGATTTACTTTTGGAATTATGCACTACAAATAATGACAAACTCACTAAATAATGTTCCATCCAAATCCGTGGAGAAAATAGTTTATGAGCTATGGAGTTGAAAGACACCTAAGCTCAACTTTCTCAAGATTTGGGGTTGAGAGGTCTACGTCGAGAAATTGATGTCGACCAAACTTCAACCAAAAACGGATTAAGTGCTTCTTTATAGGTTGTCCTCGTATGACAAGAGGATACTACTTTTGATATATCACCTCCAATCGAAAGATTGTAGAGAGAGATATGTTTTTCTGGAATTTCTGGAAAAGAGAGAAAAGTAGTGGGAGTAGAGTTGAGCTTGAGAAAACTCAAGATACTCTACAAGATCATGATGTGAATATTGCATTCGAGATCATGAAGGCCCAGCCGAGATTCATTTGGTTAGTGGGAGCATGAGCGAGAGATCCTTACAAGAAATTGTGAGAGAATCTCAATCATCCTCACCTAGTGTGCGTTCGAGAGTCGAACATGAACCTATTCCTCAAGAAATTGTGGGAGAAGTTCGAGAGACACAAGAAGAACCAAAAGAACTAAGAAGGTCAATGAGGGAAGGAAGAAACCCAATAAGTATGTGGGACTTCATGAGATCATGGTACTAGATACCAAAGATCCCTCGACCTTCCGAGAAGCAATAGAAAAGACTCCAAACTATGGCTCAAGGCCATAAAATCCGAAATAGAATCCATGTATGATAATCGAGTGTATAACTTGATTTGCCTTCCTCAAGAGAAAATGTCATTTAGTATAAATGAACTTTTAGGAGGAAGATGGACATGGATAGTAACTTGACAACCTACAAAGCAAGGCTTGTAGCAAAAGTTATACTCAAATTCAAGAAATTGACTTTGATGAAATTTTTGAGAAGTTGCCATATTAAAATCTATTCGGATTATGCTCACTATTACCGCATTTCACAATTGTGGTATATGGAAGATGGATATCAAAATGGCGTTCCTTAAACAGGAACTTGGAGGAGGATATGTACATGGTACAACCTCAAGGTTTTGATGATCCAAATAGTAGCGAGAAGAAATGCAAGTTTCGAGAATCCATTTGTGGATTGAAACAAGCATCGAGGAGTTGGAACAAACGCTTTGACGAAGAGGTGAAGAAAATTCACTTCATTCAAAGTAAAGGAGTACCTTGTATATACAAGGAGATTAGTGGGAGCCATGTAGTACTTCTGATCTTATATGTCGATGACATATTGCTCATGAGCAATCATATACCTTAGCATTAGCAAACGAGAAATTTCATTGAAATCGGCATTTCAATGAAAAGAAAAGGATGAGGCTCAACCTATCTTGAAAATCAAGATACATTGAGATACATCCCGTAGACTCATTGGCTTCAGTCAACGTGCATACATTGACAAGGTCTTTGAAATGTTCAGGGTGAACAATTCCGATATGGACAATATGCCAATAAGTATGAGTATAGGTGTGCAACTCAAGAAGTCTCAATGTGCTCAATCACACAAAGACCTGGAGTACATGAAGGTATCCCTTATGCTTTGGCAAAAGGAAGGACCATGTACACAATGACTTGCACAAGACTCAATATCTCGTATGCTCTAAACGTGACAAGTGGTCACCAATCCAACGCAAGTCCTAATCGTAGGATTGTGGTCAAGAATATTCTGAAGTACCTTAACCGGACTAAAGATAAGGTTCTTGTTTATGGAAGACAAAGGAGAAAATAGCCGAGGGCTGTTTTGATGCAATTCTTATAGGAATTCTAGACAATAAGAGGTTGGAGTGATGATGCGTCATCATTATCGAAGGTGGAGGTATGAGCTAGTGTAGTTAGGAGTAATATCACTACAGCTAACTCAACCACCAACGAAAGACAAAATAAATAAATAGGTGGACACAACAGTGGCACAACTGATCCATTCAACAAACCTTCATACCAAGCTAAGAGAAGAAATATATTTCGAGTCCATGGATCCGAGGGTCCATGTGGATTGGCTTGATAGGTGATTTGGGAAGGTTACCCTGGTTATTATTGTTTTATGCATTGAGTATGTATGAGAAAGAAAACTTTAATAACAAGTGGGAGATTGAAGGGAATGTGTTCTAAAAGTTTTACTTTTAAATGCCAATTATTATGAAATGAATGAGAAATCATTTTGTTCCTTGTTTATGTTATTCGTCTTTTAGAAGTGTTAAGGAAGAGGCTCTTGGTCCTTAACCGTAGAGCTCTAAAAGATATTGGTTTGCATAAAACAAAAGATATTCGCAATCATGGTAATTAACATGGAACATTAATTACCGAGTTAAGATTGTCGTGTTGGTCATAGATCATTGTAGCTCTACAAGTGAGTGACGACACGGGTATGCAAAAGAGGAAAATATTACTTTTGTATACTGAATAGACCTAATAAGTAAAATATTATAGAAATGTGTTTCTGTGTCATTAATATTTTACTGTGTCCTTGGTCCTTTGATATGAGACTTATATCTGATCACTTAAGGAATACTTAATTAGATCAGTGTCTAGAACTATCGATAAGTGTAGTGTAAAGGCATTGGTTGGTTAAGTACAACTTTTGTTGGAGAAGATAGTTAGTCAAAAGATTATCATTGCCCCTCTTAATTGAGTGATGATATTAGTGGGCCCCTTGATAAAGCAAAAGTTGTAATGTGCACAATGTGATTTAAGTTAAGTCACATATTTATAACTAGCTTAAAGAGATCAAGAAATGAATACTAATACAAAGATGACACAACACTACTTTGTGTGTATTCTTAATATCATGAGGCAAGGGACGGACACAAGTGGTGCACTCCATCACTAAATGGATCGGGTTTTGGTTCGAGTGGAATTAAGACATCTAACTAATTGGGAGCTATAATGTGTAGCTAGATACCGCTTATAGCTTGTGATATTAAGCTCTTAATATCACTGCCAACTTAGTTTAGATCCTCCCATAGGTCACACCACAAAACTGGGAAACAAGGAATGTGGATTTTGAGTTCATAAGATGTGTCGGGTTTCATGTAGAAAATATGACACATGGGGTGAACGAGCAAAATCAAGATTATGTTGTGATTAATAACATAATTAGAATCTAAATTAAATTCATATGTGATGTAAATATTATGGGGTGTAATGATTGATCATTACATAGGATAATATGTTACATAAGTTGTGAATTTATTACTAATCCCGAAATGTCAAATTTTGTAGGGGTTAAACCGAAATTTGACAAGTCTGCAAAATAGTGCACAAACGGTCGACCGGTTGGAAGTAAACGGTCGACCGATCGGTACACGGTCGACCGGTGATGTCCGGTCGACAGAACGCGTCTCGACCGATAACAGGTGAATTTCGTCTGTTCGAACGGTCGACCGAGTCACGGACGGTCGACCGAAATCGGGTTGGAGCGGTCGACCGGACCTCGCAAACGGTCGACCGAGCAGACGGTTTTATGCAGAATTAATTTAAGAATTAATTAGATCATGCATGGAATTGGTCCATAATTGATTTAATTCGTGGCTAATATTATTTATTAATAAATAATGGATGGTTAGATGGAATTTTGCATGGGATCATGGGCAAGAGGTTGCACATGAATAGGTAATTTGGAGAGAACCTATAAATACAAGGTTATCTCATTACCTCCTTAATTAATTCATTATTTTTCTTATGCAAAATCTCTCTCCATAATTCTCTACGAAAATTCCTTAATTCTTAAGTTTAGTTTTAGTTCTTCAGAGGTCATCTTCTAAAGGGAACTAAAGAGGGGTTAGTAATTAGATTCTAAACCCAATCGGAGATTGAGAGACTAGCTTCCCTCTCTCCGATCTTGTTTAGAGTTTGGTGAATACTCGGAGGCATCCGGCGCAGCGAGGAGCATCCCAACCGTCTCCGAATCTTCGAGAAGTTTTAGAGAACTTCTAGGTATGAGTTTCGGAGCTCCTTCATGTTTGTTTTAATAGAGTTTTTGAAACTAGTTTGTTAAAACAAACCGATGCACGCAATAAATTCTAGAAAATTGAAAATTGATCCTTATTATACATAAAAATTCGAAAAATATATATGTATAATTAAACATGAAATCCTACAGGAAGTGTCTAAATGTTATGACAAAACCTATCAATCTATTCACCAACTTAGTTGATTAACATTTACATATGCAAGTTATTTATTTCAGAACCTAAACAAGCATGAGAGGTGTCTAATCATTTTGGCAAAACTCATCAAGTTGTAAATTCTATCCTAAACAAGCAAGCATACATTCATGTTTAATCAACACATTGAAATTAAAGCATTCATCCCATTCTCTAATGCATGTATGTACATCTACTCCACCCCCCAAAGGGGATGGAACTACTCACTAAACATTACACTAATTATTAAACTATGGAAAGAAAGCATATTAAAACTAAGCTAGAATTAAAAGACGATTAAACTAAAACATGCACAAACAATAAAAGAAGCATAAAACAAACAATGAAAGAAACACAAAACTTTATTGTTAAAATGACTCACATTAAAAGTAGCATCCTCCTACTTTAGTGTGTGCTTCAAGGCCTCACTTCTAGTAGGAAGAATAGCCACTTAAAATATGGAGTGATTACAATGGAAGGTGAAGAGTTCTATTTATAGCCATGGAAAAAGGCAAACCGGGACAATCCCCCGATGTGGGACTAAACAGATACCAAAAATAGCCTAAACATCCTCTAATACGTGCTAGAGAAATTTGAGCGGATTTGGGCCAAAATGGACCGCCAATTAGCGGTCTTGGACCGCCAATTAGCGGTCTATATGGTTCAGATCCTGCTCATTTTTGTTTTGGGCTTTTCTTTCTGGTATTGTTGGTCTTTGATGCGGTTACTTGACTTGTTGGAGCTCCGACCCGAATCGAATTGGTAAAATACGCCCCATGATGGTGTGGAGTATTCTGTTTTGCTCTTAGGTCCTTCTGTCTTGCAATCAGGTCCTTCTGCCTTGCATCTTGGTCCCCAGATCTCACAATCCAGTCTTTTTTCCCATCTTTTGGGTCCTTTTATGTTTCATCTCTTCAAACCTATTTATTCCTGAAAACTAAACATAAAACTCGTGACATAGCATTGTTTAGGTGAAAGATAATGGATATAAGATACAAATATGAGCATGAAATGATGTCAATCAAATACCCCCACACCTAACTTTTGCTAGTCCCGAGCAAAACAAAGAAAAAGAAAAGCAGGCGAAAAACAAGAAATCCTAACTCACTTTCGTAGGAATCACGGTTGCACATAGCACGTGCAACAAGCCGTTAAACCTCCCTGTTGCCAAGGAGGAGGAGTGTTGTCTCCTGAGGGTTTCAGCGGATATACCCACAAAATCCGAACAAGATGCATTAATCAATCTAGCTACACGACTCGTTGGACTTATTTTGTCGATCATGGGATGCGGTAATACTACGGGTCGACTCTATATATGTAATCTGTCCACACACCTAGCCTAATGAGGTATTCATGAGAGTTAGTCAAGGACTTAAGTGAAATACATGGGCAACCTTAACTTCTGAATGTGATACAATGTGTAAAGTCCATTTTGGTTCTTATTTGACTTTTTTTTTATTTTTTTATTTTTTTTTTCTTTTTCTTTGGAGCATTTTATTGGTTGGTGTTTGATTCTCCCAGGGTCAGGTTTCGTGCATCATTGTCTATGAGGACTTATACTATCACGTACACCTTCCCCCAAATCTCCACATAGGGCGATCCCTACCACCCGTGTACCGGGAGTTCGGTCGGCGCATCCCAAGTCAGATGACTCGAAAGCACCAGGCACAAAGTCCCATCAGACCAACTTTCCCGAGTGATAGGAGCCGTGCGAGAAGAGAGAACACCACTTATTTATATATCTACATGGGAACCAAAACCCCTACATTTAAGTTTCACAAAAAGAGATTAAGGGCCATTGACTACGACAAACTTCCTTATACTAAAAGACACGAATTATTTTACTCACTAGGTTCAGGGTGGACTTCTTTAAATGTTTGAGTGCTGAAACCCTATGATTACACGCCCCCCGGGGGAAAACCGGGGTGCATCCTAACGACTCGATAAGACCTAAAGCCAGTAAACTAGATATCCTAATGCATCAAGTTCAAGACAATTTTGGGAGCTTATCTTTTTACTTTGCCTCTCAACGGTTTTGCACATGCTAAACACACGCAAAACCCACAAAAACATTTTCTTTCGCAAACACATGAAGATTTTGAAAGAAATGTGAAAATTTTAAAGCACTCGGCAAGCAAAAGAAGACAAGTCACCCAAGGATCATGACAAGCAGATATATCAATGTTAAATGTGGCACACTAACATGACCCTAGCAGTACAAACAAAAGAAAATAAAACCAAAGGAAAAAGACTCGACTATGTACACACGTAAAACACCCCCCCACACCTACTTCATGCATTGTCCTCAATGAATGTGAACAAGATACTACATGGATACATGCATGAAAAAGGAAAGATCTCACCAACATGAAGTACAAAGGGACGTTCAGGGTCATGTTGATGGACACAAACCCAAATTCCCTCAAAACATGTGAGAAGCTCAAGAAGGGAGATAAATACGTGAAGAGATTGGGCCCAAGTACACAAGGGTTGGGGCCCACAACAATCGATGCTCACTGAAGGAGTCATTTATTACACACTTTTTTTTAAGATATATGCATCAACCAAGATATTCTCATAATCATTTGGTCAAGGAACATCAAATGAGAACATCAAGTCTGGAGGACCAGAGACTTGCCGAGATGGGCAAACTCCACTGGTACTCTGAGGTGTCATGAGAGGTGAAAAGTCAAAGCTGAAAGGCTCGAACCCCTCATGATATTGGTTGGGTGTGGGCAACAAAGAATGAAGTTGTGTTGCCTCACTAGGGTTTAATTGCTCATCGAAGAAAACCCTCCAACCAATAGGTGGGTGCATCGGAATGAGTTCCTCAAGCTCATTCGATGGATGCAGCAGACTTGCATCACTAAGAATGGGGCTTCTCCCCAAGTCATCCAACAAGGACCTTCCACCATCATTTAGATCATCAAGCATAAGCTCGGTCATAGGTGGGTCCTTGTTGGAGTCAATATGAAGCTCAAATGGCTCAATGGCCATGGGATCTGAGGTAGAGACATCTTCTGGTATAGGCATATGATGAGGTGTCTCACTCTCACTAGTACTCTCAACTGAATCATGCAACGAACACTCCCTTTGGACATTCATGTTCGAGGCCAGCTTACTCTGTTGCATTGCGAAGACAGGCAATGAGTTTTCGCTGGGCCCACGAACATTCTCAACGGGTTGCATTGGGGTTAGGGGTGTTTGTTGATTTTGTGGCGCTTTCTCCAATTGGCGGATGAGATTTAGATTTAAAGGTTCATCCATGGGTTCTTGTTGCCTACCAGAGTTGAACACATGAAACTCGGCACTCATGTTACCGAATGAGAGCTTCATGAGACCATTTCTACAATTAATCAAGGCATTGGAGGTTGCCAGAAATGGTCTACCCAAAATCAAAGGTATTTGAGAGTGGGTGTTCGCAACAGGATTGGTATCAAGGACAACAAAATCAACTGGAAATATAAAATCTCCAACTTTGATAAGCACGTCCTCGATAATCCCCATGGGAATACGAATGGATCTATCCGCCAGTTGGAGGGTGATCTTAGTTGGTTTCAATTCTCCCAAGTTCAACTGTTGATAAACAGAGAATGGGAGGAGGTTGACCGCTGATCCTAAATCAAGCAAAACATTGCTCAATCTAGTGTCCCCTATCGTACACTGAATAGTAGGACACCCAGGGTCCTTGTATTTTGTGTAGGTAGGATTGGACAAAAGTGAGCTGATATTTGCAGCCAAGAATGCTTTCTTAGGAACATTGGTCTTCCTCTTGGTTTTGCAGAGATCCTTCAACACTTTGGCATATTGAGGTATTTGTTGAATGACATCCAACAAGGGGATGTTAACCTTTACTTGCTTAAACACCTCTACTATCTTGTCCATGTTGTCACTCTGCTTTTTGTTTAACCTACTTGGATAGGGAGCTTTTGGCAGGTAGGTTTTCTGCTGTGCCTGAGAAGAAAGCTTTGGTGTGTTACCCTCACCCTCAGCTTCTTCTTCACCACCATTCCCACTGAGGGGCTGCATAGATGGTGGTGGGTGTGGCAAGGAAATGTGATTGTCAACCTGTTTTCCATTCCTAAAGGTTACAATGGAATTGACATGGTGAAAAGGTTCCTCCACATGGTTCACTTGCCTCCCCCGAGGTACCACATTCTTATTTTGCATTTGTTGTTGTTGGTACATGCGGGAGTTAGCCTCAGGCTGACTAGGAAAAGACCCTCTCTCTCTCATGTACAGACTGAGCCAATTGGCCCATCTGAAGCTCTACAGATTTGATGGTCTGCTGATATGAAGTGAGAACTTGACTCGTGGTTGACATAAAAAATTTCATTGAGTTTTCAAGCCCACGAGTCAAGGTCTCAAGCGAATTGAATCGGGTTTCCATATTGTTGGAATTTGGGAAACCCGATTGATTGGTGGTTTGCGCTTGGGGTGGCTGATAGGAATGCGCATGCATGGGAGGTTGGTGTGATTGGTAAGGTGGTCTAGAGGAGTTTGGAGGACCACCCGGGACATTAGTTTGGTTCCATGAAAAATTGGGGTGGTTCCTCCATCCAGTATTATAAGATGATGAGTATGGGTCATTCCTGGCCCTATCATAGATGGAGTTGACACGCTCCATCTCAGGAGGAATGGACTCACACTCGCTTTCTACATGACCTATCCTACTACATGAATGACAGGGAACTGGACCAGATGTGGACATGTGAGGTGCACTTTGTTGGTTTTGGAGCTCAATCGAATCTATACGGCGCATTAAGGCCGCCGTGCGTGCCTCGGTGGCCGTAGTGGTATCGATAGCAAATGCGGTACCCGATCTAGTCGAGTTTGCATTCGCGATCCTCGCTCCTATACTAGATGATGCAGGTGGTTCCCTCACACTCTCCCACTGCATGGTTTTCTCAGCGAGGTCTTCTAGGAAGGCCTATGCCTCCCTTTCATCCTTTCCCAAGAACTCTCCTTGACACATGGACTCAAGGAGCGTTCTGGACGGGATGTGAAGACCCTCATACACAATCTGACAAAGACGCCACAACTCAATGCCATGGTGAGGGCACGAGGATAGTAGCTCTTTGAACCTCTCAAGATATGCATGAAATGGTTCGGTCTCATGTTGATAGAACGAATTGATTTCGTTCCTCAATTTTTGAGTCCGATGATTAGGAAAGTACTTCTTGAGGAATGCAGATTGAAACTCATCCCAAGTCCTAAAGGAATTCGCCTGGTTGCTGTACAACCACTTCTTGACGTCATCCTTTAGTGCAAAAGGAACGAGCCTAAGATGGATGGAGTCTGTGCTAAGTTGTTGCAGCTTGAACATAGCACAGACCTCCTCAAATTCCCTGAGAAAGATATAGGGGTCACCTTTCCCAGTGAAGCGAGGGAGCATGGAAATGAATTGAGACTTAACCTCAAAATGGTTCCCATTAGCCTCTGGTAATACGATGCATGAGGGTAGAGCGGTACGGCTCGGGTAGCATCGATCACGAAGAGGTATGGGAACGACAACTGGAAGAACAGGTGGAGCAGGCGGGTCCAGCAACTGCTCCTCCTCACGGAAATTAGCAGTCATTGGACCCGAACTACGTGCGACACGAGAGGAGGAAGGTGTCGAGAAATCGATAACCGAAGCCGGATTGACAACGCTCCTCGTCAAACGACCACTCTCGTCTCGTGTCCACGAAAGCATACACAAAGGTGCACGCACACAAACCAAAACCCTTTTTTTCAAACAAGGAATGTACGTAGAAGAGAAGACTGGGGAACACAGGAGAGGAAGAATGACTCAGGAGAGAAGGGAAGAAGTCCTTATGCTACAGCGGATGGGTACAGGTAGAAGCACACAAGCAAACAAGGCTCAAGCAATCCTAAGGTCGCTATAGGTCCTTACAGCTAGACGACGCCTAACTGCGAGGTCACACGGCCTCAACACGCCTCACCTCCCTACAACGAGGACCACAAAGCCCAGCAAGTGAGCCAAGATCCGGGGATCTCGTCTCTCCTACTATCGACAAAGTGGGCAACGCCGATCAGGTCATGACGGTCGGGACCGGATCACTCTCCTAATGCGTCCGAATTCCTTAAGGCCAATGTCTACTTGATTTTAAAATTAGGCTCTTGATTAGTGTGGTTTTTGGGGCGAAGGAAAGGGTGATGAAATCCCCCACCTTATCTTTTATGGGACAGCCCCTCCTTAGTAGCGTTTTGGAGTCCTAAATCTAGAAATCAACTCTCCAAACAACGCTCAACTCACACTTGTTGCAATGCACTTCCTACTAACTAATGCATGTTCATACGAAATGCATGAATGAGAGTAGAAGGTGCGTACCTCACGCCAGCTCTCAGCAACAGAAAATAAAGCTAAGATAAAAGACAATCTAAATGCCTAAGTCACATACATGATGCATGGCCTAAACAAAAAAAATGCCTAATCTTTTGCTTTGAGTTTTAGGGTCCAAGTTGCTTAAGGGAGGTTTGATTATTGATCTGGGAACAAACTATAAGTCAAAACATGCCAAATTAAGTCCCAGACCACTATATCATATAAAGAAATACTCCAAAGAAATTTCGAGGTGAAATGAAACAACCAGACCGCCAGTTGGCGGTTGTAGGCTGCTGATTGGCGGTCTTCTTCTCTGAAACCGCCTCCAAACTTCACCAGATGCTTCCCCTTCTCAATGTGAGTCTCCTGAAACAAAGAAAACTACAAGAAAAAAATTAAATCCACTCGAATCGTCCAAACAAGAGTCTGGACTGGCACCTCCCCGGCAACGGCGCCAAAAACTTGTTGAACGTTTTATTTAAACCGCAAGTGCACGGCCGCAATGAAGCGGTGGCAAGTACGGGTCGTCCTCAGGGAGGTGAGCAGTCTCTTGTTTGCACGAAATCAATTGGCGAAAATAATGGAGAAGAGAGTTGGTTACGCTACTCTACACTAACCTACGCTAAGAAGTATGAAATACGAACGAAACAAACAAACGATGGAATAAGAACTAATCTAAGAACAAAACAAGAATGCTGGAATTTCAGGAATGGAAAACCCCTAAGGGGTGGAGTGAGTGCACACATGCAAAGAGGTGGGTGTAGAATACATTCTTTAAGCACATGAAGGTGGTGTTTATCATGCATAGGAAGTGTCTAAATGTTATGACAAAACCTATCAATCTATTCACCAACTTAGTTGATTAACATTTACATATGCAAGTTATTTATTTCAGAACCTAAACAAGCATGAGAGGTGTCTAATCATTTTGGCAAAACTCATCAAGTTGTAAATTCTATCCTAAACAAGCAAGCATACATTCATGTTTAATCAACACATTGAAATTAAAGCATTCATCCCATTCTCTAATGCATGTATGTACATCTACTCCACCCCCCAAAGGGGATGGAACTACTCACTAAACATTACACTAATTATTAAACTATGGAAAGAAAGCATATTAAAACTAAGCTAGAATTAAAAGACGATTAAACTAAAATATGCACAAACAATAAAAGAAGCATAAAACAAACAATGAAAGAAACACAAAACTTTATTGATAAAATGACTCACATTAAAAGTAGCATCCTCCTACTTTAGTGTATGCTTCAAGGCCTCACTTCTAGTAGGAAGAATAGCCACTTAAAATATGGAGTGATTACAATGGAAGGTGAAGAGTTTTATTTATAGCCATGGAAAAAGGCAAACCGGGACAATCCCCCGATGTGGGACTAAACAGATACCAAAAATAGCCTAAACATCCTCTAATACGTGCTGGAGAAATTTGAGCGGATTTGGGCCAAAATGGACCGCAAATTAGCAGTCTTGGACCACCAATTAGCGGTCTATATGGTTCAGATCCTGCTCATTTTTGTTTTGGGCTTTTCTTTCTGGTATTGTTGGTCTTTGATGCGGTTACTTGACTTGTTGGAGCTCCGACCCGAATCAAATTGGTAAAATACTCCCCATGATGGTGTGGAGTATTCTGTTTGGCTCTTAGGTCATTCTGTCTTGCAATCAGGTCCTTCTGCCTTGCATCTTGGTCCCCAGATCTCACAATCCAGTCCTTTTTCCCATCTTTTGGGTCCTTTTATGTTTCATCTCTTCAAACCTATTTATTCCTGAAAACTAAACATAAAACTCGTGACATAGCATTGTTTAGGTGAAAGATAATGGATATAAGATACAAATATGAGCATGAAATGATGTCAATCAGTCTACTACCACCAAAATGCAATCCTTGTGATGAGAGGGTGGAAGTCCCTCGATGAAATCCATGGAAATGTCCTCCCATATATGTTCAAGTATTGGTAAGGGTTGCAGCAACCCAGCTGGTGAGAGACTTATACTCTTACACCTTTGACAAGTATCACACTTCTTGATATAATTCTTCACATCCTTTGACATTACCTTCCAAAAGAAATTTAATTTTAGCCTTTGCATAGTCTTGAGATGTCCATAATGGCCTGCCATGGGGGTACTATGGAATTCATGCAACAACTTCTGAATTATACTGGATCCCTTAAGTAATAATATTCTACCAATGTAGTAGAGAACTCCTCCTTGTACTTTGTACTTCAACTGATCTAATTCCCCTTGCTCATAGCTATGCAACAATTCCTGATAGTCTAGGTGTTGTTCATACAAGTGTTAGACCTCCTGAAACCAGTTAGGAGTAACATGGGTTAATGCTACTGCTAATTGACCTAGTTCTGCTTCTTCTATTTCCCCAACCACCCTTGAAAGTGCATCTGCAGCTTTGTTTGATCTTCCCTTCTTGTATTCCACCTTGAAATCTAACCCATCAATTTAACTAATCATTTGTGTTGGGAGGGATTTTCTATTGTTTGCTCTAGTAGATATTTAAGGGATTGGTGGTCAGTTTTGATGATAAAGGGGTTGCTGAGAAGGTAGGACTTCCATTTGAACACAACAAGTACCAATGTTTCCAATTTTTTATCGTAAGTGGACAATTGAAATTTCTTACCCTTAAGCTCTTTACTCATGTAAGCAATTGGCTTGCCTCCTTGCATCAACACAACTCCAACTCCTACTCCACAAGCATCACACTTGATTTCGAAGGGTTTGTGAAAATTAGGAGTGCCTAGAACTGGATCTTGCATCATAGCTAATTTTAATTTCTCAAATGCATCTTGTGCTTCTTCACTCCACTGAAATCTATCTCTTTTGAGAAGCTGAGTGAGGGGGGAAGCTATTACTCTATAAAGTTTGATGAGCTTCCTATAATACCCAGTGAGCCCCAAAAATCCTCTCAAGGCTTTAAGAGATTTTGGAGTGGGCTAGCCTTGTATCACTTTAACCTTCTATGGATTTACAGAAACCCCACTGGCTGAAATCGCATGACCCAAATATACCCCACTTGCTCTTGTCCAAAAGCACACTTGGATATCTTGACACACAGCTGGTGTTTCTAGAGCAACTCCAATGCGTGACTTAAATGTTTCAAATGCTCTCTGCACCCTTAGCTGTAAATTAAAATATCAACAAAGAACACCAAGATAAATCTTCTTAAATATGGCCTGTACACATCATTCATCAAGTGCTAGAAGGTTGATGGGGCCATTGGTTAATCCAAATGGCATCACTAAGTACTCATAATGACCGTCATGAATTTTGAAAGTTGTCTTGTGAATATCTCCTTCTCTCATCCTAATTTGGTGGTACCTAGTGAAAGAAATGTGTATTCTAAAAGTATTCTTTTACATGTCTTTTATTACGAATTGAACGTGTAAACATTTTGTTCCTTGATTAATGCATTAGTCTTTTAAAAGTGTTAAGGAAGAGACATTTGGTCCTTAACCGTAGAGCTCTAAAAGATAATGGTTTACATGAATCAAAACGTAATTCACAATCATGGTGATTAACATGGGACATTGATTACCGAGTTAAGATTGTCAGGTTGGTTAAAACATATTGTAGCTTACAAGTATTTAACAACATGAGTATATGAAATAGAAAATATTTCTTTCATATATTGAATTGACCTAACAAATTATACATTATGGCATTGCGTTTGTGTCATTAATGTTTCACTGTGTCTTTGAATCCTAAGATATGAGACGTATATCTTTATACATGAGAAGTGTATAGTTTGATTATTATAATATGTAGCTAAATACTGCTTATAGTTTATGATATAAAGCGTTTTATATCATTGTCAGCAAAACTTATATCCTCTTATTGGCCACACCACAAAACTAGGAAATAAGAAATATAATTTTATGTTTTATGTGATATATTAAATTTCATATGATATGAAAAAGGATGCATGTGGTAAAACAATAAAATTAATATGTCGAGATAACGACAAGGTAAGAATATCAAATAAATTTGTATGAGATGTATATATATTATGTAGTATAATGTTTGACATTATATATTATAATATACTACATAATATAATGTGATCCACAACATTATAACATATGAATTTGCTAAAACCCCAAATGTCAAATTTTGATGGATATTAATCCAAAACTTGGTAAAGTCAAAAATAATGAAAAATTGTTCGACCGTGTGCCCACGTTTTTGCATATATTAATAAGAGTTTTTTTGCTGATTAATGACTGGATTTAATCCACCTTGATCAAAGATAGTTATGAGATGATGATGTGGCAAAATAAACAAAAGATCATGTGCAAAGTGGTTTGCACATGATGTGGTTTAGTGGAGATATTAATAAGGGATTATGTGTAAGTGGTTTGCATATGATGTGGGTTAGAGGAAACCCTATAAATATGTCTCTCCTCCCTTCCTTGTTTATATGAATGCAAAAATTCTTTTCCTCCATATTTTCTCCATCATTCCATCCGAAATTCTCTTAGTTTTAATTGTGTGTTGGAGATTAATTTCTTTGGAGCATAGAAGGGGTTATTATCTAGATTCTAACATTGAATTAGAGATTGATTGGCTAGCTTTGATCTGTCTAAACTTGTTTAGAGTTTGGTGAACACTTGTAGGTGATTCCAAGACAATCCAACGTGCAACCCGACTTCTGATTGGTAAATGAGATTTGATAATCCCCTAGGTATGATCCAATCTATGTATTTCAATATTAATTAGTATATAATATATATTAAAATACAATTAAGTAGTTGTGTACATAAAATTATTGAAAAATATGAAAACTGGTTATAATTGCTTATAAAATTTTAAAAACATATATACAAGTATAGGGCACGAAATCCAACACCCAGACCTTAAATCCAGTTTGGTAAGGTATACAGCCCATGTAACTCATCCAATAACTCTTCTATCAAGGGAATATGGTACCTATCTTTTAAGGTATTTGAGTTGAGAGCTTTGTAGTCTACACACATCCTCTAGCCCCATATGTTTCTTCACTAAGAGTGCTAGAGATGCAAAAGCACAAGAGTTGGGTCTCAAAATTCCACGGGACAAGCCTTCTCTGATGGTTTCTTCAATAACTTCTTTCTGGTAGGGGGATTGTCTATAAGGAGCCAACTTGACTTCCTTGGACTCATCTAGGAGTGTTATGTGGTGGTCATAAGTCTTGCATGGAGGTAACCCTTGAGGCTCAACAAATACGTCAGAGAATTTAAGCAATACTTCTTGCAAGTCAGCAGGTTGGATCTCTAGCAGGGGGTTTCTTTTCTCACTGTGATTCTTTTTGCCCTCGGAAATGTCATTTATGTTAGGATTGATGGCAATCTAATCACTAGATAAATGCGGAATTAAAAACACTAATTGAAGGATTAAGGGAGAAGACAATTGCAAACCACAAAATCGTCGACACCGGAGTTTAGAGAGGTTTGGCACCGCACCCCGGTCCTAGTCCTCCTCGCAAGCCTCGCTCGATCCCCCGAGCCTCGCTTACGTTTCCACTAACCGATCTCCGTTCCGATCCTACATCAACGACGTTTACAACACCGAGCCTCGCGAACAATCCTCGCATCGCTCGTGTCTCCTCTCACAACCCTAGAGGGAGCTTCCTCGAAGCTTTACAACACTTGGTGATTCTTGAATATGGAAATAGAATCACAATCTAACTAACACTCTATACTTGAGCACACTTGGATATTGATATGGAATGGATATGCAAGTGGTGAAGTTTTGGCTTGAGTGTAGAAGAATGAGACCTTGAAGATGAAGAGCATTTGACTTTGAGTATATGATAGATAAGAAGTGTTCAAGAGCCTCAAAACCAACAAATGTGGTCCTATTTATAAGCCTTCAAGCTCTACTAGCCGTTTGAGAGTTGGTGGGGAAATAGACCAATGGGAAGCAAGATGTGACTTAAGTTCGGGCAGATTAGACTAGGTTCGATCGACCGTTCAAGTAACGGTAGTCCAAGACACAAGGGTTTGAATGGTCTGAACTAAGCATACGGTTGACCGAATAGGGTTCAGATCACCGTTCACCAACTTCCAGTAACTATTATCAATTTAGCCCTAATTAAGTTCGGTTAACTGAATTTCATTCGGTTCACCATTCCAAGGTGGACAGTAGGATTGGTTGGGCTCTGATCTACTCAAGTTCGGTTGATCGTGTATACTTCGGTAGACCAAAGTTAGTGTGGTTTTTGTGCTGAAAGTTAATGCTCAAATAGTCGTTGGGTACAACGGTCAAGTGCCACATGTAGATAGTTGTTTGGAGCCTAAAGCTAATAAGGACTCGGTCGACCGATAAGTATTCGGTTGTCCGAATTAGCAGGATAACTCAATTGGGATCTAAGGACTCGATTCAAATGCGATCGTTAGAGCAAAGTCTAAAACCGATCCAGGGCTATTCGGTTGACCGAAGGGGATCGGTTTACCGAATCGTGATAGGACAGAATCATAGTGCTCAAGTTTACATTAAACCTTATGGACTCAATAAATACAAGATTACATGTCTTGGTCCAAAGCTTTGATTACAAGTCTTGAGTCTTGATGTCTTTGTCCTTATCCTCCTTTCCTTGATTGTCTTGATCAACCTATTAAGATGATTGCTAGTATACAAGTATGTATGCAATGCATATAATCGTGTTTGCTCACTTTCATTGATTATGATTGATTAAGGTGAGTTTGATTAATCATCAAAATTAATATAGACTAAGGCAAAAAGGCAACAATTTACTTGAATAAGGTACAACTGCATAGCTTGCCTAACCTCTTTCTAGAATTGCTTGTCTATAATACCACCCACATAGGGATGCTTTAGCCCCTTTAGCACATGCCACTGCCCCTTCATCATGAACTCCATGGTTTTACTCTTCAAATTCCAACTGATTGTGTTTAAGCTGTTCAACCAATCAACTCCTAGCACAACTCCATAGGTACCTAAGACCAACACATGGAAGCCCATAGTAATATTCAACCCTTCTAACTTAAGAGTTATTGAACCCTAGTCCAGGTACACTTTCTCCTGACCATCACTAATTAATGACCTCCAGGATGCATGGATAGCCCAAATTTCTTCACTACTTTCTTCACTACAAAGCTGGTGGTACTCCCAAAATCTATCTTAAACACTATCACTTGTTTCCCTTGGATGGTACCAATCACCCTCATAGTGGAATCATTGACTTGACCCCTAGTAAACACAGGGATATATTGGGAGCTTCAGCTTCCTCCCCAATGATGAAATTCTTATCTTCTTCATCCAGTTCTTTCTCCCTACACAACTCCATGGCAAACATTTTACTAGAGTCACATTTGTGGTTCCTATGCCATTGGTCATCACAATAATAACATAATTCATTTTTCCTTCTCTCCTCTTGCTGGGCTAATGTGAGCTTCCTAGCATGAGGTAAACCCTTCTCTTCAGGAGGTCTAAGAGCAATGTTCCTGGGCAAGTTATTGATTCCCCCATGTTTCTGACTTTGAGAATTTGCCTTATAATTCATTCCTCTTTGACTGTGCTTGAGTGATTCTCTCAAGTATCTTAGCTTTTTCTCTTGCAGCACAACCAAACTCATGACTCTAGGAATTCTACTAAGTACAAAATCAAGTCTACTAAGTCAAAGGATTGACTTTGAGTATATGATAGACAAACATTCTTAAGTTGATTACAAAATCAATTCTACTAATTATTCAGTGCACAAATTAATGGAAAATGCAATAAAAATGTGGAAAAATAAGCTGCTGGTCGGAGGGGAAAGGTGCACAGTAACAGATCCGTAATCGGGTGGCTTATCGGGTTGATCGGTCTGACTAGGATTTCAGCTGTTCGATCCTCTTTAAGTCAATTCTTCGACATGGTTGGATTCAACTGACTTATCTCCAACAAACCCCAACCGCTGGTGGACCCCACTGGTGCCAACAAATTAACGCCCTCCACTAGCATAGTACTCGAGCCTCTCGACACTGTTGGATTAAGAATGAACGGTGCCTAACAGGCGACGCAGATGGTGTTGACGTCTGTAAGTTTGAAAATGTCATACGTGTTGTGGGATTGGCGAGGAGAGGAGCAGGAGGATCGTCACTGGAAAGGTTGTGCGAGGTGGGTCGTTGGATTTGGTGTCGTGATCAGGTTCTGGCAGTTGGTTCGGTGTCCAAATCAGGTTCTGCCATGGTGGGCCGTTGGTTTCAGTGTCGTGATCGAATTTCGGATTTGGATTTGGTGTAAAGATTGGATTCGTACGAGGCCGGTCTTTGGAATCAGTGTCGAAATTGGGTTCCAGCAGAGTGACATTACAAGGTGGATTTCTGGAGGGAGAGGGTGCTGGCGTCGAGGGGATGATCGATGTAACGTCGATTGCGAGGTGCAAGAAGGTGGCTTCGAGGTGACAAAGGGAAGTGATATCGAGCAAGACATCAGTAGCTTCGACTACAAAGCGACAAAGAATGTTGTTGGCAACGAAGAACTTGGAAGATTATGGTTAGGTTAAGGTTTTAAGTTTTGGTTTGGACATCAGTTAGTCATTAATAAGGTCCAATACGTGGTAATATCTGGATTTAAATTTTGGGTCTAAATATATTAACCTGTTCTTAGGGGGTAAAATAGATTTTTCCTTGTTTCAATAACGGTGTTAAGGAAAGATGTACGAAAAATAGTTTGATCGAAGGGGTGTAAGTGTGACAAATTAAACTTTAAGTGGTCAAAGTAGTATACGCTTATAGTTAAGGGAGCCAAACTGTAATTAACCCAACAAATATTAGAAGAAATATAGTACATAATTCAATGTTTGCTCATTTGTTTAACAAAAAGATTATTTCTTGGCTTGTCATTTTAAAACACTTCGTTCTACCATATTTCATTACTTTATTGGTACTTATACTAGCGTTATTATTGTGGTAATGTCACCCTCTTAACTTTCTTTCATCCTTATGTTGGTTGGAGTTAATTTTCTTGACTGACCTCCATTAGTAAGCTAAATAGTTCGTGGAAAGGTGGGCGTGGTCATAATCTTGTTTAGCAATGGGTGGAAAGGTGGGCGTGGTCATAATCATGTTTATTAATAGTTAAGGACGAACTATTATAGTCGGTTTTTGGCAGACGCCCCACGTAGGAGGGAGGCGTCTGGGTAAGACACCTCCCCCATGAGGGAGGCGTCTTACACAGACGCCCCTCCCATGGGGGGCGTCTGGGTAAAACGCCGCCCCTATGGGAGGGACGTCTAGGTGAGACGCCTCCCCTATAGCGGAGGCGTTTTACCCAGACGCCCCCTCATACGTGGGGGCGGTCTGTCGGACGTCCGTAATTTTTTATTATTTTTTATTAAAAAGATGTTAGATATTTACCAGATTCGAGTACACTGGGGCGTCCGTTGGCTCATTACTAACCTCCAAAATATTATTTTTTATGATTATAAAAGGAAGATGAAGAGAAATGTGTGATAGGAGGGTAAAATGTCGTGTTATAGCAGTAGAAATGAGAGAAGGGCAAAATGGTAATTTCAAGGGGCGATTTAAGTAATTTTGGGACGATGTTTAGCAATTCAGTAAACTTTCTCCACTAATTTTGTCACGGAGGCGGGAATTGTATAATTGTCTGTACCAAGAAATAGATTGGAACGGAGTACGTAACTTATGCGCTAAGGTAGGTTATTAGTTCTTGAATTCGTGTACTTTTTCTGGGTTTCGTTCGTTTTTGGTAATTAGTTGGTCCTGCAGAAGTCGAATAGTTTACTCCAGCATAGCTTATATAATGTCTCATTCACCGACTTTGCAGCTGAACAAGTCTTTGTCAAGAGATTCTAAAAATGTTACTCGAATTGAATGCATAACAATACACAAATATTGAATGCAGAATAACAAAATATTCGTATCTCTCAAACTTAACAGCAACAAACACACACACACAAAAGAAAAGAAACAAGAAAAAAATGCACACCTGAAACAATCACGACATACGCGTTTTAAAAGGTTCGGCAACGTGCCTACGTCATTGGGGTCTCTGCGGGTTTCATTTCCTTATTCCGCTTCTCCAACAAGAGAAGCAATCGAGATTACACGGGATTAAATGCAATATGTCCTCCAAAGCTCTCAAGAACTCTTCATCTCTCAATGCTCAATGAAGAAAATAATAATAATAATACATTGTGTACAAGAAAATTGTTAAAACCCTTTAAATAGTCGACTCAAAACCATACAAAAAACGTGGGCAACGGTCGATCAGACTTCTTAAACGGTCAACCGAAACAGTTAACAAGAATGATTCCTTTTAATTTCGGTCGACCGATGTCCAACACCGGTTGACCTCTCCACGGTTATCTTGAGCTCCAAACCACTTTCTGGTCGAATGACATCGCCCTCGATCGACCTTTCTTGACCTCCAAAAAGTCCCTGAAAAATTTGGTCGAACAGTGTCCAACACCGATCGACCGTTCTTCACATTCGAAAGTGCCTAATAATTTTGGTCGACCGAGCTCCTCCACTGGTTGACCGTTTTTCCTTGTTTTTGCCTTAACAAATTTAAACCAATTTCTAACAATCTCCACATTGGTTTGAATTTGTTACCTGAGTCAGCTTCAATCTCACTTCCTATGTGCTTCCTTGAAGCACCGTCCGTCGATGCTACCCCCCGGAGCGCCATTCCTTCTCAGTTTCTGAGGACATTGAGAAGTTTCGAGCACAACTCGAACATCTCCCGACTGACCACCTTAGTCATCATATTCGTCGGATTCTCGCTTGTATCAATTTTCTGGATAATAACCTGACCTTCCTCGATCCATTCACGGATCTTATGGTACCTTACTCAATATGTTTGGTTCTTGAGTGAAGCGTCTGATCTTTGGCTAGATAGATTGCACTTTGGCTGTCATAGTGCAATTTGGTCACTTCTTGTTCTACTCCCAAAGAGCTTACCAAACCCTTCAACCATATAGCTTCCTTCCCGGCATGAACGACTGCCATATACTCTGTTTTCGTCGTAGAAAACACAGTAGTATTTTGGAGAATGGATCTCCAACTTACTAGTCCTCCACTTAAAGTGAACACATAACATGTTGTGGACCTTTGTTTATCCAGATCACCAACATAATCTGAATCAATGTACCCCTCCACCTACCTTTGTGCTCCATCTCTGGTGTACTTCAATCTAACATCAACGGTTCCCTTCAGGTACCTCAACAACCACTTCAACGCTTCCACGTGCTCCTTTCCTGTGTTAGCCATATGGCGACTTACGAGGCTAACTGCGTGTGAAGTGTCTGGCCTAGTGCAGATCATAGCATATATAACGGACCCGACTGCACTAGCATCCATATCTCTCCTTTCTTTTTCAGTAGAGGGGTTGTACTTCATGGAGAGCTTGAAGTGAGCACCTATAGGTATGGCAACCTGCTTGGCATTCTCGAGATTATACCTTTCGAGTTTCCAGATATAACTCATTTGAGTGAGCAAATTTTTACCTTTTTAGATATCCCTTGTGATCTCCATACCGAGAATTTTCTTCGCACTCCCAAAGTCTTTCATCTCAAACTCACCACAAAGTTTCTGCTCGAGATCATCTATATGCTTCATCTCCTTTGCCGTGATCAACATATCATTAACATACAAGAGCAAGAATACATACGACCCATCTTTGAGACCCCCGCAAGTAAACACAACTATCATAGTTGCAACATACAAAACCATTATCTAACATAAATGTATCGAACCTTTTGTATCACTGCCTCGGCGACTGCTTCAGCCCGTAGAGAGACTTCTTCAGCTTGCATACTTGACTTTTTTTGGCTTGTGAAATGAACCCATCCGACTGCTTCATATAGATCTCCTCCTCTATGTGCCCGTGAAGAAATGTTGTCTTCACATTCATTTGCTCTAACTCCATGTCATCCATTGTCACCATGGATAACAACACTCTAATAGAGGTATGTTTTACAATGGGTGAGAAGATCTTGTTGTAATCCACCCCTTCCTTTTGAGCATATGCTTTTGCCACCAACCTCACCTTGTATTAGAACTCCTTATTTGGAGTTGACCATTCTTTCTTCATGAAGATCCACTTGCACTCAATCGTGCACTTTCCTCTTGGAAGCTCCTTTAACTCCCAAGTTTGATTCTTTTAAAGAGACTTCATCTCTTCATCCATGGCCATCACCCACTTGTTATTGTCCTCCTGCTCAACGACTTCTTTGAATTTTGAAGGGTCCCCACATTCGATTAAAGTACAAACACAATGCTAGCATCATCAGGACCACACCTCTGTGGTGCCTTAGTGATCCTACTTTGTCTCCCCTGAGCAATACTCTCTTGCTCAAGCTCTTTCTCTACTTGTGAGTCATTTCTTTCATGCTGAACTTCTAAATTCGATTCACCATCTGAAGATGTGACCATTACTTCAGTTTTGTTCCCCTGTATGGAATCATTTTGCTGCTCTTTCTCCTCAAGGACTTTGAGTAACTTGTCTCATCAAAGACTACACTACTCCTCAAGAGCACCTTCTTGTCCATTGGATCTCAAAGCCTATATCCTTTAACTGACCTATCGTAACCAAAGAAAATACATTCCTTCGATTTTGACTTCAGTTTCGACTGTTGTGTTTCATCAACTAACACATAAGCTTTGCACCCAAATATTCTTAGCCTTGAATAATCATATGGCTCACTCATCCACACTTCCTGATGGTCTTTAATTCAAGAAATGCCAATGACAGTAAGACATTTATCAGATAACAAGCCAGATCATCTGCCTCAGCCCAGAAGTCCTTGGATAGATTCGCATGTAGCATCATGCTTCTAGCCGGTTCACACAGAGTCATGTTCATCGTTTCATCTACCCTGTTCTGTTCCGGACTTCGCGGTGCAGTGAAATGCCTCGTGATGCCTTCTCCTTCACAGAAAGTCGTGAACTCCTTTGAGGTCTATTCACCTCCATTATCTGTCCTCAAGTACTTAACATATTTTCCCGCACTTTTTCTACCTGAGCCTTCCATGCGTTAAACTTCTCAAACAAATCAGATTTATTTTTCAGAAAATAAACTCATACCTTCCTTGAGAAGTCATCAATGAATGCGACAAAATATTCAGCTCCACCTTTCGACCGAACCAGAGTCGGTCCCCAGATGTCGGAGTGCACATACTCCAATATGTTTTTCGTTTTGTGTATAGCCATCTTGAACTGAATCTTGTGTTGTTTCTAGAAGTTACAATATTTGCAAAAAACCAATTTGAACTCTTAACACCCTTCATCGGACCTTGTTTGTGTAATCCACACAAACCATTTTCCAACATATGTCTAAGCCTCATATGCCACAAGATGGTGTTGTCTTCGTCACTATGTGCAACACTTGTTGCACCATTTCCTGTTACGGCATTCCCTTGCATCCAATACAAATTGCCTACTTTGGTTCCTTTTATTACTGTCATCGCTCTATAAGTGACCTTCATATTTTCGTCCCCACCGGACGATCTCCACCCGAGAGTGTCCAACTCTCCTAGAGATATCAGGTTCTTCTTCAACTCCGGAACATGAAGCACTCCCGTCAACATTCGAATGCATCCATCGAACATCTTAAACTCTATGGAACCAATCCCGACGGTAGTGCATGATGCATTGTTGCCCATTACAACGATTCCTCAGTTTGGTGGTTCGTAAGATGTCAACCACTCTCTGACCGAACACATGTGATATGATGCTCTTGTATCCAAAATTCATCCATTCGATGATTTGTCGATACCTACAGCGTATACTTTTAGGACATCTACTTTGTCCCGTTCCTCCACCACATTGGCGGAATCATACCCGGTGACTTTACCATTCTGTTGTGTCTCCTTGAGGGCTCTACAGTCACGCTTCATGTGACTCATCTTCAAACATTCAAAGGATCTCCTCTTTGATTTTGACCTGCCCTTGTTGTTTCCATTTCCTTTGTTACTCATCCTGCCCCTTCCATTCGGTGAGACGATCAGTCTTTCACCATTATCAGAAGAGCTACTACACAAATTCTTCCTTGCCTCAGTAGAGAGCAGTGTGCCCTTGACCTCCTCTAACACCAGTGAATACTTCACATATATGATCGTGCTCACCAAATTCTCAAATGGGTCCGACAGAGACGTTAACAACAACATTAATTCTTCGCTGACCTCTTTTCTTCACCACACAGAGTGTTTAAGAGTCTTTCCGTCTAAGACAACAACGCATGGATCCTCCCTTGGCAGGTGGAAAAGTTCACTTTTCCGGTGAATTTCTCCACACGAAAGTATCTTGCATCCTCCGCCATCTCTAGCAGAAGTCAATGCTTTGATATCAACTGTTGGGAGAGATTCTAAAAATGCTACTACGAAATGATGAATTAAATGCACCACAGAACATGAATATTGACTGTGGAATAACAAAACTTTTGTCTCTCCCAAACTTAATAGCAGCAAACACACACACACAAGATGAAAGAAACAATAAAAAGACAAATGCACACCTGAAACAACCACGACACACGTGTTTTAAAAGGTTCGGCAACGTGCCTACATCCTTGAGAGGTCTCCTACGAGTTTCCTTTCCTTCTTCCGCCTCTCAAATAAGAGAAGCAGCCACGATTACATGGGATTGGAGGCAATATGTCATCCAAAGCTCTCAAGAACTCTCCATAATCTTAATCTCTCAATGTTCAATGAAGGAAATAATGATAATACATTGTGTACAAGAAAAGGGTGAAAAACTCTTAAATAGTCGACTCAAAACCATACAGAAAACATGGGCAACGGTCGATCGGACTTCTCAAACGGTCGACCGGACTTCTTGATTGACATCATTTCATGCTTATATTTGTATCTTATATCCATTATCTTACACCTAAGCAATGCTACGTGACGAGTTTTATGTTTAGTTTTCAGAAATAAAGAGGTTTGAAGAGAAGAGCCATGAAAGGACCCAAAAGCAGGAAAAAAGACTTAATTGTGAGACCTGGGGACCAAGATGCAAGACAGAAAGACCTGATCGTAAGACAGAAGGACCTAAGAGCAAAACAGGAAACTCCACACCATCATGGGGAGTATTTTGTCAATTCGATTCGGGTCGGAGCTCCACTAAACACGTTAGATGCATCCAAGACCAAGAAACAATCCAAGGAAATCCCACCAGAAGATCCAAACCGATCTGAAGCTTATAGGCCGCCAATTGGCGGTCTGGTTAAGCCCAGATCCACTAAGTTTTCTCCTGGACTTGTATTAATGTGTGTTTAGGCTATTTTTGGTATTGGTTTAGTCCCACATCGGGGGATTGTCTCGGATTAGCTTTTTCCATGCTTATAAATAGAACTCTTCACCTCCCATTGTATCCATCTCTCTCTTTAGTGGTCATCTTCCGTACTAAGAGTGAAGCCTTGAAGCAAAACTCTAGTGGAGGAAGAGCTACTTGTAATTGAGTGAGTTAATAATAGAAGTTTTCCTTTAATTGTGTTGTTTCTCTCTTAGTTTAATTTCCTTTCATATGCATGCTTGTTTGTTTGTTTAGTTTTATGCTTCTTTAATATTTCTTGCTTGATTAGTATAGTTTCATTTCAGTATTATGCTTTCCTTTGCTAATATAGTTAGTGTAATGAGTAGTGAGTAGTTCCATCCCCATTTGGGGGGTGGAGAAATATGTGATATAATTATGTAGTGTATTAAGTGTGTGTTATTGTTATCCCTTGAGCTTTATATGATTTCCATAACCATCTAATGGGTCTCCACTCTTATCTTTGATATGCTAATGCTCTTGAATGAAGCTTAGCTTATGCTTTGATTAGTGGACCTATTTTATGGGGAATGATAAGGTTAGGATATGGATGAAGTTAATATTGGAAACACAAGTTGTAGTGTATGAGCTCTTGTTGCCTTTACCTTAGCTAATGTCTTGTATGTTTTAATGATGTAGTCTTATCTTAATTCATGTCGAGGCATAGTAGGGTCTAGTCTTTATACTTGAGTTCATGTAGTTTCATTCCAACTATTGTCTTGTATGTTTTAATGATGTAGTCTTATCTTAATTCATGTGGAGACTAAGTTGGATGTAATTTTATGATTTCATGCACTACATGTTGTTAAGAGCTTAATGAACACACACACATACACTTCTTTATGTTCACATTATTTCTCTCCCCCCTTTGGGGTTTAGTTTTCTTGCTTCTTTTCCATTTCCATTTGCATCTTAGTGTAGTTTAGTGTAACCAACCTTTCTCTTCCCTTTCTTTACCTCTCGCCTTCGCACAAACCAAGTGTCGATACACCTCCCAGTGGACGACCCGTATTTGCCACCGCTTCAACGTGACCGTGCACTTGCGTTTAAATATAAAACGATCAATCACTTCTCAAACGGTCGACCAAAATGGTTAATAGGAATGAATCTTTTTAATTTTGGTTGACTGATGTCCAACACCGGTCGACCTCTCTCCGGTTATCTTTAGCTCCAAACCACTTTCTGGTCGATCGGCATCGCCCTCGGTCGACCGTTCTTGACCTCTAAAATGTTCCCGAAAAATTCGGTCGAACAATGTCTGATAATTTTGATCGACCGATCTCCTCCACCGGTCGACCGTTTTCCCTATTTCTGCCTTAACGAATTTAAACTAATTTCTAACAGCCATTACTATCCAGCATGAATTTACCTAAATACATGACACACTTTTCTTTAGTGAAACGAAGATATCATTTTCAGATTGTGATACTTCAGCCCCAAGAGGAAAAGACATTCGCCCATCATTTGTCATCTCGAGCTCCTTGGTCTTTGTCTTCTTGAAGCATTTAAACACGTTGGGATTGTTACCACTTACCCACAAAGATCATACCATCTGTGTACAGGCACAAGAATATAATATATTCTTCGTTATTCTTCTTCATATATAGTTCATGCTCATAAGGACATTGTACAAGCGGAACAAAATACAAAGTAAATATCTTAGATGTATGACCAATAACTAATTCAATAAGCAAAATATAAAAGTAAAGTTTAAATATATGCATTCAATTCCTATTTTAGTTTATATGTACTTGGTTTGAACCCTTTTTCATTTATAAGATCATTGTTTCGTGCCTATGTTGTTTTGAATGGGTATAAGTATATGTGCATTTTTCATGTAGGACGCTTATCTCAACATACGAGTTGGTTCATAATTCTAGTTGATAATGCCCAACCCGTATAATGGTTGGTTCGTGCAATGTACCACACATTTCTATCTCAATAATGACCATTTTTTGTTCTATAACCTTACTTTAGTAGCAAGTAGAACTAATCATGTTTGACAAAAGCGGCAAGTGATCGACATGCATTGTCTTGTTATTAATTGATCGATTTGACTAAAATTGAAGTCAAGTAGCACGTTTGTTAAGACTTTTTCTACACAAAATGTAATGGTCAATGCAACATTTTTCAGGAGGACCTTTATTTCCCGCATACGAAAATACAAGATATTCTTTCTGTAACATCCTCAACACAGCGGAAAATTTAAAATTTTTATAACACACAATCAACAGAGGATATTACGCAAATACTGAACACAGGTGTACCAACATATATAATATATATATGATCATCAGAGTTTCAAAAGTTGTGATTACATCAAAAGACTATACGAAGGGAAACAGTAATCACTCGACCTCGACTGAGAGAAAGCTGGATCCGGTAGCGGTGCTCCTCTCCTCGGTCACCACCCCCTATCGCCGCTCACGGCCTGAAAGTAAACATGCAACAATGCCTGAGTTTCCTGAGGAAACCCCGTATGCCAAACTCTAAATACATGAACTGAAAGACGCCCTAGCATGCAATTCTACTAAACAAGAAAAGCATCAAAATAAACGGCTGGGTTCCAGGGCTCTTTCACCCAACCACAGCACACACCACGGTCACGGGGCTCCAGGTCTAATCTCAACCAACCACCGTACCACACACTCGTCGCCAAGCTGGGCTCCAGGTCTTTTTCAACCAACCGCAGCTACCACGACACGACCAAGGGCTCCAGGTCTTTTTCAACCAACCCAAACGTCTAAGGGCTCCAGGTCTTTTTCAACCAACCCCTACATGCGGTCCCTGTTCAGGCTCCAGGCCTTTTTCAGCCAACCTGAACGCACTACGGAGCTCCAGGTTTTTTTCAACCTACCCCGCACAGACTAGCTGGGCTCCAGGTCTTTTTCAACCAACCGCAGTTCTCACACAGTCACGGGGCTCCAGGTCTTTTTCAACCAACCGCCGCAACACCATAATTCTAAGCTGGTCCTCAGGCCTGTTTCAGCCAATCCCAAACTCTCACACCGTTACGGGGCTCCAGGTCTTTTTCAACCAACCACCGCAACACTCGTGCACCCTAGCACACTTGCCGGAAGAACATCGACACCACAACTCGCCCCACACGGACGACCACGACAACAACACCTCCATAGTGCAAAACTGGACACAAACGGTCGACCGAACCAAAAGTCCCGGTCGACCGAATCAAGCAAATACAGGGCAATCGCATCGACCGACACTCCATCGGTCGACCGATTCCCACCCACCGCACTCGTTCGGTCGAACCAAAGTCAAGGGATGGTCGACCGTTTAGATGGTCAACTCCCAGGTTCACCGAACAAAACGACCATTCGGTCGAACGGCAAAGGGGCCCCGTTCGACCGAAAGTCACCAGGGACAAATCCCACAACGAATTTGGTCGAACACCCGAGCACTCTCGGTCGACCGAATCCCACCAGGGAATAATCCCTCACTCGCACCACGAATCCGGTCGAACGCCGAGACCTCCTCGGTCGACCGAATTCCACCAGAGCGTTCCTCACGCTCAGCATACAGGTCCGGTCGACCGAAACTACCTTCGGTCGAACCGACCACTATTCTCACTTAAGTCACGGTCGGACGAAGTCAACGAGCGGTCGACCGTTTGGATGGTCAACGCTCCCAACAGACTTAAGACAGTGCACACGGTCGAACGGCAAAGGGGACCCGTTCGACCGAATCTCACCAGGCTTGCCTCCCATGCATAATCGGTTGACCGCCCCTGGGGCATCGTTCGACCGATTTGAGGCAGAACCCGAATTTTCTTCACGAACGGTCGACCGTTTGCACCAACCGGTCGACCGATCAGGCAGTGAAATCTGTTGCACGTTTACTTGCGACGAGCCGGAAGGCCTACCGTCGACTTCCAAATACTCACACTACTTAAGTGAGCGAGATTACATACCGGAAGGCTTGAAGAAGTCTTTGAAGAACCGCGACGACGCCTCCATGAACACGTCTCCCCAAAACACGATTCATCGACGAACCTCGCGTCCAAACGACGATCAACACCTCCTTGACGATCCACACTCACGAATCCACCTCCGTCAATCTCCAACACCCAACCAACCACGACCACAGCAACACGGGTTAGGTCGAGGGAGAGAAAACCAACACAAAGGGATGAAAACACACCCCACGCTTCTCACCACCACCACGCCGGAGATCACCACTGAGGTAGAGAGAGAGAGAGTGAGCAACGAGAGTGAGAGAGAGAGAGAAACTCACCTCTAAATATCTCCGCAACCTTAAATCTCCACCATCCATTCCAATCCATCCATCTCCACCACTCATCTCATCCCCAAACCATCTCAACCTCATCCAACCATCTTCCATCCCAGTCGTCCATTTCCATCTCCCCTAATCACCCCCTAAACAACAACAAAAACACAATTAGGATTTGGATTAGGATAGAATCCTACACTTTAGGCATCTCTTCATAAGTTTGTTGAACCAATTCTAATGTGCTGGCCTGCTAATATGTTGAGTGAGAAAGCTCTAAAGACAGTATTACAACACATTCATTATGATGATGAGAACACTCAGTACATTTGCATGGGACCTGTCAACAAGGTACCTAAAACTGTGAAGTAATTATAATATCCTTAATTTCTTAATTGAAGATTATTTCAAATGAGTTATACAATAATACAAAATCTCTTGTTTACTTTTTAAGGCTAGAAAAACGACTTGTAATGATGATAAAGGATAATTTTAGGCTATGTTTGGATAGGCCCAAATTAATGCATTTTTGAAGAAGAAAAAGTGATATCTAGAAATTTTCATTTTCAAAATTATAGGAGTGTTTGGATAACCATAAATAATGCATTATTACTCTTCCTTTTTCCTGAAAATATATTTTTCAAAAAAAGACATAACATGCTAACTTTCTCTCTCTCTCTCTCTCTCTCTCTCTCTTACACCCCCCGTTCCCTCAACTCCCTAAACCCAAAACCTCCACCCTCACATTCTCTCCTTCCTCCTTCTCCAGCAGCCCCGACGATGATGGCAACGATGACGAGGAACTTCGACGTCCGCACGTGTGCACAGAGGGGAAGGCGTTTCCTTCTTGTTTTTCGGGTTCCTTGGGTCGGATGGGTTTGTGCGGAAGTGATGGAGGAGCACGACCGGCAGTCGTGGCACCGGTGGCCGGAGATGAGGAGGGAGTAGAGAGGGGGACGATGTGAGGGAAGTTGCAAGGTGTTCTCGCAGTTGAGGCCGTTCGGGGCCATGCAGTGGTGGTGGCCGGAAGTTGGGCAGGCCGGCGTGGCCGGTGGTTGCGCCGGAAGTGGCGGCGGTAGGGTTTGATGGGGAGTGGATTTTGGTGTTGGGTAAATTGCATGAAGCCCCTGGTTTTGGTCATTATTTGGGTTGAATGATTTGTTGATTTTATTGCTGGAACAACCCTGAAGTTATTTGTATTTGGTCAATTAATTAATAATTGATAATTTCAGAATAAACCCTTAACTTATTGGTAATTGATTAAATAAGTAATAATTGGAATAATTGCCTAATAAACCTTAGTTTTGCCATAATTGTGAGAAATGTTTTAAATTAGGGAAAATTCATATATATTGCAGAAAGTTCATATATATTGTAGAAAGTTTCATAAATTGGGAAATTTGTTGTTTTTCCTTAAACTTTTGAGAATTATATTTTGATACGAAATTTTGGTGGAATTGCACTTATACCCTTGTACCTTGATTGTGGATTTAAAGTTATATTTTCTTTATGTTGCTTATATGATTTTGTAGTTCGGTTCATGTCTATTGCTCTATATTAATTCTGGGTTGTGTGACCCCGGTTGTGACGTAAATTGCTTTTACTCATTGTCTTATGTGGGGTTGTGTGAGTGGTCCGTGGAACCGATGGTTCACCTACGTTGTTACGAGTGGCCGTTGGAGCGTTGTTCACGGACTCGGGCGTGTGGTCGAGAAGTGGAGTTGACGCGTGAGGCACGTATGACGAGATGTAGGGTGTTTCCTTGTTGGGGCGGTCCGGGATGGTTTACCAACGTTATTGCGAGTTACTGTTAGGGAGCGTTGTTCACGGGCTCGGGCATTGTGGTTGGATTCTCGGAGTCGGTTTTCCCCCTGTGTTGTTGCGGTTCGGAAGGGTCCACCCACGTTGTGGCGAGTGACCGTTAGGGAGCGTTGCTCACGGGCTCGGGCGTGTGGTCGGCTTCCGAAGCTGGATGCGAAACTGGTCAGCTCACCAGCGTTGTGACGGGTGGCCGTTTGGGAGCGTTGCTCACGGGCTCGGGCGCGTGGTTGTTGTAGGGCGTTGCCTTGTGGGCCGGATGCGCGGTCTTGTCGAGGGTGCACGCTCGACCTGTCTGGGCGCGTGGTTGCCTTGGGACGTGTGACCGTTCTGCCGTGAGAGTGGGTCGAGTGTTGCCTTGTGGGTTGGATGCGCAGTGGGAGTTGAGGTGCACGCTCGACCTCACTGGGTGCGTGACTGCCTTGGAACACGAGACTAGTGTGAGCCGTTAGGGACGGCTAGACCTTGTTTGGCGTCGGGTTGGGGTGGTGTACTGAGTCTTGATTCGAGACTCTGGCGTGCATGTTTGTGTGCAGGTGGGACGCGGTAGGTGAGTGGAGGCGACTTGGGCTTGCGACGCGTGGACTGGATCTGTTGAGCTCAGTGTCATGTATTTTTCCTACTCCTTTCAGTAGTTGTGTAGTAGGATTCAGAGTTCTTGTATTTTCCTTCCGCATTGTACTATGGCATTGTGACTTGATATATTTTTAATTGAGGCCTCGAGTTGGTTATTTCAGTTAATGTTCCTTTTCCACTTCCTTTTAGTGTTGTGATTATTGTTGTGTCCCGAGTGCGGATTAGGGGCGTTACAGCTTGGTATCAGAGCTCAGGTCAGTTCATTCGCGTACAACCCAAGTTTGGACTTTTTAGCGTTGTTCTGTTAGTCTTTTAAGTTTGTTATTTCTTGTTTTGGTGGGCGGATATCTTCACCCCGTCGAGGTGTATGAGCGAGGCGTGTGGACTCCTCCACAACCAGTTCCTAGAAGAGGGACCAACGAGTGATTCGAGATCAGCTTGAGCGCTTATGCACGTTTATGGTGGAGCACGCAGAAGGTCCAAGTTTGAGGACATGGGAGACGTTCTTGGCCGCTTTATGAGTCAGTACTCACCGACTTTCGTCGAAGGAACAAACCTAGAGGTAATAGATTGCTGGATTTTGAGAATACAACAAATCTTGGAGCCGATTGCTTGTCTGCGTTAGCGTCAGGTGGGACTGACCACATACATTTTCAGTGGGTTAGCAATCATTTGGTGGAGAACGACCACAGCGATGGTCTTTGGAGGTTCGACCATGATTGGTTGGGAGGAACTCAGGAGGAAGTAATTCCCGCAACACGTTCGTGATCGTCTGAGATGCGAGTTTCTAGCACTCCAGTAGGGAGATCTGAGCTTGGATCTGTATATCTACAAATTCATCTCTTGAGAGAGATAGTGTGCTGAGATCTTTAGTATGCCCGAGCAGAGGGCGACGAAGTTTATTGAGAGACGTCGACAACCACTTTGGCGAGCAGTACTTACCAGTATACCTCGTACACTGGATGTTGAGTACCCGAGTCGCACTTAGGAGAGCAGGGGTTTGACAGCGATACATATCGGTTCAGTGGGGGCAGAGGCGGTAGTCATCGTGACAGGAGTCAACCCAGTGCAGATTTGGGGGTCATCCTGAGAAGAAGAAGCGGTCAGCTGAAGAGAGTGCCAGTGATGTTATGGACGTCGTCGTCGTTCACACCCGGGACGAGAGTGCGGCTGGGTGATTGGTGGATGCCTAGAGTGTAGACAGTTGGGTAACAGGGCATTTGATTGCCTCGGGCAGAGAGAAGTATGCAGCGACAGTGGAAGCATTGGTAGCGACGGAGCGGCGAGGTCCGGTTTCACCTGCGGGAAGTCGGGGCATGTTGCACGTGACTGCACGACGCAGAGACTGGGTACCGGGGGTACCAAGTCTGCAGTTGGGTCATCGAGGACCGCTGGACGTGTTTTTGAGGTACGTTTGGAGGATTCTGCAGTTGCATCTGGTTAAGATTTTATTTGATAGCGGTGCTACGCATTCCTTCATTGCCGAGAGATTTGCGACCATAGTGGACCTTTGCCCCCTGAGTCTGGCCTCTCGCCTCGAGGTCAGCACCTCTGCTGGAGAGGCTTTTGCTCGGGAAGTTTCTAGTTGGCATGCCGATTGTGTCGGGCGACGAGAGCTTCCCGGTTGACTTGGTGTTGTTGCCGATAGTGGACTTTGATGCGATACTCATGATAGACTGGTTGTCCCGTTATGACATGCTAGTTTCTTACCGAGAGTGGAAGATTTCAAATCTGAGGGTAGTGGGTCAGTGTCTATGGTCTCTGGCGTGCGCAGTAGAGAGGGTTGTATCATCAGTTTCGCGTAAGAGGTGCAAAGGCTTTTGAGTGAGGGTGTGCAGCATTTCTGGAGAGCGCAGTGTGGACTGAGTAACAGTGACCCAGATTGGAGGATGTGTATCGACTGTCAGATGTTGAATAAGGTGATTGTCAGGAACCGCTACCGTCTTGGAGGATCGATAACATCTTCGATCAATTGAAGTCTGTGAAGGTCTTCTCGAAGATTGACTTGAGGTCCGGATACCATCAGTTGAGGATCAGAGATGCTGATGTGCCGAAGACATCTATCACACGAGATCTAGACATTATGAATTCTGGGAATGTCCTTCGAGTTGACGAACGTGCACGCAACATTAATAGATGTGATGAACATGACTTTTAAGCCGTTCAGGGATTAGTGTGTGATTGTGTTCGTGGATGATATCTTGATATATTTACCGAACCATGAGACACAAAGAAAGCATTTGCGGACCGTACTAGAGGTGTTGAGGGAGCTGCAGTTGTATGCCAAGTATTGAAGTTGAGATTTGGCTTGATAGCAAGACATTCCGTGGACACATCGTGTTAAGGACAATGCCTAGGTGAACCATCAAAAAATGAGACAGTGACGTAGTGGCGGACACCAGCATCAGTGATTAGAGGTTAGAAGCTGGTGGGCTTGACAGATTATTACCTACGCTTGGAGTCGGAAGTGGGAGAGTTCAGTTGCGCGTCTCCTAGTCTATGAGTGGAGACTGTTGGAGGACCTAGTTCAGAAGAGGCCGTTTGCAGCAACAGACAACGGGGTTATGCTAGTCAGTGTACGGGTTGAGCCAGACATAGTGGAGCTCATTGTCCGCACATAGGTAGAGGATCCAGAGAGTGCCACCTTGATGCAGTCAGTAAAGACTGATAAGTTAGATTTCAGGATAGCACCAGATGGGAGCTTGAGGTTCCGGAGTAGACAGTGGGTGTCGGTGACAATTGACTTGCGGAGAGAGGCTCATCATGCTCGGTACACAACCCATTCGGGAAGCATGAAGGAGGCTCATCATGCTCGGTACACAATCCATTTGGGAAGCATGAAGGAGGCTCATCATGCTCGGTACACAATCCATACGGGAAGCATGAAGAAGGATATCGCAGAGTTGTATCCCGATGTTTAGTTTGTCAGCAGGTGAAGATGGAGCATCAGAGGCCTGCAGGCATGTCGCAGAGGATTGAGATTCCAGAATGGAAGTGAGAGCACGTAACCATGGATTTCATTGTGAGGCTACCGAAGACGAGACGTTACCATGATTTGATCTGGGTGATTGTGTACCGACTGGCCAAGTCGGTACACTTTCTGGCGATACGAATCACGTCACCACTAGGCAGCTTGGCACAATTATATGTGGATGAGATAGTCAGGTTGCACGGAGTGTCTGTTGGCTTTTTGGCCTTAATCCGTATTTTGATGGTGTAATTAAACCTAATCTTAATAAGGACATGTAGATTAGCACATGTAGTATAATAGTATACATGTCGTATTGTGCTAACATCTACAAGTGATCAAGACTCAAGAAAGAAGAAAAATCAAGTCAAGACATGTAATCAAGCTAGGATTGAAGACATGTAATTTTACCTTTCTTTGAGAATTAGGAACTTATGTGAATTAAGCATAACTTAAGCTAATATGCATGCATTCACACACTAGGTTCCTTTTAGGAGTCACACACAAAATATCATATAATTTGGACTCCATTAGATCACCTAAACACCTAAAACATTGGTCGCCAGTCTGCCTGAGTTCGGTCGACCGTTCACCTTTCGGTCGACCGGTTATACACAATTTTTGTTATACCAGACCAATCCGTTCAACCGATCACACATCTATTTAACCGATTACCCAGACCTGTTCGGTCGACCGGTAAACCTTCGGTCGACCGTTTCGTTTGCTGTTTTTGGTAAAAATACGACCGTTTTATTTGTCGTATTATACAACGGTCATATACACATTTTTCTCAATATACACCCCCATATACATTAGAACCGGTCGAACCATTTGCCTAGTTCGGTCGACCGTTCAAATTGGTAAAATCTACCTGCTATCGGTCGACACAAGTTTGTCCAACCGATCAAGATTTCTCTCTACCGAACCCAGTAGTTCGGTCGACCGGTACCTGCTCGGTCGACCGTTGACCTATAGAACTTAAGTGATTCGGTCGACCAGTACCTATGTTCGGTCAACCGATCCATCAACAGACTCAAGGGTTCGGTCGACCGATACACCTTTCGGTCGACCGTTTCTGGATAGATTTCTGAACCCGATTTTCTGTTTTGTGTATCTTGCACAAAACCCAATCAAATCTTGTCCAAACGGCTAGAAATCTTTAGGAGCTTATAAATAGAGGTTCACTCTTAGTTTTCCATAAGATTTCACAACTCCAAAGTGTCAAACTTATAGTGAGATTTTCCACAACCTCAAAGCTCCAAATTAGCCATCCAAAGCCTAATTTCCACATCCTTCATCAATCATCATACTAGCAATTGTTGTGCTCAATTAGAGAGTGAGTTCCACTCAGTCACCATTGTTGTAAAGTGAGCAAGGGTCTTGGTGAAAGCCCAAGACAAAGAAGCAAGGATTTCGGTGAAAGCCCGAAGTGATTCTCTCGGTTTGTGAGAGGTGGTGCCAAGCTCGGCGAGGGTTGTTCGCGAGCTTGAAGACTTGTAAAAGGCGTTGCTCCCGGCCCGGAACGGGGAGGCATAGTGAAGACGCAAGAGGAGCTCGAACGGGGATTCGAGAGGGGCTTGCAAGAGAGGACGTAGGCGCGGCCGAACCTCTGTAAATCCGGTGTCTTCTTGTGTGGTTTGCATTGCTTTCCTACTTGTGTTTGATTTGCTTTTAATTTCCGCTGCAATTCTTTGATCAATCAACCAAGTAGTTAATTAGGGCTTAATCGTGATTAGTTTGTGGACCCATAGACCCACACGATCCTACATTCATGAACCAACGGTCGACCGATCGTGGTCCTCGGTCGACCGATACATGAAATACATTTGGGGTATTTTTGGGTTAATACGAATACGACTGTTGGGTATATACGACAAAAGTAACGGTCGAGAAAATATGATCTGACGGTCGACCGAAAGGTAAAACACGGTCGACCGAATATGGGCAGTGAAAACACAAACAAGAGACATGATCATCCGGTCGACCGAACGGCCTGTAGCGGTCGACCGAATGTGGGCAGACAGTTGGGTTCAGGTTTAGGTGTTTTCCGGTCTAAGTTTGGGTGATCTATTGAAGTCCAAATTATGTGAAATTTCGTGTGTGACTTCTATAGGGAACCTAGTGTGTGATTAAGTTGATTTTAGCTCAAGTATGCTCAATTTCACTTTGTTCCTAAGACTCAAAAGAAATCAAGATTACATGTCTTCGATTTAGCTTTAATTACATGTCTTGACTTCATTTCCTTGTTTCTTGAGTCTTGATCACCTGTAGAGGTTAGCACAATACAATATATATGCAATGCATAGTGTGTGCTACTCTAATTAAGATTCGGTTGATTAAATCATCAAAACATAAGATTAAGGCCAAAAAGCCAACAGTGTCAACATCCATCATCTCACACTAAGACACGGTTCATGTCAGGATTCTAGAGTCACTACAGAGGACGCTGGGGACGAAGCTGAAGTTCAATACGACTTTTCACACTCAGACGGATGGTCAGTCAGAGAGGACCATACAGATGCTCGATAGCTTGTTGATAGTGTGCACCTTGGACTGGGCAGGCAGTTGGGATGAGTATTTATCGCTGATTGAGTTTGCGTGCAACAACTTCCATGTTAGTATAGGGATGACACCTTATGAAACATTGTACGAACGCCCATGCAGATCGTTCTTGTGTTGGGGCGAGGTGGGCGACAGACCGTTGGTTGGACCAGAGATCGTCCAGCAGTGTGCAGAGAAGGTGGATGCTATCAGATAGAGGTTGCCCACAGTGCAAAGCAGGCAGAAGAGTATGCAGATCAATGCCGACGGGAGTTGAGTTTCCAGTCGGAGACCACGTGTTCTTTAGGATCTCCCCCTCTAAAGGAGTACTACAGTCAGGTTGTGGAGGAACGCCAAGTTCGTGCTTTGTGGGGCAGTTTGATGCTCTCGATATAGTTGGTGTTGTGACATATCGTTGGAAAGAGCAACCGATGGGGATAGTCGATCGGATGGAGCATCAGTTGCGTAAGAGGGTCAGTTAAATGGTTATTGTTCGATGGTTGTACCGCGACCTACGAGAGGCTATATGAGATATTGAGGCAGATATGCGGGAGTTGTACTCAGAGCTTTTCGGTGTGTAACTTGCTATGATTTCACGGACGAAATCTCTTTTTGGCGGGGTGATTGTTAACTTTCTCTCTCTCTCTCACCCCCCATTCCCTCAACTCCCTAAACCCAAAACCTCCACACTCACACTCTCTCCTTCCTCCTTCTCCAGCAGCCCCGATGATGAGGGCAACGGCGACGAGGAGCTTCGACGTCCGCACGTGCGCGCGGAGGGGAAGGTGTCTCCTTCTCCGGCGAGTTCTCGACATGATTTGAGTCAAGGTACGCCACCCACCTCCTTGTTTTTCGGGTTCCTTGGGTCGAATGGGTTTGTGCGGAAGTGATGGAGGAGCACGACCGGCGGTCGTGGCATTGGTGGGCGGAGATGAGGAGGGAGTAGAGAGGGGGACGATGTGAGAGAAGTTGCAAGGTGTTCTCGCAGTTGAGGATGTTCGGAGCCATGCCGGGGTGGTGGTCGGAAGTTGGGTAGGCCGGCGTGGCCGGTGGTTATGCCGGAAGTGGCGGCGGTAGGGTTTGATCGGGAGTGGGTTTTGGTGTTGGGTAAATTGCATGAAGCCCCTGGTTTTGGTCATTATTTGGGTTGAATGATTTGTTGATTTTATTGCTAGAACAACCCTGGAGTTATTTGTATTTGGTCAATTAATTAATAATTGATAATTTCAGAATAAACCCTTAACTTATTGGTAATTGATTAAATAAGTAACAATTGGAATAATTGCCTAATAAACCTTAGTTTTGCCATAATTGTGAGAAATGTTTTAAATTAGGGAAAATTCATATATATTGGAGAAAGTTCATATATATTGTAGAAAGTTTCATAAATTGGGAAATTTGTTGTTTTTCCTTAAACTTTTGAAAATTATATTTTGGTACGAATTTTTGGTGGAATTGCATTTATACCCTTGTACCTTGATTGTGGATTTAAAGTTATATTTTCTTCATGTTGCTTATATGATTTTGTAGTTCGGTTCATGTCTATTGCTCGATATTAGTTCTGGGTTGTGTGGCCCCTGTTGTGACGTAAATTGCCTTTTCTCATTGTCTTATGTGGGGTTGTGTGAGAGGTTCGTGGAACCGATGGTTCACCCACGTTGTTACGAGTGGCCGTTGGAGCGTTGCTCACGGACTCGGGCGTGTGGTCGAGTAGTGGAGATGACGCGTGAGGAACGTATGACTAGATGTAGGGTGTTTCCTTGTTGGGGCGGTCCGGGATGGTTTACCAACGTTATTGCGAGTTACCGTTAGGGAGCGTTGTTCACGGGCTCGGGCGTTGTGGTTGGATTCTCGGAGTCGGTTTTCCCCCTGTGTTGTTGCGGTTCGGAAGGGTCCACCCACGTTGTGGCGAGTGACCGTTAGGGAGCGTTGTTCACGGGCTCGGGCGTGTGGTCGGCTTCCGAAGCCGGATGCGGAACTGGTCAGCTCACCAGCATTGTGACGGGTGGCCGTTTGGGAGCGTTGCTCACGGGCTCGGGCGCGTGGTTGGAGTAGGGCGTTGCCTTGTGGGCCGGATGCGCGGTCTTGTCGAGGGTGCTCACTCGACCTGGCTGGGCACGTGGTTGCCTTGGGACGTGTGACAGTTCTGCCGTGAGAGTGGGTCGAGTGTTGCCTTGTGGGTTGGATGCGCGGTGGGAGTTGATGTGCACGCTCGACCTCACTGGGTGCGTGACTGCCTTGGAACACGAGACCAGTGTGAGCCGTCAGGGACGGCTAGACGTTGTTCGGTGTCGTGTTGGGGTGGTGTACTGAGTCTTGATTCGAGACTCAGGCGTGCATGTTCGTGTGCAGGTGGAACGCGGTAGGTGAGTGGAGGCGACTTGGGCTTGCGACGCGTGGACTGGATCTGTTGAGCTCAGTGTCATGTATTTTTCCTACTCCTTTCAGTAGTTGTGTAGTAGGATTCAGAGTTCTTGTATTTTCCTTCTGCCTTGTACTCTGGCGTTGTCACTTGATATATTTTTAATTGAGGCCTCGAGTTGGTTATTTCAGTTAATGTTCCTTTTCCGTTTCCTTTTAGTGTTGTGATTATTGTTGTGTCCCTAGTGCGGATTAGGGGCGTTACATAACATCTCTCTTTTCTTCTAAAACATGTGGTGCGCTCTCTCACTCTTCATTTCATATAAACTTATGGTTTTATGAAAATTGTATTTTTTATCCAAACACATTACTGCATATAATAATGCTTTTTCAAATCACATTATTATAATTAGAAGTTTACTTGGAAAATGCATTTATGAAATTAAAGATTTGAAACCTTTAGTTACCCAAACGGGACCTTAGTTTCTGTTTTTTGGTGCGATTTTTTCTCCCTTCAGCACTGTATAACATCTTCCTTGAACCTAACATTCTTTAAAAAAAATCGTTTTGTAGAAATTTCATTTTGGTTACATAACCACAGGTCTTAAATACGCTTTGTTGTTGGGTGGATGATCCAAACTCTGAGGCATTTAAGTTGCACCTTCCGCGCCTCCATGATTATTTATGGATTGCTGAAGATGGCATGAAGATGCAGGTTCCTACTTATTTATTTTTAGTAACACTTAACCATGCTTCTATTGTTAATTTCATGTTGCAGGTTTCTTTTCTCTTGCATGACCAAAAAGACATTAATTTTATTTGAATTATGTTCCTCTTACATGTAGGGGTATAATGGAACTCAGCTATGGGATGCAACTTTTGCTATTCAAGCAATTATATCAAGTGGTTTGGCACAAGAATATGGGCCTGCACTTAAAAGGGCACATAGTTTCGTAAAAAACTCACAGGTATAGGCATCAAATTCTCTAAACATTGATGTTTGATAATCAGGAGCGGACCCATGACAGAATTGAAGGGTGGACACTTTATACTGTAAACGGTATCTAAGAGAATCCTTAATGAAACTTTTTTATCAGGCATCCGGGCGAAACCCTCATAGCAAGAGGAGCTAGGGATGCAAATACTAATAAATTATCTGAGTATCCGATTCGAAAATTACAATTAGGTTGGTATTTGGCAAAGAATTTTTTACCGAATACAATTTGGAATTAAAATTGAATTTTTTTACCGTTTTCAAATTCAGATACGAATTCGGATATAGGTCAAACAATATCCGAATATCCAAAAATACTAATTTTGACATCCAATATATGTGGTTATTAATATTTGTATTGTGAGTTAATAAAACATAGTTATTTCTTATGTAAATATAAACATAATAGAAATGCAAAAACAAATTATAATATAATTCTCTTTAAATAACTTTCGAAACTATTTTAGAATATACAACAAAAGGTATATAAAAATATGTTATAGGAATTTGAACGTTATCGGAATTCGAAAAGTTATCAAATTCGGATATGAAATCGGTAAGCTATAAAAACTTGATTTGAATTCAGATATGTTATGTTTATTTGGAATTCATATTCAAATTCAGATACAAGTTATATCAAATTCAAAAATATTCATCTGCATCCTTAGGAGGAGCGTGCCGCCCGAGCGTGGGTGGCACATCCCCATTTTTAATTTTTAATTTTTTTTAATAGTTAATGATGGTAATATATTTATTTAAAGTTATTTTAAATCTTTTTTTAAATTTTTTATTTGTTTTAATTTTTTACAATTTTTTAAATTATTTTACTTAGAATTGATCTCAAAATAACGTGAAGTGCAGGGTGTTTGGGGGATTTCATGGCACAATTAATGGTAGACATAGAGAGAAAGTATAGTACTATTAAAGATGACTTAAGAATCGAACATTGGACACTATCTTGTGAAAAATAATAATGGACACACTTAAAAAAAACTTATAATATCATTAACATAAAAATTCAGGTGTGGGAACTTGCCTAAGCGTGCCCACACCTGGGTCCGCCAAGGCCCACGCCTGTCCCCAGTGTTGATAATGTATGTTTAATAAATCGTTTTCTTGTTCGAAGGTTGTTAATGATTGCCCTGGAAATATTTCTTCATGGTATCGCCATATTTCCAAAGCTGCATGGACTTTTTCGACTGCTGATCGCGGATGGATAGCTTCAGATTGCACGGCGGAGGGACTAATGGTAACTTCTGTAAGGCGGTGTACATATTTGTGTGATTCTTTTACTGAATTGCTAAACATCGCCCCAAAATTACTTAAATCGCCCCTTGAAATTACCATTTTGCCCTTCTCTCATTTCTACTGCTATAACGCGACATTTTACCCTCCTATCACACATCTCTCTTCATATTCCTCTTATAATCATAAAAAATAATGTTTTGGAGGTCAGTAATGAACCAACGGACGCCCCAGTGTACTCGAATCTGGTAAAACATCTAACATCTTTTTAATAAAAAAATAATAAAAAATAATAAAAAATTACGGGCGTCTGACGGAGCCGCCCCCACGTAGGAGGGGGCGTCTGGCTAAGACGCCTTCCCCATGGGGGCGGCGTTTTACCCAGACGCCTTACCCATCGGGGAGGCGTTTTACCCAGACGCTCCGCCTTTGGGACAGGCGTCTGTGTAAGACGCCTCCTCCATGGGGGAGGCGTCTTAGCCAGACGCCCCCTCCTACGTGGGGGCGGCTCCGTTAGACGCCCGTAATTTTTTATTATGTTTTTTTAAAAATAATTGATTATAAATTTAGATAATTGTTAAATTAATTAATAAGTTAATAATTACTATATTCGGATGACCGATACCTCTTCGGTACACCGAAAATTCAAAAATTTCCAGATCCAACAATTTCAAAATCCAAAAAATTTCCAGGGGGCGCTGCCCCCTTGCCACCCCCGCCACCTCACCGGCGAGGTGGAATGCCGCTCGCTCACCGGGGAGCGAGACCCCCGAACGACCTGTCGATGTGGTATTTGTAAGTCATGATGTTTTACCACCGGGGGATTTGGAACTTTAAAAATGTTGGATCTGGAATTTTTTTGAATCTTCATCACTTGCAAAAAAACTCATTGTAATCCGACCGGTTACCACCGAAAATTTGCAAAGAAACGTCAAATAATTTGAGATAACACACCGTATAATTTTAATTTGACAAAAAACATTAAAAAAACGGGACGTCTGGCTAAGACGCCTGTACCATCGTGGAGGCGTCTGGCTAAGACGCCTCCACCATGGTCGAGGCGTCTTAACCAGACGCCTAGACAATGGTATAGGCGTCTGGCTAAGACGCCTGTACCATCGTGGAGGCGTCTGGCTAAGACGCCTCAACGATGGTGGAGGCGTCTTAGCCAGACGCCTCCACGATGGTACAGGCGTCTTAGCCAGACGCCCGTGTCGGAAAAAAAAAATCCGCCTCCGTTACTTCGCCTGATCTAGGTGTTTCGCCAGACATTTTCGTGGTGTTGGTACTAGGAATGTTAGTAAAACTGAGTCAATAACCTTGTTTAAAGACACGGGACGATATGGGTATTAAATATATTGTTAAGGGCAATTTGGTAATTTCAAGGGGCGATTTAAGTAGTTTTGGGGGCGACGTTTAGTAGTTCCCTTCTTTTATTGATTTTTAAGTCATCTGCAGGTATGTCTTGCACTTTCTCAGCTTCCACCTGAAATTGTGGGCCAACCCTTGGAGAAGAAGAAGTTGTACGATGCTGTCAACATTCTTTTGTCTTTTAGCACGGTAAATTTACATCCAATCGATATTGTGAAAGCCGTTTATCATTTCATCATTCATAAGAAATGGACATTTGGAAAGCTCATCAAATTGATCGAACCTTAAAAGTTCCAATATGATAGTGTGACGCTTCAAATAGATTTTTGAGATTTCAATGGCTAGACATGGGAGGTTGTTGGGAAAAAAACCTTTTATTTTTTATATATAGAAGCGTAATGGTTAAGAGAAATAAAAAAAGCAAAATGTCTCTTAAAAGTTTGGGTATCAACTTCCTATTTAATATTGAAGAAAAAAATGAGACAAACATGTAAACATTTTTTTATTTTAGAACTATTCTTGCTATTCTAAACTAATAACACCTTTTGAAAACCAGTGTCCTATTTGCCCTAATCATCCTTCATATAGCATTGATAGCATGAACAAAATATTATTTCGTAAAGTTTTTGAAATATATTTATTTTATTTGCTCTTCATGTCATTATTTATTTTGTAGTTTGTAACACCTTGCCCCCAACAATCACATTTAATCTCCTATTTTCAAGTTTCAATCCATTTGAACCCACTAGTTAACTTCTAAACTTTTCCATCCAATTTTCGACAAGAAGTGATGAATCATCCTCTGTCAGTCCAACTATAAAACCATATGACCGAAGTAGTGAAATTCTAGTCCTAACCACTTTCTCCAACTCTTACTCTCCAAAGAAGTCAAAACATCCTTCACTCAGATATTTATCAACAACAGCCCTTCATAAATCCTAGCCTTGTTCTCTTTAAATTTGTCTTTTAACTACTTTTCTTTCACTTATGAATTCAAACATGTTCTTCTCAATATATGGAAATCATAATGCACCCTCTACTTTGGATTTATATTTATACCCGCTTGTGATGTTGTGATTATTTTCGTGAGAATGTGTTAGATAAAAGGATTGGGGTTAGGGTTTCATGACATGGAATTATGGGTGGTGTTATGTCCCTAAACCCGATTAGGGGTTAATGGTGATTAGAGGAGGGGTTTGCATGGGGAAGGAGTGGAGCACAGTGGTTTGCATGGGAATGGAGGAGTTTAGGGTGTGTAGGTGATGGTGGAGGAGACGGGTTACTGTAGACGAGGAGAGGGTTGTGTTGGGTTGGGTTAGTTTGTTTTAAAACAAAATTCTCTCTCTCTTTCTCTCACTTGCACTCTCTTACTCTCATTCTCTTCCATTTCCGGCGCAGTAGAGCAGGAGGCTCCGGCGTGAGGCGTGCGGAGGCGATCATGTGAGGAGGATCACCGGAGGTGACGACGCCCGCGAGCGGAGATCCGGCGGTTTCGTCGTCTTCTTTGAGGTATGCCGGCTTCTAGTGTGTTTTGATGTTGCTCACCCTCGTGGGAGGGTTTTGTTTGTCGGTCGGGGAGGTAGGAGACCTCCCCGGCGGCGAGTTTGCCTAAAACCTTGGCTGGCGCAAGGTTGAAGACGACCAACGGTCGACCGGGTCCCTTCGGGCGGTCGACCGAATGTAGTGTATTTTGATTGCCTGGTTATTTTCGGTCGACCGGTTCCTTGTGGTCGGTCGACCGGAACTTAAGTGTAATGGAATTTTTTGCTAGTTTGCGGTCGACCGTTATATGACTTAGAATTGCTAGGATGCCCTGTTAGTTTTCGCTCGACCGAGACCCCTGAGTCGGTCGACCGATAGTTTTGAATTGATGTTGACCAGACTCCGGATTTTGACCTCGTATCGATCGACCGATTTTAGATCAACGGTCGACCGTTGGGACTTAAGTTTTGCACAAAGAGTTCGACCATTGCAGACTTTCGGTCGACCGATTCCCTTGAGGAAGCGGTCGACTGGGTTGCCTCTTTCGGTCGACCGTTTTTGCACAGGACTGAATTTCTGGTCCCATTTAGGATGCCAACTCTATCCACGGAAACCTGTGTCCTCGCCTTGTGCATGAGGCGGGAGGTGATGGTGGGAGCGTTACGCGTGCCTGCCCAGGGACCGTCGTGTGGAAGAGTGTGGGTGTTCGAGACGCGTCACCTCCATGTATGGATCGTGACTAATATGATGGATTGATTGGACTCATTGTAGAGTAGCAGGCCTGAGGGATCGCAGATTCCAATGTATGATGTTGTGCAGGCACGCAACTGTCGTTGGGTGAGGTGACTACCGGCCTACGTGTCTACGGAGGTCGCTGCCCTGCTTTTATAGCGGGAGGCCTTGCAGATCACTGGTATGCTGGAGTGACGTGGGCAAGAGGCAGTTAGTGGGTCCAGAGATTGTGCAGATGTATGCAGAGAAGGTTGATGTGATCCGGAGGAGACTGGCCACAAAGCAGGTAGAAGAGTTATGCTGATCGACGCAGACGGGTGTTGAGTTTCGAGGTGGGTGATCATGTGTTTCTGAAGATTTCCCCAGCCCAGGAGTGATGGGATTTGGGAAGAAGCAGAAGCTCAGTCCGAGGTATGTTGGGTCGTTCAAGATCCTCGACCGAGTTGGAGAGGTTGCCTACCGAATTGCATTGTCATCGCAGTTTTCGGGTCTTCACAACGTCTTCCATGTATCGATGTTGAGGAAGTACGTTGCAAATCCAGCTCATGTGATCGAGATTGCAGTGCCAGAGATCCAGCAGGACTTGTTGCTCGAGGAGAGACCAGTCGAGATCGTGGATCACATGGATCATCAGCTCAAGAGGAGGACCATTCCGATGGTGAAGGTCAGGTAGCAGCATCACAGTGAGCGTGAGTTCACTTGGGAGATCGAGGGGGAAGTCAGAAGGCAGTATCCAGAGCTCTTCGGTGAGTAGTTTGCGTTGATTTCGGGACGAAATACTTTTAAGGATGGTGGATTGTTATGTCCCTAAACCCGATTAAGGGTTAATGGTGATTAGAGGAGGGGTTTGCATGGGGAAGGACTGGAGCACAGTGGTTTGCATGGGAATGGAGGAGTTTAGGGTGTGTAGGTGATGGTGGAGGAGACGGGTTACTGTAGACGAGGAGAGGGTTGTGTTGGGTTGGTTTGTTTTAAAACAAAAATCTCTCTCTCTCTCTCTCTCTCTCTCTCACTCACTCACTTGCACTCTCTCACTCTCATTCTCTTCCATTTCCGGCGCAGTAGAGGAGGAAGCTCCGACGTGAGGCGTGCGGAGGCGATCGTGTGAGGAGGATAACCAGAGGTGACGGCGTGCACGAGCGGAGCTCCGGCGGTTTCGTCGTCTTCTTCGAGGTATGTCGGCTTCTAGTGTGTTTTAATGTTGCCACCCTCGTGGGAGTGTTTTATTGGTCGGTCGGGGGAGGTCGGAGACCTCCCTGGTGGTGAGTTTGCCTAAAACCTTGGCTAAGGTTGAAGACGACCAACGGTCGACCGGGTCCCTTCGGGCGGTCGACCGAATGTAGTGTATTTTGATTGCCTGGTTGTTTTCGGTTGACCGATTCCATGTGGTCGGTCGACCGAAACTTAAGTGTAATGAATTTTTATGCTCATTTGCGGTCGACCGTTATATGACTTAGAATTGCTAGGATGCCCTGGTAGTTTTCGGTTGACCGAGACGCCTGAGTCGGTCGACCGATAGTTTTGAATTGATGTTGACCAGACTCCGGATTTTGACATCGTATCGGTCGACCAGTTTTATATCAACGGTCGACTGTTGGGACTTAAGTTTTGCGCAGAGAGTTTGACCGTTGCAGACTTTCGGTCGACCGATTCCCTTGAGGAAGCGGTCGACCGGGTTGCCTCTTTCGGTCGATCGTTTTTGCACAGGACTGAATTTCTGGTCCCGTTTAGGATGCCAACTCTGTCCACGGAAACCCGTGTCCTCACGTTGTACGTGAGCCGAGAGGTGATGGTGGGCGCGTTACGCGTGCCTGCCCAGGGACCGCCGTGTGGAAGAGTGTGGGTGTTCTGGACGCGTCACCTCCATGTATGGATCTTCACTAATATGATGGATTGATTGGACTCATTGTAGAGTAGCAGGCCTGAGGGATCGCGGATCCCAATATATGATGTTGTGCAGGCACGCAACTGCCGTTGGGTGAGGTGACTACCGGCCTACGTGGCTACGGAGGTCGCTGCCCTGCTTTTATAGCGCTGCAATTGGTGTTTGCGGCTCGTGGAGCCTGATGACCTGACAGACTTCGGTCTGGACCTGTCTGATGCTGTGCCGGACGTATTGATGGACCACCAATATTGTTCTGGTGATGCCGCCGATGATGTTCCGGCGATAATGATTGATGGGTCGATGTTGTTCCGGCTATGTTCCTCAGATGGGCACCTACTGAGATGATGATTGATGGACCGACCGAGCGACGGCTCCGTTAGTGTGGTTTCGGCCACGAAGTTACAAATTTGTTTCTTATGGCCCGGACTTGGCGGATGCTCCTTGCCGAACCCCATGATTAGTGTAGCCACATGTGGGGAGTGTCACGTCATGTTCCGTTAGACCGTATGTGCCTACGGTAGGTCTCCTTGGGAGTCCCGATGATGATTGTCGGACTGATGTCCTGTGTTACCCTTCGGGGAACTGTTTCCTTACTGTTGATGACATGACATGCTACTAGTATGATAGGGTCATTTGTACTACCGCATGCATATAGGTGAGCTTGACATACGGGGTTTCCTTATGGAAACTCATGCATTGTTGTTACATCTTTTTCAGGACCGCAGTCGGTCCAGTAGGGTGGTGATCAGCGGGCACGCGCATCTTGGGATCAGATTCTCTCTTTCGGACCACTGAGGTCAACATGATTACTTTTATCTCCCTTTGTTGTTCAGTTGTAATCATGTATCGTTTTGACAAACTCTGATGTAATATGGTGCATCGCTTATATATTTAATGAGAAGTAACAGTTCCGTCTTTGATTATTGGTCTCTGATGTTTTATTAATATTTTTTTAGATTTCCGCTGTTTCGTGATGTTACAGGGGGAGATATAGGTTTTAAGGCTTAAAGTTTTCACTAGTTGGAGAGAGGATAATTAATGATTTCAGGTGTAAGAATAGTATGGAAAAGTTAAGAAGTTGGATAAGTGTGTTAAAATTAGACGAACTTTGAAACAATGAGGTTATGTGTCTTTTATATGTTTTGACGGAAAACTTAACAACCCTAGAGTTATACGATGCAATATGTAATTTACCTTCTGTTTTTTTCCTTCCTTGATTAACTTGAGATATAATATTCTCTACTTGGTTTGACTTTTGACTTGTAGAACAAAGATGGTGGTATTAGTTCTTATGAACCGGCAAGATCATACTCCTGGTTGGAGGTTAGATAGTTCAATTTTGTCTTCCTCTTTTTTATCAGTGTTTTTGTTTTATCAATGCTTTGTGTGATAATCTCTAAACTCATGTTTCCATCTCTAAAACATATTGTTTCACAATATGCTTTCTAGACTTTTATGCTTTCATTCGTAGCTTTTTATGATTATTTTTTAATGGTTAAATTTACTGTTCTTACAAAAACTTTTCATTTATGCTACAACCATTATGAAAATTTGCAATTTATGTCGTTTCTATAAGTGTGGATCTCAAATTTGATATTCCCTTTAATTGGTTGCTATCTTCTTCATCTAATATTTTGTTATTGACCGTCCATAACATTATCGTAACCACCTTTTGACCTTCCAAATAGTAAAATGAGTAAAACATTGACTTACTTTTTTCGAAAGGAAAAATAAGAGTCAAAGTACTATTACTAACACAAATAACAATATATCACGGGCATGAGAACAACAAATAAATATCAAATCGTTGTATGTAGATTATGCTCTCAAATTTATCCTACTACCATTAATAAAGTAGTAATCATATGTAATCATTTTTATTTTGTATATTTGTAACTTAATTAAGATTGTAACTTGTAATCATTTTCATGATTTCATATTATATAGTTGAAAAGTGGTTGTAAAAAACAAATTAAGGTACTTCGCATTAAGTGACTAGCTAAAAAAACCTATGGAATCATTTAGATAAACATGATAGAAGATATTCTTCCCTATAGTAACTATATAATTATAAGTTTTAATCTTGCATAATTATATAAGTAGCGCTAAGCAATTTAAATTCGTCATAATCATTTAGACAAACATGATAGAAGATATTCTTCCCTAGTAACTAACAAATACCATCTCAGACAAGTTTCATCCATTGTTGTGCATTATAACTTAAACACTACAAAAGGTTGATTATTTTCCAACTGAAATAACTTAACTTTTGTGAAATTTTGTTCTCATTGTCATTAAAGGTATCAGGATTTAATTTCGGCCTAAGTTTAAAGTTAAAGAGTGTTTTAGCACTATCACATGCCAACAAGAAATTCATATGAAATAATTATTGTTACTAATTAGTTTGTATTTTCATATGATATTTTTATAAGAATTATTGTATTTTCTGGTTCAGCTATTCAATCCCTCGGAAACTTTTGCTGACTGCATGATTGATTACTCGTAAGATATACTAACTCATGCTTCAGTAGCATATTTTGTTGTATTGGTAGATTTGCTATTCTCTATGTTTTGCTTATAGACAAACATATGCAGTTATGTTGAGTGCACATCATCAGTTATTCAAGCATTAGATTTGTTTAAAAAGTTGTTTCCTGGTCATCGACGAGAAGAGATAGACAATTGTATCCGTAAAATCCCGAAACAGTAGAAATTTTAAAAATTTAGACAATCAAGAGAATATCAGAATAAACTCATCAACAGGAATGTCACTCAATAAAACAACCATCGGTGCACCAATAGTACAAACAGAGTTTGTCAAAAGACGTGATTACAACAATACAATGAAAAGACAAAGGAAGTAATCACGACGACCTCGAAGAGTCCGATGAGGATCCTGGCCCCAAAATGTGTGCGTCCGCGGTCACCACCCGACAGAACCTACTGCGGTCCTGAAACATGAATCAAACAACGATGTCTGAGTTTCCCATTAGGAAACCCCGTATGCCAAGCTCACATATATGCATGCAATAGTACGGTAAATGAACCTATCATATTAGTAGCATGTCATGTCACATCTGCAATGCATCAAGTCCCTCAACAGGGTAAATGGGACCTTAGTCCAACAACAACGACCCTCAACAGGGTCCACAAGGACATCAGTCCAGCAACAACAACGGGTCTCCCTCGGAAACCTACCGTAGGCACATACGGTCTTACGGACAGTACGCGACGCATCCCCCCACACGCGACTACTCGAGCCAAAGGGATCGATGAGGAGCGTCCGCACTTCCGCGCAAAGAACCATATGGTCAACACCACCTTCGACGGAGCCGTAACCCGGTCGGTCAACATCCCAGGATAGGTGCCCAATCGGGGATCATCGCTGGCACAACATCAGCGACATCGCCGACACAACATCGGACGGCACAACCACAAGCCGGAACATTGTCGGCAACAACATCGGTGGTACAACATACGTCCGGCACAACATCGGACGGGTCCAGACCATAGTCTGCAATGTCATAATACTCCACGAGCCATGCGTCAACACGCATTGGGATCCGCGATCCCTCAGGTCTGCTACTCTACATTGAGTCCAATCAATCCATCAAAAATAGTCATGATCCATACATGGAGGTGACGCGTCCCGGACACCCACACTCTTCCACACGGCGGTCCCTGGGCAGGCACACGTAACGCGCCCACCGTCACCTCCCGGCTCACGCACAAGGCGAGGACACGGGCTTCCGTGGACAGAGTTGGCATCCTAAATGGAACCAGGAATTCTGTCATATGCAAAACGGTCGACTGAAAGAGACAACTCGGTCGACCGTTTTCCTCAAGAATCGGTCGACCGAAGTGATAACCGGTCGACCTCTTCCAAGGGAATCGGTCGATCGAAAGTTACAACTCGGTCGACCGCTTCCACAAGGGAATCGGTCGACCGAAGCGTTTGCAACGGTCGAACATTTGCGCAAAACATAAGTCCTAACGGTCTACCGAAGGTCTTAAAACCGGTCGACCGAAACGAGGTCAAAATCCGGAGTTTGGTCAACATTAAATTCAAAACTATCGGTCGACCGACTCAGGGGTCTCGGTCGACCAAAAACTAACAGGGTCAACCTATTATTTCATCGTCAAAACGGTCGACCGTAAACACATGCATAATACCAGTACACTTAAGTTCCGGTCGACCGAACACAAGGAACCGGTCGACCGAACACAACAGACAGTCAAAAATACACTACTTCGGTCGACCGCCCGAAGGACCGGTCGACCGTTGCCGATGTTTTTCACAGAGAACGCCGCCGGAGAGGTCTCCGACCTCCCCCGCCCGACCAACCTAACTCTCCCATGAGAGTGAGCAACAAGAAAACACGCTAAGAACCGGCATACCTCAAATGTGTGATCAACGACGCCCGCCGGAGAAACCGCGACACCACCTCCGATCCGCGACCGCACGCACGCCTCTTTGCACACCGACCTCCGCGCCTCACGCCGGAGCAACCTCCACGTCTCCTGGTCGCCGGAAGAGAAGAAGAAAGGGTGAGAGAATGCAAGAGTGAGAGAGAGTGAGAGATGGGTGTGGTTTTGCCTCCCAACCAAGCACAAAACCCAACCAACCCATCACCCTACACTCCTACCCCATCACACCACACAACCAGACACTATTCTCCTCCTCTTCCCCATGTTAATTCCCCCACTAATCACGGGATTAGCCTAAACATGGGTTAAGGTCTAACAACCCACCCACCTTAAAAGTATTTCGTCCCGAAATCAAAGCAAAATACTCACCGAAAAGCTCTGGATACTGCCTTCTGACTTCCTCTTCGATCTCCCAAGTGGCCTCGCGCTCACTGTGATGTTGCAACCTGACCTTCACCATCGGGATGGTCCTCCTCCTGAGCTGATGATCCATAGGATCAACGATCTCAACTGGTCTCTCCTCAAGTGACAAGTCCTGCTGTATCTCTAGTACTGCAATCTCAATCACGTGAGCTGGATCTGCAACGTACTTCCTCAACATCGATACATGGAAGACGTTGTGAAGACCGGAAAACTGCGGTGGCAATGCAATCCTGTAGGAAACCTCTCCAACTCGGTCTAGGATCTCAAACGGCCCGACATACCTCGGACTGAGCTTCCCCTTCTTCCCAAACTTCATCACTCCCCGAGCTGGGGAGATCTTCATAAACACATGGTCACCAACCTCAAAGCTCAACGCCCGTCTACGTCTGTCGGCATAACTCTTCTGCCTGCTCTGCGTTGTGGCCAATCTCCTCCGGATCACATCCACTTTCTCTTCATACATCTGCACGAGCTCTGGCGCCACTAGCTGCCCCTCGCTCACATCATTCCAGCATACCGGTGATCTGCAAGGCCTCCCGTACAAAGCCTCGTACGATGTCATCCCAATACTCGAATGGTAGCTGTTGTTGTAGGCGAACTCGATCAGCGGCAGGTGCTCATCCCAGTGGCCTGACCAATCCAACGTACATGCTCTCATCATATCCTCCAGGGTCTGGATCGTCCTCTCTGACTGACCATCTGTCTGCGGGTGAAACGATGTACTGAACCTCAGTCGCGTCCCCAAAGCCTGCTGCAGACTCCCCCAAAACCTGGACGTAAATCTGGGATCTCGATCAGAGATGATGCTCACTGGTACTCCGTGCAGCCTGACTATCTCCTCCACGTAAAACTTAGCTAGACCCTCCAGAGGCAATGTGGTCCTGATATCAAAGAAGTGCGCCGACTTGGTCAGTCAGTCGACTATCACCCAACATCCGCAACCGAATTCGCCTTCCTCGGATGATAGGAGATGGTGAAGTCGTAGTCCTTAATGAACTCAAGTCATATGCACTGCCTCATATTCAGCTCCCTCTGAGAGAACAAATACTTCAGGCTCTGATGATCTGTGAAGACCTCGAACTGCTCGCCATAAAGATAATGTCGTCAGGTCTTCAACGCGTGAACCACCGCTGCTAAATCCAGATCATGTGTAGGGTAGTTCTTCTCGTGTACCTTCAGCTGCCTCGAAGCGTACGCCACCACCTTCCTGTGCTGCATCAGAACACAGCCCAACCCAACCCCTGACGCATCACTGTAAATCACGTAGCCTCTGTTGCCACTCGGTAGCGTCAGAATCGGCGCTGTCGTCAGTCGCCTCTTCAACTCCTGGAAATTGTCCTCGCACTTCTGGGACCAAACGAACTTGACAACCTTCTGCGTCAATGCTGTCAACGGCGAAGCGAGTCGGGAGAAGTCTTGAATGAAACGTCTGTAATACCCAGCAAGTCCCACGAAGCTTCTGATCTCAGTCACGCTCGTCAGGGCTCTCCACTGAGTCACAACCTCAACCTTCGCCGGATCCACTGAAATCCCATCTGCTGACACGATGTGCCCCAGAAACGCCACCTGATCCAACCAAAACTCGCACTTCGTGTACTTGGCATACAACTCCTGATCTCTCAACATGCCAAGCACAATCCTCAGGTGCTCCCGGTGCTACTCCCTCTCAGGCAAGTACACCAAGATATCATCCACAAACACCACAACAAAACTGTCGAGGTACGGCTAGAAAGTCCTATTCATCAAGTCCATGAATGCTGCAGGTGCATTCGTCAGTCCAAACGACATCACCAAGAACTCGTAGTGCCCGTACCGTGTCCTGAAGGCTGTCTTCCGAACATCGGCCTCTCTGATCCGCAACTAGTGATAACCTGGGCACAGATCAATCTTCGAGAACACTCTCGCTGTCTGCAACTGATCAAACAGATCATCAATCCTGGGCAAAGGGTACCGGTTCCTGACGGTAACCTTATTCAGCATCCTGTAGTCGATGCACATTCGCAACGACCCATCATTCTTCTTCACGAACAACACAGGCGCTCCCCATGGCGAGACACTCGGTCGGATAAAACCTGAGTCCATCAACTCCTGCAACTGCTTCTTCAGCTCTGTCAACTCAGCAGGTGCCATCCGATACGGTACCTTCGACTGGGGTGTCGTGTCAACCGTCAACTCAATGCCGAACTCTATCTCTCGGTGTGGCGGTAAACGAGGAATCTCTGCAGGAAACACATCTGGAAACTCCTGTACGACCTCTATATCCTCCAGCCTCCTCGTCTCAGGATCAAGAACAACCAAAGTCGCCACGAACGCTCTGCAACCCTGATGTATCAGCCTCTGTGCCTTAACCGCAGACACAATCAGACGACCTCCTCTACTCCTCGTCCCTCTGATCAACACATCAGGCCCGTCCTGCCTCGGAATAAGGATCTTCTTCTCACGGCAAAAGACTCGCACATCGTACTGTGATAGCCAGTCCATGCCCAGTATGACGTCGAAGTCCTCCATCGGTAGTAAGACCAGATCTGCCGGAAAATCATGGTCTCCCGAAACAACTGTGGTGTCGTGGAGAAAGCTCCCCACAGTGCCCACCTCACCCATGGGCGTACTGACCTCCAACAAATCAGTCAGTAGCTCAGGGGTCCGATCCAATTCGCCAGCAAACTTCTCCGAAATGAAGGAGTGTGTGGCGCCGCAATCAAATAAAACACGAGCAACCAAACCTGAAATGACAAGGGTACCTTCCACGACAGTGTTGGAGTCCTTCGCCTCCTAAGCCCGGACGGTGAAGACTCGACCTGCTCTCCTGGTCTTGTAGGATTTCTAGTTTAATTGCACATGTATATTTTCAAAAAAATTATGCACAATAAGGATCAATTACAATTTTCTATGATTTGTTTCATGCATGCATCAGTTTGTTTTAATAAGTAGTTTCAAAACTTTATTAAAACAAACATGGGCTCCGAATTTCATACCTAGAAGTTCTCTAAAACTTCTTGATGATCCAAAGACGTTGAGGATGCTTGTCGCTGCGCCGGATGCCCCCGAGTATTCACCAAACTCTAAACAAGATCGGAGAGAGAAGAGCTAGCCTCTCAATCTCCAATAGAGTTTAGAATCTAACTACTAACCCCTCTTTAGTTCCCTTGAGAAAAAGATCTCTGAAAACTAAAACTAAACTGAAGAATTAAGGGAAATTTGTGGAGAATTATGGAGAGAGATTTTTGCACAAGAAGATAATGAATTAATTCTATTAGGTAATGAGATAAACTTGTATTTATAAGTTCTCTCCAAATTACCTATTCATGTGCAACCTCTTGCCCATGATTTCATGCAAACTTCCATCTAACCATCCATTATTTGCTTACAAATAATCTCAGCCACGAATTAAATCAGTTATGGACCAATTCCATGCATGATCTAATTAATTCTTAAATTAATTCTGCAGAAACCGTCTGGATCGGTCGACCGTTTGGAGGTTCGGTCGACCGTTTAGACCAAGTTTCGGTCGACCGTTCATAACTCGGTCGACCGTTCATAACAAAAAATATTTCATCGCCATGTTCGGTCGACCGACCGATATACTTCGGTCGACCGAAAACGAACAGACGAAATTCCTGTTACGATCGAGACACATCCGGTTGACCGTTCAACATTTCGGTCGACCGTGCAACATTCGGTCGACCGTTTACCGTTTAGCGGTCGATCGTTTTTGCACAGTACTGCAGACTGGTCAAATTTCGGTTTAACCCCTACAAAATTTGACGTTTCGGGATTAGTAGTAAGTTCACAACTTATGTAACATATTATCCTATGTAATGATAAATCATTACACCCCATAATATTTACATCACATATGAAATTAATTTATATTCTAATTATGTTATTAATCACAACATAATTTTGATTTTGCTTGTTAACCACATGTGTCATATTTTCTACATGAAACCCGACACACCTTAGGAACTCAAAATCCTCATTTCTTGTTTCCTAGTTTTGTGGTGTGACCTATGGGAGGATCTAAACTAAGTTGACAGTGATATTAAGAGTTTAATATCACAAGCTATAAGCGGTATCTAGCTACACATTATAGCTCCCAATTAGTTAGATGTCTTAATTCCACTCGAACCAAAACCTGATCCATTTAGTGATGAAGTGCACCACTTGTGTCCGTCCCTTGCCTCATGATATTAAGAATACACACAAAGTAGTATTGTGTCATCTTTGTATTAGTATTCATTTCTTGATCTCTTTAAGCTAGTTATAAATATGTGACTTAACTCAAATCACATTGTGCACATTATAACTTTGCTTTATCAAGGGGCCCACTAATATCATTACTCAATTAAGAGGGGCAATGACAATCTTTTGACTAATTATCTTCTCCAACAAAAGTCATACTTAACCAACCAATGCCTTTACACTACACTTATCGATAGCTCAAGACACTAGTCTAATCAAGCATTTCTTAAGTGATCGGATATAAGTCTCATATGAAAGGACCAAGGACACAGTAAAACATTAATGACACAGAAAATACAATTCTATAATGTTTTACTTATTAGGTCTATTCAGTATACAAAAGTAGTATTTTCCGCTTTTGTGTACCCGTATTGTCACTCACTTGTAGAGCTACAATGATCTATGACCAACACGACAATCTTAACTCGGTAATTAATGTCCAATGTTAATTACCATGATTGCGAATATCTTTTGTTTTATGTAAACCATTTTCTTTTAAAGCTCTACGGTTAAGGACCAAGAGCCTCTTCCTTAACACTACTAAAAGAAGAATAACATAGACAAGGAACAAAATGATTTCTCATTCAATTCATAATAATTGACATTTAAAAGTAAAACTTTTAGAACACATTCCCTTCAGGTCTGGCTCTGCGGAACGACGGACCTGCTACCTCCGCTCCTCCCTGAGACCGGTGGTCCTGGCCTCCTGCTTGTCTCTCCCTGCCTGCTCGGGCAATCTCGGATGAAATGGCCTATCTGACCGCATCCCAGGCATATACCTGTACATCGGGGGCACTCCTGACCCAGATGAGATCTCCCACACGTACCACACGCACCAGACTGGCATGATCCTCCTCCATCAAACTGGGGCCCCTTGCCCGGGTTCCCAGTGGAACGTCCAACTGCACATCCTCACTTGCTCACTAGCGGCTTCCGCGCCTCCTAGTAGTTATCCTGGTAGTCATGATCGATGATAGTCGCATACTTCACCGCATCCGCCAGGGTCTGTGGCATGCTAGTAATCACACGCGACCTGAGATGCTTCCTCAGCCCCTTGATGAACTTCCGTGCACGCTGCTCCGGCGTCACATAGGTCTCAGAACAATAACGCTCAAGGGCGTTAAACCTGCTGATGTAACTAGCCAAGGACATCTCCTTCTGCTCGAGGGCCAAGAACTCCTCCTTCTTCCTGTCTCTGACGTGCAGTGGAAAGAACTGCTGGTTGAACTCCTCAAGGAATTCCTCACAGCTCACGTCAACTCGGTCAGCAAACACCACCGCAGATGTGGTCCTCCACCAGTTTGCTGCCTCTCCATCCAGCACATAGGTGGCCAGGCTCACCATCCGCTCCGATACACAACCAATCGCCTGGAAAATTCTCTGGATCTTAAAGACCCAATCCTCTGCAGCCTCAGGGTCACTCCTGCCGTCGAAACTAGGCGGGTGTTGCCTCATGAAGCGATCATGCTTCGCACCTGTCCCTGTCTGCTCTGCCCTCGCTGCCTGACGCTCAAGGAACTCGCTCAACCAATCCCAGGTAGCGCCCTCAGTGGCATCACTGGCAACGCGCTCACTCGCGACGTTCCTCACACGTCTCGGAGGCATCTGGCACAAGAACAACTCAAGATCAGCCATGAATGCATGCTAAATGGAAAGTGCAACCTACACTACTACACTGGGGTGATTTCTTTGGGAGCCACACATAGGAACCGACCACTCTGATACCAAGTTGTAACATCCCGAAATAGCGGAAATTTTAAAAATTTAGACAATCAAGACAATATCAGAAAAAACTCATCAACAGGAATATCCCTCGATAAAACAATCGTCGGTGCACCAATAGTACAACAGAGTTTGTCAAAAGACGTGATTACAACAGTACAATGAAAAGACAAAGGAAGTAATCACGACGACCTCGAAGATTCCGATGAGAATCCTGGCCCTAAAATGTGTGCGCCAGTGGTCACCACCCGAGAGAACCTACTGCGGTCCTGAAAATGAATCAAATAACGATGCCTGAGTTTCCCATTAGGAAACCCCGTATGCCAAGCCTGTATGCATGCAATAGTACGGTAAATGAACCTATCATATTAGTAGCATGTCATGTCACATCTGCAATGCATCAAGTCCCTCAACAGGGTAAACGAGACCTAAGTCCAACAACAACGACCCTCAACAGGGTCCACAAGGACATCAGTCCAGCAACAACAACAACGGGTCTCCCTCGGAAACCTACCGTAGGCAGATACGTTCTTACGGACAGTACGCGACGCGTCCCCCCACACGCGACTACTCGAGCCAAAGGGATCGATGAGGAGCGTCCACACTTCCACGCAAAGAACCATATGGTCAACACCACCTTCGACGGAGCCGTAACCCGGTCGGTCAACATCCCAGAATAGGTGCCCAATCGGGGATCATCGCTGGCACAACATCAGCACATCGTCGGCACAACATCAGTGGTACAACATACGTCCGGCACAACATCGGACGACACAACCACAAGCCGAAACATCGTCGGCACCAACATCGCCGGCAACAACATTGGCGGCATCGCCGGCACAACATCGGTCGTACAACATACGTACGACACAATATCGGACGGGTCCAGATCGTAGTCTGCAGGGTCATAATGCTCCACGAGCCATGCGTCAACCCGCATTGGGATCCACGATCCCTCAGGTCTGCTACTCTACAATGAGTCCAATCAATCCATCAAAAATAGTCACGATCCATACATGGAGGTGACGCGTCCCGAACACCCACACTCTTCCACACGGCGGTCCCTGGGCAGGCACGCGTAACGCGCCCACCGTCACCTCCCGGCTCACGCACATGGCGAGGACACGGGCTTCCGTGGACAGAGTTGGAATCCTAAATGGAACCAGGAATTTTGTCCTGTGCAAAACGGTGGACCGAAAGAGACAACTCGGTCAACCGTTTTCCTCAAGGGAATTGGTCGACCGAAGTGACAACCGGTTGACCGCTTCCACAAGGGAATCGGTCGACCGAAGCGTCTGCAATGGTCGAACTATTTGCGCAAAACATAAGTCCTAACGGTCTAAAACCGGTCGACCAAAATGAGGTCAAAATCCAGAGTCTGGTCAACATTAAATTCAAAACTATCGGTCGGCCGACTCAGGGGTCTCGGTCGACCGAAAACTAACAGGGTCAACCTATTATTTCTACGTCAAAACGGTCGACTGCAAACACATGCATAATACCAGTACACTTAAGTTCCGGTCGACCGAACACAAGGAACCGGTCGACCGAACACAACAGACAGTCAAAAATACACTACTTCGTTCGACCGCCCGAAGGGCCCGGTCGACCGTTGGTTGTCTTCAACCTCGCGCCAGCCGAGGTTTTTCACGGAGAACGCCGCCGGAGAGGTCTCCGACCTCCCCCGCCCGGCCAACCTAACTCTCCCATGAGAGTGAGCAACAAGAAAACACGCTAAGAACCGGCATACCTCAAATGTGTGATCAACGACGCCCGCCGGAGAAACCGCGACACTACCTCCGATCCGCGACCGCACGCGCGCCTCCTTGCACACCGACCTCCGCGCCTCACGCCGGAGCAACCTCCACGTCTCCTGGTCGTCGGAAGAGAAGAAGAAAGGGTGAGAGAATGCAAGAGTGAGAGAGAGTGAGAGATGGGTGTGGTTTTGCCTCCCAACCAAGCAGAAAACCCAACCAACCCATCACCCTACACTCCTACCCCATCACACCACACAACCAGACACTATTCTCCTCCTCTTCCCCATGCTAATCCCCCCACTAATCACGGGATTAGCCTAAACATGAGTTAGGATCTAACAGTATCCGTAGAGGTGCTAAATTCATAGAAGAGAAGCAGAGAAGTGATGGCTCATGGTATGATTACTTTTCTCTTATAAAGATCGTTATTTTTGTCATGTAGCTCTCGTAGTACTTGTTGATTCACGGTCTCTAGCTTATACAGTTACACTACAAGTATGAAAGTCATTTGACTTCATAATTTCTAAAAGTAATTTTATTATTTTCATTTTGTGTACGTAGGAACAACTTTTACTTGAACAGGGATAATATGCTCCTATTTATTTTAATGTAAGCATAAGAATGAAGTAGTCACCAATTATTATGCCGCATTACATTACATGAGATATTTCACACGCTAAATACATTTAGTTTGTTGTTTGCCTTGACATATATGCTACTTATATTAAATTAAATTTGTCGTGGATAATGATTGTTTGCCAATTTACAATTGTCAACACAGGTATGGTTCTTGGGCTGTATGCTTCACCAATGGCACATGGTTTGCTGTTAAAGGGCTTCTTGCTGCTGGACGAACTTATGCAAATAGTCCATCCATCCGTAAAGCTTGTGTCTTTTTGCTCTCAAAACAATTGGATTCCGGAGGTTGGGGTGAGAGCTATCTTTCATGTTCGGAAAAGGTAATTCGTAGGTTACATTTTTATACTCCTTTTTAGGTGGCAAAGAGTGTATTTCTAGTGCAATTTGTAGTTATAATTGGTAAATGTGTTTGTAACGTCTCCGAAATAGCAGAAAATTTAAAATTTATCAACAAGGGATCACCAAGAATTAAACCCAAAAGCATGGGAAAATTACTCATAAAATATTCAAGGGGTGCATCATATTACATCAGAGTTGTCAAAAGGTACGACTACATCAAGTACAAAGAAGTCATACAACCTAAGAAAATACGATAGAGGATCTAATCCCAGAGTGCCCTTGTCCTCGGTCGCCACCCTCCAGAACCTACTGCGGTCCTGAAATACAGATATAACAATAATGCCTGAGTTTCCATAAGAAAATCCCGTATATCAAGCTCACATATATGCATGATGAAGTATAAATGAAATGAATATATCATACTAGTATAACATGGCAAGATATAATGCAATCAGTAACCGTCACCCTCCAAGGGTAATAAAGGACATTTGTCCTACAATCCATCAACAGACCTCCCATTGACCTACCGTACGCAACACACCCCACACGCGGCTACACTAATCATGGGTTCGGTGAGGGACGTCCGCACATCTACGTCAGTAGAATCAGCTGAATCTCGAGATCAACAACTCATCGACGAAGTCATCGCTCAGGTCGGTCCACTCACCCGGTTGTGCCACAGCCAAGCTACCTGCCAGAATACATCGTCAGACAGTCACTGCCGTCATCAAGGTCGCACGGTCCTCTCTGCCGCCACTCGGTCACACGGAGGAATCCTTACCTTGTTGTCTCTCAGCATAGGCTGCCAGCACCGCCGCGATCAAGGTCGTGTGGGTCACATCATCGCCCTCAAGTTCAGTCGATCGTATCGGTAGCCTGCATGCCGACTGATCGACTCATCCGGACCAAAGTCCGCAGGGTCATCCTGCTCTGTAGAGTCGTGCAACATCGTGCATTGGGATCCGTGATCCCTCAGGTCTACTATTCTAATAAAAGTCAATGTCAGCTCTAAGCTACGCCACACTCTATAAAGCAGAGGTGGCACGTCCCAAGTATCCACACCCTTCCACTTGGCGGTCCCTGGGTAGGCACGATCATCACACTCACTGTCACCTCCCAGCTCACGCACTAGGTGAGGACACGGACATCCGTGGACAGAGTTGACACTCCACACAGACAAGGACTCAGTTCTGTGCACAAATGGTCGACCAAAAAAGACAAACCAATCGACCATTCCCAATGGATAGGGAGACATTCGAACGGGCACCTCAACCGATTGAACCCTGGGCACGCAACTTAAGCCCCAACAGTCGAACATGATCACATGGGTGGTCGACCGTTTAGATGGTCAATGCCCAAACGAAGACTAAACCATCAAGGCAACGGTCGAATGGCTCAGGGCCCCATTCGATCGAAATCAGGGTCTCTCCTGTAGGATTGTGTGCCCCTATGTATGCGTATATTTTAAAATTTTAATACATGCATACATGATCAATTTCCATATTGTCAACAATTTCATATACATCAGTTTATATTTATTCTAATATCATATAATAAATATATGTTAAAAAAATAAAAGGATCGTACCCAAAGGTTCTCTAAAACCTTTATGAATATCCGAAGTTGCGTTGCTCGTCGAATCGTCTACCGATTCGCCTCCAAGTGTTCATCAAACTCTAAACAAGATTATAGAGAAATGAGCTAGTTAATTCAATCTCTAAATCAAATTTAGAATCTATCTAATAACCCATTTATGCTCCCTGAGAATTTAATCTCCAAAAACTTGAAATAATTAAGGGATTTTCGGATGGATTAATAGGGTGGTTAGGGAGAGAGAAATCCTTGAATTAATTAAAACAAGGAGGGAGAGAAGACCTATTTATAGGGTATCCCAACACCCACATCATGGGCTAACCACTAACCCATGATCTCTTATTTTTTTCTCCCTAAAATCAGTCACAATTTGACACATCATCATTCACATCCACATTTAACCATAATTGGAATAATTCCAACACATGATTAATACTAATTCCTTATTAATTCGGGCAAAACCGTATTAACCATTTTTTGCCTTTTACCAAATTTTGGATTTATATCCAAGAAAATTTGATCTTTGAGTTTTTTAGCAAATTCATATATCATGTAATATATTATCATATGTAATGTCAAACATTACACCCCATAATACGTACATCTCATATGAACTTATAAATGATTCTAATTATGTCATTTTCATGACACATTGATTTTATTGATTCACCACATATATACTATTTCACACGAAATTCGATACATCATATGAATATAAAATCAACATTCTTGTTTCCCAGTTTTGTGGTGTGACCTAAAGGAGGATCTAAGTCAATTGACAATGATATTAAACACTTAATATCATAAACTATAAGCGGTATCTAGCTACACATTATAGTTACCCAATTAACATAGATGTCTTTGTTCACTCAAACTAAACACGATCCATTTAGTGATGTAAGGACATTACTTGTGTCCATCTCTTGCCTCATGATATTAAGAATATTATACAAAGTATAAATGTGTAACCATTGTATTTTATATTTATTTCTTGATCTCTTAAGCTAATTATAAATATGTAACTTAACATAAGAAAAATTGTGCACATTATAATTTCGCTTTATCAAGGGGCCCAATAATATCATCACTCAAGTAAAGAGGGGCAATGATAATCTTTTGACGAACTATTTTTTCCAACATAAGTCATGTTTAACCAACTATTGTCTTTATCACTATACTCATTGATAGCTTTTGATAATAATCAAATTAAAAATTCCTTATGTGAAAAGATATAAGTCTCATATCTAAAAGTAACCATTTTCCATAATGTTTTACTTGTCAGGTCTATTCAATATATAAAAGTAATCATTTTCCTCTTTTATATACTTGTGTCGTCGAATATTTGTAGAGCTACAATAATCGATGACCAACACGACAATCTTATCTCCGTAATTAATGTTCCATGTTTATTACCATAATTATGAATAACTTTTGATTTATGTAGACCATTATCTTTTAGAGCTCTAAGGTTAAGGACCAAACGGCTGTTCCTTAACACTTCCAAAAGATGAATACATTAATCAAGGAACAAAATGTTTGGACATCCAATTCATAATGATTGACATATAAAAGTAAATTTTTAGAACACATTCCTTTCATCTCCTACATTCACTATCATTCGAAGCAGAAATTATTCGGTCGAACCAACATTCAGTATACTTAAGTTACCGGTCGCACGAAAGTCTAAAGCGATCGACCGTTTGGATGGTCAACTCTCGGTTCAGACCAAAATAACAAGGCAATGGTCGAACGGCTCATGGGGCCCCATTCGACCGAAAATAATAGAGACTCTCCAACCCAACAAATATGCACAACCGGACGACCGCCGCTAGGCATCGTTTAACTGGTGTTGGGTAAGCAAGGAGAATTACACTAAGACTAGTTGACCACAAACAAGCACCGGTCGACCATTAGCTGGCAACTACCTGGCTTTGTCAAGTACATCTTGCTGCCCTCGTCGCCAGCGAGGTCTTCGACTTCCGGCGACGAGTCAAAACCTTACACACACATGTGTGAGCAACCTCTAGTGCAATAAACTTGGCATACCTTTTTGCGATTCACCTCACGTCGTTACGCCTCGAAGTCGCTCCCGAACACTTCGTCGCGTCGCGTATCACTTCCACCACCGTGCCTCCTTATGTCTCCGGACGTACTTCTTCCAACCGTCGGTGACTGCGAGACTGAGGGAGAGAGAATGAGTGAGAGTTGTGTGAGGGAGAGGAAGAGTGAAAAGGAAAAGAGTGATGGGTGCTTCCCCTTTAAATAGACCAACCCATCAAGCCACCCCATCCCCTACAACACCCCCACCCATACCCGCATCACGTCACCACCCTTCCCCATGCTAACCTCAATTAGCCTCCAAACTCCCCATTAATCAAGATTTGTCCTAAGATAGGGTTTAGGATTTAACAATGTTAGTGCTTAAGTGCGTTATTCATGTTGGCTTTTTGGCTAATGATTGCTTATCCGTTTTGATGATTAATCAACATATAACTTAAACACATGTAATTCGTTCATATCACTCTTGCACAATACACATATATTGTTTTGTACTAACATTTCAGGTGACAAGTTTAACGAGAAATGAAGTTGAAGAGTAGATAGGTTTACATTATTGTCATTAGAATTTAAATGTAACTTGAGCACTTAAATCTTGATGCATTGCATATCACGACTCTTTAGGATTCCATAGAAGTAGAACTAAACGTTCAAATTCCATACAAAACTTCTATAGAAATCAATCAAACCATATCCAGGAATTCTGCACTCAACCGGTCGACCGGTCGACCATCTGGTTCGACAGTTTAATCTAAAAACTATTTTCTGAACCCTTTCGGTCGACTGAACTGTGTTCTGGTTCGACCGGTTCATTAGAATAACTTAAGGTATTTTGGTCGACCGATCAACTATTCATACGTGCTGGAAGACACGTGCCTTAGTGCAAACCGGTCGACCGAAAGTCCTTTTCTGTTCGACCGGTTGATTCCTATTTTTGTCTTCTTTTGTGACCGTTATACTTGTCGTATTATACAACTGTCGTTTACACATACTTTCACCATACCCCGAAATACATAGCTTAACCGGTCGAACAAATCTTATTTACCGGTCGACCGTTTGACCATTGATCGTTCGTAGCATTCTTCCTGCTATCGGTCGATACCACCTTGGTTCGACCGGTCACACTTTGTCTTTACCGAACCTTCACATCGGTCGACCGTTTCCTTGTTTCGTCCGACCGGTCCACTTAAGTTCCATCCCAGTTAGTTCGACCGTTCCTCGTTTGTCTGACCGTTTGACTACTATTCACGTAATCGGTCGACCGTTTCATTTTTACCGGTCGACCGAACTTTGACAGAATTGCTTCCTGAATCTCTGGTTTGTGTATCTTGCACAAAACCCAATCAAATCTTTCTCAAACGGCTAGAAAACTTAAGAGGCTTATATATAGAGCTTAGATCATCTTTACTAGGTCACCAATCCATTCTCTAAGCTCTCATTGTGCTAAAAACTTCCAAGTGCTCTTACTCTCTTTATTGCTCTCAACCACTCTCTTGATCAATCATTCAATTGCATTCATCATCAATTCAAGTGCTCAAGAGTAGGTTACACAAAGTCTACTACAAAGGAGTTGTACAAGCTTCCGGAGTGAAGCTCTTCTCGGGTTGTGAGAAGGAGGTCCAAGCTTGGCGAGGGTGTTCGCAAGCTTGAATTGTAAAGGCTCGATCTTTGCCCGGAAAGAAGATCAATTTAGTGAAGATCGCAAAGTTGCTCAAGGAAGAGCAATTCGTAAGAGAGGACTAGGATCCGGTGGTTGGATCCAAACCTCTATACATCCGGTGTTTGGTTTGCCTTTTTCATCTCACTATTTTCATTGGTTATCTTGTTATTGCACAAATAGTTGGTAGTGAGAAATTAGTCTATAAACCCCCCTTAAGATTAATATTTAGGGCAATTAGATCCTACAATTCACACTGTGATATGCATCTAAAATGTCATGGATAGGAAGACAAAAGAGAAATAACGTCGAAGAAAGTTATGACTCTATCTATCTAAAATGTCATGGCTGGGAAGAAAAAAGATAAATAATATCGAAAAGAGTTGAGACTAAAAGGATATAGTGCGTCCAAAGACAAAATAACATTTCTATAAATGTTAGCTATGTGATTGAAATAACCAAGTAACTCTTCGGGTAACTTTTCTTGTTATCATGATATAAACTCAAACTTCGAATTTCTTTATCTTTAGGTGTGATCTCTACCGAAGATGTGGAGGAAAATCTAGATCTTCGCCTCCATGATTTTCCCTTAGGGTTTGATCGGTTTGAAAGAACTAGCGGAAGATTTTGAACTCCAGTTCTTAGAACTTAAGTTACCAGAATTTTAATTCTTATAACTCAAATTCTGGTGATTGGTATGAAAATGTATCTTTTGATAAAGTTAGACAAATATTATATTATTTGGATATTATGAGGAAAACATTAGGTGAACCACTTGGAACTGGACTTACTCTACGTTTTGAGTTGATGTGAGAGAATTCATCTCTAATATAAAATTTAGAAGCCCTGAAATTTGTGGAACTCTAGTTCCAAAACTTTTAAGTTTTCCTGCAAATTAATCACTTAAAACTCACCTAGGAAATCCAATTACCCTCGCTTGCTTAATTTTTTTTGCAAACCAATAAGATCCTTAGAGTGGAAGTGAAGAACTCACTTTAAATACATAGTTGTAAGTCACGAACATCCTTCTATAACTCAACTTTTGTAATTTGTACACTTTTCGAAACTACTAATAAGAAATGTCTTTTTACATAGGTGTACCTTGTGTTTTCGTTTTTTTACCATAGTACACCTCGATTGTCAAAGAGGTCAACTCCGTCATTTTTTGTTACAATATTTTTTTAAACTCTCTTAAACTAAAATTGTCCTTAATGTTAATAACAAAAATTAAAAAGTAAAAAATGAAAATACCCAACCCCTCTCTCTCCTCTCTCCTCTCCTCACTTCTCTTCTCTCTCTTCTGTTTTGTTCTCTCTCTCTAGTTCTCTCTCCCCTCTTCTTCTTCGATCTAGAAAGAGAGAAGTGAGAGGAGAGAGAGGAAGGGGAGAGAACTGGAGAGAGAGTTGAAGAGAGAGAGGAGAGAGAAGTGAGGAGAAGAGAGAGAACAAGGTGAGAGAGTGGTTGGGTTTTTCTTTTTTTCCTTTTTAATTTTTATTATTAACAGACGTTCTTGAGAGAGAGAGAAGTGTTGGAGAGGGTTGACAAGCATCTCACGGGTTGGAAAGGATGGTACCTCTTTTGGGGAAGGCACCTTACACTCATCCGCTCAGTGCTTGCTAACCTGCCCACCTATTTCTTGTCCATCCTCGAGGTGCCGAAGATGATCTCTAAGAAGCTTGAATGGCTTCAAAGAGATTTTCTCTGGAAAGGCGAGAAGGGACATGAGATACGTGGTTCGTGTGTGTAAGCCGAAGTCAGTGGGGGGTATGGGTATCCGTAGGATTAAAGATGTGAACTATGCGTTGTTGGGTAAGTGGATTTGGCGCTTATCGTCTCATGGTGCTTAGAATCCTCCTCTATGGTGTCGGGTCATCTGCGGAAAATACAATAAGTATTGTAATAGTTGGTGGCTTGAGAATGGTAGACATGTGGTGGGGCTTTGGAAGTGGGTTTTGAGTGTGGAGGAGGTGTTGAAATGTGGGTCGCGATCTGAGGTTGGGGATGCGAGTGAGGTGGATTTTTGGAAGGAGCCGAGAATGTTGTGGATAGGTGGGTCATCACTTTCTCTCGTGGTTTGTCGGATAGGGATTCCAAAATTACCTTTCTTTGATTCATGATCAACTTTCTTTGCGGGAAAGGGGTTATGTCAAATCGAGTTGGGTTGGGGTTTTGGTAAAAAAATCTATTTTTTCGGCTTACTTTTCTTTAATATTCCTTCGGGACTTTCTCTCTCCTTGAGGCACCACTTTCTCATTTGGAATTAGCGTGTACCCTACAACATCCAGTTCTTCGCACTTGTGTAGCATCAACGGGCTTTGACTGAGATTAATCTCAAATCCAAACACTCGCATTTCGCTAGTTGTTGTCACTTTTGCAAGGTACAGAGGAGAGTTGCGAGCTCCCTTTCTTTGACTTCTCGATGATTACTCGGCTACACCAAAGATTTGGGTACACGTGGCATGTGCAAATTCCAGATTTTGGACAATCTGACCCAAAGTTCTGGGAAACATGGTCATTGCATGATGTGAGGTTATATGTCAGATAGCTTTGGCTACTTTTCCCACTTGCGCTATGGTGATCGGTTTGGACTTTGAGGAACCGTCATATTTGATTGAATATTCTACAATGGCTTATCGATCGGTGGTGATGCTTTGTCGAGAAGGAAGCTCCCGAGTTTCCCCCTTTGAGAGGCTCCTGGGCCAAACGTCAACATTTACATTGATGTTTTTAGTGACTTTTTGATATTTCCTTGGTTTGAATTTCTTTTCGCGGTTGGGGCCGGGTAACGCTTATGGCACTACCACCCCTCCTTTTCTTTTATCATTTTTGTTTCATTAATATAAGCTACCTTACCAATAAAAATTCAACATTTTGGAGGTTTTTTAGAAAGGTTTTTTTGTAATTTTTCTTACAGAAAAAGTGACGGATCGAGTCTGTTTGATTGTCGAGATGTAGCACGGTAAAAGGCAAAAACACAAGGTGCACTCAAGTAAAATTCGAAAAAATGGGTGTATTTCGGATATTGGCATCTCTTGAGGTACACCCAAAAAAACCAAAAAAGGGACAATTTTGCAATTGCAGTGGATAAATTCATTCCAAGAAAACCATTCTTGCATTAGAATCAAGCAATATAAAAACTGTGGTAATTTTATTGTCTTTGATCTTATAAATTTATAGAAAGAAAATATAATATGTTTGTATGATTGGATGGAATAATAACCAGTACATGCAATTATTTTTTGGCAATATTCATAAACAATAATTCTTTTTTGCAATTCACAGTAATATTTTATTTGAATGGAAGTAATTAGATATTAAAAGTTCAGTAACCTAAACCTTTATTCAAATGAAACAGGTCTACATAAATCTGGGGGGCAATCGTTCGCACATAGTAAACACTGCATGGGCAATGTTAACCCTCATCAACGCAGGACAGGTTTGCGTTTGCATTTAGTAATGGAATTTCTTATAAAACAACGTACCTTGAATAGAAACTTTGTACCTATTTAGATGCATTATTGAAGTATTTGGCAACTTGGCGGTAGGGGCCTAGGGGGTATTGATTTTCTTGGTTTGGTCTCAACAACCAACTTATGTCATTCCCAAAATTTCGACCAGAAAAAAACACAGCCACAACTTGTGAAGTCGGTTGAAATAATACAAACTGTGGACTAAACAGTCAACCATTTTTTAGAAATTACTTTAAGTTTAATTGGCAGTTATTATATCCGCAAAGCTTCAAAACATACCCTATACGACTATATCTCATCCATATATGATATATACTTCGAAAAATGGTTTGTTAGATTCTCGAATAACAATTTTGATTTTGACACTATACACCTTATTTATGTTAGATGCGGGAGAAAGACGGGGAGCACTAGACCGAGTCACCCCAGAAACACACCCTCCACCAAACGCACATGGACCGTCAATTGACGGTTCAGAAGTCGAATCTGGTGCGCGGCTTTGGCTCGTCTTGTTCTCCATGTTGATGGCCTTCTATTGCCATCACTAGAATCATATTTTGATCTACCCAATCGGTGGGTGATGCATTGCATACATTGCATCATATGTCTTTCATTTAGACTAATTTTATATCAATAAATGCTACTAAGGTATGTGTTTAGTCTTATTTACAGAATACAGGGACTTGAATGCAAATTACCCATATCCCGAGCATAAACACGTGAAAAAGACTCATTTCTATCATAAAGACCAAGTCAAGATTATCGGGATTCAAATTGAAGTTTATCCAAGCATAAAAGCATTCAAAGACCTAATTACAAAAAGGCCAATGACATAAGCACAAAAGTAGCCAGGGACTTAATTGCAAAAAGTCGAGGACCCGACTGCAAATTAAAGTACCAAAATATTATTTTGGAGAAGTTTTAAAGAAAAATCAATTTGGATCTCCAAATATATGAAGAAATAAATTCGGAGCTCAAAAGAAAGGAAAGAAATCAATCCAGACGCGTGGAGGCCATCTAGAACATACCAAAAACACACCCGCAAAAGAACAAAACAATCCGAGCCAACCAGGCGGCGATTCCGCCGCATCTGATGGTCAATGTGCGGCGGAAACGCCGCATGGGGTGCGTTCCGTGTCTCTCAATTTCATCCAGTCGTGTAATAGCACGCATCCTTCCTTATTCATACTTAGGGTTCCTTGTATCGGCTATAAATAGCCCCGAAACGATGTTGTGAAGGGTCCTAGTCTTGTTTTTTAGTTCTTCTTTTTAGCAATAAAATTTTGTTCTTTTATTTCTTGTTTTTAGTTTTCTTTTTGTAGTTTCTCTAGGACCCCTTCTCCTTCCCTCCATCCATGAGTTTCTAACTCTCTCCAAAGGGTGAGGGTGACAGATTTAGGGTGATGAGAAGAAGAATGATGTTATTATTCTAATTTCGTGTTAGTATATTTTGATTACTTGAGTTTATGTTGAATCATTTATCATGTAATGCTTTATAACTAATGTGATTTATTATAAGTTTCAGATTTCTCTAAACAAAACCCGATATCTAAACCTCCACCCGCTGGACTCTCATCCATATTTGCTTTATTTTCTTTTTAGTTTTTGTTGTTCTTGCTTTAGATAATTAAAAAACCAAAAATCTCAAACCAAACTTATTTATCTCTCTTTCTTTCCTAAATCGAAAATCACAAAAATAACAATATCTCTTCCTCCTTGTGTTCGACACGTACTTGCCACGTCTACATTGACGCCGTGCACTTGCGGTATAAATAAAATTCCCATCAGTGGGCACACATGAAAGAAGAAAACTAACTACTTATCACTCATAAGCAAAACAGGATTTGCACCAAACACTCATCTTTTTCTTTCTTCTTTCTCACTTACATTCTCCTTTCTTTTTCTCATTTTCACTCATTCTATGACTTCACTTGACATGTTACAAATGGAGAACTTGTGTACTTATATAAGCACTTACAAAGACTCTTCAATCTAGCCTAAAACATAAACATAACATAAACTACATAAAGATGATCATTCAAGATCATTACAACCTCTACTTAAATTGCATCATAAAATAGGACGAAAATCATAGAGAAATGAAGAGACTCTGTCTCTTCCTTTCCTTCAACCTTTCATCTTCCAACTTGTTAAGTCATCAACTCCTAGATGACTCACTCTCCATAGATGATGTGGCTACTGACTAGGATGCCACCTAGGATTAAGTTCAATTCTCAATACCCCTCCTTGAACTTAATCCTCTTCCATCCACCATCCCAAGTAGGTTGCGCATCCTTTCCTTATTGACAATGCTTTTGCTTGAGCAAGAAGACACACCATGTGAACCTTACTTGTTCATAAGCCACACAAAGAGGGATTGTCTCCATGCATGCCACCGGTGCGAACACTTCTTCATAATCTATGTCGGTCTTTTTCTTGTAGCGTTTTGCTACCAAGCGTGTCTTGCATCGCTCGACCTCTCCTTGTGGTGTTGTCTTCTTCTCATACACCCACCTGACACCAATTCCTTTGTGACGTTTTGGAAGCAAAGCTAGCTCCCAAGTCTCATTCTTTTCTATCGATTCCATCTCCTCATTCATCGTGGCTCGCCTTCTTGCTTTTGCCACCACCGCTTCTTTGAACGGGATGCTCTTGCCTTGAGCGGAGAAGCAAACCAAGTGTAGCTCACTTGTTCCCTCGTATAGATCACGAAGACTCTTCTTCCTCGCTATCGTCTCTTCATCATCGGATGATACAACTTTGTGCTCGGTGGAATCTACCACCTCCACCTATTGCTCCTCATTTTCATTGTTTTCTTCGTATTCCTCCTTATGCTCATCATCAACTTGAGCATGCATGACATGATTTGTCACCTCCTCGTGGTTAACATACAAGGCCATTCCATCACCGCGGGCATCTTCCTCCTCGGCAATAGGGTTGGAATTCTCTTCCACCTTCTTCTTGGACCAACACTCACTAGCATTGTGTCCATGCTTCCCACAGTTGAAGCACTCAACCTCCTTCTTTGATCCACGATCACCACGACCACGGCTGGAGCTCTCCTCCACCTTCTTTTGCGACCAACACTCTTTCGCAAAAATGGCCATGCTTCCCACACTTGAAGCACTCGACCTCCTTCTTTTTTGGACGGCCTCCATAGTCACGACCACTTCCACGATCTACGTTGCGAGGTTTCTCCTCCTTAAGCGACATCTTTGCTTGCAACACCTCCTCCAAGACATCTTGCCTCTTCTTCGTCTTTCTTTGTTGATGTGCCTCCAACGAGCTTGCTAGGTCAACGACAGTCATCTTCTCGAGGTCCTTTGATTCCTCGATAGCACACACAACATTTTTGAATTATTCGGTGAGAGAATGCAACACCTTCTCCACCACTCTTCCTTCAGTCAACGCCTCCCAATTTCTCTTCAATTTGTTTGCCACCACGCGAACCCTCGTCACGAAATCAGCAACACCTTTCGATTCCTTCATTTTCAACGCCTCAAACTTGCCTCGAAGCATTTGGAGGCGCACTTGCCTCACTCGATCAGCACCCTTCTAGCTCTTCTCAAGGGTGTCCCACGCCTCCTTCGACGTCTTGGCTTCAGCGATCTTCTCGAAGACACTCTCATCCACTGCTTGGAAAAGAAGAAAGAGAGCACTTTTGTCTTTGGCTCTTCTCTCCTTTTGTGCTTTGATTTGTGAGACAGTTGCTACCCCCGTCATGGCCTCCTCCTCATAGACGCTCTCCACAAGATCTCAAGCATCATGCGCACCAAGCAGGGCACGCATTTGGATACTCCAATTGTCGTAGTTGCCATTCGAGAGGCGGGGCAACGATACATGACCAAACGCTGCCATTCCTGAGCTCCCCATCAGACGAGGCTCTGACACCAGATGTTAGATGCGGGAGAAAAATGGGGAGCACCAGACCGAGCCACCCCAGAAACACGCCCTCCACTAGGCGCACATGGACCACCAATCCGCGGACCCAAACCGCCAATTGGCGGTTCAGAAGTCGCGCCTGGTGAGCGACTTTGGCTCGCCTTGTTCTCCATGCTGATGGCCTTCTATTGCCATCACTAGAATCATACTTTGATCTACCCAATTGGTGGGCACGAATGAAAGAAGAAAACTAACTACTTATCACTCATAAGCAAAACGAGATTTGCACCAAACACTCATCTTTTTCTTTCTTCTTTCTCACTTACATTCTCCTTTCTTTTTCTCATTTTCACTCACTCTATGACTTCACTTGACATGTTACAAATGGAGAACTCTTGTGCTTATATAGACACTTACAAAGACTCTTCAACTTAGCCTAAAACATAAACTATATAAAGATGATCATTCAAGATCATTACAACATCTACTTAAATTGCATTATAAAATAGGACGAAAATCATAAAGAAATGAAAAGACTCTTTGTCTCTTCCTTTCCTTCAACATTTCATCTTCCAACTTGTTGAGTCATCAACTCCTAGATGACTCACCCTCCATAGATGATGTGGCTAGTGACTAGGATGTCACCTAAGATTAAGTTCAATTCTCAATAATTTTCTCGTTTAGCATATTTCGTATACGTTTTCTAGATTAAATATGACAATATGTTTTTAAATATTAATTTCTTCAAATGTGTTACACTAGAGTAAATAACTTCATAAATTTTATATAAGGCTTTTATCTAATTTAAATATGTTAAACTTTCTTTTCTGATATTGATACTTGTTATTACAGGAGATCATCGGGGTGGCAAACAAAACTGGCATGTTGAGTTATTCAGCTTTTCGAAATATTTTTCCAATATGGGCACTTGGAAAATATCGCTGCAATGTTCTATATGCATATATAGATAATACAAAATAGTTGCAAAAATAATGTTTTGTAAAGGTCCAACTACCACAATAAAAGTAAACTATCAATACCCGCACATTTGCTCATTTATAATATATATATATAGTCAATGTCTAATGAGCTCAGGACTCATCTGATTTAATTTAAATCACTACAATCTCACCATTGAATTTTATTTACGGTTAATCTCACTTTTCATTAGCATAACTGTTTTTCTCTGAATCTACCTTAAAATTTGAAATGAGTGGTCGATATTGTGCGGGCTTAATTTAGAAAAATTAAGTCATGAGCTCACTAGAGAACACACACACAGATATATATATATATATATATATATATATATATATATATAAGGTGTCGGTAATGTATAGATTTGTATTTCATGGTTTCGGATACTTTAATAAATGAGGTGATTGGAAATTGTGTTTGAAGTAACATTATACTAGATTATATTATGTATGATGTTGGCCCATATGTAATAACATTATACTTTAATGGTCAATTGAAGAATCCCAAAAGCATAGCATAAAACTTTGTCTAAAATATGGACTTACAAGTTCCTCTATATGATATGGATTCGACCTTTCCGAATCTATCCTAATCACCCAAACACAAGAGTTAAGCACAAAAAGCTCACACACCCAAAGAATAAGAAGATTCATGTGGAAACCCTCCAGGGAAAAACACAGCCCAACACATACACTATATATCTCATTGACAGATGAAAGTTTACCGAGTGAAACACATAACATCACTATATACCCTTCCCACAACTAACTCCCAATCCTCTCCCGTAAACCCCAACATTCCCTTACGCTATTTCCATCGACCACCCGCATCGCAACTCAATTGCGACACCCTCGGGGTGCAAATTGTACTCTCCAGTAGGCGTGTTGTTCTTGAGTGTGATATTTAAAGTCTTAAACAACAACAATACCCTCCATTTATAGACTCTAATACATGGAAAGTCATTCATTACAATCAAATCACGTCCCAAAGAATCCAGAAATAAAATCATACCCACAATATTGTTGAACCATCTCAAGAGAGTTTGGAAGATCAAAGGGTTCCCTCAAGATCTTTTGAAGACCCAACAGGCTTCTTGCTTTTCGATTCTCCGACGAGAACAAAAATAAGTATGCATTGGAGAATGGACCATGACTTGTTCGTGGAAGACCTTTAATTGTGAAGCAATGGATACCGGAGGACAATACAACGAGGGACCGCTTTGCGACCGTACCAATCTGAGTGCGGTTTCTGGAACTGGGACTAGAAATTTTGGTTCCAAGATCTACTCGCACCTGCAACTAGCATACTAGCTAGGCAGACCATTATTCATAGACGGTGACACGGCATCGGGCCGACGTCTATCCTATGCTCTCTTTGCATATAAGTGAATGTTGGGTTAATTTACATATCCGAAAAGAATAAAGATGTTGCAAGAAGGAGTGTAACATCCCGAGACAGCGGAAATTTAAAAATTCATAATCAAGATAATGTAACTCAATAATCAAAGACGGGACTGTTACTTCTCATACAACAAATAGCGGTGCACCAAATTACATCAGAGTTTGTCAAAATGATACATGATTACAACAGAACAACAAAAGAAGATAAAACGTAACCATGTTGACCTCAGTGGTCCGAGTAGAGGATCTGACTCCAAAATGCGTGTGCCCGCCGATCACCACCCAACTGGACCTACTGTGGTCCTGAAAAATATATAACAACAATGCCCGAGTTTCCAGAAGGAAACCCCGTATGCCAACTCACCTATATGCATGCATTATGCAAATGAACCTATCGTACTAGTAGCATGTCATGGCATCAACAGAAAGGAAAACAGTTCCCCCGAAGGGTAAAATAGGACATCAGTCCGACAGTCAACATCGGGTCTCCTGAGGAGACCTACTGCAGACACTTGCAATCTTACAGCACGCGACATCGCACCCCCCACACGCGGCTACACTACTCAAGGGTTCTGCAGGGAGCCTTTGTCACGCCTGCGGACCGATAGAATACAGATCTGCAAATCTCTGTGGTCGGAGCCACTGGGGACCAACGGGGTCGTCGCCCGGAAGGTATAACAACATCATCTCGATAGGTGCCCAGTCGAGGAATCAACATAGCCAGAACAGCCTCGGCCCAACAATCATCATCGCGGGCACAACCTCGGCGGCATCACCGATACATCATCGGTGGTCCATCACAAGCGTCCGGCACAACATCGGACAGGTCCAAACCGAAGTCTGCCAGGTCATCAGGATCCACGAACCGCAAACACCAACCGCGCCGCTATAAAAGCAGGGCAGCGACATTCGTAGTCCGAAGGCCGGTAGTCACATCACCAAACGTCAGTTGCGTGCCCGCACAAACATCAAACATTGGGATCCGCGATCCCTTAGGCCTGCTATACTATAAAGTGTCCAATCAATCCATCATCTTAGTCACGGTCCATAAATGGAGGTGACGCGTCCCGAACACCCACACTTTTCCACACGGCGGTCCCTGGGCAGGCACGCGGAACGCGCCCACCGTCACCTCCCGGCTCACGCACAAGGCGAGGACACGGGTTTCCGTGGACAAAGTTGGCATCCAAAAAGGAACCAGGAATTATGTCCTGGGCTTAAACGGTCGACCGGAAGAGGTGATTCGGTCGACCGGTTCCAGAAAGGAATCGGTCGACCGTACGCCTAACACGGTTTACCGCTGCGCTCAAAACACAATCCCCAACGGTCGAACAAAGGTTTAAAACCGGTCTACCGAACGAGGTCAGAATCCGGAGTCTGGTCAACATCAAAATCGACACAATCGGTCGACCGACTCAGGGGTCTCGGTCGACCAAAAATTAACAGGGTCAACCTATTATTCTACGTCATAAAACGGTCGAACACAAACATACAACGGTCGAACAATCATGCATAGAAAATCAGTACACTTAAGTTCCGGTCGAACGACCCCAAGGAACCGGTCGACCGAAACACAACAGGAAGTCCCAACTCACCAGCAATATGCACTACCGGTCAACCACAACGAGGCATCGTTCGACCGGTGAAGGTTAAAGTCGGGTAAATAGTGCTAAATCGGTCGACCGCCTGAAGGACCCGGTCGACCGTTGGTCGCCTTCAACCTCGCGCCAGTCGAGGTTTTACGAAGAAACAAGCCGCCGGAGAGGTCTCTGACCTCTCCCGGCCGACCACACCTCCCCCACACTTGGGTGAGCAACCAAAACCACACTAACAAGTCGACATACCTCAAACGAAGACGACGAACCGCCGGAGCAACGCTCGCGCCTCCGTCCTCCTCACGCGCGACCTCCTCCTCGCGCTGGAGCCTCCGAGTCTTCTGCTTCCTCTGGACGTCGGGAAAGAAGAGAAATGAGAGGGTGCAAGTGAGTGAGAGAGAGAGAAATCAAAACACTACTTAAACCCATCAAAACCCTCTCTCCACGCGTGAACAGTAATCGACCTCCACTCCATCACCCTACACCACCTATCTCCTCCATTCCCATGCATTCTCCTGTTCATGACCCTTCCCCATGCAAAACACCATCCAAACACCTCTCCTAAATATCATTAACCCTAAACAAGGGTTTGGGTTCTAACAATCCACCCAACTTAAAAGGATTTCGTCCCGAAATCAAAGAAACTACTCACCGAAAAGCTCCGGGTACTGCTTCCGAACTTCCTCCTCGATATCCCAAGTGGACTCGCGCTCACTGTGATGCTGCCATCTGACCTTCACCATCGGAATGGTCCTCCTCCTGAGCTGATGATCCATGCGATCGACTATCTCGACTAGTCTCTCCTCGAGTGACAAGTCCTGCTGGATCTCTGACACTGCTATCTCAATCACATGAGCTGGATCTGCAACGTACTTTATCAGCATCGATACATGGAAGACGTTGTGAAGACCCGAAAATTGCGGTGGCAATGCAATCCGGTAGGCAACCTCTCCAACTCGGTCGAGGATCTCAAACGGCCCAACATACCTCGGACTGAGCTTCCCCTTCTTCCCAAACCTCATCACACCTCGGACTGGGGAAATCTTCAGAAACACATGGTTGCCCACCTCGAAACTCAACACCCGTCTGCATCGATCAGCATAACTCTTCTGTCTGCTCTGTGTACATCTGCATACATCTGCTGTTCTCTGCATACATCTGCAGGATCTCTGGCCCCACTAACTGCCTCTCGCCCACATCACTCCAGCATACTGGTTATCTGCAAGGCCTCGTGTACAACGCCTCGTACGGTGCCATCCCAATACTTGAGTGGTAGCTGTTGTTGTAGGCGAACTCTATCAGCGGTAAGTGCTCATCCCAGTGCCCTGACCAATCCAGTGTGCATGCTCTCAGCATATCCTCCAGGGTCTGAATCGTCCTCTCTGACTGACCATCTGTCTACATATGAAACGTTGTACTGAATCTCAGACGCGTCCCCAAAGCCTACTGCAGACTCCCCCAAAATCTAGAAGTGAAACGAGGATCTCGATCGGAGATGATGCTCACGAGCACTCCATGCAACCTAACTATCTCCTCCACGTACAACTTAGCTAGACCCTCCAGAGGCAACGTGGTCCTGATCGCTAAGAAGTGCGCCGACTTGGTTAGTCGATCAGCTATCACCCAAATCGCATCGTGGAATCTCCTCGTCTTCGGCAATCCTGTGACAAAATCCATCGTCACGTGCTCCTACTTCCACTCAGGAAGCTCAATACACTACATCGGTCCTGCTGGCCTCTGATGCTCAATCTTCACCTGCTGACAGACTAAGCATCGCTCCACAAACTCTGCGATGTCCCTCTTCATGCCCTTCCACCAGAAGTTCCGTTGCAGGTCCTTATACATCTTCGTGCTCCCAGGGTGAATGGTGTATCTAGCTCTGTGTGCCTCCTCCATGATGTCATCTCTCAGCCCATCGAACTTCGGCACCCAGATCTGACTCCTGAACCTCAAACCACCATCAACCCCTACACTGAAGTCTGATCCATCTCTGGAAGCTAACTGTAGCAGACCAGCTAACTCCTCGTCCCCATGCTGAGCCTGCACCACCCGTGAGACAGTCTGCGGCTCCACCCGAAGCTCAGCAATCACTCCTCCCTCTGAACCCTCTGTGAACGGTCTCCACTCTGATAATGCCTCGAGTAGCCTCCACTCTTGGATGCACAGACTCGCAACTGAAACCTCCACCTTCCTGCTCAGCGTATCTGCAACCGAATTCGCTTTCCCCGGATGATAGGAAATGGTGAAGTCGTAGTCCTTAATGAACTCAAGCCATCTGCGCTGCCTCATATTCAACTCCTTCTGCGAGAACAAATACTTCAGGCTCTGATGATCTATGAAGACCTAAAATTGCTTGCCATACAGATAGTCCCGCCAGGTCTTCAATGCGCGAACTACCGCTGCCAACTCCAGATCATGAGTAGGGTAGTTCTTCTCGTGCACCTTCAGTTGCCTCGTAGCGTACGCCACCACCTTCCCGTGCTGCATCAGAACACAGCCCAAGCCAATCCCTGACGCATCTCTGTAAATCACGTAGCCTCCACTGCCACTCGGTAGAGTCAGAATCAGTGCGGTCGTCAATCGCCTCTTCAGCTCTTGAAAGCTGTCCTCGCACTTCTGCGACCAAACAAACTTGACGCCCTTCTGCGTCAACGTTGTCAGTGGCGATGCAAGTCTGGAGAAATCCTGGATGAATCGCCTGTAATACCCTGCCAGTCCTACGAAACTCCTGATCTCTGACATGCTCGTCGGGGCTCTCCACTAAGTCACAGCCTCGACCTTCGCCGGATCCACCGAAATCCCATCTGCTGACACAATATGCCCCAGAAAAGCCACCTGCTCCAACCAAAACTCACACTTCGTGTACTTGGCATAAAGCTGCTGATCTCTCAGGATGCCAAGCACAATCTTCAGGTGCTCTCGATGCTGCTCCCTGTCAGGCGAGTATACCAAGATGTCATCCACGAACACCACGACAAATCTGTCGAGGTACGGCTGGAATGTCCTATTCATCAAATCCATGAATGTTGCAGGTGCATTCGTCAGTCCAAATGGCATCACCAAGAACTCGTAGTGGCCGTACCGCGTCCTAAAGGCTGTCTTCTGAACATCTGCCTCCCTGATCCGCAACTGGTGATAACCCGAACGCAGATTGATCTTCGAGAATATTCTCACCGTCTGCAACTGATCAAACAAGTCATCAATCCTGGGCAAAGGGTACTGGTTCCGAACGGTAACCTTGTTCAGCATCTTGTAGTCGATGTACATCCGCAACGACCCATCCTTCTTCTTCACGAAGAGCACAGGCGCTCCCCATGGAGAAACACTCGGTCGAATGAACCCGGACTCCATCAACTCCTGCAACTGCTTCTTCAGCTCTGTCAACTCAGCAGGTGCCATCCGATAAGGTGCCTTCGACTGAGGTGTCGTACCCGCTACCAACTCGATGCCGAACTCGATCTCTCGGTGCGGCGGTAATGCCGGAATCTCTGCTGGAAATACATCTGGGAACTCCTGCACAACCTCTATATCCTCCAGCCTCCTCGTCTCAGGATCAGGAACTACCAGTGTTGCCACAAACGCTCTGCATCCCTGCTGTATCTGTCTCTGTGCCTTAACCGCAGACACAATCAGACGACCCCTTCTGCTTCTAGCACCTCTGATCAAAACATTTGGCAAACCCTCCATCGGAATCAGGATCTTCTTCTCATGGCAAAAGACCCGCACGTCGTACTGTGACAGTCAGTCCATCCCCAGTATGACGTCGAAGTCCTCCATCGGTAACAAGACCAGATCAGCTGGAAAATCATGGTCTCCCGAACAAACTGTGGTGCCGGGGAAAAAGCTCCCCATAGTGCCCACCTCACCCATGGGCGTGCTGACCTCCAAAACATCAGTCAGCAGCACAGGGGTCTGACCCAACTCGCCAGCAAACTTCTCCGAAATGAAGGAGCGAGTGACGCCGCAATCAAACAACACACGCGCTACTAAGCCAGAAACAGAAAGTGTACCTTCCACGACGGTGTTGGAGTCCCTCGCCTCCTCAGCCTGAATAGTGAAGACTCGCTCGGTCTTCCTGCCCTGCCCTGGTGAGACGACTGATCGCCTGCCTCCGCCTCTGCCTACCCCTGGTGGTCCTGGCCTCCTGCTCGGCTCCCATGCCTCTGAGGACAATCACGGATGAAATTTCCCATCTGACCGCAACCCATACACGCTCCAGCCCGATGGGGACACTCCTGTCCTGGATGAAACCTCCCGCAGTAAGTGCACGCTCCTGACTGACGTGCTCCTCCTCCATCAAACCTGGACCTCTTGCACGGGTTTCCCGCTCCACGACCGGCTACACGGCTACCGGTGCTCACTGGCGCCTTCCTCGCCTCCTGAAGACACTCCCTCTGGTCCTGCTCGATGATAGTAGCATGCTTCACCGCATCTGCAAGGGTCCGTGGCATGCTGTTGATCACCCGAGATCAGAGTGGCTGCCTCAGTCCCTTCACGAACTTCCTCGCCCGCTGCTCAGGGGTCACACAAATCTCAGGGCAGTAACGCTCCAACACGTTGAACCTGCTGATGTAGCTCGCGAGAGTCATCTCCTTCTACTCCAGCGACATGAACTCCTCCCGCTTCTGATCCCTGACGTGATGGGGAAAGTACTGCTCATGGAACACCTCTAAGAACTCCTCCCAGCTGACATCCACATGGTCGTCAAACAACACCGTGGATGTGGACCTCCACCAGTTGGCGGCCTCGCCATCGAACACATAGGTGGCCAGCTCCACCATCCTTTCTGGTGCTACTCCAATCGCGCGGAAGATCTTCTCCATCCTGAAGATCCAGTCCTCTGCCACCTCCGGGGCCCTCCTGCCATCGAAACTTGGTGGGTGCTGACGCATGAAACGATTGTGCTCAGCTCCCACCCCACCCTGCGCATTCTGAGCTGCCTGACGTTCAAGAAACTCGCCCAACCTGTCCCAGTTAGCGCCCTCAGTGGCGTCACTGGAACCGCGATCGCGTGGAGAACTCCTCACGCGCCTAGGTGCCATCTGACAGAAGAAACAATCACAACTTCAACCATGAATGCATGACAAAATATAAAATGCATGAGTCATATTACTACAAGGGTGATTTGATAGGGAACCACATAGGTATCGACCGCTCTGATACCAAATTGTAACATCCCGAGACAGCGGAAATTTAAAAATTTATAATCAAGACAATGGAACTCAATAATCAAAGACGGGATTGTTACTTCTCATAAAACAAATAGGGGTGCACCAAATTACATCAGAGTTTGTCAAAATGATACATGATTACAACAAAACAACAAAAGAAGATAAAACGTAATCATGTTGACCTCAGTGGTCCGAGTAGAGGATCCGACTCCAAAATGCGCGTGCCCGCCGATCACCACCCAACTGGACCTAATGTGGTCCTGAAAAATATATGACAACAATGCATGAGTTTCCAGAAGGAAACTCCGTATGCCAACTCACCTATATCCATGCATTACGCAAATGAACCTATCGTACTATTAGCATGTCATGGCATCAACAGAAAGGAAAACGGTTCCCCGAAGGGTAAAATAGGACATTAGTCCGACAATCAACATCGGGTCTCCCGAGGAGACCTACTGCAGACACTTGCAATCTTACAGCACGCGACATCGCACCCCCCACACGCGGCTACACTACTCAAGGGTTTGGCAGGGAGCCTCTGTCACGCCTGAGGGCCGATAAAATACAGATCTGCAAATCTCTGTGGTCGGAGCCACTAGAGACCAACGGGGCCATTGCCCGGAAGGTATAACAACATCATCTCGATAGGTACCCAGTCGAGGAATAAACATAGCCGGGACAACCTCGGCCCAACAATCATCATCGCCGGCAAAACCTTGGCGGCATCACCGGCACATCATCGGTGGTCCATCACAAGCGTCCGGCACAGCATCAGACAAGTCCAGACCAAAGTCTGCCAGGTCATCAGGCTCCACGAGCCGCAAACACCAACTGCACCGCTATAAAAGCAGGGCAGCGACCTCCGTAGCCCGTAGGCCGGTAGTCACCTCACCCAACGTCTGTTGCGTGCCCGCACAAACATCAAACATTGGGATCCGCAATCCCTCAGGCCTTCTATACTACAAAGTGTCTAATCAATCAATCATCTTAGTCACGGTCCATACATGGAGGTGACGCGTCCCGAACACCCACACTATTCCACACGGCGGTCCCTGGGCAGGCACGCGGAACGCGCCCACCGTCACATCCCGGCTCACGTACAAGGCGAGGACACGGGTTTCCGTGGACAAAGTTGACATCCAAAAAGGAACCAGGAATTATGTCCTGGGCTCAAACGGTCGACCGGAAGAGGTGATTCGGTCGACCGGTTCTAGAAAGGAATCGGTCGACCGTACGCCTAACACGGTCTACCGCTGCGCTCAAAACATAATCCCCAACGGTCGAACAAAGGTCTAAAACCGGTCGACCGAACGAGGTCAAAATCTGGAGTCTGGTCAACATCAAAATCAACACTATCGGTCGACCGACTCAGGGTTATCGGTCGACCGAAAACTAACAGGGTCCACCTATTATTCTACGTCGTAAAACGGTCGAACGCAAACATACAACGGTCGAACAAAAATCATGCATAGAAAATTAGTACACTTAAGTTCCATTCGAACGACCCCAAGGAACCGGTCGACCGAAACACAACGGGAAGTCCCAACTCACCAGCAATATGCACTACCGGTCGACCACCACAAGGCATCGTTCGACCGGTGAAGGTTAAAGTCGGGAAAATAGTGCTAAATCGGTCGACCGTTGGTCGCCTTCAACCTCGTGCCAGCCAAGGTTTTACGAAGAAACACGCCGCCGGAGAGGTCTCTGACCTCTCCTGGCCGACTGTTGATCGTTTTAAATTAAACCGCAAGTGCACGGCCCTGATAAAGCGGTGGCAAGTACGGGTCGTCCTCAGGGAGATGAGTAGCCTCTTGCTTGAACGAAATCAAGTGGGAAAAATAGGGGGAGAAAGATGTTTATGCTACTCTACTCTATACTACGCTAAGAAGTAGGAAATGCGAAAGGAAGAACCAAACAATGAAATAATAACTAAGCTAAGAACAAAGGAAGAATGCTGGAATACAGAAATGGGAAAACCCCTAAGGGGTGGAGTGAGTGCACACATGCAAAGAGGTGGGTGTAGAATACATTCTTTAAGCACATGAAGGTGGTGTTTATCAAGCATAGGAAGTGTCTAAATATTATGGCAAAACCTATCAATCTATTCACCAACATAGTTGATTAACATTTACATATGCAAGTTATTTATTTCAGAACCTAAACAAGCATGAGAGGTGTCTAATCATTTTGGCAAAACTCATCAAGTTATAAATTCTATCCTAAACAAGCAAGCATACATTCATGTTTTATCAACACATCAAAAATAAAGCATTCATCTCATTCTCTAATGCATGTATGTACATATACTCCACCCCCCAAAGGGGATGGAACTACTCACTAAACATTACACTAATTATTAAACTAACCAAAGAAAGCATATTAAAACTAAGCTAGAAATAAAAGACGATTAAACTAAAACATGCACAAACTATAAAAGAAGCATAAACAAACAATGAAAGAAACACAAAACTTTTGTTGATAAAATGACTCACATTAAAAGTAGCATCCTCCTACTTTAGTGTGTGCTTCAAGGCCTCACTTCCACTAGGAAGAATAGCCACTTAAAATATGGAGTGATTACACTAGAAGGTGAAGAGTTCTATTTATAGGCATGGAAAAAGCTAATCCGGCACAATCCCCCGATGTGGGACTAAACCAACACCAAAAATAGCCTCAACGAACATTAATACAAGTCCAGGACAAATCTTGGCGGATCTGGACTAATCCCGACCGCCAATTGGCAGTCCAAACTGTCCGGATCCAGTTGAGTTTTATTCTGGGCTTTTTCTTTGTGCTTTTGGTGGTCTTTGAGGCATCTACTTCGTTTGTTGGAGCTCCGACCCGAATCCAATTGCTAAAATGCTCCCCATGATGGTGTGAAGTATTCAGTTTTGCTCTTAGGTCCCTCTGTCTTCCGTTCAGGTCCTTCTCCCTTGCATCTTGGTCCCCAGATCACACAATCCAGTCCTTTTTCCCAGCTTTTGGGTCCTTTTATGTTTCATCTCTTCAAACCTATTTATTCCTGAAAACTAAACATAAAACTCGTGACATAGCATTGTTTAGGTGAAAGATAATGGATATAATATACAAATATGAGCATGAAATGATGTCAATCAAATACCCCCACACCTAACTTTTGCTAGTCCCGAGCAAAACAAAGAAAGAGAAAAGCATGCGAAAAACAAGAAATCCTAACTCACTTTCGTAGGAATCACGGTTGCACTTAGCACGTGCAACAAGCCGTTAAACCTCCCTGTTGCCAAGGAGGAGGAGTGTTGTCTCCTGAGGGTTTTCAGCGGATATACCCACAAAATCCGAACAAGATGCATTAATCAATCTAGCTACACGACTCGTTGGACTTATTTTGTCGATCATGGCACGCGGTAATACTACGGGTCGACTCTATATGTGTAATCGGTCCACACACCTAGCCTAATGAGTTATTCGTGAGAGTTAGTCAAGGACTTAAGTGAAAGACATGGGCAACCTTAACTTCTGAATGTGATACAATGTGTAAAGTCCATTTTGGTTCTTATTTGACTCTTTTTTTTCTTTTTTTTCCTTTTTCTTTTTTTTTTCTTTTTCTTTGGAGCATTTTATTGGTTGGTGTTTGATTCTCCCAGGGTCAGGTTTCGTGCATCATTGCCTATGAGGACTTACACTATCACGTACACCATCCCCCAAATCTCCACATAGGGCGATCCCTACCACCCGTGTAACGGGAGTTCGGTCGGCGCATCCCAAGTCAGATGACTCGAAAGCACCAGGCACAAAGTCCCCTCAGACCTACTTTCCCGAGTGATAGGAGCCGTGCGAGAAGAGAGAACACCACTTATTTATCTATATGGGAAACAAAACCCCTACACTTAAGTTTCACAAAAAGAGATTAAGGACCCTCAACAACGACAAACTTCCTTATACTCACAAACACGAATTATTTGACTCACTAGGTTCAGGGTGGACTTCTTTAAATGTTTGAGTACTGAAACCCTATGATTACACGCCCCCCAAGGGAAAATCGGGTTGCTGAAGGGAATGTGTTCTAAAAGTTTTACTTTTAAATGTCAATTATTATGAATTGAATGAGAAATCAGTGTGTTCCTTGTTTATGTTATTCGTCTTTTAGAAGTGTCAAGGAAGATGCTCTTGGTCCTTAACCGTAGAGCTCTAAAAGATATTGGTTTACATAAAACAAAAGATATTCGCAATCATGGTAATTAACATGGAACATTAATTACCGAGTTAAGATTGTCGTGTTGGTCATAGATCATTGTAGCTCTACAAGTGAGTGACAACACGGGTATGCAAAAGAGGAAAATATTACTTTTGTATACTGAATAGACCTAATAAGTAAAATATTATAGAAATGTGTTTCTGTGTCATTAATATTTTACTATGTCCTTGGTCCTTTGATATGAGACTTATATCCGATCACTTAAGAAATACTTGATTAGGCTAGTGTCTTGAGCTATCGATAAGTGTAGTGTAAAGACATTGGTTGGTTAAGTATGACTTTTGGTGGAGAAGATACTTAGTCAAAAGATTATCATTGCCCCTCTTAATTGAGTAATGATATTAATGGGCCCCTTGATAAAGCAAAGTTATAATGTGCACAATGTGATTTGAGTTAAGTCACATATTTATAACTAGCTTAAAGAGATCAAGAAATGAATACTAATACAAAGATGACACAATACTACTTTGTGTGTATTCTTAATATCATGAGGCAAGGGACGGACACAAGTGGTGCACTCCATCACTAATTGGATCGGGTTTTGGTTCGAGCTGAATTAAGACATCTAGCTAATTGGGAACTATAATGTGTAGCTAGATACCGCTTATAGTTTGTGATGTTAAGCTATTAATATCACTGCCAATTTAGCTTAGATCCTCCCATAGGTCACACCATAAAACTGGGAAACAAGAAGGTGATTTTATGTTCATATGATGTATCGAGTTTCGTATACATGTGGTGAATGGATAAAATCATTATGTCATGAAAATGACATATTTAGAATCATGAATTTATATATGAGATGTAAATATTGAAGGGAATGTGTTCTGAAAGTTTTACTTTTAAATGTCAATTATTATGAATTGAATGAGAAATCATTTTGTTCCTTGTTTATGTTATTCATCTTTTAGAAGTGTTAAGGAAGAGGCCCTTGGTCCTTAACCGTAGAGCTCTAAAAGATATTGGTTTACATAAAACAAAAGATATTCGCAATCATGGTAATTAACATGGAACATTAATTACCGAGTTAAGATTGTCGTGTTGGTCATAGATCATTGTAGCTCTACAAGTGAGTGACAACACGGGTATGCAAAAGAGGAAAATATTACTTTTGTATACTGAATAGACCTAATAAGTAAAATATTATAGAAATGTGTTTCTGTGTCATTAATATTTTACTGTGTCTTTGGTCCTTTGATATGAGACTTATATCTAATCACTTAAGGAATACTTAATTAGATCAGTGTCTTGAACTATCGATCAGTGTAGTGTAAAGGCATTGGTTGGTTAAGTACAACTTTTGTTGGAGAAGATAGTTAGTCAAAAGATTATCATTGCCCCTCTTAATTGAGTGATGATATTAGTGGGCCCCTTGATAAAGCAAAGTTATAATGTGCACAATGTGATTTGAGTTAAGTCACATATTTATAACTAGCTTAAAGAGATCAAGAAATGAATACTAATACAAAGATGACACAATACTACTTTGTGTGTATTCTTAATATCATGAGGCAAGGGACAGACACAAGTGGTGCACTCCATCACTAAATGGATCAGGTTTTGGTTCGAGTGGAATTAAGACATCTAACTAATTGGGAGGTATAATGTGTAGCTACATACCGCTTATAGCTTGTGATATTAAGCTCTTAATATGACACATGTGTAAAATATGACACATGTGGTGAACATGTGGTGAAATATTAAGCTCTTAAGCGCTTATAGAAAATATGACACATGTGGTGAACAAGTAAAATCAATTATGTTATATATAACATAATTAGAATCATGATAAATTCATATGAGATGCATATATTATGGGGTGCAATAATTTATTGTTGCATAGGATAATATATTGCATAAGTTGTGAATTTGCTAAAACCCCTCAAGTTCAAATTTTGTTGGAAATAAATCCAAAATTTGAAAAAGGCAAAATCGGGTAAAAGTTCGGTAATCCATTGAGGTTCAGTCGACCGAAGGATCTGTGTATCGGTCAACCGAACATGGAACGGATAGTCATATTTGATTGACCGAACTTGACCAAAGTGCCTGGAACTTTGGTACGGTGTACCGAACCAAAATCGGTCGACCGAACAATGTTAAGTTCCGATATTTTCGGTTAACCGAATGGCACTCGGTCTTAGACGAGAATTCGTCCGATCGGTTAAGGAGAATTTTTCCCTCTAAGAATCGGTCATCCGTCTAGTACTCGGTCAACCAATCGTGACATATTCGGTTAACCGAATGGGTCTCGGTCAACCGAACAGCGATTGATTTTCTGCCTTTGATTGTTAAGAGATTAATTTGATTGATGGTTGGATTAGCTCCAAACTTGGTCAAACGTTTTGTGGGTGCATGTAATACATTAAAGAATTAATTTATGAGAGAAAATGTAAAGAAAACGTGGCTAAAGAATAGCCATGATTAAGAGTAAGATTGGAACCTATAAATAGGTCCTTATTCTCCCTAATTGGGTTACACAATTCAATAATTATTTTCTCTCTTAATTCACCACAAAAACCCACGAAAATTCTTTTAGTTTTCTAAGTCTTTGGAAGGAGAAATCTCAGAGGCTAAGGAAGGGGTTTGTAGCTAGATTCTAAGCTTGTTTGGAGATCGATTGGCTAGCTCCTTTCTCTCCAACCTTGTTTAGGGTTTCGGTGAACACTCGGAGGCATCCGGCGCAACGAGAAGCGAAGATTGGCTTCCTCAACGTCTCTAAAACGTCAAGAAGTTTTTGAGAACTTCTAGGTATGAATTTCGGAGTCCCTTTGTGTTTGTTTTAATAAGTTTTTGAAACTAGTTGTTAAAACAAACTGATGCATGCATAAATAAATCGAAGAAAATTGTAATAAATCCTTATTATACATGAAAATTCGAAAAATATATATGTATAATTAAACATGAAATCGTACAGTGGTATCAGAGCTTAGGGTTCAATTTTCTTATGATTTATGGCTGTAAACGAATTTAGTTTGTCATCTAGGATTTAAACAATTCGGTTTTACCGGTTTTTCGGTGTATGGATGTTTTGTTGATATAATTCTCCATAATAATTCGTCTGAATGTTTTAAGAGTTTTAAAACATGCCATGTGATTATTGGAATTTGGATTAAGACATTAGTCCAACTTACAATAATTTCGTTTTATTTAAAAACAATTATTTTGTAAGAGAATCAACAAAACCGAAAAACTACAGTTCATCTTGGATGGACGGCGGTTCAAAAATAGTTTTGAACTATGGATGAATGAAAAATGTTTTTAATGGATTTCAAAATGTTTTTCAAAGAATTGTTGAGAATTCTGGATGATTGATAAATTAGATTCTGTAGTTTATAGCAATTGCGTGCATGGATGCTTGAGTTGCTTTGCAGGATTGTGAGTTTATATGTTCCAAATCAGACACTACAAATGTATGTAATTATTATTATACAGGGGCTTATGTATGTAAAAGCCAAAATTCTCTCTATTTCCGTCTTTTAGATAGTTGCATTTGCATATGAGAAGTTTTACATAGGACTTGCACTAGTCGGTTTTATCGAATGTGAGGAGCATGTTTATTTTCTGTAAAATCTACATCTCCGGTGCAAGAGGAAGTCGCCGCTGTAGCGCATCGATCGAGGATCGAAGATCAGGGATCGAGGATCGAGGATCGAAGGGAACATATAAACTCACACGATGTGGATTGTGTGAATGTTTAATTTCTGTTTTTATCTTGATATGCATGTGATGAATGTGTTGAATGTTAGGATGTGTATGATTAATAATATGCATGATAACCTAAAATTCTAAATCACATGTTAAATTGTCCAACAAAAATTAAGAATAAATTTCCTTCTTATTTCATCCACTAGCAGTCATTGATCGAGGGATACTCTGCTCGCCCTTAGCGGGAGATATCTCCCTCTATCTTTGGGAATAGTGGGAGATATAAAGGTTGTCTGTTGTTGTGCCACAATTAAATATATGAGGTGTGTTTCACCCTAGTGAACCCCAAGTATGTTTAGTTGTGAATACAATAGATAAACGTATCTCGTATCAAATGAAAATAAGTTTTCTTAACATTACCTAGAGCCCTCGCTCGGTTTTGGGAAAAAGTTTTTCTTACGAGGATAGGTCGTATTCCCTCATAATTAAAACGACAAGAGTCACAAGAGTTTGAAGACGCTAAATGTTGCTAAAATTCAAAAAGGTTGTGATTAGAAAATGTTTTCTTACCTTGATATTGTAATGTATTCGATAGCCCTTAGCTAGTCTATATTACAATTGATGGGATCTTGGATTGTTGCATTTATGGGCAAAACTTTTATTTGCAACATTTACATTTATATATTCGATATATGTATGCTTGTGTATTAAAACATAAAATTGGCATTAAAACCTGTATAATTTATTTTGTAGAAATGTCTAATATCCAACCAATTGTGCGATCTATGATCGAAAAGAATCCTTTGCAAAATGATGGCTCAAACTTCATGAAATGGCAACTCAATCTTAACATCGTGTTGAGGTTTGAAAAACTATCTCATATTTTGGATGGTGAAATCCCAAAATTGAATGAGAAGACAACCGATAATGAGAAGGAGGCGATAGCCAAGTGGGAAGACCAAGAGAACCAAGTTCACGGTCTAATGTTGGCATCCATGGGTGACTCGCTTCAAGCGAAATACTTGGATTCAAAACCCAAGAAGACCATGGAGGCTTTAACAAAGATGTTCATGGATAGTGCCCGAAAGGAGCGCTATAAGACCACCATCGCACTCACAAGGTGCCATATGGCGGAGGGAACATCGGTATCTATGCATTTTCTCACGATGCAAGGATACCTTGAGAAATTGTCGAAGCTCTCTTCTCCAATGCCCGAGGACATTGCCGAAGATCTGATTCTTGGCTCTCTAGCCCCGTCCTTCAAGGACTTTGTGATGCATGATGTGAATTAAATTTATACCGCAAGTGCACGGCGTCAATGGAGACGTGGCAAATACGGGTCGAACACAATGAGGGAGAGATTTTGTTATTAGTGTGATTTCGATTGGGGGAAAGAAGGAGAGAAGAAATAATTGGGTTTTGAGATTTTTGGATTTTAATTATCTAAAGCAAGAAACAAGAACAATTAAAACTATAACAAGAACAAAGAAGTTAATTCCGTTGGGTGGAGGTTTAGATTTAAGGTTTAGATTAGAGAATTCAGAAACTTATAATAAATCATATTAGTTATAAAGCATTACATGATAAATGATTTAACATAAACTCAAGTAATCAAAATATACTAACACGAAATTAAAATAATAACATTCATTCATCTTCTCTTCACCCTAAATCCGTCACCTCCACCCTTTGGAAGGAGTTAGAAACTCATAGCGGGAGGAAGAAGGGGTCCTTGAGACATTACAAAAGAAAACTAAAAGTAAGAAATAAAAGACAGAATTTTATTACTGAAAAGAAGAATACAAAACTAAGATTAAGAATAAAAATTACAACCAAAGACTAAGGACTAAGGACACTTCTAACATCGTTCTCGGGTCTATTTATAGTTGCTACAAGGGATCTAGGTATAATATTAGAAAGTACACGTGTCCAGACACGACTGGACAAAATTGGAGCACACAGATCGCTGAGGGGGCGGCGTTTCCGCCGCACAATGTAAGTGATATGCGGCGATTTCGCCGCACAATCTTCTCTGATTTAATCCGGATTTTTGCTGGTAGTTTATGCTATGATTTAATCCTCCTTTGCGCGTCTGGATTGATTCTTTCCATTCTTTTGAGCTCCGGATTAATTCCTTTATGTATTTGGAGATTTACATTGATTTTTCTTTAGGTTTTCTCCATAATAACTCGTGAATTGCATTTAGGTCCTTGACTTTTTTTGCAATTAAGTCCCCGGCTACTTTTGTGCTTAAGTCCTTGTTCTTTTTGTAATTAGGATTTGAATGCTTTTATGCTTGGATCCATTTCCAGTCGTAACCCGATAATCTTGAGCTTAGTCATTATGATAGAAATGAGTCTTTTGCACGCGTTTATGCTTGGGATGTGGGTAAATTGCATTCAGGTCCCTGTATTCTGTAAATAAGACTAAACACATACCTTAGTAGCATTTATTGATGTAAAAGTAATCTAAATGAAAGACATATGATGCAATGTATGCAATGCATCAATGCACTATCATGTGCGTGAAAAAGGGGTGAGTCTTGAAGAGCTTCACAACGCTCTCAAAACGGCTGAAGTTGACATGGGCAAAGGTCAGGACAATCACGTCCTAGCCGTCCATGAGATGAGCAAAAAGATCAACAAAGGTAAAGGCAAATTTACCAAAGATACGTCAATCAAGAGCAAGGGAGTAGGAGGTGCTCATGGGAGTGCCTCAAGGGGGAAATCTTTCAAATCTCCAACTCCCAACGCGGAGTGCTTTCACTGCGGTGAAAAGGGACACATCCGACCGAATTGCCCCAAGTACAAGGAAGACCTTGAAAATGGGATGATTGAACGTAGGCGCCCGAGAAGCGCCATAGGTATGTTTGTTATTGAGATAAATTTAATCACCTCTATCCTTGATTTGGTAATGGTTACCGGATCTTGTGCTCACATAATTTTGATGTGCAGCTATTGAAGGATAGGAAGGAACTCGTGGAGAACGAGATGATATTGAAGATTGGAAATAGTACAACCATCGCTGCGATTGTACAAGATTCTATGGAGCTTCAATAGTCTAGTGATTTAAATTTATGCTTTGAAGAATGTTTGTTATATGCCTTCGATTAGCAAGAACATTTCTGTATCAAGTTTTAGATATGGATAAATTTTAATAAATATTTTAATTCTTGCTTGTCTATATCGAATAATGGAATTTTCTATGCAAATACATTCATATAGAATGATTTCTATTTGCTTGAAATAAATAATAAACAAACTCAAACAAACAATAACAAAAGAGAAACTAAGATAACTCACGTGAATGATACAATCTTGTAGCACTATCGGATTGGTCAAATAAATGACCAAGAGACCTTTCAAGAAGAAAGGAACGAAAACGAATAACTAATTGGATATGATACATTCTAATGTATGTGGTCCGATAAGTACAAGTGCAAGAGACGGTTTAAAGTACTTCATTTTGTTCACGGACAACTATAGTCATTATGACTATATTTGTCTAATGGGAAGCAAAAGTGAATTCTTTGAGAAGTTCAAGGAATTCGAGGATGAAGTAATGAACCGACTCAACAAGAATATCGAGTCTCTATGAACGGTTCGTAGGGGTGAGTGCTTAGGATACCTAATTTGACTCATTCCTAAAGTAGGAACATGATATTGCTCGACATGGTTCGATCAAATGAGTCAATCTAAAATTGCCTCTTTACTTTTTGGATTATGCACTACAAATAATGAAAAACTCAGTAAATAAAGTTCCATCCAAATCCGTGGAGAAAATGTCTTGTGAGCTATTGAGTTGAAAAACACCTAAGCTCGACTTTCTCAAGATTTGGGGTTGTGAGGTATACATCAAGAAATTGATGTCGACCAAGCTTCAACCAAAAGCGGATAAGTGCTTCTATATAGGTTGTCCTCGTATGACAAGAGGATACTACTTTTGATATATCACCTCCAATCGAAAGATTGTAGAGAGAGATATGTTTTTCTGGAATTTCTGGAAAAGAGAGAAAAGTAGTGGGAGTAGAGTTGAGCTTGAGAAAACTCAAGATACTCTACAAGATCATGATGTGAATGTTGCATTCAAGATCATGAAGGCCCAGCCGAGACTCATTTGGTTAGTGGGAGCATGAGTGAGAGATCCTTATAAGAAATTGTGAGAGAATCTCAATCATCCTCACCTGGTGTGCGTTCGAGAGTCGAACATGAACCTATTCCTCAAGAAATTGTGGAAGAAATTCGAGAGACACGAGAAGAACCAAAAGAACTAAGAAGGTCAATGAGGGAAAGGAAGAAACCCAATAAATATGTGGGACTTCATGAGATCATGGTACTAGATACCAAAGATCCCTCAACCTTCCAAGAAGCAATGGTAAGAGAAGACTCCAAACAATGGCTTAAGGTCATGGAATCCGAAATAGAATCCATGTATGATAATTAAGTGTAGAACTTGATGTGCCTTCCTCAAGAGAAAATGCCATTAAGTATAAATGGGCTTTTAGGAGGAATATAGACATGGATAGTAACTTGACAACCTACGAAGCAAGGCTTGTAGCAAAAGTTATACTCAAATTCAAGAAATTGACTTTGATGAAATTTTTGAGAAGTTGTCATATTAAAATCTATTCGGATTATGCTCACTATTACCGCATTTCACAATTGTGGGATATGGAAGATGGATATCGAAATGGCGTTCCTTAAACAGGAACATGGAGGAGGATATGTACATGGTACAACCTCAAGGTTTTGATGATCCAAATAATAGCGAGAAGAAATGCAAGTTTCGAGAATCCATTTGTGGATTGAAACAAGCATCGAGGAGTTGGAACAAACGCTTTGACGAAGAGGTGAAGGAGATTCACTTCATTCAAAGTAGAGGAAAACCTTGTTGATACAAGGAGATTAGTGGGAGTCATGTAGTACTTCTGATCTCATATGTCGATGACATATTGCTCGTGAGCAATCATATACCTTAGCATTAGCAAACGAGAAATTTCATTGAAATCGGCATTTCAATGAAAAGAAAAGGATGAGACTCAACCTATCTTGAGAATCAAGATACATTGAGATACATCCCGTAGACTCATTGGCTTCAGTCAACATGCATACATTGACAAGGTCTTTGAAATGTTCAGGGTGAACAATTCCGATATGGACAATATGCCAATGAGTATGAGTATAGGTGTGCAACTCAAGAAGTCTCAATGTGCTCAATCACACAAAGACTTGGAGTACATGAAGGTATCCCTTATGCTTCGGCAAAAGGAAGGACCATGTACACAATGACTTGCACAAGACTCAATATCTCGTATGCTCTAAACGTGACAAGTGTTCACCAATCCAACGCAAGTCCTAATCGTAGGATTGCGGTCAAGAATATTCTGAAGTACCTTAACCGGACTAAAGATAAGGTTCTTATTTATGGAAGACAAAGGAGAAAATAGCCGAGGGCTGTTTTGATGCAATTCTTATAGGAATTCTAGACAATAAGAGGTTGGAGTGATGATGCGTCATCATTATCGAAGGTGGAGGTATGAGCTAGTGTAGTTAGGAGTAATATCACTACAGCTAACTCAACCACCAACGAAAGACAAAATAAATAAATAGGTGGACACAACAGTGACACAACTGATCCATTCAACAAACCTTCATACCAAGCTAAGAGACAAAATATATTTCGAGTCCATGGATCCGAGGAACCATGTGGATTGGCTTGATAGGTGATTTAGGAAGGTTACCCTAGTTATTAATGTTTTATACATTGAGAATGTATGTGAAAGAAAATTTTGATAACAAGTGGGAGATTGAAGGGAATGTGTTCTGAAAGTTTTACTTTTAAATGTCAATTATTATGAATTGAATGAGAAATCATTTTGTTCCTTGTTTATGTTATTCGTCTTTTAGAAGTGTTAAGGAAGAGGCTCTTGGTCCTTAACCGTAGAACTCTAAAAGATATTGGTTTACATAAAACAAAAGATATTCGCAATCATGGTAATTAACATGGAACATTAATTACCAAGTTAAGATTGTTGTGTTGGTCATAGATCATTGTAGCTCTACAAGTGAGTGACAACACGGGTATGCAAAAGAGGAAAATATTACTTTTGTATACTGAATAGACCTAATAAGTAAAATATTATAGAAATGTGTTTCTGTGTCATTAATATTTTATTGTGTCCTTGGTCCTTTGATATGAGACTTATATCCGATCACTTAAGAAATACTTGATTAGGTTAGTGTCTTGAGCTATCGATAAGTGTAGTGTAAAGACATTGGTTGGTTAAGTATGACTTTTGTTGGAGAAGATACTTAGTCAAAAGATTATCATTGCCCCTCTTAATTGAGTAATGATATTAATGGGCCCTTTGATAAAGCAAAGTTATAATGTGCAAAATGTGATTTGAGTTAAGTCACATATTTATAACTAGCTTAAAGAGATCAAGAAATGAATACTAATACAAAGATGACACAATACTACTTTGTGTGTATTCTTAATATCATGAGGCAAGGGACGGACACAAGTGGTGCACTCCATCACTAATTGGATCGGGTTTTGGTTCGAGCTGAATTAAGACATCTAGCTAATTGGGAACTATAATGTGTAGCTAGATACCGCTTATAGTTTGTGATGTTAAGCTATTAATATCACTGCCAATTTAGCTTAGATCCTCCCATAGGTCACACCATAAAACTGGGAAACAAGAAGGTGATTTTATGTTCATATGATGTATCGAGTTTCGTATACATGTGGTGAATGGATAAAATCATTATGTCATGAAAATGACATATTTAGAATCATGAATTTATATATGAGATGTAAATATTGAAGGGAATGTGTTCTGAAAGTTTTACTTTTAAATGTCAATTATTATGAATTGAATGAGAAATCATTTTGTTCCTTGTTTATGTTATTCGTCTTTTAGAAGTGTTAAGGAAGAGGCTCTTGGTCCTTAACCGTAGAGCTCTAAAAGATATTGGTTTACATAAAACAAAAGATATTCGCAATCATGGTAATTAACATGGAACATTAATTACCGAGTTAAGATTGTCGTGTTGGTCATAGATCATTGTAGCTCTACAAGTGAGTGACAACACGGGTATGCAAAAGAGGAAAATATTACTTTTGTATACTGAATAGACCTAATAAGTAAAATATTATAGAAATGTGTTTCTGTGTCATTAATATTTTACTGTGTCTTTGGTCCTTTGATATGAGACTTATATCTAATCACTTAAGGAATACTTAATTAGATCAGTGTCTTGAACTATCGATCAGTGTAGTGTAAAGGCATTGGTTGGTTAAGTACAACTTTTGTTGGAGAAGATAGTTAGTCAAAAGATTATCATTGCCCCTCTTAATTGAGTGATGATATTAGTGGGCCCCTTGATAAAGCAAAGTTATAATGTGCACAATGTGATTTGAGTTAAGTCACATATTTATAACTAGCTTAAAGAGAACAAGAAATGAATACTAATACAAAGATGACACAATACTACTTTGTGTGTATTCTTAATATCATGAGGCAAGGGACAGACACAAGTGGTGCACTCCATCACTAAATGGATCAGGTTTTGGTTCGAGTGGAATTAAGACATCTAACTAATTGGGAGCTATAATGTGTAGCTAGATACCGCTTATAGCTTGTGATATTAAGCTCTTAATATCACTGCCAACTTAGTCTAGATCCTCCCATAGGTCACACCTCAAGAAACCGGGAAACAAGAAGCTGGATTTTTGGTTCATATGATGTGTGAGGTTTCTTATAGAAAATATGACACATGTGGTGAACAAGTAAAATCAATTATGTTATATATAACATAATTAGAATCATGATAAATTCATATGAGATGCATATATTATGGGGTGCAATAATTTATTGTTGCATAGGATAATATATTGCATAAGTTGTGAATTTGCTAAAACCCCTCAAGTTCAAATTTTGTTGGAAATAAATCCAAAATTTGAAAAAGGCAAAATCGGGTAAAAGTTCGGTAATCCATTGAGGTTCAGTCGACCGAAGGATCTGTGTATCGGTCAACCGAACATGGAACGGATAGTCATATTTGATTGACCGAACTTGACCAAAGTGCCTGGAACTTTGGTACGGTGTACCGAACCAAAATCGGTCGACCGAACAATGTTAAGTTCCGATATTTTCGGTTAACCGAATGGCACTCGGTCTTAGACGAGAATTCGTCCGATCGGTTAAGGAGAATTTTTCCCTCTAAGAATCGGTCATCCGTCTAGTACTCGGTCAACCAATCGTGACATATTCGGTTAACCGAATGGGTCTCGGTCAACCGAACAGCGATTGATTTTCTGCCTTTGATTATTAAGAGATTAATTTGATTGATGGTTGGATTAGCTCCAAACTTGGTCAAACGTTTTGTGGGTGCATGTAATACATTAAGGAATTAATTTATGAGAGAAAATGTAAAGAAAACGTGGCTAAAGAATAGCCATGATTAAGAGTAAGATTGGAACCTATAAATAGGTCCTTATTCTCCCTAATTGGGTTACACAATTCAATAATTATTTTCTCTCTTAATTCACCACAAAAACCCACGAAAATTCTCTTAGTTTTCTAAGTCTTTGGAAGGAGAAATCTCAGAGGCTAAGGAAGGGGTTTGTAGCTAGATTGTAAGCTTGTTTGGAGATCGATTGGCTAGCTCCTTTCTCTCCAACCTTGTTTAGGGTTTCGGTGAACACTCGGAGGCATCCGGCGCAACGAGAAGCGAAGATTGGCTTCCTCAACGTCTCTGAAACGTCAAGAAGTTTTTGAGAACTTCTAGGTATGAATTTCGGAGTCCCTTTGTGTTTGTTTTAATAAGTTTTTGAAACTAGTTGTTAAAACAAACCGATGCATGCATAAATAAATCGAAGAAAATTGTAATAGATCATTATTATACATGAAAATTCGAAAAATATATATGTATAATTAAACATGAAATCCTACAAATATATCATGGGGTGTGATTGTTTGATATTACATATGATGATATATTGCATAGGATATATAAATTAGCTATAACCCCAAAGATCGAATTTTGTTGGGAATTAATCCAAAATTCGATAAGGCAAATTAATTAATTAAATTTGCTAAAACCCCAAATACGAATTTTGTTGGGAATTAAACCAAAATTCGATAAAGGCAAATTAATTAAATTTGCTAAAACAAAAAAAACGAATTTTGTTGGGAATTAATCCAAAATTCGATAAATGCAAATTAATTAAGGAATTATTGATCATGGTTTTGACTTGGTCAATTATGATTATATTTGGATGTGGATTAATAAATTTAATATTGGGAATTGTTCTTAAGAGAGAAAAACATGGAAGAATGGGTCAATGCATGGCCCATGATGTGGAAATTAAAGGAGCCTATAAATAGGCCTAATTTCCTTCATTAAAAATAAGTGTATGCAAAATTCTCTCTCTCTCTCTAACCACCCCAATTAATCCATCCGAAATTCCTTAGTTAATTTGAGTTTTTGGAGAGTAAAATCTCAGGAAAGAAAAAGGGGGTTATTAGCTAGATTCTAAACCCGTTTGGAGATTGATTGGCTAGCTTCTTTCTCTCCAACCTTGTTTAAAGTTTGGTGAACACTCGGAGGCAATCAACCGGGCGATTCGAACGGCAACGCGACTCCGGATCTTCAAGAGGTTTTAGAGAACCTCTAGGTATGATTCTCTTTGCAATTGTTTGTTTGTTCTAATGCATGTTAAATAATTAGGACAAACAAATGCATGTCTATATGAAAATCGAAGAAAATATGAATGTTTCGATCCTGTATGTTTATAAAATTTCGAAAAATATATACATATAATAGGGCACGAAATCCAACAGGTGCATCCTAACGACTCGATAAGACCTAAAGCCAGTAAACTAGAAATCCTAATGCATCAAGTTCAAGACAATTTTGGGAGCTTTCTTTTTACTTTGCCTCTCATCGGTTTTGCACATGCTAAACACACGCAAAACGCACAAAACATTTTCTTTCGCAAACACATGAAAATTTTGAAAGAAATGTGAAAATTTTAAAGCACTAGGCAAGCAAAAGAAGACAAGTCACCCAAGGATCATGGCAAGCAGATATATCGATATTAAATGCGGCACACTAACATGACCCTAACAATGCACACAAAAGAAAACAAAATCAAAAGAAAAAGACTTGACTATGTACACACGTAAAACACCCCCCACACCTACTTCATGCATTGTCCTCAATGAATGTGAACAAGATACTACATGTAGATATGCATGAAAAAGGAGAGATCTCACCAACATGAAGTACAAAGGGACGTTCAGGGTCATGTTGATGGACACAAACCCAAATTCCCTCACAACCTGTGAGATGCTGAAGAAGGGAGATAAATACGTGAAGAAATGGGGCCCAAGTACACAAGGGTTGGGGCCCACAACAGTCGATGCTCACTGAAGGAGTCTTTTATTTATTTTTTCTTTTTTTTTCTTTTTTTTGTTGTTGTTTTTTTTACAAGATATATACATCAACCAAGATATTCTCATAATCATTTGGTCAAGGAACATCAAATGAGAACATCAAGTTTTGAGGACCAGAGACTTGCCGAGATGGGCAAACTTCACTGGTACTCTGAGGTGTCATGAGGGGTGAAAGGTCAAAGCTGAAAGGCTCGAACCCCTCATGATATTGGTCGGGTGCGGGCAACAAAGAATGAACTTGTGTTGCCTCACTAGGGTTTAATTGCTCATCGAAGAAAACCCTCCAACCAATAAGCGGGTGCATCGGAATGAGTTCCTCAGGCTCATTCGATAGATGCAGCAGACCTGCATCGCGAAGAATGGGGCTTCTCCCCAAGTCATCCAACAAGGACCTCCCACCATCATTTCGATCATCAAGCATAAGCTTGGTCAAAGGTGGGTCCTTGTTGGAGTCAATATGAAGCTCAAATGGCTCAATGGCCATGGGATCTGAGGTAGAGACACCTTCTGGTATAGGCATATGATGAGGTGTCTCACTCTCACTAGTACTCTCAACTGAATCATGCAACAAACACTCCCTTTGGACATTCATGTTCGAGGCCAGCTCACTCTGTTGCATTGCGAAGACAGGCAATGAGTTTTCGCTGGGCCCACGAACATTCTCAATGGGTTGCATTGGGGTTAGGGGTGTTCGTTGATTTTGTGGTGCTTTCTCCAATTGGCGGATGAGATTTAGAATTAAAGGTTCACCCATGGGTTCCTGTTGCTTACCAGAGTTGAACACATGAAACTCGGTACTCATGTTACCGAATGAGAGCTTCATGAGACCATTTCTACAATTAATCAAGGCATTGGAGGTTGCCAGAAATGGTCTACCCAAAAGCAAAGGTATTTGAGAGTGGGTGTTCGCAACAGGATTGGTATCGAGGACAACAAAATCGACTGGAAATATAAAATCTCCAACTTTGATAAGCACATCCTCGATAATCCCCATGGGAATACAAATGGATCTATCCGCCAATTGGAGGGTGATCTTCGTTGGTTTCAATTCTCCCAAGTTCAACTGTTGATAAACAGAGAATGGGAGGAGGTTGACCGCTGATCCTAAATCAAGCAAAACATTGCTCAATCTAGTGTCCCCTATCGTACACTGAATAGTAGGACACCCAGGGTCCTTGTATTTTGTGTAGGTAGGATTGGACAAAAGTGAGCTGATATTTGCAGCCAAGAATGCTTTCTTAGGAACATTGGTCTTCCTCTTGGTTGTGCAGAGATCCTTCAACACTTTGGCATATTGAGGTATTTGTTGGATGACATCCAACAAGGGGATGTTAACCTTCACTTGCTTAAACACCTCTAATATCTTGTCCATGTTGTCACTCTGCTTTTTGTTTAACCTACTTGGATAGGGAGCTTTTGGCAGGTAGGTTTTCGGTTGTGCCTGAGAAGAAAGCTTTGGTGTATTACCCTCACCCTCAGCATCTTCTTCACCACCATTCCCACTGAGGGGCTGCATAGATGGTGGTTGTTGTGGCAAGGAGATGTGATTGTCAACCTGTTTTCCATTCCTTAAGGTCACAATGGAATTGACATGGTGAACAGGTTCCTCCACATGGTTCACTTGCCTCCCCCGAGGTACCACATTCTCATTTTGCATGTGTTGTTGTTGGTACATACGGGGGTTAGCCTCAGGCTGGCTAGGAAAAGACCATCTCTCTCTTTCATGTACAGACTGAGCCAATTGGCCCATCTGAAGCTCTAGAGATTTGATGGTCTGCTGATTTGAAGTGAGAACTTGACTTGTGGACGACATAAAAATTTTCATAGAGTTCTCAAGTCCACGAGTCAAGTTCTCAAGCGAATTAAACCGGGTTTCGAAGTTGTTAGAATTTGGGAAACCTGGTTGGTTGGTGCTTGGAACTTGGGGTTGCTGATAAGATTGTGCATGCATGGGAGGTTGGTGTGATTGGTAAGGTGGTCTAGAGGAGTTTGAAGGACCACCCGAGGCATTAGTGTGGTTCCATGAAAAATTGGGGTGGTTCCTCCATCCAGCATTATAAGATGATGAGGATGGGTCATTCCTAGCTTTGTCATAGATGGCGTTGACACGCTCCATCTCAGGAGGAATGGACTCACACTCGCTTTCTACATGACCTACCCTACCACATGAATGACAGGGAACTGGACCAGATGTGGACATGTGAGGTGCACCTTGTTGGTTTTGGAGCTCAATCGAATCCATACGGCGCATTAAGGCCGCCATGCGTGCCTCGGTGGCCGTAGTGGTATCGATAGCAAATGCGGTACCCGATCTAGTCGAGTTTGCATTCGCGATCCTCGCTCCTATACTAGATGATGCAGGTGGTTCCCTCACACTCTCCCATTGCATGGTTTTCTCAGCAAGGTCTTCTAGGAAAGCCCATGCCTCCCTTTCATCCTTTCCCAAGAACTCTCCTTGACACATGGACTCAAGGAGCGTTCTTGACGGGATGTGAAGACCCTCGTACACAATCTGACAAAGGCGCCACAACTCAATGCCATGGTGAGGGCATGAGGATAGTAGCTCCTTCAACCTCTCTAGATATGCATGAAATGTCTCGGTCTCAAGTTGATAGAACGAATTGATTTCGTTCCTCAATTTTTGAGTCCGATGATTTGGGAAGTACTTCTTAAGGAAGGCAGATTGAAACTCATCCCAAGTCCTAAAGGCATTCGCCTGGTTGCTATACAACCACTTCTTGGCGTCATCCTTTAGTGCAAAAGGAACGAGCCTAAGATGGATGGAGTCTGTGCTAAGTTGTTGCAGCTTGAACATAGCACAGACCTCCTCAAATTCCCTGAGAAAGATATAGGGGTCATCTTTCCCAGTGAAGCGAGGGAGCATGGAAATGAATTGAGGCTTAACCTCAAAATGGTTCCCATTAGCCTCTGGTAATACGATGCATGAGGGTAGAGCGGTACGGCTCGGGTAGCATCGATCACGAAGACGTATGGGAACGACAACTGGAAGAACAGGTGGAGCAGGCGGGTCCAGCAACTGCTCCTCCTCACGGAAATTAGAAGCCATTGGACCCAAACTACGTGGGACACGAGAGGAGGAAGGTGTCGAGAAATCGATGACCGAAGCCGTATTGACAACGCTCCTCGTCAAACGACCACTCTCGTCTCGTGTCCACGAAAGCATACACAAAGGTGCACGCACACAAACCAAAACCCTTTTTTTCAAACAAAGAATGTACGTAGAAGAGAAGACTGGGGAACACAGGAAAGAAAGAATGACTCAGGAGAGAAAGGAAGAAGTCCTTATGCTACGGCGGATGGGTACAGGTAGAAGCACACAAGCAAACAAGGCTCAAGTAATCCTAAGGTCGCTATAGGTCCTTACAGCTAGACGACGCCTAACTGCGAGGTCACACGGCCTCAACACGCCTCACCTCCCTACAATGAGGACCACAAAGCCCAGCAAGTGATCCAAGATCCGGGGATCTCGTCTCACCTACTATCGACAAAGTGGGCAACGCCGATCAGGTCATGACGGTGGGGACCGGATCACTCTCCTAATGCGTCGGAATTCCTTAAGGCCAATGTCTACTTGATTTTAAAATTAGGCTCTTGATTAGTGTGGTTTTTGGGGCGAAGGAAAGGGTGATGAAATCCCCCACCTTATCTTTTATGGGACAGCCCCTCCTTAGTAGCGTTTTGGAGTCCTAAATCTAGCAATCAACTCTCCAAACAACGCTCAACTCACACTTGTTGCAATGCACTTCCTACTAACTAATGCATGTTCATACGAAATGCATGAATGAGAGTAGAAGGTGCGTACCTCACGCCAGCTCTCAGCAACAGAAAATAAAGCTAAGATAAAAGACAATCTAAATGCCTAAGTCACATACATGATGCATGGCCTAAACAAAAAGAATGCCTAATCTTTTGCTTTGAGTTTTAGGGTCCAAGTTGCTTAAGGGAGGTTTGATTATTGATCTGGGAACAAACTATAAGTCAAAACATGCCAAATTAAGTCCCAGACCACTATATCAGATAAAGTAAACAGACCAAAGAAATAAGAGAGCGAGCTGAACTTACCAGACCACCAATTGGCGGTCTCAGGCCGCTGATTGGCGGTCTACAGTGCCCAGCTTGCTTCAAAACTTCTCAAGATGTTCCTCCTGCTGACTCCAAGTCTCCTGAAACAAAGAAAAACTACAAAACAAAAATTAAATCCACTCGAATCGTCCAAACAAGAGTATGGACTGGCACCTCCCCGGCAACGGCGCCAAAAACTTGTTGATCGTTTTAAATTAAACCGCAAGTGCACGGCCGCGATGAAGCGGTGGCAAGTACGGGTCGTCCTCAGGGAGGTGAGTAGCCTCTTGCTTGAATGAAATCAAGTGGCAAAAATAGGGGGAGAAAGATGTTTATGCTACTCTACTCTATACTACGCTAAGAAGTAGGAAATGCGAAAGGAAGAACCAAACAATGACATAATAACTAAGCTAAGAACAAAGGAAGAATGCTGGAATACAGAAATGGGAAAACCCCTAAGGGGTGGAGTGAGTGCACACATGCAAAGAGGTGGGTGTAGAATACATTCTTTAAGCACATGAAGGTGGTGTTTATCAAGCATAGGAAGTGTCTAAATGTTATGGCAAAACCTATCAATCTATTCACCAACATAGTTGATTAACATTTACATATGCAAGTTATTTATTTCAGAACCTAAACAAGCATGAGAGGTGTCTAATCATTTTGGCAAAACTCATCAAGTTATAAATTCTATCCTAAACAAGCAAGCATACATTCATGTTTTATCAACAAATCAAAAATAAAGCATTCATCTCATTCTCTAATGCATGTATGTACATATACTCCACCCCCAAAGGGGATGGAACTACTCACTAAACATTACACTAATTATTAAACTAAGCAAAGAAAGCATATTAAAACTAAGCTAGAAATAAAAGACGATTAAACTAAAACATGCACAAACTATAAAAGAAGCATAAACAAACAATGAAAGAAACACAAAACTTTTGTTGATAAAATGACTCACATTAAAAGTAGCATCCTCCTACTTTAGTGTGTGCTTCAAGGCCTCACTTATACTAGGAAGAATAGCCACTTAAAATATGGAGTGATTACACTAGGAGGTGAAGAGTTCTATTTATAGGCATGGAAAAAGCAAATCCGGGACAATCCCCCGATGTGGGACTAAACCAACACCAAAAATAGCCTCAACGAACATTAATACAAGTCCAGGACAAATCTTGGCGGATCTGGACTAATCCCGACCGCCAATTGGCGGTCCAAAATGTCTAGATCCAGTTGAGTTTTATTCTGGGCTTTTCTTTGTGCTTTTGGTGGTCTTTGATGCATCTACTTCGTTTGTTGGAGCTCCGACCCGAATCCAATTGCTAAAATACTCCCCATGATGGTGTGAAGTATTCTGTTTTGCTCTTAGGTCCCTCTGTCTTGCGTTCAGGTCCTTCTCCATTGCATCTTGGTCCCCAGATCTCACAATCCAGTCCTTTTTCCCAGCTTTTGGGTCATTTTATGTTTCATCTCTTTAAACCTATTTATTCCTGAAAACTAAACATAAAACTCGTGACATAGCATTGTTTAGGTGAAAGATAATGGATATAAGATACAAATATGAGCATGAAATGATGTCAATCACAGACCAACACCTCCCCCACACTTGGGTGAGCAACCAAAACCACACTAACAAGTCGACATACCTCAAACGTAGACGACGAACCGCCGGACAACGCTCGCGCCTCCGTCCTCCTCACGTGCGAACTCCTCCTCGCGCCGGAGCCTCCGAATCTTCTGCCTCCTCTGGACGTCGGGAAAGAAGAGAAATGAGAGGGTGCAAGTGAGTGAGAGAGAGATAGAGAAATCAAAACACTACTTAAACCCATCAAAACCCTCTCTCCACGCGTGAACAGTAACCGGCCTCCACTCCATCACCCTACACCACCTATCTCCTCCATTCCCATGCATTCTCCTGTTCACGACCCTTCCCCATGCAAAACACCATCCAAACACCTCTTCTAAACATCATTAACCCTAAACAAGGGTTTGGGTTCTAACAAGGAGGATCCATAGAAGAAGTGGAAGTATTTAATGAGTGGAGACCCACGTCGTGTACCCACTCTGATGTATTTGACAGTCCAATGACAAAGTGTGTCGCATAAAAGCCCAAACTGAAATGATATCCGACGACCCCCAAGCCAATAAAGATCCAGTTGAGAGTAGCAGTGACTTAGTTGGCGGGAGGGCAGTACTAGGGCTTACGTCGTTGTAGCCTATTTGGACGGTGTGATAGTGTTAACACCGGAAACCAAATAACCCAGTCACAGTGGTGGTAGTTTAGGAAATCCTCAAACCTCGGGACATATTGAAACGGAAAATCAATCACAAATCCTCCCATCGCAAGTTATGGAAACACCACCCAATGATAATTGTTTTTTATTAAGCTTAAACTGCAAGTGCACGACCGCAATGAAGCAGTAGCAAGTACGGGTCGAATCCACAATGAGTTGTGTCAACTCTGGTTCTTCGGAAATCAAGTGACAAATAAGAGGAAAAGAAGTTTGACTACACTAAACTAGGTTACACTAAACAAGCAACTATTAAACGAGAAAGATAACAACTCAAGATTAACTAAAACTTAACTAAACAACTAACAAAGCGAGATAAAATCCAGTAAGAAAAACCTAAGGGGTGGAGTGTGTGTATACATGTAATAAGGTGGTGAAGAATGCATTCAATATGGTACAAGTATATGTTGTGTTTTTATGCATATAAAAGTGTATAATGGTTGTGACGACCTAAGAATCCAATCACTAACCTAGTTGATTAACATAAGCATACAAAAGTTGGTTATTAAGAACTTAAACGAGCATGGAATGTGTCTAAAAGTTGTGATAAAAATCGATCAAGTTAAGTATTCTAAAACAAGCAAACATACATACATTCACATTCATCACATATTCCATAAGATCTCATTCATTCTCATTCTCCATATATGTATAAACATCATTTCCACCATCAAAGTTGAATGAAACTATTCACTACACATTAAGCTAATAATTATACTTAGAAAAAAAGACATTCTAACTAATCATACTAAGATTAAAAAATTAAGACTAAGTTAAACATGCAAACATTCAAAAGAGACAACATTAAAACAAAACTAGAAAAAAATATTTTATTGAGAACTCACATTACAAGTAGTATTCTATCCAGTTGAGTTTTGTTCCAAAGACTTACTCTAAGTAGAGAAAATTGACACCAAGCAATGGGTTAATAAAAAGAAGAAGAGGGGTTTTATTTATATACATTAAAAAGAAAACTGAGGACAATCTCCCAGGTGGAACTAATGAAACATACTTAAAATGGACAAAAACTACATAACCCACAAGCACACGAAACCAAGTCGGCTCCTGACCAAAATGGATCGCCAATTGTCGGTCATTATTGGTTGGCTTCTTAAACACTTCAATTCTTTCCGTAAAGTGCATCCTAGTTGGTTATTTAAGTCTGGACCCGAATCTAATTGTCAAAATACTCCTTATGATGGTATGAAGTTTCTCGGTTTGCTATTTGGTCCTTTCAGACTTACGTCCAGGTCCTTCCCTTTTGCTGATGGGTCCTTGTGTATGACAGACAGGTCCATTCACTACTGGGAAAATGATTTTCACGTTGATTTTTTTGGCCATATCATGTCGGATTTACTGGTCCAATATACTGACATCATAATTGGGAGACGTAAAGGGAAGAACATACCACGTCGATTATTCAAAAACCGTCGTGATAAGGTAGGCATACCGCGTCAGCTTTTCTGAAAACCGGTGTGATATGGGTAGGCATACCACATCGGTTAAAACTGACATGATATGTTTGCCTTATCACACCAGTTTTTGAATAACTTACTTAGAAAGTCCTGCTCGAACAAAAAAAAAAAATATATATATATATATATATATATATATATATATATATATTCCTTATATTTTATATATATCTTATATCAATTCTTGTATTTACACAACCAACAAATGAATTCCTGAAATATATATTAAATATTAAGCAGCAACATACACTACAAATAACTAAAAAAGAGCTACCACGAATAATAAAGTAAAAATGTAGTTAGAGGTTCAAGTTAATCTTCACCCTGTACAACAATAACTAAAAAACGCTACAACAACCGATTGTATATCAAGTTTACTTCAAAAATTTAGAAGCTCCCAGAATCAAGCTTGTGACTCTTGGTCCAGTTTCCTCCTCAAAAGCTATTCCTAGTTGTTGGCGTATAACATTCTAGCTCCTACATGCATATAATCATAATAACATGATCAAGAAAAACAAAAATGATAAAATTGAGAAAATAATGGTAATAATCCAAGTGAGTAAGCTAACCCAATTGCTGGGGATTGTAATGGTCTCTAGAATACACAAACACAAACACGAGGCATTAAAATGAAACTTTGAACAACGATCCGCATGGAAATCGAAACAGAAAATAACCTTCTTTTAGAGCTTTAGGTCATGAATCCTAGGCGAAGGTCCTGCCACACATCAAAAATAGTAAATTAATACCAAATTGATCTTGGAGGGTACTAATTACTAATTTGGTACCAAATTGAAATCTGAATAATAATAATAATATATTTCTTTTATTTTTAAATGGAAAACGATTATTGGACGCGCGTGTCACGCACGCGTCCGATGTGGAGGCCAATGTGTAGCATCCTTTCCACGTCAATATTTTTTAATCAGGAAGGTTGGGCTCTACATTCTAGGTGATGTTTAATTTCCACATGCATACTACTATTCACTTTCCAAATTAAGGAAGTTGACACACGTATAATTTCCTATTTCCCAATCTATGCATTCCTACTACCCCTATCCAAAAACAGACGTTTTAGTCATCCCTCTCATCTCTTACCCTATTTTCTCTTCCAACCCTATCACGCGCGTGACGATGGAGATTGTTGCACACGTCGATCAACATGAAAACCAAGACGCGTGCAAACACTCTGCGCCTTACGTGGGGATGTATTTCAAAACCTTTGCAGAGACCCGAGAGTGTTGCATCTGCTTCGCGGATATTAATGGATTCAGCATCAAGACCAGACATTCTCATTACAAGGATGGTGTCATCCAGAGAGCTACTTTGACGTGTTCCAAAGAGGGTTGTCCACCCACTAACCAAGGTCATGGTGCAGTCCATCCTCAGTTGTCTACGCGCATCAATTGTCCTGCACGTGTTAGGCTTGCCGGAAACAAGGTTAAGGGTTATGTTCTCACAGAAGTTTGCTTGGAGCCTAATCATGTCATGCTGCACTCGTCTCAGCTGTGTTTTCTTCATGGCAAAAGAGAGATATCTGAAGCAAAGAAACTTCAAATTGCCAAAAACGATGCGTCGGTATTTCAGCTTCCAAAACCATGCAAGTTCTTGTTGCTGAAGTCGGCGGGCACGAGAACCTCACATTCAATGAAAGAGACGTTAGGTGAGCATGAAAAACTCAGGATAATCCTAGACTTAATGTGGACATTCATGGACAGTACAAGATCAGTCCAAGAATTCACGAGTATGTGTCCAGAATCAGTCATCTTCTGGACACAGAATACACGACATGTTGTCCACAATTGGAGTGTTATGGACTCAATCTCGTTTTGTCCAGATTTTGTCTGGAATATATTGGTACTGGACACAGACCAGTCCAGGGATTGCTCATTAATTGGTCTGTCCAGAATTAGTGATATTCTGGACCCACGTTGGACATCTTCTGAAGGTACATGCACTGTCCACAATTGTCTATAATTTTCATAAATTTTCCATTTTTATGAACTCGCCCTGGATTCCTCCTGGACCATATTTAGTCCAGAGTGTGTCCAGGATCTTTCGAATATGGACTCAGGCGAGTTTAGTGTTTGTTCAGAATAAGCTTGATTCCTTGTTTTAATTCTCTCCAGTCCTCCCATCTTGAACCATTTATTGTATTCACAGGAATGTGTAGGCTGAGATTCGTAACATTAAGTTGGGACCAAGGGATGCCCAAGCTCTTCAGAATCATTTCATCAAGATGCAGACTTTGGATCCCAATTTTTTTAACGTTAAGGACATGGACGACGATGGACCTACGAGGAACGTGTTTTGGGCTGACTCTCGTTCTCGTGTTGCATACGATTATTTTGGAGATGCAGTTTGTTTCGACACGACCTATCTAACAAATAAATATAATATGCCTTTGCTCCTTTTGTTGGTGTCAACCATCATTTTGAGTCTGTACTTTTAGGTTGTTCTTTGTTGGTCTGCGAAACAACTGATAATTACATTTGGTAGTTTAGAACTTGGCTAACTTGCAAGGGGGTATGTAATCATTTATTCATTTTCGAAAATTAATAAAGTGTATGTATTTTTACTAATCGTGTAGATTGTTTGTACAGGAACACCACCACCAACCATCATTACCGACCAATGTCATGTCATTACTGTTGCCATCTGAAATGTCTTCCCAAACTCTAGCCAAAGATTCTATATATGACACATCATGAACAAAACACCTTTCAAATTACATCCCACTAACAAAGTTGTTATCTTATCTCGTTCAAAGGAGGTGGTTTACGAGTCCGAGGATGAGGTTGTTTTTTAGAAGAAATTGGATGATTTCATCCAGAAGTTCTCTCTTCACAACAACTCCTGGATACATTCCATTTACAATATTCGTTCATTCAGGGTGCATACATTCGTTGGGGGTGTTTTTTTTGTTGGGATGTCTTCTACCCAGAGGAGTGAAAGCATGAATGCTTTCTTCGACAAGTATCTCAGTTCCAATACCACTTTTAAACAGTTTGTCCAACAGTACGAGTCAGCCCTTTGTCAAAAGTATGATAAGGAGGCTCAAGCCGATTTTGATTATCGTTATCCTCAGCTCATTACCCAATTTCCATTCGAAAAACAATTGTCTCAGTTGTACGTAGTTGGAGTTTTTAAGAGATTTCAACGTCAAATTGGGAGAATTGTGTATTGTGATTGGGGGAGAGCAAAGTTCGGTCCGGACCGAATCAGACTAAATTTTTTCGGTTTGGTCTTCAATCCGAGGGATACCAAAAATTCGGCCTTTTGTCCGGTCCGGTCTGGTCCCAGACCGAATCGAGATTTTGTGAGTAAAATTCAGGTTTTGGACCGAACCAAAGTAGACCGGCCCGAATTTATTCGGTCCGGCCTTCCCAAAAATTTGGTCTTCGGTCTCGTTCGGTCCGGTCCCGGACCAAAGCCTTCCCCTGATTGTCACATTATGGATGGTGAGAATCGGAACGAGGTATTGTATATCTTTGGCAGAGATATCACATTTTGTTGTGAAAATCGAAACGAGATATTGTATATCTTCGGCAAGGGTGGGTGGCTATCCAAGTTGAACACTCGGAGGATCCTAGGGAGAAGAGGTTTGAAGTGCAATACAACCCGCACGATATATTATTTTGTTGTAGTTATCGGTTGTTTGAACACGAAGATATATTATGTTGTCACACTTTATCAATTTTCAGTCGTTTCAACATTGCTACTATCCCTAAAACTTACATTCTTTGTCACTGGAGAAATGATGCCAGACGTAACTATGACCCCCCCCCCCCCCCCCCCACTTGATCAGGCCAACTTGCAGTTGGATGGGAATGCTAAATACAATGACATTGTTGGACATTGTGTTTCGATGGTTGAGGAAGTATTCGTTTCCCATGAAAGATATGAAGTGGTGGTAAAGTATTTGGATTACATTAAATATCAAATCTCTAGGCAGCCACCCCACCCGAACTACTCAACTCATGTTCCTAGTGAACAGACAACTAATGCAACCGTGTTGAACCCTATTCCTGTTAGAAGAGTTGGTAGACCGCCTACCAATCGAAGGCTCTCGTCTGCAGAAGATCATCAAGAAGAACTCAAAAAATAAGGGCATGTGCAAGGCGAAAGCCGATTCATCTAGTGTAATTCCTGGGCCTGGAGATGCAGACTATTCTGATTGGGATTTAAGGGTCTATAAAAATGCAAACAAGTAATTAGAAGTTTAATTTTATTTTTCTGTTCATCCTTATAATATTTATAAAAATATATATGATGTAGGTGTATTCTATGAGAGTATTCTATGTTAGACGTAGCTGTGTAGGAATTAATGTCCAAATTTGTTCAAAAAGTTTGTCTTGTTATATATTTATATATTTTGATAACTATGTATTTTGTAGCCTTTTGCAAGAGTTATGAATGATTTTTTTTCCAGCAACATTATTATGTTTGTAATGTTTCTTTTCAAGAGTTATGAATGAGTTGCCTATTCATGTGTTTATGTGGATGTTGGATGTAAAGGGTGGTGTTGATGTAAAGTGTGGAGATCCTGATCTGATAAATAAAACACAATTTTACATGATCTACTTATCACCCACATCAACACCAACTGCAACAGTACATAATCCAAATCAGTCGAGAATAGTCCAGAAAGAATGTGTCCATAATCAGACCATAAAGAATGTGTCAACAATCAGTCCAGAATTGTATCCAGAGTCAGTCCAAACTCGTGTCCAGAGTCAGTCTAGAATCATTTCCAAAAAAGTACGCGAGTGTTCACATTCGTGTCCAGAATTAGTGCAGAATCAGTCCAAAGTTAAACCAAAATCAGTCCAAAATCGTGTTCAGAGTTAGTCCAAAATCAATCCATAAAAATGTGTCTAGAATATGTCCACAATGAGTCCACAAAGAATGGACAGAATCAGTCCAGAAATGTGTCCAAAATCAGTCCAAAGTTAGTCCAAAATCAGTCTAGAATCGTGTCCAGAGTCAGTCCATAATATGTCCATAATGTGTCCAGAATCAGTCCATAAAGAATGTGTCAATAATCAGTCCATAAAGAATGTGTCCAGAATCAGTCCGTAATGTTTCTATTGTGGACACGATTCCAGACACATTATGGACTGATTCTTGACACAATTATGGACTGATTCTAAACACATTATGGAATGATTCTGGACACTATTCTGGACATGATTCTGGACTAATTGTGGACACGATTCTGGACTGACTCTGGACACAATTTTGGACTAACTGTGGACTGATTCTTGACACATTATGGACTAATTCTGGACACCCTATGTGATATGTTCTGGACAAACTCATTCTGGACACCTTCTTCTAGATTTGGTGTGAATTAATTCACGCGTTCGTCCAGCATTAGTCCGGAAATGTACTCATGGTCCAGATTGTCTGGACTTATGTCCGAATTTAGTTAGTTCATGAATTTGTCTAGTATTTGTCCAGAAAGGTTCCAGGACTGTGAAGCGACAGTTCTTTTTTCATCTGATTATCTTTTTGGAATGTGAACCGTCATTTCACTTTTGGGAATTAGAAGCAAGCATTTTTGGGCAACACAATTACATTGGGAATTGGAAACAAATATGCTTACTTTATTGAGCCCACGATTACAAATCTACTCCATTTCAACCGAAACCACACAATTTCAATTAAATTTCAACCAAAATATCCAACTCAATGTAAACTGAAACAACACCAACCCAACTTTAATTAAACCAAAATCACACCTTTCAAACCCAAATTAGCAATAATAAAAATCACAATCCACCTCCAAAATCAAACCTTCACACGACCAAACCAAATCACAAAAACTCAAATCCAAATCTACACCGTAACCAAACATCCAACACCAAAACCCTCCGAAATCAAAAATTACAAACAAATACAACACAAACTCAATCCAGAATTAAGTTAAAGCAAACACGCAACATCAAAACACAAACTCCTCCGGTAGGGGTCTGGATCGAGTAGGTCGGTGGTCCGGAGATAATCAGGGTTGGTCACCTATTCGTGCTGGTGTGGGGTCGGTTGATCGGGGTATGTTGGTCGAGGGTTGGAGTGGGGTCTGGACAACGTTGGGGTTGGACGGGGTGGGGTTTGGACGTCTCGGGGACGATAGGGGTATGGATCGAGGAGGTCGAGGGTTCGATGATGATTGTGGTTGGTCGCCTGGTCGTGCTACTGTGGGGTCGGTTGTTCGAGGGCGGCATGGGTAGGTGGGATTTGAGGTAGTGTGGCTGGGTGGGGAGAGGAGGTTGCGACAGAATTTGGGGGTCTAGATTGGGGGTTTAGAGCATTCCTTAACGCGGGAAATGTTAAGGTCGTGAGCAGGTCGGTCACATATGACCGAGATTTTTTTTTGTTAACGGTGAATTTTTACGGTCGTGGATGACCGGGTCGACGACCCGGTCATGCATTATTTTATTATTTTTCGATTTTTTATTTTATTTTGTTTTTTGTTTTGATTTTTTTAATTTTTTGTTTGAGTTTTTTTTAAATTTTTTTTTTGAAAATACGTTTTATAATTGTTTTGATTTTTTAGAAAAAAATTTAATTTCTTTTAAATTTTTACGAGGATGGACCCCGAAATGATGTGGAGGAGTGAGGTAAGTTGTTGTGGGTTGTGTTGGGTTGTGGTTAAGAGGTGAATAGTGTAGGAAAGAGAAGAAGGTGGGTTGAGGAAAGAGAAAGCTGATGTGGAAGAGAGAGCTGATTTTGAAGAGAGAGATGGTTGATGACCGGGTCGTCCAGGTCATGGTTAGTGATGGTCTTAGAGTTGGGGTGTTTTCACTGTTTTGTTAGATTCAGGCGATCAGTAAAGCAACATAAGAAATATTCGGACCTCTCACATCTGGTTTATAAATCCGACGTGTTAATTTAACTTACCACGTGGGAAACAAGGAAAACACGTCTGTTTGTTGGCAAAATGACGTGAAAACACGACTATCTCACGTCAGTTTCTAAAACCTAACGTGAGAAGTTCCTTAAGACGTCGGTTTGTTGGAAATCAACGTGATATTAGTATTTCACATTGATTTTGCTAAAACCGAGGTGACAATGTCCTTTCAAGACCTTTCAAGTTGGTTTTTTAAAATCCGACGTGAAATGTCGACATTATAGCTTTTTTTCAGCAGTGATTTTGCTTCATTTAAGTCTTTTCTTCTTACGTTTCAGTCATTTTCCTCTTCCCTTCTTTTCTTTATTACCTAACACCTGAAATATAACAACAAACAATCGAGTAACATAAAATTGGGGTAAAATAAAGGATATATAGCATAAATACGATGTATGATATGCTATTAATCAATGATGCCCATGTGTTGCTTGTCATATAGTAATATTCCCTTGAATGAGTTGATGGGCCCAAGTAGTGATGCACAGGGAAACTGAACTAAAGAGTGGTTCGGTAGGGGTTCAGGTCGGGTTGGTAAATCTGAAAACTGATTTTCTCAGGTGGAGTTCGGGTTGAACGTTGACCCACCCCAACCCAAACTCGAAGAATTTTTTAATAAATTAATCGTAGAATAATTTGGGTCGTCTCGTAAAGGCCTCCGTTTAACCCTAAACAAAACCCGATGCCCCTAAATCCCCCCCCCCCCCCAAACTTGTTCCAGTGGCTCATTTGTTTCCCGATCGGGATTCGTCCCTCCAGCAGCGTCTTCTTCTGGTCCTACGCCTTCTACCTCTCCTGTTTTCTCAACATCATTCGCACCTTCTTACAGATCACGAGAACTCGTTCCAAAAAAATTCCCTTCTCTCGCCTTTTCAACCACTCCACTCTCGTATTCATGTCCTTCCTCTGGCTGGAGTTCTCGCAGTGCTTTCAGGTTCTCGTGATATTGTCAACCACGTTGGTGTACGTTGTGGTATACAGGTACCGATTCTGGATTGGTGTAGGACTCCCTCCGACGTGTTTTCCGGTGGAGCTGAATTACCAGCTGATTCTATTAGGATGTCATTTGGTTTTCCACCTTGAGGTGCTTCTACTACATTACTTCAAATGAGAGTGCAATGGAATGGGGGCTTGCCTATTTAAGTTTGTGCTTAATGCCATTCTTCTGCTTTTGTTCCTCAATTGCTATCTCAACACTCTAAACAAGAATAATAACAAAAAGGAGTGATGAGGTGCTTGAAGTTGAAGATGACTCAAATTCTCTTTTCCTGAACCACCACCATCCGCAGCAGAAGAAGAAATATTAGATTCAAGTTTCTGTATGGTAGGAAGGGCAATCAGTTGTTGGTGAGTTGATCATCTTATGGTAATTAACTAATTACGTGCGTTTTTATGCCGATTCAATGGTTTATCATGCATACAATTTGATTATGGAAAGTTGTAGAAATTTGATTATGGATAATTCATAATGCATACTTTGGTTTGGTTTTTAGTATTTTTTGATTATAGAAACCTGTAGAAAGTTGAATGGGCATACAATTTTGTGACTAAATTTAGGTTCAACCCAACCCAACCCAAAATTTTCTGGTCAAGTTGGGTTGAACCTGAATCGGTTTGGTTTTGATTTTTTCCAAACTTAAAATTTTCAAGTTGGGTCGGATTCTAACCCAAACCCTACTCTACCCATGTGCAACCCTAGGCCCAAGGAATGTGCCAAATCAAAATGTAGTTTTCCACACACTTGTCCGGGTTTTTGGAGAAATAATGATCAGGTTCCTCCAGGTTTTCACTTGAGTTTCTTCATTTGCGATCTAGTACTTGTGCATTACAAATAGGTCCAGAAGTCTTTGAATTTAATCTATTCTTATTACATAGATGTATTTTTGCTCTATTTCTCTTCTTTATTATCTAACATCTGAAACACTACAAACAATAACTCGAGTAGCACAATATTGGAATAAAATAAATATTATATAACATAAATATAATGCATGATATGCTACTGATCACTCATGACATGCAAAATATGAAATCCATAATGACCAAATTCAACTACGCATCCACATGAATTAAAATTTAACATTATCATTTAAACATAAAAGATATTAATTAAGATAAGACCAACAAGAACACATGCTCTAACTTGTATTTAGATTATTTTCTCTTCTTGATTGCTTAAAATGTGAAACACTTCAAACAAACACTCGAGAATACTAAAATTTGAATAAAATAAATGATATATACACTACAACAAAAAGAGCCTTTGCCGACGGACATTTTTTGTCGACAAAGGTCGATGACGGAAATTGTCGGCATTGTTCCGTCGGCTTTTACCACGTCGGGAAGAACAATGCCGACGGAAATTCCATCGGCAATGAATTTTTTGGCACCACTATTTGCTTGGAGACTTTTTTGCGGCAAAAAATCTCCACTATTGTCGTAGGCAATAGTGAATTTTAAAAAAAATTAAAAGAATTTGCAATTAAAATGCATCCAACATTATAGATAACATTCAATATCCAACTTAACATGAAATACAACAATGTAGATTAATTTACATCCACATGTAATATAATTAATAACAAACAATATTATGAATGAACTTAAAAGAGTATATATTTAAATAACAAAGCATTTAGAAAAGTGCAAAATTTACTTGAAATCAAATGTGAAACAAAATTCATTTTATTCAATATGAGGTAGTCTCAAAAGAAAATACACTTGACTTATAACAATTAGACTTTGAGAAATAGACAAGAACATCAATTACAACTACCAAATATTAAACAACAAAAAAAACAATTTATTACCTATTTAACCACACAATTCAGAAGTTGTTAAGACACTTAATATGAAATATCATTTCAGTAAAGGTTGAACCAAGGAGCAGCCAAGAGTTAGACTCCAAAATTCAGCCAAGAATGCAAACAAGATGAAGTCGAACTTAACTCCAAAATGAAGCCAAGAACTTTGTCTCCAAAATTCAGCAAATGCAGCCAAGTATAGTTCAGAATTCAGCAAATGTTCGAGCACAATTCAGCACCAATGCAACAATAACATGCAGCCCCAATTTCAGCTAAACTTGCAGCACAATGCAGCAATTAAAAACAACCCCAAGTGTAGCACGAATGCAGCACAATTTCAGAGTGAAATTCAGCACAAATGCAGCACAAGTTTAAGCACGAAATCAGCTCAGAATGCAGCACAAAATTCAGCTACGTTGCAGCTTAAAATTCAGCACAAAATGCAGCAAAAATCAGCACAAAATTCAGCCAATCTCAGCCCCAATTAAGCCCATTTTACAATTCAAATTTCAGCACAACTAAGATCAGAACTCAACCCAAGATTCGGCACAAATTCGGCTCAAATGTGGTGATCAAATTCAGTACAAATGCAGCAAATTCAGCCATGATTTAAGCACAGCTTCACCGAAAAATCGCAGAGGTTTATAGGATTAAAATGCAGCCAATTCAACACTAAAATGCAATCAAAATTTGACACAAAATTCAGCGTAAACGCAGCAGCAAATTAGATGTGAATCGACATAAAAATTCAGCACAAGGGAAGGCACAATAATTCAAGATTAAATCAAGCAAATACCAACTCAAGTGGAGATTATATATTAGCAATTCAAGTCAAAATTAGGCAAATTCAGAAGTGTTATGAATCAAATATAAACTACCAGTGGTAAACCAAAGAAATCCGAACCAACGAAGAAAATCTGATTGAATATAAAAAGAAGTGAAAATGAGAAGAAAGATTACCTGCAAATTGCCTTCATTTCATCTTTCCAACCACATTCAATGAGTATTTCCCTTAAGAGCTCCTTCAGCCTCTTCTTCACTCGAATCCACAGCAAAACATCGATACTAACACAACAAACACTAGAATCCAAAGAAGAACTTCAAGCAAACCAAATCTAACAGAATTCTAAGTTTAAAAAACACAACATTTTCTTTCAAACAACGTATGACTAATAGATAACTATGTTTACTCTTTCAAACAAGTTAATCTACAAATCAAAGTAAAGAAAGAGAAGTGAACAAATATGAGAAGAGGGATGATCCATCATGAGTCCATTTTTGAAAGCACACACAAATAATGGTCCAAGTTGCTTATCATAAACTTATCTAAAGAACAAATAATTATTCAATGAAAACAGAAAATTTCGAAAATGCAATGTAATATCTCATCACTTTGGTACGTCAAAGGCTCAAACAACCATATACTCTTACTTCACAAAACAAAATTTGAGATGTTACTTGAAACAGAGACTCTGGAACCCCATTCCAGCAGCTCTTTGCTTGTGTCATCCTTATGACAAACCGATGCAAGCAATAACCATCTTGTCCTTTGAAGCCTGTGCATACCCAAGAGTGGCACGAACCGATCAACCAATGGATCCATACTGCATCTGGAACTCATTTGTAAAACACAAGAACTACACTCATCACAAACTCATCTTTCAAAAACAATCAATAACAAATATCACTTTCAATTACTAATAGTTCACTCAGGTTCAAATGTTCTGAAAGAGTGTTATACTTCATCTCAACTAACGCCAAATATCACATTACTATTTCTGAAAATTACAAGTAATGGCTAGTTAAAATAAGTCACATTTCTGATATACTTGTGCAATCTACTGCATATTGAATTTTAAATCACCCCTTCAAGCAGAGAAAGAGCACATACTGCCTCCGTTGTAATTCATGTAAGTCTGCGGCTTCACCAGCAACACCAACACTCCCCAGTCGAACCTACAACACAAACTCTGAATATGGTCAAGTATTCCAAAAAATACTCCAAAAATAAAAAATAAAAATCCAAAAATAAAAAAATCCCCAACCTTCACTATTGATTCCGAGCAGAGCCTTGGACTGGACGGTGTAGAGGGTGACTCCTTCGTGTTCGGCGATCTGACCCACAATCAAGAACCTTAAATTGTTGCGATTGTTGTGGTACTTGTTCCCGGGGCTGCCCAAGCCGACGATGAGCCAGGGAGTCTACTCGAGGTTCGCGAGGTCGGCGTGGAGGGGGCGGCGGATATGCGAACGTGGTGGGGAAGGAGACGGTTAGGGTTTGGGAGGGGCTGAAGAGGGGGGAGGAGGAGGAGGAGGAGGAGGAGGTCGACGACCGGGGAGGGTCGGGTGGGGGAGGAGGTGGGGGGAGAAGGAGGCGAATACGGTGGAGGGCTGGAGGTAGAGGAGGTTGGGCGTGGAGGAGGTGACGGTGGTGGAGGGGCTGGGTTTGTGAGAGCGAGGGGGATTGGAAGAGGAGGCGAGGGGGCTTGGAAGTGGAGGTGTGGGGTTGAAATTGGGGTAGGGATTTTGTTGCCCTAACCTTGCAGATGGATTTTCGAGTACACCCGATGACCTTTCCGTTGGCAACAGTTCTGACGGAAATTCCGCCGACCACATTCCGTCGGCAAAAACTATTTTTCTTGTAGCGCAAAGTGTATATTATATATGCAATGTATGATATGCTGCCAATCTATGAGATACCGGTGAAACGCGACACACGAATATTCAAAAGTACATCCACAACTTGGAGCATGGTGATGCTTAATCACTTAGCTTTTTCGAATTAAAACACCGAAAATAAAGAACTTAGCCAAGGATACGCATATAGCATATAGCTTTTGGAAGACGTGGGCTCCATAGGTTGTGATTATTATGTTTTGCATTCTTGTACCCCTCTTAGATTTTTTTTACAAATAAATAAAATCGGAGGAAACTTCCTCCCTTACAACTTGCACACACAAAAAATCAAAAAAATCTCCAAGATTTTTTGTTAAATCGGGAAAGAGTTGGCCAGTAAGCAACCCATATTGGTCGACTGCTTTCCAAAATGGTCGACATGTTTGTCTTGCTTATATTTCAGACCTCAAAACCGGTAAAGGGAGTTTCAACCCTCAAGTCGAGTCCATGTCCTGTTAAACTGGATCCTACCACGTGATTTTCCCTTGTGATTTTCCTATGAATCTTCTATCCTCCTTAAAGCCTCATTGACGAAGGGTCTGTTTGAATAACTTAAGTTTTGAACCAAAGTTTTGAGGTTCAAAATTCAAAGTTTTGAGGTTAGTTTCAAACCTCAAAACTAGACATGAGTTTCATATCCAAACTTCAAACATCATGTTTACTTGATTGGGTTTTGAGTTTTGAAATATTGAGTTTCTGTACTTCTGAAAACTCAAAAACTCATGCTTAGTATACTAAAAGTTAGAGGTTACGTTTTATATTAACAAATCATCTTCCTCACCTGAGGAAGAACTTCCATTGACCTCATAGATATTATACTTATTAGACATATCTAGTTGTTATCTTATAAATATGCAAATCAAAGTAAATAAGTAATGTTCATATGAAAAATATCAAATCAAACTAAAGAAAACCAAATTTTAAAAAGTAATATGTGTACAACTAAATGAAAAGAATCACATGAATACAAACGTCTAAGTTATTCATCTATATATTACTTTTATAATAAAAAACTAACATGAATTGTAGAACTTTAGAAAAATAATTTATGAAAGAAAAAGTGAGCAAACCATTTTTGGGACAAATTAGAATGAAATTTGGGGATATGGAGTGAAAATAAGGAAGTTGATTGAGACAATTTAGGAATAATTTTTTGATTTTGCAAAATACTAGTCCAGATTGGTGTTTTGCATAACTCAACTTTCAAGCTAAAAAGATAGTATGTTGGATGACAAAAATTGAATTTTGACGATAACAAAACTCATCCAAATCTCAAAAACTCACCCAATCCAAACACACCTGAGGTCTTTCAATTCTTTCGCCACCGTCAAAGGAGCATTACCGGAATATAAACCAATAGGAGATACAACTCTGACACGCTAACCTAACTACCTTAGGAATTACTGATAAAAAGTTGTTGCCTTGAAGAAATTAATCACGTTTGTTTTAGGCATCACATGCTTGAAGTTTGGATATAAGTGGATCTATAATGTGTTTTAAGAAATTTGGGAACAAATTAGGAACGTTAATAGTCTGATTTCATCCTGTTACACACTCTCCCCCACCTCTCTCTTTCTTCCTCATCTCATTTCTCTTCACCCAACCCTAAAACCATCTCCCCTCACCCTCTCCCATCCCTCGCAGCAGCTCCGACAACGGCGTCCCCTGCGGTGAGGAGAACCAGTGTACATGCGTAGGCGTAGAAGGGAAATGCCACTTCTCCGGTCGTCTTTATCCCTAGGTATGCCACCCACCCTATTTTGTTTTGTGACGGTTGGAGGGAGGTGGGGCGAAGGAGGACGGGGCCGGCGAAGTGGCTTTCCGGAAGGAGCCGGAGGCGACAGTCGCGTCCGGCTGGTGCCTGTGCAACGTTGCAAGCCGTGCCACACCGCTAGTGGCGGTGGACGCGGCTGCGGCCGCAGTAGTCGACCGGTCTGAGGTTGGCGGTCGCCCGACGGTGGATCCTCGGGGCTATGGTGGTGTCGGTGGCGGCTAAGGTTGGGGAGGTGGTTTGCTTGGTTTTGGTTTTTTTGCAAAAAAGAGCCTTGGATTTATGTGTTTGTGGTTAAAGATGTTAGTTGAATTTGATTCTGGGTTAACTGCATGATTTCCTTGGATTGTTTGGTATTTATTAAAGAATAAGTAACTGGAATAATTGCTAGTAAAACCTTGGAATCGTTGAGTATTTGGTTGAATAAATTAATCAAGATTAATTGCAGAATAAAACCATGGATTTAATTGTATTAGTTTAATTGATTAGTATTTGGGTTAATTGCTTAATAAACCTTGGACTTTCTATAATTGTGAGAAATGATTTGATTTAGGGAAAATTGTCCTCTCCTCCTTGGAATTCCTAAATATTTATAGCAAATTATATTAATTGAGAAATTTATTGTTTTTCCCTGAACTTATGAGAATTATGTTTTGTACGAAAATTTTGATAAAATTACACTTATACCTTTGTGCCTTTGATTGTGGGTTTAGAGTTATAGTTTCTTTACACTGCTTATATGATTGTATAGTCTTGTTATGTTTATTTGCTCTATATCTTGTTGGGGTTGTTGACCTTAGCTTTTGAGGGTAAATTGCTTTACCCCCTCGTCCTGTGAGATTGTACGATTGTGAGAGGTTCGGGGAACCGATCATTCACCCACATTGTTTCGAGTGGTCGTTGGAGCGTTGCTCACGGACTCGGACGTGGGATGGCAGTGAGATTGTGGGATCGTAACGGCTCCTTATTATCTAATCAAATTATGCTTAATCCCTACTTAAACAAACAAGATGTGCAACGGAAATGAATTAAAACAAAGTAGGGAAAAACAATGCAAACCACAATGGACACATGTGTTTTAAAAGAGGTTCGACCTCCCGCCTACTTCCTCTATTGCAAGCTCTGATCGATTCCACGAGCTCCGCTCACGACTTCACTATCCACTCCCCATTCTCGGCTGGGAGACACCGCCTTTATATCTTCAAGGTAGCGAACAATCCTCGCCTAGCTTGGAATCCTCTTCTCCCAATCCGAGAATGATGTTTCGGGCTTTCACCGGAGTCTTTACTCTTTTGAACAAAGAACTTGAGTGGAACAATACTCTCTAGCTTGAGCACACTTTGAGTATGATTAGGAATTGATCACAGTTGTGGAATTTAGGCTCTTGAGTGTAGGATTTGGAGTTTTAGGAGTTGGGTATTTCTCTTTAATGTATAAGACAATTGGAAGTGGGAGAGTTGTCTAAACAATGTGGTGTGACCTCTATTTATAACCTTCTAAAGTTTTCTAGCTGTTGGGGAAGAATTGATTTATTGGTGTGAAGAACACACAAATAGAAATCAAGATTCAGCAAAACAGTCCCTCAACGGTCGATCGTTTCCTTAAGTATAAGGAAACGTTCGAACCACAATAAGCGTGGATCGAACTTACTAGGCTATAACTTAATTTCACTTAAGTGAAAGGTCGAACCAAAAACATAGGACGGTCGACCGTTCGGGGGATTTTGGCCAGGGAAAAGGCAATCGGTCGAACACAAGATATGGATTCGTTCGACTAAAAATAACAAGCACTTTTACCAAAAGTGTTCATCCGGTCGACCGATTTTAGTTCATCGTTCGACCGGTGGCCAATTGTATTTTAGGGGTAGGTTGAATTTATACGAATACGACCGTTGGAAGAAAACGAACGAAAACGGTCCTAATGCGGAAACGGTCGACCAAAAAGGTCCAAACGGTTGACCAGAGGAGTTAGGTAAAATCATTGTAGGCTAACTTTTTGAAACGGTCGAACAAAGAACTAGGTTCAGTCGAACGTTTTTCACAGGCCGATTAGGTTTAGGTTTAGGTTTAGGTGATTTTCTGGCTAACGTTTGGGCGATCTATTGAAGTCCAATTGATATGAAATTTTGTATGACTTCTACAAGGAACCTAGTGTGTATGTGAGTAAGTTTTAACTCTTGTCTGCTCAAGATTACATAAGTTCCTAAGACTCAAAATAAAAGCAAATTACATGTCTTCAAAAGCTTGATTACGTGTCTTGACTTCAATTCCATTCTTCCTTGAGTCTTGATCACTTGTAGATATTTGCACAATATAATATATCTTCCATGCATAATGTGTGCTACACTACATTTGATTGTGATTAAGATTATGTTGATTAAATCATCAAAACAAGGATTAAGGCCAAAAAGCCAACAGAGATGATGTGTGAGGCACGTATGACTAGATGTTAGGGTATTACCATGTTGTTGTGGTGGTTCGGGATGGTTTACCAGCGTTGTTTTGGGTAACTGCTGGAGCTGGGCTCGCGGGCTCGGGCATTGTGGTTGGATTCCAGGAGCCGGACACATATTTGGTCAGCTCGTCGGCGTTGTTAAGAGTGACCACCGGAGTTGGGCTCGCGGGCTCGGGCGTGTGGCTGGAGTAAAGTGTTGCCTTATGAGTTAGATGCACGGTCTTATCGAGGGTGGTCACCTTGGGACGTGTGACAGTTCTACCGTGAGAATGGGTTGAGTGTTGTCTCGTGGGTTGGATGCGTGGTAGAGTCGAGGTGAACGCTCAGCTTTGCTGGGCGCATGATCACATTTGGACATGAGACTATTGTGAGCCGTAAGGGATGGCTAGACCTTGTTCGGTGTTGGGTTGGGGTGGTGTATTGGGTCTTGATTTGAGACTCAGGCGTGTCGTTTGCTTGTGCAGGTGGGACATAGTAGGCTGCGAGAGGTGACTTGGGGTTCGGAAGTGAGGACTGGATCGTGTGCGCAGTTGATGTTATTTTCCTTGTATCTCGTATTTGATGTAGTAGGTTTTCAGCTTCTTGTATTTCCTTCCATTGTAATCTGACATTGACCATATGCTTGTGTTTAATTTGAGTCCTCGAATTTAATTATTTTTTATAATGTTCCTTATTCGTTTGTTTATAGTCTTGATTGATAGTTGTTTCTCGAGTGCGGATTAGCAGTATAGCTTGGTGTTAGAGTTCAGGTCAGTCCATTAGCGTACAACCCAAGTTAGGACTTCTTGGGCGTAGTCCTGGGGTTTTGTGTGTTTGAGATTTTTGTGTTTTGGTGGGCAAATGTCGCCCCGTCGAGGTGCGAGATTGAGGCGGGTGGACCCCTCCCAACCAGTTCGCAGGAGGAGGACCAGGAGCGATGCGTGACCAGCTTGATCGCTTAGGCACGTTTATGAGGAGCACACTAGGAGGCCCCAGCATGAGGACAGGGGCGAGATTCTTGATCGCTTTATACGTCAGCACCCACCGACCTTCGTCAAGGGAACATACCCAAAAGCAGCGGAGGATTGGATCTTCCAGATTCAGTAGATATTTGAGTCGATTGCTTGTCCGCCTCAGCGTCAAGTGGGGTTGGCCACTTACATTCTCGGTGGGTTAAAAATCAGTTGGTCGCGGACTACTGCTGCGGTGGTCTTTTAGGGCGCGATTGTGATTGATGCATTGCATACATTGCATCATATGTCTTTCATTTAGATTATTTTTATATAAATAAATGCTACTAAGGTATTGTTTTGAGCAATTGTGCAGAATTCAGGAGTTACAATGCAATTTATCAATATTCGAGCTAAAACGCGTGCAATGGACTCAAATAGATCACAAAGACCAATTAGCTAGAGATTCAAGCTCAAGTTGAGATCCAATTGATCACATAAAGGGCCAGGGACTTAATTGCAAAAAAACCAGGGATTTGATCGCAAATTAGAATGACTAAAAAGTTATTTTGGAGAAGTATTCAAGAAGAAATTAAATTCAGATCTCCAAAGATATGCAATAATTAATTCAGACGCGTGGAGGCCATCTAGAACAAACCAAAAACACACCCGCAAAAGCACAACATCATCTGAGCCATCCATGCGGCGATTCCGCCGCATCTGACGGTCAATGTGCGGCGGAAACGCCACCTAGTGTGCGATCCGTGCCCCCGGATTTCTTCCCGTCGTGTCATAGCACGTGTTCTTTCCTTATTCATACTTGGGTCCCTTGTATCGGCTATAAATAGACCCGAAATTATGTTGTAAGGGAACTTTTTTTATTCCATTCTATAGCAATAAAATTCTGCCCACTTATTTCTCCATTGTTTTTGTCTTTCGTAAGCTTAGTTTTAGATTAATATTTCCTGTTCTTAATTCCAGTAGAGTAGAATAATTTAGTTGTTCTTTATTCTTCTCTTAGAATAATTTGTTGCATGCTTAGAATAATTGTATTTGTTTTCGTAGATCGTAGTTTAGTGTAATATTTCCTTTTTCGTAGTCTCTCGATGATCTCCAAGACCCCTTCTCCTCATCTTCTCCCCATGGGTTTCTAAAACCCTCCAAAGGGTGGGGGTGACGGATTTAGGGTTAGACAAGAGGGATCGTTTTTATTTTATTTCCTTGTTAGTGTTTTGATCATATGAGTTTTTCAATTATCATATGATGCTTAATATCTCACTTGTAGACCTGTCAAAATCAGACACGACAAGATAACACGACACGGACACGACACGATAATTTAGTGTATGGGTACAGAAACCTGGACACGAATACACGATAAGCATACACGACACGATACACGAACCTTTATCGGGTCGGGTTCGTGTATAAGGGTCCATACACGAAATACACGATAACATACACGATAAGGGTATCGTGTATATCGGGTATACACAAGACACGATTACACGGTTGTACACGATTAAGTTACGATTGGACACGTTAGGATTCGATACACGGTAGACACGATGGACACGTTAGGATACGATACACGATAGAACCTGATCCGATTAACTGACTAATACCAAAAACCAATTAACCGTATAACAAATAACCCCACTCACCCAAAAGCCAAAAATCCCGAAATCAGAATCCCTAACCCTATTCCTTCTCTCGCCGCCGCTCAACCTTCAACCTTCAACCGTCCCTACATCGACGCCTCTCACCGTCGACCCTCCACTCCCCAGCCTCTCCTCTCGCCACCGGACCTCACCGCAACCCCACATCTCGTTGTCGTCCCTCCACCTCTTCCTTTTGGTAAGATGTAGATTTGGGTGGTTTCGTTTTGGTTTTTGATGAATGCTTTTGCAAGTTCATTGTTTTGTTCTGGTTGCTGAGTTAGCTGGTTTGTTGTTGCTTGGAATGGTTAAACCTATGTAGCTAAGTTTGCTAGTTTGTTGTTGTTGCAAGTTCATTGACATTTTTACTGGTTTTCATGACTGGTATAAACCTGTGTTGGTGTAGGAAGTTGAAGCTAAAATTCGTTAGATACTTTTCTGCTATTTCATCATGTTTTTTCCTTCTCTCTTGAAGCATCTACGAAAACATGTTTCTCTTTAACTATTTTTCATTTCCCTTTCTCCTCTTAAAATTCCTATCCTGGCAGACGATACGGATTCCTTGCGTGGGTTGTATTACTTGCATGAAGAAACATGTAGAAAAGAAATACAAGAACAAGTGAAACATGAAAGGCATGTTCCTGGTAGTGCAGATTTTGATTTTAGTTAAACTTGAAAAGTACGACCATCTATATGACTTAGCTTTAAAACTAGCTGTCGGAGCCCTTTCTTAGGGGTCTATGTGGATTTTTTTTGTGTTTGATTGTTTGATCATTTTAAAAAACATAAAGTCTAATTTGTGTAACCCCTAAAAATCTCCAACTGTAGTTTTATTCGGTGTTAACTGAGCGGCTAGTCGCTAGAACAGAAATCTGACTTTTCTGCAGAAAACTTGTGAAAGGATGACTGTGATTTCAACGATTCTTAGGGTTCTTTGGATATTCTAATAAGTCCTAGAGAACTTAAAAATGAAAGCTTCTATGCCTCCCTGAAAATCTCCTTGCAATTTGCAAACATCTCACTAATGTCCATTTAGATTTATTTCTGTGCCTTTTGGATTCTGCTTGAACTGTAATTTTATGTGTAGATATTCTTATATGTTTTGGTTGATTGGCAACAAAAACTCCTGCAAAATTATTTGCACTACAACTCCTTTTCGTGAGACTAAAATTGTACATATGTTTATTTTTCGTGCATTTTTCAACTTCTACATCTGTTTATTTTTTGATAAACCTTTTCTATTGGAGTCGTTTTTCCTGAGAGTAAAATTGTATTTGGCCCTTTATCTACTGAAAATTTCATGTTGAATCTTTATATCTTATTATTACGAATGAATGAGGGCATCTTTATATATCAGCTTGAAGAGTCAATAATCGAGATGGACATACACAACCAAGTTGGAGCTGATGCTATGGTATGCACTCTTAGTTGAATACTAGTAGCATAGTTGAATACTTTAATTCAGTGATTATGTTGTTTGTAGTATTCTATATTAGTAGTGGTTCATTGGTTGTGTATATTTATAAATCCTATAATTCTTAAAGGTTGAGAGACAATCTACGGAAGAAGAACATACTATACCTGTAACCCAAGAATCCTTGTCACCTAGTAATGATCGTGGTGAACCGAAAAAGAAGAGGCAGAGGAGATCTAAAGTTTGGAATAGTTTTGATGTTTTGTCTCATGCACCTGGTGAACTTGAACATGCAAAATGTAAGAAATGTGGATCAGTAATTATATCTGATAGCAAATTTGGGACAGGTAACCTTCAAAAACATATAAACAGATGTTCTAAGAACAATGACATAAAACAATACATGATAACAAATGAGAATGGAGAAATGAGTGTTCGTTCTGCTAAGTTTGATCACGAGGTCTTCAGGAAGTTGATAGTAGATACTGTTGTGAAGTGTAATCTGCCTTATTCATTTGTCGAGTATGGTCCCATTAGGACGGCATTTGCTTATTGTCACCCAGAAGCTAGGTTAATGAGTAGGAACACTTTAAGGAATGACATTGTCAGAGAATGGAAAGCACAGAAAGGAAATTTACAGGATATTTTGCAATGTTTTGGTGGAAGACTTTCTCTAACCTCTGATTTGTGGACTTCTATAAATACTGATGGTTATGTCACACTGACCGCTCACTTTATATCTGATGATTGGGTATTGCACAAAAAGTTGCTGAGTTTTGCTTACATGCCCTCACCACACAATGTGGTTACTCTTTCCGAGAAGCTTTTTAAGTTGTTGTGTGAATGGAAACTGGAGACCAAAGTATTTTCCATGACTTTGGATAATGCATCTGTGAATGATTCATATGTCAACCAGTTGAAATCTAAGCTGAGTTTGCAAAATGCTCTCTTGTTTAAGGGTGAATTCTTCCATATCCGTTGTTGTGCACACATCTTGAATCTCATAGTGCAGGATGGTTTGAAAGAGGTTGATGTATCAGTGGTGAAAGTCCGAGAAAGTGTGAAATACATTAAAGGTTCTCAAGGAAGAAGATAGAAGTTCTTGGAATGTATTGAGCAAGTGACATTGTCAAAGAAGAAAGGTTTGCGACAAGATGTTCCTACTCGTTGGAATTCTACTTACTTAATGTTGGAGAGTGCTCTTTATTTTCGTAGGGCTTTGCTTCATTTGGAGTTAAGTGATTCTAACTACAAGCATGCACTTTCAGAAGAAGATTGGGAAAATGTTGAACAACTTTGCAAGTTTCTTCAGGTTTTTTATGATGTCACAAAATTATTCTCTGGCTCAAAGTATCCCACAGCAAACTTGTACTTCCCACAAGTTTTTATTGTGCAACACACCTTATGTGCTTCGTTAGAGGACCCGAATACACTAACTAAAGCAATGGCAACTCTGATGAAAATAAAGTTTGATAAATATTGGGCAGATTATTGTACAATTCTTGCCATTGCAGTTGTTTTTGATCCTCGATACAAGATGGAATTCGTGGAGTTTTGCTATGATAGGTTGTATGGTCCCAAATCTTCTCAATTTGAACAACTCGAGCTTAAGTTGAAGTCACTCTTTGGGGTCTACAAGGACATTGTTCCTACACATCCTATTAGTAAAGCATCAACTTCAACACATTCCACACCCAAGCCTCGAAGTATTGCAGCTGCAGTGTTAAGTGTAATGATCTTTCTACCTAGTATTTGCATTTACCTTAGCTCATTTATTTACTTTTATATTTTTCTGAATATGTAGGAATTTGATGCAAAAAAAGATGCAGAATTCCACTCATTTTTGGAAAAATCAGAATTGGATAGGTACTTGGAGGAGAAGAGACTTGATAGGCAAATTGATCTTGACATTCTTGAATATTGGAAATCTACTCAGTATAGATTTCCAAATCTTGCTCTTATGGCTAGAGATATATTGTCTATTCCTGTATCTACAGTTGCTTCCGAATCTGTTTTTAGCATTGCAGGGAAAGTCATAGATGAAGAACGAAGCTCTTTGTCACATGAATCTGTTGAAAGTCTACTTTGTTCAACAGATTGGGCATCGAATGAAACAGGTAAATTAAATAGATCGTTTACTTTCAAAATCATCATAATACTTAACATTGCTTGGATTTTAAATGGTTCTGTGGTTCAACTTGTAGGAATTGTGGGAGCACCTATACTCTCAGGGCCGTCACTAGACGAACTTACAGAGGATATTGTAGGGCTCACAATCAATGAGAACTTAGTACGAAATCAGTCGATTATATTACAAGGTTCAACTAGCACCCCTACTCCTACATCAAGATCTGAAGGTACTTTAACCGTTTTCAATTATTGTTTTGAAATATTGTAATATACATGCATTGATGCTTATGTCTTGTTTACTTTTTTAGATCCTTCATCAAGTAATGTTGGGAATACGTAGAGGTTGGAGAATAACATATGAAGCTACTTACGGAGTTACGGTATGGAAGACATGAAGAAACAAAGTTGAAAGTAGGAGTGTTGGAAGGAAAATGAACTTGAAGTCTTGAACTATTATGTTTTTTGCGTATATTATTGGATCATTATTTGTTGTGAAACTATTTATTTGAAGCTTTGAACTAGAGTAAACTAGTATTATACTATAATGTCATTGTATTTGTTTGGTTAATTTGGTATTTTCCAGAAAATCTACAGTTTCGTGTTTATCGTGTAATCGTGTCTTTATCGTGTCTATTATTATATACATGTATCATCATGGTTATTCGTGTATACATATATTATCGTGTATGTAGGTTGTTATCGTGTATGTAGGTACTTATCGTGTATACACGTACTACTCGTGTTCATTCGGGTATTATCGTGTATCGTGTTACACGACCCGATTAGAATTCGTGTACAAATCGTGTCGTGTCCGTGTATACACGATAATTACCGTGTTGTGTCCGTGTCCGGGTTCGTGTACACGATTTCTTATCGTGTCGGGTTCGTGTATACCCAATACCTGTTAGCATCAGACCATACACGACACGATAAGACACGTACACGACCCGTTTGACAGACCTACTCACTTGATTTATAATAATTTTCGTGATCCCTAATCTAACTCGAAGATTCATTAACTCCTACCCGCTGGACTCTCATCCGTATTTGTTTTCTTTTTAGTTTTTGTTGTTCTTGCTTAAGAAAATTGAAAGTAAAAAAAATCTCTAATCAACCTTATTTCTTTCTCTTTCTTTCCTTAATCGAAAATCACAAAAATAACAAAGTTTTCTCCCTCCTTGTGTTCGACCCGTACTTTCCGCGTCTTCATCGACGTCGTGCACTTGCGGTATAAATAAAATTCTCATCAAGTTTTTGGCGCTGTTGCAGGGGAGGCGACGAGAATTTCAAGTTTTTGTGATTTCTTTTTTGTTTTGATTTTGGTTTTCGCGATCTAACGTTTTCTCTGTGCTTTTCAGGAAGTAGTAGAGACGATGCAAAAATCCAGAGGCGATCCGAGGTGAACAAGCGGCGAAAACGCCGCTCCAGCAGTATATTTTTGGCGGCGGAAATGCCACACGGGTTGGAAATTTGGGCGTGAAATTTCTCTGGGACGCGACTCATCTCTGGGTGGACGCGATAAAGTAACTAGAAAGTTTCGAGAGTGGGCGGCGAACCCGACTTAGCGTGCGTAGGTAACCTTTGTTGCCTTTTCCTCGTAATTTCTATTTTCGGAAAATTTCCTGTTTGGTAGAATTGCATGTGTAGGGCAAACTTCCATAATTGGCACTAATTCAACTTGTGCCCTAAAATCTTGCAAAATTAGAAAGGCCTTAGTGCATGCATCATTTAGAGATTTTCTCGCATTATGCATGCTAAATTTTGCAAATCAATTCATTGTTGAAGAGTGCTGGAGGCAAGGTACGTGCACAGTTTTTATCAATTGCATTTAAGCATATAAATTAGTTTGCATACAACCCTTGCAATTGTCCCCCAATTAAAGACCAATGTTTGACTATCTTTGCTAGATTCAAGTTAAACTATCTTAAGGGCAACTCCGTAGGAAAAGATACGGTGGGGATTTCATCACCCTTCCGTGGCCCACAAATCACAATCCTAAAGTGTCACCCAAGCCTTAAATTAAAATCAATTAGACATTGGCCCCTAAGGATTCGAACTCAATTAAGGAGAAGATTGGTTTGACTTGCTATGACTTGAAGCTGATCGAATTTAATTTGGTGTCTAGAAAGTGTTTTTGTGTTGACGTAAGTCTTCCAAGCGAAGTGGTTGTCTAATTGGCACCGACTCTGTCGGAAGCGCCCCCACTAGCTAAACACTGCCTGACCAATTTGGTTTGATTAGTGAGGGAGGTGAATCAAGCGAACCAATTCGACTCAACCAGTTAGGAGTCGTCTAGATTTAAGCTACATTAGGTCTAGGATTGTTTGAACGGTGCTTGTTTAGGAAACTTCTGACCAACCCTCTCATCTATCTTTTAGAGTTAAGTTTCTCTTCTCATCTGAGTTTTCTTTCTCTTTTCACCTCAATTCTCTAGATTAGGATTACTTTCTCATCTTTCCCCCTTCTATTGTTTGTTTTCATTTTTGAAAAAAAAATAAAAAAAATCAATTGATTCTTGAATTCGAATATGGAATTTAAATTTCGAATTTAAATTCAAAAATTAATTCGAACCGGTTTACTCAGATTTAGGTTCGGGACTTGAGCAATCGACTCTCACGAGTTCATCTACATTCCAGTCTAGAGCTTAGCCACAATCCACCTGTTGCACCACCTCACCCAGATCCAATGGGTGAGAATGTAGTGGACCCGCCTAGGACTCTGAGGGATCGGTGCTACCCAACGATGGCTGCTCAGCCATCGTGCATCGTTATGCCCATCATACCGGGTCGTGACTTCGAACTAAAGGCACAATACATGAGTATGTTGCCTAAGTTCACCTCTAAGGAAGACTCATATATCTTCCTTAGAGAATTTGAGGAAATCTGCTCCCTTATGCAATACCAGCATATCTCTGAGGAGGTTGTGCGTCTTAAATTCTTGTCTCTAGCACTGAAGGACGATGCTAAGAAATGGCTATATAGTCTAACCGAAAGATCTATTAGGAGTTGGGCCGAGTTTGTTCAAGTGTTCTTAAAGAAATATTTCCCCAACCATAAGACTATTAGGATTAGGAATGAAATTGTTGCATTCGTTCAATCTGAGAGCGAGCCGTTCTATTCCAATTTGGAAAGATTTAAGAACATGTTGACCCAATACCCTCATCATAGAATTCCAAGATGGTAATTGTGCCAAATTATTTATGAGGGATTGACACCTACATCTAGGGTTATGTTAGAATCTGTAAGTCAAGGAAACTTTATGTCCAAAAATGAGAATGATGCTTGGATTTTTCTTGAGGACTTAGCTGATAATAGTATGCAATGGGACACGGCTAGGGCACCGACCAACCCGAGTATTGGATCTAGAATAGCAAATCAATCCAGATCATGTGTCTTAGCTGTAGATGCTTCTGTAGCTGCTGAAGCGAAATTAGTCACCCTTATGCGTAGGATGGAAAGTCTAGAGCTTCAAACCCGACCCCTAGTGAATCAAATCTCTTCTGTTTCTTGCTCTAGGTGTGGTCAAACTGGTCATGTTTTGGAGGAGTGTGCACACATTTCTTCGGACATGGAACAAGTTAATGTTGCATTTAATCGTCCTAGGAATGACCCTTATTCGTCAACCTATAATCCAGGTTGGCGCAACCATCCCAATATTTCATGGAGCCAAGGGAATTCAAATCCTGCACCCATGCCCCAGCAAGGCCAACCACCTAGACAACAAATGTACCCAAACAACAACAACAATAATAATGATGTCCGATTAACTAGATTGGAAAACTTAATGAAAACATTTGTTCAAACAACTACTCAATCTTTTCAAAAGCTAGAAACTCAAGTAAGTCACTTAGCACAAGTTGTAGGTGAAAGAGAAAAAGGAAGATTCCCAAGCCAACCCGAGGTGAACCCAAGAATTAAGATCTGGAAAATCTGTTAATAACAAAGTCATTCACCCTTTGGTTAATGAGCCTAATAATTCTGTCACACCTGAGCCATCTAATGAGCCACCAATTCAATCTGAGGAACCAATTGAAATTGAACCAACTGAACCTGAAAGAGTATTCATTCCTAAAGCACCATTCTCTAATAGACTTAATAAGAATCATACAAATCAAATGGAGAAAATGTTGGAAGTTTTTAAGCAAGTAAAAGTAAACATCCCTCTATTAGAAGCTATTCAACAAATTCCACCTTATGCAAGATTCTTAAAAGACTTATGCACCAAGAAAAGGAAAACACAAGTACCAAAAAGAGCTTTCTTAACAGCAAATATAAGCTTTGTGTTAACCCAACCCACACAAATCAAATATAAAGACCTTGGTTATCCAATTATTTCATGTGTAATTGGTAACACCTTAATCAATAAGGCATTGCTGGATTTGGGTGCTAGTGTTAATCTGCTTCCTTACTCTGTATATAAAGAATTGGATATAGGAGACCTTAAACAGACTAGGACCACACTCCAATTGGATGATAGATCTGTTAAGATTCCTAGAGGTGTGGTTGGTGATGTTCTGATCAAAGTGGGTGAATTCATATTTCCTGTGGACTTTGTTGTCTTAGACACGAAGCCTGTTGCTAACCCTAGCAATCAAATTCCTGTGTTCTTAGGAAGACCTTTTTTAGCCACTTCCAATGCCCTAATCAATTGTAGGAATGGATTGATGAAATTGTCATTTGGAAATTTGACTGCTGAACTAAATATTTTTAACTTAGGGAAGCAACCTGGAATTTTCTCTGATGAATCGAGTGAATTGAATCATATTCAGGATTGCAGTGAGGATGATTTTATTTCGGATTACTTAAATTTCACCCAATTGGATGAAGTTGATTTTCAAAAGAACCTGAGTGGTGAGACCACAATTTGTGACCAAATCAATCATATAGGTTCGAATCGATCTTCACCCAATTGGTCAGCCTTAGGTGGACTTTTAGCCGAACCAAGACCTCAAGCCAAACCCTCACTACAAGAACCACCATCACTAGAGTTGAAGCCTCTCCGTACTACACTTAAGTATGCCTTTTTAGGACCCTCATCCACCCTCCCAGTTATCATAGCATCGGATTTGACCCCCAATCAAGAGAAGGAATTGTTGAGAGTCCTCAGTAGGAATAAAGAAGTTATTGGATGGACCATGACCGATATCAAGGGGATTAGCCCATCTATAGTCCAACATAGGATCCATTTGGAGGATAATACTCAACCCCGTAGGGATCCGCAAAGGCGGCTTAACCCGGTCCTAACTGAGGCGGTCAAAAAGGAAATACTTAAGTGGTTGGACAATGGAATTATATACCCTATATCCGATAGTGCTTGAGTTAGTCCTATTCAGGTTGTCCCTAAGAAATCTGGAGTTACTGTAGTTGAGAATGAGCTTAATGAGTTAGTGTCGACCCGTATCCAAACCGGTTGGAGGGTTTGCATTGACTATAGGAAACTGAATTCTGCAACCCGTAAGGACCACTTCACTCTTCCTTTCATAGATCAAATGTTAGAACGGTTCGCCGGATATGAGTATTATTGTTTTCTTGATGGATATTCCGGCTATAACCAAATTCCTATCGCTCCTGAGGATCAGGAGAAAACTACCTTCACGTGCCCATTCGACACGTTTGCTTTCCGTCGTATGACCTTTGGCTTGTGCAATGCTCTTGCCACATTTCAAAGATGTATGGTTAGCATCTTCTCTGATATGGTGGATAATTTCATGGAAATTTTCATAGATGATTTCTCTGTCTTTGGTCCCACTTTTGCCAATTGATTGAACCATTTGGAATTAGTACTAGTAAGGTGTAAGGAGAAGAACTTGACCTTAAATTGGGAAAAATGTCATTTCATGGTTAAGAATGGAATAGTACTTGGTCACATTGTGTCTAAGGATGGCATTCAAGTGGATAAAGCCAAGGTGGATTTGATTAAGCATATCCCTCCACCAACAAATGTGAAAGAGATTCGTTCATTTTTAGGGCATGTTGGATTCTATCGAAGGTTTATCAAGGACTTTAGTAAGGTGGCTAGACCATTGACTGAATTATTAGCGAAGGACTCTAAGTTTGAATTTTCTGATAAATGTTTGGAGTCCTTTAACCACCTTACGAGGGAATTGACGTCGACACCCATTATTCATTCACCCGATTGGACCAACCCCTTTGAGATAATGTGTGATGCATCGGATTACGCCATAGGAGTGGTGTTGGGTCAGAAAATTGAAAAGAAACCTCACGTGATATATTATGCTAGTGAAACATTGAATGATGCCCAATTGAACTATACGGTAACCGAGAAAGAATTTCTAGCAGTCATTTTTGCCTTGGAAAAATTTCGACAATATTTGATAGGCACACATGTGATTATTTACACAGATCATGTGGCAATAAGACATTTAGTGAACAAAAAGTATGTCAAGCCGCGTTTATTGCGTTGGATCTTACTACTGCAAGAATTTGATGTCGAAATCTGTGATAAAAAGGGTTGTGAAAATGTAGTCGCCGATCACTTGTCTAGAATTCCTCTTATCTCAGTGAATAACACACCAGTGAATGAGAACTTTCCGGATGAACAGATTATGGCTGTGTCTGACGAACCATGGTTCGCCGATATAGTCAATTTCTTAGTAACTGGTGTGACCCCGACTGAATGGTCTAAGAACGATCAAGCCAAATTTAGGTCCCTAGTGAAGAATTTTTATTGGGATGACCCATATCTTTTCAAGTATTGTTCGGGTCAAATCATTAGGAGATGTGTTCCTGAGGAGGAATTTGCAAGTGTTCTATCTTTTTGTCATGACCAAGCATGTGGAGGACATTTTGGAGCTAAGAAAACCGTGGACAAAGTTTTACAGTGTGGATTTTATTGGCCACCCTATTTAAGGATGCATTTGCATTTTGTAATTCTTGCTCTAGATGTCAAATGCTAGGAAAACTCTCTCGTAGAGACATGATGCCTCTGCACCCTATTCTCATAGTTGATATCTTCGATGTTTGGGGCATCGATTTTATGGGCCCGTTTCCAATGTCTTTTGGGAAGGAGTATATCTTGCTAGATGTGGACTATGTGTCCAAGTGGGTTGAGGCTATCCCCACAAAATCCAATGACAACAAAGTTGTTGTCAAATTTCTGAAGGAGAATATTTTCTCCCGATTTGGTACTCCACGTACCATTATCAGTGACCGGGGTACTCATTTTTGTAATAGATCATTTGAAGCTTTGATGAGAAAATATTCCATAACTCATAAGTTAGCTACCACGTATCACCGTGAAACAAGTGGACAAGTTGAGGTTTCCAATAGACAAATCAAGCAAATTCTGGAAAAGACGGTTAATGCCTCATGTAAGGACTGGTTCTTAAGAATTAATGATGCGTTGTGGGCCTATCGGACCGCTTTCAAGACCAATTTAGGAATGTCCCCTTACCGGTTAGTCTATGGAAAATCGTGCCACTTACCGGTCGAATTGGATCATAGAGCCCTTTGGGCTATTAAGCAACTGAATATGGATTTAGAGGCAGCCGGTAATGCTCGAAAATTGGATTTAGTTGAGCTTGAGGAAATAAGAAATGAGGCTTATGAGAATGCTAAAATTTATAAGGAAAAGACCAAGGTTTTTCATGATAAATCCATCGTTAGGAAATCTTTTTCTCCTGGACAGTTGGTCCTTCTCTATAACTCTCGCCTTCATCTCTTTTCCGACAAACTCAAGAGTCGTTGGACCGGCCCTTTCATGATCAAAACCATTTTCCCTCACAGAGCGGTCGAGATCAGTAATCCGGAGAACGATGAAAACTTTAAAGTTAACGGGCATCGATTGAAGCCCTACTTAAATCGTCCCTCCAATGTTGCAGAGGAAGTCGTGTTTTACACACAATTCCTCATTTTGATTAAGTTTTAGTTTATTTCGAAGAAAAAAAGGTTTTGGTACATGACTTATTTTTGGAGAACAGTGGAAGTACATGACTTATTTTTCTAAATCCAACGTGTATCACTTTAGCAGCATTCTATCACCATGGTGTTTCCCGAGAAGAACTTCCACCCGTTGCTTGTTGGGGATCAATATGGCACCGACTTTTACGACGAAATCATAGCACGGAGTTGGAGCTACTTGGTCCATAATGACAATGATGTTTACTGCCCTAGCTTAGTGGAGGAGTTCTATAGCAATATCACTGACATGGACCTGGACAATGGGTACATTTTACTGAGTTGGAGAAACAAAGTCCGGGCTATTGACCTCCACATCATCTCCAACTTGACTGACATACCACAAGGGGCCTCCACTTTGCCATCCGAGGAAATCAGTTTCTATCGGTCACTCATGGGACCAGATTGTGTGCTTTGCCGTGATCGGGGTATCAAGGGCACATCCATGTACCGAAATGTCTTTACAGCATGTAGGTGGGCATGCCAAAACGTCACAAGTAATACCCACAACACTTCTTTTCGCACCGTTGAGATAGGCATCGTTCACTCCCTGATGACCTGTGATCGCACTTACTGTATGTGCCGACGGCTTCTGACCACCATTGGAGAAGGCCATCAACGCCGCTCCCAACCTCTGTCATGCCTTGTTACCACTATCTGCTGGCACTTCATGGCCTATGAGTCTTTCTGTGTGTACGAAGCCGACATGCTCCCTAGTACGGTGGAACGAGAGACCTCCTCCTATCGTGGCACTATAGCGGACCTGTGGACACCTCCAAAATGGAGGATGCTAAGCAATTAAGTGAGTCGTCTGAAGACTCCGCAACATTCTGGGCTCAGTCAACCCCAGAAAACTGTGACGAGCATAGGTCCCGAATGTGGAGCGGGTTGAAGCGCCTCAATAGCAAGCTGAACAAAGCACTCTCCGACCGTGGAGAGTCGTCATCCCGAAGGCGGTAACTTTATTATTTTTTGCATTTCTTATATTATTTAATTTTGCATACATTGGGGACAATGCATGATATAGGTGTAGGGGGTGACTAGTTATCTATCTATCTGTTTTATTTTTGTTTCAAAAAATAAAATAATAATAATAATAATAATCAATGTTTCATGACATAGCTTAAGATTGAACTACCAAAACTCGAGTACAAATTGCATTGAGTTTTTGTTCCTTATTATATAGTCCTGCTTGTAGAAATTATGACATAAATCTAAGTTACAAAGAAATAACCCATTACCCTTTAAGACATGTATGCACTAAAATTGGATGAATCAAATCTTTGAAGTGGTTGATAAAAAGCAGAGGTTGAGGAAAATATACCGGGAAGTGTGGACTTTTGATAGCAATTAAGCCTTGAGGAAAAAAAAGTAAAAAAAAGAAGGAATAAAAGTGAGGAAAGCACATCTTGCAAAATGATTACAAAAGCCCAAGTCTTCGAGTCACTGGTCCGTAGGGGTATCTTGAAACCCGGTAACTTGAGTCTGTCAGCTCGGGATTATCGACCAAACTCGCTACACGAATGCAAAAGGGTAAAAGTGTCAAATAAGCAAATATGTTGAATCACGGGGAAAATAAAAAAATTATTACTTTACGATACTCAATGCCCAAAGTTAGAAGAATGATCAATGTCATGGTTGATCCAAATGATACTTCACCACCAGAAGAGGCGTGCAAAATAATTTAACTGATAACATGTGTAGAAGGGTTAGTGGTGTGAATGTTGGAGGAACAAAGAGCAAGTCAGAATTTTTATGAGTTAGATTTATATAATGAGCATGCAAGAATTCTAAGTGAGATGTATAAGGTTGAGGTGGAGATATTGAGAGTTATTAATGAAATATTGAATTAAGACTTTGTGGGTGTGTCAACTGAAAACCCTAACCAGACAAAACTCGTTCTCTAAGGAAACTTAGGGGTTTAAAGGCTTGTTGCACATGCTAAGTGCAACCGTGATTCCTACGAAACTGAGTTAGGATTTTCTTGCTTTCATACTTATATTTTTCATGTTTTGTTTTGCTCGAGACTAGCAAAATCTAGGTGTAGGGGTATTTGATGCATTGCATACATTGCATCATATGTCTTTCATTTAGATTATTTTTATATAAATAAATGCTACTAAGCTATTGTTTTGAGAAATTGTGCAGAATTCAGGAGTTACAATGCAATTTACCAATATTCGAGCTAAAACGCGTGCAATGGACTCAAATAGATCACAAAGACCAATTAGCTAGAGATTCAAGCTCAAGTTGAAATCCAATTGATCACATAAAGGGCCAGGGACTTAATTGCATAAAAAACCAGGGACCTGATCGCAAATTAGAAGGACTAAAAAGTTATTTTGGAGAAGTATTCAAGAAGAAATTAAATTTGGATCTCCAAAGATATGCAATAATTAATTCAGACGCGTGGAGGCCATCTAGAACATACCAAAAACACACCCGCAAAAGCACAACATCATCTGAGCCATCCATGCGGCGATTCCGCCGTATCTGACGGTCAATGTACGGCGGAAACGCCGCATGGTGTGCGATCCGTGCCCCCGGATTTCTTCCCGTCGTGTCATAGTACGTGTCCTTTCCTTATTCATACTTGGGTCCCTTGTATCGGCTATAAATAGCCCCGAAATTATGTTGTAAGGGAACTTTTTTTATTCCATTCTATAGCAATAAAATTCTGCCCACTTATTTCTCCATTGTTTTTGTCTTTCGTAAGCTTAGTTTTAGATTAATATTTCATGTTCTTAATTCCAGTAGAGTAGAGTAATTTAGTTGTTCTTTATTCTTCTCTTAGAATAATTTGTTGCATGCTTAGAATAATTGCATTTGTTTTCGTAGATCGTAGTTTAGTGTAATATTTCATTTTTCGTAGTCTCTCGATGATCTTCATGGCCCCTTCTCCTCATCTTCTCCCCATGGGTTTCTAAAACCCTCCAAAGGGTGGGGGTGACGGATTTAGGGTTACACAAGAGCGATCGTTTTTATTTTAATTCCTTGTTAGTGTTTTGATCATATGAGTTTTTCAATTATCATATGATGCTTAATATCTCACTTGATTTATAATAATTTCCGTGATCCCTAATCTAACTCGAAGATTCATAACTCCCACCCGCTGGACTCTCATCCATATTTGTTTTCTTTTTAGTTTTTGTTGTTCTTGCTTTAGAAAACTGAAAATCAAAAAAAAAATCTCTAATCAACCTTATTTCTTTCTCTTTCTTTCCTTAATCGAAAATCACAAAAATAACAAAGTTTTCTCCCTCCTTGTGCTCGACCCGTACTTGCCGCGTCTTCATCGACGTCGTGCACTTGCGGTGTAAATAAAATTCTCATCAGCGATCAATTGGGAGGACTTCCTAGGGGAGTTCAGGAAGAAATACTTTCCACCACACATTCACGATCGTCTGAGGTGTGAGTTTCTGGCACTTCATCAGGGAGATATGATCTTTGATCAATTTATCTACAAGTTCAGCCCCATCGAGTGATACTGTGCAGAGTTCTACAGTACGTCTGAGCAGAGGGCGATGAAGTTCACTGAGGGACTTCGACAACCTCTTCAACGAGCAATGCTTACCAATATGCCTCAGACACTGGAGGACGCACATCATAATGCGATGAACTTAGATACTGAGTACCCGAGTCGCACCCAGGAGAGCAGGGTGTTTGGCGGCAGCACAAATCTGTTTGGTAGGAGCGGAGGCTGTAGTCGTCGCGACAGGACACAGCCCGGGAGTAGATTCGGGAGTCATCCTGAGAAGAAGCAGAGGTCAGCGAAGGGTAGTGGCAGCGACATTTGTGGACATTGTCGACGTTCTCACCCAGGGTGAGAGTGCAGTATGGTGACTAGTGGGTGCCTTGAGTGTGATGAGCAGGGTCACATGGCACGTAACTGCCCCAGGCAGAGGGGAGTAGTCGGTGGCAGGGGTAGTAGCAGCATCGATAGTGGTAGAACAGCGAGGTCCTGTTTCCACTCCAAGAATACTAAGATATAGCCACAGTAGGTATATCCGTCATCGTAGCATCCGTGACTAATTCTAGCATTGGCCACAGATGAATATATATAGCCACGAATTAATCCCGTGGCTGAACATTACTCTCCTGAAAACAAACTGACTCGACACCTTAAAGTCAACCATAACTATTCTGGAAACCCCAAATTTCGTCCACCCAAAAATCACCTCCACCCGACCCTCCCTCTCCTTTCTCCTTCATCGGTATCTCAACCACTGTAGTGGCCATCTCTACCCACCTCTACCACTGACAACGTCCTCCACCACATGGCGTCCCATCTGGGCTGCTCCCACAACATCCAGATGGGTTTCCTTGACTTCTCCACTAACGCTCATGAACTCTACCGCAACGTGTCGAAGAAAGTTGAAAATTAGAGTTTTCTGTCTTTCTCGACATCAACCTCTCCTCTGCTGGCCTCTATCTCGGCCTTCGCTTGCGTCTCCACCATTGGTAAAATCTATGAAAAAACTCCTTTGATTCTTCGTTTTAATTTATGGAAAAAATTGGGGGATGAAATATGTGTTTTGGATTTGTGGCTTGTTGTTGTGATTGTGTTCTTTTTTGTTTAGAGAGGGTTGTATTGTGGTTTTGGGTTTTGGAGATTTGTTAATTTTGCATTGGATGATGTAGATGTTTTCATTTCTTATGTTTTGGGGACGTTTGTGATGCTAGCTCAGTTCTCGATTCGTATTCGGCAAAGAAATAAGGAGTTGTGCACTTGTGCTAGAGTCACTAGTTGGCCTTTGATTACAATCAAATGTCTATTCATAATGATGCTTTGTCCCATTCCATGTTGCAACTTCATGTAAACCTATTATAGGAAATTTCAGAAACACAAAATCTGGTTCGGGTTATAATCGGTGCTTCAGTAGTATTTTTTATGTAATATTTTTAGGGGTTTGTTTTAATTGACTTTGGTAATAAGTTATATTCCGATGTTATTTTGAGTTCACTACTTGAGTTAGAAGTTCTTGTACTTTGATTATCACAAATGCTGGCTATTAGAAAATTTGGTCACCTGTCACACATGCTTAAACGAAAAATTCTTTTTTCTGAATTGCTATATGATTACTCTACACTTAATTACTATTGTCATTTTTGTTTGACATAAAATGTCATTGAACATGTGTTGATTTTTTTTGTTATTAGGTACAAGTATTATAATTCTTTAGTTGTCAATTGTTGAATTGTTTAGGCAAAATAATTCAAATATGAAGGTTTGGAGATGTCTCAAAATGTTTGAAGGAAATATGAAATACAAGGAGGTACTAGTAAGCTAAGTTTTGATATAGCTTGAAATTGTATTTTTCTGTAAAGTGCACTTGTATTTTCCCATATCGTGATTTGAAAAGGCAATGCAGTTCTTATTATGGTATTACTTTATTTAACTTTTAAACTCTTGTCGTACTTAAAGTTAAATCACATCTATAGTTACAAATTGAACATTTGTATTATGTTGTGATATGTGTTGTTATATGATTATGGTTTGTGGAGATTGTGATTTATATTTGTTGTGGATGTTATATGTTATAAATGTTGGAGATTGTGAGATATATGATTGTTATATATATAATTGTGGATGTTGATAAATATAGGGTAATAGTAATTTATTCAATGCTGCATAATTGTTTTTCCTGAAAAAACATTTAGCCATGGGAGAAATCTGTTACTAAAAGTATGATATATCCATCACTAAATCTTTTCCATCCTGCCATTTTTTCACTCCAAAAAGTATCAGTGACGGTACACAACTGTCACAAAATCCGTTGTTGAAACCTTTCAGTGACGCCAGCAATAGTGACGGAAATGTTCCGTTGCTAAAAATGTATAGTGACGCAATCTTAGATTTATTGACCGATTTTTACTGTGGCTAAAACCTAAAATTCTTGTAGTGTTCAATTGTTTAAAGCCAGGACATTTTGCACGTGATTGAAGGGCACAAAGACCAGGTACCGGGGGTACGAAGTCTACACTTGCGTCGTTGAGGGCTCCTAGACGTGTTTTTGCTCCACGCTTAGAGGATTCTGCAGTTGCGTCACCTGACGTGGTGGAATGTACGCTCATTGTTGCTGGTCATGTGGCTAGGATTTTATTTGATAGTGGTGCTACACATTCATTTATCTCTGAGAGATTTGCGAGCTTAGTGGACATTAGCCCCTGAGTTGGACCTCTCACCTCAATATCAGCACCCCTGTAGAAGAGATGCTTGTGCTTGGGAAGTTTCTAGCTGGCGTGCCGATTGTGTCGGCGGACGAGAGCTTCCCAGTTGACTTGGTGTTGTTATCGATGGTGGACTTTACCGTAATACTTAGAATGGACTAGTTGTCCTGTTATGATGTGCAAGTTCATTGTCGATAGCAGAAAAATTTGATTCTGAGGGCAGTGGGTCAGTGTCTGGTGGTCTATGGTGTGTACGGTTGGGAACACTGTATAACTATTTCCGCACTGAAGGTGCAGAAACGCTTGTGTCAGGGGTGTGCAACATTTTTGACGAGCGCAGTGTTGACTGAGAGTCAGGGACCCATATTGGAGGATGTGGAGACAGTTCGGGATTTTGTGGATGTGTTTCCAGAGGACCTAGCAAGATTGCCTCTGCATCGAGAGATTGAGTTTGCTATTGACTTGCCATCTGATACGATGCCTTAGTCTAAGGCACCGTATCAGATGTCCCCTGTGGAGTTGTCCAAGCTGAAGGTTTAGTTGCAAGAGTTGTTGGACAAGGAGTTCATTCGGCCGAGCGTGTGACTGTGTGGAGCCCCCATCATGTTCGTGACAAGGTGTCTGTCAAACAAGGTGTCGGTTAGGAACCGTTACCCATTGCCGAGAATTGATGATCTCTTTGATCAGTTGAAGACTGCAAATGTTTTCTCGAAGATTGACTTGAAATTGGGGTACCATCAGTTGAGGATCAGGGATGAGGACGTGTCGAAGACAGTTTTTCGCACGCGATATGGACATGATGAGTTTTTGGTGATGTCTTTCGGACTGACGAACACACCTGCAGCGTTCATGGATTTGATGAACAAGGCTTTTGATGCATTGCATACATTGCATCATATGTCTTTCATTTAGATTACTTTTACATCAATAAATGCTACTAAGGTATGTGTTTAGTCTTATTTACAGAATACAGGTACCTGAATGCAATTTACCCACATCCCGAGCATAAACGCGTGCAAAAGATTCATTTCTATCATAAAGACCAAGTTCAAGTTTATCGGGGTACAAATGGAAATGTATCCAAGCATAAAATACAAAAAGAACAAGGACATAAGCACAAAAGTAACCAGGGACTTAACTGCAAAAAGTCAAGGACCTAATTGCAAATCACGAGTAGCTTTTATTCTCTTGGAGAAAATATATAGAAAAATCAATGTATATCTCCAAATATGTGAAGGAATTAATCCGGAGTTCAAAAGAATGGAAAGAATCAATCCAGACGCGCAAAGAAGGATCAAATCATACCATAAACATTCAACCAAAATCCGGACAAAATCAGGCCAGATTGTGCGGCGTTTCCGTCGCACCACACATGCAATATGCGGCGTTTCCGCCGCCCAAGCTTCGATCCGTGTGCTCCAATTTCGTCCAGTCGTGTCTGGACACGTGTACTTTCCAATATTATACCTAGATCCCTTGTAGCAACTATAAATAGACCCGAGAACGATGTTAGAAGAGTCCTTAGTCTTTGGTGTTAGTTTTTATTCTTAATCTTAGTTTTGTATTCTTCCTTTTCATTAATAAAATTCTGTGTTTTATTTTTTACTTTTAGTTTCCTTTTGTAATGTCTCAAGGACCCCTTCTTCCTTCCTCTATGAGCTTCTAACTCCTTCCAAATGGTGGAGGTGACGGATTAGGGTGAAGAGAAGATGAATGAATGTTATTATTTTAATTTCGTGTTAGTCTATTTTGATTACTTAAGTTTATGTTAAATCATTTATCATGTAATGCTTCATAACTAATATGATTTATTATAAGTTTCTGAATTCTCTAATCTAAACCTTAAATCTAATCCTCCACCCGACGGAATTCACCTCTTTGTTCTTGTTTTAGTTTTATTTGTTCTTGTTTCTTGCTTTAAATAAGTAAAACCCAAAAATCTCAAAACCAACTTAATTCTTCTCTCCTTCTTTTCTCCAATCGAAATCACACTAAAAACAGAATCTCTCCCTCCTTGTGTTCGACCCGTATTTGCCACGTCTTCATTGACGCCGTGCACTTGCGGTATAAATTTAATTCTCATCAAGTTTTTGGCGCCGTTGCCGGGGAGGTGACGCAGATTTTGTTTTCTTTTGTTGATTTCGATTTTATCCTGTTGATCTTGTGCGCGATCTAAGTATTTGGATTTGTGTTTCAGGAGACAACAGAGTGCGCGGCGAAATCCGAGCACATTCTGAGCTAAACGAGCGGCGAAATCGCCGCACCTATAGAGCAATTTGCGGCGAATCCGCCGCACACTTGGAGCTTCTGGGCTTCAAACTTTTCTGGGACGCGACTCATCTCTGGGTGCACGCGTGAAGCTTCTGAAATTTCGAGAGCGGGCGGTGAACCCGACTGAGCATTGCATACGTAACATTTGTTGCCTCTTTTCCTCGTAATTTCTATTTTCAAAAAAAAATCTTTTTATTAGAATTGCACGTGTTAGGGCAAAAATTCCATAATTGGCAATAATTCAACTCTGACCTAAAATTGGCAAAATTAGAAGGACTTAGTGCATGCATCATATAATATTTTGTTTGCATTATTCTTGCTAAATTCTTTCAAATTAATTCTTGTTGAAGAGTGCTGGAGGCAAGGCACGTATCGTGTTTTAACGATTGCATTTAAGCATATAATTTAGTTTGCATACAACCTTGCAATTGCCCCCCTCTAAAGACCATTGTTTGACTATCTTTGCTAGATTTAAGTTAAACTACCTTAAGGGCAACTCCGTAGGAAAAGATATGGTGGGGATTTCATCACCCTTCCGTGGCCCACAAATCACAATCCTAAAGTGTCACCCAAGCCTTAAAATTTAAAATCAATTAGACATTGGCCCCTAAGGACTCGGACTCAATTAAGGAGAAGAATTGGTTTGACTTGCTATGACCTGAAGCCGATCGAATTCAATTTGGTGTCTAGGAAGTATTTTTGTGTTGACGAGAGTCTTCCAAGCGAAGTGGTTGTCTAATTGGCACCGACTCTGTCGGAAGCGCCCCCACTAGCTATACACTACCTGGCCAATTTGGTTTGATTAGTGAGGGAGGTGAATCAAGCGAATCAATTCGACTCAACCAGTTAGGAGTCGTCTAGATATAAGCGACACTATGTCTAGGATTGTTTGAACCGTGCTTTCTTAGGAAATTTCTGACCAACCCTCTTTTCTATCTTTAGAGTTAAGTTTCCTTTCTCATCTGAGTCTTCTTTATCTTCTCACCTAAATTCTCTAGATTAGGATTCCTCTCTCATCTTTCCACATTCTATTGTTTGTTTCCAAAAAAAAAGCATAAAAAATATATATAAAAAAACGAAAAAAATAATTGCAATTAATTCTTGAAATTAAATTTGGAATTTAAATTTCGAATTTGAACTCAAAAATTGATTCAACCCGGTGCACTCAGATTTGGATTCGGGACTTGAGTAATCGACTCTCACGAGTTTATCTAGATTCCAGTCTGGAGCTTAGCCCCAATCCATCTGCTGCACCACATCACCCGGATCCAATGGGTGAGAATGTTGTGAACCCACCTGTTGCACAACCTATAACTCTGAGGGATCGATGCTATCCAGCGATGGCTGCTCAGCCATCGTGCATCGTTATGCCCACCATACCGGGTCGCGACTTCGAACTTAAGGCACAATACATGAGTATGTTGCCTAAGTTCACCTCTAGGGAAGACCCATATCTCTTCCTTAGAGAATTTGAGGAAATCTGCTCTCTTATGCAATACCAGCATATCCCTGAGGAGGCAGTGCGTCTGAAATTTGTGCCTCTAGCACTAAAGGACGACGCTAAGAAATGGCTATATAGTCTAGCCGAAAGATCTATTAGGAGTTGGGCCGAGTTCGTTCAAGTTTTCTTAAAAAAATATTTCCCCAACCATAAGACTATGAGGATTAGGAATGAAATTGTTGCATTCGTTCAATCTGAGAGCGAGCCATTCTATTCCTATCTTGAAAGATTCAAAAGTGTTCTGACCCAATGCCCTCATCATGGAATTCCAAGATGGCAATTATGCCAAATTATTTATGAGGGATTGACACCCACATCTAGGGTTATGGTAGAATCCGTAAGCCAAGGGAACTTCATGTCGAAAAATGAAAATGATGCCTGGACTTTTCTTGAGGATTTAGTTGAAAACAGTATGCAATGGGACAATGCTAGAACACCGCTTAACCCGAGTATTGGATCTAGAATAGCAAGTCAACCCAAACCAGGTGTCTTAGCTGTAGATGTCAACATAGTGGCTGAAGCAAAACTAGCTACCCTTATGCGCAGAATGGAAAGTTTAGAGCTACAAACCCAAACCCGAGTGAATCAAGCCTCGTCTATCCCTTGCTCTAGATGTGGTCAAACGGGTCATGTAATGGAGGATTGTGCGGACTGGGAACAAGTTAATGCCATGTATAACCATGCTAGAAATGACCCATACGCATCAACCTATAACTCGGGTTGGCGTAATAATTCCAATTTCTCATCAAACCAACAAGGTCAACCTCCTAGACAACAACCAAACCCGTATAACCAAAATAATACATCATCTGGGTTCAGTAACAATGGAGATCATGAGGTTAGGTTGACAAGCTTGGAAAATTTGATGAAAACCTTTATACAAACAACCAACCAGTCCTTCCAAAGGCTAGAGACACAAGTCAGCCAACTCGCACAAATTGTAGGTGCAAGAGAAAATGGTCAGTTTCCAAGTCAACCTGAGGTGAACCCTAGATCTAATAATTCATATCAGCCCTATCAACCACCTTCAGGAAATAACAACCCTAGACCGGTTCAAATGGTTAATGAGGAATGACCGTTCCAACAAATAAACGCTGTAGTATCATTACGGTCCGGAAGACAAGTTGATAACAATGTGGTAAATCCTAGAACGTCTAATCAACTTAGCCACCAAGCAACCACATATGACCTAACCAGTGAACCCGACGTCCAATCTGAAACGCCCAACCCACCTACTCAACCGGAACCCATAGCTCAACCTGAACCTGAGCGAGTCTATGTTCCTAAAGCCTCATTTCCCAATAGACTCAAAAAGAACTCAAGTGCACAAATGGAGAAAATCTTGGAAGTATTTAAGCAAGTTAAGGTGAACATTCCACTCTTAGACATGATTCAACAAATACCTGCTTATGCTAAATTCTTAAAAGATCTGTGCACTAAAAAGCGAAAAACGAACGTAGCAAAGAAGGCATTCTTAACTGCAAACATAAGCTCTATCCTTTCCAACTCGTCTCCTATAAAATATAAGGATCCTGGATGTCCCATAATTTCATGTGCAATAGGAGATACTTATATCAACAAAGCCCTTCTAGACCTTGGTGCTAGTGTTAACCTACTCACATTCTCTGTCTACGAGCAACTCAACCTTGGTCCATTAAAACCCTCTAAGACAACCCTTCAATTTGCTGATTGCTCTACTAAGAAACCAAGAGGTATAGTCGAGGACGTTTTGATCAAGGTGGGTGACTTCATTTACCCAGTGGATTTTGTCGTACTAGATACCGCACCTGTTGTAGATCCTAAGAGACAAATCCCTGTAATACTAGGCAGACCCTTTTTAGCCACTTCTGAAGCTTTGATAAATTGCCGAAATGGGCTCATGCAACTATCTTTTGGAAACTTAAAAGCTGAATTTAATATCTTTCATGTGGATAATGAACCAGAAATAGTATGCAATCAAAGTGATGTTGTGATGAGATCACGTATCTATAAGATTTCTGAATCAAATAAATCATCACAAAATCAAAAATCAAATGAGAAAAGGGGGAGTAATTCATCTACCCACCCACCATCACTCGAGCAAATAAGAGAACCAATTTATGTGAGGGGTGTGGAACCTGTGACTCAGGACTCTCATTGCAACATGGGGAATAATTCAACTGGATACATGCACCAATATGGTGTCATTCAATCCAGTTCTGACTATGGTTGACTTTGAGCAAATTTCATCCTTCCACCGCAATTCACCAAGGTAATAAGTGTATTTGCTTTATATTTGCATACATTGAGGACAATGCATGATTTAGGTGTGGGGGGTGTTTATGTATATATTTATCTATAGATCTGTCTTTTATTTCTTAAAAAAAATCAATGTTTCATGACATAGCTTAAGATTGAACTGTCAAAACCCGTGTACAAATTGCATTGAGTTTTTGTTCCTTATTATATAGTTCTGCTTGTAGAAATTATGACATAAATCTAAGTTCCAAAGAAATAACTCATTGCCCTTTAAGACATGTATGCACTTAAATTGGATGAATCAAATCTTTGAAGTTGTTGATAAAAAGCAGAGGTTGAGGAAAATATACCGGGAAGTGTGGACTTCTAATAGCAATTAAGCCTTGACGAAAATAAAAATAAAAATAAAGGAATAAAGTGAAGAAAACACATTTTGCAAAATGATTACAAAAGCCCAAGCCTTTGAGTCACTGGTCCGTAGGGGTATCTTGAAACACGGTAACTTGAGTGTACCAGCTCGGGATTATCGACCAAACTCGCTACACGAATGCAAAAAGGGTGAAAGTGTCAAAAAGCAAATGTGTTGAATCACGGAAGAAAAGAAAAAAAATATACTCAAGGCCCAAAGCTAAAAGAATGATCCATGCCATGGTTGATCCGAATGATACTTCACCACCAGAGGAGGCGTGCAAAATAATTTAAGTAATATCATGTGTAGAAGGGTTAGTGGTGTAAATGTTGGAGGAACAAAGACCAAGTCATATTTTTAATGAGTTAGATTCATATAATGAGCATACAAGAATTCTAAGTGAGATGTATAAGGTTAAGGTGGAGATATTAAGAGCTATTAATGGAAATGTTGATTTAAGACTTTGTGGGTGTGTCAACTGAAAACCCTCACGAGACAAAACTCGTCCCCCTTGGCAACAAGGAGGTTTAAAGGCTTGTTGCACATGCTAAGTGCAACCGTGATTCCTACGAAAGTGAGTTAGGATTCCCCTGTTTTTATTTTTCGTATCTTCTATTTTGCTAGGGACTAGCAAATTCTAGGTGTGGGGGTATTTGATGCATTGCATACATTGCATCATATGTCTTTCATTTAGATTACTTTTACATCAATAAATGCTACTAAGGTATGTGTTTAGTCTTATTTACAGAATACAGGGACCTGAATGCAATTTACCCACATCCCGAGCATAAAAACGTGCAAAAGATTCATTTCTATCATAAATACCAAGTTCAAGTTTATCGGGGTACAAATGGAAATGTATCCAAGCATAAAATACAAAAAGAACAAGGACATAAGCACAAAAGTAACCAGGGAATTAACTGCAAAAAGTCAAGGACCTAATTGCAAATCACGAGTAGCTTTTATTCTCTTGGAGAAAATATATAGAAAAATCAATGTATATCTCCAAATATGTGAAGGAATTAATCCGGAGTTCAAAAGAATGGAAAGAATCAATCCAGACGCGCAAAGAAGGATCAAATCATACCATAAACATTCAACCAAAATCCGGATAAAATCAGGCCAGATTGTGCGGCGTTTCCGCCGCACCACACATGCAATATGCGGCGTTTCCGCCGCCCAAGCTTCGATCCGTGTGCTCCAATTTTGTCCAGTCGTGTCTGGACACGTGTACTTTCCAATATTATACCTAGATCCCTTGTAGCAACTATAAATAGACCCGAGAACGATGTTAGAAGGGTCCTTAGTCTTTGGTGTTAGTTTTTATTCTTAATCTTAGTTTTGTATTCTTCCTTTTCATTAATAAAATTCTGTGTTTTATTTTTTACTTTTAGTTTCCTTTTGTAATGTCTCAAGGACCCATTCTTCCTCCCTCTATGAGTTTCTAACTCCTTCCAAAGGGTGGAGGTGACGGATTAGGGTGAAGAGAAGATGAATGAATGTTATTATTTTAATTTCGTGTTAGTCTATTTTGATTACTTGAGTTTATGTTAAATCATTTATCATGTAATGCTTCATAACTAATATGATTTATTATAAGTTTCTGAATTCTCTAATCTAAACCTTAAATCTAATCCTCCACCCGACGGAATTCACCTCTTTGTTCTTGTTTTAGTTTTATTTGTTCTTGTTTCTTGCTTTAAATAAGTAAAACCCAAAAATCTCAAAACCAACTTAATTCTTCTCTCCTTCTTTTCTCCAATCGAAATCACACTAAAAACAGAATCTCTCCCTCCTTGTGTTCGACCCGTATTTGCCACGTCTTCATTGACGTCGTGCACTTGCGGTATAAATTTAATTCTCATCAGCTTTTAAGCCATTCTTGGATCAGTTTGTGTTTGTATTCGTGGACGATATCCTAGTTTATTCACCGGATCGTGAGACACACAGAGAGAATTTGCGGACAATACTAGAGGTGTTGAGGGAGCAGGAGTTATATGTCAAGTACTCAAAGTGTGAGTTTTGGCTTGATAGCATGACATTCCATGGGCACATCGTGGTAAAGGACGGGATCTCGGTGGACCCAGCGAAAATTGAGGCGGTGACGCAGTGGCGGGCACCCACATCAGTGTCAGATGTCAGAAGCTTTGTGGGGTTGGCATGTTATTACCGGTGCTTTATCCAGGACTTTTCGAAGATCGCCTATCCATTGACAGCGTTGGCGAAGAAAGGTGTGAGGTTTGTCTGATCGCCGAAGTGCGAGGACAACTTCCAATAGTTGAAGAGGTCGTTGACTACCGCGCCCATCCTGACCCTACCTAGTGGTAGTGGCGGTTTCGTGATCTACAACAATGTGTCTGGTACAAGTCTGGGGTGTGTGCTGATGCAACATGGGAAGGTAGTAGCATATGCATCGAGACAGTTGAAGGTTCACGAGCAGAATTATCCCACTCATGATCTGGAGGTGGCAGCAAGCGTGTATGCACTAAACATTTGGAGGCACTACCTGTATGAGGAGTAGTTCGAGGTTTTCATTGACCACCAGAGTCTGAAGTATCTGTTCTCGCAGAAGGAACTGAACATGAGGCAGCGACGCTAGTTAGAGTTCGTGAAGGATTATGACCTCACGCCTACCACCGGGGGTAGGCAAACACGGTAGGCGACGCTCTGAGTCGGAAGTAGGAGAGTTCAGTGGCTAGTTTGCAAGTCTGCGAGTGGAGACTATTGGAGGACCTAGTTCAATTAAGGACGTTTACGGCAGCGCCCAGCGGAGCGATGCTTGCTGGTGTGCGGGTCGAGCCGGATATAGTAGAGTGCATTGTCCACGCACAGACAGAGGATTTAGATAGGGTTGTCTTGATGTAGTCAGTAGAGACTGATGTGTCAAATTTCAAGATAGCTCCGAATGGAGGCCTCATGTTCAGGAGTAGATTGTGCGTGCCGATGAAAATTGACCTACGGAGAGAGGTCATGGAGGAGCACGAAGATGTATAGAGATCTTAGAGTCATTACTGGTGGCGAGGCATGAAGAGGGACATCGCGGAGTTTGTGTCCCAGTGTTTGGCAGGTGAAGATCGAGCATCAGGGGCCTGCAAGCCTTTTGCAGAGGATTGAGCTTCCAGAGTGCCAGTGGGAGCACGTGACTATGGACTTCGTCACGAGACTACCGAATACAAGGAGTTTCCACGACGCGATCTGGGTGATTGTGGATTGACTGACCAAATCGGTGCACAGTCTCGCGATACGGATGACGTTACCGTTGGGCAACTTAGCACAGTTATACATGGATGAGATAGTCATGTTGCACAGAGTGCCAAAATCCATCATCATGGACCGAGACACACAGTTTACGTCAGGATTCTGGAGGTCACTACAGAGGGTGTTGGGGATGAAACTGAAGTTCAGTACTTCTTTCTACCCTCAGATGGATGGTCACTCGGAGAGGACCATACACACGCTCGAGGACATGTTGAGAGCATGTGCCTTGGACTGGGTTGGCAGTTGGGATGAGCACCTACCGCTGATCGAGTTCACGTACAACAACTTCTATGCCAGTATAGGGATGGTACCCTATGAGGCATTGTACGGATAAACGTGCAGATCACCCTCATGTTGGGGTAAGGTGGGCGTAAGACAGTTTGTTGGACCAGAGATCTGAAAGGAATGTGTTTTAAAAGTTTTACTTTTATATGTCAATTATTATGAATTGAATGTGCAAACATTTTGTTCCTTGATTATAGTATTCATCTTTTGGAAGTGTTAAGGAAGAGGCGCTTGGTCCTTAACCATAGAGCTCTAAAAGATAATGGTTTACATAAATCAAAAGTTATTCACAATCATGGTAGTTAACATGGAACATTAATTACCGAGATAAGATTGTCGTGTTGGTCATCGATTGTTGTAGCTCTACAAATAATTGACGACACGAGTATATAAAAGAGGAAAAGATTACTTTTATATATTAAATAGACCTAACAAGTAAAACATTATGAAATTGTGTTTCGTGTCATTAATGTTTTTACTGTGTCTTGGATCCTAAGATATGAGACTTATATCTTTTCACTCAAGAAGTGTTTAATTTGATTATTGTCAAAAGCTACGAATGAGTGTAGTGATAACGGCAATAGTTGGTTGAACATGACTTGTGCTGGAAAAGATAGCTAGTTAAACGATTATCATTGCCCATCTTAATTGAGTGATGATATTAGTGGGCCTCTTGATAAAACAAAATTATAATGTGCACAATGTAACTTGAGTTAAGTTACATAGTTATAATTAGCTTAAAGAGATCAAGAAATGAATATAATACAAAGATGACACATTTCTACTTTGTATATATTCTTAATATCATGAGGCAAGGGACAGACACAAGTGATGCACTTACATCACTAAATTGATCGTGTTTTGGTTCGGGTGGAACAAAGACATCTATGCTAATTGGGTAACTATAATGTGTAGCTAGATACCGCTTATAGTTTGAGATATTAAGTGTTTAATATCGCTGCCAATTTGGCTTAGATCCTCCTATAGGTCACACCACAAAACTGGGAAACAAAAGGTTGATTTTAAGTTCATATGATGTGTCGGGTTTCATGTGAAAATATGACACATGTGGTGAATGAATAAAATCAATATGTCATGAGAATTGACATAATTAGAATCATAATAAATTCATATGAGGTATATATATTATGTGGTGTAATAATTTAATATTACATATGATAATATAATATATAAGATGTGAATTTGCTAAAAACCCCAAAAGATTAAATTTTGTTGGAAATAAATCCAAAATTTGACAAAGGCAAAATCGAGGTCAAACACGGTGAACCGTTCGGGGTTCGGTCGACCGAGGTATCTTTGTATCGGTTAACCGAATAGGGAATGGGTAAACACAATTGATTGACCGAGATTGTCTTGAGTGCCTGGACAATCGGGTTCGGTTAACCGATTGGAAACGGTCATCCGAGAAGAGGTAATTTCGGTAGACCGAAGGTGACCCGGTTATCCGATGATTATGTTCCAGGAGCGATTTTGGTGGGTCAAAGGTAGACCGATTAAAAGACGTGGTTCGTCTGAATTCTTCTAGGGAATTTTTCTCATACAGATTTGGTCGACCGTCTAGCTCATGGTGCACCGAACACATGTTATAACCGAATGGTTCGGTTGACCGAATAATACTCGGTCTACCGAACAAGAAGGATTCGGCCTGAATTATTAAGAGATTAATTAAATCTTGGGTGGAATAATTCCAGATTTAATTAAAACGATTTTTGTGGGTGATTATGTGGAATTTAGAGATTAATTTTAGGAGAGAAAAACAAGGGATCATGGCTAAATAATAGCTCTTGATAAGGATGTTTTGGGAGCCTATAAAAGGGCACGTATTCCTACTTGTTTTAATACTAATGCAAAATCTTTCTCTCATTAATCTCTCGCTAATCACCACGAAATTTCTCTTAGTAAAATTAAGGTTGGAGATTAGAATCTCAGGAGACTTAAAGATGGGTTATTAGCTAGATTCTAAACCTTATTAGAGATTGATTGACTAGCTCATTTCTCTCTAATCTTGTTTAGAGTTTGGTGAACACTCGGAGGCAATTCCGTGGGCAACACAACGTGCAACGCGACTTCGGATCATCAAAAGGTTTTTGAGAACCTTTAGGTATGATTCTCCTTTGTGATTTATTTTAATAAATGTAGGTTGCATGTTATTAGAATAAAACACAAATAGATGTACATAAAATTGCTGAAAATATGAAAATCGATCTTGTATGTTATATTAAATTTTTAAAAATATATACATACATAGGGACACGAAATCCTACAAGATCGTCCAGCAGTGCGCAGAGAAGGTGGATGTTATCAGATAGAGATTGATCATGGCGTAGAGCAGACAGAAGAGTTATGTAGATCAGCTCCGACAGGAGTTGACTTTTGCAGTCGGAGATCACATATTCTTGATGATGTCTCCTGCTGAGGGAGTTATGAGGTTTGGGCACAGAGAGAAGCTAAGTTCGAGATATTTAGGACCATTTGAGATTATGGACCGAGTTGTTGTTGTTGCTTGTCATATTGCCTTGTCGCCACAGTTTTTGGGATCACACAATATCTTTCATGTTTCCATGTTGAGGAAGTACGTTGCCGACGCTTTGCAAGTGTTGGAGGTAGATATGCCTCGGGTGCAGCCTGATTTGTCGTTAGAGGAGCGACCAGTGGAGATAGTCGATCAGATGGAGCACCAGTTGCGTAAGAGGGTCATCCCGATGGTTAAGGTCTAATGGCAGTAACACACACCACGAGAGGCTACGTGGGAGATTGAGGTAGACGTGCAGGAGAAGTACCCGAACTATTTCAGTGAGTAGCTTGCTTTTATTTTGCGGACAAAATTCTTTTTGGTGGGGTAATTGTTACACCCACTCCCTCACCTCTCTCTCTCTCTCTCTCTTCCTTTTCTCCTTTCTCTTCACCCAACCCTAAGCACATCTCCCTTCACCCTCTCCATTCCCTCGCAGCAGCTCTGACGACGACGTCCTCAACGTGAGGAGGGGAAACACCCCTTCTCGGGTCGTCTTCATCCCTAGATACGCCACCCACCCTATTTTGTTTTGTGTCGGTTGGAGGGAGGTGAGGCGAAGGAAGATTGGGCCAGTGAAGTGGCTGAAAGAGCCGGCGGCAATGCAACCATGCTGGTGGCGGTGGACGCGGCTGCTGCCGCAGCAGCCGACATGCCTGAGGTTGGCGGCCACCCGACGGTGGGTCGTCAGGGCTGTGGCGGCGCCAGCGACAACTAGGGTTGGGGAGGTGGTTTGCTTGGTTTTGAGGTTTTTGCAAATAAGACCCCTGGATTTATGTGTTTGTGGTTAAAGATGTTAGTTGAATTTGATTCTGGGTTAACTATATGATTTCCTTGGATTGTTTGCTATTTGAGTAAACAATAACTAACTAGAATAATTACTAACAAAACATTGGAATTGTTGAGTATTTGGTTGAATAAATTAATCTAGATTAATTGAAGAATAAAGCCATGGATTTAATTGTATTGGTTTAATTGATTAGTATTTGGGTTAATTGCTTAAAAAACCTTGGACTTTTCTATAATTGTGAAAAACGATTTAATTTAGGGAAAATTGCCCTCTCCTCCTTGGAATTCCTAAATATTTGTAGAAAATTCTATTAATTGGGAAATTTATTGTGTTTTTCCCTGAAATTATGAGAATTATGTTTTGTATGAAAATTTTGATAAAATTACACTTATACCCCTGCACCTTTGATTGTGGGTTTAGAGTTATAGTTTCTTTACACTGCTTATATGATTGTAAAGTATTGTTATGTTTATTTGCTCTATATCTTGTTGGGGTTGTTGACCTGAGCTTTTGGGGGTAAATTGCATTTACCCTCTCGTCTTGTGAGACTGTACGATTGTGAGAGGTTCGGGGAATCGATCGTTCACCCACGTTGTTTCGAGTGGTCGTTGGAGCATTGCTCACGAACTCGGGCAGGGAAGGCAGTGAGATGATGTGTGAGGCACGTATGACTAGATATTAAGGTATTACCCCGTTGTTGTGGTGTTCCAAGATGATTTACCAGTGTTGTTACGTGTGACTGCTGGAGCTGGGCTCGCGGGCCCGGACATTGTGGTTGGATTCCCGAAGCCGGACGCATATCTGGTCAGCTCACCAGCGTTGTTACGAGTGACCGTTGGAGCTTGGCTCGTGGGCTCGGGCGTGTGGCTGGAGTAAAGTGTTGCCTTATGGGCCGGATGCACGATCTTGTCGAGGGTGCACGCTCGGCGTGGCTGGGCACGTGGTCGCCTTGAGACGTGTGACAGTTCTACTGTGAGAGCGGGTTGAGTGTTGCCTCGTGGGTTGGATACACGGTAGAGTCGAGGTGAACGCTCGGCTTCGTTGGGCACATGATCGTATTGGAACACGAGACCAGTGTGAGCCGTCAGGGACGGCTAGACCTTGTTCGGTGTTGGGTTGGGGTGGTGTATTTGGTTTTAATTTGAGACTCATGTGTGTCGTTTGCGTGTGCAGGTGAGACACTGTAGGTTGCGGGAGGTGACTTGGGGTTTGGACGTGAAGACTGGATCGTGTGCTCAGCTGATGTAATTTTCCTTGTATATCGTAGTTGATGTAGTAGGTTTTCAACTTCTTGTATTTCCTTCCACATTTTAATCTGACATTGACCATATGCCTGTGTTTAATTTGAGGCATTGTCAAATTAACTATCTCTTTCTTCCAACTAATTTCTTACCTTTTTACAAATAAATATATAAATATTTATGTTTTTATATATTAATTTTAATTATTAATGAAATTGACTATTAATGTTTGTAAATTTTAAATATATATCATTTGAGATTTTGAGTTAACCAACGGAATTTTAGAATTTTGAGATTATAAAATTTATATAACAATATGAGTGCCTCTTGAATTTTTTTTATAATGATTTTTAAAAACATAATGACTTTTATTTTACAAGAACAATAAGTTACAAAGTTCTTATTTTTCTCTCTTCAACTGTATTGTAAACATTATATTTACATTTAATGGGTTCCACCACCTACATGTAGACAAAAAAAGAAGCGTGGGGTGTTAACCCCACTGTAATCACACCAATTGTCGTCCGTGGCAAAGAACGTTTTGGTTTGGATTCTTGGGACGAAATCTCCGTTGCTGTGTTTTAAAAAAAACTGAGGCTATAGATTTTTGGTTAATTTTCCTCCCATTGTTGGTGCCTTTAGTGTGAATCAACTTTATCATCGCTAAACGACCCAACCACCACCGATTACGTACACATCAAGGTATGATCGTCCATTGACCAAGGAGGCTATTGGGTTGTATGAATCTTTATAGTCATTTTGGTTGTGAGATCTCATTTTAGTCAATTCCGATTTATTTATTTTCTATGAAAATTCATGAGTGAGATATACCATATATAATAAATATGTGGTAAAAATTTCAGATTAAATAGACCATTATAGACATTGATCTGAACACTTCGATATTCAGTAAATTTCAGTCGTTCAAATATGGACATTTTATATCAACGATGAAATCGATTTGGATTGACATAAAATTTTAATATATTATAAACTAAGAGATAAGAATACATGTTATTCAGTTTGATTTAAAAATATCAACTTTAAAATACCGTAATTTTAAATGACACAACCAAATTGGCTATAATCACTCATACAACCATATTTTTTCCTTGATCAAATTACCACCCTATATCCCCCAAATTATCATCTGGCCTTCTTTAGTCTTGATCCAAATCAAGCTAGTTACAACCAAGTGAGATATGAAAGATAAGTAAGAAACATTTTTTGTGTTGTACCTCAAAGGGGATCATGAAACCAAGTATTTTCATTTTGCTTTTTTTTGTTAATTTTTCTGCTTGTTTAGTTTGGTAATCGAGTTTGTTGTGCTTTGCTTTTACTTTTTGGCAGTTTAGTGTTGTAATTTCATTTCCAGCTACATTCATCATTGTAGGCATATCTACATCTTTTATTTTCACATAATAGACCAACATGTAAGAATTGATGGCCTAACTTTCTAATGCGGAAATGAAGAAATAGCAAGAGCAAGATATTGCAAACTACAAAATGGACACCGAATGTACAAAATGGACAACTACATTGCACTATCTGATCTTCATTCTGGAACAAGATCAAGCATTTACAACACAAACTAGCAACCAACCTAACTCGTCTAGCTTGAATCCCATCTCACAACCCTGAGTTTCCTTAAGCTAATAAAAACCTTAGATTCTTGATATGAAAGTGAGAATCACACATTCTAATACCATTTTATTAAAAAGTTTGGGTAGCATGTGGATATAAGAATACAAGTAATGAAGTTGAAGTGTAAAGTGTGAAAGAGAGAGCTTGAGAGTTGACCCCAAGAGAGTAGATCGTGATTTAGAAATTAAACAACAGTTTGAGTCTCTATTTACAAGGTAGTTGTTAGGGAAAGACGGAACTGGGTAGGAAAGAAACTAAGTGAAAAAACAATTGAAAAAAGGCAAAACGTGACGTCACCTGTGAGTAGGGCTATAAACGTGGCAGGTCAAACCCGCCCAGTTGGATCCAAGCAAGGGTTGAATATTCCAACCGTTTAAAATTTAAGACCTACAAACTCGCCTTCTTAGTGGGTTAATTTAGGGTTGAACGAAAACACGAATAAGTCAACCGACCAAAGTAAAATAATAATGTATTTTAATATTATAATCACTCATTAACTTATCCCTAAATCATTATTATGGCTTCTGGATGTTGTGAGTTATGAATCTTGATGTTTCCGTAAAAATATTGTCATTTAAGTTATTTTTTTAATGTTTATATAGTAGGCAACATTAATAATTATTTACACATGTGATCTACCATCCCACCCCAGGGAGGCGGGTCACGGAGATAGGTAGGTTGTGACCAAGGTTTTAAGGCGGTTTTAACCCGCCAACTTTTCACGGGTCGAGTCTAGGTTGGTTCCAATCCGTCCCATTAGTTACCATACTTGTATATTGTGCGGATCCACATTACTTTGTTGCCTTTTTAGCGTCATTCTTGTTTTGATAATGGACAATAATAATACCATAATTTGGAGTAATTGACTAACATTCAAACTTATATTAATTTAATCAAACAATTGATCAACCTTGCATTGAGCATGTGTCATGAGTTATGTATCCCAAATCTCATCCTTATATAAGTGCAAGGTGACAAGGACTTGTATTCCAAGATCAAGACACAAGAATCACACAATTTAATACTGATTGTTTTGGTAGGACATGGATATAAGAACACATGTAGTGAAGTTGAAGTGTAAAGTGTGAAAGGGAGAGCATGAGAGTTGTTAAATTTGACCACACGAGAGCTTGAGCGTTTGGAAGTTGTCACTACAAGAAATGTAGTAATAACCTCAAGGGGATATGTATTTTCCATTTTTTTAGTTTTATGATTGATTGTAAACTTGGTAGAAGTGATATAATAGAAGAAAAAAAACATGGTAAAATAGAACGACTTTCACCTCTTTGAGTCAGACCTATCCACCTCAAGTCAACACCCAATCTTAACCCCATATCAGACAACACAAACTGTCATGTGTCATCCTATCTAGAGTTGCATATGATCGTGTTGGTTCGGTTCAGACCCATAATTGGGCCCAACCTGACCTAGTTGGTTTTGCGTTCATCCAAAACTGAACTGAATCGTGTCAACCATAAGAGCAGAAATAACAGCGCCCGGGCTACCCCCGGGCGCCCTGCACTCTCTCTCTGTCACGTCAACTTCTCTCTCTGACACGTCAGCTCACCCAACCCACCCAAAAAACCCCCTTATCCATGCCCAGGCTACCCCCACCCACCCTACACTCTCTTTCATCCACATCATTTCTTAATTAAACAAATTTAATTCTCACACAACATTTAATAAAATACATTTTATATAAATCTAATTCTAATTACATTATAATTCTAATTCACGATATACTTATTATTACTATTAATTAATTAACAATATTAATCACTATTAAACCACAAAATTTTGATTATTTGAAATTTCAATATTTGAAATTTGAATATTTGAATTTCGAAACACGCGTGAATGCACAGTATACGCGTGCGTGAAAAGTAATCCGCGTGATTGCACAGTATACGCGTGAAAGAAAAGTAGTCCGCGTGAATGTACAGTATACGCGTGTAAGAAAAGTAATCCGCGTGATTGCACAGTGTCTAATTTTTTCTCTATATATACCCTACACAAAACTCAACTTACACCCCATATCTCTTCCACAAAACACAAAACTCAACTTACATCCCATATCTCTTCCACAATGTCTTCTCCGGAGTACCATCGTTCCCCTCCTCATCCACAATCAAATCCGCATCCACGCTATCCACAACCATATCCCTCACGTCCATTTTACCAACAACCATTCCAACAACCAGACTTCTCCCGTACGCACCACCATTCCCACCACCTGACCAAAACTCACCATTCCCACAATTTTCCCACTACGCATCCCAGATCAAAACTTACCATTCCCACAATACTCTCAATATGCACCACCATTCCCTTATAATCAACCGCAGTTCCAGATGTTTGACCGACCCATGTCTCAAAAAAGTAGCCAGAGTATGGCGAACACTGAAGATGAGGGTAACGACGACGATGAGTCCCCACCACGACACACCCCCACACCACCATCCCCACCTCCACAGCGTCGTTACCGCAAGCAAGTCCAAACTGCGAAAGCCAATCCGAAGTTGTGGACCACAGCTGAGGACGAGAGACTTGTCTCTGCATATATGGAAGTCAGTTGCGATGCGGTGACAAGGACAAACCAGAAGTCTACTTCATTGTGGGCTACAGTGAAACATGTGTACGACATCTCCGTGGAAGACACTGGCCTACCCGAAAGGAACGCAGAGTCCTTAAAAGGACGGTGGAGGAGAATTATACCTGCTGTGAACAAGTGGGTCGGGTGCTTCGATCAAGCATTCCGACGGAAAAGGAGCTGCCAGAATGACGACGATGTTGTCCGACAAGCGCACGTGATCTACGAGCGAACTCATGGGCCTAGTAAATTTCTTTATTTTGATGCTTGGGTTATGTTGCGTAGGTACCCAAAATGGGAGAGTGTGATCTCCGGAGCTAATGTTGTGCGTGTTGACTGGGAGTCCCCGGAGTTGCACGATGAAAATAGTCCCCAGTCAGGAAGCCTTGGGAAAGAAAGAGCACGGACAGCTCGAGGACGCAATCACCCTCGGATACAGAAGAGCTGATGCCGGAGTCATCTACACGCCCAGAAGGTGTGAAGAAGGCTAAGAAAAAGGCTAAGAGTGCATTACGCCCCGAAAGAGACACCGATGTTAGAGAACTTGCACAACAGATGCGATACACCGCCCAAGTCAGAGAAGATGGTTTCTCCAAGCAAGAGGAGTTAGCGGAAAGGAATTTCCAGAGGCATTTAATAAAAAATAAGTTGGACATGCTTCACTCTCTGATGAGGAAGGACAACCCGACGGAGAAGGATCAAAGAATAATCGATAAACTTCTCGCCTGGGCAGAAGAGAATGGGTACGTGTAGTTTGTTGTAGTCCGTATTTCGTATGGTTTGTATTTCCCTTAGTTTGTATTTCGGGTTGTAGTAGTCTGTATGGTTTGTATTTTCCTTTATGTTTCATGTGGTTGGTTGTATTTCGTATTTTAGTATTATTAATGTATTGTTCTTATGGTATTGTTGTATTAATATTTTTTCTATTTAACTTGAAATTGTTGGTTCTATCAATTTCTTAAATTTAATCACTTACAAAAAATTATTACCCCACATTTATAACAAATACTCAATCCATTAATAACAAAACATCCAATAAATAAATTTAAAAAAAATTTAACCAATGGGAGGGGGACACGTGTCCCCCTCCCTTGGGCGCCCGGGCGTCTGCCCGGGACGCCCACCGCCCAGCCACGCGCCCGGGCGGGGCACCCCCGTTAAGGGTGCCCTAACTAAACCAACCCGAACCAGGAAAGTTGGTTCGGTTTCGGTTTAACCCAATAAACTTATGTAAGTTGTAATAAAACTGTTGCTTAATCAATTTAAGGAAATAAATTTCAATACTTATACGTATGTCATTGTACAAACATAACTACATAAGTTTAACTAAAAAATTAAATCATAATACATAAATATAATAAACATTTTGGGTTTTAAGTTGAGAGAAAGAGTGTAAATACGTAATAGGTGATACAAATATAAAATTACTATTATTATTACATATATATTACCGGTTTTGGATTGGTTCGGTTCAACTCGACCCTCGAAATCGGGACTGAACCAAACCAAGTTGCTTGGCTCTGGATTTTTCAAAACCAAATTGACTCAAGTTCAAAAAAATCCAATCGAATTCGACCCAATCGATTTGATTTGGTATGGATTTTCGATTCTAACCCAATCTAGTCCTATCTTGAGGCCAGATAAGGGTGTAAATGAGTCGAGTCGAGCAAAATTTCGAGTTACATGTATTATCTTGTGTTATTATCAAATACAATTTTTTTTATTATAAATAGAGCAAAAAAAAATTCGAACGAGCTATCGAGCTGAACTTTATTTTTTTTCGAGTTCGAGCGGCTCATTTACCGAACCAAATTGGAAGATTTTTTAGTTTTTCCATTAAGATCCTTCATTTTTAAGTTAAAATAGAGTCGAGTATTTTTCGAGTCGAACTATCTAACGGAGCCAAAATTGACAGCCCTGAGACCAGATAACCGAATTATCACAGTAAGGGACGTTAAATGTTAACTGTAATTATCCCTGTTATCATTCAATCCCGTTTCCCAATAATCCAATTCCACTTGATCTTCGATCTATCAAAACTTCCTCCCAAGTCGCAACCAATCTCACGTCCTCTCCCAAACCGTCACGCCAAACCTAGGGTTTCCCAGCATGTCTAGGGTTTCCCATCTCCACCTCAACCCGACCTGACCCCTCCCTTCCCCTCCCTCCCTTCCATGGCCCGGCCGCCTCCCAACCCGGGATCCAGCTCGGGGCTGCACTTCCTCAACTCCCCCTTCGGCGATACCACCTTCACCAAGGTCTTCGTCGGCGGCCTGGCGTGGGAGACCAGCAGCGAGACGCTCGGCCGCCACTTCGAGCAGTTCGGGGAGATCCTCGAGGCCGTCGTCATAACCGATAAGAACAGCGGCCGGTCCAAGGGTTATGGCTTTGTGAGTGCTTGTTCGTGTTGTTTTGAGGTTGTTTTTGGTTTTTTGTTCGGAGATTGAAGTTTGGGAATGTGTGGTGGTTTGTATGGAGGGTTTAGGTCACTTTCCTTGATCCGGAGGCTGCGAGGCGAGCTTGTGCTGATCCTAGCCCTGTTATTGATGGTAGGCGGGCTAATTGCAACTTGGCGTCCCTTAAGCGGACTTGGCCTGGACCCGGTTATGGTATGAAATTCGATTTTTCTTGTCTATCGTGTACACCATAATCGCTATTTTTTGGGCTGTAAGTACTTTTTCTTCTTCTGTTATTGAAGATGCTATAATAGATTTGACTGTGGCTTGTATGAAGTTTGTTATCTTGTTTACGGACTTGAGGTTTGTGGCCAATTCAATCATGAAACTTTGGCTTGTCGTGATTAGGTCTGGCTTAGTAAACCTTTTGGTTATCTTGAAGGTTGTACACTTTTTTGTTTCGATTGGTGGGTTGTGAATGGAGGTTGGTTATTTCTGTTAAGAACTAGTTTGGATGCTTCATCCAAATAATCGTCTAAAATTCGTGACTTGTTCAACCCATTACCTTTTCTCTCCTTGATACCCACGGACATGTATTAGTCAATAATTGTATTTCGTGACTTATTGGCTTATTTTATTTATTGTTTCAAATTTGAATTTATTAAAGGGCTTTGGTACATCTTATCTTATAATAAATCATCTTCAAGAGATACTGAATTGTTTGAAGAATTCAAATGATATTAATAGATTAAAAAATGTTTATACATTCAATGCTTATGTTTTGGCCAATTCTTTTTTGTTTTGTTTTGCTTGTATGCATTTATACTCTCTCATATTGGCATTTATGATATGGTATATGTTTTGTCTTACATTAGAAAACATAAAGCAGGTGAGTAAAATAATACTGTAATTTGCTACAGATGCCCTTCTTATGCTATAAGAAGGTTTTATATGCTTTAAATGATTAATCACCTTTAATTTAGAAAAAAAGTTTCAACTTTTCACAATAGTCATTGATCTCCATCGTTTAGGACAACTTTCAGATATCTAATCAGTACAAAAAATAGCAAAAAAGTCATCAGGTTGCTTTTCTTTTGTTTATTGATATTTAAGCAGTCATGACATGACATGTTTTGTTTTGATGCGAAACATCTTTTATGACATGACTTTTGCTCTTTATACTGTGTAGCGCGGATGCGACCGGCAGTCCCATTTATTGGGAGTGCACCACCTCCTCAAGGTGCTTTTGTTGGAGCCTCTCACCCACAACAACAAATTCCTTATGGTTATCAACAAGGGTTTATATATCCTCCATATGGGTTAGTTCCTGAAGTTGTTATGGCCTGCTTGCATGTTCACACTAACATTTGAAGAAAACAAAAATAACTCGAAATATGCTATGTGTCATTTTTAACACCACACCAGTTTTTGATTATTGTACTGGTTTAATGATATAAACACTGAAATTAATAGGTAGTTAAAATAGTTGGTTGGTCTTTGGGTCATGTAAATAGTTAACGACACGTTGAATTTACTGCAATGCTATGTTTGTAGGTTTATGAACTATGGACCAGAATATGCTTATCCACAGGTGAAACCTACTCTTGTTGGTTTTGGTGAAGTTTTCATTTCCACAATAAAATGTTGTGGGAAGGTCAATAAGCTAAATACTAGGTTTATGTAACACAATGCAGAATATTTATGGTGTATATCCCGGACAGCAATATCTTCAGATGTATGGTGCTCCTGGAACTGCCAGCCCTGCCGTCTATCCATTTGGTCAATCGTCTCAACATATTCCCAGTGGTCATGGTTACCCTACAGCTCAAGGATATGGGATTCCTAGCCAGCAATTGATGCGATTTAGTGGACCAAATCTCAATGGAGCTGCTGCTGCACCCATACCAACAATTCCACCATCATATCCTCAGGGTAATTTTTTAAAATGAATATTATCCTGACTTTCTTATTCAAATTTCAATATCGTATTGCTTAACTTGATGATTAAAAGGTTAGTACTTAGTATAAGTTATCTTTCGACATGATATATCCAATCTAAAAATAAAATGTGAAGTGTTGCATTTTATTTTTTAATTTTCATTGTTTTGTGTAGATTTATGTTGAGATCCTGATCAAGTTCCCTCCTTGTAGATTTAGCTTTAGGATTTTTACTTTGATGTCTACATTTTTCTCATCCCTAATGGCAAATATTGTGGGCTGTTATTGATAAACATGTTTAACAAATATTGTGAAAGGATAGAAGTTTAACTAGCTATTAGGAACATGCTTAAATTTCTAAATAAGCATTTATTGTGACAAGGCTATCTTTTTTGTTAATGTGGTGATGTGTTAAAAAATTGAATATCTTTGTAATACAGTTTGTTGCTTGGATGTGCCATATGTAAAATAATTTGCAGCACAAATGTTATAGAATTATATAGAGGTTTAATTTTTTTCTTCTTAACTGCACTGTTAGATTTCATCCTATATTAGTGTTCATATTCAAAAAGTTTGGGGATCAACATTAAATTGGTGATTCCAACACAATTCCACCTTTTGGATTGGTTGAACTAACAAAGTACCCTATGGATGAACAGTTCAATGAGTTACAAGCATTAATCTATTAACGGACTTGTTTATTAGATGAGTTTATTAAAAGGGTATAAATACTTTAGAATTTGCGTACAATTTTCAAATTATTACGGCATAATCCTGCCATTGGTGGATGCACATGTTGAGTTGTAGGGGCTGTTATCCTTGCAGATTGTTTGCCCAAAAAAAATCCTTAAATTTTAGTAGGCTCTAAAAGAGAGATGAAAGTTAGCATTTTTTGACTGTTTGACCTTAGATGTCAATTATGTGAAGGTTGCTTATATTATGTTTTTTTTGTAACTTTCTGCTTTTGATTTGTTGAAAGTTTCAATAGATTCTATAAAGAAGTAGTTTTTTTGTTTGTGTTTTGAATAATGATAATCTCAAACTTTGTTAATTGGGTAAAAGAAACTTTTTTTAGTTTTCTCTCTCCTTATAAGTTGATTTAGCATAGCTTCTTGTGTGATAGACTGATAGCCAATGTAAATTGTACATGTCAATATGTCGATTATATAGTTCATTGTGGTTGCAGATGGAACTGGCATTAACCTTGCTTGTTTCCACTAACTTCAAAAGACGGGTGTTCTCCAACAAAAATGGTCAATAGTTCACTTCATAATCCGTGGGAGATAAATTTAGGAATGATTGTTTAATCACTTGAGGGAGAGAGAGAGATGTGTTTTCCACAATAGACAATCTACCAATGACATCATAGTGCAATGAACCGCTCAAAAAATAAATAAGACTTGTAGTGCAACTATTTTTTTATTTTCAAAATGTAGATGTAAGGTTGAAATGTTTGATGTTCCTATTAAGATATTTATATAACTATTTTAGAATTTAAAATTTTTAATAAAAAAATTAGCCCCTACAAGAAAAGTTTTGTAGCATGACGAGGTAGAACAGAAGTGTGTTCTGCCTTCCTCGCTTCCTAAGTTAGCGGAAAACATATAGCAGGAAGGTTAATCATAATTGATTGCTCAAGCATATGTTTAGTCGATGGGGTTCTAACTAGTTAAACCCTATGAGTGAGTCATCATATGTAATACCTGTTCTGCGCCCAACATATCGTCCTAATTTTGGTGCGCTTGGATTGGAAGGTATGATTACCCTCATTCCAAGTGTACCCTTAAGCTTCATCTACTTCTCAATATGAAGCCACAATGCCTAATTTTATGTGTCCTTCCTCATGGCAATAACCACCTCTATTGAAATTTCCTCTACTTAAATCAGGAGTTGCTACGCCAACACCTCCGCCATTCTTTATGGTTCCTGCTCATTCATCTCAGTTCACTCAGGGTAGTGGTTCAGAACAAAACAATGTTCAAAAAGAACCATGAAAATTAAATCTTGAGGTATGCATTGAATTCCAGTTGCTTCTCTTGAGTTTCTATTTTTTAAGTTCATCCAATTGCAATTGCCCCTTAACCGGTATCCTTAGATTGCAGCAGGACTAAGAACCGAAACACTGCCACCAAGTGGCGGGCTTCCAATCTTGCCTTGCAAATTATCATCTTTGCTTTCTAGAGGTATTTCTCAGCTTCCGTTAATAAAAGAAATTCTTTACTATTCTGCAAGTGTCATCTTTTGTTTAAAGAAAATTGTATTGCGTTATTTTATTAGTAACTCACGTAACCTTTACTTTTACTGCAGTCTGCTAAATAAGCATTTACTTGGAAATTTGATTAGATGCTAGTAGAGCTGCTCTGTTCCTGTTTTTTTGCTATCAAGAGCTTTATCTTTCAGGGATTTGAGTATTACCGATTCTGACTTTCAATTCTCACATTTACAGGTTTTTTCAGATTTCATGGTCTACCAAATTGCCAAGTCTGAGTCATTTCATAGTTGGAGCTGTGAGCATAAGCAGGTGTCACTCGTTGTACCACATTGTATATAGATCCCGAAGTCCCCATGCCCCACAGGAAAACTCATTTCAGAGTGGTGGAGTGTGAACTGTTGGATGCCGGAGGCGGAGTCCGGCAACCTACAGTGATGTTGCATGAACCTTGAAGTTTGGAATTGAAATTATTCTTTGCAAACTTTAGGAATTTGTATTCTGTTGTACAGTCATATCAAGGTATCTCATATAAACTTGTTTCCTAGGGTGGGATGGTCTCCCACCCAGGAGTTGTATTATGCTGTACAGTCATGGTTGACTGGGTGCTGTCGTCCATTTTTCTCTTTTTCTCATCATACTGCATTAGATCTTGTAAATAATAGATAGGTACTTTGGGTGTGCATAACTGATTCACTGTTTAGGATTCATGAAGTCAATTTTCTTATTTGATTTAACCTGCAATTTTAGTGATCGACATGGTGTTGCGTACTCCAAAAAAACGTGCGCTTATTTTTGTTTGAATTTTCAATTATGTACTTTTATGGTTGATATTTATTTCTCTAACTATGAAAAAGTATTTTATCAAAAAACAAATCAGGACAAGTATGGTTACATTCTTGCAAGAAAGTTGTTGGGTGTTGGTTGTAATGATTTCTATGGTAATCGATATGACCAGATGTAGCAGAAAAAAACAAAACAAATGCACAAACAGAAAACAGACGGTATGTACATGAACTAGCATGCCTATTTTTGGGGTCCTCAGGTTATCCCCCATCTTCTCTTAAACTAGAGGAAACACTACTTTGAAAGGAATGAGACTGCATTTATGTGCATTGTTTTGCAATCATCTTTTTTTAATGAAGTTAATTGACATTATTATATCGAAAAATGTGGCCCCCACTTTACTTCCAGCTTTGGCAATCAGAGGTTCCATTTGCTGGTGATTTCAGTTTTCTATTGATAACATTTACACATTTATTACACCGTAGGAAGACGGAATTTCGGTTTGGAACATTTGAATTTGAAAATAAGATAGAACTTATATAACATCGAACATCAACTCATGAATAGTTTTGCAACCGCTGTAAGTTAGCAACCTGATAGACCCAATTAGGGGACCAGATTGAAGACCGGACCGGACCAGATGCTCATGGACCGAAGATCGGACCGGACCGGTCCGAATCAGTCCAATCCGGTCAAAACCCGAATTTTTTAAATTAAAAAAAATCGGACCGGTCCGGACCGGACCGAACCCGAAATTTGAAAATCTCCCAGACCGAAACCCGGACCGGACCGGACCAAACCCACAACTTCCGGACCGAACCCGGACACCCAATACAGAACAATGAATTTGACTTAAACCAGAGAAAAACAAAATTTAAGAATAGTATTGGTTGGGCCGCGCGAACGCGTACCCCGAAAGCACCAAAATGCAATGGAGGTCACCATCCTAAATCAAAAGCCATTTTGATTACTCATAGATAGCGTCCAGGAGTTCATAAAAGCCCGTGATTTGGCAGTAACCTCCATAACATGGTGGCCTCCAAAGAGCACCACAAGGTCCACAACGTTAAAGGTCATGAGCCTTCTTGTTCTGTTTATATACCATTTCCTGTCCTCTTGCTTTCCTTCTCTCCCCCATGTGGGGCACACATATGTATTTTTATTTAACGTTTTTGTGATTAGATATTTAGATACCTCAGAAATCAGTAATTTACATAAAAACTTAGTTTCCTCAGAAATCACTCAAGTCCACGTTCTTCTCATACTAGCGGTGCATTTCACACGTTAACACACGTTGCATTTACCTTCCCCCTCTTCAACCTTCAAACGTTGGTAGTTTGCCGGCACCTAGTTTTCGATAGTTTTAACTATTAACTCAAAAAATATTCATTAATTGACCTCCACTTGCATCTATTACAGTATTCTTAAATTGCTCTAAAAACAATGAAACTTTCTATAATGAAAAATAACGTGTCTATGACATTAAGTGTTCAAGAATGCGGCCACATAGCAGCATATGCGGATACGGGAAGATGCACATTGCATCTCCAGGATGCGGGCTACTATATGGTCTGCAGTGTCTTATCACATCGAATCCACATCTCTCACTTGTGAACCTTCTTGACTATGATAATTCAGTTTTAGCAACTCTAAAGTCTTATTTTTGTTACATAGTTGAATCACATGTATTTTTATCTACTAATTTCAGTATTGATTAATTTTTAGTTCAATCCAAGATAATTTTAGGGAACTACTATTCGTCGTCCCAAAATTACTTAAATTAACAGTCTAATTACTATTTTGCCCTTCCCAATTTATTTTAAACTCATTTCGTCCCGTCTGTTAAACTAAGGAATCTGTCTACGTTTTCCACACTTTACCAGTATTAACACAACGAAAATGTGTGGCGAAACGTCAAGATTCGGTGAAGTAAGCCCAACAAAAAACATTTCGTGACGGACGTCTATGTAAGCCCCCGCCCCCATGGTGGGGGTGTCCTACCCAAACACCCCATCCATGGGGGTGGCGGCTTACACAAACCTCGACCCCATGGACGAGGCCCCCCATGGGATTGGCGTCTGGCTAGGACGCTGCCAAGGGGGGGGGGGGGGTCGTAGGCAGTCACCCTTTTTTTAATGTTGTGTTATTTTAAATTATTTTAGGTTCCGTTGCAAGATTTTGGTGATGATGGAGTTTATTACAGTGAGTTTTTTTGTAAGTACACAAATATTTCCAACGATCGATGACGCGAATAAATGGGTGAAACAATTTGTCATCAGAGTCGGGTTTTTTGGTAATATTTGTAGGATTTCGTGTCCCTATGTATGTATATATTTAAAAAAAATTAATACAACATACAAGATCGATTTTCATATTTTCAACAATTTCTATGTACATAGTTTTGTGATTATTCTAATAACATGCAATCCTACATTTATTAAAATAAATCACAAAGGTAGAATCATACCTAAAGGTTCTCTAAAACCTTCTTGAAGATTCGGAGTCGCGTTGCCCGTTGAATCGTCCACGGATTTGCCTCCGAGTGTTCACCAAACTCTAAACAAGATTAGAGAGAAAAGAGCTAGCTAATCAATCTCTAACAAGGTTTAGAATCTAGCTAATGACCCTTCTTTAAGCTCCTGAGATTCTTATCTCTAAAACTTAAATTTACTAAGAGATTTTCGTGGTGATTAGGGAAAGATTAATGAGAGAAAGATTTATGCATTAGATGTTAAACAAGTAGGAGTAGGGACCCTTTTATAGTCTCCCAAAACATCCTTATCAAGAGCTATTATTTAGCTATGATCTCTTGCTTATTCTCTCCTAAAATTAATCTCTAATTTCCACATAATCACCCACAAAAAACGTTTTAATTAAATCTGGAATTAATCCACCCATGATTTAATTAATCTCTTAATAATTTAGGCAGAATTGTTCTTGTTCGGTAGACCGAGTATTGTTCGGTCAACCGAACCATTCAGTTATAACACGTGTTCGGTGCACCGTGAGCTAGACAATCGATCGAATCCGTATGAGAAAAATTCCTAGGAAGAATTCAGACGAACCACGTCTTTTACTCGGTCTACCGTTGACCCACCATAATCGCTCCTGGGACATAGTCATCAGATGACCGTGTCACCTTCGGTCTACTGAAATTACCTCTTCTCAGATGACCGTTTCCAATCGGTTAACCGAACCCGATTGTCCAGGCACTCTAGACAATCTCGGTCAATCAATTGTGTTTACCCGTTCCTATTCGGTTAACCGATCCGAAGATACCTCGGTCGACCGAACCCCGAACGGTTCACCGTGTTTGACCCCGATTTTGCCTTTGTCAAATTTTGGATTTATTTCCAACAAAATTTGATCTTATATACTATAATATCATATGTAATATTAAATTATTACACCCCATAATATATATACCTCATATGAATTTATTATGATTCTAATTATGTCAATTCTCATGACATATTGATTTTATTCATTCACCACATGTGTCCTATTTTCACATGAAACCCGACACATCATATGAACTTCAAATCAACCTCTTGTTTCCCAGTTTTGTGGTGTGACCTATAGGAGGATCTTAGCCAAATTGACAGCGATATTAAACACTTAATATCTCAAACTATAAGCGGTATCTAGCTACACATTATAGTTACCTAATTAGCATAGATGTCTTTGTTCCACCCGAACCAAAACACGATCCATTTAGTGATGTAAGTGCACCACTTGTGTCCGTCCCTTGCCTCATGATATTAAGAATATATACAAAGTAGAAATGTGTCATCTTTGTATTATATTCATTTCTTGATCTCTCTAAGCTAATTATAACTATGTAACTTAACTCAAGTTACATTGTGCACATTATAATTTTGCTTTATCAATGGGCTCACTAATATCATCACTCAATTAAGAGGGGCAATGATAATCATTTGACTAGCTATCTTTTCAAGCACAAGTCATGCTCAACCAACTATTGCCTTTATCACTACACTTGTTGATAACTTTTGACAATAATCAAATTAAGCACTTCTTGAGTGAAAAGATATAAGTCTCATATCTTAGGATCCAAGACACAGTAAAAACATTAATGACACGAAACACAATTCCATAATGTTTTACTTGTTTGGTAGGTCTATTCAATATATAAAAGTAATATTTTCATCTTTTATATACTCGTGTCGTCAATTATTTGTAGAGCTACAACAATCGATGACCAACACGACAATCTTATCTCGGTAATTAATGTTCCATGTTAATTACCATGATTGTGAATAACTTTTGATTTATGTAAACCATTATCTTTTAGAGCTCTACGGTTAAGGACCAACCGCCTCTTCCTAACACTTCTAAAAGACGAATACCATAATCAAGGAACAAAATGCTTTCACATCCAATTCATAATAATTGACATATAAAAGTAAAACTTTTAGAACACATTCCTTTCAATATCATCATATAAATCACATGCAGATAATCGGATGGATTGTTATCTGAGAGGCGATCGCAAAAATGAAATGGATTCACGGGATATGGATATTGCAGTACGGAAGAACACGAAAAGAAAGGGTTGCAGTTGTCATTTTTTGATATAGGTGGTCGAGCGACGGGGCCGTGATGGATGGGTCGTAGTTTCTAATAGTACTCATGGTCAGCACAACCACATACTTGCAGTTTATCCAGAGGGTCACTGACACAGATCAACGATCTTAGTCCTGGGGCCAAGAAAATTGTTCGTGATATAACTGAGGCACAAGCGAAACGACGTAACATCTTGTTGGTGGTAAAAGAGAAATTCTCGGAGGATAATCCCAACCATATACACATTTATAACTTCAGAAAGTACATGAGAAGGACGAAATCTATAGACAGGAATCCCTCTCAGCAGTTTCTGCACCAGGCAGTGCAGTATCAATACTTACATTGGATTATGGCGGATGAATACACTAATGTCGTCACTCACGCATTTTTGGCACATCCAAAGTCAGTTCAGTTGTTGCGCACATACCCTTTCGTAATCTACTTGGATTCGACGTACAAAACGAACAAGTACAAGATGTATTTGTTTGAGATGGTTGGGATGACACCAATCCTTGAGGTTAGAATATTTTGATAAATCTCAGTTTTTTAAAATGCGCCTATTTGTCAAACATTGCTGGTGATCATCAACTGATGATGACATTTCTACATATCTAAACTCCATCACAAACATTGCTGGTGATCATCAACTGAACATTTCGGCCTTTTTGGCAACAATACAATCGATCACAGATTGTCACACACACACCAATAAAAGAATCGATTCTTCCATGAATAAGATTTTTTGAGACGAGCGAAATCGATTCTTCAAAATCGGCACTCATACAAAGCGTTATCATCATTTTTTGCTACAGTTTTTCATCTTTCGCTACTTCTGATTATCTTTTACAAAATTTTATCGTGTAACATGGGGTATATATAAAAAATCGAATCAAATAGATCATCATGGACATTGATCTAATCACTTCAAATCTTATAAATTGTAGATGTTCAAATTTTGACATCTTAGATCATCGAAAAAATTACTAAATTGCTAAACGTCGTTTCAAAATTACTTAAATCACATGTGCGAATTACCGTTTTGTCGTTCTCTCATTTCTACATATATATCTCTTCATTTCACTTTCCTACAACTACTCTCTCTTCATCTTCCTCTCATAATCATCAAGAAAAATGTCTCGAAGGCAAGGAAAGGAACCAGTGGATGTCATAGTGTAATCGAATCTGGTAAAATGTTCTATTTATTTTAAGTTTTTCAAATAAATTTTTTTTGGGGTGGGTGTCCACGGGACCCCCCCCCCCCCAACAGGCGAACGCCCACCCCTTAGGGGGGAGTCTCCCGCAGACGCCCCTCCCATTTTTAATTTTTTATAAGTAATAATTAGTTTTAATTGATAATTAGTTAAAAATAATTAATAAAATTGTTGATTTAGATGCTTAAATCCATTTAACAACATTTTATTTCTAAAATTTAATTAATAGTCATCGGGTTACCGTGGAGGAAGAGGAAATCTATACCTTTACGCGTTGTACATGCTTACAAAAAGGATTCAGCACCTCGTCATATCTGCTTAGGTTAAGAGGGAAAGGGATAGTTTACGTCGTCGTCAGACACGTGATGATTCTTTCGATGACGAGGAGGATTTGGATGTGGTGGAGAGTGACGATGGGGGTCTGTATGAGTTGGAGCGGCAAGAGGAGGCGAGGCAGCAGTATGGTAGAGGACGGGGGCGACATGGTAGTTCTTCTTCTAGTGAGTGGGTCATTCGGAGGGGTAGAGGTGGTAGGTTTGTCATCGGTGATTCAAGTTTGTGAATTGCAGATCCCCGAGCTCAGAAGAAGAAAAAGGTTGAGGATGATTCTTGGATCATGACTGGTGTGATGTCCGGTGGTCCTTTAGATGGCAACGTCATTCCGAGTTTCGGAGGCCACATTGTCAGACGCATTTGGGAGGGCGAGGATCGGAAGGTTCTAAAGTGTCATAATCGGCACAGAGCCCGTACTACATTGCAGGGGTGGCGCTCAGTTTTGAGCGATGATATCACGGAGGCCATTACTGATAGCGGATTAGGTAACTTGCCTTCAACATGTTACCCTGCCTTCACATGTCGTTGATTTCTACGTTTGTGGAACTGTGGCAGCCTGACACCAACTCTTTCCACTTGTCTTTCGAAGAGATGACGATGATGTTGCATGACGTCTTCCAGATTCTGCGCATTCTTGTTGAAGGTCGTATGGTCAGTGTTCAAGCATCGACGCCTGAGCTAAAGAGTTATGTATCGGAGTTGCTCGGGATGAGCGTCGATGTTCTTGGGACGGATAGCCCATTTTGGAGTGGCGGTAGTGTTAGCATCGGCGTTGTTGACGACTTTTGCAGACAGGGACGACCACCGCGGACTGAGGATACGCAGTTGAGTGCCTACATGTTCTTACTGCTCGGATGCGTCTTGTTTGTCGACAAGAGCGGTTGCAGAGTCAGACCACGTGACTTATTGGAGGCTAGAGACCCAGATACCATTGGTCAATACTCATGGAGGTTGGCGACGTTGGCATACTTATGGGGGTAGCGAGTTGTGCTGATTGTTCTGGTATTGCGGATTGTCTTATGTTGCTGCAAGCGTAGATATATGAGTACTTTCCTCCTTTCTGCCTGCATCGGGAACGTAAAATCATTGAGTCAGGTCATCCTCGTTCGCGTATGTGGGTTGTTCAGACCGAGGATAGGAGTGAGGGGCGACTCGATTCCATTCGTAGACGGCTAGATAAGATGACTGCATCGCAGGTATAAAACTCTATATCATTCATGTTTATTTAAATTTTATTATTATTATTATTAACGTGTAAACATTTAGGTGGAGTGGTTGCTCTATGGTCCTGAGTCTGCTGCGGTTGTGCCAAAGACTTTATTGATGGATGTTATTCGTTATCGGGATATCATAGAGCCTTATTTGCCTGATCGCGTCTTGCGTCAGTTAGGATACATTCAGGTTATCCCCATTGACATCCCGACGCCAGAGCATGCAGTGCGTTCTGCGAGTGCGACGACGTACGACGTCAGGTACAGTGCTTCGATTGCAGAATCTATTTGGAGGACATTTTCGAGAGGAGGTCGACTTCACCTTGGCAACAGTTCTTGACTCACAGGAACCTGATGCCGAATGAGAGACGAGATCAGCATGTGTAGATTGGGATGACCTCGTACATGAGTGGAACAGTCAGTTGGGCATTTCTGACCATGATTCGGATGATGAGTTGTAGTTGGCTTGTACAATTTTTAGTTTATTATATGTTGAACTATTACTACATGTATTGGTATTTGCTTATCTGTTGTACTCTTATTATTTATTTCTGACGAACATATCTTCTCATTATTTGTTTATCTGTTGTACATTTATTATTTATTTCTCACGGGCATATCTTGTCCCTGTTTGGTATATGTAATGTAATTTAAATTTAAAATATGATAAAAAACAACACGATATAAGTACAAATACACGATACAATCGCGAAAAGATTATACATTAAAAATATAGTAATTTAACAAATACATTACAAATTACAATCAAAATGTACTACGTAACCGGTCTCAATACGCTCTCCTACTTTCGTAATCTACCTCCCATCCAACAATACTCTCATCTCGCATTTGAAACCTCAGGGTTGCTATAGGAGGTACTGGGAATCCCTCAGCTAATTCTATGCGAATGAAATGTCTGTAACTCCCTAAATGAGGAATGATCAACTGTCTTCATGGCTTCGTCGTGGTAGACGGACTCTCCCAAGATAGCACTATAATACACGGGTACAACGAACCATCCGTTCCCACAGAGAAATACATAACTGCACACTTGTAAAAATTGGCAATCGGGAACAAGTCGCATCAAACCTCCATATAGTGATCCTTGTCACAAGGTCATCCGCCCCAATCAATTCGCCAACAAGCCTGTATCACACCATTGTAATAGACGTGCTCACAAATGGTATGTGCCCCTATCTCATTCGAAATCGCACGACGGGCGTAAAACCAATTGTCTTGACCACCATGGAAAACATCGGCAACACGTACATCATTCCACCTCTCCAGAAATGGTAAGATGATTCCTAACAGTCTATCAACATATGGAAAGTTATCGACGTCAATCCGTCTGGATACTACAAGATGAAAAATAGCAAAGTTATATATAATAACTGGAAGAACATGTTTACTGAAGAAAACAAACAACGAAGTAATAATAATAACAGCAAACATATCGTCATACCAGATCATGTACTCATGTTTACAGACGATCGAGGCGAACTAGAAGATCGACCACGACCCCTGCTCCGACTACTAGAAGATCGACCACGACTTCGCTCAGCATACTCAGAGGCACTCAGGTACCGACGTGTCAACTTTCCCCTTGGTCGACCTTATACCTTAGTATTTTCTACGAGCTCTAGATAGTTCGACTGATCGGGGTGTAACTGCACATATAACATACGAGAGACACTACGAATTATTGTAGGGTCGCTCCCCGAAATCTCATCAACGAGGTTCCGAAAATGCTCAACGTTTTGTGATGACTGATCCACAAACTCTAGGATATAGACTCCTTCTCCAATGACAAGTGTTTTCCAGAATGTATGAATCTACTCTAAATAAATTATTTCGCCTGACTCAATACAACAGTGCATGGTACATGCACAAGGAATCTCATGTGATGTCAGAAAAACGCACCCACAACAATATTCAACTTGATTGCTTAAGCCTTGCAGTGTCTACAACTCCTCACACAATAACGACAAGCAATGATGCCAAATTAGACCATTTATATGCGGATACAAAACATTTCTGTAGTTAGTCAAATTTCGACGTCTCGACTCTTCGACAAAATTTCGAATATTCGTCAGCTGCATTTCAATAGTCGCGTTCACCCGGTCGAAAAGAGTGTCCAGAGCTGCAGTCGATGTAGTGATCCACTCTTTAAGAGCCGAATGAGCGTTTTCGACCCTACAGTTCGTAGTGTTGCCGAAATGAAGGACTTTGTTCGTCCAATTCAACACAAACTTTTCTTTATGCACTAATAGTGACGGGATTTCTTTTTGCTTAGTGCTAGCTCAAAACCCCAACCAGCTCCTAGCTAAACCTCCCTCGTTTGTTATGGACAAAACCCTAAGAGTCGTCTCATCCTTGACCTCGCCCCAGGTGTCTTCAGTGGTCACCTTAGAGACAAGCTCCTGGACGGTTGCTTCCAGTGCTTGGATTGGATTGTCGCGCTAAAGATTTACCGCCTCCAATACTCGAACATTGCCCTCAAGGGCAACGAGACGCTCTGCCATCCTTGTTTCCATCAGCTCTGATACCAGGCAGTAACGAGATTTCTTTTTGCTTAATGCTAGCTCAAAACCCCAACCAGTTCCTAGCTAAACCTCCCTCGTTAGATATGGGCAAAACCCTAAGAGTAGCCTTGCAAGGTGTCCCGACTCAGTGCTTCCCCAAACACACTCAAGAATGAAGCAATCCCCCATTTTGTATTTCACTACACAAACATACAAGAGTACAAGTCTCTCAGATGAGTTGGTTGTGTCAGCTCCACAACTCAACGCCCCTATATATAGGCCTCAACCTATAGCTATTTGCTACAAGAGGCATTCAAGCGCCCACTTAAATGCCTCCATCAACTCAGATCTAAAGGTGCACGGAGAGCCAGGAAACTTTCCTTTTTTGCACCAACGAACCAGCAAACTTTCCTTATGTGTCGCGTCCCCTCAGATACTTGTCTTCTTTGCACCAACGAGCCAAGTATCTTTCCTTATCTGCTCGCCTGTTGGATGCGTTGTTGGATCGTACGGGTCCTAGTCCTCTCTTGCAAGCTCCGCTCGACACTTCGAGCTCCGCTCACGACTTCACTAACCACTCCCCGTTCCGGGTCGGGAGAGAACGCCTTTACAATCTTCAAGCTCGCGAACAACCATCGACGAGCTTGGCTACTCCTCTCACAATCCGAGAGGGATCACTTCGGGCTCTCACCGAAGTCTATACTTGTGTCTTGGGCTTTCACCAAGACCCTTGCTTCCTTGACAAACAATTGGAGTGGAACAACACTCTCTAAACTTGAACACACTTGAGTAGAATATGGAATTGATCACTAAGTGTGGAAGGTTTGAGCTTTTGAGTGTGTGGAACTTTCTCTCTAATGTTGGGGACAAATAGGTGTTGGAGAGATGTCTTAAAATGTGTTTTACATCTCTATTTATAAGCTCCAAAAGAGTTATAGCCGTTGGGATTGATTGGGTAAGAGTTGGTGTAGGATACACAAAATAGAAACCTGCAGGACCCAATTCTGCCTAAAAAACGGTCGACCGAAATGGGTATGTCGTTCGACCGTTTGGTCAAATTTCAGCTTTGACTTAAGTTAACTTAAGTTAACGGTCGAACGGGCTCAGGGGATTGGTCGACCGAATTAGTCCAGACACTTCTGGGAGACCAAATTGTGTTGGTTCGGTCGACCGTTAGGAAAGTTTCGGTCGACCAGATGTTTGGAAATTTGGGGTATTTGGGAATAATACGAATACGACCATTGGGTATAATACGACAAAACAAATGGTCATGTGACACGTGTAAACGGTCGAACGGAAAGGTTTCAACGGTCGACCGTTTTGGTTCAGACAGTTCAAGTTTTGTTTAGGTGTTTTCCGGTTCTAGTTTGGATGATCTATTGAAGTCCAAATTATGTGAAATTTTGTGTGTGACTTCTATAGGGAACCTAGTGTGTGGTTGAGTAGTTTTTAGCTCGGGTATGCTCAAGTACACAAGGTTCCTAAATACTCAAAGAAATACAAAATACATGTCTTCAAATGAGCTTGATTACATGTCTTGACTTGATTTCTTTTCTTCCTTGAGTCTTGATCACCTGTAGAGGTTAGCACAAGGCAATATATATGCAATGCAATATGTGTGCTACTCTACATGATTATAATTAAGATTAGGTTGAATAAATCATCAAAACATAGATTAAGGCCAAAAAGCCAACATGCGCCTCATGTGCAAACCCAACATGCCATGTTTGCTTGACTTGGCCACGTCCCTGATCCGATAGAGGATCCGCCTGAATCCTAGCAAGCTCACTTGCTCGGCCCATTCGTGCCCAAGCCTCTTGCTTGTGTCCACGGGCTCCTGTGGCCCAATGCATTCTCCTGAACCCCCTTCCTTTGGCTCCGGGGAACATTGGCTTCACCAGGCCATAACAGCCTTAAGGGTGTAACAAGTCTTCCAGATACTCCGTGGACACAGAAGGGCTGCTAGAAACTCCGTGATAGCTGGCCAAGAATGAAAAGAATAGTTCAGATTACGAACAACTCTATCGTACTCGATTTCTGAAGTAGAAAGTATGACTTTCCTCCACTTTCCACACTTCAAATTCTCTGCAAATTTCTTGTTCTTTCCGGATGTGTGGTATGCGTTGTTGTATACGTCTTTATTGATATGTCAGGTGCAAATTAAATGAGCAAACTCAGGAAAAACCTCTCTCACTGGTCGCATAAGCCCTAACTCCCGGTCCGTTATTATTGCAGTCGGGTTGACAATATCCATTAACAGATCTCGCAACTTATCCAACACCTACTTCAAAAATTCCACATAATAATAAAATGGTGTAAGGGTCTTAGGATATAGTTACGTGAGTTTAGATATGTACGTAGAAATGTTCGAGATTACAAGAGTGACAATTTTTTAGAATATTAAATGGTGGATAGTGTACTTTTTAAACATGTCTTGGGCAACTATGACATTTTAACTCCGAAATCATGAATGGTGTGTGAACATTTTCTGATTCTTTGAAGAGAGAGTTGTAAGAGCGTAAATTTAAAGGTGTAAATTGATTCCTCCATTGGAATTGATTATGGAAGTTGGTGTTTGGATTAATTGATATACCTGATAGATATTGAAAAATCGATCGATAACTCCTTGTAATCTTATCCAAATTAACGTTCCTTTAGGTGACTCATAGCCTCCTTATACCCTTCAATTACTGGTCTGTGTCAAATATTTGTGACTTCTGCAATCCAAAGAGAAACATCCTTAATTGTACAATGGCACGTTCTAAAAATAGGTGGTGTTAAACGATCTGCCGAATTGTGTCGAGCAAAATCAGTTAAAATATTGGTCAATTTATCTTATTGTGTTATTAATTTTTGGCTTGTTAGAGCAGAATTAACGGGGTTGTGGGTCCACGACTTGGTCGTCCACTCCTTAACAGGGTCGCGATGACCAGGTTGTCCCTAGTTGTCGTAGGGACGCGCAACATGGCGCGTCCCTGTTGGTTTTTTTTTTGTTTTAATTTTTTTGATTGTGTATATAATTGAGGTTAAATGATTTGGGGATATTATTTTATAAACAGTTGGGTATTTATTAAGATTTATTAAGTTGGGTAAATAGTTGAGAATGTTTTTCAAAATAATCACCAAGAATGGGTAAACAGATCAATATCCGAAATACAATAATAGAGTATCAAAACAAAATCACGTCCCCCGTAGGAGATGCCGCCCCTTGCCACCCTCCGCACTCCTAATCAAACTCATAGACTTAATAAATCTTTCGCTATGTGTTTTACCCCCACAAGAATTAGTAATAGACTCCCAACCGACCCGTAGCCATTTCAACATATAAAAACGAGGAGTAATGAAGAGTAGGGAGTGATTTAGAGGTGGGAGGAGGAAGAAGGGGTCAATCGGGAGGAGGAAGTGTATTGTATTACGTACAACCGTTTAAATAAATATGTATTTTACTTTAATAATAATAATAATAATAATAATAATCTACTAATTAATATATATTTTGTTTGAATTATTAATATTTTGGGTAAATATAATTGATTTTAGAATAGAATAAAAGTCAGTGGAAATAAAAGATGATGTGGAGGAAAGATGAGTTGTAGTTAAGAGTTGAATAGTGTTGGAAAGTCAAGAAAATGAGTTGGGGAGAGAGAAAGTTAGGGCTGAGCAACAACCGGACCGGTTTCGGTCCGGACCGGACCCAACCTGTCATATCTTCGGTCTGGGAACCGGAGCCAATTCGGTTCTGGTTCGGTTCGGTCCGGACCGGTCTGATTTTTTATTTATTTAAATTTTAAGGTAAAAAACCCGGTCTAGTCTTCGATTCGGGGTCCGGACCCGATCCGGTTCTGGTCCGGTCCGGGTTGGACCGGTTGCACATCCCTAGTGAAAGCTGACGTGGATGAGAAAAAAAGTTGTTGTGGAAGAGAGAATAAAGAGAAAGTTCATGACCGGGTTGACCTCGGTTATGGTTACGGATGATCTTAGATTAAAATGGACTAAATCAAAATGACTCTAACTATTAACGTTCTTATTAAGTGTGAAATAGCATATGATCGGTTGTATATCAAATCATTGGTTACTAGGCATACAACTGCCATTGAAAGTTTGTTTGGGGAAAGGGTGAAAAAATGTATATTATAATTTGGTTCCTAACATTTGTTTTGATGAATTTGAACTTTTGACAAGCTTCTTAAAGAGTCAAGGTGACCCCCTGAAACAAACTTCGGGTGTTAAACGGGCACGAACCTCATTCTTGGGGGGGATTCTTCCGTTGTTGCAATTCTGGACCGTGTTGGGTCGTAAACTGAGGAGATGCTTCTCAGCTGTCAAACGATTAAGCTCTTACCTGGCTTGCGTGCAGTCAAACTTTGGATTGCAATAGTATATCTCTTGGGTTGTAACCTTAGGACTTTAAGTTCTTTAACTTTTGGTCACCCTACATTTCAACATCTACAATTGATAATTGATATTGCAAATCATCACATGAGAACAGCGAATTAAGTGTAGGGCCAAAAGATAAAAATATGTCAATATCAGTGGAATCTTTCTCCAAAGTTGATAAAATCATAAAACTACCAACTTCCATTGACCAATCATAGTTGTCTAGTCACATGAATTACAGTTAGAACCTAATCCTTATTATTTAGTTTAATTAGGTTTAATGATCTAATCCTATTTTGGGTTTTTCCCTAGGCTGAGCTTGGATTAGAGGATGGAAGGAGATGGGATGGTAAGGATGAGGTGGAGTGTTGTGATTGGTGGGATTAGAGGTGAGGGGGTACTTAAAAGGTGCAAACCCTACATTCTTCTCTTTTCACTCTTAACTTACTCTCAAAACCAATATCTCACTCCCTCTCAGCTCTGAAGTTGTTGGTGTGGTCGGAGAAGAAGAAGAAGAAGAAGAGGTTTCAGTTAGGTCGTCAGTGATTGTGATCGTCGGTTGCTTGCACGGGATGTTCGTCGGAGAAGAACTTTTGCGAGGAAGTGGTCGTCGTGGTTCTTCAAAGGTTTCTTCAAACCTTCACGATATGTCAAGCTTCGATTCAAGACTCACCCATGTGTGTGAGTCGTGATTTTAGTCGACGGTAGGCTGATAGACTCGTCGGAGGTAAATGTGCAGCAGAGTGTTTGCTGAGAATGGTCGATCGGCTGGTGTAGTGGTCGACCGTTGCTTGTGTTTGTGCAGGAGTTTTGCCTTGCACCGGTCGAACGATGCCTTGGGCGGTCGACCGGTTAAGCATAATAGGCAAGCTCTGGGCGTGTTAAGTCGACCGTGACCCCTTTGCCGTTCGACCGAATGCACTATTGTAAGTCGGTTGGGGGCATAAACCATCTAAACGGTTGACCGCCCTTTTGATCTGTTCGACTGATTGTACTTGTAGGTAGGTCGGTTGGGGCCTACACCACTAAACGGTCTACCACCTTTATGATTGTTCGACCGATGATTTCTGGATTGGTCTGGAAAGAGCGTGGACTGTCTAAATGGTCGACCGTTAGTTGATTTGTTTGACCGGTGACTTAAGTTAACTTAAAGTCTGTTCGACCGGTGTGATTTAGACAAACGAAGGAAGTGCCTGGAGAATTACGGTCGATCGTGACCCTTTTTCCGTTTGACCGTTGGGTTTGGAATGTTGTTGGTGTTGTGGCGTAGACCTTCTAAACGGTCGACCGTCTGTGACTTCTGTTTGACCGTTGGTCGTTTTGTTAGTTGAGAGTGTTTGACTAAGGGTATACCGGTTGAGGCACTTGGCTGGTTCTTGAGAGAATCGGTCAACCAGATGTTGGGTTTCAGTCAACCGTTGTTGCTCTGTTTTGCACTTGTGAGGTGCTTTTGTGTTGCCGTCCTTGTGACATGAGTTGGTTCAAAGGAATGTGTTCTAAAAGTTTTACTTTTATATGTCAATTATTATGAATTGGATGTGCAAACATTTTGTTCCTCGATTATGGCATTCGTTTTTTTTGAAGTGTTAAGGAAGAGGCGCTTGGTCCTTAACTGTAGAGCTCTAAAAGATAATAGTTTACATAAATTAAAAGTTATTTACAATCATGGTAATTAACATGGAACATTAATCACTGAGATAAGATTGTCGTGTTGGTCATCGATTGTTGTAGCTCTACAAATAATTGCCGACACGAGTATATAAAAGATGAAAATATTACTTTTATATATTGAATATACCTACCTAACAAGTAAAACATTATGGAATTGTGTTTCGTGTCATTAATGTTTTTATTGTGTCTTGTATCCTAAGATATGAGACTTATATCTTTTCACTCAAGAATATGCATGAGATAAGATTGTCGTGTTGGTCATCGATTGTTGTATGACCAATCGGAGGCAAATCCGGTGGTAAGATTGTCTTGTTAAGAGTTTGGTGAACAATCGGAGGCAAATCCGTGGACGATTCAACGGGCAACGCGACTCCGGATCTTCAAAAAGGTTTTTGAGAACCTTTAGGTATGATTCTAACTTTGTGGTTTATTTTAATAAATGTAGGGTTGCATGTTATTAGAATAAACACAAAGCAATGTACATAAAATTTTTTGAAAATATGAAACTGATCTTGTATGTTGTATTAAATTTTTTAAAATATATACATACATAGGGACACGAAATTCTACACAAATAACATCATCCAGCATAACAACAACCAACCATGGTCAAGATATAAACCTCAATACTTGAAAAATCTCTGGTTATACTCATGGTCATTATTTAGGGTCCATATCATCTTAAAAAAAGAAGAGAGAGAACTTCGATCATCTTACTTCATGAGGTCATGAATCACGTAATGTTACATATCCACAACCACTGTTTTGATCAAATGAGAAAAATTAGAGCAATGGCCTTAACATCTATGGCAAGAATCCCCAATATCACAACTTCAAATAAATCATCCTTAGTAGTGGAAAACATACTTTAGGAATTACACCACCTACAAATGACCCACTTTGTTGGTAAACTCAAACCAGATTCTAACAAAAGGTAGGCCAATCAAATATCACAACCGGTCCTCTTTTTCTTCCTCGTCCAAAGCCTCCATCTCCAGAAGAATCACAACTTTCAACATTTTCACTTTTAAAAACCTACACTCCAAAAACAAAAACCTCAAAAAATCCCAAATTCCTGTTGGCTTTTTAGCCTTAATCCGTATTTTGATGATGTAATTAAACCTAATCTTAATAAGGACATGTAGATTAGCACATGTAGTATAATAGTATACATGTTGTATTGTGCTAACATCTACAGGTGATCAAGACTCAAGAAAGAAGAAAAATCAAGTCAAGACATGTAATCAAGCTAGGATTGAAGACATGTAATTTTACCTTTCTTTGAGAATTAGGAACTTATGTGAATTGAGCATAACTTAAGCTAATATGCATGCATTCACACACTAGGTTCCTTTTAGGAGTCACACACAAAATATCATATAATTTGGACTCCATTAGATCACCTAAACACCTAAAACATTGGTCGCCAGTCTGCCTGAGTTCGGTCGACCGTTCACCTTTCGGTCGACCGGTAATAAACAATTTTTGTTATACCAGACCAATCCGTTCAACCGATCACACATCTATTTAACCGATTACCCAGACCTGTTCGGTCGACCGTTTCGTTTGCTGTTTTTGGTAAAAATACGACCGTTTTATTTGTCGTATTATACAACGGTCGTATACACATTTTTCTCAATATACACCCCCATATACATTAGAACCGGTCGAACCATTTGCCTAGTTCGGTCGACCGTTCAAATAGGTAAAATCTACCTGCTATCGGTCGACACAAGTTTGTCCAACCGATCAAGATTTCTCTCTACCGAACCTAGTAGTTCGGTCGACCGGTACCTGCTCGGTCGACCGTTGACCTATAGAACTTAAGTGATTCGGTCGACCAGTACCTATGTTCGGTCAACCGATCCATCAACAGACTCAAGGGTTCGGTCGACCGATACACCTTTCGGTCGACCGTTTCTGGACAGATTTCTGAACCCGATTTTCTGTTTTGTGTATCTTGCACAAAACCCAATCAAATCTTGTCCAAACGGCTAGAAATCTTTAGGAGCTTATAAATAGAGGTTCACACTTAGTTTTCCACAAGATTTCACAACTCCAAAGTGTCAAACTTATAGTGAGATTTTCCACAACCTCAAAGCTCCCAATTAGTGATTCCAAAGCCTAATTTCCACATCCTTCATCATACATTCATATTAGCATCTGTTGTGCTCAATACTAGAAGAGTGAGTTCCACTCCAATTGTTGTCAAGAGAGCAAGGGTCTTGGTGAAATCCCAAGACAAAGTGAGCAAGGGTCTTGGTGTAAGCCCAAGACAAAGAAGCAAGGATTTCGGTGAAAGCCCGAAGTGATTCTCTCGGTTTGTGAGAGGTGGTGCCAAGCTCGGCGAGGGTTGTTCGCGAGCTTGAAGACTTGTAAAAGGCGTTGCTCCCGGCCCGGAACGGGGAGGCATAGTGAAGACGCAAGAGGAGCTCGAACGGGGATTCGAGAGGGGCTTGCAAGAGAGGACGTAGGCGCGGCCGAACCACTGTAAATCCGGTGTCTTCTTGTGTGGTTTGCATTGCTTTCCTACTTGTGTTTGATTTGTTTTTAATTTCCGCTGCAATTCTTTGATCAATCAACCAAGTAGTCAATTAGGGCTTAATCGTGATTAGTTTGTGGACCCATAGACCCACACGATCCTACAATTCCAACCTCAAAACACCCCCAAATCACGAATCAAACTCCAAATGACAGCACCACTAACCACAAATATCTAAAAATTACATATCTGAACCACAAAATCTCAAATCAGAGGTTTAGATTCGACTCCCAAACAAAAGTGGGAGGAGTCGATGCCCTAATTAAGAAAAAAGTGAGAAAAAACAGGGGAAAACTTGCTCGAGGGCGGCGACGACGGGGGAGAGATAGAGGTGGAGATGAGGTGTTGGGGGTTGGTGTTAGGATTTAGGGTGGAATTTGGTGTTGGGGATTTGTAAATTCCACCTAAAATTGTGAAATTTTATTTTCTCATTTTTGTATAAGGGTGAAATTTCAAAATTCTACTTGGAATTCACAAATTCCAACCTATCAAACATGGTATTTACAAATGATGTATTTTGAAATTCCATATTTGAGCGATGCATCCAAATGCACCTTACTTCCAACCTTTTTCTTTTGAATTTGCATTTTGATGACAACTTCAACTTCCATGTAACACCAGAAATGTGAAAATAATATGTAGCTTTAATTTGGAACCATATGAAAACACCTGTAAGCAGGTCGGGTCGGGACAGGTTTCGAACCCACCTCCACCCGACCCATCTAATATAGGCGGGTTGGCGGGTCGGGTCAGGTGAATTTTTTTTAAACCGCTACCCGTCTCGTTTAAGATCGGGTAAACGGGTTATGCATGGTGGGTAGATGGATAAATGAATTTTTTATATGTTTTTTTCTTTCTGCATAACACTATAAATTAAAAACATGACACATTAGCACCTTAAAAACATTACCAATGTGATGAACACCATAAAATTATTAATAATTTCAACTTTATAACATTATTAGTAAATTGTGGATGAGAGAATATGTATATATATATATATATAATATTTATTATTTAATTTATTAAATTCTTAGGCGGGTAATCGGGTAGGGTAGAAAATACAACCGCTACCCGTCCCGTTTATCAGTCGGGTTGACAAGTATTCGGGTAGGGTGGTTGAGTTTTTTACCCCGCTACCCGACTTAGGCGGGTCGAGTTGACGGATCAGGGCGGGTTTTAACCTGACATGTTAGGTGTATGCTTGTATTGGGGAGATGTTAGAAGGGTGCGCCGCCAAAGTGCAATGGAGGCCACCATCCTAGGTCATTAGCCTTATTGATCACTCATAGACCCCGTCCAGGTAAGTGATTACAAACATTGTAGTGTTCTTGTTATATACCGTTTCCTTTCCTCTATCATTCCTTCTCTCCCGATGTGGGACTAATTAACATAAGTCTAATGATTGGCTTAGCAGCTGGCACACATGTATTACTAGTAACAATTTTCTAATTAGATCCCTCAGAAATCTAAATATATTTAACATTGACTTACTTTGATTGTTTTCTTCCATCGTCGCAGTAATATATCTTCTTATTAAATTTATGATTTCGAAAGTTCCTCTTTCAAAAAATCATTTTCTGGCATGTTCCATACCAAAGCCATAGCCATCAACTTTTGTAAATTAAAATGCTTAGGTGTAAGATAGTTCTTATAATTCTCATATAAATACCAACGAGGGTTTTCGTAAATATCTAATCTTTTGATTAACCTAAATTAAGATTTGAATTCAAGCATTGTAAGTTACATGTCCGGACTAAAATAAAAATTTAGAATGTTTTTAAAATCTCTATAGAGTTCGTACTTTTACGTGTTGTTCAGGTCAAAAGTCATCAGGTTTCCTCAAATTGACTATGGAACAAGTTTACACATGATATCGTTCAAAGTCGGAAACATTTTTTAAGCTTCACAATGTGTTGTAACTGTAAGTCATGCAGAAATCATAAGTCTATATATACACAATGAATTGATAAAACCACATGATTACAGCCACTTCATACATTAAATCCCATTTTGTATAGTCTGGATTAAAACTAATTCTGAATCCTTGTTTATGAAATGTACAAAGACAAAAATCACTTGTGCATATAATGTTGTTCATCCGCAAGGCTATTTGGAGAAGTAATTTTCTTCAATAATCGAACTGCTTTTATTTCATTCAAAAGATTACAAGACTTATGTATTCCGAGGTTTTTCCTAATGGTGTTCATCCCCAAGTAAGAAGATAAACTTAAACTCGGGTTAGTAATTCGCTTGCATTCCGCTTGTTAAATTTCCGGCTCGAGTCCATCTCGAAACTAAACAAGCTGAACCACGAGCCCAATTTTAAACTCGATTAAATAATTAAGTCGACTTGACTCGTTAAAAATTCGTCATGTTAAAAAGTTATATATTCATATGTATAAAATTTAGATATGCATATTAATATTATTTTATAGATATTATAATATTTATTGATAAGAAAATATCTTGTAAATACTAAATATACATATTAAATGTCATGTACCAATATAATTTGGTTCAACTTTTATATACAAAATATTTAATTTGTTAGTATTACTCCTGATAAGCAACTATAATAAATAAGTCGTAATAGGTTTGTTGAAATTTTGACTCAAATCGAGCTCGATACGAAATCTAAAATCTGAACTTAAACTCAACTTTAGGCTCGATAATATTAACAAGCATAACTTATAAATAAATCAGTTCCATTGGGTTCGGCTCGTTTACACGTCCCCAAGATTATTTGGAGGGAATTTTCATCGATAATCCAAACTGCTTTCATTTCATTCAAAAGATTACAGGACTATTCCCTGTTCCGAGCAGCAAAGGCGACTTACTGTAATACACAGTTGCAGATAGGCACTCGAGGAAGTTCGCCAGAAACTCATACACAAACGACAGTCCAGAAATAAAATAGTTGGCAGGGAGGTTGTCATTACATATATGAAGATTCTATCTAAAGGAATGATTGGCCCGAATAGGAAGGAGCAGCCATTACAGATAATATGTTGGTGACTGAAGCCATTGCACTTAAAGCAGCTTTCAGAACATCCTGTGAACAACCAGGCTTCACAATGCTCTTAACCTGAAAGGAGGTACATACAAGTTAGTGGCACTTCTAAAACGCAAAATCTTGTTCAACTTCTTGAGATATTGTGAACAACCATGAATGTCGAAAATCACAAACATATGGGTCAAATACCAATAACAAAATGACATGTTCCACATAACAAAAGCCAATGTAACAGTTGTTTGGAGGTCATATTGTGCTTCTATGATGTAGTGATAAAAGAATTTAAATATTTATATTATGGAAAGTGTTTCTGTTCAATAAGTAAAAACAACCTATTAGGCTGCATTCAACAATCAACACGCCGGGTTTGAAATAGATTCTAGTTTGTGATAGTTTGCAAGGCACAACCAAAGTCTACTGTCCTACCCCTATCTGAAGAACCACACCACCAAAAAGAAAAAAAAAATTACTGAGTTGAATGCATGTACAATAAAAGGGGACTTCTAGGAATCATGTCATGAACACCTATGATGCATATTATTTATGAAATAAAGTATACAAAAAATGGTAAACAAATTAAAAAATCAGCAAATAATATTTTTCTTGATTACAGCTAATGGTTTTTAATGCACCGCAAAGTAATTCATATGGTGGACGTTGGAGATATGATTGATTACAAGTCCTAAAAGTACCTTGTCAAGATACCCCTGGAGTTCCTTTATTCGACCCATGTAGTCTTGATCTTCCACATATAACGTCATTGCCTTGGCATCGGATCCAGGTCCTTCAAACTGAAGGGGTCCTATGTTTCTGTAATCGTCATCCATCATAAGTTTTGTGGCATTTTGTCTCAGTAACCTGGTTGAGGAAAAAAATGTTATCGATCAATCAAGAAGAATGGCAAATGAATATTTTGATCAATTATCTCTGAAGTAAAATATAAATACATTATGACAAGGAATTTTAGCAATATTAGAGGACTAAGTAGTACATACTCATATGGTTTGCCTTTTAGATCCACAGTGGCAGGATAAATGGCAGGTTTTCCAACTGAGTTAGCCCCAGCACCATAAGAACATTTCTTCACGGTCATCATTGCCTAATAATAAGTAAAATTAGCAATCTAAACACACAAGGACACTTTAGAAATGGATGGGAATATTGCAATGGAACAACCAAATTTAAAACTCAACCAGAAAAAAAGACAATATCTCTCTCTTTATGTTTCAAAAGGACTGTGAATCAGTAAAGAATTATAAACAAGAAAAAGATAAGGATCCAAAATTTGACAAACTTGTAGGATAAATTTATCTAACCCAGGATAAAGAATCTGTTTCATACTGTAAATGGAGCAGCAGCACATTTCCATTTGTTGACAGGATTCTTCAGGTTGGTTATGGTTGCCATATAGCCATTTAAACCAGCTGCCAGAATGTGATAACATATGTGCCCAAGAACCTAACAAAATAAGTTTGTAGCACTTAAATTTCAAAGAAGAGCAAAGTTATGAATTCCCTATCAATCTTACATATGCATAGTCGGCATCGAATTTCGAAGGCAATGATCCTCGAGCTTGATAGCCGAAAAAGTGGCAAATGGCATTGAATTTCTTTCCCTTATACTTGCCTTCTTTCTGGATTTCAACAAATGATACCAATACAATATAAAAAATCCAGTATACGTTATCAAAGATATCCAACAAAAAACCAATGATGGGTAGTTGACGTAAAACGATTAATTGCTTATACCGTGCGCTTGTTGATTTCTGCAGCAACCAACTGTGCCAGAAGTTTCTCGATTTCGATCTGCACCACAGATGTTAGGAGGGAGCCCTACGTATTTATTGTAGTTTGATTCTTAAATTACTCAAGTGATCTTTACCTGAGATAATTGTGCTGAATTATCAGATTCTGGGCGGAGAAGTAGCTGAACAATGAGATGTAAAATTATAAATCTAAAAAATGTAAAGAAGGTAGAGAACATGCTGCAAAAAAGTTCATGTAATAAGAACCTGTTTCCTCATGAATGGTGGCAAAAATTCGAAGAGGGCTGATGCCCAAGGAGAGAGTTGGTTAGGTATCTTGTTGGCTGAAACCTCTTCCCTATACAATGTATGGATTTCCTATATAGTTTTTACGAGACAATGTTAGGACATATTTTATCACAGCTTGACTTGCAACAACCGAAGTACCTGCAGCAGAGCAGATAATTCTGGAATTGATTCGACGAGCCCTTCAGGTATAAGGACAACACCATGATATTTATCTGCACAAAGGACACATGATATGTATTGTTCGGCAACATCCATAGAAACTACTGCAGTAACTAAAACATGTTATCCACTCAAACCTTGTTGGGCCCTTGCTTCGACAGCATCAGAAATTTGCTTACTGATGTCAAGAAGGGTGAGTTTTGATGAGACGACCTCTTCATCTAAGATCACCTGCAGTGATGAAAGTGCAAAATGTTGGAAAAAAAAATTAGTTGGTAATATTAGCAAATTATGTAGTGGCATCATAGCATGATAAAGAAAACCATACCATGTTAGGATGAGACTGCAGGGCGCATTCAAGTGCAACATGAGATGCCTTCCTACCCATCAACCGAATGAAATAGTAGTACTGCAAAATAAAGAGAAGTTCTTAAAACAATGATTTTTTTCCAAGCAAGACTAAATACAGAAGTATCCACCGTTCAACAAGAGAAACTACAAAGAATTCTCCAGAATCCTTGCCTAACATATAACGAACTATATCATGTCATCTTAATAGCTTGAGAAGCTACCTTTTCTGCTGAAAGAGCGTCGATACAGACATTGCTAATGAGCTGAGAGTTGACCTGAATACAGCAAGGACACAATATGATTAACTCAAAAAAAAAATTATGTCTGCAAAGTTGCATGAAATTACAACCATAACAACAGTAAAAGACCATGGAAATAAATAACGTTGTCATTGTAAAGTTGAGTAGTGTAGCATGCGAAAAAATTATTACACCAATAGAAGACTCTGCATATACCAAGAGGGGACATAACTCAATAAGGAACTTGCATCCTGAATACCAACATAAATTTCATGTGAAAACAGTTTCATATTTGCATGTTGACCAGCACACCTAGAAAAATAATTAAGGTTGGATAACCTAAATTAAGATCTGTTCCAACAAAATTAGGGAGTGAAAGCATAGTGACATTCAAGTCCAGATAATTTGTTCATATATCCTAAACAAGTAAATTTAATGAAGTCAAAGATTTACTATTTTTTAACTTTTGGATTATAAAGACTGTAGCTCACTAGTCACTAGACTGTCTGCACTTTCTATATTTTTGTGAAACTGCATTCGGTTTTCATGTTGTTGGATCATTGGTCAGTTAGAAACAACCTCTCTGCTAAGACAAAGTTAAGGTTGTGCACATCCAACTCCACTGCGCATGCCTTGGGCGGGAGCCTCTTTAGAGGCCTTGGGGTAACATTGACTTAAAAATGAAGATTCAAAATTTCGAAGTGATTCTTCAACAAACCAAAGCAAACAATATTATCTTGGATAGTTGTCATATGAACTTGATCCATTTCAAGAAAATATAGGATGAAATTCATTAAAGATGAGACCTAAATTTTAAAATGGTCCAAGAAGGTTCTAGCTAGTTTTTTAAAAACATTCAGAGAGACGAGCAACTTCTAAGAGTTGGAGCTTGCTAATTATACCAAGAATCGATAAAGTTTGAACTTGGATTTCCAGTCAATTTGCCGTATACCTTGCATACGGTGTCAAAACCCACATTAGTCTCAACAAACTGGTTCTTGAGATCACCATTCAGAGTGACAGGGACACCTACAATCTGTTTAAATGATCAATCTAGCAAAGATTAGCAACAACACGAGACATAATGAAGCTGAGATTAAGAACCACAAACTATGAAATGATAACATCTTAATGTCATATACAGCTAATACCTATGAAGATTCTTAGATCACCAATAGTTACTATTATGACATTTATTAATTAAAAGAAAACCTTCGTTGCACATTTTGCATCAGCAAATGTCTCGGCCAGTTGAGCAGCATCTGTATTAGAAGTTACTCCTGGTAAAATGATAAACATCATTAGCACTCAACCAGGATTGTTTTCATGCTCCATGCAGACAAAATTTGTACTTACCTCCAGCAATCACTAAGCCATCTAATCTTAAAGCTTGACATGCGGCCAATGCAGCATTGACTTGTTCTTTCGTTCGAATCTGATCTTTTGTGCGTCCTAACATGTCATAACCACCTGGTAGAAGAGAAAATAAAATAAATTCTAAAAACAAATTCCAAAATGAATCAAAATCCCAATGAGAACTCTGGCTTACCTTGATTCTTATAGATGCCAAGTACATCTTCTGTGATTTCCAAAGTTTTCTGCGCAAATAAACCTTCAGTACCACCTGCATCCCGATGACACAATCAAAAGAATCAGCATGGATTTATGATTTATCAACAAACAAATTGAAAAATTTACGTGGATGGAACTCATGGAAAAAATTCCCACTTTAAATACAAGCACCATCTAGTATTTTTCTGTATACAACTAGACCAAATGTGTTGCCAACTTTTTTTGCCACCTTTGTACCTTGCCTTCAAAATTACATCTAATTTGAAACTGGTTTAAACAAGTACGCCAAAAGCAACCATTAAAATTGACAAACTATAAAATCAGGACAGCAGCATGAAACATAGAACCAGACTACGTCAAATGTCTTACCAAGAAACCCTAAAAGAGTATTGTTGGGATTGTGGGTCTTAAGAGCATCATAAAGACCCCATACAACATTATGCCCACCCGGAGATTGCCTCCCTGAGAATACAAATCCCACCCTGCATTAAGATGATTATATTAATGTTGTAATTTGTGGAAGTAACCAAGAATGAATCTTACACAGTTCTTAATATGCATGATACTTCTAGGCCTTGCTTGATGAATCAAATTCCAGCACAGTTACTATACTTCCACAAGTGCTTGGGGGCATACAAAAAAAACTTCCATTTGAATTCTAACGAATGGGTCAAGGTTTACTGATTCAATTACACAGGTTCTTTTAATTTATAGATCACTTTACCGTTTCGACAACAGACAAAGCACTTTCCTTTTACCGCCTAAATGTGTTACAGAAAGAGCAAAAACGGTATAACATGCCTGACGGCTAGATGTTCCGTTATAATCTGAGCATCGGGAACTTTGGTGGTTGACCTCAAGAAGTGAGCTAAAGGTTGCCCATATGTGTGAGGGAAAGATTGGCTAATCACATGTACACTGGATGGATCTGCAGTTGCTGTGGCATCACCAAATTCTACCCTCACCGCTGTTCCCTGTTTACAATAAGGAAAACTAAGATCTAAACTTTCAAGATATTAGCTTATTATATTAAATTTGTTTAAAGCACCAGAAATGATGTATATCATACAGGCGGAGGAAAAACAGTATATATGGAAATATTTGGATATAACTGTACTAATTTTTTTGCAAAAGGGAAGGGAGGTTGAGCCTCCAATTTGCATAAAAGTGAAAAGAGATACTAGAACTATATAACATAAAGATCAACATGTATTTCTTTCAGAAACAAGGAAACCACACAAAGCAAGCGTGAAATGTTTTGAAATGTAAAGTGCAGTATCCTAACTAGCCAGTAAAAGCATTTATTCTTGTTGTTTGGTGTAATACAAAATGAGGGTAATGATCCGAAAATGGTAACAGAGTTACAGAAGTAAGGTAATAGCCTATTATCCAGGCGTGATCTTCTCAACAAGAGGACCACAGTTCAAATCCTTTCACCTCCAACTTGTTTTATTTCGACACTTACTATTTGATGTACCACTCCGTAAAACTTTAAGAAGAATACACCAAACAACAAATTTCAGAATAAAACAAAACAAGTTGAAAAAGAAGAATCAAACTTGGGACCTTTCCTCTTTTATTATCTTAATTTCCCTTTTTATCATCTTAATTTCCCTTTTTATCCTCACTCATAATCAAATGATTTCAGCCACTAAATATCCCTCATGATTAATGACATCAAATTGAAAACACATCTAATTTCAGATCTACTACTCATCCCAGCAACCATCAAACCCCCTCTTTATTTCTCCTAAATTCTCACAACCAGCAATTCATTCTTATTAGCTTGATCCAAACCATACTTGCTCCAAAAAGTACTCAGACATATAAGAGAGAGTTAGGGACCTGGAGGCAAGGCGGGAGGTCAGGTTGGTAGAGAGTTCGCTTGTTCTGGAGGTGGGAGTGGTCTCGGGGAAGGCCGTAGTCGGCGTCCATGTCAACGACACTGGTTGTGTTTTTTTTCTTCTTCTTCTTCTTCTTTTGATTGTTGTGTTTGGGTCGTTTTGGTTGTTGTGTCAGTGTCCGACTTGGAGGAGAGTGGAGAGTGGATTATGTGCTTTTGTAGTTGTTGGGATTCCCAAGAGGGGCAGTTTCACTTTCACCAATTGGGTTTACAACGTCGCCGTTGGTTTCATCGTTGACGGTCGGTCACTTAAGCCGTTGGTTTCAATTTGCAATGATCAAAATGTTACACAAATAAAAAGTTATGTTATTGGATCATATTTACCCTGATAAGAACTGATGTATGTACATAATTTTCATGAAAATAGCCTACAAGTTCTATTCATCAGTCATCAATGACGCAAGCCCATTGTATGTGCTCATTGGAAGAGAAAGGGAGCATTAATTCACACATAAGCGATCCTCGTATAGATTATATCTGCACAAGTACACATTTATTTCAGGTTGTGGAAATGCATGGAACTTATTGTAAAACCAGAAAGGACAATCCATACTATATTATACTCCTAGTGATATAATTGGGACCTTGGAGTGCATCGATGCGTCACCAAGCACGAGCAAATACAACTTTGCCCCCTCCACTTAACTGTTTTTTTGTGGGCAAAATGGGATTAATGAAGTGCAAAGTAGTACACAATAAAAATTATATATTCAAGGTCTTTTAACTTCAAACTAAAAAGTAGGGTACACACTATAATATGACTTTAAACATGAAATAAAAGAATACCCCTATTCATCACCCACCCAAAGAAGTGCACTAGTGGACACACTTGCTAAGGATAACTGTGGATAAACGAAACAAAGGATATTCGAGATGAAAGTCTCTGATCAGATAATCACTCCACCCCACCCAAGAAATGTTATAACTTGGCAGGTGCGTTATTTAAACTACGGTTACGCATCAAATCATGTCCGGTGAAGTTTAATATCCTTTAAACAAAGTTTTTTTATAAGTTTTTTTATAATTATTTTTTCACGGATGTGATATAATCATACATACGAGTGAAAACGGAACGGATACGAAGAGGATGCATCAGTATCCGAATTCGAATCCGTTTTTTTCTCGAATCCGAATCCGATCGAATTTATGAGAAAGGGATCCGAATTCGTATTCGTCGAATTCGGATCTGAATTCGAATAAATTCGTATCCGAATCAAGTTTAAAATCCATTCCGAATTAGGATATCCGAATTCGTTAAAAAATCCGAATAGACTTAAAAACATATTTTGATTGATCTAAACAAGAATAAATTTCAGTCCTTTATTTTTTGCCTACATGAAAAAATATTAAATATAATATAAATAAGATAATTTAATTAATATATATTGTATATTTTTTTATATTTATATGTGCATATAAAATACGAAGTGGATATTATTTGAATCGGATGTACTAATATCCATATTCGCTTCGTTTTTTTACGGATGTTTATATCCAAATACGAATTCGGTTGCGAATTTTTTCCCCTCGGATAAATCTTTTGATTTCGAATACGGAATCGGTCGGATTGACGGATTTCGGATACAAAATTTCACCCCTAATCATACAACTGAAAATTTGGAAACAATAGTTATTCTTAGCTTTGGGACACTGGACACATGACAGGACAATATTGGGAGATGAATCTGTAGGATTTCATGTTTAATTATACATATATATTTTCGAATTTTTTATGTATAATAAGGATCAATTTTCAATTTTCTATAATTTATTTCATGCATGCATCAATTTGTTTCAATATCTAGTTTCAAAACTTTATTAAAACAAATTTGGACACCGAAATTCATACCTAGAAGTTCTCTAAAACTTCTTGAAGATTCGGAGACGTTGGGGATGCTCCTCGCTGCGCCGGATGCCTCCGAGTATTCACCAAACTCTAAACAAGATCGGAGAGAGGGAAGCTAGTCTCTCAATGGTTTAGAATCCAATTACTAACCCCTCTTTAATTCTCTTGAGAAGATGATCTCTTAAGAACTAAAACTAAACTTAAGAATTAAGGGATTTTTGTGGAGAATTATGGAGAGAGAATTTTTGCACAAGAAATAATGAATGAATTAATTGGGTAATGAAATAAGCTTGTATTTATAAGCTCTCTCCAAATTACCTATTCATGTGCAACCCCTTGCCCCTGATCTCATGCAAAATTCCATCTAACCATCCATTATTTAATAATAAATAATATTAGCCACGAATTAAATCAATTATGGACCAATTCCATGCATGATCTAATTAATTCTTAAATTAATTCTGCACAAACCGTCTGGACCGGTCGACCGTTTCAAGGTTCGGTCGACCGCTCGAACCATGTTTCGGTCGACCGTTGGACATTCGGTCGACCGCTCTCAACATAAAAATATTTCATCACAATGTTCGGTCGACCGACCGATAGATTCGGTCGACCGTTCCGAACAGACGAAAATTCTCTGTTATCGGTCGAGACATGTCCGGTCGACCGTGCACGTTCGGTCGACCGTTTACTGTTGTTCGGTCGACCGGTTGTACACTGTTTTGCAGACTTGTCAAATTTCAGTTTAACCCCTACAAAATTTGACATTTCGGGATTAGTAGTAAATTCACAACTTATGTAACATATTATCCTATGTAATGATTAATCATTACACCCCATAATATTTACATCACATATGAATTTAATTTAGATTCTAATTATGCTATTAATCACAACATAATTTTGATTTTGCTTGTTCACCACATGTGTCATATTTTCTACATGAAACCCGACACATCTTATGAACTCAAAATCCCAATTTCTTGTTTCCCAGTTTTGTGGTGTGACCTATGGGAGGATCTAAACTAAGTTGGCAGTGATATTAAGAGCTTAATATCACAAGCTATAAGCGGTATCTAGCTACACATTATAGCTCCCAATTAGTCAGATGTCTTAATTCCACTCGAACCAAAACCCGATCCATTTAGTGATGAAGTGCACCACTTGTGTCCGTCCCTTGCCTCATGATATTAAGAATACACACAAAATAGTATTGTGTCATCTTTGTCTTAGTATTCATTTCTTGATCTCTTTAAGCTAGTTATAAATATGTGACTTTACTCAAATCACATTGTGCACATTATAACTTTGCTTTATCAAGGGGCCCACTAATATCATCACTCAATTAAGAGGGGCAATGATAGTCTTTTGACTAACTATATTCTCCAACAAAAGTTGTACTTAACCAACCAATGCCTTTAAACTACACTGATCGATAGTTCAAGACACTGATCTAATTAAGTATTCCTTAAGTGATTAGATATGTCTCATATCAAAGGACCAAAGACACAGTAAAATATTAATGACACAGAAACACATTTCTATAATATTTTACTTATTAGGTCTATTCAGTATACAAAAGTAATATTTTCCTCTTTTGCATACCCGTGTTGTCACTCACTTGTAGAGCTACAATGATCTATGACCAACACGACAATCTTAACTCGGTTATTAATGTTCCATGTTAATTACCATGATTGCGAATATCTTTTGTTTTATGTAAACCAATATCTTTTAGAGCTCTACGGTTAAGGACCAAGAGCCTCTTCCTTAACACTTCTAAAAGACGAATAACATAAACAAGGAACAAAATGATTTCTCATTCAATTCATAATAATTGACATTTAAAAGTAAAACTTTTAGAGCACATTCCCTTCAATCTCCCACTTGTTATCAAAGTTTTCTTTCTCATACATTCTCAATGTATAAAACATTAATAACTAGGGTAACCTTCTTAAATCACCTATCAATCCAATCCACATGGATCCTCAGATCCATGGACTTGAAATATATTTTGTCTCTTAGCTTGGTATGAAGGTTTGTTGAATGGATCAGTTGTGTTACTGTTGTGTCCACCCATTTATTTATTTTGTCTTTTGTTGGTGGTTGAGTTAGTCGTAGTGATATTACTCCTAACTACACTAGCTCATACCTCCACCTTCGATAATGATGACGCATCATCACTCCAACCTCTTATTGTCTAGAATTCCTATAAGAATTGCATCAAAACAGCCCTCGGCTATTTTCTCCTTTGTCTTCCATAAACAAGAACCTTATCTTTAGTCCGGTTAAGGTACTTCAGAATATTCTTGACCGCAATCCTATGATTAGGACTTGCGTTGGATTGGTGACCTCTTGTCACGTTTAGAGCATACGAGATATTGAGTCTTGTGCAAGTCATCGTGTACATGGTCCTTCCTTTTGCCGAAGCATAAGGGATACCTTCATGTACTCCAAGTCTTTGTGTGATTGAGCACATTGAGACTTCTTGAGTTGCACACCTATACTCTTACTTATTGACATATTGTCCATATCGGAATTGTTCACCCTGAACATTTCAAAGACCTTGTCAATGTATACACGTTGACTTAGACCAATGAGTCTATGAGATGTATCTCTTTATATCTTGATAATCAAGATGTATTGAGCTCCACTCACATCTTTTCATTGAACATACTGATTTCAACGAAATTTCTCGTTTGCTAATGCAAAGGTATATGATCGCTCATGTGCAATATGTCATTGACATATAAGATCAGAAGTACTACATGGCTCCCACTAATCTCCTTGTATCAACAAGGTTTTCCTTTACTTTGAATGAAGTGAATCTCCTTCACCTCTTCGTCAAAGCATTTGTTCCAACTCCTCGATGCTTGTTTCAATCCATAAATGGATTCTCGAAACTTGCATTTCTTCTCGCTATTATTTGGATCATCAAAACCTTGAGGCTGTACCATGTACATATCCTCCTCCAAGTTCCTGTTTAAGGAACGTCATTTTGATATTCATCTTCCATATCCCACAATTGTGAAATGCGGTAATAGTGAGCATAATCTGAATAGATTTTAATATGGCAACTTCTCAAAAATTTCATCAAAGTCAATTTCTTGAATTTGAGTATAACTTTTGCTACAAGCCTTGCTTTGTAGGTTGTCAAGTTACTTACTATCCATGTCTATCTTCCTCCTAAAAGCTCATTTATACCAAATGATATTTTCTCTTGAGGAAGACTAATCAAGTTACATACTTGATTATCATACATGGATTCTACTTCGGATTCCATGGCTTTTAACCATAGTTTGGAGTCTTTTCTATTGCTTCTCGGAAGGTCGAGGGATCTTTGGTATCTAGTACCATGATCTCATGAAGTCCCACATACTTATTGGGTTTCTTCCTTTCCCTCATTGACCTTCTTAGTTCTTTTGGTTCTTCTCGTGTCTCTCGAAATTCTTCCACAATTTCTTGAGGAATAGGTTCATGTTCGACTCTCGAACACACACTAGGTGAGGATGATTGAGATTCTCTCACAATTTCTTGTAAGGATCTCTCGCTCATGCTCCCACTAACCAAATGAATCTCGGTTGGGCCTTCATGATTTTGAATGCAACATTCACATCATGATCTTGTAGAGTATCTTGAGTTTCCTCAAGCTCAACTCTACTCCCACTACTTTTCTCTCTTTTCCAGAAATTCCAGAAAAACCATATCTCTCTCTACAATCTTTCGATTGGAGGTGATATACCAAAAGTAGTATCCTCTTGTCACACGAGGACAACCTATAAAGAAGCACTTATCCGCTTTTGGTTGAAGCTTGGTCGACATCAATTTCTTGATGTATACCTCACAACCCCAAATCTTGAGAAAGTCGAGCTTAGGTGTCTTTCAACTCCATAGCTCACAAGACATTTTCTCCATGGATTTGGATGGAACATTATTTAGTGAGTTTGTCATTTTTTTGTAGTGCATAATTCCAAAAGTAAATAGGCAATTTAGATTGACTTATTATTGATCGAACCATGTGGAGCAATATCATGTTCCTACTTTAGGAATAAGTCAAATTAGGTATCCTAAGCACTCACCCCTACGAACCTTTCATAGAGACTCGATATTCTTGTTGAGTCGGTTCACTACTTCATCCTCGAATTCCTTGAACTTGTTAAAGAATTCACTTTTGCTTCCCATTAGACAAATATAGTCATAATGACTATAGTTGTCCGTGAACAAAATGAAGTACCTTAAACGTCCCTTGCACCTGTACTTATCGGACCACATACATTAGAATGTATCATATCCAATTAGTTATTCGTTTTCGTTCCTTTCTTCTTGAAAGGTCTCTTGGTCATTTATTTGACCAATCCGATAGTGCTACAAGATTGTATCATTCACGTGAGTTATCTTAGTTCCTTTTGTTATTGTTTGTTTGAGTTTGTTTATTATTTATTTCAAGCAAATAGAAACCATTCTATGCGAATGTATTTGCATAGAAAATTCCATTCTTCGATATAGACAAGCAAGAATTAAAAATATATATTAAGTTATCCATATCCAAAACATGATACAGAATAGTTCTTGCTAATCGAAGGTACATAACAAACATTCTTCAAAGCATAAATTTAAATCACTAGACTATTGAAGTTCCATAAAATTTTGTACAATCGCAGCGATGCTTGTACTATTTCCAATCTTCAATATCATCTCGTTCTTCACGAGTTCCTTCCTATCCTTCAACAGCTGCACATCAAAATTGTGTGAGCATAAGATCCGGTAACCATTACCAAATCAAGGACAGAGGTGATTAAATTTATCTCAATAACAAACATACCTATGGCGTTTCTTGGGCGCCTACGTTCAATCATCCCATTTTCAAGGTCTTCCTTGTATTTGGGGCAATTAGGTCGGATGTGTCCCTTTTCACCGCAGTGAAAGCACTTCATGTTGGGAGTTGGAGATTTCAAAGATTTCCCCCTTGAGGCACTCCTTTGAACACCTCCTACTCCCTTGCTCTCGATTAACGTATCTTTGGTAAATTTGCCTTTACCTTTGTTGATCTTTTTGCTATTCTCATGGACGGCTAGGACGTGATTGTCCCGACCCTTGCCCATGTCAACTTCTGCCGTTTTGAGAGCGTTGTGAAGCTCCTCAAGACTCACCCCTTTTTCACGCACATGATAGTGCATCACAAAGTCCTTGAAGGACGGGGCTAGAGAGCCAAGAATCAGATCTTCGGCAATGTCATTGGGCATTGGAGAAGAGAGCTTCGACAATTTCTCAAGGTATCCTTGCATCGTGAGAAAATGCAAGGACACCGATGTTCCCTCCGCCATATGGCACCTTGTGAGTGCGATGGTGGTCTTATAGCACTCCTTTCGGGCACTATCCATGAACATCTTTGTTAAAGCTTCCATGGTCTTCTTGGGTTTTGAATCCAAGTATTTCGCTTGAAGCGAGTCACCCATGGATGCCAACATTAGACCGTGAACTTGGTTCTCTTGGTCTTCCCACTTGGCTATCGCCTCTTTCTCATTATCGGTTGTCATCTCATTCAATTTTGGGATTTCACCATCCAAAATATGAGATAGTTTTTCAAACCTCAACACGTTATTAAGATTGAGTTGCCATTTCATGAAGTTTAAGCCATCATTTTGCAAAGGATTCTTTTCGATCATAGATCGCATAATAGGTTGGATATTAGACATTTCTACAAAATAAATTATACAGGATTTTAATGTCAATTTTATGTTTTAATACACATGCATACATATATCAAATATAAATGCAAATGTTGCAAATAAAAATTTTGCCCATAAATGCAACAATCCAAGATCCCATCAATTGTAATATAGACTAGCTAAGGGCTATCGAATACATTACAATATCAAGGTAAGAAAACATTTTCTAATCACAACCTTTTTGAATTTTAGCAACATTTAGCATCTTCAAACTCTTGTGACTCTTGTCGTTTTAATTATGAGGGAATACGACCTATCCTCGTAAGAAAAACTTTTTCCCAAAACCGAGCGAGGGCTCTAGGTAATGTCAAGAAAACTTATTTTCATTTGATACGAGATACGTTTATCCATTGTATTCACAACTAAACATACTTGGGGTTCACTAGGGTGAAACACACCTCATATATTTAATTGTGGCACAACAACAGACAACCTTTATATCTCCCACTATTCCCAAAGATGGAGGGAGCTATCTCCCGCTAAGGGCGAGCAGAGTATCCCTCGATCAATGGCTGCTAGTGGATGAAAATAAGAAGGAAATTTATTCTTAATTTTTTGTTGGACAATTTAACATATAATTTAGAATTTTAGGTTATCATACATATTATTAATTATACACATCCTAACATTCAACACATTCATCACATGCATAGAAAGATAAAAACAGAAATTAAACATTCACACAATCCACATCGTGTGAGTTTATATGTTCCCTTCGATCCTTGATCCTCGATCCCCGATCCTCGACCGATGCGCTACAACGGCGACTTCCTCTTGCACTGGAGATGTAGATTTTACAGAAAATAAACATGCTCCTCACATTCGATAAAAAACCAACTAGTGCAAGTCCAATGTAAAAACCTCTCATATGCATATGCAATTTATCTAAAAGATGGAAATAGAGAATTTGGCTTTTACATACATAAGCCCCTGTATTATAACAATTATAAACATGCATAGCTGCTGATTTGGAACATACAAACTCACAATTCTTGCAAAACAACTCGAGCATCCATGCACGCAATATCGCTATAAACTATCCAACCTAGTTTATCAAGCATCTAGAATCCCAAACAATTCTTTGAAAAACATTTTGAAATCCATTAAAAAACGTTTTTCATGCATCCATAGTTCAAAAAATTAATTATGAACCGCTGTCCATCCAATTTCCAATGGAAAGATGAAATGCAGTTTTTCGGTTTTGTTGATTCTCTTACAAAATAATCGTTTATACTTAAAACGAAATTATTGCAGGTTAGACTTATGTCTAAATCATAATTCTAGTAATTACATGACATGTTTTAAACATTCAAAACATTTAAAACGAATTATTACAAAGAATTATTTCAACAAACATTTAAAGACCGAAAAACCGGTAAAACGAATTGTTTAAATCCTAGATGGTAAACTAAATTTGTTTACAGCCATAAATCATGAGAAAATTGAACCCTAAGCTCTGATACCACTGTAGGATTTCATGTTTAATTATACATATATATTTTCGAATTTTTTATGTATAATAAGGATCAATTTTCAATTTTCTATAATTTATTTCATGCATGCATCAATTTGTTTCAATATCTAGTTTCAAAACTTTATTAAAACAAATTTGGACACCGAAATTCATACCTAGAAGTTCTCTAAAACTTCTTGAAGATTCGGAGACGTTGGGGATGCTCCTCGCTGCGCCGGATGCCTCCGAGTATTCACCAAACTCTAAACAAGATCGGAGAGAGGGAAGCTAGTCTCTCAATCTCCGATAGGGTTTAGAATCCAATTACTAACCCCTCTTTAATTCTCTTGAGAAGATGATCTCTTAAGAACTAAAACTAAACTTAAGAATTAAGGGATTTTTGTGGAGAATTATGGAGAGAGAATTTTTGCACAAGAAATAATGAATGAATTAATTGGGTAATGAAATAAGCTTGTATTTATAAGCTCTCTCCAAATTACCTATTCATGTGCAACCCCTTGCCCCTGATCTCATGCAAAATTCGATCTAACCAACCATTATTTAATAATAAATAATATTAGCCACGAATTAAATCAATTATGGACCAATTCCATGCATGATCTAATTAATTCTTAAATTAATTCTGCACAAAACCGTCTGGACCGGTCGACCGTTTCAAGGTTTGGTCGACCGCTCGAACCATGTTTCGGTCGACCGTTGGACATTCGGTCGACCGCTCTCAACATAAAAATATTTCATCACAATGTTCGGTCGACCGACCGATAGATTCGGTCGACCGTTCCGAACAGACGAAAATTCTCTGTTATCGGTCGAGACATGTCCGGTCGACCGTGCACGTTCGGTCGACCGTTTACTGTTGTTCGGTCGACCGGTTGTACACTGTTTTGCAGACTTGTCAAATTTCAGTTTAACCCCTACAAAATTTGACATTTCGGGATTAGTAGTAAATTCACAACTTATGTAACATATTATCCTATGTAATGATTAATCATTACACCCCATAATATTTACATCACATATGAATTTAATTTAGATTCTAATTATGCTATTAATCACAACATAATTTTGATTTTGCTTGTTCACCACATGTGTCATATTTTCTACATGAAACCCGACACATCTTATGAACTCAAAATCCCAATTTCTTGTTTCCCAGTTTTGTGGTGTGACCTATGGGAGGATCTAAACTAAGTTGGCAGTGATATTAAGAGCTTAATATCACAAGCTATAAGCGGTATCTAGCTACACATTATAGCTCCCAATTAGTCAGATGTCTTAATTCCAGTCGAACCAAAACCCGATCCAATTAGTGATGAAGTGCACCACTTGTGTCTGTCCCTTGCCTCATGATATTAAGAATACACACAAAGTAGTATTGTGTCATCTTTGTCTTAGTATTCATTTCTTGATCTCTTTAAGCTAGTTATAAATATGTGACTTTACTCAAATCACATTGTGCACATTATAACTTTGCTTTATCAAGGGGCCCACTAATATCATCACTCAATTAAGAGGGGCAATGATAGTCTTTTGACTAACTATATTCTCCAACAAAAGTTGTACTTAACCAACCAATGCCTTTAAACTACACTGATCGATAGTTCAAGACACTGATCTAATTAAGTATTCCTTAAGTGATTAGATATGTCTCATATCAAAGGACCAAAGACACAGTAAAATATTAATGACACAGAAACACATTTCTATAATATTTTACTTATTAGGTCTATTCAGTATACAAAAGTAATATTTTCCTCTTTTGCATACCCGTGTTGTCACTCACTTGTAGAACTACAATGATCTATGACCAACACGATAATCTTAACTCGGTTATTAATGTTCCATGTTAATTACCATGATTGCGAATATCTTTTGTTTTATGTAAATCAATATCTTTTAGAGCTCTACGGTTAAGGACCAAGAGTCTCTTCCTTAACACTTCTAAAAAACGAATAACATAAACAAGGAACAAAATGATTTCTCATTCAATTCATAATAATTGACATTTAAAAGTAAAACTTTTAGAACACATTCCCTTCAGAATCAACTCACACCTTAGTTTATTGCTTCAGGAATTTTTTGTTTAGCCATTCTATTTTTGTTCATGTTCAGTTACATGTCACATATTTCAACTAGTCTTTCTTAAATCTCGTATTTAGAGAACTGCAAGACGATTTAAAAATATAAACGTAGAGTTGAGTTCCTCTCATCAAGATAGTTCACTTTAGTACCATACTTATCATGTTTCGAGGACTTCTTAAGATCATCATTTTTTTACTGAACTGCTATTCGTCGCCGTAAAACTACTTAAATCGCCCGTAAGATTACCATTTTGCCCATCTACACTTTCTACTAATATAACTCCTCATTTCACTCTTTTAACACAACTTTCTCTTCATATCACTCTTCTATTCACCAGATAAGATGTCTCGGAGGCCAGGAAAAGAACCAGCGGAGACCCCTGACTACTCACATCTGGTAAATTACCTTGTTTATTTCAATTAATTTTAAAAAAAAACATTTTTGAGTCGGGCGTCCGCGGGAGACGCCCGACCCAAGGAACCGACGTCTACGGCAGACGCCTACCACGTAGGGTAGGCGTCTCCCGCAGACGCCCGGGTTTTTTTTTTTGTTAAAGTTGATTATAAATTGTGATAAAATTGAAATAAATTGAATATTATGTTAATAATGAGTTAAATTAGTTTAGTAGATCGTTTATTAATTATAAAATGTGATAATTAATAAATAAATTGATTATTATGTTAGTAATTAGTTGTGTACGATTTTAGTAAAGGATTATTGAATAATTGTGATAATTGCTAAATAAATTGATTATTAAGTTACTAATTAGTTTAATTATTTTAGTAAAATCATTAATAAATTTGTATTTTTAAATTGAATTAATAGTCATCGGGTTACCGTGGAGGTAAAGGGAAATCAATTCCCTTACGCGCGGTACGTAGTATAGCAGACGAGTCAGGTCCTCGTCATCCACGTACACGTGGTATTTCTGCTTCAGTTAGGAGAGAGAGATTTGTTACGTCGTCGTCAGACACCTGGAGAGTCTTTCGACGACGAGGATGATTCAGATGAGGCGAGGAGTCACGACGACAGTGATGATGGGGGCCGATACGACTTGGGGCCACAGGAGGAGGCGGTACATCAGTCCGGTCGAGGACGGGGGCGACACGGTGGTCCTTCAGCTGAGTGGGTCATTAGGAAGGATCGAGGTGGCCGGTTTGTGACCGGTGATTCGAGTTCGTGCACTGCAGACGCTCGAGCTCAGAAGAAGAAGAGGGGTGATGACGAGTCTTGGATCGTCACGGATATTATTCTCGGTGGTCCTGTAGATGACAGCGTCATTCCGAGTTTCGGAGGCCACGTCGCCAGACGCATCTGGGATGGCGAGGAGCAGAAGGTTTTGAAGTGCCATAATCGGTACAGAGCCTGTACGACATTGCAGGCATGGCGTTCAATGATGACTGAGGATATGACGGCGACCGTGGTTGACAGTGGATTGGGTCACTTGCCGTACATCATGTTTTCCTGCATCGACATGTCGTTGATTTCGGCATTCGTGGAGCGGTGGCAGCCTGACACCAACACTTTCCACTTGCCGTTCGGAGAGATGACGATCATGTTGCATGACGTCTTTCAGATTCTGCACATTCCTGTTGAGGGTCCCATGGTCAGTGCGCAGGCGCCGACATCTGAGCTGAAGTTATATGTATCTGAGTTGCTGGGTGTCAGCCTGGAGGGTCTTGGGCGAGATAGCTCATTTTGGAGTGGCGGTGGTGTTAGTATCGACGCTGTGGACGAGTGTTGCAGACGGGGGCGACCACCACGGACTGAGGATACGCAGATGACTGCTTATCTCTTCTTACTACTAGACTGCGTATTGTCTGTCGACAAGAGCGGTTCCAGACTGAGACCACGCGACTTATTGGAGGCGAGGGACCCAGATACCATTGGTCAGTACTCATGGGGGTCGGCGACGTTGGCATATATGTATCGCCAGTTGGGCATATCTAGTCGTGCTGATTGTGGTCAGATTAGGGGTTGTCTTACATTACTCCAAGCTTGGATATATGAGTATTTTCCTACTTTCCGCCCACATCGTGAGCGGAAGATTGTTAAGCGTGGCCATCCTCGTTCGCGTATGTGGGCTGTCCGGGCGGAGGATAAGAGCGAAAGTCGACTTCTTTCTATTCGTAGACGGCTAAATCAGATGACTGCATCGCAGGTATATAATGTATATATCATTCACGTTTATTTAAATTTAACTTTATTATTATTAACGTATAAACGTTTAGGTGGAGTGGTTACCGTATGGTCCCGAGCCTGCTGTAGCTGTGCCGAGGACTACATTTGCCGGCATTATTCGTTATAGGGATATCACAGAGCCTTATATACCTGATCGCGTGTTACGTCAGTTAGGTTACATTCAGGTGATCCCGGTTGACATCCCGACGCCCGAGCATGCAGTACGGTCTGCGACTGCGACGATGTACGACGTCAAGCACAACGTTTCGTCTGCGGAATCGGTTTGGAGGACATTTCCGAGACTAGGACGACTACACCTGGCCGATCTGAGTCGTAGCCGCGACCCCTCCACTTGTGCTCCAGATTATTTCCAGTGGTTCGGTAGGTGCTCACATCCACTACTCGTACGCGGTATCATTCCGAGACCGGAGAGACCACTGGATAGGACATGTGCCGATGCGGTAAGTTTATCTAATTTTATATTTAATTGTAAAGTATATTTTGTTATTGTACGCTAATTTTTATTTTACATGCAGTGGATGAGTAGGGCGATACGGTGTACGCAGCCGTTCTTGCGAGAGAGAGACGTCATGCCGAGTGAGGCGACGAGACTTGCATGTACAGATTGGGATCGCCTGATCGAGGATTGGAACAGCCAGTTGGGCATTTCGGACCATGATTCAGATGTTGAGCTGTAGTTGTCTTGCTTTTACTTTCGTTTTGTTGCACTGTTACTACATATGTTGGTATTTCCTTATGTTTATTTGTGTACTCTTGTTATTTATTTCTGACGAACATATCTTCTACATATTTCTTTGACTATCGTATTTTTTAATATTTATTTTTCACGAAAATATTTTCAACTTATTTCTTTAGATATCAAATAATATTTAAATTTAAAATACGGTAAAAGAACAACACGATATAAGTAGAAATACATGATATATTATACATTACAAAAACATTACAAATTACAATCAAAATGTACCACGTAACCGGTTCCAATACTCCATCCTACTTTGGTACTGATCCTCCCATCCAACAACACTCTCATCTCGCATTTGATACCATAAGGTCGCTATAGGAGGTACTGGAAATCATCAAGTAATTCCAAACGAATAAAATGTCTGTAACTCCCTAAATGAGCAATGACCAACTCTCTGACAGGCCTCGTCATGGCAGACAGACACTCCCAAGGTAGAACAGTAAGACACGGGAACAACGACCCTTCCGTTTTCCCACTGCGAAATACATGACCGCACACTTGTAAAAATTAGCAATAGGAAACAAGTCGGACCAAACGTCCATATAATGATCCTCGCCACAAACTCCCCCGCCCCAATCAATTCGTTGACGAGCCTCTCTCACATTGCCGAAATAGACAGTCTCATATATAGGATGTGCACCTATCTCATTAGAAATCGCACGACGGGCCTACGACCAGTTCTCCTGACCACCATGAAAGACATCGGCAACACATCGAAATCAACAGTTGCCATCAGCACGTACGTCATTCCACCTATCAAGAAATGGTAAAATGATTCCTGGCAGTCTATCATTATATGGGAAGTTGTCCACGTCAACCCGTCCGGACACTGTAAGATAGGTAAATAACAATTAATTAAAACAACAAAATTAAGAGATAATATATTCAACCTCATTTAGATTACTGAAATATATTAAATAACATAACAACAAAGATATCGACATACCAGAAGATCATGTGCCCGTATTCACGGACGATCGAGACGAATTAGACCGACGACCCCTGCTCCCAGTACTGCCAGACCGACGACGACCCCTGCTCCCACTACTGCCAGACCGACCACGACTTCGCTCAGCATACTCGAAGGCACTCGGCTCCCGACGTGTCGACTTTCCCCTATGTCGATTACGAATGGGTATGTACGCAACAACTGAACTGAAGTCGGATGTGGCAAAAATGCGTGAGTCAAGACATTAGTTTCTTCATCAGCCACAATCCAATGCAAATACTTATGCTGCACTGCCTCTCTGAGAAACTGCTGCGCGGGATTCCTGTCTTCAGATTTCGTCCTCCTCATGTACTCTCTGAAGTTGTAAATGTGTCTTTGATTCAGATTATCGTCTGGAAATTTCTTCTTTACCGCCAACAAAATGTTACGGGGTCTTTCTTGTGCCTCTGTCATATCACGAACAATTTGTTTTGCCCCAGCACTAAGTCCGCTGACCTGTCAGTGACCCTCTGAATAAACTGCCAATGAGTGGTTGTGCTTCCCATACATGCTACTAGAAACAATAACCCATCCATCACGATCTCGTCGCTCCACCACTTTTACCAAAAACCGACAACCGCAACCTTTTCTTTTCGTATTCTTTCGCAGTGCAATACTCGTATCATGAGAACTCATCTCACGTCTGCGATCACATCTGAGGTAACAATCCATCCGGTTATCTGCTTTTGGTTTGTACGATGATATAACAAAAAAAATCCAGCACCTATTGCAATTTGTTTCGCCCATTTACAAGCTTCCTCGATTGTTCTAAATATTTCTTTACTGTCAAAAAGCTCACTGTAATCTACTCCATCACCACCTAAATCTTGCAACAGAACCTGAAAATTTTGAATTTAACAAAAAATAAAAAAAAATAAAAATAAAAAACGGGCGTCTGGCTAAGCCGCCTCCACCAAGGTGGAAGCGTCTGCCAAACACGCCTCCACAAAGGAAGGTGGAGGCGTGCATCTAAGCCGCCTCCAGTTAGGTGGAGGCGTTTGGCTAAACCGCCTCCACCTATGTGGCGGCGGCCTATCCAGACGCCTCCACCTGGGTGGAGGCGGTTTAGGTAGACGCCCGAGTCGGGAAAAAAATTCCGCCCAGTTACCTCGCGCGGATTCTGGTGCTTTGTCAGACATTTTCGTGGTGTTGGTACTGGGAATGTGAGTAAAACTGAGTCAAACACATTGTTTAAAGACACGGGACGAAATCGGTATTAATTGATTTGTTAAGGGCAAAAAGGTCTTTTTTGGGGCGATTTAAGTAGTTTTCCGGCGACGAATAATAGTTTCCTTTTTTTAAGTTGGTTATTATTCAACCTAGTTCCGTGGACCTCATAAATTGATTGGAGGATATTGTAATTTACACAATGATATTCTAGTATTTTCCTTAGTGTGATTCTTCGTCGAGTAAAGTATGTTAATTGAGTTCTACTATAATTTAAATCGATTGTCATCGTAAATAACATGGATTTGGCTAGTGTTCGATTCTTTAAAGTTGTAGTCGATCACTCTAATTTCACGCAAGCTTGTGATTTTGAATACAGGACCTTGTAGTCCAATTTTAAAGTTGGTTATTATTCAGAAAGCAGGGAACTTCACTTTTAAAGTGTCATTTGTGTGATCTGTAGCCTGAAGACCTTTAAAAATGGTGGAACTCAAGTTCCAAAAGGAGTTCCACGACTGCAAAATATGTATTTAGAGTGACCTCCCCAATTGTCATTCTAAATTGAGGTAAAATCATGGAAGTTCAAATTTAAGTACCAATCACACCCTTATTATAAAATACAATTTTGGAGGTCCAACCTCACTTCCTCGTTGCAACTAAGAAAACTATGATTATCAAAAAGGTGTATAGTTTTACAAGTTGGTTAACGCCCGTCCAGTTTCATTTACTAAGAAGAAACTATGATTATCAGAAAGATGTTTGTTTGACAAGTTAGTTAACGCCCGTTGAGTTTGATAAAGGTGATAACAGTCAAAACACCATACTGTTAACAGAAAGGTTGGGTTTAACCAAACCTCAGGAAGACTGGATTTTGGAAAAAAAATCGCTGAACTTAATACAGTCCTTTGTTGATAAGATACCTCAAATATTGTTCATACAAAAGCATAAATCACCCATAGCACTACGGTTATATTGAATTTTGAGATATCAAGCTGCCCAAAAAGCTCACATTTAGCTGGTACGACTGAAAGACACGCCTATCGGCACTTGGATTTCATATTGTCACTGTACAGACCATTATGTATCCGTTTATATCTTTATAAAAATAAAAAAGGAAAAAAATCATCTTCCAATAGCTACTCCTAACACTCGCGAGCAAACAACTTAACATATTGTTCAATCTAATCTCTAATGCACAAGCTAAGCAACTAGTTTGTAAAATCACCACCACCACTTCAGGAATAAAGAAAAGAATATCAAAACGTCAAAATAAATTGAATGCAAGCATAGATGTCGGATTTTGCACCTAAAATCAGTCAAATCTCAAAAACTAAATTAAAAAAGAGAGTAAAACACAACCCATGATACCCAGGCCCAGCTAATAGAAATTAAAAAGTAACATATAATTTCTTGAAATAAAACAATAAAGAATACCTAGTTTCCAAAACCCAGCTTCCTTACTGTAAGCATTGTTTAAAAAGAGAACCTGAAACAAATTCCTGTCTTAACATAAGAAGCAAATATTAGTTGGTGATCTACCTGAGTAAGACATGATTGTACCAAACCCCTTCCCACACTTAAAAAGAAAATCATTGTTGCTAGTTGACCTCTTGGTATGTTCCTGCCGTTATGCATTACATTTTCGACAAAAAATTGGATATGCCTGGTTTGCAAGAAAAGTGAGACCTTAGACAAAATCCATAGAAAATTTATGAAAAATAGGAACAAGATTCCTAAACAATTTTTCTGACCTAACCTGAGTTATTATGGGAGAGCGATGAATAAAACGTCAAAGTAGCTATAACAGTCCAAGCCCTAGATACCATCGACATCCACATCTATCTTCCTCATTACTAAAAACTCCAAAGGCTGCATTTAGGATCTTTAAATTCCAACCACCACATACCTGGACCTGCATCACTTCTAACCACTTAGGATTGCATTATAGATGTCATAAAGATGAATAGATGATCAAGCTTTTTTTACATAGAGATGATGTCAGAGTTGCAACGATAACATCCAAGACAAGTTCAGAATAGGTTTTTAGAAACATCTATCATTGAGCTTAGAGACTTATAGACGTTCAATGAAAGATGAATCAAGCCACATCAAGGGGGTGGAAAAAGAGGAAAATGTCATGACATCTATTGATAATTAGATCACTTCAGCTTGGAAATACTCCATGAACTATTCGATATTACTTTCTTCGAGTAGCTACGTGATATATTAATTAAGTTGGAAGTTACTTCACATATTTGACCTACTCGGACCAATAATCCCACATATTCTAGAGAACGCATTTATAAGTCAGAAAATCAAACCCAACAGATTAAACGAAAGAGAAATCATCATTTGAATCATAACTTCGTTAATGCAATCTATCAATGGCAAGCACTTAACCAAACCACGTGTCAAAAATTCAGCATCTTCATGTCATAATTGATCAAACCACCAGCAAATTAATGATACTAGAATATGCTGGTGAGCAAGACTTCAAGCATGACGGAATACATTTATAATTGTTATATCATCAAAATTATTACAGTTATAACAATCAATGCAAAACCAAACAATATTACCATACTAAAACGAACAGAGAAGTTTGTACAATGCATTTTCACAAAAGGTCTCCCTTAAAAAAATGGCACAACTGATGAAATGATGCAAAATGATGACAGACGACAAAAAAAGCATAACTCAAGTTACTCAACAAAGTGAAAAGCTTACGCAACGGACTTATCCAAATAGAAGCTTTATGGTGAAACACGATCAATTAAAACCACAAGTAACCATGCGACAACAAGGACTCAAACGTATGTAAGCAATCATACTGCATAGGTTTTTCAGAACCTTGTAGTTTGCCTTAGCAAAATGAAACAGCCATATAAGGTACAATAAAGTGCTAACTTGATAAAAAAGTCAAATATCTCAACAAAATAAAAGATTGTCTGAAAATCGATTCAAATACATAACTAACTTCGATTAGATGAAAAACCCGAGACACTAGGATTTTCAGTAATTGTTCTACATCCTTAAATGCAAAAGTAGAGACTAAAAAGAAAATAGTGTTACAACAAGGTGTAAATAGAAAGCTAGTCAATCCAAAACAAACCCATTACTGTAAACCATTACAGATCAGATAAAATACTTACCAGATTCCTTTGCTTGAAAAAACTAAATCCCCAGATGGATCACTGCTTTTCCTCTCTCTCCCTGTTCCACTGCTCGATCTTCGCTCGTCGTTCCTCACTTCCTTCCCTAACAGGACTCCTAGCACGCCTAGGGCTCCCATGTCGCCTCATCCCGGCATCATTATCATACCTTCCATGTCTACCCCCTCCACGCCTTCCACCATCACGATAACCCCCACCTTCACGGTGATGCCCGCCATCACGATAACTCCCTGAACCACGGAGATTTACACCGTCCCGATGACTCCCACGATCACGATTCTCCCTATGGCGAGGCGGACTAGCACTCCTACTCCGGCTCCTGCTCCTGCTCCTGCTACGCCTAGACCTCTTGTACCGTCCAAATAGCTTCCTTCTCAGCTCCCTTCCAATCTGCTTAGCATGCATGAAATTACAATACCCCCCTCGATTACAGTTATTCTCCTCATACTGCCTACAAGTCGCCTCACGAAAGTCCGTAACAGTTGAGAAATCAGCAATGATGGGACGACCAGAATAGAACCTCCCCTGCAGCGACCGCAAAGCGGACTCGGCCTGCTCAGCCTCCTTAAACTGAACATACACATTCCCAACCATATGATCGGCCAGATTATCGCAGATATTGAGGGTCTCAATCTCGCCGTGCTTGCTGAGCTCCTCGAAGATGTCCTCGTAGAAGTCCTCGAAATGCTCCTGGATCTTCTGGGGGTCAATGGCCTGGCCTTGCGGATCGACGCCCGGCGTGATTACGTCCGGGCGCTGGTACATGTTGGAGATCAGGAGAGTCGGGGAAATTGTCGGCTTGTTGTGGAGACGGGAGCAGCGGTCGCCGTGCCGGCAAGCACCGATCTTGAAGTAGAAGGGGCAGTTCACGCGGTCCTTCTCCGTGCCGAATATGGACGCCAGATGCTCCGCCATTGCTCAAAATCAATAAAACCGAACTAAGAGCGAAAGAGTGAGAAGTTATTGGGTGGAAACCCTAAAATGGAGGGATTGGAGATTTATAAGGAGGTGAAGATTGGGAGGATGAAATTGATGTAGAGAGAAGGTTGTGTGAGTGAGTGAGAGAAAGAGAGAATACCTTTGATGCGGCAAAGCGGAACGGATTGGGCGAGGAGAAGGTTTACGGTAAAGTGGAGAAGGGTTTGGGGATGGTGAGACAGAGGCATAGCTGGGGATGTACATCGGATCTAGGTCGTTATCGGTATTCGGTCATATTTGAATCCGGTTACGATTGTTTGGGGGTGGGGCTTTCATATTTATTAGGAAAATGATATATGGACGCGGGCGTTAGGAATGTTGCCCAATTAGTTGCTGATGAGGATGGGCTGATGTAATCGTTTCAATATTTTATTATCACGTGGGTGTGAGTGCGTGTGCGTGAAAATTTATTCGACTGTTTGATTCCAAATATATATATAAATGTTTTTTTTCATTCATTCCTCTACGACTTTACCTTCTTCCTAAACTTTTATATTCCGTCTTTCTTATCCCTGTGTGGGCGGAGTCTCCAGTGAAGCTCCGTCTCCTAGAGAATACGAGCGTCCCCTCGACGACGACAGCAAAGTCCGGAAGGTGTCTCCGTGAGTCACACTTGTAGATGGTGATGAATGCAGGAGGTGGTGATAGAGCCCTAAGAGATCGTCTCACCCGATCCTCTGATAGTCTCAAAATGTTGCTGAAATAAAACATTTCAATAGTTAAACTTCAATACAAACGTGAAACATAGTAATAATTATAAATCACTATACAAGTAATTAGCTCATAGTAAGTCAATGTTGTTGAGTTTAATCCACATGTCCGTCCGTGTGGGCTCCGGAGCATCCGAGTCTTTTGCCTGCAACAAAAATAAAAAAGGTGTTAGAATGCATAAAAATGAATCAAATTTATACAAAAAAATTAACCAATTACCATCTTCTCCTTATGTCGCACGATTTTCAAAATTACGATATTAACCAATTAACCAATTACGATGGTATAAAATGTTATCAAAATCTATTGTGATGCCACGCCCTTGACCGAACAAGGTCCTCGGTTGACCGATAGGAAAATGTATTGTTGGGATATTTGGAAAAATACGAATACGACCGTTGGTATAATACGACAATTCTAACGGTCGGAAATTTGTGTTGACTTGGTCGACCGAAAAGGTCTGGACGGACGACTGAAACCGGGTAGTAAAACACTAACCGGATAATTGATCACTCGGTCGACTGAACGGTCTGTTTAGCTCGACCTAACGTTGGTAGACAGTTCTGGTTTTGTTTGGTATTTTCCGATCTAAGTTTGGGTGATCTATTGAAGTCCAAATGATGTGAAATTTTGTGTGTGACTTCTATAAGGAACCTAGTGTGTGTTTGAGTAGTTTTTAGCTCATGTATGCTCAATTACACAAAGTTCCTAAGACTCAAAGAAAACAAGATTACATGTCTTCAATATAGCTTTAATACATGTCTTGACTTGATTTCTTTTCTTCCTTGAGTCTTGATCACCTGTAGAAGTTAGCACAAAATAATATATATTCAATGTAATATGTGTGCTACTCTACATTGATTATAATTAAGATTAAGTTGATTAAATCATCGAAACATAGATTAAAGCCAAAAAGCCAACAGAAATATCATTTCCAGTTGGCCGAGAATGTGACCAATGTTCAACTCTAGTTGTTGAAAATCTTCAACGGTGTTTACTTAGAACACAAACTGCGAAAAAAATGACTCAGGTTGATAACTGCTTCTTGCACATCTTAACTCTATGACTCTTTCAAATGGTCCGAGGTAATAATTCTTGCATCAATACGTGATGATCATGACTTTTTAGTGAGCTAATCTTGCATTTTTTTCTTGTTAACTCATCGAGATGTATTGGATGAATATCCATTTGGCACCTTCACTGAATGAAGAACGCTACAAAAAAATTGCATCTCAGTAGCGCTCATCCAGAAAGAAGTTGGTGATAAGACGTCTCGTTTCCGTCCTCATCATGCGTGACATACAGATCCCGTCTTATACCTATTTCTTTCAAGTCATTCCTTGATTTTGCGTTATCTTTGGATCCTTTTGGGGTTAATATTGTCTTCAACAAACTATCACAAACATTCCGCTCTGTGTGCATCACATCTATATTGTGCCACACTAAAAGATCTTTCCAATAAGATAGTTGGAAAAAAAACTTCTCTTCGTCCAGTTATTCCCGTCACCTATAGAACAGTTTTGCAAGTTGTCAAGAACTTCTTCCCCAAATTTGTATTCCGGTGGAGTTCTATGTTCCTCTTTACCATCAAATGCTCTCTTGTTTCTCCTCCAACGGTGATCTGATTCAAACCATCGACGATGACCCAAATATGTAGGATCTAATAGGCCCTATGATTAGTCTAAAGGGGGGGGGTTGAATAGACTAATTAAGTTATTTAAAAGTTTAGGCAATTTAAAGCAAGAACAATATAATGTAAGGAGAAAATTGATGCAAACTACAACACCGATGTATAAAGGTTTGGATTCAACCACTGGATCATAATCCTCTCTTACGAATTGCTCTTCCTCGAGCAACTTCGCACACTCCACTATTTTGATCTCCATTCTGGGCCGAGATCAAGCCTTTACACTTCAAGCTTGTGAACACCCTTGCCAAGCTTGGACCACCTTCTCACAATCCGAGAAGAGCTTCACTCCAGAAGCTTATACAACACTTTGCTGGAGAATTTGAGTAACCACTTCTAATCTTGAGCATTTGAATGATTGATGAATGCAATGAGTGATTCAAGTGGAAAGATTGAGCACAAAGAGAAGTTTAGAGCAATTGAGAGTAGTATGAGAGTACGAGCTTTAGAGAAAGGATTGGTAACCTTGAAAGGTTGTCCTAAGCTCTATTTATAGGCTCCAAACATAATCTAGCTGGTTGGATTGAAGTGGTAGTGATTTGAGCAAGATACAAGAAACATAAAATTTTAGAACTCAAATAAGTCAATACAAACGGTCGACCGGATTGGGTTAAGCGGTCGACCGGTTTCTTGTAAAAAAGAAAATGGTCGAGATGAAGTGCATACCGGTCGAACCACCAAGGCAAGAACTTAAGTGAACAACCGAACCAGATAAAGTAACAGTCGACCGTTCAGAGGGTTTTGGCCAAAATAATAATAAACAATTGAGGTAACGGTCAAATAGAACAAGGATCCAGTTCGACCGAAAATAACAGGGAGTTTGGGAGTTCGAATTGTTCTTGATCCAGTCGACCGCCATTATGGCACTGTTCAACCGGTGGCCAAAAATACGAATTGGGTTAGCTGAAGTATGTGTATACGATCGTTGTATAATACAACAAGTATAACAGTCATATTTAAATGAAATACAAAGTGTCGAACAAAAGTCAAGTTTCGGTCAACCAGTTTGTGCACTAACCGCGACACGTGTCAAGATATAACCTATGAAGAAGATAGAATCGGTCGAACTAGGATATATCAGTTGACACAAGATAACGGTTGAACTAGGATGAAAATTTGGTCGACCGATTTAGACAATGTAAGAGTTAGTTAAAATCCATCGAACCACAAGAACTATCTATTCAAATTCGGTCGAACCAGATGGTCTACCGGTCGACCGAATGAAGCAGAATTCTATTCTAAGTGGAATTTCTATGTGTAATCGATCACCTAACAAAGTCGGTTTGATATGGAAATATGTATGAGACTTCTATAGGTTTCTATGGACCATGCAATGCAATTCAATCAAGAGTTCAAGTTCCCAAGTTACATTTTGAATCCTAAGAACAAGAAACATAAATCCTATCTATTCTTCAACTTGATTTATTGTCTTGTGTAACATTTGTCTCCTGAAATGGTTAGTAAAACCAAATATATATGTATATATGCATGTGATGTAATGATAGATATACATATGCTTATTGATATGTTAATTAATCATCAAAATGGATTAACGAGTATTAGCCAAAAAACCAACAAAATACACATTCTTCCCACTATGCTTCAGATAAATGGAATGAGTATCTTCCATACAATAGGGACACACCTTATATCCTCTAGTCATCATCCACTCAGATCGGCATAAGCAAGGAAGTTGTTTATAGTACACATCAAGACAACCCTTAATGTGAAACACAACTTAGTGTAAACATCATAAGTATCCCAACCTTCTTCCCATACTTCTGTCAGCTCTCCGATTAACGGTTGCAAGCAAAACATATATCTTGTTACCAGGGTGACCGGGTATGATCAGCGACATCATAAAGAACTTATGCTTCATACTCATCCACGACGGGATATTATATGACACGAGAATTACGGACCATATGTTGTGTTGAGTTTGACTGAACGACAGAAAGTCGTCGGTGGCCAACCCTAGCCTCACATTTCTTATCTCTGAAGCGAAACTTGGATGTTTGTTGTCCAACTCAGCCCAACACGCAGAATCAGCTGGATGACGCAATTTCCTATCCTTTTGACGTTCTTTCGCATGCCATCTCATCGACTTTGCAATCTCAGCAGATAGATACAACCTGCGAAGCCTTGGTTTCAATGGGAAGTGTCGTAAAACCGCAACGAGATTTTTTTGGATTTTTTGAAACTCAGTTCTTGCATGTCTACTTCATCTTCCCCCTCCACTATTAACCAATGAGATTCTCCACATATTGCACATGAATTGACATTCTTGTTCTCTTTCTAGCACAAAATGCAATAATTCTTGCAAATATGAATGTTTTCATAATAAAATCTTAAATTTTGAACCAATTTCTTCGTCTCATACGTATCTTTCAGCAGACAAGCTCCCTCTGGCAGTAATTCAGCTTGATACACCAACCATTTGTTGAACGAAGTGTCTGACCATCTACAAGTGCTCTTCATATGAAACACTTTGATGACAAACGACAACTTTGTCAATTTAGGTTTACATCCCGGATACAACGGTTGCTCTCCCTCTTTCAAGTAATCTGGAAACTTTTGAGTGTATTCTGTTATCCCGTGTCTCGGCGCATCATCACTGGCATTACCACCTACGACGATGTCGTGTAGTGCTGGGATTTTATTTATACCGCAAGTGCACGACGTCAATGAAGACGTGGCAAGTACGGGTCGAACACAAGGAGGGAGAGATATTGTTATTTTTGTGATTTTCAATTAGGGAAAGAAAGAGAGAGAAATAAGTTTGGCTTGAGATTTTTGGTTTTTAATTTTCTAAAGCAAGAACAACAAAAACAAATTAAGAATAAAGCAATTATGGATGGGAGTCCAGCGGGTGGGGGTTTAGATATCGGGTTTTGTTTAGAGAAATCTGAAACTTATAATAAATCACATTAGTTATAAAGCATTACATGATAAATGAGTCAACATAAACTCAAGTAATCAAAATATACTAACACGAAATTAAAATAATAACATCATTCTTTTTCTCATCACACTAAATCCGTCACCCCCACCCTTTGGAGAGAGTTAGAAACTCATGGATGGAGGGAAGGAGAAGGGGTCCTAGAGAAACTACAAAAGAAAACTAAAAACACAAAATAAACCAACAGAATTTTATTACTAAAGCATGGAATAAAACAAGTTCTTTCTTTCAATACATGATTCGGCCTTATTTATAGCCTCAACCGGGGATCCCAGATTCCCAATACATAAAAGAAAAGTACACGCATCAATGCAACATTGGTAAAAATTTGAGCGCACGGATTGACTTTTGTGCGGCTAATCTGCCGTATTTTGTACATGGGGTGCGGCGGAATCGCCACCTTTTTGGCTCAGATTCGATCCGGATTTTTCCTGTGTTTATGGTATGATTTGAATGTCCTTTGAGCGTCTGGATTGATTTCTTTCCTTTCTTTCGAGCTCCGAATTTATTTCTTCATATATTTGGAGATCCAAATTGATTTTTCTTTAGAACTTCTCCCAAATAATATTTTGGTACTTTAATTTGTAGTCGGGTCCTTGGCTTTTTTGCAATTAGGTCCTGGCTACTTTTGTGCTTAAGTCCTTGGCCTTTTTGTAATTAGGTCTTTGAATGCTTTTATGCTTGGATGGAATTCCATTTGAATCCCGATAATCTTGAACTTGGTCTTTATGACAGAAATGAGTCTCTTGCACGCGTTTCTGCTCGGGATATGGGTAATTTGCATTCAGGTCTCTGTATTCTGTAAATAAGACTAAACACATACCTTAATAGCATTTATTGATATAAAATTAATCTAAATGAAAGACATATGATGCAATGTATGCAATGCATCAAATACCCCCACACCTATATTTTGCTAGTCCATAGCAAAACAAAACATTAGAAAAATGAAGACAGGAAAATCCTAACTCACTTTCGTAGGAATCACGGTTGCACTTAGCATGTGCAACAAGCGTTTAAACCCCTAAGTTTCCTTAGAGGACGAGTTTTGTCTCGTGAGGGTTTTCAGTTGACACACCCACAAAGTCTTAATTCAACATTTCATTAATAACTCTCAATATCTTCACCTCAACCTTATACATCTCACTTAGAATTCTTGCATGCTCATTATATAAATCTAACTCATAAAGAATCTGACTTGGTATTTGTTCCTCCAACATTCACACCACTAACCCTTCTACACATGTTATCACTTAAATTATTTTGCACGCCTCCTTTGGTGGTGAAGTATCATTCGGATCAACAATGGCATGGATCATTCTTTTAGCTTTGGGCATTGAGTATCTTAAAGTATATATTTCTTTTCCCCGTGATTCAACACATTTGTTTTTTTTGACACATTTACCCTTTTTGCATTCGTGTAGCGAGTTTGGTCGATAATCCCGAGCTGGCAGACTCAAGTTACCGGGTTTTAAGATACCCCTACGGACCAGTGACTCGAAAGTTTGAGTTTTTGTAATCATTTTGCAAAATGTGCTTTCCTCACTTTTATTCCCCTATTATTTTCCTCAAGGCTTAATTGCTATCAGAAGTCCACACTTCCCGGTATATTTTCCTCAACCTCTGCTTTTTATCAACCACTTCAAAGATTTGATTCATCCAATTTAAGTGCATACATGTCTTAAAGGGTGATGAGTTATTTGTTTGGAACTTAGATTTATGTCATAGTTTCTACAAGTAAAACTATATAATAAGGAACAAAAACTTAGTGCAATTTGTACACGGGTTTTGGCAGTTCAATCTTAAGCTATGTCATGGAGCATTGAATTTTTTTTGTTGAATATATAAATAGATAGATAGATAGATAAACACCCCCCCACACCTAAATCATGCATTGTCCTTAATGTATGCAAAGATAAAGCAAATGCACTTATTACCTGAGTCAACTTGCGGTAGAGGGATTGAATTTGCTCAGAGTCAACCATAGTCAGAACTGGATTGAATGTCACCATGTTGGTGCATGTATCCAGTTGAATTGTTCCCCATGTTGCCCTGAGGTAAAGATTTCACACCCCTCACATGTGTTGGTTCTCTTATTTTCTCGAGTGATGGTGGTTGTGTAGATGAATTACTCCACCTTTTCTCACTTTCTTTTTGATTTTGTGATGATTTATTTGATTCAGAAATCTTATAGATACGCGATCTCATCACAACATCACTTTGATTGCATAACATTTCTGGTTCACTATCAACATGAAAGATATTAAATTCAGCTTTTAAGTTTCCAAAAGATAGTTGCTTGAGCCCATTTCGACAATTTATCAAAGCTTCAGAAGTGGCTAAAAAGGATCTGCCTAGTATTACAGGGATTTGTCTCTTAGGATCGACAACAGGTTCAGTGTCTAGAACGACAAAATCCACTGGGTAAATGAAGTCACCAACCTTAATCAAAACATCCTCTACTATACCTCTTGGTTTCTTAATAGAGCAATCAGCAAATTGAAGGGTTGTCTTAAAGGGTTTTAGTGGACCAAGGTTGAGTTGCTCATAGACAAAGAACAGGAGTAAGTTAACACTAGCACGAAGGTCTAGAAGGGCTTTGTTGATAAAAGTATCTCCTATCGCACAAGAAATTGTGGGACACCCAGGGTTCTTATACTTTAAAGGAGACGAGTTTGATAGAATAGAGCTTATGTTTGCAGTTAAGAATGCCTTCTTTGGTACGTTTGTTTTTCTTTTCTTAGTGCACAGATCCTTTAAGAATTTAGCATAAGCAGGTATTTGTTGAATCATATCTAAGAGTGGCATATTCACCTTAACTTGCTTAAATACTTCAAAAAAATTCTCCATTTGTGCATTTGAGCTCTTCTTGAGTCTATTGGGGAATGAGGTTTTAGGAACATAGACTCGCTCAGGTTGAGCTATAGGTTCAGGTTGAGTAGGTGGGTTGGGCTTTTCAAATTGGACTTCAGGTTCAATGGTTAGGTCACATGTGGGTGCTTGACGACTAGATTGATTAGGAGCCCTAGGATTTACCACATTGTTATCAACTTGTTTTCCGGACCGTAATGATACAACTGCATTTATTTGTTGGAACGGTCCCTCCTCATGAACCATTTGAACCGGTCTAGGGTTGTTACTTCCTAGAGGTGGTTGATTGGGCTGATATTGATTATTAGGTCTTGGATTCACCTCAGGTCGACTTGGAAAGTGACCATTTTCTCTTTCACCTACAATTTGTGCTAGTTGGTTGACTTGTGTTTCTAGCCTTTGGAAGGATTGGGTGGTTGTTTGCATAAAAGTCTTAACCAAACTTTCCAAGCTTGTCAATCTAACATCATAATCTCCATTGTTACTAAACCCAGATGATGTATTATTTTGGTTATACGGGTTTGGTTTTTGTCTAGGAGATTGACCTTGTTGGTTCCAAGAAAGATTGGGATGATTACGCCAACCCGGGTTATAGGTTGATGCGTATGGGTCATTTCTAGAATGATTAAATGCGGCATTAACTTGTTCCAAGTCCGCACAATCCTCCATTATATGACCAGTTTGACCACATCTAGAGCAAGGGATGGAAGATGCTTGATTCACTAGGGGTCGGGTTTTTAGCTCTAGACTTTCCATTCTACGCATAAGGGTAGCTAGTTTTGCTTCAGCAGCTACAGTAGCATCTACAGCTAAGACACCTGGTTTGGGTTGACTTGCTATTCTAGATCCAATACTCGGGTTATTCGGTGCTCTAGCATTGCCCCATTGCATACTATTTTTGGCTAAATCCTCAAGAAAAGTCCAAACATCTTTCTCATTTTTGGACATGAAGTTTCCTTGGCTTGCAGATTCTACCATAACCCTAGATGTAGGTGTCAATCTGATGCATTGCATACATTGCATCATATGTCTTTCATTTAGATTAATTTTAGATCAATAAATGCTACTAAGGTATGTGTTTAGTCTTATTTACAGAATACAGGGACCTGAATGCAAATTACCCATATCCGAGCATAAGTGCGTGCAAGAGACTCATTCCTGTCATAAAGACCAAGTTCAAGATTATCGGGATTCAAATGGAAGTCCATCCAAGCATAAAAGCATTCAAAGACCTAATTACAAAAAGGTCAAGGACTTAAGCACAAAAGTAGCCAGAGACTTAATTGCAAAAAGCCAAGGACCTAATTGCAAATTACGAGTAGCTTTTATTATTGTGGAGAAAGTCTAAAGAAAAATCAATTTGGATCTCCAAATATATAAAAAATAAAGTCGGAGCTCAAAAGAAAGGAAAGAAATCATCCAGACGCGCAAAGGACATTGAAATCATACCATAAACGCACAGGAAAAATCCGGATCAAATCAGAGTTAATTGTGCGGCGTTTCCGCCGCACCATACATGTATTGTGCGGCGATTCCGCCGCCCCCCTTTGGATCCGTGGCCCCAGATTTTGTTCAGTGGTGTCTTGCCACGTGTACTTTCCTATTGTATACCTAAGTCCCTTGTATCGGCTATAAATAGCCCTGAAACGATGTTGTAGAGGATGTTCTTATTTTTATTCCATAATTTAGTAATAAAGCTTTGTTGTTTTATCTTGTGTTTTTAGTTTTCTTTTGTAGTTCTCTAGGACCCCTTCTCCTTCCTCCCATCCATGAGTTTCTAACTCTCTCCAAAGGGTGGGGGTGACGGATTTAGGGTGAAGAGAAGAAGAATAAAAGTTATTATTTAAATTTCGTGTTAGTATATTTTGATTACTTGAGTTTATGTTAAATCATTTATCATGTAATGCTTTATAACTAATATGATTTATTATAAGTTTCTGAATTCTCTAATCTAAACCCTATATCTAAACCTCCACCCAACGAAATTCACTATCTTTGTTCTTATTTTAGTTTTATTTGTTCATGTTTCATGCTTTAGAAAATTAAAAACCAAAAATCTCAAAACCAAACTTATTCTTCTCTCCTTCTTTCCCCTAATAGAAAATCACACAAATAACAAATCTCTCCCTCCTTGTGTTCGACCCGTACTTGCCACGTCTTTATTGACGCCGTGCACTTGCGGTATAAATAAAATTCTCATCAAGTTTTTGGCACCGTTGCCTGGGAGGCGACGAAGATTTTGTTTATTGTTGTGTTCTCGATTCTATTCAGTTTATCTTGTGCGCGATCTAAGTATTTGGATTTGTGTTTCAGGAGACAACAGAGTGCGCGGTGAAATCTGAACGCAGTTGGAGCAAGCAGGGCGGCGAAAACGCCGCATATCAAGCACAAGCTGCAGCGGATCCGCTGCACAACAGAGGCTTCTGGGCTTCAAATTTTTCTGGGGTTAGCACCATCTCTGGGTGGACGCGTGGAGCTACTGAAATTTCGAGAGCGGGCGGTGAACCCGACTGAGCATTGCATAGGTAACTTTTGTTGCCTCTTTCCTCGTAATTTCTAGTTTCGGAAAATTTCCTTTTGTAGAACTGCACGTGTTAATCTTAAATTCCATAATTGGCAATAATTCAACTCTGACCTAAAAATTGGCAAAACTAGAAGAACTTAGTGCATGCATCATATAATGTTTTATTTGCATTATTCTTGCTAAATTCTTGCAAATTAATTCTTGTTGAAGAGTGCTGGAGGCAAGGTACGTATGACGGTTTTTATTGATTGCATTTAAGCATATAATCTAGTTTGCATACAACCTTGCAATTGCCCCCACTAAAAAGACCAATGTTTGACTATCTTTGCTAGATTTAAGTTAAACTATATTGAGGGCAACTCCGTAGGAAAAGATACGGTGGGGATTTCATCACCCTTCCGTGGCCCACAAATCACAATCCTAAAGTGTCACCCAAGCCTTAAAATTAAAATCAATTAGACATTGGCCCCTAAGGACTCGGACTCAATTAAGGAGAAGATTGGTTTGACTTGCTATGACCTGAAGCTGATCAAATTTAATTTGGTGTCTAGAAAGTATTTTTGTGCTGATGAAAGTCTTCCAAGCGAAGTGGTTGTCTAATTGGCACCGACTCTGTCGGAAGCGCCCCCACTAGCTATACACTGCCTGACCAATTTGGTTTAATTAGTGGGGGAGGTGAATCAAGCGAATCAATTCGACTCAACCAGTTAGGAGTCGTCTAGATTTAAGCGACACTAGGTCTAGGATTGTTTGAACCGTGCTTGCTTAGGAGATTTCTGACCGACCCTCTTTTCTATCTTTAGAGTTAAGTTTCCCTTCTTATCTGAGTCTTCTTTCTCTTCTCACATCAATTCTCTAGATTAGGATTCCTTTCTCATATTTTCCCCTTCTATTGTTTGTTTCCATTTTTGAAAGAAAAAAATATATATAAAAAAATAAAAAAATAAAATAAAAAATCAATTGATTCTTGAATTTGAATTTGGAATTTAAATTTCGAATTTGAAAATAAAAAATTGATTCAAACCGGTGCACTCAGATTTGGATTCGGGACTTGAGTAATCGACTCTCACGAGTTCATCTAGATTCCAGTCTGGAGCTTAACCCTGATCCACCTGTTGCACCACCTCACCCAGATCCAATGGGTGAGAATGTAGTGGACCCGCCTATGTTGGCATCTACAGCTAAGACACCTGGTCTGGGTTGACTTGCTATTCTAGATCCAATACTCGGGTTAAGCGGTGTTCTAGCATTGTCCCATTGCATACTGTTTTCAGCTAAATCCTCAAGAAAAGTCCAGGCATCATTTTCATTTTTTTACATGAAGTTCCCTTGACTTACGGATTCTACCATAACCCTAGATGTAGGTGTCAATCCCTCATAAATAATTTGGCACAATTGTCATCTTGGAATTCCATGATGAGGGCATTGGGTCAACAGACTTTTAAATCTTTCTAAATAGGAATAGAATGGCTCGCTCTCAGATTGAACGAATGCAACAATTTCATTCCTAATCCTAATAGTCTTATGGTTGGGGAAATATTTCTTTAAGAACACTTGAACAAACTCGGCCCAACTCCTAATAGATCTTTCGGCTAGACTATATAGCCATTTCTTAGCGCCGTCCTTCAGTGCTAGAGGCACGAATTTAAGACGCACTGCCTCCTCAGAGATATGCTCGTATTGCATAAGGGAGCAGATTTCCTAAAATTCTCTAAGGAAGAGATATGGGTCTTCCTTAAAGGTGAACTTGGGCAACATACTCATGCATTGTGCCTTTAGTTCGAAGTCGTGACCCGGTATGACGGGCATAACGATGCACGATGGCTGAGCAACCATCGTTGGGTAGCACCGATCCCTCAGAGTCATAGGCGGGTCCACTACATTCTCACCCATTGGATCCGGGTGAGGTGGTGCAACAGGTGGATTGGGGCTAAGCTCTAGACTGTAATCTAGATGAACTCGTGAGAGTCGATTGCTCAAGTCCCGAACCCAAATCTGAGTGCACCGGTTTGAATTAATTTTTGAATTCAAATTTGAAATTTAAATTCCAAATTCAAATTCAAGAATCAATTGATTTTTATTGTTATTTTTTTTATATAATTTTTTTTTCAAAAAAGGAAACACACAATAGAAGGGGGAAAGATGAGAAAGGAATCCTAATCTAGAGAATTGAGATGAGAAGAGAAAGAAGACTCAGATGAGAAGGGAAACTTAACTCTAAAAGATAGATGAGAGGGTTGGTCAGAAGTTTCCTAAACAAGCACGGTTCAAACAATCCTAGACCTAATGTCGCTTAAATCTAGATGACTCCTAACTGGTTGAGTCGAATTGGTTCGCTTGATTCACCTCCCTCACTAATCAAACCAAATTGGCCAGGCAGTGTATAGCTAGTGGGGGCACTTCCGACAGAGTCGGTGCCAATTAGACAACCACTTCGCTTGGAAGACTTACGTCAACACAAAAACACTTTCTAGACACCAAATTAAATTCGATCGGCTTCAAGTCATAGCAAGTCAAACCAATCTTCTCCTTAATTGAATCCGAGTCCTTAAGGGCCAATGTCTAATTGATTTTAATTTTAAGACTTGGGTGACACTTTAGGATTGTGATTTGTGGGCCACGGAAGGGTGATGAAATCCCCACGGTATCTTTTCCTACGGAGTTGCCCTTAAGATAGTTTAAATTAAATCTAGCAAAGATAGTCAAACATTGGTCTTTAGTTGGGGGACAATTGCAAGGTTTTATGGAAACTAAATTATATGCTTAAATGCAATCGATAAAAACCGCGCACGTACCTTGCCTCCAGCACTCTTCAACAAAAAAAATAATTTGCAAGAATTTAGCAAGAATAATGCAAACAAAACACTATATGATGCATGCACTAAGTCCTTCTAATTTTGCCAATTTTTAGGTCAGAGTTGAATTATTGCCAATTATGGAATTTGAGCTTAACATGTGTAGTTCTACAAAAAGGAAATTTTCCAAAAATAGAAATTACGAGGAAAAAGACAACAAAGGTTACCTACGCACGCTCAGTCGGGTTCGCCACCCGCTCTCGAAAATTTCCAGTTGCTCTACGCGTCCACCCAGAGATGGAGACGACCCCAGAAAAATTTGAAGCCCAGATGCTTCAGACGTGCGGCGGATCCGCCGCAGATTCTTCTTTGGATGCGGCGATTTCGCTGCCCTTCGTGCTACGAATGTGCCCGGATTTCGCCGCGCACTCTGTTGTCTCTTGAAACGCAAACCCAAATAGTTAGAGATATTGTTATTTCGCCTCCCCGGCAACGGCGCCAAAAACTTAATGGGATTTTATTTATACCGCAAATGCACGGCGTCAATGAAGACGTGACAAGTACGGGTCGAACACAAGGAGGGAGAGATATTGTTATTTTTGTGATTTTCGATTAGGGAAAGAAAGAGAGAGAAATAAGTTTGGCTTGAGATTTTTGGTTTTTAATTTTCTAAAGCAAGAACAACAAAAACAAATTAAGAATAAAGCAATTATGGATGGGAGTCCAGCGGGTGGGGGTTTAGATATCGGGTTTTGTTTAGAGAAATCTGAAACTTATAATAAATCACATTAGTTATAAAGCATTACATGATAAATGAGTCAACATAAACTCAAGTAATCAAAATATACTAACACGAAATTAAAATAATAACATCATTCTTTTTCTTATCACCCTAAATCTGTCACCCCCACCCTTTGGAGAGAGTTAGAAACTCATGGATGGAGGGAAGGAGTCCTAGAGAAACTACAAAAGAAAACTAAAAACACAAAATAAACCAACATAATTTTATTACTAAAGCATGGAATAAAACATGTTCTTTCTTTCAATACATGATTCGGCCTTATTTATAGCCTCAACCGGGGATCCCAGATTCCCAATACATAAAAGAAAAGTACACGCATCAATGCAACATTGGTAAAAATTTGAGCACACGAATCGACTTTTGTGCGGCTAATCCGCCACAGTTTGTACATGGGGTGCGGCGGAATCGCCACCTTTTTGGCTCAGATTCGATCCGGATTTTTCCTGTGTGTTTATGGTATGATTTAAATGCCCTTTGAGCGTCTGGATTGATTTCTTTCCTTTCTTTCAAGTTCCAAATTTATTTCTTCATATATTTGGAGATCCAAATTGATTTTTCTTTAGAACTTCTCCAAAATAATATTTTGGTACTTTAATTTGCAGTCGGGTCCTTGGCTTTTTTGCAATTTGGTCCTGGCTACTTTTGTGCTTAAGTCCTTGGCATTTTTGTAATTAGGTCTTTGAATGCTTTTATGCTTGGATGGACTTCCATTTGAATCCCGATAATCTTGAACTTGGTCTTTATGAGAGAAATGAGTCTCTTGCACACATTTATACTCGGGATATGGGTAATTTGCATTCAGGTCCCTGTATTCTGTAAATAAGACTAAACACATACCTTAGTAGCATTTATTGATATAAAATTAATCTAAATGAAAGACATATGATGCAATGTATGCAATGCATCATGTAGCATTTCTTCTGTCCTCTATCTCATCTTCACTCGACTCAGTTTTTGTTGTAGGAACTACATTTGTCGGGACTACTATTTGGGCACTCGTACTAGCAAATGATTCTTCGTGAAATACCCACTACTCATAATTTTGAGCAAAACTGTTAACGACAACGTCATCGATAACATCCCGTCTGGTTGCCCACTTATTGTTGCAACATTTTCCGTACGGGCACAAGATCCTTCCATCTTAAATGTACTGGTTCTTGGAACTAAATGCTAGTTTCAGGAAGCCTCTAAATTATTGACAAATGTTTGACTAACTCTTTGATCATACATCCAACTTTTGTTTGAATCCATGAATCTAATAATATAAGACAAGAAAACTATTATCCAAAATCAAATCCAAAATCAAAATCGAATTCAAATTGTATCCCTGAATTAAAGAGAAACTTAATATTTACATACAACTAACTTTCAATCCAACTAACAAACAAAACATTAACTTCATCTAAGATAAATAAACATCTACTACTAAAGTCAATAATATATGGAATCTGTAATCGAAAAAAATCCATAAGCAAAATTCGTTTCCTAAAGGCAACACTAAAACAAAAACAGAGTACATAGTTCAAGATCCCATCCGAATTCCAAACTTTAATCCAAATCCAATATCAATTCATAAATTCAAACTTGAATCTAAAATCCAATATCAAATCCTAAATTCAAATCGAATATGTAGTTCAATTTCAAATCTTAAATTCAAACTCGAATATGAAATCCAATATCAATCCATAAATCCAATATCGATTCATAAATCTAAATTCTAACCAAAATGAAATTCATAATCTAGAAGCAACTTCATAATACAAAATGAAATCCTAAATCATATATCGAATTCGTAATACAAAATCGACCTTATGATCCAAATTGAATTGCTAAAGTCAATCCTAAAACCAACAACGAATCTTCAAGCTAACATTGAATCATAAATCATATTTCAAACCACTAAGTCGACTACCCCTAAATCGAAAACCTAAAGTAAATTTTAACTAACAAGACTAATCCTAAAACAAATCCTAAATCAAAGAATTTGGGCAGAACCTCCCCAATAATTTTGATATTGAATTTTTTAATCCTGTATTGACAAGAAAACAATATGTATAGTTCACAACAATAGCATACACAATCACTTCATACACATCACACACATCATATATATCTAATACATTGTTTTATTAATGTAAATTCTAACAAATCAAACTTCACATTAAGTTTAATCTAACATTAAATAATATAAAATTTCAAAATAAGCATACTTAACATACTTAAAATTTCAATCCACATTCACATTCTATTCATACATTAACCAACAAAATCAACCTACTTAACATACGAAACTAAACTAATTAAGCATCCAAATTGAACTACTTGACAAATAAAATTATGAATTTAAATATATTATCATATCAAACAACTAACATCACAAACAAAACCAACAAAAATAATAAATTTAACAAACGAATGTGTCGAAAGGAAATGGAATTGTTGTTGGGTGGTGGTGGGATGGGATGAGGGGTTGTTGGGGGTGGTGGTGGTGTCTGGTAGTGGTTAGTGTGGTGGAGGTGATGTTGGGTGGTGGTGGGATGGGATGAGGGGCTGATCGGGTGGTGGAAAGAGGCGGTGATCGGGTGGGGGACGTGGCTGGATCGGGTGGCGGAAAGGTTGGGTGGTGCTCGGGTGGGGTTGAGAGAGGGAAGCGTTACCAGAGAGGAGTCACGGCCTGGAAGAGAGGAGCAGTGTCGACGCAGAGGAGATGAGTGACATAATAGAGAAGGCTCGCCACGTGCGTGCGAGCAATGGAGGGCTCGCGGTGGGTGGCAACGGAGGGTCGAGCTTTAGGGTTTTGTTTGGGGGAAGAAAGGAAATGGAAGGGAAACCCGACTTGTAGGATTTCATGTTTAATTACACATATATATATATTTGAAATTTTTATGCATAATAAGGATCAATTAAAATTTTCTATGATTTGTTTCATGCATGCATCAGTTTGTTTCAATAACTAGTTTCAAAACTTTATTAAAACAAACATGGGACTCTGAAATTCATACCTAGAAGTTCTCTAAAACTTCTTGAAGATTCGGAGACGTTGAGGATGCTTGTCGTTGCGCCGGATGCCTCCGAGTATTCACCAAACTCTAAACAAGATTGGAGAGAGAAGAGCTAACCTCTCAATCTCCAATAGGATTTAGAATCTAATTACTAACCCCTCTTTAGTTCCCTTGAGAAGAAGATATCTAAAACTAAAACCAAACTCAAGAATTAAGGTGAAATTCGTGGAGAATTATGGAGAGAGAAGTTTGCATAAGAAAATAATGAATTAATTAATGAGGTAATGAGATAAACTTGTATTTATAAGTTCTCTCCAAATTACCTATTCATGTGCAACCTCTTGCCCATGATTTCATGCAAACTTCCATCTAACCATCCATTATTTGCTAACAAATAATCTCAGCCACGAGTTAAATCAATTATGGACCAATTCCATGCATGATCTAATTAATTCTTAAATTAATTCTGCAGAAAACCGTCTGGACCGGTCGACCGTTTGGAGGTTCGGTCGACCGTTCGAACCAAGTTTGGTCGACCGTTCGACATTCGGTCGACCGTTCGCAACAATAAAATATTTCATCGCAATGTTCGGTCGACCGACCGATAGATTCGGTCGACCGTTCCGAACAGACGAAAATTCTCTGTTATCGGTCGAGACGTCTCCGGTCGACCGTTCACCGATCGGTCGACCGTTTACTGTTGTTCGGTCGACCGTTGAGCACTGTTCTGTTGATTGGTCGAATTTCGGTTTTACCCCTACAAAATTTGACATTTCGGGATTAGTAGTAAATTCACAACTTATGCAACATATTATCCTATGTAATGATTAATCATTACACCCCATAATATTTACATCACATATGAATTTAATTTAGATTCTAATTATGGTATTAATCACAACATGATTTTGATTTTGCTTGTTCACCCCATGTGTCATATTTTCTACATGAAACCCGACACATCTTATGAACTCAAAATCCTCATTTCTTGTTTCCCAGTTTTGTGGTGTGACCTATGGGAGGATCTAAACTAAGTTGGCAGTGATATTAAGAGCTTAATTTCACAAGTTATAAGCGGTATCTAGCTACACATTATACCTCCCAATTAGTTAGATGTCTTAATTCCACTCGAACCAAAACCCGATCCATTTAGTGATGGAGTGCACCACTTGTGTCCGTCCCTTGCCTCATGATATTAAGAATACACACAAAGTAGTATTGTGTCATCTTTGTATTAGTATTCATTTCTTGATTTCTTTAAGCCAGTTACAAATATGTGACTTAACTCAAATCACATTGTGCACATTATAACTTTGCTTTATCAAGGGGCCCACTAATATCATTACTCAATTAAGAGGGGCAATGATAATCTTTTGACTAGCTATCTTCTCCAACGAAAGTCATACTTAACCAACCCCTATACAATATACAATCAGTCGGACATGCAAGTATCTTTGTATATTCCATTCCCATGGGACACAACACTTTCTTAGCATCATAAACTCTATCCGGCAGTTCATTATCGTCTGAAAGTATCTCTTTCAATAGCTTCAACAATGATGTGAAACTAACATCGGTCCAACTATTTCCTGCTTTTAAACTATACCATTTCAACACCGCTAACAATCTAGTAAATTTGGTGCAACCCTTATACAATGGCTTCTCATTGTCACTCAACAAACTACCAAGCAAATCGGGGTTTGACAAAAAGTTTTCAGCTATATCCTGAATCATGTCCTCTAACCGATCTCCCACACTTACATTGTCCCCGTCATTCTTGGAACCACTAAATGATTCATTTTCACTGTGCCATATCCACCGTTTGTAACTTGTGTCAAAATCTTTCTCAAACAAATGATCTTTTATTTTCCGAAAACTCAACACTGACATATTATGACACTTACTGCATGGACAATACGTCATGTCTTTGTCATTCCTATTCTTTGAATGATTTTTGGCAACCTCTAAGAACATATTCCCTCCATTCTCATACTCATCACTCAATTGGTTTGAAAGAATCCAATCTCGATCCATTTCAATCTAAACATTGAGAAAAATGATATTACTAGTTGTTAAGTCATTCATTATATAGGACTTTCCATGCATGTAATCATCATATTTTTTTCCTTTACGATTAATTTCCAAGTTGTTTAAGGGTCAATGAGTTACTAGAGACAAAACATAAATAAACATTTAACTAAATAAAATAAGTTTTTTCAAGCATAAATAAACATTTAACTAAACTAAACTTAAATAAAAATTTAACTAAACATAAACAAAAAATTAACTAAACTTAAATAAACAATAAACATAAATAAACATTTAACTAAACTAAATCACAAACTAAATTGCTTTGTTTATGTTTATCAAGTTTTCAATTGTTTATGTCCTTAACACGTTGGGCTTTACTAAAAAATAGTATTGAATATTGATGAATAATAACATCCACTAGCTACTTCAGAATTAAGCTACCTTTGAAGTTAATAGTTCCTACCTTTGAAGTTACACAAGTCATCCAAACTCAAATTTCACTTCAAAACTACTCCCCTCGACCATATAGCACTAAATAGAATTAATTCTTCTCTTATTTCAAATTTGTTTTCCCACTTACGGCAGTTAGCAACACATCCACTCATAGCTCACTAAGCCTAAACCCCAACCGAACTCCAACCTTACATACACAACAAATTTCTCTACCATTACCAATCACAACTAGGAAACTCATCCAAACTCTAATATCACTTCAGTATCACATACTTAACCAAACGGTTTAAATGTGAAACTAGTAATGCTATTTAAAGATAGAAAGACAAGTCTATGGAAATCGTTGGGATTAACAACTATATTACCCCCTACATAACCACACAAGTCTATGGAACCTAGGAATCAAACACAATATTGTATAAACTAAATATATAAACACAATCAACATTGATTTCCACAAACCCAACACTAAAATCATAAAACTAGTACAAAATTGATTTCAACAAGCTACTGCAACCTATCGATTCGAAATCATAAAAACACAATATATATTCGTCTATATCAACAATTTGTTTTTCGTTGATTTTAGCATACATGAAAAAAAAGGTTGTCAATGATCATGAGCAGGTACATTTTCATGGAGGAGGTTGGGGGTCATGGAGAGTCGGATGTCGTCATGGAGGAGGTCGGGGTCGTGGAGGGTCAGATGTCGTCGCGGAGGAGATCGCGAAGGGGGCAGTTTGGTCGGAGATTGGTCGCGAAGGGGGATAGGGTTTGGTTGGGGTGGAGGTTTTGTCGATCGAGATAAAAGATAAAGTGAAACATTTTTTAGTTAATAAAGACCAATAGACATCGACTTTAGATAACACACGACGTCTATTTGCGAATAGACACCATTTGTAAGATCCACGCGACATCTATACTCCGACGTCTATAGGTTGGGTAATAAACGTCACCTAATACATGTCGGTTAAAATGTATATTACAACAACCGCGGTCTAGATAGCCATATAGACGTCGGATGTCCAAACATGCGATGTCTATGACTTCACGTCGGCCATAGACATCGGATTTACTGATAGCCGATGTCTATTGTGCGATGACTATTCACTATTCTACACTAGTGACTCTATTCATGCTTGCTTGGTTTGTCTTTTGGTTTTGTGTTGTCATTTTTTCTTTGCCTTGAAGATTTGTGTAGAATTCCACCTTAATTTTGAGTAGGGTGGAATGAGATTGCTCAGGAGATGGAGGAGGATTGGAGGAAGACAAGGGAGGAAGAAGATGAAAAAAGAAACTTTTATTAAGAGTAAAAAAATGATTGATTCGTTTTCTGTTATGTATCTCTATATATCTATTACAAATAAGGCCCCACCTATTTAAGGAGATGGTTGGGCTTAACATGGTGTATTGAACCCAATGTTGGACTAATTTAATAATAGTTAAATAAGAAATAAAACAAACTATGATACTAATTTGATGGTCTCTTATAACATGTTTAATATGCTAAATTTAACTCTATATTCCCCCACAAGTAGGAGAGTATATATTATGTACTCCCAACTTTCTTCTAAAATTGGCCAATTGGGAGTGGTTTGGTGAACAAATCTGTCATTTGATTGTTGTTGTTGACATGATGAGTACTTATTAATCATTGCTGAATGTAGTCTCTAATCAGATGGCAATCTATTTCAATATGCTTGGTTCTTTTGTGAAAGATAGGGTTGGCTGCAATGTGGAATGAAAATTTGTTGTTGCAGAATAAAGTTGCTAGTCCTGTATGATTTACTAGAAGGTATTTGATCAGTCCTATTGGCCATACTATCTCACAATCTATATTTTCCATTGATCGATATTCAACTTCTGACGAAGAACGGGAGATGGTTTGTTGCTTCTTAGTCTTCCAAGATATGATTGATTCCCCCCATAAACACAACATATCATGTGGTGGATTTGCGAGTAATGGGGCAGCTTGCCCAATCACTGTCACAGTAGGCTCTGAGTGTTGTCACATTACTAGAAGGGAAGAACAAACCTTTTCCTAGTGAATTCTTGATATATCTGACCACTCTCAATGCTGCATTTTGGTGTTTTTTATCTAGTTGTTGCATGAATTGACTAAGGTAGTTCACTGCATGGGTTAAATCACGTCTTGTTATTGTGAGATAGAGAAGTCTGCCAATTAGCCGTCTGAATGAAGATGGATCTGCAAGCTTTTATGTTGTTGATTCAGCTAACTCGTGGTTGGCTTCAAGGGGAGAATTTGTTGGCTTTGTTGTAGCTAGTCCAATATCTTTGAGAATTTGAAGTGCATATTTTCTTTGGTTGAGGTTGATACCCGTCCTTTCTCTTGCTATTTGATTTTTTTAAGTGTTGTAATAGTAGGAAGGGCATTTCCTGGAATCAAAATGTCATCAACATATATTAAAATAATGTAAAAGAGTTTCCTAGCTTTGAGGTGAACAAGAAATAATCATGTTTAGATTTCTTAAAACTAAGATGTAGTAAAGCTTGATAAAGCTTCTCAAACCAACATCTGGAGGACTGTTTAAGTCCATCAGAGTATTGAGTTTCCAAACTAATGATTCTTCCTTGTTTCCTAAACCAAGAGGAGGGGTGTCATATAAACATCTTCATGCAAATCTCCATGTAGAAATGCATTGTGAACATCCATTTGTTGACTATACCAATTATTAATGGAGGCAAGACTCAATAATGTTCTGACAGTTACCATTTTAGAGACAAGGGCATAAGTCTAGTGATAATCGAATCCCTCAACTTGGTTAAAACCTTTTGCCACTTATCTAACCTTATGTCTTTATAATTCCCCATTAGTTTTGTATTTTAGTTTGAACACCCATTTACATCCAATGTTTTTTTTATTTTTAGGTAGGGGTACCATTGTCCAAGTGTTGTTGTCATGTAATGCCTTAAGTTCAGTGTTCATTGCTTGTACCCAATTAGGATCTTGACATGCAACTTTCAAATTACAAGGTTCCACTAATTGATCTACTTTATTAACAATGAAAGCATATTTCTGAGAAAGTTCATCATAGGATAAGAAATTGCATATACGATATATAGTAGAGTCAGCAAGAAGCGGGGTGGTGAGCGGCAGTGGAGGCGACGATTAAGGTTGGGAAGTGGTTTGCTTGAGAAATGAATCTAGTTCGTTGAGGGGTTACTGATATAACCCTACACCGACGACACATTTTTGTCGGTGTATCTAAGCGTATACGTTAGTGTAAGATTTACTAATGGTCCGACGGACGTATCCGTCAGTGTAAGATCGCGTAGCCATCAGTGTAGTATAACGTAATAAGTGAGTAATGTTTCTTTTTCAAACTCTACTCCAATGGACCCGAACAATCAGTGTACAATGCTAAAACCCATACCCTGATAGACACTATCCGTCGGTGTGTCTAAAAGTATACGTCGGTGTAATCTATACTAATGGTCCGGCGGACATATCCGTCAGTGTAAGATAACATAGCCGTCGATGTAGTTTAACGTAATAAGTGAGTAACATTTCTTCTTCAAACTCTAATCCGACGGAACCTATCAGTGTACAGTTCTGAAACCCCTACTCTGACGGAACTATACCATCGAAGTAGTGAAACCTAATCGTCGGTGTGGTTTTTTGCGCGACAAATTTCATTTTTCCGCGGATCATTTGGTCTTAAGTATAGAGTAATTGACCGATGAATACTAAGAAAAATTAAGCTACAGAATGTATCTGTCGGTGTCGAAAAACACCGACGGTAATGGATATCCATCGGTGTACACTGCGCTACACCGACAGATATATATCTGTCAGTGTATCCTATTTTTCTAGTAGTGAGGATTTACCTATTTGCTGCATGGTCTGTGTGTTGGGATTTACCTGAATGTAATTACCTCTCATGGTTGGACAATGGTATTCTTGGAGTCTTGCTGGTTTGTTTTGTTGCCTTGATGATCTTCTTATATGTGGTTGTGGTTGTTCTACCACAAATAATTCATGTGTTGGTTGATCTTCTGGACTAACATGTTGTTGTTTCTTTTGCTGCTTGGCTGGTGTCATGCAAGTCTACTGCTACTATTGTGTTATTTGGTTGGTGGATGGTTGTTGTTGGATTTGGTTGAATGTTGTCTTCACATAGTAATGGTATGACCACTTTGTCTGGATGTGATGTTTTGTGCAATTTATCTTGAAATGGAAAAAAATATGCTCTTGAAAAATAACATCCCTGCTCACAAAGGTTCTTCTTTGCTCCATGTCATATAATTTGTATCTTTTTTTTCCATATGGGTATCCAAGAAATACACATTTTTTGCCCTTTGATCAAATTTACTGTGGGGTTGAGTATTGATAGAATAACAAAGGCTACCAAAAACCCTTAAGTGACTATATTTAGGTTGTCTTAAATAAGATTTCATATGGTGTCTTATTGTTTAGAACCTTAGTGGGAAGTCTATGTATAATGTCCACAACAGTGAGCATATAATCACTCCAGAATCTTAAAGGTAAGTTAGCATGAAATCTCATAGTTCTAGCTATGTCTAGTATGTGTCTATATTTCCTTTCAATAATAGCATTTTGTTGTGGAGTGCGTGGACAACTCTTTTCATGAATTATGTCTTCATTGACTATGAGTTGTTGGAATTGATTATATAGAAATTTCATCCCATTGTCACTTCTAATCCTTTTTATCATGGCAGAAAGTTGGTTGGTTATCAGGTTTATGAATGTTTTAAAAATACTGTATGTTTCAGACTTTGATCTCATGAGAAAACCCCATGTATTTCTACTGTAATCATCAACAATAGTAAGAAAATAATGAAAATTATTATGAGAAGCCACAGAGAATTTCCCCCATATATTTATATGAATCAAGTCAAAAACATTACAAGTATTGGAAGAACTTAAAGGAAAACTAAGTCTGGTTTGTTTGTCCGTATGACAGAATTTGATTGACATCATTTCATGCTCATATTTGTATCTTATATCTATTATCTTTCACCTAAACAATGCTATGTTACGAGTTTTATGTTTAGTTTTCAGGAATAAATAGGTTTGAAGAGATGAAGCATAAAAGGACCCAAAAGCTGGGAAAAAGGACTGAATTGTGAGATCTGGGGACCAAGATGCAAGGAAGAAGGACCTGAATGCAAGACCGAAGGACCTAAGAGCAAAACAGAATACTCCTCACCATCATGGGGAGTATTTTGGCAATTCTATTCGGGTCGGAGCTCCAACATGCAAACTAGATGCATCAAATACCAACAAAGCCTTCCAGAAAAGCCCACAAGAAATTCCAGAGCGATCCGGACACTGTAGACCGCTAATTAGCGGTCCAAGACCGCTAATTGGCGGTCACTTTTGGCCCAAATGCGCTCAAAGTTCTCCAGTACATGTATTAGAGGATGTTTAGGCTATGTGTGGTATTTGTTTAGTCCCACATCGGGGGATTGTCCCGGATTAGCTTTTTCCATGCCTATAAATAGAACTCTTCACCTCCTTTTGTAATCACTCCATATTTTAAGTGGCTATTCTTCCTACTAGAAGTGAGACCTTGAAGCACACACTAAAGTAGGAGGATGCTACTTTTAATGTGAGTCATTTTATCAATAAAGTTTTGTGTTTCTTTCATTGTTTGTTTATGCTTCTTTTATTGTTTGTGCATGTTTTAGTTTAATCGTCTTTTATTTCTAGCTTAGTTTTAATATGCTTTCTTTGCTTAGTTTAATAATTAGTGCAATGTTTAGTGAGTAGTTCCATCCCCTTTGGGGGGTGGAGTAGATGTACATACATGCATTAGAGAATGGGATGAGTGCTTTATTTTTGATGTGTTGATAAAACATGAATGTATGCTTGCTTGTTTAGGATAGAATTTATAACTTGATGAGTTTTGCCAAAATGATTAGACACCTCTCATGCTTGTTTAGGTTCTGAAATAAACAACTTGCATATGTAAATGTTAATCAACTAAGTTGGTGAATAGATTGATAGGTTTTGCCATAACATTTAGACACTTCCTATGCTTGATAAACACCACCTTAATTTGTGCTTAAAGAATGTATTCTACACCCACCTCTTTGTATGTGTGCACTCACTCCACCCCTTAGGGGTTTTTCCATTCCTGAAATTCCAGCATTCTTGTTTTGTTCTTAGCTTAGTTCTTATTTCATCGTTTGTTTACTTCTTTCACATTTCATACTTCTTAGCGTAGTGTAGTGTAGGTTAGCATAATAACATCTCTTCCATCTTTTTTGCCACTTGATTTCGGATAAACAAGAGACTACTCACCTCCCTGAGGACGACCCGTACTTGCCACCGCTTCATCGTGGCCGTGCACTTGCGGTTTAATTAAAACGTTCAACAAGTTTTTGGCGCCGTTGTCGGGGAGGTGCCAGTCCAGACTCTTGTTTGGACGATTCGAGTGGATTTAATTTTTGTCTTGTAGTTTTCTTTGTTTTAGGAGACGCACATTGAGAAGGGGAAGCATCTGGTGAAGTTTGGAGGCGGTTTGAGAGAAGAAGACCGCCACTCAGCGGTCTACAACCGCCAACTGGCGGTCTGGTTGTTTCATTTCACCTCTAAATTTCTTTGGAGTATTGCTTTATATGATATAGTGGTATGGGACTTAATTTGGCATGTTTTGACTTATAGTTTGTTCCCAGATCAATAATCAAACCTCCCTTAAGCAACTTGGACCCTAAAACTCAAAGCAAAAGATTAGGCATTCTTTTTGTTTAGGCCATGCATCATGTATCTGACTTAGGCATTTAGATTGTCTTTTATCTTAGCTTTATTTTCTGTTGCTGAGAGCTGGCGTGAGGTACGCACCTTCTACTCTCATTCATGCATTTCGTATGAACATGCATTAGTTAGTAGGAAGTGCATTGCAACAAGTGTGAGTTGAGCGTTGTTTGGAGAGTTGATTGCTAGATTTAGGACTCCAAAACGCTACTAAGGAGGGGCTGTCCCATAAAAGATAAGGTGGGGGATTTCATCACCCTTTCCTTCACCCCAAAAACCACACTAATCAAGAGCCTAATTTTAAATCAAGTAGACATTGGCCCTAAGGATCTTGGACGCATTAGGAGAGTGATCCGGTCCCGACCGTCATGACCTGATCGGCGTTGCCCACTTTGTCGATAGTAGGAGAGACGAGATCTCCGGATCTTGACTCACTTGCTGGGCTTTGTGGTCCTCGTCGTAGGGAGGTGAGGCGTGTTGAGGCCGTGTGACCTCGCAGTTAGGCGTCGTCTAGCTGTAAGGACCTATAGCGACCTTAGGATTGCTTGAGCCTTGTTTGCTTGTGTGCTTCTACCTGTACCCATCCGCCGTAGCATAAGGACTTCTTCCTTTCTCTCCTGAGTCATTCTTTCTCTCCTGTGTTCCCCGTCTTCTCCTCTACGCACATTCTTTCTTTCAAAAAAACAAAAAAAATTGGTTTGTGTGTGTGCACCGTTGTGCATGCTTTCGTGGACACGAGACGAGAGTGGTCGTTTGACGAGGAGCGTTGTCAATCCGGCTTCGGTCATCGATTTATCGACATCTTCCTCCTCTCGTGTCGCACGTAGTTTGGGTCCAATGGCTGCTAATTTCCGTGAGGAGGAGCAGTTGCTGGACCCGCCTGCTCCACCTGTTCTTCCAGTTGTCGTTCCCATACCTCTTCGTGATCGATGTTACCCGAGCCGTACCGCTCTACCCTCATGTATCGTATTACCAGAGGCTAATGGGAACCATTTTGAGGTTAAGCCTCAATTCATTTCCATGCTCCCTCATTTCACTGGGAAAGGTGACCCCTATATCTTTCTCAAGGAATTTGAGGAGGTCTGTGCTATGTTCAAGCTGCAACAACTTAGCACAGACTCCATCCATCTTAGGCTCGTTCCTTTTGCACTAAAGGATGACGCCAAGAAGTGGTTGTACAGCAACCAGACGAATTCTTTTAGGACTTGGGATGAGTTTCAATCTGCATTCCTCAAGAAGTACTTTCCTAATCATCGGACTCAAAAATTGAGGAACGAAATCAATTCGTTCTATCAACATGAGACCGAACCATTTCATGCATATCTTGAGAGGTTCAAAGAGCTACTATCCTCGTGACCTCACCATGGCATTGAGTTGTGGCGTCTTTGTCAGATTGTGTATGAGGGTCTTCACATCCCGTCCAGAACGCTCCTTGAGTCCATGTGTCAAGGAGAGTTCTTGGGAAAGGATGAAAGGGAGGCATGGGCCTTCCTAGAAGACCTCGCTGAGAAAACCATGCAGTGGGAGAGTGTGAGGGAACCACCTGCATCATCTAGTATAGGAGCGAGGATCGCGAATGCAAACTCGACTAGATCGGGTACCGCATTTGCTATCGATACCACTACGGCCACCGAGGCACGCATGGCGGCTTTAATGCGCCGTATGGACTCGATTGAGCTCCAAAACCAACAAAGTGCACCTCACATGTCTACATCTGGTCCAGTTCCCTGTCATTTATGTGGTAGGATAGGTCATGTAGAAAGCGAGTGTGAGTCCATTCCTCCTGAGATGGAGCGTGTCAACGCCATCTATGACAGAGCTAGGAATGACCCATCCACATCATCTTATAATCCTGGATGGAGGAACCACCCCAATTTTTCATGGAACCAAACTAATGCCTCGGGTGGTCCTTCAAACTCCTCTAGACCACCTTACCAATCACACCAACCTCCCATGCATGCATAATCCTATCAGCAACCCCAAGTTCCAAGCACCAACCAACCAGGTTTCCCAAATTCTAACAACTTTGAAACCCGGTTTAATTCGCTTGAGAACTTGACTCGTGGACTTGAGAACTCTATGAAAAAAATTATGTCGTCCACAAGTCAAGTTCTCACTTCAAATCAGCAGACCATGAAATCTCTAGAGCTTCAGATGGGCCAATTGGCTCAGTCTGTACATGAGAGAGAGAGATGGTCTTTTCCTAGCCAGATTGAGGCTAACCCCCGCATGTACCAACAACAACAAATGCAAAATGAGAGTGTGGTACCTCGGGGGAGGCAAGTGAACCATGTGGAGGAACCTGTTCACCATGTCAATTCCATTGTGACCTTAAGGAATGGAAAACAGGTTGACAATCACATTTCCTTGCCACACCCACCACCATCTATGCAGCCCCTCCGTGGGAATGGTGGTGAAGAAGAAGCTGAGGGTGAGGGTAATACACCAAAGCTTTCTTCTCAAGCACAGCAGAAAACCTACCTACCAAAAGCTCCCTATCCAAGTAGGTTAAACAAAAAGCAGAGTGACAACATGGACAAGATATTAGAGGTATTTAAGCAAGTGAAGGTTAACATCCCCTTGTTGGATGTCATCCAACAAATACCTCAATATGCCAAAGTGTTGAAGGATCTCTGCACAACTAAGAGGAAGACCAATGTTCCTAAGAAAGCATTCTTGGCTGCAAATATCAGCTCACTTTTGTCCAATCCTACCTACACAAAATACAAGGACCCTGGGTGTCCTACTATTCAGTGTACGATAGGGGACACTAGATTGAGCAATGTTTCGCTTGATTTAGGATCAGCGGTCAACCTCCTCCCATTCTCTGTTTATCAACAGTTGAACTTGGGAGAATTGAAACCAACTAAGATCACCCTCCAAATGGCGGATAGATCCATTCGTATTCCCATGGGGATTATCGAGGACGTGCTTATCAAAGTTGGAGATTTTATATTTCCAGTCAATTTTGTTGTCCTCGATACCAATCCTGTTGCGAACACCCACTCTCAAATACCTTTGATTTTGGGTAGACCATTTCTGGCAACCTCCAATGCCTTGATTAATTGTAGAAATGGTCTCATGAAGCTCTCATTCGGTAACATGAGTGCCGAGTTTCATGTGTTCAATTCTGGTAGGCAACAGGAACCCATGGATGAACCTTTAAATCTAAATCTCATCCGCCAATTGGAGAAAGCACCACAAAATCAACGAACACCCCTAACCCCAATGCAACCCGTTGAGAATGTTCGAGGGCCCAGCGAAAACTCATTGCCTGTCTTCGCAATGCAACAGAGTGAGCTGGCCTCGAACATGAATGTCCAAAGGGAGTGTTCGTTGCATGATTCAGTTGAGAGTACTAGTAAGAGTGAGACACCTCATCATATGCCTATACCAGAAGGTGTCTCTACCTCATGTCCCATGGCCATTGAGCCATTTGAGCTTCATATTGACTCCAACAAGGACCCACCTATGACCGAGCTTATGCTTGATGATCTAAATGATGGTGGGAGGTCCTTGTTGGATGACTTGGGGAGAAGCCCCATTCTTAGTGATGCAGGTCTGTTGCATCCATCGAATGAGCTTGAGGAACTCATTCCGATGCACCCGCCTATTGGTTGGAGGGTTTTCTTCGATGAGCAATTAAACCCTAGTGAGGCAACACAACTTCATTCTTTGTTGCCCACACCCGACCAATATCATGAGGGGTTCGAGCCTTTCAGCTTTGACCTTTCACCCCTCATGACACCTCAGAGTACCAGTGGAGTTTGCCCATCTCGGCAAGTCTCTGGTCCTCCTGACATGATGTTCTCATTTGATGTTCCTTGATCAAATGATTATGAGAATATCTTGGTTGATGTGTATATCTTGTAAAAAAAAGAAAAAAAGAAAAAAAAGAAAAAAGTGTGTAATAACAGACTCCTTCAGTGAGCATCGATTGTTGTGGGCCCCAACCCTTGTGTACTTGGGCCCAATCTCTTCACGTATTTATCTCCCTTCTTCAGCTTCTCACAGGTTTTGAGGGAATTTGGGTTTGTGTCCATCAACATGACCCTGAACGTCCCTTTGTACTTCATGTTGGTGAGATGTTTCCCTTTTCATGCATATCTCCATGTAGTATATTGCTCGCATTCATTGAGGACAATGCATGAAGTAGGTGTGGGGGGGTGTTTTACGTGTGTACATAGTCGAGTCTTTTTCCTTTGGTTTTATTTTCTTTTGTTTGTACTGCTAGGGTCATGTTAGTGTGCCGCATTTAACATTGATATATCTGCTTGCCATGATCCTTGGGTGACTTGTCTTCTTTTGCTTGCCGAGTGCTTTAAAATTTTCACATTTCCTTTTAAATTTTCATGTGTTTGCGAAAGAAAATGTTTTTGTGGGTTTTGCGTGTGTTTAGCATGTGCAAAACCGTTGAGAGGCAAAGTAAAAAGAAAGGTCCCAAAATTGTCTTGAACTTGATGCATTAGGATTTCTAGTTTATTGGCTTTAGGTCTTGTCGAGTCGTTAGGATGCACCCTGGTTTTCCCTCAGGGGGCGTGTAATCATAGGGTTTGAGTACTCAAACATTTAAAGAAGTCCACACTGAACCTAGTGAGTCAAATAATTCGTGTCTTTTAGTATAAGGAAGTTTGTCGTAGTCAAGGGCCATTAATCTCTTTTTGTGAAACTTAAGTGTAGGGGTTTTGGTTCCCACGTAGATAAATAAATAAGTGGTGTTCTCTCTTCTCGCACGGCTCCTATCACTCGGGAAAGTATGTCTGAGGGGACTTTGTGCCTGGTGCTTTCGAGTCATCTGACTTGGGATGCACCGACCGAACTCCCGTCGGTGTGTCTAAAAGTATACGTCGGTGTAATCTATACTAATGGTCCGGCGGACATATCCGTCAGTGTAAGATAACATAGCCGTTGATGTAGTTTAACGTAATAAGTGAGTAACATTTCTTCTTCAAACTCTAATCCGACGGAACCTATCAGTGTACAGTTCTGAAACCCCTACTCTGACGGAACTATACCATCGAAGTAGTGAAACCTAATCGTCGGTGTGGTTTTTTGCGCGACAAATTTCATTTTTCCACGGATCATTTGGTCTTAAGTATAGAGTAATTGACCGATGAATACTAAGAAAAATTAAGCTACAGAATGTATCTGTCGGTGTCGAAAAACACCGACGGTAATGGATATCCATCGGTGTACACTGCGCTACACCGACAGATATATATCTGTCAGTGTATCCTATTTTTCTAGTAGTGAGGATTTACCTATTTGCTGCATGGTCTGTGTGTTGGGATTTACCTGAATGTAATTACCTCTCATGGTTGGACAATGGTATTCTTGGAGTCTTGCTGGTTTGTTTTGTTGCCTTGATGATCTTCTTATATGTGGTTGTGGTTGTTCTACCACAAATAATTCATGTGTTGGTTGATCTTCTGGACTAACATGTTGTTGTTTCTTTTGCTGCTTGGCTGGTGTCATGCAAGTCTACTGCTACTATTGTGTTATTTGGTTGGTGGATGGTTGTTGTTGGATTTGGTTGAATGTTGTCTTCACATAGTAATGGTATGACCACTTTGTCTGGATGTGATGTTTTGTGCAATTTATCTTGAAATGGAAAAAAATATGCTCTTGAAAAATAACATCCCTGCTCACAAAGGTTCTTCTTTGCTCCATGTCATATAATTTGTATCTTTTTTTTCCATATGGGTATCAAAGAAATACACATTTTTTGCCCTTTGATCAAATTTACTGTGGGGTTGAGTATTGATAGAATAACAAAGGCTACCAAAAACCCTTAAGTGACTATATTTAGGTTGTCTTAAATAAGATTTCATATGGTGTCTTATTGTTTAGAACCTTAGTGGGAAGTCTATGTATAATGTCCACAACAGTGAGCATATAATCACTCCAGAATCTTAAAGGTAAGTTAGCATGAAATCTCATAGTTCTAGCTATGTCTAGTATGTGTCTATATTTCCTTTCAATAATAGCATTTTGTTGTGGAGTGCGTGGACAACTCTTTTCATGAATTATGTCTTCATTGACTATGAGTTGTTGGAATTGATTATATAGAAATTTCATCCCATTGTCACTTCTAATCCTTTTTATCATGGCAGAAAGTTGGTTGGTTATCAGGTTTATGAATGTTTTAAAAATACTGTATGTTTCAGACTTTGATCTCATGAGAAAACCCCATGTATTTCTACTGTAATCATCAACAATAGTAAGAAAATAATGAAAATTATTATGAGAAGCCACAGAGAATTTCCCCCATATATTTATATGAATCAAGTCAAAAACATTACAAGTATTGGAAGAACTTAAAGGAAAACTAAGTCTGGTTTGTTTGTCCGTATGACAGAATTTGATTGACATCATTTCATGCTCATATTTGTATCTTATATCTATTATCTTTCACCTAAACAATGCTATGTTACGAGTTTTATGTTTAGTTTTCAGGAATAAATAGGTTTGAAGAGATGAAGCATAAAAGGACCCAAAAGCTGGGAAAAAGGACTGAATTGTGAGATCTGGGGACCAAGATGCAAGGAAGAAGGACCTGAATGCAAGACCGAAGGACCTAAGAGCAAAACAGAATACTCCTCACCATCATGGGGAGTATTTTGGCAATTCTATTCGGGTCGGAGCTCCAACATGCAAACTAGATGCATCAAATACCAACAAAGCCTTCCAGAAAAGCCTACAAGAAATTCCAGAGCGATCCGGACACTGTAGACCGCTAATTAGCGGTCCAAGACCGCTAATTGGCGGTCACTTTTGGCCCAAATGCGCTCAAAGTTCTCCAGTACATGTATTAGAGGATGTTTAGGCTATGTGTGGTATCTGTTTAGTCCCACATCGGGGGATTGTCCCGGATTAGCTTTTTCCATGCCTATAAATAGAACTCTTCACCTCCTTTTGTAATCACTCCATATTTTAAGTGGCTATTCTTCCTACTAGAAGTGAGACCTTGAAGCACACACTAAAGTAGGAGGATGCTACTTTTAATGTGAGTCATTTTATCAATAAAGTTTTGTGTTTCTTTCATTGTTTGTTTATGCTTCTTTTATTGTTTGTGCATGTTTTAGTTTAATCGTCTTTTATTTCTAGCTTAGTTTTAATATGCTTTCTTTGCTTAGTTTAATAATTAGTGCAATGTTTAGTGAGTAGTTCCATCCCCTTTGGGGGTGGAGTAGATGTACATACATGCATTAGAGAATGGGATGAGTGCTTTATTTTTGATGTGTTGATAAAACATGAATGTATGCTTGCTTGTTTAGGATAGAATTTATAACTTGATGAGTTTTGCCAAAATGATTAGACACCTCTCATGCTTGTTTAGGTTCTGAAATAAACAACTTTCATATGTAAATGTTAATCAACTAAGTTGGTGAATAGATTGATAGGTTTTGCCATAACATTTAGACACTTCCTATGCTTGATAAACACCACCTTAATTTGTGCTTAAAGAATGTATTCTACACCCACCTCTTTGTATGTGTGCACTCACTCCACCCCTTAGGGGTTTTTCCATTCCTGAAATTCCAGCATTCTTGTTTTGTTCTTAGCTTAGTTCTTATTTCATCGTTTGTTTACTTCTTTCACATTTCGTACTTCTTAGCGTAGTGTAGTGTAGGTTAGCATAATAACATCTCTTCCATCTTTTTTGCCACTTGATTTCGGATAAACAAGAGACTACTCACCTCCCTGAGGACGACCCGTACTTGCCACCGCTTCATCGCGGCCGTGCACTTGCGGTTTAATTAAAACGTTCAACAGAATTCACAATAGTTATTACAAGAATTAGTTACATCATTGAATCTATTAACTAACACTTGAAGTTTCTGATGAGAAGTGTGACCTAATCTGCTATACCAATCAATGTTATGGGTGGAGGTATTAAGAGCAAGATGATTGATGTTGTTGGAGTAGATGTACAAATCATCAACCTCTTTACCCATACCAATCATCCTCCTTATAGCATGGTCCTTCATAATGCAAAACCCAAGGTAGAAACTAACACTACACTTAGAATTATTTGTAAACTTAGCAACGAACATGAGATTAATTTTGAATTCAGGAACAAAGAGTACTTTAGTAAGTAAAATGTCTTTGTTGATTCTAACCTCACCTATGATGTTAGCTTGAACTATCTTGTTATTGGGCAATCTGATGGGCACATTGTTTTATATTTCTTTGTAGTTTTGCATCAAGTCTAAACTAGCACACATGTGATCATTTGCACCACTGTCAATGATCCATGTTTTATCATTAAATGCAGAGAAAGAATAACATATACTTGTTGTATTGGTATGTGCTATATCTTCTTCTCCTTTGTTGCTTGTTTTCCCATTTAGTATGCTGAGAATCTAGTTGTATTGCTCCTGTGTAATGGATGAATCAGCAACTTGTGCATCTGCATGTGCTGCCTTGCCCACTTTTGAGTTCTACCCTTTCTTCTTACAGTTATTAGATTTTAGAGGAAAACTTATTAAAGTTAAAGATAATCTTCCAAATTTCTTCCAATTGGTGCACACTAGTTTGTCCCTCAAGTTATTTTTGTTATTGTCATGTCCAGTATTCTGCCATGAAGGTTGATTATTCTGATTTGTTGGTTGATTGTTTCTGCTTGCAGCTAAAGCATTGGACTCTTGGAAGGGTTTGGTGTGCTACCCACCTCTCTCTGTGTTTCTTCTTGAAGAATCAAAGAGAAGATCATGCTAATAGAAGGTAATGAAGTGGTAAGCAAGATTTGCCCTCTTATACCAAAATATGACTCATTCAGGCCTAATAGGAATTGCATCACCTTATCTTCATTCTCTTGCTATATGTTATCCTTGCTAGCCCCACATGTACTTACTGATTTCCTAGTATAGGTAGATAAATCATCCCATAATCCTTTCAAATTTCCATAATATGTGGTTACTGAACAATTCTCCTACCTTAAGTCTAAAATAACATTTTTGATTTGAAACAACTTTGGTAGATTGGTTTGTGAGAACCTCTCCTGGAGATCTACCTAAATTTCCCTAGATGTCTCATGATATATAACGATATTAACTAGTTCTGGACTTATGGCATGAAGAATCCAAGAAAAAAACCAAATCATCACATTTCTCCCATTTTCGGGATTTCTTTGGGTCTAGTTTCTTTAGAGTTCCATTCACAAACCCTAATTGGCTCTTGGAGTTTAGGGCTTTCTTCATTCTCGTTGACTAAGTTTGATATTTATCACCATTTAATGATTGAGAAACAAGGATATTACCAGGATTATCTTCAGATCTTAGGTAGTAAGGGCTATACACATCTTCTTTGGGATCTTGTGCCATTCTTGCTCCAGAACACTGTTGAGATTGTGGTTGACGCGGAAGTTTGTTTAGGTTTTGAATCGCTCTGATACCATGTAGAATTACACCTAAAAAACTTGAGCAAAATTTTTTTCTTGAAGGAAACCTAGTAACTTCATTGAAGACCACATCTTTTTCAATCACGAGTTAGTGAGACTCTGGACACCACAATCTATAGCCTTTTCACCCTATTGATAACCAAGAAAAATGTACTTTATACATCTAGCATATAGTTTTCCATTATCTACACGTGCATATACAGGACAACCAAAAACTTTTAAATTGAAGTAGTTGAAGGGCTACCTGATGTTGTTTTCAGATTGCTTCCTAATCATTGCCTTCCATTGTTCGAAGTGTTTGAATACTTCACTCTTTTGCTTGAGCAAATAAATCAATGTCTTTTGCAAATACTCATCGGTGAATGTCAACATGTATCTAACTCCACTTTTTGATGTAACTTGAGATTGACCCTACAAGTCTGACTGAATGTAATCCAAGGTACCCTTAGTCTTATGCATTGCCATACCAAAATTGACATACTTGTGTTTGTCCAAAATACAACACTCTAGCTTGCCAATAACATCACTTCCAAGCAAACCACATTTGCCCAATAGAATCATTCTCTTCTCACTTATATGACCAAGAGCATGCATGTGCCATAACTGAGCAATTTCATCTTTAGACATAGATGAAGAGGCTACAAGTGCATCACCACTTAACTTGCAATCATTTGTTGCCAATGTTCCCACAAAAAATAGGTTCTTATTTAAATCTGGTATGTCTCAGAACGGTTGGAATTTTTACCTAGCCATCACGGGGAGGACATATCCATTAGCGGCTTCGGTGACATTAGAATCAGATTTCTCCAGTTTACCGGAGTTCGGCTTTTCTTTGTTTTGTAGGTGCCAACATTCATCGACTACATGATTCTTCTTGTTGCAAAATTTCACCCCTTTCCTCTTGAATTTGATTTTGATTTGCTTCTTGAATCTTTTTCATTTGTTCTACCCCTTGCGACCAATATCTTGTAGGATTTCTAGTTTAATTGTACATATTTATTTTCGAAATTTTTATGCACAATAAGGATCAATTACAATTTTTCTATGATTTGTTTCATGCATGCATCGGTTTGTTTCAATAACTAGTTTTAAAACTCTATTAAAACAAACATGGGCTCGGAAATTCATACCTAGAAGTTCTCTAAATTTCTTGAAGATCCGGAGACGTTGAGGATGCTTGTCGTTGCGCCGGATGCCTCCGAGTATTCACCAAACTCTAAACAAGATTGGAGAGAGAAGAGCTAGCCTCTCAATCTCCAATAGGGTTTAGAATCTAATTACTAACCCCTCTTTAGATCCTTTGAGAAGAAGATCTCTGAAAACTAAAACTAAACTCAAGAATTAAGGTGAAATTCGTGGGGAGTTATGGAGAGAGAAGTTTGCATAAGAAAATAATGAATTAATTAATGAGGTAATGAGATAAACTTGTATTTATAAGTTCTCTCCAAATTACCTATTCATGTGAGACCTCTTGCCCATGATTTCATGCAAACTTCCATCTAACCATCCATTATTTGCTAATAAATAATTTTAGCCACGAATTAAATCAATTATGGACCAATTCCATGCATGATCTAATTAATTCTTAAATTAATTCTGCAGAAAACCGTCTGGACCGGTCGACCGTTTGAAGGTTCGGTCGACCGTTCGAACCAAGTTTCGGTCGACCGTTAGACACTCGGTCGACCGTTCGCAACAATAGTTAGATGTCTTAATTCCACTCGAACCAAAACCTGATCCATTTAGTGATGGAGTGCACCACTTGTGTCTGTCTCTTGCCTCATGATATTAAGAATACACACAAAGTAGTATTGTGTCATGTTTGTATTAGTATTCATTTCTTGATCTCTTTAAGCTAGTTACAAATATGTGACTTAACTCAAATCACATTGTGCACATTATAACTTTGCTTTATCAAGGGGCCCACTAATATCATTACTCAATTAAGATGAGCAATGATAATCTTTTGACTAGCTATATTCTCCAACGAAAGTCATACTTAACCAACTAATGCCTTTACATTACACTTATCGATAGCTCAAGACACTAGTCTAATTTAAGCAATTCTTAAGTGATAGGATATAAGTCTCATATCAAAGGACCAAGGACACAGTAAAATATTAATGACACAGAAACACATTTCTATAATATTTTACTTATTAGGTCTATTCAGTATACAAAAGTAATATTTTCCTCTTTTGTGTACCCGTGTTGTCACTCACTTGCAGAGCTACAATGATCTATGACCAACACGACAATCTTAACTCGGTAATAATGTCCCATGTTGATTACCATGATTGCGAATATCTTTTTCTTTATGTAAACCATTATCTTTATGAGCTCTACGGTTAAGGACCAAGAGCCTCTTCCTTAACACTTCTAAAAGACGAATAACATAAACAAGGAACAAAATGATTTCTCATTCAATTCATAATAATTAACATTTAGAAGTAAAACTTTTAGAACACATTCCCTTCGTATCTCACTCTTGCTACTGCTTGGGCTGGAAAAACCCTTCTCCATATCATTCTCCGAGCTTAAAGAATTCTTCATATTGGCTACTAAGAGGGTGGTGTGGCTATACATAATAGTCTCACGGAGATTTGTATAAGAGGGACCCAAAGAGCATATATAACACAACAAGATAGCTTGATCTTCATCATAAACTTTGACATTGATATTCTTTAAGTCAGAAATAATGGAATTGAAATCATCTAAATGTTGTTGTAAAGATGTACATTTGGCTATTCGGAATACAAATAGACGTTTCTTTAGGAGGATTCGACTAGTGACGTATTTGGATGTGAATACTTCCTCTAACATTGTCCACAACTTTGTTGCGGTTTTCTGGTGCATCATTTCAAGTGGCACCTCATATAACAGTTACAAATGAATGACGATGTGAGCCTTCTTATAGAGGATCACATTGTTTTGAGGTGGTATCACATTGGGCAAAAAATTCGGAGTAAGCTCGTCGGAGACGTCGAGTTGTACTAATATGACATTCATCTTGATTTATGACATCCCAAAATTCAAGTCCTTGGTAAGCTTGTCAACCTTCAATTGGGAATCCATCTTTGAAGTTAAGAAAAACAACAACCAAAACTTCGATACCAGTTTGCTAGAATTGTTGGTAGTGGTCCTTGTAGAGGAAATAATGAAAATCTTAATATAACTAAAGCTAGGCAATTCCACAAACACCTAAGAAACATCTAACAAGCAACACAAGCAATTGATCAAAAAGAGAAAGCACGACAACCGATTTTATGTAGAAACCCTTGGCGGAGAGAATCAAACACTAAAGAGAATGGTTTAAGTATAGGGAGAATAAAACAGAAAAATGCTAACTTTGAAAGCAGATTTGGGGTTGGATGGTGAAATCTCCAATAACAATGTTATCCCCAAATCCTAAATCCCTAAGCTTTGTGATGGTTAAACCTACCTCTTCAAATGTGTGACTCTCTTTCTCTCAAGAATTACTCTTAAGGTTCCCAACACAACAAGAATATTTATAGGAGGACTTTACGGCAAGCCTCTTTAAAAAGAATGTCCAAAATGCCCTTAAACCAAATTTGCTCAGACCCAATAAAGGTCGACCGACAGAGCACTAATCGATCGGTCTTCAAGGTTCTCGGAAGTTGGCTCCAATATCCAAATGTATGATCGATATAAGCTATTGATTGTACGATGCAAACTTAGTGAAATCAATAACTTTTGCCTTGGTTGGGCGGTCGACCGATGGGCAAACACCCGATTGTTTTTGCTACTTCTACCTGACTCTGGGTTGCCCTCAACGGTCGATCAATTGAGGACTGGTCTCCAGACTTGTTCTCGAGGCATCTTTTCTAACATTTCCTAATATTTTACTTAGCGGTACATGATTTCCTAAAAACACCATAGTATTAATCTTCTCTCCTCCCTCTATTTTAAAGGACTTGTATTTTGTACTGTGGATTAATGATGATACTAACATTTTCCGATCTTTTTCTCCCCCAAATATTGGTGACATATTCGCTCTGACTTTGATTCCATCGATTGACCATATTTTCATAGCAACGTACAGTTTAAAGTATTAAATCGACTTTACAGTGGATTTGTACTTTTTTTGACAACTGTTCTCCTATTTAAAACACCATAGAAAGTTGATTTGTTTCAGCCGGAAAAGAAATCAATCAGATAAGTTATTTGTGGATTACGATAACTCGATCGTTGTTGACCCTGGAAGAATGTTTCTACAATTGAGAAAATTTTCTTGAACCAATATCATTGATTCCCTGTTAACTCGAAAGAAGGAAAAAAAATACAAACACAGAGGTGGGTAATTAACAGAGGAGAGTAACCATCTCATATTAGTATAAAAAATTCTTATATTAGTAAGTTGGTGGATTCTAAATAAAGCATTAGACATCCATCAACTTCCAAACTATATAAGCGAAAGTTCTTCTCAAGAGCTCTACATAACTACATTCACTAATCTATGATGCTCGTAATAAAAAGAGAAACAATAGGAGAGAGAGAGGGAAGAGTACGTACGTTCTCCATAAATCTCTCGCCTAAAAACCCGGTGAAGTCCCAAACACAAAGAGAAAATTGGAAACCAGTCTTCAATCTCCCACTTGTTATCAAAGTTTTCTTTCACATATATTCTCAATGCATAAAACATTAATAACTAGGGTAACCTTCCCAAATAACCTATCAAGCCAATCCACATGGATCCTCGGATCCATGGACTCGAAATATATTTCGTCTCTTAGCTTGGTATGAAGGTTTGTTGAATGGAGCAGTTGAGTTACTGTTGTGTCCACCTATTTATTTATTTTGTCTTTCGTTGGTGGTTGAGTTAGCTGTAGTGATATTACTCCTAACTACACTAGCTCATACCCCCACCTTCGATAATGATGACGCATCATCATTCCAACCTCCTATTGTCAAAATCCCTATCAAAATAGCCCTCGGCTATTTTCTCCTTTGTCTTCCACAAACAAGAACCTTATCTTTAGTCTGGTTAAGGTACTTCAGAATATTCTTGACCGCAATCCTCTGCTTAGGACTTGCGTCGGATTGGTGACTACCTGTCACGCGTAGAGCATACGAGATATCGAGTCTTGTGCAAGTCATCGTGTACATGGTCCTTCCTTTTGCCGAAGCATAAGGGATACCTTCATGTACTCCAAGTCTTTGTGTGATTGAGCACGTTGAGACTCCTTGAGTTGCACACATATACTCATACTTATTGGCACATTGTCCATATCGGAATTGTTCACCCTGAACATTTCTAAGACCTTGTCAATGTATGCACGTTGACTGAAGCCAATGAGTCTACGGGATGTATCTCAATGTATCTTGATTCTCAAGATGTGTTGAGCCTCATCCATTTCTTTTCATTGAAAATGAAATTTCTCGTTTGCTAATGCAAAGGTATATGATTGCTCATGAGAAATATGTCATCGACATATAAGATCAGAAGTACTACATGACTCCCACTAATCTCCTTGTACATACAAGGTTTTCCTTTACTTTGAATGAAGTGAATCTTCTTCACCTCTTCGTCAAAGTGTTTGTCCCAACTCCTCGATGCTTGCTTCAATCCATAAATGGATCCTCGAAACTTTCATTTCTTCCCGCTATTATTTGGATCATCAAAACCTTGAGGTTGTATGATGAGAATTTTATTTATACCGTAAGTGCACGGCGTCAATGATGACGTGACAAGTACGGGCCGAACGCAATGAGGGAGAGATATTATTATTTTTGTGATTTTCGATTAAGGAAAGAAAGAGAAATAAGGTTGGTTTGAGATTTTTGGATTTTTAATTTCTAAAGCAAGAACAACAAAAACAAATTACGAATAAAGCAAATATGGAGGAGAGTCCAGCGGGTGGGGGGTTAGATATCGAGTTTTGTTTAGAGAAATCTGAAACTTATAATAAATCACATTAGTTATAAAGCATTACATGATAAATGATTCAACATAAACTCAAGTAATCAAAATATACTAACACGAAATTAAAATAATAACATCATTCTTCTTCCCATCACCCTAGATCCGTCACCCCCACCCTTTGGAGAGAGTTAGAAAATCATGGATGGAGGGAAGCAGAAGGGGTCCTAGAGAAACTACAAAAGAAAACTAAAATCATAAAATAAACCAACATAATTTTATTACTAAAGCAAAGAATAAAACAAGTTCTCCCCTTCAATACATGATTCGACCTTATTTATAGCCTCAACCGGAGATCCCAATACATAAAAGAAAAGTACACGCGTCACTACAGCATTGGTAAAAATTTGAGCGCACGGATCGACTTTTGTGCGGCTAATCCGCCGCATTTTGTACATGGGGTGCGGCGGAATCGCCACCTTTTTGGCTCAGATTCGATCCTGATTTTTCCTGTGTGTTTTTGGTATGATTTAAATGTTCTTTGCGCGTCTGGATTGATTTCTTTCCTTTCTTTTGAGCTCCGAATTTATTTCTTCATATATTTGGAGATCCCAATTGATTTTTCTTTAGAACTTCTCCAAATTAATATTTTGGTATTTGTAATTGCAGTCGGGTCCCCGGCTCTTTGCAATTAAGTCTGTGGCTACTTTTGTGCATAAGTCCTTGGCCTTTTGTAATTAGGTCTTGAATGCTTTTATGCTTGGATGGACTTCCATTTGAACCCCGATAATCTTGAACTTGGTCTTCATGACAGAAATGAGTCTCTTGCACGCGTTTATGCTCGAGATATGGGTAATTTGCATTCAGATCCCTGTATTCTGTAAATATGACTAAAAACATACCTTAGTAGCATTTATTGATATAAAATCAATCTAAATGAAAGACATATGATGCAATGTATGCAATGAATCAAATACCCCCACACCTAGATTTTGCTAGTCCCTAGCAAAACAAAACATAAGAAAAATGAAGACGGGGAAATCCTAACTCACTTTCGTAGGAATCACGGTTGCACTTAGCATGTGCAACAAGCGTTTAAACCCCTAAGTTTCCTTAGAGGACGAGTTTTGTCTCGTGATGGTTTTCAGTTGACACACCCACAAAGTCTTAATTCAACATTTTATTAATAACTCTCAATATCTCCACCTCAACCTTATACATCTCACTTAGAATTCTTGCATGCTCATTATATAAATCTAACTCATAAAGAATCTGACTTGGTCTTTGTTCCTCCAACATTCACACCACTAACCCTTCTACACATGTTATCACTTAAATTATTTTGCACGCCTCCTCTGGTGGTGAAGTAACATTCGGATCAACCATGGCATGGATCATTCTTTTAGCTTTGGGCCTTGAGTATCTTAAAGTATATATTTCTTTTCCCCGTGATTCAACACATTTGTTTTTTTGACACATTTACCCTTTTTTGCATTCTTGTAGCGAGTTTGGTCGATAATCCCGAGCTGGCAGACTCAAGTTACCGGGTTTTAAGATACCCCTACGGACCAGTGACTCGAAGGCTTGGGCTTTTGTAATCATTTTGCAAAATGTGCTTTCCTCACTTTATTCCTTTATTTTTACTTTTATTTTCCTCAAGGCTTAATTGATATTAGAAGTCCACACTTCCCGGTATATTTTCCTCAACCTCTGCTTTTTATCAACCACTTCAAAGATTTGATTCATCCAATTTAAGTACATACATGTCTTAAAGGGTAATGGGTTATTTCTTTGGAACTTAGATTTATGTCACAGTTTCTACAAGCAGAACTATATAATAAGGAACAAAAACTCAATGCAATTTGTACTCGGGTTTTGGTGGTTCAATCTTAAGCAATGTCATGGAACATTGATTTTTTTTTATTTTTTATTTTTTTTGAAGAATATATATAGATAGATAGATAAACACCCCCACACCTAAATCATGCATTGTCCTCAATGAATGTGAGCAAGATACTACATGGATTTATGCACGAAAAAGGAAAGATCTCACCAACGTGAAGTACAAAGGAAAGTTCATGACTATGTTGATGGACAAAAACCCGAATTCCCTCAAAACCTGTGAGATGCTAAAGAAGGGATACAAACACGTGAAAGAAATGGGGCCCAAATACTCGGGTTGGAGCCCATACAAACGATGCTCACTGAAGGAGTCTTTTATTGTACTTTTCTTTTCTTTTCTTTTCTTTTCTTTTTTTTCTTTTTTTGAATATAATTATGTACAAACATAAATTCCCATCTTCATTTGTCAAAAGACATCAAATGGGAACCTCAAAAGTGGGTCAATGCACTTGGAAAGGGAACATGACACCATGCGGGACCAGAATACGCATGCGTGGGCCCCCTCCACAAAGAGCACCTGATGAAATGAGAGGTTCATGAATTGGACGCAAAGGCGTCTCATTCAAAGGATCAAACTGAAAGAGCTTGAACCTCTCGAGAGTTTGGGAAATAAGGGGCAACGGAAGAAGAGTTTCTCCCGTTGCGGTGTTAAAGTTATGATCGTCAATCCAAACTCTCCAACCAATTGGCTGGTGCGTCGGAGCGAGGTCAAGAACCTCGTTAGGCAAGTCCGACTCACCAGGCGAACAAAAAGGGGATCTCATACCCAAGGTATCCTCCAAGGAACTCTTAATACCCTCATGAGCAAACATTTGGTATTTTGATGTTCCATCATTTCCAAGATGATCAGGAACAATAGTGAGAGGCAAACTCTCATCAGGTTGTTTGAAATTGAGGGTATTAGGGAGCTCTTGCTCCACCAGAGGTGAGTCCTTAAGAGGCACAACATGAAGATCGTGTGGCTCAAGGGCCACGGGACAAGAAGATAAGGCACAATCTTGTGCCGACTCATGATGAAATTGGTCCATGTTATTCTTAATGTGAATCGAATCCTCCACTAAGTGATCGTGAATTTAAACCCCAAGTCCCTCATACTGACTAGGACTTTGACTTTGAATGATTGTGCTTTGAATTTGTGGATGTGGTGGTGGTTCGATATCACAAAATGCATCCTCTTGTTGACAAGAAAAGTTACTCTCCTCACGTTCACGCAATTGCTGCGACATTTGACTCACATGCATTGTTATATTTTGTATGGACTGTTGAGTGGTTTCCATGAACGTTAGGAAAGTTTGTTTCAAGGAATCAGGTATGCGATCAACTATGAGGTTCAAGTCAGAGCTTGGGAAATTTTGAGGTTGGGTGTTGGTGGGCTGAGAATAAGTCCAATGATTTGAAGTGGGGTGTTGGTAGAATTCTGGGTATTCGGGAGGAGGATATTGGGGTGAAAATGAAGTATAAGAATTTGGATATGAATTGTCTCCCCACGAATCCATCACTCTCGGGTTGTACGCGGATGCGTAATGGTCATATTGAGCATTTTGGGAAAAGTTATGCTCATACTCAGGCTCTGGGGGAACATAAGGACATTCCCTGATAACATGACCACTCAACCCACAACAGTCGCACGGTACGGCTACTGGAGCCACCGGTGCACTCATGTCGTCTGCCATACGCATGAAGGAGGCCAAAGTTTGTTGTAATGTCTCAGTTTGTTGACCAGCATATGATCCAACATAACTAGATTGTGGTCTAGCAGTCGGTGCCTCTCTCATGTTACACCAATATGAAGATTGCTCAGTCACACAATTAGGATTGTCTCAACCATATGGGGTGTTAGTCTGAGCCACCCCAGGTTGCATGGGTCCAGAATACCAGGAAGAATTGTCTTGGTCCCAACAATGATATGGATGGTCGCCCATGTAACCATTCATCTCAACAAAAAACTCTCGAGTCGAGCACTCTCACCATCACGAGGCTAAGCAAGGAAAAGTGCTTGACTCGACCCTAGAACGCTAACAGAGAGTGTAAAGGGAAGGAGACTAGAACATAGAAGTGGGTGAGAAGAAGATGACTCAGAGGAGAAGGGAAACTTAACTCTAAAAGATAGATGAGAGGGTTGGTCAGAAGTTTCCTAAACAAGCACGGTTCAAACAATCCTAGACTTAATGTCGCTTAAATCTAGACGACTCCTAACTGGTTGAGTCGAATTGGTTCTCTTGATTCACCTCCCTCACTAATCAAACCAAATTGGCCAGGCAGTGTATAGCTAGTGGGGGCGCTTCCGATAGAGTCGGTGCCAATTAGACAACCACTTCGCTTGGAAGACTTACCTCAACACAAAAACACTTTCTAGACACCAAATTAAATTCGATCATCTTAAAGTCATAGCAAGTCAAAACAATCTTCTCCTTAATTGAGTCTGAGTCCTTAGGGGCCAATATCTAATTGATTTTAATTTAAGGCTTGGGTGACACTTTAGGATTGTGATTTGTGGGCCACGGAAGGGTGATGAAATCCCCACCGTATCTTTTCCTACGGAGTTGCCCTTAAGATAGTTTAACTTAAATCTAGCAAAGATAGTCAAACATTGGTCTTTAGTGGGGGGCAATTGCAAGGTTGTATGCAAACTAGATTATATGCTTAAATGCAATCGATGAAAAACCGCGCACGTACCTTGTCTTCAGCACTCTTCAACAAGAATTAATTTGCAAGAATTTAGCAAGAATAATACAAACCAAACACTATATGATGCATGCACTAAGTCCTTCTAATTTTGCCCATTTTTAGGTCAGAGTTGAATTATTGCCAATTATGGAATTTGAGCCTAACAAGTGCAATTCTACTAAAAAGAAAATTTTCCGAAACTAGAAATTACGAGGAAAAAGGCAACAAAGGTTACCTACGCACGCTCAGTCGGGTTCACCGCCCGCTCTCGAGAATTTCCAGTTGCTCTACGCGTCCACCCAGAGATGGAGACGACCCCAGAAAAGTTTGAAGCCCAGATGCTCCAAACGTGCGGCGAATCCGCCGCAGGTTCTTCTTTGGATGCGGCGATTTCGCCACCCTTCTTGATCCGAATGTGCCCGGATTTCGCCGCGCACTCTGTTGTCTCCTGAAACGCTAACCAAAATAGTTAGATCGCGCACACGATAAACAGAATAGAATCGAAATCACAAAAAATAAACAAAATCTTCGTCGCCTCCCCGGCAACGGTGCCAAAAACTTGATGAGAATTTTATTTATACCGCAAGTGCACGGCGTCAATGAAGACGTGGCAAGTACGGGTCGAACGCAAGGAGGGAGAGATATTGTTATTTTTGTGATTTTTGATTAAGGAAAGAAAGAAAGAGAAATAAGGTTGGTTTGAGATTTTTGGATTTTTAATTTCTAAAGCAAGAACAACAAAAACAAATTAAGAATAAAGCAAATATGGATGAGAGTCCAGCGGGTGGGGGTTTAGATATCGGGTTTTGTTTAGAGAAATCTGAAACTTATAATAAATCACATTAGTTATAAAGCATTACATGATAAATGATTCAACATAAACTCAAGTAATCAAAATATACTAACACGAAATTAAAATAATAACATCATTCTTCTTCTCATCACCCTAGATCCGTCACCCCCACCCTTTGGAGAGAGTTAGAAACTCATGGATGGAGGGAAGGAGAAGGGGTCCTAGAGAAACTACAAAAGAAAACTAAAAACATAAAATAAACCAACAGAATTTTATTACTAAAGCATGGAATAAAACAAGTTCTCCCCTTCAATACATGATTCGGCCTTATTTATAGCCTCAACCGGGGATCCCAATACATAAAAGAAAAGTACACGTGTCACTACAGCATTGGTAAAAATTTGAGCGCACGGATCGACTTTTGTGCGGCTAATCCGCGACATTTTGTACATGGGGTGCGGCGGAATCGCCACCTTTTTGGCTCAGATTCGATCCTGATTTTTCCTGTGTGTTTATGATATGATTTAAATGTCCTTTGCGCGTCTGGATTGATTTCTTTCCTTTCTTTTGAGCTCCGAATTTATTTCTTCATATATTTGGAGATCCCAATTGATTTTTCTTTAGAACTTTTCCAAATTAATATTTTGGTATTTGTAATTGCAGTCGGGTTCCCGGCTCTTTGCAATTAAGTCCGTGGCTACTTTTGTGCTTAGGTCTTTGGCCTTTTTGTAATTAGGTCTTGAATGCTTTTATGCTTGGATGGACTTCCATTTGAACCCCGATAATCTTGAACTTGGTCTTCATGACAGAAATGAGTCTCTTGCACGCGTTTATGCTCGGGATATGGGTAATTTGCATTCAGGTCCCTGTATTCTGTAAATAAGACTAAACACATACCTTAGTAGCATTTATTGATATAAAATCAATCTAAATGAAAGACATATGATGCAATGTATGCAATGCATCATTGTACCATGTACATATCCTCCTCCAAGTTCCCGTTTAAGGAACACCATTTTGATATCCATCTCCCATATCTCACAATTGTGAAATGCGGTAATAGTGAGCATAATCCGAATAGATTTTAACATGGCAACCATTCAAAATTTTCATCAAAGTCAATTTCTTGAATTTGAGTATAACTTTTGCTACAAGCCTTGCTTCTTAGGTTGTCAAGTTACTGTCCATGTCTATCTTCCTCCTAAAAGCTCATTTATACCAAATGATATTTTTTCTTGAGGAAGGCAAATCAAGTTCCATACTTAATTGTCATACACGGATTCTATTTCGGATTCCATGGCCTTAAGCCATATAGTTTGGAGTCTTCCCTTTCTATTGCTTCTTGGAAGGTTGAAGGATCTTTGGTATCTAGTACCACGATCTTATGAAGTCCCACATACTTACTGGGTTTCTTCTTTTCCCTCATTGACCTTCTTAGTTCTTTTGGTCCTTCTCGTGTCTCTGGAACTTCTTCCACAATTTCTTGAGGAATAGGTTCACGTTCGACTCTCGAACGTACACTAGGTGGGGATGATTGAGATTCTCTCACAATTTCTTGTAATGATCTCTCGCTCATGCTCCCACTAACCAAATAAATCTCGGTTGGGCCTTCATGATTTTGAATGCAACATTCACATCATGATCTTGTAGAGTATCTTGAGTTTCCTCAAGCTTAACTCTACTCCCACTACTTTTCTCTCTTTTCCAGAAATTCTAGAAAAACCATATTTCTCTCTACACTTTCAATTGGAGGTGATACACCAAAAGTAGTATCCCCTTGTCATACGAGGACAACCTATAAAGAAGCACTTATCCGCTTTTGGTTGAAGCTTGGTTGACATCAATTTCTTGATGTATACCTCACAACCCCAAATCTTGAGAAAGTCTAGCTTAGGTGTCTTTCAACTCCATAGCTCACAAGACATTTTCTCCACGGATTTGGATGGAACATTATTTAGTGAGTTTGCCATTATTTGTAGTGCATAATTCCAAAAGTAGATAGGCAATTTAGATTGACTTATCATTGATCGAACCATGTCGAGCAATATCATGTTCCTACTTTAGGAATGAGTCAAATTAGGTATCCTAAGCACTCACCCCTACGAACCTTTCATAGAGACTCGATATTCTTGTTGAGTTGGTTCACTACCCCATCCTCGAATTCCTTGAACTTGTCAAAGAATTCACTTTTGCTTCCCATTAGACAAATATAGCCATAATGACTATAGTTGTCCATGAACAAAATGAAGTACCTTAAACCGTCTCTTGCACTTGTACTTATCGGACCACATACATTAGAATGTATCATATCCAATTAGTTATTCGTTTTCGTTCCTTTATTTTACCAATCCGATTAGTGTTACAAGATTGTATCATTCACGTGAGTTATCTTAGATCCTTTTGTTATTGTTTGATTGAGTTTGTTTATTATTCATTTCAAGCAAATAGAAACCATTCTATACGAATGTATTTGCATAGAAAATTCCATTCTTCGATATAGACAAGCAAGAATCAAAATATTTATTAAAATTTATTCATATCTAAAACTTGATACAGAATAGTTCTTGCTAATCGAAGGCACATAATAAACATTCTTCAAAGCATAAATTTAAATCACTAGACTATTGAAGTTACATAGAATCTTGTACAATCGCAGCAATGCTTGTACTATTTCCAATCTTCAATATCATCTCGTTCTCCACGAGTTCCTTCCTATCCTTCAATAGTTGCACATGATAGTGCATCACAAAGTCCTTAAAGGACGGGGCTAGAGAGCCAAGAATCAGATCTTCGGCAATGTCCTCGGCCATTGGAGAAGAGAGCTTTGATAACTTCTCAAGGTATCCTTGCATCGTGAGAAAATGCATGGATACTGATGTTCCCTCCGCCATGTGGCGCCTTATGAGTGCGATGGTGGTCTTATAGCGCTCCTTTCGGGCACTATCCATGAACATCTTTGTTAAAGCCTCCATGGTCTTCTTGGGTTTTGAATCCAAGTATTTTGCTTGAAGCGAGTCACCCATGGATGCCAACATTAGACCGTGAACTTGGTTCTCTTGGTCTTCCCACTTGGCTATCGCCTCTTTCACATTACCGGTTTGCCTTCTCATTCAATTTTGGGATTTCACCATCCAAAATATGAGATAGTTTTTCAAACCTCAACACGATATTAAGATTGAGTTGTCATTTCATGAAGTTTGAGCCATCATTTTGCAAAGGATTCTTTTCGATCATAGATCGCACAATTGGTTGGATATTAGACATTTCTACAAAATAAATTATATAGGATTTTATGTCAATTTTATGTTTTAAAATACATACATATATATCGAATATAAATGTAAATACTGCAAATAAAATTTTGCCCGTAAATGCAGTAATCCAAGATCCTATCAATTGTAATATAGACTAGCTAAGGGCTATTGAATATATCACAATATCAAGGTAAGAAAAACTCTTTCTAATCACAACCTTTTTGAATTTTAGCAATATTAGCATCTTCAAACTCTTGTGATTCTTGTCGTTTTAATTATGAGGGAATATGACCTATCCTCGTAAGAAAAACTTTTTCCCAAAACCGAGCGAGGGCTCTAGGTAATGTTAAGAAAACTTATTTTCATTTGATACGAGATACGTTTATCCATTGTATTCACAACTAAACATACTTGGGGTTCACTAGGGTGAAACGCACCTTATATATTTAATCGTGGCACAACAATAGACAACCATTATATCTCCCACTATTCCCAAAGATGGAGGGAGGTATCTCTCGCTAAGGGCGAGCAGAGTATCCCTCGATCAATGGCTGCTAGTGGATGAAATAAGAAGGAAAATTACTCTTAATTTTGTTGGACAATTTCATTTATTAACATGTGATTCAGAATTTTAGTTATCATGCATATTATCATTCATACACATCCTAACATTCAATCACATTCATCACATGCATAGCAGAAATTAAAAACAGAAATTAAACCATTCACACAATCCACATCGTGTGAGTTTATATGTTCCCTTTGATCCTCGATCCTCGATCCCTGATCCTCGATCCTTGATCGATGCTCTACAGCGGCGACTTCCTCTTGCACCGGAGATGTAGATTTTACAGAAAATAAACATGCTCCTCACATTCGATAAAAACCGACTAGTGCAAGTCCTATGTAAAAACCTCTCAAATGCAATGCTATGCAATTATCTAAAGATAGAAAGTGAGAATTTGGCTTTTACATGTAAATAAGTCCCTGTATAAAAATAATTACATACATTCATAGTTGTTGATTTGGAACATATAAACTCCCAATTCCTGCAAAGACAACTCGAGCAGCCATGCACGCAATATCGCTATAAACTATACAATCTAGTTTATTGATCATCTAGAATCCCAAACAATTCTTTGAAAAACATTTTGAAATCCATTAAAAACGTTTTTCATCCATCAATTAGTTCAAAAACAATTTTGAACCGCTGTCCATCCAATTTCCCAAAAGGAAAGACGAACCGCAATTTTTCGGTTTTGTTGATTCTCTTACAAAACAATCGTTTATACTTAAAACGAAATTATTGCAAGTTAGATTTATGTCTAAATCATAATTCTAATAATTACATAACATGTTTTAAACCACTTAAAACATTCAAAACGAATTATTACAAAGAATTATTCCAACAAAACATTTAAAGACCGAAAAACGGAAAATCGAATTGTTCGAACCCTAGATGGTAAACTAATTTTTTTTATAGTTTCAAATCATTAGAAAATTGAACTCTAAGCTCTGATAACACTGTAGGATTTCTAGTTTAATTGTACATTTTTATTTTCGAAATTTTTATGCACAATAAGGATCAATTACAATTTTTCTATGATTTGTTTCATGCATGCATCGGTTTGTTTCAATAACTAGTTTTAAAACTCTATTAAAACAAACATGGACTCCAAAATTCATACGTAGAAGTTCTCTAAAACTTCTTGAAGATCCGGAGACGTTGATGATGCTTGTCGTTGCGCCGGATGCCTCCGAGTATTCACCAAACTCTAAACAAGATTGGAGAGAGAAGAGCTAGCCTCTCAATCTCCAATAGGGTTTAGAATCTAATTACTAACCCCTCTTTAGATCCCTTGAGAAGAAGATCTCTGAAAACTAAAACTAAACTCAAGAATTAAGGTGAAATTCGTGGGGAGTTATGGAGAGAGAAGTTTGCATAAGAAAATAATGAATTAATTAATGAGGTAATGAGATAAACTTGTATTTATAAGTTCTCTCCAAATTACCTATTCATGTGAGACCTCTTGCCCATGATTTCATGCAAACTTCCATCTAACCATCCATTATTTGCTAACAAATAATTTTAGCCACGAATTAAATCAATTATGGACCAATTCCATGCATGATCTAATTAATTCTTAAATTAATTCTGCAGAAAACCGTCTGGACCGGTCGACCGTTTGAAGGTTCGGTCGACCGTTCGAACCAAGTTTCGGTCGACCGTTAGACACTCGGTCGACCGTTCGCAACAATAAAATATTTCATCGCAATGTTCGGTCGACCGACCGATAGATTCGGTTGACCGTTCCGAACAGACGAAAATTCCATGTTATCGGTCGAGACGTGTTCGGTCGACCGTTCACCGACCGGTCGACCGTTTACTGTTAACCGGTCGACCGTTTGTGCACAGTACTGTAGACTTGTCAAATTTCGGTTCAACCCCTACAAAATTTGACATTTCGGGATTAGTAGTAAATTCACAACTTATGTAACATATTATCACATGTAACGATAAATCATTACACCCCATAATATTTACATCACATATGAATTTAATTTAGATTCTAATTATGTTATTAATCACAACATAATTTTGATTTTGCTTGTTCACCCCATGTGTCATATTTTCTACATGAAACCCGACACATCTTATGAACTCAAAATCCCCATTTCTTGTTTCCCAGTTTTGTGGTGTGACCTATGGGAGGATCTAAACTAAGTTGACAGTGATATTAGGAGCTTAATATCACAAGTTATAAGCGGTATCTAGCTACACATTATAGCTCCCAATTAGTTAGATGTCTTAATTCCACTCGAACCAAAACCTGATCCATTTAGTGATGGAGTGCACCACTTGTGTCCGTCTCTTGCCTCATGATATTAAGAATACACACAAAGTAGTATTGTGTCATCTTTGTATTAGTATTCATTTTTTGAGATCTTTAAGCTAGTTACAAATATGTGACTTAACTCAAATCACATTGTGCACATTATAACTTTGCTTTATCAAGGGGCCCACTAATATCATTACTCAATTAAGATGAGCAATGATAATCTTTTGACTAGCTATCTTCTCCAACGAAAGTCATACTTAACCAACTAATGCCTTTACACTACACTTATCGATAGCTCAAGACACTAGTCTAATTTAAGCAATTCTTAAGTGATAGGATATAAGTCTCATATCAAAGGACCAAGGACACAGTAAACTATTAATGACACAGAAACACATTTCTATAATATTTTACTTATTAGGTCTATTCAGTATACAAAAGTAATATTTTCCTCTTTTGTGTACCCGTGTTGTCACTCACTTGCAGAGCTACAATGATCTATGACCAACACGACAATCTTAACTCGGTAATTAATGTCCCATGTTGATTACCATGATTGCGAATATCTTTTTCTTTATGTAAAACATTATATTTTAGAGCTCTACGGTTAAGGACCAAGAGCCTCTTCCTTAACACTTCTAAAAGACGAATAACATAAACAAGGAACAAAATGATTTCTCATTCAATTCATAATAATTAACATTTAGAAGTAAAACTTTTAGAACACATTCCCTTCGTATCTCACTCTTGCTACTGCTTGGGCTGGAAAAACCCTTCTCCATATCATTCTCCGAGCTTAAAGAATTCTTCATATTGGCTACTAAGAGGGTGGTGTGGCTATACATAATAGTCTCACGGAGATTTGTATAAGAGGGACCCAAAGAGCATATATAACACAACAAGATAGCTTGATCTTCATCATAAACTTTGACATTGATATTCTTTAAGTCAGAAATAATGGAATTGAAATCATCTAAATGTTGTTGTAAAGATGTACATTTGGCTATTCGGAATACAAATAGACGTTTCTTTAGGAGGATTCGACTAGTGACGTATTTGGATGTGAATACTTCCTCTAACATTGTCCACAACTTTGTTGCGGTTTTCTGGTGCATCATTTCAAGTGGCACCTCATATAACAGTTACAAATGAATGACGATGTGAGCCTTCTTATAGAGGATCACATTGTTTTGAGGTGGTATCACATTGGGCAAAAAATTCGGAGTAAGCTCGTCGGAGACGTCGAGTTGTACTAATATGACATTCATCTTGATTTATGACATCCCAAAATTCAAGTCCTTGGTAAGCTTGTCAACCTTCAATTGGGAATCCATCTTTGAAGTTAAGAAAAACAACAACCAAAACTTCGATACCAGTTTGCTAGAATTGTTGGTAGTGGTCCTTGTAGAGGAAATAATGAAAATCTTAATATAACTAAAGCTAGGCAATTCCACAAACACCTAAGAAACATCTAACAAGCAACACAAGCAATTGATCAAAAAGAGAAAGCACGACAACCGATTTTATGTAGAAACCCTTGGCGGAGAGAATCAAACACTAAAGAGAATGGTTTAAGTATAGGGAGAATAAAACAGAAAAATGCTAACTTTGAAAGCAGATTTGGGGTTGGATGGTGAAATCTCCAATAACAATGTTATCCCCAAATCCTAAATCCCTAAGCTTTGTGATGGTTAAACCTACCTCTTCAAATGTGTGACTCTCTTTCTCTCAAGAATTACTCTTAAGGTTCCCAACACAACAAGAATATTTATAGGAGGACTTTACGGCAAGCCTCTTTAAAAAGAATGTCCAAAATGCCCTTAAACCAAATTTGCTCAGACCCAATAAAGGTCGACCGACAGAGCACTAATCGATCGGTCTTCAAGGTTCTCGGAAGTTGGCTCCAATATCCAAATGTATGATCGATATAAGCTATTGATTGTACGATGCAAACTTAGTGAAATCAATAACTTTTGCCTTGGTTGGGCGGTCGACCGATGGGCAAACACCCGATTGTTTTTGCTACTTCTACCTGACTCTGGGTTGCCCTCAACGGTCGATCAATTGAGGACTGGTCTCCAGACTTGTTCTCGAGGCATCTTTTCTAACATTTCCTAATATTTTACTTAGCGGTACATGATTTCCTAAAAACACCATAGTATTAATCTTCTCTCCTCCCTCTATTTTAAAGGACTTGTATTTTGTACTGTGGATTAATGATGATACTAACATTTTCCGATCTTTTTCTCCCCCAAATATTGGTGACATATTCGCTCTGACTTTGATTCCATCGATTGACCATATTTTCATAGCAACGTACAGTTTAAAGTATTAAATCGACTTTACAGTGGATTTGTACTTTTTTTGACAACTGTTCTCCTGTTTAAAACACCATAGAAAGTTGATTTGTTTCAGCCGGAAAAGAAATCAATCAGATAAGTTATCTGTGGATTACGATAACTCGATCGTTGTTGACCCTGGAAGAATGTTTCTACAATTGAGAAAAATTTATTGAACCAATATCATTGATTCCCTGTTAACTCGAAAGAAGGAAAAAAAATACAAACACAGAGGTGGGTAATTAACAGAGGAGAGTAACCATCTCATATTAGTATAAAAAAACTCTTATATTAGTAAGTTGGTGGATTCTAAATAAAGCATTAGACATCCATCAACTTCCAAACTATATAAGCGAAAGTTCTTCTCAAGAGCTCTACATAACTACATTCACTAATCTATGATGCTCGTAATAAAAAGAGAAACAATAGGAGAGAGAGGGAAGAGTACGTACGTTCTCCATAAATCTCTCGCCTAAAAACCCGGCGAAGTCCCAAACACAAAGAGAAAATCGGAAAGCAGTCTTTCACCGTTGGTTCCATGTCTTGTCGCTCCAACACTTCCTTGGCATTATTTCACACCCTCAAACCACACCTTTCTTTGTTTGCTCCCCATCTTCTTCTACCTCTCTTATTCTTTCTAGATATGGGGGAAAGAGCAAAGCTTGTGGTCATCTCACCAATTAGATTTGGTGCTTGAAGGGTTCGTGAACATCATATTACGAGTTGAGGTACAACTTTGTCACTTCCTTCTCTCTCTCTCTTATCCTAGAAAAACATTGAATTATTGGTGGTGAAAGTGTACCATTGTTGCGAAATGATGTAGAAATTTTTCAGCATTTAGGGTCCGTTTTTCTAGGTAGTAGATCTAGAAACTATATAAGATGAACGTAAAATAATATTTTACTTTAAAGATTTGAGCAATATGAATAATAGAAAACACACTGTATTTCTTAAAGTATAATTGTTAAAGTGTAATATCATGAATACACTCTGTATTTCTTAAAATTCTAATATTTCATAATATCTATAGCATACTTTAATTTGACAAACAATTTTAATTATACAATTCCATCGAACATTACAATATAGTATTACCATCGATTTAAGGTGGATGCATCTTCGTACAAATCAATTTCAAAAGCTTCAATTCACCATTTCAGAATTACATTGAACACGTCGGATTGTTTAAGCTCTACACTGAATATAGTTCAACATGACGAAAATGTAAAAAAATTAATGAAAATTGAAGGCATTCATGATATTAAGAAACATGAATGATATTGCTAACTTTGTAAATTATTCGAACTGTATTAACCAAACAATCTCAAAGCTAGTGAAATTTATCACTTCAATTACAACGTTTTTCTGGTTAGCTCTAACATCGTACATCAGTACTTCAAACTTGCACATGTCCACAATGGCCTATGTATTGTTTTAGATATTGCAGTTCCATAGTTTCATATAGTACCCCTATAAATTTAATTCTTGGTTTTAATATTCCTAGCTAGTTAATTTTGTTAGTTGTGTTAATGAGATGATGGCGATATGGGTTTCACCGTATGTGTCGGGAAAAATGCCGAAATTAGGAAAACTTGAGGAGAAATGGGCGGGAAACAAACATATCCTCACCATGATTAATCAACTGAAGGCCAAAATAGTATGTTTTAAGCGAATTAGTCTCCAACCGTTAGTTACACTAACGTCTTCTCTATTTCAAATTCAAAAACTAAAAACAAAATACAAGATAACAATTACAAACAAACCATAGATTTCTGCAGGAAGGAACTGAATCCTAGCGCCCACGATCAGTTTCATGGGAAGAAAAAGACTCTACCAATCAAGACAAGGTAACTAAAATCTCCTAAATTTTGGATTACATGACCACATTCGACAATGAATCCAACACCAACTTTTTTGGTTCTTATTTTTGTTTTTATGGGCAAAGAACGACGTGTCTGAACGTAAAAGATCTGAGGAGAACTTAAAAATGGCATCTCTACCGCACAACCCTTCCAAGAAGGCAATGCGGACTCCGTCCGGCAGCGACTCCCAGAGCTCCAAAGCCCAAACGGGCCAAACCGTGAAATTCGCAAGACGGACGTCGAGCGGTCGGTACGTCAGCCTCTCTCGGGAGGATCTTGACATGTCGGGCGAGATCTCTGGCGATTACATGAACTACACGGTCCACATCCCACCGACGCCAGATAACCAGCCGATGGACGATGAAAGTGGGCCTATGGAGGCGTCAGTGGCGCTGAAGGCAGAGGAGCAGTACGTGTCGAATTCGTTGTTCACGGGAGGGTTCAACAGCGTGACTAGGGCGCATCTGATGGATAAGGTGATCGAGTCGGAAGTTAGCCACCCCCAGATGGCCGGGGCAAAGGGGTCGTCGTGCGCCATGCCGGCGTGCGACGGGAAGGTCATGAGGGATGAGAGAGGGGACGACATCGATCCATGCGAATGCAGGTATATATACTAAATGTTGCACCCGCCTTCACCCTAAACATGATCACATGATATTCTTACGAATCACGTCTTCAATTTGTCCATCACAATTTGATGCATGGTTGGTAGGAGTAGAACATTTAGGGCAAAAACACACCACCTTTTGAGTACGTTATCTAATTAGTGCAATTTTTTTGGAAGTGCAATTCGAAATTTAAGTGGCAATCTTGTTCATTATTTGGGAGTTTGGATATCCACATATCAGAAAATAAAGAAACAAGATATTACTATTAGTTTTAAGAATGTGAACTTCTTATCCTTGTGATTAGCGTGCGGGAACTCAATCGATGTATATACCTCAATTTTTTTGGAATGAACTTTCAACTGTAATCTCATTATAAACTATTTTTTCCCATTACTTTATTGCTTAATAAGATAGGGACTATTTGGAAAACAACAAGAGCTCATATTAAGCAGATAACTTCATATATCTGGCCAGGAAACTGCTGATGAGCCTCAGCTAACTGGGAACTTGACTGGGTCAAAATTCAGATTAAAATGGTTTTTAACTGAAGGCCTGAAGGGAATTAGGACGCCGTGAAAACTGAAAAGGTATTTCTGCTATATCGAAATTAATATTTGTATGGCCAACGGATAAAAAAGGTTAATCTTTTGCTGAAATTTTCCCCTAATAGGCTAGGCTAACACTCTTGTTAATGCATGTTTTTCCAAAATCTTGAAATTCAAACGGTTCCATTCACCATTAAGTAATTCACAGATGGATCATATCTAATTTTTTTTATTGATGCTACATCAATTAGTCGGATGAACTAATCAGTGTCAACCATACAATGTAAAAACAGGTTCAAGATATGCAGAGACTGCTACACTGACGCGCAGAAAGACGGAGGCACATGCCCAGGCTGCAAGGAGCCATACAAGATAGGCGAGTACGAGGACGACCCGCCTGACTTCTCGGCCGGGGCACTGCCTCTACCAGCACCCTCGAAGATGGACCGTCGGATGTCTCTGTTGAAATCGGATAACAAATCTCTAGTACAAAGGTCCCAGAACGAGAACTTTGACCACAATAGGTGGTTGTTCGAGACCAAGGGGACTTATGGGTATGGGAACGCCTTCTGGCCGAAAGGGCACGAGCAATACGAGGACGATGTTAGCGGAGATATTGGAGATAGTATGCCTCATAATGATGATAAGCCGTGGAAGCCTCTTACTAGGAAGATTCACATGCCCGCCGGGATCATAAGTCCTTATAGGTAGAGCCTGTGTCAGTTAACAACTTACTTAACCATATTGAAACTATTAACGTCTCGAACTTTAGTTTGTGATTTCATTCCTAGTTTTCTTTCAACTGCTACTTGCTGGAAAGGAGGGAAATCATTGTCACGTTAGATTTTTTGTTTTTTGCATCTACATTCATTATTTTCTAGTCATATTGACATCTATGCTCTTTATTAATTTGAACTATTGTCAAATATTTCTCTCCAAGTTTATCCATATGTTCAATTGTACCATGCAATTAACAACAATGCCAAGTATACCATTCAGATACACCATTTTACACTGATGTCTTTTTATTTCCATGTGTGAATTGATGTGATTGCCTTAAATCATATATACCTTCCAATTTCACTGCATCTTGGGATTTTTGAAATCATGACACATCATGCATCAACAATTTCTTTACCCAAAAATTACAAAAAAGAAGAAGATAGTCTTATATCTAAGCAATAAAAAATCGAATCACTAAAAAGACATTAGTGGATATTCCTCTTTGAACAATGGAGTTGATTTTGTAGTTATGCGTGATAGTTCAGTACTTCAATTTTGAGGATATTTATGAACATTGAACAAAGTGGAGGGTACATAGGTTTAAAAAAAGAAGATGACTTTGGGCTTAACTGTGATTTTCATATTCAATGCAGGCTGCTAATTGTGATTAGGCTGGTAGTACTTGGCTTCTTCCTCCAATGGCGTGTGAAGCATCCAAACAACGAAGCCTACTGGCTATGGGGGATGTCGATTGTCTGCGAGATCTGGTTCGCCTTCTCGTGGATTCTCGATCAGCTTCCAAAGCTCTGCCCCATCAACCGCGCCACTGACCTGGAGGTTCTCTCCGAGAAGTTCGAGCGCCGGAGCCCCACCAACCCAACAGGCCGCTCCGACCTTCCGGGCATTGACTTCTTCGTCTCCACGGCCGACCCCGAGAAGGAACCGCCTCTCACCACCGCCAACACCATCCTCTCCATTCTCGCCGTGGAGTACCCAGTTGATAAGGTCTCGTGCTACGTCTCGGATGACGGAGGTGCCCTCCTCACCTTCGAGGCCATGGCCGAAGCCGCCAGTTTCGCCAACCTATGGGTGCCATTCTGCCGGAAGCACGACATCGAGCCGCGCAATCCCGACAGTTATTTCAGCGTGAAAGGTGACCCAACAAAGAATAAGAGGCGATCGGATTTTGTGAAGGACAGGAGGAGGATTAAGAGGGAGTATGATGAGTTCAAGGTTAGAATCAATGGGCTGCCAGACTCAATAAGGAGACGGTCGGACGCCTTCAACGCCAGGGAGGAAATGAAGGTTCTGAAGCACATGCGGGAGACCGGAGGCGACCCATTGGAGCCGATTAAGGTTCAGAAGGCGACATGGATGGCTGATGGGACTCACTGGCCAGGGACTTGGGCCGTTCCTTGTGCTGACCATAAGAAAGGTGACCACGCCGGAATCCTTCAGGTAAAACCACATTATCCTAAAATTCTTTTTTTTTAAGCTTCGTACGATTAATTAATGGATATATTTCCCACCTTTTTTACACTTTGAACTGTTTCTCCAGGTGATGCTTAAGCCACCGTCCTCCGACCCACTGATGGGCATACCAGACGACGACCGCATGATGGACTTCTCCGACATCGACATCCGTCTCCCGATGCTCGTCTACGTGTCCCGTGAGAAGCGGCCCGGATACGACCACAACAAGAAAGCCGGTGCCATGAACGCCCTCGTCCGTGCGTCGGCTGTCATGTCCAATGGCCCGTTCATCCTCAATCTCGACTGCGACCACTACATCTACAACTCCATGGCCATCCGAGAGGGCATGTGCTTTATGCTCGACCGCGGCGGCGATAAGATCTGCTACATCCAGTTCCCCCAGCGTTTCGAGGGCATTGACCCCTCCGACCGCTACGCCAACCACAACACTGTCTTCTTTGACGGCAACATGCGCGCACTTGACGGCCTCCAGGGCCCAATGTACGTGGGAACCGGGTGTCTCTTCCGCCGCTACGCGCTCTACGGGTTCGACCCACCGCGTGCTACGGAGTACCAGGGGTGGTTCATGGGGAAGAAGAAGGAGATTCATCCCGAGGCAGAGACGCAGGCGCTGAGAGCTGAGGATATGGATGGGGAGATGGACATGGGGTTGCTGCCGAAGAGGTTTGGGAATTCGACTGCGCTGACTGAGTCGATCCCGGTGGCTGAGTTCCAAGGCCGGCCGCTGGCCGACCACCCCGGAGTCAAGCATGGGCGTCCGCCGGGAGCTCTCATTGTTCCAAGGGAGCCTTTGGATGCCACCACTGTTGCTGAGGCTGTATCTGTTATTTCTTGCTGGTACGTCTTTATTCGAATCACATGGCATCAAATATGAATTATTTACTTGATTACTTGAAGGACTAATTGGATTGGAAATTGAGGGATGTAAAACTTCTTTTTAAATTCAATTATTAAGTTTTCGACTTGTTTTTCACAAACCAACTTTTCACTTGAACAAAGTTTTTGATCAAAGGTGAGTTCGAATAACGTACGTTTAAATTCAATAACTAAGTTTTCCCCAACTTACTTATTTTCCTTTTTCCTTTCCCATATATTGATGTAGTATCTGAATTATACTTGAATTTACAAGAAAAAATAAGATTAAACTTGAAACTTCAAAGTTCAAACCCTAGTCAAGCTTACTCAACCTTACATGAAGTTGAGGGAAGGCTAAAATAATATTAAAATGGAATGAATAAAATAGAGAGCAATTAGAAAATTATTTATGAAAATTCCTCACCAAAATTTAGGCTTGGGATTGTATTTCTCCAAGCAATATATACTATGTTACAGTTTAAAACTGCACTACTAGAAAGCTCGATTTTGCCGAAAAGGTTAGCTTATATGACCATTCCAACAAACTGCAAAATCAGAAATCGTGTAATTTTCATGAGTGGCAGTCGCATTCATTAAAAACAAAGTAGGACACTTCGTATCGAAGTTATTTGGCGATCCAATCAACTAACTACTGATGCAGGTACGAGGACAAAACCGAGTGGGGGGGTCGGGTTGGGTGGATTTACGGCTCTGTCACAGAAGACGTGGTGACAGGTTACCGCATGCACAATCGCGGTTGGCGCTCTGTCTACTGCATAACCAAACGTGACGCCTTCCGCGGCTCGGCTCCCATCAACCTGACTGACCGCCTCCACCAGGTGCTCCGGTGGGCCACAGGCTCGGTGGAGATCTTCTTTTCCGTCAACAACGCCTTCCTGGCCACCAGACGCCTTAAGTTCCTCCAGCGCATTGCGTACCTCAATGTCGGTATCTACCCCTTCACCTCTGTCTTCCTCATCGTCTACTGCTTCCTGCCTGCCCTCTCGCTCTTCTCCGGCCACTTCATTGTGAAGACTCTCAACGTCACCTTCCTTGTCTACCTTCTCATCATCACTGTGGCTCTCATTGGGCTTGCTATCTTGGAGGTTAAATGGTCCGGGATTGGGCTCGAGGAGTGGTGGAGGAATGAACAATTCTGGCTCATTTCCGGTACTAGTGCTCACTTCTACGCCGTCATACAAGGTCTCCTCAAGGTACATTAATTAAATGTGATTGCTAATTATATTTTTTCATTTTGGCCATATTTGTTTCATTACTTTTCAAATGGAAGAGTTGTCTCTTGTACCTTCCAAAATGCCAGATATCATCTCCATCAATGTTTTCTTTGAGTGTCCTTAGGATTTGATGTTGTAGATATGAATTTGTGAAGACCCAATAAAATAGAAGCTAAATATATGATATAGTGAAGCTAAATATATGATATAGTGTAACTAAACGTGGGATTCGGGCATCTCTGGTGTTGTAACATCAAATTGAAGTGTACAATTGGTGAAATGATTTAAATAGTAGTAATAGCTCAGGTCGGAGGTACAAATGCACAGTTCCACTTGTAGAACGCAAACATCACCAGAAACAAATCTCAATTATACATTTTTCTATTCTTTCTTTAACAGGTTATTGCGGGAATAGAAATTTCCTTCACTCTGACCTCCAAGTCGGCCATCGACGAGAACGAAGACATCTACGCCGACCTCTACCTAGTGAAATGGTCCTCTCTCATGATCCCGCCCATCACCATCATGATGGTGAACATCATCGCCATCATGGTGGGCTTCTCAAGGACAATCTACAGCGAGGTGCCCCAATGGAGCAAGCTCATGGGCGGTGTCTTCTTCAGTTTCTGGGTGCTCGCGCATCTCTACCCTTTCGCCAAAGGGCTGATGGGGAGGAGAGGGAAGACCCCAACCATTGTGTTCGTCTGGTCCGGTCTCATTGCCATCACCATTTCGCTTCTCTGGATAGCCATCAATCCTCCCAAAACGAGTGGCCACGCCGGGTTGGACGGCGGAGGCTTCCAGTTCCCCTGATGTATTACAGATCAAACATTGATTATGTCTGTGGTGCTGTCTTTTTTTTTTCTTTTTTAAATTCCTTTCTCTTTGTTTCTCATGCATGCAATTGAATCGATACTGGTGATTCTTGGTAGAAGGTATGGGATGGTGGACAGCTTGAAGTCTAAGATTTTTGCGGTCCTTGATTTTTAATTTTTTTGTGAGGTGTAGTGGGTCTGTATTCTTTGTGTTCGGAACAAGGTCTTTGTAACTGTTTGGGACCAATACCATTTTGATAGAGGCAAGTCTATGTTTATGCCAATAATTAATGAGAATGGTTGGACTGCATATCCGGTTTATTGTATGGTTTTGTAAGGATTTTATTATTAGTATCAATTGGGGTTAGATAAGTTGGAGATCCTTGTTTTGTATGGTTTTGTAAGGATTTTATTATTAGTATCAATTGGGGTTAGATAAGTTGGATATAGTTAAGATTAACAATTGAATCTCAACTATCTGCATATGAGGTGGATTTCTACCACATATGCGGCACATTTCAAAGCATTTTCAATTCTGTTTTGTTTAATATTGAATTATTGATGTTAAAAATTATTCAAAATTTTACTTAAATTTTTAGTTACATATATATAATTTATATATGTATATTATATTATTAAATTATTAAATTGCAAAACGCATATGCACTTGCATCTTATCTGCATCCCGCATATGCAATATGTGGTGCCTTGTTGCATCCAATCTGCATCCCGTATTTCTAAACCTCGAGAAAGATGAAAGATTAATAAACTGAAAAGATGAAAATGTTTTTGTGGTACTCTTGGTGCAAGTGTCCTAGGGAGTCTCGGTCAGTGTTCTGAAATGCGGGCACGATGCGTGGGAGATGTGCATTGCATCTCCACGATGTGGCCTGCCCAATGCGGCCCGCATCCGAGCCCGCATATGCAGCCCAATGCGGCCGCATTTCAAAACAACCAATTTTTATTTTTATTTTTATTTTGGGTTTTTTTGGTTTTTTTGTTTACTCTAATTTGTTTAATATTGAATTAATGATCTTAGAAATTATCCAAAAATTTACCTAAATTTAATTACATGTATATAATTTATAATTAATATATATATATATTATATTATTTAATTATTCAAAAACCACGTATGCACCCGTATCGCATCTACATCCCGCATATGTCGGATGCAGTGCCTCGCCGCATCGCATCTGCATCCGCATCCTGCATTTCTGAATATTGGTCTCGATCACTAGTAGTACCTTGCGATCTAGTAGGTGCTAGAAAAACAAAATGATTTGAAAAATGAAAATGTGAGCGGTCATGTTATTTTTTAACCAATTTATTTAAAAAATGATAAAAAGAAAGAAATAAAGAATATTTAGAAAAATCACAAAAATAAAGAAACCTCAAGAACATAATACATATAATCGGAAATACAACATTGGAGTAGGCATCGAAAAGTAAACTCTCTAATGTGGTAAAATTGATTCATCCACAACTTCTTCTTGACTTCCGGAACTAATTTTAATGATTGGTTTGCAGGGAAACTTATTAAAGTTCTGGAAGTCCAGTTCCACAACTTTACAATTTTGTATTTCAGATTACTTCCTTCACTTTCACTCCAAATTGAAAGAAAACCATGTAACTAGACTTCCAAATGTTCTTTGATTTCACTAATCACATCCTAAAAGCAAAACAAGATATGGAAAACACCAAAAGAAGTAACATAAAAGGTAGAACAAAGAGATACATAGTACTAGTAGCCTAAGTAAGTGTAAAATAACATACAGATGACATGTTGATGTCATACCTAGAGGCCTAACAAGGTGCCAAGATAGACAAAATACTTCTTCTTGATCTCTTAACGGACTACTTTGAAGATCGTGGTTTGAGGCTAATTGGTACTTGGTAGTAGTTTAATGTTGGTTGGTAGTAGCTTGAGTGTTGTGGTAGATGAAATACGTAAGTGGAAATTACTTTAAACTTTATTATCTCAACTTTTACTCTCTTCGACAATTCTGCCAGACCACTCGACAATAATTTTTTCTGCAACATTAGTACTTTCTCCACAGTTCCACCTCAATAAGCCCCACTTCGTTACCATAATTTTCCCACTACAGGTGTTCAAATTATCTTCAAATTTGAATGAATCGAATCAAGAATTAGAGGCTAAACTGTGCATACAGGTTAAGAAAATACTAAAGGATGTGTCATGCAAGAAGCGTCAAGAAAACGATGCCAAACGAACACAAAAATTGGAGCTAACATGCTAAGTTAAGGTTGAAGGGAATGTATTCTAAAAGTTTACTTTTACGTGTCATTATTATGAATTGGATGTGCAAACATTTTGTTCCTTGATTAATGTATTCGTCTTTTAGAAGTGTTAGGAAGATGATCTTGGTCCTTAACTGTATAGTTCTAAAAGATAATAATTTACATAAATCAAAAGTTATTCACAATCATGGTAATTGACATGGAACATTAATTACCGAGATAAGATTGTCGTGTTGGTTGAAGAGTATTGTAGCTCTACAAATATTTAACGACACGAGTATATAAAAGAGGAAAAATGATTTCCTTTATATAGCAAGTGAAACATTATGGATTTGTGTTATGTGTCATTAATGCTTTCATTGTATCTTGAATCCTAAGATATGAGACTTATGTCTTTTCACATTAGAAATGTTTAATTTGATTGTTGTCAAAAAAATTGTTAATGAGCATAGTGATAAAGACAATAGTTGGTTGAACTCGACTTGTACTGGAAAAGATAGTTAGTGAAAAGATTATCATTGCCCCTCTTAGCTTGAGCGATGATATTAGTGGGGTCCATGTCATAAACTAAGATTATAATGTGACTTGCGTTAAATTACATATTTATAATTAGCTTAAGAGATTAAGAAATGAATATATAATACAAATGTGACACATTTATACTTTATATAATATTCTTAATATCATGAGGCAAGAGACCGACTGGTGGTTTCGGTCGACCGTTTCGAACGATTCTGCCTTGAATTATTAAGAGATTAGTGTTGATCATGGGTTGGATTTACTCCAATTGTGGTCAAACGTTTTTTAGAATGATTATGTGTCAACTTGTGATTGGTTTAATGGAGAAAAAAACAAGAGATTATGGGTTAGTGGGTAGCCCATGATGTAGGTGTTGGGAGAATCTATAAATATGTATCATCTCCCTACTTGTTTTAAGTTAATGCAAAAAATTCTCTCTCTCCCTAACCTCTCCACTAATCCATCCGAATTTCTCTTATTTATTTCGAGCTTTTGGAGATTAAATTCTCATGGAGCTTTAGAGGGATTATTAGCTAGATTCTGAGCTTGATTTAGATATTGAATTGGCTAGCTCATTTCTCTATAATCTTGTTTAAAGTTTGATGAACACTTGGAGGCGAATCGAGGTGCGATTCGACGAGCAACGCATCTCCGAATCTTCATAAAACTTTTAGGGAACCTTTGAGTATGATTGTCTTCTATTTATTTTAATATAAATGTAGATTACATGATATTAGAATAAATATGAAACAATGTACATAAAATCTTTTGAAAATATGGTAATCGATCATACATGCATGTACAAAATTTTAAAAATATATACATACATAGGGACACAAAATCCTACAAAGGTGACAACTTAATTTTGGGCCAAACCGAGACCAACCAACTAGGTTTGTGGTGAAATTTGGGGCATGAGGGTGGAATGGGGGCGATTCTCTGCTTCCAATGTGGTTTTTGCTTGATCAAGCTTTGTTGCTCAATCTTAGCAATTTCTAGGTTAGTGGTTTCTTCATTCTCTGTGGTGTTGACAAGAGCTTCAACCAAGATATGATGCTCCTGGGTGTGGGATTTAACCACTACACTTGTAATTACTATTACTGAGGGTGTCTCCTTGCCTTTTAAGCCATCACCCAAGCATCCACCTTACGCCAGAGAGGTCACATCGACCCAAAGGAATTGTTTGGAGATCACACACCCCAACAATCCCACCCTGAGGAATTGTCCTAGGAAGGGCTTGGCTCGAACCCACGACCTGCTCTTATACCAAATGATGCTCTTGGGTGGAGGACTTAACCACTACACTAAAAATAATTGCTATTGGTTAGAGAGCCCTTCACCCCTTAAGCCATCACCCAGGCATCCGCGGTGCGACAGGGAGCTTGTATTGATCCTTAAGGAATTGTTTCAGGATCACACACCCTGGCCAACACAGTTATCTGGATCTGGATGGACCAAGATTTGAAGTGAGATATGACTAGACATATATTTACTCGCTCGAAAGTGATGTGCTCAAAACCTATAGATTTCTAAGAGTTTGGTCATGATTTCAATTTATGCCCAAGTTTACATATGATCCTAGGACTCAATAAAAGGTAAACAACAAGTCTTCTTGAGTTTGTTTGCATGTGTTGTCTTGAGTCTAATTGCCTTTGAGTTTTCAATACCTAATAAAATAGAACATGCATAAGTATGGTGTATAATGTTTATGTGTGTGTGAATTGATCTATTACATTAAGTGTTATAATTTAATAACATTATCTAAACAAAGAGTGGATTAAGGCTATAAAGCCACACATTATGGTTAGTATGATTTTTGTGGTCTTATGATGCTTTATCCTTCTTCCTTCAACTCTATCGGACTACGATTGTCTTTGTGGTATCAAAGCGGGCGATTCTCTGCTTCCAATGTGGTTTTTTGCTTGATCAAGCTTTGTTGCTCAATCTTAGCAATGTTTCTGCTGTGAACTTGCATCATTCCACGTTATTGGTTTCTTCATTCTTCGCGATGTTAAAAGAGATCCAACTCAGATCTCCTCCACATATGTTGTTTGTGAAGTTTTCGTTTCCTAACCATATCAATGTTGCTAACTTCATTTCCATCAAGCTTTCAAAAATAAACTACTTATGGTGGTAAACACAAATCATGAATCTTATCAAATCTCAGTGTTCCATGGTTTTTTTAGATGGATTCACTCCTCCAGAAATTATTCATGAGAGCAAAGATTTAGAAAATATAATGACAGCTTGATTTTCTTCTGTAAGCACGATTTGACCATCTTTCAAAGGGTTGGACAAGAAACACCTTCAGCAATTCAGTGGAGAAATGTTAAGCCTTGTGGTGCGTCTTAACACCGCAAACAATGAATGGAATCCATTGAAACCTTTCGTTGCTTGGGATTTGGCATAATGTGAGTTATACCTTCTTCATTGACTTCAGTTCACTAGGAGAGAGAACTATAAAGAAGCTGGTGATTATTTGAGGTCGTATGAGTAAAAAGTATTGTGATGAATTAGCTTCAATGGGAAACTTATCTGTGATCAGACCAAGGTCTTTTGAGTCTTGAATGGTTTAATTAGGTCTTGGTTATAATGATTATACCACTTTTACTATTAAATTGTAATTGCCATTTTATAGAGAACTTGTTAATATGCTTATGAGTTACTGTACTGCCGAGTCCTAAGCCCAAATAACATTTTTTTTTGTCCAAAAGAAATGGAAGGGACGTACAAAACAATAAAAAAAGTTAGAGATGAGAATTTCTTTTCTAAGGATTGTGGACCTTGTGGTTTTACCTCAAGTACTTTTGGTAGTTCTTGTCAATCTAATTTGTCCAAATTGCGAGGACCAAAAGAACAATAGTAAGATAAGACAATCTATCAATTGTCAAATTTGCCATAAACCTAGTCACGATGCTTGTAAATGTTGGAATCTTTTCTGTCACACATTTCAGTTTAAAGATATCCCTAATGTTAGATCCTAACCCTTGCTTTTGTGCTAATTGTGTTTAGGAGAGGATTAGTGATGGATTGAGATGGACGACTGAGATCGGTTCGGGGAAAAGTATATAAAGGTTGGTTTCTCTCTCACTCGCACATATCTCTCTTACTCACTCTCTCTCTCTCTAGATTCGTCTCTCTCTCTCTTCTAGTGCTTCGCCGGTGTTGGTGGAGGCGAGGATCAGAGTGGGAGACGCCGGAAGTGCGGGGATCGTCATTGTGGGAGGTTCGTCGGAGAAGCGCCGGTTGCGAGGTGTTTTTGCGTGGAAAGCTCGTCGTCGTTTCTTCAAAGGCTTCTTCAAGCCTTAAGATATGTCAAACTTGCTTTCAAGCTCACCTAGTATTAGTGTGGGAGTGAGAGCGGTCGACTGTAGGCCGTTTCGGGCTCGTCGGACCTGCACAGTCGGTTCTGCACTAAAATCGGTCGACCGGTGTTTTGGTTCGGTCGACCGGTTCTAGTGTATTTTGGGCGAATCCCTCGCACCGGTCGAACGATGCCCTTTGGTTCGGTCGACCGGTTCTAGTGTATTTTCGGTCGAACGGGACCCCTTTGCCGGTCGACCGAAAGTACTGTTGTATGTCGGTTGGGGCGTTGACCCTCTAAACGGTCGACCGCCTGTTTGACTCGTTCGACCGACGTTTAAGTTAACTTAATGGCCGGTCGACCGGAAGTGTGGTTTCGGTCGACCGTGAAGTGCGGACTCTGGGTGAGTTCTACTGGTTGTTTTCGGTCGACCGATAGGGTTCGGTTGTTCGACCGTTTTACTGTTGTTTGTGAAAATGGATTTCTACTGGTGCTTTGCAGTCGACCGGGACCCCCTTTGTCGGTCGACCGTTTGGCGGGTTTTTCGGTTGGGCCAGTTCTCTGGGTGAGGATCGGTCGACCGGAAGCCAGTTTTCGTTCGACCGTTTTGCACTGTTTTTGTGTGTGTGTTGCTATTGATTGGCTAGAAGGCGACAGGTCTGCCGGCCCTTTTTGGGGCGACGGAGGACATGTCGGCCCTATAGCGATTAGTAGTAACACGTGGAGGTGGATTTTGATAATTGTCGCCGAGGCTCCGGCAGTTGAGGTAAAGTCATGGCTCCGGCGAATGATGCAAAACTGTGGCTCCGGTAACACTGAGGCAATGAGGGGGTTGTTTGGCCGTGATTTGGACCGGCGGTGCCTTGTGTGCACGAGTGTTGGTGGGTTGTGGTGAGAGGACCCTTGAGACCCGTGTTGTTGGGCTATGGCCGGGAGAGAGGTCCCGGGAACTTAGCGGGTGTATCGGTTATGGTGTTTACGGTTCTTTGCATATTTCATTCTGTCCATATATATGTTAGGGTTTGGCATACTGGGTTTCTTCCTGGAAACTCAGGCATTTATTGTCTGCTTTCAGGCCGAGAGCGACGTTAGGTGGGTGGTGACGGCGGAGGGAGCGCTCGAGACCTGATCCTGCTTCCCTATATTTTGAGGTGGTTGTGATTACTTGTGTATATTTTATGTATATGATCTTTTGATGTAATCACATTCTTTTGTAAACTCGTTCACATATATATATTATATGTTGGTGCACCGGTGTGTGTATTTCTTTTCGTAATGTCCTCGTTGATTGTATGATTTAAATTTGAAATTTTCCGCTGTGTTTGAGGACGTTACAACTTGGTATCAGAGCGGTTAGTTTCGTTGTCTTCGTCCAAAATAACCACCCTTAGAGTTGTGTCGAGCATGCATGCATTGTTCTCATTCATGTTTTGTGTCTCTTGTGTAGATGACTCCGAGACGCGTGAGACCTCCTTCCCGAGTTCATAGCCCCATTGTTGAGGCAGATGAGGGGAGCAGGGGTGAGGAGCTGAGGACGCTCCAGGGCACGCTGGGTAGATTGGGCGAGATTCTCGAGCGCCAATCTGCCCAAGCTGTGCAGGGAGGAGCGGGTGCAGTGCTTGATCGGTTTATGCGTCAGCATCCCCATCCTTCGATGGTAGCGGTGACCCTGAGGCAGCAGAGGACTGGGTCTTTAAGATCCAGAAGATATTTCGGGAGATTGGGTGTAAACTTTATTAAAACAAATATGGGCTCCGAAATTCATACCTAGAAATTCTCTAAAACTTCTTGAAGATTCGGAGACGTTGGGGATGCTCCTCGCTGCGCCGGATGCCTCCGGGTATTCACCAAACTCTAAACAAGATCGGAGAGAGGGAAGCTAGTCTCTCAATCTCCGATAGGGTTTAAAATCCAATTACTAACCCCTCTTTAATTCTCTTGAGAGGATGATCTCTTAAGAACTAAAACTAAACTTAAGAATTAAGCGATTTTCGTGGAGAATTATGGAGAGAGAGTTTTTGCACAAGAAATAATGAATTAGATTAATTGGGTAATGAAATAAGCTTGTATTTATAAGCTCTCTCCAAATTACCAATTCATTTGCAACCCCTTGCCCATGATCTCATGCAAAATTCCATCTAACCATCCATTATTTAATAATAAATAATATTAGCCACGAATTAAATCAATTATTGACCAATTCCATGCATGATCTAATTAATTCTTAAATTAATTCTGCACAAAACCGTCTGCACCGGTCGACCGTTTCAAGGTTCGGTCGACCGCTCGAACCTAGTTTCGGTCGACCGTTCTCTAACTCGGTCGACCGTTCGTAACAGGAACTATTCCATCGCAATGTTTGGTCGACCGACCGATCAAATTCGGTCGACCGTTCGAACAGATGAAAATTCCCTGTTATCGGTCGAGACACGTCCGGTCGACTGTGCCCGATCGGTCGACCGTTTACTGCTAACCGGTCGACCGTTTGAGCACTGTTCTGCAGACTTGTAAAATTTCGGTTTAACACCTACAAAATTTGACATTTCGGGATTAGTAGTAAATTCACAACTTATGTAACATATTATCCTATGTAATGATCAATCATTACACCCCATAATATTTACATCACATATGAATTTAATTTAGATTCTAATTATGTTATTAATCACAACATAATTTTGATTTTGCTTGTTCACCACATGTGTCATATTTTCTACATGAAACCCGACACATCTTATGAACTCAAAATCCCCATTTCTTGTTTCCCAGTTTTGTGGTGTGATCTATGGGAGGATCTAAACTAAGTTGGCAGTGATATTAAGAGCTTAATATCACAAGCTATAAGCGGTATCTAGCTACACATTATAGCTCCCAATTAGTTAGATGTCTTAATTCCACTCGAACCAAAACCCGATCCATTTAGTGATGGAGTGCACCACTTGTGTCCGTCCCTTGCCTCAAGATATTAAGAATACACACAAAGTAGTATTGTGTCATCTTTGTATTAGTATTCATTTCTTGATCTCTTTAAGCTAGTTATAAATATGTGACTTAACTCAAATCACATTGTGCACATTATAACTTTGCTTTATCAAGGGGCCCACTAATATCATCACTCAATTAAGAGGGGCAATGATAATCTTTTGACTAACTATTTTCTCCAACGAAAGTTATACTTAACCAACTAATGCCTTTACACTACACTCATCGATACCTCAAGACACTAGTCTAATTAAGAACTCCTTAAGCGATCGGATGTAAGTCTCAATTCAAAGGACCAAGGACACAGTAAAATATTAAGGACACAGAAACACATTCCTATAATATTTTACTTGTTAGGTCAATTCGGTATACAAAAGTACTATTTTCCTCTTTTGTGTACCCGTGTTGTCATTCTTTTGTTTTATGTAAACCAATATCGTTTAGAGCTCTACTGTTAAGGATCAAGAGCCTCTTCCTTAACACTTCTAAAAGACGAATAACATAAACAAGGAACAAAATGATTTCTCATTCAATTCATAATAATTGACATTTAAAAGTAAAACTTTTAGAACACATTCTCTTTAATCTCCCACTTGTTATTAAAGTTTTCTTTCTCATACATACTAAATGCATAAAACAATAATAACTAGAGTAAACCCCATTACATATCAATCATCAAGCCAATCTACATGGTTCCTCAATCCCATGGACTCGAAATGCATTTCGCCCTTGGCTTGGGATAAGGGTCTTGTGAATGGATCAGCTGTGTTGCTGTTGGTGTCCACCCATAATAGATTTATTTTGCCTTCGTCGATGAGGTCACGCGTGACGAAGTACTTACGATCCATGTACTTCACTTTGTGGTGTGATCTAGGATCCTTGATTTGCGAGATAGATGCACTATTGTCGCAAAATAGCTCTATCGGTCCCTCGCTCGAGGGAACTACTCCAAGCTCTTCAAGGAACTTCTTGATCCACACTCCTTCCTTGCTCGCTTCAGCGACAACCATTACTTCGGAAGCAGTGGTTGAGTCGGCAGTAGTGCTTTGCTTCCAACTACGCCAACTCACAGCTCCACCATTCAGAAGGAAGACGTATCTTGATTGCTACCTTCTATCGTCTGGATCACTCATGAAACTCGCATCCGAGTAACCTTCAGCTATCAATTCCCTTTGTCCTCTATAAACAAGAATCTTATCCTTAGTCCGGTTAAGGTACTTCAGGATATTCTTGACCGCAGTCCAATGCTGAGGACCTGCGTTGGATTGGTGACGACTTGTCACGCTTAGAGCATACGAGACATCGGGTCTTGTGCAAGTCATCGCGTACATGATCGACCCAATTGCCGAAGCATAAGGGACATTCTTCATGTACTCTAAGTCCTTTCGTGATTGCGCACGTTGAGACTTCTTGAGTTGCACACCCATACTCATTGGCACACTGCCCTTTTTGGAGTTGTTCATCTTGAACCTTTCCAAGACCTTGTCAATGTATGCACGTTGACTGAGGCCAATGAGTCTACGAGATCTATCTCGATATATCTTGATTCCCAAGATGTATTGAGCCTCACCCATGTCTTTCATCGAAAATGCAGATTTCAATGAATTTCTCGTTTGCTCAAGCAAAGGAATATGATTGCCCATAAGCAATATGTCATCGACATATAAGATTAGGAATACTACATGGCTCCCACTAACCTTCTTGTATACACAAGGTTCTTCCTTACTTTGAATGAAGTGAAGCTTCTTCACTTCCTCGTCTAAGCGTTTGTTCCAACTCCTTGATGCTTGCTTCAATCCATAGATGGATCTTTGAAGCTTGCATACCTTCTCGCTATTCTTTGGATCTTCAAAACCTTGAGGTTGTACCATGTACACATCCTCCTCCAAGTTCCCATTCAGGAACGCCGTTTTGACATCCATTTGCCATATTTCATAATCGTGAAATGCGGCAATATCGAGCATGATCCGAATAGACTTGAACATGGCCACCGGTGAAAAGTTTCATCATAGTCAATTCCTTGAACTTGAGTGAAACCCTTCGCTACAAGCCTCGCTTTGTAGGTTGTCAAGTTCCCATCCATGTCCATATTCCTCTTAAAAACCCATTTATTATGAATGGCCTTTTTCCCTTGAGGAAGGTCAACCAAGTCCCATACTTGATTATCATACATGGATTCTATTTCGGATTCCATGGCCTTAAGCCATAGTTTGGAGTCTTCCCTTTCCATTGCTTCTTGGAAGGTCAAGGGATCATTGGTATCTAGTACCATGATTTCATGAAGTCCCAGATACAAATTGGGTTTCTTCCTTTCCCTTGTTGACCTTCTAAGTTCTTTTGGTTCTTCTCATGTCTCTCGAACTTCTTCCACAATTTCTTGAGGAGTGGGTTCACGTTCAACTCTTGAACGTACACTTGGTGGGTATGATTGAGATTCTCTCACAATTTCTTGTGATGGTCTCTCGCTCACGCTCCCACTAACCAAAGGAATCTCGGTTGGGCCTTCATGATCTTGAATGTCATCATTCATGTCATGATCTTGTAGAGTATCTTGAGTTTCCTCAAGCACAACCCTACTCCCACTACTTTTTACTCTTTCTAGAAATTCCTTTTCTAGAAATGTGGCATCCCTCTCTACAATCACTCGATTGGAGGTGATATGCCAAAAGTAGTATCCTCTTGTCTCACGAGGATAACCAATAAAGAAGCACTTATCCGCTTTTGGTTGAAGTTTGGTCGACATCAATCTCTTGACGTAAGCCTCACAACCCCAAATCTTGAGAAAATTGAGCTTGGGTGTTTTACCACTCCATAGCTCATAAGGAGTTTTCTCCACGGATTTGGATGGAACATTATTTAGTGTATAAGCCGCAGTTTGTAGTGCATAACTCCAAAAGTAAAGAGGTAATTCCGCATGACTCATCATTGACCGAACCATGTCGAGCAATGTCATATTCCTCCTTTCGGATATCCCATTCCACTGAGGTGTACCGGGAGGGGTGAGTTGAGGCACAATACCAAACTCCTTTAGGTATGAGTCAAATTCGGCACTTAAGTACTCACCTCCACGATCCGTTCGTAGAAACTTAATTTTCTTGTCGAGTTGGTTCTCTACTTCATTCTTGAATTCTTTGAACTTGTCGAAGGATTCACTTTTGTTTCTCATTAGATAAACATAGCCATAACGACTATAATCATCCGTGAACGTAATGAAGTACCTTAAACCATCTCGTGCGCTAGTACTCATTGGACCACATACATCGGAATGTATCAAATCCAACAAGCCACTCGCCCTTGGGCCTTTCTTCTTGAAAGACTTTTTGGTCATTTTTCCCATTAGACATGGTTGGCACGTCTCCAATGATTTAAAATCAAGTAGACCAAGAAGGTTAGCTTCTTGCAATTTCTTGATGCGCTTTTCATTTATGTGACCAAGACGATAGTGCCACAAGAGAGTATCATTCTCGTGAGTGGTCTTAAGTCTTTTGTTATTGATATTAAAGATTTGTTTATTATCCAATTCAAGCAAATAAAGACCATTCCTTATGAACGTATTTGCATAGAAAACACCATTCTTCGATATAGACAAACAAGAATTTGAAATATTTATATTAAAATTATCCATATCCAGACATGATACAGAAATAATATTCTTGCTAATCGAAGGTACATAATAAACATTCTTTAGACATAAATTTAAACCACTACACAATTGAAGCACCACAGAACCTTGTGCAACCGCAGACACGTTCGCACAATTTCCGACCTTCAATTCAATCTCGTTCCTTACGAGTTCCTTCCTATCCATGAGTAGCTGCACATTAGAAACTATGTGAGCACAAGATCCGGTATCAATTACCCAATCCTGGACAGAGGTGGCTAAAATTTATTTCAATAACAAATATACCTTTGGCATTTTTGGGGCGTCGACGTTCAATCACTCCGTTGTCAAGGTCTTCCTTGTACTTGGGGCAATTTGGCCGGATGTGTCCTTTTTCACCGCAGTGAAAGCACTCCGTATTGGGAGTTGGAGATTTCTGAGATTTCCCCCTCGAGGCACTTTTATGAGCACCTCCTACTCCCTTGCCATTGATTGAACCACTTTTGGTAGATTTGCCCTTTCCTTTACCAATCTTTTGGCTCCTCCCATGGATGGCAAGGACTTGCTTGTCCCTACCCTTGCCCATGTCAACTTCCGCAGTTTTGAGAGCGTTGTGAAGCTCCTCAAGACTCACCCATTTTTCACGCACGTGATAGTGCATCACAAAGTCCTTAAAGGACGGGGCTAGAGAGCCAAGAATCATATCTTCAGCAATGTCCTCGGGCATTGGTGAAGAGAGCTTTGCCAACTTCTCAAGGTATCATTGCATCGTGAGAAAATGCATAGATACCATGTTCCCTCCGCCATATGGCACCTTGTGAGTGCGATGGTGGTCTTATAGCGCTCCTTTCGGGCACTATCCATGAACATCTTTGATAGAGCCTCCATGGTCTTCTTGGGTTTTGAATCCAAGTATTTCGCTTGAAGCGAGTCACCCATGGATGCTAGCATAAGACCGTGAACTTGGTTCTCTTGGTCTTCCCACTTGGCTTTAGCCTCTTTCTCTTCATCGGTTAATCTCTCATTCCACTTTGGGATTGGACCTTCCAAAATGTGAGATAGTTTCTTAAACTTTAACACGATGTTGAGTTTGAGTTGCCAACTTATGAAGTTTGAGCCATCATTTGCTAAAGGGTGTTTTTCTATCATGGATCGTACGATAGGTTGGATGTTCGACATTTTTCTACAAAATAAATCATATAGGTTTTAATGCCAATTTTATGTTTTAATACACATGCATACATATATCGAATATAAATGTAAATGTTGCAAATAAAAAAAAATCTTGCCCATAAAAGCAACAATACAAGATCCTATCAATTGTAATATAGACTAGCTAAGGACTATCGAATACATTACAATATCAAGGTAAGAAAACATTTTCTAATCACAACCTTTTTGAATTTTAGCAATATATTAGCATCTTCAAACTCTTGTGATTCTTGTCGTTTTAATTATGAGGGAATGCGACCTATCCTCGTAAGAAAAACTTTTTCCCAAAACCGAGCGAGGACTCTAGGTAATGTTAAGAAAACTTATTTTCATTTGATACAAGATACGTTTATCCATTGTATTCACAACTAAACATACTCGGGGTTCACTAGGGTGAAACGCACCTCATATACTTAATCGTGGCACAACAACAGACAACCATTATATCTCCCACTATTCCCAAAGATGGAGGGAGATATCTCCCGCTAAGGGCGAGCAGAGTATCCCTTGATCAATGACTGCTAGTGGATGAAATAAGAAGGAAATTATTCTTAATTTTTGTTGGACAATTTCAATTACATGTGACTTAGAATTTTAGGTTATCATGCATATTAATATTTATACACATCCTAACATTCACCACATTCATCACATGCATAGCAGAAATTAAAAATAGAAATTAAACATTCACACAATCCACATCGTGTGAGTTTATATGTTCCCTTCGATCCTTGATCCTCGATCCCCGATCCTCGATCCTCGATACAGCGGCGACTTTCTCTTGCACCGGAGATGTAGATTTTACAGAAAATAAACATGCTCCTCACATTCGATAAAAAACAACTAGTGCAAGTCCTATGTAAAACCTCTCATATGCATATGCAATTATCTAAAAGATGGAAATAGAGAGTTTGGCTTTTACATACATAAGCCCCTGTATTATAACAATTATAAACATTCATAGCCCCTGATTTGGAACATACAAACTCACAATTCCTGCAAAAACAACTCGAGCATCCATGCACGCAATATCACTATAAACTATCCAACCTAGTTTATCAAGCATCTAGAATCCCAAACAATTCGTTGAAAAACATTTTGAAATCCATTAAAAACGTTTTTCATGCATCCATAGTTCAAAAACTAATTATGAACCGCTGTCCATCCAATTTCCAATGGAAAGATGAAATGCAGTTTTTCGGTTTTGTTGATTCTCTTACAAAATAATCGTTTATACTTAAAACGAAATTATTGCAAGTTAGACTTATATCTAAATTATAATTCTAATAATTACATGACATGTTTTAAACATATAAAACGAATTATTATAAAGAATTATTTCAACAAACATTTAAAGACCGAAAAATCGGTAAAACGAATTGTTTAAATCCTAGATGGTAAACTAGATTTTTTTACAGCCATAAATCATAAGAAAATTGAACCCTAAGCTCTGATACCACTGTAGGATTTCATGTTTAATTATACATGTATATTTTCGAATTTTTATGTATAATAAGGATCAATTTTCAATTTTCTATAATTTATTTCATGCATGCATCAATTTGTTTCAATATCTAGTTTCAAAACTTTATTAAAACAAATATGGGCTCCAAAATTCATACCTAGAAATTCTCTAAAACTTCTTGAAGATTCAGAGACGTTGGGGATGCTCCTCGCTGCGCCGGATGCCTCCGAGTATTCACCAAACTCTAAACAAGATCGGAGAGAGCGAAGCTAGTCTCTCAATCTCCGATATGGTTTAGAATCAAATTACTAACCCCTCTTTAATTCTCTTGAAACGATGATCTCTTAAGAATTATAACCAAACTTAAGAATTAAGGGATTTTCATGGAGAATTATGGAGAGAGAGTTTTTGCACAAGAAATAATGAATTAGATTACTTGGGTAATGAAATAAGCTTGTATTTATAAACTCTCTCCAAATTACCTATTCATGTGCAACCCCTTGCCCATGATCTCATGCAAAATTCCATCTAACCATCCATTATTTAATAATAAATAATATTAGCCACGAATTAAATCAATTATGGACCAATTCCATGCATGATCTAATTAATTCTTAAATTAATTCTGCACAAAACCGTCTGCACCGGTCGACCGTTTCAAGGTTCGGTCGACCGCTCGAACCTAGTTTCGGTCGACCGTTCTCTAACTCGGTCGATCGTTCGTAACAGGAACTATTCCATCGCAATGTTTGGTCGACCGACCGATCAAATTCGGTCGACCGTTCGAACAGATGAAAATTCCCTGTTATCGGTCGAGACACGTCCGGTCGACTGTGCCCGATCGGTCGACCGTTTACTGCTAACCGGTCGACCGTTTGAGCATTGTTCTGCAGACTTGTAAAATTTCGGTTTAACACCTACAAAATTTGACATTTCGGGATTAGTAGTAAATTCACAACTTATGTAACATATTATCCTATGTAATGATCAATCATTACACCCCATAATATTTACATCACATATGAATTTAATTTAGATTCTAATTATGTTATTAATCACAACATAATTTTGATTTTGCTTGTTCACCACATGTGTCATATTTTCTACATGAAACCCGACACATCTTATGAACTCAAAATCCCCATTTCTTGTTTCCCAGTTTTGTGGTGTGATCTATGGGAGGATCTAAACTAAGTTGGCAGTGATATTAAGAGCTTAATATCACAAGCTATAAGCGGTATCTAGCTACACATTATAGCTCCCAATTAGTTAGATGTCTTAATTCCACTCGAACCAAAACCCGATCCATTTAGTGATGGAGTGCACCACTTGTGTCCGTCCCTTGCCTCATGATATTAAGAATACACACAAAGTAGTATTGTGTCATCTTTGTATTAGTATTCATTTCTTGATCTCTTTAAGCTAGTTATAAATATGTGACTTAACTCAAATCACATTGTGCACATTATAACTTTGCTTTATCAAGGGGCCCACTAATATCATCACTCAATTAAGAGGGGCAATGATAATCTTTTGACTAACTATCTTCTCCAACGAAAGTTATACTTAACCAACTAATGCCTTTACACTACACTCATCGATAGCTCAAGACACTAGTCTAATTAAGAATTCCTTAAGCGATCGGATATAAGTCTCATATCAAAGGACCAAGGACACAGTAAAAATTAATGACACAGAAACACATTCCTATAATATTTTACTTGTTAGGTCAATTCGGTATACAAAAGTACTATTTTCCTCTTTTGTGTACCCGTGTTGTCACTCACTTGTAGAGCTACAATGATCTATGACCAACACGACAATCTTAACTCGGTAATTAATGTCCCATGTTAATTACCATGATTGCGAATATCTTTTGTTTTATGTAAACCAATATCTTTTAGAGCTCTACGGTTAAAGACCAAGAGTCTCTTCCTTAAATTCGACGGTAGGCCGTTTCGGGCTCGTTGGACCTGCACAGTCGGTTCTGCACTAAAATCGGTCGACCGGTGTTTTGGTTCGGTCGACCGGTTCTAGTGTATTTTGGGCGAATCCCTCGCACTGGTCGAACGATGCCCTTTGGTTCGGTCGACCGGTTCTAGTGTATTTTCGGTCGAATGGGACCCCTTTGCCGGTCGACCGAAAGTACTGTTGTATGTCGGTTGGGGCGTTGACCCTCTAAACGGTTGACCGCCTGTTTGACTCGTTCGACCGACGTTTAAGTTAACTTAATGGCTGGTCGACCGGAAGTGTGGTTTCGGTCGACTGTGAAGTGCGGAATCCGGGTGAGTTCTACTGGTTGTTTTCGGTCGACCGATAGGGTTCGGTTGTTCGACCATTTTACTGTTGTTTGCGAAAATGGATTTCTACTGGTGCTTTGCGGTCGACCGGGGCCCCCTTTGTCGGTCGACCGTTTGGCGGGTTTTTCGGTTGGGCCAGTTCTCTGGGTGAGGATCGGTCGACCGGAAGCCAGTTTTCGTTCGACCGTTTTGCATTGTTTTTTTGTGTGTGTGTTGCTATTGATTGGCTAGAAGGCGACGGGTCTGCCGGCCTTTTTTGGGGCGACGGAGGACATGCCGGCCCTATAGCGATTAGTAGTAACACGTGGAGGTGGATTTTGATAATTGTCGCCGAGGCTCCGGCAGTTGAGGTAAAGTCATGGCTCCGGCGAATGATGCAAAACTGTGGCTCCGGTAACACTGAGGCAATGAGGGGGTTGTTTGGCCGTGATTTGGACCGGCGGTGCCTTGTGTGCACGAGTGTTGGTGGGTTGTGGTGAGAGGACCCTTGAGACCCGTGTTGTTGGGCTATGGCCGGGAGAGAGGTCCCGGGAACTTAGCGGGTGTATCGGTTATGGTGTTTACGGTTCTTTGCATATTTCATTCTGTCCATATATATGTTAGGGTTTGGCATACTGGGTTTCTTCCTGGAAACTCAGGCATTTATTGTCTGCTTTCAGGCCGAGAGCGACGTTAGGTGGGTGGTGACGGCGGAGGGAGCGCTCGAGACCTGATCCTGCTTCCCTATATTTTGAGGTGGTTGTGATTACTTGTGTATATTTTATGTATATGATCTTTTGATGTAATCACATTCTTTTGTAAACTCGTTCACATATATATATTATATGTTGGTGCACCGGTGTGTGTATTTCTTTTCGTAATGTCCTCGTTGATTGTATGATTTAAATTTGAAATTTTCCGCTGTGTTTGAGGACGTTACAACTTGGTATCAGAGCGGTTAGTTTCGTTGTCTTCGTCCAAAATAACCACCCTTAGAGTTGTGTCGAGCATGCATGCATTGTTCTCATTCATGTTTTGTGTCTCTTGTGTAGATGACTCCGAGACGCGTGAGACCTCCTTCCCGAGTTCGTAGCCCCAGTGTTGAGGCAGATGAGGGGAGCAGGGGTGAGGAGCTGAGGACGCTCCAGGGCACGCTGGGTAGATTGGGCGAGATTCTCGAGCGCCAATCTGCCCAAGCTGTGCAGGGAGGAGCGGGTGCAGTGCTTGATCGGTTTATGCGTCAGCATCCCCATCCTTCGATGGTAGCGGCGACCCTGAGGCAGCAGAGGACTGGGTCTTTAAGATCCAGAAGATATTTCGGGCGATTGGGTGTAAACTTTATTAAAACAAATATGGGCTCCGAAATTCATACCTAGAAATTCTCTAAAACTTCTTGAAGATTCGGAGACGTTGGGGATGCTCCTCGCTGCGCCGGATGCCTCCGGGTATTCACCAAACTCTAAACAAGATCGGAGAGAGGGAAGCTAGTCTCTCAATCTCCGATAGGGTTTAAAATCCAATTACTAACCCCTCTTTAATTCTCTTGAGAGGATGATCTCTTAAGAACTAAAACTAAACTTAAGAATTAAGCGATTTTCGTGGAGAATTATGGAGAGAGAGTTTTTGCACAAGAAATAATGAATTAGATTAATTGGGTAATGAAATAAGCTTGTATTTATAAGCTCTCTCCAAATTACCAATTCATTTGCAACCCCTTGCCCATGATCTCATGCAAAATTCCATCTAACCATCCATTATTTAATAATAAATAATATTAGCCACGAATTAAATCAATTATTGACCAATTCCATGCATGATCTAATTAATTCTTAAATTAATTCTGCACAAAACCGTCTGCACCGGTCGACCGTTTCAAGGTTCGGTCGACCGCTCGAACCTAGTTTCGGTCGACCGTTCTCTAACTCGGTCGATCGTTCGTAACAGGAACTATTCCATCGCAATGTTTGGTCGACCGACCGATCAAATTCGGTCGACCGTTCGAACAGATGAAAATTCCCTGTTATCGGTCGAGACACGTCCGGTCGACTGTGCCCGATCGGTCGACCGTTTACTGCTAACCGGTCGACCGTTTGAGCATTGTTCTGCAGACTTGTAAAATTTCGGTTTAACACCTACAAAATTTGACATTTCGGGATTAGTAGTAAATTCACAACTTATGTAACATATTATCCTATGTAATGATCAATCATTACACCCCATAATATTTACATCACATATGAATTTAATTTAGATTCTAATTATGTTATTAATCACAACATAATTTTGATTTTGCTTGTTCACCACATGTGTCATATTTTCTACATGAAACCCGACACATCTTATGAACTCAAAATCCCCATTTCTTGTTTCCCAGTTTTGTGATGTGATCTATGGGAGGATCTAAACTAAGTTGGCAGTGATATTAAGAGCTTAATATCACAAGCTATAAGCGGTATCTAGCTACACATTATAGCTCCCAATTAGTTAGATGTCTTAATTCCACTCGAACCAAAACCCGATCCATTTAGTGATGGAGTGCACCACTTGTGTCCGTCCCTTGCCTCATGATATTAAGAATACACACAAAGTAGTATTGTGTCATCTTTGTATTAGTATTCATTTCTTGATCTCTTTAAGCTAGTTATAAATATGTGACTTAACTCAAATCACATTGTGCACATTATAACTTTGCTTTATCAAGGGGCCCACTAATATCATCACTCAATTAAGAGGGGCAATGATAATCTTTTGACTAACTATCTTCTCCAACGAAAGTTATACTTAACCAACTAATGCCTTTACACTACACTCATCGATAGCTCAAGACACTAGTCTAATTAAGAATTCCTTAAGCGATCGGATATAAGTCTCATATCAAAGGACCAAGGACACAGTAAAAATTAATGACACAGAAACACATTCCTATAATATTTTACTTGTTAGGTCAATTCGGTATACAAAAGTACTATTTTCCTCTTTTGTGTACCCGTGTTGTCACTCACTTGTAGAGCTACAATGATCTATGACCAACACGACAATCTTAACTCGGTAATTAATGTCCCATGTTAATTACCATGATTGCGAATATCTTTTGTTTTATGTAAACCAATATCTTTTAGAGCTCTACGGTTAAAGACCAAGAGTCTCTTCCTTAAATTCGACGGTAGGCCGTTTCGGGCTCGTCGGACCTGCACAGTCGGTTCTGCACTAAAATCGGTCGACCGGTGTTTTGGTTCGGTCGACCAGTTCTAGTGTATTTTGGGCGAATCCCTCGCACTGGTCGAACGATGCCCTTTGGTTCGGTCGACCGGTTCTAGTGTATTTTCGGTCGAATGGGACCCCTTTGCCGGTCGACCGAAAGTACTGTTGTATGTCGGTTGGGGCGTTGACCCTCTAAACGGTTGACCGCCTGTTTGACTCGTTCGACCGACGTTTAAGTTAACTTAATGGCTGGTCGACCGGAAGTGTGGTTTCGGTCGACTGTGAAGTGCGGAATCCGGGTGAGTTCTACTGGTTGTTTTCGGTCGACCGATAGGGTTCGGTTGTTCGACCATTTTACTGTTGTTTGCGAAAATGGATTTCTACTGGTGCTTTGCGGTCGACCGGGGCCCCCTTTGTCGGTCGACCGTTTGGCGGGTTTTTCGGTTGGGCCAGTTCTCTGGGTGAGGATCGGTCGACCGGAAGCCAGTTTTCGTTCGACCGTTTTGCATTGTTTTTTTGTGTGTGTGTTGCTATTGATTGGCTAGAAGGCGACGGGTCTGCCGGCCTTTTTTGGGGCGACGGAGGACATGCCGGCCCTATAGCGATTAGTAGTAACACGTGGAGGTGGATTTTGATAATTGTCGCCGAGGCTCCGGCAGTTGAGACAAAACCGTGGCTCTGGCGAATGATGCAAAACCGTGGCTCCGGTAACACTGAGGCAATGAGGGGGTTGTTTGGCCGTGATTTGGACCGGCGGTGCCTTGTGTGCACGAGTGTTGGTGGGTTGGGGTGAGAGGACCCTTGAGACCCGTGTTGTTGGGCTATGGCCGGGAGAGAGGTCCCGGGAACTTAACGGGTGTATCGGTTGTGGTGTTTACGGTTCTTTGCATATTTCATTCTGTCCATATATGTGTTAGGGTTTGGCATACTGGGTTTCCTCCTGGAAACTTTTTTTATTTTTTGTTCAATTTTGACCCAAATTCTAATATTTTTACTTTTTACTACTCCTTCCCCAACCCCTCACCACACCTCCACCATCGCGATCTCCACCGGTCCACTCCTCATCGCACCGCCACCGCTCGCGATCTCCACCAAGGCCGGTAGACCGGCGGATCTCTAGGACAGTCTACCACCCCTACTACTTTAGATGTTGAAGTAAATGTTTGTTCATTTGTTAGAAGAAAGACTAATATTACTTAGTTACATGTTTGTTCATTTTTTTACTGATTTTAATTAAGTTATTTTACAAATAGATAAATTTTGTTGAATTGTTCATAGTTTAGGTACTTGGTTATTACTTATTATGTTAAAAAAAAGGCAAAATAGGTTCAATCGGTCGGACCGTCGGTTGGACCGCCGCTACGGAGTCGGTTCGGTTCAACCCTCGGTTCACAAAATGCTGATGTCATGCTGACGTCATCATCGGTTGGACCAGGTTGAACCATCGGTTCGACCACTTTGAACCAAACCGAGCTGTTTTCGGTTCAATCTTCGGTTCGGTTTTTAAAACATTGGGTTCAACACACAACGCATGCTTGTCCTTTCCTCAAGTCTCACTCGCTCCTTCCGCCCCACATGAGAATTCCACTACTCGATCTTCGTTTACGGCCCGAGATCTCCCCGACCACAATCCAAGTCCCTGAATACCCTCGCGTCCTTTAGCTCAATCTCTTAATCCAAGAGGCGACTCCCTCAACCTGAGTCAAATACAACCTTTGTTGAATGAAGAAACTCTAATTTGACCACTTGAGAATATTGGCAATAAGGGTTTCAAGTGTGTGAGTATAAGTGAAAGGAAGTGACTGATTGGATCAAGGATTGTCACAAGTAAGCAACAAAGTATTAGGCTCAAAGAATTATTTTGACAGCTCATGTAAGTACATTTATTTATTGGATAAAGGCGAATCTAGTAATTGGGGGGAAAGTTTAAGCAAGATTAGAAAACCAAATTGTAAAAGAAAAATTGACTTTTTATGCTTAAAGTGACTAATATAAAAAAACTCACATTTTGACATCTTTTGAAAATATGTTTATGTTTCAACTTCTCCCCAAAATACTCCTGCCTAAATCGTGGGGGAAATTGTGGGATCATTCCTCTCTCTCTTTCCAAAGAAGCAAATCATTATCTCTCTCTTTCTTTTGACAATTGCAAACTTCTCTCACGCATCCGCTGTCTCTTCTCTCTCTCTCTCTCTCTCTCTCTCTCTCGTTTGCACATCCCTTCTCTCTCGCACTCGACCCGTCATTCGAGTTCAGCGGCGTAACCTGCAGAACAATTCCTACATTGAAGTCGAATTGCCTTACCACCGCAATTTGCTGGGATTCATAATGTTTTTCATTTTTTTATGTTAAGAAAGTATGTTCATGATCCTTCTCATATCATATAGTTTGAGATTCCTGAAATCAAAGAAGATATCATTTGAAGAGAGGCCAACCGAGATTTTGGATTGGAAAGAACATCAACTTCGTAGGAGAAGTATTCCAATGGTTAAAGTTCGCTGGCAACATCACGGAGTCGATGAAGCTACATGGGAACTTGAGGAGGAAATTAGAAAGCACTATCCGTTCTTGTTCAGTAAGTCAGATTAGTAAATTTCGAGGACGAAATTTTTGTTAAGGGGGATAGGTTGTAACATCTTTGCCTAACATAGAATAATAAAATAGATAACTTTAATCAAAACATAAGTAGTTGTGGGCTTAAGTGTAATAAAGGGTTGTTTTGGATCAAATGGAAGTAATGAGAGCTTTAGGGGCTAGAATGCAATTTACCCACGACTTTAACCCAACCCAGCAGCTGATTGGATGAAGGGTTTTGTTTTGGGTTTTTCTGAAGAAAGGGGAAAAGAGAAGAGGGAGGAGAACGGAGAGGCTGAGAAGAGGATTTTGCTTTGGTTTAGTTGTCGCCGTCGTCTTCATCCTTCTTCGGCTGCTTCTCGTCTTCTTCTATTGTTGGTTTTTCGGCTAAGGTATGCAAGGGTTCTAGTGTGTAGGAATCAAATCCACGTCTTTATTTAGGTTAGAACTTCTTTGATTTGGTCAGGCAAACCTTAGCTAATAGATTTGTTCATCTAAGTAGTAGATTGAAGTTGAGAAAATGTGGGTTTGTTCTCATGCAAGTATGTTGTTGGGGGTTAACCAGATGATGTGAAATTAGTTTAGATCTTTCACTTTGGAGAATGGCTGGTTAAGGTGTGTAGATTGATTTCCTAGTTGTTGTCACTCTTACCCAACTAATTGTTATAATTAGTGTAGTAAATATATATCTCACTTTCTATGACTAGATGAAACCAAAAAAATAGAGATAGGTGATTTTGGTTAACTGAATTGTGCAGCAACTCTATCTTGCTTTAGTGTTGAATAGTATTTAGTTTCATGCATAGAAACAAGAATTTAATTGAGAAATGATGCTTATACTTTTGTTTCAATTACTGCATATGTTCATATTTGTGTTGTAAAATATGATTTCAGATCTGAATTGAATGGTAGAAATGCTTAGACTTATATCATTATTTATGTAAATGGATTAATCGAGTTTTTTGTTAATACCTTATTGCACATATGAGTGGATAAGTCTTGTAAATTTCAGATTGTTGTTGTTTACTTCTGTAAGCAAAAAATAAAATTAATCAAGTTTTCTATATTAAAGTGTAAGAATTTTGTGGAGTGAGTTGGAATAGTAAAATAAGGAAGTGATAACTAAATGGTCTGTCACTACTGGCTCTTCGGAGCATACTGACTCTTCAGAGTATACTGACTCTTATGAGCATAGGCCGACGGGGCAACTGGATCCATAGTGGATCGTGTGGCAACGATAAGACCACGAGACTCAGATCTGATGTCGACTGACTGATACAGGTAGTGTATGAGGGCCTCACAAGAGTCTAATGTTAGATAAATTAGGAAATTGAAATAATCAGTGTGAGGTTGGCTTATGCGTTGACCGAAGACTGCAATGTGCCTGCGGTGGGTGGTTCGAGTAAATATTAATTGATTTTCTGGATTAATCTGAACTAAACTAAATTCGAATTGTAGTGGATCAAAACTGATGATTTAAAATAGAGACGATTGAAATAATTATGTTATGCATTAGTAATGCATGTAGTTGGTAAGGTACGGATTTGATGACATTTTCTTGTTGCTCTATTTTTCCTGAAATTGAATTCTGTGAATTATATTTTTCATTTCAATCCATATTATTGTGTTGTTTTAATGGATTATTTGGAATTAATTGAACAAATCTCTGTAGCCTAACCTAAATAACTAGGTGGTATTGCTTGCATGCTGGATCTTTAATATTAAAGACTGGGACAAATTTTTCTGTCTTTCTTGCAGATCTTGAAGCAGAATAGGTTGGTTCTAGCTAGAATTAAGTGGACAATATTGACTCACTGTACACGTGGAACCGTTTTTTTGGCTGTATTTTTGTTGATAGAGTTTTTGGGTTCTATCATGTCAGTAGTTTTTGTAACTGAATCACATGTAAATTTGTAAAATATTCCGCAACATTTTGTATTGTCTCACCTTTATATATGTACTTATATATTGCTGACTGGTAAAGTCTTGAATTTCGTTTTAAAAATAAAAGAATTTGTTTGATTGCTTCCGTATTTTTACGTCAGAATTCAGGATGTTACAATTTGGTTATAAAAATGTAGTTGATTTAGTTCATTTATTGGTATTCATCTGAGTTTTGTCGTCTAGGTTGGAAGTGGAACCGTTTTCTTGTGTTTTCCAACGAGGCTTGATAGGTTCGATTGTAGTTCGATAGGTACTCGATATTTGTAATCGATGAAAATCAAACTGTTTTTCCTTTCACCTCGATTGGTTCGATAGTTGTGCTCGATTGTTTTTCCTTTGAGTTCGATAGGTTCAATATTAGTTTGATTCATTTTGCATGAGAGCTCGATATGATCAGTTTTACTATGAAGAACCACCAACTCGATGAGCTCAATAGGAGCTCGATTCCATTTTCCTTTAAATTTTCCCCATGGTTTTTAACTGGTTGTTGTTTTTTATTGTTTTGTTTTTTCCAGATGTCGAAGTTAATAGTTCCAACCAAGGATCATTTCCCCGACTGTGTGACATACAGGGGCAGTAAGCCTATGAATGACATAAAAGAGAAGTTCTAGGAGTACGAGTTGCTGGAAAGGGCAAAGGAATCCCCGTTCAGACAATTTTTCGAGGCGGGCGAATTACAGCTCTTTGGTGTTCTTGCCCATCAGTTACTGTTGTATAAGATCCACAGTAGTAGAGATGACGAAGTTCATTTCTGTTTGGGCTCTAAGACCTGCAGATTCAGTAAATATGAGTTTGCACTGATCACCGGTTTGAACTTCACTAATGTACTGTTACAGGCTGAGTTGCAGGAGCACTATACCAGTGATCACCTAATAAGGGATTATTTCAATGGACAACCCAAAATTCATATATTGACCACACCTCTTTACCATACTTCTTCACTACTTATTGATATCATATCACATCGCATTCATGATGTATATTCTTTATTTTACCCCAATTTTGTGCTACTCGAGTGTTTGTTTGTGGTGTTTCAGGTGTTAGGTACTAAAGATAATAACAGTTACATATAATAACAGAAGATACATATTTACTGAAATAAATAACAAAATTATAATAACAATAAATATATGGTATACCTGATCCTCCCCTCATGTTTACAGACGAAGAACCAGAAGATCGACCACGACCTTTGCTTCCACTACCGGAAGATCGACAACGACCTCTGCTCCCACTACCTGAAGATCGACCACGACCTCGCTCAGCATACTCAAACGCACTAGGGTCCCGTCGTGCCGACTTTCCCATTGGTCGACCTCGTAGCTTTGTTTTTTCTGCAGGCTTTCTCAAATTCGAATGTTCGGGGTGTAGCTGCTCGAATAAAACCCAAGAGGCAGATCGAATTATGGTAGGGTCACTTCCTGCAATCTCATCAACCAGGATGCGAAAATGTTCGGTGTCTTGAGCTTCCTGAGACACAAACTTTGAGTTCCCGGCTCCTTCCCCAATGACAAGTGTCCTCCAGAATGGATGAATCTGCTCTAAGTAAATTCCGTTGTCTGATCCAAGACATCCGCGGATGGTACATGCGCAAGGTATCCCATGAGAAGTCAGAAAAGCGCACTCACAATGATATTCAACTTCATCATCTAACTGTTGCATTATCTTCACCTCCTCACTCAGCAATTGCAAGCAGTGATGCGAAACTCGACCATTTATGTGACGATATAGAGGATGTCCGAAATTAATCAAATTTCGCCGTCTTGAGTCTTCAAGAAAGTTTCGAATATTCGTCAGCTGCATTTCAATAGCCGCGTTGACGCGCTCGAAATCCACTCTTTTAGAGCCGAATGAGCACTTTCGACCCTACAATTCGTGGTGTTCCCAAAATGAAGGACTTTGTTCGTCCAATTCAGCACAAACCTTTCTTTATGCACCAACCATGTGGTGTCCAGATACTCCGTGATAGCCGGCCACGATCTATACAAATCTTTCAGATCATACAAAACTCTATCATACTCGGCTTCTGAAGTAGACAGCATGATTTTCCTCCATCTTCCACGCCTCAAAGTCTCTGCCATCTACTTATTCTTGCCGAATACGTGGTATGCGTAGTTGAATACGTCTTTGTTGATGTGCCATGTGCAGAGTAAATGAGCAGAGTCAGGAAAAACCTCTCTCACCGGTCGCATAAGGCATAACTCCCTGTCTGTTATTATTGCAGTCGGGCTGACAGTCCCCAAAAACAGATCTCGCAACTTCTCCATCACCCACAGGTAACTGGAGTAAGATTCATCCATCAAAATCGCATATCCGATAAGGGAATTCATGTTTGCTGGTGTGACCCTAATCATTTCGAACAAAGACATCTTATACTTGTTCGTCTTGTAAGTTTAATCTATGCAGATAACAAAAGGATATGTCCGCAACAACTGGACTGACGTCGGATGTGCCAAAAAAACGTGAGTGACGACATTAGTTTCTGGATCCACCATAATCCAATGTAAGTACTCACACTGCACTGCTTGATAGAGAAACTGCTGGATGGGATTCTGGTCTTGAGATTTTGTCGTCCTCATGTAATCTCTGAAATTATAAATATGTCTTTGATTTGGATTGTCCTCCGGGAATTTTTCTTTTACCGCCTTCAAGATGTTCCGTGGTTTTGCTTGCGCCTCAGTCATATCACGAACAATCTTCTTCGCCCCAGCACTTAGACCACTAATTTGACGATGACCCTCTGGATAAACTGTCAGTCTGTGGTTGTGATGTCCGTGACCACTATTAAAAACCACAACCCATCCATCACGATCCCGTCGCTCCACCACTTTTATTAAGAAACGGCAACCGCAACCCTTTCTTTCGGTGTTTCTTCGAATTGCAGTATCAATATCCTGAGACTCCATTTGATTTCGCCGTTCGCATCTCAAATAACAATCCTTCCGACTATCTGATCTTGTTTTATACGACGACACGACCAAAAAAACTCAGCTCCGATAGCTACTTGTTTGGCCCATTTACTTGCTTCATCGATTGTTGCAAAGATTTGTGTAGTTTGAAATAACTCACTGTAATCCACTCCATCACCACCGAAATCTTCCAACGGAACCTACAAAAATAAAATTGAAATTAAAAAAATCAAAAAAAATCCAGGCGTCTGGATAAGCCGCCTGCCCCATGGGTGGGGCGTCTGTGTTAAACGCCCTCCCCAAGGGTGAGGCGTCTACGTAGGACGCCTTGCCCAAAGGGAGGGCGTCTATGCAAGACGCCTTTCCCAAAGGGAGGGCGTCTACGCAAGATGCCTCACCCTTGCGGTTGGCGTTTGCGTTAGACGCCTCCTCCAAGGTGAGGGCGTCCTACGCAGATGCCCTGGCCTTGGGGGACACGTCTAATGCAGACGCCCTGTGCAAATTGTGCCCCGCGCCTGACTTACCTCTCCGGATGCATCACCCTCGCCAGACATTTTCGTGGTGTTTTTACTGATAAATTGTGAATAGACAATACCGTAGGGCTAATTTATAGACACGGGACGATATGGGTATTAAATATATTGTTAAGGGCAATTTGGTAATTTCAAGGGGCGATTTAAGTAATTTTGGGGCGACGTTTAGTAGTTCCCAAAGAAGAGAAAAGACTGCAATGCAAGAAGAAATTACTCAAATGAAGCAAAGTGGACATGTTTGTCAGGCACAATGACCCATCTCCAAATCAGGAAGGACCCGGATGAAATCCAGAGGGACCTGAATGCACGAAAAATATTTTGGGCGCAAAAATCCTTTAAAACCATGATCTTGAGGAGTATTTAGGCAATTAAAAATAAACAATCTCAAACCAGCATACCAGGAGTGTACCACACGTGCAAAATACATCATTTAAGCTTCTAGGAAAAATCAAGGCGGATCAGAGCCAAAACATCCACCATTGGCAGATCAATTTGGTCCAAATCTCCCCAAATGTTAAATGCAGCTCAGACTTGCTTAATTGGTTGCACTAGAACTTAGAGAAATTAATTTCTGTCGTTGGATTGCTCCCTGAATCATCTACACCACACTTTCTTCTATAAATAGCATGGTTTCATCTTCCTTTCCTCTTTTCTTAATCTAAAGGTAAATTTGGATTCCTCTCTTCTTTAACTTTCTTTCCATCCAAGTATTTTTGTGTGTATGTTGGTTGATTTTCTACTTTTCTTTTCTTGACATGTTTATTGTAGATTTGTTTCTTTCTATGCTTGTTATTATGATTAGTGAGTAGATCCACCTCATTTAGGGGTGGAGGTGATCTCAACTCTCCTACTATCGACAAAGTGGGTGACACCGATCGGGCTATGAAGAATTGAAATCTAAATCCAAGTAGCATATCCAACTCAATCTTACTAACACATCCAACTCAATCTACTCAATCCAATTCAACTAAATCTAACACAATCAACTACCCAACCCATCACAATGCAACTAACGAATTGAAGTCAATCCAATTAACCAATCCAATAAATTCCATCTAACAATCCACTTCAAACCATCAGAAGAACACCAAACCTTAAAACTCCCCCAAACCCTAAACACGTTTAAATGTAATGGATTTTTAAATTAAAAAAACAGCAAAATCTCCCTTTTATTTTCAATAATGAAAATTCTTTGAAGTCCTATATTGACAAAAAAACACCAACTTTTCAACATCCATAACATTTCACATTCATCGTCACCAATCTATCTTTAATAAAGACCTACTTGTTCAATTCATTGCAACACAAACTCACAAAGAAATTCAAGATCTTTAAGAGTACTATTTATCAATCTAATTAATCATACAAGAACTAACAAATCTAAAGTTGTTTTCAATCTCAATCTAAATAATTTTTCCAACTTACTCTCCACGACCTCTCATTTTCTGTTGATTCCACCCACCTCATCTTAAATCTCGTATCTAATAATCAAATAAATCCATCTCACTACCCACGTCTCACACTTTTTGTAACATCCCCGAAACAGCGGAAAATTTAAACTTTCAAATAAATGATAATCAAAGGATAAACATCAGCACAGGGGACGCTACTCGAAAATATAAATATAATATATATGGTGCTGCACCGTATACAGGAGTTGTCAAAAGAATGGCTACATCAAAATACAATATACAGATATACAAGTAGTCATAATAACCTCAAAACCGACACGAGGACCCGACTCCAAGATGCACTCGTCCTCAGTCACCACCCAAGCAGCTCCCGAAGAGGGAACCTTAAAGCAACAACAATGTCGTGAGTCTCCCGAAGGAAACCCCGTATGCCAAACCCACCTACATGCAATGCAATCATGACCTATCATACTAGTATTATGCCAACCATAAATCATAACTGGTCATTCCCCAAACGGGTCATAAGGTCATAATAATCATTTCCCCAACCGGGGTTCATTAGTCATAAGTCTAGTTTTGGACATCCGTAGATACCCACCGCAGGCACATGCGGTCATACAGAAAATACGTGACACACCCCCACTCGCAGCTACACTAGTCATATGGGTTCGGTGAGGGTCGCACGCAATTCCGAGTCATCATCAGATCTGATCAGTGGTCGAAGACCACAATCCGCCAGAGCCGTCGCTCTGGTCGGTCATACTCGTCAGCCGTGCCACAGCTGGACGATCATACTTGCCGGAACAGCATCGGTCGAGCACATCCGCCGGAACATCATCGGTCGGTCATCTCCGTCGCCACACAGGCTAAGGCACAGAACTCTGCTGCACAAGGGCTAGCAGTCATCTCTGTCGCCACACAGGCTAAGGTCATCTCCTTCGCCACAAAGGTTAAGGTCATCTCTGTCGCCACACAGGCCAACAGTCATCTCTGTCGCCACACAGGCCGACAGTCATCTCTGTCGCCACACAGCTCTGTCGCCACACAGGCCGACAGTCATCTCTGTCGCCACACAGGCCGACAGTCATCTCTGTCGCCATACAGGCCTACAGTCATAACAGTCATCACATATAGATCATGCAAAGGGGAATATGGTCCCACAGGTCTACTACCTAGGTCTCAATGCACATGTCATATCATGGGAACATAAGCAATAAATGCAATCCACGCACCAACGCGCTTATAAACAACCAATGCAAAGACTGGGCTCCAACGGTCGACCGGAAAAGGTCATACGGTCGACCGGTTGGTCGTTAAAACCGGTACTTGGTTCGAACCACAATCCAACGGTCGAACCAAGGAAATCATCGAAACGGTCGAACAAAGGTCTCTGGGCGGTCGACCGTTTAGAAGGTCTACGCCACAAATAAATAATAAATAAAACATCCCCAACGGTCGAACGACAATGGGCTTCCGGTCGACCGAAAAACATCAGGGACTTCAACATTCTACAAGGTCATTACCGGTCGACCGAAATATGAATCGGTCGAACCATACATAAGTTGTCTTAAATCATCGGTCGAACGGGATCTCAGGGCGGTCGACCGTTTAGAAGTCTACACCCCCAACCGACTTAAAACAGTACATCCGGTCGAACTTGGTCAAAAAGGTGGTCGACCGTTTAGAAGGTCAATGCCCCCAACCGACATACAACAGTGCATTCAGTCGACCGACAAAGGGGACCCGGTCGACCGAAAACACTCAGGGTCTTCATCTTCTCGCTCACACGAACAATCGGTCGACCACCCATGGGGTATCGTTCGACCGATTCGAGCGAGAACGCCCGAATTACACTACAACCAGTCGACCGAATTGAGCACCGGTCGACCGAAACAGAGCAGAAGTTCTGCCACTCTATTCCGACGAGCCATTCGGCCTACCGTCGAACACTCAAACACCCACACAACCTTGGTGAGCGTAAAAGCAAGGCTTGGCATACCTTGGAAGCTTGAAGAAGCTTCCGAAGAGCAACGACGATCCTCCCACGCAAAAGGGCGTATCTCCGGCGAACTCCTCACACGAACGCGGATCTCCACGCCTTCCTTGATCTCCGGCGACCTCGACTTGCCGGCGCACCCGCAGCTCCTCCTTCTTCCACCGACGGTCTACAAGGGAGGGAGAGAAAGTGTTGAGGGAGAGAGTGAGATGAAAAAGATAGGAAAGGAAAATGAGGAGAAAATGGGTTGGTTTGGTTTATATACTCTCACTAATCAGGGTTTAAGGTTCTTAAACTTAATTAACCTAAATCAAGGGATTAGGTTCTCACACTTTTATTTCCTAAACCAATTAAATAAAAACTTATAACATTTTCTAATCAAACCATATTCAAATTTATTACATTCAAATTTATGACAATGAAATATATTTACTAATCATAATCAAAATCACACAATGAATCATACAAAATCAAATTTGTTAACAAAATCTAAGTAATAAATTAACAAAATATAATTAACAAAATCTACAAAATCACATTCTAATCTTATTACTCTAATTAACTAAAAAACTAATTAACAGATTTTAAATAACAAACTAAAAGAGGTGGAGGTGGGTGGTGGTGGACGTGGGTGTGGTGGGTGGACGTGGTGGAGGGGTCTGGAAACCCTCATTGGCAGCAAGGACGCGGCGAGGTGAGGCAGGGACGTTGAGGGAGGCAGCAAAGCAAGGCGGAGTCACGTAGGGTTGGCAATGAGGCGGCAATGTCGCGCAGGGGAGGCAGGGTCATGAGGAGGAGGCGATGTCGCGTGGGAGGCGGCGGCGATAAGGCAACAACGCTCAGGCGGATTAAGGCTTGGAATTTTTGGGAGAATGAAAATGAAAATGAAGGGGAAGCCCGATTCGGGCTCCTGATAAAAAGAATCACCGACAAAAGTTATCTGCATATCCGTCGGTTCATCTAAACGTATTAAGTTCGTATCAGTCGGTTTTCGAAATAATCTCTGACGAACAATATCCGTCGGTGCAGCTTAGAACAACACACACCAAGGGACAAAATCCATCGGTTTATGGTAACACAACCGTCAGTGATTGTTTTCCCGCGAACAAATTCATTTTACCGTGGACTTTTTTATCTGAAAATTATACTAACGGTACGTGTCCGTCGGTGTAACTTCCTGGTTGTGAGAATAATGTGAAAATATTAACCGACATAATTATTCTGTCGGTGTTAGTGAGAGTATCCATCGGTGTAGTTGTAGACCGACGAAAAACACTATCTATCGGTCAACAGTTAACCGACGAATGTGGCACCGATGGATATGAATCCGTCAGTGAAGCTTATTTTCCTAGTAGTGTCATAGTGGTGTCCCTTGAATGTTTTGGGGTCATTTGGCACCATTGTTTTCTTGTTTAACAGGCTGCTTTATAAGTGTGGTTCCATTCCTTGCCTCTTTTATATGGAAAAAAGACTAACTTGCATTCGTTTTTGGAGAATGATTTTAATTTGTTTAATCCTAAGTCTTCGTCATGTATCTTTGTTGCTATAGCTTTAAACATAAAATATATCGTTGTTTTCACTATCCTACTAGTAATATTTTCATGTCTCGTCAGGTTGTTTTTTATGAAAATAATTTTCGTCTTCTAAAACCCAGTTTTATCCAACCTTGAGTTCTTGATAACTCGTTATTTATGTTTTTGAAATTTTTTATTGCCCTGTTCGTATTTATACAAATAGTAGCACTTTACATCAAACATCATTTCTACTTGCCCGTTAGCTCCATCTGATGTTGAAGGGGTAGGTAGAGTGAATGGAAGACATTCCAAGGTTGTTTCTAGGAACAGTTCTGGTTCCCAGCCGTCTGATTCATGTGAAGGTATGTAGAGAGATAATTCTTTTGGATAATATCTATTAATGAGATTTTGAATCACTTTTAAAATATAAAAGTAGTAAAATAATTGATAATTTTGTTTGTACCTTTTTCATAAAAAATATTTTGAGAGTTTTTACAATTTTGTGTTTTTCTTATAATCACTTGTCACCATAAATTGGATGATTCTATTAATCATAGCCTTGCATTTGCGTAAGCAATATGAAAATTCTGGACCAGCCACGAGTTACTACTTTTATCAACTTTCATTCCTCTTATATAATGAATCAAAAGAAAATAATAAACGCATTAAATGCTATAGTATAATCCCATCAAAGAAAATGACTCGAACCCCTCTGAAATATGTAACATATACTTTTCAGTATTTCCATTTATACAGAGCATGTGTTGTAATTATTGTAGTGGTGACGTGTATATATATTATAATATTCAAGATATCAACATCACCGTTTTTATCTTTTAATTTGGTTCCTTTTCTTCTCCTCCAAGGTTTATCCAAGTCAATCTCTAGACTTCCAACGCATAATTAAACATCATCGTCTTAATCCTTTAGCATTTGTTTGTGCAGTTGCTAAAAAACAAATCAAATTGCTTGCTAATTCCACCATCTTATTTCCATCAACAATGAGATTGACTCATCCAAACAAAATATCAAATTCGACTTTAGGCCTTACTAATTTTGATTATTAATCAACCGGATCTTAAGTACTTAACTTAATCAATCAAATTGGACAAACATGATTGCATGCATGCATTGCGTATATATCAACTACATTGCGCAATTCATCTTATTAGGTTGATAAAACAATTATCAAAAGAAAAAAACATTAAGACAAACACTCAATATTGTAATATAGTTTTGAATCAAGACTTGTAATTTTCCATTTATTGAGTTCATATGATTAAATATATTCTTGAGCCACTACAAGAAAAATAGGTTGCACCAACAAATACAGCTCCGTCGGTGACACATCTGTCGGTAAAGGAAGCTATACCCCGACAATTATCTTTTTTGTTGGTCTAGTCTTACATCGACAAATAGTCTCGCTAGCGTCAACGGTAAAGAGCCATCAGAAAATGTTTTCGTAGTATTCATTTGATCTGAAACATACATTGACGGATAACGAGGTTTGTCTCCGTCGGTGAAGATTTTGAATCCGCAAAAAAATCATCACGGACAATTGTGTTAACCTTCAACGACGAATATATTCGTCGGTGCATTTTTTAAGTTACCGACGATGCGACAGATAGCATCCATCGGTGAAGATTTCAAAAAATATCTGTTAAATGAACTGAATGCGTTAAGATACACCAACGACTAGGTAATGAATCTCTGACAGAAGTTATCCGTCGGTGTACATTTAAGATGACACAATCCATGGTAAAATATTTTTTTTGTGGAAAACAGTAACTGACAGATAGTATCCGTCGGTGAAGATTTCGAAAAATGTCTGTTAAGTGAACTAAATGCGTTAAGATACACTGACTACTCGGTAATGAATCTCCGACGGAAGTTATCCATCGGTGTACGTTTCAGATGACATAATCTGCGGCAAAATGAATTTTTTTCACAGAAAAATGATCACTGACGGTTGTGTTAACCTTCATCGACGAATATATTTGTCAGTGTCTTTTTTTAAGTCATCCGTCAGTGAATATTTCAAAAAGTTTCCGTTATGAACTTAATACGATTAGATACACTGACACATAGGTCATGAAGCATCGACGGATATATTCCGTCGGTGTAGTGTTTTATCAGTAGTACATTCAGTCTTCCCCTTCACTTTCCTCTAATGTCTCCCAACCCCTCGCCATCGCTCCCTTAATCGCCGTCAGTCAGCCTCATCGTGCCTTCTGGCGACACCACCGGCACCTTGCTACGCCACACCACTTTACATTGTAAGCTTCTCCTTGACAACCCTCCCTTCCCAACAACCCCGACCCCTCCCTCTCTCTCCGCACAGCCACAACCCCAACCCCAGCAAACCGACCCCGACCCCTCCCCGACCCCGACCCCAAACCCGAAGCCCAGTTGTGATCCCAACCCCCGACCGCGATCTCAGCCCCAAACCCAACCCCCAACCCCAACCGTGATCCCAGTCCCAAACCCGAACCCCAATCGCATTCCTTCGATATGTCGGTAGATCCGTCGGAGTAGATATACATCAACGCATTTAACACCGACATGAGGGTATCTTTCGGTGTTACTTGACACCAACGGATAAGTACCATCGATGAAACCTTGTATTGTTGTAGTGAGCACTATGATTATGTCCTAGTCCAATTCGAACATCTATCATTATGGATGCAAACGGATATGTCAAATTGGATATCCCAGTTCGAATAATAAGTAAGAATACCAAATCCGAATTTGAATATGATTTTTTTATAGATTACCAATTTCATATCTCAATTTGAAAAAAAACCGAATTCGGATTTAGATAATATTGAAATTCTTATAACACATTCTTTATATATATCTTTTGTTTTATCATCTTGATTATTTTGAAAAGAGGTCATAAAAACTATATTCTAATTTGTTTTTACATTCTATTATGTTTATATTTATAAGGGAATATCCTAGTTTTTTATTAACTCGTGATAGAACTTTTATTTACCACATATATTGGATGCAATAATTGGTGTTTTCGGATATTCGGATATTGTTTGACCTATATCCGATTGAATTCGTATAAGAATTTGAAATCGGTAAAGTATTAAAAACCAATTTCAATTCCAAATTGTATTCCGTAATAGCTTTTTTACCAAATACAAACCAAATTTTAATTTTCGAATTCAGATACTTGGATACTCGATTACCATTTCCATCCCTATCTGCCACCCTAAGGCCATGCTTCGTTTGCCGTAATCAAGGGTGTAACTTAATCCGATTACATTCCCTTGCTTGGTTGAGAAAATTGATGATTGTAATTACTGCATAATCCAATTACGGAGATAATCTAATTACACTACTTTCAAGGTAATTGGATTACCTCATTGGGGTTGTAATCCACTTTCATTACAATGTAATCAAGTCATTTCAACTTAAACATTATCACATAGTCAAAATTCAATCTCGATATTGTCAGAAATATGCGAGAGCTTCGACAACCTTTTCGGACATTTATCGAATTTATTAAATTATAAATTTACATTTTGAATTACATTGTAGTTCACATTTTGAAATGATTGGAATACAATTTATGGTAATGTAATCTAATTACGTAGAATTGGATTCCATGCAATCTAATTATGGCGAACCAAGCAAGGCCGAATGGACAACCATAATTTCCATCTCTGAATTGTTAGAACATTTCTAGGCTTTGCCAGTTGGACGACGGGCTGCATATCAGATGACTGAATCTCTTGGACTGGTTGATGGATTTCATACCTAACGGTCTTACTTTCTTTAGTCTTGGAGCCATATTTTATCGTCCAAGGTCGGACAACCAAACGAATTGTGGATAATCGATTTCCTTGTTCTCCTAGAACACAACAAATTTTTCCATGTTGACAAATATAGTCCTTGGGGTTCCAACGAGGTAAAGACAAAATCAGTACTTTGAACAACTAAAACCTCCCCCAACGATTGGTTGAGAGTAAGATAGACCCGACAGAAACCTTTATTGGACCTTGAGATCAGACGATCGTCCAGTTAACGGTCAACCAAATTCTTTACAGTCAGTGTTTTGAGGCTAATTGAATGGTGAAATTTTAATGACCTATTGCGGTTCAGACAACCGATCTTGACAGTTTTGTCTTGCCGAGAATTTGATTCTTTGACCAATCTTTTCCCAAATTCTCACCTACTACTCAAACGGCTAGTAGTGCTTGAAAGCTTATGAATATGGATCAAGTCCATTGGTTTACATATATCTAACACTCTATATTGTTCTATCCTTTATATAGAGAAATTCTCCACACTCAATTTCAAGCTAACATTTCCCACACACTCAAGCTTAAACTTCTCCGATTGGGTATCCATTCCAATCATATCCAAGTGCTCAAGTTTAGTGCATTTATAAATCCAACTTTCGTATCCAATAATCACCAAAGGTTGTAAAGTTTTGAGGAAGCTTCCTTCTCGAGTTGTGATAAGCAGATCGAGCAAAGTTATGGTGTTCGCTAAGGTTCGTGTTATAAAGGTTTGGTCTCAATCTGGAATGGAGATTAGATTAGTGGAGGATGCAAGTGGGGCTCAGTGGTCGAAGAGGTTTGTAAGAGATGATTAAGACCCATTCGGGGTGTCGAACGTCTACAAATTCCAGTAACATTTGTGGTTTACTTGTTCCATCGTTTCACTTGTCTTTTAATTGCACATTTAGTGATCATTTAGTTTTTGATCAATGACTTTTCAATCTTTACAATATCCACATCCGTCCATTTTTTTCTTGGTAAACTTGAATTATAAAGACAGACTAGACAAAATAACAAACCCTAACGACTTACAATTAGTCTTATGTCACTCTTTTCTCTATATGTATGGTTGAAAGTTATTCAGAGAAGAAGCCTTTTATTGTCATTGCATTTCAGCCCTTTAGCATAGATTTGACTTTCTATGCTCAAAGTGCCCTAAAATCGAAAAAATGCCCACACTTTGACATCGTTTGAAAAATATGCTTATGTTTTCACTTCTCCCCAGAATATGCCTAAATCGTGATGAGAGAATTCTCTTTGGCTTAACATGGAATAACCTTTTTCTATCTCTCTTTCGGCCGTATCCAGCTCAGATTTTTCAGTTGAGAATGAAGACCAATATCGAGCTGAGATCGCCCCCCACTGAGTCTATCGGACCCCACTGGAATGCACAAGTTGTTTTAGTGTTCTTTTAGGAGAAAATGGTCAACAAAGAGAATGGGTAAGTGAAATTGTAAAAAATTGATGTTGGTGTTACTTTAATGCATTTTCTTTCCATTTCGAACTGATTTGTCAATGTTTTGATGTGTTTTGTTGATTTTTTCAAGTTTTGTTTGAATCTAGCTTTTGTGGGGTATTTGTTCCCGATAGGCTCCATAGAGCTCGTTGAGTGACAATTGCTGATGGTTGAAGACGATGGCAGACAATACTTGATGGTACTCGAGGATACGTGATAGATTTGCTCTATATTTAAAATTGTTTTAGAGTTCGATCAAGTTTGATGGTACTCGACTGTACGCGATAGTTATTGTGGGTCGATGTGTGTGCTCGATAGTTATACTTGGTTATAGTTTGATTGCACTCGATATTTGTTTGATAGACACTCGATGGGTTATGATTAATATTCTAGATTCCACCGTTTTAACATTTTTTGTTTCTTCTCGTATCCGGTTTGACTGTTAACGTATTGGTTGCGTACAATGGTGTTTCAGAAATGGACAGTAGAGATTGGCTTTTCTAGGAAGACAAGAGTAAATGGATCACGATAGAAAATGATGTAACGTACTTGCAACTGCTTGAAATTTTGCACAAGGTATTTGATGTTGATAAGTTGAAGTACAAGCTCACACTGGAGACCCCTTACAAAACATTCTTCTCCACTTGAGTTTTGCTCCAAGACTTACTCTAAGTAAAGAGAATGCCACCAAGAAATGGGTAAATACAAATGAGGATGAATATTTCTATTTATAGTTGTAGAACGAATTAATTATGAGTTCCCAACCATTCGACGAGTGAAATCCTACCCATGAATCAGTAACTAAAATAATAATAAAAGCTTTTATTGTGTCACTTAAGTTATAAAAAATTCCTGAACCCAAGAATTCATAATGACAAGTTCTTCATTCCGCATAATAAAATAACCACTTAGAATAGTGAAACGAACTATATTTGTCGAGAAATTCAAAATGATATGTAAATGATATTCATTATGTTAGAAAAAGATAACCGGGGAAAATCCCCCGGTATGAGACTAAACGCGTACTATAAATGGACATAAAACAACATAATTGTACAATCGACTAAACCATGAATCATTTGGAGTTATTTGGACCGCCAATTGGCTGGCTGGATTGTCCTGATTACGTCTGGTTTTGGGTGACCCATTTTCGGCTTGATTTCATCATGTTTGGTGAACTCGATTTGGTTGTTGATGTTTAGGTCTGGATCTAATTGCCAAAATACCCATGATAGTGTGGAGCTTCTTGATTTGCTCATTGGTCCTTTTGGTTTTCATCCGGATCCTTCTCTCTTGCATCTCAGTCCATAAGTCTTTCAATTTAGTCTTTTTTCTTGCTTTTAGGTCCTTTTTGTGGCCCTTCTTCTCACTTGTTTTATTCATGAAACTTAAACGTAAAACTCGTTACGTAGCATTGCTTAGGTTAAGAATAAAGGATATAAGACACCATTATATGCATGATATGATGTCAATCATATGGAGCGACAAAAAAGTCTACACGATCAACTACGAGGAATATAAAACATGATGTTAGGTCCAGTAACTGACAACGAATCTAAACAATTGAGGCCTATCGTGCTCCTATCGGGCCAATCGAGCACACTAAATAATGTGGTAACTAACAACGAATCTAAACTGTCAAGGTGTGTTGAACTCCTATCGAACATGTCAAGCGAGCTAATCACTCGGGTAAATATTGAGTGCGTATCGAACTCGTCGAGAAAACTAAGCAATCCATAAATAATCAAGTTCATATCGAACTATTATCAAACTCATCGAGAAAACTAAATAATGTCAAAACTCACAACAAAACTAACCTAGCGAGGACTTTCGAACTACTATCGAGCTTATCGAGCAAATTAATGTACTACAACAAATAAAAGCATGAATTGACAACAGTAAAGATGAACTTACGTTTCTTTTTTAAGAAAATATGTGTGCAACCTCAATCTTCTGCGAGACGTTTTTCTAATTGCTCATCCAACTAAGCATCATGGGAACTAGTGTCCACGGTTCACAACATACTGAGTGGCGAGGACGCCCAATACTGTAACGCAAGGGCATAATCGTATATACTATATTTGGCATCTTTTTCTTACCCTCACTTCCTTTTTTCTTGTCATACAATTCTTTCTGCTTAATCATGTCTTTTTGACATGATGTTAACAACTTATGGTAAGATGACTTCCCCCAAGGATAGTTGAAGAAGTAGTCCAAGTACTCGACCATCTTGACCATATCCGTCCATATGAATAGCTTGTCCTCTTGGGCATATAGAACACCTTCAATCAGGAGGCATAATCCCAACTTGAATACGTTGTCAGCATTTGTACAATTTTTAAATGCCACCTCTAACGTCAATATCTTACTTTTAGGTTGTCCATTGAAATAATCTCTTATTACGTGGTCACTGGTACAATGCTCTTTCAACTCAGTGCAAACTCATTTACTGAATCTGCAGGTCTTAGAGCCCAAACAGAAATAAACCTCATCATCTCTACTACTGTGGATCATGTGCACTAGTAACTGATGGGCAAGAACCCCGGAGAACTGTAATTCGACCACCTCGAAATTTTTTCGGAACCGGGATTCTTTTGCCCTTTCTAGCAACTCGTACTCCCAAAACTTCTCTTTTATGTCATTCATAGACTTACTGTCCCTGTATTTCACACGGCCGGGAAAATGATTCTTTGTTTGTTGGAACTATTAAATTCAGCATCTGAAAAAATAAAACCATAAAAAACAACATCTAGTTAAAAAACCTATGTAAAATTTAAAAGGAAAATGTAATTGAGCTCCTATCGAGCTCACAGATCTTCATAGTCAAATTGACCCTATCGAGTTGAAAGGAAAAACTGTCTGATTTCCATCGATCACAGATATCAAGAACCTATATAGTGAACTACAATCGAACCTATCGAGCCTCGTCAGAAACACAGGAAACAGTTCTACTTCCAACTCAGGCGACAAAACTTAGATGAATACCAATAAATGGATGAAATCACTACATTTTCGATAGAAACAATAACATAACCTTATAAAACTATATCAAAACATAAAAATAAACATAAACAAAAAGTACCCTAAAACCGACCTTCGTCGTCGGCTTCAATGTAGTAGTTGTTCGGCAAGGTACGCCGCTGAGCTCGAATGACAGGTCGAGTGGAAGAGAGAAGGGATGTGCAAACAAGAGAGAGGAAGAGAAGACACAACATATGCGTGAGATATATTTGCAACTGTTGAAAGAAAGAGACAAAAGACTGATTTCCTTTGCTTATTTGGAAAGAGAGAAAAAAAGGGAAATGGTCCCAACACGATTTAGGTGGGGTATTTTGGGAAGAAGTGGAAACATAAGCATTTTTTCTAGAGGATGTCAAAGTATGAGTTTTTTTACCGATTTTGGGTCACTTTGAGCTTAGAAAGTGAAAATTTTCTTTTGAATGTTAATGTTCTGTTGTTGTATATTTGATAATTAACTTAACCAAGAAACAATTGAACTGCTATTCGTCGCCGTAAAACTACTTAAATCGCTCGTAAGATTACCATTTTGCCCATCTACCCTTTCTACTAATATAACTCTTCATTTCACTCTTTTAACACAACTTTCTCTTCATATCACTCTTCTATTCACCACATAAAATGTCTCGGAGGCCAGGAAAAGAACCAGCGGAGACCCCTGACTACTCACATCTGGTAAATTACCTTGCTTATTTTAATTAATATTAAAAAAACATTTTTGGGTGAGGTGTCCGCAGGAGCCGCCTGGGTGGAGGCAGCTTAGCCAGACGCCCGAGTCAGGAAAATAATTCCGCCCCCGTTACCTTGCCTAATTCAGGTGCTTCGCCAGACATTTTCGTGGTGTTGGTACTAGGAATGTGAGTAAAACTGAGTCACACACCTTGTTTAAAGACACGGGACGAAATGGGTATTAATTGATTTATTAGTGGCAAAAATATCATTTTTGGGGCGATTTAAGTAGTTTTCCGACGACGAACAGTAGTTCCCAACAACAATGATTATTATAAAAGAAAGTGTAAATTGCAACATCCCCTGACTTTAATCTCTAAAGCAACTGACACCATTGTTCTTTGGAAATAAGACTTTAACTCTCAACCTTTAATTTTGGCATATTGTTCTTTTTCCGAATTTCTTTTCCCAAGTTACTATTACGTTAGAAGATAATTAAAATCCTATCCTTTTTTCTTTATTTTTTTCTTTTGTTTCTTCGAATATAATTCTCCCCCCCCCCCCCCCCCCCCCCCAAAAAACGACTATGTCCTTCCCTTGGTTTATGATAACCATACCAAAAATATCAACGAGCCATGTCTCAAAGATAAACCACCCCCATCTTATAAACAAGAATGAACATAAACTAAAATTTTCAAGTAATAATATTTATTGCTTGATGTCAAGTGCTTATTATTTGAAATAAATTATTTGTGTTCCGCATTGTTTGTGATATGCTTCTATTGATCTTCGCGATATTGCTATGGATGTCGCAAATTGAAGACATAGTAGGGAAGAATGTTATGATTTGGTGATTAGCGTTTGGTGAAACAAAAGAAGAGAAAACTACCATTTAGGGTACCGAAGTTTGAAAAAACGAGCAACTTGAAACAATTACAAAAGCTAGGGGGCAAGTATCTATTTTCTAAGGATAGAAGTTTATAATGTTGGAGGTCAAAGAAACCAAAGTTGAGAAGTCATTAGTTAAAACCAAAAGAGCCTAATATTGAAGTGCCAGGAAAATAGTTAAAACGAAGTGAGAATGATTCTCACAATCTAGATGTCATTGCCATTGTGGCCGGCTTGCCATCATACATTTCCTCAAACCGAATTGGTGGTAGAAATCGTTGTTTTGCTATTAAATGGTTAAAAGAAGCTTTTAATTAAAGGATACTAAGATGGCCACGCGGGTACATCCACTTGTGGGATTTTTTGCATTTTTATTTCCTTTTTTGAAATCCATTTGATTTTTCTGTTTCAGTCAGGTTTTGATTGATTTTTATCTTATTCTATGATTTTGTCATATATGTCTTCTTGTCCACATCAATGATTAATTGGTTTTGTATCAACGAAAATACTCATACATTGCATCCCGAAATTACATACATTGCACAACAAAAATACCCATTTGTCAACACCAAAATACTCAACCACCCCCATTCAACGCTATTACCACCAATCATTATTGCTCATCCATTCATCACTAGTTTGTGATCATACTTGCACCATACCACGAAAATACCAGCAATATGACTCGAGAATACCCTCACCCTAAACCAGAAACCCACTGAACTACAACTCATCATCACCACCACCATATCATCCATCACCGAATACACTGTATTCAATGTCACCAACACCACCATCTTAACACTTACCACCACCCAAACCACCACTTCCACTATTATCTTATCATTCATCACTACTTAACCATAGCTTTAGACCACCACAATGATACAACGACCACCCAAATCACAATTGCAACAATTACTACCATCGCGTCATCCACCACCATCCAACCACCTTGGGTTGCAACACCACAACCAATATCTGTCAAGGTCATTATGTTGACCACCATCAACACCACCACCTAATCACTATGACTCATCCATCCATGAAAAATTACATTATACCATGAAAATACCCACAATATAACTTAGAGATACCACCACTCTAAATCGAAATACCAATCATGACCATTGAACTACAACATGCCACCATTGTCGTCATTCATCATCCATTACCACCTTTTTCCACCACCACCACCACCACCACCTAATCCACCCCATTCTGGCATGCTCACCACTATCTTATCATTTATCAACACTCAACCACCACTTCCGTCCACCACATCGATACAATCATCACCCACATATTTGTTGGAACCACCACATATCATCCACCACCACCACCAAAACAACACCTTCGCCACCACGCCAACACCATCGCATCAAGGTCATCGTCCAACCACCACACTAACACCACTTAATCACTATTGCACATCATTCATTATTTGTTTGTAATCAGAAATACCTACACTATACCACAAAACGACCCACGATAAAACTTGTAAATACTCACTCTCTATACCGCTAATCAGCGGTCGTTTCTGCTTGGGTTGAGTTTTCTCTTCGTCGGGTGGCGTGATTTTGTGTGTTCTGTGGTTTTCGTTGGTGGGGTGTCTGTTTTCTCCAGGGATCGGCGTGCGGTGGTTTCCTCTCCTCTCGCGCCGTGTTCGTCTTCGCCGTCGTGTGCTTCGCCGTTAAAGCTCGCCAAGGTAGGTGCAGGTATGGCCAGCCACCATTTAATTCCAGAACTAAATTTTGCCTCCCTGATTCGTTAATTCGGAGAACCCTTCTACGATCGAATCGTAGCTAAAGGGTGGTACCATTTGTTATATGAGGGCGATGAATCCATGTACCTAGAGCCTCTCGTACATGAGTTCTTTACTAAACTCGAGTGTGACCAGACCGGACCACTCGAGTTTAGTATCACTCTAAGAGGGGTGAAGCACACCGTTACACCCCAATTAATCTCCAACGCGACTGAGATCCCCTTAGTCGATGAGCTCGTGCCTACCCACGACATTAATTTTTATCGATCTATGCTTGGGCGTGGGCAGCCTATATCATCGCATGGGGGAGTACCTAATGCGCACATTTACTCGAATGTGCACATTATAGACAGATGGGTGTGTCGAAATGTGTTGGGCCAAGAGCGGACCTCCACATTTTTCACGCCTAGCTTGCGAATCGTGTATAGTCTGATGGACGGTTCACCACACTTCATTTGTCAAACATTGTTCGACGTTTTGGTGAACGCTAGGCTGAAAGAAATACACTGTTTGCCGACTCTGGTTACCAAATTGTGTGGCATGTTGGACATCCCACGATTTGAGCGCATGCTGAGGCGCCAAGGCACCGACCTCGAGGTAGCGAAGATGACCCCGTCATTTCGCCATTGCCTTCCTGAGGCATGGGTGCCTGACTTTATGGAGGAGGATGTTAGAGCCAGTTCCTCAAGCTTGTCTGTGAGCTCAGGAATGCTCTTTAACAGCGACATTTCTGAGATGGTGGTCGAGCAGCAGAACGTCATCTTAGCCAAGTAAAACTGGAAGATCTATAGGAAGTTGTCGGCTCTTGAGAGAGGTGCCTCTTAAGGCACTTCTGGCCGCCGTCTTTAGTCTGGTACACCCTATCCATGCATTGGCACCATTTTTCCATACATTGAGGATAATGCATGGATTAGGTGTAGGGGGTGTTTTCACGTTTGTACATAGTTTGTGTCTTTTTTGTTTTTTTAGTTTTCTTTTGGTTGTACTGCTAGGGTCATGTTAGTGTGCCGCATTTAACATTGATATATATGTTTGCCATGATCCTTGGGTGACTTGTCTTCTTTTGCTTGCCTAGTGCTTTAAAATTTTCACATTTCTTTCAAAATCTTCATGTGTTTGCGAAAGAAAATGTTTTTGTAGGTTTTGCGTGTGTTTAGTATGTGCAAAACCGTTGAGAGACAAAGTAAAAAGAAAGCTCCCAAAATTGTCTTGAACTTGATGCATTATGATATCTAGTTTACTGGCTTTAGGTCTTATCGAGTCGTTAGGATGCACCTCAGTTTTCCCTCGGGGGGCGTGTAATCATAGGGTTTCAGCACTCAAACATTTAAAGAAGTCCACCCTGAACCTAGTGAGTCAAATAATTCGTGTCTGTTAGTATAAGGAAGTTTGTCGTAGTCAAGGGCTCTTAATCTCTTTTTGTGAAACTTAAGTGTAGGGGTTTTGGTTCCCATGTAGATAAATAAATAAGTTGTGTGCTCTCTTCTCGCACAACTCCTATCACTCGGGAAAGTAGGTCTGTGGGGACTTTGTGCCTGGTGCTTTCGAGTCATCTGACTTGGGATGCACCGACCGAACTCCCGTTACACGGGTAGTAGGGATCGCCCTATGTGGAGATTTGGGGGAAGGTGTACGTGATAGTGTAAGTCCTCATAGGCAATGATGCACGAAACCCGACCCTGGGAGAATCAAACACCAAACAATAAAATGCTCTAATGAAAAGAAAAAAAAAGAAAAAAAGAAGTGTCAAATAAGAACCAAAATGGACTTTACAAATTGTATCACATTCAGAAGTTAAGGTTGTCCAGGTCTTTCACTTAAGTCTTTAACTAACTTTCACGAATAACTCATTAGGCTAGGTGTGTGGACCGATTACATATATAAAGTCGACCCGTAGTATTACCGCGTCCCATGATCAACAATATGAGTCCAACAAGTCGTGTAGTTAGATTGATTAATGCATCTTTGTTCGGATTTTGTGGGTGTATCCGCTGAAAACCCTCAGGAGACAACACTCTTCCTCCTTGGCGACAAGGAGGTTTAACGGTTTGTTGCACGTGCTAAGTGCAACCGTGATTCCTACGAAAATGAGTTAGGATTTCTTGTTTTTTCGTATGCTTTTTCCTTTCTTTGTTTTGCTCGGGACTGGCAAAACTTAGGTGTGGGGGTATTTGATTGACATCATTTCATGTTTATATTTGTATCTTATATCCATTATCTTTCACCTAAATAATGTTATGTTACGATTTTTATGTTTGAATTTCAGAAATAAATAGGTTTGAAGATATGGAGCATAAAAGGATCCAAAAGCTAGGAAAAATGACTGAATTGTGAGGTCTGGGGACTGACATGCAAGGGAGAAGGACCTGAACGTAAGACCGAAGGACCTAAGCGCAAAATAGAAAACTCCACACCATCATGGGTAGTATTTTAGCAATTTGATTCGGGTCGGAGCTCCAACAAGCCAAGTAAATGCATCCAAGACCAGCAAATATATCAAGAAAAACCCAAAACAAAAATGAGCGAGATCCGGATCCTATAGACCGCCAATTGGCGGTCCGGATCTTCCCAGATCCGCTGAGATTTCTGGATCATATGTATTAGTGTTTGTTTAGGCTATTTTTGGTATTTGTTAAGTCCCACATCGAGGGATTGTCCTGGATTGCCTTTTTCTATGGCTATAAATAGAACTCTTCACCTTCTAATGTAATCACTTCATATTTTGAGTGGCTATTCTTCCTACTGAAGTGAGGCCTTGAAGCACACACTAAAGTGGGACGATGATACTTGAATTGTGAGTCATCTTAATAAAAGTTTCTTCATTATGTTGTTTGTTTCATGTTGTTTGTTTTACTTTGCTTAATTTCATTTCATTAGTTTTAGTAGCTTAGTTAATATGATTTCTTTGCTTACTTTAATAATTAGTCTAATGTGTAGTGAGTAGTTTCATCCCCTTTGGGGGGTGGAGTAGATGTTCATATATGCAAATGAGAATGGAATGAATGCTTTATTTACAATGTGTTGATAAACATGAATGTATGCTTGCTTGTTTAGGATAGAATTTATAACTTGATGAGTTTTGCCAAAATGATTAGACACTTCTCACACTTGTTTAAGTTCTGAAATAAAGAACTTGTATATGTAAATGTTAATCAACTAGGTTGGTGAATGGATTGATAGGTTTTGTCATAACATTTAGACACCTCCTATGCATGATAACACCACCTTCATTTGGGCTTAAAGAATGTGTTCAACACCCACCTCTTTGCATGTGTGCACTCACTCCACCCCTTAGGGGTTTTTCCACTTCTGAATTTCAGCACTCTTCTTTCGTTCTTAGTTAAGTTTTAGTTAATCGTTTTTTGCTTTCTTCCGCATTTCGTATTTCGTAGTGTAGTGTAGCGTAGGGTAGGATAATCAAACTCTCTTCAACATTTTCGCCACTTGATTTTGTGCAAACGAGAGGCTGCTCACCTTCCTGAGGACGACCCGTATTTGCCACGTATTCACCGACGCCGTGCACTTGCGGTTTAATATAAAACGTTCAACAATCACTAGTTCTTAATCACAAATAACCACACTAGACCACGAAAATACCCACAAAATAACTTGAAAATGCCAGCACTCTAAAACGAAAACACTCATCATGACCATCGTACTACAACCTATCACCATTGCCACCATCGTCGTCATTCATCATCGGTTACCACCTAATCCACCACTTTCTGCAACCATCACCACTATCTTATCATTCACCACCACATCCACCATCAGTGCCACTAAGACAACCATGACACATGACACCAAGCGACTACCACTGCGACACCACTGTCACCACCGTTAGTCTCAGGAATTGAAGGGATGAGTGATTCTCTCTGACCAGGGAATAAATACGGTTTTCAGACCGGGATATATTTTCCCTTTTTTCCAGTAACGATTTACTTTTTTTGTTTGTCACCCACTAGCATACAACCACCACTTTCCACCGCTGCCTCTACCACCACCTTCCGTTGTTACATATCACCACCTCTTCTCCACCTTTGGCACCATACTGTCACCTCTTTTTTCCACAAAAAAATGAGAGAAAAAAAGAAATGAAAAAAGTGCAAAATAGAAAGAAATATGAGGTGTATTTTTAGTTTTATAAATGATGAAATTCAAAATTTTGAACCCAATTTTTTTCCAAAAAAACTCACACATGTGAGGGATGATGTTCATACAAGTGTTCGAACTTGATTGGTAGTGAGTAGTGAGGCAGGTGTGTTAGAAAGTGAGTGGGAAGATGGGTAGGATAACCATTTTCTTTAATTAAAATACAACAATAAGAAGTGAAATCTACAGTATGATGTAATCTTTTTGTAATTCAATATCTAAAAGTAATTAGTTACATATATACTTCAAAAACCGAAACGCACAAATAAAGGTTCAAGGGAAGAAAATGGGCCACCAGACTCATGATTCCTCCACGAAGATTATTAATGGAGATTGGAAAGTGACATAAAGAAAGGATATGCATGAAACGAGCCGTGAGAAGGAAGAAAAGTCGGGAATATAGAGGGAGCTGGGTGAGGAACACATCGTTATCGTCTGGTGTTGCTTGTCCTGCAAGCTACTATTCGATGTGATGGGAAGATACTGATCGTTTGTCAACTCCATACCGTTGGTTGTTGCTTCTGACTATCCCAACCATAATCCATTGTTACTTTTTCGGATTGGTTTAGATTTGTCTTTCGTTAAACTTTTCCATCGGTGACAAAATATTTTATTAACGACGTTAATTTTTTTAAATATTCATGGGTAAAATTTACAAATTCACTCTAAAACTTAAATTACCTTTCCCTATTTTCTTTCTTATTCTCTCCTTTCTGCTCTTTCTTTTTTTTCTTTTTTCTTTCAAAAACTTAACTTACCATCGGTCAAAGTGGTTCTCAAATCCAATTTTGATTCCAACCCAACTTTGACAACATACCCATGAACACACCTTCCACTCCCCAACACCCTTAACATCAGCAAAGCTTGTAAAACATTAACAAGAAAAACGAAATCCAGCCTCACACCCTCGCCCGACATCGCCATCTCCCTAAAAACCTTGTGAGCCTCCTCAGGCAACCCACACTGCACAAACGTTGTTAACTGAATAGTATTGACGGAAAGAGTTAATAGAGTTGTAAATTTGCATCAATCCAAAAATTTAATGACATTTTAGATGTTAACCGTGTTTTTGAGTTGCTCCTAAATATGTAGTCGTAATTAGATGAGATTTAGCAATTCAAATGTTTCTGAGTGACACAATAGCAAAAAAAAATAACCAATTTATTTTTGTGCACTTTTAAACTTGAAAAATTACTTTGGTATATTTAAACGAAGATGTGTCTCATTCCATGTTTGTGTGCATTAGCTAGTTGCGAATTCTATTCAAATTATGAATTTAAATTATTATGATTTTGAATTAATATATGTTTTTTGTTATTTTTAACAAAAGACTAGAAGACTATCCTAATGGTGGATGGAATAAAAAAAATCACGAAAATGAACAATTAAAATTATTGTAACCTTATTTAAGAGTATAATTCTCAAGAGATACTTTCGAAAGTAAAGTGTTTTTTACGTTATTGGTCTATTTCTTTTTATAATTTTCCATCAACGAGCTTTCTTACGTTGAAACCTTTCAAGAGTTGCATACTTGCATCATTGTTGGTCTTATTAAAAAAACTCATTTTTTAATGTATGCCACGGAACAACGGTTAATCCAATCGTCTCTTATCTAACTGCACAATTTATTTTTACATTGTTCATGCCGTTACAACTACCTAATGGACGTAGACGTGAAATGTGGCCCACCTTCGCTTAAATGCACTAAAGCACTTTCACAAGTTTAGAAGTGCATCAAAGTCGACAAACTCAACTGCATTGTTCGGATATCACTACTAATTAATTTCTCAAATTTCGGATACCAAATTAATTTCGGATACCAAATTAATTTCTCAAATTTAGAAATACGCTAAAATAAAATCAACAAACTCAAGTGTATTTATATTTTGTAAGTGCACCTATACAACTAACCCAATTATTTTGTAAGACATATACTATACACATTTTATCTAAAATGTCCAGTCCTTGCAGAAAAAATAAGAATTGATATGGCATCCTCAAAAGAAAAAGAAAAATAGAAGTTTTATGATTGCATCTTTATATTAGTATGCGGCTTTATTGTAAGGTCGAGATCCAAATCCATAAAGATATATAAACCCTTACAAGGTTTTTGTGGTCTTGTTAGTTTGGTAGAGATCCTAAACCTTAGTGTCCTTTATCATATATATTTTCCCGTAATTTCCGTGAAAAAATAATGGCAATCAGGTAAAACTTAAAAGCAAAACGACTAATATTACGTTCCCATAGCAATTTAGACTTAAGCTTAATTAAATAAAAAATGTAAGAGCAACTATTTTGAAATATAAACTAATATTCGAGTCTTTTCAACAATACTAAATTACCAATTATCGACTAAAATAAATACAAACTAATATTACATTTCATTAAGTTATAGATGTGACATATAAATTAAAGTCAATGAAATATAATACATTTGTCCAGCCTTTCTTCAATCATCATGCTTGCTATACAGCCTGAAATAATTACACTAACTTTATACAAGTCAAATACAAACACAACACCCTCCTACCTAACCTAATCTAACACACTATTGACATTATAAATAAATATTGCTTGGGCTCAAATGTTATACCATTGAATTTACACAGCATACCAAAGGTAAACTTATACCAACAACAAACTAGCTAACCATCTATCATCTTGTATAGTTTTATACGGCTACGAGCTAATCATAACATTGTTCAGAAAGGTGCTCTGTGGGGCTTACTTTTCCGACGAGAACTTCGGTGGTTGATTATATGAGGCGTTTCAGAAGAAATGCTACTGTATATTTTAGAAGCGTCTGACGACGTCAAAGGAAATGCATTTGTCTTTTGGAGTTTCCGCGGATTCAACGAGTTATCAAATTCCGACGAATCATCTTCACTTGATTTTACTTGAACGGTGAAAGTAAGTTTTGAATCTCTTTTAATTCCATTAAGCTTCAAACATAATAAAAAAATACCGAAATAAATTGTTACTACAAAATTAACAAATTAAACGCGTAAATAAATAAATAAATAAATAAATAACAAAAGGCAAATATTCATAAAAACTGAACACATTTTTTATTCCATAAAAACAAAACTTTTTATGTATACCTAAAATAATTACTATCAATTTCTAAATTGACGAATGCTTGTCTAAATTTGTAATATTTATATTTGGTTTTAAATTCAAAATAATATTATAAATTTAACTTTCTGTTGAAAATATATTATTGAAAAAGATAAATAACTTACCTTGCAACCAAGAGAACAAAAACGGAATGAATCTGGAAGACTTCGGCAGCAAATCTCGCATGTGGTGGTCACACCTTTTCCTGGTCTTGGCTGTGGTCTGGCGTTAAGAAACACAATCTTAGCGCTGTTGATGACATAAGTTTGCACACAAGAGATGTCTATAAACTTGGAAACCTCAGAAACTCTAATAACGTTATGGTACGAAGATCTTCTAATCTGTAACATATCCACAATAGCAAATCATCAATAAGCACCAATTAACACCTAAGATTTTAATATTGGAAGAAGAGGAATGACTAGAACCTGAACGATATGGTGATCTTTGTGGTTGGATAGGCAATACGAACATAGCGCCTTCCCCATGCAATCTAAGCAGAACATGTTGCACTCGGTTTTGCCAGAGACGCCGTGGATTTTGCAAGGAACAAAATAATTTGTTTTCAGAAGTGGAATAAGCCATGGAGGTCCAAATTGTTCGGGTTTTATTCTCAATATCGAACCTACAGGTTCCACAACACTATTTTCTATCTGTATAAAAACCAGAAAACATAAACCCATCAAGCAACGCATTATAGAACACCCACATTAAAAACAACAATACAAAAGAAAATAACATAAGAATTACCATTACTTTTCTAAGCGTTTGTCTTAAAGTAGCCAGCTCTTTTAGTTTCCAACACCAAAGAGAAACCAGCAAGAACTTCTCAATTTTGCAAGAGGGAAATGATTGACAAATAAAAGTCTATTTGAGGAGAAATAAAAAGAGGCCAATTGCAATTGCACGATTTGGGTCTATTTGAAAGGAAGAATGGAGCTTTTGAGAAAAATTAATTAAATGGGCAGTCAAGATCAGATAGAATTGTACACAAAAAACGGTTGTAGTCGTTGGATTGAGAAGAGTGTTGATAAAAAGGAATCTTTTAGATATTTTAGTGTTGTTTTATTCTTTTGTTGAGGAATAGTTTATTTTGTTAGCAAAATTAATTGATTTAACTTTTCTTCCTCCAAATATGAGGAATGACCGTAAATTTGCAATCTAGTTTGAACGTCTTTCCAAACGTACGTACAGTTTGACTATTAGGAGTTTGATTTTCACAAGTCAGAAAAATACATCCATTTTTATTTTAAAACCAAATAAAAACAAGTGAGGTAGAGTAAAGCTTAATTAGCTTAACCAGGGCTATTGTATATTGAACCCTCATCGCACTAGATCAGTCAACCAGTCAACAAGTGACTGTGACGATAGCCATTCATACTTACCTCGAAAATTCAATTTCAGGGTGTATTCAATAATACTCAGTTAATCTCACTTCTTTGCTATTTGCCCGTCCGATCATTAAAGGGATCCAGTTAGTGGAAAACGCAATATTAAGTGAGTGGGGCCAAAGTTTAAAGCATCTGTGTCACTGTGTGTAACAAACATCATATAAGAAGATGCTTTAAATGAAGAGATATATCGAAATGATAAAGATGATCATAACTTTTCCATCATATCTATATCTTTTAGGTCTCACAAAAAGGTAATCAAGCATATCAATACAACAACAATAATGAATTAACTTTATAACACTAACAATCATATGTATAATTAGGACTTGTTATCAGATATGAAATATTAATAGTCCCAAATATAAAATATGAATATTCATATCGAAATAAATTTAACTAAAACCCAAAGTGTTAAATACAAAACAATTTACAAACATTAACCTATAAATTAGTGTTTGTTGGGACTTGGGATTAGAAAAGAAAGGAACTTGTAAGGTAATGGGTTCTTATAGCTCAATTTTATTCGGTTTATATAGATCTATCGGCTATTATTAATTTGTTTTTGGACTCTTATTCTCTTGGTTCAGCCCATATAGTAGGCATGTCGAACAGGACCAAAACAAGTCCATTTAGTTCTCTTCAATATCAATTTGTTGCATACACAATGAAATTTAATAAAATAGACAACTACATGAGCGTTTTGTCGTAAAATCTCAGTGGGCTGTGTTGGAATTTGTTTATAGAAGCGTTAAGTACAGGAAATCTGGGATAATCGGTCGACCGGTGCGGGACACTCGGTCGACCGAATAACTCCAGGAGTCATTGGGCTCAGATAAGATCAGGATCGGTTGACCGGTTCTGGGCATTCGGTCGACCAAAAAACGCCAGGAGATTTGGAGCTCAGGATTGATCGAGATTCGGTCGACCGGTGTTGGGCACACGGTCGACCGAAAAGTGACAAGAGCTGCAAGATGGAAATCAGCATGCAGATCGGTCGACCGGTGTTGGACACGCTGCACAGAATTGCGGAACGGTCGACCGGCTCGGGGTGAGCGGTCGACCGACCCATGGCAGTTACGCGAACTAACCGAAAACCGGTCGACCGATGGAGCATTTCGGTCGACCATTTTCAGACAGTTATGCACGATCGGAATGATTCTTTGTACGGTTTTAGCCTATTATAAATAGGATTTTCGCCCTAATATTGTAACACAACATACAATACTTATTTCCTTGAGAGAGATTAGGTTAGAGAGAGATCTAGAGTACTTTGGGGGACATATTGCTTCTAATCGTTTGTAATCTCGGAAACTTCTCTTGTTGGAGAAGAGCTTCAAGGTAAGGAAACCCGCAGGAGACCCCCCAAGGACGTAGGCATCTTGCCGAACCTTGTAAAATCACGTGTGTCGTGGTTTGCTTCAGGTGTGTTGTGTGATTGTTTGTTATTTCCATCTGATTCGTGTTTACTTGTTGCACAAAGTTTGGGAAAGGGTCAGAAGTTAATTTCCGCAATCAATATTCTCTATAATTTGTGGTGCGTGTAATCTGTGTCGTGTTAGTGCATACTAGATCCCACTCCCAATAGGCTGGGGGTCATGGCCCTATTTTCATGAATGTTGATCCCGTCACTGGTTCTAATTTGTAAATTTTATTTATAACTACTATATTAACGCGAACATAAACAATAAACCTTAAGGAGGTGTTTGGATGCATCACTTGAGCGTGAGCTTTCATTTCAAGTTAGAATTCTAAAATGTCACATTTGTAAATTTTATGTTTGGTTGATTAGGCATTGGAATTTCCAAATCCCTGGTGAAATCTTGAAACACCACATAGATACAAAATGTGTCAAATGCATCACTTGTTTAGAAGAGGTGGAATTTCAAGTTTCCATGTGTCTTAATTTAATATTGGTCATTAAAATCAATACCGAATGCACGTTAGATTATTTGCAATGTGATTACATGCAGGTTAGAATCTGTCTTCATAGGTTTAAGATAATTTTTAAAATTCATATGAATTGAAAAAAATAAAAGTAACTTGCAATATAAAACTTCATAATGTCATTCCAAAGTAGCATGCATATCGAACAAAGTTGATACATTTCCTATCAATTATAATATTGGATTTTTAAATCCCATCAATTGAACATGACATAACATTTGCCAAAGACGGGTCGAAATATACTCTTCAAAAACCATTCTGGTAGAAACTCAATGACATATGCAAAGTTATTTGCCCAGCATATGTGGTTCAATTTATGGCGTGAGTGAAGCCATGTTGAAAAAACGTGCTAGTGTTGACCACTGCAAAAACTTGACACGCGTGGGGGGGCACTAGAGATTTAAATGGTTTTGTTTGGTGAGATGGAGGGATACTGGGCTACGTGTCATGACGTTACAGGTTTAACAACTTTCGTCCCCGTTGTCCTACACTCCTACCTAAACTTCCAATTTGATCCCAACATTTTATTCAACCACAATTTCGTCAAATTCCGCTAAATTTCAATTCGAACCTAATCTTCTTTCCAACCAAATTTTCAATTGTTCATGTGAGGGACTAATTTTAAAAACCCAAACTTTCAGTAATACCACCCAATTCCAACACAATCTTTGCAACAATTTCTACTGCAATTTCAACATGAAAATTACAATGACAAAGGAAGTGGAAGTTGTCATTACAGAAACGACAATTTTGAACAAGAGTTGCGTGAGGTTCATGACGATGTTGAACAGGCTACAGCACCTACTCTTTCTCAAGCAGCTAGTGGTTCAAAAAAGCCTTGGTCGGTAGCAGAAGATGAAGTTTAACACTACAATTGATGCATTAATCGACACTGAGCGAACGAAAGGCCAATCCTAGAAGAAAAAAATGGCATTCATACAAAAGCGCACAAGTGGACAGGCCTCACAGGATTTCACCAAGAAATATTGAGTCTACGAAGGGTTGTTGGAGAAGAATATGATGGTTTACGTTGAAATGGGTGACTTCCTATGAAGAAGCTCTTGGGAGGGGGAGGGACAAAATGAATGTAGAGGATGTAATTCAGGAGGCTCGTATTATTTTTCAGCATAATCATTCAAGTAAGCTCGTTTTGGAACATGCTTGGAAAATGTAAAGAGAATTTGAAATTTTCAAAGAAATCTTGTGTCGTTGTACTACCAATCCTACTCGTAATCGTCCTCCTATGGCCAAGAGTCCCGAAATAGGAAGTAGTGGGAAGCGTGTACGTCTTATGAATCTAGAGGCTTCTCAACCTCTTTTAACCCAGTTACACCAACTAGTGGAGACATGGGGATGGGGTCGTCTACTCGCCCGAAAGGTGTAAAAAAGAAGAAAGAAAGAACAAACAAAACGTTGCATGAAAGAATTTGGATATTGTGGTTAATTTGACTAACGAAATTGAAGCTTTGATGGGAACGATGCATGGTAACCATGAATATCAATGGGCAAAAACCTCTTACAAGGAAAGGCAAAATAAGTTGAAATTACTTGAGACATTCAGTTCTAGGGAAGAAGTAACTTTGTCGGAAGTTCAAAAGAAGATTTATGAAGCATTAGGTAAAGAGTTGAGTTTTCTATAATTTTGCCATTGTATGTTAGACCTAGGTAACGGGTCGGGCCGAACCCGCTTTCCCACTTGGTTAATGGGGCCGGCTCGGGCCTGACACGAATGGCCGGTACCAAGGCACAACTAGACCCCTTGAGCCCTTGGGTCGGCTTCGAGTCGTGTCAATCGGGTTTGCAGGTTGAATTTCCCCCCCCCCCCCCGATGCTATAACTTACAAATATCGGGTTTAAACTATGAGAGAGCATGTCGCAAAATCAGTTGAATTGATCGATCATCCTGTAGCTTTAGGCTTCTACTTAAACTCGACCCGCTTCCAACACAATTAAAGAGCACTTAGTGGAAGATTGAAAAGCTTAAGAAAGTGGATTAGAATAGATGAGAAGATTTGGTGCGAAGAAAATGAATGGAATAAAGTGATTTATATAGATTTTTGGAAAGGTATTTTAGGTATTAAAAAATTCTAACGACAGGACACTGGCCCGCCATGTCGGCCCGTTACCCATATCTAATTGTATGAAGTAGAATCTTGCTTGTGGTAATGTTATGTTTCTAGTATTAGTAAGTTGTTGTAGTTGTCTTTTTTCTGTAAGTTGTTCTAGTTGTTTCACATAGTAGTTGTAGTTGTTTTACTAAATTGTTATAGTTATTTCACTTAGTCATTGTAATTGTTTAAAAAAAGTTATTTTATAGTTGTTTCACTAAGTTGTTTGTTGTTTTCAATTTCAAGTCATTCAGAAAGTGAAAGATGTACTTATGTATTGTCATTCCTTCTTTTTTTGAATGGCTTGTGTTAAAAGAAAAGAAATTGTTGTCATAACTTCCGCAGAAATTATATCTTGGCTTATCAAAAAAAGCGAAAGATGCATTTTTGTATTATTATTTCCAATTTTTTTGAAAGGCTTGTTGTGTTAAAAAAAATTATGTTGTCAAACTCGTGATCTACTTTTCTGAAATTGTATCTTGGCTTTTCAGAAAAGTGTAAGATGCACTTTGGCATTGTCATTCCATTGTTTCTAGTGACTTGTGTGGAAAGAAATTTTTGTGTTGTCAAACTCGTGATCAACTTTTTAGAAATTGTATCTTGACTTTTCAGGAAAGTAAAAATGTACTTCTCTATTGACATTTTAAAAAAATTAATGAGTTGTGTTAAAAGAAAATTTTGTGTTGTCAAACTCGTGATCTACTGGAAAAAAAATTAGTGACTTGTGTTAAAAGAAATTTGTGTTGGCAAACTCGTGATCAACTTTTTAGAAATTGTATCTTGGTTTTTCAGAAAAGTAAAAGATGCACTTCTCTGTTGACATTTAAAAAAAAATGTGTTAAAAGAAAATTTGTGTTGTCAAACTCGTGTTCTACTTTTAAAAAATAAGATACTAGCTTTTCATAAAAGTGAAAGAAGCACTTCTATTGTTGAAAAAAATTTCGTGCTGCACTTTTTGTTCATGATTCTTATCTATATACTCCAACATAGTGTAATGATGCTAACCTTGCTTAGGGTTTAATGAGTGGTTAGGTGGGCTTAATGGGGAGGTTTGCATGGGAAAGGAGGAGACGTGATGGTGATGGGAAGTAGGGTGGTAGGGTGATGGTGTGGAGTGGTGAGGTGAAGGGTGAGGTGATGGAAGCATGGGTTGTGTTGGGGAGAAAACTCATATCTCTCTCTTTCTTTCTTCTCACTCTCTCCTTCCTCTCTTCTTTTCTTCTTCTTCAACCTTTCTCCTCTCCATCCATTCCTTCCTCTCCCTTTGTGGCTCGAGCACTGGTGGTGAAGGCGTGCGGGGTTTGGTGAGGTGCGAGAAGGAGAGCGTGCGTGAGGCTGCGGTCCGGAGGCGTCGTTGGAGCTCCGATGTTCTTCGTCGTTCTTCGTGAAGGAGGTATGCCAAGTTTTTGCATTAGAGGCCTTTATTGCTCACCCACGTTGGGGTGTAGTTGTGGTTGGTCGTGAGAGGTCGGAGACCTCACCGACGGCGAGAAATAGCGTAAAATCCTTGGCTGGCGCAAGGTTGTTGTCGACCAACGGTCGACCGGTTTCCTTCGGGCGGTCGACCGGTTTAGTGTTTTCGCCGACTTTAACCAACATCGGTCGAGCGATACCGTATGGCGGTCGACCGGTACTGCTTGTGCTGGTGGGTTGAGGTTTGCCTGGATATTTTCGGTCGAACGAGACCCCTGAGCTTGTGCTGGTGGGTTGAAGTTTGCCTGCACGTATAGCTCGATGACCCTGCGGACTTCGGTTCGGATCTGTCGTTGGTCTGACCCTCTTTTGTGGCAGATATGTTCGACTGGCCTTGATAGGCGGTGATTGCACGTGCCCGTGCGGCCTGTGTGGCGGCAGGGAGGATCGCGTGTGGCCTGTGTGGTTGTGGTGATGGACTGCCAATGATGATTTCCGACAGGTAGCTTGATTAGGCACCTATCGAGTGAGATACCACGCGGTCTGTGTGGCGTCGGTGATGGACCAACCTGAGCGACGGCTCCGTTGGTGTGGTGGTGGACCACGATGTTTTCACATCTGATTCTACCTGTGTGGAAGTGCGAACGCCTCCTCACCGATCCCTTGGCTTGTGTAGTCAATTGTGGGGATGTGTTGCGTACTGTCCGTTAGACCGTATGTGCCTACGGTAGGTCTCCACGGAGACCCGATGTGTGGACCGTGTGGCCTGTGTGGCGCCGGTGGTTGTGGACCGTGCGGCCTGTGTGGCGGTGGTGATGCTGTGGACCTTTGGGCCTGTGTCGCAGTGGTGGCGGTTGTAGACTACGGGGCCTGTGTGGCAGCGGGAACGATCGCAGGACGAATGTCCGGTTTGGCCATTGGTGGGAATGTTGTTTTACTGCTTTGTATTTCATGTCATGCTATACTAGTATGATAGGGCATATAGGTGAGCTTGTCATACGGGGTTTCCTTATGGAAACTCAGGCATTTTGTTATGATTATTTTCAGGACCGCGTTAGGTTCCGGCGGGTGGTGACCGAAGGAGATTGCACTTTGGGACTGGATCCTGTTGTCTGCCTATTTTAGGTTGTCGTGATTACATGTATTATGTGTTTTGTATTCTGATGTAATCACTCTTTTGACAAACTCTTATGTAATATGTTGCACCAGATATATTTGGGTATTCTTCGAGTAATGTCCCCACTCTGGATGGTCTTTATCCTTGTGTTTCCGTTGATTTTAAAAGTCTAAATTTTCGGTTGTTCGGGGATGTTACACATAGTCATTAGTTCCATTCAAATACAAGAAATTAGGCCTAGACCACTGTTGATCGTTTTATATTAAACCGCAAGTGCACGGCCGCGTTGAAGCGGTGGCAAATATGGGTCGTCCTCAGGGAGGTGAGCAGCCTCTCGTTTGCACGAAATCAAGTGGCAAAAATATGGAAGAGAGTTTGATTATGCTACGTTACGCTACACTACACTACACTACACTACGAAGTATGAAATGCGAAAGAAAGCAACAAACGATTAACTAAAAACTTAATTAAGAACGAAAGAAGAGTGCTGGAATTCAGAAATGGAAAAACCCCTAAGGGGTGGAGTGAGTACACACATGTAAAGAGGTGGGTGTTGAACACATTCTATAAGCACAAATAGAGGTGGTGTTATTATGCATAGGAAGTGTCTAAATGTTATGGCAAAACCTATCAATCCATTCACCATCCTAGTTGATTAACATTTACATATACAAACAAGTTGTTTATTTCAGAACCTAAACAAGCATGAGAGGTGTCTAATCATTTTGGCAAAACTCATCAAGTTATAAATTCTATCCTAAACAAGCAAGCATACATTCATGTTTTATCAACACATTGTAAATAAAGCATTCATTTCATTCTCTAATGCATGTATGAACATCTACTCCACCCCCCAAAGGGGATGAAACTACTCACTACACATTACACTAATTATTAAACTAAGCAAAGAAAGCATATTAACTAAGCTACTAAAACTAGTGAAATTAAACAAAGTAAAACAAAAAACATAAAACAAACAACATAATAAAGAAACATTTATTAAAGTGACTCACATTTCAAGTAGCATCCTCCTACTTTAGTGTGTGCTTCAAGGCCTCACTTCTAGTAGAAAGAATAGCCACTTAAAATATGGAGTGATTACAATAGAAGGTGAAGAGTTCTATTTATAGCCAAAGAAAAAGGCAATCCGGGACAATCCCCCGATGCGGGACTAAAAAAAATACCAGAAATGGACTAAAGACACGCTAATACGCGACCCACCAAAATCTGAGAGGATTTGGGCCAAAACAGACCGCCAATTAGCGGTCCATATAGTCTGGATCCGACTGGAATTTATTCTGGGCTTTTCTGGATGTTTTTGTTGGTCTTTGATGCATCTACTGCACTTGTTGGAGCTCCGACCCGAATAAAATTGCCAAAATACTCTCATGATGGTGTGGAGTTTTCTCTTTTTTGCTCTTTGGTACTTCGGTCTTACGTTCAGGTCCTTCTTCCTTGCATCTTAGTCCCCAAGTCTTACAATTCAGTCATTTTTCTCAGCTTTTGGGTCCTTTTATGCTTCATCTCTTCAAACCTATTTATTTCTGAAATTCAAACATAAAACTCGTCACGTAGCATTGTTTAGGTAAAAGATAATGGATATAAGATACAAATATAAGCATGAAATGATGTCAATCAAATAACCCCACACCTAACTTTTGCTAGTCCAGAGCAAAACAAAGAAAGAGAAAAGTATACGAAAAACAAGAAATCCCAACTCACTTTCGTAGGAATCACGGTTGCACTTAGCACGTGCAACAAGCCTTTAAACCTCCTTGTCGCCAAGGAGGAGGAGTGTTGTCTCCTGAGGGTTTTCAGCGGATACACCCACAAAATCAAAACAAAGATACATTAATCAATCTAGCTACACGACTCGTTGGACTTATTTTATCGATCATGGGACGCGGTAATACTACGGGTCGACTCTATATATGTAATCGGTCCACAAACCTAGCTTAATGAATTATTCGTGAAAGTTAGTGAAGGACTTAAGTGAAAGACATGAGCAACCTTAACTTCTGAATGTGATACAATGTGTAAAGTCCATTAAGGTTCTTATTTGATTTTTTTTTTCTTTTTTTTTCTTTTTCTTTGGAGCAGTTTATTGGTTGGTGTTTGATTCTCCCAGGGTCAGGTTTCGTGCATCATTGTCTATGAGGACTTCCACTATTACGCACACCTTCCCCCAAATCTCCACATAGGGTGATCCCTACCACCCGTGTAACGGGAGTTCGGTCGGTGCATTCCAAGTCAGATGACTCGAAAGCACCAGGCACAAAGTCCCCTCAGACCTACTTTCCCGAGTGATAGGAGCCGTGCGAGAAGAGAGAACACCACTTATTTATTTATCTACATGGGAACCCAAACTCCTACACTTAAGTTTCACAAAAAGAGATTAATGGCCCTTGACTACGACAAACTTCATTATACTAACAAACACGAATTATCGACTGACTAGGTTCAGGGTGGACTTCTTTAAATGTTTGAGTACTGAAACCCTATGATTACACGCCCCCCAAGGGAAAACCGGGGTGCATCCTAACGACTCGATAAAACTTAAAGCCAGTAAACTAGAAATCCTAATGCATCAAGTTCAAGACAATTTTGGGAGCATTCTTTTTACTTTGCCTCTCAATGGTTTTGCACATGCTAAACACACGCAAAACCCACAAAAACATTTTCTTTCGCAAACACATGAAGATTTTGAAAGAAATGTGAAAATTTTAAAGCACTAGGCAAGCAAAAGAAGACAAGTCACCCAAGGATCATGGCAAGCAGATATATCGATATTAAATGCGGCACACTAACATGACCCTAACAATGAACACAAAAGAAAACAAAAATCAAAAGAAAAGACTCGACTATGTACACACGTAAAGCACCCCCCCCCCCACACCTACTTTATGCATTGTCCTCAATGAATGTGAGCAAGATACAACATGGATTTTTACATGAAAAAGGGAAGATCTCACCAACATTAAGCACAAAGGGAAGTTCATGGTCATGTTGATGGATACAAACCCGAATTCCCTCAAAACCTGTGAGATACTGACGAAGGAAGACAAATAAGTGAAGAAATGGGGCCCAAGTACACAAAGGTTGGGGCCCACAACAATCAGTGCTCACTTATGGATTCTTTTATTACTCTTTTTTTAACATGATATATACAGCAACAACGATATTCTCATAATCATTTGGTCAAGGAACATCAAATGAGAGCATCAAGTCATGAGGACCAGAGACTTGCCGAGATGGGCAAACTTCACCGGTACTCTGAGGTGTCATGAGGGGTGAAAGGTCAAAGCTGAAAGGCTCGAACCCCTCATGATATTGGTTGGGTGTGGGCAACAAAGAATGAAGTTGTGTTGCCTCACTAGGGTTTAGTTGCTCATCGAACAAAACCCTCCAACCAATAGGTGGGTGCATCAGAATGAGTTCCTCAAGCTCATTCGATGGATGCAGCAGACCTGCATCACTAAGAATGAGACTTCTCCCCAAGTCATCCAACAAGGACCTCCCACCATCATTTAGATCATCAAGCATAAGCTCGGTCATAGGTGGGTCCTTGTTGGAGTCAACATGAAGCTCAAATGGTTCAATGGCCATGGGACATGAGGTAGAGACACCTTCTGGTATAAGCATATGATGAGGTGTCTCACTCTCATTAGTATTCTCAACTGAATCATGCAACGAACACTCCTTTTGGACATTTATGTTTGATGTCAGCTCACTCTGATGCGTTGCAAAGACAGTCAATGAGTTTTCGCTGAGCCCACAAACATTCTCAATGTGTTGCATTGGTGTTAGGGGTGTTCGTTGATTTTGGGGTGCTTTCTCCAATTGGCGGATGAGATTTAGATTTAAAGGTTGATCCATGGGCTCTTGTTGCCTACCAGAGCTGAACACATGAAATTCGGCACTCATGTTACCGAATGAGAGCTTCATGAGACCATTTCTACAATTAATTAAGGCGTTGGAAGTTGCCAGAAATGGTCTACCCAAAATCAAAGGTATTTGAGAGTGGGTGTTCGCAACAAGATTTGTATCGAGGACAACAAAATCGACTAGAAATATAAAATCTCCAACTTTGATAAGCACGTCCTCGATAATCCCCTTTGGAATACGAATGGATCTATCCGCCAATTGGAGGGTAATCTTAGTTGGTTTCAATTCTCCCAAATTTAACTGTTGATAAACAAAAAATGGGAGGAGGTTGACCGCTGATCCTAAATCAAGCAAAACATTACTCATGCTAGTGTACCCTATCGTACATTGAATAGTAGGACACCCAAGGTCTTTGTGTTTTGTGTAGGCGGGATTGGACAAAAGTGAGCTTACATTTGCAGCCAAGAATGCTTTCTTAGAACATTGGTCTTCCTCTTGGTCGTGCAGAGATCTTTCAACACTTTGGCATATTAAGGTATTTGTTGGATGACATCTGATGCATTGCATACATTGCATCATATGTTTTTCATTTAGATTAATTATATATCAATAAATGCTACTAAGGTATGTGTTTAGTCTTATTTACAGAATACAGGGACCTGAATGCAAATTACCCATATCCCGAGCATAAACGCGTGCAAGAGACTCATTTCAATCATAAAGATCAAGTTCAAGATTATCGGGGTTCAAATTGAAGTCCATCCAAGCATAAAAGCATTCAAAGACTTAATTACAAAAAGGCCAGGGATTTAAGCACAAAAGTAGTCAGGGACTTAATTGCAAAACGCCAAGGACCCGACTGCAAATTACGAGTACCAAAATATTATTTTGGAGAAGTTTTAAATAAAAAATCAAATTTGGATCTCCAAATATATGAAGAAATTAATTCGGAGCTCAAAAGAAAGGAAAGAAATCAATCCGGACGCGCAAAAGACAGCTAAAACATACCATAAACACACAGGAAAAATCCTGATCGATTCTGAGCCAGAAAGGTGGAGATTCTGCCGCACCTCATGTACAAAATACGGCGGATTAGCCGCACAAAAGTTGATCCGCGCGCTGAAATTTTTACCAATGCTGTATTGACGCGTGTACTTTCCTTTTATGTATTGGGATCCCCGGTTGAGGCTATAAATAAGGCTGAATCATGTATTGAAGGGAGCTTCTCCTCTCCCCTTCCCTTTAGCAATAAAATTCTGTTCGTTTATTTCGTGTTTTTAGTTTTCTTTCGTAGTTTCTCTAGGACCCCTTCTCCTTCCCTTCATCCATGAGTTTCTAACCCTCTCCAAAGGGTGAGGGTGATGGATTTAGGGTGATGAGAAGTAGAATTATGTTATTATTTTAATTACGTGTTAGTATATTTTGATTACTTGAGTTTATGTTGAGTCATTTATCATGTAATGCTTTATAACTAATGTGGTTTATTATAAGTTTCAGATTTCTCTAAACAAAACCCGATATTTAAACCCTCACCCGCTGGACCCTCATCCATATTTGTTTTCTTCTTAGTTTTTGTTGCTCTTGCTTTAGAAAATTGAAAATCCAAAAAATCTCAAACCAACATTATTTCTCTCGCTTTCTTTCCTTAATCGAAAAATCACAAAAAAAATATAAATATCTCCGCCTCCTTGTGTTCGACCTGTACTTGCCGCGTCTTCATCGACGTCGTGCACTTGCGGTATAAATAAAATTCTCATCAAGTTTTTGGCACCGTTGCCGGGGAGGCAACAAAGATTTTGTTTAATTTTGGTGATTTCGATTCTATTCTGTTTATCGTGTGCGCGATCTAACTATTTGGGTTTGCGTTTCAGGAGTGAACGGAGTGCGCGGCGAAATCCGGGCACAGTTGGAGCAAGAAGAGCGGCGAAATCGCCGCACCTAAAGAACAACCTGCGGTGGATCCGCCGCACGTCCGGAGTATCTGGGCTTCAAACTTTTCTGGGGTCATCTCCATCTCTGGGTGGACGCGTTGAGCAACTGGAAATTTTCGAGAGCGGGCAGCGAACCCGTCTTAGCGTTGCGTAGGCAACTTTTGTTTCCTTTTGCGCAATTTTCGATTTTTGGAAAGTTTCTTTTTTGTAGAACTGCACGTGTTAGGCTCAAATTCCATAATTGACAATAATTCAACTTTTACCTAAAAATTGGCAAAATTAGAAGGACTTAGTGCATGCATCATATAGTGTTTTGTTTGCTTTATTCTTGCTAAATTCTGGCAAATTATTTTTTGTTGAAGAGTGCTGAGGCAAGGTACGTGCACGGTTTTTATCGATTGCATTTAAGCATATAATTTAGTTGCATACAACCTTGCAATTGTCCCCCACTAAAGACCAATGTTTGACTACCTTTGCTAAATTTAAGTTAAACTATTTTAAGGGCAACTCCGTAGGAAAAGATACGGTGGGGATTTCATCACCCTTCCGTGGCCCACAAATCACAATCCTAAAGTGTCACCCAAGCCTTAAATTAAAATCAATTAGACATTGACCCCTAAGGATTCCAACTCAATTAAGGAGAAGATTGGTTTGACTTGCTATGCTCAATTAAGGATTCGAATCACTCTCCTAATGCGCCGGAAGTCCTTAGGGTCAATGTCTACTTGATTTTAAAATTCGGGTCTTGATTAGTGTGGTTTTTGGGGCGAAGGAAAGGGTGATGAAATCCCACACCTTATGTTTTATGGGACAGCCCCTCCTTAGTAGCGTTTTGGAGTCCTAATCTAGCAATCAACTCTCCAAACAAACACTCAACTCACACTTGTTTCAATGCACTTCCTACTAACTAATGCATGTTCATACGAAATACATGAATGAGAGTAGAAGGTGCGTACCTCGCGCCAACACTCAGCAACTGAAAATAAAGGTAAAATGAAAGACAATCTATATGCCTAAGTCACATACATGATGCCATGATGCATGACCTAAACAAAAAGAATGCCTAATCTTTTGCTTTGGGTTTTAGGGTTCAAGTTGCTTAAAGGAGGTTTGATTATTGATCTGGGAACAAACTATAAGTCAAAACATGTCAAATCAAGTCCCACATGACTACATCAATTATGCAAACAGACCAAAGAAATGAGAGAGCAAACAGAGGTTACCAGACCGCCAATTGGCAGTCTCAGGCCGCTGATTGGCGGTCTACAGTGCCCAGCTTGCCTCAAAATTTCTCCAGGTATTCCTCCTAGCGACTCCAAGTCTCCTGAAACAAAGAAAAACTACAAACCACAAATTAAATCCACTCGAATCGTCCAAACAAAAGTCTGGACTGGCACCTCCCCGGCAACGGCGCCAAAAACTTGTTCATCATTTTATATTAAACCGCAAGTGCACGGCCACGTTGAAGCAGTGGCAAATACGGGTCGTCCTCAGGGAGGTGAGAACCCTCTCGTTTGCATGAAATCAAGTGGCAAAAATATGGAAGAGAGTTTGATTATGCTACGCTACACTACACTACACTACGAAGTATGAAATGCGAAAGAAAGCAACAAACGATTAACTAAAAACTTAACTAAGAACGAAAGAAGAGTGCTGGAATTCAGAAATGGAAAAACCCCTAAGGGGTGGAGTGAGTACACACATGTAAAGAGATGGGTGTTGAACACATTCTATAAGCACAAATAGAGGTGGTGTTATTATGCATAGGAAGTGTCTAAATGTTATGGCAAAACCTATCAATCCATTCACCATCCTAGTTGATTAACATTTACATATACAAACAAGTTGTTTATTTCAGAACCTAAACAAGCATGAGAGGTGTCTAATCATTTTGGCAAAACTCATCAAGTTATAAATTCTATCCTAAACAAGCAAGCATACATTCATGTTTTATCAACACATTGTAAATAAAGCATTCATTTCATTCTCTAATGCATGTATGAACATCTACTCCATCCCCCAAAGGGGATGAAACTACTCACTACACATTACACTAATTATTAAACTAAGCAAAGAAAGCATATTAACTAAGCTACTAAAACTAATAAAATTAAACAAAGTAAAACAAGAAACATAAAACAAACAACATAATAAAGAAACATTTATTAAAGTGACTCACATTTCAAGTAACATCCTCCTACTTTAGTGTGTGCTTAAGGACCTCACTTCTACTAGGAAGAATAGTCACTTAAAATATGGAGTGATTACAATAGAAGGTGAAGAATTCTATTTATAGCCAAAAAAAAGGCAATTCGGGACAATCCCCCGATGTGGGACTAAAAAAATACCAGAAATGGACTAAATACACACTAATACGCGACCAACCAAAATCTGAGAGTATTTGGGCCAAAACAGACCGCCAATTAGCGGTGTTGGACCGCCAATTGGCGGTCTTTATAGTCTGGATCTTGCTGGAATTTATTCTGGGTTTTTCTCGATGTTTTTGTTGGTCTTTGATGCATCTACTGCACTTGTTGGAGCTCCGACCCGAAAAGAATTGTCAAAATACTCTACATGATGGTGTGGAGTTTTCTGTTTTGCTCTTTGGTACTTCGGTCTTACGTTCAGGTCCTTCTCCCTTGCATCTTAGTCCCCAGGTCTCACAATTCAGTCATTTTTCTCAGCTTTTGGGTCCTTTTATGCTTCATCTCTTCAAACCTATTTATTTATGAAATTGAAACATAAAACTCGTCACATAGCATTGTTTAGGTGAAAGATAATGGATATAAGATACAAATATAAACATGAAATGATGTCAATCAACCACGGTGTTGTTGTCGGATCCGTGGTTGATTCTCATATCAGCGACGGATAAGGTCGAATCACCCACGGTTAAATTATGATGCTAAAAATCTAGCCCCAAATTAAACACAAACCCGACTCCTAGCCCGACCGCAAGTAAACACCCAAACACTCACACCATCGAAACCCTCAAATCCACCGCCGCTAATCGTTGTCACCACTCCTCGTCATTCCTCTCCTCTCTGATCGAGAAATTGCAGAGGATATGTATCGAAGCGCCAATTTTCTCAATCTCTTCCTTGACCGCTCTCTATTCATCTCCTTCCTCTTTCCGTTCCACCACCAATCGTCTCCCTCTTCGTCATTGTAACCACTCTTGACTAATGTATGATTCAAGAGACTAAATAGTTGTTGTAGCTTAACTGGTGGACCCTTAACTTAACTTTCAGGTGTTGAAATGCGAGTATGCTGTTCGTGGAGGGATTGTAACTCATGCACAGGTGATTATGTGTCATTCACAAAAAACGATGATTGGGTATTAACTCTTAAGCTTGATCCTAGTCTTGTTCTATTAATGATTATCATCGATCATATCATATATCCAATTAGATTTTAGTTGAATAATTAGGTAATTTTAATGGGAGGAGGAGAAGACGGGGGAAGGTGAAAGAAAGGTTTATCAACAATTTCTTGGATATAAAATATTTAATTAATTTCTTGCTTCTAGTCGTGATGAATAAAATTTGTTACTTATTCAGTGTCTACAACAAGAGTTACAAGAGAATCCTGGATCCCATCCTTTCGATGAGGTGCAACTTTTAGACCTTACTTTTTTATTATTTACATTTCAGTTCTAAACTCGTCTCAGATATATTTAATAAAATATCTTTCAATTAAAGATTCCGTGTTGCAATATCGGGAATCCAAGTCTCTTGGTCAACAACCCATTACCTTTTTCAGAGAGGCTGGTACATTCTACGATCGTTAAACATTATCGCGAAATCAATGTATTCTAGAATTTTATTTTTATGTCTTTTCTTATAAATTTTGTTCATTAGTTAATGTATTCGTCTTTTAGAAGTGTTAATGAAAAAAAAAATTGGTCCTTAACCGTGATAATTAACATCAGACATTGATTACCGGGTTAATATTGTCGTGTTGGTTAAAAGAGATATTGTAGCTCTACAAGTATTTAACAACACGAGTATATGAAATAGAAAATATTATTTTCATATATTGAATTGACTTAACAAATGAAGACGTTATGGAATTGTATTTGTGTCATTAATGTTTTCATTGTGTCCTTGAATCCTAAGATATGAGAACTATATTTTTTCACATGAGAAATGTATAATTTGATTATTATTAAAAACTATCATTGAGTATAGTGATAAATGTATTACTTGGTTATACATGACTTGTGCCAGAAAAGATGATATGTCAAAAGATTATCATTGCGCTCTTGACTTTAGTTATGATATTGTTGGGCTCTTTGATAAAGAGAAATTATAATGTGCACAATGTAACTTGTGTATAGTTACATATTTATAATTAGCTTGAGATATCAAGAAATGAATATATAATACAAATATTGACACATTTCTACTTTGTATAATATTCTCAATATCATGAGTTAAGGAATAGACACAAGTGATATTTTACATATCACTAAGTGAATCGTGTTTAGTCCGAGTGAGCAAACATCTTTGTTATTTGGGTAACTATAATGTGTAGCTAGATACTGCTTATAGTTTATGATATAATATTTTTTATATCATTGACAATATAACTTAGATCATCTTATAGGTCACACCACAAAACTGGAAAACAAGAAATGTGATTTTATATTTTATATGATGTATTAAGTTTCATGTGTTATAAAATATTATACATGTGGTAAAATAATAAAATCAAAATGTCGTAAAAACGACATAGTTAGAATAATAAATAAATTCGTATGAGATGTATATATATTATGAGGTATAATATTTTGACATTATATATGATAATATATTACATGATATAATGTGATCTACAACATTATAATATATGAATTTGTTAAAATACCAAAGTCCAAATTTTGTTGCATATTAATCTGATGAGAATTAAATTTATACCGCAAGTGCACGACGTCAATGAAGACGTGGCAAATACGGATCGAACACAAGGAGGGAGAGATTTGTTATTAATGTGATTTCGATTGGGGAAAGAAGGAGAGAAGAAATAAGTTGGTTCTGAGATTTTTGATTTTTAATTATCTAAAGCAAGAAACAAGAACAATTAAAACTAAAACAATAACAAAGAAGTGAATTCCGTCGGGTGGAGGTTTAGATTTAAGATTTAGATTAGAGAATTCAGAAACTTATAATAAATCATGTTAGTTATGAAGCATTACATGATAAATGATTTAACATAAACTCAAGTAATCAAAATATACTAATCACGAACTTAAAATAATAACATTCATTCATCTTCTCTTCACCCTAAATCCGTCACCTCCACCCTTTGGAAAGAGTTAGAAACTCATGGAGGGAGGAAGGAGAAGGGGTCCTAGAGGCATTACAAAAGAAAGGAGAAAACAAGAAATAAAAGACAGAATTTTATTAATAAAACTAAAGAACAAAAATAACAACAACTGAAAACTAGGTCTAAGGCCAAGGACCTTTCTAACATCGTTCTCGGGGATATTTATAATTGTTACAAGAGACCTAGGTATAGAATTGGAGAGTACACGTGTCTAGACACGACTGGACAAAAATTGAGCACATGGATCCTCTCTGGTGCGGCGGAAACGCCGCATGGTATGTGTGATATGCGGCGGAATCGCCGCACATCATGCTCTGATTTGGTCCAGATTTTGGTTGAATGTTTATGGTATGATTTGATCCTCCTTTACGCGTCTGGATTGATTCTTTCCATTCTTTTGAGCTCCGGATTAATTCTTTTATATATTTGAAGATCCACATTGATTTTTCTTTAGATTTTCTCCAAGATAATAACAGCTACTCGTGATTTGCAATTAGGTCCTTGTCTTTTTGCAATTGAGTCCCCGGCTACTTTTGTGCTCAAGTCCTTGTTCTTTTTGTGATTAGGTCTTGAATGCTTTTATGCTTGGATACATTTCCATTTAAAACCCGATAAGCTTGAACTTGGTCTTTATGATAGAAATGAATCTTTTGCACGCGTTTATGCTCAGAATGTGGGTAATTTGCATTCAGGTCCATGTATTCTGTAAATAAGACTAAACACATACCTTAGTAGCATTTATTGATATAAAAGTAATCTAAATGAAAGACATATGATGCAATGTATGCAATGCTTCATAATCCAAAATTTGGTAGACTCAAAAATAGTGAAAAATGGTTCAATTGTTTGACTACGTTTTTGCATATATTAATAAGACATCTTTTACTGATTAATTGTTGGATTTAGTCTTCCTTGGTCAAAAGTAGTTATGGGATGATGATCGATGTTACAAACTAAACAAGAGATCATGTGCAAAGTGATTGATACATGATGATGTGGTTTAGTAGAGAGATAAACAAGAGATCATGTGCAAAGTTGTTTTCACATGATGTGGTTTAGTGGAGAGATTATGTGGTTTAGTGGAGAGATTAACAAGGAATCATTTGTAAGTGGTTCACGCATGATGTGGGTTGGAGGAAACCTTATAATTAGGTTCATCCTCCCTCCCTTGTTTACACTAATGCAAAAAATATTTTCTTTCCAATTTTCTCCATCATTTTATCCGAAATTTTCTTAGTTTTAACTGTGTGATAGAGATTAATTTCTTTGGAGTATAGAAGGGGTTAATAACTAGATTGTAACCTCGTATTAGAGATTGATTGACTAGTTTCGATCTCTCAAATCTTGTTTAGAGTTTGGTGAACATTTGGAGATAACTCCGAGACGATCCGATGTGCAACCCGAATTCCGATTGGTAAGAGGGATTTGATAATCCTCTAGGTAAGATCCAATCCATGTATTTCAATATTATATAGTTTATTATATATATTAAAATACAATTTGAAATTTTGTACATAAAATTGTTGAAACATAAAAATCAATCATAAATGCTTGTTAAAATTTTAAAATTTATATGCAAGTATTAGACACGAAATCCTACGTATTCACCTTCCACGTCTTTGATGATTTTTTCCTTAAAATCTCGTACGTTCTTTCTTTATTGAACCATCCACCTATTGGATAGAAGAAAAACTCATGGCTTATTCAGGTAATCTACAACTTTATCCACTTTACTAAAGTAACGAGTGGATAACCAAATAATTCAGAATACCTATCTACTGGATGTGTCTTATGATATAACCCTACTACTGCTGAAACATATTTCTTTTACTTTCAGTCAGCGGAATATATAAATGAAAGTTTGAAAAAATGTGAATTATTTTTCTTGAAATACATTGGTAGAGTACAATTGATTTTATAGACTACACTAGACAATTGACAGCTAACAACAACTATCTACAACCACTAAAAAGGATATTCTAACAAAATCAGGAAACTATCTTTCCTAGAAAATCTTATATAAAATAGGAAACTCTAAACCAGGAAAGATTCTCAAAATCTCTTTCATTTTCCTGGACTCCCCCTCAAGTTGGTTGAAGATATCTTTCAAACCCAACTTGCAAACACGAGAATCAAAACTTGGTTTGAATACCCATTTGAAAAGATGTCGGCTGTCTCTTGAGAAGTTGGGACAAATGGTAGACAAACTGCACCAGACTCAAGCTTCTCCTTGACGATCAATCTCCACATGCTTAGTTCGATCAAGTTGCACTGGATTATTAGCAATGCTAATAGCTGCCTTGTTGTCACTGATTGACATCATTTCATACTTATATTCGTATCTTATATCCATTATCTTTCACCTAAACAATGTTATGTTACGAGTTTTATGTTTAGTTTTCAGGAATAAATAGGTTTGAAGAGATGAAGCATAAAAGGACCCAAAAGCTGAGAAAAAGGACTGAATTGTGAGATCTGTGGACCAAGATGCAAGGAAGAAGGACCTGAATGCAAGACCGAAGGACCTAAGAGCAAAACAGAATACTCCTCACCATCATGGGGAGTATTTTGGCAATTCTATTCGGGTCGGAGCTCCAACATGCAAACTAGATGCATCAAATACCAACAAAGCCTTCCAGAAAAGCCCACAAGAAATTTCAGAGCGATCAGGACACTGTAGACCGCTAATTAGCGGTCCAAGACCGCTAATTGGCGGTCACTTTTGGCCCAAATGCGCTCAAATTGCTCCAGAACATGTATTAGAGGATGTTTAGGCTATGTGTGGTATCAGTTTAGTCCCACATTGGGGGATTGTCCCGGATTAGCTTTTTCCATGCATATAAATAGAACTCTTCACCTCCTTTTGTAATCACTCCATATTTTAAGTGGCTATTCTTCCTACTAGAAGTGAGGCCTTGAAGCACACACTAAAGTAGGAGGATGCTACTTTTAATGTGAGTCATTTTATCAATAAAGTTTTGTGTTTCTTTCATTGCTTGTTTATGTTTCTTTTATTGATTGTGCATGCTTTAGTTTAATCGTCTTTTAATTCTAGCTTAGTTTTAATATGCTTTCTTTCCATAGTTTAATAATTAGTGTAATGTTTAGTGAGTAGTTTCATCCCCTTTGGGGGGTGGAGTAGATGTACATACATGCAAATGAGAATGGGATGAATGCTTTAATTTCAATGTGTTGATTAAACATGAATGTATGCTTGCTTGTTTAGGATAGAATTTATAACTTGATGAGTTTTGCCAAAATGATTAGACACCTCTCATGCTTGTTTAGGTTCTGAAATAAACAACTTGCATATGTAAATGTTAATCAACCAAGTTGGTGAATAGATTGATAGGTTTTGCCATAACATTTAGACACTTCCTATGCTTAATAAACACCACCTTCATGTGCTTAAAGAATGTATTCTACACCCACCTCTTTGCTTGTGTGCACTCACTCCACCCCTTAGGGGTTTTCCATTCCTGAAATTCCAGCACTTCTATTTTGTTCTTAGCTTAGTTTTTATTTGATCGTTTATTTCTTTGTTTCGCATTTCGTACTTCTTAGCGTAGTTTAGTGTCGAGTAGCGTAACCAACTCTCTTCTCCATTATTTTCGCCACTTGATTTCGTGCAAACAAGAGGCTGCTTACCTCCCTGAGGACGACCCGTACTTACCACCGCTTCATCGCGGCCATGCACTTGCGGTTTAAATTAAAACGTTCAACAAGTTTTTGGCGCCGTTGCCGGGGAAGCATCTCGGCAAGTCTCGGCAAGTCTCTGGTCCTCATGACTTGATGTTCTCATTTGATGTTCCTTGACCAAATGATTATGAGAATATCTTGGGTGATGTATATATCTTGAAAAAACAAAAAAAAAAGAAAAAAAAGTGTGTAATAAAAGACTCCTTCAGTCAGTCACAATAGAGTTTCATTGGAGTTTATGTCTTCAGCTGCAAATATCTTATGACTCGTTGTAGCCAAATCACCTTGCATAATCAATTGGCTATAGCTCTGAATTCAGCCTCGACACTTCTGCGAGCAACAACATTTTTCTTTTTGCTTCACCAAGTAACTAAATTCCTCCAACAGTAGCAACAATAGCCATACGTAGACCTTCTATCAGTGACTAAACCTGCCCAATCAACATCAGTATATGCCTCAATATTTCGGCTTTCTTGTTTCCTGAAAAATAGACCTTTTTCCCGGAGAACCTTTAAGATACCAAAGTATTCTATACACTGCTTCCATATGTGTCTTCCATGGAGAGTGCATGAATTGACTTATAAAGCTCACGGCAAAAGCAATGTTGTGTCGTGTATGAGAAAGATAGATAAGTCTGCCAACAAGTCTTTGGTATCGAGAAGTGTCAACACTATCTTCTTTGTTCTCTCCTAACTTTAGAAGCATATCAATTGGTTTGCACCCACTCATGCCAGTTTCTTTAAGAAGCTCTAGTATATATTTCCTTTGACTTACTACTATTCTTTCTTTAGACCTAGCTATCTCCATTCCCAAAAAGTACTTCAGACTTCTAAGATCTTTGATTTTGAATTCAATTGCTAAACTTTTCTTCAAAGGAGTCATCTCAGCTGCATCGTCGCCTGTTAAGATGATGTCATCTACATACACAATAAGGACCACTATTCTGTGGGATAGTGTATGGTCATAATTCTAATCACTTTTAATGTTAATCTCTACCTAAACAAGTTGTGTAACGGAATTAAAAAGGTAGGGAAAAGCAAGCAAACCACACAAGTAGACAAAGTGATTTTTATAGAGGTTCGGTCTCCTGCCTACTTCCTCTCTTGCAAGCTCCGCTCGATCTCCCTCAAGCTCCGCCTACGTCCTCACTATCAATCTCGTTCCGGGCCGAGATTAAGCCTTTTACACCACAAGCTCCGTGAACAATCCTTGCTAGCTTAATTTCTTCCTCTCACAACCCGAGAGAGAACACTTCGGGCTTTCACCAAAATCCTTGGTTCTTGACAAACAATTGTGAGTGGAACACACTCTCTAACTTGAGCACACTTTGAGTGAATAAGAAATTGATAAACTAAAGTGTGAAGTTTAGGCTTGGAGAGTATATGTTTGGGGAATTGAAAGCTTGGGAGTTTCTCTTAGATGTGTATGACAATTTGGAGTGTAAGAGTTTTCAAATTGTGTTGGTAACATCTATTTACACTGCTGGAAAAAATGATTATAATGTCGGCATATAACATCAGACTTAAAAACCAGACGTGAGAGGAACGTATCATGTCGGTCATTCAAAAACCGACATGACTTGTCGACATATTATGTTGGTTCAACAAAAACCGACGTAAAATTTCGACTTGTCACGTCGGTTCCACAAAAACCGACGTGTTTTATCCAACAAACACGTTGGTTTTGTGGAACCAACGTGATTTGTTGGATTTTTTTTCTTTCCTAAACTAAAACCCTTTGTTAACACCTAAATCCTACCCCCTATTAACACCTAAAACCCATTGTTAACACCTAAGTTTGTGTGACCTATTAAAGTCCAAATGATCTAGATTTTGTGTGTGACTTCTCTAAGGAACCTAGTATGTGTGTACGTACTTGTATGCTCAACTACACAAAGTTCCTAAGACTCAAAGGAAATATAAAATTACATGTCTTCAAAGCTTGATTACATGTCTTGACTTGAATTCTTTTCTTCCTTGAGTCTTGATCACCTATAGAAGTTAACACAAATCAATATATATGTTATGCATAATGTGTGCTACTCTACTTTGATTGTGATTAAGATTATGTTGATTGAATCATCAAAACATAGATTAAGGTCAAAAAGCCAACAATCTCCCTATTTTTGATGATGGAAACTTATATCTCAATACTTGAAATTTCTCGATGTAAACTATGCATATAAATGCTCCCCTATAAGTGTGCATGGTTTTTGTTCAATTTTAAGCAAATTTCAAGTTACCCCCAATATTGTCTCCCCCTTTGACATCCATCAAAAATAAGATTTTTCATTGAATTTATTTTCTCTCCTAAAATTCTTGTAATGAATTTGCTCCCCCTTAATTTTGCACTTCATTACCTCATTTAAAAGATATCCATTAAACTCCTCTTATCAATATGAATATGATATGTCAATTAATTTCAATTTTCTTCTCCCCTTTTTAACATCAAACAATAATGAACATATAAGCATTTGATGTTTTATCCTCTTTTGACATTCATTTGAAAAAAAAAATTAACACTAAAGAAAAGGATGTGTTTTGCTCCCAAATTTATAAGATATGCAATGAATACAAGTTCTATTAGGCATAGTAATCAATTCCCCCCCCCCCCCCCCTAGTGATGTACATGAAGCATATCCTAATTGATCAATGAATGTGATAAAAATATGACAATTAAGCATATCAATTTCATATTGGAACCAATTCTTTAAGCTTAGGAGGATATAAAAAATTACCAATCGTTATTCCTCAATGTTGGTTTCATCCTCCATTCGATAGTGCAGCCGGCTTTGAATTTGACTCTTCATGTTTGGCTGGTCACTACCAATCTCCCATCTCTAAGCACCTACAAGTGTAGATTTAGGTACCCAAATAATTTTGGGTCCTTGAACATTAGCTTTGGGAACCCAAACCATTTTGGTTTTAGGAGCCCACACATTTGAAGCGTTATGCTTTACAACTAAGTGATTTCCATTCAAATTAGTATGAAGTACATGGTTTTTAACATATGAATCATTATATCCTAAACCATGTTTTTGTAATGATTTTCTTTGACTCCCTAAAATCATGTTAACCATCATAGTTCCATTTTTGAACTTCTCTAACTCTTTTCTCAGTTGAACATTACATGCCTTAAGATCTAGTTGATCAATATCATTCGGTGTTGCATTTAGACTACCAAGTTCTAATGCATTTGTCTCATGTTTAGCAATCACCTCATTCTTTTCATGCATTATTAATTCAATTTTGCATTGAAGATCATTTATTAACTTTCTAGCATTTTTATTCTTTTCGCAAATGATCTCATATTGGTTAACTAGATCATGAAATGCATTTTGAAGCTCCTCATATGTGTATGATTTATCATTAGCATTAGATTTTGAGCTATAACTATAGTATGATTTAGTTGAGCATGAGATTAATCTAATAGAACAAGAGTTAGAATCTACCTCACTTTGTTCATCCTCAATAGTCATGAAGCATGAGTGAGCAACTTCTCTTCTACTTTGCAAGGAGGATGATGATGATGGTGATGAAGAGTCATCCAAAGTAGCTTTGTGAGCTTCCTCCTTTCTTTTCTCTTTCTTTTCTCTTCCTTTTCTCCTTTTCTATTCCTCTCTCCCTTCTCTCCATTTTGTTCTCCCTTTCTCTTCTCTCATTTTCACTCTCTTCCTTCTCCTTTTATTTTTCTCTCTTCTCACTTCTTCTTCCTTTTCTTTCTCTCATTTCTCCCTTATCCTTGTTGACGAATTTGAAGAAGTCTTGAGCAATGACTTCAATGTCCTCATTCTCTTCTCTTCTCCTTGGCTTATCAGATTTTGCATGTAATGCCAATGTTGGTTTCTTCTTGGAAGCTTCATTCTTTTTTCGATGGTTTATTTGAAGCTCATAAATCATGAGGTTCTTGATTAATTTTTCCAACTTTAGTTTGGAAAGATCATGGGCTATTGCAACCACCATGTCTTCCCGATCGTTGTTGAGAGATCGGAGTAATTTCCTTGTCATTTCTCCTTCATTGAACTTTCTTCCAAGCACACAAAGAGAGTTAGTTATATCAGTGAAGTGAGTGTTAATTTCGCTTATGTTCCCACCGATTTCCATACAAAAAGTTTTATATTTATGCATGAGGAGACTAATACGTGTTTCTTTAGTTTTACTATCTCTCTCATGATGCATTTGTAGTCGACGTCCATACATTATATAGATGTCGGTCGTATAAGACGGCGTCTATACACTAGGGTATAAGCGTCGGGGACATATACAATGGTCGCTAGACTGCCAAAATCTAACATATATACCCCTGTATATCCGACGTATATGGACTTTTCTGCACTAGTGATCTTTATCAACCAGGAAAATATGTCACTAAATACATCAAATATTCGTCACGGATTCATTTCTCTCCAATCAATTATTCCCTCCAAAAAAAATCAATAACGGTTCTCATCCATCACACAATAAACCGCTACCCACCCTGCCTAAGGATGGAATGGGCGGGGCATTTTCAATTTAATGATGTCGTATAGTTACTTTTTAATGAAATTTTCTTACACAAATATATCATGATGTAGTATAATTTCTTTTAAATAATAACATGAAACATAGACCATATGAAATATGATCGACAACGAGATTGAACATATTAGACATTTTTCTTTGTTAAAAATAAAGTATCTTTGGTATTTTACGTACAAATATTGTTCCATCTTGAAGAATATTAATCAAAACCACAAAGTCGACCCAAATTAGCTTAGCTACACAAAAGGACAAGACCCAAAACCAACCAAAAATTCCAAAAAATATATTGGAATGTGTAATTCTGCCACTACAATAGAAGACCTTATACATGAATTATTAATATCTCCAACTATGCGGGTTATGCAAGAAAACCACAACCTACCCCACTTATTAGACTGATTATGCGGGTAGCACATAAGATTTCTTTGTCCACTACCCGGATTAGGCGGGCGGGTTTGTAGGTCAAACTTGCCCCATTTACAGCCCTACATGGAATACATTCTATTGCTTCTCATGATACAAAATGAGGAAGAGGTCGAAAGAGACGCAAACAAGTTGATGTACCTTTACCCATCATAAATCATGAAGAAGGATACCACCACTTATTTGGTGACTACTTTGGTGAAAATCTTGTTTATCATGAAATGAGTTTCGTCAAAATTTAGAATGTGAAAACATCACTTTCTTCAAATTGTTGAAGTCATACAGATGCAAGATCATTTCTTTCAACAACAACCTGATGCAGTTGGGAAGGTCGCCATTTCCTGGTTGTAGAAATGTACTACAACTCTACAAATGTTAGCTTATTGCATGTCAACTGATGGCGTTGGCATGTACACACGGATTGGTGAAAGTTGTGCAAGAGATTGCCTCCTTAAGTTTACTGAAGTTGTCAGCAATGTATTTGGTAGTCAGTATTCGAGAAGACCTACATCAAATAGGATAAAGTTTGCGACAAGAACACATATCTAGAACTGAACGCTTATTTGGTGGAAAACATATGGCATCGTTTTGGGCACAATAATTAATCGAGTACTTTATGTTAATGTATTTTAATTTACATTCTTGTTTCGTAATGGTTTCTAATCTTTGATTTTCTAAGATAATTTATGTTTTATTCTGAATTTATGAATTTTTAATATTTAACGATAACCAATCAATATTGTTTTATAACATAATTATACTTACATTTGATACAAAATTCTAAAAATATGGTGGTTTGATTGATCGTTTTAATAACCACAAGTGCACGGCATCAGTGAAGACGTGTCAAATACAGGTTGAACCGCAAGGAGTTGTGAGTGTTGTTGTGACTACCATACTCGAATGGGAAGGAGAGGGGAATGAGGGGATTATGCTAACTAACTACACTAAATGATGAATTAATCAATAATTAAACTAAACCCCCAAGGTGTGAAGGTGTGTGTGTAAGTGGTTCTTGATTAAATGAGACACAAGTGTGTAAAGTATGTGAAATCAACTAAAAACTAGTGAGGAGTCTAAGTAACATTAATTACATTACATGAATACATGACTGATATACTTAGATATGAAGTTAAGATGCACTTTGGGTTCTCAAGAATGAACTAAGTACCTAGTGTGGACATTAGGACATCAATTAACCATGCATGCAACTCAATACATTCATGCATTCTCTACTAATCAAGCATTCATGCATAACAAGCCATTTACCATAACAAGATGATCATTTACAAGCAACAAGATAAACTCTAGATCTAGGATGAGACAAGTACCTAGCGCGGCTATTATCCCATCTAATACAAGCTTTAGCAAGTTACATGCACAGATCTACATTAAGCATATGAAATAGCACAAATAAAAACACATCACCAACACATCACATAATCTACATCACCTCCACCCCAAATGGGATGGATCTACTCTCTACTCATCACTACAAGCATGGAAAACAAGAAATCAAGACTACACATGACAAGAATCACTAACTACTTAACTAACCAACAAAACACAAAACTAAGTAGATAGAAAGAAAGCTAGAGACAAGAGAGGAAAAAAATTATCATTAGATTAAAGAAAGTACTAGTTTACAAGCTCCAACCATCTCTTTATTCTTGCAGCCCAAATGGGTAAAACCTAAGCTAGTCTAATGGTGTAGGTGAAGAGGAAGAAGAAAGGTACGAGAAACATCGTTATTTATAGAAGAAAGAGTGGTGTAGATGAATTTGAAATCAATCCAACGACTGTAATCGCTTTCTCCATGGTCTGGTGCACCCAAATAAACATGTTCGAGTCACAGGAAATTTGAGGGGATTTGGACCAAAATGACCCGCCAGTGGCAGAAATTTTGTGTTCGATCCACCCCAATTTTCTTCAGCAACTTAAGTTCTCTATTTTACACATGGGGTGCACCCCAGGTCCGATGGTTCGAGCTCATTTGGTCTTAATTTTCCAAATACTCTTCAAGATCATGATATTGAGGTATTTTTGCTCCCGAAATATTTTTCTTTCGTTCAGGTCCCTCCGGATTTCATTTGGGTCCTTCCTGAATTGCAGATGGGTCCTTGAGCATGACAAATAGGTCCAAGATTCTTCAATAAGGTCATTTCTTCTTGCATTTTAGTTCTTTTTGGTTCATTTCTCCTCTTTATTACTTAAAACTTGAAACACATCAAACAAACACTTGAGTAGCACAAAATTATGGTAAAATAAAAGATATATAACATGAATGCAATGTATGATATGCTACAAATCATGATTAATAGAGAAAAGGTAGTGCATAAGGTGGAGGAGAGAGAAATGGGAAGTTGGAAATGTTGACATTTTGAGTATAAATTGGTAAATTTGGGGTAAATGTTAAGTTTTTGTGGAAAGCTAACGTGGAATAAAACGAAGTGCAGTTTGACCCCATTTGACATTTTTGAGTTGGGAAAGGAAAATGATTCTCAAGGGCCTGTTAGGATAGACAAGGAATACACCTCCATGTGAAATAGCACCCAACGACAGCAAGGCCTGATCATACTTACTATCATTATTTTTTTACGGAGAAACCATTGAAATGTTAATGTTGTGTCCTCGACCCAACCCAATTGGTACTCTGTGTTAGTAAGGCTTAATGTTGTTTGCTTATAATTATTATTTTGTATTAACTTTTATATGTTATTGATTAGTACCATATCGTACAACAAATTTATGTTATATATATTTTTATTTTACTCCATATTTTTGTTACTCGGGTTGTGATTACATGTATTTCAGGGTTTAGGTAATAAAGAAGAAAAATCACGAAAAAAGGAGTTAAATGCAAGAAGAAATGACTCATTTGAAAGCAATCTGGACCTATCTGTAACGCCCAAATACCTCATTTCAAGTCAGGAATGACCTAATTGAAATGCTGAACGGACCGGATGGTAAAGAAGATAGTTTGGTTACAAAAGTTCATAATCTCAAGAACCCAAGTAATTCTACAACAAGAGATAATATTGACATAGTTGAGGTTGAGTCATTATGAATTTCTATGTTCTTCGGTCATTAAAGAGATAATATTGACATGTAATCATGTGGTTATCTTTGTCCTTATCTTGAGTAATGTTTTGTATCTTTTAATGATGGTGATAAATCTTAATTCATGTAGAAACACACTTAGGATTGTGGTGATTATAGATTTTTCATGTTATACATGTCATTAGTGCTTAATTGTCTAGACACGTATCACACATCTACACTTTTCCATGGATTCTCCACCTCTTATGTGACTAGTCATATTTGGTTTCTTTTGTTAATTCATGTCACATTAGTTAGTTATATTTGATACTCTCCATCTTCATTTTCCCCCCACTCGAGTATGGTCGACAACGACCCTCACTCGCTCCACGTGGACACGACCCATACTTTTCACTGCTTCAACGTGACTGTGAACTTATGGTTTTGAAGTTCCCATCTCGAAGAAGTTTTGGCGCCGTTGCTGGGGAGCATGTTTTTCGGTTGTCACGTTTACCATTTTGGTGAGTTTTTGTTTCATTTTTTGTTTTGGTTTACTATTTGGAATTTTATGCAGAGGATTATGGTGAACTAGGTACAAATGACGTTGTTGCCGGGGAGCATGTTTTTCAGTTGTCACGTTTACCATTTCGGTGAGTTTTTGTTTCATTTTTTGTTTTGGTTTTCTATTTGGAATTTTATGCAGAGGATTATGGTGAACTAGGGACAAACGAACAGCAGGCACTATTGACAAATCTCACCACAAGCAGAGTGTTTTCATTTGCCAGTATCAGATTTGCATTCGGCAATGGTGAATCTAGTGCGTGATCGGCCTCTTAATTTTCAGTGGCGGTTTTCTGTTGTGCTTATTTGTTGTTTTACTCTCTACTTACTGACTACATTTTTCATCTTAATGTTAGATTCCATTAAACGTGCATGAATCCCATTTTAACACAACTTGACCTCTAAAACTCAAAGCAAAAGATTATATTAATTGACATCTAGGTCATGCATTATTTGTAGACTTGCACGCATTCGTCTTTTCTTTACATATTTGTTGTTGATTGCTGGCATGAAGTACGTGCATCTTTCCCATCCACGTACATGCATGTTAAAGCATCCATTAGTTAGTACGGTGCATCAAGACAGGTGTAAGGTGAGCCTTTGTTTGGTGAGTTGATTGCTACATTTATGACTTAAAATGCTACTAAGGTGGGTTGTCTCATACAACATAAGGTGGGGGATTTCATCTCCCATTCCTTTGCCCTAAAAATCACACTAATCCGAAGTCCTAATTAAAATCAAGTAGACATATGCCCTTAGGACTTCGGGCGCACTTAGGAGACAATCTCCTTCTTGACGACATGGCCTAAACATCGTTGTTTGCTTAGTTGCATTGAGACTTTTGTGTCCTCCGGGTCTTGACTTTCTCATTCGGACGAGGGAGGTGAGGCATTTGGGAGTATGAGGAGTCACGGTTAGGCGTTGTCCCACAATTTCATGTGCGATAGGAGATACTTTTATCAACAAAGCCCTTCTAGACCTTGGTGCTAGTGTTAACTTACTCTCGTTCTCTGTCTACGAGCAACTCAACCTTGGTCCACTAAAACCCTCTAAGACAACCCTTCAATTTGTTGATTGCTCTATTAAGAAACCAAGAGGTATAGTAGATGATGTTTTGATTAAGGTTGGTGACTTCATTTACGCAGTGGATTTTGTCGTTCTAGACACTGAACCTATTGTCGATCCTAAGAGACAAATCCCTGTGATACTAGGCAGACCCTTTTTAGCCACTTCTGAAGCTTTGATAAATTACCAAAATGGGCTCATGCAACTATCTTTTGGAAACTTAAAAGCTGAATTTAATATCTTTCATGTTGATAATGAGCCAGAAATAGTATGCAATCAAAGTGATGTTGTGATGAGATCACGTATTTATAAGATTTTTGATTCAAATAAATCATCACAAAATCAAAGTGAGAACAAGGGGAGTAATGCTTCGACACACCCACCATCACTCGAGCAAATAAGAGAACCAATACATGTGAGGGGTGTGGAATCTGTGACTCAGGACTCTAATTACAACATGGGGAACAATTCAACTGGATACATGCACCAACATGGTGTCATTCAATCCAGTTCTGACTATGGTTGACTCTGATCAAATTCAATCCCTCCACCACAGTTGACGCAGTTAATAAGTGCATTTGCTTTATCTTTGCATACATTGAGGACAATGCATGATTTAGGTGTGGGGGGATGTTTATGTATCTATCTATCTATATATTTATATATTCTTAGAAAAAAGAAAAAATAAATAAATTCATTGTTCCATGACATAGCTTAAGATTGAACTGCCAAAACCCGTGTACAAAATGCATTTAGTTTTTGTTCCTTATTATATAATTCTGCTTGTAGAAATTATGACATAAATCTAAGTTCCAAAGAAATAACTCATTACCCTTTAAGACATGTATGCACTTAAACTGAATGAATCAAATCTTTGAAGTGGTTGATAAAAAGCAGAGGTTGAGGAAAATATACCGGGAAGTGTGGACTTCTAATAGTAATTAAGCCTTGAGGAAAATAAAAGTAAAAAAAATAAAGGAATAAAGTGAGGAAAGCACATTTTACAAATGATTACAAAACCCGAGCTTTTGAGTCACTGGTCCGTAGGGGTATCTTAAAACCCGGTAACTTGAGTCTACCATCTCGGGATTATCGACCAAACTCGCTACACGAATGCAAAAATGGTAAAAGTGTCAAAAGGCAAATGTGCTAAATCACGAGAGAGAAAAAATATATACTTTAAGATACTCAAGGCCCAAAGTTAGAAGAATGTTCCATGTCATGGTTGATCTGAATGATACTTCACCACCAGAGGAGGCGTGCAAAATAATTTAAGTGATAACATGTGTAGAAGGGTTAGTGGTGTGAATGTTGGAGGAACAAAGACCAAGTCAGAATTTTCATAAGTTAGATTCATATAATGAGCATACAAGAATTCAAAGTGAGATGTATAAGGCAAAGGCAGGGATATTGGGAGTTATTAATGAGTATTGAATTAAGACTTTGTGGGTGTGTCAACTGAAAACCCTCACGAGACAAAACTCGTCCTATAAGGCAACTTAGGGGTTTAAAGGCTTGTTGCACAGGCTAAGTGCAACCGTGATTCCTACGAAAGTGAGTTAGGATTTCCCTGTTTTCATTTTCCTTATATTCTGTTTTCCTAGGGACTAGCAAAATCTAGGTGTGGGGATATTTGATGCAATGCATACATTGCATCATATGTCTTTCATTTAGATTAATTTTATATCAATAAATGCTACTAAGGTATGTGTTTAGTCTTATTTACAGAATACAGGGACCTGAATGCAAATTACCCACATCCCGAGCATAAATGCGTGCAAGAGAGTCATTCCTGTCATAAAGACCAAGTTCAAGATTATCGGGATTCAAATGGAAGTCCATCCAAGCATAAAAGCATTCAAAGACCTAATTACAAAAATGCCAAGGACTTAAGCACAAAAGTAGCCAGGGACTTAATTGCAAAAAGCAAAAGACCCGACTGCAAGGACCAAAATATTATTTTGGAGAAGTTCTAAAAAATCAATTTGGATCTCCAAATATACAAAGAATTAATTCGGAGCTCAAAAGAAAGGAAAGAAATCATCTGGATGCGCAAAGGACATTTAAATCATACCATAAACACGCAGGAAAAATCCGGATCGAATCAGACACATTCTTGAGGCGAATCCACCGCACATCACATGTAATGCGCGGCGGAAACGCCGCCCCCTTGTGGATCCGTGGCTTCGGATTTTTCCCAGTCGTGTCTCGCCACGTGTACTTTCCTATTTTATACTTAGGTCCCTTGTATCGGCTATAAATAGCCCCGAAACGATGTTGTAGAGGATGATGTTCTTATTTTTATTCCATAATTTAGTAGTAAAGTTTTGTTGTTTTATCTTGTGTTTTTAGTTTCTTTTGTAATTTCTCTAGGACCCATTCTCATTCCCTCCATCCCTGAGTTTCTAACTCTCTCCAAAGGGTGGGGTGATGGATTTAGGGTGATGAGAAGAAGAATGAGGTTATTATTCTAATTTCGTGCTAGGATATTTTGATTACTTGAGTTTGTGTTAAATCATTTATCATGTAATGCTTTATAACTAATATGATTTATTATAAGTTTCTGATTTCTCCAAACAAAACCCGACATCTAAACCTCCACCCGCTGGACTCTCACCATTCTTTGCTTTATTCTTAATTTGTTTTTGTTGTTCTTGCCTTAGAAATCAAAAACCAAAAATATCAAACCAAATTTATGTTTTCTCTCTATTTCTTCCCTTAACTCGAAAATCACACAAATAATAATATCTCTCCCTCCTTGTGTTCGACCCGTACTTGTCACGTCTTCATTGGCGCTGTGCACTTGCGGTATAAATTAAATTCTCATCAGTCCTCGTCAGGGTCAAGCCACTCAGTCACCAGGCGTTGTGGGATTCTAGAGGTGACTCCCACCCTTTAGGTGTAGCACTTAGTTCCCACAATTCTGGCTGGTTCAGACTCTGATACCATCTGTAACGTCCCGTCCCCGAGCCCGCATCGAACCCGGGTCCCGGTCCGTCACCCATGCACCCACTGGCCCACAACACCCACTTATTGCCACAAAACTTAAGTTTGTAGGTGTTATGGTAGTGGGCTCATGTCATTATATCTCACCCCAACATTCTCATGCTAAGCAATGTGGGACTAAACTTGGGGTAACAGAGCCTGAACCAGCCTGAACCGTTCGGCACAAAGCAGTGCGCCGGATAAGTGTCCCAATTCGCGGCAAGTGACCTATATGGTGTCATCGCGAACTTGGGAATACCTACCCTGAGACAGAATGGCAGCGCACATTCCCAAGACTTACTTACGCCTGGCCTCCCAACGTGAAGGTCTTATGCGAATGGCCTCTGGAGCTAGAGGACCCACTCGTGGCCCGTCGGCCCAGAAAACAGAATGTGCCCAGAATTATTAATCATATTAAATGCAATGCAAGCTACTTAAGCATTTAAAGTCTAATGCAGCTACAAGCTACGAAACGAGCTCAAGGAAGAGTATCCGGATACCCTCCTAACAACCCCAAACAAAACAAAATCAGAACATCCCAATAGGAACCAAACCAAAATCAGCAACAAACATACCCAGATTGGAAATTCAAGGTAAACAACACATTGAGTCATCTACGGGTCGTGATAAGGATGTCATAAGGTCTGATATCCTAGGGTCAACCACCATCACAACACAACACCTCATATCAGGGATATATCGGTATTAAAAGAATAACAAAAACATGTACCACAACAGAATACATGATGATCAACCACTACATGTAATCGATAGCATACACCATAAATTTGAGAACACGCATGCATTAGAAACTTGTGGTCCCGAACATGGTCAGAGTTTAGATGGATAAGAATTAATTCATAAATGTATTAGTAGTCCTATATAGAAAACATGCCTCTGAAATCAGGAGTCTAAGTACCTTCATAGTCGATATGGATATATTTATATACATGCTTGTAGATTTGCACAATACTAGAAGTCATAGGATGAATAGCATAGATCATAGATGAATCCTAATCTAGTCTGATGTGAAAGCATAAAAGATATATCAGTTAAGTCATACAAAAATCAGATCATACACCTGAGCTAAACCTGGTTTGAATAAAATCAGATTGGATTAACTCATCGCAATATTCAAGTCGAGACAGGCAACTATACCTATTGCTTTAACATCTAGATGAAAATATGAGATTTATTCACAGATGGAATGTCATGAATATATTATAAGGGATTGACAAATCAGAGCATTTACATGCGTTAATCATTACTGGACTAACATCAGAACGATTCATGCAATATTATCTAGACCTATTAGCCAGATCATGCATGGATATAACAACAAAAATCAGCAACGAGTCCTACAAATGATATCTGACTAAACTCATGAAATAACACATAAATATGTGACATAATATCAAAAAACATCTCATGCATACATATCTGGACATGATCACAATATCACACACAAGTATTACATCTGAAAGCTCACAAGAACAACATCACAAGGTGATTAACAAGTAGCGCAACATGCATGCAAAACCCCTCCCCTGCTAGCTCTCCACGGCCCAGTCTCATCACCTCTGGTTTTTACAACAAACCACCAAGGAAATCATGAGTCAAGAATCATGGTAGAGAGGGAGATGCTCAGCCAACCTCTGAAAATTTGGAGAGTGCACCACAGCCCACCCGATCGGGTAGATCTCCACTTGTGCAACTCCAAAGGTCAGACCGACTACCCTATTAGTGCTGGACTAATCTCCATCCAACAATCCATACTTCCTATTACACTAAGGGTCCAGGAGCATACCTGATCAGCAAGGAAGATTGGTCGAGCTTTCCCGGAGATTCTGCCCATCAACTCTTCTTCTAGCCGCACAGGGTTGCACTAGACGTTGCTCCCAACTCGCCGGAGATCAGCCCACCAATCCGCTGGAGAGGAAGGGATGAGTGGTCTGGAGTGATGTGTGTGTGGATGGAAAAGAGAGGAAGAGGACAGCTGGAAGAGCTTTATAGATTGCATACAATTCTCCAACTTCCTAGCTATCAAGCCACTTCAAGACTTGCCAAAGGTGGCACCAGCAAGGACACCCAAAAGCCTCCCTTGAAAGATGCGTGCAACTCCCAAGCCCCCTTCAACTTCCATGCCATCCCCAACCTGGGCTCAGCCCAAACCGTCTCCACACTCACTAGGACCCAAATTGAGTCGATCGAGTCATCTTACCGCGCACAAGCCCGATGTGTCGCACCCGATAAACCAATAAGCAATCCGATCAAATCAGCTCAACCCAACATGCCATAACACAATTTAATATTCTAAGTACCAAATTATGTGTAACATAGGAGAGTTGGTATATATATATTATATATATTAATATACACCGCACATGAGTATTTTGGTTCCACGTGGTGTTATGTTCTCATTCCAGATACATTAATCCACTATGAGGTTCCCTTTCATTGTGCTTTGGTAGAGGACTATGGGAGCCTCTTTTGTATATAGTTATATTCAAAACTTAAAAACATTGGTTGTCGTGAGTCTCACTTATTGAGTATTTGGGATTCATTTGTTAATCCATGTGGAAACACACTTAGGATTATATATTGTCATGATCGATTTTCATATTATTCATGTCATGAGAGCATAATTATTCACACGCATCACACATTTACACTTTGACACGCATTCTTCACCTCCTACGGGGTTAGTTAAATTTGGTTTTCTTTGTCAATTATTATAGCGTAATGTGTAGTTCATCACACTCGATTTTAATTTTCTTTCCCATTCAAGTTTGGTAGATAACGACCCACTCTAGCTCCCTGTGGATCAAGCAATGTGATCAAGCACAACTGCAATGGGGAGACTAGTGTCGTGTACGTAGGCCATATCTTAAAACTAGACTAATATAAAAATTTAGACTAATATGAAAATGAAATACTAATTAATTTAATTCTAAAGAGAAGTTAGAAAGAGTGCACTTCATTTTGGCGGTTGAAGAATGAAGAACCGGATCGGAGACTTCACTTTCCAACTTCAAAACTAAGCACCAGACCGTAGACTTAATCGCGAAAACTTGATGATTAAGAAACTTGATGATTAGAATAGAATTATGAATAACAAGAGAATGAGAGATGTGTGAAAAATGAAGAGGTTTGGAGGGGTTTATATATAATTTGGGGTAGTGGCAAACTTGTAATTTTTGAAAATAAAATAAAAAAGTTGATAGCCGTTGGAGTGCCTCCAATGGCTATCGCCTAGGCGAGGCCACCGCCTACGTGAACCAATAGGTATTCCATTGCATTTGTGTATTAGTATGACATTACTCTATTGTTTGAATTGGAGGCATCAGAGCACTACAAAGCCCATATAAAGTACTAATATGAGGTTTGACTTGTGTATAAATATCTAATCAATAAAATGTTTCCTTTAACTTGAGAGTTTCGGGTTTCAAATCAGCTCCCTTCCAATTGTGATCTTGAGCCATGTGTGTGTTGATTTTAATTTTTGTAGAGAAATCTACATTTTCTCGATTTTCTTCTTGGTATAACAACACAAAGAAGGCAATGACGTCGGAATCTACTACTCAAATTTCATTTGAGGTTTTCCATCTTCCAGATCATAGGCAAACACACTACCGCTTCTGTACCACATCAAGTCGGTGATGTTAATGTGATGACGATGCATATTTGACTACATTACGCATAAGTCTTGATTCACGTCTTGTATGTTTTAATGATTGATGATGATCTTAAATTATTTAGATACTTAATTAGGCATGAGGTTTGTGTAGATCTACATGTTTATGCATTCCATGAGGTGTTGTTTGATGGGTAGTTGGGTGTAGGATACACTTACAACGCTCACATTCATTTAGGCAACGCATTTCATATTCATGCTTAATGTATACACTTATCACACTCGTGACACTCACACACAGGGTCTCCACTTATCACACACATTTATGCTCACATTCATGACATTTCACAGTCTTATGATTTGCACTTGTTCGAAAATAGCACAAGTTGTTAGTGTTACCAATCGTTATATGGAAAATCCAAGACAGGTACATTAATTAGCGAGTAGTGAAGTGGATCTTGTGGTATCTTAAAAGTTCAATCAGATTATCTTTGGAGTTGGAAGGTCCGCACATGATTCGATATGGTATGTTGACGTCAATTATGCGGATGACCATGACAAGAGAAGATCAATGAGTGGGGATGTATTTACAATTGGAAGAAGTTAGGTTAATTGGAAGATTTGTTTACAACATACCATGACTTTGTTTACTACAGAAACAGAGTACAAGGCAGTGATCGAGGGCATCAAAGAAACTTTGTGGTTGAAAAGATAATATGTAGACTAAGTTTGAGTCAAAAGACAGTGAGCATCTTTTGTGACAACCAGAGTGTCATTCACTTGATGAAAGATCAAATGGATCACGAGAGCACCAAGCACATTGATGTCACGTACCATTTCACATTGATGGTGAAAATTACCACCCATGATAATCCAGCTAATATGCTCACAAACGAATCACATTGACCAAATTCAAAGATTGCTTGAGCTTGGTTGATTTAACTCCATGTAGATGGAATAAACTAAGGTGAAGACGAAGGCACCGTGAAGATAGAAAAATGTGGGTCTCATGCCGAAAGAGTTTTCAAGTTAATGTGAAGATTGTTAGAAATGATGCGTCGAAAACAAGTATGGAACGGTCGACTGACTCTCAATTGATTGAAAATTTGTGGAAACACGGGGTCGGGTGGAAGTTGTAGGAAACGACTATTTGGCCACCGATCGACCGCTCAGCCAAGGCAAAAGTTACTGATTATGAAATATGACTGGTCGATTATACCGATCATACATTTGGAGATCAGAGGTGTTCCAACTTGCCAAAACTCTGAAGACGGATTAATCGGTGTTATATCGATCATCCATTACTTAGCTCGAGCATATTTAGTTTAAGGACAATTTGGGTGTTCTTTCATAGAGAGGTTTGCCCTAAATATCTCCTTTAAATACTTTTGTTGTGTTTAGAATCTTAAAAGTCATTCTTGTCAGAAAAGAGAGCCACCATTTGGAGAGGTTGGTTAGCCACCACCAAAGCTTAGGGTTTAGAATTTGGGAAAATCATTTGTTGGAGGTTTCACTATCCAACTTCAATCTGCATTCCAAGCTAGTCTTCTCCAATTGCATTCTCCCAAGTGAAGCTGGATTGTCTCTGTTGTCGTGGTTTAGTTTCCATAGAAATCTGGTTTGTGGTTTCCCTTTGCGATTGATTACTTGTTGCTTGTTAGATGCTTGTTAATTGTTTATGGAATTGCATAACTTGAGTTCGATCGAGACTTTCATCCCTTCCGCTGTACGGACCACTACCAACGATTCTCACAACATTTATCATCAACCGATCGATACCTGCTTTTGGACTCAGGCGTGGACTATATTGTCGGATGTGAGGCATCAATAGATGGAACCTTATGTTCAGTCGGATTATGTTGATCAAAATCCTATCGATGAGGTGGTGCTAAAGGGCTAACTATGCTTGTTCGGGAATAAAAGGCCCAGTACATGACTACTGAAACCACCTCCCAATTAGCCAAGTTACAGCCTTATAGGAACATAGTCTTATCTTTCTTTCTCCTCATGCAGATACATAAATAAAAAAATCGGAAAGAAATTTATTTTACGAAAGCAATGAGCCGATGGTTTCGTATTCGAACCGTTTGACGGTGCCAGCTATCCGTGTCAGGTTATCGTCGTAGGCATAAGGGATTTTTTCAGACCAAGTGACGTTCCCCTTGCCTGGGTTGGCCACGAGCTTGCGGCAGAGCTCACCTTCGACGGTAATGGAGTTGTGGTAGTGGTAGTACCTGATCCGCGTCTCGGTATCGTGAAGGGTCTTACCCACCATGTTTTCCGACATGTGGACGCCGGTGGTGTAGGCGTTCCTCGGTTGGATTGCGTATTTCCGGTCTCTCCATATGCCCGTCACGTCGTCACGGAATTGGAGCTTCTCGAAACCCCATTCCCTGGAAAGAAGCAATAACAACATATCAATTTAGACGTCATTAATGTTGAGAATATGCTATCTCACGCTCTATGGATCTATTGTTTGCCGTCGCGGAGACATCACGCATTCACGACCCTTTACTTTCAAATAAACTATGTATTATGCGTTTGGATCAGATTATACGGTCTAGTCCACATGTTCATCCTACTTGCTTATGAATGGCATGGAGAAATAAGAAATAATAATAACTATTGAAGCTAACTTTTTCCGTGCAGATCAAGTGGATTTAATGATCATCGATCTACTTCATTAGTTCTTTTAGTGGACTCTTAAGGGCCGAAAAAAGGATGCTATATTGTCTTACAAACATTTCGATATTTGATGGAACAAATGAAAGTAATTTCAGGTAGCAATGAAATTTTTGGCTGATTGCATCCCTCTCTGTACCTAAACCTTAGGTATTTGAAGATGGTTGTGCTACAAAATGTTTTGGGGTGTGCTCGCATGAGTTATTCATTTCTTTTAGTTTTTAATAAAATTAATGGAAAAGTTAAATTAAAAATTGCTCGTGTTAACGAGAATTAATTCATTTAAAAAAAAGGCATTTGTACTTTAAATGTGCAAACGGTGTCAGCTCTATCTTACAAATTTGTTTGGGCACACCTACGAAATTTTTACATTACTTAAAAGTGAAAACACACGCTCACATTAGTTTTGTATATTACTATTTGAAAAGATTACCTCCAAAAATTCAGCCAAAAATATTAAAATAAATCACTAAAAATGATGGTCCAAATCCATAATCTCATGAACTCAAGGAGTACTTCAACAATTAAGACCAAACATGCTTGAACCAATGGCTCTGGGTCCACCCCACATGTTAAAATGGTTAACTAAAGCTGTTGATAAAATTTGAGGTGGATCGGACCCTAAAGATCCGCATTGGCGGATCCGGTTGGGCGGTTGATGCCCAAATTTGGAGTACTTAATTTGGAGCATCCTGATATGATTTATCCAATTATGCCCAAATTAATCCAGACCTTCCAATCTTCTATAAATAAACTTGTAACTCTTTTCATTTCTCTTCTTCTTCCTTCCTTCTTCCTCTTCTCTCTCCCATTAGAGTATGTTTTATTTCTTGTTTTAGTAGAGTAGTCAAGCGGGTGGAGAGGAAACATTGTAATGTTTTATCCATTAATCAAGTTTTGATATCATGTTCTTTACATTCTTGTCTATAATTTGATGTCATTTATATTTTCTTGTCCTGAGTAGATTTAGATTTCTTTATATGTTGACGGGTTGTTTTTACTTTGTTGTTTTTCTTGTTATTTATATGATTAGTGAGTAGTTCATCCCCATTTGGGGTAGAGGATGACGTGAAGTGTGGATGTAGTTAGATTAGTGTGTGTATGTGTTTAATCTTAATTTTGGAGCTTCAAATGATTTTCATAATCATTTTGATAGGTATTCCCACTCCTACATTTGATGTGTTAATGATCCTAATGGATGCTTAGCACATACTTTAGTGAACTCACTTAATAAGGAATGATGAGGTAACGATAAGATTGAAGTAGATAAAGAGATAAGATTGATATGTGAACATGTGGTCATCTTTGGTATTATCTTGAGTAGTGTTTTGTATGTTTTAATGATGGTGATAGATATTAATCATGTGGAAACACAATTAGGATTATGGTCATGAGAATGCAATTGTAGACACACACGTCACACTTCTACATTGTTGCACGCATTCTCCACCTTCTAAGGGATTAGTCGCAATTATTTTACAGATTGTAATAAGCATAATTTAATGTAGATACACTCACTCTTCATTTTCTTTCCTCACTCGAATATGGTCGACGACGACCTGCACTTGCTCCTCGTGGACACAAGTCGTACTTGTCCCGCTTCAACGCGGTCGTGTACATGCGATTTTGAACTTAAAATCCCAACAGTTGTGCACGGGTGCGAGTTGGGGATTGGGTTGTGCACTGGTGCGGGGTGGTTGTTGCGGGTTAATGGGCATTGGGTTAATATTATGGACTTAATGTTAATGAGTTGTGTGGGTTGCGGGTTTGGCATGGTAGGTTGAGAGATAACCACAACTCTCCTTGTTTATTAAGGCAGATAAGGAATTTTTTACAGCAACCCACGTTAGGTGGCAGGCTTATACACTCGTCCTTGTACAGCCCCATGGATGACTGCCGCGTGGACCGCTTGTCCTCCCTTGTGCACTGAAATTGCCAACCCTTATGATCTTGTCGTCACGTCTAGTTCAGAAGCTTGCTCATTTTGGCCATATTTTCTATTGATTTTCTTCCTAATTTGTCCTACACCTCTTCTCGTCATTTAAACAAATCCTGGCTCCTCCTTTCTGTTGGAGGACAGGAGGAGGACGGGGAGCTACTGATCAACCCACCACAGGAGAATGTCTGTATCCTGGGCTACAGGGACCGCTGATTGGCGGTCTAAAAGGCGCACCTCGTGCGTTGCCTTAGACTGCCCTGATCACCATTCCTTTTGCCTTCTTTTGACACCACTAGATCCACTCTTGATCTATTCTACTGGAGGCACGAAGGAAAGAAGGTGGCTCTCTCCTTGACACTCACAAAGCAAATCTCAAGGGTGTCCCACGCCTCCTTCGACTTCCTCGCTTCACCGATCTTTTCAAAGCCAATCTCATCCACCGTTTGGAAGAGAAGGAAGAGAGTACTCTTATCTTTGGCTCTTCTCTCCTTTTGTGCTTTGATTTGTGCGACGGTTTCTTCTCCCGACTCGGCCTCCTCCTCGAAGCTGCTCTACACAAGATCTCAAGCATCATACGCACCCAGCAGCGCACGCATTTGGATACTCCAATTGTCGTAGTTGCCTTTCGACAATCGAGGCAACGACGCATGACCAAACGAGGTCATTCCCAAGCTTCCCATCGGACGAGGCTCTGATACCAGATGTTGGAGGACGGGAGGAGGACGGGGAGCTACTGATCAACCCACCACAGGAGAATGTCCATCTCCTGGGCTACAGGGACCGCTGATTGGCGGTCTAAAAGGTGCACCTCGTACGTTGCCTTAGACCGCCCTGATCATCATTCCTTTTGCCTTCTTTTGACACCACTAGATCCATTCTTGATTTATTCTACTGGGGGGCACGAAGGAAAGAATGTGGCTCTCTCCTTGACACTCACAAAGCAAAAAAACAATTTTGCAATACACACTCTTCTTCTTTTTTCTACTTACATACTCACTCTTTTCTCACACAATTTCGTGGCTCAACTTCTAATGCTTGATATATATTGTTGTTCTATTACAAATGGTGAATTCTAGTACTATATATAGGTACTTACATGACCCTACAACTTCCAAATATAAAGACTACATAAACATGATCATTCAAGATCATTACACCCTCTACTTAAATTGCATACATAATTAGGACGAAAATTACACAAAAAATGAAAAGACTCTTGTCTCTTCCACTCCCTCAACCTTTTTTTCTTCTCATGTGTTGACTCTTCACCCCCTTGATGAGTCATCAAGCAATGATGATGTGGCGGGTGACTAGGATGCCACATAGGGTTAAGTCGCGACCTAGGATTAAGTTCAATTCTCAATACTTTCAACACTCTTCACAACCACAAAAAACAAACTCTTTCGATCTTCAAAGCTAAATTCTTCTTTTTCCTTCCACCTTCCTACTACTTAACTTGTTACTTTTTTGTTTGAGGAGCTTGTTAGTAGCGAGCGCAAGATGGGGACCTTGTCCAAAAAGGTATGAATAAAGGAACTCTCAAGCTGGAGATCAGTTTAGATAGTAGACTAGGTGAAGTGGTTGCCCAAACCAACATAAAAATCGTTGTATCATCTTCCCATTTGTGATTTGATCTTTTATTTTCAAACGATTTATATTTTTTTGTTGTGTTTTCTCTTTAAAATCGGTTAATAAGATCTGAGTAGTCTTAGATCTTAAGACCAGTAGTCTCACATTTATTTCCCATTTTTTTAAAAATTTTAATCTTTAAATACATCAACTAATCAAAATGAATATTGGACATCACTCCATGATATTTATGGAAAGCTAAAACCCGTACGACAAGGAAGTTTAAGGTTCAAGTCGAACTTCTCTCTTTTTGCCGGGTGACCTAAGTCATTATCATCATCCTTCACTATATTTCAATTATACAATAACAATAAGGTAACCCAACGTAAGCATCAAAATTCTAAGCTCTTAGATCTAAACAAAAACGAAATGAAACCGACCGCAGTCATACCTGGAATGGTTCCTCCGTTCATCATCAACACACAATTTGCTCGACATCGGGTTCTGCTCGATTGTAAACTGCGTGTAATCACCAAATCCTCGCATGACCTCCTCCAAAGTACTCCCATCTGGCAAATACAAGTACTCGTCCACGTCGAAGAAGAACGTCCAGTTCGCATCAAACCTATACCTATTATTGTAGAACCAAAACTTATCAACAGAAAGTGTGAACTAGCTTGACTTAATGAAGTTTCTTATTATGGTAATTATTGTTTATAATAAAGAAATGACTATTCAAACTAGTTTGAAAAATGCTTTAGAAAGTCAACACGTAACGCGTAAACCCAATATGGATGTGAATTAATAAAATAGTGATGAAATGATTTTACGTAACAGTAACAAATTTTATGTTGTGATAACCTGTGCAAGCAATCGTTAAGCACGACGAACTGGTTATGGTACCACCCGTCATACTCCTCCTCCGCCCTCACATCCTGCAAGGTCACCCTCCCAATCCTTTCCCACGGCTCCAACGCCTTCCTCACCTTCTCCGACACCCCACCGGCGTCGTGGAGAACGAAGTGCGACTTCGGGCCAAAGAACCACGCCTGGTAAGCCATCCACTCCCGTATCCGGTCAGCACTTATGTTCCCATACAACGGCGATCCGCAGTACAAATAGTCATATTTCGGAGGAGACTGGAACCTCGACTCACTGTAAGCCCCCTCCTCCTCCTCCAGTGCGATGACCGTCTCGTGAGTTGTCGGCGAGGGCGAGTAGTAGGCGTTGAGAAGGAGAACCCCACCGGCGTTGGATGGGTTGGGGTTTGAATTGAAGGTGCAATTCACGACCACGGCCGTGTAAACACGGCCGTAGCCCCAATCCGGGAGAAACTTCTCGGCTTTGCCGACGGTTTTAGTGCCATTATATTCGTTAGAGACGTACTCGCATTTGAACCAGGGCTTTCCAAAGACATGGATGGGCTTGGAGGCAAGGCCGATGACCGCAAAGCTGGTGGGACCACCACGGTAGGCGGACATGTGGATGAAGAGCGCAGCAGCGCTACCGTAGGGGTGGAGGGTGTGTACATTGGGTGGGGACGGAACGAAGAGCTTCTGATTGGGGACGGGTTCGGCGTTGGGGCAAGGGTGGTGGTGTAAGTGGAAGGGTTGGTAGTCCTTGAGGAGCCAAATGGTTGTGACCAGAGTTATGGTTACGACATTCGAGAAGAGCATGAAGGTTTTGATGTCGAGGCGAGAGGGAAGGAAGGCGGCAATGGTGATGGCAGTCGCAGTGCCATTGCCGCCTTTCCTCATGATTAATTGGGCTTTTTGAGTTCCTCTTTGGGATTGAAGTTTGGTTGAGTATGTATATAATTGGGTATGTCTAATTGTGTTGGAGTAGTGGTGCATGTATCTTAAATTCTTAATCCAAGTGGAAGTAAGGTGTTGGAGACCTCAACACATATAAGTTGGTAACATGGTTGCATGTTTGTGGCTTGGTTCTATTTCAAGGGAATGAGGAGAAACCAAATGAGAACTATTTAGGTAGGGTGCAACTGGACAGGTATTATCTGTTTAGCTGTGTCATTTAATAAGTGAGTACAAGTACGGTTTTTGTGCCCATTAAAAAAGGGAAATGTTTAGTAGCCGCTCTCCGGGACGCGTTCGTGGGACGCTGCTGAGTTGGACAAATCCAGCTCAGCCAAAGTTTAATATTTTTGGCGGGCAGAGGGGGCAGCCGCATTTAATGCATCTCAAATCAGACGTGCTCCAAATCATATCATTCCTTTTGGCGCTCCCACCTGCTCCATACCTCTTTTTGACGAAGATGCACGGAATGGCCACCGTCACTTCTTCCTTTCTTTTTCATTTTCGTTCATTTCTCTTCGTTTTGAGAGAAATCTTCGCTCAAATGGAAATGGCGTCAAACGTTCCTAAGGAGAAGATGATTTTCCCCTCTTTCGAAGGAGCAAGAGCCTTTTACAACGACTATGCTGATGCTTGTGGTTTTGGTGTTAAGCTACGACATACTCATTACGACGCTGGTGTGGTTACCCGGGCTACTCTTACTTGTTCCAAGGAGGGTAACGCACCAACAGACCAAGGTCAATGCATAATGAAGCCACGTTTATCTAGTAGAGTTCAGTGCACGGCTCGCATCAGGGTTTCTGGAAACCCAGCAAGGGGATACCAGATTAACTTTGTCGATCTCAATCATAACCATGAAATGCTGCAGGAGCACCAGATGCGTTCCTTTTTAAGTGATGTCTGTTCCTTTTTAAGTGATGTTTGTTCCTTTTTAAGTGATGTATGTTCCTTTTTAAGAGATGTTTGTTCCTTTTTAAGTGAAGTATGTTCCTTTTTATGTGTAGTCTGTTCATTGTTAAGTTGTCTGTTCCTTTTTAAGTGTAGTCTGTTCCTTCTTATGTGTAGTCTGTTCCTTTTTAGTGTTGTATGTTCCTTTTTAAGTGATGTCTGTTCCTTTTTAAGAGATGTTTGTTCCTTTTTAAGAGTTCTCTGTTCCTTTTTAAGTGTAGTCTGTTCCTTTTTAAGTGATGTTTGTTCCTTTTTAAGAGATGTTTGTTCCTTTTTAAGAGATCTCTGTTCCTTTTTAAGTGTAGTCTGTTCCTTTTTAAGTGATGTCTGTTCCTTTTTAAGAGATGTTTGTACCTTTTTAAGAGATCTCTGTTCCTTTTTAAGTGTAGTCTGTTCCTTTTTAAGTGATGTATGTTCCTTTTTAAGTGTAGTCTGTTCCTTTTTAAGTGATGTGTGTCCCTTTTTAAGTGAAGTCTGTTCCTTTTTAAGTGATTTCTGTTCCTTCTTAAGTGTAGTCTGTTCCTTTTTAGTGTTGTCTGTTCCTTTTTAAGTGATGTCTGTTCCTTTTTAAGAGATGTTTGTTCCTTTTTAAGAGATGTGTGTTCCTTTTTAAGTGAAGTCTGTTCCTTTTTAAGTGATGTATGTTCCTTTTTAAGAGATGTATGTTCCTTTTTAAGAGATGTATGTTCCTTGTTAAGTGATTTCTGTTCCTTTTTAAGTGATTTTTGTTCCTTCTTAAGTGAAGTGTGTTCCTTTTTAATTGATGTCAGTTCCTTTTTAAGTGACCTCGTTTCCTTTATAGCGATTTTTCTTTTTCCTTGCAGATATCCCTCCACCAGCCATCATAACGGACCAATGTGGGGCCATTACTGCTGCTGTAAGGAATGTCTTCCCAAATACCAGACACCGATTTTGCATTTGGCACATAATGAACAAAGCTCCCGTGAAGTTGCCGACGAAGTATCGACAGCACATGTTATTTGATCTAAATTTGATTGTCTATGACTCAAAGAACCCAGCTGAATTTGAGCGGAATTGGCACGGTTTCCTGGTTGATTTTGACCTTCAAGAGCATAGTTGGCTCCAAACAATTTACGGTATCCGTGAGTCTTGGGTACCTGCTTACTTGTGTGATTGTTTTTTCGCTGGAATGGCTTCTACCCAAAGAAGCGAAAGTATGAACTCCTTCTTCGACAAGTACTTATCTTCTAGAACCACCCTTAAGCAGTTCGTTCAACAATACGAACTTGCTCTACGTCACAAGTACGAGAAGGAAGCTCAATCGGATTTCGATTGCCTGCATAAGAAACCCCAAATGGTTTCAATATATCCCTTCGAGAGTCAAATGAGCGAGTTGTATACCGTAGGGGTTTTCAAGAAAGTACAGTTACAAATTGGTAAGATGATGAACTGCGACCTAACCGAGGAGTTGCAATCAGCCGACGCATTTCATTACAAGGTGACTGAACGTGTACGGGTCGGTGAGCAACTATTATCGAAACGTTTCCTTGTAGAGAGGACAGGTCTGAACTTGACATGCGATTGTAAACTGTTTAAGCGTGTTGGTATTCTATGTTGTCACCTCCTGGTCGTATTTGCACGGCTAGATCCTAATGCATTACTCCCGCCGTCTTACATCACAGATCGATGGCGGAAGGATATTCGTCGGAGCTATGGAGAAAAGGTGTACCAAGCCGATGGCGTATTGGAGAAGGATGCGCTGAGTCGTCACGCCGACATAATGGGTCGCGCTCTTTGGATTGCACAGGAAGCATTCATTTCTCATGAAAGGTATCTTAAGGCCGTGAAGTGTATGGAGTGGCTCAGGTCTCGTCTTAACATTCCCCACGCCCCTCCCATAGTTGATGAAGTTGTGGCCGGCGGTACCTCTTTGCGCAATCCAGACAAAGTAACCCGTCCAGGAAGACCGCCTACTAGACGTCGGGTTTCCTTAGCCGAGAGAATTCTTCAAAGAAGCCAAAAAAAGCGCCTCACAGCAGAAAAGAGCAAGTATCGAAGGAATGACAAATCACCTATGCATGAGGTCGCACCTAGACCAGGGGATCCAGATTTTGACGATTGGGACATGAAGTTGTATTACGACCAAATTGCTCCTTAATTATGCACCAAGCCTTGGTCTTTGAATTTTGTACATTTTTGTAAGACAACAGTTATTCTTAAGTGTAAAGTTCTCTTTTAATTGTGAGTGTAAAGTTCCCTTGTAAGTTTACGGTTCTCCTTTTTAACTGTGACTTGTATCTTTTTAAGTGATATATGTTCCTTTTTATGAATTGCTTGTACCTTTATAAGTTAGCGGTTCTCCTTTTAACTGTGAGTTGTAGTATGTTCCTTTTTAAGTGCGTTTACCTATTTAAGTGTGAAGTTTTCCTTCCTTGTTTTTTTGGTTCCTTTTTAAGTGTTGTCTGTTCCTTTTTAAGTGTAGTCTGTTGATTTTATGTGTTGTCTGTTCCTTTTTAAGTGTCGTCTGTTCCTTTTTAAGTGAAGTCTGTTCCTTTTTAAGTGTAGTTTCTTCCTTTTTAAGTGAAGTCTGTTCCTTTTTAAGTGTAGTCTGTTACTTTTTAAGTGATGTATGTTCCTTTTTAAGTGTAGTCTGTTCCTTTTTAAGCGATGACTGTCCCTTTTTAAGTTAAATCTGTTCCTTTTTAAGTGATTTCTGTTCCTTTTTATGTGAAGTCGGTTCCTTTTTAAGTGACGTCGTTTACTTTTTAAGTGAAGTCTGTTCCTTTTTAACTGATTCTGTTCCTTTTTAAGTGAAGTCTGTTCCTTTTTAAGTGTAGTCTGTTACTTTTTAAGTGAAGTCTGTTCCTTTTTAAGTGATTTCTGATCCTTTTTATGTTTTTTTTGTTCCTTTTTAAGTGATGTCTGTCTCTTTTTAAGCTAAGTCTGTTCCTTTTTAAGTGAAGTATGTTCCTTTTTAACTGATGTCTGTTCCTTTTTAAGTGTAGTCTGTTGATTTTATGTGTTGTCTGTTCCTTTTTAAGTGTTGTCTGTTCCTTTTTAAGTGAAGTCTGTTCCTTTTTAAGTGTAGTCTGCTACTTTTTAAGTGATGTATGTTCCTTTTTAAGTGTAGTCTGTTCCTTTTTAAGCGATGACTGTCCCTTTTTAAGTTAAATCTGTTCCTTTTTAAGTGATTTCTGTTCCTTTTTATGTGAAGTCGGTTCCTTTTTAAGTGACGTCGTTTACTTTTTAAGTGAAGTTTGTTCCTTTTTAACTGATGTCTGTTCCTTTTTAAGTGAAGTCTGTTCCTTTTTAAGTGTAGTCTGTTACTTTTTAAGTGAAGTCTGTTCCTTTTTAAGTGATTTCTGATCCTTTTTATGTTTTTTTGGTTCCTTTTTAAGTGATGTCTGTCTCTTTTTAAGCGAAGTCTGTTCCTTTTTAAGTGAAGTCTGTTCCTTTTTAACTGATGTCTGTTCCTTTTTAAGTGTAGTCTGTTGATTTTATGTGTTGTCTGATCCTTTTTAAGTGTTGTCTGTTCCTTTTTAAGTGTAGTCTGTTACTTTTTAAGTGATGTATGTTCCTTTTTAAGTGTAGTCTGTTCCTTTTTAAGCGATGACTGTCCCTTTTTAAGTTAAATCTGTTCCTTTTTAAGTGATTTCTGTTCCTTTTTATGTGAAGTCGGTTCCTTTTTAAGTGACGTCGTTTACTTTTTAAGTGAAGTTTGTTCCTTTTTAACTGATGTCTGTTCCTTTTTAAGTGAAGTCTTTTCCTTTTTAAGTGTAGTCTGTTACTTTTTAAGTGAAGTCTGTTCCTTTTTAAGTGATTTCTGATCCTTTTTATGTTTTTTTGGTTCCTTTTTAAGTGATGTCTGTCTCTTTTTAAGCGAAGTCTGTTCCTTTTTAAGTGAAGTCTGTTCCTTTTTAACTGATGTCTGTTCCTTTTTAAGTGTAGTCTGTTGATTTTATGTGTTGTCTGTTCCTTTTTAAGTGTTGTCTCTTCCTTTTTAAGTGAAGTCTGTTCCTTTTTAAGTGTAGTCTGTTACTTTTTAAGTGATGTATGTTCCTTTTTAAGTGTAGTCTGTTCCTTTTTAAGCGATGACTGTCCCTTTTTAAGTTAAATCTGTTCCTTTTTAAGTGATTTCTGTTCCTTTTTATGTGAAGTCGCTTCCTTTTTAAGTGACGTCGTTTACTTTTTAAGTGAAGTCTGTTCCTTTTTAACTGATGTCTGTTCCTTTTTAAGTGAAGTTTGTTCCTTTTTAAGTGTAGTCTGTTACTTTTTAAGTGAAGTCTGTTCCTTTTTAAGTGATTTCTGATCTTTTTTATGTTTTTTTGGTTCCTTTTTAGGTGATGTCTGTCTCTTTTTAAGCGAAGTCTGTTCCTTTTTAAGTGAAGTATGTTCCTTTTTAACTGATGTCTGTTCCTTTTTAAGTGTAGTCTGTTGATTTTATGTGTTGTCTGTTCCTTTTTAAGTGTTGTCTCTTCCTTTTTAAGTGAAGTCTGTTCCTTTTTAAGTGTAGTCTGTTACTTTTTAAGTGAAGTCTGTTCCTTTTTAAGTGATGTCTGTCTCTTTTTAAGTGAAGTATGTTCCTTCTTAAGTGAAGTCTGTTCCTTTTTAAGCGATGACTGTCCCTTTTTAAGTTAAATCTGTGCCTTTTTAAGTGATTTCTGTTCCTTTTTATGTGAAGTTGTTTCCTTTTTAATTACAACTATGGAAAAGTTTTAATTACAACTATGGAAAAGTTTGGAAAAGTTTTAATTACAACAACTATAAAATGTGTCTGTTCCTGTTTTAATTTACAAATATGCACTACTTAAATTCGACACAGCAACGGGAGTCCCTCAATAAAGTAATGGTCATTTCACCCCTGATGGAGTGAAGTGTCTTGGGGTTTTTCGTTTCCGTTGGGTTGACATTTTGCATGAGACATTTGATCCAGTAGTATAGAAAAACACCACAGTCGTTGCTTCCTGGCATTTGTCTTTGGCACGTTTCCCTGAGGTATCTCAATGGCCAGTTCACCTTAAGACGGTTTCTCCAGAATCCACTCACATCTTTGGCCGAACATTCATGTACCCCTACCGCATTGTCAGGATCCTCATCTGGTACCAGCTCCCTACTGCAACTGTTGTAATGCAGGATCTCCTTGTCTAAGCCATTAACAACTACAAGGGTCCAATGTTCTGACACCAGCAATGGTTGTGCAATGACGAGGCTTCCCGTTTCCTGGCCTTGTAATTTGGGCTCAGCCACTCTTCAATCATGGTATCCCCTTGATCGATCATAATTCTTTCCGAATAGAAGCTTGGAATACAAATTACCTCTTGGGGGTAGTTTTCTGTTTTTTGGCGCTCTTCAAGTACACAAAGCATACTGTCTATCGCCTCGTTGGTCAAATCCATCCCCTTTGTCATTAGCTCCTTCAGGTCGGAACGTGTGAAGAAACTGGAATCACCTCTCCAGATCACCTCCCGTTGGTTATGTGTAGGTGCGGTCACCTTCAGTACAATGTTCAGCTCATCGGGGCTCAATGTGCCCAATGCATCCATGTCAACGTCTGGCCTATCCTCTCTCCCGTGATGAGCCAACTTGAAATCGTCATTCCCATCCCGCTTTCTTTTTTTGTTCATGCTCCTCTGGAGCCTTCTATCTCCCCTTTTCCGCTCCTCTTCTTTTTTCTTCCTTTCTTTCACCTCATCTTCTTGTTTTTTGGCCGTTGAGTGTGATCCTTTGGCCCCCAGTCTGCCCTGAGGGGTTTTTCCTTTCCCTCATCCTCCTCTACCCTCTTTCTTTCTACCTCTTCCCTCAACCTCTTCTTTGAAGCTTCAGCCTCCCTCCTTTTATCATCAGCTTTCCTCTTCTCTCTTCTCTCCCTGTCTCTCTTCTCGTTTTCTTTCCTCTCTCTTTCCTCTTCCTCCCTCCTCTTTTCCTCTTCTATTCTCTTCTGCTCTCTCTCCCTCTTTTTCTCCTCCTCTTTCCTCTTCTCTTCTCTTTCCCTCTCCTCTCTCCTTTTCTCCTCCTCTTTCCTCTTCTCCTCTTCTATTCTCTTCTGCTCTCTCTCCCTCTTTTTCTCCTCCTCTTTCCTCTTCTCTTCTCTTTCCCTCTCCTCTCTCCTTTTCTCCTCCTCTTTCCTCTTCTCCTCTTCTATTCTCTTCTGCTCTCTCTCCCTCTTTTTCTCCTCCTCTTTCCTCTTCTCTTCTCTTTCCCTCTCCTCTCTCCTTTTCTCCTCCTCTTTCCTCTTCTCCTCTTCTATTCTCTTCTGCTCTCTCTCCCTCTTTTTCTCCTCCTCTTTCCTCTTCTCCTCTCTTTCCCTCTCCTCTCTCCTTTTCTCCTCCTCCTCTTTCCTCTTCTCTTCTCTTTCCCTCTCCTCTCTCCTTTTCTCCTCCTCTTTCCTCTTCTCTTCTCTTTCCCTCTCCTCTCTCCTTTTCTCCTCCTCCTCTTTCCTCTTCTCTTCTCTTTCCCTCTCCTCTCTCTTTTTCTCCTCTCTCCTTTTCTCCTCCTCCTCTCTCCTTTTCTCCTCTCTCCTGCTCTCTTCTTTTTCTTTTTCTCTTTCTCTTTCCCTCTCAATCTCATTCTCTATTTCCCTCCTATTCTCCTCCTCTCTTTCCTGCTCTTCATCCCTCCTTTCATCCTCTCTTCCTTCCTGTCCACCTTCTATACAATATCCTCGAAGAGATGCAATCTCATCCCTTAGGGTCTCATTTTCCTCCGTGGACTTCCTAAGTTCCTCATTCAGCCTCTTAACCTCTTCATTTGCCTCATTCAGTGTAACTTCTGCTTGAAGCCATTTTGTCTTCAACATTGCAAACTCCAATTCTTCCCGTAGTGGGTCCCGAGGGATGCTGCAGTCCCTCAATTGCAGCCTAGGTTCGCTGCTTGTTGACTGGCAATCACTATTGGTTCGTAGGGTTGGCTGAGTTTTTTCAGCCTAACCAATGATTTCCCTCTCTTTCTGAGTCAGGGTCGTCGACTCAGTCTTATTGAAGTCTCCCTCGTAAATTTTTGAAAGGGTGATGCCCTTTTCCTCCCATTTCTTCAGGATGAGCCGTTTTCCAAACATGCTCGACCACCGATTCCACCTAGGATGGCCTCCCATTTTAGGCTCTGCCAGGTTGAACTTCTCGCACTGCCATACCTAATAAAGAACAAGCGAAACTTAAAAAGGAACAACTTGAACTTAAAAAGGAACAACTTCAACTTAAAAAGGAACAACTTGAACTTAAAAAGGAACAACTTCAACATAAAAAGGAAGAACTTCAACATAAAAAGGAACAAAAGAAACTTAAAAAGGACAAACGAAACTTAAAAAGGAACTTGAACTTAAAAAGGAACAACTTCAACATAAAAAGGAACAAAAGAAACTTAAAAAGGACAAACGAAACTTAAAAAGGAACTTGAACTTAAACTTAAAAAGGAACAAGCGAAACTTAAAAAGGAAGAACTTCAACATAAAAAGGAACAAAAGAAACTTAAAAAGGACAAACGAAACTTAAAAATGAACAACTTGAACTTAAAAAGGAACAAGCGAAACTTAAAAAGGAACAAGCGAAACTTAAAAAGGAACAACTTGAACTTAAAAAGGTACAAACGAAACTTAAAAAGGAACAAACGAAACATAAAAAGGAACAGACATAACATAAAAAGGAACAACCGAAACTTAAAAAGGAAAAACTTCAACATAAAAAGGAACAGACATAACATAAAAAGGAACAAGCGAAACTTAAAAAGGAACAACTTCAACATAAAAAGGAACAGACATAACATAAAAAGGAACAACCGAAACTTAAAAAGGAATAAGTGAAACTTAAAAAGGAACAACTTGAACTTAAAAAGGAACAACTTCAACATAAAAAGGAAGAACTTCAACATAAAAAGGAACAACCGAAACTTAAAAAGGAACAAGTGAAACTTAAAAAGGAACAACTTGAACTTAAAAAGGAACAACTTCAACATAAAAAGGAAGAACTTCAACATAAAAAGGAACAAAAGAAACTTAAAAAGGACAAACGAAACTTAAAAAGGAACAACTTGAACTTAAAAAGGAACAAGCGAAACTTAAAAAGGAAGAACTTCAACATAAAAAGGAACAAAAGAAACTTAAAAAGGACAAACGAAACTTAAAAAGGAACAAGTTGAACTTAAAAAGGAACAAGCGAAACTTAAAAAGGAACAACTTGAACTTAAAAAGGTACAAACGAAACTTAAAAAGGAACAAACGAAACATAAAAAGGAACAAACATAACATAAAAAGGAACAACCGAAACTTAAAAAGGAAAAACTTCAACCTAAAAAGGAACAGACATAACATAAAAAGGAACAAGCGAAACTTAAAAAGGAACAAGCGAAACTTAAAAAGGAACAACTTCAACATAAAAAGGAACAGACATAACATAAAAAGGAACAACCGAAACTTAAAAAGGAACAAGCGAAACTTAAAAAGGAACAACTTGAACTTAAAAAGGAACAACTTCAACATAAAAAGGAAGAACTTCAACATAAAAAGGAACAAAAGAAACTTAAAAAGGAACAAACGAAACATAAAAAAGAACAACCGAAACTTAAAAAGGAACAAGCAAAACTTAAAAAGGAACAACTTCATTACCTGTAGTACAGCAACACACCCCTCGACGTATCCCCTTCTTAAAATAGAAGGACCGGCAGATCTCCTATCGCGTAGATCCCGGTTTGCCTTCTTCAGGCCCCTCACAAGTGCCTCGTGAACAGCCTCGGCCCACGCGTACTTGTGTAGCTTAGTGAAGTCGGCCAAGTGGTCGAGGAACCAAATTTTGGTTCGAAGGGTGCCATCGCAGAACAAAAAATGGCTGAAGATGTAACAAATGAGTAGCCGGACGTACTCCTCCTCCTCATCAGCCAAATATCTCGTAGCCATCATCTGGGCGGATAGTTGGGTGTTGTTCAGAATCTCCCCCTGTCGGGTTGCGACTTCATTCGGCTGCATTCTGACAGCCTTCCCATGTAATCTGAGCCCCAAAATTAGGGCAACGTCTTCGGCGGTGAAGTGTACTACCCCCGAGCCGATCCGCAACCCCACCTCCTCGGGGTCATAGTGTTCCACGAACCAGTCGATAATGTCATTATCGACAGGAACGTTGGAGAGGTTGATGAAGTGACCGAAGGGTGTAGCCCGGAAGGCATCTTTCTCTGCGTCCCTCAACTTCCCAAAGACTTTCTCTATTGGGGTCCACAAACATTTGGAGGGCTGGAAGTAATGCGTAGAAGCCTAGGAAGACATCAACCGTATGAGAACATTCATTTTTAGAGTATCGCAATTCAATGTTACGGTAAAAAAGACAAACCTGGTGCACCACAACCCCCGAAATAGAAGCTTGAAGTGTAGAATCCATTTGGTCGACAGATATCTAGGGTTACGGTGAAGAACTGGGATGATGAATCGGAGAAAAGTTGAGAAAGGGAATGTGAGAAAGATCGGAAACGTTTTTGGTTTTCTTTCGCGCGTCGGGATGTGAACAGGCGCGTCTGATGTCCCTTCCCGGTCTTTTCGATACGTCAGAGAAGGAACCGTCGCACGAAAGCCGCAGCAGTTTTCCCATTTTTCGAAACAACGCGCGCTTTTATTTTCGCTGATTGGGCAGCTGACTGGACTGCTGACTAGATGTCACGTAAGCCGCGTCCTGGACGCACGCATCCGTGTATAAGAACCCATTAAAAAATTATACTCGTTTACTCATCTTAGTTTTACTTATTTAATAAATGAGACGGGTACGGTATACTTTTACCCATATCCATTTTACACATTTAATAAATAAGACGGGTACGGGTATACCTTTACCCATATCCATTTTACCCATTTAATAAATGAGACGGGTACGGGTATGCCTCTACCCATACCCGTTTACCCAATATTTACACGTTTAATTATTCAATTAGTATATAAATTAATATATAATATATTGTTAGTAGCACCAAACAGTAAAGAACTACGATTAATAATATATACTTAAAATTCGATTTTTTTGTTTATTTAGTAGGACCAAACAGTGAAGAATACAACACAAGTCTTTTTTGTTAATCTTTTATAATTTGAAACTATGTAATGTCTCAATCAACACAATGTAATAATACCCACAATACTCGCCTCGTACCCATTTGTTAAACGTGTATGGGGCGGGTATGGGTACGACAACATTTAAATGGGTATATACCCGTACCCGTTTAGTTAGGCGGGTATGGATATGGGTATGCATACACCCACCCTGTTTACACCCCTATATTTAGGGGAGGATTTACATGTGTTCGTGTTTGTCTAAAATTAATTCTTCTTGTTATAACTTAATCAACGGTCGTTGATTTCCATTATGCATAGAATGGTTTGTATAATTGATTTTGCATTAGGCACTTGTATATTATTGCATAATAGAACTCTAGAGTAAAAAGAAGCAACTACGAGCTAGCTAGATCACGGTTGGAGATGATGGCCCAGTCTTAATCGTCTTCACGATGCTAAAGATATACGAAGTAGTGGATGCCACGATCGACGTTCAAAAACAAACCAACTGTGGTACATTTATTTATGGGCTCATTACCAATCTTGTACTACGTCTATCTATAAAACAATGAGGAATTCAATACAAGCTATCTGTGGAATTAAAGTTTATTGTTGCCGAAAACCTTGCTAAGTTTGCATAAGCACAACAACTTATATGGAAGTGTGCGTCAATTGTCAAACTTGCTTGACCCGACGAACCAGCCTCTATGCCACTAACGAATAACTAGTGCTTTCAGAAGTACCAATAATGCATATATATAGTTGCCATTTTTTAGGTTAATCGAATAATTACTATAGTCAACCATGAATTGGCATTTTATCACTTTAGCCACGAATTGACCCAACTAGATACACGGCATCCGATTGATGTGGACTAATTGAGACTATCAAGGGATTCCAAGAAAGCTCAAACATTTTTTTATAAAATGAAATTCATTTTTCAAATAATTTTATAATAAAATAAATATGTAAGTTCCAGAAATTGTCAAATACTTGTTTCAAGTCGGACTACAAGAAAATCAAGAATTTATCCATGCTTCAAGGTTGTTGCACTAAGAATTTAAAAGCTAGAGTTAAGGATGGCAATAAAAAAATTTATCAAATTGTCAAATAAGTGCATCTAAGCAACTAAAAAATTAGAATGTTGGTTTTGATGACAAATCACGGTATGAATTCGATCTAAGTAAATGGAAAGGTAAGAAATTATCTCCCTTTTTCGTCCGGTTCAAAAAGATTAAATTACCGTTAACACAAATCCAAACCATATATCCATTTAAATTGGCTGAAATCATTTAACTAATTAGCAACACTTAAATACACCAATCACCATTGAGAAGTAGGAGTGAGATGGGTTGTTAATTGTGTAAATGTGTTAGTTAAGAAAATGGTTTGAGGAAATTTAATTGGGTATTTGATTTGGGCGTGCGCTACATTTTGTGTTGATAGGTAACTTGTTCTTTTTGTCAAATGGAAAAGGAGATATCGGCGGAAATTGGATGGAGGGGAACAAATTGTTAACGAGTGAAAATACACGTTTTAAAGTCAAGATGTGCAAAATGCCAACTAATGTAAAACAAGATTGACTTCCAACTTTCTCTCAAAAATACTGCGAAAAGAAATTAAATGGTTTAACAAGCATGATATATTTTGGTAATATAACTATAACGTTCCCGAAAAATAACGGAAAATTAAAATGAAAACTCAATAATTAAAACGAGAGAAACACAAGGACATTACTCATAGATACTCAAAAAGGTGGTGCACCATTACATGGGAGTTTTCAAAAGTATGATTATATCTAAAGACAATATGGAATAAATACAAGTAATCACAACAACCTAAAAGGCAAGACTAGAGGATCCGGTCCTGGTGCGCTCGTCCTAGGTCGTCACTCACTCAATGTCGCTTAGGGACTGAAATGCAAACACCATAAGGAAACCACGTATACCAAGTCTACATACATGTATATGAAAGTATAGTGCACAGAACCTATCAAACTAGTATAGCTGAAACATTTGCACACACAAGCTCACACATTTGCTCACACAAGCTGACATATTTCCACCGAAAAGAAGTCTGGGCGGTCATTTCCGTCGCTATCAGACTGGTATGTCCTTTCCGTCACCATCAAGGTCGGTTGGACCCGTCAACTTCAAGGATGATCAAACATCGTGCTTCGTAGAGCGGGGTAACAATGCAATGCATTGGGATCCACGATCCCACAGGTCTACTACATAGGGTGTGGGATGCAACATGGTGCAAATAAGCATAAAAGCAAGAAATCCAATCTGGGCACCAACGGTCGACCGAAAAAGGCAAAGTGGTTGACTGTTTCTTTTTGAATCAGAAGAGGGTTCGAACATCAACCCAACCGGTCGAACAATCATTAGTAAAAACGATCATACAAAGGTGATTGGACGGTCGACCGTTTGGATAGTCTAAGCAAGGAAAACATTAAATAATTCAAAGCAACGATCGAACGACAAAGGGGTCCCGTCCGACCTAAAATAACAAAGTCTTTCTACGTTCCACAAAATCATAACCAGTCTAACCGAACACAAGTCAGTTGCACACTAAAGCAGTACACTTAAGTTATCGGTCGAACTAGATGTAATGCGGTCGACCGTTTGGAAGGTCTAGGCCCGAAACTTACTTAGTTAAGATGCAACCGGTCGAACGACAAAGGGGTCTTGTCCAACCAAAAACAACAGAGTCTTCTACCTCCCACCTATTATACACAACTGGTCGACCACTGATAGACATTGTTCGACCAGTGCAGGGCAAAATCTAGCATTTACACTACGACCGGTCGAACAAGCATAAGTAAAAACGATCATACAAAGGTGAATAGACGATCGACCATTTGGATAGTCTAAGCAAGGAAAACATTAAATAATTCAAAGCAACGATCGAACGACAAAGGGGTCACGTCCGACCTAAAATAACAGAGTCTTTCTACGTTCCACAAAATCATAACCAGTCTAACCGAACACAAGTCGGTCGCACACTAAAGCAGTACACTTAAGTTATCAATCGAACTGGATCTAATGCGGTCGACCGTTTGGAAGGTGGAGGCCCGAAACTTGCTTAGTTAAGATGCAAGCGGTCGAACGACAAAGGGGTCTCGTCCAACCAAAAATAACAGAGTCTTCTACCTCCCACCTATTATGCACAACTGGTCGACCATCGATAGACATTGTTCGACCAGTACAGGGCAAAATCTAGCATTTACACTACGACCGGTCGACCAACAACAACATCACTCGATCGTTCCTCTGCAGCAACCTTGTTGCACCTTGCCACCGACGAGGCCTCCAGCCTCCGGCGATGCACACTACCTCTCACACATCTTGTGTGAACATTCTAATGAAAGTTGGCATACCTTAAATGCTTGTCGGAGCTCCCTGAACGTCGCCGACGATCACCACTTCACCTCCTTGCACCTCCGGAAATCCGACAAGTAGAGAACCCAATCTCCTTTTCAGACTTCTCCTTCTTCTCCTTTCAACCCTCTCTCTCATGACTCTCTTAATTCTAAATGCTCAACCCCTTCTCTTCTCACACCCAACACCACTTTTATACCCAACATACTCCACCGCCCCTCAACTCCTCCTCACACCTGGATTGGTGGAAAGATTTGGTGAAAAATGCACTCAAACCCTTACTTCCAAAATACTATATCAACACCTAATTAGTTCATCAAATTACCCTTACATCCCTTATAAGAACTTTGGTCCTAACAATAACCTTTTTTCTTTTGACTTATTTCTATCCGAATAATATTAGACAAGAGACACAAGTTGTCTTCTCTTTTTAGTTTCTTTTCTTAATTATTCTATGCTTTGTTGCTATCCAAACACACCATAAAAATTGTTAATCCACTCGAAAAGTGGCAAAAATGAATTCCTAAGATATGATGTATAATGATATAATATATATATATAGGAATTCTCTAGTGAGCCAAGGGCTTAATTTTTCTAAATTAAGCCCCCACAATATCCACCACTCATTTCAAATTGTAAGGTAGATTAAGAAAAAAACGGTTATGCTAATGAATGGTGAGATTAACTATAAATAAGATTCAATTGTGATATTGTAGGAGGCTTAAACTAAATTTGATGAGCTCTGAGCTCACTAGAGTTTGACCATATATATATATCATAAAGTTTAGTCAGTAGACCCATATATAAGTTAGGTGTATATACATCTAATTTATATGACTTAATTATTCATTTCAACTATTAAACTAAACATAATGACTCAATCATGTATAAACTTAAATTTTGGCTGAATAAGTTTGAATTATATTATTTTTTGCTAGGAACAGTCCGTTCATCAACACACCTACCCAATTACCAGCACACTAAGTCTAAACCCACGAAGATAACGACTTACCTAACCTAAGCCGAACCTGCCTAACCCGTAGTGAGGCATGACAAATCGCGGTCAAACTTTTTTAACTTGTTCACTTTTTTCGCTTGCAACCACCGACTCCACCCCGTCCCATTTTCATCCCTGCAAAAAATCTAAATAAAGCCATCCATTAATGATTATGCACGTGAATTCAAATAAAAGTCATAGGTAGATCTCAAAAGGAAATAAAAACGCAAGGGAAATACAATCCACCCAAATTCAAGGTGAGATTTGGCAACCAAATTTTTAATTTTTGTTCTCCCACAAAAGATTTCGTGTTTTTTTGCTACACCCCGTATCTATCAAAATTATCAAATTCATCTTTGAATCTTCCATTCTGTGTAGGCCATGAGGAACCATTTTGTCCTCATCCTTAGCTCAATGATAAAGTGAAATGTGTCATAATAAATATATATTATATATTTATATATGAGGATTTTGAAATTGATAACTTAGTATTTTTAAGTTTATCTTAAACATTTACATGTTCTGTGTTATAGGCCGTAACATCGAGATCTATAGTTAAATTATTTGTCGTTCTTGTTGTATTTTGCTTTCAAAAGAATCTTTAACATGTATATTTTGCCCTACAAAACAAAACACATAAACGACTTTCTCATAACCTCCAACTTTCACAACAAGAGAATGAAAATTTTAAATTGCTCGAATACTTGCTTGGTCATTTACCTCTAATGGCATTTTAACTTCATTGTCAATGTTGTTGCATTAGAAATTTTTTGCCTTTATAGGACTCAGAGGGTTATTATCCTTAAGATCGACTTTTGATACTATAAATGCTCCTCATGTTTTACTACAACAACAAGAGATGTCACAATCAATCCCACGCCTGTAAAGGTTTAGTGTTATGTTCCTAACCTTGTTTAGCGCAAATCCCTTGTTTAGTAGAAGTTTTGCATTGGGAATGGAGGAGAGAGAAGTGATGGTTGAGGGGGTAGGGTGGCTGGTTACTGCTTGGTTTTGGTTCGGAAGAAAACCAACATTTTCTTCTTCCTCCATTCTTCTCTTCTACATTTCCATTTGTCATTCATCACTCCATCTCCAACTCATCTCTTCTCCCCTCAGCTTCCACGTCCACCGTCGAGCGGAGCTCCAGCAGCAGCAGCAAGGAGGTGGAGGAGAAGTGCAGCGTGGTGAGGTGCGTGTGTGCGGCTTCGAGGTGTGACCGTTGAGGCTTCCAGCGTGAGCATTCTCCGGCAAGCGAAGAATGTATGTCGGTTCATTAGTGTGGTTTGTTTTGCTCACACTCATGGTTGTGATTTTGATCGTCGTCGGGTGGTCGGAGACTTCGTCGGCCACGAGTGCAGCAAGAGATACCTGACAGGTCGGGTGGCTGCCGTTTTTCGGTCGACCGGTACTTTATTGTGGTCGACCGGTTTAGTGTATTTTGCCAGACTTTAACCAACACCGGTCGAATGATGTCATGTGGCGGTCGACCGGTTGTGCTTATACTGGTGGATCGGAGGAATGCCTGGAAATTTTCGGTCAACCGCTCGTGTTTTCCGTTCGACCGGAAGTGTAAGTAACTTATGACCTGTTCGACCATTAGATTGATTCGTTCGACCATTAGATGACTAGAACTGCTAGGATGCCCCTGATAGTTTCTGGTCGATCGAGACCTCTGAGTCGGTCGACCGTTAGACTTGTATGACTTTGACCAGACTCCGAATTTTGACCACGTATCGGTCGACTGGTTTTAGACATTGTTCGATCAATGGGACTTAGGTTTTGTGCAGAAGAGTTCGACCGTTGCAGACTTTCGGTCGACCAGACCACATGGGAATAGTCAATCGGATTGCCTATTTTGGTCGACCGTTTGTGCACAGAACTGAATTCCTAGTCCTAGTGAAGTGCATACTTTGTTCACAGAAACTTGTGTCCTCACCAAGTGTGTGAGCCAGGAGGTGACGGTGGGTGCGTTGATCGTGCCTGCCCAGGGACCGTCGAGTAGAAGAGTGTGGGTACTTGGGACGAGTCACCTCTGTTGATAGACTATGGCGAGTTGTATTGTTGTCTTGACTCAAAGTAGAGTAGCAGACCTGAGGTATCGCGGATCCCAATGCATGATGATGCACGGCTCTTGGAGCATGATGATCTTACAGACCACGGTCTGGAACCGTCTGATGTTGTGCTGGACGTATGTTGTACCGCCAATGTTGTGCCGGCGATGTTGTCGACGATGTTGTTGTGACGTCCTATGTTGTTCCGGCGATGATAGCTCCACTGGGCACCTACTGGTGTGGTGTAGACCACAATGTTTCAGATCTAATCCATTTGGCGCGGAAGTGCGAACTCTCCTCACTGATCCCTTGGTTAGAGTAGTCGTGTGGGGGTGCGTTGGGTACCGTTTGTAAGACTGTATGTGCCTACGGAAGGTCTCCGACGGAGACTTGATGTTGTTTGCTGGACAAATGTCTTTGTTGACCCTTAGAGGGTGCTTGCTGTTGTTGTAGGACTAAGGTCCTATTTTACCCTTGGAGGGCATCTGTTTTCATTGCAGTTGATGACATGACATACTGCTAGTATGATAGGTTCATTATCGTACTATTGCATTCATATAAGTGAGTTTTGCATATGGGGTTTCCTAATGGGAAACTCAGGCATTGTTGTTTAATTCATATTTCAGGACCGCAGTAGGTTCTGTGGGGTGGTGACAGGGGGCACACACATTTTGGGGTCAGGATCATCTTCGGACTATTCGAGGTTGTCATGATTACATGTATTCCCTTGTTGTATTGATGTAACATGTATTTTGACAAACTTTGTTGTATTTGGTGCACCGAGTGGTTATTTTTATTAGTAACATTCTCGTTTGATGAGTATTATCGTAAGATCTCTTTATTGTTAAAATTTCAAATTTCCGCTATTTCGGGATGTTCCATTTAGCATTGTCGAGTATTTGTCCCTGATAAGAAGCCACGTAAATAATTTAACTTTTAGCAGACATTTTGACTTCCATACCATTATCCCCCAACCTATGATAATACCCCCATTATTAAGAAAGTTGTAAAAGGATTTAACCATAAAGAGATCACAAGCATTCCACCTCCAGTAATAGGAATCATCCCCGGACAACTGATTAATTAAATCCAAAAATACACGATTAAAAATGAGTCAATTTGTGTATTCTGAACCGAAAAGTTTGGCCTCAATCGTAATGTTCTATTTATCGTAAAAGGCAATTGAAAATATAAAAATAGTAATATATTTGTCAGTAGCATCCTTGTTTATTGTAAGAGTTAATGGGTTAAGTGGATATCCATATAGTGGAGTTGTTAGTTCATTTTAAATTTGGACCGCAAGTGCACAGCCGTCGGTGAAGACGGGGCAAGTACGGGTCGCCCGCAGGGAGGTGAGCAGCCTCTGGTATGACCGAAATTAGATAGCGAAAAAGGGAAGAAGAGTTGTAGATTATGCTAAGCTAACTACACTAAACTAATAAGTACAAAATGCGAAAGAAAGCATGAAAGATTGGAAATCAGAAAGATAAACCCCTAAGGGGTGGAGTGTGTGCACATATGAAGTGAAATAAGTGATGAATGATGCATGTAAGCATGTATGTGTGTGTGTCATACATAGGAAGTGTCTAAAGATGTGGCAAAACCTATCAATCCATTCACACAATGTATCGGCAATTACTACTTGATTATCATAAGATTAGGCTCAGCATGAGAAATGTCTAAAGATATGGCAAGACTCATCAAAAACCATAAAATCATGTGAAGAACAAAGATAAGCATGGGATGTGTCTAAATGTTATGGCAAAACTCATCAAAACAAAGTTTCTTCAATCAATCAAGCAAGGAAACACAAATACAAACACATAACTAACATGTAGTATTCAACAAGAAATTTCAGTCAATAAACATGAGAAAACTAAGCATGGGAAGTGTCTAAATCTTATGGCAAAACCCATCAAAATTCCCTAACATGTAGATGATTAAAATACCCCCAATGAACATACAAAACATGCAAGTCTACACAATCAAAAATTCATCAAGCATCCAAACTTCACAATATATATGAACATCTCCACCCCCCAAAGGGGATGGATCTACTCACTACACATTATTCTAGCAATTAAACTAAAGAAGAAAGGAGACATTATAACTAATTTATCCTAAGATCAAAGAAATAAGACTAAGTTAAGCATGCATAAAAAAGAAACAACATGAGAACAAAATAATAAAAATTTATTTTATTAAATGACTGACATTACTAGTAGCATTCTTCTCCACCTTGAGTTTTTGCTCCAAGGCTTACTACAAGTAGAGAGAATGTCACCAAGCAATGGGTGAATACAAAAGGAGGAGGAGGAGTTCTATTTATAGCCATAGAAAAAGGTAATCGGGGACAATCCCCCGATGTGGGACTAATACAACCTTCCCAGAATACATATAAACACATAACTCATCTCCTGGAGAAATCAGGTCGGATTAGGACACAAACAGACCGCTAATTGGCAGTCACTTTTTCCGGATTCGACCCATTTTCGGATATGTTCTTTATTTATTCAATTCTTCACATGGGGTGCACTCGGATCAGTTATAGGAGTGTCAACCCTAGTCTAATTGCCAAAATGCTCCTCATGATGGTGTGGAGTTTCTTCATTTGCTCATTGGTTCTTTGGGGTTACATTCGGGTCTTTCTCCCTTGCATCTTAGTCCCCAAGTCTCACAACTCGGTCTTTTTCTTGCTTTTAGGTCCTTTTAGCCTCTTCTCCTCAATCATGTTTATTCCTAAAACTCAAACATAAAACTCATTATGTAGCATTGTTTAGGCGAAAAATAAAGGATATAAGACGCAAATATATGCATGATATGATGTCAATCAGGAGTCACTCTATATAAACTCTTATCATCTCTGTTTTTGTTTAATCTAATCTAACTATTTTCTACTCCAAACCATAATCTTATTCTCACATGGTACCAGAGCTTGGGTAAGAACCCTAGCCACCACCTCCAGGCCCACCCCACACAACTGACAACCACCGACACCATCAGCCACCTTCTCCGGCTAGCCAACCCTCCCAACAGCCTAGAGGGCTTGTATTCCTTGTCCTCGAGCCGTCGTTCCTTGTCTTGTTGCTGAAGAAGTTGTCATTCGTCATCGTTGTTTGGGGTTTGTGGAAACCCCTCGTCATTTCTTTATCGTCTCTAGTTGAGGGGATTGTTGTTTGTTATCGTCGTTATGTCTTCCTGCAGTGATTTGTTGGTGAAGAATCTCCATCGTACCTCACACAAGTTGGATGGGAGGAAGTATCTTTTGGGCCAAAAAATTTGAGCAGATTCTTTTGGCTCACAATAAGTTGTCTTATCTCACCAAAGATCCCCCCAGATTCCACGGATGTCGCCACGTATGTTGCTTGGCTTGCGGAGAATGCTGCAGTTCGGTCATGGGTGACTGGTAGTATGGAGCTGGATATTACTTGGAGTATGATGATGTTGAATTCAGCAAAGGAGATGTGGAAGATGTGTCATCTGACATATGGGAATGAGAATAATATTTCTCGAGTCTTTGAGTTGTCTGTGCAACTCTTCTCCGCACTCCATGGTGATCGTACAACTTTGCAGTTGTTCACCTATATTTGTAGCCTTTTGGACGAGGTAGAGATATACCAACCGCTAGTTGTTGATCTGCCCACTCTTCGTTGTTATCGGAATGAGGTTGCGGTTGTTGACTATCTTTCTGCCCTCCCTCCATAGCAGAACCAAATGAAAGGCTCGATTCTTAGAGCTAACAAGGTACCTAATCTGGCCACTATTTATTCTCGGGTGTTTCGTATGTCATCTACGTCAGCACCTTCCACACTCGTTGTGCTTTCTGACTAGTCTGCCCTGCTAGCCTCTCGTGGGCGTGGTAAGAGATCCTCTCGTGGTGGTCGAGGGACAGGCCGTGTGACTCTCGTGGTAGGACTGTATCTGACTTTTGTCAACCCCAGGTCATAGTGAGGATCGTTGTTGGGACAAGCATGGCCACCCGGCCGTGGCCATTGCTAGTACTGAGGTGGCCGATCGACTACCTTATTCGAGTGCTGAGCAGACAGTCACCATCTCCCAGGTTGACTTAGAGCGATTCCAACAACTACAGGCACAACTTTTCACGCCACAGTTTCTCATGCTCCTTCCTCAGGTACTGCCTTTCTTGCATCCAGGGACAGTTCCTAGATAATTAACTCAGGGGCCTCCTCTCATATGATAGGTAAAAGAACATTGTTTCACAACATTTTTAAATCGAATCATCATTTTGTGGGAATTGTCGATGACGAACATGCTCTATGTCTGGAGAGGGGGTTGTGCTGATGGAAATTCTGTCGGCCATTGTAAATCTAGGAGTTGTTGCCGACGGATATTCCGTCGGCAATAATTAATCTAGTAGTTATTGCCGATAGAAATTTCGTCGGCACGAATGGCGATTCATTTGATTGCCCGATAGAATTTCCGTCGAATGGTTTTTTGGGCACGCCATATTTTATGGCCTAGGAGCATGCCGACGGTGAGTATTGCCGACTGAGCTTTCCCGACGGAAATTCCTTTGGCACGACCTTTTGCCGACGGAAGAGGTGACTTTTGCTGACGGAACCGTCTATCGGCAAAAGTCATTTTTGTAGTAGTGAACAGTCCAACAACCATTGTTTCATTTTGCCTTGTAGATAGACTTTCAACTACAACCTGAAATTAATACCAATAGTTACAAAACCTAATTAAATATCTTTTAGCCAAAAATATAGACAAATGCCACTACATAAGAAACACTTACATCATTTGGTGTAATCGTGTTGAAACTAAGTCGTCTTTTGAAGTTCCAACACAAAAATCTTGGACTTGTACCCTTGCTAACTCGATTGGCAACATAGCCATGTTCAAAATACCACCTCTACAAGAAAATGCAACTTCAATAGTTAGTTCATGGAATGAAATGCAATTTCACCTGTAATAGTAAATGAACTTACCATTAATTCGAAGACACAACCATACACGAATATGTCTTTCTTAGCAAAGGCTGGATTCTTTAACTTTGTTGTGGTGTCTTTTAGACATTTAATCAGGTGCTCATAACCATTTGGCCACATGCAAACTTCCACAGTCGGTCTAAGTGGTCCATAATCCCACATAATGCAGGTTCAATGGCAAAATTTGCATCAGGGAAAAGAACGAATGCAAATATATACAAATAAATCATTTTTATTGTTCCCTCTGTTGTTAAGAATCAGAGATTCTTACAGAATCTGGAAGCTGATTTTTTGTTTGTGAAGCACATTTGGATTCTTACCGGATTCTTGTTGGAATCCAGCTAAGAATCGGTTGCCAAAAGCACCCAGTGTTATGGTGGTACTGGTAGGAGGTGGGAAGGCTTTGATCGAGGCCTCGGTTAATAGAAGGTGAATTTAATATGTAAAGATCTGGTTTCGAGAAATCCAATTAATGAGAACTTCAATTTAGTAGGTATGAAAATCCATTTATTCATCTTTGACAATGATTTAGTTGATCTAGGCCCCAATAATTATAAGTACACCTGGGCCAACTGTACAAATCCCCAAACTCTTGTTAAGTTGGATAGATTCTTTACCTCAAACGATTTGGAGAATTTGTTCCATGTGGCCACATCTATGGAGGAATACAAAATACATGCTTAGACTGTATCCCCTTGATCCTTAAGAGTCTGTTTGGGATACTTAGGTGTGTTTGGCAACAGATTCTTATCTGGATTCCAACAAGAATCCGGTAAGAATCCAAATGTACTTCACAAACAGAAAATCAGCTTCCAGATTTTGTAAGAATCTCTGATTCTTAACAACGAAATTTGCATCGAAAGAAGAAGCTTAATTTTTATAGCTTCTTGCAAGAATCCAAATTCTAGAGTCACATTTATCATATTACCCTCAGTTGTATTTATCATAATACTCTCATATTTTAATATTTTTATTCGATATATTTCTAATTAGAAACTATAAATGTCATATATATATTATATATTTTAATAAATGTGATGAATTTACGATATTTATTTAATAAACTTGATGAATTTACAATATATCTTTTAATCCAAACATATTTTCATATATTCCGATATTTATTAGATAAATTTCATATATATTGTATTTTATGATAATTTTTAATATTAGAAAATAACATAAATATTTCTACCTTAGTAAATATTCTACCTTAGTATAAAAATCACATCATATCTTACAATAGTAATCTAATAACATTTAGAATCATGAGCAAGAATTTTTCCATCTAAACGAATTTTGATTCTTTTAGGAATCATGATTCTTACATTTTCACTTAGAATCTGAATTCTCACAAGAATCCAATCCAAACGCACCCTAAGATTCTGACCTTCCCCAATGTTCCCACTTCCATCCAAATCGACTGTTCGACCCCCTATGTCGCGACACCCATATTCTGCCTTTGCCTTGGCTCCCCTTTCATAGGACCACGAAAAGGGTCAGAAGCGTCACCCCTCTGTCGACGGTAGGAACCACTATATACCCTTACCAGACTTAACTTCTCTACTTCCACCTTAAGATTCTGATGTTGTAGGAAATATATGCCAAGAATTTCCCTTCAAGTAACCACTTCCCACAGTCTCCGAGTTAATTTCCTATAACAATGTCTAAAGAAAGTGGAGATCCAAAACGATAAGCCCCCACCAACTTACTAGTCCCTATATTCTCGATTCAGATTTTCTATGATGATCATCTTCAGCACCTCCTTCCCATATTTGACTCTAATTTTAATTTGGCCTCCATTAGGTTCATGTTAGATTTTGTTTTCTCATCCACATCCAAGAGTTATCCAAAATCTGATATCAATTTCTCAGATATATATTACTAACTGCCCATAGGTGTCAGGGTATGTTAGAGATTTAGATCTATATACTATCATCCAAAGTTTTACATGAGAACCTCTCTCCAACGACCATCTTTCCACTAATGTCTATAAATGATTTGTTCTTTGGAGGGCAGAGGTTATTATCTAGAGACTAGTCTTCATTCTCCATATTAACGAGAGACATTTCCCTTTGCCCCCAAAAAGTAGACATGTTAGCCTCAAAAACCTTTGATCCTTGTTTGAGGAGAATAAACACGGGTGAGGAAGACAACCCCTAATAATCCCAATCACAAGATCATCTAATTTATCAAAATCGAAGTCATAATAGTTTTCTCCTTCCCAAATTGAATCTAAAACAACCCCTGAGCCCATAATCACATTAACATTCAAATTCGTTGAAGGAGATAAACTATTCATGCAAACAATTTGGGGACTCACATTCATATCTAAATTAACAAAACTAGAAACAAGATTTTGTTGAATTTTAGTTAATCTTATTTAGTTTTGATGATTATTGCTAACCTATTCTTAACCAATCTTCTTTCAACTTATAATTCATCTCAATATAAAAAAAGTCAATCAAATTGGTCGAACATGATTTATGTATTACATATTTACTTGTATTATGCAAATTGTCATGTAATTTAAACAAGATAATGAAGAGAATGAGCATTGGAATCTAACAAAGCTTGGACCAAGACATGTAAATTTCTATTTATTGAGTCCACCGGATATATTGTATACTTTAGCAATAGGATAAAATTTTGTCCCAAAACAAGCGATGAATTTGCAATTGAACTACCGAATTTAACCATTTGTAAACCTCCATGCGTTTATTATTTTTCGTCGTTCAGACATCCAAAACTTGTACAGAGACCACATCTAACCTCAACTTGGATTTCCTTGAACTTCCCTTTCTGGAAAATCATTCTGGAATTGGACGATTGATTTCATTTTGTTCATAAATCTATTATGGTTGGTCTACGTGGCATGCAGTCATGAGAATTCTCAACGGATATAAAATATAATCATTGGTGCGAAGTTCATCTTAATGTAATCTAAACGATCAATTGGTCATTGAACGACCATTTAGTCTTTAGCAATCTTAACACAAATTGTACTAGAATTTTTAAACGGACGGCCGAGTCAGAATACCGGTTCTCTATTTTGTTTGAGACTACGTCTTTACGGGAAGTTGGTAAACGGATATCTGATCCCAAATCAGATAACTAAAGTTTAAGTTTGACTAGGTTAATGCTCGGAATTAAGACGACTGATCACCCTACTAGATGACCGATTGTGGTAGTTTCTCTACCTGAGATTTCAATCTGTTGACCTCAAATTCCTCAACACCTCTCACTTAACCCTTAAATGGCTAGTTGAGTTTGAGAGCTTATAAGTAGGCTCCCAAACCATTGTTTTAGATATCTCTAACACTCCATATTGTTCTATACCTTCGAGACAAATCATCTTAATTTTCAAGTTCTCATCTTTCCAAACTCATAGCCAAAACTTCACCACTTGTGTACCTCTTCCAAATCATATCCAACTTCTCAAGTATTAGAGTTCCATTGTGAATCCAAACCAATATCCATGAATCACCAAAGTCGTAATCAACTTTAGGTAGAAGTTGCCTATCAGGTTGCGAGAGGGATTGCTTCACGTGTGGTATGAAGAAAAAACTCAACGATAGTGCTCCCGAGCTTCTAGTGTAAAGGTTTAGTCTTGGTCTGGAACGAGAGTGGATGGTGGAATACTCGAGCGGGGCTCTAGTTAGGTTGTACATGGGGTAGGTTTTCCCCGCCTACTCGGAGCAGGTTGCGGACAAAATTTCACAATCTCCCACCTGCCAACCCATCAACCCGCCAAATATTTAATAATATATATTATCAATATAATGCTTAAAGTTTTAAAATTAAGAAAAGAAGTATATGTTTAAGTTTAACAAATCAAAGATATGACAAATTAAATTAAATATAGATAGGCAAAATAACCCACATAAAGATCCCATTAACTCGCATAAAAAAACCCGCCAACTTGCTAAAAAATCCACAAACTCAAACGAATAATATTAAAAAAAATCAACTAGTTTAACCGCCAACCTGCCTCGTACCTTTCTAACCATCCTTTAAGTGGGGCGGGTAGCAGTCAATATTAATACAACCCACCATGCTCCACTTATCCGTGTAACTATTATGGGGTGGGTAGAGGTGGGTGGGAAACTCACCCCATTTGTAGCTCTAGACTCAAAGAGTGAGTTGGACTGGAGGAGAGGACTAGTTAACAGTGGATGTGTGTCAAACCACTATAGCCCACTAGTCTCGATCCAACCCACATATTTGAATTCAAATCTTTCCCTCAAATGCATTGGATGAGCAAGATGGAAAAATTAAGGTGGTGAAGGAAGCACTTAACCCACCCCCATCAAACAAGGGGCGGCCTCACCTCAGCATCACTTTAGCATTACCAAGCTTGTCTCAAAGCCCCATGACTCCACACCACCAACCTAGTCGCCTTGTGCCTAGCCTCGACATTTTCCCACGATTAAAGCGGATGATGACCAGCAAACACCTCCTTCTGAGCTCACAAAGTATTAAGAGCATTATAATGACTAGCTGGGAGGGGAGGACATACCCCATAACCCGAACTCACCCGAATCTCAATCTCAGAGGCCTAGAGTAGTCAAAATTTGCTTGAACCTATTAGCTCACTCAAGTTCGGCTTGTCAAGTAAACGGGCCAAGTTCAAACACAATTTTAAGCTCATTTATTAAATGGGCAAAGTCTGAGCTTGGCTCGCATAGCTCGAACTTGACCCATTTTCTAATTTAAATTTTGCATAATATAGATATGTACTCCACAAGTATTATCCATAGTATACATAGTACTATACCAATATAATACACTATAAACTAATTATATTTTTTATTTTTATATTGCATAACAAGTTATTTAAGTTTTATTTAAATCTTTGGGAGCTAAATAGGTCAAATGGTTTGATGATACAAATAGTAAACAAGAAAACGAGGAAATAAGCCACGCTCGAGCTTGGCTCATTAATAAACGAACCAAGTTCAAACACGAGTTTAATTATGCTTGTTAAATAAACGAGCCAAGCTCGAGCTCCTCATTTAATAAACGAGCCGAATTCAAACACACACTGCTTGGCATGTTTGCACCCGTACAGAGGGCACAAAATCTCTGATCGACCAAGACAGAGAAACGACTTTGAAAACCTTTAGACTTAAGAAACTATTTCCGCCCCACCCATTTTTCCCACCCAACTGTGGTCGATACCTCCCCAATAATGATTGATTGACTCTTCAATATTGTTATTTCCCTCGATAATGTGAAGTGAAACAATTATGATGTGATATTTATAAATAAAGACTAATAATCAAATCATCATGCTCCATTATTTTTTCTTCCACTCCTACAACTCCTAGTTGCGTTTAGTTCTTTCAAGTATTCCAATGTCTCGCGTTCAGATCCAAATGTTTTTAACACAACTTGGCATATGAAATCAAGTTAATTAAGTCAACCTCACGTAGATATCCATTTGATTCAATTGATACGGAGTTCCCAAGTGTAATCTATCAATCGCTTGTTCAATATTGCCATCAATCTATTCTGCAACCTTATTATTACATAAAAGTCAATGTCGATTGTACGATGTTTATCCATTTGGGTATTTGTTTGTCCAACATTGACCGAGAACTATTGGGCGACAACCAAGGAAGCATGTGTCATGTTGGTCCAATTTGGCATGTGTTTGTCTAACATTGACGAAGAACTACCAGGCGACAACCAATAAAGCACATTCGTGTGGCAATTCAACTTCCATGAATTCAACCCCAACACACAAGCTAATGTGCTTGATTCCATCAAGCTTTTGAAGAATAAGGGTATTAATTTTGAGAGGAACCACGCAAAGGGTATGATGGCAAAGTTGTGGCATGTTAGCAGCAACTGAAATAACCACTCAGTTATCGGGTCAGATCCGCGAACTAGATTCCACATCCAGATTGGTAGCATCAGACGGCCAGGAGTGTTTTACTTAAGTTCATCGAACGGATGTGTTTTAATCATTTGTTGGAAGGTTGTTTGAATCAGACGGATGAGAGCTAAAGCCAAAGGCTTTTGGGGCCCAATCGAAGGGGAGATCGTTGGCATTGTTCGTCATATCCTACGCGAAGAAGTAGTTTTAGCCGTTTTCTGTTGAGTTGGTTATAGCTCAAATTGATGTGGCATACACGTGTTATGTGGTGTAACAAACTTTCCTCCTTGTTTGATTCAACTATAAATAGATTTCAACAACCCGATTTAGGTTGGATTTGATTTGCGCTAAAATTCTAGGTTTTGAAATCGGACCTCGGTGAGTGCTCGAAACTCCAATTACCCCTTCCTCCACCTTCCAGGTCTTATCGTCCCCCTCCCGTTCATAACGGCTTACTACACTCGCCTTCGTGGTCATGTAAACCTTTTTGTCGTCGTCATCGATCAAGGGCCTAACAATTTAGTATCAGAGCCACCATCGGCGAACATGGCGGAGGAAGACGAACATTATGAGCTATTCCGGAGATTACTCAAGGAGGAGATCAGGGCAATTAACTGACGGATCGATCAGATGGAGTCCGATCGGAGATCCAAGTCTCCTGAGGAGGGTGACCGTCGTGACTGACCTCCGCATCCTGACTCCTGGACGCTCTAGGTTAAGCCCGTTTACATCCAATTTCCACCTTACTCCGGGGAGGAGGAACCCCAGGATTGGATCTTTAAGGTGGAAGAATACTTCGACGTCCATCTCTGGATCTAAAATGGTTCCGATGGGCTCGCCGCAACACCAAAATCATAGATTGGGGGCAATTAATAGAAGAATTGGATGGTCACTTCGGCCTCCAAGGTGAGGATCTTCTTGCTTTGTTAAAACACCATACTCAAATAGGTTCTCTAAAGGAATACCAAAGTCGATTCGAAGATTTGAGTAATAGGATCGAGAACCTTCCTGAGAAGCATCTCTTGAGCCATTTCGTGGGAGGGTTGAAAGGTGATCTTGAGAGAAAGGTGAGGATCAAAGAGCCAAAATGTATTAGGGAGGTTGTGAGTTGGCTAGACTTTTTGATAGTGAAAGTCAGCTAGTATCCAGGAAGGGTAGGGGACCCCTCTCCAATTCTAAACTACCCAGAAGCAAGCCTACAACACTACCAAGGCCTCCTCAAGTAGTGTCACTCACCCCCCAAGTGAAGTGGAAAAAGGAAGATTGAGAAGAAGAGCCAAAGGATTGTGCTACAAATGTGATGAAAAGTGGTCATGGAATCATGTGTGTGATCCTAGTAAAACCTTTCTCATTAACCTGAGTAGAAGTGATGAGAATGAGGAAAAGGAGGAGCCCCTAGCAGAAATAGTAGAGGAGGAGAACCTTGATCCAGAGATCTCTAACCAAGCCATTAGTGGCTCAAGTTTTGGGCCAACTATGGTAATCCCAAGACAAATCATGTGTAAAAGAGTATGTTTCCTAATGGACACGGGTAGCACACATTGCTTTTTGGATCCTAGAGTGGTTAAGATAACTAATCTGGAGTGTGACACCTCCAAAGTCAGGGTTGTGACTGTGGCTAGTGGGGATAAAATCACTTGTGAAGGGTTGTGTACTGCAGTCACTATGGTGCTCCAAGATTTACTTTTACTTGGGATTTTCATGTGATTCCATTGGGGGTTGTGATGCAATCATTGGGGTGGACTTAATGAAACAATGGGGACCAGTCAGTTGGAACTTCACTCAACTTACCATGGGATTCATGCACCAGGACAAGTGGTGGAATCTGAGGGGGAGTGCAATCATTGTGGAAGTAAAGAATGCAAGCCATGTAGCAGTGTTGGGGAGGAGAATCTTCCAGAAGGGCAACCGAGATGGTGTATAGGTGTTGGTGTTGGTGTTGGTGTAGTGGCTTGGGGAATCACCTGAGGACACAACATGGGAGGACTCTGAAGAAATTTGGGCTCAATTTCCAGGCATTAACTTTGAGGACAAGGTGAATCTTAAGGGGGAGGAGTTGTTAGCAGCAACTGAAATAACCACCCAGTTATCGGGTCGGATCTGCGAACCAAATTCCCCATCCAGATCGGTAGCATTGGACGGCCAGGAGTGTTTTACTTAAGTTCATCGAACGGATGTGTTTTGAGCATTCGTTGGAAGGTTGTTTGAATCGGATGAATGAGAGATAAAGACAACGGCTTATGGGTCCCAGTCGAAGAGGAGATCGTTGGCATGATTCATCATCTCCTCCGCGAAGAAGTAGTTTTAGGCATTTTCTGTTGAGTTAGTTAGAGTTCAAATTGACGTGGCATATACGTGTTATGTGGTGTAACAAACTTTCCTTCGTGTTTGATTCAACTATAAAATAGATTTCAACAACCCGATTTGGGTTGGATTTGATTTGTTCTAAAATTTTAGGTTTTGAAATTGGAGCTCAGTGAGTGTTTGAAACTCCCAATTACCCACTTCCTCCACCTTCTTCCAAGTCTCATCGTCCCCCTCTCGTCCATCACGACTCACTACACTCGTCATCGTGGTCAGGCAAACCTTGTTGTTGTCATCGTCGATCAAGGGCCTACTAGGCTTGGCAATTTGACACGAAACACAAAAACACGTGACGAAAAATCCGTATTTGGGTTTAAGGATTTCGTGTTTGTGTCGTGTTTTGGGTACACGAAATAATTTCATGTCGTTTTCGTGAACAACCTGTCGTGTACACGAAAGTACACGAATATATTATATATTTCAAAATATAACACTCCCAATTGGTAGCATAGTTGTAACTTAGGTGGGAAGTCTGTTTGGAGATTCGTGTTCGAATCCAATAGTTGTACCTTTTTTTAAAAGGTGGTACAAAAAAAAAAAGGTGGAGTTTCGAACCCACAACCTCGTGTCCCTAAGTCTCATCTGAATGTCATTGTACCAATGATGATTCACGTTTTAATGACATATTGAATATATTTATTGTTGTTTCAATCTTTGCAATTCTACAACCAAATTAGTCCCACATTGGAAACTCTCCTTTTCCCTCCCTCTCTTCCCTATATAACTGATCTGTTTGTCCAACTCTATTCCAGCTTTAGGGCTTCCAACTTGCTCTTTTAATTTGAGAACTTGTAGAGTTTAACCTTGAAGTTAAAAAAAAATTGAGTGTAGCCTTGAAGTTCAAAAAAAAAGGTGTTTGCTTTTAAGTAATGAAGATTACCTAGTTAATATATAATTTTTGTGTATAGTCGTTTCGTGTTTACACGAAATGAAGTGAGTCGTGTTCGTGTTAAATACATGAAACGACACGATTGCTAGGTCTAGGCTTAACATGAAGTCCTTTAGGGGTGAGCAACCAGTCTGACCCGGACCGGAACCGGATTGGCTTCAGACCTTGGACCGAACACCGGACCGATTGGGTTCGGTCCGGTCCAGTCCAGAACTGATTTTTTACCTTAAATTTTAAAAATAAAATATGGACCGGACCGTCCAGAGCGGTCCTTGCTCTCCCCTGGCATCCTTGATGTTTTCCACCAGCAGATTGTTGTGCAACACTAATGTCCAATGGGATTTCGCTTAGTTTGTGCAAAATATTTATTAGGGCTCCATTACGTACTACGACAATTTCTTCCATCTAGTTCAATGTTTCTTTGAATATTCTATGTTCGACTTGAAACACACCACCAAACGACAACCATCTCTTCCTGGTGGGTTGGAGAGACCAGAGAGTGGCGAAAGTTTGCAAGTGAAACAAATTGTTGGGAAGCAACAACGGGCAGGATAGTCTCCTAACCTTGCAATCCTATCGGACCATGCACAGAATGTATCACCAAAGCAATGGCGGATATTCACTTCTAGGTACACATGGTAGGGTACATTTTTGTCTTTGAACCCCAACCACCTCGTTCCAATAGTTCTTCGTGCTTCATTGTATAACATTGGAGGATATACGTATAGAGTTCTTTTTTTCCTTTTTAGAAATTATAGTCCAAATGTTCGGATACAAGCACTTCATGAATTTTAATTACGTTCGAACGATTTGTTACTACTACATTTTTTTTTGAATGCTTCGTTGTAGAATCTTGTCAAAGTCTATTATTATTGTATACTCACTTTAGTTCTACGGTTTTACGGATGCAAATAATTTGGAAGCAGTTATTGTGGTATAACAGATATGATTAACAGATGAAAAGCTAGACAAAATGGCAATAATTTACTGAGGACCATCCGAACGGCAACGTTTCCTTAAAACAATAAAAGAAAGCAGTAACTATGATTTAAGTAACTGAGGACCATCCAAAGCGACATTTTTATCACAAATCTCGTGTTCTCTTATTCTGAAGGAAAATAATTTAGCATCATTGTTTAGATATGAACTGGTAAAATATAAAAGACATAGTTACAAATCAGAGCAGCCTTTTGCAGAGGCATATATGGCCAACAATAGTTGTTTTATACAGAAAAATTGACCTTTATAAAGGATACAAGGACAAACTGCTCTAAAAAGCTGAAAAGAGCATACAGCCATCTCGTTTTCATATTTTTAAATTTCGGCGGAACGGAAACATTGAACCATGTTTCATTGTTACAATGCAACAAATTGATCTTCTGAAAGTTATGCAATTCTGAAGTCGGTAAAGTTCAGAGGACGGGTGGTGTAGTACACGCAAACAGAACTCGTTTTTTGACAGCCACCATCCGGTTTTTTTCAAAATTTCACATATGGAGAATCAGATTCCTTGTCAGAGCATATAGTAGAGTTCAATCACTTCTCTGTATAGCAAACAAACAGAGAAGGCAAATTTTATTCTCATAGGAATAACTGAAGAAGTATTAAGTCCAAAACCATGAAAAAACAAACTGAACAAAAACCACCAAATCTGACTATGTAACTGATAGGGTGATGTGATCTCAAAACATTTGTCTTATGCATAATTATGTCCACAGATAATAGGACAATTATTCCACATGGTTACAAATTTTCGTGAATTCACGAAAAAAGTAGTTCTGATGCAATATACAGTTTCTTGCATCAAACACACGAAGTATTGACACATTCTTCATTGATACTACAAAAATACTTACGGTGAACATATTGTACAAATATAGTCTCAAATACACTTTTTTATCGGTACAAATACACAAAATTTGATGAAAAAAATTGTGTGACACTACTTGGTCACCTTTGGATTCAACCCAATAATAAAACAACAAAATTACTTAGTAATTACTGCAAAACACTTTATATGCAATATTATCAACGACCTATTCTAATAAGAACGAAACATTTCTAGGATGAAATAACATTTTTCAATTCTCAAGCTCATAATAATAATAATATTATTATTATTATTAATGATAATAGTATTATTATTATTAATGATAATAGTATTATATTATTAATGATAATAATAATAATAATTTCTAAACTTCACTGGGGATTTTACTCATCACCAACCAGAGCAAGGATGATCCCAGAAAGAAAGAACAAAATGAATTTTGTAGAGAAATCATGTGAACAGTGTCCAATTTAGTTACAACTTAGAAATATCTTGCCTCAATGGTTAAAAATTACCAACATTTCTACACCCACTATCTACACATCAACCTTTATGTTCTATTTCTCTTGCAAACTTTTTTCATTTTTCTAGTCCCCAACTGTCCATCAGCGCCAAGTTAACATTTTTATCATTATATTCATCAAAGTCAAAACATGGTTTAAAATCCTGGACAAGGCCCGTACGGTCAACCGGTTGGACCACAAACCAATCAGGTGGCTGATCTGGTCTGGGTTACAAACCCATTTTAGGCGTGTCTCATATTGAACCGAGTAACCAACGGTTGCACCGCCTGCAGTTACAAACAGGTGGTTCAACCATGGGTTCAATACCTGTTATCCGACCCAAACCCCCGAAAGAAACCAAATCTCACAACCCAACAAACTCTAGCACCTACAATAATGTCTCTCAAATAGAGCATTTCATATGCTAAACGGCGAACTTCCCATACAGCCACACCTTACCCTCACACTAACCAATCGTAACGACATTATAACCTACAATAATGTTTCTCACATCGAGCTTTTCATATACTAAACACTTGACTTCACATACAGACACACCTTACCCTCATAATAATCGATCGTAGCAAAGTTTGAAATGTGATGGTGTTGCAACAAAAAAACATAATAAGAACTGGAACTAATAACATCCAGAGGGTACTCTTGAAATAATTCCAACTACTAGGGTTTTCAGCTGTCATAGTTTCTATCTGAGGACCCCTAGTCTGAAATATTCTTGAACTAGCACTGTTTCTGCTTTCTTTAGACAAACAACGACAAATAAAGATTTTAATTATGAAAAATTCATGTCTGACTTAGCCCATACCTTTCGCTTTGATGCAGGAGCATCTGATGGATCAATGTCCCTCACATGCATCGAATTTTGAACCTCGGCCTGCAAATTTGGATTGTAAGCAGCTGCATATCAACTCTTTCATGGAAAAATAGGGGTAAAAAAATTGCATCCTTCATACCTGCTCTGAGGAAATACTGGGATTCCGTGATGTAACCGAAGGCTCTGAGGTAGCAATCTGAGAAATAAATGGCATAAGTCGATGAAGCAAAGAGGAGAAGAATACCCCATCTTCGTTTCCATGATCAGCCGCTTCTTGGGCTTCAGTGTCTGTAGCATTTCCCTGAAGCTCGCTGCTGACAAATCTAGCAAAAGCATGAGCCCCATCTTGGCTAACTACTTCTCTTTCACATCCTTGTGTTCTATCCTCACTCGTGCCATCACATGATCTATGAAGGCTTGAACTTGAAGCCAACGGATCGCCTAATGAGCAAATGAAAGGAAATTATGGTCAAGTATTAAAATTTGAACCACAATAAATTAAACCAACAAATAATTGTGATATGCACACAGCATCTTGAAAGATATGCACATCAGGGATTAGAAGTGCATACATATATGTAACGTGAAGCATGCCCAATAAAGTCAAGAGTAGTGTTAAATGATGTCCAACATGGATTTCACATTACATTAACTTATGAACAATGTTTTCTTCATTTGAAGTATGAACAATGTATTCTTTGTATACAGAAATAGTATCCAATTGTCACACCTTCAACATGTGAAGCACATACTGTTCGAAAACCTATGGGTCTCAACTCAAAGGGATAAAAAGATAAATGAGTAGATATAATAAGTCTTTAAAAAATAATTAGATGGATAAAAAGATTAAAAGAAAGTCAAAAACATAATTATAGGAACAGATGGCCATAAAGGATTACCAACAAAAAAGAACTATTTTGAATGTACAAGCAAAAACCAATATGTTAACTATTTGTGGCCATCATACTTACTTCGTTGGCCATTAGTGGGAGCAGTTTCAGAAGCAACAGACACAGAATTGGTCGGTAAATTGTTGTGGATTCTCTCGAGTTGCTCATCAATCCATCCAAAACTGGAACTTTGCAATGTAGGACTTGAAACTCTGCTCTGAGCACGGCCATCAGTGGTGTGTTCACCTGATGCCGGAGGGTTACTTGCATCGTTCATGTTTCCTAACATCTGTTGATGCAACCTTGCAAAAAGAGGATGTGGATAGGAGTCCGCATTCCCAGAAGTAGGCGGACGACTGACCCCAGGAATGGCAATTACTGTTCGTATAGGCACAACCCTCACACTAGATTCTCTGCCACTAGATGACGTAGGGACACCCTGATGGGCTTGATTACCAGAATTATCCACAGAATTTCTTGGAGCATCTGTCCTTTCAGAAGGTTGCTCATTTGATTGGCTGGCCAGGTTCGTTGTACCAACAGATGCTGAATGACCTAGGGATGAGGAACACAGTAAGAAGAAAACAAAACCGAATACAGACTTCGATGGAAGAGATCTACCAAAACAACATACTGATACACCACTATACCAAGTACTAGCTAGGAATAAAATTATTACACGAGCATGAAATGTTGAAATAAGATGGAAAGGGCTCTTGGAATGTGCACATTCATATTCCAAATAACCAAGTAATAGCTAATAACATCCATTACTAACAAGAGAGCCCTACTATGGTACTACCTCTCCGGATGTGTATATCAATGTTCCTGGAAAGAAGTCCAGGACCAAAACTGAAGGCCGGTCCATGATCAGTATGTGAAGTTCCCAAAGGGAAACCACTAAAAGTTGTTCCAGCCTGGAGAAAGAAAACAATATTAGCTGGATCAAGCATATACAATTACATTCTTAAAGTATTAAAACGTGAAAGTATATCACCTGAACCATTATAGGTGTAGGACTAGCATCGGAGACAAAAACTGCTGGCCCAGCATTCACAACAGCTTCTCCCTGAGGAAATAGATTCACAGTTGCAACTCCAGAAATGTTTTGATTTGAACAAAGAAAATCACCGAGCCTACAAAACTTACTGGAGCCTGGCCCATCCGCAAAGTCATGATTGTTCGACCAAGTTCAAGTAACAAAGGCCCCAAATTCTGAATCAAAGCTCCAAACCTTATAGAATTAGATTGTACACTCGCCCTAGCTTGAGAGTCGCTAACAGTAGCTTGATTTTGCAATTGTCTGGCCAGATCCTGGACATGAAGGGGGTTTTCAGAAGCTTCAATCTATAAGATGACTATACAGCACAAGTGAAGAAAAGAGAGGAAGAAACAAATATCAAGGGTTGTGAGCAAATGAGTTGTCAAGCACCAACAGAACATAATTCATTGAATTGGTAATGAAGGGGACATAATTTCTACAACCATCTTCTAAGTGCCACTTTTAGGTACTAGTTTAGAATTCACCCACCAAGACATGCACAAGACGTCCTTTCGACTTGTCAGAAAACATGCAAGCACATTCAGAATAAATAACGAGAAGAATGCATCTTTCACCGAGCACCCACTCATAGGAATAAAACAAAGGGATACAAAACTAAAGAGTTGCAAACAGTACGGAATCAATTTCAATGCTAAAGAAAGAATAAATATAGTCACAAGAAGTACTACGAAGGACATCTTAAAGCACAGAAAGAAGGTAACAGTTACTCTTTGATACCAATTGCTATTAGCCTAAAAAAATTAACATATAGTAAAGAAATACAATTAATAAATTATATATAGTCTGCACGTAGGTTAAGGAAACGCATCAAGGCAACATACAGCTAGACACTCTCCAGCCTGTTCTATCAACAACCGTCTTGCTGATAAAATCACTTCCGATAAAGATTCTGGAGTAGGTAGACCATGCCTTGCAGAAAAATGTGACTGAGAATTGTAGCTTTGTCCTTCCGTACCGTCAATATTAGAAGCTTGTGAATCAGTATTAAGCCCACCACCTGTCAAATTATCATGATCTTTAATAATCTTAAGATTAAAGGACATTAAGACCATAAAACGTTTTAGATTAAGATGAAAAAGATATTAATAAGACTCACCATTGACATCAAATTCACGTCTTATGTGATTTATATAATGTGTTAATGTAGTAGAGGAATCAGGAATAACCTGCAAAGTTTAAAACTTAGTACATTAGACCAAGAAACATGAGCTTATTTGAAACCTCAAGACTGCACGTACAACATTGTGCAACAACTAATTAGCCAGATACTAAAAGCAACTTTAAGGAAAGAAGGCGGAGGGGAATCTTGAAAATCACGTTCATGCAAATGCCTCAAGCAGATATTGAACTATTAAAGGCAACATAAAAGGAAGGTTAAAGCAAAGAAGTAGAAGCATACAGTAGGATGTTGATTCTCTGGTGGCTGTGTGCTTGGAAACTGAAAATCTCCCAGGAAAGGATTAAATCCAGTACTAGCAGTAGGATGGGCCGTTTGAGGTCGAAAACCTCCACTGTGAGGTGTTGCATCATTTCCTTCAGCACCCTGCATGAACAAATAACAAGAAAAAATCATCTCAACTAACATACACTGCGTGTCATTCTTCATCATCTCAAACCACCCTAGCTGCTTACCCTCACATTGCCCCTTCCAAAAGAACCAATAACACTTGACAATATCTGTTAAAAATCAATAAATGAAAAGTTAGAATGGAGAAAAAAACTTCTAGCAGATGAGTCAGTATTTCCTGGAAAATATAGCCATACACGACTGAGATCAGAAGTAGTTGGATCTCCTTGATCACTTAGACTGAAAGGCCCAAAAACTAGACCACTGGTAGAACTAGTGATGCGATTTGCATCATTCAAACCTGCAATTGCCATGGACAAAAGTGTAAACACAGGATAGGGGTACAAAATACAAATCATGGCACAAACAGCCCAATGAGTGAAATAATAAACAGAAATACATGGGGAAAAAACATATGTTTGCCACTTGAAAGTCACAAACGAGCAAATGACTATTTGCTGCATACCGTCAAGTAGAAAATTATTTGATGGACATTTTTCGTAGAACCAATGGCAACTAGTAACAGCTTGCAACTTATAAAGTCAAGTCATGAAGCTAATGAATATTGCTTAGAACAAATATTAGATTCACAGCAACTATTAGTTTCTTCGTTTATTATAATCTGAAAGACCAATAGATGCTGATACCAAACGAAAAGGTCGAACCGACATCACGATATGTAAAGTAAAATGATGTTAGAGATCTCAAGATGACAAAGTTTGAGATAACAGCATGACTCTTTTCTCGTGGTGGAACTCTACATATCTCGACAAAAGTTTGTAAGGGCACCAAGATTGCAAGGATCTATATTAAACTTGTTTGAAAAAAGATACCCCATCAAATAACGAGGTTTTCTAGACAGCATGTTCCACTTCAGTGGTTGGTGAGGACTCAATTTCCTTAGAAAATTTAAACAAGGGGATGAATTTGCAGAAGGAACGTTAACTTGAGCGTGGACGGTCGCCTAAGCGACCGCTCCCTCCGCACACCGCACACATGGGTGTGAAGGTTTGTGTTGTCGCCTAGGCCACCATGTGTTGTCGGCTGAGCAACAACGTGACCATTCTTCTTCCCTCCTTTTGCTGGAGCAACAACGCCGCAAGTAATCTTCTCCTATAGACTGGGTTAGGGTTTGGGGGAGAGATTAGAGAGGGTGGCGGATGGATTAAGGCTTGGGGAGAGATTAGAGGGGGTGGCGGCTATGTTAGGGTTTGGGAGAGAGAGGGTTATCTATAGATTGGTTGTTTTGGTGTAAAGACTTGGTCATTCGTTTTTTTACACCCCTCCCCTACCTCTCTTCCATTCCTAATGAAATACCTAGTGAGTTGGTGATTTAAGTGTCTTTTTAAACCCAAATATGTAAGGTTTATTTTCTAGATTTTATTTGTATTTTTCCTAATTTTTTCCTTATTTTTCCCTATTTTTTATTTAAAACAAAAAATAAGGGTCGTCACACCTAGGCGACCGCCCAATCACCTAGGTGTTACCTGAACCTTGATTGAGCAACTCGAAGCATGGTGAATTGGTGACTCAAAATCATCTACATTGCACAATTTGATAGTTGAACCATATTCCAAGATGAATTGTCATCACAAATCTAAGGTTGCTTGTTTTGGAAAATGATAAAATGAATCAAAAATATCTTTTTTAACTTTAACCGTTTTCCACTTTGCCTTAATTTAATTACATATCTTGAATAACTTATTTGAAATTTGAATAAACAAAATACATGTTAGCCTCCAGTATGTAATAAACAATCTTAAGTTCAAATCATTGAAGATTCCTTCAGATGAACAAAATCAATGTTCAGGTACTAAGTATGCGACCATGTGAGACCAAGTGTGCCAGGGTCACATACTCGACTATGCGGTTGCACAACTATAAAATTATTATTTTATTTTTAAATGAGAAAAATAAAAAGGGGAAAATCGGGAAAAATATAAGAAACCTCAAGATGATAAGGAACAATATATATAAAATACCTACCGTGATTTGGCTTCAACAAAACATTCAATTCACCGGCGTCATTGCCTCACTGAAAGCCTCGTCTACCCACCAAACCACTAGGTATATTTTCATTGAATAACTTTCAAGTATTACAACGAAATAGCACACCAAATAAAAACAAACAGTTTAAGACAAGTAGTAGCTAAAGTATGTATATCGTAGGCATGTAGGACAGTAGTAGGCATTAGATGTGACCGACGTCTACAGTGGAAATATTTGATCCTTAATTCAATGAGGTACGTCAGAGTTAGGATCATCGTCTACGTCGTCGGAATTTTCTGAGTAATCAGGGTTCTCATGATAGCTCTCATCTTCCTCGGTTTCCTCATCCTCTGTACCCACGAATTCCTCATCTAGGTCTCGAACCGGAACCACTGCCAAAGTGGATGCCTCGTGGTGATTTCTAAAGTTTTGAAGTCCTCCACAGCAATTTGTAGAATCCTAGAGGTGGGTGTGGTTGCATGGCACGGTCGGCCTCGTGATTGACCAAAGTAGCATCTTCAACATCTGCCCATGTCAGGTCATGAAGAGCGAAGACTGGATCCTTTATTTCCACCAACCAAGGATGATCTTCCATCAATTCATAATCTGTGTTGATAGGATCGTAGTAACCTGATTTGTCCTTCCACTCAATGAACTTCTGCCTCAACCTTTGGTTGTAGTTGACGTAGACCATATCGTTCAACTTCTTTGGAGTAATACAATTCCTTCTTTTTGTGTGTATTTGCTCGAACACACTCTAGTTTCTCTCACATCCAGATGTTGAACAAGTGAGACTTAACTTTAATTTTCACTCCTTTTAAAGAGTGGTTCCCCCCACTAACATCGCTTCCATAATCACACCAACAACCAGTAGGAATTTTCATGCTTCGTTGTCATATCACAATGTCTCAACCAAACATTCCTTCAATTTTCTTGTATCGATCAAATTGCCTTGATATATGATCTTAGTCTTCAGGGTTTGGGATCATCATCTCCAGAATATCCAAATATTCAGGCAAGTGAGTGTTGATTGCCTCTGATCGGTTATCACAACCAAAAAAATGTAGATGAGTTTAAGAGGAAGTCGGCAAAGTACAGCGGTCCACATGTACAACTTGTCGATGTCCCCCAAGATGAGATCGATGTAGTGAGTTGTGGTAATGGCCCTCATGTACAACTTGTCGATGTCCTCCAAGATGAGATCGATGTAGTGAGTTGTGGTAACGGTCCTCATGTACAACTTGTCGATCGCCTCCAAATTGAGATCGACGCAGTGAGCTGCACACGAGGTCCAATGAGTTGCACACGAGGTCCAGAAAAACAATCACTTCAACATCAACATCCTCTCAGCGGATACATATGCGTCGACATTGCCAATGACTACCTGCACCACATATTGCTCTCCAACTTCTCCCACAACTATATCGATCAACATAAATAAGTAGTCTGCGATGTAGGAATAAGACATCTATAGACTTCAAAAACATGGTGCATATCGGACAGTTAGCTACAAAATATATTATGCTTCTATCACAAGTGTCAGTCCACTCATCAGTCATAATAATACATCCATAAATCTTTCAATCTGTCTCATATGAGTCTAGAAGGGTTCTTGTTTCTGCAATCTCCATTTTCAGATACGGTTCCACAACTTCATGTGGTCATTGGTTTCGAATCGGACCCAAATTTGAGGTTCGATCAATGGCATTCTTAAATTCTGTATGAACATGCATTGAAAAACAAACGTGCTCTATAGAAAATTTTGGTCCAATGTTTTGTTACTTCTTTCCTCTCTTTTTTGAAATTATTGCAAAGGGTTGTTTGGGTGAGACCACCTTCATTTCGGTCGATGACGACGTCCTCGGGACATCCACGACAAAAACGATTCGTTGGTCCGAATTTCAATTGGTTTGTTGCCTCTTACGAAGATGAACCACGGGACGTGGAAAACTAGCACCACGACCTTGACTGGAACCGGACTCGGTGCCCCGAACCCCTCAACAACATTTAAGTCTATAAAATCATCTACAATATTTCTTTTGTTGTGATAAGCTCTAAATCCAGGTCACAAATTACGTTCAATTTCTTCATAGTAAATGATCGATGCATGTGCACATGGTTTTGCGTTACTACTTTCGGGGAGCAATATGTTCTTTATGTCTATTTATATCACCACTACTTATAAATCCACATAATTCACAAACAAGTTTTCCTTTTGTTCAATTGAAAGGTAATGTGCGGTTTTCCAACCGAAATTGTTCAACTTTGTGGGACGAATGTGATTATACTCTTCATGATTCATAGGAATTTCATTATCTTGAGGTCTATTATATACCATTATGTCTAGTGTGTCTGGATGAAAAATTAATGCAATATTACACTAAAAGAGAGTTGAAAAGAGTGCATATTGATGGTTGAGGTACCTTTGGAATCAAGATCGGTGAAATTTGGCTTCCAAAATCCACCCAACGATCACCAAATCCGTTTTTTGCCCACCAAAACCTTCTAACTTTGATGCATGAGAACTTAGAAAGTAGGGAATGGGAGAGAATGAGTATAGAATGAGAGAATGAGAGGTGTAGGGTGAGTAGCAGTTGGGGGGTTTATAGGAGAAAATAGGGGGGGGGGGGGGGGGCTGCAATTTCCCCAACCCTTAAAAATTTGCATCCAACAACAACATAGTCATTGGACAACACTTTGCGGCATGTGCGCCACACGTCGCACAGGGCCCTGTGCGGTCGCATAGGGTCGTTGGGCCTGTGCAGGAGTGTATGTGACTGCACAAGTTGCACCATTTTGGGTGTGACAATGTATGCAACCCTCGTCGCTCCGATCGCACATTAAAATGTTGAAAAAAATCTTTCTGATCTACGTATAATGTGCAGCCGCATACTCGATATGCAGCCACACGATGCAACCCAACTGGTTGGGGTCGCATTCCGCACAGTCGCACTGAAGACAGTGCGACCTGTGCGCCGCATCTGCGGCTTGTGCGGCCAGTTGGGCGACGGCACTGTGCGACCAAAGACAGTATGAACTGTGCGTCGCACAGTTTAAGTGTGAGGTCGCATAGTACATGAGGGTTTAGTGTAATATTCAATTGTAGTGTAAAATGACATATAACGGACCTAGTCTGGTGGTTGCGGATTTCCTTTGAACCGTGAAGAATTTAATCATCTTCGTCTAACAAAATTAAACCCAGGATGGAAAGCCGCACATTACCTTTACCTTGAACATAAATAAACACTTGTATGAGAATTATGTGATTTTGTTAGTAGTGGTGGAATAAATAAACATAAACATATTGCTCACCAATGTTCCTGGGACGCCTAGGTGACCCTAGGCGACTGGGAGTGCCCAGTCGCACAGGCGATAACCTAGACGTTTGTGCGGTTGCCCAGGGCTAGGCGGCCCACTTTTTTTTAAATTGATTTTTTTCTGTTTAATCTATAAAAATCGGGGAAATGTCCAAAAATTATAAAAACAAGCCTTACATATTTGGGCTTCGAAAAGACACCTAGTTCATCGACCAAAGCCTCATTAGGTACCCCATCTACCCACCCAAACACTTAGGTATTTTATTTTATTAATGTCATAGTTTGTAATACAATTTAGAAAGCAAAACAATCACAATACAAGTTTCCTAGACTCTCAGTCATTCTAATTGGACACATTGTTCTAAAGTCCAGTTAGGAACTTTATTATCGTCGTCTTCCTCCAAGTCATTTGGATCGTCAACATAGACGTCATCCTCGTCCGTTTCTTCATCATCGGTCGCAATGAACTCTTCATCGACATCCTGGGGAGCTTCAGAACTCGATGCACTTGGATCTCCATAACCATAAAAAATTATGTTGATGTCTTCATCTAATCCCTCGCTTTAGAAAGGTGTAGTTGAGGACGTCGTGGATCGACGAGTCCGTCTTCGTGAAGATGGAGGTCCTAAGGCAACTTCCTCCACCTGAGCTCACGTCAGATCCTCCCAGGTGAAGACCGGATCGTCAGATTCGGCTAACCACGAGTGTTCCTCCAACAGGTCGTAGTCCACACGAATTGGATCGAAGAAACCGGGACGTTCCATTCTTGTTTGAAATATTTGCTGCAACATCTGGTTGTAGTTCACGAAGACCAAATCATTCAACTTCTTCGTTGTCAATCTGTTTCTTTTCTTTGTGTGCATTTGCTCTAACACACTCCAATTACGCTCGCAAGCTGAAGCCGAGCAAGTTAGGCCAAGAACCTTTAGTGTCAACCTCTGCAATGTCTCATTCTTCTGGTCCGCCCCGTACGCACGCCACCAATCAATTGGTCTTCTTTCAGTGCGTTGTCTCTTCACAATGTCCTTTCCAAACATGCCTAGTTCTGAGACGTAATGATCCAGTAAGTATGAAGACTTGTCTTGACCTTCACGGGTACGAACAACGTGGTAGATGATGTCTAAGAAGCCCGGCATATGCTCGTTCATGGTTGTGGTTCGTTGATCTATCGGAGTTGAGAAGGTCCCCGGGCTAAGTAAGAATCCAACTGAGTGTAGTGGGGAACTCATCATTTTTCATTCACCCCATCTCTTGTCAATGCAATCGATGACCTTTTCATAATGTCTTTGGTTCTCCCCCCCCCCCCCCCCAAAGTTCCGACGGATGGTTTCTTTGGCCTTCTCCATTACGTCATAAAGATAACCCATTGATGGTTTCTCGTCGCCGTCCACCAACCTAAGAATGTTGACCATTGGTTGTGAAGCTTTAAGTGTTTTCACAACATTGGCCCAGAAGCGTTGTGAAAGAATGGATTCAGTCACTTGGTTCGACGTTTCCTTCAACCTTTTGTTCTTCATCCACGTCGCATTTGGGTCAGTGTAGTCGGCGGATACTACAAAAGATATGAGTTGTTCCTTGATTTGATGGAAGCGAAAACAAAAACTTGAACGCCGGAAATCCGTGAACGTCGGAATTCTTGAACGTCGGAATTCGTAATGCCGGAATTCTTGAGCACCGGAATAACGGAGTTGGAAGTTTAGAGCTTGAGAATTAGGATTGAAAGAATTAAGATTGTAGGAGAAGGAATAAGTGAAATGAAATGGATGGTGGGTATTTATAAGAACAAATGTAGGGGAGGGGGTTAAAAAAAATTCATTGTTACTATAGCAACGGCTAGAAAACTAGCCATTGCTACAGTAACAGAAAGCAACGGCTAGTTTTCTAACCGCTGCACTTGCTCCTGTGCACAGCAGTTGTGGTTGCCCAGGCGACTCGCCTGGCCGCCCACCCTGCTGGGCAGTAAGAGGGTGGTCGCCCAGGCGACCCCCACCAGAACATTGTTGCTCATCCAGATAGTTCAAATGTTAAACAATGTGCATATATATCTTCTCTTTATCGTGAAGAAATTGAACTAAATTTAAGATCAAAATCTAGAGCATATCCAATAAGAAAGCAATTTTAGATGATTATATAGACTTAGATGATGTGGAAGGGTTCGGGTCTGAATCCGACCAAGAACTCGTTGGTGGTAGTTCATCTTTTGCGCAACCTCCCGTGGTTCAACCTCGAAAGAGGGAGAAGACTAATTGAAATGGGGGACCAATGGACCGTTTTTCTCATGGACGTCGTGGACAGAAATGAATGAGGCATCATCCAAACCAAAATATACAACCATTTTAAAAAAAAGTACTCCAACTTTGGGTCAAATTTTTTTTATAGAGCTTGTTTGTCTTTTAATGCATGCAAATTTAAAGATGCAATTGATAGAACTGCTAGATTTGGGCCAAGTTTGAAAATGATGACTCCACACGAGGTTGTTGAAGCTTGTCTGGGACGAGAAATTGAAACAACCAAAACATTATTAGATTCATATAATGAAGATTGGAAAATATATGGTTGTACAATTTTGCATGATGGGTGGGATTGATGTTCTGGAAGAAGATGGTCCCAAACCCTGAAGACCAAGATCACATACAAAGCAACTAGATCGTTATAAGAATAGCGAAGAATTGTTCGATCGAGATATTGTTATGCGGCAAAGAACCACAAAGATCCCTACTGATTGGTGGTCTGATTACGGAAGTGAGGTTAATAGCGGGAACCGGATTTTGAAGAAGTTGTGATTGATATAATATCATGCATATATTTGTGTCTTATATCTTCTATTTTGAACATAAACAATGTTACGTAACGAGTTTTATATTTAAAATTCAAGAATAAACATGCTTGAGAAGAAGAGACAAAAATGACCTGAACGCAAGAAAAAAGACTAAATTGAAAAGACTTATGAACTAATATGCAAGAGGAAAAGACTCAGATGTAAACCAAAAGAACCAATAAGCAAATCGAGAAACTTCACATCATCATGAGGATTATTTTGGCAATTAGATTCGGTACTACACTCAAACAACCGATCCTGGTACACCACACGTAATAAATGGAAGCATTGAAGAAAATATACAAATTTGGATAAAAACAGACAAAAAGTGACCGTCAATTAGCGGTCAAATTTCGATCCAATTTCTCGTGATTGTGTATTATGTTTATATCAATTTCTAGAAGTTTCATTAGTCCCACATCGGGGGATTATCTTTTTCTATGTCTATTAATAGAACTACATGTTTAGTAGTCATTCTCTCCTACTTTGTAATATACTACATGTTTAGTGGTCAATCTCTCTACTTAAAGTAAGTCTTGGAGCAAAACTTAAGTGGAGAAGAATGATACTTGTAATGTGAGTCATGTAAATAAAATATTTTTTTAGTTTGGTTTAATGTTGTTTTTCTTTAATTTTTGCTTAATTTTGTTTCATTGATCTTAGTAGACTTAGTTAACATGTTTTCTTATCTTAACATAATAGTTAGCTTAATGATTAGTGAATAGTTTCGTCCCCTCTTTCGGGATGGAAATGATGTACATTTATGTTGTGAAATTTTGATGTTTGATAAATTTTGTATGTTCATCGGGAGTGTTTTAATCATCTACATGTTAGAGGATTTTTGATGGGTTTTACCATAAGATCTAAACATTTTTCATGTTTAGTTTCCTCATGTTTTTTTATTAAAATTTCATGTTGAATATGTTATATGTTAGTTATGTTTTTGTATTTGTGTTTCCTTGATTAAAAAACTTTTGTTTTGATGAGTTGTGTCATAAGATTTAGACATTTCTCATGCTTAGCTTTATTTTTCACATGAGTTCATGATTTTTGATGATTCTTGCCATATTTTTAGATATTTCTCATGTTGAGTCTGATCTTATGTTAATTAAGTAATAATTGTCAAATCATTGTGTGAATGGATTGATAGGTTTGGCCAAATATTTAGATATTTCCTATGCATGAAGACACACACGCATACATGCTTACATGCGTCATTCATCACTTATTTTACATCATATGTGCACACACTCCACCCATTAGGGTTTCTCTTCATGAATTCAAATCTCTTTGTTGGGTATTTAATTTGTTTTAGTCAATCTTTAGTTGTTTTCTTTTGCATTTGTTAACTACTAGTTTAGTGTAGTCTAGTTTAGCGTAATCAAATTTTTCTTTCCTATTTTGTCACTTGATTTCTGACAAACCAGAGACTACACATCTTCCTGTGGATCAACCCGTATTTGCCCCGTCTTCACTGATGCATGTGAACTTACGGTCTAAACTTTAATCGAACACAAGTTGGCCCTTAAAATTTTAAGTATCACTTGTTCAACATCCGGATGTGAGAGAAACTGGAGTGTGAGCAAATACACAAAAAGGAATCAGTTATTAACAAATAAGTTGAACGACCTGGTTTATGTCAACTACAACCAGAGGTTGAGGCAACGATTCATGGAGATGAGGGACAAACCAGGCTTCTACGACCCTATCAGCGTAGATTATGACTTAATGAAATATCATCCTTGGTTGGTGGAAACATAAGATCTAGTCTTTGAAGGAGATGATCTAACATTGGCGGATGTGGAAGAGGCTACCTTTGGTCCATCACGAGGACGACCACGTCGTGCAACAGCAACCTCCAGGATTCTATAAACTGTTGTGGAGGACTTCAACTCTAGACATCACCATGAAGCATCCACTTCGTCAACAGTGTCAGTTCAAGACATAGACAAGCAATTCGTAGGTACAGACGATGATATAACAGAGGAAGAAGAGACCTAACATGAAGACTCTGACGACTAACAAGACTCGGACAACGTAGAGGAAGACATTCCTCAGTGGGTTCATGACAAATCATATCCGTTGTAGACTTAGATCACAACTACTCCCTATTTAGTGTTTTCTTGTTGTAGTTGTTCAATGGTACTTGTACTTGTAATACCTAAATGTTAATAAATGAAAATAAATCAAAGTTTGGTGGGTAGACAGGGTTTGCAATGAGGCAATGGCGCCGATGAACTGGTTGTTTTATCAAAACCAAACCAACTAGGTATTTTATACATATTGTTCCTATTTTTTTCTTAATTTCCCTGATTTTTTACGTTTTTTTCTGATTTGTTTCCTATTTTTTAGGAAATTCTTGGAATTTAAAAAAAAAATACAATTGTGTGACCGCTTATGCGACCCTGAGGCACCCAACCGCACAGGGTCGCATATGCTAAGTCAAAACCTTGCTACATATCGTTAATCAAATGCTATTGGTAATAAGTCGTACAAAATATGACAAGAAACAAAATATATAATAAGTACGCGCAAAAGGCACCTTATTTTGTGAATAGTATCATATACTTTAGTGAAATCAGTCAAGAAAAATACGACGATTAACACAAGTGGCCATATCATTACAAAGTACAAAAAGCTTCACTTGCAATGCAAAATTGCAAATAAAGGAAAACTGAACAAATGCAAGGTTCATACTTTAGAAGAATAATGGTTGGTAAGAAAATATAACACATGGGTGATCATGTGTGGTGGTTGATCCATTAGAGTTGGGTGTGGTCGATGAAGATGAGTTGAAGGATGGTGGTTTGAGTACTAGATGTTATATATGCCCATCCTCCACATCTTTAAATATTAAGTCAAGGTACTGATCATCTTCAACACGGACCCTAAACCCTAAACCCTAAACAATTTAATCCCGTCTCACAAGAAACGGGAATAGCACAACACAACAAAAACAAGGGAACCCAATAATAGATTGAAAAATATATAAAGAAATATGCTTATTATACATGTTGAAGTGGAAAATTGCTTATATAATTGAATGAAACATCTTCATTATCAACAAAAGAAAAAAGGTATGCGTATAAGTAGTTAATAAGTAAATGGAACTTACAATTTTATTCTACCCTTCTCAAGGTTACAATTGTAATTATTTGATGTCATTCTTTTTCTTATGCACTTGAATATGTTATTCATTATAATTATTAAATTATAACATATGGGAATGGTCAACATAACTCTACCTATTGGATTATACTAAACCGTTATCCAATTCAAGTGCCTACTATATCTATATACTTTTCCTAATTTTATTTTATATATATACTACATATAGCCGAATTAAATTTTAATATGCATAATAATGAGTAAAAATATGACACTATCATATCCATATATTGCATATTTGTCCAACCAAAGTTAATGCAAAAATGTTATAATGCATAAGATCGTTGAATATAGAAGAATATCCAGGCCCTCATACTATTCAGATTAATATCAACGCCCTGATACTAGTAAATATCCATGCCCTCCTATTTATTATTTTCTTCCACATGAAATGATTCAATATAACAGCCAAAGGAAACTACAAACAACAACAAAGATCAGCCTCAACTACCAACTTAATGGAGATAAATTTAACACTTTGAGCTTCATAAACCTCGAAAATTTTGACCTTTCCCAATCAAACTAAGAAACCATGTACCTCCATTTCCACTTCAATATATGATTTTCAAGGTAATACAAGTGTTGACAGTTGTCCTCTTTCATTTTGGAACTGTAAACTTCACCTCAAACTCCATATGAAAAATCCACGTATATAAGCATCTCAAAAGGATCATGGCATGCAAGATGTTCAAGACATGAAATATCATAACCTTGAATAACATAAGAAAAAAAAGGATACAGTATGCTGAAAGAAGCTCCTCGTCCTTCAAGACCTTCCCGCGACAAATTAACCTTTGTTGCTCTGATAACACACCTGTGACATTTGCTATTTGTTCCTTCAAGGCAAGGACAAGAACCTACAAGTGAGCACCAAGGAAAAACGATGCTCAAATCGTTTGAGATTATACATTTGTTTCTATAAACAAGTAGGAACAAAGACAATTGAGGACATCTCTTTGGATGTCACAAATGATGATTACTGGAAAAGTTGCTTTATACAGTTAGCACGTACATCTAATGGACAAACATATGGTAGCGCAAAAAAGGTCAACTGAGATTTTAAAAAAACAAACATGTAAAACATGGAGTGAAATAAATTCAGGTGGGGCTATTTCATAGTAGATTGATGCTGCATGGAGTAGATGTCATTTGGGATGAAATGATGGTTGTAAGAAAAAAGCTGCTAACCGAGAAACTAGGACGCACCAATATGGATACGATATTCAAGTGCGACATGACTCAGATGTGGGAATTCGGCAATTTCCCAAAACCAGTATACGAGGACTCGGCAAAAATATTAGTTTTTGAATAGTACATACTAGGGTTGTTAAGTTCCGCTCATGCTCAGTGGCCCGCTCGATGCTCGCTCGGATTGTGGCTTGGATCGTTAGGTAACGAGTTGAACATGAGCAAAGAAATCCGTTCGGCAAACTAAAAGAGCCGAGCTCGAGCAGCCCCCTGCTTGCTTGGTTGCTCGCTTGGCTACTCGATTATACATACATACATACATTTAGAAACATATATATGTATTAATAAAAATATGATGGCATGCATTTTTGTACATTATATGGATTTCCAATTACTTAATATCTCATGTACATGTTACCCTAATATTTGTAAGTGGTTAACTTAGAGATACATTACACCTCTAACTCTAAATATATGCATAGTCTATAATAGTGTGGATATTTACTTTATATAAGATCAATTTATTCTCGTATACATCATATAGGTTAAAACTAATATAACTACAAGAATATCTATATTGCTTAATTATTTTTGAGATGAGTATAGTATAATATTGTAGTCATACTTGAAAAAACTAAAGTAGCTAATTGGGATACTTTTTGACTTTTTTGTACACAAACCCAATTTGGGATACTTTTTGACTTTTTTACTTGTGTGACAAAATTCTAAGGGTTAATTACAGTTTATCCTCGTAAATTATGTTTTGTTTTCACTTTACATTCTTGTACCTTAAAACGTGACAATTACCCATCCGTCGTAATTTTCGTTTTATAACACGTTCTTTCTAAACATTAAAAATTCATTATTTATCCACTTATTCACAGTTATTTTTGAAAAAAATTAAGTTAGTGTAACAAACTTTGCATAATTTTTATTTTTTGTATTGATAACAGTAGTAGTTTTATAAAAAAAAACATCATATTATGAAGGATGGTTTGAAAACTACATTATTCATTAAACAGTTTATTAATCTCATATATCTTAGAGTCTATTTACCTATTATGACGAAACAATAATAAAATAATAACCACTCGATTATGTTATCTACTTTAATTGGACGTCATATAACTTAAAAAGTAATTAAAATTTCAGCAGTCTCGATTAAAACTTAAAAAACAATTATGTAAAAAATCATAATCCATAGTTAAATATTCAATTGAGACCATTGCGGCCCCCGGAAAAGGACATAGTCTTTTCAACTCATCCTCTCTTCATTCTTTCCACGTCGAACCCAATAAAAGTACAAACCCACCATGTTAGTTGGTTTACAGATGTCAATAAATTTACCGACAAAACAAAGGTTCAAATGCCTCTATTTTTAGTATATGGGAAGTGCATATCAAAGATCATTTTTAATGCTTAAGGATTGGAAATACTCTAAGTTGTTGGAGGTCGAGCAATTGGATAACATCGAATTCATTCATCAAATATTAAGAAACTAGGTATGAATGATTGCTAGATCATGCTTGTAATTGTTTGAGGGTGTCATTGGGGGTATTGGGCAGGCACAACCACACAAGCTTCGTAGTGTGCTCTTGTTATCTTTTCAATTTAGTTATTAATGTAGTTTTTGCATGTTTTACCTTTAGTAGTGTTTCATTGTTTTTGCGACACATTTGTAGAGGAAAACCAAGATTGAGTCTAGGTTTAGCTGGTGAAGGTGAAAATTCAAGAGAAAAGAGAGAGCTCAACAAACCCTAGCAGTAGCACACACAAGAGAGAGTGAAACCCAAACTTGAAGGTTATGTTTTCCTTTACATTAGATGGCTATATATACAATCACATGGTAATGGATCATGGTACGAGAATAATCATGTAATAGAATCCTCATTTACACAAGTAAAGGATTAATACTCTTGTCTAATAGCAAGCTTGGATGGACAAATCACTTGATCTTCATGTGGGCGAAAGCCCAATAGGTACAGAGGAAATTTTATTCAATTGGACCAACTCAGCTTACAGTCCCCTTCAAACGTGGGCGAGGATGGATGTCGAATTTGCTACATGATTGACATCACATCATACATACATTCGTGTCTTATATCCTCTATTTTGAACTTAAGCAATGTTATGTAACGAGTTTTATGTTTAAGTTTCAAGAATAAACAGGTTTGAGAAGAAGAAACACAAAAATGACCAAAACGTGAGAAAAATGACTGATCGATGAGACTTATGGACCGATCTGCAAGAGGTAAAGACTTGGATGCAAGCCAAGAGGACCAATTAGCAAATCGAGAAACTCCACACCATCATGATGAGTATTATGACAATTCCGCTCGTATCTAGATCCCATGGCAAAACTAGGTGCACCTAACATTGATAATTGAAGATGGAAAGGCATCAGACGAATACTAGTCGGATCCGACATTTTATGACCGTCAATCAGCAGCCATGTACTGCCAATTGGCGGCCCATTATGATCCAAATTCAACCATCTTTGGCGCAGATGTTTGTTATATCGTTTATGTCATTTCGAGAAGTTTCATTAGTCTCACAACGGGGGATTGTCCTCGGTTACCTTTCTTCATGCCTATAAATAGAACTTTTCTTCCTCATTTGTATTTACTCATCTTGTAACGTCCCGTCCCCGAGTCCGCACCGAACTCGGGTCCCGGTCCGTCACCCATGTGCCCACTGGCCCACAACACCCACCTATTGCCACAAAACTTAAGTTGGTAAGTGTTATGGTAGTGGGCTCATGTCTTTATATCCCACCCCAACATTCTCATGTTAAGTAATGTGGGACTAAACTTGGGGGTTTTACAACCTACCCCACTTGAACACCTGACGTCCTCGTCAGGGTCAAGCCACTCAGTCACCAGGCGTTGTGGGATTCTAGAGGTGGCTCCCACCCTTTAGGTGTAGCACTTAGTTCCCACAATTCCGGCTGGTTCAGGCTCTGATACCATATGTAACGTCCCGTCCCCGAACCCGCACCGAGCCCAGGTCCCGGTCCGTCACCCATGTGCTCACTGGCCCACAACACCCACCTATTGCCACAAAACTTAAGTTGGTAAGTGTTATGGTAGTGGGCTCATGTCTTTATATCCCACCCCAACATTCTCATGTTAAGCAATGTGGGACTAAACTTGGGGGTTTTACACATCTCTTGGTGGTTATTCTCTCTACTTAGAGTAAAGTCTTGGAGCAAAATGTTAATTTTTTGGCCTTAATCTATGTTTTGATGATTTAATCAATCTAATCTTAATCACAATCAAATGTAGTATAGCATACACATTGCATAGCATATATATTGTTTTGTGCTAACATCTACAGGTGATCAAGACTCAATGATGAAAGGAATTCAAGTCAAGACATGTAATCAAGATTTGAAGTCATGTAATTTTATATTTCTTTTGAGTCTCAGGAACTTTGTATACTTTAGCATACAAGAGTTAAAAACTACTCTCACACACATTAGGTTCCTTAGAGAAGTCACACACAAATTCTCAAATCATTTGGACTTCAATAAATCACCCAAACTTAGACTGGAAAACACTTAAAACCAAACACGAACTGTCTGAGCAAAATTGGTCGACCGAACTAGTTCGACCGATTGGATCAGTTAATCTGTTAGCCAATAGTGTTTCACCGGTCGACCGTCTTGTGCATTTTGTTCGACCGTCTACACGTGTTAAATGACAGTTATACTTGTCTTATTCTACAACGGTCGGCTTTCCCAAAACCCCAAAATACAAGTGGACACCGGTAGATCGTGGACCTTGTTTTGGTCAACCGTGCATAACATTTTGACAATCCCCAAGTGCATGTTATTTTCGGTCGACCAACCCAACCATTTCGGTCGACCGAACCTAAACATTTTTGGCAACCCCATAGAACCTGTTAGTTTTCGGTCGACCAAACCAACCATTTAGTTCGACCGTTAACTTAAGATAACTTTAGTTATAGCTATTTTTGTTCGATCGTTCCCTGCTCAGTCGACCGTTTATTTCTGGATTGTTCTGGACTCCATGCCTGGACAGACTCTGGTCGACCGTTAGACCTAATTCGGTCGACCGAATTTGACCAGAACTGTGACTTGCTCAATTCTGTTTTGTGTATCTTACACAAACAACTTCTAATTATATCACAACGACTATACCTCTCTTAGAGCTTATAAATAGGTGTTACCAAGATACAATTTGACAACTCTTACACTCCAAATTGTCATACGCATCTAAACTCATACCAAGATACAAGTAGGCGAGATGCCAAACCTCTATAAAAATCGTCTTGTCTACTTGTGTGGTTTGCTTGCTTTTCCCTGCCTTTTTAATTTTACTGCACAACTTGTTTAGGTAGAGATTAACATAAAAATGATTAGAATTATGGTCATACACGATCCTACACAAAACTTTAGCGGAGAGATGCTACTTGTAATGTGAATGAGTAATAAAAGAAAGTTTTGTAGTTTTATACTGTCTCTTTCAATTCTTGCATGTTTAGTTTAATTTCATTTTGTCTCATTTTCTTAATGAGTAGTGAGTAGTTTCATTCCCCTTTTCGGGTGAAGGTGATGTAGAATATGTGATAGTGATGAGTTCTTTTATTTGTGTTATTTCATATGCTTAATGTAGATCTTTACTTGTAGCATGTTTAAACTTGTATTAGATGAGATAATGTCCACACTAAGTACTTATCTCACGCTAGCTTTAGAACTTATCTTGTGGCTTGTAATGATTTCATTAGAATGATTTGCTATGTATGGATCCATGTTTGATGCACATTCACATGAATGATTTAGGTTGTATGTAGGATTGATTGATGCTCTAATGGTCACACTAGGTACTTATTGCATGCTTGATAATCTAAAATCAACATCAACTTTATGTGAGATATGCATGTTCATGGTTTGCCATGTAGTGTTGTGTATCTTACACTTAAATTCTACACTAGCTTCTACTTGTATGTCACACGAACTACACTTGTTCCTAATTGAAATGAAAACTCACTCACACACACATACCTACACACCTCCACTCCATAGGGGTTTAGTTTAATTGTTAGTTCATTCATAGTGTTGTGTAGTTAGCATAATCAACAACTTCTCATCTCCTTTCTCACTCGATTTCTAAAAACCCAGAATTGACACACCTTCTGGTGGATCGACCCGTACTTGTTCCGTCTTCACTGACGACCGTGCACTTGCGGTTAAACTTAATTTCACATCACTGCACAACAATCGTAATTGCTCCTTAGCAAGTTGATCGTGAAGAGATCTGCAAGTTGATTTGTAGTGGAGACATATGTTGTGACCATAAGACCCAAAGCTATGCACTCTCGGATGTAATGATAATCCAACTCGATGTGCCTGCTTCGAGCATGAAAGATTGGATTGATAGACATTTGGAGAGTTGCCATGTTATCATAGAAGGTCTTAGGAGTAACAACAAGCCTAATTTGTAAGTCATGAAGGATAAAAAGACAACCATGTTCACTTAAATGTATTATGGGCCAATGCACGATATTCAGCCTCGACACTAAAGCGAGAAAAATCAGGTGTTTTTTAGAGCACCAAGAGATAGGATTTGAACCAAGATTGGTACAAATATAACATTGGTTAGACTTCATCTTGTCTAGAACAACATCTTTCGTCCTCTGAGCTGACACAAATTCCTCACAAGTTCGGGTAGAATTTTACAACCATAATTACACCAAGTGGATTCATGTGTTTTGAACCGTGAAAATGTTGATCAAACCCATGAAGTTGTGGCAGATTAAAGTCGTGCTAAAAAAGAAAAGACAATAGCACTTACACTTTTAATGGATTCACATGGTGCCAACGAACACTTACTAAGTAGATTCTCATGTGTTTGGACCAATGAATGTGTAGTTGTTATGTAACTAGTAGTCAACAATAATGACAAGTTTGCATATTCACTGTAGTTTCCTCACCTGAGCTTAGATCTCGTTTGAGTACCTCCTTTTGCTACAAACAGGGACGAGATATGGTGAGTTTCCCAACAATCCCCAAATTGCCACATCAAAGTTTCGTGGGTAAGTGGAGCAAGACGAATGAGCGGGTTAATTTTTTTTACTCCTACCCTCCCACTTAATGGTGGGTTAGACGGCGAGTCCTCAGTTTTTTGTGAGGAAAAAGAATATATTTTGAAATAATCATGGAAAAAACAAATTGGCACAATATAATAGTTGAAAATCTATTTGACAAAATATGAGAAATGAAAATGACACCTCTAATACCTTTTTAAACAATAAGAAATGGTAACCGTGATACCACTTTCAATAGAAACCTATTTTAAGATTTACGAAAACGGAAATAAGGTAATCGTTACAACCAAACTAAAAACGGTAGTATTAATACTGTTTTCCCGTGGGATAAACTCATGTAGCGATGCATGCAATTGTGCCAAGGTTGACTTGTATCTTATTCCCGTGGTTAATGAATAGTTATGTGTTTCACAAAAAGTTTGATGTACAGAACGCATGTCATTTGATTCTGATTAAAATGAAGTCATTTTTTATGTATCATGTTGTAGCTTCTGATTTCAAATTATGTCTAATTTGATCTCAAGACTTCAATCTGAACTACTTGTGGATATTCTTGATTCCAATTTTTTTCTTTCTTCTGTTGATAGTTCAAATGCATGTCATTGAAGATTTATCTTATTATGTTTTGTTCGTTGCATGTTCCATTTTTTTATCTTAGTCTTATCTATTAATTCAATACCACATTTTATTTTTCATGCTAACGAAAACTTGTGAAAAAGTTATTATTGGAATATTCATCGGTGAACTAATTGTTATTGGATCCAGTGTGTCCATTTATCTGATAATAGGTTCTCTTGGTTAGTTTCTATGACTTTATTTCCAGAAATGCTATTTTGGATAAGTCTGACTTGCAGTATTCTTTGATGACCCTTAAAGATAGGTCGGTGACTACGAATGTGTTATGTGATTCATTCTTTTAAATATGTTTACGTGTCTTATTATTACCACATATTGATCATTAATTGTTGAAGTATTTGCTATGTTGAGGAAAGAGTTGAAAATTCGAGAATTAGAGACAGTTAATGTTATAGGTAAAAGACTTGGTTTGTTTACAATGAGATATCTTCCACTGTTCTGTTAATGTCATTCTCTCTCTCCATTAGACTCATTTCAATGGTCTCAAGTCTCAACATGTACTAAATTGGACCAAGCAAAAAATAAGACAAATTAGATATATTTGATGTGTCGTATATTTTATCAAATAAATTTTCAATTCTTATATTGTGCAATTTTTATTTTTTTAGCACGATTTTTCAAAAACAAAAACAAAAAACAAATCGCCAAACTTTACCTCACTTACTCCTGTCATCCCATGGCCCAAAAGGGCCAAAACCCCAACTGAAAACCCTAACCAACCCACCCCTCCCAAGCGGGCTCACCATGCCGCCGTTCTCCACCGCCCTCCTCCGCCGCCTCTGCACGGCGGCCACCGAGACCCGATACCAGAAACTCGACCGCATCGCCGACGAGCTCCTCGACCTCAACAAGCTCGAGCGCTACGACTACTCCATCCTCTTCCGCCTCAAGCTCGGCCTCGACCGCTGGGCCCCCGCCGCCTCCGCGCCGTCCCAGGCAGGTCCCTCCGCCTCGTCCTACTCCGCTGCCCCTGCCGTCGAGAAGACCGCCTTCGACGTCAAGCTGGAGAAGTTCGATGCCACCGCTAAGCTTAAGGTGATCAAGGAGGTGAGGGCGTTCACGGATCTGGGGCTCAAGGAGGCCAAGGATCTGGTGGAGAAGGTGCCGGTCGTGGTTAAGAAGGGGGTTATTAAGGAGGAAGCCGAGCAGATCGCTGCCAAGCTTAAGGAGATCGGAGCCACCGTCGCCTTGGAATGATGCCCGTGCTGTTCACTTTTCATACTTCTGCGGTATGGTTCTGTTTTGAGTTTTTTTTTCTTTTCGATGCTGTTATGTGCAAATTGGTTGTGTTACTATTCATCTGTGTTTGTTAGAGTTCGGTCATTTTATCTTAGTTTGTTCGGTCGATGGGTTTAGGTGCTTATGAATAAAGGGTCCACTATTAGGAACTGCCAGATGAAATAGATAACTCGAAATTCATCTATAGTGAAGGTGTGGACTTTCGAAGTTATCTTGTAGGCGTGAAACACTCAAAGCTTAGTCTGAGCTTTGTGAACTCGAAGTGTACATTTCCCTTTTTTTATCATTTTAAGAGAGAGTAGTTGTAGGAAACAAGTATGAAATTGTTTCAACTTTCTATCTGTTGTGATAGAGAACAAAGCTTTGGTGCCAAATTAACATTGTTTTCAGATGTCATTTGCATATTTGGTGCTCATTTTCCATTAAATTGGAAGATGTCGTTGGAAACTTGGAATGTCGAAGTTAAAATGCATGAAATGGTGAAAAAGAATGTTTTAGTATTAAGCTCAACTTATTCAATAGCTCTGTGGATTCAAAGAAGTAGAGCTATTTTTCAAATTCTAGAGACATCCGACAATTATAGGTGAAATTTAGACAAATTGTGTGTGCCCTATTGAGGCATTGATTGCATCCAAAGGGCGAGGTGGACAAAGGATTGGAAGGAAGAGTGTTAACATTAAACACGACTATGGAAGGACTTTTGAACTTTATTAGATGTAAAAAACAAGATTTGTAGAACCGAACCAGACATCGAACCGGTAACGTCAAATGTTCAGAGGTTCGACTCGGGTCAGACCGAATCGAACCGGTTGAACTGGTCACATCAGCATGACGTCAGAAATATAGATATACATAATATATATTCATGAATAATGAACAAAACAATTTTACAATCCATAGAACTTAATAATCAACATGAAATATGAACAAACCAATAAACAAATGGATTCTTCTTTTGTTGTGTGGGCCAACCCAATCCAACAAAGTCGGCCCAAACCCTAACACTCACAGGCACAACAACCCAAGCAATTCAACAAAGCAGAGAAGAGAAAGGAAAGGATTATCCTAATTCAAGATGGATTTCTTCAAGTCGGTCTTCACTCCCGATCCAAATCTAGAATCCATGTCGGAGGTGGCCGGAGGCCCGACGGCAGTGAGAGGAGTGAGAGGGGAGAGTCGGCGTTAGGGGAGAGGTGGGTTTGGGGTTTCGGGGAAGAAGGTTAAGGGTCGGGTGTTTTGGTTTTTCTTTTCGGATTTGGGTTGCTCGATTACCTGATTGCCCAGAACTGTCGCTCCGACCGGTTGAACCTCCGGTCCATCACAGTTTGCTTCAAATCCGGTTTTTGCAGCCTTACCGAACTGGACAAGCCTCCGGTTCACGGTTGAACCTGTCTGACCGGTCGGTCCGGTATGGTTTTCAAAACAGTGGTAAAAAGGATATTGTAAATGGCTTTTCTTGACTAGAACTTATGCAAAAGAAAGAGCTATGGCTTTTTAAACTACTATTTGTATGGCTTTTCATGGTGTTGTGCTACCACTTGTAGCTGATGACATTGCAACCTTTTTTACTACTTTTACCTAATAATTAGATTAAAAAATTGTTGTAGCATTATGACACCAATTTAATATCTACCCTTAATTATCTCAATGCAACTCTGTTAGATATTTTTTCAGCATAAAATTACTTTTGTGTTGAAATAAGTTATTACTGGGTTCAGATACAATATTTGTAATTATATGAAGGATTATTGTCATTATAAATTTATAATTCCATTTCATAAAACATCATGTTATAGTATAAAAAATCCAATGCCTTATCAACATTTGATTTGATAGTAAGGAATAATTTTTATAAAAAAATGGGTTCGATGATATAAACTAGCATATCATGTTTCTTTTTAGGAAAAATATTAATAGGAAAAATTGAAAAATCGAATCTACTACTGGTACTGTGATTATAAATAACTTAAAGCTTCACACTTATTATGAGACAATAAATTTGTCTATAGGCAAATAATTCCATTTATATGCTAGTTAGCGCAAACAATCAAACAAATTTGTGCTTGTGTGTGGGAAATTTATTCCTGATGCTTTTGAAATGACGATAATTGTTAAGGGGCATTGATATCTGAGGTAAATTTAAGAGGGGTTTTTTGTTAAAAAGGGTAATCGTTCCTCTTGTATTGATTTACAATAGTAAGGGTTTCTTAATGAAAAAATATATTTTATGGTATATGGATTTGATCACAACTCATGACCTGGAAACATAGGACCCATATGATCCAATTGGTTTGATTTGGGTTGATTTTCGGTTCTACTTAACCCAACAAGTACCCTCCTCCAAAAGATGATAGAAAAATGAATCATTCCCTTAATTGTTATCCTCGACTTCTAGGGAGGAGGGTAATGCAATAGTATTACCCTTGGATAAGGTTAGTGATTCCCTTCACATTATTATTATCCCATGTGAAATTTTGGTTTCTAAACATGTTTCTTGTAAGTCCTTTAGACTTGGGTCTTTTGCTATTTTTACCCATTAAGTTTTTTGATATTTTAGAAGAACTTTGAGACCTCTAGACTGATTTCTATTTGTTATAGAGATGTTTAAGCCCTCTAGACTTGTTTCTTTTGCCATATCTGGTTATCCTACTCTTACTTCTAATCTCCTAATATTCTAGGGTTCCAAAAGGTATATTTGATGGTCATAATCGTGACTTGACTATTTCAGGTCAGAAGAAGTATCAACTGATATATTTATAGTTTCTTTTCTTCAAATGTCTCTAATTCTTTTGACTATTTTAACTGCACAAAATATCAGATGATACTTCTTGTGATCTGGAATAATCAGATTATAAGTTTGACTTCTAGGAATACATCTTTGTATCCAAGGGTATCAGACTATTAGGAGTAAGAGTAAAGTGTATAGGAAAAGTCCAATTTTTAAAGAAACAAATGTTTAGTGCTTATTACATTTATGGGACTGGTTTCATCCTTGATTGTGAGAACAATATATAAGAGAAAACACAACATTTTATGTACCACAATTGTTGCAATAGAAATTTTGCGTTTAGTAAAGATTATTAATACACTTATTGGCTGCTATATATTCTATTGTTTTTATTTTATCTTTTATCATTTTAACATTGATTTATCCCCTTATTAAATGGGAGCTTGCTCATTGGCTTGGTCTCTTGTATAAATTATTATAGGATTTTACGCACTGATCACCAACCAATTTGTGGCATACGCTGTTGCATGCGCCCAACATCTTACCAACATGAGGTGTGTTCGTGGACAGTTCATGTCGATGTACAACAGAAATGTGTTGGTTCCCTGTATTTCCCCATTCGTTTATATGAAATCAATCATTGAGTTTGCTGGAGCCGAAACTTCCTTAAATGGGGTATTTGGATTTTTGCTCTCTGCATTGGTTGCTTATTTAGAGTGCGTTTGGTTCGCGCAGGTTAAACAAAATGAAATTCAGAAAGAGAAATGGGGAGAAAGGAAAGTAATGATCCTGATTTCTCCTACATGTTTGGGTTTCTTCCAGAAACGGAATGAATTGCTCCTTTATTCCATTTGTGACCGATTGGTTCAAAGTAGGTAATCAAACTATAAATTTTTATTTATATTATTTTTTGATATGAACTTAGTTTAGATTACTAAATAAAATTTAGGGAACTACTATTCGTCGCCGAAAAACTACTTAAATCGCCCAAAAATTGACCTTTTTGCCATTAACAAATCAATTAATACCCATTTCGTCCCGTGTTTTTAAACAAGGTGTGTGACTCAGTTTTACTCACATTCATGGTACCAACATCACGAAAATGTCTGGCGAAGCACCTGAATCCGGCGAGGTAACGGGAGTGAAATTTTTTTCCCGACTCGGGCGTCTGGTTAAGCCGCCTCCACCAAGGTGGAGGCGTCTGGATAGGCCGCCTCAACATAGGTGGAGGCGGTTTAGCCAGACGCCCGTTTTTTTTTGCAGAATGAGACCGAGTCTAGTTACCGGTGGGTGTTGGAAAGGTTGCGAGATCTTTTATTGGATATTGTTAGCCCGACAACAATAATTACGGACCGGAAGATGAGTCTGATGCGACCAGTGACAGAGGTTTTTCCTGAGTCTCCTTATTTACTATGCACCTGACATATCAACAAAGACGCGTACAACTACGCATACCACGTATTCGGCAAGGAAAAACAGCTTGAAGAGAGTTTTAGGTGTAGAAGGTGGTGGATAGTCATGCTTTCTGATTCACAGACGGATTATGATAGAGCAGTCCGTAATCTGAAAGATTTTTACAACTCCTGGCCAGTGCTGACGAAGTATGTGAAAGACACGTGGTTGGTGCATAAGGAAAAATTCGTGTTTAATTGGACGAATCAAGTTTTTCATTTCGGCAACACTACGAACTGCAGGGTGGAAAGTGCACATTCGGCTCTGAAAGAGTGGATCACTACATCGACTGCCGCTCTCGACACTTTTTTCGACCGCGTAAACTCTTATTAAAATGCAGCTGACGAAAATGCAACTGTCGAATATTCGTAGTGTTTCTCGTATTTTATACGAACAATTACACCCTGACCAGTCGAACTATGGAGAACCCGAAGAAAATACTAAGGTACGAGGTCGACCTAGGGGAAAATCGACACGTTGGGACCCGAGTGCCTTCGAGTATGCTGAGCGAGGTCGTCGTCGGTCTTACAGTAGTGGGAGCAGGGGTCGTCAGTCTAATTCGTCTCGATCGTCCGTGAATATGGGCACATGATTTTCTGGTATGTCGATATCTTTGTTGTTATGTTATTTAATATATATCAGTAATCTAAATGAGGTTGAATATATTATCTCCTAATTTTGTTGTTTTAATGAATTGTTACTTACCTATCTTACAGTTTCCGGACGGGTTGACGTGAACAACTCCCCATATAATGATAGACTGTCAGGAATCATTTTACCATTTCTGGAAAGGTGGAATGACGTACGTGCTGATGACAATTGTGGATTTCGATGTGTTGCCGATGTCTTTCATGATGGTTAAGAGAACTGGTCGTACGTCCGTTGTGCGATTTCTAATGAGATAAATGTACATCCTATATATGAGAGTATCTATTTTGGCAATGTGAGAGAGGTTCGTCAACGAATTGATTGGGGCGGGGGAGTTTGTGGCGATGATCATTATATGGAGGTTTAATCCGACTTGTGTGTTATTGCTAATTTTTACAAGTGTGCGGTCATGTATTTCGCAATGGGAACAAATGGTTCGTTGTTCCCGTGTCTTACTGTTATACCTTGGGAGTGTCCTTCTGCCATGATGAGGCCTGTCAGAGAGTTGGTCATTGCTCATTTAGGGAGTTACATACATTTTATTCGTTTGGAATTAGTTGATGATTTCCCAGTACGTCCTATAGCGACCTTATGGTATCAAATGCGAGATGAGTGTGTTGTTGGATAGGAAGATCAGTACCAAAGTAGGATAGAGTATTGAAACCGGTTACGTGGTACATTTTGATTGTAATTTGTAATGTTTTTGTAATGTATAATATATCGTGTATTTCTACTTATGTCGTGTTGTTATTTTATCGTATTTTAAATTTAAATATTGTTTGATATCTAAAGAAATAAGATGAAGATATTTTCGTGAAAAATAAATATTAAAAAATACGATAGTCAAAGAAAATTTGTAGAAGATATGTTCGTCAGAAATAAATAATAAAAGTACACAAATAAGCATAAGAAAATACCAACAAATGTAGTAACAGTGCAACAAAACGAAAGTAAAAGCAAGACAACTACAGCTCAGCATCTGAATCATGGTCCGAAATGCCCAACTGACTGTTCCAATCCTCGATCAGGCGATCCCAATTTGTACATGGAAGTCTTGTCTCCTCAGTCGGAATAATGTATCTCTGTCGCAAGAACGGCTGCGTACACCGTATCGTCCTACTCATCCACTGTATATAAAATAAAAATTAGCGTACAATAACAAAATATATTTTACAATTAAAAATAAAATTAGATAAACTTACCGCATCGGCACATGTCCTATCCAGTGGTCTCTCCGGTCTCGGAATGATACCGCGTACGAGTAGTGGATGTGAGCACGTACCGAACCACTGCAAATAATCTGAAGCACAAGTGGAGGGGTCGCGACTACGACTCAGATCGGCCAGGTGTAGTCGTCATACTCTCGGAAATGTCCTCCAAACTGATTCCGCAGACGAAACGCTGTGCCTAACGTCGTACATCGTTGCAGTCGTAGACCGTACTGCATGCTCGGGCGTCGGGATGTCAACCGGGATCACCTGAATGTAATCTAACTGATGTAACACGCACTCAGGTAAATAAGACTCTGTGATATCCCTATAACGAATAACGCCCATAAATGTAGTCCTGGGCACAACTACAGCAGGCTCGGGACCATACGGTAACCACTCCACCTAAACGTTTATACGTTAATAATAATAAAATTAAATTTAAATTTAAATAAACGTGAATGATATATACATTATATACCTGCGATACAGTCATCTGATCTAGCCGTCTACGAATAGAAAGAAGACGATTCTCGCTCTTATCCCCCGCCCAGACAACCCACATACGCGAACGAGGATGACCACGTTCAACAATCTTCCGCTCACGATGTGGGCGGAAAGCAGGAAAATACTCATATATCCAAGTCTGCAGCAGTGTAAGACAACCTGTAATCTGACCACAATCAGCACGACTAGATATGCCCAGCTGACGATACAGATATGTCAACGTCGCCGACCCCCATGAGTAATGACCAATGGTATATGGGTCCCTCGCCTCCAATAAGTCGCGTGGTCTCACTCTGGAACCGCTCTTGTCGACAAACAATACGCAGCCTATCAGTAAAAAGAAATAAGCAGTCATCTGCGTATCCTCAGTGCGTGGTGGTCGCCCCCGTCTGTAACACTCGTCAACACCATAGATACTAACACCACCGCCACTCCAAAATGAGCTATCCCGCCCAAAACCCTTCAGGCTGACACCTAGCAACTCAGATACATATAACTTCAGCTCAGATGTCGGCGTCTTCGCACTGACCATGGGACCCTCAACAGGAATGTGCAGAATCTGAAAGACGTCATGCAACATGATCGTCATCTCTCCGAACGGCAAGTAGAAAGTGTTGGTGTCAGACTGCCACCGCTCCACGAATGCCGAAATCAACGGCATGTCGATGCAGGAAACGCATGTTGTACGACAAGTGACCCAATCCACTGTCAGTCACGGTCGCCGTCATATCCTCAGTCACCACTGAACGCCATGCCTGCAATGTCGTACAGGCTCTGTGCCGATTATGGCACTTCAAAACCTTCCGCTCGTCATCCCAGATACGTCTCGCGACGTAGCCTCCGAAACTCGGAATGACGCTGCCATCTACAGGACCACCGAGTATAATATCCGTGACGATCCAAGGCTCGTCCTCACCCCTCTTCTTCTTCTGAGCTCGGGTGTCTGCAGTGCACGAACTCGAATCACCGGTCACAAACTGGCCACCTCGATCCTTCCTAATGACCCACTCAGCTGAAGGACCACCGTGTCACCCCCGTCCTCGACCGGACTGATGTACCACCTCCTCCTGTGGCCCCATGTTGTATTGGCCCCCATCGTCACTCTCGTCGTGACTCCTCACCTCATCTGAATCATCCTCGTCGTCGAAAGAATCTCTAGGTGTCTGACGACGACGTAAACTCTCTCTCTCCTAACTGAAGCAGAAATACCACGTGTACGTGGATGACGAGGACCTGACTCGTCTGCTATACTACGTACCATGCGTAAGGGAATTGATTTCCCTTTTCCTCCCTGGTAACCCGATAACTATTAATTTAATTTTAAAAATAAAAATTTATTAATGGATTTACTAAAATAATTAAATTAATTATTAACTTAATAATCGATTTATTTAGTAATTATCACAATTAATCAATAATCTTTTACTAAAATCGTACGCAACTAATTACTAACGTAATAATCAAATTATTTAGCGATTTATTTATTAATTATCACAATTTATAATCAATAAACAATTTACTAAACTAATTTAACTCATTATTAACATAATATTCAATTTATTTTAATTTTATCACAATTTAAAATCAATTTAAAAAAAATAAAAAAAAATAAAAATCGGGGCGTCTGCGGGAGACGCCTACCCTACGTGGGAGACGTCTTCCGCAGACGTCGGGTCCTGGGTCGGGCGTCCGTGGGAGCCGCCTGACCCAACGATCGAGCGGCCGCGGGAACCGCTTCCCCCAAGGGGGAGGTGGTTCCGGCGACCGCCCTCTCGTGGGGTCGGGCGTCTCCCGCGGACGCCCGACCCAAAAATGTTTTTTTTAATCAATTGAAATAAACAAGGTAATTTACCTGATGTGAGTAGTCAGGTGTCTCCGATCGTTCTTTTCCTGGCCTCCGAGACATTTTATGTGGTGAATAGAAGAGTGATATGAAGAGAAAGTTGTGTTAAAAGAGTGAAATGAAGAGTTGTATTAGTAGAAAGGGTAGAGAGGCAAAATGGTAATCTTACGGGCGATTTTTAAGTAGTTTTACGGCGACGAATAACAATTCAGAAAATTTATCTATACTTTCTCTCATATTTATCTTTAATCTTTCATTTCTACTACTTTTCTCTCGCTAAACATAATGCTCGGTTACTAAATTAACGAACTTCGATAATTTTTTATATTTTAAAATATAAAATAATTAATTATTTTTATTAAATAATTCATTTTTCTAATAAATATTCATTTTTGTATGATTTGTTTTCCAAAAATATTATTTTAATATAATTTTTTCCAAAAATATTATTTTTTAATATAATTTTATCCAAAAAAACTATTTTTTTTGTAAAAATTCTTAATTTTTATGTTTCTTTTATAAAAATTCTGGGTTTATTCAAAGAAACATATAAAGTAAGAATTGTTATACAAAAAATAAATATTTTTGAAAAGTGTATATAATATAATATATTTATTACAAAAATAAATTATTTAATAAAAATAATTAATTATTTTTATTTTTAAAATATAAAATATTATCGAAGTTCGTTAGTTTAGCAACCAAAATCATTAAATTTAGCAAGAGAAAAAGAAGAAATGAAAAATTAAAGATAGATATGAGAGTATAGAAGTGGGAAAAATGAAGAAAATACTTGGGGGGGGGGGGGGGGTGAGCAATCAACCTAAAAGACTAGTGTGAAGTGAAAAAATGAGACTACTATTCATCGTCGAAAACTACTTAAATCGCCCAAAAATTACCTTTTTGCTCTTAACAAATCAATTAATCTCTATTTCGTCATATCTTTAAATAAAGTTTTTGACTCAGTTTAACTCACATTTATAGTACTAACACTACGAAAATGTCTGACGAACCACTTGTATCTGGCGACGTAACGGAGGTGGATTTTTTTTCCCGATTCGGACATCTAGGTAAGACACCTCCACCTTGGTGCAGGCGTCTAAAATGAGACACCAACGCTAACGTGGAGGCGTTTTGGGCAGACGTCGTTTTTGTTTTTTTAATTTTTTTTAATTTTCTGTTAAATTAATTTTTTTCAGGTTCCGTTGCAAGATTTGGGTGGTGATGTGGTATATTACAGTGAGCTTTTTGATAGTAAACAAATATATACAACAATCGAGAAAACTTGTAAATGGGCGAAACAAGTTGCAATAGGAGTCAGATTTTTTTGATTATATCATCATACAAACCAAAAACAGATAACCAGATGGATTGTTGGTCGGGCGTTTCCCGTGGAAGTTCCACCTATTTTTTTTTAAATTATTTAAAATAAACAAGGTAATTTACAAGATTTGAGTAATCCGGGATGTCCGCTGATTTATTTTCCTGACCTCCGAGACATTGTATCTGATGAATAGAATAGTAACATGATTATAAACGATGGTTATCCTTTGCAAGGGAGTTGTCTTGTGATGCCTTTTAAGTATTTCATTATTGGTATCCAGTCATTGCTTGTTTATGTTATTTACGACAATTTGATTAGTTACCTAAATACAGAAGATTTATGGCAGGTGTTCTTTGTTCTTCATGTAATAGCCTGCTGAATAACTTTCTAAGTGAGTAAGTTCTTTTGAAAATTCCCTTATAATAATTTCTATCATCGTTTTACCGTTTCCATAATTATAACTCTTGCTAGGTTACTTAAATTTTGTCTTTTGTGACGGGTGTGAGTTACTCTTTAGGATTAATTGCAATTTGTCTCTTAATCTTTCAGTTGTTGCCCAATGATACTTTGCACATCTTACCTTTAAGATGTAGAAGTTTGTCGCTCCTATTTCCTTTCATTTGTTGACACTTTGTCCATCGTTTGTTAGTTTTGATCTCAAAAAATGACTTAACTGTCATTAACCTGAAAATTCAATAGTAATGCAATTTTTATTTAGAAAAATATTAAAAATAACTACATAGAGTATCTTGTTTATTCTTAACATCATTTTTTTAGTATCAAACTTCCATTTCTCTTGAAAGCAAAAGGGAGGCAAACATCCCTTCCCGTTTTCAAATTTTAGCAACGGCCTGGGGAAATGCCTACGTAAACAAACATTAGGTCGTACAAACCAAGTACGCCAGAACAACATCATGCGTTGTGCATCAGCGTCATAATCGTTGGTGTTCTTATTCGGTGGTGCTTCGATACGAATGTCTGTTATACAGTGAACGATCATGCTCCAACAACTACTAGTAGCATCTAAAGAACGCATTTCTTTATTATGTGCGAGACAAGCACGAGTCTTCTTTACTCTGTCAACGGGAGCAATGCTAACTCTATGTGCATTAGGGCCTCGAATCCACAGTTGCTTAAGCATAGTTGACCACACTCTTGTAGTGAATTTGCATCCAAAGAAAATATGATTTCCATCTTCACGCGCACCTCGACACATTGCACACCTAGACATAACATTAACTCCATGTCTTTGTAACTATTGTTCGACCCTGTGCGTCGCACGACTGCTTCTTAAATATTGATCAACTCGTGCGTTTGAAAATGTAGTTGTGGCATTCCTTTTTTGGTATTTAGTTCAAAATTATGAACTTTAAAAGAAATAGAACAACCGAATAATTTTCATTCAGTAAGGATATTCCTTTGGTAAAGCTAATTTTTAAGTTTCATGTTAGTTGATAATTAAATTTACTAGTACTTGTTGCTTTGAACCATGTGTATTATTTTTGACCTCAGTTAATACTTCCATGTAGACAACATTCTTTGTGTGGCCTGGACGACTGTTGGCATTATGAGGTAGTAATATTTCCAACCTGCCCGTGATGTTGCTCTTGAGACTGGTACATACAACCACCCATGTGAGAAGACTGGACTTTGCAAATTTATACCAACTTTTTTTTAATGTTTGCCCATAACTTTTATTTATTGTCATTGCAAAAGCTAAGCTCAGAGGAAAGTGACGACGATTCAAGAAAAAAAAGGAGCAGAAAACCATGGAGCCACCATGTTTATTCTGAAAATGAGCACTCTTTTACCAATATCACTCATGGTGAGGATTTCAGCATCCACTACACGTTTGACTAAGGATTTAATTAGTAGTTGAGTACCATTACATAAGCCAATAAATTGGTCAAGGTTCCTTAGAAGCATCATTGGTGCACTAACTTTTAGGACTAATTCATGGAGTGGGATTAGTTTTTATTGAATGTAAAAATTCTGGTGGATAAAAAGATTTGTCAAAGCTGGTTGCTTCATTGATAGGCAATGCATTATCTGAACTTAAATATATGTGTTTCCGACCACCAACTCTTTGTAAGAGATTGGCATTCAACTTGTCTACTTCATCATTTCTTGGAGCAAGTATGCTCCTTTCTCTGAAATATGATGCCAACCTTTCATATGTACCTCGGTCTCTATATATCTCATCAATGACTTTTTCTGTTCCACCTAATGGATCGATTAGCAGATCTGGTGGAATTTGAATCCATCAGTCTTCTGAGTCATCATCAAAATCAGAAATGTTCGTTTGGATCCTCCCATCACCAACGTTAGTAAGCCAGTCTGCAAACTGCAAGGCGTCTACGTTATTCTGGACATCATGCTCACGTTGAGTCCAAATATTCTTTGTTAGGTAGAATACTTTGCAATCATTTCATATGTTTGATCGATGAAGGCTTGCATTTACCATGTCATCTCTTTGCCCCCTTTGAAATAACCGGTAGTGTTCCTTTTCCTGTATTTTGAATTTTGGTGTAGGTGGTTAGTTACTGCTTACATGAATGACTATCGTCTGAACTTGCCAGTCATTTTATTTAAAATTTAGGATTCCTTATGAGAGTGACTACGCTTCTGGGACACATATTTGACTTTAGAAATTATTATCAAACATAACAATTGAACCAGTCAACGACAAACATCGTAACATATTCACAAATTAACAGATGCAGGACAGCATGACTACAATTTGCCTTCAATTGTAGGAGTTAATTGCATGCAATGGTTCATTATATATCTTGAAGCTGCAAGTAGACATCAACTGTGGGAGTTAATTTTCTGCAACGATTTGCTAGATATCTTGAAGCTGTAAGTAAAATAGACTATGTCAATAGAAGTAAAGAAAAATAAAGATCACATTGTAAATCAAATAATAAAAATGTAGAATAATTCTTTAAAAGTGTAGCAGTTAACCACTAATTTTCATTATCTTTTGTGATTGGCCTACCAATTCAACGATAAAACAAAAGGTTTAAACCATTCCAACTGTCAATCTTATTTCTATTAGAATTTAATAGAACTAAAAAAATACAACCCTATGCAAACATACGAAACTTCAAGCAGAATGATGGACACCATTTCATACTTATATTTGTATCTTATATCCATTATCTTACACCTAAGCAATGCTACGTGATGAGTTTTATGTTTGAATTTCAGAAATAAAGAAGTTTGAAGAGAAGAAGCATAAAGTAACCCAAAAGCAGGAAAAAAGACTGAGTTGAAAGACTCAAGGACTAAGATGCAAGATCAAAGGACCTGAATGCAAGATAGAAGGACCAATGAGCAAACAAGAATACTCCACACCATCATGAAGAGTATTTTGACAATTCTATTCGGGTCGGAGCTCCAACAAGCTAAGTAGATGCATCCAAGACCAACAAATACATCAAGAAAAGTCCAGATTGAAAACCAGATGGATCCGGATCCCGTAGACCGCCAATTGGCGGTCTGGGACCGCTAATTGGCGATCCGGGTTGGCCCCAGGTCCGTTAAGATTTCTGGGGCACGTGTAGTAGAGCATTTTTAGTCTATTTGTGGTATTTGTTTAGTCCCATACCGGGGGATTGTCCCGGATTACCTTTTTCTTTGGCTATAAATAAAACTCTTCACCTTATATTGTAAACTACTCATTGCTTGGTGACATTCTCTCTACTTGGAGTAAGCCTTGACGCAAAACTCAAGGTGGAGAAGAATGCTACATTCAATGTGAGTCATTGTTAATAAAATAATTGTTCTTAGTTTCTTTAAATCTTGTCTTTTAATTCTTGCATGTTTCTTTAGTTTTATGGAAAATGGAATATATGTCGGATGTACGGGGCTATATACGTCGGATATAAGCACTCGCAGATTCGACGTCTACATGTGCGTCGTCTATACATAGACGTCGGCCTTCATATAGACCGACGTCTATACCTAAAGAATATACGTCGGATGTATATATAAGACGACGTCTATTATTTAACGTATAGACGTCGGTCGTTATATGGACCGACGTCTATTCGTTAGGTATAGACGTCGGTTCAATAAGCGACGTCGTCTATTCCTAAAACATATACGTCGGTTCAATAAGAGACGACGTCTATTCCTAAAGCATATACGTCGGATTCATACTACAACCGACGTCTATTCCTTTCTTCAGAGGAATAGACATCGGCTAATTAAAACAACTGACGTCTATTCCTAAACCTGGACAAAAAAAGAAATAGTATCCGACAAAATTGTTTTTAGTCATCGTATTCGTGTACATACAACTGCACCAAATTCGTTCACCTATAAATTTGTTCACAAATACTCACAATTTCATCCACATGTACACAAACACACAAGCATACATGCACAAACACAAACATACAACCATACATGCACAAACATACAAGCATACACAATTGACATTCAACACACCTGCAATTAATTCATTCTAAAATTAAGGCTATTATATTAAGGCATAAAGTGTAGGTTTGTAATACAAGTGCACTTGTTAACTAAATTTAAAAAAATACTAGTGACCGGAGGACCTCTTAGTTCGTCAACATGTTTCTGATAAAATAGCGAGCCTATCGGTCGCGAGTTTTATCGAGCTCCTGTTGCGAGAAGGGATCACTACTTTTTGGGAAGACCTATCAAAAAAATACAAGTGTGTTGAATATTAATAACTAAATATTGAAACTACAATTGAATATACAATTGAATAACGATCTACATTACCTCGGTTAGACATACGTCTTGAGTTGCCACATCGAGGATTTCTTTCATGTATCTCATCACGTAGTAACCACATTCCGTATTTCCAACCTGCTTCCGGTACTACAAACATAGAAATTCACTAAATATATGTTCCTAAGTTAATTAACAAAAATGAGATCGAACGTACTCTCATTCCATGCCATGTTATTCCTGCTTTTGTGGTTCTCCTACCACCTAAAGCTCTGTAAACCTTAATTGCCCTGAGTAGCACAAGTTAACATATCATTCAATAATACTAATAAAAATCCAGGAATTTCTTTTTTCACGACTAAACGAACTTACATATTTAGAAGTTTCTTTATTGAGTCCCTTGGTTTATTCGACCCCAACGGATCAAACCAATATGCCGAATTAGTCGTGGGGCATACAACGACAAACATCCAATGAGCCCTGTTATATATATAATTAGAAGCTTATTACAAAATAAATTTTCACTTTGAATTACAAAGTTTACCTCTCATGATAAGGGAGCAGATAATATCTTTTGTCTTCTTCTTTAAAGAATGTCCCAAGCTGACCCGATTTATCGTCATTCCCGTATATATACGTAGATGGACTGATAAATCCAAATACTTGATCCTCGGGGAAGATTGACCTTCTAGCGTCGTAAAGATGTCTACAAGTATAAAAATTATACTTTATTACAGTTTTGATAAAATTATTTAATACTTTTCATTGTATACAAAAAAACACTTACTTCACTTGCACGTCGATAATCATGATACACAACGAATCCATCGCCATGAACTGCATGATATCCTCTTTGGTGACGTACATAGCGGGATGCAACCCTTTATCCCCCTCCAACTCCCAGGCACTTAAGAATTGTGCTTCCCTACCTACCATACATTGATACAACATTTTACACCTACTTGGAAGTGAATTAATGTTGATCGGAGATTGGTTGTTTGACCCTTTGCTCCGGGGGCTTGACACCTTACAGATATATATACAACCGTTAAAATACAATTGTTAACAAATTTGAAGTTTAAAGTCTTTCAAAGTTAAACTATACCTCATGTTTGTCCTTTAGCTCTACTAAATAACTAGGCCACCGCACGAACCCACCGATAGCATCGCCGAGAGTAACAATCTATTCTTCCGGAAATGACACAAAAGCACCAGCATCTAAGCAACTCTCAACTGCAACCTTCAATTCTCCATCTCTTACCTCTGTGAAGTGGTGTCTGGAGATGTTATAAACTTTCCCGTGTCCCACAAATCTTCGATCAGGGTCTTCGACACATAAAGCACATCTAGATCCATCCACGAATTTTCCAAACGAGGGACCGTCGACGAGGGCCAATTCTCGAGAATGAGACACGAAATCATCTTGTCGATCGGGGTGGAACACTGACGGAACTGGAGGAGTAGTCTCCGTGGAAGAATCGGTCTTACGATGGGTAGGAGAAGTAGGCAAACGATCCAATCTCTCCAAAACAAGTTGCAACGTATTCTTCAAATCTGCGATCTCTTGTTGGCATTTGGTATGACCAGTCGACGAAGTATACCGTTGAGTCTTTCCATAATATTGTCGAAGTCCAACTCTACTGCCTACGCCCCGCACACGACCGGTGTGTTCGTCGTTTCCCAAGGTCTCGCGTAGAATATCATTCCGACCATTGGAAGCAAATTCTCTTTGAGATTCTCTCAACTCCAGAGAGTCCTAAGTTTAAAACAATATTTACTATGCTTGCTCCTCAGTCATACCAGAGTCAATTGCCTCTTGTTTCTTCTGAGCAATTTTTTCAGCCATCATTTGTGCTTCTAACTTTTGGTACCCCGCTCGAGACATACGATGTGTATACTTGTTAAAAGATCTAATCTTTTGGTTTTTTGCTCGGATGACCTAAAATCAAGTTTATTAGATTGTCACTAAAATCAATAAATAACAAGTTTGCTATGAAACTCAGTTACTATATTATAAATCAAACTCAGTTACCTCAAACTTCGGGTTATCTCTGGATTTTCTGAATAGCTCCCATTGATTCGAAGTGATAAAGTTATAGACATCACATTGATTTCTATCCTGGTAGTCTCTGAATATGTACTTGTTCGTTAAATTAGTTTTGAAATCCCTCCTACGAACTGACATGTATGTCATCCACTTTTTCTTCAACTTGTCAGTAGATTGGAACTCAAAAGATTCATACAACATGTTAACTTTATATATATATATATATATATATATATATATCTAAATTTCGACTAAAACTATAGAAATCTATAATGGAATCATTACCTGCACGTTATCCCATATTGCGTCCTTCAACTTCTCGTCTACATCAGCCCAACTCGAGAAACAAATGTCAACTTTGGCCCTTGCTAAGCTACCCAGAAAACTTTTCCAATTATCAGACAGCATGCCTAACGGCTCAAGACGGTCATCAAACTGGATTGGAACTCTACCGTCTCTATTTCTTCTCCCCACGAATTCTTTCATGAGACAATGACCTCATGTACTGTATGTCTTCGAGCCTTCAGACTCTGAGGAAGTGAGTTTCTTTTTCGGAGCCATTATACTATAAAAGATAAATTCAACTCATTAAATAAGGTCAAGACATTAAATGTCTATTACAATGTCAAGAGATTGATATAGACCAAACTTCAACCAAAAGCGGATAAATGCTTCTTTATAGGTTATCCTCGTGGGACAAAAGAATATTACTTTTGGCAAATAACCTCCAATCGAGTGATTGTAGAGAGGGATGCCGTATTTCTAGAAAAGGAATTTCTGGAAAGAATAAATAGTAGTGGGAGTAGAGTTGTGCTTGAGGAGACTCAAGATATTCTACAAAATCATGATATGAATGGTGACATTCAAGATCATGATGACCCAACCGAGGTTCCTTTGGTTTGTGGGAGCGTGAGTGAGAGACCCTAGCAAGAAATTGTGAGAGAAACTCAATCTTCCCCACCTAGTGTACGTTCGAGAATCGAACACTAACCAATTCCGCAAGAAATTGTGGAAGAAGTTAGAGAAGTACACGTAGAACCAAAAGAACTTAGAAGGTCAACGATGGAAAGGAAGAAACCCGATATGTATTTGAGACTTCATGAGATCATGGTACTAGATATTGATGATCCATCGACCTTTCAAGAAGCAATGGAAAGAGAGGACTCCAAACTATGGCTCAAGGCCATGGAATCCGAAACAAAATCCATGTATGATAATCAAGTTTGGAACTTGGTTGACCTTCCTCAAGGGAAAAAGGTCATTCAAAATAAATAGGTTTTTAAGAGAAAGATGGACATGGATGAGAACTTGACAACCTATAAAGCGAGGCTTGTTGATGCATTGCATACATTGCATCATTTGTCTTTCATTTAGATTAATTTTATATCAATAAATGCTACTAAGGTATGTGTTTAGTCTTATTTACATAATACAGGGACCTGAATGCAAATTACCCATATCCCGAGCATAGACGCATGCAAGAGACTCATTTATGTCATAAAGACCAAGTTTAAGATTATCGAGGTTTAAATTGAAGTCCATCCAAGCATAAAAGCATTCAAAGACCAAATTACAAAAAGGCCAGGGACTTAATTGCAAAAAGCCGAGGACCCGACTGCAAATTACGAGTACCAAAATATTATTTTGGAGAAGTTCTAAAGAAAAATAAATTTGGATCTCCAAATATATGAAGAAATTAATTCGGAGCTCAAAAGAAAGGAAAGAAATCAATCCGGACGCGCAAAGGACAACTAAATCATACCATAAACACACAGGAAAAATCCGGATCAAATCTGATCCAGAATTGCGGCGATTCCGCCGCACATTACATGTAAATTGCGGCGTTTCCGCCGCACCCCTGTGGATCCGTGGGTCGCGCTTTTGTCCAGTTGCGTGTTGACGCGTGTACTTTCCTATTTTATACTTGGGTCCATTGTATCGTCTATAAATAGCCCCGAGATTATGTTGTAGAAAAAAACTTCTTTTATTCTATTCTTTAGCAATAAAATTCTGTTGGTTTATTTCGTGGTTTTAGTTTTCTTTCGTAGTTTCTCTAGGACCCCTTCTCATTCCCTCCATCCATGAGTTTCTAACTCTCTCCAAAGGGTGAGGGTGACGGATTTAGGGTGACGAGAAGAAGAATGATGTTATTATTTTAATTTCGTGTTAGTATATTTTGATTACTTGAGTTTATGTTAAGTCATTTATCATGTAATGCTTTATAACTAATGTGATTTATTATAAGTTTCAGATTTCTCTAAACAAAACCCGATATCTAAACCCCCACCCGCTGGACACTCATCCATATTTGCTTTATTCTTAGTTTGTTTTTGTTGTTCTTGCTTTAGAAAATTAAAAATCCAAAATCTCAAACCAACCTTATTTCTCTCTCTTTCTTTCCTTAATCGAAAATCACAAAAATAACAATATCTCTCCCTCCTTGTGTTCGACCCGTGCTTGCCACGTCTTCATTGACGCCATGCACTTGTGGTATAAATAAAATTCTCATCAAGTTTTTGGCTCCGTTGTCGGGGAGGCGACGAAGATTTTGTTTATTTTTGGTGATTTCGATTCTTTTTTGTTTATCGTGTGCGCGATCTAACTATTTGAGTTTGCATTTCAGGAGACAACGGAGTGCGCGGCGAAATCCGGGCAAAGTCGGAGCAAGAAGGGTCCGCCGCACGTCTGAAGCACCTAAAGAACAATCTGCGGCGGATCCGCCGCACGTCTGAAGCATCTGGGCTTCAATTTTTTTTGGGGTCGTCTCCATCTCTGGGTGGACGCGTACAGCAACTGGAAATTTTCCACAGCGGGCGGCGAACCCGACTGAGCGTGCGTAGGTAACCCTTGTTGCATTTTTCCTCGTAATTTCTATTTTCGGAAAATTTCCTTTTTATAGAACTGCACGTGTTAAGCTCAAATTCCATAATTGGCAATAATTCAACTCTGACCTAAAAATTGGCAAAATTAGAAAGACTTAGTGCATGCATCATATAGTGTTTTGTTTGCATTATTCTTGCTAAATTCTTGCAAATTATTTTTGTTGAAGAGTGCTGGAGGCAAGGTACGTGCACGGTTTTTATCTATTGCATTTAAGCATATAATTTAGTTTGCATACAACCTTGCAATTGTCCCCCAACTAAAGACCAATGTTTGACTATCTTTGCTAGATTTAAGTTAAACTATCTTAAGGGCAACTCCGTAGGAAAAGATACGGTGGGGATTTCATCACCCTTCCGTAGCCCACAAATCACAATCCTAAAGTGTCACCCAAGCCTTAAAATTAAAATCAATTAGACATTGACCCCTAAGGACTCAGACTCAATTAAGGAGAAGATTTGTTTGACTTGCTATGACCTGAAGCCGATCGAATTTAAGTTGGTGTCTAGAAAGTGTTTTTGTGTTGACCCTTATGCATAGAATTTAAAGTCTAGAGCTAAAAACCCGACCCCTAGTGAATCAAACCTCTTCTATCCCTTGCTCTAAATGTGGTCAAACTGGTCATATAATGGAGGATTGTGCGGACTTGGACAAGTTAATGTCGCATTTAACCATCCTAAAAATGACCCATACGCATCAACCTATAACCCGGGTTGGCGTAATCATCCCAATTTTTCATGGAGCCAACAACCTCCTAGACAACAACCAAACCCGTAAAACTAGACCTGTCAATTGGGTCGTGTTCGTGTACTATCGTGTCTGACAGTTCTGCATTCGTGTCAGGATTTCGTGTTCTCGTGTATAGTATAAATTGAAAATATTTCATCATTTTTAGATTGAAAATAGTTATGTGACATGTTATATTGATATTTTTCATTCTAAATAACATCTTAATTGACTATTATCAAGTAAAAACAATTGATTATCTAATAAAAGATGCAGTTCGTGTATGTTTCGTGTACAAAAACAACTTATCGTGTTATCGTGTCGTGTTCGTGTCAAATCGTGTACCAATTATTTTATATTTGTATGTTCACAAAACATCATAATAAATCCTTTCAATCATACAAAAAAATTCGTGTAAAGTCGTGTCTAAATCGTGTCTCCTTATCGTGTCGTGTCCGTGTCGTGTAATCGTGTCGTGTCCAAAATTGACAGGTCTACGTAAAACCAAAATAATACATCATTTAAGTTTAGTAACAATGGAGATTATGATGTTAGGTTGACAAGTTTGGAAAATTTGGTTAAAAGTTTTATGCAAACAACCACTCAATCCTTCCAAAGGCTAGAAACACAAGTCAGCCAACTAGCACAAATAGTAGGTGAAAGATAAAATAGTCAGTTTCCAAGTCAACCTGAGGTGAATCCAAGACCTAATAATCAATATCAGCCCTATCAACCACCTCTAGGAAGTAACAACCCTAGACCGGTTCAAATGGTTAATGAGGATGGACCGTTCCAACAAATAAATGCAGTTGTATCATTACGGTCTGGAAAACAAGTTGATAACAATGTGGTAAATCCTAGAGCTCCTAATCAATCTAGCCGTCAAGCACCCACATATGACCTAACCATTGAACCAGAAGTCCAATTTGAAAAGCCCAACCCACCTACTCAACTTGAGCGAGTCTATGTTCCTAAAACCCCATTCCCCAAATAGACTTAAGAAGAGCTCAAGTGCACAAATGGAGAAAATCTTGGAAGTATTTAAGCAAGTTAAGGTGAATATTCCACTCCTAGATATGATTCAACAAATACCTGCTTATGCTAAATTCTTAAAGGATCTGTGCACTAAGAAGAGAAAAACGAACGTACCAAAGAATGCATTCTTAACTGCAAACATAAGCTCTATTCTGTCCAACTCGTCTCCTATAAAGTATAAGGACCCTGGGTGTCCCACAATTTCATGTGCGATAGGAGATACTTTTATCAACAAAGCCCTTCTAGACCTTGGTGCTAGTGTTAACTTACTCCCGTTTTCTGTCTATGAGCAACTAAACCTTGGTCCACTAAAACCCTCCAAGACAACCCCTCAATTTGCTGATTGCTCTGTTAAGAAACCAAGAGGTATGTAGAGGATGTTTTGATTAAGGTTGGTGACTTCATTTACCTAGTGGATTTTGTCGTTCTAGACACTGAACATGTTATCAATCCTAAGAGACAAATCCCTGTAATATTAGGCAGACCTTTTTTAGCCAATTCTGAAGCTTTGATAAATTGTCAAAATGAGCTCATGCAACTATCTTTTGGAAACTTAAAAGCTGAATTTAATATCTTTCATGTTGATAGTGAACCAGAAATAGTATGCAATCAAAGTGATGTGATGAGATCGCGCATCTATAAGATTTCTGAATCAAATAAATCATCACAAAATCAAAAAGAAAGAGAGAAAAAGGGGAGTAATTCATCTACCCAACCACCATCACTCGAGCAAATAAGAGAACCAACACATGTTAGGGGTGTGGAATCTTTACCTCAGGACTCTCAGGGCAACATGGGGAACTATTCAACTGGATACATGCACCAACATGGTGACATTCAATCCAGTTTTGACTATGGTTGACTCTGAGCAAATTCAATCCCTCTACCGCAAGTTGACTCAGGTAATAAGTGCATTTGCTTTATCTTTGCATACATTGAGGACAATGCATGATTTAGTTGTGGGGGTGTTTATCTATCTATCTATATATTCTGTTCGTTTAAAAAAATAATTATTCAATGCTCCATGACATAGCTTAAGATTGAACTACCAAAACCCGTGTACAAATTGCATTGAGTTTTTGTTCTTTATTATATAGTTCTGCTTGTAGAAACTATGACATAAATCTAAGTTCCAAAGAAATAACTCATTACCCTTTAAGACATGTATGCACTTAAATTGAATGAATCAAATCTTTGAAGTGGTTGATAAAAAGCAGAGGTTGAGGAAAATATACCGGGAAGTGTGGACTTCTAATAGCAATTAAGCCTTTAGGAAAATAAAAGGGGAATAAAAGTGAGGAAAGCAAAAGAAGCAAAAGTGAGGAAATTGTGGAAGAAGTTCGAGAGGTACACGTAGAACCAAAAGAACTTAGAAGGTCACTGAGGGAAAGGAAGAAACCTGATATGTATTTGAGACTTCATGAAATCATGGTACTAGATACCGATGATCCCTCGACCTTTCAAGAAGTAATGGAAAGAGAGGACTCCAAACTATGGCTCAAGGCCATGGAATCCGAAATAGAATCCATGTATGATAATCAAATTTGGAACTTGGTTGACCTTCCTCAAGGGAAAAAGGTCATTCAAAATAAATAGGTTTTTAAGAGGACGATGGACATGGATGGGAACTTGACAACCTATAAAGCGAGGCTTGTTGATGCATTGCATACATTGCATCATATGTCTTTCATTTAGATTAATTTTATATCAATAAATGCTACTAAGGTATGTGTTTACTCTTATTTACAGAATACAGGGACCTGAAGGCAAATTACCCATATCCTGAGCATAAGCGCATGCAAGAGACTCATTTCTGTCATAAAGACCAAGTTTAAGATTATCGGGGTTCAAATTGAAGTCCATCCAAGCATAAAAGCATTCAAAGACCTAATTACAAAAAGGCCAACGACTTAAGCACAAAAGTAGTGAGGGACTTAGTTGCAGAAAGCCGAGGACCCGACTGCAAATTACGAGTACCAAAATATTATTTTGGAGAAGTTCTAAAGAAAAATAAATTTGGATCTCCAAATATATGAAGAAATTAATTCGGAGCACAAAAGAAAGGAAAGAAACCAATCCGGTCGCGCAAAGGACAGCTAAATCATACCATAAACACACAGGAAAAATCCGGATCAAATCTGATCCAGAATTGCGGCGATTCCGCCGCACATTACATGTAAATTGCGACGTTTCCGCCGCACCCCTGTAGATCCATGGGTCGCGCTTTTGTCCAGTTGCGTGTTGACGCGTGTACTTTCCTATTTTATACTTGGGTCCCTTGTATCGGCTATAAATAACCTCGAGATTATGTTGTAGAAAAAAACTTGTTTTATTCTATTCTTTAGCAATAAAATTCTGTTGGTTTATTTCGTGTATTTAGTTTTCTTTCGTAGTTTCTCTAGGATCCCTTCTCATTCCCTCCATCCATGAGTTTCTAACTCTCTCCAAAGGGTGGGGGTGACGGATTTAGGGTGTCGAGAAGAAGAATGATGTTATTATTTTAATTTCTTGTTAGTATATTTTGATTACTTGAGTTTATGTTAAGTCATTTATCATGTAATGCTTTATAACTAATGTGATTTATTATAAGTTTCAGATTTCTCTAAACAAAACCCGATATCTAAACCCCCACCCGCTAGACTCTCATCCATATTTGCTTTATTCTTAGTTTGTTTTTGTTGTTCTTGCTTTAGAAAATAAAAAATCCAAAATCTCAAACCAACCTTATTTATCTCTTTTTCTTTCCTTAATCGAAAATCACAAAAATAACAATATCTCTCCCTCCTTGTGTTCGACCCGTACTTGCCACGTCTTCATTGACGCCGTGCACTTGCGGTATAAATAAAATTCTCATCACTTGTAGCAAAAGGTTTTAGTCAAGTTCAAGGAATTGACTATGATGAAACTTTTCCACCGGTTGTCATGTTCAAGTCTATTCGGATTATGCTCGCTATTACCGCATTTCATGATTATGAGATATGACAAATGGATGTCAAAATGGCGTTCCTTAATGGGAACTTAGAGGAGGATGTGTACATGGTACAACCTCAAGGTTTTGAAGATCCAAATAATAGCGAGAAAGTATGCAAGCTTCAAAGATCCATTTATGGATTGAAGCAAACATCAAGGAGTTGGAACAAACGCTTTGACGAAGAAGTCAAAAAGATTCACTTCGTCCAAAGTAAGGAAGAGCCTTGTATATATAAGAAGGTTAATGGGAGCCACATAGTGTTCTTGATCTTATATGTCGATGACATACTCCTCATGGGATCTCATATACCTTTGCTTGAGCAAACGAGAAGTTCATTGAAATCTGCATTTTCGATGAAAGATATGAGTGAGACTTAATACATCTTGGGAATCAAGATATATAGAGATAGATATTGTAGACTCATTGACCTAAGTCAACGTACGTACATTGACAAGGTCTTGGAAAGGTTCAGCATGAACAACTCCAAAAAGGGCAATGTGCCAATGAGTATGGGTGTGTGATGAGAATTAAATTTATACCGCAAGTGCACGACGTCAATGAAGACGTGACAAGTACGGATCGAACACATGGAGGGAGAGATTTGTTATTTGTGTGATTTACGATTGGGGGAAAAAAGGAGAGAAGAATAAGTTTGATTTTTGAGATTTTTGGTTTTAATTATCTAAAGCAAGAAACATGAACAAATAAAAATAAAACAAGAACAAAGATGGTGAATTCCGTTGGGTGGAGGTTTAGATTATAGAATTCAGAAACTTATAATAAATCATGTTAGTTATGAAGCATTACATGATAAATGATTTAACATAAACTCAAGTAATCAAAATATACTAATCATGAAATTAAAATAATAAGATTTATTCATCTTCTTTTCACCCTAAATCCGTCACCTCCACCCTTTGGAAAGAGTTAGAAACTCATGGATGGGAGGAAGGAGAAGGGGTCCTAGAGGAATTACAAAAGAAAATTAAAAACAAACAAGAAATAAAAGACAGAATTTTATTACTAAAAAGAAGAATACAAAACTAAGACTAAAAATAAAAACAACAACTAAAAAACTAGGTCTAAGGCCAAGACCCTTTTAACATCGTTCTCGGGGCTATTTATAGTTGTTACAGGAGACCTAAGTATAGAATTGGAGAGTACACGTGTCCAGACACGACTGGACAAAATTTGAGCACACGGATCGCCTCTGGTGCGGCGGAAACGCCGCATGGTAAGTGTAATATGTGGCGGAAACGCCGCATATATTGCTCTGATTTTGTCCGGATTTTGGTTGAATGTTTATGGTATGATTTGATCCTCCTTTGCGCGTCTGGATGATTTCTTTCCATTCTTTTGAGCTCCGAATTATTTCCTTCATATATTTGGAGATCCACATTGATTTTTCTTTAGATTTTCTCCAAGATAATATTTTGATGCTTTAATTGCTATCAGGTCCTTGCTTTTTGTAATTAAGTCCCCGGCTACTTTTATGCTTAAGTCCTTGTTTTTTTTGTAATTAGGTCTTGAATGCTTTTATGCTTGGATGCATTTCCATTTGAAACCCGATAATCTTGAACTTGGTCCTTATGATAGAAATGAGTCCTTTGCATGTGTTTATGCTCGGGATGTGGGTAATTTGCATTCAGGTCCATGTATTCTGTAAATAGGACTAAACACATACCTTAGTAGCATTTATTGATATAAAAGTAATCTAAATGAAAGACATATGATGCAATGTATGCAATGTATCAAATACCCCGACACCTAGATTTTGCTAGTCCCTAGCAAAACCGAAGATAAGAAAAATAAAAACAGGTAAATCCTAACTCACTTTCGTAGGAATCACGGTTGCACTTAGCATGTGCAACAAGCCTTTAAACCCCCAAGTTTCCTTAGAGGACGAGTTTTGTCTCGTGAGGGTTTTCAGTTGACACACCCACAAAGTCTTAATTTAACATTTCATTCATAACTCGCAAATTCTCCACCTTAACCTTATACATCCCACTTAGAGTTCTTGCATGCTCATTATATAAATCTAACTCATAAAAATTTATGACTTGGTCTTTGTTCCTCCAATATTCACACCACTAACCCTTCTACACATGTTATTACTTAAATTATTTTGCACGCCTCCTCTGGTGGTGAAGTATCATTTGGATCAAGCATGGCATGAATCATTCTTTTAGCTTTGGGCCTTGAGTATCTTAAAGTATTATTTTTTCCCCATGATTCAACACATTTGATTTTTCTGACACTTTTACCCTTTTTTGCATTCGTGTAGAGAGTTTGGTCGATAATCCCGAGCCACCAGACTCAAGTTACCGGGTTTCAAGATACCCCTACGGACCAGTGACTCGAAGGCTTGGGCTTTTGTAATCATTTTGCAAAATGTGCATTCCTCACTTTATTCCTTTAAATTTTTTTATTTTCCTCATGGCTTAATTGCTATTAGAAGTCCATACTTCCCGGTATATTTTTCTCAACTTCTGTTTTTTATCAACCACTTCAAAGATTTGATTCATCCAATTCAAGTGCATACATGTCTTAAAGGGTCATGGGTTATTTCTTTGGAACTTAGATTTCTGTCACAGTTTCTACAAGCAGAACTATATAATAAGGAACAAAAACTCAATGCAATTTGTACTCGGGTTTTGGTGGTTCAATCTTAAGCTATGTCATGGAACATTGATTTTTTTTAAATAAAAGACAGGTATATATAGAAAGATATATACATAAACACCCCCCACACCTAAATCATGCATTGTCCTCAATGAATGTGAGCAAGATACTACATGGATTTATGCATGAAAAAGGAAAAATCTCACCAACGTGAAGTACAAAGGAAAGTTCATGGCTCTGTTGATGGACAAAAACCCGAATTCCCTCAAAAACCTGTGAGATGCTAAAGAAGGGATAAATACAACAGATGATTTTTATTATTATTTATTGTTATACTTATATAACTATGTACAAACATAAGTTCCCATCTTCATTTGTCAAAAGACATCAAATGGAAACCTTAAGAGTGGGTCAGTGCACCTGAAAAGGGAGCATGACACCACATGGGGCCAGAAAATGCATGTGTGGGCCGCCTTCACAAAAAGCGCTAGATGAAATGAGAGGTTCATGAATTGGATGCAAAGGCGTCTCATTCAAAGGATCAAACTGAAAGAGCTTGAACCTCTCGAGAGTTTGGGAATTAAGGGGCAACGGAAGAGGAGTTTCTCCCGTTGCGGTGTTGAAGTTATGATCATCAATCCAATCTCTCCAACCAATTGGCTGGTGTGTCGGAACGAGGTCAAGAACCTCGTTAGGCATGTCCGACACACCAGACGAACAAAAAGTTGGTCTCATACCCAATGTATTTTCTAAGGAACTTCTAATACCCTCATGAGCTATGTAGTTGTTTGATGTTCCATCATTTCCAAGATGATCAGGAACAATGGTGAGAGGCAGACTCTTATCAGGTTGTTTGAAATTGAGGGTACTAGGGAGATCTTGCTCCACCAGAGCTGAGTCCTTAAGAGATGCAACATGAAGATCATGTGGCTCAAGGGCCACGGGACAAGAAGATAGGGCACAATCCTGTGCCGACTCATAATGAAATTGGTCCATGTTTTTCTCAATATAAATCGAATCCTCCACTAAGTGATCGTGAATTGAAACCCCAAGTCCCTCAGACCGACTAGGAATTTGACTTTGAAAGATTGTGCTTTGAATTTGTGGATGTGGTGGTGGTTCGATACTAAAAGATGAATCCTCATGTTGACACGAAAAGCTACTTTCCTCACTTAATTGCTGCGACATTTGACTCAATTGTAATACCATATTGTCTACGGACTGTTGAGTAGTTGTCATGAACGTATGGAAAGCTTGTTCCAAGGTATCAGGTATGTGGTCAACTATGAGGTTCGAGTCAGAACTCGGGAAATTTTGAGGTTGGGTGTTGGTGGCTGAGAATAAGTCCAATGATTTGACGTGGGGTATTGGTAGAGTTCTGGGTATTCGGGAGAAGGATATTGAGGCGTAAATGAAGCATAAGAATTTGGATATGAATTGGCTCCCCACGAATCCATCACTCTCGGGTTATACGCGGATGCATAATGGTCATATCGAGGATTATGGAAAAAGGTATGCTCATACTCAGGCTTTGGGGGAACATAAGGACATTCCCTGATAACATGACCACTCAACCCGCAACCGTCGCACGGTACGGCTACTGGAGCCACCGGTGCACTCATGTTGTCTGCCCAACGCATGAAGGAGGCAAAAGTTTGTTGTAATGTATCAGTTCGTTGACCAGCATATGATCCAACATAATTAGATTGTGGTCTAGCAGTCGGTGCCTCTCTCATGTTACCCCAGTATGAAGATTGCTCAGTTATACACTTAGGATTGTCCCAACCATATGGGGTGTTAGTCTGAGCCACCCCAGGTTGCATGGTTTTAGAATACCAAGAAGCATTGTCCTGGTCCCAACAATGATATGGATGGTTGCCCATGTAACCATCCATCAATACACTCTTGAGTCAAGTACTCTTACCCTTATGAGGCTAAGCAAGCACAAGTTCTCGACTCGACCCTAAAATGCTAATAGAGAATGTAAAGGGGAGGAGACTAGAATGTATAAGTAGGTGAGAAGAAGATGACTCAGAAGAGAAGGGAAACTTAACTCTAAAGATAGAAAAGAGGGTCGGTCAGAGGTTTCCCAAACAAGCACGGTTCAAACAATCCTAGACCTAGTGTCTCTTAGATCTAGACGACTCCTAACTGGTTGAGTCAAATTGATTTGCTTGATTCACCTCCCTCACTAATCAAATCAAATTGGCCAGGCAGTGTATAGCTAGTGGGGGCGCTTCCGACAGAGTCGGTGCCAATTAGACAACCACTTCGCTTGGAAGACTTACGTCAACAAAAAAAACTTTCTAGACACCAACTTAAATTCGATCGGCTTCAGGTCATAGCAAGTCAAACCAATTCTTCTCCTTAATTGAGTCTGAGTCCTTAAGGGTCAATGTCTAGTTGATTTTAATTTAAGGCTTGTGTGACACTTTAGGATTGTGATTTGTGGGCCACGGAAGGGTGGTGAAATCCCTACCGTATCTTTGCCTACGGAGTTGCCCTTAAGATAGTTTAACTTAGATATAGCAACGATAGTCAAACAATGGTCTTTAGAGGGGGGCAATTGCAAGGTTGTATGCAAATTAGATTATATGCTTAAATGCATTCGATAAAAACCGCGATACGTACCTTGCCTCCAGCACTCTTCAACAAGAATTAATTAGCAAGAATTTAGCAAGAATAATGCAAACAAAACATTATATGATGCATGCACTAAGTTCTTCTAGTTTTGTCAATTTTTAGGTCAGAGTTGAATTATTGCCAATTATGGAATTTAAGCTTAACACGTGCAGTTCTACAAAAGGAAATTTTTTGAAAATAGAAATTACGAGGAAAAGAGGCAACAAAGGTTACCTAAGCAATGCTCAGTCGGGTTCACCGCCCGCTCTCGAAATTTCAGTAGCTTCACGCGTCCACCCAGAGATGAGTCGCGTCCTAGAAAAATTTGAAGCCCAGATGCTTCAAATATGCGGCGATTCCGCCGCACGTTGTTCTTGGTATGCGGCGATTCCGCCGCTCGTTAAGCTCAGAATGTGCCCGGATTTCGCCGTGCACTCTGTTGTCTCCTGAAACACAAATCCAAATATTTAGATCGCGCACAAGATAAACAGGATAAAATCGAAATCAACAAAAAACAAAATCTGCGTCGCCTCCACGGCAACGACGCCAAAAACTTGATGAGAATTAAATTTATACCGCAAGTGCACGGCGTCAATGAAGACGTGGCAAGTACGGGTCGAACACAAGGAGGGAGAGATTTGTTATTTGTGTGATTTACGATTGGGGGAAAGAAGGAGAGAAGAATAAGTTTGGTTTTCGAGATTTTTGGTTTTAATTATCTAAAGCAAGAAACATGAACAAATAAAAATAAAACAAGAACAAAGATGGTGAATTCCGTTGGGTGGAGGTTTAGATTTAGGGTTTAGATTAGAGAATTCAGAAACTTATAATAAATCATGTTAGTTATGAAGCATTACATGATAAATGATTTAACATAAACTCAAGTAATCAAAATATACTAATCACGAAATTAAAATAATAACATTTATTCATCTTCTCTTCACCCTAAATCCGTCACCTCCACCCTTTGGAAAGAGTTAGAAACTCATGGATGGGAGGAAGGAGAAGGGGTCCTAGAGGAATTACAAAAGAAAATTAAAAGCAAACAAGAAATAAAAGACAGAATTCTATTACTAAAAAGAAGAATACAAAACTAGACTAAAAATAAAAACAACAACTAAAAAACTAGGTCTAAGGCCAAGACCCTTTTAACATCGTTCTCGGGACTATTTATAGTTGTTACAGGAGACCTAAGTATAGAATTGGAGAGTACACGTGTCCAGACACGACTGGACAAAATTTGAGCACACGGATCGCCTCTGGTGCGGCGGAAACGCCGCATGGTAAGTGTAATATGCGGCGGAAACGCCGCATATATTGCTCTGATTTTGTCCGGATTTTGGTTGAATGTTTATGGTATGATTTGATCCTCCTTTGCGCGTCTGGATGATTTCTTTCCATTCTTTTGAGCTCCGAATTATTTCTTTCATATATTTGGAGATCCACATTGATTTTTCTTAAGATTTTCTCCAAGATAATATTTTGATGCTTTAATTGCTATTAGGTCCTTGGTCTTTTGTAATTAAGTCCCCGGCTACTGTTCTGCTTAAGTCCTTGTTCTTTTTGTAATTAGGTCTTGAATGCTTTTATGCTTGGATGCATTTCCATTTGAAACCCGATAATCTTGAACTTGGTCCTCATGATAGAAATGAGTCCTTTGCATGCGTTTATGCTCGGTATGTGGGTAATTTGCATTCAGGTCCCTGTATTCTGTAAATAGGACTAAACACATACCTTAGTAGTATTTATTGATATAAAAGTAATCTAAATGAAAGACATATGATGCAATGTATGCAATGCATCAGTGTGCAACTCAAGAAGTCTCAACCTGCTGAATCACGTAAAGACTTGGAGTACATCAAAGATATCCCTTATGCTTCAACAATATGATCGATCATGTATGCGATGACTTGCACAAGACCCGATGTCTCGTTTGCTTTAAGTGTGACAAGTCGTCACCAATCCAACGCAGGTCCTGAGCATTGGACTGCGGTCAAGAATATTCTAAGGTACCTTAACCGGACAAAAGATAAATTTCTTGTTTATGGAGGACAAATGGAGTTAATAGCCGAGGACTATTCGGATGTGAGTTTCATGAGTGATCCCGACGATAGAAGGTCGCAATCAAGATACGTCTTCCTTCTGAATGGTGGAGCTATGAGTTGGCGTAGTTGGAAGCAAAACACTACGACCGACTCAACCACCGCTTCCGAAGTAATGGTTGTTGCTGAAGCGAGCAAGGAAGGAGTGTGGATTAAGAAGTTCCTTGAAGAGCTTGGAGTAGTCCCTCGTGCGAGGGACCCATAGAGCTATTTTTCGATAATAGTGCATCTATCTCGAAAATCAAGGATCCCAAATCACACCACAAAGTGAAGTACATGGATCGTAAGTACTTTGTCACACGCGACTTCATCGACGAAAGCAAAATAAATCTGTTATGGGTGGATACAAACAACAACACAGTTGATCCATTCACCAAACCCTTATCCCAAGCCAAGGGCGAAATGCATTTCGAGTCCATGGGCCTGAGGAACCATGTGGATTGACTTGATGAATGATTAAAGAAGGTTACCCTAGTTATTATTGTTTTATACATTGAGAATGTATGTGAGAGAAAACTTTGATAACAAGTGGGAGATTGAAAGGAATGTGTTCTAAAAGTTTTACTTTTATATGTCAATTATTATGAATTGGATGTGCAAACATTTTGTTCCTTGATTATGGTATTCGTCTTTTGGAAGTGTTAAGGAAGAGGTGCTTGGTCCTTAACCGTAGAGCTCTAAAAGATAAGGGTTTACATAAATCAAAAGTTATTCACAGTCATGGTAATTAACATGGAACATTAATTACTGAGATAAGATTGTCGTGTTGGTCATCGATTGTTGTAGCTCTACAAATAATTGACGACATGAGTATATAAAAGAGGAAAATATTACTTTTATATATTGAATAGACCTAACAAGTAAAACATTATGGAATTGTGTTTCGTGTCATTAATGTTTTTACTGTCTTGGATCCTAAGATATGAGACTTATATCTTTTCACTCAAGAAGTACTTAATTTGATTATTGTCAAAAACTATCAATGAGTGTAGTGAGAAATGCAATAGTTGGTTGAGCATGACTTGTGCTAGAAAAGATAGCTAGTCAAACGATTATAATTGCCCTCTTAATTGAGTGATGATATTAGTGGGCCCCTTGATGAAGCAAAATTATAATGTGCACAATGTAACTTGAGTTAAGTTACATATTTATAATTAGCTTAAAGAGATCAAGAAATGAATATAATACAAAGGTGACACATTTCTACTTTGTATATATTCTTAATATCATGAGGCAAAGGACGGACACAAGTGGTGCACTTACTTCACTAAATGGATCGTGTTTTGGTTCGGGTGAAATAAAGACATCTATGCTAATTGAGTAACTATAATGTGTCGCTAGATACCGTTTATAGTTTGAGATATTGAGTGTTTCATATCTCTGCCAATTTGGCTTAGATCCTCCTATAGGTCACACCACAAAACTAGGAAACAAGAGGCTTGATTTTAAGTTCATATGACAACTATGCTAATTGGGTAACTATAATGTGTAGCTAGATACCGCTTATAGTTTGAGATATTAAGTGTTCGATATCTCTGCCAATTTGGCTTAGATCCTCCTATAGGTCACACCACAAAACTGGGAAAAAAGAGGGTTGATTTTAAGTTCATATGTTGTGTCGAGTTTCATATGAAAATGAGACACATGTGGTGAATTAATAAAATCAATATGTCATGAGAATTGACATAATTAGAATCATAATAAATTCATATGAGGTGTATATATTATGGGGTGTAATAATTTAATATTACATAGGATAATATATTACATAAGATGTGAATTTGCTAAAAAACCCAAAAGATCTAATTTTGTTGGAAATAAATCCAAAATTTGACAAAGGCAAAATCGGGGTCAAACACGGTGAACCGTTCATGGTTCGGTCGACCGGGATATCTTCGGATCGGTTAACCGAATGAGGAGCGAGTAAGCACAATTGGTTCACCGAAATTGTCTGGAGTGCCTGGACAATCGGGTTTGGTTAACCGAGTGTGAACGGTCAACCGAGAAAGAGTATTTTGGTAGACCGAAGGTGATGCGGTCATCCAATGACTATGTCCCAGGAGAGTTTCTGGTGGGTCAACGGTCGACCGAGTAAAACACGTGGTTCGTCCGAATTTTTCCAGGGAATTTTTCTCATGCGGATTCGGTCGACCGTCTGGCTTATGGTGCACTGAGCACGTGCTAAAATCGAATGGTTTGGTTGACCGAGTAATTCTCGGGTGCACTGAACAGAACAATTCTGCCTGAATTATTAAGAGATTAATTACATCATGGGTGGATTAATTCCAGATTTAATTAAAACATTTTTTGAGGGTGCTTATGTGGAAATTAGAGATTAATTTTAGGAGAGAATAAACAAGAGATCATGGCTAAGGAATAGTTCTTTATAAGGATGTTTTGGGAGACTATAAAAGGGTCCCTCCACCTACTTGTTTATATGAATGCAAAAATTATTTCTCTCATTAATCTCTCCTATAATCACCACGAAATTCTCTTAGTAATGTTGAGTTTAGGAGATAGAAATCTCAGGAGCTCAAACAGGGGTTATTAGCTAGATTCTAAAAATTATTATAGATTGATTGACTAGCTCCTTTATCTCTAATCTTGTTTAGAGTTTGGTGAACACTCGGAGGCAAATCCGTGGACGATTCAACGGGCAATGTGACTTCGGATCTTCATAAAGGTTCTAGAGAACCTTTTAGGTATGATTCTACCTTTGTGGTTTATTTTAATAAATATAGGGTTGTATGATATTAGAATAAAACACAAAGTTATGTACATAAAATTATTGAAAGTATGAAATCGATCTTGTATGTTGTAATAATTTTTTTAAAATATATACATACATAGGGACACGAAATCGTACAATAAAAAGGACGGAGATGTAGGATCGTAATGACCCCTAATTATTCTAATCAAATTACGTTTAAACCCCCACTTCATTAACAAGATATATAACACAAACGAATTTAGACAAGTAAGGATGAAACAAGCAAACCACAATGGACACGAGGGTTTTTATAGAGGTTCGACCTCCCGCTTACTTCCTCTCTTGCAAGCTCCGCTCGATTCCACGAGCTCAACTCACAACTTCACTATCCACTCCCCCTTCGAGGTCGGGAGATAACGTCTTTACAAAGCAAGAGGGATGCTTCAGGCTTTCACCGAAACATCTACTTCTTTTGACAGCAAGATTGAGTGAAACAACACTCTCTAACTTGAGCACACTTTGAGTATAATATGAAATTGATCAAATGTGTGGAATTTTAGGCTTGGAGTTTTGGATTTTAGGGCTTTTAGGATTGGAGAATTTCTCTCTAGTGTATAAGACAATTGGAAGTGGGAGAGTTATCTAAACAATGTGGTTGGACCTCTTTTTATAAGCTCCTAAAGATTTCTAGCCATTGGGAAAGAATTTAGTGATTTGTGTGTAACATACACAAAACAAAAATTGAAGTTCTGCAATTTTGTCCCTCAACGGTCAACAAAATCGGAAAGAACGGTCGACCGTTTCTTTACGAATAAAGAAACATTCGAACAAACTAGAGAATGGACAAACCAATTAGGCTATGACATAAGTCATCGGTCGAATCAGGAAATGGGGTGGTCCACCGATATAGGGGTTTTGGCCAGAGTAAAGGTGTAACAATCAAACAAAAGGATTGGTTACGTTCGACCGAAAATAATAGGCACTTTGTGCACAAGAATTTTGTTCATTCGGTCGACCGGTACAAGGTTAACATTCAACGTGTGGCCAATTGTATTTGAGAGATTGGTTGAATTTATACGAATATGACCATTAGGAGAATATGATAGGTATAACAGTCATCTGAAAATACGGGAACGGTCGACCAAAAGCTCAAAGGCGGTCGACCGGTACAAGGTCAATGTTCGACCGGTGGCCAATTGTATTCTAGGGATTGGTTGAATTTATATGAATACGACTGTTGGGAGAATATGACAGGTATAACAACCATCCAAAAATACAAGAACGTTCGACCGAAAGCTCAAAGGTGGTTGACTGATTGAGCTAGGAAAATTCACTCTGAGATATTGTTAAAATAGGTCGAACAAAGAACTTGTTCCGGTCGACCAATTGACACAAGAAGTTTAGGTTTTGGTTTAGTGATTTTCCGGCTAAGGTTTGGGTGATCTATTGAAGTCTAATTGATGTGAAATTTTGTGTGTGGCTTATACAAGAAACATAATGTGTATGTTTTAACTCTTGTATAATCAAGATTACATAAGTTCCTAAGACTTAAAAGAAAGACAAATTACATGTCTTCAAAAGCTTGATTACGGTTTTGACTTCAATTCCATTCTTTATTGAGTCTTGATCACTTGTATATGTTAGGACAATACAATATATTTTCCATGCATTATGTGTGCTACACTACATTTGATTGTGATTAAGATTATGTTGATTAAATCATCAAAATACGGATTAAGGCCAAAAGGCCAACATGAGTTGTTGGTTGCGTAGAACTTTCGCCACAAAAGAAGACTTGTTGCATCAGTTGAATGTATGACATTTGTAAAAAAGTGTCTAATTCAAAGTGCTAACGTCTGGGAAAAATTATTTACAGCTTGTTGTTTGAAGAAAAAGTGTGAATGGAAGGTAAATGCCTCTTACAGTCAAAGCAAACAATGTTTTCAAGTGAAGATGTATATGTCTGAACACAACTATAGTAATGAGGGCCTTTTGCATGACCATGTGCAACGCGATGCCTATTTAATTTCTAACATGATTCTTGCCACTATTCGAACAAGTATCACTATCACTCCTATAGAAATTCAAGCTCTAGTGAAGACTCATTACTTCATAGACATCAAGTATAATAAAGCTTGGTACGCCCAAAAAACATTAGAAAAAGTACATGGAGTTGATGAGACATCTTATGGTAATTTAAGACGTTTTTGTCTAATATTTGCACTACCATTGTCGGCACAATAGTCGAGATTTAGAAAAAGTGGACAAACCAAAATATTGAGTAGTTTCATAGAATTTTCTGGTCTTTCGGGGCATCCATTGAAGGTTTCCAGTATTGTAGACCTATGTTGAGTAATGATGTGACTCATTTTTTTGACAAGTTTGAGGGTAATCTTCCAGTTGCAATGGGAACTAACGTGAAATCCAGTTTGTTTCCTTTGACGTTTGCTATTGTTGAAAAAGAATCTGGAAGCTCAGGACAATGGTTCTTAAGTATTTTGTCAAGTAGAGTATACACACAAGATGAATTGTGTATTATTAGTGAGTGATTTCTGGGTCTTACAAATATTGTGAAGATATTTTCCCCCTAGAATTGAAGCCACATTCACAGGTTTTGTTTGAGACACATGAGTGCAAATATGACAAGAAATGCTCAGTGTAGAATATGGAATTGCAAAATAAATTTTGGCATGCAGGTGTCGCTCCAGATAAAAAAATTGAAGAGCATTTGAAGAATATCCAGGTTAATCACCTTAATGGGTTCAAGTGGACTAAAGAAGAAGAAGACGTTTTGTATTGGGCACTAAGTCCTGATTACGACCACCATTTTGGTATAATGACAACAAACTTGTCAGAAAGCTTTAACATTATGTTAAAGCATGTACGTGGCTTACCACTTTGTCCTCTCATCATGATGACTTATCTGCGGTTGAAAAAATATTTTGTCAGTAGAAGAGATAAATGAGAGACTATGATATTGGCCTATCCTAAAAAGGTCAACGACGAAGTCACAAACCAACGATAGTTGACTGCACAACTTTGTGTGACAAGACATAGTCATAACATATTCAGTGTCGAAAGCAATCAATTTCGTAGCTATCAGGTTGTTTTGATGGAGACATGCCCAACATGCTTGTGCAGGTTCACAAATGCACACCACATTCCATGCTCACATGTGTTGGCCGTCTCTAGTAACCGCCACGCGAACATTCATACTTCGTGAATCGTCTTGGAATTCCTAACCATCCGAGCATACAGGGGAGCATATGCATCGATTTTCTTTTCAATACTAGATGAAAGGGTTTGGCTAAAGGAAGGGCCTACAAAACTAATAACGCCTTATGTCATAAGACGAAGTGGACAACCGAAAACAAATAGAATCAGAAATAACATGGACGAACAAAGTAGTCATGCAATACAATGTGGGCGACATTGTAAATTAGCCCACAACAGGAAGACATGTAAATATATTATTTAGTATGTTCATTTGGTAATGTTTATTTTAGTCTAATTACCCTTGTAACTCCATGTTGGGGAAACAATTTTTTGTGGTAATCATCGCTTGAAGAAGAACCTTTAATTTATGAAATTGCCTACTTTCAAAGAAAACATGAAATTAAAACCTCTTAGTTGAAAATCAATATGAGCCAAGTCTACTGTATTTGGAAGTTTGTCCTCTGCTAAAACGACACTGCCATTACCGCTTTTAGTTGAAGAAAAACGGCACTGGCATTGCCATTTTAGCAGAGGACAAATCCATTTGGATATGTTTTCCTCCCATTATCTCAGAATTTAATAACAAGTCTTGTACACATGTGGAAAAAAACATCATCTTATCTCATGCAACAAACATGTATTAAACATTAATTTAGTCCATGTTTAGTATGAAAACTAAAGTGTTCTTAACATTAGAATTTGATTACAACTAAGGTGGAGAAAATACTTTAGTCGGTTTTTTGGTCCGCCCACCTCGTCGTGGGACCTTCGAAGGCCGACGACGGTAAACCAGAGTTATCCCACCGCCTTCGTCTTCCAGAATCCCATCATCGTCACCTCTTTCGACTTCACCTACTTGAAATGATGAACTTTCATCGACGTAAAATGTTGAAACTTCACCTTGAAAGAACATTGTACTGCACGACTCTTGGGTTACAATTCTTCCATTAGAGGTAGACACTCTCGTGAATATGAAATTGTCCTCTTCATCAAGTGACTCCTATTTCTAGGATATTTTCCTCAGAATCTTGACGAACTAGTTCAGAGCTGACACCTTCTGACAAGTTCAACAACGGATCCACATTCTTGAAGCACGTCTTCATTTCCTCTCTTTTTTCTCCAATTTTTGAGTTATTGACAACGTGGGATTGTGTGCAGAATGCATCCCTTCAAGATGATGAATATCTTCATGTAACCAGTGTAAGCCGTGAAGCTGCAAAAACTATGACAATTACGATTATAATGAGCAAATTAAAATCTTAAGTAAAAGCATAAAAATTAAATTTATTATCAAGTAACAATCCCTAGCAGTTGGAGACCTATAATTTGGTAGTTCTCCATCTTCAACTCTTATCGTCAATCATCGCACGATAATCTGCCAGTACCACTCCATGTAAATACATCTATAGCTAGCTGAGTCGTCCAGTAGTGAAGGTACATCGGTCTGCACAAACTCTCGCCGATGTGACCATGCTTGAACGTAGGACTGTTGCTCTTGCAACCAGTTTACTCTAGGGTGCCCCTGAGCCTTCTTCATCTTACAGATCTCCATTAATTATGGAATATGTTGCCACATTCCAAACTGACGCATCACCTTGTCCGACACGTGCATAGTGTCTACTCCAAAACAAACCATTCATGTTCTTGTCATCGAAATTTCATGTCCTTCACTACAATCAGTAGTTAACACCATCATATCTACTTCTTTGTAAGGGGTCCAACAAACTTGATTTTCTTCTTAAACATCCAACTCATTTCTGTAAAATTCAATATGACCATCTCCACATTGTTCATCCACGATCTAGGAGTCCAACGTGAACCTAAAGGACGCAAAAGATATTATGGAAGTTGTAGACCCAAAGTTCTTGATAGCCGCCCGACGTGAAGATGTTCCCAACACCAAATCTATAATAATGTAAGGAAACCAACTACTTGTTTCCCATTTTTCAGATAGACCTAATCCAAATAGTTGTACAAATCAGCTAATGATGCAGCTCCCCAACTGTAGTTTCCACATTCAACTAGATCCTCCAGCAAAAACAAATATCAAAGGTGGACTTTGTTTTCACTCTTATCTCCAACTATCCCAAAACCTAACTGAATTAAAATCAAGGCTCTGGCGTCACGACACGGTAATTTGTTGCAACCACTGCAGTGACACATATCCCCCCACTGTAGCCAGCACATCTTCTTCCTCAAAACCCAACAAGTTCATGCAAACCTTAGTCCAATCATGATCTAAGGTTGTACACACCGCCAGACCGTCAACACGATGACCGCTAAGCATAGCTACGTCTTGTAGCTTGATCGTCATCTCCTACTGTCTAAAATGGAAGGTGTGAGTCTTCGGTCTCCACCTCTCAACCACAACATGGATCAGATTCCTGTGGGATCGTGTGGGTTATGGGTCCACTAATCACTATTAATCTAATCACCTACTTGTTTAACTAAGTCAAGATGCACAGCGGAATTTTAAAGCAAACAATCAAGTAAAGAAAGAATAATAGAATGCAAACCACAAGAAGTCGGGGATTTTTATAGAGGTTCGGCACCCCACCCGGGTCCTAGTCCTCTCTTGCAAGCTCCACTCGGATCACCGAGCTCCGCTCACGACTTCACTAACCACTCCCCGTTCCGGGCCGGGAGAGAACGCCTTTACAACCGTCAAACTCGCGAACAACCCTCGCCGAGCTTGGAATCCTCTTCTCACAATCCGAGAAGGATGCTTCGGGCTTTCACTGGAGCCTTTACTCTTTTGACAACAAATGAGAACTTGAGTGGAGCAACACTCCCTAAATCTTGAGCACATTTGAGTAGGATTAAGGAATTGATCACTAAGTGTGTAAGGTTTGAAGCTTTGAGTGTTTGGGATTCTCTCTAATGTTTGGGACAAGTTTGTAGTGAGAGAGTTATGTTAAAATGTGTTTTACAACTCCTTATATAGGCATTAGAGAGAATAGATCCGTTGGGAAAAGATTTGATAGGGTTTTGTGCAAGATACACAAAGCAGAAAATTCGGGCTGCAAATCTATCCAGAAACGGTCGACCGAAAGGTGAAACGGTCGACCGAATTCTTAGGTTCTTTAAGTATACGGTCGACCGAAATATGGAGAGGTCGACCGAAATCTTAAGTCAATTAAATAAACGGTCGACCAAACAGGGTTACCGGTCGACTGCATAAGCGTTTCGGTAGAGGGATAAATGGATCGATTGAACGAAATCGTATCGACCGATAGCAGGGATTTTTGACAAGGTTAAACGGTCGACCAAACTGGGCAAATGGTTCGACCGTTTGGTGAAGTATATGGAGGTGTATATGGTTTTAATACGAATACGACCGTTGGGTAAATACGACAAAAATAACGGTCGGAACAGTAAGGTTAAACGGTCGACCGAAAGAGATGGTGCGGTCGACCGAAACTAGATAGGAAAACACAAACTAGATTACTTGATCATCCGGTCGACCGAACGGCCTGTATCGGTCGACCGAATGTGGGCAGACAGTTAGAGTTCAGGTTGAGGAGTTTTCCGGTCTAAGTTTGGGTGATCTATTGAAGTCCAAATTATGTGAACCTAGTGTGTGTGACTTCTATAAGGAACCTAGTGTGTGTTTAAGTTGATTTTAGCTCAAGTATGCTCAAAATACACAAGTTCCTAAAGACTCAAAGAAATACAAAAATACATGTCTTGAAATGAGCTTGATTACATGTCTTGACTTGATTTCCTTTCTTCCTTGAGTCTTGATCACCTATAGAGGTTAGCACAAAGCAATATATATGCAATACACTATGTGTGCTACTCTACATGATCATAATTAAGATTAGGTTAAATAAATCATCAAAACATAGATCAAGGCCAAAAAGCCAACAATTCCAATCCAGTTGCAGTCGGGCAAACGAGAGATTGTAGCGAATCGAGCAATCTGTAGCAAATCTCATACTCTTTCATCTTCCACGGTCCACATGTTGAACTGAATATCGTGCTCAATACACATAATATTCGACAATTGCTCTTGAATGTTTTCTTGATAATTTAAGATCTAATATAAAAAAATAAACATAATTTCTATTTTGATAATCAAAATACTTACATTTTCAAGAATCGAAAATGATCTACGATTCTTCTCTAATACTAGGACTAAATGTTCCACATGGCCGTGAGAATCGCGTGAAGTAGACATTTTGCAACTGTTCAAAAAGAATTAACCAAAAAAACATGAGTTACTCTTGGGTTTAAATAAAACAATCCAAACCAATTTCATACCAAAAATATTCTATATTTCTTACTTCTATGCTTTCTATAATCAAATCTCAAACTATATGGCAAGTTGGTGCTGTTGCAAACCAAATATTGAATTGTAACCAATTTATCTCTACATAACAAGCATGTAACTAAATTGAATTGTAAGCATAAACCCAACAATACAAACATAAAATATATGAAAACATCATAACAAACGAATAAATTGGTGTTGTTGCAAACCATATATTGAACTGGATGGTAACTCAAAATCCAGAAATAGATTGCTTACACAATATAAATACTTTAATCGTCATTAATATGTTATTCTCAATCAACCCAGTTTCAAACATTATATAGCTATATATAGTTCAATACGTTATTCTCAATCAACCTAATTTCAAACCAAAACAATCTATCCAAACCAATCAAAATTATTCTCAATCAACTCAAATCAATTTCAAACAAAAAACAAGTACTCTAAACGTAAAAAATGTAATCCAAACAATTCTCACTAATCCATACCAATCCACACATATCCAAACCAATCAAGCAAAACGTTAACAAAAAATAAGCTACATCTACCTTAAAACAAATGAAAGACGTGAAACCGGCATTGGGAGCTCCAAAATCGCCGGAGAGATGGAGGAGAAGAGGGGATGGACGACTATGGGAAGAAGTGGTGGAAGAGGGGGGCTTGACGGCCCCTTTCTGCCTTACGTAAAAATGACATCTCGGATGTCGTTTTTACCTCTAATAAAGATCACCCCTGATGTCGTTTTCATTAAGGATACACACGGCATCAGTGATGTCATTTTTAATTAATGAAAACGACATCACATGTGTCGTTTTTAAGAAGCATATTTTGTATTTTCAGGTTCATATTCTTCCAATTTTTACTTTTACAACATTATTTCAAAAAAAATTCCTATATATAATTCTATAACATCTTCTTACAATTTCTTAACAAATTTTCATTCCACCATTGACAAAACAATCTTGTAATGCCCAACTAACATGGGCGTGCCCTAAGGCATATAAGAACATGTGCATCAGTTCTTGCACACTAATCTCACAGTTAGGTTTATAGATGTCCACTTTCATAATATGACAGTTTAAGAAAAACCTCCTTATACATTCTACAAGCATTAACATACTCGTCAATGTTCATTTATCATGTGTCTAGTTTTAACGTTTCCACAGTATGTACCCAGTTCTTAAAAAAGGAGTTCTTAATGTATTCGTCTACACATGCCAACATAGTTAATACTAGTATTTCGTCCTCTTTGTGGTCCTGTAGCAGACGTCTTACCCTGTCTAAGTCCATCTTCTGGGGAAATATACATTAATGTTGTGTAAATAACAAATATTATTTAATGAAAGCTTGTTGGTAACAAGCATTACAGTAGCACATGTAATTTCTATCCATGCCAAGTTCGGCGAAATCGGACTACTCTTGCTTGTAGTTAAAGTGGTTGTTGTTAAGGAGATCTAATAATTAAGTCATTACATGTAAGAAATTGAAATGTATTATGACATCAGTAGACATACTTTACATCCACCGAAATTTGTAAATGGAAAGTCAATCGAAAATTGGTTGATTCGAAAATCCAAACGTTAATACGTTTACGATAGTTAATTTAAATTACATGTATTCAAATGTGCACGTTGAAAATGGGATTTGTAGTACTGGATTGAAACCGTAAACATACTTTACATCCACCCAATTTCTAAATGGAAACTCAATCAAAAATTGGTTGATTCAAAAAGCCAAACATTAATATGTTTACAAAAGTTAATTTGAATTACATGTATTCGAATGTGCAAGTTGAAAATGGGTTTGGTAGTAGTGGATGGTACCAGTAAACATACTTTACATGCACCTAGATTTCTAAATGGTTTCGAAAATCGAAACATTACCAAGTTTAGGAAAGTTAATCAAAATTACATGTCTTCGAATATGCATCTTGAAAATGAGTTTGCTAGTACAGGATAGAACCAGTAAACATACCTTGCATCCACCCACATTTGTAAATGGAAACTCAACAAAAAAATGTATCTAAACATGAAGACAAAATCCCGTGACAAATAATTGAATCATCATTCAAATCAATTTAGGGAGAAATAAGGTGTGCATAGTAGAAATTAGTTCGTTTTACCAATTTCAGGAAAACGATGACGTGGACGACCGGAGTGGTTCGAATGGAGATGGAATAAGGGAACTGTCGCGCAACCCCTAAAATCTATTCTCTCTGGCCGTCAATTTATAGGAGAGAGTGAAGGAGGGGGTGAGGTTTTGGGTTGGAATTGAAGATAGGATTGCGATTATTCGGCATAGTAGGGAGTGCAATTTCGTGTAACGGACGGGACAAATAGGTAATTTGGTTGATGCCAAATGGTGCGAATTGGTTAAGTAGTTGGGGCACTTTCGAAACGGAACCCATGTGCATAAGTAAGAAACCTCAAAAAACAAGTCGGAATTGATTTTTTTTTCATATTGAAAATCCGGAAAGAAACGCAATTTCAATTTGGAATTACTATTCGTCGTCCAAAATTACTTAAATCATAAATTTAATTAATATTTTACCTTTCACAATTAATTTAATATTCATTTCGTCTCGTCTCTTAAAGTAAAGATTATGTCTACATTTTCATCAATTTATCAGTACCAACACCACGAAAATATCTCGCGAAACGTCTGGATCCGGTGAAGTAAGCTGATTGATCGTTTTATATTTCTACCGCAAGTGCACGGCCGCGTTGAAGCGGTGGCAAATACGGGTCGTCCACTGGGAGGTGTGTCGACACTTGGTTCGTGCGAAGGCAAGGGGTAAAGAAAGGAGAAAAGGATTGGTTACACTAAACTACACTACAATGCTAAACTAGAATGCAAAAGGAAATGAAGATAAGCAATAAAACTAAACCCCAAAGGGGGTAGAGAAATAATATGAACATAAAGAAGTGTGTGTGTGTGTTCATTAAGCTCCTCACAACATGTAGTGCATGAAATCATAAAACTACATCCAACTTTGCCTCTACATGAATTAAGATAAGACTACATCATTAAAACATACAAGACAATAATTGGAATGAAGCTACATGAACTCAAGTATAAAGACTATACCCTACTATGCCTCTACATGAATTAAGATTTCATTACATCATTAAAACATACAAGACATTAGCTAAGGTAAAGGCAACAAGAGCACATACATTACAAATTGTGTTTCCAATATTAACTTCATCCATATCCTAACCTTATCATTCCCCATAAAATAGGTCCACTAATCAAAGCATAAGCTAAGCTTCATTCAAGAGCATTAGCATATCAAAGATAAGAGTGGAGACCCATTAGATGGTTATGGAAATCATATAAAGCTCAATGGATAAAAATAACACACACTTAATACACTACATAATTATATCACATATTTCTCCACCCCCCAAATGGGGATGGAACTACTCACTACTCATTACACTACTGATTAGACTAAGTAAAGAAAACATTTAACTAAGATACTAAAATTACTAAACAAGAAATTAAACAAATTAAAGCAACCCACACAAAACAAACAACATAACAAAACAAGATTAAAAGAAACAAATAAACTTTTATTAACAATGACTCACATTGAAGGTAGCATCCTTCTCCACCTTGAGTTATTGCTTCAAGGCTCACTCCTTAGTAGAGAGAATGCCACCAAACAATCGGTAATTACAATGGAAGGTGAAAAGTTCTATTTATAAGCATGGAAAAAGCTAATCGGGGACAATCCCCCGATGTGGGACTAAACCAACACCAAAAATAGCCTAAACGAACATTAATACAAGTCCAGGAGAAATTTCGACGGATCCTGAGCAATATGGACCGCCAATTAGCGGTCCAAGACCGCTAATTGGCGGTCCAAAATTGTCGGATCGTGTTGGAATTTGTTGTGGGCTTTGCTTTCTGGTATGGTTGGTCTTTGATGCGGTTACTCGACTTGTTGGAGCTCCGACCCGAATAGAATTGGTAAAATACTCCCCATGATGGTGTGGAGTATTCTGTTTTGCTCTTAGGTCCTTCTGTCTTACATTCAGGTCCTTCTCCCTTGCATCTTGGTCCCTAGATCTCACCATTCAGTCCTTTTTCCCAGCTTTTGGGTCCTTTCATGGCTCTTCTCTTCAAACCTCTTTATTCCTGAAAACTAAACATAAAACTCGTCACGTAGCATTGCTTAGGTGTAAGATAATGGATATAAGATACAAATATGAGCATGAAATGATGTCAATCAAATACCCCCACACCTAAGTTTTTGCTAGTCTCGAGCAAAACAAAGAAAGAGAAAAACAAACGAGAAACAAGAAATCCTAACTCACTTTCGTAGGAAGCACGGTTGCACTTAGCACGTGCAACAAGCCGTTAAACCTCTTTGTTGCCAAGGAGGAGGAGTGTTGTCTCCTGAGGGTTTTCAGCGGATATACCCACAAAATCCGAACAAGATGCATTATTCAATCTAGACCTCGACTCGTTGGAAATATTTTGTCGATCAATAGACGCGGTAATGCTACGGGCCGACTCTATATAGGTAATCAGTCCACACCTAGCCTAATAAACCATTCGTGCAAGTTAAATAAGGAATTAAGTGAAAGACATGGACAACCTCAAGATCCTCAAGTGATACAAAGTGTAAGGTCCATTAAGGTTCTTATTTGCATTAACATTTTTTTTTCTTTTTGTTTCTTTTCACACATTTTTTTTCTTTTTTTTTTATTAGTTGGAGCTTCATTCTCCCAGGGTCAGGTTTCGTGCATCATTGCCCATGAGGACTTACACTATCACGTACACCTTTCCCCAAATCTCCACATAGGGCAATCCCTACCACCCGTGTAACGGGAGTTCGGTCGGCGCATCCCAAGTCAGATGACTCGAAAGCACCAGGCACAAAGTCCCTTCAGACCTACTTTCCCGAGTGATAGGAGCCGTGCGAGAAGAGAGAACATCTACTCACTTATTTCTTATCTACACATGAACCAAAACCCCTACACTAATGTCTCACAACAAGATTAAGAGGGTCCTTGACTACAACAAACTTCCTTAAGTTAACAGACACGAATTATTGACTCACTAGGTTCAGGGTGGACTTCTTTGAATGTTTGAGCACTGAAACCCTATGATTACTCACCCCAAAGGAAAACTGGGGTGCATCCTAACGACTCAATAAATCCTAAAGCCACTGTCTAGATATCCTAATGCATCAAGTTCAAGACAATTTTGGGAGCTTTCTTTTTACTTTGCCTCTCAGCGGTTTTGCACATGCTAAACATACGCAAAAACCCATAAAACATTTTCTTTCGAAAACACATGAAGATTTTGAAAGAAATGTGAAAATTTTGAAGCACTAGGCAAGCAAAAGAAGACAAGTCACCCAAGGATCATGGCAAGCAGATATATCGATATTAAATGCAGCACACTATCATGACCCTAACAATGCAAACAAAAGAAAACAAAATCAAAGGAAAAAGACTAGACTATGTACACACGTAAAACACCCCCCACACCTACTTCATGCATTGTCCTCAATGAATGCAAGCAAGATACTACATGGATTGATGCATAAAAAGGAGAGATCTCACCAACATGAAGTACAAAGGGAAGTGCAAGGTCATGTTGATGGACATAACCCGAATTCCCTCAAAACCTGTGAGATGCTAAAGAAGGGATACAAATACGTGAAAGAAATGGAGCCCAAATACACAATGGTTGGGGCTCACAACAATCAATGCTCACTGAAGGAGTCTTTTATTGTACTTCTTTTTTTTCTTCTTCTTTTTTTTCTTTTTTTTTTTCATATAACTATGTACAAACATAAGTTCCCATCTTCATTTGTCAAAAGACATCAAATGGGAACCTCAAGAGTGGGTCAATGCACTTGGAAAGGGAACATGACACCACGCGGGGCCAGAATACGCATGCGTGGGCCCCCTTCACAAAGAGCACCAGATGAAATGAGAGGTTCATGAATTGGACGCAAAGGCGTCTCATTCAAAGGATCAAACTGAAAGAGCTTGAACCTCTCGAGAGTTTGGGGAATAAGGGGCAACGGAAGAAAAATATCTCCCGTTGCGGAACTCAAGTTATGATCATCAATCCAAACTCTCCAACCAACAGGCTGGTGGGTCGGAACGAGGTCAAGCACCTCGTTATGCATGTCCAACTCACCAGGAGAACAGGAAGTGGGTCTCATACCGAAAGTATCCTCCAAGGAACTCCTAATACCCTCATGAGCAATGTAGTTGTTTGATGTTCCATCATTTCCAAGATGACCAGGAACAATAGTGAGAGGCAAACTCTCATCAGGTTGTTTGAAATTGAGGGTACTAGGGAGCTCTTGCTCCACCAGAGGTGAGTCCTTAAGAGGCACAACATGAAGATCATGTGGCTCAAGGGCCACGGGACAAAAAGATAAGGCACAATCATGTGCCGACTCATAATGAAACTGGTCCAAGTTATTCTCAATTTGAATCGAATCCTCCACTAAGTGATCGTGAATTGAAACCCCAAGTCCCTTAGACTGACTAGGAGTTTGACTTTGAAAGATTGTGCTTTGAATTTGTGGATGTGGTGGTGGTTCGATATCAAAAGATGAATCCTCATGTTGACAAGAAAAGTTACCCTCCTCACGTTCATGGAATTGCTGTGTCATCTGGCTCACTTGCATTTCCATGGTTTGCAAGGAATTCAAGTTGGACTTCAATAAATTTTGTGTGGTTTCCATGAATGTTTGGAGAGTTTGTTTCAAGGAATCAGGTATGCGGTCAACGATGGGGTCCAAGTCAGAGCTTGGGAAATTTTGGGGTTGGGTGTTGATGGGCTGAGAATGAGTCCAATGATTTGGAGTGGGGTGCTGGTAGAATTCTGGGTATTCGGGAGGAGGATACTGGGGTGAATATGAAGTATAAGAATTTGAATAAGAATTGTTTCCTCATGAATCCATCACTCTCGGGATGTACGCGGATGCGTAATGGTCATATTGAGCATTTTGGGAAAATGTATGCTCATACTCAGGCTCTGGGGGAACATAAGGACATTCCCCGATATTATGACCAGTCAACCCACAACAATCGCACGGTATGGCTACTGGAGCCACTGGTGCACTCCTGTCGTCTACCGCATGCATGAAAGAGGCCAAAGTTTGTTGCCCAGAGTATGATCCAACATAACTAGATGGAGATCTAGCCGTCGGTGCCTCTCTCATATCACCCCTATATGAAGATTGCTCAGTCACATAATGAAGATCATCCCAACCGTACGGGGTATTCGTCTGAGCCACCCCAGGTTGCATGGGTTCGGAATACCAGGGAGAATCATCCTGGTCCCAACAATGATATGAATGGTCGCCCATGTAACCATCCATCTCAACAAACAACTCTCGAGTCGACCACTCTCACCACCACGAGACTAAGCTCGCAAAAAGTGCTCGACTCGACCCTAAAACGCTACCAGAGAGTGTAAAGGGGAGGAGACTATAACGTAGAAGAAGGTGAGAAGAAGATGACTCAGAGGAGAAGGGAAGAATCCCTAAAGCTAGCGTGGGTAACGGGATCAGGAAGAAGCCTAACTAGCAAGCACGACTCAAACAATGTAAGGCAATGTGTCCTTAAGCTAGACGACGCCTAACTTCGAGGTCACTAGCCTTGACACGCCTCACCTCCCTACAACGAGGACCACAATGCCCAGCAAGTGATACCAGATCCGGAGATCCAGTACCTCCTACTATCGACAAGGTAGGCAACGCCGATCAGGTCATGACGGTCAAGACTAGATTACTCTCCTAGTGCGTCCGAATTCCTTAGGGCCAATGTCTACTTGCTTTTAGTTAAGGCTTTATTACGAGTGATTTTTGGGGCCAAGGAAAGGGTGATGAAATCCCCCACCTTATCTTTTATGGGACATCCCCTCCTTAGTAGCGTTTTGAGCTTAAATCTAGCAATCAATCACTCCAATCAAACGCTCAACTCACTCTTGTCCCGATGCACCTTACTAACTAATGCATGATCGAAACATGCATGAATGAGAGATCGGGGTGCACGTACCTCACGCCAGCAATCAACAAAATGTAAGGAAAAGAAAAGACAAATGCATGCAAGGTCTACAAATGATGCATGACCTAGATGGCAAGAAGTCTAGTCTTTTGCCTTGAGTTTTATGGTCCAAGTTGATTAAAGGGGATTGAAATTAAATCTGGGAGCAAAGTAGAAGTCACAGCATGCAAAATTGTGCTCCCAGATAACTAAAATGAACAATATAACAACTGGAACAAATTTGAGAACAATTGAGGCTCACCAGGCCGCCAATTGGCGGTCCCAGACCGCTGATTGGCGGTCTTTTTGTAGCTTCTGGTCCTCAAACTTCTCCAGTAGCCTCCCCTTGATCCTTAGGTTCCCTGAAACTAAACAACACTGGAAACAAAAAATTAAAAACCCCTCGAATCGCCCAAACCAACGTCTGGACAGAGCACCTCCCCGGCAACGGCGCCAAAAACTTGATTGATCGTTTTATATTTCTACCGCAAGTGCACGGCCGCGTTGAAGCGGTGGCAAATACGGGTCGTCCACTGGGAGGTGTGTCGACACTTGGTTCGTGCGAAGGCAAGGGGTAAAGAAAGGAGAAAAGGATTGGTTACACTAAACTACACTACAATGCTAAACTAGAATGCAAAAGGAAATGAAGATAAGCAATAAAACTAAACCCCAAAGGGGGTAGAGAAATAATGTGAACATAAAGAAGTGTGTGTGTGTTCATTAAGCTCCTCACAACATGTAGTGCATGAAATCATAAAACTACATCCAACTTTGCCTCTACATGAATTAAGATAAGACTACATCATTAAAACATACAAGACAATAATTGGAATGAAGCTACATGAACTCAAGTATAAAGACTATACCCTACTATGCCTCTACATGAATTAAGATTTCACTACATCATTAAAACATACAAGACATTAGCTAAGGTAAAGGCAACAAGAGCACATACATTACAAATTGTGTTTCCAATATTAACTTCATCCATATCCTAACCTTATCATTCCCCATAAAATAGGTCCACTAATCAAAGCATAAGCTAAGCTTCATTCAAGAGCATTAGCATATCAAAGATAAGAGTGGAGACCCATTAGATGGTTATGGAAATCATATAAAGCTCAATGGATAAAAATAACACACACTTAATACACTACATAATTATATCACATATTTCTCCACCCCCCAAATGGGGATGGAACTACTCACTACTCATTACACTACTGATTAGACTAAGTAAAGAAAACATTTAACTAAGATACTAAAATTACTAAACAAGAAATTAAACAAAGTAAAGCAACCCACACAAAACAAACAACATAACAAAACAAGATTAAAAGAAACAAATAAACTTTTATTAACAATGACTCACATTGAAGGTATCATCCTTCTCCACCTTGAGTTATTGCTTCAAGGCTCACTCCTTAGTAGAGAGAATGCCACCAAACAATCGGTAATTACAATGGAAGGTGAAAAGTTCTATTTATAAGCATGGAAAAAGCTAATCGGGGACAATCCCCCGATGTGGGACTAAACCAACACCAAAAATAGCCTAAACGAACATTAATACAAGTCCAGGAGAAATTTCGACGGATCCTGAGCAATATGGACCGCCAATTAGCGGTCCAAGACCGCTAATTGGCGGTCCAAAATTGTCGGATCGTGTTGGAATTTGTTGTGGGCTTTGCTTTCTGGTATGGTTGGTCTTTGATGCGGTTACTCGACTTGTTGGAGCTCCGACCCGAATAGAATTGGTAAAATACTCCCCATGATGGTGTGGAGTATTCTGTTTTGCTCTTAGGTCCTTCTGTCTTACATTCAGGTCCTTCTCCCTTGCATCTTGGTCCCTAGATCTCACCATTCAGTCCTTTTTCCCAGCTTTTGGGTCCTTTCATGGCTCTTCTCTTCAAACCTCTTTATTCCTGAAAACTAAACATAAAACTCGTCACGTAGCATTGCTTAGGTGTAAGATAATGGATATAAGATACAAATATGAGCATGAAATGATGTCAATCATAAGCCCAACAAAAAAATCATGCCGGATGTAAGCCACCACCCCTAAGGATGAGGCGTCTAACCAAACACCGCATCCATGGGGGAGGCGGCTTACACAGACGCCGACCCCACTGTCGAGGCGCCTTGGTAGGGCGCCTCTCCCATGGGATTGGCGTCTGGCAAGGACACCCCCAAGCCAGACGCCTTTTTTTCTTTATGTTGCGTTATTTTAAATTAATTCACGTTCCGTTGCAAGATTTCGATGGTGATGGAGTAGATTATAATGAGTTTTTTGATAGTCAGCAGATATTTGAAACAATTGATCACGCGAGTAGATGAGCGAAAAAAGTTGTCATCGGAGCTGAGTTTTTTTGGTAATATCATCATATAAATCACATGCAGATAATCAGATGGATTGTTATCTAAGATGTGATCGCAGAAATGAAATGAGTTCTCGGAATATGGATGTTGCAATACAAAAGAACAAGAAAAGAAGGGGTCGCAGTTGTCATTTTTTGATAAAGGTTGTCGAGCGACGAGACCGTGATGGATGTGTCGTAATTTCTAATAGTACTCATGGTCAGCACAACCATAGACTTGCAGTTTATCCAGAGGGTCACCGACAGATCAGCGGTCTTAGTATTGGGGCCAAGAAAATTGTTTGTGATATGACTGAGGCACAAGCGAAACCACGTAACATCCTGTTGACGGTCAGAAAAAATTCCCAAAGGATAATCCCAGTTGAAGACACGTTTTTATAGAGAGTACATGAGGATGACGAACTCTGAAGACAGGAATCCCGCTCAGTAGTTTCTGCACCAGGCAGTACAGTATAAGTACTTACATTACATTATGGCGGATGAAGAAACTAATGTCGTCACTCACACATTATTGACACATCCGACGTCAGTTCAGTTGTTGCGCACATACCCTTTCGTAATCTGCATGCATTCGACGAACAAAACGAACAAGTACAAGATGCTTTTATTCGAGATGGTTGGGGTGACACTGATGAGAATTAAATTTATACCGCAAGTGCACGGCGTCTATGAAGACGTGGCAAGTACGGGTCGAACACAAGGAGGGAGAGATTTCGTAGTTGATGTTATTTTCGATTAAGAGGAAGAAGGAGAGAAGAATCAATTGAGTTTTTAGGTTTTTGGATTAAGTAGCTAAACATGCACAAATAAAACTGAAACAAGAAATAAGAGAGAAATCCGTTGGATGGAAGTTTAGATTTAGGTTTAGATCAGAGAATTACTGAAACTTATTGTAAATCATGTTAGTTATGAAGCATTACAAGATAAATGACTTAACATAAACTCAAGTAATCAAAATATACTAATCATGAACTTAAAATAATAACATGCAATTCATCTTCTCTAACCCTCAATACGTCACCTCCACCCTTTGGAAAGAGTTAGAAACTCATAGAGGGAGGAAGAAGAAGGGATCCTAGAGACATTAAAAGAAAAGAGAAACAAAATAAAACAGAAATTTATTACTAATGATCCAAGACCAAAGGTTCCAAGATGTGTTACATTCGTGCTACGAGGCTATTTATAGCCGATACAAGGGATACCAGTATATGAAAGGAAATTACACGTGGCGACACAGGACTGGACAAATTTTGGGGACGCGGATCGACAGGGGTGCGGCGGAAACGCCGCAGATTGTAGGTGTTGTGCGGCGGAAACGCCGCACAATCTGGTCTGATCGGGTCCGGATTTTGGCTGTGCGTTTATGGTATGATTTGATCCTCCTTTGCGCGTCTGGATTGATTCTTTCCATTGTCTTGAGCTCCGGATTAATTCCTTCCATTGTTGGGATTTTATTTTTGACTTTTCTTTTAACTTCTCCAACACAATAACTTGGCCATTTTATTTGTAGTCAGGTCCTTGACCTTTTGCATTTAAGCCCCTGACCTTTTTGTGATTAGCTCCTTGAATGCTTTTGTGCTTGGATGCATTTCCATTTGAAACCCGATACACTTGAACTTGGTTTTTATGATAGAAATGAATCTTTTGCACGCATTTATGCTCGGGATGTGGGTAATTTGCATTCAGGTCCCTGTATTCTGTATACAATGCTAAACACATACCTTAGTAGCATTTATTGAATTAAAAGCAATCTAAATGAAAGACATATGATGCAATGTATGCAATGCATCAGACACCAACAAACATGAACTTTCTTGTCGACTATGCGATTATGAAGGATGAGACCGAGTGTAGTTACCGATGAGTGTTGGAAAAGTTGCGAGATCTGTTATTGGATACTGTCAGCCCGTCTACAATAATAACAGACCAGGAGTTAGGGCTTATGCGACCAGTGAGAGATATTTTTCCTGAGTCTGCTTATTTATTTTAAATTTGGCATATCAACAAAGACGTATACAACTACGCATACCACGCATTCGGAAAAAATAAGCAGTTTGCAGAGAATTTGAAGTGTGGAAAGTGGAGGAAAGTCATGTTTTCTACTTCAGAAACTGAGTATGATAGAGTTGTCCGTAATCTGAAAGATTCTTTTCATTCTTGGTCAGCTTTCACGGAGTATCTGGAAGACACGTGGTTAGTGCAAAAAGGAAAGTTTGTGTGTAATTGGACAAACAAAGTCCTTCATTTCGGCAACACTACGAACTCTAAGGTCGAAAGTGCTCATTCGTCTCTAAAAGAATGGATCACTACATCGACTACAGCTCTGAACACTCTTTCCGACTGCGTGAACGCGACTATTGAAATGCAGCTGACGAATATTCTAAACTTTCTTGAAGAGTCGAGACGTTGAAATTTGACTAACTACATAAATGCTTTGTATGAGCATATAAATGGTCGAAATTTGCATCACTGCTTGTCGCTATTGAGTGAGGAGTTGAAGAGAATGCAGGGCTTAAGCAATCAAGTTGAATATCGTGTGGGTGTGCTTTTCTGACATCACATGGGATTCCTTGTGCATGTACCATGCACGGTTGTATTGAGTCAGGCGAATGAATTTATTTAGAGCAGATTCATCTATTCTGGAAAACACTTGTCATTGGAGAAGGAGTCCATATGCCAGAGTTTGTGGGTCAATCATCACAAAACGTCGAGCATTTTTGGAGCCTCGTTGATGAGATTTCAGGGAGCGACCCTGCAGTAATTTGTAGTGCCTCTTGTATGTTATACGTGCAGTTACAGATCAGTCAAACTATCTAGAGCCCGCAGAAAATACTAAGGTACAAGGTCAACTAAGGGGAAAGTCGACACGTGGGGACCCGAGTGCCTTTGAGTATGCTGAACGAAGTTGTGGTCAATCTTCTAGTACTCGGAGCAGGGGTCGTGGTCGATCTTCTAGTTCGTCTCGAACGTCCGTAAAAATGCGTACATAATTTGGTATGACGACATGTTTTCTTCAGTAAACATGTTCTTCCAGTTATTATATATAACTTTGTTATTTTTTCATCTTGTAGTGTCCGGACGGATTGACGTCGATGACTTCCCATATGTTGATAGATTGTCAGGAATCATCTTACCATTTCTGGAGAGGTGGAATGATGTACGTGCTGATAGCAACTGTGGATTTTGATGTGTTGTCGATGTTTTCCATGGTGGTCAAGACAATTGGTTTTACGCCCGTCGTGCGATTTCTAATGAGATATGGGCGCATCCATTTATGAGCACGTCTATTACGATGGTGTGGTACAGGCTCGTGAGCGAATTGATTGGGGTGGAGGGCCTTGTGACGAGGATCACTATATGGAGGCTTGTGCGACTTGTTCCCGATTGCCAAATTTTACAAGTGTGCAGTTATGTATTTCTCAGTGGGAACAAATGGTTCGTTGTACCCGTGTATTACAGTGCTACCTTGGGAGAGTCCGTTTACCATGACGAAGCCATGCAGAGAGTTGATCATTGCTCATTTAGGGAGCTATAGACATTTCATTTGCATAGAATTAGCTGAGGGATTCCCAGTACCTCTTTTAGCGACCCTGTGGTTTCAAATGCGAGATAAGAGTGTTGCTGGATGGGAGGTAGAGTACGAAAGTAGGAGAGCGTATTGGGACCGGTTACGTAGTACATTTTGATTGTAATTTGTAATGTATTTGTTAAATTACTGTATTTGTAATGTATAATCTGTTCGCGATTATATCGTGTTGTTTTTTATTATCAGATTTTAAATTTAAATTACATTACATATACCAAACAGGGACAAGATATGCTCGTGAGAAATAAATAATAAATGTACAACAGATAAACAAATAGGGAGATGATATGCTCGTTAGAAATAAATAATAAGAGTACAACAAATAAGCAAATACCAATACATGTAGTAATAGTTCAACATATAATAAAATAAATAATGTACAAGCCAACTAATACTCATCATCCGAATCATGGTCAGAAATGCCCAACCGACTGTTCCAGGAGTGTATGAAGTGATCCCAATCTACACATTCAGCTCTCGTCTCGTCGTCCGGCACCAGGTCACTCTTCTCCAAGAACGGTTGTGAAGTCGTATCGCCCTACTCATCCACTGTATATAGCAAAAAAATAGTGTACATTAACAATAAAAACAAAATATACATTACAAATTAAAAATAATTTAGAAAAACTTATCGCATCGCCACATGTTCTATACAGTGCTCTCTCAAGTCTCGGGGCGGTACCGCGCACGAGAACTAGATGTCAGCACCTACCGAACCAATTCAAATAATCTACATGACATGTGGATGGGTCGCGACTACGTGTGAGATCGCCAAGGTGAAGTTGGTCTCCTCTAGGAAATGTTCTCCAAAATGTTTCACCAGCGAAGTGTTGTACCTAACGTCGTACGTCGTCGCACTCGCAGACCGCACTGCATGCTTTGGCGTTGGGATCTCAACCAGGATAACCTGAACGTATCCTAACTGACGCAAGACACGATCACAAAAATAAGGCTTGATGATATCCCGATAACGAATAAGACTCATCAATAAAGTCCTCGGCACAGCCGCAGCAGGCACAGGACCATAAGACAACCACTCCAACTAAACGTTTACACGTTAATAATAATAAAAATAAAATTTAAATAAACATAAATGACATAAATTTTTATAACTGCGATGCAGTCATCTGATCTAACCATCTACGAATGGAATGGAGTCGCCCTTCACTCCTATCCTCGGTCCGGACAACCCACATACGCGAACGAGAATGACCCGGATAAATGATTTTCCGCTCCTGATGCAGGCGGAAAGTACTCATATATCCAAGGATGCAAGAGCGTAAGACAACCCGCAATACCAGAATAATCAACACGGTTTGCTATCCCAAACTGATAATACAAGTATGTCAACGTCGCCGACCCCCATGAGTACTAACCAACGGTATGTGGGTCACTAGCCTCCAATAAGTCGTGTGGTCTGACTCTGTAACCGCTCTTGTTGACAAACAAGATGCATCCGAGCAGTAAGAACATGTAGGCACTAACCTGCGTATCGTTAGTCCACGGTGGCCGTTCCCGTATGCAAAAGTCGTTAACAACGTCAATGCTAACACCACCGTCACTCCAAAATGGGCTATCCCTCCCAAGACCATTGACGCTCACCCCGAACAACTCTGATACATAACTCTTCAGCTCAGGCGTCGATGCCTGAGCACTGACCATACGACCCTCAATAGGAATGCGCAGAATCTGGAAGACGTCATGCAACATGATCATCATCTCTCCGAAAGGCAAGTGGAAAGTGTTGGTGTCAGGCTGTCACCACTCCAAGGCAGGGGAACGTGATGTAAAGCAAGTGACTCAATCAGCTATCAGTAATGGCCTTTGTGATATCATCGCTCAAAACTGAACGCCACCCCTGCAATGCAGTACAAAATTTGTGCCGATTATGACACTTTAGAACCTTCCGATCCTCGCCCTTCCAAATGCGTCTGACGATGTGTCCTCCGAAACTCAGAATGATACTGTCATCTAAAGGACCACCGAGCATCACACCAGTCACGATCCAAGAATAGTCCTCAACCCTATTCTTCTTCTGAGCTTGGGCATCTGCAGTGCACGAATTTGAATCACCGGTCACAAACCTACAATCTCTACCCTTCCGAATAATCAACTCAGCAGAAGAAGAACTACCATGTCGCCCCCATCATCTACCATATTGTTGTCTCGCCTCCTCCTGCCGCTCCAACCCATACTAACCCCATCGTCACTCTCCACCTCATCCGAATCATCCTCGTTGTCGAAAGAATCCTCACGTGTCTGACGACGACGTAAATTATCTCTCTCCCTCCTAACCGAAGCAGATATACCCCGTCTACGTGGATGACGATGTGCTGAATCCTCTTCGTAAGCATGTACAACGCGTAGAGGTATGAATTTTCCTCTACATCCACGGTAACCCGATGACCTATATTAAATTTTAGAAATAAAATATTGTTAAATGGATTTAAGCATCTAAATTAACAAATTTATTAATTCATTTTAACTAATTATCAATTAATACTAATTATTACTTATAAATAAATATGGGAGGAGAATGTGTGGGAGACGCCTCCATCATCACCCTCCCAAAAAAAACTTAAAATAAATAAGATATTTTACCATATTCGAGTACACTGGGGAGTCCGCTGACTCCTTTCGTGACCTCCGAGTCATTTTTCTTGATGATTATGAGAGGAAGATGAATAGAGAGTGGTGGTAGGAGAGTGAAATAAATAAATATATAAGTAGAAATGAGAGAATGACAAAATAGTAACTCGTACGAACGATTTAAGTATTTTTTTGACGATAAATAGTAATTCAATTTCAATTAGTCGATAATCCGGATTGAAAGTAAATTTTTAATAAAAGTTCGTTCCTCGTGCATCTATTGTTGAATACAGACATCCAGGGCCTTCATGATTGACGAGCTTAAGTGTCTTAACTATCCATGCCTAGTTGAAATATTTACAATATGAACCACTCGATAAACAATTGATTTTACTCCTCTTTCTTCTTCACGTCTCCTTCTTTTCCATCTACATTCTTCTCTCTTCTCTTTATTTAATGTTTTCTCCATCAACCTTTCTTATTTCTTTGCAAATATTTTTGCCAACTTCAATGTACGAATTCTATAGAGATCTAAAACATTCTATATTTCTTAATTAAGTCCGGACATGTAACTTACAATGCTTGAATTCAAATCTTAATCTAGGTTAATAATCAAAAGATTAGATATTTACGAAAACCCTTGTTGGTATTTATGAGAATTGTAAGAACTATCTTACACCTAAGCATTTAAATTTACAAAGTAGATGATTATGGCTTTGGTATGGAATAAATCCATGCCAGAAAATGAATTTTTTGAAAGAGGAACTTTCGAAATCATAAATTTAATAAGAAGATATATTACTGCGACGGTGGAAGAAAACAATCAAGTTAAGTCAATGTTTAATATATTTAGACGTCGTGGTATAATTTACTGATTTTTGACTTCTGACGGATCTAATTAGAAAAATGTTAACTAGAAATAATACACATGTGTGCCAGCTGCTGAGCTGCTAAGCCACTTATATTAATTAGTCCCACATCGGGAGAGAAGGAAATGTAGAGGAAAGGAAATGGTATATAAGAAGAACACTACAAGGTTTGTAATCACTTACCTGGACGGGGTCTATGAGTGATCAATAAGGCTCATGACCTAGGATGGTGGCCTCCATTGCACTTTGGTGGCGCACCCTTCTAACATCTCCCCAAGTGGGAGAGTGTACGTCATTATTTGTTGCTTTGGGGGTACGCGTTCGCGCGGCCCCTGCCCAATACAAGCCTTAAATTTTGTATTCTTTATTTGTCTGAGCTTTAAAATCATGTTCCAGGTTTATGTTTAGGTGTTTCGAAGTCTGATTGTGCTTAATGTTATGTATCTACGGAAGCTAAAAAGGTAAACACTGCAATTCATCAAGCCTAATGAAACTAATTCAGTTCGGCATACAGTGTTACATGAAAGTTGTCATCAAAATGCAAACCTAGAATGACAAAGGTTGGAAGCAAAAGTAATGCTACAGATTTTTGGTAGAATGCTAGAACGCAATTGTGGACCCAACATTTCAAAACATGGAACCAATAATGTTAATATGTGATCTGATCTTCCTGATTGAAGGTGATCACCAAAGAGTACTGATACTCATATTTCCGTGTCTGTTTTAGAACATCTAATTTTAATCCTTTCAGTACCCCCCAACAATCACGATAACTTGCATTAGATGGTTATCAGATGGGGGTGTTAAGATTTGATGATGCATGTTAATGTGTTTGGCATGATATTCTTTTGCCTTTAAGAAATCTTAATGAAGTCTTAGTAAACTCAAAGTTATTAGTCAAAGAAGATTAATATATATTGATATAATTTCCTAAATGAAATGTACATGGAAGGAACTCAAGTATATCATGCAAGTTATCAATTATATGAGTGATGTGGTAATTGATGCGACTAGAATATGATTGGTCAATGGCAGATGGGAGTTCTATCAAATTTGGAGAAGGATTCCACTGATTTTGACATGATTTTTATCTTTTGGCCCTACACTTAATTCTCTAATCTCATGTGATGGTTTTCAATATCAATTATCAATTGCAGGTGTTGAAATGCAGGGTGACCCAAGAGTTGAACTTAAAGTCGTAAACAGACAATAGTGAAATTAATTCAGTGATTCATAAATTATCTGTATGAAATCTTGACATTGAAATTGTTATGTACGTTGGAACTAATTTTCAATTCTTATGCTCTAAAAGGATTAAATACATTTAGGAATTTTATACTTATAATCGATCCCTTGGGATTATTTTATAATGAAGTAATTGTTTTTTGAAACCAAATTGGTTTAAACCATTTACTCCAAATTCGTTTGGATTATCTCCACTGAATACTCAAAATCTTCTTATTTGTACATTGACATTTTTACACCATTTCTTTTTTCGAGTAGCTAATGCCATTAATTAAAGTCATTTGTTATGAACCACAACAAAGACCAGAAGATACAAATCGTTCGTCTTACATTAATGTGTGTGCAAACCAAACATAGGGCCATAGTAGCCCCGAAGAGAAATAAGTCTTAACTTTACAACCCAAGAGATATACTATAGCAATCCAAATTTTGACTGCACACAAGCCAGGTGAGAACTTAAGCGTTTGACGGCTGAGAAGCATGTCCCCAGTTTGCTGACCCAACACCGTCCAGATCAGCTACTGCACCTCCAAACCGAGCTCCATCTGGTAGGGGACAAACCACGTCGTGAGCAGTGGATCGAGTCGCCCTGGTGCCCCTGATAGTTACACGATCGAGCCCCACATCAGTGAAATTCGAAGTCCCAAGTGGCGTGTCTAAAGCCATTGGAATTGCAACAACAGAAGAGTCCCCCCGAAGAATGAAGTTCGTGCCCGTTTAACACCCGATGTTTGTTCCAGGGAGTAGGAGGTCACCTTGCCTCTTTAAGAAACTTGTCAAAAGTTCAAATTCATCAAAACAAATGTTAAGAACCAAATTATAAGATACATTTTTTCACCGTTTCACCAAACAAACTTTCAATGGCAGTTCTATGCCTGGTAACCAATGATTTGTTACACAATCGATCATCTGCTATTTCACACTGAATAAGAACGTAAATAGTTAGAGAGTCATTTTCATTTAGTCCATTTTAATCCAACAAGCCAAAACTTAGTCACAATAAGATATTTTTATCACCTTGAGGTTAAAACCTCTAATTCTATTACCATAATATCTTATTTCATGTTTAACATAGGGTTATAGTGTTCATAATCGGCACTCAAACAGACCGTATCATCATTTTGGCTATAGTATTTCATTTCTTGCTACTTCGATGAATTATCTTTTATGAAATTCTATCGTGTTACATGGGATATAAAAATCGAATTAAATGGATTATCATAGACTTTAATCTAACTAATTCAATTTCTATAAATTATAGATGTTCAAATTTAGATATGTTAGATTAACGATAAAATTATCTTGGATTGAACTAAAAATTAATTAATACTAAAATTAGTCGATAAAAATACATGTGATTCAACTAAGTTATAAAAATATGACTTTAGAGTTGCTAAAACTGAATTACCATAGTCAAGCTCATAGCCACATTATTTTCATTATAGAAAGTAAGTTTCATTGTTTTAGAGCATTTTCAAAAAATAAAAAAAATACTGTAATAGATCCAAGTGGAGGTTAATTTATGAATATTTTTTGAGTTAATAATTAAAACTAACGAAAACTAGGTGCCGGCAAACTACCAACATTTGAAGGTAGAAATAGGGAGGAGGTAAATGCAACGTGTGTCAAAGTGTTGAGTTGTGTTTGGCTATGCAGCGCTCGTGTGAGAAGAACGTGGACTTGAGTAGCATAGAGGCATGTGAGGAATGCAACAAGCCACCCTGGGGCTGCGAACCGGGTGGGACTGGGTAGGTTTCCTGCTAACCGCTACTGTCCCGCCAAACTTGACGGGTTACTGGAGTAGGACATGTTCAATTTTTTTTACCGCTATCTGCCTCACTTTAAGGGTGGATTTGGTGGGTTAATCAAGTTGATTTCCAGAGAATGTTAATTTAGTGCCCATTATATGTATTGACAAATCAAAACACGTAAACACATGCACCACAAATAATCTATCACTTTTCGATAGACTAACAAATAACAACTAACTAGTAATAATTGTAAACTCAATCAAAAGAAATGAAAAAAGAAGAGAATATGTCAAGCTCCCAACAACATATTGTTAATTTTGTTTCCACAACATGTAAAACCACAACAAAATAAAACATGTAAAACCAAAAAATCCGACTAGTTTCACCACAAGTCCACATATAGACACTTTAAACAAAAGCACAAGATAATTAAACAAAATTTATTTTGTTAATCCTAAAATTTTAAACATAATATTTAGGAAAAATTCTAAAATAATGATGATTTTTTTCTGGAAGAATATAAACTTCTAAAAGTTATTTAACAAAATATGAGAGGAAAAATGACACATATGATATCATTTTCATTAACAAAAAACAAAATCACAGATGCTATGTTTTCCTTTTATGTGATTTCATTTTTCAAAAAAGAAAAAATAGTTCATCCAAGATGTCATTTTTGCATATCACAAATTAAGTCATGTGTCACTGTGTCTACGTCACATGATTAATCATACAGTAAAACACTTCCACAAATCACATCCAATTCAATTATACCAATTTTTTTTGCATATCACAACTAATTAAGTCATTATTACCATAAATGGATTCACAAATTATATAAAACGCTTACACAAATTTTTTATGTCCTTATTACATCTTCAACAAATCAATTGCAGGATTAAATTGTTTATAAAGGTAATTTTAAAATATGAAAATAATAGAAACTAACTGTAATTTTCCCATATTTACATAGCCATAAGCCATAATCCCAAAAGTGTGTCGGAAAAATTCAACAGGAACTAATATCTTCTAGTATGACTGTCAAATTTTGCTTGAACTTGTGAGCTCGCTCGAGCATGGCTCAATAAAGTTCGACTCGAACTTGGCTTAAACACACAAAAAACGAGTCAAATCCTAGTTCGGCTCGGTTAACTCGATAGAAACTCGTTTAAACTTATACACCTATATGTTACATATATACATACTATTAACTATAATTAATTAGCTAAAATTACATAGTATAATTTATAATGCATGTCTTGTTTTAATGTTACAAGTTGTATGTTAATGTTATTTGTAATACATAAATATTAAGTTATATAACATGTTAATTAAGACTTAAACAAGCTTTAACAAACTAAACAAACCGAATAGTTGTTGACTAATCTTGTTAACGAGCAAACCGGCTCAGCAACTCGCAAGCTCTAACCGAGCCGAGTTCGAGCAGAACTTCATGCTCGTTTATTAAACGAGTCAAGCACAAGCTGAGCTCGTTTAATAAATGAGCCGAGTTCAAACATGCTAGGATTGACTCGATTACGGCTCTAGCTTGGGGGTATTTCAAGATTTCGGCAAGCTATCTCTTAGCGCGTTAACACGCAAAAAGGTGATCTCTTCGGAGGCATCTTGAGTAACATGACGTCTTAGGAAGATTTTAGAGGGATTTAATTGGCAGGGAGGGATAATGGATGTTATTTGAACGAATTTCGGCCTGATATATACAAGAGCACATATTGGTAATGGTTGATAAAACTTGTCTCTTTATCGATGTTTATAAAATGTAGTGACAAAATTAATTGGAAGCAATACATTGATGTGGTCCAACTGATTGAATACGCTCAAAATGAATAATTGATTACTATATTTGTTTGCAGAATATTGTGCACGAGAGGGTGACAGGAATGTAGTCCTTAAATCTTGATCCGGGGCAAAAATAGTAAAACAAAGAAACATTTGAAGGATTAAAAAACCATTTAAAATGTAATAACATTTATTTTTTTGCATTATTTTGCATCCCACTTTTCATTATTTTGCATCATACACGGGAATAACCTCAAACATCCAACTCGTGTGAAATCATCCAGGTACCTTTCATACGTTATTTTCTCGAACACTTCCGAATGATATTCCAAACACATTTTTAAATTGTGGTTTTAGGAAAATATAAGGTTTGAGAAATTAAATATTTTAAGTTTCAAGATTCACCACCTATATTAACCTTGAAGTATTAGTATTCCTGTCTGTTTCTCGAGATCAACTAAAAGAAACAGTTTTGGACAAGCCTCATTATTCAAGTAATCTCACAAACAATTCTTTCCCATAAATATTAACCAAAATAATAAGTCCGAACTATGATTGCGTCGGTATATTTAAGTTTTTGATTATTAATATAAAAAATAAGGTAACTATAAAATGTCTGGTAGGTTACTGCATGGAATATTCTGCACTTAAGTATAATAACGTTGAGGATTAGGTACCAACTCAATTCCTATTTGTTTATTCTTTAATCTGAACACAATCCGGTGGTGATTAGATTACTCTGGTGTTAGAATCATTAGACATAGTTTTCAACCAAACGAATGAGGTGTATATCAGCCGGAACATATTTCAATATTAGTCCTGGGAGAGAGAGTGAAAGACTCTCACGAAACATGCCAAACTCACGCTCAACCGATGTGGCATCATGTGTTGGAGCTCACCACAGATATGTTTATTCATCTTACATTTCTACGTTTAGGTCAATTTTAAGAGGGTCATTTTTTCAGTGTGTAATTAGTGAACCTCATTTCAATTCAAAGGTGAGTAGCACTAAAATTTTGAACCAACAACCAACCATTGGTTGACGAAACCCTGAGGTGACCAAATTGAAACTTAAACATAGTAATAATGTATCATCTAATTAATGATAGTGGTCAAGTAAGACTCGAATGGATAAATCTTATCTCCTTGCAAGGATAAGTATCAAGTTGAGATATTAAATTTCTGACCCTGGCAAACCAATCTTTCTAAAATAAATAACAAATGACCTTCCCAAACAAGTGCAAGCTTTTGATAGGGGAGAGCAAGATCATTATTGTTGGGTATATTACTCATTTCAAGTACCATTCTTCTGACTGCCACATGTCCATGCCTAAGGATCTGAAACATATCCACATACAGAGAAAGACAGCCTAATCTTTTAGGTACCACTAAGAAAAACTTATCTAATGTTTTGTCTTGTACTGATGGTGTTGGAAAACAAAATAAGCTTCTTCATTTGATCAACACCTGGGTATTGACAAAGTTGGTTCATTAAAATAATAGCTTCCATGTCTTAGTAATATTGTACACTAACTTATTTTTGGCTGCAACTAATGTTTAATTAATGACCAAGCATGAACTTTTCTAATGAGACCATAAATCCAGGGATTGGACAGCACCAGACCCCACCATAGGACCATTTTGATGGTTGACAACTTTGGGATTTTATTTATCTTCTAACATGGGTCGGTAGGTGTGATTTCATTATGGGTTTTTTTTTGCTCTGAAATGGGAGTAGATCTACCGGGAATACTGTACTGTTTGGGTGAAATTTTGTGTTCGAAATCCGTCACTTACTGGTTTCGTATTCGAAATCAAAAGATTTATCTGAGAGAAAAAAATTTACAACCGAATTTGTATTCAGATATAAACATCCGTAAAAAAATGAAACGAATATGGATATTAGTATATCCGATTCGAATAATATCGGTTTCGTATTTTATATGCACATATAAATAAAAATATATACAATATATATGAATTAAATTATTTTATTTATATTATGTTTAATATTTTTTTCATGTAGGGAAAAAATAAAGGACTGAAATTTATTCTTGTTTAGATCAATCAAAAAATATTTTTAAGTCTATTCGGATTTTTTAACGAATTCAGATATCCTAATTCGGAATGGTCGGATGTGAATTTATTCGAATTCGGATTCGACGGATACGAATTCAGATCCCTTTCTCATAAATTCGATCGGATTTGAATTTGAATTCAGATTCGAGAAAAAAAACGGATTCGAATTCGGATAGTGACACATCCGCTTCATATCCGCTCCATTTTCACCCCTACTGATCCTTGGCTCCACGTTAAATGCAACAAAACAACAAATAGTTTAGTCGGTCACCGATTACATGGGACACGTTTGGTTATCGCTTGTGTGATATTGAATTCATGTAAATCTCGTATAATGTTGGGTGTGATTGATATTAAGTAAGTTCATGTATTTTCGTGACTTCTTTTTATTTTGGGATTGGAATTCTAAAAATCACTTTAAATACATATTTTTACGTCATCTTACTTCTCAACGTAAGTTCCAGTTGATATTTCCTAGAGTATCAAACACACCCTCAAAAATTTTTTTTTACTTAGAATTCTCCGACACTCGTCTTCATGGGACAAACGGGATACGACTTCAAACTGGAAGTAGTCCAACATTATTTTTAACGGAATGTTTGACATGTCGTTGTTAGAAGTAGTCCAACACTATTTTTAACGGAATTTAAACGTGTGTTCCACTCATCCAACAAGCTTGACTACGCCCCCGGAGACTCACACGCTCTTCGTTTTCAATTTTTTTCCTGACCGCAGATAAGACTAAAACCTGAAGTGTCACACCAGGAAAGGTTGGGCTGGGATCGATGTCAGGTCCTCAGGGTGGCACTGTGGCACCAAACTTAGGTTCTCAGAAATCTCCAATTATTATTGGAACATAGTAGATGCAGAATATGTTTTCACCATTTTGTGCAGAATATATTTGAACCTATAATGTTGACATACTACTTAGAATTCCGTGAACGGATAAGATGATTGACCGGTGCATTTTCGTCGCGATGGTGGGATTCAATTGCTATACTTTAGACCATCACTGACCATGACCTGGACGACCCGGTCATCAGCTTTCTCTTTTTTCAAAATCAGCTTTCTCTCTCTTCCACATCAGTTTTCTCTTTCCTCAACCCACTTTCTTCTCTTTCCTATACTATTCACATCTTAACCACAACCCAACACAACCCATAACAACTTATCTCTCTCCTCCACATCATTTCGGGGTCCATCTTGATAAAATTTTAAAAAAAATTTAAAAAAATTCTAAAAAATCAAAACAATTATAAAACGTATTTTCAAAAAAATAAAATAAAAAAAACTCAAACCAAAAAATTAAAAAAATCAAAACAAAAATCAAAACAAAAAAAAAATCAAAAAAATATTTTTTTATTTAATGACCGGGTCGACGACCCGGGCGTTTCAACGCCCAGGTCATCGACCCAGTCAGGGGGAGATGACCAGGTCATCCCAGGATGACCCCCCCCCCCCCCGTAAGGAATGCCCTTATGTGATTAACCAAATGAAGAAGCAACATCTGACCCACCACGCTATTTGACTTGCAGATTATTTGTAGGATGTTTAATGTCTGGGGAGGTGTTTATTAATGTGAGTACTCTGTAACAAGCAATTGCATTGTATTATTGTCGTTACCCTCAATTAGCTTTATTAGGATGTTACTAAGCGTAATAAATTACTAACATATAACTAATTGATTCTTTGACCAAAAAATAGTTCAACAATTGGCGATTGATTTTAAAATTTGTTTTAAGTAGAAAAAGAAAATTGTCCGATTTTAGTAATATTTCTTGATTCTTATCTTTCTTTCTTAAATTCCTCTCATTTTCTCTGGAATTTGAACAGGACGTAGAAGAGGACAAGGTCGGAGTCATTTCACATATATAACACTAAGCTACAGAATGTCAATTTCAAAATCTCCCCTAATAAACCATATTAATTTTTTTAACTACAGAGATTACCAGTACGAACTACGAAGGAAGTTGTTTCAGTTTTGAGTTGAAGACTAGTTCTAAAAGTTCTAGTTGAAAAAAGTCCATAGTTTTTCATAGTAGGCACTAAAATCAATATTTACCTGAATATTCGGTAAATACTTATAAGATACTGAAAACAGAGATTTTATAATTACCATTAAGCTTTGCCTGTTTGACTGTTTTTCTTTTACAGTAGAGTGTGAAAGAGGAAAATGTATGTTTTGACAAAACATCCATTTCCATTTCGTATAAAGGTTGTTTAGAAACAATAGATTCTACACTTACCACATTCAGACATCAATGATTCAACAAGATCCATCATTAAATATTAATTATGTGGTTCAGGTGGTTAACTAGATCCGCGGATCGAATTAATGTGGTTGAATCTGTTTATGGTTGAGAATCCAACCCAACGAAGCACGTCAACCAGCAGATGACCTTATTATCTGGGTTCTAGATATAATAAATATGGTGTTAACAAGAAGGTTGCTAAATTTGAGAACGCAAACGACTAAACGTCGTGATGCATTATGATGAATTGAGTATTGTACTCCCTCAAATAGTTGCTTACTTGAGTTGTTTGTGGAAACTACTCTACCAAAAATCAAATTCTCACATGTTAGGGACTTCTTCGTCCGCTAAGCTTCGGGGTTGAGTTTTCTATATTACGCTCTTTGTTCTACCTCGCGCATGCATGTCACATGTGTTACTTTTTATTTTCTAATAAGAATAGTAAACACGTCAATATCGATGGAAAGCTGATAGAACTTCATCAGGTTAAAACACAAGAAAAGGAAATAATCACGGTAAATTATCGTAAAATCCTTCTGTTTTTATTAACTAAATTATCATTTCATGTTATAGCATATATTGCTTTATATTTTGGGTAAATATCTTATTTGCCTTACTAACTATGGTAAACAATCATCATGGTATCTTGGATTAGTAAAACAAAAATGTAATACCTTAAGTTGATGAAAAATGTATTTGAATCTTGCATTGTCAAATTATTGGAAATGTGTAACATCCCGAAACATCGGAAATTGATCAGCATGTGGAAGGTACAATTTCTGTTTAGGGACTTCAACACCGTCGTAGAAGGTACACTTTCTGTTTCAGGCTTAGTAGCGCATGTGTTGTTTGATTGCGGTGCCACTCACTCCTTCATTTCGGAGGAGTTTGCTGGCGAGTTGGGTCAGACCCCTGTGTTGCTGACTGATGTTTTGGAGGTCAGCACGCCCATTGGTGAGGTGGGCACTGTGGGGAGCTTTTTCACCGGCACCACAGTTGCTTCGGGAGACCATGATTTTCTGGCAGATCTGGTCTTATTACCGATGGAGGACTTCGACGTCATACTGGGGATGGACTGACTGTCGCAGTACGACGTGCAAGTCTTTTGCCGCGAGAAGAAGATCCTGATTCCGATGAAGGGCTTGCCAGATGTTTTGATCAGAGGTGCGAGGAGCGGAGGGGGTCGTCTGATTGTGTCTGCAGTTAAGGCACAGAGACTGATACAGCAGGCATGCAGAGCTTGTGGCGGAGTCCACCCGGTCAGCGATGCTTCCTTCGTGTTGGAGTTTGCCGAGGATGCGGTCAGCAGGGACACTATATCCGAGAGTGCCCTCATAGGCAAGGAGGACCCAGCAGGAGATCTGGACCCCCGGATGCAGGAAGAGGCGGAGTCGACAGATCTGTTGCACGACCAGAGCAGGATCGGAGAGCTGGACGGGTCTTCACCATCCAGGCTGAGGAGGCGAGTGGCGCCCACACCGGAATGGGAGGTCGTTATCTGCTTTTGGGCGTTGTTGTTAGTATGGTTTGGTTTTGTGCTGTGCTTTCCATCTTCACGGAGCGAGTGTGGAAAGAGGACTTGGAGCTTAGAGGAGCAGGTTGTCGCGATTTCGAGGACAAAATCCTTTTAAGGAGGGTAGATTGTAATGACCCTAACCTTGCTTAGGATCTAATGGTGATTAGGTGCTAATTGGGGAGGCTTTGCATGGGAATGGAGGAAGAATAGTGAAGGGTTTGCATGGGGAGTTGAGGAGGGAATACGAGAGTGTTGTTGGTGAAGGGTTGGGAGGCGTGGGAAGTGATGGGCTGGAGTGTAGGGGTGGGGCTGAGAGGATGGGAGGCTTGGTTGAGTGATGGATGGTTGGTTTAAAGGAAACCAACGTTTCCTTCTCCTCTTCCTTTTCTTCTTCTTCTTCTTCTTCAAACCTTCTCCTCTCCACTCATTTCTTCCTCTTCCTCGGTGGCTCGTGTGTGGTGGTGTAGGCGCGCGAGGCAAGGGCGTGTTGGGTTTGGTGCAGCGCGAGAAGGAGAGTGTGCTGAGGTTGCAGTCCGGAGGCGTCGTTGGAGCTCCGGTGAAGTTTGTCGTTCTTCAAGAGAGGTATGCCAAGTTCTTGCATTAGAGGCCTTTAGTGATCACCCACGTTGGGGTGATGTTGTGGTTGGTCGCGGGAGGTCGGAGACCTCGCCGGCAACGAGGTTCAGCGTCGAAACCTCGGCTGACGCGAGGTTGAAGACAACTGTCGGTCGACCGGGTCCCTCGGACGGTCGACCGAACGTAGTGTATTTCGTCTGTCTGTGGTGTTTCGGTCGACCGGGTCCTTGTGTTCGGTCGACCGGGACTTAAGTGTACCAGACCTTTAGTGTGGTTTGCGATCGACCGTTATATGACGTAGAAATAATAGGTTGACCCTGTTAGTTTTCGGTCGACCGAGACCCCTGAGTCGGTCGACCGATAGTTTTGAATTTTGATGTTGACCAGACTCCGGATTTTGACCTCGTTCGGTCGACCGGTTTTAGACCTTCAGTAGACCGTTGGGACTTATGTTTTCCGCAAATAATTCGACTGTTGCAGACGCTTCGGTCGACCGATTCCCTTGTGCAAGCGGTCGACCGATTCCCTCGAGGAAACGGTCGACCGAGTTGTCTCTTTCGGTCGACCGTTTTGCACAGGACAAAATTCCTGGTTCCGCTTAAGATGCCAACTCTATCCACGGAAACCCGTGTCCTCGCCTTATGCGTGAGTCGGGAGGTGACGGTGGGCGCGTTACGCATGCCTGCGGACCGCCTTGTGGAAGAGTGTGGGTGTCCGGAAAACGTCACCTCCATTTATGGATCATGACTAATATGATGGATCGATAGGACTCATTGTAGATAGCAGCCTGAGGGATTGCGGATCCCATTGCTTCAGCGGGCACGCAACTATCGTTGGGTGAAGTGACTACCGACCTTAGGGGCTACGGAGGCCGCTGCCCCTCTTTTATAGCGGCGGAGTTGGTGTCTGCACGTGGAGCTTGTTGACCTTGCAGATTTCGGTTCGGATCTGTCGATTGTCTGGCCCTTTGTGTGGCGGATATGTTCGACTGACCTTGATGGCAGTGATTGCACGTGTCGTGCGGCCTGTGTGGCGGCGGTAGGGCCCCTGTGCGACCTGTGTGGCGGCAGGGAGGATCGCGCGTGGCCTGTGTGGTTGCGGCGATGGACTGCCGATGATGAATTCCGGCAGGTAGCTCGACTGGGCACCTATCGAGCGAGGTATCGTGCGGCCTATGTGGTGCCGGTGGTGGACCGACCTGAGCGACGACTCCGTTGATGTGGTGGTGGACCACGATGTTTTCAGATCTGATTCTACCTGCGCGAAAGTGCGAACGCCTCCTCACCGATCCTTGGTTTGTGTAGTCGCGTGTGGGGATATGTTGCGTACTGTCCGTTAGACCGCATGTGCCTACCGTAGGTCTCTACGGGGACCCAATGTTGGACCATGCGGCCTGTGTGGCGACGGTGATGTTTGACCGTGTGGCGTGTGTGGTACCGGTGGTTGTTGTACCGTTAGGCCTATGTGGCGACGACGATGTTGCGAACCGTAGGGCCTGTGTGGCAGCGGTGGCGATTGTAGACCGCGGGGCCTGTGTGGCAGCGGGAACGATTGCAGGACGGATGTCCGGTTTTGCCCTTGTGGGAATGTTTACTGTTTTGTATTCTATGTCATGCTATACTAGTATGTTAGGGCATATAGATGAGCTTGTCATACGGGTTTCCTTATGAAAACTCGGGCATTGTTGTTACATCTTTTTCAGGACCGCGTTAGGTTCCGACGGGTGGTGACTGAGGGAGATTGCACTTTGGGACTGAATCATGTCGTCTACCTACTTTAGGTTGTCGTGATTACATGTACTATGTGTGTTTGTGTTATGATGTAATCACCATTTTGACAAACTCTTATGCAATATGGTGCACCAGATGTATTTGGGTATTTCTTACAGTAATGTCCCCACTCTTGATGGTTTTATCCTTGTGTTCCTCTTGATTTTAAAAGTTTAAATTTTCCGCTGTTCGGGATGTTACCCAGTGGGTTGTCAATAGATTACATGGTTTTTTTGGAAATAATATCCAAAAAATAAAAAAATTGTAGCTTCACAAGACGTGAAAAATATTTGGCAATGTAGAAGTGATACAAATGATATCTGAGATACAATTTTCAAAAAGTAAAAATGGTAACCCAAAATTATTTTCTACTGAAGGTGCGATTTGTTTGCAGGAAAATTTAAGGAAGTGAGAGAATTGTAATTTCTAAGTTGAGTTAGGGTGATTTGTTTGTAGAATGGAAATGAAATTTCTCTAGTCGGAAAAATTCCAAAAATTATATTAGAGAATCCCTCTTACCCCTCGGGTCGCTTCCATTGAAAATCTAGAGGAAGTCCAACCACTAACAGTTTACATTAATTGTTTTTTCCTAATAGTGTACAAAAAATAGTTTATTTTTCTTCATTATATCAAATTAAAGATACATTTTTGAACCGATTATGAGATCTGGACTTCTAATAAATTTTGTGCACTGGAGTTAAGAGATCTGAGAACTCTATTTCTTAAATTTCTAGATTTTCTCCCAGTTTCGAATCAATCATACCATTGTTATACTTCTCATCCTTATTTTTATTGTATAATGCATTCTTACAACAAAATAATTTGTGATCCATTTTAACATGCTTGCATAATATTTTGGAATTTTGATAACATGTTCAGAATTCTGTCCTTTTCTCATTTATTCTTAAGGCTTTTTCAATTTAAAAAGTAATTTTTTTCTTAATTACACATTAGTCATTTCACAAAAACCATAGCAATTTGGTACTTAAATTAAAAATAATAAGAACATTGTGAATATGTTATCAAAATATAAATAAAAAACTCATTTCTCACTTCTTAAGCTTTATCAAATATTTCCATCTCTTATAAAGTTGCATTTTTTTTAAAATTATTTCAAAATTATTTATAATAATCATAATTTGGAGATGATTTGATCACTAGTTAAAAATGGTTTCAATTGGAATTCGGGGGGAACCTATTCCTAATGGAATTTTGTGTGGATATAGAAGATATTTCAAAAAAAAAAACCATAATACTACCCCTTAGCAAAAAAAGAAAAGTTATAGGTAAAGATACCAAAACATTGATATATATGGAACAAAACCCCCACATTTGAGATGTGAAACCAAACATAAAATTTGACTGGTAATTTTTATTTGAAATAATACAACACAAGAACAGTATGAATATATGAAATGATGTTAATTTTTTTATAAAAAACAAGATCCGGATGTAGTGATGGTCTGAAACGACAAAAAGTATAGAGACTTGCGAGGGTAAATTTGGTTTCAAGTTTTGTTCTATATAATAGGTTGTATTGTAAAGTTTATATAGTTGAATCAATATTTAGGATTCAAGAAGAAACCTACAACCTTATTCCTGAAGAAGAGAGAAATAGTGGTGCAAATGAGTTCAACCCAATTAAGCTCATTTATACTTGATCAATCTCATGTTGTCATGTTTATCGAGCATAAATTTGTGTTTAAGACTGCTGGTTAGGATTTAAATCGACCTCGAGTTTAAATTGAACTCTCAACATTCTTATCATGAGGCAATCTATTTTGGTCAATAATTTTTAAATAAAATATGTTAATGTATGATATAGAACACCTAATAATATTTTTTATTACATATTGGATTTTGGAAAATATGTTATTATATCTCATAAGTTAAACAATAATTTTAAAATATATAATTTTTATATAAATAAACATATAAAATTTTCTTTGACGACATTTTACAAGCCGGCTGAATTAGTTTTATTCTTCTAATTAACAAGCCTAAAGCTTATTAGTGGCTTGTCTAATTAATTTCACACTAAGCTCAAGTTTGCCAAATTCAAGCTGAATAATGAGTCTAGTTCAAATTTACAGCATTCGAGAAAAACGAATAGGAAAATGAGTGTTTTGAAAATATCATCAACTGCCTATTTTGTTAAGCAAGTGTTCTGAAAATATAATTTTCAAGAATCTCAACTGCCTATTTTTTTGTCTGGCGACGGATTTAAGAAACAAATCCATGAGTTTATTCCGAAACGTAATCTTAGTTTATTCTTGTTTTTAGAAAATTTAGCGCTTAGAGTGAGAATGGGACGTTCATCTAACATTAAGGGCTAACTACTAATTAGTCTCTTGAGAGAATGGAAGGTTTAAAGTTGTGATTTGCAAAGTTAATGGTATATGTAAATATGTAAGTGGAAGAGCATAATGATAATATACATATAAATTCTATCATGGTTAGGTGCAGATACAATATCAAATCTAGATGAATGTAGTGTTTTAATTGCAGGAAAAAAAGAAAGAATCTTTCACTATCTTATACCACGTACGTCCGCGTCGAAAAGAAAAGTAAGTCGTCATATGGGTCACAAGCCAGCGTCGTCGCAGGGGACCACAGCACCAAAACGGGAACCTCGTGCCATGCATACATTACCTATGCGTTGTGGTCCCCACCACCACCCACCGTCAACCCAAAACGGGGGGCCACGATTCTTTAGCCCCGTTCGGCGTACTCGCATGCGTGCTGGAGGCGGCTGTTCCACTGAAGTGGTCCTCGTTCCCACGGACCGCCACGTGTCGATGGGACGGATGACTGTTGCTATCGCGTGGGCCCCGCGAGGCCTACTCCCTTCACGCCTTTTCTTCCCCAATGTCGTCATTCTTCTTAACTTTTCACACGCAATGTAACAAAATTATATCTGGTATTATTGGTCTTTTGGTTGTCACGATTCAAGAAGAAGAAAATTGGAAAAGTCGCTTCTGTGTTGTGTCTGATAAAACAAATCGATATTTTAAGTAGGCCTCAGCTGCTCGTTCTTTACTTGATTATTATGGACTATTTTATCGCACAATTGACTTCAAAACTTATCAATTTTTATAAGATAAATAAATTACTATTTTGGAAAATTTCACAATTCGCTACGTGATAAGTCTTGAAAGTTGAAATTGTAAATGTTGGTCGGTTTAAGGGATTTTGTTTTGGCATTCCATCTCAATAAGTGTGTGGGAGTTTATTTTTGAAGTCAGTTGTGGAAAGAAACGAGAATTTCTTCGAATTCGTAAGCACTACTGGTCAAATTACTAGAATGAGTAAGATAACGATGAGTTACTAATTTTTGATCATATGTATTTACAAAGGATGAGCGAAATTAATCTAAGTCTGTCTTCTTCAAATTTAACCATAATCAGTCAAGTCAATCAACTATCTAACCCCCAACACAAAGTTACCATTGTTGAGAAGAAAACAGCCGACGAATCAAACCTAATGGAATTAGACACGCACATAAAAAGAGAGGGAATCTCTCACTCACTCACTTTTACAATTTTATTTACCACCACAACTCAAGTCCACAAAGTCACAAGTCACACAAACCAACTTCCAATTCAATTATCATCAGATTCGAATCCATAAAACCCAACCAACCAACCAACCTTCTCTCCCGTCCCGTCCGATGGCGTACCACACCCACATCTCCCACGACATGTACGCCGACCATCATTTAAACCACCCCCCGTCGGCCGTCCTCCAACCGTCCCCCGACGACACCAAGCAAATCCACCCGCCGCCCACGTGGCTCAGCAGCGCCATCATGCGCCAGCAGAACCCCCCCTACGCCGACGGTAGCTTCCTCCACCTCCAGACCACCTCCGACTCCTCCACCTCCCCCGCCCCCGGTTCCATCCCCGTGTCCAGTGACTCCATCGTCGCCGGAAGGGACCATGCCGGAGGAGGAGGGGAGGTCACGTGGCAGAACGCGAGGTGTAAGGCCGAGATTCTCACCCACCCGCTTTACGAGCAGCTGCTTGCGGCGCACGTCGCGTGTTTGAGGATCGCCACGCCGGTCGATCAGTTACCGAGGATCGACGCGCAGCTCGAGCAGTCGCAGAGCGTTGTGGCCAAGTACTCCGTGCTTGGCCACCAGATGATGGCTGAGGATGATAAGGAGCTTAACCAGTTTATGGTCGTGATTTCGTTTTCTCTGATTTCTGGTTTTTGCTTTGGGAATAGATGTTGGGGTTTTTCAGGTCTGAATTAATTCGTCCGGGCTAGAGTGAGTTTTGATTGGGCGTCAATTTGATTTGGAATCTGTGGAGTTGTAGCATGATTTTTTTAGGGGGAATTGTTGTAGTTATTTTTTATTGACTAAAATTGATTTTGTTCCAACGGAATTCATGGAGGGGGATAAGTATTTTCTCAATTTGCAGGATGCATTTATTTTTCTCTGTTTTGATTTTGTTGATCGTAATTTTTTTTGTTATTCTTTCGCGGTCAAATACATATCTACTCTATAATTGGTTCAGTAATCTGTAATCTGCAGGCATGTTTTGAAATGTTTTGCGTAATTTTGTTTGTATATATTCAACAAAATAAAGTATCTTTTCTTATGCTCGTTTAGTAGTTACAACTGTTCCAAAATGCTGTATGGTGGTCATTGGAGAAGCATTTCTGCAGTCATACTGCTAAGTAGTTAAATTTGACACTTAATTTGAATAAAAATTAAAATTGTCGGGGTATTCTGTTTACTCATCATCACATCAAGTTTGAAGAAACAATTTTCAGAGGCCATATTATGATATTGATACAAGTTTACATTGCATACCCTTTTTTTTTGAAAAAAAATGTAATCACACTTCAACGCAACTTATTACTGATTAGGTAAAAGTTTTTTTAATAGGTACCTTTTTACCGATTAGATAAAAGTTTGTCTTTCACCCTGTTACCTGTCCCATATATGATGCTGCTGTTTGTACCATAGTTCTTTAAGGATTATTTTGGAATATGAAGTATAACTGTAACATGTTAAAAAATAAAGATGTAGGATGGATTTTAGTTTCCTACTAAATACCATAACGTGTATTGACTTTTCTTTTTGTTGTTGGTCAGACACATTATGTTTTGCTTCTCTCTTCCTTCAAAGAACAACTGCAACAACATGTTCGTGTCCATGCTATGGAGGCAGTGATGGCTTGCTGGGAGCTTGAACAGTCTTTACAAAGTCTTACAGGTAATGTTTGTAGTACCAGAGTCAAGCCTTATATGTTTATGAGCTATAAGAGCCCACATATCTGAATTCACTAAAATCTGAAAAAAGAAAGATAAAATGGTCTTGAAAGCCCTGAAACTATTGGAATTAAAATCAGTGTAACGTCTATGATGAATGGTTAACAATACCAGTGATTACTATATCAATATTTGAAGCTCAAAATTTCCCAGGTGCTTTAACGACACTGGGTAGCTTTTCCTTTGCAGCATTGCGGTCTTATCATGTGTAGTTCTACTGTGTCGTCTGCCTTGTTACATTCTAATATTTATGACAAGTACACACAAATATTATTTCAGAGTAGTTCTGCACAAATTGCAACACTTTTGACTGTTCGTATGTGTGGTCTGTAAGAGGTTAGTTTTAATTTGATACTCCATTATGCCATTTTTTAAACATACTCCATTATGCTCTCCCTTTGCCATGAAAAGGAAGAAGGAAATTGTAAACTTGAAGATATTGCCTTTAAAGCATAAATATATGTTTTCCCTTACAGTTTCTTCTCTTAGCGATCCAAAGTTGTTTCAATCAAACTAAGACTAAGTTTTGAGTTGATAAGCAGGTGTTTCTCCCGGAGAAGGCACAGGCGCAACTATGTCAGATGACGATGATGAAGCAGCTGATGGCGAGGCCAACTTATTTGATGGAGGCCTAGATGGAACTGACGGAATGGGCTTTGGTCCTCTCATTCCAACTGAGAGTGAGCGATCCTTGATGGAACGAGTGAGACAAGAATTGAAGCATGAACTAAAACAGGTGTGACAAGTACTCTTGATTTCAATGTGTCTGGCAGAATCTCAACAAAATTGGTTTAATTGTAGGGCTATAAGGAGAAGCTTGTTGACATCAGAGAAGAGATTTTACGAAAAAGAAGAGCCGGAAAGCTCCCAGGGGACACTACATCCCATTTGAAGGCTTGGTGGCGGGATCACTCCAAATGGCCATACCCTACAGTAAGCATTGCATAATATGCTTGTTCATGTGCAAAAATTATCTTTTCCCCCTTCGATATACAGCCTTCTTATTTATTGATGGACATACGACACGATTGGTTATTTATATTATTAGATTTTCCAATAGTAAAAGACGATGGGTGTAAACAATCTCCTTTTACAATTTTTTCAGGAGGACGACAAGGCAAGATTGGTCCAGGAAACTGGGTTACAGCTGAAACAAATCAATAACTGGTTCATCAACCAAAGGAAGAGAAATTGGCACAGCAACCCATCTTCTTCTACTGTCAAGAGTAAACGGAAACGGTAACGATGCAGTTGAAGAGCATATGATGTGATCGATATTTTGGGATTGGATTTGGTTTGTGGCCTGCCAAACAAAGTAAAGTTTAGAGGTTCATAAGTACTGTATCGAAACGACTTTGCAACCATCAGGTTTCCTCTTTTCAGTGTATCTACACTTCTATATCAAGCAAGAAGTCCAAGCTCCAGGTTTATAAGCATTGTGGTGCCGGCAGTACTGAAAGCATGGTGCAAGATTTGGAGCTTTTACTATGGCAGTATGAAACCAAGCAACCTACATTTTTATCACCTCAGTTTCATATTTTATCTTAAAGAAGTTATTGAAACTAGGATTACAGGTATTTTGGTGTACATTGTTATAATATATTGTTGTAAAGCCTTGATTGTGGTAAAAGCATTCTATTGATTTATACCAATAAGCTGATAATAAGTACAAGTGAAGGGTTGGAATTCTTGTGTTTTCGGCTACTTAACAAATGATTATATATTATATATTGTTGTATTGTCATTTACATCCTATGGTTCTCATTTACCGTGTCCTGGTCTTCAGTTCTGCCTGAGCTGCTACTTTGTGTTATGTATTAAGGATAAATTAACTGAACTGCTATTCGTCGCCGTAAAACTACTTAAATCGCCCGTAAGATTACCATTTTGTCCCTCTACACTTTCTACTAATATAACTCCTTATTTCACTCTTTTAACACAACTTTCTCTTCATATCACTCTTCTATTCACCACATAAGATGTCTCGGGGGCCAGAAAAAGAACCAGCGGAGACCCCTCACTACTCACATCTGGTAAATTACCTTGTTTATTTCAATTAATTTAAAAAAAACATTTTTGAGTCGGGCGTCCGAGGGAGACGCCCGACCCAACGATCGGGCGGTCGCGGGAACCAAGGAACCGACGCCCGACCCAAAAAACCGACGTCTACGGGAGACGTCTCCCACGTAGGGTAGGCGTCTCCGGCAGACGCCTACTACGTAGGGTAGGCGTCTCCCGCAGACGCCCGGGTTTTTTTTGTTTTGTTAAAATTGATTATAAATTGTGATAAAATTGAAATAAATTGAATATTATGTTAATAATGAGTTAAATTAGTTTAGTAAATCGTTTATTAATTATAAAATGTGATAATTAATAAATAAATTGATTATTATGTTAGTAATTAGTTGTGTACGATTTTAGTAAAGGATTATTAAATAATTGTGATAATTGCTAAATAAATTGATTATTAAGTTACTAATTAGTTTAATTATTTTAGTAAAATCATTAATAAATTTGTATTTTTAAATTGAATTAATAGTCATCGGGTTACTGTGGAGGAAAAGGGAAATCAATTCCCTTACGCGCGGTACGTAGTATAGCAGACGAGTCAGGTCCTCGTCATCCACGTACACGTGGTATTTCTGCTTCAGTTAGGAGAGAGAGAGAGATCTGTTACGTCGTCGTCAGACACCTGGAGAGTCTTTCGACGACGAGGATGATTCAGATGAGGCGAGGAGTCACGACGACAGTGACGATGGGGGCCGATACGACTTGGGGCCACAGGAGGAGGCGGTACATCAGTCCGGTCGAGGACGGGGGTGACACGGTGGTCCTTCAGCTGAGTGGGTCATTAGGAAGGATCGAGGCGGCCGGTTTGTGACCGGTGATTCGAGTTCGTGCACTGCAGATGCTCGAGCTCAGAAGAAGAAGAGGGGTGATGACGAGTCTTGGATCGTCACGGATATTATTCCCGGTGGTCCTGTAGATGGCAGCGTCATTCCGAGTTTCGGAGGCCACGTCGCCAGACGCATCTGGGATGGTGAGGAGCGGAAGGTTTTGAAGTGCCATAATCGGCACAGAGCCTGTACGACATTGCAGGCATGGCGTTCAGTGATGACTGAGGATATGACGGCGACCGTGGTTGACAGTGGATTGGGTCACTTGCCGTACAGTATGTTTTCCTGCATCGACATGCCGTTGATTTCGGCATTCGTGGAGCGGTGGCAGCCTGACACCAACACTTTCCACTTGCCGTTCGGAGAGATGACGATCATGTTGCATGACGTCTTTCAGATTCTGCACATTCCTGTTGAGGGTCCCATGGTCAGTGCGCAGGCGCCGACATCTGAGCTGAAGTTATATGTATCTGAGTTGCTGGGTGTCAGCCTGGAGGGTCTTAGGCGGGATAGCTCATTTTGGAGTGGCGGTGGTGTTAGTATCGACGCTGTGGACGAGTGTTGGTATTTGATTATGTTTATTTGTGTACTCTTGTTATTTATTTCTGACGAACATATCTTCTACATATTTCTTTGACTATCGTATTTTTTAATATTTATTTTTCACGAAAACATTTTCAACTTATTTCTTTAGATATCAAATAATATTTAAATTTAAAATACGGTAAAAGAACAACACGATATAAGTAGAAATACATGATATATTATACATTACAAAAACATTACAAATTACAATCAAAATGTACCACTTAACCGGTTCCAATACTCCATCCTACTTTGGTACTGATCCTCCCATCCAACAACACTCTCATCTCGCATTTGATACCATAAGGTCGCTATAGGAGGTACTGGGAAATCATCAAGTAATTCCAAACGAATAAAATGTCTGTAACTCCCTAAATGAGCAATGACCAACTCTCTGACAGGCCTCGTCATGGCAGACGGACACTCCCAAGGTAGAACAGTAAGACACGGGAACAACGAACCATCTGTTCCCACTGCGAAATACATGACCGCACACTTGTAAAAATTAGCAATAGGAAACAAGTCGGACCAAACCTCCATATAATGATCCTCGCCACAAACTCCCCCGCCCCAATCAATTCGTTGACGAGCCTCTCTCACGTTGCCGAAATAGACACTCTCATATATAGGATGTGCACCTATCTCATTAGAAATCGCACGACGGGCGTACGACCAGTTCTCCTGACCACCATGAAAGACATCGGCAACACATCGAAATCCACAGTTGCCATCAGCACGTACGTCATTCCACCTTTCCAGAAATGGTAAAATGATTCCTGGCAGTCTATCATTATATGGGAAGTTGTCTACGTCAATCCGTCCGGACACTGTAAGATAGGTAAATAACAATTCATTAAAACAACAAAATTACGAGATAATATATTCAACCCCATTTAGATTACTGCTATATATTAAATAACATAACAACAAAGATATCGACATACCAGAAGATCCTGTGCCCGTATTCACGGACGATCGAGACGAATTAGGCCGACGACCCCTGCTCCCAGTACTGCCAGACCGACGACGACCCCTGCTCCCACTACTGCCAGACCGACCACGACCTCGCTCAGCATACTCGAAGGCACTCGGGTCCCGACGTGTCGACTTTCCCCTAGGTCGACCTCGTACCTTAGTATTTTCTTCGGGTTCTCCATAATTCGACTGATCGGGGTGTAACTATTCGTATAAAATACGAGAGGCACTACGAATTACTGCAGGGTCGCTCTCCGAGATCTCATCCACTAGCTTCCGAAAATGCTCGGCGTCTTGTGCTGACCGATCAACAAACTCTGACATCTGGACTCCTTCTCCGATAACAAGTGTTTTCCAGAATGAATGAATCTGCTCTAAATAAATTCCATCACCTGACGCCAAACACTCGTACATGTACAAGCACAAGGAATCCCATGTGTTGTCAGGAAAGCACACCCACAACGATATTCAATTTCATCACTTAAGTCCTGCATTCTCTTCAACTCCTGAGTCATTAACGACAAGCAGTGATGCGAAACTCGGCCATTTATATGCTGAAACAGAGGACCTATGTACTGTGCCAAATTTCGACGTCTCGAATCTTCAAGAAAGTTCCGAATATTCGTCAACTGCATTTCAAAAGACGAGTTGACGCGGTCGAAAAGAGTGTCGAGAGCGGCAGTCGATGTAGTGATCCACTCTTTCAGAGCCGAATGTGCACTTTCCACCATGCAGTTCGTAGTGTTGCCGAAATGAAAAAGTTTATTCGTCCAATTCAACACGAATTTTTCCTTATGCACCAACCACGTGTCTTCCACATACTCCGTGAGCACTGGCCATGACTTGAAAGAATCTTTCAGATTACGGACTGCTCTATCATAATCCGTCTGTGAATCAGAAATCATGACTTTCCTCCACCTTCCACGCCTGAAAATCTCTGCAGACTGCTTGTCCTTGCCAAATACGTGGTATGCGTAGTTGTACACGTCTTTGTTGATATGCCAGGTGCATAGTAAATGAGCTGACTCAGGAAAAACATCTGCCACTGGTCGCATCAGACCCATCTCCCGATCCGTAATTATTGCTGTCGGGCTAACAATATCCAATAACAAATCTCGCAACCTCTCCAACACCCACCGGTAACTACACTCGGTCTCATCCTGCAAAATCGCATATCCGACGAGGAAATTCATGTTTGTTGGAGTAACTCCAACCATCTCAAACAAAGGCATCTTGTACTTGTTCGTCTTATACGTCGAATCCATACAGATTACGAATGAGTATGTACGCAACAACTGAACTGAAGTCGGATGTGCCAAAAATGCGTGAGTCAAGACATTAGTTTCTTCATCTGTCACAATCCAATGCAAATACTTATGCTGCACTGCCTCTCTGAGAAACCGCTGCGCGGGATTCCTGTCTTCAGATTTCGTCCTCCTCATGTACTCTCTGAAGTTGTAAATGTGTCTTTGATTCAGATTATCGTCCGGAAATTTCTTCTTTACCGCCAACAAAATGTTACGGGGTCTTGCTTGTGCCTCTGTCATATCACGAACAATTTGCTTTGCCCCAGCACTAAGTCCGCTGACCTGTCGGTGACCCTCTGAATAAACTGCCAATGGGTGGTTGTGCTGCCCATACATGCTACTAGAAACAATAACCCATCCATCACGATCTCGTCGCTCCACCACTTTTACCAAAAACCGACAACCACAACCTTTTCTTTTCGTATTCTTTCGCAGTGCAATACTCGTATCACGAGAACTCATCTCACATCTGCGATCACATCTGAGGTAACAATCCATCCGGTTATCTGCTTTTGGTTTGTACGATGATATAACCCAAAAAAATCCGGCTCCTATTGCAATTTGTTTCGCCCATTTATAACCTTCCTCGATTGTTGTAAATATTTCTTTATTGTCAAAAAGCTCACTGTAATCTACTCCATCACCACCGAAATCTTGCAACGGAACCTAAAAAATTTGAATTTAACAAAAAAAAAGGGCGTCTGGCTAAGCCGCCTCCACCAAGGTGGAGGCGTCTGCCAATCACGCCTCCACATAGGTGGAGGCGTGTTAGACAGACGCCTCCACCTCCGTGGAGTCGTGCATCTAAGCCGCCTCCAGCTAGGTGGAGGCGTTTGGCTAAACCGCCTCCACCTATGTGGAGGCGGCCTATCCAGACGCCCGAGTCGGAAAAAAAAATTCCGCCCCCGTTACCTCGTTGGATTCTGGTGCTTCGCCAGACATTTTCGTGGTGTTGGTACTGGGAATGTGAGTAAAACTGAGTCAAACACCTTGTTTAAAGACACGGGACGAAATCAGTATTAATTGATTTGTTAAGGGCAAAAAGGTCATTTTTGGGGCGATTTAAGTAGTTTTCCGGCGACTAATAGTAGTTCCCTAAATTAAATCTACTCATAAATTTCTAAATAATATGAACCTCGGATGTACAATCTTGATTATGATTCTTTAGGTATTATATGACTGAAACCATATATAAAAAGGGTTGTGTAGTTATCTCATTACTTTTGTCTACCAATTTATTGATGAGAAATGGCTATTTGATGGCCCACTTGGGTTTTTCAAATTAATGGTAAAAGATATTTAATAATCATACTTAGAACCATTTAAAACATTGTTTGAGTTCATTTTGGAAACTTTATAATACCAAGTTCTGAACTATGACTGAACTGCTTATGAACTAGAAACAAGAATCATAGATGACTGTAAAGTTGCTAATAATATAAGGTCAGAGTAACGTTTCGTTTCGTTATAAAAAACCCATCAATTGTTCAGTCATGTTCTTGAAACATGAAAATCATGGCACAGAAAAATTCGGTTGAGTTTAGGAAATGTAGGATCCTATCCTAATCCTAATCCTAATTGAGTGTTTATTGTTGTGTTTAGGTGGTAATTAGGAGGAGATGGAGATGGACGTCTGGGATTGAAGGGTGATGGATTTGGAGGGCTGAGATGGAGTGTGTTGGATGAGTGGTGGAGATGGAATGGATTGGAATGGATGGTTGGGATTGAAGGGGTGAGAGATATTTATTGGTATTTCCCTCTCCATCTCTCTCTCTCTCTCAGTTGCTCACGTCTCTCTCTCTCCCACAGTGTACCCTGGCGTGAAGTTGAGCTCCGGTGTGGTGGTGGCGTGCTCCGGCGAAGGGGAGCCTCGGGCGTGGATTGCGAGTTGAGGTGAGTGTTGTGTTCTCAACCCTTTTCGCTGTGTTTGGTTTTCCCTCTCTCTCTACCTCACTCGTGTTTCTGTGGTCGTGGGTGGTTGGTGGAGGTTGCCGAAGGTGGAGTGGTGGTTGTGGATCGTCGAGGAGGTGTTGATCGTTGTTCGAGCGAGGGATTCGTCGACGGATCGTGAATTTTGGGAGGCGTGCTCGTGGAGGCGTCATTGTGGTTCTTCAAAGGTTTCTTCAAACCTTCCGGTATGTCAAGCTCGCTCACTTAAATAGTGTGAGTATTTGGAAGTCGACGGTAGGCCTTCCGGCTCGTCGCAAGTAAACGTGCAACAGATTTGACTACCCAAACAGTCGACCGTTCATGAAGAGAATTCGGGTTCTGCCTCACATCGGTCGAACGATGCCCCAGGGGCGGTCGACGGATTGTGCGTGGGAGGCAAGCATGGTGAGTTTCGGTCGAACGGGTTCCCTTTGCCGTTCGACCGTGTGCACTGTCACAGGTCGGTTGGGGGCGTTAACCATCTAAACGGTCGACCGCTCGTTGACTTTGGGTCGACCGTGACTTAAGTGGGAATAGTGGTCGGTTCGACTGAAGATGGTTTCAGTCGACCGGACATGTTGAGAAATGTGGGGGAATGCTCTGGACGAATTCGGTCGACCGAGAGTGCTCGTTCATTCGACCGGATTAGTGGTGAGAGTTGGGGGAATTCTCTGGTGGAATTCGGTCGACCGAGAGTGCTCGGGGGTTCGACCGAATTCGTTGTGGAGATTGTGGGATTTGTGCCTGGTGACTTTCGGTCGAATGGGCCCCCTTTGCTGTTCGACTGATTGGTCGTTTTGTTCGTTGAACCTAGGAGTTGACCATCGAAACGGTCGACCGTCCCTTGACTTTGGTTCGACCGAACGAGTGCGGTTGCTGGGAATCGGTCGATCGATAGAGTGCCGGTCGATGCGATTGCCATGTATTTGCTTGATTCGGTCGACCGGGACTTTTGGTTCGGTCGACCGTTTGTGTCCAGTTTTGCATTATGGAGGTGCGGTTGTTGTGGTCGTCCGTGTGGGGCGAGTTGTGGTGCCGATGTTCTTCCGGCAAGTGTGCTAGGGTGCACGAGTGTTGCAGTGGTTGGTTGAAAAAGACATGGAGCCCCGTAACTGTGTGAGAGTTGTGGTTGGTTGAAAAAGACCTGGAGCCCAGCTAGTCTGTGCGGGGTTGGTTGAAAAAGACCTGGAGCTCCGTAGTGCATTCAGGTTGGTTGAAAAAGGCCTGGAGCCTGAGCAGGGACCGCGTGTAGGGGTTGGTTGAAAAAGACCTGAAGCCCTTGGACGTTTGAGTTGGTTGAAAAAGACCTGGAGCCCTTGGTCGTGTCATGGTAGTTGCGGTTGGTTGAAAAAGACCTGAAGCCCAGCTTGGCGACGAGTGTGTGTTGCGGTGGTTGGGTGAAAAAACCCTAGAGCCTCGTGACGGTGGTGTGTGTTGTGGTTGGGTGAAAGAGCCATGGAACCCAGCCTGTCTGAGATGCTTTTCTTGTTAGTAGAACTGCATGCTAGGGTGTTTGCATTTCAGCATTATAGAGTTTGGCATACGGGGTTTCCTTCTGGAAACTCAGGCATTGTTGCATGTTTACTTTCAGGCCGTGATCGGCGATAGGGGGTGGTGACCGAGGAGAGGAGCACCGCTACCGGATCCAGCTTTCTCTCAGTTGAGGTCGAGTGATTACTGCTTTCGTTGTATAGTCTTTTGATGTAATCACGACTTTTGAAATACTTTGATGTTCATATATATACTTTATATATATGTTGGTGCACCTGTATTCCTTAATTGCGTAATATCCTCTGTTGATTGTGTGTTATTAAAATTTAAAATTTTCCACTGTGTTGTGGATGTTACAGGAAAGATATCTAATGTTTCCTCAAAGATAAAATATGGTAAAAAAAAGAAAATATGTTTCGTATATGTTAAGAAACTTACCTAAAAGAAGACATGACCGTTGCTCCACCTCTGGGATCACCCAATCTCCCTCTATGGCACTAGGGTCGTAAATGGGTTGAGTAAAAACCGTTTAACCGTCCTAACCGAATCGACGGGTAGGGTCACGGGTTTTAAAAATCATAACCGTTTAATAAATGGGCGGATAAGGGTTATGAAAATCATAACCGTTTAATAAATGAGTGGATAAGGTTACATGATTTAACCCGTCCGTTTAACCGCGAAACATAATGAATATATATAATATTTTGTTATATATACTATATACATATAATTGTTTGTATTGTGTAGATGTTTGATATTGTATTATATGAATTTGTTGATGTTTAGATTATGAATTTTGGGAGGTTTTGATTATAAAATTATGGATGTTATGATGTTTTGAACCATTTACCCAACTCTTATATCAATTTTAGTATCCATTGAGTTTTAACCATATACCATTTAACCGCCCAAAACCGTTTAATTAAATTAAACGGGTTGGTTCATGGGTAGTGGTAAAAATAAATGGGTTTCAAACCGAACCGCGAACCGTTTAATCAGGCGGGTTGGGTCATGGGTAAACCCTGTAACCGCACACGAACCGCCCATTTACAGCCCTAATGGCAACAACTCACTCAAGGAAAGGAAATCAAATTCGTATCTAAACACCAACGGCTATGTAAACATCCATATAAAATCCTTGTACGCCTCAATATTCAAATACAACACAAAATCAATAATAAAATCTTTTCTTCTTCCTCTACAATACTCGTACCAAATTTAATATGGTATTAGAGCATTCATCCACAAAAAACTTCTGAACCTCAGAACCTCCCGGAGGTCATCATCGGCGTCACCTCATTCAAGGGAGTTGAAGGCCGATCACAACCAACATCCAGACCCTAGAAAAAACCAAAAACATGTTGGACGACACTAGAATCAGCTACCCCGAGGCGGCCATATCCCAGTGCCTCGTCTCAACTTTCCTCAATGGGACCAACTACTTCTCTTGGGCCGGGGGGGGGGGGGGTGACCCTTTCCCTCAGCGGCCGCGGGAGGGTCGGCCACATCACGGGGAAGATCGCAAAACCTGAAGGAGCAGGGACGGAAACCAAGCAAGAAGAATGGAAAACGATGGACATTAGGTCATGTCGTGGATTATTGCATCCATGCAATCCGGCATCGGCAAGATCTTCATATACAAAGAAAGCGCGAAGGAGCTTTGGAACTCAGTTCGTGACCACTACAGGAAGACAGAAAACTTTGCGCATGTATTCAAAATCAAACAAGAAATCTCCCAAACACGCCAAAATGCCACTTCCATCACTAAGTACCTTGATACTCTCAGAAGACGATGGGATGAAGATCTACCAATTTTTGGTAGGTTTAGATCTCAGCTATCAAGCCATACGATCTCAGATCCACATGGCACCGGAGCTACCGAGCCTCGCAACCATCACAAGCCTTATTCAGCGCGAGGAAACATGGAGGAAAACGATGAACAACAACAACATCAGTATACACTTCGACAATAAGGCCTTCATCGCCGCTCGTAACCAGGCTCAGAACAACAACAACACAAAACGGCGATTCGGCAACAAAACAAACGAACATTGTGAAAACTGTAAGAAACAAGGACATAACAAAAACTCTTGTTGGTTTCTTTTTCCTTATCTTAGGCCACCCAAGAACGGAGAAAGGAACGCCAGAGCAAAGATGGTAGGCGGGATCGCCGGTTGTTAGCAAACAACAATTCTACAGGTTCAGGAGTACCTTTCTTGGAGAGAACCTGTGGCATCGGAAGGAAGATCGGAGGTCACCTTACGGAATCCTTTTCACCGGTCGGTCTCCTACTCTCTTGGAGAAGGAGCGCGAGTCCACAACCCAAGAGTCCACGGAATGAGCTTGGTGGAGGTGGAGGGATGAAATGGGAGAGAGAGAAGGTGGCGGCTAGGGTGGGTGGAGGCTAGGGTTTGCATACTTGTTCTTCTATCCAATGGGAGGCTCCCCTCCTTATATAGATGGCTCCACCCTAAACCCTTAAATGTGTAGTCCAATAGGGACGCGCCATGTGTTAGTGCTTTGGGCAAATATCTTATTAATCCTAGATTAATCCAATATCTCCCACTTGCACAACATCACGATAACAACATGTCATCTGCTTGTGTCCCCGACACATATGCATATATCCCTGATACATACAATCACACAATGTCAATATGTCACCTCTTTATGTGTCCCCGACACATATGTATATATCCCTGATACATACAACTACTCCTCTCTCCAAGTACACATCCACAATACGCAAGTATCTGATCATGTATCCTCGATACACGACCATCTGTGTCCTCGACACATGTACTCTTCCGATCATACGGACAAATGGGTCGTGCGACCGGTGATGCACCTGCAATTAGGAGTCTCAAACTAGAAACCTTACTAGAAGGCCAAAATGACAACATCCTCATAAAATAACAAATAAGCAGTCAAAATGCACATCACAGTTCCTAGGTTTACTCAGAAACTCACTTAACATGAACGGTATCTCGATCCCTCGGAGAGAATACCTTCTTGTCCTCAAGGTACTTGCTACTGTATCCAATACAGTTGGGCCCAGCAAATACTTTTAGTGCAGTCGAGTCAAACCTTTCCCTTCCCCCCAGACCACCATTACACTCAAAGTTGACTCCTTTCCCGAAGATGCCTCTTTAGACCGAATCTCTCATGGTCATAGATAACATCCCAAAGTAGCCACATCAACTCTTTGCTTCATGGTGTCGTCGAAGGTCACTGAGGGCAACTAATGACAATCAAGTCTTGGACTCACACAGTGAAGGAGCAGGGATCCATCCTTTCACTTCCAAATGGTCGCTCAGTACATGTTGTATGACAAACTTGTTATGGTGGATCATACTGTACACAACAACATGTCTATCTCTCAACACCATACAAGTCTTAGTCCAGTCGCACCCCCTCTACGCCTGACCCGAGCTTCATCATTGTCACCTTAACACCATACAAGTGCCACCTGGCGCCACATGTGATGCTCGCACTTGGCTTCTATAGGTCACATGAATCGTGAGAACATTCATGTCAATCCTCACCAACATAGAGGATCTCATCTTGATTCCTAATCAAGGCGGCTGTCCTATCATGAACTGCTCTGGATCTATCATACAAGATCTCCTCATGATCAGTCTCATCTCTGCTCGCTATCAAAAGCGCCAGAGGCGAATGATCGTGTGAGTGAGCATTCTTCAGCCTATTGACAGAATAATATTTTATGCTAGAACAACTACATCAACCAAACAGATATAGTCGAAAGGAAAACACAATCACTCATAAAAGGAAGTTAGACATGTCAATGCATCAAAGTCTGCGTAAGCCTAAGGACTTCACATGGGACACAAACGAGTCCTTAGCTATAGCCTTGGTAAGAGGGTCAGCTACCATAAGACTAGTAGACACATGTCTTAACACAACTTCCTTTCTCGCTATGATGTCCTTCACAAAATGATACCTAACCTGTATATGTTTGGTCTTTCCATGATATTTGGGGTCTTTCACATAACAAAGGGCAGTCATGCTGTCACAATAGACAACAACAAGCTCATCCGATGTCTCTACTAGCCCAATATGTTGTAAGAACCTCCTCAACCAAACTACCTCCTGTACTGTTGCAGAGCATGCAACATACTCTGCTTCCATAGTCGACAGGGTTATACAAGTTTGCTTCTTGCTTGACCATGAGATGACCCCATTAGCCAGCAAGAAAGCATAACCAGAGGTAGACTTCCTTTCATCAATGTCCCCAGCCCAATCGACATCACTATAGCCAATCAGGCGGAGATCTGATGCTTGGTAACACAACATGTAGTTACTCGTTCCTCTGAGGTATCTCATGATTCTCTTGACTGCCTTCCAGTGCTCCATGCTTGGGCTAGACTGACATCGACTCACCATGCCCACAACATAACAAATGTCTGGCCTAGTACACATCATAGCGTACATAAGGCTTCCCACAACATTTGAGCATGGAACCTTGCTCATTTTGACCTTCTCTTCAGGAGTCTCAGGATGCTTATCAAGACTCAAGTGCAAACCTTTCTCAACAGGAGTGTCGATTGGTTTGCATTTGTCCATATGGTATTTCTTCAAGATGTTGTTAATATAAGTCTCTTGAGACAATCCTAGAAGTCTCTTGGACCTATTTCTAACTATCTTGACACCAAGGACGTAGCTAGCTTCACCCATGTCCTTCATATCAACCGTGGAGGACAACCACTCTTTAGTGGATTTCAGCAACTCTTTGCTATTGCCAGCCATGAGTATGTCATCAACATACAAGGTCAGAATGACAAATTTACCATTGGATCTCTTAACGTACACACAGTGATCTTCCTCAAGCATAGAGAACACATTCTATGATATAGCTTGATGGAAGCCAATGTTCCACTGTCTAGACGCTTGTTTTAAGCCATATAAGGACTTATTGAGCTTGCACACATTGCGCTCTTGTCCTTTGACTTCAAAACCTTGAGGTTGATCCATATAGATCTCCTCCTCAAGTTCTCCATTGAGAAAATCAGTCTTTATATCCATTTGGTAAAGCTGTAAGTCTATCTGAGCTACAATAGTTAGTAGAAGGTGGATGGAGGCAAACCTAACCACGGGTGAAAAAGTTTCCTCAAAATCCACACCTTCTCTTTGGGTGTAGCCTTTAGCTACAAGTCTAGCCTTGAATCTAACAATAGATCCATCTGCTTTCCTCTTAATCTTGAGGATCCACTTGACCCCAATAGCCTTTCGGTTCGGCGGTAAGTCGACGAAGTCCCAGACTCGATTAACTTTCATCGACTCCAACTCTTCCTTTATAGCTTCTAACCACTCTTTCGCATTTGGACCTTCCAAAGCCTCTTTCAAGGTCTCCGGTTCTTGCTCATCGATTACTGTCATCCCAGATGATTCATAATCAATTTCTTCTTGAGCTATCATGAGGGCCTCTTCCTCTAACCGAAATCGCCTAGGAGGAATGAGCCCGCGTTTACTTCGACGCAGATGGGTATCTGATGGCTCATCCTCCGTGAGAGCTATCGGATCCTCAGCATTGCTGCTCCCACTAGGATTGACTGGTGGAACATCATGTTCAACTTCCAGATCCTGATCCCGTGGAGTGACAATGTCCTCATCTTGTTGTTCAAAGAAGTCCACTGACTCTTTGATAGCTCCAGCAAGAGTTGGAAAAACATTTTCCAAAAATGTGGCATCCCTAGGTTCCAATTCCGTCCTTCTTTCATTCTCGTCTAACCAGATAAAAACATAACCTTTGGAGAGATTACTGTATTTTACAAAGATACATTTTTTCCCTTTAGGTCCTAGTTTTCCATATCGGTGACTAGTAGAATGAATGTATGCCGCGCATCCCCAAGGATGCAGCAGATTAAAATCAGGCTTCCGTCATGTCCATAACTCATATGGAGTTGAGGGAACCGATTTTGTTGGAACTCTATTGAGGATATAGGCAGCAGTCATTAGAGCATCTCCCCAAAACGAAATTGGCAAGCTCGCATGCGCCATCAAGGATCTAACCATGTCTAGCAACGTTCTATTCCTTCTCTCGGCAACACCATTTTGCTGAGGAGTATAAGGCATAATGAGTTGTCTAGATATTCCCTTTTCATCACATAACTCTTTGAATATTATGGAGAGATACTCCCCACCTCTGTCCGTTCTGAGAGTTTTTATCTTATTATCCAATTGATTCTCTACCAAGCTCATGAATTTCTTAAAGCATTCTAGAGCTTCTGACTTGTGAGAAATAAGATAAATATGACCATATCTAGTGTAGTCATCAATAAATGTGATGAAGTAACTTTGTCCATGTCTAGTACGCACATTCAAAGGTCCACAAATATCCGAGTGAATTAGTTCTAAAGGAGAAGTAGCCCTAATGGCTTTTCCAAACAGTTTTTTAGTTGCCTTTCCAGCTAGACAAGATTCATAGGTCGGCAATTCAAATTTGGAGCATTCTCCTAATACCCCCTCCTTTGCCAACATGTTAATCCAGTCAACACCAATATGACCTAGTCTAGCATGCCACATAACTGAATCATTATTCATGGAACTTTGACTCATAAAGGCACTAATGTTATGATTGAAATCATAAATTGCGTCCAACACAATAAAACCGTCTGAAAGAAAGGCACGTCCATAATAAATGTTAGCAAGGTATAAACCCATATCATTGTTCTCAAAAACAACTTTAAAACAATGTCTCATCAAAACAACAACAGAAATAATATTTCGCCGTATAGCTGGTGCATACAACACGTCGTGAAGTAATAAGACAGAAATTAATTGCTACATTACTTCCATATCGAGCTAAGGATCCCCCATAGGGATTTAGCACTGTAGATGGGAACCTGCATAAGCCTTATAGCAATAATATCGCAATAATAAAAATAAAGGAGCCCTTCGTCTCCCTAGGGCAATAAACAATCCACAGTCCATAATTATTACAGTCCATAAATATTACAGCCCATTGCGATATCTATTGCAAATGGAAACGAATGAATGAAATTACGCTCAACTCTCAATAAGGCAGCAAAAATAAATCAGCATCCATTCACACCATTCATACCATACAAGCGCAATCTTTCCATACGTTAGCACAATCACACGCATGAATAAAGTGTACACCACTTCCAAATAAGAATGAAGTAATATATAAGGAAACAACGCATATATGGAGCATAAGAAAAACGTATATGGAAATACCAATCAATCTCCATAATAGTATCTCAAAACAGAAATTTTCTTTTCTTTCCCCAATCAACATAATCATGAGAGCGTAAAAATTATCCTACTCGCATTAGAAAAGAAAAATCCGGAAAAAATCCTCAATGAGATCAACACATGTATGTGGATTTAATCATAAAGGAAATATTTCAAATGAAATGCATGCTATCATTCCAAAAAATCCGAAATTCCTTAAATGAGATCAACACATATAGGTGCATCAAAGGAAAGCATTCAAAAAATACTTTTAAGGCAATAAAACTCCAGCTCATAATATGCTCTAAAAAATTTTAGAATTTGCCAATCTTTCCTTAATCAATATAAGCATGAAATCAATAATAATTATGCTACTTGTATTGGAAAGAAAAAATTCGAAATTTTCAAGAGAACAGCAAGCATATATGCGCATTTTTAGTAAGGAAACCAATCAATCACATGCATGTTAATGCTCCAAAAACAGCCATATCCGAAATTCTTTGGAGCAACAAGATAACACAATTATAATGCATATGCATATGGCAATAAGCATCTACTCTAGATGCATGCTCATTTTGAAAAATGCTAAATAAACAAGCATATACACGAAATTCCAGCGAACATGAGATCTAGTCATGTATGTACACGAATCAGAGATAACAACATTTGATCCATCCATGCAATCCGACATGCATGATGATATACAAATGACATACAAACATTATCATCTAATTCAAGCATGAAAAAATATCAGAGGATTAAACTACTGATTATCATATAAAACATGCGCAAAAACAGAAGATCATCATGATAGGGTTAACACAGATTTCATGTATACATGCTCAAACATTAGAATAAATAATATCTAACCCTAATTCGGAAAAATCAGGAAAAATAGACATCTGATTTCATGTATACATGTGCATGATTTAGAAGAATCAACATGGAAAATAACTTCTGATTTTATCTAATACATGCGCAAAGAATAGAGGTATCAACACAGAAAAAACAGAATTCTGGTCACATCTATGTATGTGCAATGATAGGAGAGCAACATATCATATTGGCTCGAAATAAAATCAGGAAAAATCCATCTTAAACCATGCATACATGCGCAAGAATGGAGGAGCAAAATCTAACCCTAGATGCATGCTCTAATGAACCAAAACATGCGCATCATGTAAATAAGCAATGCTGATTTTTCTATTATCTTTCTTTCTCCAAAAAACATAACCACCGAATTTTTATCTCAAATCAGATTATCATGAAACAAAAATTTGTCAAGCATGGTGAGGATTCAAAGGTAACCGAGATGGCTCTGGTACCAATGTTAGCAAACAACGATTCTATAGGTTCATGAGTACCTTTCTTGGAGAGAACCTGTGGCAGTGGAAAGAAGATCGGAGGTCACCTTATGAAATCCTTTTCATCGGTCGGTCTCCTACTCTCTTGGAGAAGGAGCGCGAGTCCACAACCCAAGAGTCCACGGAATGAGCTTGGTGGAGGTGGAGGGACGAAATGGGAGAGAGAGAAGGTGGCGGCTAGGGTGGGTGGAGGCTAGGGTTTGCACACTTGTTCTTCTATCCAATGGGAGGCTCCCCTCCTTATATAGATGGCTCCACCCTAAACCCTTAAATGTGTAGTCCAATAGGGATGCGCCATGTGTCAGTGCTTTGGGAAAATATCTTAAAAATCCTAGATTAATCCAATAACGGTGGCAGCGCCAGCCAGCCCGGAGGCGGCGGTGGACACTCAGACAACCAAAACCCTAACTCTAATGCAAGTGACTAGAATGGAAACAACATGTTTTATACTCCGGATCATTGAATCAGGTTTTCTCCAAGTCCGAATGCGTATGGACAATGGTTAAATGGACACAACACAAGAGATGGGCTGGCGGGTCACGGATCTCCGGATCCGCAACAGATTAGTGCTTAGGTGGGCCATCTCAATGAGTATTTGCAAAGGAACACCCCTAGAACAGGTAATTTATCAGGTATGGAGAATAAACTTGATCTTCATATTCATGTGTTTTCAACACTTAAAACTAATATGAAAAATTAGAGTATTAAATCTGGAGCTACATATCATATGACGGGGGATCCTACTATGCTGAACAACATAAAAAATAATCTAAAACTATTAGATAAGTTTGTTACTGTTGCAAATGGTAATCGTGTTGAAATTAGAGGTTCAGGAGATGCAAAATTAATTAACAATTTTTTGATAAAATCATGTATGTTCCTAATTTTGACACAAACTTGTTATCTGTAGCCAGGATCACTAGAACTCTTAATTGTAATGTCATATTTACTCCTCACGATGTCATTTTTCGGGATGGTACCACAGGAAGGATGATTGGTAGGGGCATTCTCCCAAATGGGTTGCATGTTCTTGAATCATCTAATAAAGCCTTGCATGTGGGGTCCTCAACCAATCACGATCTTTGGCACAAAAGGATGGGCCACCCATCATCTCGAGTGTTAAAATGCTTATTTCCTTTAATTAATTTTGAACTATTATGTGATATTTGTCGTTTATCAAAACAAACTCATTTACCTTTTTCCCTCACAAAAACTCAAATTCCCTTTGAACTTGTTCATTCATATATTTGGGGGCCCGCCCCCGTCGACTCTCATAATGGTTTTTGTTATTCCAATAGTTTTATTGATGACTTCTCTTAGACTACTTGGATTTATTTATTAAAAGCAAAATCAGATGCTTACACTATTTTTTGTGAATTCCTTGCTTTTATCGAGCACATGTATAATGCCAAACTTCGTGTTTTTAGATCCGATAACGGCTCAGAGTATATGAGTAATGTGTTTCAAAATTTGTTAAAACAAAAAAAGAATTTTTCATCAAACCACGTGCATTAATACACCACAACAAAATGAGATCTCTGAACGAAAAAATCGACATCTATTGAATGTTATTACTTGCCTTTTCAAAATAATGCTCCCAAACATTTTTGGTCTGATGCTATTTTAAGTGCAACTATTATTATAAATCGTCTCCCTAGTCCTACAATTGATAATAAACAACCCTTAGAAATATTGCACAAAAAGAAAATAAACATTGACCACTTTAGAGTTTTTGGATGTCTTTGCTTTGTACACAGGAAACGAGAGGACAAACTGGATTATATAGCTCTATCAAATGTATTTTGTGGGGGTATTCTTTTAGGGGGAAAATGTACAAATGTTATGACCCCGACAACTGTAAAATGTATGTTTCAAGAGATGTTTCCTTTCTTGAGCAGCAATCCTTCTTTACTCCTGACAATGACCCCGAGGCTTCCGCCGCTATTCCTCTTCCCACCATGGATCTGCTCAACATACGTCTAAATCCTCCACCAATTCCGCATGCCGAAGCTACTCAACAAGCTCCTTACACGCCGAACATCCCAAACACTCCACAAGATCCTCCTGCTGGCGACGAGGGGGGAAATGAAGATGAACCTCTACTAAGGAGGTCCACACGTCCAACTCGCCCCCTACCAGACTTAATGATTATATTGTGTCTCAAGTCACCTACCCAATTAAGGACTACTTGTCCTATAACCACCTGTCTCAGAATTTTAAAACCTTCCTAACTCAAATAGACAACAATAAGGAACACACCTCATACCACGAAGCTATCAAAAATTCAAATTGGGTTACTCCCATGAAAGAAGAAATAGGAGCCTTAGAAACAAACAAAACCTGATCCTTAGTCCCATTACAACCCGGTATAAAACTAATTGGATGTAAATGAGTCTATAAAATCAAATACCATAGCAATGGAGAAATTGAGGGATATAAAGTCTGTCTTGTAGCTAAAGGGTATACTCAAACCTATGGTCTTGACTACCTACAAACTTTTGCACCCGTAGCAAAAATGAACACAGTTCGTGTTCTTTATCTGTAGCTATAAAGAAAGTGTGGAATATCTTCCAAATGGATGTAAAAATGCCTTCTTACAGGGAAACCTTGAAGAAGAAGTCTACAAGACCCCTCCGTTAGGTTACTCCACCTCTCCTCACCAGGTATGCAAGCTTCATAAGTCCATATATGGACTAAAGCAATCACCTCGAGCATGGTATGCCAAGCTTAGTCACTCTCTCCTCTTTTATGATTTTTTGAAAAGTTCTGCTCATGCATCCATGTTCACTAAAAGTAGTCACAATATTGTAGGATCGTATGGGTCTCTTATTCTAATCACTTTTAAGCTAATTACCTACTTCTTTAATCAATCAAGATATGCACAGTGAAATTTAAACAAAAACAAGTAAGTAAAGCAAACCAAAAGGAACACGAGAATTTTTACAAAGGTTCGGTCACCTGCCTACGTCCTCTCTTACAAGCTCCGTTCGACACTTCGAGCTCCGCTCGCGTCTTCACTAACCATTCCCCGTTCCGGGCCGGGAGAGAACGCCTTTACAATCTTCAAGCTCGCGAACAACCCTCGCCGAGCTTGACTCGTCCTCTCACAATCCGAGAGGGACACTTCGGGCTCTCACCGAAGTCTATACTCTTGTCTTGGGCTTTCACCAAGACCCTTGCTTCCTTCCATAATAGTGAGTGGGACAACACTCTCTAATCTTGAGCACACTTGAGTGAGAATAGGTTTATGACTAAAGTGTGGAAGGTTTGAGGCTTGGAGTGTTTGAAGTTTCTCTCTAATGTATTGGACAAATAGTAGTGGGAGAGTTGTGTTAAAATGTGCTTTATAACTCTATTTATAAGCACTAGAGAGAATATAGTTGTTGGGGTTAATTGGGTAAGAGTTGACGTAAGATACACAAAATAGAAACTCGTAGGACCCAATTCTGGATAAGTTTGGTCGAACGGATCAGGCTGAATGGTCGACCGTTTGGCAATTAAGAACTCAGTTTGGTCGACCGGTTAAGGAATGGTCGACCGCCAAAGGCTATGTCTGGGGTACACTTAAGTGATCGGTCGAACACCGAGATAGGTTCGGTCGACCAATTCACAACAGACACTAAGGGGTTGACAAACAAGGTCATATTCGGTCGACCGAAACAAGGTCCACGGTCGACCGAAAACCAACAAGAAGTTTTGGTTTGTCGAGACTTCTAAGTTCGGTCGACCGAACAAGGTCCTCGGTCGATCGATACACTAAATGTATTTGGGGTATTTGGATTTAATATGAATACGACCGTTGGGTATAAACGACAAAACAAACGGTCGGAAAAATATTGTTCACACAGTCAACCGAAAAGGTATACCCGGTCGACCGAAATCGGACAGTAAAACACTAACAAGATAACTGATCACTCGGTCGACCGAACGGTTTGTTTCGGTCGACCGAATGTGGGCAGACTATTCAGGCTTTGGTTTAGTGTTTTCCGGTCTAAGTTTGGGTGATCTATTGAAGTCCAAATTATGTGAAATTTCGTGTGTGTCTTCTATAATGAACCTAGTGTGTGTTTAAGTAGTTTTTAGCTCAAGTATGCTCAATTTACACAAGTTGCTAAGACTCAAAGAAATACAAATTACATGTCTTCAAATGAGCTTGATTACATGTCTTGACTTGATTTCCCTTCTTCCTTGAGTCTTGATCACCTGTAGAGGTTAACACAAAGTAATATATAAGTAATGCAATATGTGTGCTACTCTACATGATTACAATTAAGATATAGGCTGATTAAATCATCAAAACATAGATTAAGGCCAAAAAGCCAACAATCTCCCCCTTTGATGATGACAACCTATATCTTAATACTTGAAATTTTTGGTTGTAAACTATGCATATAAATGCTCCCCCTATAGATGTGCATAGTTTTTTTTTTCAATTTTAATAAAATTTCAAGTTACCCTCTTTATTATCTCTCCCCCTTTGACATCCATAAAAAAATATAAGATTTAAGCATTGAATTTGGATGTCTTGTAATGAAGTTGCCCCCCCCTAAATTTTGCACTTCGCTACCCTAATTAAATGATATTCATTAAGCTCCCCTATCAATATGAATATGATTTTTCAATTAAGTTCAATTCTATTTCTCCCTTATTAACATCAAGCAAATATTATTAATAAGCATGTGGTGTATTAATTCCCCCTTTTTGACATCCATTTAGAAAATTTGACTCTAAAACATTGGATGTGATTCAAATTTAAAAATTTGCAATGAATGGATATATGATTTGTCAATTAACCATATAAAAACCTAGACTAGAACCAATTGATTCAAGAAATTTAGAGGATAAGAATTTATACCCACTTGAAGCTTGAATTGGTTCTAGTCTCCATTCGGTGAGGCAACCAACATTGAATTTGACTCTCAAGCTTGCCCGGTCACCACCGATCGCTTCTTCAAGTACGTACAAATGTAGATTTTGGTACTCATTTTTGTTTGGGTCCATTCAATTTAGCTTTTGGTACCCATACCCAAGTGGATTTAGGTACCCAAACACTTGAGGTTCTTTTCATGGCAATGTGATGCTTTCCATTTATACAATCTTGAACAAGATGGTTTTTAACATAAAAGACATTGTAGCCTAAACCATGCGTGTCTAAGGATTTTCGTTGATTACTTAAAAGCATATCAAGATTTTTCTTGCCATTTGTGAACTTATGCAAGTCATTAATCAAAGTTTTATTAGATGCATTTAGTTAACTATTTTTTAACACAAGAGATTCATTCATGTATTTTAGATTTTGAATTAAAGAAATGTTTTTTTTCATTTATTTGATGCATGTGAATCTCTAATTTGACACATTTGTCGGTCATGCAATTTAAGTCATTCAATAATCTCTTGCTTTCAAGATAAGATTTGTCAAGTTTCTTAAGCAAGTCTTTTTTATCACATTCAAGCATATGACTATCAATTGCAAGAGATGAGTTGAGTTTATTTTTCAATTTTTCATTCTCATTTTTTAAACATGCATTCTCTAAAATGAGCTTATCAATTTTAGCAAGTAAATCATTTTTCTCATCAAGGTTGATTCATTTAGGCAATGAAGATCATGATTTACTTCTCTAGCTAACTTGTTCTTTTGACAAAGAAGCTCATATCTCTCAACAAGTTCATGTAATGCATTTTGTAGTTCTTTAAAAGAATATAATTCATCATTAGAACTAGAACTTGATGAGCAAGATTTAGAAAATACCTCACTTTCTTCATCGATTGTTACAATGAGGCATGTGTGAGCATCTTCTTTCTTGGATGAGCTTGATGGGGAATATGATGTAGATGTGTTCCTATCCCATCTTTCATGAGCTTCATCCATTTGGCTTGAGTCTTCCTTTTCCCCGGTTGGTAGTTCTTCCTTGTCACCATACTTAGCTTGAAGAACTTGCCAAATCTCATATGCACTTTCACAAGAAGACACAAGGTCAAAAAGTTCATACTTCAGTGCACAATGTAATACATTCATAACCTTGGCATTCAAGCAAGCTAATTTCTCTTCTTCTAAACTCCATAGATTATAATCAACTTTAGGCAAATTATATGGAGTTAAGATTATGGACCACATATCTAAATTAGTCATCGATTTCAAGTATGTTTTCATTTTACTTATCCATGAACAGAAACTAGTTCCATTAAAATATGGTGGTCTAGAAGAGCATGTAGGTGATTTCAAATCATAAGATGTGGATGTGGATGCAATTTCGACCATTAAGTAGATGATTTAAGCACCTATGCTGTGATACCAATTGTAGGATCGTATGAGTCTCTTATTCTAATCACTTTTAAGCTAATTACCTACTTGTTTAATCAATCAAGATATACACAGTGGAATTTAAACAAAAACAAGTAAGTAAAGCAAACCACAAGGAACACGAGAATTTTTACAGAGGTTCGACCACCCGCCTACGTACTCTCTTGCAAGCTCCGCTCGAAACTTCGGGTTCTGCTCGCGTCTTCACTAACCACTCCCCGTTCCGGGCCGGGAGAGAACGCCTTTACAATCTTCAAGCTCGCGAACAACCATCGCCGAGCTTGGCTCCTCCTCTCACAATCCGAGAGGGACACTTCGGGCTCTCACCGAAGTCTATACTCTTGTCTTGGGATTTCACCAAGACCATTGCTTCCTTGCACAACAGTGAGTGGGACAACACTCTCTAATCTTGAGCACACTTGACTGAGAATAGGATTTATGACTAAAGTGTGGAAGGTTGAGGCTTGGAGTGTTTGAAGTTTCTCTCTAATGTATTGGACAAATAGTAGTGGGAGAGTTGTGTTAAAATGTGCTTTCCAACTCTATTTATAAGCCAACAAGAAGTTTTGGTTTGTCGAGACTTCTAAGTTCGGTCGACCGAACAAGGTCCTCGGCCGATCGATACACTAAATGTATTTCGGGTATTTGGATTTAATACGAATACGACCGTTGGGTATAAACGACAAAACAAACGGTCGGAAAAATATTGTTCACACAGTCGACCGAAAATGTATACCTGGTCGACCGAAAATGTATACCCGGTCGACCGAAATTGGGCAGTAAAACACTAACAAGATAATTGATCACTCGGTCGACCAAACGGTTTGTTTCGGTCGACCGAATGTGGCAGACTGTTCAGGTTTTGGTTTAGTGTTTTCCGGTCTAAGTTTGGGTGATCTATTGAAGTCCAAATTATGTGAAATTTCGTGTGTGTCTTCTATAAGGAACCTAGTGTGTGTTTGAGTAGTTTTTAGCTCAAGTATGCTCAATTTACACAAGTTGCTAAGACTCAAAGAAATACAAATTACATGTCTTCAAATGAGTTTGATTACATGTCTTGACTTGATTTCCTTTCTTCCTTGAGTCTTGATCACCTGTAGAGGTTAGCACAAAATAATATATATGTAATGCAATATGTGTGTTACTCTACATGATTATAATTAAGATACAGGTTGATTAAATCATCAAAACATAGATTAAGGTAAAAAAACCAACAAATATCACAATCATAGTACTTATATATGTAGATGACATCATAATAACAGGAGATATTGACCAAGAAATAAATATAGTAAAAAAATACTTAAAATCAAAATTTGACATAAAGGACTTAAGATACATGAAATATTTTCTCGGAATAGAAGTTGCCTATTAAAAAAATGGAATCTTTCTCTCTCAAAGAAAATTCATTCTAGACCTCAAAGAAACAAGAAAAAATAAGTGCAAAACCCGTTAACACACCTATTGAAACAAACAAAAAATAGGACTCACTGACGGTACACCTCTAAGTGACGTCAGTCAATTTCAAAGACTCATTGAGAAGTTAATCTATCTCACTATCTTTCGTTCCGTCATTACTTATGTTGTAAGTGTAGTTAGTCAATTCATGCACTCTCCTCGTACACATCACTTAGACATCATAAATAGAATTATATGCTATTTACAAAAATACTCCAGGACAAGGACTTTGGATGAAAAACAACAACTCTAACTCAATAACTGGTTACTCGGATGCAAATTGGGCAAGAAGTCATGATCGGAGATCCACCACCAGTTTCTGTACTTTTGTGGGAGGCAACCTAGTAACATGGAGAAGTAAGAAACAAAATGTCGTTGCCCGGTTCAGTGCAGAGGCAGAATATCGTGCTATGGCTTCCACCACAAGTGAACTAATCTGGTTGAACCAGTTGCTTAAAGATATGAACATCGACACCCAGGGACCAATGAATATGTTTTGTTATAACAATGCAGCACGTTACATCGCTTCAAATCCAGTCTTTCATGAAATGACCAAACATATAGAGGTTGTCTGCTACTTCATCACAAAAAAGATCCAATCAAAACAAATAGAAGTTCCATATGTCTCCAGCAAGGATCAACTTGCAGACATATTCACAAAGGCCCTCGACCACAAGATGTTCTCAAACTATCTTCACAAGTTGGGGTCCATCAACTTATTCCAGACCCAACTTGAACGGGCATGTTAAGAAACTTACCTAAAAGAAGACATGACCGTTGCTCCACCTATGGGATCACCCAATCTCCCTCTATGGCAACAACTCACTCAAGGAAAGGAAATTAGATTCGTATCTAAACACCAACGGCTATGTAAACATCCATATAAAATACTTTTATGCCTCAGTATTCAAATACAACACAAACATCAATAATAAAATCTCTTCTTCTTGCTCTACAATATTCGTACCAAATTTAATAGTATATAATTACTATATATCTTGGTTCACCTCTAAGGTTCATTTTCTTAATATGGTGTTGTTCCGCAGAAGTACCCGTTCTGTAGCATATATTTTGATGAGTGACATAATACAGGGTTTTTTTTTGTTTAGGTACACTTGGGGAAAGATTGATACCGGAGGTTTGTGCAATTGTAACTGAGTAATTCATATTTATTTAAGTACACTTCCGAAAATGTGAGATTACCTACCTCATCACGCTTCAGGTTTCGTGGGTCTCTTTCAGTGTTGTTTGCTGTGAGTCTTATTAGATGACGTGTAATCAAGAGATGAGATAAGATTAACATCTCACGCTCGAAGCCCCCAAGGAGCAAAATTTCGTTGTATCATAACGCCTCATTCTTTACTCCAACATATCATTCTCGACTCCAGGGTTCATTCGACATAGTGTAAGGGTTTTCATGGATAAATGGTGGGGGTGCCGGTTGGTGGTTTCGACATTAGAGAGATTTCATTGACTATGGCTCTAATCAGGAGCACCTATCGTTTGAGGAAGAGGGTTTACAAGACATGGTTTCACAACCAACCGTGAAATTAAAGGATTTATAGTATCCACTTATTTCTTCTTTTCCATAACTAATCGACTTACCGTGTCATTAACATGTGATGACATAATGATGTATTCAGCTATGTGGTCAAAATAAAGTCATAACAGGTAAGATCGAAATTGCTCAGTAAACTTGGAGTGGAGTAGGCTAATTTCATGTTTTGACAAGTACGTACCTGAACAAAAAAGAACTACTTAGATGTAAAACTCCAATATCACTCAATCTCAAGTGTATTCAAGCACACAAAAACCTATAATATGATGTACTTGGAGTCTAGGACGAACTTTAATTTGGTGAATTGACAAGAAATGCTCTCACATTGAGAGAAAAAAAAGTAGGCTTATTAAAACTTGCAATTATCATCGTCCAAAGTAACTTTTTCTTTTAATTTGTTGATAGTAAGTAGATCCATTTTAATAAATAAAAATTGTTCTAAGCAATGAAGCGACAACTTTGACAAACACGCAAAACCATGTCACATAATACATGAGCGGACCATGAAAACAGTTTGACACCATAAGGGGAAATAAAGACAAAACAAAAGCATTCTTGTTTTCCTGTTGGATTTCTTGCATTTTAGATAACTTCTTGTAATCTGATGTTGCTACTTATCAATTTGAGTAAATGGTGTGTTGTAGCGTCCTTGTCTTGGGGTCCACATGGATTCATGTCCAGTCGGTCATCCGTAAGTTCATGATCTCTCAGTGCTTCCTAAATATCCACCAAACGTAAGTGGTGGACTCACATCGTTATAGACATCGATCACAACAATCTCTTCTCATGTAATGTGGGATTATATTTGGGTATTACAATATATTTCGTTTAAACACCTAACGTTAGATCAAGTCGCAGTTTAATGAAACAAGGGTAGATAGATTCTAGGAGTGGCCCATTTGAATTTTGTTCCTACCATTTTAGTTGATCGAAAATTTGATATCCATTAGGCATTAGTTGATTAAAATTAAAGATTCTTATGACTTTAAAGTATTGGAATCAAGCTTAAAGTTGACTTGTTAACTGGCCATTTGTTTTTATAAAAATGATTGGAGCCGTCTATTTTGTGGACTCCCCATTGTTATCAATATTTTTTATATTATTTTTTCCAATCACTTCTCTTAAGTAAAATTACTTTTCCTGAAACTCGTTTTATTTTATTGAAGATTGTGTATTACACATGCAAAATCTTTATTTGGTAATATAATTAACGTTAGAGTATTTTCAACTTCGCACACTTCGTTACCCTCTCTTACCATTTCTGAATGCTTATCGTTCGGAATATATTTGCATCAACATATTTCTTTACTTTTTTCCTTCTGAATAATGTAATAAGTTATGTACAACTAAAACCAATAATAATTTTATAAGATGAAAAAAAACTCTTATCTCATAAATTCTTACTTAATTACTTACATGTAACAAACATAAATTAAATTTTTACACACCACCCACGGGTCCAACCGTTTTTTTGTACATTAATGAAACAAATATAAAAGGTTTTGTTGGTATATCATTAGATACATAGTTGATTATATAAACTTTTGTTGATATATATGTATATATGTATATATATATGTACATATGTATAAGGGGATGTCGAAATTTTGAGATATCAACAAAAAACAGCTTATAGGGAATTATCTACTTCCTAGGAACCTTATGTCAATTTTTGTAACGCCCCGAGCCCGGACAACTGCTCACCCGCCCGAACCCGGTGCGTTAAGATACGATCCACGATCCTGACCGCTGCGCACTCTGATATTTAAATCCATCTGATAGGCTCATAATTAATCTGAAAAATATAATCAACAAATTGTGAGCTCGACAACCCGCAAGTTCCAACCGTCAATCAATCAGAATCATAATCATGTGGAAAATAATACGGAATATGACATTCAGTCAATAAGCACAATCAAGAGACATGCATCACAAATAAAATACATACATAACAATCTGGAACCCCCATTCGGATTCGACCACATCATGTGCTTCTAAAATCTATCAATCAGTCAGACGCACACCTGGTAGCTCCACACTAACGACAGACAACCATTTCCTCTCTCGGATGGCTCCACGCTGTCCGTTAGGCAGCTCTTTCCTAAGTGGCTCAGCCAGAAATATACATACAGTCACATGACATGTCAACCGAAACACCACCATGCAATAATATGCATATCAATGAAATCAATATCGATACTCAGCATGCATGCAACTACGAATATCAAGAGAGACAGACATGATATAAAACTGAAGAATAACGAATCAGTACTTGCCTCAAAATCTCCATCTTTTTCTTCTCTATATTCTTCTCAAAATTCCATCTTCTCCTAAAACCACACAATCATCTAACAATCTTAATTAGTCCATTAAGATATTTGATTATTACATCAACTAAAAAATTCAGGATATTACATTCTAACCTCCTTAAAAGAAATTTCGTCCTCGAAATTTGATCTCAATATTGTCTCAATCCGAACAAATCAATACAAAATTTTAAACTCATTATTTATCAAATCTAAAAACCCAACACCACTTATCGCTCATAATTTAGATAATCAATCCAATCAAATCCAAATTCACATTTGAACTCAAGTCCAAATAACTCTAAATTCATCTTTCATTATTTATTCATAATTTGGTAGCAAATCCAACGAAGTCAAAATTCACATTTAAATCAATAGTCAATACTTCTAAATCCAAATTCTAAAATTCCAATCCAATAAAACTTATATTTCAAATCTAATCCCGACTAATTCCGAGGATCGTATTGCTCTGATACCATTTGTAATGCCCCGAGCCCGGACAACTGCTCACCCGCCCGAACCCGGTGCGTTAAGATACGATCCACGATCCTGACCGCTGCGCACTCTGATATTTAAATCCATCTGATAGGCTCATAATTAATCTGAAAAATATAATCAACAAATTGTGACCTCGACAGCCCGCAAGTTCCAACCGTCAATCAATCAGAATCATAATCATGTGGAAAATAATACGGAATATGACATTCAGTCAATAAGCACAATCAAGAGACATGCATCACAAATAAAATACATGCATAACAATCTGGAACCCCCATTCGGATTCGACCACATCCTGTGCTTCTGAAATCTATCAATCAGTCAGACACACACCTGGTAGCTTCACACTAACGACAGGCAGTCATTTCCTCTCTCGGGTGGCTCCACGCTGTCCGTTAGGCAGCTCTTTCCTAAGTGGCTCAGCCAGAAATATACATACAGTCACAGGACATGTCAACCGAAACAACACCATGCAATAATATGCATATCAATGAAATCAACATCGATACTCAGCATGCATGCAACTACGAATATCAAGAGAGACAGACATGATATGAAACTGAAGAATAACGAATCAGTACTTGCCTCAAAATCTCCATCTTTTTCTTCTCTATATTCTTCTCAAAATTCCATCTTCTCCTAAAACCACACGATCATCTAACAATCTTAATTAGTCCATTAAGATATTTGATTATTACATCAACTAAAAAATTCAGGATATTACAATTTTTAACTTCAAAAACACTTAATCTCAATTTTTTGTGATTTCAACAATACAACAAAAAACTTAATCACAAACATTAATATTAAATTTTGAGATTTCAAAATATTTCATTTCATACCCAAAAAAGATTTCAACCCCGTCTACAATGTGTTCCACAACATTGTTGTACCACGATGCTTCTCAGATTATTGATAAATAAGAAGTCACATAAATCACAAGTTTTCAGTTTCTCAACACGGCCAGAAACCCATCACCTTAAGACAAACCAAACGCTATAAAATTGTGAAAACTAAAAAAAAATACAACCAACAAATTCATTCAATAAAGATGTTTTTGTTGGGGGTGGGGATTCACAATGCAGTTTGCTGAAGAATATTGATTGCTGAAGATACTAACTTCTGACCTTATCCCAATCGTAATGCAACAAGAACACTCACAAGATGTAATAGACAAGCAAACACACAACACACCTGAAATCAACTACGACACACGTGATTTACAAGGTTCGGCAATATGCCTACGTCCTTGGGGGGCTCTCCTGCGAGTTTCCTTTCATTCAATCCGTTTCTCCAATAAGAGAAGCAACCAAGATTACAAGTAGTTGGAGGCGATTTGTCCTTCAAAGCATTCTAGATCTTTCTCTATCCCTAATCTCTCTCAAGAAAATAATAATAATGTGTTGTATTTGAAATTAGGGCGAAAATCCCTTAAATAGTAAGCTAAATTCGTACAAGAAAACAAGTAGATTGTCGGCAAAACCGTCTGCATCGGTCGACCAGAATTCTCAACGGCCGACCGCGTGCCCAGCACCGGTTGACTGATCCACGCTTCGATCCGAGCCCGGAAGACTCTGGAGAATTTCGGTTGACCGCGTGCCCAACACCGATCGATCGATTCTCACTGTTCGACGAATCCTGGCATGCTCTGGAGATTTTCGTAGACCGAGATCCTCTACCAGTCGACCGAGTCTCCTTGTTTCCTGTACTTAACAAATATAAACCAAATTTTAACAATCTCTACCTTGGTTTGAATTTGTTACCTGAGCCTTCTTCTATCCCGCTTTCTTCGTGCTTGCAAGAAGCACCATTGTTGTTACCCCCCCCCCCCCCCCCCCCCCGGAGCACTCCTCCTTCTCAGTTTATGAGGACATTGAGAAAGCTTCGAGCACAACTCCAACTTCTCCCGACTGACCACCTTGATCATCATATCCGCCGGATTCTCGCTCGTATCAATCTTCTGGAGAATAACCTGGCATTCCTCGATCCATTCACAGATCTTATGGTACTTAGTTCAATATGTTTGGTCCTTGATTGGAACATCTGATCCTTGGCTAGATAAATTACACTTTGACTATCGCAATGCAATTTAGTCACTTCCTGCTCCGTCCCTAAAGAGCTTACCAAACCCTTCAACCATATAGCTTCCTTCCTGACATCCACCACTGCCATGTACTCCGCTTCCGTCGTAGACAATGCGGTAGTATATTGGAGAACGGATCTCCAACTCACTGGTCCTCCACCTAAAGTGAACACGTACCCTGTTGTGGACCTGCCTTTATCCAGATCCCCAACATAATCTGAATCCACGTACCCCTCTACTTGCTTTTGTGCTCCATCTTTGGTGAACTTCAAGCTAACATCCATGGTTCCCTTTAGGTACCTCAACAACCACTTCAACGCCTCCCAATGCTCTTGTCCTGGGTTAGCCATATAAAAACTCACGAGGCTAACTGCGTGTGAAATGTCTGGCCTAGTGCAGATCATAGTATACATAACGGATCCCACTGCACTAGCATATGGAACTCTCTCCATATCTGTCCTTTCCTTTTCAGTAGAGGGGATGCACTTCAACGAGAGCTTGAAGTGAGCACTAATAGGCGTGGCCACCTGCTTGGCGTTCTCGAGATTGTACCTCTCGAGTATCTTCCAGATATAACTCCTTTGAGAGAGCAGAATCTCACCTCTCTTAGTATCCTTGGAAATTTCCATATCGAAAATCTTCTTTGCACTCCCGAGGTCTTTCATCTCAAACTCCTCGTGAAGCTTCAGTTTGAGATCATCTATATGCTTCATCTCCTTAGCCGCGATCAACATATCATCAATATACAAAAGTAAGAACACGTGTGTCCCGTCTCCAAGACTCCGCAAGTAAACACAACTATCATAGTCACAACGCACAAAACCATTCTCAAGCATCAATGTATCGAACCTTTTGTACCAGTGCCCCGGCTACTGCTTACGTCAATAGAGGGACTTCTTCAGCTTGCAAACTTTCCCTTCCTTGCCTTGTGTAATGAACTCATCCGGTTGCTTCATATAGATATCTTCCTCTATGTGTCCGTGAAGAAAAGTTGTCTTCACATCCATTTTCTCTAACTCCATGTTGTCCATCGTCACCATGGATAACAACACTCTAATCAAGGTATGCTTTACAACAGGTGAGCAGATCTTGTTGTAATCAACCCCTTCCTTTTGAGCATATTCTTTTGCCACCAACCTTGCTTTATATTTTAACTCCTACATAGGAGTTGACCCTTCTTTCTTCCTGAAGATCCACTTGCACCCAGCCGTGTGCTTTCCCTTTGGAAGCTCTGTTAACTCACAAGTTTGATTCTTATGAAGAGACTCCATCTCTTCGCTCATGGCCACCATCCACTTGTTCATGTCCTTCTGTTCAATGGCTTCATCGTATGTGCAAGGGTCCCCACATTCGGTAACAAGTGCTAATGCAATACTAGCATCGTCGTGACCATACCATACTGGTCCCTTAGTGATACTCCTTTGTCTCCCCTGAGCAATACTTTCTTGCTCAACTTCTTCCTCTACTCGTGAGTCAATTGTTTCATGTTGAACTTCTTCATTCGATTCACCCCTTGAAGTCGTAACCCTAACTTCAGTTTCGTCTCCCCGCACGGAACTCTCTTGCTTGGCTTTCTCCTCAAGGCTCTTGAGTAAAGCCGTCTCATCAAAGACCACATTACTCCGTAAGAGAACCTTCTTGCTTACAAGATCCCAAAACTTATATCCTTTCACTGCCCTATCGTAACCGAGAAAAATGCATTCCTTCGATTTCGAATCCAGCTTCGATCGTTGTGTCTCATCGACCAACACATAAGCTTTACATCCAAATATCCCCAACCTTGAATAATCAAATGGCTCACCCGTCCACACTTCCTGATGTGTCTTTAATTCAAGTGTCAATGACAGTGAGACATTTACTAGATAGCACGCAAGATCTACTGCTTCAGCCCAGAAATCCTTTGACATATCTGCATGAAGCCTCATGCTCCTTGCCCGGTCACACAAAGTTCTGTTCATCCTTTCAGCAACGTTGTTCTGTTCAAGACTTCACAGTGTAGTGAAATGCCTTGTGACACCGTCTTTCTCACAGAAACTTGTGAACTCCTTTGAGGTGTATTCACCTCCATTATTTGTCTGTAAGTACTTAACAATTTTTTTGTACTTTTCTCTACCTAGGCCTTCCGTGCTTTAAACTTCTCAAAACATCAAATTTATTTTCAGAAAATAAACCCATACCTTCCTTGAGAAGTCGTCGATGAATGTGATGAAATATTCGGCTCCACCCTTGACTGAACTAGCTATGGTCCCCAGACGTCTGACTGCACATACTCCAATATTCCTTTCGTCTTGTAGATAGCCGTCTTGAATCGAATCCTGTGCTGTTGACCGAAAACACAATACTTGCAAAAATCCAATTTGCAGCTCTTAACACCCTTCAACAGTCCTTGTTTGTATAACTCACACAACCTTGTTCCGACATATGACCAAGCCTTATATGCCAAAGTGCAATGTTGTCTTCGTCATCTGCAACATTTGCTGCACCTCTTCCTGCTACTGCATTCCCTTGCATCTAATACAAGTTGCTCACCTTGGTTCCCTTTATCACTGGCATCACTCCATGAGTGACCTTGACCTTTTCGTCCGCCCGGACCATCTACACTCGAGTGTATCAAACTCTACTAGAGATATAAGGTTCTTATTCAACTACATAACGTGACGCACACCCGTCAGCGTTCGAATGCATCCATTGAACATCTAAAACTGTATGGAACCAATTCCGACGGTAGTGCATGGTGCATCGTTGCCCATAACAACGATCCCTTATTTCAGTTGTTCATAGGATGTAAACCACTCTCTAACCGAGCACATGTGATAAGATTCTCCTGTATCCAAGATCCATCCTGTGGATGATTTGTCGATACCTGCAGCTCAACTGTAAGGACGTCTACCATGTCCCTTTCCACCACCACCCTTGAGGAATCGTACCTGTCTTTCCCTATCTGCTGCGCCTCCTTGAAGGCCCTACAGTCATGCTTCATGTGACCCGTCTTCTTACAGAAAAATATTCAAAGGACCTCTCCTCTGATTTCGACCGGCCCCTACCGTTGCTTCCTCCTCCTTTGTTGCTCGTCCTGCCTCTACCACTCGAAGCAACGATCAATCCTTCACCCTTGTCAGAAGAGATACTACCTAAATTCTTCCTTGCATCAAAAGAGATCAACATACCCTTGACTTCCTCCAATGCCAACGAATCCTTCCCATATATGATCATATTCACCAAATTCTCAAACGAGTCCGGCAGTGACGTCAACAAAAGCATTACCTTGTCTTCATCTTCCAACTTGACGCCTTGCTGCGTCAAATCTACTATGAGCTTGTTGAACATTGCAAGATGATCAAAAAATGATGTGTTCTCCTTCATCTGAAGAGTGTAGCTGACACTTTGGATTTAACTTGTTGCCAAGGCGCTTCTTCATGAACCATTCCTCCAGAAGTTTCCAATATTCAACCGTTGTAGCCACAAATTCCTAGAAGAGAATATCATCCGAGAGGCAAAACTCAATGATTACTATCGCCCGGAGATTCAAACTCTCCCACTTCTCTTCAATCATCTTTGACGACTTCTTCTTGACTCCATCCAATGTGTTCAAGAGCCCGTCCATTTGCGACATCAACTCACGGACCATATGTTTCCTTGTTTGGTGAACTTCTCCACCCAGAAATTTCTTGCATCCTCTGATATCCCTAGTAGCCAACAAAACTCTGATATCAACTGTTGGGATGGGGATTCACAATGCTACAAACACAACGATGGATTAAACGCACAGAGCGAAGCAAACAAGAATATTGATTGCGGAAGATACTAACTTCTGACCCTATCCCAATAGTAATGCAATAAGAACACTCACAAGATGTAATAGACAAGCAAACACACAACACACCTAAAAGAAACTACGACACATGCGATTTACAAGGTTCGGAAATATGCCTATGTCCTTGGGGGGCTCTCCTGCGGGTTTCCTTTCCTTCAATCCACTTCTCCAATAAGAGAAGCAACCCATATTACAAGTAGTTGGAGGCGATTTGTCCTTCAAAGCCTTCTAGATCTTTCTCTATCCCTAATCTCTCTCAAGAAAATAATAATAATGTGTTGTATTTGAAATTAGGGTGAAAATCCCTTAAATAGTAGGCTAAATTCGTACAAGAAAACAAGTAGATTGTGGGCAAAACCGTTTGCATCGGTCGACCGGAATCCTCAATGGTCGACCTATTATGGTTTTCCCGCCTAACTGCCACAATTCGGTCGACCGCAAGCCCCACGCCGATCGACCGTTCTGTGCTTTTGAATAACAACCTGGGAGATCTGGAGATTTTTGGTCGACCACGTGCTCAGTAATGGTCGACCAATCCGCATTGCTGATCCTCGACTTGAAGCCCCTGGTAATTTTCGGTCGACCGCGTGCCTAGCACCAGTTGACTGATTCTCTCTGTTCGATGAATCCTGGCATGCTCTCGAGTTTTCTGGTCGATCGAGATCCTCTAATGATCGACCGAATATCCCTGTTTCCTGTACTTAACAAATATAAACTTAATTTCAACAGGTTTGAGGGTCCGGAGTGGTGTCCGGACTCGTTAAAATCGAGGTTGATCACAGCAGTTCGTAGTTGTGGGAATCGAGGTTGATCGAAGGAGTTCAGAGTCGTCGGAATCGATGTTGATTGTGGAGTCTGGAGATGTCCGAATCGAAGTTAAGTGGAGTGAGTAGATCATGAGTGGTGTGTGGTGTCAGCGGAATCACAGTTGAGCAGACGAGTCGAGAGTTGTCAGAATCGAGGATGAATGTGATGTCTGAAGTTGTTTGGTTGCACGTTGGGGAGGTGGTGAGAGGATTTCTAGGATTTTTGCGGGAGGTTTCTAATTTGAAAAGTAAAATTTATCGTAAATAGTCTTGAAACATGGACGCGGTGTGTCCATGACGTACTTCATGTCACCATCCATGCCATCATTTGTGTTTTTTATTTTATTGTTAAAAATATGATTTCCGATACATGACAGATTGTGTTTCCGATGTATGAGAGATTGTGTTTCCAATGTAGGACACACATTTGTCCCATACGGGACACAATTTGTCCTGCATTGGAAACACAAACTACAATGAATTGAAAACAGAATATGTCATGCATTGGAAACACAAATTGTCATACATTGAAAACAAACAAATGCCTAGACTGTCACAATATCAATTTATCAGTAAATTAAATATTATTGAAAAATAACTCCACGTTAGTAGCACTCCTAAAGGAATCATGTCCCTCCACGTCGGGAGAGTCATAAAGGCGTGTTAAAATGAGTTCATAAATCATTTTCCTATCGCAAAAGATAGGAAACCCGGAGGTTAGGAGAGTGAGTTTTTTATTGTTAAGTTGTGACATGCATGAGAAGTAATTAAAAGAAATTAATACTAAAAATGGGACACTAAAGTGGATGACAACCTGAATGGCTGGATATACACTAGTATAACTTTATAAGTGATTAGGTTTAATTTTACTTAATTGGTGGATCTCAAATCCGCATCCCATCATCCATGGGTCATCATGAGAGTAGGCCTGACAATTATGTCATTTCATGTATTTTCATTCGTGATTTTTTACATGTACAAATCAAATTGATCATACACAAATACGACACAAAATAACTTCGTGTACCATACTGGAGAGTACAAACACGACCCGTTTCATTTCGTGTAAGCACGAAACAACACGAATAAACAATATATATTATTAATGGGTCAAACCCCAAACCTCAACAACCTTAAGTTGAGAACAAGCAATTCTCAAAGTGGGATAGACAAGCATAAGATTTAGTAGATTAAATGAGTAGGGATGATTCTACTTTTATATGTGGAAGTGTCTCATGCATTTATCTCTTGCCTAATGTGGGACAAAAGTTATGTGAGCATTGCAGAACTCACTTAAATAAGGTTATATTTAACAAAAAGCAAGAAAAACATGTAACGTTATTAGTGAAGTGATATTCTGCACCATGTGCATCCCTTTAGATGCATGTTCAAGTGTACTCAAACACGAAACACAAAAACAAAACAATTTTTTTTCGTGTCTAATATATGGGACTCGAACATGACACGAAACACGAAAACCCCGAGCCGAAACACTAATTTTTTTGTGTCGTGTTAATGGGTTGATTTTTTGTTTCATGTAAAATTGACTAGTAAACATGAGAATCATTGAGATACCTTTGATCCACATCTTTTAAGTGGGTAACAATTGAAACTTTGGACTGATTCTACTTAGACAATGATTGGAATGGTGACTTCAATCCGTACTTGTGCGACTAGGAGCGACAAGAGGTCGCAAACACATTTGGGACGACAACTTTATCTTCGAATATGGTGTGTTTGTGCACAGAAAACCATTGGAAAATGGATTCTGTGGTCAAAGAGAAAACAACAAAAATAGAAACCAGAGAAAATTAGTTTCTCTTTGACAAAGATTATGTTGTTTTGCAAGCCACTGGAATCCACTGGAAATCAAAAAAATAGAATTCATTAACTATAATTTCCAGAAATTGATATTATTTGTAAATATTGTATATATTAATGTATAATTTTATTGTGAAGAATATGTTGTAGGTTAAGATTTAAATATGCATTACACATTTTAATTTAATTTAACTCAAAAATGGGATGTGTGAATTAAATATTATATATATATACCTCTTGTTGAAAAATAAATTAATTAATATATAAGATTATTGTAGTCATGTACTTTTAAACAATATAATAAAGTAAATTTTGAATAATATTTTATTTTAACAAGACAATATGAAGTTCAAGATGTATTCTTAATTTTTATCATCTTGTTTATGGTATAATTTTGTAACATATTGTCATGGTTTTTTTTAAAGATAATCATATTGTTTAATTTAAAAAATAAGATTTTAATGTTTTTGTAGTTAATTTTTATGTAATAAAAATAATTATTAAATAAGTTTGATAGATGTGTACATTTTTTACAAATTTCCTCCAATTTCTGTTGGTTTCCTGTGGGGGTATGAGAAACTGAGGGAAAATATTTCATTACATTCTGGATGGTAGAGGGAAATAGATGGAAAATATTTTCCTTTTCCTAGACTGACACAAACACGAGGAAAAGTTCTGATCAAAGGGAATCTGTTTTTTCTTTTCCCCACGTTTCCAGGTGCACAAACACACCCTACAAGTCGTGACGACTGCAAGTCACTATTTTCCCCCAACTCCAAGTCACAAGAAAAGGCCACGGCTAGAAAGTCGCGCGACTTGGTTGGAGATGAAACATTGTTGATAAACTTGCCCTTTCGGATATGGAGGATTTGATGTAAATTTTTAAAGTTTTGAGGAGTGGTGATGGAGATAAATGATGAGTTCTTTTTTGTGTATCAAGGTATCTCCTTGGAAGTTGGGGGAGACTTCCAGGAGCTCAGAGCAGGCAGAAGAGTTACACCGATAAGCGTAGACGAGATTTGAGTTTTGAGGTTTGGGAAGAAAGGGAAACTCAATCCAAGGTATGTCAGACTGTTCGAGATCTTAGACCGAATTGGAGAGGTCGCTTACCGGATTGCACTGCCGCTGCAGTTTTTGGGTCTTCACAACGTCTTCCACGTCTCAATGCTGAGGAAGTACATAGCAGATACTTCTCACGTGATTTAGTTAGAGATTCCAGAGATCTAGCAGAATTTGTCTCTTGAGGAGAGACCGGTAGAGATTGTGGATCGGATGGAGCACTAGCTCAAGAGGAGGACCATTCTGATGGTGAAGGTCAGGTGGCAGCATCACAGTGAGCGAGAATCCACTTGGGAGATCGAGGAGGATGTCTAGAAGAAGTATCCGGAGTTGTTTGGTAAGTTCTAGAATTAATTTCGAGGACAATATTCCTTTATGGATGGTGGATTGTTATATCATAATCATTGTTTAATGCTTAATCTTGTTTAGGTGGTTTATGAGGGGTTAAAGGAGGATTTGAGGTGGTAGGTGGTGATTGGTGGGGTGTGGTGAGGAGTATAAAAGGTAAGTGTTGAACGTTTTATATTTCTACCGCAAGTGCACGGCCGCGATGAAGCGGTGGCAAGTACGGGTCGTCCTCAGGGAGGTGAGCTTGCTCTTGCTTATCAGAAATCAAGTGGCAAAGAAAGATGGAAGAAAGTTGTTTATGCTAACCTAACTATGCTAACACGAAGAAGCAAATGCGAAGGAAACAAAACAAACGAATACTTCAACTAAGCTAGAGAAACTAGATACTATGGAGAAATCAGTAAGAGAGAGAGACCCCTTAGGGGGTGGAGTGACTACACATACACAATAAGGAGGCAAGAATATCTTCCTATAGGCACAAGTGTAGGTAGTGTTTGCATGTATGGGAGGTGTCTACTTATCATGGCAAAACCCATCAATTAAATCACTAAGCTATTTTGATTAACATTCATAAACACAAGCTGGTTATTTAAGAAACTAAACAAGTATGGGAGGTGTCTACTTATCATGGCAAAACCCATCTAGTGAAGTGTTCTATTCTAACAAGCAAGTATGCATTCATATTAATCAACACATAAAATAAACATCCTTCCTTCCTTAATTGTATATGTGATAATCATCTCCACCCCCCAAAAGGGGAGTGGTTTTACTCACTACACATTACACTAACTATTACACTAAAATAAGAAGGCATATTAACTAAGCTAGATTTAATAAAAGACAATTAAACTAAAGCATGCACCAATAATAAAAGAAGCACAAAACAAAGAAAATTTTATTAATTGCAGACTCACAAGACCAGTAGCATCTCCCTATTGAGTTTCTTGCTTCAAGGCTTCCACTTCAATTAGGGAGAATGGCCACAAGCATGGAGTAATTACAATGGAAGGTGAAGAGTTCTATTTATAGCCATGGAAAAAGCTAAACCGGGACAATTCCCCGATGTGGGACTAAACAAATACCATAAATAGAATAAGAACGCTCTAATACACACCAGAAAAAACTAAACGGATTCGGATCCACCTGGACCGCCAATTAGCGGTTCCAGACCGCCAATTGGCGGTCTACAGGGTCCGGATTCGTCTGGGCTTTCTTGGAGGCTTTCCTGGATGGTATTGTTGGTCTTGGATGCGGTTACTTGACTTGTTGGAGCTCCGACCCGAATCGAATTGGTAAAATACTCCCCATGATGGTGTGGAGTATTCTGTTTTGCTCTTAGGTCCTTCTGTCTTGCAATCAGGTCCTTTTTCCTTGCATCTTGGTCCCCAGATCTCACAATTCAGTCCTTTTTCACAGCTTTTGGGTCCTTTTATGCTTCATCTCTTCAAACCTATTTATTCCTGAAAACTAAACATAAAACTCGTGACATAGCATTGTTTAGGTGAAAGATAATGGATATAAGATACAAATATGAGCATGAAATGATGTCAATCAAATACCCCCACACCTAACTTTTGCTTGTCCCGAGCAAAACAAAGAAAGAGAAAAGCATACGAAAAACAAGAAATCCTAACTCACTTTCGTAGGAATCACGGTTGCACTTAGCATGTGCAACAAGCCATAAAACCTCCTTGTCGCCAAGGAGGAGGAGTGTTGTCTCCTGAGGGTTTTCAGCGGATATACCCACAAAATCCGAACAAGATGCATTAATCAATCTAGCTACATGACTCGTTGGACTTATTTTGTCGATCATGGGATGCGGTAATACTACGGGTCGACTCTATATATGTAATCAGTCCACACACCTAGCCTAATGAGTTATTCGTGAGAGTTAACTAAGGAATTAAGTGAAAGACATCGACAACCTTAAGTTCTGAATGTGATACAACGTGTAAAGTCCATTTTGGTTCTTATTTGACTCCTTTTTTTTCTTTTTCTTTTTCTTTTTTTTTCTTTTTCTTTTTTTTTCTTTGGAGCATTTTATTGGTTGGTGTTTGATTCTCCCAGGGTCAGGTTTCGTGCATCATTGCCTATGAGGACTTACACTATCACGTACACCTTCCCCCAAATCTCCACATAGGGCGATCCCTACCACCCGTGTAACGGGAGTTCGGTCGGTGCATCCCAAGTCAGATGACTCGAAAGCACCAGGCACAAAGTCCCCTCAGACCTACTTTCCCGAGTGATAGGAGCCGTGCGAGAAGAGAGAACACCACTTATTTATTTATCTACATGGGAACCAAAACCCCTACACTTAAGTTTCACAAAAAGAGATTAAGGGCCCTTGACTACGACAAACTTCCTTATACTAACAGACACGAATTATTTGACTCACTAGGTTCAGGGTGGACTTCTTTAAATGTTTGAGTACTGAAACCCTATGATTACACGCCCCCCGAGGGAAAACCGGGGTGCATCCTAACGACTCGATAAGACCTAAAGCCAGTAAACTAGAAATCCTAATGCATCAAGTTCAAGACAATTTTGGGAGCTTTCTTTTTACTTTGCCTCTCAACGGTTTTGCACATGCTAAACACACGCAAAACCCACAAAAACATTTTCTTTCGCAAACACATGAAGATTTTGAAAGAAATGTGAAAATTTTAAAGCACTAGGCAAGCAAAAGAAGACAAGTCACCCAAGGATCATGGCAAGCAGATATATCGATATTAAATGCGGCACACTAACATGACCCTAACAATGCACACAAAAGAAAACAACAAAACAAACAAAAAAAACACAAACTATGTACAAACGTGAAAACACCCCCCCACACCTAATCCATGCATTGTCCTCAATGTATGGCAAAATGGTGACAATGCATGGATAGGGTGTACCGGACTAATGACGACGGCCAGAAGTGCCTGAAGAGGCACCTCTCTCCAGAGCCGACAACTTCCTATAGATCTTCCGGTTTTGCTTGGCTAAGATGACGTTCTGCTGCTCGACCGCCATCTCAGAAATGTCGGTGTTAAAGAGCGTTCCTGAGCTCACAGACGAGCTTGAGGAACTGGCCCTAACATCCTCCTCCATATAGTCAGGCACCCATGCCTCAGGAAGGCAATGGCGAAATGACGGGGTCATCTTCGCTACCTCGAGGTCGGTGCCTTGGCGCCTCAGCATGCGCTCAAATCGTGGGGTGTCCAACATGCCACACAATTTGGTAACCAGAGTTGGCAAACAGTGTATATCTTTTAGCCTGGCGTTCACTAAAACGTCGAACAATGTTCGACAAATGCAGTGTGGTGAACCGTCCATCAGACTATACACGATTCGCAAACTAGGTGTAAAAAAATGTGGAGGTCCGCTCTTGGCCCAACACATTTCTACATACCCACCTGGCTACAATGTGCACATTGGAGTAAATGTGCGCATTAGGTACTCCCCCATGTGATGAAATAGGCTGCCCACGCCCAAGCATAGATCGATAAAAATTGATATCGTGGGTGGGTGCGAACTCATCAACCAAGGGGATCCCAGTCGCGTCGGAGATTAGCTGGGGTGTCACGGTGTGTTTCACCCCTCTGAGAGTGATACTGAACTCGAGTGGACCGGTCTGGTCACGCTCGAGTTTAGCAAAGAATTCATGTACGAGAGGCTCTACGTACATGGATTCATCGCCCTCATACAATAAATGGTACCACCCTTTAGCTACGATTCGATCGTAGAAGGGTTCTCCGAATTCGCGAATCAGGGAGGCAAAATTGAGTTCTGGAATTAAATGATGGCTGGCCATACCTGAACCTACCTTGGCGAGCTTTAGCGGCGAGGCACACGACGGCGAGGACGAACACGGCGCGAGAGGAGAACAGACCACTGCACGCCGTTTCCCGCAGAACCACAGACTCCCAACCCCGAAACCAACAGAGAATACCAAATCCAACACCCCACCGAAGAAAATCCGGAAACGGAGAACAACAGACCGCTGAACGGCGGTTCCAAACCGCTATTTAGCGGTCTGTTCAGTGGATCTGGGGACGAAACTTCGGTGAAGACTGGATATGGAGAGGAAACGCGTTTTCCTCTGCTGGAATAATGCGTAGGTCAGGGGAAAACGCGTTTTTAATCAAGGGAAATGGCAAATATCACATAGGTCTTCCAAATTTTTTTTTAAAACAAAGCAAAGATATATACAAACAGATGGAGGGATGGACCACATCAAGTGACCACATCCGTGGGGAGTTCGTGCAAAGGCACGACTTCCTCCTCGACCTCTGCCGTGGTCCCTTCCAAGTATGGTTTGTGGCGTTGTCCATTAACTTTGAACACGTCCCCATTCCTAGGATTTTGAATCTCAACCGCCCCATGAGGGGAGATGGTTGAAACAATGAAGGGACCTGACCAACGGCTCCGAAGTTTCCCCGGAAACAAGTGGAGGCAAGAATTATACAACAAGACCTTTTGTCCCACCTCGAAGGTTTTGATTCGCACCAAGCGATCGTGGAAAATTTTAGTGCGGGACTTGCAGATCTTGGCATTCTCATAAGCTTCATTTCTCAACTCCTCCAACTCGTTGAGGTCTAACTTGCGATTGGCAACGGAAACATCAAGACTCATGTTAAGATGTTTGATTGCCCATAATGCCCGGTGCTCAAGTTCTACCGGAAGATGGCAAGCTTTGCCATAAACTAGCCGGTAGGGGGACATGCCAAGGTCGGTTTTAAATGCAGTGCGGAAAGCCCACAATGCATCATTAAGCTTGACCGACCAATCTTTCCTTGAAGCATTAACCGTTTTCTCAAGAATTTGCTTGAGTTGACGGTTGGAAATTTCCACCTGGCCACATGTTTGAGGATGATAAGGTGTGGCCAACTTGTGCGTGATGGAGTATTTCCTCAGCACTGCCTCAAGGGATCGGTTCACAAAGTGTGTCCCCCGATCACTTATGATACAACGAGGTGTCCCAAACCTCGCGAAGATGTGTTCTTTAAGAAATTTGATCACAACCTTGCGATCGTTAGTGCGAGTGGGGATTGCTTCAACCCACTTTGACACATAATCGACCGCCACCAGGATGTAAGTGTGACCATGGGACACGGGGAAAGGACCCATGAAGTCAATTCCCCAAACATCAAAGATGTTAACCACTAAGATGGGATTGAGTGGCATCATCTCTCGTCTGCCAATGCGGCCCACACGTTGGCACCTATCGCATGCTTTGCAAAATGCAAAAGCGTCTTGGAACAACGTGGGCCAGTAAAAACCGCATTGGAGAACTTTGGCAGCGGTTTTCTTGGCACCGAAGTGCCCACCACATGCCTCCTTATGGCAAAAGGACAAGACACTCTGAATCTCGTCGTCAGGAATGCGCTCCTTATGAGGTGACGAGCTATCTTGCTGAAATCCTTAATGAATCGCCGGTAAAAACCGGCGTGTCCAAGGAATGAACGGATTTCTTTTACCGACGTGGGTGGCGGAAGCTTAGAAATAAGCTCAATCTTTGCCCTATCCACCTCGATACCATCACAAGATACCATGTGACCCAACACGATGCCTTTTGTGACCATGAAATGACACTTTTCCCAATTAAGGGCTAAGTTCGTTTCCGAACACCTTTTGAGAACAAGGCTCAAGTGGTGCAAGCACTCATCAAAGGAGGTGCCATGAACCGAGAAATCATCCATGAAGATCTCAAGGAAGTTCTCGACCATATCGGAAAAGATACTTAACATGCAACGTTGGAATGTTGCAGGTGCATTGCATAGCCCAAAAGGCATCCGTCTATAGGCAAACGTCCCAAAAGGACAAGTGAACGTGGTTTTCTCCTGGTCTTCGGGGGCGACTGGGATTTGATTGTACCCCGAATAACCATCAAGGAAACAGTAATAGGCGTGCCCGGCGAGTCTCTCCAACATCTGGTCGATGAAAGGTAGAGGGAAGTGGTCCTTACGCGTGACCGCGTTCAACTTCCTATAGTCAATACACACTCGCCACCCAGTTTGAAGTCGTGTGGGTACAAGCTCATTGTTGTCATTCTGGACAACGGTGATACCCGACTTCTTGGGCACAACCTGGACAGGACTTACCCAAGTACTGTCCGAAATGGGAAAAATGATGCCATGATCTAAACACTTGATGATCTCTTTCTTAACTACTTCTGTCATGGCTGGATTTAAACGCCTCTGTGGGTCGCGACGTGGTCGTGCCTCATCCTCCATAAAGATGTGGTGCTGCACGACGTCGGGACTTATCCCTTTGATGTCCCTCAAGGACCACCCAATGGCTGATTTGTGCTCCTTTAGGACTTGAATCAACCGTTCTTCCTGATCACCAGTCAACGTCGATGAAATAATCACCGGAAATGACCTATCGGGACCAAGAAAAACGTGTTTCAATTCCTTAGGGAGTTCTTTGAGCTCAGGTGTGGGTGGCTCCTCCAGGCGAGGCGTGATATCTAGCTTGAGATGTAAGATAGGAGGAGCTCGCATGTACTGAACAGCATGCACATCATTGCTCAACTCACCCCCGTCCTCTTCATGATCAGACTCATCCATGAAGTAATCATTTAAATTCTCATGAATCAGGGGGTACTCTTCTTCCAATTCTTCTTCCAAGTCCCGGATAAGATTGACTTCCATGGGGTCCTCGGAAGATGCCGGCTGCCTAGCCATATTGAACACATGGAATGTCGCGGTCAAGTTCCCGAACGACAATTTCATGAGTCCAGTACGACAATTGATCAAGGCATTTGACGTCGCCAAAAAAGGTCTACCCAAAATCAATGGAATCTGAGAGTGGGTAGTCTTAATTGGTTCGGTCTCAAGGACGACGAAATCAACAGGAAATATGAAGTCACCGAACTTGATTAGGACATCTTCAATGACCCCCAACGGGACTTTGATCGAACGATCAGCCAACTGCAAAGTTGTTTTCGTAGGCTTGAGAGTGCCTAGGCTTAATCGTTGATACACAGAAGCAGGTAAGAGGATAACCGCCGACCCTAGATCTAGCAAAACATTGTTAATGTGAGAGTCCCCAATGATACATGAAATTGTTGGACTGCCCGGCTCCTTCAATTTTATGTATGTTGGGTTCGAGATGATCGAACTCACATTAGCCGCCAAAAAGGCTTTGCTAGGGACATTGGTTTTCCTCTTAGTTGTACAGAGATCCTTCAGGAATTTTGCATATGGAGGTATTTGTTGAATCATGTCTAACAAAGGAATGTTGACATTCACTTTCTTAAATATCTCCATCATCTTATCCACACTGTCACTCTGTTTCTTAGACAACCTACTAGGATAAGGAGCTCTTGGTAGGTATGTCTTGGGCGGAGCCGGAGAAGGAGGCTTTGGTGTATTACTCTCACCCTCGGCCTCTTCCTCACCATCATTCCCACAAAGGGGTGGCACAGATGGATTTTCTGGCAGTGATACGTGGTTGTTGACATGCTTCCCATTTCTCAGGGTCACAATGGCATTAACATGGTCCACAGGTTCTTCCACGTAGTTCACTTGCCCCCCCTGTGGTCTTGAACTTGCATTTTGCATGTTCGAGTGCTGTTGAGCACGGGGGTTAGCCACAGGTTGGCTAGGCAGACTCCCTCTCTCTCTCATGTACAGACTGAGCCAACTGACCCATTTGAAGCTCGAGAGATTTGATGGTCTGCTGATTCGAAGTGAGAACTTGACTCGTGGATGACATAAAGTTTTTTACAGAGTTCTCAAGTCCACGAGTTAAGTTCTCAAGCGAATTAAACTGGGTTTCCAAGTTGTTAGAATTTGGGAAACCTGGTTGGTTGGTATTCTGACTTTGGGGTGGCTGATGAGACTGTGAATGCATGGGAGGGTAGTGTGGTCGGTTAGGTGGTCGAGAAAAGTTTGAAGGACCACCTGGGGCATTGTTATGGTTCCATGAAAAATTAGGGTGGTTCCTCTATCCAGGGTTATATGATGATGAATATGGTTCATTCCTGGATCTATCATAGATGGCATTTACATGTTCCATCTCAGGAGGAATGGATGCACACTCACCCCCTATATGACCTATCCTACCACATAAATGACATGGAACTGAACCAGATGCAGACACATGAGATACATCGTGCTGGTTTTGGAGCTCAATCGAATCCATACGGCGCATTAAGGCCGCCATGCGCGCCTCGGTGGCCGTAGTGGAATCGACAGCAAATGCGGAACCCGATCTAATCGAGTTTGCATTCGCGATCCTCGCTCCTATACTAGATGATGCAGGTGGTTCTCTCACACTCTCCCATTGCATTGTTTTCTCGGCGAGGTCTTCTAGGAAAGCCCATGCCTCCCTTTCATCCTTTCCCAAGAACTCTCCTTGACACATGGACTCAAGGAGCGTTCTGGACGGGATGTGAAGACCCTCATACACAATCTGACAAAGACGCCACAACTCAATGCCATGGTGAGGGCACGAGGATAGTATCTCTTTGAACCTCTCAAGATATGCATGAAATGGTTCGGTCTCATGTTGATAGAACGAATGGATTTCGTTCCTCAATTTTTGAGTCCGATGATTAGGAAAGTACTTCTTGAGGAATGCAGATTGAAACTCATCCCAAGTCCTAAAGGAATTCTCCTGGTTGCTGTACAACCACTTCTTGGCGTCATCCTTTAGTGCAAAAGGAACGAGCCTAAGATGGATGGAGTCTGTGCTAAGTTGTTGCAGCTTGAACATAGCACAGACCTCCTCAAATTCCCTGAGAAAGATATAGGGGTCACCTTTCCCAGTGAAATGAGGGAGCATGGAAATGAATTGAGGCTTAACCTCAAAATGGTTCCCATTAGCCTCTGGTAATACGATGCATGAGGGTAGAGCGGTACGGCTCAGGTAGCATCGATCACGAAGAGGTATGGGAACGACAACTGGAAGCACAGGTGGAATAGGTGGGTCCAGCAACTGCTCCTCCTCACGGAAATTAGCAGCCATTGGACCCAAACTACGTACGACACGAGAGGAGGAAGGTGTCGAGAAATCGATGACCGAAGCCGGATTGACAACGCTCCTCGTCAAACGACCACTCTCGTCTCGTGTCCACGAAAGCATGCACAACGGTGCACACACACAAACCCTTTTTTTTAAACAAAGAATGTACGTAGGGGAGAAGACGGGGGAACACAGGAGAGAAAGAATGACTCAGGAGAGAAAGGAAGAAGTCCTTAAGCTACGGCGGATGGGTACAAGTAGAAGCACACAAGCAAACAAGGCTTAAGCAATCCTAAGGTCGCTATAGGTCCTTACAGCTAGACGACGCCTAACTGCGATGTCACACGGCCTCAACACGCCTCACCTCCCTACAACGAGGACCACAAAGCCCAGCAAGTGAGCCAAGATCCGGGGATCTCGTCTCTCCTACTATCGACAAAGTGGGCAACGCCGATCAGGTCATGATGATCGGGACATGATCACTCTCCTAATGCGTCCAAGATCCTTAGGGCCAACGTCTACTTGATTTTAAAATTAGGCTCTTGATTAGTGTGGTTTTTGGGGCGAAGGAAAGGGTGATGAAATCCCCCACCTTATCTTTTACGGGACAACCCCTCCTTAGTAGCGTTTTGGAGTCCTAAATGTAGCAATCAACACTCCAAACAACGCTCAACTCACACTTGTTGCAATGCACTTCCTACTAACTAATGCATGTTCATACGAAATGCATGAATGAGAGTAGAAGGTGCGTACCTCACGCCAGCTCTCAGCAACAGAAAATAAAGCTAAGATAAAAGACAATCTAAGTGCCTAAGTCACATACATGATGCATGACCTAAACAAGAATGAATGCCTAATCTTTTGCTTTGAGTTTCAGGGTCCAAGTTGCTTAAAGGAGGTTTGATTATTGATCTGGGAACGAACTATAAGTCAAAACATGCCAAATTAAGTCCCAGACCACTATATCATATAAAGAAATACTCCAAAGAAATTTAGAGGTGAAATGAAACAACCAGACCGCCAGTTGGCGGTTGTAGACCGCTGATTGGCGGTCTTCTTCTCTCAAACCGCCTCCAAACTTCACCAGAGGCTTCCCCTTCTCAATGTGAGTCTCCTGAAACAAAGAAAACTACAAGACAAAAATTAAATCCACTCGAATCGTCCAAACAAGAGTCTGGACTGGCACCTCCCCGGCAACGGCGCCAAAAACTTGTTGAACGTTTTATATTTCTACCGCAAGTGCACGGCCGCGATGAAGCGGTGGCAAGTACGGGTCGTCCTCAGGGAGGTGAGCTTGCTCTTGCTTATCAGAAATCAAGTGGCAAAGAAAGATGGAAGAAAGTTGTTTATGCTAACCTAACTATGCTAACACGAAGAAGCAAATGCGAAGGAAACAAAACAAACGAATACTTCAACTAAGCTAGAGAAACTAGATACTATGGAGAAATCAGTAAGAGAGAGAGACCCCTTAGGGGGTGGAGTGACTACACATACACAATAAGGAGGCAAGAATATCTTCCTATAGGCACAAGTGTAGGTAGTGTTTGCATGTATGGGAGGTGTCTACTTATCATGGCAAAACCCATCAATTAAATCACCTATTTTGATTAACATTCATAAACACAAGCTGGTTATTTAAGAAACTAAACAAGTATGGGAGGTGTCTACTTATCATGGCAAAACCCATCTAGTGAAGTGTTCTATTCTAACAAGCAAGTATGCATTCATATTAATCAACACATAAAATAAACATCCTTCCTTCCTTAATTGTATATGTGATAATCATCTCCACCCCCCAAAAGGGGAGTGGTTTTACTCACTACACATTACACTAACTATTACACTAAAATAAGAAGGCATATTAACTAAGCTAGATTTAATAAAAGACAATTAAACTAAAGCATGCACCAATAATAAAAGAAGCACAAAACAAAGAAAATTTTATTAATTGAAGGCTCACAAGACCAGTAGCATCTCCCTATTGAGTTTCTTGCTTCAAGGCTTCCACTTCAATTAGGGAGAATGGCCACAAGCATGGAGTAATTACAATGGAAGGTGAAGAGTTCTATTTATAGCCATGGAAAAAGCTAAACCGGGACAATTCCCCGATGTGGGACTAAACAAATACCATAAATAGAATAAGAACGCTCTAATACACACACCAGAAAAAACTAAACGGATTCGGATCCACCTGGACCGCCAATTAGCGGTTCCAGACCGCCAATTGGCGGTCTACAGGGTCCGGATTCGTCTGGGCTTTCTTGGAGGCTTTCCTGGATGGTATTGTTGGTCTTGGATGCGGTTACTTGACTTGTTGGAGCTCCGACCCGAATCGAATTGGTAAAATACTCCCCATGATGGTGTGGAGTATTCTGTTTTGCTCTTAGGTCCTTCTGTCTTGCAATCAGGTCCTTTTTCCTTGCATCTTGGTCCCCAGATCTCACAATTCAGTCCTTTTTCACAGCTTTTGGGTCCTTTTATGCTTCATCTCTTCAAACCTATTTATTCCTGAAAACTAAACATAAAACTCGTGACATAGCATTGTTTAGGTGAAAGATAATGGATATAAGATACAAATATGAGCATGAAATGATGTCAATCAGTAAGACTCTCTCTCACTTTCCCACTCACGCACTCTCATCTCTCTCTCGCTCCATCTCTCAAACTCATTTCTCTTCCAGCATATTGAATCGTCGGCGACGTGTGGTGACTGGCGAGCATGAGCACGTGGTTGGTGTTTCCGGAGGTGCGGAGATCGTTGTTCGTGTGAGACATTCATCGGCGAAGAAGAGTGATTGCGAGGAGACGTTTGTTGTTGATCTTCAAAGGTTTTTTCAAACCTTTAGGTATGTCAAGCTATGCTTTCATGCGCACCTAAGATTGTGTGGGTGTTGGTGTAGTCGACTGTAGGCCGAAAGGCTCGTCAGACATTGCTGTTCAGCAGAATTCTGCTACGTTCGGTCGACCGGTTGGTGATACGGTCGACTATTGTTAGTGTAATTCGGGGAGTTTTGCCTTGCACCGGTCGAAAACACCTAGAGCTTGCCTAACATTCCAGAATTACACTGTTGTTAGTGTAAGTCAGGGATGTTAGGCAAGCTCTGGGTGTTTTCGGTCGACCGGGTCCCCTTTGTCGTTTGACCGAATGCACTGTAGTGAGTCGGTTGGGGACGAAGACCATCCAAACGGTCGACCGTCCTTTGGACCAGTTCGACCGATTGCACTATAGTAAGTCGGTTGGGAGCATATACCATCTACCTGGTCTTCCGCTGCTTGAATCGTTCGACTGATTACTTAAGTTTACTTAAAGTCCGTCCAACCGGTGTGTGCCATGTTCGACCGGTCGTGAACCTTGATAAATTGTGGAGTCCCTGTTATTTTTTGGTCCACGGGGTCACCTTTGTCATTCGACCGATGAGACAATTGAATTTAATACTGTTGTGGCGTAGACCATCCAAACGGTCGACCGTCTGTGAGCTTTTGTTCGACCGATTGGTTGTTTTGTTAGTTATTTGTGGTTGGACCGGTCGCGGAGACGGTCAAGCTCTTGTGCGTTGCAGGAGGTAAGCGGTCGACTAGTATGTCTGTTTCGGTCGACCGTTTCTGTGCAGTTTGATGTTTTGAGTTTTGTTTTGATCGACTTGAGGGCAACGGGTTCACTGGCCTTTTTGGGGGGGCAACAAACAGACATATCGGCCTGATAGCGATTGGTTGTGGCTCTACGGAGCGAGTTGTGATTGTTGGAAACTGTGGCTCTAGTGATAGAGGCAAAATGGTGGCTCCGGTGATAGAATCAAATGTGGTGTTCTTTTACAGTTGTTGGGCTTATGCCTTGTTGCAGTTATTGGTAGTGTTGTTTCATTTATGTGTTTTGGGTTTAACATACGGGGTTTCCTTATGTAAACGCAGGCATAGTTTCATGTTTGCATTTCAGACCGTGTTCAGCAGTAGGAGGGTGGTGATTGCGGAGGAGAACTCTCGGGACTAGATCCTGCTTTCCCCATTTTGGAGGTGGTCGTGATTACTTCTACATTTCCTTTATAATCTTTTGATGTAATCACCCTTTTGTAAACTCAGATACATATATATTATATGTTGGTGCACCTGATTTTCTGTGTCTTGCCGTAATGTCGTTGGGTTGATTGTATGTTTTAAATTTTTAAATTTTCCACTGTTTGAGGACGTTACAACTTGGTATCAGAGCGGTCAGTTCTGGTGTCTTTGTCCAAAGAAACCACCCTTAGAAGTTTGTGTATAGAGCATGAATGCATAGTCTTTTGACTCCAGTTTTTTCTCTCATGTGTAGATGCCTCTGAGACGTTTGATACCTCTTCGACGGGACTGTAGCACCAATGATGAGATTGGTGTGGATGGACTGGGAGGAGGCTTGGAGGACGCTCCACGATACTATGGGTAGGATGGGTGAGTTCCTAGAGTGCTAGTCTGCCTAGACGGAGGAGGGTGGGTCAGGTGTTGTGCTTGATCGGTTCATGCGGGAGCATCCCTCATCTTTCGATCGGTCTTTAAGATCCAAAAGATTTTCCGGGCATTAGGATGTCCTCCTGTGAGGAAGGTGGATCTGGCCACCTATGTTTTGGACGGCAGAGAGGCCAACTGGTGGAGGTCTACTTCAGTAGTGGTTTTTGAGGATAGTGAGGAGGTGAGCTGTGAGGAATTCCTTGCGGAGTTGAACCAACAATACTTTCCTCAACACGCCCGCGACAGGAAGAGGGAGAAATTTCTAGCCATATAGCAGAGAGAGATGACTCTAGCAGCCTACATCAGTAGATTCCACGCTTTGGAGCGTTATTGCCCAGAGATTTATGTGACTCAGGAGCAGAGGGCTTGGATGTTTGTGCGGGGACTGAGGCCGCAGTTCATGGCTCGTGTCACCATGAGTATGCCGCAGACTTTAGCTGATGTTGTGAAGTTTGTGACCATTATGGACCAGGATAGTGAGGAGATCATTTAGGAGGCCAGGAGGTCGCAGATGAAGGCTGAAGTACGTCCAAGAGATAAATTCTCGAGGAATCTGGGCAAGAGCCCATGGATCGATGGAGGTGGAGCACAACAGTTGGGGCAGTGCAGACAGTGTGGAGGAGTTCATCTTAGGCGTGGGTGCGGTCCCCGTCCGGGTGCTTGTCGTGGTTGTGGAAACCTGGGTTACTTTATTCGTTGTTGCCCGAGTAGGCCAGGCGGGACTAGTAATCGACCGGGATCATCCACAACTAGTGGAGCTTGACCGAGTCGACTAGTTGCACCACCCTAATAGGGAAAGAGAGTCGGACGTGTCTTCACAATCCACACGGAGGAGGATAGAGACGCCAGTACGGTGGTGGAAGGTACACTCTGTGTTGATGATTTGGTAGCTAGACTGCTTTTTGATTGCGGGGCCACACACTCGTTCATCCCTGAGCAGTTTGCGAGCGTCTTATGTCGTACCCTGCGATGTTGACTGCCAGTTTGGAAGTCAGCACACCCTTGGGTTTGGTGGGCATAGTGGAGAGCTTTCTCTGTAGGATTTCGTGTCCCTATGTATGTATATATTTTAAAAAATTTAATACAACATACAAGATCGTTTTCATATTTTCAACAATTTCTATGTACATTACTTTGTGTTTATTCTAATATCGTGCATCCTACATTTATCAAAATAAACCACAAAGGTAGAATTATACCTAAAGGTTCTCTAAAACATTTTTGAAGATCCGGAGCTGCGTTGCCCGTTGAATCGTCCACGGATTTGCCTCCGACTGTTCACCAAACTCTAAACAAGATTAGAGAAAAAGGAGCGTGCTTGCCAATCAATCTCTAATAAGGCTTAGAATCTAGCTAATAACCCCTCTTTTGAGCTCTTGAAATTTCTATCTCCTAAACTCAAAATTACTAAGAGAATTTCGTGGTGATTAGAGGAGATATTAATGAGAGAATTTTTTTTGCATTAGTCTTAAACAAGTAGGAGTAGGTGCTCTTTTATAGGCTACCAAAACATCCTTATCAAGAGCTATTCTTTAGCCATGATCCTTTGTTTATTCTCTCCTAAAATTAATCTCTAATTTCCACATAAGCACCCTAAAAACGTTTTAATTAAATTTAGAATTAATCCAACCATGATTTAATTAATCTCTTAATAATTCACGCAGAATCGTTTTGTTTGGTAGACCAAGTATTACTCGGTCAACCGAACCATTCAGTTTTAACAGGTGTTCGGTGCACCGTGAGCGAGACGGTCGACCGATCCCGCATGAGAAAAATTCCCTGGAAATATTCGGACGAACCACATCTTTTACTCGGTCTACCGTTGACCTACCAAAATTTCTCCTGGGACATAGTCTACAGATGACCGTGTCACCTTCGGTCTACCGAAAATACCTCTCTTCGGTTGACCGTTTCCAATCGGTTAACCGAACCCGATTGTCTAGGCACTCTAGATAATCTCGGTCAATCAATTGTGTTTACCCGTTTCTCATTCGGTTAACTGATCCGAAGATTCCTCAGTCGACCGAATCCTGAACGGTTCACCGTGTTTAACCCCGATTTTTCCTTTGTCAAATTTTGGATTTATTTCCAACAAAATTTGATCTTTTGGGGTTTTTAGCAAATTCACATCTTATATAATATATTATCATATGTAATATTAAATTATTACACCCCATAATATATATACCTTATATGAATTTATTATGATTCTAATTATGTCATTCTCATGACATATTGATTTTATTCATTCACCACATGTGTCCTATTTTCACATAAAACCCGACACATCATATGAACTTAAAATCAAGCCTCTTGTTTCCCAGTTTTGTGGTGTGACCTATAGGATGATCTAAGCCAAATTGGCAACGATATTAAACACTTAATATCTCAAACTATAAGCGGTATCTAGCTACACATTATAGTTACCCAATTAGCATAGATGTCTTTGTTCCACCCGAACCAAAACAGGATCCATTTAGTGATGTAAGTGCCCACTTGTGTCCGTCCCTTGCCTCATGATATTAAGAATATATACAAAGTAGAAATGTGTCATCTTTGTATTATATTCATTTCTTGATCTCTCTAAGATAATTATAACTATGTAACTTAACTCAAGTTACATTGTGCACATTATAATTTTGTTTTATCAAGGGGCCCACTAATATCATCACTCAATTAAGAGGGGCAATGTTAATCGTTTGACTAGCTATCTTTTCCAGCACAAGTCATGCTCAACCAACTATTGCCTTTATCACTACACTCATTGATAGCTTTTGACAATAATCAAATTAAGCACTTCTTGAGTGAAAAGATATAAGTCTCATATCTTAGGATCCAAGACACAGTAAAAACATTAATGACACGAAACATAATTCCATAATGTTTTACTTGTTAGGTCTATTCAATATATAAAAGTAATCTTTTCCTCTTTTATATACTCGTGTCATCAATTATTTGTAGAGCTACAACAATCGATGAGAAACATGACAATCTTATCTTGGTGTTTAATGTTCCATGTTAATTACCATGATTGTGAATAACTTTTGATTTATGTAAACAATTATCTTTTAGAGCTCTACGGTTAAGGACCAAGTGCCTCTTCTTAATACTTCCAAAAGACGAATACCATAATCAAGGAACAAAATGCTTTCACATTCAATTCATAATAATTGACATATAAAAGTAAAACTTTTAGAACACATTCCTTTCATTCTCCTCGGTGCCATGGTTGTTTCAGGAGACCAGGAGTTCCCGACAGATCTGGTCTTGTTACCGATGGTAGACTTTGACGTCATACTTGGGATGAATTGGTAGTCTCAATACGATGTTCGAGTCTTATGCTGAGAAAAAAAGATTTTGGTTCCAAGGAAGGGTCTTCCTGATGTGCTGATCAGAGGGACGAAGGATAGAGGGGGTTGTGTGCTAGTATCAACTTTGAGGGCACAAAAGATGTTGTAGCAGGATTGCAAAGCTTTTGTGGCCACACTCGTAGTTCCAGATCCTGGGTCGAGGAGTTTGGAGGACATAAAGATAGTCCGAGATTTTCCAGATATATTTACAGACGATGTCGCTGGTTTTCCGCCTCAAAGGGAGATGAAGTTCGGTATCAATCTGGTAGCTAGGACTACACCGCAGTCGAAGGTGCCATACAGGATGACATCTGTTGAGTTAGCTGAGCTGAAGAAGCAGTTGCAGGATCTGATGGATATTGGTTTTATCTGACCTAGTGTCTCACCTTGGTGAGTGCTGGTAGTCTTCGTGAAGAAGAAGGATGGATCACTACAGATGTGTATTGATTAGAGAGTGCTGAATAAGGTTACCATTAGAAATCAGTATCCTTTACCCAGGATCAAAGACCTTTTCGATGAGTTGCAGTCAGCAAAGGTGTTCTCGAAGATCTATCTGCGACTTATGACCAGTTGAGGATCAGAGAGGCAGATGTCCAGAAGACAACGTTCATGACAAGATGCATACATTATGAGTTTCTGGATTGAAGAATGCGCAGGTTGCTTTCATGGATCTAATGAACAAGACGTTCAGTTAGTACCTTGATCATTTTGTGATTGTCTTCGTGGACAACATCTTGGTGTACTCGACAAACATAGAGCAGCACAAATAGCATTTGAGGATCGTACTTGGAATTTTGAGGGATCATCAGTTATAAGCCAAGTACTCGAAGTGCAAGTTCTGGTTGGATCGAGTAGCTTTTCTGGGTCATATTGTATACGAAGATGGGATATCTGTGGATCCGGCAAAGGTTGAGCCTGTGACGCAGGGGAGAGCTCTGACTAGCGTCTCAGAGATCAGGAGTTTTGTGGGTTTAGCAGGTTACTATTGTCATTTCATTCAGGATTTCTCAAGACTTGCTTCACCACTGACGACGTTGACGCAGAAAGGCGTCAAGTTCGTTTGGTCCCAGAGGTGGAAGGAGTATTTGAGGTATCTGAAGAAGTCTTGGGCAAGGACCACCATTTCTTCTTCTTCTTCTTCTTCATCTTCTCTCCTTGGTTCATCAAAGTTTGCATGTAATGCCACCAAGGTGTTTTTCTTTGAAGCTTCCTTCTCTTTTCGATGACTCAATTGGAGCTCATAGGCCATGAGATTTCCAATGAGTTCCTCCATCTTCAATTTGGAAAGATCGTGCGATTCTTCAATTGCGACGACCTTGTCTTCCAAATTGTTGCTCAATGACCGGAGGAATTTTCGAGTCATCTCTCCTTCATTTATCCTTCTTTCACGAATCAAAAGAGAGTTAGTAATATCGATGAAGCGAGTGTTCATGTCGCTTATGTTCTCACCGATTTGCATAGAAAATATTTCATATTTATGTATGAGGAGACTTATCCTAGTTTCTTTGGTTTTGCTATCACCCTTATGATGCATTTGTAACCTATGCCATATTTCATTTGCACTTTCACATCCCCTAATTCTATTGTATTCTCCCTCATTAAGGCCACAATAAAGAATATTCATAATTTTTGAATTCATTTCAATTTCTTTCATTTGAGGCCTAGATAGAGAATCTAACTCATTTTCATTTGGGGGGATGTATGGAGTTTGAATAAACTTCCAATACTTAAGGTCATTTGATATTAAAAAGATTTTCATTCTATTTTTCCAATAATCATAATTTGACCCATTAAGAAAAGGAGGCCTTGTGGTGCATAAACCCTCTAAGTGATTAGATGTTGTAGCCATGCTAAAATTACGGTAAAGTAAAGAAAATTAGCTTAACAAGGCTCTGATACCAAATGTAGGATCGTGTGGGTCTATGGGTCCACAAACTAATCACAATTAAACCCTAATTTACTACTTGGTTGATCGATCAAAGAAATGCAGCGGAAATTTAAACTAAATCAAACACAAGTAGAAAGGTAATGCAAACCACAAGAAGACACGTCGGTTTTATAGAGGTTCGGCCGCGCATACGTCCTCTCTTGCAAGCACCTCTCGAGTCTCCGTTCGAGCCCCTCTTGCGTCTTCACTATGCCTCCCCGTTCCGGGCCGGGAGCAACGCCTTTTACAAGTCTTCAAGCTCGCGAACAACCCTCGCCGAGCTTGGCACCACCTCTCACAAACCGAGAGAATCACTTCGGGCTTTCACCGAAGTCCTTACTTCTTTGTCTTGGGCTTTCACCAAGACCCTTGCTCACTTTACAACAATGGTAACTTGAGTGGAACTCACTCTCTAATTGAGCACAACAATTGCTAGATGATTGTATGATGATTGATGTGGAAATTAGGCTTTGGATGGCTAATTTGGAGCTTGGAGGTTGTGGCAAATCTCACTATAGGTTTGACACTTTGGAGTTGTGAAATCTTGTGGAAAACTAAGTGTGAACCTCTATTTATAAGCTCCTAAAGATTTCTAGCCGTTTGGACAAGATTTGATTGGGTTTTGTGCAAGATACACAAAGCAGAAAATCGGGCTGCAAATCTGTCCAGAAACGGTCGACCGAAAGGTGTATCGGTCGAGCGAACCCTTGAGTAAGTTAATGGATCGGTTGACCGAACATAGGTACTGGTCGACCTAACACTTAAGTTCTATAAGTCAACGGTCGACCGAACAGGTACCGATCGACCGAACTACAGGGTTCGGTAGAGGGAAAACTCGATCGGTTGAACTAAACTTGTGTCGACCGATAGCAGGTAGATTTTACCTAATAGAACGGTCGACCGAACAAGGTATTTTGTTCGACCGGTTCAAAAGTATTTGGGGGTGTATTAAGGGAAAAATGTGTATACGACCATTGTATAATACGATAAATATAACGGTCGTATTTTTACCAGAAATAGCAAACGAAACGGTCGACCGAAGATCTACCGGTCGACCGAAGATCTACCGGTCGACCGAACAGGTCTGGGTAAACGATTAACAGAAGTGTGATCGGTTGAACTGATTGGTCTGGTATAACAAATATTGTGTATAACCGGTCGACCGAAAGGTGAACAGTCGACCGAACTCCGGCAGACTGGCGACCAATGTTTTAGGTGTTTAGGTGATCTAATGGAGTCCAAATGATATGATATTTTGTGTGTGACTCCTACAACGAACCTAGTGTGTGAATGCATGCATATTAGCTTAAGTTATGCTCAATTCACATAAGTTCCTAATACTCAAAGAAAGGTAAAATTACATGTCTTCAATCCTAGTTTGATTACATGTCTTGACTTGATTTTTCTTCTTTCTTGAGTCTTGATCACCTGTAGAGGTTAGCACAAAGCAATATATATGCAATGCAATATGTGTGCTACTCTACATGATCGTAATTAAGATTAGGTTAATTAAATCATCAAAACATAGATTAAGGCCAAAAAGCCAACACATACTTCAAGGCAGCTGAAGGTGCACGAGAAGAACTACCCTGCTCATGATTTGGAGTTAGCAGTGGGGGTTCATGCATTGAAGACTTGGCGACATTATCTTATGGAGAGCAGTTTGAGGTCTTCACAGATTACTAGACCTGAAGTAGTTGTTCTCGCAGAAGGATCTGAATATGAGGCCGCACATATGGCTCGAGTTCATCAAGGATTACAATTTCATCATCTCTTACCATCCGAGGAAGGCAAATTCAGTTGCTGATGCCCTTAGCAAGAAGGTGGAGGTGTCAGTTGCTAGCTTATGCGTCAAGGAGTGGAGGCTACTCGAGTCTTTGTCTGAGTGGAAGCCCTTCGCAGAGGACTCTGGGGGCGCAATGATAGATGGGTTGAGAGTAGAGCCACAGACATTTTCGAGAGTTGTACATGCTCAGAAAGCAGATGATGATTTAGCCAATCTGATGCAGTTAGTTGCTAGAGACGGATCTGACTTCAGTTTGGGAGTAGATGGTGGCCTGAGGTTTAAGAGTCGTATCTGGGTGCCGAGGGTAGATAAGCTGAGATGACATCATGGAGGAGGCACATAGAGCCAGATATTCTATCCATCCAGGGAGCACAAAGATGTATAATGACCCGCAATGGAACTTCTGGTGGAGGTGAATGAAGCGAGACGTGGCTGATTTTGTGATCAGGTGCTTGGTTTGTCAGCGGGTGAAGATTGAGCACTAGCGACCAGCAGGACCGATGCAGAGTATGGAGCTGCCTGAGTGGAAGTTGGAGCATGTGACGTTGGATTTCGTCACCGGTTTGCCGAAGACGAAGAGCTTCCATGATGTGATTTGGCTAATAGTTGATTGACTGATGAAATCGGCACACTTATTGGCGATTAGGACCATGTTACCTTTGGAGGGTCTAGCCAAGTCGTATGTTGAGGAGGTTGTCCGATTGCACGGAGTACCAGTGAGCATCATCTATGATCGAGACTCGAGGTTCACATCCAGATTTTGGGGGAGTATGTAGCAGACTTTGGGGACTCGTCTAAAGTTCAGTACAACGTTTCAGCCATAGACAAATGACCAGTCTGAGAGGACAATTCAGACTCTCGAGGACATCCTGAGAGCTTGCACTTTGGATTGGGCAGGGCATTGGGATGATCACTTGCCACTGATAGAGTTCGCCTACAACAACAACTACTACTACCATGCGAGTATTGGGATGGCAACGTACGAGGCTCTGTACGGTCGGCCTTGCAAATCCCCAGTTTGCTGGAGTGATGTAGGCGAGAGGCAGTTGGGGGCCTGAGTTAGTGTAGTTATATGCTGACAATGTGGATGTGATCAGGAAGAGACTTGAAGTAGTTCAGAGCAGGCAAAAGAGTTATGCTGATAAGCGTAGATGGGATTTGAGTTTTGAGGTCGGCGACCATGTGCTTCTGAAGATCGCCCCATCCTGGGGAGTAATGAGGTTTGGGAAGAAGGGGAAACTTAGTCCATGGTATGTCAGTCCGTTCGAGATCCTAGACCGAGTTGGAGAAGTCGCTTACCAGATTGCACTGCCGCTGCAGTTTTTGGGTCTTCACAACGACTTCCACGTCTTGATGCTGAGGAAGTACATAGTAGATCCTTCTCAGGTGATTCAGTTAGAGATTCCAGAGATCCAGCAGGATTTGTCTCTTGAGGAGAGATCAATAGAGATTGTGGATCGGATGGAGCACTAGCTCAAGAGGAGGACAATTCCGATGGTGAAGGTCAGGTGACAGCATCACAGTGAGCGAGAATCCACTTGGGAGATCGCGGAGGATGTCTGGAAGAAGTAGCCAGAGTTGTTTGGTAAGTTCTGGAATTAATTTCGAGGACAAAATTCCTTTAAGGATGGTGGATTGTTATATCATAATCCATGTTTAGTGTTTAATCTTGTTTAGTTGGTTTATGAGGGGTTAAGGGAGTATTTGAGGTGGTAGGTGGTGATTGGTGTGGTGAGGAGTATAAAAGGTAAGACTCTCTCTCACACTCTCTCACTCTCTCACTCATGCACTCGCATCTCTCTCTCGCTCCATCTCTCAAACTCATTTCTCTTCCAACATATTGAAGCGCCGACGACGTGTGGTGACTGGCGAGCATGAACGTGCGGTTGGGGTTGCCGGAGGTGCGGAGATCGTTGTTCGTGTGAGACATTCATCAGTGAGGAAGAGCGATTGCGAGGAGATGTTCGTTGTTGATCTTCAAAGGTTTTTTCAAACCATTAGGTATGTCAACCTTTGCTTTTATGCCCACCTAAGATTGTGTGGGTATTGGAGTAGTCGACGGTAGGCCGAAACGCTCGTCGAACATTGAATTTAATATTGTTGTGGCGTAGACCATCCAAACGGTCGACCGTCTGTGACATTTTGTTCCACCGGTTAATTTTTTTGATAGTTATTTGTGGTTGGACCGGTCGCGGAGACGGTCAAACTCTTGTACGTTGCAGGAGGGAAGAGGTCGACTTGTATGTCTGTTTCGGTCGACCGTTTCTTCTCAGTTTGATGTTTTGAGTTTTGTTTTGATCGGCTTGAGGGCAACTGGTTCACTGGCCTTTTTGGGGGCAACAGACGGACATACCGACCTGATAGCGATCAGTTGTGGTTCTATGGAGCGAGTTGTGATTGTTGGAAACTGTGGCTCTAGTGATAGAGGCAAAACGGTGGCTCCGGTGATAGATGCAAATGTGGTGTTCTTTTACAGTTGTTGGGCTTATGAGTGGTTGCAATTATTGGTAGTGTTGTTTCATTTATGTGTTTTTGTTTGACATACGGGATATCCTTGTGGAAACTCAGGCATAGTATCATGATTGCATTTCAGACCGTGATCTGCAGTAGGAGGGTGGTGACTGGGGAGGAGAGCTCTCGGGACTGAATCCTGCTTTCCCCGTTTTGGAGGTGGTCGTGATTACTTGTACATTTCCTTTATGATCTTTTGATGTAATCACTTTTTTGTAAATTCAGATATATATATTTATATTATATGTTGGTGCACCTGATTTTCTGTGTCTTGCCGTAATGTCGTCGAGTTGATTATATGTTTTAAAATTTTAAATTTTGCGCTGTTCGAGGACGTTACAAATAATTTGTACAAACCTAAAATGCACTTGATGACATAGTCATTAATTTATTTTGGGGAAAAACTACTTGTCGTTCGATGATAATCTTTTAATATTCAAAACGACAGAAAAATTAGGTATACTATCTGAATTATAAATATCTTCCGTTAATACCTTATTTTCTTTTACTATAGATTTTCTTGGTTTACCGAAAGAAATTTTAAATTTGAAGGTCTATAAGTACGACCTTCAATAATCAAAATACATCTACGAATTACGAAGCCCATCAACCATGGTTATGAAAACCGGACCGGACCGGCCGATTCAACCGGTTGAACCGCGAACCGGTGACCAGTCCGGTCCGGTACCTCCCTCAAAACCGCATTTTTTATCGAACCGGCCTGAACCGGTGGTTCGACCGGTCGAACCGGTTCGACCGGTCGAACCGGTTCGACCGTCCGGTTCAACCCCGGTTCTGTGTAATCGGTAAAACCGAATACCCGATTACCATTATCCGATTATATTAACCAATTACCTTAACCAATTACCCGTTTATTTAAACCAATTACCCAAACCCATTACCCCACCCTCAACCCACTCACAAACAAACCCTAACCCCATAACACCCACAACCCACAGCCGATCAACCCCCAGCCAGATCTCGCCGGACCTCACCGCACCTCGCCGGAGATCGCCGGACCTCGTAGGTATGTTCATATTTCTTCCTCTCTTCATTTGTTCTCTTTTTCTCTTTGTTCTCTTCATTTGTTCTCTTTTTCTCTAAATTAGATTTTTTCCTCTTTTTCTCATTTCTTTCTCTTATACGAACCATGGTTCATTTGTTCTGTTTTTCTCTTTATTTTCTTCATTTGTTCTCTTTTTCTCTAAATCAGAATATTTTTTTCTCTTTTTTTCATTTCGTTCTCTTATACAAACCAACTAAAAGTCTAAATATATAAATTCAGAATTCAGAATATTTGATCCTTTGGTTTTTTGTCTGTTTTTGTTGTATTTTGAATTCAGGATATATATAAAATATATTATATTTAATTATTTATGACGTCACCGGTTCAACCAGTTCGACCCCGGTTGAACCTTTGAACATTTGAACCTTTGAGAATTCCGGTTCGACGTCCTATTCGGTTCTGAAAACCATGGCATCAACGCTTAAGTATAATTCAAGGTTAGTGAAATAGTTTTCATACTTACTGTTTATTTGTATCCGACAATTTTTGGTTATTTTTTAACATATTTTAGCTATTGCAATTATGAGTGGAAAGTCAATAACTAAAAAAATATGAAAAACATTCGTGGGACACAACAAGAGTGCAATCTTTAGAAGATTATGTGTCGAACAAGCGCATAATAAAAGACGGAGAAATATGGGTGAATATTGGCAAAGATCTAGCGAAACATTTTCAAGATTTTTTCACAAGGTATTGAAAGCAATGATATTATACGCAGATGAACTTATAGCACCCACCCCTTTTAAATTGCTGTCGAACCTCTAAGATGTAAACTCAAGTATTGGCCTCACTTCAAAGGTTGTATAGGAGCATCAGACGGAACTCACATTTTTGTGTCTGTACCTAAAGAAAAACAACCATTTTATTATGGACGGAAATTTTATCCAACCGAAAACCTGTTGGCTATCTGTGATCATGATATGCGATTCACGCTCATCTGAGTGGGGCATGAAGGAACAACACACGACTACAGTATTCTAATGGATACGATTTCGGATCCAACCTCATAATTTCCCATCCCTCCAAGAGGTTCAATTTCACAAATATTTTTTCTTTTGATGCTAACAATTTCGTTTGGTGACAAATATGTATTATTTAGTGGATGCCGGGTATACAAATCTTATTCCAGGCTTTCTTGCTCCATACAGAAATCACTGATATCATACCAAGAATAATAGAAACGCTAAACCACGTTCTAAGAAAGAAGCATTTAATTTTCTGCACTCGTCTTGCAGAACTGTGATAGAACGTACTTTTGGAGTACTAAAAAAATGATAATATTACAAAATATGCCTAATTATTCACTACGGACTCCAGCTAAATTGTAGTTGCAGGTTTGCATAATTTCATCAGAGTGACTGATAAGAACGATGATCTTTGGGAAAATTGGTAAAATAATGAAGATTTTGAGCATGACGATTACAGAAGTCAAAATTCTACAATTTTCTACGGTGAAGCTGGTTTTACTTTGCAAGATAAACAATATGGACGATTTTAAAGAAGATATTGCAAAGTCCATGCTTTGGCTCAAGAATTTTTTTCTAATTCTAATGACGTATGATTACAAAAATTGTTGTTATTTAATAATTATGTTGAAGTGCTAATTTGACTATTTGGGCAATTATTTTATTTAATAAAATAATTGTTTGTTTTGCTAATATATTGGATTTAAATTAAGGTTACGTTTATAATTTCACAATCTATACACCGTCTCCAAGTCGCTGAAACAAACAAGCCATCGGAAAAGTTGTCAGGCAAGAAGTCACTTATCCAATCAAACCGCAACATCTTCAAGTCTCGCGGTTGGTAGTCACGACTGCTAGTCGCAGCAAATCGCTCTTTCAATCTCTACCTTAGAGTTATAAATATGTGGTTCATGGGCGGGTTAATGACTTATCCATATCTATAATGGTCTACTTATATAGTGTGCGGTTCCGTTAAAAATTGATTTATTTTTACCACTACTCATGACTCTACCCGTCCCATTTAACTAAAGGGTTTCAGATGGGTAAATGGTTATATAGGTAAAACTCATTAGATACTAAAATTGATAAATATATTGGATAAATGGGTAAACTGATAATTAACTAAAAACTTATTATCCTAAAACATTTAAGATCAAACATTCACAAATGACATAAAACATGCAATTGTTCCCCATAATGACATAAATCAAAATAACATAATACATAAAACACAATTGTTCAACATAATGACATATGAATTATTTATAAAATTATGCAATTATATATATTATTTAAATTTCGTTGTTAAACAGTTAAATAGGCAGATGGAATGCCGTATCATCAGTGTCCCGTTTATTAAATGGTTAAAATTTTCATACCTTGCCTGTCTTGTCTATTAAAGTTAGGATTTTTCTACTCATAACTGTACACACCCTTGCAGTCAGGGCAATTACACGGTTTACACCCAACCCACTTACAATCCAAATCCTACTAGTTAGGCTAGACTCTGTGTGCGAAGTGTCAACAAGTTATTGTATGATTACCACTAGAATGTGTTAAGTAAATTAATGGAATATCATAAGTCAACGGTCTTGTATGGGAAACCTTATCCCGGACATCCATCAGGTAACATCCTATACATGAGTTCTTCTGATGCTGTCATTTATCGCTTATAATGTGTATGACACCATTATTCAGAATGTCTTTGATGAATAATAGTTAATTGTTATTGTATGAAAGTGAGATGTATTTATTTCTCACCAACCACAAGTTATAACATGTATTTATTTCTATACAGAAACGGGAACAAAACTCGAGCCCTACCTATAGCAAAGCTGAATGTCAAACTGTCCGTTATCCATGAATTTTGTCATGATCGGTCGAGTCCAACGATAATATATTCAAGCATTTAATGGCTAAAAATTCTTGAGAAACCTCGCCTATGTTGTTTTTTTGTTTGACCTGAATAATCCACTGAAACAACTCAATGATGTCCATCTGGAACCAACATTTAACATCGTGAATATTTTGAAACAATTATTGCATACTTACGCGATGGTTGTGACCGGAACACGAGTGAGACAGGCCCTAACCCTTGCTTAGGGATTAATTCCGGGTTTAGTGGGTTTTGCATGAGGAAGGAGGGACGGGAAGAGTGGAGGGCAGTGTGGTGTGATGGAGTAGGAGGTGTAGGGTGATGGGTTGGTTGAGTTGGGTTTTGTGCTGTTGGATGGAGAGAAAACCACACCAATCTCTCACTCTCTCTCACTCTTGCATTCTCTCACTTTCTCTCTTCCTTTCCGGCGACCAGAGGTGGTGGAGGCAACCCCAGCGGGTGGCGTCGAGCAAGGCGTTGCGGAGACGCAGACGTGAGGTGCGTTGGAACGGGGGTGCTGTCAGGCGTTGACGTTGAGCGGATCTCCGGCACGCTTCGTCTTCTTCTTGAGGTATGTCGGCTTTTAGTGTGGTTTTGTTGTTTCCCCACGTTGGTGGGAAGTTGGGGTCGGCCGCGGGAGGTTGGAGACCTCGCCGTTGACGAGAAAACAGTAAAATCCTTGGCTAGTGCAAGGTTGCTGTAGACCAACAGTGGACAAGTGCCTTCGGGTGGTCGACCGATTTTACTGTTTTGCCAAACTTTAACCAACACCGGTCGAACGATGTCGTGTGGCGGTCGACCGGTAGCATGTGTGTTGGTGAGTTGGAGGCTTCCGGTTGGTTTTTGGTCGACCGTTCCTAGCGATTGGTTCGACCGGAACTTAAGTGTACCTGATTATTATGCATGTTGTTCGACCGATTTTGATATGTTGTTCGACCGTTATATGACGTAGACTATTAGGATGACCCTGGTAGTTTTCGGTCGACCGGGACCCCTGAGTCAGTCGACCGAATAGTCTTGTGTGATTTTTACCTACTCCGGATTTTAACCTCGTATTCGGTCGACCGGTTTTAGACTGTTGTCCGACCGTTTGGACTTATGTGATGTGCAGAATAGTTCGCCCGTTGTAGACTTTCGGTCGACCGAACCTATTGGGAATGGTCGACCGGTTAGGCTTTTTCGGTCGACCGTTTGTGTGCAGAACTGAATTCCTGGTCCTTGTGTTGTGTCAACTCTGTCCACGGAAACCCGAGTCCTCGTTTAGAGCATGAGCCGGGAGGTGACGGCGGGTACGTGCTCGTGCCTGCCCAGGGACCGCCGTGTGGAAGAGTGTGGACATTTGGTCGTGCCACCTCCGTGATGGACTGTGGTGTGACGTGTAGTTGCTTGAGTCTCTGTAGAGTAGCAGACCTGAGGGATCGCGGATCGCATTGCGCATCACGACTTTGCAGACTACGGTCTGGACCCGTCAGAAGTTGTGTCGGACGTATGTTGTACCGCCGAGGTTGTGTCGGCGATGCCGCCGAGGGTTTTACCGGCGATGATGGTGCCGACGATGTTCCGGCTTGTGGTTGTGCCGTCCGATGTTGTTCCAGACGTATGTTGTACCACCGATGTTGTGCCGACAATACCGCCGATGTTGTTCCGGTGATGATCCCCGATTGGGCACCTATCTTGGGATGTTGACCGACCGGGCTACGACTCCGTCGAGGTGGTGTAGACCACATGTTTACTTTGTGCGGAAGTGAGGACGCTCCTCATCGATCCCTTTGGCTCGAGTAGTCGAGTGTGGGGGGTGCGTCGCGTACTGTCCGTAAGACCGTATGGGCCAACGCTAGGTTTCCGTGGAGACCCATTGTTGTTGCTGGACTGATGTCCTCGTTGACCCTTGAGGGTCCTTGTGTTGTTGGACTGAGGTCTCGTTTACACTTGGAGGGATTTGTTGCATTGCAGATGTGTTATGACATGCTACTAGTATGATAGGTTCATTTACCGTACTGTTGCATTCATATAGGTGAGGTTGGCATACAGGGTTTCCTAATGGGAAACTCAGGCATCGTTGTTTGACTCATGTTTCAGGACCGCAGTAGGTTCCGTCGTGTGGTGACAGCGGACGCACACATTTTGAGGTCAGGATCCTCTGCGGGTTCTTCGAGCTTGTCATGATTACTTGTACCTGTCTTTGTAGTATTGTTGTAATCATGTCTTTTGACAAACTCTGTTGTATTATTGGTGCACCGACTGTTGATTTATATGAGTAACATTTCCGTTGATGAGTTTTATCTGATAATCTCTTGATCGTTTAAATTTTTAAATTTCCGCTGTTTCGGGATGTTACAACATGGTATCAGAGCGGTCGGTCCCTATGTGTGGCTCTCAAAGAAATCACCCAGTGTAGTAGTGATAGGTTGGACTTTACATTTAGCATGCATTCATGGCTGATCTTGTGTTGTTTCTTGTGGCAGATGCCTCCGAGACGTGTGAGGAACGCCGTGAATGAGCGTAGTGCCAGTGATGCCACTGAGGGCGCTACCTAGGATAGGTTGGGCGAGTTCCTCGAGCATTAGGCAGCGAGTGCAGAGCAGACAAGGACAGGTGCGGAGCATGATCGCTTCATGAGGCAGCACCTGCCTAGTTTTGATGGCAGAAGTGACCCTGAGGCTACAGAGGACAGTGTCTTTAAGATCTAGATGATTTTCCGGGCGATTGGCTATGTACGGAGCGGATGGTCGACCTGGCCTCCTATGTGGTAGATGGAGAGGCAGCAAACTGGTGGAGGACCTTATCTGCAGTGGTGTTTGCTGACCGTGATGACGTGAGTTGGGAGGAATTCCTTGAGGAGTTCAACCAGCAGTTCTTTCCACAGCAAGTCAGAGACAGGAAGAAGGAGGAGTTCTTGGCCCTCGAGCAGAAGGAGATGTCCTTTGCTAGCTACATCAGCAGGTTTAACGCCCTGTAGCGTTATTGTTCTGAGACATATATGACACCCGAGCAGCGTGCACAGAGTTCATCAAGGGGCTGAGGAAGCAGCTCAGGTCGCGTGTGATTACCAGCATGCCGCAGACCCTGGCGGACGCAGTGAAGTATGCGACCATCATTGATCAGGACTATGAGGAGAAATACCAGCAGGCGCGGAAGCCGCCAGTAAGCACGGGAGGACGTGCAGTTGGAAGTTCCACTGGGAACCCGAGCAAGAGGCCCCGGGTTGATGGAGGAGGAGCACGCCAGTCTGGTGCGTGCAGTACCTGCGGGAGATCTCATCCGGGTCAGGAGTGCCCCCGGCGTACAAGTGTATGCTTGGGATGCGGTCAGATGAGCCATTTTATCTGGGATTGCCCGAGCAGGCAGGGGGAGACGAGCAGGAGGCCTGGACCACGGATCTCATGGGAGGAGCAGAGGCAGCGGGTCCGTTGTTCCGCATGGCCATGCGAGGAGAGCACGGGTGAGTATTCACTATGCGAGCTGAGGAGGCGAAGGACTCCAACACTGTCGTGGAAGGTACCCTTGTCATTTCGGGTTTGGTTGCTCGTGTTTTATTTGATTGCGGAGCCACACACTCCTTCATTTCGGAGAAGTTTGCTGGCGAGTTGGATCGGACCCCTGAGCTACTGACTGATCTGTTGGAAGTCAGTACGCCCATGGGTGAGGTGGGCACTGTGGGGAGCTTTCTCCCCGACACCACAATTGTTTCGGGAGACCATGATTTTCTGGCAAATCTGGTCTTACAACCGATGGAGGAGTTCGACGTCATATTGGGGATGGACTGGCTATCACAGTACGATGTGCGAGTCCTTTGCTATGAGAAGAAGATCCTTATTCCGTGGAAGGACGTGCCTGATGTGTTCATCAGATGGGCGAGGAGTAGAGGAGGTCGTCTGATTGTATTTGCAGTTAGAGCACAGAGACTGATGCATCAGGGTTGCAGAGCATTCATGGTGACCTTGGTTGTTCCTGATCCTGAGATGAGGAGGCTGGAGGATATAGAGGTTGTACGAGAGTTCCCAGAGGTGTTTCCTGCAGAGATTCCTCGTTTACCGCCGCATCGAGAGATCACGTTCGGCATTGAGTTGGTGGCTGGCACGACACCCCAGTCGAAGGCTCCATATCGGATGACACCTACTGAGTTGACCGAGCTGAAGAAGCAGTTGCAGGAGTTGATGGACTCTGGGTTTATCCGACCGAGTGTCTCGCCATGGGGAGCGCTTATGTTGTTCGTGAAGAAGAAGGATGAGTTGTTGCGGATGTGCATAGACTACAGGATGCTGAACAAGATTACCGTCAGGAACCGGTACCCTTTTCCCAGCATTGATAATTTGTTTGATCAGTTACAGACGGCGAGAGTGTTCTCGAAGGTTGATCTGCGTTTGGGTTATCACCAGTTGCGGATCAGAGAGGCAGATGTTCAGAAGACAACCTTCAGGATGCGGTACAGGCACTACGAGTTCTTGGTGATACCGTTTGGATTGACGAATGCACCTGCAACATTCATGGACCAGATGAATAGGACATTTCAGCCGTACCTCAGCAGTTTTGTTGTTGTCTTCGTGGATGACATCTTGGTGTACTTGCCTGACAGAGAGCAGCATCGGGAGCACCTGAGGATTGTGCTTGGCATCTTGAGGGATCAGCAGCTCTATGCCACGTACATGAAGTGCGAGTTTTGGTTGGATCAGGTGGCATTGCTAGGGCATATTGTGTCAGCAGATGAGATTTCAGTGGATCCGGCGAAGGTTGAGGATGTGACTCAGTGGAGACCCTCGACGAGTGTGACAGAGATCAAGAGCTTCGTGGGACTAGCTGGGTATTACAGACGGTTCATTCAGGATTTCTCCAGACTTGCTTCGCCGCTGATGACGTTGACGCAGAAAGGCGTCAAGTTCGTTTGGTCCCAGAAGTACGAGGACAGTTTTAGGGAGCTGAAGAGGTAACTGACAACAACGCCGATTCGGACGCTACTGAGTGGCAGCGGAGGCTGTGATTTAAAGTGATGCGTCAGGGGTTGGCTTTGGTTATGTCCAGATGCAACACGGGAAGGTGGTGGCGTACGCTTCGAGGCAGCTGAAGGTGCACGAGAAGAACTACCCTACTCATGATTTGGAGTTCACAGTGGTGGTTCACGCGTTGAAGACTTGGCGGCATTATCTTTATGGAGAGCAGTTTGAGGTCTTCACGGATCATCAGAGCCTGAAGTATCTATTCTCGTAGAAGGAGCTGAATATGAGGCAACACAGATGACTCTAGTTCATTAAGGACTACGACTTCACCATCTCCTATCATCCGGGGATGGCGAATTCGGTTGCGGATGCACTGAGCATGAAGGTTGAGGTGTCAGCTGCGTGTTTATGCATTTAAAAGTGGAGGCTACTCGAGATGTTGTCAGAATGGAGGCCGTTCACAGAGGGCTCTGAGAGAGCAGTGTTAGCTGGGCTTCGGGTGGAGCCGCAGACCGTCTCGCAGGTGGTGCGGGCTCAGCATGATGATGATGAGTTAGCTGGTGTACAACAGTTGGCTGCCAGAGATGGATCAGACTTCAGTGTGGGGGTTGATGGTGGTCTCAGGTTCAGGAGTCGAATCTGGGTGCCAAAAGTTGATGGGTTGAGAGACGACATCATGAAGGAGGCACACCGAGCGAGATATACCATTCACCCAGGGAGCACGAAGATGTATAAGGACCTGCAGCGGAACTTCTGGTGGAAGGGCATGAAGAGAGATATTGTTGAGTTTGTGGACCGATGCTTAGTCTGTCAGCAAGTGAAGATTGAGCATCAACGACCAGCTGGACTGATGCATTGTATTGAGCTTCCTGAGTTGAAGTGGGAGCATGTGACGATGGATTCTGTCACAGGGTTGCCAAGGACGAGGAGATTCCACGACGCGATTTGGATGATAGTCGAACGACTGACCAAGTTGGTGCATTTCTTAGCATTCAGGACCATGTTGCCTCCAGAGGGTCTAGCTAAGTTGTACGTGGAGGAGATAGTCAGGTTGCACGGAGTACCAGTAAGCATCATCTCTGATCGAGATCCTAGATTTACATCCAGGTTTTGGGGGAGTCTGCAGCAGGCTTTGGGGACACGACTGAGGTTCAGTACAACGTTTCACCCACAGACAGATGGCAGTCAGAGAGTACGATCCAAACCCTGGAGGATATGCTGAGAGCATGGACACTTGATTGGGCATGACACTGGGATGAGCACCTGCCGTTGATAGAGTTCGCCTACAACAACAACTACCATTTGAGTATTGGGATGACACCGTACGAGGCGTTATACGGGAGGCCTTGCAGATCACTGGTATGCTGGAGTGATGTGGGCGAGAGGTAGTTAGTGGGGCCAGAGCTCGTGCAGATGTATGCAGAGAAGGTGGATGTGATCAGGAGAAGATTGGCCACAACATAGAGCAGGCAGAAGAGCTATGCCGACAAACGCAGATGGGCGTTGAGCTTTGAGGTTGGCGACCATGTGTTTCTGAATATCTGCCCAGCTCGGGGAGTGATGAGGTTTGGGAAGAAGGGGAAGCTCAGTCCGAAGTATGTCGGGCCATTTGAGATCCTAGACCGAGTCGGAGAGGTTGCCTAGAGGATTGCATTACCACCGCAATTTTCGGGTCTTCACAACGTCTTCCATGTATCGATGCTGAGGAAGTACGTTCCAGATCTAGCTCACGTGATTGAGATTGCAGAGCGAGAGATCCAGCAGGACTTCTCGCTCGAGGATAGACCAGTCGAGATCGTTGATCGCATGAATCACATGCTCAGGAGGAGGACCATTCCGAGGGTAAAGGTCTGGTTGCAGCATCACAGCGAGCGTGAGGCCACCTGGGAGATCACGAAGGAAGTTCGGAAGCAGTACCCAGAGGTTTTCGGTGAGTTGCTTGTTTGATTTCGGGACGAAATTCTTTTAAGGAGGGTGGGTTTTTGCAATGGGAAGGAGGGACGGGAATAGTGGAGGGTTATGTGGTGTGATGGAGTAGGAGGTGTAGGGTGATGGGTTGGGTTGGGTTGAGTGTTGTTGGATGGAGAGAAAACCACACCCGTCTCTCACTCTCTCTCACTCTTGCATTCTCTCACTTTCTCTCTTCCTTTCTGGCGACCACACGTGGTGGAGGCAACCCCACCGGGTGGCGTCGAGCAAGGCGTTGCGGAGACGCAGACGTGAGGTGCGTTGGAACAGGGGTGCTGTAGGGCGTCGACGTTGAGCGGATCTCCGGCACGCTCCGTCTTCTTCTGGAGGTATGTCGGCTTTTAGTGTGGTTTTGTTGTTTCCCCACGTTAAAGGAAGTTGGGGTCGGTCGCGGGAGGTCGGTGACCTCACCGTTGACGAGAAAACAACGTAAAATCCTTGGCTGTCGCAAGGTTGCTGTAGACCAACAGTCGACCAGTGTCTTCGGGTGGTCGACCGATTTTACTGTTTTGCCAAACTTTAACCAACACCGGTCGAACGATGTCGTGTGGCGGTCGACCGGTAGCATGTTTGTTGGTGAGTTGGAGGCTTCCTGTTGGTTTTTGGTCGGCCGTTCCTAGCGATTGGTTCGACCGGAACTTAAGTGTACCTGATTATTATGCATGTTGTTCGACCGATTTTGATATGTTGTTCGACCGTTATATGACTTAGACTATTAGGATGACCCTGGTAGTTTTCGGTCGATCGGGACCCCTGAGTCGGTCGACCGAATAGTCCTGGGTGATTTTGACCAACTCCGGATTTTAACCTCGTATTCGGTCGACCGGTTTTAGACTGTTGTCCCACCGTTTGGACTTAAGTGATGTGAAGAATAGTTCGACCGTTGTAGACTTTCGGTCGACCGAACCTATTGGGAACGGTCGACCGGTTAGGCTTTTTTGGTCGACCGTTTGTGTGCAGAACTGAATTCCTGGTCCTTGTGTTGTGTCAACTCTGTCCACGAAAACCCGAGTCCTCGCTTAGAGCATGAGCCTGGAGGTGACGACGGGTACGTGCTCGTGCCCGCCCACAGACCGCCGTGTGGAAGAGTGTGGACATTTGGTTGTGCCACTGATTGACATCATTTCATGCTTATATTTGTATCTTATATCCATTATCTTACACCTAAGCAATGCTACGTGACGAGTTTTATGTTTAGTTTTCAGGAATAAAGAGGTTTGAAGAGAAGAGCCATGAAAGGACCCAAAAGCAGGAAAAAGGACTTAATTGTGAGACATGGGGACTAAGATGCAAGGGAGAAGGACCTGATCGTAAGACCAAAGGACCTAAGAGCAAACCAGGAAACTCCACACCATCATGGGGAGTATTTTGGCAATTCGATTCGGGTCGGAGCTCCAACAAACCAAGTAGATGCATCCAGGACCAACAAAGACCACCAGCAAAGCCCACAACAAATCCCAGATGAATCCAGAACTTATAGACCGCCAATTGGCGGTCTTGGACCGCTAATTGGCGGTCCATATTGCTCTGGATCCACTAAGTTTCGTGGAGAATGTGTATTAGTGTATTCTTAGTCTATTTGTGGTGTTGGTTTAGTCCCACATCGGGGGATTGTCCCGGATTAGCTTTTTCCATGCTTATAAATAGAACTCTTCACCTCCCATTGTATCCATCTCTCTCTTTGGTGGCCACCTTCCCTACTAAGAGTGAAGCCTTGAAGCAAAACTTTGGTGGAGGAAGAGCTACTTGTAATTGAGTGAGTTAATAATAGAAGTTTTCCTTTAATTGTGTTGTTTCCCTCTTAGTTTAATTTCCTTCCATATGCATGTTTGCTTGTTTGTTTTGTTTTATGCTTCTTTAATATTTCTTGCTTGATTAGTATAACTTTCATTTCAGTATTATGCTTTCTTTTGCTAATATAGTTAGTGTAATGAGTAGTGAGTAGTTCCATCCCCATTTGGGGGGGGGGGGGTGTGGAGAAATATGTGATATAATCATGTAGTGTATTAAGTGTGTGTTATTTTTATCCCTTGAGCTTTATATGATTTCCATAACACTCTAATGGGTCTCCACTCTTATCTTTGATATGCTAATGCTCTTGAATGAAGCTTAGCTTATGCTTTGATTAGTGGACCTATTTTATGGGGAATGATAATGTTAGGATATGGATAAAGTTAATATTGGAAACACAAGTTGTAGTGTATGAGCTCTTGTTGCCTTTACCTTAGCTAATGTCTTGTATGTTTTAATGATGTAGTCTTATCTTAATTCATGTGGAGGCATAGTAGGGTCTAGTCTTTATACTTGAGTTCATGTAGCTTCATTCCAACTATTGTCTTGTATGTTTTAATGATGTAGTGAAATTTTAATTCATGTGGAGGGAAAGTTGAATGTAGTTTTATGATTTCATGCACTACATATTGTGAAGAGCTTAATGAACACACACACACATACACTTCTTTATGTTCACATTATTTCTCTACCCCCTTTGGGGTTTAGTTTTATCGTTTCTTCTCCATCTCATTTCAGCTTTGTAGTGTAGTTTAGTGTAACCAACCTTTCTTCCCTTTCTTTACCTCTCGCCTTCGCACAAACCAAGTGTCGACACACCTCCCAGTGGACGACCCGTATTTGCCACCGCTTCAACGCGGCCGTGCACTTGCGGTTAAATATAAAACGATCAATCAAGTTTTTGGCGCCGTTGCCGGGGAGGTGCTCTGTCCAGACCTTGGTTTGGACGATTCGAGGGGTTTCTGATTTTTTGTTTCCAGTTTTGTTTAGTTTCAGGGAACCAGAACATCAAGGGGAGGCTACTGGGAAAGTTTGACCAACAGAAGCCACAAAGGGACCGCCAATCAGCGGTTGAAGACCGCCAATTGGCGGCCTGGTAAGGGCTTCCTGCTCTCAAATTTCTTCTGGTGGTTTATTGCTTTACTTTAGTTATCAGGGAGCCCAATTTTGCATGCTGTGATCTTTAGTGTGCTCCCAGATTTAATTTCAATCCCCTTTAATCAACTTGGACCATAAAACTCAAAGCAAAAGATTAGACTTCTTGCCATCTAGGTCATGCACCATTGGTAGACCTTGCATGCATTTGTCTTTTCTTTGCTTTACATTTTGTCGTTGATTGCTGGCGTGAGGTACGTGCACCCACATCCCTCATTCATGCATGTTTCGTTCATGCATTAGTTAGTAAGGTGCATCGGGACAAGAGTGAGAGAGTGTTTGATTGGAGCGATTGATTGCTAGATCTAGGATCAAGTCGCTACTAAGGAGGGGTTGTCCCATAAAAGATAAGGTGGGGGATTTCATCACCCTTTCCTTGGCCCCAAAAACCACTCTTAATAAAGCCTTAACTAAAAGCAGGTAGACATTGGCCCTAGGATTGCGGGCGCACTAGGAGAGTAATCTAGTTGAGACCGTCATGACCTGATCGGCGTTGCCTACCTTGTCGATAGTAGGAGGTACTGGATCTCCGGATCTGCTATCACTTGCTGGGCATTGTGGTCCTCGTTGTAGGGAGGTGAGACGTGTCGAGGCTAGTGACCTCGAAGTTAGGCGTCGTCTAGCCTAAGGACCCATTGCCTTACATTGTTTGACCCGTGCTTGCTAGTTAGGCTTCTTCCTGATCCCACTACCCACGCTAGCTCTAGGGATTCTTCCCTCCTCACCTGAGTCCTCTCCTCATCTATTCTCTACGTTTAGTCTCCTCCTCTAGTACACCTTCTGTTGTGTGGTTGTTAGAGTCGAGTCGAGCATTTTATGCGAGGTTGGGCTCATTCTGGTGAGAGCGCTCGACTCGAGAGAGTGCATTCTGCTGAGATGGACGGTCTTGGTGATCGACCATCTCCGCCTCAAGCTCCTTTGGAGCAAGAGGCTGAGTCGTCTCGCGGTGGCGAAGGAGACCGGGTGCCATACATGGAATACCTCGGTCCACTTCCGCCACCACGTAGACCTCCTTCTCCTCCTCCTCTGACTCGAGAGGAAGGGATATTCGGTCAGGATCGAGTTCTAGGTGCACCACCACCTTTAGCTCGACAGGATATGCCGATGACGTTGTGGGAGCGGACCCATCCTGTTCGGGCCGCGCAGCCTTCTTGCATAGTTGTTCCCCCTGCTCGCGGGAACAACTGTGAGCTGAAACCTCAGTATGTGAGCATGCTTCCAACCTTTACTGCCAATATGGAGGATCCGTATATTTTTATACGCGAATTCGAGGAAGTATGCTCCATGTTCAAGCTTCAACAGCTTGACGAGGATTCGGTCCGGTTGAGGATGATTTCTTTCGCATTGAAGGAAAATGCAAAGAAATGGATGTATAGCCTCCCGGCGAGCTCGATTCGGTCATGGGATGACTTTGTGACCGTCTTTTTGAAGAGATTTTTCCCTCAAAGGAAAACTCAACAGATACTGCACCAGATACATCAAATGTATCAGACCGAGACCGAATCGTTTCATGGTTTCTTTGAGTGGTTCAAGGACCTTCTCCAGCAGTGCCCTCATCATGGATTTGAGTTATGGCAGATGTGCCAAATTGTTTATAAGGGCATCAACTACAACACCCGCACATTGTTGGAGTCGATGTGTCAGGGTGACTTCCAAATGAAACCCATCGAGGAGGCATGGGTCACTTTTGAGGCTATGGCTGAGCGTACCTTTGAGTGGGACACCATGAGAGAGCCACCAGCCGCCAGGTCTTCTGGTCGAGCTGGATCATATCATGTTGAGTCGACTATCGCGTCTGATGCGAAAATGGCTGCTCTCATGCATAGGATAGAGAGTTTGGAGATGGACCGGGCTCCTGTAGCTCAGGTCGCTACTCCCGGGTGTACTAGGTGTGGACTTACGGGCCATGATGACTTGGAATGCGCTTACGCTCCAAGGGATACTGAGCATGCAAATGCGATGTATCAACAGAAGCCCCGTAACGACCCGTACAGTCACTCCTAGAACTCGGGATGGCATAACCATCCTAACTTCTCTTGGGGGTCTAGTGGAGGCCACGGTCAGAGCTCGCACGCTCAACCTCAACCTCCACCTTATCAACCTCCACGCCCATCGGCGACCTACCAACCCCCACATCAAAGGTCTCAACACCATAATTACCAACCTAGTCAGGCCTCTTCGTCGGGTTATTCTAACCAAACTCCACAACCCCAACGGGTAGACCCTAAGGACTCCACTCTTGAACAAACCCTTCACGCATTCATTCAGAGTACACAATCCATGCTTTCGGCCAACAACAATTCGGTCAAAGCATTGGAAATGCAAATTAGCCACTTGGCTAATCAGCTCCATGAACGCAAGAAGGGCCAATTACCGAGTCCACCCGAGGTGAATCCTCGGGGTACCCATTCGCAAGGAAGGACACCTTTACCTCATGCTACCTCTGAACCGACCCATCATATTAATGTGATTCATACTTTGAGGTCTGGTAAGGAGGTGGACAACCACATTGGGGTGCCTTCCTTGTCATCACATCTCTGAGGGAGCCGGATCCTGAGGCTCCCTACACAAATACTTCCAGGAAGGAGCCAGATTCTGAGGTTCTTCCTACTTTTCCTTCGACAAAGGGGCCGAATCCTGAGGTCCCCTTGTCTCCTCTTGTGTCGAAGGAACCAGATTCTGAGGTCCCCACTCATGCTTCTTTGGACCAGGATTCTGAGGTTCCTTCGCACCATTATGCCCCGAAGGCGCCATTCCCTGAGCGCCTTAAAAAGAAAACCTCTGATCAGCATGACAAGATGCTTGAGATGTTTCGGCAGGTTAAGGTGAATATCCCTCTTTTGGAGGTGATTCAGCAAATGCCACCTTATGCCAAGGTTCTCAAGGACTTATGCACCAAGAAGAGAAAAACTCATGTTCCAAAGAAAGCTTTTCTAGCGGCTAACGTGAGTTCTTTGTTGGCACAACCCATGCAAGTCAAGTACAAAGACCCTGGTTGTCCTACTATCTCTTGTGTGATTAGTGATGTGTCCATACATCGAGCCTTATTGGACCTTGGTGCATCTGTTAATCTTCTTCCATATTCTGTCTACGTCCACCTCGGTCTTGGAGACGTCAAACAAACAAAGACCACTCTTCAATTGGCTGATAGGTCCATGAAGAAACCGAGGGGTGTGGTGGAAGATGTGCTGATCAAAGTGGGAGAGTTCATTTATCCAGTCGACTTCTTTGTCCTGGATACTGAACCTGTGCCAAACCCCACTTGGACAAATTCCTGTCATTTTGGGGCGACCATTTCTTGCGACTTCCAATGCCTTGATCAATTGTCGCAATGGTCTGATGCGCTTGACTTATGGTAGTCAATGCGCTGATTTCAACATCTTCACCATTGGCAAGAAGCCAGGTGCCTTCAATGACCCTGTTGAGGTCAACCTTATCCAGGGCTTGGATGAGATTGAAGTTGAGGGCACCTTCAAGTACTTCGGAGAATTGTTCGATGAAGATCCTGAAGGTGGTGAAGATGTTTCACCTGGGCTGGAACAAAAAGGTGCCTTATGTTTTGATCACGTGGCCCTTGAGTCACATTCTTCTGATCTTGTGGCCCTTGAGCCACATTCTTCTGATCATGTGGCCCTTGAGCCACTTCTTTTTGACCACGTGGCCCTTGAGCCACATCCTTTTGAGCACGTGGCTTTTGAGCCACAAGATACTATTTTTATGGCCTCTCGGCCACATGCTCTTCATTCTGTATCTGCTGAGGACCCCATGTGGATTAAGATTCAACCACCTGATACCCTTATACCTGATAGAGGTTCACCTCTCGTTCATGCCTCCTCTTTTGCTAACTCTAAAGAGGCATCAACCGACCACAATGCTTATAAGGGTGTCAGGTGGTCGAGCAATTCTGTTGTGTATGTTGCGAGCCCATGCATGCGCATTTCTGGCTCGAGAGATGGTGGGTTCCCATTTGATGTCCCTTGACATATGAAGATGGAAGCCTAGTGTTGTACATAGTTTAATAATAAAAAAAGACTCCTTCAGTGAGCATCGATTGTTGTGGGCCCCAACCCTTGAGTATTTGGGCCCCAATTCTTTCATGTATTTGTATCCCTTCCTTAGCATCTCACAGGTTTTAAGGGAATTTGGGTTGTGTCCATCAACATAGCCATGAACTCCCCTATGTACTTCATGTTGGTGAGATCTTTCCTTTTTCATGCATAAATCCATGTAGTATCTTGCTCGCATTCATTGAGGACAATGCATGTACTAGGTGTGGGGGGTGTTTTACGTGTGTACATAGTCGAGTCTTTTCTTTTGATTTTGTTTTCTTTTGTTTGCATTGTTAGGGTCATGATAGTGTGCTGCATTTAATATCGATATATCTGTTTGTCATGATCCTTTGGTGACTTGTCTTCTTTTGCTTGCCTAGTGCTTCAAAATTTTGACATTTCTTTCAAAAGATTCATGTGTTTGCGAAAGAAAATATTTTGTGGGTTTTGTGTGTGGTTAGCATGTGCAAAACCGTTGAGAGGCAAAGTAAAAAGAAAGCTCCCAAAATTGTCTTGAACTTGATGCATTAGGATATCTAGTACAGTGGCTTTAGGACTTATCTAGTCGTTAGGATGCACCCCAGTTTTCCCTCGGGGGTGAGTAATCATAGGGTTTCAGTGCTCAAACATTTAAAGAATTCCACCCTATACCTAGTGAGTCAATAATTCGTGTCTGTTAACTTAAGGAAGTTTGTTGTAGTCAAGGACCCTTTAAATCTTGTTGTGGGACATTAAGTGTAGGGGTTTTGGTTCATGTGTAGATAAGAAATAAGTGAGTAGGTGTTCTCTCTTCTCGCACGGCTCCTATCACTCGGGAAAGTAGGTCTGACGGGACTTTGTGTCTGGTGTTTTCGAGTCATCTGACTTGGGATGCACCGACCGAACTCTCGTTACACGGGTGGTAGGGATTGCCCTATGTGGAGATTTGGGGAAAGGTGTACGTGATAGTGTAAGTCCTCATGGGCAATGATGCACGAAACCTGACCCTGGGAGAACGGAGCTCCAACTAATAAAAAGCAAAAAAAATAAAAAAAATTGTGAAAAGAAACAAAAAGAAAAAAAATATGGTAATGCAAATAAGAAACTTAATGGACCTTACACTTTGTATCACTTGAGGATCTTGAGGTTGTCCATGTCTTTCACTTAATTCCTTATTTAACTAACACGAATGGTTCATTAAGTTAGGTGTGTGGACTGATTACCTATATAGAGTCGGCACGTAGGATTACCGCGTCCAATGATCGACAACATAAGTCCAACGAGTCGAGTGTCTAGATTGAATAATGCATCTTGTTCGGATTTTGTGGGTGTATCCGCTGAAAACCCTCAGGAGACAACACTCCTCCTCCTTGGCAACAAGGAGGTTTAACGGCTTGTTGCACGTGCTAAGTGCAACCGTGATTCCTACGAAAGTGAGTTAGGATTTCTTGTTTTTCGTTTGCTTTTCTCTTTCTTTGTTTTTCTCGGGACTAGCAAAAACTTAGGTGTGGGGGTATTTGATTGACATCATTTCATGCTTATATTTGTATCTTATATCCATTATCTTACACCTAAGCAATGCTACGTGACGAGTTTTATGTTTAGTTTTCAGGAATAAAGAGGTTTGAAGAGAAGAACCATGAAAGGACCCAAAAGCAGGAAAAATGACTTAATTGTGAGACATGGGGACTAAGATGCAAGGGAGAAGGACCTGATCGTAAGACCAAAGGACCTAAGAGCAAACCAGGAAACTCCACACCATCATGGGGAGTATTTTGGCAATTCGATTCGGGTCGGAGCTCCAACAAACCAAGTAGATGCATCCAGGACCAACAAAGACCACCAGCAAAGCCCACAACAAATCCCAGATGAATCCAGAACTTATAGACCGCCAATTGGCGGTCTTGGACCGCTAATTGGCGGTCCATATTGCTCTGGATCCACTAAGTTTCGTGGAGAATGTGTATTAGTGTATTCTTAGTCTATTTGTGGTGTTGGTTTAGTCCTACATCGGGGGATTGTCCCGGATTAGCTTTTTCCATGCTTATAAATAGAACTCTTCACCTCCCATTGTATCCATCTCTCTCTTTGGTGGCCACCTTCCCTACTAAGAGTGAAGCCTTGAAGCAAAACTTTGGTGGAGGAAGAGCTACTTGTAATTGAGTGAGTTAATAATAGAAGTTTTCCTTTAATTGTGTTGTTTCCCTCTTAGTTTAATTTCCTTCCATATGCATGTTTGCTTGTTTGTTTTGTTTTATGCTTCTTTAATATTTCTTGCTTGATTAGTATAACTTTCATTTCAGTATTATGCTTTCTTTTGCTAATATAGTTAGTGTAATGAGTAGTGAGTAGTTCCATCCCCATTTGGGGGGGGTGTGGAGAAATATGTGATATAATCATGTAGTGTATTAAGTGTGTGTTATTTTTATCCCTTGAGCTTTATTTGATTTCCATAACACTCTAATGGGTCTCCACTCTTATCTTTGATATGCTAATGCTCTTGAATGAAGCTTAGCTTATGCTTTGATTAGTGGACCTATTTTATGGGGAATGATAAGGTTAGGATATGGATAAAGTTAATATTGGAAACACAAGTTGTAGTGTATGAGCTCTTGTTGCCTTTACCTTAGCTAATGTCTTGTATGTTTTAATGATGTAGTCTTATCTTAATTCATGTGGAGGCATAGTAGGGTCTAGTCTTTATACTTGAGTTCATGTAGCTTCATTCCAACTATTGTCTTGTATGTTTTAATGATGTAGTGAAATCTTAATTCATGTGGAGGGAAAGTTGAATGTAGTTTTATGATTTCATGCACTACATATTGTGAAGAGCTTAATGAACACACACACATAGACTTCTTTATGTTCACATTATTTCTCTACCCCCTTTGGGGTTTAGTTTTATCGTTTCTTCTCCATCTCATTTCAGCTTTGTAGTGTAGTTTAGTGTAACCAACCTTTCTTCCCTTTCTTTACCTCTCGCCTTCGCACAAACCAAGTGTCGACACACCTCCCAGTGGACGACCCGTATTTGCCACCGCTTCAACGCGGCCGTGCACTTGCGGTTAAATATAAAACGATCAATCAGCCACCTCCGTGATGCACTGTGATGTGACGTGTAGTTGCTTGAGTCTCTGTAGAGTAGTGGACCTGAGGGATCGCGGATCGCAATGCGTGTTGACGCATGACTCGTGGAGCATCATGACCCTGCAGACTCCGGTCTGGACCCGTCAGAAGTTGTGCCGGACGTATGTTGTACCGCCGAGGTTGTGTCGGCGATGCCGCCTAGGTTTTTGCCTGCGATGATGGTGTCGACGATGTTCCGGCTTGTGGTTGTGTTGTCCAATGTTGTTCTGGACGTATGTTGTACCACCGATGTTGTGTCGACGATACCGCCGATGTTGTTCCGGTGATGATCCCCGATTGGGCACCTATCTTGGGATGTTGACCGACCGGGCTATGACTCCGTCGAGGTGGTCTAGACCACATGGTTACTTTGCGCGGAAGTGCGGACACTCCTCACCGATCCCTTTGGCTCGAGTAGTCGAGTGTGGGGGGGTGCGTCGCGTACTGTCCGTAAGACCGTATGTGCCTACGCTAGGTTTCCGTGGAGAGATTTGATGCATTGCAGATGTGTTATGTCATGCTACTAGTATGATAGGTTCATTTACCGTACTGTTGCATTCATATAGGCGAGCTTGGCATACGGGGTTTCCTAATGGGAAACTCAGGCATTGTTGTTTGACTCATGTTTCAGGACCGCAGTAGGTTCTGTCGGGTGGTGACTGCGGGCGCACACATTTTGGGGTCAGGATCCTCTTCGGACTCTTCGAGTTCGTCATGATTACTTGTACCTGTCTTTTGTAGTATTGTTGTAATCATGTTTTTTGACAAACTCTGTTGTATTATTGGTACACCGACTGTTGATTTATATGAGTAACATTCCCGTTGATGAGTTTTATCTGATAATCTCTTGATCGTTGAAATTTTTAAATTTCCGTTGTTTCGGGATGTTACAGACAGTCCCCGGAACACAAGTCCCAACTCCAAGTTTCCAACTAGTATTAGCATGTCAACTGTTCCAACAACCACCGATAGATCCCAACACCTTATTTATAAATTATAAGCTTTTGATAAAACGTTTTAAAATTTATAACTAGCATGAATTATACAAGATATTACCTTTAATGGAAGAAAATATTTTCCTTTGAATTGTATCTCCCGATTAAATTTTACTAGAAATCATTTATAATTAACTTAAGCTATTATTTATAGACAAAATATACCTCTCCAATATCCACATGCACAAATGTCCCTGCGATCTAACGCAACTTGTTGAGTTAAATGGGTTATTCCCCATCGAATGTTTGTTGTTATATTTCAGGTATTAGGTAATAAAGAAAATAAGGGAAGAGAGAAATAACTGAAACGTAAGAAGAAATGTCCTAGATGCAGCAAAATGGATCTGTTTGTCATACACAATGACCCATCAGCAAGAGGGAAGGACATGGACGTAAGCCAGGAGAGACAAAATAGTAAACTAAGAAACTCCACACCATCATGATGAGTATGTTGGCAATTAGATTCGGGTGTAGAGTCAAAGGACTGACCAGGGCACACCCCACGTGAACAATTGAAGAACTTAAGTAAACACGCGAAATTGAATCGCATCTGACCAATTGTGACCGCCAATTGGCACTCCATTTTGGTCAGAATCTTACCCAATTTCGTGTGATTGTGGGTGATGTTGTTTATGTCCATTGTAGGTATGGTACATTAGTCCCATATTGGGGGATTGTGACCAGTTGTATTTTTTAATGTCTATAACTAGAACTCATATTCTTTCTTTGTAAACCACTCATTGCTTGGTGGTCATTTTCTTTACTTGGAGTAAGCCTTTGAAGAAAAACTCAAGTGGAGGGAATGCTACTTGTAATGTGAGTCATAAATAAAATAATTTTTCCTAGTTTTGTTTGAATGTTCTCTTTTTGAATGCTTGTATGTTTAGCTTAGTTTTGTTTTCCTAATCTTAGTATAACTCGTTAGAATGTCTTTCTTTCTTAGTATAATTGTTAGCTTAATGTGTAATGAATAGTTTCATCCATCTTTGGGGGTGGAGATGATGTTTATACATGTAATAAAGAATGAGAATGAATGCTATCTTATGCAATATGTGATGAATGTGAATGTATGCTTGTTTGTTTAAATGAGAATACTTAGTTTGATGGGTTTTGGCACAACTTATAGACACTTTTAATGCTTGTTTAGGTTCTTAATAACCAATTTGTTTATGCTCATATTAATCAATTAGGTTAGTGATTGGAATGATAGATTTTGCCACAACCATTAGACACTTCCTAAGAACGAAAACACAATCTGTACTTGTGTCCTTTTAAAGCATACTTCACCACCGCATGACCTCGCAGTTAGGCGTCGTCTAGCTATAAGTACCTATAGTGACCTTAAGTTGTTTGAGCCGTGTTTGCTAGATTAGGCTTCAATCCTCACCCTTACCCACATTAGCTCTAGGGATTCTTCCATTATCTTTTTTTTTGCAAAGCAAAAGGGAGGCTTGGCCTCTAAATTTATTAAATGAAGGAAACAAGGTTACAAAATTTGAAGACCTCGGGCATGCCAACATGCATAACCAGCCACACACACTACATGTATTGCATCACTCGAACTATGTAGATAAAATCATGTCCGAGTATCCCCCAACCTAGCACCACGTGATCTGAAAATTCTGCTCCTCGCTATCTTTATCCGCAAGCTTCTTGATTTTATCCCAAAGACACCCAACCATGTCTTTGATTACCACCACCATATCTCATGGCTCCTTCTTCTCTCCATCGAAAATCCGTCGGTTTCGTTCCAGCCAGCACTCATGAATCATGGCACTAAGAGCCCACCTTCGCACCACCTTGGCAATCCGGGTTCCTCTCGCGTGTGAGAGGTGTGTGGCTTCAGCTTCGAGGGATCTTGCAATCCTAGTTCCCAGCTTCATAAGGAGGAGTAGTGTTGTCCACACCCCTCTAATATACGAACACCTCCAGAAGAGATGGTCCATGTCCTCTTCCTCCCTCTCACAAAGGGTACACACCGGGTCATACTTTGCTCCTCGTAAATTCATAAGCTTCTTTGTTAAGAGGCGCCCCCTCATTGCACGCCAAGTTGTGATAGCATGTTTGGGAATGACATGTTTGTGCCAAACCACATCCGCCCAAGTGACCTTCCTCCCCGGTTTCAGCACCCACTTCCACACTTCCTTTATTCCTAATGTAGCCCCCTTCCCTTCTATGCGCATAGGCTGGTCCACACCTCCAAGAATGCGTGTATTTGTGATTTTCAAGTGGACTTCCTCCGTTATCGTTGATCTTGGGGGGGGGGGGAGGTTCCATTTCCCCTCGCTAATGAAGTAGGACACTTTGGTATCCCAAGGCACTCCCAATTCATGCTGAAGACAAGCTCCCCAACTCTCGCATTGAAAAGGATCGCCACACCACGGATATTGGAAGAACCGAATGTCTTGCCCATTTCCCACGTTATATTTGATGTGCCGTTGGGCAATGTCACGAACTCGGAGAATTCCTCGCCATGCCCATGATGATGGTGGCCTCGCTAGCCAAATAGAGCGGTTTTTAAGGTATTTTCTGCTGACACACTTTACCCAAAGAGAGCTTCCTTCCGCCACAACTAGCCACAATAATCGAAGGAGGCCCACATCATTCCAGCTTGTTAGTCTTTTCAGACCGAGCCCTCCTTCATCCTTTGGATTACACACATCCTTCCACGCCACAGCAACCCACTTCTTTGCCCCCCCCCAAACGAATTGAGCCATAAGGCTCTCAATCTCTTTCAGCACCTTCCGAGGAATATGGAAGGCGGAGGTCCAATAGATACTAAGCGAGACAAGCACGCTTCTCACAAGCTCTACCCGGCCAGCAATGGATAGGAAATTTTGCTTCCAAGTGCTAAGTCTTTGCTTGACCTTGTTTACTAGTGACATACAATGAGTTCTCCCCATCCTCCCGGAGAATAAAGGCAGTCTGAGGTAAATCACCGGGAATTCCTTTCTTTCCGTACCAAGGTGGGCTGCGATCCAAGCTCCATGTGGCACGATTACTCCCATGAATACTTGGCATTTTGCCGTGCTAAGTCTCAGCCCTGAACATGCCATGAAATCCTCAAGGACAACCCTTATAGCCCGTGCATTGGCCTTTGTTGCACTAGCAAAGATTAGGACGTCATCGGTGAAGAGCAAATGCGAAATGGGCACCTCCCCACAAAATAATGGCTCAATCCTTCCATCCCTCACTGCTTGTTTTATCATCTCACTTAGGACTTCCATACACAAAACAAACAGGTACGGTGCCAAGGGGTCACCTTGCCTCAAGCCATTTGTCGCAACAAACGCGGTTGAGTTAGCTCCATTTACCGTCACTACAAATGATGCTTTGACATAACTCATAATTAGCCTTCTCCACGTCGGAGGGAAACCGAAGCGAGTCATTACCTCATCAAGGAAGGCCTACGAGATGGAGTCATACACTTTCCTAATATCAAGATTTAGGCACATCCGTCCCCTCCCTTTTTCTAGGTGTAGATTGTGACAAAGTTCATGTGCAAGGAGAATATTATCACTGATTCGTCTTCCTTTGACAAAAGCACTTTGGTTCTCCCCAATAAGTCTTGGTAGCAGCCCCTTTATTCGGTTTGCGAGCACTTTGGAGGTGAACCTATAGATCATGTTGCATAGAGCGATAGGAGGATAATCCTCTACCAAATTCGGTGCCTTCTTCTTCGGGATTAGGGTGATTGAGGTAGAGTTCCATTCGGTGAGCACTCTTCCGCTGTCCAAACAAGAGATCATGGCCTGAAATATGTCTCCTTTGATGGTGTCCCACGTGGTCTTGAAGAACTTTGCATTGAAGCCATCGGGGCCCGGTTCCTTGTCCACATTTGCATGTAACACCACCTCCTCAACCTCTTTTAATTCCAACTTTTGGGTAAGGATTCTCCCTTCCTCCGGACGGAGCTGTGGGAGAATAAGAGAAGGATCAATGTGTTGTACCTGAAAATCATTAGCAAATAGGTTAGCATAAAAACACCGAATGGCGTCCCGAATTTTGCCGTCCTCCTCCATGATATGTGCTCCCTCACATACTCTCCTCACTTGATTGGTGGCTCTCCTCACACGGAGTTGCACATGGAAGAACCTAGTGTTTCGATCCCACTCTTTCAACCACTTCACCCTTGATTTTTTTCGGATAATGGATTCCTCCTGGGCAAGGGCACGCTCAAGAATGCCCTTTGCTGTCCCTTCATCAACGACTAGCTCTTTGTCATGTGGTAGGCTTTGTCTTTTCTTTCTCACCTCCTCAAGGGCAATCCGGGCTTCACCCACCTTGTTTGTAATGTTCCCAAATGTTCTTCCACTCCAAACTATAAGTGCCTTCTTTACTTCTTTTAGTTTTTCAGCAACACGAAACATAGGCGTGCCAACTACAAACGTAGACCAAGCTTGATCCACTATGGCTTTGAACTCCTCATGCTCCGTCGAATGGTTTTCAAAACGAAACATTTTCTTTTTCCTTTTTTCATTTCCCTCTGTCCTCATCACTAGCATGGCATGGTCACTAAGATCTTTATCACCAACGATGTAATAGGATTTCGCAAACATCTCGAGCCACACATTGTTCATGAGTATACGGTCAATCCTTGTCACAATGCATGCACTTCCTTCGGATGAATTTGACCACGTGAAATCCCCTCCCGTAGAAGGCACCTCAAGTAGCTGAAGTGCATCAATACACTCATTAAACTCCTTCATCGCTGTCTCATTTCCAGCAGCACCCCCCCCCCCCCGCTTCTCACTAGTATAGTGAATACAATTAAAGTCACCTCCTACGATCCACGGCCTCGAAACCTCCGGAGCCACAAGATGAAGGTCACTCCACAAAGCTCTCCTATCCACATGCCCATTTTCTCCGTACACCGCTGATGCATTGCATACATTGCATCATATGTCTTTCATTTAGATTAATTTTATATCGATAAATGCTACTAAGGTATGTGTTTAGTCTTATTTACATAATACAGGGACCTGAATGCAAATTACCCATATCCCGAGCATAAATGCGTGCAAGAGACTCATTTCTATCATAAAGACCAAGTCAAGATTATTGGGATTCAAATGGAAGTCCATCCAAGCATAAAAGCATTGAAAGACCTAATTACAAAAAGGCCAAGGACTTAAGCACAAAAGTAGCCAGGGACTTAATTGCAAAAAGCCGAGGACCCGAATGCAAATTAAAGTACCAAAATATTATTTTGGAGAAGTTCTAAAGAAAAATCAATTTCGATCTCCAAATATATAAAGGAATTAATTCGGAGCTCAAAGGAAAGGAAAGAATCAATCCAGACGCGCAAACACTACTACAGAAAAGGTCATATACGTCGGATGTTAAGGCCTATACACGTCGGATATCAGCACCCTCACATCCGATGTGTATTCGCACGACGTCTATTCTTAGACGCCGGACGTATAGACATCCGACGTCTATTGTCCAAGGAATAGACGTCGGATATTCAAGACATCCGACGTCTATTCCTAGACATTGACAAAAAAATAAATAGCATCCTGCACAAACACAAACATACAGGCATATATAGACAATCAATCATTCATTCATTACAAAGAAATGTACAACACAAGTCTTCAGTTGCCACGTCGAGAATTTCCTCCATGTATCTCATCACGTAGTGTGGGCTGAAAGGAAAGTAAAAGGAAAAGGAAAAGGAAAAAGTTGTTAGTTAGTGTATTAATTAGGATTTTAGCTAGGTAAGGAGGAGACACCTTGAGGAGTTTGTTGACAATTTTGCAGACCAAGGTCTTGGGGAAACCAAGCGGACGCATGGCGTCGACGACGACGTTAATCCTCTTTAAATCTACCTACAGACAGAGGAAGGTAGGTTTAAAGATGATTGACGCCGCCGTCGACGCCATACAATTACTTGTACATCATTGTTCGGCCATATCGATGTAAATAAAATGCTGAGCAGACCGTATCGCCTTCACATACGCCGTGTGAATGTTTTTATCTATCTAATTATTCAAACATAATTAGAAAAGTGAACACATCATTGTTAGAGGAAATAAACTACAAATGAACAAAAATAAAGCTTTACTTACATGGAATCTGACGTCCCCATAGTGGAACTGTAGTGGCGAAGGAGATCGCGGAATGGATCAGAGAAATCAGACGGGATGGATCGGAGGAATCAGACGGGATGGATCGAGGAATCGGATCGCGGCGGCTAGGGTTTCGTATTTTCTGTCTGGAAAGAGTGAAGAAAACGCAACTGTCTGATTTCTTTTAAAGACATATAGACGTCGGATATTGCATATCTCCGACGTCTATTCCCCGACGTCACCAATAGACGTCGGCTTCGGTGAAGTCCGACGTCTATTCCTCGACGTCTATTCCCCGACGTCTATTGGGTATAGACGTCAGAGTTATATGCGGTCGACGTCTATTCGATCTTCTCTATATTAGACGTCGGCCTTTGTAACAGCCGACGTCTATTAGGCGACGAGTATTCCCAATTCTGCAGTAGTGAAAGGACAGCTAAATCATACCATAAACACACAGGAAAAATCCGGATTAAATCTGAGTCAAAAGTGCGGCGATTCCGCCACACCCCTTGCGATTCGTGGCTCCGGATTTTGTCCAGTCGTGTCTTGACACATGTACTTTCCTATTTTATACTTAGGTCCCTTGTATCGGCTATAAATAGCCCTGAAACGTTGTTGTAAAGGGTCTTAGTTTTTTTCGATATTTTAGTAATAAAATTCTGTTCTTTTAATTCTTGTTTTTACTTTTCTTTTGTAGTTTCTCTAGGACCCCTTCTCCTTCCCTCCATCCACGAGTTTCTAACTCTCTCCAAAGGGTGGGGGTGACAGATTTAGGGTGATGAGAAGAAGAATAAAGTTATTATTTTAATTTCGTGTTAGTATATTTTGATTACTTGAGTTTATGTTGAGTCATTTATCATGTAATGCTTTATAACTAATATGATTTATTATAAGTTTCAGAATTCTCTAATCTAAACCCGATATCTAAACCTCCACCCACTGGACTCCCATCCATATTTGCTTTATTTTTATTTTTTTGTTGTTCTTGCTTTAGAAATTAATTAAAAAACAAAAAATCTCAAACCAAACCTTATTTTATTCTCTTTCTTTCCCTAATCGAAAATCACAAAAATAACAATATCTCCCCCTCATTGTGTTCGACCCGTACTTGCCACGTTTTCATTGACGTCGTGCACTTGCGGTATAAATTTAATTCTCATCAAGTTTTTGCTTGCATAGGTGGAATTTTCGGTATAAATTTAATTCTCATCAAATGCTGCCCCATCCATCTTCGTGCAGCCCTTGAAGTGGAGTAGTTGTGGTGTTTCGAAAGTCACTTGAAGGTCAATAACTTTGTCATTCCACAACACCAACAGCCGTCCCGAGTCCACGATCAAGCTATTTGCAATCAATGCATGCGGCCAAATCGCTCGTTTGAATCTTTCCATCTTCTTGTGTTTTACCTTGTGTTCCATAAGACATACGACATCCGGATTTGTCTCCTTTATTCGACCCCTAATCATGAGTGCACGACCGGGTCCATTTGCTCCGCGCACATTCCACATTAGTACATTCATGGGTTTAAAGGTGCGGGGTGACCCCCATGACCTCCAATCGAGAGATTGTTGTTTAACTTCCTTCCGGATCGCCTAAGCGTGGGTGGTGGCGATATCGCTTTCTTTAACCCCGGTTTTACAATTTCCACATCCTCTTTCTCTTCTTCCCCCTCCTCCACAAAATCCTTGTGTCCAAGAATGTCATACCTTCCTCCACTCGTGTGTGACATGAGGCTCGAAACATCTTTACTCTTTGCTACTCGTGTTGGTGAATTCCACCCCAACTCCTCACATACCAAAGAAGCTAGACCACCCACATGAGATTCACCTTGTGGGGAAGTCTTCTTGCTTTCTTGCTTGCCTGAATTTTCGTAACCCCCATTGCCATGGACACTTGTGCCTACATTTGCCTTTCCTTTCTCTTGCGAAGCATGGTTTGTCCACAAGGTGCTCCTAGTATTGTCTTCTAGGGTTGCCTCTCCCAAGGAGAGTAACTCATCTTCACCCATATATCGTGGGGGCCTGATTGATCATTTTATATTAACCGCAAGTGCACGGCCGCGTTGAAGTGGTGGCAAATACGGGTCGTCCACTGGGAGGTGTGTCAACACTTGGTTTGTGCGAAGGCGAGAGGTAAATAAAGGGAAGAAAGATGTATTACACTACACTAAGCTAAACTAGTAAACAAACAAGCTGAAATGAACTAAACAACTAAGCTAATCAACTAATGAAAAAGATAAAATCACAGGAATGAAAACCCCTCAGGGGTGGAGTATGTGTGTGTGTGCACATGAAATAAGTGTGATATGAAATGCATACAAGAAGCTCAAGTAGTTAGTGTTGTTAATGCATAAGAAGTACCTAACTATGGCAAGACTTATCATTACAACACTAACTTATGTGCATAATATGAGCAATGCAAGGTTGTTATTAAGACACTTAGACAAACATGGAATGTACCTAAGCTATGACAGAAACCATCAAGTAAGGTTCTTAATAATTCAAGCAAGCATACTAATATCAACACAAAACATTCATATTAAGCATTCAAACCATCTACATAACATGTACACACACCTACTCCACCCCCGAAGGGGATGGAACTACTCACACAAATTTAAATTAACTACTCTAATAAAATGAAGCATTACTGAAATAAAACTATACTACTCAAGCAAGAAATATTAAAGAAGCATAAAACAAAACAAGCACCAAAGCAAACACATTAACTAAGCAAGAATTAACACGCTAATAAAAACTTCTATTATGAACTCACTCAGATTACAAGCAGCCCTTCCTCCACTAGAGTTTTGCTTCAAGGCTTCACTCTTAGTAGGGAAGATGCCACCAAAGAGAGAGATGGATACAATGGGAGGTGAAGAGTTCTATTTATAAGCATGGAAAAAGCTAATCCGGGACAATCCCCTGATGTGGGACTAAACCAATACCAAAAATAAACTAAGCATACACTAATACACGTGCTACAGAAAACTAAACGGATCCTGGGCTATATGGACCGCCAATTGGCGGTCTATAAGCTTTAGATCCATCTGGTTTTCTTTGTGGGCTTTGCTTGAAGTATTTCTGGGTCTTGCATGCATCTACTTGGTCTGTTGGAGCTTCGACCCGAATCGAATTGCCAATATACTCCTCATGATGGTGTGGAGTTTCCTGTTTTGCTCTTAGGTCCTTTGGTCTTACGATCAGGTCCTTCTCCCTTGCATCTTAGTCCCCAGGACTCACGATTAAGTCATTTTTCTTGCTTTTGGGTCCTTTCATGGCTCTTCTCTTCAAACCTCTTTATTTCTGAAATTCAAACATAAAACTCGTCACATAGCATTGCTTAGATGTAAGATAATGGATATAAGATACGAATATGAGCATGAAATGATGTCAATCAAATACCCCCACACCTAAGTTTTTGCTAGTCCCGAGCAAAACAAAGAAAGAGAAAAGCAAACGAGAAACAAGAAATCCTAACTCACTTTCGTAGGAATCACGGTTGCACTTAGCACGTGCAACAAGCCGTTAAACCTCCTTGTTTCCAAGGAGGAGGAGTGTTGTCTTCTGAGGGTTTTCAGCGGATATACCCACAAAATCCGAACAAGATGCATTATTCCATCTAGACCTCGACTCGTTGGAAATATTTTGTCGATCAATGGACGCGGTAATCCTACGGGCTGACTCTATATAGGTAATCAGTCCACACACCTAACCTAATGAACCATTCGTGCAAGTTAAATAAGGAATTAATTTAAAGACATGGACAACCTTAACATCCTCAAGTGATACAAAGTGTAGAGTCCATTAAGGTTCTTATTTGCATTACCATTTTTTTCTTTTTTTGTTTCTTTTCTCTCTTTTTTTCTTTTTATTAGTTGGAGCTTCATTCTCCCAGGGTCAGGTTTCGTGCATCATTGCCCATGAGGACTTACACTATCACGTACACCTTTCCCCAAATCTCCACATAGGGCAATCCCTACCACCCGTGTAACGAGAGTTCGGTCGGTGCATCCCAAGTCAGATGACTCGAAAACACCAGACACAAAGTCCCGTCAGACCTACTTTCCCGAGTGATAGGAGCCGTGCGAGAAGAGAGAACACCTACTCACTTATTTCTTATCTACACATGAACCAAAACCCCTACACTTAATGTCCCACAACAAGATTTAAAGGGTCCTTGACTACAACAAACTTCCTTAAGTTAACAGACACGAATTATTGACTCACTAGGTATAGGGTGGAATTCTTTAAATGTTTGAGCACTGAAACCCTATGATTACTCACCCCCGAGGGAAAACTGGGGTGCATCCTAACGACTAGATAAGTCCTAAAGCCACTGTACTAGATATCCTAATGCATCAAGTTCAAGACAATTTTGGGAGCTTTCTTTTTACTTTGCCTCTCAACGGTTTTGCACATGCTAACCACACACAAAACCCACAAAATATTTTCTTTCGCAAACACATGAATCTTTTGAAAGAAATGTCAAAATTTTGAAGCACTAGGCAAGCAAAAGAAGACAAGTCACCAAAGGATCATGACAAACAGATATATCGATATTAAATGCAGCACACTATCATGACCCTAACAATGCAAACAAAAGAAAACAAAATCAAAAGAAAAGACTCGACTATGTACACACGTAAAACACCCCCCACACCTAGTACATGCATTGTCCTCAATGAATGCGAGCAAGATACTACATGGATTTATGCATGAAAAAGAATAGATCTCACCAATGTGAAGGACACAGGGAAGATTATGTCTATGTTGATGGACACAACCCAAATTCCCTCGAAACCTGTGAGATACTAAGGAAGGGATACAAATACGTGAAAGAAATGGGGCCCAAATACTCAAGGGTTGGGGCCCACAACAATCGATGCTCACTGAAGGACTCTTCTCTTGTTTTTTTAACATATATACACATGAACGCTCAACCACTCATGTAGGAGCATGAATGGTTGAGTGCGAGGGAGGTTCATGAAGGAACATGACCTCCTCGACTTCGGTTGGTGCCCCCTCCATGTAGGGTTTGAGGCGTTGTCCGTTAACTTTGAACACGTCCCCATTCTCTGGGTTCAAGATCTCAACCGCTCCATGAGGATAGACGGTTTGGACAATAAACGGGCCAAACCAGCGACTGCAGAGCTTACCCGCAAACAGATGAAGCCGGGAATTGTAGAGCAACACCTTCTGCCCGGCCGTAAACACCTTTCGCATAATCATGCGATCATGAAACATCTTGGCTTGGGACTTATGAATTTTGGCATTCTCGTACGCATCATTGCGTAGCTCTTCCAATTCCACAATGTCGAGCTTACGTTGTACTCCCGCTCGATCAAGATCCATATTCAGGTTCTTGATCGCCCAGAAAGCACGATGCTCAAGCTCGACGGGTAGGTGGCAAGCCTTGCTGTACACTACCCGATATGGGGACATACCCTAATTGGTCATGTACGCGGTGCGGAAAGCCCACAACGCGTCATTCAACTTGGTAGACCAATCCTTCCTCGAGGAACTAACTGTCTTCTCAAGAATTTGCTTTAATTGACGGTTAGAGATTTCGACCTGCCCACTAGTTTGCGGATGGTATGGGGTCGCAAGCTTGTGGGTGATCGAATATTTCCTCATAAGCGCTTCAAAGGAGCGATTATAGAAGTGGGTACCCCTATCACTGATTATGGTACGAGGAGTACCAAATCGCGCAAAAATGTCCCTCAAGAATTTGGTGACTACCTTGTTGTCATTGGTCTTTGTGGGTATAGCCTCAACCCACTTAGACACATAGTCAATGGCCACCAGAATGTAAACATTCCCGAACGAGTTTGGGAAGGGACCCATGAAATCGATGCCCCACACATCGAAGATGTCGACAACAAGGATATTTTGCAAAGGCATCATGTCACGTCGACCAATCCTGCCAAAGCGCTGGCACCTATCACATTGCTTACAAAAGTCGTAAGCATCTTTGAAAAGAGAGGGCCAGTATAATCCAGATTGGAGCACCTTGGCAGCAGTTTTCTTTGCTCCAAAGTGTCCTCCACATGCCTTGGAATGGCAGAAGTGGAGTACACTTTGGAACTCGGTATCTGGGACGCACCGCCTGAAAATTTGGTCAGAGCAGTATTTGAATAGGTAGGGGTCGTCCCAGTGGAAGAATCTGACATAAGATCTAAATTTGGATTGGTCAGATTTTGACCAACCCACAGGAAGTTGCTCGGTCACGAGATAGTTCACGATGTTAGCAACCCAAGGGTTATCTTTGATCGTGAACAACTGCTCGTCAGGAAATTTGTCATCAATGATTTGTTCCTGTGGGTTGGTCGTCTCTAGACGAGACAAGTGGTCAGCTACAACATTTTCACACCTTTTTTTGTCCCGAATCTCGAGATCGAATTCTTGTAACAACAAGATCCATCTCAAGAGTCGGGATTTTGCATCTTTCTTCGCCATGAGGTGCTTGATGGTTGTGTGATCAGAATAGATAATCACGTGAGAGCCAATCAAGTACGACCAGAATTTCTCCAAAGCAAATATGATTGCTAAGAATTCCTTCTCGGTCACAGTGTAGTTCAATTGGGCATCATTGAGTGTTCTACTGGCATAGTAGATCACATGAGGCAATTTGTCCAATCGTTGCCCAAGCACTGCTCCCACAGCGAAGTTAGATGCATCACACATTAACTCAAATGGTTCAGTCCACACCGGTGCCTTAATAATGGGAGCTGAAGTCAACTCTTTCTTCAAGGTCAAAAAGGCATGGTGGCAATCCGGTGTAAACTCAAAAATGGCATCCTTAGCCAACAAGGCGGTGAGAGGTCGAGTAATTTTGCTAAAATCCCGAATGAACCGCCGATAGAATCCAGCATGCCCCAAAAAGGCACGGATATCCTTCACATTGCGTGGCGGTGGGAGATTAGCAATGATACCCACTTTGGCGGGATCGACCTCAATTCCCCTACTTGAGACCACATGTCCAAGTACAATCCCCCGCTTCACCATGAAGTGACATTTCTCCCAATTGAGAGCGAGGTTCTTCTCACGACATCGCTTGAGGACAAGGCTCAAGTGATGAAGGCACTCATGAAAGGAAGCGCCAAATATGGAAAAGTTGTCCATGAAGATCTCAAGAAAACGCTCAACCATATCAGAGAAGATGTTGATCATACACCTTTGAAACGTTGTCGGCGCATTACATAACCCAAAGGACATGCGACGGTAGGCAAATGTGCCAAAGGGACAAGTAAATGTGGTTTTCTCTTGATCCTCGGGGGCGATGGGAATTTTGTTGTAACCGGAGTATCCATCAAGAAAACAATAATACTCATGTCCAGCCAACCTTTCCAACATCTGATCAATGAATGGCAACGGGAAATGATCTTTCCGCGTTGCCGCATTGAGCTTGCGATAATCAACGCAAACTCGCCAGATAGTTTGCAGGCGTGTCGGGATAAGCTCATTATGCTCATTCTCCATAACTGTCACGCCTGACTTCTTGGAACCACATGGACAAGACTCACCCACGAACTATCAGAGATAGGATATATTATGCCATGATCCAAGCACTTAAGAACCTCCTTTCGGACGACTTCTTTCAGTACAGGATTCAATCTTCGTTGTGGGTCCCTGCAGGGCCTAGAATCCTCTTCCATGTGGATACGATGCCAAACAATACCAGGGCTAATTCCCTTGATATCCTTCAAGGACCACCCAATCGCCTCTTTGTTTTCAAAGAGTACTCTTTTGAGGGCAACCTCTTGCTCTTTTTCAAGATCAGAAGCAATAATGAGTGGCAAGGACTCATTATCCCCTAAAAAGATGTACTTCAGGTTATTGGGGAGCGGTTTAAGGTCGACCAGAGGTGGGTCCTTGTCGGATTCAGAGTTACTTTCAAGTGGCTCAAGGGCCACGGGGTAAGAGGAGCAAGAACCCAGATGTGCCTCCTCATCCAGAGATATGCTGGAGGATTCCTCAAGATCCTCTTCACTCGCAACCTGGTCATTAGGCACCTCAATAATATGTCGATGTGAGTCGAACATGCCTAATGAATCGGGCCCATCCGTGTCCTGGATGAAATTGGCTCCGACAATGTCGTCGAAGAGCCCGGGTTGCTTACCAAGAGTGAAGATGTGGAAATCCGCCGTGAGGTTTCCAAAAGACAACCTCATCAAGCCATTGCGACAATTGATCAAAGCATTAGATGTCGCAAGAAATGGCCTCCCAAGGATCACAAGAATCTGTCCTTGTGGGTTGGACACGGGGTCAGTATCCAAGATTATGAAATCAACTGGAAATACGAACTCACCCGCTTTGATAAGGACATCCTCCACACTCCCTCGTGGAATCTTGACGGATCTGTCAGCCAACTGGAGGGTTGTCCTCGTTGGTTTAAGATCGCCAATTCCAAGGTTGACATAGACAGAGTAAGGCAGGAGATTCACAGATGCCCCCAAATCCAATAAAGCTTGAGAGATTGTTACATTCCCAATCATGCAAGAGACAGTTGGACAACCAGGGTCCTTGTACTTGACGTGCATGGGTTGTGTCAATATGGATCTCACATTGGCGGCCAAAAAGGCCTTTTTGGGCACATTTGTTTTTCTCTTGGTGGTGCAAAGGTCCTTGAGGAACTTGGCATACGGTGGCATTTGTTGAACAACGTCCGACAACGGGATGTTCACCTTTACTTGCCTAAGTACCTCAACGATCTTATCCCAATGCTCATCACATTTTTTAGTCAACCGATGAGGGAATGGTGCCTTGGGGACATAAGAATCATGAGGAGTCTCAGAATTAGGTTCCTTGACAGGCTCAAGACTCTCCTCGGAAGTCTCGCCAACAGGGTTGGCTTCCGGCATTTTCACATTGTTGTCAACGACCCTTCCCGATCTCAAGGTATGAACAACATTGGCATGTTGGGAAGGGTCACTTTCAACATTGTGTACATTTTGCCTGGTATGAGCAGGCTGACCCCTGGGATTAACCACAGGTTGACTCGGGAACTGACCCTTCTCGCGTTCATGGAATTGATGAGCCAACTGGCTAACTTGCATTTCCAAAGCCTTGACTGTACTTTGCATGCTCTGCATGAACGCTTGAAGGGTCAGATCACTAGAAGGGTCCTTGGGGTCAACCCGATGAGGTGGTGGAGTCTGGTTAGAATAACCCGACGAAGAGGCCTGACCAGGTTGGTAATTTTGGTGCTAAGACCTTTGATGTGGGGATTGGTAGGTCGCCGATGGGCGTGGAGGTTGATAAGGTGGAGGTTGAGGTTGACCGTGCGAGCTCTGACCGTGGCCTCCACTAGACCCCCAAGAGAAGTTAGGATGGTTACGCCATCCCGGATTGTAGGAATGACTGTACGGGTCGTTTCGGGGCCTTTGTTGATACATCGCATTTGCATACTCAGTATCCGTTGGAGCGTAACCGCACTCCAAGTCATCATGTCCCGACCGTCCACACCTAGTACACCCGGGAGTAGCGACCGGAGCTACAGGAGCTCGGTCCATCTCCAAACTCTCTATCCTACGCATGAGAGCAGCCATTTTCGCCTCAGACGCAATAGTCGACTCAACATGATATGATCCAGCCTGACCAGAAGACCTGGCGACTTGTGGCTCTCTCATGGTATCCCACTCAAAGGTACGCTCAGCCATAGACTCAAAAGTGTCCCATGCCTCCTCGATGGGTTTCATTTGGAAGTCACCCTGACACATCGACTCCAACAATGTGCGGGTGTTGTAGTTGCTGCCCTCATAAAAAATCTGGCACATCTGCCATAGCTCAAGTCCATGATGAGGGCATTGCTGGAGAAGGTCCTTGAACCTCTCAAAGAAACCATGAAAAGATTCGGTCTCGGTCTGATACATTTGATGTATCTGGTGCCGTATCTGTTGAGTTTTCCTTTGAGGGAAAATCTCTTCAGAAAGACGGTCACAAAGTCATCCCAAGACCGAATCGAGATCGTCGGGAGGCTATACATCCATTTCTTCACATTATCCTTCAATGCGAAAGAAATCATCCTCAACCGGACTGAATCCTCGTCAAGCTGTTGAAGCTTGAACATGGAGCATACTTCCTCGAATTCGCGTATAAAGATATACGGATCCTCCTTATTGGCAGTAAAGGTTGGAAGCATGCTCACATATTGAGGTTTCAGCTCATAGTTGTTCCCGCGAGCAGGGGGAACAACTATGCACTCTCTCGAGTCGAGCGCTCTAAACAACACACAACAGAAGGTGTACTAGAGGAGGAGACTATACGTAGAGAATAGATGAGGAGAGGAATCAGGTGAGGAGGGAAGAATCCCTAGAGCTAGCGTGGGTAGAGGGATCAGGAAGAAGCCTAACTAGCAAGCACGACTCAAACAATGTAAGGCAATGGGTCCTTAGGGTAGACGACGCCTAACTTCGAGGTCACTAGCCTCGACACGTCTCACCTCCCTACAACGAGGACCACAATGCCCAGCAAGTGATACCAGATCCGGATATCCAGTACCTCCTACTACCGGCAAGGTAGGCAACACCGATCAGGTCATGACGGTCTCAACTAGATTACTCTCCTAGTGCGCCCGCAATCCTAGGGCCAATGTCTACTTGCTTTTAGTTAAGGCTTTATTAAGAGTGGTTTTTGGGGCCAAGGGAAGGATGATGAAATCCCCCACCTTATCTTTTATGGGACAACCCCTCCTTAGTAGCGATTTAATCCTAGATCTAGCAATCATTCGCTCCAATCAAACGCTCTCTCACTCTTGTCCCGATGCACCTTACTAACTAATGCATGATCGAAACATGCATGAATGAGAGATTTGGGTGCACGTACCTCACACCAGCAATCAACAACACAATGTAAAGAAAAGAAAAGACAAATGCATGCAAGGTCTACACATGATGCATGACCTAGATGGGAAGGAGTCTAATCTTTTGCTTTGAGTTTTATGGTCCAAGTTGATTAGTGGGGGAGTGATTAATGATCTGGGAGAAAAAGAGAAGTCACATCATGCAAAATATGGCTCCCAGATAACACCAATTACAACACTATCTACCAGAACAAATTTTGAAGCAGGAAACCCTCACCAGGCCGCCAATTGGCGGTCTCCAACCGCTGATTGGCGGTCCGTTTGGAGCCTCTGGTCCTCAAACTTGTCCAGTAGCCTCCCCTTGATCCGATGGTTCCCTGAAACTAAGAAAAACTGGAAACAAAAAATCAAAAACCCCTCGAATCGTCCAAACCAAGGTCTGGACAGAGCACCTCCCCAACAACGGCGCCAAAAACTTGATTGATCGTTTTATATTAACCGCAAGTGCACGGCTGCGTTGAAGCGGTGGCAAATACGGGTCGTCCACTGGGAGGTGTGTCGACACTTGGTTTGTGCGAAGGCGAGAGGTAAAGAAAGGGAAGAAAGATGTATTACACTACACTACACTAAGCTAAACTAGTAAACAAACAAGCTGAAATGAACTAAACAACTAAGCTAATCAACTAATGCAAAAGATAAAATCACAGGAATGAAAAAACCCCTCAGGGGTGGAGTGTGTGTGTGTGTGCACATGAAATAAGTGTGATATGAAATGTATACAAGAAGCTCAAGTAGTTAGTGTTGTTAATGCATAAGAAGTACATAACTATGGCAAGACCTATCATTACAACAATAACTTATGTGCATAATATGAGCAATGCAAGGTTGTTAGTAAGACACTTAGACAAGCATGGAATGTACCTAAGCTATGACAGAAACCATCAAGTAAGGTTCTTAATAATTCAAGCAAGCATACTAATATCAACACAAAACATTCATATTAAGCATTCAAACCATCTACATAACATGTACACACACCTACTCCACCCCCGAAGGGGATGGACTACTCACACATATTTAAACTAACTACTCTAATAAAATGAAGCATTATACTGAAATAAAACTATACTAATCAAGCAAGAAATATTAAAGGAGCATAAAACAAAACAAGCACAAAAGCAAACACATTAACTAAGCAAGAATTAACAAGCTAATGAAAACTTCTATAATGAACTCACTCAGATTACAAGCAGCCCTTCCTCCACTAGAGTTTTGCTTCAAGGCTTCACTCTTAGTAGGGAAGATGCCACCAAAGAGAGAGATGGATACAATGGGAGGTGAAGAGTTCTATTTATAAGCATGGAAAAAACTAATCAAGGACAATCCCCCGATGTGGGACTAAACCAATACCAAAAATAGACTAAGCATACACTAATACACGTGCTACAGAAAACTAAATGGATCCTGGGCTATATGGACCGCCAATTGGCGGTCTATAAGCTTTAGATCCGTCTGGTTTTTCTTTGTTGGCTTTGCTGGAAGTATTTCTGGGTCTTGGATGCATCTACTTCGTCTGTTGGAGCTCCGACCCGAATCGAATTGCCAAAATACTCCTCTTGATGGTGTGGAGTTTCCTGTTTTTCTCTTAGGTCCTTTGGTCTTACGATCAGGTCCTTCGCCCTTGCATCTTAGTCCCCAGGACTCACGATTAAGTCATTTTTCTTGCTTTTGGGTCCTTTCATGGCTTTCTCTTCAAACCTCTTTATTTCTGAAATTCAAACATAAAACTCGTCACATAGCATTGCTAAGATGTAAGATAATGGATATAAGATACGAATATGAGCATGAAATGATGCCAATCAGGGCCTCCCTGGCAAGGTGCCATCTTGTTCTCCCCCCCCCCCCCCCCCCCCCCCCTCTCCTTGCATACTGAAATTTGTTTCCCAAGAGAAGGATTGGTGCCACTCTCCCTCTCAATTAGTGGGGGGCTTGCTAGCAAAATGTCCTCTTTTTCTGCCCTTCCCTTCTTTCCTTTAAGTGAGGTGCTAATTAATAATTTTCCCCCAAGAGGAGTCAAGTGGTCCAGCTCCCTCTCTTTTGCAACCAAGTTAACAGCCTCCTCATTGGCCCATTCAAACCTCGAGCACTCAACTCTCTCCCCATTGGCTCTTCCCGAAATAGAAACAATACTTTCCACTCCCACTTCCCCTTGCTATTTTTGTCCACCACTAGGCTCCCCCTCTTGTGCCCCCAAAGAGGAATCCGTTGGCATATCATCCAACATGCCTCCCATCTTAACCCCAAAGCAAATCTGGTCCCCCCCCCACGTGCTACTTGCATCAAGGTTCTCCCTTTCTCAAGAGAGAGACACGCACCTTTCAATTTGGTGCATTCTCCCTCCACTTGTGCACTCTCATCTATCATTCCACATGGCATTTCAAGACTTGCTCCCTCTTCCACATCAGCACTCCTTCCTTCCACGTCATCATCTCCTCCAGCCCTTCCTTTCTCCTCTTGACCTCTAGCTGCAAACTCCACCAAAGAAATGTGAGTGCCACGGCTAGACACCTCCGAATTTCCTTGCTTTGCATTGCTCTTTCCAGCCTTCGTCCTATCAACCACGACCCGCCTCTCCTCCTTTCCTTGTTGAGTGTCACTAACCTTGTTTATGGCCCCTCTTCTCAGCTTGCATCTCTCCAAGTCATGACCAAACTCGCTACAATTCGTGCAATACTCGGGCTTCCATTCATACTCCACATTTACTCTATGTGTGTCGGCCTCTTCTATTTGCACCTCCACCCAACTTGGGTAACTGAAATCAGAGGACACTTCCACACACAACTTAGCATAGGCAAGCCTCCTCCCCAATGCGGTTTGCTCATCCATGTATAATGGCCTCCCAAGAACACTCACAATGTTGCTCAAAGTTTTTTGAGACCAAAATCGAAGGTCTAGCTCCGGGAGACGAATCCAAATGGGAACCGTGGTGATGTTTGCCCTTTACAAAGCCACTTCTGGAGCCTATTCAAGGACCACAAGGGGGCAGCCTCGAATGAAGCAAGGACCTCCTTCAAGCACCTTCTTCTTATCTTCAGCAAGAGAGAACCGAAATAGAAGAAAACCTTGACTCCTCTTAATGACCTCCAACGTTCCAGCCAAATCCCACACCTTGTGGAGGTGTTTCTCAAGTGTAGGCAAGTGTGGTCTAAAAGCAATGAAGTAACCAACAAGAACTTTATCCCATCTCTTCAATGACTCAACTACCTCTAACTTGGAACAAAACACCAATTTCTCCCCTCCCTTCTCAGCCGGAGGAACAAACTCTAGGGTTGTGGAGACCCTATTTCCAGCCTTGAATAATTCTCTCCACTTCCTTGGAGGAGCAAGAACACTCCCTAGAGGTGGTGCGCAACCTTCCTCTCCATCATCTCCAAGAGATGAGGAGGAGACATGCAATGGTGGTGGATGGAGACCTAAAAACGTGCCACAGTCTCCATCTTCTATGCGCAAAATGAGTAGAACTAGGCTTGGGATCCATTTTGGTGCAAAAAACTAAGAGATTTGGTGGAAGAAAAATCGGAAACCCTAGAAACCACTAGGTTCTCCATGTTGCGCCACTCCTTCTCTCTCCTCTCATGTTTTTTCCTCCTCTCAAGCCCGATTCTTCCATTATCTTCTGAGTATTCTCCTCATCTACATTCTACGTTATAGTCTCCTCCTCTGATTAAACCTTCTATTTGTGTGTGGTTGTCGAGTCGAGTCAAGCATGTTTATGCGAGGTTGGAGTAGCCTTGGTGAGGGTGCTCGGCTTGAGAGAGGGTGCTCGGCTTGAGAGAGTTGATCCTATTGTTGAGATGGATGGTCTAGGTGATCATCCTTCTCCGCCTCAAGCTCCTTTGGAGCACGAGGCCTCATCATCTCTTCAAGGTGGAGGAGATTGGGTTCCATACATGGATTACCTCGGTCCACGTCCACCACCACATAGACCATATCCTCCTCCGACTCGGAAGGAAGAGTGTTATGGTCGGGATCGAGTTATGGGATTACCACCACCCTTAGTGCGACAGGATCGATCAATGACTTTGTGGGAACGAACCCACCATGTTCGGGCCGCACTACCTTCTTGCATAGTTCTCCCGCCTGTGGCTAGAACAACTATGAATTGAAACCTCAATATGTGAGCATGTTTCCTACCTTCACAACCAATAAGGAGGATCCTTATATCTTTAAACGTGAATTCGAGGAGGTTTGCTTCATGTTCAAGCTTCAGCAACTTGACTAGGATTCTGTCCAGTTGAGGATGATTTCTTTCGCGTTGTAGGATAACGCGAAGAAATGGATGTACAGCCTCCCGACAAACTCGATTCGGTCTTGGGACAACTTTGTGTCCATTTTTTGGAAATGATTCTTACCTAAAGAAAGACTCAACATATACGACACCAGATACATCAAATGTATCAGACTGAGACCAAATCGTTTTAATATGATATGGGACACTAGCATGGGTAACATATTGCTCGATATAGGATCAACGGTCAACGACCTCCCATTTTCTGTTTATCAACATATGAACATGGGAGAATTGAAACGAACTAAGATTACCCACCAGCTGGCGGATAGATCCATTTGTGTCACAAAAGGAATTATTGAGGATGTGTTCATCATAGTTGGAGATTTTATATTTACAATAGATTTTGTCATCATCGATACCAACCCTGTTGCGAACACCCACTCTCAAATACCCTTGATTTTGGGTTGACCATTCAACCTCGAACGTTTTAATTAATTGTAGCAATGGTCTCATGAAGCTCTCATTCAGTAACATGAGTGCCGAGTTTCATGTGTTCAACTCTGGTAGGAAACAAGAGCTCTTGGACATACCTCTAAATCTCAACATCATCTGTCAATTAGAGAAAACACCGCAAAATCAACAAACCCCCCAACACCTACGCAACCCATTGAAAATGTTTGTGTGCCTAGCGAAAACTCATTGCCTATCTTCGCAATTCAATAGAGCGAGCTGACATCAAAAATGAATACACAAAGGGAGTGTTTGTTGGATGATTCAGTTGAGACTACTCATGAGGGGGATACACCTCATCATATGCCCATACCAGAAGGTGTCTTTACCCCATGTCCCGTGGCCATTGAGCATCATGAGCTTCATCTTGATTCAAACAAGGACCCACCTGCGATCGAGCTTATGTTTGATAATATAAAGGAGATCGGGTGATCCTTGCGGACAACTAGAAAAGAAGCCCCATACTTGGTGCAAAAGGTGTGTCACATCACATGAATGAACCTGAAGAACTCATTCTGATGCACCCACCTATTGGTTGGAGGATTTTGCTCGACGAGCAACTAAACCCTAGTGAAGCAACACAACTCCACTCATTCACGTTGCCTACCCCCAACCGATATCATGAGTGGTTTGAGCATTTCAGTTTTTGACCTTTCACCCCTCATGATACCTTAGAGTACCAATAAAGCAGGCATATCATGGAAAATCTATGGTCCGCATGACTCGATGTTCTCATTCGATGTTCATTGACCAAATGATTATGGAAATATCTTCGTTGATGTATATATTTTGTTTCACAAGAAAACGACTCCACATGTGAGCATTGGTTGTTGTTTGCCTCAACCCTTGTGTATTTGGGCCCATTTGTTTCACGTATTTGTCTCCCTTCCCAAGTATTTCACAGGTTTTAGGGAATTCAGGTATATGTCCATCCACATGACCATGAACTTCCTTTTGCGCTTTACGTTGGTGAGATCTTTTATTTTTATGCATAAATCCATGTAGTATGATACTCACATTCATTGAGGACAATGCATGAAGTTAGTGTGGGGTGTTTTACGTGTGTACGTAGGAGAGCCTTTTTCCTTTTCTTTGGTTTTTGTTTGTTTGCAATGTTAGGGTCATGATGGTGTGCTGCAATTTACATTGATATATCTGCTATACCATGATTCTTGAGTGACTTGTCTTCTTTTGTTTGCCTAGTACTTTAAAATGTCCATTTCTTTCAAAATATTCATGTGTTTGTGAAAGAAAATGTTTTGTGGGTTTTGCTTGTGTTTACCATGTGCAAAACCGTTAAGAGGCAAAGTTAAAAAGGAAGCTCCCAAAATGGACTTGAACATGATGTATTAGGATATCTAGTCATAAGGATGCACCCAGGTTTTTCCTCGGGGGGAGAGTGATCATAGGGTTTAAATACTCAAATAAATAAAGAAGTACACCCATAACCTAGTGAGTCGAATAATTCGTATCTATTAGTATAAGAAAGTTTGTCGTAGTCATGGACCATTAAACTCCTGTTGTGTGAAACCTTAAGTGTTGGAGTTTTGATTCATGTGTAGATAAGCTTAGTGCAGTGTTCTATCTTCTCGCACGACTCCTATCACTAGGGAAATTAGGTCTGAGTGCATCTATGTTCGGATTTTGTGGGTGTATCCGCTCAAAACCCTTAGGAGACACCACTCATCCTCTTTGGCAACAAAGAGGTTTAATGACTTGTTTTACATCTTAAGTGCAATCGTGATTCCTACGAAAGTGATTTAGGATTTTTCCTGTTTTGTGTGTTTTTTTGTTTGTTTTGCTCGGGAATAGCAAAAGGTAAGTGTGAGGATATTTGATTAGTAGCATATCATACATCGTACGCATGTTATATATCCTTTATTTTACCATAATATTGTGCTACTCGAATGTTTGTTGTTATATTCAGGTATTAGGTAATAAAGAAAATAAGGGAACAGAAAAAGGACTGAAACGTAAGAAGATATGTCCTAGATGCAGAAAAATGGATCTGTTTGTCATACACAATGACCCATCAGCAAGAGGGAAGGACATCGACGTAAGCCAAGAGAGACAAAATAGTAAACTAAGAAACTCCACACCATCATGATGAGTATTTTGGCAATTAGATTCGGCCGTAGAGTCAAAGGACTCACCAGGGCACACCCCACGTGAACAATTGAAGAACTTAAGTAAACACGCGAAATCGAATCGCATCTGACCAATTGTGACCACCAATTGGCACTCCATTTTGGTCAGAATCTGACCCGATTTCGTGTGATTGTTGGTGATGTTGTTTATGTCCATTGTAGGTATGGTACATTAGTCCCATACTGGGGGATTGTGCCCAGTTGTATTTTTTAATGTCTATAACTAGAACTCATATTCATCCTTTTTAAACCACTTATTGCTTGGTGGTAATTTTCTCTACTTGGAGTAAGCCTTTGAAGAAAAACTCAAGTGGAGAGAATGCTACCTTTAGTGTGAGTCATAAATAAAATAATTTTTCCTAGTTTTATTTGAATGTTGTCTCTTTTTGAATGCTTGTATGTTTAGCTTAGTTTGGTTTTCCTAATCTTAGTATAACTTGTTAGAATGTCTTTCTTTCTTAGTATAATTGTTAGCTTAATGTGTAATGAGTAGTTTCATCCCTCTTTGGGGGTTGAGATGGTGTTTATACATGTAATAAAGAATGAGAGTGAATGCTATCTTATGCAATATGTGTTGAATGTGATGTATGCTTGTTTGTTTAAATGAGAATACTTAGTTTGATGGGTTTTCGCACAACTTATAGACACTTTTAATGCTTGTTTAGGATCTTAATAACCAATTTATTTATGTTCATATTAATCAATTAGGTTAGTGATTAGAATGATAGGTTTTGCCACAACCATTAGACACTTCCTATGAACGAAAACACAATCTGTACTTGTGTCTTATTGAAAGCATTATTCACCACCTTATCACATGTGTACACACACTCCACATCTTAGGGTTTGTCTTTACTAAATCTTATCTTTTTCATTTGTTAGTTGCTTAGTTAGTTTTAGTTAGTCTTGAGTTGTTATTTTCTCATTTGTTAGTTGCTAGTTTAGTGTAATCAAACTTCTTCTCCCCTTATTTTCAACTTGATTTCTGAAGCACTAGAGTTGACACACCTCCATATGGATTCGACCTATACTTACCACCGCTTCATCGCGGTCATGCACTTGCTGTTTAAGCTTAATCAAAACATGCACACATTATTGATGATCTGTCAATTGTCAAGTTAACATATATGGTCTGTCTTGGTATTAGGAGGGGAGCATGCAATGCAAATTAATTTTTTACAACAAAACAGAGCTTGCATGAAATCAACAGTGGAAGGTATCAACTAGAAATAAGCAGAAAAAGCAACAAGTGAAACAAAAATGAGAAACTCCTCACCAAATCAGCCACTGGCGGATACAAATCAGCCACTGGTGGATTGTTTAGGGATTCTGGTCCCCAAAGTTTGCCAGTGTGCGCTCCTACTCTTATAGGCTCCCCTGTTCACTTGTTCCCCTTTATAGTAAAAAAACTAAAGAAACAATGTGAGAAAAAGACCACCAAATTGGTGGAAATAACGACCACGACGAACTCCACGGCAACGATGCCAAAAACTTGATTGATCATTTTAATAACTGTAAGTGCACAACATCAGTGAAGACATGGAAAATACGAGTCAAACCTCAATGAGTTGTGAGTGTTGTTCTGACTACCATACTCAAATGAGAAAGGAGAGGAGAATGAGGGTACCTAATCTAGACGACAAACGCAACACGAAATAATAACGACTAATAAAAAAATGAATCCCGTAGGAGGTGGAGAATGAATGCAAAAGTGTAGATGTGTATTTGTGTGTGTAACATTTAATTCTCATGCCATACATAACGTGGAAATCTTATAATGCCACAATCCTTAGTGTGTTTATACATGGATTAATATTTATCACCATCATTAAAACATACAAAATACAACTCAAGATGAGGACAAAGACAACCACATGATTACCTGTTTAATGACATAAAGAACATGGATCTATAATGACCAAACCCAACTATGTATCCACATGAATTAAGATGTAACATTATCATTAAAACATACAAGACATTAATTAAGATGAAGACAACAAGAGCACATGCTCCCACATGTCATTCCTATCTATTTACCACTCCAATTTTATCCTCACTTCATCATTCCCCATAATGTTGGCCCACAAGTCAAAGCATGTCCTAAGCATCAATTAAGACCATTAACACATCAAAGGCAAGAGTGAGAAACTGAACAAAATGGCTATGGAATTCATATGAGGCTCCAAGATTTTGATTAAACACACACACCAGTACAACACATCAACAATTCACATCACCCTCCATAACCAAGAAAACAACAAAAGCAACATCCCATAAGAAAACAAAGAAAAATAAAGTAACCAAAACAAGTGAACAAAATTTGCATCAAATGAAATATAATAACATGAAGAACAGAAAAACTTAACTTGATTAAGAAAATGAAGATTACAAAGTTACTCATCTTCTCCTCCACTACACAACTAATCAATAAACTAAAACCTACTCTAATAAACAAGAAATAAAACCTATTCTACTAAACAAGAAAGGAAACTAACCTAAGGAGGAGAGGAAAGAAGAAGATTAAAGGAGGCATTATAAGTATATTTATAGAAGATTAGAGGGTTTGGATGTTGCATATTTCTCTGACCCGAGAACCTGACCTATAAGAAAAGTTTAGGGTCGAACCGACCAACTAGATCCCCCAGTAACGAATTTTAATCCACCATTGGCAGATCATTTGGGTCGGATCGACCTCTAATTTCACCAATAGCTTTAGTTTACCATTCTAGAAACCTTCCAAATCAATCCATTCTTCTATCGATTAGGTCATTTTCTCTTCCTTTCTTTTCTTTATTGCCTAAACCCCGAAACACACCTAATAAACACTCAACTAACACAAATATTGAGGTAAAATAATGTAGGATTTCGTGTCCCCATGTATGTATATATTTTAAAAAAATTAATACAAACATACAAGATCGATTTCATATTTTCATTGATTTTACGTACATGCTTTTGTTTATTCTAATATCATGCATTCCTACACATTAAAATAAACAAAGGATAGAGGATCATACCCAAAGGTTCTCTAAAACCTTTCAGAAGATCTGAAGCTCCGTTGCTCGTCGAATCGCCCGCTGATTCGCCTCCAAGTGTTCACCAAACTCTAAACAAAATTAGAGAGAAAGGAGCTAGCCAATCAATCTCTAATTAAGCTTACAATCTAGCTAATAACCCCTCTTTAAGCTCCTGAGATTTCTATCTCCAAAACTTAAAACTCTTAAGAGATTTTTGGGGTGATTAAATGAGAGATTAATGAGAGAGAATTTATGCATTAACATAAACAAGTAGGATGAAGGGTCCTTTTATAGGCTCCCAAAACATCATTATCAAGAACTATTCTTTAGTCATGATCTCTTGCTTATTATCTCCTAAATTTAATCTCAAATTGCCATATAAGCATCCTAAAAACGTTTGATTAAATCTGGAATTCAAAAGATGATCTAAATATTCTCTTAATAATTCAGCCAAAAATGGTGTTGTTCGGTTGACCGAGAATTCTTCTCGGTTAACCAAACTATTCGGTTTTAACACATGTTTGGTGGACCGTGAGCAAGACAGTCGACCGAATATGCATGAGAAAAATTCTCTAGAAAAATTCAGACGATTCGCGTCTTGCTCTGGTTGATCGTTGACCCACCAAAATTTCTCCTAGTCGAATCTCAACGGACGACCATGTCACCTTCGGTCTACCAAAATTATCCCAAGATAGCTCATGGATATTTTCTCTCAGTTGACCGTTCAAGCTCGGTTGACCGAATCCAATTGTCCAGGCACTCCATGATTTTGCCTTTGTCAAATTTGGGATTTATTTCCAACAAAATTTGATCTTTTGGGGTTTTTAGCAAAGTCATATCTTATGTAATATAGTATCCTATGTAATATTAAATTATTACACCTCATATGAATTTATTACGATTCTAATTGTGTGAATTCTCATGACATATTGATTTTATTCATTCACCACATGTGTCTCTTTTCACATGAAACCCGACACATCATATGAACTTAAAATCAACCCTCTTGTTTCCCAGTTTTATGGTGTGACCTATAGGAGGATCTAAGTCAAATTGGTAGAGATATCGAACACTTAATATCTTAAACTATAAGTGGTATCTAGCTACACATTATAGTTACCCAATTAGCATAGATGTCTTTGTTCCACCTGAACCAAAACACGGTCCATTTAGTGATGTAAGTGCACTACTTGTGTCCGTCCCTTGCCTCATGATATTAAGAATATATACAAAGTAGAAATGTGTCACCTTTGTATTATATTCATTTCTTGATCTCTTTAAGCTAATTATAACTATGTAACTTGACTCAAGTTACATTGTGCACATTATAATTTTGTTTTATCAAGGGGCCCACTAATATCATCACTAAATTAAGAGGGGCAACGATAATCATTTGACTAGCTCTCTTTTCCAGCACAAGTCATGTTCAACCAATTATTTCATTTATCACTATACTCATTGATAACTTTTGACAATAATCAAATTAAACACTTATTGAGTGAAAAGATATAAGTCTCATATCTTAGGATCCAAGACACAATAAAACATTAACGACACGAAACACAATTCCATAGTGTTTTACTTGTTAGGTCTATTAGATATATAAAAGTAATCTTTTCCTCTTTTATATACTCGTGTCGTCAATTATTTGTAGAGCTACAACAATCGATGACCAACATGACAATCTTATCTCAGTGATTAATGTTTCATGTTAATTACCATGATTGTGAATATATTTTGATTTATGTAATCCATTAACTTTTAGAGCTCTATGGTTAAGGACCAAGCGCCTATTCCTTAACACTTCCAAAAGACGATTACCATAATCAATGAACAAAATGTTTGCACATCCAATTCATAACAATTGATATATAAAAGTGAAACTTCTAGAACACATTCCTTTCAAATAAAGGATATATAACATGAATGCAATGTATGATATGATATTAATCAAAGACCCAACTAATTTTCTGTTCTCTAAAATCAACAGTCTTATCTGCCCTTTATGAGCTCTTTTGGTCGACCTTTGCTCTCGTCTAACCGGTAATTCGTTGGATTGCAACCAACAATCATCCTCGATCTTCCTCCTCTACCCATTCCACCAATTATTTTTACTCTTCCCCATCCGCAATCATGAGTGGAAAGAAGAAAATGGCGGTTCGCCGGCCAAGATCTGATTCCAACGTCATAGCCACCGAACGCCGCAAGAAGAAGGCTCGAGACCGTCCTCCAACCGACCCCAATGTTCATCATTCTCCCGCACCTCCAACCAAACCTTTTTACCCAATCGACAATGATGCCCAAGTTGCGTGGGGCACTCGTTATTCGGCCGCCCCTTTCATTTCTTGTCGGAAGGTCGAGGTATCTGATTTCTTTGAGCATATTGTATATGAACATTTAGATGCAAATAAACTCACCTATTGTGTGACCAAGCTCTTACCCATTCCCAATTACCCATTTTTGGCCCAACAATTGGTATTGCAACCTTAGAAATGATCCTCATAAACACATTTATAGGATTATGGTTAATGGTGAGCAACTTGAGATTGTCCCAGGTCACATTGTCGTTGCCTTATGTCTAGATTATTCAGGTGTACACATTTACGTAGACCGACCACATGCTGCTATGCGACACAAGCCCGACTGACATGATTGAAGAACTTTATGGCACTCCACCAACCACAAATAATGGGAAAGTAGTACACAACACATCCCTCATTCATCCATTACCACGGATCCTTGGCTATATTGTGTCCTACGACATTTTCCTAACCATGCCCACCATAATGAAATTTCTCTGACCAAGTTAGTTTGCATCTATTGTCTATACAATAAAATTTCGGTTATTTGGCCATTGTTTATCTTCCTTCATTTGTGGTATAGGAAAGGGAAGTACCTCCTTTATCCTATGTGGCTCACATATATCTTTGAACATCTCAAGATCAGCTCTTTTAGCGCTATTTCGGTTGTCTACAAGTACCCAATTAGCAAGACAACCTCGGCTAAGATGAAGACAGTCGCCTCATCTTCTCAGCGACCCAATTCATATGAGAAAACAAAAGAAGAGGCTCCTACTGAGCCTTCATGGATGCCACGACAATCTCAGAGGGAGACGACTCATTCTTGGGGAGAGGGAGATGAAGAAGCTTGGACATATGGTGGTGGTTGGATGCCCGATATTGCTGCCTGTAGCGATGCCTATTCTTATCAGTAGTTATCTGACCACTTTGATGCTTTTAGGACTTCTTATCCTGAACGTTTATATCGTATTAAAGCCACCATGGAGGCACATCACCGATCGACTGAAACTTGGTTTGACTCAATTTTGCATAGGATCGATTCCCTATCTTCTTTGCTTCACGATCAACGTTTTGGTTAATATTTGCTTGATTGTATTTTTATTTAGGACCTATGTCATTATCTGCATGAATGATGCTAGTTTTATTAATCTTTTTGAATTATGGATATTTGGATATATGACTATCATATTGAAAGTGTATTTGGATGCATGAATGACTCTATCTTACATTGTTGTTTATTCTCTTTGGCATACATATTGCGCTTCTGTTCCTTTAATCTTTGTTACATTCATGACTTCTTTTTTATTATGCCAAAGGGGGAGAGAAATCTATATAGCATGATTAGTGATATAGCTAGAGGGAGTTTTTCATGCTACTCATTGCAGATTAACATGTATTTAGATTTGTCATCATTAAAAAAAGGAGATTGTTGACTTTTGGCTAATACTTTTTAATCTTATTTTGTTGATTAATTAACATATCAATAAATTCATGTGCATCTTTTTCTACCTCATATGTACATCCATATATATATTTAGTTTTGCTAACCATTTCGGGAGACGAGTGTTGATACAAGACAAGAATCAAGGTTGAAGAATAGTATAGGATTTATGTTTCTTGTACTTAGGATTCAAATATAATTTGGGCACTTGAACTATTATTGATTTGCATTGCATGGTCTATAGAAAACCAATAGAAGCCTCATACAAAATTCCATGTCAAACCGACTCTCTTAGGTGACCAATTGCACATAGGAATTTCTCTTGGAATAGAGTTTTTGCTCCATTCAGTCAACCAATAGACTATCTGGTTCGATCGAATTTAACAGACTCTCCTCTCTTCCACAAACGGTCGACTGATTTATGATCCCAGTTTGACTGTTAGCCGTTAAAAACTGATATATGCCTTAAACTTCGTATTTTACTCCATCGGTTATTTCTTTACACATGTCACAGTTAGTGTACAAACCGGTCGACCAAAATTTGAGTTTGGTCCGACCGTTTGACACCTCGTATTGTCTTTAATATGATTGTTGTATTATTCAACGGTTGTATACACATACTTCACCTAACCTCTTATTTGTTTTTGTCCATCGCTCGAACGATGTCAAAACGGCGGTTGACCGGATGTAGATGAACCTACGCTTGAAAAGTCTCTGATATTTTCGATTATACATGATTCCCTTTTGTGTCTGACCGTTACCTCATTTCTTTATTTTTATCGTGGCCAAAACCTTAGAAACGGTCGACCGTGCCTAGACTTGGTTCGATCTTTCACTTAAGTTTTAGCCTTAGTGTTCAACCAGCTTGTACTTCAGTTCGAACATTTTCTTATTTATAAGAAAATGGTCGACCACTTTGGCCATAACGGTCGACTGTTGGTGTCCAGATTTGAGTTCTGCCCATTTCTATTTTGTTTATCTTACCAAATCAATCCCAATAGCTAGATTAAGTTTAGAGCCTATAAATAGAGCTTAGAACAATTTCACAAAGTTATCAATTCTTTCTCAAAGCTCTCATACTCCTATTACTTCATTGTGCTCTCAAACTTCTCATTATGATAAATCTTTCAACTTGAATCATACATTGCTTTCTTCAATCATTCAAGTGCTCGAGATTAGAAGTAGTTAGTGAAAATCTTCAGCAAAGTGTTGCAATAGCTTCCAGAGTGAAGCTCTTCTCAAATTGTGAGAAGGTTGTCCAAGGTTGACGAGGGTGTTCGCAAGCTTGAAGTGTAAATGCAAGATCTCCCAGCTCTGAACGAGCAGACAGATTAGTGGAGTATGCGATGTTCCTCAAGGAGAAACATTCGTAAGAGAGAACTAGGATCCGGTTGGTGGATCCAAATCTCTATACATCGGTCTCATGGTTTGCATTTCTTTCTCTCTCTCTTTCATTATATTGTTACTATTTTATTGTGTCAGTTTCTTAATCTTTTAAAAGAACATTTAGTCTATTCACCCCCCTTTAGACTAATTCTACGGCTAGTTAGATCCTACAAGAACAAGCAGCTCGTTTGGTGAAAATGACCCAGCTCGTTAGTGCGTCTCGCGCGAGACTGTTGCGTCCCATCTTGTTTGTGGGGAAAAAATGACCTAACTTATTTGGTGAAAACGACCTAGGTTGTTTGGTTCGATTGTTGAAAAGAAGTCAGCTCATTTGATAGAACGGCCTAGCTAGTTTGGTGATTTTTACAACTCGTTTATCTTGATTCATTGTGTCCATGTAACAACTATATTTGTCACGTCTCAATATTCTTGTCAGTATAAGCAAACTTCTAACAAGTTGGTTGTGATGTTTTCAACTCGTTTGTCTTGATTGAATTTGAATCTAACAACAGTTTCATAAAGTTGTTTCAATAAAATATGATTTTTCAAAACAACACAAATAATTCAGAAATTTAACATAAAAAGTTCACTTAAGAAATTAAATTGTACATATAATGATGTTGTAACACTCAAAACCACCATCGGTAATTGTATATGTTGCTAATTAAGTTGTCTTATGTACAACAAATTGTTTCATGTCTTAGAGAGAAGTTTGTTTTTGTTAAAACGAGTCAGGTTGTTAATCAAGTTGCAACGACCTAGCTTGTTTTTGTTGTCCTTTTAGTTAGATCTTACAGTTTTGACCAAACAACTCAGCTCGTTTGGTGAAAATGACCCAACTCGTTTGGTATAAACAACCCGACTCATTGGTGCATCCCGCCACGTCATTTGTGCATCCTAGCTCGTTTGGGGGGGAAATGATCCAGCTCGTTTAGTGTGAAAAACAACTCAACTCGTTTGGTAGAAAAACGACCCAATTTGTTTTCTGTTCACTCAAATCAGCATTTTTACACTTTTTGAGCCTATTAGGTTCATAATTTGGAAATATGTTAAATATGAAAGTTACGTCTTCTTTGTAACAAGTCTTGAATTGTCTTAAAGGAGAGCGTTATGCACAAATTGTTGATGATGTGTCGATTATCCAGTTTCGAAATACGGTTTGTCTTGACACACGTTTTTCACCCTCGTATCCTCGTATCATCGGAAATTGGCAAGTCATAAGAGACATTTATATATGCTTTCAATTATCTTTCCAACGGATCTGGAATCATCAAATTCTTCAACGGGATATGGATGTGATGAGATGATGATGTGACAAAATAAACAAAAGATCATGTGCAAAGGTAGTTATGAGATGATGATGTGACAAAATAAACAAAAGATCATGTGCAAAGTGGTTTGCAAATGATGTAGTTTAGTGGAGATGTAAACAAGAGATCATGTGCAAAGTGGTTTGCAAATGATGTGGTTTTGTGGAGAGATTAATAAGGGATCATGTGTAAGTGGTTTGCACATGATTTGGTTAGAGGAAATCCTATAAATAGGTTCATCGTCCCTTCCTTGTTAATACTAATACAAAAAAAATCTCTCTGTCCATCTGAAAATTCTCTTAATTATTAAAGTTTTTGGAGATTAAATTCTTAGGAGCTTTAGAGGGGTTATAAGCTAGATTCTAACCTTGATTTGGAGATTAATTGGCTAGTTCTTTTCTCTCTAATCTTGTTTAGAGTTTGGTGATCACTTGGAGGCAAATCGGCGAACGATTCAACGAGCAACACAACTCCGGATATTCATAAAGATTTTAGAGAACCTTTGGGTATAATCCTCTTTTATTTATTTTAATATATATCTATATTACATGATATTAGAATAAATATAAAATAGTGTACATGAAATCGTCAAAATATGGAAATCGATCTTGTATCCATGTATAATTTTTAAAAAATATATACATACATAGGGTCACAAAATCTTATACAATGTTCGTGTCTGTACAAGTTAACTTGTAACAAGTTGGTTTGTGTTGTTTTCAACTCGTTTGTCTTGATTGAATTTGACTGACAACGGTGTCATAAAGTTGTTTCAAAACATATAATTTTTCAAAACAACACAAATAATTCAGAAATTTAACATAAAATGTTTACTTAAGAAATTAAATTGTTCATATATTAATGTTCTAACACTCAAAACCAACCATATGTAATTGTATATGCTGTTAATTACGTTGTCTCATGTAGAACAAATTGTTTCATGTCTTAGAGAGAAGTTTTTTTTTAGTTAAAATGAGTCAGGTTTTTAATTATGTTGCAACGACTCAGCTCATTTCGACCAAACGACCCAGCTCATTTTGTAAATACAAGCAGCTTGTTTGGTGAAAACTGAAGGAATGTGTTCTAAAAGTTTTACTTTTAAATATCAATTATTATGAATTGAATGAGAAATCATTGTGTTCCTTGTTTATGTTATTCGTCTTTTAGAAGTGTTAAGGAAGAGGCTCTTGGTCCTTAACCGTAGAGCTCTAAAAGATATTGGTTTACATAAAACAAAAGATATTCGCAATCATGGTAATTAACATGGGACATTGATTACCGAGTTAAGATTGTCGTGTTGGTCATAGATCATTGTAGCTCTACAAGTGAGTGACAACACGGGTACGCAAAAGAGGAAAATACTACTTTTGTATACCGAATTGACCTAATAAGTAAAATATTATAGGAATGTGTTTCTGTGTCATTAATATTTTATTGTGTCCTTGGTCCTTTGATATGAGACTTATATCCGATCGCTTAAGAAGTGCTTAATTAGACTAGTGTCTTAAGCTATCAATGAGTGTAGTGCAAAGGCATTAGTTGGTTAAGTATGACTTTTGTTGGAGAAGATAGTTAGTCAAAAGATTATCATTTCCCTTCTTAATTGAGTGATGATATTAGTGGGCCCCTTGATAAAACCAAGTTATAATGTGCACAATATGATTTGAGTTAAGTCACATATTTATAACTAGCTTACAGAGATCAAGAAATGAATACTAATGCAAAGATGACACAATACCACTTTGTGTGTATTCTTAATATCATGAGGCAAGGGACGGACACAAGTGATGCACTCCATCACTAAATGGATCGGGTTTTGGTTCGAATGGAATTAAGACATCTAACTAATTGGGAGCTATAATGTGTAGCTAGATACCGCTTATAACTTGTGATATTAAGCTCTTAATATCACTGCCAACTTAGTCTAGATCCTCCTATAGGTCACACCGCAAAAACCGGGAAACAAGAAGCTTGATTTTTGGTTCATATGATGCGTCGGGTTTCTTATTGAAAATATGACACATGTGGTGAACAAGTAAAATCAATTATGTTGTGATATATAACATAATTAGAATCACGATAAATTCATATGAGATGCATGTATTATGGGGTGCAATAAATTATTGTTAAATAGGATAATATATTGCATAAGTTGTGAATTTGCTAAAACCCCCTAAAGTTCAAATTTTGTTGGAAATAAATCCAAAATTTGAAAAGGCAAAATCAGGTAAAAGTTCGATAATCCGTTTATGGTTCGGTCGACCGAATGTTCTATGGATCGGACAATCGAACGTGGAACGGATGGTCATAGTTAATTGACCAAACTTGACTAAAGTGCGTGGAGTTCTGGTACGGTATACCGAACCAGAAACGGTCGACCGAACAATGTCCAGTTCTGATATTTTCGGTTAACCGAATGGCACTCGGTTTTAGACGAGAATTCGTCTGATCGGTTAAGGAGAATTTTTCTCCATAAACTGAAGCCCGATCGATTTTTCTGCCTTTGATAATTAAGAGATTAAATTGATCGATGGTTGGATTAGCTCCAAACTTGGTCAAACGTTTTGTGGATGCATGTAATGCATTATGGAATTAGTTTGTGAGAGAAAATGTCAAGAGAACCTGGCTTAAGAATAGCCATGATTGAGAGTAAGATTGGAGCCTATAAATATGTCCTTATTCTCCTTAATTATGTTAGATGTTTTCTAATTATTTTCTCTCCTAATTCACCACAAAAAGCCACGAAAATTCTCTTAGTTTTTAAGTCTTTGGAAGAGAAATCTCAGAGATTAAGGAAGGGGTTTGTAGCTAGATTCTAAGCCAGTCTGGAGATTGATTGGCTAGCTCCTTTCTCTCCAACCTTGATTAGGGTTTTGGTGAACACTCGGAGGCATCCGGCACAACGAGAAGCGACGATCGTCATCCTCAACGTCTCCGGATCATCAAGAAGTTTTAGAGAACTTCTAGGTATGAATTTCGGAGTCCCTTGTGTTTGTTTCAATAAAGTTTTGAAACTAGTTATTGAAACAAACTGATGCATGCATGAAACAAATCATAGAAAAATTATAATTGATCCTTATTGTGCATAAAAATTCCGAAAATATATATGTGCAATTAAACTAGAAATCCTACAAAAACAAGGCAGCTCGTTTGGTGAAAAGGACCCAGTTCATTGTTGAAAACAAGCCAGTTCGTTTAATGAAAGCAAGCTCGCTCGTTTGATGAAAGCAAGCCCGCTAGTTTGATGAAAACAAGCCCACTCATTTAGTGAAATAAAGCCAACTCGTTTTGTGAAAACAAGTCAGCTTGTTTGGTGAAAACAAGTCAGCTAGTTGGTGTGTCCCGCCATCTCTTTAATGCGTCTCGCACGGGACTAACATGTGTCTCAGCTCGTTTGGGGGGAAACGACCCAGCTCGTTTGTTGGGAAAAATAATCCAGCTCGTTTGTTGGGGAGAAAACCCAGCTCGTTTAGAGAAAACGACCTTGCTCGTTTTCTATTCTCTCAAATTAGAAGTCTTATATGCCCTTTATGAGCCCATTAGATTCATAATTTGGAAATATGAATGTTTTTGCATCTCAAAATCATCTTTGTGACGAGTATTGAATCACTTTATTTGGATATCGGAGGAGAGCGTTATGCACAAATAATTGATGATGTGTCGATTGTCTAGTTTCCTAATACGGTCTGTCTTGACATACTTTTTTCACCCTCGAATGATCAGAATTTAACAAGTCACAAGAGAAACTAATATGATCCTTTCAATTCTATTTTCAACAGATCTGAAATCATCAAATTCTATATACCTGACAATCATGTCAACACGAAACGAATTGAAACGAAAAAATATTATTTTTGTTAATCAATCAAATTTCAAGACAGATTTTCAAGTTCTATCTAGAAAAAGCATTGGTACCTCGACGAGGGGAGGCAACCACACACCTTTAAATTGTGTAACAATAGCTTGGGGGTGGTTCTTATTTATAGGCAGAGAGAAAAAGCAATTCCTCACTTACTCGACGTGGGACTAATAGTTTGTAGGCAGACCATAATTATCTAAAAACGAATATAACATATGACACCCAAATATAAAACCATATTGAGCTTTGTTCCCGTGGTTTGCGGTGTCTGCAATGTCAAAAATTCTTGTGGGGGTAGGCAAGGGTTCGAATCTGTCCTCTCCTGTTTTTTAGTTTTAAGTTTCCTTTTAAAAAGAAAAATTAAATGAAAACGTCCCCAACCAGACCTGTGACCATTCCTAATTTCCTACGGCCGAATCCTATCTAACAATTAGGCCACCAGACAATACGGTAGAAATCTGTGGTACTAACTAATATATCGTGTATCTACAGGTATTTTTGGGTACCCGGATGTGAAACACGAAAATGTTTATACGGTACAAGAACACAATACGAAACAAAAAAAATCCTGACCCAAACACGATTTGTTATGAGTAAAAAATAAGTGATGCGTCCCTTAGGGGACTAATACGTCTTCCATGCCATTTACGAACCTATTAGGTTCATAATTTGGAAATATATTTGATATAAAAAAATTGCATCTCGCAATCTCCTTTGTAATGAGTCTTGAATTGCCTTATTTGGATATTGGATGAGAGAGTTATGGAAAAATTATTGAATGATGTGTCGATTGTCCAGTTTACAAATACGGTCGGTCTTGAGATACTTTTTCACCCTCGTATAATTGGAATTTAACAAGTCATAAGAGAAACTAATATTTTCTCCTTGCAATTATCTTTGTAACGGATTAGGAATCATCACATTATATATCTGGATGTGGATGCTATGAATAAAAACCAAGTGATGCGCCCGTGCCGGACTAGTGTGTCTTCCACTTCATTTATGTGCCTATTACGTTCCTTATTGGGAAATATGTTAAATATGAAAGTTTGGCGTCTTGAAATATTCTTTGTAACGAGTTTTGAATTGCTTTATTTGGATGTTGGAGTAGAGCGTTATTCACAAATTATTGATGATGTGTCGATTGTCCAGTTTCCAAATATTGTCTGTCTTGACACACTTTTTAACCCTTGTATATCAGAATTTGACAAGTTGTAAAAGAAACAAATATATTATCCTTTCAATTGTCTTTTTAACATATTTGGAATCATCAAATTCTATATCTGGACGTGGATGTTATGAATAATAAATAAATAATGCATCCCGCGCAGGACTAGTACATCTTCCACGTCATATACGAGCCTATTAGGTTCCTGATTTGAAAATATGGTAAATAAAGACGTTTTTCACCTCGCAATTGTCTTTGTAACGAGGCTTAAATCACCTTATTTGGATATTGGATGAGAGAGTTATGCATAAATTATTGATGATGTGTTGTTTGTCCAGTTTCAAATACGGTATATCTTGACACACTTTTTCAACATTGTTTCATCAGAATTTGGCAAGTCATAAGAGAAACTAATATGTGGTCATTTCAATAGTCTTTCCAACGGTTTTGGAATCATCAAATGTTGTATTTAGATGTAAATGTTATGAGTAAAAAACAAGTAATGCGTCTCGCACGAGACTATTGCGTCTCGAGGGGGACTTGTGCGTCTTCCACGCAATTTATATTCCAATTAGGTTCGTAATTTGGAAATATGTAAAATATATAAGTTTTGAGTCTCAAACTCTTCTTGTAACGAGTCATGAATCGCTTTATTTGGATATTCGAGGAGAGAGTTATGTAGATATTATTATTGATGTGTCAATTGTCCAGTTTCCAAATATACTACGTTTTGACATACATTTTTCACCCTCGTATTATTGAATTTGCCAAGTCGTAATAGAAATTAATATGTGCTCCTTTCAATTATTTTTTGAACGGATCTGGAATCATCAAATTCTATATCTGACATGGATGTTATGAGTAAAAACAAGTAATGCATCCCGAGCAGAACTAGTGTGTCATGCGCGGAACTAGTGCCATTTCCACGTCATTTATGAGCCCATTAAGTTCCTAATTTGAAAATATGTAAAATATAAAACCTTCCTTCTCAAAATCGTCTTTGTAATGAGTCTTAAATCACCATATTTGCATATCGGATGAGAGAGTTATGCATGTATTTTTGATGATTTGTCGATTGTAAATTTAACAGATATGGTTTGTCTTGACACACGTTTTCACTATCGTATTATCGGAATTTGGCAAGTAAAACCGAAAATCTTCTACCGTCAATTGTCTTTCTAACGGATATGAAATCATCAAAATTCGTATTTGGATGTGGATGTTATGAATAAAATGACGCAGCTTGTTTTATGTTCACTCAATTCAACAGTCTTCCACGCCTTTTATGAGGTCATTCGGTTCCTAATATGAAAATATGTAAAATATGAAAGTTTTGCTTTCAAAATATTCTTTGTAAAGACTCATGAATGATCATATTTGGATATGAGATGAGAGAGTTATGCACAAATTATTCTAAACTATCAATTGTCTAGTTTCCAAATACGATCTGTCTTGAGGAACATTTTTCACCATCGTATCATCAGAATTTTGCAAGTCATAAGAGAAACAAATATGTGCTACTTTTAATTATCTTTACAATGGATCTAGAATCATCAAATTCCGTATTTGAATGTGAATGTTATGAATAAAACAACCCAACTCATTCGGTGAAAATGACCCAGCTCATTTGATCTGTTGGCTCGTTTGTTTACTGAACTTCTATTCATCACCGGAAAACTACTTAAATCGCTCGTACAAATTACCATTTTTCCCTTTTACCCTTTCTACTTATATAACTCTTCATTTTACTCTCCTAACATCACTCTCTCTTCATATTACTGTCATATTCATCAGAAAGAATGTCTTGGAGGTCAGGAAAAAAATCAGTGGACGCCCCGGATTACTCGAATCTGGTAAAATGTCTTGGTTTTTTTAAAATTTTAAAAATATGGTCGGGCATCTCCCATGAACACCCGACCATAAGGGGAGGCGGCTCCGGTAGAAGCACCATTTTTTTTGAATTTTTTTAAAATAATTTAAATTGATTATAAATTGCAGTGTTCAGGGAACGCATAGGTGAGCCTAGGCGACCGGGTGCGTCCGGTCGCCTGGGCGATCGCCTAAGCGTTTGTGCGACCGCCCAACTCTGGGCGGTCTTTCTTTTTTATTTTTAATTCAATTAAATTTGATAAAATAGATAAAACATCAGGAAAAATCGGGAAAAATAGGAAAAAATACACAAATATTATCTAAAAATACCATACATGTTTAGGCTTCAAAATCACACCTAGTTCCTCGACCAATGCCTCACTATGCACCCACCTAAACACTTAGGTATACAATTTATTGCTTAGTAGTACGATTACAAATGTAACTCAGAGTTCATATAATAGTAGATAAGAGAGAAATTAGAATTACAAACTAACTAACTAATTCCATTGAACACATTGATCTAATGGGAACCATATCATATCCTCCACCACCATCAGAGTCGTCGGAGTGGTTCTCGTTCGGATTGTCGACGTAGACATCATCTTCTTCAGTTTCTTCATCGTCGGATTGGACATATTGCTCGTCGACGTCCATCGGTGGTTGACTCCAACGACTATCGCCTAGGCGGTCGACAATCCAAACGGCTATTGCCTAGGAATGCCTCCAACGGCTATCGCCTAGGCGAGGCGACCGCCCATTTCGCCCTGATTTGTTGGGCAACAGGTGGTGGTCGCTCAGGGGACCACGCCGACGGACAATCGCCTACGTGAACATTGATAAATTGTGATAATTGCTAAATAAATTGATTATTAAGTTAATAATTAGTTAAATTATTTTAGTAAATCCATTATAGATTATAAATTGTGATAATTGCTAAATAAATTGATTATTAAGTTAAATATTCTAGTAATTCCATTAACAAAATTTTATTTTTAAAATTGAATTAATAGTCATCGTGTTATCGTGGGGGAAAAGGAAAATCAATTCCCTTACGCGATGTACATAGTTTAGCAGATGAGTCAGGTCCTCATCATCCACGTAGATGGGGTATTTCTGCTTTAGTTAGGAGAGAGAGATATATATTTTACATCGTCGTGAGACACTTGAGGATTCTTTCGACGACGAGGATGATTCAGATGAGGTGAGGAGTCACGACGAGAGTGACAATGGGGGTCAGTATGGCTTAGAGCCACAGGAGGAGGTGATACAACAGTATGGTTGAGGACGGTGGCAACATTGTAGTACTTTGGCTGAGTGAGTCATTAGGAAGGGTCGAGGTGGCCGGCTTGTGACCGAGGATTCGAGTTCGTGCACTTCAGACGCCTGAACTCAGAAGAAGAAGAAGAAGAAGGGTGAGGACGATTCTTGGATCGTGACGGATTTGATGCCCGATGGTCCTCTAGATGGCAGCGTCATTTCGAGTTTCAGAGGCCACATCGCCAGACGCATCTGGGAGGGTGAGGATCGGAAGGTTCTGAAGTGCCATAATCGGCACAGTGCCTGTATTACATTGCAGGTTTGGCGTTCAGTGATGACTGATGATATGACGGTGATCATTACTGATAGTGGACTGGGTCACTTGCCGTACAACATGGTCTCCTGCCTTGACATGCCGTTGATTTCAGCCTTCGTGGAGCGGTGGCAGCCTGACACCAACACTTTCAACTTGTCATTCGGAGAGATGACGATCATGTTGCATGACATCTTCCAAATTCTACACATTCCTGTTTAGGGACGTATGGCCAGTGCGCAGGCGCCGACGTCTAAGCTGAAGTTTTTTGTATCAGAGTTGCTCGGGGTCAGCCTCGATGGTCTTGGGCGGGATAACTCATTTTGGAGTGGCGGTGGTGTTAGAACCGATGTTGTGGACGATTGTTGCAGACGGGGCACGACCACCACGGACTGAGGATACGCAGATGACTGCCTACCTCTTCTTACTGCTAGGTTGTGTCTTGTTTGTCGACAAGAGCGGTTGCAGAGTCAGATGATGCATTGCATGTATTGCATCATATGTCTTTCATTTAGATTACTTTTATATCAATAAATGCTACTAAGGTATGTGTTTAGTCCTATTTACAGAATACAGGGACCTGAATGCAAATTACCCACATCCCAAGCATAAACGCGTGCAAAAGACTCATTTCTATCATAAAGACCAAGTTCAAGTTTATCGGGTTTCAAATGGAAATGCATCCAAGCATAAAAGCATTCAAGACCTAATTACAAAAAGAACAAGGACTTAAGCACAAAAGTAGTTGGGAACCTAATCGCAATTAAAGCACCAAAATATTATCGTGGAGAAAATCTAAAGAAAAATCAATGTGGATCTCCAAATATATGAAGGAAATAATTCGGAGCTCAAGAGAATGGAAAGAAATCATCCAGACGCGCAAAGGAGGATCAAATCATACCATAAACACTCAGCAAAAATCCGGATTGAATCTGACTCAATTATGTGGCGTTTCCGCCGCACAACACCTACAAACTGCGGCGATTCCGCCGCCCCCTTAGAGATCCGTGTGCTCAAATTTCGTCCAGTCGTGTCTGGACACGTGTACTTTCCAATATTATACTTAGGTCCCTTGTAGCAACTATAAATAGCCCCGAGAACGATGTTAAAAGGGTCCTTCGTCCTTGGTGGTTGTTCTTATTTTTGTTCCTTACTTTTAGTAATAAAATTCTGTCTTTTATTTCTTGTTTGTTTTTAATTTTCTTTTGTAATTCCTCTAGGACCCCTTCTCCTTCCTCTCATCCATGAGTTTCTAACTCTTTCCAAAGGGTGGAGGTGACGGATTTAGGGTGAAGAGAAGATGAATAAATGTTATTATTTTAATTTCGTGATTAGTATATTTTGATTACTTGAGTTTATGTTAAATCATTTATCATGTAATGCTTCATAACTAACATGATTTATTATAAGTTTCTGAATTCTCTAATCTAAACCCTAAATGTAAACCTCCACCCAACGGAATTCACCTCTTTGTTCTTGTTTTTAGTTTTATTTGTTCTTGTTTCTTGCCTTAGATAATAAAAACCAAAAATCTCAAAAACCAAATTTATTTTTCTCTCTTTCTTTCCCCCAATCGAAATCACACTAATAACAGACCTCTCCCTCCTTGTATTCGACCCGTATTTGCCACGTCTTCATTGACGTCGTGCACTTGCGGTATAAAATAAAATTCTCATCAAGTTTTTGGCGCCGTTACCGGGGAGGCGACGTAAATTTTGTTTTTTTTGTTGATTTCGATTTTATCCTGTTTATCTTGTGCGCGATCTAAGTATTTGGATTTGTGTTTCAGGAGACAACAGCGTGCACGGCGAAATCCGAGCACATTCTGAGCTAAACGAGCGGCGAACTCGACGCACCTATAAAGTAATTTGCGGCGAATCCGCCGCACACTTGGAGCTTCTGGGCTTCAAACTTTTCTGGGACGCGACTCATCTCTGGGTGGACGCGTGAAGCTACTGAAATTTCGAGAGCGGGTGGTGAACCCGACTGAGCATTGCATAGGTAACCTTTGTTGCCTCTTTTCCTCGTAATTTCTATTTTCAGAAAATTTCCTTTTATTAGAATTGCACGTGTTAGGGCAAAAATTTCATAATTGGCAATAATTCAACTCTGACCTAAAATTGGCAAAATTAGAAAGGCCTTAGTGCATGCATCATCTAGTGTTTTGTATGCATTATTCTTGCTAAATTCTTGCAAATCAATTTCTGTTGAAGAGTGCTGGAGTCAAGGTACGTATCGTGATTTTCATCGATTGCATTTAAGCATATAATCTAGTTTGCATACAACCTTGCAATTGCCCCCCTCTAAAGACCATTGTTTGACTATCTTTGCTAGATCTAATTTAAACTATATTAAGGGCAACTCCGTAGGAAAAGATACGGTGGGAATTTCATCATCCTTCCGTGGCCCACAAATCACAATCCTAAAGTGTCACCCAAGCCTTAAATTAAAATCAACTAGACATTGACCCCTAAGGACTCAGACTCATTTAAGGAGAAGAATTGGTTTGACTTGCTATGACCTGAAACCGATCGAATTTAAGTTGGTGTCTAGAAAGTGTTTTTGTGTCGACGTAAGTCTTCCAAGCGAAGTGGTTGTCTAATTGGCACCGACCCTGTCGGAAGCGCCCCCACTAGCTATACACTGCCTGGCCAATTTGGTTTGATTAGTGAGGGAGGTGAATCAAGCAAATCAATTCGACTCAACCAGTTAGGAGTCGTCTAGATCTAAGTGACACTAGGTCTAGGATTGTTTGAACCATGCTTTCTTAGGAAATTTCTGACCGACCCTCTTTTCTATCTTTAGAGTTAAGTTTCTCTTCTCATCTGAGTCTTCTTTCTCTTCTTACCTCAATTCTCTAGATTAGGATTCCTTTCTCATCTTTCCCCATTCTATTGTTTGTTTCCCTTTTAAAAAAAACATAAAAAAATATAAAAAAACGAATTTTTTTTTGTAATTAATTCTTGAAATTAAATTTGGAATTTAAATTTCGAATTTGAATTCAAAAATTGATTCAACCCGGTGGACTCAGATTTGGATTCGGGACTTGAGTAATCGACTTTCACGAGTTCATCTAGATTCCAGTCTAGAGCTTAGCCCCAATCCATCTGCTGCACCACCTCACCCGGATCCAATGGGTGAGAACGTAGTGGACCCACCTGTTGCACAACCTATAACTCTGAGGGATCGATGCTATCCAGCGATGGCTGCTCAGCCATCATGCATCATTATGCCCACCATACCGGGTCGCGACTTCGAACTTAAGGCACAATACATGAGTATGTTGCCTAAGTTCACCTCTAGGGAAGACCCATATCTCTTCCTCAGAGAATTTGAGGAAATCTGCTCTCTTATGCAATACCATCATATCCCTGAGGAGGCAGTGCGTCTGAAATTTGTGCCTCTAGCACTAAAGGACGACGCTAAGAAATGACTATATAGTCTAGCCGAAAGATCTATTAGGAGTTGGGCTGAGTTTGTTTAAGTATTCCTGAAAAAATATTTCCCCAACCATAAGACTATGAGGATTAGGAATGAAATTGTTGCATTCGTTCAGTCTGAGAGCGAGTCATTCTATTCCTATCTAGAAAGATTCAAAAGCGCACTGACCCAATGCCCTCATCATGGAATTCCAAGATGGCAATTATGTCAAATTATTTATGAGGGATTGACACCCACATCTAGGGTTATGGTAGAATCCGTAAGCCAAGGGAACTTCATGTCGAAAAATGAAAATGATGCCTGGACTTTTCTTGAGGATTTAGCTGAAAACAGTATGCAATGGGACAATGCTAGAACACCGCTTAACCCGAGTATTGGATCTAGAATAGCAAGTCAACCCAAACCATGTGTCTTAGCTGTAGATGCCAACATAGCGGCTGAAGCAAAACTAGCTACCCTTATGCGTAGAATGGAAAGTTTAGAGCTACAAACCCAAACCCGAGTGAATCAAGCCTCGTCTATCCCTTGCTCTAGATGTGGTCAGACTGGTCATGTAATGGAGGATTGTGCGGACTGGGAACAAGTTAATGTCAAGTATAACCATGCTAGAAATGACCCATACGCATCAACCTATAACTCGGGTTGGCGTAATAATTCCAATTTTTCATCAAGCCAACAATGTCAACCTCCTAGACAACAACCAAACCCGTATAACCAAAATAATACATCATCTGGGTTTAGTAACAATGGCGATCATGAGGTTAGGTTGACAAGCTTGGAAAATTTTATGAAAACCTTTATACAAACAACCAATCAGACATTCCAAAGGCTAGAGACACAAGTCAGCCAACTAGCACAAATAGTAGGTGAAAGAGAAAAGGGTTGGTTTCCAAGTCAACCTGAGGTGAATCCAAGATCTAATAATTCATATCAGCCCTATCAACCACCTTCAGGAAATAACAACCCTAGACCGGTTCAAATGGTTAATGAGGAAGGACCGTTCCAACAAATAAATGCAGTAGTATCATTACGGTCCGGAAGACAAATTGATAATAATGTGGTAAATCCTAGAACGTCTAATCAATCTAGCCATCAAGCTACCACATATGACCTAACCATTGAACCCGACGTCCAATCTGAAACGCCCAACCCACCTACTCAACCTGAACCCATAGCTCAACCTGAACCTGAGCGAGTCTATGTTCCTAAAGCCCCATTCCCCAATAGACTCAAAAAGAACTCAAGTGCACAAATAGAGAAAATCTTGGAAGTATTTAAGCAAGTTAAGGTGAACATTCCACTCTTAGACATGATTCAACAAATACGTGCTTATGCTAAATTCTTAAAAGATCTGTGCACTAAAAAGCGAAAAACGAACGTACCAAAAAAGGCATTCTTAACTGCAAACATAGGCTCTATCCTGTCAAACTCGTCTCCTATAAAATATAAGGATCCTGGATGTCCCACAATTTCATGTGCAATAGGAGATACTTTTATCAACAAAGCCCTTCTAGACCTTGGTGCTAGTGTTAACCTACTCTCGTACTCTGTTTATGAGCAAATGAACCTTGGTCCACTAAAACCCTCCAAGACAACCCTTCAATTTGCTGATTGCTCTATTAAGAAACCAAGAGGTATAGTAGAGGATGTTTTGATCAAGGTTGGTGACTTCATTTACCCAGTGGGTTTTGTCGTACTAGATACCGCACCTCTTGTAAATCCTAATCGACAAATCCCTGTAATTCTAGGCAGACCCTTTTTAGCCACTTCTGAAGCATTGATAAACTGTCGAAATGGGCTCATGCAATTATCTTTTGGGAACTTAAAAGTTGAATTTAATATCTTTCATATTGATAGTGAGCCAGAAATAATATGCAATCAAAGTGATGTTGTGATGAAATCGCGTATCTATAAGATTTCTGAATCATCACAAAATCAAAAAGGAAGTAAGAAAAAGGGGAGGAATTCATCTACACACCCACCATCACTCGAGCAAATAAGAGAACCAATTTATGAGAGGGGTGTCGAACCTGTGACTCAGGACTCTCATTGCAACATGGGGAACAACTCAACTGGATACATGCACCAATATGGTGTTATTCAATCCAGTTCTGACAATGGTTGACTTTGAGCAAATTCCATCCTTCCACCGCAGTTCACCAAGGTAATAAGTGCATTTGCTTTATATTTGCATACATTGAGGACAATGCATGATTTAGGTGTGGGGGGTGTTTATATATATATATATATCTATGTAAATTCTGTTCTTAAAAAAATTCAATGTTTCATGACATAGCTTAAGATTGAACTACCAAAACCCGAGTACAAATTGCATTGAGTTTTTTGTTACTTATTATATAGTTCTGCTTGTAGAAACTATGACATAAATCTAAGTTCCAAATAAATAACCCATTACCCTTTAAGACATGTATGCACTTAAATTGGATGAATCAAATCTTTGAAGTGGTTGATAAAAAGCAGAGGTTGAGGAAAATATACCGGGAAGTGTGAACTTCTAATAGCAATTAAGCCTTGAGGAAAATAAAAGTAAAAATAAAGGAATAAAGTGAGGAAAGCACATTCTGCAAAATGATTACAAAAGCCCAAGCCTTTGAGTCACTGGTCCGTAGGGGTATCTTGAAACCCGGTAACTCGAGTCTGCCAGCTCGGGATTATCGACCAAACTCGCTACACGAATGCAAAAAGGGTAAAAGTGTCCAAAAAGAAAATGTGTTGAATCACGGAAAAAGAAAAAAAAACTTTAAGATACTCAAGGCCCAAAGCTAAAAGAATGATTCATGTCATGGTTGATCCAAATGATACTTCACTACCAGAGGAGGCGTGCAAAATAATTTAAGTGATATCATGTGTAGAAGGGTTAGTGGTGTGAATGTTGGAGGAACAAAGACCAAGTCATATTTTTAATGAGTTAGATTTATATAATGAGCATGCAAGAATTCTTAGTGAGATGTATAAGGTTGAGGCAGGGATATTGAGAACTATTAATGAAATGTTGATTTACGATTTTGTGGGTATATCCGCTGAAAACCCTCAGGAGACAACACTCCTCCTCCTTGGCAACAAAGAGGTTTAACGGTTTGTTGCACATGCTAAGTGCAACCGTGATTCCTACGAAAGTGAGTTAGGATTTCCCTGTTTTTATTTTTCTTATATTCTGTTTTGCTAGGGACTAGCAAAATCTAGGTGTGGGGGTATTTGATGCATTGCATATGATTGACATCATTTCATACTTATATTCGTATCTTATATCCATTATCTTTCACCTAAACAATGCTATGTTACGAGTTTTATGTTTAGTTTTCAGGAATAAATAGGTTTGAAGAGATGAAGCATAAAAGGACCCAAAAGCTGGGAAAAAGGACTGAATTGTGAGATCTGGGGACCAAGATGAAAGGAAGAAGGACCTGAATGCAAGACCGAAGGACCTAAGAGCAAAACAGAATACTCCTCACCATCATGGGGAGTATTTTGGCAATTTTATTCGGGTCGGAGCTCCAACATGCAAACTAGATGCATCAAATACCAACAACGCCTTCCCGAAAAGCCCACAAGAAATTCCAGAACGATCCGGACACTGTAGACCGCTAATTAGCGCCAAGACCGCTAATTGGCGGTCACTTTTGGCCCAAATGCGCTCAAATTTCCCCAGAACATGTATTAGAGGATGTTTAGGCTATGTGTGGTATCGGTTTAGTCCCACATCGGGGGATTGTCCCGGATTAGCTTTTTCCATGCCTATAAATAGAACTCTTCACCTCCTTTTGTAATCACTCCATATTTTAAGTGGCTATTCTTCCTACTAGAAGTGAGGCCTTGAAGCACACACTAAAGTAGGAGGATGCTACTTTTAATGTGAGTCATTTTATCAATAAAATTTTGTGTTTCTTTCATTGTTTGTTTTATGCTTCTTTTATTGTTTGTGCATGTTTTAGTTTAATCGTCTTTTAATTCCAGCTTAGTTTTAATATGCTTTCTTTCCATAGTTTATTAATTAGTGTAATGTTTAGTGAGTAGTTCCATCCCCTTTGGGGGGTGGAGTAGATGTACATACATGCATTAGAGAATGGGATGAATGCTTTAATTTCAATGTGTTGATTAAACATGAATGTATGCTTACTTGTTTAGGATAGAATTTACAACTTGATGAGTTTTGCCAAAATAATTAGACACCTCTCATGCTTGTTTAGGTTCTGAAATAAACACCTTGCATATGTAAATGTTAATCAACTAAGTTGGTGAATAGATTGATAGGTTTTGCCATAACATTTAGACACTTCCTATGCTTGATAAACACCACCTTCATGTGCTTAAAGAATGTATTCTACACCCACCTCTTTGCTTGTGTGCACTCACTCCACCCCTTAGGGGTTTTCCATTCCTGAAATTCCAGTATTCTTGTTTTGTTCATAGCTTAGTTCTTATTTCATCGTTTGTTTGCTTCTTTCACATTTCATACTTCTTAGAGTAGTGTAGTGTAGAATAGCATAAACATCTTTCTCCCCCTATTTTTGTCACTTGATTTCGTACAAGCAAGAGGCTACTCACCTCCCTGAGGACGACCCGTACTTGCCACCGCTTCATCGCGGTCGTGCACTTGCGGTTTTAATTAAAACGTTCAACAAGTATTTGATGCATTGCATACATTGCATCATATGTCTTTCATTTAGATTACTTTTATATCAATAAATGCTACTAAGATATGTGTTTAGTCCTATTTACAGAATACAGGGACCTGAATGCAAATTACCCACATCCCAAGCATAAACGCGTGCAAAAGAATCATTTCTATCATAAAGACCAAGTTCAAGTTTATCGGGTTTCAAATGGAAATGCATCCAAGCATAAAAGCATTCAAGACCTAATTACAAAAAGAACAAGGACTTAAGCACAAAAGTAGTCGGGGACCTAATCGCAATTAAAGCACCAAAATATTATCGTGGAGAAAATCTAAAGAAAAATCAAATATGGATCTCCAAATATATGAAGGAAATAATTCGGAGCTCAAGAGAATGGAAAGAAATCATCCAGACGCGCAAAGGAGGATCAAATCATACCATAAACACTCAGCAAAAATCTGGATTGAATCTGACTCGATTATGCGGCGTTTCCGCCGCACAACACCTACAAACTGCGGCGATTCCGCCGCCCCCTTAGAGATCCGTGTGCTCAAATTTCATCCAGTCGTGTCTGGACACGTGTACTTTCCAATATTATACTTAGGTCCCTTGTAGCAACTATAAATAGCCCTGAGAACGATGTTAAAAGGGTCCTTCGTCCTTGGTGGTTGTTCTTATTTTTGTTCCTTAGTTTTAGTAATAAAATTCTGTCTTTTATTTCTTGTTTGTTTTTAATTTTCTTTTGTAATTCCTCTAGGACCCCTTCTCCTTCCTCCCATCCATGAGTTTCTAACTCTTTCCAAAGGGTGGAGGTGACGGATTTAGGGTGAAGAGAAGATGAATAAATGTTATTATTTTAATTTCGTGATTAGTATATTTTGATTACTTGAGTTTATGTTAAATCAGTTATCATGTAATGCTTCATAACTAACATGATTTATTATAAGTTTCTGAATTCTCTAATCTAAACCCTAAATGTAAACCTCCACCCAACGGAATTCACCTCTTTGTTCTTGTTTTTAGTTTTATTTGTTCTTGTTTCTTGCCTTAGATAATAAAAACCAAAAATCTCAAAAACCCAATTTATTCTTCTCTCTTTCTTTCCCCCAATCGAAATCACACTAATAACAGATCTCTCCCTCCTTGTGTTCGACCCGTATTTGTTCATTGACGTCGTGCACTTACGGTATAAAATAAAATTCTCATCATCAGACCATGCGACCTATTGCAGGCGAGGGAGTCAGATACCATTGGTCAGTACTCATGGGGGTCGGCGACGTTGGCATATCTGTATCACCAGCTGGGTATAACGAGTCGTGCTGATTGTTCTGGCATTACGGGTTGTTGTCTTACACTGCTGCAGGCTTGGATATATGAGTATTTTCCTGCTTTCCGCCCGCATCGGGAGCAGAAGATCATTGAGCGTGGTCATCCTCGTTCGCGTATGTGGGTTGTCCGGGCTGAGGATAAGAGCGAGGGATGACTCCTTTCTATTCGTAGACGGCTAGATCAGATGACTGCATCGCAGGTATATAATGTATATATCATTCACGTTTATTTAAATTTCAACTTTATTATTATTAATGTATAAGTGTTTAGGTGGAGTGGTTGTCGTATGGTCCTGAGCCTGCTGTAGCTGTGTCGAAGACTACATTTATGGACGTTATTCGTTATAGGGATATCACAGAGCCTTATTTACCTGATCGTGTGTTGCGTCAATTAGGTTACGTTCAGTGATTCCGGTTGACATCCCGACGCTAGAGCATGCAGTACGGTCTGCGATTGCGACGACGTACGACGTCAGGCATCACGTTTCGTTCGTGGAATCGGTTTGGAGGACATTTCCGCGAGTAGGACGACTTCACCTGGACGATTTGAGTCGTAGTCGTGACCCCTCCACTTGTGATGCAGATTATTTGCAGTGGTTCGGTAGGTGCTCACATCCAATTATCGTGGGCGGTACCATTTCGAGACCAGAGAGACCATTGGATAGGACATGTGGCGATGCAGTATGTTCATCTAATTTAATTTTTAATTGTAATGTCTATTTTGTTTTTATTGTTAATGTACGCTAATTTTTATGTTTCATATAGTGGATGAGTAGAACTATCCAGTATACACATCCGTTCTTGCGACACAGGGACCGGATGCCGAATGAGGAGACAAGAGCAACATGTACAGATTGGGATCGCCACATTGATGAGTGGAATAGTCAGTTGGGCATTTCGGACCATAATTCGGATCATGAGTTCTAGTTGACTTGCACATTATTTATTTTATTATACGTTGAACTTTTACTACATTTGTTGGTATTTACTTATCTGTGTACTCTTATTATTTATTTCTGATGAACATATCATATCTTCTACCTATTTATTTAGCTATCATATTTTTAATACTTATTTCTCACGAGCATATCATAGTAACTTACATTAAATTTAAAATCTGGTAAAAGAACAACACGATATAAGTACAAATACACGATATATTATGCATTACAAATGCATTACAAATTACAATCAAAATGTATTACGTAACCGGTTTCAATACCCTATCCTACTTTTGTACTCATCCTCCCATCCAATAACACTCTCATCTCGCATTTGATACCACAGGGTCGCTATGGGAGGTATTGGGAATCCCTCAGCTAATTCCAAACGAATAAAATGTCTATAACTCCCTAAATGAGCAATGACCAACTCTCTGACTGGCCTCGTCATGACAAACGGACTCTCCCAAGGTAGCACAGTAAGACACGGGAACAACGAACCATCCATTCCCACTGAGAAATACATGACCGCACACTTGTAAAAATTAGCAATCGGAAACAAGTCGGCCCAAACCTCCATATAATGATCCTCGTCACAAGGTCCCTCGCCCCAATCAATTCGTTGACGAGTCTGTACCACATTGCCGTAATAGACGTTCTCATAAATAGGATGCGCGCCTATCTCATTAGAAATCGCACGACGGGCGTACAACCAGTTGTCTTGACCACCATGGAAGACATCGGCAACACATCGAAATCCATGATTGTCATCAGCACGTATGTCATTCCATCTCTCCAGAAATGCTAAAATTATTCCTGGCATTCTATCAACATATGCAAAGTTATCCACGTCAGTCCGTCCGGACACTGTAAGATAGAGAAATAGCAATTCATTAAAACAACAAAATTATGAGATAATCTATTCACCCGTCTCTAGATTAGTGATATATATTAAATAACAACAAACATATCGTCATACCAGATCCTGTGCCTGTGTTCACGGACAATCGAGACGAATTGGAACACCGACCACGACCCCTGCTGCCACTATTGGCACACCGACCACGACCTCGCTCAGCATACTCGAAGGCACTCGGGTCCCGACGTGTCGACTTTCCCCTATGTCGACCTCGTACCTTAGTATTTTCTGTGGCTTATTGATAGTTCGACTGATCCGGGTGTAACTGTGCGTATAAAATACGAGAAACACTATGAATTACTGCAGGGTCGCTCCCCGAAATCTCATCAACGAGCTTCCGAAAATGCTCGACTTCTTGTGCTGACTGATCCACAAACTCTGGCATCTGGACTCCTTCTCCAATGACAAGTGTTTTCCAGAATGGATGAATCTGCTCTAAATAAATTCCATCACCCGACGCAATACACTCGTGCATGGTACAAGCACAAGGAATCTCATGTGATGTTAGAAAAGCACACCCCTAATGATATTCAACTTGATTGCTTAAGTCATGTATTCTCTTCAACTCCTGAGTCAATAATGACAAACAGTAATGTGAAACTCGACCATTTATATGCTGAACCAAAGGACCTATGTAGTTTGTCAAATTTCGACATATCGAATCTTCAAGAAAATTCCGAATATTCGTCAGCTGCATTTCAATAGCCGAGTTCACGCGGTCGAAAAGAGTGTCCAGAGTTGCAGTCAATGTAGTGATTCACTCTTTCAGAGCCGAATGTGTACTTTCCACCCTACAATTCGTAGTGTTGCCGAAATGAAGGACTTTATTCGTCCAATTTACACAAAATTTTCTTTATGCACCAACCACATGTCTTCCACATACTCCGTGAGCACTGACCAGGACTGGAAAAAATCCTTTAGATTACGGACTGCTCTATCATAATCCGTCTTTGAATCAGAAACCATAACTCTCCTCCACTTTCCACGCCTAAACATTTTTGCAGACTTCTTGTCCTTGCCGAAAACGTGGTATGCGTAGATATACACGTCTTTGTTGATATGTCAGGTGCAAAGTAAATGAGCAGACTCAGGAAAAACATCTGTCACTGGTCGCATTAGACCCAACTCCCGGTCTAACAGTATCCAATAACAAATCTCGCAACCTCTTCAACACCCATCGGTAAATAGACTCTGTCTCATTCTTCAAAATCGCATAGCCGACGAGGAAATTCATGTTTGTTGGAGTAACCCCAACCATCTCAAACAAAGGCATCTTGTACTTGTTCGTCTTATACGTCGAATCCATGCAGACTACGAAAGGGTATGTGCGCAACAACTGAACTGACGTCGGATGTGCCAAACATGCGTGAGTGAGGACATTAGTTTCTTCATCTTCCATAATCCAATGTAAGTAATGATACTGCACTACCTGACTCAGAAACTGCTGAGCGGGATTCCTATTTTCAGATTTCGTCCTCCTCATGTACTCTCTGAAGTTATAAATGTGTCTCTGATTGGGATTATCCTCCGGGAATTTCTCTTTTATTGCCAACAAAATGTTACGTGGTCTTGCTTGTGCCTCACTCATATCACGAACAATTTGTTTGACCCCAGAACTAAGTCTATTGATCTGTCGGTGACCCCCTGAATAAACTGCAAGTGCGTGGTTGTGTTGCTCATGGGTGCTATTAGAAACAACGACTCATCCATCATGATCCCGTCGCTCGACTACTTTTACCAAAAAACGACAACCGCAACTTTTCTTTTTGTGTTCTTCCGTAGTGCAATACTCGTATCACGAGAACTCATTTCATGTCTACGATCACATCTCTGGTAACAATCCATCCGGTTATCTGCTTTTGATTTGTATGATGATATAACCAAAAAAATCTGGCTCCTATGACAACTTGTTTCGCCCATTTAAAAGCTTTCTCGATTGTTGTAAATATTTGTTTGCTATCAAAAACTCACTGTAATCAACTCCATCACCACCGAAATCTTACAACGGAACCTCAAAAAAAAAATAACACAATTAAAAAAACTTTAAATCAAAAAAGGGCGTCTTAGCCAGACGCCCCCACCATAGGGGAGGCGTCTTAGACAGACACCTAAGACGGAAAACAAATGTGCCTCCGTTACCTCACCTGATTCAGACGCTTCGCGAGACATTTTCGTGGTGTTGGTACTTGGAATGTGAGTAAAACTGAGTCACAAACCTTATTTAAAGACTCATGACGAAATAAGTCTTAAATGATTTGTTAATGGCAAAAATGTAATTGTTGTGCCGATTTAAGTTGTTTTCCGACGACGAATAGTAGTTCTATTTGTTTAAAACAAGTTGGTTCATTTGATCACTTTTGTGTTACCAAAAAAAAATTACATGATGATTAATACTCCAATGTATTAGATATGATGGTTGGAGTGATGTTATTGGATTTAAGAGAGAAATATGTTTAAAGAGTGATGTTACATGAAGAAATATGAATATTAGGATGAAGAATATGATTTATAATTACGACAAAAATAAATAGGTAAATATAACATTTGGTACTCTTTTTAATAATAGAAAAAAAAATCCATAACCCTCAAATAAATAAATCATCCTTCAATGCCAATATAATATATTTTTGGTAAAAGAAATATTTTCGGTAAAAGAAATCTCACACAGCAAAAATAAAGTGACAAGTGCAGCTCGCGTCAACTTCATAAAATCCTGCCGATTACAGACCCGAACAATCGTATAAGAAAATGCCAGCACTAGGAATCCAGGAAACAATCAGATGCTTCAACCACAACAATTCACTAATAAATAAGCCAATGCTTAAAATGATGATGTATAAACAAGGGTCCGATGACCTTTCAATCGAGAAATTGTTTAGCCTAATTTTTCTTGAGCAATAACCTTCAAGAGTTATCAAAGGCATAAAGCAATCATAATAAGACAAAAGTATTGAACAAAAGAAGAGCTAGTTTACACCTACTGACCCAAAGAATAAAAATGTAGGACAGTTTGAGGTACCCACAACCTCCTTCGTGTTACAAAAAACAAGTAGAAGCTAGAAACCCTATGCTAATTTTGGGTGCATGTTTTATGCTAAACTGTCAACTGCTTGTGAATTGTGATCATGTCTCCACCGTGCCTATGTACAATTGGGAGCTGTCTGCCCACTACCTCTTGTAAGTATTTCCCTTGGCAACCTATGAACAAGACATGTCGTGGTTAATGTCGTTCAACTCGGTAGAGCATGGCAGGTTAAGATCAAACGGTAGACATCGGCGCTCTTCTCGTTTTGATTCTTCTGCTCCTTTAGTTGCCGCATTTGTTTCTGTGACAGGAGGGTGATGGAGTTTTGACTGCAGGACCATTGCAATAATTGTTAATTCATGTATATTCATGCTAATGTAAACACCAACAGTCCAAAAGAAGAACACTAATACAAATGGGATAGGTTAGTCCAATGGCAGACTAGACGTGGGATCTAGTGTTAATACTGAAATAATGATGTAATTGTTGGATATATATAAAGCAAATATGATTGACTCGCTCAAAAAGTAATGGCACACAACAAAATGAACAAAAAACGTAAACAAATTAGCCACGAATAAAGTTGTAGGTTAAAAACAGTACCTCATCTAGAAAAACACAAATTTTCGTAAGAGAAACAGCTTTCGCAAGAGAAGTGAATGGGAATGAAACCAACAAATTTCTCAATCTTTTTCCGTAAGATGGTAAAAGCAATCTTTGATATACTGACAAGCTGACATGCCATTTCTGCTACAACTGTTGGAAATTATAGTTGCCTGATATACTAATACACGTTAAAATATACACTAAACAAAATAACCACTTCCGAAAAGTCCAAGCTACGTGTGGTGTGACAAGATTCCAACCGACAAAACCATCAAAAACATTATTAGCATATCAGCTGCAAGCATAGACAAACCTATTAGACAGTTATTAGAGTGCTAGATGTCATGATGAGACCTACAGGTTTTTTCCTGTAAATGTCTACAGTCGTAAAAAAAAGATAAAAGTTATTTCAAATACACTCAAAGCCGACATTATTGTGGAAGTGGGACATGGTATAAACATATTGGTGGTCCAAAACATGAGTTTGAAAACCATAAAACAACATGGACATCTAAAACCTTCACATCTGCCGCAAGTTATCCATGAGAGGAGTCAATGCAAATATTAAATAGTATTTTGTCAAGGTTCATTAAAAAACAGAGTAGTTGTCATAACTTACTTATATTTAGATTGGCATGATTGTCACAATTTATTAAAACCAAAAAAATTAAAAGTGAAAAACAAACCAACCGCCAAATCAGGAAAGAAAACCACTCCTTTAACAACTCAAAACCCAAGGAAACAAGCAGGGTCGGTAGATCCACCCTTTGGAATAGTAGTAGCCAGGACCATGAATGTAAATAACAAAATAGAGTACGACCATTTTAAAAAAACTGAAAACCCAAAAGGGAGATTCTTTTAAAAGAAAAAGAAAAAACTCAATCACCTCCAAACTCTTCAATCTTTTGTTCTCCTTGGCCAGAAACACTTGGGTCGTCCTTTGCTCTTCCAACCTCTATAATACCAATAAAGAAAGACAAAACCATAAGTCAGGTCACTGGTAGGGACAACAACTATTTAACTAACAAGTTATATGTGGACAATATTCTCCATCTTTGAAAGCTTTAACAGTAAAAAAACAAAATTCTCCAAATAAAAAGAAAAAACAAAACCCGCCTTTCTTAGAAGCATATTCTTCTCCAACAACGATCTCTCGCATTCCTTCAGCTCCGTTACCATCTACATAGAAGTCCAGAAGAAAAGAAAAAAAAATCAGACATGCAGTCCAACGGGGCACGACCAAATCCGACACAGATCCGACCCGATCCCGACAACAAACTTAACAACGGAGATCAGAACTTGTTCCCCAAGCAAGTTGGCTTCGCGAGGACGGAAACTAAAAAAGAGAAGGGCAAAAGGGTTATTGACCACCCGATGGGCTCAGCCGCCCAACGCCCCACGTCTCCCTCGTCAACTCAACTCTCACTTATGTTTCCGGATCTACCCTTGGACTCCTCTCTCTATCCATCTCGCCGTGGGCCCCACCGTCTGCGACTCCACTCCCTTAAACGAAACCACACCACGACCCATAGATGACAAGCCAGACGACAGACGTGGAAAGAAAATAAACAAACAAAATAGAACACGACGTGATAATGACCGAATTGCCCTTCGACGAACCTAAAAATACAGATCGAACGAAAAACACCCAAACATCGATCCGTCGAAACAAAAACCACCGTGTAAATACCCTCCGAGCCGAGGGGCATTCCGGTCAGAAAAGAAAACATACCTTGCCGGATCCGGTAGGGGCGGCAGATCTCGGGGCGAAGTCGCAGGGGTTCCAGGAGAGAGGCGTGGTAGGGCTGGCCCTCCCCGGGGCCTTCTCATATTCGACGGTCAGAGGAGGGGAGGGTTTGTTGGAGGATCTGGGCTTCCTCCGGCCCCATCGGCGGGGTGGAGGGGGAGGGGAGGAGAGGAAGCGGCGCCAGGGCATGCGCTCGTTGGGGTGGGCCATGAAGTAGAGCTCGGCGGCGGTCAGGAGGGGGTTGTCGGCGGCGGCTTCTTTCCACCTAACCATGGTTTGTGGGAGAAAGAAGGGGAGGAATGGGATGGGTTGGTTTGGTTTGGGGAGAGTGGGGGAGGAAAGAGGACACGCGTGGAGTGTCACATGGACGTATATATAGATGGAGATGAGAGAGAGAGAGAGAGAGAGAGAGAGGAAGTGTCACCTGCTCTTTTTTTATTCTCCTTTTTCTTGGGCCTTTTGCATCTACGTTCTCCTAGTTTCTCTATTTGTATTTCGATTAGACTGGATGCTTGAGATTTCTTGATTAAGGTCAAGTTTGGCTTTAGGAATGTATGGGTGTGTAGTATGTTTATCTATCTATAAAAATAGTTACTTTTAAAGTATGAATGAGTTTAAAACATGTGATATTGTGTTTAGAAAAGTAGGCAAAAACAATAAAAATTGAGAAAAAACCATAACAACAAATCCCAAAGAAGACTACACTACAATATTGTGTTTGACGTCGATGTTAGAGACAACAACTTCCACTTGCCATTCTGTCAAAACATTTAGGGATTCAGGGCATTATTTTTTGTACTAAGCTCGAATTTGATCTTAACTTTAAATCCCATCATACTATCAAGACTTCGTCAAAATAGGTTGTTCGTGATTCGTGTACATTTTTTTGTGAATACATATGCAATTGTACGTAAGTACTGGCCCAAAGAGTTTTGACCAAGAAGGTATATCAAAGAGCATTGGGGATAAGAACTAAAGACAAGCGAAAAACACTCAAGATATGTAACAAAGTTTAGTTGAAGACAATAGTGGACCCTAAAAATTACAAAATGGGTGCCAAACTAAACTTTAATTCATGAATATTTGAAAATAAACCACGTGAACCATTAATCACACTAAATTTTGATCAATAATATTTGAAATCCCAAAATTTAAGAATAATTTTGAAAATTAAAAATAAAGTGACAAAAAAGGTGAAGAGGAAATACGAAGATTAATTTGATGTTGAATCGATGAGTTCATCCTCGTTTGATATTTTTGATGTCCAAAATCAATAGAAAAAGCATAGTGCGACAAAAATAATAATTTAAAAGCATAAACAACAGCGCCCGGGCTACCTCGGGCACCATGTTCCCTCTCTCTGTCACGTCAGTTTCTCTCTGTGCCACGTCAGCTCACCCAACCCACCCAAAAAAACCCTTAACCACTCCCGGACTACCCCCAACCACCATACATTCACTCTCCTTCACGTCATTTGGAGGTCAATCATGGGTAAAATATATTAAAAAAATCACAAAAAATCTACAAAATCAAAACATATTTCCAGAAAAAAAATTTATTGAAAAACATTTTAAAATGATTTTCTAAGGTTTTTAACACACAAAAAAAATCAACGAAGGGGGGGACACGTGCCCCACCTAACCCACCTATTCTCCCCGCCCGTGGGCTGGATCGACACGCCCACCGCCAGATCCGATCAAGCACTCCGGCGGCAGACGTGGAGGGTGCTCTCTCCCCTAGGGTGATGGTGCGCCCGATGGTTAATGATGCTCTAAACAATCAACCACTAAGGTATGCATTGCAATTTGTAAAAAATTAAGGTAGTTGAATACATGTCATGTTAAAGTGGAGAATGAGGAAAAGCGAGCTCAATCTTTACATAGAACCAAAGAGTTAGAGAATGATATATGACTCTTAATAGCATAAACATTGAAATTACTTTTGAAAATAAAATCACAAATTTCATTATTATATTCAAATATTTATAATAATTTATAATAAAATTATACAAAAATATTATGTACCAAAAGTTATTCACAATAATATATGTCTTAAACTTACCATTATCTTGCTCCTAAATCATATTCAAATAATACTTTTTTTATTTTCCAATAGATTCTAATAACAAGCAAAAACAACAAAAAATGGTCAAATTGAAAACAAATTGTGTTCTGTTAGTTTCGCTTGACTCCAAAAATCAATTTTCCGACGATGTCTTTGACATAAAGGGAACTTTGATGTTTTGGGTCTTTGTGAAATTTAATCTTGAAGAAATATTAAGAAACAATACGAGGATTGATCAGCAAAGAGAGTCTCATAAGCCCTTTCGAGGCCAACCTTGGTCTGCCACTCGTTGAAGACATGTAACTTCATTTTTATTCGTGTCCTTACTCGTTAGTGTAGGATTTCGTGTCCCTATGTATGTATATATTTTAAAATTTTAATATAACATACAAGATCGATTTTCATATTTTCAGCAATTTTATGTACATCTATTTGTGTTTTATTCTAATAACATGCAATCCTACATTTATTAAAATAAATCACAAAGGAGAATCATACCTAAAGGTTCTCTAAAACCTTTTGATGATCCGGAGTCGCGTTGCACGTTTTGTCGCCCACGGAATTGTCTCCGAGTGTTCACCTAACTCTAAACAAGATTATAGAGAAAGGAGATAGCCAATCAATCTCTAATAAGGTTTAGAATCTAGCTAATAACCCCTCTTTAAGTCTCCTGAGATTCTGATCTCCAAACTTAATTTTACTAAGAGTATTTTCGTGGTGATTAGGGAGAGATTAATGAGAGAAAGAATTTTGCATTATTTTTTAAAACAAGTAGGAGTAGGGGTCCTTTTATAGTCTCCCAAAACATCCTGATCAAGAGCTATTATTTAGCCATAATCTCTTGCTTATTCTCTCCTAAAATTAATCTCCAATTTCCACATAATCACCCACAAAAAACATTTTAATTAAATATGGAATTATTCCACCCATGATTTAATTAATCTCTTAATAATTCAGGCAGAATCGTTCTTGTTCGGTAGACTGAGTATTATTCGGTCAACCGAACCATTCGGTTATAACACGTGTTCGGTGCACCGTGAGCTAGACGGTCAACCGATTCTTTATGAGAAAAATTCCCTGGGAGAATTCGGACGAACCACGTCTTTTAATCGGTCTACCGTTGACCCACCAAAATCGCTCCTGGGACATAGTCATCGGATGACCGGGTCACATTCGGTCTACCGAAAATACTATTTCTCGGTTGACTGTTTCCAATCGGTTAACCGAACCCGATTGTCCAGGCACTCTGGGCAATCTCGGTCAACCAATTGCGCTTACCCGTTCCCTATTCGGTTAACCGATCCGAAGATGCCTCGGTCGACCGAACCATGAATGGTTCACCGTGTTTGACCCCGATTTTGCCTTTGTCAAATTTTGGATTTATTTCCAACAAAATTTGATCTTTTGGGGTTTTTAGCAAATTCACATCTTAGGTAATATTATCCTATGTAATATTAAATTATTACACCCCATAATATATACATCTCATATGAATTTATTATTATTCTAATTATGTCAATTCTTATGACATATTGATTTTATTCATTCACCACATGTGTCCCATTTTCATAAGAAACCCGACACATCATATGAACTTAAAACCAACCCTCTTGTTTCCCAATTTTGTGGTGTGACCTATAGGAGGATCTAAGCCTGATTGGCAGTGATATTAAACACTTAATATCTCAGACTATAAGCGGTATCTAGCTACACATTATAGTCACCAAATTAACATAAATATCTTTGTTCAACCCGAACCAAACACATGATCCATTTAGTGATGTAAGTGCACCACTTGTGTCCGTCCCTTCCCTCATGATATTAAGAATATATACGAAGTAGAAATGTGTCATCTTTGTATCATATTCATTTCTTGATCTCTCTAAGCTAATTATAACTATGTAACTTAACTCAAGTTACATTGTGCACATTATAATTTTGCTTTATCAAGGGGCCCACTAATATCATCACTCAATTAAGAGGGGCCATGACAATCGTTTGACTAGCTATCTTTTCCAGCACAAGTCATGTTCAACCAACTATTGCCGTTATCACTATACTCATTGGTAGCTTTTGACAATAATCAAATTAAACACTTCTTGAGTGAAAAGATATAAGTCTTATATCTTAGGATCCAAGACACAGTAAAAACATTAATGACTCGAAACACAATTCCATAATGTTTTACTTGTTAGGTCTATTCAATATATAAAAGTAATATTTTCCTCTTTTATATACTCGTGTCGTCAATTATTTGTAGAGCTACAACAATCGATTACCAACACGACAATCTTATCTCGGTAATTAATGTTCCATGTTAACTCCCATGATTGTGAATAACTTTTGATTTATGTAAATCATTATCTTTTAGAGCTCTACGGTTAAGGACCAAATATCTCTTCCTTAACACTTCCAAAAGACGAATACAATAATCAAGGAACAAAATGTTTGCACATTCAATTCATAATAATTAACATATAAAAGTAAAACTTTTAGAACACATTCCTTTCAGTTAGGTCATCCATAACATAACATTTTGATAAATGGTGTAGTGTCTTCCCTCTTCTTTGCAACATTTTCTAAAATTTATGCATTTTATCATAATTTATTCACTTTTACCATCTCAACCATGACATTTTTTATAAATATCATACAATCCTCTTAGTTTTTCTCTATTTTATATAACAAAATGAGTTACAATTTGTAGACCATGAAAAGAATTCTAAGATAAGTGGGTTGGCAATCCCTTGTTAGGTCGACCATTTCTACATATGTCATATTTCAAAATTTGCTTAAAGGTGTCCATAGATTGGATAAACTCTAAATTGTTAGCCTTTTGCTTTTACTTAACCTAATTTATTAGTTGACAAACTTATTTGGACTCATAATTGAACTATCACCAAGTCAAATTCTTAAAATTGCACTTGCATATGCATATACATTGTTATGTTACGTTATAAGATGCTTCGAAGAACATATATATGTAAATTTAGAATGTACGAGTCATATGACATTATGTACCCTTGATGCACAAGAGTAGCCATTCCATGTCTGATTGCACCATGAGTGATTCGTTCCGCTGCCGGTCAACCAATTCTTGACCCTTAAAAGTCGTTAATAACTAAGTTTTGAGACGACCTTGCCTTTGTCTGTCGACTGAGATCTTTGAGTGAGAATCAACTTCCACCTTCAAGCGATTGGTCTTTCCCAGGATAACTGATTTTGTTAGTTGTCTTCTTCCAGGTAATAGACATGTGTCAATACAGTTGTTGAGGTTTTCAAGGATATATATAAAATATTTATTGTTCGAATACGCCAAATTCACCAAACGAACGCCTAATTGGTCAGCAATTAACTGATCTGTTAATCAGATGATGGAATTTGGTCCTTCTTGGCCGTGATTGTTTCTTGGATTTTGTGTTTCAATAGACATATGTTTTTCCAATCAACTGCAATTTCATGCCTGGTCGGGAGTCAACCCAAAAGTTCGAACGAGGAGTCTTTGATTGGTCAAATGATTTTGTTGGGCAGACTTTCCTATGCTTTTTAATTGATTGCTTTCCTAACTTCTCACTTAGCACCACCACCCGTTCTCAAATGACTATTTGAGCTTCTAACTATCAACAATCATTTAAAGTTTCTCGTACTTTTTGCTCTTAGTCTCACTCTTTCAAAGCCTTCCTTACTACTTTGTACTTGAATTTAACAACTCATGAGCTAAACTATGATGTTATTCAAGTGCCTTCGAGTTAGAATTGGAAACACTTCAATTCCAAATTTTAAGGTGTTGTAAAGCTTCAAGGAAGTTATATCTCAAAAATTGAAAAAACGACTCGATCTTGATCTCGAAGGAGTTCAAGGAGTGGAATTAAGAGAGACTCAAGGATAGGAATAGGTCGTGGTTGAAGCGATCAAACCTATATAAATACGATTCTTATTTCGGTTTACGATTTCTTATCATTGTATTTTTATTGGGGAATTTGCTTAGGTGTACCTCTAAACGGTCATAATTGACTCTTTACACCCGTGTTTTCACTATTTGGTTGGGTACATCTCATTTCACTACAAATTGTTCAGGTGCACATCTACCGTTTGTGGGACCCACTTCGTTAATTTTTCTGTTAGAACATTTACAAAACAGACCCTGTAAAATTGAAATGTCATTAATATTAAATATGAAAACAAAAAACAAAAAACCCAAACCTCTCCCCCCGCCTCTCTCTTTTTCCCTCTTCTTCCTCTCGATTTCTCTCTCCTCTCTCTTCTCATCTCTTCTCTATTAATTCTATCAAGTTCTCTCTCTCTCTCCACTTCTCTCTCTCCTCTGTCTCTCTGCCTCTCTCCCTTCTCCTCTCTCTCTCCACTTCTCCCTTCTCCTCTCTTTCTTCTCATCTCTTCTCTATTCTCTCTCTCCATTTCTCTCCTTACTCGACCCATTCACCATCCCCATTGTCGTCGTCGCTGGCGACGAAACCACCAGACCGCACACTCCACTCCTCCATCCACAACCATCCAAAATTCACATCCACAACCACTCCAACACCACCACCATCACCATTGTTGGTGATTTAGAGGAGACATTGTTGGAATTAAAATGGAATTAGGGAGACAATACGTGGAATTTGGGATAAATCGTATTCACTCTTCAGATCACCTTCATCAAGTGTAGAAAATTAGCAAATATTATCCTCATCACCAACATTTTAAAGTAGAAGAAAGAAGGGTTTGCTCTCTATATGCTTTCTCAAGAGCCTAAGTAACCACTACCCATTAATTCGAAGGAAACCCCGCTAGACATTAACCACTAAGAGAGACCCTTCACTTTAAGACCATCACAACTCTCCCACTTACTTGCATGGATAAATCGTATTCTAGATTGCATGGATAAACACCACTGTTGGAGACAGTAGTGGTTTGCTTGCATGGGGTGAGGAACTCGAGAAAGAGAATAGAAGAGGAGACAATGGTGTTGTTGGTGGTGAAGGTAGTACGTGTTGTTGTTGTTGGTGTCTGCTGGAGTGGCCAGCTTCCTTGACGGCCGGGTGTTCGTCCGGGAGGGGGGGGGGGGATGGGTCGAGCGAGGAAAGAAGTGGAGAGAGATAAGAGAGGGAGAAATCACTGGAGAGACGAAGGGAGATGGTTTAAATTTTTTGTTTTTGTATTTAATATTAATGAGTTTTACATTTTAGAGGGTGTTTTGTAAAATATCTAACAATGTTTTTAGCGGAGCGAGTCCCGCAAACGTTGAAGGTGCACCCAATCAATTTGTAGTGAAATGTAGGTGTATTTAAGCAAATAGTGAAAACGTGAGTGTAAAGAGCCAATTATAACCATTTAGAGGTACACCTAAGCAAATTCCCCATTTTTATTTCCATATTATTAGTATACTTAGATCGTATTATCTATCCATCTCCCTTTTAGATAGGATACAAATCACGTTCATAAATAACTTATTTTTTTATTATTGTTGGAGTAATTTATGGGCTGACTGTTTATCTATGGGTTACCTATTCGGCTAGTTCACATATTCACAAGAATTTTTAGCATAACTATTTGTGATATCTGTTATCAAAAGTGCACTTTTGAGTAGAAATCTGTCGTGCAATTGCAGCTAAGTGATTGAGTTCAGTTGTTTTTTGTAAAAAAAAAATTATTGACCGTAGAGATATGGTAATATTGAGAAGACTGAATTGTATTAGGAAATTTTGATTTTCCTTAAGGTTTGATAATTAATAAGTATATCTTGCTTCTTGCAATATCAAAAACTCACAAGAATTTTCTCCGGTGACAAGTTTAGATCTTTAGCATGTTTGGCATTGGTTGAGGACTTGAGTCCTACTAGAATTCAACACATTTTATCTCCATACATCCTGCCTTTTCACCTTAGTGGCAAATATTTCATACCATGAAAAGACGCCATTCATCTTTTATTTCTGAGGGAGAAAATTGCCGAATCATAAAATTGGCATATTGAGATTTTAGAATAAGATACCCTATTATGGCAACATGATTCAAAAGTATGCGACATTTTTTTTGATATACTCTAGTAGGGAGAGAGCTAGCAGATGATCCCCGTCATCAACTCCTGTCTATGTTTTTCTTTCTCTGGGCAGCGTTGCTCTTTTCTCCAAAGCCTCTCTCTTCAATTTCTGGATTTCTTCCCTTCATGTGCTCCTTCCAGACGTTTTCGATTTGTCAAAGAGTACTAAATACTAATACATGTACTCTTCATTTGATTCCAAATCTAACTCAAATCCCATCACGACTGGACAGGAGTTAAATAGCATGCAGCATTGCAGCCCAATTAATGATTCTAAAATACTTTAAGGGAGCTATTTTGGGGTTATTAGAATCAAAGGAAGGAAAACAAATAAACAATTGAAATTCACAAATGATTTTGAAACCAAGCGCAAGTTAATACTAGACCTGAGCTTTAAAATTTATGCGCAGACATTGAATTGAAAGAAAAAAAAAGCTTTTCCTAAAGAAAGATTAAAAAAACATTAAAATGGACTAGTCGATGGCGATCCTATTGACTATTGTACACGGTCCCACCTTTTACACCACAACTTGTTCCATATTCCGGTTAAGCAAACTCATCTAGTTAAGTGTCTGATCTGAAGTCATGCTTATAAACAAACAACCCAAGTTAACCCAAGTGATCAACGTAATTAGGTCAAATCAAGTGTATTGACTTGAACTGAACCAAATTTACGTTTATTTCCGAAGTCCAACCGGTCACATTTAACTCAAACCTATCTATATGCCAAACCTTGAAAGCGCATCTTTCCTTGCACTTGTGGAGACACTTCGGGTCCCAACAAATTTATTTTATCATTGCAGCAATCATTAGTACAGAAAAAAGAATATACATCGGATATATAACTTATATATGTTGGATATACGACTTTTCTGACCCGACGTCTATCTATACGTCGTATATACCTAGACATCGGTCACTTAAAGGTCGACATCTATTCGTAACAAACAGGCATCAGTTATAGATCCCCACCGACGTCTATACTTAAAAATAGATGTCAGTTATAGCATCCAACCGACGTCTATACTTAAGAATACACGTCGGTGTATATCCCAACCGACGACTATAGCCCTTCAAAAAAGGAATAGACGTCGAGTTAACCCAATAACTAACGTCTATACCCTTACCGGATTAAAAAAATACATTCATCCTGCACCAGAAAAAACATTCATCTTGCACAACACATCCATCCACAAATACACATTCATCCACATATACACATTCATCCAATGAGCATACACAAACACAATCATTCATCCACAAGCATACATACGCAAACACTTGACATTCATTCACAAATATGTTTGATTATATTAAAGAACAAATTGTATGTTGGTAATACAAAGAAACAAGTTAATAAAATTGCATGTTTAATTACAAAGAATGTGTCCATGGTATAAGAACATGTCAGTTCATTAACATATTTCTAACAAAATAACGAGCTCATCGCTCGCGAGTATCATCCAGCTCCTGTTGCGAGTAAGGATCATTATTCTTTTGGAAGACCTATAAAAATACAAATACAAAATATTAATATCTAAATAATGAAACTATAATTATACAATTGAGTAGTGATCTATATTACCTCAGTTAGGACTACGATTTGAGGTGCAATTTCGAGAATTTCCTCTATGTATCTCATAACATAGTAAAGACATTCCGTATTGTCAGTCTGCTTGTGGTACTACAAAAATATAAATTCGCTATATATATGTTTCATTACTTAACATAGTTAACAAAAATGGGATAAAATACTTACTCCCATTCCATGACATGTTACTCTTGCATTTTTTGTTGTTCTTACTCCACCTGACACTCTGTAAACCTTCATTGTTGTGAGTAGCACAAGTTATTAATTACGAAGTCCATAATACTAAAAAAATACAAAAATTACAAATACGATGATTAAAATGAACTTACAGATTTACAAGTTTCTTTATGGATTCCATTGGTTTATTCGACCCCATAGGATCAAACCAATATGCTAAATTAGTTTTGGGGAATAGAACGGAAAACATCCAATGAGCTATGTTTATATATATAATTAGAAGTTAATTACAAAATCAAATTCCAATTACTTTGAATTAACAAATTTACCTCTCATGATAAGGGAGCAGATAATATCTTTTAATTTGCCTTGTTCTTTCATGAGAAGCCCAAACTCACCCGATTTATCGTCATTCCCGTATATATAAGTAGATGGACTGACAAATCCAAACACTTGATCATTAGGAAAGACTGACATTTTGGCATCATAAAGGTGTCTACAAGAGTAAAAATTACATTCGGTTATAATTAGGATAAAATTATTAAATACATTCCATCTTATACACAAGAAAACACTTATTTGACTTGGACGTCAATAATCATGATACACAATAAATCCATTGCCAAGAACTACATAAAATCATCTTTGGTGACGTATAAATCAGAAGGCAACCTTATAACCTTCTCCTCCAAATGCCAGGTAGTTAAGGATTGTGATTCTCTACCTACTATTAATTGATACAACATTTTGCACATATTTGGTAGCAAATTAATATTGATCGAAGGTTGGTTGGTTGACCCTCTGCTCCGGGGGCAAGAAACCTTACCAATAGATATAAAAATGTTAAAAATACAATTATTAACAAAATTGAAAATTAATGGTTTTCAAAATTAAAGTATACCTCGTGTGTGTCATTTAGGTCTACTAAATGACGAGGCCACCTCAGGAACCCACCGATAGCATCGCCGAGGGTAGCAACATCCTCTTCCGGAATTGGAACCAGAACACCAGAGCCTAAGCAACTCCCCACTGCAACCTTCACTTCTTCATCTTCCACCTCTTTGTAGTGATGTTTAGAGATGTTATAAACTTTTCCATGTCCCACCAATTTTCGATCAGGGTCTTCGACAAATAGACAACATCTAAATCCATCCTCAAATTTACCAAACGAGGGACTGCCTAACGATGGTCAATTCTCGAGAATGGGCCGCGAAATCAGATTTTCGGTCGGGGTTGAACACTGGTTGCACCGGAGGAGTGGTCACCGGGGAAGAACCAGTCTTACAGCGGGTAGGAGAAGTAGGCAAATCGTGATCCAATCTCTCCATAATAAGTTGCATTTTATTTCGCAAATCTTAAATTTGTTTCTCCCATTTGGTATGAATTGTAGACGAACTTAATTAGTCTTTCCATAATATTGTCGTATTCTAACCCCTCTCTACCCCTCGTACACGATTGGGATGTTCATCAGTTCCCAAAGCTTTACGTAGAATATCATTCTGGCCATCTGAAACAAATTCATCTTGGGATTCTCTCAATTTCAGAGAAAATTGTAACAAACAATTGAGAAATATAAAATTACTGAATGTGATTTAATACCATACAAGTGATACAACTTACTCTCTTCGAGCCGATCACTTGCGACTTGTCTGTGACGTACTCCACTTTGGAGTTTACCATCACTCTCTTCCAAGAATCACATCGACGGACAGGGGAAGGAGGAGACAAGTTGCTTGCTTTCTCCTCACTCATACCGGAGTCAATTGCCTTTTGTTTTTTCAGGACCATTTTGTAGCCTTCATTTGTGTTTTTAATTTTTGGTACCCCAATCGAGACATATGATGAAGATAGTTGTTAGATGATCTACGTTCTTTGTTTTTTGCTCGGAGGGCCTAAAACCAATTTTATTAGATTATCATTTAAAACAATAACTTATTAGTTTATCATTTTATTAGATTAAACTCAATTACCTTAAATTCTTGGCTTTCTCTTGATTTTCTGAATTGATCTCATGTATTCAGAGTGCTAAAGTTATAGTAATCGCATGAATTTCTGTCTTGATACTCTCCGAATATGTACATCTTGGTTAAATTTTTTTGAAGTCCCTCCAACGGACCGACATGAATGTCATCCATTTTTTCTTCAACTTGTCAGTAGATGGGAACTCAAAAGTTGCCTATAACACGTTAACATTTTAAATTTCTTTATATTAAAAGTTTGACTAAAACTAAAGAATATTATAATAGACTCATTACCTACACGTTATCCCAGATTGTGTCTTTCAGCTTCTCATCAACTTCAGCCCAACTCGACAACCAGATGTCAACTTTGGACTTCGCTAGGATCCCAGATAACTAGTCTAGTTATCAGATATCATGTCTATCGACTCAAGACGGTCATCAAACTGGATTGAAAGTCTACCGTCTCTATTCATTTTCCCCACGAATTTGTTTATGAGTGTAGGACCTCGTGAATTGTAAGTCTTCGAGACCTCAAACTCTGATGGAGTGAGTTTCTTTTTCAGAGCCATGATATGTCATATTGTTTCATAGATGTTATTTCCTCCTTTGGTAAGAAACCTGCTATTAACAATTTTAAGGAAAATAAAGGCTAACAATTGGAAGATTATTACATACTCAAACTCTCAATTGCATGGATTCCTCTGATTTGCTTCCTGAGGATGAGGTATCAATTGCATGGATTTCCTGAAATCCAGATTTGTTTCCGTTTGATTGATAACGCACTTCAGGTTCACTTTTTAAAGGAACATTTTTGGCAAGATGCTCTACCATCTTCCTATCTGGCATTCCAAAGAGAGGTTCCCTTCAGTAGTGAAGAATATATCCTTAGGAGTATCTACCTAAAAAAGTGAAATTGTTAAAAACCGTAAAAATGTACTTGCTAATAACGTGCATGGAAACTACAGTGCATCCATTCAGCGGATTTGTTGGCTTCGGGCTGATCATTTCACCAGAGAGTCCTTAGATAAAATAAGGAGCAATCCCTGTTCCTTTGTAGAATCATCAATTCTATTGACATTACAACTCCAGTTTGTTTGTTGTTACACAAGGAATGACTTTTGTTGGAAAGGAAATGATTTCAGAATGTTGTTAACTCTTTAACACATTACTAATCGCAATAAAGACATGAAAATTGAAAAATCTAACTTCTGAACATAAGATTTGAGTCTTCAAAGTCATCAATTTGCATTCATGTTCTTGATCTATATTGAATTGCATAGATTACAAGAATGAAAACATCAAAAAATAAAAAAAAATCATTAAGAAGAAATCAATTGCATAAGAAGAAATCAACCGAAACCTAAACTGAATAGTGCTAAAGAATTAAGGAATCCAAATAAGAATGCATCTTCCAAAAACTTTAAAACGTGTTCCTCTTCCATACTACACTCTAACTTTCAATGTCTCCTTTCTACAGTGTAACAATTTATATACTGTTGGGAAATTAAAATTTAAAACCGCAAGTACACGGCCACGTTGTAGCGGTGACAAGTACGGGTCGTGTCCACGAGGAGTGAGTGTGGGTCGACGACGACCATACTTGAGTGGGGGAAGAAAAATGAAAGTTTAGTGGATTAGAATTAACTAATCAATGCGATGTTAGGTGCTGAAATTAACCTAATATGACTAGTCTCGTAGGAGGTGGAGAATGCATGAAAAAATGTAAATGTGTGATACATGTGTGTGTGTGTGTAATTAAGCCCTAATGACATGCGTACCATAGAAATCTATAAAGACCAAACCACAAGTGTATTTCTGCATGAATTAAGATTTATCATCATCATTAAAACATACAAAATACTACTTAAGATAAAGCAAAGATAACTACAATATTACATGTCAATCTTATCTCTTTTTCCACTCCAATCTTATTCTTACATTGTCATTCCCCATAAAGTGGGCCACTAGCCAAAGCATGTGCTCCATCCGTTAGGACCATTAACACATCAAAAGCAAGAGTGAGAAACTCATCAAAATGACATGGGAATCATTTGAAGTTTCAAGATTAAAATTAAACACGACACCAATCTCACAACATTCACACTTCACATTATTCTCCACCCCCCAATGGGGATGAATTACTCACTGATCAACATGTTAACAAAGAAAACAACAACATAAAAAGAACACATAACAAGTAAAACGACTAGATTAAAACAAGAAGTAAACAACAACAACTTTGATTAATGAAGAAAAAAGATTACAAGTGCCTTCTCGTCTCCTCCACTACTCTACTAAACAAGAAATAAAACTAACCTAATGAGGAGAGGAAGGAAGAAGAAGAGAAGAGGAGGGATTACAAGTGTATTTATAAAAGATTAGAGGATCTAGATTAATCTAGGCGTAATCGGATGACTATAAATCATATCTGGATGTTCCACAGTACTCTGACCCGACAAGCCGACATGCTGGAGAAATTAGGGGTTAAACAGATCAAAACAATCCACCAATAGAGGATAAATATCTGCCATTAGTGGATCCGATTGCTCTGATCTGTCTAGAATTTCTCCAGTGGGTTAAGTTTGCTTTGTTGCACATGGGGTTGAGCCCTAGTCCATTGTTTGGAGCCGATTTGATCTTAATTATTGAACTACTCCTCAGGTTCATGACATTATGGCCTTTTGTACCACAATATTTTTTTTACACTTAGGTCCCTCCATGTTTTCACTTGGGTCCCTCCTGATTTCCAGTCCAGTCTCTCCTGATTCTGGCTTGATTTATTCATGTTTGCTGAACCCGATTTGGTTGTTGATGTTTAGACCCAGATCTAATTGTGAAAATACTCCTCATGATGGTGTGAGCTTCTTTATTTGTTCATTGGTCCTTTTGGTTTAGATCCGGGTTCTTCTCTCTTGCATCTCAGTCCATAACTCTTGCAATTCAGTCCTTTCTCTTACTTTTAGGTCATTTTTGTGTCTCTTCTTCTCACTTGTCTTATTCCTGAAACTTAAACATAAAACTCGTTACGTAGCATTGCTTAGGTTAAAAATAAAGGATATAATACACAAATATATGCATGATACGATGTCACTCAACCAACTTCCACAGGGACAAATAGATAATAACCACCTTTCCATATCAAGGAACATTTAGATCGTGCACTGGCAACAACCGAATGGATGCACCTCTATCCTGAAGCATACGTACGCCACCTACCTGCCATCAAAAGTGATCACTACCCCATTCTCCTTTCCATCTCCACTAATCTTCCCGCTCAACCACCTTTCCATGTAGAGAAACATTGGTATGCGATCGTGACTACTTCCGTCTCTTTGACGAGCCACTCCACACCACCACCAAGCCTACATACTCACTTTTTGCTCGCAATGCATGCATAAGATCACAATAATGGGCCTCCACAAACCCACTCAACTGGAGGTGGTGCCTATCCAACATTGAAAATGAACTTCTATGTCTTCACGACTTCAACTGCTACAATGACATTGCTGAATTCTCACGCCTTAGTCAAGAATATACACCGTTAACTAGCCAACAAGAGTCTTATTGGAGCCAATGTAGCCGCCAGATATGGGATCAAAACACCACTTATTTACATTGTACGGCTACTATTCGTAAACAATGGAAGTGTGTTGACAAGATCTATACTGCTAATGGCATCACCACTAGTCCACCCACCATCTGACAAACATTCGTCGACTACTTCACCCAACTTTTCATCTCGACCTACCTATTCTCACTTTTGACGTTGACGTTACATCTCGTGTTTGATACCCCAATAACTGTTGGCTTTTAGGCCTTAATGCATGTTAATTTTGATGATTAATCAAACTAATCTTAATCAATCAATCTAGTCAATCAAAGTGGACAAAATGATTACATGTGTTGCATTTATACTTGCAAATACTCTTAATTGGTTGATCAATATTATAACAAAGCATTTGACCAAGACTTGTAATTTTTCATTTATTGAGTTTATAAGATCAAATGTAAACTTGAGCACTAAAATTCTGTCCTAGCCCTGTTCCGACAACCGAATATCTAACGGAGGATCAAAGTCATTTTATCAATAGTAATAAGAATCCTCTCTAGAATTGTCCACTCAAAACACTGATTGACATTCGGTCGATCGAGTCCCCTTGGACCGATTTTGGATTTTACTCCAACGATCACATTTGTATTTTGTCCTAAAGCCTTATTAAAATCCAATGTCTATTTTGTCGTTTGCATTTCTCTACCTCTCTATTTAATTTTAATTGCACATTGAAATCATGATTAGATGATCATTGATCCTAAGAATTGGTATCGGAGCATTAAGTTTCTAATTTCATATACTGAATAATAGAGTAGCATGACATCCACCTTAGCATTATCCACAACTAGGTCACTCTTGTTTAACGACTCAAATTATGATTGAAGAAAATAATGAGAATTTATTTGTAATCTAATGATTGAAATTATTGGATATTTCTCTTAACCTCATACACACCTCCTAATGATGAAGAAATCACTTCCCTAACTATAGTCAAAATTAAGGAAGTGGAGATGAATTTCCGCATCATGAACATATTGTATTGTGACTTAAATGAGGGATAATATAATAGAGTTGGAGGGTGTGATAATGCATATGACATACACTTGAAATGTATTACAATAAGTTTGCTCATACACAAATATGAACATTTTTGTATGCAATCCAGTGAGAGCATAAACGAGTTTCACAAAGATCATTAAGTCTTTCAAAGCTCTTGGCAAAAGCTTTAGAGAAGGAGATATGACTCGAAAGATACTCCGGTCACTCACCAACAAATGGGAAGTGAAAACGAACGCGATCGAGGAAGTGCAAGATATCACCAATTGTCGGTTGAGGAACTTATGGGCAGTTTCATGACACATGAGCTACATATGAAAGACCGCAAGGAGAAAGAAGCCATCACAAAGAAATCTTCGTGCTACACGCCATCACCAACTCCAATAGGGAGATAGTGACATTGAAGAGGAATTAGTCACTCAAAAATTGAAGGAGCTGAAAGGAATGAGTATTCTAAAAGTATTCTTTTATATGTCTTTTATTATTAATTGAATGTATAAATATTTTATTCATTGATTAATGTATTCGTCTTTTAGAAAAGTTGAGGAAGAGACTCTTGGTCCTTAACCATAGAGCTCTAATAGATAATGGTTTACATAAATCAAAAGTAATTCACAATCATGGTGATTAACATGGGACATTAATTACCAAGTTAAGATTGTCGTGTTGGTGAAGAGAAATATTGTAGCTCTACAAATATTTAACAACATGAGTATATGAAATAGAAAATGTTTTTTCATATATTGAGTTGACCTAACAAATGAAACATTATGGAATTGTGTTTGTATCATTAATGTTTTCATTATGTCTTTGAATCCTAAGAAATTAGACCTATGTCTTTTTCACATGAGAAGTATATAATTTGATTATTATCGAAAACTATCAATACGTATAATGATAAAGATATTAATTGGTTGCATTTAACTTTTGCGGGAAAATGTCATATGTCAAAAGATTATCATTACCCCTCTTGACTTGAGTGATGATGTTATTGGGCCCCTTGATAAAGCAAAATTATAATGTGTACAATGTAACTTGTCTATAGTTACATATTTATAATTCGCTTAAGAGATCAAGAAAATGAATATATAATAGAAAGATAACACATTTATACTTTGTACAATATTCCTAATATCATGGGGCATGGGATAGACACAAGTGATATTATTTCATATTACTAAATCGATCTTGTTTTGTTCAAGTGAGCAAAACATCTTTGTTATTTGGGTAACTGATTGATCGTTTTATATTAACCGCAATTGTACGGACGCGTTGAAGCGGTGGCAAATACGGGTCGTCTACTGGGAGGTGTGTCGACAATTGGTTTGTTCGAAGCAGATAACACAAATTACAGCACTAACTACCAGAACAAATTTTGAAGCAGGAAACCCTCACCAGGCCGCCAATTGGCGGTCTCCAACCGCTGATTGGCGGTCCTTTTGGAGCTTCTGGTCCTCAAACTTGTCCAGTAGCCTCCCCTTGATCCGATGGTTCCCTGAAACTAAGAAAAACTGGAAACCAAAAATCAAAAACCCCTCGAATCGTCCAAACCAAGGTCTGGACAGAGCACCTCCCCGGCAACGGCGCCAAAAACTTGATTGATCGTTTTATATTAACTGCAAGTGCACGGCCGCGTTGAAGCGGTGGCAAATATGGGTCGTCCACTGGGAGGTGTGTCGACAATTGGTTTGTTCGAAGGCGAGAGGTAAAAGAAGGAGAGAAAGATGTATTACACTAAACTACACTACAGTGCTAAACTAGTAAACAAACAAGCTAAAATGAACTAAAAAACTAAGCTAATCAACTAATGCAAAAGATAAAATCACAGGAATGAAAACCCCTCAGGGGTGGAGTGTGTGTGTGCACATGAAATAAGTGTGATATGAAATGCATACAAGAAGCTCAAGTAGTTAGTGTTGTTAATGCATAAGAAGTACCTAACTATGGCAAGACCTATCATTACAACACTAACTTATGTGCATAATATGAGCAATGCAAGGTTGTTATTAAGACACTTAGACAAGCATGGAATATACCTAAGCTATGGCAGAAACCATCAAGTAAGGTTCTCAATAATTCAAGCAAGCATACTAATATCAACACAAAACATTCATATTAAGCATTCATACCACCTACATAACATGTACATACATCTACTCCACCCCCAAAGGGGATGAAACTACTCACTACTCATTACACTAACTATATTAACAAAAGAAAGCATAATACTGAAATGAAAGTTAACTAAGAAAGCAAGAAGTATTAAAGAAGCTTAAAAGGAAATGAAAGACTAAACAAACATGCACAAATTAAAAGACCAGATTAAAAGAAACTAGAAGAATTATTTTATTAACAAATGACTCACATTGAAGGTAGCATTCTTCTCCACCTTGAGTTTTTGCTTCAAGGCTCACTCCTTAGTAGAGAGAATGCCACCAAGCAATGGGTGATTACAATGGAATGTGAAGAGTCCTATTTATAAGCATGAAAAAAGCTAATCGGGGACAATACCCCGATGTGGGACTAAACCAATACCAAAAATAGCCTAAACGAACATTAATACAAGTCCAGGAGAAATTTGGGCGGATCCTGAGTAATATTGTAACATCCTCAAAACAGCGGAAAATTTAAAATTTTAAACACTCAATCAACAGAGGATATTACGCAATAAAAGAACACAGGTGCACCGACATATATCATATATATATATATATATATATATATATATATATATATATATATATATATATATATATATATATATATATATGTGAACATCAGAGTATACAAAAGTTGTGATTACATCAAAAGCATATACAAGGAAACAGTAATCACACGACCTCAACTGAGAGAAAGCTGGATCCGGTAGCGGTGCTCGTCTCCTCGGTCACCACCCCCTAATGCCGATCACGGCCTGAAAGTAAACATGCAACAATGCCCGAGTTTCAAGAAGGAAACCCCGTATGCCAAACTCTAAATGTACGAAATAAAAGCATCCTAGCATGCAATTCTACTCAACAAGAAAAGCATCACAACACGCCCTGCACCAGGGCTCTCAACTCCAACACAGGACACACCACCGGTACGGGGCTCCAGGTCTAATCTCAACCAACCGCCGCACCCACATAGTCACGGGGCTCCAGGTCTAATCTCAACCAACCGCCGCGACTCACACACGTCGCCAAGCTGGGCTCCAGGTCTAATTTCAACCAACCACAGCTACCACGACACGACCAAGGGCTCCAGGTCTAATTTCAACCAACCCAAACGTATAAGGGCTCCAGGTCTAATTTCAACCAACCCCTACACGCGGTCCTTGCTCAGGCTCCAGGTCTAATTTCAACCAACCTTAACGCACTACGGAGCTCCAGGTCTAATTTCAACCAACTCCGTACAGACTAGCTGGGCTCCAGGTCTATTTTCAACCAACCGCAGCTCTCACACGGTTACGGGGCTCCAGGTCTATTTTCAACCAACCACCGCAACCCTCGTGCACCTCGCACACTTGCCGGAAGAACATCGGCACCACGACTCGCCCCACACAGGCAACCACGACCACAGCACCTCCATAGTGCAAAACAGGACACAAACGGTCGATCGAACCAAAAGTCCCGGTCGACCGAATCAAGCAAATACAAGGCAATCCACTTCGACCGGTACTCCATCGGTCGACCGATTCCCAACACCACATTCGTTCGGTCAAACCAAAATCAAGGGACGGTCGACCGTTTAGATGGTCAACTCCCGGTCCAACGAACAAAACGACCAATCGGTCGACCGAACAAAGGGGTCCCGGTCGACCGAAAGTCACCAGGGAACAAATCCCACAACACCACAACGAATTCGGTCGAATGCCGAGCACATCTCGGTCGACCGAATCAGTCCAGGGAATAATCCCTCACATGCGCCACGAATCCGGTCGAACACCGAGCTCACCTCGGTCGACCGAATTCCACCAGAGCGTTTCCCACGCTCAGCGCACAAGTCCGGTCGACCGAACCCTCATTCGGTCGAACCGACCACAAGGTCCACTTAAGTCACGGTCGGACGAGATCAAAGGGCGGTCGACCGTTTATATAGTCTACGCCCCCCAACCGACTTAAGACAGTGCACACGGTCGACCGGCAAAGGGGACCCGGTCGACCGAATCTCTCCAGACTTGCCTCCTATGCACAATCGGTCGACCGCCCCACAGGCATCGTTCGACCGATTTGAGGCAGAGCCCGAATTCTCTTCACGAACGGTCGACCGTTTGCACAAACCGGTCGACCGATCAGGCAGTGAAATCTGCTGCAAGTTTACTCGCGACGAGCCGAACGGCCTACCGTCGACTTCCAAATACTCACGGTAATTAAGTGAGCGAGCATGACATACCTAAAGGTCTGAAGAGACCCTTGAAGAACCACGACGACGCCTCCACGAGCACGTCTCCCCAAAATACGATCCGTCGACGAATCTCGCGTCCAAACGACGATCAACTCCTCCTCGACAATCCACACTCACGAATCCACCTCCGGCAACCTCAACCAATCAACCACAACCACCAAAACCCGAGTTAGGTCGAGGGAGAGAAAACCAACACAAAAGGGATGAACACACCCCACGCTACTCACCTCCACCAACTAACCGGAGCCGATCTTCACTTTGCCGGAGAACCTTCTTCCTCGCCGGAGCTTGCTGCTGGAGAGAGAGATCAGCGAGAGAGAGAGAGAGAGACGTGAGGGAGAGAGAGAGAAATCTCCCCTAAATACCTCTTCCACACAAAATCCTCACCATCCATTCCACCTCTCCATCTCAACCACACATCCACCCATCTTCAATCCAAGCCCTCCATCCATCTCCTCTCAATCTCAGCCATCCATCTCTAATCACCACCTAATACATGATTAAGGCACAATTAGTATAGGATTAGGATCAAAATCCCACAAATATGGACCGCCAATTGGCGGTCCAAAAACTTCGGATCGCGTTGGAATTTGTTGTGGGCTTTTCTTTCTGGTATTGTTGGTCTTTGATGCGGTTACTTGACTTGTTGGAGCTCCGACCTGAATCGAATTGGTAAAATACTCCCCATGATGGTGTGAAGTATTCTGTTTTGCTCTTAGGTCCTTCGGTCTTACGATCAGGTCATTCTCCCTTGCATCTTAGTCCCCAGGTCTCACAATTAAGTCATTTTCCCTATTTTTGGGTCCTTTCATGGCTCTTCTGTTCAAACCTCTTTATTCCTGAAAACTAAACATAAAACTCGTCACGTAGCATTGCTTAGGTGTAAGATAATGGATATAAGATACAAATATGAGCATGAAATGATGTCAATCAAATACCCCCACATTTAAGTTTTTGCTAGTCTCGAGCAAAACAAAGAAAGAGAAAAGCAAACGAAAAACAAGAAATCCTAACTCACTTTCGTAGGAATCACGGTTGCACTTAGCACGTGCAACAAGCCGTTAAACCTCCTTGTTGCCAAGGAGGAGGAGTGTTGTCTCCTGAGGGTTTTCAGCGGATAGACCCACAAAATCCGAACAAGATGCATTATTCAATCTAGACACTCGACTCGTTGGACAAATTTTGTCGATCAATAGACGCGGTAATCCTACGGGCCGACTCTATATAGGTAATCAGTCCACACCTAGCCTAATAAACCATTCGTGCAAGTTAAATAAGGAATTAAGTGAAAGACATGGACAACCTCAACATCCTCAAGTGATACAAAGTGTAAGGTCCATTAAGGTTCTTATTTGCATTACCAATTTTTTTCTTTTTGTTTCTTTTCACTTTTTTTCTTTTTTTTCTTTTTATTAGTTGCAGCTTCATTCTCCCAGGGTTAGGTTTCGTGCATCATTGCCCATGAGGACTTACACTATCACGTACACCTTTCCCCAAATCTCCACATAGGGCAATCCCTACCACCCGTGTAACGGGAGTTCGGTCGGTGCATCCCAAGTCAGATGACTCGAAAGCACCAGGCACAAAGTCCCCTCAGACCTACTTTCCCGAGTGATAGGAGCCGTGCGAGAAGAGAGAACACCTACTCACTTATTTCTTATCTACACATAAACCAAAAACCCTACACTTAATGTCTCACAACAAGATTTAAAGGGTGCTTGACTACAACAAACTTCCTTAAGTTAACGGACACGAATTATTGACTCACTAGGTTCAGGGTGGACTTCTTTGAATGTTTGAGCACTGAAACCCTATGATTACTCACCCCTAAGGGAAAATTGGGGTGCATCCTAAAGACTCGATAAATCCTAAAGCCACAGTACTAGATATCCTAATGCATCAAGTTCAAGACAATTTTGGGAGCTTTCTTTTTACATTGCCTCTCAACGGTTTTGCACATGCTAAACACACACAAAACCCACAAAACATTTTCTTTCGCAAACATATGGCAAGCAGATATATCGATATTAAATGCAGCACACTAACATGACCCTAACAATGCAAACAAAAGAAAACAAAATCGAAAGAAAAGACTCGACTATGTACACACGTAAAACACCCCCCCACACTTACTTCATGCATTGTCCTCAATGAATGCGAGCAAGATACTACATGGAGCTATGCATGAAAAAGAATAGATCTCACCAACGTGAAGTACACAAGGAAATTTCGGCTATGTTGATGGACACAACCCAAATTCCCTCAAAACCTGTGAGATGCTAAGGAAGGATACAAATATGTGAAAGCAATTGAGCCCAAATACACAAGGGTTGGGGCTCACAACAAGCGATGCTCACTGAAGGAGTCTTTTATTGTACTTCCTTTTCTTTTTCTTTTTTTATTTTATTTTATGTACAACAAATGGGCTCCCATCTTCATATGTCAAGGGACATCAAATGGGAACCCGCCATCACTCGAGCCAAAAATGCACATGCATGGGCTCGCGACTTACAAATCAGAATTGCTTGACCACCTGATACCCTTATAAGCGTTGTGGTCGTTTGATGCCTCTTGAGAGTGAGAAAGATAGGAGGCATGAATGAGAGGTGAACCTCTATCAGGTTGAAGGGTATCAGGTGGTTGATTCTTAACCCACATGGGGTCCTCAACAGATACAAAATAAAGATCATATGGCCCAGAGGCCATAAAAATGGTATCTTGTGGCTCAAAAGCCACATGATCGAAAGGTTGTGGCTCAAGAGCCACGTGATCAAAAGGATGTGGCTCAATGGCCACAAGATCAGAAGAATGTGGCTCAAGGGCCACAAGATCAAAAGGATGTGGCTCAAGGGCCACAAGATCAAAAGGAGGTGGCACTGATGCCACATGATCAAAACATAAGGCACCTTCTTATGCCAGCCCCGGTGAAACATCTTCACCACCTTCAGGAGCTTCATCAAACAATTCTCTGAAGTACTTGAAGGTGCCCTCAACTTCAATCTCATCCAAACCCTGGATAAGGTTGACCCCAACAGGGTCATTGAAGGCACCTGGCTTCTTGCCGATGGTGAAGATGTTAAAATCAGCGCATTGACTACCATAAGTCAAGCGCCTCAGACCATTGCGACAATTGATCAATGCATTGGAAGTCGCAAGGAATGGTCGCCCCAGAATGACAGGAATTTGTCCAAGTGGGTTTGGCACAGGTTCAGTATCCAAGACAAAGAAGTCGACTGGATAAATGAACTCTCCCACTTTGATCAGCACATCTTCCACCACACCCCTCGGTTTCTTCATAGACCTATCAGCCAATTGAAGAGTGGTCTTTGTTTGTTTGAGGTCTCCAAGACCGAGGTGGACGTAGACAGAATATGTCAGAAGATTAACAGATGCACCAAGGTCCAATAAGGCTCGATGTATGGACACAACACCAATCACACAAGAGATAGTAGGACAACCAGGGTCCTTGTACTTGACTTGCATGGGTTGTGCCAACAAAGAACTCACGTTAGCCGCAAGAAAAGCTTTCTTGGGAACATGAGTTTTTCTCTTCTTGGTGCATAAGTCCTTGAGAACCATGGCATAAGGTGGCATTTGCTGAATCACCTCCAACAGAGGGATGTTCACCTTAACTTGCCTAAACATCTTAAGCATTTTGTCATGCTGATCAAAGGTTTTCTTTTTAAGGCGCTCAGGGAATGGTGCCTTTGGGGCATAAGGATGCGAAGGCACCCCAGAATTAAGGTCCAAAGAAACATGAGTGGGGACCTCAGAATCTGGTTCCTTCGACACAAGAGGAGACAAGGGGACCTCAGGGTTCGACCCCTTTGTTGAAGGAAATGTAGAAAGTACCTCAGGATCTGGATCCTTCCTGGAAGTATTTGTGGAGGGAGCCTCAGGATCCGGCTCCCTCAAAGATGGTGATGACAAAGAAGACACCCCAATGTGGTTATCCACCTCCTTACCAGACCTCAAAGTATGAATCACATTAATATGATGGGTCGGTTCAGAGGTAGCATGAGGTAAATGTGTCCTTCCTTGAGAATGGGTACCCCGAGGATTCACCTCAGGTTGACTCGGGAACCGACCCTTCTCGCGTTCATGGAGTTGATGAGCCAACTGGCTAACCTGCATTTCCAAAGCCTTGACTGTACTTTGCAATGCTTGAAAGGTCGGATCACAAGAAGGGTCCTTAGGGTCAACCCGCTGGGGTGGTGGAGTCTGGTTGGAATAACCCGACGATGAGACATGAGCAGGTTGGTAATTTTGGTGCTGAGACCTTTGATGAGGGGTTGGTAGGTCGCCGATGGGCGTGGAGGTTGATAAGGTGGAGGTTGAGCGTGCGAGCTCTGACCGTGACCCCTACTAGGCCCCCAAGAGAAGTTAGGATGGTTACGCCATCCCGGGTTGTAGGAGTGACTGTACGGGTCGTTACGGGGCCTCTGTTGATACATTGCATTTGCATGCTCAATATCCCTTGGAGCGTAAGCGCATTCCAAGTCATCATGGCCCGTAAGTCCACACCTACCACACTCGGGAGTAGCGACCTGAGCTACAGGAGCTCGGTCCAACTCTAAACTCTCAATCCTACGCATGAGAACATCCATTTTCGCCTCAAACACGATCGATGAGTCAACTTGATAAGATCCCGCTCGACCAGAAGACCTGGCGGCTGGTGGCTCTCTCATGGTATCCCACTCGAAGGTACGTTCAGCCATGGACTCAAAAGTATCCCATGCCTCCTCGATGGGTTTCATTTGGAAGTCACCCTGACACATCGACACCAACAATGTGCGGGTGTTGTAGTTGATGCCCTCATAAACAATTTGGCAAAACTGCCATAACTCAAATCCATGATGAGGGCACTGTTGGAGAAGGTCCTTGAACCTCTCAAAGAGACCATGAAACGATTCGGTCTTGGTCTGATACATTTGATGTATCTGGTGCCGTATCTATTGAGTTTTCCTTTGAGGGAAAAATCTCTTCAGAAAGACGGTCACAAAGTCATTCCATGACCGAATCGAGCTCGCCGGGAGGCTATACATCCATTTCTTCGCATTATCCTTCAATGCGAAAGAAATCATCCTCAACCGGACCGAATCCTCGTCAAGCTGTTGAAGCTTGAATATGGAGCATACTTCCTCAAATTCGCGTATAAAGATATACGGATCCTCCTTATTGGCAGTAAAGGTTGGAAGCATGCTCACATATTGAGGTTTCAGCTCATAGTTGTTCCCGCGAGCAGGGGGAACAACTATGCAAGAAGGCTGCACGGCCCGAACAGGATGGGTCCGCTCCCACAAAGTCATCGGTCTATCATGTTGAGCTAAAGGTGGTGGTGCACCAAGAACTCGATCCTGACCGAATCTCCCTTCCTCTCGAGTCAGAGGAGGAGGAGAAGCGGACCGAGGTATTCCATGTATGGAACCCGGTCTCCCCCGTCACCTCGAGACAACTCGGCTTCATGCTCCAAAGGAGCACGAGGCGGAGATGGTTGATCACCAAGACCGTCCATCTCAGAAGAATGCACTCTCTCGAGTCGAGCGCTCTCACCAGAACGAGCCCAACCTCACATAAAATGCTCGACTCGACTCTAAACAACACACAACTGAAGGTGTACTAGAGGAGGAGACTATACGTATAGAATAGATGAGGAGAGGACTCAGGTGAGGAGGGAAGAATCCCTAGAGCTAGCGTGGGTAGAGGGATCCGGAAGAAGCCTAACTAGCAAGCACGACTCAAACAATGTAAGGCAATGGGTCCTTAGGCTAGACGACGCCTAACTTCGAGGTCACTAGCCTCGACACGTCTCACCTCCCTACAACGAGGACCACAATGCCCAGCAAGTGATACCAGATCCGGAGATCCAGTACCTCCTACTATCGACAAGGTAGGCAACGCCGATCAGGTCATGACGGTCTCAACTAGATTACTCTCCTAGTGCGCCCGCAATCCTAGGACCAATGTCTACTTGCTTTTAGATACGGCTTTATTAAGAGTGGTTTTTGGGGCCAAGGAAAGGGTGATGAAATCCCCCACCTTATATTTTATGGGACAACCCCTCCTTAGTAGCGATTTAATCCTAGATCTAGCAATCAATCGCTCCAATCAAACGCTCTCTCACTCTTGTCCCGATGCACCTTACTAACTAATGCATGATCGAAACATGCATGAATGAGAGATTTGGGTGTACGTACCTCACGCCAGCAATCAACAACAAAATATAAAGAAAAGAAAAGACAAATGCATGCAAGGTCTACACATGATGCATGACCTAGATGGCAAGGAGTCTAATCTTTTGCTTTGAGTTTTATGGTCCAAGTTGATTAATGGGGGAGTGATTAATGATCTGGGAGCAAAAGACAAGTCACATCATGCAAAATATGGCTCCCAGATTACACAAATTACAGCACTAACTACCAGAACAAATTTTGAAGCAGGAAACCCTCACCAGGCCGCCAATTGGCGGTCTCCAACCGCTGATTGGCGGTCCTTTTGGAGCTTCTGGTCCTCAAACTTGTCCAGTAGCCTCCCCTTGATCCGATGGTTCCCTGAAACTAAGAAAAACTGGAAACCAAAAATCAAAAACCCATCGAATCGTCCAAACCAAGGTCTGGACAGAGCACCTCCCCGGCAACGGCGCCAAATAACTTGATTGATCGTTTTATATTAACCGCAAGTGCACGGCCGCGTTGAAGCGGTGGCAAATATGGGTCGTCCACTGGGAGGTGTGTCGACAATTGGTTTGTTCGAAGGCGAGAGGTAAAAGGAGAGAAAGATGTATTACACTAAACTACACTACAATGCTAAACTAGTAAACAAACAAGCTAAAATGAACTAAGCAACTAAGCTAATCAACTAATGCAAAAGATAAAATCACAGGAATGAAAACCCCTCAGGGGTGGTGTGTGTGTGTGTGCACATGAAATAAATGTGATATGAAATGCATACAAGAAGCTCAAGTAGTTGGTGTTGTTAATGCATAAGAAGTACATAACTATGGCAAGACCTATCATTACAACACTAACTTATGCGCATAATATGAGCAATGCAAGGTTGTTATTAAGACACTTAGACAAGCATGGAATGTACCTAAGCTATGGCAGAAACTATCAAGTAAGGTTCTCAATAATTCAAGCAAGCATACTAATATCAACACAAAATATTCATATTAAGCATTCATACCACCTACATAACATGTACATACATCTACTCCACCCCCAAAGGGGATGGAACTACTCACTACTCATTACACTAACTATATTAACAAAAGAAAGCATAATACTGAAATGAAAGTTAACTAAGAAAGCAAGAAGTATTAAAGAAGCTTAAAAGGAAATGAAAGACTAAACAAACATGCACAAATTAAAAGACCAGATTAAAAGAAACTAGAAGAATTATTTTATTAAAAAATGACTCACATTGAAGGTAGCATTCTTCTCCACCTTGAGTTTTTGCTTCAAGGCTCACTCCTTAGTAGAGAGAATGCCACCAAGCAATGGGTGATTACAATGGAAGGTGAAGAGTTCTATTTATAAGCATGGAAAAAGCTAATCGGGGACAATCCCCCGATGTGGGACTAAACCAATACCAAAATAGCCTAAACGAACATTAATACAAGTCCAGGAGAAATTTGGGCGGATCCTGAGTAATATGGACCGCCAATTAGCGGTCCAAAAACTTCGGATCGCGTTGGAATTTGTTGTGGGCTTTTCTTTCTGGTATTGTTGGTCTTTGATGCGGTTACTTGACTTGTTAGAGCTCCGACCCGAATCGAATTGGTAAAATACTCCCCATGATGGTGTGGAGTATTCTGTTTTGCTCTTAGGTCCTTCGGTCTTACGATCAGGTCATTCTCCCTTGCATCTTAGTCCACAAGTCTCACAATTAAGTCCTTTTCCTTGCTTTTGGGTCCTTTCATGGCTCTTCTCTTCAAACCTCTTTATTCCTGAAAACTAAACAGAATACTCGTCACGTAGCATTACTTAGGCGTAAGATAATGGATATAAGATACAAATATGAGCAAGAAATGATGTCAATCAGTAACTATAATGTGTAGCTAGATACCACTTATAGTTTATGATATAAAGTGTTTTATATAATTGCCAACATAACTTTGATCTTCCTATAGGTCACACCACAAAAAACTGGGAAACAAGAAATATATAATTTTGTGTTTTATGTGATGTATTAAATTTCATATGATATGGAATAGAATGCATATGGTAAATTAACAAAATTAATATGTCGTGATAACGACATGGTTAGAATAACAAATAAATTTGTATGAGATGTATATATTATGAGGTATAATGTTTTGACATTATATATGATAATATAATGTGATCCTCAACATTAAAACTACAAATTTGTTAAAACCCCAAAGCTCAAATTTTGTTGGATATTGATCCAAAATTTGTGAAGGCAGAAATAGAGCAAAACGATTGACCCTTCCATGATTCGGTCGACCGAATTTGTAGGAACAGTCAGCGGGGTGGAAACCGGATGAACTCACTGCTTTACCAAAAATATCAAGAACTTTCTTGGTAAGGAAACGGTCGACCGACGTGAAACTTAGTTTGACAGAAATTATCAAGGTCTTTTCCTGGTGGCGAATTGGTCAATCGTTTGGCTTACGGTCCAACCGAAATTATCAAGGACTTTTGGAGTAACTGATCGGTCGACCGAATAGGAGTTTCGGTCAACCCTTTGCTCACGGTTTTGCCTGCATTAATAAGAGAATTTTTTCTGATCATTGTATGGATTTGATCCAGCTTGGTCAAGGGAGGTTATGAGATGATGATGTATCAAAATATGATTGGTTTAGATGAGGGATAGTCAAGGGATCATGTGTAAGTGGTTTGCACATGATGTGGGTTTGAGGATGCCCTATAAATAACTCCCTCCTTCATTCCTTTGTTTGCATGAATTCAAAAATTCTCTCCTCCATATTTTTCTCCATCTCACCCATCCAAAAATTCTCTAGTTTAATAGAAGTGCTGGCGATTAAATTCTTTGGAGCATTAAATGAGTTATTAGCTAGATTCTAACCATGCATTAGAGATTGATTGGTTAGCTTCTATCTCTCTAATCTTCTTTAGAGTTTGGTGAACACATGGAGGAAATTCCGAGGTGATTCGTGTGCAACCCGACTTCCAACGATTCAAAAGAGTTTGACAACTCTTTTTGGTATGATCAACTTGTGTATTTCAATAACAATTAGTATATAATGTATATTGAAATACAATTAGGAAGTTTTGTACATAAAATTATTGAAAAATATGAAAATGATCTTGCTTCCGTGTATAAAATTTTAAAATTATACACATAAGCATGAGACGAAATCCAACAGGAGCTTCTTATGAAAGGAAAATAAAGGAGAAAAGAAAAGGGGAAAGAAAGTGAAAGCAAAGAGCAAAGATAAGAACAAGGAAGATCTTAAAGCTACTTGCGATGAGTCCATATCTTCTTCATCTAATGAATTCAAAATTGCCCAATAAACTTTATGGCAATAGAAGATGAAGAAAGTGAGGTATCTTCAAGCTCAAACCATGATTATATTTCTTATGGTGAACTTCAAAATGCATTCTATGATGTACATGGAAATTTTGAACAAACTTGCCAAATGAACAAACTAGTTAAGAAAAAAAATCAATGAGCTACAATGCCAAACTGAATCTATCATGAATGAGAACAATGAGTTGATCACTAGTCATGATAAAAATTCATTACAAAACTCTCGTTTGATTAATGAAATTGCAACTCTAAATGCAAAACTCTCATGTAGTGATAACAAGATCTCATTCCTGAAAATTCTCAATTACAAAAAGACCATGAAAGATTCACTAAAGGAAAGAAAATGCTTGATATGCTTATTGATAGTCAAATATATCTTTAGATAAGCATAACTTAGGCTACAATGTTAATATATGCTATTCATACTACTTCAAATGGAAAGCATTCCTTCTTAAATAAAAGTTTCTCAAGTGTTTATACACCCATGATCAAAATAGTTTGGGTACCAAAAAATAATGTTAAATGACCCAAGGTTGTTTGGGTACCAAAATCTTCACTTGTAGGTACATACTTAGAAAGAGGAGGATCGATAGTGATCAACCAAAGCAAAAAAAGATCGATCCTAAGCCTCAAACAAAAAAAATGGATCGAATTCATAAAGTCGTTTCGCTATTGAAAGGAGATTGGAATCAAGGCAAAATCGAGGACCAATAGTTGGACAACATTTTTCAATCCTTTTTGACTTATTGAATTGGTTTTAATCTAGGATATTGAATGCTTAACGATATTGTATCATACATCAATTCTTTTAGGCCCTAACAATAGGGGAGCATATAATGTTTTTGAAAAGAATGTGTTCTAAAAGTTTTACTTTTATATGTCAATTGTTATGAATTGGATGTGCAAACATTTTGTTCCTGGATTATGGTATTCGTCTTTTGGAAGTGTTAAGGAAGATGCACTTGGTCCTTAAGTTGGCAACTCAAGCTCAATATCGTGTTGAAGTTTGAGAAACTATCTCATATTTTGGATGGAGAATTCCAAAATTAAATGAGAAGGCAACCGATAGCGAGAAAGAGGCAAAATCCAACTGGGAAGACCTGTAGGATCTACTAGGCCCTAATCTTAGTCTAAAGGGGGGTGAATAGACTAATTAAGATAGTTTAACAAACTACGCCAAATTAAAAGCTAAGACAATTAATATGAATGAGAAAACTACAAACGACAACACTGGATGTATAGAGGTTTGGATCCAACCACCGGATCCTAGTCCTCTCTTACGAATTGCTCGTACTCGAGCAACTTCGCGTCCTCCACTAATCCAATCTCCGTTGCGGGCCGAGATCACGCCCTTACACCACAAGCTTTGCGAACACCCTCACCTAGCTTGAAGCACCTTCTCACAATTCGAGAAGAGCTTCACTCCGGAAGCTTAGTACAACTCTTGAAGACTTTACTTCATCAACTAATCTTGAGCACTTGAAATGGATGATGCCATCAAGGATGGTGATTTCAAGTGAGAAGATGTGAGCACAAGTGTTTAGAGAAAATATGAGAGTAGTAGTGAGATTTGAGCTTAGAGAAAGATTGGTCACCTTAGATGAGTGTTCTCAACTCTATTTATAAGCTCTTAACTAGTTCTAGCCGTTAGGATTGAAATGGTAAAAAGTTGTGCAAGAAAACAGAAGTCAGGAAGTGACAGGACACATTTCAGGACCCGAACGGTCGACCAGATTGGGTTAATCGGTCGACCGGAATGCAAAAGTAAATGGTTCGATCGAGCGGAGATGCAAACGGTCGGTCCAACTGGGCTAGAACTTAAGTGATCGGTCGAACGAACTGGATGACCAGTTCGACCGAAAATGACCAGTAACACTGGATCAGGAAAAAATACAAGTATCGGTCGACCGTAAAGAGAGTTTTGATCGACCGTTTGACGTGTTGGATTTCAGATAGGATAAAGATAAAGGCAATCAGACGAACAGAATGAATTGAGCGTTCGACCGAAAACTTCCAATAAAATTGGGTTTGGGAAGTTTTCGAGATTCGGTCGACCGTTAAGTAAAGTTTGGTCGAACGGAAGACCAAATCCAAAGGAGGGGTTAGGTGAGAAATGTGTATACGACCATTGGAGTATACGACAAGTATAACGGTCATATTTAATAGGAATACAGAAATGCAATCGGTCGAACAATAGCTAGGTTTTGGTCGACCGAAAGTCTCATTAACCAGGACACGTGTCGACAACTGATAGGTTGGAGGATTTGTATCGGATGAACTAATTCCTATCACTTGACAAGGTGAGACGGTCGAACATAATAGGTATGCCGGTTGACCATTTTCAGACAGGCAAACATATGAATGTAACAGTTGAACGGGATGAGGAATTTGGTCTACCGTTTGGACATAACAAGGCATTCTGGGATAGTCTGAAGAAAATCGGTCGAACCAAATGGTTCTGCTGGTCGACCGGTTAAGTACTGAAATCTTGTTCTAGGTTTCTAATGAGTTTTGATGATTTCTTATTGAAGTCTAAGGATAATATGAATGTTATGTGAGACTCCTATAAGTTTTCTAAGTGTCATGCAATGCAATGAATCAAAGATTTCAAGTGTCAAGTTACATTTGTAACCTAAATACATGGAATATAAACCTAACTACGCTTCAATCTTCATTTCTCAATTCAACTCAAACTTGGTCCTGAAACGTTAGATAATACAAGTATATGCAAGCAATGATCTTTAATTGATACATGTGTTTATTGATGTGTTGATTAATCATCAAAACGGATTAACGATTATTAGCCAAATGCCATCAATCTCCCTTTTTTTGATGATAACAACTTATCAATCTAAATACATGTTTGATTTTAAATTTTATCATTAATAACCAATATCTAAAGCTCCCCCTATCTTATAGCTACCCCTATCTATAAGCATGTATTTATTTCTCCCCTTATGGCATAATCAAAAAGACTCATGAAACAATATGATATTCAATTTGAGTTTTAAAATGAGTTAGAATAACGGAAGCGAAAAGATTTAGCTAAAAAGAGACAATAATAGACCATGCATTCAAAATAGAGTTCAAAACAAACAACCAAATGTTAATTTTGAAAGAAAATACCGCAATAAGGTCAAGGCAAAATACAACATTAAGCAAATACATCACGAACTAAAGTTCAAAGCAACTGAAAAACAAACACACACGCCACAAAACAACACCAAATCACCCAAACCTCTGATCACGAAACAGCGAGGACAGAGAATCAAGAGAGGCTTCAATGCGACTAAGCTGAGCAGAGGTGGCATCATGATGAGCAAGAGAAGAAGCCTCAAGCGCATCAAAATGAGCAGTAGAAGAAACCTCAAGCACATCAAAACGAGCAGATGTGGAGGCTTCAACAACATCAACTTATTCAGACAAGTGCTAAAAGCGATGAAGATCAATCGAAGTGGAAGCTGACCACTGTCCTTGAGACTATGCTTCGGAGTCTCCCTCACCCCCACCAAGAGCTAGAGTCACGAGGGACTTGACGAGGCATCCTCCTCGGATCTTCAGACGCCTCTTCTTCTTCTTCTTCTTCTGAATTTTCAGCGGATTCCTCGGCAGAGGAATGTGGTGGCGAAGGAAGAGGAATGGATTTCATTTTGGAAAGGGTGGTCTTACATATAGGAAATTTGTAGACCAAAGAGGGAAACGGCTCGACATCGATCTTCCAATGTTCAAACACAACAGAAAGCCACATAAGATATGGAAGATATGAACCACTACGATGAGTCATGTGCATGAACATAAAAGATGACCAATCAGCCAAAATTTCTTGAAGATGCAGTAGAAGCACATGAGCTCCATATTGGATATTTCGTTGTGATGACCGAATTTAGGAAGAAGGTTATAAGAAACGATCTGGGCAAGGATTCGCGGAATGGGATGCAAAAGGGAGGCATTATGCTTAAAACGACCGTTCACTAGAGGTGGTGGAGTGACATATAGGTCATTGACGATATTTTTCAATTTCGGTACTGGGAAGAGCACCTTGAGGATAATCAAGATAAATATGAGTGACCCTCTAATCGAGATGTAGAATTTCTGCCAATAATTCGGGGGAAACACTATATTCTTTGTCATTGATCATAGTGGTTAAAATGGGTAGATTGGGGACCTTTCGGAGATTACAATAAAATTGTTGCACAAGGAAAGGATAATAGGGTTTTGATGCAAGTTTAGTGAGAGAATAAGTAAGCCTATTTGCATCTAACAAGGGTTTTAACGAGAAAGTGGCGAAATCGGCTACCTCAACCTTGCGACAAGGGATGAAGTTGGCAACCGAGAAGACTTCGTCCCACGACTTTTGAGCGACATCGTCAATCGGGAAGAAATGATGCAAACGTTGTACCGGAGAAGCCGGAGCACAAGAGGATGAGGGTTGAGAGTCTTGTTTCTTCTTTGTGCGACACTCAATAACCCCCTTCGGAGTGCCTCGTTTCTTGGAGATGGACATCTTCCTACGGTTCATTGTAGATGAGGAGGGTGGAGAAGGATGTAGGAAGACAAAGGGAGTCGAAAAATGGACGAAAAATTTGTATTGGATTGCTGGAATGGCCGTACGGTCGACCGTAGGAGGAGGGGCAGCACTAGGATTTGAAGAGAGGAGATGTAAAAGTGAAGACGAAGGCCTTGTAATTGCCCTAAAAAGGTGCTGAAACGATAGAAACGGTCGACCGTTCGGATGCACCGGTCGACCGGTGGGTTAAAAAAATATTCAAACCTCACGACCACACAACCTCTAGTAAAAAATGGTCGGATGAGGAGACATGGATGGTCGACCAAACGATTGAATGAGAGGAAGTTTGACATTTACTAGTCATTTTCGGTCGGACGAAAATAGAGATCCGGTCGACCAAGAGAAGAGTGTGATGAAACTAGGCACGCACTTTCACTTTTCGGTCGGACGAAAATAGAGATCCGGTCAACCGAGAGAAGAGTGTGAAGCAATTGGGCACCTACTGTCGCTTTTCGGTTGGACGAAACGAGACACCCGGTCGACCGAGAGAAGAGTGTGAACGAGGAAAGTTGCCGGCTGATTTTCGATTGGACAAAAAAAACACACGCGTGGTCGACCGAAAAACCACCACGGTCGACCGAAACTCAAAAATTGTTCGACCGGACACTTTAGTGAACTTAAGTCAGATCAACCAGAATAGAATCGGTCGAACAGAGCACAACAAGCGATCGACCGAAATACACCAGAGAAGACAAAATCAACACACAAAACGAACCGGTCGAACGAAAAAAATATTTCAATCGACCGATAAAGACAAAAGTTTTAAAAACTGACTTGCAGCACAGTAATCCGGTCGAACAAAAAGTGGTTTCGGGTCGACCGAATAAAGTCTGAAAGTAACAATCATTTGAAAAACACAGCCAAAATCCGCAAAACTTGAAATATAACCTCAATCATGTAACAAATTTCGAAAGTATGACATGATATATCCAAGTTATACGTCATTTAAATTGCACATGCCTAGATTTAGTCTTATATGATAGAATTGATCAACATTTAAAGGTTTTGTAAAGATGTTCGCAAGTTGATCATTGGTGGGAACAAATACAAGCTTAATGTCTTCTTTTGTTGCATGATCTGTAAGAAAATGATGTCTTACCTCAACGTGTTTAGTTCGAGAATGCAATATGAGATTTTTCGAAAGATTAATTGCACTTGTATTATCACAAAGTATGGGAGTAGTTTGAAACTCAAGTTTCAAGTCGTTGAGGGTTTGCCTCATCCACAAGACTTGTGCACAAGCACAATGGCGGCAATATATTCGGCCTTGGTTTTTGACAATGCTACAATATTTTGTTTCTTACTAAACCAAGAGACAAGCGATTTCCCCAAAAATTGGCAAGTGCCACTAGTGCTTTTACGATCTAAAATGCAACCGGCATAGTCGGCGTCGCTATAAGCAACAAGATCAAAAGCCCTAGTCTTGAGGTAAAACTAAACCAAAATCTTGAGATCCTTTGAGATAGTGAAAAATACGTTTTAAAGCATTGAAATGAGATTCGTTTGGACAAGCTTGAAAACGAGCACATAAACACACGGAAAACATAATATCCGGACAACTAACGGTAAGATAAAGCAAGGATCCTATCATACTTCGATATTTCTTGATATCCACATCCTTGCCATTTTCATCTTTGTCCAACTTGGTGCTAGTGCTCATAGGAGTGTTGTGTGGCTTGCTATCTTCAAGATCAAAGCATTTTCGAAGTTCTTTTGTGTACTTTGCTTGGTGTATGAAGTTCTCATCTTGAGTTTGCTTAATTTGGAGTCCAAGAAAGAAATTGAGTTCACCAATTAAGCTCATCTCGAACTCCCATTGCATAGACTTAGAGAATTCTTTGCAAAGACGCGGGTTACTTGCACCAAATATTATATCATCAACATAAATTTGTACCACTAGAAAATCATGATCATAAGTTTTAACAAAAAGAGTGGTATCCACTTTACCCACAGAAAAACCTTTGTCGATTAAGAAGTTCTTCAACTGCTCATACCAAGCTCTGCGAGCTTGTTTGAGGCCCTAAAGAGCCTTCTTAAGTTTAAACACATGGTTTGGGTAAGTTTCATTTACAAATCCAGGGGGTGTGCAACATAAACTTCTTCATTTATAAAGCCATTTAGGAAAGCACTTTTAACATCCATTTGAAATAATTTTATGTCCATAAAAGATGCATATGCTAATAACATGCGAATGACTTCCATTGGAGCGACGGGAGCATAAGTTTCATCAAAGTCTATACTCTCCTCTTGGCGATAGCCTTGAGCAACGAGTCTAGCTTTGTTCCTAACTACATTCCCATTTTTGTCAAGTTTATTTCGAAAGATCCATTTGGTTTCAATAACCGTTGGTTGGAAGGTTTTTCAACAAGTTCCCATACATCATTTTGAACAAATTGATTTAGCTTTTCATGTATAGCCATTAGCCAAAATTCATCATTACATGCTTATTGTTCTTTCTTGGGTTCTAATGTAGAGATAAATGCATGTCACAAACTACATGAGCTTTAGAACGTGTTGTCACACCTTGAGAGACATCTCCTATCACAAAGTCCTTTGGATGATCCTTTCTATAGGTCCAATCCTTAGGAAGATCCTCTATGTCCTCTTGTGGAGAACTTGGAGGCTCTTGATGAGACTCAAGAGGAACATCTTGTGATGATACATGTCTAATGATATCCATGCAATCATCATCAAGAGAGGAGTTATCTACACAAGCTAACTCGTCAAAGTTGACGTGTAGAGATTCCTCAACACAACTTGTTCGTTTATTGTAGATTCTATATGCGTTACTCCTATCGGAATACCCTAAAAAGATGGACTCATCAGATTTGCATTAAATTTATTCAAGTTGTCTTTAGGATTGAGGATAAAACATTTTGAGCCAAAGGCTTTAAAGTACGAAATTTAGGAGTCCAGTCATGCCAAAGTTCAAAAGGAGTTTTCTTTAAAATAGGTCTAATGAGAAAAAGATTCAAAACATAGCAAGATGTATTAACGACTTCACATCAAAAATATTTTGGAAGCCCTTTTTCCACAAGCATGGTTCTTTCCATTTCTTGAAGAGTTCTATTTTTCCCCTCAACTACCCCATTTTGTTGAGGAGTGCGAGGAAATGAGAAGTTATGCTCAATTCCATGTTTTTCACTAAACTTTTGAAATGATTCATTTTCAAATTCTCCTCCATGATCACTACGAATAGTGATTATGTTAGAATCTTTTTCCCTTTGAACACATTTGCAAAAAAACTTTTAAATCTTTCAAAAACATCATATTTCTTGCTAAAAACAAAACCCAAGTGAATCTCGAAAAATTATCAACTATCACAAATGCATATCTTTTCCCACCTAGACACACGATCCTTGAGGGTCCAAAAAGATCTGTGTAAAAGCTTAAAGGGTTTTGAAGTTGACACCACATTTAGAGATCTGAAGGAAGATTTAAATTGTTTTCCAAATTGGCATGCATCACAAAGTTTGTCGTTTTTGAAATCAATTTTTGGTATTCCTCTAACCAATTCAAGTTTGGATAATTTGTGCAATTGTGACATACTAATATGTCCCAACCGGTTATGCCATATCCAAGTTTTGTCTTGCGAGGCAACTAAGCAAGTTTCAACATTTAAATTTTTAAGGTTATCAACATGCATAATATAGATGTTATTTGACCTATAATCCTTAAAAACAATTTTCATGTCATGTTTAGAAATGATATGGCAGGTATGTTTATCAAACACAACTAGAAAATTCTTATCAGTTAATTCACTAACACTTAGCAAACTATGCTTCAACCCATCTACTAATAAAACATTTTCAATATTTGGAGTAGTAGAATTGCCAACATTACCAATAACGATAATGTGTCCTTTAGCATTATCTTCAAATGTGACAGTTCCTCCCTTCTTAGGCTTTAAGCTTGATAGAACTTGGGAGTCTCCCGTCATGTGCCTTGAGCACCCGTTATCGAGAATCCACTTCCCTTTTCTCCTTGCTTTTATCTACAAACAAAGAGACAAGTGAAGACTTTGGTACCCAAATTTATTTGGGTCACTGAGGGTTAGCTTTTGGTACCCAAACTTGAGTAGTCTTAGGTACCCAAACATTTGAATAATTTGTTTTCTTAACAAGCGAATTGTTCAGTTTAACAAAATAGAATGTGGGTTTCTTTTGTTTGCCTCCCTTATAGCCTAGACCATGTTTAGTTAGAGATTGAGTTTGTGTTCCAAGAAGCATGTCAATCATTTTTCTACCTAGAGTGAATTTCTCTAAATCTTTTGTGAGTTGCTTATTCTTGGCAATGAGATCTTCATTTGTTTGACTCTCTTTTGTAGATTTCCGAATTTTTATCTCATCATTTAGAGTCTCAATTTCTTTGGCTAGCATATCAGATTTGATAGATTGATTTAAATTCACTTTTCTTGGTAATTTGTTTTTATGACAAATCATTTCATATCACTCGGCAAGTTCATGAAAGACATCTAATAGATCATCATAGGGAGGTGTTTCGTTTAGAGATACCTCATCGTCGTCAATCTCCACCACGTGAGGTTGATCACTCGTCTTTGGTGATGGAGGTGGGTTTGAGTCGGAATCAACATTTGAAGCCATGAAACACATGTGTGCTTCTTCTTCTTGGGAGTATTCGGAGTCGGAGTCCTTTAATGAGCTGGAGTCATCCCAAGTAGCCTTGAGAGCCTTTTTCCCATCTTTCTCGCGACGATCCCTTCTCTTGTAATCATCACTTCTTCTAGTCCTCTCTTCTTTTTCTTTTCGGGATGACCTTTCATATCTCTCTCTTCTTGGTCTCTCATCCATTTCTCTTCTAGGAGGATATTTCTTTTCTTCTCTTCGTTCACGATCCCTCGGCCTAAGCAATGGGTAATCTTTCTTCATGTGGCCGGTTTTGTCCGAGAAGATTCTCCTCTTCCTTTTGCAAATTTTCTTTTGGAGAGGAACTTCTTGAAATTGTGGGTTAGGAAAGAAACATCTTCATTGGTGTCCTCATCTTCGATTGCGTCCGAATCTGAGGTTGCTTTTAAAGCAATTTGCTTCTCTTTCCGTCCCGTTCCTTCTCCTTCTCTCTTCTTTCTTCCATTTGAATATCATACGCCATGAGGCTTCCAATGAGATCCTCCATCTTCAACTTTGAGAGATATTTGGCTTCTTCAATTTCCGTAGTCTTTTTCTTCCAATCCAAGGTCAAGGACCTAAGAAACTTTCGTACCTTATCACTTTCAACCAAAACCTTACCAAGGTTTTTCGAAGTGTTAGTAATAAGAGTAAAGCGAGTATGCATCTCGCTAATGGATTCAATTGGTTTCATAGCAAACATTTCATACTTTTGCATAAATGAATCTATCCTAGTTTCCTTAACCAATGATCGACCTTCAAAGTGACTTTCTAACATATGCCAAGCTTCAAATGCGGAATCACATGCATTAATTATACTATATTGTTCTTTGGTCAAACCACACATAAGTATGTTCATGATTATAGCATTCATTTGAATCATGACTAATTCGTCATCATCCATGCATTCTAATGGTTTGTTTTGTATATATGGTATTTGAAAGAACACCCATAGTTTAACATCATAAGATTGTATGAACGTGGTCATACGTTTCTTCCAATAGGCATAGTTGGTTCCATCAAACAACGGATGTCTTCCAGTGTGAAATCCCTCTCGTTGTTGGTTCATTTCTACAAATGTGAATTTGTCTAAATGCAATTAACAAGCCTCTGATACCAAATGTAGGATCTACTAGGCCCTAATCTTAGTCTAGGGGGGGGGGGAGGTGAATAGACTAATTAAGAAAGTTTAACAAACTATGCCAAATTAAAAGCTAAGACAATTAATATGAAGGAGAAAACAACAAACCACAACACTGGATGTATAGAGGTTTGGATCCAACCACCGGATCCTAGTCCTCTCTTACGAATTGCTCTTACTCGAGCAACTTCGCGTCCTCCACTAATCTGATCTCCGTTGCGGGCCGAGATCACGCCTTTACACCACAAGCTTTGCGAACACCCTCGCCTAGCTTGGACCACCTTCTCACAATCCGAGAAGAGCTTCACTCCAGAAGCTTAGTACAACTCTTGAAGACTTTACTTCATCAACTAATCTTGAGCACTTGAAATGGATGATGCAATCAAGATGGTGATTTCAAGTGAGAAGATGTGACCAGAGATTTGGACTTAGAGAAAGATTGGTCACCTTAGATGAGTGTTCTCAACTCTATTTATAAGCTCTAGACTAGTTCTAGCCGTTGGGATTGAAATGGTAAAAAATTGTGCAAGAAAACAGAAGTCAGGAAGTGACATGACACATTTCAGGACCCGAACGGTCGACCAGATCGGGTTAATTGGTCGACCGGAATGCAAAAGTAATTGGTTCGGTCGAGCGAAGATGCAAACAGTCGGTCCAACTGGGCTAGAACTTAAGTGATTGGTCGAACGGACTGGATCATCAGTTCGACTGAAAATGACCAGTAACACTGGATCTGGAAAAGATACAAGTATCGGTCGACCGTTTGACGTGTTGGATTTCAGACAGGATAAAGTCAAAGGTAATCGGTCGAACAGAATGAATTGAGGGTTCGACCGAAAATTTCCAGTAAAATTGTGTCTGAGAAGTTTTCGAGATTCGGTCGACTGTTAAGCAAAGTTCGGTCGACCGGAAGACCAAATCCAAAAGAGGGGTTAGGTGAGAAATGTGTATACGACCGTTGGAGTATACGAAAAGTATAACAGTCATATTTAATACGAATACGGAAATGCAATCGGTCGAACAAAAGCTACGTTTCGGTCGACTGAAAGTCTCACTAACCAGGACACGTGTCGACAGCTGATAGGCTGGAGGATTTGTATCAGATGAACTAATTCCTATTACTTGACAATGTGAGACGGTCGAACATATTAGGTATGCCGGTCCACCATTTTGAGACAAGCAAACAAATGAATGTAACGGTCGAACGTTTTGAGGAATTTGGTCGACCGTTTGGACATAACAGGGCATTCTGGGACAGTCTGAAGAAAACCAGTCGAACCAAATGGTTCTACCGGTCGACCGGTTGAGTACTGAAATCTTGTTCTAGGTTTCTAATGAGTTTCGATGATTTCCTATTGAAGTCTAAAGATAATAGGAATGTTATGTGAGACTCCTATAGGTTTTCTAAGTGTCATGCAATGCAATGCAATGAATCAAAGATTTAAAGTGTCAAGTTACATTTGTAACCTAAATACATGGAATATAAACCTAACTACGCTTCAATATTCATTTATCAATTCAACTCAAACTTGGTCCTGAAACGTTAGATAATACAAGTATATGCAAGCAATGATCTTTAATTGATAGATGTGTTTATTGATATGTTGATTAATCACCAAAACAGATTAACGATTATTAGCCAAAAAGCCAACAAGACCAAGAGAACTAGGTTCACGATCTAATGTTGGCCTCCATGGGTGACTCACTTCAAGCGAAATACTTGGATTCAAAACCCAAGAAGACCATGGAAGCTTTAACAAAGATGTTCATGGATAGTGCTAGAAATGAGTGTTATAAGACCACCATCGCACTAACAAGGTGCCACATGGCGGAGGGAACATTGATATCCATGCATTTTCCCACGATGCAATGATACATTGATAAGTTGTTGAAGCTCTCTTCCCCGATGCCCGATGACATTGCGGAAGATTTGATTCTTGACTCTCTAGCCCCGTCCTACAAGGACTTCATTATGCACTATCATGTGCGTGAGAAAGGGGTGAGTCTTGAGGAACTTCATAACGCTCTCAAAATGGCTGAAGTTGACATGGGCAAGGGTCAGGACAAGCACGCCCTAGCCGTCCATGGAGGGAGCAAGAAGATCACCAAAGGTAAACACAAATTCACCAAAAATACGTCAATCAAGAGCAATGGAGTAGGAGGTGCTCGTGTGAGTGTCTCGAGGGGGAATTTTTTGAAATCTCCGACTCCCAACACAGAGTGCTTTCACTGCGGTGAAAAGGGACACATCCGGCCAAATTTCCCCAAGTACAAGGAAGACCTTGACAATGGAATGATTGAGCGTAAGCGCCCCAAAAAAGCCAAAGGTATATTTGTTATTGAGATAAATTTAGCCACATTTGTCCATGATTGGGTAATTGATACCGGATCTTGTGCTCACATAATTTCTAATGTGCAGCTACTAAAGGATAGGAAGGAACTCGTGAAGAATGAGATAATTTTGAAGGTCAGAAATGGTGCGAGCGTTGCTGAGATTGCACAAGGTTCTGTAGAGCTTCAATTATCTAGTGGTTTAAATTTATGTTTAAAGAACGTTCATTATGTGCCTTCGATTAGCAAGAATATTATTTATGTATCATGTTTGGATATGGATGATTTTAATATAAATATTTCAAATTCTTGCTTCTCTATATCGAAGAATGGTATTTTCTATGCAAATGCATTCGTGAGGAATGATCTCTATTTGCTTGAATTGAATAATAGACAAATCTTAAACCTCAATAACAAAAGACTTAAAACTACTCACGTGAATGATACACTCTTGTGGTACTATCGTCTTGGTCACATAAATGAAAAACGCATCAAGAAATTGCAAGAAGCTAACCTTCTTGGTCAACTTGATTTTAAATCATTGGAGACGCGCGAACCTTGCCTAATGGGAAAAATGACCAAGAGACCTTTCAAGAAGAAATGACCAAGAGCGAATGACTTGTTGGATTTGATACATTCCGATGTATGTGGTTCGATGAGTACTAGTGCAAGAGACAATTTTAGGCACTTCATTACGTTCACGGATGACTATAGTCGTTATGGCTATATTTATCTAATGAGAAACAAAAGTGAATCCTTTGACAAGTTCAAGCTTAATTTTGAGTTCATATAATGTGTTGGGTTTCATGTGTAAAAGGGACACATGTGGTGAATGAATAAAATCAATATGTCATGAGAATTGACATAAGTACAATCATTAATAAATTCATATGAGGTGTATATATTATGGGGTGTAATAATTTAATATTACATAAAATAATATTAAATTATTAACGACTATAATATTACATAATTAAATATTACATAATTTAATATTACATAATATTACATAATTTAATATTACATAATTAAAAATCCCAAAAGACCAAATTTTGTTGGATATAAATCCTAAATTTGACAAAGACAAAATCGGAATCAGCACGGTAAACCGTTTAGGGTTCGATCGACTGAGGTATCTCCAGAACTATCAACCGAACGAGGAACAGATAAACACAATTGATTGACCGAAATTATCTAGAGTGCCTGGACAATTGGGCTCGGTCAACCGAGCGTTAATGGTCAATCGAGAGAATATATCCAGGAGCTATCTTGGGATACTTTCGGTAGATCGAAGGTGATCGCCATATGAGATTCGACCAGGAGAAATTTTGGTGAGTCAACGGTCGACCGGAGCAAGACGCGGATCGTTCGAATTTTTCCAGAGAAATTTTCTCATGTATATTCGGTCAACCGTCTAGCTCACGGTCCACCGAACGTGTGTTAAAATCGAATGGTTCGATTAACCGAGAAGAATTCTCGGTTAACCGAACAACACGATTTTTGCCAGAATTATTAAGAGAATAATTAGATCATGGGTTGGATTAATTCCAGATATGATCAAACATTTTTTAGGATGCTTATGTGGCAATTTGAGATTAATTTTACGAGAGAATAAGCAAAAGATCGTGACTAGAGAATAGTTCTTGATAAAATGTTTTGGAGCCTATAAAAGGACCCCTTATCCTACTTGTTTATGTTAATGCATAAATTCTCTCTCACTAATCTTTCCCTTAATCACCACGAAAATCTCTTAATAATTTTAAGTTTTGGAGATAGAAATCTCAGGAGCTTAAAGATGGGTTATTAGTTAGATTCTAAACTTAATTGGAGATTGATTGGCTAGCTCATTTCTATCTAATCTTGTTTAGAGTTTGGTGAATGTAGGATTTCGTGTCCCCATGTATGTATATATTTAAAAAACTTTAATACAAACATACAAGTTCGATTTCATATTTTCATTGATTTTACGTACATGTATTTGTTATTCTAATATCTTGCATTCCTACACATATTAAAATAAACAAAGGATAGAGGATCATACCCAATGATTCTCTAAAACATTTTAGAAGATCCAGAGTTCCGTTGCTCGTCAAATCGCCCGCCGATTTGCCTCTAAGTGTTCACCAAACTCTAACCAAGATTAGAGAGAAATGAGCAAGCTAATCAATCTCTAATTAAACTTAGAATCCTGGTGATCAAGTGAGAGATTTATCTCCAAAACTTAAAACTATTAAGAGATTTTCGTGGTGATCAAGTGAGAGATTAATGAGAGAGAGAATTTATGCATTAACATAAACAAGCATGATGAGGGGTCCTTTTATAGGCTCCCAAAACATCCTTATCAAGAACTATTATTTAGTCATGATCTCTTGCTTATTCTCTCCTAAAATTAATCTCAAATTGCCACATAAGCATCCTAAAAAAACGTTTGATTAAATCTGAAATTAATCCAACCCATGATCTAATTATTCTCTTTATAATTCAGGCAAAAATCGTGTTGTTTGGTTGACCGAGAATTCTTCTCGGAACCGAACGATTCGGTTTTAACACATGTTCGGTGGACCGTAAGCTAGGCGGTCGACCGAATATGCATGAGAAAAATTCTCTAAAACCTTGGAGGTGAATCGACAGGCGATTCGACGAGCAACGGAACTCCAGATCTTCTGAAAGGTTTTAGAGAACCTTTGGGTATGATCCTCTCTCTTTTGTTTATTTTAATATGTGTAGGAATGCATGATAATAGAATAAACAAATACATGTACGTAAAATCAATGAAAATATGAAATTGATCTTGTATGTTTGTATTAATTTTTTAAAAATATACACATACATAGGGACACAAAATCCTACAGTTTTATCATTTAAGTAAGGGGGAGATTCATGCAGTCATAATCTTTACATCTAATGCATGTAATGTTTGTATTTGATTGATGTCAAAAGGGGAGAATGGTAAGAGATTGAGATTCAATTTATTCATATTATGCATATTGATAGGGGGAGCATTATATAAATGCATAACTCACATATATGAAGGGGAGAAATCATATAAAAAGAGGGAGAATTAATATAAATATCAAGCATTAAGGTATATGTTTACCCTCATAAAAAATAAGGAGATTGTTGGCTTTTAGGACTTAATCCATGTTAATTTTGATGATTAATCAAACTAATTTTAATTAATCAACGTAGTCAATCAAAGTGGTCAAACATGATTACATGTAATGTGTATATACTTGCAAATCATCTTTATAGGTTGATTAATATTATCAAGAGAATGAGGATTGGGACAAAGACTTTTGACCAAGACTTGTATTTTTCAATTTATTGAGACCATAGGATCAAATGTAAACTTGAGCACTAAGATTCTGTCGCAGTCCTGTTTGGACAATCAAACATCTAATATATGACCGAAATGATCTTATCATAATCGTTAGAATCCTCTTTGAATTGTACCCTCGGACGACTGATTTTCATTCGATCTATCGAATACATTTGGACCGGTTTTGGATTTTATTCCAATGGTCTTTCATAAGTTTCATGCATGAAGACCTCTCTATACTCCTATCATTTGTATCCAAACCTCAAATACTTTTAAGATCTCATTTATCCACACTCAAAGCTTAATCTTCTCCACTTGTGTATCAATTCCAATCTCATATGCAAGTGTGCTCAAGTCTAGAGTGTTTGATCGTGATTCCAAGTTTCACATTCAAAAATCTTTAAAGTGTTGTAAAGTTTCGTGGAAGCTCCCTCTCAGATTGTGAGAGGAGAAATCGAGCAATGTGAGGTGTTCGTGGTGTAAAGACGTTGACTAGCTCGAGTAGGGATCGGTGGATCGATCGTAACTCGAGGAGAGGACTAGATGACAGTGGTTGTGATCGAACCTTTATAAAAATCTAACGTTGATTTGTGGTTTTCATTTCTTTATCTCTCTATTTAATTTTAATTCCGCATTTAGTTCGTGATTAGAGATCCATCGATCCTAACAATAACAACGCTCCAAAATACCTTGCTCCGTCAACTAACTACCGAAGTCAAACTCACATCCACGTTACAAACCTTGTCAGTGATAAGGCGTTTGGGCCTGATGGACTAAACCCTTATTTCTACAAAAAGCTCTGGAGGTAGGGCAGTCCGATAGTAACCTTGACCGAAGCAACGACTATTTACTTGGCATCAACTTGAACTGACAATCAACCACTCGTATATTATTCTGCGGTCAAAACAATAGGCACCAACTTCACCTATGCACTTTTGACTAGCCAAGCGAACATGGCCTACCGCAATATTCCAAATCTATTGTCTCACGACTTTCCCCATTGATTCCACAACATATCTCACCGTTCCATAGCGCCTTCGTTGCCAGTCAAAGCATACACAATAACATTTTAATGGCTAAAGAAATAGTACATGGAATGAACCAACGAGCAGCCCCCCAAGTCCCCAACTACTCTCATGTTACTTAAGCTAGACCTATCAAAGGCTTTCGACCAGGTAGAATGGTCATTACTGGACTATGTCCTAAATCACATTGGACTGACGGAAGACATATGACATATTCTTCATCAATGTATCTTTATGCCTACATACTCCATTCTCCTTAATGGTCACCTACCAGATACATACGCCCTTCTTGCGGGCTTTGGCATCGATGCCCACTTCCCATACCTTTTTTTATCTTATGTATGCAAGCTCTATCCTACCAGTTAAACACAGTAAGGGCACATAATGACCTAGGGGGAGCGTGCTTTGGCACCCTAAGCATCAACCACTTGGCCTTGGTAGACGATATCCTTATATTCATACCTGTCTCAATGCGTGACACAGACAAACTACTAAAAATCCTAAAAGCGTTCCAGTATTTCTTAGGATTAAACTCTCAATCCCTGTAAATCAAGTATTTATTTGGGAAAAATGTAACACAATGGGCCCGAGATCATTCTCAGCAACGAGAAGGCCTACACACACTAATAGTTGATGAACTATATCTTGAAGGGACAGTGCATGGTCGGGAAGGACGAATATACCTGCACAACCACCTCGTTGATAAGCTACGTACAAAATTATAGGGGTGAAGGCAAACTTTATTACCCACGCCGGCCAAGCTACTCTTATCATATCACCTTTACAAGCAATTCTGATTTAGGCTATGGGTACACAACTATTAGCAAAAAGGAATGTCATACAATCTCCAATATATGTCGGGATTTTTTGAGGGGACCAATAAGGAAGCGCAAGAAATTCTATCAAACTTCCTAATAGTCACTAACATTTCCCCAAGAAATGGGTTATCTGGGTATCCAATGCTTTTAAATACTAAACCAATGCCTTCTACTGAAGAACTTCTAGCGCATCATGTAAGGACACCATTTATTGGTAGGGAAGCTCTTTCATAACAAATACTTACAATGTAGAATCGTGTGGGATCTGCAACCTTAACCTCATACCTCTCCCTTCTAGAGCACATTGACAAAACTTCGCCCATCGATACAAGACTACTATCAGTCAAGCAAACATGATTGTCACTCTCAACCTCAAAGTTATATCATTTCTTGCTTAAACGAATAGTTGTGGAAAACCTACCCCCGCACTATACGCAAATGAATTTCAACCACATACGGAAAGTAACGCAAAATATGCCCTCACCCCTGAGTAGCCTATTTCCTATGGTGTACCACCAAAAACATTTTAACTACTTGTGCATCCATAATGACCAAATTTGTTAACGTCGATAGCCAATGTCTGCATCAATGTGATAAATCAGAAACACTAAATCACCTGCTCCTCCAATGTCCAAGAGCCAAGGCAATTCTTACAAGCACTTGCATCCACCACCCCACCATTTTACAACCTACACATTATCCAACTACTACAACGCATGAAGCAAGTTGGTCCTGACCGACTACTCTATGCCTGGTGGTGGACTTGGAAGGACCAATGCGACAAAGCATTTAGAAACACTACTCAAACTATTAACAACGTTGTCTAGTGGATTATTTCCATGTTCACAGATGATTATGTATTAGGATCTATGACCCTCTAATCACTAGATAAATGCAGAATTCATAATACTAATCGAAGGATTAAGGGAAGAGACAATGCAAACCACATAATCGACGACACCGGAGTTTAGAGAGATTGGACACCCACACCCGGCTCCTAGTCATCCTCGCAAGCCTCGCTCGATCCCCCAAGCCTCGCTTACGGTTCGACTAACTGATCTCCTTTCCGGGTCGAGATTAACGTCGTTTACAACCATCGAGCCTCGCAAACAACCTAGTCTTGCTCGTGTGCGCTCTCACAACCTAAGAGGGAGTTTCCTTGATGCTTTACAACTCTTTGGTGATTCTTGAATATGGGGATGGAATCACAATCTAACTAACACTCTACACTTGAGCACACTTGGATATTGATATGGAATTTGATATGCAAGTGGTGAAGTTTTGACTTGAGTGTTGAGGATTGAGACCGGTTCGGTCGACCGTTCAAGTAACGGTAGTCCGAGACATAAGGGATTGATTGGTCTAAACCAAGCATACAGTTGACCGACTAGGGTTCAGATCACCGTTCACCAATTTCCAGTAGCTTTTAACAATTTAATCCTAATTGAGTTCGGTTAACCGTTCCAAGGTGGACAGTAGGATTGGTAGGACTCTGATCTACTCAAGTTCGATTGACCATGTATACTTCGGTAGACCGAAGTTAGCGTAGGTTTTGCACTGATAGTTATAGTTCAAATTGTCATTGGGTACAATTGTAATACCCCAAACAATAGTCTCATATTGACTAACATTAGAATGTTGGGGTGAGATATAATGACATGAGTCTACTACTATAACACTTACCAACTTAAGTTTTGTGGGAATAGGTGGGTGTTGTGGGTCAGTGGGTACATGGGTGATGGACCGGGACCCGGGCTCGATGCGGGTTCAGGGACGGGATGTTACAGATGGTATCAGAGCCTTAACCCGCCGGAATTGTAGGAACTAAGTGCTACACCTAAAGGGTGGGAGCCACCTCTAGAACCCCACAACGCCTGGTGACTGAGTGGCTTGACCCTGACGAGGACGTCAGGTGTTCAAGTGGGGTAGGTTGTAACGCCCTAAACAATAGTCCCACATTGACTAACATAAGAATGTTGGGGTGAGATATAATGACATGAGCCCACTACCATAACACTTACCAACTTAAGTTTTGTGGCAATAGGTGAGTTTTGTTGGCCAGTGGGCACATGGGTGACGGACCGGGACCCGGGCTCGATGCGGGTTCAGGAACGGGACGTTACAATAATGGTCAAGTGCGACCTGTAAATAGCCATTGAGCGTCTAAAGCCAAGAAGGACTCAGTTGACCGATAGGTATTCGATCGTCCGAATGGGGACAAGTCAATTGGGCTCTTAGGGACTTGATTCAAAAGCGACCGTTGGAACAAAGTCCAAAACTGATCCAGGGCTATTCGGTTGACCGAAAGTGGTTCGGTCTTCCGTCGGGGCAATTCCAGATAACACCTAGGTTTACTGAAGGGAAGTATACGGGTAACCTATAGGTGTTCGGTGCACTAAACTAGACTGGTTTTGGTTGACCGTGAGGGGTTCGGTTTACCGAATCTTGACGAGACAGAATCCTAGTGCTCAAGTTTACATTAAACCTTATGGACTCAATAAATACAAAATCACATGTCTTGGTCGAAAGCATTGATTACAAGTATTGAGTCTTGATGTCTTTGTCCTAATGCTCATTTCTTTGATTGTCTTGATCAACCTATTAAGATGATTGCAAGTATACAAGTATGTATGCAATGCATGTAATCGTGTTTGCTCACTTTGATTGATTAGGTTGATAGATTGAGATTAGTTTGATTAATCATCAAAATTAATATAGATTAAGGCCAAAAAGCCAACAATCTCCCCCTTTTTGATGATGACAAATCTATATCTTAATACTTGAGTTTCAATTTAAGTTCTCCCATTTTCTATATGGTTGCCTTCCTTTCATATATGTATACTATGCTTGCATAAGATACTCCCCCTTACAATATGCATAGCATGAGTAAATTGAAGCTCAATCCTTATCATTCTCCCCATTTGACATCAATAAAATGCAAACAATACAAGCATATGATGGTAAGGTATAGGACTGCATAATTCTCCCCCTTAATTAGATGATATAACATTATATGCTCCCCTATCACTAAGGCCTAAAAGCAATGATTTATGATATCAATTATATGCTCCCCTATCACTAAGGCCTAAAAACAATACAAGTATGTATGCAATGCATGCAACAACACTAGATTAGAACCAAATGTTAACATTTAAAAGCATTGAAAATGTCACCCAAGTTTTGATCCTCGATTCGGTATTGGTTCCAATCTCCTTTCGATAGCGACAACGGCTTTATGAATTCGATCCAAATGATTTCCTTGAAGCTTGTAATCGATCTTTTATTGCTTGAGCCGACCGCTATCGATTCTCCTCCTTCTAAGTATCTACAAGTGTAGATTTGGTACCCATTTTTGTTTGGGTCCATTTAATTTAGCTTTTGGTACCCATACCCAAGTGGATTTAGGTACCCAAACACTTGAGGTTCTTTTCATGGCAATATGATGCTTTCCATTTATGCTATCTTGAACGAGATGGTTTTTAACATAAAAGGTATTATAGCCTAAAACATGCTTGTCTAAAGATTGTCTTTGATTTCCTAAGAGCATAACAAGGTTTTTCTTGCCATTTGTGAACTTATGCAAGTCATTAATTAAGGTTTTTTTTGAGGCATTTAGTTCACTATTCTTAAGCACAAGTGATTCATTCATGCATTTCAGATTTTGAATCAAACAAGTGTGCTTTTCATTTATTTGATGCATGTGAATCTCTAATTCGACACATTTGTTGGTCATGCAATTCAAGTCACTCAATAATCTCTTGCTTTCAAGATAGGATACATCAAGTTTCTCAAGCAAGTGATTCTTTTCATTTTCAAGCATATGACTATCAATATCATGAGATGAGTTGGGTTTATCTGTCAATTTCTCATTCTCATCTTTTAAGCATGCATTCTCCAAAGTTAGTTTGTCAAGTTTATCAAGTAAATCATTTTTCTCAATCAAGATTGATTCGTTTAGGCAATGAAGATCATGATTTACTTCTCTAGCTAACTTGTTCCTTTGACGAAGAAGCTCGTATCTTTCAACAAGTTCACGGAATGCATTTTGTAGTTCTTTAAAAGAATATGGTTCATTATTAGAACTATAACTAGATGAGCTAGATTTAGAAGACACCTCACCTTCATCGATTGTTACAATGAGGCATGTGTGGGCATCTTCTCCCTTGGATAGCTTGATGAGGAGTATGATGTCGAGGTGTTCTTATCCCATCTCTCTTGAGCTTCATCCATTGGGCTTGATTCTCCTTCACTACCAAGGGTGATTCTTCCTTGTCACCATACTTAGCTTGAAGAATTTTTCAAATCTCATGTGCACTTTCACAAGAAGAAACAAGATCAAAAAGTTCACCCTAAAGTGCACTATATAAAACATTCATAGCCTTGGCATTCAAGCAAGCTTTTCTCTCACCTTCTAAACTCTATTGTCTATAATCATATCTAGGTAATTGATATGGAGTTAAGATCATGGACCACATATTTAAACTTATAGATTTTAAGTGTATCTTCATTTTTTGTTTTCCATGTGCAGTAATTTGTTCTATCAAAATATGGTGGTCTAAATGAGCATCGATATGATTCTAAATCACATGATGCAAATGTTGATGCAATTTTGGTCATGCTTAACTACGATTAAGTACACGAATTAGGCACCTAAGCTCTGATACCAATTGTTAGGATCTGTGACCCTCTAATCACTAGATAAATGCAGAATTAAAAATACTAATCGAAAAATTAGGGGAAGAGAGAATGCAAACCACAAAATCGACGACACCGGAGTTCAGAGAGTTTCGACACCCACACCGAGGTCCTAGTCTTCCTTGCAAGCCTCGCTTACGGTTCCACTAACCGATCTCCTTTCCAGGCTGAGATCATCGTTGTGTACAACCACTGAGCCTCGCGAACAACATCACATCGCTCGTGTCTCCTCCTACAACCCGAGAGGGAGCTTCCTCGGAGCTTTACAACTCTTTGGTGATTCTTGAATATGGAGATGAAATCACAATCTAACTAACACTCTATACTTGAGCACACTTGGATATTGATATGGAATTGGATATGCAAGTAGTGAAATTTTGGCTTGAGTGTTGAGGATAGAGAGCTTGAAGATGAAGAGGATTTGGCTTTGAGTATGTGATAGATAGTGAGTGTTCAAGAGTTCCAAAACCAACAAATGGGGTCCTATTTATAAGCCTTCAAGCTCTACTAGCCGTTTGGGAGTTGGTGGGGGAAATGGACCAATAAGAATGCAAGATGTGACTTAAGCTCGGGCAGAATTTAGACCAGGTTCGGTCAACCGTTCAAGTAACGTTATTCCGAGACACAAGGGATTGATTGGTCAGAACTAAGCATACGGTTGACTGACTAGGGTTCGGATCACCGTGCATTTAATATCAAGGAAAATCGTCTCTCGGAGGCTAATAAACTACCTGACCATGGCACTTCAAAATCAGACAATTTAGGATCAATTTTTTTTAATCAAATCAAATCAAACGTTTTTATTCTCTTAGTCCCGAAATGACTAAAATTTAGGCCGAACGAAGTTAATTACAATGTTCATATTTGAATGAAATTTATTGAGCATTGAAGCTTTAAGATTAACGACTACGATGATGCATTTGATTTAATTTTTTTAGCACATGTTACTTATCAAAGATAGATTTCGATCGACCACTAAATTTCGTAAAAGAAATTTGGAAGTGACAAAACGAGTGTCACAACCATGAGGGGCGTAGGACACTAGGACTTCTACAACCCAACCTCAAATTTATGTTGAAGAAGCAAAAGGATCCGGGTATCAAACTTTTATAGTTCTATGTATTTGGGGCTATCTTGATGAATAATTCAAACTTATTACAAATATAAGTAATTGGAGTTATCCTGATTAATTGTTGAATACAATGTAAGATAAGTATAAAAAAATTCATAAGGGAGTGGATCAGAGTCATCTCATTTTTTTTGACAAGCCTTGAGGGTTTTTGGGGATAATTGGAAGGATTAATTTAATTATCAGGTGGATTATAGATCAACATTTCACCTACAATAGCGGTCAACCAGATCTTCATACGTTGTTGCCAACGTTCGAAATTCTGTCCGGAATTGTTTTCCGGCATGCCTGCCATGTCCACTTTTGGCGCAAACGAATTATTAGACGACATAATTAACGATATTTTGTCTGAGATTGTTGATACAATTACAAATATGATCATGTAATACAGCGGGTTACATATGTTGAACAAATATTCCGTAAGGATCCAGATAAAGTCAACATACAGAAACATGTATAGGAAAACAACAAAATAAGGAACAGTGCTCAGAGACGACCCCAAAGACCGAGCCGTCGGAAGTCGACTTGCCTCAGAGAAAATATCGGCCCACATACCAGTGCGTTTGATGGTCTGCCGGTTTTCTCCCAGGATAGAACGGTCTCACCGTCGATCAGGCGCACACCGGAGTCGATGGGTCACGGAAGTAGCGCAGAACCTCGTATTAATCAGTCACCGTAGAACTTCGGATTCGGAGACCTAAAATCGCCGGAGAAGGACAATTTTCGTAGAGAGGATGGGAATAAAAACGTGTGTGTACAGGAGGAAACCGACTGTGATATATATATATATATGTATTTAATCTTGTAACCGTCAAGGACTTAATTGCAAAAAACAATTACCACGAGGTCCAAAATTAAATACACCCATCACCTTGAGGCTAAAGCCTCTAATTTCCCCCAAAACCCTCGTTGCCTCACCTCGCCATGCCCCACCCCGGACCGGACCGGACCGGGACGGGACATGACGGGCTGGGGCGCACGCGCGTGTGTGGAGAATTCACTCCTCCTCTCTTTCCACCTACAAAGGGACAAGTGAATAGGATGATTATCAACATCCTTCAACTTGTTAGCTTCACCAATGTGGGACTAAAAGTGAGGTGAGCACATGGCACATGGGGTAATAGTTCTCATCTTTATCTCAACATTGGATTTCTTCAATTGAGTTATTCATGGGCCTAGCCAAAACTCAATAATCCAACAATCCCCACAGATCCATTGTTGATCGAGCGACCAAACCTTGCAGCCTAGTGCTTTCAGTAATGGTACCTTTTGGGTTTGAACCACGACCTAAGTCCTTCAACTTTACCCCACAGGAACTAAGTGAAACGAAGTCTTGAACTTGAACCTTTTGGGTGGAGATGTCCATTCAGAACAACACTAAGCAGGTTATGCTGGAATCTACAGGGTTGATGCTTTACGGCCATGCATCCGTATATTGTTTCATGAATGCTTTCAAGGAATGACCCCATTCCTCTAATTACGGCCACACAATTGCATTCACATAGATGGGATTCTCCAAAGATGCACTGCTAACATCTTGTCTCAAAGACTTGAACCCATTCAGAGTCTACACTCTTACTAAACATGCAGTTTCAGCAACATATCCATTCTTTGGGGTATTGACACAAATACAATGTATGACCTACAATGTATCACCAATGAGTTGCACTTGACTCACTCAAGAACTTGTTATTACCACATTGAACCAACTTCGTGGGATCTCCACTCAGATTGGTTGGGTTGCCATTCTAGATGAGTCATGAAATGGGTCTCAGTCCCATCCCCAACTTGGATTTCAGAACTTGAGCTAGATCAAGTCCTTTGGTGAAAGTATCAGCTGTATTGTCTTTGGTACCAACAAAATTAACAAATATCACCCTTTCCGAGACTAATTCCCTTACAAACTTCAGTCTGACTTGGATGTGTCTCCTTTGTTTGTGGTTATACTTTGAGCTTCTTAGCTTTGAAAATAGTAGTCGTACTATCACAATGCACAGATATTGTAGGAACCGGTTTGCTAGTCATTGGCAATTCAGAAAGGAGTCCTTTCAACCTTTCAACTTCCATTCCACTTGTATCCAAAGCACAAAGTTCAGCCTCAAAAGTAGATCGAGACAATATGGTATGTTTTGTAGACCTCCAGGAAACTGCGCCTCCACCCAGTGTAAAAACATACCTTGTAACACCGTTACTCCCAGAGTTTTTGTCTATCCAACTTGCATCACTGTACCCTTCTAGTACAGCTGGGAATTTCCCATAATGCAGCCCATAGGTAGAAGTACCCTTCAAGTACTTAAGTACTTTATCCAAAGCCTCCCAATGAGTACGATCAGGACAACTTGTGTATCTACTAAGTTTGCTCACTGAGAATGAAATATCTGGTCGTGTGCAATTTGCAAGATACATCAAGCTACCTATAATCTGAGAATATCTCAGTTGTGAAACTGGAACACCACTCTTGTTCTTGTACAAAGGTTTTAATGAATCATATGGGGTTTTCACAGATCTACAATTTGTATAGCAAAATCTCTCAAGAATCTTCTAAACATAGTGAGATTGAGATATGGAAATATCATCAACTGACCTAGTCAATTTGATACCCAAGATCATTTTTGCAACACCCATATCTTTCATCTCAAACTTAGTACACAAGAAGGACTTAGTTTCATGTATTATATTCAGATTATAGCCAAACAGTAAAATGTCATCAACATATAAACACAATGCAATGCATGCATTACCTTGAAATTTGCAATTGACACATTTGTCAGAATCAATAACCTGGAAGGAATCCAAATAATAGTATAATTTTGTCAAATTTCTCATGCCAAGCTTTTGGGGCTTGTTTAAGTCCATAAAGAGACTTAACAAGTTTACAAACTTTGTTCTCGTTTCCAGAAGCTACAAATCCTTTAGGTTGGTCCATATAAATTTCTTCTTCAAGATCACCATGAAGAAAAGAAGTTTTTACATCCATTTGATGGATCGTAAAATCATATACAGACGCCAATGCTAAGAGCACTCAAATAGTAGTCATACGAGACACTGGAGAATAGGTATCGAAATAGTCTATTCCTTCCTTTTGTTTAAACCCTTTGGCAACTAATCTGGCTTTATACTTATCGATGGAACCATCTGGTTTTAATTTCTTTTTAAATATCCATTTACAACCGATCGTTGAACAACCTGGAGGAAGATTTACAAACTCCCATGTCCCATTAGAGACAATAGAGTCCATCTCGACCTTAACTTCATCTTTCCAATGCTTTGCTTCAGATGAAGCCATAGCATCCTTCAAAGTGTTAGGATCACCGTCGATGTGGTATATGATAAAATCACTTCCCAAATCATTGGCAATTCGAGAACATTTGCTCTTTCTTGGTTCAATTTCAACTTGAGCTTGAGAAGACTCAAAATCGGCAATGGACAAATCTGCCCCCACATTTGTCATACTTTCCACATGCTCGTGGATGGAAGCAGACGTAGAGGGATCAACTGAAGAACCAACTTGTTGAGGAACTCAAGATTTCATGGGAAATACATCCTCGAAAAATGTGACATCACGAAATTCAACAATTGTGTTAATATCTATGCCAGATATCTCGGACTTGATTACCAAAAATCTGTATGCATAGCTATTAATCACATATCCGATAAATATTGCATAAACAGTCTTGTGACCAAGCTTTTTCCACTTATGTTCAGGGATTAACACTTTTGCAAGACAACCCCAAACTTTAAGATATTTAAGGCTAGGTTTTCGACCACACCAGAGTTCGAATGGACTATCCTCCTTATGTTTCTGAGGAACTTTATTCAGAATATGGCAAGCCGTATTCAAAGTTTCTCCCCACATATATTTGGGTAATCCTGAACTCTCCAATAATGCATTAATCACATCAGATAATGTTCTATTTTTTCGTTCAGCAATTCCGTTAGATTGTGAAGAATACGGCGCCGTCACCTCATGAACTATGCCAGAATCCTGACACACTTGTGCGAACAGGTTGGACGTATATTCACCACCTCTATCAGATCTCAACCTCATAAGTTTCTTTTCAGTTTGTGTCTCTGCTTCATTCTTAAAAATAAGAAACTTAGATAACGCTTCATCTAACTTTTCAAAAGATAAACATAGCAATACTTTGAACTATCATCAATGAAAGTGATAAAATATTTATTTTTATCCTTAGTTAACATGTCATTGAATTCACAAGTATCAGTGTGTACTAAATCTAAAATACTAGTATTTCTAGTCACAGAGTAAAACAGTCTTTTCGGTTGTTTAGCTTGTACACACACTTGACATTTTTTATTCTCAATAGCATACTTAGGAATCATATTTAAATTCATCATTCTTTTCAAACATTGATAATTCACATGTCCTAAACGTTTATGCCAAACATCACCAGATTTAATGGAATAAACAACAGGAGAAGACACATCTTTAACAGAAATAACATTGCGATTATAAAAACAGGTTCAACATGAATTAAAAAAGTACCACAAGACAAGTACCCATTGCCAACAAAAGTACCAGAAAGAGTAATCACAACTTTGTTACATTTAAATGTTACTTCATAACCCTCAACTACCAGACACGGACCACTAATAATATTGCGACGAACAACAGACACATGATGCGTCATGTGCAGTGAAAGAACTCGTTTTGAAGGTAACTTCAAGTCGATACGTTCAATTCCAAGCACCTTTGCAACATTCCCATTGGTCATCGCCACAGATCTACGATCAACAGGCTGGCAAGAGACAAACATGGACTTGTCAGCACATACATGCACATTAGCCCTAGTGTCAACCAACCACTCACATTGTTCATAAATGGAAAAAACTTGAGGATTAACATAAACAAACTTACTGTTGGTCTCATCCACCTCAGTCAATACATTGACCTGTGGAGTCGATTCAGTGGTACCTTGATGGCGTTTGACTTTCTTGGATGGACAATCCTTAGCCCAATGCCCAACCTGTCCACAATTCCAACATGGTTTGTTTGTTGGCTTTTTATGGATTTTGGCCTTGGGTTTAGTCTTATTAATAGGTTGTGGTTTTCCTTTAAAATGTGACTTAGATGAGGATCCAATTAATACGTTTGCCTTTGGTTGGAACTCTACAAGTATCACAGGTTTTTCACCCTGATGTTCCTCCTCGATTGCAATAGCAACCATGAGGTCATCCATAGTCAGTTTTCCTCTCCTATGCTTTAGAGACATCCCGAAGTCCTCCCAGGATCGAGGGAACTTCTAAATAATTGACATTACCAAAAACTTCTCATGAAGCTTCATGTCAGCCTCTTTTAAGACATGGATTAGGATCATAAACTGATGGGCATGTTTAGTAACTGACTTGCCTTCGACCATTTGAAACTTTAGGAATTTTCCAACATGATACTTTTCATGACCTAAGTCCTCAATATTATATTTTTTTATCCAACTCATCCCATAAATCCTTTGCAGTCACAGAGGCAGAGGAGGACGAACTATAAACATCAAAGAGCACGTTGGACAGAGCCAACAGAATGCAACCTCGACATAATTTGTCCTTCTCTATCCATTGCTCTTGTGTTGCTTTGATGATTTTGGGATTTTCAGTTTCAAAAGGTGGAAAAGACTTTTCAATTACATCAAATAAACCAATAGCGGTCAACCAGATCTTCATATGTTGTTGCCAACGTTTAAAATTCTGCCCGGAAAATTTTTCCGGCATGCCTGACATGTCCACTTTTGGCGCAAACAAATTATTAGACGACATAATTAACGATATTTTCTCTGAGATTGTTGATACAATTACAAATATGATCATGTAATACAACGGGTTACATATGTTGAACAAATATTCTGTAAGGATCGAGATAAAGTCAACATACAAAAACATGTATAGGAAAACAACAAAATAAGGAACAGTGATCATAGACGACCTCAAAGACCGAGCCGTCAGAAGGCGACTTGCCTCAGAGAACATATCGGCCCACATACAAGTGCGTTTGATGGTCTGCCAGTTTTCTCCCACGATAGAATGGTCTCACCGTCGATCAGGCGCACACCGGTGTCGACGGGTCACGGAAGCAGCACGGAATCTCGCAAGAATCGGTCGCCGGAGAACTCTGGATTCGGAGACCTAAAATCGCCGGAGAAGGATGATTTTCGTAGAGAGAGGATGAGAATAAAAATGTGTGTCTACAGGAGGAAACCGACTGTGATATATATGTATTTAATCTTGTAACCGTCAAAGACTTAATTGCAAAAAAATTACCATGAGGTCCAAAATTAAATACACCCATCACCCTGAGGCTAAAACCTCTAATTTACCCCAAAACCCCCGCTGCCTCACCTCGCCACGCCCCACCCCGGACCGGACCGGGACGGGACATGACGGGCGGGGGCGCACGCGCGTGTGTGGAGAATTCTCTTCTCCTCTCTTTCCACCTACAAAGGGACAAGTGAATAGGATGATTACCAACATCCTTCAACTTGTTAGCTTAACCAATGTGGGATTAAAAGTGAGGTGAGCACATGGCACATGGGGCAATAGTTCTCATCTTCATCTCAATATTGGATTTCTTCAATTGAGTTATTCATGGGCCAAACTCAAACTCAATAATCCAACACATATGTCTACAAACGTACGTTTAATATCAAGGAAAATCGGTTCTGGGAGGCTTATAAACTACATGACCATGTCACTTCAAAATCAGACAATTTAGGATCAATTTTTTTAATTAAATCAAATCAAACGTTTTTATTCTCTTAGTCCTGAAATGACTAAAATTTAGGCCGAACGAAGTCAATTACAATGTTCATATTTGAATGAAATTTATTGAGCATTGGAGCTTTTAGATTAACAACTACGATGATGTATTTGATTTAATTTTTTTAGCACACGTTACTTATCAAAGATAGATTTTGATCGACCACTAAATTCCGTAAAAGAAATTTGGAAGTGACAAAAGAGCGTCACAACCATGATGGGCGTAGGACACTAGGAATTCTACAACCCAACCTCAAATTTATGTTGAAGAGACAAAAGGATCGAGCTATCAAACTTTTTACAGTTCTATGTATTTGGGGTTATCTTGATGAAAAATTCAAACTTATTACAAATATAAGTAATTGGAGTTATCCAGATCAATTATTGAATACAGTGTAAGATAAGTATAAAAAAATTCATAGGGGAGTGGATCAGAGTCATCTCATTTTTTTGACAAGCCTTGAGGGTTTTTGGGGATAATTGGAAAGATTAATTTAATTATCAGGTGGATTATAGATCCACATTTCACCTACTATATATGGTTGTTACTTGCCGATGGGAGATTGAATTTATGTCCCACCCTCACCCAAGTGGTGTTTGAACCATTTGGGTTACACAAAGGATGCAATCATATATATTATGTTGTGTTCCACAACTCAAATACATTATAAATGTTAGATCCTAACCCATATTAGCGTACTATTGGTGAATAGGAGGGAATATGGTTTGCTTGGGAAGGAGGAAGGCTGGAGTGGATGGGGGCGTGTAGGGTGATGGGGGTAGGGTGGGTGGAGTGGACGGGGTGGATTTTGTTTGGTTTTGAAGGAAACCAACACTCCTCCATTATTCTTCTTCATTTCTCCTTTTCCTTCACCTCACCTCTCTCACCGTGGAGATGGCTTCAACGTGAGACGAGCAAGGCATGGGGGTGTGAAGTGAGCAGGTCCGACGTGCGGAGGCGGACGTAGCATAAGCAAGGCTTTGCCGATCGAGCTCCATCGAACTTGAAGGTATGTCGGTTCAATAGTTTGTTTTGTTTGCTTACACAAGTTTTGTGATGTGTTGGCTGGTTGGTGGAGGCCGGAGACCTCGCCGGCGTCGTGCATGCAACAAGGTATACCTAGTTTGGCTAGGTTGCTGGCGGCCAACGGTCGACACGATCCTTCGGGCAGTCGACCGGATGTAGTGTAATTGCCTGACTTTAACCAACACTGGTTGAATGATGCCTTGTAGCGGTCGACCGGTTGCGTTTATGCTAGTGGGTCGGAGGAATGCCTGGTAGATTTTGGTCGACCGCTAGTGACTTTTGTCCAACCGGTAACTTATGTAACTTAATACTTCTACGACCGATTGAGTGTTAGTTCGATTGATAGAACTGTTAGGTTGCCCCTGCTAGATTTTGGTCGACCGGGACCACTGAGTCGGTCGACCGTGTGTCTTGTATGATTTTGACCTGAGTTCGGATTTTGACCCCGGAGTTCAACCGTTGCAGACACTTGTTCGACCAAACCCCTTGGAAACGGTCGACCGGGTTGCCTATTTTAGTCGACCGTTTGTGCTAGGAATCAAATTCCCAGTCCTAGTGAAGTGCCAACTATGTTCACAGAAACCTGTGTCCTTGCTAGCGGGTGAGCCTGGAGGTGACGGTGGGTGTGTTGATAGTGCCAGCCCAGGGACCTCTGAGTGGAAGAGTGTGGGTACTTGGGACAAGCCACCTCTATTGATAGCATGTGGCGTAATTTGATGCTGTCTTGACTCACAGTAGAGTAGCAGACCTGAGGGATCGCGGATCCCAATGTTTGTTGATGCATGACTCTTAGAGCATGATGACCTGGCGGACTACGGTCCGGAACCGTCCGATGTTGTGCCAAACGTATGTTGTATCGTTCGATGTTGTGTCGGACGTATGTTGTACCGCCAATGTTGTATCGGCGATGTTGCCGATGATGTTTCGGCTATGATGCTGTCGATATTGTTCCGGCATGATACCTCAGTTGAGTACCTACTGAATGATTGATGAACTGACCTGAGCGACGACTCCATCGATGTGGTGATGACCACAATGTTTCAGATCTAATTCGTTTGACGCGGAAGTGCGGACGCTCCTCACCGAACCCTTGGCTAGAGTAGTCGCGTGTGGGGGGTGCGTTGCGTACTGTCCGTAAGACTGTATGTGCCTATGATAGGTCTCTGAGGGAAACCCAATGATGTTGTAGGACTGATGTCCTGTTTTACCTTTGGGTGGATCTGTTTCCTTATGGTTGATGACATGACATGTCACTAGTGTGATAAATTCATTTTATTGTATTGTTGCATTCATAGAGGTGAGCTTGACATACGGGATTTCCTAATGGGAAACTCAGCCATTGTTGTTTCATTATGTTTCAGGATCGCAGTAGGTTCTGTGAGGTGGTGACAGTGAGCGCACATATTTTGGGGTCAGGATCCTCTTCGGACTATTCGAGGTCGTCATGATTACCTGTATTCTTTTCGTTGTATTGATGTAATCATGTATTTTTGACAAACTCTGTTGTAATTGGTGCACCGACTGGTTATTTATATGAGTAGTATTCCCGCTTTGATGATGGTTATATTGAGATTTTTTATTGTTAAAATTTCAAAATTTTCGCTGTTCTAGGATGTTACAATAAAAGTGGACTGAAAGCTAGTACCTTAGTTCTTATATAACCATGGGTGTAAATGAAGAGTTTAAGGGGACGGTAAGCTCTTACCCATATCTATACCTGCTTACTTAAACAGTTAATGGTGTGGGTATATACAACATTTATTTTTATTTTTACCTATACACGTATCCTTCCCTTAAGTAGTGATTTCGGGATGGGTAAACGGTGATATGAGTGAAACTTGGCGGATGCAAAAATGGATAAATTGACTAGGTAAATGAGTAAATGGATAAAAAAAATCTCAATTAAATCGGTAAACAGGTAATCAAAATGACGGTGATCAAGTTGGAAATGGTTTTGATGCATGAGAGAGAGAGAGGGAGAGGAGAGCGACTGAGAAGTGAGAATAGGATTTGGTAATTGGCATGCGTGTGTTAGATTTTTGAAAAAAAACATAACAATAGAAATATATAATTTATATATTAATTAAATTTAAATGGGTAAACGGTAGCAAGAAGGCATTATCCATATCCACTCTGTTTATTAAACGTTTCAAATTTTTCTACCCATATTTGTCCCATTTCTAGGGTAATGATATAATCATCTATTTATTGTGCTTGCATCGCACCATCAATACATTGGGATGAGATTGGGTCATTTCGGTCTGTGTTTGGGCTTCTTTTAAACCCAACTCAACCCAAACTAAATTTCAGAAGAAGAAAGAAATTCAAACCAAACACAAAATATATAAATTATTTTGGTTCGAATAACCTTAAAGTTCCGTTTACATTTTATACAATTATTGGTTGTGTAATTTGAAAATATAACAACTACAAACATTTAAAAATAGTATTACTCATCAAGATACATAGAAAGTTACATATCTAATAACATTGTAGAATTATATTGTGCATTAATGTGAATGACGAAGTGTACCTAGACTAGAAATTAAATGAAAGAATAATTCAGTTTACTTCGGTTCGTAATTCAGTTTACTTTGATTTAGTTTGAATCTTTTGTCCTAAACATGAAATTTTTGGTTGAGTTCGGTTTGCAATCCGTAAATTCCAATATCTTCTTCAAGAAGAAAAAAATCAAATTACCTTTAGGAATTGTGTTAAGAAGACTCCTAAATATCCTATTTCGTGATATCCACTCTCCAAAATTTCAACTTCCTTGTTTATTTCTAATAAAAAATATCATTTTAATGACATGAAAGGGTAGTATCGTTGTATCATGAATTAATGTCAAGGGGTTGAAATTTTGAACAATTCACAATGTTGAAATTTAAACAGATAAAATATTTATTAGGGAGTTAAAATCTCCAAGTTTCTTACCGTTCAGGTAAAATCTCAAACTCCAAATAATCAAAATATACAAAGTTCTTTTTGTTGGTACAATTACAAATATAATCATGTAATATAGTAGGTTACAGATGCCGAATAAATTACGCAATAAGATCCAGAGAAAGCCAACGTACAAATTCATATTTAGGAAAAACAAACAAACAGATAACAGTGATCAGAAAAGACATTCCCAACCGAGTTGTCGAATTCGCCCTCACGTACCAGTGTGATGAGTCTGACACTCTTCTCCTAGGATAGAACGGTTCTTTTGTCAATCGGGCCAACACCGGGGCCGACGAACATTGATAACAGATCAAAACCTCGTAGGAATCGACCGCCAGAGAACACGTGGATACGAAAAATCGTCGGAGCGGTTTTCGTTGAGAGAGAGAGAGAGAGATAAAAGAGGTGTATTTCTTGGGTGGAGTGCAAGACATTTTATAGTAGTTTATGCACAAAATAGGACCCTTAAACCCCACAAACACGGACCCATGATCACCACGTGTTGGGACACGCGAGCACATGTGCGGGTGTACATGGGTCCAACCACCCCCCACTCCTTCCACTCTCTCAACTTCTCGGAAATTAAGGGAAGCAAAAGGTTTTAAACCTTTTCCCACATCCCACAACTTCCGATGTTGGACTAAACCCACACATGGATTTATTTCCAACATACCTCCACAAATCCATTGTTGATCAAGCGACAAAACATTGCAGCCTAGTGCTTTCAGCAATGGTACCTTTCGAGTTTGAACCATAACATGAGTTCTTCAACTTTACTCCTACAATAACTAAGTGAAATGAAGTCTTGAACTTGAAATTTTGTTGTGGAGATATCCATTGAGAACATTACAAAGCACGTCAGACTACAATCTACAAGGTTGATGTCATTACGGCCATGCATATGTATCCTGTTTCATGAATGCTTTCAAGGAATTACCCACATTCCTCTAATTACGGCCACACAATTGCATTCACATAGTTGGACTTCTCTAAAGATTCACTGCTAACATCTTGTCTTAAAGACTTGAACCCATTCAGCTCTATACTCTTACTAAACTTGCAGTTTCAGCAACATATCCATTATTTGGGGGTATTGGCACAGATACAATGTATGACCTAGAATGTATCACCAATTGGTTGCACTCAACTCACTCAATAACTTCTTATTACCACATTGAACCAACTTCACGTGATATCCACTCCGATTGGTTGGGTTACCATTCTAGATGAGTCATGAAATGGGTCTCAGTCCCATCCTCAACATGGATTTCAGAACTTGAGCTAGATCAAGTCCTTTGCTGAAAGGATCCGCTAGGGGTGCACATAAACCCGACCCAACCCAAAAATACGGGTTTCTGAAAAACCCAACCCGAACCCGAACCAATTCAAGTTCAACCCAACCCAATCCGAAATTATCGGGTTGGAACCGAATCAATAAAGCTTTGTCAAATTTCACCTAAAAACCCAGCATTAACATCTTCTGTTTACTAAAATAAAACCAAGTTTAATAAAACTAACGAATTTCTACACATTCAATAATCATATTTTTTAAAATCGAGCTTACTAAAAGCCTACAAGAATTTCTACAACATTCAATTTGGTAATCAGCACCATATTCCATTTGGTAATCTTCCTTTTGATGTAATAATACATTTCGTAATCAAGTAACGCAAGGGCAACAAAAAATGACGATTGCTGATACATCTAAACATTGCATTTTTAGGAGAGGATTTGAGATGGAACGTGACAACCGAATCCAATCCATCCACCAAATTTGAAATTAGCAAGAATGTTTGTTCCTACTTTATCAATCTTCAGAACAATTAAAAACTGAAAAAGCATTTTAAAAAAACAAATCCTCAAAGTTTGATTGTAATTAAGAAAGAGAACAACCTACAAATGAACAAACAAAAATCCAACGCACAATTCCAAACCTCAAATCAATTGAAATAAAAAATTCCCCAAAAACACACATCCTTCCCTTTCAGATCTAAAACTCCTGAGAAGCAGATTCCATGTCGCCCTTCCCCTTCCGTTGCTTCTTTGGTAAAAGGTTTTGGTGGTTGTCGGGAAGAACGCCTCCGTCGGCGATCGTCACGGTTCCCAGCAACTTCCTCAGCTCCTCGACGTTCCTCACTGCCAGTTGGATGTGCCGAGGCACGATCTGGTTCTTCTTGTTGTCTCTTGCCGCATTCCTCGGTTGAAGGGGAGGAGAGGGTTGGGGGCGAGCTGGAGAGGAGAGGGCTGAGGGGCACGCCACCGAGGAGAGGGCTGACGGCTGCGTGAGGTAAGGGGGATGAGGGGGCTGAGGGAAATGTGATTTTTGTTAGGGTTAGGTGTAGAGGGCAAGAGGGGATGGACGGTCACGATGTATTCAGAAAAAACAATAAAAAAATCTTCAGATTCTGGTAGTGTTGGGCCAACCCTTCAACCTGAACCCGACCCGAAAATTTGGTTTTCAGATTTTTCCAACCAAACCCAAGCCAAATCCCTTTCCAACCCGACCCAACCCAACCCAACCCACCAGTCGAGTTCAGGTCGGTTTTCAGGTTCAACCAGACCCGTGTGCACCCCTAGGATTAGCTACATTGTCTTTGTTACCAACAACTATCACCCTTGTCTAGACTAATTCCCTTACGGACTTCTGTCTGACTTGGATGTGTCTCCTTTGTTTGTTATTATACTTTGAGTTTCTTAGCTTTGCAATAGTAGTTATACTATCACAATGCACAGATATTGTAAGAACTAGTTTGCTAGTCATTAACAATTCAGAAAGGAGTCTTTTCAACAATTCAACTTCCTTTCCACTTGTATCTAAAACACAAAGTTTAGCCTCAAACGTAGATCGAGACAATATGGTCTATTTTGTAGACCTCCAGGAGACTGCACCTCCACCTAAAGTAAAAACATACCCTGTAACACCGTTACTCCGAGAGTTTTTGGCTATCCAACTTGCATCACTGTACTCATTGTGTACAACTGGGAATTTCCCATAATGCAGCCCAAGGGTAGAAGTATCATTCAAGTACTTTAGTACTCTATCCAAAGCCTCCCAATGCGTACGATCAGGACAACTTGTATATCTATGAAGTTTGCTAATAATAATGAAATATCTGGTTGTGTGCAATTAGCAAGATACATCAAACTACCTATAATTTGAGAATATCTCAATTGTAAACTGGAACACTACTCTTGTTCTTGTACAAAAGTTTTGGTGAATCATATGGGGTTTTCACAAATCTACAATTTGTATAGCAAAATCTCTCAAGAACCTTCTCAAAATAGTGAGATTGAGATATGGAAGTACCCTCAATTGATCTAACCAGTTTGATACCCAAGATCACATTTGCAACACCCATATCTTTCATCTCAAACATAGTACACAAGAAATACTTTGTTTCTTGTATTATTTCAAGATTTGATCCAAACAGTAATATGTCATCGCCATATAAACACAATGCATTGTATGCATTACCTTGAACTTTGCAATAGACACATATGTTTGAATCAATAATTTGGAATCCTAATGATAATATAATTTTGTCAAATTTCTCATGCCAAGATTTTGAGACTTGTTTAAGTGCATAAAAGACTTAACAAGTTTACAAGCTTTGTTCTCACTTCCAGAAGCTACAAATCCCTCAGGCTGTTCCATATAAATTTCTTCTTCAATATCACCATGAAGAAAATCAATTTTACGTCCATTTGATGGATAGCAAAATCATATACGGACGCCAGTGCTAAAAGCACTCGGATAGTAGTCACACGAGACTTTATTGAATAGGTATCGAAATAATCTATTCCCTCCTTTTGTTTAAACTCATTGACAACTAATCTGGCTTTATACCTATCAATGGAACCATCTAGTTTTGATTTCCTTTTAAATATCCATTTACAACCGATTGTTGAATAACCTGGAGGAAGATTCACCAACTCCCATGTCCCATTTGAGACAATAGAGTCCATTTCGATCTTAACTGCATCTTTCCAATACTTTGCTTCGGATGAAGCCATAACATCCTTGAAAGTTGTTGGAGTAGAGAGCATGACCACCAAGCATGTGTAGAATGCAAGGGAGGAGGAGGAGGAGGAGGAGGAGTTCTATTTATAGTCAAAGAAAAAGGCAATTGGGGACAATTCCCCGGTATGGGACTAAACATATACCAAAAATAGACTAAATACACCATAATACATGACCCGACTAAACCGCATCGGATCCGGACCAACCAAGACCACCAATCAGCGGTCATGGACCGCCAATTGGCGGTCTATAGAGGCCAGATCGGGTCAGGTGTTGGGGTGTGGTTGTCTTGCTTGATTTCTTCATGTTTGATGCACCCTAATCAGTTGTGTAGCTTGCGATCCAAAGCCAATTGCCAAAATACTCTTCATGATGGTGTGAAGTTTCTTCATTTTCTCATTGGTCATTGGGTTTTGCATTCGGGTCCCTCTCTCTTGCATCTTAGTCCATAAGTCTTGTAACTTAGTCCATTTTCTTGCTTTGAAGTCCTTTTGGAGTCTCTCCTTCTTAAACCTATTTATTCCTGAAGCTTAAACATAAAACTCGTTACGTAGCATTGTTTAGGCTACGAACAAAGGATATAAGACACAAATATATGCATGATATGATGTCAATCAAATAACCCCACACCTAACCTTTGCTAGTCCCGAGCAAAACAAAGAAAGAAAGAAATGAAAGAAAGGAAAACACATACGAAAAACACGGAAATCCTAACTCACTTTCGTAGGAATCACGGTTGCACTTAGCACGTGCAACAAACCGTTAAACCTCCTTGTCGCCAAGGACGAAGAGTGTTGTCTCCTGGGGGTTTTCAGCAGATATACCAAAAAAAATCCGAACATAGATGCATTATTCAATCTAGAAACTCGACTCGATGGACTCATTTTTATCGATCATAGGATGCGGTAATTCTACGTGTCGACTATATATATATGTATCTAGTCCACACACCAAGCCTAATGAATCATTCGTGCAAGTTAATTAAGGACTTAAGTGAAAGACATGGACAACCTTAACATCCTCAAGTGATACAAAGTATAAAGTCCATTAAGGTTCTTATTTGCATTTTTTTTCTTTTATTTCTATCTAGTTCGTGTTTAACTCTCCAAAGGTCAGGTTTCATGCATCATTGCCTATGAGGACTTACACTATCACGTACACCTTTCCCGACATCTCCACATAAGGCAATCCCTACCACCCGTGTAACGGGAGTTCGGTCGGTGCATCCCAAGTCAGATGAGTTGAAAGTAACAGGCACAAAGTCCCCTCGGACCTAATTTCCTGAGTGATAGGAGCCGTGCGAGAAGAGAGAACACCTACTCACTTATTTCTTAACTACACATGAACTAAAATCCCTACAGTTAATCCCTACCCAAAATCCCTACTTGTAACAGACACGAATTATTGACTCACTAGGTTCAAGGTGGACTTCTTTAATTGTTTGAGTTCTGAAACCCTATGATTACTCACCCCCCAAGGGAAGACCGGGGTGCATTCTAACAACTCGATAAGACCTAAAGCCGGTATACAAGATATCCTAATGCATCAAATTCAAGATAATTTTGGGAGCTTTCTTTTTACTTTGCCTCTCAACATTTTTGCACATGTCAAAGACACGCAAAACCCACAAAACATTTTCTTTCGCAAAAACATGAAGATTTTGAAGGAAATGTGAAAATTTTAAAGCATAAGGCAAGGAAAAGAAGACAAGTCACCCAAGGATCATGGCAATCAGATATATCGATATTAAATGCAGCACACTAATATGACCCTAATAATGCCCACACAAGAAAATAAATTCAAAGGAAAAAGACTCGACTATGTACACACGTAAAACACTCCCCCACACCTATGTAATGCATTATCCTCAATGAATGTGAGCATGATACTACATGGATTTATGCATGAAAAAGGGAAGATCTCACCAACAAGAGGCGCAAAAAGAAGTTCATGGTTATGTTGATGGACACAAACCCGAATTCCCTCAAAACTTGTGAGATTCTAAAGAAGAGATACAAATACGTGAAAGAAATGTGGCCCACATACTCAAGGGTTGGTGCCCACAACAATCAATGCTCACTGAAGGAGTCTTTTGTCTTTTTTTCTTTTTTTTTCTTTTTTGTTTCTTTTTTTTGAAACTAAAGAACACTATATACAAACTTGAAATCTTAATCATCCTGGTTGAGTGCGAGAGAGGTTCATGAAGGGACATGACCTCCTCGACTTCAGTTGGTGCCCCCTCCAAGTAAGGTTTGAGGCGTTGTTCATTAACTTTGAACACGTCTCCATTCCCTGGGTTCGGGATGTCAACCACTCCATGAGGAAATACAGTTTGGACAATAAAAGGGCCAGACAAGCGATTGCGGAGCTTACCCGCAAACAGATGAAGCCGGGACTTGTAGAGCAACACCTTCTGCCCGACTGTAAACACCTTTCACATAATCATGTGATCGTGAAACATCTTGGCTCGGGACTTATGAATTTTGGCATTTTCATACGCATCAATGCGTAGCTCTTCCAATTCCATATTGTCGAGTTTATGTTGCACCCTTGCTTGATCAAGATCCATATTTAGGTTCTTGATCGCTTAGAAAGCACGATGCTCAAGCTCGACGGGTAGGTGGCAAGCCTTGTCGTACACTACCCGATATGGGGACATACCCAAATTGGTCTTATACACGGTGTGGAAGGCCCACAACGCTTCATTCAACTTAGTTAACCAATCCTTCCTGGAGGAATTAACCGTCTTCTCAAGGATTTGCTTTAATTGACGGTTAGAGACTTCGGCCTGCCCACTAGTTTGTGGATGATATGGGGTGACAAGCTTGTACGTGATCGAATATTTCCTCATAAGCGCTTCAAAGGAGCAATTGCAGAAGTGGGTACCCCTATCACTGATTATGGTACAAGGAGTACCAAATCGCGCAAAAATGTCCTTTAAGAATTTGGTGACCACCTTGTTGTCATTGGTCTTTGTGGGGATAGACTCAACCCAGTTAGACACATAGTCAATGGCGACTAAAATGTAAACATTCCCGAACGAATTCGGAAAATGACCCATAAAGTTGATGCCCCACCCATCGAAGATGTCGACGACAAGGACATTTTGCAAATGCATCATGTCACGTCGACTAATCTTGCCAAGGCGCTGACACCTATCGCATTGCTTACAAAAGTCGTAAGCATCTTTGAAAAGAGAAGGCCAGTAGAATCCAGATTGGAGCACCTTGGCGGTAGTTTTCGTTGCTCCAAAGTGTCCTCCACATGCCTTAGAGTGGCAAAAATGGAGCACACTTTGGAACTCGTTATCTGGGGTGCACCTCCTAAAAATTTGGTCAGAGCAGTATTTGAATAGGTAAGGGTCGTCCCGGTGAAAGAATCTGACATAAGATCTAAATTTGGTTTGGTCAGATTTTGACCAACCCACAAGAAGTTTCTCGGTCACGATGTAGTTCACGATGTTGGCAAACCAAGGGTTATCTTTGATCGTGAACAACTGCTCGTTAGGAAATTTGTCATTAATAATTTGGTCCTGTGGGTTGGTCATCTCAAGACGAGATAGGTGGTCTGCTACAACATTTTCACATCATTTTTTGTCCCGAATCTCGAGATCGAATTCTTGTAACAACATGATCCATCTCAAGAGTCGGGAATTTGCATCTTTCTTTGCCATGAGGTGCTTGAGGGTTGTGTGATCAAAATAGATAATACTGCGAGCCAATCAAGTATGACCGGAATTTCTCCAAAGCGAATATGATCGCTAAGAATTCATTCTCGATCACAGTGTAGTTCAATTGGGCATCACTGAGTGTTCTACTGGCATAGTAGATCACATGAGGCAATTTGTCCAATCGTTGCTAAAGCACTGCTCCCAGAGCGAAGTCAGATGCATCACACATTAACTCGAAGGGAGTCCACACCGGTGCGTTAATTATGGGAGTTGTAGTCAACTCTTTCTTCAAGGTCAAAAAAACATGGTGGCCTTAGCTAACATGGCGGTGAGAGGTCGAGCATTTTTGCTAAAATCCCGAATGAACCGCCGATAGAATCCAGCATGCCCCAAAAAGGCACGGATATCCTTCACATTACGTGACGGTGGGAGATTAGCAATAAGACCCACTTTGGAGGGATCAACCTCAATTCCCTTACTTGAGACCACATGTCCAAGTACAATCCCTCGCTTCACCATGACGTGACATTTCTCCCAATTGAGGGCGAGCTTCTTCTCATGGCCTCGCTTGAGGACAAGGCTCAACTGATGAAGGCACTCATCGAAGGAAGCGCCAAATATGGAAAAGTCGTCTATGAAAGTCTCAAGGAAACACTCTACCATATCGGAGAAGTTGCTGGTCATACACCTTTGAAATATTTCCGGCGCATTACATAACCCAAAGGGCATGCGACGGTAGGCAAACATGCCAAACGGACAAGTAAATGTGGTTTTCTCTTGATCCTCGGGGGCGATGGGAATTTGGTTGTAACCGGAGTATAAATCAAGAAAACAATAATACTCTTGTTTGGCCAACTTTTCAAACACTTGACCAATGAATGGTAACGGGAAATGATCTTTTCGCGTTGCCGCATTGAGCTTGTGATAATCAACGCAAACTTGCCACCCAGTTTGTAGGTGTGTTGGTATAAGCTCATTCTCAACAACCGTCACACCTGACTTCTTGGGAACCACATTGACAAGACTCACACATGAACAATCAGAGATAGGATAGATTATACAATGATCCAAGCATTTAAGAACCTCCTTTCGGACGGTTTCTTTTAGTACAGGATACAATCTTTGTTGTGGGTCCCAGCGGGGCCTAGAATTCTCTATCACGTGGATCCGATGATGGATAATACCAAGGCTAATTCCTTTGATGTCCTTCAAGGACCACTCGATAGCCTCTTTGTTTTCGAAGAGCACTTTTTTGAGGGCAGCCTCTTGATTTTTTGTAAGATCAGAAGCAATAATGAGTGGCAAGGTCTCATTATCCCCTAAAAAGATGTATTTAAGGTTATCGGGGAGCAGTTTGAGCTCGACCAGAGGTGGGTCATTGTTGGATTCAGAGTTAATTTCAAGTAGCTCAAGGGCCACAGGGTAAGAGGAGCAAGCACCTAGATGTACCTCCCCATCCAAAGGTTCACAGGCGGATTCCTTAAGATCATCTTCATTCGCAACCTGGTCATTAGGCACCTCAATAATATGTTGATGTGAGTCGAACATGCCTAATGACTCGGGCTCATCCATTTCCTGAATGAAATTGGTTCCGACAACATCGTCGAAGAGCCCGGGTTGCTTACCAAGAGTAAAGATGTTGAAATCCGTCGTGAGGTTTCCAAAAGACAACTTCATCAAGTCATTGCGACAATTGATCAAAGCATTAGATGTCGCAAGAAATGCCCTCCCAAGGATCACTGGAATTTGTCCTTGTGGGTTTGACATAGGTTCAGTATCCAAGATGACGAAATCAACTGGAAATACGAACTCACCCATAATAAGGATATCCTCCACACTCCCTCGTGGAATCTTGATGGATCTGTCAGCCAACTAGAGGGTTGTCCTTGTTGGTTTAAGATCGCCTATTCCAAGGTTGACATAGATAGAATAGGGCAGGAGGTTCACAGATGCTCCCAAATCCAATATAGCTTAAGGAATTGTCACATTACCTATCATGCAAGAGACAATAGGACAACCGGGGTCCTTTATTTGACTTGCATGGGTTGTGTCAGTATCAAGCTCACATTGGCGTCCAAAAATGCATTTTTGGGAACATTTGTTCTTCTCTTAATGGTACAAAGGTCATTAAGGAACTTGGCATACGGTGGCATTTGCTGAAACAACGTTCAACAACGGGATGTTCACCTTTACTTGCCTAAGTACCTCAACAATTTTCTCCCAATGCTCATCACATTTTTAGTCAACCTATGAGGGAATGGTGCCTTGGGGACATAATTATCACGAGGAGGAGTCTCTGAATTAGGTTCCTTGAAAGACTCACGACCCTCCTCAAAAGAGTCACTAACATGGTTGGGTTCAGGCATTTCCACATTGTTGTCAACAACCCTTCCCAATATTAAGGTATGGACAACATTTGCATGTTGGGAAGGGTCACTTTCAACATTGTGCACATTCTGCCTAGCATGAGCAGTTTGATCCCTACGATTTACCATAGGTTGACTTGGTAACTGACCTTTCTTGCGTTCATGGAACTAATGAGCCAACTGACTAACTTGCATTTCCAAAGCTTTGACTGTACTTTGCATGCTCTGCATGAACACTTGAAGGGTCGGATCACTAGAGGGGTCCTTTGGGTCAACCCGCTGGGGACGTGGAGTTTGGTTAGAATAACCCGACGATGAGGCCTAAGGAGGTTGGTAATTATGGTGCTGAGACCTTTGATGTGGGGGTTGGTAGGTCGCCGATGGGCGTGGAGGTTGAGGTTGAGGTTGAGTGTGCGAGCTCTGACCGTGACCCTCATTAGGCCCCCAAGAGAAGTTAGGATAGTTACGACATCCCAGGTTGTAGGAGTGACTGTACAAGTCGTTACGGGGCCGCTGTTGATACATCGCATTTGCATGCTCAGTATCCCTTGGAGCGTAAATGCATTCCAAGTCATCATGTCCTGTAAGTCCACACCTACTACACCCGGGAGTAGCGACCTGAGCTACAGGAGCTCGGTCCAACTGTAAACTTTAATCCTACGCATGAGAGCAACCAATTTTGCCTCAGACACGATAGTTGACTCAACTTGATATGATCCAGCTCGACCAGAAGACTTTGCGGATGGTAGCTCTCTGATGGTGTCCCACTCAAAGGTACGTTTCGCAATTAACTCAAAAGTGTCCCATGTCACATTGATGGGTTTCATTTGGAAATCACCCTGACACATTGACTCCAACAATGTGAGGGTGTTGTAGTTGAGGCCCTCATAAATAATCTAGCACAACTGCCATAGCTCAAGTCCATGAAGAGGGCACTGCTAGAGAAGGTCCTTGAACCTCTCAAAGAAAGCATGAAGAGATTCGGTCTTAGTCTGATACATTTGATGTATCTGGTGCTGTATCTGTGGAGTTTTCCTTTGAGGGAAAAATCTCTTCAGAAAGACAGTCACAAAGTCATCCCAAGACCAAATAGAGCTCACCGGGAGGCTGTACATCCATTTCTTCGTGTTATCCTTCAACGTGAAAGAAATCATCCTCAATCGCACTGAATCCTCATCAAGTTGTTGAAGCTTGAACATGGAGCATACCTCCTCGAATTCACGTATAAAAATATACGGCTCCTCCTTATTGGCAGAGAAGGTACGAACCATGCTCACATATTGAGGTTTCAATTCATAGTTGTTCCCGCAAGCTGGGGGAAGAACTATGCAAGAAGGTTGTGCGACCCGAACATGATGGGTCTGCTCCCATAAAGTTATCAACCTATCCTGTCGAGATAAGGATGGTGGTGCACCAAGAACTCGATCCTGACCGAATCCCTCTTCCTCTAGAGTCAGAGGAGGAGGAGAAGGTCTACGTGGTGGCGGGAGTGGACCGAGGTAATCCATGTATGGAATCCGGTCTCCCCCATCCCCACAAGACGACTCGGCCTCTTGCTTTAGAGCATGAGGCGGAGATGGCCGATCACCTAGACCGTCCATCTAAGAAAAATGCACTCTCTCAAGTCGAGCGCTCTCACCAGAATGAGTCCAACCTCGCATAAAACGCTCGACTCGACTCTAAAAAAACACACAACAGAAGGTGTAATCAGAGGAGGAGACTATAATGAATAATATAGAGGAGGAGAAGACTCAGATGAGAATGGAAGAATTCTTAGAACTAGCGTGGGTAGTAGGAGAAGGTAGAAGCCTAATTTAGTGAGCACGACTCAAATAATGTATGACTATGGGTCCTTAGGCTACACGACGCCTAACTTCGAAATCCCTAGTCTCGACACGCCTCACCTCCCTACAACGAAGACCACAATGCCCAACAAGTGATAGCAGATCCGGAGATCCAGTACCTTCTACTATCGACAAGGTAGGCGACGCCGATCAGGCCATGACGGTCTCAACTAGATCACTCTCCTAGTGCGTCTGAAATCCTTAAGGCCAATGTCTACTTCCTTTTAGAAGTAAGGCTTTTATTAAGAGTGATTTTTGGGGCCAGCGAAAGGGTGATGAAATCCCCCACCATATCTTGTATGGGACAACCCCTCCTTAGTAGCGTTTTGATCTAAATCTAGCAATCAACTCTCCAATCAAACGCTCACCTCACTCTTGTCCCGATGCACCTTACTAACTAATGCATGCTTGAACCATGTATGAATGAGAGAATTGGGTGCACGTACCTCACGCCAGCAATCAACAACAAAAAATGTAAAGAAAAGAAAAGACAAATGCGTGCAAGGTCTACAAATGATGCACGACCTAGATGGCAATCTATCTAATCTTTTGCTTTGAGTTTTAAGGTCCAAGTTGATTAAAGGGACTTGATTGTTAATCTGGGGGCAAACTACAAGTCAAAACATGCCAAATTGAGCCCCTAGATGTCCTAGTGAATGTAGAAACAAGTAGAAAAAAGAGAGGACATTTTGTGCTCACCAGGCCGCCAATTGGCTATCTATTTGGCTTTTTTCTCCTCCCGACTTCTCCTGGTAACATCTCCTGATCCTTAAAGCCTCCTAAAACAAAACACAACTACAAAAAAAACCACTTGAATCATCCAAACCAAAGTGTGGACAGAACACCACCCCAGCAATGGCGCCAAAAACTTAATTGAATCAGTTATACAATAATCGCAAGTGCACGACCGCGTTAGAGTGGTGGCAAATACGGGTCGATCCACAAGGAGGTGTGTCGACTATGGTTAATTCGAATGTGAGTGGGAAAGAAAGGAGAGAAAGGATTTATGATCGAAACTACACTAAAATGCGAAAGGTATTGAAAAATCAGCAATAAAACTAAACCTCATAGGGGGTAGAGAAAGAATGTGAATACAAAAATATGTGTATGTGTGTGTGTTCAATTATGCTCATCACAACATATAGTGCATGAAAATCATAAAAATAAATCCAACTTTGTCTCCACATGAAATAAGATAACACATTATAATTAAAATATAGAAGACAATAATTGAAATGAAGCTAAATGAACTCATGTATAAAGACCAAACTCCACTATGCCTCCACATGAAATAAGATAACACATTATCATTAAAACATTCAAGACATTAACTAAGGTAAAGGCAACAAGAGTACATGCAACTACAAGTCATGTTTCATTTATCAATTTCATCCATATCCTCACATCATCATTACCCATAAAATAGGTCCACTAATCTAAGCATATGCTCAGCTTCATTCAAGAGCACTAGCATATCAAAGACAAGAGTAAAATCTCATTAGATGGTCATGGAAATCATGTTAGATTCAAAGGATTAAGATAACACCCACCTAATACATCATATAATCACATCACATATTTCTCCACCCCCCAAATGGAGATGGAACTACTCACTTATCAGTACACTACAACCTACATTAACAAAATGAAACATTCTACTGAAAGGAATTTAAACTAAGCAATCAACAAATATTAAAGAAGCTAATTGAAAGGACATAAAACTAAAGAAGCATGCAAGACATATGAAAGGAAATTAAACTAAGAAATGAGCAACATAACTAAAGGAAAACTTTATTAATTTCAAACTCACAATACAAGTAGTCTCTGCCTACTTGAGATTTTGCTCCAATGCTCACTTCAAGTAGAGAGCATGACCACTAAGCATGTGTAGAATACAAGGGAGGAGGAGAAGTTCTATTTATAGTCAAAGAAAAAGGCAATCAAGGACAATCCCCCCGTATGGGACTAAAAATATACCAAAAATAGACTAAATACACCCTAATACATAGAGTCCAGATCAGGTCAGGTGTTGGGGTGTGGTTGTCTTGCTCGATTTCTTCATGTTTGATGCACCCTAATTGGTTTCGTAGCTTGCGACCCGAATCCAATTGCCAAAATACTCCTCATGATGGTGTGGAGTTTCTTTATTTTCTCATTGGTTCTTGATTTTTGCATTCGGGTCCCTCTCTCTTGCATCTTAATCCATAAGTCTTGTAACTTAGTCCATTTTCTTGCTTTTAAGTCCTTTTAGAGTCTCTCCTTCTCAAACCTATTTATTCCTGAAACTTAAACATAAAACTTGTTACGTAGCATTGTTTAGGCTATGAATAAAGGATATAAGACACAAATATATGCATGATATGATGTCAATCAATCGCCCTCGATGTGGTATGTGATGTAATCACTTCCCAAATCCTTGGCAATTCTAGTTCAATAGCTTCTTCTAGGTTCAATTTCAACTTGAGTTTGAGAAAACTCGGATTTGGTAACAGACTGATCCACCCTCACGTTTTTCATCCTTTCCACAAGATCATCGATGGAACCAGACGTAGATGGATCACTCAAAAAGGAAACTTGATGAGGATCTCCAGATTCCATGAGATATACATCCTCAAAAAATGTGGCATCACAAAATTCAACAATTGTGTTAACATCTATGCTAGATATCTCGGACTTCATTACCAGGAATCTGTATGCATAGTTATTAATCACGTATCCGATAAATATTGCATCAACAGTCTTGGGGCCAAGCCTTTTCCTCTTATGTTCAGGGATTAACACTTTAGTAAGACAACCCCAAACTCTAAGATATTGAAGACTTGGTTTCCGACCACGCCAGAGTTCGAAAGGATCATCCTCCTAATGCTTTTGAGGAACTTTATTCAGAATATGGCAAGCCGTATTCAAAGCTTCCCCCACATATATTTAAGTAATATTGAACTCTCCAACAATGCATTAATACTATCGCATAATGTTCTATTATTTCGTTCAGCAATCTCCTTAGATTAGGGGGAATATGGCGTCGTTACCTGATGAACTATGCTAGAATCCAGACAAACTTGTTCGAACAGGTTGGATGTATATTCACCACCTTTGTTGGATCTCAACCTCTTAAGTTTCTTTTCATTTTGAGTCTTTGATTCGTTCTTAAAAATAAGGAACTTAGACAATGCTTCATCCTTACTTTTCAAAAGATAAACATAAAAAATATTTTGAACTATCATCAATGAAAGTGATAAAAAAATTATTTTTATCCTTAGTTAACATGTCATTAAATTCACAAGTATCAGTGTGTACAAGTTCTAAAATACTTGTGTCTCTAGTCACATAATGAAAATGTTTCTTTGGTTGTTTAGCTTGTACACACTTGACATTTTTTAGTCTCAATGACATACTTAGGAATCATATCTAAATTCATCATTCTTTTCAAACATTGATACTTCACATGTCCTAAATGTTTATGCCAAACATCACAAGATTCGATGGAATAAACAGCAGTAGAAGACACATCTTTAGCAGAAATAATATTACGATTATAAAAAGCAAGTTCAACATGAATTAAAAAAGTACCACAAGACAAATATCCATTGCCAATAAAAGTACAAGAAAGAGTAATCATAACTTTGTTACATTTAAATGTCACTTTATAACCCTCAACACTAATAATATTACGACGAAAAGCAGGTACATGATGTGTCATGTGTTGTGAAAGAACTCGTCCTGAAGGTAACTTCAAGTCGATACGTCCAATACGAAGCACCTTTGCAACATTCCCATCGGCCATCACCACAGATTTACCATCAACAGGCTGGTAAGAGACAAACATGGACTTGTCAGCACATACATGCACATTAGCCTCAGTGTCAACCAACCACTCATGTGGTTCGTAAATGGAAAGTACTCAAAGATTAACAGAAATAAACTTACTGTTGGTCTCGTCCACACCAGTCAATACATTGACCTGTAGAATCGAATCAGTGGTACCATGTTGGCGTTTGGTTTTCTTGCAAGGACATTCCTTAGCCCAGTGGCCAACCTGTCCACAATTCAAACATGGTTTGTTTGTTGGTTTTTTTTTGGATTTTGGCCTTATGTTTTATCTTATTAGAAGATTGTAGTTTTCCTTTAAAATGCGACTTAGTTAAGGATCCAATTAATATGCTTGCCTTTGGTTGGAACCCTACATGCATCACTGGTTTTTCACCACAATGTTCCTCCTCGATTGCAATAGCAACCATGAGGTCATCCAGAACTTCTCTATGGTTGACATTACCAGAAACTTCTCAGGAAGCTTCATATTAGACTCTTTTAAGTCATGGATCAGGATCATAAACTGATGGGCCTGTTCAGTAACTGGCTTGCCTTCAACCATTTGAAACGTCAAGAATTTTCCAACATAATACTTTAATGACCTAAGTCCTCAATATTATATTTTTTATCCAACTCATCTCACAAATCCTTTGCAATTACAAATGCAGAGGAGGGTTGATTGAATTGTTTTAAATACCGCATATTCACGGTGTCGGTGAAGACGTGGCAATTACGGGTTTAGTCTACGAGGAGGTGTGTCAACTTTGGTTCTTTAGAAATCGAGTGGGAAAGGAGACAGAAGTTGTTTCTTATGCTAACTAAGTATAGTAAACTATGAATGAATTAACAATTAAACTAAACCCCCATTGAGTGGAGGTGTGTAGGTATGTGTGTGTGAGAGAGTGAATCTTCATTTCAATTAGGCACAAGTCTAGTTTGTGTGGCATACAAGTAGAACTAGTATAGAATCTAAGTGTAGGATACACAACACTACATGACGCCATGAACGTGCAAATCTCACGTAATGTTTAAGTTGATTTTAGATTGCCAAGCATGCATAAGTACCTAGTGTGGTCATTAGAGCATCAATTAATCCTACATACAACCTAAATCATTTTGTGAATGTGCACAAAACATGGATCCATACCTAACAAGTCATTTCTATCAAACCATTACAAGCAACAAGATAAAATCTAAAGCTAGCATGAGATAAGTACCTAGTGTGGACATTGTCTCATCTAATACAAGTTTAAACATGCTACGAGTATAGATCTACATTAAGCACATGAAATGACACAAATAAAAGAACTCATCACTATCACAAAATCTACATCACCTCCACCCTAAATAGGGTGGGTCTAAGCTAATTAATTATGCTAAGATTTAAGGAAACAAAACATGCAAGACTAAATGAAACAATATCTAATTAAAAAGAAAATATTTTATTTACATGACTCACATTACAATGTGGCATCCTCTCCACCTTGAGTTTTGCTTCAAAGGCTTACTCCAAGTTAAGAGAATGACCACCAAGGAATGTGTAAATTACAAAGGAGGAAGGAGTTCTATTTATAGACATGAAAAAGGCAACTGTGGACAATCCCCCGGTGTGAGAGTAATAAAACTTCTACAAATGGATAAAAACAACATAATACACAATCACGAGAAGACGGATCGGATCCGGACTCAACTAGACCACCAATTGTCTATCTAGAGCCGCCAATTGGCGGTCATGGTTTGTCGGATTCGACCCATATTCGATTGGCTTCTTAATTACTTTAATTCTCCAAGTGGGGTGCACCCAGATTTGTTGTTTGAGTCTGCGTCCAAATATAATTGCCAAAATACTCCTCATGATGGTGTGGAGTTTCTCAGTTTGGTCCCTCCGAGCTTAAGTCCCGGTCCTTTCTCTTGCAGATGGGTCATTGTGTATGACCGAAAAGTCCAGTTTGCTTCATTTAAGTCCTTTTTTCTTACTGTTAGATGCGGGAGAATGACAGGGAGCACTAGACCGAGCCACCCAAGAAACACGCCCTCCACCAGGCACACATGGACCACTAATCAGCGGTCCCAAACCGCCAATTGGCGGTTCAGAAGTCGCGCCTGGTGGGTTGCTTTGGCTCGCCTTGTTCTCCATGCTGAGGGCCTTCTATTGCCATCACTAGATCCATACTTTGATCTACTCAATTGGTGGACACGAATGAGAGAAGAGAACTCACTACTTAACACTCATAAGCAAAAACAAGATTTGCATCAAACTCATCTTTTCTTTCTTCTTTCTCACTTGACTTGACTTCACTTGATTTGTTTTACAAATGGAGAACTCTTGTGCTTATATAGGCACTTACAAAGACTCTTCAACTTAACCTAAAACACAAACATAACATAAACTACATAAAGATGATCATTCAAGATCATTACAACCTCTACTTAAATTGCACCATAAAATATGACGAAAATCATAGAGAAATGAAGAGACTCTTTGTCTCTTCCTTTCCTTCAATCCTTTTGTCTTCCATCTTGTTGAGTCATCAACTCCTAGATGAATCACCCTCCATAGGTGATGTGGCTAGTGACTAGGATGCCACCTAGGATTAAGTTCAATTTTCAATACTCCTCCTTGAACTTAATCATCTTCCATCCACCATCCCAAGTAGGTTACGCATCCTTTCCTGCAACCTTATTGACAACGCTTTTGTTTGGGCTAAAAGACACACCATGTGCAACTCATTTGTCGTCTCGTAGATTTCACGAAGTGTCTTGAACTTCCTTGGTCTCATCTCGTCTTGTTTGTCGGATGGAACTGTTTCATGTTCAGTGGGTTTGGCAATCTCCTCTTCCTATTCTTCATTTGGCACTTCTGAAATCTCCTCTTTGGAGTCCCATGTTACCTCCACGTTAACCTGCACATCACCTCTAATGACAATTTTGTTGTTAGTGGGATCGAGAAGACTATAAGCTTTCGATCGTTCATCATAGCCAATGAACACAAGCTTTGTGCTCCTATCATCAAGTTTTATTCTTTTCTCCTTTGGTACATGTGCATAGGCGACGCTCCCAAACACTTTCAGATGTGCCACAGTTGGCTTGTAGCCACTCCAAGCTTCTTGTGGAGTTACTTCCTCCAAGCTTGCGGTTTTGCAACGATTCAACGTGTACACCGCACAAGCCACCGCTTCAGCCCATAGTTATTTTGACACGTTCTTGCTTTTTAACATACTTCGAACCATGCCCATGATGGTTCTATTCTTTCTCTCGGCTACACCATTTTGTTGTGGCGAGTATGGAGCGGTTAAATGGCGTTTTATGCCATGTTCCGCACAAAAGTTGTTGAACTCGGTTGATGTGAAGTCTCCTCCTCGATCAGACCTCAATGTCTTGATACTATTGCCACTTTGTTTCTCCACATATGCCTTGAACTTCTTGAATATGCGAAATGCCTCGGATTTCTCCTTCAGGAAGTACACCCATGTCTTGCGTGAAAAATCATCAATAAAGGTTAAGAGATAACGATTCTTACTAATCGAGTGTTGAGTGATCGGTCCACAAATGTCGGTATGTACCAACTCTAACACCTTCTTTGCTCTATATTCAGCTTGTTTTGGAGAACTCTTCCTTGGTAATTTTCCAACCATGCAACCTTCACAAAATCCTTCTTTAGATTCAATCATCGGCAAGCCATGCACCATTCCCTTTTGCGCCATTTCTTGGAGCCCACCAAAGTTCAAGTGTCCAAGTCGCATATGCCACAACCAATCTCCCTCAATGCATGCATTCAAACATCTAGCACGAGCATATGTTAGATTCAATTTAAACATTCGATTTTTGGACATCTCTACCTTTGCAATCAAGCGCCCATCTTGTCCTCGCACGGTCATGTGTTGATCCTTCATCAAGATTGTGAACCCTTTCTCCAAGAGTTGTCCCATGCTTAGTATGTTCGTCTTCATATCGGGCACAAAGTAGATGTTGGAAATAAGCTTTTGTGATCCGTCCTTCACTTGAATCATGATGTGCCTTTTCCCCTCCACACACCTTTGATGCATCTCCAAACGAGACGTGCCCATGCACTCCCTCTTCCAAGTGTGTGAACATGTGTCTATTCCCACACATGTGATTGCTTGCTCCAGTATCGAGATACCAAATACCTTCTTGTTCGGTTTCCGCTCCCTTGACGGCAAGCAAAACCACTCCATCATCACAAGCATTCTCCTCCACGGCAACAAGGTTGGAGTTTTCTTCCACCTTTTTCTTTGACCAACATTCGCTTGCATAGTGTCCATGCTTCCCACAATTGAAGCACTCAATCTCCTTCTCTGATCCACGATCACCACGGCCACGCCTGGAGCTCTCCTCCACCTTCTTTTGCGACCAGCACTCTTTCGCAAAATGACCACGATTCCCACACTTGAAGCACTCGAGCTCCTTCTTTTTTGGACGGCCTCCATAGTCACGACCACTTCCACAATCTACGTTGCGAGGTTTCTCCTCCTTAAGCGACATCTTCGCTTGCAACGCCTCTTCCAAGACATCTTGCCTCTTCTTCTTCTTTCTTTGCTCGTGTGCCTCCAACGAGCTTGCTAGGTCGTCGACGGTCAACTTCTCGAGGTCATTTGATTCCTCGATAGCACACACAACATTTTCAAAGTCTTCGGTGAGAGAACGTAGCACCTTCTCCACCACTCTTCCTTCAGTCAACGCCTACCCATTTCTCTTCAATTTGTTCGCCACCATGCGAACCCTCGTTACGAAATTGGCAACACCTTCCGATTCCTTCATTTTCAACGCCTCAAACTCACCTCGAAGCATTTGGAGGCACACTTGCCTCACTCGATCAACACCCGTCTAGCTCTTCTCAAGGGTGTCCCACGCCTCCTTCGACGTCTTCGCTTCAGCGATCTTCTCAAAGCCACTCTCATCCACCGCTTGGAAGAGAAGGAAGAGAGCACTCTTGTCTTTGGCTCTTCTCTCCTTTTGTGCTTTGATTTGTGCGACATTTCCTACCCCCATCACGACCTCCTCCTCGAAGCCGCTCTCCACAAGATCGCAAGCATCATGCGCACCGAGCAGGGCACACATTTGGAAACTCTAATTGTCATAGTTCCCCTTCGAAAGGCGAGGCAACGATACATGACTAAACGACGCCATTCTTGAGCTCCCCATCAGACGAGGCTCTGATACCAGATGTTAGACGCGTGAGAAGGACGGAGAGTACCAGACCGAGCCACCCCAGAAACACACCCTCCACCAGGTGCACATGGACTGCTAATCAGCGGTCCCAAACTGCCAATTGGCGGTTCAGAAGTCGCGTCTGGTGGGCTGCTTTGGCTCGCTTTGTTCTCCATGCTGAGGACCTTCTATTGCCATCACTAGATCCATACTTTGATCTACTCAATTGGTGGACACGAATGAAAGAAGAGAACTCACTACTTAACACTCATAAGCAAAAACGAGATTTGCATCAAACTCATCTTTTCTTTCTTCTTTCTCACTTGACTTGACTTCACTTGATTTGTTTTACAAATGGAGAACTTTTGTGCTTATATAGGCACTTACAAAGACTCTTCAACTTAACCTAAAACACAAACATAACATAAACTACATAAAGATGATCATTCAAGATCATTACAACCTCTACTTAAATTGCATCATAAAATATGACGAAAATCATAGAGAAATGAAGAGACTCTTTGTCTCTTCCTTTCCTTTAATCCTTTTGTCTTCCATCTTATTGAGTCATCAACTCCTAGATGACTCACCCTCCATAGGTGATGTGGTTAGTGACTAGGATGCCACCTAGGATTAAGTTCAATTCTCAATACTTACGTTTCAGTCTTTCTTGTCTTTCATTCTCTTCTTTATTACCTAATACCTAAAATATAACAACAAACACTTGAGTATCATACTATTGGGTGAAATTAAGGTTATATAGCATGAATATAATGCATGATATGCTACTAGGACAAATTATATATGTCGAAGAGCACATTGGACAGAGCCAACAAAATGCAACCTTGACATAATTTGTCCTTCTCCATCCACAACTCTTATGCTGCTTTGATTTTGGGATCTTCAGTTTCAGAAAGTGAAAAAACTTTTTCAATTACATCAATCAAACCAATAGCGGTCAACCATATTTTCATACGTTGTTGCCAACGTTTGAAATTCTACCTGGATTTTTTTGGCATGCCTGACATGTCCACTTTTGGTGCAAACAATTGGTTATTCGACATGGTTAATATTTTCTCTAAGATTGTTGATACAATTACAAATATAATAATTTAATATAATGAGTTACAGATGTCGAATAAATTGCACGATAGGATCCAGAGAAAGCCAACATACAAATTCATGTTTAGTAAAAAACAAACAAACAAATATCAGTGATCAGAAAAGACATTCCCAACCGAGTCGTCGAATTCCGACTTGTCTTAGATCAAATATCACCCTCACGTACCAATACGATGGGTTTGGCGCTCTTCTTCTAGGATAAAATGGTTCTTTCGTTAAGCGAGCGCACATCGGAGCCGACGAATCTCGAAAAAAGATCAAAACCTCGTAAGAATCGATCGCCAGAGAACACGTGGATAATTAAATCGCCGGAGTGATTTTTCGTTGAGAGAGAGAGAGATAAAGACGTGTATTTTCTTGATGGAGTGCAAGACATTTTAGAGTAGTCTATGTACAAAAGTAGGACTCCTTAACCCCCACAAACACAGGGCCATGATCACCATGTGAGCACATGTGCCGGTGTACATGAATCCAACCACTCCTCCACTCTCTCCACTTTGTAAAAAATTAAGCGAAGCAAAATGTTTTAATCTTTTTGCCACATCCCACAACTTCCAACGTGGGACTAAACCTACACATGGATTTATTTTCAACACTTTTTATCAATTAGACAAATTTATGAAAGATATTATGTGAAATCCAACCAACTACATGACAATTCATAATATAAGTACCAATTCAGGTTAGCTTAATGAGAATCGTCGTGAGACATTGACTCTAGATTAAATAAATAAAAACAATTCATAAGAAAAATCATGTGATTTTTTTCCGGAGAGAGCAAAAAGCAATTCTAGACATCCAAAGGAGTTGCAAAAAGAACGTCGGAAATCGAGAAAGACATAACTACAAGAAACTCCCAAAGAATTAGATAGAAACTCGGAGCTTCTCGGTCTCAGGGGAGGTACGAGAAGGGAGGTGTAGTTAAAAAACAATTAATAAGTAATTAATTAAGGCGGCACATGAAACCAATGGGGACACCAACGAGCATGCCAGAGCCGCCTTCCACCTCGACTCACCTCCTCTCCAATAAGTCCAAATCACACGGACCCATTTAGCTAGGGTATAAACGGGGCGGGGCGGGGCGGGTATTTGCCCAACCGCTACCCGCCCCGCCTAAGTTAAGCGGGTTGGCGGGGCGGGGCGGGGCGGGGCAAAAAAATTAATACTACTACCCGCCCCGCCTAAGACTAGACTGACCAATGCGGGGCGGGTTATGCGGGTCTGGCGGGTTATTCTTGAATTTTTTGTTTTCCTAATAAAACAAATGAATATCAAAACTGCATAAATATTAATGACTCATCACATTTGTTTTCCTAATAACATTCATTATAACAATGTTCCGATAACATAATAACAAACTTCGACATTAAACATTCAAAACACAAACTAAATAACAATAATAAATCCTAACATATAACAAACTCCAACAAATAACAATAATAAATCCTAACATATAACAAACTCCAACATATAACAATAACATCAACAATAATTATAACATAATAAATTCAACATCAACAATAAGCATTGAAAACATTCAAGTTGTCGGGGCTTGTCCCAACCCATCATCACCCTCAACGTCTTCTACCTCGTCGTGCTCTTCTTCCACATAATGAGTTGGCATTGTTGCAAGTGCTCCATCACCATCATCACTTTCAACCACACCTACGAAACACGATAAGTTAACATTATAATGTGCAATAATAATAATAATAATAATTAACCATACGTTATTTTGGAAGATTAATTACCTTCAAATTCAGCTCTTAACCAATCTTGTGCACACACAACGGCCTCTAAAGTAGTGGAAGTGATCGAACAACGATGTTTCCCAAGAACTCGTCCTCCTGTGCTAAATACACTTTCAGATGCAACAGTAGACACCGGAATAGAGAGAACATCATGTGCTATACGTGCAACAATAGGATACTTAGGTCCATTCATTTTCCACCAACTCAACACATCAAAATTCAGCACCCGCGGTTGCACAGAATCCTTCAAGTATGTCTCCATACAATTTTGTTGAGGTTCAGAAGCATATTTGGTATCCAGAAACTTGTTAAGCTCTTCCTGAGGATCAGTGAACAATGGTAATTCTGATGATTCTAGTGTAAAACAAACATCGCCTGCATCATCACTCATAACATTTGCTGCCCCTGAGTTGCTCTCACCACCCCCAAATGGTCAAACTGTCACTGTCCCCATATCTAAGTCGATAATCAGCATACAACTCAGCAAATGAAGTTTTAATCTCTCCATGTTTCTCCTCCCATTTCTCCTCATAAATCTTCTTCATGTAATATTCTACAGTACTCATTTTGTAACGAGGATCCAAAATGCAAGCAATGGACAGAACTAGACTTGACTTTTCCCAATATTTGGAAAACTTGATCATCATTAATTTAGCCATGCTAGATACAAAAGAAAGTGGACTTCTACACATTTCCTTTAGAGTCAAGTTGATTGCACATACATTAGAGAAAAAGTAATTTGCCGATGGATACAAGCTCTTGGAAAACTCCAAAGTCACCCGATGAAAATACCTCAAACATTCACAAATCACTTTGGCATGTTCCCACTCTTCTTTACTAGGTACAAACTTGTAAGACACATCAACATCTGCCAAACGAATGAAGGATTCTTTATGCTTTAGTGCAACTTCCAACATCAAAAAGGTGGAGTTCCATCTTGTAGGGACATCTAAGACAAGACACTTGGATGGAGCCTTCACTTGTTTTGCCACTTCATTGAAAGTTTGTTGTCTAAGTGTGGAAGACTTAACGAATTTCACACTCTCCCTCACTTTAAAAATGACATCCTTGATGACATCAAGTCCTTCATGCACTATAAGATTAACAATGTGGGCCGAACACCTAACGTGAAACATTTTCCCATCAAGTAACAAATCTCCCTTTGGAGAAAATTTGTCGACCACCTCTCTCACCATAGCATCATTTGTGGTACAATTATCAAGCACAATACACATTAACTTCTTATCAATGTTCCACTTGAAAAATCTTTCTATTAATGTCTTCGCTATTGCATTGGCTGTGTGAGGTGCTTCGAGGAAGGCAAAACTCAAAAGCTTTCGATGAAGTCTCCATTCATCATCTATGAAGTGGCATGTCAAAGACACATAACCTTTATTTCTGTTGGATGTCCACATGTCACTAGTAAGGCTAATACGTCCAGAAATTTGTTCTAACTGAGCATAAACCTTCTCTCTTTCAACCTCAAATATCCTGATGCAATCCTTTTTAATGGTGTTGTGAGAAACCATTTTGAACTCTGGTCTTAGACCTTTCACAAATTTTTTGAATCCTTTGTTTTCAACTATAGAAAATGGATACTCATGAAGTATGATCATTTCAGCCAAGTCTTTCCTACTAGCATCCTGATCAAATTTGTGATTTTTGACCTCTACAGTTCCATGTTTCTTTTTATCACCAAAAGACAACACCATTTGATTAGAATCTTCACTCAACATCCTCATATGTTTGCTTTTTAAGTGACTACTCAAGTGACTTGTCCCATCTTTTCTTTTGGCGGAGTAAATTTTTCCACAATGAAGACATTTAGCCACATGTTTACCATTCACTTTATCCTCTATTTTCTCAAAAAAATTCCAAACATCTGAAGTGAGAGGCCTTTTTCGTTTGCAAACTTGTGTCTCAACATTACTATGCCCTGTATTTATAAATACTTGAGTACTTAAACGAAATAATACTTCACTAATTTCAGATATATAGAAGTTGGCAAAAAATGAGACTCAAAATACATACCATCTGTAGTCGTTTGGTCATTCAGGCAATCAGGCGTGCTAGTGGTTGTCATCTCTTCGTAGTCCTTGATCAAGTATCTTCAAGGTATAAAAATTTAGCTATTATGAAAACAAGTAATGAAGAATAAACAAATGTAATAAAGCTGGAACTTTCAATGGACACTTGTATTAAGAACTACAAATATGCTACAAATATGTGCTATAAATATTTCACAACTAGAACATCACAACTACAACTACAAATATGCTAGACAAAACAAACGAACCCTTAAACAATAACCCTCAATCCATGAGAATATCGAAGCATCTCCCTGGATTCCAACAAAACAGAAGCAAGAAGGGAAAGAAAGAGCCAATACCAGATATTTTAAGAAAAAACAAAATCTACTTGTCTCCAGTACTCCGGCGAAGATCTATCACGAGAATTTCACAAAAAGAAAACAACAGATATTTCGGGAATAGAATGAAAACTACATTTCTACAAATCGGAAACAAGATAAGGAATGAAAGCGAAATCAAATCAAAAATCAGAGGGTAAAAGAACGAAACGATGACAACAATCGAGAGGAAGGAGAGCGAGATCAACCTGCCTCTCGTGTTCCGGCGCAGATCCCTCGCGAGGATTTTACAAATCAGAAAGAGGAAAAGAGGGGAAGAGAGTGAGGAGGAAGAAGAGACAGAAGCCCTAAATTGCGGAATGGAACTGGAGGGCGATATTTTTTGTTAGGTTAGGGTTTGGAATTGTTCTGTCCGTCTGTGAGAGTGAGAGGCTGAAAAGTGAATGTATATGGATTAAATGATTAATCCGATTAATTGGATAATCGGGTAAACGGTATTTGGATTATCGGGTTTTGCGGGTGGCGGGTTATGCGGGGCGGGTGACGAGGCAACCGCAACCCGCCCCGCTTATTAGGCGGGTTATGCGGGTAGCGGGTTATGCGGGTGGCGGGTAATATTTTTTGGACCGCTACCCGCATTAGGCGGGGCGGGGCGGGTTGCGGGCAAATTCTTACCCATTTACAGCCCTACATTTAGCCCCAATTTGACGGACCGCCCAAAGCCATATTTTGAAGTTATTGGAAACGCTGCAGCGGTGTCAGAATCCATGCGTATGTGACTACTTGTGGCCAAGGTTCAGAAATGCGGGATGCGGATGCGGATGCGATGCGGAGAGGCACCGCATCCGACATATGCGGTATGCATATGCAATGCGGGTGCATATGCGGTTTGCGATTTAATAATTAAATAATATAATATAGATATATTAATTATAAATTATATACATGTAACTAAAAATTTAGGTAATTTTTTGAATAATTTCTAAGATAAACAAGTTAATATTAAACAAAAAAAGATTAAAACTCAAAAAATAACAAAAAATAACAAAAAATAACAAAAAAGTGGGTGTTCTGAAATGCGGCCGCATCTATCCGCATATGCGGCCGCATCTACCCGCATATGCGGGTCAAGATGCGGGCCGCATCCAGAGGGCCGCATCGGGGAGATGCGATGCGCATCTCCCCCGCATCGCGGCCGCATCCGCATATGCGGCAGCATCTGACCGCATTTCAGAACATAGCTTGTGGCGGTTCTCGTGATGATATATTATATATATATAGTAGTAGTGTTTCTCAAATTTAAGCGTACGTTAGCTTTCAAAAAAGTCAAAGTTTAAGTTTCGTATCATAAGAAGATTTGGAGGGAGGAGTTGCGTTGGACGCGCACACAGTCGTACGATCAATATCTTTTATTCGTGCCACGCTGTGTGCGTCCGAAGCATTCTTCCTGGCAATTTCTCGTACGTCGGCAACGCTTGGCGTACCGACTCTGGAGGTCGAAAAATATGTTTTTGCCGTTTCAGTTTACACCGGCAACGCTGTTTGTGTCTGGAACAGATCTTGGTGTAGTTTTCTTACGACGAAGATAAATTGGTGGGAATTCTTAAGTAAAGTCAAAGACATTATAATTAAAAAATAACTATGTTTTGTGAATTTGTAATGTTTGGAGTTCAAAAGGTTATGATAGTTTACAACCGAACCGAGTTCGAGCGAGCGAGGCTCGCTCCAACTCGGCTCGTCTATTATTTTGTCTGCTCATCGTTCGCACGACACTCGATTTGAACCCCAAAATTGTGTTCTTGCTCGAGTGACTATTTTCTCGCGAACTGTTCGCTCGACTCAACTCGTTTGCTCTCGATTTTGCTCATGAGTATGCTCGGTTCGGCTAGACAGTAGCATGAGATTTTCCCCAACTAATTCCACTTTAAATATAAAATTTCTTAAATTCATTACTCATCAACTTAACCAACGGTTAAAAACAATTAAAATTTCAGAAGTTTCCAAAAGAAAAGAAAAGTCAAGTACATCAAAGTTGAAATAAAAAATAGTCTTCATAAAACAAACACGTAGACACAAACTAAATAAGGTGAAAAAATGGCAGTCTTCCACTTGAAACTCTATAGCCACTTGACATTTAACCACCATGCTTCTTTGTCCTGTAATAAAAATGAAACAAAAGTAAGAATATATATAATGGCTTCAAAAGATGAGACCACATGGATTTCGAATTTGATCATTACACTTGCAAAAACATCAATAAGTAAAAAAAATTGTTGGTTCAAAATCCAATTATTCAAATAGCTAGGAATGCATGAGTTTGTCCAAAAATTAAAATGTATGTGTTTGTATTCATATAATTGGAATCTACATATTTGTATCAAGGGTAGAACTTGAAAAGAATAAATAAAAAATAAGAAACAACCTTACATTCAAACTTCAAGTCATCGTTGTCGTCGTGCTGTTGGGGGATTCTCACCTTTTTATCTTCTTCAATAGATAATCTCGCTGCAAATACGAATAGCAAATGAATTAAACTTTACTAAAGATACTCCAAAAGAAGTAGCAATATGTTAGGCAACTAAATACTTACACTTGATTGTAGAACAATAAATGCGGCAGGTTTAACCTACCACCCCGTCCCACCTAATGCGGGTTGCGACCGAAAAATCCTAACCCACCAACCCGCTTAATAAATGGGATGAGTTCAGGTTGTCTTTCAACCCATCCCGCCTAATCCGCAACCCACATAAAATATTAATTACTCAATATATATATATATACATTATGTATATAATTAAGATTTTGGTACTAAGACTTTACACCTAGTATATATTACATATCTACCTTAATTCTACCTTATATAATTAAGGTTATTTATGTTTTTATATATCTTTTGGACATGCATATTATCTTGCGCTTATTTAAGTATACATCAGATATTGTGAAAATAGATTGTGTTATAAGCTTTTGTTTTTATCCAGCTTGTTTGCACACTGATGCATTGCATACATTGCATCATATGTCTTTCATTTAGATTACTTTTACATCAATAAATGCTACTAAGGTATGTGTTTAGTCTTATTTACAGATTACAGGGACCTGAATGCAATTTACCCACATCCCGAGCATAAACGCATGCAAAAGACTCATTTCTATCATAAAGACCAAGTTCAAGATTATCGGGTTACGAATGGAAATGCATCCCAAGCATAAAAGCATTCAAGTCCTAATTGCAAAAAGAACAAGGACTTAAGCACAAAAGTAGCCGGGGACTTAACTGCAAAAAGTCAAGGACCTAATTGCAAATCACGAGTAGCCTTTATTCTCTTGGAGAAAATATATAGAAAAATCAATGTATATCTCCAAATATGTGAAGGAATTAATCCGGAGCTCAAAAGAATGGAAATAATCAATCCAGACGCGTAAAGGAGGATCAAATCATACCATGAACATTCAACCAAAATCTGGACCAAATCAGAGCATGATGTGCGGCGATTCCGCCGCAGATCACACACACCATGCGGCGATTCCGCCGCCCCCTAGTCGATCCGTGTGCTCCAATTTCGTCCAGTCGTGTCTGGACACGTGTACTTTCCAATATTATACCTAGATCCCTTGTAGCAACTATAAATAGACCCGAGAACGATGTTAGAAGGGTCCTTAGTCTTTGGTGGTAGTTTTTATTCTTAATCTTAGTTTTGTAATCTTCTTTTCATTAATAAAATTCTGTCTTTTATTTCTTACTTTTAGTTTTCTTTTGTAATGTCTCAAGGACCCCTTCTTCCTCCCTCTATGAGTTTCTAACTCCTTCCAAAGGGTGGAGGTGACGGATTTAGGGTGAAGAGAAGATGAATAAAGTTATTATTTTAATTTCGTATTAGTATGTTTTGATTACTTGAGTTTATGTTAAATCATTTATCATGTAATGCTTTATAACTAATGTGATTTATTATAAGTTTCAGAATTCTCTAATCTAAACCTTAAATCTAAACCTCCACCCGACGGAATTCACCTCTTTGTTCTTGCTTTAATTTTAATTGTTCTTGTTCTTGCTTTAGATAATTAAAACCCAAAAATCTCAAAACCCAATTATTTCTTCTCTCCTTCTTCCCCTTAATCGGAAATCACACTAATAACAAAAATCTCTCCCTCCTTGTGTTCGACCCGTATTTGCCACGTCTCCATTGACGCCGTGCACTTGCGGTATAAATTTATTTCTCATCACACACACACATATATATGATATTTGAATGAGAACATTTCTAATTTAATGTAATGAGACCACAAACATGTACCATCAGGATCAAATCTAATGGTGAAAGATGAAAATGGATAATTTCGTAATCACATTGTCCTCCTTTTACCTCCCCTCCTTCCTTCCCATACGCACCCATCCCGTCCTTTTTTCTCCCTCCTTTGTTCCTTCCCAATCGCACTCATCCTGTCCTCCTTCCTCCCATCATTCGGTCCTTCCCAATCGCACCCAACTACGTGTGACTCCTCTGACAACCTTCCAAAAGACGATGGAAGATCAACCTCCACTCCTTCCCCATCTCACCAAACCATCGACAACCACGAGGGAGTTTAAAATTCACAACGAGATCTCCTTTGTTCGGTAAATTTGCGATGCAAGTTGAATCCTACAACAACGTGTATTATAATTTTTCTAGATTTTTTATGATTTTTCGTGCTTCTTTATGAAGCAAGCAAAGTATTTAGTGATGATAAACAACTCTGCAAATGTGTTATTTGAATGACAACTTGTAGAAATTTTGTTCAACTATGTGTGATGTTTAACGAACAATTCTATCAATAAAATCATTTATTAGACTACATAAGCATAACAGAAATACACTAGTTTGATACACAAACATAACAGTTTAATACACAAAAATGCAATAATAATACATAACGCCACTAGTACAATACATAACTACATTAGTTCAAAAGACAATTGTCCTAGTGCAATACATAACTACACTAGTTCAATACATGACTATTATTATTTCTATAGGTTGAATTGAACTCAATGGTAAACCATATTGGTGTTCAACAAATATTTCCTGCTACACCTATTCTAAGTATTCTTTTTGAAATATTTTATAATCTAGTTTACTTGTTTAATATAGTAATGTTGTGACTGTTATTCATTATATAGGTGGAAACAACATCAATGGAAAACCATTTGTTTGTTCAACCAACATCTCAAGTGACACTAATGTAATTATTATTCTTGTTAAGTTATATTTAAGGTAATATATTGTTATAGTTGTTCAATAGTTTGGTTTAGTTCTTTAATTTACTAAAACTATTGTTTAGTAAAATAAGTTAGTTGTGTAATAAAATGACAAACATTTGTGCTACACTAGAATTTTTTTTGATAAAATATTGTTAATTAGTATAAACTACTTTTACAAACTAACTGTCTTGTGTTCTCCAGGTAATAACAATGATAGTTCTCAATGTTTCATTCCCAATGTTCACTCCACAATCAAACCATAAATAGGAAAAGAATTTCAGACATTAGAAAATGCATATATTTTCTACAAGATATATGCCGGTGAGAGTGAATATCAGGAAATCAACTTCAAGACTTTCAGTTAGTGAAGATCCAACAAAAAGAACCATGTTGTTAAAATCATTTATTTGCTCGAAGCAAAGATTTCATTCAAAGACAGAGAACAGAGATATTCAAGAAAAAGAAAAGTGTCTTTATCAAGAACTAGTTGTATGGCTAAATTAAAGATGAAGTTCAACAACCAATCTGGAAATTGGTATGTACTAAACTATAGGATCGTTATGGGTCGTTAATCTAATATATGTTTTAAGCTAAAATGATCTCTACTTGCTTGATCAAAGATGTGCAGCGGAATTAAAGCAAGCAAGTAAAGAAAGAAATTATGCAAACTACAATAAGACCCGACGATTTTTATAGAGGTTCGGTCTCCCGCCTACTTCCTCTCTAGCAAGCTCCGCTCGAGCTCCGCCTACATCTTCATTATCAATCTCATTCTGGGCCAAGATTAAGCCTTTACACTTCAAACCTTGCGAACAACCCTCTCCGAGCTTGGCTCCTCCTCTCACAATCCGAGAGGGATGCTTCGGGCTTTCACCGAAACCTTTACAATGAACTTGACAGCAACAAACTTGAGTGATTCAAATACTCTCTAACTTGAGCACACTTGAGTATTATTGGAATTAAGACTAAAGTGTGGAAGTGGAGGCTTTGAGTGTTTGGATTGATCTCTCTAATGTAGGAGGCAAATAAGAGTAGGAGAGTTGTGTAAATAAGGTTGGGGAACCTCTATTTATAAGCTCTAAGATAATTATAGCCGTTGTGTTATGTGTGGTAAAAGTTTGGGTAAGAAACACAAAATAGGAAAGTGCAGGTCAATGTTTTGGACACAAACAGTCAACCGACTCGGGATCAACAGTCGACCGTTTCCAGAAACCTTCGAACCAAAACAAGAACGATCGAATAAACTAGGCTATAACTTAAGTTAACGGTCAAAGTACAGGGTGTAACGGTCGACCGAAATCTAACAGGCATTATGGGTTTTATGTTCGATCGAATAAAAGGGTTGGATTGGTTGACCGAAAATATCAGGAACTCTGGGTTCAAGAAAACGTCCAGGAATGGTCGACCGGGGTCTTGGTAAAGGTCGACCGGTGGCCAAAGAATTTTGGGATTTTGTTAGGTTTATACAAATATGACCGTTAGTATAATACGACAACTTTAACGGTAACAAGACACTTGTAAAAGGTCGAACAAAATGTAATCAACGATCGACCGGTTTGACACTAAAGGCCAACTAATTAACCAATCTATTCGGTCAAACTGGGAACTTGTTCGGTAGGGGAGATCATCGGTCCGGACCCGGATGCTCTCCGGGGTCCGGACCGAAGACCAGACCGCTCATATTCGGTTCGGACCAAACCTACACCGATCAGTCCGGTTCGGTCCAAAATCTGGACAGATCGGTTCGGTCCGGTCCAAAAATCTACACCATACAGGATTTTTTGGGGGGGGGGGGGATTAGGTTTTGGACCGGGTTCGGACCGGCCCGGATCGTAACCCGAACACGTCCCGGGGTCCAGACCGGATCCCAGACCGATCGGATTCGGTCCGAACCGGACCAGTCCGTGCTCTGCCCTAGGTTCGGCCGACCTATTTGGCTCAGACTGTTCAAGTTTGGGTTTTAGTGTTAATTGAATCAGTTTAAATACCGTAAGTACCTGACCACGTTGAAGCAGTGGCAAATACGGGTCGGTTCACAGGGAGCACGTCTGAGTCGGATTCACGATACTCGAGTGGGGGAGAAGAAAAGGAGATGAAGGTCAAAACTACACTACCATGCGAAAGAAATTGGAAAATAAGCAATAAAACGAGACCCCTTAGGGGGTAGAGAAAGAACGTGAATACGAAAATGTGTTGTGTGTGTGTTCAAATGTGCTCATCAAAACATGTGATACATGAAATCCATAAAACTCAATTCCAATTTTGCCTCCACATGAAATATGATAAAACCTTATCATTAAAACATACAAGAAAATAATTGAAATGAATCGAATATGTTCACATGCAAAATGACTCAAATCCAACCATGTCTCCACATGAAATAAGATTTATCACAATCATTAAAACACACAAGATATTAATTTGGATAAAACCAACATGAGCACATGCATTCACATGTCTTGTTTCCCTCTTCCACTCCCTTATCCTAACATCATCATTGCCCATAAAATAGGCTCACTAATTTAAGCATGTGCTAAGCTTCATTCAAGAGCATTAACACATCTAAGATAAGAGTAAAATCTCATTAGATGGTTATGGAAATCATGTAAGGCTCAAAGGATTAAGATTAACACACACTAATCCATCACATGATCAAATCACCTTCTTCTCCAGCCCCCCCCCCCCCCCCCCCCCCCACATGGGTATGGACTACTCTCTACTAATCTCTACTCTAAAGAAAACATAAAAATAACATGAACCCATAATGGAAATGACTGAAAACAAGATTAAACAAACCACTACATCAAAGAAATTGCATCAAAGGAAAGACATGTATTTACAGAACAAAACTCGCACTTGATTGAAATGAAAAGATTACAAAGTATGCTTCTTCTCCTCCAACTACACTAAGCAGCAGCAAAATAAAACCTAAAACTAACGGAGAAGCAAAAAGAAGAGGGAGAGGAGGGATTACAATTGTATATATAGACTAATACATGGTTATGATTAATCTGGGAATAATCAGACGACTTTAAATCACATCTGATAGTCCAAGAATGCTCCAAGCCGAGTACCCGACCCACGACCGAAATTGGAGACCATTTGGACCATTTTGAGCCGCCACTGGCTGATCAATTGGGTCCGATCGGGTTGAAATTTTGTGTGGTTCTTTATTTCTTCAATTGGCACATGAGGAGAAGTCCTGGTCTGCTGGCTCGAATCACTATGAGTTTAATTGGCAAAATACTGATCCGATTCAAGTCATATGTCACCATATTTTGCATTTCACAATCAAGTCCCTCCGGGTTTGCACTTGGCTCCTTCCTGATTTGCGATTCAGTCCTTGTGCATTACAAATAAGTCCAGCGCCTTCCACATCAGTCCATACTTGTTGCATTTAAGTCCTTTTTGCTCCCTTCCTCTTCTTTATTACCTAACTCCTGAAACACTACAAACAACAACTCGAGTAGCACAATATTTGGGTAAAATAAAGGATATATAACATGAATATGATGCATGATATGCCACTAATCAAGTGAATTCCGGTCTAAGTTTGGGTGACCTATTGAAGTCCAAGTGTTATGAGATTTTGTGTGCGACTTCTATAAGGAACCTAGTGTGTTTTTAAGTTGTTTTTAACTCTTGTATGCTCAAATACACAAAGTTCCTAAGACTCAAAAGTAATACAAATTACACGTCTTGATTTGAATTCCTTTCTTCCTTGAGTCTTGATCACATGTAGAAGTTAGCACAATACAATATATATGTCATGCATAATGTGTTCTACTCTACATTGATTATAGTTAAGATTAGGTTGATTAAATCATCAAAACATAGATTAAGGCCAAAAAGCCCATATAAACTTCATTGAAGGTCATAATCATCACTTTGCAACTCCAAATAAAATACATTACTTCAGAAACAATAGGAGCATTAGCCCTAAAAAGTATCTTTATTGGAGAAAATGATGAGTGCAATTATTCCAACAGTTAACCAAGCAGTCTATCTTGAAAAGTAAGTGGAGGGTATAATAAGATGGGTTGTACAATTCAAGATATACAAAATCAGAAGTCAATCTAGAGGAAAGATAATGATGGCTACGATGTGGACATGATATTGCAGCATTTTGTTAAAGGAAAGAGTTCGACAAAAGCTTCTTCTATTCTTATAGAACTAATGCAAGTGGGAGTTTGACTCACTTGTTTTGGGTAGACGGAATAACAAAGCAGAATTACCAATTGTTTGGTAAAGCCATCACTTTTGACACAACATATTGCACAACCAGATTTTTGATGGTTTTTGCAGCATTTTATGGGATCAACCATCATCACAGTACAATTTTTTTTCAGAACGACCTTCATGATAAATGAAACTAGAGAGACATTTGCATGGTTGTTTTCAACATTTAAAAAATGTATGGGAAGTGTACCTCCTGCAATAGTTACTGATCAAGATCCTTCCATTAATTCAGTGTTATTTTGAAAATTCCCAAATGCAGTTCATAGGTTTTGTGTATGGCATATTATGGACAAAGTGAAGAAGAAAATTGGAAACATTAACAATAAAGGAAGATTTCTAACAAGAATGAGTGATTGTGTGTATCTTATTGAGACTCCAACAAAGTTTGAGACAACTTGGATTTCAATAGTAGAAGAATATCAACTTCAAGACAGTGAATTGCTAAATTTGATGTTGCAAATAAGAAAGAAGTGAGTTCCAACTTACATGCAAGATACATTCTTTGTTGGTATAAGAAGTACACAAAGAAGAGAATGGATGAATTCATTTATCAAACATAATGCAAATAGGAAAAATACATTGTTTGAGTTCATATGCAAGTATAAATTACATTAATAGTATCATTTTTTTGTTTAATGAACTTATATGTTTACTACTGATATTGTTGTGTAACAATTTGATATAGTTGTGTATTAAACCAATAGATTTGTGCATTAAACCAGTAAGATATAGTAATGTAAGATACTAATATAGAATAGACTTGGGTATTAACCAGTAAGATATAGTAGTGTAAGATATTGATATGGTTGTGTAAAATATTGATAGTTGCGTATTAAAATAACACAGTTCTGTATTAAACTAATAGAGTTGTGTCTTAAAATGATATAATTGTGTATTTAACTGACAGAGTAGTGTAAGAATCTGATAAAATTGTGTGTTTACTACATTTTGAAATGACTTTGAAATTCCAAAGAGAGAAAGAAAATAGATGAGACTCTGATAGTAGAGAAAGAATACCTCAATTCATCACAAGATGGACAATAGAGAAACAAATGGCCAATGTTTATACACTGAATATCTTCAAGTTCTTCCAAAATCAATTGGATAAATCTTTGTCGTGTAACGTCAATTGGAAGGTCAAAAAATAATTCAATTATTTACTTTGTAACAAATATAGATGATGATTTTGGTTCTATTAGACAGGTGATATATTATAATGAAGAAAAAAGGACTTCATGTGGATGTTGTTTGTTGGAGTTTGAAGGAATATCTTGTATGCGTGTATTGGCAGTGTTGAAGCATCTTGAATGCAGAGAATTACCATCTTTGTATATGTTGGACAGATGGAGGAAATGAATAAATAATGGAATTAGACTTCCCATTTATGATGGAGATAGTAGTAGTTCATCTCATAATACACATATGAAGAAATTGAGCAAGATATCCAATGAATTGATACATGAAGCTTCCAAAAATGATGAAATTTATGCAGTTGTGGAAAAAACTTTGCAATATGCTATGACAGAAGTGCACAAGATAAATTCTATTTCTGCAAATCAAAATGAAATTCCTAATATGAGAAATGATGAAACAGAAGTTCAAGTCCTCCAATCCGGAAAGTCTAGAACAAAAGGAAGTGGAAGGCGAAAGGCGGGAACTACACGACTAAAATCTATTGTGGAAAGAAAATTGAGGCAATATAAGTTATGTGTGAAGTACGAAACACATGACATTCACCATTGTCCTAAGAGAAAACAAAGAGTTGATATTAAAGACGTCATACAAGATTGAAGTCTACTAGTAATTAAGTTCCAACTCAAGAAACTTGAAATTTATACGTTAATGTATCAACTAAATATTCCATATGATATCTTCCTTACTTAGAAATTTCTTATATGTGTAGACTTGTATGGTTTCAAAAATGACACATTGTTTGACAGATTTTTAGAAATGTTTTTGTTGCTTGACAAATTTTGTGAATGAGTTTTTATAAACGAGTTGTTGAACTTGTGTAATAAAATGATATTGTTGTGTATTGAAATGATATAATTGTATATTAAACATATACGGTTGTGTATTGAACGCATATAGATGTGTATTTGAAGTTTTATTTAAAAAAGTGTTGCAGTTTTATAGAGTGCTACATGTCATTTCTATCTCCAACATCTCTCTTTCCTCTCTCTCTCTCTCTCTCTCTCTCTCTCTTTCCCATAGTAAAATATGCAACACATCTCTCTCACGTAGTCATCCCGTACTATAGTAATTTAGTCTTATGTGAGCCCGTTAGCATCTATGGTAGGCTTAAGTGGGCATGTCCACAAGCTCCCTAAGTTGACTTCAATGCATCTATATGTCTGTTCACAAAATATACAAAATCAAACATTTCACCTCTCCCCAACACCAATTGATGCCTTAACTTCCATACCATGTACAACAACATGAACCCTCCATCTACTTCATTTCCTCCACAAGGATCGACAATTCATGTTTATGTAAGTACCTCTTTTAGAATCATATGTTGCTAACTTCTTCCTCTCTGGCGACAACCAACTGTATTTGTGTATTAAACGTATTCTGTTGTGTATTGAACGCATATAGATGTGTATTCACTGGAAGCTTTATTTACGAAAGTGATGTGGTTGTGTATTTTAATGATGTAGTTGTATATTAAACTTTTAGAGTTGTGTATATTAAACTTATAATGTAGTTGTGTATTTTAATAATGATTTTTCCAAATGTTCTCTAACCAAAATATCCAATAGACAAGTTAAATCATACTAAACAACATTATATTCAACTTATAATGCAATTGTGTATTTTAATAATGATTTTTATGAGTTAAAGAGTTCTTGAACTTGTGTAATAAAAGTATATAGTTGTGTATTGAAATGATATAGTAATGTATTAAACTTATAATGTTGTGTATTGAACGCATATATATATTATATGTTTCACTGGAAGTATATGATATACTAAAGGAACTATGAAACAAACCAATTTTTTGGTCTCATTTCCTAGAAAAAAAGTTACTAACACAAACTTCGTCGACACTCCACAACACAATTATTACACTACAACATACATTAAAATGAAACATTCTACAGAAATGAAATTAACCTAAGCAAGCAAGAAATATGAAAGAACCTAAAAGGACATAAAACTAAAGAAGCATGCAAGCATATGAAAGGAAATTAAACTAAAAAAGAAACAACATAACTACAGGAAAACATCTATTATTACTCACTCAATTACAAGTAGCCTCTCTCCACCAGGGTTTTTTGCTTCAAGGAGTTTACTCCTAGTAGAGAGGATGGCCACCAAGAGTGAGATGGGGTACAAGAGAGGAGGGAGAGTTCTATTTATAGCCATAAAAAAAGGTAATCCGGGACAAACTAAATACATACCAGAAATAGACTAAATACACACTAATACGTGACCCTACGGAATCTTAGCGGATCCGTATCCAAACAGACCGCCAATCAACAGTCTTGGACCGCCAATTGGTGGTCTATATTGTTTGGATTCGGCCATTTTTTTCGTGTGGGCTTTTCTGGATGTCTTTGTTGGTCTTTGATGCATCTACTTCGCTTGCGGGATCTCCGACCCGAATAGAATTGCCAAAATACTTCACATGATGGTGCGGAGTATTCATTTTTGCTCATTGGTCCTTCGATCTTACATTCAGGTCCTTCGATCTTGCATCTTAGTCCTCGAGTCTCTCAACTCAGTCATTTTCCCTGCTATTAGGTCCATTTATAGTCTCTCTTTCTCAAACCTACTTATTCCTGAAAACTAAACATTAAACTCGTTACATAGCATTGTTTGGGTGAAATATAATGGATATGATACACAAAGATATACATGAAATGATGTCAATCACCTTCTCATTTAATTTTGGGATTTCACCATCCAAAATATGAGATAGTTTCTCAAACTTCAACATGATATTGAGCTTGAGTTGCCAGCTTATGATGTTTAAGTCATCATTTGCCAAAGGATGTTTTTCAATCATAAATCGCACAATAGGTTACATTTCTACAAAATAAATTATATGAGATTTAATGTCAATTTTATGTTTTAAAAATCAATACCGCAAATAACATTTGTCCATAAATGCAGCAATTCAAGATCCTATCAATTATAATACAAACTTGCTAAGGGTTATCAGATATATTATGAAATCAAGGTAAGAAAACATTTTCTAATCATAACCATTTCGAAATATCGCAATATTTGCATTTTGAAACTCTTATGACTCTTGTCATTTTAATTAAGAGGAAATTTGACCAATCCTCGTAAGAAAAACTCTCTTTCTCAAAATCAAGCTAGGGCTCCGGGTCTTTTTAAGAAAACTTATTTGATTTGATACGAGATACGTTTATCCATTGTATTCACAAACAAATATATTTGGTGTCCACTAAGAGTGAATCGCACCTTGTACATCTATTCATGGCACAACAATGGACAACCTTATATCTCCCATTATTCCCAAAGATGGAGGAAGTTATCTCCCGCTAAGGGCGAGCAGAATATCCCTCAATCGATGGTTGCTAGTAGATGAAATAAGAAAGAAAAATACTCTTCATTTTTGGTTGGACAATTTAAACATTTATATGTGATTTTAGAATTTAGGTGATCATGCATATTTATCATTGATACACATCCTAACATTCATCCACACAATCACATACATGTCAAGCACACAAACATAAATATATTCATTCACACACACATTGATGTGAGTTTATATGTTCCTGTGTCCTTGACTTTTGTGCCTTCTTCGTGACTTCCTCTTGCACCATGGGTGTTGATATTGCAAAAATATAAACATGCATCTCACAGTTCCAAAAATTGTATAGTGCAAGTCCAATGTAAAAACTCTCTCATATGCATGCATATACAACCAAATAGAAATTTGGTTTTTACATGTACATAAGCCCATGTGATTGAATAACAATAATATACACATTCATTCATTCATTCATTCACACATGGCTTCATAGGAACATACAAACTCACATATCCCTGCATTAGAGAACTCGAGCAACGCATGTACATACACTATAAATTACTCGATTTGGTTTATCATGCATCTCTAAATAAAACAATTGTAAAACTATTTGAAATCCATTAAAAATGATTTTATGCATCCATAGTTCAAAACACAAAACATTTGAATCGCTGTTTATCCAATTACCAAAGATAAATTTTTTAAGCAAAGATAAACATATGCCTTTTTCGTTTTGTCGATTCCTTATAAAATAATCATTTAAATAAAAACGAAAATTTTATATATTAGACATAAGTCTAAATTTTCATTCTAACATTCACATGATGTGTTTCTAAACATTTAAAACTATCAAAAGAATCAATTAGAATTAAATCAACAAAACTATCGGAAAACTCGAAAAAGACATAGAACATGAATTGTTTCGATTGTAGATGGTAAAGTAAAATTAATTATATAGACAAATCATTGAAAATATCAACTAAATGCTATGATACACTGAAGGATTTCATGTCCCTATGTATGTATATATTTAAAAAAATACAAACATACAAGATCGATTTCATATTTTTATTGATTTTACGTACACGTATTTGTTTATTCTAATATCATGCATTCCTACACATATTAAAAAAAAAGAGGATCATACCCAAAGGCTCTCTAAAACCTTTCAGAAGATCCAGAGTTCCGTTGCTCGTCGAATCGCCCGCCGATTCGCCTCCAGTTCCGAAGGCACCTCGGTCGATCGAACCCAAAATGGGTTACTGTTTTGATCCCGATTTTTCCTTTGTCAAATTTTGGATTTATTTCCAACGAAATTTGAACTTTTGGGGTTTTTAGCAAATTCATATCTTATGTACTATATTATCCTATGTAATATTAAATTATTACACCCCATAATATATACACCTTATATGAATTTATCCATGATTCTAATTATGCCAATTCTCAAGACATAATGATTTTATTGATTCACCACATGTGTCCATTTTTCACATCAAAACCCAACACATCTTATGAACTCAAAATTAGGCTTCTCGTTTCCCAGTTTTGTGGTGTGACCTATAGGAGGATGTAAGCTAAATTGGCAGCGATATTAAGCACTTAATATCTCAAACTATAAGCGGTACCTAGCTACACATTATAGTTACCCAATTAGCATAGATGTTTTTGTTCCATTCGAACTAAACACGATCCATTTAGTGATGTAAGTGCACCACTTGTGTCTGTCCCTTAACTCATGATATTAAGAATATATACAAAGTAGAAATGTGTCACATTTGTATCATGTTCATTTCTTAATATCTTTAAGCTAATTATAGCTATGTAAATTAACTCAAGTTACATTGTGCATATTATAATTTTTCTCTATCAATGAGCCCACTAATATCATCACTCAATTAAGAGGAGCAATGATAATCATTTGACTAGCTATCTTTTCCAACACAAGTCATGTTCAACCAACTATTGCTTTTATCACTATAGCCATTGATTGCTTTTGACAATAATTAAATTAAGCACTTCTTGAGTGAAAAGATATAAGTGTCATATCTTAGGATCCAAGACACAGTAAAACATTAATGACACGAAACACAATTCCATAATGTTTTACTTGTTAGGTCTATTCAATATATAAAAGTAATCTTCTCCTCTTTTATATACTCATGTCGTCAATTATTTGTAGAGCTACAACAATCGATGACCAACACGACAATCTTATGTCGGTGATTAATGTTCCATGTTAATTACCATGATTGTGAATAACTTTTGATTTATGTAAACCATTATCTTTTAGATCTCTACGGTTAAGGACCAAGCGCATCTTCCTTAACACTTCCAAAAGACGAATACCATAATCAAGGAACAAAATGTTTGCACATCCAATTCATAATAATTGACATATAAAAATAAAAGTTTTAGAACACATTCCTTTCACTAATTGATTGGATGTATCTCCCTTAGGGCAGTAAATGGGGCGGGTTTAACCCGCCGCCCTACCTAATGTGGGTTGCGATAAAAAAATTCTTACCCGCCAACCTCCAACCCACTTAATAAATGGGGTGGGTTGCGATTATCTCTCAACCCACCCTGCCTAACCCGCAACCCGTATAAATATATTTATTTTTAATTAATATATATTATAATTAAGATTTTATTATTAAGACTTTAAATCTAACTTAGTAAAATAACATAATTTACTCTATATCAAGGAGTTATGAACTTGTGACAATATGATTGTGGACTTGTGGTATGTAGTCTTTGGACTAAAGAACTTTTTATGTAGTTATGCACTTTATGTATGTTTTTTATTTGTTTTGGACATGCGTATTATCATGTTTTCGGTATGGAACTATGAAAGTGTTATATGTTATGTTGTATGTATTTTGTTTCTCAAAATTTTTTGGTGATATATACAAACTTGTTGTAGTTGTATATATTTCTAAGTTATACGGGTTCTAATTTATAAAAATAAAACTCTATAGACTCATGTCTCTCTTCCCACTTAAACTGCTTAATCAACCTCGCATTACCTAATCGACCCTTAGACGGGGTGGGTAGCGATTGTTAATTTTTTGCACAACCTCTCCCTGATTAGCTTGTTAACTTAGGTAGGGCGGGTAGCAATGGGGCAAAAACCCACCCTACCCTATTTACACCCCTACCAAACTTGAACAATCAAGAAGATGACTTCTTCAAAAACTTCACACTTTCACGAATGCTTTGAAAAAGATCTTTAATTTCCTCTATACCATCTTGCACCATCAAATTTAGAATGTGTGTGCAACACCTGACATGGAAAGCCACCCCCTTAAATTTTAACCATGGGTCGACCAGTGAAGATCACACCTCATCGGCATTGACTGCGAGAGGTGAAAATTACCTTCAAAGTATCTACTGCAAGGTCGTTGTTGCGTGCGTTGTCCAGCGTGGTAGACTAAATCTTGCCTTGAATTCCCATTCTTGAAGGCATGCTATGACCGCATAACAGATGTTGAACCCGGTATGCGGTGGATCCAACTCATAAAAATTGATAATGCTTTTTACTTATTAATGAAATGAGAAGTCAGACACATGTAACCAATGATTTGGTTCGACATCCAACTATCCAAATTCAGAGTCACTTTTCTTCAAAAACTCCTTCAGCTGCTCCTTCGGACTTTCATGGATTGGCATGCAGACCTTTCTGATAGTGATCCTAGAATATTTCTCGAACTGAGATTTCAAGTACATCCAAAACCTGTTAAACCAATAATGTTCCACAATTCTGAATAGGTGCTCATGCACAATAATCATCTCTGTGATCATCTCCCTACCTTTCGTAGGATCATACGATCCCTCTATTTTTAATAAATTTCTACCTGAGCTTGTACTCAAGACAGACTGTTTCTTCCCAAATCCTAAAGCATAACGGTTTTTGTTGTGAGATTTATACTACTAGTAGTACCATGTTTCCCTTTGGCATAAGACTTACCACATGCTTTGCATTTTAACCTCCATTGTTTTTCGCCCTTCCAAATCATCTCATCCAACTCAAAATTGTCCCAATCTTTGGATGTTTTCTGTCTTTTGGCAGTTTTTTCATCCTCACGCATTTTTCATTTGAATTAACTTCAGGCTGGTCTGATTCAATTGACATTGATATAATAGGAATATTTCATCCATATAGGAGGATTCCCTGGGACGAGAAGGAGACTTTTTTCTGGCACGGGAGACCCCACTCCGGTGGAGAAATGAATGCCACCTCCGAAATCCCTTGGGGTACATATACATAATAGACATATAGAGATCATTATGCGTCAAGTAACATCAAACTTTTGGTTTCGATCCTCAATTCTCGATCATTCCCATCTCTAGTTCTAGAGTTTGATTCTCCATTCCCTTTTCCATCAATAATTGGAAGATGATCCTTTCTTAGAATACCTCATTCTTTTCTAGTGAAGGTTAGCTATAATGTCCCGTCCCCGAGCCCGCATCCAGCCTAGGTCCCAGTCCGTCCCCCATGAGCCCACTGCCTCACAACACTCACCTATTGCCACAAAACATAAGTTGGTAAGTATTGTGGTAGTGGACTCATGTCACTATATCCCACACTAACGTTTGTATGTTAAGCAATATGGGAATAATGTTTGGGGTGTTACAACTTATCCCACTTGAAAACCTGACGTCCTCGTCAGAATTACGTCAGTTAGTCCGTCACCAGGCGTTGTGGGATTCTAGAGGTGACTCTCACCCTCTTGGTGTGGCACTTACTTCCCACAATTCATGCTAGTTCAGGCTCTTATACCATTCTGCAACGTTCCGTCCCTGAGCCCGCACCGAGTCTGAGTCCCGGTCCGTCACCTATGAGCCCATTGACTCACAACACCCACTTTTTTTGCCACAAAACATAAGTTGGTAAGTGTTGTGGTAGTGGATTCATGTCATTATATCCCACACTAACATTTTCATGTTAGGCAATGTGGGAGTAAACTTTTGGGTTGTTGCAACCTACCCCACTTGAATACTTGACGTCATCGTCAGGGTCAAGTCAATCAGTCAGCAGGCGTTGTGAGATTCTAGAGGTGACTCTTGGTAAGTGGGTGTGATGACTATGGTGATGGTTGGTTGGGCGGTGCTGGATCCCGGTGAGGTCCGGCCAGGCCAGCCACCTCTCCCTGCCACGACCATGCGCGGTTGGTAAACTCCTTCCTTCAGCCATGCGCCTAACGCGCAACTTAACCAACCAACCAGCTGGTGCAGCTGGTTTGGGATGGCTGGCCTCCAACGATCCCCTAGGGTGACGACTTAGTGATCCCTCCCACTTGGCCAACCAGGCATGGTTGATGAGCGCGTGGGGGAGCCTGGTCAGGCGTGCCTGGGGTGGAAACCCTAGTGCACGTAGCTCCACGAGCACGGCTAGTGCACGCTTGCTTGTTGGTCGGCTATCAAGGGAGACCCTAACCTCTTGGTTGGTGGCTCAGGGTCTAGAGGACGACATAAGGGGAGGGTTGGTTAGCTGTGGTGTGGGTTGGTCCGGTGGAGGGCCATGTTGGGATGCATGCATGTTTTGGTTAATCGTATCGTGACTATATCACATGCTCTGAAATTTAACTTGATGTTGATCTCATGCCTTGTATCTATGTTGATGAGTGTATGGCTACGTTTTGGATATGTATATGCGTACTATGGTTAGGTATTCTGAAGTTTTATGACCAACATTGCATGTCCTGTAGCTATCTAGATCGTCGATACTAGATCCTTGTATGTTTTGATCTATTATTACTAGTGTGGATGTCATGTTATTCTTGCCATGTAGTAATGCATACATACTGTTATCCTGATGTTAGAATGTGTATGGTTTATGATAGCTATTTGTAGCATGATTATCGCATTTGGATATAATGTTGTTCATCTTTATATATATATATATATATATATATATATATATATATATATATATATATATATATATATATATATATATATATATATATATATACACACATCACATTAGTTGACTTGCATGTGCATTTGTGAATTCTTATTGAATATGGGCACCTATATTGTGGTCCGACGAGCCTTTTTTAGAGAGGACAGGCATGAGACAAGACCTGGACGTGTGTATTGTCATTTTCTACAGGACGGGCATACCTAACTTGCAATGAACTCATTTAGGTCATTGTTGCGAGTTGGGGTATCAATCCGGAAGACCGCTTCATGTAAAGCAGTGGGGCACTCTTCGGGTGACCTTCTTGTTCTGCTTTAGACCAGCATGGTTGGTGGTCAGGTTCCTATGTAAAGCAATCTCGTCAAGCGAAACCCGAGAGGCACGGCTATGTAGAGTTGTTGCCTTTTATTGTTCGCATGTGTCGCATATAGGATTTCATACATGACTCTTTATCATGTTTTTGGACTGGGGGCATACGGATTTTCTTATTGAAAACTCACGCATGTTTGTTATTTGTTTTGCTTCAGGTACTTAGGTTCCTATAGGGGTTTGACTGGAGATGTTTATTAGGATTCTGTACGCGAGGGACAAGTCGACCAGTTTCCTTCAGTTTATCATTTGTTTCCACATTTTATGTTGTATTTCTTGAGTTAAACTTTTGATGTAATGAATTCTGAGTTTATTTCTATATAGGATAATTTCATTTTTTGAGATTTTGTCTTGTATTTTTTATACATGTATGTTTTTATTCATGTATGTTTTCGATTCATTGTAACTCTCTCGGTCGTCGTGGAGACTCTGATTGCGAGTTTGCTTGGACTCCACAACATGCATACCCAGGAGATAGGGGGTGTTACATCATCTCTTTCCAAGCTCGACACCTCTACTAAATGATGATACGAAGGTGGCTACTGGTTCGGAGGGCTATTGTATTTGGATTCGGTTGCCAGTTGTGTGGTGAAGTTGTGGTTTGAACTACCGAAGAACTATTGGTATTCTCTCTGTTGTCAGTCAATTGGTTCACATCTATGGTGAATCAATGGGTCCACTCCTCTATTCCTCTCTCTCTATTTGATATGAGAAATTGCCGTCTCATAGCACCACCACAACATTCATTTTTCGTTATGGATTCCGGAGTCAAATTATGTATCCCTTGGTTTACTAGTGAACCATTTGTTCAAGGATTGCAAAAGATGTTCCACTAAAAATGTTCTTGTTATTTGGAGAAGGAACGCGAAGGAGTAGAGGAACTACCCAACTGTATGACTGACCCCTTCACCTTTGCAAAATTACTAGAGGCATGAGGGAAATTGATTGATTCGTTTTATATTACACCGCAAGTGCACGACCGAATTGAAGCGGTGGCAAATACGGGTCGATCCACAGGGAGGTGTGTCGACTTTTGGTTTGTGCGAAGGCGAGTGGTAAAGAAAGGAGAGAAAGGTTGGTTACACTAAACTACACTAAGATGAAAAAAGGAAATGGAAGATAAGCAATAAAACTAAACCCCATAGGGGGTAGAGAAATAATGTGAATATAAAGATGTGTGTGTGTGTGTGTTTGTGTGTTCAATTATGCTCCTCACAACATGTAGTGCATGAAATCATAAAACTAAATCCAACTTTGCCTCCACATGAAATAAGATAAGACTACATCATTAAAACATACAAGACAATAATTGGAATGAAGCTAAATGAACTCATGTATAAAGACTAGACCCTACTATGCCTCCACATGAATTAAGATAAGACTATATTATTAAAACATACAAGGCATTAACCAAGGCCAAGGCAACAAGAGTACATACACTACAAATTGTGTTTCTAATATTAATTCCATCCATATCCTAACCTTATCATTCCCCATAAAATAGGTCCACTAATCAAAGCATAGGCTAAGCTTCATTCAAGAGCATTAGCATATCAAAGATAAGAGTGAAATCCCATTAGATGGTTATGAAAATCATATAAGGCTCAAGGGATTAAGATAACACACACCTAATACACTACATTATCATATCACATATTTCTCCACCCCCTAAATGGGGATGGAACTACTCACTACTCATTACACTAACTACATTAACAAAATAAAACATATTACTGAAAAGAAATTCAACTAAGCAAGAAAGGAACATTAAAGAAGCTAATTGAAAGAAACATAAACTAAAGAAACATGCAAGAATTAAAGACAAGATTAAAAGAAACTAAAATAATTATTTTATTAACAATGACTCACATTGAATGTAGCATTTTTCTCCACCTTGAGTTTTGCTTCAAGGCTTACTCCTTAGTAGCGAGAATGCCACCAAGCAATGAGTAGTTTACAATAGAAGGTGAAGAGCTCTATTTATAGCCAAAGAAAAAGGCAATCCGGGACAATCCCCCGATGTGGGACTAAACAAATACCAGAAATGGACTAAATACACCAATACGCGACCCCCCAAAATATTAGCAGATTTGGGCCAAAACAGACCGCCAATTGGCGGTCTATATGGTCCGAATCACACTGGATTTTATTCTGGGCTTTTCTGGATGTCTTTGTTGGTCTTTGATGCATCTACTTCACTTGTTGGAGCTCCGACCCGAATAGAATTGCCAAAATACTCCCCATGATGGTGTGGAGTTTTCTGTTTTGCTTTTTGGTCCTTCGGTCTTACGTTCAAGTCGATTTTTCCCTGCTTTTGGGTCCTTTCATGCTTCATCTCTTCAAACCTATTTATTTCTGAAATTCAAACATAAAACTCGTCACATAGCATTTGCTTAGGTGTAAGATAATGGATATAAGATACAAATATAAGTATGAAATGATGTCAATCAGAAATGCACGTTTGAAACACTGCTAGATAAGAGCCACGATAGATCACATTGAATTACTCAGCGAGCACGAAGAGGAAACGTTTTCAATTGTTGTGGATCCATCCCTGAGGGACTTACCCCATTAACGCATTCAATGAATCTTCTTTCATTCACTTCGTGACTGAATTTTACTCCGTATTTACCAACAATGGAATTGGATGGATTGACCTAACTTGTCCTACCTTAGTTGACCTCAATTCTAATGGATCTCTTAAAGAAAGACCTTACTTTTCTAGTACTTTGTTTTTTCCTTCATGACGGGACCGAACTCCTGCTTCAACTTAGTAGAAAAGTGCAGCAAGCAACTAAATTATTTTCATCACTTTCCTCAAGAAATCGAGATTGAACTCTTGAAGACATTCTTGCAAAGAAAAAAACCCAATATCATCAAAAAACATCCTGATTCTTGAAACATATATAAGTTGTTGCGATTCATAGATAAAGAGAAAAAAACACTGACGCGACAAATCATAAAGACATTCATTGTTCCATTCATTTAAAAGCTTAGGCAACATAATCATAAGAATTACGGTGATGCATTTTTTTAGAATTCTAGAAGAGAAAGATAGACGCCACGTAAGGAGGAGATGGGTGGACGAGGTTGAAGGGATGGAAGAGAAGAGGCGGTGGTGGTGTGAAGGAGGAGTCCGGGAGGGAAGTGTCAAGTGTGGTGGTGTAGAGGAGTTGCTCCGGCGAGGTGGTCGGCTTGGTGGGGGTAGAGGAATCGCTTTAGGATTTTTAGGGTGACGACTGGAGGAAGATCCAAAAAAGGAATAGAAAGTACAGTCTGGTTTTTAGGATTCAAGGGTAATGGGTCTTTGGATCTCGTAAATGGTAATGGTTATGTGTAAGTAGATATTCATTGTCATGCCATATTGTCATCTATGTATAAAGATGTATATTTTGTAACGTAACATGTCGAGTATGTATTGGGATGTATGCTCGTCTGCTTAGATATGAGCAACCAAGTCAAGCGAGTGAGCGAGCTAACGAGCGAGCAAGGTTTCGCTTAGGTTGACTCACTTATTTTCCTGAGCGGATTTTTGGCTCGTGCTTGACTCATAAACAATCAAGCCGAGTTGTTGGGCGAGCAAAACTGAGCAGGTCACGAGCGAGTTTGAGAGAGCGAGCAGAAACTGACAACCCTAGTCAAGTTGGTAAAGTCTTGTGAGAACTAATATTCATGAATGGATTGGTCGCATCACTTGCATGATTTGCGATTATGAGGTTTTTTTAAAAGTAGATTACGAAGTATGTTCTGCAGAGCTGTTCACAAGCATATTTCCCCATTTTTACTTCTTATGCTTTAGAGCGGGTTTTGTATACAGTAGTATTAATTGTGGGAAACATACATAGGAGCCTCCACATCGAACAATGGGATGGAGGTGTAAGGTGTTGCATGGAATTCATGTTAAGGAATCCAAGGGGTCGGTATTTAAGGGGGAAAATATCCAAGAAGTCGGGAGTCTCTATAAATTATATGAAATTTGAAATCACTAGGGCACCGATTGTCTCAACATATCAAGCATTGTCACTGATAGTTTAGTCGGTAAGTTGGTCACTTTGAGATAACTCACCTAAAAGTGGCTAGTTCAAATCTAAGTTGTTATAGAACAGTTGGATTTTTTTTTCTCCTTATGGATTTATACGTGTTTACAATATTTGATTAATTAAATGATAAATACGTTAAGAAATTTAAAAATTAAATTCTTTTAAGTGAAAGTATTCCGTAAAGGTTCTAAAAAGAAACAAAATGAAGCTGTAATTGAAGTTAGAGGCCTCTTGTATTTAACAATCCAACAGAACATCATCCACTAGATCGTGTCAGTACTCAACGTAAGTATGCATGAACTTGTTGACGTTAAAATGAGATTTAGGCTTTCATGGACAGAAAATATATAATATGGTGGGGAGAATAATGAGCCTGAGTTTGATGGCATAAACAAAAGTATGAGATTTTGAAGTGCCGTAAAAATAAACAATTATTTTTACGTAGCATGTGTAAAAAAATCGTTTTGTTGATTAAATAGGACTTTTTGCTTGAATATCATTTAAAAATTCCATATTTTCTGATTTGTCATCCAGTTAAGCTCATTCATTTAAGTGTAACTCAAAAATTTTGTTAACGTCCATGATGCCATTAAGTTTTTCCACATGCCAATTCCTATTTTACCTCTCGTTGGATCAATGTTAATTACTTTGTTAACACTTGACTTAATCCCCAAACTTCCGGTCGACCGAAAACATCCAGTAGAACCCTCCAACATTCCACACAACACGGTCGACCGAAACAACACTAGCGGTCGACCGAAAACCACCAGTGTCAATCCTTCAACAAACCAATCTACACGGTCGACCGAAACAACACTTCTGGTCGACCGGACATTAAGTTAACTTAAGTCGTCGGTCGAATGAGTCAAATAGGCGGTCGACCGTTGGATTGTCAACGCCCCAACCGACCTACGACAGTACTCTCGGTCGACCGGCAAAGGGGATCCGGTCGACCGAAAAGCACCAGAGCATCCATCTCTCGCTAGAAATGCACAACCGGTCGACCACCACGAAGGTATCGTTCGATCGGTGCGAGGGATATCGCCCAAAATACACTATAACTGGTCGACCGAACCCAGAACACCGGTCGACCGATTTTAGTGTAGAAACTGTTGTGCAGGTCCGACGAGCCAAAACGGCCTACCGTCGACCGCTCCCACCCCCACTCTAATAATAGGTGAGCGTAAAAGCAAGTATGACATACCTTAAGGCTTGAAGAAGCCTTGGAAGAAACAACGGCGGCGCTTCCTCGCAACCCCTTCTTCTTCGGTGAGCTCCACGAACTCGATCACCACGACGCGGCACCCAACTGAGCTCCAACAAGCGTCGACAATCCCACCTCCACGAACACAGAGGAAGCACTGAGGTGGAGAGACGAGAGAGAGAGAGAGATCGTGAGAGAGATGAGAGAATAGGCAAAGTGAGGGAGAAAGAGAAAACCAAACCTTTTATACCTCTCCTCCTTCAATCTCCAACATCCACCACATCACCACCCATCAATCCTAGCCATCCATCTTAATATCCTCTAATCCTCCCCTAAGCACAATTAAAACATTAAGTAAGGTTAGGATATTACAATCCACCCTTCTTAAAAGAATTTCGCCCGCAAAATTAAATCAAGTGCTTACCAAACAGCTCGGGATACAACTTCCGGACCTCCTCCTCAACCTCCCAAGTAGCCTCTCGCTCAGAGTGATGCTGCCACCTGTCCTTAACCATAGGAATGGTCCTCCTCCTAAGCTGGTGCTCCATCCGATCCTCAATCTCTACCGGTCTCTCCTCAAGAGACAAATCTTGCTGCATCTCTGGAACCTCAATCTGGATCACATGAGAAAGATCTGCTACGTACTTCCTCAGCATCGAAACATGGAAGACGTTGTGAAGACCAGAGAACTGTGGCGGCAGCGCAATCCGGTAGGCGACCTCTCCAATACGATCTAATATCTCAAACGCCCCAATATACCTCGGGCTGAGCTTCCCCTTCTTCCCGAATCTCATCACCCCATGCGACGGTGAGATCTTCAGAAATACATGGTCGCCAACCTCAAAAATCAGTACACGCCTACGCCGATATGCGTAGCTCTTCTGCCTGCTCTGGGTTGTCGCTAGTCTCTGCCTTATCACATCAACCTTCTCAACATACATCTGCACAATCTCAGGCCCGACTAACTGTCTCTCGCCTACCTCACTCCAGCATACCGGTGATCTGCAAGGTCTCCCGTACAATGCCTCATACGGCGCCATCCCAATACTCTCATGGTAGCTGTTATTGTAGGCGAACTCAATCAACGGCAGGTGCTCATTCCAGTGCCCTGCCCAATCCAGAGCGCAAGCTCTCAGCATTTCCTCCAACGTCTGAATAGTCCTCTCGGACTGTCCGTCTGTCTGCGGATGAAATGTTGTACTGAACTTCAGACGAGTTCCGAGAGTCTGCTGCAAACTCCCCCATAATCTGGAAGTGAACCTCGGATCTCGATATGAAATGATACTCACTGGCAACCCATGCAGTCTGACGATCTCCTCAATATACAACCTCGCCAGACCCTCCAAAGGTAGAGTAGTCCGGATAGCCAGAAATTGTGCCGACTTGGTCAGTCGATCGACTATAACCCAAATTGCGTCATGGAAGGTCTTCGTCTTCGGCAACCCGGTGATGAAATACATCGTCACATGCTCCCATTTCCACTCTGGTAACTCTATACTCTGCATCGATCCCGCTGGTATCTGGTGCTCGATCTTAACCTGCTGGCAAACCAAGCACCTAGCCACAAAATCCGCCACATCGCGCTTCATCCCTCTCCACCAGAAGTTCCGCTGCAGATCCTTATACATTTTCGTACTCCCCGGGTGAATGGAATATCTCGCTCAGTGTGCCTCCTCCATGATGTCATCTCTCAGCTCATCGACCCTCGACACCCAGATCCGACTCCTGAACCTTAGACCTCCATCCACTCCCATAATTAAACCTGATCCATCCCTGGCAGAGAACCGTAGCAGACTAGTCAACTCCTCATCACTGTGTTGAGCCTGAACAACTCGGCTGACGGTCTGCGGCTCCACTCGAAGACCTGCCATCACTGCCCCATCCGAGCACTCCGTGAACGGCCTCCACTCTGACAATGTCTCGAGTAGCCTCCACTCCTGAATGCCAAACTCGCAGCTGACACCTCCACTTTCCTCCTCAAGGCATCTGCAACTGAATTTGCCTTCCCCGAATGATAAGAGATGGTGAAGTCGTAGTCCTTAATGAACTCGAGTCATCTACGCTGTCTCATATTCAGCTCCTTCTGTGAAAACAAGTACTTCAGACTCTGATGATCAGTGAAGACCTCAAACTGCTCGCCATACAAAAAGTGACGCCAAATCTTCAGAGCATGAACCACGGCTGCCAACTCTACATCGTGAGTGGGGTAATTCTTCTCGTGCACCTTTAGCTGCCTCGACGCATACGCCACAACCTGCCCGTGCTGTATCAGTACACATCCCAAACCAACACCTGAGGCGTCACTATAAATCACAAAACCACCACTACCACTGGGAAGTGTCAGAACTGGAGCAGTCGTCAACCGACTCTTTAGTTCCTGAAAACTATCCTCGTACTTCTGGGACCAAACAAACTTCACTCCTTTTTACGTCAGCGTTGTCAGGGGTGAAGCAAGTTGATGCACTGCATACATTGCATCATATGTCTTTCATTTAGATTGCTTTTATATCAATAAATGCTACTAAGGTATGTGTTTAGTCTTATTTACAGAATACAGGGACCTGAATGCAAATTACCCACATTCCGAGCATAAACGCGTGCAAAAGACTCATTTCTATCATAAAGACCAAGTTCAACCTTATCGGGTTTCAAATGGAAATATATCCAAGCATAAAAGCATTCAAGACCTAATTACGAAAAGAACAATGACTTACGCACAAAAGTAGCCGGGGACTTAATTGCAAAAAGACAAGGACCTAATTGCAATTAAAGCACCAAAATATTATCTTGGAGAAAATCTAAAGAAAAATCAATGTAAATCTCCAAACATATAAAGGAATTAATCCGGAGCTCAAAAGAATGGAAAGAAATCATCCAGACGCGCAAAGGAGGATCAAATCATACCATAAACACTCAGCAAAAATCCGGAAGTAATCTGACTATATTGTGCGGTGTTTCCGCCGCACAACACATACTCCATGCGACGATTCCGCCGCCCCAGAGCCGATCCGTGTGCTCCAATTTTGTCCAGTCGTGTCTGGACACGTGTACTCTCCAATTCTATACTTAGGTCTCTTGTAACAACTATAAATAGCCCCGAGAACGATGTTAGAAGGGTCCTTGGCCTTAGACCTAGTTTTTAGTTGTTGTTTCTATTTGTCTTTATTTTAGTAATAAAATTCTGTCTTTTATTTCTTGTTTTTACTTTTCTTTTGTAATGCCTCTAGGACCCCTTCTTCCTCCCTCCATGAGTTTCTAACTCTTTCCAAAGGGTGGAGGTGACGGATTTAGGGTGAAGAGAAGAGAATAAATGTTATTATTTTAAGTTCGTGATTAGTATATTTTGATTACTTGAGTTTGTGTTAAATCATTTATCATGTAATGCTTCGTAACTAACATGATTTATTATAAGTTTCTGAATTCTCTAATCTAAACCTCCACCCAACGGAATTCACTTCTTTGTTCTTGTTTTAGTTTTATTTGTTCTTGTTTCTTGCTTTAGATAATTAAAACCCAAAAATCTCAAAACCCAATTTATTCTTCTCTCCTTCTTTCCCCCAATCGAAATCACACTAATAACAAATCTCTCCCTCCTTGTGTTTGACCCGTATTTGCCACGTCTTCATTGACGCCGTGCACTTGCGGTATAAATTTAATTCTCATCAAGTTTTTGGCGTCGTTGCCGAGGAGGCGACGTAGATTTTGTTTTTTTTTGTTGATTTCGATTTTATCCTGTTTATCTTGTGCACGATCTAAATATTTGGATTTGTGTTTCAGGAGACAACAGAGTGCACGGCGAAATCCGGGCACATTCTGAGCTTAACGAGCGGCGGAATCGCCGCATACCAAGAACAACGTGCGGCGGAATCGCCGCATATTTGAAGCATCTGGGCTTCAAATTTTTCTGGGACGCGACTCATCTCTGGGTGGACACGTGGAGCTACTGAAATTTCGAGAGCGGGCGGCGAACCCGACTGAGCATTGCGTAGGTAACCTTTGTTGCCTTTTTCCTCGTAATTTCTAATTTCGGAAAATTTCCTTTTCATAGAACTGCATGTGTTAGGGCAAAAATTCCATAATTTGCAATAATTCAACTCTGACCTAAAATTGGCAAAATTAGAAAGGCCTTAGTGCATGCATCATCTAGTGTTTTGTATGCATTATTCTTGCTAAATTCTTGCAAATCAATTTCTGTTGAAAAGTGCTGGAGTCAAGGTACGTATCGTGGTTTTCATCGATTGCATTTAAGCATATAATCTAGTTTGCATACAACCTTGCAATTGCCCCCTCTAAAGACTAATGTTTGACTATCTTTGCTAGATCTAAGTTAAACTATCTTAAGGGCAACTCCGTAGGGAAAGATACGGTGGGGATTTCATCACCCTTTTCGTGGCCTACAAATCACAATCCTAAAGTGTCACCCAAGCCTTAAATTAAAATCAACTAGACATTGACCCCTAAGGACTCAGACTCATTTAAGGTGAAGAATTGGTTTGACTTGCTATGACCTGAAGCTGATTGAATTTAATTTGGTGTCTAGAAAGTGTTTTTGTGTTGACGTAAGTCTTCCAAGCGAAGTGGTTGTCTAATTGGCACCGACTCTGTCGGAAGAGCCCCCACTAGCTATACACGGCCTGGCCAAGTTGGTTTGATTAGTGAGGGAGGTGAATCAAGAAAATCAATTCGACTCAACCAGTTAGGAGTCGTCTAGATCTAAGCGACACTAGGGCTAGGATTGTTTGAACCGTGCTTTCTTAGGAATTTTCTGACCAACCCTCTTTCTATCTTTAGAGTTAGGTTTCCCTTCTCATCTGAGTCTTCTTTCTCTTCTCACCTAAATTCTCTAGATTAGGATTCCTTTCTCATCTTTCCCCATTCTATTGTTTGTTTCCCTTTTGAAAAAAAACATAAAAAATATATATATATTAAAAAAATGAAGAAAAATGTAATTAATTCTTGAAATTAAATTTGGAATTTAAATTTGGAATTTGAATTCAAAAATTGATTCAACTCGGTGCACTCAGATTTGGATTCGGGTCTTGAGTAATCGACTCTCACGAGTTCATCTAGATTCCAGTCTGGAACTTAGCCCCAATCCATCTGCTGCACCACCTCACCCGGATCCAATGGGTGAGAACGTAGTGGACCCGCCTGTTGCACAACCTATAACTCTGAGGGATCGATGCTATCCAGCGATGGCTGCTCAGCCATCGTGCATCGTTATGCCCACCATACCGGGTCGCGACTTCGAACTTAAGGCACAATACATGAGTATGCTGCCTAAGTTCACCTCTAGGGAAGACCCATACCACGTCCTTAGAGAATTTGAGGAAATCTGCTCTCTTATGCAATACCAGCATATCCCTGAGGAGGTAGTGCGTCTGAAATTTGTGCCTCTAGCACTAAAGGACGACGCTAAGAAATTGCTATATAGTCTAGCCGAAAGATCTATTAGGAGTTGGGCTGAGTTTGTTCAAGTATTCCTGAAAAAATATTTTCCCAACCATAAGACTATGAGAATTAGGAATGAAATTGTTGCATTCGTTCAGTCTGAGAGCGAGCCGTTCTATTCCTATCTAGAAAGATTCAAAAGTGTTCTGACCCAATGCCCTCATCATGGAATTCCAAGATGGCAATTGTGCCAAATTATTTATGACGGATTGACACCCACATCTAGGGTTATGGTTGAATCCGTAAGCCAAGGGAACTTTATGTCGAAAAATGAAAATGATGCCTGGACTTTTCTTGAGGATTTAGCTGAAAACAGTATGCAATGGGACAATGCTAGAACACCGCTTAACCCGAGTATTGGATCTAGAATAGCAAGTCAACCCAAACCAGGAGTCTTAGTTGTAGATGCCAACATAGCGGCTGAAGCAAAACTAGCTACCCTTATGCGCAGAATGGAAAGTTTAGAGCTACAAACCCAAACCCGAGAGAATCAAGCCTCGTCTATCCCTTGCTCTAGATGTGGTCAGACTGGTCATGTAATGGAGGATTGTGCGGACTGGGAACAAGTTAATGCCATGTATAACCATTCTAGAAATGACCCATACACATCAACCTATAACTCGGGTTGGCGTAATAATTCCAATTTCTCATCAAGCCAATAGGGTCAACCTCCTAGACAACAACCAAACCCGTATAACCAAAATAATACATCATCTGGGTTTAGTAACAATGGCGATCATGAGGTTAGGTTGACAAGCCTGGAAAATTTGATGAAAATATTTATACAAACAACCAACCAGACCTTCCAAAGGCTTGAGACACAAGTCAGCCAACTAGCACAAATAGTAGGTGAAAGAGAAAAGGGTCGGTTTCCAAGTCAACCTGAGGTGAACCCTAGATCTAATAATTCATATCAATCCTATCAAGCACCTTCAGGAAATAACAACCCTAGACCGGTTCAAATGGTTAATGAGGAAGGACCGTTCCAACAAATAAATGATGTAGTATCATTACGGTCCGGAAGACAAGTTGATAAAAATGTGGTAAATCCTAGAACGTCTAATCAATCTAGTCATCAAACTACCACATATGACCTAACCATTGAACCCGACGTCCAATCTGAAACGCCCAACCCACCTACTCAACCTGAACCTATAGCTCAACCTGAACCTGAGCGAGTCTATGTTCCTAAAGCCCCATTACCCAATAGACTCAAAAAGAACTTAAGTGCACAAATAGAGAAAATCTTGGAAGTATTTAAGCAAGTTAAGGTGAACATTCCACTCTTAGACATGATTCAACAAATACCTGCCTATGCTAAATTCTTAAAAGATCTCTGCACTAAAAAGCGAAAAACAAATGTACCAAAGAAGGTGTTCTTAATTGCAAACATAAGCTCTATTTTGTCCAACACGTCTCCTATAAAATATAAGGATCCTGGGTGTCCCACAATTTCATGTGCAATAGGAGATACTTATATCAACAAAGCCCTTCTAGACCTTGGTGCTAGTGTTAACCTACTACCATTCTTTGTCTACGAGCAACTCAACCTTGGTCCACTAAAACCCTCTAAGACAACTCTTCAATTCGCTGACTGCTCTATTAAGAAACCAAGAGGTGTAGTCGAGGACGTTTTGATCAAGGTGGGTGACTTCATTTACCTAGTGGATTTTGTCGTTCTAGACACTGAACCTGTTGTCGATCCTAAGAGACAAATCCCTGTAATACTAGGCAGACCCTTTTTAGCCACTTCTGAAGCATTGATAAACTGTCGAAATGGGCTCATGCAATTATCTTTCGGGAACTTAAAAGCTGAATTTAATATCTTTCATGTTGATAGTGAGCCAGAAATAATATGCAATCAAAGTGATGTTGTGATGAGAGCACGTATCTATCAGATTTCTGAATCAAATAAATCATCACAAAATCAAAAAAGAAGTAAGAAAAAGGGGAGTAATTCTTCGACACACCCACCATCACTCGAGCAAATAAGAGAACCAATTTATGTGAGGGGTGTGGAACCTGTGACTCAGGACTCTCATTGCAACATGGGGAACAATTCAACTGGATACATGCACCAACATGGTGTCATTCAATCCAGATCTGACTATGGTTGACTCTGAGCAAGTTCAACTCCTCTACCGTAATTTGACTCAGGTAATAAGTGCATTTGCTTTTTCTTTGCATACATTGAGGACAATGCATGATTTAGGTGTGGGGGGTGTCTATCTATCTGTTTTATTTTTCTGTTAAAAAAATCAATGTTTCATAACATAGCTTAAGATTGAACTGCCAAAACCCGTGTACAAATTGCATTGAGTTTTTGTTCCTTATTATGTAGTTCTGCTTGTAGAAATTATGACATAAATCTAAGTTCTAAAGAAATAACCCATTGCCCTTTAAGACATGTATGCACTTAAATTGGATGAATCAAATCTTTGAAGTGGTTGATAAAAAGCAGTGGTTGAGGAAAATATACTGGGAAGTGTGGACTTCTAATAGCAATTAAGCCTTGAGGAAAATAAAAAATAAAGGAATAAAGTGAGGAAACACATTTTGCAAAATGACTACAAAAGCCCAAGCCTTTGAGTCACTGGTCCGTAGGAGTATCTTGAAACCCGGTAACTTGAGTCTACCAGCTCGGGATTATCGACCAAACTCGCTACACGAATGCAAAAATGGTAAAAGTGTCAAAAAGCAAATGTGTTGAATCACGGAAGAAAGGAAAATAATAATAATAATAATAATAATAATACTCAAGGCCCAAAGCTAAAAGAATGATCCATGCCATGGTTGATCCGAATGATACTTCACCACCAGAGGAGGCGTCTAAAATAATTCAAGTGATAAACATGTGTAGAAGGGTTAGTGGTGTGAATGTTGGAGGAACAAAGACCAAGTCATATTTTTAATGAGTTAGATTTATATAATGAGCATGCAAGAATTCTTAGTGAGATGTATAAGGTTGAGGTAGGGATATTGAAAGTTGTTAATGGAATGTTGAATTAAGACTTTGTGGGTGTGTCAACTGAAAACCCTCACGAGACAAAACTCGTCCTCCTTGGCAACAAGGAGGTTTAAAGGCTTGTTGCACATGCTAAGTGCAATCGTGATTCCTACGAAAGTGAGTTAGGATTTCCCTGTTTTCATTTTTCTTATATTCTGTTTTGCTAGGGACTAGCAAAATCTAGGTGTGGGGGTATTTGATGTATTGCATACTGTTGAGAATTAAATTTATACCGCAAGTGCACGGCGTCAATGAAGACGTGGCAAATACGGGTCGAACACAAGGAGGGAGAGATTCTGTTATTAGTGTGATTTTCGATTAAGGGGAAGAAGGAGAGAAGAAATAATTGGGTTTTGAGATTTTTGGATTTTAATTATCTAAAGCAAGAAACAAGAACAATTAACTAAAACAAGAACAAAGATGTGAATTCCGTCGGGTGGAGGTTTAGATTTAAGGTTTAGATTAGAGAATTTAGAAACTTATAATAAATCATATTAGTTATAAAGCATTACATGATAAATGATTTAACATAAACTCAAGTAATCAAAATATACTAACACGAAATTAAAATAATAACATTCATTCATCTTCTCTTCACCCTAATCCGTCACCTCCACCCTTTGGAAGGAGTTAAAAACTCATAGAGGGAGGAAGAATGGGTCCTTGAGACATTACAAAAGAAAACTAAAAGTAAGAAATAAAAGACAGAATTTTATTAATGAAAAGAAGAATACAAAACTAAGATTAAGAATAAAAATTACAACCAAAGACTAAGGACCCTTCTAACATCGTTCTCGGGTCTATTTATAGTTGCTACAAGGGATCTAGGTATAATATTGGAAAGTACACGTGTCCAGACACGACTGGACGAAATTGGAGCACACGGATCGACTAGGGGGCGGCGGAATCGCCGCATGGTGTGTGTGATCTGCGGCGGAATCGCCGCACATCATGCTCTGATTTGGTCCAGATTTTGGTTGGATGTTTATGGTATGATTTGATTCTTTTTTACGCGTCTGGATTGATTCTTTCTATTCTTTTGAGCTCCGGATTAATTCCTTCACATATTTGGAGATATACATTGATTTTTTCTATATATTTTCTCCAAGAGAATAAAAGCTACTCGTGATTTGCAATTAGGTCCTTGACTTTTTGTAGTTAAGTCCCCGGCTACTTTTGTGCTTAAGTCCTTGTTCGTTTTGCAATTAGGACTTGAATGCTTTTATGCTTGGGATGCATTTCCATTCGTAACCCGATAATCTTGAACTTGGTCTTTATGATAGTAATGAGTCTTTTGCATGCGTTTATGCTCGGGATGTAGGTAAATTGCATTCAGGTCCCTGTAATCTGTAAATAAGACTTAACACATACCTTAGTAGCATTTATTGATGTAAAAGTAATCTAAATGAAAGACATATGATGCAATGTATGCAATGCATCAAATACCCCCACACCTAGATTTTGCTAGTCTCTAGCAAAACAGAAGATACGAAAAATAAAAACAGGGAAATCCTAACTCACTTTCGTAGGAATCACGGTTGCACTTAGCATGTGCAACAAGCCTTTAAACCTCCAAGTTTCCTTAGAGGACGAGTTTTGTCTCTTGAGGGTTTTCAGTTGACACACCCACAAAGTCTTAAATCAACATTCCATTAATGGCTCTTAATATCTCCACCTCAACCTTATAAATCTCACTAAGAATTTTTGCATGCTCATTATATAAATCTAACTCATTAAAAATATGACTTGGTCTTTGTTCTTCCAACATTCACACCACTAACCCTTCTACACATGTTTATCACTTGAATTATTTTGCACGCCTCCTCTGGTGGTGAAGTATCATTCGGATCAACCATGGCATGGATCATTCTTTTAGCTTTGGGCCTTGAGTATTATTTTTTTTTTCTTTTCTTCCGTGATTCAACACATTTGCTTTTTGACACTTTTACCCTTTTGCATTCGTGTAGCGAGTTTGGTCGATAATCCCAAGCTGGTAGACTCAAGTTACCGGGTTTCAAGATACCCCTACGGACCAGTGACTCAAAGGCTTGGGCTTTTGTAATCATTTTGCAAAATGTGTTTTCTTCACTTTATTCCTTTATTTTTATTTTTATTTTCCTCAAGGCTTAATTGCTATTAGAAGTCCACATTTCCCGGTATATTTTCCTCAACCTCTGCTTTTTATCAACCACTTCAAAGATTTGATTCATCCAATTTAAGTGCATACATGTCTTAAAGGGCAATGGGTTATTTCTTTGGAAATTAGATTTATGTCACGATTTCTACAAGCAGAACTATATAATAAGGAACAAAAACTCAATGCAATTTGTACACGGGTTTTAGCAGTTCAATCTTAAGCTATGTCATGAAACATTGATGATTTTTTAAAAAAAATAAAAGACAGATCTATAGATGAATATATACATAAACACCCCCCACACCTAAATCATGCATTGTCCTCAATGTATGCAAATATAAAGCAAATGCACTTATTACCTTGGTGAACTGCGGTGGACGGATGGAATTTGCTCAAAGTCAACCATAGTCAGAACTGGATTGAATGACACCATATTGGTGCATGTATCCAGTTGAATTGTTCCCCATGTTGCAATGAGCGTCCTGAGTTACAGGTTCCACACCCCTCACATAAATTGGTTCTCTTATTTGCTCGAGTGACGGTGGGTGTGTAGATGAATTCCTCCCCTTTTTCTTACTTCCTTTTTGATTTTGTGATGATTCAGAAATATTATAGATACGCGATTTCATCACAACATCATTTTGATTGCATGTTATTTCTGGCTCACTATCAATATGAAAGATATTAAATTCAGCTTTTAAGTTCCCAAAAGATAATTGCATGAGCCCATTTCGACAATTTATCAATGCTTCCGAAGTGGCTAAAAAGGGTCTGCCTAGAATTACAGGGATTTGTCGATTAGGATTTACAACAGGTGCGGTATCTAGTACGACAAAATCCACTGGGTAAATGAAGTCACCAACCTTGATCAAAACATCCTCTACTATGCCTCTTGGTTTCTTAATAGAGCAATCAGCAAATTGAAGGGTTGTCTTAGAGGGTTTGAGTGGACCAAGGTTCATTTGCTCATAGACAGAGTATGGGAGTAGGTTAACACTAGCACCAAGGTCTAGAAGGGCTCTGTTGATAAAAGTATCTCCTATTGAACATGAAATTGTGGGACATCCAGGATCCTTATATTTTATAAGAGATGTGTTGGACAAAATAGAACTTATGTTTGTAGTTAAGAATGCCTTCTTTGGTACGTTTGTTTTTCTCTTTTTAGTGCACAAATCTTTTAAGAATTTAGCATAAGCAGGTATTTGTTGAATCATGTCTAAGAGTGGAATGTTCACCTTAACTTGCTTAAATACTTCCAAGATTTTCTCTATTTGTGCACTTGAGTTCTTTTTGAGTCTATTGGGAAATGGGGCTTTAGGGACATAGACTCGCTCAGGTTCAGGTTGAGCTACGGGTTCAGATTGAGTAGGTGGGGTGGGCATTTCAGATTAGACGTCGGGTTCAATGGTTAGGTCATATGTGGTAGTTTGATGGCTAGATTGATTAGACGTTCTAGGATTTACCACATTATTATCAATCTGTCTTCCGGACCGTAATGATACTACAGCATTTATTTGTTGGAACGGTCCTTCTTCATTAACCATTTGAACCGGTCTAGGGTTGTTTTTTCCTGAAGGTGCTTGATAGGATTGATATGAATTATTAGATCTAGGGTTCACCTCAGGTTGACTTGGAAACCGACCCTTTTCTCTTTCACCTACTATTTGTGCTAGTTGGCTGATGAGAATTAAATTTATACCGCAAGTGCACGGCGTCAATGGAGACGTGGCAAATACGGGTCGAACACAAGGAGGGAGAGATTCTGTTATTTGTGTGATTTCCGATTAAGGGGAAGAAGGAGAGAAGAAATAATTGGGTTTTGAGATTTTTGGGTTTTAATTATCTAAAGCAAGAACAAGAACAATTAAAATTAAACAAGAACAAAGAAGTGAATTCCGTTGGGTGGAGGTTTAGATTTAGGGTTTAGATTAGAGAATTCAGAAACTTATAATAAATCATATTAGTTATAAAGCATTACATGATAAATGATTTAACATAAACTCAAGTAATCAAAATATACTAACACGAAATTAAAATAATAACTTTTATTCTTCTTCTCTTCACCCTGAATCCGTCACCTCCACCCTTTGGAAAGAGTTAGAAACTCATGGATGGAAAGGAGGAGAAGGGGTCCTAGAGGAATTACAAAAGAAAACTAAAAACAAGAAATAAAACAACAGAAATTTATTAAACTAAGGAATAAAAACTAGAACATAAGCTAAGGACTCTCACAACATCGTTTCAGGGCTATTTATAGCCGATACAAGGGACTTAGGTATAAAATAGGAAAGTACAGGCGTCAACACGCAACCGGTAAAAATTTTAGTGCATTAATCTAATTTGGTGCGGCGGATCCGCCACATTTTGTACATAAGGTGCGGCAGATTCGCCACCTTTTTAGCTCCGATTTAATCCGGATTGTTCCCGTGTGTTTATGGTATGATTTCAATATCCTTTGCGCATCTGGATTGATTCTTTCCTTTTTTTGAGCTCCGACTTTATTTCTTTATATATTTGGAGGATCCACATTGATTTTCTTTAGATTTTCTCCATAATAATAAAAGCTACTCGTAATTTGCAATTATGTCCTTGGCTTTTTGCAATTAAGTCCCCGACTACTTTTGTGCTTAAGTCCTTGTTCTTTTTATAATTAGATCTTGAATGCTTTTATGCTTGGATACATTTCCATTCGTAACCCGATAATCTTGAGCTTAGTCTTTATGATAGAAATGAGTCTTTTGCACGCGTTTATACTCGGGATGTGGGTAATTTGCATTTAGGTCCCTGTATTCTGTAAATAAGACTAAACAGATACCTTAGTAGCATTTATTGATATAAAGTAATTTAAATGAAAGAAATATGATGCAATGTATGCAATGCATCAAATACCCCCACACCTAGATTTTGCTAGTCCCTAGCAAAACACAATATAAGAAAAATGAAAACAGGGAAATCCTAACTCACTTTCGTAGGAATCACGGTTGCACTTAGCATGTGCAACAAGCCTTTAAACCTCTTTGTTGCCAAGGAGGAGGAGTGTTGTCTCCTGAGGGTTTTCAGCGGATATACCCACAAAATCCTAAATCAACCTTTCATTAATAGTTCTTAATATCCCTACCTCAACCTTATACATCTCACTAAGAATTTTTGCATGCTCATTATATAAATCTAACTCATTAAAAATATGACTTGGTCTTTGTTCCTCCAACATTCACACCACTAACCCTTCTACACATGTTTATCACTTGAATTATTTTGCACGCCTCCTCTGGTGGTGAAATATCATTCGGATCAACCATGGAATGGATCATTCTTTTAGCTTTGGGCCTTGAGTATTAATTTTTTTTCTTTTCTTCCATGATTCAACACATTTGCTTTTTGACACTTTTACCCTTTTTGCATTCGTGTAGCGAGTTTGGTCGATAATCCCGAACTGGTAGACTCAAGTTACCGGGTTTCAAGATACCCCTACGGACCAGTGACTCAAAGGCTTGGGCTTTTGTAATCATTTTGCAGAATGTGCTTTCCTCACTTTATTCCTTTATTTTTAATTTTATTTTCCTCAAGGCTTAATTGCTATTAGAAGTCCACATTTCCCGGTATATTTTCCTCAACCTCTGCTTTTATCAACCACTTCAAAGATTTGATTCATCCAATTTTAAGTGCATACATGTCTTAAAGGGTAATGGGTTATTTCTTTGGAACTTCGATTTATGTCATAATTTCTACAAGCAGAACTATATAATAAGGAACAAAAAATCAATGCAATTTGTACACGGGTTTTGGCAGTTCAATCTTAAGCTATGTCATGAAACATTGATTTTTTTTAAATAAAAGACAGCTATATAGATAAATATATACATAAACACCCCCACACACCTAAATCATGCATTGTCCTCAATGTATGCAAATATAAAGCAAATGCACTTATTACCTTGGTGAATTGCGGTGGAAGGATGGAATTTGCTCAAAGTCAACCATAGTCAGAACTGGATTGAATGACACTATATTGGTGCATGTATCCCGTTGAATTGTTCCCCATGTTGCAATGAGATTCCTGAGTCACAGGTTCCACACCCCTCACATAAATAGGTTCTCTTATTTGCTCGAGTGATGGTGGGTGTGTCGAAGAATTACTCCCCTTTTTCTTACTTCTTTTTTTATTTTGTGATGATTTATTTGATTCAGAAATCTGATAGATACGTGCTCTCATCACAACATCACTTTGATTGCATATTATTTCTGGCTCACTATCAACATGAAAGATATTAAATTCAGCTTTTAAGTTCCCGAAAGATAATTGCATGAGCCCATTTCGACAGTTTATTAATGCTTCCGAAGTGGCTAAAAAAGGTCTGCCTAGAATTACAGGGATTTGTCGGTTAGGATTTATAACAGGTGCGATACCTAGTACGACAAAATCCACTGGGTAAATGAAGTCACCAACCTTGATCAAAACATCCTCTACTATACCTCTTGGTTTCTTAAAGAGCAATCAGCAAATTGAATGGTTGTCTTAGAGGGTTTTAGTGGACCAAGGTTGAGTTGCTCGTAGACATAGAACGGGAGTAGGTTAACACTAGCACCAAGGTCTAGAAGGGCTTTGTTGATAAAAGTATCTCCTATTGAACATGAAATTGTGGGACACTCAGGATCCTTATATTTTATAGGAGATGTGTTGGACAAAATAGAACTTATGTTTGTAGTTAAGAATGTCTTCTTTGGTACGTTCGTTTTTCGCTTTTTAGTGCACAGATCTTTCAAGAATTTAGCATAAGCAGGTATTTGTTGAATCATGTCTAAGAGTGGAATGTTCACCTTAACTTGCTTAAATATTTCCAAGATTTTCTCTATTTGTGCACTTGAGTTCTTTTTGAGTCTATTGGGGAATGAGGCTTTAGTTTCAGGTTGAGTAGGTGGGTTGGGCATTTCAGATTGGACGTCGGGTTCAATGGTTAGGTCATATGTGGTTGCTTGATGGCTAGATTGATTAGACGTTCTAGTATTTACCACATTGTTTTCAACTTGTCTTCCAGACCGTAATGATACTACAACATTTATTTGTTGGAACGGTCCTTCCTCATTAACCATTTGAACCAGTCTAGGGTTGTTATTTCCTGAAGGTGCTTGATAGGATTGATATGAATTATTAGATCTAGGGTTCACCTCAGGTTGACTTGGAAACCGACCCTTTTCTCTTTCACCTACTATTTGTGCTAATTGGCTGACTTGTGTCTCAAGCCTTTGGAAGGTCTGGTTGGTTGTTTGTATAAAGGTTTTCATCAAATTTTCCAAACTTGTCAACCTAACCTCATGATCGTTATTGTTACTAAACCCAGATGATGTATTATTTTGGTTATACGGGTTTGGTTGTTGTCTAGGAGGTTGACCTTGTTGGCTAGATGAGAAATTGGAATTATTACGCCAACCCGAGTTATAGGTTGATGCGTATGGGTCATTTCTAGTATGGTTATACATGGAAATAACTTGGTCCCAGTCCGCACAATCCTCCATTACATGACCAGTCTGACCACATCTAGAGCAAGGGATAGACGAGGCTTGATTCACTCGGTTTTGGGTTTGTAACTCTAAACTTTCCATTCTGCGCATAAGGGTAGCTAGTTTTGCTTCAGCCGCTATGTTGGCATCTACAGCTAAGACACCTGGTTTGGGTTGACTCGCTATTCTAGATCCAACACTCGGGTTAAGCGGTGTTCTAGCATTGTCCCATTGCATACTGTTTTTAGCTAATTCCTCAAGAAAAGTCCAGGCATCATTTTCATTTTTCGACATAAAGTTCCCTTAGCTTACGGATTCTACCATAACCCTAGATGTGAGTGTCAATCCCTCATAAATAATCTGGCATAATTGCCATCTTGGAATTCCATGATGAGGGCATTGGGTCAGTACACTCTTAAATCTTTCTAGATAGGAATAGAACGGCTCGCTCTCAGACTGAACGAATGCAACAATTTCATTCCTAATCCTCATAGTCTTATGGTTGGGGAAATATTTTTTTAGGAATACTTGAACAAACTCAGCCCAACTTCTAATGGATCTTTCGGCTAGACTATATAGCCATTTCTTAGCGTCGTCCTTCAGTGCTAGAGGCACGAATTTCAGACGCACTGCCTCCTCAGGGATATGCTGGTATTGCATAAGAGAGCAGATTTTCTCAAATTCTCTAAGGAAGAGATATGAGTCTTCCCTAGAGGTGAACTTAGGCAACATACTCATGTATTGTGCCTTAAGTTCGAAGTCGCGACCCGATATGGTGGGCATAACGATGCACGATGGCTGAGAATCCATCGCTGGATAGCATCGATCCCTCAGAGTTATAGGTTGTGCAACAGGTGGGTCCACTACGTTCTCACCCATTGGATCCGAGTGAGGTGGTGCAGCATATGGATTGGGGCTAAGTTCCAGACTGGAATTTAGATGAACTCGTGAGAGTCGATTACTCAAGTCCCGAATCCAAATCTGAGTGCACCGTGTTGAATCAATTTTTGAATTCAAATTCCAAATTTAAATTCCAATTTTAATTTTAAGAATTAATTGCAATTTTTTTTTCTTTTTTTTTAATATATTTTTTTATGTTTTTTTTTCAAAAGGGAAACAAACAATAGAATGGGGAAAGATGAGAAAGGAATCCTAATCTAGAGAATTTAGGTGAGAAGAGAAAGAAGACTCAGATGAGAAGGGAAACCTAACTCTAAAGATAGAAACAGGGTTGGTCAGAAAATTCCTAAGAAAGCACGGTTCAAACAATCCTAGACCTAGTGTCGCTTAGATCTAGACGACTCCTAACGGGTTGAGTCGAATTGATTCGCTTGATTCACCTCCCTCACTAATCAAACCAACTTGGCCAGGCCGTGTATAGCTAGTGGGAGCGCAGAGTCGGTGCCAATTAGACAACCACTTCGCTTGGAAGACTTACGTCAACACAAAAACACTTTCTAGACACCAAATTAAATTCAATCAGCTTCAGGTCATAGCAAGTCAAACCAATCTTCTCCTTAATTGAGTCCGAGTCCTTAGGGGCCAATGTCTAATTGATTTTACTTTTAAAGGCTTAGGTGACACTTTAGGATTGTGATTTGTGGGCCACGGAAGGGTGATGAAATCCCCACCGTATCTTTGCCTACGGAGTTGCCCTTAAGATAGTTTAACTTAGATCTAGCAAAGATAGTCAAACAATAGTCTTTAGAGGGGGGCAATTGCAAGGTTATATGCAACTAAATTATATGCTTAAATGCAATCGATGAAAACCACGATACGTACCTTGACTCCAGCACTCTTCAACAGAAATTGATTTGCAAGAATTTAGCAAGAATAATGCATACAAAACACTAGATGATGCATGCACTAAGGTCTTTCTAATTTTGCCAATTTTAGGTCAGAGTTGAGTTATTGCCAATTATGGAATTTTTGCCCTAACACGTGCAATTCTAATAAAAGGAAATTTTCTGAAAGTAGAAATTACGAAGAAAAGAGGCAACAAAGGTTACCTATGCAATGCTCAGTCGGGTTCGCCGCCCGCTCTCGACATTTCAGTAGCTTCACGCGTCCACCCAGAGATGAGTCGCGTCCCAGAAAATTTTGAAGCCCAGATGCTCCAAATAGGCGGCGATTCCGCCGCAAGTTGTTCTTGGTGTGCGGCGATTCCGCCGCTCGTTAAGCTCAGAAGGTGCCCGGATTTCGCCGTGCACTTTGTTGTCTCCTGAAACACAAATCCAAATATTTAGATCGCGCACAAGATAAACAGAATAAAATCGAAAACACAAAAATAAACAAAATCTGCGTCGCCTCCCCGGCAACGGCGCCAAAAACTTGATGAGAATTAAATTTATACCGCAAGTGTACTGCGTCAATGGAGACGTGGCAAATACGGGTCGAACACAAGGAGGGAGAGATTCTGTTATTAGTGTGATTTCCGATTAAGGGGAAGAAGGAGAGAAGAAATAATTGGGTTTTGAGATTTTGGGGTTTTAATTATCTAAAGCAAGAACAAGAACAATTAAAATTAAACAAGAAACAAAGAAGTGAATTCCGTTGGGTGGAGGTTTAGATTTAGGGTTTAGATTAGAGAATTCAGAAACTTATAATAAATCATATTAGTTATAAAGCATTACATGATAAATGATTTAACATAAACTCAAGTAATCAAAATATACTGACACGAAATTAAAATAATAACTTTTATTCTTCTTCTCTTCACCCTAAATTCGTCACCTCCACCCTTTGGAAAGAGTTAGAAACTCATGGATGGAAAGGAGGAGAAAGGGTCCTAGAGGAATTACAAAAGAAAACTAAAAACAAGAAATAAAACAACAGAAATTTATTAAACTAAGGAATAAAAACTAGAACATAAGTTAAGGACTCTCACCACATCGTTTCAGGGCTATTTATAGCCGATACAAGGGACTTAGGTATAAAATAGGAAAGTACAGGCGTCAACACGCAACCGGTAAAAATTTTAGTGCATGAATCTAATTTGGTGCGGCGGATCCGCCACATTTTGTACATAAGGTGCGGCGGATTCGCCACCTTTTTAGCTCCGATTTAATCTGGATTGTTCCCGTGTGTTTATGGTATGATTTCAATATCCTTTGCGCATCTGGATTGATTCTTTCCTTTATTTTGAGCTCCGACTTTATTTCTTTGTATATTTGGAGGATCCACATTGATTTTCTTTAGATTTTCTCCATAATAATAAAAGCTACTCGTAATTTGCAATTAGGTCCTTGGCTTTTTGCAATTAAGTCCCCGACTACTTTTGTGCTTAAGTCCTTGTTCTTTTTATAATTAGATCTTGAATGCTTTTATGCTTGGATACATTTCCATTCGTAACCCGATAATCTTGAGCTTAGTCTTTATGATAGAAATGAGTCTTTTGCACGCGTTTATACTCGGGATGTGGGTAATTTGCATTTAGGTCCCTGTATTCTGTAAATAAGACTAAACACATACCTTAGTAGCATTTATTGATATAAAGTAATTTAAATGAAAGAAATATGATGCAATGTATGCAATGCATCAAATACCCCCACACCTAGATTTTGCTAGTCCCTAGCAAAACACAATATAAGAAAAATGAATTCCTCCCTTTTTCTTACTTCCTTTTTGATTTTGTGATGATTCAGAAATATTATAGATACGCGATTTCATCACAACATCATTTTGATTGCATGTTATTTCTGACTCACTATCAATATGAAAGATATTAAATTCAGCTTTTAAGTTCCCAAAAGATAATTGCATGAGCCCATTTCGACAATTTATCAATGCTTCCGAAGTGGCTAAAAAGGGTCTGCCTAGAATTACAGGGATTTGTCGATTAGGATTTACAACAGGTGCGGTATCTAGTACGACAAAATCCACTGGGTAAATGAAGTCACCAACCTTGATCAAAACATCCTCTACTATGCCTCTTGGTTTCTTAATAGAGCAATCAGCAAATTGAAGAGTTGTCTTAGAGGGTTTGAGTGGACCAAGGTTCATTTGCTCATAGACAGAGTATGGGAGTAGGTTAACACAGCACCAAGGTCTAGAAGGGCTCTGTTGATAAAAGTATCTCCTATTGAACATGAAATTGTGGGACATCCAGGATCCTTATATTTTATAGGAGATGTGTTGGACAAAATAGAACTTATGTTTGCAGTTAAGAATGCCTTCTTTGGTACGTTTGTTTTTCTCTTTTTAGTGCACAAATCTTTTAAGAATTTAGCATAAGCAGGTATTTGTTGAATCATGTCTAAGAGTGGAATGTTCACCTTAACTTGCTTAAATACTTCCAAGATTTTCTCTATTTGTGCACTTGAGTTCTTTTTGAGTCTATTGGGAAATGGGGCTTTAGGGACATAGACTCGCTCAGGTTCAGGTTGAGCTACGGGTTCAGATTGAGTAGGTGGGGTGGGCATTTCAGATTAGACGTCGGGTTCAATGGTTAGGTCATATGTGGCAGTTTGATGGCTAGATTGATTAGACGTTCTAGGATTTACCACATTATTATCAATCTGTCTTCCGGACCGTAATGATACTACAACATTTATTTGTTGGAACGGTCCTTCTTCATTAACCATTTGAACCGGTCTAGGGTTGTTTTTTCCTGAAGGTGCTTGATAGGATTGATATGAATTATTAGATCTAGGGTTCACCTCAGGTTGACTTGGAAACCGACCCTTTTCTCTTTCACCTACTATTTGTGCTAGTTGGCTGATGAGAATTAAATTTATACCGCAAGTGCACGGCGTCAATGGAGACGTGGCAAATACGGGTCGAACACAAGGAGGGAGAGATTCTGTTATTAGTGTGATTTCCGATTAAGGGGAAGAAGGAGAGAAGAAATAATTGGGTTTTGAGATTTTTGGGTTTTAATTATCTAGAGCAAGAACAAGAACAATTAAAATTAAACAAGAACAAAGAAGTGAATTCCGTTGGGTGGAGGTTTAGATTTAGGGTTTAGATTAGAGAATTCAGAAACTTATAATAAATCATATTAGTTATAAAGCATTACATGATAAATGATTTAACATAAACTCAAGTAATCAAAATATACTAACACGAAATTAAAATAATAACTTTTATTCTTCTTCTCTTCACCCTGAATCCGTCACCTCCACCCTTTGGAAAGAGTTAGAAACTCATGGATGGAAAGGAGGAGAAGGGGTCCTAGAGGAATTACAAAAGAAAACTAAAAACAAGAAATAAAACAACAGAAATTTATTAAACTAAGGAATAAAAACTAGAACATAAGCTAAGGACTCTCACAACATCGTTTCAGGGCTATTTATAGCCGATACAAGGGACTTAGGTATAAAATAGGAAAGTGCAGGCGTCAACACGCAACCGGTAAAAATTTTAGTGCATGAATCTAATTTGGTGCGGCGGATCCGCCACATTTTGTACATAAGGTGCGGCGGATTCGCCACCTTTTTAGCTCTGATTTAATCCGGATTGTTCCCGTGTGTTTATGGTATGATTTCAATATCCTTTGCGCATCTGGATTGATTCTTTCCTTTCTTTTGAGCTCCGACTTTATTTCTTTATATATTTGGAGGATCCACATTGATTTTCTTTAGATTTTCTCCATAATATTAAAAGCTACTCGTAATTTGCAATTAGGTCCTTGGCTTTTTGCAATTAAGTCCCCGACTACTTTTGTGCTTAAGTACTTGTTCTTTTTATAATTAGATCTTGAATGCTTTTATGCTTAGATACATTTCCATTCGTAACCCGATAATCTTGAGCTTAGTCTTTATGATAGAAATGAGTCTTTTGCACGCGTTTATACTCGGGATGTGGGTAATTTGCATTTAGGTCCCTGTATTCTGTAAATAAGACTAAACACATACCTTAGTAGCATTTATTGATATATAGTAATTTAAATGAAAGAAATATGATGCAATGTATGCAATGCATCATTGGCTGACTTGTGTCTCTAGCCTTTGGAAGGTCTGGTTGGTTGTTTGTATAAAGGTTTTCATCAAATTTTTCAAGCTTGTCAACCTAACCTCATGATCGTTATTGTTATTAAACCCAGATGATGTATTATTTTGGTTATACGGGTTTGGTTGTTGTCTAGGAGGATGACCTTGTTGGTTTGATAAGAAATTGGAATTATTACGCCAACCCGAGTTATAGGTTGATGCGTATGCGTCATTTCTAGCATGGTTATACATGGCATTAACTTGGTCCCATTCCGCACAATCCTCCTTTACATGACCAATCTGACCACATCTAGAGCACGGGATAGTCGAGGCTTGATTCACTCGGTTTTGGGTTTGTAGCTCTAAACTTTCCATTCTGCGCATAAGGGTAGCTAGTTTTGCTTCAGCCGCTATGTTGACATCTACAGCTAAGACGCCTGGTTTGGGTTGACTTGCTATTCTAGATCCATTACTCGGGTTAAGCGGTGTTCTAGCATTGTCCCATTGCATACTGTTTTCAGCTAAATCCTCAAGGAAAGTCCAGGCATCATTTTCATTTTTTGACATAAAGTTCCCTTGGCTTACGGATTCTACCATAACCCTAGATGTGGGTGTCAATCCCTCATAAATAATTTGACATAATTGCCATCTCGGAATTCCATGATGAGGGCATTGGGTCAGAACACTGTTGAATCTTTCTAGATAGGAATAGAACGGCTCGCTCTCAGACTGAACGAATGCAACAATTTCATTCCTAATCCTCATAGTCTTATGGTTGGGGAAATATTTTTTTAGGAATACTTGAACAAACTCAGCCCAACTTCTAATGGATCTTTCGGCTAGACTATATAGCCATTTCTTAGCGTCGTCCTTTAGTGCAAGAGGCACAAATTTCAGACGCACTGCCTCTTCAGGGATATGCTGGTATTGCATAAGAGAGCAGATTTCCTCAAATTCTCTAAGGAAGAGATATGGGTCTTCCCTAGAGGTGAACTTAGGCAACATACTCATGTATTGTGCCTTAAGTTCGAAGTCGCGACCCGGGATGGTGGGCATAACGATGCACGATGGCTGAGCAGCCATCGCTGGATAGCATCGATCCCTTAGAGTTATAGGTTGTGCAACCGGCGGGTCCACTACGTTCTCACCCATTGGATCCGGGTGAGGTGGTGCCACAGGTGGATTGGGGTTAAGTTCCAGACTGGAATCTAGATGAACTCGTGAGAGTAGATTACTCAAGTCCCGAATCCAAATCTGAGTGCACCGGGTTGAATCAATTTTTGAATTCAAATTCGAAATTTAAATTCCAAATTTAATTTCAAGAATTAATTACAATTTTTTTTTTAATTTTCGTTTTTTTAATGTTTTTTATAAGGGAAACAAACAATAGAATGGGGCAAGATGAGAAAGGAATCCTAATCTAGAGAATTTAAGTGAGAAGAGAAAGAAGACTCAGATGAGAAGGGAAACCTAACTCTAAAGATAGAAAGAGGGTTGGTCAGAAAATTCCTAAGAAAGCACGGTTCAAACAATCCTAGACCTAGTGTCGCTTAGATCTAGACGACTCCTAACTGGTTGAGTCGAATTGATTTGCTTGATTCACCTCCCTCACTAATCAAACCAACTTGCCCAGGCCGTGTTTAGCTAGTGGGGGCGCTTCCGACAGAGTCGGTGCCAATTAGACAACCACTTCGCTTGGAAGACTTACGTCAACACAAAAACACTTTCTAGACACCAAATTAAATTCAATCGGCTTCAGGTCATAGCAAGTCAAACCAATTCTTCTCCTTAAATGAGTCTGAGTCCTTAGGGGCCAATGTCTAATTGATTTTAATTTAAGGCTTGGGTGACACTTTAGGATTGTGATTTGTGGGCCACGGAAGGGTGATGAAATCCCCACCGTATCTTTGCCTACGGAGTTGCCCTTAAGATAGTTTAACTTAGATCTAGCAAAGATAGTCAAACAATGGTCTTTAGTGGGGGGCAATTGCAAGGTTGTATGCAAACTAAATTATATGCTTAAATGCAATCGTTAAAACGCGATACGTACCTTGCCTCCAGCACTCTTCAACAATAAAAATAATTTGCAAGAATTTAGCAAGAATAATGGAAACAAAACATTATATGATGCATGCACTAAGTTCTTCTAGTTTTGCCAATTTTTAGGTCAGAGTTGAATTATTACCAATTATGAAATTTAAGCTTAACACGTGCAATTCTAATAAAAGGAAATTTTCTGAAACTAGAAATTACGAGGAAAAAGGCAACAAAGGTTACCTACGCAATGCTCAGTCGGGTTCGCCGCCCGCTCTCGAAATTTCAGAAGCTTCACGCGTCCACCCAGAGATGAGTCGCGTCCCAGAAAAATTTGAAGCCCAGAAGCTCCATGTGTGCGGCGGATTCGCCGCAAGTTGTTCTTCAGGTGCGGCGATTTCGCCGCTCGTTTAGCTCAGATGGTGCTCGGATTTCGCCGCGCACTCTGTTGTCTCCTGAAACACAAATCCAAATACTCAGATCGCGCACAAGATAGACAGAATAAAATCGAAATTAACAAAAAAAAAACAAAATCTGCGTCGCCTCCCCGGCAACGGCGCCAAAAACTTGTTGAGAATTAAATTTATACCGCAAGTGCACGGTGTCAATGAAGACGTGGCAAATACGGGTCTAACACAAGGAGGGAGAGATTCTGTTATTAGTGTGATTTTCGATTAAGGGGAAGAAGGAGAGAAGAAATAATTGGGTTTTGAGATTTTTGGATTTTAATTATCTAAAGCAAGAAACAAGAACAATTAACTAAAACAAGAACAAAGATGTGAATTCCGTCGGGTGGAGGTTTAGATTTAAGGTTTAGATTAGAGAATTTAGAAACTTATAATAAATCATATTAGTTATAAAGCATTACATGATAAATGATTTAACATAAACTCAAGTAATCAAAATATACTAACACGAAATTAAAATAATTACATTCATTCATCTTCTCTTCACCCTAATCCGTCACCTCCACCCTTTGGAAGGAGTTAAAAACTCATAGAGGGAGGAAGAAGGGGTCCTTGAGACATTACAAAAGAAAACTAAAAGTAAGAAATAAAAGACATAATTTTATTAATGAAAAGAAGATTACAAAACTAAGATTAAGAATAAAAATTGCAACCAAAGACTAAGGACCCTTCTAACATCGTTCTCGGGTCTATTTATAGTTGCTACAAGGGATCTAGGTATAATATTGGAAAGTACACGTGTCCAGACACGACTGGACGAAATTGGAGCACACGGATCGACTAGGGGGCGGCGGAATCGCCGCATGGTGTGTGTGATCTGCGGTGGAATCGCCGCACATCATGCTTTAATTTGGTCCAGATTTTGGTTGGATGTTTATGGTATGATTTGATTCTCCTTTACGCGTCTGGATTGATTCTTTCTATTCTTTTGAGCTCCGGATTAATTCCTTCACATATTTGGAGATATACATTGATTTTTTCTATATATTTTCTCCAAGAGAATAAAAGCTACTCGTGATTTGCAATTAGGTCCTTGACTTTTTGCAGTTAAGTCCCCGGCTACTTTTGTGCTTAAGTCCTTGTTCTTTTTGCAATTAGGACTTGAATGCTTTTATGCTTGGGATGCATTTCCATTCGTAACTCGATAATCTTGAACTTGGTCTTTATGATAGTAATGAGTCTTTTGCATGCGTTTATGCTCAGGATGTGGGTAAATTGCATTCAGGTCCCTGTAATCTGTAAATAAGACTAAACACATACCTTAGTAGCATTTATTGATGTAAAAGTAATCTAAATGAAAGACATATGATGCAATGTATGCAATGCATCACATACATTGCATCATATGTCTTTCATTTAGATTGCTTTTATATCAATAAATGCTACTAAGGTCTGTGTTTAGTCTTATTTACAGAATACAGGGACCTGAATGCAAATTACCCACATTCCGAGCATAAACGCGTGCAAAAGACTCATTACTATCATAAAGACCAAGTTGAAGCTTATCGGGTTTCAAATGGAAATGTATCCAAGCATAAAAGCATTCAAGACCTAATTACGAAAAGAACAAGGACTTACGCACAAAAGTACCCGGGGACTTAATTGCAAAAAGACAAGGACCTAATTGCAATTAAAGCACCAAAATATTATCTTGGAGAAAATCTAAAGAAAAATCAATGTAAATCTCCAAACATATAAAGGAATTAATCCGGAGCTCAAAAGAATGGAAAGAAATCATCCAGACGCGCAAAGGAGGATCAAATCATACCATAAACACTCAGCAAAAATCCGGAAGTAATCTGACTATATTGTGCGGAGTTTCCGCCGCACAACACATACTCCATGTGGCGATTCCGCCGCTCCAGAGCCGATCCGTGTGCTCCAATTTTGTCCAGTCGTGTCTGGACACGTGTACTCTCCAATTCTATACTTAGGTCTCTTGTAACAACTATAAATAGCCCCGAGAACGATGTTAGAAGGGTCCTTGGCCTTAGACCTAGTTTTTAGTTGTTGTTTTTATTTCTCTTTATTTTAGTAATAAAATTCTGTCTTTTATTTCTTGTTTTTACTTTTCTTTTGTAATGCCTCTAGGACCCCTTCTTCCTCCCTCCATGAGTTTCTAACTCTTTCAAAAGGGTGGAGGTGACGGATTTAGGGTGAAGATAAGAGAATAAATGTTATTATTTTAAGTTCGTGATTAGTATATTTTGATTACTTGAGTTTGTGTTAAATCATTTATCATGTAATGCTTCGTAACTAACATGATTTATTATAAGTTTCTGAATTCTCTAATCTAAACCTCCACCCAACGGAATTCACTTCTTTGTTCTTGTTTTAGTTTTATTTGTTCTTGTTTCTTGCTTTAGATAATTAAAACCCAAAAATCTCAAAACCCAATTTATTCTTCTCTCCTTCTTTCCCCCAATAGAAATCACACTAATAACAAATCTCTCCCTCCTTGTGTTCGACCCGTATTTGCCACGTCTTCATTGACATCGTGCACTTGCGGTATAAATTTAATTCTCATCACAAGTCTCGATAAGTCTTTGATGAACCGACGGTAATAACCCTTCAATCCAACAAAACTCCTAATCTCAGTCACACTCGTCGGGGCTCTCCACTGTGTCACTGCCTTGACCTTCGCTCAATCCACTGATATCCCAGCTCCTTATACTATGTGCCCCAAAAATGCCACACTGTCAAGCAAGAACTCGCACTTCGAAAACTTGGCGTACAACTGATGATTCCTTAGAATGCGAAGTACAATCTTAAGATGCTCCCGGTGCTGCTCTATATCTGGTGAATAAACCAAGTTATCGACCACGAAAACAATCACAAAACGGTCGAGGTACTGACTGAATGTCCTATTCATCATATCCATAAAAGCTGCAGGCGCGTTCGTCAACCCGAACGACATCACCAGAAACTCGAAGTGTCCGTACCTCGTCCGGAAAGCTGTCTTCTGAACATCAGCCTCTCTGATCCTGAACTGATGGTACCCGGACCTCAGATCAATCTTTGAGAACACCTTCGCTGACTGCAACTGGTCAAACAAGTCCTTGATCCTGGGCAAAGGATACTGATTCCTCACGGTAACCTTATTTAGTATCTGATAATCTCTACACATCCGCACCGAGCCATCCTTCTTCTTCACGAAAAGAATCGACACGACCCAAGGTGAGACACTAGGTCAGATAAACCCAATATCCATCAGAACCTGCAACTTCTTCTTCAGATCGGCCAACTCTGCAGGCGCCATCCTGTACGGAGCCTTTGACTGCGGCGTAGCTCCAGCTACCAGATCAATGTCGAACTCTATCTCCCTGTGAGGCGGCAAACCGGAGACATCATCAGCGAACACATCGGGAAAATCATGAACAATCTTGATGTCCTCCAGCCTCCTCAACTCAGGATCTGGAACTACCAAGGTGGCTACGTGATTGATCTCGTTTTATATTTAACCGCAAGTGCACACCCGCGTTGAAGCGGTGGCAAATACGGGTCGTCCACTGGGAGGTGTGTCGACACTTGGTTTGTGCGAAGGCGAGAGGTAAAGAAAGGGAAGAAATGTTTGGTTACACTAAACTACACTAAGGTGCAAATGAAAATGGAAGAAAAGCAAGAAAACTAAACCCCAAAGGGGGTAGAGAAATAATGTGAACATAAAGAAGTGTGTGTGTGTTCATTAAGTTCCTCACAACATGTAGTACATGAAATCATAAAACTACATCCAACTTTGTCTCTACATGAATTAAGATAAGACTACATCATTAAAACATACAAGACAATAATTGGAATGAAGCTACATGAACTCAAGTATAAAGACTATACCCTACTATGCCTCTACATGAATTAAGATTTCACTACATCATTAAAACATACAAGACATTAGCTAAGGTAAAGGCAACAAGAGCACATACACTACAAATTGTGTTTCCAATATTAACTTCATCCATATCCTAACCTTATCATTCCCCATAAAATAGGTCCACTAATCAAAGCATAAGCTAAGCTTCATTCAAGAGAATTAGCATATCAAAGATAAGAGTGAAAACCCATTAGATGGTTATGGAAATCATATAAAGCTCAAGGGATAAAGATAACACACACTTAATACACTACATGATTATATCACATATTTCTCCACCCCCCAAATGGGGATGGAACTACTCACTACTCATTACACTACTGATTAGACTAAGTAAAGAAAACATTTAACTAAGATACTAAAATTACTAAACAAGAGATTAAACAAAGTAAAGCAACCCACACAAAACAAGCAACATAACAAAACAAGATTAAAAGAAACAAATAAACTTTTATTAACAATGACTCACATTGAAGGTAGCATTCTTCTCCACCTTGAGTTATTGCTTCAAGGCTCACTCCTTAGTAGAGAGAATGCCACCAAACAATGGGTGATTACAATGGAAGGTGAAGAGTTCTATTTATAAGCATGCAAAAAGCTAATCGGGGACAATCCCCCGATGTGGAACTAAACCAATACCAAAAATAGCCTAAACACATGATAATACAAGTCCAGGAGAAATTTGGGTGGATCCTGAGTAATATGGCCCGCCAATTAGCGGTCCAAGACCGCCAATTGGCGGTCCAAAATCATCGGATCGCGTTGGAATTTGTTGTGGGCTTTTCTTTTTGGTATTGGTTGTCTTTGACGCGGTTACGTGACTTGTTGGAGCTCCGACCCGAATAAAATTGGTAAAATACTCCCCATGATGGTGTGGAGTATTCTGTTTTGCTCTTAGGTCCTTCTGTCTTACATTCCGGTCCTTCTCCTTTGCATTTTGGTCCCCAGATCTCACAATTCAGTCCTTTTTCCCAGTTTTTGGGTCCTTTCATGGTTCTTCTCTTCAAACCTCTTTATTTCTGAAAACTAAACATAAAACTCGTCACATAGCATTGTGCAGGTCCGACGAGCCAAAATGCCCTACCGTTGTCGCTCCCACCTCCACTCTAATTATAGGTGAGCGTAAAAGCAAGTTTGACATACCTTAAGGCTTGAAGAAGCCTTGGAAGAAACAACGGCGGTGCTTCCTCGCAACCTCTTCTTCTCCGGTGAGCTCCACGAACTCGATCACCTCGATACGGCACCCAACTGAGCTCCAGCAAGCGTCGACGATCCCACCTCCATGAACACAGAGGAAGCACTGAGGGGGAGAGACAAAAGAGAGAGATATCGTGAGAGAGATGAGAGAATAGGCAAAGTGAGGGAGAGAGAGAAAATCAAACCTTTTATACCTCTCCTCCTTCAGTCTCCACCATCCACCACATCACCTCCCATCAATCCCAGCCATCCATCTTAATCTCCTCTAATCCTCCCCTAAGCACAATTAAAACATTAAGCGAGGTTATATACAATTGACATGGATCCTGAAGTTGGCAGATTCAAGGTGTCTACAGTCACCTTGAATACCGTCACCGAGGAATGCCAAACATAGTGAGATGGAACTTGTTGAAGAGGAAATCTAGCTCATTCTGTAGGAGTTGTCTGCACTGTATAAGACTTGAGTTCCACAGCAGAGGGATGTGTAGATGCTTTTGAAAACAAAGATCTAGTTTACTTATGACTTCTTAGGTACAATCTATAGCCTCATTCTTGGGACACCGAATATCGACCTAGGAGTGATTGTCCAATGTATTGGATCGTCCAACCTAGCTCGAAATCGTTGGTAAGACCCGATCCAGGACTTCATGTGGTTCTGCCTCTTCATCTGACGGTGCTGATATACCGACAGAGGTCTCTTTTAGAATAGCCAACTGGTTTACCTCTTCAATCCAGCGACAAATGTGGCCCCACATAAATCCAAACATAGATTGTAAGGGATAATTTGTTTATACTTGTAGAATAGAAACACATCTATTATTGTACTTTCTGTGGTGGGTTAAGATCTATCAGTTTTTTTATCATGTGGAATGTAGGGGTTGGAGGAACTACAGACATCTAACTGCATTTTCTTCTAAAAAAGAAAACAAGTTATGACTGCATCAATCATTAATATGTTAAACAACAATCATTATTTCTTCTCAAACATGATAACAAGGATAACATGTTATGATCCTAACCCATGATTCGGGTTAACCCCGGGTTTAGTGGGGGTTTGCATGGGGAAGAGAAAGGTGGCGTGCACTGTTGAGGAGGCTTAGGTGATGGGTTGGGGTGTGTAGGGTGTTGTGGTGAGGTGATGGGTGGAGTGGGGTTAAGAGAAACGTTTCTCTCTCTCTCCCTTACTTCTTCTTTCTCTCATTCCACTTGCTCTCACTCACTCTTTCCTTTCCGGCGAACAGAGGACGTGGAGGCTCCGGCGTGAGGCGTGCAGAGGTCGTTGCGAGGAGGCGATCGTGTGAGGAGGTTCGGAGACGACGTGCGCGAGCGAGGTTCCGGCGAGTTTTGTCGTTTCCTTGAGGTATGTCGACTTCATAGTGTGTTTTGATTTTCCACCCTAGCGTGAGGGTCGCGTTGGTCGGTCGGGGGAGGTCGGAGACCTCCCCGGCGACGAGTTTTGCCTAAAACCTTGGCTGACACAAGCTTGAAGACGACCAATGGTCGACCGGATCCCTTCGGGCGGTCGACCGAATGTAGTGTATTTTGATTGCCTGATTGTTTTTGGTCGACCGGAACTTAAGTGTAATGGATTTTTATGCTCGTTTGTGGTCAACAATTATATGACTTAGAATTTCTAGGATGCCCTGGTAGTTTTTGGTTGACCGAGACCCCTGAGTTGGTCGACTGATAGTTTTGAATTGATGTTGACCAGACTCCGGATTTTGACCTCGTTTCGGTCGACCGGTTGTAGATCAACAGTCGACCATTAGGACTTAAGTTTTGCGCAAAGAGTTCGACCGTTGCAGACTTTCGGTCGATCGATTCCTTTGAGGAAACGGTCGACCGGGTTGCCTCTTTCGGTCGACCGTTTTTGCACAGGACTGAATTTCTGGTCCCGTTTAGGATAGCAACTCTGTCCACCGAAACCAGTGTCCTCGCCTTGTGCGTGAGCCAGGAGGTAACGGTGGGCGTGTTACGCGTCACCTCCATGTATGGATCGTGACTAATATGATGGATTGATTGTACTCATTGTAGATTAGCAGGCCTGAGGGATCGTGGATCCCAATGTATGATGATTGTGCAGGCACACAACTGTCGTTGGGTGAGGTGACTACTGGTCTACGTGGTTACGGAGGTCGCTGCCTTGCTTTTATAGCAGCGCGGTTGGTGTTTGCGGCTCGTGGTGCCTGATGACCTGGTAGACTTCGGTATGGACCCGTCCGATGCTGTGTCGGACATATTGATGGACCACCGATGTTATTCCGGTGATGCCGCTGATGCTGTTCCGGCAATGATGATTGATGGGCCGATGTTGTTCCGGTTATGTTCCTCAGATGGGCACCTACTGAGATGATGATCGATGGACCGACCGAGCGACGGCTCCGTTGGTGTTGTTTCGACCACGAAGTTACAGATCTGTTTCTTATGGCACGGACTTGGCAGATGCTCCTTGCCGAACCCCACGATTAGTGTAGCCGTGTGTGGGGAGTGTAACGTCATGTTCCGTTAGACCGTATGTGCCTACGGTAGGTCTCCTTGGGAGACCCGATGATGATTGTCGGACTGATGTCATGTGTTACCCTTCGGGGGAACTGTTTCCTTATTGTTAATGACATGACATGCTACTAGTATGATAGGTTCATTTGTCCTACTGCATGGATATAGGTGAGTTTGGCATACGGGGTTTCCTTATGGAAACTCATACATTGTTGTTGCATGTTTTATTTCAGGACCGCCGTAGGTCCAGTAGGGTGGTGATCAGCGAGCGCGCGCATCTTGGGATCAGATTCTCTCTTTCGGACCACTGAGGTCGACATGATTACTTTTATCTCCCTTTGTTGTTCAGTTGTAATCATGTATCGTTTTGACAAACTCTGATGTAATATGGTGGACCGCTTGGTAGAAACCAAAAGAATGGAAGTGATTTGTTGTGTTCGTTACCTTCATCTGGAGGAGGTTGTCCCAAGTCTTGCCTGTAACATCCCGAAACAGCAAAAAAATTAAAATTTATCATCAAGATACCAAAGACCAATAATAAAAGATGGGACTGTTACTTTTAATAAAACATCCAAACGGTGCACCATATTACATCAGAGTTTGTCAAAATCTACATGATTACATCAGATATAACAAAATGAGATACAAGTAATCATGTCGACCTCAGTGATCCGAATGAGAGGATCTTATCCCAAAATGCGCACGCCCGTTGTCACCACCCAACTGGACCTACTACAGTCCTGAAATAAAACATGCAACAACAATGTCTGAGTTTCCATAAGGAAACCCCATATGCCAAGCTCACCTATATGAATGTAGTAGTACAAATGAACTTATTATACTAGTAACATGTCATGTCATCAACAGTAAGGAAAATAGTTCCCTCCAAGGGTAAAACAGGACATGAGTCCGACAACCATAATCGGGTCTCCCTCGGAAACCTACCGTAGGCACATACGGTTTAACGGAACAAGACGTGACGCTCACCACACGCGACTATACTAAACATGGGGTTTGGCAAGGAGCATCCGCCAGGTCCGCGCCATAAGAAACAGATTTGTAACTTCGTGGTAGAAACCACCCCAACGGAGTCGTCGCTCGGTTGGTCCTCAATCATCGTGTCAGTAGGTGCCCAGCTGAGGAAAACATAGCTAGAACAACATCGGCTCATCATCGTCGGAACAACATCGACGACATCACCAGCACAACATCGGTGGTCCAACATACGTCTGACACAACATCAGACGGGTCCGGACCGAAGTCCGCCGGGTCATCAGGCTCCACGAGCCGCACATCATACATTGGGATCTACGATCCCTCAGGTATGCTACTCTACTATGAGTCAATCAATCCATCACATTAAGTCACGATCCATACATGGAGGTGACACGTCCCGAACACCCACACTCTTCCACACGACGGTCCCTGGGCAGCCACGCGTAACGCGCCCACCGTCGCCTCACGGCTCACACATTAGGCGAGGACACGAGTTTCCGTGGACAGAGTTGACATCCTAGAAGGACCGGGAATTATGTTCTGCGCATAAACGATCGACCACAAGAGGCAATCCGGTCGACCGTTCCCATAGGGTTCAGTCCACTAAAAATCTGCAACGGTCAAACTCTCTGCACCTAACCTAAGTCCCAACGGTCGAACACGAGTCTAAAACTAGTCGACCGATACGTGGTCAAAATTCGGAGTCTGGTCAAAATCAATCAATACTAACGGTCGGCCGACTTAGGTGTCCCGGTCGACCGAAAATTACCAAGGCATCCTAGCAGTTCTAAGTCATCAACGGTCAAACAGTGCATAAAACGGTCGAACCATACATAATGCAACTTAAGTTCCGGTCGAAACAATCAAGGAAACGGTCGACCGAAAACCAACAGGCAAACCCCCGACCCACCAACACATGCACTACCGGTCGACCGCCACAAGGCATCGTTCGACCAGTGTTGGTTAAAGTCGGGCAATTACACAAAACCGGTCGACCGCCCGAAGGAATCGGTTGACCGTTGGTCGACAGCAACCTTGCGCCAGCCAAGGCTTTTACGCCAATTCTCGCCGCCGATGAGGTCTCTTACCTCCCGCGACCGACCACCATAACACCCCAACGTAGGTGAGCAACAAAATCACACTATTAAGCCGAGATACCTTTCAAACACGACGAAATCGCTGGAGCCTCGCTTGCACAACGTTGTCTCCTGAACCTCCTCGCGTGCCAACCTCCGCACGCCTCATGTCGGGACCGCTCATCCACCCTCGCCACCGACCACCGGAGCTTTTGCCACCTCCACTGCCGTCGGAAAAAGAAGAGATGAGTGACAGAGAGGAAAATGAAGAGGAAGAAGTGTGAAAGAGATGTGTTGTTTTGCTTAAAAAAACAAAACCCACACCACCCAACACACCCAACCATACCTCCCACCATGCCTCCATCACCTCACCTTACCACGCTTACCTCAACCCATACCACTAACAAACACACTCTCTCTCCTCCCAAGTCAAACCTCCTCCTAATCGCCACTTCACTCCTAATTTGGTTTAGGGACTTTACATTGTCACCAAGCGCGTAGCGGACGAGGAATTTGAGGACATCGAGTGGTATGTAGGTGACAATGCTGTAAAGCCAAACTAGTCCTGCCCATCCCCATCCCATTCCTTTAATCCTCGCGAACTCCCAGTCTGCGTAGACTGCAATCAAAGTTGCCACCTGAAGAAATTTATGCGATTCAATTCATGGTAAGTGTTAGAAGTTCGTACAACCGTTAATGAGTAAATAACAGGTCAACTAGCTTAGGACAATTTAGCAATGTTGGATTATTTGCTTAGTAGAAGAGTTAGAAGAAAAAATAGAACATATAAATAACTTTTAAGAAAAAGAACCAAAAGGAATTACCAGTTGAGCAGCAAGGAAGGCAGCGACCAATAAGAGTCCGGGTCGCTCCACAAACGACCAACGCCTAGAATAAGCGCTTGGCTCACAATGCTCACATGCAAATACACAGCCGCCATCATCTGCTCGTTGTTGTTTCGAATCGACCTCACTCCAAAGCTCGTCTACATATACAAAACCATGTAGCAAATTAGTGCTGCTTTTGACAAGTCACGTGCGACAGATTATATTATTTTCAACAGTTGATATACCATTTCTAACAGATTTCCTAAAAACAATAGAAAATCGCATCGTGTTCGGAATCAGTAACAAGATTCCTAGTCGGGAAAAAATGGTGACATCCTTTTGCTTTGTTACACAATTTTCTTTTAAAAACTGTGTAATTGGTTGGGCAAATAACTGCGGTTTGTTTGATTCATACAATTTTAGATAAGTTCCATAGTAAAACATCAGATAGGATAACTCGGCCCACAAGTAAGTGCAACGGTTCAGATGGAGCTGTTGTTTGGTATGGATTTTCCTCTCTTTATGCCTATAATATTTGCAATTTAATTATGTATTCACTTTGTTAATATAATTAGTGTTAAGGGAGCTCTTAAGAAATAAGTGCAACAATGAATTCGAACTCACGCTGAAGAAATCAGTGTCATGTGCAGCCAAGAAGAAGACAACGGTCATGACAGCAAGGTAAGCCCCGAGAACAACCCCGGTAGAAAAGATCTCGTTGAGCTTCCACGAATCCGGCATCGGGGACGGCTTGACTCGGTCCTTAGAGATGGTCATAATGGTTCCATCATTGAGGATGGCGATGATGAGGACCATGAAGGGCGAGAAATCGAACTTCCATATCAACGCAAGAAGCAGGAAGCCGAGGACGATACGGATGGTGATCGAGACGGCATAGATGGTGTAATTCTTCATCCTCTGGAAGATGGCGCGGCTCGTCAAGACAGCACTGACGATCACGCTAAGCCCTGGCTCGGTAAGGACAATGTCGGAGGCGCTACGGGCCGCATCCGTGGCGTCTGCGACCGCTATGCCGATGTCTGCCGCTTTCAGCGCGGGGGCATCATTCACGCCATCGCCCGTCATGCCACAGATGTGCTTCCTGCCTTGGAGCTTCTTCACAATGTTGTACTTGTGCTCTGGCGTTTACAACAAAAATATTTTAATAAGAGGTAACAACTTGTTATTGCTGACTTCGATTGTTGATTTTGATTGAATATTCCGATACTAATGCAAACTCACACAATAAGTGTTCGCAGGAAAAATATGTACTGATCAAAAGTTGTGACTCGCTTTGGTTGAGTTGGATGATTATTTCAATTCCAATAGAAATAATCATCTTTACTTAGGTAAGTCAATGGTAAGTTATTTGGAAGTTTGTTTACAAATCCAGGCGTCAAAAAACATATATATATATATATATATATATATATATATATATATATATATATATATATATAGGGTCAAGCTCTAGTGAGCCCAGGGCTCATCAAATTTAGTTTAAGCCCCCTACAATCTCACCCTTAGATCTTATTTACAGTTAATCTCACCATTCATTAGCATAACCGTTTTTTTCTTTATCTACCTTGCAATTTGAAATGAGTGGTGGATATTGTGGGGGCTTAATTTAGAAAAGTTGAGCCCTGGGCTCAATAGAGAATTCCTGTATGTATGTATATATATATATATATATATATATATATTATAATAGAAAATTCTTGCACATTCCTGGAAAACTCCGGCGAACCCGCCGGCCTTCTCGATGAGCTCTTCAACTGGAAGACAAGCAACGGAGGGATCCCTCTCCCCACCGAGATGGATACATATTAGTCCCCAATAAGTTGATCTCCCGTTATTATCTTCACGTTCACTCCGAGATTAAGAGCCCGCCGGATGGTCTCGGCACTGTCGTATCTTGGGGGATCGAAAAGTGGAAGCAGCCCGAGGAACTCCCACGGCGACCCTGCACCGTCTTTCGTCTTCTCAGGTACGGTCTGGATGGCCACCCCGAGGGACCGGAGGCCTCGATCGGCAAGCTTGCCGATATGCATGAACTTTGCCTGCCGCCTCCGGGGTCATCTTGCAGAGCTCGATAATCTGCTCCGGTGCTCCTTTGCTTGTCCTAGGCCAGTTTCCTGTGTCGTCTTGGTAGGTAATTGCGGTTCTCTTGTCGACTGGATTGAATGGGAAGAAGTGCACTTCAGTTATCCCAGCTCTTGCCTATGGTATCAGAGAAATTTTGTTATAGATAGGCCTGAATTGGATATAGAGATTATGATGATGTTTACCTCTTTGGGGTCTGCCAGCATTCCTACAATGGACGCATCGATGGCGTCTTGATTCTCCATTCTTGACGCTCTAGCGGCCATCAGAACAACCATGCCTCTGTCCATATCCTTACTAAGCACCTACAGGATAGAATAGTTGGCATTGCGATTGACATCCCACCAATGAGGAGCATCAACAGGTTGCCGATGCCATCCCTGTACCGACGGCGCTGGATAGGTTACATTACTATGATTTCGACCAGCATTCCAACTGCAATCGAACAGATGCAGAAGTTTCAGATGGCGGTGAGAACCTAAATAAGTCGAACAATTGTGCAATGTCACATTATGTACTTAGAAATTGATGGTGAAATTAATGATAATCTCGTTGTCTTATCTCCATTATTTTGACTTGGTTACTAGAGGGATGATTGGAGCTTATATCTAAGTTCCATGAAGTTATGTAGTTTATAAATATGTTGTCCAATGCAAATCCAAGGAGCTTATGTTACTTTGAATATGCTCTTCTAGTTTAAATATAGAACAAACGCTTACGTAAAATTACTTCCTTACCATTACACAACTGAACTGCTAAACATCGCCCCAAAATTACTTAAATCGCCCCTTGAAATTACCAAATTGCCCTTCCTCCTATTTTTGCTTATATATCTCACAATTTCACTCTTTTTTCAAAATTTTCTCTTCCTATACCTACTACACAAGATTACGAATGTCTCGGAGGCTAGGGAAGCAGCCAGCAGTTCCCCGGTGTACCCGTATGAGGTAACATTAAGTTATTTATTTGTTTTTAAAATAAAAAAAAGTCGTCGGCGTCCGAGGGAGACGCCCCCCGCATGGGGCGGGAGTCCGAGGAAGCCGCTCCCCCTATGGGGGGAGCGGCTTCCGAGGACGCCCAACCCATGCGGGGGGCGTCTCCCTCGGACGCCGACCCGTAGCGGGAGACGTCTGCGGAAGACGTCTCCCCGATGGGGGAGACGTCTTCCGAAGACGTCTCCCCGTAGGAGGAGGCGTCTCCGACAGACGCCTCCACCTTGCGGGAGGCGTCTCTCGCAGACGCCTCCTCCTTTTTTGTTTTTTTAATTAATAAATATCATAATTACTTTAATAAATAGTGATAAATCAAAAAAATTAATTTAACAAATTCTTATTAAGTTTAACATTTGTGATATTTAGTTTTAACAAATTTTGATTTAGTTTAACAATTGTTTTAATTTAGTTTAACAAATTTTGATTTAGTTTAACAATTTTGATAATTAAGTTTAACAAATTTTGATTTAGTTTAACAATTTTGATAAATATGATAATTTAGTTTAACAAATTTAACAAATTTGTATTTAAAATTTCAATAAATAGTCATCGGGTCACAGTGGAGGGAGAGGCAAGTCGATACCATTACACGCCTTCCGTTCTTTAGAGGATGATTCAGCACCGCGTCATCCACGTAGACGGGGGATATCTGCTTCGGTCAGGAGGGAGAGGGAGGCATTACGTCGTCGTGAGGAGGAGGATGATTCCTTCGATGATGAGCATGTGGATAGTTTCGACGACGAGAGCGACGATGATGGCCCGTATGATGTGCGGCCGGAGGTGGAGAGGCAGGTGGATTATAGCAGAGGACGTGGTCGAGCGGGTACTTCTACTTCCGCCGGATGGTTGGTGCGGAAGGGTAGGGGTGGGAGGTTTACGACCGGGGATTCGAGCTCGTGCACTGTTGATCCCCGCGCTCAGAAGAAGAAGAGGGTCCAGGACGATTCTTGGATCGTGAGCAGTATGACGCCTGGTGGTCCTTTAGATGGGAGCGTCATTCCTAGTTTCTGGGGTCACATTGCTAGACGGATCTGGGACGGAGAGGATCGGAAGGTTCTGAAGTGCCAGAATCGGCACAGAGCCTGTACAGCACTACAGGGTTGGCGGTCTACACTGAGTGCTGATATCAGAGAGGAGATTAGTGCCACGCATTTGGGGCACTTACCGTACAGCATGTTCCCTTATCTCGACATGCCTTTGATTTCGGCGTTTGTGGAGCGGTGGCAGCCTGACACCAACACTTTCCACATGCCTTTCGGAGAGATGACGATCATGCGTCACGATGTTTTCCAGGTCCTGCGCATTCCTGTGGATGGTCGTCTGGTTAGTGCTCAGGGGTCGACGTCTGAGCTGAGGTGTTATGTGGCAGAGTTGCTTGGTGTCACACCTGATGGTCTGGCCAGAGATACAGCTTTATGGAGTGGTGGTGGTGTCGGCATCGACTCCCTTGAGGACCTATGCAGACGGGCACGACCTCCGCGGGCCGATGATACACAGTTGACGGCGTACCTATTCTTGATGCTCGGAGCCGTCTTGTTTGTCGACAAGAGTGGTTGTCGGATCAGACCACGCGATCTACTGGAGGCTAGGGACCCGGAGACCGTTCGTGAGTACTCGTGGGGGTCAGCGACGTTGGCATACCTGTACCGGCAGCTTGGGATAGCTAGCCATGCGGATTGTTCTGGGATTGCAGGTTGTCTTACGCTGCTGCAGGCGTGGATATACGAGTACTTTCCTGCATTCCGCCCGCATCGTGAGCGGAAGATTATCGACGAGGGTCATCCACGTTCGGGTATGTGGGCTGTCCGGAGCGAGGACAAGAGCGATGGACGATTGCGTTCCATCCGCGCACGGCTAGATCAGATGACTGCATCAGAGGTATCAAACTTTACACCATTTATTTAATTTTAAGATGTATTATTATTAATGTGTTAAACTTTAGGTGGAGTGGTTACCCTATGGTCCTGACCCAGCAGCGGATGTCCCGAGGACTTTATTGATGGGTCTTATTCGTTATCGGGATATCATAGAGCCTTATATGCCCGATCGGGACTTGCGTCAGTTAGGATATGTTCAGGTGATCCCGGTTGACATTCCGACACCAGAGCATGCGGTGCGGTCTGCGACAGCAGCGACGTACGACGTCAGGTTCCCCGCTTCTACAGCGGAATCGACTTGGCGGACATTTCCGAGATCATGCCGATTGTTCCTTGGCGACTTCAGACGTAGTCGCGACCCCTCCGAGTGTGATGCACGTTATCTTGATTGGTTCGGTAGTTACTCACATCCTATCATCGTCCGTGGTGCCTCCCGGAGAGCAGATCGACCACCAGATAGGACGTGTGGCGATCTGGTAATTTTTTCATTTTATCTAAATTTATTTGTACCGTATAATTTGTTAATGTACGCTAATGTTATTGTTATGTGCAGTGGATGGGTAAGATGATACGGGCTGTAGACCCAATCTTGCAGATGAGGGATGAGCTGCCAGACGATGCCAGAGCTGCATGCGGAGATTTGGATGAGATCATACAGTCGTGGCATACTCAGTTAGGCATATCCGACCATGATTCGGATGATGAGTAGGTTGATCTGTTGTACCGTACTCTTAGTATTTGCATTTATATTTGTTTATCTGTTGTACGCTTAGTATTTGTGTTTCCTTATCTGTTGTATGCTTAGTATTTGCATTTATATTTGTTTATCTGTTGTACGCTTATTATTTGTATTTGTGTTTGTTTTTGCTAACATGTCGTACGCTTATTGTTTGTATTTGTGTTTTGCTACTTGTTTGGCCCATTTACATGCTTCATCGATTGTTGCAAAGATTTGTTTAGTTTGAAATAACTCACTGTAATCCACTCCATCACCACCGAAATCTGGAACCTACAAAAATAAAATCGAAATTAAAAACATAAAAAAATAAATTCGAAATTTAAAAATTTAAAAAATAAACTCGAAATTAAAAAAACAAAATCAAAATCAAAAAAAAAAAGGCGTCTGTGTTAGACGCCTGCCCCATGGATGGGGCGTCTATGTTAAACGCCTTCCCCAACGGTAAGGCGTCTGCGTAGGACGCCTGACCGAAGGGAAGGGCGTCTACTACAGACGCCTTACCCATGGGGAGGACGTCTACATAAGACGCCTCTCCCATTGCGTAGGCGTCTGCGTTAGACGCCTAGGCCATGGGGAGGGCGTTCTACGCAGACGCCCTCACCATGGGGGAGGCGTCTAATGCAGACGCTCGGCCCAAAATTTGCCCCGCGCCAGGCTTACCTCACCCGATGCATCACCCTCGCCAGACATTTTCGTGGTGTTTTTACTGATAAATTATGAATATACAAGACCATATGCCTTATTTATAGACACGGGACGATATGGGTATTAAATATATTGTTAAGGGCAATTTGGTAATTTCAAGGGGCGATTTAAGTACTTTTGGGGCGACGTTTAGTAGTTCCCTTACACAACTTCTGGTAATTTTGATTTCTTTGAATGAGACTTTCGACCAAGGTTTTAAAAACCGGACCGGACCGGACGGTTCGACCCGGTCGAACCGGGAACCGATGGTTCAACGGCCGGTTCAACTAAAAAACCGAGCCTCTAGTTGAACCGTTCTGAACAGGATTGAACCCGGTCCGACCGGGTCGGACCGTTTGGTTGGACCGGTTAGTCGGACCGGACATAAAAATATTTCAAATTTTCCTAATTTTTAAAATCAGAAAATATGATGATTTTTTTTCTATTCTTACAAACAAAAATCCACCACCCACAAACTCTTCTCTCCCTCACCAAATCCCTTCGTAAGTATGATGTCATGGATAATATTGAAGATTGATTTTGATTTTAGATTCTTAATCCAAATAATGTTTTCTCTAATTCGTATTCAAGCAAATTTGTTCTGTTAAGTAAATTGTGTTTGATATCATGAATTATATTTAACGTTTGGTGTGTTTATATATTAAATAATTTTACAAAAATCGGTTCAAACCGGTCCGACCACCGGTCCGACCGTTAATATTTATTCGGTCCGGTCCAACTTCGGGTCTCAAAAATCATGATGTCATGCTGACGTCATCAACGGCCCGACCATGGTTCGACCGTGGTTCGACCACATTGAACCAAACCGAAGCTTTATCGGTTCGATGACCGGTTCAGTTCTGAAAACCTTGCTTTCGACATATATATAGCCCTTAAACTTAACTCATATTATTATTTGAAGGAAATGATTAATGAATTACACAAAATAGAAACAAATCCATAACAATATGAAATCAAGTTATGTCCACTAACTACCTCCTATATAACTGCAAGATTTAAATAAATGTGCACCAACTGAAATTTACATTATTCTTAACAATAGCATCATAGGTATAAATGTACATGAGTACATTGATGAGCTGATAGCATAATACACACCTCAAAGGCTCAAAATGTAGTATTTTTAATCTCCTTAACTAACATAACCTTGGCCTGTAATCACTGATTAAGATCTTACTAATTAATCAAGTATTGTGACATTAGATATGTTACCTTCTGGAAGTGGCCAACATTGTTCGTGCTATCGACAAGGTGGCGGCTTTGCCAAATAAGGTGTGGACACTGGTGGCTATCACCACCGCCCTGTTTACATGTGGAGCCGGAGAAGATCTCATCGCCTGGGTTCTTAGTGACGGGAAGGGACTCACCGGTAAGAGCCGATTGATCAATCTTTAAAGCATCACCCTCAAGGAGGCGTGCGTCGGCTGGGATAATATCACCGAGCTTAATGCTTATGATATCTCCGGGAACAAGAATACTGGCTTATGATGTCGTCCCTCAAAACCTGAATAATTATACCAAATGGTCAAAAACATTCACGTAAAATCCATTAATATGAGCTAAAAATTAGAACTCCATACCTTTATTGATGATCCAAAATATCGAATAACCATCGATGTTTCAAAATGTCATAAGATCCCTTCGTGGTCGTTCAACTTCTCTGCCAAGTAAGGTCACCTAATCCATCCAAAAAAAATCCTTAATCACGGTGAGAAACACTCCAAACACCATACATTCTCTCTCATCCACGTCATTTGGAGATCAATCCTAGGTAAAATAAAAAAAATCACCAAAAATCTACAAAAGCAAAACAAATAAAAAACATATTTTCAGAAGAAAATAATTGATAAAATATTTTAAAACGAATTTAAAATATTTTTTAACGATTTTTATCCCAATAAATAATTTTAACGAATGGGAAGGGGGACACGTGCCCCCACCCATCCTTTCCAAACTCCCGCGCCAGCGTGGATGATCGGTGCTCACCGCCCGATCATCCGCAAGGGCAGGTGAGGCGCGCGCTGAGGTGGCAGTAGATTTTGGAGGGACTTCGGACGTGACAGGGCGGGAGTGATGGTGCGCCCGACCATTAATTATGCTCTAAGTACCGTTCACATTAATTATTCTCTAAGTACCATTCAACATGTTTCATTTATCAAGACTGTAGTTTGACGGAAATCACAAAAGAATTACCAATCATAGCGCCCATCATTAGCCAATTCAAATGAAATGTTAGTGAAGAAGAAAGAGACCTTGGTTTTCAGAGCGAGGCCAACCATGAGAGCCGATGCGGCATTGCCGGCATTATTTTCTTCAATGAAGATAATGGTGTAGTTTATTATAAGAAGTACGACAATACCGACGAAATCTTGCCAATCGGGTGGTCTTCCCTGCAAAATTTAGATCACTATTTGTGAGTTAATTTCCTTAGTTGCACAACACAAGAAAGTACTAAGCTCCTAGAAAGTATTGGAATTAGAATATTTTGGATACCCCTTCATTGGCAAGTGCAATGGCAATGATTGCTACCATCTCCATCACCCATGACAATGGATTCCACATGAAACCTAGAAACTTAATGTAACATCCCGAAAACAGTGGAAAAATTAAAATTGATAATCAAGACACAAGAGACAGATCATCAAAAGGCGGTATTGTTACTCCAATAAAACATCTGAATAGTGTACCATATTACATCAGAGTTTGTCAAAACTACATGATTACATCGGATAAAATAAAAGAAAATACAAGTAATCATAACAACCTCAATGGTCCGAAGGAGAGGATCCTGATCCCAAAATGCGCGTGCCCGTAGTCACCACCAATTGAACCTACTACGGTCCTGAAATAAAACATGCAACAACAATGCCTGAGTTTCCATAAGGAAACCCCGTATGTCAAGCCCACATATATGAATGAAGTAGAACAAATGAACATATCATACTAGTAGTATATTGATTAATTTGTTTTAATTAACAGCAAGTGCACGACCGCGTTGAAGCGGTGGCAAATACGGTTCGATCCACAGGGAGGTGTGTCGACTCTGGTTTGTTCAAAGGCGAGTGGGAAAGAAAGGAGAGAAATGATTGATTAAACTAAACTATATTAAGCTAAACTAGTAAACAAGAAAGGAGGAAATGAAAGCACAAAAAAAACTAAACTAAGCAACTAATAAAAGAATATAGAAATCAGGAATGGAAAACCCAATATCATGATAAGAACATAACAAGCATGGAATGTACCTAAACATTATGGAAAAAACCATCAAGTAAAAGTTCTTATTAATTGAAACAAGCATACTAACATCTCTCACAAACAACAATGTCTAGCATTCATTCCATCTACATAACATTTATAAAAATCTACTCCACCCCCAAAGGGGATGGAACTACTCACTAATCATTACACTACAACATACATTAAAATGAAACATTCTACTGAAATGAAATTAACCTAAGCAAGCAAGAAATATTAAAGAAGCTAAAAGGAAAGGAAAGTAAAACTAAAGAAGCAAGCAAGAATTAAAAGACAAGATTAAAAGAAACTAAGAACAATTATTTTATTAAAATGACTCACATTGGGGGTCTATATTGTTCGGATCCGGCCTGGATTTGATGTGTGGTTGTTTGGCTTCATGTCTTTATGTTTGATGCATCCGAGTAGGTTGTTGGAGCTTAGGACCGAATTGAATTGCCAAATTACTGCTCATGAGGTGTGGAGTTTCTTGATTTGCTCCTTGGTCCTTTGGGCTTACATCCGGGTCCTTCCCTCTTGCATCTTAATCCCCAAGTCTTGCAACTCAGTCCTTTTCCTTGCTTCTAGGACCTTTTACGCCTCTTCTCATCAATCTTGTTTATTCCTAAAACTCAAACATAAAACTCGATACGTAACATTGTTTAGGTTCAAGATAATGGATATAAGACACAAATATATGCATGATAGGATGTCAATCACATGTCATATCATCAACAGTAAGGAAAATAGTTCTTTTGAAGGGTAAAACAAGACTTCAGTCCGACAAACATCATCGGGTCTACCTCGGAGACCTACCGTACGCACATACGGTCTTACGGAACAATACGCGGCGCTCCCCACACGTAGTTATACTAATCATGGGGTCCGGTAAGAGGCCCCCGCAAGGTCCGAGTTGTGAGAAACATATATGTATCTATAACGGTCAAACCACACCAACGGAGTCGTCTCTCGGTTGGTCCATCAATCATCTTAGTAGGTGCCCAGCTGAGGAATCATAGTAGGAACAGTATCGGCAACATCATAGCCGGAACAACATCAGCTACATCACCGACACCGCATCAGGGGTCCAACATACGTCCGACACAACAACAAACGGTTCCGGACCGATGTCCCCCACGTCATCAGGCTCCACGTGTAGCATCCCGAAACAGCGGAACTTTAAAAATTTAAAGAATCAAGAGATTATCAGAATAAACTCATCAACGGGAATGTTACTTATATAAATCAACAGTCGGTGCACCAATAATACAACAGAGTTTGTTAAAAGACGTGATTACAACAATATAACGAAAGACAGGTACAAGCAATCACGACGACCTCGAAGAGTCCGAAGAGGATCCTGGCCCGAAAATGTGTGTGCCCGCTGTCACCACCCGACAGAACCTTCTACGGTCCTCAAACATGAATCAAACAATGATGCCTGAGTTTCGCATTAGGAAACAACGTATGCCAAGCTCGCCTATATGAATGCAACAGTACGGTATATGAACCTATCATACTAGTACCATGTCATGTCACATCTGCAATGCATCAAATCCCCCAAAGGGTAAACGTGTCCTCAGTCCAACAACAACAATGACCCTCAACAGGGTCCACAAGGACATCAATCCAGCAACAACAATGACCCTCAATAGGGTCCACAAGGACAAAAATCCAACAACAACAATGTGTCTCCCTCGGAAGCCTATCGTAGGCACATACGGTCTTACGGACAGTACACGACGCACCCTTCACAGGGGTGAGGAGCGTCCTCACTTTCGCGCAAAGAACCACGTCGTCTACACCACCATCGACGGAGTCGTAGCCTGGTCGGTCAACATCCCAAGATAGGTGCCCATTCGGGGATCATCACCGAAACAACATCGGCGGCACAACATCGGCGGTACAACATACGTCTGGCACAACATCGGACAGGTCCAGACTGTAGTCATCAGGGTCATCATGCTCCACGAGCCAAGCGTCAACACGCATTGTGATTCGCGATCCCTCAGGTCTGCTACTCTACATAGAGTAAGGCAACAACACGTCACACCACGGTCTAATACGGAGGTGGCGCGACCCAAGTGTCCACACACTCTTGCACACGGCCGTCCCTGGGCAAGCACGAGCACGTACCCGTCGTCACCTCCCGGCTCACGCTCTAAGCGAGGACACGGGTTTTCGTAGACAGAGTTGACACAACACAAGGACCAAGAATTCAGTTCTGCACACAAACTGTCCCCAATAGGTTCGGTCGACCAAAAGTCTACAATGGTCAAACTATTTTGCGCGTCACTTAAGTCCAAGCGGTCGAACAACAGTCTAAAACCGGTCGACCGAACACGGGGTCAAAATCAACAAATCTATTCGGTTTGACAGACTCAGAGGTTCCGGTCGACCGAAAACTACCAGGGTCATCCTAATAGTCTATGTCATATAACGGTCGAACAATATAACAAAATTGGTCGAACTACTTGCATAATCATCAAGTACACTTAAGTTACGGTCGACCCAAAAACAAGGGACGGTCGACCGAACTTTGACAGTAAGCCTACAACTCACCAGCACACAAACAATAGGTCGACCGCCACATTGGCATCGTTCGACCGGTGTTGGTTAAAGTAGGGCAAAAAGGTAAAAAACCGGTCGACCGCCCGAAGGCACCGGTCGACCGTTGGTCGACAACAACCTTGCGCTAGTCAAGGATTTTACGCTGTTTCTCGTCACCGGCGAGGTCTCCGACCTCCCGCGACCGACCTCAACTTCCCACCAACATGGGAAAACAACAAAACCACACTAAAAGCCGACATACCTCAAAGCAAAACGGAGCACGTCGGAGAATTCAAGAACCCACCTCCGGTCCGCAACCTCATGTGCTTCTCCTCGCACGCCGACCTCCCGCCTCACGCCGGAGTCGCCTCCACCACCTCTGGTCGCCGAAAAAGAAGAGAGAAAGGGTGAGAGATGAGTGAGCAAGTGAGAGAGAGAGAGAGAGAGAGATTGATGGGTGCTTTTAAACCCAACACAACCCACTCCGCGCTACAGTAACCGACCCCTACTATCACCATCACTATTCCTCCTTCCCTTCCCCATGCAAAGCCTCCACTAATCACGGGATTAGCCCACTAAGTGTGGTTAGGATCCTAACAATCCACCCACCTTAAAAGGATTTCGTCCCAAAATCAAACAAGCAACTCACCGAAAAGCTCTGAGTACTGCTTCCGAACTTCCTCCTCGATCTCCCAAGTGGCATCGCGCTCACTATGATGCTTCCACCGGACCTTCACCATCGGAATGGTCCTCCTCCTGAGCTGATGATCCATACGATCAACGATCTCAACTGGTCTCTCCTCGAGCGACAAGTCTTGCTGGATCTCTGGCACTGCAATCTCAATCACATGAGCTGAATCTGCAACATACTTCCTCAACATCTATACATGGAAGACGTTGTGAAGACCCGAAAACTGTGGTGGCAATGCAATCTTGTAGGCAACCTCTCCGACTCGGTCTAGAATCTTAAACGGCCTGACATACCTCGGACTGAGCTTCCCCTTCTTCCCAAACCTCATCACTCCCCGAGCTGGGGAGATCTTCAGAAACACATGGTCACCAACCTCAAAACTCAACGCCCGTCTGCGTATGTCGGCATAACTCTTCTCCCTACTCTGTGTTGTGGCCAATCTCCTCCTGATCACATCAACCTTCTCTGCATACATATGCACAAGCTCTGACCCCACTAACTGCCTTTCGCCCACATCACTCCAACATACCGGTGATCTGCAAGGCCTCCCGTACAATGCCTCGTACGGTGTCATCCCAATACTCGAATGGTAGCTACTGTTGTAGGCGGACGCTATCAATGGTAGGTGATCATCCTAGTGTCCTGCCTAATCCAGTGTGCATGCTCTCAGCATATCCTCCAGGATGTGGATCGTCCTCTCTGACTGACCATATGTATGTGGGTGAAACGTTGTACTGAACCTCAGTCATGTTCTCAAAGCCTGTTGCAGACTCCCCCAAAACCTGGACGTAAACCTGGGATCTCGATCAGAGATGATGTTCACTGGTACTCCGTGCAGCCTGACTATCTCCTCCACGTACAACTTAGCTAGATCCTCCAGAGGCAACGTGATCCTGATTGCTAAGAAATGCGCCGACTTGGTCAGTCGATCGACTATCACCCAAATCGCGTCGTGGAATCTCCTCGTCTTTGGCAGCCCCGTGACAAAATCCATCGTTACGTGCTCCCACTTCCACTCAGGAAGCTCTATACACTGCATCGGTCCCGCTGGTCGTTGATGCTCAATCTTCACCTGCTGACAGACTAAGCACCGGCCCACAAACTCCGCAATATCTCTCTTCATGCCCTTCCACCAGAAGTTCCGCTGCAGGTCCTTATACATTTTCGTACTCCCAGGGTGGATGGTATATCTCGCTCGGTGTGCCTCCTCCATGATGTCATCTCTCAGCCCATCAACCTTCGGCACCCAGATCCGACTCCTGAACCTCAGACCACCATCAACCCCCACACTGAAGTCTGATCCATCTCTGGCAGCCAATTGTAGCAGACCAGCTAATCCCTCATCATCCTGCTGAGCCTGTACCACCTGCGAGACGGTCTGCGGCTCTACCCGAAGCACAACTAACACTGCTCTCTCAGAGCCCCCTGTGAACGACCTCCACTCTGACAACGTCTCAAGTAGCCTCCACTCCTGAATGCATAAACTCGCAACTGATACCTCCACCTTCCTGCTCAGGAGATGGTGAAGTCGTAGTCCTTAATAAACTCAAGCCATCTGCACTGCCTCATATTCAACTCCTTTTGCGAGAATAAATACCTCAGACTCTGATGATCTGTGAAGACCTCAAACTGCTCTCCATAGAGATAATGCCGCCAGATATTCAATGCGTGAACCACTACCGCTAACTTGAGATCATGAGTAGGGTAGTTCTTCTCGTTCACCTTCAACTGCCTCAAAGCGTACGCCACCACATTCCCGTGTTGCATCAGAACACAACCCAAGCCAACCCCTGACGCATCGCTGTAAATCACATAGCCTCTGCTGCCACTCGGTAGCATCAGAATCGTCGTTGTCGTCAGTCGCATCTTCAGCTCCTGGAAACTGTCTTCGCACTTCTGGGACCAAACGAACTTGACGCCCTTCTGCGTCAATGTTGACAGCGGCGAAGCAAGTCTGGAGAAGTCCTGAATGAACCGTCTGTAATACCCAGCAAGTCCCACGAAGCTCCTGATCTCAGTCACGCTCGTCGGGGCTCTCCACTGAGTCACAACCTCAACCTTCGCCGGATCCACTGAAATCCCATCTGCTGACACAATATGCCCCAGAAATGTCACCTGATCCAACCAAAATTCGTACTTCGTGTACTTGGCATAGAGCTGCTGGTCCCTCAAGACGCCAAGAACAATCCTTAGGTGCTCCCGGTGATGCTCCCTGTCAGGCGAGTACACGAAGATGTCATCCACGAAGACCACAACAAAATTGTCGAGGTACGACTGAAAGTTCCTATTCATCAGGTCCATGAATGTTGCAGGAGCATTCGTCAGTCCAAACGGCATCACCAAGAACTCGTAGTGCCTGTACCACGTCCTGAAGGCTGTCTTCTGAACATCTACCTCTCTGATCCACAACTGGTGATAACCCTATCGCAGATCAATCTTCAAGAACACTCTCGCCATCTGCAACTAATCAAACAGATCATCAATCTTGGGCAAAGGGTACCGCTTCCTGACGGTAACCTTATTCAACATCCTGTAGTCGATGCACATCCGCAACGACCCATCCTTCTTCTTCACGAACAACACAGGCGCTCCCCATGGTGAGACACTCGGTCGGATAAACCCGGAGTCCATCAACTCCTGCAACTGCTTCTTCATCTCTGACAACTCAACAGGTGTCATCCGATACGGAGCCTTCGACAGGGGTGTCGTGCCATCCACCAAGTCAATGCCGAACTCGATCTCTCGATGTGGTGGTAACTGAGAAATCTCTGCAGGAAACACCTCTGGAAACCCCTGTACAACCTCTATATCCTCCAGCCTCCTCGTCTCAGTATCTGGAACTACCAAGGTCGCCATAAATGCTCTGCAACCCTGGTGCATCCGCCTTTGTGCCTTAACTGCAGACACAATCAGAGGACCTCCTCTACTCCTCGTCTCTCTGATCAACACATAAGGCGCGTCCTTCCTCGGAATAAGGATCTTCTTCTCACGGCAAAAGACTCGCACATCGTACTGTGATAGTCAGTCCATCCCCAGTATGACATTGAAGTCCTCCATCGGTAGCAAGACCAGATCTGCCGAAAAATCATGGTCTCCAGAAACAATTGTGGTGCCGGGGAGAAAGCTCCCCACAGTGCCCACCTCACCCATGGGCGTACTGACTTCCAACAAATAAGTCAGTAGCTCAGGGGTCCAATCCAACTCGCCAGCAAACTTCTCCGAAATGAAGGAGTGTGTGGCGCCGCAATCAAATAAAACACGAGCAACCAAACCTGAAATGACAAGGGTACCTTCCACGATAGTGTTGGAGTCCTTCGCCTCCTCATCCCGGACGGTGAAGAATCGCCCCGCTCTCCTGGTCTGGCTCTGCGGAACAACGGACCTGCTGCCTCCGCTCCTCCCTGAGACCGGTGGTCTTGGCCTCCTGCTCGTCTTGCCCTGCCTGCTCAGGCAATGCCGGATAAAATGGCCCATTTGACCACATCCCAAGCATGTACCTGTACGTCGGGGGAACTCCTGACCCGAGTGAGATCTCCCGTAAGTACCGCACGCAGCAGACTAGCGTGATCCTCCTCGTCAACTTGGGGCCTCTTGCCCGGGTTCCCAGTGGAACGTCCAACTCCACGTCCTCCCGTGCTCGCTGGGGGCTTCCGCGCCTCCTGGTAATTCTCCTGATAGTCCTTATCGATGATGGTTGCATACTTCATCGCATCCGCAAGGGTGTATGGCATGCTGGTGATCACACGCGACCTGAGCTGCTTCCTCAGCCCCTTGATGAACTTATGTGCACGCAGCTCGGGCCTCACATAAGTCTCAGAACAATAACGCTCCAAGGCGTTAAACCTGCTAATGTAGCTAGCAAAGGACATCTCCTTCTGCTCGAGGGCCAAGAACTCCTCCTTCTTTTTGTCTCTGACGTGCTGCGGAAAGAACTGCTGGTTGAACTCGTCAAGGAATTCCTCCCAGCTCACGTCACCTCGATCAGCAAAAACCACTGCAAATGTGGTCCTCCACCAGTTCGATGCCTCTCCATCCAACACATAGGTAGCCAGGCCCACCATCCGCTTCGGTACACAGCCAATCACCCGGAAAATCCTCTGGATCTTAAAGACCCAGTCCTCTGCAGCCTCAGGGTCACTCCTGTCGTCAAAACTACGCAGGTGCTGCCTCATGAAGCGATCATGCTCCGTACTTGTCCCTGTCTGCTATGCCCTCGCCACCTGACGCTCGTGGTACTTGCCCAACCTATACCAGGTAGCGCCCTTAGTGGCATCACTGGCACTACGCTCATTCACGGCGTTCCTCACACGTCTCAGAGGCATCTGGCACAAGAAACAACTCAAGATCAGCCATGAATGCATGTTAAATGTAAAGTGCAACCTACACTACTACACTGGGGTGATTTCTTTGGGAGCCACACATAGGGACCGATCGCTCTGATACCAAGTTGTAACATCCCGAAACAGTGGAACTTTAAAATTTTGAAGAATCAAGAGATTATCATAATAAACTCATCAACGAGAATGTTACTCATATAAATCAACAGTCGGTGCACCAATAATACAACAGAGTTTGTCAAAAGACGTTCTTACAACAATATAACGAAAGACAAGTACAAGCAATCACGATGACCTAGAAGAGTCCGAAGAGGATCCTGGCCCCAAAATGTGTGCACCAGCTATCACCACCCGACAGAACCTACTGCGGTCCTGAAATATGAATCAAACAATGATGCCTGAGTTTCCCATTAGGAAACCCCGTATGCCAAGCTCGCCTATATGAATGTAACAGTACGATATATGAACCTATCATACTAGTAGCATGTCATGTCACATCTGCAATGCATCAAATCCCCCAAAGGGTAAACAGGACCTCTGTCCAACAACAGCAATGACCCTCAACAGGGTCCACAAGGACATCAGTCCAGCAACAACAATGACCCTCAACATGGTCCACAAGGACATCAGTCCAGCAACAAAAATGGGTCTCCCTCGGAAACCTACCATAGGCACATACGGTCTTACGGATAGTACGCGAAGCACCCCCCACACGCGACTACTCCAGCCAAAAGGATCGGTGAGGAGCGTCCGCACTTCCACGCAAATAAACACGTGGTCTACACCACCATCGACGGAGCCGTAGCCCAGTCGGTCAACATCCCAAGATAGGTGCCCAATCGAGGATCTTCACTGGAACAACATCGGCGGCATCACCGACACAATATCGGCGGTACAACATACGTCTGGCACAACCACAAACCGGAACATCGTCGGCACCATCATCGCCGGCAAATACCGCGGCGGCATCGCCGGCACAACATCGGCGGTACAACATACGTCCGGCACAACATCGGACGGGTCAAGACCGTAGTCTGCAGGGTCATCATGCTCCACGAGCCAAGCATCAACACGCATTGGGATCCGCGATCCCTCAGGTCTGCTACTCTATAGAGAGTAAGGCAATAACACGTCACACCACGGTCCAACACGGAGGTGGAGTGACTCAAGTGTCCACACACTCTTCCACACAGCGGTCCATGGGCAGGCACGAGCACGTACCCGCCGTTACCTCTCGGATCAGACTCTAAGCGAGGACACGGGTTTTCGTGGACAGAGTTGATGCAACACGAGGACCAGGAATTCAGTTCTGCACACAAAGGGTCGACCGAAAAAGCCTAACCGGCCGGCCGGCCCCAATAGATTTGGTCGACCGATAGTCTGAAAGGAATGTGTTCAAAATGTTTTACTTTTATATGTCAATTATTATGAATTGAATGTGCAAGCATTTTGTTCCTTGATTATGGTATTCGTCTTTTGGAAGTGTTAAGGAAGATGCGCTTGGTCCTTAACCGTAGAGCTCTAAAAGATAATGGTTTACATAAATCAAAAGTTATTCACAATCATGGTAATTGACATGGAACATTAATTACCGAGATAAGATTGTCGTGTTGGTCATCGATTGTTGTAGCTCTACAAATAAGTGACGACACGAGTATATAAAAGAGGAAAAGATTACTTTTATATATTGAATAGACCTAACAAGTAAAACATTATGGAATTGTGTTTCGTGTCATTAATGTTTTACTGTGTTTTCGATCCTAAGATATGAGACTTATATCTTTTCACTCAAGAAGTGTTTAATTTGATTATTGTCGAAAGCTACCAATGAGTGTAGTGATAACGGCAATAGTTGGTTGAACATGACTTGTGCTGGAAAAGATAGCTAGTCAAAAGATTATCATTGCCCCTCTTAATTGAGTGATGATATTAGTGGTCCCCTTGATAAAGCAAAATTATAATGTGCACAATGTAAGTTGAGTTAAGTTGCATAGTTATAATTAGCTTAAAGAGATCAAGAAATGAATATAATACAAAGGTGACACACTTCTACTTTGTATATATTCTTAATATCATGAGGCAAGGGACGGACACAAGTGGTGCACTTACATCACTAAATGGATTGTGTTTTAGTTTGGGTGGAACAAAGACATCTATGCTAATTGGGTGACTATAATGTGTAGCTAGATACCGCTTATAGTCTGAGATATTAAATGTTTAATATCACTGCCAATTAGGCTTAGATCCTTCTATAGGTCACACCAAAAAACTGGGAAACAAGAGGTTTGATTTTAAATTCATATGATGTGTCAGGTTTCATGTGAAAATATGACACATATGGTGAATTAATTAAAATCAATGTCATGAGAATTGACATAATTAGAATCTTAATAAATTCATATGAGGTATATATATTATGGGGTGTAATAATTTAATATTACATATGATAATATATTATATAAGATGTGAATTTGCTAAGAACCCCAAAAGATCAAATTTTGTTGGAAATAAATCCAAAATTTGACAAAGGCAAAATCGGGGTCAAACACGGTGAACCGTTCAGGGTTCGGTCGACCGAGGGATCTTCGGATCGGTTAACCGAATGGGGAACGGGTAAGCACAATCGATTGACCGAGATTGTCTAGAATGCCTGGACAATCGGGTTTTGTTAACTGATTGGAAACGGTCAACCGAGAATTAGTATTCTCGGTAGACCGAAGGTGACCTGGTCATCCGATGACTACGCCCCAGGAGCAATTCTGGTGCGTCAACGGTAGACCGATTGAAAGACATGGGTCGTCCGAATTCTTCCAGGGAATTTTTCTCATAAAGAATCGGTCGACCGTCTAGCTCACGGTGCACCGAACACGTGTTATAACCGAATGGTTCGGTTGACCGAATAATACTCGGTCTACCGAACAAAAACGATTCTGCCTGAATTATTAAGAGATTAATTAGATCATGGGTGGATTAATTTCCAGATTTAATTAAAACATTTTTGGTGGGTGATTATGTGGAATTTAGAGATTAATTTTAGGAGAGAAAAACAAGGGATCATGGCTAAATAATAGCTCTTGATAAGGATGTTTTGGGAGCTTATAAAAGGGCACATATTCCTACTTGTTTTAAGACTAATGCAAAATTCTTTCTCTCATTAATCTCTCCCTAATCACCACGAAATTCTCTTAGTAAAATTAAGTTTTGGAGATAAGATTCTCAGGAGCTTAAAGAGGGGTAATTAGCTTGATTCTAAACATTGTTAGAGATTGATTGGCTAGCTCCTTTCTCTCTAATCTTGTTTAGAGTTTGGTGAACACTCAGAGGCAATTCCGTGGAGGATTCAACGGGCAACGCGACTCCGGATCATCAAAAACGTTTTAGAGAACCTTTAGGTACGATTCTATCTTTGTGGATTATTTTAATAAATGTAGGTTGCATGTTATTAGAATAAAACACAAATAGATGTACATAAAATTGCTAAAAATATGAAAACGATCTTGTATGATATATTAAAAATTTTAAAATATATACATACATAGGGACACGAAATCCTACATAGTCTACAACGGTCGATCTATTATTCGCGTCACTTAAGTCCAAACAGTCGAACAACAGTCTACAACCGGTCGACCGAACACGAGGTCAAAATCCGGAGTTGGTCAAAATCAACAAGTCTATTCGGTCGACCGACTCAGGGGTCCCGGTTGACCGAAAACTACCAGGGTCATCCTAATAGTGTACGTCATATAACGGTCAAACAAAATAGCAAAATCGGTCGAACAACATGCATAATCATCAAGTACACTTAAGTTGCGGTCGACCCAAAGACAAGGGACTGACGACCGAACTTCGACAATAAGCCTCCAACTCACCAGCACACATACAATCGGTCGAGCGCCACATTGGCATCGTTCGACCGGTGTTGGTTAAAGTCGACAAAAAAGGTAAAAAACTGGTCGACCGCCCGAAGGCACTGGTCGACCGTTGGTCGACAGCAACCTTGCGCGAGCCAAGGATTTACGTCGTTTCTCGTCGCCGACGAGGTTTCCGACCTCCCGCGACCGACCTCAACTTCCCACGAACGTGGGGAAACAACAAAACCAAACTAAAAGTCGACCTCCTCGTAGGCTGACCTCCCGCCTCACGCCAGAGTCGCCTCCACCACCTCTGGTCGCCGGAAAAGAAGAGAGAAAGGGTGAGAGATGAGTGAGCAAGTGAGTGAGAGAGAGAGAGAGAGATTGATGGGTGCTTTTAAACCCAACACAACCCACTCCCTGCTACAGTAATTGGTCCCTACCATCACCATCACTATTCCTCCTTCCCTTCCCCATGCAAAGCCTCCACTAATCACGGGATTAGCCCACTAAGTGTGGTTAGGATCCTAACACCACGAGCCGCACATCATCGTACATTGGGATCCACGATCCCTCAGGTCTGCTACTCTACTGTGAGCCTATAAATCCGTTACGTTAAGCCATGATCCATGCACGGAGGTGACGCGTCCCAAATACCTACACTCTTCCACACGACGGTCCCTGGGCAGGCATGCGTAATGCATTCGTCGTTACCTCCCGACTCACGTACTAGGCGAGGACACAAGTTTCCTTGGACAGAGTTGACACTCAACTAGGACCGGGAATGCAGTTCTGCGCACAAACGGTCGACCGAAAGTTTGTAACGGTCGAACTCTCTACGCCTAACCTAATTCCCAATGGTCGAACAAGAGTCTAAAACTGGTCAACCAATACGTGGTGACAATCCAGAGTCTGGTCAAAATCATACAAGTCTAACGGTCAACGAACTCAAGGGTTACGGTCGACCGGAAACTACCACAGCATCCTAGCAGTTCTAAGTCATCAATCGGTCGAACAATGCATATAACGGTCGAACAGTTCATTCAGTTAACTTAAGTTTCGATCGGAATGGTCATCCTCTTGAGCTGGTGATCCATGCGATCGACAATCTCCACTGGTCTATCCTCAAGAGACAAGTCCTGCTGAATCTCTGGCACTGCTATCTCGATCACATGCGATGGATCTGCAACGTACTTCCTCAGCATCGACACGTGGAAGACATTGTGAAGACCTGAAAACTGCGGTGGCAAAGGAATCCATTAGGCAACCTCTCCAACTCGGTCTAGGATCTCAAACGGCACAACATACCACAGACTGAGCTTCCCTTTTGCCCAAATCTCATTACTCCCCGAGCTGGGGATACTTCAGAAACACGTGGTTGCCACCTCAAAGCTCACAACCCGTCTGCGTCTGTCTGCATAACTCTTATGCTTGCTCACATCGAGTTATGCAGACATCTGGTATGGAGCCTTCGGCTAGGTGCCATCCGGTATGGAGCCTTCGGCTAAGGTGTCACACCCACTACTAATTCAATGCTGAAATCTATCTCTCGGTGCTGCAGTAACCCGAGAATATATGCTGGAAACACCTTTATATCCTCCAGCCTCCTCGTCTCAGGATCAGGAACTACCAGCGTGGCCACAAACGCTCTGCATCCCTGGTGTATCAGCTTTTGTGCCTTAACTGCAGACATAATTAGTCGACCCCCTATGCTACTCGTCCCTCTGATGTCCTTCCTCAGCATGTCTTACTGTGATAGCCAGTCCATCCCCAGTATGACGTTGAAGTCCTCCATCGGTAACAAGACCATATCTTCTAGAAAATCATGGTCTCCCGAAACAATTGTGGTGCTAGGGAAAAAGGTCCCCACAGTGCCCACCTCACCCATCAACGTGCCGACTTACAAACAAATAGTCATAAGCTCAGGGGTCTGATCCAACTCACCGGCAAACTTCTCCAAAATGAAGGAGTGAGTGGCACCACAATCAAACAACACACGAGCAACCGAAACAGAAATATAAAGAGTACCTTCCACCACGGTGTTACAGTCCTTCGCCTCCTTGGTCTGGATTGTGAAGACTCACCCAACCTTCCTGCCCTGACCTGGTGAAATAACGGATTGACTGCCTCCGCTCTTCCCTGCCACTAGTGGCCCAATCCTCCTGCTAGGCTCGCCCTGCATGTTTGGGCACTCGCAAACAAAGTGGCTTATCTGCCCGCACCCCATGCAAGCGCATGTGCGATGGAAGCACTCCTAACTGGGGTGAAACCTACCACAGAAAGTGAGCGCTCTAGACTGACGTGTTCCTCCTCCATCAAACCAGGACCTCTTGCCTGGGTTTCCTGCACCATGGCCAACTGCACGACTACCGGTGCTCACTGGTGGCTTCCGCGCCTCCTGAAGACACTCCCTCTGATCCTGCTCTATGATGGTGGCATGCTTTACCGCGTCTGCTAGAGTCTGCGGCATATTGTTGATCACTCGCGATTGGAGTGGCTGCCTCAGTCCCTTGACGAACTTCCTCGCCCGATGCTCAGGTGTCACACAAAATCTCCAGGCACTAACGCTCCAACACGTTGAACTTGCTGATGTAGCTCACCAGGAGCATCTCCTTCTGCTCCTGGAACATGAACTCCTCCCTCTTTCGATCTATGACGTGCTGGGGAAATATTGCCCATTAAATACCTCCACAAATTCCTCCCAGCTGACGTCCTCATGGTCCTCAAACACAACCGTGGACATGGTCCTCCACCAGTTGGCTGCCTCGCAATCAAACACAGAGGTGGCCAGGTTCACACTCCTCTCCAGTGCTACACCAATTGCTCGGAAGATCTTCTGCATCTTGAAGACCTAGTCCTCTGCCACCTCAGGGGCACTCTTGCCGTCAAAACTCGGAGGGTGCTGACGCATGAACCGATCTTGCTCAGCGCTCAACCCGCACTGCACATTCTGGGCTTCCTGGCGCTCCAGAAACTCGCGTAACATGTCCCAATTGGCGCTCTCAGTGGTGTCATTGGCACTGTGCTCATTCGCGGCATTCCTCACACACCTCGGAGGCATCTGACAGGAGAAACAATCACAAGATTTAGCCATAAATGCATTTTCCAAAACAATGTGTAATATGGAATTTTCTTACTTATCGTTTATTTTGAAAATATTTCTTCAATTGTTTCTGCTATTTTCTATTCCATTAACTTCATTACGTGTTAAAAGTTAGAACTATAGTCTCACATTTTTCAAAATACAGGGAGAGTAACCTTTCGCAAAATAGATACATTTAGTTATAAATTTGTTCATCTCTTTATAGACTTAAACCGTGGGTGCAAACTTTGTTTAGACCCTTGTAGTCCTAAACCGTAAGTACACTACTGTTGTTCACAATGACAAATATGGGTCATCCTTGTGATGAAATTCACACATAATCCTAGTCAATCTTATTTGGGTTATTGATATAGGGAGTATTTTTCAATGGATAAAAATGATTTCTAATCCATCTTCCCACCTAAATCTTGCGCACATGATGTCATCACCAAACAATCCCAGTCAACAAACTACAAAACCACTCACCAATACCACTCATATTGTCTCTCCATTAAAAGCTCATCCTCTCTCTCGAAACATCCTTACGAGCCAATGCCATCATTTCCTTACACCCTTTTCTGGAGCAATTTGAATTTGAACCTAATTTTTTTTGGGAAAATCAGTCCTCCATTCTTGTCATTATTCTCCAACAACTATTTTGAAGATTGCTTCTTTACACAATTAGGACTCCAGATTTTAGATCAACCGAACAACACCAAGCGGTCGACCAAGTCAGACCAAAAATTGGACAATAACTTTTCTTGTCAATAGAGACATTTGCATTTTGAACAAGTGTCTCATTGTTGATCAGTGTAGAACTCGAAACAAGACTCGTTGTAGTGCGAGCAACTGGAATAGAAGCACCATCTGCAGCTTACAAATCTTGTTCCTTGCCAAGGAGAAGGGCAACCATTGATGCCACCAGTTTTGATGATCCCTCCTTCAAACATCACAAAATCATCCCAACTACTACCAACAACAACTATGCCTCCCTTTCATCATATCCCTCTTTTCTGAACATTCATCAGAACACAAACAATTTGGCTTTAGATTTTAATAATTTGCATTGTGTGTCATTTTTCGCAGCAAGGATTCCTTGCCAAGGAAACATTCGTTGGGACACCCAAAAAGGGTAACATAATATTGATGATGGTATAAGGATCCATTTTGGATGCAGATTATGTATGAAGAACTTAATTGATCGAAATATTATGTTTGAGTGATGCTTCTGTCAAGGACACATGCATTAATTACTGTAAGAAGGTATTCAACGATGCAACCTCCAAAGGTACTACCCATCTCAAAAACCATCAAAAGTATTACATGCATAGACCAAGAGAAGACATAAGCCTACACCTTCTTAGTAAATCAGCCTCTGAATTGGTAGTTCATAAGTATGATCCTAAGGTAGAAAGAGAATATTTTGCTGAGATGATCATGAAGATGGATTTGCCCTTTGTATTGTGCGACAATGAATACTTTAGAAGGTGTGTTTGTTATGTTGAATCTTCATATAAGTGTCGTTCAAGGAATACAGTTAGAAATGATTGCCTTGATGTCATGTGTAATGGAAGGAACAACTTTCTAAAACTCTTGATGAGAATACTAGTAGAGACACCTTCACTACTGATTTGTGGACACCCGAGCACCAAACTCATGGATATTGTGGTGTTATATGTCACTATATTGATGATAATTGGGTATTGCATAAGCAAATCATTGCTTTCTAGGACATTAATTAATACATCATATGCTAGTGACGTCTTAACTGATTGGCTTAAAAATCTCATCATGGATTGGAACTTGGATAAAAAGTTGTTTAACATTGTTGTGGATAATGCTAGTAATAATGAACCAATGGTGAACACTATTAAAACATGGTTGAAGGGAAAGAACACACTTCCTCTTAATGGTGAGTTATTTCATACTCGTTGCACTACCCACATGCTTAATATGATTGTGAATAATGGGTTGCGAGTTATTAGTCATTTGTTGGAGAAGATTCAAAATAGTGTGAAGTATGTTAATCCTTCTGTACATAGGGCTAATAAGTTTAGGGTTGCATTGAGTTAAACTCGGTTGACTGGGAATGTGGGTGTGTCTTATGATGTTGAGACTAGATGGAACTCAACTTACCTAATGCTTGATAGTGTTTTGATGTTCGGGATGCATTTCACCGTTTGGTAGAATTGGATGATCATTATAAGTTGTTGCCAACACCGAAGGAGTGGTAGATGGGTAGAAATATACAAGTTGTTTGAAGGTCTTTCATGATATCATAGTTCATCTTTCTGGTAGTAAATATCACACTGCTAATTTCTACTTCAGTGATGTTTGTCACATCCATTACACGTTGATTACATGGCATAAGAGTCTTATTGAGTACATTCGGTCAATGGCAACTATGATGAAAATGAAGTTTGATAAATATTGGGATTTATGCAGTTTGGTATTGTGTTAAGGTACAATACTTACTCACGTTACAAAATGGTGTTTATTCAGTATGCAAATCATCACTTATATGATTCTTGTGTTGATGTAAAAATTGAGAAGATATGAGATGGGCTTACTGAGTTGTTCACAGAATATTTGGATGCTCCTAGTAGTTCACAATGTGTTGGTAGTAATCCTTCTATAGAATAAATGACTTACGATCCTAACCAATCATTCTGGGGGGGATTTATAGGATATGCTAGTATTAACACTCAATTTGAATCAAGTGCAACAAAATCGGAACTTGAGATGTATTTGGAAGAGCCTTTAGTCCAATCAACAAATAACGAGTTGTCATTTGATATCTTGAATTGGTGGAATCAGCATGAAGCTAGGTTTCCAACACTTAAAATGGCTCGTGACATTTTGTCAATCCTAGTATCAACTGTTGCTTCAGTATCTGCATGTAGATGTACTCGTAGAGTCATTGATAACACTTATTCTCAAATAAGAAGAGATGTCGTAGAGGCATTGGTTTCCACAAAGGATTTGTTGCCACGTTTAAGCATCAGTATGTACTATTACTTAGTTGACGTTACTTTTTAATTTCTATGGTTTAATTTTATTATGATATTGAATTTATTTGTGTTGTATAGATACAAGTGAAGCTGAAAAAGATCAAGAGTTAGATAGTTACATTTCTAACTTGGAAGAAGACATTAATTTACCTATGAAAGGTAGTTTTGGAATTTGATTTTTTATTGAATACTTAGTAACAACATATTAATATAATAAATTGTCATTTTCCTTACTTTTTCTCTCTTTACACGTAGGTATCAAATGTGACTTGTACGCTACCATGAAGATTATGCTTTTTGTTGGAATAATAACTTTGTTAGTTTGTTTGTTGCTTAGATGTTTGTTGTTAAGTGGTTCTTGTGTGTTATGTTATATGATGTTTAAGTTACTTAGTTACATTATTATGTTTTTGTTGTCACATGAAGCTTTTATTGACTTATGATGATATTGTAGGATCGTGTGGGTTATGGGTCCACTAATCACTTTCTAATCACGATTAAGCCCTAATTAACTACTTGGTTGATTGATCAAAGAATTGCAGCGGAAATTAACAACAAATCAAACACAAGTAGGAAAGAAAGACAATGCAAACCACACAAAGACGCGTCGGATTTACAGAGGTTCGGCCGCGCCTACGTCCTCTCTTGCAAGCCCCTCTCGAATCCCCGTTCGAGCTCCTCTTGCGTCTTCACTATGCCTCCCCGTTCCGGGCCGGGAGCAACGCCTTTTACAAGTCTTCAAGCTCGCGAACAACCCTCGCCGAGCTTGGCACCACCTCTCACAAACCGAGAGAATCACTTCGGGCTTTCACCGAAATCCTTGCTTCTTGTCTTGGGCTTTCACCAAGACCCTTGCTCACTTTGTCTTGGGCTTTCACCAAGACCCTTGCTCTCTTGACAACATTTGGAGTGGAACTCACTCTTCTAGTATTGAGCACAACAGATGCTAGATTGATTGTATGATGAATGATGTGTAGATGTGAGGCTTAAGATCACTAATTGGGAGCTTTGAGGTTGTGGAAAATCTCACTATAAGTTTGACACTTTGGAGTTGTGAAATCTTGTAGAAAACTAAGTGTGAACCTCTATTTATAAGCTCCTAAAGATTTCTAGCCGTTTGGACAAGATTTGATTGGGTATTGTGCAAGATACACAAAACAGAAAATCGGGTTCAGAAATCTGTCCAGAAACGGTCGACCGAAAGGTGTATCGGTCGACCGAACCCTTGAGTCTGTTGATGGATCGGTTGACCGAACAAAGGTACTGGTCGACCGAATCACTTAAGTTCTATAGGTCAACGGTCGACCGAGCAGGTACCGGTCGACCGAACTACTGGGTTCGGTAGAGAGAAATCTTGATCGGTTGGACAAACTTGTGTCGACCGATAGCAGGGGGTTTTTCACGAATTAAACGGTCGACCGAAAATGGTATTTTGTTCGACCGGTTCAAAAGTATTTGGGGGTGTATATAGGAAAAATGTGTATACGACCGTTGTGTAATACGACAAATAAAACGGTCGTATTTTTACCAGAAATGGCAAACGAAACGGTCGACCGAAGGTCTACCGGTCGACCGAACAGGTCTGGGTAATCGGTTAATAGAAGGTGGAATCGGTCGAACGAATTGGTCTGGTATAACAGATATTGTGTATAACCGGTCGACCGAAAGGTGAACGGTCGACCGAACTCAGGTAGACTGGCGACCAATGTTTTAGGTGTTTGGGTGATCTAATGGAGTCCAAATTATATGATATTTTGTGTGTGACTCCTACAAGGAACCTAGTGTGTGAATGCATGCATATTAGCTTAAGTTATGCTCAATTTACATAAGTTCCTAATACTCAAAGAAATATAAAATTACATGTCTTCAATCCTAGCTTGATTACATGTCTTGACTTGATTTTTCTTCTTTCTTGAGTCTTGATCACCTGTAGATGTTAGCACAATACAACATGTATACCATTATACTACATGTGCTAATCTACATGTCCTAATTAAGATTAGGTTTAATTACATCATCAAAATACGGATTAAGACCAAAAAGCCAACAATCTCCCCCTTTTTGATGATGGCAACCTATATCTTAAACCAACCTAATACTTGAAACATGTATAAGTTAACTATGCATATAAATGCTCCCCCTATGGATGTGCATAATTTTTCTTGATAATTTCATGTATATTTCAAGTTACCCTAATCTATTACTTCTCCCCCTTTGACATCCATCAAAAAAAAATACAATAATCAATGTAATATATGAATTTAAATTTCTCCCCCATTGACAATTATATATAACTATTTGAGTTCACTGTAGGATGTCATTTGTAATGAAGATGCTCCCCCTAAATTTTGCACTTCATTACTCTAATAAAAGATATAACTATTAAGCTCCCCCTATCAATAAGGCTAGATGGAAACTATGAGTATGATTAAAAGTTAAGTTCAATTAAGTTTCTATTTAAGCCTTATTCTAACATCCATTTAAAATTTGACATTTAAAATCAATGGATGTGATAAATGATTTTCAATGAATAGGGTTAATAATTTTCAATGAATTGAATTATATGATATGTCAATTAAGCATGTGAAGCTAGATTAGAGCTAATTTAACATGAATTGTATAGATAGGAATATATACCAATGTTGAATTCGAATTTAGCTCCAATCTCATTTGGTGATGCAACCGGATTTGAATTTGACTCTTGAGCTCACCCGGTCACCACCAATCTCCTCCTCAAGCACCTACAAGTGTAGATTTAGGTACCCAAACAATTTTGGGTCCTTGAACATTAGCTTTTGGGATCCAAACCATTTTGGTTTTGGGAGCCCACACACTTGAGGAACTATGGTTAATGAACATATGCTTACCATTTAGAGTAGTGTGAGATACATGGTTTTTCAATTTAAAATTGTAACCTAAACCATGTTTAGCTAAGGATTGTCTTTGACTACCTAAAAGCATATCAAGCATTTTTGTTCCTTTAGTGAACATTTCAAGATCTTTTCTTAATTGCATATTTGAGGCTTTAAGATCTACATGTTCATCCATAATGGGTGTTTTACTTAGACTAGCAAGTGATGATTCATTTGATTCAAGTCTAGCAATCACCTCATTCTTTTCATTCATGATTAATTCAATTTGACATTTGAGATCATTTATAGTTTTTCTAGCATTTTTGTTCTTTTCACAAATGATCTCATATTGTTTAACTAAATCATGAAATGCATTTTGAAGCTCATCTTTAGTAAATGTTTCATTAGATGCACTTGAGTTTGAGCTATCACTAAGATCTCTAGATGAGCAAGAATTAGAAATAGAAGAGTTAGAGGCTACCTCACTCAATTCATCTTCAATTGCCATGTGACATGAGTAAGCAAATTCTCCTCTACTATGCAAGGTGGAAGATGATGTTGATGGTGATGATGAGTCATCCCATGTAGCTTTGTGAGCTTCTTCTCTCCTTTCTCTTCTCTTGCTCCTTCCCTTCTCTTTTCTTTTCTCCCTCTTTTTCTCCCCTTCTTTTCTCTCAATTTTGCTTTCCTCCTTCTCCTTCTTTTCTCTTCTCTCAATCCTAATACCCCTTCTTTCAATTTTGTCTTCTTTATTCTTGAGGTATTTGAAAAAATCTTGGGCAAGGACCACGATTTCTTCTTCTTCATCTTCTCTATTTTGCTCCTCAAAATCTGCATGTAAGGCCATAGTAGGAGTTTTCTTGGAAGCTTCTTTTTCTTTGCGATGACTCAATTGAAGCTCATAGGCCATGAGATTTCCAATGAGTTCCTCCATCTTCAATTTGGAAAGATCGTGCGATTCTTCAATTGCGACGACCTTGTCTTCCCAATCGTTGCTCAAAGATCGGAGGAATTTCCGAGTCATCTCTCCTTCATTTATCCTTCTCCCAAGAATCAAAAGAGAGTTAGTAATATCGGTGAAGCGAGTGTTCATGTCGCTTATGTTCTCACCGATTTGCATAGAAAATATTTCATATTTATGCATGAGGAGACTTATCCTAGTTTCTTTGGTTTTGCTATCACCCTCATGATGCATTTGTAACCTATGCCATATTTCATTGGCACTTTCACATCCCCTAATTCTATTGTATTCTCCCTCATTAAGGCCACAATAAAGAATATTCATAATTTTTGAATTCATTTCAATTTCTTTCATTTGAGGCCTAGATAAAGAATCTAACTCATTTTCATTTGGGGGGATGTATGGAGTTTGAATAAACTTCCAATACTTAAGGTCATTTGATATTAAAAAGATTTTCATTCTATTTTTCCAATAATCATAATTTGACCCATTAAGCAAAGGAGGCCTTGTGGTGCATAAACCCTCTAAGTGATTAGATGTGCTAGCCATGCTAAAAATACGATTAAGTATAGAATTTAGCTAACAAGGCTCTGATACCAAATGTAGGATCGTGTGGGTTATGGGTCCACTAATCACTTTCTAATCACGATTAAGCCCTAATTAACTACTTGGTTGATTGATCAAAGAATTGCAGCGGAAATTAACAACAAATCAAACACAAGTAGGAAAGAAAGACAATGCAAACCACACAAAGACGCGTCGGATTTACAGAGGTTCGGCCGCGCCTACGTCCTCTCTTGCAAGCCCCTCTCGAATCCCCGTTCGAGCTCCTCTTGCGTCTTCACTATGCCTCCCCGTTCCGGGCCGGGAGCAACGCCTTTTACAAGTCTTCAAGCTCGCGAACAACCCTCGCCGAGCTTGGCACCACCTCTCACAAACCGAGAGAATCACTTCGGGCTTTCACCGAAATCCTTGCTTCTTGTCTTGGGCTTTCACCAAGACCCTTGCTCACTTTGTCTTGGGCTTTCACCAAGACCCTTGCTCTCTTGACAACATTTGGAGTGGAACTCACTCTTCTAGTATTGAGCACAACAGATGCTAGATTGATTGTATGATGAATGATGTGTAGATGTGAGGCTTAAGATCACTAATTGGGAGCTTTGAGGTTGTGGAAAATCTCACTATAAGTTTGACACTTTGGAGTTGTGAAATCTTGTAGAAAACTAAGTGTGAACCTCTATTTATAAGCTCCTAAAGATTTCTAGCCGTTTGGACAAGATTTGATTGGGTATTGTGCAAGATACACAAAACAGAAAATCGGGTTCAGAAATCTGTCCAGAAACGGTCGACCGAAAGGTGTATCGGTCGACCGAACCCTTGAGTCTGTTGATGGATCGGTTGACCGAACAAAGGTACTGGTCGACCGAATCACTTAAGTTCTATAGGTCAACGGTCGACCGAGCAGGTACCGGTCGACCGAACTACTGGGTTCGGTAGAGAGAAATCTTGATCGGTTGGACAAACTTGTGTCGACCGATAGCAGGGGGTTTTTCACGAATTAAACGGTCGACCGAAAATGGTATTTTGTTCGACCGGTTCAAAAGTATTTGGGGGTGTATATAGGAAAAATGTGTATACGACCGTTGTGTAATACGACAAATAAAACGGTCGTATTTTTACCAGAAATGGCAAACGAAACGGTCGACCGAAGGTCTACCGGTCGACCGAACAGGTCTGGGTAATCGGTTAATAGAAGGTGGAATCGGTCGAACGAATTGGTCTGGTATAACAGATATTGTGTATAACCGGTCGACCGAAAGGTGAACGGTCGACCGAACTCAGGTAGACTGGCGACCAATGTTTTAGGTGTTTGGGTGATCTAATGGAGTCCAAATTATATGATATTTTGTGTGTGACTCCTACAAGGAACCTAGTGTGTGAATGCATGCATATTAGCTTAAGTTATGCTCAATTTACATAAGTTCCTAATACTCAAAGAAATATAAAATTACATGTCTTCAATCCTAGCTTGATTACATGTCTTGACTTGATTTTTCTTCTTTCTTGAGTCTTGATCACCTGTAGATGTTAGCACAATACAACATGTATACCATTATACTACATGTGCTAATCTACATGTCCTAATTAAGATTAGGTTTAATTACATCATCAAAATACGGATTAAGACCAAAAAGCCAACAGATATGTTGTTTGTAGACATTATTTGCTAACATTTGTGTTAGTTCTAATGTTTGTAATTTATACTTGTATTACTTCGTAACTTGTATGTATTGTTGGTAGAGTTTCATATCAAACTTTCAAATGGTGGAATTGAAGCAAATTTATGATTTTGATTATTATTACCTTAAAGCATGAATTTTGATTGGATTTTCAAATCTAGATGTTTCATTTGGATGTTTTCATCAGGAAGTTATTGTTCGAATACGGATAATATTCGTATTCGATTCGGATCTATGGGATATTGATTCAGATATAATTAAAAAGATCCGGTCGGATACAAATACGAATATGGATGTCAAAAAAATCCCAAATTCGGATACCGATGTTGGAATATTCAATCCGTTGACAGCCCTAATCTTGACACCTTTCCATTTAAGACCATATTATATTCACTAACTCTTTATTAGCTTCCATGGCACATTGAGAGTGTAAGTTGACTGGTTTGTCAAGCAAGAAACCCAGAAATCAAGACACGTTGTCAGATAACACCAATCGACCTTTGGTAGTTCGGTCAACCAAACTTTGGAGTTAACCTACAGTCAACAGTGTGGAATAGGTATATAGGCGATCAACTCCCAAAACAATAACCAACTGTTTCATCAATTCCAAATGGGTGAAGTGAGAGAGAAGGTGAAACGTGGGTTTGGTTTGAGAGAGAATGATTGATTTGATTTCCAATTTTACCCTTTTGTGAGTAAAAATAAAAAGATCTCATATCCACCAATGGATTTGATTTGGATGGTGGATGTTTAGGGGCTTACTTAAGCTAAGTGAGCCCATGACTCATTTTATAATTTCTCTGTGTGTGTGCGTGTATAGATATATATAGTAACCGTCAATGATGTGGTGTTCATGATTTTACTTGATTTTTTTATTTTATATTCTTGACATTATGCATTTTCATAGAATAATAATCCGTATATGATGCATTAATGTATCGTATTTGACCCAATCAAATGTATCATATATGTTTGCTTACGAAAAATAGAACCATATTATGATATATTTAATGATTGGTTATCGTCAATTTTACCAACTTTAATTGTAGATTTTCTTTTGTTAAATAATATTTTGTAATGGTTATCTTGTGGTGTGAAATCACAATATTTTTTATGTTTGATAACTCATGGACATAATTTTCCAACTTTAATTGTGTGACATGAATTATTATATAAATTCTCTTATGACTAATGATTTTGTAAATCAATTTATTTTATGCTCAACGGTGATTTAGATTGATTTATGAATGTATATTATGTACGTGTTATTAATCGTACCAACTTAGATTAATAATTATGCGAAAATGATTACTTAGTAACTGAAATAATTCTAGTTGTTAAATGTTAATTTCACTTTGTTAAGTGTTAGAATACAGTTAATTAATGTTAATATGGTGTTTGTTTCTCGTGTGGTTGATGTAGTTAATGAAAGTAAGCATCATGTTTATTTTGAAAATAATGCCGCATTGAATACATCTCATGTTACATCTCAAGTCTCTGGAATTGAACTTATTAATAGAACTAATTTTCTCACTTGGAAGGAGCAAATAGAAATATGTCTTGGTGTTTTGGAACTCGATCATGCATTTCGAATAGATGCTCCTACGCCCCCTACGGTCACGAGTTATGACGAACAAAAGGCTAATTATGAAAAGTGGGAGCATTCTAATCACATGTCTCTTATGATTATGAAAAGTTCCAATACGCCTGCCATCCAGGGAGCAATCCCTGAAAATGATAGTGTTAATAAGGCATTTAATACTAAAGAATATTTGGCTTCTGTTGAGGAGCAATTTAAGGGTACTTCTAAGGCCAATGCGATTGCTCTGATAATGAAAATGCCCACAACCAAGTATAATGGGACTAGCGGTATACGTGAACATATCATGATTATGAGCGATATGGACGCCCAAAACTAAAAGGCATGGATATGGGAATTTCTGAAGGTTTTCTTGTTCATTTTATTATGACTTCTCTGCTCCCTCATTTTTGTCCTTTCAAGATCAATTATAACACTGAGAAAGAGAAAGGGAAAATGAGCAAATTAATTTTTGTGTGTGTTGAAGAAGAAGAAGAAGAAAGGCTTAAAATTGAAAAGCCTGACTTGGCACTCATTGCCTTTAATGGGTCCAACAAAGAGAAAATTTAACGGTCATGGTAAACAAAAAAAGAAAATGAAGGTGGTTGTTGCTAACAACAAAGCAAGTACATCTTGTACAAAGCCTATTTTTACTCTAAAATGTCACTTTTGTAAGAAATCTGGACATGTAAGGAAGGAGTGTGATGGTTTCAAAGCATGGCTTGTTAAAAAGGGTAGTGAAACAAACTTTATGATTTATGGATCCTTTTTAGTTAATCTTCCTTAAAATACATGGTGGGTTGACATTGGTGCATTTGTGGATAATATGAACGCGTCGTAGGAATTCAATTCCATGACGAAACTCCCAAAGGGAGGAAGGAAACTTAAAGTTGCTAATGGGCAAGAAACTGAAGTTGAGGTTGTTGGAACCATTCATTTAGTTTTGGAGAATGGTTTTGTCCTCTATATATATGATGTAGTTTATATTCCCTTACGTCAGTTTGGAAATGGGATATTTAAACTTTATGATAGATCTTGTCTTATTGGTTCTTGAATTTTAGATCTAGGGCAACCTCTACAAACTGCATCTCAATTATTCATCGACTAAGTCTTTATTGTCGATAAATGTCAATAGTGTCAATAGTTGTAGACTCATCAAAATTATGACACTGTCATTTAGGTCATATTTCTAGAGAAAGAATGCAACATCTCGTAAGAGATAAAATTCTCCCCACATTAGATTTTTCTGATTTTGATGATTGCGTTGAATGTATTAAATGTGTGTGAAGTCCTAGACTAATTAAAGGGTTAAGCTTGCTTTGGGGAAGGATTACGTTAATGTTTGCTTTGACTTTGGATAGAGTGGGTGAGGGATGGTGAGGGTGTTGGAAACATGGGGTGGGTATGGTGGGAGTGTGGGATGCATGGGCAACCATGCTTTGGGTGGATGTGTGTTGGTTTGAAGAGAAACACACCTCTTCCTCTCACTTTTTCTCTCATCCTCTCCTCACACCAACCTCTCCTCTTCTCTCCCTCTCCCTCTTAACGCCACAGCTGAAGTAAGCTCGTCGGGGTGCTGGACGCCGACGCGAGGAGGCGGCACAAGGAGGAGCGTAGCTAAGGCGGGGCCGGTGTGAACGTGTGACTTTAGGCTGAGAGGCGTGTGGAGCTCGGCGCAAGGAGGACCGATGACGTGGTGGTTGCCGGAGGAGCTCGGCTGCAAGGAGGGAGGTCGCTAGCGACGATCGAAACTCCAACGAATGCAAACAAAGGCATGCCAAGTTCTTTAGATTTTCTCACATAAGGTGTGTGAGAGCTTTTGGGCTCGTCGTCGGAGGTTGAAGGCCTCGCCAATGATGAGGAGCATCGAGCGTCGGTCGGACGCCGGCACAACAAGGTAATGCTTTAGCATTGCTGTCGTAGCCTAGGCACCGGTCGACAAATGCCTTAGGGCGGAGACCGGATTTAGTTAGATTGGGGGCTTGTAAAGTCCCTGATATTTTCTGTCGACCGATGCCTTGGTGACGGTCGACCGGATGAGGTTGGATCGGGGATTTGTGAAGTCCCTCATACTTTTTTGTCAGGCGGGACCCCTTGGATGGTCTACCGTTGCATTGTTTAATGTTTTTCTGGCCTAGACCTTCCAAGCGGTTGACTGCCCATAGACCTTGGTTCGAATGTTACCTTTTCATAAAGAAACGGTCAACCAGTGTGTCGATTTTGGTCGAACATCGGTGGACAGAATTGGGTCCTTGCCTTTTTGCAATGTGTCTGGTTGTTTCCTCGGAAATTCGTGTCCTCGCTTCGAGCGTGAGCCAGAAGATGACGGTAGGTGCGATATCCGCGCCTGCCCAGGGACCGCCGAGCGATGGAGTGTGGCACACGTGCCACTCTTGTGTCGTTATGCTTTACTTACACCATGTTTCATTCCAGACCCTACGTAGTAGACTTGAGGGATCACTGATCCCAATACATTGCATTGTTACCCAATTCCACGGAGCGGAGATGACCGACCGTGACCATCGGCATGTGTGGCGGCGGAGATGACTGTGCGACCTTGATGGCAACGGAGATGATCGTGCGACCTTGAATGTGACGGAGATGACTAACCGACGATTATTCTGGCAGGTGGCCCGGCTGTGGCATAGCCAAGCGAGTTGACCGTTTATCGAGATATGGCTCCGACGGTGTGGTGTTGGTTCTGAGATCATATATGTATCTATGACGCGGAAGTGTATGCGACCCTCATGATTAGTATACTCGCCAGTGGGGTGCATGGTGTACTCTTCGTAAGGCCACATGTGCCTGCGGTAGGTCCCTTTGTGGGACCCAATTGTTTTGGTGGGACCATTGTCCCTTATTGTCCTTTGATAGGAACGGTTTTACTTTGCATTCTTAGTGTCATGTTATACTAGTATGATAGGGTCATTGTACGTTCATTTCATACATGTTTAGGGGGACTTGGAATACGAGTTTTCGTTATGAATACTCAGATATTTTATCATGTTTGCACTTTAGGGCCTCTTTAGGTGTTAAGTCTGTGGCAACCGAGGACAAGTGTACCCGGGACCGGATCCTCTAGTCTTATCTCCTAGGTTGTTATAACCATCTTTATTATGTACTCTCTTTGTTTCGATGTAATCATACTATGAAACTTGTGTAATGGTGCACCATGTTTGAGTATTTATGAGTAATGTCCCGTTATTCTGGTCTTATGTTGGCTTGATATTTCATTTTGATTTTTCACATTTTCGAGCACGTTACAAAAGGAAAGTTTGTTAAAGGAACTAAGAAAGGGATCACTCAAAGTGGGGGACATTTGGAAATTATCCACACAAATATATGTGGACCTTTTCCTACTCTGAGCCTTAACGGACATAGATCTTTCATTACGTTCATTGGTGATTATTCTCGTTATGCTTATGTAAACCCTATTCATGAAAAATCTAAATCACTAGAAAAATTCAATTTTTTTAAGGATGAAGTTAAAAATCAACTAAACCTTAAAATTAAAGTAGTGAGATCAGATAGTGGCGGTGAGTCAGGGTAGACACATCGATTCTGGTCAAAATCCATGCGTATTTTCTTTATTTCTTCAAAATAATGGTATTGTCCATCAGTTTTCAATGTCGGGGATCCCCAACAAAAAGGTGTAGTTGAGAGACAAAATTGTACACTTATGGATATGGTACGAACTATAATATGCAACACCAACCTACCTGATTATCTACGGATGGAAGCATTAAAGACAGCTATGCATATTCTAAATCTGGTTATTAGTAAATTTGTCCAAAAAACACCTTGTGAATTGTGGACAGGTCAAAAACCATGTTTAGGATATTTATGTGTTTGGGGTTGTCCTGCTGAAGATAAATTCTTCAATCCACAAATTAAGAAACTTGACCCTAAAACTATTAGTTATTATTTTATTGGTTATCCAAAGAGATCAAAAGGTTTTCGTTTTTATCGCTCCTCTCATGCCACTAAATTGCTGAAATGAAACATGCCGTATTTTTGGAAAATGACATCTTCAGTGGGAGTAGTAAAATTAAAAATGTGAATCTTGAGGAAAAGTAGATTGATGTTCCTATCCATATATTTCGAGAGGTTTTGTCCCATGCTTATGTGTATAATTTTAAAATTTTATACATGCAAGCAAGATCATTTTCCATATTTTTCAATAATTTTATGTATACAAAATTTTCTAATTGTATTCAATATATATTGTATACTAATTAATATTGAAATACATATATCGGATCGTACCGAGGGAATTATAAAATTGTTTTTACCAATCAGAAGTCAGGTTACACGTCGGATTGCTTCGAAATCAGCTCCAAGTGTTCACCAAACTCTAAACAAGATTAGAGAGATTGAAGCTAGTCAATCAATCTCGAACTCAATGTTAGAATCTAGCTAATAACCCCTTCTATGCTCCAAAGAATTTAATCTTTCAATCACTCAATTAATAAGAAGAATTCCGGATGAAATGATGGAGAAAATATGGATAGAAGAAGGTTTTGCATTAATTAAACAAAGGAATGGGGGAGCGACTTATTTGTATCGCATCACGAACCCAAATCATCGGTAAACTACTTACACATGATTGTTTGTTAATCTCTCCACTAAACCACATAATGTGCAAACCACTTTGCACATGATCTCTTGTTTATTTCTCCTCTCATCATCCCATAACTACCTTTGACCAAGGTCGATTAAATCCAACCATTAATCAACAAAAATCTCTTATTAATATATGCAAAAACGTTGGCAAATGATCGGACCATTTTTCATTGTGTTTGACTTTACCAAATTTTGGATTAATATCCAACGAAATTTTGGCTTTGGAGTTTTAGCAAATTCATATGTTATAATGTTGCAGATCACATTATATCATGCAATATATTATCATATATAATGTCAAAATATTATACCTCATAATATATACATCTCATGCGAATTTATTTGATATTCTAACAATGTCGTTATTACGACATATTGATTTTATTATTTTACCACACATATATTATTTCATAACACGTGAAACTTAATACATCATATAAAATATAAAATCACATTTCTTGTTTCCCAGTTTTGTGGTGTGAGATACAGGAGGATCTAAGTTATGTTGACAATGATATTAAACATTTAATATCATAAACTATAAGCGGTATCTAGCTACACATTATAGTTACCCAAATAACAAAGATGTTTTGTTCACTCGAACATAACATGGTCCATTTAGTGATATGTAATATATCACTTGTGTCTATCACTTGCCTTATGGTATTACGAATATTATACAAAGTAGGAATGTGTCATCTTTGTATTATTTTATTTTCTTGAACTCATAAGCTAATTATAAATATGTAACTATACATAAGTTAATTGTGCACATTATAATTTTGCTTTATCAAGAGCCCCGATAATATCATTACTCAGATGAAGAGGGACAATGATAAACCTTTGACATATCATCTTTTCCACCACAAGCTATGTATAATCAACTAAGATCATTATCACTATGCGTAATGATAGTTTTTAATAATAATCAAATTACATACTTCTCGTGTGAAAAGATATATGTCTCATATCTTAGGATCTAAAGACACAATGAAAACATTAATGACACAAACACAATTCCATAATATTTCATTTATTAGGTCTATTCAATATATGAAAGAAAATATTCTTCATTTCATATACTTATGGTGTCAAAATATTTGTAGAGCTACAATATCCTTTAAGCAACATGGCAATCTTATCTTGGTAATTAATGTTCCATGTTACTTTCCGTGATTGTGAATTTCTTTTGATTTTTGCAAACTATTATCTTTTAGATCTTTATGGTTAAGTACCAAGAGATTCTTCCTTAACACTTTCAAAAGACGAATATAATAATCAATGAACAAAATATTTATACATTCAATTCATAATAAAAGACATGTAAAAGAACACTTTTATAATACACATTCCTTTCAATCTCTCACTTGTTATGAAAGTCTTCTTTCACATACATTCACAATATATAAAACTTAAATAACTAGGGTAACCCTCTTATCTTACTCATCAAGCCACTCTACATGGTTCTTCAAAGCAAAGGACTCGAAGTACATTCCCCGCCTTTGGCTTGAAATAAGGATTTGGTGAAAGGATCAGTTGTGTTGTTGTTTGTGTCCACCTATAATAAATTTATTTTGCCTTCGTCGATGAAATCATGGGTGACAAAGTACTTGCGATTCATGTATTCACCTTGTGATGGGATTTAGAATCATTGATTTGCGAGATAGATGTTCTATTATCGCAAAATAGCTCTATGGGTCCCTCACTCGAGGGAACTACTCCAAGCTCTTCAAGTAACTTCTTAATCCATACTCCTTTCTTGCTCCCTTCAGAGACAACCATCACTTTTGAAGCGGTGTTTGAGCCGGCCGTAGTGGTCTATTTTCAGCTATGCCAACTTACGGCTCCACCATTCAGAATAAAGACATCCTGATTGAGACCTCCTATCGTCTAGATCGCTCATGAAACTCACATCCGAGTAGCCCTCGGCTACCAGCTCTCTTTGTCCTCCATAAACAAGAAACTTATTTTTGGTCTGTTTAAGATACCTCAGAATATTCTTGACCGCAGTCCAATGATCAGGACCTACGTTGTATTGGTGATGGCTTGTCACACTTAGAGAATACGAGACATCAGGTCTTGTACAAGTCATCGCGTACATGATCGATCCTATTGCGAAAGCATAAGGAATGTTTTTCAAGTACTCTAAGTCTTTACATGATATAGCACGTTGAGACTTATTGAGTTGCATACCTATACTCATTGCCACATTGCCCTTTTTGGAGTTGTTCATATAGAACATCTTCAAGACCTTGTCAATGTATGTACGTTGACTTATGCTAATGAGTCTACAAGGTCTATCTCTATATATCTTGATTCCCAAGATGTATTGAGTCTTGCCCATGTCTTTTATTGAAAATGTTGATTTCATGAACTTCTCGTTTGCTTTAACAAAAGGATATGATTTCCCATGAGGAGTAAGTCATCGACATACAAGATCAAAAACACTATGTGACTCTCATTGACCTTCTTGTATATACAAGGTTCCTCCTTGCTTTGGACGAAGTTAATCTTTTTGACTTCTTCGTCAAAGTATTTGTTCCAACTCCTTGATGCTTGCTTCAACACATAAATGGATCGTTTAAGCTTGCATACTTTCTCACTATTTTTTGGATCTTCAAAAGCTTGAGGTTGTACCATGTACACATTCTTCTCCAAGTTCCTATTAAGGAACGTTGTTTTGACATCCATTTTCAATATTTCATAATCATTAATTGCGGAAATAGTGAGCATGATGCAAATAGATTTGAACATGGCAACCGGTGAAAAAGTTGCAGTTCAGTATTGCAAACCCCACACTTGGCAGTAATAATATTGATTGTTACCTTAATCAAATCCAACTTAGCTAGTTATTCTCTTGCCTAATCACATCAAGTGGAAAAGGCTAAATATTAATATACACTTAAAGGATTTTGATTAGTACATAAACATCTAAATTTTAGATTCATATGAAGTCTGAATCTTGGTTTACAAGACTTGTCCACTCACATGTGCAACAATGGATCATCAAAGAACTCGATTAATCCATTTACATAAATAGTGATATAAGTCTAAGCATTTCTACCATTCAATTCAGATTTGAAAACGTATCTTACCACACAAATATGAACATATGCAGTAATTGAAATAAAGGTATAAGTATCACCTCTCAATTCAGTTCCTATTTCTATGCATGAAACACTTCAACATAAGCCACAAGACGTAGGAAGTCATTTCGATCATAGTGAGTTGTCTCAAACATAAACCCAAATCATGTAACACAAAACTCCATTCATGTAACACAACCCAACTTATTATGAAGGAGTTTTACTTCCAACCAAGTTGCTAGCAATCAAGTACCTTAAATCCATTTTTATCTTCAAAAGGATGTTAACTAAATCCTTACTACTAGTTGTAAAACTTTTAGCTCTTAAGACTAAATCTACCCATGGATCAACACTAGCATAATTGCATACCAATTTTTACTACCCTTTTACAGCCAATTTAGAACCTTATTTACTCACACAACAGTTTCAATACTTGAACTAGATGAGTTTATTCTCATCTAAAGTAGTGTTCTTGCATACATAAAATCATTTATTTTTCTTTTGATTTAGATCGTACAACATTATTAATCTCAAAATGACAATCAATTTGAGAAAATAGAAACAATTAGTAATTTTGGTGTAAGTTTCACTCTACTTCAATATTACAATTCAAGGTCGATTCGATGAGCCATATGTCTAGAAAAATGTTGTTTTAGTGAATCCAAAGGCATACCTACGTTTGCGAGTCCCTCTAACCGATCGATCCCCATTTTTGAACCACTATGCATCTTCGATGGTGATAACACCTCAAGAGCTCTAGTTCTTCCTCCTTGGATGAGTCCCGTCAAGTTTTATAGGCTTCAAAGGTGTGATTGCAGTCCATTGCTGAAGAGGAGAAAGTGGTCGCAGCGGAGGTTGGAGAAGAGGGTAAAAGGTGTGAGCAGACGAAGATCGAGAACTGAATCGCCAACGGCGACGTGGTCTCCCACGCCATCCTCCTCCTTCATGGTGTTTTTTCTTTTTCTTCTAAAACTCTTCTAGGGCTTGAGAAGAAGTGGGTTGTGGTCCAAATCTTGGAGGAGAAGATAAGGGAGGAATTTTTTTCTAAATAACCCTACAAAAGATCACAAATTGTATTTATTGTAAAACAATACCTATTATTTCTCAACCAATGCTTTGGATATTGGATGCTACATATAAATATAACCGTAACGGTTATAATCATCCGTGAACGTAATGAAGTGCCTATAACCATCTCTTGCACTTGTACTCATTGGACCACATACATAAAAATGTATCAAATCCTGTATTTACTTGCTCTTGGACCTTTATTCTTTAAAGGTCGCTTGGTTATTTTGCCCATAAGGAAAGATTTGCATGTCTCCAATGATTTAAAATCAATGAGACTGAGAAGGCTAGCTATCTGCAATTTCTTGATGTGTTTTTCATTGATGTGACCAAGGCGATAGTGCTATAAGATTGTATCATTCATTTGAGTTGTCTTAAGTCTTTTGTTATTGATCTTTAAAACTTGTCTATTATTAAATTCAAACAAATAGAATCCATTTATTATGAAAGCATTTGCATAGAAATTTTCATTTTTCTTCAATAAAGACTTGTAAGAATTTAAAATATTTATTATAAAGTAATCCATATCTAAACACGATACATATATAATATTCTTGCTAATAGAATGTACACAATAGACATTCATTAAACTTAATATTAGACCACTAGATAAATTAAGATCCATGAAGCCTTGTGCAATCACAGCGATGGTTGCACCATTTCCGACCTTCAGAATCATCTCTCCCACTTGGCTACGGTCTCTCGCGCAGCATCGGTTGCCTTCTCACTAAATTTTGGGCTTTCACCGTCCAAAATGCGAGATAGTTTTTCAAACTTCAATACAATGATGAGCTTGATTTGCCATCTATTGAAGTTGGAGTCATAGTTTGCTAATGGATGTTTTCCAATTATAGATCGTACTGTAGGTTCAATGCAAGTTTTGCAAAGGAAAGACATTCTTCAATGAGTCGACATTTCTACAAAATAATTTATATGGGTTTTCATGTCAATTTTATGTTTATGAAAATTGTACTGCAAATAAAAAATAAAAATATATGTCCATAATTGCAGTAATACAAGATCCCATCATTTATAACATAGACTAGATAAAGACTATCGAATATGTCACAAACTCAAGGTAAGAAACATTTTCTAATCATAACTATTTTTAAATTTTGCAAACTTTTGTGTTTTTTAAACTCTTATGATTATTGTCGTTTTAATTAAGAGAGAATTTGTCCATCCTCCTAAGAAAAACTCTCTTTCTGAAAACCGAGCGAGGGCTCTTAGTTTTGTTAAGAAAAATTATTTCATTTGATAAGAGATATGATTGTACATTGTGTCCATAAACAAATACATTTGGTGTCTACTAAGGGTGAAACTCATTTTATGTATTTATTCATGGCACAACAATGTATATCCTAATATCTCCCACTATTTCCAAAAAAACTTAAGGAAATTATCTCCCTCTAAGGGTGAGCAGAATATCCCTCGATCAATGGCTTCTAGTGGATGAAATAAGAAAGAAATGTCCCCTTAATTTTTAGTTTTGACAATTAAACAATTCATATGTGATTTTAGAATTTAGGTAGTCATGTATTCAATCATCCACACTTATCCTAACCATTCAATCACTCAATCAAGCACATAAACATAAAATAAATATATTCACACATTGGTGTGAGTTTATGTTTCCGCGCGCTTGATCTTCGCTTCTTCTTCTTGCACCATGGATGTAAATGTTGCACAATATAAACATGCATCTCACAATTTGAGTTTTATCAAAACTAAATTGGCTAGTGCAAGTCCTACGTAAAGTCCTCTCGTATGCATACAAACAAAATAAATGGCTTTTACATATACATAAGTCCATGTGATTAACAATAATGATATACATATCATACATTCACATATGGCTTCGATGGAATATATAAACTCACTTATTCCTGCAAAATAGAACAAGTGCAACAATTTTGTATATATGTTATTTTATACTATTTAGTTAATGATTCCTCTCTAAATTAACTAATTCAAAAATCATTTGAAATCCATTAAAATGATTCAAGCGTCCATAATTCAAAATACAAAATATTTGAACTGAAGTTTATTTAAATTCCCAAAAGAAAACTTTAAGGAAAATAAACTTATTTGCCCATTTGTTTTGTCAATTCCAAGTAAACAATTACACAATTAGACACAAGTCTAAATCTTGATTCTAACATTCACGTGACATTTTTAAACACTTAAAACTCTCAAAAGAACAATTAGAAACATAATCAACAAACAACCCTATTAACATAATTTTATTTGTTTCACCTTATAGATCAGAATTTATCCTTTGATCTTGATGGCTAATTTTTTCTAACATAACAAACTAACATATAAAAATACGAATCACAAAAAACTAGGGTTCCATCTTGATGCATCCATTAAAATGCAAAAAAAGGTTCAAATGGGCAAATCAATGAATTATTTGATCATGAGATGGTAACTAAATATTTTTATATAGTCTGATTATTGAAAATTTAAACAAAAAACTATGATACCACTATTGGATTTCGTCCCATGATGATGTGTATAATTTTAAAATTTTATACATGCAAGCAATATCGCTTTTCATATTTTTCAATAATTTATGTATATAAAACTTCCTAATTATATTTCAATATATATTTTATACTAATAAAATTGAAATACATTGATTGGATCATACTTAAGGGATTAATAAATGAAACATATCAATCAGAAGTCGGGTTGCACGTCGGATTATCTGGGAATCACCTTCAAGTGTTCACCAAACTCTAAACAAGATTAGAGAGATCGAAGCTAGTCAATAAATCTCTAATTCAATGTTAGAATTTAGCTAATAACATCTTCTATGATCCAAAGAATTTAATCACTCAAGTACTCAATTAATAATAATAAAATTGGATGGAATGATAGAGAAAATATGGAGAGGATAAGGTTTTGCATTAATTAAACAAAGGAAGGGAGGAAGAACCTATTTATAGGGCATCCTCAAACCCACATCATGGGTAAATCACTTACACATGATCCATTGTTAATCTCTCCACTAAACCACATCATGTGCAAACCACTTTGCACATGGTCTCTTATTTATTTCTCCTCTCATCATCTCATAACTCCCTTTCACCAAGGTGGATTAAATCCAGTCATTAATCAACAAAAAAACTCTTATTAATATATGCAAAAATGTGGGCAAGCGGTAGTACCATTTTTCACTGTTTTTGACTTTACCAAATTTTGGATTAATATTCAACAAAAATTGGGTTTGGGGTTTTACAAAATTCATATGTTATAATGTTGTGGATCACATTATATCATGCAATATATTATCATATATAATGTCGAAATACTATACCCCATAATATATACATCTCATAAGAATTTATTTGTTATTCTAACAATATCGTTATTACGACATGTTGATTTTAGTATTTTACCTCACGTATATTATTTCATAACACATGAAACTTAATACATCATATAAAATATAAAATCGCATATCTTTTTTCCTAGTTTTGTGGTGTGACCTATAAGAGGATCTAAGTTATATTGGCAATGATATTAAACATTTAATATCATAAACTATAAGCGGTATCTAGCTACACATCGTGCGCATTATAATTTTGATTTATCAAGGGGTCCAATAATATCATCACTTAAATGAAGAGGGACGGTGATAATCTTTTGACATATCATCTTTTCAAGCAAAAGTTATGTATAATCAACTTATATCTTTATCACTATGCGTAATGATAGTTTTTGATATAATAATCAAATTACACACTTCTTATGTGAAAAGATATTTGTCTCGTATCTTAGGATCCAAATACACAATGAAAACATTAATGACACAAACATAATTCCATAATATTTCATTTATTAGGTTTATTCAATCTATAAAATAAAGTATTCTTCATTTCATATACTCATGTTGTTAAAATATTTGTAGAGCTACAATATCCTTTAACCAACATGACAATCTTATCTCGGTAATTAATGTTCCATGTTAATTACCATGACTGTAAATTTTTTTATTTATGCAAACCATTATATTTTAGAACTCTACGGTAAAGGACCAAGAGTCTCTTCTTAGCACTTCCAAAAGACGAATACATTAATCATGGAACAAAATATTTATACATTCAATTCCTAATAAAAGACATATAAAAAAAACTTTTAGAACAAACATTTCTTTCACTTTGGAGATTGTTGACATGCGTAATACACTACCTAATGAACAAACCCACGTTAATGAACCTCCTAAACTTCCTGAAGAACCATTATATCGTATACCTCATCTTGGGATGCGATATTGGCAATGGACAAGATCCTACCTCATTTAGTGAAGCCGTTATGAGCGATAAATCATCTCAATGGCAAGATGCTATGGAAGAAGAGATGAAATCTATAAAAATTAAAGAAAATGTGATAGATCAATGGATATACCTTAAGGTTAGTGGGAGTAAGTTTATTATTCTCATTTTATACGTGAATGATATTTTGCTAGCCAACAGTGATTTAGACATGTTGTATGAGACGAAATAGTTTCTTTCAAAGAAATTTGAAATGAAGGATCTTGGTGAAGCCACTTACGTTATTAGCATGAAATTCATCGAGACCGATCTCGTGGGAGTTAGGATTATCCCAAAAGGCATATATTGAGAAAATGCTTAAGAGATATAACTTGCAAAGCTGCTCCCCACGTGTTACTCCTATTGTAAAGGGCGACAAATTTAGTAAATTTCATTGTCCCAAAAATGTATTGGAACATGTGCAAATGAAGAAAATTCCTTATGCTTAACTGGTTGGGAGTTTAATGTATCTTCAAGTTTGCATACGTCCTCATTTAGCATTTGCGGTTGGCATGCTTAGCCGATATCAAGTAGATCCAGGAATGGATTATTGGAAAGCTATCAAAATGGTTTTACGTCTGCAAGGGACAAAGGACTATATGCTTACCTACAGAAGGTTAGATAACCTTCAGGTCATTGGTTATTCTGATTCTGACTTTTCTGGATGCATTGATAGTAAGAAATTCATATTGGATTACATATATATGTTTGCAGGGGGACCAATTGCATGGAAGAGTGTCAAGCAGTCTTTATGAGCATCTTCCACAATGTAAGCAGAATTTGTGGCATGTTACGAGGTTATTGCTCAAGTCGTTTGGTTAAAGTATTTTATATCTGGGCTCCAAGTAGTTGATAGTATTTTGAGATCACTTACGTTATTTTGTGATAATGAGGTTGTTGTTTTCTTCTCTAAAAACAACAAGTCAAGTGGTGCATCCAAGTGGATTGACACAAGTATCTTGTTGTTAGAGACAACATCAAAATGATTCAATTGTCATACAACACATAAGAACATGAGCAATGTTAGCTGATTCACTAACAAAGGCTCTGCCACCCAGTCTCTTTACAGAGCATGTTGTCGGCATGAGTTTGGTAAATGTGATGTAATGTCGTTAGTGACTAATGTATATGACATTATATGTTGAAAGTTCAATAATGTATTTGACTTTGACTTGTGAAGGTTTGCTTATTACTTATTGTGCACAATCTTATTTTATTTAAACAAACATATTTATGGACCTAATGAATTATGTTGACCAAGTTTGGAAAGATTACCAAATACCATAATTGATGGGGTCAAATCATGACGTTAATCATTTGACTACATTGGTTTGGCTTGGTGATTCTGACTGAATAAGGTATAGGTTTAATTAATTAATATTGGCCAATTTTAGTATGTACTTTATAAATGGAACTAATGAAATTGATGTTACGGTCAAGTGGGAGAATGTTATTTTTATGTGGCCTACATAATTCCATTAATTAATTAATCAAAGTCATACATATTCATTACATGTGTTAGTGGGTAGTTATTTTGATGGAACAAACTACCCCACACAAAAGTCTATAAATAAAGATTTTTGGTCTTAATTGTTGTCCTAATTATTATTCCACTATCATCTTTCTAAATTTCTTCCAAACTCAAAAGGATCATTTATCATCAAGTCTAGGGAAAAACAATTGAAGATCAATTTCCTAAAGTGTTGTTTCCGCATCAAGGTTCAATAATGTCTTTACTACTCAATTGTAGGTACATCTTGTCTTTGTTATGTTATATCAAATTTATGAATAATTTTGAGTTAATGTTATGAACACCCTTACATCTAACAGTAATCTTTAAGGTTGAGTGGTTGCTCAAGTTATTCCATAGAAAGTTTCGTCGCATTTGATCCATCTCTTTCTTTATGCCTCGTGGAATTTTCTAGAAGATAATATTGGATGAACCGCGTTTATCATCGTGACTGGCCTTCTAGTGACAAATGTTTCATTTGCCAACTTCCCACTTTCGCTTTCATGATTTCTAATGTTTTATCCTCTCTTGCTTTGTTTCGTAGCATGTGTGACAGCAGGATAACAATCCAAGGGTAGTGTTCCCACCTTGCATCGCAGGATGTTGTTGAAAGTGTTTAGTTCACCTTCTTGTAAGTTAGTTCCACTCACACCCGATTTTTTCAAATTTTTATTTCAAGCCATGAAATGCTCTTAAATATCACCGAGATTCGTTTGACGTTGATAATATTGTGATTGTAAGGGTGGAGAAATAGGATGGTATCATCCGCATATTGAAGATTGAGTGCTTTTGGGCCTCATCCCTTTGTTGATGCAACGGATAAGGCCTAAGGCCATTAGCTATACCAAGGTGGAGGATATGTGCCAAACAATTGGCAACCACCAAGAAGAAAAGAAGAGACAAAGGATCTCCCTGGCGAAGCATGTTTGATGCACTAAAGAAGCCTTCCGAATTTCCATTAACAAGGACTAAAGCTCGAGAGGTTGTTACACTGAGTTAAATGCAATCGCACCATAGCTTCGGGCATCTAATGGCTCTATGGTTTGTGAGTAGGAAGTTCCAATTTATTTTTTTCGAAAGCTTTCTCAAAGTCAAACTTTAGAATTATGCATTTTTGTCTCCTTCAATTGAGATAGTGTAACACCACATTCGCTGAGATCACTGTATCCATAATTTGTCGCCCTTTTATAAAGGCGGTTTGCGAGTATTGGATGACATGATTCAATTGTTGTGCTAACCTTTGTGCTAGTACTTTGACTATTATTTTATGTGTACTGGTTAGCGAAGAAATCGGTAATAAGTCTTTAACTGTTTCGATTGTTTGTTCTTTTAGGAATTAGTGCGAACAAACATTGGTTGAGGTCAACAAATTCTTTCGTGAAATGTCTAAACGAGGAAATCTCTCTAACATTTCAACAATGTGCACTTTTAATTTGTTCCATAATTGCTGATACAAATATAGGTCAAACTCGTCACTGTCGTCAGGGCCAGGAGATTTACTAGGGGGTAATCTGAAATTGCCTTCCTAATTTCGATCACCTTAATTCTTAAAAGGCCGGTTAAGAAGGGGGGAGTCGGAGATTTTCCCAAGGATGATCAGAGCACCCTTAACGGGTGCTCTTCGCCCAGGCGCCCCGGAGGGCGCCCGGGCAGCACTCCCTTAACGGGAAGGTGCGCCTTGGGCGCCCGGGCGGGGGGCTACGTGGCCCCCCCAATTCATCCGAATTTTTTTTTGTTTGTTTTTTATTTTAAAGATAAAAATTATTTATATATAATTAGGATAATATATTAATTAGGTAAATTGAATTAAATTAATTAGGTATTGAAAATAAAATAAAATTAAGAAATATATAAATAAAATTAAAAATCATAAACAAATTAAGAAATAGTAGTACAATACTCATACATTTCGGAAACAAAATACAATACAAATACAGAATACGAAATACAACAGAAATAAGGAAAGGAAAAACAATCATCCTATGGATACGGAATTTAAACTACGAGAATACTGATAAACTACCACAGACATATTGAAAACATAAGCACCTACAAATATCATTGTGCTTTAGCTCACTCCTTGAGTTCAGCAAGTGTTTCTTTATCGAATTCGTCCTTGTTTTCCTTCTTCATTAGAGCGAAGAGGACATCAAGTTTCTTGTTGTTCAGTTCCCTTTCGAAATTCGGCTCAGCTTCTAAATTTTAAATTTATTAATTTGTGGTTTTCTAAATGTTAATAATATTTTCGTATTTATTAATTAAATGTTAATTAAAAACGAATGAATTGTTGATATTAAATAATTACGATAATGATTATGTTGAGAATTCCAAAGGTTTCTTGAATGATTCACCTTCCTTAACCCCCAATAGTTTATGTAGGTTTTACTCTTATTTATGTGGTGTAATTCCATGTATTTTGGTTGTAACCCCTACTACATCCTCACCCTATATATAGGGGATTATTGTACATGTTTGGTCACAAGACAAGAGAAGAAATACATACATCTCTCCCTCCCTCAACTTTTCATCTTTGGTTTGCTTTGTTTTACAACACGTTATCAGCACGAATCGACTCTTGCATAATCATCTATTCCATTGTTCAAAAGCACGAGTCTATCCCGATTGATATTGTAAAAATCATCCAAAGGTAATGCTGCCCACCCCTGATGTTTGATTCATGTCTGACATGGTATTGATATGCATCATTCGGGATGTTTTCGTTTATTTTACCGACCATATTGTTTTACCTCATGCTGAATTGGTGGGTTAATATAGTTTATCTTCATAATATCTAGCATGTGTATGTAGTCTTGTATTTGGTTCTTTCAACCGTTATAGACCCAGTTTTTTTTGTGAACATTTCTTTCGTAAGGCTATTGATCCATAAAACTATCAATATGTCATGTATATGCAATCTATCACGCACAACCATTATGCCATCTATTAGGATTACTTCAATGAAATATCTAACAGAAGAATTATATTGATGCAATATTTTGTATTGTGGTTGTAGATTTTTCTACTTGCTATTGAAAAATACTCTCAAACGTTTGATTAATCATGCAAGAAATACGATCAAAATCAGGTCATATTTTGAGGTTCTAACTTGTTCTAAAATTAATATTAGTTTTATAGAATTATATGATTTTTAATAGCTTGTGTGTAGATTTGCACCGTAGAACTTGTATTGGAATCATATGTTGACTCAATCAGCAACATATACTATTACCACCAAGTTAATATCAAAACGACAACGAAAACTTTGTCTCCAACAGAATGAAACTTATTGCATTTTTTTTTGATATTTACTAGTACGACACCACGATTCACTCGTTTGGGTATCTGCTGCTTTTTCGTGCATTGAAAAATTGCAGACACTTTTATATTACTGGATTTCGTATAGCTTCCGCAGTAAAAATTGGATTTTTTTTCTTATCATGATTCGCATATATTATATTTAGTAAGAAGGTCTCACTCTGACGTATACTCCCATTATCTATTGTTTCATCTTCATTGGACATTAATTTTTGACATGTAAAGAATGATTATTGAGAGTTAAGTTTATGCAATAAGTTTGCTTAAATTTTGATAGACTTAAATGGTAAGTTGTTTCCCTTTCTCGGAGTCAATTGCACGGTTTAGGTGGTTTTAAGCATTTCCTTGCTATTCATTTGGCTCAAAACTAAGAAAATCAATTATATATTGTGATAGTTAATATCTTTTAGATCATGCAAACTTGGAAACGAAAATAAAAATACTTGAACGTTACTCCACATTGTTTTGTGACGAAATAAGAATTTTGATGAATCTTGAACATCAAACTATAACTCCTCTATTATAACTCCTCTATTAAATAAAGCCCGGAACGCTTGTAGTTCTTGATCTAAATAAAAAATAATAATTCACATTGGAAGCATGGATACGTTCCATATCTTATCTGTAATACAAAAAAAATGCAAATTAATATATTCACAACATCTTTAATGCTTGAAAATCATTGTGCAAACTTTCGTTGAGCTCCTGGATACATATCATTGTAGTTTACTTTTCCTTTTCCCTTTCAATATTTAATCTAGCTTATTACTATTTTTATTATTATTTTCGGCGGTTCACATCTCGATACATCTCATTGTAGTTACTTACATGGCAAACCTTACCAAGCTTGAATTTGTTGCCCTTGATATTTCGGGAAAAAATTATCTCCCTTGGACTCTCGACGTGGAGATCCATCTTACGGCAAATAATCTTGGAGAAACAATTAAAGATCAAAATAATGCCTCCCCGCAGTAGCGTGCCAAAGCAATGATTTTTCTCCGGCATCATCTCCATGAGGGATTAAAAGCCGAATATATAACGGTGAAAGATCCGTTAGAGTTATGGAAAAACTTGAAAGAAAGGTATGACCACAAAAAACAAGTGATTCTCCCAAAAGCTCGCTACGAGTGGATTCATTTGCGGTTACAAGATTTTAAATCTGTAAGCGAGTATAATTCTGCTATGTTCCGAATCTCATCTGAACTTAAATTATGTGGAGAAATAATTACTGATAATGATATGTTAGAGAAAACATTCTCCACATTCCATGCCTCGAATATGCTCCTGCAGCAGCAATATCGAGAACGTGGTTTTAAGAAATATTCGGAACTAATATAATGTCTTCTTGTTGCCGACCAAAATAATGAACTTTTGATGAAAAAACATCAAGCTCGACCCACTGGTTCCACTCCATTCCCTGAAGTGAATGAGGTTAATCACAAACGCAAACGCGACCCATTCCCTGAAGAGAATGCGGCATCTTACAATCGTAGACATGGACGTGGTCGTGGTCGCGCATACGGACGCGGGCAACATCAAGGACGTGGTCATGGACGTGGCCGTAGCCATCGTGGTGGTCATGATGTCAATGCAAATAATGATGGAAGAAATGCTAGAGGAAATCAAGTGCAAAATCCTCCAAAGAAATATGAGAATGTTTGCTACAAATGCGGCATGACAAATCATTGGTCGCGTATATGTCGTACGCCCAAGCACCATGTTGATCTTTATCAAGCATCACTCAAGAAAAAAGAAGGTGCCGAAATGAACTTGGTTGAAAACAACCAAGATGGAATGATCATGGACACTCATTTAGATATTTCGGATTTTCTTTTAAATGATGACAATATCGATGTTTCTGTCAATGATGGAAATGCCCATAAAATGCTTAGTTTGGTTTTCCTACATCCTATTTTCGATGTTTTTCATTTCCAAAAAAAAAATTTGTAAGACTTGTGTCTTTATAATATAATATTTGCTTTTGTTTTTCCTTAAAATTTTATACTATAGTATTATGATACTATATATACAAAAAGATAATTTTTGCTCTATTTCCTTCTTTTTTAGGACAAAGACATGGTTGATACTATCATGAGTGATGGAGATCAATGTCTAGTAGATAGTGGAACAACAAATACGATTTTGAAAAATACAACCTTCTTTTCCGAATTACATTTCTCGAAGACAAGTGTTAACACAATTTTTGGCACTAGTAATTTGATTGAAGGCTCCGGAAGCTTGTATTTTGTTGCCCAATGACACGAAATTACAAATAAGTGATGCTTTATATTCTAGTAGATCCAGAAGAAATCTACTAAGTTTCAAGGATATACGTCGTAATGACTATCATCTTGAAACTATAAATCAAAATAATGATGAATACCTTCACATTATCTCCATCGTGAATGGTAACAAAATCGTTTTAGAAAGGATGAAAGCATTTTCATCGGGATTATATTGCACTTATATCACCCCTTTGGAATCAAATATGGTCACTAACCGGAAGTTAGTTGATTAAGTGCATTATAAACTTTGGCATGATAGATTGGGACACCCCGGTGATATAATGATGCGAAAAATTATTGAAAATTCAAATGGTCATTCCCTGAAGGATTTGAAAATTATATCATCGAAAGAGCTTTCATGTGCAGCATGCTCCCTTGGAAAACTGATAATCCGACCGTCCACAAGCAAAATTAAAGATGAATCTCCTTTATTTTTAGAGAGAATTCAAGGTGATATTTGTGGACCCATTGCCCCTCCATGTGGACACTTTCGATATTTTATGGTGTTGATAGATGCATCCACCCGATGATCACATGTTAGTCTCTTGTCAACTAGAAATGTTGCATTTGCTAGACTTCTAGCAGAATTGATAAAATTGAGGGCGCATTTTCCTGATTATCCAATTAAGAAAATCCGATTGGACAATGCAGGAGAATTTACGTCTCAAACATTTAATGACTACTGCATGTCAATTGCTATTACAATTGAGCATCCGGTTGCTCATGTCCATACACAAAATGGTCTAGCTGAATCTCTAATTAAGAGATTGCAACTAATTGCAAGACCATTACTTATGAATTCAAAATTACCACAATCTCTTTGGGGTCATGCCATTTTACATGTTGCGGCACTTATCAGAATAAGACCGACATCTTATCATAAATATTCCCCTTTACAGCTGGTCTCTGGTAGAGAACCAAATTTATCTCATTTAAAAATATTTGGTTGTGCGGTTTATGTCCCAATAACCCCACCACAACGTACAAAGATGGGACCTCAAAGAAGATTGGGAATTTACATCGGTTTTTAGTCTCCATCAATTATTAAATATTTGGAGCCATTAACTGGTGATATTTTTACATCACGCTTTGCTGATTGTAATTTTGATGAAAAAGTATTCCCAATCTTAGGGGGAGAAAAACAGAAGATGGAAAATCTGAAATTACTTGGAATGCATCTTCATTGTCCCATCTTGATCCCCGTACAAACCAATGTGAACAAGAAGTTCAAAAGATTATTCATTTGCAAAGAATTGCAAGCGAATTACCAGATGCATTTACAGATGCAAAGAAAGTTACAAAATCACATATACATGCTGAAAATGCACCAGCAAAAGTTGATATCCCCAAGTTGTCAAATGAGTTAAATATCCACCGAAAACGTGGACGACCAATTGGGTCAAAGGATATAAAACCAAGAAAAAGGAAAGAGAAAAGCGTAGCACCTGAAGATGTTACTGCTAATATTATCCATACCCCTGAAGAGGTAGTGAAAGAACAAAATGACAACATAGACCAACGAGAGACCGAAGTGTCGAAAAATGAAAATGTAGATGAGATCTCAATAAATTATGTGCACAATCAGAAAAGATGGAATCGAGACGAAACCATCGTTGATGAAAAATTTTCATATGCTATAGCAAATGAAGTAATGAATGTTGATGCATTGCATACATTGCATCATATGTCTTTCATTTAGATCACTTTTATATCAATAAATGCTAGTAAGGTATGTGTTTAGTCTTATTTACAGAATACAGGGACCTGAATGCAAATTACCCACATCCCGAGCATAAACGTGTGCAAAAGACTCATTTCTATCATAAAGACCAAGCTCAAGATTATCGGGTTACGAATGGAAATGTATCCAAGCATAAAAGCATTCAAGTCCTAATTGCAAAAAGAACAAGGACTTAAGCACAAAAGTAGTCGGGGACTTAATTGCAAGAAGTCAAGGACCTAATTGCAATTCACGAGTTATTATGGAGAAAACCTAAAGAAAAATCAATGTGAATCTCCAAATACATAAAGGAGTTAATCCGGGGCTCAAAAGAATGGAAAGAATCAATCCAGACGCGCAAAGAAGGATCAAATCATACCATAAACATTCAACCAAAATCCGGACAAAATCAAATCAGATTGTGCGGCGTTTCTGCCGCACCACACACACAATGTGCGGCATTTCCGCCGCCCAAGCGTCGATCCGCGTCTCCCAATTTCGTCCAGTCGTGTCTGGACACGTGTACTTTCCAATATTATACCTAGATCCCTTGTAGCAACTATAAATAGACCCGAGAACAATGTTAGAAGGGTCCTTAGTCTTTGGTTGTAGTTTTTATTCTTAATCTTAGTTTTGTATTCTTCTTTTCATTAATAAAATTCTGTCTTTTATTTCTTACTTTTAGTTTTCTCTTGTAATGTCTCAATGACCCCTTCTTCCTCCCTCTATGAGTTTCTAACTCCTTCCAAAGGGTGGAGGTGACAGATTTAGGGTGAAGAGAAGATGAATGAATGTTATTATTTTAATTTCGTGTTAGTATATTTTGATTACTTGAGTTTATTTTAAATCATTTATCATGTAATGCTTCATAACTAACATGATTTATTATAAGTTTCTGAATTCTCTAATCTAAACCCAATACCTAAACCTCCACCCGACGGAATTCACCTCTTTATTCTTGTTTTAGTTTTAATTGTTCATGTTTCTTTCTTTAGATAATTAAAATCAAAAATCTCAAAAATCAACTTATTTCTTCTCTCCTTCTTTCCCCCAATCGAAATCACACTAATAACAAATCTCTCCCTCCTTGTGTTCGACCCGTATTTGCCACGTCTCCATTGACGCCATGCACTTCCAGTATAAATTTAATTCACATCAAGTTTTTGGCGCCGTTGCCGGGGAGGCGACGCAGATTTTGTTTATTTTTATGTTTTCGATTTTATTCTGTTTATCTTGTGCGCGATCTAAGTATTTGGATTTGTGTTTCAGGAGACTACAGAGTGCACGGCGAAATCCGGGCAAATTCTGAGCTTAACGAGCGGCGGAATCGCTGCATACCAAGAGCAACCTGCGGCGGAATCGCCGCACACCTGAAGCTTCTGGGCTTCAAATTTTTCTGGGGTTAGCACCATCTCTGGGTGGACGCGTGGAGCATCTGAAATTTCGAGAGCGGGCGGTGAACCCGACTGAGCATTGCATAAGGTAACCTTTGTTGCCTCTTTTCCTCGTAGTTTCTATTTTCAGAAAATTTCCTTTTCGTAGAACTGCATGTGTTAGGGTAAAATTCCATAATTTGCAATAATTCAATTCTGACCTAAAATTGGCAAAATTAGAAAGGCCTTAGTGCATGCATCATCTAGTGTTTTGTATGCATTATTCTTGTTAAATTCTTGCAAACCAATTTCTGTTGAAGAGTGTTGGAGTCAAGGTACGTATCGCGGTTTTATCGATTGCATTTAAGCATATAATCTAGTTTGCATACAACCTTGCAATTGCCCCCCTCTAAAGACCAATGTTTGACTATCTTTGCTAGATCTAAGTTAAACTATCTTAAGGGCAACTCCGTAGGAAAAGTTACGGTGGGGATTTCATCACCCTTTCGTGGCCCACAAATCACAATCCTAAAGTGTCACCCAAGCCTTAAATTAAAATCAACTAGACATTGACCCCTAAGGACTCGGACTCATTTAAGGAGAAGAATTGGTTTGACTTGCTATGACCTGAAGTCGATTGAATTTAACTTGGTGTCTAGAAAGTGTTTTTGTGTTGACGTAAGTCTTCCAAGCGAAGTGGTTGTCTAATTGGCACCGACTCTGTCGGAAGCGCCCCCACTAGCTATACACGGCCTGGCCAAGTTGGTTTGATTAGTGAGGGAGGTGAATCAAGCGAATCAATTCGGCTCAACCAGTTAGGAGTCGTTTAGATCTAAGCGACACTAGGTCTAGGATTGTTTGAACCGTGATTTCTTAGGAATTTTCTGACCAACCCTCTTTCTATCTTTAGAGTTAGGTTTCCCTTCTCATCTGAGTCTTCTTTCTCTTCTCACCTAAATTCTCTAGATTAGGATTCCTTTCTCATCTTTCCCCATTCTATTGTTTATTTCCCTTTTAAAAAAAATTTAAAAAAAGAAAATTTAAAAAAAAATGTAATTAATTCTTGAAATTAAATTTGGAATTTAAATTTCGAATTTGAATTCAAAAATTGATTCAACCCGGTGCACTCAGATTTGGATTCGGGACTTGAGTAATCGACTCTCACGAGTTCATCTAGATTCCAGTCTGGAACTTAGCCCCAATCCATCTGCTGCACCACCTCACCCGGATCCAATGGGTGAGAACGTAGTGGACCCGCCTGTTGCACAACCTATAACTCTGAGGGATCGATGCTATCCAGCGATGGCTGCTCAGCCATCGTGCATCGTTATGCCCACCATACCGGGTCGCGACTTCGAACTTAAGGCACAATACATGAGTATGTTGCCAAAGTTCACCTCTAGGGAAGACCCGTATCTCTTCCTTAGAGAATTTGAGGAAATCTGCTCTCTTATGCAATACCAGCATATCCCTGAGGAGGCAGTGCGTCTGAAATTCGTGTCTCTAGCACTAAAGGACGACGCTAAGAAATGGCAATATAGTCTAGCCGAAAGATCTATTAGGAGTTGGGCTGAGTTTGTTCAAGTATTCCAAAAAAAATATTTCCCCAACCATAAGACTATGAGGATTAGGAATGAAATTGTTGCATTCGTTCAGTCTGAGAGCGAGCCGTTCTATTCCTATCTAGAAAGATTCAAAAGTGTTCTGACTCATTGCCATCTTGGAATTCCATGATGAGGGATTGATGGCAATTATGCCAAATTATGCCAAGATGGCAATTATGCCAAATTATTTATGAGGGATTGACACCCACATCTAGGGTTATGGTAGAATCCGTAAGCCAAGGGAACTTTATGTCAAAAACTGAAAATGATGCCAGGACTTTCCTTGAGAAATTAGCTGAAAACAGTATGCAATGGGACAATGCTAGAACACCGCTTAACCCGAGTATTGGATCTAGAATAGCAAGTCAACCCAAACCAGGTGTCTTAGCTGTAGATGCCAACATAGCGGCTGAAGCAAAACTAGCTACCCTTATGCGCAGAATGGAAAGTTTAGAGCTACAAGCCCAAAACCGAGTGAATCAAGCCTCGACTATCTCGTGCTCTAGATGTGGTCAGACTGGTCATGTAATGGAGGATTGTGCGGAATGGGACCAAGTTAATGTCATGTATAACCATGCTAGAAATGACCCATACGCATCAACCTATAACTCGGGTTGGCGTAATAATTCCAATTTCTCATCAAACCAACAGGGTCAACCTCCTAGACAACAACCAAACCCGTATAACCAAAATAATACATCATCTGGGTTTAGTAACAATAACGATCATGAGGTTAGGTTGACAAGCTTGGAAAATTTGATGAAAACTTTTATACAAACAACCAACCAGACCTTCCAAAGGCTAGAGACACAAGTCAGCCAACTAGCACAAATAGTAGGTGAAAGAGAAAAGGGTCGGTTTCCAAGTCAACCTGAGGTGAACCCTAGATCTAATAATTCATATCAATCCTATCAACCACCTTCAGGAAATAACAACCCTAGACCGGTTCAAATGGTTAATGAGAAAGGATCGTTCCAACAAATAAATGCAGTAGTGTCATTACGGTCTGGAAGACAGATTGATAATAAAGTGGTAAATCCTAGAACATCTAATCAATCGAGTCATCAAGCTACCACATATGACCTAACCATTGAACCCGACGTCCAATCTGAAACGCCCAACCCACCTACTCAACCTGAACCCATAGCTCAACCTGAACCTGAGCGAGTCTATGTTCCTAAATCAAAAAGAACTCAAGTGCACAAATAGAGAAAATCTTGGAAGTATTTAAGCAAGTTAAGGTGAACATTCCACTCTTAAATATGATTCAACAAATACCTGCTTATGCTAAATTCTTAAAAGATTTGTGCACTAAAAAGAGAAAAACGAACGTACCAAAGAAGGCATTCTTAACTGCAAACATAAGTTCTATATTGTCCAACACATCTCCTATAAAATATAAGGATCCTCAATGTCCCACAATTTCATGTGCAACAGGAGATACTTTTATCAACAAAGCCCTTCTAGACCTTGGTGCTAGTGTTAACTTACTCTCGTACTCTGTCTATGAGCAAATGAACTTTGGTCCACTAAAATCCTCTAAGACAACCCTTCAATTTGCTGATTGCTCTATTAAGAAACCAAAAGGTATAGTAGAGGATGTTTTGATCAAGGTTGGTGACTTCATTTACCCAGTGGATTTTGTCGTACTAGATACCGCACCTGTTGTAAATCCTAATCGACAAATCCCTGTAATTCTGGGCAGACCCTTTTTAGCCACTTCTGAAGCATTGATAAACTGTCGAAATGGGCTCATGCAATTATCTTTTGGGAACTTAAAAGCTGAATTTAATATCTTTCATATTGATAGTGAGCCAGAAATAATATGCAATCAGAGTGATGTTGTGATGAAATCGCGTATCTATAAGATTTCTGAATCATCACAAAATCAAAAAGGAAGTAAGAAAAAGGGGAGAAATTCATCTACACACCCACCATCACTCGAGCAAATAAGAGAACCTATTTATGTGAGGGGTGTGGAATCTGTGACTCGGGACTTTCATTGCAACATGGGGAACAATTCAACTGGATACATGCACCAATATGGTGTCATTCAATCCAGTTCTGACTATGGTTGACTTTGAGCAAATTCCATCCTTCCACCGCAGTACACCAAGGTAATAAGTGCATTTGCTTTATATTTGCATACATTGAGGACAATGCATGATTTAGGTGTGGGGGGATGTTTATGTATATATTTATCAATACAGTTGTCTTTTATTTCTTAAAAAAATCAATGTTTCATGACATAGCTTAAGATTGAACTGCCAAAACCCGTGTACAAATTGCATTGAGTTTTTGTTCCTTATTATATAGTTCTGCTTGTAGAAATTATGACATAAATCTAAGTTCCAAAGAAATAACCCATTGCCCTTTAAGACATGTATGCACTTAAATTGGATGAATCAAATCTTTGAAGTGGTTGATAAAAAGCAGAGGTTGAGGAAAATATACCAGGAAGTGTGGACTTCTAATAGCAATTAAGCCTTGAGGAAAATAAAAATAAAAATAAAGGAATAAAGTGAAGAAAACACATTTTGCAAAATGATTACAAAAGCTCAAGCCTTTGAGTCACTGGTCCGTAGGGGTATCTTGAAACCCGGTAACTTGAGTCTACCAGCTCGGGATTATCGAGCAAACTCGCTACACGAATGCAAAAAAGGTAAAAGTGTCAAAAAGCAAATGTGTTGAATCACGGAAGAAAAGGAAAAAAAATACTCAAGGCCCAAAGCTAAAAGAATGATCCATGCCATGGTTGATCCGAATGATACTTCACCACCAGAGGAGGCGTGCAAAATAATTTAAGTAATAACATGTGTAGAAGGGTTAGTGGTGTGAATGTTGGAGGAACAAAGACCAAGTCATATTTTTAATGAGTTAGATTCAGATAATGAGCATACAAGAATTCGAAGTGAGATGTATAAGGTTGAGGTGGAGATATTAAGAGCTATTAATAGAATGTTGATTTAAGACTTTGTGGGTGTGTCAACTAAAAACCCTCACGAGACAAAACTCGTCCTCTAAGGAAACTTAGAGGTTTAACGGCTTGTTGCACATGCTAAGTGCAACCGTGATTCCTACGAAAGTGAGTTAGGATTTTCCTGTTTTTATTTTTCGTATTTTCTGTTTTGCTAGGGACTAGCAAAATCTAGGTGTGGGGGTATTTGATGCATTGCATACATTGCATCATATGTCTTTCATTTAGATCACTTTTATATCAATAAATGCTACTAAGGTATGTGTTTAGTCTTATTTACAGAATACAGGGACCTGAATGCAAATTACCCACATCCCGAGCATAAACGCGTGCAAAAGACTCATTTCTATCATAAAGACCAAGCTCAAGATTATCGGGTTACGAATGGAAATGTATCCAAGCATAAAAGCATTCAAGTCCTAATTGCAAAAAGAACAAGGACTTAAGCACAAAAGTAGTCGGGGACTTAATTGCAAGAAGTCAATGACCTAATTGCAATTCACGAGTTATTATGGAGAAAACCTAAAGAAAAATCAATGTAAATCTCCAAATACATAAAGGAATTAATCCGGAGCTCAAAAGAATGGAAAGAATCAATCCAGACGCGCAAAGAAGGATCAAATCATACCATAAACATTCAACCAAAATCCGGACAAAATCAGATCAGATTGTGCGGCGTTTCCGCCGCACCACACACACAATGTGCGGCGTTTCCGCCGCCCAAGCGTCGATCCGCGTCTCCCAAATTCGTCCAGTCGTGTCTGGACACGTGTACTTTCCAATATTATACCTAGATCCCTTGTAGCAACTATAAATAGACCCGAGAACGATGTTAGAAGGGTCCTTAGTCTTTGGTTGTAGTTTTTATTCTTAATCTTAGTTTTGTATTCTTCTTTTCATTAATAAAATTCTGTCTTTTATTTCTTACTTTTAGTTTTTTCTTGTAATGTCTCAAGGACCCCTTCTTCCTCCCTCTATGAGTTTCTAACTCCTTCCAAATGGTGGAGGTGACGGATTTAGGGTGAAGAGAAGATGAATGAATGTTATTATTTTAATTTCGTGTTAGTATATTTTGATTACTTGAGTTTATGTTAAATCATTTATCATGTAATGCTTCATAACTAACATGATTTATTATAAGTTTCTGAATTCTCTAATCTAAACCCAATACCTAAACCTCCACCCGACGGAATTCACCTCTTTATTCTTGTTTTAGTTTTAATTGTTCATGTTTCTTTCTTTAGATAATTAAAATAAAAAATCTCAAAAACCAACTTATTTTTTCTCTCCTTCTTTCCCCCAATCGAAATCACACTAATAACAAATCTTTCTCTCCTTGTGTTCGACCCGTATTTGCCACGTCTCTATTGACGCCGTGCACTTGCGGTATAAATTTAATTCACATCAAATGTTGAATATTGTGAGCCAAAATCTATTGAAGAATGTCAACAAAGAAATGATTGGCCACAATGGAAAAATGCAATACAAGCAGAATTGCATTCGCTTGAAAAACATAATGTTTTTGGACCTGTGGTGCTTACACCCAATGACGTAAAACCTGTGGGGTTCAAATGGGTGTTCTCGATAAAGAAAAATGAGAAAAATGAGATTGTAAGATATAAAGCCCGACTTGTGGCTCAAGGTTTCACCCAAATACCCGGTGTTGATTATGAAGAAACGTATTCACCTATAGTGGATGCAACAACACTAAGATTTCTTATCAGTCTCACAGTCATAAATAGACTTCAAATGCAACTCATAGATGTGGTTACTGCTTATCTATATGCGTCATTAGATACAAACATCTATTTGCAGCTACAGACTCTCAAATATCTTTTTTATTGTTCTACTCTGTATTGACTAAAATATTTCAAAAAAAAACTCTGGATTAACTAAACCACCTTACGATAATCGTGTAACATGTTTCTTTCGGACGAGATCATTATTATGGATTGAGCGATATCAATTAGACTAACCCTTGGTGGGTATATATAACAAATTTTCAAGTATCAATTTTTATAATTTAGCATGTTGTTTTTTTATTTGTCATTTTTAAGATCTTTCTAGGAATTTTTTGAAACTGCACTATCTTTTGAGGATATGATGTTCATTGATTAATTTTAAGGGGGGGAAATTCAAAGTAACATGCACACAAAAACATTTATATCTTAATCTACAAATAAAAAATGTAAATAATTGCCCTCACTTTCGCGTACCCAAAAGAATAATGAAAAATAAAAAAACAATAGAAAATGAAAGAGTTAATTGTTTAGATGTCATTAGAAAATACTATAATTCCCAAAAACTATCATTATACACTTATTTGTTTATATGTAATCAATAAATCAACATTATGTACCAAATACCTTTACAAATAACTATAATTCTCAACGGTCACTCCCTTGACGGATTTCGTTGATGACGTCAATTTTTCAGTCGATGACGTCATCAGTGGAATAAAAAAATTAAATTTAATTGTGAAATTTACAAATCTCACCTTGTATAATCTACTAATTCTTTTTCAAACTTCTCTTTCTCCCTTCTCTTTCTCTGATCTCTCTCCTTTCTCTCTCTCCACTCTTTCACTCTCTCTCTCTCATCGCTCTTTCACTCTCTCTCATCCCTCTTTCTCTCTCTCTCATTTCTCCCTCTCCACTCTCTTTCACTCTCTCCACTTTCAAACACAACCTCTCTCCTTCCCTCATCATTCTCTCATTCTTTTTCTCTCTTTAGAATCTCTCTCAGAGAGAGAAGGATGAGAGAAAGATGAGGGAAGGAGAGAGAATGTGTTTGAGAGTGGAGAGACAGTGGAAGGAGTGAAAGAGAATGAAGAGGGAGAAATGAGAGAAAGAGAGATGAGAGAGAGAGTGAAAGAGTGGAGAGGGAGAAAGGAGATAGATCAAACAAAGAGAAGGGAGAAAAAGAATGACTAGATTAGATAAGGTGAGATTTGTAAATTTACAATTTAATTTAATTTTTTTATTACGTTAATGATGTCACCGACGGAAAAGATGACGTCGTAATCAAAAGAATCCTTCAAGGGAGTGGCCGTTGAGAATTATAGTTTTTTGTAATGACATTTGGTATATAATGTTGGTTTTTCGATGACATGTTATAAACAAATAGGTGTAGAGTGGTGGTTTTTGGGAATTATAGTGTTTTGTAATGACATCCAAGTAAGTCTTTATCTTTCAATTTCGGTCCAGTCTTTATTTCAAAATCAAGAGAAAAAATGGGCGCTCATTCCCCATGTTACTGGTTCCACTCTTTACTGAATTGAAGAATGCATCATCAAAGTAAAGAAATATTAAGAAGAATAAAAAAATTGCGGGAAAATGGTAAGAAAAAATGTTTTATGTTACTAGTTCCTTAAAATTTTCAAAATTAAAAAAGAGGAAGGACATCACCATTATATTTTGTTATACCATTTGAAAAATATTGTAAACTAATACCTTAAATAATTTGAAATATTCAGGAGGGGCGACTACTCCCATGATAATTTTTTATACTCTTTGAAAAATATTGTATAGTACTACTCCTTTAATATATGCTTCATTGGTTCCACCCCTGGAGATTATGGACGAAAAACTTTACGGAGGCGAGAAACTCAACTTTTGAAATGATTTATAGGTAATTGGCTTGAAGAAAAAGTTGAAAATCTTGAAGCAAAATAAGGAATGCATTCCAATGACTTATAAATGTATGCTTGGAAATAGCTCCTCCAGTTCCACACATAAGTCCAAAGTATATAACTCAAAAAACATTGAAAAATTGAACTTCCACTCAGTTCCTTCTGTGATCGTGGGGGGATCTCTTAATTCTTAGGTGGGTGTGTCTACCCTTGCGAAGCAACCACACTGTATATGATCATACTGAATTCATACCTTATGTAAAGAAACAAGTGGATTAGGTCCCCCACACTTCGAAAAACGACTAGATAATTAGTTTTTTCTCAAATTGATGATGAATTTAGAACTCAAGCTCGATCATTATTTCTTTTAACAATGGCATTTAATCAATTGTTATTGCCAATGTAAGCAACTAAACTTAAGAATTTATAATTAAGGATAATGGTGGGAAGCTAGAAATACTTACAGGTACTAACTAGTAATTTCCCATTTGTTTTAAGACAACGCAAAAAAGGAATATGAGCTGGTTGGAAATTGGAACTCAAAAGGCAACCACTTCTGCTTTCTTTTTCTTTTATCAAAGAAAGTCAAATGCGCTGTTGTTGTACAGCAAATCCCAATAGAAAACATGTTGTTGGGCTGTGAATGAGATGTTAGTTGGGAAGATAGAGCCGAGGAGGACAAGGGGGGATGAGATGCACATGGTTGTGCTTTGCTTTAAGCAATGGTTTAGGTTGGTTGGGGTGCACTTTGGAATCTACCCTTATTAAAATGATTCTTAGTTTCTATTCTAAACGCCTTTGCTTTGCAAATAATGCTTTGAAAAATATGTCCCAACTGCAACAAAGAAAAAGACTTGGAGATTTGTGGTGGGTTAGTTTTTTCAGAAGTGACTGCATGAGGTTTTGTGAAGAAGCATGGTGGATTGTTTTCTTCTCTTTAAAGGGTTCCAACTAAAATAATTTTGTGCATTTTTGTTTCTTCTTTTGTTGTTACATGAGTAGTGATTTGATTTTTTTTAAATCAATCAAATAAAGTATCACAATCTTTAGTGGATTCTTCTTATTTTTTTGTTAATAAAACACAATCTTTTCCACATATAATTATATGAAGATAGAACACTCATCCTTAGATATATTTTTTTTCCCTTTAACTCAGAGCTATATATGAGTATTTCTTATTTTTCACTTTTTCATTTTTGAAGTCGTGAGGAGAGTTATGGAACTGAACCCACACACCCTTTCTATTCTAGCATAATTATGTAGCTGAATTGTATATATTGTTTTCAGCAATGTGGGATCATCAATTCAAACACTACATACTAGGTATTGAGTGACCATGGTTATTTTTTGTACCTATACAAAGACAATATGAGTTGAAGTGTTGAAATTATAAGAAAAAATGTCTCACACACGCATATTGAGCTTATGAGATGTTATATGTGCAAAATAGGGTTGAAAATAGTCTCACGTGTAGATAGTTAGATTATTATTACAACTTGTAACACATTAGTTTCAACTTTCAACACTTGACATCAATTGATTTTGTGTTATATCCTAACCCTTGTTAGTGGGTTAATTGGTTCTTAGGTGTTTGATTGGGGAGAGATTGGTTTGGACAACTGAGATTGATTGGAGAAGAGTATAAAAGGTTTAATTCTCTCTCTCAGTGGCATGAATCTCTCTTCTCTCTCTCGCACTCACTCGTCTCTCTCCCTCTCAGCTCCCCGGTGCGTGGTGGTGTGGTCGTCGTCGAGGAGAAGAGGTTCAGTGACGTGTGCGAGTGATCGTGATCGTCAGTTGCTCGGTTGGGTTTCGCTGGAGATTAGCATTCTCGAGGAAACGTTTGTCGTGGTTATTCAAAGGTTTCTACAAGCCTTAAAGGTACGTCACACTTTGTTTTTATGCTCACCTTAGATAGTGTGAGTGTTTAAGTAGTCGACGGTAGGTCGAAATAATACTTTTGATTCGATGTCAACTTTTACTGGAAGTTTTCGTTCGACCGATTTGTCTTGTATGTTCGACCATTTGGGCACTTTGAGCGAGAGGAAAAAATTACTGGAATTTTTTGGTCGAATGGGTCCCCTTTGTTGTTCGACCAGTTGGTAGGTCTTTCAGTTGGACCAGTCATTTGGATGGGGATTCGGTCGATCGGGGCGTTGGTCTTGTTCGACCGTTTTCTGCCTTGTTTGTGGTTTTGAGTTTTATTTTGATCTGTTTTGAGGGCAACGGGTCTCCGGCCTTTTAAGGGCAACGGTACAGACATTTCCGGCCTAATAGCAATCAGTGGTTGTGGCTCTACGGAGTGGGTGCCTTGTGTGCACGTGTGATTGTGCGATTGGGGTGAGAGGACCCTTGAGACTTGTGTTGGTTTGTGTCAGTTGTGGTTGGGAGAGAGGTCCCGAGAACCCAGTTGGACGGTGTCAGTTGTGATATATTGCATTTTCATATCATGTCATGTATTTGTTTAATTCATACATTTAGGGTTTGACATACGGGGTTTCCTTATTGGAAACTCATGCATAGTTTATGTTTGCATTTCAGGACAAGAGCGTCGATAGGAGGTGGTGACTGAGAGTAAGCGCACCCAGACCAGATCTTGTCTTCTTGAGTTTTGAGGTTGATATGATTACATTTGTATATGTTTTGTAATGTAATCATACTTTTGATTCCATGTATTATACGATGTATCACTCGATATATATATATATATATATATATATATATATATATATCTTTTAAGTTTAAAATTTTCTTTTGTTTCGGAGCGTTACATTTTGTGTAGAAACATATACTCTTATTTTGACATGGAACCCGAGCAAGCTAGTTTACCTACGCAGTCCACTCCGACCAATTTGTTCACATATAAGCAAGGAGAATAGTAATGCTCATGCAAAGTAATTTGGGGGAAAATAGTCCAAAACAGCTCAAAATTAAAAATGTTTACCCCACTCTAAAATTGAAAAGAGTTTGGCCATTATTTGCTACCTATTAACCTATGAACTTAAGTTTTGAAACCAAAGTCCATGGTATGTGTTAGGATAGTTTCTTCTTCGAGCGGAGTAGTTCCAGAATGTGGCAAGATGAGAAAGATGAAAGATAGATTTTGGCAAACTTGATTTATATTTCTTACTGAAATAAAAATATTACATCGTTTATATAAGAACGGATTTCTCAACATGGAAATAACTAATAAGTAAACTACCTAATGGACATCTTTATATATATATATATATATATATATATATATATATATATATATATATATATATATAGGGTCAAGCTCTAGTGAGACCATGTGTTATCAAATTTAGTTTAAACCGCCTACAATCTCACTATTATATCTTATTTACAGTTAATCTCACCATTCGTTAACATAACCGTTTTTTTCTTAATCTACCTTACAATTTGAAATGAGTGGTGGATATATATATATGTATGTATATATATATGTATGTCAACATATCAATTCAAATTAAAAACAATTAGGAAATAAATCAACTATGATATTGTAGAAAATATTGTAGGACTTAGATTGAATATTGCACGATCCATCAACATATTAGGAAATAACCGTATCAGTATGCTCATAATTTCTCAACTCTTTTTATCCATTGTCCAATTTATAGTTGCGTATCGGCATCACAAATCCTAGATATCTAGATGTGATTATTCTAATGTCGGTCTGTAGTAATACCAGCTATACTTGTGCTTTGAAACCGTTTATATTGCAAATAATAAACGGTAAATACCGACACCTCTTAATTGTTTTGGGCATTAATATTTCTGACGGACCTAACCGATTCACCAACTTTACCTGGTCAATATTGTACGTGCGTGTGTATAAAATAAGTTAATTTTCTAAAGAAATCATTATATAATCACAAATAATATAGAAATTCCTCTCACCTTTTGAAGGAGTCACTTTTCTTCCGCGAAGTTCGGAATTTTAGATTATTTCATGGTTATGACCTTTCGGTGTAGTTGTTAAACACCAACATTTGTTGCACCAAATAAGACATTGTTCTGTGGATACAGCAAAATATATACGTGGTTACAAAAAAGACTTTTCGGAGTTTAGAGTAACTTTTCTCATATATACTCCCAAAATATCAAATGGTTACCTTTGATCCGTCATTACAGAAAATAGACACCACGAGAAGACAATTTTTTTATAGTTTCACATTACTTACGAAAGAAATTTAGTGTAAATTATAGAGACATGAGTTTATTACGGTAAGACTAACAACTTCAAGCATAAAAACCAATTCCAAGTATTAATTGGTACCAACTCACGCAAACGATCGGATTATAATGTAAATTCGACAAATAGCTATAATTCAAATTATAAGAGTTGTTGATTGCGGATTGTTTAAGAACCTATTACATCATAATGTCATATTAGAATTGGGAATCTTATGTACTGCACCACGTTGACATTGCCCACAAAATATAGTGTAAATAGAATAAAAAAATGATTATCTCGTTATCATCTGAATTTTTTATTCATCAATACTAGATCGTGACATTGTTTTGGTAACTGGGAAACCTGCCTCCACATCAATTTCGGTACTGTGATGACGGATGTTGCTACAATTATTTTTTAGGAAATGTTGCTACGAATATAAAGCACCAAGAATGCTTGTTTTCGACTATTTTAGATTTCATATATTCCGATCTTTTGATTTTGGACATCAACATCGTGGAACATTGATTTCCATAGATTCCAATCATCTTTAAGTTTTGACCATATGGACTTCGACCATCTTAGATTTTTCACAGTATCTCAGTATTTAAGTTGATAAAAAAAATTATCTTTTTTTGGATTGTCCTATCAAATTCGGATCCCCATTACCAAAATTCAGGGCAATCCCTGGTCGCACTTCAGTAGTAGGAAGAAATAAAATGAGTGTGGTCGACTTGTGTCCTTGCAATTATCTTTGCCATAAAACCACCGAAAGTAGCCAAATATTTAAAAAAAAACTCACATCGATATCCTCTTAAAAATATACTTATATTTTCATTTCTACTCGTTAAAAAACTCAAAAAGATGTCTCTCTCTGTCAAGAGAACCCAGATCGAGCTTCCTCAACGTAGTCGAACCCAGGAGAACAATTCATCCAATGAAGTTGACGACGAATGTCAATTTTAGGGCATTTTTTAACTTTTTTATATAGATCTGATAATTTTTAAGGTTGAGTTATTGTTTCTATAAAAAAATGTAGTTGATTACCTCCACTTATTGGTATTGATCTGAGTTTGTGAAGTGAGTTGAATCGATGGAAGTCGAATCGATTTTCTGTGTTTCCGACGAAGCTTGACATGCTCGATATGACTTCAATAAGAACTCGATTGTTGTGCTCGATATGCTTGATTATTTTTACATGTGTGCTCAATAAGATTAGATTAAGTATTTTGTGGAGTGAGTTGAATTGATGGAAGTCGGACTGATTCATTGATATGTTTCAACCATAAGAAATTGTCATTTATCGAGCTCTATCGAGTTCATATCGAAAACTTATCGAATTTATCGAGTACCATCGAAAAATAAATGGTTTATGCATGGGGTATTTTGGGTAGCACATAAACATAAATATATTTGTACAATGATGTCAAAATGTAGATTTTTTTCAATTATTGAATCACTTGAAACATAGAACTACTCAAATTTCACTTAATTATCTATCTCATCGCATCCTGGTGAAATGGACATGGCTCGAGACCCAAAAGGCGTTGACCTGTAAATGGTTATTACTTATTTCGACCTCGATGACTTTGAATGGGTGTATAAGTGTATTGTTATAATTTTAAACCCTATTATTTTAATCTTCATATTTTATGATAACATCCAGTATCCAACCAAATTAAACTGATTGAAAATCACAGCGTGGGGCCGCTTGAAAAGAAGACCTCTGAAACACGTACACCAAGGTGAATTGAACTTAACCCACAAGGAAACTTGTTTTCGTACGCATATTCATGAGCGTAAACAAAATTATCCGTATGATGGAAGACAAGAAATTTGCCGTAGTCTAAACTAAACAATAGGAATCGATCTAATGAAAGCGTTTTTATGTTTTGCTTTCCAAGAAAAGGAAGAAGTTCTTATGTCTTGTTATAAGAAACTTATAGTTATCTGAACCTGGATTATCTCCGGTTAGCAGAAGGTTACGTTTTTTCAATATAGTCTATATAATATAATGGAAATATCTAAACTGTAGATCTCAATTTATAACTCTACTAATATATTCACGGTTAAAATCATTAGATATGAGAATGAAACCCAAGAGATCGACAAATGCAGTGTGTTCATTGTCCATCTATAAATCTTATTCAAAACATATCCGATAATTTCTGATTTTCAATATGCATTGTTAACTCGAGCAATAGACAGATTAATGATTTGAATTTTCCATCATATTGAAAATCTGAATTATATTCAAAGAACTTCACCCTGAAATAAATGAAGAGAATATGGCGGTCTTAGTCATAAATAGACAGATTTACTCATAGGCAAGCACAATTAATTATTACATTCCTATACTATAGTAAGTATTTATTAGTATAACTGGGATTATATTAATTTGAATCTTTCAAATTGATATTAATTCCAATAATACCTTCCAACTATAAATATTATCATATATACCCTTTAATTTTAAATTTTCTTTCACGAGTGCCTTTCAAGAAATGTGCTAGCCTAACTCTTATATTTAGGCTTTGAAATTCAAAAAATTCCCTTGTTTATTTTTATAAATTTCAAGTAAAATGGAAAGTAGGATTTTACATACTGTAAAATGGAAAGAGAGATGTAAGAAAGAATAGATATTCCTTTAGATAAACAACTTCTGGAGGACAAAAACATATAAAAAAAATTAAGCAAAATTTACTAAATAACAAACTCACTAAAATATTATAAAAAAAGTTGTTTAGAGAGAGTGAGAGTGTGAGAGACCCAAAAAATAAGAAAAGTTGAGGACGAAGGCACCAGCTCCTTTCGTATGTCATTATGGATAAGTACGCGTTCTTTGATAAGTATAACAAATGCCATTTTGCGTACGCGGCGGGCAATGAAAGTATAAAATTAAGTTGTTAAACCCTAATCTGCATTAATTCTTAATTAGTAATTTGATGTGCATTTCGCTAATTAAATACTAAGCAATGGAAGAATAGTCATGTTTGGTCAAATCACAATATCAAATGCTTCTTTACATGCAGGAACCACCAAATCAACTTACGGTGGGTAGAATTCACATCATATAACAGGTTTAATATATAATTACATTTGTTAGAAGTATAAAAAAAAGAAAAAGTGCTCTCATTTTCCTCGATATAAGTCGAGAGCGCATTCCTTCTGTATACACCAAGACATTTTCCTATTCACAAATTAATTAAATCTTATGTGATTTGCTCCCTTACATCTTGAATGGGTCATAATTGATCGTTTGTACCTGTGTTTTCGGTATTTACTTTAGTACACCTTAGATTTTAAGTTTTTAATTGTATATACACCTCTATCGTTTGTATATCACACTCCATCGCTATTTTCTTCAAAATTTTACAAATTACAACTTATCAAATAATAAATATTCTTAAGGTCAAATAACAAAAAAATAAAAATAAATCTTAAACACACTTCTCTCTTTCCACCCTCACTCTCAAACTCTATTCTTCTCACTCGTCTCTTTCTCTCTCCTCATCTTTCAAACTCTCTTCTCCTCACTCCTATCTTTCTCTCTCCTCTCTCTCAAACTCTCTCTTCTCCTCACTCATCTCTTTCTCTCTCCTACGTTCTCTCATCTCTCTATCAAACTCTCTAATTTTCCTCACTCATCTCTTTCTTTCCTACGTTCTCTATTCTCTCTACTCTCTCTCAAACTCTCCTCCTCCGACCATCCACAGAATCTTCAAGATCCACCACTCCTCGATCTCGATTTCAAGGTTCGAGAATTATCGGAACGTAGTCAAGTCGAGGGTCGCCGGAGACGACAGGTGCAGCGTCGATGGCAACGAGAGGATCCGCTTCTACTGCACCACGTACATGTGTGGCATGCTGAACGATACGTGCGGAAGGCAGTTCTGCAGCGCGTGCGGGATAGTCCGGCATGGGTTCTCCGGGAAGGTGGCAATCGCTACGTACGGCAGGGCATCGGCGGTGGATGAGGAAATGCCGGCCGTGGCAAAAGAGTCGGTGAGCCGGGCCATGTAGGTCTGTCGGGTCGTGGCCGGTCGGGTTGCGACGGTCGGAGTTGGGACAGAACAGGATGGGTTAGTGTTTGACTCGGTGGCGGTGACTCGGAAGAAATCCGACGAGGACGATGAGAGAGAGTTTGAGTAAGAGGGGGGAGAGAGCATGTAGGACAGACAAAAAGAGGAGTGAGGAGAACGAGAGAGTGGAGAGAGAACGATGAGAAGATAGTTTGAGAGGGGAAAACGTGAGGGTGGGAAAGAGAGATGTTTGAGATTTTTTTTGTTATTTGCGATTTAAGGACATTTACTTTGATAACGTGTGTCGTGTAATATGAATATTTTTAACGAAAATAATAACCGAGTACGTATAAAAAAAATTGACACATCAGATGCATCCAAATAAATACCGAAAATAATGTGCACACCGCAAATTATGATAAGTTCAAGGTACACGAAATTAATTCACTCTTAAATCTTGTCTTGTAAAAGAAGGCAAAGTACATACTGAGTCTATAGGTTTCGTCAATCTTAGCTAGTACTTCAGTTTAAAATAACACACGTAAAAAAACTAACATTTTCAAAAAAGAAATGAGGTTTTGTGGCCGTAATTTTTTAAAATAATAATCATTTAAAAAAAATCGAAAACTAATCAAAAAAATAATAATTAAATCTACGACGATCGCGGGTCGAACCCGCGATCCGCGCGATCCGTGTTTCACGGATCGCGGTTTGGACCCGCGATCCGTCTGGGTTTTTTTTAAATTTTTTTTTCAGTTATTAAGTTTTTGAGTTTTCAGATTAAGTATTCAGTTAATTTTTGAGTTTTCAGATTAAGTTTTCAGTTAAAATCAGTTAATCTCAACTAGTTTTTATTATCTTCTCGGGTTCGCACGACACTTCTCTTCTAGTTTTTCTTCCATTCGGAGCTCGCACAACACTTATTTCCCAGCTTATCTTGGACTCAGGTAAATTTTACACAATTTTTTTACTTAAGAATATTTTAAATTAAGATTTAATTTCTTTGTTAAATTTAAATGATTTGGAATTGTTTTGTTATTTTCTATTATATTTAATTTTAAATATTAGTTGTATTTATGTATCTGTTTATAATTAAATTAAATGTATATACATTTAAAATTTGTATAACGTACATTTACGAAATTTATTATATAATATAAGTATTTGGAATAGTTATTTATTATTTTCTGTTAAATTAAAATTTAAATATTAATTGTATTTATGTGTTAAATTGTTATAGCTTTCATTATTTCTATAACATGCAATTTGTCATGAAATGTACGAGTAAATTATTTTTTAATTATTATAATTAATTCTGTTTTTATTTTCATGAACAGTTGTTTTGACAAAATGAGTCATTTAAGTAGAAGTCGCTCTGTACAAAACGAACGTGGGTATAATGATGCAGTGGATAGAGAGTCTATTTCCCCACTTCTCGGAATACCAAATTGCATGTTCAGAGTCAATGATATTTGCACAAATGTAAGTACCAAAAAAATCATATTGTGTTAATTTTCTAAATATTTAAATGACATTTTTTTAATTGATATATTTTTCACAATATATTTGAATATATTATAGCCGGAGGCTGTTTTGGAATGTCGTGCACATCGTCCAGTAATTCTTTTCCACGATTGTTTTAGTCAAGCACTCAAAAATTTGGGATTATATCAACTTGCCCAAATAAAACATACAAGGACAGACAATAGATTGATTACTGCACTTGTAGAGCGTTGGTGTCCTGAGACTCACACTTTCCACTTACCGGTTGGGGAGGTTGGATTAACATTGCAAGATGTTAGTTGTTTGTGGGGTCTACCTATCAGTGGTATTCCAATAATCGGGCACAGTGATCGAGACAGTCGTGAGTTAATTAGAATTCCTTTGGGATTGATATAAACGCCGAGATTATGAAAAAAGGTAAAAGAACGGTAGGAGGAGATGAGCCACAAATGTTCAAAGAGTCTGGATTTAGCATCAGTTTGCAATGGTTGCGGGTAAATTACGGGAATCTGACAGAATTTCCCACAGATGAAGAAGTGGCACAATATACACGGGCTTTCATTTTAGATTTGTTTGGATCCATGGTTTTCCCTGATAGCTTTGGGACAGGTGTTCCAATTATGTATTTGAGGTTTTTGCAGGTGTTGGACAAGCTGATAGTATACAATTGGGGTGCGGCCGTGTTTTCATGTTTATATCGCAACTTTTCTATTTCATGTCAAACTGGAAAAAGGAACATTGGTGGTGCATTGTTACTTCTTCAACACTGGTCTTGGACTCGGTTTCCCGTAGCCCGGCCGAGACACGTGGGTCATGCTGAGTGTTTAGGTGGAGAAGACCTAGACTCGCGACCTCCATTTGCTATTAAGTGGTAATACCCACGGACTTATGAGGTTAGTGCCGCACATAATTGTCTTACACATTACATAAATGAATTTGAATGTATGTTGGATGAGCATGTAAACTGGCAGTCGTATTATGAAAGTATGATGTTGCTTCCTGGCCGGGTATTTACTACTGATGCTGCATATTGGCTTGCGAGAGTGTCTTTGATTCATTTCTGGATGATTTCATGGCATTATCCAGAAAGAACTATGAGACAATTTTGATTTTATCAGACGACGCCACCGCCAGAACCTCATCCGTGGATAGAACTCAAAAGACTTGATAAGATAGTACATGCGACCCGACAGAGAGATGATTGGTCAGCGAAGCATGAATTTTACATACGAATGTGTGACAGACCGCATATTCTTCACGAAGGTCGATCATATGATCCGAGAGCAAATCGACGGTATCTTCAGTGGTTTCAGCATAATGGTATGTACACAGTCTACATATGAGGCCAAATAGAGTTCGGTTTGGAAAGGCCGTTGCCACCCCCACGTGATTCTATCGAGGACTTAGGTTACGTTCCTGGTGGACCACGTATTCGACGTATGGTATGTTTTTTGAACGACTTTGACGATTATTGTTTGTTGTGTTTTACTATCTAATTTTGAAACTACAATTGCAGGGCTTACGTGGTATATAACGGGTTAAATTTGTTATCAAGCAACTGTACAAACGTGGAACTAAGGGACTGTGTAAAATGTTGCTGAAGAGTCACCAACTCGATGCTGTCGATTGCGATCAGGTGCACGAATTTGAAAGAGTACTGTGCGATGCTGGATTACCTGGAGATGTGGAGTCGATTCCTGAAGATGATGGTAATAATGAGATTCGTGATGACTGTCCTGTACCTAGAGTTGCAGACCAAACAACATATAGTTTTAGGCTATCCAATGCATCATGCGATGATTTTGTCCCAGATTCATCGCAGTTTAGAGGTTCATATACATACGATGACATTGGCGCAGGACCGTCGCAGCCAACCCAGTTTGGATATTCTCAAACATATGGTGACATTGGCGCAGGACCGTCGCAGCCAACCCAGTTTGGATATTCTCAAACATATGGTGACATTGGCGCAGGACCGTCGCAGCCAACCCAGTTTGGATATTCTCAAACATATGGTGACATTGGAGCAGGACCATCACAGCCAACCCAGTTTGGATATTCGGAAACATATGGTGACATTGACGCAGGACCATCGCAGCCAACGCAGTTGGGGCTTTCCCAGATTCCCGAAGATTATCCAACTTATCAGATACCTGGTAGTAATTATGATACCCCTCAGTTGCCGCAAACACACTTCGGGACTTTGTTCAATGGTATATTCAGCCCATTAACTGACCAAGGGTACACTTGTGAATTAAATCTTGTACCTTCTATAGTTTACGAGACTCAGTCACCTCATTTGCCTATTCAAAATCAGTCACCTTTTCGACCTGTTGAGTCTCATTCACCTGTTGAGACTCAACCCCATTCTGAGTTGGTTCCATACGTTTTCTCTGATGATGAAGAAGAATCAGTGCATGTTGCGACTCCAGTCGGTCGAGGGTGCCGACGCAAGATGAAGACAAAGATTTTCACTCCCACGCAGTAGTTCATATTGTAATTCAGTTGTACTCGCGGTTGTACTTTAAGATCTTATGATTTTGTTTTGTCATCTTAATTGATATGGTTTGACTTATAAATAAGACATTATAAACATTATAAACATTACAACACATTCAACAATACAACACATTCAACATTACAATACATTCAACGTTACAAAACATTCAACATTACAATATATTAAACATTACTATACATTCAACCTTCGGTTACATTGCAATGATCGCTTGTGTGATTAATCGAACCACAACCTGTACAATGACCCGGACCTATACTTCCTTCCATGACATCCATCGTCATCGGTAAACGTTTTGACCTTCTCCTTCCTTTCTTGACGAGAGTTCGATCAGGTATTATTTTGTCTCCCATATATTCAGGCAAATCCTCTTCCTTCCCGTACACATCGAAGTGACCCTCCCATGTGTGCACTAGAGAGTTGACACTGTAGTACGAATGTGTATATTCATTGGCATTGTAGTTACGTGTGGCACACACTGCCAAAACATGACTGCAAGCGATACCTGTATTTTGTAGACCCTGACACTTACACTTCGGTCTGGTGCCGTCACGTAGAATCACCTTGTAACTACGATCCCTCCTACCTCCAGTTCTGCTCACTCTTTCATGTTTGGATATGAACTCATATACTCATGTATTGAAATCAGTTATTTTCACCTCATGTTGACATGCAACTGCTGCAGATTTTTCCAATATTTGTGTAACCCTCTCGGAAAAGATGTGTCCTCTTTGTGCCAACACACGTGCATGTTGTCTTCTGTTGTTGAACCACTCCAACAGTTTATAGTATGTCGCCTCTACAATTGCACAAATGGGTAAACCACGAGCTTCTTTGAAAACATTGTTCAGACACTCTGCAACATTGCTTGTCATTATTCCCCATCATTGGCCTCCGTCATGACACAACGACCACTTACTAGGAACCTCCGGTTCATTCTCATTTGTTTCACTTTTTTCCCTATCCTTTTTATGTATTGTAATGCATCTTTACTCCAATACTCAACTTGTTCCAAACTGGCTTTGAAATCCCACGGATTACTGTGTTTGCATGCTGCCTTGAAGGCGTCAACTGCATATTGATTCTTACAATTTTTTAGCAAGTTTTCGGCAAGATGTTGTGCGCATAAACGGTGAACTGCTTCATTTCCTTCCTCGTGCCAACCGTAACCGGGAATCCTAAAAATGTGTTTAATTGCAGCATGTCGATCAGATATGACATATATCTTCCTATCTCCAATCACCTCTCGTCGCAACCATCTCATAAACCATCCCCAATTGGCTATATTTTCCTTCTCAACGAGCCCAAATGCAAGAGGCAGTAGTTGATTCTCAGTGTCATACCCAACAACAACAAGTAACCTTCCTTCGTATCTACCTTTAAGAAATGAGGCGTCTATGCTGATAACAGGATGCAGATATTTGAATGCCTGAATACAAGGACCAAAAGCCCATGCTGCACATTTAAACTGACGGACACCAGGGCATGGTAAAGGGTCAGAATTAACTACAACTTTACTTCCAGGATTTGATTGTTTAATAGCATTTAACAATTGAGGCAACAAAGCATATGAACCCGACCAACTTCCAAACATGTATGCAACAGCAATCTCGCGGGCACGCCATAATTTATTGTACTTTGGATTAACACCTGGAAATATTTTTCTTACCAGACCAAACACCTGTTTAATCGGGAGCGGGACATTATTTTCGACGTCTTCACGGATGATATCAGCCATCATCTTTGCAGTCAGCTGAGCATGATCAAATCGAGCAGCTGTGGACCTGCATATATGCTTATACGAACATTTTCTTATAGACCATGCATCACCCAAACCGGTCCGTGCAGCGTACAACATCCAACTACAATTTTCATCTTTACATCTCACCCTATATTTGGTTTTGCTGCTGTCTTGCACCTTGATCTCCCGATTATTGTCAATATGCCATTTCGATATTGCGTTTTTCAAAGCGTCTTTTGATGAGAATGCTTGATTCTCAGCTAACGGACCTTCAACTATTACGCTGCTTTCTATAAATGATGTATCTGCAGGAACCCAACTAGAACAATCATGAAAGCTTTTAGCTGGGTGAACCGAACCCCTCCCTCTAAATGGGTTGTATTGGCTTAACTGACTCACGTTCGGACCAATATCTTCATCTTCCTCAATCTCATCAGCATCCTCATCCTCCTCACCTGATGTTTCATTCTCTGTATCTATATTGTAATCTTCGTCATCATTTTCTTCTTCATCATCTGTTGGTATAGGCACGAAATCAGAAGTTCTATTCGCAGGTCGACTGGTTTCTGCTATGGTGTTTGCATCACATGATTGTTGAGATATGAAACCTGCACCACTACTACTACCCGGTTGGTTACCTGTAAACATCTCAGCCCTCCACTCAATTTCCACAGGATTCAACTGTACATATAACTCCATCATTCCCATTTTGGAATAAGCTGTTTCATAGGCTATTCTCCAAGAATTCTCATCATATACAGACATCAGATTAAAAAAAAAGTAACCGGTTGGTGTAATGTTACAACGATATTGAATATTCATCGAGTACTGAGATTCTTCGACATTTAAACCTTGATATATCCAACTCTTAAGTTCTTCTAAGGTTACATTTTCGCTCGCTGAAAGTGTAAGTCTTGGACCTATCGTGTACTCTACACCGTAACTTGCATTTTGAACTATTTCGCCGCCAAAGTACACACTTACCGCAATCATTTTGTTAACTACCATGAAAAATTCTTTAATCAGTTTTATATTACAAATTACTTCAAGATTTGATATTATTACCAATTATTAATAATGTGAGATAAATAGAAATTAAGAATGAAAAAAAATTACCTTAAATAACACCAGGAAATACACACGGATCGGAAAAAATGATATCACCAGACACAATTTGAAGACTGTGAAGAGAGTAGAATTTCAATATTTGATATTATTACCAATTATTAATAACTATAAATATAAGAATGAAAAAAATAATTACCTCAAATAACACTAGGAAATACACACGGATCGGAAAAAATGATATCACCAGGCACAATTTGAAGACTGTGAAGAGAGTAGAATTTCAATATTTGATATTATTACCAATTATTAATAACTATAAATATAGGAATGAAAAAAATAATTACCTCAAATAACACCAGGAAAGACACACGGATCAGAAAAATTGATATCACCAGGCACAATTTGAAGACTGTGAAGAGAGTAGAATTTCAATATTTGATATTATTACCAATTATTAATAACTATAAATATAAGAATGAAAAAAATAATTACCTCAAATAACACCAGGAAAGACACACGGATCAGAGAAATTAATATTACCGGGCACAATTTCAAAACTGTGTGGAGAGTAGAAGTGGAAATGTAGGAGGAATTGAAAAAATAATTGAATTGAAAAAAATGGACGAAACGTGTGTTTATAAGAAGAACTCGTGCCCACGGATCACGGGTGCGAACCGCGATCCGTGCTCGCCCGGATCGCGATCGTCATAGATTTAATTTATTTATTTTTGATTAGTTTTCGAAATTTGTTTTAAATGATTATTATTTAAAAAAATTACGGGTTTTGTGGTCTACATACAATCTACAGCCAATTAAGTATTATTCAAATTGTACGAGCAGATTTAAGGACGTAAAATTGTGTATGCTCGTGTTTTTCCAGACTCCAATGCTGAAGAATTCATATCATTTATTTCATTTTTGATAATATTTCACATGTAAGTTATACTTATTAACAAGGATCCTTCGGTCTCTACAGTGCCCGTCAAATCATCTGAAATTCAGAATTTCGACGATCCTCAGAAAAATCTCACTCCACTGTTGAAACACTATACATAAGTATAAAGGGAAATGATTTATGAACGCAGCGCGTCACGGACGCGCTCTACGTGGACATCCATGTCAGCCCTTACGTGGCCAAAGCATGAATGTTTTTTTGTTTTTTCTTCCTGATGTCCACTCAAATCACATTAAATGCGTTTCAACTCAGCACGTTCTCTCTCTCCACCCAAATACAAATATGATGACACTCTTTCTTTCTTCTTCATTCTTTCTCTCCAGAATAAATCACCATTTCGAGCAAGATATTAGGTCGAAGAAGCGTCTGATGCCGACTCCCAAGATTCTTCACAACGTAAGCAGCGTGAATGGGACGGTGCGAAGACTTCCCGATGTTCTACATAAACAGGAAATCTGAGATGCTATTTTTTTCCTAAACGTAATTCTTGTGGGGTAAAATATACAGTGGGAGGTTTGTTGAGTTTGTGCGGGGGTGGCAGGGGGCGGCAGCCCCTGCGGGGGACGTGAGTCCCCCCCGCAAAGCGAGCGGACAGAGGGAGCGCGCTTATATTGATTCGTTTATTCCGACAATAATGAAGCCATATATTATTCCGGACTGCAAATACACTTATTCCGGACTGCAAATACACTTATTCCGATTCCGGACTGCAAATACACTTATTCCGATTCCGGACAGCAAATACACTTATTCCGGACAACAAATCCACTTATTCCGGACAAACTTTATGTTCCGTTTCTGGACACACTTTATTCTTAAACCGGACAACAAATACACTTATTCCGGACAACAAATACACTTATTCCGGACAGCAAATACACTTATTCCGGACAAACTTTCTGTTCCGTTTCTGGACACACTTTCTTCTTATTCTGGACAACTACACTTATTCCGGACTGCAAATACACTTATTCCGGACAACAAATACACTTATTCCGGACAACAAATACACTTATTCCGGACAAACTTTCTGTTCCGTTTCTGGACACACTTTATTCTTAAACCGGACAACAAAACACTTAGTCCGGACAACAAATACACTTATTCCGGACAGCAAATACACTTATTCCGGACAAACTTTCTGTTCCATTTCTGGACACACTTTCTTCTTATTCTGGACAACTACACTTATTCCGGACTGCAAATACACTTATTCCGGACAACAAATACACTTATTCCGGACAACAAATACACTTATTCCGGACAAACTTTCTGTTCCGTTTCTGGACACACTTTCTTCTTATTCTGGACAACTACACTTATTCCGGACTGCAAATACACTTATTCCGGACAGCAAATACACTTATTCCGGACAAGAAATCAACTTATTCCGGACAAACTTTATGTTCCGTTTCTGGACACACTTTATTCTTAAACCGGACAACAAATACACTTAGTCCGGACAGCAAATACACTTATTCCGGACAAACTTTCTGTTCCATTTTTGGACACACTCTTTTCTTATTCTGGACAACTACACTTATTCCGGACTACAAATACACTTATTCCGGACAGCAAATACACTTATTCCGGACAAGAAATCAACTTATTGCAGACAAACTTTATGTTCCGTTTCTGGACACACTTTATTCTTAAACCGGACAACAAATACACTTATTCCAACGTAAAACTTAAAAACAAATATTTTATTATGATAAGTGTGGGCTCTGCACGAATAATGAGACTGCACGATGTCCTAGGGTCTGCACACTGTCTTATCTGTGTATTGGGAAATGAATCGTTCAACTTAAAGAACCGGCGTTTTTTAAAAAGACCAAAACGCGCGAAGAGAAATTTCGCTGACTGGACGCTGACTCAAAGAAAAATATCTGAGCTGTACAGATCCACGTAAGGCGCGTCCGTGACGCGTGCGTCCGTCTATCACGACTCTAAGATAAAAGCTAAATTTGGTGATGATTAAGCATATTAGTAAAATCCACCATATATCTACCTCCCCCTTAATCCATGCGGTCACAGAGTCAGTCATACTCATTCCACCACCCACGTATTCACCTCTCAGTCCAAAAGAAACCTCACAGTAATACCCTCGAGACCTTCTCGAAACGACAACCAGCATATATAAATTATTTCTTTCATTTATTCCACAATAACTGAACCAAAACACCAAATCCACCAGTCTCCAACCCTCGAACCGTCCTCAAATCTAATATATTATTCCCTCCAAACCCCTCCCATCTCCCCACCTCACCCACCATGACTCCGGACCTCTCCTGCTTCTCACCCTCCACCTCCCTCACCGCCGCCACCCGGTCAACCTCCATCTACGAGACCCCGCTCGGCCTCGCCGCCTTGACGTGGTCTCGAACCGCCCTCGGCCTCTCCCTCCACGTTGATCTCCGCCCGCTCTCCTCCCTCTACTCCTCTCACTTCCACCTCCGCCCCTGGCTATTATGGAAACGCCGCGGGACGAAGCAATTCCTTTCCGATAACGTCGATTTCGCCTGGGACTTGAGACGCGCCACCTTTGGGGCCGGACCGGAACCTGCTGGGGACTTTTACGTTGCTGCGTCGGTTGATGGTAATATGTTCTTCCTCGTCGGGGAGTCGAAGAAGATGGATGTTCACAAGAAGGTGAAGGCGAAAGAGGCGATGCCGGTCGACGGGCAAGTGGTGTTGTCCAAAAGAGAGTACGTTGACATTGTCGGGTCGGGTGACGTCAAGTCATTCTCCACTAAAGCGAGGATTGCCGGGGAAGTAAGGAGAATGTCGGTCGAGTTAGGCGGTGGGTTCGACGACGACGACAACAACAACAACAACACGTTCGGTCTACGGGTGCGGTTCGATGGGAAGACTGCGGTCCATATTAAGAGATTGAAGTGGAAGTTCCGGGGGAACGAGACGGTGGAATTTCCCGGCGGGGCTAGAGTCCAGGTCTCCTGGGACGTCCACAATTGGCTATTCTCCGGGGACAACTCCGGTCAGGCCGTGATCGTGTTCCGCGAGAAGGGGCCGTTCGGCGGGAGGAGTAGGAGAATGGGGGAGTGGGGGTGTTTTTGGAATGGGAATTATGATGGCTTCGGCGAGGTGCTCGACCCTAGAGGCGGTGGCCACCGGAGGAGGAGGAGTGGGATCCTCAAGCCGAGTTCTTCGTCGTCTTCCACATCGTCCGTGTCATCCGTCGGCGGGTCGTCGGTCATGGATTGGGAGAGTCTGGAGGAGAATGAGATGAAGGATTCAGATGGATTCTCCTTGCTCGTCTACTTCCGCCGTTGACTTCAATTTCCTTCCATAGGGTCAGCGTTTTTCTTTTGTATTTGGTTTGGTGTTCGGATTTGATTTTTTTTCCTTCCTTGTTCTAATATGTTTGGGGTGTTTTGATTTAATTGTCAATATGTAAAGGATTTAATTTAATTGGTTTGGAGAACACAGGATGATGTGGAATCAAATATGTGTAACGGTTTTCGTGTTCAAATTTGTAATTTGCAGTGCTGCAAACTGTAGTATATTCTGTTACAAACATTGGTTAATCTCTCTTTTCTTTCTGATGAAGTTGAGATAGTCGTTCACGCCACTACTAGAGAAAATGAAATAATATCTCAGTATTTAATTTTAATTTGATTTTTTCTTTGATGAAGACAAATAGTTAAATACTGATTGTTGTTCGACCATTCGATTTTTCGTTGGTGATGGTGTCTTTTGAGTTCATTGAACAAAGTTGACCAAAAAAAGCTGCCAACTTAGCATCCACATTCTTATATGCTTTCACCAGATATGAACGATTTAGTGTAAAACATGCCCTGGCCTCCACAAACACTTGAAATTAAACAAGGACAACGTGGGAACAAATGCATATAAACTTCTGGTGATTTGCATGATTGCCATCCGCTTGTAGTCATTTTGACATATGTATTTCCTAACCCAATAACACATTCATCTTCGCAAACTCAATGTGTATCCCAAGTAATTCATGTACCACACTATTGTAAGTTCGATCTTCATATCTATAATAACTCGTAGTAATTGAGATTCAGATCCACAATTCATCTAATACAGGCTTAAAATTAACCCCATCAATTATTAAAGAACACATTCATCTTCACACCGACAATGAATACTTCGGTAAAGACGTGGGCTAACATAGAGGGGCTACGAAAGCTTAGAACGAAATAAATTCATGTGTTTACAATAGAGGAACACACTATTGTAGCTAAAAAATGCATTGTAGAGTTTAGTTATGATGAAAGCTTCGTTCAAAAAAATAAAAGTACAGCTTCGAGTTGTTTTATGCGTTGTTGTCCAGGTCTAAGGCTGATTATTCTAAGAAGCCTAAAGTTCGTTATTACGGTATTGATACCTAAAGAAATTTCATACATAGTTTTGTAGATACAGTTGAAAGAGAAACGTACCGTGGTAAATTGGTACTTGCTTTAGCTTTGGACCCCTTGAACATACATTTTATGATTCATGCACGAGAAGGATTTTTTGTTTGCGTTCTATTAAGTTTTCTATTGATGTTTATATAAAAAATTATCGAATTTCTTTAGTTTAGTAATTGGGTCTTTAAGTTTAGTGAGAGAAAAAGATAAGATATGAACGATAGAGATAATAAAGAGTATAAATAAATTATTTGAGTAATTATTTTACAATTTTTACAACACATATAATGAATTTTATGAATTCTAAGTTTATTCAGGACGAGTTTGCAAAAAAAATTCATTAAATATTAATATACACAACATACGTTAACGGAAAAGTTAACGGTTTGCCAACGGAATACATTGAAAAAAAATCATTAGAACAAGTATTTTGATTTTTCTAGTCATTAATAGAAATAGTTGCTTTTAGCTGACATCAATCCAATTTTGTTGTTTCTTGACGACAACAAAACAATTCACCCTTACAAAACTATATGCCACTCACTCTATTGAATATGTAATTTATGCTACAAAATAGTATTTCGTTTTGATCTTCTTGTAAGATGATGCTTTAACCCTATCTACAAGTGTTTTGTGACTATTGTATTGACCCTCCATAACTTAAAAAAAGCAACAACAAATAAATAAAAATGGTGTTGTTAAGAATGTTAAAAGAGAATATTAATTAGGTTTAAATATAATTACATTAAGAGGAAAAAAGGTACCACACACCCGTAATTTTTTTATATAATAAAAAAAAATTAAAATTTCGAAATTTAGAAAGAAAAAAAAATTGAAATTTACTCGGATCGCGGTTCACACCCACGATCCGTGGAGGCACGGATCGCGGTTGCCGTCCCACTTAATTTTATTTTTATTTTTTTAAAAATTCCACGGATCGCGATTCACACCTGCGATCAGTGGAATTTTTTTGGGGACGGATCGCGGGTGTGAACCGCGATCCGGCTACTTTTCGAATTTTTTTCCCTAGTTTTCGAAATTTTAATTTTTTTATTATATAAAAAAATTACGGCCACGCACTCGAAATGACAATACCACAAATTGCAATTTTTTTAATATGGAATAACATAAAAATAATGTTTTTGTGAAGGAAGTGAATGATGCACGTTCTTAAAGCTAATACACCTTTTCTCGGGATTTGCTCCGCATTGGATCTTAACTGTATGCTAGTGATGATGGTTCATGTGCTTGACACCAGTGCATTGGTTGGAGTTTAATTGAACAATGTCCGGACAAGTTAATTGTGAAAATTCAAGAATATTATCAACAAAACGGAAGATTGAATCGTAACATCCAAATAATTTTTTTATAAAAAAACAGCACCTTTCCCAATCAACAGAGCCTGCTGGGTGTTTGAACTTTTAAGTAGCCCATGTGCAATGGGCCCTAGTGGAAATGGTGCATCCATACAAAGTACAAACCGTGCATAACATTTGACCAACTTGCCGTCTTGCCCTAGTAATTCTCCAAGAAACGGAGAAGGGATTTTGCATTCGTCCACTTTGGTGGTGGTCACTGTAAATTGCAATACTAACTTATAGGTGCATTTTCTTTTTTTTCGGTGAACCAAGGAAACTCTTATCTTGATGTTAATTGTTGAACACCAGTGGAAACTCAACTCTCAGACGTCACAGTCTTACCGAGGAATAGACACCAGGAGTTTGTGCACATGAAAATAGATCTCTTAGTGCCTAAGCAATCGAATTTAATTTTCACCAAATCCCAGTTTGTATAGACAAAAAATAACAAAAACTTAGTCAAATAAAAAAATAAATGACAGTAGATTACTTTTCCAAAATTTTCCTTTGACTTTATGAATTCTTTTTCTTTCCGTTTGTCTTTATGAAATGTAAGTAAATCCAAATTAAAATTGATTATGCTAAAGCTAGAGGGTGGAACCCCTTTGGGGCCCAATGCCGCTATGCGCATACCGAGTGTGGGGAAAATTATTTTCCTTCTTTCTTGTTCTTGATTATAATCACCTGCATAGATATACTTGGGAGACCTAATAATGAACATCTTAAATGTATGATACAAATTAAATACGGCGAACATATAAATGCAACAATGCAAGTGATATCTGATACATCTCGTACGTATTACTTAAGGTTGTCACATCAATCCATAACACGTAAAAGATATAAATCACGACCTATATATGGAGGGGGTTAAGGTTAGTTTGTGGTGTTAGAAGATGATAGGGATGGAGAGGTAGCGAGTTAAAAGCAATTTATATAGGATAAGATGGTAAAATTGGAGGGAAATGATTTAGCTTAGAAGAAAACGAGAGGTAAAGGTGAAGTGGTAAGAAGAAGAAAAAGTTTTTCTTTAGTCGTGAAGTGAAGCTGGAGTGAGCGTGAGTTGAGGGGAAACAGAGGGAAGAAGCAGACGTGGAAGAAGAAAGAAGTTGAGTTCACCGGAGACTCGAGGAACTAAGTGGGAGATCGTTGGCGACGCGTGGAACTCCGACAAACCTGAAGAAAAGGTATGTCAAGTTCAATTTAGCAACTCACACTAGGTGTGTGAGGGTTTGGGGTGTTCGCCGGAGGTTTGAACCTCGTCGGTGAAAAGTACAGTAGAAATTCGGAGGTGGAACGGTCGACCGGTGTGAGTGTCGGTCGACCGGAAGTAGTGTAAATATTAGATATTCTTCCCCAACCGGTCGAACGATGCCATTGGCGGTTGACCGATTGTGCCTATTGCGTGGGAAGAAGAAGACTTTGATAATTTCGGTCGAACGAGACCCTTTTGTCGTTCGACCGTTTGAATCTAAGATAAGTCAGTTCGGGCCTAGACCATTTCCGGTAGACCACCCTAGTCCCTTGTTCGACCGTTAACTTAAATAAAAACTTAATGTATGTTCGACCGATTCATGTGTTGGTTCGACTAATTATGTATTGTGGAACATAGGAAGACTTTGATAATTTTGGTTGGACGGGACCCCTTTGTCGTTCGACCGTCGATGTGAATATTATAATGATTTTAGACGACTGAATAGTCGCCGTTTGTTTGATGTTGTTCGACCGTTTGGATGATGTTGTTCGACCATTATTGGGATTTTGTTCGACCGATTATATGATGTTGTCCGACCATTTTGAATCATAGGTTGGTATAATGATGCATTGCATCATATGTCTTTCATTTAGATTAATTTTATATCAATAAATGCTACTAAGGTATGTGTTTAGTCTTATTTACAGAATACAGGGACCTGAATGCAAATTACCCATATCCCGAGCATAAATGCGTGCAAGAGAGTCATTCCTGTCATAAAGACCAAGTTCAAGATTATCGGGATTCAAATGGAAGTCCATCCAAGCATAAAAGCAATCAAAGACCTAATTACAAAAATGTCAATGACTTAAGCACAAAAGTAGCCAGGGACTTAATTGCAAAAAGCCAAGGACCCGACTGCAAGGACCAAAATATTTTTTTGGAGAAGTTCTAAAAAAATCAATTTGGATCTCAAAATATACAAAGAATAAATTCGGAGCTCAAAAGAAAGGAAAGAAATCATCTGGATGCGCAAAGGACATTTAAATCATACCATAAACACGCAGGAAAAATCCAGATAGAATCAGACACATTCTTGAGGCGAATCCGCCGCACATCACATGTAATGTGCGGCGGAAACGCCGCCCCCTTGTGGATCCGTGGCTTCGGATTTTTTCCAGTCGTGTCTCGCTACGTGTACTTTCCTATTTTATACCTATGTCCCTTGTATCGGCTATAAATAGCCCCGAAACGATGTTGTAGAGGATGTTCTTATTTTTATTCCATAATTTAGTAGTAAAGTTTTGTTGTTTTATCTTGTGTTTTTAGTTTCTTTTGTAATTTCTCTAGGACCCATTCTCCTTCCCTCCATCCATGAGTTTCTAACTCTCTCCAAAGGATGGGGGTGACGGATTTAGGATGATGAGAAGAAGAATGAGGTTATTATTCTAATTTTGTGCTAGGATATTTTGATTACTTGAGTTTGTGTTAAATCATTTATCATGTAATGCTTTATAACTAATATGATTTATTATAAGTTTCTGATTTCTCTAAACAAAACCCGACATCTAAACCTCCACCCGCTGGACTCTCACCCTTCTTTGCTTTATTCTTAATTTGTTTTTGTTGTTCTTGCCTTAGAAATCAAAAACCAAAAATCTCAAACCAAAGTTATGTTTTCTCTCTATTTCTTCCCTCAACTCGAAAATCACACAAATAACAATATCTCTCCCTCCTTGTGTTCGACCCGTACTTGCCACGTCTTCATTGACGTCGTGCACTTGCGGTATAAATTAAATTCTCATCAAGTTTTTGGCATCGTTGTCGGGGAGGCGACGCAGATTTTGTTTATTGTTGTGTTCTCGATTCTATTCTGTTTATCTTGTGCACGATCTAAGTATTTGGATTTGTGTTTCAGGAGACAACAGAGTGCGCGGTGAAATCTGAACGCAGCCGGAGCAAGCAGGGCGGCGAAATCGCCGCATATCAAGCACAAGCTGTGGCGGATCCGCCGCACAACAGAGGCTTCTGGGCTTCAAATTTTTCTGGGGTTAACGCCATCTCTGGGTGGACGCGTGGAGCTACTGAAATTTCGAGAGCGGGCGGTGAACCCGACTCAGCATTGCATAGGTAACCTTTGTTGTCTCTTTCCTCGTAATTTCTAGTTTCGGAAAATTTCCTTTTGTAGAACTGCACGTGTTATGCTTAAATTCCATAATTGGCAATAATTCAACTCTGACCTAAAAATTGGCAAAACTAGAAGAACTTAGTGCATGCATCATATAATGTTTTGTTTGCATTATTCTTGCTAAATTCTTGCAAATTAATTCTTGTTGAAGAGTGTTGGAGGCAACGTACGTATCGTGGTTTTTATCGATTGCATTTAAGCATATAATCTAATTTGCATACAACCTTGCAATTGCCCCCCACTAAAGACCATTGTTTGACTATCTTTGCTAGATTTAAGTTAAACTATCTTAAGGGCAACTACGTAGGAAAAGATACGGTGGGGATTTCATCATCTTTCCGTGGCCCACAAATCACAATCCTAAAGTGTCACCTAAGCTTTAAAATTAAAATCAATTAGACATTGGCCCCTAAGGACTCAGACTCAATTAAGGAGGAGATTGGTTTGACTTGCTATGACTTGAAGCTGATCGAATTTAATTTGGTGTCTAGAAAGTGTTTTTGTGTTGACGTAAGTCTTCCAAGCGAAGTGGTTGTCTAATTCGCACCGACTCTGTCAGAAGCGCCCCCACTAGCTATACACTGTCTGGCCATGTTGGTTTGATTAGTGAGGGAGGTGAATCAAGCAAATCAATTCGACTCAACCAGTTAGGAGTCGTCTAGATTTAAGCGATACTAGGTCTTGGATTGTTTGAACCGTGCTTGTTCAGGAAACTTCTGACCAACCTTAGAACCTATCTTTTAGAGTTAAGTTTCCTTTCTCATCTTTCTTCTTTCTATTGATTGTTTCCCTTTTTTAAAAAAAATTAATAATAATAATAATAATATATAAAAATAAAAAAACGAAAAAAAAATTGTAATTAATTCTTGAAATTGAATTTGGAATTTAAATTTCAAATTTGAATTCAAAAACTTAATTCAAACCGGTGCACTCATATTTGGGTTCGAGACTTGAGCAATCGACTCTGACGAGTTCATCTAGATTCCAGTCTAGAGCTTAGCCTCAATCCATCTGCTGCACCACCTCACCCGGATCCAATGGGTGAGAATGTTGTGAACCCGCCCATAACTCTGAGGGATCGATGCTACCCAACGATGACTGCTCAGCCATCGTGCATCGTTATGCCCACCATACAGGGTTGCGACTTCGAACTTAAGGCACAATACATGAGTATGTTGCCTAAGTTCAACTCTAGGGAAGACCCATATCTCTTCCTTAGAGAATTTGAGAAAATCTGCTCTCTTATGCAATACCAGCATATCTCTGGGGAGGCAGTGCGTCTGAAATTCGTGCCTCTAGCACTGAAGGACGACGCTAAGAAATGACTATATAGCCTAGCCGAAAAATCCATTAAATGTTGGGATGAGTTTGTTCAAGTATTCCTAAAAAAATATTTCCCCAACCATAAGACTATGAGGATTAGGAATGAAATTGTTGCATTCGTTCAATCGGAGAGCGAGCCGTTCTATTCCTATCTAGAAAGATTTAAAAGTGTGCTGACCCAATGTCGTCATCACGGAATTCCAAGATGGCAACTGTGCCAAATTATTTATGAGGGATTGACACCCACATCTAGGGTTATGGTATAATCCGGAAGCCAATGGAACTTCATGTCAAAAAATGAAAATGATGCCTGGACTTTTCTTGAGGATTTAGCTGAAAACAATATGCAATGGGACAGTGCTAGAGCACCGCTTAACCCGAGTATTGGATCTAGAATAGCAAGTCAACCCAAACCAAGTGTCTTAACTGTAGATGTCAATGTTGCGGCTGAAGTAAAACTAGCTACCCTTATGCGCAGAATGGAAAGTCTAGAGTTACAAACCCGACCCCGAGTGAATCAAGCCTCGTCTATCCCTTGCTCTAGATGTGGTCAGACTGGTCATTTAATGGAGGATTGTGCGGACTGGGAACAAGTTAATGCCACGTGTAACCATGCTAGAAATGACCCATACGCATCAACCTATAACTCGGGTTGGCATAATAATTCCAATTTCTCATCAAGCCAACAAGGTCAACCTCCTAGACAACAACCAAACCCGGATAACCAAAATAATACATCATCTGGGTTTAGTAACAATGGAGATTATGACGTTAGGTTGACAAGCTTGGAAAATTTGATGATGACTTTTATACAAACAACCAACCAGTCCTTCCAAAGGTTAGAGACACAAGTCAGCCAACTTGCACAAATTGTAGGTGCAAGAGAAAAGGGTCAGTTTCCAAGTCAACCTGAGGTGAATCCTAGATCTAATAATCAATGTCAGCCCTATCAACCACCTCTAGGAAGTAACAACTCGAGACCAGTTCAAATGGTTAATAAGGAAGGACTGTTCCAACAAATAAATGCAGTAGTATCATTACGGTCCGGAAGACAAGTTGATAACAATGTGGTAAATCCTAGAACGTCTAATCAATCTAGCCATCAAGCAACCACATATGACCTAACCATTGAACCTGACGTCCAATCTGAAACGCCCAACCCACCTACTCAACCTGAACCCATAGCTCAACCTGAGCGAGTCTATGTTCCTAAAGCTCCATTCCCCAATAGACTTAAGAAGAACTCAAGTGCACAAATGGAGAAAATCCTGGAAGTATTTAAGCAAGTTAAGGTGAATATTCCACTCCTGGATATGATTCAACAAATACCTGCTTATGCTAAATTCTTAAAAGACCTGTGCACTAAAAAAAGAAAAACAAACGTACCAAAGAAGACTTTCTTAACTGCAAACATAAGCTCTATTCTGTCCAACTCATCTCCTATAAAATATAAGGACCCTGGGTGTCCCACAATTTCATGTGCAATAGGAGATACTTTTATCAACAAAGCCCTTCTAGACCTTGGTGCTAGTGTTAACCTACTCCCGTTCTCTGTCTACGAGCAACTCAACCTTGGTCCACTGAAACCCTCTAAGACAACTCTTCAATTTGCTGACTGCTCTATTAAGAAACCAAGAGGTGTAGTCAAGGACATTTTGATCAAGGTGGGTGACTTCATTTACCCAGTGGATTTTGTCGTACTAGATACTACACCTGTTGTAAATCCTAATAGACAAATCCCTGTAATATTAGGGAGACCCTTTTTAGCCACTTCTGAAGCATTGATAAACTGTCGAAATGGGCTCATGCAATTATCTTTTGGGAACTTAAAATCTGAATTTAATATCTTTCATGTTGATAGTGAGCCAGAAATAATATGCAATCAAAGTGATGTTGTGATGAGAGCACGTATCTATAAGATTTTTCTGAATCAAATAAATTATCACAAAATCAAAAAGAAAGTGCGAAAAAGGGGAGTAATTCTTCGACACACCCACCATCACTCGAGCAAATAAGAGAACCAATACATATGAGGGGTGTGGAATCTGTGACTCAGGACTCTCATTGCAACATGGGGAACAATTCAACTGGATACATGCACCAACATGGTGTTATTCAATCCAGTTCTGACTATGGTTGACTCTGAGCAAATTTAATCCCTCCACCACAGTTGACGCAAGTAATAAGTGCATTTGCTTTATCTTTGCATACATTGAGGACAATGCATGATTTAGGTGTGGGGGGATGTTTATGTATCTATCTATCTATCTATATATATTCTTAGAAAAAAAATTCAATGTTCCATGACATAGCTTAAGATTGAACTGCCAAAACCCGTGTACAAAATGCATTGAGTTTTTGTTCCTTATTATATAATTCTGCTTGTAGAAATTATGACATAAATCTAAGTTCCAAAGAAATAACCCATTACCCTTTAAGACATGTATGCAGTTAAATTGGATGAATCAAATCTTTGAAGTGGTTGATAAAAAGTAGAGGTTGAGGAAAATATACCGGGAAGTGTGGACTTCTAATAGCAATTAAGCCTTGAGGAAAATAAAAGTAAAAAATAAATAAAGGAATCAAGTAAGGAAAGCACATTTTGCAAAATGATTACAAAAGCCCAAGCCTTTGAGTCACTGGTCCGTAGAGGTATCTTAAAACCCGGTAACTTGAGTCTACCAGCTCGGGATTATCGACCAAACTCGCTACACGAATGCAAAAAGGGTAAACGTGTCAGAAAAAGTAAATGTGTTGAATCACGGAAAGAAAAATATACTTAAGATACTCAAGGCCCAAAGTTAAAAGAATGATCCATGCCATGGTTGATCCGAATGATATTTCACCACCAGAGGAGGCGTGCAAAATAATTTAAGTAATAACATGTGTAGAAGGGTTAGTGGTGTGAATGTTGGAGGAACAAAGACCAAGTCAGACTTTTTATAAGTTAGATTTGTATAATGAGCATGCAAGAATTCTAAGTGAGATGTATAAGGTTGAGGTGGAGATATTGAGAGTTATTAATGAAATGTTGAATTAAGACTTTGTGGGTGTGTCAACTGAAAACCCTCACGAGACAAAACTCGTCCTCTAAGGAAGCTTGGGGGTTTAAAGACTTGTTGCACAGGCTAAGTGCAATCGTGATTCCTACGAAAGTGAGTTAGGATTTCCCTGTTTTCATTTTCCTTATATTCTGTTTTGCTAGGGACTAGGAAAATCTAGGTGTGGGGGTATTTGATGCATCGCATACATTGCATCATATGTTGTTCGACCGTTTGGATGATGTTGTTCGACCATTATTGGGATTTTGTTCGACCGATTATATGATGTTGTCCGACCATTTTGAATCATAGTTTGGTATAATGATGCATTGCATCATATGTCTTGCATTTAGATTAATTTTATATCAATAAATGCTACTAAGGTATGTGTTTAGTCTTATTTACAGAATACAGGGGCCTGAATGCAAATTACCCATATCCCGAGCATAAATGCGTGCAAGAGACTCATTCGTGTCATAAAGACCAAGTTCAAGATTATCGGGATTCAAATGGAAGTCTATCCAAGCATAAAAGCAATCAAAGACCTAATTACAAAAAGGTCAAGGACTTAAGCACAAAAGTAGCCAGGGACTTAATTGCAAAAAGCCAAGGACCTGACTGCAAGGACCAAAATATTTTTTTGGAGAACTAAAAAAATCAATTTGAATCTCCAAATATACAAAGAATTAATTCGGAGCTCAAAAGAAAGGAAAGAAATCATCTGGATGCGCAAAGGACATTTAAATCATACCATAAACACGCAGGAAAAATCCGGATCGAATCAGACACATTCTTGAGGCGAATCCGCCGCACATCACATGTAATGTGCGGCGGAAACGCCGCCCCCTTGTGGATCCGTGGCTTCGGATTTTTTCCAGTCGTGTCTCGCTACGTGTACTTTACTATTTTATACCTATGTCCCTTGTATCGGCTATAAATAGCCCGAAACGATGTTGTAGAGGATGTTCTTATTTTTATTCCATAATTTAGTAGTAAAGTTTTGTTGTTTTATCTTGTGTTTTTAGTTTCTTTTGTAATTTCTCTAGGACCCCTTCTCATTCCCTCCATCCATGAGTTTCTAACTCTCTCCAAAGGATGGGGGTGACAGATTTAGGATGATGAGAAGAAGAATGAGGTTATTATTCTAATTTCGTGCTAGGATATTTTGATTACTTGAGTTTGTGTTAAATCATTTATCATGTAATGCTTTAGAACTAATATGATTTATTATAAGTTTCTGATTTCTCTAAACAAAACCCGACATCTAAACCTCCACCCGCTGGACTCTCACCCTTCTTTGCTTTATTCTTAATTTGTTTTTGTTGTTCTTGCCTTAGAAATCTAAAAACCAAAAATCTCAAACCAAAATTATGTTTTTTCTCTATTTCTTCCCTTAACTCGAAAGTCACACAAATAACAATATATCTCCCTCCTTGTGTTCGACCCGTACTTGCCACGTCTTCATTGACGCCGTGCACTTGCGGTATAAATTAAATTCTCATCATATAACTATAAACCGGTCAACCACTTGACCATTTTTGGTCTATCGGTGATGTTCAAATTTAGTTATCTTGGTTGTAAGTAAAAGTTCATGTTATTTTTCATACACTATGATTTGAGGTTGTTGTGCAACTCTGTGGGGGCGTGAAGACTGCATAGCCTTCACGACAGCGGAGTAGACAGACTCCATGAGGTAACGTTTTGCCCAACCTTTATGGCGGCGGAGTTGACCATTAGACTGTTATTCAGTGGATGTTATGTCAGCTTGTGTGAGCATTTGTATGTCAACTTGTGTGAGCAACCCGACTTCGAGAGGTGGGAGTATGTGGTCGATGATGTATTTTGGCAAGGGTGTTACAACTTGTGTGACCATACCTTTGTGTTACAGTATGTGGATGTGATGGGAGACCCGGTGGGGCCCGACATTATTATTGATGTGGTTGTTCTTGTTACCTTGTCCAGGAAAGCTTTATGTTGCCTTATTATATGCCATGTATAGTAGTATGATAGGTTTCATGTACGGTACTTCATATGCATTTAGGTGGACTTGGTATACAGGGTTTCCTTATGGAAACTCAGACGTCATTTCATGTTGTTTTTCACGCCCAGAGCGGATGTGAGAGGGTGGGGACGGAGGACGAGCATACCATTACCGGATCATCTAGTCTTATTTTGAGATTGTTATGATTACATGTGTATAGTCCCTTCACTACTGGAAAAAGGGTTTTCACATCGGTTTTTTGGCCATATCACGTTGGTTTTACTGATCCAATATATCGACGTCATAAAACATAGACGTAAAATGTAGGGAGATACCATGTCGGTTAAAAAACGAACATAATATATGGTCATATCACGTCAGTTTCCGAATAACCAACACGTGATATATAATATATACAAGGAATATCACGTCGGTTCTTCAGAAAATCGACGTGATATACCATGCATATCACGTCAGTTAGTAGAAAACCGACGTGATATGCATGGTCTATCACGTTGGTTTTCTGAAGAACCGACGTGATATTCCTTGTATATATGGGTATATATTATATATTAACAGGGATATATCGCCTCGGTTCTTGGGAAACCGATGTGATAGAGCATGCATATCACGTCGGTTCTTCAGAAAACGGACATGATATGCAGGTATATAACGTCAGTTTCCCAAGAATCGACGTGATATATCCTTGTTAAAAAAATTAAATATATTTATTACGTAATCTACTGATATTTCCCTGCACTAAACACATTCATAATATGCAATCCACATTCACAATCACATTTACATTCTAATTCACAAACACATACTTAAAGCAATCCACTTTAACATTGAAACTAACATATTAACATTCAAGTCGATCAGATATACTAAGTGACATTGAAGTCGATCATTTAAATTAACATATTAGCTTTCAAGTCGATCACATATAGTAAGTGAGATTCAAGTCGATCATTTATTCACAATCACACAATCACAATCCATTTTAACATTTAAACTAACATATTCAATGCATGTCTCCATTTTCCATTCGAGGAAACTAACAAGTTAACATTCAATGTATCAAGGAAACTAACAAGGTAACATTCAATGTATCCATGGAACTAAGAAGTTAACATACATCGATACACTGATTTCTATAGGAGGTTCTTCGAATTCCTGTTTTCCGTTAAAACCCCTCTTCATTTTACGGTACGGATGACTCATAGGAAGAAATTTACGATGACCAAGATACATCGTCTTATTGCCATGCACAAGCTGCAAATGACATATGTTTTCTTCACAAATAGGACACGCTTTGTGCCATTTCACATAATAGCCAGACAGATTTCCATATGAAAGAAGTCATTAATTGTGCAAAATATGTAGGATTTCTAGTTTAATTGCACATATATATTTTCGAAATTTTTATGCACAATAAGGATCAATTACAATTTTCTATGATTTGTTTCATGCATGCATCAGTTTGTTTCAATAACTAGTTTCAAAACTTTATTAAAACAAACATGGGCTCCGAATTTCATACCTAGAAGTTCTCTAAAACTTCTTGATGATCCGAAGACGTTGAGGATGCTTGTCACTGCGCCGGATGCCCCCGAGTATTCACCAAACTCTAAACAAGATCGGAGAGAGAAGAGCTAGCCTCTCAATCTCCAATAGGGTTTAGAATCTAACTACTGACCCCTCTTTAGTTCCCTTGAAAAGAAGATCTCTGAAAACTAAAACTAAACTCAAGAATTAAGGAAATTTGTGGAGAATTGTGGAGAGAGATTTTTGCACAAGAAGATAATGAATTAAATTAATAAGGTAATGAGATAAACTTGTATTTATAAGTTCTCTCCAAATTACCTATTCATGTGCAACCTCTTGCCCATGATTTCATGCAAACTTCCATCTAACCATCCATTATTTGCTAACAAATAATCTCAGCCACGAATTAAATCAATTATGGACCAATTCCATGCATGATCTAATTAATTCTTAAATTAATTCTGCAGAAAACCGTCTGGACCGGTCGACCGTTTGGAGGTTCGGTCGACCGTTTAGACCAAGTTTCGGTCGACCATTAATAACTCGGTCGACCGTTCGTAACAGAAAAATATTTCATCGCAATGTTCAGTCGACCGATCGATATACTCGGTCGACCGAAAACGAACAGACGAAATTCCCTGTTACGATCGACACACATCCGGTCGACCGTGCAACATTCGGTCATCCGTGCAACATTTGGTCGACCGTTTACCGCTTAGCGGTCGACCATTTTTGCACAGTACTGCAGACTGGTCAAATTTCGGTTTAACCCCTACAAAATTTGATATTTCGGGATTAGTAGTATGTTCACAACTTATGTAACATATTATCCTATGTAATGATAAATCATTACACCCCATAATATTTACATCACATATGAATTTAATTTAAATTCTAATTATGTTATTAATCACAACATAATTTTGATTTTGCTTGTTCACCACATGTGTCATATTTTCTACATGAAACCCGACACACCTTATGAACTCAAAATCCCCATTTCTTGTTTCCCAGTTTTGTGGTGTGACCTATGACAGGATCTAAACTAGGTTGGCAGTGATAAGAGCTTAATATCACAAGCTATAAGCGGTATCTAGCTACACATTATAGCTCCCAATTAGTTAGATGCCTTAATTCCACTCGAACCAAAACCCGATTCATTTAGTGATGGAGTGCACCACTTGTGTCCGTCCCTTGCCTCATGATATTAAGAATACACACAAAGTAGTATTGTGTCATCTTTGTATTAGTATTCATTTCTTGATCTCTTTAAGGTAGTTATAAATGTGTGACTTAACTCAAATCACATTGTGCACATCAAACGACCTAACTTATTGTTCACGCTCTCCTGCAATTGAATCTCTTGTTGGAAGGGCTTTCTTAGTGGGAGTAGCAGCAGTAGTGCTAGGCCCACTAATATCATCACTCAATCAAGAGGGGCAATGATAATCTTTTGAATAAATATCTTCTCCAACAAAAGTCATACTTAACCAACCAATGCCTTCACACTACACTTATCGATAACTCAAGACACTAGTCTAATCAAGCATTTCTTAAGTGATCGGATATAAGTCTCATATAAAAGGACCAAGGACACAGTAAAACATTAATGACACAGAAAACACAATTCTATAATGTTTTACTTATTAGGTCTATTCAGTATACAAAAGTAGTATTTTCCTCTTTTGTGTACCCGTGTTGTCACTCACTTGTAGAGCTACAATGATCTATGACCAACACAACAATCTTAACTCGATAATTAATGTCCCATGTTAATTACCATGATTGCAAATATCTTTTGTTTTATGTAAACTATTATCTTTTAGAGCTCTACGGTTAAGGACTAAGAGTCTCTTCCTTAACACTTCTAAAAGACGAATAACATAAACAAGGAACAAAATGATTTCTCATTCAATTCATAATAATTGACATTTAAAAGTAAAACTTTTAGAACACATTCCCTTCAAAATACACTACTGCAGAAAAAGGAATATATGTCGGATGTACGGGGGTATATACGTCGGATATAAACATTTCCAGATCCAACGTCTATGTGTACATCGTCTATACATAGACGTCGGTCGCACCAAATCCGACATCTATTCCTAAAGACAGGACCGACATCTATTTTTTAGGTATAGACGTTGGTTAAATAACAGCCGACGTCTATTCTTTAGGAATAGACATCGGTTGATACATACATCCGACGTCTATACCTTTTTTCAGAGAAATAGACGTCGGTTAATACAAACATTCGACATCTATTCCTAAACATGGATAAAAAATAAATAAATAGAAAACACACTTTCATCCACATGTACATACATCTTGCACCAAATGCGTTCACAAATACATACACTTTCATCCACATGTACATACAAGCATACATGCATAAACAGAAACATAGAAGCATACATGCACAAACACATACATACAAGCATACACAATCATTCAACACACTTGAAATTAATTCATACATAAACACTTGGCATTCATTCTAAAATTGAGGCGATTATATTAAGGCATAAATTGTATGTTTTGTAATACAAGTGAACTTGTTAACTAAATTACAAAAAAATGCTAGTGCCAGGAGAACCTCTTAGTTCATCAACATGTTTCTGATAAATAGCGAGCCCATCGGTCGCAAGTATCATCGAGCTCCTGTTGCAAGAAGGGATCACTACTTTTTGGGAAGACCTATCAAAATAAAAGTAAAAATTTAATATCTAAATATTGAAACTAGAACTATACAAGTGAATAACAATCTATATTACCTCGGATAGGCATACGTCTTGAGTTGCCAATTCAAGGATTTCCTCCATGTATCTCATCACGTAATAACCACATTCCGTATTTCCAACTTGCTTCCGGTACTACAAACATAGAAATTCGCTAAATATATGTTCCTAACTTAATTAACAAAAATGGGAGAAAGAACATACTCTCATTCCATGTCATATTATTCCCGCCTTTGTGGTTGTTTTCCTGCCACCTAACGCTCTGTAAATCTTAATTGCCCTGAGTAGCACAAGTTATTGAAAACCTTCATTCAATAATACTAATAAAAATCCACGAATTACAAATACGATGACTAAAACGAACTTACAGATTTAGAAGTTTCTTTATGGAGTCCCTTGGTTTATTCGACCCCAATGGATCAAACCAATATGCCGAATTAGTCGTGGGGCATACAACGACAAGCATCCAATGAGCCATGTTATATATATAATTAGAAGCTTATTACAAAAAAAATTCCACTTTGAATTACAAAGTTTACCTCTCATGATATGGGAGCAGATAATATATTTTGTCTTCTTCTTTCATGAGAGTCCCAAGCTGACCCAATTTATCGTCATTCCCGTATATATATGTAGATAGACTGATAAATCCAAATACTTGATCGTCGGGAAAGACTGACCTTCTGGTGACATAAAGATGTCTACAAGAGTAAAAATTACACTTTATTACTGTTACGATAAAATTATTCAATACATTTCATTTTATACCAAAGAAAACACTTCACTTGCACGTCGATAATCAAGATACACAATGAATCCATCGCCAAGAACTTCATGATATCCTCTTTGATGACGTACAAAGCCGAAGACAACCCTTTATCCCCCTCCTCCAAATCCCAGCTACTTAAGGATTGTGATTCCCTACCTACCATACATTGATACAACATTTTGCACCCACTTGGAAGTAAATTAATGTTGATCAGAGATTGGTTGTTTGACCCTTTGCTCTGGGGCTTGACACCTTACAAATATATATACAATCGTTAAAAATACAATTGTTAACAATTTTGAAATTTAAAGTCTTTCAAAATTAAAGTATACCATATGTGTGTCGTTTAGCTCTACTAAATAACTAGGCCACCTCACGAACCCACTGATAGCATCGCCGAGGGTAACAATCTCTTCTTCAGGAAATGACACCAAAGCATCAGCATCTAAGCAACTCCCCACTGCAACCTTCACTTCTCCCTCTCCTACCACTGTGAAGTGGTGTCTGGAGATGTTATAAACTTTCTTGTGTCCCACCAACCTTCGATCAGGGTCTTCGACAAATAAAGCACATCTAGATCCATCCTCGAACTTTCCAAACGAGGGACCACCGACGAGGGCCAATTCTTGAGAATGAGCCACAAAATCATATTGTCGATCGGGGTTGAACACTTGCTGCACTGGAGGAGTGGTCTCCGGGGAAGAACAAGTCCTACGACGGGTAAGAGAAGTAGGCAAATCACGATCCAATCTTTCTAAATCTGCGATATCTTGCTGACATTTGGTATGACCTGTCGACAAAGTAGACCGTTGAGTCTTTCCATAATATTGTCGTAGTCCAATTGTACTCCCTACCCCCGTACACGACCGGGGTGTTCGTCGTTTCCCAAGGCCTCGCGTAGAATATTATTCCGACCATCGGAAGCAAATTCGTCTTGAGATTCTCTCAACTTCAGAGAGTCCTAAAGTTACCAACAATTGAAAACAATATTTACCAATAATTGAAAAATATAAAATTACTGAATATGAATTAATAACATATACAAGTGATACAACTTACTATCTTCGAGCCGATCGCTTGCGACTCGTCTGTGACGTACTCCCCTCTGGAGTTTACTCTCGCTCTCTTCCAAGAATCACAACAAGCTACAGGAGAAGGAGGAGATAGGTTACTTGCTTGCTCCTCAATCATACCGGAGTCAATTGCTTCTTGTTTCTTCAGAGCAATTTTTTTAGCCATCATTTGTGCTCCTAGCTTTTGGAATCCCCTCGAGACATACAATGCGTATACTTGTTAGAAGACCTAATCTTTTGATTTTTTCTTGGATGACCTAAAACCAAGTTTATTTGATTGTCATTTAAAACAATAACTTAATAAGTTCATATTCTAAATTAAACTCAGTTACCTCAAACTCCGGGCTATCTCTGGATTTTCTCAATTGCTCCCATTGATTCAGAGTGATGAAAGTTATAAACATCGCATAGATTTCTATCATGGTAGTCCCCGAATGTTTACTTGTTTGTTAAATTTGTTTTGAAATCCCTCCAACGAATCGACATGTATGTCATCCACTTTTTCTTCAACTTGTCAGTGGATTGGAACTCAAAATATGCCAACAAGACGTTAACTTTATATATCTCAAAAGTTCGACTAAAACTATAGAAATCTATAATGGAATCATTAGTTGCACGTTATCCCATATTGTGTCCTTCAACTTCTCATCTACATCGGCCCAACTCGACAAACAAATGTCAACTTTGGCCCTCGCTAAGCTACCAAGATAACTTTTCCAATTATCAGACAACATGCCTATCGGCTCAAGACGGTCATCAGACTGGATTGGAACTCTACCGTCTCTATTTCTTCTCCTCACGAATTCTTTCATGAGACAAGGAGCTCGGGAACTGTATGTCTTCGAGCATTTAGACTCTGATGGAGTGGGATTCTTTTTCGGAGCCATGATACTATTAAAGGTAAACTCAAGGCATTAAAAAATAAAAAGTTAAGACATTAAATGGTTATTACAATGTATTACATGAAAATTTGCACCTTTAATGTTTTTCCTTATTGTATTTTCAATCCATATACCTTCACCGTGGTCATCTCTAAACATAAAAGTCTCAACATTTATTTCCTCATCTACTGAGTTCAACTCATGTGCTTGCTTAGAGAAAGGTGGTGTCTCTTCATACTCGATCAGACTATCATCTGATACAATTTGTTTCTTCCCTTCCAGAATTACTGCCCGTTTCTTATCACATGGATCAACCATATAGAAGACTTGTTTCGATTGGGAAATGAGAATAAAAGGTTCTACTTTATATCTTTTTTTGAATAATCAATTAAAGTGAACTCATAGTCATGCACTCGAACTCCATTTTTATTATCAGCTCACTTGCATCTAAATACAGGTACTTTGAATTTAACAAAGTCTAGCTCCCATATGTCTTCAATTATACCGTAATAGGACATGTCAACGTATACATGATTCTTGTCTTTAGAACTAGACACATGCAAAGACACTGCTATTAAGGTGACGCTACTGTTCTGAACATCACTTTTGGAATCTTCACAGACTGTGTAGAAAGAATATCCATTGGTATCATAACCACTGTAACTTATAACAACAGAATGCAGACTTGTAAGCCACATTTTTGAACCAAGAGATGAATTTTTTATTGTGACTATTTATTACTTGTTGATCACTTCACAAAGGATTTCTTTCCTTTAGAAACTTCATGTGTTCATTTAGGTAAGGTTGAACTTCATTAGAATTGCACAACACATAAAAATATGTTGTCATTAAGTTCTCGCCATTTGGATTTAACATTTTCATCCCACGTATCCTTTTACCATCGGCACGTTCATCATGACGATTCTTCGGAAGTCCAACAGTTTTGGTGTTTGCTAGGTATCCAGTGCAAAACTCGATAATCTCCTCAGCTATGTATCCTTCAACAATTACTAGTATCTGGTCTTTGACGATTTTTACAATAATCTTTCAACACTTTCATATAACGCTCGAAAGGATACATCCACCTTAAAAAACTGGTCCACACAATTTAACTTCTCTAACCAAATGAATAACTAGATGAATCATAATGTCGAAAAACGCAGGGGGGAAAACATCTCCAACTGACATAATATCACCACAATTTCATTCTGCAACTTATCTAATTGCACGGGATCGACCACTTTACTGTAAATCTTATTGAAAAATGAACACAACTTTATTATTGCATGTCTAACATCTTTTGGTAATATGGATCTCAGTACTACATGTAACAACTGCTGCATTAAAGTGTGAGAATCGTGAGACTTCATCCCCACAAGTTTCAAATCCTTCATAACAACAAGACTACTGATATTTGAAGAATAACCTTGTGGAACCCTTACATCGTGCAAATACTGACAGAGAATTCTTTTCTCCTTTCTAGACAATGTATAACTAGCTGGAGGTAAGTAATTCCGATCTCCTTTCTTCTCTGGTGCCAACATTGCTCGTATACCAAAGTCAACAAGATCAAGTTTTGCATTATATCAATCTTTTGTTTTACCAGGTATGTTCAACAAAGTGCCAACAAGACTATCACAAACGGTTTTCTCTACGTGCATCACATCAATACAATGTCTAACTTCTAAAGTTTTCCAGTAAGGGAGATCAAAAAATATTGATATTTTTTCCAACTACTTTTGTCATTTCCTCGTTTGTACGTTTTTCAAATTCACATTCAACGTTCATTACACGTTCGTACACCTTTTCGACGTAGATTTCAACTGGCGGATTCTGAAACTTCTATTTTTCGTTAAATGTCTTCTTCAACCTACGATAAGGGTGGAAGTTCGGCAAAAATCTCTGATGACCAAGATAGACTGTCTTTGAACACATTAACTAGTTGCAAAGAGCATGTATTCTCTTCGCAAATTGGACAAACTCTATGACCTTTGACTAAATATCCACACAGATTACCATAAGCTGGAAAGTCATTAATCGTGCAAAATATCATTGTCCGCTTTACGAACGACTCCTGACGATAAAAATAAAAACTGGCTCTCCGTCATCCCACAATCTCTTTAGGTCATCAATTAAAGGTCTCAAATACACAACGATGTCGTTTCTAGTTGTTTCGGACCAGAAATCATTAAGGACAACAAAATATATTTGCGTTTCATGCATAACAATGGGGGCAAATTGTAAATTACAAGCAAAACATGCCAAGAACTATGAATGCTACTCAAACTACCAAAAAGATTCATTCCGTCCGTATAGAGCCCAAGTCGTACATTCCTGGATTCTTCACCAAACACAGGAAAGTCGAAATCTACTTTTTTTCCACTGAGGCGAATTTGCAGGATGACGTAGTAACTGATCATTTGGTTTCTCACGATCAGCATGCCATGTTCTTGGAATCCTCCTTCCCGCAAACAAACGTTTAAGCCTTGGTATTATCGGAAGATACCACAAAATTGTTGGTTTTTTTGGCCTTAATCTATGTTTTGATGATTTAATAAATCTAATCTTAATTATAATCATGTAGAGTAGCACACATATTGCATTTCATATATATTTCTTTGTGCTAACCTCTACAGGTGATCAAGACTCAAGGAAGAAAGAAAAATCAAGTCAAGACATGTAATCAAGCTCTTTTGAAGACATGTATTTTGTATTTTTTTTGAGTCTTAGGAACTTTGTGTCACACACGAAACACACACTAGGTTCCTTATAGAAGTCACACACGAAATTTCACATAATTTGGACTTTAATAGATCACCCAAACTTAGACTGGAAAACACCAAACAATTAACCTGAATTGTCTGCCCACATTCGGTCGAACGAAACAGACCGTTCGGTCGACTGGATGGTCAATTATCCTGTTTGTATTTCACTGCCCAAAGTCGGTCGACTGGATGTCAACTATTTTCTGACCGTTTGTTTTGTCATATTATACCCAACGGTCGTATTCGTATTAAATCAAAAATACCCCAAATACATTTCTTGTATCGGTCAACCGAGGACCTTGTTCGGTCGACCGAATATCTGTCTTTTGACAAACCCGAACTTCCTGTTGGAATTCGGTCGACCGTGTACCTTGTTTCGGTCGACCGAATATAACCTTGTTTGTCAACCCCTTAGAGCATGTTGCGAATCGGTCGACCGAACCCTTTGCGGTGTTTAACCGATCACTTAAGTGTACCTAAGTCTTAGCGTTGGGCGGTCGACCGTTCCATAATCGGTCGACCAAACTGAGTTCAAAACTGCCTAAAGGTCGACCGTTCAGCCCGATCCGGTCGACCGAACTCATCCAGAATTGGGTCCTGCAAGTTTCTATTTTGTGTATCTTACACCAACTTATACCCAATCAACCCCAACGGCTTTATTCTCTCTATTGCTTATAAATAGAGTTGTAAAACACATTTCTACACAACTCTCCCACACATATTTGCCTCATACATTAGAGAGAAGATCCAAACACTCCAAGCCTCAAACCTTCCACACTTTAGTCATAAATCCAATCTCACTGAAGTGTGCTCAAGTTTAGAGAGTGTTGTTCCACTCAAGATTTGGTTTGTAAAAGCAAGGACTTCGGTGAAAGCCTGAAGTGTTCCTCTCGGATTGTGAGAGAAGAAAGTCAAGCTCACAAGGGTGTTCGTGGAGCTTGTTTTGTAAAAGACGTTCTCTCCCGGCCCGGAACGGGGAGCGGATAGTGAAGACGCGAGCGGAGCTTGCAAGAGAGGACGTAGGCGGTGGCCGAACCTCTGTAAAAACCCCCGAGTCCATTGTGGTTTGCTTTACTTACTTGTTTGTTTAAATTCTGTTGTGCATATCTTTGATCGTTAAACAAGTAGGTAATTAGGGATAAAAGTGATTAGTATTGTACACCCTCACGATCCAACAAAAATCTTAGCAGGAGGTCCTTTGATTTTCATCTCATTAGACTCTTCATTGTGGTTCGGTCTACTACGTTTCATTTTGTATCGTGAAATGATGCATTGCATACATTGCATCATATGTCTTTCATTTAGATTACTTTTATATCAATAAATGCTACTAAGGTATGTGTTTAGTCTTATTTACAGAATACAGGGACCTGAATGCAAATTACCCACATTCCGAGCATAAACGCGTGCAAAAGACTCATTTCTATCATAAAGACCAAGTTCAAGCTTATCGGGTTTCAAATAGAAATGTATCCAAGCATAAAAGCATTCAAGACCTAATCACAAAATGAACAAGGACTTGAGCACAAAAGTAGCCGGGGATTCAATTGCAAAAAGACAAGGACCTAATTGCAAATCACGAGTAGCTTTTATCATCTTGGAGAAAATCTAAAGAAAAATCAATGTGGATCTTCAAATATATAAAAGAATTAATCCGGAGCTCAAAAGAATGGAAAGAATCAATCCAGACGCGTAAAGGAGGATCAAATCATACCATAAACATTCAACCAAAATCTGGACCAAATCAGAGCATGATGTGCGGCGATTCCGCCACATATCACACATACCATGCGGCAATTCTGCCGCCCCCTAGTCGATCCGTGTGCTCCAATTTTGTCCAGTCGTGTCTGGACACGTGTACTCTCCAATTCTATACTTAGGTCTTTTGTAACAACTATAAATAGACCCGAGAACGATGTTAGAAAGGTCCTTAGTCTTTGGTTGTAGTTTTTATTCTTAATCTTAGTTTTGTATTCTTCTTTTCATTAATAAAATTCTGTCTTTTATTTCTTACTTTTAGTTTTCTCTTGTAATGTCTCAAGGACCCCTTCTTCCTCCCTCTATGAGTTTCTAACTCCTTCCAAAGGGTGGAGGTGACGGATTTAGGGTGAAGAGAAGATGAATGAATGAAAGTTATTATTTTAATTTCGTGTTAGTATATTTTGATTACTTGAGTTTATGTTAAATCATTTATCATGTAATGCTTTATAACTAATATGATTTATTGTAAGTTTCTAAATTCTCTAATCTAAACCTTAAATCTAAACCTCCACCCAACGGAATTCACCATCTTTGTTCTTGCTTTAGTTTATTTGTTCATGTTTCATGCTTTAGGAAATTAAAAATCAAAAAAATCTCAAAACCCAATTTATTTCTTCTCTCCTTCTTCCCCTTAATCGAAAATCACACAAATAACAAATCTCTCCCTCCTTGTGTTCGACCCGTACTTGCCACGTCTTCATTGACGCCGTGCACTTGCGGTATAAATTTAATTCTCATCATGAAACATTACACCTGGGACATGAATGTAAGTTTTCAAACTCACCCCTATACAATATACAATCGTTCAGGCATGCATGTATCTTCCTATATTCCATTCCCATAGGACACAACACTTTCTTAGCATCATAAGTTCTATCTGGCAATTCATTATCATCTGGAAGCATATCTTTCAATAACTTCAACATTGATGTGAAACTGACATCGGTCCAACTATTTCCTGCTTTTAAATTGTACAACTTCAACACCGCTGACAATCTAGTAAATTTGGTACAACTCTTATACAATGACTTCTCATTGCCACTCAACAAACTACCAAGTAAATCGGGATTGGACGAAAGCTTTTCAGCCATATCCTGAACCATTTCCTCTAAGTGATCTTCCACACTAACGTTGTCTCCGTCATTCTTGGAACAACTAAATGATTCATTTTCGCCATGCCATATCTGTTGGATCGTGTGGGTTATGGGTCCACAATACTAATCACGATCTTACGCTAATTATCGACTCGTTTAACAAACAAAGATATGTGCAGCGGAAATTAAACTAAACAAGTAAGTAGGGAAGGAATAAGCAAATTACAATGGAACACGAGGGATTTTACAGAGGTTCGGCCACCACCTACGTCCTCTCTTGCAAGCTCCGCTCGACACTTTGAGCTCCGCTCGCGTCTTTACTATCCACTCCCCGTTCCAGGACGGGAGAGAACGCCTTTTACAAAACAAGCTCTGCAAACACCCTCGCGAGCTTGACTTTCTTCTCTCACAATCTGAGAGGAATGCTTCGGGCTTTCACCGAAACCTTTACTTCACTTTGACAACAACAAACTTGAGTGGAACACACTCTCTAAACTTGAGCACACTTGAATGAGATTGGATTTGTGATTAAAGTGTGGAAGGTTTGAGGCTTTGAGTGTGTTGGGTTTCTCTCTAATGTATTGGACAAGTCACTAGTGCAGAAAAGTCCATATACGTCGGATATACAGGGGTATAGACGTCGGATTTAGACGGTCCAAGTACCCGACGTCTATTTTCCCGTCGTCTATTCCTTATTGTATAGACGTCGGCTATATACGACCGACGTCTATACAGTGTATAAACGTCGGCTATATACGACCGACGTCTATTATATGTTAATTAACAAAAAAATACATTGGAACGTATATCGGGCATTCTGCACTCACATTAATCAAGCCCAAGCTGCCCAAGTGCCCCAAGTGCCAATCTTTTGACAAATAACCACGAATATCAAGCTCATCATAACCAGGTGCTCCAAGTCGTTCGCGTTCAGCAGTAAAGGAGTGGTGGAGTACATCAACCACACTAACAAAAATAAATTCTCCGATGTGGGACTAAAGTATTACACCCAATAGACGTCGGATATTTATATTTACCGACGTCTATTCATACAGCACGACCTATAGACGTCGGTCATGCTATACATCCGACGTCTATACATTGAAATAACAATAATTAATAAAAAATACGCCCTATAGACGTCGGCTACCATATACAACCGACGTCTATACATGAGTTAATAGTAAAAAAAAGACGTTGCAACCATTAATCAAGCCCAAGCTGCCCAAGTGCCCCAAGTGCCAATCTTTTGACCATTAAATATATATATGTATCTCACTTGCATTTTGTAATGTGGTACCAAACTACCATTTAGAAGTAAAGGAGTAGTTGAGTACTTCAACTCCACCAATAAAAAACTTTCTCCAATGTGGGACTAAACATGTCACCATACACACACATGTGTACAACACACATGTGATAGTTATAATGATGTAACTATTATTACACAAAATAATCCCCATAAATTATTACACAAAATAAATCCCAAAAAATTACGTTATTTCTTATACAAAATAAATCCCAAAAAAATGTGTTAATTCTTACACGAAATAAATCCCAAAAAAATGTGTTATTTCTCATACAAAATAATCCACATAAATTCTTATACGAAATAAATCCAAAAAAATAAACAAAAAATATTTTCTTCTTTTAGGAGGTATAGACGTCGGTTATACTAAACAACCGACGTTTATACAAACCTATAGACGTCGGATGTCCAAACATCCGACGTCTATACCAATAGACGTCAGATGTTTTTATATCCGACGTCTATTTGGTGACGTCTATTGAGCATTCTGCACTAGTGAGTATTGGTAGGAGAGTTGTGTTAAAATGTGTTTTACAACTCTTTATATAGGCATTATAGAGAATAGAGCCGTTGGGATTGATTGGGTGTTAGTTGATGTGTGATACACAAAACAGAAAATCACAGGACCCAATACTGAGTTAATTCAGTCGACCGAAACGGGACGAACGGTCGACTGTTTGGCAGTTTTGAACTAAGTTTGGGTGATCTATTGAAGTCCAAATTATGTGAAATTTTGTGTGTGACTTCTATAAGGAACCTAGTGTGTGTATAAGTTGATTTTAGCTCAAGTATGCTCAATTTATACATGTTCCTAAGACTAAAAGAAAATACAAAATACATGTCTTCAAATGAGCTTGATTACATGTCTTGACTTGATTTCCTTTCTTCCTTGAGTCTTGATCACCTGTAGAGGTTAGCACTAAATAATATATATGCAATGCAATATGTGTGCTACTCTACATGATTATAATTAAGATTAGGTTTATTAAATCATCAAAACATAGATTAAGGCCAAAAAACCAACAATATCCACCGTCTATAATTTGGGTCGAAACCTTTCTCAAACAAATGATCTTTCATTTTCCAAAAAGTCAGCACTGACATATTATGATACTTATTGCACAGATAATACGCCATGTCGATGTCTTTTGTTTTTTTAATGTTTTTTGGCAACCTCTAAGAAGATATTCACTCCGTTCTCATACTGATCACTCAATCTGTTTGAAAGAATTCACTCTCAATCCATTTCAATCTAAACATTAACAAAAATGATAGTTATTATTGAAGGAAATAAATAAAATTTCAATTTAAAAGAATGTGATCGTAGATGAGAAGATTCAGAGACATTAAGATGAAAAAAGAATGACTCAGAGGAGAGGAGATGAAGTCATTAATCTAGCGTGGGAATAAGGATGGTTAGAAACCTAACTAAGCAATGAAGGCCAAAACAAACGTAAAGTCCACTATAGGTCCTTAGTACTAGACGACGCCTAACTTCGAGGCCCCACCGATGACCACTAGTCTGTAGGAAATCAAGAACCAGGAGGTACCTAAAATCTCAGGGAGACTAGATGGGCAACGATGTTCAGGCCGAAACGGTCTTAAACATCGAGGATCACTAGTCTGTAGGAAATCAAGAACCCAAGGTTTTTAAAATCTTAGGGAGACTAGATGGGCAACGACATTCAGGCCATAATGGTCTTAAACAGTTTCCTCTCCTTAATGCGTCCGGAAATCCTAGGGGCCAACGTCTAATTGATTTTATTAAGGCTCTTTTATTAAGTGATTTTTGGGCCAATGAAAGGGTGATGAAATCCCTCACCTCATCTCCTATAAGTGACTGCCCCCTAAGTGTTTTTCATACCTTAATCTAATAAACAACACACCAAACAAACACTCACCTCACTCTTTTCCAATGCAAGTCCTACTAACTAATGCGCGCTTTCTAATGAATGATGAGTGAAAGAGATTATGTACCTTACGCCAGCAATCTACGACAGAAATCGTAAAATAAATAATAAATACGATGAATGGAAATCCTATATGATGAACGACTTAGCAATATAGTCTAATCTTTTACTGGTATATCACCACTCACTTTTTTCTTAAGTTTGTATTGGGACACATTACAAACCGGACAACAATGCAAATTTTCATATTCAGTCCTTTATAATTTGCAATCATTAGGGCATGCATGTATTTTCGTATATTGCATACACATCGGACACAAGATTTTTTTGGCCTTATATGTACGGTCTGGTAGTTCATTCTTTTCTGGAAGAATTTCTTTAAACAACTTAGGTAAGGCAGTAAAATTGACATCACTCCAACCGTTCGAGGCTTTTAAGGTATATAACAGTAACACTGCAGACAATCTACTGAAATCAGCGCAGCCCGGATACAAAAGCTTTTCATTGTCTGACAAGAGACTACTAAGTACTTGGGGTTTATCATCAAGTTTATCAGCAACATCTCGAATCATATCCTCTAACCGTTTTTCATCATTAACATCTTGATTTGAAGGACTATCACTTTCTTCTTTCGTACATATTTCATTCTCACCATGCTATATCCAACGTGTGTATCCTTCATCAAAACATTTCTCAAACAGATGAGAATTTATCTCTTTTACATCTCTTAAGAACATGTTAAGACACTTCCTACATTGACATAAGACATTTCCTTCGTTTCTACTATGCGCATTCTTTTGTGTAAACTCTAAAAATTTATCAACTTCGTACTCATACTCATCACTTAATCAACTTGTAGAAATCCAATTTTGATCCATTTTATCTACACAGCAACACAAACAATCGTAATAAAAAATGAGCCTAATATATAGTAATTTTTCAAAATTTCAGCATAATCTCCCTTAAATTTCATAGTAATTAATTTTTTCCTGTTGGATAAAACACAAACAAGCCCCAACTATATAACAGAAAAATTAAATACAACCATTCACTTAATTTGCAAATAAAGTATATAGAATCATTGGATGAAAATCACTTGAGTTTACTAATTAATAGTTACTAAATCCATGTGGAATGTCATATGAAGATAGAGGGGTTAGTATGATAAACAACATTATATGAGTTTTTATTTATCCTAATGTCAATTCATTAAGGACAAGCCACAAACTAAAATACAAGATTGTACTATGAAGCTTATTTCACATTCCAAGATGTTCACACCAACTATTGTGCTTGCAAAAAAGTAATGAAAACAACTTATTCTATGCAAACAAAAAAACATAGTCCTTAACTTTACTGTAGACAATGAGATGATAACAGAAAAAATAGAAAAGAAATTCTTATTCTTGTCAAAGTCCATTGTGCTAAATTTCACCAAATTCTTCATATTATTATTCACAAAGAAAAAAATACTCCCATCACCTTCAAAGGGTTCTTTGATTATCCTAATCAAAGATTTTAAATCTTGTACTTAACAATGTTGGACGACGTTACTTTGCACTTTAAGGTCGGAGGAGCATGTCGGGGGAGTCGAGGTTGGAGGAGCATGGCGAGTTTGAAGGAGCTCGACAAGTTTTTGGTGACCGGAGGAGTTGGGTTGGATCGGAGGTGGATCGGTGTGGGGCGGCAACTTGGGTTATTTTTGGGTTGTGTGGATCGAAGGTCGATTAGGAGGTGGTGCAGTGTGGGGGGTGGTGCGTTGGGTGAGAGTTGGTCGGAGGTGGTGCGTTGTGGGGGTGGGTTGGATCGGAGGTTGAACGACGTGATGCAGTGGCTTGGGTCGAAGTCGAGGTGGCGTGGGTTGTGTTTGGTGGAGGAAACCAAGTCTTCGAAACCTAGGACAGAGGAAACGAAAGAGATAATGTGGTAAAATAAAGTTGGAGTTGTGTTTGTGTTCGGGCGGAGTAAACGAGGAGATAAAATCCACCAAACATGTCGATTTTGGTGAAAATCGATGTGGAAAAGGACACCTATCAGTTTCTTGTACCCCTACGTGGCAAAACCCCTCTAACACGTCGGTTTTAATAAACCCAACGTGACACATCGGTTCAAATTTATTTTTTAGAAAAAAAAATTAATATTCAATTGTAGAAAAACCGACGTGAAAATGATATTAAAAAATGTCAGTTTGCCAGAAACCGACATGATATGATCCATATCATGTCGGTTTCAGGCAAACCGACGTGAAAAGGTCGTTTCACATCGGGTAATAAATACCTGACATGACATGGTGACGTAATTACTTGTTTTTGCAGCAGTGCTTCTTGTCTTTTTTATGTAATCATATTCTCGACAACTCCTGTATAAATCGTGCACCTTTAATATGTTATATGAGTATCGTCCTTGTGTTTGTTAATTTGAATATGTGTTTTAAAATTTTTGTTGTTTTCAGGGACGTTACATACGCACCCGCGCAGGTCAAACCTCTAAAGGATGAATGGAAACCACAAAAACATGTTGTGTAGCTTTTGTTCGTCGTTGATAACACCAATCACCATTTCTTTGTTATTTATGCTAATATATTTCAATTTTTGAAGTATTGTGTTTGTCAACTGGACGAACAAGTAGAGAAACTGAGAAATGGGTTATCGAAGGCAATAATAAATTTATAAGATTGAAGCATTTGCAACATCAAATGGGATGGTAATCGAGTGTGTCCTACCCACGAATCGAACCCTACCTGGCATTTACAAGGTGATGAGATACGAGGCTGATCCAAACTCTGTTTTGGTATTACTTAACTCGGACCCAGCCAACGACCCAAACTAAATACCAATTTGAGGTTGAAAGATGATCAGTAGTGATAAACGGATAATTCTAGGTTAATTTTTGTTGTTTGAACAGATCATGAAGTGGGTTGATTTTTTATTTATTTTTGGTTCGTCTCTTGTATTACAGGCTTTTTTGACCTGAAACATCCACATCACATAAAAACTCAAAACGTAGTAAAACTTGTATTATGATGGTGTGTCCAAATTTACAGAACACAGGATGAATTAGGAGAATTTAGTGAGTTTTTGGATTATACGCATAAAGGGAAATATAAATAGGTCCAAAGTATAAACGCTTAATATTCAGGTTATACTTAATTAATTACGCGTGGGAACAACAATTTCAATTATTACAACAAAATCAAAGTTCTTACTCTAATCTTGACCCATTGGAGCAGGTTTGGATATATAGACTGGTATTCTGGTAAGCTAGACATCTCTCACTTACAACCCAAATTGTGACCCAGAAATTTTGGACTAGAATACCATAATTGCATAAGACTACACCTCTCTCTTCTCTGGTTTTGTTTTTGTAATATCCTAACCTATTTAACTTGGTTAATTTCTTTTTAGGTGCTTAATGGGTGGATTAAGATGGAGGGATGAGATTGATTTGGGGAAATGAGGTGGATGGTGCAGATGAGAGGAGGGGTTTATATGTTGGTGAGTGTTTCTCTCCCTCTCTCTCTCTCGTGTTTCTCTCTCTCCCGCTCAAAGTCTCTCTCTCCCACTCTTGATCCGCAGCTCGTGGAGGAAGGTGAAGCTCAGGCGTTCTCCGGGTCGAGTTGATCGGGTTTCACTTGGTAGTTACCGGAGTTGAGGAGATTGCGTTCGTGAAGTTCACCGGAGAAGGAGCTAGTGGAAAGGCTCACCGTTGGGTCTTCGAGGGCTTCTTCAAGTCTTCAAGGTATGTCAAGTTTTACTTTAATGCTCACTTATGCTTTGGTGAGTGTTGGAGTGGTCGACGGTAGGCCGGATGGCTCGTCGGGCCGTGCAGCTGCGTTCTGCACTGGGAACGGTCGACCAGTGGCATGGTTCGGTCAACCGGTCCTAGAGTAATTGGGCGAAATCCCTTGTACCGGTCGAACGATACCTTGGTGGTGGTCGACCGGTAGTACATTTTGAGCGAGGGATGGAGACTCTGGGTGTTTTCGGTCGAACGGGACCCCTTTGCCGGTCGACCGAAAGCACTGTTGTAGGTCGGTTGGGGCGTTGACCATCCAAACGGTCGACCGCCTAGTTGGCTTGCTCGACCGACGAATTAAAATTACTTAAGTTTGTTCGACCGCGAGATGGTTCGGTCGACCGGAGTTTTCTGATGGATTTGAATTTGGTACCGGCCGTTTTCAGTCGACCGGTGATTGTGTGTGGTTCGACCGTTGGTGCTGTTTACTATGGAATGAGTTTTCACTGGCCGAATTCGGTCGAACGGGATCCCTTTGTCGTTCGACCGGTTGACAGTTTTGTTGGTTGGGCCAGTCCTATGGAGAGGATTCGGTCGACCGGTTGTGAGGTTTTGTTCGACCGTTTGTTACGGTTTTTGTGTGTTTTGTGTTGTGGAGCCAGCTCGAGATGGCAACGGATCTCCGGCCCTAGAGGGGTGACCGGTGCCGGCCTGAGAGTGGTTCATGAGTGTTGTCGGGCCAGTCCAAGAAGGCAACGGATCTCCGGCCCTAGAGGGGTGACCGGTGCCGGCCTGAGGGTGGTTCGTGTGTGGGGCCAGCTCAAGATGGCAATGGATCTCCGGCCCTAGAGGGGTGACGGTGCCGGCCTGAGAGTGGTCTTTTGGAGCAGCTTAAGATTGCAGCGGTACAGACGATACCGACCTGAGAGTGATCCAGCATGTTGGCCGAGGATGTTTCCGGCTGTGGTGCATGGGGCACGCGTGTTGGCCGAGGATGTTTCCGGCTGTGATGCCTGGGGCACGTGTGAGGGTTGGGCTAGAGGACCCGCGAGACCCGTCACTATTTGGTGTCTACTGTGGTAGGGAGAGAGTTCCCGGGGCCCAGTGAGACGTTGATTGTTTATTGCATTCCATACCATACATGTTTTAGATGTCTAGTTCATTTATTGTGATAGAAGTTTGGCATACAGGGTTTCCTCATGGAAACTCAAGCATATTCATGTTTTATGTCAGGTCGTGAGCGGCGTTTAGGAGGTGGTGACTGAGGCAGGAGTGCTTTCGGGGCCAGATCCTGCTTTCCTTGTTTTGAGGTCCGAGTGATTACATGTATATTTTTCCTTATCTTTTGTTGTAATCACACTTTTGTAAAACTCTCAGATATATATTGTATATATGTTGGTGCACCAGTTGTCCTTTTTCTTCGGTAATATCCTCGTGTTGTGTTTTATTAAAAAATTAAATTTCTTCCGCTTTCGAGGATGTTACACTCCGGTAGCGGGTAGAGACGGAGGTCGTCGTCCTTTTGCACCACCTCAGCAGGGACAGAGGACCGGACGAGTATTCACCATTCAGGTAGAGGAGGCGAAGGATGCCAGCACTGTGGTGGAAGGTATGCTCTTTATTGCTGGTTTGGTAGCCAGAGTGCTGTTTGATTGTGGGGTAACACATTCGTTCATTTCTGAGAGATTTGCGAGTGTGTTGGATCGTACCCCTGCGATGTTGACTGCCACGTTGGAAGTCAGCACACCCTTGGGTATGGTGGGCATTGTGGGGAGCTTCCTCCCCGGCACCACGATTGTTTCGGAAGATCAGGAGTTTCCTGCTGACCTGATCTTGTTGTCGATGGAGGATTCCGATGTTATACTGGGGATGGATTGGCTATCCCAGTATGATCTTCGAGTTTTGTGCTGGGAGAAGAAGATTCTGATCCCGAGGAATGGGCTACCTGATTTGTTGATCAGGGGAAACAATGACAAAGGTGGTCAGGTTGTGGTGTCAGCAGTGAGGGCACGGAAGTTGCTTAAGCAGGGCTGCAGAGCTTTCGTGGCTACCTTAGTCGTTCCAGATCCAGAGATGAGGTCGTTGGAGGACATAAAAATTGTCCAGGAGTTTGGTGATGTATTTTCAGATGTTTCTGGTCTGCCGCCTCACAGGGAGTTGGAGTTCGGTATTGATTTGGTGGCTGGGACCACTCCACAGTCCAAGTGATTACATGTATATTTTTCCTTATCTTTTGTTGTAATCGCACTTTTGTAAAACTCTCAGATATATATTGTATATATGTTGGTGCATCAGTTGTCTTTTTTCTTCGGTAATATTCTCGCATTGTGTTTTATTAAAAATTTAAATTTCTTCCGCTTTCGAAGATGTTACAGTTTTATCTGAACTCAGAGGAGAAGAAGGCACCTGAAGTCGTCTATTGAGGACATTCTTAATTAGAACAAAGACTGTCTTGTACCAGCTAGCCGTGACAATGATTTGCTCGTGTTCATGTTCAACAGCATGATTGTTGGCCGGAGTGGGGTCCACGCGTTGTTGGGGTCGATGGTGGACTTGACTCATAAGTTGTAAGTTGTAACCCTTTTGTCCGGATCACTAATTATGAATTATGTGTTCATCATGATCAAAGATATGTCCATTGTTGCTAATCCGGAGGGTTATATTATTTACATGCTAATTATGCCCGCTCTATTCAGGTTGTCACCGCGTCATGCGGTGGGCGTTCCCAACGCTGGTTTTTTTTTGTTTATTTTGTAGATGAGTGAATAGTGTCGGTAGAGTGAGGTAGCTGAGCACAAACATGCACTTGAAGGTTGTTTGGTACATGCGTTTTTATGTTTGCGTTGAAGGTACTCCTCACCAAATCAGTACAAATACAAGAATTTACCATATTGTGGAAAGATTATGGCAAATTATTTAAATAATTAAGAATACAATACATTACTTATTTTTGTTAAGATACAAGAAATTACCCACGTTGTAGCTACAATACAAGAAATTACCTATGTTAGGGGTCATGGACGGAGCAAGAATTTGAATTCAGAGGGGTCAGAATTTGTAAAGACAATTAAAAAAATAAATGAGAATTTACTAATTTAGTTTGACCTGAAGTCTAGTTAGGTATTTTACCAATAAGTGGGTAAATTGATACTTCTGTACTAGATTAATTACAATTTTTTTTAATTCTACTGCATTATTATTGGTATTAAAAATATTCAATTGTGTCGAAACAAAAAGTGGTAAAAAAATTCAGAGGATCAAAATCACACAAGTTCTTCAAAACGTAGGCAGGATGTCGAAATTTCGGAATCAAAATTTTAAAAAATAAAATCTAAGGGGTCACCCGACCTCGGTGTCCTCTATTGTCCCTGATAAGGGTATAATATTATATATAAGATATTAATAAAATATTGTTGGATTCCTGAACTGTTACATGTGATGCCACATAAAATTGGGTTGGAAAATATTATAAATGCCAGAAAAGAATAAAATTGGTTTAATTTTTGGAAAGATACATGAATTTTCTAACTTGTGGGTAAAATATAAGAATTACTTAGGTTGCCAAAATATAGAATTACCTAATTTGGTTAAGATACATAAAGTTACCTTGGTCATGGATAGGATACAAGAAATTATCTAGCTTGTAAGTAAAATAAAATAATTATAGAGTTATAAATATACAATACAAGACATGGTTAGAACTGAAAATACAAAATTCTCTCTATTGCGTTTATAAGTGTCGAGAAAAATGCAATCCAAAAAACATAACATTTCTTATTTGGGATCAACCGTTTGCATTGGGGGTAGCAAACTCTATAAAATGTACCCAAAGTGTTTCTGCGGGTACATTTGTAGTCATGAACATATTTAACTCGTCACACTCAAAAGGTGTAATGGACCGGGTTGAATTGGAAGATCTTAGACCATAAATAACAGTGTACGAGCTACCTCCACCCGTTCTGTTCCTTCTCTCTGTCACGTCAGTTCATCCAACTCATAAAAAAAATCTTAAGTTTTAACCACGTCCGGGCTACCACACCCACCATACATTCTCTATCATCGACGTCATTTGGAAATCAATCATGCGTAAAATATAAAACAATTCTCAAAAAATTCTACAAAATCAAAACAAATAAAAAACACATTTTCAGATTTTGTTTTTTGAAAAAACAATTTAAACGAACTTATAAACATTTGTAACCCTAAATAAAAATAAATAAATAAAATAAAATCGGGCCAGTGCGCCCAGTCAAGGATGCTCTTAGATTCCCTCCGTGAGTGGTTGCGCTGGATTGTCCAACAATCTAAAATTTAGAGCATATCCTACTTTCTTTGATACATTACAAGTTTATGATTATAAATTGGCAAACAACACATACCAATTTTTTTTCGAAACCATACGTTAGAATGCATGAATTTATAATTTCAGTAAAATCCTTATAATAAGTCATGTTTCACAATTCTTGGGTCTAGCTACTTTGTATCATGGTAAAACAAGTCTTCATATTGTTATTGTATCAATAGTGAATTATGTTTATGTAGTGAATCATGCAGATCAAGCCTAAAGCAGTCCTCATCTTAGTTGTGGAAGATTGGATTGGCCCTTGATATAGTTCGCATGACTTACGATTAAGAGTGAAAAGATTGTTGATTTACGTGTACCCACGTAGCCAAGCCCCCCCCCCCCCCCCCCCCCCCCCCCCCCATGATGAAGTAGTGAAATATAATAATTTTAAAGGGTGTAACCCAACATAAGGGCTCCCTCACCCTCGCGCCCGACCCGGGCGCCCGCCCGGGTGGCCAATCGGGTGCCGGAGCACCCAATTTGGCGCCCATCGGGCGGGGGCAAGTGTTGCCCCCCCTCCCCCCGTTCGTCGGATTTTTTTATTTTATTTTTATTTTTTAGTGGATGTTTTGTTATTAGAGTTAATTGATAATGTATTGGGTATTTTTAGTAACGTGAGGGGATAAATTTTTATTATTGTGGTAACGGGTTGGATTACAATGAGTTTTTTTTACAAGTGATGAAGATTCAAAATTTTCCAGATCAAACAATTTCAAGATCCAAAAAATTTCCAGGAGGCGCTGCCCCTTGCCACCCCCGCCACCTCACCGGCGAGGTGGAATGCCGCTCGCTCACCGGGGAGTGAGACCCCCGAACGACCTGTTGAGGTGGTTTAATAGTATGCTCTAAGATGTTTAACCCATGGTCTAACACATATGGTTAAGGTTAATTGATTTAATAGTTTGAGTTAAATAGTTTGAATTAATATTATGTAAAATGTAATTTGTTAAATGTGGTGTAAGAATTAAAATTGTTTAATTAATAAATGATGCGGAGGAAAGAGAGTGTAGGATGGGTGGGGGTAGCCCGGGCATGATTAAGGGGAGTTTTTTGGTGGGTGATGTGAGCTGACGTGGCGAAAAGAGAAGCTGATGTGGCGGGGAGAGGGAGCAGGGCACCCTGGGGTAACCCGGGCATGGTTAAACATGCTCTCAACCCCTCCTCTCTTAATTTTGATCAATTTAAGGAACCAATAAAATATAACATTTTCCTTTAAATAATTTATTATTCTCTATGATAATTTTCTATTTTGATGAATATTTTACTCACTTCGATAAACATATTTTAAAAAAGTAGAAACAACATAATCGGGAGTCGATGCCTCCCCTTCTCTCTTCATTTTAGAATTTTGAAGTAAGTTGTAAAATAATTTTTTTTCTCGAAGCAATTCATTATTTTTCCTATAATACTTCTCAGCTTTGATCAATTCTCTTTTCTCTTTAATATACGTATTTTCAAAGGGTATAATCAATATTATGGGGACCAAAATATTGTCAATATTAGGAGTTTGGTAAAACAATCAAAAGAATGACCATAGACATTTTGAGATAAAGATAAGGAAAATCCACTAATGGAAGTATACTCATTTTGTGCAAATTAAGTATGAAATCTTGATTCTTATTATAGATGAACAATTTATACCTAATTGCTGACCACACAAAAAGGGTTGAAAAATCACATTTTTTTTTACTATCATATTGACTTGTTTCACTTTGTAGATACATAACTTCAAGAACTAAACCATCATTTCATTGAAAAAATACATAATTATTACTCATTTTCATGTTGTGCTTGGGATAAAGTATTTTTCCTATATAGCTTTTGATTTTCACAAACTGGTTTGTTTAGAAACATTAGCCCTAACTAAAGTGTGAGACTTTTGGACGAGTATCAAACATATATCTTTTACATTTATAGCTCATATGACTTTTTTGAGTTGAAAGGATTAGAGTTTTAGCATAGAAAATTGTTGGGAAGACAAAAAACTCTATGCTGTCTGGTTTATTTATTACCAGGATTGACTTTAACCGTTCCAGTTGCCTTGTCGGAAAGTCATTTTTGAGAATAAATATTGTTAAAACCGTTTGTGGGATGGAATTGAGTATCACTGATTGAAGGAAAAATTTACCTTATATTCAAAAGTTTGTACTTGGTAAAGCTAGCGACAATTTGTTTTCTTGAAAATTCGTTTAATGGTGAATTCGGACCCTCTCAACGAAATTTCTAGTGCTGCCACTGTACTGTGTCTCCATGTTCATTTTTGAAATCCCGTATATGGACGCAAATAATTATGATACAGACAAATTTATCAATATTTTTTTAATTCCGTGAGAGATTAGTTTCAACTCTTACAAATGAATTTATAAATGCTTAAAGTTTGTAGGAATATCTACTTTGGTATGATATATTGGTATTTTTTGACTCTTTGTCTACTGTCAAAAGTTTGCTTAAGAATAATAGAAAAAAAATCACAACATCCAGATTATTAATGGTCTCTTATTTTCCAGTACAATTAAATTGTCCCTTCAAAAGATAAAACATTTTTTATTAATATCAACTTGATAAGTTATTCATCATTTCAGTTCTAAGTAAACTACGACAAATATTTTGATTGCCATCGAAAAATTCTAAGTCTGCCACTGCCTACTCACGATCCTAAATAAATTTCTTGTTGTGAAATGAAAAGACATTGAGATTTGGGGAAGAAAGATATAAACATTTCATTGCTCTCACATAAACATTAATACAATGAGTCTCTATATATAGATGGGAGACATAGATGTTACAATGCAATAACAAACTAATGAATGAGACATATAATATACTCAATGAGAGAATTACATTGCATTTGAATGTGGATGTTACAAGAAGTTGTAACACCAAGAGATAAGGTGACTCATTCATATAATATATTTTGTTGTTTCATAACACTTCTCCTTGGATGATCACCGTTTGTTATATGCTTTTGGTCTGCCTCGCTAAAAATTTTGCCAAGTAAAACTCTGTAGGATAAAAACTTGGTGAAAGATAAAAGAGTGCAGAACGTATAATTCTTCCCCTTAGTTTAATGTACATTTACAAACTCTCTTAAATAATATGTCATTATGTTCATGTCTCGTTAAAAACCTTGCTACGAAAATCCAGTGGGAAAATAACTTAGGAAAAAAGAGTGCATGACATACGTTAACACAATTACGCAAGCTGTCTCGTTAAAAACCTTACCAAGTAAATCCGATAGGACAAAAAATTGGGAAAGGAAAAAAGAGTACAACTATATGCATTCTAGGCATTATCCTTGAGGGATGATAATTAGAAATTTGCTCCCCCAATATGTAGTTCACCAACTTACATAAAGATTGCAACGTCTCACAATAACACAAAATAATTTGTGATTTTTTGTTGTTGTGGATTAAACATATAAGAATCATCATTGAAGTAAATCTTTATCTCATGAATATAGTAAGTAAATATTGATAATTCTAGGTGAACTTTCTTTGTATAATATCTTTTTATATATTTGAATCATTGTAATAATTCTCTTCTGCAGAATGTTCGAACTGCAGGTCAAAAAATAGTTGACTTCTCTTTAGTCAGTTATTTCAAAATTTATCATTCAAATATTTTACGGGTACATGTTTAATTTCTTCAAGAGTTCCTTTTATATCATTATTCAAGATGATATGCATATTCTCTTTGGTAATCTTTTCATATATCGCTTATCTTCATTATAATTTTCCTTGGGCAATTTAATCCTTCACGGACTCTCATATCCATATCAAGTGACTTATACAAATTTGTAGTAACATATCTCATATGTTTATCTATATTTATGTCATACTGATCAAGTAACATAACGTAATATTATACATTTTGAGAGAATGAGTAACATCATAATGGATGTTGGGTCTTGCAAAAAACCCTTGTATCACTACTCACTTTATAATGTATCACCATGTTATTGTAATGTGATTTTTATTCACATACTTCAAAAATCAGGACTACAGGTCCAAACAATATGTTTATTAAGCGAGTGTAGTCTACATTGTTCGCCTTCTTTTATTCATTTCAAATACGAATGCTTCTGGCATTCTTATAATATTATAGCTTTTGGATCCATATTTTCTCTTGAATTAGCATGCTCTAAGAAGGTGAATTAGTCGTCGACGGTAACCTTTTTATGTTTCTCTCTAGTATCAACATAGTTGATTGTAACTTTTATAATAATCGAATCCTCGTCGTTTCCCAAAATATTAGGATTTGATCGTTATGTATTCCCGAAATTTATACATTTGACAGCAGCTGCTTTTAATTTACCGAGTTTATATTCTTCAGGAATAACCTCTTCAGGAGGTATAATGAGCGACTAACATTTATTTTCATTTCCAGAAATAATATATGTTATAGTGCACACTTCTGGCGTTGGTTGAACTCAAATATGTTTTATCATGTGGAGATCTCCACTTTATATTATGCGCTTTATGTCATCTAATACAAGACTTAGTTACTCTTTTGTGATCAATAAAAATGTATGACAATTACTTGCTAGATATTGCAAGTTAATGATTTTATGAACTTCTTGTTCAACGATACTTGTACGTATATTCTCTTATGAACTCCAGGTTTGATATAATACATTTTCTTGACATTCTTTTAGCTTCTGACTTTCTCCCCTAATGCCAAGAAAATGTCTCTCTCTATATAATTGTTGGACTGAGCAATAAATACATCGCCCTTCAGGGGCTTCCAAAAAATTAATATTATAAGGAATATAAATCCTTCTGAAATGTCCAAGTCAATTTGAGGTCATTACATTGTGGAGGTGGTAATGTAAAAGAAATCACAAATGGGAAACATTTCATTCAATATCGTACACCTATATAAAATAGGGGAGTGTTGATAACGTGCGGATAACGTGTTCTGAATATGTCAAAGACCCTTGGAAACACAAGGGCAACAAAACAATAGAAGTATGTGGAGGGGGAGTGATGCAGGATCTGCTAGATATAATATGATGGGGCCATTGATTAGCAACCAAATCAACAAGGAGCCGTTGGCTAGCAAGCAAATCAGCAAGGATAGCAACCAAATCAGCAAGAAAGGAAACTTCCAACCGTCCAGCCAAGTTAGCAAGGAAGTTTCCTTCCAACCAGCCAGCAAAATGAACAAGGAAACTTCCCTCCAGCAGCACATGTTAAATTATTTTTAATTAAGTTTATGGAAGGTTTCCTGATTTTTATTTCCTTTAGACAAGTATTTCGGTAGTTAATTATTTCCTTTATTGTTATTTGTTTTATTTAGATGCAAATCAAAGGAGTTGCCTTCTTGGTTAACTTCCTAATTCCTATCCGGAGTAAAAGCTATAAGACCTGGTTTGTAGGTCAAGAAAATAACCAATTTTCATTTGAATTAATATACCAAAAATCAGAGATTTTTTATCACAACTTGGCATTTTTCTCTTCAAGTCTATTGTAGTTGTGGGTGTCACACGCTTGTAGAATCCATCACAATTCTACACGGCGTCAGTTGGTACCATAGCCGAATTCCTCCCCCTAGTTGCTGCTTCATCAGCGTGATAGTTGGTAGACGTGGTGGTCGTGGGCATCGTGGAGTTAATCCAGGGGAGGGACTCCCGCACCATGGTCGTAGCAACGAAGATGCTGAGTTGATTGAGGGTCTACAAAGATAAATTGCTGAGCTAACCCAACGTCTTGCTGGCAAGATCTAAACCATCGTGAGACTGAAGATCCAGACTCCAACACAAGCTCAAATCGCCACAACATGTTCCATGATCGTGGTGTTGGTCAAGGACACCGTGGTTGGAGTGATCGTCATGGAGACCTTGGTTTCAAGATGGAGCTGCCAGAATTTTCTGGTACGTTGCATGCTGATGCTTTCGTGGACTGGTTGAATGAAGTCGAACGAGTATTCGACTACAAGGAGGTTCTGGAGCATATGAAGATTAAGCTAATCGCCATCCGACTCAAGGGAAGAGTATCTGCGTGGTGGGAACAATTGAGGCACACACGCGAAAGGCATGGCAAGACCAAGCTGACCGAATGGTGCAAGATGAAAAAAAGATGAAGGAGCACTTTCTTCCTTTCGGCTACACGCAATCCTTGTTTCAGATGCTTCATGCATTGAGGCAAGGCGTGAGGTCAGTGGATGACTACACGGAAGAATTCTATCAGTTGGTGGCTCAGAATGATTTATCGGAGTCGGAGGAGCAGTCGGTGGCACGATACTTGGGGGGATTACGACCAGCCCTACAAGATGCCCTCAGCCTCCACTCATTATGGACGGTTTCTGAGGCCTATCAGCAGGCTCTCGCAGCGGAGAAGAAGCAAAGAAGGCGAGTCACCACCAGCCAGGAGCAGCAGTAGCCCAACCGGACTGCTAGACCTTCTGAGCCCTATCAGCGGGCTCTCGCAGCGGAGAAGAAGCAAAGAAGGCGAGTCACCACCAGCCAGGAGCAACAGTAGCCCAACCGGACTGCTAGAACTTCTGAGGCGCGCCCTCAACAACCACCATTCCAGGGCAAGCCTAAGATGGGCGTGAAATGCTATAGGTGTGGAGAGGAGGGCCACATCGCCTCCAGCTATGGGAGAACCACCAGCAAGGGTGGCAAGAACCACCTGATTGAGGATAATCTTGGGAGCGAGGATGAGATCGATGACGAGCCCGTGTTTGATGAATATGAGGACGATGGTGGAGTGTTGTTTGGGTACGGACCAGAAACTCTAGTCATCCGCAAGAGTCTTCTAACCCCTAAGGGTGGGTCAGGAGATGAGTGGTTGAGACATAATATTTTTCGTACCACTTGCATGGTCGCGGACAAGGTGTGCAAGATGATCATCGATAGCGACAGCTGCGAGAACGTGGTGTCCGAAGAGGCAGTCCAAAAGTTGCAGCTGAAGACCAACTCTCATCCCAAACCCTACAAATTATCTTGACTGAACAAGGAGACATAAATAAAGGTGGACAAGAGGTGTTTGGTGTCCTTCTCCATCGGCAAAAAGTACTTTGACAATGCATGGTGTGATGTGGTGGCTATGGATGCTTGTCACCTACTGCTGGGACGACCATGGCAGTACGATCGAAGCGTTGTTCACGATGGACGAAAGAACACCTATTCCCTCAACATCAAAGGGAAGAAGATTGTCTTGGTGCCTCACCAAGAAGAAACTCCTTCAATCCAGGCGACCCCCCACAACAGCTTGCTGTCCCTATCTAACTTTTTGGCCAAAAATGAAGCGAGAAGAGGTGGTTTTTGCGTTGCTGCCCCGGGAGGAAGGCAAGGTTGGCTCAAGCTCAGACGTGCCTGAGGAGGTCCAGCAACTTCTGGAAGAATTCTCCGAGCTGATGCCCGAAGATCTCACCCACGGCTTACCACTGTTGAGAGATATTCAACACCAATTCGATCTTATCCCAGGATCGACTCTCCCGAACCGTCCGGCTTATCGTCTCAGCCCTAAAGAGTGAAGAATTACAACGACAAGTGGTGAAGCTGCTGGAGCAAGGCTATATCTGAGAAAGCACGAGTCCTTGTGCCGTTCCCGCTCTGTTGGTACCAAAAAGGGATGGTTCCTGGCGCATGTGCAACGACAGCCGAGCAATCAACCGTATCACCGTGAAGTACCGGTTCCTAATTCCCCATTTAGATGACATGTTGGACCAACTATCGGGATCCAAAATCTTCTCAAAGATCGACCTTAAGAGTGGATATCATCAAATACGGATCAGACCAGGAGACGAGTGGAAGACGACATTCAAAACGCAGCATGGGTTGTACAAATGGTTGGTGATGCCATTTGGACTACCCAACACGCCCATCACCTTCATGAGGGTCATGCACCAAGTTCTTCATCCTTTCATGGGGAAGTTTGTTGTCGTTTATTTCGATGACATCCTCATCTACAGCAAGACACCCGTGTTGCATATGGAACATCTGCGTGCAGTTCTTGACAAGCTGAGATCCGAATGTTTGTTTATTAATCAAAAGAAGTGTGCGTTCTTCACAACCTCTGTCACCTTCTTGGGGTTCGTGGTGTCAATCAACAGTGTTCATGCTGACCCCACCAAGGTTAGTGCAATTTCTGAGTGGAATGGGCCAAAGTAGTTGCTTGATGTTCGGAGTTTCCACGGTTTGGCTTCTTTCTACTAGCGGTTCATTCAAAAATTCAGCACCATGATCACCCCATCACCGAGTGTCTAAAGGGCAGAGATCTCAAGTGGTCTAAGGAGGCAGAGGCGAGCTTCCAGCTGGTGAAACAAAAGATGATCGAAGCTCCAGTTTTAGCAATGTCAGACTTCGAAAAGGTGTTCGAACTAAATTGTGACGCATCCGGAATTGATGCCGGTGGAGTTCTGAGTCAAGGGGGACGTCCAATAGCTTTCTTGACCCGAGAAACTATCTGGATCCAAGAAGAATTATTCTACCTATGATTTGGAGTTCTATGCAATAGTGCAATCTCTGAAGAATTCACGACACTACTTGGTGCAACGTGAGTTCATCCTCTTCATTGACCACGAAGCCTTGAAGTACATAAATGGCCAGCACAAACTCAACCGACGTCATGCCAAGTCGGTGGCGTATTTGCAGAAGTTCACCTTCTCACTTCGGCACCAATCAGGAAGTCAAAACCGTGTCGCTGATGCCCTTAGCCGCCGAAACACCCTTCTCACGACCGTAAGCAGTCAAGTCGTCAGATTCGAGACCTTCCCCGACATGTAACCAGTTGATCCCTCCTTTAGGAAGATATTCCAGTAAGTCATGGGTGGTCAGCGTTGTGACTTTCTGATACACGACGGCAACCTATTCCGAGGGACGAAATTGTGCATTCCGGATTGCTCGTTGAGACAATAGATCATCAGCGAGTTACATGGCGAGGGACATTTCAGACGGGACAAGACCTTAGCCTTGATCTCCTCTGATTTTTACTGGCCCAAGCTACCTAGCGATGTAACCCACTATGTGGCACGGTGCTACGTTTGCCAACGTTCGAAAGGTGCCCTCACCCATGCCGGTTTGTACACGCCTTTGCCTATTCCTGAAGGTCCTTGGCGTGATGTTAGCATGGATTTCGTGCTTGGATTACCTCGCACACAATGGGCAGCGGATTCTATTTTTGTGATAGTGGATCGGTTCTCCAAGATGGCACATTTTGTAGCATGTAAAAAAAACGATGGATGCAGCCCGGATTGCCCACCTCTACTTCAAAGAAGTGGTACGTTTGCATGGAGTTCCTCACTCGATTACCTCTGATCGACATCAACAACTACTGGAAGAGATTATGGGAGAAGTTGGGGACACGTCTAAATTTCAGCAGTGCCTACCACCCTCAGACGGACGGCCAGACCGAAGTAGTCAACCGGAGTTTGGGCAATCTCCTATGTTGTTTGGCGAGCACTAAACCTAAGCAGTGGGTCCTCTCCTTGCCTCAAGCAGAATTTGCTTACAACTGATGAGAATTAAATTTATACCGCAAGTGCACGGCATCAATGAAGACGTGGCAAGTACGGGTCGAACACAAGGAGGGAGAGATATTGTTATTTTTGTGATTTTCGATTTAGGAAAGAAAGAGAGAGAAATAAGTTTGGTTTGAGTTTTTTGGTTTTTTAATTATCTAAAGCAAGAACAACAAAATCTAAAAAGAAAATAAAGCAAATATGGATGAGATTCCAGCGGGTGGAGGTTTAGATGTCGGGTTTTGTTTAGAGAAATCTGAAACTTGTAATAAATCACATTAGTTATAAAGCATTACATGATAAATGATTCAACATAAACTCAAGTAATCAAAATATACTAACACGAAATTAAAATAATAACATCATTCTTCTTCTCATCACCCTAAATCCATCACCCCCAACCTTTGGAGAGAGTTAGAAACTCATGGATGGAGGGAAAGAGAAGGGGTCCAAGAGAAACTACAAAAGAAAACTAAAAACAAGAAATAAACCAACAGAATTTTATTGCTAAAGAATGGAATAAAAACTAAGACCCGTTTCAATACATGATTCGACCTTATTTATAGCATCAACCGGGGATCCCAATACATAAAAGAAAAGTACACGCGTCAATACAACATTGGTAAAACTTTGAGCGCACGGATCGACTTTTGTGAGGCTAATCTGCCCCATTTTGTACATGGGGTGCGGCGGAATCGCCACCTTTTTGGCTCAGATTCGATACGGATTTTTCCTGTGTGTTTATGGTATGATTTAAATGTCATTTGAGCGTCTGGATTGATTTCTTTCCTTTCTTTTGAGCTCCAAATTTATTTCTTCATATATTTGGAGATCCAAATTGATTTTTCTTTAGAACTTCTCCAAAATAATATTTTGGTACTTTAATTTGCAGTCGGGTCCTTGGCTTTTGCAATTAGGTCCTGACTACTTTTGTGCTTAAGTCCTTGGCATTTTTGTAATTAGGTCTTTCAATGCTTTTATGCTTGGATGGACTTTCATTTGAATCCCGATAATCTTGAACTTGGTCTTTATGACAGAAATGAGTCTCTTGCACGCGTTTATGCTCGGGATATGGGTAATTTGCATTCAGGTCCCTGTATTATGTAAATAAGACTAAACACATACCTTAGTAGCATTCATCGATATAAAATTAATCTCAATGAAAGACATATGATGCAATGTATGTCATGCATCAAATACCCCCACACCTAGATTTTGCTAGTCCCTAGCAAAACAGAATATAAGAAAAATGAAAACAGGGAAATCCTAACTCACTTTCGTAGGAATCACGGTTGCACTTAGCATGTGCAACAAGCCTTTAAACCCCTAAGTTTCCTTAGAGGACGAGATTTGTCTTGTGAGGGTTTTCAGTTGACACACCCACAAAGTCTTAATTCAACATTTCATTAACAACTCTCAATATCTCCACCTCAACCTTATACATCTCACTTAGAATTTTTGCATGCTCATTATATAAAACTAACTCATAAAAATTCTGACTTCGTCTTTGTTCCTCCAACATTCACCCTACTAACCCTTCTACATATGTTATCACTTAAATTATTTTGCACGCCTCCTCTGGTGGTGAAGTATCATTTGGATCAACCATGTCATGGATCATTCTTCTAACTTTGGGCATTGAGTATATATTTTTCCGTGATTCAACACATTTGCTTTTTCTGACACTTTTACCCTTTTTTGTATTCGTGTAGCGAGTTTGGTCGATAATCCCGAGCTGGCAGACTCAAGTTACCGGGTTTTAAGATACCCCTACGGACCAGTGACTCGAAGACTTGGGTTTTTGTAATCATTTTGCAAGATGTGCTTTCCTCACTTTTATTCCTTTATTATTTTTCTCAAGGCTTAATTGCTATCAGAAGTCCACACTTCCCGGTATATTTTCCTCAACCTCTACTTTTTATCAACCACTTCAAAGATTTGATTCATCCAATTTAAGTGCATACATGTCTTAAAGGGTAATGGGTTATTTCTTTGGAACTTAGATTTATGTCATCATTTCTACAAGCAGAACTATATAATAAAGAACAAAAACTCAGTGCAATTTGTACATGGGTTTTGGCAGTTCAATCTTAAGCTATGTCATGGAGCATTGAATATATATATATATATATATATATATATATATATATATATATATATATATATTTAACCAACAGAATATATAGATAGATCGATAAACACGCCCACACCTAAATCATGCAATGTCCTCAATGTATGCAAAGATAAAGCAAATGCACTTATTACCTGAGTCAACTTGCGGTAGAGGGATTGATTTTTCTCAGAGTCAACCATAGTCAGAACTGGATTGAATGTCACCATGTTGGTGCATGTATCCAGTTGCATTGTTCCTCATGTTCCCCTGAGGTAAAGATTTCATACCCCTTACATGTGTTGATTCTCTTATTTTGCTCGAGTGATGGTGGTTGGGTAGATGAATTTCTCCCCCTTTTCTCACCTTCTTTTTGATTTTGTAATGATTTATTTGATTCAGAAATCTTATATATACGCGATCTCATCACAACATCACTTTGATTGCATACTATTTCTGGTTCATTATCAACATGAAAGATATTAATTTCAGCCTTTAAGTTTCCAAAAGATAGTTGCATGAGCCCATTTCGACAATTTATCAAAGCTTCAGAAGTGGCTAAAAAGGATCTGCCTAGTATTACAGGGATTTGTCTCTTAGGATCGACAACAGGTTCAGTGTCTAGAACGACAACATCCACTGCGTAAATGAAGTCACCAACCTTAACCAAAACATCCTCTACTATACCTCTTGGTTTCTTAACAGAGCAATCAGCAAATTGAAGGGTTGTCTTCGAGGGTTTTAGTGGACCAAGGTTTAGTTGCTCACAGACAGAGAACGGGAGAAGGTTAACACTAGCACCAAGGTCTAGAAGGGCTTTGTTGATAAAAGTATCTCCTATCACACATGAAATTGTGGGACACCTAGGGTCCTTATACTTTATAGGAGACGAGTTGGACAGAATAGAGCTTATGTTTGCAATTACGAATGCCTTCTTTGGTACATTCGTTTTTTTCTTCTTAGTGCACAGATCCTTTAAGAATTTAGCATAAGCAGGTATTTGTTGAATTATATTTAGGAGTGAAATATTCACCTTAACTTGCTTAAATACTTCTAAGATTTTCTCCATTTGTGCACTTGAGCTCTTATTGAGTCTATTGGGGAATGAGGCTTTAGGAACATAGACTCGCTCAGGTTGTGTAGGTGGGTTGGGCTTTTGAAATTGGACTTCATGTTCAATGGTTAGGTCACATGTGGGTGCTTGACAACTAGATTGATTAGGAGCTCTAGGATTTACCACATTGTTATCAACTTGTTTTCCAGACCGTAATGATACAACTGCATTTATTTGTTGGAACAATCCCTCCTCATTAACCATTTGAACCGGTCTAGGGTTGTTACTTCCTAGAGGTGGTTAATAGGGCTGATATAGATTATTAGGTCTTGGATTCACCTCATGTTGACTTGGAAACTGATCCTTTTCTCTTTCACCTACAATTTGTGCTAGTTGGCTGACCTATGTTTCTAGCCTTTGGAAGGATTGGGTGGTTGTTTACATAAAAGTTTTAACCAAATTTTCCAAGCTTGTCAACCTAACATCATAATCTCCATTGTTACTAAACCCAGATGACGTATTATTTTGGTTATACGGGTTTGGTTGTTGTCGAGGAGGTTGACCTTATTGGCTCCATGAAATATTGGGATGATTACGCCAACCCGGGTTATAGGTTGACGCGTATGGGTCATTTCTAGAATGGTTAAATGTGGCATTCACTTGTTCCAAGTCCGCACAATCCTCCATTATCTGACCAGTTTGACCACATCTAGAGCAAGGGATAGAAGATGCTTGATTCACTAGGGGTCGGGTTTTTAGCTCTAGACTTTAAATTCTATGCATAAGGGTAGCTAGTTTTGCTTCAGCAGCTACAATAGCATCTATAGCTAAAACACCTGGTTTAGGTTGACTTGCTATTCTAGATCCAATACTCGGGTTATTTGGTGCTCTAGCATTGTCCCATTGCATACTATTTTCGGCTAAATCCTTAAGAAAAGTCCAAGCATCATTCTCATTTTTGGACAAAAAGTTTCCTTGGCTTACAGATTCTAACATAACCCTAGATGTAGGTGTCAATCCCTCATAAATAATTTGGCACAATTGTCATCTTGGAATTCCATGATGAGGGCATTGGGTCAACATGCTCTTAAATCTTTCTAAATAGGAATAGAACGGCTCGCTCTCAGATTGAACGAATGCAACAATTTCATTCCTAATCCTAATAGTCTTATGGTTGGGGAAATATTTTTTTAATAATACTTGAACAAACTCGGCTCAACTCCTAATAGATCTTTTGGCTAGACTATATAGTCATTTCTTAGCGTCGTCCTTCAGTGCTAGAGGCACGAATTTAAGACGCACTGCCTCCTCAGAGATATGTTGGTATTGCATAAGGGAGCAGATTTCCTCAAATTCTCTAAGGAAGAGATATGAGTCTTCCTTAGAGGTGAACTTGGGCAACATACTCATGTATTGTGCCTTTAGTTCGAAGTCGCGACCCGGTATGATGGGCATAACGATGCACGATGGCTGAGCAGCCATCGTTGGGTAGCACCAATCCCTCAGAGTCATAGGTGGTGCAACAGGTGAGTCCACTACATTCTCACCCATTGGATCCGGGTGAGGTGGTGCAATAGGTGGATTGGGGTGGGGCTAAGCTCTAGACTGGAATCTAGATGAACTCGTGAGAGTCGATTGCTCAAGTCCCGAACCCAAATCTGAGTGCACCGATTTGAATCAATTTTTGTTTTATAATTTTTTTTCGAAAATGGAAACAAACAATAGAAGTGGGAAAGATGAGAAAGGAATCCTAATCTAGAGAATTGAGATGAGAAGAGAAAGAAGACTCAGATGAGAAGGGAAACTTAACTCTAAAAGAAAGATAAGAGGGTTGGTCAGAAGTTTCCTAAACAAGCACAGTTCAAACAATCCTACACCTAATGTTGCTTAAATCTAGACGACTCCTTACTGGTTGAGTCGAATTGGTTCGCTTGATTCACCTCCCTCACTAATCAAACCAAATTGGCCAGACAGTGTATAGCTAGTGGGGGCGCTTCCGACAGAGTCGATGCCAATTAGACAACCACTTCGCTTGGAAGACTTACGTCAACACAAAAACACTTTCTAGACACCAAATTAAATTCGATCAGCTTCAAGTCATAGCAAGTCAAACCAATCTTCTCCTTAATTGAGTCTGAGTCCTTAGGGGCTAATGTCTAATTGATTTTAATGTTAAGCCTTGGGTGACACTTTAGGATTGTGATTTTGTGGGCCACGGAAGGGTGATGAAATCCCCACCGTAACTTTTCCTACGGAGTTGCCCTTAAGATAATTTAACTTAAATCTAGAAAAGATAGTCAAACATTGGTCTTTAGTTGGCGGACAATTGCAAGGTTGTATGCAAACTAAATTATATGCTTAAATGCAATCGATAAAAACCGCGCACGTACCTTGCCTCCAACACTCTTCAACAAAAAATAATTTGCAAGAATTTAGCAAGAATAATACAAACAAAACACTATATGATGCATGCACTAAGTCTTTCTAATTTTCCCAATTTTTAGGTCAGAGTTGAATTATTTCCAATTATGGAATTTGAGCTTAACACGTGCAGTTCTACAAAAAGAAAATTTTCCAAAACTAGAAATTATGAGGAAAAAGACAACAAAGGTTATCTACGTACGCTCAGTCGGGTTCACCGCCCGCTCTCAAAAAATTTTAGACGCTCTACGCGTCCACTCAGAGATGGAGACAACCCCAGAAAAAATTGAAGTCCAGATGCTTCAGACGTGCGGCGGATCCGCCGCAGGTTGTGCTTTAGGTGCGGCGATGTCGCCTCCCTTCTTGCTCCAACTGTTCCCGGATTTCGCCGCGCACTCCGTTGTCTCCTGAAATGCAAACCCAAATAGTTAGATCGCGCACATGAAAAACAGAATACAATCGAAATAAAAAAATAAACAAAATCTTCGTCTCCTTCCCGGCAACGGTGCCAAAAACTTGATGAGAATTAAATTTATACCGCAAGTGCACGGCGTCAATGAAGACGTGGCAAGTATGGGTCGAACACATGGAGGGAGAGATATTGTTATTTTTGTGATTTTCGATTTAGGAAAGAAAGAGAGAGAAATCAGTTTGGTTTGAGATTTTTAGTTTTTTAATTATCTAAAGCAAGAACAACAAAAACTAAAAAGAAAATAAAGCAAATATGGATGAGAGTCCAGCGGGTGGAGGTTTAGATGTCGGGTTTTGTTTAGAGAAATCTGAAACTTATAATAAATCACATTAGTTATAAAGCATTACATGGTAAATGATTCAACAAAACTCAAGTAATCAAAATATACTAACACGAAATTAAAATAATAACATCATTCTTCTTCTCATCACCCTAAATCCATCACCCCCACCCTTTAGAAAGTAGTTAGAAACTCATGAATGGAGGGAAGGAGAAGGGGTCCTAGAGAAACTACAAAAGAAAACTAAAAACAAGAAATAAACCAACAGAATTTTATTGCTAAAGAATGGAATAAAAACCAAGACCCGTTTCAATACATGATTCAACCTTATTTATAGCCTCAACCGGGGATCCCAATACATAAAAGAAAAGTACACGCGTCAATACAGCATTGGTAAAAATTTGAGCGCACGGATCGACTTTTGTGCGGCTCATCCACCGCATTTTGTACATGGGGTGCGGCGGAATCGCCACCTTTTTGGCTCAGATTCGATTTGGATTTTTCCTGTGTTTATGGTATGATTTAAATGTCTTTTGAGCGTCTGGATTGATTTCTTTCCTTTCTTTTGAGCTCCGAATTTATTTCTTCATATATTTGGAGATCTAAATTGATTTTCTTTAGAACATCTCCAAAATAATATTTTGGTACTTTAATTTGCAGTCGGGTCCTTGGCTTTTGCAATTAGGTCCTGACTACTTTTGTGCTTAAGTCCTTAGCCTTTTTGTAATTAGGTCTTTGAATGGTTTTATGCTTGGATGGACTTCCATTTGAATCCCGATAATCTTGAACTTGGTCTTTATGACAGAAATGAGTCTCTTACACGCGTTTATGCTCGGGATATGGGTAATTTGCATTCAGGTCCCTGTATTCTGTAAATAAGACTAAACACATACCTTAGTAGCATTTATTGATATAAAATTATTCTAAATGAAAGACATATGATGCAATGTATGCAATGCATCAACAACCGATCAACAAACAAAACCACTGAGCTGAGTCCCTTTGCAATTGTTTATGGGTCTAATCCTTCCGGAGTGCTAGACTTGGTGCCCATTCCTCGTGTCAGTCGTTTACACCCCAAGGCTGATGAGATGACTACACACTTGCAAGACATTCACGAACAAGTGCAGCAAACCCTCTGTGAGAACAACAACAAATACAAGAGCCATGCAGATAGTCGTCGTCGGCAAGTACTTTTTAAGGAAGGTGATTTCGTGTGGGCTGTTCTGACGCGAGACCGGTTTCCTGTGGGAGAATACAACAAGCAAAAGGAACGGAAAGTCGGACCTTGTGAGATACTTCAGAAAATATATGATAATGCCTACAAATTACTCCTACCAAAGCATTTAAAGACTGCTGATGTGTTTAATGTAAAGCATCTGAGTCCATACTTCAGCAACGAGGAGAAAGCTGAGGCAAACTCGAGGACGAGTTCTTTCCAACTAGGGGCGACTGATGCATGATCTGCTGGATATAATATGATGGGGCCATTGATTAGTAACCAAATCAACAAGGAGCTGTTGGCTAGCAAGCAAATCAGCAAGGATAGCAACCAAATCAGCAAGGAAGGAAACTTCCTACCGTCCAGCCAAGTTAGCAAGGAAGTTTCCTTCCAACCAGCCATTAAAATGAACCAGGAAACTTCCCTCCAGCAGCACATGTGATTCAAATTATTTCCAATTAAGTTTATGGAAGGTTTCCTGATTTTTATTTCCTTTAGACAAGTATTTCGGTAGTTAATTATTTCCTTTACTGTTATTTGTTTTATTTAGATGCAAATCAAAGGAGTTTCCTTGTTGGTTAACTTCCTAATTCCTATCCGGAGTAAAAGCTATAAGACCTGGTTTGTAGGTCAAGAGAATAACCAATTTTCGTTTGAATTAATATACCAAAAATCAGAGATAGTTTTTATCTCAACTTGGCGTTTTTCTCTTCAAGTCTATTATAGTTGTGGGTGTCACACGCTTGTAGAATCCATCACAATTCTACACGGCATCAGGGAGGAAGATGGATATCGTTTTGTTGTCTCTTTCAATACATAGCACAACCCCATATACACACACATAAAGGTGTGGAAGTTACATAGCCTATACTAAATAAGCATGTAAATACAATGTACATTACAATGCATTTTAAAAGATAACTTACAATGGATTGGTTAGAAGATGAATCATCTTGGAAGGTGAATCATCCATTTTATATAATTTTCATAATACTCCCCCTTGGATGATCACCTTCTGTTATACGCCTTTTTTGACCTGCCTCATTAAAGACCTTATCAAGTAAAACCCTCTGAGACAAAAACTTGGTGAAGGAAAAAAGAGTACAGAGTGTTTAATTCTCCCCCTTAGCGTAACTTATATTCTTCAAGCAATGAACACCTATCTTGAAAACAAGCTGTTCAAAGACTTTGGTGGGCAATGACTTTGTAAATAAATTTGCCAAATTCTCACTTGATTGGATTTGATGGACATTTATCTCACAATCCTTTTGTGAATCATGTGTCTAGAAAAACTTTGATGAAATGTGTTTAGTCTTGTCACATTTGATGTATCCTTCCTTTATTTGAGCAATACATGCAGTATTGTCTTTATATAAAATTGTCGGATGATCTTTAATTTTGTCGAGTCCATATTCTTCTTGTATGCTTTGGATCATTCATCTCAACCATACAGATTCTCGACTAGCCTCATATAATGCAGTCAACTCTGCATGATTGTAAGATGTTGTTGTTAATGGTTCTTTCGTTGATCACCTTGAAATTGTCGTGCCACCATATGTAAACACATATCTTATTTGTGATTTAGCTTTATGTGGATCTGTCAAATATCCAGCATCGACATATCGAATTAATTTGGGCTCCAAATTCTTTTGGTAAAATAACCCCATATCACGCGTTCCACAAAGGTAACGAAATACATGTTTAATTCTGTTCCAATGTCTATGTGTTTGTTCAAAACTATATCTAGCTAATACATTTACTGAAAATGCAATATCAGGTCTTGTATTATTAGTCATGTGCATTAAAGCCCCGATAGCACTTAGATATGGTACTTCTGGACCAAGAATGTCTTCATCATTCTCTCTAGGACGGAAAGGGTCCTTTTCAAAACTAAGAGAACGAACAACCATTGGAGAAATTAATGGATGAGTTTTACCATATAAAAAGTTTTAACGTCTTCTCTATATAATTTCATCGATGAATGAAAATTCCAATTGGTAAGTGCTCGATCGGCAGGCCGAGACAAAATTTAGTTACGCCAAAGTCTTTCATTTCAAATTCATTCTTCAAAGATTTAGTAGTTCTTTCAATCTTTTCAGGGTTCCCAATTATATTCAAGTCATCAACATGTGCAGCAATAATTACAAACCCAGATATTGATTTTCTAATAAAAACACATGGACTTATAAAATTATTTTTAAACCCTTCTTTAAGAACACTTTCACTAAAATGATTATACCACATTCGTCCGGATTGTTTTAATCCATATAAAGACCTTTTCCGTTTTATAGAATACAACTCTCGAGGTTTTGTATCACGTGTTTGGCAGCTTTAATCCTTCAGGGATTTTCATGAAAATGTCGTTATGTAGTCATCCATATAGATAAGTTGTAATGACATCGATAAATTGCATTTCAAGTGTTTCTCCATTTGCAAGGCTAATCAAATATCTAAGAGTTGTTGCATCCAATACAGGTGAATATGTTTCTTCATAGTCAACTCCTAGTATTTGTGTAAAACCTTGTGCTACAAGTCTTGCCTTGTATCTTACAATTTAATTTTTCTCATTTCTTTTATTTACAAATACCCACTTGTATCCTACAGGTGTTACATTATTTGGTGTTGGAACTACAGGTCCAAACACATGACGTTTCTCAAGTGAGTTCAATTCTTCTTGAATTGCATTTTTCCATTGTGGCCAATCTTTTCTGTGTCGACACTCTTCAATTGATTTTGGCTCACAATATTCAACATCCATCACATCATTTGCTATAGCATATATGAAATTTTCATCAATAATGGTTCTATTTTGGTTCCATCTTTTTCCATTGTGCACATAATTGATGGAGATCTCATCGTCATTTTCATTTGTTGTTGCCTTATCACCTCTATAGGGGTTTCAATAATTTTAATATCACCAACTATGTTATTTTGTTCTTTCTTTTTTCCATGGATTTGCATCTTTGGAACCAATTGGTCTTCCACATTTGTAACATTAGGAATATCAATCCGAGCAGGTGCATTTAGAGCAGGTATATGCGACTTAGTGACTCTTTTAGTATCAGTGAATGCATCAGGCAATTCATTTGTAATTCTTTGTAAATGTATAATATTTTGAACTTCAAGTTCACATTCACATGTTCGAGGGTCTGGAATCGATGATGCATTCCAAGTCACTTCTTTGTTTTCTAATTTTTGTTTTTCTCCCCCCTTCGATTGGGAATTCACTTTCATTAAATTGTCAATCCACAAATCTTGCTGTGAAAATATCACCAGTTAACGACTCTAAATATTTTATGATTGATGGAGAATCAAAGCCAGTATATATTCCCAATCTTCTTTGAGGTCCCATCTTTGTACGTTGTGGTGGTGCAATTGGCACATAAATGCCACAACCAAAAACCTTTAGATGAGACAAATTTGGTTCTCTACCAAAGACCAATTGTAAAGGGGAGTATTTATGATAAGCAGTTGGTCTTATTCTTATAAGTGAAGAAGCATGTAAAATGGCATGTCCCAGGCAGATGATGGTAATTTAGATCTCATAAGCAATGGTCTAGCAATTAATTGTAATCTCTTAATCAATGATTCTGCTAGACCATTTTGTGTATGGACATGAGCTACCGGGTGCTCAATTGTGATCCCAACAGACAAGCAATAATCGTTAAACGTTTGGGATGTAAATTCTCCAACGTTTTCAAGTCGAATTTTCTTAATCGGATAATCTGGGAAATGTGCTCTCAATTTCATTAATTTTGCTATAAGTCTAGCAAATGTGACATTTCGAGTTGATAAAAGGCAAATGTGTGACCCTCGGGTTGATGCAACTATCAATACCATAAAATAACAAAATGGTCCACACAGAGGAGTAATGGGTCCACAAATATCTTCTTGGATTCGCTCTAAAAATGTAGGCATTTGATTTTCAATATTATTCGTGGAAGGACTTAATATCATTTTTCCAAGAGAGCAGTTGCACATGAAAAATTCTTTGATGAAGGAATCTTTAGGTTCCTCATTGTGTGCCCACTTGAATTTTCAATAATTTTTCGCATCATTATGGCACCTAGGTGACCCAATCTGTCATGCCAAATTTCAAAACATGGATCAACTAACTTCTGGTTAGTGATCATATTTGATTCAATAAGATTTATGAATGTACTATATAACCCAAAAGAGAGAGCTTGTATTCTTTCCAACACAATTTTCTGGCCAGACACATTAGATGTAATGTGGAGATACTCAATATTATCTTCATTCACAGTCTAAATGTGATAACCACTAAGAAGTATATCCTTAAAACTTAGCAGATTTCTTCTAGATCTACTAGAGTATAAAGCATCATTTATTGATAGTTTTGTCCCATTAGATAACAAAACAGAAGCTCTTCCAGAGCCTTCACTCAAATTGCTAGTGTCAGAAATTGTGTTGACATTTGTTTTTGCTAAACGTAATTGGGAAAAGTATTTTGTACTTTTCAAGATGGTGTTTGTTGTTCCACTGTCTACTATAAATTGGTCTCCATCATTTATCATGACATGTCATATCTTTGTCTTTCTACAAAATAAAATAAAATAAAATAAAAAATATTTTTTAGCAGCAGTATATTATATCAGAATTAGATTTAAAAGACTTAAATATTGATAAAGTCGAAACCAAATAATCAAGATTCAAGCATTACATGTATATGAAGATAAAAGACTGAAATTCTAAATGAACAGAAAACAAACAAAAATAACAAAAACTACATATTATGGTGGATATTTCCATTATCGGTAAAAGTATCCACATTTTCATTGTTGTTTAGAAGGAAATCTGCAACGTTCAAGTGCATATCCATAAGCATGCCATCTTGACTATTATCGATGAAATTTGTTTCTACACTTTGTTTTTTCTTGAGTGATGCTTGAGAAAGTTCAATAAAGTGTTTTGGCGTACGGCATATGCGTGACCAATGATTTGTCATATCACATTTGTAACAAGCATTCTCTTGTTTATTAGAAGTATGTGGTTGCAATTCCTTCCTTTTTGTATTTCTCTCATCATTATTTGTTTTGAAATTATGACCACCACGATGCCAAATATTCCCACCGCCGCGTCCACGACCTTGCCCATGGCCACGCCCACGTCCACGTTTATGATTGAAAGATGTTGCATTCATTTCAGGGAATGACTCACCTTGACGTTTACGATCAAATAATGTCACATTCGCTTCAAGGAATGCAACAAAACTAGTGGGGGCGTGATTGGTGATTTTTCATCAAAAGCTCATTGTTTTGTTTAGCAACAAGAAGACTAGATATTAGTTCAGAATATTTCTTAAATCCACGCTCTCGATATTGCTGCTGCAGGAGCATATTTGAGGCATGGAATGTGGAAAATGTCTTCTCCAACATGTCATTATCACTAATATTTTCTCCCCATAATTTTAATTCAGATGTTATTCGAAACATTGCGGAGTTATACACGCTTATAGTTTTAAAATCTTACAACCTTAAATGAATCCATTCATAGCGAGCTTTTGTAAGAATTACTTGTTTTTGGTGGTCATGCCTTTCTTTCAAAATTTTCCATAATTCTAACGGATCTTTCACCATTAGGTATTCAGTTTGTCCGTAATTACTTGTTAAGGTCCTCATGGAGGTGATGACGAAGAAATATCATTGCTTTGGCACGCTCCTACGGGGAGGTGGTATTTTCTTCTTTAATTGTTTCACCAAGATTATTTGAAGTGAGATGAATTTCCGCATCGAGAGTCCATGGGAGGTAATTCTTTCCGGATATATCAAGGGTGGTGAACTCAAGTTTGGTGAGATTTGTCATGATAATAGCTTCAATAAAACAAAGATAGTAAATAACAGTACTTGATCAAAGATTATTGCCAAAAAAAAGTTACTGTGAATAATCAAATTTAATAGAAGAAATATAGTGTGTAAGGTGTAGCAGATAGAGAAATTATGACATTAAAATAATCAGACCATACCATTAAGACTAAAAGGTGAAAATTATTAGCAGAAACGTATACCAATAATATTCATAAAAAATCTACCATCTCCGGTACCGAAAAGAAATGAAATGGATTTCTCGTAATTTGGTAGAGACATGTATGATGAAGGTGCAAGATTGATTCACCATGATAAACATAATTGGAGTATAAGTGGATAGTCGTTTTTCATAATGGTTTTCAGAAATATAAAAAAACCAACGTGAGGTCAGAAAAAAAATACGAACATGTCAATGTGAGGTAATAATAACTCGGATCTATATTTAGTTATGACAAACCAAATATTAGTGCATATCAGTTGGAACGAAGTTGGAGTTTTTTTTGGAGGGGGAGAATTATATGTTCTTATCTTTCACACTCATATCCACAATACGATGACACATATTGTGATTTTGCAATAACTTATGTTTATGTCTTTCAATTAGAAGTAATGCATAACACAAATAATCATATCCCACAAAAAGATAAAGTCCGTAGATACCCACTTAGTTGAAGAATATTCTTATTCTTCAGTGGATGGTCATATGAAATTTCAGCAACATTTGTCATCATATCTAATCCTCATTGACCCAACCGGTCATACCAAATGTTATTAGAATCAATATTCATTTGATTCAGCAGTGCAGGTCTTTTGACCAAGCCACTATGTGTGCAATGACCCATCATTCAAAAGTCAGGTAATTTTCTCAATACCATTTTTCCTGTCTGACATGATTGTAGTAACATAAAATATTCTTTTTTACTTAAATTGTAGTCTCAAAATAAGTCATTCTGGCGATTTGATAAGTTTCTTAAGACATAATATATAAAATAGATCATTTAAAGCCAAGATCATTCCACATGTAATAGTAGATATGACTCTTCCAGAACTTTCTACTTAATTTGTACGACCATATACAATAGTGGTTTTGGCTTTTCTCTTTATCAAATTAGAGAAATACTTATATCTTAACATAGTGCGCATGACAACACTATACATGATGCAAAAATCATCTTTCCTAATCTTAAATCAAATATGAGACCGAAGAATATTCATACTCTTCATTTCAAGCCAAATAATTTTTTTTTGCAGATAAATTATTTATGCAACTATTACAAAATAAATGATAAAGTTCTTCCAATGATAAAATATAATCAAAATAAGAACCATGCATTAAATCATATCAATGTCAATTAATTGCAACGTAACTTTGTATGCCTATTAGGTAGAAATTATGCATACCAACATATTACCATATGCATGTTGTACTTTTCCCTTGTAAGACGATAATGCAAATACTATCTTTAGTATTGATACTTAAAAGACACATTATAATGATATGCATAAATAATCATGACAAACATAAAAATATTGAATATGCATGTGTATTATTAATATCTAGAAGGATCTCATCGTAAGTGAATAAAAGTCACAAGTAGTGAAATATATTAGACTAATGAGAGCACTAACCAATATAAAATTGTTTCAACTTAAATAATTGCTAGCTCATGAGTCTAGCATTTATCGAGGATCATAAACAAGTATAATGTGCAGATTTAAAACAAAAATAATCATAAACATGACCATACAATACATGTATCAATAGAGCTTCAATTATTATATGCACATGATGGAATTATACTAGTATTTACGTATGTATCATCTCCATAAAGTAATCACGTTTTATTGATACATTAATTAGTTATCCCAAAAGAAATGTAACATGTTTAATTTGACGGCATATATACTAGTGAATGACAACTAACGACATACTACCATTCAACCAGAATAGATAATCTTTAAAATTAACAGAGATCAAACCAAACATATAAAACACAATTTGTGTTTCTGTAAAACACACATAACTAGAATCTATTTAATTCGTGGAGAGTTACTTTGACAATCCATTTTGATTGTCGAATTTATATACCACAAAGACGTCAATTATTTTGTCATTTATCTCATCCACATTCACGTCCACATTCATGGTCACAAAATGATTATACTAGACGTTTGTAAGACTTTTCACATGCTCATACATTCACTTCAGGGATGGAGCAAATCAATTGGATGGATTACGTGATTTTTCATCGATAACTCGATATTCAACTCAGCCACACTCGGGCACGAGACTAGATCATGATATTTCCGAAATCATTTTAATGATTGCGAAGCCAAAACATAACTTTCATCTTATCTTAATTTGATGCGTATTTCCTTTTTTGTTTCTTATTTATATTTCCAAGATGATCGAGTTTGATTTCAACATCCAAAACACGACAAGTAAATTTGTTGTCCATTTTATCAAAACTTGTATATTTTACTTTTGTCAACAATCAAGATGATCAATATCATATAAAAGATTACACAAAATAAACAGATAAAAAGAAACACTTATAGTTTCTAACAAAACAACATGTATTATATATGACATATGCACAAATAAATTATGTCATTATCATTGGAATATGAAGTTGTCTAGTGATCTTCCAAATACATAATCAACTTTTACAAAAGAAAATGATTATAAACATGTATTAATGCATATTTATCAAATAACATACTCATATGCATCCATAATTGTCATGTGCATGATTTAAATTTTACTATCATAGGGGAAAAAAAGTTAATAGTCCATCATCTAAGAATATATATAAACATGTAGAACATGATATTTCAAACTAAGATTTTGCAACAATAATTTCTAGACATATATCATCACATTTAATAATATAGTATGAGTATATTCAACAAGTAAATAGATTAATGATAGTATAAATTGTAAAAGACTACCTCAAGATGAATTCAACCTTATGGACTACCTTAATCAAACAAGGAACAACACGTGTTCATCAAGATGAATATTCGTAATACTTGCATATGTGATACATCAAAATATCAAAGAATTTTTTATTTCTGTGGTAATCAAATATGGTATAATACTAAGCAATTTTGTTTCTTCTCTTAACCATAAACTTACAAGTAATAATCACATGTATGTACCAAATTACAAATGCACTTTTATTTAACATGGAATTATTATGATTATAAAGATACTAAGCAAGTAAATCTTAACTACAATCGCAAGAGATATAAAACATTCCTTGTTTTGCATTCAATTTTCTTCACACGAGAATATCTCAAATCCGTTCAAAATATTTTCTATAATATGATGGTACATGATGTCAACTTCACAACAATAAATATATGTATACATTTGAAGATGTATTAATGTTTTTCCTATATTCTCAAGACAAGAAGAATATGAAGAAAGAGCATCATACCTTGCTTTAGTACAAGAAACTAACCTCACCATGAAATACTTCATACATCGAGGCATCCATCAAGATTAATGATTTGCTACTTTTAGACATGCTAGAAACTAATCGTGCTGATAACGTGTTGTGAAATGAAAAGACATGGAGATTTGGGGGAGGAGGATAGAGACTTTTCATTGCTCTCACATAAACAATACAATGAGTTTCTATATATAGACAAGAGACATAGATGTTACAATGCAATAACTGTTGGAAAATTGCATATTTGTTTTCAACTTTTTTTGAGGTGATTAAAAAAATTGTTTTGCTTTTACATTTTCCAAACCTTTGATTTCCTTTCCTTTTCTATAAAGTTTTTAAGGAAGTTTTAATCCATATTTCGAAAGGCTTTTATGTGGAGTTTCTCTTTGTTGAGAACAACGGTTGTACCTTGGAGAATTATATATGCATCAATGCATTTTAAAGCAAATAAATCATACTATTAGATATACTAATAAAGCATTGCTGTGAATAGAAGGTTGCCATGAATGTGCATGGAACGTTGGGAGGGCTTTTTTCCAGCGTTCCAGCAATGTAAGAGTTTAGAACAATGCCTATAAATAAAGGCATGTATGTGGAGAATAAGATATAGTGGAAAACACATAATCTCTCGCATCATTATTGTCATCAAACATTCCAGTCCATTCCACCCATCATTCATTCACCAATCTCCAAGAAATTTGTTGTTGTGATCTTCAAAGATTTTCCCACATACTTTGTTTTCAAACTTAGTTGAGCAATAAGGCCAAAGATTCAGGGTTTCGACTCTGACGTCTCGATCACACCGAGTACCGGACCAGATAGCTGGGGTGGTCGTATCTTGGGAGCAAACCGTCAGTTGACCTTGTGCGCAAGAAGGGGCAGAATTTGTTCTGAGGAAAGCGACCCGATTCGTGCTTCCACCACAGGCTATCTCTTCCTTATTCTAAAATTATTTTCAGTAATTTTTCCATGCATGAATTAAATCTAAATCTAAAAACACATATATTTTCGAACATTCTCAGAACAAAATTTGTTGTGTTAGATTTAGATTTTTTGCTTGTAGTCTGGACCGCAAAAACGATTCTACAAAACCTAAAATTTTCAATGGACAAAATTTTAAAAGATGGCAATCAAAAATGTTATTTTGGTTAACAACTTTGGGATTGGTGTCTGTGATCACGAACTCTTCTCCTCAAAAGGACAAATTTGATTCCGAAGCGGAAAATGATAAAGGAGTTGAGGATGGAAAACCACTCCTAACACATGGAACAAGTAGTACCAAAACAACTAGAACTTATGAAAAACTTGACATTCTTTGCTATGGTAGAATGCTTTCTGCATTATCTAATGAACTGAACTCTATGGTATATATTGTCATGTTCGTCCCGCTTTGAAACTTTGGGAAGCCTTGGAATCTAAATTCCGATAAGAAGATGCCGATCTTGAAAGATATGCCTTTTGTGGAATGACTTGAGTTCAAGATGGTTGACAAAAGGAAGATTCTGGGAAAGAAACCATATATTGGATCAACACCAAAAATGGAATAGTAGTCTCGACCTAAAAAGATCCTAGTGTCTATAAAAGATTAGTTGGGCGTCTCATTTATCTAACGGTCTAACCTCGACCAAACCAAACAGAATCTATTTCAATGCAGGTCTTGCACAAAGACATGCAACGTCCTCAATAAAACCATTTGAGTGCAGCTTACAATGTTCGATGATTCTAATTACGCTGCTTGCCTCCTCACTAGCTGTTCAACAACAGATTGACATCTACTCTCCAGAGGGTATTGGAAATTATACATCATATTAGTTCTAAATTGTAGATTTGCTACATGAGTTTTTTTTTTTTTTGCAAGTAGTGGTTCTTTCTATTCGATCACTCTTTATATCCTTTCATCAGAAGAGAAGTAAATGAGCCCAAGCCCATTAGTGGTGCAACCATGTAAATTGTTATCTGGTCTCTCATTCATTCGACCCGATAAGATGAGATGAACAAGTCTCCCCCAAAATTTGAGATAAACATCTCGTTTTTCTGTTTTTTATTGCGTTCAATTTTCGGTCAAACGTTTAGCAATCAAACATTTGCACGCTATTCTTGCGGATGTCTAAGGGACTTGACCCTCTCCAATTCTTTAAGAATTTGAGAGGTCCAATTCACTAAAGCTCAACCACAAACTTTTCAATCGATGGTGGATGTGCATTTTTCTCTCTCTGAAAAGTGTCATTTATTGTGGAGTCAACTATATATTTATAAATTTTTAAGTTTAGTTTGCAAAAGTTCCATCCTAGCTAATAAATTTATAAATCAGCTCATACATTTATCAAATTTAACGATTATTTGTGCAAGCTAGTAAGATAATATGTTTATTTACCATTCCCAAAAATAATTAGACTAGTATGATTTGTTAATTTTCGTGTCTTTTGAATTGTTCTAAATGTGAATATAAACAATAGCATAGTTAAATATTAAAAAGTCAATATATAATTAAGAACTAATCTACTAACAAAAAATAGAATGCATAATCTAACGTGTATCCCATGATTTTGTAGATTAGTTTGCCCAGATTGGTGAAAATGATGTTCTGATTTAAGTTAGTAGTGTTATATATGCTTAGACCCAAATAAATCAACCTAGAGATAAGACTAATTAGAAAAATAACAAAAAAACAATAATTTGAACAAGACAGAAACGACCTTTCATTTGAATCATTTCTTAATCTCCCAAGTGTATATTCTATATTGATTAGCATTTTATCTATTGAATAAACTCATATTTTTTCATCATGTTATAAGTCGTAAGACAATAAAAGGATATATTTCGTTATTGTTACAAATCTTAAACGTTCAAGGTTGTCTCTCAACAAGACCAAAATTTCGCAAAAGCAACTTCTTATGATTGCATAATTGCATCTCCAGCTGCCATTGATAAGGTACTTCTTAATAAAACATGAAATACACCAATCATTGGAAAGCTCTGCTTGGGATTTGATGAATTCGGACCTCTTGAATTCTCAAGGATTAAAGAGATCCCACTCCATGACTGAGCACATCCGGAAATACGCATTGTACACGTAGATTACTATGAATCTATGTCAATCCTTCAGACGTTCAACATCGAAAAGCAATAAGGTCTTGGCCTCCTAGGTGGGGGACCAAGCAATCGGTACAACTTCTGCTTCTATTGTTGACATTTTTACAGTTCATGCACTTCATCGTAAATTTTCTTTCCGACGTTGCAACACTCTTTCTATATTTCAAAGTCAAATATGTGACCTTAAACCCTTTAGTAAGTCATAGATCCTTCAAACTAAACATAGGCGTTGAAGGAAAGTAACTGTCACGATCTGCATGTCTGATCTCAACTTGAAGTAGATGAATACCCTGTCATTTCTTTTCCTGCAAAGTCTTCCATGTTGTCGGGCTTTGATGGACATGTCTGATGACAGTTTCCAGCTAGAAAAATGTTTTCGTGTCTTATTTTGCCATGTTGACAGCCAAGTAGGTGTAATTGCAAGTGTTAGGGTCTAGGACGGTGTGTGGAGTGGAAGTAATTAAACTAATATATACGTGGAAATCGAAATTAAGAAAAATCATAGTTAAGGACAACTAAGCTTCTCTATATAGAAAACGGCGATACAATGCTACGTACTATAACATGGAGATAATAACTCAAAACTAGATTGAGGTTCTTGATTGTTACACCTCCGTACAATAAATCTTCAATCAACAAATTCTATCCTAAACAAGATAACTAATTTAATCTCCTTGACAGAGGATGCATAAATGAGAGTATATGCTAGTTATCTAACAATATGAGACAGTTTGGAGAATAATACAATCTTCAAGGAATGCTGGTAGGAATTGAGTCTCGTCCCTCTTAAATCTCTAATCTTCAAGTAACAATAGAAATCATGGATGCTGTGTATAGAGATGAATTCTTCACCTCCATTGCTTTCTTAAACATCTCAAAGTTCCTTTTTAGATGACTCAAATAATTTCTCCAACATGATAACTCCTTATGTTGGGAAATCCACACTAAGTAGCTCTAAGGAGATGCTCCATGAGATAGGAATCCAATTTAGGTGGCCTTATGGAGATGATAAGAAGAAGGTGACCCATACATGGTGGTGGCTATTCTCCACTCTTGGTGGAGGCACACACCCACACTAGAGGGTAATGGCGTAGATATTACTACAACTAGAGGCGACCCTAAAAGGGTATGAAAATGCCCAAAGTAACCTTAGAATATCAAAGCAACCTTAGAATATCTTGTTGTCTTCTTGAAAAGGATGTTCGAAAAGCTTGAATGAAGGTTAATTTGTCAATGACGAATCGAACGACTGAATGAGAGGCAAACATCAAAAATTGGGAAAGTTGATGTCTGAAATGCAGGTGATCGTCCAAAATATAGATTCCAGCAACTCCCAAAACGAGTATGTCAAAATTAGATCGGACGTCAAAAGGTTGGGTGGTCGTTTGAAACTAAGGATCCAATAAACTTTAAAGCAGACTAATGCACCAATCAGACGACCGATTGCTAATCGGTCGACTTCTGGGTGAATAAGTGTTTTTCGAGGCATAAATATATCAGTAAGTGCAATTAATTCTACTCTTGCTGAAATCCACATTACGCTTTTGTGTGATAATAGGAGTTTAGATTCATTATTTTGGATTACGAACGGATCTATTTTAAGTTAGCGGGTTCGAAAAATCTGACATATAGACATCTCAACTTTATTCTCATGTTGATTGCGAATTGTAATTGCACCTCGTTACATACTTTTTGGTAAAGTCATAGCATTTTTTAAGGAATTGGTAAGAGAAATGATAACTTCGACATTACATTCCTAATAATAATAGATATATAGGAGAGGGAAGAGTCAAATAAATTATTACTTGTAAGAAGTCAAACCTAGGTCCATCAGAGAAGACTTATTGCTTATATCGCTAACCTATCTGAGGATGTTTGTGTTCGTTTAGACCACTTCTCTTGTAAACTTATAACCTCGTGTCTAATTGCTACACCATTTATATTTTAATAAATTACCGAAGGTAAAAGAAAAAAATTCGAACATGTTTTGGACTACCACATAAGCCATCAAACAATAAATACATATAAGTTCCATTTTGGGAACCATTGCGTTTGTTGTGGGGAACCCAAAATGTGAGTTTTGATAGGATAACATCTAAAATTTCCCACCGGGATCTTTAGATCACCTAATTAACTCAATAATTAAGGCCTTTTGATCCTACAGTGTTAACCAAGTTGGTCATTCTTTTTAGGTTTAGATGATATTTGATTGCCTACACTGGACAGTTGACCACTCATGTAGTCCACTCCTTAACAAAAGTTAGGGCAGTCGATTGATCTGTAAGGGCGATCGACCTGTTACACTTAGTTGTAATTTTTGGGGATCAATTTTGAAAGTATTTTCAGAACTATTTTTTCATTATTTTGTGTTCATATCATTGTTTTTCGTTTTTGGTCGATATTCTTCTTTTTTGTAACATCAGTTTCCGTTTATCGGTACACTATTTTCCTAATGACCACAATTGTATCCCTTGAGCATTTAAATTTTCATCGAGTACTCATTTGTGGGGGCCTATGCTTATATAGCTAAAATTTGCATCATGTAATCATGTTGATATGGGGTATCGTCCATTCAACGTCTACAAGCTTGTGGAGAGTGTAGTGAAACGACACTTCTATAAATAAGATGAATTATATAGAACGCTCTAGGAGAGACAAAACCCCCTAAGATGAAGCAAGTATGGAAATGTGAGGAGCTTGTTAAATGGGAGGTAAGGTGGAGATTGTTAAGTATCGTGCTTCAAATTCTATATAATTTGCTCAACTATTGCATGGGAATCAAATATTAGGAAGTTTAGATTCAATGGTAGGAAAAGCTTGAGGAACTCTTGATTAGGTGGCTAAAAAAATCTAGTGAGGATGGACTTTTATGTGATGGTGCAACTTTGGATCAATATTACTAAAATTAGGGCAGCATTTTCCTATTTTATGGGAGATCTTGGGATTCATTTGGTTGACAACTTCGGTACATATTTTCTTGAGTCGTTAGCAATACATTGATATGTTTAGTCTAAATGGAACATATATTGTTTTATTTATCCAATAAGCTTGTACAAGAACAACTATGGACTTTGGGGAAGAAAAGTGAGAGAAAAGAGTTTCTCTGAAGTTGTTTCGAAGCTTATGTGTTTTGTGATCTATAAACTACAAGAAACACATGTTTTTGCGACGACAACCAAAAATGTCGTCTCAATAGAGGCCCAACTGAGATGCTGGTAGGCCTTATAGCAACCATAGTAGTTGTCGTATAAATCTCACTCTTCCGGGTTGTACCCCACGACAGAACCCTAGACAAAATCACAACAGCCACATGAGGACAATATCACACCAAAATCACAACCCTGCCTTATCTCGTCCTCCTCGTCACCACGTTGTTTGGGTCCCACCGTTGTTGCTTAATCGATTTGAAGCTTAAAACTGCAACTGCATGACTGCGTTGAAGTTGTGGTCAGTACGATGAGCTAGAACGGGTCGTCATTGACCATACTCGAGTGAGAAAAAAAATAAAGAGTGAGGGTATTGAAACTAGCTATGCTACGATAATCAACAAAGAAAACCTAATATGGCTAGTCCCATAAGAGGTAGAGAATGCATGCAAAAGTATAGATATGTGACGTGTCTGTGTACGATTAAGTGCGCATGACATCAATAACATGGAAATCTATAATCACCACGATCTTAAATGTGTCTCCACATGGATTAAAATTTATCACCATCATTAAAACATACAAAACACTACTCAAGATAAAGCCAAACATAACAACATGCTTACATGTCAATCTTATCTCTTCATCTATTCAAATCTTATCCTCACATCATCATTTCCCATTAAGTAGGCACACTAACTAAAACATGTGCTAAGTATCCATTATTGACCATTAACACAATAAAGGAAAGGGTAGGAACCTAGCCAAAAGACTATAGAAATCATATGAAACTCCAAGATTTAGATTAAATACACATGAATCTAACTACATACACACTTCACATCATCCTTTACCCCCTAATGGGGATGGACTACTCCATAATCATGTAAACAACACATGAACAAGGAAAGAAATCTAAATCTAACCAAGACAATGGAGTAAAAATTACATTAAATGAAAGACAAGAACATAAAGAACATGAAATCTGAACTTTATTAAGGAAAGGAAGATAACAATGACTTCCTCTCCACCCCTTAGTTACACTACTAAAATACTAAATAAAACTTTACTCTAATGGGGGAGAGAGAGGAAGAAATGGAAGGTTTACAAGTCTATTTATAACAGAATTTGTAGTTTTGATCAATCTGGAACAAATCCAACGGTAGAAATCAACTCTGCCTTATACGGGTGCACCCAAAACCTGAGCCACCCTAGAAATCTCGACGTACCCAGCCGGACCCACTATACGGGTGCCTTATAGTAGAATTGGTCGTTTTGATCTACAACTCTGCCTTACCCAGCCGGACCCACTAATGGCCGATTTGGATCCGCTATTGGCAAATCCATTGGCTCTGATCTGCCCCAAATTTTAACAGTAACTTAGGTTCACCAATTGATTATGTGTGCGCCCTGATCCGTTGGTTCCATCATGTTTGACCTTAATTGCTTGAAAACTTCTCAGGTTCTTAAGTTTGAGGAACTTTGTTATGAAAGACTTCTTGTTTGCAATTGAGTCCCTCGAGGTTTTTAATTAGGTCCTTCTTGTCTTTCAAACAGGTCATCGAGCATTACAAACATATCCATAATACTTTCCAATCAATCATTTCTTCTTGCATTTAAGTCTTTTTGCTTCTTATTTATTGCTTAAAACTTGAAATACATGCAACACAAACCCGAGTAGCACAGATATGAGTTAAAATAAATGATATATAACATGAATGCACTGTATGTTATGCTACTGATCATTGCTCTCCCATCGTCGCGCAAGAAGAGTCAGCGAAGAGGAGTGGAGGCGACAGGAAGTGGAGTCCGCGATAACTTTAGGTGGGAAAGAAGATGACGTCGTCGTGCCATCGACGTCATCTTCTTTCCCACCCAAAGTTATCGCAAACACCTCTTCATGTCACCTCCACTTCTCTTTGCTGACTCTTCTTCCTTGTCTCTCCACCACCTCTTAAGTATCCAATTAAAACCTTAAATTAGAACCCCATTTTCATAGTAAACCGACAACCCTTTCGAGCTCTCTATCAAACCTCCATCTCCACCTCCAACCCCCACTATTTTCGAGCACTCAAGAAAATCTCCACCTCTACCATAAAACTAATGCCCCAACTGTTGGCTTTTTGACCTTAATCTGTGTTTTGATGATTTAATCAACATATTCTTAATTGTAATCAATGTAAAGTAACACACATATTGCATTACATATATATTACTATGTGCTAACTTCTACAGGTGATCAAGACTCAAGAAAGAAAGGATTCAAGTCAAGACATGTTATCAAACTCTATTGAAGACATGTAATTTGCATTTCTTTGAGTCTTAGGAACATTGTGTAAATTAAGCATACTTGAGCTAAAATAAACTCACATACACACTCGGTTCCTTATAGAAGTCACACACAAAATTTCACATAATTTGGACTTCAATAGATCACACATACTTAGACCGGAAAACACCAAATCTTAACCTGAACTGTCTGCCCACATTCGGTTGACCGAAACAGACCGTTCGTTCGACCGAGTGATCATATATATTGTTATTGTTTTACTGCCCAAGTTCGGTCGACCGTCCAGACCTTTTCGGTCGACCGAGTAACAACATATTTCCGACTGTTTATTTTGTCGTATATACCTAACGGTCGTATTCGTATTATTCCTAAATACCCCAAATACATTTAGTGTATTGGTCAACCGAGGACCTTGTTCGGTCGACCGAACTAAGACCTCTCGACAAACCAAAACTTCCTGTTGGTTTTCGTTCGACCGTGGACCTTGTTTCGGTCAACCGAATTTAATCAGGTTTGTCAACCCAGAAGAGTCTCCTAGTTTTCGGTCGACCGAACCTATCTCGGTGTTCGACCAATAACTAAGTGTACCTAGAACATAGCCTTTGGCGGTCGACCGTTCCTTAACCGGTTGACCGAACGGAGTTCAATTTTGCCAAACGGTCGACCATTCTGCCCGTTTCGTTCAACCAAACTTATCCAGAATTGGGTCCTGCAAGTTTCTGTTTTGTGTATCTTACACAATCTTTACCCATTTCATCCCCAACGGCTATAACTCTTTAGGAACTTATAAATAGAGTTGTAAAACCCATTTTAACACAACTCTCCCACTACTATTTGTCCCCTACATTAGAGAGAAAACTCCACACACTCAAAAACTCAAAACCTTCCACATTTAGTAATCAATTCCATATTCTACTCAAGTGTGCTCAAGATTAAAGAGTGTTGTTCTACTCATTTGTTGTTAAAAAAGTATGGGTCTTGGTGAAATCCCAAGACAAGAGTATAGACTTCGGTGAGAGCCCGAAGTGATCCCTCTCGGACGTGAGAGGAGGAGTCAAGCTCAGAGAGGGTTGTTCGCGAGCTTGAAGATCGTAAATGTGTTCTCTCCCGGCCCGGAACGGGGAGTGGTTAGTGAAGTCGTGAGCGGAGTTTGGTGATCCGAGCAGAGCTTGCAAGAGAGGACTAGGACCCGGGTGGGGTGCCGAACCTCTGTAAAATCCCCCGACTCCTTGTGGTTTGCATTTTCCATTCCTTTACTTGTTTTTTAGTTTTAAATTCCGGTGCATATCTTTGATCAATTAAACAAGTAGGTATTAGCCTAAAAGTGATTAGAATTAGATACCCTCACGATCCTACACCAACCACCTTTCGACCCACAAAATCCCTAAATCTGCCCCCAGTTGGACCACTTAAACCCAACCCATATTTCCAACCTCGTCCCCGACCAGAAACTCTAGCCAAACTCCCCTGAACCACAATTCCAGATCCTTCCCCAGCCCCAACCTATCCCGCTCCCAACCCTAAACTCCACAATTGTGTTTTTGATTTCCAAGCATCACACAATTTCTTTTTAAAAAAATTGTGTAGAGTTCACCCTACAAACTCATACATTTAAAAAAATTCTTAAAATCAAACAATATGAAATTCATACAGTTAGTTTCAAAAATCCCTATGAGTATACTTAACCAGGTAAAATTCATATTTTGAGGGGGAGCATAATCCAGTTGATGTATACTTAATTACGTAAAATTCAAAATCCAGAGGAAAATAAAATCCAAGTTATTATACATTTCACAAAGTAAAATCCAATATCCAAGGAACGGATCACCCTGAACTCTACGTGGCACTGCCACTATAACACGTGGTGCATGCATAATTGTGTTGAAGCCACGTAAATAGGTGCTTTGTTATTTTTGTGGTGCTTAAATTTGAGTTTATTGTGTCTTATTTTGGGACACGATTGAGATTCAAATGTGTCGAACCCATAATAATAAGTACTATAAAATATATTAAATTTTTTAATGTTTTGTATTGTATATTTCTGGTATTGTTTGTGTTACAAATATGTGAATATATGAGTGTGCAATAATACGTTTGAGGAGAATGATTTGTTGCTTGTTACAATAATATGCATGAATGAAATGTTAGCTATCTAAGATGCGTGCTTGTTGAGTTTCTTTGATGGATGTAGTCGTTGGAGGTGATGTGTGGTTTTCTTAGGCTGTGATGACCGTCTAAGCCACCTTTGTATTTTATCAAAATAGTAGAGAATGTTGACAATTTGAATTGTTATTCGAATAATTTTATGAAATTAACCATGTAGTTTGTCCAACTTGAACTATTAATATTGATCTCACATTTCACTTTGCAGAACACCAATAATCCCATTGTTGACTGTAAACCGATCTTATTGTTGATACAATCTTTTTATAGTCGATAACAGATGTAAAGATGAAACATATATAGCCAGTTAACGACACACCGACGTTCCACAATCTAGGCCTGTAAACGGGTCGGGTCGGGTTTTTGCCCAACCGCTACCCAACCCGCCTAAAATAAATGGATAATCGGGACGGGGTAGAGTGGATAAACGGATAAATGGATAAAACTCGTATTTTTTATTTTTACTCATTTGCTACCAAAAAATGTGCAAAACAATACATGGTGATCACCAATAACACAAAATCACTAACAATACCGGGTAATATGAATTTCTAACACCAATCAATTACCAATAACATAAAAGAACAAAATAACTAGAAACATAAAACATTTATTCAATCGAGTTTAGGTATATATATGTAATATAGGAATTCTCTAGTGAGCCTAGGGCTTAATTTATTAAGCCCCCACAATATTCACCACTCATTTCAAATTGTAAGGTAGATTAAGAAAAAAATGGTTATACTAATGAATGGTGAGATTAACTGTAAATAAGATTCAATGGTGAGATTGTAGGGGGCTTAAATTAAATTTGATGAGCTCTGAGCTCACTAGAGCTTGACCCTATTAAATTATTAATAATTTAATTTATTAATATACGGGTAAATGGATAAACGGGACGGGTATGAACTATAACCGCTACTCGCCCCATTTAATAGTCCGGTAAGAGACTAGTCGGGTTGATGGATAATCAGGTGAAAAAATTCATCCTCTACCCGAACTAAACGGATCGGGTCAAGTTGGCGGGTAATATCCACCCCATTTTCAGCCCTACCGCAATCCATCTAAATTAGTCAGAATAACAATTATCAACGTTGATCTGTACACAGGAGAGACACGTGAACCAGGTCGCATCCTATCATCTTGGAACGCGTGTACATCCTTTAGGCTCCAAATGAAATGATTCAACTAACACTGAGTGGGAAGGTGTTTGTCCTCAATTATTTTTAATTAACCTTGTTTTAGAGGTGAGGAAATTCTCAACCATCACATCATCTAATTTCCGTGTAATTCTTTTATTTGACCGCCATTTATCGCCATTAGTTTTTTAAAACAATCATAAATAATAAGATCCTGCGATTTGTTCGCATCGTTTGCAAATGCCTACTCGAAAGCAATCATGAGATTAGAGGTTTGTGGCACAACAAAGGAGATAAAAAGTAACAAACTTATCACCAACGGCTAAAGTGGAATTTCACAGTTATTATTATATCAATAGAACAAACTTATCACCAACGCTAAGTGGAATTTCAGTTATTATTATATCAATAAATTTGCAATCAACCAAAGTGTTCCCTACTTTATCAAAACGTTTATGACAAAAATTCCATAATAGGACGAGCCAGTTGCTAAATAATCTGTTCAAGTTGATGTGATTTGTTGCTAGATATGTAATCTGCGTTACTCAAGAAGAAATAGTAGAGAATCTTTCGAGACGTCTCGGAGATTTATGTATGCTTTTCTTGATCTGGTAGAAACATAAATTATTATAGTTTGGAAACGTATGTAAACTTTCTTCTTCTAGTAGCCTCGACACCTATGCCATATATTAGTCGTTTTTATTTGACAACTTAAGCATAATTTTTTATTAGAATGCCATCATCATATAGAAAATGTTGGAGTTTTATGTCAAACAAAAGATACAACATAATTGGATTGGAACACATATAAAATTCAAGATTTGTTTGAGATAGTGTTTGACAAGTCGTCCCCATATTAGTGTATTAATCCATTAGTGGAGTCTTTATTCCCCACTACACTTTGTTATCTTGTTACGATCATAACTAATATTTAATCATTTGTAATGGTTTCCTTGCTTAGCATGTTCCGTAGAGTTAAGCATAAATTACTATTATTTCGTTTACCACTAGTTCGTTAATTTTATTATTGTTTATCATTGTACTAGAAGCTACTCCTTCAAACGTAGTGGTAACATAAACAACAATGAACATTCAAAATTGATTTCATAATCACACCATTCAACGGTGTTGATCGTTTAATTATATCCGGAAATTCCGCAAAGTAAATAAATATCTAGTTGGTTGAAACTTGAAAGTGGATAACTAATTTTCTTCTTGCTACAATGGACCACTAAATTTCTTCTTGTTGTAGTGAACCATGTATATGAACCAAATTCTTTAAAATTATTGGTCCTAATCACTTGATCCATCTAGGAGTTGTATGCATCTCAACATGGTTATATGGAACAAGTCAAGTGATTGGTGAAGGATGTGGACTTCCAAATCTACACAAGATTTGTTTCAACATGAAGTGGACGGCAGGTGCAAGGTTATCTCCAGTTATAGACATAAGATGTCATGTTTTAGCAAAGTTTGAAGGCCTAAAACAAATCTTTATTCGAAAGCCGATAAGTTGCTTATGTGGCCCAATCATCTCCCTAATTTGTGGGCTCTTCTTCTAGAGGTGAAGAGACAAAGTTTGTGATGTCATTCGAGGAATACTTATCTCCAAGCTTTAGTTTTGCTAGTGTGGAGAAGCACTTCTGTGGGATTCAGATTTGGGATTGTCCACATCACCATCGTCTACAATATCCAACTGTCATGAGTTTGGCGGGACATCGACACGTGTTGCGTCTTGTTTGCTGCCACTTGGGCATTCAAAAGTCTTGTTACTTTCTTTAGCAGTGTAGACTGAATCCAAGTAGATTGAAAAAGGTTCGCTAATATTGAGATTTGTGATTAAAATAAGATTTTATGTCTTGACTCTTGTTTCTTATGATGCAAGAATGAATGTTTGGTCCCCAAATTTCTTTTCTTTGGGGAAGACGATGAACCCCAGCCAAACACCTAGATCAAAACTAGTTTTTGCAAGCTTATATTAACTCTTTTGGTTGGTGAGTTTTGAAGAAATCTTGGTTATTTGGATGGGTCCCTAAGATCATTACTACTTGTTGACTAAGAGTCCTTTCGGGGGTTTTTTCTGACACGTTTAGGAATATGTTTACCATTATATACGTGTGTGGTACATGACAAATCGATAATACTTGTCGTTTCAGGGAAGACTGCATTTCTCAATCATGTATTAATATTAAGGAAATTGTAAAATATAACTAGTCATATTTTGATGAAAATAGTAGAGGAGAATTTTGAAAAATACTCCTTAAATCCATTTACGTAGAAATATATATCATCCTAAATTGGTAAATACAACCGTAACAAAGTTTTTTGTTCCAAACTAATTGAGACTCGTCAAGAAGACAATTCAGGCATGTAAGTCACATCTTTCCGTGCACTTTTATTCAAAACCAAATCCCAGCACACGCCTACAAGTCTCTTTTACTGTTGGAGGACGGGAGGAGTACGTGAAGCTACTGATCAACCCATCACAGGAGAATGTCCGTTTCCTGGGCTACAGGGACCGTTGATTGGCGGTCCCCAACCGCCAATTGGCGGTCTAAAAGGCGCTCGTGCGCTGTCGTATACCGCCCTGATCTTCATGCATTTTGCCTTCAATGGACTCCACTAGATCCATGTTAGATCTATGCAACTGGGGGGCACGAAAGAAAAAGGTGGCTCTCTCTTTCTACTCACATCCTCACTCTTTTTCCATACAATTTCGTGGCTCAACTTGTAATGTTTGTAATCTATTGTTGTTGTATTGTTGTTCTATTACAAATGGTGAATTCTAGTGCTTTATATAGGCACTTATATGACCCTACAACTTCTAAATATAAAGACTACATAAACATGATTATTCAAGATCATTACACCATCTACTTAAATTGCATACATAATTAGGACGAAAATTACACAAAAAATGAAAGGACTCTTGTCTCTTCCACTCCCTCAACCTTTTGTCTTCTCATGTGTTGACTCGATCTTCACCCCCTTAATGAGTCATCAAGCAATGATGATGTGGCGAGTGACTAGGACGCCACATAGGGTTAAGTCGCCACCTAGGATTAAGTTCAGTTCTCAATATTTACTACTTCCTCCGAAGTTAATCTTAGCATGTCTATGCATCTCTTCTCGCCTTCCTCGTGCGCCAATATTCTCCTCCTCATAGGTACCGCTATAGTCTTCCCTGATCCAAACCCATCTAAAGCAGTAATGTATAAGCTTCTCAGAAATGGGAGCTACTTACCTTAACCTTATATTGGACATTCTCATTTCTAATTTTGTCCATTTGCATGTGACACAATGACCACAACTTTCATTTCATCTAGAATTATCTTTTACACGTGTTATCATTTTGTAGCACAACATTCAACTTCATAAAGGCCGCAAGTCTTGTAGTCAACCAGTAAAATTTATATTTTAGCTTAGGTAAGATGTATGATGTTTGTCGTCGTTCCATCCACCCAACTATAAACAAATGATTAACATCTTGTCAATTTCCTCAATCCTTTTGAAGTATCTTTCCTAAATATGTAAAACTATCCTTCTTAGAAACTACTTTTTCTCCTTATTATGCATTGGTGACACTAGAGCTACACTTCCTGCCCTTAGTCTAAGTCTGACTTAATCAAAAACCTTGATATTCTAAAGCAACTCTAGTCAGCAGCTCGATCACTCCAGTTTTCTATAAACCACTCTAAAGTACTCATCATTCTAAGTAAGCATCCATGGCTCTATTTTTTATACCAACAACTACCCTACTCACGTCGATTGGCAATGTATTTTTGCAAAAAACATATATTATTGGATCTCACATTGTATCTGTTGTTGTTTACCTTGAATAAGTGTTTAAAGTATACGTGCAGAAAAACAGACAATCGGTCGACCGGATGGAGTGATTCGGTCGACCGGATGTGTGTTAATTTACCCAGCAAAAGTGTCTGTCGTTTTTCGGTCGACCGGAATCTAGGATTCGGTCGACCGGGCACACGTTTTGGAGCTGGGCAAAAGTTACTGTCGATTTTCGGTCGACCGGAACCTTGGATTCGGTCGACTGGAAACGTTCGAGGAGCTGGGAGAAAAGTGTCTGTTGAAATTCGGTCGACCGGAACTTAAGTGTACGGTCGACCGATTATGCACTCGCGCAAGCCAGAAAAGTTACTGTCGATTTTCGGTCGAACGAGACTCCAATTTCGGTCGACCGTTGGAATACAGTTATTGGATCGGTCGACCGATGCACCCGATCGGTCGACCGTTTGGACCCAGTTCTGCCCACGTTTTGCACATTACTCCACCCGATTTTGGTGCAACTTATACTTGTTTTGGCCTCATAAATAAAGACAATTTCGTCCCCTTTGTATTATCAGTTAATTCTATTGTCCACTTTTATGTTCTTGAGAGAAAAGAGAGAGAGAGCATCCTTGTGATTCGGTAGGAGAGATTTTGAGCCGGGTTCTTCGTCGGTTCGTTCACGTCTCCTGTAAGCATCTCTTGTAATACGTTTCTCTATAGTGGATTTGAGTTGTGTCGTCCGTGGTTTTTCCCGCATTGGGTTTCCACGTTAAATCTTGCGTGTTTGTGTGGTTTGAATTTTGGATTTGCGTTTTGTTCTCAAGTTTAGCCAATTAGATTCGTGTTTTTGTTCCGCTGCGTATTTAGGATTGGTTTTAATTCTCAACACTATCTACTTCGTAAAACTTAAACTTTAGGGCCACACATGTATGTCCTTAATAATCTCATCATCACTAGAGCACAAATATAAGCACTTAAAACCAACCCTTGTTGCATTCCTATCCTGACAAGAAAGACAGTAGTCTTACCGTTGCAAGCACGTACACTATTTAGTATTTACAACTCCATCATACACATCGGTATATAAGTTGACATTTTTTTCGCAATTTATAGTTCTCAAGAGTCCATCACATAATTTAAAGTTCTTGGCATTTTATCATAAGTCTTCTCTAGATTAATAAAAATCAAGACTTTTGCTCACCTCTCTTGCCTAATAAAGAAAATTATGTTAATCGTCGTCGACCTTGAAGACATGAAATCAAATTAGTTTCCTATAACATTTGTTTATCTCTTAACACGAAATTTAAATACTTGCTACCGCAACTTAATAGTATGATAACTTAAATAGATCAATGTTCAAAAAAATTAAGTTTGTTCCTCGGTTCAATTAATCATAATTTGTATCATAACAATCTTTAATTTTAAACACATCTCCACAAAAACTAACTTTAGGGGGGTTATCACATTTAAAAAACCACATATTGGTTTTATGTTGAAAAATTACTTGACAAAAAGGAGAGTAACTTTGTTTGAGTGAACAGTCCTTTGATAAATTCGGACAATTAAAAGGATTTTAAAAGATAAGAAAAGTTGAGAAGGATGTTCCGAAAATACATGGTCTTGGATTGTTACATCAGAAAAAGTTTCGATTGTACAATAATACTTCTGAATTCAAGTGATGCTACGAACTTATGTATGTACATTTTGATTTTCCTATGGCTAAAACAATTGTCAATAATTTATTTTAGTTGATTTTAACTTTAAACTATGAATTAAAATGACTTTACAACTTCAGTAATTGAGAACGATTCTCACAATCATTCACATTCACCTTATATATATATATATTATATATATACAAGCGCACTTTTTTGAATTGAATTTTTGAGAGTGAACTAATGAGTAAGATCCAAATGCACATATTGCAAGAATTTTAATTGAGACTGAGACTTCAATACAAAATAAATTACATAAATTCGAAGGACTACGTTAAAATTAAAAGCATAGATATGCCATGATCTCTCTTTACATTGGTTGACGACAAAACAAATCTCAATTGCTTTAATTCTTCTTTGAAGATCGTCTTTTGATATACCCATATCAGTGAAGATATACAGGTAAGATTATATCGCCAAGCTTAGGGGACTAAAAAATATTATAAAAATTAGAGGTAAGGTTTCAATTTCCATCATGACCACATCATTGACAAAGCATCAGGTATGAAGTCAATTCCTACTTTAATTGTCAATTTGTGTAAAGGCACAACCATTTCCAACACAAGTATGTCCATTTTTGTTCTAAACACTTGATGTATCTAACCATCTAATTACCTAAATTTGCAAAATAATGTATTAATGTGTGCAAAGTAATTTCCGACCTACCTGAAGAATACAAAATCCATTCTCAACAACTGGTATCAGAGCCTTTGGGTCCGAATTTGGGGATTATTTCTTCAACTTTTGTCAAATACTTATGGCGAATAATTAGAAAATTGAGAAGTTGAGCCGAGATGTTAATTTCGGCTTGCGGCAAGTCAAGATGCACGCAATTCTGGTGCAGCAAGAGGTGGAGGACGTTCTTGAGGGCATGGATAAGTTGCCAAAAGAAATGTCCGATCAAGATAAGCAAAAGCTTGATCGAAAGGCGATGTCAACCATCAAGTTGTCGTTGTCCGACGAAGTTCTGAGAGAAGTGTTGAAGGAGAAGACGGCTGCAAGTATGTGGAAGAAATTAGAAGAGGTCTACATGAAGAAGTCACTTGCTAGCCGGATTATCTTGAAGAAGAAGTTGTTCCTATTCAAGATGAAGTCGGGTATCTCCCTTCAGCAACACTTGGATGATTTCAATGCAATCAACATGGACTTGGAGAAGGTTGAAGCAAGGTTTTCTGATGAGGATCAGGCGATCCTTTTACTTTGCTCGTTGAGTTCTTCATATGATCACTTCGTGGAGACGATGATGTACAGCAGGACCGACATCTCTCTTGCGGATGTCAAAAACGCACTCTCCTCCAAATCTGATATGGAGAAGAGGTCTGATGGTTCTGATTCGAGCAAAAGTGAGGCACTTGTTGCTCGTGGTAAGGGGAAAGAGAGGAGTTTCTCAAAGAACACCTCTAAGACCAAGTCGAAGGACAAAGATATTATTTGTCATTACTGCAAGAAGAAAGGTCACAAGATATCAGAATGTTTTAAGCTACAGAACAGAGAGAAGCAAATGGGTTCTAGTAGCGGTGATCAGTCAGGTTCGAATGTCGCGGAGTCCGATTCTGATTTTGTGTTGGCAGCTACAGGTTCTTCTGAAGCTTCCGACGGTTGGGTGATTGATACGGGCAGTACATTCCACTTAACTCCGAATAAACACTGGTTTTCATCTTATGAAACAATGTCAGGTGGAATGGTTGTGATGGGCAATGGTAACAGGTGCGAGGTTGCAGGAATTGGTTCTGTCAGATTGAGGACCCATGATGGCCTAGTCAAGATTCTATCGGATGTGCAACATGTTCCGAAGGCGAGCAAGAATCTGATTTCAGTAGGTAGCCTGACTGCAAAGGGCTACAAATTCAGTGGTGAGGATGACTGCATATCCATCACCAAAGGATCACTTATTCTGATGAAAGGGAAGAAGCTTGGGCCCGGTAAGCTTTATATGCTTAAAGGAGAAACTGTTGTGGGTGACGCAGCTGTAGCGCCATCGTTGTCTGGTGAGGAGAATGCCCAACTTTGGCATATGAGGTTGGGGCACATGAGCGAGAAAGGCATGGCGGTGTTGAACAAACGTGGTTTGTTTGGAAGTCAGAAAATCGGCAGTCTGGACTTCTGTGAATTTTGTGTTTTTGGGAAGCAGAAGAGGGTTAGCTTCTCAGCAGCTAAGCACACCACCAAAGCTACCTTAGATTATGTCCACTCTGATTTATGGGGACCTTCTCAGGTTCCATCAAAAGGTGGAGCTCGCTACATGCTCACATTTATTGATGATTTCTCCAGGAAGACTTGGGTTTATATTCTGAAACAGAAGAGCGATGTGTTTCAGAATTTTCAGCACTGGAAGGTTATGATTGAGAATCAAACATGAAAGAAAATTAAGGTTCTAAGGACGGATAATGGTTTGGAGTTTTGTTCCTCAGAATTTAACGATTTCTGCAAGGATGAAGGAATCGTGAGACACCGAACCGTACGTCACACACCACAACAGAACGGAGTAGCGGAACGTCTGAATCGAACTCTCTTGGAGAGAGCTCGATGTATGCTTCTGAATGCGGACCTGACTAAGGATTTTTGGGCAGAAGCAGTGTGTACCGCTTGTTATTTAGTGAACCGTTCGCCTCACACCGTTTTGGATATGAGAACACCGGAAGAAGTTTGGACAGGTGGAGCTTCAGATTTGTCCAAGTTGAGAGTCTTCGGTTGTCCAGCGTACGCACATGTAGATCAAGGAAAGTTGAATGCTCGGTCGTTGAAGTGTATATTCCTTGGCTACGATTTGGGTGTGAAGGGTTATCGTATGTGGTGCAAGGAATCTCAGAAGCTCATGGTTGAAAGAAATGTTGTCTTTAATGAGCTTGTTATGTTACCTTCCAGGAAAGACATTGTTATTTCTACTCTCGTGTCAAGTGGGACTCCAGTTCAGGTGGAGCCACCGGTAGTGACTGCTGATGAGGATACCGGTGTGACACAAGGAGAGAGTTCGAAATCTGAGGAAGATGAAGAGTATTTGTTGGCAAGGGACAGAGAGAGGCGGCTGACCAAGAAACCTCGTAGATATGCCGAATCAGTCCTTGCATATGCTCTTAGTGCAGCTGAAGATATTGGAGCCTCTGGTGAGTCGAGCAAGTATTCAGAGGCAATTTCAGCACCCGATTCAGCTGCTTGGGTGGGTGCAATGAATGAAGAGATGGAGTCTCTTCATAAGAACCAAACTTGGAAGTTGGTAGAACTTCCAAAAGGAAAAAGGGCCGTTAGCTGCAAATGGGTCTTCAAAAAGAAAATCGAGGGTATTTCAGATGTGAGGTACAAAGCTCGATTGGTTGCTCGTTGTTTTAGTCAGGTGGAGGGTGTGGATTATAGCGATATTTTCTCACCCGTTGTGAAGCATACTTCTATTCGTGTTTTGTTGAGTTTGGTTGCAATACATGATTTAGAGTTAGAGCAACTAGATGTGAAGACCGCTTTCTTACATGGAGAATTAGAGGAGCAAATTTACATGTCCCAGCCGGAGGGCTTTGTGGTCGAGGGTAAGGAGAATCAGTTCTGTTTGCTGAAGAAGTCGCTTTATGGGTTAAAGCAGTCGCCTCGACAATGGTATAAAAGATTTAATTCTTTTATGGTTGGACATGGGTACAGCAGGTCCCAGTATGACTGCTGCGTTTACCGAAAGGTATTTTCAGATGGCTCTCTCGTTTTGTTATTACTCTATGTAGATGATATGTTGATAGCAGCTAAGGACAAGTCTAAAATTTCTGAGCTTAAGGAGTTGGTGAAGGTTGAGTTTGAGATGAAAGATCTTGGATCAGCAAAGAGGATTCTAGGTATGGAGATATGTCGCGATCGTACATGCAAGAGTTTGTTTCTCTCCCAGCAGCAATATATTGAGAAAGTCTTGCATTGTTTTGGCATGGAGAATGCCAAGTCTGAAAGAATTCCTCTCGCAGCGCATTTTAAGCTATCGGTAGACTTGTGTCCCAATGAGGAGGAGGACAAGACATACATGTCACGTGTGCCTTATACTAGTGCAGTTGGCAGTTTGATGTATGCTATGATATGCACTCGTCCAGATATAGCTCAGGCGTTCAGTGTGGTGAGCCGCTATATGTCGAATCCAGGAAAGGAGCATTGGTCAGCTGTGAAGTGGATTCTCCGGTATCTAAAAGGTACAACTAAGCTATCTCTGAAATTCGGTCGATCTTCGTATTCATTAATGGGGTTTCTTGATGCCGACTACGCGGGAGACCGCGATAGACGAAGATCTATGACTGGTTATGTGTTACTGTTGGGAGCACGACTATTAGCTGGAAAGCGACGTTGCAACACACTGTTGCTTTGTCTACAACGGAGGCAGAGTATATGGCAGCGACCAAGGGTATCAAGGAAGCTCTTTGGCTGAAAGGTTTATTTGGAGAGCTTATTCCAGGTCAGAATACAGTGGTTGTTTATTGTGATAGTCAGAGTGTCATTCATCTGACGAAGAATCAGATGTACCACGAAAGGACGAAGCATATCGACGTTCGTTATCACTTCATTCAGGAAGTTGTTGCTGAAGGAGGTGTGGTGGTGAAGAAGGTGGGCACTGAAGATAATCCGACTGATATGTTGACGAAGCCAGTTATTTCGACTAAGTTCATGGTATGCGTGAACTTGGTTGGTTTGAGTTCCGAGTAGGTGGAGCTAAGACGACGACACAATGAGGAAGGAAGTGTTTCCTTCAAAGAGTTACAGGGGTTATTCAAGGTAAAGGTGGAGATTGTTGTTGTTTACCTTGAATAAGTGTTTAAAGTATACGTGCAGAAAAACAGACAATCGGTCGACCGGATGGAGTGATTCGGTCGACCGGATGTGTGTTAATTTACCCAGCAAAAGTGTCTGTCGTTTTTCGGTCGACCGGAATCTAGGATTCGGTCGACCGGGCACACGTTTTGGAGCTGGGCAAAAGTTACTGTCGATTTTCGGTCGACCGGAACCTTGGATTCGGTCGACCGGAAACGTTCGAGGAGCTGGGAGAAAAGTGCCTGTTGAAATTCGGTCGACCGGAACTTAAGTGTACGGTCGACCGATTATGCACTCGCGCAAGCCAGAAAAGTTACTGTCGATTTTCGGTCGAACGAGACTCCAATTTCGGTCGACCGTTGGAATACAGTTATTGGATCGGTCGACCGATGCACCCGATCGGTCGACCGTTTGGACCCAGTTCTGCCCACGTTTTGCACATTACTCCACCCGATTTTGGTGCAACTTATACTTGTTTTGGCCTCATAAATAAAGACAATTTCGTCCCCTTTGTATTATCAGTTAATTCTATTGTCCACTTTTATGTTCTTGAGAGAAAAGAGAGAGAGAGCATCCTTGTGATTCGGTAGGAGAGATTTTGAGCCGGGTTCTTCGTCGGTTCGTTCACGTCTCCTGTAAGCATCTCTTGTAATACGTTTCTCTATAGTGGATTTGAGTTGTGTCGTCCGTGGTTTTTCCCGCATTGGGTTTCCACGTTAAATCTTGCGTGTTTGTGTGGTTTGAATTTTGGATTTGCGTTTTGTTCTCAAGTTTAGCCAATTAGATTCGTGTTTTTGTTCCGCTGCGTATTTGGGATTGGTTTTAATTCTCAACACTATCTACTTCGTAAAACTTAAACTTTAGGGCCACACATGTATGTCCTTAATAATCTCATCATCACTAGAGCACAAATATAAGCACTTAAAACCAACCCTTGTTGCATTCCTATCCTGACAAGAAAGACAGTAGTCTTACCGTTGCAAGCACGTACACTATTTAGTATTTACAACTCCATCATACACATCGGTATATAAGTTGACATTTTTTTCGCAATTTATAGTTCTCAAGAGTCCATCACATAATTTAAAGTTCTTGGCATTTTATCATAAGTCTTCTCTAGATTAATAAAAATCAAGACTTTTGCTCACCTCTCTTGCCTAATAAAGAAAATTATGTTAATCGTCGTCGACCTTGAAGACATGAAATCAAATTAGTTTCCTATAACATTTGTTTATCTCTTAACACGAAATTTAAATACTTGCTACCGCAACTTAATAGTATGATAACTTAAATAGATCAATGTTCAAAAAAATTAAGTTTGTTCCTCGGTTCAATTAATCATAATTTGTATCATAACAATCTTTAATTTTAAACACATCTCCACAAAAACTAACTTTAGGGGGGTTATCACATTTAAAAAACCACATATTGGTTTTATGTTGAAAAATTACTTGACAAAAAGGAGAGTAACTTTGTTTGAGTGAACAGTCCTTTGATAAATTCGGACAATTAAAAGGATTTTAAAAGATAAGAAAAGTTGAGAAGGATGTTCCGAAAATACATGGTCTTGGATTGTTACATCAGAAAAAGTTTCGATTGTACAATAATACTTCTGAATTCAAGTGATGCTACGAACTTATGTATGTACATTTTGATTTTCCTATGGCTAAAACAATTGTCAATAATTTATTTTAGTTGATTTTAACTTTAAACTATGAATTAAAATGACTTTACAACTTCAGTAATTGAGAACGATTCTCACAATCATTCACATTCACCTTATATATATATATATTATATATATACAAGCGCACTTTTTTGAATTGAATTTTTGAGAGTGAACTAATGAGTAAGATCCAAATGCACATATTGCAAGAATTTTAATTGAGACTGAGACTTCAATACAAAATAAATTACATAAATTCGAAGGACTACGTTAAAATTAAAAGCATAGATATGCCATGATCTCTCTTTACATTGGTTGACGACAAAACAAATCTCAATTGCTTTAATTCTTCTTTGAAGATCGTCTTTTGATATACCCATATCAGTGAAGATATACAGGTAAGATTATATCGCCAAGCTTAGGGGACTAAAAAATATTATAAAAATTAGAGGTAAGGTTTCAATTTCCATCATGACCACATCATTGACAAAGCATCAGGTATGAAGTCAATTCCTACTTTAATTGTCAATTTGTGTAAAGGCACAACCATTTCCAACACAAGTATGTCCATTTTTGTTCTAAACACTTGATGTATCTAACCATCTAATTACCTAAATTTGCAAAATAATGTATTAATGTGTGCAAAGTAATTTCCGACCTACCTGAAGAATACAAAATCCATTCTCAACAACTGGTATCAGAGCCTTTGGGTCCGAATTTGGGGATTATTTCTTCAACTTTTGTCAAATACTTATGGCGAATAATTAGAAAATTGAGAAGTTGAGCCGAGATGTTAATTTCGGCTTGCGGCAAGTCAAGATGCACGCAATTCTGGTGCAGCAAGAGGTGGAGGACGTTCTTGAGGGCATGGATAAGTTGCCAAAAGAAATGTCCGATCAAGATAAGCAAAAGCTTGATCGAAAGGCGATGTCAACCATCAAGTTGTCGTTGTCCGACGAAGTTCTGAGAGAAGTGTTGAAGGAGAAGACGGCTGCAAGTATGTGGAAGAAATTAGAAGAGGTCTACATGAAGAAGTCACTTGCTAGCCGGATTATCTTGAAGAAGAAGTTGTTCCTATTCAAGATGAAGTCGGGTATCTCCCTTCAGCAACACTTGGATGATTTCAATGCAATCAACATGGACTTGGAGAAGGTTGAAGCAAGGTTTTCTGATGAGGATCAGGCGATCCTTTTACTTTGCTCGTTGAGTTCTTCATATGATCACTTCGTGGAGACGATGATGTACAGCAGGACCGACATCTCTCTTGCGGATGTCAAAAACGCACTCTCCTCCAAATCTGATATGGAGAAGAGGTCTGATGGTTCTGATTCGAGCAAAAGTGAGGCACTTGTTGCTCGTGGTAAGGGGAAAGAGAGGAGTTTCTCAAAGAACACCTCTAAGACCAAGTCGAAGGACAAAGATATTATTTGTCATTACTGCAAGAAGAAAGGTCACAAGATATCAGAATGTTTTAAGCTACAGAACAGAGAGAAGCAAATGGGTTCTAGTAGCGGTGATCAGTCAGGTTCGAATGTCGCGGAGTCCGATTCTGATTTTGTGTTGGCAGCTACAGGTTCTTCTGAAGCTTCCGACGGTTGGGTGATTGATACGGGCAGTACATTCCACTTAACTCCGAATAAACACTGGTTTTCATCTTATGAAACAATGTCAGGTGGAATGGTTGTGATGGGCAATGGTAACAGGTGCGAGGTTGCAGGAATTGGTTCTGTCAGATTGAGGACCCATGATGGCCTAGTCAAGATTCTATCGGATGTGCAACATGTTCCGAAGGCGAGCAAGAATCTGATTTCAGTAGGTAGCCTGACTGCAAAGGGCTACAAATTCAGTGGTGAGGATGACTGCATATCCATCACCAAAGGATCACTTATTCTGATGAAAGGGAAGAAGCTTGGGCCCGGTAAGCTTTATATGCTTAAAGGAGAAACTGTTGTGGGTGACGCAGCTGTAGCGCCATCGTTGTCTGGTGAGGAGAATGCCCAACTTTGGCATATGAGGTTGGGGCACATGAGCGAGAAAGGCATGGCGGTGTTGAACAAACGTGGTTTGTTTGGAAGTCAGAAAATCGGCAGTCTGGACTTCTGTGAATTTTGTGTTTTTGGGAAGCAGAAGAGGGTTAGCTTCTCAGCAGCTAAGCACACCACCAAAGCTACCTTAGATTATGTCCACTCTGATTTATGGGGACCTTCTCAGGTTCCATCAAAAGGTGGAGCTCGCTACATGCTCACATTTATTGATGATTTCTCCAGGAAGACTTGGGTTTATATTCTGAAACAGAAGAGCGATGTGTTTCAGAATTTTCAGCACTGGAAGGTTATGATTGAGAATCAAACATGAAAGAAAATTAAGGTTCTAAGGACGGATAATGGTTTGGAGTTTTGTTCCTCAGAATTTAACGATTTCTGCAAGGATGAAGGAATCGTGAGACACCGAACCGTACGTCACACACCACAACAGAACGGAGTAGCGGAACGTCTGAATCGAACTCTCTTGGAGAGAGCTCGATGTATGCTTCTGAATGCGGACCTGACTAAGGATTTTTGGGCAGAAGCAGTGTGTACCGCTTGTTATTTAGTGAACCGTTCGCCTCACACCGTTTTGGATATGAGAACACCGGAAGAAGTTTGGACAGGTGGAGCTTCAGATTTGTCCAAGTTGAGAGTCTTCGGTTGTCCAGCGTACGCACATGTAGATCAAGGAAAGTTGAATGCTCGGTCGTTGAAGTGTATATTCCTTGGCTACGATTTGGGTGTGAAGGGTTATCGTATGTGGTGCAAGGAATCTCAGAAGCTCATGGTTGAAAGAAATGTTGTCTTTAATGAGCTTGTTATGTTACCTTCCAGGAAAGACATTGTTATTTCTACTCTCGTGTCAAGTGGGACTCCAGTTCAGGTGGAGCCACCGGTAGTGACTGCTGATGAGGATACCGGTGTGACACAAGGAGAGAGTTCGAAATCTGAGGAAGATGAAGAGTATTTGTTGGCAAGGGACAGAGAGAGGCGGCTGACCAAGAAACCTCGTAGATATGCCGAATCAGTCCTTGCATATGCTCTTAGTGCAGCTGAAGATATTGGAGCCTCTGGTGAGTCGAGCAAGTATTCAGAGGCAATTTCAGCACCCGATTCAGCTGCTTGGGTGGGTGCAATGAATGAAGAGATGGAGTCTCTTCATAAGAACCAAACTTGGAAGTTGGTAGAACTTCCAAAAGGAAAAAGGGCCGTTAGCTGCAAATGGGTCTTCAAAAAGAAAATCGAGGGTATTTCAGATGTGAGGTACAAAGCTCGATTGGTTGCTCGTTGTTTTAGTCAGGTGGAGGGTGTGGATTATAGCGATATTTTCTCACCCGTTGTGAAGCATACTTCTATTCGTGTTTTGTTGAGTTTGGTTGCAATACATGATTTAGAGTTAGAGCAACTAGATGTGAAGACCGCTTTCTTACATGGAGAATTAGAGGAGCAAATTTACATGTCCCAGCCGGAGGGCTTTGTGGTCGAGGGTAAGGAGAATCAGTTCTGTTTGCTGAAGAAGTCGCTTTATGGGTTAAAGCAGTCGCCTCGACAATGGTATAAAAGATTTAATTCTTTTATGGTTGGACATGGGTACAGCAGGTCCCAGTATGACTGCTGCGTTTACCGAAAGGTATTTTCAGATGGCTCTCTCGTTTTGTTATTACTCTATGTAGATGATATGTTGATAGCAGCTAAGGACAAGTCTAAAATTTCTGAGCTTAAGGAGTTGGTGAAGGTTGAGTTTGAGATGAAAGATCTTGGATCAGCAAAGAGGATTCTAGGTATGGAGATATGTCGCGATCGTACATGCAAGAGTTTGTTTCTCTCCCAGCAGCAATATATTGAGAAAGTCTTGCATTGTTTTGGCATGGAGAATGCCAAGTCTGAAAGAATTCCTCTCGCAGCGCATTTTAAGCTATCGGTAGACTTGTGTCCCAATGAGGAGGAGGACAAGACATACATGTCACGTGTGCCTTATACTAGTGCAGTTGGCAGTTTGATGTATGCTATGATATGCACTCGTCCAGATATAGCTCAGGCGTTCAGTGTGGTGAGCCGCTATATGTCGAATCCAGGAAAGGAGCATTGGTCAGCTGTGAAGTGGATTCTCCGGTATCTAAAAGGTACAACTAAGCTATCTCTGAAATTCGGTCGATCTTCGTATTCATTAATGGGGTTTCTTGATGCCGACTACGCGGGAGACCGCGATAGACGAAGATCTATGACTGGTTATGTGTTACTGTTGGGAGCACGACTATTAGCTGGAAAGCGACGTTGCAACACACTGTTGCTTTGTCTACAACGGAGGCAGAGTATATGGCAGCGACCAAGGGTATCAAGGAAGCTCTTTGGCTGAAAGGTTTATTTGGAGAGCTTATTCCAGGTCAGAATACAGTGGTTGTTTATTGTGATAGTCAGAGTGTCATTCATCTGACGAAGAATCAGATGTACCACGAAAGGACGAAGCATATCGACGTTCGTTATCACTTCATTCAGGAAGTTGTTGCTGAAGGAGGTGTGGTGGTGAAGAAGGTGGGCACTGAAGATAATCCGACTGATATGTTGACGAAGCCAGTTATTTCGACTAAGTTCATGGTATGCGTGAACTTGGTTGGTTTGAGTTCCGAGTAGGTGGAGCTAAGACGACGACACAATGAGGAAGGAAGTGTTTCCTTCAAAGAGTTACAGGGGTTATTCAAGGTAAAGGTGGAGATTGTTGTTGTTTACCTTGAATAAGTGTTTAAAGTATACGTGCAGAAAAACAGACAATCGGTCGACCGGATGGAGTGATTCGGTCGACCGGATGTGTGTTAATTTACCCAGCAAAAGTGTCTGTCGTTTTTCGGTCGACCGGAATCTAGGATTCGGTCGACCGGGCACACGTTTTGGAGCTGGGCAAAAGTTACTGTCGATTTTCGGTCGACCGGAACCTTGGATTCGGTCGACCGGAAACGTTCGAGGAGCTGGGAGAAAAGTGCCTGTTGAAATTCGGTCGACCGGAACTTAAGTGTACGGTCGACCGATTATGCACTCGCGCAAGCCAGAAAAGTTACTGTCGATTTTCGGTCGAACGAGACTCCAATTTCGGTCGACCGTTGGAATACAGTTATTGGATCGGTCGACCGATGCACCCGATCGGTCGACCGTTTGGACCCAGTTCTGCCCACGTTTTGCACATTACTCCACCCGATTTTGGTGCAACTTATACTTGTTTTGGCCTCATAAATAAAGACAATTTCGTCCCCTTTGTATTATCAGTTAATTCTATTGTCCACTTTTATGTTCTTGAGAGAAAAGAGAGAGAGAGCATCCTTGTGATTCGGTAGGAGAGATTTTGAGCCGGGTTCTTCGTCGGTTCGTTCACGTCTCCTGTAAGCATCTCTTGTAATACGTTTCTCTATAGTGGATTTGAGTTGTGTCGTCCGTGGTTTTTCCCGCATTGGGTTTCCACGTTAAATCTTGCGTGTTTGTGTGGTTTGAATTTTGGATTTGCGTTTTGTTCTCAAGTTTAGCCAATTAGATTCGTGTTTTTGTTCCGCTGCGTATTTGGGATTGGTTTTAATTCTCAACACTATCTACTTCGTAAAACTTAAACTTTAGGGCCACACATGTATGTCCTTAATAATCTCATCATCACTAGAGCACAAATATAAGCACTTAAAACCAACCCTTGTTGCATTCCTATCCTGACAAGAAAGACAGTAGTCTTACCGTTGCAAGCACGTACACTATTTAGTATTTACAACTCCATCATACACATCGGTATATAAGTTGACATTTTTTTCGCAATTTATAGTTCTCAAGAGTCCATCACATAATTTAAAGTTCTTGGCATTTTATCATAAGTCTTCTCTAGATTAATAAAAATCAAGACTTTTGCTCACCTCTCTTGCCTAATAAAGAAAATTATGTTAATCGTCGTCGACCTTGAAGACATGAAATCAAATTAGTTTCCTATAACATTTGTTTATCTCTTAACACGAAATTTAAATACTTGCTACCGCAACTTAATAGTATGATAACTTAAATAGATCAATGTTCAAAAAAATTAAGTTTGTTCCTCGGTTCAATTAATCATAATTTGTATCATAACAATCTTTAATTTTAAACACATCTCCACAAAAACTAACTTTAGGGGGGTTATCACATTTAAAAAACCACATATTGGTTTTATGTTGAAAAATTACTTGACAAAAAGGAGAGTAACTTTGTTTGAGTGAACAGTCCTTTGATAAATTCGGACAATTAAAAGGATTTTAAAAGATAAGAAAAGTTGAGAAGGATGTTCCGAAAATACATGGTCTTGGATTGTTACATCAGAAAAAGTTTCGATTGTACAATAATACTTCTGAATTCAAGTGATGCTACGAACTTATGTATGTACATTTTGATTTTCCTATGGCTAAAACAATTGTCAATAATTTATTTTAGTTGATTTTAACTTTAAACTATGAATTAAAATGACTTTACAACTTCAGTAATTGAGAACGATTCTCACAATCATTCACATTCACCTTATATATATATATATTATATATATACAAGCGCACTTTTTTGAATTGAATTTTTGAGAGTGAACTAATGAGTAAGATCCAAATGCACATATTGCAAGAATTTTAATTGAGACTGAGACTTCAATACAAAATAAATTACATAAATTCGAAGGACTACGTTAAAATTAAAAGCATAGATATGCCATGATCTCTCTTTACATTGGTTGACGACAAAACAAATCTCAATTGCTTTAATTCTTCTTTGAAGATCGTCTTTTGATATACCCATATCAGTGAAGATATACAGGTAAGATTATATCGCCAAGCTTAGGGGACTAAAAAATATTATAAAAATTAGAGGTAAGGTTTCAATTTCCATCATGACCACATCATTGACAAAGCATCAGGTATGAAGTCAATTCCTACTTTAATTGTCAATTTGTGTAAAGGCACAACCATTTCCAACACAAGTATGTCCATTTTTGTTCTAAACACTTGATGTATCTAACCATCTAATTACCTAAATTTGCAAAATAATGTATTAATGTGTGCAAAGTAATTTCCGACCTACCTGAAGAATACAAAATCCATTCTCCCAAATAAAAACAACCAACCATAAGAAGTTGCATGCAAACCCACAAAAGCCTCCATTAATTGGTGCATCCAATTTCATAACATGTGGCAGTGTCTAACTAGTTCCAACAGGAAAGAAGAAAAGAAGTCTAGATTTGGAGAGTAGTTTGTGATGATTCATGATGTGAGGGTCTAAAGCTCCCACTATTCCAATTTTTCCATAATAATAATAATAATACATGGTGGTAAAATAAACAAGAAAATAGTTAATGGTGCTTTGTGAGATTCAAAGCCAACCAAAGTACAGCTCTCACGTATATTTATTTTTTGAACCATGCAACTGTAACGTATATGTTTCCATACATGAGAAGATTACTTTAACCTCTAATAATATCTGTCACATCTCATCTTTTCTTTCCTTTCCACCACCCAAATAATATCTTATATATATTCTAACCTCCCAACTCAAACACCAAATAATAATTCCTTCTTCTCTTCTAACCACCATCACCACAATGGTCTCTAGTCCCTCCAGTTCATCCACAAACTCCACCACAGAAGTTACACTTGACAACAACCTGAAGATGCAACAACAACAACAACATGAAGACATGAAGGAAACAAGACCACCCAAGTTGGATTTGAGCCTCTCTAACGCCGGAGTTGGAGAGGCGGTCCAAGAACTCAACTTAATTGGTGGTGTGGTTGTCCGTTCATCGGACAAAAAACCCGATAAGAAGCCACGCATGTTCTCGTGCACGTATTGCGATAGGACGTTCTTTAGCTCCCAAGCATTAGGAGGCCATCAAAACGCTCACAAACGTGAGAGAACATTAGCGAAGAGGAGCCAACTAGAGCCACATAGGTATCAAAGCATGGCATCACTTCCACTTCATGCGATTGGGTCCTATGGTGGGAGATCACTTGGAATTCAATTGCACTCTATGGTGCATAAACCAAGTTATGTGCTTGGCCATGCATGGCCACCACAAGCTTATGTTAGGCAGCAACAATTGGTGGCCGGAAGGCAGTTCGGGCACGAGTTTTTGGCTCGAGGAGGCGGAGATATCGGCTGTGGAGTTCCAAGGTTTGAAGGTAATTGGTTGGCTGGTGGGGTTGATGAGAAATTGAAGGGTGGGAAGGAAGAGGCGAAGAAGCTTGACTTGTCTCTTAGGCTTTAGATTACTTCATCATGTGGTGTTCTCTCTTTCTTCTATCTTTTGTCTCTAATCTTGTACAAAGATTTCTATCATTGCATGTGACTTCTTTTGTATTATTTGAGAGTTATTTAGATGTTAACCACAAGGATTATAGGAAATTATATTGATTTAATCATCACTTCTTCATATTCGGATGGCTATGTTTACATCAGTCTCTTGAAAATTGATTAGATTAACTGATGCTTTAGGGGCTTTTTATTGTTGTGCAGTGCATAATAATTAAGGTGGTTCATTATTGCCTTTTTCTATTGACATTTGATTTTATTTTGAAAAAAATAACCGGACTTTGCGGATTGAATGAATTTTCAATGGACCCAACATACAAGCGAATTTTGAAAGGTAAAAAATATAAATATGGAGAAAAGTATTAAATACACACATAACGACATAAGTGTGCATTCAGAGTTAAATGTCCTTTATGTCCCCCGCATTTTATCGACACTAGACTAGACTAGTAATCAATTTAAAGGAAAACATACTTGTTTTTGTACGAATTGACTGACTTGACTTAATTGACGCAATTGTAGATATCGTGTAAACTTGTGATGTCTTTGCAGATGTTTTCATAGAAAAATTCTAAAATCCAGAAGGTATGTTTCTTGTTGAATGATGTTGCTGTTTGATTGTCAAACGAACTTAGCATTGCAATTTTGATTGGACGTCAAAACCTATAAAGGGAAACGGCTTTCATAGCCTAGGCGACTGGCTTCCATTATCTGCAAGAAAGATGCTGAAAAACTAGTAGTGATGACCGCTCGTGCAGAAGAATATTGTTATTACAGTGGGTTTTTTTGATGAATAACGCCGGGTTTGACCACCAGACTGACATAACAAGAGAGATGTGGTAAATGAGGAGATTTTACGTTAGTCAAAACTTCAACATGGTATTTAAGTATACCACGTTGGATTTTGACAATGAAATCGACATGGTATATAGAACATACCACATCGGGTGATTGTCTAAACCCCGACGTGATGTAGGCAATCTAGCGACTTGGTACGTATACATACCACGTCGGTTTTTATGCAATCCACTGACGTGGTACGTATACATACTATGCCGGTTTAGACTTAAATTCCGACTTAGTATCCTTTTATTATTCCAACAAAAATCAAATAAAAGGACATACCACGTGGGGTTCTAGTTAACCGACCGATGTTACCCGCTTATCCGACGTGGTATCCCCAAATATTGAATAAAAAGAACATATCACGTCGGTTTCTAGCAAGTAACCGACGATATATGTCTTTTTTATTTTCTTTTTTGGAAATTCTGATTTTATTTTTAATTTCATATAAACTTTCTTGCAATTGGGAAATAAATTTCTCTCTCTCTCTCTCTCTCTCTCTCTCTATATATATATATATATATATATATAATTTTGGTCTACAAATGTATATACAAAAAATATCATATATACACTAGTGCAGAATGCTTGATGGACGTCAGCAAATAGACGTCGGATGTCCAAACAACCGACGTCTATAGGTATAGTCGTCGGATATTTGGACATCCGACGTCTATAGGTTTGTAGAAACGTCGGTTGTTTAGTTTAACCGACGTCTATACCTCCTGAAAGAAGAAAATATTTTTTGTTTATTTTTTTGGATTTATTTCGTATAAGAATTTATGTGGATTTCTTTTGTATCAGAAATAACGCAATTTTTTGGGATTTATTTCGTGTAAAAATTAACACATTTTTTTGGAATTTATTTTGTATAAGAAATAACGCAATTTTTAGGATTTATTTCGTGTAAGAATTTATGTGGATTATTTTGTATAAGAATAATGTGGATTTAAAAATAATTACAATCACATGTGTGTTGTGTTGTACACATGTGTGTTTATGGTGACATGTTTAGTCCTACATTGGAGAAAGTTTTTTATTGGTGGAGTTGAAGTACTCCACCACTCCTTTACTTCTAAATGGTTGTTTGATACCACGCTACAAAATGCAAGTGGGAGACATATATATATTTAATGGTCAAAAGATTGGCAACTTGGGCTTAAAATGGTTGCAACGTTTTTTTTTACTATTTACCCATGTATAGACGTCGGTTGTATATGGTAGCCGACATCTATCAGACGTATCTTTTTATTAATTATTGTTATTTCAAAGTATAGACGTCGGATGTATATCATGGCCGACGTCTGTAGGTTGTGCTGTATGAATAGACGTCGGTCAATGTATATATCCAACGTCTATTTGGTGTAATAGTTTAGTCCCACATCGGAGAATTTATTTTTGTTGGTGTGGTTGATGTACTCCACCACTCCTTTACTGCTGAACGCGAACGACTTGGGGCACCTGCGCATGTTGGGCTTGATATTCGTGGTTATTTGTCAAAAGTTTGGCACTTGGGGCACTTGGGCAACTTGGGCTTGATTAATGTGAGTGCAGAATGCCTGATATATGTTCCAATGTATTTTTTGTTAATTAACATATAATAGACGTCGAACGTATATAGCCGACGTGTATACACTATATAGACGTCGGTCGTATATAGCCGACGTCTATATAACAAGGAATAGACGACGGGGAAATAGACGTCGGGTACTTGGACCATCAAAATCCGACGTCTATACCACTATATATCCGACGTATATGGACTTTTCTGCACTAGTGATATAATTCAGTTTGCATTATGATCCTTAAGTTGAAAATATTCTCAAATGTTTGAATATGTACAAAATTGATTTATATGTACAAAATAATCTCAAAACAATTGAAACAAACGTACACTTACACACAAAAAATGAAATTATAAGGTTGCTTAGGTAACCACATTCAATATTTTCAAATTGTTTACGGGACTACAATTAAGATGTCATGTATATTAGGAAAATAACGAAATCGATGTTAAGTATAATGCATATTATATATACAAACATAAATGAATCATGTTACCTTCATGCCTTACCAAATCATTTGCTTCTTTTGACCACTCCTATTACCTTAAAGTTATAGATATTTATGGTCCTACCAAGATATCTAGATGATCGAAAATAAATTCAAACATTCAATAACAACAAATTTGCTTAGAATATAAAGATAGTTATTCAAAATAACTTACAACTGAATAATATTCTTCAAATCCTTTTTTGATGCCAAAGGATAAACCAGAAGACAGTATACACATCGGGACATAACACAACTAACATCCAATGATCACTGAAAACTATTCATGTTAGATTACTTCATCAATTATTTAATGTTAATCTTCTTTATGATTCCCAATTGAAATATAATGAAATTACTTGTATTATAGAATATAATGAGATACTTACGAAACAAATATGGTGCTAAATAACAAGTCTTCTTTTGTTCTTGCATCATGTCTGCAATTGTCGAAAATCTTGTATCATCTTTTGTACTTCTTGTGTTGCAGAGTATAGTGGAATAAAAATAATCAAATCTTGGACTAAACTTCATTTGATAGAGATACCTATTAAAATCAAATTAAGATGATTTTAATTGAAATGTAACATAAACATGTATGAAAAAGACGAATATGACTCACTTTATGTGGACTTGGATGATTGTTATACACAATCTTTCCATCTTAAGGAATTGGATCAAATCAGGCATTGCAAAATAGAACTTTGCTTCTATGTCATCTATTGTTGTCTTGCCTACGATTGCTCTTTCCATAACACTTTGTACGGTAGAATCTGAAGGATTTCATGTTTAATTGTACATATACATTTTCGAAATTTTTATGCACAATAAGGATCATTCATATATTTTCTACGATTTGTTTTTCATGCATGCATCGGTTTGTTTCAATGATTGCTTAAAACACATAAAACAAACATTGAGCTCCGAAATTCATACCTAGAAGTTCTCTAAAACTTCTTAAAGATCTGGAGACGTTGAAGATGCTTGTTGCTACGCCGGATGCCCCCGAATATTCACCAAACTCTAGACAAGATCGGAGAGAGAAAAGCTAGCCTCTCAATCTCCAATAGGGTTTAGAATCTAACTACTAACCCCTATTTAGTTCCCTTGAGAAGAAGATCTCTGAAAACTAAAACTAAACTCAAGAATTAAGGTGAAATTCGTGGAGAATTATGGAGACAGATGTTTGCACAAGAAGATAATGGAATTAATTAATAAGGTAATGAGATAAACTTGTATTTATAAGTTCTCTCCAAATTACCTATTCATGTGCAACCTCTTGCCCATGATTTCATGCAAACTTCCATCTAACCATCCATTATTTGCTAACAAATAATCTTAGCCACGAATTAAATCAGTCATGGACCAATTCCATGCATGATCTAATTAATTCTTAAATTTATTCTGCAGTAACCGTCTGGATCGGTCGACCGTGTTGGAGGTTCGGTCGACCGTTCATAAACTCGGTCGACCGTTCGTAACAAAAATATTTTATCGCAATGTTCGGTCGACCGAAAACGAATAGGCGAAATTCCTATTACGATCGATACACATCCGGTCGACCGTGCAACATTTCGGTCGACAGTGCAACATTCGGTCGACCGTTGACCATTTAGCGGTCGACCGTGTTTGCACAGTGCTGCAGACTTGTCAAATTTCGGTTTAACCCCTATAAAATTTGACATTTCAGGATTAGTCGTAAGTTCACAACTTATGTAATATATTATCCTATGTAATGATAAATCATTACACCCCATAATATTTACATCACATATGAATTTAATTTAGATTCTAATTATGTTATTAATCACAACATAATTTTGATTTCGCTTGTTCACCACATGTGTCATATTTTCTACATGAAACCCGACACACCTTATGAACTCAAAATACTCATTTCTTGTTTCCCAGTTTTGTGGTGTGACCTATGGGTGAATCTAAACTAAGTTGGCAGTGATATTAAGAGCTTAATATCACAAGCTATAAGCGGTATCTAGCTACACATTATAGCTCCCAATTAGTTAGATGTCTTAATTCCACTCGAACCAAAACCTGATCCATTTAGTGATGGAGTGCACCACTTGTGTCCGTCCCTTGCCTCATGATATTAAGAATACAAACAAAGTGGTATTGTGTCATCTTTGTATTAGTATTCATTTCTTGATCTCTTTAAGCTAGTTATAAATATGACAGCTCAAATCACATTGTGCACATTATAACTTTGCTTTATCAAGGGGCCCACTAATATTATCACTCAATTAAGAGGGGCAATGATAATCTTTTGACTAACTATCTTCTCCAACAAAAGTCATACTTAACCAACCAATGCATTTACACTACACTCATCGATAGCTCAAGACACTAGTCTAATTAAGCAATTCTTAAGTGATCGGATATAAGTCTCATATCAAAGGACCAAAGACACAATAAAACATCAATGACACAGAAAACACAATTCTATAATGTTTTACTTATTAGTTCTATTCAGTATACAAAAGTAATATTTTCATCTTTTGTGTACCCGTGTTGTCACTCACTTGTAGAGCTACAATGATCTATGACCAACACGACAATCTTAACTCGGTAATTAATGTCCCATGTTAATTACCATGATTGCGAATATCTTTTGTTTTATGTAAACCAATATCTTTTAGAGCTCTACGGTTAAGGACCAAGAGCATCTTCCTTAACACTTCTAAAAGATGAATAACATAAACAAGGAACAAAATGATTTCTCATTTAATTCATAATAATTGACATTTAAAAGTAAAACTTTTAGAACACATTCCCTTCAATATCCCACTTGTTATTAAAGTTTTCTTTCACATACATACTCAATGTATAAAACAATAATAACCAGGGTAAACCCCATTACATATCAATCATCAAGCCAATCTACATGGTTCCTCAATCCCATGGATTCGAAATGCATTTCGCCTTTGGCTTGGGATAAAGGTTTTGTGAATGGATCAGTTGTGTTGCTGTTGGTGTCCACCCATAATAGATTTATTTTGTCTTCGTCGATGAAGTCACGTGTGACAAAATACTTTCGATCCATGTACTTCACTTTGTGGTGTGATTTGGGGTGCTTGATTTGCGAGATAGATGCACTATTATCGCAAAATAGCTCTACTGGTCCCTCGCTCGAGGGAACTACTCCAAGCTCTTCAAGGAACTTCTTAATCCACACTCCTTCCTTGCTTGCTTCAGCGACAACCATTACTTCGGCAGCAGTGGTTGAGTCGGCCGTAGTGCTTTGCTTCCAACTACGCCAACTCACAGCTCCACCATTCAGAAGAAAGACGTGTCCTGATTGCGACCTTCTATCGTCTGGATCACTCATGAAACTCGCATCCGAGTAACCCTCGTCTATCAACTCCCTTTGTCCTCCATAAACAAGAATCTTATCCTTAGTCCGGTTAAGGTACTTCAGGATATTCTTGACCGCAGTCCAATGCTCAGGACCTGCGTTGGATTTGTGACGACTTGTCACGCTTAGAGCATACGAGACATCGGGATCTTGTGCAAGTCATCGTTGATCGACCCAATTGCCGAAGCATAAGGGACATCCTTCATGTACTCCAAGTCCTTACGTGATTGCGCACGTTGAGACTTCTTGAGTTGCACACCCATACTCATTGGCACACTGTCCTTTTTGGAGTTGTTCATCTTGAACCTTTGCACGACCTTGTCAATGTATGTACGTTGACTGAGACCAATGAGTCCACGGGATCTATCTCGATATATCTTGATTCCCAAGATGAATTGAGCCTCACCCATATCTTTCATTGAAAATGCAGATTTCAATGAACTTCTCGTTTCTCAAGCAAAGGAATATGATTGCCCATGAGCAATATGTCATCGATATATAAGATTAGGAATACTACATGGCTCCCACTAACCTTCTTGTATACACAAGGTTCTTCCCTACTTTGAATGAAGTGAAGCTTCTTCACTTCCTCGTCAAAGTGTTTGTTCCAACTCCTTGATGCTTGCTTCAATCCATAAATGGATCTTTGAAGCTTGCATACCTTCTCGTTGTTCTTTGGATCTTCAAAACCTTGAGGCTATACCATGTACACATCCTCTTCCAAGTTCCCATTAAGGAACGCTGTTTTGACATCCATTTGCCATATCTCATAATCATGAAATGCGGCAATAGCGAGCATAATCCGAATAGACTTGAACATGGCAACCGGTGAAAAAGTTTCATCATAGTCAATTCCTTGAACTTGAGTGAAACCTTTTGCTACAAGTCTCGCTTTGTAGGTTGTCAAGTTTCCATTCATGTCCATCTTCCTTTTGAAAACCCATTTATTTTGAATGACCTTTTTCCCTTGAGGAACGTCAACCAAGTTCCACACTTGATTATCATACATGGATTCTATTTCGGATTTCATGGCCTTGAGCCATAGTTTGGAGTTCTTTCTTTCCATTGCTTCTTGAAAGGTTGAGTGATCATCGGTATCTAGTACCATGATCTCATGAAGTCCCAAATACATATCGGGTTTCTTCCTTTCCCTCGTTGACCTTCTAAGTTCTTTTGGTTCTACGTGTACTTCTCGAACTTCTTCCACAATTTCTTGTGGAATTGGTTCGTGTTCGATTCTCGAACGTACACTAGATGGGGAGGATTGAGTTTCTCTCACAATTTCTTGCGAAGATCTCTCACTCACGCTCCCACTAACCAAAGGAATCTCGGTTGGGCCTTCATGATCTTGAATGTCATCATTCATGTCATGATCTTGTAGAGTATCTTGAGTTTCCTCAAGCACAACCCTACTCCCACTACTTTTTACTCTTTCCAGAAATTCTTTTTCCAGAAATGTGGCATCCCTCTCTACAATCACTCGATTGAAGGTGATAATCCAAAAGTAGTATCCTCTTGTCTCACGAGGATAACCAATAAAGAAGCACTTATCCGCTTTTGGTTGAAGTTTGGTCGACATCAATTTCTTGACGTAAACCTCACAACCCCAAATCTTGAGGAAATTGAGCTTGGGTGTTTTACCACTCCATAGCTCGTAAGGCGTTTTCTCTACAGATTTGGATGGAACATTATTTAGCGTGTAAGCCGCAGTTTGTAGTGCATAACTCCAAAAGTAAAGAGGTAATTCCGCATGACTCATCATTGACCGAACCATGTCGAGCAATGTCCTATTCTTCCTTTTGGATACCCCATTCCACTGAGGTGTACCAGGAGGGGTGAGTTGAGGTACAATACCAAACTCCTTTAGGTATGAGTCAAATTCGGCACTTAAGTACTCACCTCCACGATCCGTTCGTAGAGACTTGATTTTCTTGTCAAGTTGGTTCTCTACTTCATTCTTGAATTCTTTGTACTTGTCAAAGGATTCACTTTTGTTTCTCATTAGATAAACATAGCCATAACGACTATAATCATCCGTGAACGTAATGAAGTACCTGAAACCATGTCGTGCACTAGTACTCATTGGACCACATACATCGGAATGTATCAAATCCAACAAGCCACTCGCCCTTGGACCTTTCTTCTTGAAACGCCTTTTGGTCATTTTTCCCATTAAACATGGTTGGCACGTCTCCAATGATTTAAAATCAAGTAGACCAAGAAGGTTAGCTCCTTGCAATTTCTTGATGTGCTTTTCATTTATGTGACCAAGACGATAGTACCACAAGAGAGTATCGTTCTCGTGAGTGGTCTTAAGTCTTTTGTTATTGATATTAAAGATTTTTTTATTATTCAATTCAAGCAAATAGAGACCATTCCTTATGAATGCATTTTCATAGAAAACACCATTCTTCGATATAGACAAGCAAGAATTTGAAATATTTATATTGAAATTATCCATATCTAAACATGATACAGAAATAATGTTCTTGCTAATCGAAGGTACATAATAAACATTCTTTAGACATAAATTTAAACCATTACATAATTGAAGCACCACAGAACCTTGTGCAACCGTAGAAACGTTCGCACCATTTCCGACCTTCAATTCTACCTCGTTCCTTACGAGTTCCTTCCTATCCATGAGCAGTGCACATTAGAAACTATGTGAGCACAAGATCTGGTATCAATTACCCAATCCTAGACAGAGGTGACTAAATTTATTTCAATAACAAATATACTTTTGGCCTTTTTGGGGCGCCGACGTTCAATCACTCCGTTGTCACGGTCTTCCTTGTACTTGGGGCAATTTGGCCGGATGTGTCCTTTTTCACCGCAGTGAAAGCACTCCGTTTTGGGAGTTGGAGATTTCTGAGATTTCCCCCTCGAGGCACTCTTATGAGCACCTCCTACTCCCTTGCTCTTGATTGAACCACTTTTGGTAGATTTGCCATTTCCTTTACCAATCTTTTGGCTCCTTCCACGGACGGCAAGGACATACTTGTCCCTACCCTTGCCCATGTCAACTTCAGCAGTTTTGAGAGCGTTGTGCAGCTCCTCAAGACTCACCCATTTTTCACGCACGTGATAGTGCATTACAAAGTCCTTAAAGGACGGGGCTAGAGAGCCAAGAATCATATCTTCAGCAATGTCCTCGGGCATTGGTGAAGAGAGCTTTGCCAACTTCTCAAGGTACACTTGCATCGTGAGAAAATGCATGGATACCGATGTTCCCTCCGCCATATGGCACCTTGTGAGTGCGATGGTGGTCTTATAGCGCTCCTTTCGGGCACTATCCATGAACATCTTAGACAAAGCCTCCATGGTCTTCTTGGGTTTTGAATCCAAGTATTTCGCTTGAAGTGAGTCACCCATGGATGTTAGCATAAGACCGTGAACTTGGTTCTTTTGGTCTTCCCACTTGGCTTTAGCCTCTTTCTCTTCATCGGTTAATCTCATTCCATTTTGGGATTGGACATTCCAAAGTGTGAGATAGTTTCTCAAACTTTAACACGATGTTCAGTTTGAGTTGCCAACTTATGAAGTTTGAGCCATCATTTGCTAAAGGGTGTTTTTCTATCATGGATCGTACGATAGGTTGGATGTTCGACATTTTTCTACAAAATAAATCATACAAGATTTTAATGCCAATTTTATGTTTATCATACATACATACAAATGTAAATGCTGCAAATAAAAAATTTGCCCATAAATGCAGCAAACCAAGATCCTATCAATTGAAATATATACTAGCTAAGGGCTATCGAATACATTACAATATCAAGGTAAGAAAAGCATTTTCTAATCACAACCTTTTTGAATTTTAGAACCATTAGCATCTTCAAACTTTTGTGATTCTTGTCGTTTTAATTATGAGGGAATATGACCTATCCTCATAAGAAAAACGTTTTACCAAAACCGAGCGAGGGCTCTAGGTAATGTTAAGAAAACTTATTTTCATTTGATACGAGATACGTTTATCCATTGTATTCACAACTAAACATACTTGGGGTTCACTAGGGTGAAACACACCTCATATGTCTAATTGTGGCACAACAATAGGCAACCATTATATCTCCCACTATTCCCAAAGATGGAGGGAGCTATCTCCCACTAAGGGCGAGCAGAGTATCCCTCGATCAATGGCTGCTAGTGGATGAAATAAGAAGGAAAATTACTCTTAATTTTGTTGGACAATTTCATATATTAACATCTGATTCAGAATTTTAGGTTATCATGCATATTATCATTCATACACATCCTAACATTCAACACATTCATCACATGCATAGCAAGATTAAAAAACAGAAATTAAACCATTCACACAATCCACATCGTGTGAGTTTATATGTTCCCTTTGATCCTTGATCCTCGATCGATGCGCTACAGCGGTGACTTGCTCTTGCACCGGAGATGTAGATTTTGCAGAAAATAAACATGCTCCTCACATTCGATAAAAAACCGACTAGTGCAAGTCTCATGTAAAACCTCTCAAATGCAATGCAATTATCTAAAGATAGAAAGAGAGAATTTGACTTTTACATGAAATAAGCCCCTGTATAATAATAATTACAAACATTCATAGGCACTGATTTGGAACATATAAACTCACAATTCCTGCAAAGATAACTTGAGCATCCATGCACGCAATATTGCTATAAACTATACAACCTAGTTTATCAATCATCTAGAATCCCAAACAATTCTTTGAAAAACATTTTGAAATCCATTAAAAAAGGTTTTTCATCCATCCACAAGTTCAAAAACAATTTTGAACCGCTGTCCATCCAATTTCCTAAAAGGAAAAACGAACCGCAGTTTTTCGGTTTTGTTGATTATTTTACAAAACAATCATTTATGCTTAAAACGAAATTATTGCAAGTTAGACTTATGTCCAAATCATAATTCTAATAATTACATGGCATGTTTTAAACCACTTAAAACATTCAAAACGAATTATTACAAATAATTATTCCAATAAAACATTTAAAGACCGAAAAACCGGAAAATCGAATTATTTGAACCCTAGATGGTAAACTAAATTTGTTTATAGTTTCAAATCATTAAAAAATTAAACCCTAAGCTCTGATACCACTGAAGGATTTCATGTTTAATTGTACATATATATTTTCGAAATTTTTATGCACAATAAGGGTCATTCATATATTTTCTACGATTTGTTTTTCATGCATGCATCGGTTTGTTTCAATGATTGCTTAAAACACATCAAAACAAACATTGGGCTCCAAAATTCATACCTGGAAGTTCTCTAAAACTTCTTGAAGATCCGGAGACGTTGAGGATGCTTGTTGCTGCGCCGGATGCCCCCGAGTATTCACCAAACTCTAAACAAGATCGGAGAGAGAAGAGCTATCCTCTCAATCTCCAATAGGGTTTAGAATCTAACTACTAACCCCTCTTTAGTTCCCTTGAGAATAAGATCTCTGAAAACTAAAACTAAACTCAAGAATTAAGGTGAAATTCGTGGAGAATTATAGAGAGAGATGTTTGCACAAGAAGATAATGGAATTAATTAATAAGGTAATGAGATAAACTTGTATTTATAAGTTCTCTCCAAATTACCTATTCATGTGCAACCTCTTGCCCATGATTTCATGCAAACTTCAATCTAACCATCCATTATTTGCTAACAAATAATCTTAGCCACGAATTAAATCAGTCATGGACCAATCCCATGCATGATCTAATTAATTCTTAAATTTATTCTGCAGTAACCGTCTGGATCGGTCGACCGTGTAGGAGGTTCGGTCGACCGTTTAGACCAAGTTTCGGTCGACCGTTCATAAACTCGGTCGACCATTCGTAACAAAAATATTTTATCGCAATGTTCGGTCGACCGAAAACGAACAGGCGAAATTCCTGTTACGATCGATACACATCCGGTCGACCGTGCAACATTTCGGTCGACAGTGCAACATTCGGTCGACCGTTGACCGTTTAGCGGTCGACCGTTTTTGCACAGTGCTGCAGACTTGTCAAATTTCGGTCTAACCCCTATAAAATTTGACATTTCAGGATTAGTAGTAAGTTCACAACTTATGTAATATATTATCCTATGTAATGATAAATCATTACACCCCATAATATTTACATCACATATGAATTTAATTTAGATTCTGATTATGTTATTAATCACAACATAATTTTGATTTCGCTTGTTCACCACATGTGTCATATTTTCTACATGAAACCCGACACACCTTAGGAACTCAAAATACCCATTTCTTGTTTCCCAGTTTTGTGGTGTGACCTATGGGAGAATCTAAACTAAGTTGGCAGTGATATTAATAGCTTAATATCACAAGCTATAAGCGGTATCTAGCTACACATTATAGCTCCCAATTAGTTAGATGTCTTAATTCCACTCGAACCAAAACCTGATCCATTTAGTGATGGAGTGCACCACTTGTGTCCGTCCCTTGCCTCATGATATTAAGAATACAAACAAAGTAGTATTGTGTCATCTTTGTATTAGTATTCATTTCTTGATCTCTTTAAGCTAGTTACAAATATGTGACTTAACTCAAATCACATTGTGCACATTATAACTTTGCTTTATCAAGGGGCCCACTAATATTATCACTCAATTAAGAGGGGCAATGATAATCTTTTGACTAACTATCTTCTCCAACAAAAGTCATACTTAACCAACCAATGCATTTACACTACACTCATCGATAGCTCAAGACACTAGTCTAATTAAGAAATTCTTAAGTGATCGGATATAAGTCTCATATCAAATGACAAAAGATACAATAAAACATCAATGACACAGAAAACACAATTCTATAATGTTTTACTTATTAGTTCTATTCAGTATACAAAAGTAATATTTTCATCTTTTGTGTACCCGTGTTGTCACTCACTTGTAGAGCTACAATGATCTATGACCAACACGACAATCTTAACTCGGTAATTAATGTCCCATGTTAATTACCATGATTGCGAATATCTTTTGTTTTATGTAAACCAATATGTTTTAGAGCTCTACGGTTAAGGACCAAGAACATCTTCCTTAACACTTCTAAAAGACGAATAACATAAACAAGGAACAAAATGATTTCTCATTCAATTCATAATAATTGATATTTAAAAGTAAAACTTTTAGAACACATTCCCTTCAGAATCTTCGTCTTTATCTTTTATCAAAGTGTGCAAAATCTTGCAATTCATAGGCAACACATCCCGGTCAATCAAGTCCTTAATTTTAGCGGTTTTTGACGAGGGAGCTTCAACCTGAAACATAAAGAAATATTATTAGAATGTACCTACTTGAGTAATATATCAACAATTATGGAGTTTTTAAATTCAAAATTAATACATTCTCCTTTTGTTTCCTCAAGGATTTGAATTGGGTGTTCAACTTTAGGATTCACAGTTCCCGCAGTACTTCGTGGTGACTGAGTGGGTGTAGCCATATCGGTGAGTGCACTTAAGTGAGTACCATATTCATTTGTTCTTAGTTGTGGAATAAAAGTTCAAAACCGCAAGTGCACGACTGCATTAGAGCAATGACAACTGCGGGTCATGTCCACGAGGATTGAGTGCGGCTCGACGACGACCATGCTTGAGTGTGGGAAGAAAATGAAAGTTGAGTGTAATGGAATTAACTAGCTAATGCAATGCGAGGTGCTGAAATTAATTGAATATGCCTAATTCTGTAGGAGGTCAAGAATGCATGCAAAAGTGTATGTGTGATACATGTGTGTGTATAATTAAGTCCTAATGACATGCATACCATAGAACTCTATAAAGACCAAACCACAAGTGTGTTTCTACATGGATTAAGATTTATCCTCATCATTAAAATGTACAAAACATTACTTAAGATAAGGCTAAAGATAACTACAAGATTACATGTCAATCTTATCTCTTTATCGACTCCAATTTTATCATCACCTCATCATTCCATATAAAGTAGGCCACTAGCCAAAACATGTGCTAAAATCCATTATGACCATTAACACATGAAAGCAAGAGTGAGAAATCCATCAAAATGGCCATGGAAATCATTTGAAGTTCCAAAATTAAGATTAAACACACACCAATCTTACAACATTCACACTTCACATTATTCTCCACCCCCCATTGGAGATGAATTACTCACTAATCAACATGTTAACAAAGAAAACAACCACATAAAAACAACACATAACAAGTAAAAAAAAATAGATTAAAACAAGAAGTAAACAACAACAACAACAACTTTACCTAAGGAAGAAAAAAATTACTAGTGTTCTTATCCTCTCCTCCACTACTCTACTAAACAAGAAATAAATCTAACCTAAGGAGGAGAGGATGGAAGAAGAAAGGAAGAAGATTGACTACAGATGTATTTACAGAAGATTAAAGGATCTGGGTTAATCTAGGCACAATTGGATGTCTACAAATCAGATTTGGATGTTCCGGACTGCTCTGACCTGTCGACCCAGCCCACTGGAGAAATTTGGGCATCAAGTGCCAACCAGATCCGCTAATAGTGGATTTGGAGCCGCCAATGACTCCTCATTTGGGTCAGATCGACCTCAAATTGCACCACTAGCTTAAGTTCAACAATTTAGCACATAGGGTGCACCCAGAAATGTTGGTTCGAGCATGTTTGGTCTTAATTGTTGAATTACTCCTCAGGTTTGTGAAATTATGGACTTTTGCGACCAACATATTTTCTTTACAATCAAGCCCCTCTAGATTTTCACTAGGTTTTTCCCGACTTCCAATATGCTCCTTGAGCATTACAAACAGGTCCAGAAAGCTTCCAAATCAGTCATTTCTTCTTGTATTTAGGTCATTTTTGCTTCATTTCTCTTCATTATTACCTACACCCAGAAATCTAAGAAACAAATACTCAAGTAGCACAAATATGTGGTAAAATAAAGGATATATAGCATGAATATGACGCATGATACGTTACTAATCAAATACCCCACACTTACCTTTTGCTAGTCCCGAGTAAAGAAATAAAAACATTAGAAACGAGAAATCCTAACTCACTTTCGTAGGAATCATGGTTGCAGTTAGCATATGCAACAACCCGATAAACCCCCATGTCGCCAAGGAGGAGGAGTGGTGTCTCCTGAGGGTTTTCAATGGATATACCCACAAAATCCAAACGTTTGACGCATTATTCAACCTAACAACACGACTCGATGAACCTACTTTTGTCGATCATTGGACATGATAATCCTAGTGATCAACTCTATTTATGTATCATGTCGACACACCTAGCCTAGGGACCATTTGTGCAAGTTAATTAATGACATGAGTGACATACAAGGGCAACCTTAACATATTTAAATGATACATCGAGTAAAGTCCATTAAGATTTTTATTTTATTTTTATTTCTCTTTTTTCCCTTTTTTTATAATAAGAAATTAAAAATTTGTTGGTGTTTTATTATCCCAAGGCTCGGTTTCGCGCATCATTGTCTGTGAGGACTTACATTATCACGTACATTTTCCCCCAAATCTCAACCTAAGACGATCCCTACCACCCTTGTAATGGGAGTTTGTTCGGTGCATCCCAAGTCAGATGACTCGAAAGCACCAAACATTAAGTTCCCATCAGACCCAATTTCTCGAGTGATAAGAGCCATGCGAGAAGAGAGAACACCATACTAAGTTATTTATTATCTAGATATGAACCACAACCCCTACATTTAAGGTTTCACAACAGGAGTTTAAAAGTCCCTAACTTCAACAAACTTCCTTATACTAATAGGCACAAATTCTTTGTCTCACTAGGTTCAGGGTGGACTTCTTTATTTGTTTGAGTATCGAAACCCTATCATTACTCTTCCCCTGAGGGAAAACCGGGATGCATCCTAACGACTAGAGATATGACCTAAGATCGGTGTACCCATGAACTATCTAAAATGGGGTGAATGATACTATTATCTAAGCATTTGAGCACTTCAATTTGGACAACCTCTTTAAGCAAAGGATTTAGTCTTTGTTGTGGGTCCCGACAAACCGAGAATCCTCTTCCAAGTGGATTTGATGTTACACAATACTAGGGTTTATTCCCTTAATATCCTTCAAGGACCACCCGATAGCTTCTTTATTCTCCAAAAAAACTGACTTAAGGTAGCTTCTTGATCTTTATCAAGATCGGAACCAATAATGACTGGTAAGGTCTCATTTTGCCCCCAAGAATATGTACTTCATATTAAGCTCAACTGCAGGTGGGTCCTTGTCAGATTCAAAGTTCATTTCAAGTGGCTCAAGGGCCACAAAATAAGAAGAGCAACCACATAAGTGTAACAAGGAATTCTGAAGCGGATTCCTTAAGATCATCCTCTCTCACACCTTTGTCATTGGACGACTCAATGAAATGTCGATGAGACTCGACTGCCCATTATATAAATCTCATCAGTGTCTTGAATGAAATTGGCTCCGACAGAATCATCGAACAAACCACGTTGCTTACCCAAAGTGAAGATGTTAAAATGCACAGTTTGATTATCATAAGACAACATCATCAAGTTATTGCGATAATTAATCAAAGCATTAGATGTCGCCAGATATGACCTCCTAAGGATCACTGGGATTAGTCCTTTTGGGTAGACACTGGTTTTGTATCCATGATAATAAAATAGATTGGAAATACAAACTCACCCACTTTGATAAGGATGTCATCTACAACCCCACGTCGAACTTTAACCGACCTATTAGCCAACTAAAGGGTAGTCCTTGTTGGCTTAAGGTCACTAATCTCTAGGTTGACGAAGATTGAATAAGGCAAGAGGTTCACAAATGAAGTAAGAGTCGATGGATAGGCACATTACCAAGACACAATAAATAGTTTGACAACCAGGGTCCTTGTATTTTACTTGTGCAGGCTGTGTCATGATTGAATGTACATCGACAACCAAGAAGGTTTTCTTGGGGACATTAGTTTGCCTCTTCTGGGTGCAAGGATCATTGAGGAATTTGACATACGGTGACATTTGTTAAACAATGTCCAACAACAGAATGTTTACCTTGACTTGCCATGGTACCTCAACAATCTTATCCCGGTGCTCATCCCTTTTCTTTACCAATCTATGAGGGTATGGTGCCTTGGGGACATATGAATAAAAAGGTTGAGCCTCAGGAATGAGTTCTTTGGGAGGCTCAAGATTTTTTCCAGAGGGTCGTTCAGGGCTTCAGACGTAGGCATTTCAACTTGATTATCCACCATTCTACCTGATCTCAAAGTATAAACAATATTTGCATGTTGGGGGGGGGGGGGGGGGGTGGCTTTCCACGTTGTTGACATGATGGCTACCCTGAGAAGGTTGACCTTGAGGATTAACTTCAAGTTGACTTGGTAATTGACCTTTCTCACGATCACTTAGTTGTTGAGCCAATTAGCTCACTTTTACTTCCAATACTTTGACCGAAGTATTGGTGGCCGAAATCATGGTTTGGGTGCTCTGTATGAACGTATGAAGGGTTGGCTCTACAGTGGAAACCTTTGGTCAACTGTTGTGGAGGTGGAGTTTAGTTGGAATAGCTTGACAATGGGGCTTGGTTTTGAAATTGAGTGTGTGGTTGGGAACGTTGATGTGGGGGTTGGTAGATTGTCATTAGGCATGGAGGGTGATGTGCGGAGGTTGAGAGTGAGCGTGCTAGCTCAAACCTTGACCTTCACTACCCCGAAGAGAAGTCAGGATGGTTATGTCATCCTGGGTTATAAGTGTTGTTGTATGGGTCATTACGTAGTTGTTGTTGATACATAGCATTTTCATGCTCAACCTCATGGGAAGCGTACACATACTCCATGTCCACATATTTCGTCAGACCACACTTACTACAGGAGGAATTGTCGACCTGAGCTATAGGATCTAGGTCCACCTCTAAACATTCTAACCTACTCATGATTGCAACCATTTTTGCATCAGATGTAATAGTTGAATCTACTTGGTATGATCCAGTCCAGCTCGACCAGCAGATCTGGCGGTCGGTGGCTCTTATGGTATCCTACTCAAGGGTTCGTTCAATCATACTTTCAAATATTTTTCATTCTTTATCAATTGGCTTCATTTGAAAGTCACCCTAACACATCGACTCTAACAATGTGCGGGTGTTGTAATTTAAACACTCATAATTAATTTGGCATAACTGCCAGAGCTCAAGTCCATGATGAGGGCACTAGTAGAGGAGATCTTTAAAGTTTTCAAAATGATTCAGCCTTTGTTTTATAAGACTAAAGTATCTGATGTTGTAACTGTTGAGTCTTCCTATGAGGGAAGAACCACTCCAGAAAAACAGTCACAAATTCCTCCCAAGACCGAATCAAGTTCGCCGGAAGGATGTACATGTTGGCTTTTTAGCCTTAATCTATATTTTGATGATTTAATCAACCTAATCATAATCATAATCAATGTAGACTAGCATACACTATGCATAGCATATATATTGTGTTGTGCTTCTACAGGTGATCAAGACTCAAAGAAGAAAGGATTCAAGTCAAGACATGTAATAAAGCTCATTTGAAGACAAGTATTTTGTATTTCTTTTGAGTCTTAGGAACTTTGTGTACTTGAGCATACAAGAGTAAATAACTAATCAAATACACACTATGTTCCTTAGAGAAGTCACACACAAAATTTCACAATAATTGGACTTCAATAGATCACCCAAACTAGGACTGGAAAACACTTAAACCAAACATGTCCTGCCAGTGCCAAATCGGTCGACCGGAACAAGTTCTTTGTTTGACCGATTGGGTCTGTTAATACTATTAGCCTAAGTGTTGAACCGGTGAACCGTTTGAACCATTTCGTCCGACCGTCTACACGTGTCACTTGACTGTTAGATTTGTCGTTTTCCTCAATGGTCGGATTTCCCAAAACCCCAAATTTACCAGACTTTCGGTCGATCAATATTTACCTAGCGGTTGACCGATCAAACAAACTTGGTCACCCTGAACACTCTGGAAGTTTCCAGTTCAACGTCTCCTAGAGCTCGGTCGATTGAAACTCTTTTTCTCCTTGAGCCCAGAAGTGGTTAGAAATTTACGGTCTAACCAACCATTCGCTTAGTTCAACCGATCCATCTTTTACCAGACCAAAACCCCCTGAATTTAGTTCGACCGTTCACTTAAGTGCTTAAGTTATAGCCAGATTTGACCGACCTGTATGCCCGATTTGTTCGACCGATTTTGTTCTGAACTCTGACTTGCACTTCACTATTTTGTGTTTCTTACGCAATTGCTTACCTCTTTAATCACAACGGCTATAACACCTTAGGAGCTTATAAATATTTGCTACCAAGACACAATTTGACAACTCTTACTCCTAATTGTCCAATACATCTAAGAGAAACTCCCAAGCTCCAAATTCCTCAATCCTACTCTCCAAGCCAAACTTCCACACTTTAGATCATTACCCCATCACACTCTAAGTGTGCTCAAGTTAGAGAGTGAGTGATCCACTCAAACATTTTCTGTAAAGAAGCAAGGACTTTGGTGAAAGCCCGAAGTGTTCCCTTTCAGATTATGAGAGGAAGAAATCAAGCTAGCGAGGTTCTTCACCGAGCTTGTGCTGTAAAAGGCTTAATCTCGGCCCGGAACGAGAATGATAGTAAAGACGTAGGCAGAGCTCGAGGGAGATCGAGCGCAGCTTGCAAGAGAGGAAGTAGGCGGGAGGCTGAACCACTATAAAAACTACTAAGTCATTTTTTGGTTTGCATTGTCTTCTTTACTTGCTTTTGTTCTTATTCCGCTGCATCTTTTATTGATAAAGCAAGTAGGGAATTAGTTTAAAAGTGATTAGAAGTAAGCCATACACGATCCTACATTTGGTATCAGAGCTTTGTGAGCTAAATTGCATACTTAATCGTATTTTTAGCATGACTTCACCATCTAATCATGTAGAGGGTCTTTGCACAACTAGGCATCCTTTACTTAATGAGTCTAATTATGATTATTGGAAGAATATGATGAAAATTTTCCTAATTTCTAATGTCCTTAAGTATTAGATTTTCCTTCAAAATCCCTACACATCCCCAAATGAAGATGAATTAGCCTCCTTGTCTAGGGCCAAAATGAAGGAGATTAGATGAATTCTAAGATTATGAACATCTTGTATTATGGCCTTAATGAGAGTGAATATAATAGAATTTGGGGTTGGGAAAGTGCATATGAAATATTGCATAGATTGCAAATACATCATGAGGCTGATAGCAAAACTAAGGAAACTCGCATTAGTCTATTATGAGATTTTTTCTATGCAAATCGGTGAATGCATAAGTGAAATGAACACTCACTTCACCAATATTATTAACTCTCTTTGTGTTCTTGGAAGAAAGATTAATGAAGGAGAGATGACAAGGAAGTTCCTTCATTGGAGTGGTGGCAAGTACGGGTCATGTTCAAGAGGAGTGAGTGCGGGTTGACGACGACCATACTCGAGTGAGGGAAGAAAATGAAAGTTGAGTGTATTGTAATTAATTGACTAATGCGATGTGAGGTGTTGAAATTAATCGAATATGCATAGACCCATAGGAGGTGGAGAATGTATTCAAAAGTATAGATGTACGACACATGTGTGTGTAATTAAGCTCTAATGACATGCATACCATAGAATTCTATAAACGCCAAACAACAAGTGTGTTTCTACATAGATGAGGATTTATCCTCATCATTAAAACCTACAAAACACTACTTAAGATATGGTTAAAGATAACTACAAGATAACACATCAATCTTATCTCCTTCTCGACTCCACTTTTATCTTCACCTCATCATTCCCCCCATAAAGTGAGTCACTAGCCAAAGCACGTGTTAAGCATCCATTAGGACCATTAACACATCGAATGCAAGAGTGAGAAACTCATTAAAATGGCCATGGAAATAATTTGAAGTTCCAAGATTAAGATTAAACACACACAAATCTCATAACATTCACACTTCACATCATTCTCCACCCCCAAAGGGGATGGATTACTTGATGGCTTTTTGGCCTTAATCTATATTGATTTATATGATTAATCAAACTAATCTTAATCATCAACCTAATCAATCAAAGTGAGCAAACATGATTACATGCATTGGATACATACTTGTATACTTGCAATCATCTTAATGAGTTGATCAAGATAATGAAGAAAAATAGCATTGGAACAAAGACATCAAGACTTGTAATCAAAGCTTTGTACTAAGACATGTAATTCTATATTTATTGAGTCCATAAGGTTTTATGTAAACTTGAGAAATAGGATTTTGTCCTGTCAAGATTCGGTAAATTGGATCATTCACGGTCAACCGAAACTTTTCCAATTCGGTCCACTGAACACCTATCGGACAACCGAATCATACCCATCGGTAGACGACAGGATGCTCTCTGCAATTATCCTAACGGACGACCAAATAACCTTGGACCATTTTTTGGACTTTGCTCCAATAGTCACATTTGAATAACCCCTAAGAGCCTGATTAGTAGCATATCATGCGTCATATTCATGTTATATATCCTATATTTTACCCCAATATTGCGCTACTCGAGTTGTTGTTGGTAGTGTTTCAGGAATTAGGTAATAGAGAAGAGCAAGAGAGGAAAAAAGACCTAAATGTAACAAGTATCAACTGAAAGGTTCTAGACCTATTTGTAATGCACAATGACTAGATCGCAAATCAGGAAGGACCAACGTGCAAACTCGGAGGGACCTGATTGTGAAGTGCAAAATATGGTAACACATGACTTGAATCAGATCAGTATTTCGTCATTTAAACTCAAAGTGATTCTAGCCAGCAGACCAAGACTTCACCCCATGTGCTAAATGTAACCATAAAAAGGGATACAAAATTTCAGCACGATCGGATGCATTTGATTCGCCACTGACGGATCAAAATGGTCCAAATTGTCTCCAATTTTGATTGTGGTTCGGGTTGTCGGGTTAAAGTATTCCGGGACTATCAGATGTGATTTAGAGTCGTCCGCTTATTCCCAAATTAATTGTAACCTTGTATTAGTCTATATATACCATTGTAATCCCTCTCCACCTCTGCTTCCTCCTTCCCACATTAGAGTAGGTTTTAGTTTCTTGTTTTAGTAGTGTAATAAGGGGGTTGGAGAGGAGCAAACTTTGTCTTTTAATTTCTTAATCTAGTTTTGTTCTTGTTTATTGTGTTGATGTTTTTCTTTGATGCAATTTCTTTTATGTCGTCGTTTGTTTAATCTAGTCTTCTACATTTCTTTCATGGGTTTATGTTTTTTTATGCTTTCTTTTTTGTAGAGATGAGTAGAGAGTAGTCCATCCCCATTGGGGTGGAGAAAAAGGTGATTTGATCATGTGATGGATTGGTGTTTGTTAATCTTAATCCTTTGAGCCTTATATGATTTCCATAATCATCTAATGAGATTTCACTCTTATCTTTGATGTGCTAATGCTCTTGAATGAAACTTAGCACATGCTTAGATTAGTGGGCATATTTTATGGGGAATGATGAGGTTAGGATAAGGATGGAGTGGAATAAGCAAACAATACATGTCCATGCATGTGCTCATGTTGACTTTATCTAAATTAATGTCTTGTATGTTTTAATGATTGTGATAAATCTTATTTCATGTGGAGTGTTTAATCGTTTTAAATACCGCAAGTGCACGACCGCGTTGAAGCGGTGGCAAGTACGGGTCGATCCTCAAGGAGGTGAGTAGCTTCTGGTTTGTTCGAAGGCAAGTGGGAAAAGAGGGGAAGAAGTTGTGATTACACTAAACTAGACTAACTACAACTAACGAGTAAGCATCAAATAAGGAAAACGAAAACAAGGGAAATTGAAACCTGGAAATCAGAAATGGAAAACCCCTAAAGAGGTGGAGTGTGTGCACACTTGTAAAAAGATGGTGAAGAATGCATTCTATAGGCACAAATGTTGGTAGTGTTTTCATGCATAGGAAGTGTCTAAAGGTTATGTCAAAACCTATCAATCCATTCACTAACCTAGTTGATTAACATTCATATACACAAGCTGGTTATTTCAGAACCTAAACAAGCATGGGAGGTGTCTAAGATGTGTGGCAAAACCCATCAAGTGTAGTATTCTACTCTAACAAGCAAGCATACACGGAATTCCTAACTCACTTTCGTAGGAATCACGGTTACACTTAGCATGTGCAACAAGCCGTTAAACCTTCTTGTCGCCAAGGAGGAGGAGTGTTGTCTCCTGAGGGTTTTCAGCGGATATACCCACAAAATCCGAACAAAGATGCATTATTCAATCTAGCTACACGACTCGTTTGCTCATTTTGTTGATCATTGGACGCGGTAATACTACGAGCCGACTCTATATATGTAATCAGTCCACACACTTAGCCTGATGAATCATTCGTGAAAGTTAATTAAGGACTTAAGTGCAACCTCAACATCCTCAAGTTATACAATGTGTAAGGTCCATTAAGGTTGACTTTTTTTTCCTTTTTTTTCTTTTTCTTTGGAGCATTATATTTGTTGGTGTTTGATTCTCCCAGGGTCAGGTTTCGTGCATCATTGCCAATGAGGACTTACACTATCACATACACCTTCCCCATAATCTCCCCATAAGACGATCCCTACCACTCGTGTAACGGGAGTTCGGTCGGTGCATCCTAAGTCAGATGACTCAAGAGCACCAGGCACAAAGTCCCCTCAGACCTACTTTCCCGAATGATAGGAGTCGTGCGAGAAAAGAGAACACCTACTAACTTATTTCTTATATACACATGAACCAAAACACCTACACTTAATGTCTCACAACAAGATTTAAAGGGTCCTTGACTACAACAAACTTCCTTAAATTAACATACACAAATTATGGACACACTAGGTTCAGGGTGGACTTCTTTAAATGTTTGAGTACTGAAACCCTATGATTACTCGCCCCCCGAGGGAAAACCGGGGTGCATCCTAACAACTCGATAAGACCTAAAGCCAGTAAATTAGATATTCTAATGCATCAAGTTCAAGACAATTTTGGGTGCTTTCTTTTTACTTTGCCTCTCAACGGTTTTGCACATGCTAAACACACACAAAACCCACAAAACATTTTCTTTCGCAAACACATGAAGATTTTTGAAAGAAAAGTGAAAATTTTAAAGCACTAGGCAAGCAAAAGAAGACAAGTCACCCAAGGATAATGGCAAACAGATATATCGATATTAAATGCAGCACACTAACATGACCCTATCAATTTACACAACAGAAAACAAAATCAAAGGAAAAGACTCAACTACGTACACACGTAAAACACCTCCCCACACCTACTTCAAGCATTGTCCCCAATGAATGTGAGCATGATACTACATGGATTTATGTAGGAAAAAGGGAAGATCTCACCAACATGAAGCGCAACAGGAAGTTGATGGTTATAGCGATGAACACAAACCCAAATTCCCTCAAAACATGTGAGATGCTGAAGAAGGGAGACAAATACGTGAAAGAAATGGGGCCCAAGTACACAAAGGTTGGGGCCACAACAATCAATGCTCACTCATAGAGTCTTTTATTACTCGTTTTTTTGGTTTTTACAAGATATATACATCAACAAAATATTCTCATAATCATTTGGTCAAGGAACATCAAATGAGAACATCAAGTTATGAGGACCAGAGACTTGCCGAGATGGGCAAACTTCACTGGTACTCTGAGGTGTCATGAGGGGTGAAAGGTCAAAGTTGAAAGGCTCGAATCCCTCATGATATTGGTTGGGTGTAGGCAACATGAATGAGTGAAGTTGTGTTGCCTCACAAGGGTTTAGTTGCTCATCGAACAAAACCCTCCAACCAATAGGTGGGTGCATCATAATGAGTTCCTCAAGATCATTCGATGGATGCACCAGATCTGCATCACTAAGAATGAGGCTTCTCCCCAAGTCATCCAACAAGGACCTCCCACCATCATTTATATCATCAAGCATAAGCTCGGTCGTAGGTGGGTCCTTGTTGGAGTCAATCTGAAGCTCAAAGGGCTCAATAGCCCTAGGACACTTGGTGACAGCACTTTCTGAAATGAGCATATGATGAGGTGTGTCCGCCTCACTAATGGTCTCAACTGAATCATGCAACGAACACTCCCGTTGGACATTCATGTTTGATTCCAGCTCACTCTGTTGCATTGCAAAGACATGCAATGAGTTTTTGCTGGGCCCACAAACATTCTCAATAGGTTGCATTGGTGTTAGGAGTGTTCGTTGATTTTGCGGTGCTTTCTCTAATTGGCGGATGAGATTGAGATTTAAAGGTTGATCCATGGGCTCCTATTGCCAACCAGAGTTGAACACATGAAACTCAACACTCATGTTACCGAATGAGAGCTTTATGAGACCATTTCTACAATTAATTAAGGCATTGGAGGTTGCCAGAAATGGTCTACCCAAAATCAAATGTATTTGAGAGTGGGTGTTCGCAACAGGATTGATATCAAGGACAACAAAATCTACTAGAAATATAAAATCTCCAACTTTGATAAACACGTCCTCGATAATCCCTTTTGGAATACGAATGGATATATCCGCCAATTGGAGGGTGATCTTAGTTGGTTTCAATTCTCCCAAGTTCAACTGTTGATAAACAGAAAATGGGAGGAGGTTGACCGCCGATTCTAAATCAAGCAATACATTACTCATGCTAGTGTCCCCTATGGTACACTGAATAGTAGGACACCCAGGGTCCTTGTATTTTGTGTAGGTGGCATTGGACAAAAGTGAGCTTACATTTGCAGCCAAGAATGCTTTCTTACGAACATTGGTCTTCCTCTTGGTTGTGCAGAGATCTTTTAACACTTTGGCATATTGAGGTATTTGTTGGATGACATCCAACAAGGGGATGTTAACCTTCACTTGCTTAAACACCTCTAATATCTTGTCCATTGTGTCACTCTGCTTTTTGGTTAACATACTAGGATAGGGAGCTTTTGGCAGGTAGGTTTTCTGTGTTGCCTGAGAAGGAGGTGTTAGTGTATTACCTTCACCATCAGCCTCTTCTTCACCACCCTTCCCACTGAGGGGCTGCATAGATGGTGGTGGTGGCAAGGAAATGTGATTGTCAACCTGCTTTGCATTCCTTAAGGTTACAATGGCATTGACATGGTGAACAAGTTCCTCCACATGGTTCACTTGCTGCCCCCAAGGTACCACATTCTCATTTTGCATGTGTTGTTGCTGGTGCATGCGGGGGTAAGCCTCAGGCTGGCTAGGCAGAGTCCCTCTCTCTCTCTTTCATGTACAGACTGAGTCAATTGGCCCATCTGAAGCTCTAGAGATTTGTGGTCTGCTGATTTCAAGTGAGAACTTGACTTGTGGTTGACATAAAAAAATTCATTGAGTTTTCAAGTCCACGAGTCAAGGTCTCAAGCGAATTGAATCGGGTTTCCATATTATTAGAATTTGGGAAACCTGATTGATTGGTGATTTGAGCTTGGGGTGGCTGATAAGATTGTGCATGCATGGGAGGTTGGTATGATTGGTTAGGTGGTCGAGAGGAGTTTGAAGGACCACCCGGGGCATTATTTTGGTTCCATGAAAAATTGGGGGGTGGTTCCTCCATCCAAGATTATAAGATGATGAGTATGGGTCATTCCTAGCTCTGTCATAGATGGCGTTGACACGTTCCATCTCAGGAGGAATGGACGCACACACTCTTTCTATATGACCTATCCTACCACATGAATGACAGGGAATTGGACCAGATGTGGACATGTGAGGTGCACCTTGTTGGTTTTGGAACTCAATCAAATCCATACGGCGCATTAAGGCCACCATGCGCACCTCGGTGGCCGTAGTGGTATCGACAGCAAATGCGGCACCCGATCTAGTCGAGTTTTCATTCGCGATCCTCTCTCCTATGATAGATGATGCAGGTTGTTCCCTTACACTCTCCCATTGCATGGTTTTCTCAGCGTGGTCTTCTAGGAAAACCCATGCCTCCCTTCCATCCTTTCCTAAGAACTCTCCTTGACACATGGACTCAATGAGCGTTCGGGACGGGATGCGAAGACCCTCGTAAACAATCTGACACATGCGCCACAACTCGATGCCATGGTGAGGGCATGAGGATAGTAGCTCCTTGAACCTCTCTAAGTGTGCATGGAATGATTCGGTCTCATGTTGATAGAACGAATTGATTTCGTTCCTCAATTTTTGAGTCTGATGATTTGGAAAGTACTTTTTGAGAAATGCAGATTGAAATTCATCCCAAGTCCTAAAGGCATTCACCTGGTTGCTGTACAACCACTTCTTGGCATCATCCTTTAGTGTGAAAGGGACTAGCCTAAGATGGATGGAGTCTGTGCTAAGTTGTTGCAGCTTGAACATAGAACAGACCTTCTCAAATTCCCTGAGAAAAATATAGGGGTCACCCTTCCCAGTGAAGTGGGGGAGCATGGAAATAAACTGAGGCTTAACCTCAAAGTGGTTCTCATTTGCCTCTGGCAATACGATGCATGAGAGTAGAGCAGTATGGCTCGGGTATCATCGATCACGTAGAGGTATGGGAGCCACAACAGGAAGAACATGTGGTACAGGTGGGTCCAACAACTGCTCCTCCTCGCGAAAATGAGCAGCCATTGAACCCGGACTATGTGCGACACAATAGGAGGGAGGCGTCGAGAAATCGACTACCGAAGTAGGGTTGACGACACACCTCGTCAAACGGCCACTCTCAGCTCGTGCCCACGAAAGCATGCACAAAGGTGCACACACACAACCCAAAACATTTTTTAACAAAGAATGTGCGTAGAGGAGAATACGGGAGGACGCAGGAGAGGAAGAATGACTCAAGACAGAAGGGAAGAAGTCCTTATGCTACGGCGGGTGGGTACAGGTAGAAACACACAAGCAAACAAGGCTCAAACAGTCCTAAGGTCGCTATAGGTCCTTACAGCTAGACGACGCCTAACTGTGAGGTCACACGGCCTCAACACGCCTCACCTCCCTACGACGATGACCACAAAGCCCAGCAAGTGAGTCAAGATCCGGAGATCTCGTCTCTCCTACTATCGACAGAGTGGGCAACGCCGATCAGGTCATGACGGTCGGGACCGGATCACTCTCCTAATGTGCCCGAAATCCTTAGGGTCAATGTCTAATTGATTTTAAAATTAGGCTCTTGATTAGTGTGGTTTTTGGGGCGAAGGAAAGGGTGATGAAATCCCCACCTTATCTTATATGGGACAGCCCCTCAATAGTGTTTTGGAGTCCTAATCTAACAATCAACTCTCCAAACAAACGCTCAACTCTCCAAACAAACACTCAACTCACACTTGTTGCAATGCACTTCCTACTAACTAATGCATGTTCATACGAAATGCGTGAATGAGAGAAAGAAATGCGTACCTCACGCTAGCACTCAGCAACTGAAAGTAAAGCTAAAAGAAAAGACAATCTACGTGCCTAAGTCGAATACATGATGCATGACCTAAACAAGAAAGAATGCCTAATCTTTTGCTTTGGGTTTAAAGTCCAAGTTGCTTAAAGGGAGATTGATTATTGATCTGGGAGCAAACTATAAGTCCAAACATGCCAAATCGAGTCCCAGATCACTATATCAGATAATACAACAAGCCAAAGAAATAACAATAGCAACAAAGCTTACCAGACCGCCAGTTGGCGGTCTTAGGCCGCTGATTGGCGATCTGAAGCTGCCTGTTTGCCTCAAAATTTCTCCAGATGTCTTCCCCTGAGCTCCAGAGCTTCCTGAATCAAAGAAAACTACAAAACACAAATTAAATCCACTTGAATCGTCCAAACCAGAGCTTGGACTGGCACCTCCCCGGCAACGGCGCCAAAAACTTGTTTAATCGTTTTAAATACCGCAAGTGCACGACCACGTTGAAGCGGTGACAAGTATGGGTCGATCCTCAGGGAGGTGAGTAGCCTCTAGTTTGTTCGAAGGCAAGTGGGAAAATAGGGGAAGAAGTTGTGATTACACTAATCTTTATTAACTACACTAAACGAGTAAGCATCAAATAAGGAAAACGAAAGCAAGGGAATTTGAAAGCTGGAAGCAGAAATGGAAAACCCCTAAGGGGTGGAGTGTGTGCACACATGTAAAAAGATGGTGAAGAATGCATTCTATAGGAACAAATGTAGGTAGTGTTTTCATGCATAGGAAGTGTCTAAAGGTTATGGAAAAACCTATCAATCCATTCACTAACCTAGTTGATTAACATGCATATACACAAGCGGGTTATTTCAGAACCTACACAAGCATGAGAGGTGTCTAAGATGTGTGACAAAACCCATCAAGTGTAGTATTCTACTCTAACAAGCAAGCATACATTCACATTTATCAACACAATCAAAATATAAAACATTCATATTCATTCTTTAATGCATGTATGAACATCATCTCCACCCCCAAAGGGGGATGGATCTACTCATTACACATTATTCTAACAATTAAAGTAAAGAAGAAAGGAAACATTCTAACTACTTTTGCCTACAATCAAAGAAATAAAACTAAGGTAAGCATTCATAAAGAAATAACAAAAGAACAAAACAATGAAAAACTTATTTTATTAAATGACTCACGTTGAAGGTAGCATTCTTCTCCACCTTGAGATTTTGCTCCAAGGCTCACTCCAAGTAGAGAGAATGCCACCAAGCAATGGGTGATTACAATAGAAGGTGAAGAGTTCTATTTATAGCCATAGAAAAATGTAATCTGGGACAATCCCCCGGTATGGGACTAAACAAATACCAGAAATATACTAAATACAAACTAATACGCGATCCACCAAAATATTAGCTGATTCGGGCCAAAATAGACCGCCAATTAGCGGTTTTGGACCGCCAATTGACGGTCTATATGGTTCGGATCACGCTGGATTTTCTTCTGGGTTTTTGGATGGCTTTGTTAATCTTTAATGCATGTACTTCACTTGTTGGAGCTCCGACCCGAATAGAATTGCCAAAATACTCCCCATGATGGTGTGAAGTATTCTTGTTTGCTCATTGGCCCTTTGATCTTACCTTCAGGTCCTTCAATCTTGCATTTTAGTCCTTGAGTCTCTCAACTTAGTCCTTTTTCAGGCCTTTAGGTCCTTTTATGCCTCTTCTCTTCAAACCTATTTATTTCTGAAATTCAAACATAAAACTCGTTACGTAGCATTATTTAGGTGAAAGATAACGGATATTAGACACAAATGTATGCATGAAATGATGTCAATCATGGAGACATAGTTGGATTTGAGTCATTTGGAATGTGAACATATTAGCTTCTTTTCAATTATTGTCTTATATGTTTTAATGATAAGGTTTTATCTTATTTCTTGTGGAGGCAAACTTGGAATTGAGTTTTATGGATTTCATGTATGACATGTTTTGATGAGCATATTTGAACACACACAACACACATTTTTGTATTCACATTCTTTCTCTACCTCCTAAGGGGTTTAGTTTTATTGCTTATTTTTCGATTTCTTTTGCATTTTAGTGTAGTTTCGATCACATCTTTCTCTTTGCTTCTCCCCCCACTCGAGTATCGTGAATCCAACTCACACGCGCTCCATGTGGATCGACTCGTATTTGCCACCGCTTCAACATGGTCGTGTACTTGCGGTATTTTAACTGATTCAATCAGAATCCAATGACTTGTAGTAATTCGGATGACCAAATGTCTATCGGTCAATTGAGTCCTTCTTGGCTTTAGGCGTCTAATGACTATTTACACGTGGCATTTGACTTTGTATCCAATGACTATTTGAGCCTTAACTGTTAGCGCAAAACCCACGCTAACTTCAGTCAACCGAAGTATACTTGGTCAACCGAACTTGAGTAATCAGATCCCAAACAATCTTATTGTCCACGTTGGAATGGTGAACCGAAATTAAATAGGGCAAAATTGAAAATAGTTACTGGAAATTGGTGAACGGTGATCCGAACCCTTTTCGGTCAACCGTATGCTTAATTTAGACCAATCCAACCTTCATGTTTCGAACTACCATTCTATTAAAAATCGACCAAACATGCATAGAAATATGCCCGAGCCTTAAGCAAATCCTTGCTTCTCATTGGTCAATATCCCACCAACTCCCAAAATGGCTACTAGAGCTTGAAGGCTTATAAATAGGATCTCAGTTGTTGGTTTTAGAACTCTTGAACACTTCATATCAATCTCATACTCAAAGTCAAATCCTCTTCATCTTCAAGCTCTCATTCTTCTACACTCAAGCCTAATTTCACCACTTGCATATCCATTCCATATCAATATGCAAGTGTGCTCAAGTATAGAGTCTTAAATTGTGATTCCATTTTTATATCCAAGAATCACCAAGTTGTAAAGCTTCGAGGAAGCTCCTTCTCGGGTTGTGGAGGAGACACGAGAGAGACAAGGATTGTTCATGAGGCTTGGTGTTGTAAACAACGTTGATCTCGGCCTGGAACAGAGATCGGTTAATGGAACCATAAGCTAGGCTCAGAGGATCGAGCGAGGCTTGTGAGCAGGACTAGGACCGGGGTGCTTGTGAGGAGGAACATGAATTCAACCTTATATTAAAGAAAATGTGAGATTATAACCTTCATCCACCTTCCTCTATTTGCAGCCAAATTGGGTAAAATCTAACCTACTCCAATGGTGGAAGTAGAGAAGAAGAAGAAGAAGAAGAAGAAAGGTAGGAGAAACATTGCTATTTAAAGAAGAAAGAGTGTGTAGATGAATCTGGAAGCAATCCAATGGTAGTAGTCACTTTCTCTTTGGTCTAGTGCTCCCAAATACACACGCTCTAGCCACGAGAGAAATTGGGGGGTGTTAAGGCCAAAATGATCCACCACTAGTGGATATTTTGTGTTCGACCCACCTCAATTTTTCTTCAGCAATTTAAGTTCTCTATTTTGCACGTAAGGTGCACTCCAGTTTCGTTGGTTCAAGCACGTTTGGTCTTAATTTCCCAAATACTCTTCAAGATCATGGTATTGAGGGAGTTTTGCTCCCAAAATATTTTTCTTTCATTCAGGTCTCTCCGGGTTTCATCTTGGTCCTTCCTGAATTGCAGATGGGTCTTTGAGCATGACAAACAGACCAAGATGCTTCAATAAGGTCATTTCTTCTTGCATTTAGGTTTTTTTGGTTCCTTTCTACTCTTTATTACCTTAAACTTGAAACACATCAAACAAACACTCGAGTATCACAAATTTAGGGTAAAATAAAGGATATATAACATGAATCCAATGTATGATATGCTACTAAATCATTGGCATCCAACGAGATCCGTACATGTCTGTAGGGGTGACGAGACTACATCTGCACACGTCTATGTCCATCGCCTAGAAGAGTCCCGACCGGGTCCTCACAAGCAGTCGAAGTGATAGAACCCTAAGAGCTCATTTTACCTGGTCTTTGTAGAGCCTCTAATTTTTTAGGAATTAGAAATCAATGCAACCCAACAACATAAAGTAATTGGAAACTAATATGAATATGAACTTACATTGATAATCGTTGCTTCTAGATTTTTCTTATCATGCAGTCGAACATACATATTCGTACGACTAGGCTTGGGACCGTCCAAGTTTTTGGAAATTTGAATACCATTAAAAATAACAATTTTTTTTATTTTATATAAAATATATATTGAATCTATAAGAATATACAAATTGTAAATAAGGTGTAACCATCTTCTCTCTGCGTCGCACTACAAACTTGGTACTATAGTGATGTGGTATGACTAAATTCGACATGTTTTTTGTTAGTTTCGCTCTTCTTCTACATACCAAAAATACAAAACTGTTACTTTTTACTTTCATTCAATATTAAATAAGTAGAAGACATTATAATTGTACCTTGAAAAAGTATCACTGGACCAGTAGTCCAAAAAAGTGGACCAATCCTCGGGTATGATATGCGACGGTCTAGCTACCAATCTATCCTCTCCAGTCTTCAAGTGGGCCACATTATGGAACAGTTGGTGTTTTTTTCCTTCCATTTTGTGTTGAAAGACTTCATCATCTTGTCTTTAGACCTCTCATGACATTCCAGTAGCCTGCAAAAATCAAATTATCGTTCAATACAAATGGTTCTTCTGGTTTCAGAATCTATTCGCGTTCACCAACGTGAACCCATATTTGTTGCTTCTAATTGTATTGTCCTGGCCCAGAACGTCGTACCACTTGCACTTGAACAAACATATTTCACATCACCATAGCGGTGAAGTTCGATTACGTCTTTCAATACACCAAAGTAGTCGACCGGTTCACTAACAGGATTGTTATCTCGTGTTTTTGAATAACTTTTATTGTGACATTCACATATACTCCATAATTCTAGGTTTGCCCTTTGGACTAACGTTTCTTTGCGTCAAACCTAAATCCTTTGATTATATATCCTGAATATCTCCTTGCCATGTTGTTCGGACCTCGAGTAAGTGCTCTCGAATTTCATTGCTTTGAGGGTTTTCATTTAGAACGATCTCTTTGAACCAATCACTAAAGTTCAAACTCATCATCTGTTTGTTGTGATGCCATTGTCATAACTACTTGGCCACTCGAACTTGCAATTTACGACAACTTCATCAATAACATCGCCTCTAGGCACCCACTTGATGTTACAACATATCTTGCATGGGCATAAAATCTTCCCATCGTGAATGTATTAGTTGTGGGGAGCAAATAAAATCTTCAGGAATGACTTCAGATTTTTAGTAAATGTTTGACTAATTCTCTTGGCATACATCCTACTTCGGTATGAGTCCATGATTCCATTTTGATTTAAGACAACAAAAAACATATTAAACTTTAAATATCGTGTTATTAATAACAATACGTATTATAATTCTACAAAAATTTCAACAGAAGCTCCCCTAAAAATTTGATATGAAAAATCTTCAAATACCTTGATTGAAAAGAAAATTTTCACAGTTTCAATAACCATTGTATTTCACTTCATATCAGGTATACTATTCTCCACTATATCACATAAACATTACAAATATCAAAATACAACAATTCAATCCCAAAACTTATAAATAACTCCTAATTACAATATACATCGCTATGTCGGGTTTAGGGCTTGAGGTGGTGAGGGTGGTCGGAGGTGTTTTCATCATGTTTCTGCTTAGATTATCTCGACAGTCACAACTTCTCTACTTTCTCACACCGCCTAAACCAAACCAACAAAACCAATCAAATTCAACTCAATCCAATTAACACATCTAACTCAATCTAACTAGCACATTCAACTCAATCCAACTTAATTTAATTCAACTAAATCTATCATAATCAACTAACCAATCCAACACAATCCAACTAAGGAATCGAAGTCAATCCAACTAACCAATATAATAAAATCCAACTAACCAATCTAACACAATCCAACTAACAAATTCAACTAAGTAAATCCAATTTCGGTTAACCTAACCAAACCTAATTAATCCACTTCAAACCACTACAAGCACACCAAACCTTAAAAGTCCCCCAAACCACTTCAAACCTTGAACACGTTTAAATTTAATGGATACTTTAAAAAAAAAAAAAGAATCTCCTCTATATTTTTTATAATGAAAAATCTTCGAGATCCTGAAGTGACAAGAAAAAGCACATATTTTTCAGCATTGATCACATTTCACATTCATCGTCACCAATCCATCTTCTAATAAATACCTACTTACCCAATTTAATGCAACACAAACTCACAAACAAATTCAATATATTAAAATAAAAACTAATTATACATTCAATTAATCATACAAAATCACATAATTAATCTAATTAATCATACTTTAATCATACAAAATGACATAACTAATCTAATTGGTTGTACTTTAATCATACAAAATCGCATAATTAATCTAGTTAATCATACAAAATCACAACTTCAATCATACAAATCACAACTTTAATCTAATTATTTGATAAAAAAACACAACTTTACTCATACAAAATCATAAATTTACTCTAAAAAATTGGTAAAGTGGGGGTTGTTGTTGGTGATGGTGGAATTTAGGGAATGGGTGGTTGTCAATGTGGAGGTTGTGGTGGTCGAGTTTGGGGAATGGGTGGTGGTTGTTGTTGTGGAGGTTGTGGTGGTAGTGTTGGTTGTGGTGGAGTTTAATGATGGTGTTGGCGGCGGATGTGGTGGTGCTGGTTGTGAGGATGGTGGTGGTGGTGGATTGCGATGGTCATCGCTGGTTGCGAGGGTGGTGGCGATTATGTGAGTGGAGGTGGTGGTGACATGGGGAGTGAAGGTGGTGGTCATCGTCGATGGGAGAGGAGGAGGGAGGGTTGGGGTCGAGGAGGAGACGGTGGTCGAAGATGAGGCGATGGTTGGGGAGGAGGTGGTGCATGATCGGGGAGGGTGTTTGGGTTAGGGAGGAGGAGAAGCTTACCAGCCCGCACGGTGGAGTGGAGGCGACATAATAGTGGGGTGGCGTTGGCGGTGGTGCAACGGTTGCGGCCCTGCGGTGGGGAGAAATTAGGGTTTAGGAGAAGGAGAATGAAGGGAAGCTCGATTCGAACTACTGATAAAAAGAAATAATGTTCATACTTATTTGTCGGTGATTCTATTTCTCATTCGTTGTACAAAAGTTCAAAATGGTTGCTTTTCTAACGATTCACCGGCGGATATTATTCGGCAGCGCATGTTGAAACATATTCACCAACAAAACTAATATATCAGTGTAGATTACAACATTCGTTGGTGGTTATTTTACACCAAAATTTTAGTTTTGCCATATTTGAGTGTTCTAAACCTTACACTGATGACACATATCCGTCAGTGTTAGTTTATATTCCAATGGTTAAAATAAAAAATAATGATTATCCGTTGGTGTTTGTCATCATATAGTCGGTGTATATTACCAACAACGATTATTTCTATGTTGGTGTACACCTATTTTCTCGGACAAATGTTTTAATGTGTGTTACAAATATCTATCCATCGGTGAAGCTTGATTTTCTAGTAGGGTAAGATTGTTATGAACTTTGGGCAAGTCGAATCCTACTTCAGGCACGTGCCTATTTAAGGATGTCCACCTTGTGCAATGACTTCTAAGACTTATTGAAAAGAAACTAGAGTAAAAAACAACTAATGCAAAGCCCAGTACAACCATAATGAAAAGAACTAGAGTCAAGAACAATTAGTTGTTATTTCATTGGATTCTCTGAAGTAACAGGGGGTACAAATTTTGTTATCCCAAACCAGAATAAAATTTTGTATCTAGAACGCAAGTTTCTTGAGGATGTTGAATTTTTTGAGGGGATACAGTTAGAGAAATTTTCTTTGAAGATGAGTATATTAATACTCTCACTGAAATCATTGACATTGATCCTACGGCCGGGTATCGTGGAAATTGATCATGATTCAATTCCTGATATTGTTCAAGATACAACTCTCCTTCCGACAAACATTATAGAAGAATGCAACACACTCCCAAACTCAAGAATTAAGGAGATTCACTCGAGAATCATAAGCGTAGTGTCAGACAAATACATTGTATTTCTTCAAGAACATGACAATTGACATTGAAGTGACAGAATATGATTTGATCAAATGGTATCATGTCATGTAAAGTTCAAATTCTCAAAAGTGGAATTATGCATACATGGGAAGGTAAAGTCCAAGAATGAAAAATGACGCGTGGGATCTTGTCTCACTGCTACAAGGTAAATCAAATTGCAAATAGATATTTAAGATTAAAAGCAATCAAAAAGACAATTTGAAGATATATAAGTCCATCTCTAACAGGTCGTGGCAGGGAACGCGGGGCATCCCTATTGGTTTTATTTTAATTTTATTTTTGTTTTAATTTTTTGTTATGTATATAATTGGGTTTAAATTATTTGGAGGTATTATTTTGTAAATAGTTGGGTATTTATTAAGATTTATTTAAAATGACGAAGTGAAAATTAATTGTGTTTTTATTAATTGACATTTTCATTTTAATGAAATTTAGCTAAGGAAAAAATTTCAAAATAATCATCAAAAACGGGTAAACGAATAAACAGATCAATATCTAGAATAAAATAATAAGGTGTCAAAACAAAAAAACAAATCACCCCGCACTCCTAATCAAACTCATAAACTCAACAAATCTCCCCCTATGTGTTTTGGATTGTGGTTAAGAGGTGAATAGTGTTGAAAAGAGAAGAAAGTGGGTTGGGAGAGAGAAAACTGATGTGGATGAGAAAGAAAGATGACGTGGAAGAGAGAAAGAAGAAAGAGAAAACTCATGACCGGGTTGACTCTGGTCATGGTTACGGATGGCCTAAAGCAAGTCTTGTTGCAAACGGCTTTACACGAAAAGAAGACAACGAGAGCCTGAGAGACTATTACAGGATTGTGATGGCGTTAATACCACATTTCGAACTTGAGTTGCAGTAGATGGGTGTAAAGGTTGCTGGGATCGATGCCCCCTACACCTAACACTAACTGCTCGATTAATGGTGATGCAGAGAAATAAAAACAAGAACAACAGAGATAGACAAATCACAATGGAACCAGATATTTTTATAGAACTTCAATACACTAACTGGGTAATAGTCCTCTCTTGCAAGTCCTATTCGAACCACGAGCCTCCCATGTGTCCTCACTAATCCGATCTCTGTTTCGAACCGAGATCAAGTCTTCTTTACAAAGCATGCTCAAGAACACCCACGTTGAACTTTACTATTCTCTCACAACCCCGAAAGGATTGCTTCCTCTCTTTTTATTGATAGCAAACATATATCTTAATACATGAAATTTAAATTGATTTCTCCTCCTTCCTATATATAAACTATGCATCTATGTAATGCTCCCCCTATCAATGTGCATAACATTAATCAATTTAAGCTTAACTTCAATTTCTATCTCCCTTTTGACATAAATCAAATACATACATATATAGCAAATGATGCAAAGATTTCATGATTCTTCCCTTCAATCTATTACTCTCCGTTAGTCACCATAAGCCCCCTATCATTGAGGCCTAAAAAATGCAATTTTCTCTCCTTTATGATCAAAGATACAACAAATGATATGATATAACATTAAGCATTCATATTTCCTAGATTAGAACAATTCAATAACAATGAGAGGATAGAAAAATGTTACCCAACTCTTGATTCTCGATTTAATATTTATTTCCAATCTCGTTTTGATAGTGAAGCCAACTTTATGAATTTGATCCAAATGTTAACTTGAAGCTTATGATCGATCTTCTTGCTTGAGCTGATCGCTACCAACCCTCCATCTAAGTACATACAAGTTAAGAGCTTGGTACCCAAACTACTTTGGGTCTTTGAATATTATTCTTTTGTACTCAAACCAATGTTTATCTAAGGATTTTTTTGACTACCTAAAAGCATGTCAAATATTTTCTTTCCTTAAGGGAACTTCTTTAGATATTTTCTCAATTAAACAATGCATTCTCTTAGATCTAGTGGTTCATTATCAATAGATGTTGTTTTTACACTATCAAGTTCTAATGCAATATTATCATGTCTAGCAAGCAATGACTCTTTCCACGTGTCATTGTAGTCATTGGACTCTCAACAAATATTTGATTTCCAACCGTCAGCGCAAAAAACAAAATATTTGATCTTTGGCAGATTCTCAATTTCGGTCAACCGAGTAGGTTCCAGTCGACCGAACTACACTATGCGCAAGCAAGAGAAGCTTGCGCGTTCCGCGAACTCCCTGAATATAAAATGGTGAGGTCCTCCGTGAAAGAAGGATCTTGTACTACAAAGTCTGACCAAATTTTATTGGAAGTTGGTGAATGACCGAACTCAATTTGGTCATCCGAACACTAAATATTTAGGTCTACCGTTTTGCAAATGGTCTACCAATTTGGTGCATATTTCAGCCCGAGCACAAGTAACATCTTGTCTCTCATTGGTCTAAATATCACTGACTCTCCCATACGGCTATATTGGTTTGAGAGCTTATAAATAAGGTTTATACATGAGTTTTAGACACCAAGACACATCTCTATACTCCAATCCTTTGTAACCAAAGACCAAGCCCTTTCAAGCTCTCATCTTCAAACTCAAAGCCTAATCTTCACCACTTGTGTATCAATTTTCTCATATACAAGTGTGCTAAGTCTAGAGTATTAGTTAGTGATTCCAATTCCATATCCAAGATTCACTAAAATTGTGAAGATTTTAAGAAGCTCCCTCTCGAGTTGTGAGAGGCAAAACTGAGCAAGGCGAGGTTGTTCTTGAGGCTCACATTGTAAAGCCCGAAATCTCAACCCAGAACAAATATCGAATAGTTGAAACTCAAGGGGGGCTTAAAGGATTGAGCGAGACTTGAAAGAGATGACTAGATCACGGTGGTTCTGATCGAACCTCTATAGAAATCAGGTTTCGAAGTTCAATGATTTTTATTGAGGTTCGACACCCACCCGGGTCCAAGTCCTCTCTTGAAAGTTCCACTCGAACCACTGAGCTTTGCTCGAATCACCGAGCTCCACTTACGACTTCACTATCCAGTACCCCTTCCCTGGCAGGAGAGAATGCCTTTACAACACAAGCTTCCACGAACAACCCTTGCTAGCTTGATTTCTTCCTCTCACAATCCGAGAGGGAACACTTCGGGCTTTCACCGAAATCCTTGCTCTTTGACAAACAAATGAGTGGAACAACACTTTCTAAACTTGAGCACACTTGAGTAGAATAAGATTTAAGATTAAAGTGTGGAAGGTTTGAGGCTTGGAGTGTTTGGAGTTTTCTCTCTAATGTAGGAGACAAATTGTAGTGGGAGAGTTGTGTAATTTTTTTCATGGGAACACTTATTTATAAGCTCCTAAGGTATTATAGCCGTTGGGGATAAATTGGGTAAGAGTTGTGTAAGATACACAAAACAGAAACCTGCAGGACCCAATTCACAACTGGTTCGGTCGACCGAATCGGGTAGAATGGTCGGCCGGTTGGTAATTTTGAACAATGCTTGGTCGACCGACAAGGGAATGGTCGAACGAAATAGGCTATAACTTTGGTACACTTAAGTTAACGGTCGCACACCGAGTAGGGTTCGGTCGACCGTAAACTTTCAGACCCTACGAGATTCACAAAAATGATCAAGTTTAGTTAACCGAAACAAGGTCCATAGTCGACCGGAAACTTCCAGGCAATTTAGGTTTGTCGAGACATTTACGTTCGGTCGACCGAAACAGGGTCCACGGTCGACCTAAACAGGGTCCACGGTCGACCGATAACCATTTGTATTTTGGAGTATGAGTGAATAATTAGAATACGACCGTTGGTATAATACGACAACTCTAACGGTCTGAAATAATATGTTTACACGGTCGACCGAAAAGGTTGGAACGGTTGACTGATCGGGTAGTAAAATTCACTCTTAGTTAAAAGAAACAAACGGTTGACCGAAGGTCTGAACGGTCGACCGAAATGACTCTGGCAGACTTAATTAGTGAATTCCGTTCTAAGCTTAGGTGATCTATTGAAGTCCAAAAGATGTGAGATTTTGTGTGTGACTTCTATAAGGAACCTAGTGTGTATGTGAGTGATTTTTAGCTTAAGTATGCTCAATTACACATAGTTCCTAAGACTCAAAAAAAAAGATTACATGTCCTCAAATGAGCTTTATTACATGTCTTGACTTGATTTCCTTTCTCTCTTGAATGTTGATCACCTGTAGAGGTTAGCACAATGCAATATACATGTTATGCAATATGTGTGCTACACTACATTGATTAGAATTAAGATTGAGTTGATTAAATCATCAAAACATATATTAAGGACAAAAAGGCAACACATATTTGTTTTTTAATGCATTAATTGATTTACTTTATGTGTTACATATGGAAGAGTTGATTTTTAATAAGTTAATCCTCCAAAATTTTCTAAACATTGAAATGAAACAAGAATGACATACCGTCGTACCCACCCTCGTTACCGATTTAATAAACGAGTATGGAACATGTACAACAAAACTTAAATGTGAATACACTTGTACCCATTTAATTAGAAGAGTATGGATACGAATATGACCCCTCGTCCCGTACACACTCCGTTTATAGCCTTAATCGTAGCCTTATTCATGCAATCTGGACATAGACAAACCATTCATAGCGAAAAAGGACTCAAACCCTTTTAAAGTATTGTATTCAGATGTGTAAACTCTAAAACATGAATATATCCAAGGAGGCATTCTAGCATTCAACATTAGGGTCTAAACATATTAAAACATGGAGAATCTTCTCTTTGGCTATACAATAACGAAGGTAGATATTTTGAAACCAGGTTGGCGTAAATTGACGTTTTTCGCCACTAAAGCCCAATTGCAGGGACTCTGATTCTTTCTATTTTGGCAAGGTTGGACAAGTTTGTGACTAGGCTCTATGAATTTTCCCGTTGTCTATAGATTTATACCATGTTATTGGGGCGTAATGCAAGATCCCCGACAAAACCAAAACATTCATTTTAATGTTTTCATTAGGTAAATCCATTGAAGGTCGCTCATTTGAAGTAAAAGCTTGCGTAAGAAGATTCTGTTGATAAAGATCCTTTCGATTTGAGAATATATACGTTAAAAAACTTCCTTCGTTACTATGGTCTAATTCTGACAAAAAAAAGAAATAAATCAGAAAACTTAAGTTAATAATATTCAAATTCAGTATAAAACCAAACATAAATCAACAACTACAACTAGATTTCAACATAAATCAACAATCCATCAAACATAATAACTAAATAATTTAGGATATGTTTGATTCTTGGACACCTAACTTCTGCCTAACAATTTTAGGGTCGACATCTCATATTATGGAACCATACTGAATTTAAAATGTAAATGCAACCTATGTTGTCTTGAGTTGGCAAATTTAATATATATATAGAGACATGAGGGATCCACTATCTTTAAATTTCATTGACACGGTTGTACTTGTTAATAAATTAAATATAAACTCCAAATTGAAAATTCAAACCGTAGATCTTGATTTACAACATATGTAGATTAATGATATCGAAAATCATAAATTTTGGTAATCGTTTCATATGAGATATAGAAATCGGGGTTTTTAGCGAATGTGGTATGTTCATTTTTACATCTTTAGAAATTACGTAAAATATATTCCAAAATTTATAATTTTCGATATCTTTAATCTACATGTGTTGTAAATTAAGATCTACAGTTTAGATTTTCAATTTGAAATTCAGATTTGATTTTATTAACAAACGCAATCGTGTGTCAACAAAATTTAATGACAGTAGATATCTCCTTATATATATTAAACTAAATTTGATGAGCTCTGGACTCACTAGAGTTTGACTATATATATATATATATATATATATATATATATATATATTGCTACTTGGGCATGTAACCCAAGATAACAATAGTAATAGTTGTTGAACAATCCAAATTATAAAGATATCAGGACATTTTGTTTAGGCTATATGAGACTAGTCTTCCAGGATAATTTTCGTGAGCAATCTACCGTGGTGTTTTTCGTTTAGATTGAAAAAATACATGTTATAGAGTTTTCATATTATACAATTTTAATTATTGAGAAGTAAAAGATTTGATTTTCTTTAGTTGGATTACTTTTAAGTTGGATTTTTTTGTGAAATTGGGATGCTAACGTTGCAAAAATGGTAATTTAGTTATGGTGGACAATTATGTAGCTTTGTGATAATTAATTGATAGAGAATATGTGATGACTACTTACTTTATTGCCCAAGACACAAGACTGGATTGTAGGAAAGCACTACGAAACACGGTGACGTAGGAAGAACACATCTAAATTATAAAGATTATAAGTAAATTCTATTTTTGCAATATGGAACTATCTATGGAAAGAATATCCCACATAAAAGGGAATTGCCCAAAACATTATCCAAGATAAAAGGTAATTATTATTATAAAAAACATAAAAGAAAATTATCCAACAAAAGCCAATTAGAAAGTATTGCTACATAGACTCCAATAAGTTAGTATATTCCAGCAACTGGTCCTCTTTTTAAGTATATCTTATATATATCTTGGAGATTGAGGGAAAAAACGTAGTATGTTACCATAGTACAAACAATTGAACCCATATGGGGTTCACTTTCAATAGCTAGGTTGGAAAACATATTTGCAATATTGAGCCCTTTTGTTGTGCATTTACGGATGTAGTCTAGTCCAGCAATTTACAATAAATACATTTTTATTTTGTAAGAATTTATGAGGACTATGTATATTAACCACACAAGAAATCCTATTTTAGAACGTCAAGCGTTATTGGCTTTATATATAAACTATATATTTGAATATATAATTAATAACGACTATGCCCTGATGCATAACTAGCCAGCAGCGTCCCTAGTAAGGGTCCTTCGGTTAAACTTTTGACTGTTGAGATGATAGAAGAGAGCCGATTACACCAATTTAACGATGAGTATGACTTTTGGCTTCCATTTAGGGATTAATTGATTTGGTATATCTCGTTTAAGTCGAAATCGGACGCGTGCACCCTTATTTTTCGAAATTAGTGTGATGCACCTGAATACTCAAAAAATTTAACCCTATACACATCTACCGTTAATAAGAGTGTTAAGTTACGATTTTGGTTTGGAAATTTTACACATTACACCTTGTAAATTTTGCTAATAATATTTCTATTAGATATTCTTATAAAATAACAAATATCTATATAATAATCCTCTCTCATTCCTCTCTCTCAAGTCCTCTCTCTCTTCTCTTCCTCTCTCTCTCTTCTTTCCTTTCTCTCTCCTCCTTATCTCTTCTCTTCCCCTCTCTCTCCTCCCTCTCACTTTTCTTCCTCTTTCTCCTCCCTCTCTCTTCTCTTCCTTTATCTCTCTTCTCTTCCTTACTCTCTAACTCTCTTCTTCTCACTCCTCTCTTCTACATTCTCTCTCCACTCTTTCTTTGTACACACCAAAATCAAGAAAGAAGTATCATCAATAAATAATGAGAATACATCATGAGAAAAAAAAGAATTACAATGTTGATGTAGTGTTAGCTGTTGTGAGACCGCAACAGAAGATTATTATATATTATCGTACTACTTCTTGTACCTTGATGTCGATAATAAGATTAAAAGATGAATTTGGGAGAATCGGCGGCTCGGCCCCCTCTTCGGCCTTCATCAAGTCATCATCGTTCACATCGGCGACCACGATAGGATACCCGACCAGCTTCTGCGATCTATCGGCCTGAATGCCCCAATTGGTACTGAAAATTACAACGAGGACCGTGACGACACATTCTTCCGAGTCAATTGGAAGAGAATGATCTGCTCAGATGTCGCATGTAAGCCCAAAAGATAGTTTTGTTTATCTCTTGACTCTGACTCAACTTAGTAGCCTTCTAGAGAAGCTTCCGCATCCCTAGGTCTTTTACGCTCTGGTCGGGTTTATCCACCAGTGCTACCAATGTTCCATCATCCCAGACAAAGTATCGACAACGAAGAGTTGGCTCCGAGGAGCCACAGATGTAGAACTTCCTGCCAATCTTGCTTGGAGTGTTGGATCACAGCTCTGTTGCATTCAGACCGCACCTACAAGTGTGATAGGGTAGAGGTAAAACTCCAATATGGGGACAACCTCCCCATATTGGTCCACCGACGATGTGCTCAGCTTCGTTGGAGTAGTCGTCCGAGGTATTATGTTGGAAGACCATTTTTTTGGGTGGAGACAAATCGAATACACAACTAAATGGGGGGGGGGGGGGGGGGATCGAATACACAACTAAATGAAAGACACCCTAACCTCTGATTTTATAGACCCTGTAATGAAGGGTTGCACCTCTTCACAGAATAATGAAACGATGTATCCTCTCAAAAGGAAGGAATGTCGAACAGTTGCGTCTCTTCGCATAATAATGACTCGTCCTATCATGGGACGTTTCACTTCAACATGTGAACATTTATCAAGTTGATCATCGAGCAAAATCGAGCATATATCCAGTTTCTATATAACACATATCGAGTTCAATCGAACCATAGTCAAGTATAACTATCGAGCATACAAATCGACCCGCACTATTTATCCCGTACCGTCGAGTACCATCAAATCCGATCGATTTCTAAAACAATTTAAAATATTGAGAGAGAGAGGTTGTTAGTGGTCCCACGAGATAAATAAGGGTATTTTGGGAAGAAGTGGAAAGATAGACATATTTTTCAGAGAATGTCAAAGTGAGACTTTTTTCAGATGTTGGGACACCTGAGGCATAGAAAGTCAAATTTTCCTTTAAAAATCTATATCTCAGATCGTGGATTTAAAAATCTATATCTCACACCATTCTTCCAACGGACGCGCGGATCGTTGGATTTGTTTTTTTCTTGTATTTCAATGGTAGAATGACCATTGAAAGTAATAAAATAGATTGTATTGTAGTTAAAAATCTATATCTCACCTAGTTATATTTGGTATTTATTTTAATTAAGAGATGACTGTATTGTTTTAAAATAGAGATATTTTAGAAAATAAAAGTAATAAAATTTTAAAAAAATCATCATAATTCTTATCTTCTCATGTTCTACGCAAAGACACTCATATTTCTATATAAATATTATATTTTTAAAATGATAGATTTTTGGTAGTAACATGGGTAGTAGTCCGTATCTTAACTATTTTCCGAGTAATTCCTCTTTCCCAACTTGACAACTTTTTCTATTCTAACAACAATTTCCTACTCCATTAAATCATATCACTATTATCATTTCGTAATTAATAAATTAATTATTTTACCCACATTTGTGGAACAATTATTTTTAAAAATAAAAATGAAAATAATTCGTTATAAATTTTAGTAATATTAATTTACATATACATAAACGAGATAAATAATGATTTATTTATTTATTTGTAAAATGTAAAAAATGAGTTGGAGAAAAGAGAAGAGTTGATTTAACAACATAAACTTTTTATGGTTGAGAAGATGAAATAGAAAGAAATTGTGCATAAAAGTTGTGAAGTGAAAAGCTGACATGGTAGAGAGAGAAAATTGTGATGATTTTTTTAAGATCACTGCTCAAGATGCTCTTATAGAGACTACCTTATGTTGCATTTAGAGCATAGCAAAGGGGAGTTTCAACATCACGAGGTAGATCGTTGCCTCGTTGGGGGCTCGCAGGGACTTAAAAATTTATTTTTAGTGGGTGAGAACTCATGATCCATTCGGTTGAACAATGAATCGTTGGGTTTTGTTTATTTATTTTTGTTTTTTTAAAGATGGTGGGATCTACTTCTATTTTTAATGAATATAATTGAGATATGATTGTATTATTTTATATGGAAAGATCTTAGAAAATAAAAAATAATAAAATTAACAAAAAAACATAATTCTTATCTTCTCATGTTGTATGGATATATAAATATTGTATTTTCGAAATACTAATTTTTCAGTGGTTAGTTCAAACGAGACAATTACGAAAGTTGAAACAATTATAATCTCGTATTACATTTTTCAAATAGTTATATATTCAGTCATCTTAAAAAAAATCTTAACTTTCACTTTTTTAGATTTTTTTCTCACAACTTCAACTTTTAATTGATTCTATTCTCAACTTTCGCTTTTGCAAAGAATTTGTTCTCTACTTTCACTTTTTCAGAGATTTTTTTCTCGACTCTCTTTTTTCGAGAGATTTTATTCTCAACTTTAGTTGTTGTAGAGATCTTATTCCATACTTTAACTTTTCCAGAGAATATATTCTCGTTTTCACTAATTCTAAATCGTCATTTTCCTAACAACTCTATATTTATAAATAAGCATTCATTTTCTAACAACCACACACATCTTCACAAACTCTCATCTCTCTCAATTTTCATCTTCTCATCTTGATCTTCCTTTGAATTACTTCACATGGATTCTCCAAATCCTGGTAATAATCCATGCGGTCCAATATAGAATAATTCTCAACCAATTTTTTTCTCAAAACTTTACATATGATCATAGTTTTTATTCTCACCCAAATTACCAAATGTCAAAGCAAAGTAACATGGGTACGTAGTAGCACGTATTTTAGTTATTTCTCGGCTAATTCCTCATTCTCAACTTCACAACATTTTCCATCCCAACAACCATTTCATCCTCCACCAAATCATCCCCAGAACCACCAAATGTTTTGAGGTTTCGAAGGGAGTTAAAGTCTTCAAGTGGAAGATGATAATGGAGAGAATGAAGTGGGAGGTGATAAAGTTGAAACTAACAATTTTCCCCAACATTGCTCTCAACCAAACTCAACTTCATTGTCACAAGCAAAAAAGGCATAGTTTACTGTAGAAGATGAAACTTTGATTAATTTTCTTCATGAACATTAGTTGTGATGCAGTTGTTGGCACCAATTAGAAAAGTGGTCAGCTTTGAACGATAGTGAAATCCTCTTACGAGATGGCGCGACAAGTGAATCTTAGTATCATTGTTGAAAGAAATATACCTATGTTGAAAGGTCAGTGGAGAAGGATAGAAGTGTATGTCTATAACAAAGTGGGTAGAGTGCTACGAAAGCCATTAGAAGATAAACAAGCGGAATGAATCACGAAGATGTTATTAGAGAGGCTCACTGTATCTACATGCGAACATATAATTCAAAGTTTCTCTTTCCAACATGCATGATTTTTGTTGAATATGTACCCTAAATGGCAGCCAGTAATGCAAGTATTACTCAACGAGTATGTCCAAAGTCATCTCACCAAATGGAAAGTAGTCCTACGAGCGACAGTAGTGGAAAAAGGACTCAGACTACTGATAGTAAAGACTTCTCATTACCTTCAGACTCACGAACACTAATTAGTGACGAAGTTGGAGCATACACATTTACTCGTCCCGAAGGGGTTAAAAAGCAAAACAAAGATGGATAAGGGGAAAGGGAAGTTATCTGACTTGGCAAGGGAAGTAGTGTCTAGTAGGTGACTGAATCAAATGGTACAGAGAGATATGAAATGTAGACATTGTGCTGCAAAAGGGAGTAACTTGAATATAACAAATGAAAGCTTGAAGTGGGAGAGAAAAATGTGGACTATGCCTTGATAAAAGTCAAATGAGACTTTTAATAATCTGTGGTCACTACAAGAATTGGGTCTACATCGACGGATATTGTAGAATCAACCATAGAAATGAAGTCGATCAGTGATGATAATTTAAAGTCACTGTAACTAGAGATACAATATCTGAGACGAGAATTAGCAATCGATGTAGACAATTGTGACACCAATTTCTCCCGCCAGAAAACAAAGTTTGTCGGTTAAAATCCGTTACACTATCCATGGCTGAAGGTCTTAAGTGATCGCCACGTTTACGACGTAGTTATCCGTCACTATTGCTACATTGTGATGGATAATAGCATACAACGGCGGATAATTAATGTAGCTATATGGTAAAATTGTTGTACTGAGCATGTCTAAAGTGACATTGACACTCGAAGAATAATTTATAAAAAGTAAATCAATTGTTGAACTTTATTAATGTATTGTAATCTTGTTGTTTAATGTATTATAGGCTCGTTTCATATGCGTTGTAAGCTCGTTGTAGTTTTTAATATATTGTAGAATCGTTTTATTATATATTGTAAACCCGTAGTAGTTTTTAATGTATTGTATCATATTTGATAATTTAATATGTACTGTGATTCTGTTTGTTATAATCATATATTTTATGTCATCATGTTTTTATATCACTTCCAACTACATTCTCATCTTTCACTTTTCTAAAGATTATATTTTGAACTTTCACATTTTCAGATATTATATTTTCAACATTAGCTTTTGCATATATTATTCTCATCTTTCACATTTCCAGATATTATATTTTCAACTTTAACTTTTACGGAGATTATATTCTCAACTTTCACATTTTCAGAGATTATATTATCAACTTTAACCTTTGCAGATATTATATTCTAAACCTTAACTTTTGCAGAGATATCTAGGCAAGTAATAGGCAAGAATAATTCAAAAAATTCTTAATTATTTGTTTTTTACTTGTTGTAATGATTAGTTATATGTAATCTTTATTGTTATGCATGTAACAATATCATTATTATCATATGCAATGGTTGCAGTGTAATCGTTATTGTTGTAATAGTTCTAATGGTTATCATATCACAATCATCCTTTTGCGGTTAATAAATAAATTATTTTATCCATGTTTGTTCAACAATTATTTTTGAAAAATTAAAAAAAATGTAGCAAATTTTATTAATAATTCGCACGTAAAAGAGATAAAAATTTATTTATTTATTTATTTGTAAATATAACAAATGAGTTGGAGTAAAAAGAAAAGTTGATTTGATAACAATTTTTTATTATAACGTACTATAATGTAGAAAATAAAAAAAAGATTGTGGATAAATACTGTGGAGTGGAAAAATTGGGATGATATTTTTATAAAGATCACGAGCGCTGACGCTCTCATTTGGCTTACCAATTAAAATGATACATGTGAGGCTCCTAAGGAGATTTGTCCCTTTTCCATGTAGTACGCGTGTTGGCTTAATACTAGTCCATTAGCATAATTTTACTCATTGTTGAAGTGTTCTTTTGCGAAAAAAGTGACGTCCAAAACCATGTAAGAGCATAGCATAATCGGAGCATAATAACAAATATGAAAATTCAAACAAAAAATCCAATCGATTTGTACCTTATTTTATTCAACATCTCTAAATAGATACGTGAGTCGAGTAATAGGTAAAATTTTGAGTCTTAAAGAAGTAAATATAAATTAAGTAATAAAAAACTCGAGTCGAGCATCAATTTTTCGACTAAGTAGAAAGAATTTTTTTATTTTTCATCAAGATCATTCATTTTCAAGTTCAACCAAAGTCGGCTTTTTTTCTTCTTAGGTGCTCATTTTGTTTGGGTTTTAGTTTAATGTTTCTATTTAGTAGACATGGTTATTGGCAAGAACTTATTGAATCTATTGTTTGGGCTCATAAAAAATTAAAAATTGCTCTTGCTACTCAACCTCAGGTAGGGATGACAATGGATCGGTTCCGGTTTGAATACTGTGAGAACCAAAATCGGATCCGTATTTTACTTGGGTACCTAGAACCGAATTAATTAAGATCTTGGTCGGTTCCCAACTTGGGTACCCAGAACTGGATCTGTTCCAACGGATCCCCCAAACCTGTAAGTTTTTCAATTTTTACCTGTAAAAATCGTTTTTCATTTTTACAACAATTGTTTAAGGTTATTTTTTTACATTACCCCAGTTCCGGTTAAAGGTACAATTATTATTATTATTATTATTATTATTATTATTATTATTATGCATTTTTAGAATTTAAAAGCCATTAAAAGTTAGGAAATTTGTCATTCTATTGTTTGTTATAACTACTATGATGTTAAAAGTTGTATTATAACATAAAACCATCTCACGACATCTATCACACACAATCTGAATGTCATAAAACTAGAAAACAAAAGTGTCTGTAAACAAAAATCCGTAAGACAAAATATACATACTCAGAAATTCATATGCTGATATCATTGAGGTGCCCCAAACAGATCTGCTGACAAATCTGGGACCTAAACCTCTAAAAAAGTCCTTTCGTGACCTAATTCAAATTCAAAAAGAAAAAAGTAGTAGAATTGCATTAGACATGATCATGGTTCATAAATGTGGGATGCGTATGCGATGCAGCGAGGTATCGTATCCGACATATGCGGGATGCGGATGCGATGCGGGTGCATATGCGGTTTGCGATTTAATAATTAAATAATATAATATATATATATATATATATATTAATTATAATTTATATACATGTAACTTAAAATTTAGGTAAATTTTTGAATAATTTCTAATCTCATTAATTCAATATTAAATAAATCAGAGTCAAAAAACAAAATAAAAACAAAAACTGAGTGTTTTGAAATGCGGGCCGTATCGGGGAGATATGATGCGCTTTTATGCCGCATGGTGCCGCATCCGCATACGGCCGTATCCGGTCGCATTTCAAAACACTGACCAAGAATAATAGTGAAGTAATGAAAATAACTCAGAGCCCAAGTCAAATCACGGTATGAAAAGCATAGCAAATAACGTTCCAAGTGCAAGCGCATAAAAATAAGTACAAACACTTATTATTTCTCAAGCAAGATCTTCAACTAGTTTGTATTTATACAATAAAGTGTGCAAAATAATAATATCTAAAATGTGGAAACAGCAGACCTCAGAAACTGAATTTAATTATGCTTAATGAGCAAACTCTAAATCCAGATAACACATGTGACCATATTATATCTATTAAATCCTAAAACCCTTGTTAGGGTGCTAATGGTGTTTAGGTGGGAGTTGATGCGGATGTGATGGGGTGTGCTTGAGGTGATTGGAGGGAAGGTTGTGGTGTAGGGAAGGATGGGTGAGGTGTTGGTGTTTTAAGGGAGAAACACCCACTCCTCTCCTTCTTTCCCTCACATTTCTCTTCCCTTCCACATCCTTCTCATTTCTCTCTCTCTCACTCACTCATCTCTCTCCCTTTTCTGGCGGATCAGAAGTGGTTGCAGGAGCTTCGACGGCTGGTGGCGAGCTTGCACGTTGAGGTGCGCCACATGGAGCTTGACGCGGGAAGGAGGGGCTTGAGTGGTTGGGGACTGGAGGTATTTGCGCGTGAACTCTGGTGAGCGTGGACAATCGTGAAGATAGGTATGCCAAGTTCATTGCACTAGAGGTTACTCACACAAGTGCGTGTAAGGTTTGGTTCGTCGCTGGAGGTCGGAGACCTCGCCGACAACGAGAGGCAACAAGTTGTGCCTGGCAAGGCCAGGTAGTTGCCGACTAACGGTTGACCAGTGCTTGTTTGCGGTCGACCGGTCTTAGCGTAATTCTCTGTGTTAACCCAGCACCGGTCGAACGATACCTTGCGGCGGTCGACCGGTTGTGCATATTAGTTGGGTTGGAGAGTCTCTGTTATTTTTGGTCGACGGGGCCCCTTGAGCTGTTTGACAGTTGCCTTGTTATTTTGGTTTAGACAGAGCGTTGACCATCTAAACAGTCAACCGCTCTAGAATTTCGTCTGACATGTAACTTAAGTATACCGAATGTTGGTTCAACTGATCTATTTCTGGTTCGATCGATAGTGAATGTAGGAGAGACTCTGATTTTGGTCAAACGGGGCCCCTGAGCCGTTCGACCATTGCCTTCATTGATTTAGTCTTTGACCAAGCGTTGACCTTCAAAACGGTCTACCGCTTTTGACCTATTGTTCGACCGTTGGAGCTTAAGTTATGAAGCCAGAGTTCGACCGTTGCAGGCGTCTGTTCGACCGATCCTTTGAGAGCAGTCGACTGGTTTGTCTTTTTCGGTCGACCGTTTGGGCCCAGGACTGAGTCTTTGTCTTTGTGGAGTGTCAACTATGTCCACGGAAACCTGTGTCCTCATTTAGAGCGTGAGACGGGAGGTGACGGTGGATGCTTTGATCATGCATGCCCAGGGACCGCCGAGTGGAAGAGTGTGGACTCTTTGGACGTGCCACCTTTGTACTATAGACTGTGGCGTAGCTTAGAGCTTGCATTGACTCCTTTTAGAGTGGTAGACCTGAGAGATCATGGATCCCAATGCACGATGTTGCACGATTTTACAGAGCAGGATGACCCTGAGGACTTCAATCCAGATTGTTGGCTTTTTGGCCTTAATCTATGTTTTGATGATTTAATTAACCTAAACTTAATTATGATCATGTAGAGTAGCACACATATTGCATTGCATATATATTGCTTTGTGCTAACCTCTACAGGTGATCAAGACTCAATGAAGAAAGGAAAACAAGTCAAGACATGTAATCAAGCTCATTGAAGACATGTATTTTGTATTTATTTGAGTCTTTAGGAACTTGTGTATTTTGAGTATACTTGAGAGAAAATCAACTTAAACACACACTAGGTTCCCTATAGAAGTCACACACAAAAATTCACATTATTTGGACTTCCATAGATCACCCAAACTTAGACCGGAAAACACTAAACCTGAACCCTAACTGTCTGCCCACATTTGGTCGACCGAAATATGCCGATCGGTCGACCGGATGATCAAGTATTCCGTTTTGTGTTTCCCTGTCTAGTTTCGGTCGACCGTGTTTTACCTTTCGGTCGACCGTTTGAACTTATTTTCCTGACCGTTACTTTTGTCGTATAAACCCAACGGTCGTATTCGTATTAAACCAATTATACCCCAAAATACATTTCATGTATCGGTCGACCGAGGACCACGATCGGTCGACCGTTTGTTCATCTCTTGACAAACCCGAATCTCCTGTTGAAAATCGGTCGACCGCTAGACCTGTTTCGGTTGACCGAATATCTATTTGTTTGTCAACCACAAAGTGCCTGGTACAAATCGGTCGGCCGTTCCCCTTTAGGTGTTCGACCGATGACTTAAGTGTACCTAAGTCGTAGCGTTGGGCGGTCGACCGTTGCTTAACCGGTCGACCGAACTTTGTGCAAAACTGCCAAACGGTCGACCGTTATTCCCGTTTCGGTCGACCGAATTCAGCCAGAATTGGGTCCTGCGTTTTCTGTTTTGTGTAATCACACATCAAATCACACCCAATCAATCCCAACGGCTCTATTCTCTCTAATGCCTATATAAGGAGTTGTAAAACACATTTTAACACAACTCTCCCACTACAAACTTGTCCCGATCTTTAGAGAGAATCCCAAACACTCCAAACCTCAATTTCCACACTTTAGTGATCAATTCCTTAATCCTACTCAAGTGTGCTCAAGTTTAGAGAGTGTTGTTCCACTCAACCTTTGTTCAAGAAGCAAGGACTTCGGTGAAAGCCCGAAGTGTTCCTCTCGGATTGTGAGAGAAGAAAGTCAAGCTCGCGAGGTTGTTCGCGGAGTTTGTTTTGTAAAAGGCGTTCTCTCCCGACCCGGAACGGGGAGTGGTTAGTGAAGAAGTAGGCGGAGCTCGCGGAGTCGAGCGGAGCTTGCAAGAGAGGACTAGGACCCGGGTGGGGTGCCGAACCTCTATAAAATCCCCCGTGTCGATTGTGGTTTACATTTTATCTTTCTTTCTCTACTTGTTTGTTTATTCCGCTGCGCATCTTGATTGCTTAAACAAGTAGGTGATTAGATTAATAGTGATTAGATTAATAGTGATTAGTGAACCCATAACCCACACGATCCAACACAGATGAGTTGATCGACTGCCCTGTAGGGTACCGATACGATCGGCTGGCCCTGAGGGCGATGATGTGACCTGTACGACCTTGATGGCGGCGGTGTTGGTAGCCTATGCTGAGAGACAGTCGGGTGAGGATTCCTTCGCACGACTGAGTGGCGGCGGAGAGGACTGCACGACCTTGATGGGGGTGGTGACTGTCCGACGATGTATTCTGACAAGTAGCTCAGCTTTGGTACAACCAGGTGAGTGCACCGACCTGAGCGACGACTCCGTGGGTGAGGTATTGATGCATTGCATACATTGCATCATATGTCTTTCATTTAGATTACTTTTACATCAATAAATGCTACTAAGGTATGTGTTTAGTCTTATTTACAGAATACAGGGACCTGGATGCAATTTACCCACATCCCGAGCATAAACGCGTGCAAAAGATTCATTTCTATCATAAAGACCAAGTTCAAGTTTATCGGGGTACAAATGGAAATGTATCCAAGCATAAAAGCATTCAAGACTTAATTGCAAAAAGAACAAGGACATAAGCACAAAAGTAACCAGGGACTTAACTGCAAAAAGTCAAGGACCTAATTGCAAATCACGAGTAGCTTTTATTCTCTTGGAGAAAATATATAGAAAAATCAATGTATATCTCCAAATATGTGAAGGAATTAATCCGGAGTTCAAAAGAATGGAAAGAATCAATCCAGACGCGCAAAGAAGGATCAAATCATACCATAAACATTCAACCAAAATCCGGACAAAATCAGGCCAGATTGTGCGGCGTTTCCGCCGCACCACACATGCAATATGCGGCGTTTCCGCCGCCCAAGCTTCGATCCGTGTGCTCCAATTTCGTCCAGTCGTGTCTGGACACGTGTACTTTCCAATATTATACCTAGATCCCTTGTAGCAACTATAAATAGACCCGAGAACGATGTTAGAAGGGTCCTTAGTCTTTGGTGTTAGTTTTCAGTTTTAATCTTAGTTTTGTATTCTTCCTTTTCATTAATAAAATTCTGTCTTTTATTTCTTACTTTGAGTTTTCTTTTGTAATGTCTCAAGGACCCCTTCTTCCTCCCTTCATGAGTTTCTAACTCTTTCCAAAGGGTGGAGGTGACGGATTAGGGTGAAGAGAAGATGAATGGATGTTATTATTTTAATTTCGTGTTAGTATATTTTGATTACTTGAGTTTATGTTAAATCATTTATCATGTAATGCTTTATAACTAATATGATTTATTATAAGTTTCTGAATTCTCTAATCTAAACCTTAAATCTAATCCTCCACCCAACGGAATTCACTTCTTTGTTCTTGCTTTAGTTTTAATTGTTTTTGTTTCTTGCTTTAGATAATTAAAACCCAACAATCTCAAAACCCAATTATTTCTTCTCTCCTTCTTTCCCCCAATCGAAATCATACTAATAACAAAATCTCTCCCTCCTTGTGTTCGACCCGTATTTGCCACGTCTCCATTGACGCCGTGCACTTGCGGTATAAATTTAATTCTCAACAAGTTTTTGCCGCCGTTGCCGGGGAGGCGACGTAGATTTTGTTGTTTTTGTATTTCCGATTCTATCCTGTTTATCTTGTGCGCGATCTAACTATTTGGATTTGTGTTTCAGGAGACAACAGAGTGCACGGCGAAATCCGAGCACGATCTGAGCTAAACGAGCGGTGAAATCGCCGCACCTATAGAACAACCTGCGGCGGAATCGCCGCACACTTGGAGCTTCTGGGCTTCAAGCTTTTCTGGGACGCGCATCATCGCTGGGTGGACGCGCAGAGCATCTTAAATTTCGAGAGCGGGCGGTGAACCCGACTGAGCATTGCATAAGGTAACCTTTGTTGCCTCTTTTCCTCGTAATTTCTATTTTCAGAAAATTTCCTTTTCGTAGAACTGCATGTGTAGGGCAAAAATTCCATAAATTGCAATAATTCAACTCTGACCTAAAAATTGGCAAAACTAGAAGAACTTAGTGCATGCATCATATAATGTTTTGTTTGCATTATTCTTGCTAAATTCTTGCAAATCAATTTCTGTTGAAGAGTGCTGGAGTCAAGGTACGTATCGTGGTTCTCATCGATTGCATTTAAGCATATAATCTAGTTTGCATACAACCTTGCAATTGCCCCCCTCTAAAGACCATTGTTTGACTATCTTTGCTAGATCTAAGTTAAACTATCTTAAGGGCAACTCCGTAAGCAAAGATACGGTGGGGATTTCATCACCCTTCCGTGGCCCACAAATCACAATCCTAAAGTGTCACCCAAGCCTTAAAATTTAAAATCAATTAGACATTGGCCCCTAAGGACTCGGACTCAATTAAGGAGAAGAATTGGTTTGACTTGCTATGACCTGAAGCCGATCGAATTCAATTTGGTGTCTAGGAAGTGTTTTTGTGTTGACGAGAGTCTTCCAAGCGAAGTGGTTGTCTAATTGGCACCGACTCTGTCGGAAGCGCCCCCACTAGCTATACACTACCTGGCCAATTTGGTTTGATTAGTGAGGGAGGTGAATCAAGCGAATCAATTCGACTCAACCAGTTAGGAGTCGTCTAGATTTAAGTGACACTAGGTCTAGGATTGTTTGAACCATGCTTGTTCAGGAAATTTCTGGCCAACCCTTGAATTTACCTTTTAGAGTTAAGTTTCCCTTCTAGTCTGAGTCTTCTTTCCCTTCTCATCTTTACCTTTCTATTGTTTGTTTCCATTTTTATTATTAAAAAATTAATTAATTAATTCTTGAAATTAAATTTGGAATTTGAATTCAAAAATTGATTCAACCCGGTGCACTCAGATTTGGATTCGGGACTTGAGTAATCGACTCTCACGAGTTCATCTAGATTCCAGTCTGGAACTTAACCCAAATCCACCTGTTGCACCACCTCACCCGGATCCAATGGGTGAGAACGTAGTGGACCCGCCTGTTGCACAACCTATAACTCTGAGGGATCGATGCTATCCAGCGATGGCTGCTCAGCCATCGTGCATCGTTATGCCCACCATACCGGGTCGCGACTTCGAACTTAAGGCACAATACATGAGTATGTTGCCTAAGTTCACCTCTAGGGAAGATCCATATCTCTTCCTTAGAGAATTTGAGGAAATCTGCTCTCTTATGCAATACCAGCATATCCCTGAAGAGGCAGTGCGTCTGAAATTTGTGCCTCTAGCACTAAAGGACGACGCTAAGAAATGGCTATATAGTCTAGCCGAAAGATCTATTAGGAGTTGGGCTGAGTTTGTTCAAGTATTTCTGAAAAAATATTTCCCCAACCATAAGACTATGAGGATTAGGAATGAAATTGTTGCATTCGTTCAGTCTGAGAGCGAGCCGTTCTATTCCTATCTAGAAAGATTTAAGAGTGTTCTGACCCAATGCCCTCATCATGGAATTCCGAGATGGCAATTATGCCAAATTATTTATGAGGGATTGACACCCACATCTAGAGTTATGGTAGAATCCGTAAGCCAAGGGAACTTTATGTCGAAAAATGAAAATGATGCCTAGACTTTCCTTGAGGATTTAGCCGAAAACAGTATGCAATGGGACAATGCTAGAACACCGCTTAACCCAAGTATTGGATCTAGAATAGCAAGCCAACCCAAACCAGGTGTCTTAGCTGTAGATGCCAACATAGCGGTTGAAGCAAAACTAGCTACCCTTATGCGCAGAATGGAAAGTTTAGAGCTACAAACCCAAAATCGAGTGAATCAAGCCTCGACTATCCCGTGCTCTAGATGTGGTCAGATTGGTCATGTAAAGGAGGATTGTGCGGAATGAGACCAAGTTAACGCCATGTATAACCATGCTAGAAATGACCCATACGCATCAACCTATAACTCGGGTTGGCGTAATAATTCCAATTTCGCATCAAACCAACAGGGTCAACCTCCTAGACAACAACCAAACCCGTATAACCAAAATAATACATCTTCTGGGTTTAGTAACAATAACGATCATGAGGTTAGGTTGACAAGCTTGGAAAATTTGATGAAAACTTTTATACAAACAACCAACCAGACCTTCCAAAGGCTAGAGACACAAGTCGGCCAACTAGCACAAATAGTAGGTGAAAGAGAAAAGGGTCGGTTTCCAAGTCAACCTGAGGTGAACCCTAGATCTAATAATAATTCATATCAATCCTATCAAGCACCTTCAGGAAATAACAACCCTAGACCGGTTCAAATGGTTAATGAGGAAGGACCGTTCCAACAAATAAATGCAGTAGTATCATTACGGTCCGGAAGACAAGTTGATAACAATGTGGTAAATCCTAGAGTGTCCAATCAATCTAGCCATCAAGCACCCACATATGACCTGACCATTGAACCTGACGTCCAATCTGAAACGCCCAACCCACCTACTCAACCTGAACCCATAGCTCAACCTGAACCTGAGCGAGTCTATGTTCCTAAAGCCCCATTCCCCAATAGACTCAAAAAGAACTCAAGTGCACAAATAGAGAAAATCTTGAAAGTATTTAAGCAAGTTAAGGTGAACATTCCACTCTTAGATATGATTCAACAAATACCTGCTTATGCTAAATTCTTAAAAGATTTGTGCACTAAAAAGAGAAAAACGAACGTACCAAAGAAGACATTCTTAACTGCAAACATAAGTTCTATATTGTCCAACACATCTCCTTTAAAATATAAGGATCCTGGGTGTCCCACAATTTCATGTTCAATAGGAGATACTTTTATCAACAAAGCCCTTCTAGACCTTGGTGCTAGTGTTAACCTACTCCCGTACTCTGTCTACGAGCAACTCAACCTTGGTCCATTAAAACCCTCTAAGACAACCCTTCAATTTGCTGATTGCTCTACTAAGAAACCAAGAGGTATAGTCGAGGACGTTTTGATCAAGGTGGGTGACTTCATTTACCCAGTGGATTTTGTCGTACTAGATACCGCACCTGTTGTAGATCCTAAGAGACAAATCCCTGTAATACTAGGCAGACCCTTTTTAGCCACTTCTGAAGCATTGATAAACTGTCGAAATGGGCTCATGCAGTTATCTTTTGGGAACTTAAAAGCTGAATTTAATATCTTTCATATTGATAGTGAGCCAGAAATAACATGCAATCAAAGTGATGTTGTGATGAGAGCACGTATCTATAAGAGTTCTGAATCAAATAAATCATCACAAAATCAAAAAGGAAGTGAGAAAAGGAGGAGTAATTCTGCGACACACCCACCGTCACTCGAGCAAATAAGAGAACCAATTTATGTGAGGGGTGTGGAACCTGTAACTCAGGATGCTCATTGCAACATGAGGAACAATTCAACTGGATACATGCACCAATATGGTGTCATTCAATCCAGTTCTGACTATGGTTGACTTTGAGCAAATTCCATCCGTCCACCACAGTTCATCAAGGTAATAAGTGCATTTGCTTTATATTTGCATACATTGAGGACAATGCATGATTTAGGTGTGGGGGGTGTTTATGTATATATTTATCTATATATTCTGTATTTTTATTTCTTAAAAATAAAAAATAAATTAATGTTTCATGACATAGCTTAAGATTGAACTGCTAAAACCCGTGTACAAATTGCATTGAGTTTTTGTTCCTTATTATATAGTTCTGCTTGTAGAAATTGTGACATAAATCTAAGTTCCAAAGAAATAACCCATTGCCCTTTAAGACATGTATGCACTTAAATTGGATGAATCAAATCTTTGAAGTGGTTGATAAAAAGCAGAGGTTGAGGAAAATATACCGGGAAGTGTGGACTTCTAATAGCAATTAAGCCTTGAGGAAAATAAAAATAAAAATAAAGGAATAAAGTGAAGAAAACACATTTTTCAAAATGATTACAAAAGCCCAAGCCTTTGAGTCACTGGTCCGTAAGGGTATCTTGAAACCCGGTAACTTGAGTCTCCCAGCTCGGGATTATCGACCAAACTCGCTACACGAATGCAAAAGGGTAAAAGTGTCAAAAAGCAAATGTGTTGAATCACGAAAGAAAAGAAAAGAAAAAAAAAAATAATACTCAAGGCCCAAAGCTAAAAGAATGATCCATTCCATGGTTGATCCGAATGATACTTCACCACCAGAGGAGACGTGCAAAATAATTCAAGTGATAAACATGTGTAGAAGGGTTAGTGGTGTGAATGTTGGCGGAACAAAGACCAAGTCATATTTTTTTTAATGAGTTAGATTTATATAATGAGCATGCAAGAATTCTCAGTGATATGTATAAGGTTGAGGTAGGGATATTGAGAACTATTAATGAAATGTTGATTCAGGATTTTGTGGGTATATCCGCTGAAAACCCTCAGGAGACAACACTCCTCCCCCTTGGCAACAAGGAGGTTTAAAGGCTTGTTGCACATGCTAAGTGCAACCGTGATTCCTACGAAAGTGAGTTAGGATTTCCCTGTTTTTTCGTATCTTCTGTTTTGCTAGGGACTAGCAAAATCTAGGTGTGGGGGTATTTGATGCATTGCATACATTGCATCATATGTCTTTCATTTAGATTACTTTTACATCAATAAATGTTACTAAGGTATGTGTTTAGTCTTATTTACAGAATACAGGGACCTGAATGCAATTTACCCACATCCCGAGCATAAACACGTGCAAAAGATTCATTTCTATCATAAAGACCAAGTTCAAGTTTATCGGGGTACAAATGGAAATGTATCCAAGCATAAAAGCATTCAAGACTTAATTGCAAAAAGAACAAGGACATAAGCACAAAAGTAACCAGGGACTTAACTGCAAAAAGTCAAGGACCTAATTGCAAATCACGAGTAGCTTTTATTCTCTTGGAGAAAATATATAGAAAAATCAATGTATATCTCCAAATATGTGAAGGAATTAATCCGGAGTTCAAAAGAATGGAAAGAATCAATCCAGACGCGCAAAGAAGGATCAAATCATACCATAAACATTCAACCAAAATCCGGACAAAATCAGGCCAGATTGTGCGGCGTTTCCGCCGCACCACACATGCAATATGCGGCGTTTCCGCCGCCCAAGCTTCGATCCGTGTGCTCCAATTTCGTCCAGTCGTGTCTGGACACGTGTACTTTCCAATATTATACCTAGATCCCTTGTAGCAACTATAAATAGACCCGAGAACGATGTTAGAAGGGTCCTTAGTCTTTGGTGTTAGTTTTCAGTTTTAATCTTAGTTTTGTATTCTTCCTTTTCATTAATAAAATTCTGTCTTTTATTTCTTACTTTGAGTTTTCTTTTGTAATGTCTCAAGGACCCCTTCTTCCTCCCTTCATGAGTTTCTAACTCTTTCCAAAGGGTGGAGGTGACGGATTAGGGTGAAGAGAAGATGAATGGATGTTATTATTTTAATTTCGTGTTAGTATATTTTGATTACTTGAGTTTATGTTAAATCATTTATCATGTAATGCTTTATAACTAATATGATTTATTATAAGTTTCTGAATTCTCTAATCTAAACCTTAAATCTAATCCTCCACCCAACGGAATTCACTTCTTTGTTCTTGCTTTAGTTTTAATTGTTTTTGTTTCTTGCTTTAGATAATTAAAACCCAAAAATCTCAAAACCCAATTATTTCTTCTCTCCTTCTTTCCCCCAATCGAAATCATACTAATAACAAAATCTCTCCCTCCTTGTGTTCGACCCGTATTTGCCACGTCTCCATTGACGCCGTGCACTTGCGGTATAAATTTAATTCTCAACAGGTATTGACCTCGAGATTCAGCTGATTCTACTGACGCGAAAATGCGGGTGCCTCTCACCGAACCCCCTGATTAGTGATGCCGCGTGTGGGGTGAGTTAAGTACTCTCCGTAAGATCGTGAGTGCCCGCGGTAGGTCTCTGTGGGAGACCCGATGATGGATTGTGGGACAAATATCCTTTTACCATTTAAGGGAGATGTTTACTGATTGCATTATATCTTGTCATGATATACTAGTATGATAGGTTCATTTCATTGTACTTTAACATGCATATAGGTGAACTTGGTATACGGGAGTTCCTTATGGAAACTCAGGCATTATTTATATTTGCATTTTAGGACCGTAGTAGGTTCTTGCAGGCGCTGACTGAGGACAAGGGCACTCTGGGATTGGATCCTCCTATCTCATCTTCCTAGGTCGTATGATTACTCGTATTTACAATTCCTGTACTTTGATGTAACCATACATTTTGACAACTTTGATGTAATATGGTGCACCTCTTGTATATTTTATGAGTAACGTTCCTGCGCTTTTGGGGTCTTAATCATTATGATGCTTGTGTTTAAATTTTAAATTTTCCGTTGTTTCAGAATGTTACAATATCATACATGACAACCCAACTACGATCCATCCAATATATGTACTTATATAACATGAATATTTAAGTTAATTAGAGTGATTTATATGTGTTTTTCTCTTTCACTCGAAGTAACAAAATTTCTCATTTCACTCAAAAAATATAATTCCATGACTTAAGGAGCAAATCTAAAACAACCTGAGACCACCAATCTCATTCCCACCTTAAAACAACCATATCTCACAAACCACGTTAGATCAAATACACTTCAAAATAAGCACATTCAAACTCTAACCACATGGAGATCAACAAGTATACTGCATGTATTTTTCATATCAAACCAGTAAAGTAAACTTAAGAACAAAGAAAACAAACCAATTTGTATGGACCAAAAACATGTCTAAAAAGCTACTAAATAATTTTCTGACCTTGGCAACAAGATGACACTGGAGGGGCGCAGAGAAGACCGGAGAGGCGTGAAGAAGACTGAAGGGGCGTGTAGAAGACTAGAGAGACGTGGAGAAAATCGGAGCGGGTGTGGGATGGTAGGATAGTGGAGAGGGAGAGGTTGGTACTTGGGAGAGAGAGTGGGAGTGTGGGAATGCAAGATTGTAGCCAGAAGAGGGTAGAGGGAGAGGTTGGGAGAGAGAGAGAGAGGGGGGGGGGGAGTGTGGGTGTTGCAGTCAGGGAGTAGGTTATGGTTTATTTTTGTGGGTCGTGTCTCGTGGAGGGTTAGAGTTTATTTTTTATTTTTTAATAATATATCAGTTTCGGATCTGAATTTGGTTCCAGCAGTTAGAACCAGAATCGAATTGGAACCGGATCAGTTCTGAAATTGGATATCCAGATCCAACCCATATCCGTTTTACCCCAGTTCGGTACCACCGGATTCGGTTCGGTTTGACCGATTTTGGATACTCGTTGCCACCCCTAGCCCCAGGCCTTAGCATTTTACAAGGATGTGTTGTGGGAGTAACACATTACCTTCTGGGTGGAATTGCCACAACATGGACATTCTGCTTGGCGAGAATTATTGAAGTAGGATAATAGCTAGGAGGACTTGAAAGCATTATGACATTAAGATTTTTAAGGTTTAGCCAAAAAGATTAGCTCAGAACTCTGTCACTCGTCGTATTTAGTTTGGTATTGCTACCGCACATACTTCGAAACTCATGATGATATTACTGAAAAACGTCTTTGTTAGAACATTTTTGCTTCCCACTTTAGACAGTAAGTAATAATTTTTCTTTAAATGTCTGAAAATCCCTTTCATGTAGCTTGGCAAAGAAATTTTGGGTCATGAGTACCGGACAAATCAAACTCGAGTTGAATTTTGAGCTCCAACCAGAATTAACAACCGTACCTCCAAAATTCAAGTTAAGTCCAACTCCAAATACACTTCCATCTACGCCATAATGTCCCTTTTGCCCTCCCTTTGGAAGTCCTTTGACCCATTCCGGTCCTCACCTCCCGTTCCCACCTCCGCCCGTCCCAGCCCGATGACCGCCGGCCGCACCGTCCGCATCGCCGTCGTCGGTGATGTCGTAAGCCACTTCCTCTCATCCTTTTTTTTGCAAACCCTAAGCGCTGAGTTGGTGGCTTTGTTGTTGTTGTTGTTGTAGCATGATGATTGGGACTTAGAGGAGGACGCAAAAGCACTGCGCTTCTTGCAGGTAATCACCTTTGATTTTCGATGATCTGTTGCTGGTTTGGTTGATGTAGATTGTGTTTTTCTCTCGCTGGAATTCCTTTCCCGTTGTTTGTTGTGAAATCGTTGGATTCGTGCTTAATGCAGTTTTTTTTTAAATTTATGAAGGTTTAGGTCTAGATCATATTCATACACTCGAAATGCATTATTGAACCTTCATTCTCCTTTGTTATGTTGTTCTCCTACGAATTAATAAAGTCACTATAAATTCGATTGTTCCCACGTCAAGGTGAAACAATCCAATGTTGTTATTGCAAAACCTGCTCAGTTGGAGGCGGGTAAACCGGGACCTTTAGCTCTTTGGTGGAATATTTTGTTGGCTAGAAACAAGCAATGTTTTGACCGGAATAAGTTACACGTCCGGGACGTTTGGGCAAAATACGTGATGTGGCATTTACTTTGCGATGGCTAGAGTTGGAGTTGGTTTTGGGGGCCAATATTTGTTTGAATAGTTTTTATTGTTTTTTGGGGAATAGATCCATGTCTTTTGGTCTTTTATCCCTCCCCCATATTTGGGGGGATGGTTGTGTTTCTGTTGTCTTTTTTGGAGGACTATTCATTGGTCTTTCCTTTATTTTTGTATTTCTTTCGTGATCTTGTATTCCTTTCCCCAAGCACTCATCGATAGGGAATGGTCTGAGTTTTGCGCCCTCATTGAAATACTTGATAATTGGTCTATATCTTCATTTTCTTCTGACTCCGTAATTTGGTCTTTCAATTCAAATCATTTTTTTTCTTTTTTAAATCCCTCTTTTAGATTCATATTGCCCCCGCCCTCGCTTAGATATTGAATTACTGTTTTGGAACAAGGTCCCCCCCCCCCCCCCCTCTGAAAACTTGTTTTTTGCCTGGCTCGTTTTCGGGGAAAGATACTCATAGAGGTTGCCCTAAAATCCAGGGATGGTTGATGGTGAGTGGATGCCCACTTTGTGAGATTGATGAGGAATCAAATGACCACTTGTTTAGAGGTCAAATGTGACAAGAAATCTTTAAGGAGCTTTGCAGAATGGGCAGGGCGTGGACCCTTAGATGTGGGTTATGATTTCCATAGCTTTTGGGTGAATTGGTTGAGACGCTACCCGAAAGGAGAACGTTTAGAAGCTGTTAAACTGGGCTCTTTTGCTCTTTGATGAAATGTTTGGTTAACTAGAACTAAGTAATGTTTCGCTGGGAAGAAGTTAAGGATCATAGATATATGGATTAGCACATTATGGAATGTGGCTCTTTGGTTGTCCGGTGTTGGTTTGAGGGCTGAATTTTTGGGTGGCTAATCTGTTTTATGTTTTTTGGGGTCATAAGTCCATATCTTTTGGTGTTTTGGCCCCTCCCCATGTTTGGGGTTGTGGTTTTGTTTTGGTTGTCGTTTTTGTTTCTTGAGAGATTATCCCTTGGTCTTGTCATTGTTTTTATTTTCCTTTTGTGACCTTGTATCTCTTTCATATTTATTAATGATAAACAAGAACAATTATGCATAGTAAATGCATAAATTGCACCTTCAAGTTATGTATCTATAAAATTTTGGATACGAATGTTGGAATATCCGCTATGTATCTGATTCAACGACAACCCTAGTTGCTGGTGGCAGTTTGAGACTGGTCATCCAACTTGCGATGCGTAGGCTGAAATATGCCCTGCTTATGTGCTTCAACATTTCCTGGGCTGCATCAGCAATATATGGTTCTTCTCAGTAGTTTTCTTGACAACATAAAAATGTCTTTGAAAAGAAGAAAGAAATCATCAAATCACTGTCAGAAATAACATTAAGCACAGAAGAAAAGAGAAGTTATATTGTTTAAAAATAATTATAAAAAATTATTGTTTAAGATATCCATTAGATGCAAGAGTTCTTCATGTACTAAAATATACTTTAGATCTTTTGTAAAATAAATTATCAATTATAAATGCTTTTTATAATTTTCACATAGCCTCATGTTTATGATGTGTTAGTCCATGGCTGAACAGGGTAGACTTTTTCCTGTGAGAAAAACCTAAAACTAAAGATAGCTTCTGTATGAGTTTTTCTAACAATTTACTATGCTTGCTTGGTTTACTTTATTTTGTGCTTATAAGTTTTAGGGTTAATTACAGTTTGACCCCCTGAACTATGTCTTAGTATCACTTTGCCCCCCTGAACTTTCAAAGTTAACAGTTACCTCCCCTGAACTTTAATTTTGTAACACTTTGCCTATTTGAACTTCAAAAACTCATTATTTAACATACATTCAACGTTTTTTTTCCTAATTTTTTTGTTGTATCCCCAATACACTCCTAAACCTATATTTACGTGAAAGTTTGGATCCATACGGAGGCCGGATATGGTTGGAATTTGGGTCGGATTGAGTGTCAAACCGACCCAAATTCCAACCATATCCGACCTCCGTTTGGATCCAAACTTTCACGTAAATATATGTTTAGGAGTGTATTAGGGATACAACAAAAAAAATTAGGAAACAAAACGTCGAATGTGTGTTAAATAATGAGTTTTTGAAGTTCAGGGGGCAAAGTGTTACAAAATTAAAGTTCAGGAGAGTTAATTGTTAACTTTGAAAGTTCAGGGGGGCAAAGTGATACCAATGCATAGTTCAGGGGGTCAAACTGTAATTAACCCTAAGTTTTATTTCTCGCACACTAGCTGATATTGTTGGTATATTTGCTTACTTTTGTTTTGGCATGTAATACTGCTACAATTTACACGAATATGGGGAAATGTAGGCTGATTTGGTGTTATTTACAGGTGTGTTCACTTTATTTTATAATGTTAGCTTCACCTTGTTGAAGGTGTTGCATATTGCTCATTATTCAATTTTACTACACTTGTTTTTTCTAGTAATTTTGTATGGCATCTCAAGTTTTCCCTTCTCTGCAGGGGATTTTGGTAATGAAAATGTTGATCTTGTTAGAAGCATATCTAAACTTGAACTTCCCAAGGCAGCTATCTTGGGCAATCATGATGCATGGGGTACCTCACAGTTTTCTAAGAAGTTAAGATTGTTTGATATATGTAGTGCAGTACATAATTTGCTAATTGGAAGCGACAAAGTTGAACATATTGTCCTAAATATTTCTCTTCTTACTAGGAAGAAAGATCGTGTTCAACTACAGCTGGATTGGTATGACTATTTCTCATGTCTTAATACACGTTCTTAGGAAGATTTTCCTTTTCTATACATTTTTACCTTTATGTAATCATCTCCACACTTGTAGTTTCCCGTTTAGAGGGTTTGTGCACCTAGTATCCAGCGAAAAAAAGACTAGGTTCTAATTGGATAATGATATTCCATGTTGCGCTTGTCATGGTAAAGGAAATTTAAAATATAAATGCATCTTGGAAATGAAATTCTACTTCCCAACATGAAGCAATTTTAACAGCAAAACATCTAAAATATAATTTCTATTTGATTGATACAAGTTACATTAAGCAAAAAATAACTAAAACAAAATATCTATCTACTAGTTGAATTAGTCAGCCGATATACATTCAAATCCTTTAAACTTGATGTTGTCTTTTTTAGACATTGATAAAAAATCACTAAATGATTAACAAAAATTAAATTGAAAGGAAATTGACCTATGCTTAGTTTTTTACCTATCAAATAAATGCTTAGTTTTTAGTTTTTGTATTGTTATTGCTTAGATATGTTGTTACTAGTACAAAAGTATCAATTACACTTTGTAGTATCATAGTATGTAATTTTTCAAATCTTGTATTTTGCGTTAAATTTCAACATATGTAACACATGCTTTAACCTATTCATTTTCTTTAATCATTAATTACTTAAATATTATGCATATCCTCAGAAACTTATTCATGTACTATAATAGAAGGTTTTAATTCTCTGTCTAATGTCTATATCTGAGTTGTGCTGTTTTACCCCTAGTGAATAATGTCCAAGGTTACCGATCAAAAACAAATGTCCAAGGTTATTCCTTTGCTTCTTCTTCTAATGGTTTTGGATAGATGAATAACCTTTTATCAATATTTTGTAGATATATCACTATGTTCACTTTACTATGTTGGTCTCTTCATTTTGGATTTACTTTGGTCAATATGTTCTATAATTGATGCAGTCTCGGAGAGCAACATGTTGGTTTTCGTCGTTTGGGATTTCCTTCATTAGATCTTACAGTTATTGGTGGACGCCCGTTTTCTTGCGGAGGAGACAGGCTATTTCGTCAAGGGTTGCTTTCTTCAAGGTTCGTTCTAATCATATAGCCAATAGTTACTTGAAATGATTATAAAATCATTTGTATTTCAGTGGTTTTTCAGTGTTCAGATGCAAGTGATTTTGCATTTTTAATGTTTGGCTCTTAATTAGTTTGTGTTGATACAGTGGCCATTTTAACCCATCATTGAGAAAAATCCAACTTTCTATTTGAAAAACAAACCAGACACTTGTAACAAACAAACAAAGCCCAAGTTCCTATTTGAAACATTTTGGCACAAACATTCTGCAACGTCCCACTGCATTCTTTGTTGTACATTCCTCGAAATTCGATAGAAAGAAGTGGAAAGATCCCCCCCAACAAGCTCTTTCATACCATCACCCGAAAAATCAAGTCCATTACACAGCTTATAAAAACCCTCCGGACCACCTCCAAGAACCCACCTTACCAACCACGTCCTTCCTCTGCACCCAAAAATCAGTAAATCATAGAAGGAGATGGTATAGAAGACAACATCGAATGAACGACAGTGATGACATTTAAAGGAGCCAAACACTCTTCTGATGGGTCACAACTGTATCCAACAGAAGCATATGATGTTAATATTTCAAGTGTAGCAAGGACATTCAAGAGCTTTCACACCAACATCCCTCTAATCAATGATCCAGCAGCGGGGAGAGGTGGTGATTAATTGGAAATATAATGGGACCTGGTATCAATATTTACCAAATATGGATATAGCAAAATTTTGTTAACCTTATGGGATCTGTTATCATGATATACCAAATATGGATACAACAAAATTCTGTCAACTTTTTGATGCTCTTCATTATTGTTCCTCTGTTGATCTACCTCATGATAACCTAATTTTTCTTTCTAATTCGAATCTGAGACTCTTGGGTTATCGTTTTGTAACCTTCTCAGTGGTGTGATGGGAATGTGTCATTGGTTTGCAACAATTTTTCGCCAACCAAAGTTACAATTTTTGGCATGCCAATTGATTTGATTCTCCATGAAAGAACACACTAAGTCGGCTCTTAAGTGGAGTGGTTTTGCTTTTTATTGGTTCGTGAGAAAAGGTTAATTCACTCTTTGCAACCTTTGACTTTCATTTATTTTTCTGTTCTACATATATAGGAATAAATTCTTATTACCTCTACTGCAATAATAAGAAATGTAAAATGGCTATTCATTTGGTTTCGGGTCATTGATAAGATTACATCAAAAAGATGTGAGAGGGGTTTAAGGCGTAGCATTGGAACTGCTATGTACGCTTTTGTTTACAAGCTTGCTGGAAATAACTCTAAAGAGATCATTATCCTATTCTTGTCTTTGGTTTGTGTCACCTGACATGATTCGTCGTTGTCTTTGAGAGAAGACCTGACTGCAGTACCGAGCCTATGCCACACCTGAATATCATCAGAGAGAATTGGAATCTTCCCTTAAATTTGTTCAAGGTATTGGTTGAAGTATGGAAATTGTTGCCTTGAATATGATGAACCAGAGGAGTCTCATCAAAAAATTAGTTAATAGCGCGAGGTTTGTAATCATCCCCTCCAAGGGAAGATTTTACCCCTCTGATGATATCCTGGTGGGATGTAGGATCAATAAAGATGATGTCCCCTCTAAAATACAATGACAATCTCGTCTTTGAAGTTTGAACATGTAAATAATGAGAATAGGACAGGAACATCTTGAAAATTTCTCTTGCAAGATTCCTGATCTATCAAAACTACCAATGTTTCTTTTTTTTTATTAACGTAGTTTCCTTTACCAATAAAAAAACTATCAATTTCCACACTCAAGAACACCATCCTATACCCATAGCTTCCGGTTCTAATTCCCCATTGGTTGGTGTCAAGTAGGTGTTCTTAGTGGCTGCACTGATATATGCTGTGTTTGTATGGATCTTATGTCGAAAATGAACAGCAAACTCTCTGCTGACAGTCTCAATAAATAAATGAAACAAGAAAATACCTTTGTGCTTGAAAAATTTGAAGAAAAATAATACTAAAAATGTCAGTGTGTAGTTATTTTGGCTGCAACCATGTGAAGTCAAGCATCTACATTTTAATATTATTGGCATAAATGGAAATATAAAACCTTAATAAGAGACTATCCCTAATCAAATATCAATTTCCTAATGTCTGAATGTGAAAAGGCAAAAATGGAGTCTGTTAAAACTTAATTGAGTCACAAATGTTTGTTAACTACTAAACAATAAGCAGTTCATTTGTTTTGTCAATCATAGTTACTTGTTGGTTCCATTTGTCTTCATTTTATACGTGGGATACACAGAAAAATATTTCTTGTCATTCACCAAATGGCCTGGGATTTTTTTTTACTACACGGGTCTTGCATTTTTAATTACCAGATTCTCCTTTTTACAGGTATGGAGTTAATGATATGGAAGGAAGTGCAGATAAAATCTATAAAGTCACATCAGAGTCACCTAAGGGCTCCTCAGTTATAATCCTTGCCCACAATGGCCCAACAGGTGTAAAATTTGCCCCTTGTTATTTCCTGATAAAATAACACTGCACAACGTAATTGACATTCATTTCAATATTAATCCACGTTCAGGCGGCGGCCGCGTAGGCGACCGTCCCTATAGGTGGTCGCATATGTGACCACCCGCACACCGCACACAGTTGTTGCGGTGTGTGCGATCGCACATGTGCACAGCAGCACAGGCTAGGTGCCCTTCTCCTTCCCTTCTTTCGCCCGGAGCTACAACGCCGCGAGCCATCTTCTCCTCCTGTCTGTTGCCGCCGCTGGTGATAGTGGGAGGGAAGAAGATTAGGGTTATTAGGTTAGAGTTTGAGGGAGAGAGGGTGACCGTTCATTTTTTCCTTTGGGGATTAGGGTTTGGGGGAGAGAGGGTTATATAGAGGTCAGAGAGGTTGTTTTGGTGTGATGCAATCTTGGTCGTTAGTTTTTCTTTCTTTCTTTTTTGCCCCCTCTCCTACCCCTCTTCCATTCCTATAAATACTTACAGTGATTTAGGTATCTTTTTTAAGTCCAAACATGTAAGAGTTTTTGTCTATATTTTATTTGCATTTTTCCTCTTTTTTCCTGTTTTTTTAATTAAAACCAAAAATATTTAATTCAATAATTATTAAAAATTGTCGCCCACAATTAGGCGACTGGGCAATCCCAGTCGCTTGGGGTCGTCTAGGCGTTACCTGAGAGTTGATATTAATGCAGAAGTTATGTGATTTGTTACAGGACTAGGTTCTAAAAGGAGTGACATCTGTGGCAGGGACTGGGAATATGAAGGTGGTGACCACGGAGATCCTGGTAATCAGTCCAGTGCCTATTACCGATTTGTTTGTGATATATAGTGAACATCATCTGCATTGTATTAATGCAGATCTGGCCCAAGCGCTAGGCAAGCTGAAAAGAATCACCTCCATCTCAATTCCATTGGTTGTGTTTGGACATATGCATAAGAACCTGGCATATGGCAGCGGGCTAAGAAAGATGATTGTGGTTGGCGACGACAAAACAATTTACCTGAATGGAGCTATTGTTCCTAGGGTGAAGCATTACACCGAACCAGGAATGGACCTTGGGAGTTCTAGTGGAAACCAAGCCAAATCTCCCAATACCAGTACAGGAACTGTGCGCGCCTTCACAGTGATTGAGATGCAGGATCGTGTCGTACAAAGGATATCAGAGACTTGGGTGTTGGTTATGGATGACAAATTTGAAGTAGCGGAGGAAATCATACTCTATGAAAATGTTCATGTGGAATCAAACACTCCTATTTAAGAAAATTCGTACCTTGCATGTGTATTAAATTACTGAAATGTATAACCTGTAAATCTCCTGTAACTTATGCTCATGCCTCTAGCTTGTGCTTGGAACAAGATGTTTACTAAAATCAAAATATAATGAATATCATGAATCCAACATGAGATTCAATTGTTCAAAACTTCAAAGTCATACTGGAAATGTCCAGTTTTTTTTTACAGAGTTTTGTCCAATTTGCTCTGGTTAATAGCAGTGTCTTGAAACTTTCCTTGAACAGAAGTGTAGATGTTGAGCCCATAATTTATATTTTTGATCTCTACTATCGCTCAATTAGTCAACTGTCCATCAATACATATTCTACAGTTCACTTCATGTTATAATGAAGACATGCTTTAGCGCTACATTTCGCTTTATCTTGTTTCTTTGTACGCCTACATTGAGCAACAATAGTTAGAAGTTTGTCCCCTAAGATTACTTATGTGACATTCTTTTGGCGAAAAACTTGCATTTTAAGCAACTCGAGGACCACACAATCTAGTCATATTAGATGCATGCATGAGAATACCTAATCATCGTTTTCAGGAAAAAAAAACTATATGATCATCATGCACTGAATAGTTCACAACTTGTCCTCAGTGATCAGCTCCTAGAAGTTGCTGTGAGATATTATTCTGTAGATCATAGTTTGTAGTAAATATATTACATGCAAGTTGATGAGAATGACCATTTCGAGGTGAAGAACGATAATATAGCTATGATTTTTCAATAAGAGCATCAGTTTTCGGAATCTGAATGAGATCTTTGAATATCCTTTCTTATAATATTCTACATCACATGACACTTTTTTTCTGGTATATATGCCACATGTCCTATTATCCTTGTCATTATTAGAAGTTTTTAACTGATGTAACACGTGGAGTTAAAACTTTTATCTTTCAAACTAATATTCTTTTGATGTATACATCCCTTTTGACCGGACACAATAACCCATATACACCACCTAAACATCAATATTCAAGTACGAATTTTGAAATAATTAATTATCTTAAACAAGGGAATAATTGAGCTATGAAACTTCATGTGCTTTCAAGCAAATACTAACGTAAAAAATGACATAAATAAAACAAAAGCACATCTCAAAGTTGAATTGTCCCAAAAAGTTGCACGTTGGTTGCTGGGACACAAATCTTTCAACGAACTCAAACCTCAAATTTTTTACAACGTAGTTAATTATTTCTCTCCTTTGAAAACTCAAGATCTCCTCTGACCAAAGACAAAGCTAACTGAAGATTAGCTTAGACTAGACTAATAATTTGCAAAAGGCAGCCATGCGATAACCAACAGCACAAGAATCCAAGGAATATTGCGAACTATCTAACAAGATAAGCAAATCTAATTTTATAATCATCCGTTGTGGTTGAGAGAGGTGCAAAGCTACACAAGATCGACTTTAGTGCCTAGAAAGCAATGCATAACTAAATATGTTTCCTTTCTTGTATGGTCGAGTTTGGTTGGTGGGAAAAGTTATGGTTTTTTTTCTGTAAATCTATCTCGTAATACATTTTTATCTGATGTGATCTTGGCCAACTTGATCTAAAGTATTTGTACTCTGAAAATAGTAGTGGGATGTTATCAACTACACATCAAGTATGCACTATGCTTGATCTTAATCATGAGCATTTGTTGTTTAAGGGGAGACATGCAAGATGCAACATGATAAATATGTTTTTGGATTTTAGTAGTGGTCGGTGGTTTTCAAGATTAGGGTCTTATACCTCTATTCAAGTAAAGGAATTTGATTCACTTGCAGTATGTCTTAAAGTTATCCTTGCATCGGTAAATATATAAGATTAAAATTTTACTTATCTTGCAGGTGTTTTTAGGGATGTAAAGGAGTCGAGTTAAGCGAAATTTCGAGTCATAAGTATTATCTTGTGTTATTACCAAATACAATTTTTTTATATAAATTTAGCAATAAAAATTTCGAGCCGAGCTATCGAGTCAAGTCTTAATTTTTTCGAGTTAGAGCAACTCATTTACCGAACCAAGTAGCAAGATTTTTTTATTTTTCATCAAAATCCTTCATTTTCAAGTTAAACCAAAGTCGAGCGTTTTTCAAGTCGAGCCAAAGTTTACAACAATGACCTCAATTCATTTATTTAGGGTGTTGTCATTCGTCGCCCGTAAATTATTTAAATCGTTCGCACCAATTACCATTTTGCCCTTCACATTCCATTTAATACCAATTTCGTCACATCTATTAAAATAAGACTTTTGTCTCAGTTTTCCTCACTCTACCAATACCAATACCAATACCAATACCAAGAAAATGTCTAGCGAAGTGTATGAATCCGGCGAGTTAAGTTACCCCAAATAATTTGGCAAAGGCGTCTCGAAAAAAATGCCTCCCCTATGGGGGCCGTCTAAGTCAAACGCCTCTTTTTTAATTTTATATGGTGTGTTATTTTAAATTATTTCACGTTCCGTTGCAAGATTTTGGTGGTGGCGGGGTAGATTACAGTGAGTTTTCTGTATGTCAACAAGTATTTCCAACAATCAAGGACGCGACAACATGGGCGAAATAAGTTGGTATCGGAGTCAGCTTTTTTAGGTAGTATCCTCATATAAACCACAACGACATAATCAGATGAATTGTTATTTGAGATGCAATTGCAAAAAGGAATTGGGATCCCGAGATATTGATATTGTAGTATGGAAGAACACGAAAAGAAAGAGTTGCGAGTGTCATTTTTTGATAAAGGTGGTCGAGCGATGGGAGCGCGATGGATGAGTCGTAGTTACTGAAAGTTCTCATGATCAACACAACCACAACCTTGTAGTTTATCCAGAGGGTCACCGACAGATCAACGGTCTTAGTCTTGAGGCCAACAAAAAATATTTCGTGATATGACTGAAGCACAAGCAAAACCGCATAACATTTTGTTGGCTGTAAAAGAGAAATTCCCAGAGGATAATCCAAATTAGAGACACATTTATAACTGTAGAGAGTACATGAGGAGGATGAAATCTGAAGACAGGAATTCCGCTCAGCAGTTTCTGCATCAGGCAGTGCAATATTAGTACTTGCATTGGATTATGGCGGATGAAGAAATTAATGTCATCACTCATGCTTTCTTGGCACATCGGACGTTAGCTAAGTTGTTACGCACATACCCTTTGGTAATTTGTATGGACTCGACGTAAAAAATGAACAAGTACAAGAGGCTTTTGTTAGAGATGATTCGTGTGACACCAGCAAACATGAACTTCCTTATCGACTATGCAGTTATGAAGGATGAGACCGAGCGTAGTTACCGGTGGGTATTGGAGAAGTTAAGAGATTTGTTGTGTATGTATCATCTACTGTACAAACTCGTTGGCGAATTGATTGGGGCAGAGGATGTTGTGGCGATGATCACTATATGGAGATTATTTGTGACTTGTTCCCGATTGCCACTTTTACAAGTGTGCAGTTATGTGCTTCGGAGTTGGAGATAATGGTTCGTTGTACCCGTGTATTACAGTACTACATTGGGAGAGTCCGTCTACTATGGCGAAGCCGTGCAAAGAGTTGATCATTGCTCATTTAGGGAGTTACAGACATTACATTCGTTTAAAATTATCTGAGGGATTCTCAGTACCCCCTATAGAGACCATGTGGTTTTAAATTCGAGATCAGAGTGAAGTTGGATGTGAGCTGGAGTACGAACACAAGAGAGCCTACTGGGAGCAGTTACGTAGTAGATTTTGATTGTAACATGTGATTTGTAATGAATTCGATAAATTATTGGATTTTTAATGTGTTATGTGTTCGTACATTATATCGTGTTATTTTTTTATCAGATTTCAAATTCCAAATGCAATTAAATATAGCAAATAAGGAAAAGAAATATCCGTCATAAATAATAAAAGTATGACAAACAAATAAGTACAAATAAAAAAGTACATAAGGTACAAGCCGACTACAACTACGAGTACAACTACGTCTCACCCTCTGAATCAGGGTCAGAAATGCCTAACTGATTGTTCCACGCGTATATGAATCCATCTCACTCTACACATGCAGCTCTCGTATCCTTGTTCGGCATTAGGTCCCTACTATACAAGAACAGTTGCGCAAGCCGTATCGCTTTACTCATCCGTTGTATATAACAACAAAATAAATGTCCATTAACAATAAAAATAAAATATAGATTAAAAATTAAAATAAATTAAAAAACTTACCGCATCGGAACATGTCTTATTCGGTAGTCTCTCAGGTTTCTCGGCGACACCGCACACGAGAAATGGATGTGCGTACTTACAAAACAAAGCCAAATAATTTGCATCACAAGTGGAGGGGTCGTGGCTACGTGCAAGATCGGCAAGAACAAGTCTGGCTTCTCTTGGAAATGTGTGCCAAATCGATTCCGCGGTCAAAACGGGGTACCTAAGGTCGTACATCGCCAAAGTCTCATACCGCATTGCATGCTCTGCCGTCGAGATGTCAATCAGGATCAACTGAACGTATACTAACTGACGTAAGACGCGACCAGACATATATCGCTCGATGATATCCCGATAACGAATATAACCACCCATCAATAAGGTCCTCGACACCTCCGCAGCAGGGTGAGGACCATAAGGCAACCACTACACCTAAACGTTGACACATTAATAATAAAAAATAAAATAAACGTAAATAATATAGAGTCTTATACTTGTGATGTAGTCATCTGATCTAGTCGTCTACGAATGGAACGTAGTCGGGCATCACTCTTATCCTCGCTCTGGATAGTCCACATACGCGAACGAGGAGATTTTGACTCAATGATTTTCCACTCCCGATGCGGGCGGAAAGGAGGAAAGTGCTCATATATCCAAGCCTGCAACTGCGTAAGATAACCCGCAATACCTACACAATCAGCATGACTAGTTATCCCAACTGACGATACATGTATGTTAATGTCGTCAACCCCCACAAGTACTCAGCAATGGTATCCAAGACCCTAGCCTTCAATATGTCACCTAATCTGACCCTACAACTGCTCTTGTCGACAAACAAGACGCATCCAAGCAATAAGAACAAGTAGGTAGTCAACTATGTCTCCTCAGGCCGCGGGGAATGATGGCGTCTGCATAATTCGTCAACGGAGTCAATGCTAACACCACCATCACTCCAAAAGAGGTTATCCTTCCCAAGGCCAGCAATGGTCACCCCGAGTAGCTCGACTACACAACTCTTCAGCTCAATCGTTGATGCCTGAGCAACGACCATACGACCCTCAATAGGAATGTGAAGGATCTGGACCACGTCATGCAGCATGATCGTCATCTCTCCGAAAGGCGGGTGGAAAGAGTTCGTGTTAGGTTTTCACCGCTCCACGAATGCAGATATCAACGACATGTCAATGTCAGTGAAACATGCTCCAAGGCAAGTGATCTAAACTGCTAGCAATAATGGTCTCCGTGATATCGGCACTCAAAACTAACCCCCAACTTTGCAGTGTAATACATCCTCTGTTTCGATTATGCCACTTCAAAACCTTCTGATCCTCGTCTACCCAAATGCGTCTAGCAGTGTGGCCTCCAAAACTAGGAATTACGCTCTCATCTATAGGACCACCCGACATCATATCAGTGACGATCCAAGATGAGTCATCAACCCTCTTCTTTTTGTGAGTTCAGGCATCCACAAAGCACAAACTCGAATCGTCAGTCACAAACCTACCACCTCTACCCTTCCGAATTACATACTCAGCAGTAGAAGAAGAACTACCACGTCGCCCATGTCCTCTACCATACACCTCCTCCCGCTCAAACTCCAACACCAACCCATACCGCCCCTCATTGTCACCCTCCTCAGAAACGACCTCATCAACAAACAAGTTATTACGTGTCTGATGATGACGTGCATACTCTCTCTCCCTCCTAACTGAAGCAGATATACCCTGTATGCATGGATGACGAGGACCTGAATCCTCTTCATAAGGTCGCACAACGTGTAAGGGTATTGATTTTCTCATTCCTCCATGGTAACCCGATGACTATTAATTAAGTTTCAGAAATAAAATATCGTTAAATTGATATAAGTTACTAAATTTACAAAATTAGTAATTATTATTTACTAATTACCAATTATTACTAATTAATTTAAAAAAGGTGTCTGCCAAACCCCCCCCCCCCCCATATAAATAAAAGAGGTAAAAAATTTACTGTACACGAATATAACGGGACGCCGCTAGCTCATTTCCTGGCCTCCGAGACATTGTTTTTTATGATTAAGAGGAAAATGAAGAGAAAGTTATTGTGGAAGAGTGAAATGAGGTGAGATATAAGTAGAAAGGAGAGAAAGGCAAAACAGTAAATGATGTGAGCGATTTAAGTAATCCGCGAACAACGTTTAACAGTTCAGTTTATTTAACTTGAATATGCCTCGTTTATTGCAGTTTTGGATCCGATTTTGCTATTTGAGTCTTGTAAAGTTTTGTTTTGGGAACTAATAATATAGATTATAAAATTTTGATATCATTATTACATCTTTATAAGTTAACATCCAAGTCAAGCTCTACATTTTGCAATATTATAGTGTTCAGATATAAAGACATTATTTGTAAAATCGTATATAAATTTCGTGTGAAATGTAAAAAAAAGACGCAAAATAATTGAGAAGAAAAAAAATGTCTCAGCTAACAAATACCAATTATGACGTATTATTAGGGTGATGCAAACACCAAAAGTGGATTTAGAGACATTGTTATTCTACGAATTGAGAAAATAGAGAATTATAATGTGTTATTTGGGATAATCAAACACCACTTAAATATTGTTTTAAAAATACAAATATTTCTTAAAAGTCATGTTATGTAAAGCTATCCAAGTTTTAATTGTTAAAAGAAGTTCACCTCGTTCATATATGAAGTTCGTAATTTTGACCAAACCGCGTAGTGGATTGTTTAGATTGTTTTGTAGGTATAGATCTATCAGTCATCATTATTAGATTTGTTAACTTTTGGAAGGGTTTTTAAATTAGTATTATAACTTAAGATCAAGTTGAACACTACTTCTGCATATTAAATAGCATTTCACACCTGTATTTACGAAAGGCAAAGCTGAGAGTTTGAGATTTTATATGTTACATGAAATAAAAAATCAAAGAATAGTCAAGTTTATTTTTGTCATGTAGAAACCCACCCAGCCATGCAACCCACTTTTTACTATAATGATACACAAGGACACAACCTAACAACTATAAAGTATTCCTGGTCAAATGATCCAAAACAATATCCCCTTTAAAGATTCACCTCTACTTCATCTCCTCCCACTCACTCACATGATCTTCAATCCCACCCCCTTCAATTTGTTGAGTTTTAACTGTTGCATAAATTGCAGTTTGCACTCATCAATTACAAAATTAGTAAGACGCCTCGTGAACTTGACAAAGGTCACCTTTTACCCTTTTACATGTATTTTTTTAACAACTTAGCCCGTATTAAACTTAACAACTCTTTTTTTATACCTAAATATCCTAAAATAGATCGTGTGTTGAAAACACCAGACCTTCCCTCACATGTGCTACTGATCTAATTTTTTATATCCCCCCGTGATCACAGTTTAAACCATCATGTATTAGTTAAAATGTAGTTTAGATTTTTTGAAATGAGAGATTCTTGGTGAAAATATGAAGGCTATAGTGTTGTTAGGGAAATGGTAGCCGAGAATTTTCAAGTGAAAATTTAAAGGAATTTTTACGTTTATAATTATAAAGATTTATATTATTAAAAAATCATACAATAAGATGCTAAACTGTTACCTGAACCTGTTTCGAGAGGACAGAATGAGACTTCTGGTGGTTTAAGGGACAAATTGCTATGGAACTCAAAGTTAAGATGACGCAAACTATAATTTACCCTTTATCATTAACAATTTGATGCAATTCCTTCATTTAAGTTTTTTTCTTGTATTTTGCTACAATCAATATCAACATCAACATTACCCTCACAAATCAGAAGAGACTCCTGCTTCGACAGGTAAGGGGACAAGTTTACCCAACACTACTTAGGGTCGTTTGGGACACCCAGCCTTTGAGTCTGGGATTCTCAAAAGCTGCATTTGAGAGATTATAAGCTTTTTGAGCGGCTTAGAGTTTTTGAAGTGTTAAGTCTCGTTTTTCTGTTTGGGTCTAACATTTGTAGCGTTTCAGGTGTCCTTCTAGATGTAAAAAACTAATACAGTTGTTTGAGATGTAGTTTTAAAATTTGATGTGGATTCTATAGGAAAAATGACCATCTATTAAAAGCCATATGTGGTTAATTTTTATGTTTCAATCCAAGTCAATTTAGAAATCTATTTCAATATACTTTTCAAATTTATTAAATTTGATATTGTTAATCTTAGTTGGGTCATTACACGTGTTAATTCTATTTATGAACTTCGAATTAAAAAACATATACCTACATTAGTGCAAATAAAGAGGCTACAACATACTAACAATTTCTCTTCTAGAAAAAAATACACCAACAAGTTTGAAAAATATATTGGAAATTTATTTAGAAATCGGAATTAAAAATAATACATGTCGTATTTTCGTGACTCAAACATTTAGGAAATTTATAATAGAATTTGATGAAAATTATGATCTAATTAACTTCTCTGAGAAATTAACTTTATTTATGGAATTTGTAGCTCATGAATATAATTTATTACGTTAGGAGTAAAAACGTCCAAAAAATTGGCATCTCATGAAAAGCTATGTGAGAATAAATTCTCAAATCAAGAAAAAATTAATGATAGAATCCGGCTCCAATCGTAGATTCTCAAACGTCAAAAATTCTATTTGGGACCAACACTGCGTCTCAAATGGACCCTTGGCTTAACCAAATAAGTTGTTTCTCGAAGCACAAATCAATTCTTTAATATTTCACAATAAGTAAAAAGGAAGTCATTTAAAAGTTAAAACGTATATTTTGTAGGATTTCGTACTCCTATTTATGTATATATTTTTTGAATTTTGTACGTGCATGTAGGATCGGTTATCATATTTTTGATGATTTCACATCCATTATTCTATACATTATTTTAATATATAGTAATTTACATATATATTAAAAATAATAAAAGATGATTATACCCAAAGTTTCTCTAAAACGTTTATGAAGATCCGGAGTTACGTTGTACGTTGAATCGTCGGTCGATTCACCTCCGCGTGTCCACCAAACTCTAAACAAGATTACAGAGAAATGAGCTAGCCAATTCAATATCTAAATCAAGCTTAAAATCTAGCTAATAAATCCCTCTAAAGCTCTCTGAGAATTTAATCTCCAAAAACTTGAAATAATTAAGAAAAATTCGGATGGATTAGTGGAGAGGTTAGGGAGAGAGAATATTTTTTGCAGTAATTAAAACAAGGAGGGAGAGGGAACCTATTTATAGGCTCTCCAAACACCCACATCATGGATAAACCACTTACCCATGATCTCTTGCTTTTCTCTATCTAAAACAATCACAAATTGACACATAATCATCCTCAAACACGTTTGACCATAATTGGAATAAATCTAACCTGTGATCAACACTAATCTCTTAACAATTCAAGGCAGAATCGTGTCAAACGGTCGACCGAAATCACCACTCTGTCGACCGAATGGTTACGACTTTGACAAGTCATGTCGAACCGTAAGCTAGACGGTCGAGTGAATATCCATAAGGAAAACTCCATGGAAAATTTCGATCGAACCAAGTCTCACTCCAGTCGACCACTCCCTTTATCAAAATTGCTCCTGATAAATGTTTGTCGACCGTGTCCCTACGTCGGTCGACCGTTATATCACCAAAATATTATCCTGGAAATTTCCGGTCAAACAACACGTAACCCGACCTTCGTCTGATCGACCATTTCGAAGAATCCGGTCAACCGATTTCAAAACGGTCTATCGTTTTGACCCGATTTTGCCTTTGTCAAAATCTTGGGTTTATATCCAACAAATTTGATCTTTAGGGGTTTTAGCTAATGCACATATCATGTAATATATTATCATATGTAATGTCAGAACATCACACCCCATAATACATACATCTTATATGAATTTATTTATGATTCTAACTATGTCACTTTCACCACATATTGATTTTATCGATTCATCACATGTATACTATTTATTTCACATGAAGCTCGATACATCATATGAATATAAAATCAAGCTTCTTGTTTCCAAATTTTGTGGTGTGACCTATAGGAGGATCTAAGCTATACTGGCAATGATATTAAACACTTAATATCACAAACTAAACAGTATCTAGCTACACATTATAGTTACCCCAATTAACAAAGATGTCTTGCTCACTCGAACTAAACACGATCCATTTAGTGATGTAAGAACATCACTTGTCTATCCCTTGCTTCATGATATTAAGAATATTGTACAAAGTAAAAATGTGTCACCTTTGTATTATATATTCATTTCTTGATCTCTCAAGCTAATTATAAATATGTAACTTAATACAAGTCACATTGTGCACATTATAATTTTGCTTTATCAAGAGGCCCACTAATATCATCACTCATCTAAAGAGTGACAGTGACAATCTTTTGACGAACTAACTTTTCCAACATAAGTCATGCTTAACCAACTATTGCTCTTATCACTATTCTCATTAACTACTTTTGACAATAATCAAACTATACACTTCCTATGTGAAAAGACATGTCTCATAACTTAGGATTCAAGACATAGTAAAACATTAATGACACATAACACAATTCCATAATGTTTCACTTGCTAGGTTTATTCAATATATAAAAGTAACAATTTTCCTTTATTATATACTCGTGTCGTTAAATATTTGTAGAGCTACATTACACTTTAACCAACACGACAATCTTATCTCGGTAATTAATGTTCCATGTCAATTACCATGATTATGAATAACTTCTTATTTATGTAAATCATTATATTTTAGAACTCTACGATTAAAGACCAAGAGTCTCTTCCTCAACTCTTCCAAAAGACAAATACATTAGTCAAGGAACAAAATGTTTGCAAATTCAATTCATAATAATTGACATAATACTTTTAGAACGTATTCCTTTCATATTTGCCACATTCAATTTTTTAGTTGGGCTTTTCTTCATCCATAAATTATATTTCTTTTCTGGGAAAGTAAATATTTAGGTGTCTTTTTAACAAATCGAACTGTTTCAAATTCTTTAGTCCAGATTAACAATTTTCAAATAAAATTTTCAGTTTGATTACTAATTTCAAAATTGAAAATTAAGAAGTAGATACCTTATTGTGACATGTAAAGGTCTTACTTGGGCCAGTTTTTGTTCACCATAATGAAAGGTGTAATATAATCTAATTACATATTTGATTACTTTCACTTAGATTTGTAAATGTGCCAGTTTCGAGTGAACAAAGTTGACTCAAACTCGGCTCGTTTAATTTTGGACCAGCCCGTGGCTCGCTCATGACTCATTTCGAGTGTAAAAATTGCACTCGTGCTCGACTCGTTTTTGGCTCGCAAGCCTCTTGACTCGTTTACTCGTGAGCATGCTCAACTCGTACATGTTTTGTTTGAAAATAATCTCTTGCTTACGCTTGGGAATGCAATGACAACTACTATCAACACATATATTATATACATAACATATTGTTTCTACTTAATTTCTAGCTCCTATAAGTCATCATAATATCATGACTTTTTATTAAATGGCCAACAAACATAGCAACAACATTGATGTAATACTATAACAAATCATTTTCACGCCAACATAATCCTCTTCACTAATATCTCATCAACTGCAAATTTCCCCAGTAGAAAAGATATATTTAAATAACAACGTAAACAAACATAACATCTAACTTTACGAAAAAACGAGGAGCATATATATATTCATATGTTGCATCAAATATCCAAAAAAACAAAATCATCACCTCAGAGAAAATATTTGGCATTTAAGACAACAATAATGGGAGGATTGGGATGATTTGCAATGACCGCCAGAGCAAGATGGGTAGAATATAGAATTTTAGGGTTAATGATAAGCTAGTAATGAAAAATGGTAAATGAGTATTTGGATAATTGGATTTGGTAAATGGTAATGGGTAAATGGATATGTGTATATTTGTAGTGTACATGCCGTGTATGTATATAGATGTATGCTCGTATGCGTATATACGAGCAACCAATGTGAGCGAGTGAGCGAGCGAGTAGGGTTTCGCTCAAAGCAGCTAATTTATTTTCCTGATCGATTTTTTTTGGCTCATGCTCGACACGCTAACAATTGAGTCGAGTTGTTGAGCGAGTCACAAGTGAGTTAGCGAGCACGAGCAATAACTTACAGTCACCCTTCCACTCTATAGATAATAGAATTTGTAGTCGTTTCGTATCAATAATAAAGTTGCATGACTTCTTTATCTGTCGTAATTAAATTATTTTAAACTATAAACAACTTAGTTAGTAGATCTCAAATCTTAGATCAACCCTTCGTTAGAATCTAATCTCACCATGAGTTTGATTTTTAATTAAAATTATATAATGCTTTTAGAAAGATAGCAACTCACTTTACAAACATCATTAAATCTCATCTCTCCGCCATGCAATTTTTGTCAAGGTTTCACCAACCACAAAGACATTTGTTCTAACGAAATATCATGGGAGCACTAACCTCCCGTGAAATTTGGAATTATTTAAAATAGTAATATGCAATATTTTTCAAAATATCAGGAAGGTGCGTGTCTCTTTCTTTATTTTGAAATTTTTAATGAATCAGTAAAATACAACAATTTTCTTAATATTCTTCTTTAAATAAATCATTATCCTTCTAATTATTTCTCTAATTTGACTAATTATATTTTATCTTTAGTATATTTATTTTCTAAAGTTGGAACAAATACCATCGAGAGTGAGCGCCCTTCTCTTCTAATTTTGAAAATTTTAAGGAATCAGTAAACTAAATCATTTTCCTCCAAGCAATTCGTTCTTCTTCGTAACGTTTCTCCGTTGTAAATCGTTTGACACTTTGACATAAGTACCTTATATCGAAAGAATTTGTGTTTTAGCAGAAAAAACGGTCGAAAAGAATATGACACTCTATACCATCTACTTTACTTACTACTATTAAACGGCCGTGAAATGTCATTTTCGAAAATAAACAATATTAAGAACCGTTTGTGCAATCGAATGAAAGTTCATTAGTTGAACTACAATTTGGTGGCTTATATTGAAAAAAATTACCTTGTAAAGTTAGTGATGATCAGGGGTGTCAATGGATGTTCGAAATTCGGAAATTCGTTCGCGTCCGGTTCGAAAAATATTCGGTCCGAACAATATCCGATCCGAATAATATTCGATTCGTGTAATATTCGGGACATGCGAATGCGAATATGGATATTGATACATCCGATCCGAATAACATCCGATCCGAGATTGAATATTTGTATTATAAGATCCATATCCATATTTGTATCATATACGTATGCAATACATTATTATACCTAGAAGTATTTATATTTCAACTTTGTGTGATTATATTTTGAATGTATAATTATTAAATTTACTTATTCAAATAAAAATACATCTACTAATCACATTTATTCAAGCATTGAATATCATTATCCTTTCTAGAATATGGAGTTAGAAATTAAGATAAAGTAAATTAATATTTGAAACCAAATAAAGTTATAAATCTGACTATTTATAAGAATTTGTCTAAGTGAAAATGAAAAATGTTATAATGTGGGGAATTATGTTTACGGATGCGGATATTATCCGTATCCGATCCGAATCCGTCAAATATCCGAACGGATGTAGACTTTTCATATCCACAAACAATCAGTATCCGAATCCGAATTCGTAAATTTCATGTGAATGCGAATATGGATATACCTATATCTGATCCGTTGACACCCCTAGTGATGATTATCCATAGATCTTACATACATTATTATTTAAAAAACATAAAATTTACCTTTCTTTGAATGCGTAGACAATGTCCCAATTATATTTCTGAACTGTTATTCAACACCGGAAAACTACTTAAATCACCCGTACGAATTACCATTTTGCCCTTCTACCCTTTCTACTTATATAACTCTTCATTTCAGTCTCCTAACATCATTCTCTCTTCATATTACTCTCATATTCATCAAAAAGAATGTCTCGGAGGCCAGGAAAAGAACCAGCGGACGCCCCAGATTACTCAAATCTGGTAAAATGTCTTGTTTAGTTTTTTTAATTTTTTTTTGGGTCGGTCGTTCGCGGGAGACGCCCGCCTGTTGGGAACAAGTCGGCCCAAACCTCCATATAGTGATCCTCGTCACAAGGTCTCCAGCCCCAATCAATTCGTTGACGAGCATGTACCCCATTGCCATAATAGACGTTCTCATAAATAGGATGCACACCTATCTCATTAGAAATCGCACGACGGGCGTACAACCAGTTGTCTTGACCACCATGGAAGACATCGGCAACACATCGAAATCCACAGTTGCCATCAGCACGTACGTCATTCCACCTTTCCAGAAATGGTAAAATGATTCCTGACAGTCTATCAACATATGAGAAGTTATCAACGTCAGTCCGTCCGGACACTGTAAGATAGAGAAATATTAATTCATTAAAAAAACAAAATTAGGAGATATATATTAAATAACAACAAACATATCGTCATACCAAATCTTGTGCCCGTGTTCAAGGACGATCGAGACGAATCGGAAGACCGACCATGACCCCTGCTCCCACTACTGGAAGACCGACCACGACCTCGCTCAACATACTCGAAGGCACTCAGGTCCCGACGTGTCGACTTTCCCCTAGGTCTTGTACCTTAGTATTTTCTGCAGGTTCTTGATAGTTCGATTGATCTGGGTGTAACTGTGCGTATAAAATACGAGAAGCACTACGAATTACTGCAAGGTCGCTCCCCGAAATCTCATCGACGAGCTTCCAAAAATGCTCGATTTCTTGTGCTGACTGATCCACAAACTCTGACATCTGGACTCCTTCTCCAATGACAAGTGTTTTCCAAAATGGATGAATCTGCTCTAAATAAATTCCATCACCTGACACAATACACTCGTGCATGGTACAAGCACAAGGAATCCCATGTGATGTCAGAAAAGCACACCCGCAACGATATTCAACTTGATTTCTTAAGTCCTGCATTCTCTTCAACTCCAGAGTCAATAATGACAAGCAGTGATGCGAAACTCGACCATTTATATGCTGAAACAAAGGACCTATGTAGTTTGTCAAATTTCGACGTCTCGAACCTTCAATAAAGTTCCGAATATTCGTCATCTGCATTTCAATAGCCGAGTTCATGCGGTCGAAAAGAGTATCCAGAGCTGCAGTCGATGTAGTGATCCACTCTTTCATAGCCGAATGTGCACTTTCCACCCTAGAGTTCGTAGTGTTGCCGAAATGAAGGGCTTTATTCGTCCAATTTAACACAAACTTTTCTTTATGCACCAACCACGTGTCTTCCACATACTCCGTGAGCACTGACATGTTGGATTTTTGGCCAATAATCGTTAATCCGTTTTGATAATTAATCAACATATCAATAAACACGTATCAATTAAAAGATCATTGCTTGCATATACTTGTATTATCTAACGTTTCAGGAACCAAGTTTGAGTTGAATTGAGAGATGAAGATTAAAGTGAAGCTAGGTTTAAATTCTATGTATTTAGGTCACAAATGTAAATTGGCACTTGAAATCTTTGATTCATTGCATTGCATGACACTTGGAAAACCTATAGAAGTCTCACATAACATTCCATTTCTCTTAGACTTCAATAGAAAATCATCGAAACTCATTAGAAATCTAGAACAAGATATCTGCACTCAAACGGTCAACCAGTAGAACCAATTGGTTCGACCGGATTTCAACAGACTATCCCAGAAAGCTTATTTTGTCCAAAACGGTCGACCGACTTACATTTCCAGTTCGACCGTTCCCTCAATACGTTTTACCTGTATGAAATCGGTCGACCGAAATACCTATTTTGTTCGATCGTCTCACCTTGTCGAGTGATAGGAATTAGTTCATCCTATACAAATCCTTCAGCCTATCAGTTGTCGACACGTGTCATGGTTAGTGAGACTTTCGGTCGACCGAAACTTAGTTTTTGTTCGACCGATTGCATTTCCGTATTTGTATTAAATATGACCGTTATACTTGTCGTATACTCCAACGGTCGTATACACATTTCTCACCTAACCCCTCTTTTGGATTTGGTCTTCCGGTCGACCGAAAGTTCCTTAACGGTCGACCGAATCTTGAAAACTTCTCAGACTCATTTTTACTGGGAGTTTTCGGTCAAACTCTCAATTCATTCTGTTCGACCGATTGCATTTGGTTTTATCTTGTCTAAAATCCAACACGTCAAACGGTCGATCGAAACTCTCTTCACGGTCGACTGATTCTTACATCTTTTCAAGATCAAGTCCTACTAGTTGTTTTCGGTCGAACTGGTGATCTTAACCGTTCGACCAATGACTTAAGTTCTAGCCAAATTGGACCGACCGTTTGCATCTCCGGTCGACCGAGTAACTCGATCCGGTCGACCGTTCGGGTCCTGAAATGTGTCTTGTCACTTCCTGACTTGTGTTTTAACTTGCACAACCTTTTACCATTTCAATCCCAATGGCTAGAACTAGTTTAGAGCTTATAAATAGAGCTGAGAACACTCATCTAAGCCCACCAATCTTTCTCTAAGCTCAAATCTCATTACTACTCTCATATTTGCTCTAAACACTTGTGCTCACATCTTCTCACTTGAAATCATCATCCCTTAATTGCATCATCTATTTCAAGTGCTCAAGATTAGTTGCTGAAGTAAAGTCTCCAAGAGTTGTACTAAGCTTCCGGAGTGAAGCTCTTCTCGGATTGTGAGAAGGTGGTCCAAGCTAGGCGAGGGTGTTCGCAAAGCTTGTGGTGTAAAGGCATGATCTCGGCCCGTAACGAAGATCGGATTAGTGGAGGACGCGAAGTTGCTCGAGTAAGAGCAATTCGTAAGAGAGGACTAGGATCCGATAGTTGGATCCAAACCTTTATACATCCGGAATTGTGATTTGTTGTTCTCTCATTCATATTAATTGTCTTAGCTTTTAATTTGGCATACTTTGTTAAACTATCTTAATTAGTTTATTCACCCCCCTTTAGACTAAGACTATGGGCTAGTAGATCCTACATGGCCAGGATTGGAAATAATCCTTCAGATTACGGACTGCTCTATCATAATTCGTCTGTGAATCAGAAAACATAGACCTCCTCCACTTTCCATGCCTAAACATTTCTTGTCCTTGCCGAAAACGTGGTATGCATAGTTGTACACGTCTTTGTTGATATGTCAGGTGCAAAGTAAATAAGAAGACTCAGGAAAAACCTCTACCACTGGTCGCATCAGACCCAACTCCCGGTACGTTATTATTGTAGTCGGGCTAACAATATTCAATAACAGATCTCGCAACCTCTCCAACACTCACAGGTAACTAGACTCGGTCTCATCCTTCAAAATTCAGTATCTCAAACAAAGATATATTGTACTTGTTCGTCTTATACGTCAAATCCATGCAGATTACGAAAGGGTATGTGCGCAACAACTGAACTGACGTCGGATGTGCCAAAAATGCGTGAGTGGGGACAATAGTTTCTTCATCCGCCATAATTCAATGTAAGTAATAATACTGCACTGCCTGACTCAGAAATTGCTGAGCGAGATTCCTGTGTTCAGATTTCGTCATCCTCATGTACTCTCTGAAGTTATAAATGTGTCTCTGATTGAGATTATCCTCCGGGAATTTCTCATTTACTTCCAACAAAATGTTACGTGGTCTTGCTTGTGCCTCAGTCATATCACGAACAATTTGCTTGGCCCCAGAACTAAGATCGTTGATCTGTCGATGACCCTCTGGATAAAGTGCAAGTGCGTGGTTGTGCTGCCCATGTGTGCTATTAGAAACAACGACTCATTCATCACGATCCCGTCGCTTGACTACTTTTACGAAAAAATGACAACCGCAACATTTTCTTTTAGTGTTCTTCCGTAGTGCAATACTCGTAATCACGAGAACCCATTTCATGTATGTGATCACATCTCAGGTAACAATCTATCTGGTTATCTGTTTTTGATTTGTATGATGATATAACCAAAAAAAATCTGGCTCCTATGATAACTTGTTTCGCTCATTTACAAGCTTCTTCGATTGTTGTAAATATTTGTTTACTATCAAAAAACTCACTGTAATCTACTCCATCACCACCGAAATCTTGTAACAGAACCTGAAAAAATTAATTTAACGCAAAATAAAGAAACTGAAAATATAAAAAAACATCGGACTAAGACGCCTCCCCCATGGTGGGGGTGGCTTAGCCAGACGCCCGAGACGATAATTTTTTTTGACTCCCTTACCTCACCGTATTATGGCGTTTCGCCATGCATTTTCGTGATGTTGGTACTGAAAATGTTAGTAAAACTGAATCAAACATCTCATTTTAAGACGTGACAAAATTTGTATTAAATAAATTATGAATGACAAAATGATAATTGTTAGGATAATTTAAATAGTTTTACGAATAATAATTTCTTATATTTACAACATATTTGATTTTGAGTAAGACAAACATGTACGAATGTTTCAACAAAATATCCATCACGAGACGATGGAAACCAACGGGTGAGATCGAACACCTCCAACAAAACCTCGACAGATCACGAGCCGTTAAAGCATCACCAGAAGCCTGATGGGTCCCCCAGACGCGTTTACACTTTACACGAATCCGATTCCCGATTCCGAGGGAGCAGTCCGTGGGATTCCTCCTACGCGTCCACGTGGAAGTCCACCATTGGTCAGCACCACTACGCCTGATAATAGCATCGCCGTGGGGCCCGCGAGGATCTTAAGTGGGACAGGCTTTGGGTTTCGACCAATGGTTGTTCGAAACGTGTTTTGGCATGGAAGGCTGGGGCGAGGCCGCGAGGGGCGAAAATACCCTTGGTTGGAATAGATATTTACGGTGTTGCCACCGCACGTCCATGTTCGGAGATTACGGCCCGAAATATCCGCGTGTAGATACGCAATGTGTATTAATTCCGATTTTTGGGGTATTTTCACGTAACCCCTTGAAGTTTGGTTGGTCGGGGACTAACTGTGTGTGTTATCGAATTTCGCGAATTACTCCTCACTTCCGAGGTAGTTTCATTTGGTCCGCTTCAATATAATGGACTCTTAATAAAGCAACACAAATGGTTCTTCCTATCTAAATTTTTTTACACTTGCAAACTCCTTTTCTACCACTGTACCTGATTTATGATACTGGATGAACGTAGGTAGCAATCTTAAGATGATATATAGAGGCTACAACAAATGACCAACATGTAAGTATGAAATTTGATGTCGAAATGTATTACGCAAATGTACTATGCCTACCAACGCCAATCATGCTCGATGCCTGAGTAACCATTAATGTTTTTTCTTTCGATAACGTTAGATATTATATTAATCATAAGATAATATTGTGTAACCACAACTACAACAACTGATCGAAGCTCCGAAAGAATGATAAAGTTAAGGTTGCAACACAAGTAGAGTGCCTAGTTCACAGTCCAATGCAACCTGAAAGGAAGGAATTACAAAACTGAATTGAGGTCATTCCTCTCATTTCTGGTCTAAAGGTAGAATTGAGCTTTGAAGAGAGTGACTTTTTCCACGCTTGCTCCACAGTTCGGAGAAAGGAGGGATGATTAGACTGCGTATTAATTATAAAATTTTAAGGTCTCAACTGGGACAAGTCGAGCATTGCCCGTCTACTCCTCTTCTGCATTCATATTCTGATTCTACTCCCGATACATCAACTCCGGGCACCTCTGGAGTGTCTACTTCCAGCAGGTCATTAGACTCTGCATTGAAGCTAATGTTTGGAATATTCAGCTGAGCAAAGATTTCATTGCTTTCCCTCTTGATATTCTTTGAAGAGAAGAACACCTCACCCTCTATCCCAAACAACCATTATTGTTGTTATCGAGTTCTACAACACATAATGTAACATCCCAAAACAGTGGAAATTTAAAAATTTAAACAATCAAGAGATTATCAGAATAAACTCATCAACGAGAATGTTACTCAGATAAATCAACAGTCGGTGCACCAATAATACAACAGAGTTTGTCAAAAGACGTGATTACAATAATACAATGAAAAGACAGGTAAAACAATCACGACGATCTCGAAGAGTCCGATGAGGATCTTAACCCCAAAATGTGTGCCCTCGCTGTCACCACCCGACAGAACCTACTACGGTCCTGAAACATGAATCAAACAACGATGCCTGAGTTTCCCATTAGGAAACCCCGTATGTCAAACTCACCTATATGCATGCAATAGTACGGTAAATGAACCTATCATACTAGTAGCATGTCATGTCACATCTGCAATGCATCAAGTCCCTCAACAGGGTAAACGGGACCTCAGTCCAACAACAACGACCATCAACAGGGTCCACAAGGACATCCACCCAGCAACAACAATAGGTCTCTGATGCATTGCATACATTGCATCATATGTCTTTCATTTAGATTACTTTTATATCAATAAATGCTACTAAGGTATGTGTTTAGTCGTATTTACAGAATACAGGGACCTGGATGCAAATTACCCACATTCCGAGCATAAACGCGTGCAAAAGATTCATTTCTATCATAAAGACCGAGTTCAAGTTTATCGGGTTTCAAATAGAAATGCATCCAAGCATAAAAGCATTCAATGAGCTAATTACAAAAAGGTCAAGGACTTAATTGCAAAATGCCAAGGACCTAATTGCAAAATAAAAGGACCAAGTTATTGTGTGGAGAAAGTCAAAAGAAAAATCAAATATAAATCTCCAACAATGGAAGGAATTAATCCGGAGCTCAAAAGAATGGAAACAAATCATCCAGACGCGCAAATAAAGATCAAATCATGCCATAAACGCACCGCAGAAATCCTGACCCGATCCCATCAACCTGGGCGGCGAATTAGCCGCACCTCCCATGCATTGTGCGGCAATTTCGCCGCACCAGAGGTGATCTGTGTGCCCGATTTTCGTCCAGTGTCGGGTCGACGCGTGTACTATCCTTTTATGTATTGGTATCCCCTGTATCGGCTATAAATAGCCCTGTAGGACGAATGTAACACATCTTTGAACCTTTGGTCTTGGATCATTAGTAATAAATTTCTGTTTTATTTTGTTTTGTCTCTCTTTTCTTTTAATGTCTCTAGGATCCCTTCTTCTTCCTCCCTCCATGAGTTTCTAACTCTTTCCAAAGGGTGGAGGTGATGGAATTAGGGTTAGAGAAGATGAATTGCATGTTATTATTTTAAGTTCATGATTAGTATATTTTGATTACTTGAGTTTATGTTAAGTCATTTATCTTGTAATGCTTCATAACTAACATGATTTACAATAAGTTTCAGTAATTCTCTGATCTAAACCTAAATCTAAACCTCCATCCCACGGATTTCTCTCTTTGTTCTTGTTTTAGTTTATTTGTTCTTGTTCTTGCTTTAAATAACTAAAACCCAAAAATCTCAAAACCAAACTTAATTCTTCTCTCCTTCTTTCCCCCAATCGAAATCACAAAAATAACAAGATCTCTCCCTCCTTGTGTTCGACCCGTACTTGCCACGTCTTCATTGACGCCGTGCACTTGCGGTATAAATTTAATTCTCATCAGTCTCCCTCGGAAACCTACTGTAGGCACATACGGTCTTACGGACAGTACGTGACGCGTCCCCCACACGCGACTACACGAGCCTAAGGGATCGGTGAGGAGCGTCCGCACTTCCGCGCAAAGAACCACGTGGTCTACACCACATTCGACGGAGTCGTAGCCCTGTCGGTCAACATCCCAGGATAGGTGCCCAATTGGGGATCATCGCTGACACAACATCAGCGGCATCGCTGGCACAACATCGGCGGTACAACATACGTCCGGCACAACATCGGGCGGCACAACCACAAGCCGGAACATCGTCGGCATCATCATCGCCGACAAAAACCTCGGCGACATCGCCGACAAAAACCTCGGCGACATCGCCGACACAACCTCGGTGGTACAACATACGTCCGGCACAACATCGGACGGATCCAGACCGTAGTCTGCAGGGTCATCATGCTCCACGAGCCATGTGTCACACGCATTGGCATGCGTCACACCACGTCCAATACGGAGGTGGCGCGACTCAAGCGTCCACACTCTTCCACACGGCGGTCCCTGGGCGGTACGAGCACGTACCTGCCGTCACCTCCCGGCTCACGCTCTAAGCGAGGACACGGGTTTCCGTGGACAGAGTTGATACAACCACAAGACCAGGAATTCAGTTCTGCACACAAACGGTCGACCGAAAAAGCCTAACCGGTCGACCGTCCCCAATAGGTTCGGTCGACTGAAAGTCTACAATGGTCAAACTATTTTGCTCGTCACTTAAGTCCAAACGGTCGTACAGAAGTCTTAAACTGGTCGACCGAATACGAGGTCAAAATCCTGAGTAGGTCAAAATCAACAAGTCTATTTGGTCGACCGACTCAGGGGTCCCGGTCGACCGAAAACTAACAGGGTCATCCTAATAGTCTACGTCATATAACGGTCGAACGATATATATAAATCGATTGAACAACAAGCAAAATCATCAAGTACACTTAAGTTCTGGTCGAACGACCCCAAGGAACCGGTCGACCAAAACACAACAGGAAGCCCCGATTCACCAGCATAATACACAACCGGTCGACCGCCACAAGGCATCGTTCGACCAGTGATGGTTAAAATCGGGCAAAAATACTACATCGGTCGACCGCCCGAAGGGACCCGGTCGACCGTTGTTCGTCTTCAACCTCGCGTCAGCCGATGATTTACGCAAAAACGTCGCCGGAGAGGTCTTCGACCTCCCCCGACCGACCAACAAAACTCTCCCACGAGAGTGAGCAACAACAAAACACACTAAGAACCGGCATACCTCAAAGAGACGACGGAGCGCGCCGGAGATCCGCTCAACGTCGATCCGCGACCACAACCTCCGCTCCAACGCACCTCACGACCGTGCCACCGCCACACGGAGCTCGTCCACCTTCGTCGGAGCTTCCTCCTCCGCTGCACGCCGGACAAGAAAGGAAGAGAGTGAGAAAGAGCAAGTGAGAGAGAGAAGAAGATAGATTTCTCTTCTTAAAACCCAATCATCTCTTCACCAACAGTAACTCGCACCTCCTACCCCTCACCCATCACAGCCCACCGTAGATCCTCCATTCCCCATGCTAAACCCCTCCTCTAATCCTCATTAGCACTAAATGGGTTAGGGACTTAACACATAATTAGAGTACACTCTTATGGTTTGAAATCACTACTTCCTTAGATCACCGAAGTATTAGTGTGTAACAAGTATTTCTTTTAATTTAGATAGGATAAAATCATATGGAAACAAAAATGATTTGAAACGATAGACAATGTTGTCGTGTTAAATGTTATTCTTCTTGTTTGAACTTCTCATATAATTGATAGGTCATCTGTCACCGGGGAAAACTTGTTCGTTTTACCAACAAATTAAGCGCTCAATCAACCTTCTATTTCGTTTCGAATAGAATACAATATTTTACTAGCATTGATTAAATATCAAGCTTAAGATTTCTTTTGAATTATTAATAGACAAAGGAAATCATCAAAACAATTTCATTATCAAATTGCTAATGTGAACATTGACTTTAGTCCTAATTCTTCTTGTAGACTGTTGAATATTGGCTTATATTTGTTAAAGAAGCAAAACCAGGAAGAGTCGGTCGACCGAATTGGATTCGGTTCACCGACGCACAACCCAGGAGATTTTCGGCGAAGACGGGTCGGCCTACCGAATTGGATTCGGTCCACCGACCCGAGGATTCCAGGCACTCCGTGTGTAGCTGGGATCGGACGACCGAATTGGATTCGGTCTACCGTCAGAAGATTTTAAAGCACTTCGGAAGAACGGTTCGGCAAACCGTTGAGGAGATTTTTGGTGTTCCGAGAATCTGGAAAGTGCCTGTCCAAGTTGGAACGGATTACCGAGGTTCACTCGGTCTACCGAAGGGTTGTTGGAATAGTTCGTTAGTTCGTGCAAGAAGCGTTCTCGCGGTCTACCGAGACGCGCAAGAATAGTTCCCTCGGCCAACCGAGAAGGATTCGGTTAACCGAATCGGAACAGGAATAGTTCCTGTTGAAGCATTCACGGTTAACCGAGCGAGCGTCGGTTAACCGTGCGCATGAATAGTTCTGCTCGGTTATTGCTTAATTTTAGCTCGGTTTTTGAGTCTATAAAAGAGTTGTTTTGTAATTGCTCTTTCATAACATTGCATACAAGTTAGTTTCCTTCATTGTGAGTTGAGAGATTAAGGCTAGAGATAGATCTAGAGTGATTTGGAGGACCTATTGCCTCCAAGCATTTGTAATCTCGATTGCTTCTCTTGTTGGAGAAGCGGAAGAAGGAAAGGAAACCCGCAGGAGACCCCCCAAGGACGTAGGCACGTTGCCGAACCTTGTAAAACGCGTGTGTCGTGGTTGTTTCAGGTGTGCATGTGTTCTTTGCTTGTTTTATTTCCATCTTGCTTGTGTTCTAGTTGCAATTGTGTTTGGGAGAGGGTCCGAAGTTAATTCCGCAATCAATATTCTATATTCGTGGTGCGTTTAATCCGTGTCGAGTTAGTGCATTGTTAGATCCCCCTCCCAACAGCTGGTATCAGAGCTTTGGTTGCACTTTCGATGGCGGAGGAAGCGCGGAACTTTCGGGTGGAGAAATTCACCGGGAAGGGGAACTTCTCAACATGGCAACGGAGGGTTCGTGCGTTGATGTCGCAGACGGACGGGCTATTGCTGACGTTGGATGGAGTGGAGAAGAAGCCGTCGAAGATGACCGACGAAAAGTGGGAGAGTCTGAATCTCCGGGCTATTGGAATCATCAAGTTGTGCCTCTCGGATGATTTGCTTTTCGAGGAATCGGCGAAGACCGCAGCAGAATATTGGAAACTTCTGGAGGAGAGGTTCATGAAGAAAAACCTTAGCAACAAGTTGAATCTGAAGCGTCAGCTGTACATGCTTCGGATGAAGGAGAACACACCGTTCATTGAGCATCTCTCGGTGTTCAATAAGTTGATAGCTGATCTAACTCAGCTTGAGGACAAGATGGAGGATGTAGACAAGGCAATGTTGTTATTGACGTCGCTGCCGGACTCGTATGAGAACTTGGTGAATACGATCATATATGGCAAGGATTCGTTGGTGTTGGAGGAGGTCAAGGGCACGCTGATCTCCTACGATGCAAGGAGGAATTCTGGTGGTAGCTCTTTTGAGAAGGGTGAAGGATTGATCGCAGCACCGGAAAGGGGCAGGACGGGTAACAAAGGAAGAAACAACGGTAGAGGGCGGTCCAAATCAAAGGGGAGATCCTTTGAATGTTTTTTCTACAAGAAGGTTGGTTATATGAAGCGTGATTGTAGAGCCTTCAAGGAGTCGCTGCAGAAAGGGAAAGACGGGTACAACTCCGCTAGCGTGGTGGAGGAGAAGAACGAAGTCGACGTTCTAACGGTTTGCGCTGCAGGTATTGACAAATCATCATCTGGATGGATTTTGGATACAGGAGCATCTTTTCACATGTGCCCGGATAAGGAGTGGTTCACATCCTATGAGCCACTGAAAGGAGGGATCGTTGTCATGGGCAACGATGCGCCGTGCACCACCGTCGGTATTGGTTCCGTACAGTTCAAGATGTTCGATGGGTGCATTCGAACGCTGACGGGTGTGCGTCACGTATCGGAGTTGAAGAAGAATCTGATTTCTCTAGGAGAGCTTGATACTCTCGGGTGGAGATGGTCCGGCGGGGACGGAAAGATTAAGGTCACTCATGGGGCGATGACAGTGATAAAGGGAACCAAGGTGGGCAACTTGTATTGGATGCTCGGGAATGCAGTAGCAGGAAAAGGTGCAGCAAATGTTGCACGCGACGAAGACAACACCGTACTTTGGCATATGAGGCTTGGTCATATGTCGGAAAAGGGTTTGTGTGAGCTACACAAACAAGGATTGCTGAAGGGTGTTAGGAGCTGCAAATTGGATTTTTGCAAGTATTGTGTCTTCGGTAAACAGCACAGGATTCGATTCAAGACGGCTATCCACAAGACGAAGGAAATTCTGGAGTATGTGCACTCAGACGTCTGGGGACCGGCTCAGGTTCGGTCAAAGGGTGGAGCCGAATATTTCGTCACATTCATAGACGACTTCTCAAGGAAGGTATGGGTTTATTTTCTGGAAAAAAAAATTGATGTCTTTGATAAGTTTAAAGCATGGAAGGCCCAAGTAGAGAAGAGCACAGGAAAATTTGTGAAGTACTTACGGACAGATAACGGAGGTGAGTACACCTCAAGGGAGTTTGCAAGTTTCTGTGAGAAAGAAGGCGTCACGAGGCATTTCACTACACCGCGGAGTCCGGAACAAAACGACGTAGCTGAAAGGATGAACATGACACTGTGCGAACGGGCAAGGAGCATGAGGCTTCATGCAAATCTTTCGAAGGATTTCTGGGCGGAAGCAGTAGATCTTGCATGCTATTTAGTAAATATCTCACCGTCATCAGCACTTGAATTAAAGACGCCTCAGGAAGTGTGGACGGGTGAGCTATTTGATTACTCGAGGCTTAGGATATTTGGATGTAAAGCCTATGCGTTGGTCGATGAGACACAACGGTCGAAGCTGGATTCGAAATCGAAGGAGTGCATATTCCTTGGTTACGATAGGACGGTGAAAGGATATAAGCTTTGGGATCCGGTGAGCAAGAGGTACTCCTACGGAGTAATGTGGTCTTTGATGAGACGAGTCTGCTCAAGGGCCTTGAGGAGAAAGAGCAGCAAGAGGTTCCCGTGCAGGAAGACGAAATCGAAGTTGGGGTCACAACTTCAAGGGAAGAATCGAATCAAGAAGTTCAGCAGGAAACAATTGACTCACGAGTAGAGGAGGAAGCTGAGCAAGAGAGTATTGCTCAAGGAAGGCAAAGGAGGATCACAAAGGCACCGGTGAGGTATGGTCACGATGATGCTAGTATTGCGTTTGCACTTGTTACCGAATGTGGGGACCCTTGCACATTCGAAGAAGCTATTGAGCAGGAGGACAAGAACAAGTGGATGGTGGCCATGACCGAAGAGATGAAGTCTCTTCATAAGAATCAAACTTGGGAGTTAACGGAGCTTCCCAAGGGAAAGCGCGCGATTGGGTGCAAGTGGATCTTCAGGAAGAAAGAATGGTCATCTCCTGTGGAGGAGATAAAATATAAAGCAAGGTTGGTGGCAAAAGGATATGCTCAGAAGGAAGGGGTCGATTACAACGAGATCTTCTCATCCGTTGTAAAGCATACCTCTATTAGAATGTTGTTAGCTATGGTAGCTATGGATAACATGGAGTTAGAGCAGATGGATGTGAAGACAACTTTTCTTCACGGGCACATAGAGGAGGAGGTCTATATGAGGCAGCCGGATGGGTTCATCACACGAGGCAAGGAAGGACAAGTATGCAAGCTGAAGAAGTCCCTCTATGGACTTAAACAATCGCCGAGGCAATGGTACAAAAGGTTCAATTTATTTATGATTAATAATGGTTTTGTACGTTGCAATTATGATAGTTGTGTATACTTGCGGAGTCTTGGAGACGGCACACACGTGTTCTTGCTTTTATATGTTGATGATATGTTGATCGCGGCTAAGGAGATGAAGCATATAGATGATCTCAAACTGAAGCTTCACGGGGAGTTTGAGATGAAAGACCTCGGAAGTGCAAAGAAGATTCTCGGTATGGAAATCTCCAGGGATACCGAGAAAGGTGAAATTCTGCTCACTCAAAGGAGCTATATCCGGAAGATACTCGAGAGGTACAATCTCGAGAACGCCAAGCAGGTGGCCACACCTATTAGTGCTCACTTCAAGCTCTCGTTGAAGTGCAGCCCCTCTACTGAAAAGGAAAGGAGAGATATGGAGAGAGTTCCATATGCTAGTGCAGTCGGATCCGTTATGTATGCTATGATCTGCACTAGGCCAGACATTTCACACGCAGTTAGCCTCGTGAGTCGTTATATGGCTAACCCAGGAAAAGAGCATTGGGAAGCGTTGAAGTGGCTGCTGAGGTACCTGAAGGGAACCATGGATGTTAGCTTGAAGTTCACCAAAGATAGAGCACAGGAAGGTGGAGGGATACGTCGATTCAGATTACGCTGGAGATCTGGATAAGCGGAGGTCCACAACAGGGTACGTGTTCACTTTGGGTGGAGGTCCAGTGAGTTGGAGATCGGTTCTCCAACATACTACCGCGTTGTCAACAACGGAAGCGGAGTACATGGCTGTTGTCGATGCCGGAAAAGAAGCTATATGGTTGAAGGGTTTGGTTAGCTCTTTGGGGATGGAACAGGAAGTGACCAAATTGCATTGCGATAGTCAAAGTGCAATTTATCTAGCCAAGGATCAGACGTTCCATTCAAGGACCAAACATATTGAAGTAAGGTACCATAGGATCCGAGAGTGGATCGAAGAAGGGCAGGTTGTTCTCCAGAAAATCGACACAAGTGAGAATCCTGCGGATATGATGACCAAGGTCGTCAATCGGGAGAAGTTCGAGTTGTGCTCGAAGCTTCTCAATGTCCTCAGAGAGTGAGAAGGAGGGCGCTCCGGGGGTAGCGCCAAGCGGTGTCTCTCGTAGACACGAAGGATGCGGGTTAGAAGAAGACTCAGGTAACAAATCTAAACCAAGGTGGAGATTGTTGAATATTGGCTTATATTTGTTAAAGAAGCAAAACCAGGAAGAGTCGGTCGACCGAATTGGATTCGGTTCACCGACGCACAACCCAGGAGATTTTCGGCGAAGACGGGTCGGCCTACCGAATTGGATTCGGTCCACCGACCCGAGGATTCCAGGCACTCCGTGTGTAGCTGGGATCGGACGACCGAATTGGATTCGGTCTACCGTCAGAAGATTTTAAAGCACTTCGGAAGAACGGTTCGGCAAACCGTTGAGGAGATTTTTGGTGTTCCGAGAATCTGGAAAGTGCCTGTCCAAGTTGGAACGGATTACCGAGGTTCACTCGGTCTACCGAAGGGTTGTTGGAATAGTTCGTTAGTTCGTGCAAGAAGCGTTCTCGCGGTCTACCGAGACGCGCAAGAATAGTTCCCTCGGCCAACCGAGAAGGATTCGGTTAACCGAATCGGAACAGGAATAGTTCCTGTTGAAGCATTCACGGTTAACCGAGCGAGCGTCGGTTAACCGTGCGCATGAATAGTTCTGCTCGGTTATTGCTTAATTTTAGCTCGGTTTTTGAGTCTATAAAAGAGTTGTTTTGTAATTGCTCTTTCATAACATTGCATACAAGTTAGTTTCCTTCATTGTGAGTTGAGAGATTAAGGCTAGAGATAGATCTAGAGTGATTTGGAGGACCTATTGCCTCCAAGCATTTGTAATCTCGATTGCTTCTCTTGTTGGAGAAGCGGAAGAAGGAAAGGAAACCCGCAGGAGACCCCCCAAGGACGTAGGCACGTTGCCGAACCTTGTAAAACGCGTGTGTCGTGGTTGTTTCAGGTGTGCATGTGTTCTTTGCTTGTTTTATTTCCATCTTGCTTGTGTTCTAGTTGCAATTGTGTTTGGGAGAGGGTCCGAAGTTAATTCCGCAATCAATATTCTATATTCGTGGTGCGTTTAATCCGTGTCGAGTTAGTGCATTGTTAGATCCCCTCCCAACATAAACTTCATGATAAAATGAAAAACCATAAACAATGCAATGTCGAGATGATCTATTTGTCAAGTGCTTGACCATTATACATTAAAAAAACAATATGAAGATGGCGAAACAATCAATTTTCTATGGAGAACCAAAAAGCCATAATGGAAATCCAATTACCATCAACTAGAGAAAGGAATGTCTGTCTGTCTGTCTAATACTTGCAAACTAAAAGGCAACACATGCAAAATATAATATCGTCCATGACCAAAGAGCTAACGTAGCGTGCGACCCATAACACCAAGTCATCAAAGGTATGTGTACAAACAACACCCCATTCTAACAACACCACAATCAATAAAAGAGTTGAAGACTCCCTTTCTTGTACCTCGTCCCTTCCTAGGATTGCCCTCATTCACCAACTGTTCCTTGGAACTTGCAAATCCCAATCAAACCTCCCTCATCAAAAGCTCAACACAATCTTTTTTACTTCTCCATTGGTTTGCTTTTACTTCCATCCCTACTTTTTTTTCTTCTACTCCTCTCTTTTGGAAAAGTAATACAATGTGATAGAATCTGCTATTCTGTATGGACCAGTATGAAAACTTAAACACATCAGATTCTAATTTTCTTGTTTGAGTTTAGGTCATGACCATAAAATACATATTCTTCAAACCTACTAATAGCGTTCTACCTATATAAAACACCCAATCACTATTATATATTTACTTCCAAACCTATCGTTACTCCTACTTATTTTAATGTAGTTTGAAATCATTGAGAAGACATGAAACAGTTGACTTGTTTTCTTGTTCATATTGTTCGTACTGGTTGAGAGAGAATAAAGAAAAACCCAAATGTTGAACACTGATGTGTGAAAATTCACATTTACGGACTAAAATAAGATATGTTATTTTAGTCCTAGTCATAGGACACAACTCTAACAAGTACCACCCAACCACTACTACTGTTACAAACACTTGGAGACTACAACTGTTCCGGCCAATGATGACGATGATGAATTCAAGTTTAAGAAGATTAGACAATAGATTATATATATAATATAGGAAAACATGTTCCTTTACGAGTGATTATAGTTAACTTGACTGTGTCACTTAAAATTAAGACATTTTAAAGTCTATTTTTAAATCAAACTGAATCACATCTATTCTTATCTCTTAATTTATAACATATTAAATTTTTTGGTCAATTAAAATTAATTTCACCGTTAATCAAAATGTTCATATTTGAACGACTAAAATTTACTGAATTTCAAAGTGTTCCGATCAAATTCTACGATGATTCGTTTAACCTGAAATTTTTACAATATGTTCTTTGTATAAGGTATATCCCACCAGCGTATCGGTAGGCGACCGCCTAGGCGGTCGCCCCTCGCGGTGGTCGCCTGGGAGACCACCACTTTTCGCCCAGCAGAGGTGGGCAAAATAGGCGATCGCCTAGGCGAGAGTCGTTGGAGGCTCTCCAACGGCTCTCAACTTTTCTATTTTTTTATATTTTTTTTAAAAAATTACAAGTTTGCCACTACCCCAAATCCTATATAAACTCCTCCAAACCTCTTCATTTTTCACACATCTCTCATTCTCTTCTTCTTCTTCATAATTCTATTCTCATCATCAAGTTTCCTAATCACCAAATTTTTGCGATTAAGTCTCCGGTCTGGTGCTTAGTTTTGAAGTTGGAAAGTGAAGTCTCTGATCCGGTTCTTCATTCTTCAACCGCCAAAATCAAGTGCACTCTTTCTAACTTTTCTTTAGAATTAAATTAATTAGTATTTTATTTTCATATTAGTCTAAATTTTTATATTAGTCTAGTTTTAAGATATGACTTACGTACCCGGCACTAGTCTCCCTATGCATCACGAGAGTTACGATGACCTAAGACCTACCCGTACAAATGACCCCGGTTGGAATACTGCCCATTACAGTAGTGCTAATGATAAAAACTGCATTATCTGTGAGTTATGTGGTAAGGAAACTAGAGGTAGTATAACCCGTCACAAACAACATCTTGCACACACACCCGGTAGCAATGCTAGACCTTGTGATAAAGTTCCTGACTCTATTAAACAAGACATAATTCTGAGTTACCTTTGTAATCGTACTACTAAGCAATAAATTGTATACCTAAATGTTTAGGTGGGTAGAGGGGTGCCTAGTGAGGCATTGGTCGAGGAACTAGGTGTATTTTCGAAGCCTAAACATGTATGATATTTTTAGAAAATATTTGTGCATTTTTTCATATTTTTCCCGATTTTTCCTGATTTTTTATCTATTTTATAAAAATTAATTGAATTAAAAAAATTTAATGCCTAGGCGACCGGACGCCTCCGGTCCCGTAGGTGGTACCTGAACATTGTATCCCACCTATAATTTTTTATAGAAAAAATTTAACAGGAAGTTGCAAAAAATGAAATGTCCTAGTCATGACTAGGAAGACTCCGTGCAACTACATTTAGCCTCGTGTGTGTGTGAAAGGAGAGATGACCGTCCAAACTGAACACTGAACCATAACTATTAGGTAATAACTAGTTAAGATACATGGTAGTACACAGTGGGCAATGTCATCTGAGTGGGTCCTACAGCTGCATAAGATTTGTGTCTCTTTCGTAGCCCGGCTGGTTCCTGCCATCTTGCACCCTCCAGGGAAAGTGACAAGAAAGGATCATCACTGAACAATAACAAGGACATCATTGTTTTGTTATCATTATCATTACCTTTACTTTCCATTTCTTCATGTTGTCATTATATTATTGGGTTTAAAAATAATATCCCCAAACCATGCCCAAGTGGAACTAGAAGGGGACTTGCAATTTTTTTCTTCCTCGCAACTAATCTAATCTGAATACCAGTTGAGTGGAGTGAGACGTGAGTTCATTTCTCACTTTTACAATGACCTGTGAGCGGTGGGTTGGCGAAAGGATACAAATTTGTAATCTACTTAAATAATTGAAAATAATCCAAAAAATATAAATTAACAAAAAACTTGCCCATCAAAGAAACACATTATATATAATAAAAAATAAGAAAAAAAGAAAAAGGGGGCCCACAAAGACTGCAAACACTCCCCCCCCCCCCCATATTGGGTTAAGGTGGGTGCCATTTTATTGCTCCCATAAAATCGAAAAATGGGATTTGATTTGCTCTTTTCCTCCTCCTCCCACCATAATTACTGGGTCTTAAATTGGAATTAAGAGGGAGTGTTGTTTGCCGTTTATAGTGGTGTATTGTGGTCTGCAGACTGAAGCCTATATTATGCATCAACTCACCCAGCTTTTGTTGCTGTTGTTGTTGCTTTCCCTATTTTGACTCTCCAATTACACACATCACACATTCCTTTCTCCCCAAACCATTACCTCTCTTTCATTGATTCCTCTCCTCTCTTGTCTATCTCATCCATTTCTCTTCTGACTTCTCTGTTTCTTTCTGCTCTGAAACCTGTATTTTTTCCTTGCTTTTCTTCTTTTATTTCTTGAGTTGGAAGCTTCAATTTCGAAATCTGGTTCTGGGTTTTGTTTTTGGATAAGAAAATATCAGTTCTTTGAGGTGTTTGGGTCTTCAATCTGGTTCTGGGTTTTCTCTTTGGACCCAGAAAGATCAGTTTTTTCCGCCTTTTTCGGTTTTGAAAAGCCGGAAAACATCGTATCTGCTTCTGGGTTTTGGTTTGTGAAGGCAGGGATCCAAGAAAAAATAGCTTTTTGTGATTTTAAGGGGCTCAGTAGGAGGTTTGGGAGTTCTATTTGGAATTTTTCTGTAGAATTGGTATTTTAGCAAAGAAGATGACAGTGGAAGAGAGGGTCGGATCGGGGGACCGCTTCCCGATAGGTATGCGTGTTCTTGCGGTCGACGACGACCCGACATGTCTCAAACTCTTGGAGGGTCTACTTCGCCGTTGCCGATACAACGGTAATAAGTCGTCAAATTTCAAAAAAAAGAAAGAAGAAGTTTCCTCTTTTCATATTATGTTGGCTCATGTTTTTGTTTATCGGGATTTCAGTGACAACAACCAACCAGGCAATTGTTGCTCTGAAGCTACTGAGGGAGAACAAAGACAAGTTCGATCTTGTTATTAGCGATGTACACATGCCCGACATGGATGGATTTAAGCTTTTGGAGCTTGTGGGTCTGGAAATGGACCTACCTGTCATTAGTAAGTCCTTGTTCTTTCCGAATTTTGATGCCTTGCTTTGCTCATGAACATGTTCCTTAACACCCAACCACATGAAACCAATTCTTTTGTTTTTACTTTGACTCATGTGTTTATGGACTCAACTGTTTGTTTTAAGGAGTTAGAAATGGTTCCTAATGTGTTTCATTTCTTGTTTCAGTGCTCTCTGCAAATAGCGATCCGAAAGCTGTGATGAAAGGAATAACACATGGAGCATGTGATTACCTTCTGAAACCAGTTAGGATCGAGGAGCTCAAGAACATATGGCAGCATGTGGTCAGGAAGAAATTTGATCCCAAAGAGCTCAACAGCTATGATCATGGGGAGGAGGCCGACAAGCCAAATCGTACGAATTCCGAAGGTGGGAACGGTCCAGTGCCATCTGGGTCTTCCGACCGCAATGGGAGGACAGGAAAGAAAAGAAAGGATCAGAACGAAGACGAAGAAGATTTCGAGGAGGACGGTCACGACAATGAAGACCCTTCTGCACAGAAGAAGCCTAGAGTGGTGTGGTCTGTCGAGCTGCACCGCAAATTCGTAGCTGCTGTCAACCAATTGGGCATTGACAGTATGTTATACCATATATTAAGAAAGAATGCTTCAGATTTGTAGCTTTGATGGTTACAGGAAAATGCTGACATGTTGTTTTTATTTTGTTTCTACTTGTTCAGAAGCTATGCCCAAAAGGATACTTGATTTGATGAATGTGGAAAAGCTAACAAGAGAGAATGTTGCAAGCCATCTGCAGGCAAGTATTCAATATTCTTAACTTTAATCATAACTTAAATTCATTTGAAAAAAGTTATATTTCAGAGTTTTTAGAGTACAACGTGATTCCAACTACATTTTAAATAAAGGACTTCTATTTTTTGTTAAATACAAATAAGTATATAACTAACTATTCTAGGCATGTGAAATTTGATTAGTCCACCGGTCACCTCTTCAGGACTTAGTTTAATAGGTGAAAATAGTGGACACAACTCCCTTGTAAAGTGTTATATGACTTCTGGTTTTTAGAAATGAGGACTACATTTTCAACAATGTTAGTGTTCTGACTGTTCTTGGTATGATTGCAGAAGTACAGACTCTATCTGAAGAGGATAGCAAGCCAACAAGCCAATGTTGTTGCAGCTTTTGGAGGTAGAGACTCCTCCTACTTGCACATGGGCTCCTTAGACGGCATGAGAAACTACCACACATTTGCCGGATCCAGGCAAATTCCAGCTATTACCTTTCAGCAAGGTGGGATGGTTGGGAGACTGAATAGCCCAACTGGTTCGGGACTGTACAATCTTGCTTCTTCTGGATCACTGCAACTTGGCCATACCAACAACTCCAGCAACTCGATGCACGATCAGGGGAAGCTTCCAAACATAAGCTTTTCCGGTGCATCACGAGGAAACTTGCTCCAGGGAATGCCCACTTCCTTGGATATCAATCAACTACAGCAGAACAAGAACATGTTGGACTCAAACAATCCCATGTTGAGCACACTGTCCAGTGCCAAATTCCCTACCGGAGGTTATGACAGTTCTTTCCTCAACTCATTGGACAATACCCAGACAAACAATCAGCAAAAGCCCTCCAATCTGTATGGAAATCGTTCGTCGGCCACATTGGCATCCTTGAGCACTGACCCTTTTGAGATGAGCTCCGGAATCCCTTCCTTTGTTCCTGACAATCGTGGTAGATGTAACGATAATTGGCCAGCAAACAGTTTGCCCTTGAGTATGACTTACAGCCATGAAGCTCTACCGACGGGTAACATGAGAGACAATAGTGGTTCTTCACTAGCCTCTAGCGTGGACTCGAATCTACGCAACATTTCCTCCAATAATGCAGTAATGTCGTCGTATCCTGATGGTGCGATGGGAAGAGAATTCCATTGCCAAGATGGGAACATGTTGGTATTGCCCACAAGTACTAATGATGAGATGGGGTATGCAGATATTGGAAGCTTAGGAGGCTCGAAATCGAGATGGGAGAACCAAACCCAGAGGCCAAATCTTATGTACAACTCTCCATCTAATCCTGTCATGTCCATGGATAATTTTGTGCAGAGTGCCGGGTTTAGTACCGGTGTTTCTAACAAGAGGCCTGATATGGCTATGATGAATCAATCAAATTTCAGTTCTCCAATGTACATGCAGAACTGCGATTTCGAGAGGTCAATTCCTGGTAACCAGCTGAAGTACAAGGAAGATAGCACATTGAGCTCGGCTAAACTACAGGGTGTATGCAACACAAATGGATATGATTCGTTCGACGATTTGATGAGTGTTGTTAAACGGGTATCTGCTCCTCTTCCTCTTTTGAAGCGTCACTTTTGGTAGCTTAACTTTTCTATGGACTCCCATATATTTCACATAATACAGAGTTCCACCTAATCTACAGAAAATTGTAGAGCTAATGGAGTACAGAGTTTCTACTAATCAACACAAGATTACATTTATTCTAGAGTATATTTCAAAAAAATCATCACGATATTATAGCTGAGATCTTCTCGTTCTTAATGAAAATGCCGTTAAATATGACCTCTCATGGTTTTGGAAAATGGAACTGAAGATTCAGACGAGAGCCACAGCATGGTTTAAGTCTTTGAGAAGAGAAGAACTTGGCAATTGGAATTGCTACTAATTTCAAATCATTATTACCAATATAATTTTTTATCATCATGACATGAAAATTTAAAAGAGAAACTTACCCAGTTATTGATTTCTGTCAGTGTTTGCTAGTTTAGATTTTGCAATTTGTTTGCAAAAGTGAAATTTGTTTACCACAATAATTGCTCTTATTTTTTGTTCACAAACAGTTGATAAATGTTATGCTACATCTGTCCAGGAGAGGGAGGACATCCTAATGGAGGGAGAGATCGGTTGCGACTTATATTCACTGGAGACATGCATCTGAGATTCTGAAGCCCTAAGCTAGACCACAAGTTTTTCTCAGAAGATGTGTGCATAAAATTTTCTTTTATCATAGTTTGGGAGTTTGTATCAGGTAGCAGTCAGTAACTAGTACCCTTGTGTTAGTGGTGGTCGATGAAAAATCTTGTTTGTCATCTCAGTTTGCTGCTTCAATTTGTTTCATGTTTTCCAGGAAGTGAACCATTTAAACACTGCACTAGACTTTTGTCTATAAAACCACTTCAGTTTTGCTTCAATCACCTGCATATTGCAGTTGGTACTCAGATATTGGAAAAGATGTGAGTTAGAAAAATCCCAATTGAGTTGTCACTTCCTTAGTGCACCACCCAGAATGGCAGGGAAAAGTTGGTGAAAAGTAGTATTTTCCATCATAAAAGCTCTCATCTTTACAAGTTGCAGAGCTTTTTATTGCAGGAGTCATGGGGACCCCTATTTTTTAGAACCGTTCTTTTTGGCAAAAGAGGATCAATCTTGGTCTTGATGTTGCACCACTCTCATTGTGCACTTCCCTTCCTTTTTCTCGAGTTTGGTCAACACAGGAAATTTAGCCATTAACCCAATTTCACAAATCACGAATCCCGTAATCTAATCCTTTTGCTTTCAGCTTTCGCATTCCAATGTCTTTTATGTTTAAAGTGATCTCTCACAAATTTAGTAGTTAAAGTAAAACTGTAAAACCAGTAAGAAATTCATGTTCTGGGTGTTTTCTATTTTTCTCTAAACACATGTTATACCATTTATTCCTTAACTTTCCAAAGGGATTCTCATTTGAGTACCTCTTCCAGAAGATACAATTATCTATAACCAAAGAAGCAATCATTCCTTGCATGAGCACCTACACAGATATTGCAAATGTCATTATTACGAAAAAAGAGATTTGTTGCTTTAAACCAGGATTTGGGTTCACTTTAAGGGTTAATTAAACATCAAGATCAGAATATAATTTTGAGACCACTATCCCTTGTTAGGTAGGTTAGACCTATGAAAGAAAATCATGGCCGAATACTGTCTTGGTTCGTATATTTGTACTAAAAGATTGCTATGATGTTATCACTCTTTTTCTTCCACTTGAGAGCCAAAAGACTATGCAATTGAGGTCTTGCGATATTAAAACAAGTAGATGATGTCCACATCACCATAACGAATCTAAGAATCACTCGAGAAGAACAAAACATAGTACAGCCTATTAAAGTACTATTAGTGACTTCAGCATATTGGTGATCTTCCGAAGGTTTTAAAGCATAACTCGGCCACCTATTAAACCTCCTGAGAACCAGCCATAGTTTTCTTAATCAAGAGTAGGCAATTGGAATATATAAATGCATGGACCAAGTACAACAAACACTCCAAGTTAAATCACTCTTTTTATCAATAGGCTTCATATACATGTGAGCCAGATTCTCTCTGTAATTTCTTAAAGCAAAAGTCATGCTAAAACCCAAATACCCAACATAAATATGTTAGTGAGATTCAAAAATATGTAAGAATAAAATCTGGGATAAAAAAACTTTCATTTGGGCCTTTTAACCTTTATAGGATTTTGGTGATTCCGATTCATTCTTTTGTTTATGTTCTAGTTCTACTTACTCCTGAGACTTTTATCTTATACACCTATAATCCAATAACAAATCTGAATTTTTTTTAGATAGCAGAATAAAGAGAAAAATAAAGGGTCGAACAGATCAAAATGTGCAAAGAAGTCGACCTCAATGGAATGATAAAATTAAAAGGGAACAATCACCGTAGTCCTTATAATTAAAATTATTTGCAGAAGAATAAAGTTACGCCTATAGCATATTTGAAGAAAGAATATCCATTCTACAAGGCAGAAACTATTGCCCTGCAAGCTTCGATAACAAGAGAATTGCATAGGTTGTAAGGTTGTGGAATCTATTAAACAAGCAAAGTAACGTCAAGTGCACTTATAGACATTGAATTGATCATAAATGAACAATCATTAGATTGATATATCTTACAAGATGCATGATTTGCTTATAAACTTACTGTCCGTGAAGAACATCGACCAACTGAAGAAACCTTTTGTGGAACTTTAAGAATGGCTGCCTCCATGACTAGTTTTTACGTCTAAATTTTTATAAGAACTGAATGTCATCCTGCAATACAGAGAAATTTTTCGTATCCCCACGTTATCGAAGGAAAACTTATGATATGCATACATGAAAGTGGTGTGTACAGGATTAAGTGCAATACTAGAAGACGTTCATGGGAGAAGCTGAAAATCCTAAGCTAAATATATCTGTAAACATATACTTACTACTCTCTTTGCCAACCCAATTGGTGGGCTCGTCGCTCCCACTGAAGAGTGACCTTTCTTTCTTTCCTCAGCAAGGCTTCAGCACGCTCTCTGGCTTCCTCGCAGGTTTCTGTTGCGGCGTTGCACTTCTCAGCCTCCTTCTGGTACTGAGATGCCAATCTTTGGGCTTCTACAAGAGTGAGATTCATGTGGTGGTTGTATTCCTGCACAACCACCTCTTTTAGCTGCAGCTCTTCTGTTAGCAGATCAACAATTTGTTTTCCCATCTCCTTGCTGAGCTCTGGATCATCTTTTCCACAGTCTGTTTGTTCCAAACAACTTAATTACATTAACTGACCACAATTAAATGACACAGGTATCAAGCTGTTCCAGAGAGTTGACGAGAACTGCTTGATTTTATATTACCATCATTAATAAGCCCCTGCTTTGTTCAACGAAGGGGATGAGTGCAATAATTTCATAAAAGGCCAGTAGCAAGGTTAGGAGCATGTGGGTTGCATTTGGAAGTGGTTATTTGCTCTAAACAACTTCATCACATTAACTGATAATAACTTTGTACTTCAACTTGGGGTTTGCAAGTTCGTCATTTATAAATGAATTTGTTTTGATATTTTTCTTTGCAAATTTGCAAGTCCTCATGATGCTTAAAAAAACCACATCCATCCAAATGACGTCAAAAACGAATTTTGAATTTAGCAGTTGTATTTGGAAATTCCATATTACTTAGTTATTTCAAATTTTTACAAAATGCTAATAATATAAACCAAATATGATCATATGCATATAAATAAATCTTTGATGCTTTAGATGTGAATTTGAATTCTGTGAGTTGAAGGTAAACTTTGTGAGACACAATATGTTTTACCAATATCATTGATTTGTAGATTTACTTGTTTTTGGCTGACGACCTCTAAGTGAGTTGAAGGTAAATACTATATGTATTTTGTAATTCATGGACCCATTGAGGATTTAACACACTTTTCAATGACTCAACCTGTACCTATTGCTGCTTCAACCATGTTGTGCACTAGTGCTACAATGATTTGAAACAATTCAATCATGTCATCCTTCCCTTAATAATGACTGCTACAATTCAATATGTGATGGGTTTCCGAATGGAAATGGTTAACTCCCTAAATAACCTAAAAGAAGAGAAAAATATATAATGACAAAAACCAAACTAGAGATGCATTATATTATAATATAATAAATAATGATGATGTAATACGATATATAAAGAAACTATATCATAAAAGTCTAACCTCTCAATTGAAATATAGATGAGTTGACCAAGCCTTTTGTAAGCAACTATAATTGTTTTGCATGAAAAATCTAAGGTGACTTTGTGGGAAACAAGTTAAATAGCAAAGAAAAATATCACTAACAAAATGAAGAATAGATATCGTGTCATGACTAAAATCTTTTGATTACAAAGAATAATATATATGAATCATGAATTAAAAAACATAAACATCAGCATCCTCCATCCTATATTGGTAATGTTGAGAAAGTGTTGAGTTCATATTTGTATAGGAAAAGGGGTAATGATTGGATTCTTTAGATATTAGAGATGTTATGAAAGTAACAAGAAGGACAAGCGTTAGTAGAGAAATTAAAAGGGGATATTACTGTCTTTTGTAGTGGTGGTTATTAGTTTTGGGGAAGAAGAGCAGCTAATGGGACAACTGAGATTGTAGTTGGAAATAAAAAACGAAATATTATTTACTTAAATAGATAAGTATATACAACATGAGAGCTTGAACTTGGCTCAATTTGTTAAGGAAAATTTTAGTCTCAGAATTTGCTCAAACCCGATTCGAACCAAGAATTCCAACTTGAGCTTGGCTCAGTCAGAATTCAGGAGCTGCTCGGCTTGGCTCGTCAACCTATTAAACAACTCAGTTGTGGCTCATTAACATAACAAGCACAAGCAAATTGTCTTAGCTCATAGGACAAGTTTAGGAAAATAGGAGTTAAGCACTTCAACCTTCATAGATGTGGTCCAAACTCAGTTTTTTGAGTTTGATGATATGGACTAACAAATCACAAGGAATAAAACTTCACATGAATTTAGGGAGTTGAAAAAATATAGATAAATCTGGTAAATACTTTAAACAGGTGCACTGTACCAAGTTCGCAACCCCAAACCTCAGAATAACTGAACAATAAACACACCATTAGGCCAACAAATGTTGGTTTTAGAACCTCAGAATAACCGAACAATGAACACACCACTAGGCCAACCAATATTGCTTTTAGAAATCAATTGTACGTCAGTAATATATAATTTATGACACTAATTTGTATGGTGTTAGAAGATACATATTTGTAATTGGAAATAGTTATTCACTTGTAGTATTTTATGTTCAGTTGAATATTCATAGCGGTTTGATTAGTATAATATATACTTACATGTTAGTATGTGGTGGAATATTGTTAAACTCTATTTTATTTTATTTTCATATTAATATATGAGTGTGTATTTTTAGGTAAACACATAAGAATGATTTTAAAACCTAAACTTTTAGGACTATAAGTTTGGTGAGAAGAAAACTAAACTACAAGTAATTTGATAGACATACATGTATATATGCAAAAACTATAAAATTATTAATTTAATGTTATAACATGTACTTGAATATGTACATATAAATAGACCTCAAATATAACATATATATTTGTGTGTATCAACAAATATATCTAATTCTTTAAGCAAGCGAGTCCAAAGAGTAGGGCAACATTCATGGTCAGCACACTAATTTTACCAAGCGAAATTTACTATTTGTGTCTCATCTCACTAGTAATTGAAACGAGCAACAAATTGAGCGGAACCAAGCGAGTTCCAAACGAGTCATCGAGCATGAGTAGAACTTGATGGTCGTAATATAACCATATAACATTGTCAATTTCTACACATGCTCAACAAGTCACTCAAACCTCAGTTGATTCCACTCAATTAGTGGCCTGACTTGGATATTAATGAATCGAGCATGAGAAAAAATACTACTCGGTAAAATAAACAAGTTGAGCACGACCGATACATTATTCCTTGTGACTTCCTCGTTTGCTCGCTCGCTCGCTCATTTAACTTGACGACTCGGTTATTTATATATGTACATATATATGTTATATTTCATGTGTATTCATTTATAAAGTTTGTGTACTAACACTAAGTCATTGAGATTACAATTTTTAGTATTTATAAGTGATTTTTTAATTATTGTGCATGTATGTTGGAGTTTTATGGACCCCTAGCTATCCAATTACTTATATTTTGGTTTACATACTCACCAAAACTTATAGCCCCAAAAATTTAGATTTTAAAATTATTTTCAACTATTTCTTCCTCAACTACTCATCCATATATTAATACAGAAAATGACAATAGAATTTAGAATTACTAGACTACATACTAACACTATTACATTATTAAACTACGTACTATGCAACCTAACACAGTAACACTAACTAACAGAATGACATTAACTAATAATTTCCAATTACACATGCAACTTTTAACACATTATGAATTAATATCAGAATATATATTTCACGTACCATCAAAACTTAACGTCAAAATCTGTTGGCACAGTGACTCATGTGATGAATTTTTTTGTGAGGTCATGAATTCAAAACACTAAACCTCCTCTCATTAAGCAAGGCAATTTAATTTCAATTGTTATATTAATGATTCATGAGTTGAGTCACCGAACGAGCTCGTGAGTCGAGTCGAGCCGAGCCGAGCCGAGCAACTTGTGAATTCTAGCAAAACAATTTCAAGTTGGAAATTCGGAGTTCAATTTTTTTTCTTAACGAATCAAGTCGAGTTGAAAGTTGCTTGCTTGAACTTGGCTCAATTACACCTCTATAATTATATGTATCTTTTTATGAAATGATCATTTTTACATTAGAAATGAAAATGATAGTAAAAATACTAATTAGAAAATGAAAGTATATCTAATAACTAGACTATTAGAGTAAATGGGTTAATAGGCTAAGTGGATATCCATATAGTGGAGCCACTCTATAAACCCTTGTCCTCTATTGGTTTTGTTCAATCCAAGACTAACCCTTCCAAACCCTAATCATATTCTCACATGGTACCAGGGCTTGGGTAAGAACCCCAGCAGGCCCCACCCCGCTCCAGCCGGCAGCCACCAAGACCACCAGCCCCACCCCACTCCATCAGGCCCCACCAGTCCAGCAACACCACTAGCCACCGCTGGCAGCCACCTTCTCCGGCCAGCCAGCCCTCCTAACGGCCTAGAGGGCTTGTCTTCCTTGTCCTCGGGTCGTCGTTCCTGTTGTATGGGCATCCGGTGATGATCTTCAGCCCTCACCCGTGATGTCCTCTTACTGTTGCTGAAGAAGTTGTCATTCGTCGTCGTTGTTTGGGTTTCTGGAAACCCCTCGTTGTTTCTCTATCGTCTCTGGTTGTGGGGATTGCTATTTGTCATCGTCGCTATGTTTTCCTCCGGTGATTCATTGGTAAAGAATCTACATTGTACCTCACAAAAGTTGGATGGGAGGAACTATGTCTTTTAGGTCAAGAGTTTTGAACAATTACTTATGGCTCATAATAAGTTATCTTATCTTACCAAAAACTCCCCGGATTCTGCGAATGCAGCCACATATGCTGCTTGGCTTGCTGAGGATGTTGCAGTTCGGTTATGACTGACCGGTAGTATAGAACCAAATATGGCCCGGAGTGTGATGATGCTGAATTCAGCAAAGGAGATGTGTCGTCTGACATATGGGAATGAGAATAATATTTCTCGAGTCTGAGTTATATGAGCAACTCTTCTCCCCACGTCAGGGTGATCGTACAGCTCCGCAATTGTTCACCTATATCCGTAGCCTCCTGGACGAGCTGGAGATCTACCAGCCGCTAGTTGTTGATCTGCCCACTTTTCGTCGTTACCGGAATGAGGTTGCGGTTGTTGCCTATCTTTCTGCTCTCCCTCCAGAGTTGCAGAACCAGGTGAAAGGATTTATTCTTGGAGCTGACAAAGTACCTGATCTGGCCACTGTTTATTCTCGGGTGCTTCGTCTATCGTCTACACCAGCGCCTTCCCGCACCCGTTGTGTCTTCTGATCAGTCTGCCCTGCTAGCCTCTCGTGGGCGTGACAAAGGCTCCTCTCGTGGTAGGATTGTATGCACCTTCTGTCAACGACCAGGTCATAGTGAGGACTGTTGTTGGGACAAGCATGGCCGCCCGACCGTGGCCAATGATAGTACCGAGGTGGTAGATCTATTACCTTATTCGGGTGCTGAGCAGACAGTCACCATCTCCCAGGCTGACTTCGAGCGGTTCCAGCAGCTACAGGCCAAAACTTCTCACGCTACAGTTTCTCATGCTACTTCCTCAGGTACTGTTTTTCTTGCATCGAGGGATAGTTCTTGGATACTTTACTCAGGGGCCTCCTCTCATATGACAGGTACAAGAATATTCTTTCACAATTTTTCTTAATCCAATTATCGTTTTGTGGCAATTGCCGATGAACGAACATGCTCTGTGTCCGGAGAGGAGGTTGTGCAGGTTTCCTCTCAGTTTAAACTTAATGTTCTTTTTGTGCCTGAATTTCCTGTAAATTTGCTCTCTATCTCTACTATTACGAACCAATTAAATTGTAGTGTGACATTCTTTCCTTTTCACTGCACCTTTCAGGATCTGTGGACAGGGAAGAGGATTGGTTTAGGGCGTAATCGTGGTGATGGTGTGTACACATTGGTGTGATGATATTTCCCACGGTTTGACAACTTCTGTTTCTGATTCCGAGTCATCACACACATGGCACTGTAGATTGGATCATCCATCTCTTAGCCGTCTCCAACAGGCGTTACCGTGGATTAGAGTCGAGTCGTTTCAATGTGAGTCATGTCAGTAGGGTAAGCATTATTGTGCTACCTTTAATCGTTCTGGTTTAGTGTATAGTCGGTCTTTATTTGATTTGGTCCATTGTGATGTTTGGGGACCCTCTAGGGTCGCGTCTGTTTCTGGTCATCGTTACTATGTTGGGTTCGTTGATGATTTTTCCAGAGTGTCGTGGGTATATCTGTTAAAAGATCGTTGATTTATGGGTGATGTACTTAAAACATTCATTTTGGAAATCAAAAATCAATTTTCGGTTGTTATAAAATGTTTTCGCACTGATAATGCTTTGGAATTTGTGTCTTCTACTGTAACTTCTTTGTGCGCGTCTTTTAGTATCATTCATCAAACCACCTGCCCACACACATCCCAACAGAATGGTGTTGATGAGAGGAAGCATCGCCACATCCTGGACGTGACACGTACTCTCTTAGTTGAGCGCAATGTTCCTTTTTATTTGTGGTCGGATCCTATCCTCACTGTAGTATCTCTTATTAACCGTATGCCCTCTGCACCCTTGGGGAAAGAAATCTCTCTTCATCGTCTCCTTCCGGATACTAAGTTGTTTCGTTTGTCACCCCGTGTTTTTGGTTATGTGTCGGGTTTGTTCAAGATTTATCTCCGTGTTTGGATAAGTTGTCTCTACGTGCGCTTAAGTGCGTATTTGTTGGCTATTCTCGCACCCAACGTGGATATCTCTTATATCACCCGGCTAGTCGCAAGTACTATGTGTCTATGTTTTTTGAGTCTCAAACATTTTTTTCTAATTTGGTCACTCACGATATGTTGTCTACATCATCTGGCGTCAACTTACCACTTCCCATTTCAGTCTCTTCGCCTGTGATTATGCCTCGTGTGGTGGCTCCTCCAGTGGAAACAAATAACAATCATTTTGGGCAAGTTTATCATCGTTTCCGTCGTGTTACGCCGCCAGATCCGTCTCCTCCAGTCGTCTCCCTGAATGAAGCAGATCCATCGCTTGACCTTCCAATCACCCTCCATAAAGGTATTCGTTCTTGTACCAGATACCCCATCTCCAACTTTGTTTCTTATGACAACCTTCACCCGTCCTTTCGCAATTTTGCTCTTTCCTTGTCTGTTGAGTCAATACCTAGGAACTACCAGGATGCGTCTCTGCATCCACATTGGCAGAAGGCGATGGATGAGGAAATGTCAGCATTGAGATCTCGTGGTACATGGGAGCTTGTGCCTCGAACTGCTTGAACAAGCGTTGTCACCTGCAGATGGGTCATCTCTGTCAAGCACAAAGTAGATGGTACAGTCGAACGTTACAAAGCCTGGTTGGTGGCCCGTGGCTTTACTCAGACTTATGGCATTGATTATGCTGAGACTTTTTCGCCAGTGGCTCGTCTTAATTCCATTCGCCTTCTCCTGTTGGTGGTTATGAATCAGCCGTGGGAGCTCTGTCAGCTCGATGTCAAGAATGCCTTCCTTTATAGAGACTTAGTTGAGACAATGTATATAGAGTAACCTCCAGGGTATGTTGCTCAGGGGGAGAATATGGTATGCAGACTCAAGAAGGCGATCTATGGTCTGAAGTAGAGCCACCCTCGCGCATGGTTTGAAAAGTTCAGTGTGATCGCAGTTGCAAATGGTTTTCGTAAGTGTATTGCGGACCATTCTGTGTTCTATAAGAACACTTCCTATGGACGCGTTGTACTTGCGGTATATGTCGATGATATCTTGCTGACGGGCAACGATCGCCAAGGTATACAAAGAACTAAGGAGCACTTAATGAAGCACTTTGTTACGCGAGACATGGGGCGACCCAGATGTTTCCTAGGCATTGAGTTTGCATATGCCAAAGGAAGAATGACGCTCTCACAACGGAAGTATGTGTTGGACTTGAGGAAACTGGGTTATTGGGTTGTAAACCAGAAAGTACACCTATTGAGTAGTCACCACCTTTCTGGTTTACATCGTTCCCGTCTCTCGATAATCCGGGTCAGTACAGACGTCTGGTTGGTAAGCTCATATATTTGACAGTTACTCGTCTTGATATCTCTCATGCAGTGGGACTCCTGAGTCAGTTTATGCATGAGCCACAAAAATTCCACTAGCAGGGTGCAATGAGAGTTTTGGCATATGTCAAAAAAGCACCTAGTAAAGGTCTTCTCTACAAGAATCATGGTCACCTGGATGTCACAACCTACTCTGATTCTGGATATGCTGGTGATAAAGGAGACACGAAGTCTATGTCAGGCTTCTGTACAAATGTTGGTGGAAATTTAGTTACTTGGCATCAGTGTTCTTAAAACCGGACCGGTCGGTTCAACCGGTTCAACCGGAGGCCTGTCCGGTCCGGTTCACTGTCCAAAACCGTTTTGGCATGAACAGGGCTGAACCAGGTTGAACCGGCGGTTCAACAAAAAAACCTGTTTTTTTTATATATCGGTACCCGATTATGTATTTAGTTATTCAGATTACTACGTATCCAAAAAAACCAAACCCAAATCTATACCCAAACCCTAAAAATGTTAATATTGTAGATGTTTTGAATATTTTTTTGCTTAATAAATAATTAAATATTATTATTATATCTATAATATATATTTATGACGTCATGCTGACGTCACCGGTTCGATTCCGGTCCGACCCCGGTCGAACCTCTGAACCTTTGAACCTTTGATGTTGCCGGTTCGACGTCCGGTTCGGTTCTGAAAACCTTGACTGACATAACAAGAAGCAGAATATAGTCTCCAGGTCAAGTGCCGAAGTAGAATATAGATCGATGGCCCAGACAACTTGCGAGATGGTCTGGGTACGGTCTCTCCTATCTGAGTTGGGATTCTCTATCAAGATTCCGATGCAGATGTTTTGTGATAACCAAGTGGCCATCTTTATCCTTAATAATCCTACCTTCCATGAGCGTACCAAACATGTGGAGGTTGACTGCCACTATGTTCGTGATATGGTCCAGAAAGGTGATCTCTACTCCTTACACTCAGTCGTCCGAGCAGTTGGCGGATATCTTCACTAAGGGCTTAAATGTTAATGTGTTTAGTAATCTATGTGACAAGTTGGACATGCTTGATATATACGCTCCAACTTGAGGGGGGGTATTAGAGTAAATGGGTTAATGGGCTAAGTGGATATCCATATAGTGGAGCCACTCTATATAAACCCTTGTCCTGTATTGATTTTGTTCAATCCAAGACTAACCCTTCCAAACCCTAATATTATTCTCACATAGACATTTATTAATACTAAATAATTGGAGAACACAAATACATAAATAATAATAACATTTAGGTAGGGAAAAGTTGTTAAAAAGATCATAAGCGCGTTGTGGTATTTATGGCATGAGGGTTTTGGGACTCGGGGAAGAAAGATTTGAGATTTGACGATTGCAATTGAAACATATCCAACGGTTAGGATTGGAGGGACTAAAAGGACCAAATACAAAAAATAGAAAATACCAACACCAATCTACATCGAACCACAGAATGTAATAGCTTATCTAATCCACCTCACTAGCTCCCTCAAAGGACTTTAAAAGTTTGTGGCCATGCGATAAAATCTAATATACCCTAGATTTGCTAATAAGTAATACCCTAGATTTTTCCCTTTTGCTACTTCCTCTTGGACTATGGAATGAATGTTGACATTCACTTTAGTAGCAACCATCTTCCATAACATCAAAGGACTTCAATAAAAAACTTATTAGAGTCATGTACTTCCAACCTACATCTGGATTCTAGTCTCAACATTTTTTTTATCGGTATTCTAGTTTCAACAAACCGATTGTCGTTTCTAGTAAATAAATTAATAATCAACTTACATTTTTGTTATTTCTTTTAAATTCAGTTTATTTCAATAATTTCAATCCAACATAATCTTGTGAGGTTCATCAATGAAAACGGATGCAAACATGTGGTATCCATACACATATAATTAACTGGTTTAGCTCATTATCTTCAATCATAGTCATGCTACAAAAATTATACTAAGGTGATGCAAGGAAACAAGAACAGGCAATTCGTTAAAAAATTCATGCAGGATAGAGAAATTTGATTAAATCTTATACAAAGTTACACACAAATAACTAAATATTTGTTATAGGAATTTTAGATTGATCTTATAGATACTTTTGACTAAGACATAATCTCAACCAAGACATAATCTAATTAACAAGGTCGTATGGTTGTATGCCAAAATGACATCAATCCCTCAAGATCTATCAATTCAATTTATGTAGAAGCAAAATGACGCCACCTTGTGTTACTGTGTATAAAACCCTGATAGATTATCGCTGACCCTGGGATAATTAACATGCATCAATGTCTAATATATCACTTCCAATATTGTTTTTAACAATGCAATATGAATTATCGATACACAACTCTTTTGACATTTTCTTGCAAAGTAATTAAGAAAATAAACAATTGAAATAGGAAAACGGAAATGTGTTCTCCAACCTCCTTGAACCATGTGTATTTGCAACCATATTTAGAAACGAAAACTATTAAAAAGATGATTTTTTTAAATTAAGCTTAATTTCCACTTTAAAGAGGTATTCACGACACTTTCAGATGAAAGGTATGCAAATTGAATAGGGTAAAAGAATGTGTTCCATGTACTTTATAACTTTGTTTTGTTGTAAAAGAATGCTATAACATTGTTTGTCAATGGTTATCATCAGTTTCAAGCCTATGAAGATGCCAATCTAATGACGATTTCACACCAATTCAAATCAAAAAAATTGAGGTCGGTGAAAAGAGGTCATTTGAAAATTGAGGTTAGCTAACTCCTCCAAAAATCTAAACAATATTTATGCACATAAAATGGGAAAAGAGGTCATTTGACGTAGGAAACAATGACCGAATTAGTAGCTAAGAACTACACAATCTTTTCATTTGGATCACAAATATGTTATGCAAACTGAAGCACAAAAAATTATAGTTACCAGAATATAGTGCCAGTTTTGAACAACTAACCTGGGACAGAGAGATTGACCAGTCCTGCATAAGGAAATAACTCAAATTAGGACTACTAACCTAATGTTCACACATTGTAGTTTCACGAAGAGTACACCATAAACTACTCTTCTAATTCATACTTGTTCTACAAAATAATTGTAAAGTGTGTGTAAATTGTATGTATGTAAATTGCTTCACGAAGAGTACACCTTAAACATTGCTCACTAATTGTAAAGTGTATGTAAATTATTTTTTTGTGGAAAAAAAGAAACCAATATATTATTTTCCATATGCATAACACCGACCACATGATCTGTCATGATATTAAAGTCAGTCTATGATTGCAAGTTGGAACTATGACTTATTCCAACTTAATTTGAAATGTCTCTGGTGTTTACTGTTAACCACAACCACAACAATCTAAAGGATGATATCATGTGTTGATATATTTCCACAACCTTCTTCTTTGTCCATTCCATACCTCTGATAATCATTTAAGCCTATACAATCATCAAAAAGTACAACATAATTTTGAACATTTCAGTTTTTTTAAAATATATATCGTCCTATTCATGTCTATTCATACCTCCATTATTAACGAGAATATCATTTCCACCTACAATATCTTTTGGCAAGTGATATTTTGGGCCTAATATAGGAACAAGTCTATTGTTGATAATCTATTAGTGATGGCATTTGGTATTATCACAATGAAATATGATGCGAGATTTAAATGTGAAAACAGATAACAACTTACTAACGTAACTAAGTGAAAGAGAGTTTAGAAAGGTGTTGATTTATTTTTTCCTCAAACAGGATTGAAATTCTATGCCACACCCCAGGAACTAAACATGTGACAATTACCACAGGAAGCATTCGTGAACTACCCAAAGACATTCGGAAAGAATGTACTTAATTCAACATTCACAAAAACCATGCACTTGTCTTTCATTAGCTTTGGAGTTGAAACTCCGGAATCAAGATTCGAGAAGAGAAACTTCAGAAGTGAGTATAGGACAAATATTCCTATAGAAATGGTATAACTGAGATCCCTTGTCAGGATCGAATCCCAGCAGTCTTAAATTCCGTTAATCAAAAAATTAAAAAAGAGTAAAGTAGATAAAATAACTAAAGTGACATTCAAAGCAAAATCACGTAATCCAGAAAACAGCACACCATCTCGACCGAAATTCGATTAGATCAGACTCACCTGGGGCGATGTTGTGGAGCGAGAGCGGCGGCGGGCAGTCGCAGACGCAGGGAACACATTCGGCCCCGGCGAGGCGAGACCGGAGGGCCGGCCACGACACGTAGAGAGCGGACGCGACGGCGAGCAGGATGAGGGAGCACCTGACCAATGCGGCGGATTTGGAGCGGGACATCATGGCCGGATCACGGCGAGAACATTAGGGTTCGGATCTCGGCCGGCGTGGATCTGAATCGGAGAGCGGAGTGGGCTCGGCTGAGTTTGCTTTTGGTATTTGTTTGACTTAGTAAAATTGTCCGGAGTAACACGACAAAATCAAACACGACACGATAACACGAAACAGACACCATAAGCATACACGACATGATACACAAACTTTTATCGGGTGTACACGATAGACACATTAGAACTCGGATCCGAACAACCTAAACCGACTAACCAAACCGACTGAGCCAAAGTCAAACTCAATTACCTGAAACCAATCCAAGTCCCAAATCCCAACCCGAAACCAACCCAAAATCTGACTCCTAACCTTGTTCCACTCCCCCCCCCCCCCCCCCCCCCCCCCCCAATCTCGTTGTTGGCCCTCCACTCCCCATACAATCCCCTCCTCTCGCCACCAGCCCTCCTCTCGCTACCGGCTCTCCACTCCCCAGCCCCTCCTCTAGCCACCTTGAGTAAGATGCTCTCATGCCCTGAGGCTTCAATCCATGATGTTTGGTTTGGAGACTGATAATGGGTTGGTGGTTTTGCAGGGTCGTCGAGGCGCTGATCCCTTCACGAAGAAGGGCTGGTACAATGTGAAGGAACCTTCCATCTTCACCAGCAGGAACATCGGGAACCAGGGGCGGAACCATTAGGGAATTGAAGGGTGTGTACCATATAAGCAATGTTTAAAAAACCAAACCGAAGAGTGAACCGAGAACAACTCGGTTTGCTTCAAAGTGGTCCAACCGATAATGACGTCAACATGACATCAGCATTTTGTGAACCGAGTGTTCAATCGAACTGACTGCGTAGCGACAGTCCCACTGATTAAATTGGTTTTAAGATAAACATATAATAATCTTAAGATAATATTCAATATTTTCGAACCAAAAAACACTTGGTTTCTATTTAAATGAAAATGATGAGAATAAAAAAGAGTCGACAAATAATGTCACACAAAAATCACATTGCTCCGAACGTAGAAATAACTTTAAGAATGTTCTTAACACCTTAAATATCACAATGTTAGTTACTCTGGAAAACCGAAAATAAGGAAACCACGTCGTTTGTATTGTTCCAATATACCGACGTCATAAAAGGGAGACGTAAAAAGGGAAAAATATCACATCGGTTCAATAACTGACGTGATACGCTAGGTATATCACGTCGGTTCCCGGATAACCGACGTGATATACCCCATATTTATCATGTAAATGCGGGGTATATCACGTGTAGGGACATATCAGTAGATTTATAACAAATAGTTTTTTTTGTTTTGAAAAGAGCACATATCACGTCAGTTCTACGGAAAACCGACGTATTATATACTGTATCACGTCGGATCGAGGAAAGCCGACGTGATATACCAAGTGTATAAAGTCAGATCGGCGAAAACCGACACCTCGAACTCGTCCCGGATGTTCTTCTTTACCCAAAGCCGTGGATAATGTCATTTCTACCATCTGAGACAAATTCTCCTGATGATGACTATAGTGAAAGCTTGTCCTATAATAAAATTATGTTGTGAATATTATATGGATTAATCTAGAAATGTTACATTTAAATTTAATACTTACAATCTTGTTTGCAACATTTGCAGACTCGTCGGTCATGTAACTTCCGTCGGGTTGAGTGTTCCTTTCCACTTTTCTTGCCTAGGTGGTGGCGATGGTGGAGACAAATTACTTGCTTACTCTTCGCTTAGACCAGACTGCAAAGTATCTTCTTTTTGCTTTGCTCTTTTTTCGACCATCATTTGCTCCTCAAGTTTACGATAGCCTCCTCGGGACAATCGATGAATAAACTTATTTTTGGATTATCGGCCTTTATTAACCTCTCGTAGAGCCTATAACAATAAAATAAAAGTTAGTTATGTGAAAACATATTTTGAAAATCTAACTCAATGGTAAGAAACTAATAAAATCTTACCAAAAATTCAGGAGATTGTCTTGAGTTGAGGAAATACGCACAAGTTATTGCAGTAATAAAATTGTAAATCAAACAAGGATTTTGATCCTTGTACTCCCCAAATATAAAGTTGGTTGTCAACTTCGTTTTAAAATCTTTCTACTTATGTCCCACATACGAAATCCATTTCTTCTCCTACATTAAACAACAATAGATAGTTAGATAAAAAACATACAAGACATAAATCACTAACAATGTAGGAAGTAAAATCGTACCATTACATCTTGCCAAATTTGGTCTTTTAGTAAAGTGTCAACCGCAGACCATTTTTGATGCAAATGTCGACTTTCATTCTTGCAAGAGTACCCAAATAACTGTAGGATTTCGTGTTCCTATATATGTATATATTTTAAAAAAATTAATACAACATACAAGATCGATTTTCATATTTTCAACAATTTCTATGTATATTACTTTGTGTTTATTCTAATAACATGCAACCCTACATTTATTAAAATAAACCACAAAGGTAGAATCATACCTAAATGTTCTCTAAAACCTTTTTGAAGATCCGGAGTCGCGTTGCCCGTTGAATTGTCCACGGAATTGCCTCCGAGTGTTCACCAAACTCTAAACAAGATTAGAGAGAAAGGAGCTAGTCAATCAATCTCTAATAAGGCTTGAATCTAGCTAATAACCATTCTTTGAGCTCCTGAGATTTCTATCTCCTAAACTCAAAATTACTAAGAGAATTTCGTGGTGATTAGAGGAGAGATTAATGAGAGAAATAATTTTTGCATTATTATTAAACAAGTAGGAGTAGGGGTCCTTTTATAGTCTCCCAAAACATCCTTATGAAGAGTTATTCTTTAGCCATGATCTCTTGCTTATTCTCTCCTAAAATTAATCTCTAATTTCCACATAAGCACTCACAAAAAACATTTTAATTAAATATGGAATTAATCCACCCATGATTTAATTAATCTCTTAATAATTCAGGTAGAATCGTTCTTGTTCGGTTATAACACGTTTTCGGTGAACCGTGAGCTAGACGGTCGACCGAATCCGTATGAGAAAAATTCCCTGGAAGAATTCGGACGAATCACGTCTTTTACTCGATCTACCGTTGACCCACCAAAATCGCTCCTGCGACATAGTCATCGGATGACCGTGTCACATTCGGTCTACCGAAAATACTACTTCTCGGTTGACCGTGCACACTCGGTTAACCGAACCCGATTGTCCAGGCACTCCAGACAATTTCGGTCAACCAATTGCGCTTACCCGTTCCCTATTCGGTTAATCGATCCGAAGATACCCCGGTCGACCGAACCATGAACGGTTCTCCGTGTTTGACCCTGATTTTGCCTTTGTCAAATTTTGGATTTATTTCCAACAAAATTTGATCTTTAGGGGTTTTTAGCAAATTCACATCTTATATAATATATTATCATATGTAATATTAAATTATTACACCCCATAATATATATATACCTCATATGAATTTATTATGATTCTAATTATGTCAAATCTCATGACATATTGATTTTATTCATTCACCACATGTGTCCTATTTTCACATGAAACCCGACACATCATATGAACTTAAAATCAAACCTCTTGCTTCCCAGTTTTGTGGTGTGACCTATAGGTGGATCTAAGCCAAATTGGCAGCGATATTAAACACTTAATATCTCAAACTATAAGCGGTATCTAGCTACACATTATAGTTACCCAATTAGCATAGATGTCTTTGTTCCACCCGAACCAAAACACGATACATTTAATGATGTAAGTGCACCACTTGTGTCCGTCCCTTGCCTCATGATATTAAGAATATATACAAAGTAGAAATGTGTCATCTTTGTATTATATTCATTTCTTGATCTCTCTAAGCTAATTATAACTATGTAACTTAACTCAAGTTACATTGTGCACATTATAATTTTGCTTTTATCAAGGGGCACACTAATATCATCACTCAATTAAGAGGGGCAATGATAATCGTTTGACTAGCTATCTTTTCCAGCACAAGTCATGTTCAACCAACTATTGTCTTTATCACTATACTCATTGATTGCTTTTGACAATAATCAAATTAAGCACTTCTTGAGTGAAAAGATATAAGTCTCATATTTTAGGATCCAAGACACAGTAAAAACATTAATGACACGAAACACAATTCCATAATGTTTTACTTGTTAGGTCTATTCAATATATAAAATTAATTTTTTCCTCTTTTATATACTCGTGTCGTCAATTATTTGTAGAGCTACAACAATCGATGACCAACACGACAATCTTATCTCGGTAATTAATGTTCCATGTTAATTACCATGATTGTGAATAACTTTTGATTTATGTAAACCTTATCTTTTAGAGCTCTACGGTTAAGGACCAAACGCATATTCCTCAACACTTTCAAAAGACTAATACCATAATAAAAGAACAAAATGCTTGCACATTCAATTCATAATAATTGACATATAAAAGCAAAACTTTTAGAACACATTCCTTTCAATAACTTCTCCAGTATAAGTGGTTTGGTCTGATTGGCTCCAACACTTCATCAAACTGGAGAGGCAATGTACCCGCTTTCTTAACCAGTAACTGCATCATCAAAGTAGCTCTACGTCTTTGAGATGTAATTAAATTCTCATCGTCACTTTCAACTTCAACGTCGACGTCAGTGTTCAGGACATTAATGTCCAGCTTTCACCGATACACCTTCTTCTTCATACCCATCTACCTGAAATAAATTAAAAAATAAACTCTAGATCACCTAATAAAGTATGAAATAGTATACAAATAACATAAGATATTAACATGCATGCAACTTTACTTTCTTTTCTTGCTCATAGGATCCTTGATCCATATTCCTTCATCTCAGATAAGTAAGTTGTCAACAGTTCTACCATCCTCGAGCGATTTAAGTTCAGGTACTTCTGCAAACAGGGGAATTTCTCCAATCTCATTAACTTCTTCTAGACAAACGATTTGTCGATTTCCTTCTAAAACTACCGACCATTCATTTGCACATGAGTTTGTCACTTAGAAAATCTGTTTTGCTTGAGATGCCAAAATGAAAGGATCTTCTTTAAAACCTTCTTTTTTAAGGTTCACCAAAGTAAACCCCAACTCATCGACTTGAAGACCGTTTTTATTGTCCACCCACTTGCATTTAAATACCGCAACATTAAATTTAGTAAACTTCAACCCCCATATTCTTCAATCTGACCATAATAAGACATATTGGCATATATGAGATTTCTATCTTTCGAACTAGATATGTGCAACGATTCAGCTACCAAAGTGACCCCACTATTCTGCATTGTGTTTTTCTTCTCCTCCAGTTTGGTATAAAAAGAAAACTCATTGATATCATAACCATTATAAGATGTAACTAGAGGGTTTGGTTTGTATGCCAACCATTTTAAATTTTCAGAAACATTATGGTTGTACACAATTTCCCTGAACCAAACAACGAAAGCTCTATTGTGAGCATTAATTACTTGTTGATCAGTCCATGAAGGATGTTTTTCTCTCACTATGTTCACGTGCTAATCCAAATAAGGTTTGACTTCCTCAGAATTGCATAATACATATAAATATGCTTTCAAGAGGTCCTCAATTTTCAGACTTATCATGTTCAGACCACGCGTACCTTTCCCTTCAATTATATTTTCATGACGGTTTTTAAGAAGTCCCACACTCTTAGTATGAGTTAAGTACTCATTACAAAACTCAATTACCTTTTGAGCTATGTAACCTTCAACGATGCTCGCATATGACCTTCGACGATTCTTACAATAATCTTTCAACTCACCCATGTAACGCTCGAAATGATACATCCACCTCAAAAAGCCAGACCAAGTAGCTTGACTTCTCTAACCAAATGAACAGCCAAATGAACGATAATGTCAAAAAAACACGGCGAAAAGTATATCTCCAACTGACATATCGTAACAACCACTTCATTTTGTAACTTATCCAAATACTTTGGATCAATTACTTTGTTGCAAATCTTATTGAAGAACAAACAAAATTTGATAATAGCATGTTTAACGTATTTTGACAATATCGATCTAATGGCAACCGGTAACATCTGCTGCATCAACACATGACAATCATGAGACTTCAAACCAATTAGTTTCAAATCTTTCATTGAAACAAAACTGCTAATATTCGACGAATACCCCTGCGACACTTTAACACCATGTAGACACTGACACAAAGCTAATTTCTCTTTTCTGGACAGAGTGTAACAGACTTGTGGTAAATATTTACGAGTACCTTTACTCTCTAGTGCCAATTTTGCTTGAATACCAAGTTCAAGTAGATCAATTATGACATTATATCCATCTTTAGTCTTACCCGGTATGTTCAGAAGAGTTCCTACCAAACTGAGGTCTCCCAATAATTTTTTTCGACGTGCATCACATTAATACAATATTTGACTTTTAAGGTCTCCCAATAAGGAAGGTTAAAAAATGGATTTTTTCTTCAAACTACTCTTATCATTTATGTGTTTGTAAGGTTAGCCAAATTTTCATTGGATGTTCTTTACCCGCTCAACAACTTGCCTTACACTTAGGGCCGAGCATCGGTCTGGACTCGGACCGAACCCGGACTGGACCGGACCCGAATGCTCTCTGGGGTCCAGACCGAAGACCGGACCGGTCAAATTTGGTCTGGTCCGGTACAAAACCCCAGACCAGACCAGATTTTTGTGGGCAATTTTGGGTTTTGGACCGGGTTCGGACCAGACCAAAACCTGAACCCGTTCCAAGGTCCGGACCGATTGGATTCGGTCCGGACCCGGACCAAAAAATGCCCTCCCCTACTTACACTAATTTTTGTGGGGGTTCTTCGAATTCATGCTTTCTGTTAAAAGCTCTCTTCATTTTATGGTACGGATGATTCATCGGAAGAAATTTACGATGACCAAGATACACTGTCTTACTGCCATAAACAAGTTGCAAAAAACACGTCTTTTCTTTACAAATAGGACACATTTTGTGCCCTTTCACGGAATAGCCAGACAGATTTTCATAAGCGGGGAAGTCATTAATTGTGCAAAATATCATCGTACACATTGTAAATGACTGTTGACGGTGGCCATCCCACACTTTGCTCCCCTTTGTTCCACAATTTCTTCAAGTGATCAATCAAGGAAGCCAAATACATATATATGTCATCACCTGGTTGTTTTGGACCAGATATCATTAAAGATAACATAAAGTATCTATGTTTAATGCTTAACCATGGAGGCAGATTGTACATAACCAGTAGAACATGCCACGAAGTATGAAGGCTACTCAAACTCCCGTAAGGATTCATTCCGTCAGTTTACAGACCAAGTCTTAGATTTCTGGATTCTTGACCAAACACTGAAAAATCTGAATCGATTTTCTTGCACTACGGAGAATCTGCAGGATGTTGAAGCATCTGATCGTTCACTTTGTCACGATCTGCGTGTCATGTCAGATTCTTTGAATCCGTAGGGCAGGTAAACAAACGTTTCAACCTTTGAATTATCGGAAGATACCACAATAACTTCGCAAGAGGTCCTTGTACTGGCATATTACCACTCCCATTTTTCTTATGTTTTGTACCGTGACACATTACAAACTGGACAACAATGCAGATTTTCATATGCAACCTTATATAATCTGCCATCATTAGGACATGCATGTATTTTCCTATACTGCATTCCCATCGGACAAAAAATGTTTTTTGGCCTCATATGTACGGTCCAGAAGTTCATTCTTTTCTGGAAGAATTTCTTTTAACAGCTTAAGTAAGGCAGTAAAACTGACATCACTCCAATTGTTCGAGGCTTTCAAGGTATATAACAGTAACACTACAGAGACAATCTACTGAAATTGGTGCAACCCGGATACAAATGTTTTTCATTATCAAACAACAGACCACTAAGTACTTGGGGGTTATCATCAAACTTATCGGCAACATCTCGAATCATATCATCTAACCGTTCCTCATCATTAACATCTTGATTTGAAGGACTATCAATTTCTTCCTTCATACGTATTTCATTCTCACCATGTCATATCCAACGTGTATCCTTCATCAAAACATTTCTCAAACAAATGAGTCTTGATCTCTTTTACATCTCTTAAGAACATGTTAAGACACTTCCTACATGGACATAAGACATTTCATTCGTTTCTAAAATGCACATTCTTTTGTGCAAACTCTGAAATTTATCAACTCCGTACTCATACTTATCACTCAACCGACTTGCAAAAATACAATTTTGATTCATTGTTATTTACACAACAACACAAACAATTGTAATACCAAATGAACCTAATATGTAAGAATTTTTCAGAATTTCAGCAGACCCTCCCCTAAATTTTTTTATTAATAAAAATTTCCCTTTGGGAAAAAACACAAACAAGCCACAACTATATAACAAAAAACTTCAATACAACCATTCACTTAAGCAGTTTTTTCAACACTACTATATATTGATCACTTAAGTAATCATTTAAATAAGTAATGGTAGAAAGTAATAGTTGATCATGCAATAGGGTGCATCATGCATGCAAGGTCCAAATAAGATTCACCGGTAGGGTGCGTTCTAAATAAAACTCAAGTTCAAACTTACAACCCAAGACAAACAATCAAGGTTCTAATACCCAACTAAGCTTTGGAGAAACAATTAAGCCTAACTAAAAATCAAACAAAATCCTCACTCAACAATATTGACAATTTGTGGTGTGTACTCATGTAGTACAAAACTCACTTGAAACAAGTAATAGGTAACACAACTCAAACTTTGACATAAGAAGATAATGTTAGTAAAAATTTGGAACATAATGTTACTAAAAATTTCAAGTTGATAGTCGACCTTGATCAAGTTGAGATCATGCACGAATATTTTGGAGGCGTCGAGTTCGGAGGAGCACGGTGAGTACGGAGGACCTCGACGAGTTGTTGGTGGGCGGAGGAATTGGGGAGTGGTGCGTGCAGTGTGTGGGGTGGTGCATTGGGGCGAAGGTGGTCGTGGGTGGTGAGTTGGGTCGGTGGTGTTGTGGTGGGCAAAGGTTGTGGGGCAAAGGTGGTCGTGGGTCGTGAGTTGGGTCAGAGGTGTTGCGGTGTGCGAAGGTTGTTGGGCGGAGGTGGTCGTGGGTGTTGGCTCGGAGGTGGTGCGGTGTGGGTTGGATCGCGTGATGCGTTGGGGTGAGGTCGGGCTGGAGGCTTCGTGGAGGCGTGGGATGGTGGCGGCGGGTTGGGGTGGAAGAAACAAAGATTTGGGTTGTGTTTGTGTTAGGGCAATAAATAAGAAGATGAAACAAATTTTAAAAAAAAACCTAACACGTCGATTTTGCTACAAACCGACGTGATAAGGCCATCCAAACACGTCGGTTTTAATAAAACCGACGTGACACACGTTATCAAAGTTATTTGTTTTTTTTAAATAACAAAAATAAACTAATCACGTCGGATTTCCTCCAACCGACGTGACAATATACATAAAACATGTTGGTTGAACAACAATCGATGTGACAAGTTTGTTTCACGTCGGATTATTAATACCCGACGTGACATGGCGACATAATTCCACATTTTTCTAGCAGTTTTATTAAGTATTCTTAATATTGAATTTTATGTACATGAAATACACATTATTATTATATATTTACTAAACTATGCATAAACATTAACAACATAGTATCTCAGTGGTGAAGTGTTGCCCATCATCCGAGGAGAACCTAGGATCGAACCCCAATGTTCACCTTCTTTTTTTGATCAAAAATTAAAAAACTTGACGAACCTATGAGTCAACTCTGGCTTCAACGCGGGATGCATCCTAAGATTAACCACTACACCATTACTTTTTTCCAACAAATAACATTCTTATAATGCTTTAAATATGTAAGAATAGGGGTGGGCACAGTTTAAGAAGAGTCCATAACATAAAAATTTAGGCATGGGCACTTGCCTACGTTTGCCCACTCCTGGGTCCGCCCCTGTCGGGAACTAAGGTTCTTTTGAAAAAAAATTATGTTTTTTTGGTTGATTTTGATCTGAGATGTGATTTGAAAATAAATGTTTTATTTTTAGATTTACTCTTAGTTCACAAAATCCTTGCTCCCCACTATTTTTTAGTCGAGAATCTGATGCTTAGCGATCTTTAGCAAATCATACTATTTAGGAATCTTTAGTAAATAATACTATTTAGGAATCATGGACTGAAATTGATATGTATATTTTGATCTTTGTTTAGATTAGTTTATTTTATGATTTTCTCTTTTTGTGCGTTCGCAGCAATAGATTTAAGGCATGTTTAGCTTGATGCTCTCTGTCTTTGTCCCTCATATATTTCCTTTAGCACACGTGTTTTTTCGAAATGGAATTCGTTTGTGTCTGTTATTACCGCTTTAGGTGGCACAAGCCACCAATACATGCATATCAAATAATTTTGAGTTCATGTCGGTTTTGAATACGATTACACAAATAATTTTGCTTCATGTTAGAACCTTTAGCAATAATTTTGAGTTCGAAAATGAATATGTTTGGGTATGTTATTATCAAATAATTTTGCTTTAGGTGACTGTTTGACATCATATCATGCATATATTTGTGTCTTATATCCATTATCTTTCACCTAAACAATGCTACGTAATGAGTTTATGTTTAAGTTTCAGGAATAAGTAGGTTTGAGAAGGAGAGACTATAAAAGGACTTAAAAGCAAGAAAATGGACTAAGTTGCAAGACTTATGGACTAAGATGCAAGAGAGAGGGACCCGAATGCAAAACCCAAAGATCAATGAGCAAATGAAGAAACTTCACACCATCATGAGGAGTATTTTGACAATTGGATTCAGGTCGAAGCCTACACAACCGATTAGGGTGCATCACGCTTGAAGAAAGTCATCTAGGAAAGCCCACACAAAATCCAGACCGGATCCAAACCCTGTAGACCGCCAATTGGCGGTCTGGTCTAGGTTGCTCCAGATCCGATGTGGTTTAGTCGGGTCATGTATAATTGTGTGTTATGTCTATTTTTGGTATTGTATTAGTCCTATACCGGGGGAGTGTCCCCGATTGTCTTTTTCTTTGACTATAAATAGAACTCCTCCTCCTCCCTTGTATATAGACATGCTTGGTGGTCATGCTCTCTACTTGAAGTGACTTGAAGCAAAATCTCAAGTAAGGAGAGGGTACTTGTATTGTGAGTTTGAAATTAATAAAGTTTTCCTTTAGTTATGTTGATTATTTCTTAGTTTAATTTCCTTTCATATGTCTTGCATGCTTCTTTAGTTTTATGTCCTTTCAATTAGCTTTTTTAAAATTTCTTGAGTGGGACACCATGAGAGAGCCACCAGCTGCTAGGACTTCTGGTCGAGCTGAATCATATCAAGTTGAGTCAACTATCGCGTCTGAGGCAAAAATAGCTGCTCTCATGTACGGATTGAGAGTTTAGAGTTGGACCGAGCTCCTGTAGCTCAGGTCTCTACTCCCGCGTGTAGTAGGTGTGGACTTATGGGACATGATGACTTGGAATGTGCTTATGCTCCAAGGGATACGGAGCATGCAAATACGATGTATCAACAGATGCCCCGTAATGACCCGTACAATCACTCCTACAACCCGGGATGACGTAACCATCCTAACTTCTGTAAGAGCCTAGTGGGGGTCATGGTCAGAGCTCGCACGCTCAACCGCAACCTCCACCTTATCAACCTCCACACCCATCGGCAACCTACCAACCCCCGCATCAAAGGTCTCAACACCATAATTACCAACCTCCTTAGGCCTCATCGTCGAGTTATTCTAATCAAACTCCACCACCCCAACGGGTTGACCCAAATGACCCTTCTACTAATCAAACCCTTCAAACGTTCATGTAGAGTTCTTTCAAAGCTTTGGAATTGCAAGTTAGCTAGTTGGCTCATCAGTTTCATGAACGTGAGAATGATCAGTTGCCAAGTCAACCCGAGGTGAATCCCCGGGGTACCCATTCTCAAGGAAGGCCACTAGTGCCTCATGCTACCTCTGAACCGACCCATCATATTAATATGCCTGCTAACCCGACTAATAAACGGGGCAGATAGCGGTTGTATTTTCTACCCGTCCTGTTTACCCGATTACCCGCATAAGAATTTAATAAATTAAATAATAAATATTATACATATACACATATACCATATACATACACATATTCTCTAATCCCTAATTTACTAATAGTGTTATAAAGTTGAAGTTATTTATAATTTTATGATGTTCATCACATTGGTAATGTTTTTAAGGTGCTAATGTGTCATGTTTTTAATTTATAATGTTATGGAGAAAGAAAGAAAAAACATATAAAAAATTCATTTATCCATCTACCTGCCCCGCCCGCGTAGCCCGTTTACCCGATCTTAGGCGGGTTGGGTAGCGGTTAATTTTTTTTTCCACCTGACCCGACCCGCCAACCCACCTACCTTAGACGGGTCAGGTAGCGGTGGGTTCAAAACCCGCCCCGACCCAACCCGTTAGCGGTGGGTTCAAAGAACCCATTAACCTTTAATCTTCTCCGTTAATCACCATTAGACACCTAATCTCCCGTTAGGTTCTAAACTTGGTTGGGGATTTTACATGAATAATTTGCAACACTATTTTGAATTTTGTTATTCCGTATTTTAGTTTCAGATCTATCTTAATCCAATTTTTAACACCACTTACAAGTTCCATCGTGTCAACTGTAGAAGAGTTGATCTTGTAAAGGTTAGTTAATGTTCAATTTTAGGATTCCTGGAGTGATGTTTTTTCAGATGGTTTTATTTTTTGTGTGGCATATTTTTGAGTAATTTTCTACCACTACTGGAAAAAAAATTGGGCACTTAAATATATATTTTTAGGTTTTGTGTTTATAAGAATTCCAATTTTCCAAACCACTGCATGCTGGAAAAGAGATGTAAACTAAAGAGAAAGATGGTTTTTTTAATTTCTTTCACATATGTTGATAGTTAGAACTTAGAACCACATATAAATGAACATTTGATTTGTTGTTAGCTTTTTACTTCCTACATTCCTCTAACGATTCTGATTGTATTTTATATTTATTGAAAAGGTGGTTCTGTATCTTTGTATAAGTTAGATTGTGATCTACAACTCCAATTGTACAAACATGTTACAACTTTCTAGTCATAGAACATGATAAATTACCAAGGGTGAACAATATTGTAACTCAATGTGTTTGGTCATTGCATATTTTTCTATCATGTACGTGTGATGAAAGGGTTGTTATTAACAAAGAATTTCAGTTTAATATTAGCTTTATGTTCTAAAAGGGACTTTATAATTGACCAATAACTTCAAAAAAATCCTAATATTGTCATTTAAACTTTATCTTAAGTTCTTAACACAAGTAAGTATGTTTTTTTATATTAGATTCACCTCATATGATTGTATTTGAGAAGAAAAAAGTAAACGTTTACGGTATGGATAACATCCTAACATGTTAAATTAAACTAATGACAATATGAGCATATTGGCTGACATCATACACTCTTTAACATATTTCATTAATGAATATAAAATGGTTGAACCAAACGTATAAAACGGGAAATCAATCTAAGAGCTTTTTGGGCTTTATTCCACCATTGAGAAATATTCGAATTATGATAGTAAGTAATCTATTAGTTAAAATTATAATCTTAGTCGTGCAACGCACGAGTTATTCGCTAGTAACATAAAGAACTGCAGTTGTTTAGAAAACAAACAAAACAAAACATAGAATCCACGAACAAAAGCCCACTCCAAACTATATATAAATATATAAATAAGACAATAGCATCAATGTTATTATATTTTAATATTTCAAAACATAAAGAGCGAGGTCACTGATTGAACGTTTTGATTAATCGCAAGTGCACGACCACGTTGAAGCCGTAGCAAATACGGGGAGGTGTGTCGACTTTAGTTTGTTCGAAGGCGAGTGGGAGAGAAATGAGTTATGATCAAACTACACTAAAATGCAAAAAGAAATAGAAAATTCAACAATAAAACTAAATGTGAATACAAAGATATGTGTGTGTGTGTTCAATTATGCTCATCACAACACGTAGTGCATGAAAATCATAAAACCAAATCCAATTTTGCCTCAACATGAAATAAGATAACACAATATCATTAAAACATACAAGACAATTAATTGGAATGAAGCTAAATGAACTTATGTATAAAGACCAAACCCCACTATGCCTCCATATGAAATGAGATAAACACAATCATTAAAACATACAAGACATCAACCAAGGTAAGGGCAACAAGAGTACATGCAACTACAAGTCATGTTTCCTTTATTAATTCCATCCATATCATCACCTCATCATTCCCCATAAAATAAGTCCATTAGTCTAAGCATATGCTAAGCTTCATTCAAGAGCATTAACATATCAAAGACAAGAGTGAAATCTCGTTAGATGGTTATGAAAATCATGTAAGGTTCAAAGTATTAAGATAACACACACCTAATACATCACCTAATCACATCACATATTTCTTCACCCCATAAATGGGTATGGAACTACTCACTAATCATTACACTACAACCTACATTAACAAAATGAAACATTCTACTGAAAGGAAATTAAACTAAGCAAGACTTTGTTTAGGTGAAAGATAATGGATATAAGACACAAATATATGCATGATACGATGTCAATCAATACCCCCACTGCTAACTTTTGCTGGTCCCGAGCAAAACAAAGAAAGAGAAAAATGAAAGAAATGAAAAAGCATACGAAGAACAGGGAAATCCTAACTCACTTTCGTAGGAATCACGGCTGCACTTAGCACGTGCAGCAAGTCGTTAAACCTCATTGTCGCCAAGGAGGAGGAGTGTTGTCTCCTGAGGGTTTTCAGCGGATATACCTACAAAATCCGAACAGAGATGCATTATTCAATCTAGAAACTCGACTCGATGGACTCATTTTATCGATCATTGGACGCGGTAATCGTACTGGCCGATTCTATACAGGTATTAGTCCACACACCTAGCCTAATGAACCATTCGTGCAAGTTTAAATAATGACTTAAGTGAAAGAAATGGACAACCTGTGGGATCTTGAGCCTAATCCTATCCTAATTGAGTTTTGATGTGTTTAGCTGGTGTTTCGGAGGTGATGAAATTGGACGGCTGGGATTGAAGATGGTTGGATGAGGGGTTGAGATGGAGTGGAGGTGAGATGAGTGGTGGAGATGGATTGGATTGGAATGGATGGTTGAGATTGGAGGAGGAGCTATTTATGGTGAGCTCTCATTCTCTCTCTCACTCTCCCTCACGAACTCTCTCCCTCACGTTTCTCTCCCTCTCTCAGTGGTGCTCCGGTGAGGAAGAAGAGGTGATCTCCGGTGAGTGGAGCTCGGGGCCGTGCGTGTTGGAGGTGAGTGGTCGGTTGGTAGCTCATCTTGTTGGTTTCTCATTTCGGTTCCCTCTCTCTCTACCTCACTCGTGTTTCTGTGGTCGTGGTTGGTTGGTGGAGGTTGCCGGAGGTGGAGTGTTGGCTGTGGATCGTCGAGGAGGTGTTGATCGTCGTTCGAGCGAGGGATTCGTTGACGGATTGTGATTTTGGGGAGACGTGCTCGTGGAGGCGTCATCGTGGTTCTTCAAAGGTTTCTTCAAACCTTCCGGTATGTCAACTCGCTCACTTAAGTAGTGTGAGTATTGGGAAGTCGACGGTAGGCCTTCCGGCTCGTCGCAAGTAAACGTGCAGCATAATTCACTGCCTGATCGGTCGACCGGTTGGTGCAAACGGTCGACCGTTCGTGAAGAGAATTCAGGTTCTGCCTCAAATCGGTCGAACGATGCCCCAAGGGCGGTCGACCGATTGTGCGTGGGAGGCAAGCCTGGGGAGATTCGGTCGAACGGGTCCCCTTTGCCGTTCGACCGTGTGCACCGTCATGGGTCGGGTAAGGCGTTGACCATCAAAATAGTCGACCGCCTGTATGACTTCGTCCGACCGTGACTTAAGTGAGAATGGTGGTCGGTTCGACCGAAGGTGGTTTCGGTCGACCAGACTTGTTGCTGAGCGTGGGGGAACGCTCTGGGGGAATTCGGTCGACCGAGTGTGCTCGGACGTTCGACCAGATTCGTGGTGCGTGTGAGGGTTTATTCCCTGGTGGAATTCGGTCGACCGAGAGTGCTCGGGGGTTCGACCGAATTCGTTGTGGACGTTGTGGGATTTTGTCCCTGGTGACTTTCGATCGAATGGGGCCCCTTTGTCGTTCGACCAAATGGTCATTTTGTTCGTTGAACATGGGAGTTGACCATCTAAACGGTCGACCGTCCCTTGACTTTGGTTCGACCGAACGAGTGCGGTTGGTGGGAATCAGTCGACCGATGGAGTGCCGGTCGATGCGATTGCCCTGTATTTGCTTGATTCGGTCGACCGAGACTTTTGGTTCGGTCGACCGTTTGTGTCCAGTTTTGCACTATGGAGGTGTTGTGGTTGTGGTCGTCCATGTGGGGCGAGTTGTGATGCCGATGTTCTTCCGGCAAGTGTGCTAGGGTGCACGAGTGTTGCGGTGGTTGGTTGAAAAAGACCTGGAGCCCCGTGACTGTGTGAGAGCTTGGGTTGACTGAAAAAGGCCTGGAGCCTGAGCAGGGACCGCGTGTAGGGGTTGGTTGAAAAAGACCTGGAGCCCTTAGACGTTTGGGTTGGTTGAAAAGACCTGGAGCCCTTGGTCGTGTCGTGGTAGCTGCGGTTGGTTGAAAAAGACCTGGAGCCCAGCTTGGCGACGAGTGTGTGATGCGGTGGTTGGGTGAAAAAGCCCTGGAGCCCCGTGACTGTGGTGTGTGTGCTGCGGTTGGTTGAAAAAGACCTGGAGCCCAGCCCGTTTGAGATGCTTTTCTTGTTTAGTAGAATTGCATGCTAGGGTGCCTTTCATTTCATGCATTTTAGAGTTTTCCATACGGGGCTTCCTTCTGGAAACTCAGGCATTGTTGCATGTTTACTTCCAGGCCGTGATCGGCGATAGGGGGTGGTGACCGAGGAGAGGAGCACCGCTACCGGATCCAGCTTTCTCTCAGTTGAGGTCGAGTGATTACTGCTTTCATTGTATAGTCTTTTGATGTAATCACAACTTTTGAAATACTCTGATGTTCATATATATATATTATATATGTTGGTGCACCTGTTTTCAGTATTTGCGTAATATCCTCTATTGATTGGGTGTTGTTAAAATTTTAAATTTTCCGCTGTGTTGAGGATGTTACACAACCTCCACATCCTCAAGTGATACAAAATGTAAAGTCCATTATGGTTCTTATTTGCATTACCTTTTTTTTCTTTTTCTTTTTGTTTCTTTTCTTTTCTTTTTCTTACTAGTTGGAGTTTCATTCTCCTAGGGTCAGGTTTTGTGCATCATTGCCTATGAAGACTTACACTATTACGTACATTTTCCCCAAATCTCTACATGGGGAAATCCCTACCACCCGTGTAACGGGAGTTTGGCCGGTGCATCCCAAGTCAGATGACTTGAAAGCACCAGGCACAAAGTCCCCTCAGACCTAATTTCCCGAGTGATAGGATCCGTACGAGAAGAGAGAACACCTACTCACTTATTTCTTATCTACACATGAACCAAAATCCCTACACTTAATGTCGCACAATAAGATTTAAAGGGTCATTGACTACAACAAACTTCCTTAAATTAACAAACACGAATTATTACTAGGTTCAAGGTGAACTTCTTTAGTCTTTTGAGTGCTGAAACCCTATGATTACTCGCCCCCGAGGGAAAACCGGGGTGCATCCTTACGACTCGATAAGACCTAAAGCTGGTATACTAGATATCCTAATGCATCATGTTCAAGACAATTTTGGGACCTTTCTTTTTACTTTGTCTCTCAACGGTTTTGCACATGCTAAACACACGCAAAACCCACAAAACATTTTCTTTCACACACACATGAAAATTTTGAAAGAAATGTGAAAATTTTAAAGCTTTAGGCAATCAAAAGAAGGCAAGTCACCCAAGGATCATAACAAGCAGATATATCAATATTAAATGCAGCAGACTAACATGACCCTATCAATACACACAAAAGAAAACAAAATCAAAGGAAAACGACTCGACTATGTACACACGTAAAACACCCCTCCCACACCTACTTCATGCATTGTCCTCAATGAATGTGAACACGATACTACATGGATTTATGCATGAAAAAAGGAAGATCTCACCAACATGAAGCGCAAAAGGAAGTTCATGGTTATGTTGATGGACACAAACCTAGATACCCTCAAAACCTGTGAGATGTTGAAGAAGGGATACAAATACGAGAAAGAAATGGACCCCAAATACTCAGGGGTTGGAGCCCACAACAATCAATGCTCACTGAAGGAGTTTTTTTAAACTATGTACAACAATGGTCTCCCATCTTCATATGTCAAGGGACATCAAATGAGAACTCGCCATTTCTCGAGCCAGAAATGCACCTGCATGGGCTCGCAACATATGAATCAGAAGTGCTTGACCACCTGATACTCTTATAAGCATTTTGGTCGTTTGATGCCTCTTGAAAGTTAGCAAGATATGAGGCATGAATGAGAGGTGAACCTCTGTCTGGTTGTTTGAAATGTAGGGTATCAGGTGGTTGATTCTTAACCCACATGAGGTCCTCCGCATATACTTAATGAAGAGCATGTGGCCCTGAGGCCACAAAAATGGTATCTTGTGGCTCAAGAGCCACATGATCGAAGGATGTGGCTCAAAGGCCACATGATCACAAGATAAGGCATCTTCTTGTGCCAGCCCGCGTGAAACATCTTCACCACCTTCAGGATCTCCATCAAATAATTCCCTGAAATACTTGAAGTTGCCTTCAACTTCAATCTCATCCCTGCCCTGGATAAGGTTGACCCCAACAGGGTATTCAAGGGAACCTGACTTCTTGCCGATGGTGAAGCTGTTGAAATCAGCGCACTGACTACCACATGTCAAGCGCATCAGACCATTACGACAATTGATCAAGGCATTGGAAGTCTCTAGAAATGATCGCCCCAGAATAACAAGAATTTGTCCAAGTGGGTTTAGCACAGGTTCAATATCCAAAACAAAGAAATCAACTGCATAAATGAACTCTCCCACTTTGATCAGAACGTCTTCCACCACGCCCCTCGATTTCTTCATAGACCTATCCCCCAATTGAAGAGTGGTTTTTGTTTGTTTGAGGTCTCCAAGACCGAGGTGGACGTAGACCGAATATGACAGAAGATTAACAGATGCACCAAGGTCCAATAAAGCTCGATGTATGGACACCTCACCAATCACACAAGAGATAGTTGGACAACCAGTATCTTTGTATTTTAGTTACATGGGTTGGGCCAACAAAGAACTCACGTTAGCCGCAAGAAAAACTTTCTTTGGAACATGAGTTTTTCTCTTCTTGGTGCATAAGTCCTTGAGAACCTTGGCATAAGGTGACATTTCCTGAATCACCGCCAACAAATGGATGTTCACATTAACTTGCCGAAAGATCTCAAGCATCTTGTCATGCTAATCCGAAGTTTTCTTTTTAAGGCGCTCAGGGAATGGCGCCTTCGGGGCATAAGGGTTTTCCGAAGGAACCTCAGAATTATGGTCCAAAGAAACATGAGCGGGGACCTCAAAATCTGACTCCTTCAACACAAGATGAGACAAGGGAACCTCAGGGTTTGGCCCCATTGTCGAAATAAATGTAGAAGGAAAGGCAGGATCAAGCTCATTCCTGGAAGTATTTGTTGATGGAACCTCGGATCTGACTCCCTCATGGATGCAAGTATCACCGTAGGTTTGGTGACACCAAGAGATGGTGATTGCAAGGAAGACACCCCAATGTGGTTGTCCACCTCCTTACCAGACCTCAAAGTATGAATATTCGGGTAGGCGGGTTAGGTTGGCGGGTCGGGACGGGTTTACCCGCCCCATTACAGCCCTAATGGGAGATAAGGTGGAGACGTGATGGAGGTATGGTGAAATGTTGGTGGAAGTGATGGAAGAGGTAGGGTGGGAGTGATGGTGTGGAGGAAGTGTTGGGTGATTTGATGGGTGAGTGTGTGTTTTTCTTTATAAGCAATACAACCCTTTTCATCACCTTTTTTTCTCCTCTCTCTCACGTCTCTCTTTCTCTCCCTCCCCCGCGTTCAAGCTTAGGCGATGGTGGTTTGTGCGAGCAAGGTGCACGCGAGACAAAGACGTGGCTTGAAGAAGGCGCGATAGAAGAAGCTTCGACGAGCATCAAATTTCGCAAGGAAGGTACGCCAAGTTAAATAACTGCATTTCACTCACACTGGTGGGTGTGGGGTATGGCTCGTCGTCGGAGGTTGGAGACCTCGCCGACGATAAAGGGCAGTAAGTTAGTCCTAATTTGGTTAGGTAGTTGCCGACCAACGATCGACTGGAGCCTTTGGGCGGTCGACCGAATGTAGTGTTATTCCCAATCTTAACCAACACCAGTCGAATGATGTCATGCGGCGGCCGACCGGTCGTGCTTATGCTGGTGGGTCGGAAGAGTGCCTGTTGTTTTTTCAGTCGGACGAGCCTTCTTTGTGTTCGACCGTTGCTTTGTGGATTGGTTTGGACAGAGTGTGGACCATCTAAATGGTCGACCACTATTGACTCTGGTCTGACAGGTAGTTTAAGTATTTTGAATGTTAGGTAGATTGATTAGATGTTGGTTCGAACGATTATGACTTGAGGATTGTAGAAAAGACCCTGATTTTTCTGGTCGAACGCCCTCCTGAGCCGTTCGACCATTGCCTTGATTTTAACATAGACTTAGTCCGGATTTTGACCATGCAATGGTCGACCAGTTTATGTCTTTTGTACGACCATCAAGGCTTAGGTTGTGAGCCCAGAGTTCGACCATTGTGGGTGTCCAGTCAACCGATTCCTTGGAGAGCGGTCAATCGCTATACCTTTTTTTGTCGACCTTTTGGGCCCAGAACTAAATCCTTGTCCTAGTGAAGTGTCAACTCTATCCACGAAAACCCGTGTCCTCACCTAGAGCGTGAGCCGGGAGGTGACGGTGGGTGCGTTGATCGTGCCTGCCCAGGGACCACCGTGTGGAAGAGTGTGGACACTCACGACATGCCACTGCTGTATTATGGACCGTGGCTTAGTATATGTTTTACTTGACTCGTATTAGAGTAGTGAACCTGAGGGACCATGGATCCCAATACACTATGTTGTACTGCTCGCGGAGCTTGATGACCCCCGCAAAATTCGGTCCGGATATGTCGATTGTCTGGCGCTCTGGGTGGCGGATACCTTCGACTGACCTTGATAGGCGTGATGACCACGAGCCTGTACGACATGTGTGGCGGCGGGAGGACCCCTGTGTGGCGGCAAGGAGGACCATGCAACCTGTGTGGAAGTGGCGATGGATCACTGATGATGTTTTCCGGCAGGGTAGCTTGGCTGGGCACCTGATGAGTGAGATGGACCGACCTGAGCGACGACTTCGTCGATGTGTTGTTGACCACGATGTTTCAGATCTGATTCTGATGATGCAGAAGTACGAACTCCCCTCACCAAACCCCTTGTCTAGTGTACGCGTGTGTGGTGCGTTGCATACTATTCGTAGGACCGTATATGCCTACGGTAGGTCTTCGTTGGAGACTCGTTGATTATGTGGATCGTGTGGCGGCGTTGATGTTTGCGGACCGAGCATCCTTTGTGGTGGCGGTATTGACTATAGGACAGATGTCCTATTTTACCCTTGGAGGGATTGTTGTTCTTATTGCATTTCTATATCTTAGTGTCATACTAGTATGATAGGTGCAAATATGTGAGCTTGGTATACGGGGTTTCCTTATGGAAACTCGGACATTGTTGTTATATTTACTTTTCAGGACCACGATAGGTTCTGGTGGGTTGTGACCGAGGGAGATTACATTTTGGAATTGGATCTTCTTATCTGCTTATTTTAGGTTTTTGTGATTACTTGTGTTATGTATTTTGTATTCCGATGTAATCACTCTTTTGGGTTTTTTATGAGTAATGTCCCCACTCTTGATGGTCTTAAATCTTTGTGATTCTTGCATTTTAAATTTTTAAATTTTCTACTGTTCGGGGATGTTACAATTGGTATCAGAAAGGTCGGTTCTTGAGAAATCACCCTTAGGAGTATAATGGTTAGATTTTTGCATTGTTTTATTTGATCATGCATGCATTGCTGATTAGTTTATGATTGGTGTTCCAGATGCCTCCTAGACGTGTGAGGAGCACGTCGCATGAGTGCAATGCTAGTGACACCACTAAGGGCGCTACATGGGAGAGGTTGGGTGAATTTTTAGATCGTCAAGTAGCCCGGATTGAGCACACTGGGACGAGCATTGAGCACGATCATTTTATGCACCAGCATCCGCCTAGTATCGATGGCAGGAGTGACTGGGTCTTCAAGATTCAGAGAATGTTTTAGTCTATAGGCTATCTGCCAGAGAGGATGGTGGATCTGACCACCTACTTGCTGGACGGTGAGGTAGCAAATTGGTAGAGGACCACATCTGCGGTGAGATTTGTCGACCGAGAGGACGTGAGCTCGGAGGAATTCCTTGATGAGTTCAACCGACAGTTTTTTCCCCAGCATGTCAAACATAGGAAGAAGGAGGAGTTCCTAACCCTTGAGTAGAAGGAGATATCCTTGGCCAATTACCTCAGTAAGTTCAACGCTCTGGAGCATTATTGCTGTTAGACTTATGTGACACCAGAGCAACGAGCAAGAAAATTTGTCAAGGGACTAAGGAAACAACTCCGGTCGCGTGTGATCAACAACATGCTGCAGACCTTGGCGGACACAGTGATGTTCGCAACCATCATAGACAAGGATTACAAGGACAACTATTAGGAACCGCAGAGGCAGCAGAGGGATCTTGTGGGTTGTGAAGAGACCGTTACGGAGGGAATTCAGGTAAGAGGCCCCCAGATTGAAGAAGGTAGTACCAGCCAACCCGAGGCTTGCAAAGCTTGTGGCGGAGTTCACCTCGGGCAACAATGCTTTTTTCGTCCTAGTGGTTGTCGAGGATGCGGTCAACAAGGACACTATATCCGGGAGTGCCCTCACAAGCAAGGCGAGCCCAACAGAAGATCGAGACCACCTATTACAGGGAGAGATGGAACCAGCCTACATGATGTATGACAAGAGCAGGGAAGGACAGTTGGACGTGTTTTCTCCATCCAAGCTAAACATGGGAAGGACGCCAGCACCAGAGTGGAAGGTACATTTTTTTGATGACCTTGTTACTAGAATTCCTTTTGTTGTATCACTATGTTTTCCATCTTTTTGGATGAAGTTTGGAAGGAGGACCCAGAGTTTTCGGTGAGTTGTTTGTTTCAAATTTCAAGGACAAAATTCCCTTAAGGAGGGTGGATTGTAAAATCCCCAACCAAGTTTAGAACATAATGGGAGATTAGGTGGCTAATGGTGATTAATGGAGAATATTAAGGATTAATGCATTCTTTGACCTTGGAGGAGTGGGGTAAGTGTGGTGGATGTGATGGGAGATAAGGTGGAGACGTGATGGAGGTATGGTGGAGTGTTGGTGGAAGTGATGGAGGAGGTAGGGTGGGAGAGATGGAAAGGTGTGGAGGAAGTGTTGGGTGATTTGATGAGTGGGTGTGTGTTTTCCTTTATAAGCAACAAAACCCTCTTCATCACTCTTTTTCCTCCCCCTCTCTCTCACGTCTCTCTTTCTCTCCCTCATCCGACGTGTGTGGACGGCGAGCTCAGGCGATGGTGGTGGTGCGAACAAGGCGTGCGAGGACGTGGCTTGAAGAAGGCGTGATAGGAGGAGCTTCGACGAGAACCAGATTTCTCAAGGAAGGTATGCCAAGTTCAATAGCTACATATTACTCACACTAGTGGGTGTGGGGTTTGGCTGGTCATCGGAGGTCAGAGACCTCGCCATCGAAAAAGGGTAGCAAGTTAGACCTAGCTTGGTTAGGTAGTTGTCGGCCAACGGTTGATTGACATCATATCATGCATATATTCGTGTCTTATATTCTCTATTTTGAGCCTGAGCAATGCTACGTAACGAGTTTTATGTTTAAGTTTCGGGAATAAACAAGTTTTAGAAGAAGAGACACAAAAGTACCTGCACACAAGAAAAAAGACTGAATTGTGAGACTTTTGGACTGATATGCAAAAGGGAAGGACTCGGATGTAAACCAAAAGGACCAATAAACAAATCAACAAACCCCACACCATGATGAGGCGTATTTTGGAAATTATATCCGAGCCTAAACCCCACCAATCGATTAGGGTGCACTACACATGAAGGAATCAAGCCATCAAAATGCCATCCAAAACCAGGTCGGATCAGAGCAATCCAGACCGCCAATTGGCGAGCCCAAACTGCTGGTTGGCGGTTGGATCTACTCTGGATCCGATGTGGTTTAGCCTGGTTGTGTCTTAGAGTGTTTTATGTCTATTTTTAGTAGTTTATTAGTCCCACATCAGGGTGTTGTCCCTGATTACCTTTTTTATGACTACAAATAAAACTCTTCCTCCTTCTTTGTAAAACACTCCTTTCTTGGTGGTCATTCTCTCTACTTGGTGTAAAGCCTTTGAGCAAAACTTTAATGGAGATATGCTACTTGTAATGTGAGTGAGCAATAAAAGAATGTTTTGTTAGTATTATATTGTCTTTTTTAATTCCTGCATGCTTGGCTTAGTTTCGTTTCATCTTAGTAGAATTAATTATCATGTTTCTTTTTCCTAGCTTAATTAGCTAAACTTCGTTTTGTCTCTTTTTCTTAATATGTAGTTAGTAGTTTCATCCCCCTTTGGGGGTGGAGTTGAAGTTTATACATGTCATAAAGAATAGAATGAATGTTATATTTTGCTTTATGTGATGAATGTGGGTATGCTTGTTTGAACAAAAAAGAATACTTAACTTGATGGTTTCTGCCATAATCATTACGTACATCTCATGCTTGTTTAAGTTCTTAATAACTAATTTGTTTATGCTCATGTTAATCAACTAGGTTAGTGATTTGGATGTGATTGACATCATTTCATGCTTATATTTGTATCTTATATCCATTATCTTTCACCTAAACAATGTTACGTGACGAGTTTTATGTTTGAATTTCAGAAATAAATAGGTTTGAAGAGAAGAGAAATAAAAGGACCTAAAACATGAAAAAGGGCTGAGTTGAGAGACTCAAGGACTAAGATGCAAGATCGAAGGACCAGAATGTAAGATCGAAGGACCAATGAGCAAACAAGAATACTTCACACCATCATGGGGAGTATTTTGGCAATTCTATTCGGGTCGGAGCTCCAACAAGCGAAGTAGATGCATCAAAGACAAACCAAGCCATTCAGAAAAGCCCAGAAGAAAATCCAGAAAGATCCAAACACTGCAGACTGCTAATTGGCGGTCACTTTTGGTCTGGATCCGCTAAGATTTATGTGGAGCGTGTATTAGTGTGTATTTAGTCTATTTCTGGTATTTGTTTAGTCTCATACCGGGGGATTGTCCCGGATTACCTTTTTCTATGGCTATAAATAGAACTCTTCACCTTCTATTACAACCACTCATTGCTTGGTGGCATTCTCTCTAGTTGGAGTAAGCCTTGGAGCAAAATCTCAAGGTGAAGAAGAATGCTGCTAGTGATCATTTAATAAAATAATTTTTTCATTGTTTTGTTGTTATGTTGTTTCTTTATGCATGATTAACTTAGTTTTATTTTTTTTATTGTAGGCTAAAGTAGTTAGAATGTTTCCTTTCTTCTTTAGTTTAATTTTTAGAATAATGTATAGTGAGTAGATCCATCCCCCTTTGGCGGTGGAGATGATGTTCATACATACATTAAAGAATGGATATGAATGCTTTATATTTTGATTGTGTTGATAAATGTGAATGTATGCTTACTTGTTAGAGTAGAATACTACACTTGATGGGTTTTGCCACATATTTTAGACACCTCCCATGCTTGTTTAGGTTCTGAAATAACCAACTTGTGTATATGAATGTTAATCAACTAGGTTAGTGAATGGATTGATAGGTTTGCCATAACCTTTTAGACACTTCCTATGCATGAAAACACTACAAACATTTGTGCCTATAGAATGCATTCTTCACCATCTTTTTACATGTGTGCACACACTCCACCCCTAGGGGCCTTTCTCTTTCTGATTTCCAATCTTTGTATTATTCGAAGTAATCATTAGTCGCTTTGCTTTGCATTCTCTTCTTAGTAGTTTAGTGTAGCGTAGATTAGCATAAACAAAACTCTTCCCCCTTTTGTTGCCACTTGATTTCTGAAAAACCAGAGTCACCTCCCTTAGGATTGACCCATACTTGCCACCGCTTCAACACGGCCGTGCACTTACGGTATTTAAAACGATTAAACAGGATGATAAGTCTTGCCCCAACCATTAGGTATTTCCTATGCATAAAAACACAACCTAAACTTGTACCCTATTGAATGCATTCCTCACCAATATTTCATATGTACACACACTCGCCCCTTAAGGGTTTCTCTTCTTGAATCTCAACCTCTTTGTTAAGTCTTTAGTTTAGTTTTAGTCAATCTTTAGTTGCTCTATTTTGCATTCGTTAACTAGTTTAATATAGTTTAGTTTAGTTTAGTGTAATCGACTTCTTCTCCCATCATTTTCCACTTGACTTTGAAATAACTAAAGTCGACACACCTCCCTGTGGATCGACCCGTACTTTCCCCTTCTTCACCAACGGTCGTGCACTTGCAGTTAATCTTTATTTTAAAAAAGTTTTTGGCACCATTGCCGGGGAGGTGCTCTATCCAGTCTGTTTTGGACGATTCAAGTGGATTTAATCTTTGTTTTTTAGTTTTGGCTTGTTGCTGGGCTTATAAGGATCAATGGGAGGTGGCAGGAAAAATTGGAGGGAGTAAAACGCCAATCTGATCGCCACTTAGAGGCCTGAGACCGCCAATTGGCGGTCTGGTGAGCAGCTCTTGCTTCCTATTTTCTCCTGACTGTTTCAAACTGCATTATAAGAAGCCCAATTCTGTATGTCTTAACCTGTAGATTTCTTCTAGATTAATCGATAAACCAATCAATTCCCTTTTTAATCAACTTGGATCTTAAAACTCAAAGAAAAAGATTAGATTGATTGTCATCTAGGTCATGCATCATTTATAGACCTTGCATGCACTCGTATTTTCTTTTCTTTACATTCTTGTTGTTGATTGCTGACGTGAGGTACGCGCACCCATTCCCTCATTTATTCATGGTTAAAGCATGCCTTAGTTAGTAAGGTGCATCAGGACAAGAGTGAGGTGAGAGTTTGTTTGGAGAGTTGATTGCTAGATTAAGACTCAAAACACTACTAAGGAGAGACTGTCTCATAAAAGATAAGGTGGGGGATTTCATCACCCTTTCCTTTGCCCCAGAAATCACTTCTAATCAAAAGCCTAAATCTAAAATCAAGTAGACATTGACCCCTAGGACTCAGACGCATTAGAAGAGTGATCCGGTCACGACCGTCATAACCTGATTGACGTTGCCCACTTTGTCGATAGTAGGAGAGACAATATCTTTGGATCTTGGCTCACTTGTTGGGCTTTGTGGTCTTCGTTGTAGAGAGGTGAGGCGTGTTGAGGCCGTGTGACCTTGCAGTTAAGCGTCGTCTAGCTGTAATGACCTATACTGACCTTAGGTTGCTTGAGCTGTGTTTGCTAGATTAGGCTTCTACCCTCTCCCATTACCCATGCTATATCTAGGGATTCCTCCCTTCTCATTTGAGACTTCTCCTCCTCCATATTCTTTGAGTAGTCTCCTCCTCTGATTAGACCTTCTGTTGTGTGTGGTTTTAGAGTCAAGCATTTTATGCGAGAGTGCTTGACTTGAGAGAGTGCATTTCTTCTAAGATGGATGGGCTAGGTGTTCGCCCGTCTCCGCCTCGAGCTCCTTTGGAACCTCAATATGTGAGCATGCTTCCTACTGATTGACATCATATCATGCATATATTTGTGTCTTATATCCATTATCTTTCACCTAAACAATGTTACGTAACGAGTTTTATGTTTAAGTTTCAGGAATAATTAGGTTTGAGAAGGAGAGACTATAAAAGGAGTTAAAAGCAAGAAAAAGGACCAAGTTGCAAGACTTATGGACTGAAATGCAAGAGAAATGGACCCGAATGTAAAACCAAAGGACCAATGAGCAAATGAAGAAACTCCACACCATCATGAGGAGTATTTTGGCAATTGGATTAGGGTCGCAAGCCACACAACCGATTAGGATGCATCATACATGAAGAAATCAAGCCAGACAACAACACTTCGAACCAAAGCCCGAGCTGAAGCATATGTTGGAGGCCCAAGACCACTGATTGGTGGTTTGGATTAGTCTGGATCTTCTGAGTTTAGTTGGGTCATGTATTATGGTGTTTTATGTCTGGTTTTAGTAGTGTATTAATCCCATATCGGGGGATTGTTCCCGATTGCCTTTTTCTTTGACTATAAATAGAACTCCTCCTCCTTTGTATTCACCCATTGTTTGGTGGCATTCTCTCTACTTGGAGTAAGCCTTGGAGCAAAAACTCAAGGTGGAGAAGAATGCTACTACTAATGTGAGTCATTTAATAAAATAATTTTTCATTGTTTTGTTCTCATGTTGTCTCTTTTTTATGCATGCTTAGCTTTGTCTTGTTTCTTTGATCCTAGGCTAAATTAGTTAGAATGTCTCCTTTCTTCTTTAGTTTAATTGCTAGACTAATGTTTAGTGATTAGAACCATCCCCTTTGGGGGTTGGAGATGATGTTCATATATATTGTCAAGTTTGGATGTTTGAATTTTTAATTGTGTAGGCCTGCATATTTTGTATGTTCATTGAGGGTATTTTAATCATGTACATGTTGGGAAATTTTGATGGGTTTTGCCATAAGATTTAAACACTTCTCATGCTTAGTTTTCTCATGTTTATTGACTGAAATTTCCTGTTGAATATGCTACATGTTAGTTATGTGTTTGCTTACTTGATTGATTGAAGAAACTTTGTTTTGATGGGTTTTGCCATAACATTTAGACACCTCCCATGCTTACTTTGTTCTTCACACGAGTTTATGGTTTTTGAGGAGTCTTGCCATATCTTTAGACACTTCTTATGTTGAGCCTAATCTTATGATAATGAAGTAGTAATTGCCGATACATTGTGTGAATGGATTGATAGGTTTTGCCACATCTTTAGACACTTCCTATGCATGACACACACACATACATGCTTACATGCATCATTCATCACTTATTTCATTTCATATGTGCACACACTCCACCCCTTAAGGGTTTCTCTTTCTGATTTCCAATCTTTCGTGCTTTCTTTCGCATTTCGTACTTATTAGTTTAGTGTAGTTTAATTTTAGCATAATCTACAACTCTTCTCCCCTTTTTCGCCATCTGATTTCGGTCATACCAGAGGCTGGTCACCTCCCTGCGGATGACCCGTACTTCCCCGTCTTCACCGACGACTGTGCACTTGCGGTATTTAAAACGTTTAAACATTTACCTTCACTGCCAATAAAGAGGATCCATATATTTTTATACGTGAATTTGAGGAGGTATGCTCCATGTTCAAGCTTCAACAGCTTGACAAACATTTTGTCCGGTTCAGGATGATATCTTTCACGTTGAAGGATAACACGAAGAAATGTATGTACAATCTCCCAACGAGCTCTATTCGGTCTTGGGTGAATTGGTGACTGTCTTTTTGAAGAGATTTTCCCCAAAGGAAAACTCAACAAACATGGCATCAGATACATCAAATGTATCAGGCTAAGACCTGATCTTTTCGTGCTTTCTTTGAGAGGTTCAAAGACCTTATCCAACAATGCCCTCATCATGCACTTGAGCTATGACAGTTGTGCCAGATTGTTTATGAGGGCGTCAATTATAACACCCGCACATTGTTGGAATCGATGTGTCAGGGTGATTTCCAAATGAATCTCAACGATGAGGTGTGAGACACTTTTGAATTAATGGCTTAACGTACCTTTGAGTGGGACACCATGAGAGAACCACCAGCTACCAGGTCTTCTGGTCGAGTGGGATCATATCAAGTTGAGTCAACTATCACATTTGAGGCGAAAATGGTTGCTCTCATGCGTATGATTGAGAGTTTACAAATGTACCGAGCTCCTATAGCTCAGGTCGCTACTCCCACGTGTAGTAGGTGTGGACTTACAGGACATAATGACTTGGAATGTACTTACGCTCCAAGGGATAGTGAGCATGCAAATGTGATGTATCACCAGAGGCCCCGTAACAACCCGTACAGTCACTCCTACAACTCAGGATGGCGAAACAGCTCTAACTTCTCTTGGGGGCCTAGTGGGGGCCACAATCAGAGCTCGCACGCTCAACCTCCACCTTATCACCCTCCACACCCATCGGCAACCTACCAACCCCCACATCAAAAGTCTCAGCACCATAATTATCATCCTCCTCAGGCCTCACCATCGGGTTATTCTAACCAAACTCCACTAACCTAGTCAGTTGACCCAAATGACCCCTCTACTGATCAAACCCTTCAAGAATTCATGTAGAGCATGCAAAGTTTGTTCAAACCTTTGGAAGTGCAAGTTAGCCAGTTGACTCATCAGTTCTATAAACATGAGAAGGGTCAGTTGCCAAGTCAACATGTGGTAAATTCCAGGGGTCAACCTGCTCAAGCTTAGCAGAATGTGCACAATGTTGAAGATGACTCTTCCCAACATGCAAATGTTGTCCATACCTTAAGATCAGGAAGGGTTGTTGACAACAATATGGAAATGCTTGAATCCAACCCTATTGGTGAACCTTCCGATGAGGGTCTTGAGTCTTTCAAAGAACTCATTCCTGAGACTCCTCCTTGTGATAGTTATGTTCCCAAGACATCATTCCCTCATAGGTTGGCTAAAATCACGATGATCATTGGGACAAAATCATTGAGGTACTTAGGCAAGTCAAGGTGAACATTCAGTTGTAGGATGTTGTTCAGCAAATACCACTGTATGCCAAGTTCCTTAAGGACCTTTGTACCGTTAAGAGGAGAACAAATGTTCCCAAAAAGGCATTTTTGGCCGCCAATGTGAGTTCGATATTGACACAACCCATGCAAGTCAAATACATGGACCCAAGTTGTCCAACTGTTTCTTGCATAATTGGTAACGTGACGAATCCTCAAGCTCTATTGGATTTGAAAGCATCTGTGAACCTCCTGCCCTACTCTGTCTATGTCAACATTGAAATAGGCTTTCTTAAGCCAATGAGGACCACCCTCCAGTTGGCTGACATATATGTCAAGATTACACGAGGAAGTGTGGAGGATGTCCTTATTAAAGTGAGCAAGTTCATTTTCCCAGTTGAACCCAGAAGGACAAATTCAACTTATGTCCAACCCAGAAGGACAAATTCAAGTGATCTTTGGGAGGCCATTTCTGGAGACATCTAATGCTTTATCAATTGTCGCAATGGCTTGATGATGTTATCTTTTGGAAACCTCACGACGGATTTCAACATCTTTAATCTTGGTAAGCAACATGGGCTCTTCGACGATGTTGTCGGAGCCAATTTCATTCAGGACACAGATGAGCTTGAGTCATTGGGCATGTTCGAATCACATCGACATATTATTGAGGTGCCCAATGACCAGGTTGTGATTGAAGATGATCACAAGGAATCTACCTGTGAACTTCTAGATGAGGAGGCACATCTGGGTGATTACTCCTCTTACCCTGTGGCCCTTGAGGCACTTGAATTTAACTTTGAATCCAACAAGGACCCACTGCTGGTTGAGCTTAAATCACTCCCTGATAACCTTAAATACATCAGTTTAGGGGTTAATGAGACATTGCCACCCATTATTGCTTCTGATCTTGCAAAAGATCAAAGGCTACCCTTAAAAAAGTACTCTTTGAAAACAAAGAGGCCATCGGGTGGTCCTTGAAGGACATCACGGGAATAAGTCCTGGTATTGTCCAGCATCGAATCCACATGGAAGAGAATTGTAGGCCCCACCAGGACCTATAACGAAGATTGAATCTTGTGCTAAAAGAAGTTGTCTGAAAGGAGGTTCTTAAGATCTTGGATCATGGTATAATATATCATATTTCTGATAGTTCGTGGGTGAGTCCTGTCCATGTGGTTCCCAAGAAGTTAGGCGAGACAGTTGTTGAGAATGAGCATAATGAGCTTATACCAACACTCCTGCAAATTGGCTAGCGAGTTTGCGTTGATTATTGCAAGCTCAAGGCGGCAACTTGAAAAGATCATTTCCCGTTGCCATTCATTGATTAGATGTTGGAAAGGTTGGCCGAACATGAGTACTATTGTTTTCTTGATGGATATTCTGGTTACAACCAAATTCCAATCGCCCCCGAGGATCAAGAGAAAACCACATTTACATGACCCTTTGGCACGTTTGCCTACCATCGCATGCCCTTTGCGTTATGTAATGAGCTGACAACATTTCAAAGGTGTATGATCAACATCTTCTCCGATATGGTAGAGCGTTTACTTGAGATTTTATTGGATGACTTTTCCATATTTGACGTTTCCTTCGATGAGTGCCTTCATCACTCGAGCCTTGTCCTCAAACGATGTCGTGAGAAGAACCTCACTCTTAATTGGGAGAAATGTCACTTCATGGTGAAGCAAGATATTGTGCTTGGACATGTGGTCTCAAGTAGGGGAATTGAGGTCGACCCCGCCAAAGTGAGACTTATTACTAATCTCCCGTTGCCACGTAATGTGAAGGATATCCACGTCTTTTTGGGGGCATGCTGGATTCTATCGGTGGTTCATTTAGAATTTTAACACAATTGCTCGACCTCTCACCGCCTTGTTGGCTAAGGATTCCATCTTTGAGTTCACACCAGATTGCCACCGTGCCTTTTTGACCTTGAAGAAAGTGTTGACTTCAGCTCCCATAATTAAGGCACCGGTGTGGACTGAACCCTTCGAGTTGATGTGTGATGCATCTGATTTCGTTGTGGGAGCAGTGCTTGGGCAACGATTGGACAAATTGCCTCATGTTATCTACTATGCTAGTAGAACACTCAATGATGCCCAATCAAACTACACTGTGACCGAAAAAGAATTCTTAGCGATCATATTCGCATTGGACAAATTTCTATCGTACTTGATTGACTCCTACGTGATTATCTATTCTGATCACACAACCATCAAACACCTCATGGTGAAGAAAGATGCAAAATCTCGACTCTTTAGATGGATCTTGTTGTTACAAGAATTTGATCTCGAGATTCATGGCAAAAGGGTGTGAAAATATTGTAGTGGACTACCTGTCTCGTCTTGAGACGACCAACCCAGAAGACCAAATTATGAATGACAAATTACCTAACGAGCAATTATCCACGATCAAAGATAACCCTTGGTTTGCAGACATCGTGAACTACCTCCTGACCGAGCAACCTCCTGTGGGTTGGTCAAAAATCTGACCAAACCAAATTTAGATCTTATGTCAGATTCTTTCACTGGGACGCCTATCTATTCAAATATTGCTCTGACCAAATTTTCTGGAGGTGCGTCCCAAATAACGACTTCCAAAGTATGCTCCAATTTTGCCACTCTGAGGCATGTGCTGGACACTTTGAGCAAAGAAAACTGCCTCCAAGGTGCTCAAATCTAGATTTTACTAGCCTTCATTTTTCAAAAATGCTTACGAATTTTATAAGCAATGTGAAAGATGTCAGCGCCTTGGCAAAATAAGTCAACGAGATCTGATGCCTTTGCAAAATATCATCGTCGTCGACATTTTTGATGTGTGGGGCATCAACTTAATGGGTCCTTTCCCAAATTTGTTCTGGAATGTTTACATTTGGTGGTTGTTGACTATGTGTCTAAGTGGGTAGAGGTTATCCCCACAAATCCCAATGACAACAATGTGGTTCCCAAATTTTTGAAGGACATTTTTACGCGATTCGGTACTCCTCGTACCATAATTGGCGATAGGGGTACCAACTTCTGCAATTGCTCCTTTGAAGGGTTTATCAGGAAGTATACAATCACCCACAAGCTTGCAACCTCATATCACCCACAAACTAGTGGACAAGTCGAAGTGTCTCACCGTCAATTAAAGCAAATCCTTGAAAAGACAGTTAATTCCTCGAGGAAGGATTGATCGACTAAACTAAATGATGCGTTGAAGGCTTTCCGTACTGCGTATAAGACCAATTTGGATATGTCCCCATATCGAGTAGTGTATGGCAAGACTTGCCACCTACACGTCAAGCTTGAGCAATCGTGCTTTCTGGGCGATCAAGATCCCGAATATGGATCTTGATCAAGCAGGAGTGCAGTGTAAACTCGACATAATGGAATTGGAAGAGCTATGCTATGATGCGTATGAAAATGCCAAAATTTATAAGTCCCAAGACAAGATGTTTCACGATCGCATGATTATGCAAAAGGTGTTTACGACCGGGCAGAAGATGTTGTACAATTCCTAGCTTCATCTGTTTATGGGTAAGCTCCGCAATCGCTGGTTTGACCATTTTATTATGCAAACTGTATTTTCTCATGGAGCGGTTCAAATTCTGAACCAAGGGAATGTGGACATGTTCAAAGTTCATGAACAATGCCTCAAACCTTACTTCGAGGAGGCACCAGCTGAACTCGAGGAGGTCATGTTCCTTCATGAACCTCCCTTGCACGCAACCATGTGTTTGGTTGTGAATTCTTGTTTGTACATACATATGAAGAAAAAAGAAAAGAAAGAAGACTCCAAGAGTGAGTATTGATTGTTGTGGGCCCCAACTCTTGTGTACTTGGGCCCTACTTGTTTCACGTATTTGTCTCACTTCTTCAGTATCTCATAGGTTTTGAAGGAAATTCATGTTTGTGTCCATCAACATGACCATGAAACGTTCCCTGTGCTTCACGTTGGTGAAATCTTTTATTTTTCATGCATAAATCCATGTAGTATCATGCTTACATTCATTGAGGACAATGCGTGAAGTAAGTGTGGGGGGTGTTTTACGTGTGTACATAGTCGAGTCTTTATCCTTTTGTTTTGTTTTGTTTTGTTTTGTTTTGTTTTGTTTTGTTTTGTTTGTATTGATAGGGTCATGTTAGTGTGCTGCATTTAATATCGATATATGTGCTTACCATGATCCTTGAGTGACTTTTCTTCTTTTGCTTGCCTAGTGCTTTAATTTTTCCATTTTTTTAAAATCTTTGTGTGTTTACGAAAGAAAATGTTTTGTCGGTTTTGTGTGTGTTTCACATGTGCAAAACCGTTGATAGACAAAGTAAGAAAGGAAGCTCCCAAATTTACTTGAACTTGATGCAATAGGATATTTAGTACACCGACTTTAGGTCTTATCTAGTCGTAAGGATGCATCGTAGTTTTAGAGTAATCATAGGGTTTCAGTACTCAAACAAATAAAGAAGTCCACCCTGAACCTAGTGAGTCTAATAATTCGTGTATGTTAGTATGATGAAGTTTGCCGCAGTCAGGGACCTTTAAACTCCTTTTGCGAAACCATATGTATAGAGGTTTTGGTTTATGTGTAAATAATAAGTGGGTAGGGTGTTTCTCTCTTCTCGCATGACTCCTACCACTCGGGAAATTAGGTCTGAGGGGACTTAGTGCCAGGTGCTTTCGAGTCATTCAACTTGGGATGCACCAATCAAACTCCCGTTACACGGGTGGTAGGGATTGCCCTATGTGGAGATGTGGGGAAAGGTGTACGTGATAGTGTAATTCCACATAGGCAACGATGCACGAAACCTAACCCTGGGAAAATTACACACCAACTAGTAAAACATAAAAAATAAAAAAAACAAGAAAAAAATAAAAAAAGAAATGAAATGGTAATGCAAATAAGAACCTTAATGGACTTTACACATTGTATCATTTGAGGATGTTAAGGTTTCTCATGTCTTTCACTTAAGTCCTTAACTAACTTGGACGGATGGTTCATTAGGATAGGTGTGTGGACTAAATACCTATATTGAGTCGGCTCATAGTATTACTATATCCAATGATCGACAAAATTGAGTCCATCAAGTTGTATTGCTAGGTTGAATAATATATCTATGTTCGGATTTTTTGGGTATATGCCTTGTAAACCCTCAGGAGACAACACTCCCCTTCCTTGGCGACAAGGAAGTTTAACAGCTTGTTGCACGTGCAGAGTGCAATCGTGATTCCTACGAAAGTGAGCTAGGATTTCCCTGTTTGTTCTTATGTTTTTCACTTCTTTCATTTTTTTCTTTCTTTCTTTTGCTCAAGACTAGCAAAAACTAGGTGTAAGGGTATGGACCAACCAGAGCCTTTGGATGTTTGACCAAAGGTAGTGTAATTCCCGATCTTAACCAACACCGGTTGAATGATGCATTGTGGCAGTCCACTGGTCGTGCTTATGCTGGTGGGTCGGAGAGCGCTTGTTGTTTTTTGGTCGGATGTGCCTTCTTTATATTTGACCGTTGCTTTGTGGATTGGTCTGGACAGAGCACTGACCATCTAAATGGCCGACTGCTCTTTACTCTGGTCCGACAAGTAGTTTAAGTATTTTGAAAGTTAGGTTGACCGATTAGATGTTGGTTCGACCGCTTATGACTTGAGAATTGTAGGAAAGACCCTGATTTTTCCAGTCGAACGGGGCCTCTGAGGCGTTCCACCGTTGCCTTGATTTCGACTTAGACTTAGTCTGGATTTTGGTCGTGTATTGGTCGACCAGTTTCTAACTTTTGTTTAATCGTTAGGGCTTAGGTTGTGAGCCCAGAGTTCGACCGTTGTGGGTGTCCAGTCAACCGATCCCTTGGAGAGCGGGCGAACGGTATACCTTTTTTGGTCGACCGTTTGGGCCCAGAATTGAATCCCTGTCCTAGTGGAGTGTCAACTCTGTCCACGAAAACTCGTGTCCTCGCCTAAAGCATGAGTCGTGACATGACGGTGGGTGCATTGATCGTGCCTCCCAGGGACCACCATGTGGAAGAGTGTGGACGCTCGGAACGTTCCACCACTCTATTATGGACCATGGCTTAGTATATGTTTTACTTGACTCGTATTAGAGTAGTGGACTTGAGGGAACGCGGATCCCAACGTACTATGTTGTACTGCTCGTGGAGCACGATGACCCCTGTGGACTACGGTCCGGATCTATCTATTGTCTGGCCCTCTTGGTGGAAAATACCTTCGACTTGCCTTGATAGGCGGTGATGTTCACTAGCCCGTGCGGCCTCTGTGGTGGCGAGAGGGCTCTTGTGTGGCCTATGTTGTGGCAAGGAGGACCATGCAGCCTGTGTGGTAGTGGTAGTGGACTACCGACGATATTTACCGGCAAGGTAGCTTAGTTGGGTACCTGCTGAGTGAGATGGACTGACCTGAGAGAGGGCTCCGTCAGTGTGGTGTTGACCACGATGTTTCAGATCTGATTCTTATGACTCGGAAGTGCGGACGCCTCTCACCGAATCCCTTGGCTAGTGCAGTCGCGTATGGGGTGCGTTGCGTATTGTCAGTAAGACCGTATGTGTCTATGGTAGGTCTTCGTTGGAGGCCGATTGATGTGTGTGGACCGTGTGGCCTGTGTGGCGGCGTTGATGTTTGTGGACCGAGCGGCCTTTGTGGCGGCGGTATTGACTGTAGGACAGATGCTCTGTTTTACCCTTGGAAGGAATGTTGTTCTTATTGCATTTCTATATCATGTCATGTTGTACTAGTATGATAGGTGCATATTGGTGAGCTTGGTATACGAAGTTTCCTTATGGAAACTCAGGCATTGTTTTCATATTTACTTTTCAGGACTGCGATAGGTTTTGGTGGGTGGTGACCGAGGGAGATTGCATTTTGGGACCGGATCCTCTTGTGTGCCTATTTTAGGTTGTTGTGATTACATGTTTTATGTATTTTGTATTCCAATGTAATCACTCTTTCGGCAAACTCTTAAGTAATATGGTGCACTAGATATATTTGGGTATTTTTATGAGTAACGTCACCACTCTTGATGGTCTTAATCTTTATGATTCTTGCATTTTAATTTTTGAAATTTTTCGTTGTTCGGGGATGTCACAATTCATATTTAGAATCACACATGCAAAGCCGCATTGCCTATTTGGTCTATCCATTTCTGCGACAACTAAGTTGTTATAGTTTGAGAACAAAAATGCAATTGTTTTAACTTTATCTAATCCACTCTTACCACTACTTACAACATTTGAAGATAAATGTCTTAGAGTACAATGAAATGGATTAGTAATTATTGCCAGAAAACACAACCACTATAACAATATATATGGCCTCTTCGGCAATACACCGATCATTTTTAACGAATAACCCCCAATACGAAATACAATAGTAGGAAAATGAATAAAGTGAAAGCAAAATACAACTCCGAGAACCTAATAAAGCATCTAAGGAAACACGACACTGTTAATGTAATATCCTGAATTTTTTAGTTGAGGTAATAATCAAATATCTTAATGGACTAATTAGGATTGTTGGATGATTGTGTGGTTTTAGGAGAAGATGGAATTTTGAGAAGACTATTGAGAAGAAAAAGATGGAGATTTTGAGGCAAGTACTGATTCGTTATTCTTCAGTTTCATATCATGTCTGTCTCTCTTGATATTCGTAGTTGCATGCATGTTGAGCATTAATATTGATTTTATGGATATGCATATGATTGCATGGTGGTGTTTCGGTCGACATGTCCTGTGGCTGTGTGTATGTTTCTAGCAGAGTAACTTAGGAAAGAGCTGCCTAACGGACAGAGTGGAGCCACCCGAGAGTGGAAAGGGCTGCCTGTCGTTAGTGTGGAGCTACCAGGTGTGCGTCTGACAGATTGATAGATTTCAGAAGCACAGGATGTGGTCGAATCTGAATGGGGGTTTCAAATTGATATGCATGCATTTTATTTGTGATGCATGTCTCTTGATTGTGCTTATTGACTGAATGTCATATTCTGTATTATTTTCCACATGATTATGATTCTGATTGATTGATGGTTGGTACTTGCGGGCTGTCGAGCTCACAAATTGTTGATTATATTTTTCAGATTAATTATGGGCCTATCAGATGGATTTAAATATCAGAGTGCGCAGCGGTCAGGATCGTAGATAGTATCTTAACGCACCGGGTTCGGGCGGGTGATCAGTTGTCTGGGCTCGGGGCGTTACAAATGGTATCAGAGCAATAAGATCCTCGGAATTAGTCGGGATTTGGATTTGAAATAAAAATTTGATTGGATTGGAATTTGAGAAATTGAATTTAGAAGTATTGACTATTGATTTAAAGGTGAATTTTGACTTGGTTGGATTTGCTACCAAATTATTAATAAATAATGAAAGATGAATTTAGAGATATTTGGACTTGAGTTCAAATGTGAATTTGGATTTGGTTGGATTGATTATATAAATTATGAGCGATAAGTGGTGTTAGGTTTTTAGATTTGATAAATAATGAGTTGAAAAATTTGTATTGATTTGTTTGGATTGAGACAGTATTGAGATCAAATTTTGAGGACGAAATTTCTTTTAAAGAGGGTAGAATGTAATATCCTGAATTTTTTAGTTGAGGTAATAATCAAATATCTTAATGGACTAATTAAGATTGTTGGATGATTGTGTGGTTTTAGGAGAAGATGGAATTTTGAGAAGAATATTGAGAAGAAAAAGATGGAGATTTTGAGGCAAGTACTGATTCGTTATTCTTCAGTTTCATATCATGTCTGTCTCTCTTGATATTCGTAGTTGCATGCATGTTGAGCATTAATATTGATTTTATGGATATGCATATGATTGCATGGTGGTGTTTCGGTCGACATGTCCTGTGGCTGTGTGTATGTTTCTAGCAGAGCAACTTAGGAAAGAGCTGCCTAATGGACAGCGTGGAGCCACCCGAGAGAGGAAAGGGCTGCCTGTCGTTAGTGTGGAGCTATCAGGTGTGCGTTTGACAGATTGATAGATTTCAGAAGCACAGGATGTTGTCGAATCTGAATGGGGGTTTCAAATTGATATGCATGCTGTTGAACGTTTTAATTTAAACCGCAAGTGCACGGCCGCGATGAAGCGGTGGCAAGTACGGGTCATCCTCAGGGAGGTGAGCAGCCTCTTGTTTGCACGAAATCAAGTGGCAAAAATAGGGGGAAGAAAGTTGTTTATGCTAACCTACGCTACACTACGCTAAGAAGTATGAAATGTGAAAGAAGCAATCAAACGATGAAATAAGAACTAAGCTAAGAACAAAACAAGAATGCTGGAATTTCAGGAAGGGAAAACCCCTAAGGGGTGGAGTGAGTGCACACATGCAAAGAGATGGGTGTAGAATACATTCTTTAAGCACATGAAGGTGGTGTTTATCATGCATAGGAAGTGTCTAAATGTTATGGCAAAACCTATCAATCTATTCACCAACTTAGTTGATTAACATTTACATATGCAAGTTATTTATTTCAGAACCTAAACAAGCATGAGAGGTGTCTAATCATTTTGGCAAAACTCATCAAGTTGTAAATTCTATCCTAAACAAGCAAGCATACATTCATGTTTAATCAACACATTGAAATTAAAGTATTCATCCCATTCTCTAATGCATGTATGTACATCTACTCCACCCCCCAAAGGGGATGAAACTACTCACTAAACATTACACTAATTATTAAACTATGGAAAGAAAGCATATTAAAACTAAGCTAGAATTAAAAGACGATTAAACTAAAACATGCACAACAATAAAAGAAGCATAAAACAAACAATGAAAGAAACATAAAACTTTATTGATAAAATGACTCACATTAAAAGTAGCATCCTCCTACTTTAGTGTGTGCTTCAAGGCCTCACTTCTAGTAGGAAGAATAACCACTTAAAATATGGAGTGATTACAAAAGGAGATGAAGAGTTCTATTTATAGGCATGGAAAAAGCTAATCCGGAACAATCCCCCGATGTGGGACTAAACAGATACCACACATAGCCTAAACATCCTCTAATACATGTTCTGGAGAAATTTGAGCGCATTTGGGCCAAAAGTGACCGCCAATTAGCGGTCTTGGACCGCTAATTAGCGGTCTACAGTGTCCGGATCGCTCTGGAATTTCTTGTGGGATTTTCTGGAAGGCGTTTTTGGTATTTGATGCATCTAGTTTGCATGTTGGAGCTCCGACCGGAATAGAATTGCCAAAATACTCCCCATGATGGTGACGAGTATTCTGTTTTGCTCTTTGGTCCTTTGGTCTTGCATTCAGGTCCTTCTTCCTTGCATCTTGGTCCCCAGATCTCACAATTCAGTCATTTTTCCCAGCTTTTGGGTCCTTTTATGCTTCATCTCTTCAAACCTATTTATTCCTGAAAACTAAACATAAAACTCGTAACATAGCATTGTTTAGGTGAAAGATAATGGATATAAGATACGAATATAAGTATGAAATGATGTCAATCACATGCATTTTATTTGTGATGCATGTCTCTTGATTGTGCTTATTGACTGAATGTCATATTCTGTATTATTTTCCACATGATTATGATTCTGATTGATTGATGGTTGGTACTTGCGGGCTGTCGAGCTCACAAATTGTTGATTATATTTTTCAGATTAATTATGGGCCTATCAGATGGATTTAAATATAAGAGTGTGCAGCGGTCAGGATCGTGGATCGTATCTTAACGCACCGGGTTCGGGCGGGTGATCAGTTGTCCGGGCTCGGGGCGTTACAGTTAAGGTAATTAATAACCTATAAAAACACATTGGACGTGGAATACTGAAAATGAGCCCATGGAGAAGAGGAACCGGATATATAAAACATGAATGAGTAGATTTAAAATTTAGCATCGACAACCTATCATTTGGACTGTCAAAATGTTATAGCCGGAAACGGCTACGGCCATCATTTGAGATGGTTGTCAATGATGAGGAAACTTAAGTGTTTGCATGGAGGGTGTAGATTTGATTTAAGAGCATTTGAATGACCCAGATCTCTCAGAAGGACCAAAAAATAACTGAATTTACGCTGAACTAATTATATAATACTGTAGATATCAAAAGAGTAACAAAAAGTCATGTCCAACCCAATTCTCTCTTGTGGTTTTTGCTACAGTACACATCTCAAGTGTCAAAATTGGCGATATGCACCCGGGTTTTCAGTATTGCCGCATATACACCTAGAAGTCGATCATATTTGCGCATATGCACTTCTGCCGTTAGTGGACCCCACTCTGTCACCATTACCGTTTAACGGTGTTAGACAATTTCCAAATCAAACCTCGTCAAATCCAAATGTCCTTAATTGTAAAAACAAAAAACCCCATAAAAATCAAATTGTCTAACACTCTTCACTCTTCACTCTTTAACTTTAACTCTCTCTTGAATCTCTCTCTCATTTCTCCCTCTCCACTCTTTCACTCTCACTCTCTCTCATCCCTCCTTCTCTATGTCTCTTTCTTTCTCTCTTGAATCTTTCTTTCTCTCTCTGGACAATCTGGACAGAAGTCTGGAAGAAGTCTGGAACAAGTCTGGAGAAGTCTGGAACAAGTCTGGACGATGTCTGGAAAAAGTCTGGAACCTGGACAAGTTTGGAACAAGTCTAGAACAAGTCTCTGGACTTGTTCCAGACTTGTCCAGACTTGTTCCAGACTTGTCCAAGTTCCAGACTTCTTCCAGACTTCTCCAGACTTGTTCCAAACTTCTGTCCAGATTGTCCAGAGAGAGAAAGAAATATTCAAGAGAGAGAAAGAGAGATTCAAGAGAGATAGAGAAGGAGGGATGAGAGAGAGTAAGAGTGAAAGAGTGGAGAAGGAGAAATGAGAGAGAGAGATTCAAGAGAGAGTTAAAGTTAAAGAGTGAAGAGTGTTAGACAATTTGATTTTTCATGGGATTTTTTGTTTTTACAATTAAGAACATTTGGATTTTATGAGGTTTGATTTGCAAATTGTCTAACACCGTTGGACGGTAACGGTGACAGAGTGGAGTCCACTAACGACAGAGGTGCATATGCGCAAATATGATCGACTAGTAGGTGTATATGCGGCAATACCAAAAACTCGGGTCCATATCACCAATTTTGACACTTGAGAAGTGTACTGTAGCGAAAACCCCTTCTCTCTTATTTATGTTGGGCTTCCTCGAGGTTTAAGTGAGATTTCAAATTTCATTGCACCACACCTTTCAAAGCATAACCCACCTTCCACCTTCCCCACAACCCTCCTCTGGCAACAATCCAACCACCTCATCTCCATCGTTGGCCACCTTGACGTCCTCTTCATGTCCCACCTACGTCCCTCCACTCCATTGGCCTCTCCCTTCACGCATTCTTCCTCTCCTTTGAGCCCACCTTCGTCCCCTCCCTTCCTCTCCTTCAACCTTTGTAAACACAATCCTAACCTTGAACTCCACCTCAAGTTTTCGATTCTGACTTAGCCCTTGACCTACAAGATGTTACAGGGCTGGATCCAGTGAGGCCCACCTAGCCTAGGAGGTCGACTACATCCTCCTCAACTATCAATTAGCACCAATACCCCAACTAATCTGAATTTGGCTGAACCAAGGTTTTGAGTTATGAAAGGTATGTTATTTTAAGTTTGTGTTATTCGACAATTGATATATCAAAACGATTATTGACATTAAGGGTGCACACGGGTCGAGTTGGACCCGAAAACCGACCCGAACCAGACTGGTCGTGTTGAGTCCGGTTGGGTAGGGGTTTGAGTTAGGTCAGGTTGAAATATCTGAAAATTGGTGCTTTTGGGTCGAGGTCGGGTGGAAGGGTTGGGTTGACCCGACCTAACCCGAACCCGAAGTGTTTTTCCCATTGGGATCCTCACTCCTCACGCACCATTCCAAACCCTATTTTAATCCCGGTCGTCTTCTCCAATGGCTCCTATCCTTCTCCTCCTCCTCCTCCTCGTCTTCTTCCTCCCCCTCTCTCTCTTCCCCCTCAACTGCATCGACCCCACCCTCCTCTGCACCTCCTTCCTCGCCCTCCACCCACCTACTCACCCACCCATCCTCCTCCTCCAGAGCCTCTTTGACATCCTCCCTTCCGACCTCACCGCTGACGACCTTCCTTTATGTCCGCAAGAACTGCTCTTGTTCCTCCTCCACTTACCTCAACAACTCCACCCTCACCATCGCCTTCCCCGTCACCGCCAATAAGGCTGTCGTGGACACGTACGATGCTTTGGCGCTTTTCCCCAACTTGAGGCAACAAGTCAGAAATTGGTCGGTGGTGAATGTGAGGTTGGTGTGTGGGTGCTCCAGTGGGCTTTGAAATTATCTTGTTGGGTATGTGGTGAATTATTTTGTTACATTCATACCATTCTGCAAATCAACTATCCATTTGAGAAAGGTCCACTCAACCTCGTTTTCGTGGAGAACATGCTTTTTAGTGCTACCCAACTAGAGAGGAGCGTTGTATTGCTGCAAATTGTGCGAGGTTATAAGTCCTTGTATATTTTGGTTCATTTCAATTTCAAGGAAGACACATTAACGCACCATATTTATTTGGAAAATTTTTGAAAATAAATTTTTTTTGAAAACAATTGCCAAAATAAACCTCCATTAAAAGTAATTTTCAAACTAGACCCGCTACCACCACGTGGTGACACGTGGCGGCGGCGGGTTTTGTTTTTTTGTGCATAGAGAACTCGGCGTCACCAGTGCCGAGTTCATCTTTTTAGAACTCGGCACTGGTGATGTCGAGTTCAACTTTGGTATAACTCGGCATGAGTGATGCCGAGTTCAACTTTGGTAGAACTCGACATGTTGGATGCCGAGTTCGCCTTGGTTTTTTCTGGCGCGTCAATCGCCTCATGCACGATATGTCCAGGAGAATAGTGAATCAAATAGAACTCGGCACTCTCAGTGCCGAGTTCTATTTGATTCACTATTCTCCTGGCAACTCAAGTCGAGTGGAATATCAAGTGGGGCAATAAAAAACCCACTTACATAGAACTCGGCTTTTAAGATGCCGAGTTCTATTGGTGTGAACTCGGCAGGAGTGATGCCGTGTTCATAACAAGAGAACCTAGCATCCTCAGTGCCGAGTTCTCTTGTAGAGTTCATTGATTTAAGAACTCGAGTTTTTTTTTCATTTCCTGTTTCACAATCGACGAAAACAATTCAACCACGACACAATCAACGAAAACACAATTCGACCACGACACACAAACAAGTACGATAAAACACAATACAACTACAAGTGGAATATGAAGTTCAACATTTTAACATACATCCAAAAGTACCATATAAAAACAACCAAATAAGTTCACAACTAAATATCTATCCTAAGTGACCTCTCAATCTCTTCTTCCTTTTAGGGAGTGCTTGAGCACGTCCTCTCCCCCTGCCGTGTTCCCCTCCTCGTGCTGCATTCTCAGTATCCTGAGTGAGACCGCCAACGTCTTCTTGAGAGTGTGAATCTTCTTCTTCAACGACGCGATCCTGACTCAAATGTAATGTGGGTTCTTCAGCACCAAAACACATAAGCCAAGCCTTCATTTTTTCCTTTAATTTTCCAACCATCGAAGAGCCTGTCTTGTGATCTTTGATCACCTCGTGAATTTGATGGAGTTCTTCGTGAAACTCATAAACTCCGTGCACCTACAGATAATTAAAAGTTAATGAAACACTAAACATAATTTTAAAACGTGATAATTGTTTAAATAATTATTTAAATCTTACCATCTCTCGCTCTCTACCCGCTCGATGTCTGTATAAGGTATTTGTCAGAGCCAAGCAGTGATGAACTATCCAACGTACGGTGATGCTCCAGTACCATTCCATATACAGTCGTGTGCTCTCTTCAGGAGTGACACCTAGGAGTGGTCGCTCAAACTGTAGATAATCTCTTCTGTGCGACCAATGCTGAATGAATTGGTGATTTTCCACCAACCAATTAACATCCGACCTCCCCTGAGCCGATTTCACTACATGTCTCTCCATCGGCTCTGGAATGTGCTGCTGTGGACCGAACTGTCTCATGACTCGGTCTGGACAATGCATAACCACCTCACCAAAATTTATAAGTCAAGTACGGCTCGTCCAGATCTCTGAACCTTCCGTACGTTGGATAGTTCATCACTTGATCGAATTCCTGCACGTCCAGCTCATTCCGATAAAAATCAAGTGTCGTCGCCTTCACACTACCCTTGAATGTTCTTGGTCGTCTCCAACGGGAACCTAATGGTGCCCTCTCGTCCTCCGGGTATACTAATGGTCTTCTCTTCAAAGGTCTCCCAATGTGTAGATGTTCCCAGCACCACAACTGCAGGAACGTAAGAAAACCACACAAATGTTTCGTCGGAATCAGTGAGGCTTCATCTAACATGTGATATAAGTGGGCCAGAGCCGCACTACCCCAACTGTACTCCGATGCGACTGCCAAATCTCCGAGCAAATACAGGTACTTCAAGTGAACCATCATACCACTCTTATCTACCAAAATACTACATCCCAGCTGGAACAGAATGAAGGCTCTGGTGTGTCGTGTAACTGTCTCCTCGTCAGCATCAAAAGGCAAGTGCTGAAACTGAGCTTGCAACCAACCCAGAGTTACGGAACCCTTACGACCCAAGTCATCGGGGACCTGACCCAATAAATCCATGCAGACCTCTGACCAAACATACTCCTGAGACTCACACACCGACAAACCATCTACCCGCAAGCCGGTAATCATCGAGATGTCACGCAAGGTGCACGTGATCTCACCATGTCGCAGGTGAAATGAATGAGTCTCCGGTCTCCAACGCTCGACCATCGCCCCCAGTAAGGTATGATCCAACTGAACTCGGCCCAACCGAGTGACTGTGTCAAAACCTGCCATATCTAGCAGAAACAACATTCTCTCATTAGTTATCTGCCATTCGTTGAGCTTCGATCCATGCTCAACGCATTTTACACCATCAACATCCTTCTGCATAAATTTAGAGAAATATCAGAATATTGAAATTCACGTGCAAATATTTAACTTGAAAACGTAAAATACTTACAAAATCTTTGAACAAGTCAGACTTGTGGTTGGCCTGCAAAACCAACACCGATCTGTCTACCAGACCCTGTGAAGCGTAGCTACCTCCAACTGAACCAGTACTAGAACCACCAAACTCCATCTGTACATAACACGTTAACAAGTGAGATAGTTGTTCTTCATTACTAACTACTTAAAAAGTTGAGAATACTCTAATGTTTTAGAAATTACCTCAATCGAGTGTAGTAGCAGACGGCTGTAAACGTCGAATAATCTCTCCAATAAAACCAACTACAATAAACAACATTACGAATCATGTCATAATTTTTTTAAAACTTTGACAGAACCTCTCCTATATTTCTTAAATTGGTAAATTTAAACCTGCACGGTAGAACAAACTAACAATACTACAAAATTCAATTCTAACATACATTCAAACTCACATACATTTAAACTCAAATAAATCACTTTTAAGTTTACATTCATTCAAATTAACATACATTCAAACCTAAATAACAACATAAAATCTATTTTTAATCACAATAATAGTACTTAAATTCAACTATTTTTAAGATGACTACCGTAGAACTATAATCAACAAAACTAAATTCAATAATCAAGTATCAAACAAGAAATAAAACGTTTTGCCTAAAAACCCAAAATCGAATTCGAGTTTCCACCAAAACGGGTTCCTAAATCAACAAAAACACTACAATCATACATAAAACAACAATTTATCATCCTAATAGATTAAAAAGGCAAGAAAACGGTGGAAAATGAAAAAAAATCGAAACCCTAACCTTAAAAACTCGGAACTCGGCGGATGGGGAGTGGGGGGGCGTCGGGCTGCTTTTATAGCTCGACGGAACTCGGCGTTGGTAACGCCGAGTTCACTTTTTTTAAGTGAACTCGGCGTTAGTAACGCCGAGTTCTTCCTTTAGAACTCGGCACTCTTAGTGCCGAGTTCTATTTAAGTAACTGTTCTCCTGGCGCCTCAATCATCTCATGCACGATCTGAGCGTCAGGAGAACAGTTTCTTATATAGAACTCGGCACTCTCAGTGCCGAGTTCTATTTGAATCACATCAGTAAAAATTGTCAAGTGTTGGCCAATAAAAAACCAAGTTGAAGTCGTTATCACCCATGCCGAGTTCTACCAAAGTGGAACTCGGCATCCCCCATGCCGAGTTCTACCAAAGTTGAACTCGGCATCACCAGTGCCAAGTTCTATGAAGTGTCACCTCCTAAGTTAATTTCAAGTGTTGGACAATAATTGTGACCATGAAAGCATCACCCATGCCAAGTTCTATGCACAAAAAAACAAAACCCGCTGCCGCCACGTGTCACCACGTGGTGGCAGCGGGTCTAGTTTGAAAATTACTTTTAATGGAGGTTTATTTTGGCAATTGTTTTTTTAGAAAAAATTATTTTGAAAAATTTTCCTATTTATTTTATCTATTTGAGAAAGATCCACTGTGCCATAATTGTGTCTCGCAGCACATTTGGACTAAGGAGGTTGTTTTGTGAATTTCGTAAATAATTTGAAAGGCTAAAAAGAATAAAAATCGAGTCAAAATTAGCATCTGGCCAATGTAAAGATCTGCATGTATTACTACTATTCGTGAGCGTTCGATCATGTTCCCCTAACTTCTCATTCTTTAACAAAAAAACTATAGGAAATAACAAAAATCATAACAATTTTCTTAAACATTTCTACTGAATTTCAAGATAATGAGCATTATCTATTGAGATACCACGATTCAAAATGTTGCATATTTCTAAGACCAATATTGATAACAAGATATGCAATTCAAATTAATGTCAAAATCAGAAATGAAACCACTAATTCCCTAATTGGTACTTGCCCCAACATTTTAAAAAAATCTAATACTCAAGACAATACTATTCTTCTCTCAACTTTTTCATGTTTTCTTCTTTTACTTCCCCTTTTGTTTCATCTTCTTCCACACACTATCACATATCTATCCTCACGCAAAGTCACAAATTCTCCACCTTTTACTTTTCTTTTATATCAAGCATCAAATTTTTAATTGAAGATCAATCACAAAATACATAAAATGACAACTAAGTTTACTTCAATTAGCTTATTTTATGTCTATCTTTTTATTATAGAAGTCAAGAAATTATAGCATCAAACGCATTTAATAAAAACTATATTATATGATATGTGGACACAATACATCATCTAGGATTTGGTCTCTAAAACTTCAAAACAATTGTTTAAAGGGATGGATGTGAAAGCAATATGTTTTTGCTATTTGATAGGCACGGGTTTGAACGAAGTTGTGAAATTCGGATCCAACCCGATCCGACCCAATCCAACCCTAAAATTTCAGGTCGGGTTGAACCCGAATCGATTCGGGTTTGGGTTGGGTTTTTCCCAAACCCGAAATTTTTGGGTTGGGTTGGGTTCTTGCTCAAACCCAACCCAACCCGACTCGTGTGCATCCGTTATTGTTATGATGGGCTATTTTGTTTGTCTTGCCTTTAGTACAAAGGTTATGTAGTGTTTCATGGGTGTTTCCTTGTAAATTTTTTGGGTTTGATAAAGTATATGTCAGATATACAGTGGTATATACGACAGATATACAATGTTTAAACAGTGGAGTACTTCAACCACAACAGTAAAAAAAATTGGTCGATGTGGGACTAAACTTTGTGACCTATAGACGTCGGTCACACTATACATCCGACGTATATACATTTAAATAACAATAATAATAAAATTACATCCTATAGACGTCGGTGATTCGATACATCCGACGTCTATACATTTAAATAACAATAAAAAAATTACGTCCTATAGACGTCGGTCATTTGATACATCCGACATTTATACACGGGTAAATAGTAAAAAAACCAATTACAGCCATCTTAGGTCCAAGTCGCCCCAAGTGCCAATCTTTTGACCATTAAATATACATATCTCACTTGCATTTTGTAGTATGGTACCAAACTCTCATTTAGAAGTAAAGGAGTGCTGGAGTACTTCAACTCCACCAACAAAAAACTCTCTCCAATGTGGGACTATACTTCAAAACATATGACTATACACACACATGTGATATTTACATTGATGTAACTATTTTTAAAATAATCCAAATAATTCACATTATTCTTATACAAAATAAATCCACATAAATTCTTAAACGAAATAAATCCCAAATAATAAATCCACATAAATTCTTACACGAAATAAATCCCAAAAATAAATCAACATAAATTCTTATACGAAATAAATACAAAAAAATAAACAAAAAATATTTTTATTCTTTCGGGAGGTATAGACGTCGGTTATACTAAACCAATGTTTATACAAACCTATAAACGTCGGATGTCCAAATATCCAACCTCTATACCTATAGACGTCGGATGTTTTTATATCCGACGTCTATTCAGTGACGTCTATTGTGCATTCTGCACTAGAGTTCTTTCGTGGTGGTAGTTTTTTTGTTGTTAATGATTTTGTGTAATTTTTTTTCACTTGTCCTTTGTATCAGGATGGTTTGCGGAGATGCCTGACGTTGGATAAATTAGTTTTTGTGATCTGGTTTTTAGTGGATCTTAATTGGTCTCATTTATAGAATCTCTAACTATCGCAGTAATCTCAACAAATTGAAATATCAATAATGTGTTTGGAGGGTTATTTAGTTACAAATGTTTGAACAATTTTTTTGATATATAATTATACATTTAATTTGAATATAAGATTCTAAACAAAAGATTCTAGTAAGTTGTTTTATGTTTGAACATGGTGAGACTTCTGATTTAGTAAAAAAAAGAATAGGAAAAGTTAGGACTCCAGTTGCGACACCACTACGGGGATGCCAGAAACCATTGTCGTATACTAAAAGGTTACAATGAAGCTTAAATGGCAAATGGCAAATGGCAAATAGCAAAAAGGCCTTGCAAAACAACATGAGATTTGGAGAAGAGAAAAAAAACTAAAAAACAGAAAATGAAAGTGAGTGATTGTTGTACACCTGGGTCATCACCAAAACAGTCAAATACGCAAAGTATAACATCCCCGAACAGTGGAAAATTTAAACTTTTTAAACTCAAGGAACCACAAGGATAAAACCATCAAGAGTGGAGACATTACTCAAAGAAATACCCAAATATATCTGGTGCACCATATTACATAACAGTTTGTCAAAAGAGTGATTACATCAAAATACAAAATACATAATACACGTAATCACGACAACCTAAAATAGGCAGACAACAGGATTCAGTCCCAAAGTGCAATCTCCCTCGGTCACCACCCGCCGGAAGCTAACGTGGTCCTGAAAAAAATCATAACAACAATGCCTGAGTTTCCATAAGGAAACCCCGTATGACAAGCTCACCTATATGCCCTATCATACTAGTATAGCATGACATGAAATACAAAGCAGTAAACAACATTCCCACAAGGGCAAAACCGGACATCCGTCCTGCAATCGTTCCCGCTGCCACACAAGCCCCGCGGTCTACAACCGCCACAGCTGCCACACAGGCCCAACGGTCTGCAACATCACCGTCACTACACAAGCCGCACGGTCCACAACCACCGGTACCACACAGGCCACACGGTCCACAGCGTCGCCATCGCCACACAGGCCGCACGGTCCAAACAGTGGGTCTCCGTAGAGACCTACCGTAGGCACATACGGTCTAGTGGACAGTACGCAACACATCCTCACACGCGACTACACAAGCCAAGGGATCGGTGAGGATGCGTTCGCACTTCCGCGCAGGTAGAATCAGATCTGAAAACATCGTGGTCCACCACCACACCAACCGAGTTGTCGCTCAGGTCGGTCCATCACCGACGCCACACAGACCGCACGGTATCTCACTCGATAGGTGCCCCATCGAGCTACCTGCCGGAACACATCATCAGCAGTCCATCGCCGCAACCACACAGACCACGCGCGATCCTCCCTGCCGCCACACAGGCCGCACAGGGGCCCTCCCGCCGCCACACAGGCCGCACGGGCTCGTGCAATCACTGAATATCAAGGTCAGTCTAACATATCCGCCACACAAAGGGCCAGACAATCAACAGATCCGAACCGAAGTCCGCAGGGTCAATGAGTTCCACGCGCTGACACCAACTCCGCCGCTATAAAAGCAGGGCCGCGACCTCCGTAGCCCTCCAGGCCGGTAGTCACTTCACCCAACGACAGTTGCGTGCCCGCTGAAGCAATGGGATCCGCAATCCCTCAGGCTGCTACTCTAACACGAGAAACAATGAACAAACTACGTCGCCCTCTATAATGCAGAGGCGACACGTCCCAAGTATCCACACTCTTCCACACGGCGGTCCCTGGGCAGGCACGTGTAATGTACCCACCGTCTCTGATTGACATCATTTCATGCTTATATTTGTATCTTATATCCATTATCTTTCACCTAAACAATGCTATGTTACGAGTTCTATGTTTAGTTTTCAGGAATAAATAGGTTTGAAGAGATGAAGCATAAAAGGACTCAAAAGCTGGAAAAAGGACTGAACTGTGAGATCTGGGGACCAAGATGCAAGGGAGAAGGACCTGAACGCAAGACAGAAGGACCAAAGAGCAAAACAGAAAACTCCACACCATCATGGGGAGTATTTTGGCAATTCTATTCGGGTCGGAGCTCAAATAAACGAAGTAGATGCATCCAAGACCACAAAATACACTAAGCAAAGCCCAGCACAAATTCCAGATGGAACCGGACTTGTTAGACCGCCAATTGGCGGTCCAAGACCGCTAATTGGCGGTCCATTTTGGCCCAAATCCGCTAAGATGTCTCCTGGACATGTATTAGTGTTTGTTTAGGCTATTTTTGGTATTGGTTTAGTCCCACATCGGGGGATTGTCCCGGATTAGGTTTTTCCATGCCTATAAATAGAACTCTTCACCTCCTATTGTAATGACTCCATATTTTAAGTGGCTATTCTTCCTACTAGAAGTGAGGCCTTGAAGCACACACTAAAGTAGGAGGATGCTACTTGAAATGTGAGTCATTTTATCAATAAAGTTTCTTTGTTTTGTTCTTCTTTTATTGTTTGTGCATGCTTTAGTTTAATTGTCTTTTATTAAATCTAGCTTAGTTAATATGCTTTCATTTCTTAGTTTAATAATTAGTGTAATGTGTAGTGAGTAGTTCCATCCCCTTTGGGGGGTGGAGTAGATGTTCATACAAGCATTAGAGAATGGAATGAATGCTTTATTTCCAATGTGTTGATAAAACATGAATGTATACTTGTTTGTTTAGGATAGAATGTATAACTTGATGAGTTTTGACAAAATGATTAGACACCTCTCCTGCTTGTTTAGGTTCTGAAATAAACAACTTGTATATGTAAATGTTAATCAACTAGGTTGGTGAATATTTTGATAGGTTTTGCCATAACATTTAGACACTTCCTATGCATGATAACACCACCTTTATTTGTGCTTAAAGAATGTGTTCAACACCCACCTCTTTGCTTGTGTGCACTCACTCCACCCCTTAGGGGTTTTGCCATTTCTGTATTCCAGCATTCTTCTTTTGTTCTTAGCTTAGTTGTCATTTCATTGTTTGTTTGTTTCGTTCACATTTCATACTTCTTAGCGTAGTTTAGTATAGAGTAGCATAATCAATCTTTCTCCCCCAATTTTCGCCACTTGATTTCTGATAAACAAGAGGCTGCTCACCTCCCTGAGGACGACCCGTACTTGCCACCGCTTCATCGCGGTCGTGCACTTGCGGTTTAATTAAAACGTTCAACAGTCTCCTCCCGGCTCACGCTCCAAGCGAGGACACGGGTTTCCGTGGACAGAGTTGACACTTTACTAGGACCAAGATTCTGTTCTGGGCTCAAACGGTCGACCAGAAAAGGTTTACCGGTCGACCGCTTTCGCAAAGGAATCTACCGACCGAATGCCTACAACGGTCGAACTCTGTGCTCAAAACTAAATCCCCAACGATCGAACAAAGGTCTAAAACCGATCGACCGAACGTGGTCAAAATCCGGAGTCTGGTCAAAATCACACAAGTCTATTCGGTCGACCGACGCAGGGGTCCCGGTCGACCGAAAACTACCAGGGTCAACCTAATAGTCTAAGTCATCTACCGGTCGAACAAAACACGACAAACGGTCGAACAACATACTATATACTGAAGTTCACTTAAGTTCCGGTCGGACAAAAGGTCTAGGACGGTCGACCGTTTGGATGGTCAACGTCCGGTCCACGCGAAACACTAAGCAACGGTCGAACGATCCAAGGATCCCGTTCGACCGAAAACATCCAGACAAACCTTGACTCACCAGCACATGCACGACCGGTCGACCGCCACACAGGCATCGTTCGACCGGTGTTGGTTAAAGTCAGGAAAAACCCTAAACCGGTCGACCACCCGAAGGAGACCGGTCGACCGTTGGTCGACAGCAACCTTGCGCCAGCCAAGAATTTTACGCCGTTTCTTCGTCGCCGGTGAGGTCTCCAACCTCCCGCGACCGACCACAACTACACCCTAACTTGGGTGAGCAAAAAGGCCTCTAATGCAAGAACTTGGCATACCTTCTTCGCAAGAACGACGACTTCACCAGAGAACTCCAGAGCTCCAACGACCAACTCCGGCCACACATCACGCACCTCCTTGCTCCTTCTTCCCGCCGCATCCTTGCCTCGCGTGCTTTCCTCTGCAACCCTCACCACCGGAGCACAAAGATCTTGTAGGAGAGGAAGAGGTGGGTGGAGAGGAGAAAGGTTGAAGAAGAAGAAGAAGAAGAAATGAGAGGGAGAGAAGATGAGATGGGTGTTTTCTTCCCAACACAACATCCCAACCCATCCCCCCACACCACTAGCCCATGCCTCCACTATTCTTCCCCCAACTCCCATGCAAAGCCATCATTAACCCCACCTAAACACCCATTAAACCTTAAACAAGTTCGGGTCATTACACAAAGCCAACGAAAAGTAGTATTAGTGAAGTTGGGATTAAACGGTGGTAATGTCAAGTGAAAAACAAAATCTTCTAAGAGACCAAGCATCCTTAAGCCGTGTACACCAGGAGCATATTGAAAGCCTTGAGAATATATGTTTTTTTTGGGATTGATAAGTTATTCATGTTGAAGGACAAAAAATGGGCAAAGTGAGCTCTGTTAAGTATTGAAGACAATATGCCTTGGATTGTTGGCCACTTTAGGGATGTAAGTTGCTGTGTGGAAGGATACCAAAGATGGAAGATGCTTTTGTTGTAGTTCCTTACTTCACAGATATTCCTCTAGAGATGCTTAGCCAGTGGAAACATATATCCACTACAAACACATCCAAGCTAATTACAAGTCCTCCAAGCGCAACTCCTAACCACTATTGACACCTAGATACAAATTACAACTATTAATCCAACTAACTCCCTCCTCTAACATGAACCTCGATGACCTCTCCATCGAGAACGTTGACGACCGATATCACACTCAGTGGTCGGAAACTGTAGCATAAGCATTCTTCACACTCATGAAGCAGTCGATCGACATTGCGGAGGGCCACCATTATAGAGGAATATAAGGTGGACATGGTTGTCGATGTCACCAAGGTAGACGATTGTGATGACAAAGACTCGTCAAAGGACTTGCACTGTGTCCTCTTCTTTTTCTTCTTCTCTTCCTTTGCAATCGTCTTCTTTGCTCAGTCTATGGCTTCGTTTGGCATCGGGCTTTTGGGCCCAAATTCTAACTCAAAGCTCAATTGAGACCTAACATGTCTTTTGTCCCATCCGTTGACCAAAGATGTAGGAGGAACGGAGATTTTTGGTTCTTGATCACTTCTAGCCTCGTCTTCAACGACGAAATCCCGACGCGTCCCCCGTTCCATCCCATCACAATACCATCATCAAGAAGTTTTTCGCACATTTTAAATGCACCATGTCTTCCTCCTCTGACCCTATCACTTTCCATTGTTCTTCCACCTTCCGACTACCCAGCACTTGTCCTTTTGCCTCATGTCAACCTCCAATGCTGAATCCACCCTTTACCATCGCCCAACCTGCCTCTCCGGTCTCCGCCCAATGAAGGTCTAGTCCCGCACCTCCAAAAACCTGGGTCGTTCGTTCTACTCCTACGGATCACCATACGTTTAACCTCTCCTTGTCATTTCTTTCTCAATTTGTTGTTAATTATTGCCCTAACATCTATTTCTTGCTTCATGTAGGATTTCATTCGTTATGGGTTCTTCAGGTGCGTGGATGAGCACCCCATGTTGGAAACAACCCCACTACCTGCCCCATGCACGATTAGCATGATGGAGCCCACACTCACTGACAGTAGGGTGGTGGTCTTGGAGCACCATATGTCAGCCCTCGAGAACCGACTTGGGTTCGTGTGCCTATGTTGCTTGGTCTTCGTGGTCGTTATGGTTACTTTCCTCTTAACGACCATGGAGGGTATGTAGATTGTTCGGTTCCCTTTTTGTTTAATGACAGGCCGAACGACATATGTTATTACTGCGGTTGGGGGGGGTAATTATATGTATGGGTTTGTTTGCTGTAACTTGTGGTGGTTTGTTTGCTGTAACTTGTGGTTGTTTGTTGTTGTTGTTGGTGCGTTGTTATATCTATCTCCACCAAAATGAAATCCACATATTCTAAAGGAAATGGAAAGATTAACAATCTCAATTCTCAAATATATAGATAAGCTGATATAAGAAAACAAATTTTCATGTATAGTTATGTTGATCCAGGACTAGAACACTGGATGATTATAAACTCAAACGTACATATCAACCCGATTACAACCAAACAACAAATACAAAATCATATTAAAATTCTGAAATTTTACGATATTATCACAAACCAACTTCTAAGTCCTGCAAATAGAATTTCACTTCCAACTTCTAGCAACTCTAACATAAAATAAACACCACTTATTCAATTGGATGACGAACACTTTCCCTAATCACTTGTTTCTCTTGAACTCCCATGACAACCAATTCTCTCGTGCTCCCACGGTCTTCATAGGCTTGAACAACAACTTGTATTTCTTTTGTAGAAGCATTGACACAACAAAGGCATAAATCTCCGATGTTTCCATGTATTGTGTCTCTTTCAGAAGGGAAATACAATACAAGTAATCTTCATCCTCCTCCTTTTTTCCTGATCCTTTGTCTTCCTCACTTGTTACGTGATCGTTATCTTTGTAGGTGCATCATTCATTTCTGTAAGCATTGGTGGTTGTATCAAGCAAGACCCCCGACAACACATTTCTCGTGGAATATTTCATCCATCAAATCCAAATGCTTTAGGGGGCCTTGCTTGAACTCCTTAGCCTTCATGGATTTTTACACAAATTAAATAAGCATTGAGAAATCAGGAAATGCAATGGAACTCCAAATGTAGAAAGTACAAAGAAAATGATAAATTTCACCTTAATAGTGTCTACCCATCTCTCTGGGTCCATTGTACCTGTCCCTGTGTCATTATTCCATTCAACTCTAGTCACCATACTTAACCGACGAAACGATGAAACAAACCATATTTACCTCTAGTTTTGTCCCAATGGTTGCGGAATTGCTTGTAATCAAATAATAATGAGGTTTCTTTTTCAAAGTTTGCAATGAGGTTTGCAATCCCCTCTTTATTCATTGAATTGTTATGCATGTTCCCCTTCCCCACCTCGTCAAGACACAACCTAACACAACAAGAGAACTGGGATTCACCAAGAGGCAATAATCGTCGGTGTACATACTTATTCGTCGGTGATACCCTATACCGACGGAAACCATCCGTCGTACTTGAAGGCATCTGATTGACATCATATCAAGCATATAATTGTGTCTTATATCCTTTATTCTTAACTTAAGCAATGCTACGTAACGAGTTTTATGTTTAAATTTCAGGAATAAAACAAGTGAGAAGACGAGACACAAAAGGACCTAAAAGCAAAAAAGGACTGAATTGCAAGACTTATGGACTGAGATGCAAGAGAGAAGGACCTGGACGTAAACCAAAAGGACCAATGAGCCAATCAAGAAACTCCACACCATCATGAGGAGTATTTTGGCAATTAGATCGAGACACAAACATCAACAACCAAATCGGGTTCACATAACATGAAGAAGTCACGCCAGAATCAAGACACCAAAAACTAGACCCAATCAAGCCAATCAAAACCGTCAATTGGTTGTCCCATACAGCCAATTGGTGGTCTATTTGGCTCCAAATAACACATGCTTTAGTCAGGTGTTAGATTAGGTTGTATTTAGTCTATATATGGTATGCGTTTAGTCCTATACCGGGGGATTGTCCCCGGTTACGTTTTTTCATGCCCATAAATAGAATTCTTCCTTCTCCTTTGTATTTACCCATTGCTTGGTGGAATTCTCTCTACTTAGAGTAAGCCTTGGAGCAAAACTCAAGTGGAGAAGAATGTTACTTGTAATGTGAGTCATGTAAATAAAATAAATTTTCTTAGTTTTTTTTAATGTTGTCTTCTCTTTTAATTCTTGCATTCATGCTTAGTTTAATTTCGTATTATCTTCTTTTCTTAATCAGTAGTGAGTAGTTCCATCCCCTTTGGGGCTGGAGATGATGTACATATATGTTGTGAAGTTTAGATGTTTGATGAATTTTTGATTGTGTAGACTTGCATGTTTATATATTCATCAGGGGTACTTTAATCATCTACATGTTGGGGGATTTTTTATGGCTTTTGCCATAAGATTTAGAGACTTCCCATGCTTAGTTTCCTCATGTATATTGACTGAAATTTCCTGTTGAATATGCTACATGTTAGTTATGTGTTTGTATTTGTGTTTGCTTGATTGATTGAAGAAACTTTGTTTTGATGGGTTTTGCCATAATATTTAGACACATCCCGTTTTTAGCTTTGCTCTTCACATGAGTTATTGGTTTTTGATGAGTTTTGCCATATCTTTAGACACTTCTCATGCTGAGCCTAGTCTTATGCTAATCAAGTTGTAATACTGATGCGGTGTGTGAATGGATTGATAGGTTTTGCCAAATCTTTAGACACTTCCTATGCATGAAGACACACACATGACACATACACATACATGCTTACATGCATCATTCATCACTTATTTCACTTCATATGTGCACACACTCCACCCCTTAGGGGTTTCCATTCCAGAATTCCAGCATGCTGTCTTAGTTAGTTTAGTTTCATTATTGCTTGCTTTCGTCGTCTTTGTTTGTTGCTTACTAGTATAGTGTAGCATAGTTTAGTCTACTTTAGTGTTCCCACTTGCCTTCGAAAGAACCAGCGTCAACACACATCCATGTGGATCGACCCGTACTTGCCACCGCTTCATCGCGACTGTGCACTTGTAGTTTAAACTTAATTGAATCTAAACAACGTCGATGTACAGTTTCACCGACGGATGCACCGACGGACAAGCACCGTCAGAATAGTTTTTGGCGCCAATTCTCCCGCCACTTTTTTGGTTGTGGTTTTCGTCAGGTGGATAACACTGACAGACATACACCGACGGATACGTCGTCGGTGTACTAGTCCGACAGACGTATCCATCAGTGTAGCTACACAGAATAATAAATTTGTAGGTTGTTATCTAACGAATGAGAACATATACCGACGGATACCTACTGCCGGTGAAAGTATAGAAGATATACACTAACGGATATCTGTCAATGTAAGCTCATCCCGAATTTCAGTTTTTCATGTTCAAAGAAAATCAAATGTCTTCCACTCCACGTCCGTTCTGGCACTACGTTCTGCTCTGCTTTGCATCCCACGAGCATCATACATATCTGCAGGCATGAGGTAGCTGGAATACATACGAACCCGTCCATGTCCGTCGCCCAACACGGTGCCAACTGGATCATCAGGAGCAATCGAGGTGACAGAACCCTGAGAGCTCGACTTACTCGATCCTCTCATAGTCTCAAACTGTTGTTGAAATAAGATATTCAATAGTTAAAATTCAATAGAAACGTTAAACATAGTAATAATTATAAATAAATATACATGTATTAACTTACAATTAGTCAACTGGCTTTCAAATGGTTCTTGTTGTGGAGTTTAATCCACATGTTTGTCCGTGTCGGCTCCGGAGCACTCGAGTCTTCTGCAATCTGCAATAAAAATAAATAAAAAAGAGATATATATATATATATAATTACATAAAAAATAAATCAAGTGAATCAAAGTTAGACAAAAAAGTAACCAATTATCATCTTCTCCTTATGTCGCACAACAAACTTCGCACCACACATGTGTGATATAATTAGGTTTGCCCAATTTTTCTTATTGATCTCACTCTTTTTTTGCATCAAAATATAAATACAATGTTAGTTTTCATATTATGAATAATAATATATTTATTAAAATCAAATTATACCTGAAAAACCTCACTCGCCCAATCATCTAAAAGAGTTGACCAATCCTCAACAAAGATGTTTTGTGGCCGTCCGACCATCCACTCCTACCGGGTATGTGCCGAGTCCACCCGCTTCTTCTAGAGTCCAAATTGTATTCCTTCCACTTCTTTTTTAGAGACCTCATGACCTTGTTTCTAAATCCCTCAGGAGTCGTCCAATGTGCCTGTAAAACAACGTTAGTTTGTAATTAAATGAAATAAATAATAAATTAAGTTACGATGGTATGAAATGTTACCAAAATCTGTTGACATGCCACATCCTTGTCCTTCTTGGGCACCAGTCTCCAGTCTGCATAATGTGGAGGAAGTATTTGTGACCTCCTCGCAAGTGACCCAATAAAGTTCTAAAAACTCTCAGCCAGGGGTCCTCTAAGTACGCCTTCCGGTGTGAAATCAATCGAATATTGGTTCTTCGTCAACCATTCTTCCAAACACTGAGTGGGACCATGTCCCGTACTCCTACTCATACTGGCTTCACCTGTAGAGGGTGAATGCTCAATCTTGTCTACGGCAACCTCTTCATCAGACTCCTACGAATTTGTATGTCAACAACATACAAATGTGTCATCCCTGTCCTCCAGACGAGTGTTGCGTCGTCGAGCCATGTCTGAATTAAAGAACATCAAAATTTAGCATACTGTCATTATTGCTTCTTCATAGTTCAAAAGTAAAAGAACATTACTTTTCCTACTCGCTAAATAATGTACTCCACCACAAGTGGCTCTAGTTCATGTCTCACAAACTTCACCAAACTAATAACGTCAATGTGAACTCTATCTTGCACAAGATTTCATCGACCATGCTCCAAATCTTTAGCTTCATCATCCTCCATGTTATATAAATCTTTCGTAAACACTCGCACAACCACTAACTATTGGTCATCTCTTTCTCTATCTTTCAGCTCAACAATATAAAAAGCTTGCTCTACTTGAGATGCAAGTACAAAAGATTCTTCTAGTTTTGGAAATTGATTCGCATTCACCAATGTTAACCCATTTTCATCACTTCTAGTCATGTTGTCTCGACCCAAAATGTCATACCACTTGCACTTGAACAAAATTATCTTCAATGTAACATTACATCAAATAGTAACATTGCACTTGTAACGGTTAAAACGGCTGAAACGGTGAACGTGTGATTGTGTTAACAATGAGTTAAAGACATTGCTAAAATAACACAAGTATAGTCAACAATGGAAGTATTATTTAACACCCAATTGTGAGCTTTATCAAGATCAAAAGGGTCCAGACTAACCATTTTGTCGGTGCCTAACAGTCTTTCACCTCCATCATTTTACAAAGGCTTATTAAAAACCGTCTCCACACTCTTTAAGTATCTTGAGCAAAAGGTGGTGCACTCCTTTGCGAGAACACCTTCGACAACTAACCCTTCCGGTCTATTTCTGTTTCGAACGTACCCCTTACACTTGTTCATATATCTCTCAAATGGATACATCCAATGATATTTAACCGGTCCTGACAATCATGCTTCCCAAGCAAGGTGAACATGTAAATGTAACATTACATCAAAAAAACTCGGTGGAAATATCATTTCCAACCAACAAAGAATGGGACCAATGTTCAACTCTAGTCATTGAAAATCTTCAACGGTGTTTACTTGAGAACACAAACTGCGAAAAACAGACTCAGGTTGATAACTGTTTCCCACACCTCTTTAACTGCATGACTATCTAATGGCTAGAGGTAATAATTCTTTCACTGAGGCTTCTATATTGTTACCAGGATGACCGGGTAAAATCAACGACATCATAAAGAACTGATGCTTCATACTCATCTACGGTGGGAGATTATATGGCACGAGAATTACAGTTCATATGCTGTGTTGAGTTTGGCTGAATGGCTGAAAGTTGTCGGCGGCCAACCCTAGCCTCACATTTCTTATCTTTGAAGAAAAATTAGGATGTTTGTTGTCCAACTCAGCCTAACACGCACAATCAACTGGATGACGCAAATTTCCATCTTTCTGATCTTCTTTCGCATGCCATATCATCGACTCTGCAATATCAACAGAGAGATACAACTTGTGAAGCCATGGCTTCAATGGGAAGTATCGTAAAATTGCAAGAGGTTTTTTTGGATTTTTGAAAACCTTGTTCTTGCATGTCTACTTCATCTTCCCCCTCCATTGTTAACCAAAGAGATTCTCCACATATCGCACATGAATTTGCATTGTTGCACATATCTTTCCAGTACAAAATTCAATGATTCTTGCACATATGAATGTTTTCATAATAAAATCCTAATTTTCGAATCAATTTCTTCATCTCATACGTATCTTTCTGCAGACAAGCTCCATCTGGCAGTGATTCAGCTTAATACGTCAACCATTTGTTAAATTAAGTGTATGACCATCTACAAGTGCTCTTCATATGAAACTCTTTGATGACAAACGACAACTTGGTCAATTCTGGTTTACATCCCGGATACAACGGCTGCTCTCCGTCTTTCAAGTAATCCAAAAACTTTTGAGTGTATTTCGTTATCCCGTGTCTCAACGCATCATCGTTGGCATTACCACCTACAACGACGTCGTGTAGCATCCCTTCTATGTAATCTATCTCATCTTCACTCGGTTCATTTTCTGTTGTAGGAGCTACATTTGTCGGGAGTACTATTTGGGCACTCGTACTAGCAAACGATTCTCCGTGGAATTATAATACAAAATGAAATTCGTAATTCAGGATAGAATCCGTAATCCGAAACTGAATCCTAAAATTGAAATTAAATCCTTAAGGCAAAATCCAATATGTAGTTCAATTTCAAATCTTAAATTCCAATCAATTTACTGAACTGCAAACACATAAAAAAAATTAAAATTATTTCGGCAGAACCTCCTCTATATTTTTGATACGATTTTTTTTCTAAAGACCTGTATTGACAAGAAAAATGTCCAAAATTCAACGACAAACATTCAATTCATCAAACATAAACATCACCCTCCTTTCTTGGCACAACAAAATTGCTTGAATAATCCAACTATCTTTGCAAATATATTTTCTTTAATCCAACAAACAAACAAAACTTAAATGTAATATCAAATCCTAAATTCTAATCGAATACGTAGTTCAATATCAAATCTTAAAATTCAAACTTGAATCTCAAATCCAATATTGATCCATAAATCTAATATCCATTCATAAATCGAATTTCTAACCAAAATCTCTCATTTTCTCTCAATTTCTCCTCACTCTCCCTGTTTCTCTCACTTCCTCTTCATTTATCTCCAAGTTGTTATCCAAGCTATAGACGCTCAAACATGTCTTCTTTTCTTTACCTTTCTCTCCCTAATAAACTACCCAAGCACTCCATTAAGCAAACTTATTCTTTGAAGTGGTAATTAACCAATTACCATTAAAGTCACCGAAATAAAATCCATAATCTATAGGCAGCCTCAAAATACAAAATAAAATCCTAAATCATAGATCGAATCCGTAATACAAAATCGACCTTATGATACAAATTGAATTGCTAAAGTCAATCCTAAAACCAACAATGAATCTTCAAGCCAACATTGAATCTGAAATCAAATTTCAAACCACTAAATCGACTACCCCTAAATCAAAAGACTAAAGTAAATCCAGAATTTACGAATGCTAAATCAATTCGTAAACCCAAAATTTTACAAGAATTTGGGCATAACCTCCCCTATAATTTTGATATTGATTTTTTTTAAATCTTGTATTCACAAGAAAATAATATGTATGCTTCACAACAATAGCATACACAATCACTTCATACACATAACACACATCATATATATCCAATACATTGTTTTATTAATGCAAATTCTAACAAATCAAGTTTCACATTAAGTTTAATCTAACATTAAATCATATAAAATTTCAAAATAATCATACTAATCTAGTTTAAACTATACAAATTATCTATATCAATCAAACAAAAGTAAATGCAACCTAATTCAAATCATATACATCTAACAAATTGTCGACAAAATACAATTTCTAAACCAATAAAAGTTGACATTCATTTCAATCTAACATCAAGTCATATAAAATTTCAAATTAATCATAAAAATCTACATTAACTTATACAAATTACATTCATATATATATATATACATATATATATATCGATTGATTAAAAAATCGGAAAAAATTCCAAAAAATAAATAAATTTAAGTGAGTTGTTGGAGTGGTATATGGTCGTTTTTTGTGGCTGTGTGGAGTGGTTTGTGGTTGTGGAGGGGAGATGTGAAGCAGTTGTGGGGAAGGTGGGGGCTGTGGTGGTCCGGGTTTCTTCGTGGTGGATAGGAATGGTGGGGGAGCAGGTCAGGCTAGAGTTTGGTGGTAGGGATGGTGGATGAGGCATTGGGGTTGGGTGGGGGTCGGGTTTGGGATGAGGGTCTCGGGTTGGGCGTTAGGGAGGTGTTATGGTCGGGTTGGGAATTAGAGTGATGATCGTGTCGGGGCGAGTGGGGGACTTACGTAGGTGGGAGGAGGGTCAAAACGATTTGGAGGAGGAGGAGGTCGGGCTGGTGGTGGGGAGGAGAGTCGGCTGTGGTGGGAGGTGTTACCAGAGAGGAGGCGAGCGTGGAGGAGCGGTGAGGAGGAGGGTGGGCATCAGTGGACGTGGGTTAGGGTTTTTTTGTTGGAGAAGAAAGGAAATTTTTTGGGATGCCCGACTCGAGCTCCTGATAAAACCTTACACCGACATACATTATCTGTCGATGTTATGTTATGATCTGTCAATGTCGTAGCCCAAGAAATGGTCGATTTTCGAAGTTATCTCCGTCTGATCGTATCCATCGTGTTTTGAAGAACAAGTACACCAACGACCTTTATTCGTCGTGTTAACAAACTCCTCCGTCAAAGTACGTTCTTGCGCGAAAAGGTTTGGACACTCACATGTTTCTTAAGCAAAAACCTACACCGACGGTTTCCTATACGTGGAAGTAAAACCCTCAAATGTAAATTTTTGGTCTGACTGAAGTTATCTATCAGTGTTATTATTAGTTTCTATCGGTGTAATGGTCGACATTTGGGTTTGAAATGCTCGATTTTCAAAGTTTACTTTGACGGATAGAATCCGTCGGTGGTATGAAGAACAAGTACACTGACGACCATTATCCGTCGGTGTTAACGAGCTCTTCCATCGGAGTACGTTCTTGTGCGAAAAGTTTTTAAAGCAAGCGTGTTTCTTCAGCGAAAACCTACACTTACGTTTTCTATCTGTCGGTGTAGGACCCTCAAATGAGGAATTTTAGTCCGACCGAAGTTATTTGTCAATGTTATTATTAAGTTCCGTCGGTGGTACTAAAGTCTGACGGAATGGTATATCGTCGGTGTTACATACCCGACACCGACGGATGAATCACTGGTAGATATATATCCGTCGATGATTCCCATAGTGTAAGAAAATTTTCATATCTAAGAGGTGTTCATTCGGCTTTAGGGTCATTATCTTTAATAGTCTTCTTTCCCTTTGCCCTAGATCTTCTTGTTCCACCAACTTCCTCTGGGTGGTGGTGGAACCAGGTGGGGCATTAGTGGTAGGGGTGTGCATTTCATTTGGTGGTGGTTGTGGAATTGGGGTTGGTTGTGGAAATTGTGTTACTTGTTGGAAATTTTTAGGTGTGGTTGTGCAAGAATTGGGCTGGTTTGGACTGTTGGTGTTGGAAAAAAATGGAGGGGCTCAGTACCGATTGCCAAACATATCTTCCAATATGCCAAAATGTGACATAGATATTCTATAATTTCGAATGGATAGTTGGTTGAGTCCTAACTGATGAGAATTAAATTTATACCGCAAGTGTACGGCGTCAATGAAGACGTGACAAATACGGGTCGAACACAAGGAGGGAGAGATTTGTTATTTGTGTGATTTACGATTGGGGGAAAGCAGGAGAGAAGAATAAATTTGGGTTTTGAGATTTTTGATTTTAATTATCTAAAGCAAGAAACATGAACAAATAAAACTAAAACAAGAACAAAGATGGTGAATTCCGTTGGGTGGAGGTTTAGATATAGGGTTTAGATTAGAGAATTCAGAAACTTATAATAAATCATATTAGTTATGAAGCATTACATGATAAATGATTTAACATAAACTCATGTAATCAAAATATACTAATCACGAAATTAAAATAATAACATTCATTCTCTTCTCATCACCCTAAATCCGTCACCTCCACCCTTTGGAAAGAGTTAGAAACTCATAAGAGGAGGAAGAAGGGGTCCTAGAGAAATTACAAAAGAAAACTAAAAACAAGAAATAAAAGACAGAATTTTATTACTAAAAAGAAGAATACAAAACTAAGACTAAAAATAAAAACAACAACTAAAAAACTAGGTCTAAGGCCAAGGACCCTTCTAACATCGTTCTCGGGGCTATATATAGTTGTTACAAGAGACCTAAGTATAGAATTGGAGAGTACACGTGTCCAGATACGACTAGACAAAATTGGAGCACACGGATCGCTAAGGGGGCGGCGAAATCACCGCAGATGGAAGGTATGGTGCGGCGGAAACGCCGCATATAATGTTCTGATTTTGTCCGGATTTTGGTTGAATGTTTATGGTATGATTTGATCCTCTTTTGCGCGTCTGGATTGATTCTTTCCATTCTTTTGAGCTCCGGATTAATTCCTTCATATATTTGGAGATCCACATTGATTCTTTCCATATGAAGGAATTAAGTCCCCAGCTACTTTTGTGCTTAAGTCCTTGTTCTTTTTGTAATTAGGTCTTGAATGCTTTTATGCTTGGATGCATTTCCATTTGAAACCCGATAATCTTGAACTTGGTCTTTATGATAGAAATGAGTCTTTTGCACGCGTTTATGCTCGGGATGTGGGTAATTTGCATTCAGGTCCCTGTATTTTGTAAATACGACTAAACACATACCTTAGTAGCATTTATTGATCTAAAAGTAATCTAAATGAAAGACATATGATGCAATGTATGCAATGCATCACTAACCTAGACAAACCAACTGATTGTGACCCTATGAAAATAGTTGTAGGGGTGTTCTTAAGGGGTACTTTGAAATTGTTTAGGTTCCTCAAACCCAATTTACGACGCAATGGTTTTTTTGATAATCAAGAAACTCCTCACTCTCGTGCCACTTTGTGACCAGAGAGGAAGGAGAAAACTCAAGGCACCTATCCACCCACCCACAAGAGGGGCAACGTACAAGGTCGAGTTGGGATTCGATCCCGGGACCTGGGGGTTCCCAAGCCCATGCCAACTCCACTACGCCCCTGTGGGCGTTACGACGCACTGTTGGTGGTAGTGGTTGGGGTATGAATTTCTGGAGAATCTTCATTATCCATTGCTGGGTATTGGGACTCAGGACTACCATAGAATCTGTAAATTTCGTCTGCCATTTCTGCACAACACAAATGATTATAAAGGGCAAACAATAAGGCAACAATCAAAAAAAAGTTAGAAAATACAAACTATAAGGAATGGAAGAAAGAGCATTGACACTGGGAGTTCTAATGTGACAACATAATATAGTACAAGTTATTATTACATAAAAAACTGGAACAACTTACTAACTTATAACAGACTACAGTCCATGCGCATCGGCTTCAAAATCACAAATGGTCTTCCTCAGTGCATTCATTTGGTTGTCATCAAGTTTCCTTGGTTCATCAGGTTGAGTGGTAGTCTCACGTACTGGGTCATAATGTCTACGTAAGTGTCTAGAATGTCATCCCCGATTATTTGTTCAATTATGAAATTATGTAACGTCATTGAAACAATTACAATCCAAACTTAATTCCGTAAGGAGTGGGGTGGCATGACTATCAGATGTTTTCAACTTTTCTTCAAGATTATGAAGGCTCGTTCGATTACATTCCTTAACGACGAGTGTAGGTGGTTGAACAACTTTTTCCGTCCTCTAGGGCCTTTTGATGGGAACTCAGGGACATGATATTTGGTATTACGGTACTGGACTAGAAATCCTGGGTGATTTGGATAACCAGCGTCAATGACGTAGTACTTTTTATGTTATAAGGAACTTAGTATTAGTGGAGTGTTTATGAACATTCAAGTTAATAAGCATTTTCAATCAAATAAAACCGGGATGATTGGGTAAACTATTGGAGGGGTGGTTTAGTGCATCATTTATAACTCTACAGTCGTGTGTCAACGATCCCTCCCACCCTGTCGAAACAAATATGAACCGCATGTTGAAATCACACACTCCTAGGACATTTTGAGTGCACTATGTAGGATGTCGTATGGAACGGTATGCTGGTTGGAATTCTATGGGTACCTACACATCGATATGTGTCCCATCTAATGCCCCAATACAATCTTTGAAGTATAGGAAGTACCTACCCCCTCAACCATCTATTATGTGACGTGGTGTGTCTGCTAAACTATCCTTTTGACGAACCATCTCACATCCCCAAATAAAATAGTCAGTGTAAAGATTTGTTGAAATGCCTACTTATTGTCTCTCCACTATGTTGTAGTTGAGCTTGAAGTGACCGGTTGGAGTCCCCATGGGCTAAGGTTTTCAACAAAATCCATACTTGCTCCTCCACTGACACAACCCTTACATCACTCATTAGTCCTCTACCCCTCAAGAATAGCACACAACAATCTAAATATTCCCAATAACATTCTAATCAAGTCATACATTGTTCTGTAGTGTACATGCAATAGGTCGTTAAAAATGACATTTCATGTGAAAGGAGCAGTGTGAACTAGTTACTTGGACACACGGGAGGTGGGTAGGACACAATATTGGTAATGCACATCAAAGAAACAGACAACTATCATTGCCTCAAACTCATCATCTGACAAATGAACTTGTGGGTCATTCATAGCATTTAATAAGTCAATAAGTCATCCATATTTCGACACCTAAACATAGCAAAATAATACATGGGTGACACAAGGGTGGAAAACCTCTAAACATTGGTCAGATGTTAGTACAATTCATGCATGGAAAAGTAGACCTAACATCCACATTTTGTCGAATTTCATAAATTAGCAAGATATAACTTCGAGGATTCGTGGATTGCACTGATGATTTTAAACTCGACTAACCCAATTGATGAGGACCATGGCATCGAGAGGGGCATACTAGGTGAAGAAGACTCCTACAAATAATGGAGGAGAGAAAAACGACAGTGGAATTTGTGGTGCAGAAAATCCCTACAATTCGGGTGCTACAAGGGTTCAGGCGGAGATGGTGAGGATGACTACCACAATTGTGGGATAAGTGTGCGTGGCAAAAAATGTAATTTTAGGTGAAAACAAATGGCAATTGAAATGCAAATTACCTGGAGGAGCCTTGTGAAGCACCCCTTTCCTTGTTTGGGAGTACTGTTTATATGTGACATGGGTTGGGCCTCGGATTCCGCGTGCTTCTGGGCCGAATCTGGAAGCACATAGATGTTTGGCACTAAGTTAACATGGAAGCCAGATTCTAGTAATGAAGCTTGACCCAAAAGACCAATACCAAACGCAACATATATCTTCATCTTCTCTTTATCTCTCTCATTCTTCTCCTTCACTTGTGCTTCCTCTTCACCTATAGCTTTAAAAGAGTTTGATGTACATACTAACTCAAGTAAACCGACCACACAAACTGACCCAAGAAACAAACCGAGCTTACAGATACTTGAGACGAACAACAAACTAAAATACACAAATTGTTGCCTTTTTGTCTCATTAATCATAATTTTAATGATTAACAAACTACTATGACTCCTAATCCTAAATTACACATCACATAGATCACATTACCATTTTGAATTCTTTCATTTCCTACATCGAGCAAATAGCACATATATTGTATATCCCAACCTTGTGTAGTTGCTCAAATTAAAAATAAATCAAGTTTAAAATCAAGACATAAAACTTGTAATCAAAGCTTAAGGGGGAGATTTTTCCTTTTATTAAGTCATAGGATCAAAATGTAAACTTGATGCACAAAAGAGATTCCGAGAATTGGACAATGAATCTTCTTGTGGTCATTTTTTTCACTTGTATTTTTCAATTCCACATTTTGATCCATTCAAGATAAACCTTCAATCCAAACAAGTTTGTATCCCATGACATAGTTTTTGACTATGCTAGCATCGCAAGAGTTCTTTCCTAATTCTGATCAGCTTCCAAACTTGGTAGCATCAACTTCTAACATTGTGATAAAGCATAAGAGTTCAATCATGTACCAGACGAAAGTAGATGGTTAATCAGTGAGCGACTCCTTAAATGAGAGAAACAAACATAACCTACCTTAAATGCGCAATAATTTCCCAACCATTCGCTGCCTATAAAGGCTTATTCTAGATTGACATTATTCATTATAGTTTTTCCTGCGACCAATGCCTATTAGGGCTTATGCTAGCTGGCTAGACTTTTCAATTTGGTTGCTTACTCTTAACACACATTTTGTAATGTTTTATCTTTAGATGTATATTGTTTGAGTATGACTATTAATAATTTATTTTTGGTTTTTTTGCTGAAGTGTCATTACAAAACAACTTATTCCACTTTATGTCATCACTACGCCAGTATTTGTCTTAATGTCATTACTTTTTACCACTAATTAGTTTAATGCCATTGTAAAAGTGAATCCCACTATTTCACACTAACATCGTCACTTTTTTTTGTTAAAAAGTAAATTGCAACCACCAATTAACTGCTAATATTTTGGAAATGAAACCAAAAAATTCTCAAAATAGGAATGAAGGAAACAAACCCCCAAGGCCTGACTCGTTCAGCCGAGGTTAGGCCTAGCCTAACACCCAGGTCTATTTATCATGAATAACTGTTTTGAGCTTGTTTTGCTCTGGCCAGGAACCAAGCATGTGGGTGAGATGCTACAAAGCGATACCGTCTAGAGAGCGAGGGTTGACTTCATGCCAATTGATGAACCACTAGCACTCCCGGCAAGGAAAAATGCCATGCCAAATCCTACAACCTGCAATGTCACCATCAGAGCTGAATCAAAAGGTAACCATTCTCTGACCTCCAACAAGACTATTGAGTTAGAAATCAACCACATCAATGAGTTTGCGTGAGCAGAGTAAGAAGGATGGTAGTTCGACTTCCGACACGAGGAATAACGTCAGGAGGAGGAGAAACGTCCGGGAGTTAATGGAATACGACAACATCCATGTAACCCCCTCATCGATTGACACTTGATCATAGTGATTAGTGTGACTTTTAATGTCTTTTAAGTATGTTGGCCTTACTATTTGGTTGTATGACTCTTATTTTAGGACTGTTAGCGGGAAATTTTTTGGGGATGTTCTTGTAACCCAAAGGTTATATATATATACATGCCTATGGCTGTAAACGAGACAGTTTCGAGCGAGCGAAGCTGGCTCGTGGCTCGCTCGTTTAATTTTGGATCGGCTCGTGGCTCAGTTTGAGCGGGGAAATTGCACTTGTGCTCGGCTCATTTCAGGCTCGACTCGTTTGCTTGTGAGTCTGCTCAGCTCGTTGACTCATTTCGTTAATTTCTAACTCACATGAGCCATCATAATATCATGACTTTCCACTGATCTGGTTGTTGAAAATCACAACATTATGACTTTATTAAGTGCCTAGCAAACATAGCAACAACATTGATATAATACTGATTGACATCATATCATGCATATATTTGTGTTTTATATCCATTATCTTGAACCTAAATAATGCTACGTAACGAGTTTTATAATTGAGTTTTAGGAATAAACAACATTGAGGAGAAGATGCATAAAAAGACCTAAAAGCAAGAAAATTGACTAAGTTGTAGGACTTATGGACTAAGATGCACAAGAGAGGGACCCGAATGTAAAACCAAATGGCCATTGAGCAAATGAAGGAACTCCACACCATCATGTGGAGTATTTTGGCAATTAGACTCGGGCCTAAGCTCCAACAACCGACTTGGATGCATCACACATGAAGAAATCGAGCCAGACAACCACGCACCAAAACCTGACCTAATCCAAAGCATATAGACCGTCAATTGGCGGTCCAAGACCGCTTATTGGCGGTCTTTTTTGCTCCAGATCCGATAAGATTTAGTCGAGTCATGTATTAGGGTGTTTATGTCTATTTTTTGTGGTGTATTTGTCCCATATCGGGAGATTGTCCCCGATTGCCTTTTTCTATGACTACAAATAGAACTCCTCCTCCCCCTTGTATACTACTCATTGCTTGGTGGCAATCTCTCTACTTGGACTAAAAGTCTTGAAGCAAAAACTCAAGGTGGAGAAGAATGCCACTTGCAATGTGAGTCATGTTAATAAAATATTTTTCTTAGTTTCTTTTAATATTGTCTATTATTTTAATTATTGCATGCTTCTTTAGTTTAATTTCCTTTCATTTAGCTTCTTTATTATTTCTTGCTTGCGTAGTTTAATTGCCTTTAATTAGAATATTTCGTTTTGTTAATGTAGTTTGTATTGTAATGATTAGTGAGTAGTTCCATTTCGTCTAGAGAGCGAGGGTTGACTTCATGCCAATTGATGAACCACTAGCACTCCCGGCAAGGAAAAATGCCATGCCAAATCCTACAACCTGCAATGTCACCATCAGAGCTGAATCAAAAGGTAACCATTCTCTGACCTCCAACAAGACTATTGAGTTAGAAATCAACCACATCAATGAGTTTGCGTGAGCAGAGTAAGAAGGATGGTAGTTCGACTTCCGACACGAGGAATAACGTCAGGAGGAGGAGAAACGTCCGGGAGTTAATGGAATACGACAACATCCATGTAACCCCCTCATCGATTGACACTTGATCATAGTGATTAGTGTGACTTTTAATGTCTTTTAAGTATGTTGGCCTTACTATTTGGTTGTATGACTCTTATTTTAGGACTGTTAGCGGGAAATTTTTTGGGGATGTTCTTGTAACCCAAAGGTTATATATATATACATGCCTATGGCTGTAAACGAGACAGTTTCGAGCGAGCGAAGCTGGCTCGTGGCTCGCTCGTTTAATTTTGGATCGGCTCGTGGCTCAGTTTGAGCGGGGAAATTGCACTTGTGCTCGGCTCATTTCAGGCTCGACTCGTTTGCTTGTGAGTCTGCTCAGCTCGTTGACTCATTTCGTTAATTTCTAACTCACATGAGCCATCATAATATCATGACTTTCCACTGATCTGGTTGTTGAAAATCACAACATTATGACTTTATTAAGTGCCTAGCAAACATAGCAACAACATTGATATAATACTGATTGACATCATATCATGCATATATTTGTGTTTTATATCCATTATCTTGAACCTAAATAATGCTACGTAACGAGTTTTATAATTGAGTTTTAGGAATAAACAACATTGAGGAGAAGATGCATAAAAAGACCTAAAAGCAAGAAAATTGACTAAGTTGTAGGACTTATGGACTAAGATGCACAAGAGAGGGACCCGAATGTAAAACCAAATGGCCATTGAGCAAATGAAGGAACTCCACACCATCATGTGGAGTATTTTGGCAATTAGACTCGGGCCTAAGCTCCAACAACCGACTTGGATGCATCACACATGAAGAAATCGAGCCAGACAACCACGCACCAAAACCTGACCTAATCCAAAGCATATAGACCGTCAATTGGCGGTCCAAGACCGCTTATTGGCGGTCTTTTTTGCTCCAGATCCGATAAGATTTAGTCGAGTCATGTATTAGGGTGTTTATGTCTATTTTTTGTGGTGTATTTGTCCCATATCGGGAGATTGTCCCCGATTGCCTTTTTCTATGACTACAAATAGAACTCCTCCTCCCCCTTGTATACTACTCATTGCTTGGTGGCAATCTCTCTACTTGGACTAAAAGTCTTGAAGCAAAAACTCAAGGTGGAGAAGAATGCCACTTGCAATGTGAGTCATGTTAATAAAATATTTTTCTTAGTTTCTTTTAATATTGTCTATTATTTTAATTATTACATGCTTCTTTAGTTTAATTTCCTTTCATTTAGCTTCTTTATTATTTCTTGCTTGCGTAGTTTAATTGCCTTTAATTAGAATATTTCGTTTTGTTAATGTAGTTTGTATTGTAATGATTAGTGAGTAGTTCCATCCCCTTTGGGGGTGGAGTAAATGTCTATACATGTTATGTAGATGGAATAAATGATAAATATTGTTGTATGCGAGAAATTTTAGTATGCTTGTTTGAATTAATGAGAACACTTAACTTGATGGTTTCCGCCATAATCTTTAGGTACATTCATGCTTGTTTAGGTTCTTAATAACAAACTTGTCATGGTCATAGTAATCACCTAGGTTAGTGCTTTGAATGATAGGTCTTGCCATGAGGTCATTCTTATGCATTACAAACACTAACTACACTTGAGCTTATTGTATGCATTCACCACACTTATTTCATGTGTACACACACTCAACCTTTAAGGGTTTTCCATTCCTGATTTCTATCTTCTTTTATTAGTCACTTAGTTTTAGTTCGTTTTGTGCTTTCATTTCTTTCCTTGTTGCTACTAGTTTATTGTAGTTTAGTTTAATCAATCTCTTCTCCCCTTTGTGTCTCACTTGCCTTCGAACTAACCAAAGTCGACACACCTTCCTATGGATCGACCCGTATTTACCACCGCCTCAACGTGGCCATGCAGTTGCGGTTATTATAACTGATTCAATCAAATACTATAACAAATCATCTCTAATATCTCATCAACTTAAATTTCCCCAGTAGAAAAAATATATCTAAATAACAATATAAATGGTAAAGTAAATGGTAAATGAGTATTTGGATAATTGGAATTTGTAAATGGTATTAGGTAAATGGATATATTTATATTTGTAAAGTACATGTCGTGTATATTTATGGATATATGCTCGTATGCGTATATATGAGCAACCGAGTCGAGCGAGTGAGCGAGCTAACGAGCGAGCAGGGTTTCACTCAACTCGGCTCATTTATTTTCCTGAGTGGATTTTTTGGCTTGTGCTCGACCCATCAACAATCGAGTCGAGTTGTTGAGCGAGCAAAATCGAGCGAGTTAGCGAGCACGAGCAGAAACTTACAGCCCTATACATGCCCCTTAGTAACTATCTTATCTTAATGCATTTCACCTTATTTCAGAAAAAGAAACTCCAAGTATTATCCAAGGGTTTTTTAATTTGCATAAACTTTCTCTTTTACTTCGTCTAATATGAAGGTTGAAAACCACAAAATGTTGCGAAGCCTATTTATGATTCGTGCACGAGTCATTAACCATAAAATGTTGACTGCTTTAGTCGAGACGATGTACAGTTGGGCGTGAGTCAGAAATGAATGATATAATTAAACCATAGTTCATGAGCGGCGGTTGGTAGCACATGGTCGTGTAACAATATTGTTATTACGGGAGGAGGGGTTATGGATGGAAATAAATTTTGGAAGCTACATACATATGAATCCTTTGGACGTGTTATAGCATACGAGGAAAGGTAATGTAGTAGAGTTTGGTGGGGTTGACCGTCGACGTGGTTTGGATAAAGAATTAATCCAATCTAGGAGATGAAAGGACTAGACTAAGATACTTGAGATTGTCTGGGAACCATGCCATAATATTATTACAAGACTATTGAATATGTAAGATATGATAATATTGATCCTCGTGGGGTCACAAAATATATATCTTGGAAATACGAGGATTTAGTAAAGGTTTTGACGAGACGAGACATTCAAGCATACCGTTCAAGTCGTTGGCGAAGGAGATCAACGTATTTATTGTGATTTATGTAGATCAGCGGAGGCGGAAAAGGACCAAACACTCGCCAATATGCACCACGTAGTGTAATCAGTGTGTCAGAGATACGGTAGGACAGATGATCCACCAAGAGATCTAGTACAATGGAGGAGCACACTACTGTAGACAATGGAAATATGTCGGGTATAAGGCATGTTGTTAAACGTTTTACTATTAACCGCAAGTGCACGGTCGTCGGTGAAAAGGGGCAAGTATGAGTCGATCCGTAGGGAGCGTTGTCAACCTTTAAGTGAGCGAAATCAAGTGGGAAATAACGTTAGAAGAAGAGATTATTATGCTACTACTAAAACACAACTACACTAAGAATGCAAAACAAACTAGATTACGATGCAAATGAAAACTAAGAAATGCAGCAAACGATATGAGACTAAATATGGATGAACCCCAAAGGGGTGGAGTGTGAACACATATTAGGTGAAAAAAGTGATGAATGACGCATGTAAGTATGTATGTGTATGTGTGTCTTCATGCATAGAAAGTGTCTAAAATAGTGACAAGACTTATCAATCCACTCACAAGATGAGACTTAGCATGAGAAGTGTCTAAAATTATGACAACACTCATAAAAAATCAGGACTCATGTGAAGAACAAAACTAAGCATGGGAGGTGTCTGAAATTTATGGCAAAACCCATCAAAATAAAGTTTCTTCAATCAATTAAGTTATTAAACACTAATACAAACATACGGCTAATATGTAGTATACATCCAACAGAAAATTTCAGCCAATAAATGAAGAAACTAATTATAGGAATTCTCTGGAACATATGATAAAACCCATCAAAAATTTCCCAACATGTGGATGACTAAAACAAATTTGATGAACATACAAATATTCAAATCTACACAATCAAGATTCCTCAAACATCAAAACTTCAAAACATAAATGTGCAGTATCTCCACCCCGAAAGGGGGATGAAACTACTCACTACTCATTATGCTAACATGTATATTAAGAATACAAAACATTCTAACTAATTTTACTAAGATTAATAAAACAAAATTAAGCTAGCATGCAAGAATAAAAGAGGCGACATGAAACTAACGAAGATTTCTTTTGTTTACAACTCACATTACAAGTAGCATCTCTCCACTTGAGTTTCACTCCAGGCTTTACTCTAAGTAGAGTGAATGACCACCAAGAAAGGACTAAGTACAAAACAGAAAAAATAGTTCTATTTATAGACATGAAAAAAGGAAATTGAGGACAATCCCCCATGTGGGACTAATGAAACTTCTACAAATGGATACAAACAATATAATGCACAACCACGAGAAGTCAGGTCGGATCCTGAGCATCTTGGACCGCCAATTGGCGGTCACTTTTGGTCAGATTCGACCTGGTTTCGGTTGATTTCTTCATGTCTTCAATTCTCAACGTAGGGTGCACCCAGATTGGTTGTTTGAGTTTGTTCCCAAATCTAATTGCCAAAATACTCCTCATGATGGTGTGAAGTTCATGATTTGCAAATTGGTCCTTTTGGCTTGCATCCAAGTCCTTCACTCTTGCAAATAGGTCCATAAGTCTCACCGATCAGTTCTTTTTCTCATGTTTTGGTATTTTTGTGTCTTCTTCTTAAACCTGTTTATTCATAAAACTTAAACTTAAAACTCATTACATAACATTACTTAGGTTCAAAATAGAGGATATGAGACATGAATATATGCATGATATGATGTTAATCGCATGTAAACGTTGGTTATCCGCGTTCCTTAATCCGACGTTTATTTATGTGTCGTCTATTCATAGACGTCGGTCACACAAAGGCCGACGTCTATTCTGGAGGTATACACGTCGGATATACATGATAGCTGATGTGTTCGTTTTAATATTGCAAGTACACGACGTTGGTGAAGACGTGACAAGTACGGGTCGTGTCCACGAGGAGGTGTGTTAACTCTGGTTTGTTCAAAGGTAAGTGGGAAAAGAGGGGAAGTAGTTGTGATTACACTAAAGAAAACTACGAATGAATAAACAATAAAACTAAACCCCATGGACTGGAGGTGTGAATGGGTCTTCTTTTCAATTAGAAACAAGTGTAGTTTGTGTGGTATACAAGTAGAAGCTAGTGTAGAATCTAAGTATATGATACACAACACTACATGGTAAACCACGAACATGCATATCTCACATAAAGTTGAGGTTGATTTTAGATTCTCAAGTATGCAATAAGTATCTAGTGTGGCCATTAGAGCATCAATCAATCCTACATACAACCTAAATCATTCATGTAAATGTGCACCAAACATGGATCCATACATAACAAGTCATTTCCATCAAATCATAACAAGCAACAAGATAAACTCTAAAGCTAGCATGAGATAAGTACCTAGTGTGGACATTATCTCATCTAAAACAAGTTTAAGCATGCTACAAGTATTAGATTTATATTAAGCATATGAAATGACACAAATAAAAGAACTCATCACTATCACATAGTCTACATTACCTTCACCCCATATGGGGATGGAACTACTCACTACTCATTAAGAAGATAAAACGAAATTAAACTAAGAATGCATGAATTGAAAGAGACAATATAAAACTAACTAAGAAAATTATTTTATTGACATGACTCACATGACAAGTAGCATTCTTATCCACTTGAGTTTTGCTCCAATGCTTACTCTAAGTAGAGATAATGCCACCAAGCAATGAGTGAATACAAAGGAGAATGAAGAGTTATATTTATAGTCATAAAAAAAGGAAATCGGGAACAATCCCCGGTATAAGACTAAAATCATAATAAGATGGATATAAAACAACATAACCAACAACCTGACTTAACCATGATGGTTTCGACCAATTTGGACCACCAATTGGCGGTCTAGGACAGCAAATTGGTGGTGTGGAATGGCTGGATCGCGTCTGGATTTCAGCGGCTCGTTTCTGGCTTGATTTCTTGATGTTTGGTGAATCCAATTTGGTTGTTGATGTTTGGGCCCTGATCTAATTTCCAAAATACTCCTCATGATGGTGTGGAGCTTCTTGATTTTCTCATTGATCATTTGGGTTTACATTCGGGTCCTTCTCTCTTACATCTAAGTCCATAAGTCCTACAATTCAATCATTTTCTTTGCTTTTAAGTCTTTTTTGAGTCTTTTTTTCCCAAACATATTTATTCCTGAAACTTAAACATAAAACTCGTTACGTAGCATTGCTTAGGTTAAGAATGAAGGATATAAGACACAAATATATGCATGATATGATATCAATCAATAGCCGACGTATATTCGGGAGGTATACACGTCAGATATGCCACACGACCGACGTGTATATTCTTTAAAAAATGACTAGTCGTCACATTAGCCTTATAAATGAAGTCTATAGGACATATTACACGTCGGGTTAATCTAATAATCGACGTCTATACCCATTTGAAAATAAAAAATGCTAAATACATGTACAAATATCACTTTAATCAGCAAAGACATTCATCATGCACAACGGACACATTCATTCACAATCATACACAAATTATTGTCAATCAACAAACTCATTCATCCTACACAACACATTCATCCACAATCATACACAAATATCAATCACAAAGAAATTTGATCATATAAAAGTGAATTGTGATCATAGTAAAGTAGTAATTTGTTGGTAATACAAAGAATGTGGTTCAGGATATTAAAACTTGTTAATTAGATCATTAACATGGTAACAAAGTAGCGAGCCCATCGCTCACGAGTATTATCGAGCTCCTTTTGCAAATACGGGTCGCTATTCTTTTGGAAGACCTATGAAAATACAAGTACATAATTATAAATATGTAAAAAATGAAATGCTTATACCACTGAAAATGATCTATATTACCTCAAATGACTCTACGTTTTCAGGTGCAATCTCGATGATTTCTTGCATGTATCTCATGACGTAGTACCCACATTCAGTATTTTTGGTTTGCTTGCGGTACTACGTACAAAGATATAAATCTGCTAAATATACGTGCAAGTACTTTAAAAAATTAACAAAAAAGGAAGAAACTTACTCCCATTGAATGTCAGGTTATGCTAGTATTTTTGGTGGTCCTTTTTCCACCATCTATTTAGTAAACCTTCATTGTTATGAGTAACACGAGTTATTCATTATGGATTCGATGATACTAATAAAAATACATGAATTACAAGTACGATGGTTAAAACGAACTTACATTAAAACAATTTTCTTTAAGGATATTTGGTGGAGTCGACCCCAAAGGATCAAACCAATATATCGTCTAATGATCTTTCGTTATAGGTTATTAAAGGCCAAGTTGCTTAAGGTCGACGAGTTACTACAAACTAAACATAAATAAACATTTAACAAAGAAAAATAAGTTTTTCGGCATAAATAAACATTTAACTAAACAAAAATAAATATTAAACACAAATAAACGTTTAACTAAACTAAATCATAAACTAAATTGAAGTGTTTATGTTTATCAAGTTTAAAGAACATAGCTTTGATTAGTGTGTATTTCCATATGAGTAAATTAGTTCAAGATTGGCATGCATGCATCCTTGGCATATGATACTATGGAGATCTCAAACTCTTGAAGATAAATCTAGAAGCATATAAGCTTCACCATAGATAACTCTTAATCATAATCCAATCATAATCATAAGCTTCACCAATTTGAATAAAAACCAACAAAATGCCCAAGCAATCATCAGCATAAGAAGAGACATAAAATTAGGCTTGATTGTTGATTGACATCATTTCATGCTCATATTTGTATCTTATATCCATTATCTTACACCTAAGCAATGCTACGTGACGAGTTTTATGTTTAGTTTTCAGGAATAAAGAGGTTTGAAGAGAAGAGCCATGAAAGGACCCAAAAGCTGGGAAAAGGACTGAATGGTGAGTTCTAGGGACCAAGATGCAAGGGAGAAGGACCTGAATGTAAGACAGAAGGACCTAAGAGCAAAACAGAATACTCCACACCATCATGGGGAGTATTTTACCAATTCTATTCGGGTCGGAGCTCCAACAAGTCGAGTAACCGCATCAAAGACCAACAATACCAGAAATCAAAGCCCACAACAAATTCCAACACGATCCGACAATTTTGGACCGCCAATTGGCGGTCTTGGACCGCTAATTGGCGGTCCATATTGCTCAGGATCCGTCGAAATTTCTCCTGGACTTGTATTAATGTTCGTTTAGGCTATTTTTGGTATTGGTTTAGTCCCACATCGGGGGATTGTCCCCGATTAGCTTTTTCCATGTTTATAAATAGAACTCTTCACCTTCCATTGTAATTACCCATTGTTTGGTGGCATTCTCTCTACTAAGGAGTGAGCCTTGAAGCAATAACTCAAGGTGGAGAAGGATGCTACCTTCAATGTGAGTCATTGTTAATAAAAGTTTATTTGTTTCTTTTAATCTTGTTTTGTTATGTTGTTTGTTTTGTGTGGGTTGTTTTACTTTGTTTAATTTCTTGCTTAGTAATTTTAGTATCTTAGTTAAATGTTTTCTTTACTTAGTCTAATCAGTAGTGTAATGAGTAGTGAGTAGTTCCATCCCCATTTGGGGGGGTGGAGAAATATGTGATATAATTATGTAGTGTATTAAGTGTGTGTTATTTTTATCCATTGAGTTTTATATGATTTCCATAACCATCTAATGGGTCTCCACTCTTATCTTTGATATGCTAATGCTCTTGAATGAAGCTTAGCTTATGCTTTGATTAGTGGACCTATTTTATGGGGAATGATAAGGTTAGGATATGGATGATGTTAATATTGGAAACACAATTTGTAATGTATGTGCTCTTGTTGCCTTTACCTTAGCTAATGTCTTGTATGTTTTAATGATGTAGTGAAATCTTAATTCATGTAGAGGCATAGTAGGGTATAGTCTTTATACTTGAGTTCATGTAGCTTCATTCCAATTATTGTCTTGTATGTTTTAATGATGTAGTCTTATCTTAATTCATGTAGAGGCAAAGTTGGATGTAGTTTTATGATTTCATGCACTACATGTTGTGAGGAGCTTAATGAACACACACACACTTCTTTATGTTCACATTATTTCTCTACCCCCTTTGGGGCTTAGTTTATTGCTTATCTCCATTTCCATTTGCATCTTAGTGTAGTTTAGTGTAACCAACCTTTCTCTCCTTCTTTTTACCTCTCGCCTTCGCACAAACCAAGTGTCGACACACCTCCCAGTGGACGACCCGTATTTGCCACCGCTTCAACGCGGCCGTGCACTTGCGGTTAAATATAAAACGATCAATCAAGTTTTTGGCGCCGTTGCCGAGGAGGTGCTCTGTCCAGACCTTGGTTTGGACGATTCGAGGGGTTTTTAATTTTTTTTTTTCAGTTTTTCTTAGTGGCAGGGAACCTGAGGATCAAGGGGAAGCGACTGGAGTAATTGGAGAGCAAAAGACCCCAAAGTGACCGCCAATCAGCGGTCTGGGACCGCCAATTGGCGGCCTGGTGAGCCTCAATTGCTCTCAAATTTGTTCCAGTTGTTATGTTGTTCACTTTAGTTATCTGGGAGCCCAATTTTGCATGTTGTGATCTTTAGTTTGCTCCCAGATTTAATTTCACTCCCCCTTTAATCAACTTGGACCATCAAACTCAAAGCAAAAGATTAGACTTCTTGCCATCTAGGTCATGCATCATATGTAGACCTTGCATGCATCTTTCTTTTCTTTGCTTTACATTTTGTCGTTGATTGCTGGAGCGAGGTACGCATTCCTTATCACTCATTCACGCATTAGGACATTCATTAGTGAGTAAGGTTTGCATCGAAACAAGAGTGAGGTGAGTGCTTGTTTGGTGAGTTGCTTGCTAGCCTAAGATTTCAAAACATCTTTAAGGGGCATCACCTATAGACTTCAAAGATAAGGTGGGGGATTTCATCACCCCTCCCTTAGCCCCAAAAAGCACACTCAAGTAAAGCCTTAACTAAAAGCAAGTAGACATTGGCCCTAGGAATTCGGACGCACTAGGAGAGTAATCTAGTTGAGACCGCCATGACCTGATCGGCGTTGCCTACCTTGTCGATAGTAGGAGGTACTGGATCTCCGGATCTGGTATCACTTGCTGGGCATTGTGGTCCTCGTTGTAGGGAGGTGAGGCGTGTCGAGGCTAGTGACCTCGAAGTTAGGCGTCGTCTAGCCTAAGGACCCATTGCCTTACATTGTTTGAGCCATGCTTGCTAGTTAGGCTTCTACCTTCACCCTGTACCCTCGCTAGCTTTAGGGATTCTTCCCTTCTCCTCTGAGTCATCTTCTTCTCACCTTCTTCTACGTTATAGTCTCCTCCCCTTTACACTCTCTGTTAGCGTTTTAGGGTCGAGTCGAGCACTTTTTGCGAGCTTAGCCTCGTGGTGGTGAGAGTGATCGACTCGAGAGTTTTTCTTGAGATGGATGGTTACATGGGCGACCATCCATATCATTGTTGGGACCAGGACGATTCTCCCTGGTACTCCGGACCCATGCAACCTGGGGTGGCTCAGACTAACACCCCGTATGGTTGGGATGATCGCAATTTTGTGACTGAGCAGTCTTCATATTGGGGTAACATGAGAGAGGCACCGACTGCTAGACCACAATCTAGTTATGCCGGATCATATGCTGGTCAACAAACTGAGACATTACAACAAACTTTGGCCTCTTTCATGCGTATGGCAGATGACATGAGTGCCCCGGTGGCTCCAGTAGCCGTACCGTGCGACTGTTGTGGGTTGAGTGGTCATGTTATCGGGGAATGTCCTTATGTTCCCCCAGAGCCTGAGTATGAGCATACATTTTCCCAAAATGCTCATTATAACCATTACGCATCCGCGTACAATCCGAGAGTGATGGATTCATGGGGAGACAATTCATATCCAAATTCTTATACTTCATTTTCACCCCAGTATCCTCCTCCCGAATACCCAGAATTCTACCAGCACCCCACTCCAAATCATTGGACTCATTCTCAGCCCATCAACACCCAACCACAAAATTTCCCAAGCTCTGACTTGGACCTCATCGTTGACCGCATACCTGATTCCTTGAAACAAACTTTCCTTACGTTCATGGAAACCACTCAACAGTCCATACAAAATATGACACTGCAAGTGAGTCAAATGTCGCAGAAATTACGTGAATGTGAGGAAAGTAACCTTTCTTGTCAACATGAGGATTCTTCTTTTGATATCGAACCACCACCACATCCACAAATTCAAAGCACAACCTTTCAAAGTCAAACTCCTAGTCAGTCTGAGGGACTTGGGGTTTCAATTCACGATCACTTAGTGGAGGATTCGATTCAAATTGAGAATAACTTGGACCAGTTCTATTATGAGTCGGCACAGGATTGTGCCTTACCTTTTTGTCCCGTGGCCCTTGAGCCACATGATCTTCATTTTGATCCTCTTAAGGACCCACCTCTGGTGGAGCAAGAGCTCCCTAGTACCCTCAATTTCAAACAACCTGATGAGAGTTTGCCTCTCACTATTGTTCCTGATCATCTTGGAAATGATGGAACATCAAACATCTACATTGCTCATGAGGGTATTAGGAGTTCCTTGGAGGATACCCTGGGTATGAGACCCACTTCCTGTTCTCCTGGTGAGTTGGACATGCATAACGAGGTGCTTGACCTCGTTCCGACCCACCAGCCTGTTGGTTGGAGAGTTTGGATTGATGATCATAACTTCAGTTCCGCAACGGGAGATATTTTTCTTCCGTTGCCCCTTATTTCCCAAACTCTTGAGAGGTTCAAGCTCTTTCAGTTTGATCCTTTGAATGAGACGCCTTTGCGTCCAATTCATGAACCTCTCATTTCATCTGGTGCTCTTTGTGAAGGGGGCCCACGCATGCGTATTCTGGCCCCGCGTGGTGTCATGTTCCCTTTCCAGGTGCATTGACCCACTCTTGAGGTTCCCATTTGATGTCTTTTGACAAATGAAGATGGGAACTTATGTTTGTACATAGTTATAAAAAAAAAAAAAAAAAAGTACAATAAAAGACTCCTTCAGTGAGCATTGATTGTTGTGAGCCCCAACCCTTGTGTATTTGGGTTCCATTTCTTTCACGTATTTGTATCCCTTCTTTAGCATCTCACAGGTTTTGAGGGAATTTGGGTTTGTGTCCATCAACATGACCCTGAACGTCCCTTTGTACTTCATGTTGGTGAGATCTTTCCTTTTTCATGCATGTATCCATGTAGTATCTTGTTCACATTCATTGAGGACAATGCATGAAGTAGGTGTGGGGGGGTGTTTTACGTATGTACATAGTCGAGTCTTTTTCCTTTGGTTTTATTTTCGTTTGTTTGTACTGCTAGGGTCATGTTAGTGTGCCGCATTTAACATTGATATATCTGCTTGCCATGATCCTTGGGTGACTTGTCTTCTTTTGCTTGCCTAGTGCTTCAAAATTTTCACATTTCTTTCAAAATCTTCATGTGTTTTCGAAAGAAAATGTTTTGTGGGTTTTGCGTGTGTTTAGCATGTGCAAAACCGTTGAGAGGCAAAGTAAAAAGAAAGCTCCCAAAATTGTCTTGAACTTGATGCATTAGGATATCTAGTACGTGGCTTTAGGATTTATCGAGTCGTTAGGATGCACCCCAGTTTTCCCTTGGGGGTGAGTAATCAGTGGGTTTCAGTGCTCAAACATTTAAAGAAGTCCACCTTGAACCTAGTGAGTCAAATAATTCGTGTTTGTTAATTTAGGAAGTTTGTTGTAGTCAAGGGCCCTTAATATCTTTTTGTGAAACTTAAGTGTAGGGGTTTTGGTTCCCATGTAGATAAATGAATAAATAAGTGGTGTTCTCTCTTCTCGCACGGCTCCTATCACTCGGGAAAGTAGGTCTGAGGGGACTGTGTGCCTGGTGCTTTCGAGTCATCTGACTTGGGATGCACCGACCGAACTCTCGTTACACGGGTGGTAGGGATTTCCCCATGTGGAGATGTGGGGAAAGGTGTACATGATAGTGTAAGTCCTCATGGGCAATGATGCATGGAACCTGACCCTGGGAGAATGAAGCTCCAACTAATAAAAAGTAAAAGAAAAAAAAATGTGAAAAGAAACAAAAAGAAAAAAAAATGATAATGCAAATAAGAACCTTAATGGACTTTACACTTTGTAGCACTATAGGATGTTGAGGTTGTCCATGTCTTTCACATAATTCCTTATTTAACTTGCACGAATGGTTCATTAAGGTAGAGGTGTGGACTGATCACCTATATAGAGTCGGTCGTAGCATTACCGCGTCCATTGATCGACAAAATATTTCCAACGAGTCGAGGTCTAGATTGAATAATGCATCTTGTTCGGATTTTGTGGGTATATCCGCTGAAAACCCTCAGGAGACAACACTCCTCCTCCTTGGCAACAAAGAGGTTTAACGGCTTGTTGCACGTGCTAAGTGCAACCGTGATTCCTACGAAAGTGAGTTAGGATTTCTTGTTTCTCGTTTGTTTTTCTCTTTCTTTGTTTTGCTCGAGACTAGCAAAAACTTAGGTGTGGGGGTATTTGATTGACATCATTTCATGCTCATATTTGTATCTTATATCCATTATCTTACACCTAAGCAATGCTACGTGACGAGTTTTATGTTTAGTTTTCAGGAATAAAGAGGTTTGAAGAGAAGAGCCATGAAAGGACCCAAAAGCTGGGAAAAGGACTGAATGGTGAGTTGTAGGGACCAAGATGCAAGGGAGAAGGACCTGAATGTAAGACAGAAGGACCTAAGAGCAAAACAGAATACTCCACACCATCATGGGGAGTATTTTACCAATTATATTCGGGTCGGAGCTCCAACAAGTCGAGTAACCGCATCAAAGACCAACAATACCAGAAAGCAAAGCCCACAACAAATTCCAACACGATCCGACAATTTTGGACCGCCAATTGGCGGTCTTGGACCGCTAATTGGCGGTCCATATTGCTCAGGATCCGTCGAAATTTCTCCTGGACTTGTATTAATGTTCGTTTAGGCTATTTTTGGTATTGGTTTAGTCCCACATCGGGGGATTGTCCCCGATTAGCTTTTTCCATGTTTATAAATAGAACTCTTCACCTTCCATTGTAATTACCCATTGTTTGGTGGCATTCTCTCTACTAAGGAGTGAGCCTTGAAGCAATAACTCAAGGTGGAGAAGGATGCTACCTTCAATGTGAGTCATTGTTAATAAAAGTTTATTTGTTTCTTTTAATCTTGTTTTGTTATGTTGTTTGTTTTGTGTGGGTTGTTTTACTTTGTTTAATTTCTTGCTTAGTAATTTTAGTATCTTAGTTAAATGTTTTCTTTACTTAGTCTAATCAGTAGTGTAATGAGTAGTGAGTAGTTCCATCCCCATTTGGGGGGGTGGAGAAATATGTGATATAATTATGTAGTGTATTAAGTGTGTGTTATTTTTATCCATTGAGCTTTATATGATTTCCATAACCATCTAATGGGTCTCCACTCTTATCTTTGATATGCTAATGCTCTTGAATGAAGCTTAGCTTATGCTTTGATTAGTGGACCTATTTTATGGGGAATGATAAGGTTAGGATATGGATGATGTTAATATTGGAAACACAATTTGTAATGTATGTGCTCTTGTTGCCTTTACCTTAGCTAATGTCTTGTATGTTTTAATGATGTAGTGAAATCTTAATTCATGTAGAGGCATAGTAGGGTATAGTCTTTATACTTGAGTTCATGTAGCTTCATTCCAATTATTGTCTTGTATGTTTTAATGATGTAGTCTTATCTTAATTCATGTAGAGGCAAAGTTGGATGTAGTTTTATGATTTCATGCACTACATGTTGTGAGGAGCTTAATGAACACACACACTTCTTTATGTTCACATTATTTCTCTACCCCCTTTGGGGCTTAGTTTATTGCTTATCTCCATTTCCATTTGCATCTTAGTGTAGTTTAGTGTAACCAACCTTTCTCTCCTTCTTTTTACCTCTCGCCTTCGCACAAACCAAGTGTCGACACACCTCCCAGTGGACGACCCGTATTTGCCACCGCTTCAACGCGGCCGTGCACTTGCGGTTAAATATAAAACGATCAATCAATTGTCAAAACTCAATATGTTTGAATAACCATTCATATTTTTTGTTCAGATGAGGGATGATCATACATAATGCTCATAGGCATTAAGTAAACTCTCATTTGTATGTTCTACATTTCTATTCACCATAAAAAATAGGAAATAATATACATGTTTTTGCTGTGAACAATATACATATTTTTGCTGAAAACACATTTATACATGTAATGAAAACCAAAGTAAGCCTAATGAATACATTTATACATGAAGTAATAGCACTTCAACTCACTTTTCAGAAAACACCACAAAGTTAGAAAACACATATTTGACGTGAAGTAATAATTCAGTTGTTAGGCCTAATTTTTACATGTAATATTTGACGGGAAGTAATATTTGTTAGGCCTGATTACAACAATGCATGCAAACTGAAATGTAATCCATAGGATGATATATTCAAAATAGCATAAAGTTACATTGTTACAGCAAAAAACTAGCAATATCCAAACAGAGTAAGGCAAGATTTTGCATTTGCAACTCCTTCAAAGAAACTAGCAATGTCCAAACATAGTAAGGCATGAACCAAAATCAGGACTCCTCAAAACCAAATTAAGCCAAATATTAAATAGAAGCTGATTCACCACAACAATCATTAACCAGATCAAGCATGATTCCGCACAGCAACTCCTCAACAGCAAGCACGATTGTCGCTTCAAATCAAAATCGCTTCAAATCAAGCTGAAACACAACCAAAATCCATCTCAAACCAACCAAAACAAACTCAAAACCTTTAACAAAAACCGAACATTGATTCAAACCAAAACAAAAAACCTCCCCTCGAGGGTCGTGGAGGGTCAGTGGTCATCTCTGCAGCGGTTGTGGTGGAGGAGGAGGTTGGGGGTCTTGGGGCCAATGATCAAGGTCAGGAAGGTGGTTACAGTGGCGTAGGAGGTCAGGGAGGTGGCTAGGGTATTGGTCGCAGAAGGGGCTAGGGTTTGGTGGGGTGGAGGTTTTGTCGGAATAAAAGTTAAAATGTAATTGTCAAAAGTTAATATAAGACCAATAGACGTCGACTATAGATAACAAGCGACGTCTATTTAGGAATAGACGTCGGCTAAACAACCAACGCGACGTCTATACGCTGGGTAATAAACGTCGGTTAAATTGATTTTTACAAAATCTGACGTCTATATTACCATCATAGACGTCAGTTATTAGTATATGTAACGTCTACACCTATAGATGTCACATGTTCCTATATCTGACGTCTATTTGGCGACGACTATTCACTATTCTTCACTAGTAGCAGTAGCAATTGTCAATCTACTTCACTACATTAGCCACTACATTATGGAATGTGTAGAAGGAAAGATGTTGCCACGTATATGATGCGCAAAAACTATATCTGAAGTTGGAGTTTGTACCCTACAAGACCATCAAGTCATCCACGATCACAATATTTTCATAAAAATTATCATAATTTTATCTTTCTGCCACATCATTTGTTCTGATCCACAACATTTAACCACAATTTTATTCACATTAATCTTCTCAACCATAACATTTTTTAATAAAACTTTAGTGTCAAATCATTTTTTCTATTTCTTCTGACTCATTTTTTACTCTTTACAGATATATATATATATATCACAATTTGTGCTTTCATATATGAAAAGTAATTATTAATAAAATTGACTATTAATGTTTCTCATTTTTTATTTTTTATTTCAAAATTATTGTAGAAAAACGTTTAGGGATTAATTAATTAATTAATTGACTACAAGTTCATAATTGTAATTTGATAAAATAAAATTATTAGGATTACAATAACGATTACATATAATGAAACATTACAACAACTAAGAAGTTAATAATAAAAACATTTTTAATTATCGCTCTGTCCAGAGCATTTGTAGATTTTCTCAATCAAAACGACTTTAAGAATCAAATGTGTCTCCATCGTAGTTGAGAGATCAATGTGACTTGAGGTATGGAAAAAGTAACTTTTAATACATGTAAAGTACTTGGTAACCCATATAGTAATTTAGTGAGCTTTCATGAATAAATGACTTCTCGGATACACCTTGAAATCGGTGAAATTGAAGAATTGCATGTCAAAAGACGGCTATTACTTGAGTACACCAGCTTTTAGTAAAAAATGATCATATACACCTCCTTTGTAGGGGTGTAAACGAGCCATAATCGAGCGAGCGGGCTCAGATCGAGATTTTCAGATCGAGATCAAGCATGAATAAACGACTCAATAAGGATTTTCTCCCGCTCGTTGCTCGCTCAATAGGCAAGTCAAGCAGAAAAATGCGCTCGTGTTCGGCTCGCCTGATGCTCGCGAAACGCTCGCTCGCTAGATTGCTCATTTATTTTTTTTATGTTTAAACCTAGATTTTACAATATAAACACAAATAAATCTGAAATTTACGAAATAAACCCAAATAAATTTGGAATTTAGTAGATAAACCTGAAATAGTGTTTTAAATAGACATAAAATGTCTAACAATACAAATTACAATCAAATAACCATGAACAATATCATGTCCAAACTATCATAATCTCTCTATTATCTGGGAATTTTACCGCTTTATCTTCTTCAACCAAATAATCATACTGAAAAAACACACACAACATTAGTAAAAACTGTCATCAAGTTTGGTTCAAAGATTTAAAGTGGCTTTAACTAAGACGATTTTAAAGTGGAAGAGAGTATCTGTTAATGTGAACAAGGACAACCAGGTAAGAAAAATCAAACATGAGAAAATAATATTGGCCTTTTTCGATCATATTGGAACCAACATTTTGAAATCATGCTGAAAACTATAGCGGCTGACATGAGTTAGGAAAACTTCTATCGGCTCACACCCCTTTATCAACATCCAAATTAGTGTTGGGTTGTTCTTTTCAATTGCTTTTTCAATGAATTGGTACACTACTAATGAACTAAGAGTATTTTTCCCCTTTCATTTTCTTCTCTGCTCACATATATTCATGGCACTCGCACCACTTCAGGATTGGATTTTCCACCATCGTCAAGCAAAATAGCTTAGCTAACAACAGAAATACTCAAAATCTTATAATTTACTTAGAAATACTCTTATTATAAACTTTTATTAAATTTGAATCTTTATAAGCAAAACACATGCAAGAAAAAAGTGCACCTGAGATGTGGTGGAGGTAAAGGGGGAAAAAGATTTGAGTAGTTATACACGGACGCGCGCGTCCGTGACGCTTCCTACGTGGACGGACAAGTCAGCTGCCAGTTCAGCGTCCAGTCAGCCAAAACTTCTGCGCGGGGAAAAGTAAATTACGAATTATTGGGTGCGACGGTTCATTTCCCGAAATCACGATTAGACGGTTCATTTCCCGAAATCACGATTAGACGGTTAAACTTCACGTACATCATTAGCGGCGGGACAGCATTCGAGTAACTTTCCTCCCAAGTCTTCTCCTTTTCCATTCCCCATTTCAGCCGGAGTTCCTTTCCATACGCTCATCCAAAACCTTCATTCCTGTTTTAGTCGAACGAAAAATTATAACCAGGCGAAAATGGATCCTTCTCTACCTGAAACCTCCATCGCTCCTGAAATTGTAGCCGCGCAGGTGTTGTGTCAACCACGTTATTTCTGGTTCATTTTAAGGTTCATTATTGGCCTCTAACAATTGTTTTGGTGGTTTAAGGGAAGCACGTACTACTTCCGCGAAACCAAGTGCGGTTTCACGACCCTTCACAAGCAGTTCGACCGGATGAAGGAGGAGGAGAAAAATATCTTCCAACGGACGCCTTTCGGTCACTTCCTCTCCTTTCCTCACGTCACAACTGACAACGAGATACTGGGTTGGTTCGTCGAACACTTCGACGCCAATGAAGTCGGTCTGAGAATAGCCACTGGGGTGGTCCCATTTACGGTAGAAGACGTCGCCCTTCTACTTGGACTAAGATCACATGGGCAGAGAGTGGATATGGAAGCAATGTACGTAGAGAAACATGACGGGGTGAATCTCAACAACACCCAACTACTGGGTCATCTTACCGCCACGAGCAAGATGGGCGAGGAGGAGGAGCACGTCCGACTCCTTATTTCTATGATTTTCAATCATTTTTTGTTCTTCGATGGATCACTGCGAAGTAAAGCGTGGTACACGAAGCACCTTAAGAACCTCAAGCGCCTCAAGAGATATGCGTGGGCAAATGCGGTTCACACTTTCTTGGTTGAAGGACTGGAGGAAGCCCAACGGGACCTCTCGAGGAGGAGATTGTCAGGGAACTTCTCTATGAAGCAGGGCTACGTGTATGGTTGCGTTGCCGTATTACAAGTAAGCATCTTGGTCCGGAATGAGTGTTGCGTCTGTCCGAAATAAGAGTTGCGTCTGTCCGGAATAAGTATTTTGTCTGTCCGGAATAGTGTTGCGTCTGTCCGGAATAAGAGTTGGTTTATGTCCAGAATAAGTATTCTGTCTGTCCGGAATAGTGTTGCGTTTGTTCGGAATAAGAGTTGCGTCTGTCCGGAATAAGAGTTGTGTCTGTCCGGAATAGTGTTGCGTCTGTCCGGAATAAGAGTTGTGTCTGTCCTGGGGAAGTTATGTTTTTGGTTTTTAACTCATTCCTGTTTTCAGGTGTGGCTTTGCGAGAAGTTCAAATTGGGGGATCCCCGGTCAGCATTTCCACGGTTCAAGTGTTGGACGGAAATGTTTAGCAGACGCCAAATCCTTAGAAAATGGGAAGATCGAGGCATCAACTTGTCCCGGATTTACTCGGGTCAATTTGAGTTGAAGGGCACCCCAAAACTCAGTGCACGGGAGCATTTACTGTTGTCAGAGGATGAATTTCCTACTGCAGAAGCAACTCCCGCAGCAAAGGTTGCCTCGAAGGAAACACCTTCAACATCCACTCTACCAAGGGTACAACTCAGTGAATGCAGCATTCCATGTGACCCACAGCTACAAGAGTTGGAACTTAGTGAGGTGAAGACGAATTGGCTGCGAGCCGAAGCAGCACTTAGGGAGGCGACCGTTAAAATTAACAACCTGGAGGAAGAACTCCGGATCTCTCAAGAAGAGTGTCGTAGGCTGAGAGTCCGTGGGGAGGAGGAAGAGAGGGAAAAGAGGGAGGAGGAAGAGAGAAATAAGAGGGAGGCGGAGGAGAGGGAAAAGAGGGAGGAAGAGAGAAATAAGAGGGAGGCAGAGGAGAGGAAGAAGACAGAGGAGAAAGAGAGGGAGAAGAGAGAGGAGGAAGAAAGGAAGAAGAGGGAGGAGCAAGAGAAGAAGAAGAGGGAGGATGATGAGAAGAAGAGGAGGGAGGAGGATGAGAGGAATAAGAGGGAGGAGGATGAGAAGAAGAGGAGGGAGGAGGATGAGAGGAATAAGAGGGAGGAGGATGCGAGGAAGAGGAGGGAGGAGGATGAGAAGAAGAGGAGGATGAGGAGGGAGGAGGAAGAGAGAAAAAAGCGGAGGGAGGAAGATAGGAAGAAGAGGGAGGAGGAAGAGAGGAAGAAGAGGGAGGAGCAAGAGAAGAAGAAGAGGGAGGAGGATGAGAGGAATAAGAGGGAGGAGGAAGAGAAGAAGAGGAGGATGAGGAGGGAGGAGGAAGAGAGAAAAAAGCGGAGGGAGGAAGAGAGGAAGAAGAGGGAGGAGGAAGAGAGGAAGAAGAGGGAGGAGGAAGAGAAGAAGAGGAGGGAGGAGGATGAGAAGAAGAGGAGGGAGGGGGAAGAGAGGAATACGAGGCAGGAGGAAGAGAAGAAGAGGAGGGCGGAGGAAGAGAAGACGAGGAAGGAGGAGGAGGAGGAGAGGAAGAAGAGGGAGGAGGAAGAGAAGACGAGGGAGGAGGAAGAGAAGAGGAGACAGCAGGAAAGAAAGAGGAAGGCTGTGGTATCGCTACCGCTTTTGCACCCTCAAAAAATACGGACCATTAAACCACGCTTGCGCACAGAACATATAGACGAAGCGCAAAGCAAATCTGGCCAAGATGAGGCACAGAAGAATGCCGCAGAAAAACAAGAAGAAATAAAGGAGGCCGAAGAAGCCACCACAAAAACAAAAGGGGCCGAAGAAGCCAGTGAAGAAATATACGAGGCCGACGAAACAGCGAAAGATGAACTGGCCGCCCATGTTTCGTCCACGAGGCCCGATGTGGATGCGACCGCCTTGAGAACGCTGACCAATGATGAGGTACGTCGTTTATTGAATGCAACGGCTCCCGAACGAGAAGCCAAAGATATTATCTGGAGGGGGGTTCTGAGCAATATCACCAGGGGTGATCTGAAGGAAATAATTTCGGCAAAAACATAATTCACCAACGAAACTCTTGACGGCCTAATTGAGGTACTCCTCAGAAGAGGAGGGCAACAAAAGGTGGTCTGCTTATCATCCTTCGAATCGGAAATGATTGTGGAGGGACAGGGAGAAGATATAAGGAAAGATTATTTACTCCCAAAAATTGAAGGAATAAATGTGGAGGAAGTCATCATCGCACAGCCATGCTGTTTGGCCGGCCACTGGACTCTGTTCGTTGCCCACGGACCTCGATCAGAGTTCATTCAGTACAACAGCCTCTCCCGCACACTTAAAAGAGGTGACAATCCTAACCGTTTAGTCGGAACTCATGAATGCACCGCGTCTAAGATAGCGGGATTCTGGCGAGGGTTGTTGAAGGTCGAGTGGCCGCTGAGAGTTGAGAGGAAGGGTAGCCAACGACAGCAACCGGGGAGTAACGACTGTGGGCCATACGTTTTGTACTGGATGAAGCGTTTGATGGAGAATGCTGATCCGACTCAGCCGAAGCAGAGCAAGGTTATTCACCGTTTTAGAGGCGATTTTGCCAATTTCTTACTCGAAGACTCTGGGATGTGCGATCAACAATAAACGACTCTGGATGTTTTAATTTTTTTTACAAAGTTATACATGTATACATGTTAAAATTACATAGACTATTTGAATGATTTATCAATACAAGGACATTTGGTGTTGGGTTAAATTATCAATACAATGACATGTATAAATTTATTTTCTTGTTTCCGGACCAACATGATACGTAATCCGGACGTTAATTGCAGTCTTATTCCGGACTGCAAATACACTTATTCCGGACAACATATACACTTATTCCGGATAGAAAATACACTTATTCCGGACAGCAATAAAACTTATTCCGGACAGCAATAAAACTTATTCCGGACAACAAATACACTTATTCCGGACAACAAATACACCTATTCCGGACAGCAAATACACTAATTCTGGACAACAAATACACTTATTCCGGACAGCAAATACACTTATTCCGGAAAAACTTTATGTTCCGTTTCTGGACAAACTTTATTCTTAAACCGGACAACAAATACACTTACTCCGAACAACAAATACACCTATTCCGGACAGCAAATACACTTATTCCGGACAAACTTTATGTTCTGTTTCGGGACACACTTTATTCTTAAACCGGACAACAAATACACTAATTCCGGACAACAAATACACTTATTCCGGACAGCAAATACACTAATTCCGGACAGCAAATACACTTATTCCGGACAGCAAATACACTTATTCCGGACACACTTTATTCTTAAACCGGACAACAAATACACTTATTCCGGACAACAAATACACTTATTCCGGACAACAAATACACTTCTTCCGGAAAAACTTTATGTTCCGTTTCTGGACAAACTTTATTCTTAAACCGGACAACAAATACACTTATTCTGAACAACAAATACACTTATTCCGGACAGCAAATACACTTATTCCGGACAAATTTTATGTTCCATTTCTGGACACACTTTATTGTTAAACCGGACAACAAATACACTAATTCCGGACAACAAATACACTTATTCCGGACAGCAAATACACTTATTCCGGACAAACTTTATGTTCCGTTTCTGGAAACACTTTATTGTTAAACCGGACAACAAATACACTTATTCCGGACAGCAAATACACTTATTCCGGACACACTTTATTCTTAAACCGGACAACAAATACACTTATTCCGGACAACAAATACACTTATTCCGGACAGCAAATACATTTCTTCCGGAAAAACTTTATGTTCCGTTTCTGGACAAACTTTATTCTTAAACCGGACAACAAATACACTTATTGTGAACAACAAATACACTTATTCCGGACAACAAATACACTTATTCCGGACAAATTTTATGTTCCGTTTCTGGACACACTTTATTGTTAAACCGGACAACAAATACACTAATTCCGGACAACAAATACACTTATTCCGGACAACAAATACACTTATTCCGGACAGCAATTACACTTATTCCGGACAAACTTTATGTTACGTTTCTGGACACACTTTATTGTTAAACCGGACAACAAATACACTAATTCCGGACAACAAATACACTTATTCCGGACAGCAAATAAACTTATTCCGGACAGCAAATACACTTATTCCGGACATAAATATAACTTATTTATGTATTCCGGACATACTGGTCACTTAATCCGGAGAAAAATAAAACGTAATCCGGACATGGATGAATCGTAATCCGGACGGACATATAACGTAATCCGGACATACTTGTAACTTAATCCGGACATAAATATAACTTATTCCGGACAGGCATACAACAAACCAAAATTACTTAAATATATTTGTCGCCATCAGAAATTAATTCACAAACGAACAAGCAAAGAAGGAGTTGAATCTTATGCAATAATACGGACAGACATACAATGACTTTCAACAAAATTACATAGGAATAATTCCAACCAAGGACAAATACAATAATCAAGGAGGAACTCCCTCGTAATGCAAATTCATGTCCCAGTCATCGAAATCGTGATCCCCCAGTTTGGGTGCTGCAGGGTGTAACGGGGGTAGAACCTTATTCCTGATGATTTTCTTAACGTTACTTTTAATTATTTTCTCAGACAAAGAAATCCGTCGTTTGCTCGGCGGTCTGCCTTTCCGTCTTGTCTTATCCGGATTGAGAACGGATGTACCATCGAACACAGGATCAGGTCGTTGCATACGTTCCTTAAGCAACTCAAGTGCCTCTACCGCCTGAAGATATCTGTCGTTTGAGTCGAAAGCGGCCTCGGCGATCCAAACCGCACGACCCATTATGTCGTCGTGGCGACGAAGCGCATCGTTCCCCGTTATGCCACTTTGAAGGGGAAACTTGACTCCATAGCTCCTTCGGATATCCTTCCTCCATCGGTGGACGATGTAAGACTCGGGGAGCAACGCGTTTGGACGTATTCGGGCAATAACAACATAAACGTGACAACATAGGATACTGACGTGATCAAACATTCTGCAATCGCATACCCACTTCTCATCTCTAATTTGCACTGTGAACCGTTTCGACAATGGGAGGATATGTGTCAATACATATTCGGTCACGTTGAAGTGCAATGTGTCGTCCTCGTTGAACTCATCCTTGATGTCGCAGTACATCATCTTCCTAATTTCTAACTGCACCTTCTTGAAGACACCCACCGTATACAACTCGCCCAATTGCCTCTCGAATGGATATTTCGAAATCAATTGCGGAGCCTTATGCTGACAATCGAAATCAGACAGAGCTTCCTTCTCATACTTGTGGCGTACTGCGAGTTCGTATTGTTTCACGAACTGCTTAAGTGTCGTCCTTGATGTGAGGTACTTATCGAAGAAGGCGTTCATACCCTCACTTCTCTGGGTTGATGTCATTCCTGCGGAAAAACAATCCCGCCAAAATGCAGGTACCCAACGCTCTCGAATTGCATAAATGGATCGGAGCCAATTATTGTCGTGGAACTCGAAATCATCTAGAAAACCCTGCCAATTCCGCTCGAATTCTGCCGGAGTCGTGGAATCGAATACACAGTTGTTGAGGTCAAACAACGTATGCTCCCGGTACTTCGTGGGCAGCTTCATAGGGGCCTTATTCATTATGTGCCATATACAAAATCTGTGTCGCGCTTTAAGGAACACAGTCCTCACAGCCGCAGCTATGGCGCCACATTGGTCTGTTATGATCGCCGGGGGGCTTATATCTGCACACAACGCGATCAAGATAAAAACATATGTTAATCCGGACAGAAATAACGTAAACCGGACAGACGTCAAGGGTAAACCGGTCGAGCAAAAAACGTAAACCGGACAGACGTAAGGGATAAACCGGACGAGCAAAAAACGTAAACCGGACAGACGTAAGGGATAAACCGGACGAGCAAAAAACGTAAACCGGACAGACGTAAGGGATAAACCGGACGAGCAAAAGACGTAAACCGGACAGACACATAACGTAAAACGGACAAAGCCGGACAAAATAAAACACGTACCGTTCATGCACGTCAACCATGTTTGGAACAACCAAATGTAATTTTGTGTCGTCTCGAAAGAGAGGAGTGCGCAACCGAGTAGGACAGACTGGTAGTGGTGATTTACCCCCACAAATGGGGCAAAATGCATGTCATACTTGTTTGTTATGTATGTTGTGTCGAAACATATTGCATCTCCAAAGTAAGAGTAAGCAGCTCGAGAACGATTGTCGGCCCAGAACACATTTCGTAGTCTGCCTTCGTCGTCCATATCCATTACGTAAAAGAAGCGGGAATCATTCTTCTGCATCCTGATGAAATAATCTTGGATAGCTTGCGCATCTCCTGGTCCCATTTTGAGGTTTCTAACCTCGTTCACAACATTCCTGGGAAACATAATTTTTATGACAAAGCTAAATGCGTAACTTCAACCAGGTTAAGTGGAGAATAAATAACCTTAGGTCCCGCTCGTTGAAAGACAATTTATCGTGACCTCCAGCTTCGACCACAAAAGATTGCTGCTTTTAACGGTCGCCTCCCTAAGTGCTGCTTCGGCTCGCAGCCAATTCGTCTTCACCTCACTAAGTTCCAACTCTTGTAGCAGTGGGTCACATGGAATGCTGCATTCACTGAGTTGTACCCTTGGTAGAGTGGATGTTGAAGGTGTTTCCTTCGAGGCAACCTTTGCTGCGGGAGTTGCTTCTGCAGTAGGAAATTGATCCTCTGACAACAGTGAATGCTCCCGTGCACTGAGTTTTGGGGTGCCCTTCAACTCAAATTGACCCGAGTAAATCCAGGACAAGTTGATGCCTCGATCTTCCCATTTTCTAAGGATTTGGCGTCTGCTAAACATTTCCGTCCAACACTTGAACCGTGGAAATGCTGACCGGGGATCCCCCAATTTGAACTTCTCGCAAAGCCACACCTGAAAACAGGAATGAGTTAAAAACCAGAAACATAACTTCCCCAGGACAGACACAACTCTTATTCCGGACAGACGCAACACTATTCCGGACAGACACAACTCTTATTTCGAACAGACAAATCTCTTATTCCGGACAGACGCAACATTATTCCGGACAGACAGAATACTTATTCCGGACATAAACCAACTCTTATTCCGGACAGTCGCAACACTATTCCGGACAGACAAAATACTTATTCCGGACATAAACCAACTCTTATTCCGGACAGACGCAACACTATTCCGGACAGACAAAATACTTATTCCGGACAGATGCAACTCTTATTCCGGACAGACGCAACACTCATTCCGGACCAAGATGCTTACTTGTAATACGGCAACGCAACCATACACGTAGCCCTGCTTCATAGAGAAGTTCCCTGACAATCTCCTCCTCGAGAGGTCCCGTTGGGCTTCCTCAGTCCTTCAACCAAGAAAGTGTGAACCGCATTTGCCCACGCATATCTCTTGAGGCGCTTGAGGTTCTTAAGGTGCTTCGTGTACCACGCTTTACTTCACAGTGATCCATCGAAGAACAAAAAATGATTGAAAATCATAGAAATAAGGAGTCGGACGTGCTCCTCCTCCTCGCCCATCTTGCTCGTGGCGGTAAGATGACCCAGTAGTTGGGTGTTGTCGAGGTTCACCCCGTCACGTTTCTCTATGTACATTGCTTCCATATCCACTCTCTGCCCATGTGCTCTTAGTCCAAGTAGAAGGGTGACGTCTTCTATCGTAAATGGGACCACCTCAGTGGCTATTCTCAGACCGACTTCATTGGCGTCGAAGTGTTCGACGAACCAACCCAGTATCTCGTTGTCAGTTGTGACGTGAGGAAAGGAGAGGAAGTGACCGAAAGGCGTCTGTTGGAAGACATTTTTCTCCTTCTCCTTCATCCGGTCGAACTGCTTGTGAAGGGCCGTGAAACCGCACTTGGTTTCGCGGAAGTAGTACGTGCTTCCCTTAAACCACCAAAAAAATTGTTAGAGGCCAATAATGAACCTTAAAATGAACCAGAAAGAACGTGGTTGACACAACACCTGCGCGGCTACAATTTCCGGAGCGATGGAGGTTTCAGGTAGAGAAGGATCCATTTTTCGCCTGGTTATAATTTTTCGTTCGACTAAAACAGAAATGAAGGTTTTGGATGAGCGTATGGAAAGGAACTCCAGCTGAAATGGGGAATGGAAAAGGAGAAGACTTGGGAGGAAAGTTACTCGAATGTTGTCCCGCCGCTAATGATGTACGTGAAGTTTAACCGTCTAATCATGATTTCGGGAAATGAACCGTCTAATCGTGATTTCGGGAAATGAACCGTCGCACCCAATAATTCGTAATTTACTTTTCCCCGCGCAGAAGTTTTGGCTGACTGGACGCTGAACTGGCAGCTGACTTGTCCGTCCACGTAGGAAGCGTCACGGACGCGCGCGTCCGTGTATAACTACTCTTTGTAATTTGGATGAAAATAATCAAACAAAAACCTTAATCCGAGTGTCGGTAGTGAAGAACGAGGCTGAGAACGAGGAGGTCGTCGGAGTCCCAGAGAAGAGGAGGCGTGGAGGAGGTGGCGGTGGTGAGATTTTAGGGCTTCAACGTATGGGAGAAGATGACGCGTGGAGGAGGTGGCAGTGGGATTTTAGGGCTTCAAGAGCAAACAAGATTTTACTCTTTTATACTTTTAGTCTTTAGGATTTTAGTTTTTAAAAAATTAAATGATTTAATAGTAATCTGCCCCTAATATGGGTAATTGTAATTGGATATAGTAACTATGATAATTGAGTATTTTAATGAGTGAGCGAACGAGCAATCGAATGACAAGCATCGAGCGAGCACGGTTTGCTCGTGCTCGGCTAGTTTAATTTGTCGAGCGTTTTTTTGGCTCGTGCTCAGCTCGTTAGTAATCGAATCGAGCACGATCCGAGCGAAATCGAGTGAACATTGAGCGATCCGTCGATCCCCAGTCAAACTTGACAGTCCTACTCCGTTGGAGTGAGAGACACAAAACTCTTAACACCGTCATTATACAGTTAGTTGTAATATTATTTTATGACAATTTTGCAATTTAACACCGAAGAACCTAAATAATTGTGTTTTTAATTTTTTTTTAAAAATTAAATTGTGTTTTAAATTTTTTGCAGTATCGTCCTTCAAAACTGTTTGTAATGTGTATTCTCCCTACGAATTTTTGACAACGTTACAAATTTAAAAAATTTAGAATATAGTATTAACTAGGTACATTTTTTTATCTAATAAAAAAAATTAAATTTCGAATACCAATATAGGTTCATTTTAAAATTGGTAACGTTGTCAAAAATTCGTAGGGTGGATACATATTACAAACACTTTTCTAATACTTCAAAATATTTTATATTCAAAATTCGTAGGGTTTAACTATATTTTATATATATATACACTTTAAAATATGTTTTCTAATTTTTATAAATTTGTCAAAAAATCGTAGGGTGGATACACATTACAAACAGTTTTGAATGTCGATACTGCAAAAAATTAAAAACACAATTAATTTTTTTTAAAAATTTATAAAAATTAGAAAACATATTTTGAAGTATATATATATATAACATAGTTAAAATGATTTTAAAAAAATCAAAACATAAAATCAAAAACAATAAAAGAAAATAAATAAAGTCACGGATTTTAGTTGGAGTGTTTTATGTTTTGAATTTTTTTAAATCATTTTAATTAAGTTTTGTTATTATCTTTCTTTGCAAAATATGTTTTGTAATTGTTATTATTTTTTAAAAAAATTAATTGTGTTTTTAATTTTTTCCTGTATCGACCTCCAAAACTGTTTGTAAGTTGTGTACACCCTACGAATTTTCAACAACGTTACCAATTTTTTGTTTTAATTAGTTTTAGTGTTTGTTTAAAATTCATTTGTAAATAATTTCTTATTCTGGTTAAGAAATTTTATTTTTTTATTGTATAAAATACCCTAACATTTCAATACGTCCAGTTATCGACGTGATTTGGAGGTCGATTTTTGAAAAAATTAAAAATAAATTTTTAAATTTTTAAAAAATAATATAAATTAGAAAACATATTTTGAAAAAAAAAGATTTTAAAAAAATTTACAAATAATTATAATAAAAAAGAAAAAGAGAAATAAAGAAAATAAAACTAAAACAGAAAAGTTAAAAAAATTATTTAAAAAAATTATTTTTTAAATAAAAATATTTTAAAAAAATACACAGATCGCGGTTCACAACCGCGATCCGTGAAGATTTGTGCAAAAAAAAAATTGGGGGGGGGGGGGTGGATCGCGGGTCACACCACGATCCGAGTAGTTTTGGAAAAAAAAATCCTAAAATTCGAATTTTTAGTTTTTTTTTATTATATAAAAAAATTAGGGCATGAAACTTCCTTTTTCACTGATAATATGATGGTGTTATTGTTGAACTTTGGATGATTTCATTTTTTTGTGTGTCAAAGAAACAAATTATCTTCTATTTCTTAACATTCTTTCATCCACATCATTTTTTACCTACACACTATAACATGGATAAAATCAAAGAGTAATAATTTTTTATTATAAAATAGAATAAAATTAAAAAATATTTTAGGAAAAATAGATTTTAAAAACATGTTTTAAATGATTTTAAAAGACAAATAAAAAAATTAGAGCAATGGGCTGGGACACGTGGGTTCCTAGCCCACTGGGGTTAGGGCGTAGCCCCTGGGCGCCCACCATAGTGGGTGTGGGTGCTCTAAGGGCACCCTTAACGGGGGTGCCCCGCCCGGGCGCCATGGTCGGGTGCCCGGGCGCACCTCCTTTAACGTGCGGGGCGCCCGTGGGGCGCCCGCCCGGGCGTTGGGCGTCCCGGGCAGACGCCCGGGCGCCCAAAGGAGGGGGACACGTGTCCCCCTCCGATTGGTTTATTTTTTTTTAAAATTTATTTAGTTTAGGTTTTGTTATTAATGGATTGGGTATTTGTTATAAATGTGGGGTAATAATTTTTTGTAAGTGATTAAAATTAAGAAATTTCCAGAACCAATACACTGTTTAATCACGGGTGCAGTATTTAATCACGGGTGCACTGTTTCAATCACGCGTGCACTGTTTTCAATCACGCGTGCACTATTTGCAATCACGCGTGCACTTTAATCACGCTTCCAAAGAGTAAACTGTGCAATCACGCGTGAACAGTGCAACAAATACATCCAAACCCTCCCAACTATAAATACACCTATCTATCTCCTGATTCCTCACATATCCTTAACTTCTCAACTTGTTAACTTCTTCGCTCATCAATGTCGGATAATAGTTTAAACTCCGGTCAATCCGACGATGATAACTGGAATGAGACATTAAATCTAATGGACCGTGCTATTGAATTAGCCAGACATGTTGTTTACGAAAGGACTACACGTCCTAAGCAGCGTCGAAGGAGAACGACGAACCCAGATAGAGATCGTGAACTAGGTTACAGACGCCTTGTAGACGATTATTTCTCTGACAACCCTGTGTATTCTGATACTCTTTTCACGACAAGATTTCGGATGAGAAAGCATGTCTTCCTGCGCATCCACAATGCCATTGAAGCATCTGATGTCTTCTTCCAACGAACACCGGACGCAACTGGTAGGATGAGCATCTCCGGTCTACAAAAAAGTACGGCAGCAATCCGAATGCTAGCATATGGCGTTGCCGCTGATGGATCGATGAGTACCTACAAATGAGTGCGACAACATCCAGAAATGCTCTCCTCAAATTCTGTGAAGGTGTTATTCGCATCTTCGACCCTGAGTATTTACGTCGGCCAACTGCAAATGACTTGGCACGCCTACTTTACGTTGGTGAGCAACGTGGGTTTCCAGGTATGATGGGGAGTATCGATTGTATGCACTGGGAGTGGAAAAACTGCCCAGTTGCTTGGAAGGGACAACATCAAGGGCGTGCTGGGAAAGCAACTCTGATCCTTGAGGCGGTGGCATCGTACGACTTATGGATCTGGCACTCCTTCTTCGGAATACCGGGTTCATGCAATGACTTGAACGTCCTGCAACAATCTCCGGTTTTCGACGACATACTAGAAGGCCGAGCACCACCTGTTAATTATGAGGTAAATGGTGTTCAATATGATATGGGATACTATCTTACTGATGGTATTTATCCACAGTGGGCGACCTTCATCCAATCCATCCTTCACCCTCACACCCCGAAGCACAGATTGTTTGCTGAAGTGCAGGAGGCAACGCGTAAAGATGTTGAACGCGCTTTCGGAGTGTTGCAAGCGAGGTTCGCGATCATCAGAAACCCGGCTCTTGCTTGGAGCAAGGACGTTCTGTCCAAAATAATGACAACTTGTATCATCATGCATAACATGATAGTGGAGGACGAACGCGACTGCTATGCTAATTTTGGAGATATTCGCTAATTTATGGAAGATCGTCCTGGAACTTCAGCTGAGGAAACGTCGTATTCGACCGATCGTATAGCGGATATTCACGAGTTTTTTGTCAATCAAGATCGAGTGCGTGACAGGAACCAACATTTGGATCTGAAAGGCGATTTAATTGAGCATATATGGCAACGCTACGGACGAGGAGCGGTTTGAAAATCGGTTAACGTAGTTGGTAATGTAGTATTTGAAATTTTAGTTTATGTAATATGTATTGTTGTTTCTTAACTTTGAGTGTAATATTTCCTATTTCAGTTTGTCTTAAATGTAACGTGGCTCCGTAATATTTAATAATAATTTCGTGATTTACTAGTAATTATTAACAATATTTCGAGTTAAAATAGAACTACAATGTAATTAGAATTAGATTTATATAAAATGTATTTTGTTAAATGATGTGTGAGAATTAAATTTGTTTAATTAAGAAATGATGTGGATGAAAGAGAGTGTAGGGTGGGTGGGGGTAGCCAAGGCATGGGTAAGGGGGTTTTTTGGGTGGGTTGGGTGAGCTGACGTGGCAGAGAGAGAAGCTGACGTGGCAGAGAGAGAGTGCAGGGCGCCCGGGGGTAGCCCGGGCACTGTTATTTGTGCTCTAAGATACTTAAAAAGAAAATATAATATCCATGAAGCCCACGGGGTATTAGTCAAGTATATAAAATATCATGACTAGCTCAGGAAGACATCCCACCATCTCATGTCACCAAACAACACTATATCTCCTCATCCATGAGGTCATTTGGTGGGTGTGGCATATTCAGGTTTGTGAGGGCCATGTTTAGCATGGTTGATTGAGGGTGTAGAACCTCCATCCTAAGTGATGTTACATGTCTAGAAATCAATCAAGGAAAATGTGTCAAGAATTATCTTGAGTAAGCTGGAAGATGATCTTTGGAAGAGATGCGAGTTGTGCTCATTCCAAATACACCAAACAAAAGCAATGCCTAGTAAGTCAAGAATCTCATCTAAATAAATATTACATTTAAGTTCATCAATCTATTAAGAACATTATTATTACAATTAAAGTTCTCATTGAATTTTTTATTTTACAAAAATACATTAACATGAATAATAATGTATTTTTGAACGAAACACATTAACATGTACAATAATGTATTTTCAAAATATTATTTTAGTTGATGTCAACTTCAAAATGTATTTTTGGAATCAAATACCAAAACCTCTAATTAGCCAAAGTAGACTTATCTTTAATTCCAATGTAAGAATTGTATCCGAGTCCCACAGATTTGTTCTAGAATGAAAAATTATCCTCACGTTAAATTGACTTAAACATTCACCTTAAATGTTGTCATGTTAACCTCGTGTTTGGGTATTGATTATCAAACTAGATTCTCAAGAATCTGTCAGAATAATCAGTTATACCCAAGAATTATCACCCAGAATCGATTCTGAAATTCAAAATCTGATTTTCACCGTTAAACTGTGTTCTCGTGGTTCTTATCTCTCCTCCATAATTCAGAAAAGTTGATTTCAAAATATTGTTCATGCATTTTAGGAACAAATGTCTTTATTACCCCATCTACATAAAATATTTACCAAACATATCACCAATTATTTTCACTTTGCTACTTTTAATTATTATAGTATTAAGTTATTTTGTTTATCACTTTATTGACAACATGTTCGGTTCTTGATATGGGAATGTGGATTTTTGGTTTGTTTTCACTTTAAGTTGGTAATTGTGATTTCGTAACTATTGTCTCGAATATGTTAATCAGTAGCAAACAATTTTAGATCTTTAATCATTTTTTTTACTATGTTATTACACACAATTTGTTAGAACCCTAACCCCTGCTTAGGAGTTAATGGAGATTAGGGGTGTGTTTAGCATGGGGAAGGGGAGGTGCTGCAGTGATTGCTTGGGGAAGAGGAGGGGCGTGAACAGTGGTCGTGGATGAGGGGATGGGTTGGATGTGTAGGCTACTGTTGGGAGGAGAAGGGTGTAATGGGTTGGGTTTTAAAAGCTAACCTATCTCTCTCTTTCTCTCTTGCACTCTCTCATTCCTCTTCCATTTTCCGACACAGCAGCGGAGGACGACTCCGGTGGTGGTGAAGAGCGCGGTCGTGCGGGGGTAGACGCACGAGGAGGCGACAGAGGCAAGAGCGGAGCTCCGGCGGTTTCGTCATTCTCTTGAGGTATGCTGGTTCTTAGTTTGGTTTGTTGTTGCTCACCCTCGTGGGAGGGTGGTGTTGGTCGGTCGGGGAGGTCGGAGACCTCTCCGGCGTTGTTTTCCGTGAAAAACCTCGGCTGGCGCGAGGTTGAAGACGACCAACGGACGACCGAAGGTATGTATTTTGTCTGTCTGTTGTGTTTCGGACCTTTCGGTAGACCGGTTCCTTGTGTTCGGTCGACCGGAACTTAAGTGTACTAGTTTATTTATGCTTGTTCGGTCGACCGTTATATGACGTAGAAATAATAGGTTGACCCTGTTAGTTTTCGGTCGACCGAGACCCCTGAGTCGGTCGACCGATAGTTTTGATTTTGATGTTGACCAGACTCCGGTTTTTGACCTCGTTTCGGTCGACCGGTTTTAGACCTTCAGTAGACCGTTGGGACTTATGTTTTGCACAAATAGTTCGACCGTTGCAGACGCTTCGGTCGACCGATTCCTTTGTGGAAGCGGTCGACCGAGTTGTCACGTTCGGTCGACCGATTCCCTTGTGGAAGCGGTCGACCGGTTGTCACTTTCGGTCGACCGATTCCCTTGAGGAAAACGGTCTACCAAGTTGTCTCTTTCGGTCGACCGTTTTGCACAGGACAGAATTCCTGGTCCGCTTAGGATGCCAACTCTGTCCACGGAAACCCGTGTCCTCGCCTTGTGCGTAAGCCGGGAGGTGACGGTGGGCGCGTTACGCGTGCCTCCTCAGGACCACCATGTGGAAGAGTGTGGGTGTTCGGGACGCGTCACCTCCATGTATGGATCGTGACTAAAATGATGGATTGATTGGACTCATTGTAGTATAGTAGGCCTGAGGGATCTCGGATCCCAATGTATGATGATTGTGCGGGCACGCAACTGTCGTTGGGTGAGGTGACTGTAGGATTTCTAGTTTAATTGTACATATATATTTTCGAAATTTTTTGTACAATAAGGATCATTCATATATTTTCTACGATTTGTTTTTCATGCATGCATCGGTTTGTTTTAATGATTGCTTAAAACACATTAAAACAAACATTGGGCTCCGAAATTCATACCTAGAAGTTCTCTAAAACTTCTTGAAGATCCGAAGATGTTGAGGATGCTTGGTGCAGCGCCGGATGCCTCCGAGTATTCACCAAACTCTAAACAAGATTGAAGAGAGAAGAGCTAGCCTCTCAATCTACAATAGGGTTTAGAATCCAATTATTAACCCCTCTTTAGTTCCCTTGAGAATAAGATCTCTGAAAACTAAAACTAAACTTAAGAATTAATGGAATTTCGTGGAGAATTATGGAGAGAGAAGTTTGCACAAGAAGATAATCAATTAAATCATGAGGTAATGAGATAAACTTGTATTTATAGGTTCTCTCCAAATTACCTATTCATGTGTAACATCTTGCCCAGATTTCATGCAAACTTCCATCTAACTGTCCATTATTTGCTAACAAATAATCTTAGTCACGAATTAAATCAATTATGGACCAATTCCATGCACGATCTAATTAATTCTTAAATTAATTCTGCAGAAAACCGTCTGGAGTAGTCGACCGTTTGGAGGTTCGGTCGACCGTTCGAACCAGGTTTCGGTCGACCGTTTGCAACTCGGTCGACCGTTCGCAACAGTAAAACATTTCATCGCAATGTTCGGTCAACCGACCGATAGATTTGGTCGACCGTTCCGAACAGACGAAAATTCCCTGTTATCGGTCGAGACGTGTCCGGTCGACCGTGCACCGATCGGTCGACCGTCTACTGTTAACCGGTCAACCGTTTTTGCACAGTACTGCAGACTTGTCAAATTTCGGTTTAACCCCTACAAGATTTGACATTTCGGGATTAGTAGTAAATTCTTATGTAACATATTATCCTGTGTAATGATAAATCATTACACCCCATAATATTTACATCACATATGAATTTAATTTAGATTCCAATTATGTTATTAATCACAACATAATTTTGATTTTGCTTGTTCACCCCATGTGTCATATTTTCTACATGAAACCCGACACATCTTATGAACTCAAAATCCTCATTTCTTGTTTCCCAGTTTTGTGGTGTGACCTATGGGAGGATCTAAACTAAGTTGGCAGTGATATTAAGAACTTAATACCATAAGCTATAAGCGGTATCTAGCTACACATTATAGCTCACAATTAGTTAGATGTCTTAATTCCACTCGAACCAAAACCCGATCCATTTAGTGATGGAGTGCACCACTTGTGTCCGTCTCTTGCCTCATGATATTAAGAATACACACAAAGTAGTATTGTGTCATCTTTGTATTAGTATTCATTTCTTGATCTCTTTAAGCTAGTTACAAATATGTGACTTAACTCAAATCACATTGTGCACATTATAACTTTGCTTTATCAATGGGCCCACTAATATCATCACTCAATTAAGAGGGGCAATGATAATCTTTTGACTAACTATCTTCTCCAACAAAAGTCATACTTAACCAATTAATGCCTTTGCATTACACTCATTGATAGCTTAAGACACTAGTCTAATTAAGCACTCCTTAAGCGATCGGATATAAGTGTCATATCAAAGGACCAAGGACACAGTAAAATATTAATGACACAGAAACACATTTCTATAATATTTTACTTGTTAGGTCAATTCGGTATACAAAAGTACTATTTTCCACTTTTGTGTACCCGTGTTGTCACTCACTTGTAGAGCTACAATGATCTATGACCAACACGACAATCTTAACTCGGTAATAAATGTCCCATGTTTATTACCATGATTGCGAATATCTTTTGCTTTATGTAAACCAATATCTTTTAGAGCCCTACGGTTAAGGACCAAGAGCATCTTCCTTAACACTTCTAAAAGACGAATAACATAAACAAGGAACAAAATGATTTCTCGTTCAATTCATAATAATTGACATTTAAAAGTAAAACTTTTAGAACACATTCACTTCAGTGACTACCGGGCTGAGGGGCTACGGAGGTCGCTGCCCTGCTTTTATAGCGGCGCAGTTGGTGTTTGCGGCTCGTGGAGCCTGATGACCTGGCAGACTTCGATCTGGACCCGTCTGATGTTGTGCCGGACGCATTGATGGGCCACTGATGCTGTTCTGGTGATGCCGCCGATGTTGTTCCGGCGATGATGATTGATGGGCCGATGCTGTTCCGGCTATGTTCCTCAGATGGGCACCTACTGAGATGATGATTGATGGATCGATCGAGCGACGGCTCCGTTGGTGTAGTTTCGACCACGAAGTTAAAGATTTGTTTCTTATGGCGCGGACCTGGCGACGTTCTCTGCCGAACCCCATGTTTAGTATAGCCGCGTGTGGGGAGTGTCACGTCTTTTTCCGTTAGACTGTGTGTGCCTACGATAGGTCTCCTTGGGAGACCCGATGATGATTGTAGGACTGATGTCCCATGTTACCCTTCGGGGGAACTGTTTTCCTTACTGTCGATGACATGACATGCTACTAGTATGATAGGTTCATTTGTACTACTGCATGCATATAGGTGAGCTTGGCATACAGTGTTTCCTTATGGAAACTCATGCATTGTTGTTGCATCTTTTTCAGGACCGCAGTAGGTCCAGTTGGGTGGTGATCAGCGGGCGCGCGCATCTTGGGATCAGATCCTCTATTCTGACCACTGAGGTCGACATGATTACGTTTATCTTCTTTTGTTGTTCTGTTGTAATCATGTATCGTTTTTTACAAACTCTGATGTAAACTGGTGCACCACTTTTATGTTTTTATGAGAAGTAATAGTATCGTATTTGATTATTGGTCTCTGATGCTTTGATAAATAATTTTTAAATTTCCACTATTTCGGGATTTTACACAATTATCGTATATATACATTAATACATGATGGAGTTGGAATGTAATTTGACTTAAAATGAGATCATTTCCATTAAACACTTTCATAACTGAAATGGTCTAAAAGAGAATCAGATTCTAGCAAAAATATATTAAAAAACCCAATCCCCGAAATATTCCCCTTAAACCCTTAACCAGATCTCATCTGCAACTAACCAAGAGAGCCATGTAAGTATGCGTTCCTCCCAAGATGCCAGAAAGCTCCTTACATAGTTACACGTTCACTTTATTTTGTAATTGCATTGAGTCCTTAAAAAAGTTGTTTGAATATCCCTCGCAGAAAGAGAAATAGATCTTATGGATACTGTTTCCAGCTTTCACAATAAATCATGGAATAATTTGATTATAATAATGTGTCGTCTACGTCAGCCTTCATAAATGTGCCAAACACTCACCGACGTTAGAGGTCTCCCATTCTCCTCAGATTTAACTCTGCCACTATACCATTTTAATAGTAACTGTAGTTGGTCCAAGGTTATGTTTACGGGGAAACAAAAAGGAATTTATCTACCACATATATGAGTTGGATTTGATTCATCGCGTGAGTCGCAAGTGTTAATCAAAAATCAAAAGATTTAGTAATTCATGTGAAAAATACGTCAATTTAATGAAAATTACAAAAAAAAACAAAAACAAATTGGATTTATGTTTGTTCCAACACGTGCTATCATATTACGACGATTTAATCACATTACTTTTATATAATTCGTATTACAATTTAGCATTCATGTTACCTTCTGCTTACTGAATATAAGTGTATGAAATTTATAATTTTCACGTTCATTCTAACACGCAAATAATGTTGTATGAAATTTACGATTTTGCATCTCGTACAGGAGGCTTGCTTAAGCTTAAATTAAGCATCCGACTTATCCATATATATCCACTTCGAATCTTTCAAATATCATATGGATATTACATTTCATATCGTAGGCAATTCATATTGGTATATGCACTTCTTATGTCAACGAGAGTACGAATATATCTAATTCGTTTTCATCCACTTGGGTGTTTGGTTTGAATAGTGTGGAAAAAGTCTTAAAAAAGTTACTGATTTCTCTTGATTTTAATAGTGTGAATCAGGAGATGCAACCGGATGTGAACTGTCTGCGGAGAGTCTACGTCCCAAGGGCGGATCCAGAAAAAAAACAGGAAAAAAAAATCTGTGTGGGGCAGACCGTCTCAACATTGTTCAATTTTTTTTCGAAGACCTACAATTTTAAGTTGATACTTCAAATTAATAAAATAATTGAAAAAAATCTTCCTATTTTATATATTTTTCCAAACCTGAACACATTGAAATTTAAACATTCAAAAAAAATTACAACCATAAAACACAACGCATCAATTAAACAACTAATTAAGTAAATAATTTAACATAAAAAATACAAATAAAAGTCATTACAAAATTAACTAAACACAGACATTTGCAACTAAAACAACAAGTTAATAACATAATCAAGTTACTATACTTGTACATGTATTGTAGTACTCACGAAAGATATTGAAAATACAAGCTAATAATCAAGATATTGAATCAAGATCAAAAGTTTTAGATCCAATCAAATATCATTAGATCTCTAAATAGTTGATAACAAAATAATTATATTGAAGCACATCTTTATTGGTTGACCAACTAAAAGGAAGAGCAGACACAACGACAAATATTCAAAATCCAAAGAAAAAACAGGCCATTTGCAACTAAAACAGCAAGTTAATAACATAATCAAGTTACTATACTTGTACATGTATATAGAATTAAGAGCAAAGTAATAAAACAATCATGTGCACAAATGACAAATTCACCACCAAGATCGATTTAACAAACCAACTTAAAAGTGCTTACCAGCGTGCTTGGAGTTGGAGATGTGATGTGCCAAAACAAAACGCAATAAAAATCTTATTTAAATCCAAAATACCATGACAAACTAATCATAAAAATTCCAAATTAGACATAAAAATTACAACAAATCACAAGAAAACCGCAACCACGTACGTCAGAGAAGAAACCCCCAAATAACCTGAGTTTTGGCTCGTCGCCGGAGAAGATGTGGTGGTCGTCGATGGATCGCATGGTCCGCATGGAGTAGGGGAAGGCCGGATGTTGGGAGGTGAGAGTTGAGGAAGAGTCAACTGGTCACCAGGTAAGAGAATGAGATTGTAAAAAAAATTGGGGGTTTTTTTCTCCGAAAATCTGGGTGGGGCAGCTGCCCCACCTGCCCTATGTGTGGGTCCGCCCCCTATCTACGTCCATTATTTTTAAGTTAGGGTTTTCCAATTCTAGGTGGATAAGGATACAGATATGAATAACGATATGGATCCTTAGATTTTGTTTGATACGTATATGGAGATAGATCGATAAGCATATTTTGGATTCATAAGGATATCCACGGGATTTCTATAATGTTTTTCTTATATATGTTAAGGGTTTATTCATCGTTATAACTTTTATTTATAAATCTAATAATATTCTTATAACATTTATTTCTTATTAGGAATTTACTCACGATTCCTTGTAACTTTTACTTCAAAAGCTACTACTACACATTTTTTAGGTTAATATATTAAATATATTTTTTATCGAATTCAATCAAGGAAAGTTTTATGTGAGTTACAGAGATGGACACTCATTTTGGATTGTATTTTGAGACCAAGTATGTTTGTTATTTGTATCCACTTTCTTTTATATTTTGTATATCCATTTTATAAGGACATGTATATGCAATTTTCAAATTCGTAGTGAAATTCATATGTGTAACCATAACTAAAATGTGAACGTGATCATAGAAATACTTATACGTGATATGTATTCAATCTGTTTGCATCCCGATTGCCAACGATTTGCTGTTAACTAAGAAATATTAAAACTATTTGTCTTCGTTATTTTTCTTAGTTTTGGTGCTAAATTTGGAAACCTTTCTAACTTTAAGATTTTAGTTAGGAACATTTATTAGATATTGATTCAAATTCATTTTGTAAGTTTTTTTAATAGTAGTCGCATAAAAAATGTTCGAGAGATTCGGCTCTCTACCTACTCAAAATTTCTTTCATACCAATTAAAGAAACGAGGGATTGGACTTCTGATATGAATTTTGAGATATTGTTAACAAGAAAAATTAATTTTTCATAAAATTGGGCTTCCAATCAAATTTCATAACTTAAAATACGGTACTTGAAATCAATTCCCCACGTCTACTATATAGACTAATGGAAGTCAATGACATTCAGAATTTCTTTTACTTTTTAGAAACCAATCGAGTTAATCGAGAGTGATTTGTTTGTAGGAAATTGTACATATATATGAGATAAACTTTGGTGATGGTTTTGCATGAAATCTAAAAAGGTATGGAACTAAAGTTCCATGATTTCGACAAATTGCAGGTGTCAAAAGTTCTCACACTTCCGCTTCAAAACAAACAAAAGTCTAGTTGTAGGATTCTAGCCTAATCCTAATCCTATTTGTGCCTTAATCTTGTTTAGGTGGAGATTAGGGGGAGATGGAGATGGACGGCTGGGATTGAGAGGGATGGATGAAGGGCTTGGATGTTGTGGATGAGATGAGTGGTGGAGATGGAAGGATTGGATTGGATGGTTGAGATTAGAGGAGGAGGAGATATATGGTGAGCTCTCTCCCTCTCTCTTAAACTCACGTCTCTCTCTCCCTTTGCTCTCTCTCTCTCTCTCTCTACCTCAGAGGTTGTGATCCGGCGAGGAAGGTGGTGGAGATCTCCGGCAAGGTGAAGATCGGCTCCGGGGAGTTGGTGGCTTGAGGTGAGTGTTGGTTTTAAACCTTCCACACGTTGTTCTCTCTCCCTCAACCTAACTTGTGTTCTGGGGTCGTGGTTGATCGGTGGAGGTCATCGGAGGTGGAATCGTGAGTGTGGATCGTCGAGGAGGAGTGGATCGTCGTTTGGACGCGAGGGTCGTCGACGGATCGTATTTTGGGGAGGCGCGCTCGTGGAGGCGTCATCGTGGTTCTTCAAAGGTCTCTTCAGACCTTCCGGTATGTCAAGCTCAGTCACTTAATTACCGTGAGTATTTGGAAGTCGACGGTAGGCCGTTCGGCTCGTCGTAAGTAAATGTGCAGCAGATTTCACTGCCTGATCGGTCGACCGGTTGGTGCAAACGGTCGACCGTTCGTGAAGAAAATACGGGTTCTGCCTGAAATCGGTCGAACGATGTCTTGTGGCGGTCGACCGATTGTGCATAAAAGGCAAACCTGGTGAGTTTCGGTCGACCGGGTCCCCTTTGCCGGTCGACCGTGTGCACTGTCTTAAGTCGGTTGGGGGCGTAGACTATCTAAACGGTCGACCGCTCTTTGACTTGGTAAGACCGTGACTTAAGTGGACTGAGTGGTCGGTTCGACCGAATGTGGTTTCGGTCGACCGGACTCAGGTGTTGAGCGTGAGGAACTCTCTGGATGAAATCGGTCGACCGAGGAGGTCTCGGCGTTCGACCGGTTTCAGGACGCGAGAGAGGGATTATTCCCTGTGGGATCGGTCGACCGAAGGATGCTCGGAGTTCGACCGATCGGACGTTTGTTCGTTGAACCTGGGAGTTGACCATCTAAACGGTCGACCGTCCCGTGATTTTGGTTCGACCGAACGAGTGTGGTTTTGGGAATCGGTCGACCGATGGAGTGTCGGTCGAGGTGGATTGCCCTGTATTTGCTTGATTCGGTCGACCGGGACTTTTGGTTCGGTCGACCGTTTTGTGTCCTGTTTTGCACTATGGAGGTGCTGCCGTCGTGGTTGTCCGTGTGGGGCGAGTCGTAGTGTCGATGTTCTTCCGGCAAGTGTGCTAGGTGCACGAGGGTTGCGGTGGTTGGTTGAGATTAGACCTGGAGCCCCGTAACCGTGTGTGAGTTTGGGATTGGCTGAAATAGGCCTGAGGCCCAGCTTAGAATTGTGGTGTTGCGGCGGTTGGTTGAAAGAGACCTGGAGCCCCGTGACTGTATGAGAGCTGCGGTTGGTTGAAAATAGACCTGGAGCCCATCTAGTCTGTACGGGGTTGGTTGAAAAAGACCTGGAGTTCTGTAGTTCGTTCGGGTTGGCTGAAAAAGGCTTGGAGCCTGAGCATGGACCGCGTGTAGGGGTTGGTTGAAAAAGACCTGGAGCCTTTAGACGTTTGGGTTGGTTGAAAATAGACCTGGAGCCCTTGGTCGTGTCGTGGTAGCTGCGGTTCGTTGAAAAAGACCTAGAGCCCAGCTTGACGACGAGTGTGTGGTACGGTGGTTGGTTGAGATTAGACCTGGAGCCCCGTGACCGTGGTGTGTGTTGTGGTTGGGTGAAAGAGCCCTGGAGCCCAGCCGTTTAGTTGAGATGTTTTTCTTGTTTAGTAGAATTGCATGCTAGGGCGTCTTTCAGTTCATGTATTTAGAGTTTGGCATACGGGGTTTCCTTCTGGAAACTCAGGCATTGTTGCATGTTTACTTTCAGGCCGTGATCGGCGTTAGGGGGTGGTGACCGAGGAGAGGAGCGCTGCTACCGGATACAGCTTTCTCTCGGTTGAGGTCGTGTGATTACTGTTTCATTCGTTTATGCTTTTGATGTAATCACTTTTGTAAACTCTGATGTTCGGATATATATGTATATATATATATATATATGTTGGTGCACCTGTGTTCCTTTATTTGCGTAATATCCTCTGTTGATTGAGTGTTTATAAATTTTAAATTTTCCGCTGCTTTGAGGATGTTACACTAGTTCTGTAATAACCTAATCTAAACACCTAAATTAAACTAAACTAAACCTAATTAACCTAATTAAGCCTTGATTAGTATAGTATGAGGTGGCTTGTTTGGATTGGAGGATTTGGAGGTGAGTTGAAAATAAGATTGGGTTTTTGTATAAATAGGGGTGTTAGATTAATTCAAAACGTTTTCTTCACTTCTTAAGTTAACCAGAGCGTGAGAGAGGCGATTTTGGTGAAGAAGAAGAAGGAGAGAAGAAGAGGAAGAGGAGAAGAAGAAGAAGAAGTGGGTTGAGGTTGCCAAAGCTTGGGAGGCTTCCACAACCGTCAAAAAGGTATGCCAAATCTTCAATATAACTCACTTATGCTTTGTGAGTGTTGGGGATCGACGTTGGTGTCGAATTCCCCGTCGGATTGCAACCAATTCAGAGGTTGAAGACGACGATCGGTCGACCGGTGCCTGTGGGCAGTCGACCGATCCTATTATTATATTGATGTTTACCCGCGAACGGTCGAACGATGTCGTTAGACGGTCGACCGTTATGCTAGATTTGTGCGGGAAAAAGGGGTTATGCTGTTATCGGTCGAACGAGACCACTTAGCCGGTCGACCGAATAACAATGAGAATGGGTCGGTTGGGGATTTTGACTTATTAAACGGTCGAACGTCCTTAACCTTGTTCGACCGATCCATTCGATGCTAAGTCGGTTGGGAGCTTTGACAATCAAAACGGTCGACCGCTCTTTAACTTTCGGTCGACCGACTGAGCATTTTAATTAAGCAGTAGAGTGCCTGTGATGTTTCGGTCGAACTGTATAGCAGTTCCGGTCGACCGAATGTCACTTGGGCAAGATACTGAGAAGTCCTGTTATCGGTTGAACGACCCCTTGGTTCGACCGATCGGATATATATTATATAAATTTGTATAGCGTAGACCTTCCAAACGGTCGACCGCTAGATGACTTTTGTTCGACCGATTGGTCGGTAATTCGGTTGGCGTGGTTCGACCGATAGACTTGTTTGTACAGTACCGTGTACTGTGTGGGGGACCGGTCGACCGGTGTGCTTTTAACGGTCGACCGATCTGCCGCAGGTTGGTGGATTTATCCACACGCGATCCGTTGAGTATAGGTCGACTACCGGCTCCGAGGCGACAGTCGATTACCGGCTTTGAGAGCTACGGATTTCACCTTCGACGAAGGCGTATTATTGTATTACTGTTTCCTCTCTTACCGAGCGGGGTGTGAGAGATGTGTGTCGTAAACCTTGGGCAGTTTGCGAGGGTTTAGCGGTAGGCCGAGGATGTTCCGGCAGGGTGCGCGTTTGGCAGCTCTTGGGGGAGCAGCGGTTGTCGTCTGACCCGAGTTGTGTATTCGGCGGGCTGACTCGCTCCTGGAGTGCGACGTGTACCAGGGGTTCCTTCCTGCACTTTTTGGGGAGCAGTGGTGTCGACTGACCCTTGTGAGGCAGCGGTGGACTGACTTGACCCTAGTGGCAGGAGTGGTTCAGTGCCGCGGAGGCGGTGAGTGCATTATTGTGGGCCCGAGGCGGATGATCATGTGTATTGCATTGCATTGTCTTTAATTCCTTTTTATATTTTTAGGAGGTTTGGTATACGGGATTCTTTCAGGGAACTCAGGCATGTTTGTTTGCATTTCAGGTAGCGAGCAGGGTTAGAGTTTGAGGTGGTGACTGAGGACGGTGCCCCCGGGATCAGATCTTGTGTCCTCTTTTATACTTCTTTTGTTGAGGTAGTGATTATATGTATATTCATTTTTGTTGTAATCACAGTTGACTCTTATGTATACTTTGACTTCCACGTGGGTCTGTATCACATATATTTTATATATATATGTTAGTTTGTTTTCCAGTGACGTGCCCTGTGTTGACCGTTGACGGTCTTTATTATTGTTTAAATTTCCGCTGTTTTCGGGTACCTTACAAGTTCCCTCATCTTTCCTTACAAAAGTTCCTTTCTTATTATTACACAGAAATTGATTATTTTTCTTTACTTTAACAAAAAATATATACTAATGTGATCAACATAAACTAGAATTCTGATAACAAGACTTTTGCGAACTAATGTTCTAAAATCGGAGTTGTTGATATAGTATCAACGACAAAGTCTAGAGTGGGTGAACATACTTATATGGTTAGTCTTTAAAATTAACACAATATGGAGATTGATAGGCAAACCACAATATGAACATCGACGATTTATACAGCTCGATTGTCTCAAACTACAACCAAGTCCTGTCTTTGAATCCTAGTTTATAATTTCACTATTCCGAATTCGGCAGTGGGTGAGGCTTTTGTCGATTGCAAAACAAGCTTAAGAGTATCCTCGTCAAACTTGATATTTTCTCTTGCAGTTTTCAATAAGTAATTTCCTCTTTAGAAGAGTTATTACAACAGTTGTTTGGAGATGTAAGAAACAAATTGTCATCTTAATTAACTTGAAATGAATTTGGATTTAGGAACACAATTCGAGCGAATGAGTAGGATTTGAGGTCATAAAAAGTGAGAGAAGGATCACATAAGTGTATTTTACTGAATGCTTGGAGAGTGGTTGTGACTCTTATAATGATCTCTTCTTTATAAGATCTTAAGCTTATATAGGTGATGGGAATATAGATGGGATAAGGTGTGTGTCAAACAAGTTAAGTCCAAGGTCTAAAAGTTCACAAGCCTATAATGTCAAATAAAATTACCAAAATTATGTTCTAGTAATCGAGATAAAGTTTTGATTAAATCATCAAAATTATGTGAATTTCCAGGATAAAAAAAGTAAACAATAGATTTTCCTCTACTTGAAGATAATCACACCCACACGTGATTGACTTGTAGGAAAACATCAAGGATGTAGGAGAATTGGAAATTCAAGCCGGGTTCCGAGTGATTGGTATGTAGAAAATTAAAAAAAAAAATGGAACTATGGGTCAAACAAATAGGAGTTCCATGACATAATTTTTTGGTGATAAAGGTGATCTCCCCCACTTCCAATATGAAACAAAAGAAAGGCAAGTAACTACGGTTCTAGACTTCCTTTTGTTTTGCAATCCAATAATGTCCTACGTGAAAGTGAGGGAACTCCTTATTAATGCAAATTAAACTTTTTGAAATTTTTTTACAAACCATCACTCAAAAGTCACAGTGGCCGGAAGTTAAAATTTCCATTTTTTGTGTTTTTTTACAAATCAATTACAACCTTAAGCGACTTAGAATGTCCTTGTTTATGGGCATGTGAAAATAAGAGTTTCATTTGGCAAACCAAGTCAAATACTACTAAAAGAACAGAAATATAAAAAAAAAAGAATTCAAAATTGATCACACGTTCATACAATAAAAATCATGTCTAAGCACTTAGGTTGCGTGCGCCCATGTAGATCTCCTCATGTAGTAAATTAAGAGATGAGAAGTTGGGTTCCATAAACAGTATTTGTACAAAATTGAGTCGGACGAAGATATTTTAGCATCACGAAACAATAGAGAAGGTGTTTTGGCACAACGACAAACATGTGAAAGGTATTTAATCAAATGCCGAAACTATTTTCATCAAATTAATGTGAAACACATAGGGTTTTTGTTTTTGTTTTGAGGAAGGCTACGCTACTACTATTCATTAATAATAATAATAATAATTAAAGGTTTACAATCTATTATTATTATAATAATTAATAATAATAATATCCCCCATTATTATTTATTAATAGGGCCGTAAGGCGGGACGTGCTTTCGCCCCACCGCTACCCACCTCGCCAAAGTTAAGTGGGTAGGCGGGGCGGGGCGGGGTCAAAAAAAATCCGCTACCCGCCCCGCGTAAGGATGGACTAGGCTATGCGGGGCGGGTTGGCAGGTTTGGCGGGTTTAATCTTTTATTAAAGCTAAATACAAAAATCAATTTATTTTCTTTAACGTTATCTATTTTAATCAAAGCTAAGTACAAAATCAAGGGAAAAAAATCAATCAATGTATGTTTTTAAAGTTATATACAAAAAAATTAAAACAAAATACAAACAAAATCAAAACTAGGGGTGAGCAAAATTCGGTCCGGTCCGGGTACCCGGACCGAACCGAATTTTTCGGTCCGGACCGAACCGGACCGAATTTTTTCGGTCCGGTCTTCGGTCCGTAAAATTTTGGAAATTCGGGTTCGGTTCGGTCCGGTCCAAAACCCGAAAAACCCGAACCCGAACCGAAACCCAAATTTAATTGTTAACCGGTTCGCCCGACCCGACAAACCCAAATAATCCAACCCGACTCACCCGATTACATCACCTACCCGAATACTCAACCCAAATCCCTAACCCTCCCTCACCCGTCCACTCAATCCCCTCCTCCGTCCACCCAATCCCTAGCCCTCAGGCAGCCTCCCCTCACGCCGCCTCTTCCTCAGACCTCACCTTCACCGGCTCCTCATGGAAGCTCACCTTCGCCGGTTCTGGGTTTGATGGGATTTTGGTTGTTTGGATTTGGATTTGGGTTGTTTGGGTTTGAATTTGTTGTTTGGATTTGGATTTGGGTTGTTTGGGTTTGACTTTGTGAGTTTGTTGGTGATGGTGTTGTGGGTTTGGATGAAAAGATGAGATTCTGATGGAGTATGTTTTGGGTTTTTGACTTTGGATCGGCTGTGGTTGTAGGAGATGGTGAGGGTAATGATGATGGTATTGTGGTTTGGGAAGGAAGATGAGATCTTGATGGAGTTTGGTTATGGTGCCGAGGAAGAAGATGGAGTTTGGTTAGGGTGCTAAAAAGAAGTTGAGGAAGAAGATGGAGTTTGGTTATGGTGCCGAGGAAGAAGAAGTTTGGGTTCAAACGAATTCGGTCCGGTCTTCGGTCCGTAAATTTTGGGAGTTCGGGTTTCGGTCCGGTTCGGTCCGGTTCGGTCCGGTCTGGAACCGAAGCTCACCCCTAATCAAAACTAAATACAAAAAATCAAAAAATATAATGCTTACGCGGGTTGCAGGTTATGCAGGGCGGGTTGGGAGAAAACCGCAACCCGCCCCGCTTATTATGTGGGTTGTGCGGGTGTCTGGTTCGCGGGTTGGCTGATAACAATTTTTTGTCCACAACCCGCGTTAGACGGGACCGGACAGGTTACGGGTAAAATTCTACCCATTTGCAGTCCTATTTATTAAGCATAACCACGTTTATTTAACCATTAACAAAGAAATAATAGGTGACTCATATCCAGTCCGCAGCACGGAAAACACCTGGCAGTCCGCAGCACGGAAAACACCGGGCAGTCCACCGCAACAAGTCCAAATCTCGGAAAAGTAGCGATACGAACGAAGTGCATGCCTGTGCTTGGGATCCACCTCTGGCCGGGCAGAGCGTGGAACTCAAACATCACGCGGACCACATGCGGTGCATCTGCAGTTACTTCTCACTTCTCAGATTTATAAACCCCAATAAATGACATGTTTTTTCATTACAATTAATACATGTTTGATGTGTGGTACATCAACATTGTAATGCTTGAACCTCTCTTTGACGACAACAACAACAATGCATGTAACAAACAGGAAAGCTTCACAGAGTCTCAGATGCACGTTTATAGGAAACGTGAATGTTGTAACAATATTTTTATAAGAATTTTATACTTACATGCAACATTGTAATTGTGAGGTTAGATAGATATACGATTCACAATTTTACTTCTTGCGGGTATTGGATAAAATTGTATATACAATAACTTTACTTACTATCTATGACTTACACGAACCGGAAAACTGTACCCAAAAGATCTAGCCGTGGATCTAATATGTCAACCCATACAAATTTGTTTCGAAGAAAATGGAAATTGGAGGTGAATTCATTTTTTAATCTAACATATGCCTTTATCTGCCGAATAAGATTCAGCTGAAGAGGATTTATAGTTAGTAGATCCGCGTTGAGGGTGAAACAGTCAGTACCGTAACGTAATTCTCAGGTTTCGGCAAAATCAAGAGCAGTTACTTGTTTCTCACAGTCGAAATAATTTTTGTTGCAACCATGTTAGGACAAGTGGTAACAACTAACAAGTCTAATGTTTTAATAAGCACAACACCTTCGAGAAATAAAATACATATAATTATCAAATGCGAACCATATTGCATAGATAAAAATGCACAAAACTTGGAAATGCTTCTCAAAGAAGCAAGAAATCAAAATTGAGATACGCATTAGATACCAATGATTCCAAAGAAGAACATAAATTGTATATCCCAAATGGTATACGGGTTTAAATGCAAATTTAATTCTTATCTCGCAAACCAAATTGAGCTAACTCAGTTGGAATATTCTCTGTATTTGTTGAGGGTATTGGAATATCTATTGTGTTGAGAAGTTTGAGATGCTAAAATTTAAAATGAAGTAGGTGGGTAGTAGATTATATAAATAAATAAATAAATAATTCTTATTTCACAGCAGTCGGTGGTTGGTAGAAGATTGATCCGCGACCTAATTACCAAGTTTTGTACTTAAAATTTACTGAATTGCTATTCGTCGTCCTAAAACTACTTAAATCGCCCCAACAGATTACCATTTTTCCCTTCTCTCATTTCTACTGCTATAACACGACATTTTACCCTCCTATCACACATCTCTCTTCATCTTCCTCTTATATTCATAAAAAATAATGTTTTAGAGGTCAGTAATGAGCCAACAGACGCCCCGGTGTACTCGAATTTGGTAAAATATCCAATATCATTTTAATAAAAAATAATAAAAAATTGCGGGCGTCTGGCGGAGCCGCCCAGCGTAGGAGAGGGGCGTCTGGGTAAGACGCCTCCCCCTAGGGGGCGGCGTTTTACACAGACGCCCCGCCCATGGGACGGGCGTCTGGCTAAGACGCCTCTCTCCTACGCTGGGCGGCTTAGCCAGACGCCTCTCTCCTACGCTGGGCGTTTTACACAGACGCCCGTAATTTTTTATTATTTTTTTATTTTTTTATTAAAAAGATAATTGATTATAAATTTAGATAATTACTAAATTAATTAATTAATAAGTTAATAATTACTATATTCGGATGACCGATACCCTTTCGGTACACCGAATAGAGATTTCCAGAGAAACGTCGAAGCTACTGATAATAAATATTCGGATAACCGGGTAGAGATCAGTAAACCGACACAATGATTCTAGGAAGATCAAAAACTTACTGTATTTACGATCACGGTGGACCGATGGAAACTCGGTCATCCGCATGGAACATGTTCGGTAGACCGAGAAGCAAACGGTCGACCGTCCGACATCACCTTACAACGAGCTTTTGCAATTGATGAAAATTCAAAAAAATTCAGATCCAACAATTTCAAAATCCAAAAAATTTCCCCCGAACGGACCTGTCGATGTGGTATTTGTAAGTCGGGAGGTTTTACCACCGGGGATTTTGGATCTTATATTTTTTGAAAATTTAATCACTTGCAAAAAAACTCATTATAATTTGACCCCGTTATCACCAAAAATCTTGCAACAGAACCTCAAATAATTTGAGATAACACATCGTATAATTTTAAGAATTTATTTATATTTTATTTTTTATTTTTTATTATTAAAAAATACGGGCGTCTGGCTAACACGCTTCCACCAACGTGGAGGCGTCTGGCTATCACGCCTCCACCTTGGTGGAGGCGTCTGGCTAAGACGCCTCCACCATGGTGTAGGCGTCGTATCCAGATGCCTCCACCAAGGTGGAGGCGTCTCAGCCAGACGCCCGAGTCGGAAAAAAAAATCCGCCTCCGTTACCTAGCTGGATTCAGCTGTTTCGCCAGACATTTTCGTGGTGTTGGTACTAGGAATGTGAGTAAAACTGAGTCAAATACCTTGTTTAAAGATACGGGACGAAATGAGTATTAATTGATTTGTTAAGGGTAAAAAGATAATTTTTAGGGCGATTTAAGTAGTTTTCCGGCAACAAATAGTAGTTCCCAAAATTTATTCTCACTTGTAAAAAACGATTCCAAAAGGTAAAAAAACAAATTTACACGAACTCTTATTAAATGCCACCGTATTATTACAATCCACGTATGTACGTACCCATTCTGGCCCACAAAAACCAAAATCAATCCACGCATGCGGGAAATGAAACACAAAGCGACAAAACACAACGATTACGCATCAGAGCTGCAGGCTTTTGGAGGTCGCAGATGCAGTGACACTCCTGAAGTGATCCGACGGTGCAAAATCGCCGGGAAGATTCGCCTGCCGGATGATCCTCCTCATGTTACTCTCCAGACTTTGCCGGACTAGTTCTCTCACTGCCAATTTCTCCTTGCTCATGCTCGCCTCGTCTGACTCCGCCGCCACCAAACCTCTTTCTTTGTCGAAGCCCTCCGATACCTGTGAAAGATTCAAACAAAATTAATCTACAAGCTCAGGCACAGGTATAGATGACGGAGCCTGTTGGTAACAAGATGTATTTAGCTAGACTGAAGCGAACTCTAGTCACATGCAGTATCCTAACAAGTTCCGAAGTGGATGGGTTGTTTATAAAATCTAACGAGATAGGAAATTTCATATGATGAACTAATAGCATTTTTTGATGGTAAACAAAGGTTATAAAACTTAATAACCTGTTAGTATTTTAAAAACCACAATGCGGAACTAATTTTCCAAAAACTTGAATTTGAATAGTAAAAATGGCTTAAAAGTTAAAACTGGTTATAATAAATTAAAAAATGTAGTTTTTTAATAAATTAGTAACTAACTAAAAAACCATCGCACTTTTGGATACTAAACTAAAAAAATGAACGCTGAAAAAGAATGCTCTTAAAAATACTATTCCACCAGCCAATTTTAAGCACTTAACAGATTTACTTTACAACAATATAACTCAGATTACTTTTCTGAATATAAGATGGTTGGTTCGTTTGCTTCACCAACACCAGATAAATCACAAATACAGATCAATACAGACACTTTCCTGGGTAATCTGTTGGCTAATCATAAATAATGGAAAAAAAACATCCACCCAAACAAACATATAGTATAGAGACAACTAATATCTAACCTACGTTCGGACAAATAAAAATAATATTCGTTAAAAATATATCCTGAAAGCCAACCTGCGTACCGTGGTCGACTCTGAAGCACTCCAAGATCCTCCCGGCCCTCCTCTGCGCAAGCGGAGACCCCAAAAGACTCAACTCCAGCAACGCCGACACGATCCCAGCGTCAACCATAGCCGTCCGATCGCCACTGCCCTTGTACGCCATCACCATCAGCACGTACGCCGCCTTCTCCTGGCAACTCCCGGCGTCGTTCCACGTCAGAACATCCACCAATATTGCGAAAGCATCCGGAAACCCTCTCACCGCCCGCCGCCCCTCGGCGGTGGCAACCGCATTGGAGAGCACGGCGAGGGCGCGGTCGGTGACGTCCATGTCGCCGATGGCGGCGAGGAGGGAGGGGACGAGGTTGGAGGAGAGGAGGAGGGGGAGGGTTGGGAGGGGGATGGAGAGGTTGAAAAGGGCTCGGAGGGCGTCGTCGCGGGTCCGGAGGGGAAGGGATGGGGTCTCGAAGGTTCGGATGAGGAAGGAGAGGGAGGACGGCGAGTGTGCTATGATCGGCTTGTTGCCGTCGTAAGCCGAAAGACTTATGTAGTTTGCGGCGATCGCTTCCGATAATGATTCTATAATGTTTGCTTTTAGTACGCTTTCCAGCTTTGTTATCGCTCCGGCTTCTACTATCGCCGCTTTGTGGCTGAAATGGAAATCTATCAACGATAGGTTCGCATTCGAGTCGAGCTACAATTTCGAGCTACCAAAAAAAACTTAAGACCGATTCAAGCATTATTTTTTATAACTAATTTATTCATTTTCGAGCAAAACCGAAGTTGCTCGACTCGAGCAGATGGTTGCTTACTTGTTGTTGGCAATGCCGAGGTTGAGGAGGGCGTAGAGGGAGTCGATCTGCAGCTCGACATCGGCCGACTCGATCGTATCAACCAGAAGAGGAATAGCACCGAGCATGACCGCCGTCTCCCTCGCCTTCGGATCGTCCTTCGCGACCTTCCTCAACTCCGCCGCCGCCCTCCTCCGGAGGTCATTATCGTCGCACCGCCGGAGTTCTTCAACAGTGATCTTCAGCTCCTCGAACGTCTCCACCACCCTCCTCACCTCCGCCTCCGTCGAAATCGATCGCTCCTCCCTGTCGAACAGCTCGGCCAGCCGACTCCTCGTCGGCGTGAGGGAGGAGGGTTTCTCGTGTTGTGGTGGTGTGAAGAGGTGGAGGGGTTCCTTCTTGCGGAGAGTGGAGATGCCGCAGATGAAGAGGTCGAGGATCCGCCGCCGGAATGCGGCGTCGGAGAAGGACGGCTCGTCGGTGGAGACGAGGCAGGTGGGGTTGGCCGTTCCGGCCATCACATTGGGGTTTGGGTGGACTTATGACGTTTTTTTGGAGTTTGGTAAATTTTTATTGATTCTCCGTTTTGAACTTTTAGTGCGTTGGCTTCGTTTTTTGGACGGAAGAGTAGGAGGAGAAGAATTGATTGCCTGGTGTTTTGCTTCTCAACCCTCAAGGTATATGATTAATGGGTGTTACTTTTGTTTTGTCTTAACCTTCAATCAAAGATGCCTACCTTGTTATATTAACGTGATACCATTTAATTTTATTACAAGTTGAGATAACTAAAGGGAACTACTAAACGTCGCCCCAAAACTACTTAAATCGCCCCTTGAAATTACCAAAGTGCCTTTAACAATATATTTAATACCCATATCGTCCCGTGTCTATAAATTAGGCATACGGTCTTGTATATTCATAATTTATCAGTAAAAATACCACGAAAATGTCTGGCGAATGTGATGCATCCGGTGAGGTAAGTCTGGCGCGGGGCAAATTTTGGGCCGGGCGTCTGCCTTAGACGCCTCCCCCAAGGTGAGGGCGTCTGCGTAGGACGTCCTCCCCTTGGCCGAGGCGTCTAACGCAGACGCCTACGCAATGGGAGAGGCGTCTTATGTAGACGTCCTCCCCTTGGGTAAGGCGTCTGTAGTAGACGCCCTTCCCTAGGGTCAGGCGTCCTACGCAGACGCCTCACCCTTGGGAAGGGCGTTTAACTCAGACGCCCCTCCCATGGGGTAGGCGTTTAATACAGACGCCCGAATTTTTTTTGATTTTTTTAATTTCGATTTTATTTTTGTAGGTTCCGTTGGAAGATTTCGGTGGTGATGGAGTGGATTACAGTGAGTTATTTCAAACTACACAAATATTTGAAACAATCGATGAAGCATGTAAATGGGCCAAACAAGTAGTTATCGGAGCTGGGTTTTTTTTGGTCGTGTCGTCGTACAAAACAAGATCAGATAGTCGGATGGATTGTTATTTGAGATGCGACCGGCGAAATCAAATGGAGTCTCGGGATATGGATACTGCACTTCGAAGAAACACCAAAAGAAAGGGTTGCGGTTGCCGTTTCTTAATAAAAGTGGTGGAGCGACGAGATCGTGATGGATGGGTTGTGGTTTTTAATAGTGCTCACGGACATCACAACCACAGACTGACAGTTTATCCAGAGGGTCATCGTCAAATTAGTGGTCTAAGTTCTGGGGCGAAGAAGATTGTTCGTGATATGACTGAGGCGCAAGCAAAACCACGGAACATCTTGAAGGCAGTAAAAGAAAAATTCCCGGAGGACAATCCAAATCAAAGGCATATTTATAATTTCAGAGATTACATGAGGAGGACAAAATCTGAAGACCGGAATCCCGTCCAGCAGTTTCTCTATCAAGCAGTGCAGTGTGAGTACTTACATTGGATTATGGCGGATCCAGAAACTGATGTCGTCACTCACGCTTTTTTGGCACATCCGACGTCAGTCCAGTTGTTGCGGACATATCCTTTCGTTATCTGCATGGATTCGACTTACAAGACGAACAAGTATAAGATGCCTTTGTTCGAAATGATTGGGGTCACACCAACAAACATGAATTTCCTTATTGGATATGCGATTTTGATGGATGAAACTTACTCCAGTTATCTGTGGGTGATGGAGAAGTTGCGAGATCTGTTATTGGGGATTGTCAGCCCGACTGCAATAATAACAGACCGGGAGTTAGGCCTTATGCGACCAGTGAGAGAGGTATTTCCTGACTCTGCTCATTTACTCTGCACATGGCACATCAACAAAGACGTATTGAACTACGCATACCACGTATTCGGGAAAAATAAGCAGATGGCAGAGACTTTGAGGCGTGGAAGATGGAGGAAAATCATGCTTTCTACTTCAGAAGCCGAGTATGATAGAGTTGTGTATGCTCTGAAAGATTTGTATAGATCGTGGCCGGCTATCACGGAGTATCTGGACACCACGTGGTTGGTGCATAAAGAAAAGTTTGTGCTGAATTGGACGAACAAAGTCCTTCATTTTGGGAACACCACGAATTGTAGGGTCGAAAGTGCTCATTCGGCTCTAAAAGAGTGGATTTCTACATCGACTGCAGCTCTGGACACTCTTTTCGAGCGCGTCAACGCGGCTATTGAAATGCAGCTGACGAATATTTGAAACGCTCTTGAAGACTCGAGACGGCGAAATTTGACTAATTTCGGACATGCTCTATATCGTCACATAAATGGTCGAGTTTCGCATCACTGCTTGCAATTGCTGAGTCAGGAGGTGAAAAGAATGCAAGAGTTAGATGATGAAGTTGAATATCGTTGTGAGTGCGCTTTTCTGACTTCTCATGGGATACCTTGCGCATGTACCATCCGCGGATGTCTTGAATCAGACAACGGAATTTACTTAGAGCAGATTCATTCGTTCTGGAGGACACTTGTCATTGGGGAAGGAGCCGGGAACGCAGAGTTTGTGTCTCAGGCAGCTCAAGACGCCGAACATTTTCGCAGCCTGGTTGATGAGATTGCAGGAAGTGACCCCACCGTAATTCGATCTGCCTCTCGGGTTTTATTCGAGCAGCTACACCCCGAACATGCGAATTTGAGAGAGCCTGCAGAAAAAACAAAGCTACGAGGTCGACCAAGGGGAAAGTCGACACGACGGGACCCTAGTGCGTTTGAGTATGCAGAGCGAGGTAGTGGTCGATCTTCAGGTAGTGGGAGTAGAGGTCGTGGTCGTTCTTCCGGTAGTGGAAGCAAAGGTCGTGGTCGATCTTCTGGTTCTTCGTCTGTGAGGGGAGGATCAGGTATACCATCCCTATATTTATTGTTATTATAATTTTGTTATTTATTTCAGTAAATATGTATGTTTTGTTATTATATGTAACTGTATTTTTTGTTGATATTGTAGTGACTGGGCGGGCTGACGTAGACGACTTTCCATATGCGGATAGGATTCCAGGAATCATTATGTCATTCCTACACCAGTGGAATGATATACGTGCTGATGGAAACTGTGGATTTCGATGTGTCGCCGATGTTTTTCACGGTGGTGAAGACAATTGGCAACTCGCCCGTCGTTCGATTTCAAATGAGCTAGCTGCGAACCCATCTTTTTATGAGCACGTATACTACGACGGTGTGGCGCAGGCTCGTCACCGGATTAATTGGGGCGGGGGACCTTGTGGCGAGAATCACTACATGGAGACGTGGACGGACTTGTTTCCCATTGCAAATTTTTACAAGTGTGCAGTTATGTTCTTCTCTCTCGGAAATGATGGTTCGTTGTATCCATGTCTTACAGTTCTACCTTGGGAGAGTCCACCTACCGTGACGAGACCGTGCAGAGAGTTGATTATTGCTTATTTAGGGAGTTACGCTCATTACATTCGTTTGGATTTGAATGAGGGATTCCCCGTACCTCCTATAGCGACTCTGTGGTTTCAAGTACGAGATGAGAGTGTTATTGGATGGGAGCTGGAGTACCAAAATAGGATAGCATCTTGGCAACAATTATGTAATATGTTTTGATATGTTTGTACACTATATATTGTTGCTTTATTATGTAATATGTTTTGATATGTTTGCTTTATTTGCATTATATATAATAGTACGATACGTTAGCAAACACAAATAAAAATAATAAGCGTATGACAAATAAGCAAACACAAATACAAATAATAAGCGTACGATATGTAAGCAAACACAAACACAAATACAAATAATAAGCGTACGACAAATAAACAAATATAAATGCAAATACTAAGAGTACGGTACAACAGATCAGCCTACTCATCATCCGAATCATGGTCGGAGATGCCTAACTGAGTATGCCACGAGTGTATGATCTCATCCAAATCTCCGCATGCAGCTCTGGCATCGTCTGGCAGCTCATCCCTCATCTGCAAGATTGGGTCTACAGCCCGTATCATCTTACCCATCCACTGCACATAACAATAACATTAGCGTACATTAACAAATTATACGGTACAAATAAATATAGATAAAATGAAAAAATTACCAGATCGCCACACGTCCTATCTGGTGGTCGATCTGCTCTCCGGGAGGCACCATGGACGATGATAGGATGTGAGTAACTACCGAACCAATCAAGATAACGTGCATCACACTCGGAGGGGTCGCGACTACGTCTGAAGTCGCCAAGGAACAATCGGCATGATCTCGGAAATGTCCGCCAAGTCGATTCCGCTGTAGAAGCGGGGAACCTGACGTCGTACGTCGCTGCTGTCGCAGACCGCACCGCATGCTCTGGTGTCGGGATGTCAACCGGGATCACCTGAACATATCCTAACTGACTCAAGACCCGATCGGGCATATAAGGCTCTATGATATCCCGATAACGAATAAGACCCATCAATAAAGTCCTCGGGACATCCGCTGCTGGGTCAGGACCATAAGGTAACCACTCCACCTAAAGTTTAACACATTAATAATAATACATCTTAAAATTAAATAAATGGTGTAAAGTTTGATACCTCTGATGCAGTCATCTGATCTAGCCGTGCGCGGATGGAACGCAATCGTCCATCGCTCTTGTCCTCGCTCCGGACGGCCCACATACCCGAACGTGGATGACCCTCGTCGATAATCTTCCGCTCACGATGCGGGCGGAATGCAGGAAAGTACTCGTATATCCACGCCTGCAGCAGCGTAAGACAACCTGCAATCCCAGAACAATCCGCACGGCTAGCTATCCCAAGCTGCCGGTACAGGTATGCCAACGTCGCTGACCCCCACGAGTACTCACGAACGGTGTCCGGGTCCCTAGCCTCCAGTAGATCGCGTGGTCTGATCCGACAACCACTCTTGTCGACAAACAAGACGGCTCCGAGCATCAAGAATAGGTACGCCGTCAACTGTGTATCATCGGCCCGCGGAGGTCGTGCCCGTCTGCATAGGTCCTCAAGGGAGTCGATGCCGACACCACCACCACTCCATAAAGCTGTATCTCTCGCCAGACCATCAGGTGTGACACCAAGCAACTCTGCCACATAACACCTCAGCTCAGACGTCGATCCCTGAGCACTAACCAGACGACCATCCACAGGAATGCGCAGGATCTGAAAAACTTCGTGAAGCATGATCGTCATCTCTCCGAAAGGCATGTGGAAAGTGTTGGTGTCAGGCTGCCACCGCTCCACAAATGCAGAAATCAAAGGCATGTCGAGATAAGGGAACATGCTGTACGGTAAGTGCCCCAAATGCGTGGCACTAATCTCCTCTCTGATATCAGCACTCAGTGTAGACCGCCAACCCTGTAGTGCTGTACAGGCTCTGTGCCGATTATGGCACTTCAGAACCTTCCGATCCTCTCCGTCCCAGATCCGTCTAGCGATGTGACCCCAGAAACTAGGAATGACGCTCCCATCTAAAGGACCACCAGGCGTCATACTGCTCACGATCCAAGAATCGTCCTGGACCCTCTTCTTCTTCTGAGCGCGGGGATCAACAGTGCACGAGCTCGAATCCCCGGTCGTAAACGTCCCACCCCTACCCTTCCGCACCATCCATCCTGCGGAAGTAGAACTACCCGCTCGACCACGTCCTCTGCTATACTCCCCCTGCCTCTCCACCTCCGGGCGCTCTAACTCATACGGGTCATCATCGTCGCTCCCGTCGTCGGGACTGTCCACATGCTCATCATCGAAGGAATCATCATCCTCCTCACGACGACGTAATGCCTCTCTCTCCCTCCTGACCGAAGCAGATATCCCCCGTCTACGTGGATGACGCGGTGCTGAATCATCCTCTAAAGAACGGAAGGCGTGTAATGGTATCGACTTGCCTTTCCCTCCACTGTGACCCGATGACTATTAATTGAAATTTTAATTACAAATTTGTTAAATTTGTTAAACTAAATTATCATATTTATCACAATTGTTAAACTAAATCAAAATTTGTTAAACTAAATTATCACAATTGTTAAACTAAATCAAAATTTGTTAAACTAAATTAAAACAATTGTTAAACTAAATCAAAAATTGTTAAAACTAAATATCACAAATGTTAAACTTAATAAGAATTTGTTAAATTAAATATTCAGATTTATCACAATTTATTAAAGTAATTATCAGATTTAATAATTTTAAAATAATAATTTGTGGAGGCGTCTGCGAGAGACGCCTCCCCTATGGTGGAGGCGTCTGTCGGAGACGCCTCCTCTTTGGGGGAGACGTCTGCCGAAGACGTCTCCTCCATCGGGAAGACGTCTTCCCCAGACGTCTCCCGCTAGTGGCCGGCGTCCGAGGGAGACGCCCCCCGCATGGGGCGGCTCCCTCGGACGCCGGCCACTTTTTTTAATTTTTTTTATTTTTAAAAACAAATAAATAAAGTAAGGTTACCGTATACGGGTACACCGGGGGAACTGCTGGCTGCTTGCCTGGCCTCCGAGACATTCCTAATCTTCTGTAGTAGGTATAGGAAGAGAAAGTTTTGAAAAAAGAGTAAAATTGTGAGATATATAAGCAAAAATAGGATGAAGGGCAATTTGGTAATTTCAAGGGGCGATTTAAGTAATTTTGGGGCGATGTTTAGCAGTTCAGTAACTAAACTAGTCATCTTGGGTTTCCTCAACCAAATTGGTGACATCATTCAATTTTATAACATAATCACTAATGTTCTGTGATTTAGCCTCCATGTGATTGAGTTTGTTAATAGTACCATTGAAATTATTTCATACTCATGTTGTGTTAGGGTTTTCTAATCTTGCACATTCCGATCAACCCACAAGATTATTAGAGACTTACAAAAGAGATATAAAAAAATCCTAAATTTGTGTCTCATTCATTCTCTCCCCATCAACAAACGGTGAGAAAGAGATTTTATAGCAACAACGGAAATAAATTATATTGTTATAAGAACTAAAAGAGGATATGAAAGTTGATCCGGTCTGTTTGGTTTATTGCCATAAGAGCTTAGCGTAAGTCTTACCTTTAATATTGTCAGCGTTCTCAAACAGCAGAAAATTTAAAACATACAATCAACTCGAGAACATTACAGTAAGACACAGAAAATCAGGTGCACCAACATATAATATATATGTATTTGGGTTTACAAAATGGTGATTATATAAAAAAATCATAAATAAAATGTACAAGTAATCACGACCACCTCCAAAATAGGAAAAACAGGATCCGGTCCCGATAGCTCTGCTCCGCAGTCACCACCCCTACTGTTGATCACGTCCTGAAATGCAAATATGAAACTATGTCTGAGTTTCCATAAGAAAATCTCGTATGTCAAACCCTAAACACATAAATGAAATAACACTAACAATAACTGCAACCATGTATAAGCCCAACTGTAAAAACACTACATTTGCATCTATCACCGGAGCCACGGTTTTACCTCTATCACTGTAGCCACAGTTTTGCCTCGTTCACTGGAGCCACGGTTTCCAACAATCACAACTCGCTCCGTAGAGCCACAATTGATTGCTATCAGGCCAGTTTGTGTGTTTGTAGTCCCAAAAAGGAAGGTGAACCCGTTTCCCTCAAGCCGGTCAAAACAAAACTCAAAAAACCAAAATGAGCAGAAACGGTCGACTAAAACAAGCATACTAGTCGACCGGTTCCCTCCATGAACACACAAAAGTTCGACCATCTCTGTGATCGGTCGAACCTCAAATAACTAACAAAACGACCAATTGCTCGAACAAAATGTCACCAACGGTCACACGTTTGGATGGTCTACGCGACAACAATATTAAATTTAATCGTTCCATTGGTCGAATGGCAAAGGAGACCCGTTTGACCGGAAAACAATAGGGACTCCACAATTTCTCAAGGTCCACGACCGGTCGAACAAGGCACACACCGGTCAAACAAACTTTAAGTCGACTAAGGTAATCGATCGAACGATTCAAAGAACGGTTGACCATTTGGATGGTCTATGCTCCCAACTGACTTACTACAGTGCAATCAATCGAACAGGTCAAAAGGACGATCGATCGTTTGGATGGTCTTCGTCCCCAACCGACTCGTGACAGTGCATTCGGTCGAACGACAAAGGGGACCCGTCGACCGAAAACACCCAAAGCTTACCAAGAATGCTCGACCGGTCGACCGCACGAGGCATCGTTCGATCGATGCAAGACAAAACTCTCCGAATTACACTAACATTGGTCGACCAAACGCTGCGGAATTCTGCTGAACTGAAAGTCCGACGTGCCTTTCGGCTTACTGTCGACTACTGCAATACCCACACACATCTTAGGTGAGCATAAAAGTAAAGGTTGACATACCTAAAGGCTTGAAGAAACCTTTGAAGAACAATGACGACAATCCACCCTCTCACAGCACGAAACTCCGGTGATCCTTTTCTTGAGCACGATCACCCAACCCTTTCCTTCCGAGCTCTTTCTTCTTCTCTGTTCACTCCACCAGCACGATTAGAGGTTGAGAGGAAGAGAGATGCGTTGGAGACGAGTGGACAAGGAGAAAATGAGAAGAAGAGAAAAAAGGAGTGAGGTTTTAACTTAAATACCTTCTCACCTTTTCCTCCATCAACCAACACACGCCACCTCACCAACACAAAACCTTCTCTAATCCCCATTAGCCTCGTAAACACAAATTAGCAACCAAACAAGGATTAGGATATAAGACATGGCCCCTGCAACAACCAACACTCAGTTCTCATAAAAATAGAGACCACACCTAACTAATTAAATTACCTAGACCCCTAGCGTGAACTCGTAATCTGAACAAACTTATACAACAAGTCATAGCAATTTACAGGTACATTAGGGAAACTGGAAGTTGCTAAATTGTTGCTCTCAACAAATACATAGAACTTGTGTTCGTAATCAACTCTATTTAGATATGGACGAATGGAATGGTTTAATAAACACATTCTTTTGGTGCATTTGGTTGGAATGCAGCAATATGGTCTTTCATGTAACTTTGAATGCTTTCTTGTGTGATAAATATGTGCTTTGTGCTAGCTTCTCTTTGGCTAGGCTCACTCAAGAGGAGTGAAGACCCTTTGATGCAAGTCAAGCTGAAGAAACCAAGATTGGAATTCTTACCAATTACCCTTGCACCACCTACTACCATCCAACAACCTGAAGATGTTGCAACGTTCTTTTGGTGCATTTGGTTGGAATGCAGCAATATGGTCTTTCATGTAACATTGAATGCTTTCTTGTGTGATAAATATGTGCTTTGTGCTAGCTTCTCTTTGGCTAGGCTCACTCAAGAGGAGTGAAGACCCTTTGATGCAAGTCAAGCTGAAGAAACCAAGATTGGAATTCTTACCAATTACCCTTGCACCACCTACTACCATCCAACAACCTGAAGATGTTGCAAATGTCCCTTGTGAGTGACCCATTTCCTGATTTCCCCTGGAATGATCTAAAGAGTGAGGTTGGTGGGAGTGGTGTTACTAAATTAAAAATATATAAAATCAACGGAGTCCACCTTTGCCGATGATATAGAGAAAATGAATTATCTTACCCTCGATGCAATCCATCTTCGAGATGTACATCTTATGTAGCTTTGGGAGGTTAAAGATTAGAGCTGGTGAATAGGGGTGGAATGGAGGTGGTAATTGGCTGAAAGATTTGGAAGAGAGTTTTGAGGTAGAAAACTCATGGTCTCGACTGGGGGACGAAAGTCAGGGTTTTGGAAGAGAGAGTGGTGTGGGGTCGAAGGGTGGTTGTTAGTGGTTTTAAAGCAGCAAATTTTATCAATTAAAAAGACAAATGTAACATATAAGCCATGATTATACAGAAATCCTATATAAAACAAACATGAAGTGAAATACAATATAACGCTTATTGAGTAGAAATAATGTAGGGAAGTGATCACACTCAGCCTTTGATAGCGTGCCAGATCCTGGATAACACCTGAGCAAAGGTGGGACAATTGGGCTGCAACAAAGAGATAGAGAGTCATGTTTTAAATGAGATCATTCATCATGAGGTCATAGGAAGGAGTTGCAGCTCTAAAGATGTAATTGTTCCTAGTTATACAGATGGTCCAAAGAAATGAAAATAGGAGAGAACCCTACCACAAATTCCTCAATCTTCTACTAACTGATCCTTCCGTGAACAACATGACGCGAATCTCGCAATATGTTGAGGTAGCATCATACAAACCAATTGATTGGAGGATTTTATTAAACATAGGGGAGTTGAGTTTGCATTTCATGAAGATGTAGTTGACAATTTTTTTGCATAGGGGACATCAGTTTGGACCATGAAATTCTCTCTTCATGAGATTTTTAGAAATCACAATTTTGTTATTGATCACGACCCAAACAAAGGTTCTTATTTTCATAGGGTAGTGAGTTTTCCATCTTTCGAAGGTCGGAATTGGACACCACCGAAGGTAAGAAATTGATAAAAGGATTTAACTATGCTTTGAGAGATCTAAAAAATACTTTCAGTTCAATAATGTTGAATCCATTATTATCTTCCAGGCCACAAATTCTTTCGTAGTTCATTTGGTGGAGGCCAGATTTAGAATTTTTCCTCCAAAGAAAGTTATTTCTATATGAGTGAATAGTGCTAATTACCTTAGCTGGTAGAGGGATCACCATCAAGTAGTGGGTCAGTAGCCAATAGGACAGAGTTTAGTAGTGTTAGTCTTTCCCCCCAAGGGAAGGTATTTACCTTTCCATCACTTTTTGGTAGTTTTGGAATTTTTGAGAACTGGTAACCAAGTGTTGTAGTTGGGGGCTTTGATTGATAGATGTAAGCCGAGGTATGAGGGAAGGAAAATTGGAGGTGTCTATAGCCAAGAATGTATTGAAACTGATTTGCTAGGTTCTCTGATATATCGAACAAGATAGGGAGCTCTTATAAGAATCCCGTATAAAGTCCAAAGAGACCTCTTTTTTTGGTTAACTACTATTTCAGTTGATGGTTCAATGAAGATAAGTGTGTCATCTGTGAGGTTAAGGATCGTTGGGCCGTTTCGATAAAGACGGATACCTATGACGAGATGACCATTCTCCTTTTCTTGTTTGAGCATGCCAATTAAGATTTTGTTGATTATTAGGAAAAGGAAATGGGAGAGTGGATAGCCTTGCCTGATAGTGTTGTTGGATCTGAAATAAGGAGAAATGTGTCGTTTGTGAGAATAGAAAACTAGACTTAGTTGAAAATCTAAGAGATCCATTTGCTTCTGAAACTACGAGATTGAGTTGCTTTTAGTAGGCAATTTCAGTTGACATTGTCAAATGCTTTAGGAAAGTAATTTTTTTAGCAAGACACCATTTTTCTTGGATTTGGAAGGTAGTGGCTGGTTTCTTGAGCAGCGATGAAATTTTCTGAAATTGTTCTTCCTTTAGGAAGGTCGATTGGTTTCTGAAATCACCTCATTAAGTTTTGGTTTCGATCTATTACTTAATACTTCCAACATTATTTTATAGAATTGATGAGGCTTATGGGCCTGAAGTCGCCTGGGTTTTCTGGTGTTGATGTTTTTGGGATTAATAGATAAGTCACCCAAGGATCATGGCAAACAAATATATCGATATTAAATGCAACACACTAACATGACCCTAACAATGCACACAAAACAAAATAAAATCAAAAGAAAAAGACTCGACTATGTACACACGTAAAACACCCCCCACACCTACTTCATGCATTGTCCTCAATGAATGGGAGCATGATACTACATGAATTTATGCATGAAAAAAGAAAGATCTCACCAATATGAAGCGCAAAAGGAAGTTCAAGGTTATGTTGATGGACAAAAACCTGAATTCCCTCAAAACTTGTGAGATGCTAAAGAAGGGATACAAATACGTGAAAGAAATGGGGTCAAAATACACAAGTGTTGGGGCCCACAACAATCAATACTCGCTCATGGAGTCTTTTATTGTACTTTTTTTTTGAATATAACTTTATACAAACATGAAAGCTCAACCATTCATGCAGGAGCATGAATGGTTGAGTGCGAGAGAGGTTCATGAAGGAACATGACCTCCTGGACTTCGGCTGGTGCTCGCTCCAAGTAAGGTTTGAGGTGTTGTCCATTAACTTTGAACACGTCCCCATTACCTGGGTTCAAGATGTCAACCGCTCCATGAGAAAACACGGTTTGGACAATAAAAGGGCCAGACCAGCGACTGCGGAGCTTACCCGCAAATAGATGAAGCCGGGAATTGTAGAGCAACACCTTCTGCCCGGTCGTAAACACCTTTCGCATAATCATGCGATCGTGAAACAACTTGGCTCGGGACTTATGAATTTTGGCATTTTCATACGCATCATTGCGTAGCTCTTCCAACTCCACAATGTCGAGTTTATGCTGCACCCCTGCTTGATCAAGATCCATATTCAGGTTCTTGATCGCCCAGAAAGCACGATGCTCAAGCTCGACGGGTAGGTGGCAAGCCTTGCCGAACACTACCCGATATGGGGACATACCCAAAATGGTCTTGTACGCGGTGCGGAAGGTCCACAACGCGTCATTCAACTTAGTTGACCAATCCTTCCTCAAGGAATTAACCGTCTTCTCAAGAATTTGCTTTAATTGACGGTTAGAGACTTCGACCTGCCCACTAGTTTGCGGATGATATGGGGTCGCAAGCTTGTGGGCGATCGAATATTTCCTCATAAGCGCTTCAAATGAGCGATTACAGAAGTAGGTACCCCTATCGCTGATTATGGTACGAGGAGTACCAAATCATGCAAAAATATCCCTTAAGAATTTGGTGACCACCTTGTTGTCATTGGTCTTTGTGGGTATAGCCTCAACCCACTTAGACACATAGTCAACGAACACCAGAATGTAAACATTCCCGAATGAGTTCGGGAAGGGACCCATAAAGTCGATGCCCCACACATCGAAGATGTCGACAACAAGGACATTTTGCAAAGGCATCATGTCACGTCGACTAATCCTGCCAAGGCGCTGGTACCTATCACATTGATATCATGATTGATACGTTATAATTATAACCACAAGTGCACGACCGCGTTGAAGCGGTGACAAATACGGGTCGATCCACATGGAGGTGTGTCGACATGAGTTTGTTCGAAGGTGAGTGGGAAATAAATGAGAGAAAGATTGATTACACTAAACTACACTAAAATGCAAAAGGAAATGGACAATATGTAATAAAACTAAACCCCAAAGGGGTAGAGAAAGAATGTGAATTCAAATATATGTGTATGTGTTCAATTATGCTCATCACAACATGTAGTTTATGAAAATCATAAAACTAAATCCAACTTTGCCTCCACATGAAATAAGATAAGATCATATCATTAAAACATACAAGACAATAATTGGAATGAAGCTAGATGAACTCAAGTATAAAGACCAAACCCCACTATGCCTCTACATGAAATAAGATTTACCCAATCATTAAAACATACAAGACATTAATAAAGGTAAGGGCAACAAGAGCACATACACTACAAGTCATCAATTCCATCCATATCCTCACCTTATCATTACCCATAAAATATGTCCACTAATCTAAGCATACGCTAAGCTTCATTCAAGACCATTAGCATATCAAAGACAAGAGTGAAATCTCATTAGATGGTTATGGAAATCATATAAGGCTCAATGGATTAAGATAACACACACCTAATACACCACATTATCCTATCACATATTTCTCCACCCCCCAAATGGGGATGAAATTACTCACTAATCATTACACTAACTACATTAACAAAATGAAACATTGTACTGAAATGAAATTAAACTAAGCAAGCAAGAAATATTAAAGAAGATAAAAGGAAAGGAAAGTAAAACTAAAAAAACATACAAGAATTAAAAGACAAGATTAAAAAAACTAAGAACAATTATTTTATTAAATGACTCACATTGAAGGTAGCACTATTCTCCACCTTGAGTTTTGGTTCAATGCTTACTCCAAGTAGAGAGAATGCCACCAATCAATGGGTAGAATACAATGGAGGAGGAGTTCTATTTATAACCATAGAAAAAGGTAATCCGAGACAATCCCCCGGTATGGGACTAAACGCATACCATAAATAGACTAAATACACGCTAATACAACACCTGGCCAAGTCTTATCGGGTTTGGATCCAAATGGACCGCCAATTGGTGGTGTATAAGTGTTGGATCGAGTCTGGATTTTGGTGGCTCGGTTCTGGATTGATTTCTTGGTGTTTGATGAACCCAATTTGGTTGTTGATGGTTGGGCCCAGATTTAATTGCCAAAATACTCCTCATGATGGTGTGGAGTTTCCTGATTTGCTCATCGGTCCTTTAGGCTTTCATCCGGGTCCTTCCCTATTGCATCTCAGTCCTCAAGTCTTGCAACTCAGTCATTTTCCTTGCTTCTAGGTCCTTTTATGCCTATTCTCCTCAATCTTTGTTTATTCCTAAAACTCAAACATAAAACTCGTTACGTAGCATTGTTTAGGCTCAAGATAATGGATATAAGACACAAATATATGCATGATATGATGTCAATCAAACATGCCAATTAAGATTTTGTTGATTATTAGGAAAAGGAAAGGGGAGAGTGGATTGCCTTGCCTGATAGTGTTGTTAGATCTGAAATAAGACGAAATGTGTCATTGGTGAGAATAGAAAATTAGACTGAGTTGAAAATCTAAGAGATCCATTTGCTTCCGAAACTACGAGTTTGAGTTGCTTTTAGTAGGCAATTTCAGTTGACATTGTCAAATGCTTTAGGAAAGTAATTTTTTTTAGCAAGATACCATTTTTCTTGGATTTTGGAAGGTAGTGGCTGGTTTCTTGAGCAGCGATGCAATTTTTTGAAATTATTCTTCCTTTAGGAAGGCCGATTGGTTTCTGAAATCACTTCATTAAGTTTTGGTTTCGATCTATTACTTAATACTTTCAACATTATTTTATAGAATTGATGAGGCTTACGGGCCTGAAGTCGCCTGGGTTTTCTGGTGTTGATGTTTTTGGGATTAATAGTAAGATCAATTAACAACTAATTGAAGAGTGAGCCATGTGTCCAATCCCAAATGGAGCAATATGACTATCTTAGACTTGTCCCCTTTGCGCTGAAGGATGACGCCAAGAAGTGGTTGTACAGCAACCAGGCGAATGCCTTTAGGACTTGGGATGAGTTTCAATCTGCATTCCTCAAGAAATACTTTCCAAATCATCAGACTCAAAAATTGAGGAACGAAATCAATTCGTTCTATCAACTTGAGACTGAAACATTCCATGCATATCTAGAGAGGTTCAAGGATCTACTATCCTCATGCCCTCACCATGGCATTGAGTTGTGGCGTCTTTGTCAGATTGTTTACGAGGGTCTTCACATCCCGTCCCGAACGCTCCTCGAGGCCATGTGTCAATGAGAGTTCTTGGAAAAGGATGAAAGTGAGGCATGGACTTTCCTAGAAGACCTTGCTGAGAAAACAATACAATGGGAGAGTGTAAGGGAACCACCTGCATCATCTAGTATAGGAGCAAGGATCGCGAATGCAAACTCGACTAGATCGGGTGCCGCATTTGCTATCGATACCACTACGACCACCGAGGCACACATGGCAGCTTTAATGCGCCGTATGGATTTGATTGAGCTCCAAAACCAACAAAGTGCACCTCACATGTGCACATCTGGTCGAGTTCCCTGTCATTCATATGGTAGGATAGGTCATATAGAAAGCGAGTGTGCGTCCATTCCTCCTGAGATGGAATGTGTCAACGCCATCTATGACAGAGCTAGGAATGACCCATACTCATCATCTTATAATCCTAGATGGAGGAACCACCCCAATTTTTCATGGAACCAAAATAATGCCCCGGGTGGTCCTTCAACCTCCTCTTGACCACCTAATCAACCACACCAACCTCCCATGCATGCTCATTCATATCAGCAACCCCAAGTTCCAAGCACCAACCAACCAGGTTTCCTAAATTCTAACAACTTTGAAACCCGGTTTAATTCGCTTGAGAACTTGACTCGTGGACTTGAGAACTCTGTGAAATTTTTTATGTCATCCACAAGTTAAGTTCTCACTTCAAATCAGCAGACCATCAAATCTCTAGAGCTTCATATGGGCCAATTGGCTCAGTATGTACATGAAAGAGAGAGATGGTTTTTTCCTAGCCAGCCTGAGGCTAACCCCCGCATGTACCAGCAACAACACGTGCAAAATGAGAATGTGGTACCTCGGGGGTGGCAAGTGAACCATGTGGAGGAACATGTTCACCATGTCAATTCCATTGTGACCTTAAGGAATGGAAAACAGGTTGACAATCACATTTCCTTGCAACATCCACCACCATCTATGCAGCCCCTTAGGGGGAATGGTGGTGAAGAAGAGGCTGAGGGTGAGGGTAATACACCAACGCCTCCTTCTCAGGCACTACAAAAAACCTACCTGCCAAAAGCTCTCTATCCAAGTAGGTTAACCAAAAAGCAGAGTGACATAATGGACAAGATATTAGAGGTGTTTAAGCAAGTTAAGGTTAACATCCCCTTGTTGGATGTCATCCAACAAATACCTCAATATGCCAAAGTGTTGAAGGATCTCTGCACAACCAAGAGGAAGACCAATGTTCCGAAGAAAGCATTCTTGGCTGCAAATGTAAGCTCACTTTTGTCCAATCCCGCCTACACAAATACATGGACCCTGGGTGTCCTACTATTCAGTGTACGATAGGGGACACTAGCATGAGTAATATTTTTCTTGATTTAGGATCAACGGTCAACCTCCTCCCATTTTCTGTTTATCAACAATTGAATTTGGGAGAATTGAAACCAACTAAGATCACCCTCCAATTGGCGGATAGATCCATTCGTATTCCAAAGGGGATTATCAAGGACACTTATCAAAGTTGGAGATTTTATATTTCCAGTCGATTTTGTTGTCCTCGATACCAATCCTGTTGCGAACACCTACTCTCAAATACCTTTGATTTTGGGTAGACCATTTCTGGCAACTTCCAACGCCTTGATTAATTGTAGAAATGATCTCATGAAGCTCTCATTCGGTAACATGAGTGCCGAGTTTCATGTGTTCAACTCTGGTAGGCAACATGAGCCCGTGGATCAACCTTTAAATCTAAATCTCATCCGCCAATTGGAGAAAGCACCACAAAATCAACGAACACCCCTAACACCAATGCAACCCATTGAGAATGTTTGTGGGCTCAGCAAAAACTCATTGCCTGTCTTTGCAATGCAACAGAGTGAGCTGACATCAAACATAAATGTCCAAAAGGAGTGTTCGTTGCATGATTCAGTTGAGAGTACTAGTGAGAGTGAGACACCTCATCATGTGCCTATACCAGAAGGTGTCTCTACCTCATGTCCCATGGCCATTGAGCCATTTGAGCTTCATCTTGACTCCAACAAGGAACCACCTACGACCGAGCTTATGCTTGATGATATAAATGATGGTGGGAGGTCCTTGTTGGATGACTTGGGGAGAAGCCCCATTCTTAGTGATGCAGGTCTGCTGCATCCATTGAATGAGCTTGAGAAACTCATTCTGATGCACCCACCTATTGGTTGGAGGGTTTTGTTTGATGAGCAACTAAACCCTAGTGAGGTAACACAACTTCATTCTTTGTTGCCCACACCCAACCAATATCATGAGGGGTTCGAGCCTTTCAGCTTTGACCTTTCACCCCTCATGACACCTCAGAGTACCAGTGAAGTTTGCCCATCTCGGCAAGTCTCTGGTCCTCATGACTTGATGTTCTCATTTGATGTTCCTTGACCAAATGATTATGAGAATATCGTTGTTGCTGTATATATCATGTAAAAAATCGAAAAAAGAAAAAAGAAGAAGAAAAAAGTGTGTAATAAAAGACTCCATGAGCGAGCATTGATTGTTGTGGGCCCCAACCCTTGTGTACTTGGGCCCCATTTCTTCACGTATTTTTCTCCCTTCTTCAGTATCTCACATGTTTTGAGGGAATTCGGGTTTGTGTCCATCAACATAACCACGAACTTCCTTTTGCGCTTTATGTTGGTGAGATCTTTCATTTTTCATGCATAAATCCATGTAGTATCTTGTTCACATTCATTGAGGACAATGCATGAAGTAGGTGTGGGGGGGTGCTTTACGTGTGTACATAGTCGAGTCTTTTCTTTTGATTTTTGTTTTCTTTTGTGTGCATTGTTAGGGTCATGTTAGTGTGCCGCATTTAATATCGATATATCTGCTTGCCATGATCCTTGGGTGACTTGTCTTCTTTTGCTTGCCTAGTGCTTTAAAATTTTCACATTTCTTTCAAAATCTTCATGTGTTTGCGAAAGAAAATGTTTTTGTAGGTTTTGCGAGTGTTTAGCATGTGCAAAACTGTTGAGAGGCAAAGTAAAAAGAAAGCTCCCAAAATTGTCTTGAACTTGATGCATTAGGATTTCTAGTTTTCTGGCTTTAGGTCTTATCGAGTCGTTAGGATGCACCCCAGTTTTCCCTCGGGGGGCGTGTAATCATAGGGTTTCAGCACTCAAACATTTAAAGAAGTCCATTCTGAACCTTGTGAGTCAAATAATTCGTGTCTGTTAGTATAAGGAAGTTTGTCGTAGTCAAGGGCCCTTAATCTCTTTTTGTGAAACTTAACTGTAGGGGTTTTGGTTCCCATGTAGATAAATAAATAAGTGGTGTTCTCTCTTCTCGCACGGCTCCTATCACTCGGGAAAGTAGGTCTGAGGGGACTTTGTGCCTGGTGCTTTCGAGTCATCTAACTTGGGATGCACCGAACGAACTCCCGTTACACGGGTGGTAGGGATCGCCCTATGTGGAGATTTGGGGGAAAGTGTACGTGATAATGTAAGTCCTCATAGGTAATGCACGAAACCCGACCCTAGGAGAATCAAACACCAACCAATAAAATGCTCCAAAGAAAAAGAAAAAGAAGAAAAAGAAGAGTCAAATAAGAACCAAAATGGACTTTACACATTGTATCACATTCAGAAGTTAAGGTTGCCCATGTCTTTCACTTAAGTCCTTAACTAACTTTCACGAATGGTTCATTAGGCTAGGTGTGTGGACTGATTACCCATATAGAGTCGACCCATAGTATTACCGTGTCCCATGATCGACAAAATAAGTCCAACGAGTCGTGTCGCTAGATTGATTAATGCATCTTGTTCGGATTTTGTTTGTATATCCGCTGAAAACCCTCAGGAGACAACACTCCTCCTCCTTGGCGACAAGGAGGTTTAACGGCTTGTTGCACGTGCTAAGTGCAACCGTGATTCCTACGAAAGTGAGTTAGGATTTCTTGTTTTTCTCGTATGTTTTTTCCTTTCTTTGTTTTGCTCGGGACTAGCAAAAGTTAGGTGTGGGGGTATTTGATTGACATCATTTCATGCTCATATTTGCATCTTATATCCATTATCTTTCACCTAAACAAAGCTATGTAACGAGTTTTATGTTTAGTTTTCAGGAATAAATAGGTTTGAAGAGATGAAGCATAAAAGGACCCAAAAGCTGGGAAAATGGACCGAATTGTGAGATCTAGGGACTAAGATGCAAGGGAGAAGGACCTGAACGTAAGACCGAAGGACCAAAGAACAAAACAAAATACTCCACACTATCATAGGGAGTATTTTGGCAATTCTATTCGGGTCGGAGCTCCAACAAGCGAAGTAGATGCATCAAAGATCACCAAAGACATCCAGAAAAACCCAGCAGAAAACCCAGCGGGATCCAAACCGTATAGACCGCCAATTGGCGGTCCAAGACCGCTAATTGGCGATCTGTTTTGGCCCAAATCCGCTAAGATTTTGGTGGCTCGCGTATTAGTGTGTATTTAGTCAATTGTTGGTATTTGTTTAGTCCCACATCGCGGGATTGTCCCGGATTGCCTTTTTCTATGGCTATAAATAGAACTCTTCACCTTCCATTGTAATCACTCCATATTTTAAGTGGTTATTCTTCCTACTAGAAGTGAGGCCTTGAAGCACATACTAAAGTAGGAGGATGCTACTTGAATTGTGAGTCACTTTAATAAATGTTTCTTTATTATGTTGTTTGTTTTATGTTTCTTGTTTTACTTTGTTTAATTTCATTTCATTAGTTTTAGTAGCTTAGTTAATATTCTTTCTTTGCTTAGTTTAATAATTAGTGTAATGTGTAGTGAGTGGTTTCATCCCCTTTGAGGGGTGGAGTAGATGTTCATACATGCATTAGAGAATGGAATGAATGCTTTATTTCCAATGTGTTTATAAAACATGAATGTATGCTTGCTTGTTTAGGATAGAATTTATAACTTGACGAGTTTTGCCAAAATGATTAGACACCTCTCATGCTTGTTTAGGTTCTGAAATAAACAACTTGTATATGTAAATGTTAATCAACTAGGATGGTGAATGGATTGATAGGTTTTGCCATAACATTTAGACGCTTCCTATGCATGATAACACCACCTTTATTTGTGCTTAAAGAATGTGTTCAACACCCACCTCTTTGCATGTGTGCATTTTCACTCCACCCCTTTGGGGTTTTCCATTTCTGAATTCCAGCACTCTTATTTCGTTCTTAGTTTAGTTTTAGTTAATCGTTTGTTGCTTTCTTTCGCATTTCGTACTTCGTAGTCTAGCGTAGCGTAGAGTAGCATAATCATCTCTCTTCCCTATTTTGCTACTTGATTTCGTGCGAACGAGAGGCTGCTCACCTCCCTGAGGATGACCCGTATTTGCCACCGCTTCAACGCGGCCGTGCACTTACGGTTTAATTAAAACGTTCAACAGATACATATTTAAAAATGTATAGTTGATATTTTATGAATGAAAATTATTGAAAATACGAAAATCGATCCTAAATGCTTGTGTAAAATATCAAAATTATACACAAGTATAGGGTACGAAATCCAACAAATGCGTGAGGGTAGAAGCCTAATCTATCAAACACGGCTCAAACAACCTAAGGTCATTATAGGTACTTTCAGCTAGACGACACCTAACTACAAGGTCACGCGGCCTCAACACACGTTAACCTCCCTACGAAGAAGACCACAAAGTCCAGTAAGTGAGGCAAGATCAGGAGATCTTGTCTCTCCTACCATCAACAGACTAATGATTAGCATATCATACATCGTATTCGTGCTATATATCCTTTATTTTACCCCAATATTGTGCTACTCGAGTTGTTGTTTGTCGTGTTTCAGGAGTTAAGTAATAAAGAAGAGGAAAGGAGCAAAAGGACCTGAATTTAACAAGAATGGACTAAATTGAAGACTTCTGGGCGTAGTTGTAATACACAAGGATCAGATTGCAAATCAGAAAGGACCCAAGTGAAAACATGGAGGGACCTGATGGTAAAGAACAAAATGTTGTGCCACATGACTTGAATCAGATCAATATTTCTCCAATTAAACCCAAATTGGGTCAAGATAGTGGACCAGAGCTTCACCACATGTGTCAATCAAAGAAATACAACATCAGCCAAAATTTCAACCTGATCGGACCTTCTTGATCCGCCACTAGCAGATCAAAATGGTCCACAGGTTCTCAAGCTTTGGTCGTGGGTCGAGTAATCAGGTCAAATCATTGCAGAACCATCAAATGTGATTTAGAGCCGTCTGATTATTTCCAAATGAATCCTAACCATGTATTAGTCAATTTATATACCCTTGTAACCCCTCCTCTCCCTCTTCTTCTTGCTTCTCCACTAGTTTTATGTTTTATTTTATTGCTCATTAGTGTAAGAGGAGAAGGAGGAACTTTGTAATCTTTTCATTTCAAGTTAGTTGAATCTTGTTCTTTCCATTAATGTCTTTACTTTGATGCAATTTCTTTGATGTTGTTATTTGTTTAATCTTGTTTTCTTCATTTCCATTATGGATTTATGTTTTTTCATGATTTCTTTAGTTTAGAGATGAGTAGAGAGTAGTACATCCCCATTTAGGGGGTGGACAAGAAGGTGATGTGATTATGTGATGTATTAGGTGTGTGTGTGTTAATCTTAATCATTTGAGTCTTACATGATTTCCATAACCATCTAATGAGATTTCACTCTTATCTTTGATGTGCCAATGCTTTTGAGTGAAGCTTAGAATATGCTTAGATTAGTGTGCCTATTTTATAGGGAATGATGATAAGGATGGAGTGGAAGAAGGAAACAAGACATGTGCATGCATGTGCTCATGTTGGCTTTATTCTAATTAATGTCTTGTATGTTTTAATGATTGTGATAAATCTTATTTCATGTGGAGACTTAGGTGGATTTCTTTCATGATGCATGTGAACATACTAGCTTTATTTCAATTATTGTCTTGTATGTTTAATGATAATGTTTTATCTTATTTCATGTAGAGGCAGAGTTGGAGTTGAGTTTTATGGATTCATGTATTACATGTTTTGATAAGCACATTTGAACACATACACATATTTTCATATTCGCTTTCTCTCTACCCCCTAAGGGGTTTAGTTTTTATTGTTTGTTTTCCGATTTTCTACGCGTCATAGTGTAATTTTGGTCGCATCCTGCTCGACATCATTTCATGCTTATATTTGTATCTTATATCCATTATCTTTCACCTAAACAATGCTACGTGACGAGTTTTATGTTTGAATTTCAGAAATAAATAGGTTTGAAGAGAAGAGGCGTAAAAGGGCCTAAAAGCATGAAAAAGGACTACGTTGAGAGAAACAAGGTCTAAAATGCAAGATCGAAGGACCTGAACGTAATATCGAAGGACCAATGAGAAAACAAGAATACTTCACACCATCATGGGGAGTATTTTTGCAATTCTATTCGGATCGGAGCTCCAACAAGCGAAGTAGATGCATCAAAGACAAACCAAGCCATTCAGATAAGCCCAGAAGAAAATCCAGAGCGATCTGAACATTGTAGACCGCTAATTGGCGGTCACTTTTGGTCTTGATCCGCTAAGATTTATGTGAAGCGTGTATTAGTGTGTATTTAGTCTATTTCTGGTATTTGTTTAGTCCCATACCGGGGGATTGTCCCGAATTACCTTTTTCTATGGCTATAAATAGAACTCTTCACCTTCTATTGTAACCACCCATTACTTGGTGGCATTCTCTCTACTTGGAGTAAGCCTTGGAGCAAAATCTCAAGGTGGAGAAGAATGCTGCTAGTGATGTGAGTCATTTAATAAAATATTTTTTCCATTGTTTTGTTGTTATGTTGTTTCTTTATGCATGCTTAGCTTAGTTTTATTTCTTTGATTGTAGGCTAAAGTAGTTAGAATGTTTACTTTCTTCTTTAGTTTAATTTTTAGAATAATGTATAGTGAGTAGATCCATCCCCCTTTGGGGGTGGAGATGATGTTCATACATACATTAAAGAATGGATATGAATGCTTTTATATTTTGATTGTGTTGATAAATGTGAATGTATGCTTGCTTGTTAGAGTAGAATACTACACTTGATGGGTTTTGCCACATATTTTAGACACCTCCCATGCTTGTTTAGGTTATGAAATAACCAACTTGTGTATATGAATCTTAATCAACTAGGTTAGTGAATAGATTGATAGGTTTTGCCATAATGTAATAACCTAATCTAAATCCCTTAATTAACTAAACCTAAACTTAATTAACTCTAATTAATCATGCATGAAGAGCAGGAGGTGTTGGAAGGAGAGAGAGAGAGAGTTGGTTGGTTGTGATTGGAAGGGTTTTAGGTGAATGGTGATTGGAGGAGATGGAGGTGATGAATGGATATATATAGTTAAGATAGGATTTTGTTAAAACGTTTCTTCATCATCTGCATCTAACAGAGAGTGAGAGGAGTGATTCGGAGCAGAAGAAGGAGGAAAGAAGAAGGTGAAGTAGAAGAAGAGGAGAAGAAGGAGAAGAAGGAAGAAGAAGAGGAGTGAAGTGATTCAAGCTCGGGAGACATCTACAACCATTGAAAAAGGTATGCCAAATCTTCATTATAACTCACATAAGCCTTGTGAGTGTTGGGGATCGACGTTGGTGTCGAATTCCCCGTCGGAATTCAACCAATTCAGAGGTTGAAGACGACGATCGGTCGACCGGTGCCTGTGGGCAGTCGACCGATCCTATTATTATATTGATGTTTACCCGCGAACGGTCGAACGATGTCGTTAGACGGTCGACCGTTATGTCAGATTTGTGCGGGAAAAAGGGGATATACTGTTATCGGTCGAACGGGACCACTTAGCCGGTCGACCGAATAACGATGAGAATGGGTCGGTTGGGGATTTTGACTTATTAAACGGTCGAACGTCCTTTACCTTGTTCGACCGATCCATTCGATGCTAAGTCGGTTGGGAGCTTTGACCATCAAAACGGTCGACCGCTCTTTAACTCTCGGTCGACCGACTGAGCATTTAATTAAGCGGTAGAGTGCTTGTGTTGATTCGGTCGAACTGTATTTCAGTTCCGGTCGACCGAACGAGACTTGGGCAAAATATTGAAATCCCTGTTATCGGTCGAACGACCCCTTGGTTCGACCGGTCGGATATATATATTATATAAAATTGTATAGCGTAGACCTTCCAAACGGTCGACCGCTAGATGACTTTTGTTCGACCGATTGGTCGGTAATTCGGTTGGCGTGGTTCGACCGGTAGATTTGTTTGTACAGTACTGTGTACTGTGTGGGGGACCGGTCGACCGGTGTGCTTGTAGCGGTCGACCGATCTACCGCAGGTTGGTGGATTTATCCACACGCGATCCGTCGATGTCAGGTCGACTACCGGCTCCGAGGCGACGGTCGATTACCGGCCTTGAGAGCTACGGATTTCACCTTCGACGAAGGCGTATTATTGTTGTACTTTTTCCTCTCTTACCGAGCGGGGTGTGAGGGATGTGTACCGTAAACCTTGGGCAGTTTGCGAGGGTTTAGCGGTAGGCCGAGGATGTTCCGGCAGGGTGCGCGCTAGGCGACTCTTGGGGGAGCAGTGGCTGTCGTCTGACCCGAGTTGTGTATTCGGCGGGCTGACTCGCTCCTTGGGTGCGGCGTGTACCAGGGGTTCCTTCCTGCACTTTTTGGGGAGCAGTGGTGTCGACTGACCCTTGTGAGGCAGCGGTGGACTGACTTGACCCTAGTGGCAGGAGTGGTTCAGTGCCGCGGAGGCGGTGAGGGCATTATTGTGGGCCCGAGGCGGATGATCATGTGCATAGCATTGCATTGTCTTTAATTCCTTTTTATATTTTAGGAGGTTTGGTATACGGGGTTCCTGCAGGGAACTCAGGCATGTTTGTTGTTTACATTTCAGGTAGCGAGCAGGGTTAGAGTTTGAGGTGGTGACCGAGGACGGTGCCCCCGAGATCAGATCCTGTAGTTGTCAGTCTCTTTCTTTTGAGGTGATTACATATTGTATAGCTTTTGTCGTAATCACAGTCAGTCTGTATATTTGACTTCCACGTGGATCATATTTATATTATATATGTTGGTTTGTTTCCCGTGACGTGCCCAGTGTTGACCGTTGACGGTCTTTATTATTGTTTAAATTTTCCGCTGTTTTCGGGTACGTTACACATAACCTTTTAGACACTTCCTATGCATGAAAATGAAGGGAATGTGTTCTAAAAGTTTTACTTTTAAATGTCAATTATTATGAATTGAATGAGAAATCATTTTGTTCCTTGTTTATGTTATTCATCTTTTAGAAGTGTTAAGGAAGAGACTTTTCGTCCTTAACCGTAGAGCTCTAAAAGATATTGGTTTACATAAAACAAAAAGATATTCGCAATCATGGTAATTAACATGAGACATTAATTACCGAGTTAAGATTGTCGTGTTGATCATAGATCATTGTAGCTCTACAAGTGAGTGACAACACGGGTGCACAAAAGAGGAAAATGTTACTCGTGTACGCTGAATAGACCTAATGAGTAAAACATTATAGAATTGTGTTTTCTGTGTCATTATTGTTTTACTGTGTCCTTGGTCCTTTGATATGAGACTTATGTCCGATCACTTAAGAAATGCTTGATTAAACTAGTGTCTTGAGCTATCGATAAGTGTAGTGTAAATGCATTGGTTGGTTAAGTATGACTTTTGTTGGAGAAGATAGTTAGTCAAAAGATTGTCATTGCCCCTCTTAATTGAGTAATGATATATGGGCCCCTTGATAAAGAAAAGTTATAATGTGCACAATGTGATTTGAGTTAAGTCAGATATTTATGACTAGTTAAAGAGATCAAGAAATGAATACTAATACAAAGATGACACAATACTACTTTGTGTGTATTCTTAATATCATGTGGCAAGGGATGGACAAAAGTGGTGCACTCCATCACTAAATGGATCGGGTTTTGGTTCGAGTGGAATTAAGACATCTAACTAATTGGGAGCTATAATGTGTAGCTAGATACCGCTTATAACTTGTGATATTAAGCTCTTAATATCACGGCCAACTTAGTTTAGATCCTCCCATAGCTCAGACCACAAAACTGGGAAACAAGAAATGAGGATTTTAAGTTCATAAGTTATGGGGTGTAATGATTCATCATTACATAGGACAATATGTTACATAAGTTGTGAACTTACTACTAATCCCGAAATGTCAAATTTTGTAGGGGTTAAACCGAAATTTGACAAGTCTGCAGCACTGTCCAAAAACGGTCGACCGCTAAACGGTAAACGGTCGACCGAATGTTGCACGGTCGACCGAAATGTTGCACGGTCGACCGAATGTGTCTCGATCGTAACAGGGAATTTATTCTGTTCATTTTCGGTCGACCGAACATTGCGATGAAATAATTTTTGTTACGAACGGTCGACCGAGTTATGAACAGTCGACCGAAACTTGGTCTAAACGGTCGACCGAACCTCCAAACGGTCGACCGGTCCAGACGGTTTTCTGCAGAATTAATTTAAGAATTAATTAAATCATGCATGGAATTGGTCCATAACTGATTTAATTCGTGGCTGAGATTATTTGTTAGCAAATAATGGATGGTTAGATGGATGTTTGCATGAAATCATGGGCAAGAGGTTGCACATGAATAGGTAATTTGGAGAGAACTTATAAATACAAGTTTATCACATTACCTTGTTAATTAATTCATTATATTCTTGTACAAACATCTCTCTCCATAATTCTCCACGAATTTTCCTTAATTCTTGAGTTTAGTTTTAGTTTTCAGATATCTTCTTCTCAAGGGAACTAAAGAGGGGTTAGCAGTTAGATTTTAAACGCTATTGGAGATTGAGAGGTAACTCTTCTCTCTCCGGTCTTGTTTAGAGTTTTGTGAATACTCAGAGGCATCTGGCGCAGCGACAAGCATCCTCAATGTCTCCGGATGATCAAGAAGTTTTAGAGAACTTCTAGGTATGAAATTTGGAGCCCATGTTTGTTTTAATAAAGTTATTGAAACAAATCGATGCATGCATGAAACAAATCATAGAAAAATGTAATTGATCCTTATTGTGCATAAATATTTCGAAAATATATATGTGCAATTGAACTAGAAATCCTACAGTGGTATCAGAGCTTAGGGTTCAATTTTATAATGATTTGAAACTATAAACAAATTTAGTTTACCTTCTAGGGTTCGAACAATTTGATTTTCTGGTTTTTCGGTCTTTAAATGTTTTGTTGGAATAACTCTTTGTAATAATTTGTTTTGAATGTTTTAAGTGGTTTAAAACATGCCATGTAATTATTAGAATTATGATTTAGACATAAGTCTAACTTGCAATAATTTCTTTTTAAGCATAAACGATTGTTTTGTAAGAGAATCAACAAAACCGAAAAACTGCGGTTCGCCTTTCCTTTTAGGAAATTGGATGGAGAGCGGTTCAAAATTGTTTTTGAACTTGTGGATGGATGAAAAACATTTTTAATGGATTTCAAAATGTTTTTAAAAGAATTGTTTGGGATTCTAGATGATTGATAGACTAGGTTGTATAGTTTATAGCAATATTGCGTGCATGGATGCTCGAGTTGTCTTTGCAGGAATTGTGAGTATATTTTTCAAATCAGTGCCTATGAATGTTTGTAATTATTATTATACAGGGGCTTATTTATATGTAAAAGCCAAATTCTCTCTTTCTATCTTTAGATAATTGCATTGCATTTGAGAGGTTTTACATAGGACTTGCACTAGTCGGTTTTTATCGAATGTGAGGAGCATGTTTATTTTCTGTAAAATCTACATCTCCAGTGCAAGAGGAAGTCGCCACTGTAGCGCATCGATCGAGGATTGAGGATCAAGGATCGAGGATCAAAGGGAACATATAAACTCACACGATGTGGATTGTGTGAATGGTTTAATTTCTGCTATGCATGTGATGAATGTGATTGAATGTTAGGATGTGTATGAATGATAATATGCATGATAACCTAAAATTCCGAATCACATGTTAATATATGAAATTTTCCAACAAAATTAAGAGTACTTTTTTCCTTCTTATTTCATCCACTAGCAGCCAACGATCGAGGGATACTCTGCTCGCCCTTAGCGGGAGATAGCTCCTTCCATCATTGGGAATAGTGGGAGACATAATGGTTGTCTATTGTTGTGCCACGATTAGATATATGAGGTGTGTTTCACCCTAGTGAACCTGTATGCTTAGTTGTGAATACAATGGATAAACGTATCTCGTATCGAATGAAAATAAGTTTTCTTAACATTACCTAGAGCCTTCGCTCGGTTTTGGGAAAAAGTTTTCTTAACGAGGATAGGTCGCATTCCCTCATAATTAAAACGACAAGAATCACAAGAGTTTGAAGATGCTAATGTTGCTAAAATTCAAAAAGGTTGTGATTAGAAAATGATTTTCTTACCTTTATATTGTAATGTATTCGATAGCCCTTAGCTAGTCTATATTACAATTGATGGGATCTTGGATTGTTGCATTTATGAGCAAGATTTTTATTTGCAGCATTTACATCTGTATGTATGTATGATAAACATAAAATTGGCATTAAAATCCTGTATGATTTATTTTGTAGAAAATGTCGAACATCCAACCTATCGTACGATCCATGATAGAAAAACACCCTTTAGCAAATGATGGCTCAAACTTCATAAGTTGGAAACTCAAACTCAACATCGTCTTAAAGTTTGAGAAACTGTCTCACATTTGGGAAGGTCCAATCCCAAAATGGAATGAGAGATTAACAGATGAAGAGAAAGAGGCTAAAGCCAAGTGGGAAGACCAAGAGAACCAAGTTCACGGTCTCATGCTAGCATCCATGGGTGACTCGCTTCAAGCGAAATACTTGGATTCAAAACCCAAGAAGACCATGGAGGCTTTGTCTAAGATGTTCATGGATAGTGCCTGAAAGAAGCGCTATAAGACCACTATCGCACTCACAAGGTGCCATATGGCGGAGGGAACATCGGTATCCATGCATTTTCTCACGATGCAAGGGTACCTTGAGAAGATGGCAAAGCTCTCTTCACCAATGCCCGAGGACATTGCTGAAGATATGATTCTTGGCTCTCTAGCCCCGTCCTTTAAGGACTTTGTGATGCACTATCACGTGCGTGAAAAATGGGTGAGTCTTGAGGAGCTACACAATGCTCTCAAAACTGCTGAAGTTGACATGGGCAAGGGTAGAGACAAGCATGTCCTTGCCGTCCATGGGAGGAGCCAAAAGATTGGTAAATGAATGGGCAAATCTACCAAAAGTGGTTCAATCAAGAGCAAGGGAGTAGGAGGTGCTCGTGCGAGTGTCTCAAGGGGGAAATCTCAGAAATCTCCAAATCCCAATACGGAGTGCTTTCACTGCGGTGAAAAAGGATACATCCGGCCAAATTGCCCCAAGTACAAGGAAGACCTTGACAACAGAGTGATTGAACGTCGGCGCCCCAAAAAGGCCAAAGGTATATTTGTTATTGAAATAAATTTAGCGACCTCTGTCCAGGATTGGGTAATTGATACCGGATCTTGTGCTCACATAGTTTCTAATGTGCAACTACTCACGGATAGGAAGGAACTCGTAAGGAACGAGGTAGAATTGAAGGTCGGAAATGGTGCGAACGTTTCTGCGGTTGCACAAGGTTCTGTGGTGCTTCAATTATGTAGTGGTTTAAATTTATGTCTAAAGAATGTTTATTATGTGTCTTCGATTAGCAAGAACATTATTTATGTATCATGTTTAGATATGGATAATTTTAATATAAATATTTCAAATTCTTGCTTGTCTATATCGAAGAATGGTGTTTTCTATGCAAATGCATTCATAAGGAATGATCTCTATTTGCTTGAATTGAATAATAAACAAATCTTTAATATCAATAACAAAAGACTTAAGACCACTCACGAGAATGATACTCTCTTATGACACTATCGATTTGGTCACATAAATTAAAAACGCATCAAGAAATTGCAAGAAGCTAACCTTCTTGGTCTACTTGATTTTAAATCATTGGAGACGTGCCAACCATGTTTAATGGGAAAAATGACCAAAAGGCCTTTCAAGAAGAAAGGTCCAAGGGCGAGTGGCTTGTTGGATTTCATACATTCTGATGTATATGGTCCAATGAGTACTAGTGCACGAGATGGTTTCAGGTACTTCATTACGTTCACGGATGATTATAGTCGTTATGGCTATGTTTATCTAATGAGAAACAAAAGTGAATCCTTTGAGAAGTTCAAAGAATTCAAAAATGAAGTAGAGAACCAACTCGACAAGAAAATCAAGTCTCTACGAACGGATCGTGGAAGTGAGTACTTAAGTGCCGATTTTGACACATACCTAAAGGAGTTTGGTATTGTACCTCAACTCACCCCTCTCGGTACACCTCAGTGGAATGGGGTATCCGAAAGGAGGAATAGGACATTGCTCGACATGGTTCGGTCAATGACGAGTCATGCGGAATTACCTCTTTACTTTTGGAGTTATGCACTACAAACTGCGGCTTACACACTAAATAATGTTCCATCCAAATCCGTGGAGAAAACTCCTTATGAGCTATGGAGTGGTAAAAAACACCCAAGCTCAATTTTCTCAAGATTTGGGGTTGTGAGGCTTACGTCAAGAAATTGATGTCGACCAAACTTCAACCAAAAGCGGATAAGTGCTTCTTTATAGGTTATCCTCGTGAGACAAGAGGATACTACTTTTGGCATATCACCTCCAATCGAGTGATTGTAGAGAGGGATGCCACATTTCTGGAAAAGAATTTCTGGAAAGAGTAAAAAGTAGTGGGAGTAGGGTTGTGCTTGAGAAAACTTAAGATACTCTACAAGATCATGACATGAATGATGACATTCAAGATCATGAAGGCCCAACCGAGGTTCCTTTGGTCAGTGGGAGCATGAGTGAGAGACCCTCACAAGAAATTGTGAAAGAAACTCAATCTTCCCCATCAAGTGTACGTTCGAGAATCGAACACGAACCAATTCCGCAAGAAATTGTGGAAGAAGTTCGAGAAGTACACGTAGAACCAAAAGAACTTAGAAGGTCAACGAGGGAAAGGAAGAAACCCGACTTGTATCTGGGATTTCATGAAATCATGGTACTTGGTACCAATGATCCCTTGACTTTCCAAGAAGCAATGGAAAGAAAAGACTCCAAACTATGGTTTAAGGCCATGGAATCCGAAATAGAATCCATGTATGATAATCAGGTATGGAACTTGGTTGACCTTCCTCAAGGGAATAAGGTCATTCAAAATAAATGGGTTTTCAAGAGGAAGATGGACATGGATGGGAACTTGACAACCTACAAAGCAAGACTTGTAGCAAAGGGTTTCACTCAAGTTCAAGGAATTGACTATGATGAAACTTTTTCACCAGTTGCCATGTTCAAGTATATTCGGATAATGCTCGCTATTGCTTCATTTCATGATTATGAAATATGGAAAATGGATGTCAAAACGGCGTTCCTTAATGGGAACTTGGAAGAGGATGTGTACATGGTACAACCTCAAGGTTTTGAAGATCCAAAGAATAGCAAGAAGGTATGCAAGCTTCAAAGATCCATTTATGGATTGAAGTAAGCATCAAGGAGTTGGAACAAACGCTTTGACGAGGAAGTGAAGAAGCTTCACTTCATTCAAAGTAAGGAAGAACCTTGTATATACAAGAAGGTTAGTGGGAGCCATGTAGTATTCCTAATCTTATATGACGATGACATATTGCTCATGGGAAATCATATTCCTTTGCTGGAGCAAACGAGAAGTTCATTGAAATCTGCATTATCAATGAAAGATATGGGTGAAGCTTAATACATCTTGGGAATCAAGATATATCGAGATAGATCCCGTAGACTCATTGGCCTCAGTCAACGTGCATACATTGACAAGGTCTTGGAAAGGTTCAAGATAAACAACTCCAAAAAGGGCAATGTGCCAATGAGTATGGGTGTGCAACTCAAGAAGTCTCAACGTGCGCAATCACGTAAGGACTTAGAGTACATAAAGGATGTCCCTTATGCTTCGGCAATTGGGTCGATCATGTACGTGATGACTTGCACAAGACCCGATGTCTCATATGCTCTAAGCGTGACAAGTCGTCACCAATCCAACCTAGGTCCTGAGCATTGGACTGCGGTCAAGAATATCCTGAAGTACCTTAATCGGACTAAGGATAAGTTTCTTGTTTATGGAGGACAAAGGGAGTTGATAGCCGAAGGGTACTCGGATGCGAGTTTCATGAGTGATCCAGACGATAGAAGGTCGCAATCAGAATATGTCTTTTCATTGACATCATTTCATGCTCATATTTGTATCTTCTATCCATTATCTTACACCTAAGCAATGCTACGTGACGAATTTTATGTTTAGTTTTCAGGAATAAAGAGGTTTGAAGAGAAGAACCATGAAAGGACCCAAAAGCAGGAAAAATGACTTAATTGTGAGACCTAGGGACTGAGATGCAATAGAGAAGGACCTGATCGTAAGACAGAAGGACCTAAGAGCAAAACAGGAAACTCCACACCATCATGGGGAGTAGTTTGGCAATTTAATTCGGGTCGGAGCTCCAAGAAACAATGTAGATGCATCAAAGACCAACAAAGACCACCAGCAAAGCCCACAACAAATCCTAGATGAATCCAGATCCAATAGACCGCCAATTGGCGGTCTTGGACCGCTAATTAGCGGTCCAAATCATTCTGGATCCTCTCAGATTTGTGGGACACGTGTATTAGTGTATTCTTAGTCAATTTTTGGTATTGGTTTAGTCCCACATCGGGGGATTGTCCCGGATTAGCTATTTCCATGCCTATAAATAGAACTCTTCACCTTCCATTGTAATTACCCATTGCTTGGTGGCATTCTCTCTACTAAGGAGTGAGCCTTGAAGCAAAAACTCAAGGTGGAGAAGAATGCTACCTTCAATGTGAATCATTTGTTAATAAAATAATTCTTCTAGTTTCTTTTAATCTTGTCTTTTAATTTGTGCATGTTTGTTTAGTCTTTCCTTTCCTTTTATGCTTCTTTAATATTTCTTGCTTGATTAGTGTAGTTTTATTTCCGTATAATGCTTCATTTTGTTAGAGTAGTTAGTTTAAATATGTGTGAGTAGTTTCATCCCCTTTGGGGGTGGAGTAGATGTATGTACATGTTATGTAGGTGGTATGAATGCTAGATTTTATTGTTTGTAAGAGATATTAGTATGCTTGATTGAATTAATAACAACTTTACTTGATGGTTTTTGCCATAGTTAGGTACACTCCATTCTCGTTATGTTCTTAATAATAACCTTGCATTGCTCATATTAATCACCTAGGTTAGTGTTGTAAATGATAGGTCTTTCCATGAGGTACTTCTTATGCATGAACAAACACTAACCACACTTGAGCTTATTGTATGCATTCAACACCACACTTATTTCATATGCACACACACACACACTCCACCCCTTAGGGGATTTCATTCATGTGTTTTTATCTTCTTCATTAGTTGTTTAGCTTAGTTGTTTAGTGATTTCATTTCAGCTTTCTTGTTTACTAGTTTAGATTAGTGTAGTGTAGTGTAATACATCTTTCTTCCCTTTCTTTCCACTCGCCTTCGCACAAACCAAGCGTCAACACACCTCCCAGTGGACGACCCGTATTTGCCACTGCTTCAACGCGGTCGTGCAGTTGCGGTTAATATAAAACGTTTCTTCTGAATGGTGGAGTTGTGAGTTGGCGTAGCTGGAAGCAAACCACTATGGCCGATTCAACCACCGCTTCAGAAGTAATGGTTGTCGCTGAAGTGAGCAAGGAAGGAGTGTGGATCACGAAGTTCCTTGAAGAGCTTGGAGTAGTTCCCACGAGCGAGGGACTGATGCATTGCATACATTGCATCATATGTCTTTCATTTAGATTAATTTTATACCAATAAATGCTACTATGGTGTGTGTTTAGTCTTATTTACAGAATACAGGGACCTGAATGCAAATTACCCCTATCCCGAGCATAAATGTGTGCAAGAGACTCATTTCGGTCATAAAGACCAAGTTCAAGATTATCGGGATTCAAATTAAAGTCCATCCAAGCATCAAAGCATTCAACGACCTAATTACAAAAAGGCCAAGGACTTAAGCACAAAAGTAGCCAGGGACTTAATTGCAAAAAACCGAGGACCCGACTGCAAATTAAAGTACCAAAATATTATTTTGGAGAAGTTCTAAAGAAAAATCAATTTGGATCTCCAAATATATGAAGAAATAAATTCGGAGCTCAAAAGAAAGGAAAGAAATCAATCCAGACGCGCAAAAGACATTTAAATCATACCACAAACACACAGGAAAAATCCGGATCGAATCTGAGCCAAAAAGGTGGCGATTCCGACGCACCCCATGTACAAAATGCGGCGGATTAGCCGCACAAAAGTCGATCCGTGCGCTCAAATTTTTTCCAATGCTGTATTAACATGTGTACTTTTCTTTTATGTATTGGGATCCCCGGTTGAGGCTATAAATAAGGCCGAATCATGTATTGAAAAGGGTTGGTTGTTTTATTCCATGTTTTAGTAATAAAAATCTGTTGGTTTATTTTATGTTTTTAGTTTTATTTTGTAGTTTCTCTAGGACCCATTCTCCTTCCCTCCATCCATGAGTTTCTAACTCTCTCAAAATGGTGGGGGTGATGGATTTAGGGTGATGAGAAGAAGAATGATGTTATTATTTTAATTTCGTGTTAGTATATTTTGATTACTTGAGTTTATGTTGAATCATTTATCATGTAATGCTTTATAACTAATGTGATTTATTATAAGTTTCAGATTTCTCTAAAGAAAACCTGACATCTAAACCTCCACCAACTGGACCCTCATCCATATTTGCTTTATTTTCTTTTTAATTTTTGTTGTTCTTGCTTTAGATAATTAAAAACCAAAAATCTCAAACCAAACTTATTTCTCTCTCTTTCTTTCCTAAATCGAAAATCACAAAAAATAACAATATCTCTCCCTCCTTGTGTTCGATCCGTACTTGCCACGTCTTCATTGACGTCGTGCACTTGCGATATAAATTTAATTCTCATCAAGTTTTTGGCGCCGTTGCCGTGGAGGCGATGAAGAATTTGTTTATTTTTGGTGATTTCGATTCTATTCTGTTTATCGTGTGCGCGATCTAACTATTTGGGTTTGCGTTTCAGTAGACAACGGAGTGCGCGGCGAAATCCGGGCACAGTCGGAGCAAGAAGGGCGGCGAAATCGCCACACCCAAAGAAGAATCTGTGGCGAATCCGCCGCACGTCTCAAGCATTTGGGCTTCAATTTTTTCTGGGGTCGTCTCCATCTCTGGGTGGACGCGTAGAGTAACTCGAAATTTTCGAGAGCGGGCGGTGAACCCGACTGAGCGTGCGTAGGTAACCTTTGTTGCCTTTTTCCTCGTAATTTCTAGTTTCGGAAAATTTCCTTTTTGTAGAACTGCACGTGTTAAGCTCAAATTCCATAATTGGCAATAATTCAACTCTGACCTAAAAATTGGAAAATTAGAAAGACTTAGTGCATGCATCATATAGTGTTTTGTTTGCAATATTCTTGCTAAATTCTTGCAAATTATTTTTTTGTTGAAGAGTGCTGGAGGCAAGGTACGTGCGCGGTTTTTATCGATTGCATTTAAGCATATAATTTAGTTTGCATACAACCTTGCAATTGTCCCCCAACTAAAGACCAATGTTTGACTATCTTTGCTAGATTTAAGTTAAACTATCTTAAGGGCAACTCCGTAGGAAAAGATACGGTGGGGATTTCATCACCCTTCCGTGGCCCACAAATCACAATCCTAAAGTGTCACCCAAGCCTTAAAATAAAAATAAATTAGACATTGGCCCCTAAGGACTAAGACTCAATTAAGGAGAAGATTGGTTTGACTTGCTATGACTTGAAGCTGATCGAATTTAATTTGGTGTCTAGAAAGTGTTTTTGTGTTGACGTAAGTCTTCCAAGCGAAGTGGTTGTCTAATTGGCACCGACTCTGTCGGAAGCGCCCCCACTAGCTATACACTGCCTGGCCAATTTGGTTTGATTAGTGAGGGAGGTGAATCAAGCGAACCAATTCGACTCAACCCGTTAGGAGTCGTCTAGATTTAAGCGACATTAGGTCTAGGATTGTTTGAACCGTGCTTGTTTAGGAAACTTCTGACCAACCCTCTTATCTATCTTTTAGTATTAAGTTTCCCTTCTCCTCTGAGTCATCTTCTTCTCACCTACTTCTACGTTCTAGTCTCCTCCCCTTTAGACTCTCTGTTAGCGTTTTAGGGTCGAGTCGAGCACTTTTTGCGAGCTTAGCCTCGTGATGGTGAGACTGGTCGACTCGAGAGTTTTTTGTTGAGATGGATGGTTACATGGACGACCATCCATATCATTGTTGGGACCAGGACAATTCTTCCTGGTATTCTGGACCCATGCAACCTGGGGTGGCTCAGACTAACACCCCATATGGTTGGGATAATCCTAATTGTGTGACTGAGCAATCTTCATATTGGGGTAACATGAGAGAAGCACCGACTGCTAGACCACAATCTAGTTATGTCAGATCATATGTTGGTCAACAAACTGAGACATTACAACAAACTTTGGCCTCCTTCATGCGTATGGCAAACGACATGAGTGCACCGGTCGCTCCAGTAGCCATACCGTGCGACTGTTGTGGGTTGAGTGGTCATGTTATCAGGGAATGTCCTTATGTTCCCCCAGAGCCTGAGTATGAGCATACCTTTTCCCAAAATGCTCAATATGACCATCACGCATCCGCGTACAACCCGAGAGTGATGGATTCGTGGGGAGACAATTCATATCCAAATTCTTATACTTCATTTTCACCCTAGTATCCTCCTCCCGAATACCCAGAATTCTACCAACACCCCACTTCAAATCATTGGACTCATTCTCAGCCCATCAACACCCAACCTCAAAATTTCCCAAGCTCTGACTTGGACCTCATAGTTGACCGCATACCTGATTCCTTGAAACAAACTTTCCTTACGTTCATGGAAACCACTCAACAGTCCATACAAAATATAACAATGCATGTGAGTCAAATGTCGCAGCAATTACGTGAACGTGAGGAGAGTAACTTTTCTTGTCAACATGAGGATACATCTTTTGATATCGAACCACCACCACATCCACAAATTCAAAGCACAATCTTTCAAAGTCAAAGTCCTAGTCAGTCTGAGGGACTTGGGGTTTCAATTCACGATCACTTAGTGGAGGATTTGATTCACATTGAGAATAACATGGACCAATTTCATAATGAGTCGGCACAGGATTGTGCCTTATCTTCTTGTCCCGTGGCTCTTGAGCCACATGATCTTCATGTTGTGCCTCTTAAGGACTCACCTCTGGTGGAGCAAGAGCTCCCTAGTACCCTCAATTTCAAACAACCGGATGAGAGTTTGCCTCTCACTATTGTTCCTGATCATCTTTGAAATGATGGAACATCAAACAACTACATTGCTCATGAGGGTATTAGGAGTTCCTTGGAGGATACCTTGGGTATGAGACCCACTTTTTGTTCGCCTGGTGAGTCGGACTTGCCTAATGAGGTTCTTGACCTCGCTCCGACGCACCAGACAGTTGGTTGGAGAGTTTGGATTGGCGATCATAACTTCAGCACTGCAACGGAAGAAACTCTTCTTCCGTTGCCCCTTATTTCCCAAACTCTCGAGAGGTTCAAGCTCTTTCAGTTTGATCCTTTGAATGAGACGCCTTTGCGTCCAATTCATGAACCTCTCATTTCATCAGGTGCTCTTTGTGAAGGGGGCCCACGCATGCGTATTCTGGCCCCGTGTGGTGTCAGGTTCCCTTTCCAAGTGCATTGACCCACTTTTGAGGTTCCCATTTGGTGTCCTTTGACAAATGAAGATGGGAACTTATGTTTGTACATAATTATATTAAAAAAAGACTCCTTCAGTGAGCATCATTTGTGTGGGCTCCAACCCTTGAGTATTTGGTCCACATTTCTTTCACGTATTTGTATCCCTTCTTTAGCATCTCACAGGTTTTGAGGGAATTCGAGTTTTTGTCCATCAACATAGCCATGAACTTTCCTTTGTACTTCACGTTGGTGAGATCTTTCATTTTTCATGCCTAAATCCATGTAGTATCTTGCTCACATTCATTGAGGACAATGCATGATTTAGGTGTGGGGGTGTTTATTTATTTATTTATCTATCTATCTATATATATATTCTGTTAGTTAAAAAAATCAATGCTCTATGACATAGCTTAAGATTGAACTGCCAAAACCCGTGTACAAATTGCATTGAGTTTTTGTTCCTTATTATATAGTTCTGCTTGTAGAAACTATGACATAAATCTAAGTTCCAAAGAAATAACCCATTACCCTTTAAGACATGTATGCACTTAAATTGGATGAATCATATCTTTGAAGTGGTTGATAAAAAACAAAGGTTGAGGAAAATATACCGGGAAGTGTGGACTTCTAATAGCAATTAAGCCTTGAGGAAAATAAAACTAAAGGAATAAAGTGAGGAAAGCACATTTTGCGAAATGATTACAAAAGCCCAAGCCTTCGAGTCACTGGTCCGTAGGGGTATCTTAAAACCCGGTAACTTGAGTCTGTCAGCTCGGGATTATCGACCAAACTCGCTACACGAATGCAAAAGGGGTAAAAGTGTCAAAAAAAGCAAATGTGTTGAATCACGAAAAAAAATACTTTAAGATACTCAAGGCCCAAAGCTAAAAGAATGATCCATGCCATGGTTGATCCGAATGATACTTCACCACAAGAGGAGGCGTGCAAAATAATTTAAGTGATAACATGTGTAGAAGGGTTAGTGGTGTGAATATTGGAAGAATACAGACCAAGTCAGATTATTTATGAGTTAGATTTATATAATGAGCATGCAAGAATTCTAAGTGAGATGTATAAGGTTGAGGTGGAGATATTGAGAGTTATTAATGAAATGTTGAATTAAGACTTTGTGGGTGTGTCAACTGAAAACCCTCACGAGACAAAACTCGTCCTCTTTGGAAACTTAGGGGTTTAAAGGCTTGTTGCACATGCTAAGTGCAACCGTGATTCCTACGAAAGTGAGTTAGGATTTTCCTGTTTTCATTTTTCTTATATTCTGTTTTGCTAAGGACTAGCAAAATCTAGGTGTGGGGGTATTTGATGCATTGCATACATTGCATCATATGTCTTTCATTTATATTAATTTTATATCAATAAATGCTACTATAGTGTGTGTTTAGTCTTATTTACAGAATACAGGGACCTGAATGCAAATTACCCCTATCCCGAGAATAAATGCGTGCAAGAGACTCATTTCGGTCATAAAGACCAAGTTCAAGATTATCAGGATTCAAATTAAAGTTCATCCAAGCATCAAAGCATTCAAAGACCTAATTACAAAAAGGCCAAGGACTTAAGCACAAAAGTAACCAGGGACTTAATTGCAAAAAGCCGAAGACACGACTACAAATTAAAGTACCAAAATATTATTTTGGAGAAGTTCTAAAGAAAAATCAATTTGGATCTCCAAATATATGAAGAAATAAATTCGGAGCTCAAAAGAAAGGAAAGAAATCAATCCAGACGCGCAAAAGACATTTAAATCATACCATAAACACACAGGAAAAATCCGGATCGAATCTGAGCCAAAAAGGTGGCGATTCCGCCGCACCCCATGTACAAAATGCGGCGGATTAGCCGCATAAAATTCGATCCGTGCGCTCAAATTTTTTCCAATGTTGTATTAACATGTGTACTTTTCTTTTATGTATTGGGATCCCCGGTTGAGGCTATAAATAAGGCCGAATCATGTATTGAAAAGGGTTGGTTGTTTTATTCCATGTTTTAGTAATAAAATTCTGTTGGTTTATTTTATGTTTTTAGTTTTCTTTTGTAGTTTCTCTAGGACCCCTTCTCCTTCCCTCCATCCATGAGTTTCTAACTCTCTCCAAAGGGTGGGGGTGATGGATTTAGGGTGATGAGAAGAAGAATGATGTAATTATTTTAATTTCGTGTTAGTATATTTTGATTACTTGAGTTTATGTTGAATCATTTATCATGTAATCCTTTATAACTAATGTGATTTATTATAAGTTTCAGATTTCTCTAAACAAAACCCGACATCTAACCTCCACCTGCTGGACCCTCATCCATATTTGCTTTATTTTCTTTTTAATTTTTGTTGTTCTTGCTTTAGATAATTAAAAACCAAAAATCTCAAACCAAACTTATTTCTCTCTCTTTCTTTCTTAAATCGAAAATCACAAAAAATAACAATATCTCTCCCTCCTTGTGTTCGACCCGTACTTGCCACGTCTTCATTGACGCCGTGCACTTGCGATATAAATTTAATTCTCATCAGGGACCCATTGAGCTATTTTGCGATAATAGTGCTTCTATCTCGCAAATCAAGGATCCTAGATCACACCACAAAGTGAAGTACATGGATCAAAAGTATTTTGTCACACGTGACTTCATCGACGAAGACAAAATAAATCTATTAGGGGTGGACACCAACAGTAACACAGTTGATCCATTCACAAAGCCCTTATCCCATGCCAAGGACGAAATGCATTTCGAGTCCATGGGATTGAGGAACCATGTAGATTGGCTTGATGATTGATATGTAATGGGGTTTACCCTGGTTATTATTGTTTTATACATTGAGTATGTATGTGAAAGAAAACTTGAAAGAAAACACAGCTCCACCCCTAGGGGCCTTTCTCTTCTTGATTCCAGCTTAGTTTTACATTCTTTTAGTTTTGATTAGAAGTAATCTTTAGTTGCTTTACTTTGCATTTTTCATCTTAGTAGTTTAGTGTAGTGTAGATTAGCATAGACAAACTATTCTCCCTTTTTGTTGTCACTTGATTTCTGAAAAACCAGAGGCTACTCACATCCCTGAGGATCAACCCGTACTTGCCACTGCTTCAATGCGGTCGTGCACTTGCGGTATTTAAAACGATTAAACACATCCCACTCCTTGTTCTTGTCCTCCCCTCGAGTATCATGAATCTGACTAGTGCGCGCTACCTGTGGACCGACCCGTACTTGCCACCGTTTCAACATGGCAGTGCACTTACAGTAATTTAATTGATTCAATCAACGATGTCGATCAGGCTATGACGGTCGCGACCGGATCACTCTCCTTATGCGCCTGAGGTTCTTAGGGGCAATGTCTACTTGATTTAAGATTAAGGCTCTTAATCAAGAGTGATTTTTGGGTCTAAGGAAAGGGTGATGAAATCTCACACCTTATCTTGTACAGGACGACCCCCATTAGGATGTTTTGAATCCTAAGCTAGAAATCAACATACCAATCAATCAATCGCCCCACTCTTGTCCTGGTGCACGTACTTCACGCCAGCAATCGATAACGAAAATGTAAAGAAAAGAAAAGACAACTGCGTGTAAGGTCTACAAATGATGCATGACCTAGATGACAATTAATCTAATCTTTTGCTTTGAGTTTTAGGGCCCAAGTTGTCTTAAAAAGGGGTCATGCAAGCCAATTAATTATTGACACTTAAACAAAGCATACATGGCATAACTAGTGGAAGTAAACAACAAGCAATACGCAAAGGCAGCTATTGTAAAAACATAATTCAAAAATACCTCACCAAATCCGCCAGTGGTGGATCCAAATCCGCTACTGGCGGATTGTCTGGGGATTCTGGGCCCCAGACTTTACCATCAAGCTCTTGTCCACTTCAAATCCCTTCTAGAAACCAAAACTGAAAAGAAAACGTAAAAACAAAAAAAAAACCACCGAAATGGTGAACTCAACTACGAAAATGGATCCCCGGCAATGACACCAAAAACTTGATTGATTCAGTTAATATAATTGTAGTGCACGACATCAGTGCAGACGCGGCAAGTATGGGTCATGTCCTCGAGGAGCGCGTGAGAGTCAGAGTTCAAAATACTCGAGTGGGAAACGAAAAGAGAGAAATGAGGTCAAATTACACTACGATGCGTACTAAATCAGAAAACAAACGATAAAAATAAACCCCTTATGGCATAGAGAAAGAATGCGGAAATGAGAATATATGTACGTGTGTGAGTTCATTGGTGCTCATCACAACATGTAATACATGAAATCCATAAAAACCAAATTCAACTTTGTCTCCACATGAAATAAGATAAAACATTATCATTATAACATACAAGTCAATAATTCAGATGGGGCTAACCTCGAATTGCATAATGACCAAACCCCACTATGTCTCCACATGAAATAAGATTTAACACGGTCATTAAAATATATAAGACATTAGTTAGGACGAGGCCAACATGACCACATGCATACACATGTCATGTTCCCTCCTTATCCACTCTGTCCTTATCCTCACCTCATCATTCCCCATAAAATATGTCAACTAATCTAAGCATGTGCCAAGCATCACTCAAGAGCAATAGCACATTAAAGATAAGAGTGAAAATCGCATTGAATGGTTATGGAACTCATGTGAGGTTCAAAGGTTATAGGATTAACACACACACTTAATACATCACATAATAACATCAACTTCTTCTCCAACCCCGAATGGGGATGGACTACTCTCTATTCATCTCTAAACTCAAGAGAACCTAAAAACAACCCAAAAAACCATAATGGAAATGAAGAAAACTAAATTAAGTAAGAGCCAAACATAAAGGAAATTGCATCAAATGGAAGATATCAATGTAAAGAACAAGAATTAAACTAGATTGAAATGAAGGATTACAAGGTTGCTCCTCTTCTCCTCCACTACACTACTAATTAAGAAACTAAAACCTACTTTAATAAACAAGAAATAAAACCTACTTTACTAAACAAGAAAGCAAACTAACCTAAGGAGGAGACGGAGGAACAAGAAAGGAGGCATTACAAGTCTATTTATAGAAGATTAGAGAGTTTGGACCTATCTGGGCGCAATTCGACGATTGTAACTCAGATTTGGATGTTGCATATTTCTCTGACCTATGGACCCACCAGAAATTTGGGGTTGAACCTACCAACTGGATCCGCTTGTGGTAGATTTTAATCCGCCATTGGCGGATCATTTGGGTCGGATCGACCGTTAATTTCACCAGTAGCTTTAGTGTACCATTTTAGCACATGAGGTGCACCTGGAGTTGTTCGTTTGAAACCATTTGGGTTTAATTGTTGAATTACTCCTTAGGTTTTGGATATTCTGGATTTTACACCAACATAATTTTCATTACACTTAGGTCCCTCTGGTTTTCACTTGGGTCCTTCTTGAGTTATAATCCAGTCATTGGGCATTACAAACATGTCCAGAAACCTTCCAAATCTGTCCATTCTTCTTGCGTTTAGGTCATTTTCTCTTCCTAAACCATGAAGAACATCAAATAAACACTCAAGTAGCACAAATATGGGATAAAATAAAGGATATAAAGTATGAACGCATTGTATGATATGCTATTAATCAGTAACTATTTCAAACCATTTATTTGAACAATCACATTACAATGCTATTAAATTACTCTTGATATTGAATATTTAGTGTTGATAAAGGTATGACATTTCCATATTAAAGAAGAAAAGCAATGGTTGATAGAGTGTTAAGATATTAGGCCAGTAGGACGGCACCACCAGTTATCCCACCATGCAAGTTGTGCAAACCAATCGAGGACCAATGTTGTTGACTCCACTATAGTATGAAGGCGTAAGGATGAATGCCAGGCTATTGTTGCAGAGGATGACTTCCAGACCGAGCAATGTTGCGAATAGGAGTGCGAGAGGTTTATCTTATGAGTATGCAAATGGATTGCCTCCGTCACTCAGTAGACAAACTAAAGGCTCAACGTGCTAAGTATAAGGCCATGTGAGACCATAGCTGAGAAAAACGACTAAACAACTTGATAAAATATAACCATGCATTGGTAGGAAATTCAGCTGCAAATCAATACGACTCAAGAAGACATTATGGCACTAGAGATCAAGCTTATAGTTTTAATGTTCCCAAGGAAGAACTTGGTGCTTATGGCAATGAGAGTGGGACTTGTGTGGCAATGAGAGTGGGGATCATGTTGGTGATGGGCCTAACTAGTTCCCCTAGTCCAACAATCGAAACTGCATCAGAAAATGAGGAACCAGAGAGTTCTCATGTTGGTGAAACTGGTTGCAATACTCATTTTCCCGAGGTCGAGCCTACTAATTACGGTAATCAGAGTGAAAAAATGAGGGCCTAGAGAGTTCTCCTACTCCAAAAACTGAGGCTACAACAGAAAATGCAGCAAACGTGGATGACATTGGAAAATGTGATCTCCTAAAACTCATTCATTTACCATCATAACAAAATTTACATTTTCTAATCAAGTTCGCCTTCATTTTGAAAATAGATCTTGACCTTGGGGGAACCATCTCTAAAATTCAAAGATCCTTGATCAAAGCAATTAAAGGTAGAACCAAGTTAGGCAATCGAAAGAAGAAACAATATTAGACAGTCAAAAGAAGAAACAATATCCAAACTACGAAAAAAGAGAGGTGAAACATAAAGAAAAGAACGAGAGGATCACTAGAGAAGAGAAGTAGGTTGCCCAACGTCAAGCGTTTGTGGCACATGTGATGTGATCTATAAAGGTGGAGCTAGGCAAAAAGAAAGAATGTTTCGAAGACAATAATGGAAGAAAATGTTATAAACCTCCCAGACAATAATAGAACAAACCATTACGACGATTTCTGAAGTTTCCGAAATGAAACCTTACCCTCATTCCTATGAGATTAATATTGAACTAAGCATGCAATTTTGTGGAGGGGAACACGTAATGGAATCTGAAAGAACACTTATCGATGAATGGCTAGACAAGCTAATTGATGTGTAATCTCGATAAACTACTGCATGTATGTTTTGCATTGAGACTATTTTAGGTTGTCTATAATGTTTATGCTTCTTTATAGTTCTGGAGTATGGCACAATCCATAAATGCACGAAACTTTGTCAAGGCATGAAGTATGGTGCTTATTGTTCAAATGACCAATGAGAAACGAAATTAGTACATGCTAGATGGAACATCTCAAAAGTGTTCAACCAACACTCCTGAGACTCACATATGATCAACTATCTTGGTCCTATTTACGAGCTCTTGCAACGATAATGTCATTGATTCAACTTCACATCTCATATATTTATTTGTACTTTGATAATGTCCCAAAAGTTTTGTCTGGCATGCTCAAGTTTAACCTGATTTTATAATTCCACTAGCAAATATGGGATTGGCTATTTCATCGTTGTGGACAGTGAATCAATTTTGTTGGTCATCATTGAGAACAGACTTGAAGATGGTTGATGCGGTGTTTATCCCACTGCATTTAAAAAGGAATGACACTGGCAATTAATTGTTATAAACTACCCACACTATACAATAAAGTACTATAACTCCCAACAAGAAAAACATGAGGGTGTGATGAAAAATGAGGAAGATAAGTGAAGGGAATGTGTTCTAAAAATTTTACTTTTAAATGTTAATTATTATGAATTGAATGAGAAATCATTTTATTCCTTATTTATGTTATTCGTCTTTTAGAAGTGTTAAGGAAGAGGCTCTTGGTCCTTAACCCTAGAGATCTAAAAGATAATGGTTTACATAAAACAAAAGATATTCGCAATCATGGTAATTAACATGGGACATTAATTACCGAGTTAAGATTGTCGTGTTGGTCATAGATCATTGTAGCTCAACAAGTGAGTGAAAACACGGGTACACAAAAGAGGAAAATACTACTTTTGTATACTGAATAAACCTAATAAGTAAAACATTATAGAATTGCGTTTTCTATGTCATTAATGTTTTACTGTGTCCTTGGTCCTTTGATATAAGACTTATGTCCGATCAATTAAGAAATGCTTGATTAGACTAGTGTCTTGAGCTATCGATAAGTGTAGTGTAAAGGCATTGGTTGGTTAAGTATGACTTTTGTTGGAGAAGATAGTTAGTCAAAAGATTGTCATTGCCCCTCTTAATTGAGTAATGATATTAATGGGCCCCTTGATAAAGCAAAGTTATAATGTGCACAATGTGATTTGAGTTAAGTCACATATTTATGACTAGCTTAAAGAGATCAAGAAATGAATACTAATACAAAGATGACACAATACTACTTGTGTGTATTCTTAATATCATGTGGCAAGGGACGGACACAAGTGGTGCACTCCATCACTAAATGGACCGGGTTTTGGTTCGAGTGGAATTAAGACATCTAACTAATTGAGAGCTATAATGTGTAGCTAGATACCGCTTATAGCTTGTGATATTAAGCTCTTAATATCACTGCCAACTTAGTTTAGATTCTCCCATAGGTCACACCACAAAACTGGGAAACAAGAAATGAGGATTTTGAGTTCATAAGGTGTGTCGGGTTTCATGTAGAAAATATGACACATGTGGTAAACAAGCAAAATCAAAATTATGTTGTGATTAATAACATAATTAGAATCTAAATTAAATTCATATGTGATGTAAATATTATGGGGTGTAATGATTCATCATTACATAGGATAATATGTTACATAAGTTGTGAACTTACTACTAATCCCGAAATGTCAAATTTTGTAGGGGTTAAACCGAAATTTCACAAGTCTGCAGCACTGTGCAAAAACGGTCGACCGCTAAACGGTCGACCAAATGTTGCACGATCGACCGAAATGTTGCACGGTCGACCGGATGTGTCTCGATCGTAACATGGAATTTATTCTGTTCGTTTTCGGTCGACCGAAGTATATCGGTCGGTCGACCGAACATTGCGATGAAATAATTTTTGTTACGAACGGTCGACCGAAACTTGGTCCAAACGGTCGACCGAACCTCCAAACGGTCGACCGGTCCAGACGGTTTTCTGCAGAATTAATTTAAGAATTAATTAGATCATGCATGAAATTAGTCCATTACTGATTTAATTTGTTAGCAAATAATGGATGGTTAGATGGAAGTTTGCATGAAATCATGGGCAAGAGGTTGCACATGAATAGGTAATTTGGAGAGAACTTATAAATACAAGTTTATCTCATTACCTTGTTAATTAATTCATTATATTCTTGTGCAAACATCTCTCTCCATAATTCTCCACGAATTTTCCTTAATTCTTGAGTTTAGTTTTAGTTTTCAGAGATCTTCTTCTCAAGGGAACTAAAGAGGGGTTAGTAGTTAGATTCTAAACCCTATTGGAGATTGAGAGGCTAGCTCTTCTCTCTCCGGTCTTGTTTAGAGTTTGGTGAATACTCAGAGGCATCCGGCGCAACGACAAGCATCCTCAACGTCCTCGGATCATCAAGATGTTTTAGAGAACTTCTAGGTATGAAATTCGGAGCCCATGTTTGTTTTAATAAAGTTTTGAAACTAGTTATTGAAACAAATCGATGCATGCATGAAACAAATCATAGAAAATTGTAATTGATCCTTATTGTGCATAAAAATTTCGAAAATATATATGTGCAATTAAACTAGAAATCCTACAATAAGATGAGAAATGTGGTAACATATTTTTAAATAAACCTATACTTAAAGTATATAATTAGGATGAGATACTTATACTTCATTCTCATCGTGTTCCCTTAATGGCTGCCAATAATAGAGCTTGCTTGCATGAAGAACTTGGTAAACTAGGCATCACACCTTTTACGCACATTTTTGAACAATATTGTCCACAACAACCAGCAAGATCGTAAGTAACTTTAATCATTTTCATGCGTAGTTCATACTACATGTGTGTGTAATCACAATGATACATGTGTGTGTAATCATAATGATAAATGTGAACAGGACCACTTGTGGAGATTATGTATGATACTATATCGTTAAAATTTTGGATGAGAGTTCATACTACATGTGTGTGTAATCACAATGATAAATGTGTGTGTGGAGCTTATGTATGCAACACGTTTTGTTATTTCTACAGCTCGTTTATCCTGAATCAATTCTACCATCTAAGAAGTTTGTTTGTCCCATCTCAATGTGTGTACAAGCTTATTTGTAACAGGTTATTATATGTGATGTTTTCAATTTGTTTTTTGTCCCATCACGTCTACCATAAGGTTGTTTCAATCGTACCATGTGGCAAGATTGTTAGTTTGAATGATATCTCCCGAGCGGGACATACTCGTCTCTATGCCCTATGTAGGACAAAGTCGTCATGCGTGGGACACTTGAACCCCAAACGGGACAGACTCGTCCTTATACTAGACATAGTCGTCCTGAGCAGGACATGTCCTTATGTATGACTTATTCATCCTAAGCAGGACGCTCGTCTAGAGCGTGACATACTTGTTGCTATGGAAGCTTACTTAAAAAATAAATTGAATTACATATTAATGGTCTAACACTCAAAAATAATCTTTTTTGGTTAACTAAGTTGTCTCATCTAAGACAAGTTGTTTCAAGTCTTACAGAGAAGTATATATTTTTTTAAAATGAGCCAAGTTGTTAATTAATTTGCAACAACCTAGCTCGTTTCGACCGAACGTCCCAGCTAGTTTGGTGGAACGACTCATCTTGGTGATTTTTACCACTCCTTTATCTTGCCTACCATGTAACAAGTTCACTCGTTTTAAAACATACTTTTCATAAAAACACAAATGGTTCAGAAATTGAACATAGGAAGTTCACTTGACAACTTAAATTGTACAATAGTCTAAGACTCAAAAACAATCATTTGCAATTGGATGTGTGCAAGTTATTCGGTTGTGGTGTCTTATGCCCTTGCAACGACCACAAATAATAGCTTCAAGTTCGTGTCCTCTTGAGGGAATTTTCTTCTTCCTCCCACCACAACGTGGTTTCATAACCCAGTGTATGATCTCAAGATTTTCAGCATTTTCCTTATCGACTTTACATATTGGACAAATAAGGGAGGCATATGTTGCACGATACATATTAGAAGTCCAATATAAACTACAATAATCATGAGGGCAAGGGATTGTTGTACAAGCATGAGGGCAAGGGATCCGAAGAATGCATCATTTCCGAACGTGCAATCAAATTGTTCCACGTTTACGATGCAAGAAGGAGTTGTGTGTACCTCAATTATCATGCCCGGAACTGAAATCGAACATTCTACTCCTCGAGATTCAGATATGTTTTTCTTAATGATCTTTTTTACTTCAGGACACAAGTAATCAATCCACTAAGAGGATGCAATTCTCCTTCTACTAGAAAGTTTCATTATCTACAAATGAATTTGATCGATAAGCTCTGATATAGCAAGGTTTTTGCGTAAACAAATGCACGCATTAAAGCTCTCCACCACATTTGAATACATATTTACATATTATTCACCTGGGAATAATGCATTTTCCCAATGTTCGGGTCTGGAGGAGTCAATGAATTTTTTTCGCACGTTTAGAAATGGTAGATAAGTTATCATATGCTTCAGTGAACACATTTTCGGAAATGGGCCAACTTCCTGTGAGGAAAAAAGGCAATGCATCACATACTTAGACATTATAATTTTAACATTAAAAATGACGCTAACTTATTTCAAACGAGTTGTCTTAGCAACATGTTGAAGAACTTGAACTTTAAAATTATCTTCCAAGTGGTGTAAGCAATAGGCATGGTGACAAGTTGAGAAACTCGTTTAACATATGAGGTGAGACCTTTACAACGACAAGAGACAAATGTTAAAGGTATATTCAGTACAAGAATTTTCTTTTGCAAAAACCATTCCCAATTTTTTCGTTCTCGGCAGAAACTACGGCAAAAGCCAACGGGAACATCTCATTCATGCCTTAGTACTTCGTATTTCGATACCATCTAAAAATAATAGTGGTCAAAAACCATCTCTAAACCCGACTATACTACCATTAAATGCCAAAAGAATGCTTCTCAACCGTCGACTTTTGATGTCCCAATCCAAGTCCACTAAAGAATCTAGATTGCTTGCAAGTACAACCTTTCGATACCATCTAAGCCTATCAAAAGACTTACTTTCATCTCCATATAACTTATCCATCGGTATCTATGTACCTTGCCAAGCTCGAATGTATGGTATTTGCACCCGAAGTTCACGAGATATATATGTTTGCAATTCACATGGTTGATACATTAGTCTTTGCTTCAACATAGGCGCAACGATGTTAGCAACAAAACTCTTTAATGTTCTGGGATGATCTGTTGTTCCAATTCAACCACCACCACAAGTATGTTCTTTCACAAGTTCTTTTATGAGAAAATGACCATAACGAGAGGATTTGATCACATGCACACGCCATGAACAACTATTCTTCGCCTAACGTGTTGTAACTCTGGAAGGACAATTTCTCAGAAACTCGTACTTGAAACCACAAGATATTGCATACTTTGTGAGACATTTCCTAAATATTATAGCATTTTCAAATTCTTGACCAACACTTTCAATCTCCATGTCCCAACAATGATCACTATATTCAGAGCACTTGTATCACTCCCAGATTGCTTCATCCAATCTTCAACGGTATAAAACTGCGAATTGTCTTCCTCATTTGTGGAGAATGGTGATGATTTCATTCTCTTTGATTCATTAGGAATCTCATTGGGACTATTTTGAAGGACTTATGGCATGTGACTTTACCACTACACTAAAAGCAATTGTTGTTAGGGAGGGGACCACTTCCAATATAGTCCATTCCCAGGCAGTGCAGAGCCCCAAAATAAGCGTCGGGTGGACATGAGGGGCTGGACGTTGGTGCCAACGAGTCGGGCAGTTAAGCACCTAGGCATTTAGGCCCACGAGCCATAGTAAGAGATTGCTTGGCAACAACTCCCCATCTATACGGGTGGTCCCATAACCACCAAGGAATTTGCTGGGGTCCCATAACCCCAACATATTTAACTTTGGTTTGCTCATTTGACTCAATACAATAAAGTGTACGAGTGTTTCAAACAACAAAGCAACACAGTCCACAGTTGGTACATTATTGGTTGTGTGTGCCTCCACGTTAGAAAACACAATTTTGATGGGCACAAGAGTGGCATTACTATCATCAACTTCTGATACTTCATAAGAAAACTATAGATATGTTGATGGGCACAAGAGTAGCATTGCCAATATGATCGAACAAAATCCACCAATCAGCATGTGTGGTATTCCCCCTTAATGTATGGAGTTTAACTTGATTCTTATATTTAACACAATAAAAAACTCAGTAAAAGACCTGCATTAAAATCACATAAGAATAATGAGTGATTATAAAAACATTTTAAAGATAAAAAGCAATTACTAATTTTTTGGAGGACCTAAGAAAGTCTTTTTTTTTAAACGACCCAGATTCTTAATAAATTTGCAATAATCCAGGTCGTTTCGACCCAAGCGGGTCATACTGGTCTCGAGCGGGATACTTGCGTCACGAGTAGGACAGACTTGTACGGAGAGGGACACTAGCGTCCTGAGCGGGACAGACTCGTCTGAAGCAAAGCACTTGCATCCCGAGCGGGACATTTGGGTCCCAAACCAACTATTTGGAACAACGAGGCAGCTTGTTTGGACCAAACGAGGCAACTTTTGTGGTCGACCAAACGAGGCAGACTCGTCCGAAGCGAGAACTTACGTCCCGAACCAACTATTTGGAACAACGACCTAGCTTGTTTAGACCAAAACCGCTAGCTTGTTTGGACCAAACGAGTCAGCTTGCTTAGAGCAATGAGTCAGCTTGTTTGGACCATTCAAGCCAACTTCTTTGGTCGATCAAGCGAGTATATTGGGACAAAATGAGCCAACTTGTTTGAAACAATAAACCAGTTCGTTTGTGGCAACGAGCCAGCTTGTCTGGACCAAATCGGTGATGATCCAAACCCAATAGTATAACCATAAATTAATCACAAAATGGTCCAAAAATTACAAGATAAACCGAAAAAAGAGACCAAAATAAAAGGCTTACATGATTAAAATCGATCTTAATACTATGGTTATTAGGTAGGATGGTTGGAGTGGGGTAACATGTTGGGCGAATTAGGAATGTTAGGAATGAGAATGTGATATTTGGTTTTCTTTTTAAGGTCATGAAAATTCAATCACCCTCAAATAAATAGACCATCCGTCGTTGCCTTATAATATATTTTCGGTTGAAAGAATCAAAGTGCAACATAATTATGAAAAAAGATCAACATGCATTTTTGCTAATAAAATTTATAGGATAAATGAGAAGGTAACTTCAAACGTACTAGTACAACAACCATCGTTTTATCATCCGACTTCATCTATCGTGGTGTTGTGGGAGATTTAGAATCCTTTGTAGCGGTGAAAGAAAGAAAGAAATGTTAATTCATATTTGAAAGTACTTTAATTCCAAATTTCACTGTTTTATTTTCATTACATGTGCTTTTATTTACAAGTCTGTGGTTTATGCAACTCCGAACACATGCTTTTTCAAAGTTATTTCCATTGGTCAAAGTTTTTATACAATCATGTCGAAGTTTGCTTGGTATGGATGGATGTTTAAGGAAATTTTAGATCTACAAAACAACCTTTGACCGAGATCAAAATCAAGATTACATATCCACCAAAGTAAATTATATTTTTGTTTATATAATTTGTGTTAAATTGGCATGTTGCAGTTGCATTTTTATTGCATGAAAGATAAGCAGGGTGATTTTTCTTGATTCTAGGATTCCGTTGGTAAAAAATACATGTTAATCCTCTAATTCCTTGTAGTTACAATGCAATTTCACCTTAACAGGAGCTAATGACATTGTAATCCCTTTACATCTTAATAAAAGCATCGATATTTCTTCGAAAGACTACACATCCACCATTGAGTAGTAGTGGGTGGTTGAGATCGCATAAATTACACGACTGATGGACCATCCAAGTCCCATTTTGTTTGGTTTAGATATCCCAACTTTTCCAACATTAACACTGCAACAAATTCGCTTGCCAAACAAGCATTCTTTAGAAAACATAATAGTCTCAGATAACAGATACAAAAGTCACAACACTATATGGTTACATGTTCACATAAACCAACACAAATGGTAGTACAAACCGAGGAACATAGAGCACAACGTTGGTTGGCAACATAACAACTTAATTATTGTCAAACCTCATGATTTTGAATCTGACCCAAAACACAGGTGGCAATAACATTGCACAATACATAGCGCAATTGCAGAAATAGGACATGCCCTGTTGGTGCATGAGTGGAAACAGGTAGGCACAATCAGCAGCAGCAGATGGAGTCCAAACACCACCCGCAAGTCTTGTAGCAGCAGAAGCAACAGCACGAGGCAAACACACTAATCCATGTGAAAACTAACATTAGTTTCAAGTTATGATAACAATTAGACAGTTTCAGAAAAATTAATGGTAGTAATAAGGTGTGATAAATACAATTTTTACACAAAACTATGAGTGTTATATTAGTGTTGACAAAGGAATGCTTATTTTTGACAGTTTCTTGTAGGAATAATCTGCAGCAATATCAGAATGGAATTGTAGATTTCAGATCCAAAATTTAGTGAGAAGAATCCAATGCTTTAAAAAGTCAACATGTGCAACCAGGCATCCAGCTAAAAAACCTTCATAACCAATAAAAATTCAACTTTGAATTGCGAAGTACACAAATCCACAAAACTAAATCAGTTGTTATGATCTCCATACTTGAGATCATATATCCAACCGAGATTTACCCAACCGGTTGATCCCATCTAGCACATCCTGGGTTTAGGTACAATATAGTAGATATATCTTATGTTGTCGTAACCCCATAACCTCGGAAGATACTCGTCCCCAAGGTGATGGAACGAGGAAGGGGGTTAGATATATGAACCCTTGTCCCTGTCGTAAGAGAGACTCTTTCCCACCGAGACATGATCCAAAAAATCTACAGCCAATGGCAATCTCACAATAAAATTGAGAATCGCAGAGAGTGTAGTGAATTATATTGATTTAGTACATCATAATCCAAAGTCAAAAAGTAAACAAATCTTAGAGTAGAATGAAACGAACATAATATATCAGACAATCAATCGGTAAGAAACATTCTTAGCACACATAGTCTGAACCACATCAAGCGTTGACCTATACATTTGCTTGTTGAGAGTTTAATTTGATCAGTAGCATATTACAACCTCTTAACAGATCGATCATAATAAATCGCTCCCGACTCCTAAGACCAAAGTTATTTACCATATGTACACCTATGTCCACTATGTCATTATATGCGGACGGTAGTTAGGTTACTGGTTTGTTGGAAAATACAACATAAAGATCACAAAATGAAAGAACACTATCAATGTAACGTCCCGAAACAGCGGAAGATTTAAAATTTCGAAATAACGAATAAAACTGACCACTCAAGGCGGGAACGTCACTAATATATAAATATATAAATCCGGGTGCACCCAAAATACATGGAGTTTACAAAAGGTGTACAACTACAATCCAGATGAAAGAAATGAAAATACAAGTAGTCGTACAATCTCGCAAATGCCGAAGAGGATCCGACTCCAAAGCGCTCCGTCCTCGGTCACCACCCACCCGGACCTACTGTGGTCCTGAAATAAAAGTGCAACAACAATGCCTGAGTTTCCTGAAAGGAAACCCCGTATACCAAGCCCTAAATGCATGCAAGACTATCAATGAAACCTATCATACTAGTCATCATGGCATGACATCAATGCGATACATAAACAATCCCTCAACGGGTAAACAGACCCACTACGGGGTAAACATAGGACCTCTGTCCGCAAACTGTAAGGGGTCCCACTCTGAGACCTACCGTAGGCACATACGGTCTAGCAGAAGGTACGCAACGAACCCCACACGCGACTACTCTAGTCAAGGGATCGGTGAGGAGCGTCCGCACGCCTGCGCGAAGTAGAAATCAGCTGAAATCTCGAGGTCAACACCTCACCAACGGGGCCGTCGCCCAGGTCGGTCCACTCATCTGGAGGAGCCCGTCCAGACTACCCTGCCGGAAAACATCGTCGGCAGTCCGTACCCTCACCGGAACAGCATCGGTGGGACACCATCGCCCGGAAACGTCGTCGGACGGCACTTCCGCCGGAACAACATCGGCAGAACATCATCACCCGGAACAGCATCGGGTGGAACAATCATCGCCTCGTCTACACGAGCGATCCGAGCTCAAACAGCCCGCAGGCTCAACATGCTCCAACGAGCCGTGCACCTCGTGCACCGGGATCCGCAATCCCTCAGGCCTGCTACTCTACTGTGAGTCAGAACATCAAGGCTACGTCGCCCTCCATCTGTGGAGACGACACGTCCCAGATGCCCACACTCTTCCACACGGCGGTCCCTGGGCAGGCACGCAGAACGCACCCACCGTCACCTCCCGGCTCACGCGCTAAGCGAGGACACGGGTTTCCGTGGACAGAGTTGACATCTCACTAGGACAAGAAAACCAGTACTGTGCCCCATCGGTCGACCGAATCAGGGAAACCGGTCGACCGAAACCAACAGTAACGGTCGAACGGATTTCCTCCAAACGGTCGAACAAAGTGCCCAACACTCTGTCTCCAATCGGTCGAACCAGCGGAAAGAACCGGTCGACCGGACAGGTCAAAATCCTAGGTCTGACTAAGTCAAAATCAATTCAACTATCGGTCGACCGACTCAAGGGTCCCGGTCGACCGAACATTACAGGGTCAGCCTAGTAATTCTAAGTCATATAATCGGTCGAACGCATATACTAATCGGTCGAACCAACAAGCAGTAAACAACAAATAACTTAAGTTCCGGTCGAACCACAAGGCTCGTTCGACCGGAAACAGGCAACATCAAACGCGAACCCACGAAATTTGGCATAACCGGTCGACCGCCCCAAGGCATCGTCCGACCGGTTCTGGGCAAAAACATCAATTTACACTAGCACCGGTCGACTGCCCGAAGGCACCGGTCGACCGTTGGTCGACAGCAACCTCGCACCAGCCAAGGATTTTACGCTGTTTTCTCGTCGCCGGCGAGGTCTCCGACCTCCCGCGACCGACCCAAACTTCCCCTAACATGGAGAACCACAAAACACACTAATGCTTGGCATACCTCGAGAGAGAGACGAATCCGCCGGAGCAACGCTCACGCCTCCGTCACCTCCTCACGCGCGACCTCCGCGAGCCTCACGCCAAACAGCCTCCTCCGCTTGAGCTCGCGTCCCTCCGTCACCGTCCGCCGGAGCTGCTCGCCGACCAAAGAGAGAAGATGGTGAGGATGATGTGAAGAGAAGGAAGGAAAGAAGAAAAGAAGAGGAAGAAGAGTTGGGTGTATTTAACTCCCAAACCCTACACCCCCACCATCCCCTTACACCCTATCCCTCACCTCACCCATACCTCCACCATACCTCTCTCTCTCCAAGTCAAACTCCACCTAACCACCCATTAACCCCTAATCCGGTTTAGGGACTTAACAATCAATCTATCATGGAAAGGTTAATTACAAAACGAAAGCATGGGATTGGAAATTCGGAATAAGGCAGTGTAGAGGTGATCGAACCATGCATAGAGGCAGCCCCTGTGTTCGTGCTTCTCACGCACTTGCTCGAGGTACGGCATCTGGTTTTCAACAAGTGGTGCATCCATCTTCCTATCCTCACTTGCTTTTATGGAAGACAAGACAAGACAAGACAAGACGATAAAAGAAGAGGAGAAGCACAAGAACTACTAGAGTTTCACTCCTTGTTTATATAGTAGAAGGGCACCAACATGTAGAGCACAAATGTACGTGTTCTTTTAAGTGTTTTGACTTTGAAACTTCTAATCGTTACCACCTCCCGTGATCCATGTTGCCATCAATTTTTCTGTGTGGATAATTTGGATTAATATAGTGTTCGCATAGTTCCAAAATATCATAAATACGTAATTTGTTTCTTAAACATCATCAATACATCTCAATTATGCTTAAATATCATCAGTTATCATATTTTCTCAATTATCTTTCATTCGTTTGTTGTGCTAACATATCCTACATATTATTTCAGTTTTCCTTTTCTTACTCTACATTGACAAGGAAACCACTTTTGTCATATGTTTATTACAATTGTAAGAAAATTTCTAACCTACCCTCAGCTTAATTGCTTCGGACCCAATTAGCTTGCTTAGATGTCTAAAATAGAATGATCAGAGAAATTAAACATACGAATGTAGTAATAGATGTTCATTTTAGACATTTACTTGAGTCAATTGGGTTTATTGTTGCTTAGCAAGATGTTAGCCCCAGTGGCAGATACAGAAACTTTGTTTATTGAGGGCCGAATTTCAAAAGACATACTTTAAGTTAGCGTATATTAATCTTAAATTAAAACCCTAAACAGCTAATGCAGATTATCTTATATACTGTAACATCCCGAACAACAGAAAATTTAAACTTTTAAAATCAAAGGAAACACAAGGACAAAAACCATCAAGAGTGGAGACATTACTCAAAGAATACCAAAATATTTCTGGTGCACCATATTATAAGTGTTTGTCAAAAGAGTGATCACATCAGAATACGAAATACATAATACATGTAATCACGACAACCTAAAATTAGGCAGACAACAAGATCGAGTTCTAAAGTGCAATCTCCCTTGGTCACCACTCGTCGGAACCTACCGCAGTCCTGAAAATAAATGTAACAACAATGCCTGAATTTCCATAAGGAAACCTCGTATGACAAGTTCACCTATATGTCATATCATACTAGTATAGCATGGCATGAAATACAAAGCAATAAAACAACATTCCCACCAAGGGTAAAACCGGACATCCGTCCCGCAATCGTTCCCGCTGCCACACAGGCCCCCACGATCCACAACATCACCGCTCTCACACATGCCGCACGGTCCGCAACATCACCGGCACCACACTGACCACACGGTCCACAATCATCGGGTCTCCGTAGAGACCTACCGTAGGCACATACGATCTAGCAGACAACACGCAACAGATCCTCACACGCAGCTACACAAGCCAAAGGGATAGGTGAGGAGGCATTCACACTTTCGCGCAGGTAGAATCAGATCTGAAAACATCGTGGTCCACCACTACATCAACGGAATCGTCGCTCAGGTCGGTCCATCACCTCCGCCACACAGACCGCACAGTATCTCACTCGATAGGTGCCAAATTGAGCTACCTGCCGGAAAACATCATCGACAGTCCATCACCGTACCACACAGGCCACACGCGATCCTCCCTGCCACCACATAGGCCGCACAGGGGCCCTTCCACCGCCACACAGGCTGCACGGCCTGTGCAATCACTAGCACATGCACAATCGGTCAACTTCCACAAGGCGTCGTTCGACCGATATTGGTTAAAGTAGGGTAAAATACACTAAATCGGTAGACCGCCCGAAGGCACCGGTCGACCGTTGGTCGACAACAACCTTGCATCAGCCAAGAATTTTACGTCGTTTCTCGCCGTCGGTGAGATCTCCGACCTCCCGCGACCAACCACAACACCACCCCAACATGGGTGAGCAACAAGGACATCTAATGCAAGAACTTGGCATACCTTTTTCGCGAGCTCGTCGTAGTTCGTCGAAACCACCTTCAACACCCGAGCACTTCCAGTCGCCTCTCTCCACACGCACGCTTCCGTCGGCCTCCTTGTGCCACTCCAAGCTGAACACACTCGCTTGCACGTCTCGCCCACTTTGATCCCACCACTGCATCATTTTTCCACCTCACTCCACCACCAAAAGCCGCATCTACATCACCTCTGACAGCCCACAAACCTTTAAGATCAGCAAAGGAAGAGAAGAGAGAAACGTGAGAGTGAGAGAGAGAGCTTCCTTCCTCTTCAAAAACAACCCTACACCCTCACCATACCTCTCCCCCTACCACTCATCACTTCACCCATACTTCCAACACCCCCACCATCCCTCACGTCACCTCCTCCACACCTCCCAAATTCTCATGCAAACCTCCTCCTAAACTCCACTTAGCTCCCTAATGAGGGTCAGGGCCTTTACACATACCAAAAAAATAAAAAAAGTACAAAAATTATTGCAATTGTTGATATTTTGGAGCGGTTGTATTATAGTTTTAAAAGAAAATGAGTTCTATAAACTTTTTAAGTTGATAGTTGATTATACTAAGTCGTAAAAATATATCATACACTACTACAGAATGCACAATAGACGTCATTGAATAGACGTCGGATATTTGGTCATCCGACGTTTATACCTCCTGAAAGAAGCAAAATATTTTTTTGTTTATTTTTTGGGATTTATTTCTTAAAAAACTTTATGTGGATTTATTTTTTGGGATTTATTTCGTGTAAGAATTTATGTGGATTTATTTTTTGGGATTTATTTCGTGTAAGAATTTATGTTGATTTATTTTGAATAAGAATAATGTGAATTATTTGGATTGTTTTAAAAATAGTTAAACATCAATGTAACTATCACATGCATGTGTGTTGTATACATGTGTGTGTATGGTCATATGTCTTGAAGTTTAGTCTCACATTGGAGAAAATTTTTTGTTGGTGGAGTTGAAGTACTCTACCACTCATTTACTTCTAAATGGTAGTTTGGTTCCACACTACAAAACACAAGTGAGACATATATATATATATATTTAATGGTCAAAAGATTGACACTTGGGGCACTTGATGATTGTAATTATATTTTTTACTATTTACTCGTGTATAGACGTCGGATGTATCGAATGACCGACGTCTATAGGCCGTCAAAGTTTAGTCCCACATCGATCAATTTTTTTTGCTGTTGTGGTTAAAGTACTCCACCACTCCTACACAGGTGAATGCGAACGAGATTGGTCACTTGGGCGACTTGGGCTTCCTCTACGTTGTTATTGGTCAAAAGATGGGTACTTGGGGTACTTGGGCTTGATTACTGTAGAGGTTGGATGCCTGTTATAGGCCGTATAACAAGCGTAATATTTTTTTTCGTAAATTAAAAGTATAATAGACGCCGGCTATATAGGACCGACATCTATACACTATACATTGTGTAGACGTCGGTCGTATATAGACGACGTCTATACACAAGGGTATAGACGTCAGTGCAATATACGTCAGACACTTGGATGACAAAAATCCGTCATATATACCACTGTATATCCGACGTATATGACACTTTTTCCACTAGTGGCTTTGAGGCGTGTAGAACACTTTCTTTAAGGTATTTATGCCCCCAATATCTAGTTTGCTGTAGGGATTAGAATGACAGTACACCCACAGGATACAACAAAGCCAAGAAATCTACAAGCAACAACACTTGGAGATTTCAGTGGTGATTTTTTTTTCTTAAGGAAAGAAGAAGAGGAAGAATGTTATTTGAGAAGAAACTAAATTCTAAAATTTATAGGGTTATTAACATCTCTTCAAATGGACACAACAGATTGAATAAAATTCAAATGTCCATAACTGGTTTTCAGTTACCGGTTTCAAGCAACTGTTTCGGTTGTTTCCACCTTGTCCAGAAGAATTATTGATTAATTTATTAATTAAAACAACTCCACAATTTATGCACATGTCATGTGCCAATTCTCTTTATCTCCTTCCTAACTTCCACGTACTAGTTTACAAGTTAATAAACTTTAACAAACTATTACTTTAGGGTTCTTCCTTCATTACACAACCTATAAATACCTTTGGGTATAACAGATACAAATAACAAACATACTTGGTCTCAAAATACAATCCAAAATGAGTGTACATCTCTGTAACTCACATAAAACTTTCCTTGATTGAATTCGATAAAAATCATATTTAATATATTAACCTAAAGATGTGTAGTAGTAGCTTTTGAAGTAAAAGTTACAAGGAATCGTGAGTAAATTCCTAATAAGAAATAAATGTTATAAGAATATTATTAGATTTATAAATAAAAGTTATAACTATGAATAAACCCTTAACATATATAAGAAAAACATTATAGAAATCCCGTGGATATCCTTATGAATCCAAAATATGCTTATCGATCTATCTCCATATACGTATCAAACAAAATCTAAAGATCCATATCGATATTCATATATGTATCCTTATCCACCTGGAATTGGAAAATCCTAACTTAAAAATAATGGACGTAGACAGGGGGCGGACCCACGCCCAGGGCAGGTGGGGCAGCTGCCCCACCCATATTTTCGGAGAAACCCCCCCCCCCCCCCCCCCCCCCAATTTTTTTACAATCCCATTCTCTTACCTGGTGCCCAGTTGACTCCTCCTCCTCAACTCTCACCTCCCAACATCCGGCCTTCCCCTACTCCATCGGACCGTGTGATCCATCAACGACCACTACATCTTCTCCGGCGACGAGCCAAAACTCAGGTTATTTGGGGGTTTCTTCTCCGACGTGGTTGCGGTTTTCTTGTGATTTGTTGTAATTTTTATGTCTGATTTGGAATTTTTATGATTAGTTTGTCATGGTATTTTTGATTATACTAAGTCGTAAAAACATATCATACACTACTGCAGAATGCACAATAGACGTCATTGAATAGACGTCGGATATAAAAACATCTGACGTCTATAGGTATAAACGTCGGATATTTGTTCATCCGACGTCTATAGGTTTGTATAGACGTCGGATATTTGTTCATCCGACGTCTATACCTCCTGAAAGAAGCAAACTATTTTTTTGTTTATTTTTTGGGATTTATTTCGTAAAAGAATTTATGTGGATTTATTTTTTGGGGTTTATTTCGTGTAATAATTTATGTGGATTTATTTTTTGGGATTTATTTCGTGTAAGAATTTATGTTGATTTATTTTGTATAAGAATAATGTGAATTATTTGGATTGTTTTAAAAATAGTTAAACATCAATGTAACTATCACATGCATGTGTGTTGTATACATGTGTGTGTGGTCATATGTCTTGAAGTTTAGTCCCACATTAGAGAAAGTTTTTTGTTGGTGGGTTGAAGTACTCTACCACTCATTACTTCTAAATGGTTGTTTGGTTCCACACTACAAAACACAAGTGGGACATATATATATATATATATATATATATATATATATATATATATATATAATGGTCAAAAGATTGGCACTTGGGGCAATTGAAGATTGTAATTATATTTTTTACTATTTACTCGTGTGTAGACGTCGGATGTATCGAATGACCGACGTCTATAGGCCGTCAAAGTTTAGTTCCACATCGACCAATTTTTTTTTGCTATTGTGGTTGAAGTACTCCACCACTCCTACACAGGTGAATGCGAACGAGATTGGTCACTTGGGCGACTTGGGCTTCCTCTACGTTGTTATTGGTCAAAAGATGGGTACTTGGGGCACTTGGGCTTGATTACTGTAGAGGTTGGGTGCCTGTTATAGGCCGTATAACAAGCGTAATATTTTTTTTCGTAAATTAAAGGTATAATAGACGTCGGCTATATATGACCGACGTCTATACACTATACATTGTATAGATGTCGGTCGTATATAGCCGACGTCTATACACAAGGGAATATACGTCAGTGGAATATACGTCAAACACTTGGAATATCCGTGGAGTTGAAGTACTCTACCGCTCATTTACTTCTAAATGGTAGTTTGGTTCCACACTACATAACACAAGTGAGACATATATATATATTTAATGGTCAAAAGATTGGCACTTGGGGCAACTTGGGCCTAAGATGGTTGTAATTATTTTTTTACAGTTTAATCGTGTATAGACGTCGGATGTATCGAATGACCGACGTCTATCAGACGTAATTTTTTTATTATTGTTATGTAAATGTATAGACGTTGGATGTATGACGTGACCGACGTCTATCGGGCGTACTGTATGTATAGACGTCAGTCACCCTATATATCCGACGTCTATAGGCCGTAAAAGTTTAGTCCTAGATCGACCATTTTTTTGCTGCTGTGGTTGAAGTACTTCACCACTCCTACACAGGTGAATGTGAATGAGTTTGGTCACTTGGGCGACTTGGGCTTGCTCTACGTTGTTATTGGTCAAAGATGGGCACTTAGGGCACTTCGAGCGACTTGGGCTTGATTACTGTAGTGGTTGGGTGCCTGTTATAGGCCGTATAACAAGCGTAATATTTTTGTTCGTAAATGAAAGGTATAATAGACGTTGGCTATATATGACTGACGTCTATACACTATACATTGTATAGACGTCGGTCGTATATAGCCGACGTCTATACACAAGGGTATAGACATCGGTGGAATATACGTCGGACACTTCGATGACAAAAATCCATCGTATGTACCACTGTATATCCGACGTATATGACACTTTTTTCCACTACTGATAAGTTTATCAGCCCGATGTGAACCTCAATTACGTACTTATCCTTGATTTCATTGTTCACCTACATGTCTCTTCAATAATTTATTTTTTTGCTAAACATGCAACTATGTATTAACTTTGTTGCTAACTACACATTATCCCTTAGTTACTATAATCTCCTAAAAATTATACATTGAACATATATATGTTCTTCTCATCACCACTATTTCTATAGTTTCTTATTTAGAGGCACTTAAATTTTTTTATGAAAAAACTCAGTAAAATTGTACAAAAAATGACATGTTGAGTCCTTAACGTTGTTTCGACAAAACCGAGAGTCCGAGACACATTGAGGATATTTTAGCTCAAATGCTCGTATTTCTACTAAAAATATTTTAAGCTAATCACAAATACATTGAAGGTATTTGAAGCAAAATACGAGAATACTGATGATATATATCATAGCAAATTTTGAGACGTTAGGTGTTTAAGAAGAACAGCCAACACCCCTATTCTAAATACTTTCCGGTAAGCTTCCAATTATGCCCTCTCCTTGAACTATTTTGGGGTTAATTTTATGAGTACTTTCGTCATATCTGAAATACTCTCCAGTAGCCCTTCAATTATCTCACCTATAAAAATCAACTTCTATGAAATTGGATATACTTAAGGTTAAAAAATACAGTGTTAAAATGGTTGACAAAAGAATATGATTGAAAATGACAGTCTAATTTAAAGGTATGTAAGATATTACTCATATTCTCCTTCGAAAAAAAGGTAGGGATGATATTATGAAAAGGAGATTGATGATATTTTAAATTATTTAGAGAATATTATCAAATTGTCCTTTTTTTCTTTATTCCTATGTCACGTGAAACGGGACTAAAATATAATGAAAGTTAGACTTTGCGTTAGCCGCCCCCATTATTTTTGTTGTGGATGTAAATCCGAGAAATATCTAAGAGTTTCATCACATGTAATGGCCTGTCAAAGGAGTTAATTAAAGGAAAAAATTTCAAAATAATTTTTTTTTTAAAAAAAATCCAAAATAAACCTCCATTAAAAGTAATTTCCAAACTAGACCCGCTGCCACCACGTGGTAACACGTGACGGCGGCGGGTTTTGTTTTTTTGTGCATAGAGAACTCAGCATCACCAGTGCCGAGTTCATCTTTTGAGAACTCGACACTGGTGATGCCGAGTTCAACTTTGGTTTTTTATTGTCCAACACTTGAAATTCACTTAGGAGGTGACACTTGATAGAACTCGGCACTGGTGATGCCGAGTTCAACTTTGGTAGAACTCGGCATAGGGGAAGTAGGCAAATTTAATAGGCTGAAGTAGGCAAATTTGCGGTCCTAAAAAATGCATTACATTTATTCGTCTTACAATTAATCAACTCTTAAAAAGGATTTAAGTCTTCGTACATTCATTCAAGTCATAACAAAATACATTACAAATACATTACAAGTCTTACAATACATCAACTCTTACATTCATTCGTCTCACATACAAAATATTTTGCTATATAGGTTTCTTGCATCGCTTTCGGTTATGCCCTATACCGCCGCATCTCCCACACCTTACCTTTCTTCCAGAGTGTTCGTCCATTTCGTTTCGGATTCGCGTTGATTTAGGCCGACCGGGAGGTCTTTTAGTTTGGGGAGGCTTCATTGTGATGTTGTCTCGATCTGGCCAATACCTCACATCAGGAATTGGGACAAATATCGGTTTGTACGCCTCCCTGTACATTTGAACCTCATAATACAGGGACACCAAATGTGAAGTGTTGACATTCGCATGTCTGCCACTGCAAACTGCTAGTACATGTGAACATGGGACGTGCATTGCAATTATGTATCCACAAGTGCAAGTAATAACTCCTTCTTCAAATTTCACGAGGTATTTTTTCTGGTCATTGGCTTCAACCTGGTACATCAGCTGGTGGTACCGAGTTACTGTATGTGTTCTGGCCAGATTACTGTTTGCCACCACCACGGTGTGGACTGTCGGTACATATGTTTCATTCCACGACTCGGCGACGTCCCTTCTTTTAACAAAGAATTTGTTCAAGCGGAGAAAGGTCATCAAAATCATGGTTGTAATTGGCATACCGCGTGCCCCTCGTAAGACATTGTTGAAGCTTTCTGACATGTTTGTTGTCATACATCCGAAACGCCGACCCCCGTCGTGACAACAAGTCCATCTTTCCAAAGGACCTTGATGTTGAATCCACTCGTATATCGGTTTATGTTCCTCTGCAATAGCCTTCATTAACTCTTCAAATTTCATAAATGAATGAGTTTTACCCGCTTCGTAAAACTTGATTTGTCACAATCTTTCCTTACAATTTCGATGTTTAGCAAGATTTGCTTTCATGTGTCGAAGACAGAATCGATGTACATGGCCCTCCGAAGGTGGAAATGCGGCTCGCAGACAAGCATTTATTCCCGAAAATTTGTCGGTGATAATACACAAATCGGGTCGCCTTGTAACTCTACTTGCCAGCAAATGAAGGAACCACGTCCACGACTCTGTATTCTCGCTCTCTACAACAGCAAATGCCAAAGGAAAAATTCCGTTGTTTGCATCCGTGCCCACAGCAATTAGCAATAAACCTCTATATTTGCTATAGAGGTGTGTTCCATCCACACTGACAACGGGTCTACAATAATGAAACCCACTAATTGAAGGCCCGAACGCCCAAAACACACGCTTAAACATCTCCTTGTCTGAATTTACCTGGACAGACTCTATTTCGACAACAGATCCTTCATTGTTCTAACAGAGAACTGTGCTGAACCTTCGCAAATCTTTAAAACTGTCTTCTTCGGCACCATATATTCGGTTCAACACTTTTTGCCTAGCATGCCATGCTTTAGCGTAACCAATTTCAAGTGAGTATTTGGTCTTCACCCTTTCCATTATTTCAGCAGGAGTAATTGTGAAATTAGTTCTAACAGATGGCATTATCAAGTCGCATACAAAATTAGCACTGCATTGTTTGTTGTCGTTTAGCAATATCGGATTGGAACAAGTGTGCTCGGCGTCGTATGTTTTAACTTGAAAATATCTGCAACCTTTTGGAATAGACGCATGTAGACGCCATTTGCAGTTATCTTCGTCACGACGAATACAATGAACAGTATACCGTTTCGTTAAAGAAACCACAAATGAATACTGAACAAACTTTTTAATGTGCCACGATTGCAGAGCACGAACCAAATCATCTTTCGTTAGGAAAATTCGTTTATCCCAGAAAGAACGACCATCTTCCGTATGCCAATCACTCCGTTCCAAATTGTTCGCAGCATCGAAGAATGAGTGTTCAATTACCGAATTCTCTATCCAGTTGTCGTCCTCGAAGATATCGGGAAGTTCATTAAGATTTGGAACCATGTCGTTGTTAGCAACTGCATCATCAACAACGTCGTCGTCTTCACGGTTTATGGATTGTCCCATCGCATATATGACATCCTGCGTCTCCGGAACGACTTCATTAGCAGAAACACCTTCAGGTTCATCTTCTACAGCGAATGGTGTGCTATAATCCCCTAATTCCTCAGTGTCATCGTCTTGAACGCTATGCATCTCTTCCAGGCCTTCTGGTTGACTAAAATTAATTGGGTCAACAGCTGACAAACCAAGCCCAAGGTAGGGATATGAGGTAGATGGTCCAGCTCTTCCAGCAAACTCATCATGACTGTAATGCCTGGGTTCAAATTGCGACAAACCAGGATAAGGATTTGCACTGCTAGAAGGAATGTCACACGCATTTTCTTGCCATTCGGTGCCTGTTTGGAAGTTATGCGATTGGAAAAATGGAATTTGCTGGTAACTCAAGTCGTGCCGAGTTTTATTCGATTCACTATTCTCCTGGCAACTCAAGTCGAGTGGAATATCAAGTGGGGCAATAAAAAAACCCAAACTTACATAGAACTCGGCATTGAAGATGCCGAATTCTATTGGTGTGAACTCGGCAGGAATGATGCCATGTTCACAACAAGAGAACTCGGCATTGAGGATGCCGAGTTCTCTTGTAGAGTTCATTGATTTAAGAACTCGAGTTTTTTTTTCATTTCCTGTTTCACAATCAACGAAAACAATTCAACCACGACACAATCAACGAAAACACAATTCGACCACGACACACAAACAAGTACGAAAAAACACAATGCAACTATGAGTGGAATATGAAGTTCAACATTTTAACATACATCCAAAAGTACCATATAAAAACAACCAAATAAGTTCACAACTAAATATCTATCCTAAGTGACCTCTCAATCTCTTTTTCCTTTTAGGACGTGCTTGAGCACGTCCTCTCCCCCTGCCGCGTCCCCCTTCTCGTGCTGCATTCTCAGTATCCTGAGTCAGACCGCCAACGTCTTCTTGAGACTGTGAATCTTCTTCTTCAACGACGCGACTGCCAAATCTCCGAGCAAATACAGGTACTTCAAGTGAACCATCGTACCACTCTTATCTGCCAAAATACTACATCCCAGCTGGAACAGAATGAAGGCTCTGGTGTGTCGTGTAACTGTCTCCTCGTCAGCATCAAAAGGCAAGTGCTGAAACTGAGCTTGCAACCAACCCAGAGTTACGGAACCCTTACGACCCAAGTCATCGGGGACCTGGCCCAATAAATCCATGCAGACCTCTGACCAAACGTACTCCTGAGACTCACACACCGGCAAATCATCTACCCGCAAGCCGGTAATCATCGAAATGTCACGCAAGGTGCACGTGATCTCACCATGTCGCAGGTGAAATGAATGAGTCTCCGGTCTCCAACGCTCGACCATCGCCCCCAGTAAGGTATGATCCAACTGAACTCGGCCCAACCGAGTGACTGTGTCAAACCCTGCCATATCTAGCAGAAACAACATTCTCTCATCAGTGATCTGTCATTCGTTGAGCTTCGATCCATGCTCAACGCATTTTACACCATCAACATCCTTCCGCATAAATTTAGAGAAATGTCAGAATATTGAAATTCACGTGCAAATATTTAACTTGAAAACGTAAAATACTTACAAAATCTTTGAACAAGTCAGACTTGTGGTTGGCCTGCAAAACCAACACCGATCTGTCTACCAGACCCTGTGAAGCGTAGCTACCTCCAACTGAACCAGTACTAGAACCACCAAACTTCATCTGTACATAACACGTTAACAAGTGAGATGGTTGTTCTTCATTACTAACTACTTAAAAAGTTGAGAATACTCTAATGTTTTAGAAATTACCTCAATCGAGTGTAGTAGCAAACGGCTGTAAACGTCGAATAATCTCTCCAATAAAACCAACTACAATAAACAACATTATGAATCATGTCATAATTTTTTTTAAACTTTTGACAGAACCTCTCCTATATTTCTTAAATTGGTAAATTTAAACCTGCACGGTAGAACAAACTAACAATACTACAAAATTCAATTCTAACATACATTCAAACTCACATACATTTAAACTCAAATAAATCACTTTTAAGTTTACATTCATTCAAATTAACATACATTCAAACCTAAATAACAACATAAAATCTATTTTTAATCACAATAATAGTACTTAAATTCAACTATTTTTAAGATGACTACCGTAGACCTATAATTAACAAAACTAAATTCAATAATCAAGTATCAAACAAGAAATAAAACGTTTTGCCTAAAAACCCAAAATCGAATTCGAGTTTCCACCAAAACGGATACCTAAATCAATAAAAACACTACAATCATACATAAAACAACAATATATATCATCCTAATAGATTAAAAAGGCAAGAAAACGGTGGAAAATGAAAAAAAATCGAAACCCTAACCTTAAAAACTCGGAACTCGACGGATGGGGAGTGGGGGGGCGTCAGGCTGCTTTTATAGCCCGACGGAACTCGGCGTTGGTAGCGCCGAGTTCACTTTTTTTAAGTGAACTCGGCATTAGTAACGCCGAGTTCTTCCTTTAGCACTCGGCACTCTTAGTGCCGAGTTCTATTTAAGTAACTGTTCTCCTGGCGCCTCAATCATCTCATGCACGATCTGAGCGTCAGGAGAACAGTTTCTTATATAGAACTCGGCACTCTTAGTGCCGAGTTCTATTTGAATTACATCAGTAAAAATTGTCAAGTGTTGGCCAATAAAAAACCAAGTTGAAGTCGGCATCACCCATGCCGAGTTCTACCAAAGTGGAACTCGGCATCCCCCATGCCGAGTTCTACCAAAGTTGAACTCGGCATCACCAGTGCCGAGTTCTATGAAGTGTCACCTCCTAACTGAATTTCAAGTGTTGGACAATAAAAAACCAAAGTTGAACTCGGCATCACCAGTGCCGAGTTCTCAAAAGATGAACTCGGCACTGGTGATGCCGAGTTCTCTATGCACAAAAAAACAAAATCCGCCGCTGCCACGTGTCACCACGTGGTGGCAGCGGGTCTAGTTTGAAAATTACTTTTAATGGAGGTTTATTTTGAAAATTGTTTTTAAAAAAATTATTTTGAAATTTTTTCCTTAATTAAATACAAAGATTGTTTAGGTGAACCCCACCTAGTTTAGGTGTGATTGTTTTAAAATTTAAAAATGTGTAAAACGTGATTTATGATAATGTGCATGTATTTGTCAGTTCGAGTCAAATATATTTGATGGCTTTTGATCCCATTATTATGCTTTATACTAATTTTAAACATCACTATTTTGCATTACGTGCATATTTAATGTAACTAATTATAGGGATAAATATATCTACCGGTACTAAGTGGCATGTTGGAATTTACCGAAACTACATAAAATGCTTCAAAATGATAGGAATACATATATATTCACTCGACCCTGAAAGGCTGAAACTATCTTACAAGTTACAATATATTACACGGATAGTCAAGCAAACTTTGAAGGAAAAAATTTCAAAATAATAATTTTTTTTTTAAATTGCTAAAATAAATCTTCTCAAAAAACATTTTTCACATTACACACGCTACCACCACGTGGTGACAGGTGGTGGCGGCGGGTTTGTTTTTTAGTGTATACAGAACTCGACAGTGGTGATGTCGAGTTCTCTTTGGTGATGCCGAGTTCTGCTCGAGAGAACTCGACAACATCAGTGTCGAGTTCAGTTTGGTTTTTATTGAGGGAACACTACATATTTCTTTCGAAATGATATGCCAGGAGAACAAGATTTCAAATTGAACTCGGCACTGGTGATGTCGAGTTCTATTGAAGAGTGCAAATTCATTTAATTTTAAAACTCGACAAATTCATTTCCTATTTAAAAACATTTTGACAACAAAAACTATCATTTCAATTACAAAGAATTCAACAACAAACACAATCATTTCCAAGTAGAAAAATACAACAAATATCATCATTTCTCACTTCCTAAATTTCAACACACCAAAAAATCGAAGTACCAAAAATTGCAGCAACACAATCATCAAAGTTTTTTAAACAGGAAACACAATTCAACCACAAAACACAAATAACTACGATAAAATGAAAATAACATCCACAATAACGAGTTTAACATTTTAACATAAATAAAACCAAAACCAGTGTAATAACAACCAAATAAGTTTAATACAACTAAATATCTATCTTAAGTAACCTCTCAATCTCTTCTTCTTTTTAGGACGTGCCTGAGCACGTCCTCTCCCCTTGTCCCCTCCTCATGCTGCATTCTCAGTATGTTCTGTATCCTGAGTCAGACCGCCACCGTCTCCTTGTGTATATGGATCTTCTTCTTCAACGACGCGATCCTGACACAAATGTAATGTGGGTTCTTCAGCACCAAACACATGAGTCAAGCTTTCATTTTTTCCTTCAATTTTCCAACCATCGAAGAGCCTTTCTAGTGATCTCTTATTGCCTCGTGAATTTGATGGAGTTCTTCATGAAACTCATAAATTTCGTGCACCTACACATAATTAAACAGTTCATCAAATACTAAACACAATTTTAAAACGTGGTAATTGTTTATATAAATGTTTAGATCTTACCATCTCCCGCTCTCTACCCGCTCGAGGTCTGTATAAGGTATGAGTCGGAGCCAATGTGTGATGAACAATCCAACGTACGGTGATGCTCCAATACCATTCCATATACATATGTGTGCTCTCTTCAGGAGTGGCACCTAGGAGTGGTCACTCAAATTATAGATGATTTCTTCTATGCGACCAATGCTGAATGAATCGGCGATTTTCCGCCAACCAATTAACGTTTGCCCTCTCCTGAGCCGATTTCACTACATGTCCCTTTATCGGCTCTGGAATGTGCTACTATAGACTGAACTATCTCGTCACTCGGTCTGGACAATGCATAACCACCTCACCAAAATTTATACGCCAAGTACGGCTCGTCCAGATCGCTGAACCTTCCGTACATATTGGTGGTAACTGACTAAGATCCAAATGTGCATAAAGGGTCTCAGATCACTTCATTGAATTCCTACACGTCCAGCTCATTCCGATAAAAATCAAGTGTCGTCGTCTTCGCACTACCCTTGAATGATCTTGGTCGTCTCCAACGGGCACCTAATGGTGTCATGTCATCCTCCGGGTATAGTAATGGTCTGCTCTTCAAATGTCTCTCAATGTGTAAATGTTCTCAGCACCACAACTGCAGGAACGTAGGAAAACCACACAGATGTTTGGTCGGAATCAGTGAAGCTTCGTCTAACATGTAATATAAGTGGGCCAGAGCCGCACTACCCCAACTGTACTCTGATGCGACGACCAAATCTCTGAGTAAAGACAGGTACTTCAAGTGAACCATCATGTCGCTCTTATCTGCCAAAATATTGCATCCCAGCTGAAACAGAATAAAGGCACTAGTGTGTCATGTAATTGTCTCCTTGTCGGCATCAAAAGGCAACTGCTGAAACTAAGCTTTCAACCAACTCAGAGTTACGGAACCCTTACAACCCAAGTCATGAAGGATTTCGTGTCCCTATGTATGTATATATTTTTAAAAAATTAATACAACATAGAAGATCGATTTTCATATTTTCAACAATTTCTATGTACATTGCTTTGTGTTTATTCTAATAACATGCAACCCTACATTTATTAAAATAAATCACAAAGTTAGAATCATACCTAAAGGTTCTCTAAAACCTTTTTGAATATCCGGAGTCGTGTTTCCCGTTGAATCGTCCACGGATTTGCCTCCGAGGGTTCACCAAACCTTAAACAAGATTAGAGCGAAAGGAGCTAGTCAATCAATCTCTAACAAGGTTTAGAATCTAGCTAATGACCCATCTTTAAGCTCCTGAGATTCTTATCTCTAAAACTTAAATTTACTAAGAGATTTTTGTGGTGATTAGGGAGAGATTAATGAGAGAAAGATTTTTGCATTAGTATTAAACAAGTAGGAGTAGGGGTCCTTTTATAGTCTCCCAAAACATCCTTATCAAGAGCTATTCTTTAGCCATGATCTCTTGCTTATTCTCTCCTAAAATTAATCTCTAATTTCCACATATGCACCCACAAGAAACGTTTTAATTAAATATGGAATTAATCCACCCATGATTTAATTAATCTCTTAATAATTCAGGCAGAATCGTTCTTGTTCGGTGGACCGAGTATAACTCGGTCAACCGAACCGTTCGGTTATAACACGTGTTCGGTGCACCGTGAGCTAGACGGTCGACCGAATCCGTATGAGAAAAATTCCCTGGAAGAATTCGGACGAACCAGAATCGCTCCTTGGACATAGTCTTCGGATGACCGTGTCACCTTCGGTCTACCGAAAATACTACTTCTCGGTTGACCGTGCACACTCGGTTAACCGAACCCGATTGTCCAGGCACTACAGACAATTTCGGTCAACCAATTGCGCTTACCCGTTCCCTATTCTGTTAACCGATCCAAAGATACCCTAGTCGACCGAACCATGAACGGTTCACCGTGTTTGACCCTGATTTTGCCTTTGTCAAATTTTGGATTTATTTCCAACAAAATTTGATCTTTTGGGGTTTTTAGCAAATTCACATCTTATATAATATATTATCATAGGTAATATTAAATTATTAAACCCCATAATATATATACCTCATATGAATTTATTATGATTCTAATTATGGCAATTCTCATGACATATTGATTTTAATTAATTCACCACATGTGTGCTATTTTTACATGAAACGCGACACATCATATGAACTTAAAATCAAACTTCTTGTTTCCCAGTTTTGTGGTGTGACCTATAAGAGGATCTAAGCCAAATTGGCAGCGATATTAAACACTTAATATCTCAAACTATAAGCGGTATCTAGCTACACATTATAGTTACCCAATTAGCATAGATGTCTTTGTTTCACCCGAACCAAAACACGATCCATTTAGTGATGTAAGTGCACCACTTGTGTCCGTCCCTTGCCTCATGATATTAAGAATATATATACAAAGTAGAAATGTGTCATCTTTGTATTGTATTCATTTCTTGATCTCTCTAAGCTAATTATAACTATGTAACTTAACTCAAGTTACATTATGCACATTATAATTTTGCTTTATCAAGGGGCCCACTAATATCATCACTCAATTAAGAGGGGCAATGATAATCGTTTGACTAGCTATCTTTTCCAGCACAAGTCATGTTCAACCAACTATTGCCTTCATCACTACACTCATTGATGGCTTTTGACAATAATCAAATTAAGCACTTCTTGAGTGAAAAGATATAAGTCTCATATGTCATGATCGAAGACACAGTAAAAACATTAATGACACGAAACACAATTTCATAATGTTTTACTTGTTAGGTCTATTCAATATATAAAAGTAATATTTTCCTCTTTTATATACTCGTGTCATCGATTATTTGTAGAGCTACAACAATCGATGACCAACACGACAATCTTATCTCGGTAATTAATGTTCCATGTTAATTACCACGATTGTGAATAACTTTTGATTTATGTAAACCATTATCTTTTAGAGCTCTACGGTTAAGGACCAAGTGCATCTTCTTTAACACTTCCAAACGACGAATACCATAATCAAAGAACAAAATGTTTGCACATTCACTTCATAATAATTGACATATGAAAGTAAAACTTTTAGAACACATTCTTTTCAAGTCATCGAGGACCTGACCCAATAAATCTATGCAGACATCTGACCAAACGTACTCCTGAGACTCACACACCGGCAAGCATCTACGTTCAAGTCGGTAATCAGAGAGATGTCACGCAAGCTGCAAGTGATCTCACCATGTCGCAGGTGAAACGAATGAGTCTCCGGTCTCCAACGCTCGAACATCGCCCCCAGCAAGGTATGGTCCAACTGGACTCGGACCAACCGAGTGACTATGTCAAACCTTGCCATATCTAGCAGAAACAACATCCTCTTATCAGTGACCTGTCATTCGTTGAGCTTCGATCAATGCTCAACGCATTTTACGCCATCAACCTTCTTCTGCATAAATTAAGAGAAATATCAGAATATTAATACATACGCGCAAATATTTCACTTGAAAGTAGTAAAATGCTTACAATTTTTTTGAACAAGTCAGACTTGTGGCTGGCCTGCAAAATCAACACTGATCTGTCTACCAGACCCTGTGAAACGTAGCTGCCTCTAACCGAACCGGTACTAGAATCACCAAACTTCATCTGTACGTAACACATTAAATATTAGAAAACATTGAAGTTTTGCAAATCATATCTTAAGAATCAACGTAATATTAATTACAGTTTGGAAAAATTGGAGTCCTAAAAATCATCCAAAATATTTTACAATGTTTTTGACATTCATTGAAATCTTACATCACAATCAAATTTTAGAAAGCATTCAACTCTTATACCACATTCAACTCTTACACCACCAAGTCTTATATCACATCAATTCAACTCTTACATTTAATGAATCACTCAAGTTTTACATTTATCTGAAATCCTACATAATAGTAACACAGACATTTTTTAAACAATTTTACTATATAGGTTCCTTGCATCGTTTTTCTATTATGCCTCAAACCGCCGCATCTCCCACATTGTACCCTTCTTCCAGAGTGCTCGTCCATCTCATTTTGGATTCGCGTTGATTTCCAGAGTGCACTTTTTGGCCATTCATTGCTTGTTTGCTGGTAGTTCTACGACTGGAAAAATGGAATTTGCTGGTATGCCGGAACTTTGGTTGTAGGATTTAGACTTATATTCAAATCTATTGCGTAGTCCCAACTAGTCGACCTTACTGTACCATACTCTGGCGAATGAGTGTTGGTTGTCAGCGTAGGGTCGGGCACTTTATGTTCAGCTTCAACATACACTCCAACCACAGACATCTGTTTAAACAAACGCATCATTCCATAAACCGACATATCATTGGTTAATGGAGCGTATGTCCAATTATTGTTTAATGACAATTTTACCGTCAACTTGACATCAAACATACTGTGTGGATAACAACATTGGGATCTTATGACATCCATTAAATCCTCATATTTTATGTTCACGGAACAACTAACAATTTACGGTCAGATCCTGTATGCTCTGTCACATCTCCGTTACATTCTAATTTCTCATTATACATGACCGACAAAGATCATTCATCATCTTTATCCATTCCTAATATATATTAATTAAATTTGAAAATGTGTACAAGCGAGATGGTTGTTCTTCTATTACTAATTAATGAAAAAATTGAAAGTACTAAAAATGTTTAGAAATTACCTCAATCGAGTGTAGTAACAAACAGTGGTAAACGTCAAGCAATGAGTGTAGTGGTAAAATCAACTACAATAAAAAAACGTTACGATTAATGTTAGATTTTTTTTAAATTTGACAAAACCTCCCCTTTATTTTCAAATTCATAAAATTTAAACTTGCACTGTAAAAGAAACTAACGATACTACAAATAACATTCTCAACTCCCAAACATCTAAATAACGACATATTTCACAAAATTCAAACGACATACATTCAAAAAACATGCAAATCACGACATATTTAACACACACATTTCTCAACTTCAACACATTTTTCTCATTAAATCTCACATACATTCATTACACTATTTTTAAGATTACAATAATCAAACTTAAATTCCCACAAACATGGAAACCCACATACATTCAAACCCAAATAAATCATTTTAAGTTTACATTGATTAAAAGTAACATACATTCAACCCAAAATAACAACAACAAAAATCTAATTTCAATCACAATAATAAAACTTAAATTCAACTATTTTTAAGATTACTACCGCAGACCGACGATCAACAAAAATGTAACCAATAATCAACTAATAAACAAGAAATAAATAGTTTGGCGTGAAAATCCAAATTCGAAATCGAACCAAAACGGGTTCCTAAACCAACAAAAACACTACAATCATACCTAAAACAACAATGTATATCATCCTAATACATAAAAAGGCAATAAAACAGTGGAAAACGAAAAAAATCGAAACTCTAACCTTCGCGAGAACTCGACGTGAGGGAGAGGGGGCGTCGGGCTGGTTTTATAGCCCAACAAAACTCGGCGTTGTAGATGTCGAGTTCTGCCTTTAGAACTCGGTACTTGCGATGTCGAGTTCTCTCAAGCACAATCTGAGTTGTCAGGAGAAAAGTTCAAATAGAACTCGGTACTTGCGATGTCGAATTCTATTTGAACTGTTCTCCTGGCAACTCACTTCGAGAGAAATATGACAAGTGTCGTGCAATAAAAACCAAACTGAACTCGGCACTGGTGATGTCGAGTTCTCTCAAGCAGAACTCGGCACTTATGATGTCAAGTTCAGTTTAGTTTTTCTTGCACGACACTATAAAACTCAGTGCCGAGTTCTGTATACACTAAAAAACAAATCCGCATCAGCCATGTCACCACGTGGTCGCAACGAGTGTAGTGTGAAAAATATTTTTTGATTAGGTTTATTTTGGCAAAAAAAAAATTAAAAAATATTATTTTGAAAATTTTCCCAACTTTCAACGGTGGGTTGGTACATGGTTTCTGTTTTGCAGCTCGTAGAAAAGTACTACCCATTTCATGGTACATATCATTTTTTCAATTTTCATTGATAAATATTTTCACAGGAAAAATAAATAAAATTGAATATTAGCATATGATGCATAAGCTTGAAATGTTTGATACTAGACTGATGTTGTAATTTGATACAACAAATTTTCTTTCCTGGATAAGGTATATTACTATAAATGGGATGTTACCCACCTTATCCACTTTCGATCCACCATTTCATTTTGAATGATCGAATCATTCAAAACTCAATTTGGTCAGTGCAGTCTTGCCCAGTCGGTCGACCATTTATACCTCAACAGTCGAACCATCCCTCAATTTCAAAAAAATTCAACTTCCAGTCGATCTATTGAAGTATTCAAAATGTTCACACCCAGTTTACATTGCCCTATATATCGACCGTTAGATGAATCAGATCGACTGATGAATTAACTTTGTAAGTTAACAATCGAACGGAAGTTGCCAATGTACGGTCAGCTGTTTTTATCTCATACTGATTATTCACTTTACGTTTGTTTTTTGTCGGTTTCTTCACCAACTATCTTGTCTTTAGCCCAGCGGCTATATTGTCTCCAAGCCTATACATATAATTGCTTTAGCACCTAATTCTTATCATTCTAGCAATTCAAAGCACCCACTCACCCTTGAGATCCAAAACCCAAGTTCTCTCCACTCCTTTGTAACAATTTCATTCTATCACTTGAAGCATTCATTGCCCAATCTTCTCAAGTGCTTAGTTAGAGTTCCCATTGTTGCAAGAGGTAGTAGCTCCTAGTTAGAGCACTCTCCCAGGTTTTCGGGATGAGACTCAAGCATCGTGGGTGTGTCGAGTTGCTTGTTGCGTGCAAGGCGAGATCTAGTCCAAAAAATCGATCGGTTAGTGAAGATTCATGAGCTCAAGAACGAGTGGACTTGTAAGAGAACATGACCCACTTAAAAGTGTTTGGATGACAATATTTGATTATTTTTTAATATTTTTTGTTGTATTAACTTCTAGAAGCTAATTCAACGGCCCCGGACTGACTTTGATGAACAAATTAACTTTGATATTTTGCAAATCAAAAACTGGGCTGAACCTTTATACCGTGTGGCCATTACTGGGCTTAACTCGCTTAGGGCCCATACAAATTGATTTGATATTTTAACTGTGTACGTTGGATTATTTATGACTTTGAGCGTATGCGAAGGATTGCACCATACTAGAGACAAACTCCAATTTGTTGTCGTCTTCCAACAAATAATATCGTCCACAACAAATAATATACGTCTTCCAACGTAAAGGCTTTCTAGTATGAGATTTTGATTTTCAACAAGTTATGGAGCCATATCTCCACAATATACAGAAGAATGCATTGGGAGCTGTGCATGATCTATCACGTATATCCTTTTGTTGCACATCAATAATATCGATATCGCTTTCAAAAACTAACATCGACAATTCCAACCCACAAACGTTTCACGAACCGATTTATAAACTAAATGATATGCATGCTAGTATGCTAGAATTATGTGATACCCCCTTAGAGAAGAAAATATAAGTTCTTATCCCACTGTCCCAATATATGAACTACTACTCGTTATGGAGCATGCGCCCGGGGAGAACAGTATTATTCGTCGTTTTTTTTTACGGCTGAGGGCTGACCATCTCCGGTGACCGATGTGATACGGGAGACGTGGTAAGCAGTGGCGGATTTAGGGGTGGTAAGGATAGGCAAGTGATCATCTTTGTCTCTCAAATTCCCTTAGTATATTAGGTAGGTAACCACACAAATTAAATTTTTAATATTTATTAAGAAAATATTTGATGTAATTTTATAGGGAAAATGTTTAGTGAACGTCCAAGTATAAATAAAATATAATTTTATATCATTCATCTCTCCACACCCTACATTATCTTCCATTCACATCATTTGGAGATCAATTTTTGGTAAAATAAATTTAAATTTAAAAAAAAAATAACATATTTTTTCAGAAAAAACAATATTTAAAAAATAATTAAAATGACTTTAAAATAACTATATTAACATTATTTAATAAATTAAAGAAAACCAACAAATAAGGGAACCATAAATCTGATGTCGAATGTCTTCTTATTAAAACACAATCCACTGACGTGGTATGTGTACGTACCATGTTGGTTTAACCACCAACGAACGGGATATGTTCTTTTGTTAAAAATAGAATTTCGACAAAAAATCAAATAAAAAGACATACAACGTCGTTGTTCAGTTAATCCACCGACGTGGCATATCATTTTATTAAAAACAAAATTCCGACAAAAAATCAAATAAATGGACATCTCATGCCGAATTTACCCTATTATATGACGTGATATCCCCCAAATAATCAATAAAAAGGACATACCACGTTGGTTTCAACCAAGTAACCGACAAAATATGTCCTTTTTATTGACTTTTTGGAAATTCTGATTTTATTTTTAATTTCATATAAAATTCTTTGCAATTGGAAAAAAATCATACCACATAAAATTCTCTGCAATTGGAAAATGAATTGCACCATATGTATATACAAAATTGTTATATATATAATTTGATTCTGCAAATGTATATACAACAATTGTCATATATATAATTCAATTTGCACTATGATGTCTCTGATAGCTGGGCGAAATAGGCGATCGCCTGGGCGATCGCTTCGCCTAGGCGAGAGTCGTTGGAGGCTCTCCACTTTTTATTTTTTTATTTTTATTTTTTCAAAAATTACAAGTTTGCCACTACCCTCAATCCTATATAAAGCCCTCCAAACCTCTTCATTTTTCACACATCTCTCATTCTCTTATTCTTCATAATTCTATTCTCATCATCAAGTTTCTTAATCACCAAGTGTTTGCAATTAAGTCTCCGGTCTGGTGCTTAGTTTTGAAGTTGGAAAGTGAAGTCTTCGATCCGGTTCTTCATTCTTCAACCGCCAAAATCAAGTGCACTCTTTCTAACTTCTCTTTAGAATTAAATTAATTAGTATTTTATTTTCATATTAGTCTAAATTCTTATATTAGTCTAGTTTTAAGATATGACTTACGTACCTGATACTAGTCTCATTATGCATCACGAGAGTTACGATGACCTAAGACCTACCCGTACAAATGACTCTGGTTGGAATACTGCCCATTACATTAGTGCTAATGATAAAACTGCATTGTCTGTGAGTTATGTGGTAAGGAAACTAGAGGTGGTATAGTCCGTCACAAACAACATCTTGGACACACACCTAGTAGCAATGTTAGACGTTGTGATAAAGTTCTTGACTCTATTAAACAAGATATAACTGCATACATGATTAGAAACAGTAGGACATTACAAAACGAAAATGTATGTCTTGATGATTATGTAGACCGAGAAAACATAGAATTTGATCTAGAAACCGGGTCGGGTTCCGGTTCTGCACGGACCCCAACCTCCCGTTCTCGCCTCGTTCCTGGTCGAAAGAGACAAAAATAACGTTTGTGGACACCATTTTGCGGACGTGGGAAGGACGTGGTTTTCGGCCCCCAGCAAACAACCATCGAAAGAACCTTTAGAAAAGAAGATAGGAAAACAATTAATCAAAAATGGTCTAGGCTTTTCTATAGATGTGGTATATCATTCAACATTGTAAGGACGCCTGAGTGGAAGGAAGAAATATCCGCCACTTGTAATTACGGACCCGGACTTAAACCCATGACGTATCATGAAGTTAGTGACTCGTGCCTTAAACAGGAAATTGACTACAGTAGAGGTATACTAGAGTCGTACAGACAAGATTGGGCAACATACGGGTGCACGTTGATGATAGATGGCTGGACTGATAGGTTCGGTAGGAATATAATCAATTTTCTAGTAAATTGTCCGACAGGTATCATGTTCATGAGGTCTGTAGATGCTTCCGGTCACTCTCACACAGCAGACTACCTGTACAAGCTGATGGACAAGGTAGTTGGCGAGATTGGCGAAGAACACGTTGTTCAGGTGGTCACCGACAACGCCGCCGCGTATGTACTTGCTGGTAGGATGTTGCAGCAAAAAATAAAGAGATTGTTTTGGACTCCCTGTGTAGCGCATTGCATCGATCTCATCTTGGAGGATATTGGCAAGCTGTTTTTGAAGACTATTGCTTTAGCTCGGAAGATCATCAAACATTTCAACAGCTCTGTCATGTTGTTGAAGAGGATGTGAATTGCCATTGAAGGGAACCTGCTACGCCATGCTGTCACGAGATTTGCCACCGCCTTTCTGAGTTTGCAAAGGTTGTTTCTGAAGAAAGACAGACTCCGAGTCTTTGTTGTTTCCCTGGAGTACAACGATCCTAATGCAAGTTGGATAAAGAACAAGAAAAAGAAGGAGATCTCTACTGAAGTTGCCGAGACCATTCTACAAAGTGGTTTCTGGACCAACGTCGTGAAGGCACTGAAGGCCTCACAACCTATGGTCCAGGTTCTTAGACTTGTTGACGGCGATGAGAAACCACTGATGGGATATCTGTGTGACGCAATGGAGAAAGCCAAAGAACAAATCATGAGGAACTTTGACGGAAACCCGAGGTTGTACAAGCAAGTCATCGACACCAGGTGGGGTCCAGGGAAGATGATATCCTCACCGCTACACTCAGCTGGTTTCTTACTCAACCCTGGTACCTTCTTCTCCGTCCCACCTCAGGATCGAAATGTAGCTTTCAATGAGCATATGCCTGGATTCATGGATGTCGTAGAGTGGCTCGTCCCCACTCCTGCAGAACAAGACAAGATTTGCGATCTACTTGATCGTTACAAGAACTCCCTCGGAATATTCTTGAGGGATATGGTCGTCAGACAAAGGTCGGAAAGAAGACTTATAGATTGATGGTAATCTTATGGCGCAGACATGGGAGAGACCGCATTATAGAGGTTAGCCCCGAGGGTGTTGGGATTGACATGCTCGGCATCAGGTTGTGAGCGGAATTGGAGTGTCTTCGAGCAGTTGTACTCAACAAGAAGGAACAGGTTGGCTGTGAAGAAAATGAATGACTTGGTGTATGTGAACTACAACCAAAAGTTAAGGCAAACGTTTCAGCAAACGATAGAAGCCCGGATTTTATGACCCCATCAGTGTGGACTACGATCTCTTCGACGAGCATCCGTGGTTGGTAGAAACTGAAGATCCGGTCTTCGCTAGAGAGGAGCTTACATGGGCCGATGCCGAGGAAGCAGCTTTAGGACATTCTTCTTCACGGAGACGCTTTGCTCGATCCATGTCCACTGCATCTAATGCGTGGTGTTCCACTGCATCTGATGCGCCATTATTAGGTGGTGGCATGGATGATGTCATAGTTCACATTAGTTCTAGAGATCCAGGTGCATCGAGTTCTCAACCACCGATGGACATCGACGAGCAATATGTTCAATCCGACGATGAAGAAACTGAAGAAGATGATGTTTACGTCGACAATCCGAACGAGAACCACTCCGACGACTCTGATGGTGGTGGAGGATATGATATGGTTCCCAGTTGGACATTAGATCAATGTGTCCAATGAAATTAGTTAGTTAGCTTGTAATTCTAATTTCTTTCTTATCTGTTATTGTATGAACTCTGCGTTACCTTTGTAATCGTACTACTAAGCAATAAATTGTATACCTAAGTGTTTAGGTGGGTAGAGAGGGTGCCTAGTGAGGCATTGGTCGAGGAACTAGGTGTCTTTTCGAAGCCTAAACATGTATGATATTTTTAGATAATATTTGTGCATTTTTTCCTATTTTTCCCGATTTTTCCTGAATTTTTATCTTTTTTATAAAATTTAATTAAATTTAAAAAAACACCCAGACTTGGGCGGTCGCGCAACCGCCTAGGTGATCGCCCAGGCGACCGGACGCCCCCGGTCGCCTAGGCTCGCCTAGGCGGTCCCACAACACTGATGATTTATAAAACTGGCAAGGCAGCTCTTTCAAAGTATACTAACTATTAATGCTTTCAAACAGTATAATAATTATTAATAACTTTAAAAAGAATTTAATATCTTAAGATTGTCTTACTTTCATTCTCAACTTAGGGCCTCCTTAACGGAGGCCCTTTTCGGGTCGGGGCGAAATTCGCCCCGACCTGGCTCCCCTTAATGGGGAGCGGACCCGGGTCGGGTCGCGACCTGGGTCTGCGACCCGACCTGGGTCACGACCCAGGTCTGGCCACGTGGCCAGACCTGGTTGGTCGGTTTTTTTTTATGTTTTATTTTTTTTTGTTATTTATATTAGTTAAATAATATGTTAATAATATATATAAATAAAATAAATTGTAAATAAATATAATAATTAATAAAATAAATCAATTGCATTAACTATAATATGTTTCAACCCAACTTTTAAAAAAAATTACATTTTCTTGTGTTTTTGTTAAACAAATCAATTAAAGTGTATCACTTATTAATATTTGTTAATAATATAGTAAACAAAAAAATTGAAACTCAAATAAATAAAATTAAAATAATTTCAAAACAAATTAACTTCAAAACAAATTAACAACCAAACACAACATAGATTTCTACTACAAAAAGGAAATAACATGAAATTTTACTTAAACTAAACTCGACCGAAATCGATTAGCAACTAAATACATAACTAAACTAATTTAAAGATGTCCATTTTTCTCAGCCCAATCCAGCAACTTTCCAAGTGTCTTCTCCTCCACTTCTGTGCGGTTCGATTTACCAAATAATGTGTTCATTAATGCTATCTTCTCACTGGCCAGCTTCAACATTGCTTTTCGCTCCGATTTTTCACCTCTAACTTGCGAACAATATTCAAGTTTTGAACACAAGTCTACAACCCGATCGTCCAGTTGATTTGCTGCTCGAGCTTTTCCCTTCTTCTTTGCCTTTTTAACCCCTTCCGGACGCTGAAAGGATTGTTCTGGAGTTTCATCTGGTGTTCTTTCGTTCGGTGGAGACGACCGGGTCGAAGAGCCTTCCGTGCTTTTCCTCTTACTCCCGCTTCCTGATGTTGGAGTAGTTTCTACTTCCTCTAGTTCAATTATGGGTGGGCGTGCACGTGTTGCACTTCCCGAGCCAGGTTTAACGAACGACTCCCACTTTGGGTACTTACGTAACATTTCCCATACATGAAGAAATGCGAACTTAGAACCAACAGTGGATTCGTAAATAAAATGCGCTTCACGAATTACATCGTCGTGGTTGTATCCGCTCCTTTGACGTCGTAGAGCTTCATCATAGCAACCGCTCCACTTCATTACAACAGGCGTAAACCTCCTCCAACGACCTTTTAAGGAGTCCGACAGGCGTGGGGCTATGTTCTTGTTCGAGCGGGCAGCATGCTCGTACACACGTGCCACTCTACCCCATAAAGCTCCGGCTTTCTGTGAGGTCCCGACAATGGCATCCATACTAACCTGCATGTAAGCCGAGATCAACGCTTCATCCTCCAACGTTGACCACACCTTCACTTTATTTGGTTGCGGTGATTGTGTTGGTTGGGCGGAGGGATGGTCGTCGCTCTGATTCTGATCATTCACATCGGCATCATTCGGATCATGTCCACTAATTAGGTTGGCATACATGTCATAAGGTGGTAATGGGTTGTGATATTGTTGTGGTGGTAATGGGTTGTGATATTGTTGTGGTGGTAATGGATTGTGATATTGTTGTGGTTGAAAAAATTGTGGTGGTGGATTTTGTGGTAAGCTTGGATAGTTGTAAGGGTTGAACTGGTAAGGATTCGGATGCGGAACATGTCCATTACCACGGGGAAATTGTGGTTGGGAAATACCCCGTGCAGGACGTGAGTCACGATTATGGTCAGGAGAAGACATGTTTGTTTAACATGCGATGCTAGCTTTGGATGAGTTGTAGGAAATGAAGTTTGAAGTGTTAGCTTATATAACAATGAAGGGTGAAGATTTGTCCGACAACGCATGACAACCAATAGTGAAGATTCGTCCGACAATGCGTGACAACCAACAGTGGAGATTCGTCGACAATGCATGACAACCAACAGTGAAGATTCGTCCGACAATGCGTGACAACCAACAGTGGAGATTCGTCCAACAACGCATGACAACAAATAGTGAAGACAACGCGTGACAACCAACAGTGGAGATTCGTCGACAACGAGTGACAACAAATAGTGAAGACAACGCGTGACAACTAACAGACAACACATGACAATCAACTTTGAAAGTTCGTTCAACAACGCGTGATGATGAACAGTCGTCCGACAAAACATTATAAATAGGAGGTCATTTGCAAGTCTTCCTCAAACCTCAAGTCTCAACTATGTCGAGTGACAAATCTTCTAACTCTAATTCCTCGTCTTCATCATCTGATGACCTAGATGAGGCCATAGACCAAGCAACTGAAATGGTTGCCGAGTACCTCTCCTCTTACCTCAAAGCACAACGACCACGTAACAGGAGGCGACGAACTTCTAACCCAGATAGAGATCGCACTGTGGGTTATAATCGTCTAATTGCATATTACTTTAATGACAATCCTGTGTATTGTGATCGTGTTTTCAGAAGGAGATTTCGAATGCGGAAGCATGTCTTGCTTCGAATTGTAAACACGCTTGAGGCTACCGATGTGTTCTTCCAGCAACGACCGGACGCTGTGGGTCGACTTGGCATATCAGGTATCCAAAAATGCACAGCAGCGCTCCGGATGTTAGCATATGGTGTAGCGGCAGACGAGGTGGACGAGTACTTACGTCTAAGCGAAGCAACAACAAGACAATCTCTCCAAAATTTCTGTCAAGGTATCATTACCAATTTCGGTGATGAATATCTACGAACCCCTACCGCAGCGGACCTAGCAAGACTGCTCCAAGTTGGTGAGCTACGAGGGTTTCCAGGCATGATGGGGAGCATCGATTGTATGCACTGGGAGTGGAAGAATTGTCCAGCTGCTTGGAAGGGACAATATCAAGGTCGAAGCGGAAAACCGACACTTGTTCTGGAAGCTGTTGCATCTTACGACCTTTGGATTTGGCATTCATTTTTTGGGATCCCAGGATCGTGTAACGATCTCAATGTCCTCCAACGCTCTCCAGTTTTCGATCACATTCTGGAGGGCCGCGCACCACCTGTGAGATACGAAGTGAATGATAACTCGTATGATATGGGTTATTATCTTACAGATGGTATTTATCCAAAATGGGCAGCATTTATGCAATCAATCATCCTTCCTCAAACACCTAAAGATAAATTATTTGCCCAATTTCAAGAGGCAACAAGGAAAGATGTGGAACGTGCATTTGGAGTGCTTCAGGCAAGATTCGCCATCGTGAAAAGACTGTCGTTAGCATGGACTCCAGACATTCTCGGTAAAATTATGACTGCATGCATAATCATGCACAACATGATCGTGGAGGACGAACGCGACTCTTATGAACAGTTGGTGGATATAAACGAATTTATACATGAGCGCCCTCAAGAAATCGGTGAAAGTTCAAACCCGTCGGGTCTCCGGTATTCCACTGAGCGTATCGTGGATATTAACAAATATCTGCGTAACAGAGATCGAGTTCGCAACGCTCAAAAACATATGGCATTGCGAGCCGATTTGATCGAGAATATATGGCGACGTTTTGGACGGAATGAGAATTAATTATGTTTGTAATATGTATTGTAATATTTTATCTTTGAATTATTATAATATGTAATTGTCGAATTTTAATAAAATCTAATTATTATGTGGTGTTCGTAATTATTGTAAGTTAATTAGATTAAGTTATTATAAAAATAATAAATTTAATAGTTTGTGAATTATTTTGTTGATATAGAAAATGAGGTAAAAAGAAATGATGTGGAGGAGAGAGAGTGTTGAAAGTGGGGTTGAGGTTAAGAAGAGAAAAATGGGTTGGGATGGGTTGTAGGTTGCATAGTGTTTTTTGCTGACGTGGCAGAGAGAGAAAGCTGAGGTATAAAGATATTTGGGATTGGGGTTAAAGATGGCCTTAGAGTTGTATGTAACTAATTTTGTAAATTACTGTTGTCTTTTTTTACATGATAACGGTCATATTCCCCATGGTAAAAAATGGTTCACGTAAACACATTCGTTTCGTTAGTTTTGGATAATGATTTATTTATGTCCACATACTCTGTATCCATAAGCAGTTTAATAATTTAATTCGTGTTGGGCTGGGGATAGTTCAAGGAATAAAGAATAACAAATTGGAGAACAATGTATCTCCTTTCTTATAACAGAAACAATTGCATCAACTTTTCTCCTGAGAAATCATAAAAATATTTTTTTAAACTGAAATCCTGATACCGCTCCCGTTGGCTGGTAAATTTTGGATTAGCCGTCGTAAGTCCTAACCATGCAGTTACATATTTGAGATCTAATTATAAAATATGGTGATTTGCTAAAGTGCACCTCGTAGGTCGCCTAATTTGCGAGATACTTCTGGATTTTTGCACATAACATATTTGCACATCTACCGTTAGTGGAGCTTATTCCGTCACCATTTCCGTCCAACATTGTTAGACAATTTGCAAATCATACATTTTAAATTTCAAATATCCTTAATATTAAAAACAAAAACAAATAGTAAAAAAATAAAAACACCAAAAATAACACTTTTCTTCTTTTTCCCTCTTCTCTCTCTTCCTCTTCCTCTTCCTCTTCCTCCCCTCACCCACTCCCGACCTCCACCTCCACCTCAACCCTCCCCACCCCACCCACACTAAAATTGTGTGTCATCCATTCCACAACCAACCACCCTCCACCAATCTATGACCAATCCCAACTCGACCTTCACAACCGCAACTACTTTCCACCCATCTAAACCTCAACGACCTCATCAACGTTCTAAAGGACTCAATCCTTCAATTTCGTAGGAGGAATATGCTGGAGAATAGGACGAAGCTTTCTGCTACGCCAATTTTGCCTCATCTTCGTAGAGAGCTAGTTTTGACCAATTCTAGACCGACGACTATTTTCCAATCAATGCATTAAGGTGTCTTCGGCTTCAATTTTTCAACTTCAAACACTCAGTAGGGTTCAAGGACGCTTCCGGTTGCTCCAATTGTTCCAATTTGCAAAGAAGGTAGACGTCGACGAAAAGGGGGCAAAACTATTGATTGTTACCTCATTGAAATTCTGGGGGGTTATATCTCAATTCTTCCTTTCTACACCCTCAGTGGTGTTTGATGAAGCTTTTTATCTCTCCGATTTTGCTTCTGAGGTCTGGAAAATTTCTTGAGGGGGACGGAGTGTCCTGCTACATCTTAGGTTTCAAAGAGGTCTCAGGGGAGGTTCTATGTAATGCCTATAATCCTCAATCAGGACACAACAATCAATCACAACTATAACAAGCGAAAAAAGGACAATAAATGACAATAATCAAGTCAAGGCCTCAACTAAAAACAAATCATGACATCAAGATCAGAGTACAATGCGGAAGGAAAATACAAAAACTCTGAAATTCGTACTACATGACTACTAAGAGGAGTAGGAAAATACATGACAACTAAGATCACAGATCCAGTCCATGCGTCCTAATCCCAAGTCTCCTTCAGCCACCTATCGCGTCTTACCTGCACACACACAAATCATGCATGAGTCTTAAATCAAGACCTTGTACGCCATCCCAACCCGACACTGAACAAGGTCTAGACGTCCCTAACGGCTCAAAGCTAGGCAACAACGTCCACACGACTCACAAAACTAGGTCACACCTCCACACAGCTCACACTGGTCTCGTCTCCTAAGGTTACCACCCGTCCTAGGGAAGTCGAGCATGCACCACGACCTCACCGCGCATCTGATTAACCCGCTCTCGTGGAAAAACTGTCACATGTCCCAATGTTACCACGTGCCCAGCCAGGCTGAGCGTGCACCATCAACAAGACCGCGCGTCAGGCCCACAAGGCAATGACCTACTCCAACCACGTGCCCAAGCCCGTGAGCAACGCTCCCAAATGGTCACTTGATTGATCGTTTTACATTAACCGCAAGTGCACGACTGCGTTGAAGCGGTGGCAAATACGGGTCGTCCACTGGGAGGTGTGTCGACACTTGGTTTGTGCGAAGGCGAGAGGTAAAGAAAAGAGAAAGAGGTTGATTACACTACACTACACTAATCTAAACTAGGAAACAAGCAAGCTGAAATGAAACAACTAAACAAATAAGCTAATCAACTAATGAAGGAGATAAAATGACAGGAATGGAAACCCTTAAGGGGTGGAGTGTGTGTGTGTGCACATGAAATAAGTGTGGTGTTGAATGCAAACCATAAGCTCAAGTTAGTTAGTGTTTGTTAATGCATAAGAGGTACCTAATGGCAAAACCTATCATTTACAACACTAAACTAATGTGATTAATATGAGCAATGCAAGGTTGTTATTAAGACACTTAGACAAGCATGGAATGTACCTAAGCTATGGCAGAAACCATCAAGTAAGGTTCTTAATAATTCAAGCAAGCATACTAATATTTTTCACAAACATTCATATTAAGCATTAAAACCATCTACATAACATGTACACACATCTACTCCACCCCCAAAGGGGATGGAACTACTCACACATATTTAAACTATCTACTCTAATAAAATGAAGCATTATACTGAAATGAAATTTATACTAATCAAGCAAGAAATATTAAAGAAGCATAAAACAAAACAAACAAACAAACAAACAAACATGCATATGGAAGGAAATTAAACTAAGAGAGAAACAACACAATTAAAGGAAAACTTCTATTATTAACTCACTCAAATTACAAGTAGCACTTCCTCCACCAGAGTTTTGCTTCAAGGCTTCACTCTTAGTAGGGAAGATGACACCAAAGAGAGAGATAGATACAATGGGAGGTGAAGAGTTCTATTTATAAGCATGGAAAAAGCTAATCCGGGACAATCCCCCAATGTGGGACTAAACTAATACCAAAAATAGCCTAAACACACATTAATACAAGTCCAGGAGAAAACTTAGTGGATCTGGGCTTAACCAGACCGCCAATTAGCGGTTCCAGACCGCCAATTGGCAGCCTATAAGCTTCAGATCCCATTGGATCTTCTGGTGGGCTTTCCTTGGCGTGTTTCTTGGTCTTGGATGCATCTAACTTGTTTAGTGGAGCTCCGACCCGAATCGAATTGACAAAATACTCCCCATGATGGTGTGGAGTTTCCTGTTTTGCTCTTAGGCCTTCTGTCTTACATTCAGGTCCTTCTCCCTTGCATCTTGGTCCCCAGGTCTCACAATTAAGTCTTTTTTCCTGCTTTTGGGTCCTTTCATGGCTCTTCTCTTCAAACCTCTTTATTTCTGAAAACTAAACATAAAACTCGTCACGTAGCATTGCTTAGGTGTAAGATAATGGATATAAGATACAAATATAAGCATGAAATGATGTCAATCAAATACCCCCACGCCTAAGTTTTTGCTAGTCCCGAGCAAAACAAAGAAAGAGAAAAGCAAACGAAAAATAAGAAATCCTAACTCACTTTCGTAGGAATCACGGTTGCACTTAGCACGTGCAACAAGACGTTAAACCTCTTTGTTGCCAAGGAGGAGTGTTGTCTCCTGAGGGTTTTCAGCGGATATACCCACAAAATCCGAACAAGATGCATTATTCAATCTAGACCTCGGCCCGTTGGACATATTTTGTCGATCAATGGACGCGGTAATCCTACGGGCCGACTCTATATAGGTAATCAGTCCACACTTAGCCTAATAAACCATTCATGCAAGTTAAATAAGGAATTAAGTGAAAGACATGGACAACCTCAAGATCCTCAAGTGATACAAAGTGTAAGGTCCATTAAGGTTCTTATTTGCATTTTTTTTCTTTTTGTTTCTTTTCACATTTTTTTCTTTTTTTTCTTTTTATTAGTTGGAGCTTCATTCTCCCAGGGTTAGGTTTCGTGCATCATTGCCTATGAGGACTTACACTATCACGTACACCTTTCCCCAAATATCCACATAGGGCAATCCTTACCACCAGTGTAACAGGAGTTCGGTCGGCGCATCCCAAGTCAGATGACTCGAAAGCACCAGGCACAAAGTCTCCTCATACCTACTTTCCCGAGTGATAGGAGCCGTGCGAGAAGAGAGAACACCTACTCACTTTTTTTCTACACATGAACCAAAACCCCTACACTTAATATCTCACAACAGAATTTAAAGGGTCCTTGACTACAACAAACTTCCTACATTAACAAACACGAATTATTGACTCACTAGGTTCAGGGTGGACTTCTTTGAATGTTTGAGCACTGAAACCCTAAGAATTACTCACCCCCAAGGGAAAACTGGGGTGCATCCTAACGACTCGATAAATCCTAAAGCCACAGTACTAGATATCCTAGTGCATCAAGTTCAAGACAATTTTGGGAGCTTTCTTTTTACTTTGCCTCTCAACGGTTTGCACATGCTAAACACACGCAAAACCCACAAAACATTTTCTTTCGCAAACACATGAAGATTTTGAAAGAAATGTGAAAAATTTGAAGCACTAGGCAAGCAAAAGAAGACAAGTCACCCAAGGATCATGGCAAGCAGATATATCGATATTAAATGCAGCACACTAACATGACCCTAACAATGCAAACAAAAGAAAGCAAAATCAAAAGAAAAGACTCGACTATGTACACACGTAAAACACCCCCCACACCTACTTCATGCATTGTCCTCAATGAATGCGAGCAAGATACTACATGGATTTATGCATGAAAAAGGAGAGATCTCACCAACATGAAGTACAAATGGAAGTTCAAGGCTATGTTGATGGACACAACCCAAATTCCCTCAAAACCTGTGAGATGCTAAGGAATGGATACAAATACGTCAAAGAATTGGGGCCCAAATACTCAAGGGTTGGGGCCCACTACAATCGATGCTCACTGAAGGAGTCTTTTTTTTAACATATATACACATGAACGCTCAACCGCTCATGTAGGAGCATGAATGGTTGAGTGCGAGGGAGGTTCATGAAGGAACATGACCTCCTCGACTTCGGCTGGTGCCCCCTCCAAGTAGGGTTTGAGGCGTTGTCCATTAACTTTGAACACGTCCCCATTCCCTGGGTTCAAGATCTCAACCGCTCCATGAGGATAGACGGTTTGGACAATAAACGGACAAGACCAGCGACTGCAGAGCTTACCCGCAAACAGATGAAGCCGGGAATTGTAGAGCAACACCTTCTGCCCGGCCGTAAACACCTTTTTCATAATCATGCGATCATGAAACATCTTGGCTCGGGACTTTTGAATTTTGGCATTCTCGTACGCATCATTGCGTAGCTCTTCCAATTCCACAATGTCGAGCTTACGTTGTACTCCCGCTTGATCAAGATCCATATTCAGGTTCTTGATGGCCCAGAAAGCACGATGCTCAAGCTCGACGGGTAGGTGGCAAGCCTTGCCGTACACTACCCGATATGGGGACATAGCCAAATTACTCTTGTACGTGGTGCGGAAAGCCCACAACGCGTCATTCAACTTGGTAGACCAATCGTTCCTCGAGGAACTAACCGTCTTCTCAAGAATTTGCTTTGATTGACGGTTAGAGATTTCGACCTGCCCACTAGTTTGCGGATGGTATGGGGTCACAAGCTTGTGGGTGATCCTAATATTTCCTCATAAGCGCTTCAAAGGAGCGATTACAGAAGTGGGTACCCCTATCGCTGATTATGGTACGAGGAGTACCAAATCGCGCAAAAAATGTCCTACAAAAATTTGGGGACCACATTGTTGTCATTGGGCTTTGTGCGGATAACCTCTACCCACTTAGACACATAGTCAACAACCACCAAATGTAAACATTCCTGAACGAATTCGGGAAAGGACCCATTAAGTTGATGCCCCACACATCGAAGATGTCGACAACAAGGATATTTTGCAAAGGCATCATGTCACGTCGACCAATCCTGCCAAGGCGCTGACACCTATCACATTGCTTACAAAAGTCGTAAGCATCCTTGAAAAGAGAGGGTTAGTAGAATCCAGATTGGAGCACCTTGGCAGCAGTTTTCTTTGCTCCAAAGTGTCCTCCACATGCCTTGGAATGGCAGAAGTGGAGTACACTTTGGAACTCGGTATCTGGGACGCACCGCCTGAAAATTTGGTCAGAGCATTATTTGAATAGGTAGGGGTCGTCCCAGTGGAAGAATCTGACATCAGATTTTGACCAACCCACAGGAAGTTGCTCAGTCACGAGATAGTTCACGATGTCGACAAACCAAGGGTTATCTTCGATCGTGAACAACTGCTCGTTGATGTGAATTTTAATTTATACCGCAAGTGCACGGCGTCAATGAAGACGTGGCAAGTACGGGTCGAACACAAGGAGGGAGAGATTTCGTTGTTAGTGTGATTTCGATTGAGGGGAAGAAGGGAGAAGAAATAAGTTGGGTTTTTGGTATTTTTGATTTAATTATCTAAAGTACGAAACAAAAGCAATTAGAACTAAAACAAGAAATAAGAAGAGAAATCCGTTGGGTGGAGGTTTAGATTTAGGTTTAGATCAGAGACTTACTGAAACTTATTGTAAATCATGTTAGTTATGAAGCATTACAAGATAAATGACTTAACATAAACTCAAGTAATCAAAATATACTAATCATGAACTTAAAATAATAACATGCAATTCATCTTCTCTAACCCTCATTCCATCACCTCCACCCTTTGGAAAGAGTTAGAAACTCATGGAGGGAGGAAGAAGAAGGGATCCTAGAGACATTAAAAGAAAACTAAGACAAGAATTAAAAGAACAGAATTTTATTAATAAAACTAAGGTACACAAGTAAGAACAACAACCAAGGACCCTATTTACATCGTTCTCGGGTCTATTTATAGTTGCTACAAGGGACTTAGGTATAGAATTGGATAGTACACGTGTCCATACACGACTGGACGAAATTGGGACACACAGATCGACCAATGGGCGGCGGAATCGCCGCACATCATGTGTATTGTGCGGCGGATTCGCCTCACACGTTGGTCGGATTTAATCAGGATTTTTGTCACGCGTTTATGGTATGATTTGATCCTCCTTAGCGCGTCTGGATTGATTCTTTCCATTGTCTTGAGCTCCGGATTAATTCCTTCCATTGTTGGAGATTTATATTTGATTTTTCTTTTGACTTTCTCCACACAAAATAACTTGATCCTTTTCTTTTGCAATCAGGTCCTTGGCATTTTGCAATTAAGCCCTTGACCTTTTATGCTTGGATGCATTTCCAATTGAAACCCGATAAACTTGAATTTGGTCTTTATGATAGAAATGAATCTTTTGCACACGTTTATGCTCGGAATGTGGGTAATTTGCATTCAGGTCCCTGTATTCTGTAAATACGACTAAACACATACCTTAGTAGCATTTATTGATATAAAAGTAATCTAAATGAAAGACATATGATGCAATGTATGCAATGCATCAAATACCCCCACACCTAGATTTTGCTTGTCCCTAGCAAAGCAAAATATAAGAAAATGAAAGCAGGGAAATCCTAACTCACTTTCGTAGGAATCACGGTTGCACTTAGCATGTGCAACAAGCCTTTAAACCTCCAGGTTGCCTTAGAGGACGAGTTTTGTGTCGTGAGGGTTTTCAGTTGACACACCCACAAAGTCTTAATTCAACATTCCATTAATAACTCTTAATATTTCTGCCTTAACCTTATACATCTCACTTAAAGTTCTCGCATGCTCATTATATAGTTCTAACTTATAAAAAGTTTGACTTGGTCTTTATTCCTCCAACATTCACACCACTAACCCCTCTACACATGTTATCACATAAATTATTTTGCACGCCTCCTCTGGTGGTGAAGTATCATTTGGATCAACCATGGCATGGATCATTCCTTTAGCTTTGGGCCTTGAGTATCTTAAAGTATTTATTTATTTATATCCTTTTTCCGTGATTCAACACATTTGCTTTTCTTTTTGACACTTATACCCTTTTTGCATTCGTGTAGCGAGTTTGGTCGATAATCCCGAGCTGGCAGACTCAAGTTACCGGGTTTCAAGATACCCCTACGGACCAGTGACTCGAAGGCTTGGGCTTTTGTAATCATTTTGCAAAATGTGTTTTCCTCACTTTATTTTTATTTTATTTTACTTTTATTTTCCTCAAGGCTTAATTGCTATTAGAAGTCCACACTTCCCGGTATATTTTCCTCAACCTCTGCTTTTTATCAACCACTTCAAAGATTTGATTCATCCAATTTAAGTGCATACATGTCTTACAAGGGTCATGGGTTATTTCTTTGGAACTTAGATTTATGTCATAATTTCTACAAGCAGAACTATATAATAAGGAACAAAAACTTAATGCAATTTGTACACGGGTTTTGGCAGTTCAATCTTAAGCTATGTCATAGAATATTGATTTTTTTTTTAAATAAAGCAGAACAGAAAATCAAATAGATAGATATGTACATATATAAACACCCCCCCACACCTAAATCATGCATTGTCCTCAATGTATGCACAGATACAATAAATGCACTTATTACCTGCGTCGGCATGTGGTAGAGGGGTTGAGTTTGCTCAAAGTCAACCATAATCAGAACTGGATTGAATGTCACCATGTTGGTGCATGTATCCAGTTGAATTGTTCCCCATGTTGACTTGAGGAAAAGATTCCACTCTTCTCACTTGAATTGGTTCGCTTGTTTGCTCGAGTGATGGTGGTTGGGTAAATGAATTACTCCCTTTTTTCTTACATCCTTTTTGCTTATGTGATGATTTATTTGATTCAGAAATCTGATAAATACGTGCTCTCATCACAACATCACTTGGGTTGCATATTATTTCTGGCTCATTATCAATATGGAAGATATTAAATTCTGCTTTTAAGTTCCCGAAAGATAATTGCATGAGCCCATTTCGACAGTTTATTAATGCTTCCGAAGTGGCTAAAAAGGGTCTTCCTAAAATTACAGGGATTTGTCGATTAGGATTTACAACAGGTTCAGTATCAAGTACGACAAAATCCACTGGATAAATGAAGTCACCAACCTTAATCAAAACGTCCTCTACTATACCTCTCGGTTTCTTAACAGAACAATCAGCGAATTGGAGGGTTGTCCTAGAGGGTTTCAGTGGACCAAGGTTGAGTTGCTCGTAGACAGAAAATGGGAGCAAGTTAACGCTTGCACCAAGGTCTAGAAGGGCTTTATTGATAAACGTATCTCCTATTGAACATGAAATTGTGGGACACCCCGGGTCCTTATATTTTATAGGAGATGTGTTGGAAAGAATTGAGCATATGTTTGCAGTTAAGAATGCCTTCTTTGGTACATTCGTTTTTCTCTTCTTAGTGCACAAATCTTTTAAGAATTTAGCATAAGCAGGTATTTGTTGAATCATGTCTAAGAGTGGAATGTTTACCTTAACTTGCTTAAATACTTCCAAGATTTTCTCTATTTGTGCACTAGAGTTCTTTTTGAGTCTATTGGGAAATGGGGCTTTAGGCACATAGACTCGCTCAGGTTCAGGTTGAGCTACAGGTTCAGGTTGGGTAGGTGGATTGGGCTTTTCAATTTGGACGTCGGGTTCAATGGTCAAGTCATATGTGGGTGCTTGATGGCTAGATTGATTAGTCATTCTAGGGTTTACCACATTATTGTCAATTTGTCTTCCGGACCGTAATGATACTACAACATTGATTTGTTGGAACGGTCCTTCCTCATTAACCATTTGAACCGGTCTAGGGTTGTTATTTCCTGAAGGTGGTTGATAAGATTGATATTGATTATTAGTTCTGGGGTTTACCTCAGGTTGACTTGGAAATTGGCCCTTTTCTCTTTCACCTATTATCTGTGCTAATTGGCTGACCTGTGTCTCTATCCTTTGGAATGATTGGTTGGTTGTTTGTATAAAAGTTGTCATTAAATTTTCTAATTTTGTCAACCTAACCTCATGATTTCCATTATTACCCCCAGATGATGTATTATTTTGGTTATATGGGGTTGGTTGTTGTCTAGGAGGTTGTCCTTGTTGGGTCCACGAAAAATTGGGATGATTACGCCAACTTGGGTTATAGGTTGATGCGTAAGGATCATTTCTAGAATTGTTAAATGTGGCATTAACATGTTCCAGGTTCACACAGTCCTCCATTAAATGACCAGTCTGACCACATCTAGAGCAAGGGGTAGGGGATGCTTGTCGGGTTTCGTTTTGCAGCTCTAAACTTTCCATTCTACGCATAAGGGTGGCTAGTTTTGCCTCAGCCGCTATGTTGGCATCTATAGCTAAGACACCTGGTCGGGGTTGACTTGCTATTCTAGATCCAATACTCGGGTTGATGGGTGTTCTAGCATTGTCCCATTGCATACTGTTTTCAGCTAAATCCTCAAGAAAAGTCCAGGCATCATTTTCGTTTTTCGACTTGAAATTCCCTTGGCTCACAGATTCTAGCATAACTCTAGATGTGGGTGTCAGTCCCTCATAAATAATTTGGCATAATTGCCATTTTGGAATTCCGTGATGAGGGCATTGGGTCAGGACACTTTTAAATCTTTCAAGATAGGAATAGAACGGCTCGCTCTCAGACTGAACGAATGCAACAATTTCATTCCTAATCTTCATAGTCTTATGGTTGGGGAAATATTTTTTTAGAAACACTTGAACAAACTCAGCCCAACTCCTAATAGATCTTTCGGCTAGACTATATAGCCATTTCTTAGCGTCGTCCTTCAGTGCTAGAGGCACGAATTTCAGACGCACTGCCTCCTCAGGGATATGCTGGTATTGCATAAGAGAGCAGATTTCCTCAAATTCTCTAAGGAAGAGGTATGGATCTTCCCTAGAGGTGAACTTAGGCAGCATACTCATGTATTGTGCCTTAAGTTCGAAGTCGCGACCCGGTATGGTGGGCATGACAATGCACGATGGCTGAGCAGCCATCGTTGGGTAGCACCGATCCCTCAGAGTCATAGGTTGCGCAACAGGCGGGTCCACTACGTTCTCACCCATTAGATCCGGGTGAGGTGGTGCAACAGGTGGAATGGGGTTAGGTTCCAGACTGGAATCTAGATTAACTCGTGAGAGTCGATTACTCAAGTCCCGAATCCAAATCTGAGTGCACCGGGTTGAATCAATTTTTGAATTCAAATTCGAATTTTAAACTCCAAATTTAATTTCAAGAATTAATTACAATTTTGTTTTTCTTTTCGTTTTTTTTTAATTTATGAAAATGGAAACAAACAATAGAAAGGTAAAGATGAGAAGGGAAAGAAGACTCAGACGAGAAGGGAAACTTAACTCTAAAGGTAAATTCAAGGGTTGGTCAGAAATTTCCTGAACAAGCACGGTCAAAACAATCCTAGACCTAGTGTCACTTAGATCTAGACGACTCCTAACTGGTTGAGTCGAATTGATTTGCTTGATTCACCTCCCTCACCAATCAAACCAAGTTGGCCAGTTAGTGTATAGCTAGTGGGGGCGCTTCCGACAGAGTCGGTGCCAATTAGACAACCACGTCGCTTGGAAGACTTTCGTCGACACAAAAACACTTTCTAGACACCAAATTGAATTCAATTAGCTTCAGGTCATAGCAAGTCAAACCAATCTCCTCCTTAATTGAGTCCGAGTCCTTAGGGGCCAATGTCTAATTGATTTTAAATTTTAGGCTTAGGCGACACTTCATGATTGTGGTTTGTGGGCTACGGGAGGGTGATGAAATCCCCACCGTATCTTTTCCTACGGAGTTGCCCTTAAGATAGTTTAACTTAAATCTAGCAAAGATAGTCAAACAATGGTCCTTTTAATGGGGGCAATTGCAAGGTTGTATGCAACTAAATTATATGCTCTAATGCAATCGATAAAAACCTCGATACGTACCTTGCCTCCAGCAATCTTCAACAAGTATTAATTTGCAAGAATTTAGCAAGAATAATGCAAGCAAAACAATATATGATGCATGCACTAAGGTCTTTCTAATTTTGCCAATTTTAGGTCAGAGTTGAATTATTGCCAATTATGGAATTGTAACCCTAACACGTGCAATTTTACGAAAGGAAACTTTTCAACTATTCAGATTTTACGAGAACGGCAAGAAAAGTTACCTCCGCAATGCTCAGTCGGGTTCGCCGCCCGCTCTCGGAGATTCCAGTAGCTCAATGCGACCACCCAGAGATGCCGACGACGCCCTCAAAATTTGAAGACCGGAAGACCAACCTGTGCGGCGATTTCGCCGCAAATGCTTCTTATGGGGCGGCGGATTCGCCGCTCTTTAAGCTCAGAATGCGCTCGTATTTCGCCGCGCGCTCTGTTGTCTCCTGAAACACAAATCCAAATACTTAGATCGCGCACAAGATAAACAGGAAAAATCGAAAACACAAAAACAACAAAAATCTGCGTCGCCTCCCCGGCAACGGCGCCAAAAACTTGATGTGAATTTTAATTTATACCGCAAGTGCACGGCGTCAATGAAGACGTGGCAAGTACGGGTCGAACACAAGGAGGGAGAGATTTCGTTGTTAGTGTGATTTCGATTGAGGGGAAGAAGGGAGAAGAAATAAGTTGGGTTTTTGATATTTTTGATTTAATTATCTAAAGTACGAAACAAAAGCAATTAGAACTAAAACAAGAAATAAGAAGAGAAATCTGTTGGGTGGAGGTTTAGATTTAGGTTTAGATCAGAGACTTACTGAAACTTATTGTAAATCATGTTAGTTATGAAGCATTACAAGATAAATGACTTAACATAAACTCAAGTAATCAAAATATACTAATCATGAACTTAAAATAATAACATGCAATTCATCTTCTCTAACCCTCATTCCATCACCTCCACCCTTTGGAAAGAGTTAGAAACTCATGGAGGGAGGAAGAAGAAGGGATCCTAGAGACATTAAAAGAAAACTAAGACAAGAATTAAAAGAACAGAATTTTATTAATAAAACTAAGGTACACAAGTAAGAACAACAACCAAGGACCCTATTTACATCGTTCTCGGGTCTATTTATAGTTGCTACAAGGGACTTAGGTATAGAATTGGATAGTACACGTGTCCATACACGACTGGACGAAATTGGGACACACAGATCGACCAATGGGCGGCGGAATCGCCGCACATCATGTGTATTGTGCGGCGGATTCGCCTCACACGTTGGTCGGATTTAATCAGGATTTTTGTCACGCGTTTATGGTATGATTTGATCCTCCTTTGCGCGTCTGGATTGATTCTTTCCATTGTCTTGAGCTCCGGATTAATTCCTTCCATTGTTGGAGATTTATATTTGATTTTTCTTTTGACTTTCTCCACACAAAATAACTTGATCCTTTTCTTTTGCAATCAGGTCCTTGGCATTTTGCAATTAAGCCCTTGACCTTTTATGCTTGGATGCATTTCCAATTGAAACCCGATAAACTTGAATTCGGTCTTTATGATAGAAATGAATCTTTTGCACACGTTTATGCTCGGAATGTGGGTAATTTGCATTCAGGTCCCTGTATTCTATAAATACGACTAAAGACATACCTTAGTAGCATTTATTGATATAAAAGTAATCTAAATGAAAGACATATGATGCAATGTATGCAATGCATCACTCGTCAGGAAATTTGTCATCAATGATTTGGTCCTGTGGGTTGGTCGTCTCTAGACGAGACAAGTGGTCAGCTACAACATTTTCACACCCTTTTTTGTCCCGAATCTCGAGATCGAATTCTTGTAACAACAAGATCCATCTCAAGAGTCGGGATTTTGCATCTTTCTTCGCCATGAGGTGCTTGATGGTTGTGTGGTCAGAATAGATAATCACGTGGGAGCCAATCAAGTACGACCGGAATTTCTCCAAAGCAAATATGATTGCTAAGAATTCCTTCTCGGTCACAGTGTAGTTCAATTGGGCATCATTGAGTGTTCTACTGGCATAGTAGATCACATGAGGCAATTTGTCCAATCGTTGCCCAAACACTGCTCCCACAGCGAAGTCAGATGCATCACACATTAACTCAAAGGGTTCAGTCCACACCGGTGCCTTAATAATGGGAGCTGAAGTCAACTCTTTTTTCAAGGTCAAAAAGGCATGGTGGCAATCCGGTGTGAACTCCAAAATGGCATCCTTAGCCAACAAGGCGGTGAGAGGTCGAGCAATTTTGCTAAAATCCCGAATGAACCGCCGATAGAATCCAGAATGCCCCAAAAAGGCGCGGATATCCTTCACATTACGTGGCGGTGGGAGATTAGCAATGATACCCACTTTGGCGGGATCGACCTCAATTCCCCTACTTGGACCACATGTCCAAGTACAATCCCTCGCTTCACCATGAAGTGACATTTCTCCCAATTGAAAACGAGGTTCTTCTCACGGCATCGCTTGAGGACAAGGCTCAAGTGATGAAGGCACTCATCAAAGGAAGCGCCAAATATGGAAAAGTCATCCATGAAGATCTCAAGGAATGGCAACGTTGCCGGCGCATTGCATAACCCAAAGGGCATGCGACGGTAGGCAAACGTGCCAAAGGGACAAGTGAATGTGGTTTTCTCTTGATCCTCGGGGGCGATGGGAATTTGGTTGTAACCGGAGTATCCATCAAGAAAACAATAATACTCATGTCCGGCCAACCTCTCCAACACCTGATCAATGAATGGCAACGGGAAATGATCTTTCCGCGTTGCCGCATTGAGCTTGCGATAATCAACGCAAACTCGCCAGCCAGTTTGCAGGCGTGTCGGGATAAGCTCATTATGCTCATTCTCCACAACCGTCACGCCTGACTTCTTGGAAACCACATGGACAAGACTCACCCACGAACTATCAGAGATAGGATAGATTATGCCACGATCCAAGCACTTAAGAACCTCCTTTCGGACGGCTTCTTTCAGTACAGGATTCAATCTCCGTTGTGGGTCCCTGCGGGGCCTAGAATCCTCTTCCATGTGGATCCGATGCTGAACAATACCAGGGCTAATTCCCTTGATATCCTTCAAGGACCACCTGATCGCCTCTTTGTTTTCAAAGAGTACTCTTTTGAGGGCAACCTCTTGATCTTGTGCAAGATCAGAAGCAATAATGAGTGGCAAGGTCTCATTATCCCCTAAAAAGATGTACTTTAGGTTATCGGGGAGTGGTTTAAGCTCGACCAGAGGTGGGTCCTTGTCGGATTCAGAGTTACTTTCAAGTGGCTCAAGGGCCACGCGGTAAGAGGAGCAAGCACCCAGATGTGCCTCCTCATCCAGAGATACGCTGGCGGATTCCTCAAGATCATCTTCACTCGCAACCTGGTCATTAGGCACCTCAATAATATGTCAATGTGAGTCGAACATGCCTAATGATTCGGGCTCATCCGTGTCCTGGATGAAATTGGCTCCGACAGTGTCGTCGAAGAGCCCGGGTTGCTTACCAAGAGTGAAGATGTGGAAATCCGCCGTGAGGTTTCCAAAAGACAACCTCATCAAGTCATTACGACAATTGATCAAAGCATTAGATGTCGCAAGAAATGGCCTCCCAAGGATCACAGGAATCTGTCCTTGTGGGTTGGACACGGGTTCGGTATCCAAGATGATGAAATCAACTGGAAATACGAACTCACCCACTTTGATAAGGACATCCTCCACACTCCCTCGTGGAATTTTGACGGATCTATCAGCCAACTGGAGGGTTGTCCTCGTTGGTTTAAGATCGTCTATCCCAAGGTTGACATAGACTGAGTAAGATAGGAGATTCACAGATGCCCCCAAATCCAATAGAGCTTGAGAGATGGTCACATTCCCAATCATGCAAGAGACAGTTGGACAACCTGGGTCCTTGTACTTGACATTCATGGGTTGTGTCAATATGGAGCTCACATTGGCGGCCAAAAAGGCCTTTTTGGGCACATTTGTTTTTCTCTTGGTGGTGCAAAGGTCCTTGAGGAACTTGGCATACAGTGGCATTTGTTGAACAACGTCCAACAACGGGATGTTCACCTTTACTTGCCTAAGTACCTCAACGATCTTATCCCAATGCTCGTCACGTTTTTTAGTCAACCGATGAGGGAATGGTGCCTTGGGGACATAAGAATCACGAGGAGGGGTCTCAGAATTAGGTTCCTTAATAGGCTCGAGACTCTCCTCGGAAGACTCGCCAACAGGGTTGGCTTCAGGCATTTCCACATTGTTGTCAACGACCCTTCCCGATCTCAAGGTATGGACAACATTTGCATGTTGGGAAGAGTCACTTTCAACATTGTGTACATTCTGCCTATCATGGGCAGGCTGACCCCTGGGATTAACCACAGGTTGACTCGAGAACTGACCCTTCTCGCGTTCATTGAAATAATGAGCCAATTGGTTAACTTGCATTTCCAAAGCCTTGACTGTACTTTGCATGCTCTGCATGAACGCTTGAAGGGTCGGATCACTAGAAGGGTCTTTGGGGTCAACCCGCTGAGGTGGTGGAGTCTGGTTGGAATAACCCGACCATGAGGCATGAGCAGGTTGGTAATTTTGGTGCTGAGACCTTTGATGTGGGGGTTGGTAGGTCGCCGATGGGCGTGGAGGTTGATAGGGTGGAGGTTGAGGTTGAGCGTGCGAGCTTTGACCATGACCCCCACTAGGCCCCCAAGAGCAGTTAGGATGGTTACGCCATCCGGGATTGTAGGAGTAACTGTACGGGTCGTTACGTGGCCGCTGTTGATACATCGCATTTGCATGCTCAGTATCCCTTGGAGCGTAAGCGCATTCCAAGTCATCATGGCCCGTAAGTCCACACCTACCACACCCGGGAGTAGCGACCTGAGCTACAGGAGCTCGGTCCATCTCCAAACTCTCAATCCTACACATGAGAGCAGCCATTTTCGCCTCAGACGCGATAGTTGACTCAACATGATATGATCCAGCTCGACCAGAAGACCTGGCGGCTGGTGGCTCTCTCATGGTGTCCCACTCGAAGGTACGCTCAGCCATAGCCTCAAAAGTGTCCCATGCCTCCTCGATGGGTTTCATTTGGAAGTCACCCTGACACATCGACTCCAACAATGTGCGGGTGTTGTAGTTGATGCCCTCATAAACAATTTGGCACAGCTGCCATAACTCAAATCCATGATGAGGGCACTGCTGGAGAAGGTCCTTGAACCTCTCAAAGAAAACATGAAACGATTTGGTCTCGGTCTGATACATTTGATGTATCTGGTGCCGTATCTGTTGATTTTTCCTTTGAGGGAAAAATCTCTTCAGAAAGATGGTCACAAAGTCATCCCATGACCGAATCGAGCTTGCCGGGAGGCTATACATCCATTTCTTTGCATTATCCTTCAATGCGAAAGAAATCATACTCAACCGGACTGAATCCTCGTCAAGCTATTGAAGCTTGAACATGGAGCATACTTCCTCGAATTCGCGTATAATGATATACGGATCCTCCTTATTGGCAGTAAAGGTTGGAAGCATGCTCACATATTGAGGTTTCAGTTCATAGTTGTTCCCGCGAGCATTGGGAAAAAATATGCAAGAAGGTTGTGCGGCCCGAACAAGATGGGTCCGCTCCCACAGAGTCATCGGTCTATCATGTCGAGCTAAAGGTGGTGGTGCACCAAGAACTCCATCCTGACCGAATCTCCCTTCCTCTCGAGTCAGAGGAGGAGGAGAAGGAGGTCTACGTGGTGGCGGAAGTGGACCAAGGTATTCCATGTATGGAACTCGGTCTCCTTCGCCACCGCGAGACGACTCGGCCTCTTGCTCCAAAGGAGCACGAGGCGGAGATGGTCGATCACCAAGACCGTCCATCTCAGCAGAATGCACTCTCTCGAGTCGAGCGCTCTCACCAGAACGAGCCCAACCTCGCATAAAATGCTCGACTCGACTCTAAACTAACACACAACAGAGGGTGTACTAGAGGAGGAGACTAAACGTAGAGAATAGATGAGGAGAGGACTCAGGTGAGGAGGGAAGAATCCCTAGAGCTAGCGTGGGTAGTGGGATCAGGAAGAAGCCTAACTAGCAAGCACGGCTCAAACAATGTAAGGCAATGGGTCCTGAAGCTAGACGACGCCTAACTTCGAGGTCACTAGCCTTGACACGCCTCACCTCCCTACAACGAGGACCACAATGCCCAGCAAGTGATACCAGATCCGGAGATCCAGTACCTCCTACTATCGACAAGGTAGGCAACGCCGATCAGGTCATGACGGTCTCGACTAGATTACTCTCCTAGTGCGTCCGAATTCCTTAGGGTCAATGTCTACTTGCTTTTAGTTAACGCTTTATTAAGAGTGGTTTTTGGGGCCAAGGAAAGGGTGATGAAATCCCCCACCTTATCTTTTATGGGACAGCCCCTCCTTAGTAGCGTTTTGATCCTAAATCTAGCAATCAATCGCTCCAATCAAACGCTCACTCACTCTTGTCCTGATGCAATTCCTACTAATTAATGCATGGGCATACGAGATGCATGAATGAGTGTAGGAAATGCGTACCTCACACCATCACTCAACAACTGAAAATAATGCTAAAAGAAAAGACAACTATATGCCTAAGTCAATACATGATGCGTGACCTAAACAAGTAAGAACGTCTAGTCTTTTGCTTTGGATTTTAGGGCCAAGTTGATTTATGGGGGAGTGATTAATGATCTGGGAGCAAACCAGAAGTCACAGCATGCAAAATAGGGCTCCCAGATAACAAAAATTTCAAGACTAACTACCAGAAAAAATTTCAAGGAAAGAAACTCTCACCAGGCCGACAATTGGTGGTCTTCAACCGCTGATTGGCGGTCTCTGTAGGTCTTCTCTTCCTCAAACTTCTCCAGTAGCCTCCCCTGGATCTTGTGGTTCCCTGAAACTAAGAAAAACTGAAAACAAAAAATTAAAAAACCCTCGAATCGCCCAAACCAACGTCTGGACAGAGCACCTCCCCGGAGACAGCGCCAAAAACTTGATTGGTCGTTTTATATTAACCGCAAGTGCACGGCTGCGTTGAAGCGGTGGCAAATACGGGTCGTCCACTGGGAGGTGTGTCGACACTTGGTTTGTGCGAAGGCGAGAGGTAAAGAAAAGAGAAAGAGGTTGATTACACTACACTACACTAATCTAAACTAGGAAACAAGCAAGCTGAAATGAAACAACTAAACAACTAACCTAATCAATTAATGAAGGAGATAAAATGACAAGAATGGAAACCCCTAAGGGGTGGAGTGTGTGTGTGCACATGAAATAAGTGTGGTGTTGAATGCAAACCATAAGCTCGAGTTAGTTAGTGTTTGTTAATGCATAAGAGGTACCTAATGGCAAAACCTATCATTTACAACACTAAACTAATGTGATTAATATGAGCAATGCAAGGTTGTTATTAAGACACTTAGACAAGCATGGAATGTACCTAAGCTATGACAGAAACCATCAAGTAAGGTTCTTAATAATTCAAGCAAGCATACTAATATTTTTCACAAACATTCATATTAAGCATTAAAACCATCTACATAACATGTACACACATCTACTCCACCCCCAAAGGGGATGGAACTACTCACACATATTTAAACTATCTACTCTAATAAAATGAAGCATTATACTGAAATGAAATTTATACTAATCAAGCAAGAAATATTAAAGAAGCATAAAACAAAACAAACAAACATGCATATGGAAGGAAATTAAACTAAGAGAGAAACAACACAATTAAAGGAAAACTTCTATTATTAACTCACTCAAATTACAAGTAGCACTTCCTCCACCAGAGTTTTGCTTCAAGGCTTCACTCTTAGTAGGGAAGATGCCACCAAAGAGAGAGATAGATACAATGGGAGGTGAAGAGTTCTATTTATAAGCATGGAAAAAGCTAATCCGGGACAATCCCCCAATGTGGGACTAAACCAATACCAAAAATAGCCTAAACACACATTAATACAAGTCCAGGAGAAAACTTAGTGGATCTGGGCTTAACAAGACTAAGCTTCAGATCCCATTGGATCTTCTGTTGGGCTTTCCTTGGCGTGTTTCTTGGTCTTGGATGTATCTAACTTGTTTAGTGGAGCTCCGACCCGAATCGAATTGACAAAATACTCCCCATGATGGTGTGGAGTTTCCTGTTTTGCTCTTAGGTCCTTCTGTCTTACATTCAGGTCATTCTCCCTTGCATCTTGGTCCCCAGGTCTCACAATTAAGTCTTTTTTCCTGCTTTTGGGTCCTTTCATGGCTCTTCTCTTCAAACCTCTTTATTTCTGAAAACTAAACATAAAACTCATCACGTAGCATTGCCTAGGTGTAAGATAATGGATATAAGATACAAATATAAGCATGAAATGATGTCAATCATCACTCATCACAACGCTAGTGAGATGATCAGTCTCGCATCCGGCTTCGGGAGCCGACCATAAGCCTAAATCCGTGAGCAACGCTCCTAAACTGTCACTCGTCACAATGTGGGTGTACTCTTCCCGAACCAACGCAACACAGGGGAATCCCTAATCTCTAATCATACATGCCGCACACTTCATCTCTCTACCACCCCACACCAAAATTCGTGAGCAACGCTCGCAAACAGTCATTCGTCACAACGTGGGTGGACAACCGATTCCACGAATCTCTCACAATCTCACAAGACAAGGGGTAAACGCAATTAACCCCAAAAGCACGAGTCAAACAACCCCAACAAGATATAAAGTAATAAACATAACTAGATTATAACATCATATATGCAGTATACAGAAATTATAGCTCTAAACTCACAATCAAAGGGACAAGGGTATAAATGTAATTCTACCAAAATTTACGTACAAATCATGATTCTCATAAGCTTAGGGGAAAACCGGTAAATTTCCCAATTAAAAGATTTTCTGCAAATATAGAGGAAGTCCAGAGAAAATATAGCATTTTTTCCGTAAATTAACTTAATTCACACAATTATGGAAGTGCAAGGTTTATTCATCAATCAACCCAATTATTCACTATTTATTCAAATACAATTAATTTCAGAGTTTTTAAAGCAATTAATCCAGTTATTACTTATTTAAACAAATACTCTTAAATTCCTGGTTTATTCCGTAATTATTATAATTAATTATAAACTAATCAAATATTAATAACTTCCATCAAGATAATGCAAAATGTTCAATTAAATCTTTCCAGCTAAAACAACTAAAACTTTAGGGACTTATTTACACTTTACCAATTCTTATCCAACCCCTCCCCACCGACCCAACCAACCCAGTCGTCGACCGTCAGACTCCGACCCGCGCCTCCACAGCAGAACGGTCGGTCGCTGCGTGCAGCGGCGGATGGCCACTGCCTCCGTGCGATGGCGCCGTTGTGCGCCTCCGGTGTGACTCCAATCGGCCCACACGCAATGCCAACCCGCGTGTGGTCCCCGGCCGGCCTCTCTGACTTCTCCTTTCACCTTCCTCGACCTCCAAAACTCTAAACGTGGGTGGATGACATACCTCACCGTTCGACGTTGCCAGAGCCAGACAGAGATCCTCGTTGTCGTCCTCGTGCTCGAAGGAGGTTGGGTTACATGGGGATTGGGTTGGGTGAGGAGGAAGGAGATGAGGGAGAGAGAGAGTGGTGGAAGATGGGCTTGGTGGGGTGAGAGAGAGATGGGGGTCGTGGTGCAATAACTTGAGAGGGGAGGCGTCAGGTTGGGGGTGGTGGAGGTAACAAGAGTCGTCGTCGACAATGGTCAGTCCGACGCCGAAGTCAACTCCTGCCATCGCGGGGGTCGAAGAAGAATAGCAGGGAAGAAGAAGAAGAAGAAGAGGGTTATTTTTGTGTTTTTTATTTTTGTTTTTATTATTAAGGATATTTGTATTTTACGTGGTTTAATTTGCAAATTGTATATCAACGTTTGACAGAAACGATGACGGAGTAAACAGGTCGGGTATGGGGAGGGTATGGTCATACCCGTACCCATACCCGCTTAACTAAACAGGTACGAGTACGGATATATACCCGTTTAAATATTATTGTACTCGTACCCATCCCATAACCGTTTAATAAACAGGTATGGGGCGGGTATAACAGGTATTGTGGGTACTTTTGTTAACAAAACATAACTTGAAAGAACCTAATCATTGGATGAGAATGATTTAAGTCAAAAAGATGTTTAATTTACGATTCTTGAGATTAGGAATTAAGCCAAAACGATGAAAAATCATCAATTTTCTCACAAACAAACCTCGAAACAACTTTTTTTGCCAACAAAAACCTCACTTCTTATTATTTTATCTATATATTATATATTAATTAAATAATTAAACGGGTAAATGGGTAAACAGGTATGTGTATAGGTATATCCGTACCCATCCCATTTATTAAATGAGTAAAGCAGGTATGGGTAAATGGGTATAATTTTTTAAATGTGTACGAAAATCGTACCATACTCGTACCCACTTATTAAATGGGGCGGGTAAGCGGGTAATAGCCGCCCCAGTTACATTCCTAGGTAAAGGTGCATATGAGCAAATATGTTCGGTTTACGGGTGCACATCCGGCATTAGCAAAAACTCTGGTGCATATCGCAATTAGGCATTCTACGAGGTGCATCTTAGCAAATTACCCTATAAAATATGTAATGCTTTAAAAAAAATAATGCCAAAACTTCCTCTTTAGAGGTTCCATTGCATATTTAAAACACAAGGACATCGATCTTTGTAAAATTTTGCTAAAATTTGTTGCAATAAGGTATCGCCTGAACGAGGGTAATGAAGGGAATGTGTTCTAAAAGTTTTACTTTTAAATGTCAATTATTATGAATTGAATGAGAAATCATTTTGTTCCTTGTTTATGTTATTCGTCTTTTAGAAGTGTTAAGGAAGAGGCTCTTGGTCCTTAACCGTAGAGCTCTAAAAGATATTGGTTTACATAAAACAAAAGATATTCGCAATCATGGTAATTAACATGGGACATTAATTACCGGGTTAAGATTGTCGTGTTGGTCATAGATCATTGTAACTCTACAAGTGAGTGACAACACGGGTATGCAAAAGAGGAAAATATTACTTTTGTATACTGAATAGACCTAATAAGTAAAATATTATAGAAATGTGTTTCTGTGTCATTAATATTTTACTGTGTCTTTGGTCCTTTGATATGAGACTTATATCTAATCACTTAAGGAATACTTAATTAGATCAGTGTCTTGAACTATCGATAAGTGTAGTGTAAAGGCATTGGTTGGTTAAGTATAACTTTTGTTGGAGAAGATAGTTAGTCAAAAGATTATCATTGCCCCTCTTAATTGAGTAATGATATTAGTGGGCCCCTTGATAAAGCAAAGTTATAATGTGCACAATGTGATTTGAGTTAAGTCACATATTTATAACTAGCTTAAAGAGATCAAGAAATGAATACTAATACAAAGATGACACAATACTACTTTGTGTGTATTCTTAATATCATGAGGCAAGGGACGGACACAAGTGGTGCACTCCATCACTAAGTGGATCGGGTTTTGGTTCGAGTGGAATTAAGGCATCTAACTAATTTGGAGCTATAATGTGTAGCTAGATACCGCTTATAGCTTGTGATATTAAGCTCTTAATATCACTGCCAACTTAGTCTAGATCCTCCCATAGGTCACACCACAAAACTGGGAAACAAGAAATGAGGATTTTGAGTTCATGGGATGTGTCGGGTTTCATGTGACAATATGACACATGGGGTGAACAAGCAAAATCAATATTATGTTGTGATTAATAACATAATTAGAATCTAAATTAAATTCATATGTGATGTAAATATTATGGGGTGTAATGTATTATCATTACATAGGATAATATGTTACATAAGTTATGAATTTATTACTAATCCCGAAATGTCAAATTTTGTAGGGGTTAAACCGAAATTTGACAAGTCTGCAGTACAGTGCACAAACGGTCGACCGCTAAACAGTAACCGGTCGACCGGATGTTGGACGGTCGACCGCAATATTGCACGGTCGACCGGATGTGTGTACATCGTAACAGGGATTTCGTCTGTTCGTTTTCGGTCGACCGAATTTATCGGTCGGTCGACCGAACATTGTGATGAAATATTTTAATGTTGCGAACGGTCGACCGAGTGTCTAAACGGTCGACCGGACCTCGCAAACGGTCGACCGGTCAGACGGTTTTATGCAGAATTAATTTAAGAATTAATTAGATCATGCATGGAATTGGTCCATAATTGATTTAATTCGTGGCTAATATTATTTATTAAAAAATAAAGGATGGTTAGATGGAATTTTGCATGAGATCATGGGCAAGGGGTTGCACATGAATAGGTAATTTGGAGAGAGCTTATAAATACAAGCTTATCTCATTACCTAATTAATTCATTCATTATTTTCTTGAGCAAAATTCTCTCTCCATAATTCTCCACGAAAATCCATTAATTCTTAAGTTTAGTTTTAGTTCTTAAGAGATCATCTTTTCAAGGGAATTAAAGAGGGGTTAGTAATTAGATTCTAAACCCTATCGGAGATCGAGAGACTAGCTTCCCTCTCTCCGATCTTGTTTAGAGTTTGGTGAATACTCGGAGGCATCCGGCGTGGCGAGAAGCATCCCCAACGTCTCCGAATCTTCAAGAAGTTTTCGAGAACTTCTAGGTATGAATTTCGGAGTCCAAATTTGTTTTAATAAAGTTTTGAAACTAGATATTGAAACAAATTGATGCATGCATGAAATAAATTATAGAAAATTGAAAAATTGATCCTTATTATACATAAAAATTCGAAAATATATATGTATAATTAAACATGAAATCCTTCAGGTAATAGGAGAGAGTAAAATTGTTGAATAAGGAAAATATTGTTGTTAATATAAATTGCATGCATAGCAGTATGATACATATGTCGATTAAGAATAAAAGTTCAATCCAAACAAAACGAACGAACAAATCCATGAAGACAAAAAAAGAAAAGACATGCATAGCAAATTAGCCTGTCAATTTCTGACACAACACGAAATGACACAATATGGTGACATGATATAAACACGACATTACACGATTTTTTTTGTTCGGTTGAAATGTTTTATTATGATAATTTGTGAAGATATAAACATAAAATAATTGGTACATGATTTGACACGAACACGACATGATATGTTTTTTTACATGAATAACATCTTTTGTCAGGTAATTGATCATTTATTACTTTATAATGGTCACCTAATATGTTATTTAGAAAAACAAATATCAGTATAACATGTCACTTAATTATTTTCAATCTAAACACGATGAATCTTCTTTAAATTGTGTTAAACAATATAACACAGAATCCTTACACGACTATAGAACTATCTGACACGAAAGTATACGAACACAAGAGTATTGGCAAGTCTAGCTAGGAATAGAAAACACTTCGACCGAGTTGTCGTTGTCGGACTCCCTTTAGGGGATTTATCGCCCTCACTACCGATGTGATGGGTGCAAACACTTTCTCCCATAATAGAATATTCACAATGTCAATGGCGGTGCACTCTGGGATTGACGAATCACGAGAGCAGATTGAGGTTCACAAAGCTAATCACTGAAGAAGAGGGGTGAGATAGTGGTTACAAAAATCCGTGGGGCAAAACGAATGTGTATTTCCAAGTTGAAGACGTGGTCTTTTATATCCACAAAATTTGTAACGGCTGGAACTAAAAGATTTTTTTAAAAGCATTTATTTGTCAAAGGCATAAGATGAGCCCTAAAAAATATGAATGCATCTAAAAATTGAATAGCACACTAGACACGACAGACATGCTTCCTTTTAAATCAATAATTTGTTATGGAAAGTCTAGGTAGATAAATATTTCTCCACTTCCCAAACTCCCCAATGTGAGACTAAAGAATGTGAGGAAATCTCACATGTTCCAATAGACATGTCAACATAGACAATGCTGGAGCAGAGGGGTAAGATAGTTGTAACATTCTCGAAACAACATAAATTTTAAAAGTTTTAAAACATATAATCAACACGATGACATTACGGAAAAACACAAAATACCAGGTGCACCAACATATACATATACAAATATATATATATATATATATACGTGTGTGTGTGTCTGAGTTTTTCAAAAAGTGTGATTACATCAAAAGATATCAAATAAAATGTACAAGTAATCACTACAAGCTCCAAACACAGGGAAGAACAGGATCTAACATAGATGTGCTCCTCTGCAGTCATCACCTCCTAGCACTGATCACGGCCTGAAACAAAACATGGAACTATGCCTTAGTTTCTCATAAGGAAACCTCATATGTCAAACCTCTAACACAAATAGGAACTAGACAACTACTAGCATGGTATGATACAAATACAACAGTGCAACATGTAAGACCCGCTCTCCTGCTATAATAATAATAAGTCCACTCTCCGCGGTTATGCATAATTGACTTCTTGGAATGTCAAATTGTGTTATGGCATTCTTGTTTGAGTAGATTTGATCAGATTTCTCGTTGGTCGATCGGGTGCGACACATCGGACGAGCGCGCGGTTGTTTGACTCGATCGACTCAATTTGGGCCCGAGTGAGTGTAGGGCCGGTTTTGGACTAAAACCGTGTTGAAGTGGCAGGGAATTGGAAGGGTTGCATTAGGGTTTGGATGTGCATTTTCGTGGCTTTTGGATGCCTTTGGAATGGTGTCATTTTGGCATGCCTTAATATGACTTGAATAGCCATGAAGCCTATGGAAGTTGGAGGGTTGTTTGCAAACAAAACCCCCTCAACCCAAGCCATCCCTACCCTCTCACTCCCTCACCCACGAAATTCAGACACTCTCCATCTCCCTCTCCGGTGTGCTAGTGGTTGGAGCTCCGACGAGTCAAGTGGAGCAAGCTAGAGTGCATCTTCTGGGAGCAAGTAGACGAAGATCTGGGTGGGCTGATCTCCGGTAATCTCGGGCAAAGTTTTTCGTGAATTCAGGTATGCTCCTGACCCTTGAAGAGTTTTGTGGGAGGGGGTGTTGGCTGGAGGGCCGGACAGCACCATGTTGGTGGTTGGTGTAATCGGTTGCACCATCAACCAAGTTCCCTTCTAGCGTGCGCATGGTGCATAAGCTAGATGGGGCTGGCTGTGGGGCAGCCAGAGGGACCGGGATTCCGGTGAGGTCCGACCAGGAGTGATGAGGTTTCTTCTAGGCTGAGTTTTGGGGTGGACACGGATCTGGTTGGGTGTGGCTGGTGCACACAAGATCCGACTAGGATTTGTCTTCAACCCTTTTGACTCTATGTTTGGATCGGCTGGTTGATCCATCTCTTCTAGATGGTGGAAAAGGTCAGGAAAAGGTGTGTAACAAACCTAGGGATGATAAGGGTGAGGGGGATCTTTATGGGCTAGCTCGGTCTGAGCAGCATGCACTTGAATGGGCTAGCCATGCGGTTAGTGCACCATGTGCATCAGCTTGCTCGGTTGTTGGGCTGAGCTGCTTGGATGGGTCTCTACTGACCCTCTCCCCCATGGACGGCCTGAGAGGGATACTCTAAGCACGTGGGTTGGAGTGGTCAAGGGCTCATGCATCTGTTTGAGTCGATTGAACTTGTTAGCTTGTCTTTTGTTAGTTATCGTGCTTGTTGAACGTTTTATTTAAACCGCAAGTGCACGGCCGCGATGAAGCGGTGGCAAGTACGGGTCGTCCTCAGGGAGGTGAGTAGCCTCTTGCTTGTACGAAATCAAGTGGCAAAAATAGGGGAAGAAAGATGTTTATGCTAACCTACGCTACACTACGCTAAGAAGTATGAAATGTGAAAGAAGCAACCAAACGATGAAATAAGAACTAAGCTAAGAACAAAATAGAAGTGCTGGAATTTCAGGAATGGAAAACCCCTAAGGGGTGGAGTGAGTGCACACAAGCAAAGAGGTGGGTGTAGAATACATTCTTTAGGCACATGAAGGTGGTGTTTATCAAGCATAGGAAGTGTCTAAATGTTATGGCAAAACCTATCAATATATTCACCAACTTGGTTGATTAACATTTACATATGCAAGTTGTTTATTTCAGAACCTAAACAAGCATGAGAGGTGTCTAATCATTTTGGCAAAACTCATCAAGTTATAAATTCTATCCTAAACAAGCAAGCATACATTCATGTTTTATCAACACATCAAAAATAAAGCATTCATCACATTCTCTAATGCATGTATGTACATCTACTCCACCCCCCAAAGGGGATGGAACTACTCACTAAACATTACACTAATTATTAAACTATGGAAAGAAAGCATATTAAAACTAAGCTAGAATTAAAAGACGATTAAACTAAAACATGCACAAACAATAAAAGAAGCATAAAACAAACAATGAAAGAAACACAAAACTTTATTGATAAAATGACTCACATTAAAAGTAGCATCCTCCTACTTTAGTGTGTGCTTCAAGGCCTCACTTCTAGTAGGAAGAATAGCCACTTAAAATATGGAGTCCTTACAAAAGGAGGTGAAGAGTTCTATTTATAAGCATGGAAAAAGCTAATCCGGGACAATCCCCCGATGTGGGACTAAACAGATACTACACATAGCCTAAACATCATCTAATACATGTTCTGGAGCAATTTGAGCTCATTTGGGCCAAAAGTGACCGCCAATTAGCGGTCTTGGACCGCTAATTAGCGGTCTACAGTGTCCGGATCGCTCTGAAATTTCTTGTGGGCTTTTCTGGAAGGCTTTGTTGGTATTTGATGCATCTAGTTTGCATGTTGGAGCTTCGACCCGAATAGAATTGTCAAAATACTCCCCATGATGGTGAGGAGTATTCTGTTTTGCTCTTAGGTCCTTCTGTCTTGCAATCAGGTCCTTCTTCCTTGCATCTTGGTCCCCAGATCTTACAATTCAATCCTTTTTCCCAGCTTTTGGGTCCTTTTATCCTTCATCTCTTCAAACCTATTTATTCCTGAAAACTAAACATAAAACTCGTGACATAGCATTGTTTAGGTGAAAGATAATGGATATAAGATACAAATATAAGCATGAAATGATGTCAATCAAATACCCCCACACCTAACTTTTGCTAGTCCCGAGCAAAACAAAGAAAGAGAAAAGCATACGAAAAAACAAGAAATCCTAACTCACTTTCGTAGGAATCACGGTTGCACTTAGCACGTGCAACAAGCCGTTAAACCTCCTTGTCGCCAAGGAGGAGGAGTGTTGTCTCCTGAGGGTTTTCAGCGGATATACCCACAAAATCCGAACAAGATGCATTAATCAATCTAGCTACACGACTCGTTGGACTTATTTTGTCGATCATGGGATGCGGTAATACTACGGGTCGATTCTATATATGTAATCGGTCCACACACCTAGACTAATGAGTTATTCGTGAGAGTTAACTAAGGAATTAAGTGAAAGACATGGGCAACCTTAACTTCTGAATGTGATACAATGTGTAGAGTCCATTTTGGTTCTTATTTGTTTTTTTTTTGTTTTTTTTTCTTTCATCATTTTTTTTCTTTGGAGCATTTTATTGGTTGGTGTTTGATTCTCCCAGGGTCAGGTTTCGTGCATCATTGCCTATGAGGACTTACACTATCACGTACACCTTCCCCCAAATCTCCACATAGGGCGATCCCTACCACCCGTGTAACGGGAGTTCGGTCGGTGCATCCCAAGTCAGATGACTCGAAAGCACCATGCACAAAGTCCCCCCAGACCTACTTTCCCGAGTGATAGGAGCCGTGCGAGAAGAGAGAACACCACTTATTTATCTACATGGGAACCAAAACCCCTACACTTAAGTTTCACAAAAAGAGATTAAGGGCCATTGACTACGACAAACTTCCTTATACTAACAGACACGAATTATTTGACTCACTAGGTTCATGGTGGACTTCTTTAAATGTTTGAGTACTGAAACCCTATGATTACACGCCCCCCGAGGGAAAACCGGGGTGCATCCTAACGACTCGATAAGACCTAAAGCCAGTAAACCAAAAATCCTAATGCATCAAGTTCAAGACAATTTTGGGAGCTTTCTTTTTACTTTGCCTCTCAACGGTTTTGCACATGCTAAACACACGCAAAACCCACAAAACATTTTCTTTCGCAAACACATGAAGATTTTGAAAGAAATGTGAAAATTTTAAAGCACTCGGCAAGCAAAAGAAGACAAGTCACCCAAGGATCATGGCAAGCAGATATATCAATGTTAAATGCGGCACACTAACATGACCCTAGCAGTACAAACAAACAAAAATAAAACCAAAGGAAAAACACTCGACTATGTACACACGTAAAACACCCCCCCACACCTAATTCATGCATTGTCCTCAATGAATGTGAACAAGATACTACATGGATACATGCATGAAAAAGGAAAGATCTCACCAACATGAAGTACAAAGGGACGTTCAGGGTCATGTTGATGGACACAAACCCAAATTCCCTCAAAACCTGTGAGAAGCTGAAGAAGGGAGATAAATACGTGAAGAGATTGGGCCCAAGTACACAAGGGTTGGGGCCCACAACAATCGATGCTCACTGAAGGAGTCTTTTATTACACACTTCTTCTTCTTTTTTGTTTTTTTTGTTGTTTTTTTTAAAGATATATACATCAACCAAGATATTCTCATAATCATTTGGTCAAGGAACATCAAATGAGAACATCAAGTCAGGAGGACCAGAGACTTGCCGACATGGGCAAACTCCACTGGTACTCTGAGGTGTCATGAGCGGTGAAAGGTCAAAGCTGAAAGGCTCGAACCCCTCATGATATTGGTTGGGTGTGGGCAACAAAGAATGAAGTTGTGTTGCCTCACTAGGGTTTAATTGTTCATCGAAGAAAACCCTCCAACCAATAGGCGGGTGCATCGGAATGAGTTCCTCAAGCTCATTCGATGGGTGCAGCAGACCTGCATCACTAAGAATGGGGCTTCTCCCCAAGTAATCCAACAAGGACCTCCCACCATCACTTAGATCATCAAGCATAAGCTCGGTCATAGGTGGGTCCTTGTTGGAGTCAATATGAAGCTCAAATGGCTCAATGGCCATGGGACATGAGGTAGAGACACCTTCTGGTCTAGGCATATGGTGAGGTGTCTCACTCTCACTAGTACTCTCAACTGAATCATGCAACGAACACTCCCTTTGGACATTCATGTTCGAGGCCAGCTCACTCTGTTGCATTGCAAAGACAGGCAATGAGTCTTCGCTGAGCCTACAAACATTCTCAACGGCATGCATTGGTGTTAGAGGTGTTCGTTGGTTTTGTGGTGCTTTCTCCAATTGGCGGATGAGATTGAGATTTAAAGGTTCATCCATGGGTTCTTGTTGCCTACCAGAGTTGAACACATGAAACTCGGCACTCATGTTACCGAATGAGAGCTTCATGAGACCATTTCTACAATTAATCAAAGCATTGGAGGTTGCCAGAAATGGTCTACCCAAAATCAAAGGTATTTGAGAATGGGTGTTCGCAACAGGATTGGTATCGAGGACAACAAAATCGACTGGAAATATAAAATCTCCAACTTTGATAAGCACATCCTCGATAATCCCCTTGGGAATACGAATGGATCTATCCGCCAATTGGAGGGTGATCTTAGTTGGTTTCAATTCTCCCAAGTTCAACTGTTGATAAACAGAGAATGGGAGGAGGTTGACCGCTGATCCTAAATCAAGCAAAACATTGCTCAGTCTAGTGTCCCCTATCGTACACTGAATAGTAGGACACCCAGGGTCCTTGTATTTTGTGTAGGTGGGATTGGACAAAAGTGAGCTGATATTTGCAGCCAAGAATGTTTTCTTAGGAACATTGGTCTTCCTCTTGGTTGTGCAGAGATCCTTCAACACTTTGGCATATTGAGGTATTTGTTGGATGACATCCAACAAGGGGATGTTAACCTTCACTTGCTTAAATACCTCTAATATCTTGTCCATGTTGTCACTCTGCTTTTTGTTTAACCTACTTGGATAAGGAGCTTTTTGCAGGTAGGTTTTCTGCTGTGCCTGAGAAGAAAGCTTTGGTGTATTACCCTCACCCTCAGCTTCTTCTTCACCACCATTCCCACTGAGGGGCTGCATAGATGGTGGTGGGTGTGGCAAGGAAATGTGATTGTCAACCTGTTTTCCATTCCTTAAGGTCACAATGGAATTGACATGGTGAACAGGTTCCTCCACATGGTTCACTTGCCTCCCCCGAGGTACCACATTCTCATTTTGCATTTGTTGTTGTTGGTACATGCGGGGGTTAGCCTCAGGCTGGCTAGGAAAAGACCCTCTCTCTCTTTCATGTACAGACTGAGCCAATTGGCCCATCTGAAGCTCTAGAGATTTGATGGTCTGCTGATTTGAAGTGAGAACTTGACTCGTGGTTGACATAAAAAAATTCATTGAGTTTTCAAGTCCACGAGTCAAGGTCTCAAGCGAATTGAATCGGGTTTCCATATTATTGGAATTTGGGAAACCCGATTGATTGGTGGTTTGCGCTTGGGGTGGCTGATAGGAATGCGCATGCATGGGAGGTTGGTGTGATTGGTAAGGTGGTCTCGAGGAGTTTGGAGGACCACCAGGGGCATTAGTTTGGTTCCATGAAAAATTGGGGTGGTTCCTCCATCCAGGATTATAAGATGATGAGTATGGGTCATTCCTGACTCTATCATAGACGGCGTTGACACGCTCCATCTCAGGAGGAATGGACTCACACTCGCTTTCTACATGACCTATCCTACCACATGAATGACAGGGAACTGGACCAGATGTAGACATGTGAGGTGCACTTTGTTGGTTTTGGAGCTCAATCGAGTCCATACGGCGCATTAAGGCCGTCATGCGTGCCTCGGTGGCCGTAGTGGTATCGATAGCAAATGCGGTACCCGATCTAGTCGAGTTTGCATTCGCGATCCTCGCTCCTATACTAAATGATGCAGGTGGTTCCCTCACACTCTCCCACTGCATGGTTTTCTCAGCGAGGTCTTCTAGGAAGGCCCATGCCTCCCTTTCATCCTTTCCCAAGAACTCTCCTTGACACATGGACTCAAGGAGCGTTCTGGACGGGATGTGAAGACCCTCATACACAATCTGACAAAGACGCCACAACTCAATGCCATGGTGAGGGCATGAGGATAGTAGCTCTTTGAACCTCTCAAGATATGCATGAAATGGTTCGGTCTCATGTTGATAGAACGAATGGATTTCGTTCCTCAATTTTTGAGTCCGATGATTAGGAAAGTACTTCTTGAGGAATGCAGATTGAAACTCATCCCAAGTCCTAAAGGAATTCGCCTGGTTGCTGTACAACCACTTCTTGGCGTCATCCTTTAGTGCAAAAGGAACGAGCCTAAGATGGATGGAGTCTGTGCTAAGTTGTTGCAGCTTGAACATAGCACAGACCTCCTCAAATTCCCTGAGAAAGATATAGGGGTCACCTTTCCCAGTGAAATGAGGGAGCATGGAAATGAATTGAGGCTTAACCTCAAAATGGTTCCCATTAGCCTCTGGTAATACGATGCATGAGGGTAGAGCGGTACGGCTCGGGTAGCATCGATCACGAAGAGGTATGGGAACGACAACTGGAAGCACAGGTGGAATAGGTGGGTCCAGCAACTGCTCCTCCTCACGGAAATTAGCAGCCATTGGACCCGAACTACGTGCGACACGAGAGGAGGGAGGTGTCGAGAAATCGATGACCGAAGCCGGATTGACAACGCTCCTCGTCAAACGACCACTCTCGTCTCGTGTCCACGAAAGCATGCACAAAGGTGCACACACACAAAACAAAACTTTTTTTTTCTTTTTTTTTCTAACAAAGAATGTGCGTAGAGGAGAAGACGGGGGAACACAGGAGAGAAAGAATGACTCAGGAGAGAAGGGAAGAAGTCCTTATGCTACGGCGGATGGGTACAGGTAGAAGCACACAAGCAAACAAGGCTCAAGAAATCCTAAGGTCGCTATAGGTCCTTACAGCTAGACGACGCCTAACTGCGAGGTCACACGGCCTCAACACGCCTCACCTCCCTACAACGAGGACCACAAAGCCCAGCAAGTGAGCCAAGATCCGGGGATCTCGTCTCTCCTACTATCGACAAAGTGGGCAACGCCGATCAGGTCATGACGGTCGGGACCGGATCACTCTCCTAATGCGTCCGAATTCCTTAAGGCCAATGTCTACTTGATTTTAAAATTAGGCTCTTGATTAGTGTGGTTTTTGGGGCGAAGGAAAGGGCGATGAAATCCCCCACCTTATCTTTTATGGGACAGCCCCTCCTTAGTAGCGTTTTGGAGTCCTAATCTAGCAATCAACTCTCCAAACAAAACGCTCAACTCACACTTGTTTCAATGCACTTCCTACTAACTAATGCATGTTCATACGAAATGCATGAATGAGAGTAGAAGGTGCGTACCTCACGCCAGCTCTCAGCAACAGAAAATAAAGCTAAGATAAAAGACAATCTAAATGCCTAAGTCACATACATGATGCATGGCCTAAACAAAAAGAATGCCTAATCTTTTGCCTTGAGTTTTAGGGTCCAAGTTGCTTAAAGGAGGTTGATTATGGATCTGGGAACAAACTATAAGTCAAAACATGCCAAATTAAATCCCAGATCACTACATCAATTATGAAAACCGACCAAAGAAATAAGAGAGCAAACAGAGCTTACCAGACCGCCAATTGGCGGTCTCAGGCCGCTGATTGGCGGTCTACAGTGCTCAGCTTGCTTCAAAACTTCTCCAGGTGCTCCTCCTGACCACTCCAAGTCTCCTGAAACAAAGACAAACTACAAAACAAAAATTAAATCCACTCGAATCGTCCAAACAAGAGTCTGGACTGGCACCTCCCAGGCAACGGTGCCAAAAACTTGTTGAATGTTTTATTTAAACCGCAAGTGCACGGCCGCGATGAAGCGGTGGCAAGTACGGGTCGTCCTCAGGGAGGTGAGTAGCCTCTTGCTTGTACGAAATCAAGTGGCAAAAATAGGGGAAGAAAGGTGTTTATGCTAACCTACGCTACACTACGCTAAGAAGTATGAAATGTGAAAGAAGCAACCAAACGATGAAATAAGAACTAAGCTAAGAACAAAATAGAAGTGCTGGAATTTCAGGAATGGAAAACCCCTAAGGGGTGGAGTGAGTGCACACAAGCAAAGAGGTGGGTGTAGAATACATTCTTTAAGCACATGAAGGTGGTGTTTATCAAGCATAGGAAGTGTCTAAATGTTATGACAAAACCTATCAATATATTCACCAACTTGGTTGATTAACATTTACATATGCAAGTTGTTTATTTCAGAACCTAAACAAGCATGAGAGGTGTCTAATCATTTTGGCAAAACTCATCAAGTTATAAATTCTATCCTAAACAAGCAAGCATACATTCATGTTTTATCAACACATCAAAAATAAAGCATTCATCCCATTCTCTAATGCATGTATGTACATCTACTCCATCCCCCAAAGGGGATGGAACTACTCACTAAACATTACACTAATTATTAAACTATGGAAAGAAAGCATATTAAAACTAAGCTAGAATTAAAAGACGATTAAACTAAAACATGCACAAACAATAAAAGAAGCATAAAACAAACAATGAAAGAAACACAAAACTTTATTGATAAAATGACTCACATTAAAAGTAGCATCCTCCTACTTTAGTGTGTGCTTCAAGGCCTCACTTCTAGTAGGAAGAATAGCCACTTAAAATATGGAGTCCTTACAAAAGGAGGTGAAGAGTTCTATTTATAGGCATGGAAAAAGCTAATCCGGGACAATCCCCCGATGTGGGACTAAACAGATACCACACATAGCCTAAACATCATCTAATACATGTTCTGGAGCAATTTGAGCTCATTTGGGCCAAAAGTGACCGCCAATTAGCGGTCTTGGACCGCTAATTAGCGGTCTACAGTGTCCGGATCGCTCTGAAATTTCTTGTGGGCTTTTCTGGAAGGCTTTGTTGGTATTTGATGCATCTAGTTTGCATGTTGGAGCTTCGACCCGAATAGAATTGCCAAAATACTCCCCATGATGGTGAGGAGTATTCTGTTTTGCTCTTAGGTCCTTCTGTCTTGCAATCAGGTCCTTCTTCCTTGCATCTTGGTCCCCAGATCTTACAATTCAGTCCTTTTTCCCAGCTTTTGGGTCCTTTTATCCTTCATCTCTTCAAACCTATTTATTCCTGAAAACTAAACATAAAACTCGTGACATAGCATTGTTTAGGTGAAAGATAATGGATATAAGATACAAATATAAGCATGAAATGATGTCAATCAGTGCTCTATGTGTTGAATGTGTTTTGCTTTATATGACTTGTTGTGTTTCAGTAGCAGATATAATGTTGTTATATGATCTGATGTGTGTGTATTCCTGATGTTGTAGTCATGCATGCACTTATGAATGTAAACGGGCTCTTTCATATCATGTGTTGATCGTGTCATGTTCTAAAGCAACATATTAACCCGTTGCATGCATGTATGCTAGTTTAGAGATCTATATCGTCCACTGATATTTTATGCATGTTCCAACATGATTATCCTAATAATATACATGTAATACATACCCATACCAACTCTGATCATGCTCTGAGATTTCAGTTATCATCTCATATAAACTCTAAAATTAAGGATGCATGCTACCGATTATTGTGGAGTTTGATTTTGATATATATAGTTGTAATGCATCATTCTATTGCGTATCTCAAGTCTATATGTTACTGAAATGATGTGTTATGATATGGTTATGTATGACCCTTAGGATATCAGACCTTTTAACATCCTTATCATGACTCGTAGATGACTCGATTATCTATTATCTTGATTTGCTGATCCGGTTATGATTGCTTGCTGTTGTGACTTTCATTTGATTCCTGATTGGGATGTTCTGATTTGATTTGTTTGGGGCTGTTAGGAGGGTATCCGGATACCTTTCCTTGAGCTCATTCCATACACTGTAGATGCATTAGATTTTAGATGCTTAAGTAGTTTGCATCACATTTAATCTGATTAATAATTCTGGGCACATTCTGTTTTTGGACCGACGGGCCATGAGTGGGTCCTCTAGCTAGAGAGGTCATTCGCATAATACCTTCATGTTGGGAGGCCAGGCGTAAGATAAGTCCTGGGCAGGCACGCTGTCATTCTGTCTCAGGGTAGGTATTCCCAAGTTCGCGATGGCACCATGTAAGTCACTTGCCGCGAATTGGGACACTTATCCGGCGTACCTCTTTGTGCCGAGCGGTGGGTCACTGTCGCGTGACCGCCTTTGACCAGCGAGGTTGGTGTTCTGGTTCCTATTGAGGAATGATTCGGGTGCGCCCGACCGGCACGGCTTATGGAGTCGTAGCCTTCTGTTGCATTATGTGCTTTTCTGTTTCTCTTTCGGATGCTTTTGTCTTAGATAGATTGCATGCATTCTTCCATATAACTCCGATTGGGCCAGGGACATACTGGGTTTTCTTTATAGAAAACTCACGCATATATTGATGTGGTGCTTGCAGGTACTTAGATTCCTACAGGGTAGACTGGACGAGTAGTCGAAGATTCTGTACACGAGGGACACGTCGACCAGATTCTTCAGTTTGTCTTTTGCTTCCGCATTGTTTATGATGTATTTCCCTTTTGAACTCGATGTAATGTATTTGACCTTGTTACCATATATGGATAATCTCTCACTTTTCAGTCATGTTTTATGTTAGTCTATCCATGTATGATCTCTCTACGTATTGTCGAGTCGTTGTTGGTCTGTCTTTTGTAACTCCTTCGGTCGTCGCGGAGGTCTCTGATCGCGAAACTTGTAGTCTTTCCCAGTGTGCATACCTACGAGATCGGGGGCGTTACAACTTCGTATCAGAGCAGGTCGGTCCCTAAAGTGTACAAAATCTGAAGACTCACCAGTGGGGCATCTTGCCCAAACCCTGTAGGTACTTTCCTATCTTTTAGAATTGCATTCTGATAGTGATAGATCGTTTTTGCTTTGGTTAAGTTGCTTTCTTGTGAATTGTCTTGTGTGCTTGGAGACCAAAACCACCTAGCCCTATCTACCTTTATCAGTTCCCTTGCCTCCTCCCTCGTTTTGGTGTCAAAATCACAAACAAGTCCAACCGGCCAAGCAAGCAAGAAGTACAAGAGGCGACTAGCTAGCGAGCATGGGATGCAGTTGCAGCGGGATTGCTACAAAATCGAAGAGTCTTCTTCACCAGTTTCAGGTATGCTTCTACCCCCTTAGCATAAGAGGATGTAGAGTGGGTGTTGGACGAAGTTTAGTCCAACACCATTGGGTTAGCCGATCTTAGGTTCGGAGTGCACAAGTGAAGATCCACCTGATAGTGTGGACTGTGTAGCACCATCCGAATTTCAGGGGTTGGCTGGGCTTTTCTCCCACTTGCATGACCCTTCCTTTATGCTTTCCTTGTTGGTTTGATGAAGAAACCAGAAGGGATGAGACTGGGCTGTGGGGAGCAAGTTGGGGTTGTGTTGGCATGCATTTGGTGCGTGATTTGCCACCACCTCTTCTGGTTGAAATTATGATTTCTCCGTTGATCTGTTAAGGTATTTTACATGTTGTAACATGCGATTTTTCTCGGGTGTTACTGATTTTAGAACTCATGCTCCTTCATTATTTCATGACTTTGTTGAGGTGATATTTGCATGAATCATTACTGATCACAAATCCTAGGTCTATGAGTGACTTAGCAATGAGTCCAGATTTCCTTGCATGAGGTGCTTGCTGGTTTAGGTATTATATTCATGTATGGATTTATAATTTCGTTCAGACATTAGTTACATGAATTGTTACTGTTTTAGGTCACCTAATCTTGCATGATTTCATGCCTTGTTACGTCAGTAGTTCATAAGTCATCACTTATTTTAGACCTTACATCTATGCATGATCTAGCTTATAGGTCTAAATAATACAACATGACTCATTCTGATTTTAGTCCACTAACGACCAATACAAGTATACGCTCTGATTTGACGATTTCCTAAGATATATTCATGGCATCTCATCTGAGAACAAGTTGCATAATTCCATATAGATGATAATGCAATCGGTAGGGTTGTTATGTTTCGATTTCTATGATTGCTAATCTAGTTTGATTTTGTTCCAGCAGTAGCCATATCACATATATAATCTGATTTTCGTATACCTCCTCTAATATGTCTTGTTATGCTCTCACATGAAATAAAATCAGAACCCATCCATGTTTTATGCAAGTCATTCTATGGCTTATAAGTAGCAAGCAAATCTGAATGCATGCATGTAGATTAAATTATAAATCGGTTTGGATTATTGATATTACAAGCATGTTTCATTACCTTATGTTATTGTTATATACTTGTGCATGTTCATATCATCTCTGATCATGTTGGGTGTTGCTAGAACTAACGTGCATGATATAATGCTTGTAGTGTCTCTTTTGTGATACCCCTTTTTGTTATGGATGTGTTTTCTCCTACTGAATACATGCTATTGTTTGAATTTCATTTTCTGCTAATTAGGTACATCACATACATGTATAATTATCCTTTGAGATCTGGTTTTTATTTTATCTCATAATTTAACTGTTGTGAAGGTGCTACATGTTAATATATCTTTAGTTGCTAAATACATGTGATTCTTTCCTAACTAAGTGGCCGTTAAGATGTTGCATGCCTATGTATTATTTAGCTACTAGTTTTATGGGAATATTCATGTTTAGATTATTGTTAGGAAGCTATACTTGTACGCATGACATCATCGCCGGAAACAGGAAATTGCACTACATGTAAAGGCTAACTGAACATTTTAATTCAACTATGTGCATGATGCTATGCTCTAAAATTTTGGAATCAGAAGTGATCTGCCATCCATTCATGCATCCACGCCTATCACTCGTATTATCATGATTGCATCGTGGGATCTTGTATTATGCATATAGTCTCATATATCTACCAAACATACTTAGATTCATGCATCAATGAATTCTAAACCCATGATTGCGTTATAGTAGAGTGAAGTGTTGTGTAATCATCTCATCATGACCATAGCTTCCACAGGTTGCATGTTTGATTCCCATGATCTACAATTATTATGGCATGTGCTATACCTAATTTATTATAATTGTTGTTGCTTCTGTTATGTGTATGATAACGTGAGTGCATGTCGTGCATGCAAGTAAGTTTGTGTTGTGATATTATGACTATGATACCATGATTTATTGGTTGCGTAGATACATCATGCCCATATATATTTAGCCATCGAGATCTTATTATGATTACACGACTTAATTGCTATCCCAATACATCATGTGCATGTCGATATATAAATGCATGGAGATATTGTTATTAGCACATGATTTAATTGCTACCTAGATATATCTTGTGCATGGGTATTGTCTATCGAGATCTTGTCAATAATTCCATGTTTTATTTGTTGTTCTCATACACCTTGTGCATATAGATATAAATATATTATATGTTCATGTATGTTTACTGATTGTATTTTGTGTGACCTTTCTAATTAGTTTGTTGTCAATAGACATTATGATGATGCATGATTAGCTTGCTATTGTTAGGTCATACGTATATAGATTGTTAGTTGTTGGATTCATGTGATGTCATGGTTAGTTCTCAGAATCTATGGCTATCATAACGCTTGTATTTCATTGTTTTATGGCCATTGTTGGCAATGTTTTGTAGGATTTCAAGTTTAATTACACATATATATTTTTGGAGTTTTATGCGTAATAAGGATCTATAGCAATTTTCTATGATTTATTTCATGCATGCATTGGTTTGTTTCAATACCTAGTTTTAAAACTTTTATTAAAACAAACATGGGACTCCCAAATTCATACCTAGAAGTTCTCTAAAACTTCTTGAAGATTCGGAGACATTGAGGATGCTTGTTGCTGCGCCGGGTGCCTCCAAGATTTCACCAAACTCTAAACAAGATTGGAGAGAGAAAAGCTAGCCTCTCAATCTCCAATAGGGTTTAGAATCTAATTACTAACCCCTCTTTAGTTCCCTTGAGAAGAAGCTCTCTGAAAACTAAAACTAATCTTAAGAATTAAGGGAATTTCGTGGAGGATTATGGAGAGAGATTTTGCATGAGAAAAATAATGAATGAGGTAATGAGATAAACTTGTATTTATAAGTTCTCTCCAAATTACCTATTCATGTGCAACCTCTTGCCCATGATTTCATGCAAAATTCCATCTAACCATCCATTATTTACTAATAAATAATCTTAGCCACGAATTAAATCAATTATGGACCAATTCCATGCATGATCTAATTAATTCTTAAATTAATTCTGCATTAACCGTCTGGACCGGTCGACCGTTTAGAGGTTCGGTCGACCGCTCGAATCAAGGTTTCGGTCGACCGTCAAACAACTCGGTCGACCGTTCGTAATAGGAATTATTCTATCGCAATGTTCGGTCGACCGACCGATTACATTCGGTCGACCGTTCGAACAGATGGAAAATTCCCTGTTATCGGTCGAGACATGTCTGGTCGACCGTGCCACATTCGGTCGACCGATCAACAGTAAACGGTCGACCGTTTGTGCACAGTTTTGCAGTTGGTCAAATTTCGGTTAAACCCCTACAAAATTCGACATTTCGGGATTAGTAGTTAATTCACAACTTATGTAACATATTATCCTATGTAATGATAAATCAATACATCCCATAATACTTACATCACATGTGAATTTAATTTAGATTCTAATTATGTTATTAATCACAACATAATTTTGATTTTGCTTGTTCACCCCATGTGTCATATTTTCTACATGAAACCCGACACATCTTATGAACTCAAAATTCTCATTTCTTGTTTCCCAGTTTTGTGGTGTGACCTATGGGAGGATCTAAACTAAGTTGGTAGTGATATTAAGAGCTTAATATCACAAGCTATAAGCGGTATCTAGCTACACATTATAGCTCCCAATTAGTTAGATGTCTTAATTCCACTTGAACCAAAACCCGATCCATTTAGTGATGGAGTGCACCACTTGTGTCCGTCCCTTACCTCATGATATTAAGAATACACACAAAGTAGTATTGTGTCATCTTTGTATTAGTATACATTTCTTGATCTCTTTAAGCTAGTTATAAATATGTGACTTAACTCAAATCACATTGTGCACATTATAACTTTGCTTTATCAAGGGGCCCACTAATATCATCACTCAATTAAGATGGGCAATGATAATCTTTTAACTAACTATCTTCTCCAACTAAAGTCATACTCAACCAACTAATGCATTTACACTACACTCATCGATAGCTTAAGACACTAGTCTAATTAAGCAATTCTTAAGTGATCGGATATAAGTCTCATATCAAAGGACCAAAGACACAGTAAAACATTAATGACACAGAAACACATTTCTATAATATTTTACTTATTAGGTCTATTCAGTATACAAAAGTAATATTTTCCTCTTTTGCATACCCGTGTCGTCATTCACTTGTAGAGCTACAATGATCTATGACCAACACGACAATCTTAACTCGGTAATTAATGTCCCATGTTAATTACCATGATTGCGAATATCTTTTATTTTATGTAAACCAATATCTTTTAGAGCTCTACGGTTAAGGACCAAGAGCATCTTCCTTAACACTTCTAAAAGACGAATAACATAAACAAGGAATAAAATGATTTCTCATTCAATTCATAATAATTGACATTTAAAAGTAAAACTTTTAGAACACATTCCCTTCAATCTCCCACTTGTTATTAAAGTTTTCTTTCTCATACATACTCAATGCATAAAACAATAATAACTAGGGTAAACCCCATTACATATCAATCATCAAGCCAATCTACATGGTTCCTCAATCCCATGTACTCGAAATGCATTTCGCCCTTGGCTTGGGATAAGGGTTTTGTGAATGGATCAGCTGTGTTGCTGTTGGTGTCCACCCATAAAAGATTTATTTTGCCTTCGTCGATAAGGTCACGCGTCACGAAGTACTTACGATCCATGTACTTCACTTTGTGGTGTGATTCGGGATCCTTGATTTGCGAGATAGATGCACTATTGTTGCAAAATAGCTCTATTGGTTCCTCGCTCGAGGGAACTACTCCAAGCTCTTCAAGGAACTTCTTGATCCACACTCCTTCCTTGCTCGCTTCAGCGACAGCCATTACTTCGGAAGCAGTGGTTGAGTCGGCCGTAGTGCTTTGCTTCCAACTACGCCAACTCACAGCTCCACCATTCAGAAGAAAGACGCATCCTGATTGCGACCTTCTATCGTCTGGATCACTCATGAAACTCGCATCCGAGTACCTTTCGGCTATCAACTCCATTTGACCTCCATAAACAAGAATCTTATCCTTAGTCCGATTAAGGTACTTCAGGATATTCTTGACCGCAGTCCAATGCTCAGGACCTGCGTTGGATTGGTGACGACTTGTCACGCTTAGAGCACACGAGACATCGGGTCTTGTGCAAGTCATCGCGTACATGATCGACCCAATTGCCGAAGCATAAGGGACATCCTTCATGTACTCTAAGTCCTTACGTGATTCCGCACGCTGAGACTTCTTGAGTAGCACACCCATACTCATTGGCACACTGCCCTTTTTGGAGTTGTTCATCTTGAACCTTTCCAAGGCCTTGTCAATGTATGTACGTTGACTGAGGCCAATGAGTCTACGGGATCTATCTCGATATATCTTGATTCCCAAGATGTATTGAGCCTCACCCATATCTTTCATTGAAAATGCAGATTTCAATGAACTTCTCGTTTGCTCAAGCAAAGGAATATGATTGCCCATGAGCAATATGTCATCGACATATAAGATTAGGAATACTACATGGCTCCCACTAACCTTCTTGTATATACAAGGTTCTTCCTTACTTTGAATGAAGTGAAGCTTCTTCACTTCCTCGTCAAAGCGTTTGTTCCAACTCCTTGATGCTTGCTTCAATCCATAAATGGATCTTTGAATCTTGCATACCTTCTCCCTATTCTTTGGATCTTCAAAACCTTGAGGCTGTACCAACTACACATCCTCCTCCAAGTTCCCATTAAGGAACACCGTTTTGACATCCATTTGCCATATTTCATAATCATGAAATGCGGCATTAGTGAGCATGATCCGAATAGACTTGAACATGGCAACCGGTGAAAAAGTTTCATCATAGTCAATTTCTTGAACTTGAGTGAAACCCTTCGCTACAGACCTCGCTTTGTAGGTTGTCAAGTTCCCATCCATGTCCATCTTCCTCTTGAAAACCCATTTATTTTGAATGGCCTTTTTCCCTTGAGGAAGGTCAACCAAGTTCCATACTTGATTATCATACATGGATTCTATTTCGGATTCCATGGCCTTAAGCCATAGTTTGGAGTCTTCCCTTTCCATTGCTTCTTGGAAGGTCAATGGATCATTGGTATCTAGTACCATGATTTCATGAAGTCCTCTCCTGCCACTTCCTGTCACTATATCAATAGGATTTGGACTTCTGCTTGTTCCAACAGCAACAAAAAATATTCGTCGTATATGGATGAGTCGTATTCTCTTAGCTTAGCGTTATTGAACATAGAATCATAGCTATAAAAGGCAAATGTATATGTATGGTACTAACTATAGCTATGTTTTATTCTCAACAAATGTTTTTATTCCTTCCAAAAAATATTCATCGTATATGGGCCTTTTATAGTGTTTTATTACTAACTATAGCTATGTTTTATTCTCAACAAATGTTTTTATTCCTTCCATTCATCCGCGAAAAAGATCTAAAAACCAAATGCTGAAAAAAGTGTTGACCTTCTTGGTTCTTCTCGTGCCTCTCGAACTTCTTCCACAATTTCTTGAGGAGTTGGTTCACGTTCAACTCTTGAACGTACACTTGGTGGGGATGATTGAGATTCTCTCACAATTTCTTGTGATGGTCTCTCGCTCACGCTCCCACTAACCAAAGGAATCTCAGTTGGGCCTTCATGATCTTGAACGTCATCATTCATGTCATGATCTTGTAGAGTATCTTGAGTTTCCTCAAGCACAACCCTACTCCCACTACTTTTTACTCTTTCTAGAAATTCCTTTTCCAGAAATGTCGCATCCCTCTCTACAATCACTCGATTAGAGGTGATATGCCAAAAGTAGTATCCTCTTGTCTCACGAGGATAACTAATAAAGAAGCACTTATCCGCTTTTGGTTGAAGTTTGGTCGACATCAATCTCTTGACGTAAGCCTCACAACCCCAAATTTTGAGAAAATTGAGCTTAGGTGGTTTACCACTCCATAGCTCATAAGGAGTTTTCTCCACGGATTTGGATGGAACATTATTTAGTGTGTAAGCCGCAGTTTGTAGTGCATAACTCCAAAAGTAAAGAGCTAATTCCGCATGACTCATCATTGACCGAACCATGTCGAGAAATATCCTATTCCTCCTTTCGGATACCCCATTCCACTGTGGTGTACCGGGAGGGGTGAGTTGAGGTACAATACCAAACTCCTTTAGGTATGAGTCAAATTCGGCACTTAAGTACTCACCTCCACGATCCGTTCGTAGAGACTTGATTTTCTTGTCGAGTTGGTTCTCTACTTCATTCTTGAATTCTTTGAACTTGTCGAAGGATTCACTTTTGTTTCTCATTAGATAAATATAGCCATAATGACTATAATCATCCGTGAACGTAATGAAGTACCTGAAACGATCTCGTGCACTAGTACTCATTAGACCACATACATCGGAATGTATCAAATCCAATAAGCCACTTGCCCTTGGGCCTTTCTTCTTGAAAGTCTTTTGGGTCATTTTTCCCATTAGACATGGTTGGCACGTCTCCAATGATTTAAAATCAAGTAGACCAAGAAGGTTAGCTTCTTGCAATTTCTTGATGTGCTTTTCATTTATGTGACCAAGACGATAGTGCCACAAGAGAGTATCATTCTCGTGAGTGGTTTTAAGTCTTTTGTTATTGATATTAAAGATTTGTTTATTATTCAATTCAAGCAAATAGAGACCATTCCTTATGAACGCATTTGCATAGAAAACACCATTCTTCGATATAGACAAACAAGAATTTGAAATATTTATATTAAAATTATCCATATCCAAACATGATACAGAAATAATATTCTTGCTAATCGAAGGTACATAATAAACATTCTTTAGACATAAATTTAAATCACTACATAATTGAAGCACCACAGAACCTTGTGCAACCGCAGAAACACTCTCACCATTTCCGACCTTCAATTCTACCTCGTTCCTCACGAGTTCCTTCATATCCACAAGTAGCTGCACATTAGAAACTATGTGAGCACAAGATCCGGTATCAATTACCGAATCCTGAACAGAGGTGGCTAAATTTATTTCAATAACAAATATACCTTTGGCCTTTTTGGGGCGTCGTCGTTCAATCACTCCATTGTCAAGGTCTTCCTTGTACTTGTGGCAATTTGGCCGGATGTGTCCTTTTTCACCGCAGTGAAAGCACTCCGTGTTGGGAGTTGGAGATTTCAAAGATTTCCCCCTTGAGGCACTCGCACGAGCACCTCCTACTCCCTTGCTCTTGATTGAACCACTTTTGGTAGATTTGCCCTTTCCTTTACCAATCTTTTGGCTCCTCCCATGGACGGCAAGGACATGCTTGTCCCTACCCTTGCCCATGTCAACTTCAGCAGTTTTGAGAGCGTTGTGCAGCTCCTCAAGACTCACCTTTTTTTCACGCACGTGATAGTGCATTACAAAGCCCTTAAAGGACGGGGCTAGAGAGCCAAGAATCATATCTTCAGCAATATCCTCGGGCATTGGTGAAGAGAGCTTTGCCAACATCTCAAGGTATCCTTGCATCGTGAGAAAATGCATAGATATCGATGTTCCCTCCGCCATATGGCACCTTGTGAGTGCGATGGTGGTCTTATAGTGCTCCTTTCGGGCACTATCCATGAACATCTTAGATAAAGCCTCCATGGTCTTCTTGGGTTTTGAATCCAAGTATTTCGCTTGAAGTGAGTCACCCATGGATGCTAGCATAAGACCGTGAACTTGGTTCTCTTGGTCTTCCCACTTGGCTTTAGCCTCTTTCTCTTCATCGGTTAATCTCTCATTCCACTTTGGGATTGGACCTTCCAAAATGTGAGATAGTTTCTCAAACTTTAACACGATGTTGAGTTTGAGTTGCCAACTAATGAAGTTTGTGCCATCATTTGCTAAAGGGTATTTTTCTATCATGGATCGTACGATAGGTTGGATGTTCGACATTTTTCTACAAAATAAATCATACAGGATTTTAATGCCAATTTTATGTTTATTCTACATACATACAAATGTAAATGTTGCAAATAAAAATTTTGCCCATAAATGCAACAATCCAAGATCCCATTAATTGTAATATAGACTAGCTATGGGCTATCAAATACATTACAATATCAAGGTAAGAAAAACATTTTCTAATCACAACCTTTTTGAATTTTAGCAATATTAGCATCTTCAAACTCTTGTGATTCTTTTCGTTTTAATTATGAGGGAATGCGACCTATCCTCGTAAGAAAAACTTTTTCCCAAAACCGAGCGAGGGCTCTAGGTAATGTTAAGAAAACTTATTTTCATTTGATACGAGATACGTTCACAACTAAACATACTTGGGGTTCACTAGGGTGAAATGCACCTCATACATTTAATCGTGGCACAACAACAGACAACCATTATATCTCCCACTATTCCCAAAGATGGAGGAAGCTATCTCCCGCTAAGGGCGAGCAGAGTATCCCTCAATCAATGGCTATTAGTGGATGAAATAAGAAGGAAATTATTCTTAATTTTTGTTGGACAATTTCATATATTAACATGTGATTCAAAATTTTAGGTTATCATGCATATTATCATTCATACACATTCTAACATTCAACACATTCATCACATGCATAGCAGAAATTAAACTATTCACACAATCCACATCGTGTGAGTTTATATGTTCCCTTCGATCCTTGATCCTTGATCCCTGATCCTCGATCCTCGATCGATGCGCTACAGCGGCGACTTCTTCTTGCACCGGAGATGTAGATTTTACAGAAAATAAACATGCTCCTCACATTCGATAAAAACCGACTAGTGCAAGTCCTATGTAAAACCTCTCAAATGCAATGCAATTATCTAAAGATAGAAATAGAAAATTTTGGCTTTTACATATGAATAAGCCCCTGTATTATAATTACACATACATTCATAGTTTCTGATTTGGAACATATAAACTCACAATTCCTACAAAACAACTCGAGCATCCATGCACGCAATATCGTTATAAACTATACAATCTAGTTTATCAATCATCTAGAATCCCAAACAATTCTTTGAAAAACATTTTGAAATCCATTAAAAACGTTTTTCATCTATCCATAGTTCAAAAATAATTTTCAAACGCTGTCCATCCAATTTCCTAAAAGGAAATACGAACCGCAGTTTTTCGGTTTTGTTGATTCTCTTACAAAATAATCGTCTATATTTAAAACGAAATTATTGCAAGTTAGACTTATGTCTAAATCATAATTCTAATAATTACATGGCATGTTTTAAACTACTTAAAACATTCAAAACGAATTATTACAAAGAATTATTTCAACAAAACATTTAAAGACCGAAAAACCGGTAAAACGAATTGTTTAAATCCTAGATGGTAAACTAAATTTGTTTACAGCCTTAAATCATAATAAAATTGAACCCTAAGCTCTGATACCACTGTAGGATTTCAAGTTTTAATTACACATATATATTTTCGGAGTTTTATGCGTAATAAGGATCTATAGCAATTTTCTAAGATTTATTTCATGCATGCATTGGTTTGTTTCAATACCTAGTTTTAAAACTTTTATTAAAACAAACATGGGACTCCCAAATTCATACCTATAAGTTCTCTAAAACTTCTTGAAGATTCGGAGACGTTGAGGATGCTTGTTGCTGCGCCGGGTGCCTCCGAGATTTCACCAAACTCTAAACAAGATTGGAGAGAGAAGAGCTAGCCTCTCAATCTCCAATAGGGTTTAGAATCTAATTACTAACCCCTCTTTAGTTCCCTTGAGAAGAAGCTCTCTGAAAACTAAAACTAATCTTAAGAATTAAGGGAATTTCGTGGAGGATTATGGAGAGAGATTTTGCATGAGAAAAATAATGAATGAGGTAATGAGATAAACTTGTATTTATAAGTTCTCTCCAAATTACCTATTCATGTGCAACCTCTTGCCCATGATTTCATGCAAAATTCCATCTAACCATCCATTATTTACTAATAAATAATCTTAGCCACGAATTAAATCAATTATGGACCAATTCCATGCATGATCTAATTAATTCTTAAATTAATTCTGCATTAACCGTCTGGACCGGTCGACCGTTTAGAGGTTCGGTCGACCACTCGAATCAAGGTTTCGGTCGACCGTCAAACAACTCGGTCGACCGTTCGTAACAGGAATTATTCTATCGCAATGTTCGGTCGACCAACCGATTACATTCGGTCGACCGTTCGAACAGATGGAAAATTCCCTGTTATCGGTCGAGACATGTCTGGTCGACCGTGCCACATTCGGTCGACCGATCAACAGTAAACGGTCGACCGTTTGTGCACAGTTTTGCAGTTGGTCAAATTTCGGTTAAACCCCTACAAAATTCGACATTTCGGGATTAGTAGTTAATTCACAACTTATGTAACATATTATCCTATGTAATGATAAATCAATACATCCCATAATACTTACATCACATGTGAATTTAATTTAGATTCTAATTATGTTATTAATCACAACATAATTTTGATTTTGCTTGTTCACCCCATGTGTCATATTTTCTACATGAAACCCGACACATCTTATTAACTCAAAATTCTCATTTCTTGTTTCTCAGTTTTGTGGTGTGACCTATGGGAGGATCTAAACTAAGTTGGTAGTGATATTAAGAGCTTAATATCACAAGCTATAAGCGGTATCTAGCTACACATTATAGCTCCCAATTAGTTAGATGTCTTAATTCCACTTGAACCAAAACCCGATCCATTTAGTGATGGAGTGCACCGCTTGTGTCCGTCCCTTACCTCATGATATTAAGAATACACACAAAGTAGTATTGTGTCATCTTTGTATTAGTATCCATTTCTTGATCTCTTTAAGGTAGTTATAAATATGTGACTTAACTCAAATCACATTGTGCACATTATAACTTTGCTTTATCAAGGGGCCCACTAATATCATCACTCAATTAAGATGGGCAATGATAATCTTTTGACTAACTATCTTCTCCAACTAAAGTCATACTCAACCAACTAATGCATTTACACTACACTCATCGATAGCTTAAGACACTAGTCTAATTAAGCAATTCTTAAGTGATCGGATATAAGTCTCATATCAAAGGACCAAAGACACAGTAAAACATTAATGACACAGAAACACATTTCTATAATATTTTACTTATTAGGTCTATTCAGTATACAAAAGTAATATTTTCCTCTTTTGCATACCTGTGTCGTCATTCACTTGTAGAGCTACAATGATCTATGAACAACACGACAATCTTAACTCGGTAATTAATGTCCCATGTTAATTACCATGATTGCGAATATCTTTTGTTTTATGTAAACCAATATCTTTTAGAGCTCTATGGTGAAGGACCAAGAGTCTCTTCCTTAACACTTCTAAAAGACGAATAACATAAACAAGGAACAAAATGATTTCTCATTCAATTCATTATAATTGACATTTAAAAGTAAAACTTTTAGAACACATTCCCTTCATGTTTTTGCGGTGCCCCTTCTTTTTGTTGTTATTGCATGTTTTTGTCGGGAGGATATGTAAGGAGTTTGTATCCAGAGCTCTTGTTAAAAGTTAGGGATAGCAAATTTCGAGGACGAAATTTATTTAAGGGGGGTAGGTTGTAAGACCCGCTCTCCTGCTATAATAATAATAAGTCCACTCTCCGCGGTTATGCATAATTGACTTCTTGGGTTGTCAAATTGTGTTATGGCATGCTTGTTTGAGTAGATTTGATCAGATTTCTCGTTGGTCGATCGGGTGCGACACATCGGACGAGCGCGCGGTTGTTTGACTCGATCGACTCAATTTGGGCCCGAGTGAGTGTAGGGCCGGTTTTGGACTAAAACCGTGTTGAAGTGGCATGGAATTGGAAGGGTTGCATTAGGGTTTGGATGTACATTTTCGTCGCTTTTGGATGCCTTTGGAGTGGTGTCATTTTGGCATGCCCTAATGTGACTTGAATAGCCATGAAGCCTAAGGAAGTTGGAGGGTTGTTTGCAAACAAAACCCCCTCAACCCAAGCCATCCCTACCCTCTCACTCCCTCACCCACGAAATTCAGACACTCTCCATCTCCCTCTCTGGTGTGCTAGTGGTTGGAGCTCCGACGAGTCAAGTGGAGCAAGCTAGAGTGCATCTTCTGGGAGCAACTAGACGAAGATCTGGGTGGGCTGATCTCCGGTAATCTCGGGCAAAAAATTTCGTGAATTCAGGTATGCTCCTGACCCTTGAAGAGTTTTGTGGGAGGGGGTGTTGGCTGGAGGGCCGGACAACACCATGTTGGTGGTTGGTGTAATCAGTTGCACCATCAACCGAGTTCCCATCTAGCGTGTGCATGGTGCATAAGCTAGATGGGGCTGGCTGTGGGACAGCCAAAGGGACCGGGATTCCGGTGAGGTCCGACCAGGAGTGATGAGGTTTCTTCTAGGCTGAGTTTTGGGGTAGACACGGATTTGGTTGGGTGTGGCTGGTGAACACAAGATCCGACTAGGATTTGTCTTCAACCCTTTTGAATCTTTGTTTGGATCGGCTGGCTGATCCAGCTCTTCTAGATGGTGGAAAAGGTCAGGAAAAGGTGTGTAACAAACCTAGGGATGATAAGGGTGAGGGGATCTTGATGGGCTAGCTCGGTCTGAACAGCATGCACTTGAATGGACTAGCCATGCGGTTAGTGCACCATGTGCATCAGCTTGCTCGGTTGTTGGGCTGAGCTGCTTGGATGGATCTCTACTGACCCTCTCCCACCATGGACGGCCTGAGAGGGATACTCTAAGCACGTGGGTTGGAGTGGTCAAGGGCTCATGCATCTGTTTGAGTCGATTGAACTTGTTAGCTTGTCTTTTGTTAGTTATCGTGCTCTATGTGTTGAATGTGTTTTGCTTTATATGACTTGTTGTGTTTCAGTAGCAGATATAATGTTGTTATATGATCTGATGTGTGTGTATTCCTGATGTTGTAGTCATGCATGCACTTATGAATGTAAACGGGCTCTTTCATATCATGTGCTGATCGTGTCATGTTCTAAAGCAACATATTAACCTGTTGCATGCATGTATGCTAGTTTAGAGATCTATATCGTCCACTGATACTTTATGCATGTTCCAACATGATTATCCTAATAATATACATGTAATACATACCCATATCAACTCTGATCATGCTCTGAGATTTCAGTTATCATCTCATATAAACTCTGAAATTAAGGATGCATGTTACCGATTATTGTGGAGTTTGATTTTGATATATCTAGTTGTAATGCATCATTCTATTGCGTATCTCAAGTCTATATGTTACTGAAATGATGTGTTATGATATGGTTATGTATGACCCTTAGGATATCAGACCTTTTAACATCCTTATCATGACCCGTAGATGACTCGATTATCTATTATCTTGATTTGCTGATCCGGTTATGATTGCTTGTTGGTGTGAGTTTCATTTGATTCCTGATTGGGATGTTCTGATTTGATTTGTTTGGGGGCTGTTAGGAGGGTATCCGGATACCTTTCCTTGAGCTCATCCCATACACTGTAGATGCATTAGATTTTAGATGCTTAAGTAGCTTGCATCGCATTTAATCAGATTAATAATTCTTGGCACATTCTGTTTTTGGGTCGACGGGCCACAAGTGGGTCCTCTAGCTAGAGAGGCCATTCGCATAAGACCTTTACGTTGGGAGGCCAGGCGTAAGATAAGTCCTGCGCAGGCGCGCTGCCATTCTGTCTCAGGGTAGGTATTCCCAAGTTCGCGATGGCACCATGTAGGTCACTTACCGCGAATTGGGACACTTATCTGGCGCACCGCTTTGTGCGAGTGGTGGGTCACTGTCGAGTGACTGCCTTTGACCAGCGAGGCTGGTATTCTGGTTCCTATTGAGGAATGATTCGGGTGCGCCCGACCGGCACGGCTTATGGAGTCCTAGCCTTCTGTTGCATTATGTGCTTTTCTGTTTCTGTTTCGGATGCTTTTGTCTTAGATAGATTGCATGCATTCTTCCATATAACTCCGATTGGGCCAGGGACATACTGGGTTTTCTTTATAGAAAACTCACGCATATATTGATGCGGTGCTTGCAGGTACTTAGATTCCTACAGGGTAGACTGGACGAGTAGTCGAAGATTCTGTACACGAGGGACACGTCGACCAGATTCTTCAGTTTGTCTTTTGCTTCCGCATTGTTTATGATGTATTTCCGTTTTGAACTCGATGTAATGTATTTGACCTTGTTACCATATATGGATAATCTCTCACTTTTCAGTCATGTTTTTTGTTAGTCTATCCATGTATGATCTCTCTACGTATTGTCGAGTCGTTGTTGGTCTGTCTTTTGTAACTCCTTCGGTCGTCGCGGAGGTCTCTGATCGCGACACTTGTAGTTTTTCCTAGTGTGCGTACCCACGAGATCGGGGTCGTTACACAACATCTTCGTCAAGACTGGGCTCCATGGATCTCTCTCTCCCCGCCACAGCAGACATGAAACACAATGGGTCTCAAGGGTCCTCTCACCCATCAACCAAATGTGCACACAGGCACCACAGCCGGAATAAACGTCGACCACCACATCACGTGCACACTGGCACAACGACCGGAAACATCCTTGGCCAACAACACGTGCACACATGCACCACTGTCGGAAACATCCACGACCAACAACACAAGCACACCAAAGATCACTATTAACCAGGAAATGTCCGTACTCTCGCCCAAAAATAGGTCAAGGACCCATTGCCCTCAAAGCTGATACCACAAAATAACAAATCACCAGACTGAGCATAAACGATCGACCAAAATAGGCATGTCAGTCGACAAGTTCCTCCAGGAACGCACAAGGGCTCGACCGTCTCCACGATCAATCGTATCAAAACCAACAACCAAAATAACCAATCGGTCGAAAAAAGGTCACGAGCGATCAACCATTTAGATTGCGGACCAAAGACCGAACTTATTAGGTTTGGTCCAGACTGAACCCGGACCGATCGGTCCGGTCCAAAAACCTAGATCGAACCAAGTTTTTAAGGGAAAATCAGATTTTGGACCGGGTTCGGACCAGACCGGATCGAAAACCGAACTTGTCCAGGGGTCCGGACCGGACCCTGGTCTGGTCGGATTCAGTTCGGACCGAACGCAAACCGATTAGTCCGGTCTGGTCCAAAAAACCGGACTGAACCTAAACATGCACAACCCTAACCCCAGGAATGCAACACTATCCAACAAGAACTCGCACTTTGACTACTTGGCGTACAACTGTTAATCTCTCAAAATACCAAGTACAATCCTCAAGTGCTCTTTGTGTTTCTCTATATCTTGTTAGTAGACCAAAATGTCAGCCACGAAGACAATGACGAATCTATTTCAAGGTACTGTGTGAACGTCTTGTTCATCAGATCCATGAAAACTGCAGGCGCGTTCGTCAACCCTAACGGCATTACCAGAAACTTGTAGTGCCCGTAACTCGTCGTGAACGTTGTCTTCTGGACATCTGCCTCCCTGATCCTCAACTAATTATAACTTGATCGCAGATCGATCCTCAAGAACACCTTCGTTGACTGCAACTGGTCAAAAAGGTCCTCGATCCTGGGTAAAGGATACTGATTCCTAATGGTAACATTATTCAGCATCTTGTAATTAATACACATTCGCAACGAGTCATCCTTCTTCTCCACGAAAAGTACTGACACTCCCCAAGGTGAGACACTAAGTTGGATAAACCCAGTATCCATCAATTCCAGCAACTGCTTCTTCAGTTCTGCTAACTCTGCACGTGTCATCCTATACGACGCCTTCGACTACGGTGTGGTCTCAGTTACTAAATCGATGCCGAACTCTATTTCCCTGTGAGGCGGCACACCAATGACATCCGAAAATACCTACGGAAAATCCTGGACTATCTATATGTCCTCCAACCTCCTTGTCTCGGGATCTGGAACAACTCAGTATCAACTTTTGTGCCCTCACTGTTGACACCACCACACGGCCCCTCTATCCTTCGTCCCCCTGATCAGCACATCAGGTAGACCCTTCCTCGGGATCAGAATCTTTTTCTCCCGACACAAGACTCGCACATCGTACTGTGATAGCCAATCCATCCCCAGTATGACGTCAAAGTCCTTCATCGGCAATAAGACCAGGTCAGCCGGAAACTCTTGGTCTTCCGAAACAATCATGGCGCCATGGAGAAATCTCCCCACAGTGCCCACCAGACCCAGGGGTGTGCTGATTTCCAAAGTGACAATCAGTATCGCAGGGGTACGACCAACACGCTCGCAAATTGCTCCGAGATGAACAAGTGTGTGGCCCCACAATCAAATAGCACTCTGGCTACCAAACCAGCAACAAAAGGTGTACCTTCCACCACAGTGCTGGCATCCCTCGCCTCATCTTCCTGGATGGTGAAAACTCACACGGTCCTCTGTCCCTGCTGAGATGGGGCAAATGGACGGCGTGCTCCGCCTCTGCCAACTGTTGGGGGTCTTGCTCGACCACTAGACTCGTCTGGCCCACTTGAGCAATCTCTAACGTAGTGGCATGGCTGACCACACCCAAAATAAACCCCAGAACGGGTCCAACACTCTCGCCCTGTGTGGACATTGCCACAATCTGGGGCCTCTTGCCCGAATTCCCTGCTAGTGGAACTCCTGGACGTCCACTGATCTTCCATTGCGGCCTCCTAGACTCCGTATAGTTCTCATGGTAGTCCTTATCTATGATGGTCGCAAACTTCACAGCATATGCCGGAGTCTACAACATGTTGTAGCCCCCACACGAACTTTCTCGCTCTCTGAACCGACGTCACACAAATCTCTGAACAATAACGCTCCAGGGCGTTGAACTTCCGAACGTAGACCGCCAGTGCCAGCTCCCCTTGCTGAAAGGTCATAAACTCCTCTCTCTTCCCGTCTCTAACATGCTCTGGGAAATACTGCTAATTGAATTCCCAGAGGAACTCATCCCAATTGACATCATCTCTGCATGCAAACACCACTATAGTTGTGGTCCTCCACCAATTGGATGCCTCACCGCCCAGAACATAGGTGGCCAACCCCACCAGTCTCTTCGGGGGACTCCCAATCGCCTAGAAGATCTCCTGGATCTTAAAGACCCAGTCCTCGACATCCTCATAATCACATATGTCATCAAATGCAGGTAGATGTTGGCGCATAAAGCGGTCGTGCACCGCTCCCGCCTCCATTGTCCCCTATCGACCAGACTGGTGCTCTAGCAGCACCCCTTATCTCTACACTGTGTCGTAGAGCATCTGTCGCTCCTCAGCCCAGTCTACGGCCCCAGTCTCCTCGCTAGTGCTACGGTCACGTGGGTGAGGTCTCACGCGTCTCGGAGGCATCTACACACGAGACATCAAAAAGGAAACAAATGACTATGCATGCATGCTCTACAACAAAACTCTATATTAGATGTCTAAGGTGGTTTCTTTGGACAGCACATCGGAACCGACCACTCTGATACCAAGTTGTAACGTCCTCGAAACAACAAAATTTTAAAACTTTTAAAACATACAATCAACATGAGGGCATTATGAAAATATACAAAATACCAGGTGCACCAACATATATATATGTATGTATCTGAGTTTTTCAATAAGGGTGATTACATCAAAAGATATCAAATAAAATGTACAAGTAATCACTACAACCTCCAAAAATGGGGAAAAGCAAGATCTAGCCCTAGATTTGCTCCTCCACAGTCACTATCTCCTAGCGCCGCTCTCGGCCAGAAACAAAATATGGAACTATGTCTGAGTTTCCCATAAGAAAACCTCGTATGTCAAACCTCTAACACAAATACGAACTAGACAACTACTAGAATGGTATGATACAAATGCAACAGTGCAACATCTTCGTCAAGACTAGGCTTCAGAGATCTCTCTCTCCCTGCCACAGCAGACACGAAACACAATGGGTCTCAAGGATCCTCTCACCCATCACCCACAAGTGCACACTGGCACCACAACCGGAATAAACGTTGGCCACCACATCACGTGCACACTGGCACCACGGCCGAAAACATCCTCAGCCAACAACACGTGCACACAGGCACCACTGCCGGAAACATCCTCGGCCAACAACACAAGCACACCACGGATCACTATTAAACCGGAAATGTCTGTACTCTCACCCAAAAATAGGTTGGGGACCCATTGCCCTCAAAGCTGATCCCACAACATAACAAATCACAAGACTGAACATAAACGGTCGACCAAAATAGGCATGTCGATCGACTGGTTCCCTCTAGGAACGCACAAGGGCTCGATCGTCTTCACGTTCCCTCAAAGTCCAAGATCGATTGAACAAGGCACACACCGGTCGAACAGACTTTAAGTTAACTTAAGTCATCGGTCGGACAGAATCAGTTGGTGGTCGACCGTTAAGACAATCCACACCTAGTCCAGATTTCTCCAGCAACCATCGGTCGAACAATCATATAGGAGGTCCACCGTTTTGTGGTCTAGGCTCAACTGACTTATCTACATGTACAATCGGTCGAACAGATCAAAAGGGCAGTCGACCGTTTAGATGGTCTATGCCCCCAACTGACTTACAAAAGTGCATTTCGTCGAGCGGCAAAGGTGTCCCGGTCGACCGAAGTACACCAGGTTTTGCCTTAAATACACAACCGGTCGACCGCCCGAAGGCATCGTTCGACCGGTGCAAGGCTAAAACCCGCATTTACACTAGCACTGGTCGACCCGAGCACACGTCGGTCGACCGTCAATCAACAGCATCCTGCTACACTATCACCTCCGACGAGTCAATCGGCCTGCCATCGATTAAAGTCGTCACTCACGCACGTTGGGTGAGTATTAACGAAGCTTGACATACAGTGAAGGTTTGAAGAAACCTTTAAAGAACCACGACATCCACTTCCTCGCAAAAACTCTCCTCCAGCGAACTCCTCGTGCGAACAACCGATGACCTCACTAAAACTCCTTCTCGTTGATCGCTCCACCACCATGAACCAGAGGCTGAGAGGGAGAGAAATGTGTGTGAGACGAGTGGAGAAGAAAAAAAAATGAGAAGAAGAGAAAAGAAGAGTGAGATTTTAGCTTTAAAAACCTTCTCACCTTTCTCTCCACCAACCGTCACACGCCACCTCACCAGCCTCAAGCCAATCACAAGCCTCAACCAAACAAAATATCCAAAGGAGGATTAGGATTAGTCTTAACTCAATTAGCCTAACTAGTTAGGATTAGGTTCTAACAATAGTAGTTACAGAAATCTCAACATTGAATTTCCAATTGAATATTACCTAGGTCCAAACTCAATATTGAATAGTCCAATACATACTTTTTCTATATAAAATTCTTATCTCTTTATTAATTATCTTCATTATATTTTTATACCTGGAGAAGAAAATTCATGACACATTTCCTTTATATTCACACAAGCCGAAAAAGAATCAAGCTTCACTTTGTTTTTTCCCCTACTGTTTTACCTTTGCCATCGTAATGAACTAAAATAAGAATATGGAAATCACAGTAAAGAACGTCAAAACGATTTATGGTTGACATATAACCAAACAAAGTTCACGAAAATTGATTGCAGGCTGGTTTTTAGTTGTGCTTTCCCTTCCCTTTCAAGTCTCCTAATTAAACTTTACGTTTTTTAGCAGAGGTTATGTACAAAGGGAGGAAGGACAAGAGGCAGAAACACTACCTTCATCTCTTATTCTAATTGGCCTCTTTTGCTTTATATATAGTTTTAGAGAAACAGGACCACTCACCTTCTGCATTATGTAGTTAGTTCACATCGCTCTTTTGTGTGAATAAGAATGTAGATTTTGATGGGATTTTGAGAATGTTATAAAGTTTGTTTTGGAACGAAAATATTTGCACCAAAAAAAATAAAATTAGTGAATTTGTTTAAAAATAAGTCTAAAATTAAATTTATAGATGTTTGGTGTCTTCTCCTTGTTGTCTGGAGTACACGCAATAGATCTCTAATCATTTGTCGGCACGCTAAAATTTAACGTTATGTCAAATTTAAACAGATAATGTAATAAATAAATAACTCAAAATATAGTCAAATTAGTCAATACATTTCGATATTTCATGATATCGTTGTTAAGTGTTGACCTCTAATCTGACCATTACTTTCAAAACTTTTTTATAAAACAATTTAGCTTTATTTTTAAATCTAAAGTAGATTGAGTTAATATAAAGATTAAAACTTTTATCACTATTTTCGTATTTCGTGATCATAATGAGCATGAGATAAGTGTTTAAATACTAATAATTGAACATGAGGATATAGCCGAAAATTTTAAGGTATTATCGGTGACTCAATTATTTGCAAGGCTTTTAAGAAGTTAGCCCAAGTTCAAATCCACTTGTGGGTGCAAAGTTGTCATAATAACTTCCTACCAACTAACCAACTAATCACATCTTTGAGAAATATAATAACACAACTAACAGCTTGTTCCCATGCTAAAAATATCAATTAATTTTTTAATGTTCTTGTGGACCTCGTTTCCTCTCTTTAGGACAGGAGAAACCATTGCAACCAACCATTCAACAAAACAAATTAAACTACAAATCCCAACTAATTGAGTTTGTCCTGTGATGCAAATCTAAGTGTGGGTTTGCTATCAAAATTAGGTGCAAGTTTGTGTAACATATGTGAAGGTGTGACCTACTTATCAATCCAAATTTAACATGAGAACTTTCTGGTTCCTGTTATGTACGCGTTCGTGGCTTAACCACCATGCATCTCACCTGGCATCAAGTCTCATTATAACTTTCCAACTCCATGAAGTGTGTTTATTGTTCTCTCCGAAAAAATAAATTAAGTTATGTTCCCGGAAATATAGGTCCAAGTGAATTTGAGTATGGAGAAATTGACTTGGACAATAGCCTCGGAAATTGGCACAATCATGGATGTTGGATCGACACTGGTGCATCAAGTTTACTTCATGGCTTGATAATGAACTCATGATTGATCATCCTAGGTCCAATTTCATGTATATTGTTTTACACTTGCACCATGATCAACATATTTGACTTGCTCATCATGGGCCTGTTGATTTGACTCAGTAATTTCAATTGGCTTCCACTTTGGGGTTCAGATTTCTAACGTTCCCCTTCAAACATAGTGGAGGGTGAAAGTTAATTAAATTTGGGTAATTCTATTCTAAAGGTGGCTTTAGTCAGGGCCTTTGTAAACATGTCAACATGTTGTGGCTCTGAGTGGACAAATTTTGTGATCAATCCTTGAGCGACATTCTCTCCATCAAAGTGATAATCAAGTTACGATTGTTATGTTGTAGCATGAATGACAAGATTTATAGATAAGTGTAAAGCATTAACATTATCACAAAGTAATGTAAGACGTTGAGACAGATAAACTCCCAAATCTATCCAAATATATGCAATCCAAGCGTGCTGATCTGTTGGTGCAACAATCATTGCCCTGTATAGATCCTCAACACGAAATATGGATACAATAGGTTTCTTTTATGCTTTCCACGAGACACTACTTTGTCTAAGAAAATACATAAACTATGGATAGATCTTCTTATCTCTTAAAATCCTACCCAATCACTGACGAAGAACACACAAAGATAAGGTAAGGTGTTTATGTAGATGGAGACTATGACTCGGGGTATCATCTGATGTACCTAAGAATGCATTTCAGAAATGATAGTCATTGAGCTATGCATGTGTTGACAAAAAAACATTATAGGAAAAAGAATAAGGTTTTTTGTGGTACACATCCGAGGAGACGTAATTGACGATATGCACCTGTTTTTTTACTATTACCTCAAGTGCACCTGCAAGTCGATCCTAATTACACATATACATCTCTACCGTAAGTGGATCCCACCACACATCGACGTCATAAGCCTTCCGTCAACGACCGTTCATTATCATTTCCCGCAACTCACTAATCCTCCCCATCATATTTTCATCTCTTCTTCGCCTGACACACACCCAGCTTATAAATAGAGGTCCATACACTTTATTTACACATCTCTCATACTTCCATTTACTCCATACACTAGAGAAACTTCTCCCAATCTTCAAATCTCCAATCTTATACACTTCAAGTTAAAACTTCACCACTTGACCAAATTCCACATCCTACTCAAGTGTGCTCAAAATTATAGTGTTCAAATACTATGGTTACTTAATGTCATCAAAGTTGTAAAAGTTTCGGTGAAAGCCCAAAACATCTTTCTCAGATTGTGAGAAGAAGAAACCAAGCTTGCGAGGGTGTTTGTAAGGCTTGCTTTGTAAATGCATTCTCTCCTGGACCAGAACGGGGAGTAAAGAGTGAAGGCGTAGGCGGAGCTCAACGAGTTGAGCGGAGCTTGCACAAGAGAAAGTAGGCGGGTGGCCGAACCTTTATAAAATCGTCTTGTCCACTTGTGGTTTGCATATCCTTTCCCTACTTGTTTTAAATTGATTTCCGCTACATATTTGATTGAATCAAGTAGAGAATTAGGAAATTGAATAGATTAATTAAGGGTCATACGATCCTACAGAAACTAAATCATCATCCCTAAGTTGTGAAATTTCCCAGTCTGCTCCTTCAAGCATGGATTGGCCTACTAGGCTTGTTCAGAGTTACAGGGAAGTATGCAACTTGCTTGGTGATCCCAAACAGTTGGAATTGTGGGTTTGAATTGCCCAGGTAAAGGTTCTGACCCTACACTTCCCACCACACTAGGTATATATTTGTTGCATCCACATTAGGCTCTACATCTTGGTCCTATATTTCTTTCTAAACTACTACCTCAGACAGGTCCTCTATTTCTTTCTCAACTACTACCTTGGGTTGCTCCTCTATTTCTTTCTCAACCCTAACCTCAGGCTGGTCCTCTATTTTTTTCTCATGAACTCCAACACAAAATGCACTATCATGCATTAACATTTTTTTCAGTAGTAGTATAGATGTGCAACTCACATTGTTTATTGGGGAATCTAAGAGCCTCCTGTATGTCTTCCTTAGTATTGAAACTTCTGAGGTCTTTCCTAACAGTACTTGGAATCTTGTATTTCATATTAACTGGATGTCCACTTCATTACAATGAATATCCAGTTCCTTACCACATAAATAGTAAATTCCTCAACCACCACCATTGAAGCTAGCTCTTCAAAACCTACAACCCTATCTCAACCATTCCTCTTAACTCATCCACCACCACAGTGCAACTTAATTCTCCAATTACCTCCTAAATCAAACACATTGGTTTGAGAAAGCAACATGCAAAAGAAGAAACACATAAACATACTAGAAATATACTTAAAAACAAACAAATTATGTCAAATAGTTGTTTACACTTCACTGAAGAACAAAAACAAATAAAGGAAAAATGAAAATGGAAGAACAAATAAAGGAAAAATGAAATCAAATTGGAGAGGAATGAACTCAATGACAATGTCGCCATTTTCCCACCAAACCGCTTCTTGTGTGTACCATCGTCCGATCTGGAACTCTATCACTCGCATTAGCTCTGTAATGATCTTCCTCACATGCAAGCTCGGTTGTGTCGACCTCCGATTTGGAGAATCGGATTAGGGTTTGGGGAATTTGGGGGGAAAGGGTTGATCTCGGCTTTGTTGGATTTTGTGCTTTATACTTATATATATATATATATATATATATATATATATATTTAAAATTTTACAAGCAATTAGGATCAATTTTCATATTTTCAATAATTTTATATACAAAATTTTCTAATAGTATTTTAATATATATTGTATACTAATAATATTAAAATACATAGATTGGATCATACCTAGGGGATTATCAAATCTCTTTTACCAATTGGAAGTCCGGTTGCACGTCGGATTGTCTCGGAATCACCTTCAAGTGTTCATCAACCTCTAAACAAGATTAAAGAGATCGAAGCTAGTCAATCAATCTCTAATTGAATGTTAGAATCTAGCTAATAATCTCTTTTATGCTCTAAAGAATCTAATCTCTCAAGCACTCAATTAAAAAGAAGAATTTCGGATGGAATGATGGAGAAAATATGGAGAGGAGAATGTTTTGCATTAATTAAACAAAGGAATGGATGAGTGACCTATTTATAGGGCATCATCAAACCTGCATTATGGGTAAATCACATACACATGATTCTTTGTTAATCTCTCCATTAAACCACATCATGTGCAAACCACTTTGCACATGATCTCTTATTTATTTCTCCTCTCATCATCTCATAACTACATTTGACCAAGGTGGATTAAATTCATTCATTTATCAACAAAAATCTCTTATTAATATGTGCAAAAACGTGGGCAAACAGTCGGACCATTTTTCACTATTTTTGACTTTACCAAATTTTGGATTAATATTCAACAAAATTTGGACTTTGCGTTTTAGTAAATCCATATCTTATAATGTTGCGGATAACATTATATCATGTAATATATTATCATATATAATGTCAAAACACAATACCCCATAATATATGCATCTCATACAAATTTATTTGTTATTCTAACAATGTCGTTATTACGACATATTGTTTTTATTATTTTACCACATGTATATTATTTCATAACACATGAAACTTATCATATAAAATATAAAATCACATATATTGTTTCTCAGTTTTGTCGTATGACTTATATGATGATCTAAGTTATGTTGGCAATAATATTAAACATTTAACATCATAAACTATAAGCGGTATCTAGCTACACATTATAGTTACCAAAATAACAAAGATGTTTTATTCACTCGAACAGAACACGATCCATTTAGTGATATATAATATATCACTTGTGTCTATCTCTTGCCTCGTGATATTATGAATATTATACAAAGTAGGAATGTGTCATCTTTGTATTATATTTTTTTTCTTGATCTCATAAGTTAATTATAAATATCTAACTATACATAAGTTACATTGTGCACATTATAATTTTATTTTATCAATGGTCCAAATAATATCATCACTCAAATGAAGATGGACAATGATAATCTTTTGACATATCATCTTTTCCAGCACAAGTTATGTATAATCAACTAATATCTTTATCACTATGCGTAATGCTAGTTTTTGATAATAATCGAATTACACATTTCTCATGTGAAAAGATATAGGTCTCATATCTTATGATCCAAAGACACGATGAAAATATTAATGACACAAACACAATTTCATAATATTTCATTTATTATGTTTATTCAATATGAAAGAAAATATTCTTCATTTCATATACTCATGTTGATAAAATATTTGTAGAGCTACAATATCGTTTAACCAACATCACAATCTTATCTCGATAATTAATGTTCCATGTTAATTACCATGATTGTGAATTTCTTTTGATTTATGCAAAACATTATCTTTTAGAGCTCTAAGGTTAAAGACAAAGAGCGTCTTCTTTAACACTTCCAAAAGACGAATACATTAATCAATGAACAAATGTTTGTACATTCAATTCATAATAAAAGAAATGTAAAAGAATACTTTTAGAACACACATTTGGGTAAGAATGAGGGGTTCAGGTTAGGGATTTGAAGGGTTTGGGGAAATTAGGGGGATCTACCCTCTCAAACGTAGTGGACGAATTTGAGGAGGACTGAGGGGATGAGGTTAAGGATTCGAAGGTTTTGGGGAAATTGGGGGAAAGGGTTGATCTCACCTTTGGTATAGGATGGACGAATTCGGGGAAGAATGAGGGATTGAGGTTACGGATTCTGTTAAATCCTAACCCTTGCTTATGTGCTAATTGTGTTTAGGGGAGGATTAGTGATGTTTTGAGATGGACGGCTGAGATCGAGTGGGAGAAAAGTATATAAAGGTTGGTTTTACTCTCTCTCCTCACTCTCTCTCTCGCGTTCTCTTCTCTCTCACTCACTCTCTCTCTCTCTAGACGCGTCTCTCTCTCCATCAGAGTTTCGTCGGCATTTGTGGAGGCGAGGGGGTTGTTGGAGACGCCGGAAGTGCGGGGATCGTCGTTGTGTTCGCCGGAGTTCGAGTTTATCGTGGAAAAGCTCGCCGTCGTTTCTTCAAAGGCTTCTTCAAGCCTTAAGGTATGTCAAACTTGCTTTCAAGCTCACCTAGTGTTAGTGTGGGAGTGGGAGCGGTCGACGGTAGGCCGTTTCGGGCTCGTCGGACCTGCACAGCTGTTTCTGAACTATAAACGGTCGACCGGTGTTTTGGTTCGGTCGACCGGTTATAGTGTATTTTGGGTGAATCCCTCGCACCGGTCGAACGATGCCCTTTTGGGCGGTCGACCGGTTGTGCAATTTTTAGTGAGAGAAAACGTCCTGTGTATTTTCGGTCGAACGGGACCCCTTTGCCGGTCGACCGAAAGTACTGTTGTAGGTCGGTTGGGGCGTTGACCATCTAAACGGTCGACCGCCTGTTTGACTCGTTCGACCGACATTTAAGTTAACTTAATGGCCGGTCGACCGGAGGTGTGGTTTCAGTCGACCGTGATGTGAGGACTCTGGGTGAGTTCTACTGGTGGTTTTCGGTCGACCGATAGGGTTCGGTTGTTCGACCGTTTTACTGTTGTTTGCGAAAATGGATTTCTACTGGTGCTTTTCGGTCGACCGGGACCCCTTTGTCGGTCGACCGTTTGGCGGGTTTTTCGGTTGGGCCAGTTATCTGGGTAAGGATCGGTCGACCGGAAGCCATGTTTTGTTCGACCGTTTTACACTGTTTTTGTGTGTGTGTGTGTGTTGCTATTGATTGGCTAGAAGGCAACGGGTCTCCGGCCCTTTTGGGGCGACGGCACAGACATTCCGGCCCTATAGCGATTAGTGGTGACACGGGTTGTGATTTGTGGTCGTGGCTCCGACGAATGATGCAAAACCGTGGCTCCGGTAACACTGAGGCAATGAGGGGGTTGTGTGGCCGTGTTTTGGACCGGCGGTGCCTTGTGTGCACGTGTGTTGGTGGGTTGGGGTGAGAGGACCCTTGAGACCCGTGTTGTTGGGCTATGGCCGGGAGAGAGGTCCCGGGAACTTAGCGAGTGTTTCTGTTGTGGTATTTTACGTTTCTTTGCTCATTTCATTTCTGTCCATATATGTGTTAGGGTTTGGCATACTGGGTTTCCTCCTGAAAACTCAGGCATTCATTGTCTGCTTTCAGGCCGAGAGCGACGTTAGGTGGGTGGCGTCGGCGGAGGGAGCGCTCGAGACCTGATCCTGCTTCCCTACATTTTGAGGTGGTTGTGATTACTGTGTGTATTCTCTGTATATGATCTTTTGATGTAATCACATTCGTTTGTAAACTCGTTCACATATATATATTATATGTTGGTGCACCAGTTTGTGTATTTCTTTCGTAATGTCCTCGTTGATTGTATGTTTTTAATTTGAAATTTTCCACTGTGTTTGAGGACGTTACAGATTCAAAAGGTTGGGGGTGTCGTGTTTGGAATTGGATCAGTAATTGGTTTTCTTTGATTGGGTTCATCCAGGTCATAGGTTTATTTTAGTGGGTGTGGTCAAGTCAACTGCCGATTAGGGTTAGTCGATAACAAAAAATTAACTCAACCAAATCAACGTAACACCTAATTTCGTACTTACGGGGAATAAACAGTTGTTGACGGAAGACTTACAATGTCGGTGTGTGGGGGGGATTCACTTATGATAGAGGTGAATATGCAATAAGGATCGACTCACGGGTGCACTTGAGGCAATAGTAAAATGGGTACACCAAAGCAAAAAAAACAAAATAATATCATGTGTGGTGATGCATAAGCAGTGAAGAGAGCCAATGATTTGTCTATATTGGGTAAGATCAGGGAAGTTGTGTTGTCTCTAATTGTATCTAGTCTAACAAGCATAGGATTGCTAATGTACTTGGAATTTAGTATGTTAGTTCCTTTGAGAATATCTGCAGTATAATGTTGTTGGGACATAACTACTTGATCCTTAGTCTGATTGACTTCAATTCGTAAAAACCATGTAATTTTTTAATGCCAATATACTTCTTTTTATAATTATGGGAATATACTATACTCACTCAAACTGAATGGCTCCGAATTTTCAAACTAGTCGGTGACATAACCAAGAAAGCAGAACCTGATAAATTAACCATCCGACTCTTTCCCTCCCTCCCTCCATGGCTCCATCCCTCTCCTCTCCACGTGTCCTTCATCTCTTGCAACAACTCGTGTGGCTCTCATGTTTCCTTCCCTCTAATATATCCCCACACCACCAACTCAACACTTCCACCACTCAACTCTTTCAGCAACACCAAAAAAAGAGTAGAGTAGACATGGCTGGGAGTGGAGTGTTTGCAGAGATCATAGATGGGGATGTGTACAAGTACTACGCAGATGGGGAGTGGAAGAATTCTGCTTCTGGGAAGTATGTTTCCATTGTCAATCCTACCACCAGGAAACCCCACTACAAAGTCCAAGGTTGTATATATCATCTTGCTTCCTGTAGATTTGACGTTGTGATGTTTTTAGATTTCTGGTTTTTGTAGTTTCCACTTGGTTGCACTATGCTCTGATGGGGGGTTTTTGACATGGTTTTTTGCTCTTGAAATGAAAATTTAGTTCTTTCGCATGTTTAATTTTCTTTATGGATAATTAATCATAATTATTCCAAAAAGGGCTACTGATTCTGTACTTGTATAATGATTTTTTGATTACAAGATAAGAATAGGTAATGGCTATGGTTACACTCAATGGAATTTGCTTAATGTGCAGACGGATTTCATGTATTACAATACTACATTGAACTTTAGGCTCTCATTTGCAAGTTACTACATTATCCACTCTTCCCTCCCTCACCTCGACAGAACTCATGCCCTTCCTGAAGACAGAGGCACATCGTGTTGTCCGAGCCACGCTTGGCTGACAAACATCAAATTAGAATAGTAATTTGTGGAAAATTTATCGCACAAATCATGTGTTAACTGTTGGAATATGATCTCATGTGTAGAGTGTAATTTTCATTGGATCCAGATGCAATGATCGACTTGGAACTTCTGGAAGTAATTCACATTGCATGATAGGTTCATGGTTATAGAATTGTCACTCTATGGAGAGCTTTCTGTCAGCTTGAATTTATTAGCAATAGGAATATACAGATGCATGGCTCTGTTTCATAACAGCATAACAGTACAAGCTTAAGCATTTTGAGATTCAAATGAAGCTCTTTACTGTTAAGTATCAGTGTACAAGTGGATCTCTTTAGCTCATGGGAATGTGACCCGACCTAACTCATTTTCTAGGCTTGTAGTTAGGCTGTTAACATGTCATGCTTGTTGGACTTTCCCAACCTCCTTAATTATGTCAGTTCTGCTACAATAATTTCCAATTATTCTGTTAAAGTTTCCTGATAACTTTAGTTACTTAAATAAGATCTTTTCATTTTCAGTTACAAAACAATTTTTTTTAATGTTGAGTGACTATTTGTATTTTTAGTTATTACTACAATAAAACCCAAAGATCAGGCCTTCTAATGTAAGCTTAAAATAAACTAGATGTCACCACCATAAGTACAAATTCACATCCTAAGTGTATAAAACAGTCACAGGTGACAGGACGTCCAAAACTGAAATCATAAGCTTTAGCCATCTTCAATGGAATGGATAAACACTTTGTTTTTTAATAGACTTCTCAAACTTTTCTTATCAGAGTATTATTACATCAAAATTGTTTTGATGGGCATGATGGTGGTGTTGTTGAATTGCAGCATGCACACAGGAGGAGGTGAACAAGGTCATGGAGAGCGCGAAGGCAGCGCAGAAACTGTGGGCCAAGACCCCACTTTGGAAAAGAGCGGAGCTCCTCCACAAGGCCGCCGCAATACTGAAGCAGCACAAGGCTCCTATAGCCGAATGCCTTGTCAAAGAGATTGCAAAACCTGCCAAAGACGCCGTCACAGAGGTAACCAAGACAAAGTCGGCATGTCTGAAACAATTTTTCTTGCTTCTGCTTATGTGAGTGCTAATAATTATCAGTTTGTGATTTCAGGTGGTGAGATCAGGTGATTTGATATCGTATACCGCAGAAGAGGGTGTGAGGATACTTGGAGAGGGAAAATTCTTGGTGTCCGATAGCTTTCCTGGGAACGAAAGAACCAAGTATTGCCTCACTTCTAAGGTACATTATGCTTTAAGTTACATGCCATATCAGGACTATTTGGTTGTTGGAATTGAAGAATTTTGAAAAGATGGTCTAAAAATATTTTGTTGCTTCATGGCTATTTTTATTTTCTTTGTTGATGCAGATACCTCTAGGAGTGGTTCTAGCAATCCCTCCTTTCAACTATCCAGTTAACTTGGCCGTATCCAAGATCGGACCCGCATTGATCGCCGGGAATTCTCTTGTTCTCAAGCCTCCAACTCAGGTAGCTTTCAGTGCCAACATCATCACGTTGTCTGTCGACTTTTTCACTTTGTTTTCATTTTTATCAGGGGGCAGTGGCTGCTCTGCATATGGTGCATTGCTTTCACCTGGCTGGTTTCCCCAAAGGTCTCATTAGTTGTGTTACCGGTAAGGGGTCCGAAATTGGAGATTTCCTGACCATGCACCCTAGTGTTGACTGCATAAGGTACTTAACTTGTTCTTTACAAATTTGGTCATCTTCTTTACGAGGTACAATTCCTAAAGAACCTTCTAGATGGGACTTTGATAGTTTACAAGTTCTTTCCTACTACAAAATTTAAACAATAGGTCTTGAACAACAATTACAATATTCTGAAGTGACTCAAAATATGAATTCAAGTCTATCATGGAATCAAATGTTTAACATCACGTTCCTACCTTCTTCTGATCACGTATACAAGTTATATATACCAAGTGTTTGTTACTTGGGAGAAATGTAGCTCAGTTCTCTGTAAAGGCAACACAAAATGATAAACATATTGTGAGAAATTCAGAAAAACGAAATCCAGATAAACCCAAACTGGATTCTGATAAGCTCGTGGTGGAAATGTTGCAGCTTTACTGGTGGAGACACTGGAATTGCGATTTCGAAGAAGGCAGGCATGGTTCCCCTTCAAATGGAACTTGGCGGGAAAGACGCATGCATTGTATTAGAGGACGCAGATCTCGACTTGGTCGCAGCAAACATCGTCAAGGGTGGATTCTCTTACAGGTAAAACAACCCAAGTCTGGCAAATTCAAAACCACCATCACCAATTTTTCTTAACCCTTAACCATGTTTTCTGCAGTGGTCAAAGGTGTACAGCAGTTAAGGTTGTGTTAATCATGGAATCAGTAGCCGACACTGTTGTCGAGAAGGTGAAAGCTAAGGTGGCAAAACTGACAGTTGGTCCGCCCGAGGACAACTGCGACATCACAGCTGTTGTTACTGAATCGTCGGCAAATTTCATTGAAGGGTTGGTGATGGACGCCAAGGAGAAGGGAGCCACATTTTGCCAGGAGTACAAGAGGGAAGGGAACCTGATCTGGCCACTGTTGTTAGACAATGTTAGGCCTGACATGAGGATTGCATGGGAGGAACCCTTTGGACCTATTCTGCCTGTTATTAGGATTAGTTCTATTGAAGAAGGCATTCACCATTGTAATGCCAGCAACTTTGGACTTCAGGTATTTCATGCCTCCTTTCGCTGCAATTCAGTATATATAGAATGAGTTATTCAAAATGAAGATGCTCAAATATTTGGATTGTGAAAATAGTTATCTACAGGACGAAACAGAGCAGCTGTTCACAGAGTTTTCTTGATTCTGGGCAAAGATTTGAATCAAATCTGTTTTTGCTAAAACCTGCATTGGCAATTTGGATGATTGATCAAATGTATATGGGCTTTGTTTTACTTACAAATAAATAAAGTGGTAATCTGTTTGTTGTAAAGCATTTCAGAACCATTATTATTTTATGGAGAATCCAGGAATTTTTGGAGAATTAGGACCGTGCAGTTATATAATGACGAAAAATGCTTGTATTTAGAGCATCAAATATCCGTGTGTATTAGTTAAGTTATGCCTAACACATCAAATGATCTTGCGAGAATCTCAGGGCTGTGTTTTCACAAGGGACATTGTCAAGGCAATCATGATCAGCGACGCCATGGAGACCGGAACGGTTCAGATCAACTCGGCACCAGCTCGAGGACCAGACCACTTTCCTTTCCAGGTAAAATCCAATTCTAGAACAGTAGACATGTTTCAAACCTGTTTCCAGAATTCAGAAACAAATGTTGATTGTTACCTGTGTGGTTTCAGGGCTTGAAAGACAGTGGCATTGGTTCTCAGGGAATAACAAACAGCATAAACATGATGGTAAAGGTCAAGAGCACTGTCATCAATCTCCCGTCCCCTTCCTACACCATGGGTTGACATGTGAACTCAACCACCGTCAAAAAAAGGGCTACTGAACTTGCTCTGTTTCATTTCTTTTATATGTTCTGCTTTTACAGAGCTATTTGAGATGGTGTGTTTCTGAAGGGACCATTCGGATTGATGTATAAGGACGGGGCAGTGTTTCAAATCAATTATATAATCAGTATGATAGAGTTGGTATTTGGTATTTGGAACTTGGAAGTACTTCTCAGTGAACAATTGGACATTTGGACATAGTGAGATGTACAAATGCTGTACAATCTTTACTCCGACCATAAATGCTTGGTCGACGTGAAATTTCATCTTTATTTCAAAATAACTTAAGGAAATTAGCTACATGGGATAAAGGTCTTTGGTATTTGATTTTCTGAAGATAAATTTGAATGCTCATAGATAACAGGATCTGTCATAAGAATTTGGTAAAGGAAATAGCATCAAAGAGACTATAATGAGAAAGAATATGAAGTTGCTCAGATGGACTGGTCTTCTGTGTGCTGAGAAAGTGAGAAAGACAACCAACAAGGAGACTATGATATATGGAACTTCTACAATAAATTATACTCCACTGGGAAAGAATTAGAAACTTTCCTGCCAAAGAATTCAAAGAGCAATTCAAATGTTATTTAATTCTTTTTGTTCCTTCCCGATCCCAAACTGCCTCATATCAACTTTGACCCAATACTTCCTCTGATCATTCTACTATTTTCTCTAACTTACGAATGTTGCAATTGTTCTCCGAAATGATGTAGCCTACTGTTTCTGGTACCAAGCTCCTGACCAGAATTCTTCTGAGACTTGCATGATTCTCAAAGAAGACATGCCTGAGTACACAACCAACGTAACGAATAATAGTTCTACAATCCTCATCGTTAGCGCTTCTGTGTCAGCTGAGAAACATATGATTGTATTTCAGCAGCACCACATTCCTATTAATTTATACAATCTGCAACAAACATGGGGATGGTTCATTCAGAAAATGACGGTAGAAGCTGGGTTTTCCGACTGAACATCAAAAAACTAATCAAGTTACAACCATCAAACTACTTGAAGTGGCTGGGCCGTTTTGAACCACAAAAGAAGACTAGGCAAGCATGGACATATGCTAATGTGGAAGCATTTGCCAAAAACATGACACTTAAACTTAGGGGTGTGCATCCTATCCGGACCGGAAATTTCTCCGGGGTCCGGACCGGACTGGTCCAAACTGCAGACCGGACCAGCCTTTTTGTATTAAAACTTAAAAAAATAAACAAAACCCGGCCCGTTCCGGTCCGGACTGGTATATGCTCACCCCTACTTAAACTGGGGAAGTTAAGGTGATCAATTTAGTAATTTAAGGTTCTAGATTGATCTATAAATAAGTTGAGGTTGCTAATGAATGTGATCTTCTATTAAAGACAAAATGTGTTGAGGAAATCTTTACCTTATTCAGACACCTGGATAATTTCGGACAGGGTGAAATATCAGCTGATAATGTTTGCTGATTGCAAAGCATTTGGGACATCACCAACTCTGTAGTAATAAGCAGATAGACCAACTCCTGCATCAAATAAAGAAAGATTATTTAGAAGTCTGAAACAATTCCAAAAGGCAAAAATTAGGGAAAATAAAAAAATTAACATATAGGAGTAGCAATACTATTGTTGTAAGAGCAATATACTTGTACCTGTGGAAACCAACTCAGAGATGAGATGGCAGTGTGCATCGACCTTGCTTGATTCCAATCGCTTCTTGGGAATAAAGTCATAGGTTTTACTCTTGCCCCCAACTAGTTTCTTAGTACAAGTTTCCTTACATCCACAACTGAAATTCAGTCTCCAATTAATTGAAAAACTGTAGTTCTCACTGCAAATGTTGCACTTCTGTGGTGCTCTCTATATGCATAATGAGTTCTACAACATTTCAAATCCTCAACTCAAAATGTTCATCTGTTCACTTCATCATGGTTGAGACTTGAGAGTGCCACCCCTAAATACAAAGTAAGAACCAAGCCGGATTAGGCCGAGAACTTTTCTTGGGAAAAACAGCATAAAGAAGGATACAAATTTGTTTGTTGGATGTTTAAATTAAAAAACCTTTAGATGATGCTCTACCGGCCGGTTTGCAGTTTTTAAAAGTAAGCCCACTCAAAAAGTTCTCTCTGACTTCGAATAGACTGAAACCAGTTTAATGGCACAATCCGCTATCATAGAGACTTCAAATGTATCTGAATATCAAGCGGCACTTAGTCACTGCAACATTAAGCAGGTCTGTAAATATGCCATCAGAAATTTGTGAGCTCTGTACTATTAACAGCTAGCGGCTGTGACTGAATGAAAGAACTACCTCACAATCCCGAGAGTAGATGCCAGGATTTTGCCCCTTCTGTGCAGCTCCATTCTCAACGGCATAGATAACACTAGTCCCTTGACATTTACCATCACTTGAGAGATCAAACAGCAATTCATCTGAAGTAAAGCCTTCAGGACAAAGGTTCTTCTCGTTCATTTCTCTATACACATCAAATGCTAGACTGTAATCTTTTTTCTTCGCATGCTCAGTCAACAATGTTATATAAACATTAGCACTTGGAATTAAACCTTTTGCTTGCATATCAGTAAATATTTTATTTGCCTCCTGAAGTTGTCCTTCTCTGCAGAGGCTTCCAATTAAGACATTGTAAGTTGTCTCATCTGGTGTTATGCCCTTTTACAGCATTTCCTTAAGTACTCCAGAAGCTCTTTCAACATCACCAAGAACAGCATATCTATATATAGCAGCATTGTAAACAAGCCTATCGGGAATATGATTATTCTCCTGCATTTGATGATGCAATTCAGCCACATTTGGAATCACATCATCAATTAAAACTCCCTTAAGCAGAGCACCATAAGTGATTGTATTAGGTTTCAGACCCAACTTCTGCATTTCTTGGTAAAGTTCTAGTACCTTCTGAATGTCACCTTTAAGTTGATACCCAGAAATGAGGGAATTATACGTAATTACATCAGGGACTAGACCTTCAGATTTCAACTTAACAAGAATTAACTCTGCATCTGCTAGCCGAACATCTTTACAGAAACCACTTATAAATGTATTGTATGTAATGATATTTGGAGATATCCCTTTCTCTTTCAACTCCTCGAGTAGTCGGAATGCATCTTGAAATTTCACAAATTTGCAGCAGCCATCAATAAGAATATTATAGATTTGAGTGTTGGGGTTTATATTGTTAACCACCATATCCTTAAGAAGAAGCTCTGCATCAGACATCGCACCATTCTTACACAACCCATTCATCAAGGTTCCATATGTCAAAACATCTGGTTTCAGCCCCATCTTCTCTTGCATTTCCTTAATGATTTCATAACACTTCCCGAACTCAGCAACCCGAGCATATCCAGTTAGGAGAGTGTTATACGTCTCCAAATTAGGGGTCACACCCTCCTCCCTCATCTTTGCAATCATGTCTTGGGCCTCATTCATCCTTTGTGACCTACACAAGCCATTTATCATTGCATTGTAAGTCCAAAAGCTAGGCTTCATTCCACACGCCTCCATGTCTCCAACTACTTCTAAGGCCTTTTCTATGTTCCCTAAACGAGAGTAACCATCGACCATCGTACTGTAAATAACCTCTGTGGGAACCAAACCTTTTCCCTTGAGCTTCTCCAAGACTTTACTGGCCTTCACAACCTTCCCATCCTTGCAGAGCCCATTGAGCAGAACACTACAAGTATACTCCCCAATCCTAATCCCCTTACAACACAATTCCTCAAAAAGCAAAAGTGCCTCATCCGACCGACCACAACTAGAGTACCCGTCAAACATGATACTATAAGTAAACCCATCCGGAGCAATTCCGCCCTCCTTCATCACATCCAAAACTCTCCTGGCCTCATCCATGTGTTTCACACGGCATAACCCCGAAACAACGGAATTATAAGTAACAACATTCGGCTTCAACCCAGCCTCCCTCATCAGCCCCAACACCTCGAAAACCCCATCCAAATCCCCCAACTTAGAGTACCCATTGACCATCGTATTAAACGTAACACTCGTCCTCGCAACCCCTTTCTCAGCCATTTCATCGAACATCCTCCTGGCATCCCCCAGCCTCCCGTCCTTCCAAAGGCCGGACAACAAAACGTTATAAACGAACGCGTCCGGCCGCCTCCCCTCCTTCCTCTCCATCCACCCCTTCAACTCCAACCCTCTCCCAACCAACCCCAACTTAACCGCCGACTGAATCGCCTTCTTATACGCGTACGCATCCAAGTAAAACGCGTGCGCCCCGGCAACCGTGTCGAACACCGACAGCGCGACGTCATACCTCCCGGCATCGACGAGGGAGTCGAGGACGCGGCGGCAGACGAAGGGTGAGGGGAGGCGGTAGGAGGCAGCGAGGGTGAAGACTTCCGCGGCGGCGTCGAGGAGGCGGAGATCGCAGCAGGCGAGTAGGACAACGTCGGCGGAGGAGGGGGAAGGGGAGGGGAGGGATTGGAAAAGGTGGAGAGGGGGGAGGGAGGAGATTAGGGTTTTGGCGAGGGTTAGGGCGGGGCGGAAGCGGCCGCGGTGAAGGAGGGTAGCGAGCTTGGGAAGGTCGGGGTGGGTTGGGTGAAGCGGTTTGGGCATCGTTTCCGGCGAGGATGGAACGGTAGGGGTTTGGGGGAGAGGGTTTAGGAGGTGGAGGAAGGGTCCGGATTTCGACACGTATCCGGTGGAGAGTGGAGGAAGGGCAGGATTTCGACACGTATCCGGTGGAGGGTGGAGGGTTGGGTTGGGTTCGGGTACGTGGTCGTCGGGGCTTTCAGACTTTCAGTGGGTTTTAAAGTTTTATTAATTAATTGACTTATGTCAACACATAAGTCATGGTTTCAAAGTGCACCGGGAGTAGAGTAACATAGGAAAAGTGGCCGTTTAATTACTCTTTTTCTTGCAGCTCTTCAACCAAAAGAACCCATTTCAGTTCCGTCACTCTCCAAACCTCACGTCAAAAGGAATCGGTTGTGTTTAGTGGAAAAGCTCATGTTCTTCGTTCTTTTTGGTTTTTTCTTTGTTTCTGCCACCACCTCTTCCCGCGACATGTGGCCTTATATTAACCACCAATCCTTCTTCCTTCGTACTCGCCCCCAACCTCTTACTCCTCTCACTATTCCTGCCTTCATCTCCACTCCAATGCATGTCCACTCGATCCTCCTCAGCAGAATCCATTCAAGTCCGACGACCAATTTGTCTCTGTGGCTGCCCGAGTCCCACACTTCTAGGAACCGGACTGGTGGTTTTATTCTTGTGGATCATCCATTGTGGGTTTTCCGTCCATGAGGCCAAATGATGTTCCCGTCTCTATTGAATCGAGTTGTTTATTACGCATGTGGTTTCTTGTTTTGCTTTCATTTGGAGATAGAAACTTTTTTTCGTCTGTATTGGTAGACTTTTGGTTTGCGTGTTACATCTGCAATTTTAGAATTCTTAACAGGTTTATTGTTTGAATACATCTCTCACCTTTGTACTTAAATTTTTCTTTGAGGACTTGGGTTGATGTTTATTTTGAGATTATTTCAATTTTTATTAAGTTCTGAATGACATTTAAACTGATTGTAAGAACTTTAACTTGGTTTAAATGAAAGCCAAGAGATGAGAGAAAGCAAAGGAGATTTTGAGCAGTGAATTGGGGTCGTTGGGAAGAGGGGGAATATTGATCGGTAGGAGTTGTAATATCAAAGTCCAAACAATGCCAAAAACGAAAGGAAAAAGGGTGGTGCCGGGAGAAGCGGGAGGATTGTAGATTCTTTGATCATGTACGGTGTACACATTGTTGGTTTTTTTGTCTTAATCTATGTTTTGATGATTTAATCAACCTAATCTTAATTGTGATCATGTAGAGTAGCACACATGTTGCATTGCATATATATTGTTTTATGCTGACCTCTACAAGTGATCAAGATTCAAGGAAGAAAGGAAATCAAGTCAAGACATGTAATCAAGCTTATTTGAAGACATGTAATTTGTATTTATTTGAGTCTTAGGAACTTTGTATAATTGAGCATACTTGAGATAAAAACTACTCTAACTCACACTAGGTTCCCTATAGAAGTCACGCACAAAATTTCACAAAATTTGGACTTCAATAGATCACCCAAACTTACACCGGAAAACACTAAACTCTTAACCTGAACTGTCTGCCCACATTCGGTCGACCGAAATAGACCGTTCGGTCGACCGAGTGATCATATATCCTGTTAGTGTTTTACTGCCCAAGTTCGATCGACCGTCCAGACCGTTTCGGTCGACCGAGTAGCAACAAATTTCCGACTGTTTGTTTTGTCGTATTATACCCAACAGTCGTATTCGTATTATCTCTCTATACCTCAAATACAGTTTGTGCATCGGTCGACCGAACTTAAGAAGACTCGACAAACCAAAACTTCCTATTGGTTTTCGGTCGACCGTGGACCTTGTTTCGGTCGACCGTGGACATTGTTTCGGTCGACCGAATTCTATCATGTTTGTCAACCCAGAAGAGTTTGTTGGTTTTCGGTCGACCAAACCAATCTCGGTGTTCGACCGATAACTTAAGTGTACCAAGATTATAGCCTTTGGCGGTCGACCGGTAAGACCGTTCTTTTACCGGTCGACCGAACTGTAATCAAAATTGCCAAACGGTCGACCGTTCAGCGCGATCTGGTCGACGGAACTTACTCAAAATTGGGTCCTGTCAGTTTCTGTTTTGTGTATCTTACACAATCTTTAACCAATCCATCCCCAATGGCTATAACTCTTTAAGAGCTTATAAATAGAGTTGTGAAACACATTTTAACAAAACTCTTCCACTACTATTTGTCCCCTACATTAGAGAGAAAGCTCCAAACACTCCAAGCCTCAAACTGTCCACACTTTAGTCTTAAATCTTATTCCCACTCAAGTGTGCTCAAGATTAGAGAGTGTTGTTCCACTCATTTGTTGTCAAAGAAGCAAGGGTCTTGGTGAAAGCTCAAGACAAGAGTATGAGAGCCCGAAGTGGCTCTCTCGGATTATGAGAGGAGGAGCCAAGCTCGGCGATGGTTGTTCGCGAGTTTGAAGATTGTAAAGGCATTCTCTCCCGGCCCGGAACGGGAAGTGGTTAGTGAAGTCGTGAGCGAAGCTCGATGATCCGAGCGAAGCTTGCAAGAGAGGACTAGGACCCGGGTGGGGTGCCGAACCTCTATAAAATCCCGCGACTCCTTGTGGTTTGCATTTGTCTTTTCTTTACTTGCTTGTTTAGTTTTAAATTTTGCTGCATATCTTTGATCGATTAAACAAGTAGGTAATTAGGATTAAAAGTGATTAGAATTAGAGACCATCACGATTCTACATTTGGTATCAGAGCCTTGTGAGCTAAATTTCTTTACTTAACCATAATTTTTAGCATGACTTCAACTTCTAATCATGTAGAATGTTTGTGCAAACTCGACATACATTGCTAAATGAGTCTAATTATGATTATTGGAAGAATGTGATGAAATTTTCCTAATTTCAAATGACCTTAAGTATTGGATGTTTCTTCAAAATCCATACACACCCCCAAATGAAGATGAATTAGATTCACTTTCTAGCCGAAAATGAAAGAAATTAAGATGAACTCAAAAATCATGAACATCTTGTATTTTAACCTTAATGAGAGTGAATACAATAGAATTAGGGGGTTGTGAGAGTGCTTTTGAAATAAGGCATAGATTGCAAATGCATCATGAGGGTGATAACAAAACTAAGGAAACCCGCATTAGTCTTCTCATGCATAAATATGAGATTTTTTCTATGCGAACCGGTGAAAACATAAACGAAATGAATACTCGCTTCACCGATATTACTCACTCTCTTTTGGTTCTTGGAAGAAAATTAAATGAAGGAGAGATGACAAGAAAATTCCTCCGGTCACTAAGCAACGATTGGGAAGATAAGGTGGTCACGATTGAAGAAACACACGACCTTTCCCAACTTAAGACGGAGGAGTCAATTGGTAATCTCATGGCTTATGAGCTCCAAATTAACCACCGAAAGGAGAAGGAAGCCTCCAAGAACAAACACTTCTTGTCATTACATGCAAATCTTGAGGAATCAATGAGGAGTGTAGAAGAAAAGGACATTGAAGTCCTAGCCAAAGACTTCTTCAAATACCTCAAAAAGAATAAAGAAGAAAAGAATGAAAAAAGATGTAGAAGAAGTGAAATGAGAGAAAAGAAGAAGGAGAAGGAGGAGAGTGAAAATGAGAGAAAAGAGAAGGAGAAGAAAATGAGAGAAAGAGAGAAAAGGAGAGGAGTAAGAGAAAAGATTGGTGACTTTGTAAGAGTGTTCTAAGCTCTATTTATAAGCTCTAAACAAGTTCTAGCCGTTGGGACTAAAGTGATGAAAAGATGTGTAAGAAAACACAATTCAGAAGTGACAGGACACGTTTCTGGCGACGAACGGTCGACCGGATCGTGTACCATGGTCAACCGGAATTAGGCAGTGTTCGGTTCAGTCGAGCGAAGACGCTAACAGTCGATCCGATTTGGCTAGAACTTAAATGATCGGTCGAACAGTTTGGAATACCAGTTCGACCGAAAATGGACAGTAGAACTGGGTCTCGAAAAGGCATAAGTATCGATCGACCGTAAGAAGAGTTTCGGTCGACCGGTTGACATGTTTGATTTGAGACACGATAACCACAAGTATAATCGGTCAAACGAGGTGAGTTCATGGTTCGACCGAAAATGCCCAGTAAGAATGGAACAGGGAAGAATCAAGATGCGGTCGACCGTAAGGGGAATTCGGTCGACCGGAAGACTAAATCAAAAATAAGATTAGTTAGGAAAATGTGTATACGACCGTTGGAGTATACGACAAGTATAACGGTCATAATTAATACAAATACGGAAAACAATCGATCGAACAAATATGAGGTTTCGGTCGACCGAAAGTATTACTAACTGGACACGTGTCGAGAAATGATAGGGTGAAAGATTTGTACTGGGTAAACTAATTTCTATCACTCGACAATGTGAGACGGTCGAACAGAACAAGTGTTCCGGTCGACCGATATCTAACAGTCAAACATGATTTGAGGAAACAGTCAAACAAAATGTAGATGTCGGTCGATCGATTTAAGACAGGCAAACCAGATAGAATGCACGGTCGAACGGGTGAAGAATATCGGTCGACCGTGTCGGATAAATTTCGTTGCCTGGGTAGGTCTGGTGAAAATCGGTCGAACCAAATGGTTCTACCGGTCGACCGTTTTAGTGTAGTTTTCCTGTTCTCCGACTCTAATGAGTTTAGATGAATTCCTATTGAAGTCTGGGATATTTGGAAAATAGTGTGAGACTTCTATAGGTATCCTAAGTGATGTGTAATGCAATAAATCATGGATTTCAAGTGCCAAGTTACATTTGTGGCCTAAATACATGGAATTTAAACCTAGCTACTCTTCAATCTTCATCTTTAATTTAACTCAACCTTGATTCCTGAAACGTTAGATAACACACATATATGCAAGCAATGATATTTCAATTGATACATGTTTTTATTGATGTGTCGATTAATCATCAAAACGGATTAACGATTATTAGCCAAAAAGCCAACAATCTCCCCATTTTTGATGATGACAACTTATCAATCTAAATACATGTTTAAATTTGATTTTTATCATTCACAATCGATATCTAAAGCTCCCCCTATCTTATAGCTCCCTATCTATAAGCATGTATTTATTTCTCCCCCTTTGACATAAGCAAAAAGACTCATGAGATAATATGATAAGTGATTTAAGCATAGGCATGAGATATGGTAATGGAAGCGAGATTATTAAGCCAAGGCAAAAAAAAGGAGAGACAACAATAAACCATGCATTAAACTTAGAATTCACAACATACATCAAAGACAACATCGAAAGCAAATACTACAAAAAGGTTCAAAACAAAATACAACAACAAGCCAAAGTTTGAACCAACAACATCATAAACCGAAAAACAACGACAAAATGATACACACGCTCCACACAAAAACAACACTGAATCACCCAAACCTCTGATCACGCATCAGTGAGGAGAGAGAGTCAAAAGAGGCTTCAATCCGGCCGAGCTGAGCAGATGTGGAGGCCTCAAGCGCATCGAAGCGAGCATTCGAGGAATCCTCAAGCGCATCAAAGCGAGCAGAAGTGGAGGCCTCTAAAGATTGAACTTGATCCGAAAGTTGTTGAAAACGATATTGATCAATGGAAGATGAAGATGACCACTGCCCTTGAGCCCAAGCAGCAGAGTCTCCCTCACCCCACCAGGAGCTAGAATCGTAAGAAACATGACGAGGCATCCACCTCGGATCATCGGAGACCTCTTCTTCTTCTTCCTCGCCTTCTTCTTCGGAATTAACGTCTGAATCCTCAGCAGAGGAAAGAGGTGGGGAAGAAGGAGCAAGGGACTTCATTTTAGAGAGAGTGGTCTTACAAATAGGAAATTGGTATACCAAGGAAGGATATTGTTTCACATCGATTTGCCAATGTTCAAACACGGCAGTGAGCCACATTGGATAGGGAAGGTAGGAGCCACTACGATGAGTCATATGCAAGATCATAAAGGTTGGCCAATCCACCAAGATTCCTTTGTAGAGACAATAAATGCACATGAGTGCCATGTTAGATATCTCATTACGATGACCAAATTTAGGAAGAAGATTGTATGAGACAATTTAGGCAAGGATACGAGGAACGGGATGTAAAAGTGAGGCGTTGTGTTTGTATCGACCGTTCACTAACGGTGGTGGAATGGCATATAAGTCGTTGACAATTTTAGCAAGTTCAGTGTTAGGAAGAGCACCGAGAGGATACTCAAGGTAAATGTGGGTGCCCCCCGAATTTAAATGAAGAGTGTCGGATAAAAGGGCGGGGGTAACACTATATTCCTTGCCATTAATCATGGTGGTTAGAAATCGATGATTTTGGACTTTTCGAAGGTTGTAATAAAATTGTTGGACAAGGAATATATAGTATGGTTTAGATGCAATTTTGTGAGTAAATAGGTTAACCGATTTGCATCTAAAAGAGCTTTTAGCGAAAAAGAAGCGAAGTCCGCTACCTCAACCTTCCGACAAGGTATGACGTTGGCAACGGAGAAGTTGTCGTGCCAAGCTTTTTGAGCGACATCATCAACGGGGAAGAAGTGAAGCAAGTGTGGTACCGGAGACGCCGGAGCACGAGAAGAGGAGGGTTGTGCGTCTTGTTTCTTCTTTGAGCGACGCTCGGTAGCCCCCTCTTGAGTGGGTCGTTTCTTGGAGATGGAGATCTTTGAGCGAACCATTGTGGATGAGGATGGTGGAGAAGGAAGAGGGTTGTCGAGGGGAGCCGAAAAATGGACGGACAAGTGGAGGAGGACGACTGGAGAGGGTTGGCGGTCGACCAGAATGGGAGGGGCGGCACCTAGGGTTTGAGGAGTGGAAGGGGAGGAATGAGGAGGAAAGCCTCGGAGAAGCCCTAATATGCGCTGAAATAACACGAACGAACGACCGCTCTCATGTCCCGGTCGACCGGTGGGTTAAAAAAATTGAAAAAACCCACGACCGCAAAGCTACTGGTCAAATTCGGTCGGACGAAAAATTATGAAACGGTCGACCGATAACAAAAATTTGAAGAATAGGGAACCTACTGGCGCATTTCGGTTGGACGAAGTATAGATAAACGGTCGACCGAAAGAAAGAAATTCAACAGGCGTGAAAGTACTGACGATTTTTGGTCGGACGTAAAAGAGGTTGTCGGTCGACTGAACGAGGAGTGATAGCTGCTGGGTGATTTTCGGTTGGACAAAAACACACACACGGTCGACCGCAACACCTCTACAGTCGTCTGAAACTAAAATATAGTTCGACCAGACACTTAAGTGAACATAGTCAGATCGACCAAACGAGAAATGGTCGAACGAAGTAGAATAAGTGGTCGACCGAAACATACCAGGGAAAATTCAAAAATAACACAACAAGCGATCGGTCGACCGAACACAATAATACGGTCGTCCGAACGAGAGAAAAAATTGAAATCTGCTTTGAAAAACTGTAGTACGGTCGAACGGAACTTCATTTCTGTTCGACTGAATAACATCTGAAATGCCCAATTTTGAAAAACACCCAATAAATCCGCAAACATTTGGAAGGAAACCTCAACCAAGTATGAAAAATTCGACAAAGACACGTGAAATGTTCAAGTTATAAGTCATTTAAGTTGCACATGCCTAGATTTAGCCTTATATGAATGAATTGATCAACGTTCAAAGGTTTTGTAAAGATATCTGCAAGTTGATCATTAGTGGGAACAAATATAAGCTTAATGTCTTCCTTTGTAGCATGATCTCTAAGAAAATGATGTCTAACCTCAATGTGTTTAGTTCGAGAATGCAATATGGGATTTTTCGAAAGATTTATTGCACTAGTATTATCACATAATATGGGAGTAGTTTGAAACTCAAGTTTTAAGTCTTTGAGGGTTTGCCTCATCCACAAGACTTGTGCACATGCACAACCGGCGGCAATGTATTCGGCCTCGGTTGTCGACAATGCAACACTATTTTGTTTCTTACTAAACCAAGAGACAAGCGATTTTCCCAAGAATTGGCAAGTGCCACTAGTACTTTTACGATCTAAAATGCAACCGACATAGTTGGCGTCACTATAGGCAACAAGATCAAAAGTTCTAGTCTTGGGGTAAAACAAACCAAAATCTTGAGATCATTTGAGATAGCGAAAAATACGTTTTAAAGCATTGAAATGGGATTCTTTAGGGCAAGCTTGAAAACGAGCACATAGACACACGGAAAACATAATATCCGGACGACTGGCGGTAAGATAAATCCAGGATCCGATCATACCTCGATATTTCTTGATATCTACCTCCTTGCCATTTTCATCTTTGTCTAACTTAGTGCTAGTACTCATGTGAGTGTTTTGAGGCTTGCTATCTTCAAGACCAAAGTGTTGTAAGAGTTCTCTTGTGTACTTTGCTTGGTGTATGAAGTTCCCATCTTTAGTTTGCTTAATTTGAAGTCCGAGGAAGAAGTTTAGTTCACCAATTAAGCTCATCTCGAACTCCCCCTGCATAGACTTGGAAAATTCTTTGCAAAGACGTGTGTTACTTGCACCAAATATTATATCATCAACATAGATTTGTACCACTAGTAAGTCATGATCATAAGTTTTAACAAAAAGAGTGGTATCCACTTTACCCACACAAAAACCTTTGTTGATTAAAAAGTTCTTCAACCGCTCATACCAAGCTCTATGAGCTAGTTTGAGGCCATAAATAGTCTTCTTAAGTTTAAACACATGGTTTGGGTAAGTTTCATTTACAAATCCGTGGGGTTGTGCCACATAAACTTCTTCATTTATAAAGCCATTTAGGAAAGCACTTTTAACATTCATTTGAAATAATTTTATGTCCATGTAAGATGCATATGCTAATAACATGCGAATGGCTTCCATTAGAGCGACGTGGGCATAAGTTTCATCAAAGTCTATACCCTCCTCTTGGCGATAGCCTTGAACAACAAGTCTAGCTTTGTTTCTAATTACATTCCCATTTTTGTCAAGTTTGTTTCGAAAGATCCATTTAGTTCCAATAACCATTTTGTTAGAAGGTTTTTCAACAAGTTCCCATACATTATTTTCGAACAAATTGATTTAGCTCTTCATGCATGACCATTAGCCAAAATTCGTCATTACATGCGTGTTCTACTTTCTTAGGTTCTAATGTAGAGATAAATGCATAAGAATCACAAACTACATGTGCTTTAGATCGTGTCGTCACACCTTGAGAAACATCTCCAATCACAAAGTCCTTCGGATGGTCCTTTCTATAGGTCTAATACTTAGGAAGATCCTCCATGTCCTCTTGTGGAGAACTTGGAGGCTCTTGATGAGACTCTTGATGCGACTCAAGAGGAACATCTTGTGATGATACATGTCTAATTATATCCATGCAATCATCATCAAGAGAGGAGTTATCTACACATGCTAACTCGTCAAAGTTAACGTGTAGAGATTCCTCAACACAATTTGTTCGTTTATTGTAGATTCTATATGCTTTACTCCTATCGGAATACCCTAAAAAGATTGCCTCATCAAATTTTGCATCAAATTTATCCAAGTTGGGTTTAGTATTGAGGACAAAACATTTTGAGCCAAAAGCTTTAAAATATGAGATTTTAGGAGTCCGGTCATGCCAAAGTTCAAACAGAGTTTTCTTTAAAATAGGTCTAATGAGAACACGATTCAACACACAGCAAGAGGTATTAACGGCTTCGCACCAAAAATATTTTGGAAGCCATTATTCCACAAGCATTGTTCTTGTCATTTCTTGAAGAGTTCTATTTTTCCTCTCAACTACCCCATTTTGTGAATGAGTGCGAGGAAACGAAAAGTTATTCTCAATTCCATACTTTTCACAAAACTTTTGAAAAGATTCATTTTCAAATTCTCCTCCATGATCACTACGAATAGTGATTATGTTAGAATCTTTTTCTCTTTGAACACGTTTGCAAAAACTTTTAAATCTTTCAAAGGCGTCATACTTGTTAGCTAAAAACACAAATGCATATTTTTTTCCCTCCTAGACTTACGATCCTTGAGGGTCCAAAAAGATCTAAGTGTAAAAGCTCGAGGGTTTTTGAAGTTGACACCACATTTAGATATTTAAAAGAAGATTTAAATTGTTTTCCAAATTGGCATGCCTCAACAAATGCTTGAAATAAGATTATTTGTGAAAAGAACAAAAAAGAAGACTATTTGTGAAAAGAACAAAAATGCTAGAAAGCAAATAAATGATCTCAAATGCCAAATTGAAATAATCATGAATGAGAAGAATGAGGTGCTTGCTAAACTTGAAACTAATGCATCAACTCTAGAAAGTTTAAAAGAAACACCCATTGTTAGTAAACAACTAGATCTTCGAGCTTGTAATGTGCAACTAAGAAAAGATCTAGAGAAATTCACTCAAGGAACCAAGATGTTTGACATGCTTTTAGGTAGTCAAAGACAATCACTAGATAAACATGGTTTAGGATACAATGCAAAATTGAAAATTCATGTATCTCATACCACACTAAATGACAACCATGTGTTCATTAATCATAGCTCTTCAAGTGTGGACCTTGTTCGGTCGACCGAACTTAAGAAGACTCGACAAACCAAAACTTCCTGTTGGTTTTTGGTCGACCGTGGACATTGTTTCGGTCGACCGAAATCTATCATGTTTGTCAACCCAGAAGAGTCTGTTGGTTTTCGGTCGACCGAACCAATCTCGGTGTTCGACCGATAACTTAAGTGTACCAAGATTATAGCCTTTGGCGGTCGACCGGTAAGACAGTTCTTTTACCGGTCCACCGAACTGTAATCAAAATTGCCAAACGGCCGACCGTTCAGCGCGATCTGGTCGACGGAACTTACTCAAAATTGGGTCCTGTCAGTTTCTGTTTTGTGTAGCTTACACAATCTTTAACCAATCCATCCCCAATGGTTATAACTCTTTAGGAGCTTATAAATAGAGTTGGAAAACACATTTTAACACAACTCTCCCACTACTATTTGTCCCCTACATTAGAGAGAAAGCTCCAAACACTCCAAGCCTCAAACTGTCTACACTTTAGTCTTAAATCTTATTCCCACTCAAGTGTGCTCAAGATTAGAGAGTGTTGTTCCACTCATTTGTTGTTAAAGAAGCAAGGGTCTTGGTGAAAGCCCAAGACAAGAGTATAGACTTCGATGAGATCCCGAAGTGTCCCTCTAGGATTGTGAGAGGAGGAGCCAAGCTCGGCGATGGTTGTTCGCGAGTTTGAAGATTGTAAAGACATTTTCTCCCGGTCCGGAACGGGGAGTGGTTAGTGAAGTCGTGAGCGGAGCTCGGTGATCCGAGCGGAGCTTGCAAGAGAGGACTAGGACCCGGGTGAGGTGCCGAACCTCTATAAAAATCCCCCAACTCCTTGTGGTCTGCATTTGTCTTTCCTTTACTTGCTTGTTTAGTTTTAAATTCCGCTGCATATCTTTGATCGATTAAACAAGTAAGTAATTAGGATTAAAAGTGATTAGAATTAGAGACCATCATGATCCTACACACATGTGAGAGCGCAAAAACTGGAGCTCTTGCCCAAAGCCAAGAAGTTGGTGCGTGTTTGGTTGGGTTTTACCGGAGTTGCAGAAGTTGGGCACAGTAATGCTTACCAAACTCGCTAAAAACTAAAATCCAAGAGCTAAGTGGATTTTATCCATGGCTTCTTGGAAGGAAGGGCAGAAAGAACGATCGCTCCGAAGAGCCGAGATCTAGAGAGAGGCGTTGGAGTAGACGACCTGCATCATAGTGTCACACAGGGGGAGGCAGCTCGGAAGACTCGATCGTTCCCCGTTTTCCAGGTAGTCCAGCAATAGCAAAGTAGAAGTATTTGCCAAGCCGAGTGTCCCGAACTGCACGATACTGATCCATGTGCAAAAAGAAGGTCGTAAGGATTGCAAATATGTTGAGGTGACATTGGAGGAACCCAGAAGTTTATGGAAAATGGGATAGGTAACATTGCATTCTAAGACCAACACTAACCATGACCTGGACGACCTGATCATCAGCTCTCTCTCTCTTCAAAATCAGCTTTCTCTCTCTTCCACATCAGTTTTCTCTTTCCTCAACTCACTTTCTTCTCTTTCCTACACTATTCACCTCTTAACCACAACCCAACAACAACTTATCTCTCTCCTCCACATCATTTGGGGTCCATCTTTGTAAAAATTTTAAAAAAAATCTAAAAAATCAAGATAATTATAAAACGTATTTTCACAAAAAAAATAAAAAAAAATCTCTAACAAAAAATTCAAAACAAAAACAAAACCAAAAATTAAAAAATTAAAAAATCAAAAATTAAAAAAAATTCAACCCGGACGCACCACGTGGCGCGTCCGGGTTGGATGACCCGGACAACCGGGTCGACGACCCGGTCATCTATGACCCGGTCGTGGCTGAAGTTTTCCCCCGTTAAATTTTTTTGTGACGACCTGGTCACGACCCGGTCGTGACCGAGGTTTTTATCCCGTTAAGGGATGCTCTAAGAGGATGTGGATTACAGATTCACACTCAATCTTGCATAGGGTACACCACTTTAGACCATGAACGACTCTATTGACAATATTGTCAAAAGTTAAAAATTTGTTGTTGGTGAATGGTGACAGACCAGGTGAAGGTTTTTACCTTCGATGGACATTTTCCCTTCAATACCATTTTTCATGGCTTAAATATGGTGCCACCAAATGGTAAAAGGTAATAGAATGATTCAACAGAGTATGTGTTATTCAACAGAGTATGTGTTATTCCGAGATAGGAATCACAAAGGTTTATCGACGGAGTTATTTAAGTAAATTAGGCAGCACCTTATGTCCTGAATGTAGGATTTCGTGTCCATATATATGTGTATATTTTAAAATTTTATACATGCATACAAGATCAATTTTATATATTTCAGTGATTTTATGTATGTTATTTCACGTTTATTCTAATATCATGCAATCCTACATATATTAAAATAAATCACGAAGAGATGATCATACCCAAATGTTCTCTAAAATCTTTACGAAGATCCGGAGTTGCGTCGCTCGTCGAATCATCTACTGATCCGCCTCCAAGTGTACACCAAACTCTAAACAAGATTAGAGAAACATGAGCTAGTCGGTTCAATCTTTAAATCAAGCTTAGAATCTAACTAATAACCCCTTTAAAGCTACATGAGATTTGATCTCCAAAAGCTCTAACTGATTAAGAGAATTTCATAGTGATCAGTGGAGAGATTAGGGAGAGAGAGAATTTGCATTAACATACACCAAACAAGTATGGTGAGAGGTCCTATTTATAGCCTCTCAAATCACCAATATCATGAATTATTCTCTAGCCACGATCCTTCGTTTTTCTCTCCATTAAACCAGTCAGAATTTATCACATAATCAGCCTAAAAAATGTTTGATCACAACTGGAATTAATCCAGCCCATGATCTACATTATTCTCTTAATAATTCTCACAAAACCATGTCAAACGGTCGACCAAAATTAACCCACCGGTCGACCGATTGTCAATTAAACGTGGTTTCAGTTGGACCATAAAACTCTTCGGTCGACCCATCACACACTCCGAAAGGTACTGTGATATTTTGGTCAAACCAGACAAATGGTCGACCAAATCTATACAAGATACAATTACTGGTCGTTTTCCGTCGAACAGTGTTTCAAGTCGGTCGACCGATTGCCACCAAGAAAAATTCGCAGAAGTTCCTGGTGGTTTTCGGTCTAACGACAACTTCACTAGTCGACCTATTAATCCCAAAAGATTTCCTGGAATATTTCGGTCGACCAACACATCCTATCCAGTCGACCGTTTCTCACACATAACAACTACTGTGGAATTTCGGTTGACCGGTCTCTGAAAACGTTCGACCGTTTTGCCACATTTTTTGCCTTTATCAAATTTTGTATTTATTTCCAACAAAATTTGATTCTTGGGGTTTTAGCAATTTCATATATTATGTAATATATTATCTTATGTAATATATTATCTTATGTAATATTAAACTATTACACCTCATAATACATACGTCTTAAATAAATTTATTCATGATTCTATTTATGTCAATTTTCATGACATATTCATTTTATTGATTCACCACAGGTGTCCCATTTCTCATGAAACCCGACACATGATACGAACTCAATTTTGTTTCCCAGTTTTGTGGTGTGACCTATAGGAGGATCTAAGCTAGATTGACAATGATATTAAACACTTAATACAATAAACTATAAGGGGTATTTATCTACACATTATAGTTACCCAATTAGCATAGATGTCTTGTTCCACTCAAACTAAACACGATCCATTTAGTGATGTAAGTGCATCACTTGTGTCTATTCCTTGCCTCATGATATTAAGAGCATTTACAAAGTAGAATTGTGTCACCTTTGTATTACATACTCATTTCTTGATCTCTTAAACTAGTTATAAATATGTAACTTAACTCAAGTCACATTGTGCACATTATAACTTTGTTTTATCAATTGGCCCACTAATATCATCACTCAATTAAGATGGACGATGATAATCTTTTGACTAGCTACCCTTTCCAGCATAAATTACGTTCAACCGACTATTATTTTTATCACTATACTCATTGATAGTTTTTTACAATATCAAATTAAACAATTCTTATGTGAAAAGATATAAATCTCATATCTTATTATTCAAGACGCAGTGAAAATATTAATGACACATAACACAATTTCATAATGTTTTACTTGTTAAGTCTATTCAATATATAAAAGTAATATTTTTCTCTTTTATATACTCGTGTCATCAAATATTAGTAGAGCTACAATAATCGATGACCAACATGACAATCTTATTTCGGTAATTAATGTTTCATATCAATTACCATGATTGTGAATAACTTTTAATTTATGTAAACAATTATCTTTTAAAGCTCTACGGTTAAGGACCAAGAGTCTCTTCCTTAACTCTTCCAAAAGACGAATACAAAATCAAGGAACAAAATGTTTGCACATTCAATTCATAATAATTGACATATAAAAGTAAGAGTTTTAGAACACATTCCTTTAATTGAATTGCATTGAAAATTGATTAATAGTTCGGAGTTCAATGCAAGAAGATGGTTCATCTTTGTAGGATAATCAACATTGGTATTTTTGCAATATCTGCAATTGTGGCATCCCAGTCCAGGCATAAGTTAAAAATGTTCGGTATGGGGTTAGCTAGACTATGAGGGTTCTTTTTGAACCAGAAGGGAGTGTTTTTGGCATTGTAAATTTTGAAGGAGAGATTTATTTTTAAAGTAATAAAGATTTTTAGGATTTTCTTCCAAAAAGATGAGAAATGGGTTTTTGGTTTGATTAGGATTTTAATGTTCAAAACCGTAAGTGAACGACTGCGTTTGATTAGGTCATTTTTGCTTCTTTTCTCTTTTTTATTACCTAAATTCTGAAAATATATGAAACAAATACCCAAGTAGGACAAATATGGGGTGGAATAAATGATATACAGCATGAATGATTCATATGTTATGCTAGTAATCACGGTTGTTCAAAGAGGTCGAAGAAGACCTTTTTTTAAGGTATATGTGTTTGATTATTTTTGTGGCCATGTTATCTGCGTTGTCGAATAATTCCAGATAAATTTAACCTTTTGTGCATTTGAGAATTCACCTAGGTTAGTGATACCCCATCCTTTATTTTCTTTGGGACGACAAATTCTTTCCTAGTTCACAAGATGGAACCCTGACTTGGAGTCTTTTTTTCCAAAGGAAATTCCTTCACAAGGAATCAATAGTATCCAACACCTTTGCGGGGAAGGGGATTGTCATGAGGTAGAATGTAGGAATGACTGAGAGAACTGAATTTATTATTGTTAATCTGCCTCCAAGTGAGAGTTAGTTTGCTCTCCAACCTTCAAGGTGAGATCAAAGTTTATTAATGACAGGTGCCCAATCATTGTATTTTGGCCCCCTAAGAGATAGTGGTAAGTCAGGGTATGTGAATGAAAAATGAAATTGCTTACAACCCAAGATGTTTTGGAATTGTCTTCTCATACCCTGAGGACACCAAAACACGAAATATAATTTTTATAGAAATTTATTTTTAGACCAATAGTTAGCCCCAAAAATCTTAAGATTTTTTTTCAGATTTATGACAGATTGAGTCTGATGGATGAAGATTAGGGTGTCGTCAGGATTGTAGATTAAAAAATACTTGGTCCGTTGTGGCCCATTTTTGTCCCTGAGATGAGCTTGTTTTCTTGTGCTAGTTGTAACATCCTAGTTAGAATCCCTGCAATTATAATGAAGAGAAAATGAGAGAGGGGGTCACCCCGCCGAAGTCCATTTTTGGATTGGAAAGGGAGAGGGTTGGCCATTTGTAAGTGTTATGACCCTAACCTTGTTTAAGGTGTTAATTGTAATTAGGGTGGCTTGATGAGGTTGTTTGCATGGGAAATGAGGGGGGAATAGGAGAAGTGTTGATGTTGCTGTTGGAAGAGAGAGAAGTGATGGGGGAGGCCGGTTACTGTAGCTGCAGGTGTAGGAGTGTGGTGATGTTGGTGGTAGGGTTGCTGTTGGGTGGAGGTGATGCACCTATCTCTCTCTCTTTTCTTCTCTCCCTCTCACGTTCTTCTTTTCTTCTTCTTCTTCAAAACCCTTCTCCTCTCCACCCATTCCTTCCTTTCTTCCTATCCTCTGAGGCTCGAGCGCTGGGGGTGGAGGTGCGCAAGGCAGAGGCGTGCGGGGTCTGTTGAGGCGCGAGAAGGAGAGTGCGCGGGAGGTTGCGGCCGGAGGCGTCGTTGGAGCTCCGGTGTTCTTCGTCGATCTTCGAAGAGAGGTATGCCAAGTTCTTGCATTAGAGGCCTATAGTGATCACCCACGTTGGGGTGATGTTTGTGTTGGTCGGACGGGGAGGTCGGAGACCTCTTCGGCTTTGTTTCCGTGAGAAAGCTCGGCTGGCGCGAGGTGGAAGACGACCAACGGTCGACCGGTCCCTTCGGGCGATCGACCGGATGTAGTGTTTTTACCTGACTTTAACCTTCACCGGTCGAACGATGCCTTGTGGCGGTCGACCGGTAGTGCGTATTTGCGGGTGAGTTGGGACTCTCTGTCTGTTTTCGGTCGACCGGTTCCTTGGGTCGTTCGACCGGAACTTAAGTGTACTGAGTAGATTGCATGTTTTGTTCGACCGATTGTATGTTGCGTTCGACCGTTTATGACATAGAAAATAATAGGTTGACCCTGTAAGGTTTCGGTCGACCGAGACCCCTGAGTCGGTCGACCGATAGATTGGTTTTTGATGTTGACCAGACTCCGGATTTTGACCTCGTTCGGTCGACCGGTTTTAGACCTTTGTTCGACCGTTGGGGATTGTGTTTTGAGCGCAGCGGTAGACCGTGTTAGGCGTACGGTCGACCGATTCCTTTCTGGAACCGGTCGACCGAATCACCTCTTCCGGTCGACCGTTTTTGCACAAGACAGAATTCCTGGTTCCGCTTAGGATGCCAACTCTGTCCACGGAAACCCGTGTCCTCGCCTTGTGCGTGAGCCGGGAGGTGACGGTGGGCGCATTATTCGTGCCTGCCCAGGGACCGCCGTGTGGAAGAGTGTGGGTGTCCGGAACGCACCACCTCCATGTATGGATCGTGACTATCTCTGGTGGATCGTTTGACTCGCGTTAGAGTAGCAGCCTGAGGGATTACGGATCCCATTGCTTCAGCAACACGCAACTGCCGACGGGTGCAGTGACTACCGGCCGATGGCTACGGAGGCACAGAGACTACCAGCCAGGATTGGCGACGGAGGTTCAGAGAGGTATCGGCCTATTGACGGCGACGGAGGTCGCGACCCTACTCGTTTGGAGCCGGAGTTGGTGTTGCACGTGGAGCTCGTTGACCCTGCGGACTTCGGTTCGGATCTGTCGATTGTCTGGCCCTGTGTGTGGCGGATATGTTCGACTGGCCTTGATGGCAGTGATTGCACGTGCCGTGCGGCCTGTGTGGCGGCGGTAGGGCCCCTGTGCGGTCAGTGTGGCGGCAGGGAGGATCGCACGTAGCCTGTGTGGTTGCGGCGATGGACTGCCGATGATGTGTTCCGGCAGGTAGCTCGACTGGGCACCTATCGAGTGATATCCCGTGCGGTCTGTGTGGCGCCGGTTGATGGACCGATCTGAGCGACGGCTCCGTTGGTGTGGTGGTGGACCACGATGGTTTCAGATCTGATTCTACCTTGCGCGGAAGTGCGAACGCCTCCTCACCGATCCCTTGGCTTGTGTAGTCGCGTGTGGGGATGGGTTGCGTACTGTCCGTTAGACCGTATGTGCCTACGGTAGGTCTCTACGGGGACACGATGTTTTGACCGTGCGGCCTGTGTGGCAGCGGTGTTGTTGGACCGTGCAGCCTGTGTGGCGACGGCGATGTTGCGGACCGTGAGGCCTGTGTGGCAGCGGTGGCGATTGTAGACCGCGGGGCCTGTGTGGCAGCGGAAACGATTGCGGGACGGATGTCCGGTTTGGCCCTTGGTGGCAATGTTGTTTTACTGCTTTACATTCCATGTCATGATATACTAGTATGTTAGGGCATATAGATGAGCTTGTCATACGGGGTTTCCTTATGGAAACTCAGGCATTGTTGTTATGATTATTTTCAGGACCGTGTTAGGTTCCGGCGGGTGGTGACCGAGGGAGATTGCACTTTGGGACTGGATCCTGTCGTCTGCCTACTGTAGGTTGTCGTGATTACATGTACCTTGTGTTTTGCGTTATGATGTAATCACTCTTTTGACAAACTCGTATTGTATTATGGTGCACCAGACTTATTTATGTATTTCTTTCAGTAATGTCCACACTCTTGATGGTTTTATCCTTGTGATTCCTTTGGTTTTAAAAGTTTAAATTTTCCGCTGTTCGGGGATGTTACAATTGGTATCAGAGCGGTCGGTTCCTGTGCATTCTCTCGAAGAAACCACCCTTGCGAATAGTATTGTTTGATTATGGCATTTCTTGTAGTAGACCATGCATGCATTGCTGATTAGTTTTATTGATGTTCCAGATGGCTCCTAGACGTGTGCGGAGTTCCCCGCGTGGTCGCGATTCTAGTGGCAACACAGGAGGCGCCAACTGGGACAGGTTGGGCGAGTTTCTGGAGCGATAGGCAGCCCAGAATGTGCAGGGCGGGTTGGGCGCTGAGCATGATCGGTTTATGCGTCAGCACCCAACGAGTTTTGATGGTAGGAGTGCTCCTGAGGTGGCTGAGGATTGGATCTTCAAGATGTCTCATTCCAGTTATCATCGTCGGATTGACCGGAGTTTAAACTATTATCCGACATTGATGAGAGAAGAAGCTAACAAGTTGAGAAGTTAAGGAAATGTGAGGAATCAGGAGATAAATAGATGTATTTATAGTTGGGAGGGTTTGGATGTATTTGTTGCACTGTTCACGCGTGATTGCACATAGTGTACGCGTGATTGCAAATAGTGCACGCGTGATTGCAAACAATGCACGCGTGATTGAAAATAGTGCACCCGTGATTAAATATTGCACCCGTGATTAAACAGTGTATTGGTTCTGGAAATTTCTTAATTTTAATCACTTAAAAAAATTATTACCCCACATTTATAACAAATACCCAATCCATTAATAACAAAACCAAAACTAAAAAAAATTCAAAAAAAAAAAAACCAATGGGAGGGGACACGTGTCCCCCTCCCATGGGCTCCCGGGCGTCTGCCCGGGACGCCCACCGCCCGGGCACGCGCCCGGGCGCCCGACCAGGGCGCCCGGGCGGGGCACCCCCGTTAAGGGTGCCCTAAGAGGAAGTTGGGAATGAAAAAAATCCATGTCTCCTTTCGCCATGGTCTACCAAACAACAATTTTGACCACAATCATTTTGCCATGGTCTACCCAATTTTTTTTGTAAAGTGGTGCTCCATTTAATCCCATTCGTGTCTAGTATAGTGCGGTTGTGGTCGGAATCATTTTTTGGTAGACCATGGCAAAAGGAGAGAGGGAATTTTTCCTCCCAATTTGCGGAGATGAGAAGCAGACCAACTTAACCATAAATAGGGTGGTTCCGTTTGTTACTCCAAGTATATTTGTAGATGTTTGGGCCAAAATCCAGTAGGTTTAGATCATCAATGGATTTATTAAAGGCATTGGTGAGATTCTTATTAATTTTACGAGTTGAACATTCGTGGTTGAATTTGATTAAATTAAAGTCGCCCACAATGACCCTATCTTTGTCTGCTTTTCATTTTTGAGCTTCAAGTTTCTTGATAAAGGGATTTTTTTCGTTATAGTTGGAAGGGCCATATACACATGATAATCATCCAACTAAGATGATCATCCACGAAATTCTGGAATTTTAAGAGTGACAATGTGCTTACTCTAAAAAACTTGCCGGAGGTTAAACATACTAGATTTCCAACCAATTGCAATGTCGCCAGAGGTGCCGACTAAGGGAGAAATATCCTATTTATTGAATTTTGAGTCTTTTAGGGTCCTCAAAGTGTTAAATGAGAGTTTCTAATTTTGTTTCTTGTATTATTGCTATATCAATGTTATCAGATCTAATTAGGTTCCACAACGATCTTTTCTTTACCATGGTGCCAAAACCCCAAATATTCTAGGTAGGGTTGTAAATGAGTATGGTCAAAACCATTTAATTGTCTTAACCCAACCGACAGGTAGGGTCACGGGTTGTAAAAATCATAACTATTTAATAAATGGACGGATAAGGGTTGTGAAAATCATACCGTTTAATAAATTTGTGGATAAAGTTAGATGATTTAACCCGTTCGTTTAACCGTTTAACCGCGAAACATAATGAATATATATAATATTTTGTTATATATATACTATATACATATGATTTTTTGTATTATTATTGTCATTATGTGTGAATGTTTGATGTTATTTTATATGAATTTGTGGATGTTTAGATTATGGATTTTTGAGGTTTTGATTATAAATTTATGGATGCTTGATGATTTTAACAAGTTTGACAAGTTTTTATACATTTAATCAATTTTTATATCGATTTTAGTATCCATTAAGTTTTAACCATATAACCGCCCAAAACCGTTTAATTAAATTAAACGGGTAGGGTTATGAGTAGATGTAAAAATAAACGGGTTTCTAACCGAACCGCGAACCGTTTAATTAGGCGGGTAGGGTCATGATGGGTAAGACCTATAACCACCCATGAACCGTCCATTTGCACCCCTAATTCCAGAATAAAATTCGTAGATTGGCACGAGACGTCATTTTAGCGTCAAAAGATATAAGCTAATAAACTTGGACGGGCAATAAAAGACACAGACCCTCTAAGTGAGCTAGCTAGCCAAACTTAGCTAGACAAAGATATGGTCACAACTCTTAATTTCTTACGGCACACGATATGCGACTAAGAAATCGACACAACTTCGAAACACGAACACAGACACAAATCAACTGAGAACCCATAAAGAGAAAAACACAAATAGAGGTGCTAACAGAGATAACACGAGTAAATAGTCACGATATTCTTAATAAAAAGAGCAATCAAACACATGCACTGATGATTCACGATGATCGATTGTTCTGGACTTTCGGTTGGATTGGTTGATCACAACTCCCCAACAAATATTCCAAATGATTCCAAGTCCAGAGGAGGGAGCATGTTGTCTTCGAAGGAGATCATACAGAATTTGAGAATCAAAATCCTAGTTAATATTTACTCCAATGTTATGACAAAAAATGTTGAAATCGTCATGTGATTCCCAAGTAAATATATCATTATCTAAATTATTCTGGAGGGAGTCATTGTCAAATGGCGGAGATGAGATTGTAGAGAGGATATACCTTGCTTGCTACTTCCATCTAGGGAGTATTATCCACCACGAGAATGAGGAGAGGAGGGAGCTTCTTGTTCCGAGGAAGGGGTTGTTGGATTATTACATGATCATATTTGTAATTGCATCAACATGGGTGTGGGGGATGGGGTTGGCATTCGACGAGGGGGCCTTAGGACTCAAAGGATTTGAGAGGTTCTGCGATTGGAGGGTGGAAGGGGGTGGTTGATGGAGGGTGTTGGGGGTGGAGTGAACTGTGGTTGCCGAAGTAGTGGGCTTCATTCAACTTTGAATCATTTTTCTTTCATTTTTTCCGATAAATGGTAGTATATCAGAAAATATTGCAATGAATCTATCTAACCACAACCTTGTTGAAAAATTTACACAATACAATGTCTAATCTCAACAAAATTAAAGTGTATATAGTCTTGCTGAAAGTTCCCCATGATATACAAAGGAGAGCACAGAAGATGACCAAAAATGTCATTCAAATATATTAAGCGTATATAGCCGTCGGATATTGTGGTGCACAAGTTTTCTGGATGAGGCAAATCGTCGAGGACTTAAGACTTGAGTTTCCTACCCTACCAATCTATTGTGATAATACTAGAGCCATCAATTTATCCAAAAATCCTATTTTGAATTTCAGAACAAAACATATAGAAATTAGACATTATTTTGTAAGGGATCACGAGATATTGAACTTAGATTGGTTCCAATAAATGATCAATTAGTGAATATTTTCACTAAATGTGTATATCTTAATCGATTTGACAAAATAAGACAAGAAACATGCATGAGCAGTGCAAACGATCTATCATAGTTCACATGCATTTTTTGTTTTGAATTTTTTTGATTGAATACTCTAGTCTAGCATTTATTGTTTCTGTCCCGAGCACATTGGGTGACCGAATAGAGTTAAGATGACCAACTGTGGCGTCGGGGAACTATGATTTGATTTGGGATCCAAATCGGACACCCAGTTCTTTTGGCTTGTTCGTTGACCTCTACATTCAAAATCGAATTTGATCGTGCCCCCAAAATCAGATGACCGACATATGTTTATTTATCTAATTATCTCGGTTTGCGAATGTCGCTTGATTGATTCTTCCTAAATGGATATCTAATTCTCAATCAGACATCCAAAATAAAGAGTAAAGTCAATCTCTCTCTTGGCGGATTCCTCTCGTCAAATGGGTCAGATCGTTGGGCCTGACTAATGGTTGTTAAATATCTGAAATCAGACATTTGACCTTGGATCAGACATCCAATCTTTTCAAAAACAGTCTCCTTGTGGAACTCCATTGTCCGAAAATTCAGATCACCTGATTGCTTTTGGTTGACCAATAACAGGTAGAGAGGTAGTTATTGCATAATAGCTCCAACGGGTGTCTAATTCGTTGGTGGGCGATCGTTGGAGGTGAAATGTCCAATTCACCCTTATTTTTTCTTTATATAAACAACCCTTTTCTTCCATTTTCTCCACACCTATCATTCTATTTTTCCTTTAAACTCAAAACTCTCTATTTCCTTAAGTTTTGTAGCTCCAATCATCCTTACGGCGAGAACAAAGAAGTCTATTTCACAGAAAAGAAAGTAAGCCGCCGTTTTGACCTCAACTCCAATTCCTCTTGCCAAGAAGAAAGTTCGTTGACTCACCAAATCACAAACATTAACGAAATCGAATTGTTGAACTATTAAGAATCGGAAAATAAAGATTGTGGAATCGTTCCTGAATCCATGTTTATGGATTATCCTTCGAAAGTGAGACTTCGATCTTTCTTGATGAACCCCTGCATTTGACAAAATCTCTCTTTCTTGATGATGATATACTAAAATAGTAAAGATGCTAGTGTTGTGTCGTTCGTGGACCAAAACCCCTTTATATAATAACTCTAACTAAGGTTTCTGTAAATTTCATTTCAACCAACCATAAAATGATTTTTTTTCTTTCAAAATAACATTTTTATAAATAAATTGCCAAAAAAATATACTTCAAAAGTATTTTTCACACTAGACCCATTATCATCATGTGGTGACATGTGACGACGGTGAGTTTGTTTTTGTGTATACAGAACTCGGCATCACCAGTGCCGAGTTCTGCTTGAAAGAACTCGGCACTGATGATGTCGAGTTCTTCTTGAGAGAACTCGACATCATCAGTGTCGAGTTCATTTTGGTTTTTATTGCGGGAACACTTGTCATATTTCTCTTGAAGTGATTTACCAGAAGAACAATATTTCAAATAGAACTCGGCAACACAAGTGCTGATTTCTCTTCAATAGAACTATGCACTGGTGATGTGAACTCAGCATCACCAGTGCCGAGTTCTATTGAACAGAAATCGGGAAATTCATTTAATTTCAGAACTCGACAATTTCATTTCCTATTTAAAAACTTTTTGACAACAAACACAATCATTCCAATTACAAAAAAATGAAGAACAAACACAACCATTTCCGAGTAGAAAAATACAACAAACATCACAATTTCCCACATCCTAAATTTTAATAAACACCATCATTTTTAACAACAAATATTGCAGCAAATACAATCATCTCAACCACAAAACACAAACAACTACAATAAAATCAAAATAACATCCACAATAACAAGTTTAACATTTTAACATAAATAAAACCCAAACTAGTGTAATAACAACCAAATAAGTTTAATACAACCAAATATCTATCATAAGTGTGTTGACTTTTTGGCCTTAATCTATGTTTTGATGATTCAATCAACCTAATCTTAATTATGATCATGTAGAGTAGCACACATGTTGCATTGCACATATATTTCTTTGTGCTAACCTCTACAGGTGATCAAGACTCAAGGAAGAAAGGAAAATCAAGTCAAGACATGTAATAAAGCTCTTTTGAAGACATGTATTATGTATTTTTTTGAGTCTTAGGAACTTGTGTAAATTGAGCATACTTGATATCAAAACTAATTAAACACACACTAGGTTCCTTATAGAAATCACACACAAAATTTCACATAATTTGGACTTCAATAGATCACCCAAACTTAGACCGGAAAATACTAAACCTGAACCCTAACAGTCTGCCCACATTCGGTCGACCGTAACAGACCGTTCGGTCGACCGAGTGATCATTCATCATGTTTGTGTTTTCACTGCCCGGTTTCGGTCGACCGTATATGCCCTTTCGGTCGACCGTATGAACTTATTTTTCTGACCGTTTATTTTGTCGTATTATACCCAACGGTCGTATTCGTATTAACCAAAAATACCCCAAATACATTTCATGTATCGGTCGATCGAGGACCATGTTCGGTCGACCAAATATCTGTCTCTTGACAAACCCGAACCTCCTGGACAAAATCGGTCGACCGCAAGACCTTAGCTCGGTCGACCAAATTGATCATTTTTTGTCAACCCCAAAGTTCCTGGTGCAAATCGGTCGACCGAACCCTTTTCGGAGTTCGACCGATCACTTAAGTGTACCTAAGTCGTAGCGTTGGGCGGTCGACCGTTACCTAACCGGTCGACCGAACTGAGTTCAAAACTGCCAAACGGTTGACCGCTTAGACCGATCCGGTCGACCGAATTAACTCAAAATTGGGTCCTACGAGTTTCTATTTTGTGTATCCTACACCAACACTCACACAATCAACTCCAACGGATCTATTCTCTCTAATGCCTATATAAAGAGTTGTAAAACACATTTTAACACAACTCTCCCACTACTACCTGTCCAATACATTAGAGAGAAACTCCCAAAGTCAAATTTCCCCAATCCAACACTCCAAGCCTACACCTCCACACCTTAGCATCAATTATACATCATAAGCTAAGTGTGTTCAAGTTAGAGAGTGTATTCCACTCAAGTTTTCGTTCATGAAGAAGCAAGGACTTCGGTGAAAGCCCGAAGTGTTCCTCTCGGATTGTGACAGAAGAAAGTCAAGCAAGCGAGGGTGTTCGCGGTGCTTGTTTTGTAAAAGGCGTTCTCTCCCGGCTCGGAACAGGGAGTGGATAGTGAAGTCGTTATCGGAGCTCGAAGTGTCGAGCATAGTTTGCAAGAGAGGACGTAGGCGGTGACTGAACCTCTGAAAAACCCCCGTGTCCATCGTGGTTTGTATTTCTAGTCTTTACTTGCTTGTTTGTTAGTTTAATTCCGCTGCATATCTTTGATAGTTCAAACAAGTAGGTAATTAGGATTAATTGTGATTAGTATTGTGGACCCATAACCCACACGATCCAACAAAGTGAACTCTCAATCTCTTCTTCTTTTTAGGACGTACCTGAGCACGTCCTCTCCCTCGGTCGCGTCCCTCTCCTCGTGTTGCATTATCTGCATGTTCTGTATCCTGAGTCAAACCGCCACCGTCTTCTTGTGTGTGTGTATCTTCTTCTTCAACGACGCGATTCTGACTCAAATGTAATGTGGGTTCTTCAGCACCAAAACACACGAGTCAAGCCTTCATTTTTTCCTTCAATTTTTTAACCATCGAAAAGTCTGTCTTGTGATCTCTAATCGCCTCATGAATTTGATGAAGTTTTTTGTGGAACTCATAAACTCTGTGCTACTACAGACAATTAACTGTTTAACAAACACTAAACACAATTTAAAAAAATTGTAATTATTTAATTAAATGTTTAGATCTTACCATCTCTTGCTCTCTACCTGCTCGGGGTCTGTACGCGTTACGTTTCGGAGCAAAAGTGTGGTGAACAATCCAACGTACCGTGATGTTCCAGTATCATTCCATATATAATTGTGTGTTCTCTTCAGGAGTGACACCTAAGAGTGGTCGCTCAAACTGTAGATGATCTCTTCTATGAGACCAATTAAAATATTTTTTCCATTAAAACTCACATACATTCATTACGTTATTTTTAAGATTACAAAAATCAAACATAAATTCTCACATACATTCAAACTCAAATAAATCATTTTTAAGTTTACATTCATTAAAACTAACATACATTCAAACCAAAATAACAACAACAAATCTAATTTCAATCACAATAATCAAACTTAAATTCAATCAATTTTAAGATTACTGTCATAGACCTACAATCAACAAAATGAAATCAATAACCAACTTAGAACACAAGAAATAAATAGTTTGGCCCAAAAACCCAAAATCGAAATCGAGTTTGCACCAAAACGGGTTCCTAAACCAACAAAAACACTACAATCATACCTAAACTAACAATGTATATCGTCTTAATACATAAAAAATACAAGAAAATGGTGGAAAACGAAAAAAATCGAAATCCTAACCTCAAAATCACGAGAACTCGCCGCGAGGGAGAGGGGGACGTCGGGCTATTTTTATAGCCCGACAAAACTCAACGTTACAAGCGCCGAGTTCACTTTTTTTTAAGTGAACTTGGCATTTTAGATGCCAAGTTCTGCCTTTAGAACTCAGCATCGAGGATGTCGAGTTCTATTTAAAACACTGTTCTCCTGGCCCACCAACTGTCTCATGCACGATCACTGAGTTGGGAGAATAAAAACCAAAATGAACTCGGCACTGGTACTGTCGAGTTCTCTTTGGTAGAACTCGGGCCTGATGATACCAAGTTCAACTTGGAAAATCTGGCAAGTGTTCATAAAAACCAAAATGAAACTCGACACTAGTGATGCCGAGTTCTCTCAACAAGAACTTGACACTGATGATGCTGACTTCTCTCAAGCAGAACTCAACATCATCAGTGCTGAGTTTTCTCAAATAGAACTCGGCAGTGGTGATGCCGAGTTCTGTATACACTAAAAAACAAACCCGCCACCGCCACGTGTCACCACGTGGTGACAGCGGGTCCAGTGTGAAAAATACTTTTGAATGAAGTTTATTTTGGCAATTTTTTAAAAAAATGCTATTTTGAAAAAAATTCCTAAAATGAAATGTCCAAATCCTATTTGAACCTGAGCTGAATAAAATGAAAGTAGATTACATCATTGAATAGTAGCATATCATATGACTCATTCATGCTATAAATATCTTTTATTTCACCCAATATTTGTGCTACTTGGGTATTTGTTTCATACATTTCAGGATTTAGGTAATAAAGAAGAGAAATGAAGCAAAAATTACCTAAATGCAAGAAGAAATGACTGATTTGGAAGCCTTCTGGACATGTTTGTAATGCTCAAGGACCCGATTGCAAGTCGTGAAGGACCTAGGTGAAAACTTGACGGGACCCTATTGTAAAGAAAATATGTTGGTTGTAAAAGTCTATAATCTCGTGAACTTGAGGAGTAATTCAACAATTAAAACTAAATGGATTCGAACCAACATATCCGGGTGCACCCTACGTGCGCATTTGATTAACTTAAGCTCCTAGAGAAATTTGGTGTCGATCCGACCCAAATGAAATCCGCCACTAGTGGATCCGATTGGTTGATTTAGGGGTGGTCACGGGTATCCAAAACTGGTCAAACCGTATTGGAACTGGTGGTACCGCACCGGAACTAGTGGTACCAAATCGGAACCGAATCGAGGTAAAACGGATATGGGTCGGATCTGAATATCCAATTTCAGATCTGACCCGATTCTTGTTCGGATCCGGTTTTAGCCACCAGAACCGGATCTGGTATATTATTATAAAAAAAACTAATGTAATCCTACATGCACAGGGGATAAGAGTATGATACCAACACTTCCCTTTTCTAGAGATTTGATGCAACTGAGCTTTGATTTTTTTGTGTGTGTTGGATTAGAAAGAGGAGAAGTTTGGATTTTGGATTTGATTTGGGGTTTTGGTTGGAATTTGGGCTGTCTTGTTCAATTTTATTGTGAAATGGTCAGAAAAGGTGGTGTTTTTAGTGAATTCCACTTCGCAAAGATTGGGAAAGGTGAGGGTTTGGAGTTGTTTTTGGAAGTGAATTCTTTGATTTCTGGTTTGTTCGTTTGATTTACTGCAGGACTAGAAAAGGTTGGGCGATTTGAGAGAAATATGATTGTGTTTGTGTTGTGATTTTTCTGTGAGAGGATAAAAATGCTTATATTTGGGGATTTTGGTGAAGGTGGAGTTTGTTTGTGTCTTCAATTCCTTTATTGGTTTTGTTTGGTTGATTTTGTTGTTCAAGTATAAAAAAAGGTGAGAGTTTTGGGTTCTGTAATTTGAGTGGTTTCATGAGGGGTTGAAAGGGATCTGATTGAGTTTGCATTGTGATTAACACTCTTCCTCAAGTTTGTTTTTGGGAGAGATGGAGGTTTTGGCTTGTACCGGATCCGGATCCTGGGTATCCTTGATCTGATCGGATCCGGTTCTGGGTACCCAATTTGGGAACCGATCTGGATCTGGTTCGGTTCTGGGTCGCCAACTCCAATATGGATTTGGTTTCGATTTTCCTTATACCAGAACTAGAATCGATCCATTGCCATCCCTAGGTCGATTTGTGCTTGAATTTCTCCAACGGGTTAGATTGTCGGGTTAGAGCACTCCGGAACATTTAAATCTGATTTTTAACCGTCTGATTGCGCCCAGATTAATTCACACATTCTAATTTTCTATAAATACACTTGTAATCCCTCTCTCCTCTTCTTCTTTCCCCCATAAGTGTAGGTTTTATTTCTTACTTAGAGTTGATTTTATTTCTTGCTTGACAGTGAGTTTTATTTCTTGCTTAGTAGTGTAGTGATGGAGAAGAGAAACACCATCTTGTAATCTTTCTTTCTTAATCAAATTTTAGTTTCATGTTCTTTATGTTCTTATCTTTCATTTGATGTAATTTTTATTTCATTGTGTTGTTTAAATTTAGTTTTTTTTACTTGTTCATGTGTTGTTTTTCTTTTGTTTTTTTCTTTGTTATGAATATGATCAATGAGTAATTCATCATCATTGGGGTAGGAGGATGATATGAGGTGTGAATGTTGTTAGATTTGTGTGTATTTTAATCTTAATCTTGGAGCTTCAAATGATTTTTGTAGTAGTTTTTGATGAGTTTCTCACTTTTGCCTTTGATATGTTAATGGTCCTAATGGATGTTTTAACACATGTTTTGGTTAGTGTGCCCACTTTATGGGGAATGATGATGTGATGATAAGATTGGAGTGGATAAAGATATATGATTGACATGTAAACATGTGGTCATCTTTAGCCTTATTTTAAGTGGTTTTTTGTATATTTTAATAATGGTGATTAATCTTAATCTATGTGGAAACACACTTAGGATAATGGTAGTCACATTTATTTTATAAATTGTAATTAGCGCAATTTAGTGTAGATACACTCACTCATTCCTCATTTTCTTCTCGCTCGAGTATGGTCGACAACGACCCACACTCACTCCTTGTGGACACGACTCGTAGTTGCTACCGTTTCAACGCGATCGTACACTTGCGATTTTGAACTTAATTTCCCAACAATCATTATTTTACATATAAGCCCACCTTTTGATTAAGAGTCCAACATTATTGGATTAAATATCCATGTCATACTTTTTTTTTATAAAGATTAATTTACTTTAGTCTACGTATACCCATGGTACAACCCACTATCTTTTCAACACAATTCTCGATTTTTGTTGTTCCAGTGAGACCTAATTAGATTATTTATATTGTCTGTGAGAACGTATTTTATTATCTAAAATATAAGGCTAAGAGTGAGAAACTTTTTGGTGACTAGGGACTCACGATTCACGAAAGGCTAATAAGATTTCATAATTTCGAAGTTTAAAATCCTTTATTTTGGGCCTATGGCGACTCTTATATGACACGAATAGACAATTGCCCGTTTAGGAATTCTTTCTGGAAATTTCAAAGGCAGCTGCCAAAAATAAGAATTTCTTGACCAAGTTGGAAGAAAAATAATAAACCAATCATATACTATATAATAGATTAATTAATTAATAGATGTGGCGGTTGCCTAAGATTCTAATAGATATGTAACAACTAGTTTCTTTGAATCCAGATGGAAATAACAAGAAAATAATGATCAAATTCGCACGGGTGGTTTGTAATATATTGATCTAAGATTTTCATATTCAACACTAATATACTTTGTAGCTGTGAATCCAATAAAACATGTTTTTTTAAATGTTGAAGCAATTTCTTAAAATATGATTGAATTTGTTACATGTTTGACTATTATTGAAACGTCAGTGATTGGAAAAACAAACACTAGTGACATTGAAATCTTTATAGAAAAATAAAATAAAATAAGAATGAACGTTTTGACTTGTGTATGCGTTAATCCATTAATCAAGACAATAAACAGACACGAAATAGAGATTCGGCCTTTCATCTAATAGGTAATTAACCTCAAAAGAAATATAGTCGACCAAGTCAAAGTCTCAAAGATGAAGGATTGAAAAAGAACGTGACATGTAAGCACCTAATTCTCGAACTATATTGATTCTTCGTGTTTACGACGCGATTGGTTTGCAAAAGAGTAGTGATATATATGAGCTCTAAATTTTACTCTTAATTGGGTTCCTAACTCTTTCCAACAGTGGAGGTGATTGGTTATGCAAAATTTTCATTTATATTGAAATAATTATAATATTAAGGTCTAAATTACAAATATCCCACTACAATAACATTTTCTCTTCCATTCCAATTCAGATTTCAAACTCACTTCTTTCCCACTCCTCCCTCCTCCTCCTCCATCCTCCTCCCACCATCATCTTCCTCCGACCTCCTCTTGCAGCGTTCCCCGGCCTCCTCCTTTTATAGCGTCCTCCGGCATCCTCCGACCTCCTCCTTCAGTCTCCTCGGATCTCCCCATCGTTCTCATCCGGTATGTTCATACTTTTGCCCGAAGCATGTTCTCAAAGTTAGAGTGTCCATACTCTTGGTTACTTGTTGCTATCAAGAAGTTGTAAAGGTTTCGGTGAAAGCCCGAAGCATACCTCTCGGGTTGTGAGAGAAAGAAAATCGAGCTCGGCGAGGATTATTCGTAGTGTAAAGGCTTAATCTCGGCCCGAAACGAGATTGATAGTGAAGACGTAAGCGGAGCTCATGGAGATCGAGCGAAGCTTGTAATAGAGGATTAGGACCCAGGTGTAGGTGCCGGACCTCTATAAAAATGTCCGGTGTCATTGTGGTTTGCATTTGTCTTCTCTACTTGTTGTTTTTATTCCGTTGCATCTTTGATTGTTAAGAAAGTAGAGAGATTAAGTTAAAAGTGATTAGAATTATGGTCATACACGATCTCACATTTGGTATCAGAGCATAGGTGCTTAAATCATCTACTTAACCACAGTAAGCATGACCAAAATTGCATCCACATCTACCTTTTATGATTTAGAATCACCTACATGCTCTTTTAGACCACCATATTTTGATGGAACAAATTTTTTCTCATGGAAAAGTAAAATGAAGATATACTTAAGATCCATTACTAATTTATATATGTGGTCCATGATTATAACTTCATATGATATGTCTAAAAATGATTGTAAACCATGGAGTTTAGAAGAAGAGAAATTAGTTTGTTTGAATGCCAAGGTTATGAATGTATTACATTGTGCACTCAAGTATGAACTTTTTGATCTTGTTTCTTCTTGTGAAAGTGCACATAACATGTGGCAAACACTTCAAGCTAAGTATGGTGAAAATGATGAATCATCAACCGGGAAAAAGGGGGAATCAAACCCAATGGATGAAGCTCAAAAGAGATGGGATAAGAACACCTCAACATCATATTCCTCCTCAAGCTCATCGAAGGGAGAAGATGCCAACACATGTCTCATTGCAACAATAGATGAAGAAAGTGAGGTGCTTAAAGATGGGGAATCGATAGTGACCAGGCAAGCTTGTAAAGTCAAATTCAAAGTCGATTGCACTATCGAAAGGATATTGGAACCAATTCGAGGATTAAATTGGGTAAATTTTTTCTATCCTCTACACTCATATTAGATTGATTCTAATTTAGGATTTTGTATACTTAATTGTCATATCTTTCAATCACATTCATTGATCATTCATTGCATATCTTAAAAATGGTAGAATTGAATTGAACTTAATTGTCATATCCTATTCATATTGATAGGGGGAGTTTAATGAATATCTTTTTAAATAAGGTAGTGTAGTGCAAAATTAAGGAGGAGCAACTTCATTACAAGAATTTTGGGAGAGAGAATAAAATTCAATGAAAAATCTTATTTTTGATAGATGTCAAAGGGGGAGAGAATATTATGGGGTAAATTGAAATTGCTTAAAAATTGAACAAAAACTATGCATACTCATAGGGGGAGCATTAATATCCATAGTTTACATCTAGAAATTTCAAGTATTAAGATATAGGTTGTCATTATAAAAAAAGAGGAGATTGTTGGCTTTTTGGCCTTAATCTATGTTTTGATGATTTAATCAACCTAATCTGAATTATAATCAATGTAGAGTAGCACACATATTGCATAACATATATATTGTTTTGTGCTAACATCTACAGGTGATCAACACTCAAGGAAGAAAGGAATTCAAGTCAAGACATGTCATCAAGCTATTGAAGACATGTAATTTTACTTGTAATTGAGTCTTAGGAATCTTTGTGTACTTGAGCATACTAGAGTTAAAAACTACTCACATTAGGTTCATTGCAGAAGTCACATACAAAATATCATAACATTTGGACTTCAATAGGTCACCCAGACTTAGACCGGAAAACACTTAAATCCAAATTTGAACTGTCTGAGCAAAATCAGTCGACCGAACTAGTTCTCAGTTCGACCGATTGGATTGGTTAATCTGTTAGCAATAGTGTTAAACTGGTACCATTGCACCATTTTGTTCGACTGTCTACACGTGTCATTTAACCGTTAGACATGTCGTATTATACCTGAAAGGAATGTGTTCTAAAAGTTTTACTTTTATAAGTCAATTATTATAAATTGGATGTGCAAACATTTTGTTCCTTGATTATGATATTCGTCTTTTGAAAGTGTTAAGGAAGAAATGTTTGCTCCTTAACCGTAGAGTTCTAAAAGATAATGGTTTACATAAATCAAAAGTTATTCACAATCATGGTAATTAACATGGAACACTAATCACCAAGATAAGATTGCCGTGTTGGTCATCGATTGTTGTATGTCTACAAATAATTGACGACAAGAGTATATAAAAGAGGAAAAGATTACTTTTATATATTGAATAAACCTAACAAGTAAAACGTTATGGATTTGTGTTTCGTGTCATTAATGTTTTACTGTATCTTGGATCCTAAGATATGAGACTTATATCTTTTCACTCAAGAAGTGCATAATTTGATTATTGTCAAAAGATATCAATGAGTATAGTGATAAATGCAATAGTTGGTTGAACATGACTTGTGCTCGAAAAGATAGCTAGTCAAACGATTATCATTGCCCATCTTAATTGAGTGGTGATATTAGTGGGCCCCTTGAAAAAGCAAAATTATAATGTGCACAATGTAACTTGAGTTAAGTTACATAGTTATAATTAGCTTAAAGAGATCAAGAAATGAATATAATACAAAGGTGACACATTTCTACTTTGTATATATTCTTAATATCATGAGTAAAGGGACGGACACAAGGGGTGCACATACATCACTATATGGATCGTGTTTTAGTTCAAGTGGAACAAAGACATCTACGCTAATTGGGTAACTATAATGTGTAGCTAGATATCGCTTATAGTTTGAGATATTGAGTGTTTAATATCACTGTCAATTTGGCTTATATCCTCCTATAGGTCACACCACAAAACTGGGAAACAAGAAGCTTGTTTTTGAGTTCATATGATGTGTCGGGTTTCATGTGAAAAAGTGACACATGTGGTGAATGAATAAAATCAATATGTCACGAGAATTGACATAATTAGAATCATAATAAATTCATATGAGGTGTATATATTATGGGGTGTAATAATTTAATATGACATAGGATAATATATTACATAAGATATGAATTTCCTAAAACCCCAAAATATCAAAAAAATGGAAATAAATCCAAAATTTGACAAAGGCAAAATCGGGGTCAAACATGGTAAACCGTTAAGGGTTCGGTCGACCGAGATGTCTTCGAAACGGTCAACCGAACGGGAAACGGGTAATCATAATTGGTTGACCAAAATTGTCTGGAGTGCCTGGAGAATTGGGTTCAGTCAACTGAGCATTAACGGTCAACCGAAAGAAAATATGCAGAAGCTATCTTGGGATATTTTCGGTAGAACGAAGGTGACACGGTCGTCCGATGATATTCGACCATGAGAAATTTTGGTGGGTCAACGGTCGACCGGAGCAAGTTGCGGATCGTCCGAATTTTCTAGAGAATTTTTGTCGTGCATATTCGGCCGACCGTATATCTCACGGTCCACCGAACATATGTTAAAACCGAATGGTTCGGTTAACCGAGAAGAATTCTCGGTCAACCGAACAACACGATTTTTGCCTGAATTATTAAGAGAATAATTAGATCATGGGTTAGATTAATTCTAGATTTGATCAAACATTTTTTAGGATGCTTATGTGGCAATTTGAGATTAATTTTAGGAGAGAATAAGCAAGAGATCATGACTAAAGAATAGTTCTAGATAAGGATGTTTTGGGAGCCTATAAAATGACCCCTCATCCTACTTGTTTATGTTAATGCATAAATTCTCTCTCTCTCTCATTAATCTCTCCCTTAATCACCATGAAAATCTCTTAATAGTTTTAAGTTTTGGAGATAGAAATCTCAGGAGCTTAAAGAGGGGTTATTAACTAGATTTTAAGCTTAATTAGAGATCGATTGGTTAGCTCCTTTCTCTCTAATCTTGTTTAGAGTTTGGTGAACACTTGAAGGCGAATTGGCGGGCAATTCGATGAGCAACGGGACTCCGGATCTTCTGAAAGGTTTTAGAGAACCTTTGGGTATGATCCTCTATCATTTGTTTATTTTAATATGTGTAGGAATGCATGATATTAGAATAAACAAATAAATGTACGTAAAATCAATGAAGATATGAAATCGATCTTGTATGCTTGTATTATAATTTTTAAAATATATACATACATGGGGACACGAAATTCTACAATACCAACAATCATATTCACATTTTATCCATACCCCAAAAACACAAGTGACCACCGGTCGACCGTGGACCAAGTTTTGGTCGACCGAACTTAAACGTTTAGACAACCCCATAGAGTCTGTTAAGTTCCGATCGACCGAACAAACTTTTTTGTTCGATCGTTAACTTAAGTGAGTTTAAGTTGTAGCCAGTTTTCGTTCGACTGTTTCCTGACGGTCGACCATTTCATTTCTGTACTGTGCTGGACTCATTTCTGGAAAGTCATTCGGTCGACCGTTTGACCCGTTTCGATCGACCGAACTTGCCCAGAAAAGTGTGTTGTAGTTTTCTGTTTTGTGTTTCTTACACAATCTTTTACCACACTTAACACAACGTCTATAATTCTCTTAGAGCTTATAAATATAGGTTCCCCAACCTTATTTACACAACTCTCCTACTCCTATATGCCTCCTACATTAAAGAGATCAATCCAAACACTCAAAGCCTTCACTTCCATACTAAAGTCTCAATTCCAATCATACTCAAGTGTGCTCAAAGTTAGAGTGTCCATACTCTTGGTTACTTGTTTCTATCAAGAAGTTGTAAAGGTTTTGGTGAAAGCCCGAAGCATCCCTCTCGGGTTGTGAGAGGAAGAAAATCGAACTCTGCGAGGATTGTTCGCAAGTTCGTGGTGTAAAGGCTTAATCTCGGCCCCAAACAAGATTGATAGTGAAGACGTAGGCGGAGCTAAAGGGAGATCGAATGGAGCTTGCAAGAGAGGACTAGGATCCGGGTGTAGGTGTCGAACCTCTATAAAAATGCCCGGTGACATTATGGTATGCATTTGTCCTCTACTTGTTGTTTTTATTCCGTTGCATCTTTGATTGTTAAGCAAGTAGAGGGATTAAGTTAAAAGTGTTTAGAATTAGGGTCATACACTATCCCATAGGTTAAATTAAACAAATTGACATACATAATCAAATTATGATAACCAACACAAATAAATACATCTTACCTAGTATTGGATCTGGCTATAGGAGTACCAGAGAATGGTTCCTTGCAAGTTCTTGGTTGATGCCCTAGGTTATCACAGGTTTTACATTTATGTTATCCCTTTGTGTTGTAATTTTATCATAACCTTTAAATCTATTCTTTTTAGGTCATCTTGGTGGTCTCATAACATCAGTTGCTTTAACAACAAATCCATCCATGTCAATAACCCACATGATGTTGTCTGACATTGGACTAATAACTTTTGAATACATTTTCTTGTAATTCTCAACAAGATAATAACGGTTAACATAATTGTCCAGTTTTGCCCCTCTTGTGACTGCTACCATAGCACTGACATGCCTACAAGGTAGACCGAAGACTTGCCATTCTCTACTAATGCAAGCGCCCACATCAAGCTCAACTATGCACCTATCATTAGGTCCCTGAACTTCTCCCAAAATTTCTGATAACTTGGCATGCTCTAAGATTTTTGGACTGCTCCTGCACCCATGTTTTGGCCAAAAGGAACTACAGGCTCATCCCAAGTCCTACATTTCTTTTGTCTCAAATACATTCTCTTCATTAATTTTTGCCTAACATTATCCACAAACTTCAGAATTGGTTATTTGTATCTTGGATCACCAATAAAATGATTGAATGATTAACACATGTTATTAGCCACCTCTTGTGATTTGGCAGTCACACCATACATGCACTTACTCCAACATTTATCCTTAAAATGCACATTTATCAGTCAATCGTATGCATTCTTATTTAAAAGTTGGATTTCTCTCATGTGTCTCTTAAATTCCTTCTATGTGAAAGACCTAGTTGCATTTCAGACCAGGTTTATCATGGACTTCCCAAGCCAACATTTTTTAAAGTTCTTGTACAAATGCCTCAAGAAGGTCCGATGCTCAACCCCAGGGTATAGAATTGCAACTGCCTTTTGAAGACCTTTACATCTATCACTGATGAGGACAAACTCTCAACTACACCCAAAGATTCCTTCAAACAAGTGAAAAACCACTCTCATGTTTCAAAACTCTCCACATTAACCACTGAATATGTTATTGGGAACAAACCATTGTTCTCATTCATTCCCACAGCTGATAGGCACGACCCCCTAAATTAGTGTTTAAGGTGTGCTCCATCAAGCCATATGTAAGGCCTACAACCATTTAAGAAATCCTTGCAAGCTCAGAGGTAGACAAAGATTTCGTTCAATTTTGTTGTGTATTCATGATTAGTAGCATATCATTACATTCATGCTATATATCTTTTATTTTATCCCATATTTGTGCTACTCAAGTGTTTGTTTGTTGTGCTTCAGGGTTTAGGCAATAAAGAAGAGAAAGGAAGAGAAAAGACCTAAACGCAAGAAGAATGGACTGATTTGGTAGGTTCTGGACCTGTTTGTAATGCCAAAGGACTCTATTGTAACTCAGGAAGGACCCAAGTGAAAATCTAGAGGGACCTAAGTGTCAGAAAATATATGTTGGTTGCAAAAGTCCAGAATCTCCTGAACCTTAGGAGTAATTCAGCAATTAAAACCAAACGGGCTCGAACCAACAACTCCGGACACACCTTACATGCTTATTATGTTAATTAAAGCCACTGTCAAAATTTGGAGGCGATCAGACAAAAATGATCCGCCAGTGGGGGATCATTTTGCTCCATTTCAGCCACAATTTAACCCGTGGGTCGGATTATCGGGACAAAAAGATATGCAACATCCAGATCTGATTTACAGCCGTCCGATTTTGCCGAGATCCATCCAAACCCTCTAATCTTCTATAAATAGACTTGTAATGTCTCCTTTCTTCCTCCTTCCCCATGAGAGTAGGTTTTAGTTTCCTATTTTAGTAGTGTTAATAAGGGGGTTGGAGAGGAGCAAATTTTGTATTTTTATTTCTTAATATAGTTTAATTCTTGTTCTTTATCTTGATGTCTTTCCTTTGATGTCATTTCTTTTGTGCTTGTTTTTTTCATTTCCATTATGAGTTTATGTTGTTTTTATGTTTTCTATAGTTTAGAGATGAGTATATAGTACTCCATCCCACTGTGGGTGGAGGAGAATGTGTTTTAATTATATGATGTATTAGTGTGTGTGTGTGTGTTAATCCTACCTTTGAACATCACATGAATTCCATAACAATCTAATGAGATTTTCACTCTTATCATTGATGTGTTAATGCTCTTGAGTGAAGCTTAGCACATGCTTAGATTAGTGAGCCTATTTTATGGGGAATGAGGAGGTGAGGATAAACATGGAGTGGAAGAAAGAAACATGGCATGTAGTAGCATATTTAGTTGGCCTCATCTTTATTAATGTCTTGTATCTTTTAATGATTGTGTTAAATCTTATTTCATGTGGAGACATGGTGAGGTTTAGTCATTATGCATGAGTTCATTTAGCCTCATTTCAATTATTGTCTTGTATGTTTTAATGATAATGTTTTATCTTATTTCATGTGGAGGCAAAGTTGGATTTGGTTTTATGGATATCATGTATTACATGTTCTAATTAACACACACTACACACATTTTCATTTCCGCATTCTTTCTCTACCCCCTTAGGAGTTTTATTTTATTGTTTGTTTTTATTAAACTCACATCATAATTTAATGCAGCTCACATTCCTCTCTCTTATTTCCCACTCGAGTATCGTGAATCCGAGTGGTACACACTCCATGCTTGCCACCACTTCAACAACGCCATGTACTTGCAGTATTATACCCGATTCAATCGATTCACCTCTAGTTTAATGGTGCTTCCAGGGTTTGTCTTTCTCATCTCTCCAACTAAGTTGGGTAGCAACTCGAATTGTGATTCTTGGGACCGATAAATTTTCTTCATTGCAATTTCCTACCCCTCCATACCTTATGATAGAGCAACCCTAAGTTATGCTTCTCACTCAACCTACGGTTGGCTTTTTGGCTAATAATTGTTAATCCATTTTGACGATTAATCAACATATCAATAAACACATGTATCAACTAAAGATCATTGCTTGCATATATTGTATTATCTAACGTTTCAGGAACCAAGTTTGAGTTGAATCGAGAGATGAAGATTGAAGCGTAGTTAGGTTTACATTTTATGTATTTAGGTTACAAATGTAACTTGGCACTTGAAATCGTTGATCCATTGCATTGCATTACACTTAGAAAACCTATAGAAGTCTCACATAACAATCAAATTCTCTTTAGACTTCAATAGGAAATCATCGAAACTCGTTAGAAACCCAAAACATGATTTCAGCACTCAATCGGTCGACCGGTAGAACCATCTGGTTCGACCAGATTTCAACAGACTCTCCCAAAAACCTCTTTTGTCCAAAACGGTGACCAAAATCCTCTTCTTGTTCGATTGTTATACTTATCTGGTTTGCCTGTTTAAAAACGACAACCGACATACATTTCCAGTTCGACCGCTTCACCTTGTCTACCGATAGAAATTAGTTTATCCGATTCATATCTTCTAACCAATCATCAGTTGACACGTGTCCTGGTTAGTGAGACTTTCGGTCGACCGAAACTTAGCTTTTGTTTGACCAATTGTATTTCTGTATTCTTATTAAATATGACTGTTATACTTGTCGTTTATACCACGGTCGTATACACAATTCTCACCTAACCCCTCTTTTGGATTTGGTCTTCCGGTCGACCGAACGTTCCTAAACGGTTGACCAATTCTCGAAAACTTCCGAGACCCAATTTTACTGGAAGTTTTCGATTAAACCCCCAATTCATTCTGTTCGACCGATTGTCCTTGGCTTTATCCTTTCTAAAATCAAGCACGTCAAACGGTCGACTGAAACTCTCTTAACGGTCGACCGATTCATGCATCTTTTCCTGATCCGGTCTTACTGGTAAGTTTCGGCCGAACTTGCCATCCAGTCCGTTCGACCGATCACTTAAGTTCTAGCCCAGTTGGTCTGATGGTTTGCACCTTCGATCGACCGAACCACTTATTTTTGCATACCGGTCGACCGATTAACCCGATCCGGTCGACCGTTCGTGTCCTGAAATGTGTCCTGTCACTTTCTGACTTGTGTTTTCTTGCACAACTTTATACCATTTCAATCCCAATGGCTAGAAATAGTTTAGAGCTTATAAATAGAGCTGAGAACACTCATCTAAGGTTACCAATATTTCTCCAAGCTCAAATCTCATTACTGCTCTCATATTTGCTCTAAACACTTGTGCTTACATCTTCACACTTGAAATCACCATCTTTGATTGCATCATCCATTTCAAGTGCTCAAGATTAGTTGCGGAAGTAAAATCTTCAAGAGTTGTACTAAGCTTCCGGAGTGAAGCTCTTCTCGGATTGTGAGAAGGTGGTCCAAGCTAGGCGAGGGTGTTCGCAAAACTTGTGGTGTAAAGACGTGATCTCGGCCCGCAACGGAGATCGGATTAGTGGAGGGTGCGAAGTTGCTCGAGTAAGAGCAATTTGTAAGAGAGGACTAGGATCCGGTGGTTGGATCCAAACCTCTATACATCCGGTGTTTTGGTTTGTTGTTCTCTTCTTCACATTAATTTGTCTTAGCTTTTAATTTGGCATAGTTTGTTAAACTATCTTAATTAGTCTATTCACCCCCCCCCCTTTTTAGACTAATATTAGGGCCTAGTAGATCCTACATTTGGTATCATAGCCTTGTTAATTGCGTTTAGACAAATACACATTTGTAGCAATGACCCAACAACGCGAGAGATTTCACACCGGAAGACCTCCTTTGTTTGATGGAACCAACTATGCCTATTGGAAGAAACATACGACCACGTTCATACAATCTTATGATGTTAAGCTATGGGTGTTCTTTCAACTACCATATACACAAAACAAACCATTAGAACGCATAGATGATGATGAATTAGCCATGATTCAAATGAATGCTAAACTCATGAACATACTTATGTGTGGTTTGACCGAAGAACAATATATTAGAATTAATGCATGTGATTCCGCATTTGAAGCATGGCATATGATAGAAAGTCATTTTGAAGGTCGATCATCGGTTAAGGAAACTAGGATAGATTCATTTATGCAAAAGTATGAAATGTTTGCTATGAAACCGAATGAATCCATTAGCGAGATGCATACTCGCTTTACTCTTATTACTAACTCTTTGAAGAACCTTGGTAAGGTTTTGGTTGAAAGTGATAGGGTACGAAAGTTTCTTAGGTCCTTGACCTTGGATTGGGAGAAAAAGACTACGGTAATTGAAGAAGCCAAAGATCTCTCAATGTTGGAGACGAAGGATCTCATTGGAAGCCTCGTGGCGTATGACATTCAAATGGAAGAAAGAAGAGAGAAGGAGAAGGAACGGGAAGGGTGTAGACAGGAAGAGAAGCAAATCACTTTAAAAGCAACCTCGGATTCGGAAGCAATCAAAGATGAGGACACTGATGAAGATGTTTCTTTCCTAACCCACAACTTCAAAAAGTTCCTCTCCAAAAGAAAATTTGCAAAAGGAAGAGGATAATCTTATCAGATATTCACTTGCTATGAGTGTAACATAACCACCACATGAAGAAGGATTGGCCATTGCTTAGGCCGAGGGATCGTGAACGAAGAGAAGAAAAGAAATATCCTCCTAGAAGAGAAAGGGATGAGAGACCAAGAAAAGATAGAGATGAAAGGTCATCACGAAAAGAAAAAGAAGAGAGGCCTAGAAGACGTGATGATTACAAGAGAAGGGATCATCGCGAGAAAGATGGGAAAAAGTCTCTCAAGGCCACTTAGGATGACTCAAGCCCATCAAAGGACTCTGACTCCGAATACTCCCAAGAAGAAGAAGCACACGTGTGTTTCATGACTTCTAATGTCGATTCCGACACAAGCCTACCTCCATCACCAAAGACGAGTGATCAACCTCACGTGGTGGAGATTACGACGATGAGGTATCCCTAAATGAAACACCTCTTTATGATGATTTGTTAGATGCTTTTCATGAACTTTCCGAACACTATGAAATGATTTGTCATAAAAACAAATTAGTAAGAAAAGTGAATTTTGATCAATCTATCAAATGTGACATGCTAGCCAAAGAAATTGAGACTCTAAATGATGAGATAAAAATTCTAAAATATACAAAAGAGAGTCATACAAATGAAGATCTCATTGCCAAGAATAAGCAACTCACAAAAGATTTAGAAAAATTCACTTTAGCTAGAAAGATGCTTGACATACTTCTTGGAACACAAACTCAATCTCTAACAAAACATGGTCTAGACTACAAGGGAGGCAAACAAAAGAAACCCACATCTTATTTTGTTAAAATGAACAATTCGCTTGTTAAGAAAACAAATTATTCAAATGTTTGGGTACCTAAGACTACTCAAGTTTGGGTACCAAAAGCTAACCCTCAATGACCCAAACAAATTTGGGTACCAAAGTCTTTATTTGTCTCTTTGTTTGTAGATAAAAGCAAGGAGAAAATGGAAGTGGATCCTCAATAGTGGGTGCTCAAGTCACATGACGGGAGACTCCCAAGTTCTATCAAGGTTAAAGCCTAAGAAGGGAGGAATCGTCACATTTGAAGATAATGCTAAATGACACATTGTCGGTATTGGTAATGTTGGTAATTCTACTACTCCAAATATTGAAAAAAGTTTTATTAGTAGATGGGTTGAAACATAACTTGCTTAGTGTTAGTCAATTAACAGATAATAATTTTCTAGTTGTGTTTGATAAACATACTTGCCATATCATTTCTAAACATGACATGAAAATTGTTTTTAAGGGTTATAGGTCAAATAACATCTACATTGTGCATATTGATAACCTTAGAAATTTAAATGTTGAAACCTGCTTAGTTGCCTCACATGACGAAGGTTGGTTATGGCATAACCGTTTGGGACATATTAGAATGCCACAATTGCACAAATTATCCAAACTTGAATTGGTTAGAGGACTACCAAAAACTGATTTAAAAAAGGACAAACTTTGTGATGCATGCCAATTTGGAAAACAATTTAAATCTTCATTCAAATCTTTAAATGTGATGTCAACTTCAAAACCCCTTGAGCTCTTACACTTAGATCTTTTTGGACCATCCAGGACCGTGAGTCTAGGAGCGAAAAAATATGCATTTGTGATCGTTAATGATTTTTCGAGATTAACTTGAGTTTTGTTTTTTAGCAAACAAATATGATGATTTTTAAAGATTTAAAAGTTTTTGCAAACATGTTCAATGGGAAAAAGATTCTAACATAATCACTATTCGTAGTTATCATGGAGGAGAATTTGAAAATGAATCGTTTCAAAAGTTTTGTGAAAAACATGGAATTGAGCATCACTTCTCTTTTTCTCTCACTTCTCAACAAAATGGGATAGTTGAGAGGAAAAATAAAACACTTCAAGAAATGGCAAGAACTATGCTTGTGGAAAAATGACTTCCAAAATATTTTTAGTGTGAAGCCGTTAATACATCTTGCTACGTTTTAAATCGTGTTCTCATTACTCCTAAATTTTTTAAAGCCTTTGGCTCAAAATATTTTGTCCTCAATACTAAAGACAACTTGGATAAATTTGATGTAAAATTTGATGATGCCATCTTTTTAGGGTATTCCGATTGGAGTAAAGCATATAGAATTTACAATAAACGAACAAGTTGTGTTGAGGAATCTCTACACGTCAACTTTGACGAGTTAGCTTGTGTAGATAACTCATCTCTTGATGATGATTGCATGGATATCATTAGACATGTATCATCAAAAGATGTCCCTCTTGATTCTCATCAATAGCCTCCAAGTTCTTCTTAAGAGGACATGGAGGATCTTCCTAAGGATTAGACCTATAGAAAGGATCATCCGAAGGACTTTGTTATAGGAGATGTCTCTCAAGGTGTGACAACACGCTCTAAAGCTCATGTAGTTTGTGACTCTTATGCATTTATCTCTACATTAGAACCCAAGAAAGTAGAACAAGCATGTAATGATGAATTTTGGCTAATGGCTATGCATGAAGAGCTAAATCAATTTGTTCGAAATGATGTATGGGAAGTTGTTGAAAAACCTTACAACCAAACGGTTATTGGAACCAAATGGATCTTTCCAAACAAACTTGACGAAGATGGGAATGTAGTTAGGAACAAAGCTAGACTTGTTGCTCAAGGCTATCGCCAAGAGAAGGGTTATAGACTTTGATGAAATTTATGCCCCCGTCGCTCGAATGGAAGTCATTCGCATGTTATTAGCATATGCATCTTATATAGACATGAACTATTTCAAATGGATGTTAAAAGTGCTTTCTTAAATGGATTTATAAATGAAGAAGTTTATGTTGCACAACCCCCCAAATTTGTAAATGAAACTTACCCAAACCATGTGTTTAAACTCAAGAAGGCTCTTTATGGCCTCAAACAAGCTCCTAGAGCTTGGTATGAGAGGTTGAAGAACTTCTTAATCAACAAAGGTTTTTGTGTGGGTAAAGTGGATACCACTCTTTTTGTTAAATTCTATGATCATGATTTATTAATAGTGCAAATTTATGTTGATGATATAATATTTGGTGCAAGTAACCCGCGTCTTTGCAAAGAATTTTCCAAGTCTATGCAGGGGGAGTTCGAGATGAGCTTAATTGGTGAACTCAATTTCTTTCTTGGACTCCAAATTAAGCAAACTCAAGATGAGAACTGCATACACTAAGCAAAGTACACAAAAGAACTTCTAAAATGCTTTGGTCTTGAAGATAGCAAGCCACACAACACTCCTATGAGCACTAGCACCAAGTTGAATAAAGATGAAATGACAAGGAGGTGGATATCAAGAAATATCGAGGTATGAAAGGATCCTTGCTTTATCTTACCGCTAGTCGTCCGGATATTATGTTTTTCGTGTGTTTATGTGCTCTTTTTCAAGCTTGTCCAAAAGAAGCTCATTTTAATGCCTTGAAATGTGTTTTTCGTTATCTCAAAGGATCTCAAGATTTTGGTTTGTTTTACCCCAAGACTATGTTTTTTGATCTTGTTGCTTATAGCGACGCCGACTATGCTAGTTGCAATTTAGATCGTAAAAGCACTAGTAGCACTTGCCAATTTTTGGGAAAATCGATTGTCTCTTGGTTTAGTAAAAAACAAAATAGTGTTGCATTGTTGACAACCGAGGCTGAATATATTGCCGTCGGTTGTGAATGTGCACAAGTCTTGTGGATGAGGCAAACCCTCAAAGACTTGAAACTTGAGTTTCAAACTACTCCTATACTTTGTGATAATACAAGTGTTATCAATCTTTCGAAAAATCCCATATTGCATTCAAGAACTAAATATATCGAAGTAAGACATCACTTTCTTAAAGATCATGCAACAAAAGAAGACTTTAAGCTTGTATTTGTTCCCACAAATGATCAACTTGCGGACATCTTTACAAAACCCTTAAATGTTGATCAATTTTGTCATATAAGACTAAATCTAGGCATGTGCAATTTAAATGACCTATAACTTGGATATATCTTGCCTTACTTTCAAATTTGCTACATGATTGAGGTTATCTTTGAAGTTGTGCGGATTTTTTGTTGTGTTTTTCAATTATTTGTTACTTTTAGTATCGGTTCGGTTGACCCAAAACCATGTTTCGTTCGACCGTATTATTGTGCTGCAAGTTATTTTTTAAAAAATTCTGTCTCCATCTGTCGACCGAAATATACTATTCGTTCGACCGGTTCGTTTTGTTTGTTGATTTTGTCTTCTTTGGTGTGTTTTGGTCGACCGCCCGTTGTGCTCTGTTCCACTGATTCTCTTCTGGTTGATCTGACGTAAGTTCACTTAAGTGTCCAGTCGAACCATTTTGAGTTTCGGTCGACCGTGGTGGTTTTTCGGTCGACCGTGCATTTTTTTGTCCAACCGAAAATCACCAGGCAATTTTCCTCTTGCACACTCTTCTCTCGGTCGACCGGTTGTCTCTTTTCGTCTGACCGAAAAGCGACAGTACGTGCCCACTTTCTTCACACTCTTCTCTCGGTCGACCGACTATCTATTTTCGTCCGATCGAAAATGGCCAGTAAATGTCGAGCTTCCTCCCATTCAATCGTTCGGTCGATCGTCCAAGTGTGCTTGTCCGACTGTTTTTTACCAGAGGTTGTGTGGTCGTAAGGTTTCATTTTTTTAATCTACCGGTCGACCGGATGCCCAAACGGTCAACCATTTCTATCGTTTCAGCACCTTTTTAGGGCATAAACAAGGATTTCCTTTTCACTTTTACTCTCCCACCTTCAAACCCTAAGCTTCCGCCCCTTTTTTACTCTCCCTCTGGTCGACCGTTCGACCATTCCGTTCATCCAACTCTCATTTTTTCCATCACTCGATCCCTCTTGCCTTCCTCCACCCATCCACACCTTTTTTGTTCGTGTTCTCCGTAAATTCTTCTCAAATGGGTCGCTCAAAAATGTCCATCTCAAAAAATCGAGGCACTCCGGAGGGGGTCACCGAACGTCGCACGAAGAAGAAACAAGACTCACAACCCTCATCCTCTCGTGCTCTGCTTCTCCGGTACCACATTTGCATCATTTCTTCCCGGTTGACGATGCCGCTTAAAAGGCGTGGGACGAAGTCTACTCGGTGCCAACTTCATCCCTTGTTGCAAGGTTGAGGTAGCCGATTTCGCCACTTTATCGTTAAAATCCTATCTAGATGCGAATAGGCTTACTTACTCTCTCACTAAACTTGCATCAAAACCCTATTATCCTTTCCTTGTGCAACAATTTTATTGTAATCTCCGAAAGGTCCCAAATCAACCAGCTTTAACAACTATGATCAATGGGAAAGAATATAGTGTTTCCCCCAAATTATTGGCAGAAACTTTGCATCTCGAGTCGAGGGACACTCATATTTATCTTGACTATCCACAAGGTGCTCTTCCCGGTACCGAAATTGAGAAAATCGTCGACGAACTATATGCCATTCCACCACCTCAAGTAAACGGCCGATTTAAGCACAATGCCTCTCTTTTGCATCCCGTATCCCGAATCCTTGCCCAAATCATGTCATATAACCTTCTTCCAAAATTCGGTCATCACAACGAAATGTCCAATATGGAGCTCATGTGCATCTATTGCATTTTCAAGAAATTTTTGGTAGATTGGCCATCTTTTATGATCATGCACTTGAGTCGTTGTAGTGGCTCATATCTTCCATATCCTATGTGACTTTCTGTTGTGTTTGAACATTGGAAGATCGATGAGGAGTTGTTTCCCTCTTTGGTCTACAAATTTCCTATCTGTAAGACCACATTGTCCAAAATGAAATCCATTGCCATTCATTCTCCACCTCATTCCTCTGCCGAAGAATCTGATGAGTATTCAGAAGAGGAGTTTGAAGATCCGCAGTGGATGCCTCGTCAAGCTCCTCATGACTCTAGCTCTTGCTTGGGTGAGGGAGACTCCGAAGCGAGGTCTCAAGGACAGTGATCAGCTTCCACTTCGATTGATCTCCATCGCTTTCAGCATCTGTCTGACCAGGTTGATGCCTTTGAAGCCTCCACATATGCTCGTCTTGATGCAATTGAGGCTTCTTCTATTGCTCGTCATGATGCCACCTCAGCACAACTAAATCACATTGAGGCCTCTCTTGATTCTCTGTCCTCACTGCTTCGTGATCAGAGGCTTGGGTGATTTTGTGTTGGTTTGTGGTGTGTTTATATTTGTTTTTCAGTTGTCTTGAACTTCATTTCGTGATGTATTTGCTTTGACCTTTGCTTAAGGTTGTATTTTGCCTTGAACATATTGTATTTGCTTTCGGTCTTGACATTTGGTTGTATGTTTTGAACCCTATTTTGAATGCATGGTCTATTATTGTCTCTTTTTGGCTAAATCTTTTCACTTATGTTAGTCTATCTCATGATAAAGCTAAAATTGAATAATCATATTGTTTCATGAGTCTTTTTTATTATGCCAAAGGGGGAGAAATAAATACATGCTTATAGATAGGGGGAGCTATAAGATAGGGGGAACATTAGAAATTGGTTATTAATGATAGATTTTGAAATCAACATGTACTTAGATTGATAAGTTGCCATCATCAAAAAGGGGGAGATTGTTGGTTTTTTGGCTAATAATCGTTAATCTGTTTTGATGATTAATCAACATATCAATAAATACATGTATCAACTAAAGATCATTGCTTGCAAATATTGTATTATATAACGTTTCAGGAACCAAGTTTGAGTTGAATCGAGAGATGAAGATTGAATTGTAGTTAGGTTTACATTTTATGTATTTAGGTTACAAATGTAACTTGGCACTTGAAATCTTTGATCCATTGCATTGCATGACACTTAGAAAACCTATAGAAGTCTCACATAACAATCCAATTCTCTTTAGACTTCAATAGGAAATCATCGAAACTCGTTAGAAACCCAAAACAGGAATTCAGCACTCAACCGGTCGACCGGTAGAACCATCTGGTTCGACCAGATTTCAACAGACTCTCCCAGAAAACCTTTTTTGTCCAAAACGGTGACCAAAATCCTCTTCTTGTTCGATTGTTATACTTATCTGGTTTGCCCGTCTAAAAATGGTCGACCGACATACATTTCCAGTTCAACCGTTTCACCTTGTCTACCAATAGAAATTAGTTTATCTGATTCATATCTTCTAACCAATCATTGGTTGACACGTGTCCTGGTTAGTGAGACTTTCGGTCGACCGAAATTTAGCTTTGGTTCGACCGATTGCATTTCTGTATTCTTATTAAATATGACTGTTATACTTGTCGTTTATACCAATGGTCGTATACACATTTCTCACCTAACCTCTCTTTTGGATTTGGTCTTCCGGTCGACCGAACGTTCCTAACCGGTCGACCGATTCTCGAAAACTTCCCAGACCCAATTTTACTGGAAGATTTCGATTGAACCCCCAATTCATTCTGTTCGACCGTTTGTCCTTGGCTTTATCCTTTCTAAAATCAAACACGTCAAACGGTCGACTGAAACTCTCTTAACGGTCGATCGATTCATGCATCTTTTCCTGATCCGGTCTTACTGGTCAGTTTCGGCCGAACTTGCGATCCAGTCCGTTCGACCGATCACTTAAGTTCTAGCCCAGTTGGTCCGACCGTTTGCACCTTCGATCGACCGAACCATTTATTTTTGCATACCGGTCGACCGATTAACATGATCTGGTCGACCGTTCGTGTCCTGAAATGTATCCTGTCACTTTCTGACTTGTGTTTTCTTGCACAACTTTATACCATTTCAATCCCAACGGCTAGAACTAGTTTAGAGCTTATAAATAGAGCTGAGAACACTCATCTAAGGTTACCAATATTTCTCCAAGCTCAAATCTCATTACTGCTCTCATATTTGCTCTAAACACTTGTGCTTACATCTTCACACTTGAAATCACCATCTTTGATTGCATCATCCATTTCAAGTGCTCAAGATTAGTTGCCGAAGTAAAGTCTTCAAGAGTTGTACTAAGCTTTCAGAGTGAAGCTCTTCTCGGATTGTGAGAAGGTGGTACAAGCTAGGCGAGGGTGTTCGCAAAGCTTGTGGTGTAAAGGCGTGATCTCGGCCTGCAACGAAGATCGGATTAGTGGAGGATGCGAAGTTGCTCGAGTAAGAGCAATTTGTAAGAGAGGACTAGGATCCGGTGGTTGGATCCAAACCTCTATACATCCGGTGTTTTGGTTTGTTGTTCTCTTCTTCACATTAATTTGTCTTAGCTTTTAATTTGGCATAGTTTGTTAAACTATCTTAATTAGTCTATTCACCCCCCCCCTTTTTAGACTAATATTAGGGCCTAGTAGATCCTACATTTGGTATCATAGCCTTGTTAATTGCATTTAGACAAATACACATTTGTAGCAATGACCCAACAACGCGAGGGATTTCACACCGGAAGACCTCCTTTGTTTGTTGGAACCAACTATGCCTATTGGAAGAAACGTATGATCACGTTCATACAATCTTATGATGTTAAACTATGGGTGTTCTTTCAACTACCATATACACAAAACAAACCATTAGAACACATGGATGACGATGAATTAGCCATGATTCGAATGAATGCTAAACTCATGAACATACTTATGTGTGGTTTGACCAAAGAACAATATATTAGAATTAATGCATGTGATTCTGCATTTGAAGCTTGGCATATCTTAGATAGTCATTTTGAAGGTCGATCATCGGTTAAGGAAACTATGATAGATTCATTTATGCAAAAGTATGAAAGGTTTGCTATGAAACCGAATGACTCCAGATCAGGAGAGAGTGTGGGTGGTCTATCCTTTTTCACATTGCCATCAATATCATCCTCATGCTCCAAGCCAAATAATGGTGCTTCCTCTTCACTTTCCTATGCTTCATCCTCAACAACAAAATATGCATCCACCAGGTTCATCATCTTCATCACCTTGTCCCTGAGCATCAACTGGTGGAGAATCTGCTGATTGTGGTGCTCGATGGTCTATGATAGACAACACGAGTATATAAAAGAGGAAAAAATTACTTTTATATATTGAATAGACATAACAAGTAAAACATTATGGAATTGTGTTTCGTATCATTAATGTTTTACTGTGTCTTGGATCCTAAGATGAGACTTATATATTTTCACTCAAGAAGTGCATAATTTGATTATTGTCAAAAGCTATCACTAAGTATAGTGATAAAGGCAATAGTTGGTTGAACATGACTTGTGCTGTAAAAGATAGCTAGTCAAACTATTATCTTTGCCCCTCTTAATTGAGTGATGATATTAGTGGGGCTCTTGATAAAACAAATTTATAATGTGCACAATGTAACTTGAGTTAAGTTACATAGTTATAATTAGCTTAAAGAGATCAAGAAATGAATATAATACGAAGGTGACACATTTCTACTTTGTATATATTCTTAATATCATGAGGCAAGGGACGGACACAAGTGGTGCACTTACATCACTAAATGGATCGTGTTTTATTTCAAATGGAACAAAGACATCTACGCTAATGGGGTAACTATAATGTGTAGCTAGATATCGCTTATAGTTTGAGATATTAAGTGTTTAATATCACTGTCAATTTAACTTAGATCCTCCTATAGGTCACACCACAAAACTGGGAAACAAGAAGCTTGTTTTTGAGTTCATATGATGTGTCGGGTTTCATGTGAAAAAGTGACACATGTGGTGAATGAATAAAATCAATATGTCACGAGAATTGACATAATTAGAATCATAATAAATTCATATGAGGTGTATATATTATGGGGTGTAATAATTTAATATTACATAGGATAATATATTACATAAGATATGAATTTGCTAAAAACCCCAAAATATCAAAAAAAGGAAATAAATCCAAAATTTGACAAAGGCAAAATCGGGGTCAAACATGGTAAGCCGTTAAGGGTTCGGTCGACCGAGGTGTCTTCGGAACGGTCAACCGAACGGGGAACAAGTAAGCACAATTGGTTGACCGAAATTGTCTGGAGTGCGTGGACAATTGGGTTCGGTCAACCGAGCGTGAACGGTCAACCGAGAGAAAATATCCAGGAGCTATCTTTGGATATTTTTGGTAGACCGAAGGTGACACGGTCGTCCGATGAAGATTCGCCAGGAGAAATTTTGGTGGGTCAACGGTCGACCGGAGAAAGATGCGGATCGTCGGAATTTTTCCAGAAATGTTTTGTCATGCATATTCGCTCGACCGTCAAGCTTACGGTCTACCAAACATATGTTAAAATCGAATGGTTCGGTTAACCGAGAAGAATTCTCGGTCAACCGAGCAACACGATTTTTGCCTAAATTATTAAGAGAATAATTAGATCATGGGTTGGATTAATTCCAGATTTGATCAAACGATTTTGAGGATGCTTATGTGGCAATTTGAGATTAATTTTAAGAGATAATAAGCAAGAGATCATGACTAAAGAATAGTTCTTGATAGGATGTTTTGGGAGCCTATAAAAGGACCTCTCATTTCACTTGTTTATGTTAATGCATAAATTCGCTCTCTCATTAATCTCTCCCTTAATCACCATGAAAATCTCTTAATAGTTTAAAGTTTTGGAGATAGAAATCTTAGGAGCTTAAAGAGGGGTTATTAGCTAGATTCTAAGTTTAATTAGAGATTGATTGGTTAGCTCATTTCTCTTTAATCTCGTTTAGAGTTTGGTGAACACTAAGAGGCAAATCGGCGGGCGATTCGATGAGCAACGGAACTCTGGATCTTCTGAAAGGTTTTAGAGAACCTTTGAGTATGATCCTTTATCATTTGTTTATTTTAATATGTGTAGGAATGCATGATATTAGAATAAACAAATACATGTACGTAAAATCAATGAAAATATGAAATCGATCTTGTATGTTTGTATTATTTTTGTTAAAATATATACATACATGGGGACACGAAATCCTACAAAAGAATCCTGAGATGACACACTTCAGGATTGCTTACTGGTACTTCTTCTCCTGGGACTCATCATCTTAATTCCCTTTCCTCTATTCACAGGGTTGCAGACATCATCTAGTGTGGGGGAGGTGGGTGGTGGAGATGGGGGACCTGGGCACTATTGGACATTTGTGTTGCATTTTAGGTATTAATCTATATTTTGATGATTTAATCAATTTAATCTTAATCACAATCCAAAGTAGAATATCATACATTATGCATAACATATATATTGCATTGTGCTAACTTCTACAGGTGATCAAGACATATAATTAAGCTTTTTGAAGACATGTAATTTTACTTTTAATTGAGTCTTAAGAACTTTGTGTAATTAAGCATACTAGAGTAAATAACTACTTACACACACTAGGTTCCTTATAGAAGTCATACACAAAATCTCAGATCAATTGAACTTCATTAGATCACCCAAACTTAGATCAAAAAATCACTAAACGTTAACCTAAAACTGGCTGTGCTAAATCGGTCGACCAATCGTTCTCCGGTCGACCGAATGATCAGTTTTTTAGTTAGCCAATAATGATTTACCCAACTTGACTGGTCAACCGTTTTGACCTTCTCGGTCGACCGTCTACACGTGTCACTTGACCGTTAGACTTGTCGTTTTATACAACGGTCGGATTTCCCAAAACCCCAAAATTCTTTGGCCACCGGTCGTAGATTTCTCTTGAAGCTCACAATGCCTGGAAGTTTCCGGTCGACCATTCCCAAGACCTCGGTTGACCGAAGTTATATTTACTCTTACCAAAACTCCCTGAATGGTCGACTGTCCCACATTTTAGTTCGACCGTCCACTTAAGTGAACTTAAGTTATAGCCTTGTTCGTTCGACCGTCTTTTATTCGTCGCCATTTTGTTCCTGGACTTCTCTGGACTTCATTTCTGGACAGCCTCCGGTCGACCGTTAAGCCCATTTCGGTCGACCGAACTTAACCCGAACTGTGCCCTGAGCCTTTCTATTTTGTACTTCTCACGCAAACACTTACCATATTAATCACAATGGTTAAAACACCTTAGGAGCTTATAAATAGATGTTACTGAGACATAATTCAACAACTCTTACACTCTAAATTGTCATATTCATATAATAGAAAGCTCCCAAACCTTCATTCCCAAAATCCTACTCTCTAAGCCAAACTTTCCACACTGGATCAATTCCACTCATACTCTAAGTGTGCTCAAGTTAGAAAGTGATTGTTCCACTCAAGTTCTCTGTTATTTGTAAAGGTTTCGGTGTAAGCCCGAAGCATCCCTCTCGGATTGTGAGAGGAGGAGCCAAGCTTGGCGAGGGTTGTTCGCAAGCTTGAAGAGTGTAAAGGTGTTGTTCGCGAGCTTGAAGAGTGCAAAGGAGTAGATAGTGAATACGTAGGCAGAGCTCGCGGAGCCGAGCAGAGCTTGCAAGAGAGGACTAGGATCCAGGGGTGGATCCGAACCTCTATAAAAGCCACCATCTTCATTTTGGTTTTCATGTTTCTTCTATGTTTTCTTTACTTGTTGTTTTTGTTATTCCGCTGTGTATCTTTGTATAAATCAAGTAAGAGAATTAAGCTTAAAAATGATTAGAATTAGGGCCATTCACAATCCTACAATTTGATGCTTCAATTTTTCTACGAAAAACATACAAATCCAGTTCCTTCTGAGGATTTGTCTTGCTTTCAACCTCAGTAACATCCTCCTGAACTCTAAAATCTTTATACTTTATCCTTTGCCCAATGCTAGGAACCTTGTACCTTACACTCAAACTGTTGACGGAGCCTCAATTGAGGGATGTGACAACTGAGTTCATGATGTTGTTGTGCGTCAACCCTGCCAAGACTAAAATTTCACCCACTATTTTGAAGTCGACGGGAAAGTTACGCCCATTCCTGGTAACCCATCTCCCCCAACGAAAAACACAAACCATCTGGTGTTTGGGCGACCCCTTATGAAATCAAACAATACCATAACCAATTTGTCCTGAACCAAACAATAACATCATCAAACAAATTATAGCAAGAATAAAAGACCTAGATAATAACAAGGACCAATAACTCACGTTGGATGTCAGTGGCATTTTGCCAGTCGAAGAGGACACATCTTCCCATAAACCGTGAAACCCTAGCCTGGAAGAAGCGATAAACGGGGTAGAAGACAAAATGTCAGCAGAGAAGAGGATAGGGTCGGGGGGTCCCAGTCCGACGGGAAATCAGGAGGGATTGCTCCGATTTAGGGTAGACGTCGCCGGGATGAAAATGTCAAATTTGTGGGTTAGGGCGAGGAAGGGTGTGAAGGAGAATATGGTTAAGTCGTGTATGATGGTGTTAGGCTTAAGTTTGGATTAAGTGCTAATTAAACACATTTATCTTAAGTAATTACAGTTAATAGATAATCTTTGATTAATGTAGCTACGACCAATAAAGTGTTGTCACATGTGTCTGACGACTACACACTTACAAAATGACATTGTTTTTTTTCTTAATGACATCAAAGTAAATATCAAGATTTTCTTATGATATTAGACCAAATAGTTACTTTCAGGTGGTATAAAGTCAATTTCGTTGTTTCGTAGTGACACCCAAGTAATTCACCTATTATTTAATTTGAAGTGGAAGTGAGATGACTCAAGAATAATTTCTAGAAGTAATAAAACTCACTGAACTAACACCATTTCCATGTCTCTCACTTTCTTATGGTAACTCCTGCAAATGAGTCGGACCCTAACAAGAGAATTCCAGGATTGTACTCCACATCCTCAGTAGCTGCCTAACACATTTCTTTGTAAAACTATATACCGGCAAGATTTTTTTATTGTTTATGCAAAAAAATGTAAATGTGATATTTGAAAGGGACGTTTAAGAGCACCCTTAACGGGAGGTGGCGCCCAGGGCGGGAGGACGTGGCCCCCCTATTGGCCCGATTTTTTTTTGTGTTTTTGTTTTAACAAATGTTTTAAAAATAATTTAAAATCGTTTTTTCAAATATTTTTTTATGAAAATAAGTTTTTTATTTGTTTATATTTTCTAGATTTTTTTGATAATTTTTCGTGTTTTGCCTACATTTGATCCTGAAATTACGTGTAGGGGAGGGAATGTAGGGCGCTTGAGGTGTTTTTGGGTGTGGTTATGAAAAATTTAGGGGGATTGGTTTGAACTGACGTGGCGGAGAGAGAAGCTGACGTGGCGGAGAGAGAAACCACGACGCCTGTGAACTACCCGGGCGCTGTTAAGAATGCTATATCTTAAGGCATAAGCAGCATGCATGAACTACGATTGTGTGCCTACGCGTGATCCCAAAAGACAAATGTAAGTAATTAGTCAGATCAATATTAGAACAAAAAGAACATCCAAACCAAATATACCTTTTGGATCCAATTATTGCCGTCCCCACACCATATTGTCTTTCTCTTACGTAAATAAACAAAAAAGTAACATAACTAAGTCTAAAACACGTGAAATTATTTGAGCCTCAATGGACTTATTTTATGAATTTTCAGTGACAATTGCATTATTTTTGTTTCTAATTATTTTATTTCGGAATACATAAATTAGAAGTTTTTCTCTTTGTAAATTACAAGATACAACCTTAAATTATAAAAACCAAAATTCAAAAAACTCAAGTCAACAATCAACATTGTTCTTTAGTTGATTTTATGCTAAAAGAGAGATAAATCATTCAATTTTATGGTGCTGTTGTGTTGTCAATGTGTATTTTTTTCATTTAACAACAAAAATGTAAAATTCTTCGCACCAATCCTACGGATTAACTCAACAGTTGAAAATCACACATTAAAGTCCTATGTGAATCGTTATATCCATCTTTTTCGCCACAACTTCCTTCCTAATTTACTTGTTGGTGGACTCCGTAATGTTCATACATCTATTTTAAGGAAAATGATTTATGAACGCAGCGCGTCACGGACGCGCTCTACGTGGACATCCAAGACCCTTACGTGGCCAAGGCATGAATGTTTTTTTGTTTTTTCTTCCTGATGTCCACTCAAATCACATTAAATGCGTTTCAACTCAGCACGTTCTCTCTCCACCCAAATACAAATATGATGACACTCTTTCTTTCTTCTTCATTCTTTCTCTCCAGAATAAATCACCATTTCGAGCAAGATATTAGGTCGAAGAAGCGTCTGATGCCGACTCCCAGGATTCTTCACAACGTAAGCAGCGTGAATGAGACGGTGCGAAGACTTCCCGATGTTCTACATAAACAGGAAATCTGAGATGCTATTTTTTCCTAAACGTAATTCTTGTGGGGTAAAATATACAGTGGGATGTTTGTTGAGTTTGTGCGGGGGTGGCAGGGGGCGGCAGCCCCTGCGGGGGACGTGAGGGAGCGCGCTTTGCGGACGTTTTTTTGTTTCGACATCATATTATTGCATTCCATATATTGATTCGTTTATTCCGACAATAATGAAGCCATATATTATTCCGGACTGCAAATACACTTATTCCGATTCCGGACAGCAAATACACTTATTCCGGACAGCAAATCCACTTATTCCGGACAAACTTTATGTTCCGTTTCTAGACACACTTTATTCTTAAATCGGACAACAAATACACTTATTCCGGACAACAAATACACTTATTCCGGACAACAAATCAACTTATTCCGGACAAACTTTATGTTCCGTTTCTGGACACACTTTATTCTTAAACCGGACAACAAATACACTTATTCCGGACAACAAATACACTTATTCCGGACAGCAAATACACTTATTCCGGACAAGCTTTCTGTTCCGTTTCTGGACACACTTTCTTCTTATTCTGGACAACTACACTTATTCCGGACTGCAAATACACTTATTCCGGACAGCAAATACACTTATTCCGGACAACAAATCAACTTATTCCGGACAAACTTTATGTTCTGTTTCTGGACACACTTTATTCTTAAACCGGACAACAAATACACTTCTTCCGGACAACAAATACACTTATTCCGGACTGCAAATACACTTATTCCGGACAGACACATAACGTAAACAGGACAAACACATAATGTAAACTGCACATACACATAAAGTAAGCTAGACAAATTAAGTTGATCCAACGTAAAACTTAAAAACAAATATTTTATTATGATAAGTGTGGGCTCTGCACGAATAATGAGACTGCACGATGTCCTAGGGTCTGCACACTGTCTTATCTGTGTATTGGGAAATGAATCGTTCAACTTAAATAACCGACGTTTTTTAAAAAGACCAAAACGCGTGAAGAGAAATTTCGCTGACTGGACGCTGACTCAAAGAAAAATATCTGAGCTGTACAGATCCACGTAAGGCGCGTCACGCGTCCGTGACGCGCGCGTCCGTCTATCACGGTTCCTATTTTAATTTTTATAACTTTCCTAGGTCATAAATCATTATTAATTAAAGTTCTGGTCTTTGATTAGTTTAGATGGAGAATGAATCTCAACATCATTATTATCCGGATACCAGGTATCATAGGTCACGGGTCAGAATTCGTTAGTTTTGTCTAACAGTATGTTTGTGTATTTTAACCTTAAGAGGATAAATCAATACTCGAGCACCGGATTAGACAAGATTTCATTCAACTGTCTTATTATTGATATCCAAAAATATCCAAAAATATCCAAGGAGGTTAGAACCTAAAGTGGCAAAAATCAGAGGGGTCCGAACCACACAAGGTTTTAAAATGTAGGCAAAACACTAAAATTCAGACGTCAGAATCTAAAAGGATAAAATGTCCAGATAGGTCGTTTGATCCTCATCTTTTATGAAGCAGCTCCTAAGATCATCATACAAATCGTAAAATATTTTCAAAAATAATAATTTCTTCCCAACCTTCACACGTGCACAAAAGTGTAGCCGAATTGATCCAGTGACTAGTTGGATGGAAGTGAGGGCACCCTTAACCGGGATGCCACGCCCGGGCGCCCTGGTCGGGCGTCCGAGCCCACCCCCATTAACGGGGCAGACGCCCTGGGTGCCCTTGGGTGGGGGGCACGCCCGCATTCGTCGATTTTTTTTAGATTTTAATTATTTAATGGATGTTTTGTTATTAATGGATTGTGTATTTGTTATTAATGTGGGGTAATAATTTTTTGCAAGTAATAAAAATTAAAAATTTTCAGAACCAACAATTTCAAGATCCAAAAAATTTCCAGGGGGCGCTGCACTGTTTAATCACGCGTTCACCCTCACACCCCGAAGCACGGATTGTTTGCTGAAGTGCAGGAGGCAACGCGTAAAGATGTTGAACGCACTTTCGGAGTGTTGCAAGCGAGGTTCGCGATCATCAGAAACTCGGCTATTGCCTGGAGCAAAGACGTTCTGTCCAAAATAATGACAGCTTGTATCATCATGCATAACATGATAGTGGAGGACGAACGCGACTGTTATGCTAATTTTGGAGATATTCACGAATTTATGGAAGATCGTCCTGGAACTTCAGCTGAGGAAACGTCGTATTCGACCGATCGTATAGCGGATATTCACGAGTTTTTTGTCAATCAAGATCGAGTGCGTGACAGGAACCAACATTTGGATCTGAAAGACTATTTAATCGAGCATATATGGCAACGCTACAGACGAGGAGCGGTCTGAAAATCGGTTAACGTAATTGCTAATGTAGTATTTGAAAGTTTAATTTATATAATATGTATTGTTGTTTCTTAACTTTGAGTGTAATATTTTCTATTTCAGTTTATCTTAAATGTAATGTGGCTCCGTAATATTTAATAATAATTTCGTGAATTAGCAGTAATTATTAACAATATTTCGAGTTAAAATAAAATTGTAATGTTATTAGAATTAGAATTATATAAAATGTAATTTGTTAAATGTTTTTTTGAAAATTATAATTGTTTAATTAAGAAATGATGTTGATGAAAGAGAGTGTAGGTTGGGTGGGGGTAGTCTGGGCATGGGTAAAAGTTTTTTTGGGTGGTTGGGTGATCTGACATGACAGAGAGAGAAGCTGACGTGACAGAGAGAGAGTGCAGGGCGTTCGGGCCCGGACGCTGTTATTTGTTCTCTGAAGACGCATGTTCTATCCTCCACCCTACTAACAAACATTGGGATACTTACGCAGTACACCTAAATAATTAAAAAATTAGCTCTACCGATCATAAAAAAACCTTAACACGTGAGGTCACGTGAGAGGGTATCCAGGCAGGTCCCATTAGGGGTGCAACTCGGATAATTTAACTCGGATACCTGCTATATCCGAATTCGAATCCGAATACCATATTCCATTACCAAATTCGAATTCGAATCCGAATTCAGTAGAACTATCCGAATCCGAATCCGAAACTTCAAAATTTTCGAATACTAATTGGTATTCGGATATTATCCGAAATCGAATAGATATATATATATTATAATTAATTTTCGAATCAAAATTTTCGAATACTAAATTTTCGTATTAAAATTTTCGAATACTAAATTTTCGAATACTAATTTGTGTATTTGACTATGTATTCGAATAATTCGGATAATTCGGATAATTCGAATTTTAAATAGCTTGTATCCGAATTCGTATCCGAATTCTAATTGGTAATTTTTTTAAACCATATTCGTATCCGAAATTAAATTGGTAACATTGAACTTACCAAATACCAACTAAATAGAAATTTTCGAATCGGATACTCGGATACTCGGATACTTGGTAACCATTTGCACAGGTCCCATCCGTTCCTCACCTGAAGCCAAGCGAAGCCCGAAACCAAACCAGAAACTACTTTTCCTCCTCCTCCTCCGTCTCAACAGCGACACAACCGAAAGTTCGTTTTCGTCTTCTCCTCCTTTCTCTCTCTCCCTCGCGCTAGGGTTTCGGTTCCAGATCCGACTTGGATAGATGGCGCTGTTCCGGAAGTTCTTCTTCCGCAAGCCGCCCGACGGCCTCCTTGAGATCGCCGAGCGCGTCTACGGTGCGGGTTTTTTTTCCAATTTTTTCCGTTACGTTTTTTCCCTTTGATTTGGGGGAAATTCGTGGTTTCACGTGCTCCGTTGATGATTGTTTAGTTTTTCGTTGGATTTCGTGATTTGTTGGTTGCGGAATCAGTGCGGAATCGTGAGAATTTGCGCCAGAGGAGTCGGTTTCGGGTGGTTATGTGTGAGAAGTTACGGAATTCTGGAGAATTTGCGATTTTTCGGTGTTCGGGACTGGAATGGTGGTGTAAATCTATGTCATTATTCTCCAACTCGATTAACTGAACGTAAATCAGTATTTGATTGATTCAGCAAGAGCTGGTTTGAGTATTTGGATGAAAATTTGAGCTTGTTTAGTACAAGCTCAAATCCGTGGTTTCACGTGCTTCGTTGAGGATTGTTCATTTTTTTGTTGGATTTTGTGGTTTGTTGATTGCTGGATTTGGGTGGTTGTGTGTTCTCGTTACGGAACTCTGGAGAATTTGCGATTTTTCAGCGTTGGAACTGGAATGCTGGTGTAAATCTCATAATTCTCCAACGTGATTACCTGAACGTAAATCAGTATTTTTTGTAAAATTGATTTTGCAAGAGCTGGTTTGAGTATTTGGATGGAAATTTGAGCTTGTTTAGTGCAAGCTCAAATTCGTGGTTTCACATGCTTCATTGAGGATTGCTCAGTTTTTCGTTGGATTTCGTGGTTTATTGGTTGTGGAATTAGTGCTGAATCATGAGATTTTGCACCAGGGGAGTCGGATCTGGGTGGTTGTGTGTTCTCGTTACGGAACTCTGGAGAATTTGCGTTTTTTCAGTGTTTGGGACCGGAATGGTGGTATAAACATTAGCTGGTGCTGCGGTGATGTTGGTGTTTAGGGTTGGGATTTTCTAGCTCGATTAGCTGAACGTAAATCCATTTGTAATTGTATTGTGCAGAATCAGTACTTGATTATGAATTTGATTCTTCAAGAGATGGTTTGAGTATTTGGATGGAAAAACGAGCTTGTTTAGTATGTCGGGATATTGATAATATTCTTGACTATATATTGTTGGCTGCATAGTTGTATTTTTTATGCTTTATAGTGGTGGTTTTCTTGAGGCAACTCTAACTTATTGCCTTAATGCAGTGTTTAATTCATGTTTTACCACCGATGCTTTGGAAGAAAATGAATATAAGGCCTATGTTGGCAGCATTGTCGCCCAACTACGTGAACATCTCCCAGATGCCTGCTACATGGTCTTCAACTTTCACGAGGGTGACACTCCAAGCCAAATATCAAACATACTCTCTGAGTTTGACATGACTGTGATGGATTACCCTCGTCAATATGAAGGATGTCCGCTGCTGACAATGGAAATGATACACCATTTCTTGAGATCAAGTGAGAGTTGGCTCTCCCTTGGTCAGCAGAATGTTTTGTTGATGCACTGTGAACGTGGGGGTTGGCCAGTGTTAGCTTTCATGTTAGCATCCCTTTTGATTTATAGGAAACAGTACACAGGTGAGCAGAAGACCCTCGACACGATATACAAGCAAGCCCCACATGAGCTCTTGCAGCTTCTGTCACCTCTAAATCCACTGCCTTCTCAGTTGAGATATTTACAGTACGTCTCAAGAAGAAATGTTGGCTCGGAGTGGCCTCCACTTGACAGGGCTCTCACTTTGGATTGCATCATTCTCCGAATTCTACCTGACTTTGATGGGAATGGTGGATGTCAACCAATTTTCCGTATTTATGGACAAGATCCTTTTATTGGTAGTGATCAAACGACAAAAGTTCTCTTTTCAACTCCAAAGAAAAGCAAGGCTGTGCGATTTTACAAGCAGGTTATGTATTCTTTTTCTCGTGCTTTTGATGTCTATAAAATATGTGCTGTTATTCTTTTTGACCTCTATTACATATCATTGCCAGTGTGTGACAATACTATTTATCTTAAAATCAAATATATGGGCCATACAACACGTAAAATTCCAAATATTAACCACATCGATTCTTCATGGCTTAAATAATCTTGGCGAGTTTTCCTAAATGGTCATTTTGTCTATGCACAGACACTACAAGATATGTAGTAGCACAAAATGGTCGATGTAGAAAGTGACGAGTCTGTCAACCCTACCAACATGAACTATGTTTTACTATAAGGGGTCGGTACCCATGCTATGATTAATCAAATATGTATATTATCTGATAAAAGCACTATTATTTGATTAATTTCACAAGTTTTTTTCCAGGAGAAAACCAAATTTATCTCAACAAATAGGGCTCATCAACCTTGATTGATTTTTTATGGGTAAAGGAGTACGTTTTCATTTCCAAGTAATATAAATCGCCCCCTAAAAGAGAAGTTAAAAGTCCAAGTCATAAGAACCACAACTGCAACCCTTTTCTGTTTGGGTAGTGTTGTTTTTACTTCTACACAAGATTCTTGAAACACCCAAGTAATTTTTATGTCCTCTACGAATTCCATCTTTAGCAAGTTGTAAGATTATTTCAACCATTAAGCAATATTGCCCTCTAACACTACTTGATCACGGTAATCTCATCGCAACAAAAATGATCTGAAATGCATATTCCGATCAAAAAAAGTTGTGTGATTGTTATTAGGTTCCTCGTAGTTTAAGTATATTAATGTCAAAGGCCTGCAAAGATCTCAAATTTTGTTTGCATCATTGTGACATGGAATGCCCTTATATAAAAGAAGTTGTGAAATTTGTTGTTAGGTTCCTCGTAGTTTAAATATATTAATGTCGAAGGCCTGAAAAGATCTCATTTTTATTTGCATCACTATGAAATAGAATACCCTCTAACACTACTTGTTCACAGTAATCTTATCGTAACAAAAATGAAAATCTGAAATGCGTAATCATAAAAATAGTTTTAGTTATTTCTTTTATTAGGAACGTGATACTCATGATTCTAAAATGAGTATGTTGGTCACTTACGATTTTTTTTTCTTCTGCTAGCATTAGATGATAAAAAGAGTGAGTCTGATTATTACAAATGTATAGTGAGGAGGGTTAATTGTCACATTTGATGGTTGAAGTGACAAAATTAGTTTTGACCTCATAATTCAGGAAGACAATTAATTAAAAAACATTTCAGGAAGATAATTTGTAACTTGTTAATATTTTTATTCTGTCCACATTGCAACTTTTGTCCTGGTTCTGCCACTGAGAGCACCATGTTATTTGTTATCCTTTAAACTAGTGCAATTTTGAAGATAAAAATAATTGATTGGTTCCTCTTTGTTGTTACCAATCAAAAACAATCTACCATTTGTTGTCGGTGTTTGTTGCATCTGTAGTCAACACTATCTTTTAGCATACATGGAATTGATCTATGACAGTTTGATGGAGTAATTTTGGGCATTAGTGGGGAGAACATTTATTTTCTTTAGGAACAAGGAACCTCATTTTCGACAACTTAATTTTTTTTCTTTGTGATATAATCAGAAACAGGACTTCACCATTTTAAGGGAATTTTAGAAAATCATCAGCAGGAAAAGAGAAATTGTCTGTATCATACACTAATCCTCTTTCTAATACTGTAGGAAACCTACCGATAGAAAAAAATACAGTAGGAAACCTTTAACATCATACAAGTTTACTCACCACCTTCAACATCAAAACCCTTTTATAGTATTAAGACCATAACATGTAGTGTACTCATCTCAAGTGAAAAATTGATGGGGACACCATGTATCTTACATTCACATTGTGCTCTTCTAACTTATCTGCTCCTCTAACTTTCTGCAGGCAGATTGTGAACTTGTTAAAATCGACATTCACTGTCATGTTCAAGGAGATGTTGTGCTTGAGTGCGTTAATCTGGATGAGGATCAGGAACATGAACAAATGATGTTTAGAGTTATGTTTAATACAGCATTTATTAGATCTAACATCTTGATGCTTAACCGCGACGAGATTGATATTTTATGGGATGTGAAGGACAATTTCCCGAAGGATTTCAGAGCGGAGGTATGCAACTTAAATTTAGATGTTGTGAATTCCTTCAATGTTAGATATATTTTCACATCTTTGGTAAATCGTAAGTTTGTTTTTCGAGTATAGGTTCTTCTTTCAGATATGGATTCTTCTTCTTCTTTCGTAGCAACTGAGTTTGCTTCTTGTGAGGACAAGGATGGGCTACCTGATGAGGCATTTTCAAGAGTACAAGAAATGTTTAGCCATGAGGATTGGCTGAATTCAAAAGAGTATGCTGTTCAACTTTTAGAGATAAGAACTTCGTCAAGCACTTCGCATGGTACATTGGAGAAACTTTCTCCCAGATCTGGGTCCGAGACACCTAAATCAAAACAGAAGTCTCATTTGTCTGGTAGGGAGTCTAGGGACAATGAAAAACCATCTTACTCTGGTTTCAATATGCAGTCATTTCCAGTAAATGAGACTTTCCATGTAATTTTTTCCGGTTGTTATGCTGTTTCAGAATCTGGATTGGAAGTTAAAAACGATGGTGCATCTGAAGCAGTACTATCACCACAGTTCACAGGGCCTTCTCAACCTACATCTGAAACATTGCCAGAAGATTCTGCTTCCAGTCGAAACTTGGAGACGAAGCATTCACCAAAAGCTTCCTCTCCATCTGCATCAATTTCAACCTCTACGAGTCCACTGCAGCGTAAATCTGTCAAGCCAATAGAGCTTCGTGTTATGCCATCAGTGCAGTCATTAGTTCCTCCTTCAGGACAATTTCCTTTGCTTTCTTCGAAGAACACACCTTCCCCTCCTCCTCCTCCTCCTCCTCCTCCTCCTTCCCTCCCTGTTGGTGGTTCTACTAGCACTAAGGCTTCAAATTCACGTGCACCTCCTCCTTCATCATCACACCCTAATCTATCTCGTTCCAGTTCTACTATGTCACAGTCCTATGTTTCCACTCCCTCAACTACACAGGTTACTAGACAAGTATCAAACAAGGTCAATGTGTCTCCTCCCCCACCTCCTCCTCCACCTGTTGCATACGCTTCTAGTACATGCTCCTCTCTACCTGGCAAGAAACCAGATGGTAAGTCTCCCCTACCCCCACCACCTCCGCCCCCAGCACGTTCAGGATCTGCCAAACTTTCCAATGCATCATCAGCACCTCCTCCACCTCCTCCAAATATCAAAGGACGGGGCTTGTCATTATCTAGTCCAAAAAATCCCCCATCTCTTGGAACAGCCCCCAAAAAGGCATCTTTGAAGCCACTACATTGGGTTAAAGTTACCAGGGCAATGCAAGGAAGCTTATGGGCTGAATCACAAAAGCTGGACGAATCCTCCAAGTATTGGCATTTCCTTTTATCTGTTAATTTCAAGTTTCCATACGTACAGATAACTACTCACAAGTGTTGTTTTTTTGCTGACTTTTAATTGGTTCTTAGTGATATTTCGTTTCTTTCTTCTCTAGAGCTCCCGAGTTTGATATGTCTGAGCTTGAAAGTCTGTTCTCAGCAGCTTCAAGCACAGACGGTAGTGGTGCCAGCAAAAAGCCAGGAAAGGGGACTTCACTTGGTAAAAAACCTGACAAAGTGCACCTGGTAATTTTATTTATAATCTGTTAACAAGATCAACCTTATCTTTTCGGAGTTCAGTGGTCGTTTAACTTTTTCCTTTTGTGTTTTGCTCAATGGTGTAAGTACAGCATGTGGGATGAAGGCCTATGTACTCTTATCATTTGTAGCATAATTTTTATGAAAACCTTTTTCATATTTAGAGATTTCACTTGTTGCTTTTGCCCGTGAAGTTTTGTTATCATATAACCTCTAACATAGGTACGTGAGGATATGTTCCATTCTTTTTAGTGTTCTCAGTAGATATTTTGTGCAAGTCATTCCGAATCCACAGAATTGATTTCATTCCAATGAAGTAGGTCTGGCAATCACAAATAGGACAAAACATTTAATTAGAATCCTTTAAGCTCTAATTGTGGTTACTGCATCTACTTGTCTGTGTTCCATTCCTGCTGCTACTCTAGGTCCTCATTGATGTAACCATTCCTTATTTTGAAAAGTCACTTGTTAGAAAAGGATATTTTTTTGTACACACTGCTTACTGCAGGTTGACATACGAAGAGCTAATAACTGTGGCATCATGCTGACAAAGATCAAAATGCCATTACCGGATTTGATTGTAAGATGACCTCATTCTTTTGATATTCATATAACCATAAAGATAAAGCTAAACTTGTATCAAATCTCAATTGATGCTGATCTTTTGGGTCCATTATTCTTGAATAGAGTTCAGTTCTTTCATTGGATGATTCTATTTTGGAAATTGATCAAGTTGACAATCTCATAAAGTCATGCCCAACAAAAGATGAAATGGAGGTGCTTAAGGTAGAGATATATTCTCTGTGTTTATGTTTTTGTATTTTCTTGCAGTCGACATTCCACACTAGAAATGCCAGTGCAACGAAATTTGTGTTTTACATGTAAATGCTTAATTTTAATGCACACATATAAAGCCCTTTGGATGTGATTTTAAGTTACCTTTTCAATTTCTAGGGTTTCGGTGGGGACAAAGAAAGTTTAGGAAAATGTGAGCAGGTGTGTATATTCATTTCCTTGTCCATCTTCCTTCTTAACAAATTTGACAGTTGTTCGAATGTATGATAATAAGTGGACGAGGTTATGTTTGACTATTTATTTTTTTGAAAACCTGAAAGAAAGAAGTTGTAGCTGCTTGCTTAAGTAGGAGGAAGGTTTTGCTTCAAAATTCACAAATTTCAAGTTTATGTTCATATCTCAAGAGTCATTTGTACCCTGTAATATTCTACATTCCTATTAAACTTCATGAACATATGCACCATATTGTTATAGCAAATATAAAATTACACGCATTTATGTAAGTGACCTCGGGATATATCAATGTACTGTATAGTGTATACTAAGAAAATTCAACAATTTGCATTTCAATTTTATTATAAGACGCCACTTAAATATAAATAACCTCTGGTGCTCTTAATTCCTTTAACTATAGCGTAGAAGTTTGATATGTAATTGAAGTTAGTCATAAATGATACTAATGAACATCTCCTGATGAGTAGTTATCCTCTATTGACCTCTAAGGATCGGTAAGCTAGCATGAAACATGCCCTGAGTTATTTGAGGAAAGATTTACTTTGTAAAGGTTTAATGAAAACCAATAGAGAACTGCAACTTCATTTATTTTTTTCCTACCAGTATGTTATTTCACGTATGAATATGCCCTTTTTAGCACTTCCATAGAAGACCTGTGCTAGCCTAAAGGAAACATGATCTAAATTATCTTGGGATAAGGTTCAACAATTTTACACGAACATAATGTTCTAAGTTCATTTTATATTTTCACTTCTTTTTTTCTGGATGGGAAACTAATTTGTTGAAATTTAAAATAGTGCACTAGTACCAATTTGATTAGCCAATTACCATCAATTTTCCTTGCTTCAGCTTACCAACCCTCAATGATGGAGTATCTTCCACAATATGAACCTATGTGACAGTATGCATTCATCAACTGGCCTGTTGACCTAAATGGGTGTCGCAGTATTGTAGTTGAATCTATTATATTGTTCCAGGATTCGCATAAAAGTCTTAACCATTTATCTCTTACAGAAGTAGAATGAAAATTCATAATCTAGCTCTATAGTTTTCGTAATGGTATGGTGTATTAACCTTGATTCGTTTCTGAGATGTCTAATTGTCTAAATGATTTATGAAAAACCACTTAAATCACTTATGAACATGACATGATTTTGTGGCTTCTTAAAAGAAACCTTTTGCACAAGACACAATAAGTAGTCAATAAATAGCATTAAACGTGCTCCATTTTATTTGAGGGAGCATTTATGTGGATTTTAGTTCTTATTCAACCAGTACTTTGCATATATTAGTGTCTTTAAGGATTACCAAGGATGATTACAACTTTCCTTTCATTATCAGTTAAATGTGTCTAAAATTACTTGGCATCAGCTTTTGGTGCTGAACAGCGCTATTCAATTTGCTCTCAGTTTTTCCTTGAAGTGATGAAAGTACCAAGGATGGAATCCAAACTTCGTGTGTTCTCGTTCAAGATTCAGTTCCGCTCACAGGTCAGGAAATCATAAATTCGACCAGTGATATGCCTGTCATGGTAGTTTTATTCATTCTGACAAGGGAGTTCGTTTTTTTTTCTTGACTTTCATTTACAGGTTGCTGACCTTAAGAAAAACTTGAGCATTGTAAATTCTGCTGCTGAAGAGGTTAAAGCAATATTGTCCTTTAGTGTCTATGGTCGTGGCTCTTCTGAAGAAATTTTAATATATCCTGTTATTGTTTCCCTTTCTTTCAGATCAGGAATTCTGTCAAGTTGAAAAGAATCATGCAGGCGATTCTTTCACTAGGAAATGCATTGAACCAAGGGACTGCTAGAGGTGAAAAGGCAGATTGACCTGCAATGTGTCAAAACTATTGTTTTAATACCTGGGGACTTTACTGCAATGCCCTGTTAGCTATTTATAATCTTTATGGCTGGTGATACTTAAAACCTATAAATTTCAGGAGTGATGCTAAAATTTCAAATTTGATGTATTGTATATATTCCACCAATATTATTGTAAGATAGTTTACGACATTACTGCCAAAGTGAACCATAGGATAGGACTATGACCGATGCCTACAAGAACATGGACAAATGTTTGTCTTATCTGAAAGAATATTTTGGGCACTTAATGTTAATTTATCTTTGCCCACTTGGTATTTTTATTTACGTAACAAGCCTTTCTTTGGTCCTTGATATACAGGTGCTGCAATAGGGTTTAGGTTGGATAGCCTTCTCAAACTTACAGATACCCGTGCACGTAACAGTAGAATGACTTTAATGCATTACTTATGTAAGGTATACACTTTTTTTGTTTGTCTTGTGTAGCCTTTTCTTGTTTGAAGGAAGATGTAATGATGCATGTTAGTGAGAAGTCTATATGTACCAAAGACTGTACGAAGTTATACACAACTGTTAGGGTTTTTCTTTTCGTTTTATCGTTATAGACATTTTTCATTATACTCATTTAGTATGATAATTTATTGATGGTCACTACAAGCTTCAGTGAAATTTTGTTTGTTTCTTTCATTTCTTATAAGGAAAAACTATTGGTGACGGTGCAGCTTATGTTGGACATACATGTTCTTTTATGTCATTTCATTGGAATTCATATCATGTTGTTAACAATTGTTGGAACTACACGCCATATTGAGTTTAAATTTACTTTGTTCCTACTCCATATGTTCAACTTGTGTCAAATATAGTTCTGAGTCTTCAGACACTGATAATATTGTCATTTATGTGAGATTAACATGAGAAGTCTCTTCTCTGATTGGGTACACCTTGGTCAAGACAAATACTACCAGAAACAGCAGTTAAGACTTAAATAGCTGCGATTAGTAGTGTGAACTTTTGTTTGAGATTATTGGTTTCTGATGACCTTCTATTTAAGCCTTGAAGTTTGTAAACAAGTTCCCATCAGTTTGTGACGGTCAACTTTGATTGTTTATATTGGTACTGGACGGTCGGACATGAAAGGATATACAACTGGACAAAGTGTATGACAGACTTTTATCAAACTTTGCTAGTTAATAAACGTATTCAAAATAAAGCCACTGTTCTGTACTTCTATTACTGTTCCAACGTTACCAAGTGATTCATAGTGAAAGATTTAGAAAAAATGCTGCCAAGTGTATCAGTTAATGTGATAATTATATTTCTATATTTGTTGAGTTTGTTGCAGTATTTATTTTTCAAGGTAAATTTAATTTCTTTTGATAATCTTCGAAGCACAGAACCCCTTCAGTTATCGTAATTCTGAGCCAAAAACACAAAAAAGAACGAATATCATAAACCCTATAATATGTGGTTGCCTGTCATGAAAGTTATTCTTTATAGAGTATATATTGAAATCCTCTGGGTTATATTGACTTATAGGCTATCTTATATGACTTGAGTAAAATCTAGGTGATTGCTGAGAAAATGCCAGAACTTCTGGATTTCCCCAAGGATCTTACTAGCTTAGAAGCTGCCTCAAAGGTATTGTCCCTGCATATGCAGACTCTTTTTTTTTAAAATTAAGAGGGCTACAGTGTGATGACATATTTTGACAGATACAACTGAAAACTTTGGCTGAAGAGATGCAGGCAATCACCAAAGGATTGTTAAAGGTTGAACAAGAATTCACAGCATCTGAGAATGATGGTCCTATATCACAGATTTTCTGCAAGGTGCTTTATCTTTTTTATGTATTGTGTGTGTGTATAATTTGGTTTAGCTTTAGTAATGTTATTTTTTGACTGAAAGTAAAACTAGTACGATGACAATTTGAGTTTCTCTATACTAAATATATATTTCCCAACATCCAATTTTTTCTAATTTTGTTATTATAAATTCTTTGAAATACCAATTTTTCCAAATTCTGTTCATATATGTTCTGCAATCATTTTTTATGCTTGTCAGAAAAAATGATTTTTTCCCCGTTGAATGCAATAGATACTCAAAATTTTGACATAGAGCAGTACTCCAATATTCAGCTGCTTCCTCATGATATACACCAACAATAAAATACAAAAAGGAGAATACATTCAATTGCAGTATATATTCCCAGTGTCTCTTACTGATAGAATTCATTTTGCTCATGCCTAAGGCAGAAGAGAAGATGGGGGTATATGGATAGAAAATTTTCAATAATTAATGTTTGAAGCTTGAAATATAATCCTTATCCATTTATACATGTGAACTATTAGAATTTTTGCCCTGACCAAACAAATAACAACTGAGTGAAATAGAACATGTTTGATGAGTAAAGCAAATCATGGATGTACTTCTGATGGTGGTTTGCATGGTTAGAGGTTGCTGTTCAGTTTCTGTTATACATTTTTTCTTTCTAACGTCCTAATATTTAGATTTTCTCAGACTCTGAAGGAATTTCTTAACGTCTCTGAAGCTGAAGTCAGGACTCTTACTTCACTCTACTCGGGGGTGGTATGTCTTTTTTTTTCACAAAAGAAAGTTATTCAAGAAAATCTTGATTTAATTCTGTGCTGTACAGGGCAGAAATGCTGATGCTTTGGCTCATTATTTTGGAGAAGATCCTGCTCGCTGCCCTTTTGAGCAAGGTAATTATTTAGCTTCTTCAGTTTTTTTCTTAGCATCCTTGTGAATTGGCAAAATTATCTCTTCATCCATTGAAACTGACATCTGTCCTGAAACTAAATTCTAATATTGAGTAATAGCCACTAAAAATAATGTTCCATTATTCAGAAAACTGAAGTCCCTGAAACATGTCAACTGCACTGCTTCTCATGTATACTGTGGATTTTAAGCACTTTTTGGTGTATGAGATATACTATATATCTTCTGATCAGATGTTAGTTGGTTTTTGCCTTGTTTATCTTGAAAGATTTGGAGAACCCACCTCACTTCTGAGGAACGTGTTTTTTGGTTTGCTATGTTTTGGGAGCAAGTTTTACTACTTGTGCTCAAATTCCATCATTTCGAACTAACTCTGAAAAGCATTAAAGTGGGAGCATCAATTGCTGAACAAGTGTTTTATTAATTTTTTTTTTAAGGTATAGGATACTGTAATAAATGGCTGATTATGGCATGCATGATGGATTCTTTAACATTTGTTGGAGTTGGTTTAAAAGACTTAGTTCTAGTTGATTGGAAGTTTTTACTTAGATTACTATTTTCTATTTTTGATCTAATTTTCCTTGTGAAATCAAATTTCCCCATCTTAAATTTTCTGAGACCGTATTTAAAATTCATAACTAAAGTCCTGTATAGTTACCCTTTCTTGGTTGTAAGTCTCTTACTGTAACCGTCGGCACAATAGAAACAAATTAAAGATATAAACTTCTATAAACTCCGGGGGATAACTTTTGCAGACATTTTACTTGCATTGTTCCTTTTTCCTAGTTTCTACCGTGTGCCTGGTAGACTCAGTTTAATACCATGCAGTTTTTATATCATTCAGGACCATAATTTCTATCTTCTTGTTTACTTTATCATCAAATGTTGTGCAGTGGTCTCGACACTCATTACCTTTATAAAGACATTCGTCCGAGCACACGAGGAAAACCTCAAGCAGATTGAGCTTGAGAAGAAGAAAGCTCAAAAGGAAGTAGATGCAGAAAAGGCAAAGCCTGGGACACCCAGGAAGGAACCTGAAACTCTATTCCAGCAATTATCACAATCTCCACTTAACAAAACTAAATAGCTAGAATTAGATGCAGTTTCATAACGCAATTACTTCAAGCCGTGAAGGAAAAGTAATGTCTTATTTGACAAGTTAAGGTCGAGAAAGGGAGCTTTAAGATTCATCTCGACTTCTTCACGGGTACATTTTATAGCAGGATATCAACAACACTGCCAGGCACAGAAAGGAGCACATCGGATGAATCAGGCCTGCTAAACGTAGATCGAAGGTTTACCCATTTTTTTCCTTCTAATCGAGTTCTCTTTCTGATTGCTTGCGGGAGAAGTTTTTAGCTTGACACACTTCCTCTTTTGAAACAGAGACTAGAGCAGTTGGAGTGGTCATTTTTTGTTGGCAATCTTCCTTGTACAGTGTGAACGTGAGCCCAATATCTTGTATTGACAATAACAACACATCATCAGAAGTACAATATTCTAACACTAGTCCTTATGTATATTGTTGTATACTGGTTTAGGGATGTAATAGCAAAATAAAAATGTATATCTTTTTTAAGAATAACCAGATCAATAGCCATATCTTTGTTATAGGCCGAGATCAATGCATTTACAACGTCGAGTCTTAAGAACAACCTCGCATCGCTCGTGTCTCATCTTAGAATCTGAGAGGGAGTTTCTTCGAAGTTTTACAACTTTGTGATTCTTGAATATGATAGTTGAATTACAATCTAACTAACACATTTTAATTTGAGCACACTTGATATATGATTTGGGAATTGATAAACAAGTGATGAAGTTTAGTTTTTGAGTGTATTTGAGTTTTGAAAGCTTAGGAATTGAGAACACAAGAAGTATAGTTGAATGAAAGGTGTACGGTTGGTAACAATGTCTCTTAAGTGGTGTTTATATAGGCTTTAAAACCTGGAGAGATGTTGCGGGAGTTGGTGGAGACGAATACCACAATCAAGGAGCTCTGCCTACGTCTTCACTATCCTCTCTCCATTTTGGGTCGGGAGATAAATGTAGGATTTCGTGCCTGTATATATGTATATATTTTAAAATTTTATACATGCATGTAGGATCGATCACCATATTTTTGATGATTTCATGTACATTATTCTATATACTATTTTAATACATAGTAATTTACATATATATTAAAATAAATAGAAGATGATTATACTCAAATGTTATCTAAAACCTTTATGAAGATCTGGAGTTGTGTTACGCGTTGAATCACCCGTTGATTCGCCTCTGAGTGTTCACCAAACTGTAAACAATATTAGAGAGAAATGAGCTAGCCAATTTAATCTCTAAATCAAGCTTAAAATCTAGCTAATAACCTATCTGAAGCTCCCTAAGAATATAATCTCCAAAAGCTTGAATAATTAAAAGAAATTCAGATGGATTAGTGAAGAGGTTTGAGAGAGAGAATATTTTTGCATTAATTAAAACAAGTAGGGAGATGAGACATATTTATAGACTCGCCCAACATCCACATCATGGGTAAACCACTTACCCATGATCTCTTGTTTTTCTCTTCCTAAAATCAATCACAAACCGACACATAATCATCCTCATCCACGTTTGAACATTGTTGGAATAAATCCAACCTATGATTAACAATAATCTCTTAACAATTCAAGGCTACGCGTATCTGATCTTTGTCCGGTCGACCGTTCTAAAGCCTTCGGTCAACCGATCTCAAAACGGTTTACCATTTTGACCTGATTTTGTCTTTGTCAAATTTTGGATTTATATCGGACAAAATTTGATTATTGGGGTTTTTAGCAAATTCACATATCATGTAATATATTATCATATGTAATGTCAAAACATCACACCACATAATACATACATCTCATATGAATTTATTTATGATTCTAACTATCTCTCTTTTCACGATATATTGATTTTATTGATTCACCATATGTACACTATTTCACATGAAACTCGATACATCACATGAACATAAAATCAAGCTTCTTGTTTCCCAGTTTTGTGGTGTAACCTATAAGATGATCTAAACTATATTAGTAATGAAATTAAACACTTAATATCACAAACTATAAGCGGTATCTAACTATACATTATAGTTACCTAATTAGCAAAGATGTCTTGTTCACTCGAACTAAACGCGATCAATTTAGTGATGTAGGAACATCATTTGTGTCTATCCCATGCGTCATGATATTAAGAATATTATACAAAGTTGAAATGTGTCACATTTGTATTATATAATCATTTCTTGATTTCTCAAGCTAATTATAAATATGTAAGTTAACACAAGTCACATTATGCACATTGTAATTTTGCTTTATCAAGTGACTCATTAAAATCACCACTCAAATAAAAATGGACAATAATAGTCTTTTGATGAACTATCTTTTTGAGCATAAGTCATGTTTAACCAACTATTGTATTTATCACTATACTTATTGACAACTTTTGACAATAATCAAAACACTTCCTATGTAGAAAGACATAAGTCTCATATCTTAGGATTCAAGACACAGTGAAACATTAATGACATAACATAATTCCATAAAGTTTCACTCAATATATAAAAGTAAATACTTTCCTTTTTTATATACTCGTTTCGTTAAATATTTGTAAAACTATAATACTCTTTAACCAACACGACAATCTTATCTCGGTGATTAATGTTTCATGTCAATTACCATGATTGTGAATAACTTTTGATTTATGTAAATCATTATCTTTTAGAGCTCTACGGTTAAGGACCAAGAGTCTTTTCCTCAACACTTCCAAAAGATGAATACATTAATCAAGGAACAAAACGTTTGCACATTCAATTCATAATAATTGACATATAAAAATATATTTTTAGAACACATTCCCTTCAGTAAAGCCTTTACAATACAAACTCGTGAACATTAATCCTCGTAGAGCTCGATTTCTTCCTCTCACAACCCGAGAGGGATGCTTTAGGCTTTCACCGAAACCTTTACTCCTTTTGACAGAAATGGATGAGTGATTCAAGCACTCTCTAACATGAGCTAAATGTATTTAGGGTTTATGTGTATGTATATGAATATGACCATTGGAGAATACGACAAGTACAACGGTCATCCGAAAAATAAAGGACAATCGGTCAACCGTGGCATAATGGGTCGACCAATGGAGCTAGGTAAAATCACTATTTGGATAACCGTTAACTGATAGAACGATTGAACAGAAAACTTATTTCGATCGACCGTTCTGCATAGACAGACAAACTTTAGTTTAAGTGATTTTCCTACCTGAGTTTGGATGATCTATTGAAGTCCAAATGATGTGAAATTTTGTGTGACTTCTACAAGGAACCTTGCGTGTATGTGAATAGATTTTAACTCTCAAGTTCACATATATTCCTAAGACTCAAATAAAGGAAAAATTACATGTCTTCAATTAACTTGATTACATGTTTTGACTTTATTTAATTCTTCCTCGAGTCTTGATCACCTGTAGATGTTAGCACAATACAATAAATCTTCTATGCATAATGTGTGCTACCCTATATTTGATTGTAATTAAGATTAGTTAGTTAAATCATCGAAACATAGATTAAGACAAAAAGACAACAATTTTATCAAACGTGTTGGGAAATTGTGGCCCTAGAGGTTGAGGTTTTCATTAAGGACTTTTTTGATGGTGTTGATCTTTCCTCAGCCAATTCAACTTTGATCTCCTGAATTCAAAAATCGGTCGAGGCAATCACCATGAATGACTTTAGACTTATTAGCTTACTCAATTGTTGTCTTAAAAAATCACCAAAATTTTGTTGGTAAGGTTGAAATATGTTCTACCCAAACTATCTTTCTATTACCAGTTTGCGTTTGTTAAGGATATACCAATTGTTGATGGCTTCCTGATTGACATCATTTCATGCTTATATTTGTATCTTATATCCATTATCTTACACCTAAGAAATGCTACGTGACGAGTTTTATGTTTAGTTTTCAGAAATAAAGAGGTTTGAAGAGAAGAACCATAAAAGGACCCAAAAGCAGGAAAAATGACTTACTTGTGAGACCTTGGGACCAAGATGCAAGGGAGAAAGACCTGATCGTAAGATAGAAGGACCTAAGAGCAAAACATGAAACTCCACACCATCATGGGGAGTATTTTGTCAATTCGATTCGGGTCGGAGCTCAACTAAACAAGTTAGATGCATCCAAGACCAAGAAAAACGCCAAGGAAAGCCCACCAGAAGATCCAATGGGATCTGAAGCTTATAGGCCACCAATTGGCGGTCTGGAACCGCCAATTGGCGGTCTGGTTAAGCCCAGATCCACTAAGTTTTCTCCTGGACTTGTATTAATGTGTGTTTAGGCTATTTTTGGTATTGGTTTAGTCACACATCGGGGGATTGTCCCGGATTAGCTTTTTCCATGCTTATAAATATAACTCTTCACCACCCATTGTATCTATCTCTCTCTTTGGTGGCCACCTTCCCTACTAAGAGTGAAGCCTTGAAGCAAAACTCTGGTGGAGGAAGAGCTACTTGTAATTGAGTGAGTTAATAATAGATGTTTTCCTTTAATTGTGTTGTTCCTCTCTTAGTTTAATTTCCTTTCATATGCATGCTTGTTTGTTTGTTTTGTTTTATGTTTCTTTAATATTTCTTGCTTGATTAGTGTAGTTTCATTTCAGTATAATGCTTTCTTTTGTTAGAGTAGTTAGTTTAAATATGTGTGTGTAGTTCCATCCCCATTTGGGGGGTGGAGAAATATGTGATATAATCATGTAGTGTATTAAGTGTGTGTTATCTTAATCCCTTGAGCTTTATATGATTTCCATAACCATCTAATGGGTTTTCACTCTTATCTTTGATATGCTAATACTCTTGAATGAAGCTTAGCTTATGCTTTGATTAATGGATCTATTTTATGGGGAATGATAAGGTTAGGATATGGGTAGGAATTAATATTGGAAACACAAGTTGTAGTGTATGAACTCTTGTTGCCTTTACCTTAGCTAATGTCTTGTATGTTTTAATGATGTAGTCTTATCTTAATTCATGTGGAGGCATAGTAGGGTATAGTCTTTATACTTGAGTTCACGTAGCTTCATTCCAATTATTGTCTTGTATGTTTTAATGATGTAGTCAAATCTTAATTCATGTGGAGGCAAAGTTGGATGTAGTTTTATGATTTCATGCACTACATGTTGTGAGGAGCTTAATTACACACACACACACCACACACACATCTTTATGTTCACATCATTTCTCTACCCCCTTTGGGGTTTAGTTTTTCTTGCTTCTTTTCCATTTCCATTTGCATCTTAGTGTAGTTTAGTGTAACCAACCTTTCTCTTCCCTTTCTTCACCTCTCGCCTTCGAACAAACCAAGTGTCGACACACCTCCCAGTGGACGACCCGTATTTGCCACCGCTTCAACGCGGCCGTGCACTTGCGGTTAAATATAAAACGATCAATCACTTCCTAGTTGCTCAAGAATGTGTGGAGGTCATATCACGGTCTAAAAAACTTGAATTAGTGCTTAAATTAAATCTAGCAAAAAGATATGATTGTGTGGATTGGGAGGTACTCGTAAAAGTGATGCAAATTATGAACTTTAGAAATAAATGATGGGTTGGATTAATGTCATTGTGTCTACTTCCAAGACTCAATCCTAGCAAATGACTCTCCTTATGGGTTTTTTAAGAGTTCAAGAGAAATTAGGAAAGGGAACCCAATTTCTCCACTACTTTTTACCCTTTTCGGAGAAATCCTTAGGGGATGGTTGAGGTACTCAAACAACATAAAAATGTAGGTAGACTTTAAGGTGGGTAGAAGAGGGGAGGAAGTTCATTTCCTCCAATATGCGGATGATACTTTATTGTTTTGTTTCCTAATTACAATTTTTGAATGGGTGTCGAGACTATTTGTTAACTGGAATAAATCTTCTGTGATAGACATAAATATGGGGATGGAGAAATATCTGATCGGGCAAAGGTGCTTGGGTGTAGAGTTGAGACATTCCTATGTAAATACTTAGGGCTACCTCTTGTTAGGATCTAAGGCCCTGAATCACTAAATAAATGACATACAGTTGAAGAATTGGTCCGAGTTAAGCATACAGTTGACCGAATAGGGCTCGGATCACCGTTCACCAACTTCTAGTAGCTTTTAACAATTTAACCTTAATTAAGTTCGGTTAACCGAATTCCATTTGGTTCACCGTTCCAAGGTGGACAATAAGATTGGTTGGGCACTGATCTACTCAAGTTCGGTTGACCGTGTACACTTCGGTAGACCGAAGTTAGCGTGGGTTTTGCGCTGACAGTTATAGCTCAAATAGTCGTTGGGTACAACAGTCAAGTGCCACGTGTAAATAGTCTTTGGGTGCCTAAAGCCAAGAAGGACTCGGTCGACCGATAGACATTTAGTCGTCCGAATTAGTACAAATTAATTGGGCTCTAGGGACTTGGTTCAAAAGCGACCATTGGAACAAAGTCCAAAAACGGTCCAGGGCTATTCGGTCGATCGAAGGTGGTTCGGTCTTCCGTCGGGGTAATTCCAGATAACACCTAAGTTTTACTGGTGGGAAGAATTCGGGTTACCGAGACGTGTTCGATGGACCGAACTAGAAGGTTTCAGTTGACCGTCTGGGGTTCGGTTTACCAAATCGTGACGGGACAAAATCCTAGTGCTCAAGTTTACATTAAACCTTATGTACTCAATAAATACAAAATTACATGTCTTGGTCCAAAGCTTTGATTACAAGTCTTGAGTCTTGATGTCTTTGTCTCAATGCTCATTTTGTTGATTATCTTGACCAACCTATTAAGATGATTGCAAGTATACAAGTATGCAATGCATGTAATCGTGTTTGCTGACTTTGATTGATTAGGTTGATTGATTAAGATTAGTTTAAATAATCATCAAAATTAATATAGATTAAGACTAAAAAGACAACACCTCTTTCACCCAAAAAAAATCAGAAACAAGATTGAGACCCAGTTTTGGAACGAATTGATCTTATACTTGCATTATGGAAAAGAAAATTTCTATATGGGGGGGGTGTCGACTGACGTTAGTCAAATTTGTTTCAACTAACTTACCTGTATTTGTGGTTGCAACAAGTGTAGCAAATAAAATGATTAGTTTACAAATAAACTTCCTTTGGAAATGAGGAAAATATGAGAAAAGCTCAAGTTACCCTCTTGTCTTTGGAAGATTGTGTGCCAACCAAAATGTAGGGGAGATCTGGGTATTCAAGATACTAAGTACTTTAACCAAGCTTTGTTGGGCAAATAAGTTTGGAGAATGTATGGTCCGCCTGACCCAGGTCCTCCTTTATGGAAATGTGCAATCTGAGATAAATATTACCGTGTCTCTTCTAAATGGTTCCTTAACCATATTAAAACTATAAAAGGTCTATGGAGTGGTGTTCTTGAAGGGGCAGATGTGGTATAATTGAGGATGAGGTGTGGTGTAGGAGATGGGGTGGATATTATGTTTTTGTTAGATGGATGGGTGGGTCAATCGTCTCTTATGGTCACATTTCCCCTACTCTACAAGTTAGCGGTGGATAAGGAGGTGTGGATTATTGATCTCCTGGCATGACATGATTCAGCACCGATCTGAAATCTATCTTTCTCCCTGCCCTTACGGACAGTGAATCCTATCAATTTTGCTCTCTTCTGGATTTGTAAAACTTGTGCTATATCTCTAATGCTGATTCTGATTCTCTTATTTGGAAATTCCAATCTAACATTTTTTTCTCAGTCAAATCCCTATACCATATTCTTCTTGGCCCAGGACCGTCCTTAGACTTCGTATCACTGATTTGGAACAAGAATGCGTCGTCAAAAGATTGTTTCCTTGTTTGACTGATCTTTCATGGTAAGACTTTGACGGAGATCGCTCTGAAATCTAGGGTTCGTGCCTAGCTAGTAGATGTCCACTTAGTTTGGTGGAGGAATAACACAATGATCACATTTCCCAAAATTGTAAGGTTACCATAGTTATGTTAGGAAAGTTTGCTTCTAAGCTTGCCAAGGTATGGTTGATGGGGGTGCAGATTTTAGTGAATTTTGGGTTAAGTCGATCTTTGACATTTCTAATAGTCATGTCAAGAAAGCTAAAACTCTTGACCCTCTAGTCTTATGGTGGAATATTTGAGTGACACGTCATAGATTACAGTTTGATAACAAGAGAATTGTATTTGGAGAGATTTGACAAAAGATTATCCGGGAAGTCTATCTTTGGCTGCAAACTTCAAGGATTGCAGTAGAATTTCTGTTTTAAAATTGTGTTTTATTTGGGGGTGATCGTGGGTTTATTTTGTACATTTTTCTTCTGTTTTGGTTGCGACAAAGTCTTGTTTCCGTCGTTTTGTTGTTTTTCGGTTTTCCTTATTTGGTTTTATCACCTCTTGTATCTTTTTTTTAATGTATCAATTATCAAAAAAAAATTGCAGGACATCGACTTGTTAAAAAAGGACATCGATGATAAAATATCATGCTTACGCTTATCTCTTGAAGTGATTCGGTAAGTGGTCAGCTTCATCACCGCTATTATGGAATTTCTTATTGGCTCACATCATCATCTACTGTAGTACGTACCTAAACTGCTATTCCTATTTAATTGTGGTTTAAAGTTATTGGTGGATGGTTGTTTCCGTTTTGGTGGCCAACTTATCATGGCTAATGTTAAGATCTGAACTGCCTCTCTAGGCTATTTCTATATTTTCTTTTTATTGTTGGGGATGTGTGTTGTAGCTTAGCGAGTGCCCAAATATGTTTGATGCTCCCTTGTGACGAGAGTTTAGAAATTGGCGTGGTAATTGCCCAAGACGTGATTATGGTAACGTTACCAAGTTACTGTCAATCTGATTCCCTTTTATTTGCCGCTTCGTAATTAAATATTAAATAAATAAATAAATAGAGCACTATATTTTACTGTCTATCTTGTTATCCACCAGTCCACCGCACATGATCACTTACTGTCTTACCATATCAGCTTCTCAGATACTCCCCGTATATTTCAGGCTCTAGCACTCTTTTATGGGTTGACTTGGGCGTATCAGTACCAACTCCACAATTAGAAAGTTATACTCTTTGATTTGTTGACTTAGTTGTGACTAAAACTAACTCCACAATTAGCGTAGACAACTAATATCCAATAAGTTCACCAATCAAATAACTTGATAAAAATCAACACACAGGTCTGTTTAATTAAGGTCCAGTTCATTCCAAGTTGTAATCAACCCTCAAAAATATATTATTGCATTGGGATGCAAAAAAGCAAGCACAAAGAGGGTTATGGAGACATGCAAATCCCAGTCCTGGAATCCGTCGCCCAACCTCACGTGCCGTGGACGAAATAGCAAGCTCTATCCAAGTCCCAACAAACCAACGTCAATATAATAGAAAATCCCAACAAAAGCAGCACCAATCCATGCGACAGTGGCATCAACCTTTTTGTTGGATTTTCACCAAGCAATCAATAAGAAAAACACCATACCATTAATCCCAATGATAACTAACACCTTTTCCCCATGTTGACGTCTTGCAGAGTTGAGATGAGATTTTAATCATGCTTTGTTATTTTCTTTCACCTTCTACAGTTCTACTTTGCTTGCACACTTGGCATGTAAAAGCTTGGATTTCTGGTAGGTGGTTACAGCTCCAACACTAATCCTAGCAATACCTGGTCTATAGTGGCAGGCTAGTAGCCTGGAAAAGGTTTAAAAAGCGGTCTGCTTTTAATATCTCTAGCGTTAGAAAAATATATTATAATTATAATTCATAACTCATACGTAGTCTGTATGCATGACTTCTATGACTTAAAATAAGTGTGGAGCCGGACAGTGTGTGTTATCTGTAAGTTTTGTAAACATTGAATTGGTCAGATATACAAATCTATGATAGTAAATAAGGACGTAAACAAACCGAGTCGACTGAAATTTCGAGTTATAAGTATTATCTTATGTTATTACTGAATATAATTTTTTTATTATAAATGGAGCAATAAAAAATTCAAACGAGCTATCAAGTCGAACCTCAATTTTTTTTCGAGTTCAAGTATCTCATTTATCGAACCAAGTTTGAATTTTTTTTATTTTATATTCATCAAGTTCATTCATTTTCAAGTTAAACTAGAGTCAAACATTTTTCTAAGTCGAGCTATCAAGCCGAGTCAAAATTGGCAGTCTTGATTGTAAACAATTTGGTTTGTATTTAACTTATTTGGATAATTATAAACATGTCACCTTTAAGCAACGAATTTAAAAGATTTCATATGACATTTCATCTGTAAATGAGTACATGTACGAATATACATCCGCTCCAGAAAATCTATGCATGTCTATCGGTTGGGTACGCGCTGGGTATAAATAGTAGTACCTATAAAATTCAAGATAATTACATGCAACAACAACAAAAATATAAAAAATCAATACTTAAAATGAGTATAAAAGCTAGTAGTTCAAATTTATACAATCACAAACAACATAAGAAGCACATAAGAACCCACAAAATGAAGTTGAGTTTCTCAAAATATATGTTTTAGCATAGTTTTAAGAAAGAATTTTTTAAAATAATGTTGGAAAAAAAGAAATTGGAAGAATATGAATCTGGAAAATTTATTTGCAAAATATGCTTTTTTTTAAAACGGCACATGTGATGTCGTTTTCATTAAGTAAAACTGACATCACGGATGTCGTTTTTGGACCAAAATGAAAACGACATCACGGATGCTATTTTTTTGTGGGAAAGAATGAGTAGATATTTGGTTGATGCATTAACTTGAATTGAAGTCAACTAGGACTATTTCGATGACCAAAAAAATATTTTATCACCTAGAGAGAGCCTTTAATTTTTCCCAAATCCCCAACACTGAGCATCGTCTGGCCTCACCCCGAACTGGACAGGCTCACATGCGTGTGTGGAGCATTCTCTTCTCCTCGACAAACGACATCATGGATATCGTTGTATCATCTATGATGTCGTCTTTGTTTAATGAAAACGACATCTCATATGCCGTTTTAGGAAGCATATTTTGCCAAATAACTTTCTAGATTCATATTCTTCCAATTTCTTTTTTTCCAACATTATTTCAAAAAAAATCCTTTAAGAGATTCAGCACATGTAAAATGATAAAATGAGCGTAAAAGCTAATAATTCCAATTTAGACAACTTCAGTACACAAACAACATAAGAATACAAAACAACCCAAAACATGAAATTCAATATTGAAATACATGTTTTAGCATGTATACACACACAATTTTGCACATATTTTTTCCAATAACATATCATACTTATTATATATTACATATGCAGGTAATCGAACATACGGGTATGGGTAAGGATCATACCCGTCTCAATCCATTTATAGGTTGGGTAGACGGGTAATTTGTTTTTATGGAATATGGTTTCTGCACCCATACCTGAACCCAGGGGCAGATCCAGGATTTTTCGAGCGGATGGGCCAAAAAGGAGTGTAAGCAGGGTGGGGTGGGTTTTTGTCCCACCGCTACCCGCCCTACCTAAGTTAAGCAGGGTGGAACGAGTTTGACAGGGTTATTATTTAATCAAAACTAAATACAAAAAATCAATCAACTTTCCTTACCATTTGCCATTTTGATCAAAGCTAGATACAAAAAATCAAGAAAAAAATTAATCAATGTATGTTTTCACTAAATATAAAAAAATCAAATCTAAATACAAAAGGATCAAACCAAAATACAAGGAAAATATGGGTATGAATTATTGAGTTATGTGGGTTGCGGGTTATGTGGCACAGGTTACGAGAAAATCGCTACCCGCCCGCTTATTATGCGGGTGGCGGGTTGGGTTTTTTGTGGGTCAAATCCGTCCCATTTACAACCTTAGCCAAAAATCATATATTTTTTTAAATAACATTCATTGCGACTTATGTCTTGAAATTGCTTTATAATTTATTCGTCTTCAATAGACTGAAAAACATCATTTTCTATGTACGTGATTAAACAACCATTCTGCCAATTGTCGCGTATTTGAGTCTGAAGCCGTTTAATCGTGTTTGAACTTGTAAAAAAAGTTCATTTGTATTTATCCATTGAAATGAATGTGTTCTAAAAGTTTTACTTTTATATGTCAATTATTATGAATTGAATGTGCAAACATTTTGTTCCTTGATTATGGTATTCGTCTTTTTGAAGTGTTAAGGAAGAAGCGCTTGGTCCTTAACGTAGAGCTCTAAAAGATAATTGTTTACATAATTCAAAAGTTATTCACAATCATGGTAATTAACATGGAACATTAATCACCGAGATACGATTGTCGTGTTGGTCATCGATTGTTGTAGCTCTACAAATAATTGACGACACGAGTATATAAAAGAGGAAAAAATTACTTTTATATATTGAATAGACCTAACAAGTAAAACATTATGGAATTGTGTTTCGTGTCATTAATGTTTTACTGTGTCTTGGATCCTAAGATATGAGACTTATATCTTTTCACTCAAGAAGTGCTTAATTTCATTATTGTCAAAATCTATCAATGAGTATAATGATAAAGACAATAGTTGGTTGAACATGAATTGTGCTGGAAAAGATAGCTAGTCAAACGATTATCGTTGTTTCTCTTAATTGAGTGAAGATATTAGTGGCCCATTGATAAAGCAAAATTATAATGTGCCCAATGTAACTTGAGTTAAGTTACATAGTTATAATTAGCATAGAGAGATCAAGAAATGAATATAATACAAAGGTGACACATTTCTACTTTGTATATATTCTTAATATCATGAGGCAAGGGACGGACACAAGTGGTGCACTTACATCACTATATGGATCATGTTTTGGTTCAGGTGGAACAAAGACATCTATGCTAATTGGGTAACTATAATGTGTAGCTAGATACCGCTTATAGTTTGAGATATTAAGTGTTTAATATCGCTGTAAATTTAGCTTAGATCCTCCTATAGGTCACACCACAAAATTGAGAAACAAGAAACTTGATTTTGAGTTCATATGATGTGTCAGGTTTCATGTGAAAAAGGAACACATGTGGTGAATGAATAAAATCAATATGTCATGAGAATTGACATAGTTAGAATCATAATAAATTCATATAAGGTGTGTATATTATGGGGTGTAATAATTTAATATTGTTGGCTTTTTGACATTAATCTATGTTTTGATGATTTAATTAACCTAATCTTAATTATGATCATGTAGAGTAGCACACATATTGCATTGCATATATATTGCTTTGTGCTAACCTCTACAGGTGATCAAGACTCAAGAAAGAAGAAAAATCAAGTCAAGACATGTAATCAAGCTAGGATTGAAGACATGTAATTTTACCTTTCTTTGAGTATTAGGAACTTATGTGAATTGAGCATAATTTAAGCTAATATGCATGCATTCACACACTCGGTTCCTTGTAGGAGTTACACACAAAATATCATATCATTTGGACTTCATTAGATCACCTAAACACCCAAAACATTAGTCGCCAGTCTGCCTGAGTTCGGTCGACCGTTCACCTTTCGGTCGACCGGTTATACACAATATTTGTTATACCAGACCAATCAGTTCAACCGGTCACACTTCTGTTTAACCGTTTACCCAGACTTATTCGGTCGACCGGTAGACCTTCGGTTAACCGTTTCGTTTGCTATTTCTGGTAAAAATACGACCGTTATATTTGTCGTATTATACAACGGTCGTATACACATTTTTCTCTTAATACACCCCCAAATACTTTTGAACCGGTCGAACAAAATACCTTGTTCGGTCGACCGTTCGATTAGGTAAAATCTACCTGCTATCGGTCGACACAAGTTCAGTTCAACCGATCGAGTTTTCCCTCTACCGAACCCTGTAGTTCGGTCGACCGGTACCTGTTCGGTCGACCGTTGAATTATAGAACTTAAGTGTTAGGTCGACCAATACCTATGTTCGGTCAACCGATCCATTAACTTACTCAAGGGTTCGGTCGACCGATACACCTTTCCGTCGACCGTTTCTGGACAGATTTCTGAATCCGATTTTCTGTTTTGTGTATCTTGCACAAAACCAATCAAATCTTGTCCAAACGGCTAGAAATCTTTAGGAGCTTATAAATAGAGGTTCACACTTAGTTTTCCATAAGATTTCACAACTCCAAAGTGTCAAACTTATAGTGAGATTTTCCACAACCTCCAAGCTCCAAATTAGCCATCCAAAGCCTAATTTCCACATCATTCATCATACAATCAATCTAGCAGTTGTTGTGCTCAATTAGAGTGTGAGTTCCACTCAAGTTACCATTGTTGTCAAGTGAGCAAGGGTCTTGGTGAAAGCCCAAGACAAAGAAGCAAGGACTTCGGTGAAAGCCCGAAGTGATTCTCTCGGTTTGTGAGAGGTGGTGCCAAGCTCGGCCAGGGTTGTTCGCGAGCTTGAAGACTTGTAAAAGGCGTTGCTCCCGGCCCGGAACGGGGAGGCATAGTGAAGACGCAAGAGGGGCTCGAACGGAGATTCGAGAGGGGCTTGCAAGAGAGGATGTAGGCGTGGCCGAACCTCTATAAAACCGACACGTCCTTGTGGTTTGCATTACCTTTCTACTTGTGTTTGATTTAGTTTAATTTCCGCTGCAATTCTTTGATCGATCAACCAAGTAGTTAATTAGGGTTTAATAGGGATTAGCTTAACAGTGATTAGTGGACCCATAACCCACACGATCCTACAAATATTACATAGGATAATATATTACATAAGATATGAATTTGCTAAAATCCCTAAAAGATCAAAATTGGTTGACCGAAATTGTCTGGAGTGCCTGGACAATTGGGTTCGGTTAACCGAGCGTACACGGTCAACCGAGAAAGAATATTTTCGGTAGACCGAAGGTGACACGGTCGTCCGATGAATGTTCGCCAGGAGAAATTTGGTGTTCAACAGTCGACCGAGAAAGATGCGGATCGTCTGAATTTTTCCATAGAATTTTTCTGATGCATATTCGGTCGACTGTCTAGCTCACGGTCCGCCGAACATGTGTTATAACCTAATGGTTCGGTTAACCGAGAAAAATTCTCGGTCAACCGAACAGTGCGATTTTCGCCTGAATTATTTAGAGAATAATTAGATCATGGGTTAGATTAATTTCAGATTTAATTAAATAGTTTTTAGGATGCTTATGTGGCAATTTGAGATTAATTTTAGGAGAGATTAAGCAAGAGATCATGACTAACGAATAGTTCTTGATGAGGATGTTTTGGGAGCCTATAAAAGGATCACTCATCCTACTTGTTTATGTTAATGCAAAAAAAATTCTCTCATTAATCTCTCCCTTAATCACCACGAAAATTTCTTAGTAATTTTAAGTTTTAGAGATAGAAAATCTGAGGAGCTTAAAGATGGGTTATTAGCTAGATTTTAAGTCTAATTAGAGATTGATTGGCTAGCTCATTTCTCTCTAATCTTGTTTAGAATTTGGTGAACACTTGGAGGCGAATCGGCGGGCGATTCAACGGGCAACGCGACTCCGGATCTTCAAAAGGTTTTAGAGAACCTTTGGGTATGATTCTATATTTGTGATTTATTTTAATATATGTAGGATTGCATGATATTAGAATAAACACAAAGTAATGTACATAAAATTGATGAAATTAGGAAATCGATCTTGTATGTTGTATTAAAAAATTTAAAATATATACATACATGGGGACACGAAATTCTACACTATGTACGTGATTAGAGAACCATTCTGCCAATTGTCGTCTATTTGAGTCTGAAGCTGTTTAATCGTGTTTGAACTTGTAAAAAAAGTTCATATGTATTTATCCATTCTAAAAAAATATCATCAAAGTCAAAAGTCACGTTGCATGATATATTTAAAATAATCTTGACATGAATATCATTGTTTATTATACGTGTTGCATAATGTGATATTAGTATTGGATCAATAAAAAAAATAACTTCACGAGTGAGTTGAGAAAAAAAAATTTACAATTTGAGATATACGTCTAATAGGAAGGTCATGCGAAAATTCTTAGGATTCTAATCTATCATAATTCATAATTCAATCTTAATATTAATATTATCGAAAACTACAAACTATCCATTCTATAAATCCAAATTAAATAATACGAATAATACAAATAGATAATTAGTAATTAGTAATGACTTTGTTTTTAATTTAGTGGGTGACCCATGCCCACCCGGGCCCATATGTAGGTCCGCTGCTGCCTGAACCCGATGCGAGTAAATTGGTAAACGGTATTACCCACCCCCGTTAACATGCCTACTCACAATATTAGTGAATAATGTATATCAGTGAAGAATATTTTTTGTAGATTTTTCAGCTTCAGTTCCTATATCATTCTCATCAATCGATCACCACCACGAGTTTCCACATCTACACAGTTTCTCATCAATCGAACAACTACGTATGTGTTTGGATAAATTGAATTTTGAGGCTCATAATTTGTCGTCTAACCATACTTTATTTTTGCAAAATGCATGATTAATATCACAATTGTCTCAATAAGCTTCCTTATTTACCATACTCAAACATAATTTTGGAGGTTTGAGTTATAAAAAAAAATTGAAGTTTGAGTTTTCGTGAGATGTACTAAAACTCAATATTTCAAAACTCAAAACCCAAATAAGTAAATATGTCATTTGAGGTTCGACACGAAACCTATGTGGAGTTTCGAGGTTTATAACTAACCTCGATTTTGAGCCTCAAAACTGAAGTTATCCAAACAAAGTCGATGTCCAGTGATGAATTTGAAACTTAAATCATTTCTTGTTATTTGGTCGAAAGTTGTATCCTTCCTTATATCGGAAGTCATGTATTTTCAAATGCATTCAACGTGTTTGCGTATTGACATATATACTAATTTTCTTGCATTTTTGGATTATGAAATAGTTGCAATTTGCAGTGATTTTGAACTTGAGGGTGGGTGAATGACTCCTTGATTACCCTGCCAACGTTTCTCATCAGTTAATTTTTTAGTAATATTTAATTTAAGAAAGGTCAATATGTTATTAGGGATGAAGATTTCATATTAATTGATCTCTTAAATGTGGTTATAAAACAAACCATTGAAATACTTTCAATAGGTATGGTCATATTTCATGTCAGATATTACCAAGAGGTCAATTTGTGATTAAGGATTGTGAAGATTTCATATTAATTCATTTTTACAACTCCACACGTAATATGTGAGCATCTTCAACTTAGGTTACCTTAGTTGGGATATTCCTTGTCTTCGAATAGTCTAAGACTCAGATATCGAATCTTAGCAGCGTCATTCGTATGTTTGAGATGTTGGGATTTAAAATGGTTAGGGTAATAAAGTAGATAAAATATATAAAAAAAATCATTAACAAGGGTGTTTTGATATCGCAAAGGTCTTTGTGATAATATAGTATGCTTAGTTTTGATACATGACATCAAACTCTTTTACTAATGCAATACCTAAATTTCACAGGACCACTGCATAATAAGGTTATTTTTTATGTATGGGACAAATATAAGATTAGATTCAATTTGTGTAAATAAAACTCAAAATAAACAATTAAAATCAATAAATAATTACGCAAAAATAAAAATTAGTCAAAGATTATGACCGGATGACTGCCTATGGTTGTGAGCACCAGTGTCTTCTTTGGAGATTGGAATTTCTAGTGCCCATAACTAGTAAAGTAGTCTTGTAACGTCCCCGAAAAGTAGAAATTTGAAAATGAAATATCAGATGGAATAAGACTAGAAGTAATGGAAAATTACTCGAATTACATTCATCAAGGTGCACCATTACAAAAGAGGTTCGAAGTCATATTACATCACGATAAGGAAATGACATAATAAGTATAAAGACAACCACCTAAGATATGAGACTGGAGGATCCGATCCTGGGTGCACTCATACTCGGTCGCCATCCACTCAGCACCTAACGAGGCCCTAAAATGCAATGTCATAAAATGCCTGAGTTTTCATAATGAAAACTCTGTATACCAAGTCCACCCATGAAAATATATAATGTATAGTGCAATGAACTAACACTAATGTCATATGACAAGAAGGTATCAACAAGGAAATGTTCCCCAACCCGGGGCAATAATGGACAACTATCCCATCAACAACATTGGATCCCCCAAGGGCACCTACCGCAGCACACACAGTCTTACGGAGAGTATGCGACACACTCCCACTCGTGATTATACTAATCATGAGCGTTCGGTGAGGGTCGCACGCACTTTCAAGTCAAAGATATAGATATGACCTCATGGTTCTCAAGCCACAACTCCCGCATACACGTCGAGATGTGCCATAGCCCAGACGACAATCCTCTTTGGTACATGTCCGGATGGCCATCTCTGTCGCCACAAGGGTCGCACGATCGTCCCTGTCGAACTAAAGTCTGGACGGTCATCTTGCTCCGTGGAGATGCAAAACACAATGCATTGGGAACCGTGATCCCTCGGTTCTACTAAATAGGGTGACTAAATGATATGTCAAATGTCATACGAAATCTCATAAATACAACATTAGCATGGGTACCGAGTATCTGTACTCGTTTGCTCGGCGGTCCCTGGGCAGGCGCGATCATTGCAAACATTGTCACCTCCGGGCTCACGCTCAAAGCAAAGACATGGGTTTTTGAGGAAACAATTTGACACATGGCAAAAAGGGCAAGAACCCAAAATTGGACACCAACGGTTGACCGGTATTGGCAAAACGGTTGAACGTTTCCTTATGAGTAGGAAAATAATCGAACGCTTGGCTAGAACTTAAGTGAATCGGTCAAACCAGGTCTATTGCGCGGTCAACCGTTTGGAATGTATATGCAAGGATACAACTAATCAAGATGTAACGGTCAGACACAAAGGGAGTCTTGCCCGACCAAAAATATCATGGATTTCTCAAGCCCCGATTCATCTACATCCGGTCGACCGCCTCCAAGGCATCGGTCGACCGGTGCCTGGGCTATACTAGGAAAAGCCTAGGCGTTGCCTCGCCGTATCGAATGACACTTGGTCCTCCGACCGCCCCTCATTGTCGGCGAGGCCTTCGGTTGTCCGACGATGAGCCAAACACGCTCACACGCCTTGTGTGAGCAAAAGAAAGGCAACTTGGCATACTTTTGATTTCAAGTTTGCCGAAGCTTGCCACCAGCCACCTCCGATCTACAACCTTTCATCTCTGGAAGCACCAAGACACGTGACCACCTCCTTTGCCTTGCACCATGCCTGCCTCACTTCTTCACGCAACCACCACCACCGGCCACACCATTGTCGACACTGTTGCTTGCTGACCAGAGCCCCGGAGGCCACTGCTCATCGATAAAAGAAATGGAGGAGAGGGGAAGTCAAGAGAGGAGGGTGTGGAGTTGCGAGAGAAATGAGTGAGTGATGTGAGAATGTGTGTTTTCTTCACTACAAAACAAACACCACCAACTCAACATCATGGTCACCCATGCCTACACCACTCCCACCCATCCCTACACCAAGGTCAAAGCACACCCTACCATACCCCCACATTCCTCTCCAAGCCTCTCCAAGTCAAAGAAAATTCTTAGCACTAATCCAACACTTTAAGCAAGCTTAAACACACATCCCCAAACCAAGAAACCACCTTCCTTGATTATATCCAAATATGACTAACCACTTAATTAAAGGTTAGGATCTAACAAGTCTTCTATGGCGGCCGACCAATGTGGAATGTTGAAGCTTCAAAATCCTAAACAAATTCGACGGTCCCTTAGGCATGGTCTCATGATCAATTGATCGGAATTTAAATTACTTCCTTTTGGGGTCGGATTTCCCGTGATTCTTTTCCATATTTGTCTAACTCCTTATCTCCTTATAAATAAGACTCATATCCGTATTTTTTTAATTTAATAAAAAATAAATCTGAAATTAAAATAATAGGAAAACAGATATTTCAAAATCTACTCCGATCGGGGGTGTGAACCCCGATCCGTGCCACAATTTTATCACCATACATTTCCTCCCCTCTCCTAGCTTCGTCTCCCATCTACTCACCACATCTCTCTTCCTTCTAAACACAATTATCCCATGTTCTGACGTTGACCGCTATTCTGAATACGTAACCCGCCTAACTCAGCAAACTTCTTATTTCGGGACCCATGTTAATTTTTTCACATTATCTATTATGTTTTTTCTTAAGAATGATTAAAATTAAGATTTAATTCTATCTTTAAATAGATAATATTTGGAATAATTTTTTATTTTTATTTTAAATTTATTTTTAAATATTAGTTGAATTTGTTTTTCCATTTATGATTACAATTAAAAAAGTTTTTATACATTTCATCATTTGTATAACATGCATTTGTCATGAAACATGCATTTTCTATTTTGTTTACATTGTTAAATTTAATATTTTTTGTTTTCATGAATAGTTTTTTGTCATAATGACAAATTTTAGCAGAAGTCGTTTCGTACAAAATGAACGTGAGTATAATGATGCAATGGACAGAGAGTCTATTTCCTCACTCAGAATAACGAATTGCATGTTTAGAGTGAATGACATTTGTGCAAAATGTATGTACCAACAAAAATCATATTATGTTAATTTATCTACATATTTAAATTATATATTTTTGGTTGGTGTATTTTGACGAAATATTTTAATATATTATAGCTGGAGGTTTTTTTGGACTGTTGACGCATTGCATACATTGCATCATATGTCTTTCATTTAGACTACTTTTATATCAATAAATGCTACTAAGGTTTGTGTTTAGTCTTATTTACAGAATACAGGGACCTGAATGCAAATTACCCACATCCCGAGCATAAACGCGTGCAAAAGACTCATTTCTATCATAAAGACCAAGTTCAAGATTATCGGGTTACAAATGGAAATGTATCCAAGCATAAAAGCATTCAAGATCTAATTACAAAAAGAACAAGGACTTAAGCACAAAAGTAGTCGTGGACATAATTGCAAGAAGCCAAGGACCTAATTGCAATTCACGAGTTATTATGCAGAAAATCTAAAGAAAAATCAATGTAGATCTCCAAACATATAAAAGAATTAATCCGCAGCTCAAAAGAATGGAAAGAATCAATCCAGCCGCGCAAAGGAGGATCAAATCATACCATAAACATTCAACCAAAATCCGGACAAAATCAGAACATTATATTCGGCGTTTCCGTCGCACCATACCTTCCATCTGCGGCGATTTCGCCGCCCCCTTAGCGATCCGTGTGCTCCAATTTTGTCCAGTCGTGTCTGGACACGTGTACTCTCCAATTCTATACTTAGGTCTCTTGTAACAACTATAAATAGCCCCGAGAACGATGTTAGAAGGGTCCTTGGCCTTAGACCTAGTTTTTAGTTGTTGTTTTTATTTGTAGTCTTTTCTTTGGAGTAATAAAATTCTGTCTTTTATTTCTTGTGTTTTTATGTTTTCTTTTGTAATTCCTCTAGGACCCCTTCTTACTCCCTCTATGAGTTTCTAACTCTTTCCAAAGGGTGGAGGTGACGGATTTAGGGTGAAGAGAAGATGAATGAATGTTATTATTTTAAGTTCGTGATTAGTATATTTTGATTACTTGAGTTTGTGTTAAATCATTTATCATGTAATGCTTCATAACTAACATGATTTATTATAAGTTTCTGAATTCACTAATCTAAACCCTAAATCTAAACCTCCACCCGACGGAATTCACCTCTTTGTTCTTGTTTTAGTTTTAATCGTTCATGTTTCTTGCTTTAGATAATTAAAACCCAAAAATCTCAAAACCAACTTATTTCTTCTCTCCTTCTTTCCCCCAATCGAAATCACATTAATAACAAATCTCTCCCTCCTTGTGTTCGACCCGTATTTGCCACGTCTTCATTGACGCCGTGCACTTGCGGTATAAATTTAATTCACAACAAGTTTTTGGCGCCGTTGCCGGGGAGGCGACGCAGATTTTGTTTTTTGTTGATTTCGATTCTATCATGTTTATCTTGTGCGCGATCTAACTATTTGGGTTTGCGTTTCAGGAGACAACAAAGTGCACGGCGAATTCCGAGCACATTTGGAGCTAAACGAGCGGCAAAATCGCCGCACCTGAAGAGTAACGTGCGGCAAATCCGCCACACACTTGGAGCTTCTGGGCTTCATCTTTTTCTGGGACGCGACTCATCTCTGGGTGGACGCGTGAAGCTACTGAAATTTCGAGAGCGGGCGATGAACCCGACTGAGCATTGCATAGGTAACCTTTGTTGCCTCTTTTACTCGTAATTTCTATTTTCAGAAAATTTCCTTTTATTAGAATTGCACGTGTTAGGGCAAAAAAAATTCCATAATTGGCAATAATTCAACTCTGTCCTAAAATTGGAAAAATTAGAAAGGCCTTAGTGCATGCATCATCTAGTGTTTTGTATGCATTATTCTTGCTAAATTCTTGCAAATTAATTTATGTTGAAGAGTGCTGGAATCAAGGTACGTATCGTGGTTTTCATCGATTGCATTTAAGCATATAATCTAGTTTGCATACAACCTTGCAATTGCCCCCTCTAAAGACCATTGTTTGACTATCTTTGCTAGATCTAAGTTAAACTATCTTAAGGGCAACTCCGTAGGCAAAGATACGGTGGGGATTTCATCACCCTTCCGTGGCCCACAAATCACAATCCTAAAGTGTCACCCAAGCCTTAAATTAAAATCAACTAGACATTGACCCCTAAGGACTCGGACTCATTTAAGGAGAAGAATTGCTATGACCTGAAGCCGATTGAATTTAATTTGGTGTCTAGAAAGTGTTTTTGTGTTGACGTAAGTCTTCCAAGCGAAGTGGTTGTCTAATTGGCACCGACTCTGTCGGAAGCGCCCCCACTAGCTATACACGGCCTGACCAAGTTGGTTTGATTAGTGAGGGAGGTGAATCAAGCGAATCAATTCGACTCAACTAGTTAGGAGTCGTCTAGATCTAAGCGACACTAGGTCTAGGATTGTTTGAACCGTGCTTTCTTAGGAATTTTCTGACCAACCCTCTTTCTATCTTTAGAGTTAGGTTTCCCTTCTCATCTGAGTCTTCTTTCTCTTCTCACCTAAATTCTCTAGATTAGGATTCCTTTCTCATCTTTTCCCATTCTATTGTTTGTTTCCCTTTTGAAAAAAAAACATAAAAAATATATATATAAAAAAACAATTTTTTTTTTAAAATTAATTCTTGAAATTAAAATTGGAATTTAAATTTCGAATTTGAATTCAAAAATTGATTCAACCCGGTGCACTCAGATTTGGATTCGGGACTTGAGTAATCGACTCTCACGAGTTCATCTAGATTCCAGTCTAGAGCTTAGCCCCAATCCATCTGCTGCACCACCTCACCCGGATCCAATGGGTGAGAACGTAGTGGACCCACCTGTTGCACAACCTATAACTCTGAGGGATCGATGCTATCCAGCAATGGCTGCTCGGCCATCGTGCATCGTTATGCCCACCATACCGGGTCGCGACTTCGAACTTAAGGCACAATACATGAGTATGTTGCCTAAGTTCACCTCTAGGGAAGACCCATATCTCTTCCTTAGAGAATTTGAGGAAATCTGCTCTCTTATGCAATACCAGCATATCCCTGAGGAGGCAGTGCGTCTGAAATTCGTGCCTCTGGCACTGAAGGACGACGCTAAGAAATGGCTATATAGTCTAGCCGAAAGATCCATTAGAAGTTGGGCTGAGTTTGTTCAAGTTTTCCTAAAAAAATATTTCCCCAACCATAAGACTATGAGGATTATGAATGAAATTGTTGCATTCGTTCAGTCTGAGAGCGAGCCGTTCTATTCCTATCTAGAAAGATTTAAAAGCGTACTGACCCAATGCCCTCATCATGGAATTCCAAGATGGCAATTATGCCAAATTATTTATGAGGGATTGACACCCACATCTAGAGTTATGGTAGAATCCGTAAGCCAAGGGAACTTCATGTCGAAAAATGAAAATGATGCCTGGACTTTTCTTGAGGATTTAGCGGAAAACAGTATGCAATGGGACAATGCTAGAACACCGCTTAACCCGAGTATTGGATCTAGAATAGCAAGTCAACCCAAACCAGGTGTCTTAGCTGTAGATGCCAACATAGCAGCTGAAGCAAAACTAGCTACCCTTATGCGCAGAATGGAAAGTTTAGAGCTACAAAACCAAACCCGAGTGAATCAAGCCTCGTCTATCCCTTGCTCTAGATGTGGTCAGACTGGTCATGTAATGGAGGATTGTGCGGACTGGGACCAAGTTGATGCCATGTATAACCATACTAGAAATGACCCATACACATCAACCTATAACTCGGGTTGGCGTAATAATTCCAATTTCTTATCTAGCCAACAAGGTCAACCTCCTAGACAACAACCAAACCCGTATAACCAAAATAATACATCATCTGGGTTTAGTAACAATAACGATCATGAGGTTAGGTTGACAAGCTTGGTAAATTTGATGAAAACCTTTATACAAACAACCAACCAGACCTTCCAAAGGCTAGAGACACAAGTCAGCCAACTCGCGCAAATAGTAGGTGAAAGAGAAAAGGGTCGGTTTCCAAGTCAACCTGAGGTGAACCCTAAATCTAATAATTCATATCAATCCTATCAACCACCTTCAGGAAATAACAACCCTAGACCGGTTCAAATGGTTAATGAGGAAGGACCGTTCCAACAAATAAATGCAGTAGTATCATTACGGTTCGGAAGACAGATTGACAATAATGTGGTAAATCCTAGAACGTCTAATCAATCTAGCCATCAAGCTACCACATATGACCTAACCATTGAACCCGACATCCAATCTGAAACGCCCAACCCACCTACTCAACCTGAACCCATAGCTCAACCTGAACCTGAGCGAGTCTATGTTCCTAAAACCCCATTCCCTAATAGACTCAAAAAGAACTCAAGTTCACAAATAGAGAAAATCTTGGAAGTATTTAAGCAAGTTAAGGTAAACATTCCACTCTTAGACATGATTCAACAAATACCTGCTTATGCTAAATTCTTAAAAGATCTGTGCACTAAAAAGAGAAAAACAAACGTACCAAAGAAGGCATTCTTAACTGCAAACATAAGTTCTATTTTGTCCAACACATCTCCTATAAAATATAAGGATCCTGGGTGTCCCACAATTTCTTGTGCAATAGGAGATACTTTTATCAACAAAGCCCTTCTAGACCTTGGTGCTAGTGTTAACCTACTCCCGTACTCTGTCTATGAGCAAATGAACCTTGGTCCACTAAAACCCTCTAAGACAACCCTTCAATTTGCTGATTGCTCTATTAAGAAACTAAGAGGTATAGTAGAGGATGTTTTGATCAAGGTTGGTGACTTCATTTACCCAGTGGATGTTGTCGTACTAGATACCGCACCTGTTGTAAATCCTAATCGACAAATCCCTGTAATTCTAGGCAGGCCCTTTTTAGCCACTTCTGAAGCATTGATAAACTGTCGAAATGGGCTCATGCAATTATCTTTTGGGAACTTAAAAGCTGAATTTAATATCTTTCATATTAATAGTGAGCCAGAAATAATATGCAATCAAAGTGATGTTGTGATGAAATCGCGCATCTATAAGATTTCTGAATCATCACAAAATCAAAAAGGAAGTAAGAAAAAGGGGAGGAATGCATCTACACACCCACTATCACTCGAGCAAATAAGAGAACCAATTTATGTGAGGGGTGTGGAACCTGTGACTCAGGACTCTCATTGCAACATGGGGAACAATTCAACTGGATACATGCACCAATATGGTGCCATTCAATCGAGTTCTGACTATGGTTGACTTTGAGCAAATTCCATCCTTCCACCGCAGTTCACCAAGGTAATAAGTGCATTTGCTTTATATTTGCATGCATTGAGGACAATGCATGATTTAGGTGTGGGGGTGTTTATGTATATATTTATCTATATATCTGTTCTTTTATCTCTTACAAAAAAAAAATTCAATGTTTCATAACATAGCTTAAGATTGAACTACCAAAACCCGAGTACAAATTGCATTGAATTTTTTGTTCCTTATTATATAGTTCTACTTGTAGAAACTATGACATAAATCTAAGTTCCAAAGAAATAACCCATTCCCCTTTAAGACATGTATGCACTTAAATTGGATGAATCAAATCTTTGAAGTGGTTAATAAAAAGCAGAGGTTGAGGAAAATATACCGAGAAGTGTGGACTTCTAATAGCAATTAAGCCTTGAGGAAAATAAAAGTAAAATAATAAAAATAAAGGAATAAAGTGAGGAAAACACATTTTGCAAAATGATTACAAAAGCCCAAGTCTTCGAGTCACTGGTCCGTATGGTATCTTGAAACCTGGTAACTTGAGTCTACCAGCTCGGGATTATCGACCAAACTCACCACACGAATGCAAAAAGGGTAAAAGTGTCAAAAAAAGCAAATGTGTTGAATCACGGAAGAAAAAAATACTTTAAGATACTCAAGGCCCAAAGCTAAAAGAATGATCCATACCATGGTTGATCCGAATGATACTTCACCACCAGAGGAGGCGTGCAAAATAATTCAAGTGATAAACATGTGTAGAAGGGTTAGTGGTGTGACTGTTGGAGGAACAAAGACCAAGTCATATTTTTAATGAGTTAGATTTATATAATGAGCATGCAAGAGTTCTTAGTGAGATGTATAAGGTTGAGGTAGGGATATTGAGAACTATTAATGAAATATTGAATTAAGACTTTGTGGGTGTGTCAACTGAAAACCTTCACGAGACAAAACTCGTCCTCTAAGAAACTTGGAGGTTTAAAGGCTTGTTGTACATGCTAAGTGCAACCGTGATTCCTACGAAAGTAAGTTAGGATTTCCCTGTTTTCATTTTTTTTATATTCTGTTTTGCTAGGGACTAGCAAAATCTAGGTGTGGGGGTATTTGATGCATTGCATACATTGCATCATATGTCTTTCATTTAGACTACTTTTATATCAATAAATGCTACTAAGGTATGTGTTTAGTCTTATTTACAGAATACAGGGACCTGAATGCAAATTACCCACATCCCGAGCATAAACGCGTGCAAAAGACTCATTTCTATCATAAAGACCAAGTTCAAGATTATCGGGTTACAAATGGAAATGTATCCAAGCATAAAAGCATTCAAGATCTAATTACAAAAAGAACAAGGACTTAAGCACAAAAGTAGCCGGGGACATAATTGCAAGAAGCCAAGGACCTAATTGCAATTCACGAGTTATTATGCAGAAAATCTAAAGAAAAATCAATGTAGATCTCCAAACATATAAAAGAATTAATCCGCAGCTCAAAAGAATGGAAAGAATCAATCCAGCCGCGCAAAGGAGGATCAAATCATACCATAAACATTCAACCAAAATCCGGACAAAATCAGAACATTATATTCGGCGTTTCCGTCGTACCATACCTTCCATCTGCGGCGATTTCGCCGCCCCCTTAGCGATCCGTGTGCTCCAATTTTGTCCAGTCGTGTCTGGACACGTGTACTCTCCAATTCTATACTTAGGTCTCTTGTAACAACTATAAATAGCCCCGAGAACGATGTTAGAAGGGTCCTTGGCCTTAGACCTAGTTTTTAGTTGTTGTTTTTATTTGTAGTCTTTTCTTTGGAGTAATAAAATTCTGTCTTTTATTTCTTGTATTTTTATGTTTTCTTTTGTAATTCCTCTAGGACCCCTTCTTACTCCCTCTATGACTTTCTAACTCTTTCCAAAGGGTGGAGGTGACGAATTTAGGGTGAAGAGAAGATGAATGAATGTTATTATTTTAAGTTCGTGATTAGTATATTTTGATTACTTGAGTTTATGTTAAATCATTTATCATGTAATGCTTCATAACTAACATGATTTATTATAAGTTTCTGAATTCACTAATCTAAACCCTAAATCTAAACCTCCACCCGACGGAATTCACCTCTTTGTTCTTGTTTTAGTTTTAATCGTTCATGTTTCTTGCTTTAGATAATTAAAACCCAAAAATCTCAAAACCAACTTATTTCTTCTCTCCTTCTTTCCCCCAATCGAAATCACATTAATAACAAATCTCTCCCTCCTTGTGTTCGACCCCTATTTGCCACGTCTTCATTGACGCAGTGCACTTGCGGTATAAATTTAATTCTCAACAACTGTCGTGCACATCGTCCAGTCATTCCTTTTCACGACAATTGTAATGAGGCACTCAAAAATTTGGGACTATATCAGCTTGCTCAGATAAGACACACAAGGACAGACCATAGATTGATTACTGCACTTGTAGAGCGTTGGCGTCCTGAGACTCACACTTTCCACTTGCTGATTTGGAAGGTTGGTCTGACATTGCAAGATGCGAGCTGCTTGTGGGACCTACCTATCATTGGTCTTCTAATAATCGGGCACAGTGATCGAGATAGTCGGAAGCTAATTAAAAACGCCTTTGCGATTGATATCAATGCTGATATGATGAGAAAAGGTAAGCGCACCGTGGGAGCAGATGAGCAACAAATTGTCAAAGAGTTGGGATTTAACATCAATTTGAAATGGTTGCGGGTCAATTACGGGAACCTCCTGGATATTCCCACAAATGAGCAAGTGGCTTGATACACATGAGCTTTCATTTTAGATTTTTTCGGATCCTTGGTTTTCTCTGATACCTCTGGAGCAAGCGTCCCAGACATGAATAAAGGAATAAAGTAAGACACATGAATATCCCAATGTGACTTCCCATGTCGTAGCGCAAACATTCCCCGAACTCCTCACAAAGAAGTGGACGCCTCCCAAGAAGATCTTCAAAGAAGAGATCTTCAAAGAAGTGCACCAACTCCCCGATTCCAATCTGATAGCAAAACTTCTCTCAGGCAACCGCACGAACCCAGAGGATGCCTTGCCAAGCCCACGAGCAAACCGTTGGTGGTCAAGCCACCCAAATACTCTTACCTCGTAGGTACTTACTCCTCATCCACCTAGCCCACATAGAATCATCATCCGAGATCAATATCCAGAAGAGGCGCAACGTCCCGTCGTCATTCCACCTTACTAGGCTGCGAATACCTAGACACCCGGCATCTCGATGTAGGCAGCAATCGTGCCAATAGACCATCATAGCTGATTTTGCCTTGCCATGACCCCAAATGAAGTGGCACATAATACCTTGCGTGTGAGCAGGAAGGACAAACTCTAATCAATACTAAGGGATGCGAGAACTGAGCGCCATGGAGAGTAAAGCCTTCTTCCACGTGCACGACGCCTGCGGATCTTTTCAATCAGTTGTTCACAAACCTGCTTTGAGTGATGGATTCTTTTATTTGTGTTATTACATGTGCTTAATGTATATCTATACTCGTAGCCTGCTTAAACTTGTACTAGATGAGATAATGGTCACACTAAGTACTTGTCTCATACTAGATTTAGATTTTATCTTGTTGCTTGTAATGGTTTTACGGAAATGGATTGTTACGTATGGATGCTTGATTTGTAGAGAATGCATGAATGGATTAAGTTGTATGAATGAGTGAATTGATGTTCTAATGTCCACCCTAAGTACTTAGTTCATGTTTGAGAATTCATAGTTCATCTTACCTTCATGTCTAACTATATTAGTCATGTATTCATGTAAATGTAGTTGATGTTAATTAGATTCCACACTAGTTTCTAATTGATTTCACCTACTTTACACATATGTGCCTCATGTAATGAAGATCCACTCTCACACACACCTCCAATTCATCGGGGTTTAGTTTAATTGTTAATTTACTCATAGTTTCGTGTACTTAGTTTAGCATAATCACCTTATTCTCCTCTCATTCCCACTTGAGTATGGTAGGCACAATAACACTCATAACTCCTTCATGTTCGACCCGTATTTATCACGTCTTCACCGACATTGTGCACTTGCGGTTATTAAAACGATCAATCAGTGGTCATTGTAATATTTCTGAGGAATGCATGTCATTAGTGCTTAATTGTACACATATGTGTACCACACATCTACACTTTTGCATGTATTCTTCACCTCCTACGGGACTAGTCATATTAGGCTTTTTAGCTAATTCGTGTCACATTGGTTAGTTTGTTTAGATACTCCCAATCTTAATTTTCTTCCCTACTCGAGTAAGGTCAACAATGACCCACACTCGCTCATCATGGACACACATGTACTTGTCACCACTTCAACGTGATTGTGCACTGTGTTTTTAAACTTCACATCTGATCACCACCCAATATTGATTTTTCCCGTTTGAATTAGTCTCTGACAAGCACATGATTCTCTCTGACAACGTGTTAGGTGTTGTAATTTTTTGTTTTTGTCCTGTCTATTCATATCAGGAAAGACTGTTGGGGATATTACCAACATTGAATTTTAGATAACAGAATTGTCGAGGTACTTTAAGTTTCGTCTTGGGTATTTTATTATGATTTAGTTGGTAATTCAGTAAGTCAGATACTTTATTATAAAATAATGGGTACTTTGTTTCTAAATATTTGACGAACTTAATTTCGTATGCTGATTGTATTATTTATTTGCTGATTCTCCATTGTTAGGAACATTCCATTCAATTGGGAGGTTGTGATATTAGATACCTCAATATATTGAGATCCCCTCAATGTTTTCTAAATACCTATTATAGATTGGTACCTGGAAGCAACAACAACAACAACAAAGCTTTTAATCCCAAGGTAATTGGGGTAGGCTAGAAATGAACTCAAAAGAGTCACGGTTCAGGCACATGAATAGCCTTCTTAATGCACGCCCATCCAATGCAAAATCCCTATGAATATTCTAATCTTTTAGGTTTATTTTAACCGCTTCTTTCCAAGTTAATTTTAGTATCTCTCTCTCCTTTTTATGTCTTCATCATGACTCAACGCTCCCCTCCTAACTGGTGCCTCCATAAGTCTTTCTTATACATGTCTAAACCATCTCAGCCCATGTTGTATAAGCTTCTCCTCTATTGGGGTAACTCCAATTCTCTCACGAATTTCCACATTTCTAAGCCAATCTATCCACATATGACCACACATCGACCGCAATATTGTCATTTCAGCCACGCTCATATTTTGCACATGTCTTTTCGTAGCCCAACATTTCGCTCCATACAACATTCCAGGTCATATAAGGGTCTTATAAAAATTTCCTTTTAACTTGAGAGAGATCTTCTTATCACATAAGTTGTTTGATTCTTGCCGTCATTTCATCCACTATGACTTAATCCTATGACTAACATCTGTGGGATCGTGAGGGTCTACAATACTAATTACTTTTATCCCTAATTACACACTTGTTTAACGATCAAAGATATGCAGTGAAATTTAAAACTAAACAAGCAAGTAAGGAATAGAAAATGCAAACCACAAGGAACACAAAGGTTTTTACAGAGGTTCGTCCACCGCCTACGTCCTCTCTTGCAAGCTCCGCTCGACACTTCGAGCTCCGCTCACGTCTTCACTATCCACTCCCCGTTCTGGGCAGGGAGAGAATGCCTTTACAATCTTCAAGCTCGCGAACAACCCTCACCGAGCTTGGCTCCTCCTATCACAATCCGAGATGGATACTTTGGGCTCTCACCGAAGTGTATACTCTTTATCTTGGGCTTTCATCAAGACCCTTGCTTCTTGAACAAAGGTTGAGTGCAACAACACTCTTTAATTCTTGAGCACACTTGAGTAGGATTGGATTTATGACTTAACTTTGGAAGGTTTGAGGCTTGGAGTGTTTGGATCTTCTCTCTAATGTATGAGGCAAATATGTGTGAGAGAGTTGTGTTAAAATGTCTTTTACAACTCTATTTATAATAATTAGAGAGAATATAGCCGTTGGGGATGAATTGGGTAAAGATTGTGTAAGATACACTAAACAGAAACCTGCAGGACCCAATTCCGCTTAAAATCGGTCGACCGAAACGGGTATACCAGTCGACCGGTTGGTCAAATTATGGCTATCACTTAAGTTCACTTAAGTGAACGGTCGAATGGGCTCAGGGGATTGGCCGACCGTTCTAGGGTTTCTGGTATAAGCAAATGGGATCGGTCGAACTAGGCAAGAGGTTGGTTCGACCGAATACGTCCACACACTTCTGGGTTTGGGAAGAATTGAGTTTCGGTCGACCGGGGTCAAAGACACGTTCGACCGAATTAGTCCAGAGTGTTCAGGGTGACCAAAAATATGTTTGATCAGTCGACCGCCAGAAAGGTTTCGGTCGACCGGATGTTTGGAAAATTTGAGGTTTTAGGAAATCCGACCGTTGTAGAAAAATGACAAATCAAATGGTCATGTGACACGTGTGATCGGTCGAACAAATATGTTGAAATGGTTGGCCGGTGTTAACAATTAATCCTATAACATAATTAACAACCCGATCGGTCGAACGAAGAACTCGTTTCGGTCGACCGATTTGGTCCAGACAGTTCAGGTTAGGTTAAGTGTTTTCCGGTTCAAGTTTGGGTGATCTATTGAAGTCCAAATGTTATGAAATTTTGTGTGTGACTTCTCTAAGGAACCTCGTGTGTGTTTAAGTTGATTTTAGCTCAAGTATGCTCAATTACACAAAGTTCCTAAGGCTCAAAGAAATACAAAATATGTGTCTTCAAATAAGCTTGATTACATGTCTTGACTTGATTTCCTTTCTTCCTTGTGTCTTGATCACCTATAGAGGTTAGCATAAAGCAATATATATGTAATGTAACATGTGTGCTACTCTACACGATCACAATTAAGATTAGGTTGATTAAATCATCAAAACATAGATTAAGGCCAAAAAGCCAACAACATCTCCGTCAATATCCTATCCTTATGAATTATCAACCCTAAATATCTAAAAATAACCCTCCTACACACCACTTGTCCATCCAATATAATATCTTCTTCACCAGTATCAACAACGTTGAAACAACTCTTCATATATTCAGTTTTACACCTACTTAGTTTGAAACGTTTTGTTTCTAAAGTGTCCCTCTACCAATCTAGTTTCCTCTCAACACCCATCCTACTCTCGTCAATTAGTACCACATCATTTGGAAAAGCATACACCATGGGACCTCAAACTGTATATCTTTTGCTACCTCGTCCATCACTAAAGAAAAAAATATGGACTTAAAGTTGATCCCTGATTAAGTCCAATCCTAATTGGGAAGGCACTAGTCTCCACTCCCTCGTACATATTTTTAATCAAATTATCATATCTTGTTGATTCTTTCTTATATTCCAGGACCCACCACGTGTAACCTTCTCGAAATCAATAAAAACCATGTGTAAGTCTTTCTTTTGTTCTTTATACCTTCCATAAGTTGCCTAATAAAAAATATGACCACAGTTGTCTACCTTCCAGTTATAAACCCAATTGATTATATTTAACACTTGTTTCTCTCCTTAACAGTGTTCAATTACTCTTTCCAATAACTTTATGGTGTGACACATGAGCTCGATACCTCTATAGTTATTGCAACTCTGAATGTCTCATTTATTATTGTAAAATTGGCACCAATATACTCTTTCTCCACTCATTTGGCATTTTGTTTGTGATTGATTTAGTTATAACAACTGCAAATGCACAACGTCACTGAAGACGTGGCAAGTACGGGTCGAGTCCACAGGGAGGTGTGTCAACTCTGGTTCTTCAGAATTCAAGTGGAAAATAAAGGGGATAAGAAGTTGATTAAACTAAACTAAGCTACACTAAACTAGCAAGAAACAAACAAGCAAAATCAAAGCACGAGAGGAATTGAAGTTGAACTAAGTAACTACCAAAGCAAGATGAAATTCAGGAAGAAAACCCCCCAACGGGTGGAGTGTGTGTACACATTATATAAAGTGATGAAGAATGCATTCAATAAGGCACAAGTGTAGGTTGTATTTTATACATAGGGAGTACCTAATGATTGTGGCAAAATCTATCATTCCAATCACTAACCTAGTTGATTAACATGAGCATAAACAAGTTGGTTATTAAGAACCTAAACAAGCATTGGAAATACCTAATGATTATGGGAAAACTCATTAAGTTAAGTATTCTCTGTTAAACAAACAAGCATACATTCATATTCATCACATATTGCATAAGAAAGCATTCATTCACATTCTTCATTACATGTATAAACATCATCTCCACCATAAAAGGGGATGAAACTACTCACTACACATGAAGCTAACAATTGTATTAAGAAAAAAAGACATTCTACTAATTATAGTAAGATTAAGAGAACAAAACTAAGTTAAACATGTAAACATTAAAAGAGACAACATTAGAACAAACTAAGAAAAATATTTTATTGATATCTCATATTACCAGCAGCTAGGGTTGTAAACGGGTCGGGTTGGGGTGGGTTTTGAACCCATCGCTACCCGACCTGTCTAAGGTAGGCGGGTTGGTGGGTCGGGTCAGGTCAGGTCGGGTGAAAAAAAATTAACTACTACCCGACCCGCCTAAGATCAGGTAAACGGGTTATGCAGGCGGGGGCGGGGCGGGTAAACGGGTTATGCGGGGTGGTTAGATGGATAAATGAATTTTTATATGTTTTTTTTTCTTTCTGCATAACACTTTAAATTAAAAACATGACACATTAGTACCTTAAAAATATTACCAATGTGATGAGCACCATAAAATTATAAATAACTTCAACTTTATAAAACTATTAGTTAATTAGGGATTAGAGAATATGTCTATGTATATGGTATATAAGTGTGTGTGTGTGTATATATAATATTTATTATTTAATTTATTAAATTCTTATGCGGTAACCGGGTAAACGGGGCGGGTAGAAAATACAACCGCGACATGCTCCATTTATTATTCGGGTTGGCGGGTAGGCGGGTTGGGGTTTTTACACCGCTACCCAACTTAGGCGGGTCGAGGTTGGCAGGTTTTATCCGCCCCATTTACAGCCCTACCAACAACATTCTTCTCCACTTGAGTTTTTGCTTCAAGGCTTTACTCCAAGTAGAGAGAATAACCACCAAGCAATGCCTAGATTACAAAGGAGGAAGAGTTCTATGTATAGGCATGAAAAAAGAACCGGGGACAATCCCCCGATGTGGAACTAATGAAACATTCCCAGAATTGACATAAAACACATAACCCATATCCATGCAAAACTGGGTTGCATTCTGACCAAAAGGGACTGTCAATTGGCGGTCCAAGTTGTCAGATGCGACTAATTTTTGTTTCTCTACTTATTCTCTTCAATTATGCATGTAGGGTGTGCCCTGGTTAGCCATTTGAATCTATGTTTTAGTCATTTTTATCTTCTCTTCTTCTCTTTATTACCTAATACCTAAAATATAACAACAAACACTCGAATAACACATTATTGGGGTAAAATTAAGGATATATAGCATGAATATGATGCATGATATGCTACTAATCAGTTTGTCCTAAAAATATTATTGAATAACTTTGTTAACCACATTATAGTTTTATCCCAAAACATTTTCACACCTCAATCAAGATATTTTCTAGTCTTAAAGCCTTCCCTACTTTCATCTTTTTTAAGGCTACTTAACACCTCAACCTCTCTGATCTTCCAAAAAAAATCCTCTATAAACAACCTCAAATGAATTCTCCACTGCAAAAATATCACTTTCATTCTCTCTGTTGAACTTCTCAAAATACTATCATTAAGATCCTTGTCTTTAATTAAAAGTTTTTGATTATCATCTTTAATGCATTTAACTTGTTTAAAGTCTCTGGTTTTCCTCTCTCGTACTTTAGCCAACTTATAAATTCCATTTTCTCCCTCTTTATATCCTAGCTTTTTGTATAAATTCTCACGGTCCACTATTCTAGCCTCCCTTACTTCTTTCCTATTTTTTATCAGTCAACTTATACTCTTCCAAACTAGTCTCATTTTTATGCTTATACCACTTCTCATACTCTTTCTTAGCTTTAGTCGTTTGTTGAACCTCTTCACTCCACCACCGTGTCTCTTTAGATTCTTGCCTACCTTCTCTATTGATCACTCCACAAATCTCCCTAGCCACTCTCCTATCACACTTAGTTGGAAAGAAAACAAATAGCCCCTCATGCCTTCCTGCATACTATTAGTATTACTTTCATCCCAAAGTCCTCAACAATCAACGTATCTCTAAATCTAAAACATGTCTCCCCTTTAAGATTCCACCACTTAATCCTTACATCTTTATTATACTTGCTCCATCTAACACCAATCCGAAAACAAAAATCTGCTACCACCAACTTATGTTGAGTTGCCACATACTCTCCAGATATCACCTTTGTAGGATTGGTTTTGACCTAATGAATCTAATCCTTAATTGCTCTAAACAAGAATAAAATGCACTGGAAATAACAATTAAAGCAAGTAGAATAGAATAAGGCAAACCACTTAGACATGGAGATTTTATAGAGGTTTGGCACCCCACCCGGGTCCTAATCTGATCTTCACGATCCCCGCTTGTGAATCACCTAATCTGATCTCTGTTCTGGGCCGAGATCAAGCTTTTAGACTTCAAGCTCACGAATGATTCTCGCTGAGCTCGTCCTCCTCTCACAACCGAGAGGGATGCTTCCACCGAAGCTTTTACAACTTTTTTCTTGACAAAGAAAATGAGCACACTTGAATGGATAAATATTTGGGTCAAGTGGTGAAGTTTAAGCCTTTGAGTGCATAGGAATAAGATTCTTGAGTGGGAGTGTTTCTCTCTAATGTATGGAGCAAATGGAAGTAGGAGAGTTGTGTAAATAAGGTATGAGAACCTTTATTTATAAGCCCCTAGAGAGAGATAGCTGTTGGGATTGATTTTGTAAAGATTTATGTAAGATACAAAAACATATAACTAAAGTTCAGCAAATCATGACACCAATGGTTGACCGGTACGGGCAAGGTGGTCAACCATTTCTTTATAAATAAGAAAACATTCGAACTAAAGTACAAACCGATCGAACACTAAGGCTACAAACTTAAGTGAACGGTCGAATTAAAACTAGGGGAGGTCGACCATTATAAGGATTTTGGCAAGGGTAAAAGTAATAACGGTCGAACGCAAAACGAATCCCGTCTGACCGAAAATAATAGGGACTTTTGAAGTGCAAGATTATCTTCATCCGGTCGACCGTCGTCATTGTAACGTTCGAGCGGTGGCCAAAAATAATTTAGGGGTTAGGTGAAATTATACGTATACGACCATTGTAGAATACGACAAGAATAATGGTCATATGAAAATATGGGTAAATGGTCGCCCGACTAGGCAAAATAGGTCGACCGATGGATATGGGAAAAATCACTTAAGAGAATCGGTTGACTAGTAGAAATGGTCGAACTAAAACTTGTTTCGGTCGACCGTTCTGCAAAGACTGGTTAAGGTTTAGTTTGTGTGATTTTTGACTTAGGTTTGGGTGATCTATGAAGTCCAAATAATGTGGAATTTGGTGTGCGACTTCTAAAATGAACCTAGTGTGTATGTGTATAGTTTCCAACTCTTGTATGCTCAAATTCACAGAGATTCCTAAGACTCAAATAAAGGCAAAGTTACATGTCTTCAAATAGCTTGATTACATGTCTTGACTTCATTCCATTCTTCATTGAGTCTTGATTGAAAGGAATGTGTTCTAAAATTTTTACTTTTATATGTCAATTATTATAAATTGAATGTGCAAACATTTTGTTCCTTGATTGTGGTATTCGTCTTTTGGAAGTGTTAAGGAAGAGGCGCTTGGTCCTTAACCGTAGAGCTCTAAAAGATAATTGTTTACATAAATCAAAAGTTATTCACAATCATGGTAATTAACATGGAACATTAATTACCGAGATAAGATTGTCGTGTTGGTCATCGATTGTTGTAGCTCTACAAATAATTGACGACACAAGTATATAAAAGAGGAAAAGATTACTTTTATATATTGAATAGACCTAACAAGTAAAACATTATAGAATTGTGTTTCGTGTCATTAATGTTTTACTGTGTCTTGGATCCTAAGATATGAGACTTATATCTTTTCACTCAAGAAGTGTTTAATTTCATTATTGTCAAAATCTATCAATGAGTATAATGATAAAGGCAATAGTTGGTTGAACATGAATTGTGCTGGAAAAGATAGCTAGTCAAACGATTATCGTTTTCTCTTTTAATTGAGTGATGATATTAGTGGACCCCTTGATAACGCAAAATTATAATGTGCACAATGTAACTTGAGTTAAGTTACATAGTTATAATTAGCATAGAGTGATCAAGAAATGAATGTAATATAAAGGTGACACATTTCTACTTTGTATATATTCTTAATATCATGAGGCAAGGGACGGACACAAGTTGTGCACTTACATCACTAAATGGATCGTGTTTTGGTTCGGGTGGAACAAAATCATCTATGCTAATTAGGTAACTATAATGTGTAGCTAGATACCGCTTATAGTTTGAGATATTAAGTGTTTAATATCACTACCAATTTGGCTTAGATCCTCCTATAGGTCACACCACAAAACTGAGAAACAATAGGCTTGATTTTAAGGCCATATGATGTGTCGGGTTTCATGTGAAAATGGGACACATGTGGTGAATGAATAAAATCAATATGTCATGAGAATTGACATAATTAGAATCATAATAAATTCATATGAGGTGTATATATTATGAGGTGTAATAATATTACATAGGATAATATATTACATAAGATGTGAATTTGCTAAAAAACCCAAAAGATCAAATTTGGTTGGAAATAAATCCAAAATTTGACAAAGGCAAAATCGGGGTCAAACACGGTGAACCGTTCAGGGTTCGGTCGACCGGGGTATCTTCGGATCGGTTAACCGAATGGGGAACGAGTAATCACAATTGGTTGACCAAAATTGTCTAGAGTGACTGGACAATCGGTTTTGGTTAACCGAGTGTGAACGGTCAACCGAGAAAGAGTATTTTCGGTAAACCGAAGGTGACACGGTCATCCGATGACTATGCTCCAGGAAAAATTTTGGTGAGTCAACGGTCGACCGAAGAGAAGACGTTGTTCGTCCGAATTTTTCCAGAGAATTTTTCTCATACGGATTCGGTCGACCGTCTAGCTCACGGTGTACCGAACACGTGTTAAAACCGAATGGTTCGGTTAACCGAGAAAATTTCTCGTTCGACCGAACAGTGCGATTTCTGCTTGAATTATTAAGAGATTAATTAGATCATGGGTAGATTAATTCCATATTTAATTAAAACGTTTTAGAGGATGGTTATGTGGCAATTAAAGATTTATTTTAGGAGATAATAAGCAAGAGATCATGGCTAAAGAATAGTTATTGATAAGGATGTTTTGGGAGACTATAAAAGCACCCATCCTCCTACTTGTTTATGTTAATGCAAAAATTATTTCTCTCATTAATCTCTCCTCTAATCACCACGAAATTCTCTTAGTAATTTTGAGTTTAGGAGATAGAAATCTCAGGAGCTCAAAGATGGGTTATTAGCTAGATTCTAAACCTTATTAGAGATTGATTGACTAGCTCATTTCTCTCTAATCTTGTTTAGAATTTGGTGAACACTCGGAGTCAATCTTTGGACGATTCAACGGGCAACGCAACTCGGGATCTTCAAAAAGGTTTTAGAGAACCTTTAGGTATGATTCTAACTTTGTGGTTTGTTTTAATAAATGTATGGTTGCATGATATTAGAATAAAACACAAAGTTATGTACATAAAATTATTGAAAGTATAAATCGATCTTGTATGTTGTATTAAATTTTTTAAAATATATACATACATAGGGACACGAAATCCTACATTGATTACATATAGATGTTAACACAATACAAGATATATTTCATGCATAATGTGCTACACTTAATTTGATTGTGATTAAGATCAGGTTAGTAAAACCATAAAAATATAGATTAAAGTCAAAAGGCCAACAACCTTACAATCAACACAAGATCCTCGATCATCCTTTCGAGTCAGCACAAAATCAATCTGACTCTGATCCTTACCACTACAGAATGTGACCCAGTGATTCTCTTTTTCTAAAGAAAGTATGAGCTACCATGACATCATATGCTACAATGAAATTTAGAAAATCTTCTCCTTCTTGGTTCTTAATACCATACACAAATCCTTCTTGGCACTTGCTAACAAATACTTATTTTTTGAAAAATACCTACATCAATAAATGAAAATACCCTCAATGTTTTGTGTAGTTACCAACAATTTATCTGCAAGTGCTTGAAAAAAAATACAAAATATTTTGAAACATTAAACCTAAAGGTTTTGAAGACCAACTAGCACTACACTTGTTCTGACATTTCAAGCAATTTATCCACCGATGTAGGGTCACATTCATTTCATTGATCTAAAAATTTCCCTTCACGTAGTTCGGTCATGTTATATTCCACAAAGATATTACCCTTCTTTTGCTATTTCTGATATGATGCACTTTTTTTCCACAAATCTTAATTTTGGTTCCACGTATGTCGCCTTTGTGATCTAGATAGATATCGTTCATTGTGTCCTTGCATAGGGATTTCGAATGCAGTTATTCATGCCTCATATTTCGACGACACTGTCAATTTCATTGAGTAGTTAGCTACTTTCATTTTTCTGCAATGTATTTTAAAATTAATGGAGTGATTATAAGTAATAATTGAAAACTTAAGGGAAAATATCCCATATAATTGGACAAAGTACCCGTAACATAACATTGGTCACCCAGGAAATAATCTCCAACGTAAAATCTTTGAAAAAGCAGAAATAGACTACCTAGAAAAGCCAAAAGTGCCCACTGGGCACTGAGTATAATAACATACCCATCTTCCGCAACAAGCAATCACAACATCATATGGGTGAAAATACCTACCATAACAAAATATCGTCATTGTACAAGGACTAACTCCTAAATCAAAATGCCTACCAACGTATAATAAACTACCCAAATGTCATAAGAAAAGGTACTCATCCACAAAAATCACGAACCATGACGATTTGGTGCAATAGGCTCTCTTCTATCAAAACCCAGGTTCGCATAATAAACTACCCAATATAATAATAAAAGGTATCCATTCACAAAAACATCATGAATCATGAAGATCTGCTGCAATAAGCTCTCCTATATCAAAATACTCAACAACGCATAATAAATTCCCCAATGTACAAAGAAAAGGTACTCATTCACAAAAAATCACGAACAATGACTTCTTGTTGCAATAATCTATCCTCTTCAATATAATAAAGTAACCTTGGTCATATATTGGGTTTCCGATGATAGTGCGTGCAAGTTAATTGTCTTAACCTTGTGTGAGTTGTGAGTGTGTGCTAGTCTGAATTGTTTGATTGCAACAACAAGAAGATGGAAATCAAGGAGGTGGTTATCTTTGTTGTCTGAGATTAACATTCCATGACCGACACCTACAAAATACGTCATGGGAAATAAAGAACCAACACAACTGTAATTAGTAAGTTACCCACAACTGTAATCTAAATACCTTCCGATCAAGAATGGGTTAGCTCAGGCAGCGGACTTGCACGACTGCAATTGATGACAACGCATGCCAAGTAATTGTTTTTGTAGTTTGTTTCTGTAGTTTTGACGCTAAATCCTAAGCTTGTTCCATAGACGTCGTCGTAATTGAAAAGTTCAACAAATGTTTGGAAATGCATTTTGGATTTTGACTCCTTCGATGAACCTTTCGTTGGACTTTGAGTTGGAATTGTTGCTGGAGTGATTTGATGTTCATCATCATCAGAGGTAGGTGGATCATTTTGCATGAGTTGAAGGGAGTCACAATGTTCAGAGTCTGATGGCAACAAAGAAGAATGTGGAGATCAATTGACTTAATACCTGTGTGGAGGTTGTCTTTGTTGACTGAGATTCTGTAAAGACCCTAATCTTGGTTAATGGATTAATTGTGATTAGGTTGGCTTGATGGTGGGCTTTGCATGGGAATTGGGGAGAGAGGATGGGTGACGTGAAGGAGGTGGGCTAGAGGCGAGGGTGAATAGTGGGAGCATGGTGTAGGGCATGGTGTGGATTGTTGGTGATGTGATGGGGAAGGTGGTGAAGAGGTGGAGAAACGTATCCTCTCCTTTACTTATTTCTTCTTCCTTCTTCTTCAACTCTTTTCTCTCTTCAAGCTTCCATTTCTTCCTCTCCTTCAAGATCCTTGAGCTCCGGTGGTGCGGGTTGCAGTGCAAGGTGAGCGTGTTGGGCATGGTCCGAGGAGGACGTGCGTGGGGTTGCAGTCCGGAGGCGTTGTCGTGCGAGCTCCGGCGTTCGTCGTCGCCCTTCACGTTGAGGTATGCCAAGTTCTTGCATTAGAGGCCTTAGTTGATCACCCACGTTGGGGTGAGGTTGGGGTCGGTCGCGCGAGGTCGGAGGCCTCGCCGGCGACGAGTTTCGACGTCAAAACCTCGGTTGGCGCGAGATTGAAGACGTCTGTCGGTCGACCGGGTTCCTTGGACGGTCGACCGATCGTGGTGTATTTTCACTGTCTGTCGTGTTTCGGTCGACCACGTCCCTCGTTCGGTCGACTGGAACTTGAGTGTACCGGTAGGATACGTAAGCTTCGGTCGACCGTTTGATGACATAGAAAATAATAGGTTGACCCTGTAAGGTTTCGGTCGACCGAGACCCCTGAGTCGGTCGACCGATAGATTCGATTTGAGCGTTGACCAGACTCCGGATTTTGACCTCGTTCGGTCGACCGGTTTTAGACCTTCGGTAGACCGTTGGGATTTATGTGTTGCGCAAATAGTTCGACCGTGACAGACGCTTCGGTCGACCGATTCCCTTGTGGAAACGGTCGACCGAGTTGTCACTTTCGGTCGACCGATTCCCTTGTGGAAGCGGTCGACCGGTTGTCACTTCGGTTGACCGAATTCCCTTGAGGAAAACGGTCGACCGTGTCTCTTTCGGTCTACCGTTTTGCACAGGACAGGATTCCTGGTTCCACTTAGGATGCCAACTCTGTCCACGGAAACCCGTGTCCTCGCCTTGTGCGTGAGCCAGGAGGTGACGGTGGGCGCGTTATGCGTGCCTGCCCAGGGACCGCCGTGTGGAAGAGTGTGGGTGTCCGGAACGCGTCACCTCCGTGTATGGATCGTGACTATATCTGGTGGATCGTTTGACTCGCGTTAGAGTAGCAGCCTGAGGGATTGCGGATCCCATTGCTTCAGCAACACGCAACTGCTGTCGGGTGCAGTGACTACCGGCCGATGGCTACGGAGGCACAGAGACTACCGGCCAGGTTTGGCGACGAAGGTCCAGAGAGGTACCAGCCTATTGACGGCGACGGAGGTCGCGACCCTGCTCAGTTGGAGCCGGAGTTGGTGTTGCACGTGGAGCTCGTTGACCCTGCGGACTTCGGTTCGGATCTGTCGATTGTCTGGCCATGTGTGGCGGATATGTTCGACTGGCCTTGATGGCAGTTATTGCACGTGCCGTGCGGCCTGTGTGGCGGCGGTAGGGCCCCTGTGCGGTCTGTGTGGCGGCAGGGAGGATCGCGCGTAGCCTGTGTGGTTGCGGCGATGGACTGCCGATGATGTGTTCCGGCAGGTAGCTCGGTTGGGCACCTATCGAGTGATATCCCGTGCGGTCTGTGTGGCGCCGGTTGATGGACCGACCTGAGCGACGGCTCCGTTGGTGTGGTGGTGGTGGACCACGATGTATTCAGATCTGATTTCTACCTTGCGCGGAAGTGCGAACGCATCCTCACCGATCCCTTGGCTTGTGTAGTCGTGTGTGGGGATGTGTTGCGTATTGTCCGTTAGACCGTATGTGCCTACGGTAGGTCTCTACGGAGACCCGATGTTTGGACCGTGCGGCCTGTGTGGCGGCGGTGAGGTTGGACCGTGTGGCATGTGTGGTACCGGTGTTTGTGGACCGTGTGGCCTGTGTGGCGACGACGATGTTGCGGACCGTGAGGCCTGTGTGGCAGCGGTGGCGATTGTAGACCGCGGGGCCTGTGTGGCAGCGGAAACGATCGCGGGACGGATGTCCGGTTTGGCCCTTGGTGGCGTTGTTGTTTTACTGCTTTGTATTCCATGCCATGCTATACTAGTATGTTAGGGCATATAGGTGAGCTTGTCATACGTGGTTTCCTTATGGAAACTCAGGCATTGTTGTTGCATCTTTTTCAGGACCGCGTTAGGTTCCGGCGGGTGGTGACCGAGGGAGATTGCACTTTGGGACTGGATCCTGTCGTCTGCCTACTTTTAGGTTGTCGTGATTACATGTACCTTGTGTTTCGTGTTGTAATGTAATCACTCTTTTTGACAAACTCGTATTGTATTCTGTTGCACCAGACTTATTTATGTATTTCTTTCAGTAATGTCCCCACTCTTGATGGTTGTGTCCACGTGTTTCTCTTAATTTAAAAGTTTAAATTTTCCGCTGTTCGGGGATGTTACAGATTCAGAGTTTGCTTTTCTTTTTTTCTTGGGGAAAGGGACCAGTCGAAACTGGAGTAGGAATTAACATTCATCACCTCTGCATAAAAAATACTACATTCATACAAAGAAAATGTTAACTACAAACATAGTCGATCGGGTAAGAAATGTGAGGCCACGATAGTAAATGCAATGATGAAACTAAGAAGAAACCTGGAACAATAAAGACACCAAGCTAGTTATCATGTCTTAAGTACAAAGAAGATGTATGTAGCAAAATAAATTCAAGAAGTTAGTTTAGCACAATAAATATTCATCATCCAAACAACGAAATAAGGAAATAACCTTCAATCGTGACTAAAATATTTATGAGCTAAATAAATACACCATGGACAGATGAGAACACGAAGGTGAGTGCGGACCGGACATGTTGGGTGCGGATCAGAAATTTTCGACGCCGAAACTAATTCAAATTATGTTGCCTCGAGAAGAATGGGAGGAGGAGGTGTGAGAGGATAGGTTTTTTGGAAGGATGGGGTGACTTCCATTAATATGACGTACGGTTATGGAAGGTGTTAAGGAATGTTTTTGTTTTTATTTTCCCTCAGTACGCAAACAACGACGTGAGGGTGGGTGGAAAGTAGGGTAGGATACTTACTTACCAATTTTTATTAACTTATTTTGATTCATTGCATAACAAATGTTGATTTGTTGAATGTTGTACGTAGATAAGTTTACACTAGGATTTTATTACAAAAGAATATATTATATGTGTAATGGCTTTTGTAAAGTCTTTGGAAGAAAGCATGGAATCATTGATTCCTTTATCCCAACCAACCCATTGCATGATTGATTCCTTTCTTCTGTCAAAATCAAAGGCGCCCATCTATCTTTGATGGAGCTACACTTTTGTTTATGTTTGTCACCATTATTTTGGTTAATTGTCTCACCAAAGATTCCGAGGGGGACAGCCCCTACACATTTTTATATCAAAGAGAAGGTACAAGGTTCTATTCATGGTTTGGACCTTAATGAATGGGAGGAAGATCGTGTTGTTAATTAATGCTGTGTTTTGGTTCTTGTGGATTCCACATCAAGATCACTAACCTGTTGTTCATATGAATCTTAAATAATTTTGTTTTTGGAAGTGTTTGTGTAACATCCCCGAACAGTGAAAAATTTAAACTTTTAAAATCAAGGGAAACACGAGGATAAAACAATCAAGAGTGGGGACATTACTGAAAGAAATACCTAAATACATCTGGTGCACCATAATACATAAGAGTTTGTCAAAAGAGTGATTACATCAGAATACGTAATACATAAAACACGTAATCACGACAACCTAAAATAGGCAGACAACAGGATTCAGTCCCAAAGTGCAATCTCCTTCAGTCACCACCCGCTAGAACCTAACGCGGTCCTGAAAATAAACATAACAACAATGCCTGAGTTTCCATAAGGAAACTCCGTATGACAAGCTCACCTATATGCCCTGACATACTAGTATAGCATGACATGAAATACAAAGCAGTAAACAACATTCCCACAAGGGCAAAATCTGACATCCGTCCTGCAATCGTTCCCGCTGCCACACAGGCCCCGCGGTCTACAACCGCCATCGCTGCCACACAGGCCAACAGTCCGCAACATCGTCGTCGCCACACAGGCCGCACGGTCCACAACCACCGGTACCACACAGGTCACACGGTCCACAGCATCGCCGCCGCCACACAGGTCGCACGGTCCAAACATCGGGTCCCCGTAGAGACCTACCATAAGCACATACGATCTAGCGGATAGTACGCAACACATCCCCACGCGCGACTACACAAGCCAAGGGATCGGTGAGGAGACGTTTGCACTTCCGCGCAGGTAGAATCAGGTCTGAAAACATCGTGGTCCACCACCACACCAACGGAGCCGTCGCTCAGGTCGGTCGATCACCGGCACCACACAGGCCGCACGGTACCTCACTCGATAGGTGCTCAATCGAGCTATCTGCCGGAACACATCATCGGTAGTCCATCGCCGCAACGACACAGGCTAGGCGCGATCCTCCTTGCCGCCACACAAGCCGCACAGGGGCCCTCCCGCCGCCACACAGGCCACACGGGCTCGTGCAATAACTGTCTATCAAGGCCAGTCGAACATATCCACCACACAAAGGGCCAGACAATCGACAGATCCGAACCGAAGTCCGTAGGGTCAACGAGTTCCACGTGCAGACACCAACTCCGCCGCTATAAAAGCAGGGCAGCGGCCTCCGTAGCCATCCAGGCTGGTAGTCACTTCACCCAACGACAATTGCGTGCCCGCTGAAGCAATGTGATCCGCAATCCCTCAGGCTGCTACTCTAACACGAGTCAAATCAATCCATCATATTAGTCACGATCCATACATGGAGGTGACGCGTCTCAAACACCCACACTCTTCCACATGACGGTCCCTGGGCAGGCAGGCACGCACGCATAGCGCACCCACCGTCACCTCCAGGCTCACGCACAAGGCGAGGACACAGGTTTCCGTGGACAGAGTTGGCGTCCTAAGCGGAACCAGGAATTCTGTCCTGTGCAAAACGGTCGACCGAAAGAGTCAACTCGGTCGACCGTTTCCTCAAGGGAATCGGTCGACCGAAAGTCTGAAACGGTCGAACTACTTGCGCAAAAATAAGTCCCAACGGTCTACCGAAGGTCTAAAACCGGTCGACCGAACGAGGTCAAAATCCGGAGTCTGGTCAACGTCAAAATCAAATCTATCGGTCGACCGACTCAGGGGTCTCGGTCGACCGAAACCTACCAGGGCATCCTAATATTTCTAAGTCATAAAACGGTCGACCGCACACAACATAAAAGGTCCAGTACACTTAAGTTTCGGTCGACCGAACACAAGGACCCGGTCGACTGAAACACAACAGACAGTCAAAATACACTACATTCGGTTGACCGTCTGAGGGACCCGGTCGACCGTCAGTCATCTTCAACCTCGCGCCAGCCAAGGTTTTACACCGATTCCTCGTCGCCGGCAAGGTCTCCGACCGACCACAACATCACCCCAACGTGGGTGATCACTAAAGGCCTCTAATGCAAGAACTTAACATACCTTCTTCCGAAGAGATGAGGAGCGCCGGAGCTCCGCACCCAACTCCGGTCCGCGCAACACGCACCTCCTCCTCGCGCCTTCTTCCCGCCGCGTTATTGCCTCACGCGCGCCTTGCTCGCACCACTACGCCGCTCAAGTTTCAGAGGGAGAGGAAGAGGTGGGTGGAGAGGAGAAAGGTTTGAAGAAGAAAAAGAAGAAGTTCGTTTCCTCTTAAACCAACCAAGCCACCCATCCATCACCTCAGCCGCACCTACACCCTGCCACTGTTCACCCATGCCTCCACAATTCCTTCCCCCAACTCCCATGCAAATCCATCATTAAGCCCTCCTAATCACCCATTAAACCAAGCAAGGTTAGGATTATTACAGTTTGTATCTAAATTGTTTGCTTTAGAAGACCTTTCGAATGGCCACAAGCACACTAACGTCAGGTAAGAATGCTATCAAGGTTGCAAAACTGTAACTGATGTTATTAGTCGTAATCAGCAAATTCAGTAGTGGTTATGGGCAAAACGATGGAGTGGGCGAGTGGCTGCTGCTTGTCAAATTTGACAGTTCAATTTTTTTTTTTTTGTAAAACTTAAATACTTCACGAAGTTGGAACCTTGGAGGTAATGTTTATACAATTTCTTTTACTATTTTTTTAGCAAAATATGCATCTTTCTAGTACTTCCCAAATGGTCATCAGGATTATCCTTTATGTTGACGTGTAGACATTATATAAGTTGGATATGCTATAATAGCATGTAAATTCTAAGTGTTCCACCACTTCTTTAAGACAAAGTATTTAATTAGATAAGATAATGGATATAACTCTCTTATATGATGTCGTGTATTTCTTTTCTTTTGGGCGACATGTGACTATAGATCCCACACTTATGTAGGTGATTTGTAACACGATGAGAATGATGACAAACAATTTATTACCGCAAAGCCATTAGTCCTAAATCATCATTTCTTGTTGGACAACTTGAGGTCTTCAACTAACCACTTGAGAGTATTCGCCGATCAAATCCTTCGGCAACAGTCTCCTTCTCCCTGTCACTTCTAAAGAAATTGTTCTTCGACAAAGTTCCCTCAAGAGATTGCAATTTTAGGTGTAAGATTTGAGACTCGAATTCGGTTGTCTAGGTTCAACTTCTTTGAGTGGGCGACAAAAGAAGTTAAGAGAATAGACTCATGAATGACATAAAAGGAAAGAACACATAACTATGAACATGTTGAAGGAAACGATATCAAAAGAAACCTTGGAGATATTTTTTGCCGACTTTTAGTAATGTGTTTTTATGGTTTTGGGAAGTTTTCTTTGTGTATTTTACCATTACATATGTGGTATTTTGGTGGGTTTTATTAGGGTAAATTTTGGAGGAAGTTTTAGAAAAAAAAATTGAGAGTTTGAGAGTGATATTTGTGATTTTCCATCTCTATTTCTTTGTTTGTCTCGTTTCGATCTTGGGAGGGTGATCCGAAGGAGCTGGATTTCCTTAACATAAGGCAATAGTGCTTCGGCCGATGAATATCGAACTCGTTGGGAAATAGAAAAGGATCTCTACATGGTGTTCTGAAATTAATAATTTTCCTAATACTAGCCATAGGCTACCATTAAATTCAAAAGTAGATTGTGACTTAATTAGTAATTATTTAAAAAAGTAGATACATTGAAAAGTTAAAAGTGAAGAGACACATTATCTAATAATAACGCCTAATGATGGGTCTTGAATCCGAAGGAGCTGAATTTTGTAAAAGAGCATAAACTAAAGAACCCGGTATCAACCAAAATACAATGAAATTCAACCACGTCGGAACCTTAGAAGAAACACGTGTCTTTTTTATGAATAAACACGTAAATTTTTTGCTTTTCAAGACTTTGTGCTTGGAAATGTAATATAAAAAAACTGTTATTAGAAAGAATTAATTTCGTACTCACCGATAGAAATGGTTAACCAAAGTTACGAGTTAGAATTTACTGTACGTAATTTTGTTTTGTTACAGGAATTATAATAGTTCACTACAATAAACAATTATTCCACTCCTTGTCCTCATCTATCTGGTGGGGTCAGTGACATAAGTATTTTTCTGTACTTTTGCTTCCATTAACTTCTGCACCTTCAAGTAATCTTAATAAGTTCTTAAATATAATTAACATCTTGTATTTTCATAAAAAACAACTTTATTGTAACATCTAGGGGCTGTTCATGTCTCACATTTCTAAATTAGAGAGAGTTTACTGGAAGCTTCTCATGGGAAGAAATGATTCCAAGATAAATACGGAAGTCAAAAGCTATCTCCAATTCTACAAATCCAAACATATAATCTTGAACAACACACAACATGCTAGATTCCTCACAAAGCAAAAGAACACTCAAAGCAAGACCCAACCAAAATCTTACAATCATATATGATCTCAACTAACACTCCCTACTTAAAAGTCAAGTACATGTTATTGTATTGGTGTCAATGGTGATTGAGCAACTCTAATCCCAGCTTTGGGATAGAGTAACATGAAAGAAACAGCAACATACATGTTCTACAACACCAACATGTTTCACAAGCAAAGTCATGAAAGGCAATAAAGTAAAAACAAACACACAAAATGCCACCTCACTCCCCAGTCCATGTGAATGTGATGAACTCCAATGTCCAAACACCACTGCACCTGCAGACAACATCCTGCAATCCAACGCCAAAACACTACTAACCAACTCACCAACTCACCAACACCACTACTTGAACTTTGTAGATCTCCCACTCTAACTCCTCTCCACTCTCAAAACACCCACAAAAGAATTTACACTTGTTAATTATCCTTGGTTGAGTGTCGAGTAATTCGATCGAGCGATAGAGCTGCTATCAGTAATGATGCAACACCAAAGAGGGAGCAAGAGAGGTGGGTTGACTAGACCCAATGGTGTAGTGTCAAGGATGAGAGTGGAGAATCTAGTGAAGGGTGGAGCAAAGTCTTGTAATGCTAAGGATGAGGCCGGAGTGTCCCCCGGCCGGCGGTTGGGCCAGATTCGGAGCGACACTTTGGCTTTGGAAAAGAGGAAGACTTGGAAGGTTTTGGAGTGCGAAAAGAGCCCGATTGTGCTCCGAAAGACGCTCTCAGAGCCTCCAAAGGAGACTGTAAGCATCCAACAATCCGATGGAGGACGAGAAGATGAAACGGTCGTGAAAGAGACTGAGAGTTGTCCGGTGATAGGCGTTGCCGGAGGAGAGGAGGTAGTGAATATGGAAATGGAAGCTGAAAAAGAAGAATTGGAGGATATTGAGGTGGATGAAGAAGTTGAAATTGAAGTTGAGGAGAGTGAGAAGAGAATTGAGGAGATCTATGATGTGCCCATCACCTCAATTGTAGTAAAAAAGGCATCTGACATGGTAGAAGAATCAGATCCTCCCATGGTGGAATCAACTCCAAGTACGCAAAATTCTGGTGTTCTTTTCCTTGTCTCAATTTTGTCTCGTCATGTCAATTCTAAGCTTAATTTCCATGTTTTATTTACTCAAGTGGAAGTGGAAGAGGAGGTGGAAGAAATCTATGAGCATGAGAATTTACCACACACACACAACAACATGCAACACATTGGTATGTATCAGAATTGAGTCAAATTCAACTTTTTTATTTTTTTGACAATTATGGTGGTTTTTTGATTCTGGGTTTTGTTGCAGTGGATCTGGTAATGTGGAGGGAGGTGTCAAGATCAGCATTTGTGTTTGTAATTGGAAGTTTTGTTCTTGTCTCCTCTTCCTACACAAAAGATTTCAGCTTCAGGTTTCTGCAGAAAGCTGACACTTTTTCTTATCTTCCCAACACAGATTCCATCTGAATTCTCTGTTCTTGACTTTGATTCCTCAACATGCAGCTTAATTTCTGCCTTTTCTTATCTGGGTCTTCTTTATCTTGCTGCAATTTTCATCTACAAATCCATTCTCCACAGGTATTTAAAAAACCACCAAGAATTTTCAACTTTTCAAAATTAATTAAATTTTCAATTATTATGTTTTAATTTTATTTTCTAAAAGCAGAGGAGGTCTGGGTGTTGAAGAGAGGAATGTAGTGTTTGGAGAAGAGGAAGCTGCTTGGCTTGTGAGGAAGCTACTTCCATACATAAATGAGCTTTTGGTGATAGCAAAGGCTTTGTTTTCTGGGGATCCATCAACTACCATGAAGGTAAAAAAAACACACACACATGCACTCTCTCACTCATTGGATCCAATTATTCAAATCAAATCAACCAGTTGTGTGATGTGGCAATCTGCCAATGGCAGATGGCTATGTTTCTATTTGCTCTTGCTAGGTGTGGGGACTCCATTACCATTTGGACCATGACCAAATTGGGTATTTTCCATCTCTCCATTTTCACCTTTTTTGGATTTTTATGGATTTTTTTTTTGGTATTTAATTTTTAATAAAATTGTTCAGTTGTTAAATTCCTGGTCTTACTTTTGGAATGACCAAAATTAATAACCAAATCTTAATGATAGCCTCTTGACTTTTGAGTATATAATTTATTATAAGAAGAAGAAAAATTGACTTTTCCCTTCACCATACCATAGCAAATGGTTTGTCTAAAAAATATATTCGAGACCAATATTGAGCTAAATCCAAGACCAATCGAACTACATTCGAGTTTTGATTGACTAAAGATCAAACACCAATTGGTTTAATGTCCTTGATATTGCATTAGTTTAATTAACCTATATTGTTTGTCTATCCTGGCTACATTTCATCATCATCACACTAAATTGTATACTTAGAAATCCATCTCCATCTGAAGCCAGATTAACTTAGATACAATATTTACCAAGTAAGTAATTCCAATTTCCGACCGCTTTATTTATTTATTTTAGTGTTAGACATCTGTCAAAAGATAGCATGTAACTAAGGCTGTATCGTGCACTTATATTGTTTGTCTTCTTTATCAATTTTGCTGGTTTATGTTGGCGGATCCTTGTCTTTCCGATAACGGCTATTTTATTCATTTTCTAGTGAAGAAACCTAAGTGCATTTGCCACTTGTATGCAACATTTTAGATACAACAAGAAGCCTGATTTTATTTTATTTTTTGTAGTAGAATTTATTTTTGTGTGTTTAATTTTAATATATCTTCAATACCCTCTTATAGTTCCTAATATCTTGTTGGGTGATTTATTTGGATGCACCTCAAAAGTGGCATAATTGAATTTGTGCACCGGTGTTTTCACTATTGTCTTGCGTGTACCTACTTTCACTACAAATTATTTGAGTGCACATCCACATTGTGTGGGATCCATTTCGTCACAATTTATGTTAGAAATTTTACCATAAACACCCTGTAAAATTAAATATCATCAATATTAAATATAAAACAAAAAAACTTAAACAGAACTTCGATTCGACAACAACTCGACAGTGAACCCCATCCGGAAGATAAATTCGGTGGCAACATCGACCAATCATTCCCAAAGTACCAGATCACAATGATATTCTTCGTACTAACAACCAACGCAAGCGAGCCAGGAGGATTGACCCTCAACAAACTCCTCGCAACATCAATCGTGATAACACCCACGCTACAACCAATCCCGTCGAGGTTAAACGTCCTCACATACTCCCGCATCCGGTATTTATTATCCACAATCGCCAAGAGCGACGGGGAGGGGTTAAACCAACTACACTTGAGCACCAGAAAGGAAATGGCCTTCGTGTCGAACCTAATTTTGAGGAAGAGGTTCTCGAGGGTGTTGAAGAGGACGATGTGAGTTTCCGCCACTGTGGCAGACAAGGAGAGGTCAGGCACGGAGGGGAGGATGGTGGTGGGGGCGTGGGTTTCATTTATGAGGTTGAACTTGAGGGTGATTTTGGACTAGAAGTCAGAGGATTGGGTGATGAAGAGGCCTAGGGAGGCGGTGATGGAGTCTAATGAGGAGATGGTTTGGGGTTTTTTGTTTGTATATTTAATATTAAGGACATTTCAATTTTAGAGAGTATTTTTTGTATTTTTTTTAATAAAAACGGTAACGAAATGAGTCTAAATGGTGGAGGTGCATCCAAGTAATTTGTAATGAATGTAGGTGCACGTAAGCTAATAGTGAAAATGTAGATACAAATATCCAATTATGTCACTTTTAAGATGCATCCAAGCAAATCACCTTATCTTATTTATGAAACTAACTTTAATTTTGAAATAGAATATATTCATTAACTTGACTTGATTTGGAGTCGACTTTAAAATTTTCATTTTACTTTTCCACGATAGTCAGACCGACTGCATGCACGAGAGGATTATTACTCCAAATATATGATTAATATATATGAGTTCAAACTAAGTTGGTCAAATTAAAGGGTGTCAAGGATATCATGCATAATATTGGTGATATTTTGACTTCCGGGATTATATTTAGACAATTATTCACTTTTTATTACAATTCAATGTTAATATTTTTTTTGTATATGGTCATTAATTGAATTTTAATATGTGGCAGCTTTCTTTGGGATTTTCACCGTTCCAAGGCTTTTTTCGGCGTATTCCGATCAAATAACTCGATACGGTATTAAATATACTGAAAGATATTTTTTTATCAAAAATCAAAATTTAAATAGTAGTTTTTTCTTCATGAATTCATGTTATGCTACTTTTCGGGAAAATAGGAAAATTTCTGCTAGACAGATCTAGAGATGCATGGGACACGTGTACGCACAAAAAGTCCGCCGCAGGCACGGCCTTTGTCTTCATGTGGAACTTTTCAACCCCGATCGCACGAACTTGGGTTGGTGAGTAAAAAGTTGAACGATTAGATTTACATCTTTATTACAAAAGATCACTTATTTAGAATTTTTTGCATCCGTCAAACTGAAAAAAACACTTATTTTATATTTATACCATTACAAAAAAAATCATTAGTATTGTTTAGGGAAAACAAATAGTTCAACTTCCAACTAACAACCATAAATTTTCAATGTCTTTATTGCGTAGTGTTCATGTTGCTGGTCGCCTTGAAGTATTACCAACAAAGCTCGGCGACAACGACGGCGGATTGGGATGAGAACTATCCTCAAGAAGAAGAAAAAGAAAGCGAGATTCAATTTGAATCTTTGATTTTGGAGGAGAATCCCAAACAAAATGCAAGACATCCGTGTTTTGGTAAAATAGTACAAAATTGTCGCGATAAAGGAGAAATTATTACATTTCGTGGAAACCGGGAATGCACAGTACGATCATAATTGCCAAACCTTATCATACGAATGTGAGGAAGCGAAAGGAAGAATAATTTACAAAAGAAAAAGAAAAAAAGATAACGTTTCTTTCTTTTTAATTTCTAAAAATGTGACCGGTTTTAGTGGAATAAGAATTCTAGGATTTGTTGTGTTCAAGCTTTTTTAGGAGTGAATGAGATGATTTTATGTACAAATTTAGGACATTATGTTACCTGTATGTTTATGTATCTCAATAAAAAATTTGGCAGTGTTTAATTAGTATAACATCCCGAAACAGCAGAAGAATTATAAAATTTAAGATATAGATCACAAGAGAAAGATCATCAAATATATGAATTTTACTCATAAAATATCCAAATGGTGCACCTTATTACATCAGAGTTGTCAAAAAGTACGACTACATCAGAGTACAAGAAAAGAAATACAAGTAGTCATACTACCAAGAAAAATACAGATAGAGGATATGATTCCAACGCGCCTCCATCCTCAGTATCTACCCGCCGGAACCTACTGCGGTCCTGAAATAAAACATGCAATAACAATGCCTGAGTTTCCATAAGGAAACCCTGTATGTCAAGCTCACCTATATGAATGCAGTAATACAGATGAACTTATCATACTAGTAGCATGTCATGTCATCAACAGTAAGGAAAATAGTTCCCCCAAAGGGTAAAACACGGTACATCAGTCCGACAATCATCGGGTCTCCCTCGGAGACCTACCGTAGGCACATACGGTCTTAATACGCGACGCTCCCCACACGCGGCTATACTAATCATGGGGTTCGATAAGGGGCGCCCGCAAGGTCCGAGTCGTGAGAAACATATCTGTATCTATAGTGGTCAAACCACACCAACGGAGTCGTCACTCGGTCGGTTCATCAATCATCTCAGCAAGTGCCTACCTGAGGAATCATAGTCGGAACAAACATCGACAACATCATAACCGGAACAACATCGACAACATCATCGCCGGAACAACATCAGCGGCATCATCGGCACAACACAGGTGGTCCAACATACGTCCGACACAGCATTGGACGGTTCCGGACCGAAGTCCGCCAGGTCATCAAGCTCCACGAGCCGCTCATCATCGTACATTGGGATCTGCGATCCCTCAGGTCTGCTACTCTATCATGAGTCCATAAATCCATCACGTTAAGCCACGATCCATACACGGAGGTGACACGTCCCAAATACCCACACTCTTCCACACGGTGGTACCTGGGTAGGCATACGTAATGCACCGACGTCACCTCCCGGCTCACGCATTAGGCGAGGACATGAGTTTCCGTGGATAGAGTTGACACTTTACAAGGATTGGGAATTCAGTTCTGCGCACAAATGGTTAACCAAAATAGGCAATCCGGTCTATTGTTCCCATGGGATCCGGTCGATCGAAAGTCTGCAACGATCGAACTCTCTGCTCCTAACCTAAGTCCCAACGGTCGAACATGAGTCTAAAACTGGTCGACCGATATGTGGTCAAAATCCAGAGTCTGGTCAAAATCATACAAGTCTAATCGGTCGACCGACTCAGGGGTCCCGGTCGACCGAACATTACCAGGGCAACTTATCAGTTCTAGGTCATCAATCGGTCGAACAATACATAAAAAAGTCGAACAGATCATTCAACTAACTTAAGTTCCGGTCAAACCAAACAATAGAAACGGTCGACCGAAAACTACCAGGCAATCCTCCGACCCACCAGCAAACGCACAACCGGTCGACCGCCACATGACATTGTTCGACCGGTATTGGTTAAAGTCGGGCAAAAACACTAAATCGGTCGACCGCCCGAAGGTACCGATCGACCATTGGTTGACAGCAACCTTGCACCAGCCAAGGATTTTACATTGTTTCTTGCCGCCAATGAGGTCTCCGACCTCCTGCGATCGATCACCACTTCACCCCAACATGGGTAAGCAACAAAACATACTATTGAACTGGCATACATTTCTTCGCGATCGACGGAGCTTACGAGCCACACCTCCGGTCAGAAACTGCCTACGATCACCTTCTTCTCTTTGCACCACGTCGGCCACGGTCACACCTAACGTCTTGCCTTGCTTGCATCGCCTCCGCCGCCTGGGTTCCCGTAGCTTCACTGATGGTCGGAAAAGAGGAATGAGAGTGAGAGGGAGGGAGCGAGGATGAAGCTGAGAGTGAGAGAGGAATGAGTGAGATTCTTCTCCAAAACACCTCCCCAACACCCCAGCAAGCAACCCACGCCATACCCCATCCCTCAACCACACCTCCTTCACGTCACCACCTTTCCACCATACTCCACATCACATCAAACATACCTTTCAGCTCACCATCACTTCACATACACCCATGCCTCCCATACCAATCGCCATCCTTCTCCAAAGCCAACATCCACCTAATCCTCTCCTTGAACACATTAACCTCACCAAGTGTTTGGGATTTTACAATTAGTCTGACAGGTTGTTGCGTTTACGCTCTCTTTGTATATTCACCTTCTATTTGGTTATATTTAAATTAATTAAAACCTTCAAATTCGACCCGTTGCATTATTATATATCAAAATATACTAATGTTACTTTGATAATATCATAACAAAGTTGCCCTCACCTTCACCTATATTAGAATATGTAAAGACAACCATTGAGATGATCCAGGAATGGGTACAAAGAACGAATCCATGAATAAGTAACCGCCTTAAACACAATAGTCAAAACATTTTTGCTTCTAAACTCATCCAAAAGTACTCATAGATGCCTCCTGTTGAGATCCAGTCGTCCTTCTATAAAATATAATAAGGAAAAAATGTGGCTATAGGAACCATTGAACCAACTTGATAGTAGCACTTCACGTTAAGTTATATTTAAGTCATATTTTATAAATAGAACTAAAGCACACGTATTTAGGGTCGTAAACGAGCTAGTTTCGAGGGAGCGAAGCTGACTCGAATTCGACTCTTTTAATTTTGGACCGGCTTGTGGCTCGATTCGAGTGCGAAAATTGTGCTCGTGCTCAACGTGTTTCTGGCTCGCGAGCTGCTCGACTCGTCTCGTTTGCTCGTAAGCTTGCTCGACTCGTTGACTCGTTTCGTTAGAAAATGATCTCTTGCTTGTGCCTGGGAATGTAAGGACAACTACTATCGATACATATCATATACATTACATATTGTTTATACTTAATTTCTAGCTCACATGAACCATTATAATATTTGACTTCTCACTCATCGCATTGTTGAAAACCACAACATTATGACTTTATTAAGTGACCAACAAATGTAACAACAACAGTGATGTAATATTATAACAAATCATCTTCATGTCAGGATAATTCTCTCAACTAATATCTCATCAATTGTAAATTTTCATAGTAGAAAAAATATATCTAAATAACAATGTAAACAACCATAACATCTGATTTTACGAAAAAATGAGGAGCATATATATATGTTCATCTGTTGCATCAAATATCCAAATAAACAAAATCAGCACCTCAAACAAATATTTGGCATTCAACAATAATGGGAGGAATGGGAGGATTTGCAATGACGGCTGGAGTAAGATGGGTAGAATATAGGATTTTAGGGTTAAGGACAAGGTAGTAATGTAAAATGGTAAATGAGTATTTGGTAAATGGTAAATGAGTATTTGGATAATTGGATTTGGTGAATGATAATGGGTAATTGATAGATGTATATTTGTAGTGTACATGTTGTGTATATATACGAGCAACCGAGTCGAACGAGTGAGTGAGCTAATGAGTGAGCAGGGTTTCACTCATCGCGGCTCATTTATTTTCTTGATCGGATTTTTTGGCTCATGCTCGACTTGTTAACAATCGAGCCAAGTTGTTAAGCGAGCGAAATCGAGCGAGTCGCGAGTGAGTTAGCGAGCATGAGCAGAAGCTTACAACCCCGCATGTATTATTATCTTGTAAGTTAGAACATGTTAAATTTTTAGGTCGATCCGAGTTAGTTTAACCATCAATCTAAAATGTTTATATCCAATGGGGAAATCAGGAATTTTGTTTAAGAGAGCAAAAACATTTTAGAAAATTATATATATATATATATATATATATATATATATATATTTCTAAAAAATTACAACTGGCCTCACATGTTTTCATATTTTGAAAACGATTCATTATTGCCGTATTGTTAACTTTACCAAATTGACGTTCAAGGAATGATCTTTTATTCGATTGTGCCAATGGTTCTTAACAATATTTATTTCCGAAAATGGTGTTTCAATGGTTGCAATTACAATCATTTTCTCTGCTAAAGCATCTATTCCTTTTAATTTACAAAAGTCACCCGAGCTACGCATGTCGAAGATATTGTTTTAATCTTATTAGAAAGTCTGATATTATCTATAGTGGAGAATCTATTAGGATAATATTCTGTTAAATGGACTAGTTCTTATAAGCACGTCATGCAAATGAATTATTTTGTATTTCTTTCATTGAAATGGTTGTTTAATTCTTGAAGTTTTGTATCTATGACAAAGTAAAGCAACTCGACACGATGATGATAAAGATTTGTGATTTTTGACCCATTTAGGGTGGTCAACCATCAAGTATAAATTATTCAACCATAATATATATGAATCACAATTTCATATATGGAACAAAATAGGTACACTTCCTTTAGAAGGTCATCCAAGTTTTTATCTTGCAATTTTGGCACAATCTTTATTTGAAATACAAATACTAAAGCTAGAAAAGAATTCGTCAAAATAGAGAAATATTAAGAAGAATAATGAAATTTTTAAAGAAAATGTGGTTGGTAGTTCCTTAAAATTTTCAAAATTAAGAAAGATCAGAGATGCCCACCCTCCATGATATTTTGTTATAGCTTTTGGAAAATATTGTGTACTACTACCTTAAATAGTTCCACAGTTTCAGAGGGGGTGACTACCCAATGATATTTTGTTATACCATTTAGAAAAGATTTTATAGTACTACTCCTTTAAAAAAATCAAAATTCCAGAGGGGGCGACAGCCCCCCATGCCCCCTTGGTTTTGCTCTTCTTCGTAATGTTGCAATTTACTGAAGTTCGAAGTGTTTGGATCGAGATCTATTTGATTAGAATATTTAATACACATCCTCGTATATGATATATCACCCTTGCAAATTTTTATAGAAAAAAACCTTATGAGAAGAGGTGAAAATGAGGTGTCAGCCAAGATGACTATAATGGCTCATACAACAACCCCATTATGTATCAAAAGAACGTAAAAGGTTATTTCTGCACCTTCCTTGGAAACTCGGAAAGCCGAAACTAGTCCTGAGCAAACGGCTCCAGGTAAAGACTCAACAAATCCGTTGAAGGTTGATGCTTTACAAAAAAGCATGACTGAGGTACAAACCTCATCAACGTTGGTTAAACCGTCAGACTTCAATCTGAGACCCAACGGGGGAATTCAAATCCCAAACAAACCTAAAGAGCAATCTTTAGTACTTCCGCAAGGAAGCTCGAGTATTCAAAACTCAAAATCATATTATGTGGTTTACAATGGCCCCAATCCTGGAATATTCACCAGTTGGGAATTAGCAGAAACTGCTGTCAAAGGCATCTCTGGAGTCAGACACAAAAGGTTCAAAACCTTCCTTGAAGCCAGAGTCTCAGCAGACATCTACACGTGGGCAGAATTTGAACCATCACTTGAACTAATCAGTTCAGCCAATGGTTTGCAACCCTCTTACTCGGAAGCACTCACGACTCCGAAAAAGAAACCCAAAACAATTTTGGGAAAAGCAAAAGCAGTTTTGCGGATCGATGAAGATATCCTTGAAACCAGTTACTCAGGTTGCAGATACCTTTACAGGCTCGGAAGAGAAGCAACTGAAACAAACTTTGTCGAAGAGAAATTCTTCACCCAGGACAAAAAGAATCTCAGTTACTTTAATTTCTATCAGAATTCAAATCCATAAATGGTTTTTGAAGTTTTCTGTTATGGATTATTAACCCTAGTCTACCCGGCTAGTAATTTGTTAGAAATCTCCAGGTTCCCCAAGGAATTCAGAGACGCGATAAAGAATTATCGTAGAAAATATATCAAGGGCAATGATAGAGAACTCTATCTGAAGGTCCAGAGTACAATCCCTTTTTGGGATAAAGAAGATGAACCAGTACAACCATACCACTTGGTTCAGATCGGGTTAGTCAAAGACAAGATCTACAATCCTAGCAAGGTTATGGACACCAAGCTTGAGAAAGAAGACCTTTTTGATCTAGCCAGTCAAAAATTACTTATCTTAATCGATAAAATATTCGAGTACAGCAGGGAAGACAAGATTAAAGTTAACCTTGCCACCTCAATTTGTCTAGTAACCTCTTATTCCCACAAGGAAATAACCTGTGACGACTATGCAAAAATTCAAGCCTTCCAAAAGCAGCTCACCAGCAGCCACGTGTTCGGTCAGCACTTTTCCAGATTCTTCTTTATCTTTTGGCATAAAGAAGGATAGTGATGGCCGAACACGTGGCTGCTGGTGAGCTGCTTTTGGAAGGCTTGAATTTTCGCATAGTCGTCACAATTATAAAGTCAATACTAGTTTCTTATTGATAGACAGTTGGAATATGAAATATTTCTCCTGCAATCAGTATATCAAGATTTTTACAAACCTTGGTTATTGCTATGGTGTTACCATTGGCAATTTTTACCTGTAAAGGTCTTTCAGTGTTAACCCAGTGTTCTTCTGGAATAACGTGCTTACTTGCTATGCATAGGCTTGCACTTGTATCGACATAACAATGTAATTCAATCTGTTTATATCCTGTAAATTTTAATTTACCTTTGATATAAATAGAATTGGGATTAGTGATGTTTGACATCGCTAATTCTTCTTCAGTCTGATTCTGAGGAAGAAGTGAAGTCATCTGATTCTGTTGATGAATCGATTTCTTCAATAAAGTATACATCCAGTGTATCTTCATAAGGGTCTTCAATAGGAATGTATCCTAATGAGTAAACATGTTCGAGCATATTTGTTTTATACTCATGTTTTTTCCTATTAGGGCACTCGTTGGCATAGTGTCATTCTTCATTGCAAACCCAACATCTACAATTCTTTTTGCCTTTTGGACAAAAATTTTGTTTGTTAGTATCATGTTTTTTTCTAACAAACTTGCCAGGTTTAAAAGGTTTTCTTTTCTTTTTAAACCTATATTTAGAAGCATATTTTTGCTTTTGTTTTCTAACCTTCTTTTGGTTGGTTTACAGCCATACTCTAAAGATGGTTCTTGTATAGACTTGCAACAATTGTTGTTGAATTTTTTAAGTCTACGTTGTTTTCTAGCCAAGTCACAAACCTGGAGATTTCTTCTTTGATTATTCGTTGTACAAAGCCTAAACTAAACTCTGCGGTGGATGAAGATTCTATTAGAAATCTATTGTAAGCTTTTTCTCCTACAATGGGACTTTTTAAGAGGTAATCTAGGATATACTTCTTATAAAGATTTTGGTCTTTTAAGACATATAAGTTTTTCTCGTAATCACAAAAGAAATCATCGAGAAAACATATGTCGTACAGGGTCATATTAATAAGGCGGTGTACTGCCTTGTTCCTAATTTTTTCATGTTCTCTTTCTTTATCTCCAGAGAGATCGATTCCTAAAAAGATGGTGTAAAGTGCATTTATAACATCTTCAGAGGTGTCCGTTGGACTTAATCTAGGTGTCCAATTGGTATTCTTAATGAAACTATTAATGATACCAGTAGTCTTATGTTCGACTAAGAGTAATACAGTCTTAGGATCATCATAAGCTTCTTTGTTAGTTTGAATGATCAAACTGATTTCCTGAGCCCATTTATCAATTAGCTCTTTTCTATTGGGTTTACAGTCAATGTCTAGGATATTGCTTCCAAAGATACTGATTGTATTTTTACCTTCATTAAAGGTAAAGAAATTACCTTTTCTTTTCCTTGGGTTAGCTCCTTGACCAGAGGTTTCTGGTTTTTCTTCGGGAAATTCTTGCCTATCCATTCTAAAGTTTTCTCTAAGTTGGTCAGAATAATCAGATCCATATTCTGTAAGATTCTCGTTCTGAGGAGTAACTGGTTCAGATTTGCTTTCCTCAATAACGTTTATGGTCTAAATAGAATTTTGGATTCCAAATAGTCGTAACAGGGTTGGATTTGATTCTATTTCTCTGTTGGCGATGTTGTCATCGTCAAGATCCATAAGTCTTATGGCTTGGTTAAGGATTTCATAATTGTCGTCATTAACCTGTAATTCATCATCCTCAAGGTTATCCCAAAAGAATTTTTCTACCTTTTCCATGTGGTTCATGCTTTCTTTTTATCTGCATCGAACGACCATGTCAGGCTTCTGGGGTTTTTTCCTGTTCCTAGGTCTTCGTTTCCAACGCTAAAATTTGGGTAACTGTATTTCCAAGGTTCGGATTTGGATAATGGTTCTACAGGGATAATTTCTTTTCCTCGTAGTGCTATTAAAATTTCTTCATTGCAATGATAATCTTGAATTGTTCATTTTAATTCAGTGATTACCTTTGCGGCTGCCGCTTCTATGTTACTTGTAACATTTTGTGCTTGTTGTGTTTTAAGCAACCTAATAATTTCTTCTAACTGTGGCTTAATAATTTTATTGAAATCTTCCTGTAGTTCCTTAAGGCTCATCCTAAGATTTTCCTAAGGTATTCGTCGATTTACTTTAGCTTAGAAGTGAAGTCAAGGACTTCGTTCCTAGATATAGGAGTTTCGTTCCTTTCTTCACCAAGGTGGTTTATCCTATCCTCTAGTCTTTCTAGTTTGGCACTTTGATTTACTAGGAGTTTTTGTATTTCTCCAAGTGTTGTTTTTGCCCGTTTATCCCCCCCTTCTAAAAAGTTGGAGAACTGTCCGTAGATACTATGATCTTTGGAAAGTTGTATACTAGGATCTTTACTTAAACCAAAATATGATAACAGTTTATAGATTCCTAACAAACATCGTCCTGTTATTTGATTCAAGTTGTTACATGAATTCATAACAGAGGTTAGACTACCCGTAGTCCCACAAAAGGTATATCTTCTACTGGTTGGTTCAGTTCCTTCACTTAATCTTTTAAAGTTAAGTACTTTTCCTTTTTTGTAGATATGTGGATGTATAGATGATGTCATCTTGTTTAAGAAAGCTTATCAAGTTGTAAGCCTAGGTTGTCGATTCTGGTAGAAATTGTTTTTAAAAGATTTTATCAGATCTATCAGAGGATTCTCCTAGTTCTAGGTTAATTCTTCTGATACATATTCTAGTTTTTTCTCCTAAGAATGGTTTATTCTTAGCAATATCAATTGCCCAAGAATTATCTAATGGACTAATATCAGAGAATTGTTTTTCTTCTATTGATCCTATTTCTGAGAATACATCTTCTAACTCGATATACTCAGATTTCTTATTGTCAATACTATGATGACTATTGGTCAAAGCATACGCTACAAGGTAGGTTATACTAAAGACTTTGTCTCCGGAATTCATTAAGTTTTCTCTCTCGAATCCTTGAACGAACGAGAGTACTTGATCTAAATTCTTAGTATTTATACTAAACCCAAATTTAGGATAAACTGAAAACATGAATTTTTGGTAAGCTAAATTTCCTCTAGCTGCACCTAAAATACAATCTCTTCGTGAATTTAAATGAATAATTTAAATACAGAGGAAATTTAGCTTACCAAAAATTCATGTTTTCTTCCTATCCTCTAGTCTTTCCATGAAAAAGAAAAAGAAGGAATTCATTAAAGAAATGGCTACACAAGTGAAGTCAAGGATTTCTAGAATTCTTAGTTTAGCCCCAATAAAACAAAAGATGCTCCTTGTTGTTTTTTGAAAGTCTGACATAATAGTTTATATTTCAAATATGGATATTAACAACAACCAAATTCTCAAACAAGAATTCTAAATCCTTCAATTGAGATTACATACATAAAGTGGGTATCCAATACAAAATTCAAGGTCGGAAATAGAAGCAAAATGATACAAATTGACGAATTTGGCAATGATGAAGTGACACCAAAATCAAATGAACATGTGTGAACCTAAGTTTAAATGGTATACATACTAGTGTGTCGTAAACTTGGTATTTTGTACTCTAGGATTATAAATCCACACCTGATCCCATTCAAGCTCGAATGCAACATAACATCAACAAAACACAGTGGGAATATCATCTCCAGTTGGCATAAAAGAATATTGATGTCTATTTCCAAACGATTGAACTATAATTAGCCATTTGCTTTCTTTGGTGTCAATATAGTAATTATTTGGGCTTTCTTCTAGTGTCAATATAGTATTCAACAAATTATCACACACATTCCACTACGTGTGTATCACATCAATATTGTGTTGAACTAAAATATCTTTCCGATACGATAGCTGCAAAAAAAAAATCTCTTGCTCCAGTTATTGCCAATACCCAGAGAACAATTTTGCAAAAAATTAAGAACATTTTCTCCAAATTTGTATCCTGGTGGACCCCTGTGTTCCTCTTTCCCATCAAATGCTCTCTTATTTCTCTTCCAACGGTGATCTTTATCTAGCCACTGACGGTGACCCAAATAGACATTCTTGCCACTATACTTTAGATAAATGGAATAAGTATCTTCCATACAGTAGGGAGATGCCATATGCCCTCTAGTCATCCAACCACTGAAATTAGCATACGAAGGAAAGTCATTTATTGTCCACAACAAGGTAGCTTGCAGTGTGAAACATGACTGACTATAAGCATCATAAGTATCCAAACTCTCTTTACCAAGTTCTTTCAACTATTTTATAAGTGGTTGCAAACAAACATCTAGCTTGTTGTCAGGATGACTGGGAATGATGAACGACATCATGAAAAATTGGTGTTTCATGCTCATCCACGGTGGGAGATTATAATGCATGAGCATTACAAGCCAAATACTATGTTGTGTCTGACTAAATGGTGGAAGCCCATCTGAGGCCAAACCTAGCCTCGCATTTCTTATTTCTGAAGTGAAAGATGGATGTTTGTTGTGTAACTCGGCCCAACATTCAGAATCAGTCGGATGACGTAATTTCCCATATTTTGTCATTCCTCTGCATGCCATCTCATCAACTTGGCAATATCAGTAGTGAGATTCACCTACGAAGTTTTGGTTTGAGCGGGAAGTGCTGCAAGAGTGCTATTAGACTTCTTTTGCCTTTTTGGGCCCCATCAAGTTCAGTTTCTACTTAATCTCCCCCTACACGGTTACCCAACGAGATTCGCTGCACACAGAACATGAATCAATATTCTCATTTTGTTTCCAGTACAATGCGCAATGATTCTTTCAAACATGGATATTTTCATAATGAAATCCCAAAGTGGCCACCAACGTTTTCGTCTCATATGTATCATTTGGCAAACAAGCTCCTTTTGGAAGTAATTCTGCTTGGTACGCTAACCATTTTAAACAAAGTGTCTTACATGTACTTGTGCACTTCATGTAAAACACTTTGATGATGAAGGATAATTTTGTTAATTCTGGTTTGCACCGGGATACAACAGTTGATCTCCATCCTTCATATAGGCGAGAAAATTCTAAGCATAATTTGTGATCCCAAGTCTCGACGAATAGGTTGTGATGTTACCACCTACCACATTATGTATCATGTTTTCTACGTCGGCACCAACTTACAATACTTACCCCATGAAAAACTCACTATTTGTAATTACCAGCAAAGCCATGTATGACGATATCATCGATGACGTTGCCTCTAGTCGCCCACTTGTTGTTACAACATTTCTTGCATGGGCATCCGATTTTAAGGTTCGGGACTGACTTCAGATTTTCCGTGAATTTCTGAATAATTCTCTTTCCATACATCCAACTTCTATCAGAGGTCATGATTCTTTGATTTCAAACGAAACATGTTAAAAATTATGACTGGTAGGAATATTTCACCCAAACTAATTAACACATTCCACTCATTCAAATCAATCTAACCAACTTAATTAACCTATCTAACAATCAACCAACAATCCAACTCAATCCAAGTCAATATAACTAAACCGTAAACACATTTAAAATTTATAGATTTTTATAAATTTTGGCAGCATATATTTTCAATACATAATATTTCTAAAACTTGTATTGACAAGAAAAAATAACATATCTTTCAAACAATTCCATCAATCAGAATCCAGACAATCAAAATTTGCATTCAAATAGACGACATCCAAACCAAACATGACACACATCACACATCCTAAAGTAAACTTCAAAATTTAAACCTCATTTTACTCCAACGAATCATATTTCACATTTTGGTCGTTGGCATCCTTTCATTCCTATATTTTCGTGACTACTCTCTGAGTAATTACCAATCAATTTGTCAACACATTTCCTACATCGACCAGGAAACACCAATCACATCGAGTTGTTTGTGATAAAAAAACTCATTGGCTATCTATTTATAATAATATACATTACATGTGTCAATCAGAGAGCAACGATTAAAAGCCATCCAACTAGCCAATTAGTGATTGGCTCGAGGCTGACTAGTCAACCTAATTCGTGGACCGAATCTCCAACTAGTCAACATAAAATCCTTGTGAAAAAGCACCAACCCATCAATTTGAGTTCATCAAAAGAGACCATCTCTTATATACTTCAAATCACAAATTTCCAACCAATTTCCTCACGACCAGAAGGACCTTCACTGGTGTCTACTCAGAATATCACATTTAATCACTTCATTAACAAACCATAAATTTAGTTCCAATCAAATTTTTTTCCACAGAATATCACATTTAATCACTTCATTAACAAACCATAAATTTAGTTCCAATCAAATTCTTTTACACTACTGAACCATAAAACCTAAGCACTCCAAAGCCGAAAGCAAGCAATCACCTTTGTAAATAACCAATCCAACTAAATTAAAAACCAATCCACGTCAATCAAATTCAACGCAATCTAACACAATCAACTAACTGATCCCACATAATCCAACTAAATTTATCAAACTATCACATGTCACTCAATCCAAATTAATATCACTAAATTGTAAACACATTTACATTAAATATATTTTTTATAAATTTTGACAAAACCTCCCCTAAATTTTTAATAAAAAAATCTTTGAATACTTGTATTGACAAGAAAAAATACTCACTTTTTGACATTGATCAAACTTTAATAATAAATAATCACATTTGTACACACATTTATTTAATCATACAACATTAGGACTTGTTTCTTCTTCAAGTTCTTCTATTAATCGTCTAAGTTTCAACTTTGACTACTAATTGCACGTATTGACAAGATGAGATAGAAAAAATTCGTTTGTTGTTTAAATGAAGGGTAATTTCGTCTAGTTCTTTTAGGGGGACAAGTTGTCAAAGTCAGAAAATCGAAGGAACGTGAATACCTATTTCCAAGAAATGGAATTGCAAAGTACATCTTAGCCAAAAGTCAGAAGGCAAATTTCAATTTTACTAGAACTACCTTAGCTATAAATTTTACATAAATCCATGAGATCTATATAATTAATCTCCTATTATTCTCCTACTATAGTTTCAATCATATAAACTTATATTTGATCACATTTTCGATACATGGAAAGTAGTAGTGTCAAGACTAATCAAACATTAATCATACAATTTCGCTAATTCAATGTACTTTAATCATACAAGATAACATGTATATTCTAATTAAACGTACTTTAATCATACAAAATCACAAAATTAATCTAATCAATCGTAACTTCAATCTAATTAATCATACAAATCACAATTTAAAAATAAAAAATAAATCTAAAAAATCGTAAAACGTCACAATTTAATCGGGGTCAGGCCGCGGTGTGGGCGGGAGTGGTCTGGCCTAGGGTCGGACAGAGTGGTCGGGGTGGGAGGGGTCTGGTCGAGGGTCAGGTTTGGTCCAGTCAAGGGTTAGAGATTGGGTAGGATTTGGTTGGGAGTCAGTTTCAGTTTGGGCTAGGGTATGGTTGGGGTGTGGTGGTGGAGGGGCGGAGGGGACGTGCTAGGTCGGGGGTCTTCTATGCGGGGCAAGGGTCAGTTGGGGGGTTGGTCTGGGCAGACAGGACGGGCGTTGGTCGGAGGGGGACAAAGTGGAGGGATTACTGTGGCGACACATAGACAAGGGAGGAGGCGAGCAATAGCGGCGTGATTAGGGTTTCGACAGAAATGATGTGATTTTAGGGAACAAAGAAGAGTGAAGGGGAAACCTGAATCGAGCTCCTGATATAATTATACACCGACGGAACTTGTCCGTTGCAGGTTCTTTATGTGTTCGCTGGTGTTAAAAGTATTAAGTTCGTAACGATTAATTTTTGAAATGTGTTGTGACGGATGATATCCGTCGGTGCCTCTTTCATAAAACATTCAGCGATAGAATATATGTGTCGGTGTAGCTAAACAATAGGCAGTGATTATTTTCGCGTACAAATTTCATTTTACCGCAGATTTATTTTCCAAAAACATAAACCGAAAGTACATATCCGTCGGTATAGGTTTTTGGTCCGACGAATACTACGAAATATTAACCGACAAACTTTTATTGTTGGTGTATGTGATGCGATCCCTCGGTTTATCATACCACCGACAACAGACAATATTTGTCGGTGTACTTGAATGTACACTGACGGATAGTGAACCGGCGGATTATAATCCGTCGGTAAAGCATGTTTGTCTAGTAGTGACAGAGATCTAGCAAACATAGAGTTTGATTGGTAGTATCTACTGTAATAACATTATAATATGATCGTCACAGTAGTTAATATTCATGCTTTCATCAACGAAAGGGATAATTAAACGTGAATCATATATCATCTCAGCCCATCATGTTCACGCCCGAGTTGGTTACTTTGCCATGCCACCCAACCGGGCTTAAGCTCATGACTTTACACTTAAAATGAAAACAACCCGTTACATCTGGAGATTTTGATGGGCACTTTGGGCTTGTGTTATCATAATTTGGTGACTAGAGAATTTGGGTTCCTAAATTAGGTTAAGAATTGAGACCCTCTTTTAATGATTCTCCTGAAAGTAATTGGTATACTTTGTAATCCTTAATAATAATCTTTTTAATCAACAAGTAACAATATTCTAAGTTTTTTTGTTCGTAGATCTCTAGTGGAATAGATAATGGAATTAAGTTCTTTAGTGGAATAGAGTTTATCCAAGTAGTGAGGTTTAGAAAAAAATGGTTTTGAATCTTTGAAGAAAGAGTTGGTCGATGTCATTTCACAATTCAAATTTAGATGTGACCCCTAATGTTGAAAATATTACGAGTTTACACACTCATGCAAGCTCAAATCATCATGCAATAATCATGAAATAATTAGTTGAGTCTACTTTGGATTGAAGCTAAAGTTAAATTGTTCAATAAAAGTGTTATAGTTGAATTTTTGTTAAGATAATGGGAAGTTTGCATTACTTTGTGTCGGCGTTTTTGCCCTAATCTTGTTTATGTTTTGATAATTGACAATAATATCTTATTTTGGAGTCATCAACTAACATTTAAATCCATATCAATTTAGTCAAATAACTGTTCAACCTTTTATAGAAATGCATAATGAGGTGTATATTGCAAATCTCATTCTTTTATAGGTGACCAAGGTGGCATGCAAGGACTTCACAAAATGCAAAAAACTTGTATTGCAAGATCAAGACTCAAAAAATATGGTGAAAGCTTCAAGAAGACATGTATTTTTCATTTATTGAGTCCTACGTTTTATCGTAAACTTGGAACAAGTGATATGGTAGACAATTAGCTCAAATCGAACAACTTACACCTCTATGAGTCATCTTGTTCATTGAAAAAGTTTACTCTAGTTAACACCCAATCAAACACCCAATCAGATGACTTAGACTGTCTTGAGTCGTCCTATTTCCAAGTCCATACAAGCCTCAGTTGTCTGATCTGCTAACACCATAGGTCCCGTAACATCTGCTTTACATCCAAACAACTGATGTTTCCCTAGACCATCCAATTCACATGGCATTATCTCAATCAGACGACTTGTTCTACCTTGAGTCCTCCGATTTCACATGTTCCCCCAAATCAGACGTCTCGTCCCTGATTGAGTTGTCCCATGTTTAATCGTATTAATAATTGTAAGTGCACGACCACGATGAAGCGGTGAAAAGTATGGGTCAATCTACGGGGAGGTGAGTAGCATCTGGTTTGTCTGAAATCAAATGGCAAAAAAAGGGAAAGAGAATTGATTATGCTAAGCTAACTACACTAAACTAGTAAGTAAGAAATGCTGATGCATTGCATACATTGCATCATATGTCTTTCATTTAGATTAATTTTATATCAATAAATGCTACTAAGGTATGTGTTTAGTCTTATTTACAGAATACAGGGACCTGAATGCAAATTACCCATATCCCGAGCATAAATGCGTGCAAGAGACTCATTCCTGGCATAAAGACCAAGTTCAAGATTATCGGGTTTCAAATGGAAATGCATCCAAGCATAAAAGCATTCAAGACCTAATTACAAAAAGGACAAGGACTTAAGCACAAAAGTAGACAAGCACTTAATTGCAAAAAGCCAAGGACCTAATTGCAAATTACGAGTAGCTTTTATTATTATGGAGAAAATCTAAAGAAAATCAATGTGGATCTCCAAATATATAAAGAAATAAAGTCGGAGCTCAAAAGAAAGGAAAGAATCAATCCAGATGCGCAAGGGATATTGAAATCATACCATAAACACACATGAAAAATCCGGATTAAATCGGAGCACAAAATGCTGCGAATCCGCCGCACCAAATTAGGTTCATGCTCTAAAATTTTTACCGGTTGCGTGTTGACGCGTGTACTTTCCTATTTTATACCTAAGTCCCTTGTATCGGCTATAAATAGCCTTGAAACGATGTTGTGAGGGTCCTTAGCTTATGTTCTAGTTTACCCGTTTACCCGTATACCCGTATACCCATTAACATATAAAATATTAAAAAAATATTATATATATAATATAATATATCTTAACGGGTATACGGGTAAACGGGTATGGGTAATGCGTATACCCGTACCCGACCCGTTTATTAAGCGGGTAAACGGGTACGGGTATACGGGTTTGAATTTTTAAACGGGTATGGATTTTTGTACCCATACCCGTACCCGCCCGGGGCAGGTGACCGGGTATACGGGTATTACCCGCCCCATTTACACCCCTACCTAGACCGGTTCAAATGGTTAATGAGGAAGGACCGTTCCAACAAATAAATGTTGTAGTATCATTACGGTCCGGAAGACAAGTTGATAACAATGTCGTAAATCCTAGAACGTCTAATCAATCTAGTCATCAAGCAACCACATATGACCTAACCATTGAACCCGACGTCCAATCTGAAACGCCTAACCCGCCTACTCAACCTGAACCTGAGCGAGTCTATGTTCCTAAAGCCCTATTCCCCAATAGACTCAAAAAGAACTCATGTGCACAAATAGAGAAAATCTTGGAAGTATTTAAGCAAGTTAAGGTGAACATTCTACTCTTAGACATGATTCAACAAATACCTGCTTATGCTAAATTCTTAAAAGATATGTGCACTAAAAAACGAAAAACGAACGTACCAAAGAAGGCATTCTTAACTGCAAACATAAGCTCTATCCTGTCAAACTCGTCTCCTATAAAATATAAGGATCCTGGATGCCCCACAATTTCATGTGCAATAGGAGATACTTTTATCAACAAAGCCCTTCTAGACCTTGGTGCTAGTGTTAACCTACTCCCATTCTCTGTCTACGAGCAACTTAACATTGGTCCACTAAAACCCTCTAAGACAACTCTTCAATTTGCTGACTGCTCAATTAAGAAACCAAGAGGTGTAGTCGAGGACGTTTTGATCAAGGTGGGTGACTTCATTTACTCAGTGGATTTTGTCGTACTAGATACCGCACCTGTTGTAAATCCTAAACAACAAATCCCTGTAATTCTAGGCAGACCCTTTTTAGCCACTTCTGAAGCATTAATAAACTGTCGAAATGGGCTCATGCAATTATCTTTCGGGAACTTAAAAGCTGAATTTAATATCTTTCATGTTGATAGTGAGCCAGAAATAATATGCAATCAAAGTGATGTTGTGATGAGAGCACGTATCTATCAGATTTCTGAATCAAATAAATCATCACAAAATCAAAAAGGAAGTGAGAAAAGGAGGAGTAATTCTGCGACACACCCACCATCACTCGAGCAAATAAGAGAACCTATTTATGTGAGGGGTGTGGAACCTGTGACTCAGGACTCTCATTGCAACATGGGGAACAATTCAACTGGATACATGCACCAATATGGTGTCATTCAATCCAGTTCTGACTATGGTTGACTTTGAGCAAATTCCATCCTTCCACCGCAGTTCACCAAGGTAATAAGTGCATTTGCTTTATATTTGCATACATTGAGGACAATGCATGATTTAGGTGTGGGGGATGTTTATGTATATATTTATCTATAGATCTGTCTTTTATTTCAAAAAAATAAAATAAATAAATAAATAAAAATTATAAAAAAAAGAAAAAAAATCAATGTTTCATGACATAGCTTAAGATTGAATTGCCAAAACCCGTGTACAAATTGCATTGAGTTTTTGTTCCTTATTATATAGCTCTGCTTGTAGAAATTATGACATAAATCTAAGTTCCAAAGAAATAACCCATTGCCCTTTAAGATATGTATGCACTTAAATTGGATGAATCAAATCGTTGAAGTGGTTGATAAAAAGCAGAGGTTGAGGAAAATATACCGGGAAGTGTGGACTTCTAATAGCAATTAAGCCTTGAGGAAAATAAAAGTAAAAATAAAGGAATAAAGTGAAGAAAACACATTTTGCAAAATGATTACAAAAGCCCAAGTCTTTGAGTCACTGGTCCGTAGGGGTATCTTGAAACCCGGTAACTTGAGTCTATCAACTCAGGATTATCGACCAAACTCGCTACACAAATGCAAAAAAAGGTAAAAATGTCAGAAAAAACAAATGTGTTGAATCACGGAAAAAGAAAAAAATACTTTAAGATACTCAAGGCCCAAAGCTAAAAAAATGATCCATGTCATGGTTGATCCGAATGATACTTCACCACCAGAGGAGGCGTGCAAAATAATTTAAGTGATAACATGTGTAGAAGGGTTAGTGGTGTGAATATTGGAGGAATGAAGATCAAGTCAGAATTTTGATGAGTTAGATTTATATAATGAGCATGCAAGAATTCTAAGTGAGATGTATAAGGTTGAGGTGGGGATATTGAAAGTTGTTAATGGAATGTTGAATTAAGACTTTGTGGGTGTGTCAACTGAAACCCCTCACGAGACAAAACTCGTCCTCTAAGGAAACTTGGGGGTTTAAAGGCTTGTTGCACATGCTAAGTGCAACCGTGATTCCTACGAAAGTGAGTTAGGATTTCCCTGTTTTCATTTTTCTTATATTCTGTTTTGCTAGGAACTAGCAAAATCTAGGTGTGGGGGTATTTGATGCATTGCATACATTGCATCATATGTCTTTCATTTAGATTAATTTTATATCAATAAATGCTACTAAGCTATGTGTTTAGTCTTATTTATAGAATACAGGGACCTGAATGCAAATTACCCATATCCCGAGCATAAATGCGTGCAAGAGACTCATTCCTGGCATAAAGACCAAGTTCAAGATTATCGGGTTTCAAATGGAAATGCATCCAAGCATAAAAGCATTCAAGACCTAATTACAAAAAGGACAAGGACTTAAGCACAAAAGTAGACAAGGACTTAATTGCAAAAAGCCAAGGACCTAATTGCATATTACGAGTATCTTTTATTATTATGGATAAAATCTAAAGAAAATCAATGTGGATCTCCAAATATATAAAGAAATAAAGTCGGAGCTCAAAAGAAAGGAAAGAATCAATCCAGATGTGCAAAGGATATTGAAATCATACCATAAACACACATGAAAAATCCGGATTAAATCGGAGCTAAAAAGGTGGCGAATCCGCCGCACCAAATTAGATTCATGCTCTAAATTTTTTATCGGTTGCGTGTTGACGCGTGTACTTTCCTATTTTATACCTAAGTCCCTTGTATCGGCTATAAATAGCCCTGAAACGATGTTGTGAGGGTCCTTAGCTTATGTTCTAGTTTTTATTCCTTAGTTTAATAAATTTCTGTTGTTTTATTTCTTGTTTTTAGTTTTCTTTTGTAATTCCTCTAGGACCCCTTCTCCTCCTTTCCATCCATGAGTTTCTAACTCTTTCCAAAGGGTGGAGGTGACGGACTTAGGGTGAAGAGAAGAAGAATAAAAGTTATTATTTTAATTTCGTGTTAGTATATTTTGATTACTTGAGTTTATGTTAAATCATTTATCATGTAATGCTTTATAACTAATATGATTTATTATAAGTTTCTGAATTCTCTAATCTAAACCCAATACCTAAACCTCCACCCAACGGAATTCACTTCTTTGTTCTTGTTTTAATTTTAATTGTTCTTGTTTCTTGCTTTAGATAATTAAAACCCAAAAATCTCAAAACCCAATCTATTCTTCTCTCCTTCATTTCCCCAATCGAAATCACACTAATAACAAATCTCTCACTCCTTGTGTTCGACCCGTATTTGCCACGTCTTCATTGACGTCGTGCACTTGCGGTATAAATTTAATTCTCATCAAATGCGAAAGAAAGACACGAAAGATTGGAAATCAGGAAGATAAACTCCTAAGGGGTGGAGTGTCTGCATGATTGAACGTTTTATATAAACCACAAGTGCACGGGCGCGTTGAAGCGGTGACAAATACGGGTCGATCCACAGGAAGGTGTGTCGACTTTTGGTTTGTTCGAAGGAGAGTGGGAAAGAAAGGAGAGAAAGGATTGATGATCAAAGTACACTACAATGCAAAAAGGAAATGGAAGAGGCACTAAAACTAAACCCCATAGGGGGTAGAGAAATAATGTGAATATAAAGATGTGTGTGTGTGTTCAATTATGCTCCTCACAACATGTAGTGCATGAAATCATAAAACTAAATCCAACTTTGCCTCCACATGAAATAAGATAAGTTCATATCATTAAAACATACACGACAATAAGTGGAATGAAGCTAAATGAACTCATGTATAAAGACTAGACCCTACTATGCCTCCACATGAATTAAGATAACACATTATCATTAAAACATACAAGACATTAACCAAGGTAAAGGCAACAAGAGTACATACACTACAAATTGTGTTTCCAATATTAATTTCATTCATATCCTCACCTTATCATTCCTCATAAAATAGGTCCACTAATCTAAGCATAAGCTAAGCTTCATTCAAGAGCATTAGCTTATCAAAGATAAGAGTGAAATCCCATTAGATGGTTATGGAAATCATATAAGGCTCAAGGGATTAAGATAACACACACCTAATACACTACATGATCATATCACATATTTCTTCACCCCAAATGGGGATGAAACTACTCACTAATCATTAAACTAAGCAAGCAAGGGTTATTAAAGAAGCTAAAATGACATAAAACTAAAGAAGCATGTAAGCATATGAAAGGAAATTAAACTAAGAAAAAACAACATAACTAAAGGAAAACATCTATTATTACTCACTCAATTACAAGTAGCCTCTCTCCACCAGGGTTTTTGCTTCAAGACTTGAACTCCTAGTAGAGAGGATGGCCACCAAGAGAGAGATGTGTTGGATCGTGTGGGTTATGGGTCCACAATACTAATCACAATTTTACACTAATACCTACTTGTTTGATCTATCAAAGATATGCAGCGGAATTTAAAACTAAACAAGCAAGTAAAAGGAAGATAATGCAAACCACAATGGACACGGGGGTTTTACAGACGTTCGGCCACCGCCTACGTCCTCTCTTGCAAGCTTCGCTTGACACTTTGAGCTCCGCTCACGACTTCACTATCCACTCCCCGTTCCGGGCCGTTAGAGAACGCCTTTTACAAAACAAGCACCGCGAACACCCTTGCTTGCTTGACTTTCTTCTCTCACAATCCGAGAGGAACACTTCGGGCTTTCCACGAAGTCCTTGCTTCTTCACAAACGAAAACTTGAGTTGAATACACTCTCTAACTTGAGCACACTTAGCTTATGATGTGGAAATTGGAGGCTTGGAGTGTTTCGGATTCGCTCTAATGTTTTGTACAAGTATGAAGTGGGAGAGTTGTGTTAAAATGTGTTTTACAACTCTTTATATAGGCATTAGAGAGAATAGATCCGTTGGGGGTTGATTGGGTGAGTGTTGGTGTAGGATACACAAAATAGAAACTCGCAGGACCCAATTCTGAGTTAATTTGGTCGACCGGATCGGTCTGAACGGTCGACCGTTTGGCAGTTTTGAACTCAGTTCGGTCGACCGATTAGGTAACGGTCGATCGCCCAACGCTACGACTTAGGTACACTTAAGTGAACGGTCGAACTCCGAAAGCGGTTCGGTCGACCGATTTGCACCAGGCACTTTGGAGTTGACAAATAATGATCAATTCGGTCGACCGAGCTAAGGTCTTGCGGTCGACCGATTTTGTCCAGGAGGTTCAGGTTTGTCAAGAGACAGATATTCGGTCGACCGAACAAGCTCCTTGGTCGACCGATACATGAAATGTATTTGGGGTATATTTGGTTAATACGAATACGATCGTTGGGTATAATACGACAAAATAAACGGTCAGAAAAATAAGTTCATACGGTCGACCGAAAGGGCATATACGGTCGACCGAAACTGGGCAGTGAAAACACAAACATGGTAGTTGTTCACTCGGTCGACCGAACTGTTTATTACGGTCGACCGAATGTGGGCAGACTGTTAGGGTTCAGGTTTAGTGTTTTCCGGTCTAAGTTTGGGTGATCTATTGAAGTCCAAATTATGTGAAATTTCGTGTGTGACTTCTATAAGGAACCCAGTGTGTGTTTAAGTAGTTTTTAGCTCAAGTATGCTCAATTTACACAAGTTCCTAAGACTCAAAGAAATACAAAATACATGTCTTCAAATGAGCTTGATTACATGTCTTGACTTGATTTCCTTTCTTCCTTGAGTCTTGATCACCTGTAGAGGTTAGCATAAAGCAATATATATGCAATACAACATGTGTGCTACTCTACATGATCATAATTAAGATTAGGTTGACTAAATCATCAAAACATAGATTAAGGCCAAAAAACCAACAATATGGGGGTACAAGAGAGGAGGGAGAGTTCTATTTATAGCCATAGAAAAAGGTAATCCGGGACAATCCCCCGGTATGGGACTAAATAAATACCAAAAATAGCCTAAACACATACTAATACATGTTCCCGCGAAGTCTTAGCGGATCCGGAGTGATCCGGACCGCCAATTAGCGGTCCATAAGTTCTGGATCCGGCTGGAATTTGTTGTGGGCTTTTCGGGATGGATTTGTTGGTCTTTGATGCATCTACCACGCTTGCTGGAGCTCTGACCCGAATAGAATTGCCAAAATACTCTCCATGATGGTGTGGAGTATTCTTGTTTGCTCATTGGTCCTTCTATCTTGCATTCAGGTCCTTCGATCTTGCATCTTAGTCCTTGAGTCTCTCAACTCAGTCCTTTTTCCTTCTTTTAGGTCATTTCATGCCTCTTCTCTTCAAACCTCTTTATTTCTGAAATTCAAACATAAAGCTCGTTACGTAGCATTGTTTAGGTGAAAGAAAATGGATATAAGATACAAATATAAGCATGAAATGATATCAATCAAATACCCCCACACCTAAGTTTTTGCAAGTCCCGAGCAAAACAAAGAAAGAGAAAAGCAAACGAGAAACAAGAAATCCTAACTCACTTTCGTAGGAATCACGGTTGCACTTAGCACGTGCAACAAGCCGTTAAACCTCTTTGTTGCCAAGGAGGAGGAGTGTTGTCTCCTGAGGATTTTCAGCGGATATACCCACAAAATCCAAACAAGATGCATTATTCAATGTAGACACTCGCCTCGTTGGACAATTTTTTGTCGATCATTGGACGCGGTAATCCTACGGGCCGACTCTATATAGGAAATCAGTCCACACCTAACCTAATGAACCATTCATGCAAGTTAAATAAGGAATTAAGTGAAAGACATGGACAACCTTAACATCCTTAAGTGATACAAAGTGTTAAGTCCATTAAGGTTCTCATTTGCATTACCATTTTTTTTCTTTTTTTTTCTTTTCTCATTTTTTTCTTTTTATTAGTTGGAGCTTCATTCTCCCAGGGTCAGGTTTCGTTCATCATTGCCCATGAGGACTTACACTATCACGTACACCTTTCCCCAAATCTCCACATAGGACAATCCCTACCACCCGTGTAACGAGAGTTCGGTCGGCGCATCCCAAGTCAGATGACTCGAAAGCACCAGGCACAAAGTCCCCTCAGACCTACTTTCCCGAGTGATAGGAGCCGTGCGAGAAGGGAGAACACCTACTCACTTATTTCTTATCTACACATGAACCAAAACCCCTACACTTAATGTCTCACAACAAGATTTAAAGGGTCCTTGACTACAACAAACTTCCTTAAGTTAACAGACACGAATTAGTGACTCACTAGGTTTAGGGAGGACTTCTTTAAATGTTTGAGCACTGAAACCCAATGATTACTCATCCCTAAGGGAAAACTGTGGTGCATCCTAACGACTCGATAAATCCTAAAGACATTGTACTAGATATCCTAATGCATCAAGTTCAAGACAATTTTGGGAGCTTTCTTTTTACTTTGCCTCTCAACGGTTTTGCACATGCTAAACACACACAAAACCCACAAAACATTTTCTTTCGCAAACACATGAAGATTTTGAAAGAAATGTGAAAATTTTGAAGCACTAGGCAAGCAAAAGAAGACAAGTCACCCAAGGATCATGGCTAGCAGATATATCGATATTAAATGCAACACACTAACATGACCCTAACAATGCACACCAATGAAAACAAAAATCAAAGGAAAAACGCGACTATGTACACACGTAAAAACACCCCCCACACCTACTTCATGCATTGTCCTCAATGAATGTGAGCAAAATACTACATGGATTTATGCATGAAAACGGAGAGATCTCACCAACAAGAAGTACAAAGGAAAGTTCAAGGTCATGTTGATGGACACCAACCCAAATTTTCTCAAACTTGTGAGATGCTAAAGAAGGGATACCAATACATGAAACAAAGGGGGCCCAAATACTCAAGGGTTGGAGCCCACAACAATCGATGCTCACTGAAGGAGTTTTTTTAAACTATGTACAAAAATGGGCTCCCATCTTCATATGTTAAGGGAAATCAAATGGGAACTCGCCATCTCTTGAGCCAAAACTGCACATTCATGGGCTTGCAACATACAAAGTAGAATTTCTAGACCACCTAATACCCTTATATACGTTGTGGTCGTTTGATGCCTCTTTAGAGTGAGCAAGATAGGAGGCATGAACCGTTGGAACGTATGGGTCGGCTATGCTAATCACATTTAAACTAATTACCTACTCGTTTTATCGATCGAGTTATATGCAGCGGAATTTAAACAACTAAACGAGCAAGTAAGAAATAAGCAAACCACAATGGACGTCGAGGGTTTTTATAGAGGTTCGGCCACCGCCTACGTCCTCTCTTGCAAGCTCCGCTCGACACTTCGAGCTCCGCTCGCGACTTCACTATCCACTCCCCGTTCTGGGCCGGGAGAGAACGCCTTTTACAAAACAAGCTCCGCGAACAACCTCGCGAGCTTGACTTTCTTCTCTCACAATCCGAGAGGAACACTTCGGGCTTTTACCGAAGTCCTTGCTTCTTGAACAAACGAAATCTTGAGTGGATCACACTCTCTAAACTTGAGCACACTTGAATGAGATTGAAATTGCTTCTTAGTGTGGAAATTTGAGGCTTTGAGTGTTTGGGATTCTCTCTAATGTTTGGGACAAGTTTGTAGTGGGAGAGTTGTGTTAAAATGTGTTTTACAACTCCTTATATAGGCATTAGAGAGAATAGAGGCGTTGGGATTGAATGGGTATGAGTTGATATGTGATTACACAAAACAGAACCTGCAGGACCCAATTCTGGTTGAATTTGGTCGACCTGATCGGGATGAACGGTCGACCGTTTGTCAGTTTTGAACTATGTTTGGTCGACCAGTTAGGTAACGGTAGACCTCCCAATGCTACGACTTAGGTACACTTAAGTCATCGGTCGAACACAAGAAAAGGGTTCGGTCGACCGATTTCGTCCAGGCACTTTGGGGTTGACAAACAATTAGATATTCGGTCGACCGGAACAGGTCTAGCGGTCGACCGTTTTTCAACAGGAGATTCAGGTTTGTCAAGAGATGGACAAACGGTCGACCGATACATGAAATGTATTTGGGGTATTTTTGGTTTAATACGAATACGACCGTTGGGTATATACGACAAAAATAACGGTCGGAAAATTAAGTTCAAACGGTCGACCGAAAGAGATGGTGCGGTCCACCGAAACCAGACAGGGAAACACAAACAGAATACTTGATAATCCGGTCGACCGAACAGCCTGTTGCGGTCGACAGAATGTGGGCAGACAGTTCGGGTTCAGGTTTAGTGTTTTCCGATCTAAGTTTGGGTGATCTATTGAAGTCCAAATTATGTGAAATTTCGTGTGTGACTTCTATGAGGAACCTAGTGTGTTTTTAAGTTGATTTTAACTCAAGTATGCTCAAAATACACAAGTTCCTAAATACTCAAAGAAATACAAAATACATGTCTTCAAATGAGCTTAATTACATGTCTTGACTTGTTTTCCTTTCTTCCTTGAGTCTTGATCACCTGTAGAGGTTAGCACAAAGCAATATATTTGCAATGCAATATGTGTGCTACTCTACATGATCATAATTAAGAATAGGTTAATTAAATCATCAAAGCATAGATTAAGGCCAAAAAGCCAACATGAACGAGAGGTGGACCTCTGTCTCGTTGTTTGAAATGTAGGGTATCAGGTGGTTGCTTCTTAACCCACATGGGGTCCTTAGTAAATACAGAATGAAGAGCATGTGGCCCAGAGGCCATAAAAATGGTATCTTGTGACTCAAGAGCCACATGATCAAAAGGATGTGGCTCAACGGCCACGTGATCAAAAGGATGTGGCTCTAAGGCCACGTGCTCAAAAGAATGTGGCTCTAAGGTAACGTGATCAGAAGATAAGGCACCTTCTTGTGCCAGCCCAGGTGAAACATCTTCACCACTTTCAGGATCTCCATCGAACAATTCTCTGAAGTACTTGAAGGTGCCCTCTACTTCAATCTCATCAAAGCCCTGGATAAGGTTGACCCTAACAGGGTCATTGAAGGCACCTGGCTTCTTGCCGATGGTGAAAATGTTGAAATCAGCGCATTGACTACCATAAGTCAAGCACATCAGACCATTGCGACAATTGATCAAGGCATTGGAAGTCGCAAGAAATGGTCGCCCCAGAATGACAGAAATTTGTCCAAGTGGGTTTGGCACAGGTTCAGTATCCAAAACAAAGAAGTTTACTGGATAAATGAACTCTCCCACTTTGAATAGCACATCTTCCACCACACCCTTCGGTGTCTTCATAGACCTATCAGCCAATTGAAGAGTGGTTTTTATTTGTTTAAAGTCTCATAGACCGAGGTGGGCGTAGATAGAATATGACAGAAGATTAACAGATGCACCAAGGTCCAATAAGGCTCGATGTATGGACACATCACCAATCACACAAGAGATAGTAGGACAACCAGAGCCCTTGTATTTGACTTGCATGGCTTGTGCCAACAAAAAACTCACGTGAACATGGAGCATACTTCCTCGAATTCGCGTATAAAAATATACGAATCCTCCTTATTGGCAGTGAAGGTAGGAAACATGCTCACATATTGAGGTTTCAGCTCATAGTTATTCCCACGAGCTGGGGGAAGAACTATGCAAGAAGGCTGCGCGGCCCGAACAGGATGGCTCTGCTCCCACAAAGTCATCGGTCTATCCTGTCGAGCTAAAGGTGCTGGTGCACCAAGAACTCGATCCTGACCGAATCCCTCTTCCTCTCGAGTTAGCGTTGGAGGAGAAGGAGGTCTACGTGGTGGTGTCATTGACATAATTTCATGCTCATATTTGTATCCTATATCCATTATCTTACACCTAAGCAATGCTACGTGACGAGTTTTATGTTTAGTTTTCAGGAATAAAGAGGTTTGAAGAGAAGAGCCATGAAAGGACCCAAAAGCAGGAAAAAAGACTTAATTGTGAGACCTATGGACTGAGATGCAAGGGAGAAGGACCTGATCGTAAGACCGAAGGACCTGATCGTAAGACCGAAGGACCTAAGAGCAAAACAGGAAACTCCACACCATCATGGGGAGTATTTTGGCAATTTGATTCAGGTCGGAGCTCCAATAAACAAAGTAGATACATTGAAGACCAACAAAGACCATCAGCAAAGCCCACAACAAATCCCAGATGAATCCAGATCCAATAGACAGCCAATTGGCGGTCCAAATCATTCTGGATCCTCTCAGATTTGTGGGGCACATGTATTAGTGTATTCTTAGTCCATTTTTGGTATTGGTTTAGTCCCACATCGGGGGTTTGTCCCGGATTAGCTTTTTCCATGCCTATAAATAGAACTCTTCACCTTCCATTGTAATCACTCATTGCTTGGTGGCATTCTCTCTACTAAGGAGTGAGCCTTGAAGCAAAAACACAAGGTGGAGAAGAATGCTAACTTCAATGTGAGTCATTTGTTAATAAAATAATTCTTCTAGTTTCTTTTAATCTTGTCTTTTAATTTGTGCATGTTTATTTAGTCTTTCCTTTCCTTTTATGCTTCTTTAATATTTCTTGCTTGATTAGTGTAGTTTTATTTCAGTATAATGCTTCATTTTGTTAGAGTAGTTAGTTTAAATATGTGTGAGTAGTTTCATCCCCATTTGGGGGGTGGAAAAATATGTGATATAATCTTGTAGTGTATTAAGTGTGTGTTATCTTAATCCCTTGAGCTTTATATGATTTCCATAACCATCTAATGGGTCTCCACTTTTATCTTTGATATGCTAATTCTCTTGAATGAAGCTTAGCCTCTGCTTTGATTAGTGGACCTATTTTATGGGGAATGATAAGGTTAGGATATGGATGGAATTAATATTGGAAACACAATTTGTAGTGTATGTACTCTTGTTGCCTTTACCTTAGTTAATGTCTTGTATGTTTTAATGATGTAGTCTTATCTTAATTCATGTGGAGGCATAGTAGGGTCTAGTCTTTATACATGAGTTCATTTAGTTTCATTCCAATTATTGTCTTGTATGTTTTAATGATGTAGTCTTATCTTAATTCATGTGGAGGCAAAGTGGGATGTAGTTTTATGATTTCATGCACTACATGTTGTGAGGAGCTTAATGAACACACACACGCACACTTCTTTATGTTCACATTATTTCTCTACCCCTTTGGGGTTTAGTTTTCTTGCTTCTCTCCCATTTCCATTTGCACCTTAGTGTAGTTTAGTGTAATACATCTTTCACTCCTTTATTTACCACTCGCCTTCGCACAAACCAAACGTCGACACACCTCCCAGTGGACGACCCGTATTTGCCACTGCTTCAACGCAGCCGTGCACTTGCTAGATTTAAGCTCAAAACACTACTAAGGAGGGGTTGTCCCATTTCCTTGGCCCAAAAAGCAAGTAGAGATTGGCCCTAAGGATTTTGGATGCACTAGGAGAGTGATCTAGTTGAGACCGTCATGGCCTGATCGGCGTTGCCTACCTTGTCGATAGTAGGAGGTGCTGGATCTCCGGATCTGGTATCACTTGCTGGGCATTGTGGTCTTCGTTGTAGGGAGGTGAGGCGTGTCGAGACTAGTGACCTACAAGTTAGGCGTCGTCTAGCCTAAGGACCCATTGCCTTACATTGTTTGAGTTGTGCTTGCTAGATTAGGCTTCTACCCTCTCCCGTTACCCACGCTAGCTTTAGAGATTCTTCCCTTCTCCTCTGAGTCATCTTCTTCTCACCTTCTTCTACGTTATAGTCTCCTCCCCTTTACACTCTCTGGTAGCGTTTTTAGGGTCGAGTCGAGCACTTTTTACGAGTTTAGCCTCGTGGTGGTGAGAGTGGTCGGAGATGGATGGTTACATGGGTGACCATCAATATCATTATTGGGATCAGGACAATTCGTCCTGGTATTCCGGACCCATGCAACCTGGGGTGGCTCAGACGAACACCTCGTATGGTTGGGATAATTCTCATTGTGTGACTGAGCAATCTTAATATTGGGGTAACATGAGAGAGGCACCGACTGCTAGACCACCATCTAGTTACGTCGGATCATATGTTGGTCATCAAACTGAGACATTGCAAGAACCTTTGGCCTCTTTCATGCATGTGGTAGAAGACATGAGTGCACCAGTGGCTCCAGTAGTCGTACCGTGTCACTATTGTGGGTTGAGTGGTCATGATTTCGGGGAATGTCCTTATGTTCCCCCAGAGCCTGAGAATGAGCATACCTTTTCCCAAAATGCTCAATATGACCATTACGCATCCGCGTACAACCCGAGAGGGATGTATTCGTGGGGAGACAATTCGTATTCAAATTCTTATACTTCATTTCCACCCCAGTATCCTCCTCCCGAATACCCAGAATTCTACCAACACCCCACTTCTAATCATTGGACTCACTCTCAGCTCATTAACACCCAACCCCAAAATTTCCCAAGCTCTGACTTGGACCTCAAAGTTGACCACATATCTGATTCCTCAAAACAAACTTTCCTTACGGTCATGGAAACCATTCAACAGTCCATACAAAATATGACACTGCAAGTGAGTCAAATGTCGTAGTAATTACGTGAACGTGAGGAGAGTAACGTTTCTTGTCAACATGAGGATTCATCTTTTGATATCGAACCGCCACCACTACATCCACAAATTCAGACCACAATCTTTCAAAGTCAAACTCCTAGTCAGTCTGAGGGACTTGGGGTTTCAATTCACGATCACTTGGTGGACGATTCGACCCCTATTGAGAATAACATGGACCAGGTTCATTACGAGTCGGCACATGATTGTGCCTTATCTTCTTGTCTCGTGGCCCTTGAGCCACATGACCTTATTGTTGTACCTCCTAAGGACTCACCTCTGGTGGAGCAAGAGCTCCCTAGTCCCCTCAATTTCAAACAACCTGATGAGAGTTTGCCTCTCACTATTGTTCCTGATCATCTTGGAAATGATGGAACATCAAACAACTACATTGCTCATGAGGGTATTTGGAGTTCCTTGGAGGATACCTTGGGTATGAGACCCATTTTTTGTTCGCCTGGTGTGTCGGACATGCCTAACGAGATTCTTGACCTCGTTCCGACGCACTAGCCTGTTGGTTGGAGAGTTTGGATTGACGATCATAACTTCAGCACCGCAATGGGAGAAACTCTTCTTCCGTTGCCCCATATTTCCCAAACTCTTGAGAGGTTCAAGCTCTTTCAGTTTGATCCTTTGAATGAGATGCATTTGCGTCCAATTCATGAACCTCTCATTTCATCTGATGCTCTTTGTGAAGGGGGGCCACGCATGCGTATTCTGGCCCCGCGTGGTATTATGTTCCCTTTCCAAGTGCATTTACCCACTCTTGAGGTTCCCATTTGATGTCTTTTGACAAATGAAGATGGGAACTTATGTTTGTACATAGTTATATATATAAAAAACAAAAAAAGAAAGTACAATAAAAGACTCCTTCAGTGAGCATCGATTGTTGTGAGCCTCAACCCTTGTGTATTTGGGCTCCATTTCTTTCACGTATTTGTATCCTTTCTTTAGCATCTCACAGGTTTTGAGGGAATTCGGATTTGTGTCCATCAACATGACCTTGAACTTCCCTTTGTACTTCATGTTGGTGAGATCTCTCCTTTTTCATGCATAAATCCATATAGTATCTTGCTCACATTCATTGAGGACAATGCATGAAGTAGGTGTGGGGGGTGTTTTACGTGTGTACATAGTTGAGTCTTTTTCCTTTGATTTTATTTTATTTTGTGTGCATTGTTAGGGTCATGTTAGTGTGCTGCATTTAATATCGATATATCTGCTTGCCATGATCCTTGGGTGACTTGTCTTCTTTTGTTTGCCTAGTGCTTCAAAATTTTCTCATTTCTTTCAAAATCTTCATGTGTTTGCGAAAGAAAATGTTTTGTGGGTTTTGTGTCTGTTTAGCATGTGCAAAACCTTTAGAGGCAAAGTAAAAAGAAAGCTCCCAAAATTGTCTTGAACTTGATGCATTAGGATATCTAGTACAATGGCTTTAGGATTTATCGAGTCGTTACGATGCACCACAGTTTTCCCTTAGGGATGAGTAATCATTGGGTTTCAGTGCTCAAACATTTAAAGAAGTCCTCCCTAAACCTAGTGAGTCACTAATTCGTGTCTGTTAACTTAAGGAAGTTTGTTGTAGTCAATGACCCTTTAAATCTTGTTGTGAGACATTAAGTGTAGGGGTTTTGGTTCAAGTGTAGATAAGAAATAAGTGAGTAGGTGTTCTCCCTTCTCGCACGGCTCATATCACTCGGGAACGTAGGTCTGAGGGGACTTTGTGCCTGGTGCTTTCGAGTCATCTGACTTGGGATGCACCAACCGAACTCTCGTTACACGGGTGGTAGGGATTGCCCTATGTGGAGATTTGGGGAAAGGTGTACGTGATACTGTAAGTCCTTATGGGCAATGATGCACGAAACCTGACCCTGGGAGAATGAAGCTCCAACTAATAAAAAGAAAAAAAAATGAGAAAAGAAAAAAAAAGAAAAAAAAATGGTAATGCAAATGAGAACCTTAATGGACTTAACACTTTGTATCACTTAAGGATGTTAAGGTTGTCCATGTCTTTCACTTAATTCCTTATTTAATTTGCACGAATGGTTCATTAGGTTAGGTGTGTGGACTGATTACCTATATAGAGTCGGCCAGTAGGATTACCGCGTCCAATGATCGACAAAAATTTGTCCAACGAGTCGAGTGTCTAGATTGAATAATGCATCTTGTTCGGATTTTGTGGGTATATCCGCTGAAAACCATCAGGAGACAACACTCCTCCTCCTTGGCAACAAAGAGGTTTAACGGCTTGTTGCACGTGCTAAGTGCAACCGTGATTCCTACGAAAGTGAGTTAGGATTTCTTGTTTCTCGTTTGCTTTTCTCTTTCTTTGTTTTACTCGGGACTTGCAAAAACTTAGGTGTGGGGGTATTTGATTGATATCATTTCATGCTCATATTTGTATCTTATATCTATTATCTTACACCTATGCAATGCTACGTGACGAGTTTTATGTTTAGTTTTCAGGAATAAAGAGGTTTGAAGAGAAGAGCCATGAAAGGACCCAAAAGCAGGAAAAAGGACTTAATTGTGAGACCTATGGACTGAGATGCATGGGAGAAGGACATGATCGTAAGACCGAAGGACCTAAGAGCAAAACATGAAACTCCACACCATCATGGGGTGTATTTTGGCAATTCGATTCGGGTCGGAGCTCCAATAAACAAAGTAGATCCATGTATCCAGATGAATCCGGGTCCAAGACCGCTAATTGGCGGTCTGTTTTGGCCCAAATCCGCTAAGATTTTGGTTGGTGGCGTATTAGTGTGTATTTAGTCCATTTATGGTATTTGTTTAGTCCGACATCGGGGTATTTGTTTAGTCCCACATCGTTGATTTTGGCTATAATCACTCCATATTTTAAGTGGCTATTCTTCCTACTAGAAGTGAGGCCTTGAAGCACACACTAAAGTAGGAGGATGCTACTTTTAATGTGAGTCATTTAATACAAGTTTTCTTTATTATGTTGTTTGTTTTATGTTTCTTGTTTTGCTTTGCTTAATCTCATTTCATTAGTTTTATTAGCTTAGTTAATATGCTTTCTTTGTTTAGTTTAATAATTAGTGTAATGTTTAGTGAGTAGTTCCATTCCCTTTGGGGGGTGGAGTAGATGTACATACATGCAAATGAGAATGGATTGAATGCTTTAATTCCAATGTGTTGATAAAACATGAATGTATGCTTGCTTGTTTAGGATAGAATTTATAACTTGATGAGTTTTGCCAAAATGATTAGACACCTCTCATGCTTGTTTAGGTTCTGAAATAAAGATCTTGCATATGTAAATGTTAATCAACTAAGTTGGTGAATAGATTGATAGGTTTTGCCACAACATTTAGACACTTCCTATGCATGATAACACCACCTTTATTTGTGCTTAAAGAATGTGTTCAACACCCACCTCTTTGCTTGTGTGCACTCACTCCACCCCTTAGGGGTTTTCCCATATATGTATTCCAGCATTCTTCTTTTGTTCTTAGCTTAGTTGTCATTTCATTGTTTGTTTCTTTCGTTCGCATTTTATACTTCTTAGCGTAGTTTAGTGTAGAGTAGCATAATCAATCTTTCTCCCCAATTTTTGCCACTTGATTTCTGATAAACAAGAGGTTGCTCACCTCCCTGAGGATGACCCGTACTTGTCACGCTTCATCGCGGCCGTGCACTTGCGGTTTAAATAAAACGTTCAACAAGTTTTTGGCGCCGTTGCCGGGGAGGTGCCAGTCCGGACTCTTGTTTGGACGATTCAAGTGGATTTAATTTGTGTTTTGTAGTTTTTCCTTGTTTCAGGAGACTTGGAGTCGCCAGGAGGAACACCTGGAGAAATTTGGTGGCATTCTGGGCACTGTAGACCGCCAATCAGCGGCCTGAGACCGCCAATTGGAGGTCTGGTGAGCTCATTTTACTCTCTTATTTCTGTGGCGTGTTTACATAATTGATGTAGTGATCTGGGACTTGATTTGGCATGTTTTGACTTATAGTTCATTCCCAGATCAATAATCAAACCTCCTTTAAGCAACTTGGACCCTAAAACCCAAAGCAAAAGATTAGGCATTCTTTTTGTTTAGGTCATGCATCATGTATGTGACTTAGGCATATAGATTGTCTTTCATTTTAGCTTTATTTTCAGTTGCTGGGTGCTGGCGTGAGGTACGCACCTTCTACTCTCATTCATGCATTTCGTATGAACATGCACTAGTTAGTAGGAAGTGCAATGAAACAAGTGCTAGTTGAGCGTTTGTTTGGAGAGTTGATTGCTAGATTTAGGCTCCAAAACACTACTAAGGAGGGGTGTTCCCGTAAAAGATAAGGTGGGGGATTTTATCACCCTATCCTTCGCCCCACAAACCACACTAATAAAGAGCCTAATTTTTAAAATCAAGTAGACATTGGCCCTAAGGACTTCGGGCGCATTAGGAGAGTGATCCGGTCCCGACCGTCATGACCTGATCGGCGTTGTCCACTTTGTCGATAGTAGGACAGACGAGATCTCCGGATCTTGGCTCCCTTGCTGGGCTTTGTGGTCCTCGTTGTAGGGATGTGAGGCGTGTTGAGGCCGTGTGACCTCGCAGTTAAGCGTCGTCTAGCTGAAAGGACCTATAGCGACCTTAGGATTGCTTGAGTCTTGTTTGCTTGTGTGCTTCTACCTGTACCCATCCGCCGTAGCATAAGGACTTCTTCCCTTCTCTCCTGAGTCATTCTTTCTCTCCTGTGTTCTGATTGATCGTTTTATATTTAACCGCAAGTGCACGGCCGCGTTGAAGCGGTGGCAAATACGGGTCGTCCACTGGGAGGTGTGTCGACGATTGGTTTGTTCGAAGGCGAGAGGTAAAAAGAAGGAGAGAAAGGTTGGTTACACTAAACTACACTAAGATGCAAAAAGGAAATGGAAGAAAAGCAAGAAAACTAAACCCCAAAGGGGGTAGAGAAATGATGTGAACATAAAGATGTGTGTGTGGTGTGTGTGTAATTAAGCTCCTCAAAACATGTAGTGCATGAAATCATAAAACTACATCCAACTTTGCCTCCACATGAATTAAGATTTTACTACATCATTAAAACATACAAGACAATAATTGGAATGAAGCTAAATGAACTCAAGTATAAAGACTAGACCCTACTATGCCTCCACATGAATTAAGATAAGACTACATCATTAAAACATACAAGACATTAGCTAAGGTAAAGGCAACAAGAGTTCATACACTACAACTTGTGTTTCCAATATTAATTCCTATCCATATCCTAACCTTATCATTCCCCATAAAATAGATCCACTAATCAAAGCATAAGCTAAGCTTCATTCAAGAGCATTATCATATCAAAGATAAGAGTGGATGCCCATTAGATGGTTATGGAAATCATTTAAAGTTCAAGGGATTAAGATAATACACACTTAATACACTACATGATTATATCACATATTTCTCCACTCCCCAGATGGGGATGGAACTATTCACTACTCATTACACTAACTATATTAACAAAAGCAAGCATAATACTGAAATGAAACTATACTAATCCAGCAAGAAATATTAAAGAAGCATAAAACAAAACAAGCAACAAAGCAAACACATAAAAGGAAATCAACTAAGCAAGAATTAACAAGCTAAAGAAAACATCTATTATTAACTCACTCAAATTACAAGCAGCTCTTCATCCACCAGAGTTTTGCTTCAAGGCTTCACTCTTAGTAGGGAAGATGCCACCAAAGAGAGAGATAGATACAATGGGAGGTGAAGAGTTCTATTTATAAGCATGGAAAAAGCTAATCCGGGACAATCCCCCGATGTGGGACTAAACCAATACCAAAAATAGCCTAAACACACATTAATACAAGTCCAGGAGAAAACTTAGTGGATCTGGGCTTGACTAGACCGCCAATTGGCGATTCCAGACCGCCAATTGGCGGCCTATAAGCTTCAGATCCCATTGGATCTTCTGGTGGGTTTTCCTTGGCGTGTTTCTTGGTCTTGGATGCATCTAACTTGTTTAGTGGAGCTCCGACCCGAATCGAATTGACAAAATACTCCCCATTATGGTGTGGAGTTTCCTGTTTTGCTCTTAGATCCTTCTGTCTTACGATCAGGTCCTTCTCCCTTGCATCTTGGTCCCCAGGTCTCACAATTAAGTCCTTTTTCCTGCTTTCGGGTCCTTTCATGGCTCTTCTCTTCAAACCTCTTTATTTCTGAAAACTAAACATAAAACTCGTCACGTAGCATTGCTTAGGTGTAAGATAATGGATATAAGATACAAATATAAGCATGAAATGATATCAATCAAATACCCCCACACCTAAGTTTTTGCTAGTCCCGAGCAAAACAATGAAAGAGAAAAGCAAGCGAAAAAGAAGAAATCCTAACTCACTTTCGTAGGAATCACGGTTGCACTTAGCACGTGCAATAAGCCGTTAAACCTCTTTGTTGCAAAGGAGGAGGAGTGTTGTCTCCTGAGGGTTTTCAGCAGATATACCCACAAAATCCGAACAAGATGCATTATTCAATCTAGACCTCGACTCGTTGGACATATTTTGTCGATCAATGGACGCGGCAATACTACGGACCGACTCTATATAGGTAATCAGTCCACACCTAGCCTAACAACCCATTCGTGCAAGTTAAATAAGGAATTAAGTGAAAGACATGGACAACCTCAAGATCCTCAAGTGATACAAAGTGTAAGGTCCATTAAGGTTCTTATTTGCATTTTTTTTTGTTTCTTTTCACATTTTTTCCTTTTTTTTCTTTTTAGTTGGAGCTTCATTCTCCCAGGGTTAGGTTTCGTGCATCATTGCCTATGAGGATTTACACTATCACGTACACCTTTCCCCAAATCTCCACATAGGGCAATCCCTACCACCCGTGTAACGGGAGTTCGGTCGGCGCATCCCAAGTCAGATGACTCGAAAGCACCAGGAACAAAGTCCCCTCAGACCTACTTTCCCGAGTGATAGGAGCCGTGCGAGAAGAGAGAACACCTACTCCCTTATTTTGTTTTCTACACATGAACCAAAACCCCTACACTTAATGTCTCACAACAGAATTTAAAGGGTCCTTGACTACAACAAACTTCCTAAATTAACAAACACGAATTATTGACTCACTAGGTTCAGAGTGGACTTCTTTGAATGTTTGAGCACTGAAACCCTATGATTACTCACCCCCAAGGGAAAACTGGGGTGCATCCTAACGACTTGATAAATCCTAAAGCCATAGTACTAGATATCCTAATGCATCAAGTTCAAGACAATTTTGGGAGCTTTCTTTTTACTTTGCCTCTCAACGGTTTTGCACATGCTAAACACACGCAAAAACCACAAAACATTTTCTTTCGCAAACACATGAATATTTTGAAAGAAATGTGAAAATTTTGAAGCACTCGGCAAGCAAAAGAAGACAAGTCACCCAAGGGTCATGGCAAGCAGATATATCGATATTAAATGCAACACACTAACATGACCCTAACAATGCAAACAAAAGAAAACAAAAACAAAGGAAAAGACTCGACTATGTACACACGTAAAACACCCCCCCACACCTACTTCATGCATTGTCCTCAATGAATGTGAGCAAAAAACTAACTGGATGTATGCATGAAACAAAATAGATCTCACCAACGTGAAGTACACAAGGAAGTTCATGGCTATGTTGATGGACACAACCCAACTTCCCACAAAACCTGTGAGATGCTAAAGAAGGGATACAAATACGTGAAAGAAATGGGGCCCAAATACTCAAGGGTTGGGGCCCACTACAATCGATGCTCACTGAAGGAGTCTTCTCTTTTTTCTTTTTTTCTTTTTTTGAACTATGTACAACAATGGGCTCCCATCTTCATATATCAAGGGACATCAAATGGGAACCCGCCATCTCTCGAGCCAGAAATGCACCTGTATGGGCTCGCAACATACAAAACAGAATTGCTTGACCACCTGACACTCTTATTAGCATTGTGGTCGTTCGATGCCTCTCGAGAGTTATCAAAAGAGGAGGCATGAATGAGAGGTGAACCTCTACCAGGTTGAAGGGTATCAGGTGGTTGATTCTTAACCCACATGGGGTCCTCAGGAGATACAGAATGAAGAGCATGTGGCCTAGAGGCCATAAAAATGGTATCTGGTGGCTCAAAAGCCACGTGATCAAAAGGATGTGGCTCAAGGGCCATGAGATCAAAAGGAGGTGGCACTGAGGCCACATGATCAGAACATAAGGCACCTTCTTGTGCCAGCCCAGGTGAAACATCTTCACCACCTTCAGGAGCTTCATCGAACAATTCTCTGAAGTACTTGAAGGTGCCCTCAACTTCACTCTCATCCATGCCCTGCATAAGGTTAACCCCAACAGGGTCAGTGAAGGCACCTGGCTTCTTGCCGATGGTGAAGATGTTGAAATCCGCGCATTGACTACCATAAGTCAAGCGCATCAGACCATTGCGACAATTGATCAATGCATTGGAAGTCGCAAGAAATGGTCGCCCCAGAATGACAGGAATTTGTCCAAGTGGGTTTGGCACAGGTTCAGTATCCAAGACAAAGAAGTCGACTGGATAAATGAACTCTCCCACTTTGATCAGCACATCTTCCACCACACCCCTCGGTTTCTTCATAGACCTATCAGCCAATTGAAGAGTAGTATTTGTTTGTTTGAGGTCTCCAAGACCGAGGTGGACGTAGACAGAATATGGCAGAAGATTAACAGATGCACCAAGGTCCAATAAGGCCCGATGTATGGACACATCACCAATCACACAAGAGATAGTAGGACAGCCAGGGTCCTTGTACTTGACTTGCATGGGTTGTGCCAACAAGGAACTCACGTTAGCCGCAAGAAAAGCTTTCTTGGGAACATGAGTTTTTCTCTTCTTGGTGCATAAGTCCTTGAGAACCTTGGCATAAGGTGGTATTTGCTGAATCACCTCCAACAGAGGGATGTTCACCTTAACTTGCCTAAACATCTCAAGCATCTTGTCATGCTGATCAGAGGTTTTCTTTTTAAGGCGCTCAGGGAATGGCGCCTTTGGGGCATAAGGATGCGAAGGCACCCCAGAATTCAGGTCCAAAGAAACATGAGTGGGGGCCTCAGAATCTGGTTCCTTCGACACAAGAGGAGACAAGGGGACCTCAGGGTTCGGCCCCTTTGTCGAAGGAAATGTAGAAAGAACCTCAGGATCTGGATCCTTCCTGGAAGTATTTGTGGAGGGAGCCTCAGGATCCGGCTCCCTCAAAGATGGTGATGACAAAGAAGGTACCCCAATGTTGTTATCCACCTCCTTACCAGACCTCAAAGTATGAATCACATTAATATGATGGGTCGGTTCAGAGGTGGCATGAGGTAAAGGTGTCCTTCCTTGAGAATGGGTACCCCGAGGATTCACCTCAGGTTGACTCGGGAACTGACCTTTCTCGCGTTCATGGAGTTGATGAGCCAACTGGCTAACCTGCATTTCCAAAGCCTTGACTGTACTTTGCAACGCTTGAAAGGTCGGATCACAAGAAGGGTCTTTAGGGTCAACCCGCTGGGGTGGTGGAGTCTGGTTGGAATAACCCGACGATGAGGCATGAGCAGGTTGGTAATTTTGGTGCTGAGACCTTTGATGTGGGGGTTGGTAGGTCGCCGATGGGCATGGAGGTTGATAAGGTGGAGGTTGAGGTTGAGCGTGCGAGCTCTAACCGTGGCCTCCACTAGACCCCTAAGAGAAGTTAGGATGGTTACGCCATCCCGGGTTGTAGGAATGACTGTATGGGTCGTTTCGGGGCCTTTGTTGATACATCGCATTTGCATGCTCAGTATCCCTTGGAGCGTAAACGCACTCCAAGTCATCATGTCCCAACAGTCCACACCTAGTACACCCGGGAGTAGCGACCTGAGCTACAGGAGCTCTGTCCATCTCCAAACTCTCTATCCTACGCATGAGAGCAGCCATTTTCGCCTCAGACGCGATCGATGAGTCAACTTGATAAGATCCAGCTCGACCAGAAGACCTGGCGGCTGGTGGCTCTCTCATGGTATCCCACTCGAAGGTACGTTCAGCCACGGACTCAAAAGTATCCCATGCCTCCTCGATGGGTTTCATTTGGAAGTTACCCTGACACATCGACTCCAACAATGTGCGGGTGTTGTAGTTGATGCCCTCATAAACAATTTGGCACAGCTTCCATAACTCAAATCCATGATGAGGGCACTGCTGGAGAAGGTCCTTGAACCTCTCAAAGAAACCATGAAACGATTCGGTCTCGGTCTGATACATTTGATGTATCTGGTGCCGTATCTGTTGAGTTTTCTTTTAAGGGAAAAATATCTTCAGAAAAACGGTCACAAAGTCATCCCATGACCGAATCGAGCTTGCCGGGAGGCTATACATCCATTTCTTCGCATTATCCTTCAATGCGAAAGAAATCATTCTCAACCGGACTGAATCCTCGTCAAGCTGTTGAAGCTTGAACATGGAGCATACTTCCTCGAATTCGCGTATAAAGATATACGGATCCTCCTTATTGGCAGTAAAGGTTGGAAGCATGCTCACATATTGAGGTTTCAGCTCATAGTTGTTCCCGCGAGCAGGGGGGACAACTATGCAAGAAGACTGCGCGGCCCGAACAGGATGGGTCCGCTCCCACAAAGTCATCGGTCTATCATGTCGAGTAAAGGTGGTGGTGCACCAAGAACTCGATCGTGACCGAATCTCCCTTCCTCTCGAGACAGAGGAGGAGGAGAAGGAGGTCTACGTGGTGGTGGGAACGGACCGAGGTACTCCATGTATGGAACCCGGTCTCCCTCGCCACCACGAGACGACTTGGCCTCTTGCTCCAAAGGAGCACGAGGCGGAGATGGTCGATCACCAAGACCGTCCATCTCAGAAGAATGCACTCTCTCGAGTCGAGCGCTCTCACCAGAACGAGCCCAACCTCGCATAAAATGCTCGACTCGACTCTAAACGACACACAATAGAAGGTGTACTAGAGGAGGAGACTATACGTAGAGAATAGATAAGGAGAGGACTCAGATGAGGAGGGAAGAATCCCTAGAGCTAGCGTGGGTAGAGGGATCAGGAAGAAGCCTAACTAGCAAGCACGGCTCAAACAATGTAAGGCAATGGGTCCTTAAGCTAGGCGACGCCTAACTTCGAGGTCACTAGCCTCGACACGTCTCACCTCCCTACAACGAGGACCACAATGCCCAGCAAGTGATACCAGATCCGGAGATCCAGTACCTCCTACTATCGACAAGGTAGACAACGCCGATCAGGTCATGACGGTCTCAACTAGATTACTCTCCTAGTGCGCCCGCAATCCTAGGGCCAATGTCTACTTGCTTTTAGTTAAGGCTTTATTAAGAGTGGTTTTTGGGGCCAAGGAAAGGGTGATGAAATCCCCCACCGTATATTTTATGGGACAACCCCTCCTTAGTAGCGTTTTGATCCTAAATCTAGCAATCAATCGCTCCAATCAAACTCTCACTCACTCATGTCCTGATGCAATTCCTACTAACTAATGCATGGGCATACAAGATGCATGAATGAGTGTAGGAAATGTGTACCTCACGCCAGCACTCAACAACTGAAAATAAAGCTAAAAGAAAAGACAACTATATGCCTAAGTCAATACATGATGCGTGACCTAAACAAGTAAGAACGTCTAGTCTTTTGCTTTCGATTTTAGGGCCAAGTTGATTTATGGGGGAGTGATTAATGATCTGGGAGCAAACCAGAAGTCACAGCATGCAAAATAGGGCTCCCAGATAACAAAAATTTCAAGACTAACTACCAGAAAAATTTTCAAGGAAAGAAACTCTCACCAGGCCGCCAATTGGCGGTCTTCAACCGCTGATTGGCGGTCTCTTTAGGTCTTCTCTTCCTCAAACTTCTCCAGTAACCTCCCCTGGATCTTGTGGTTCCCTGAAACTAAGAAAAACTGAAAACAAAAAATTAAAAACCCCTCGAATCGTCCAAACCAATGTCTGGACGGAGCACCTCCCCGGCAACGGCGCCAAAAACTTGATTGATCGTTTTATATTTAACCGCAAGTGCACGACCACGTTGAAGCGGTGGCAAATACGGGTCGTCCACTGGGAGGTGTGTCGACGATTAGTTTGTTTGAAGGCGAGAGGTAAAAAGAAGGAGAGAAAGGTTGGTTACACTAAACTACACTAAGATGCAAAAAGGAAATGGAAGAAAAGCAAGAAAACTAAACCCCAAAGGGGGTAGAGAAATGATGTGAACATAAAGATGTGTGTGTGGTGTGTGTGTGTGTAATTAAGCTCCTCACAACATGTAGTGCATGAAATCATAAAACTACATCCAACTTTGCCTCCACATGAATTAAGATTTTACTACATCATTAAAACATACAAGACAATAATTGGAATGAAGCTAAATGAACTCAAGTATAAAGACTAGACCCTACTATGCCTCCACATGAATTAAGATAAGACTACATCATTAAAACATACAAGACATTAGCTAAGGTAAAGGCAACAAGAGTTCATACACTACAACTTGTGTTTCCAATATTAATTCCTATCCATATCCTAACCTTATCATTCCCCATAAAATAGATCCACTAATCAAAGCATAAGCTAAGCTTCATTCAAGAGCATTAGCATATCAAAGATAAGAGTGGAGGCTCATTAGATAGTTATGGAAATCATTTAAAGTTCAAGGGATTAAGATAACACACACTTAATACACTACATGATTATATCACATATTTCTCCACCCCCCAAATGGGGATGGAACTACTCACTACTCATTACACTAACTATATTAACAAAAGCAAGCATAATACTGAAATGAAACTATACTAATCAATCAAGAAATATTAAAGAAGCATAAAACAAAACAAGCAACAAAGCAAACACATAAAAGGAAATCAACTAAGCAAGAATTAACAAGCTAAAGAAAACATCTATTATTAACTCACTCAAATTACAAGCAGCTCTTCATCCACCAGAGTTTTGCTTCAAGGCTTCACTCTTAGTAGGGAAGATGCCACCAAAGAGAGAGATAGATACAATGGGAGGTGAAGAGTTCTATTTATAAGCATGGAAAAAGCTAATCCGGGACAATCCCTCGATGTGGGACTAAACCAATACCAAAAATAGCCTAAACACACATTTATACAAGTCCAGGAGAAAACTTAGTGGATCTGGGCTTAACCAGACCGCCAATTGGCGGCCTATAAGCTTCAGATCCCATTGGATCTTCTGGTGGGCTTTCCTTGGCGTGTTTCTTGGTCTTGGATGCATCTAACTTGTTTAGTGGAGCTCCGACCCGAATCGAATTGACAAAATACTCCCCATTATGGTGTGGAGTTTCCTGTTTTGCTCTTAGGTCCTTCTGTCTTACGATCAGGTCCTTCTCCCTTGCATCTTGGTCCCCAGGTCTCACAATTAAGTCATTTTTCCTGCTTTTGGGTCCTTTCATGGCTCTTCTCTTCAAACCTCTTTATTTCTGAAAACTAAACATAAAACTCGTCACGTAGCATTGCTTAGGTGTAAGATAATGGATATAAGATACAAATATAAGCATGAAATGATGTCAATCATGTTCCCCCGTCTTCTCCTCTACGCACATTCTTTGTTAAAAAAAGAAAAAAAGTTCTGTTTTGTGTGTTTGCACCTTTGTGCATGCTTTCGTGGGCACGAGACGAGAGTGGTCGATTGACGAGGCACGTTGTCAACCCTGCTTCGGTAGTCGACTTCTCAACGCCTTCCTCCTCTCGTGTCGCACACAAGCCGGGTTCAATGACTGCTAATTTCCGTGAGGAGGAGCAGTTGCTGGACCCACCTGTTCGACATGTTCTTCCTGTTGTCGTTCCCATACCTCTCCGTGATCGATGCTACCCGAGCCGTACAGCTCTACCCTCATGCATCGTATTGCCAGAGGCTAATGGGAACCATTTTGAGGTTAAGCCTCAGTTTATCTCCATGCTCCCTCATTTCACTGGGAAAGGTGACCCCTATATCTTTCTCAGGGAATTTGAGGAGGTCTGTGCTATGTTCATGCTGCAACAACTTAGCACAGACTCCATCCATCTTAGGCTTGTCCCCTTTGCGCTGAAGGATGACGCCAAGAAGTGGTTGTACAGCAACCAGGCGAATGCCTTTAGGACTTGGGATGAGTTTCAATCTGCATTCCTCAAGAAATACTTTCCAAATCATCGGACTCAAAAATTGAGGAACGAAATCAATTCGTTCTATCAACTTGAGACTGAAGCATTTCATGCATATCTAGAGAGGTTCAAGGAGCTACTATCCTCATGCCCTCACCATGGCATTGAGTTGTGGCATCTTTGTCAGATTATTTACGAGGGTCTTCACATCCCGTCCCGAACGCTCCTTGAGTCCATGTGTCAAGGAGAGTTCTTGGGAAAGGATGAAAGGGCGGCATGGGCTTTCCTAGAAGACCTTACTGAGAAAACAATGCAATGGGAGAGTATAAAGGAACCACTTGCATCATCTAGTATAGGAGCGAGGATCGCGAATGCAAACTCGACTAGATCGGGTGCCGCATTTGCTATCGATACCACTACGGCCACCGAGGCAGGCATGGCGGCCTTAATGCGTCGTATGGATTCGATTGAGCTCCAAAACAAACAAGGTGCACCTCACTTGTCCACATCTGGTCGAGTTCCCTGTCATTCATGTGGTAGGATAGGTCATGTAGAAAGCGAGTGTGCATTCATTCCTCCTGAGATGGAACATGTCAACGCCATCTATGACAGAGCTAGGAATGACCCATACTCATCATCTTATAATCCTGGATGGAGGAATCACCCCAATTTTTCATGGAACCAAAATAATGCCCCGGGTGGTCCTTCAACCTCCTCTCGACCACCTAACCACTCATACCAACCTCCCTTGCATGCACAATCTTATCAGCCACCCCAAGCTCCAATCGCCACTCAATCGGGTTTCCCAAATTCTAATAATATGGAAACCCGATTCAATTCGCTTGAGACCTTGACTCGTGGACTTGAAAACTCAATGAAAAATTTTATGACAACCACAAGTCAAGTTCTCACTTCAAATCAGCATACCATCAAATCTCTAGAGCTTCAGATGGGCCAATTGGCTCAGTCTGTACATGAAAGAGAGAGAGAGGGTTTTTTCCTAGCCAGCCTGAGGCTAACCCCCGCATGTACCAACAACAACACATGCAAAATGAGAATGTGGTGCCTCGGGGGAGACAAGTGAACCATGTGGAGGAACATGTTCACCATGTCAATTCCATTGTCACCTTAAGAATGGAAAACAGGTTGACAATCACATTTCCTTGCCATACCCACCACCATCTATGCAGCCCCTTAGTGGGAATGGTGGTGAAGAAGAGGCTGAGGGTGAGGGTAATACACCGTCTCCTTCTCAGGCACTGCGGAAAACCTACCTGCCAAAAGCTCCTTATCCAAGTAGGTTAACCAAAAAGCAGAGTGACACAATGGACAAGATATTAGAGGTGTTTAAGCAAATTAAGGTTAACATCCCCTTGTTGGATGTCATCCAACAAATACCTCAATATGCCAAAGTGTTGAATGATCTCTGCACAACCAAGAGGAAGACCAATGTTCCTAAGAAAGCATTCTTGGCTGCAAATGTAAGCTCACTTTTGTCCAATCCCGCCTACACAAAATACAAGGACCCTGGGTGTCCTACTATTCAGTGTACAATAGGGGACACTAACATGAGTAATGTTTTGCTTGATTTAGGATCAGCGGTCAACCTCCTCCCATTTTCTGTTTATCAACAGTTAAATTTGGGAGAATTGAAACCAACTAAGATCACCCTCTAATTGGCGGACAAATCCATTCGTATTCCAAAGGGGACTATCGAGGACGTACTTATCAAAGTTATAGATTTTATATTTCCAGTCGATTTTGTTGTCCTTGATATCAATCCCGTAGCGAACACCCACTCTCAAATACCTTTGATTTTGGGTAGACCATTTCTGGCAACTTCCAACGCCTTAATTAATTGTAGAAATGGTCTCATTAAGCTCTCATTCGGTAACATGAGTGCCGAGTTTCATGTGTTCAACTCTGGTAGGCAACAGGAGCCCATGGATCAAACTTTAAATCTAAATCTCATCCGCCAATTGGAGAAAGCACCACAAAATCAACGAACACCCCTAACCCCAATGCAACCCATTGAGAAGGTTTGTGGGGCCAGCGAAAACTCATTGCCTGTCTTTGCAATGCAACAGAGTAAGCTGGCATCAAACATAAATGTCCAAAAGGAGTGTTCGTTGCATGATTCAGTTGAGAGTACTAGTGAGAGTGAGACACCTCATCGTATGCCTATACCAGAAGGTGTTTCTACCTCATGTCCCATGGCCCTTGAGTCATTTGAGCTTCATATTGACTCCAAAAAGGACCCACCTATGACCAAACTTATGCTTGATGATCTAAATGATGGTGGGAGGTCCTGGTTGGATGACTTGGGGAGAAGCCCATTCTTAGTGATGTAGGTCTGCTGCATCCATCGAATGAGCTTGAGGAACTCATTTTCCGATGCATCCACCTATTGGTTGGAGGGTTTTGTTTGATAAGCAATTAAACCCTAGTGAGGCAACACAACTTCATTGTTTGTTGCCCACACCCAACCAATATCATGAGGGGTTCGAGCCGTTCAGTTTTGACCTTTCACCCCTCATGACACCTTAGAGTACCGGTGAAGTTTGCCCATCTCGGCAAGTCTCTGGTCCTCATGACTTGATGTTCTCATTTGATGTTCCTTGACCAAATGATTATGAGAATATCGTTGTTGCTGTATATATAATGTAAAAAAAATTCGAAAAAAAAAACAAAAGAAGAAAAAAAATTGTAATAAAAGACTCCATGAGCGAGCATTGATTGTTGTGGGCCCCAACCCTTGTGTACTTGGGCCCCATTTCTTCACGTATTTGTCTCCCTTCTTCAGTATCTCACAGGTTTTGAGGAAATTCAGGTTTGTGTCCATCACTCTAACCATGAACTTCCTGTTGTGCTTCATGTTGGTGAGATCTTCCTTTTTTCATACATAAATCCATGTATATCATGCTCTCATTCATTGAGGACAATGCATGAAGTAGGTGTGGGGGGTGTTTTACGTCTGTACATAGTTGAGTATTTTTCCTTTGATTTTGTTATCTTTTGTGTGTACTGATAGGGTCATGTTAGTGTGCTGCATTTAACATCGATATATCTGCTTTTCATGATCCTTGGGTGACTTGTCTTCTTTTGTTTGCCTAGTGCTTTAAAATTTTCACATTTCTTTCAAAATCTTCATGTGTTTGTGAAAGAAAATGATTTTGTAGGTTTTGCGTGTGTTTAGCATGTGCAAAATTGTTGAGAGGCAAAGTAAAAAGAAAGCTCCCAAAATTGTCTTGAACTTGATGCATTAGGATATCTAGTTTACTGGCTTTAGGTCTTATCGAGTCGTTAGGATGCACCCCGGTTTTCCCTTTGGGGGCGTGTAATCTAGGGTTTCAGCACTCAAACATTTAAAGAAGTCCACCCTGAACCAAGTGAGTCAAATAATTCGTGTTTGTTAGTATAAGGAAGTTTGTCGTAGTCAATGGCCCTTAATCTCTTTTTGTGAAATTTAAGTGTAGGGGTTTTGGTTCCCATGTAGATAAATAAATAAGTGTTGTTCTCTCTTCTCGTACGGCTCCTATCACTCGGGAAAGTAGGTCTGAGGGGACTTTGTGCCTGGTGCTTTCGAATCATCTGACTTGGGATGCGCCGACCGAACTCCCGTTACACGGGTGGTAGGGATCACCCTATGTGGGGATTTGGGGGAAGGTGTACGTGATAGTGTAAGTCCTCATAGGCAATGATGCACGAAACCCGACCCTGGGAGAATCAAACACCAACCAATAAACTGCTCCAAAGAAGAAGAAAAAGAAAAAAAAAAGTCAAATAAGAACCAAAATGGACTTTCAACATTGTATCACATTCAGAAGTTAAGGTTGCTCATGTCTTTCACTTAAGTCTTTAACTAACTCTCATGAATAACTCATTAGGCTAGGTGTGTGGACCGATTACATATATAGAGTCGACCCGTGGTATTACCGCGTCCCATGATCGACAAAATAAGTCCAACGAGTCATGTAGCTAGATTGATTAATGCATCTTGTTCGGATTTTGTGGGTATATCCGCGGAAAACCCTCACGAGACAACACTCCTCCTCCTTGGCGACAAGGAGGTTTAACGGCTTGTTGCACGTGCTAAGTGCAACCGTGATTCCTACGAAAGTGAGTTAAGATTTCTTGTTTTTTTTATGCTTTTTCCTTTCTTTGTTTTGCTCGGGACTAGCAAAAGTTAGGTGTGGGGGTATTTGATTGACATCATTTCATGCTTATATTTGTGTCTTATATCCATTATCTTTCACCTAAACAATGCTATGTTACGTGTTTTATGTTTGAATTTCAGAAATAAATAGGTTTGAAGAGATGAAGCATAAAAGAACCCAAAAGATGGGAAAAATGACTGAATTGTGAGACATGGGGACTAAGATGGAAGGGAGAAGGACCTGAACGTAAGACCAAAGGACCAAAGAGCAAAACAAAATACTCCACACCATCGTGGGGAGTATTTTAGTAATTCTATTCGGATCGGAGCTCCAGCAAGCAAAGTAGATGCATCAAAGATCACCAAATACATCCAGAAATGCCCAGAAGAAAACTTAGCGAGATCCGAGCAATATAGACCGCCAATTGGCGTATTAGTGTGTATTTAGTAGATTTCTGGTATTTATTTAGTCCCACATCGGGGGATTGTCCCGGATTACCTTTTTCTTTGGCTATAAATAGAACTCTTCACCTTCTAATGTAATCACTCCATATTTTAAGTGGCTATTCTTCCTACTAGAAGTGAGGCCTTGAAGCACACACTAAAGTAGGAAGATGCTACTTTTAATGTGAGTCATTTTAATACAAGTTTTCTTTATTATGTTGTTTGTTTTATGTTTCTTGTTTTGCTTTGCTTAATCTCATTTCATTAGTTTTATTAGCTTAGTTAATATGCTTTCTTTGTTTAGTTTAATAATTAGTGTAATGTTTAGTGAGTAGTTCCATTCCCTTTGGGGGGTGGAGTAGATGTACATACATGCAAATGAGAATGGATTGAATGCTTTAATTCCAATGTGTTGATAAAACATGAATGTATGCTTGCTTGTTTAGGATAGAATTTATAACTTGATGAGTTTTGCCAAAATGATTAGACACCTCTCATGCTTGTTTAGGTTCTGAAATAAACATCTTGCATATGTAAATGTTAATCAACTAAGTTGGTGAATAGATTGATAGGTTTTGCCACAACATTTAGACACTTCCTATGCATGATAACACCACCTTTATTTGTGCTTAAAGAATGTGTTCAACACCCACCTCTTTGCTTGTGTGCACTCACTCCACCCCTTAGGTGTTTTCCCATATATGTATTCCAGCATTCTTCTTTTGTTCTTAGCTTAGTTGTCATTTCATTGTTTGTTTCTTTCGTTCGCATTTCATACTTCTTAGCGTAGTTTAGTGTAGAGTAGCATAATCCCCAATTTTTGCCACTTGATTTCTGATAAACAAGAGGCTGCTCACCTCCCTGAGGACGACCCGTACTTGCCACGCTTCATCGCGGTCGTGCACTTGCGGTTTAAATAAAACGTTCAACATATGCTAATGCTCTTGAATGAAGCTTAGTCTATGCTTTGATTAGTGGACCTATTTTATGGGGAATGATAAGGTTAGGATATGGATGGAATTAATATTGGAAACACAATTTGTAGTGTATATACTCTTGTTGCATTTACCTTAGTTAATTTCTTGTATGTTTTAATGATGTAGTCTTATCTTAATTCATGTGGAGGCATAGTAGGGTCTAGTCTTTATACATGAGTTCATTTAGCTTCATTCCAATTATTGTCTTGTATGTTTTAATGATGTAGTCTTATCTTAATTCATGTGGAGGCAAAGTTGTATGTAGTTTTATGATTTCATGCACTACATGTTGTGAGGAGCTTAATGAACACACACACACACACTTCTTTATGTTCACATTATTTCTCTACCCCCTATGGCTCTTGTGGATTCCACATCAAGATCACTAACCTGTTGTTCATATGAATCTTAAACAATTTTGTTTTGGAAGTGTTTGTGTAACATCCCCGAACAGTGGAAAATTTAAACTTTTAAAATCAAGGGAAACACGAGGATAAAACAATCAAGAGTGGGGATATTACTGAAAGAAATACCCAAATACATCTGGTGCACCATAATACATAAGAGTTTGTCAAAAGAGTGATTACATCAGAATACGTATTACATAAAACACGTAATCACGACAACCTAAAATAGGCAGACAACAGGATCCAGTCCCAAAGTGCAATCTCCTTCAGTCACCACCCGCCAGAACCTAACGCGGTCCTGAAAAAAAAATAACATCAATGCTTGAGTTTCCATAAGGAAACTCCATATGACAAGCTCACATATATGCCCTAACATACTAGTATAGCATGACATGAAATACAAAGCAGTAAACAACATTCCCACAATGGCAAAATCGGACATCCGTCCTGCAATCGTTCCCGCTGCCACACAGGCCCCGCGGTCTACAACCGCCACCGCTGCCACACAGGCCCATCGGTCCGCAACATCGTCGTCGCCACACAGGCCGCACGGTCCACAACCACCGGTACCACACAGGTCACACGGTCCACAGCATCGACGCCGCCACACAGGCTGCACGGTCCAAACATCGGGTCCCCGTATAGACCTACCGTAAGCACATACGGTCTAGCGGATAGTACGCAACACATCCCCACGCGCGACTACACAAGCCAAGGGATCGGTGAGGAGGCATTCGCACTTCCGCGCAGGTAGAATCAGATCTGAAAACATCGTGGTCCACCACCACACCAACGGAGCCGTCGCTCAGGTCGGTCCATCACAGGCACCACACAGGCCGCACGATACCTCACTCGATAGGTGTCCAATCAAGCTATCTGCCATAACACATCATCGGTAGTCCATCGCCGCAACCACACAAGCTACGCGCGATCCTCCCTGCCGCCACACAAGCCGCACAGGGGCCCTCCCGCCGCCACACAGGACACACGGGCTCGTGCAATAACTGTCTATCAAGGCCAGTCGAACATATCCACCACACAAAGGGCCAGACAATCGACAGATCTGAACCGAAGTCCGCAGGGTCAACGAGCTCCACATGCAGACACCAACTCCGCCGCTATAAAAGCAGGGCAGCGGCCTCCGTAGCCATCCAGGCCGGTAGTCACTTCACCCAACGACAATTGTGTGCCCGCTGAAGCAATGGGATCCGCAATACCTCAGGCTGCTACTCTAACACGAGTCAAATCAATCCATCATATTAGTCACGATCCATACATGGAGGTGACGCGTCCCGAACACCCACACTCTTCCACATGGCGGTCCCTGGGCAGGCACGCATAACGCACCCACTGTCACCTCCCGGCTCACGCACAAGGCGAGGACACGTGTTTCCGTGGACAGAGTTGGTGTCCTAAGCGGAACCAGGAATTCTGTCCTGTGCAAAACGGTCGACCGAAAGAGTCAACTCGGTCGACCGTTTCCTCAAGGGAATCGGTCGACCGAAAGTCTGAAACGGTCGAACTACTTGCGCAAAAATAAGTCCCAACGGTCTACCGAAGGTCTAAAACCGGTCGACCGAACGAGGTCAAAATCCGGAGTCTAGTCAACGTCAAAATCAAATCTATCGGTCGACCGACTCAGGGGTCTCGGTCGACCGAAACCTACCAGGGCATCCTAATATTTCTAAGTCATAAAACGGTCGACCGCACACAGCATAAAAGGTCCAGTACACTTAAGTTCCGGTCGACCGAACACAAGGACCCGGTTGACCGAAACACAACAGACAGTCAAAATACACTACATTCGGTTGACCGTCTGAGGGAACCGGTCGACCGTCAGTCATCTTCAACCTCGCGCCAGCCAAGGTTTTACGCTGATTCCTCGTCGTCGGCGAGATCTCCGACCTCCCACGACCGACCACAACATCACCCCAACGTGGGTGATCACTAAAGGCCTCTAATGCAAGAACTTGGCATACCTTCTTCCGAAGAGATGAGGAGCGCCGGAGCTCCGCACCCAACTTCGGTCCGCGCGACACGCACCTCCTCCTCGCGCCTTCTTCCTTCCGCGTTCTTGCCTCACGCGCGCCTTGCTCGCACCACTACGCCGCTCGAGTTTCAGAGGGAGAGGAAGAGGTGGGTGGAGAGGAGAAAGGTTTGAAGAAGAAGAAGAAGTTGGTTTCCTCTTAAACCAACCAAGCCACTCATCCATCACCTCAGCCGCACCTACACCCTACCGTTCACCCATGCCTCCACTATTCCTTCCCCCAACTCCCATGCAAATCCATCATTAAGCCCTCCTAATCACCCATTAAACCAAGCAAGGTTAGGGTTATTACAGTTTGTATCTAAATTGTTTGCTTTAGAAGACCTTTCGAATGGCCACAAGCACACTAACGTCAGGTAAGAATGCTATCAAGGTTGCAAAACTGTAACTGATGTTATTAGTCGTAATCAGCAAATTCAGTAGTGATGGGCAAAAAACGATGGAGTGGGCGAGTGGCTGCTGCTTGTCAAATTTGACAGTTCCATTTTTTTTTTGTAAAACTAAAATACTTCACGAAGTTGGAACCTTGGAGGTAATGTTTATACAATTTCTTTTACTATTTTTTTAGCAAAATATGCATCTTTCTAGTACTTCCCAAATGGTCATCAGGATTATCCTTTATGTTGACGTGTAGACATTATATAAGTTGGATATGCTATAATGGCATGTAAATTCTAACTGTTCCACCACTTCTTTAAGACAAAGTATTTAATTAGATATCATAAGATAATGGATATAACTCTCTTATATGATGTCGTGTATTTCTTTTCTTTTTGGCGACATGCGACTATAGATCCCACACTTATGTAGGTGATTTGTAACACGACGAGAATGATGACAAACAATTTATTACCGCAAAGCCATTAGTCCTAAATCATCTTTTCTTGTTGGACAACTTGAGGTCTTCAACTAACCACTTGAGAGTATTCGCCGATCAAATCCTTCGGCAACAGTCTCCTTCTCCCTGTCACTTCTAAAGAAATTGTTCTTCGACAAAGTTCCCTCAAGAGATTGCAATTTTAGGTGTAAGATTTGAGACTCGAATTCGGTTGTCTAGGTTCAACTTCTTTGAGTGGGCGACAAAAGAAGTTAAGAGAATAGACTCATGAATGACATAAAAGGAAAGAACACATAACTATGAACATGTTGAAGAAAACGATATCAAAAGAAACCTTGGAGATATTTTTTGCCGACTTTTAGTAATGTGTTTTTATGGTTTTGGGAAGTTTTCTTTGTGTATTTTACCATTACATATGTGGTATTTTCGTGGGTTTTATTAGGGTAAATTTTGGAGGAAGTTTTAGAAAAAAAAATTGAGAGTTTGAGAGTGATATTTGTGATTTTCCATCTCTATTTCTTTGTTTGTCTCGTTTCGATCTTGGGAGGGTGATCCGAAGGAAATGGATTTCCTTAACATAAGGCAATAGTGCTTCAGCCGTCGAACTCGTTGGGAAATAGAAAAGGATCTCTACATGGTGTTCTGAAATTAATAATTTTCCTAATACTAGCCATAGGCTACCATTAAATTCAAAAGTAGATTGTGACTTAATTAGTAATTATTTAAAAAAGTAGATACATTGAAAAGTTAAAAGTGAAGAGACACATTATCTAATAATAACGCCTAATGATGGGTCTTGAATCTTAAATCCGATGGTTAATTATTAATAGAAAGAGGATGAGAAAACAATGAAAATTTAAGAAATATGCAATTTTGTAAAAGAGCATAAACTAAAGAGCCCGGTATCAACCAAAATACAATGAAATTCAACCACGTCGGAACCTTAGAAGAAAGAAACACGTGTCTTTTTTATGAATAAACACGTAAATTTTTTGCTTTTCAAGACTTTGTGCTTGGAAATGTAATATAAAAAAACTGTTATTAGAAAGAATTAATTTCGTACTCACCGATAGAAATGGTTAACCAAAGTTACGAGTTAGAATTTACTGTACGTAATTTTGTTTTGTTACAGGAATTATAATAGTTCACTACAATAAACAATTATTCCACTCCTTGTCCTCATCTATCTGGTGGGGTCAGTGACATAAGTATTTTTCTGTACTTTTGCTTCCATTAACTTCTGCACCTTCAAGTAATCTTAATAAGTTCTTAAATATAATTAACATCTTGTATTTTCATAAAAAACAACTTTATTGTAACATCTAGGGGCTGTTCATGTCTCACATTTCTAAATTAGAGAGAGTTTACTGGAAGCTTCTCATGGGAAGAAATGATTCCAAGATAAATACGGAAGTCAAAAGCTATCTCCAATTCTACAAATCCAAACATATAATCTTGAACAACACACAACATGCTAGATTCCTCACAAAGCAAAAGAACACTCAAAGCAAGACCCAACCAAAATCTTACAATCATATATGATCTCAACTAACACTCCCTACTTAAAAGTCAAGTACATGTTATTGTATTGGTGTCAATGGTGATTGAGCAACTCTAATCCCAGCTTTGGGATAGAGTAACATGAAAGAAACAGCAACATACATGTTCTCCAACACCCACATGTTTCACAAGCAAAGTCATGAAAGGCAATAAAGTAAAAAGAAACACATAAAATGCCACCTCACTCCCCAGTCCATGTGAATGTGATGAACTCCAATGTCCAAACACCACTGCACCTGCAGACAACATCCTGCAATCCAACGCCAAAACACTACTAACCAACTCACCAACTCACCAACACCACTACTTGAAGTTGGTAGATCTCCCACTCTAACTCCTCTCCACTCTCAAAACACCCACAAAAGAATTTACACTTGTTAATTATCCTTGGTTGAGTGTCGAGTAATTCGATCGAGCGATAGAGCTGCTATCAGTAATGATGCAACACCAAAGAGGGATCAAGTGTAACGTCCCGAAACAGCGGAAGAAAATTTTCAAAATTAAACATACAACATACGACCGTCAACGGTCAACACGGGCACGTTACTAGAAAAGTCAACATAATAATATATAAAATATCTCCACGTGGAAGTCATAATACAGAGTTGTCAAAAGAGTGATTACAACTAATACATAACTACTACATAACTACTGTAATCACTACCTCTACAAAAAGATCGGAAGAACAGGACCCGATCCCGGAGGCACTCCCCTCGGTCACCACCAACCTAAGACTGCCTGCTACCTGAAAATGCAACATAAAATCTGCCTGAGTTCCCGAAAGGAACCCCGTATGCCAACATCTCCTATATATACAGAAAAACAGATGAAAATGCCAAGAATGCACATGCAATGCAATCCGCCTCGGGCCCCATACATGCCCCAACCGCTGCGGACCATCTCCCAGCCGCGCCAGGGGCATGGGAAACATCCCCCACCCTGCCAATCCAGGCCCACACGAGGGGGGTCGCCGCACTCATCTCCCAGCCGCACACAGGGGCAAAGGGAGGCATCCCCCCTGCCAATCCAGGCCCACACGAGGAGGTCTCGGCTTTCCTCCACAGGGAAAGTGCATCTCCTTCCCCCACCAGGGAAGAAGGCATCTACCACCCACACAGGCATGGCAGGCATCCCTCTGCCGCACCGGCATCCACGAGGGGTCCAACAGAAGATACGCTCTCGTCGTAGGTGAAATCCGTAGCTCCGAGGTCCGGTGATCGACCGTGGGCTCGGCAGCCGGTAGTCGCCTCTGCTCGACGTCACGTATGTGGATAAATCCACCAAGGAAAGATAATTCGACCCACCAGTCGAACAAGGTCAAATCTAGCGGTCGACCGTTTGGAAGGTCTACGCTATACGTTTTATATACATATATATCCTGTCGGTCGAACCAGGGTCCGTTCAACCGATAAGGAAAACTGCATGAATCCTACCCACTGCATTCGGTCGACTGAAACTCTTCCGGTCGACCGGATCAACAGGCACTTCACTACAGGAAATCTGCACGCGGTCGGTCGACCGGATCCAGAGCGGTCGACCGTTTAGATGGTCAACGCTCTTGACCGACCTTGCGCAGTTCGGTCGACCGAGACACACACTCGGTCGGCCGAAGGTCTGTCTACCCTATCTAATGGGATCGGTCGACCGAACAACTACCGGTCGACCGGACTAATATAACCCTTATAAAATATGCCCGCTAAAATTTGGCATAAACGGTCGACCGTCCCACAGACGTCGTTCGACCGTTTTCGGGCAGCAAGTTATTTTTATAAAATATCGGTCGACCGAACCTCACACGGTCGACCGAAACACTACAATATCGCACTGAACAGGCATCATTTAGACGATGTTCGGTCGACCGAGACACACAACGGTCGACCGAACCAGTCGTCTTCAACCTTGGTTCAGTGGGATTTTCACCGGGGAAACGGCACCAACGCCGCCCCCTACACTCCCACACCACTTGGGGAGTTACTATGAAGACTTGGCATACCTTTCACCGTGAAGAAAACGCGTCTCGTGAGCTCCTCCTCCTCCGGCGTCGAAACTTGCTTCTTCTCCCTCGCGCGCGCCTCCGCCACGTCGCCGGGTCTCCTCCTCCTCCTCTGGTCGCCGGACAACAAGGGGAAGGTGGTGAGATTGGGTGGGAAAGAAATGGGGAAGGAAAAAAGAAGAGATGGTTGGGTTTGGGTTTTAATAAGCAAAACCTATACCTACCCCCAACTCCCCTCCATACCTCCACCCACTCCACCTACACCTCAACCATACCCACCCCACTCCTCCCACTCTCTCACGTCCCACGTTCTTACAATCCACCCTCCTTAAAAGGATTTCGCCCCGAAATCAGAAGGGTAACTCACCGAAAAGCTCTGGATACTGCTTCCGAACATCCTCCTCAATCTCCCAGGTGGCCTCGCGCTCACTGTGATGCTGCCATCTGACCTTAACCATCGGAATGGTCCTCCTCCTGAGCTGATGGTCCATCCGATCGATGATCTCAACTGGCCTCTCCTCAAGTGACAAGTCCTGCTGGATCTCAGGCACTGAAATCTCTATCACATGCGTCGGGTCTGCAACGTACTTCCTCAACATAGAAACATGGAAGACGTTGTGAAGGCCAGAGAACTGAGGTGGCAAAGCAACTCTGTAGGCGACCTCCCCGACACGGTCCAAGATCTCAAAAGGCCCGACATACCTCGGACTGAGCTTCCCCTTCTTCCCGAACCTCATCACTCCCCGAGCTGGTGAAATCTTCAGGAAGACGTGATCTCCAACCTCGAAGCTCAAAGTCCGTCTGCGTCGGTCAGCATAACTCTTCTGTCTGCTCTGTGCTGTAGCCAACCTCCTCCTGATCAGGTCAACCTTCTCTGCGTACATCTGCACAAGCTCTGGACCCACTAACTGCCTCTCGCCTACGTCACTCCAGCATACCGGCGATCTGCACGGCCTCCCGTACAATGCCTCATACGGTGCCATCCCAATACTAGCATGGTAGCTGTTGTTGTAGGCGAACTCAATCAGAGGTAGATGCTCATCCCAGTGTCCAGCCCAGTCCAGCGTGCAAGCCCTCAGCATATCCTCCAAAGTCTGGATAGTCCTCTCTGACTGACCGTCTGTCTGAGGGTGAAAAGCTGTACTGAATCTCAGACGTGTCCCCAGTGCCTGCTGCAGACTCCCCCAAAATCTGGATGTGAACCTCGGATCTCTGTCAGAGATGATGCTCACCGGTACTCCGTGCAATCTGACGATCTCCTCTACATACAGCTTCGCCAAACTCTCCAAAGGCAAGGTGGTCCTAATGGCCAGAAAGTGCGCCGACTTGGTCAGTCTATCGACTATCACCCAAATCGCGTCATGGAACCGCCTCGTCTTCGGTAGCCCCGTAACGAAGTCCATCGTCACGTGCTCCCACTTCCACTCTGGAAGCTCGATGCTCTGCATAGGCCCAGCTGGCCTCTGGTGCTCGATCTTCACCTGCTGACAGACCAAACACCGACTCACGAACTCTGCAATGTCCTTCTTCATGCCTCTCCACCAGAAGTTCCGCTGCAGGTCCTTATACATCTTCGTGCTCCCGGGATGGATGGTGTACTTCGCTCTGTGTGCCTCCTCCATGATGTCATCTCTCATCCCATCAACCCTCGGCACCCAGATCCGCCCTCTGAATCTCAGACCTCCATCGACCCCAACACTGAAATCTGACCCCTCTCTGGCAGTCAACTCCAGCAAACTGGCCAACTCATCATCCTCATGCTGCGCCTGTACTACCTGTGAAACAGTCTGTGGCTCTACCCGCAATCCAGCTAACACTGCTCCCTCAGAGTCCCCAGTGAACGGCCTCCACTCTGCCAATGACTCAAGCAGTCTCCACTCCTGAAGGCACATGCCAGCAACTGATAGCTCCACTCTCCTACTCAAGGCGTCTGCAACTGAATTCGCCTTCCCCGGATGGTAAGAGATGGTGAAATCGTAGTCCTTAATGAACTCCAACCAACGACGCTGTCTCATATTCAACTCCTTCTGGGAGAAGAGGTACTTCAGACTCTGGTGGTCGGTGAACACCTCAAACTGCTCACCATACAAGTAGTGTCTCCATGTCTTCAGTGCGTGCACAACGGTTGCCAACTCCAAGTCATGCGTCGGGTAATTCCTCTCATGAGTCTTCAGCTGCCTCGAAGCGTATGCAATCACCCTCCCGTGCTGCATCAACACGCAACCCAAACCAATGCCAGACGCATCACTGTAGACCACAAAACCTCCTGTGCCGCTCGGCAAAGTCAAAACTGGAGCTGTCGTCAGTCGCCTCTTCAGCTCCTGAAAGCTGTCCTCGCACTTCTGGGACCAAACAAAAGTGACTCCCTTCTGCGTCAGGGCAGTCAGAGGTGCAGCTAACCTCGAGAAGTCTTTGATGAAGCGACGGTAGTAACCCGCCAATCCAACAAAGCTCCTGATCTCCGTCACGCTCGTAGGGGCTCTCCACTCAGTCACTGCCTCTACCTTCGCCGGATCCACCGAAATCCCCTCTGCAGAAACGATGTGACCCAGAAATGCGACTCTGTCCAACCAGAATTCGCACTTCGAAAACTTAGCATACAACCTCTGGTCTCTCAAAATGCTAAGTACAATCCGCAGGTGCCCTCTGTGCTGCTCCACATCGGGTGAGTAAATCAGGATATCATCCACAAAGACCACGACACAACTATCCAAGTACTGCCTGAACGTCCGGTTCATCAGATCCATGAAAGCCGCCGGAGCGTTCGTCAACCCAAAAGGCATCACCAAAAACTCATAGTGCCCATATCTGGTCCTGAATGCAGTCTTCTGGACATCCTCCTCTCGGATCCTCAGCTGGTGGTATCCTGAGCGTAGGTCGATCTTAGAGAAGACCTTCGCTGACTGCAACTGATCGAACAGGTCCTCAATCCTAGGTAGGGGATACCTATTCTTGATGGTGACCTTGTTCAGCATCCTATAGTCAATGCACATCCGCAAAGACCCGTCCTTCTTCTTCACAAACAGCACTAGCGCGCCCCAAGGTGAGACACTCGGTCTGATGAAACCAGCCTCCATCAGCTCCTGTAGCTGCTTCTTCAACTCTGCCAACTCTGCGGGCGCCATCCTGTACGGGGCCTTCGACTGAGGTGAGGTGTCTGCTGCCAGCTCAATGCAAAACTCCATCTCTCGCGGAGGTGGCAATCCTGGAATATCATCTGGAAACACCTCTGTAAACTCCCGTACCACATCTATCTCGTCCAGCCTCGGAGACTCAGCCTCTGGGACAACCAGCGTCGCCAGAAACGCTCTGCAACCCTGCTGCATCAACTTCTGAGCCCTCAAAGCTGACACCACAATGCGGCCTCCTCTGTTCCTGACTCCTCTAATCATGATATCAGGCAACCCCAACCTCGGAATCAAAACCTTCCTCTCACGGCAAAGGACACGCACGTCATGCCGGGACAGCCAGTCCATCCCAAGAATAACGTCGAAGTCCTCCATCGGTAGCAAGACCAGATCTGCCGGAAAATCTTGGTCTCCCGAAACAATCGTGGTGCCGGGGATGAAGCTCCCCACAGTGCCCACCAGACCCAGGGGTGTGCTGACCTCCAAAGTGGCAGTCAACATCGCAGGGGTACAGCCCAACACTCCCGCAAATCGCTCCGAGATGAACGAGTGTGTCGCGCCACAATCAAAAAGCACTCTAGCCTCTAAACCTGCCAGAAGAAGTGTACCTTCCACGACGGTGCTGGCGTCCCTCGCCTCCTCTGCCTGGACAGTGAAGACTCGTCCAGTGCGCTGACCCTGCTGCGGTGCTGCAGGTCTCCTAGCTCCGCCGCCACTGACACTCGGAAGTCCCGGAGGTCTGCTCGGTCCAGCGCCCTTGCTAGGGCAGTTCCTGACGATGTGGCCCTGCTGACCACAACCATGACAAGTAATCGACCCAAAGCAGCGCCCAGTGTGCACTCTGCCACAGCTCCTGCACGCCTCTGGCTGCGGCGCCCCTGCTGCCTCGATCCGGGGCCTCTTGCCCGACTTCCCCGAACTCTGCCCTCCTGGCCTCCCTGAGGATCTCCCTACCGACCTCCTATCATCCTGATAATTCTCCCGGTAGTCCCTCTCCATGATAGTGGCGCTCCTCACTGCGTCCGCCAAGGTGCGTGGCATGCTCGACAACACTCGGGTCCTCAGATGCTTCCGGAGTCCCCCGACAAACTTCATCGACCTCTGCGCCTGAGTGACGAAAATCTCCGGACAGTAACGCTCAAGGGCGTTAAACTTCCCAATGTACTCCTCCAGTGTCATGCTCCCCTGCTCCAGGGCCAGGAACTCCACCCGCTTCCCGTCTCGCACATGCTCCGGGAAGTACTGCTCGTTGAACTCCTCAACGAACTCCTCCCATGACACATCCTCTTGACCGGTGAACACAACTGCTGAAGTCGACCTCCACCAGTTCGTTGCAGCTCCTCTCAGCACATAGGTGGCCAGGTCCACCTTCTTCTCTGGAGTACAGTCGATAGCCCTGAAGATCGTCTGCATAGTGAGGATCCACTCCTCAGCTGCCTCTGCATCCATCTGCCCAGCAAAAGTCGGAGGGTGCTGCCTCATGAACCGGTCGTGCATCGCACCGGCCCCTGCCTGCGCACTCTGCGCTGCCTGGCGCTCTAACTTCCCGCTCAACCGCTCCACGGTGTCGAACAGGACTCTGCGCTCTGCCTCCCGGGCCTCCTCTCTCGCAGACTCACTCGAACTGCGAGTCTCAGCCGCAGGCACCACCCGTCTCGGAGGCATTACTCTACAGAACAAAAGGACTCACATCAGAATGATCATGAATGCATGCAATGGACCTCTAGACTCTAATCCTAACTCGATGGTGGTTTCTTTGGGAAAATACGCCGGGATCAGGCTCTGATACCAAGTTGTAACGTCCCGAAACAGCGGAAGAAAATTTTCAAAATTAAACATACAACATACGACCGTCAACGGTCAACACGGGCACGTTACTAGAAAAGTCAACATAATAATATATAAAATATCTCCACGTGGAAGTCATAATACAGAGTTGTCAAAAGAGTGATTACAACTAATACATAACTACTACATAACTACTGTAATCACTACCTCTACAAAAAGATCGGAAGAACAGGACCCGATCCCGGAGGCACTCCCCTCGGTCACCACCAACCTAAGACTGCCTGCTACCTGAAAATGCAACATAAAATCTGCCTGAGTTCCCGAAAGGAACCCCGTATGCCAACATCTCCTATATATACAGAAAAACAGATGAAAATGCCAAGAATGCACATGCAATGCAATCCGCCTCGGGCCCCATACATGCCCCAACCGCTGCGGACCATCTCCCAGCCGCGCCAGGGGCATGGGAAACATCCCCCACCCTGCCAATCCAGGCCCACACGAGGGGGGTCGCCGCACTCATCTCCCAGCCGCACACAGGGGCAAAGGGAGGCATCCCCCCTGCCAATCCAGGCCCACACGAGGAGGTCTCGGCTTTCCTCCACAGGGAAAGTGCATCTCCTTCCCCCACCAGGGAAGAAGGCATCTACCACCCACACAGGCATGGCAGGCATCCCTCTGCCGCACCGGCATCCACGAGGGGTCCAACAGAAGATACGCTCTCGTCGTAGGTGAAATCCGTAGCTCCGAGGTCCGGTGATCGACCGTGGGCTCGGCAGCCGGTAGTCGCCTCTGCTCGACGTCACGTATGTGGATAAATCCACCAAGGAAAGATAATTCGACCCACCAGTCGAACAAGGTCAAATCTAGCGGTCGACCGTTTGGAAGGTCTACGCTATACGTTTTATATACATATATATCCTGTCGGTCGAACCAGGGTCCGTTCAACCGATAAGGAAAACTGCATGAATCCTACCCACTGCATTCGGTCGACTGAAACTCTTCCGGTCGACCGGATCAACAGGCACTTCACTACAGGAAATCTGCACGCGGTCGGTCGACCGGATCCAGAGCGGTCGACCGTTTAGATGGTCAACGCTCTTGACCGACCTTGCGCAGTTCGGTCGACCGAGACACACACTCGGTCGGCCGAAGGTCTGTCTACCCTATCTAATGGGATCGGTCGACCGAACAACTACCGGTCGACCGGACTAATATAACCCTTATAAAATATTCCCGCTAAAATTTGGCATAAACGGTCGACCGTCCCACAGACGTCGTTCGACCGTTTTCGGGCAGCAAGTTATTTTTATAAAATATCGGTCGACCGAACCTCACACGGTCGACCGAAACACTACAATATCGCACTGAACAGGCATCATTTAGACGATGTTCGGTCGACCGAGACACACAACGGTCGACCGAACCAGTCGTCTTCAACCTTGGTTCAGTGGGATTTTCACCGGGGAAACGGCACCAACGCCGCCCCCTACACTCCCACACCACTTGGGGAGTTACTATGAAGACTTGGCATACCTTTCACCGTGAAGAAAACGCGTCCCGTGAGCTCCTCCTCCTCCGGCGTCGAAACTTGCTTCTTCTCCCTCGTGCGCGCCTCCGCCACGTCGCCGGGTCTCCTCCTCCTCCTCTGGTCGCCGGACAACAAGGGGAAGGTGGTGAGATTGGGTGGGAAAGAAATGGGGAAGGAAAAAAGAAGAGATGGTTGGGTTTGGGTTTTAATAAGCAAAACCTATACCTACCCCCAACTCCCCTCCATACCTCCACCCACTCCACCTACACCTCAACCATACCCACCCCACTCCTCCCACTCTCTCACGTCCCACGTTCTTACATCAAGAGAGGTGGGTTGACTAGACCCAATGGTGTAGTGTCAAGGATGAGAGTGGAGAATCCAGTGAAGGGTGGAGCAAAGTCTTGTAATGCTAAGGATGAGGCCGGAGTGTCCCCCGGCCGGCGGTTGGGCCGGATTCGGAGCGACACTTTGGCTTTGGAATAGAGGAAGACTTGGAAGGTGTTGGAGTGCGAAAAGAGCCCGATTGTGCTCCGAAAGACGCTCTCAGAGCCTCCAAAGGAGACTGTAAGCATCCAACAATCCGATGGAGGACGAGAAGATGAAACGGTCGTTAAAGAGACTGAGAATTTTCCGGTGATAGGCGTTGCCGGAGGAGAGGAGGTAGTGAATATGAAAATGGAAGCTGAAAAAGAAGAATTGGAGGATATTGAGGTGGATGAAGAAGTTGAAATTGAAGTTGAGGAGAGTGAGAAGAGAATTGAGGAGATCTATGATGTGCCCATCACTTCAGTTGTAGTAAAAAAGGCATCTGACATGGTAGAAGAATCAGACCCTCCCACGGTGGAATCAACTCCAAGTACGCAAAATTCTGGTGTTCTTTTCCTTGTCTCAATTTTGTCTCGTCATGTCAATTCTAAGCTTAATTTCCATGTTTTATTTACTCAAGTGGAAGTGGAAGAGGAGGTGGAAGAAATCTATGAGCATGAGAATTTACCACACACACACAACAACATGCAACACATTGGTATGTATCAGAATTGAGTCAAATTCAACTTTTTTATTTTTTTTGACAATTCTGGTGGTTTTTTGATTCTGGGTTTTGTTGCAGTGGATCTGGTAATGTGGAGGGAGGTGTCAAGATCAGCATTTGTGTTTGGAACAGGAAGTTTTGTTCTTGTCTCCTCTTCCTACACAAAAGATTTCAGCTTCAGGTTTCTGCAGAAAGCTGACACTTTTTCTTATCTTCCCAACACGATTGCGTCTGAATTCTCTGTTCTTGACTTTGATTCCTCACCATGCAGCTTAATTTCTGCCTTTTCTTATCTGGGTCTTCTTTATCTTGCTGCAATTTTCATCTACAAATCCATTCTCCACAGGTAAATACCACCAAGAATTTTAAACTTTTCAAAATTAATTAAATTTTCAATTATTTTGTTTAATTTTTATTTTCTAAAAGCAGAGGAGGTCAGGGTGTTGAAGAGAGGAATGATGTAGTGTTTGGAGAAGAGGAAGCTGCTTGGCTTGTGAGGAAGCTACTTCCATACATAAATGAGCTTTTGGTGATAGCAAAGGCTTTGTTTTCTGGGGATCCATCAACTACCATGAAGGTAAAAAAAACACACACATGCACTCTCTCACTCATTGGATCCAATTATTCAAATCAAATCAACCAGTTGTGTGATGTGGCAATCTGCCAATGGCAGATGGCTATGTTTCTATTTGCTCTTGCTAGGTGTGGGTAGGGGTGCAAATGGTTACCAAGTATCTGAGTATCCGATTCGAAAATTTCTATTTAATTGGTATTTGGTAAGTTCAATGTTACCAATTTAATTTCGGATACGAATATGGTTTAAAAAAAATTACCAATTAGAATTCGGATACGAATTCGGATACAAGCTATTTAAAATTCGAATTATCCGAATTATCCGAATTATTCGAATACATAGTCAAATACACAAATTAGTATTCGAAAATTTAGTATTCGAAAATTTTAATACGAAAATTTAGTATTCGAAAATTTTGATTCGAAAATTAATTATAATATATATATATCTATTCAATTTCGGATAATATCCGAATACCAATTAGTATTCGAAAATTTTGAAGTTTCGAATTCGGATTCGGATAATTCTACTGAATTCGGATTCGAATTCGAATTTGGTAATGGAATATAGTATTCGGATTCGAATTCGGATATAGCAGGTATCCGAGTTAAATTATCCGAATTGCACCCTAGGTGTGGGGACTCCATTACCATTTGGACCATGACCAAATTGGGTACTTTTCCATCTCTCCATTTTCACATTTTTTGGATTTTTATGGATTTAGTTTTTTTTTGCTATTTAATTTTTAAAAAATTGTTCAGTTGTTAAATTCCTGGTCTTACTTTTGGAATGATCAAAATTAGTAACCAAATCTTAATGATAGCTGATTGCCTCTTGACTTTTGAGTATATAATTTATTATAAGAAGAAGAAAAATTGACTTTTCCCTTCACCATACCATAGCAAATGGTTTGTCTAAAAAATATATTCGAGACCAATATTGAGCTAAATCCAAGACCAATCGAACTACATTCGAGTTTTGATTGACTAAAGATCAAACACCAATTGGTTTAATGTCCTTGATATTGCATTAGTTTAATTCACCTATATTGTTTGTCTATCCTGGCTACATTTCATCATTATCACACTAAATTGTATACTTAGAAATCCATCTCCATCTGAAGCCAGATTAACTTAGATACAATATTTACCAAATAAGTAATTCCAATTTCCGACCGCTTTATTTATTTATTTTACTGTTAGACATCTGTCAAAAGATAGCCTGTAACTAAGGATGTATCGTGCACCTATATTGTTTGTCTTCTTTATCAAATTTGCTGGTTTATGTTGGCGGGTCCTTGTCTTTCCGATAACGGCTATTTTATTCATTTTCTAGTGAAGAAACCTAAGTGCATTTGCCACTTGTATGCAACATTTTAGATACAACAAGAAGACTGATTTAATTTTATTTTTTGTAGTAGAATTTATTTTTGTGTTTAATTTTAATATATCTTCAATACCTTCTTATGGTTCCTAATATCTTGTTGGGTGATTTGTTTGGATGCACCTCAAAAGTGGCATAACTGATTTTTTGCACCATTACTTTCACTATTGTCTTGTGTGCACCTACTTTCACTACAAATTGCTTGAGTGCACATCCACAATATGTGAGACCCATTTCGTCACAGTTTCTGTTAGAAATTTTACCATAAACACACTCTAAAATTAAATATCCTTAATATTAAATATAAAACAAACAAAAAAACTTAAACAGAACTTCAATTCGACAACAACTCGGCAGTGCACCCCATCCGGAAGATAAATTCGACGGCAACATCGACCAGTCATTCCCAAAGTACCAATTCACAATGATATTCTTCATACTAACCACCAACGCAAGCGAGCCAGGAGGATTAACCCTCAACAAATTCCTCACAACATCAATCGCGATAACACCCACGCTACACCCAATCCCGTTGAGGTTAAACGCCCTCACATACTCCCGCATCCGGTATTTATTATCCACAATCGCCAAGAGCGATGGGGACGGGTTAAACACACTACACTTGAGCACCAGAAAGGAAATGGCCTTTGGGTCGAAGCCGATTTTGAGGAAGAGGTTCTCGAGGGTGTTGAAGAGGACGATCCACTGTGGAAGACAAGGAGAGGTCAGGCAGGGGGAGAGGAAGGTGGTGGGGACGTGGGTTTCATTTCTGAGGTTGAACTTGAGGGTGATTTTGGACTACAAGTCAGAGGATTGGGTGATGAAGGCCTAGGGAGGCAATGATGGAGTCGAATGAGGAGATGGTTTGGGGTTTTTTGTTTGTATATTTAATATTAAGGACATTTCAATTTTAGAGAGTATTTTTTGTAAAATTTCCAACAAAAACGGTAACGAAATGAGTCTACAAATGGTGGAGGTGCATCCAAGCAATTTGTATGAAATGTAGGTGCACGTAAGTTAATAGTGAAAATGTAAGTACAAATATCCAATTATGTCACTTTTAAGGTGCATCCAAGCAAATCACCAAATCGTAGCCAATGAATTGGTCACTTCTTCAGCAAACAGACCTGATTCTCTTTACCCTCGACCACAAAGCCCTCCGGCTGGGACATGTAAATTTGCTCCTCTAATTCTTCATGTAGAAAAGTTGTCTTCACATCTAGTTGCTCTAACTCTAAATCATGAATTGCAGCCAAACTCAACAAAACACGAATAGAAGTATGCTTCACAACGGGTGAGAAAATATCACTATAATCCACACCCTCCACCTGACTAAAACCACGAGCAACCAATCGAGCTTTGTATCTCACACCTAAGAGACCCTCGATTTTCTTCTTGCATACCCATTTGCAGTTAACGACCATTTTTCCTTTTGGAAGTTCTACCAGCTTCCAAGTTTGGTTCTTATGAAGAGACTCCATCTCTTCATTCATTGCACCCACCCAAGCAGCTGAATCAGGTGCCAAAATTGCCTCTGAATACTTGCTCGGCTCACCAGAGGTTCCAATATCTTCATCTGCACTAAGAGCATATGCAAGGACTGATTCGGCGTATCTACGGGGTTTCTTGGTCAGCCGCCTCTCTATGTCCCTTGCCAACAAATACTCTTCATCTTCCTCAGATTTCGAACTCTCTCCTTGTGTCACACCGGAATCCTCATTCACTACCGGTGGCTCCACCTGAACCGGAGTCCCACTTGACACAGGAGTAGAAATAACAGTGTCTTCCCTGGAAGGTAACATAACAAGCTCATTAAAGACAACATTTCTTTCAACCATGAGCTTCTGAGATTCCTTGCACCACAGACGATAACCCTTCACACCCAAATCGTAGCCAAGGAATATACACTTCAACGACCGAGCATTCAATTTTCCTTGATCTACATGTGCGTACGCTGGACAATCGAAGACTCTCAACTTGGACAAATCTGAAGCTCCACCTGTCTGAACTTCTTCCGGTGTTCTCATGTCCAAAATGGTGTGAGGTGAACGGTTCACTAGATAACAAGCGGTACACACTGCTTCTGCCAAAAAATCCTTAGTCAGGTCAGTATTCAGAAGCATACATTTATCTCTCTCCAAGAGAGTTCGATTCAGACGTTCCGCTACTCCGTTATGTTGTGATGTGTGACGTACGGTTCGGTGTCTCATGATTCCTTCATCCTTACAGAAATCGTTAAACTCTTAGGAACAAAACTCCAAACCATTATCCGTCATTAGAACCTTAATTTTCTTTCCTGTTTGATTCTCAATCATAATCTTCCAGTGCTGAAAATTTTGAAACACATCGTTCTTTTGTTTCAGAATATAAACCCAAGTCTTCCTGGAGAAATCATCAATAAATGTGAGCAAGTAGCGAGCTCCACCTTTTGATGGAACCTGAGAGGATCCCCATAAATCAGAGTGGACATAATCTAAAGTGGCCTTGGTAGTGTGCTTTGCTGCTGAGAAGCTAACCCTCTTCTGCTTCCCCAAAACACAAAATTCACAAAAGTCCAGACTGCTGATTTTCTGACTTCCAAACAAACCACGTTTGCTCAACACCGTCATGCCTTTCTCACTCATGTGCCCCAACCTCATATGCTAAAGTTGGGCATTCTCCTCACCAGACAATGATGACGCTACAGTTGCGTCACCCACCACAGTTTCTCATTTAAGCATATAAAGTTTACCAGGCCCAAGCTTCTTTCCCTTCATCAGAATAAGTTATCCTTTGGTGATGGATATGCAGTCATCCTCACCACTGAATTTGTAGCCCTTTGTAGTCAGACTACCTACTGAAATCAGATTCTTGCTCGCCTTTGGAACATGTCGCACATCCGACAAAATCTTGACTAGGCCATCGTAGGTCCTCAATCTGACAGAGCCAATTCCTGCAATCTCGCACCTGTCACCATTGCCCATCATAACCATTCCACCTGACATTGATTCATAAGATGAAAACCTGACTGATCACCACTACTAGAACCCCTCTGCTTCTCTCTGTTCTGTAGCTTAAAACATTCTGATATCTTGTGACCCTTCTTCTTGCAGTAATGACAAATAATATCTTCGTCCTTAGACTCGGTCTTAGAGGTGTTCTTTGAGAAACTCCTCTCTTTCCCCTTACCACGAGCAACAAGTGCTTCACTTTTGCTCGACACAGAACCATCAGATGATGTCTTGTGCCTACGGTAGGTCTCCTTGGGAGACCCGATGATGATTGTCGGACTGATGTCCTGTGTTACCCTTCGAGGGAACTATTTTCCTTACTGTTGATGACATGACATGCTACTAGTATGATAGGTGCATTTGTACTACTGCATGCATATAGGTGAGCTGGGCATACGGGGTTTCCTTATGGAAACTCAGGCATTGTTGTTACATTTTTTCAGGACCGCAGTAGGTCCACTTGGGTGGTGATCAGCGGGCACGCGCATCTTGGGATTGGATCCTCTCTTTCGGACCACTGAGGTCGACATGATTACTTTTATCTTCCTTGTTGTTCTGTTGTAATCATGTATCGTTTTGACAAACTCTGATGTAATATGGTGCACCGCTTATATGTTTTATGAGAAGTAACAGTCCCATCTTTGATTATTGAGCTCTGTTGTCTTGATTATAAATTTTTAAATTTCCGCTGTTTTGGGATGTTACAATTTGGTTTCAGAACGGTCGATTCCTATGCGGTTCCCAATGAAATCACCCTTGTAGTAATAGGACACATGCATTTTATCTTCTAGCATGCATTCATCGCTGAAGTTTGTGTTTGTTTCTTCTGTCAGATGGCTCCTAGGCGCGCGAGGAGTTCTCCGCGTGATCACAGTACCAGTGACGCCACTGAAGACGCCAAGTGGGACAGGTTGGGCGAGTTTCTGGAGCGTCAGGCAGCCCAGAATGTGCAGGGCGGGATGGGTGCTGAGCATGATCGGTTTATGCGTCAGCACCTGCCGAGTTTTGATGGCAGGAGTGCTCCAGAGGTGGCGGAGGACTGGGTCTTCAAGATGCAGAAGATCTTTCGAGTGATTGGAGTTGCACCTGAGAGGAGGGTGGATCTGGCCACCTATGTGTTTGATGGCGAGGCAACCAACTGGTAGAGGACCGCATCCACGGTTGTGTTTGAGGATCGTGAGGATGTCAGCTGGGAGGAGTTCTTAGAGGTGTTTCATGAACAGTACTTTCCCCAGCACGTCAGGGATCGGAAGAGGGAGGAGTTCATGTCGCTGGAGCAGAGGGAGATGACTCTGGCGAGTTACATCAGTTGGTTCAACGCTTTGGAGCGTTACTGCCCAGAGATCTGTGTGACCTCAGAGCAGAGGGTGAGGAAGTTCGTGAAGGGACTGAGGCAGCCGCTCCGATCACGTGTTATCAACAACATGTCGCAAACCCTTGCTAATGCGGTGAAGCATGCTAACATCATTGAGCAGGACCAGAGGGAGTGTCTTCAAAAGGCGAGGAAGGCACCAGTGAGCACTGGTAGCCGAGCCGTCGGCCGTGGAGCAGGGAACCCGGGCAAGAGGCCCAGTTTCGATGGTGGAGGAGCACGTCAGTCTGGAGTGTGCACTTTCTGTGGGAGGTTTCACCCTAGTCAGGAGTGCTTCAAGCGCTCAGGAACTTGCATGGGGTGCGGGCAGTTGGGTCACTTCGTTCGAGAGTGCCTGAATAGGTAGGGAGAGCCTAGCAGGAGTTTTGGGCCACCAGTAGCAGCGAAGAGTGGAGGCAGCCGATCCGTTGTTTCACCAGGACAGGGCAGGAAGACCGGGCGAGTCTTCACTATTCAGGCTGAGGAGGCGAGGGAATCCAACACCGTGGTGGAAGGTACACTTTTTGTTTCTGGTTTGGTAGCGTGTGCGTTGTTTGATTGCGACGTCACTCACTCCTTCATTTCGGAGAAGTTTGTTGGCGAGTTGGGTCAGACCTGTGACGCCCCCGAACTCGTGGGTACGCACACTGGGAAAGACTACAAGTGTCGCGATCAGAGACCTCCGTGACGACCGAAGGAGTTACAAAAGACAGACCAACAACGACTCGACAATACGTAGAGAGATCATACATGGATAGACTAACATAAAACATGACTGAAAAGTGAGAGATTATCCATATATGGTAACAAGGTTAAATACATTACATCGAGTTCAAAAGGGAAATACATCATAAATAATGCGGAAGCAAAAGACAAACTGAAGAATCTGGTCGACGTGTCCCTCGTGTACAGAATCTTCGACTACTCGTCCAGTCTACCCTGTAGGAATCTAAGTACCTGCAAGCACCACATCAATATATGCGTGAGTTTTCTATAAAGAAAACCCAGTATGTCCCTGGCCCAATCGGAGTTATATGGAAGAATGCATGCAATCTATCTAAGACAAAAGCATCCGAAACAGAAATAGAAAAGCACATAATGCAACAGAAGCCTACGACTCCATAAGCCGTGCCGGTCAGGCGCACCCGAATCATTCCTTAATAGGAACCAGAACACCAGCCTCGCTGGTCAAAGGCGATCACTCGACAGTGACCCACCGCTCGGCACAAAGCGGTGCGCCGGATAAGTGTCCCAATTCGCGGCAAGTGACCTACATGGTGTCATCGCGAACTTGGGAATACCTACCCTAAGACAGAATGGCAGCTCGCCTGCCCAGGACTTATCTTACGCATGGCCTCCCAACGTGAAGGTCTTATGCGAATGGCCTCTCTAGCTAGAGGACTCACTCGTGGCCCGTCGGCCCAAAAACAAAATGTGCCCAGAATTATTAATCAGATTAAATGTGATGCAAGCTACTTAAGCATATAAAATCTAATGCATCTACAGTGTAAGGAATGAGCTCAAGGAAAGGTATCTGGATACCCTCCTAACAGCCCCCAAATAAATCAAATCAGAACATCGCAATCAAGAATCAAACGAAATTCACAACAACAAGCAATCATAGCCGGATCAGCAAATCAAGATAATAGCTAATCGAGTCATCTACGGGTCATGATAAGGATGTTAAAAGGTCTGATATCCTAAGGGTCATACATAACCATATCATAATACTTCACTTCAGTAACATATAGACATGAGAGACGCAATAGAATGATGCATTACAACTAGATATATCAAAATCAAACTCCACAATAATCGATAGCATGCATCCTTAATTTCAGAGTTTATATGCGATGATAACTGAAATCTCAGAGCATGATCAGAGTTGATATGGGTATGTATTACATGTATATCAGTAGGATAATCATGTTGGAACATGCATAAAATATCAGTAGACGATATAGATCTCTAAACTAGCATACATGCATGCAACGGGTTAATATGTTGCTTTAGAACATGACATGATCAGCACATGATATAAAAGAGCCCGTTTACATTCATAAGTGCATGCATGACTACAACATCAGGAATACACACACATCAGATCATATAACCACATTATATCTGCTAGTGAATCACAACAAGTCATAAAGAGCAAAACACATTCAACCCATAAAGCACGATAACTAACAAAAGACAAGCTAACAAGTTCAATCGACTCAAACAGATGCATGAGCCCTTGACCACTCCAACCCACGTGCTTAGAGTATCCCTCTCAGGCCATCTATGGTGGGAGAGGGTCAGTAGAGATCCATCCAAGCAGCTCAGCCCAACAACCGAGCAAGCTGATGCACATGGTGCACTAACCGTATGACTAGCCCATTCAAGTGCATGCTGCTCAGACCGAGCTAGCCCATCAAGATCCCCCTCACCCTTATCATCCCTAGGTTTGTTCCACACCTTTTCCTGACATTTTCCACCATCTAGAAGAGCTGGACCAGCCAGCCGATCCAAACAAATAGTCAAAAGCGTTGAAGACAAATCCTAGTCGGATCTTGTGTGCACCAGCCACACCCAACCAGATCCGTGTCCACCCCAAAACTCCACCCGAAAGAAACCTCATCACTCCTGGTCAGACCTCACCGGAGCTCACCGGAACCCCGGTCCCTCTGGCTGCCCCACAGCCAGCCCCATCTAGCGTATGCTCCATGCGCACGCTAGAAGGGAACTCGGTTGATGGTGCAACCGATTGCACCAACCACATACATGGTGCTGGCTGGCCCTCCAGCCAACACCCCCTCCCATACAACTCTTCAAGGGTCAGGAGCATACCTGAATTCACGAAAACTTTGCCCGAGATTACCGGAGATCAGCCCACCCAGATCTTCGTCTAGTTGCTCCCAGAAGATGCACTCTAGCTTACTCCACTTGACTCGTCGGAGCTCCAACCACTAGCACACCGGAGAGGGAGATGGAGAGGGTCTGAATTTCGTGGGTGAGGGAGTGAGAGGGTAGGGATGGCTTGGGTTGAGGGGGTTTTGTTTGCAAACAACCCTCCAACTTCCATAGGCTTCATGGCTATTCAAGTCACATTAAGGTATGCCAAAATGGCACCATTCCAAAGGCATCCAAAAGCCACGAAAATGCACATCAAAACCCTAATGCAACCCTTCCAATTCCATGTCACTTCAACACGGTTTTAGTCCAAAACCGGCCCTACACTCACTCGGGCCCAAATTGAGTCGATCGAGTCAAACAACCACGCGCTCGTCCGATGTGTCGCACCCGATCGACCAACGAGAAATCTGATCAAATGTACTCAAACAAGCATGCCATAACACAATTTGTCATTCCAAGAAGTCAATTATGCCTAACCGCGGAGAGTGGACTTTTTTATTATTATAGCAGGAGAGCGGGTCTTACAGGACCCCTGTGCTGCTGACTGATGTTTTGGAGGTCAGCACGCCCATGGGTGAGGTGAGCACTGTGGGGAGCTATTTCCCTGGCACCACAGCTGCTTCGGGAGACCATGATTTTCCGGCAGATCTGGTCTTGTTACCGATGGAGGACTTCGACGTCATACTGGGGATGGACTGGCCGTCACATTACGACGTGTGGGTCTTTTGCCGCGAGAAGATCCTGATTCCGATGGAGGGCTTGCCAGATGTTTTGATCAGAGGTACGAGGAGCAGAGGGGGTCGTCTGATTGTGTCTGCAGTTAAGGCACAGAGACTGATACAACGGGGATCCAGAGCGTTTGTGGCCACGTTGGTTGTTCCTGATCCTGAGACGAGAAGGCTGGAGGATATAAAGGTGGTGCAGGAGTTCTCAGATGTGTTTCCAGCAGAGATTCCGTCGTTACTGCCGCACCGAGAGATCGAGTTTGGCATCGAGTTGGTGGCGGGTACGACACCTCAGTCGATGGCACCTTATCGGATGGCACCTGCTGACTTGACAGAGCTGAAGAAGCAGTTGATGGAGTTGATGGACTCCGGGTTCATTCGACCGAGCGTTTCTCCATGGGGAGCGCCTGTGCTCTTCGTGAAGAACAATGATGGGTCGTTGCGGATGTGTATCGACTATAGGATGTTGAATAAGGTTACCGTCAGGAACCAATACCCTTTGCCCAGGATTGATGACTTGTTTGATCAGCTGCAGACGGCGAGAGTGTTCTCGAAGATTGATCTGCGTTCGGGTTATCACCAATTGCGGATCAGAGAGGTAGATGTTCAGAAGACAACCTTCAGGACGCGGTACGGCCACTACGAGTTCTTGGTGATGTCATTTGGACTGACGAATGCACCTGCATCATTCATGGATCTGATGAATAGGACCTTTCAGCCGTACCTCGACAGGTTTGTCGTGGTGTTCGTGGACGACATTTTGGTGTATTCGCATGACAGGGAGCAACATCGAGAGCACCTGAGGATTGTGCTTGGCATCCTGAGAGATCAGCAGCTATAAGCCAAGTACACAAAGTGTGAGTTTTGGTTGGATCGGCTGGCTTTTTTGGGGCATATTGTGTCAGTGGATGGGATTTCGGTGGATACGGCGAAGGTCGAGGCAGTGACTCAGTGGAGAGCCCCGACGAGCGTGACAGAGATCAGGAGTTTCATAGGACTGGCAGGGTATTACATACGGTTCATCCAAGATTTCTCCAGACTTGCATAGCCGCTGACAGCGTTGACGCAGAAGGGCGTCAAGTTTGTTTGGTCCCAGAAGTGCGAGGACAGCTTTCAGGAGCTGAAGAGGCGATTGACGACAGCACCTATTCTGACTCTACCGAGTGGCAGTGGAGGTTATGTGATATACAACGATGCGTCAGGGATTGGCTTGGGCTGTGTTCTGATGCAACACGGGAAGGTGGTGGCGTACGCTTCGAGGCAGCTGAAGGTGCACGAGAAGAACTACCCTACTCATGATCTGGAGTTAGCAGCGGTAGTTCACGCGTTGAAGACCTGGCGGCACTATCTTTATGGTGAGCAGTTCGAGGTGTTCACGGATCATCAGAGCCTGAAGTATTTGTTCTCGCAGAAGGAGTTGAATATGAGGCAGCGCAGCTGGCTTGAGTTCATTAAGGACTACGACTTCACCATTTCCTATCATCCCGGGAAGGCGAATTCGGTTGCAGATGCGCTGAGCAGGAAGGTGGGGGTTTCAGTTGCGAGTCTGTGCATCCAGTAGTGGAGGCTACTCGAGTCATTGTTAGAGTGGAGACCGTTCACAGAGGGTTCAGAGGGAGCAGTGATTGCTGGGCTTCGAGTGGAGCCGCAGACTGTCTCACGGGTGGTGCAGGCTCAGCTTGGGGATGATGAGTTAGCTGGTCTGCTACGGTTAGCTTCCAGAGATGAGTCAGACTTCAATGTGGGGGTTGATGGTGGTTTGAGGTTCAGGAGTCGGATTTGGGTGTCGAAGGTCGATGGGCTAAGAGATGACATCATGGAGGAGGCACATATAGCTAGATACAGCATTCACCCTGGGATCACGAAGATGTATAAGGACCTGCAGCGGAACTTCTGGTGGAAGGGCATGAAGAGGGACATTTCAGAGTTTGTGGAGCGATGTCGCGACTTGACGCTGTGTCCTTCCGAACTTGACACTGTCAAAGCAATGGAAGAGTTCGTGGAGTACACGCTAGTTAGAAAGTGGATGGAGCAATGGTGTGAGTCTTGCACTTGTTGACCGTGGCAATGAGTTCTGGAGTCAGTCTGGATGAACTTTTCTGTGGACCTGTGGTCACAACCCTGGTCTTCGCTGGCTCGTTTACGACTCATTGCCAACGGAACGGGAACATGAAGTTGAAATCGCTAGTAAAGGAAAAGGAGCAAGACTGATGTGTACCACGGGGTGTACGGTCGAAGACGTACGTCAGACGTGCCCAAGCCCAAAAAGACAGGTGACTCACGAGCCGGACCCCTTTCCATTCCAGGAAGGGAGTGGCGGGTAGAATTGAGCTTGTGAAGAGCGTCTGAACCTCATGTAGTATCTGCCTTTCTTATGCCAAGAGGTGTCCTAAAGGAGATTGAATCTTTGTTTGTGAACTTCATATGGAGCAGCAATGGAAGGCCTGCTGGCTTGAAAGAGGTAGTTTCGTGGCAAGCCGTTCGCTTAGTTGGTGACAGAAAGTGTTTCCGCAATCTTACCGATGAGGGGGCCCGGGACGAGATCCGCTCTCTCTCCTCCCTTTTAACGCGCCTAAAAAGGGAGGATTCCAAAAACCCCAGTCGGAATCTCATTATAGATGCGATTTCCCACTCGATCCGCGAGTCGATTAAAACAAGGATTTTTAACTCCGACGACTGGTAGAGATGGATCGCATCATTTTTCTCCATGACAGGCCGAAAAAAAAGATTGTCTGATTTTTTTTTCAAAGAATACACTCTATCGTCATGTATCCTCGTTCACCACGGATACCTAGGGGGACGTAAGACGGGGAAGTGACAGTGACCATGACGCTTTGTTCCGGCATTTGATCTCGGCACTCCGGCGACCGGTGGTGTGGTACGTAGTGGTCATAGTACTACGTCCCGCTCCGAAAGAAAGAAAAAGGTGCGTGCCGCACTCACGAGGGACTGCCAGTGATATACTGGAGGAAGGTGGGATTCGCCTCGGGGAAGCATGTACTCTCCGTCCAAAGCAAAGGAGAAGGTTGTTCACCGGTACGCGCATTGGAAACAAACTGCTTCAGTCGATCGAAAGCATACACGATAGAGAAAGCATACAGGATCACACACTTTAGCCCACTTGATTTTGGACTGTTGCCCATGTGTGTTTTTTTATGAAGGCTTTCTGATCACGTTCCTGATACATGTTTCAATAGCATTGTCATGTTTCAATAGCATCGGACCGAAGAAGCAATGTAACTCGATTATTATCAAACTGACTGCAATCTTTTTCTGTCCGTGAAGATTATTATCAAAAGAATGTAGGAAATGATTCAACTAAAGCCAGGCAAGAGAGAGTCACATCGTGACATCTTGCTTTTCATATGGCTGGTATGGCTTCAGAAAGAAGAAAGAAGAAGGAGGACGTAAGGAGTCCTATTGAAACCAAGAAGTATAGGCCTGCCTGCCATCCACACCAGAATAGATAGAGTTTTCCGAAAAAACCTGCTAGTGGAGGAAGACCTCATCTTGACGGTATCAGATTATCATGAATGATTCGCATCACGATGCGAAAGGAAATTCATCCACCCGGGCTAAATTCTTTTTTTGTTTTTTGCCTGACCCGCGATGAAGTTGTAGAGCTTGTCCTCCTCGCTCATCGACTTGATATCCAACATGAGTGAAGAAAACTCCTTCACATAGTCCCTCACAGTGCCCGTATGCCTGAGCTTCCTTAAGGCGTCGCGTGCCACCCAAGCGGTGTTGGTGGGCAAGAACGGAGCCCGCAGCTCCTTCACCAACGCCTCCCATGTCACTATGGCCGTTTGAGCTTCGTCAGTCGCGTCGGGTCGGCAGCTCAGTTGAAAGCTATGAAACAAGTCCGCGGTAGTTCAAAACTGGAATTGGCACAATATCGAGAAGTAGCAGCCTTCGCTCAATTTGGCTCAGACCTTGATGCTGCCACTCAAGCATTACTAAATAGAGGTGCAAGGCTAACAGAAGTTCCAAAACAACCACAATATGAACCACTTCCCATTGAAAAACAAATTCTAGTCATTTATGCAGCTGTCAACGGCTTCTGTGATCGAATGCCACTAGACAGAATTTCTCAATATGAGAGAGCTATTCCAAGTACCATCGATCCACAATTACTCAACACTCTCGTATGGCTCGCCTTCGAGCTTTACGGATAAAAGCGGGTCGGCCCCGGGTCTTTCCCTCGGATCCGAAGGCTGATGGGTGATTCTCTAAAAAGACTAATATGACATCACTTTTAGCTGTTGGGTACGAAACTAGACTAGGCTATGATTCACATCTCTCAAGTTCTCAGATCAGGCGCGAAGCCCTGGGACTGCTTCTTCCTTATCGCCCGGGTATTGCATCGGAAGGAAGCTGCTTGCAAGACCAGTTCCTAGGAAAAAGGAAGATGGCCCTTCGAACGAAGCTTAGTCTGTCAGCAGGTGAAGATCGAGCATCAGCGACCAGCGGGACCGATGCAGTGTATTCAGCTTCCTGAGTGGAAGTGGGAGCACGTGACGATGGATTTTGTCACAGGGTTACCGAAGAAGAGGAGATTCCACGACGCGATTTGGGTGATAGTCGATCGACTGACCAAGTCAGCGCACTTCTTAGCGATCAGGACCACGTTGCCTTTGGAAGGTCTAGCTATGTTGTACGTGGAGGAGATAGTCAGGCTGCATGGGGTGCTAGTGAGCATCATCTCCGATCGAGATCCTCATTTCACTTCCACATTTTGAGGGAGTGTGCAGCAGGCTTTGGGGACGCGTCTGAGGTTCAGTACAGCGTTCCATCCGCAGATAGATGGTCAGTCAGAGAGGAAGATTCAAACCTTAGAGGATATGCTGAGGGCATGCACACTGGATTGGGCAGAACACTGGGATGAATACTTGCCGCTGATAGAGTTCGCCTACAACAACAGCTACCATTCGAGTTTTGGGATGGCACCGTACGAGGCGTTGTACGAGAGGCCTTGCAGATCACCGGTATGCTGGAGTGATGTGGGCGAGAGGCAGTTAGTGGGGCCAGAGATTGTGCAGATGTATTCAGAGAAGGTCGATGTGATCCGTAGCACACTAGCCACAACACAGAGCAGGCAGAAGAGTTATGTTGATCGACGCAGACGGGTGTTGAGTTTCGAGGTAGGCGACCATGTGTTTCTGAAGATTTCCCCAGCCCGAGGAGTGATGAGGTTTGGGAAGAAGGGGAAGCTCAGTCCGAGGTATGTGGGGTCGTTCGAGATCCTCGACCTGAGTTGGAGAGGTTGCCTATCGGATTGCATTGCCACCGCAGTTTTCGGATCTTTACAACGTCTTCCATGTATCGATGCTGGGGAAGTACGTTGCAGATCCAGCTCATGTGATTGAGATAGCAGTGCCAGAGATCCAGCAGGACTTGTCGCTCAAAGAGAGACCAGTCGAGATCGTTGATCGTATGGATCATTAGCTTAGGAGGAGGACCATTTTGATGGTGAAGGTCAGGTGGCAGCATCACAGCGAGCGCGAGGCCACTTGGGAGATCAAGGAGGAAGTCAGAAGGCAATATCTAGAGCTTTTCAGTGAGTAGTTTGTTTTGATTTCAGGACGAAATCCTTTTAAGGAGGGTGGATTGTTATGTCCCTAAACCCGATTAGGGGTTAATGGTGATTAGAGGAGGGGTTTGCATGGGGAAGGTGTGGAGCACAATGTTTGCTTGGGGAAGAGGAGGGGCGTGAACAATAGGCGTGGTGGAGAGTGATGGGTTGGGTTGAGTAGGGGACTGTTGGTGAAGTTTGGTTTGGGTTTAAGAAGAAGAAGCAAATCTCTCTCCCTCTCCATTTTTCTTTCATTCGTTTCTCTCCCTCACTCTCTTCCTTTTCTTGATCCGGCGAGCAGCTCCGGTGGACGGCGACGAGGGTGGTCGAGCGGTTCAGGCGTGAGTGGTGCGGAGCTTAGCGCGTGAGGAGGATCACCGGAGACGACCTGCGCGAGCGAGTCTCCGGCGGGTTTTCGTCGTCTTTAGAGGTATGTCGGTTTCTAGTGTGTTTTGTTGTTGCTCATCCTCATGGGTAGGGTTTGTTGGTCGGTCGGGGGAGGTTGGAGATCTCCCTAGCGACGAGTTTTGCGTAAATCCTCGGCTGACGCGAGGTTGAAGACGACCAACGGTCGACCGGGTCCCTTCGGGCGGTCGACCGCATGTAGTGTATTTTGCCGATTTTAACCATCACCAGTCGAACGATGCCTTGTGGCGGTCGACCGGTCGTGCATTTTGCTGGTGCATCGGATTACCTGTTTGTTTTCGGTCGACCAGTTCCTTGTGGTCGTTTGACCGGAACTTAAGTGTGTTGAGTAGAATGCATGTTAGTTCGACCGATTGTTTATTTACGTTCAACTGTTTATGACTTAGAACTACTAGGGTGCCCTGTTAGTTTTCGGTCGACCGAGACCCCTGAGTCGGTCGACCGGTAGTAGCGATTTGATGTTGACCAGACTCCGGATTTTGACCTCGTATCGGTCGACCGGTTTTAGATCTTTGTTCGACCGTTGGGACTTAGGTTTTGTACAAAGAGTTCGACCATTGCAGACTTTCGGTCGACCGATTCCCTTGAGGAAGCGGTCGACCGGGTTGCCTCTTCCGGTCGACCGTTTTTGCACGGAATTGAATTCCTGGTCCCTTTTTTAATATGCCAACTCTGTCCACGGAAACCCGTGTCCTCGCCTTGTGCGTGAGCCGGGAGGTGACGGTGGGCGCGTACGCGTGCCTGCCCAGGGACCACCGTGTGGAAGAGTGTGGGTGTTCGGGACGCGTTACCTCCATATATGGATCGTGACATGATGTGATGGATTGATTGGACTCATTGTAGAGTAGCAGGCATGAGGGATCGCGGATGCCAATGTATGATGATTGTGCGAGCACGCAACGGTCGTTGGGTGAGGTGACTACCGGCCTTTATGGCGACGGAGGTTGCTGCCTTGCTTTTGTAGCGACGGCGTTGGTGTTTGCGGCTCGTGGAGCCTGATGACCTGGCAGACTTCGGTCTGGACCCGTCCGATGTTGTACCAGACGTATTGATTGGACCACCGATGTTGTGCCGGTGATGCCGCCGATGTTGTTCCGACGATGATGATTGATGGGCCGATGCTCTACCGGCTATGTTGTATGATGGGTCGATGTTGTTCCGGCTATGTTTTCCTCAGCTGGGCATCTACTGAGATGATGATTGTTGGACCGACCGAGCGACGACTCTGTTGGTGTTGTTTCGCCCACGAAGTTACAGATCTGTTTCTTATAGCGCGGACTTAGCGGATGCTCCTTGCCGAACCTCATGTTTAGCGTAGCTGCGTGTGAAGAGCGACACGTCTTGTCCGCTAGACCGTATGTGCCTACGATAGGTCTCCTTGGGAGACCCGATGATGATTGTCGGACTGATGTCCTGTGTTACCCTTCGGGGGAACTGTTTTCCTTACTGTTGATGACATGACATGCTACTAGTATGATAGGTGCATTTGTACTACTGCATGCATATTGGTGAGCTGGGCATACGGGGTTTCCTTATGGAAACTCAGGCATTGTTGTTACATCTTTTTCAGGACCGCAGTAGGTCCACTTGGGTGGTGATCAGCGGGCACGCGCATCTTGGGATTGGATCCTCTCTTTCGGACCACTGAGGTCGACATGATTACTTTTATCTTCCTTGTTGTTCTGTTGTAATTATGTATCGTTTTGACAAACTCTGATGTAATATGGTGCACCGCTTATATGTTTTATGAGAAGTAACAGTCCCGTTTTTGATTATTGAGTTCTGTTGTCTTGATTATAAATTTTTAAATTTGTACTGTTTCGGGATGTTACAATACCTACTAAGAGTAGTTACTAAACCCCTCACCAACGTGATGGTTACTTTGGAGGGAGGCGGTTGGAAGTTGGAACACATTGCACTTTTGACCCATTTCAGCGAGCTATTTTAGTAATTTCTTTTATATCGAGTTATTTTGTTTTGGTTTATCTATTTGATTTTAATACTAAACCCTCAATAATGTTCGAATTAGAGCAAAAATAGTTTTCAAATTAGATCATACATGCATACTATGTTTACCAATTACCGTGAAATTTTAGATGGTTCCACCCATCTCAAGTGATACTGATTTATCAGATGTGATATATTGACACGAATGCATATGATTATTGTTGTCACATATTCATTGTTTAGACTAATCTTCAGAATTATTATTGAGAAATGTACCCATGCGTCTTTAATTAGATGTTTGTATCATGTTTGAACTCAAGTTCAGTGCATGCAAAGTAAGATTTTATCATGTAGTTCTCACATGGATACGTATTTTTCATGCATATCCATAACTTATTGACCGTGTTTACATGTAAGTGAACATTTTCGGAGCGAAAAAGAGATATTGAACATGAATGATATGTGACCTTATTGCATTCCATTATTAGGGGGAAAATTGATTTTACTTAAACCTAACTGGAATAAGATGTCAACTTATATTACAATAATGAGTGAAAGATGATTGGAAGTATGGATATACCGTTGGAATTTTGGGAACACGTCGAACATCCTTATGGAAAATCACGTTGTTGGGTTTCGCAGCTAAATCGAATGAAGAATTAATCACAATAATATTAGTATTAAGATAACATAGCGATGGAAGAAAAACCCATGAAAGCTCAAATTAATTTTTTAGCAAGAAAATGTCAAATTTACTTCCATCTCTCTCACTCGTTTTCCACTTTGTAGATAAAGTGCAACTATTATAATGTGGTAAAATCTATTGCTTTCTGAAAATCAAAATCTTGAAACATGAAAAGGCACGATCTAGTTTCGCAAACTTACAAGGCTCATGTGCCAGTGACCTTGCAATACTAGTTTCTTTAAATTCAAAATATATATAGATATAGGAAGTAAGGAAAAAAGGCTTCTAGAAGACAGATGAGGGAGATATATGTGGTGGGTGTGTTGGTGCGAGGTGGATAAGAGCTTTAAAGCTTCACTAACCTTCCTTCAACTTTTTCTCACTCTTTTTTTTCTTTCTTTTGTTGGCAACACAACCTTGTGGTGCAAGTTCTAGCTAGGAAGCAAGTGGGATCGTGGAGGTTTGAAGCGAGATGGTTGGCTATATGAACACCTTTTTGTTGTTTTCTCCCTCCTACAGTCCTACTTCTTAGTGCATCCACCTCTTAGTGTATGTGACTAGCTACAAAATTGCAATCACAACTATTCCCTGTAAAAGCATTACAACTTTTAGACCTCATCTCAAATAAAAGCAGATGCCCACAGCCCACATAATTAAACTAGTTATTGTGTTGAATATAGTCATTTCATGACATTTTACAACATTTTTATATATATTAATTTTACTAAGAAACTATTTTTCTAGAATGTGTGGCCTTAGTTAATAAACCATTTTAAGCATTTAGTGAAATTTAAAGCTTTGAATTTATTTTTCTTCATTTTTTTCCATCTTAAATACATTGAGGTTGTGTATTATCTTTACATCCATATAACTCAACACTTAACCACATATAAGTTTGAGACCTTCTTTTCTAGTTTTAAATTTGCTTACTCCAAGTTACTATGCCTTTGTATACATACCAGTCCTCAAACTCTTTCCTCATGAACCATAAGCCATGAATAATTGCCATCAAGTTGGATTCACCAAATCCAGCACAAGAAAGTGTAGTTAGCATTTAGACCCTAATGGATAATGTTAGGGCCTGGTGTATAACACACGTACGTTGCTTCTTTATCAACTTCTATGATTGGATCCATGCATACCTTTGATCCTTAAGAAGTAGATATGTTCAACCCAACAAAATTAGAAAACATACTTGATCATCAATTGATTTAAGTTGTGATATATATTGTACTTCTCCAATAATCCTCTAAAATGAATGCTTTAGCTCATGTTTTTCCATCTGGAAATGAGTCTCAATGGTCTTTGATCTTTGTATAATATTTCCCTTATCTTGTTGATATGACTTCAGAACAGTATTTGCAATTCAAAGCAAGCTCCCGTTGGAATGGTGGTGGTGTCATTGAGGCAGTGACAGTGAAGGGGTTTTATCAACATTGTGTACTCTCACGAAAAGACAAGAGGAGAACAAGCTGAGCAAATAATCGACAAATCTCTCGTAGAAATTCAACCAAGATATGGTTGGGGTGAGCGAGGAAGAGGAAAAAAGGTTTGGGTTGTTATGTAAAAAAATATATATATAAATTTATTTAGTAAAAATAATAGTTCGAACATATAAGACTGAACAAATTGTAACAGAAATTGATCATTTGTTCTGACAAATTGAACTAAGAAAAAAAAGGAGAAATTCAAATATTAGGTTGAATAATATGTGTATGTCAAGTTTTGCTGGCTGGAAAGTTTTTGAAATGTACTGAGGAATCAATCCACTCACTGTATGGAAAATCTCATCCATACCAACTCCTTCAAATGTAAGGAATTTTTTTTAAAATAATATTTTTTAAATTTTTTTGCCAAAATAGACATCATTTAAAATTATTTTTCATACTAGACTCGCTGCCACTACATGGTGACACGTGACGACGACGGATTTTATTTTTTAGTGTCTAAAGAACTCGACATCACCAGTGGTATTGATCAACCAACACGTAAAACCCGTTTGCCCGGAGATTCTAGCGTAGATTCCAGCAGGAATCCAGATTCATGAAATTTTAGTTTTCAAACAAGAATTTAGATTCTGATTCTGGAATCCTTAAGAATCCAGAGGTGTACATTTTCTATACAACTTAGAAGCTGAAAAAAAGTAGCACATTGTAGGAATCCAAATAAATGTTGTATTTACCATAATACTCTTGTATTGTAGTATTTTTATTAGATAAATTTATAATTAGAAATTGATATTCTAGCATATTTATTAGATATATATCATATTTTAGCATATTGGGGTGATGGGTGTTGCAACCTTTCAGTCCTCAATTTCCTTGGCTTTTATGATGGAAAACATTTCGCTTCGACGACAACTACGGTTGGAAAGGCACAAGTGGTAAAAGCCTTGACTAACTTTAGTGGGATCTAATGAACAAACTAAGTATTACACCTAAGTGTAATACTAAGTATTACAACTACACAACGCCTAACATTGACGAGGATATCATGTGTTTAACCAAAATGGAATATGAGTTTGTAACACCCAAATTAGTCTTACATTGCTTAAACATAAATTTTTGGTGAGATATGTACGGGAACGACTACATGAATGTCATCCAACTTGCACACTGATCTATCCAATAATGTCGACCGTACATAGCAACTACATAAAACCTATGGAATTCGTTACTTACAAAACTTATGCAACCACACCAACAACAAAACTTTTAATCTCAAACTAGTTGGGACAAGTTAGTAATAAAATTCAACAAGAATCAAGGTTTAAGAAGAAAAGAGTAAATCTTGTTTCTTACGTAAAGGGTCGTAACATGTTAAACTTAACATCCATATTTCAGAAGTCTTTAGAGCAATTAATTGTATGTACAAGAGAGTAACTTTTTGTGTATCACCTTTGCAAATGTATGTTGTAGAGTAACAAGACCTCAAGGAAATAAATTACAAATTAAACAAGAAAAAAAAATCAAAGAAGTAATAAACACATACCCTGTCCTGGTCTACCTCAAGTAGTAATCTATCCTCTAAGTTTGGTTGACGAGACCTCATATTTTGTTAACTTTCAACACCACACTATAAGAAGTAGCAAAACTCAGTTCTGAAAATGAACATGTATTTTATGAAGGATTCGATGTGATTTAAAAATGTTTGCTAAAATATATAAGACGTGATTGTAACCCGCCTAAAATATCTTTAAGAGATCCACCCTATGTTAGAGATACTGGTGGAACGTAGAAGGATTAAAGGGTATGTGGAGTATTTATTTTCTGCCTGTACACCACAATGAAACACTACTCGGGTTGGATACTGTCTATATTTCTGAATATTCTAAGTTCTAACTGATATAATATTACTTTCAAGTTCACAAAAAGATATCCAATATATTTGTAAATCATTAAAATTCATTGTAATCAATAAATCGGCTATGAAACATTTAAAGACGAACTGCTCTTCAAAAATGAAAGAGACCCACCTCAAACTCAAATAACATGATCCCTCTGGTTCTAGTTTGTCTGCTCCTCTTCCCTTCTCTCTTTCTCAACAAAATGCAATCCCACCAAAGCAATAAGTTTCCACACTGTAACTGCCCAAGTTGACATATATTAGAAGGAAGTGGTGAGGTCTCAAATTAAGTTGCAGACTGCTGCATTCTATCATTCCAATTTGTAGAGAACACAACATTGAAATTGCAAAATTATCAAAAATTATACTCACAACCCCAAGTGTGGACAAGTCAATTGTTTGTGATATGCAACACATGTAACAGGAAAAAATGTACGCTCCAAGTTACAAAACATCGCAATTTTTAGTTTTAGCAAACAAAAATGTTATTACGATAAACATAAAATCACAGTGTAAGAGAGATCAATTTCATCTTTTTTCCCAATAAAGACGAACAAAAGGTTAGCTTGTCTAAAAAGCCCAATATTTTCATTAGCACAAAAAATACAAAATGAATATTAAAGGTTACAAAACCAACAGGGGTAATCTGTAGTTCTTCACAATGTGATCTCGTTTTTAGTAATTGCTTTTAAATAATGACAAAAAAAAGAAAAGTTGAAGCTTTTCTAATGGGAACTGCCAAACCCTAGAATGTGATCCACATGTTGCACCACAGATTGAGCGAGGCTATCAGCTGCGTCCTGTGTAGATGCCTCAGCATAAACACGAACAACGTCCTCTGTGCCAGAAGGTCGTATGAAACATCGACCTTTTGTATATTTGACTGCAATATATTTAAAAGACAATGACATCAGTGCTTTCTACGAGATACAAGTGAATGAGACATAATGTTGTTCATCTCTGTTTTCCCAAATTGTTCAAAAGAGTTCATAAGAACATAACAATTCTTTGTTAAGTAATTATTTAAGATGAGAAAGAAAAAGAAAATAAAAGAAAAAGAAAAGGCAACCAAGTGCTTGATGATTCTATGATTCTACCTGTTTCAGAATTTATCAGCTCTTGTAATCCAGAAGGACTCACAACCTGCGTTTCTGCTTCTGCTGTAATAACAACAGTTCTATCGGCAATTTTTAGCTGAATACAAATAGGAAGATTAACAAATTAGAAATTTGTTAATTCTATTAGCTACATTTTCTTTCCAGTATAAATACTATGCATAGTCATGTTTTGCATCTAAAGTGCATGCTTCAACAGAGAAAAGGACAAAATATGTCATCATTCTAAAGAAAAAATGCTTAAAGAGAAATGATTAAAGATAAAAAAGCTACATCGTCAACAACATGACTAAGCAGGTTATGTATGTCTTACTCAGTCAGAATAGCATAAGAAGAAAGCGTCTAACTATTTTAATTGGTTTTTTTATCAGGAATTTTAAATGATATTTGAGAAAGTCATTTGGTGATTGTATGGTTTAAATAATTCAACATTGAGATTCTTAGAAGAACACGAACATAAATTTTCCCCACTCCATCAAATGAATTGCAAAATTTTGGATCGTCAATTCGCTAAGGGAATCCAATTAAGTTACAATTTTAATAACATTTCAACATACAATCAATGATTTCTGCTAGACTGAGTATCCCACTAAAAATCAATTGCCAATGATGGGAGGAACACTACAACTTATGGTCCAATGAGAATGTCCCCATTTTACACGATTTGTAACTATTCTCTAACAATTTCAAACTAAGCATTAAGACAAAAAAGTGAAAAAATGACGTCTCAGGACTCACAACCCATGCCATGTGGAAAGGAAGTTCACTGACCTTGAGTTGTCTGCTAGGGAGATCATCATATAGCCTGCTCCAAGCCTCAAATGTCCAACCGAGGTACTGCAAGATTGCCTCCACCAAAAGCAAACCACTAAAAGCATCACCTACAGCTTGGTTGACCAATTGACTGATTGAAAAAAGTCTTAGAATGGCCTTGCCATGCTCAGAGCCTGCACCAAATACCAAATACAAGTCATATGCGATGCACCCATAAATGCATAAAGTAACTAGTGAGAAAATAGAAGCATATACTAACTTGCTGAACTAGGTGTTATTTCATTGGCCTTTGCCTTCAGTGTACGTAGAAGATTATCAGAAAATAGGATTGTTCCATGACCATTTGCCTCAAAGTAAATTCCAATATCGTATTCTAATGCTTTCTTGTGAAGATATTTTACACCAGTTGGAGTAAATACAACGTCTAGACCAAGGTGCCTGAGGTAATCTGTTGATGCACCATTAGCATAAGCAGTCTGAACAACCCCAATCTTCACAGGAAAGTCGTAACTTGCTTGGTTGGTGGCCTTTCTGTTGAGAATATCCAACTGCTCTTTGATAAATAGTGCAAATAATGATAGTATCTTATCTCCATCAACAAGATCAATCTTCTTATTTTCTGTTGAAAGAACACGAAAATACACAAGCCTGTCCGCATCACCGTCCAGACTTGCACACCTAAAATAATAAAGCCACCTTTAGAATAAATCATGTAATGGTGACATTTGAAATTGAAACATAAAAGGAGAGATGGTTAACCTAATTCCAACATCATCTGGACCAAAACCAAGAGGAGCAACTTTTTCTTTTTGCACAAAATCAGCTCCAACCCTATCATTTAATGTACCATCACTACCAGCGTTTCTGATATTCAATTCAATTCCCACCAAAAACTCTCTAAGATCACATAATTTTTGCCCGCCCACACCATTTGCAGCATCAACCAATAGCATCTTGTTTACCTTACCGACTTCCATACCCGTGGAGGGCAAATCCATCAGATTCCTGAAAGGTTTTTTCCCCCTCATAAGAACCTAAGACACCCAACCCAATAGTTTAAATGTTGTTTGGAGAAAAACCTGAATGCCTTTGAGAGTTGTTTGAAATAGTCAGATTCTGAAGCATTGATGTCCTTATTTCTACATCGAACCATCCAGTGCAGTTGGGGAGTTGTTAAGATGCCCATGTTTAACGAAGTAGCACCAATTATAGCATCAATCCCCTTTAGAATAAATAAAAAGACTCCATCAAACAAACCCATGAACCACAAGGAACGCCTTCTCTTAAAAGAAGGAGAAATGCCTTACCTGCTTTGCACATTCAATTAGAGACTCTCCAGTAGGTCTTGTGTCCCTTCCCAGCAGAACTTCTGCATACTGCAATCTCCCAAAAGGGATTTCCTCCTCCTCAACAAATTCGACCACCAACTGCTCAAATCAGAGAGACTAGATCAGACAGATATCCCCAAAAGAACACATGCTAAGAAAAATAAATGTAAATTAAAATATTAAATTCAGTCAGATGAAATTGAACCGGTCGTACAAGTTGAACTGATCAAAACACAGAGTACCTTAGAAATGGAAAACCAAGGTCAGACACGTGAAATTCAGTAAAAAAGAAAGGGAAAAAAACCTGCACGAGTTGTTCAGGATTAGCCGCATTCACAAGAGCATCAGCAAATGGCTCCCACTCCTGCGTCAGCATTCCACCACTTGCATCTGCAAGCTTGACTCCATTGTCCGCAACAGGGTTGTGGGAAGCTGTGATCATCAATCCAACAGTGGAGCATGTCTTCAATGACCTGAGTGCCGCCAGTATGCCTGATCTGAACACCGTGGATGACAAAATTGATCCGTCAGCCCTGAACCCTGCAGTCCCATATGAAAACTTCACACCTGCATAGAACAAAATATGTTATATTTTCTATCTAAAAAAGGCAAAATCCGTTCTCACAAAAAATGTGTGGACCTGGTGGTTGGGGAAATCTGGAAGCACATTTGGTGAGGATTGAGATTTGTTCTTCCATATTACTTGGCCACTTAGATTTCAAACCTTAGACAAAGGAAGAAATACACACTAATAAAGATGTGAAATGATTAGGAAACAAATAAACAGCAAATAATATGGTAAAAAAAGAATGATACTGAAAAGTAGGGGAGAGTATCGGTCCGAACCCGGACCGGACCAGACCGGACCCGAACCATCTCCCGGGTCTGGACCGAAGACCGGACCGATCAGATCCGAGTTTGGACCGGACTGCTCACGGCTGGACCGAAGACCGGGCCGGTTCGGTCCAAGAATTGTTTGCAATTAAAAACCTAAGAATCTGAATGCAATTAAACAAAAATAAAGACGATTATATTACTGAGCAATATAATCTAAAGTTTACTCCACCATGTATACAAGTTCATCAACAATTTAAACCACCACAAGTTCAATTACAAAATAACAAAAAAACAAGAAGATAGACAAGCTCTACTTTGATCTTGATTCTTCATGTTCTTCAAATCTGTTACTCCATCGAAACTACTCAACACAAACAATGTCATCCGGTGCACTCACATTTTCAATGTTTTCAGAATCTAGAGAGAATAAAAAAGACAATTATATTAGCAAGTCATAGAAGATAATTCAAATAAAAAAAGATAGTCATATAACAAGTCGTATATGAACTGAAAAAAGGCAACTGAAGAAAACATCTTAATTCCCAGCATGATTGATAACATCATTACTAACGTAAACCTAACTAACCTGATTTATTAACATATTCCTATCAATTAATCTAAAATAAAGTCTAACACCTACGAAAACCAAAGCGGTTACCAAAACTAAGGGTACTAATAAGTCAAACTGCAACTTTATAAAAATCTAATTCCTACTTCAATAGAGTACTCCTACAAAACAATCACAAATAATTTCTAACAGCATGATGCTCCAATTTACTTGCACAACAACACTTACATGATTGCAGCAACACCAACAAGAACCCCAAGAACATATTGTAAATACAACCAACCTGCTTCAACAAAATTGCATCAAAACACAAACTGATTTCCGAATGTCACTACTCACTAAAACAAACCAGTTCCAATAACTACAAATCAAATGAGTGTTCAATCGACAGATATGTACTAAGACCAAAGAAATTAAACTAATAAAATGAGTGTTTATGAGTTACTAAAACGTAACAGATTTCCAGAACCACAAAGTAAACCACTATTCACAGAAACACAAACTACTCTACCAAAAAGAACCGATCGATATCCACAAACCAAAAGGAAGGAAAATCACTTGTTCGGAGGTGACGACCTTGTCGTGAATGGAGAACTCGAGGACAAATTGATGCAAAAAAAATCTGAAAATCCGAAAGGATTGAAGGAATGAAGGAAAATCTGAAAAGAAGAAAAGAAATGGGTTAAAGAGAACTCACGTACCAGAAGGAGGAGGAGATCGTCGGAGGAACGGGGAAGACCGGAAGAGGATCGCTGGAGGAACGTGGAAGAGGATGGTTGGAGGAGGAGATCGTCTGAGGAACGGGTAAGACGGAGGAGGGGATCGCTTGAGGAACGGAGAGGATCACCGGAACGGAGACGATAGTTTGGGTGTGGGGCTGTGGGCAGAGGGGTTAGAACGTTGGATGGGGTAATTCTGATTTCTGAGATTAGGGTTAGCACATGTTAGATATTTTGTAATAGTATTCGGTCTGGTCCGGTCTTCATTGGGTTTGGTCGGGTTCGGTCCAGACCGGACCGGAAACCGAAATTTTAAAAAATTCCGACTCGAAATCCGGACCAGATACATGTTCGGTTCGGACCAACCCTGACTGACCAATCCGGTCCGATCCAAAAACCCAAACTGGACCAGATTTTGCTCTCTCCCGCTGAAAAGAGCTACTTAATGTTGCATTTGCATAGAAAACAATACGATGGTGTGTACATTTATTTAAGACATTACTACATAAATACAGAAAAGTTACTTGAACCGTGGAAAACACATATTATAAGTTATGTGAACATAAACAATATGTTATTGTTTTGCTCGGAGAAAATACAAATTAAGATGGAAATTGCAAAACAAATTATAGACAGATGAAAACAAGAAAAAAACCTTCCGTGCAGATCCAGTAGTCATAACGTAAATATTAGAGCATTAACAAATAGTTCACTCGCCAGCTTATGCAAAGGGAAAAAATAGTCTCCTATAGTTCCATATCAAATATGAGAGAGACACATGGATCTTTGTTTCCAATTCACAACCCATTATTGGTAAGAAATAAACTGCGTTAAACAGGGATTTGCAATTATCATGTAAGCTTCAGAATTCAGATAATGGAATGACACTACGATACAGTTCAACAGAAGATCAACATCTTGTTCATGTTTGATGCATTGCATACATTGCATCATATGTCGTTCATTTAGATTAACTTTATATCAATAAATGCTACTAAGGTATGTGTTTAGTCTTATTTACAGAATACAGGGACCTGAATGCAAATTACCCATATCCCGAGCATAAACGCGTGCAAGAGACTCATTTCTATCATAAAGACCAAGTTCAAGATTATCGGGATTCAAATTGAAGTTCATTCAAGCATAAAAGCATTCAAAGACCTAATTACAAAAAGGTCAGGGACTTAAGCACAAAAGTAGTTAGGGACTTAATTGCAAAAGTCGAGGACCCGATTGCAAATTACGAGTACCAAAAGATTATTTTGGAGAAGTTTTAAAGAAAAATCAATTTGGATCTCCAAATATATGAAGAAATTAACTCGGATCTCCAAAGATATGCAATAATTAATCCGGACGCGCAAATGACAGCTAAAACATACCATAAAAACAGGAAAAATCCGGGTCGAATCTATGCTAAAAAGGTGGCGATTCCGCCACACCTTATGTACAAAATGCGGCGATTCCGCCGCACAAAAGTCGATCCGTGCGCTCAAATTTTTACCAGTTGCGTGTTGACACGTGCACTTTCCTATTTCATACTTGGATCCCTTGTATCGGCTATAAATAGCCCCAACACTACAAGAAATCAAGACTTTAGCCACGGTAGGCCAAACCGTGGCTAAATTATCCGTGTCTGATTAATAAAATAGTGACAGACAGTGATGAGTCTGCCACGGATACGTCCAACGAAGAAAGCCTCTTTAATCAAAAACCAAAAGTGACCCCCATTTCACCCCCAATTCCCTCAAATCACCAAATACCCAAACCCACCCCACCTCCGACCGTGCATTCTGCAGCCTGCCCTCCCTTTGACCGTCCCTCCTCCATCTCCGTAGCGTTCACTCCAAGCCCATATTGTTCCTCCACTGCCCTCGTTGTTCGCTCCCCACCCCCCACCATCGTCGTTTGCCCGCCTCCATCATCGTTCTCCGGTCGTCACTCGCACCCTCCTCAACGTCTGAGGTCCTATTTTGTTAGATTTGTTGATCTGATTTGACTTGTTGAGATTTGGCTCCTAGGGTTTGGTTGGGATTGAAGTTTTTTGATTTGTTGGGATTTGGCTCCTTAGGGTTTGGTTGGGAAATACATGCTTGAGAAAACGTCATTCACTTCGATATGACGTCACCGTTGTCCCTCCCCTTGTCGGTGTTGTCCCAGTGAGGTCTGATGGGGGGGGATTCAAACTTGATTTGCTAATATAAAAGAAAAAAGATATGGTGGTCGACCACTTGATCTGTGTCTTTCTGGACCGGACCAGACCAGAAGAAAGAAAGAAATAGAATATTTGAGTTGAATGGGAATTGGAAGGCTGCTTCCGATTTCAATTTGTGTAATTGTAATTTGAGTTGGTATTGGCGTTGGATGGACGCATCGTCCCGTCCACCAAATATCATATATTCGTCGAGAAAACAAAGAATCTGGTACGTCTAAAGAAGGACGGAAAAATGTGAGTTGAGTTGCCCCCTTGAAGTTGGTTATATTTACGTGCAAGTGTGTGTGTGTGGTGTTGGGAGGGACGGCAATCCAGAATAATATCTTTTTTTGTTATTCCTTTATTTATAGAAGCACAATAGTTATGTTGTTGTGTTCTTGTACTACTATCTATATATACATACTCATCATTCACAATCTATCGCCGGAGCGATTCCAAACCAAACCAAACCATGTCGTTCTGGATGGTGAGATTTTCTTTTCTTTTCTTTCTTGTAACAATTGGTGGTGGAGGATTGGAAATTCGATATATGATTTCCTTTCCAAATTTACTTTTTTGAAAATGAATTACAGTGAAATGCAAATGCTTGTTCTGGCATGGGAGTTGGTGAGCAGAGCAAGACGAGTTTTCTCGAGTTAAAGAGGAAGAAGATTCATCGGTACGTTGTGTTCAAGATTGATGAAAAGAAAAAGGAAGTGGTGGTTGAGAAAAAGGGAGGTCCAGGGGAAACCTACCATGATTTCACTTCATCCCTGCCTGAAAACGATTGCCGCTATGCTGTTTACGACTTTGACTTTGTCACTGCAGATAATTGCCAGAAAAGCAAGATCTTTTTCATTGCATGGTAGGTAATTCCATCTACATGACCGGACTGAGTAGATAGATAAGGGTGTATGTCGGTGATGTCTTTGTTTTTTCATTGGATCGGGCGGGGGATTACTATATTTACTAGTAAGTAAGTAGATTGGAGCGTTCAATTGAGATATTGATGCACAAAAGATTGATCCATGGAAATGTTATGTGCCTTCTTGTTTTAATGTCTTTCAGGTAATGGATATTGCTGCAGCGACAGAAATAAATTCCAGATGTGTACAAAGCCTTGAACAGTTACATGCTTTGCTTCATTCAAAGGTTTATCTAGTTTTTTTGGTGCTACTACTAGCATGTGTTAACTATGATTGTTTCAAACTAACTTAAAACAATGTTGTTATTAATGTATAGTTTGACAAATTTTGCACATCCCGGACATTTTCTCATGTTGCAACATGTCATGCTCATGCTATGTTAATTTGTTGGATATTTAGATTCTTATTTTCTTATGTTAAGAGTTTAGATTCTCATTAGCACTAGTTCTACTTTTCACATTTGTTCTTTTTATTGTTGTAATTTCATGTGCATGCTCTTTAAAATGGGGATTTGGAATCTTCGATAGAGTCACTTTTGAACTTGGAGAAGAAATTCGATTAGACTTGCTGGAGATGTGTCTGTAACAAGAGATGTTGTTTCAATTGCGAAGCTTTGCTACGATGCACGTGCATGGAAGACCTTGAATGTTCAGATTGTTATTATGTCAAAGAGGAGAGGTAAGTTGAAGCAAGTAAGTTTGTGTCAATATGGATTTTTCTGGAGTGTTTTTATCAGTTAAGGTCGAATATACATGCTTGAGAAAAACGTTTATGTTATGTACGTGGAGCTTGCAGATAGTGTCCCACATGATTTGCAAGTGAAACATAACAAAAAACAACTACTGGTCCCACTAAGGAACACCACCAATTACATGTTATGTTTGCCAATTGGATCTCCTAATATTTTACTAATAAGTTTGAATTCTAAAATGGCAACTTGAGTTTTTCACTTGTGGGCTTGGAGGTTTTCAAGACAGTTTGAAATGATTTTAGTCATGTAAGGTTTTAAGTGTTTGCTTATTTATTTGGGGTTTTTTGTTGGTAGGAATTTACAGGAGTAATGGTTATCTGATGGTGTATTGCAATGGAGGGCTTAAGCATATGCATGCGGCAGTAAGAATTCAGCCACCTTTTGCAATTTTGGTCCATATTATGCTGAACATTCTATGTCGCCAGTTGTTTTTGGTGCATATATAGCTATTGTACACCATTCTGACTTAGTTTCCTTTCAGGGAAAGTAATATTTGCATTCTGATTGTGATTTGTGAAGTTATAAAATTGTGGATGTAGATAAATGTTTATATTTTTCATTTCTCAAGTGTAATCATTTGTGAAGTTATAAAATTGTGGATGTTGATGAATGTTTATGTTTTTCATTTCTCAAGTGCAATCAGTATAAATAAGTAAATAAGATTCAATTTTAGATTTATATTTTTTTTCTAAGAAAAGCTTTTAGCCACAGGAATTTTCCGTCACTAAAAGTATCCAACATCCGTCACTATATCTTTTTGAGCCCGCCAATTCTTCCTCCAAAACCAATTAGTGACGGTTGCCATCCGTCACACATTCCGTCGCTAAAACCCTATAGTGACGCTGACATCAACCACGGTACTTATCCGTGGCTAAAAAGACATAGTGACGGAAATTTAGATTTAGTGACGGATTTTTTCCGTGGCTAAAACCTAAAATTCTTGTAGTGCAAAATTATGTTGTAAAGACGTTCTTCTCTTTAGCAATAAAATTCTGTTATTTTATTTTGTGTTTTTAGTTTCTTTTGTAGTTTCTCAAGGACCCCTTCTCCTTTCCTCCATCCATGAGTTTCTAACTCTCTCCAAAGGGTGGGGGTGACGGATTTAGGGTGATGAGAAGAAGAATTATGTTATTATTTTAATTTCGTGTTAGTATATTTTGATTACTTGAGTTTATGTTGAGTCATTTATCATGTAATGCTTTATAACTAATGTGATTTATTATAAGTTTCATAATTCTCTAAAGAAAACCTGATATCTAAACCCCCACCCGTTGGACTCTCATCCATATTTGCTTTATTCTTAATTTGTTTTTGTTGTTCTTGCTTTAGAAATTAAAAATCCAAAAATCTCAAACCAACCTTATTTCTCTCTCTTTCTTGCCTTAATCGAAAAATCACAAAAATAACAATATCTCTACCTCCTTGTGTTCGACCCGTACTTGTCACGTCTTCATTGACGCTGTGCACTTGCGGTATAAATAAAATTCTCATCAAGTTTTTGGCGCCGTTGCCGGGGAGGCAACGAAGATTTTGTTTTTTTTTGTGATTTCGTTTCTATTCTGTTTATCGTGTGTGCGATCTAACTATTTGCGTTTGCGTTTCCGGAGACAACAGAGTGCGCGGCGAAATTCGGGCATATTTGGAGCAAGAAGGGCGGCGAAATCGCCGCATCCAAAGAACAATTTGCGGCGAAATCGTCGCACGTCTGGAGCATCTTGGCTTCAAACTTTTCTGGGGTCGTCTCCATCTCTGGTGGACGCGTAGAGCAACTGGAAATTTTCGAAAGCGGGCGGCGAACCCGTCTTAGCGTGCGTAGGTAACCTTTGTTGTCTTTTTCCTCGTAATTTCTAGTTTCGGAAAATTTCTTGTTTAGTAGAACTGCATGTGTAGGGCAAAATTCCATAATTGGCAATAATTCAACTCTGACCTAAAAATTGGCAAAATTAGAAGGACTTAGTGCATGCATCATATAGTGTTTTGTTTGCATTATTCTTGCTAAATTCTTGAAAATTATTTTTTTCTTGAAGAGTGTTGGAGGCAAGGTACGTGCGCGGTTTTTATCGATTGCATTTAAGCATATAATTTAGTTTGCATACAACCTTGCCATTGTCCCCCACTAAAGACCATTGTTTGACTATCTTTGCTAGATTTAAGTTAAACTATCTTAAGGGAAACTCCGTAGGAAAAGATACGGTGGGGATTTCATCACCCTTCCGTGGCCCACAAATCACAATCCTAAAGTGTCATCCAAGCCTTAAAAGTAAAATCAATTAGACATTGGCCCTAAGGACTCGGACTCAATTAAGGAGAAGATTGGTTTGACTTGCTATGACCTGAAGCTGATCGAATTTAATTTGGTGTCTAGAAAGTGTTTTTGTGTTGACGTAAGTCTTCCAAGCGAAGTGGTTGTCTAATTGGCACCGACTCTGTCGGAAGCGCCCCCACTAACTATACACTGCCTGGCCAATTTGGTTTGATTAGTGAGGGAGGTGAATCAAGCAAACCAATTCGACTCGACCAGTTAGGAGTCGTCTAGATCTAAGCTACATTAGGTCTATGATTGTTTGAACTGTGCTTGTTTAGGAAACTTCTGACCAACCCTCTCATCTATCTTTTAGAGTTAAGTTTCCCTTCTCAACTGAGTCTTGTTTCTCTTCTCACCTCAATTCTCTAGATTAGGAATCATTTCTCATCTTCCCCCTTCTATTGTTTGTTTCCATTTTTTGAAATAAAAAATATAAAAAAAATTCAATTGATTCTTGAATTTGAATTTGGAATTTGAATTCAAAAATTGATTCAAACCGGTGCACTCAGATTTGGGTTCGGGATTTGAGCAATCGACTCTCACGAGTTCATCTAGATTCCAGTCTAGAGCTTAGCCCTAATCCACCTGTTGCACCACCTCACCCGGATCCAATGGGTGAGAATGTAGTGGACCCACCTATTGCACCACCTAGGACTCTGAGGGATCGGTGCTACCCAACGATGGCTGCTCAGCCATCGTGCATCGTTATGCCCATCATAGCGGGTCACGACTTCGAACTAAAGGCACAATACATGAGTATGTTGCCCAAGTTCACCTCTAAGGAAGACCCACATCTCTTCCTTAGAGAATTTGAGGAAATCTACTCCCTTATGCAATACCAGCATATCTCTGAGGAGGCAGTGCGTCTTAAATTCGTGCATCTAGCACTGAAGGACGACGCTAAGAAATGGTTATATAGTCTAGCCGAAAGATCTATTAGGAGTTGGGCCGAGTTTGTTCAAGTATTCTTAAAGAAATATTTTCCCAACCATAAGACTATTAGGATTAGGAATGAAATTGTTGCATTCGTATCAATCTGAGAGCGAGCCGTTTTATTCCTATTTAGAAAGATTTAAGAGCATGTTGACCCAATGCCCTCATCATGGAATTCCAAGATGGCAATTGTGCCAAATTATCTATGAGGGATTGACACCTACATCTAGGGTTATGCTAGAATCTGTAAGCCAAGGGAACTTCATGTCCAAAAATGAGAATGATGCTTGGATTTTTCTTGAGGATTTAGCCGAAAATAGTATGCAATGGGACAATGCTAGAGCACTGATTAACCCGAGTATTGGATCTAGAATAGCAAGTCAACCCAAAGTAGGTGTCTTCGTTGTAGATAATACTGTGACTGCTGAAGCAAAACTAGCTACCATTATGCGTAGAATGGAAAGTCTAGAGCTAAACACCCGACCCCTAGTGAATCAAGTCTCTTCTATCCCTTGGTCTAGATGTGGTCAACCTGGTCATATAATGGAGGATTCTGCGGACTTGGAACAAGTTAATGCCACATTTAACCATTCTAGAAATGATCCATACGCATCAACCTATAACCCGGGTTGGCGTAATCATCCCAAATTTTCATGGAGCCAACAAGGTCAACCTCCTAGACAACAACCAAACCCGTATAACCAAAATAATACATCATCTGGGTTTAGTAACAATGCAGATTATGATGTTAGGTTGACAAGCTTGGAAAATATGGTTAAGACTTTTATGCAAACAACCAACCAATCCTTCAAAAAGCTAGAAACACAAGTCAGCCAACTAGCACAAATTGTAGGCGAAAGAGAAAAGGGTCAATTTTCAAGTCAACCTGAGGTGAATCCAAGATCTAAAAATCAATATCAGCCCTATCAACCACCTCTAGGAAGTAACAACCCTAGACCGGTTCAAATGGTTCATGAGGAGGGACCGTACCAACAAATAAATGCAGTAGTTTCATTACGGTCCGGAAAATAAGTTGACAACAATGTGGTAAATCCTAGAGTTCCTAATCAATCTAGCCATCAAGCACCCACATGTGACCTGACCATTGAACCCGAAGTCCAATTTGAAAAGCCCAACCCACCTACTCAACCTGACTCTCTATCTCAACCTGAGCGAGTCTATGTTCCTAAAGCCACATTCCCCAATAGACTCAATAAAAGCTCAAGTGCACAAATGGAGAAAATCTTGGAAGTATTTAAGCAACTTAAGGTGAATATTCCACTCCTAGATATCATTCAACAAATACCTGCTTATGCTAAATTCTTAAAAGATCTGTACACTAAGAAGAGAAAAACGAACGTACCAAAGAGGTCATTCTTAACTGCAAACATAAGCTCTATTCTGTCCAACTCGTCTCCTATAAAGTATAAGGACCCTGGGTGTCCCACAATTTCATGTGCGATAGGAGATACTTTTATCAACAAAGCCTTTCTAGACCTTGGTGCTAGTGTTAACCTACTCCCGTTCTCTGTCTATGAGCAACTCAACCTTGGTCCACTAAAACCCTCTAAGACAACCCTTCAATTTGCTGATTGCTCTGTTAAGAAACCAAGAGGTGTAGTAGAGGATGTTTTGATTAAGGTTGGTGACTTCATTTACCCAGTGGATTTTGTCGTTCTAGACACTGAACCTGTTATCGATCCTAAAAGACAAATCCCTGTAATACTAGGCAGACCTTTTTTAGCCACTTCTGAAGCTTTGATAAATTGTCGAAATGGACTCATGCAACTATCTTTTGGAAACTTAAAAGCTGAATTTAATATCTTTCATGTTGATAATGAACCGGAAATAGTTTGCAATCAAAGTGAGGTTGTGATGAGATCACGTATCTATAAGATTTCTGATCAAATAAATCATCACAAAATCAAAAAGAAAGTGAAAAAATGGAATAATTCATCTACCCAACCACCATCACTCGAGCAAATAAGAGAACCAACACATGTGAGGGGTGTGGAATCTTTACCTCAGGACTCTCAGAGCAACATGGGGAACAATTCAACTGGATACATGCACCAACATTGTGACATTCAATCCAGTTCTGACTATGGTTGACTCTGAGCAAATTCAATCCCTCTGCCGCAAGTTGACTCAGGTAATAAGTGCATTTGCTTTATCTTTGCATACATTGAGGACAATGCATGATTTAGGTGTGGGGGTGTTTATCTATCTATCTATCTATATATTCGGTTCTTTTAAAAAAACAATGTTTCATGACAGCTTAAGATTGAACTGCCAAAACCCGAGTATAAATTGCATTGAGTTTTTGTTCCTTATTACATAGTTCTGCTTGTAGAAACTATGACATAAATCTAAGTTCCAAAGAAATAACCCATTACCCTTTAAGACATGTATGCACTTAAATTGGATGAATCAAAATTTGAAGTGGTTGATAAAAAACAGAGGTTGAGGAAAATATATCGGGAAGTGTGGACTTCTGATAGCAATTAAGCCTTGAGGAAAATAAAAGGGGAATAAAAGTGAGGAAAGCACATTCTGCAAAATGATTACAAAACCCAAGCCTTCGAGTCACTGGTCCGTAGGGGTATCTTGAAACCCGGTAACTTGAGTCTGCCAGCTCGGGATTATCGACCAAACTCGCTACACGAATGCAAAAGGGTAAAAGTGGCAAATAAGCAAATGTGTTGAATCACGAAAAAAAAATACTTTAAGATACTCAAGGCCTAAAGTTAAAAGAATGATCAATGTCATGGTTGATCCGAATGATACTTCACCACCAGAGGAGGCGTGCAAAATAATTCAAGTGATAACATGTGTAGAAGGGTTAGTGGTGTGAATGTTGGAGGAACAAAGACGAAGTCAGAAATTTTTATGAGTTAGATTTATATAATGAGCATGCAAGAATTCTAAGTGAAATGTATAAGGTTGAGGTGGAGATATTGAGAGTTATTAATGAAATATTGAATGAAGACTTTGTGGGTGTGTCAACTGAAAACCCTCACGAGACAAAACTCGTCCTCTAAGGAAACTTAGGGGTTTAAAGGCTTGTTGCACATGCTAAGTACAACCGTGATTCCTACGAAAGTGAGTTAGGATTTCCCTGTTTTCATTCTTCTTATATTTTGTTTTGCTAGGGACTAGCAAAATCTAGGTGTAGGGGTATTTGATGCATTGCATACGTTGCATCATATGTCGTTCATTTAGATTAACTTTATATCAATAAATGCTACTAAGGTATGTGTTTAGTCTTATTTACAGAATACAGGGACTTGAATGCAAATTACCCATATCCCGAGCATAAACGCGTGCAAGAGACTCATTTCTATCATAAAGACCAAGTTCAAGATTATCGGGATTCAAATTGAAGTTCATTCAAGCATAAAAGCATTCAAAGACCTAATTACAAAAAGGTCAGGGACTTAAGCACAAAAGTAGTTAGGGACTTAATTGCAAAAGTCGAGGACCCGACTGCAAATTACGAGTACCAAAAGATTATTTTGGAGAAGTTTTAAAGAAAAATCAATTTGGATCTCCAAATATATGAAGAAATTAACTCGGATCTCCAAAGATATGCAATAATTAATCCGGACACGCAAATGACAGCTAAAACATACCATATTTTCACACACAGGAAAAATCCAGGTCGAATCTGAGCTAAAAAGGTGGTGATTCCGCCGCACCTCATGTACAAAATGCGGCGATTCCGCCGCACAAAAGCCAATCCGTGCGCTCAAATTTTTACCAGTCGCGTGTTGACGCGTGTACTTTCCTATTTCATACTTGGATCCCTTGTATCGGCTATAAATAGCCCCAAAATTATGTTGTAAAGACGTTCTTCTCTTTAGCAATAAAATTCTGTTATTTTATTTTGTGTTTTTAGTTTTCTTTTGTAGTTTCTCTAGGACCCATTCTCCTTCCCTCCATCCATGAGTTTCTAACTCTCTCCAAAGGGTGGGGGTGACATATTTAGGGTGATGAGAAGAAGAATTATGTTATTATTTTAATTTCGTGTTAGTATATTTTGATTATTTGAGTTTATGTTGAGTAATTTATCATGTAATGCTTTATAACTATTGTGATTTATTATAAGTTTCATAATTCTCTAAAGAAAACCTGATATCTAAACCCCCACCCGCTGGACTCTCATCCATATTTGCTTTATTTTTAATTTGTTTTTGTTGTTCTTGCTTTAGAAATTAAAAATCCAAAAATCTCAAACCAACCTTATTTCTCTCTCTTTCTTGCCTTAATCGAAAAATCACAAAAATAACAATATCTCTCCCTCCTTGTGTTCGACCCGTACTTGCCACGTCTTCATTGACGTCGTGCACTTGCGGTACAAATAAAATTCTCATCAATGTTCCACACATTCTATACTTAAATCCTCTGAGATCTGAACTTGCTATTTCTTAACATTGTGATGATATACTCTTTTTTGTCTGTACACATTGCTGTTAACTTTAGTCGAAAGTGCTATATGAAAAGTAATCTTCACAAATTCATGTCATCAATAAAACCACCACGATCATATCAAGTAAGTGTGCAATAGCAATGACCTTTAGCAAAGCAATTATTAGTCAAATTAAGGGCTTTATTTTTGGAACATCACAATTTTAGCATCAAAACAATCTACCTCGATTAAAGTATCTTCTATCTAGTAAATATCACAACAAAATAGAAAAAAACATCTATACAAATATATTTTTACTAACTTGTGCATGAGAGAAGTATAAAAACACAAAACAAACCATCTAACACCAAAATGATTTTCATCCTCTGCAGGTTCCTAAAGATCATTTAATTTCAAAAAGAAAACTCCTTTAATCAAGGGAAAATGATTATTTGCCTGCAATTCTGCACATTAATTACAGAAGAAACAGTAAAACATCAGCAAAATGGCAAAACGCAGCTTCTTCGTGTTGGAGGAGACTGGGGTAAGATTATTACCTCGCGGAGGACTTCCTTGGCCGTGGTGGCGTCGAGAGAGGTGGTGGTCTCCATGGGAGAAGTAATCGAGGAATTGGAGCATGTCAAAATTTAGAATTTTGGGTTTCGTGTAGGGTCGTAAATGGGGTGGGTTTGACCCGCAAACCCGCCCCACAACCCACAAACTCCACACACCCCCCCATAATGTGAGTAGCAGACATAAAATTTTATTAGCCAACATGTCACCTGCATAACCCACCTAATAAGTGGGGGCAAGTTGCAGTTTTCTCGCAACCCGACCCGCATAGTTGCAGATATTCATAATTCATGTATATAAGGTCTTCTACTGTAGTAACAAAATTCCAAATTTCAATACCTTTTTTTTGCAATTTGCTTAATTGAAGTACTGTAATTTAATTACCGAATTTAAAAAAATTAGATCACCACAAATGAAGACTAATAAAAATTAAAAATACCGAAAAACATATTTTAAATTATTAAAAACATATTTATAAATAAAATAGTTTTAAGCATAAGTGAATGAGACATAATGTTGTTCATCTCTTTTTTCCCAAATTGTTCAAATGAGTTCATAAGAACATAACAGTTCTTTGTTAAGTAATTATTTAAGATGAGAAAGAGAAAGAAAATAAAAGAAAAAGAAAAAAGCAAAGGCAACCAAGTGCTTGATGATTCTATGATTCTACCTGTTTCAGAATTTATCAGTTCTTGTAATCCGGAAGGACTGACAACCTGCGTTTCTACTTCTGCTGTAATAACAACAGTTCCATCGGCAATTTTTAGCGGAATACAATTAGGAAGATTAACAAATTAGAAATTTGTTAATTCTATTAGCTACATTTTCTTTCCAGTATAAATACTATGCAATGTCATGTTTTGCATCTACAGTGCATGCTTCAACAGAGAAAAGGACAAAATATGTCATCATTCTAAAGAAAAAAAAGCTTAAAGAGAAATGATTAAAGATAAAAAAGCTACATCGTCAACAACATGACTAAGCAGGTTATGTATGTCTTACTCAGTCAGAATAGCATAAGAAGAAAGCGTCTAACTATTTTAATTGGTTTTTTATCAGGAATTTTAAATGATATTTGAGAAAGTCATTTGGTGATTGTATGGTTTAAATAATTCAACATTGAGATTCTTAGAAGAACACGAACATAAATTTTCCCCACTCCATCAAATGAATTGCAAAATTTTGGATCGTCAATTAGCTAAGGGAATCCAATTAAGTTACAATTTTAATAACATTTCAACATACAATCAATGATTTCTGCTAGACTGAGTATCCCACTAAAAATCAATTGGCAATGATGGGAGGAACAATACAACTTATGGTCCAATGAGAATGTCCCCATTTTACACGATTTGTAACTATTCTCTAACAATTTCAAACTAAGCATTAAGACAAAAAAGTGAAAAAATGACGTCTCAAGGCTCACAACCCATGCCATGTGGAAAGGAAGTTCACTGACCTTGAGTTGTCTGCTAGGGAGATCATCATATAGCCTGCTCCAAGCCTCAAATGTCCAACCGAGGTACTGCAAGATTGCCTCCACCAAAAGCAAACCACTAAAAGCATCACCTACAGCTTGGTTGACCAATTGACTGATTGAAAAAAGTCTTAGAATGGCCTTGCCATGCTCAGAGCCTGCACCAAATACCAAATACAAGTCATATGCGATGCACCCATAAATGCATAAAGTAACTAGTGAGAAAATAGAAGCATATACTAACTTGCTGAACTAGGTGTTATTTCATTGGCCTTTGCCTTCAGTGTACGTAGAAGATTATCAGAAAATAGGATTGTTCCATGACCATTTGCCTCAAAGTAAATTCCAATATCGTATTCTAATGCTTTCTTGTGAAGATATTTTACACCAGTTGGAGTAAATACAACGTCTAGACCAAGGTGCCTGAGGTAATCTGTTGATGCACCATTAGCATAAGCAGTCTGAACAACCCCAATCTTCACAGGAAAGTCGTAACTTGCTTGGTTGGTGGCCTTTCTGTTGAGAATATCCAACTGCTCTTTGATAAATAGTGCAAATAATGATAGTATCTTATCTCCATCAACAAGATCAATCTTCTTATTTTCTGTTGAAAGAACACGAAAATACACAAGCCTGTCCGCATCACCGTCCAGACTTGCACACCTAAAATAATAAAGCCACCTTTAGAATAAATCATGTAATGGTGACATTTGAAATTGAAACATAAAAGGAGAGATGGTTAACCTAATTCCAACATCATCTGGACCAAAACCAAGAGGAGCAACTTTTTCTTTTTGCACAAAATCAGCTCCAACCCTATCATTTAATGTACCATCACTACCAGCGTTTCTGATATTCAATTCAATTCCCACCAAAAACTCTCTAAGATCACATAATTTTTGCCCGCCCACACCATTTGCAGCATCAACCAATAGCATCTTGTTTACCTTACCGACTTCCATACCCGTGGAGGGCAAATCCATCAGATTCCTGAAAGGTTTTTTCCCCCTCATAAGAACCTAAGACACCCAACCCAATAGTTTAAATGTTGTTTGGAGAATAACCTGAATGGCTTTGAGAGTTGTTTGAAATAGTCAGATTCTGAAGCATTGATGCCCTTATTTCTACATCGAACCATTGTTGACACAAAAAAGTGTAATACATTTAATAAAATTTAAATCATTTCACAAATAAACGAAAATTGAGAGGTTATTTAGAAAACTTTGAGATTTGGTAGAAAATCAAATCCATTAACCAATACGTGTGTTACAAATTCAAGGAAAAGAAAATTGAATTTGTCATGCTAGTGGATCCGTGCTGGGATAATCGATTCTGTTGAAATATATACGTGAATCCTCTCAAAACTTGGTTCCTACCCAACCTCTCAATACTTAAATCCTCAACAACCAATTCAAAAAAAAAATCGACCCCGAAGCACCATACGTTGAAACTACATTAATGGAAATTAGAGCGAAGCCGTGATTTTCATTATTTTGAATCACAAAGGTGAAATCAAGTCCTTGGTCAACGGTTCAATGATATGCAATATGTCGAGCCCCAACCTCAACATCATATGAACCAAATCTGAAACAAAAAATGCATCGATTTCAATCTAATTAATAAATCAATCAGTAGTTAAGGCAAATATGTGCGTTTTTAATAAACCAAGGTGTAGCGAGACAGAATCACATCTTTCTTTGGCACCTACATCTCATATGCAACTGAATTGCAGGCGAAAAGAAAGCCGAACCATGCAGATCAACACATGACATAATGCAAAATATTAACATGTGTTATTCTTAGTAATTACAAGTATAATACGTGTCAAACCAATTGGATATATCCATGAGGTTGCATATGATATTGAAAGGGGTTTGGAATCTATCTGTGCTGATTCGATAGATCAAGGCACACTTAGTATATTATTACTCTTCGATTAGGGTAGTAAATATCAAAAGTTAGTCCAAAATATTATGTCAATCCCAAAAGGGAATATACGGGATCTCTCAACTCCTATGCCTATAGCCTTATTCTTATCCAGCCCCTCTAATATTATGCATGCAACACAATATCACACGTCTCCCATACTCCACCTTATCCCATCTCATTTCAAACTAAACCAACTCTCATGATCTCTTACACGTCAACCCCATCTCAACCTCCTCGTTCCCACGATCTCATAACCACCATCCTTGATCTCCACGTGATCCCATATTATAAATACCCCGTAGATGTCTTGTTTTCAAGGTTACAATTCCATACATACACCCACCAAAAACCCATACGTACACAGGACATATACACCAAAGTGAAGGGAAGAGAGAAAAATAGGTTAGGGCATACACATCAAAGACAAAAGAAAACGTGAGGAAAGAAGAGAAGAGAAGGTGAGACGAAGGAGAAGGTGCGCAACTATCGAAACCGAAACGATTCTGACTTTCTAGTCGTGACGATTCCGGTGACGACAACTTCGACTTCGCAGCCGCAACAACTTGGCAGTCGCGTCGACTCCAACGACGACTCCGGCAAGTGCAATAACGCTTACTTCATCTAAATATCTATACATAATAATAAACATACAGAACCATTCCGATCACTTTCCTTTTGAGGAATTGTATCCAGATGGTTGTCAAACATGATTATTCCGGCCTCTTTCCTTTTGAGGAATTGTATCCGGGTGATCATCCGATAACACAATCATCCCGGACATTTTTCTTTTGAGGAATTGTATCCGGGTGGTTGCCTATATGTCATTCCGGCCACTTTCCTTTTGAGGAATTGTATCCGGATTGATTGTTAATATTTTAACAAATAAAAAAAAGGACGCCCGAAGGCTGCCCAAATTTACAATGTTATTGTGACTAAAAGAATAACATAATTTCATAAACAATCAATGATAACAATGTGATTAGTGGACGTCAGATAATAGAGAGTTTCAATCTTATGTCTAGGATTGGATATGGGATATCATTCGTTGAAGGAATTGGAACATATATAAATACCACGATGGAGTAGGAAGATGGAAGTTTCACACGAACGATACGTGATTCCAATACATGCTCGTATACGAGAAATATGACTTCAGTTAATTATGGGGTTTGAGTTACATAAAAATGACTTCATAATTACGTCTATATTCTAGTTCAAACATGGCTGAATTAATTCTTATCCTGAAATTAATGATGCCCCAACTCGTTCGTATGTGAGGTTTTGACTTCAACTCCAAAAAAAAAGTGCATATGTACACCTCTCTTGAAAGGATAACTCATAACTCTTCAAGAAACTAACCATTAATCGAAATTTATTTGATCCCAATCTGGCTAATCAGCATGTTGAGGTTGGATGTTGAAGGGTCCGGTTTCAAGATGTGGTTTTAAAATGAATATCCAATTGTATCGTAAGATTCATGATATAGAATCTGAAAACTCTGATAGAAAATTGTGATCTATTGATTTTAGATGACAAATACAAAAATTGGACTAAGCGCAAGTTCAAATGATGATAATCAAGTGCCATATTATGCATTCAAACTACGACTGCCGCAAATCAAACCAAGTTCATATAAGTCTTCAATAGCAAGGTCTTCTATACACAATGTTATCATATTGGGCGATAAATGAGTTAAAAGAATTTTTTTTTAATTCAATTACGAAGGCCATATATGCACATGCATCTCTATACGTCCAAGGCACTAGGAATCTCCATGAAAATGCAAGTCATGAGATTTTGCATGTGAAACCCTATACAATAACTGATTGAAGTACGGTGGTCATTGTGGGATCTTGAGCCTAATCCTAATTGAGTTTTGTGGATGTTTAGGTGGTCATTAGGGGAGATGGAGATGGATGGCTGGGATTTAAGATGGTGAGATGAGTGGTGGAGATGGATGGTGATGGAATGGATGGTGAGGATTTGTTTGGAGAAGATATTTAGGTGGAGTTCTCTCTCTCTCTCTCTCTCTCGTTGCTCACTCTCTCTCTCCCTCCCGCAGCGAAGCTTTGGCGTGGTGGTGGTGATCTCCGGAGAGTTTGGGGTGATCGGAGTTGTTTGGTGGTCAGAGGTGAGTTGTGGTTTTGCTAACCCATCCCTCGCGTTTTCCCTTTCTCTCCCTCGACCTTACACGTGTTTTGTGGTCGTGGTGGTAGAGGTTGGTGGAGGTGTTGGAGTGCTCGAGTGTGTCGAGAAGAGGTGATCGTCGTTTGAGCGAGGAGTTCGTCGACGGATCGTGATTTCGGGAGATGTGCTCATGGAGGTGTCGTCGTGGTTCTTCAAAGATTTCTTTAAACCTTCTAGTATGTCAAGCTCGCTCACTTAATTATCGTGAGTATTTGGAAGTCGACGGTAGGCCTTTCGGCTCGTCGCAAGTAAACGTGCAGCAGATTTCACTGCCTGATCGGTCGACCGGTTGGTGCAAACGGTCGACCATTCGTGAAGAAATTCGGGTTCTTCCTCACAACGGTCGAACGATGCCTGTGGGGCGGTCGACCGATTGTGCGTGGGAGGCAAACCTGGGGAGATTCGGTCAAACAAGTCCCTTTTGTCGTTCGACCGTGTGCATCGTCATTGGGTCAGATAGGGCGTTGACCATCTAAACGGTCGACCACCTCTATGACTTCGTCCGACCGTGACTTAGGTGGTTGAGTGGTCGGTTCGACCGAATGTGGTTTCGGTCGACCGGACTTGTTGCTGACGGTGGGGGAACGCTCTGGTGGAATTCGGTCGACCGAGAGTGCTCGGGCGTTCAACCAGATTCGTGATGCGAGTGAGGGATTATTCCCTGGTGGAATTCGGTCGACCGAGAGTGCTCTGGGGTTCGACCGAATTCGTCGTGGAGATTGTGGGATTTGTCCCGGGAGACTTTCGGTCAAACGGGGCCCCTTTGCCGTTCGACCATTGGTCGTTTTGTTCGGTGAACCTGGGAGTTGACCATCTAAACGGTCGACCATCCCTTGACTTTGGTTCGACCGAACGAGTACTGTTGGAGGGAATCAGTCGACCGGGACTTTTGGTTCGGTCGACCGTTTGTGTCCTATTTTGCACTGTGGAGGTGTTGTGGTTGTGGTCGTCCGTGTGGGGCGAGTTGTGGTGCCGATGTTCTTCCGGCGAGTGTGCTGGGATGCACGAGTGTTGCGGTGGTTGGTTGAAAAAGACCTGGAGCCCCGTAACGGTGTGAGAGCTTGGGTTGGCTGAAAAGGCCTGGAGCCCAGCTTAGAGAGTGTGTGTTGCGGTGGTTGGTTGAAAAAGACCTAAAGGCCCGTAACTGTGTGAGAGTTGCGGTTGGTTGAAAATGACTTGGAGCTCTGTAGTGCGTTCAGGTTGGCTGAAAAAGGCCTGGAGCCTGACCAGGGACCGCGTGTAGGGGTTGGTTGAAAAAGACCTGGAGCCCTTAGACGTTTGGGTTGGTTGAAAAAGACCTGGATCCCTTGGTCGTGTCGTGGTAGCTGCGGTTGGTTGAAAAAGACCTGCAGCCCAGCTTGGCGACGAGTGTGTGTTGCGGTGGTTGGTTGAAAAAGACCTGGAGCCCCGTGACTGTGGTGTGTGTTGTGGTTGGGTGAAAAAGCCCTGGAGCCCAGCCTGTTGAGATGCTTTTCTTGTTTAGTAGAATTGCATGCTAGGGTGCCTTTCATTTCATGCATTGTAGAGTTTGGCATACGGGGTTTCCTTCTGGAAACTCAGGCATTGTTGCATGTTTACTTTCATGCCGTGATCGGCGATAGGGGGTGGTGACCGAGGAGAGAAGCACCGCTACCGGATCCAGCTTTCTCTCAGTTGAAGTCGAGTGATTACTGCTTTCGTTGTATAGTCTTTTGATGTAATCACAACTTTTGAAATACTCTGATGTTCATATATATTATATATGTTGGTGCACCTGTTTCTTGTTATTTCGTAATATCCTCTGTTGATTGTGAGTTATTCAAAATTTTAAATTCTTCCGCTGTTTGAGGATGTTACAGTCATGCTTTGAAAACAATCAACCAATCCAACACCTTTGACAAGATTACAAATAGTCCACCCAAATGGACAAAATTACTAACTCACTTGTTAGTGAGATAAATTACAATAATATACAAGTTGTACCATTTGATTTACAAAATCAATCTTAAAATACAAATAGTCCCCTTAAATGGACAAATAACAAATCCACCCCTAACTATGGATAAATTGCAAAATAAATCTTTAAAGTTGTAAAATATGTCAACCAACCTAAAAATTCGAAAACAAACATAAAACATACATATTGACTGCTCCAATAATAAGAGAGGATGCACGCCAAGCTTGATCTTGGGTTCCCTCTCTCTTATCGTTGAAGTGGTCAGAAACTAAAATACAGACCACCTTAGTCGTAGGCGAGGATGCACGCCAAGCATGATCTTGGGTTCCCTCTCTCTTACAGGCGATGGAGTCTTCATTTGACAAACAAATGAACAAACCCAAATACAAAATAAAACATATATACAAAATCCTCCGGGTAACGAGGCTAAACTGTCCAAGACACTTAACAAATTATATACAAAATATTCTCCTTATTATGAGATTAAACTAACTATTTGATGACATTTAAATATAAGAATCATCGGCATTATAACAAAAACATATATACAATCCCCTCCGGGTTACGAGGCTAAACTGACCAAAACATCACATGATATATGAATAATTGTCTAAATCAAATCATATACAACTCCTCCTTGTTACGAGGCTAAACTAACTAATATCCGACAATCTTCATCATAAAGACGAAGTCGATAGAAAACAAAACATATACATAATGTTCTCCTAAACAAGAGAATAAATTGTTTATAATAGTCTCCTAAATGAGAGAATAAACTGTTTACATATATACCTATCCTCTCTGTGATCAAGTTAAACTCACTAATATCAGGTTTTCTTCACGATAAAGTTGAAGTACCAAAAAATATACACAAAAACCTCCTGGGTTACGAGGCTAAACTAATCTAACCCATTAGCGATCTTTAGTAGTGAAATAAACTAAAGTTGTTACACCCAATACAAATATATATAATATTCTCCTAAACAAGAGAATAAATTGTTTGTAATGTCTCCTAAATACGAGACTACACCATATATATACCCCTGCGGGTTACGAGGCTAAACTGACCAAGACATGGTGATATTTATATCAAAAGAATAATCGTCCAAATAAATACATATATACAAAATACCTCCGGGTTATGAGGCTAAACTAACAAAGATATCACGATATTGATACCAAAAGAATAATCGTCTAAAAACATACATATATACGAAATACCTCCTGGTTATGAGACTAAACTAACCGTTTGTACGATATTCTAATATAAGAATTATCGTTGATAAGTCAAATACATATACAACCCCTCCTAGTTATGAGACTAAACTAACCATTTGGTGATATTCTAATATAAGAATCATCATCTCCATAACCAAATATGTACATAAATTTCCTCCATGTTATGAGGCTAAACTGACTAAATCTTGGTGATCATGATAAAGACAAGCACCAAACCAACCCTAAGCAAACAAACAAAATTGTCATACACAACGGTCCCCTTCAAATAAATAAGGGAATAAATTGTCAAATCACGTATGGAATATATAAGTCAAATGTTTGCCTTGGTTATGAGATTAAAGGTAACTATTGTTTGATAATCTCTCCTTATCAGAGATAAACTTGTCAAGCGATGAAATATATGCTCGAATCTCTTTGGACAAGAAGATAAATTATCATAGCAAGTTGGTCCCTTTAAATATGAAAAGGAGAAATCATCAGGCCCCAAAAACTCGAAACCAAATTGTCGCAGCAATAACGTTCCTTGAAATAAAAGAATGAATAAGTCGTCAAGCTCCGACTCTGAACGAGACTCTATACAAATGCATCATCTGTGGCATGAACTATATCGCCACGTACTTCAAGCTATTTGATATATGTAATAGTTTGTGAAATATGTATCATGTATTCATCTTTTGTACACCATATAAATGTGTCAAAGTTCATGTATTCCTATATCGAATGAAATGGAATATTGAATTTATATCTTTTTGTTGTCACTTGCATTTTCTTTACTTAGCGTTACAAATGGTGGCACGATCGTGACAATAGAGAGGCATTCTTCTATACAAAGTTGTAAGGTGTGGAATTCCATTATGAATTCTTGAAAGGTCTTCGCAACACCAATATATAATACAAAAGAACAAAAAACCCACGTCCAGTGGGACCTCGCATCCTCTTGTGACATATGCCATGCAGCCACGCCAATGTAGCACCACTGGATGCTGATGCAAATAATATCTTAGGAAGAATGCATATGCTTTCAAGAGTTCTAATATGCTTCTTTGGTGGGACTTCTTGTCACCTATATATGTCGCGTCGATGTAACGCTACTGGAGCGCTGTTGGATGATGATGCAAATGATATCTTCAGAAGACTGCATTCTCTTTCAAGACTTCTAATATGCTTCTTCGGTGGGACCTAATCCTCTTGGTCACCCATATATGTCGCCCCAATATAACGCTACTGGATGCAAATGCAAATGATATCTTTGGAAGACTGCATTCTCTTTCTAGACTTCTAATATGCTTCTTTGGTGGGGAGATGAGCTTAGTCACGTCATCGTATTGATTATCTATCTTACAATGATGTGCACAACACATGCTCCAATACCCTCTGATATCATGTGGACGAACATCGTATATCTCCATATATGTCTGGGGCAAACATTGCTCAATAAATGATGGGTTGTCATAAATGGAATTTTGTATATCATTCTTCAGGGGCATAATAATACTTTGTATATTGTCATGTCAATCGATTCCATAATTGGAAGGATAAATTCCTCGATGATGCATATATCCGAAGGACTCAGAGATGGGAATGCTTTTGATAACCAAGCATAAATCCAAAGGACTTAAAGATGGGGATGCTTATGATAACCAAAGATGAAAAAGGTTATCAATTTGGCAACTGAGCAATGCTTGAAAATACTATGCTTGAAATTTTGCAACAATGTGGGTTCATATTTTGCTTTTGATATTATATACCATCAAAGCATGACACAATAGCAAAATTTTGTTATCAAGAACCAATTATTCTAGCTACATGCGGCTGGTGGTTGTATTTTCTGATGCTATACCAGGAAAAGAATTTTGGAACAATATATCTCGTCCTTACTCATATATTTCAACCTCCTGAATAATGAGGATAAACTTATTCAAACATATTCAATTTTGTGGGTAACGACAATAAATTTACTCATATATTTCAACCTCCTGAATAATGAGGATAAACTTATTCAAATATATTCAATCTCGTGAGTAACGACGATAATCTTGCTCACATCTTTCAACCTCCTGGATAATGAGGATAAACTTATTCAAATATATTCAATCTCGTGAGTAACGAGGATAATCTTACTCACATCTTTCAACCTCCTGAATAATGAGGATAAACTTATTCAAACATATTCAATCTCGTGAGTAACGAGGATAAAGTTACTCATATATATTCAACCTCCTGAATAATAAGGATAAACTTATTCAAACATATTCAATCTCGTGAGTAACGAGGATAAAGTTACTCATATATATTCAACCTCCAGAATAATGAGGATAAACTTATTCAAATATATTCAATCTCGTGAGTAACGAGGATAATCTTACTCACATCTTTCAACCTCCTGAATAATGAGGATAAACTTATTCAAACATATTCAATCTCGTGAGTAACGATGATAAAGTTACTCATATATATTCAACCTCCTGAATAATGAGGATAAACTTATTCAACTATATTCAATCTTGTGAGTAACGAGGATAATCTTACTCACATCTTTCAACCTCCTGGATAATGAGGATAAACTTATTCAAATATATTCAATCTCGTGAGTAACGAGGATAATCTTACTCACATCTTTCAACCTCCTGAATAATGAGGATAAACTTATTCAAACATATTCAATCTCGTGAGTAACGAGGATAAAGTTACTCATATATTCAACCTCCTGATAATAAGGATAAATTTATTCAAATATAATCAATCTCGTGGGTAACGAGGATAAACTTACTCGCATATTTTAACCTCCTGAATAATGAGGATAAACTTATTCAAATCTATATTTTCAATTTCGTGAGTGACGAGGATAAATTTACTCGCATATTTCAACCTCTTGAATAATGATGATAAACTTATTTAAATATCTTTCGTCTCTTTCTCGGAAGCAAGAATTTGAAGCATCTTTTTGGAACTATATTCGTGTTTAAACAAAAGAGCACTTCTCATGAACACCATCGAGCACATTTTGGAGTTGTTCCGGCTGAAGTGTAAGGTGGCCATCCTCAGTTTTGAGCTCACCTACAGCTCGTATAGTGGTTGTAATCTCTTCGTCTGGTCCTTTGTTGTACTTCCACCTCTTCAATCGTTGAAATCTCAAACAAATTCAATTTTTTAAAGCAGTAATGGAGTGTTTGAGTTGATTAAGACGCTCATCACATAGGCCCATACGACACTGATCTTGTCACCACCATACATGATATACTAAAGATTACATGTTAAACCTCCACTTGGACACCAACATCTCCGAAGACAACAACAACTTGCTCATTTTCTAGACTTTGGCTAACATCTTGTGAAATGAAAGACGACAATTAAAACGTCTTTGTAATCCTCCGACGATATCATTTGCTCTTTCTAAAATGTTTTGGTCGATGTTCGGATCTGGCATGTAATTCGTTGGAATGCCAACATTAACTTGTTGTTCCAATTGCAAAAATCGGTGTGGAACGCCTTTATAATGTTTGTCCCCGATGAAGATCGATCTACAACTTGCAAAGCGACGACACTCATTGGTGCAATTGTTGCTACCATTGCGGGATCGTAAACCACTATGGCTAGACGGTCCTAAAAAAGGAAAATACATAATCAAGAGAAATATCAAAACATTATCACCGAAGAAAAAAGATGGGGTGGTTATCCCATGTTACTAAAGAAGGAGATGGTGTTGTTGATGCACCAACTATCAGGTGACCACTCTATTCAATGTGACAAAGGTCAAATGCAAAGGAAAAGTTGCCTCCATGTGGTGGCGAAGCGACGTTGTCCATGACTAATGGTGGAAAATCTACTTCACCCTAGATAACCTGAACAAGATATGAACACACATGATGACAAATGCAAGTATTAATCCTTCCAAAAACTGAAATGGATGATACCTACAAAATCCAGATCATACGAGACTGATTGAAGTTGCTTGTCCATTGTATTATAGTGGCATTGGTATGATCTCACCTATGGTGGTGTTAAGTTTGACGAAGGATGTGATTCCCTGTCCACTCCTTTCTTATCATGATTGATGGTGGTCTTTTCTAACTCTGTGTCAAATATCATGAATTTTGAAATGACTCAAGTTAGAAAATGAAAAGATAATCCAAGATACAACAACAAAAGAATGAATGCATGCATACAAACTCCTATGATGTACTTTTTGCACAACCAAGGGAGAGTTCATCAGCTTTACCCACCTCTCCAATATCTTCACCAATATTGGAATTATTTTTCCAAGATATAGAAATTTTTCTTTCCTCCAAACCAGCAATGGGGCGTAGGAGTTGAGCCAACAAAAATTATGGCAATTCAAGAATTTCCTCCTCAAATTTTTTTTTGAAACAACTCAAGTCACTCCAAGGGCACTTGGCGCATATAAGACTCTTCATGGTAATTTTGTCTGAAAAGTGTCAGCCTTTTTGTCGTCTCATGAAGAAAGGTGTAGTGTTTGAAAGGGATGACGAATGTCAAAAACTTTTGAATATATAAAGAAGTACATCATTAATCCTCCAATATTAGGACACTTCAAGTAGGCAAGCCACTCATATTATATATCGCCGCCCAGGACTACTCTTTGGGAGCATTGCTTGCTCAGAAAACCGATGATGATAAAGATCAGGCTTTATATTATTTGAGTAGGAGGTTAGCTGGGGCAGAATTTTGATATTTTGCAATCGAAAAAATAGGCTTAGCTCTGGTGTTTGCAGCTAAGAAAATGCGTCATTATATGTTGGCTCATCAAGTCCGGCTCATATTTAATGTGGACCCCATAAAATATATAATGACACGACCCTCTTTGGCTGGACGTGTTGGCAAATTGACCCTCCTGTTAATGGAGTTTGACATTGAATATGTTCCGAGAAAAGCGATGAAAAGATAATGATCGTCGAAACTGACAAGGAAGCTGTTTGGGAACTCTACTTTGATAGAGCTGATCGTGTTCGAGTCTTTGGGAAGCTGTACAAAGGTCACTATTGATGGTCCGGTGATTCGAGTTGGGGCCGGAATCGTGTTCTTCACTCCACAATGCGGTATCATTCACTTTTCATGCACACTTGTCGATGAGAAGTCCAATAATGAAGCTGAATATGAAGCTCTAATAGTTGGATTAGAAATGACACTCGATATTAACATCAAAACTCTTAAAGCACATGGTGATTCTCTACTTGTACAACAAGTTGAAGGTGTATATGAAGTTCGAAAAGAAGAGCTGATACAATACCATAATGCGGTACTTCGTCTGATTCGAAGGTTTGACAGTTTGGAAATATCACACGTTCTAAGAAGCAATAACTCTCATGCGGAAACTCTTGCAGAGTTAGCAATCAGTCTGACTCTTCCACCCCAAGGAGAAATGGAAGTTATTATAAAAGATCATCGTCTTCGTCCAAGTAAATTGATGTTGTATAAGGACGAGGCAATAGAATAAGTCCTCGTCATAAATGATGAACAAGAAGATGATTGGAGGTAGGTGTTTGCAGACTTCTACAAACATGGTCAACAACCTGTTGATAGAGCCGATCGAATAGAACTCAGAAGGACGAAGCACAAAAAAAACCCTTTAGGAAGTTCATTCAGGAGAATATGGTGGTTATCAAGCAAAACTGGAAATGCGACATCGAATTAAACTTATGAGTTATTATTGAACCAGTATGACTCAAGATTTCTTAGAGTATGCAAAGAAATGTGTCAAATGCCAAGAACATGACAATCTGTCTTGTATGCCACTCGATGAACTTCATCCAACAATTGCATCTTGGTCATTCGTGGAGTGGGGAACATATGTCATTGGACCCTTCACTCCTACATCTTAGAAATTCATACTAGCTGCAACAAATTGCTTCTCTAGATGGGCGAAATTGGTTCCTCTCCGCGAAGTCACAACTGATGCCGTTGTCAGGTCCTTCAGAAATAATATTGTTCATCGGTTTGAAGTCCCAAATATAGTCCAATCCGATAATGGAACAAATTTCAAAAGTCAAAAAGTATATCACTTTGCAAATAAATATGACATTAACTAGAATTATTCCACTATATACAATCAATCTGCAAATGGGCTGCCAAAAGCTTTCAATAACACTCATTGTTCCATAATAGCCAAAACTATAGAGTCAAATAAGCGAGATTGACATAACCGTATGAATGAAGCACTCTAGGCCAACCAGACCACCTACAAAACTCCGACAGGTTGTACATCGTATTCCTTGGTATATGGGGCAGAAGTTGTACAACCATTAGAAATCGAAATATCATCCCTCAACGTAGCGTTGATGACCAGCCTGACGGACGATCTCAACATCAAAGTAAGGCTCGAAGAATTGTTAGATGCCGACAAAAAAAGACTCAAAGCACAACGTACAAAGCCTCGAGCTATATAGAGCCCGAATGCAAAGAGCTTTTGATAAGAAAGTTCGCCCCCAAGCATTCAAGAAGGGACAACTTGTTTGGGTGATGTCCAAAGATTGCATGGCTCAGGGTTATGGAAAGAAACTAGATCCAAAATGGAAAGGTCCACATATTGTTGAGCTAGCATATGACAATGGGTCATATCTCTTGACCGACCATTAAGAAAAAAAGGTCATACCCCCCCCCCCCCCACTAAATGGAAAATTCCTCAAGTCATATTATTCATAAAAATATAAAAAAGGTTAAAAACAAGAGACCCTACGGACTTAGCGAAAACCCTAACGGGTGCTAAGGGTAAAAAGGTTAAAACCCGACTGTTTGCAACAGTCAAAATTGAGTACCCCTCTACGAGAAAACCTAAAACAACTCGTAGGAAAAAGCAAGTGGGGGTCAATTGTGGTGAAAACCCGAAAGGGCGGTGCAATTGATAATAAATGAAAAATATCGCTCCTCCTGAATAAGAGGTGAAACTTTTCGATAGTCCTCCTGAATAAGAGGTTAAACTTTTTGATAGTCCTCCTGAATAAGAGGTAAAACTTTTCGATATAAATGTTCTACAAATCTATGAAGCATATCTGAGATTTGTAAGGATAATAATAATATTAAAAAAAACCCTCCCGAATAAGAGGTAAAACTTTTCAATAGAAATGTTCTACAAATCTATGAAGTACATCTGAGATTTGTAAGGACAATAATAGTAATACAAGACTTTCGCCGACGATGGAACGTCCCTCGGGTCACTCTCCTACATGTGAGAGTTCTTGACGCGAAATGAGTTATCAAAGTTCTACAGATCTATGAAGCATATCTGAGATTTGTAAGAACTTTCCAACTGTGATGGGTGACATCCATATGAAGAGTGAGCATCCGGTACGATTTCAAAGATGAGATTCTTACTGTGGCTCCACAGCTGATGATTGTCATGATGTAAAAAAATCTTGTCCTCCTGGGTGACGAGGCTAAAACTTATCCATGCGTGTTCTAATGTTCTGAGTAGTAACATAAGTCTACTCACCTCATATATTGTCCTCCCAAATAATGAGTCCAAACCTATTCATATATACATATATATCATAATCTCGTGGGTAGCAACAATAAGTCTACTCACATATATCGGCATTGCTCCAAATATTAGGTGAAGGTGTTCGCCACATTTGTTCTACAAATTTACAAATCATATAAAAAAATGGTATAAAAAAAGAAACGTCGATTAAAAAAAATTGCAAAAAAAAGGTTATGCAAACAACTCTAATAGTAAAAGAGGATACATGTCAAGCTGGATCTTGGGTTCCCTCTCTCTTGTTGTTAGAGGAGTTTTGTAAAAAATAAATATATAAACAAAAAAAATGACAATCAAATCAACAAAGTCCTTCCAAATAACGAAGGTAAACTTATTCGCACATACATATATATATCTTCATCTCGTAGGTGGCAATGATAAGTCTACCCACATATATCGCCATCCTTCAGGATAACTAGGCTAAACTTATCCGTATGCCCTAATTGTCCGAGTAGTAGCTGTAAGTCTACTTGCCCAATATATTCAATCTCGAGAGTAACAATGATCAACTTACTCGCATAACAAAATCCTCCTGAACAGCGAGGATAAACTTATCCAAATATATTCGATCTTGCGAGTAACGAGGATAATGCACTCAAATATTTCCACCTCCTGAATAAGAGGTAAAACTTTTCGATAGAAATGTTCTACAAATCAATGAAGTACATCTGAGATTTGTAAGGACAATAATAGTAATACAAGACTTTCGCCGACAATGGAACGTCCCTCGGGTCACTCTCCTACTTGTGAGAGTTCTTGAGGCGAAATGGGTTATCAAAGTTCTGCAGGTCTATGAAGCATATCTGAGATTTGTAAGAACTTTCCAACTTTGTTGGGTGACATCCATATGAAGAGCGAGCATCCGGTACGATTTCAAAGATGAGATCCTTATTGTGGCTCCACAGCTGATGGTTGTCGTGATGTAAAAAAATCCTGTCCTCCTGGGTAACGAGGCTAAATTTATCCATATATCCTAATCATCTGAGTAGTAATCATAAGGCTACTTTCCGAATATATTCAACCTTGTGAGTAACGAGGATAAACTTACTCATACAACAAAATCCTCCCGAATAATAAGGATAAACTTATTCGAACACATTACATCTCGTAAAGAATAAGGATAAATTTACTCATAACTTCAACCTCTGGATCAAGTGGAGAAATTTATTCAGCGCACTTCTCATATATATAAAAAAATGCAAACAAATTTAATAATAAGGGAGGATGCACGCCAAGCTCGATCTTGGGTTCCCTCTCTCCTATTGTTAGAGGAGTTTTGCAAATATATATATATACACATATATAATCAGATCAACGACAAAAAAAAATCTCCTGAATAAGAGGTAAAACTTTTTGATAGAAATGTTCTACAAATCTATGAAGTACATCTGATATTTGTAAGGAAAATAAGAATATAAAACTTTTGCCGACGACAAAATGTTCTTCGGGTCACACTCCCACATATGAGAGTTCTTTAGGCGAAAGGGGTTATCAAAGTTCTACAAATTTATGAAGCATATCTGAGATTTGTAAGAACTTTCCAACTATGTTGGGTGACATCCATATGAAGAGCGCGCATCCGGCACGATTTCTAAGATGAAATCCTTACTGTGGCTCCACAGTTGATGGTTGTCATGATGTAAAAAATTCCCGTCCTCCTGAATATGAGGTAAAACCTTTCGATAGAAACATTCTACAAGACTATGAAGTATATCTGGGATTTGTGTGAATAGAAAAAAAAATGATAATTAAAATAAAACTTTTGCTGACAACGGAATGTTCTTCGGGTCACTCTCCCACATATGAGAGTTCTTGAGGCGAAGGGGGTTATCAAAGTTCTACAAATTTATGAAGCATATCTGAGATTTGTAAGACGTTCCAACTATATTGGGGATATCCATATGAAGAGAGAGCATCTGGTACGATTTCAAAGATAAAATTCTTACTATGGCTCCACAACTGATGGTTGTCATGATGTAAAAAATTCACATTCTCCTAAATATGAGGTAAAACTGTATGATAGTTTTGTTTTATGAATTTATGAAACTCATCTAAAATTCGTATGAACCATGAATCTAAATAAAAAGATGTGATATGAAAATTAATATAAATCTCATAAGTTATACAATACATGTAAACAAATCTTCAAATTTCATAAGTCATATAATACATGAAAATGAATCTAATAATAAGGGAGGATGCACGCCAAGCTGGATCTTGGGTTCCCTCTCCCGTGTTGTTAGAGGATTTTATAAAAACAAATAATAATAAAAACATAAAATTCAAATATACAAATCCTTTGAGAGGCTAACTTTTCATCAAACACACTCTACAAATCTATGAAGCATATATGAGGTTTGTACGGGAATGACTGAATTTCTTTTTTAACTACGATGGAATATCCTTCTGGTCAGCTTTCTACTATAAGAGGGTTCTTGAGGTAAAGAAATATTAAAATGAAACGTCGCTAATCTACAAATCTGCAAAAACATATATGAGACTTGTAAGAACATCTAAGTTATTGGTCAACAACCGTATGAAATGCGAGCATCCAGTAAGATTCAAGATAAAAGAATCGTTATTGTCGCCCTTATACCACTGTTGGTGCTCCAACGTCAGATGTCGCAGTGGTTTGAGTATACCTTTCCACGTACTAGCACATTGATATATAGTAAGATAGGGCTCACACGATAAAACCCATTACTCCCATATACAATAAGTCAAAATACCCATTCAAACTTTACATGCCTCGGCGTCAATGGCTTTGTATACAATACAAACATGCACCCCTCATCTATTGGAAATAATTTTCTCAAGAAGTTATGATTCACAATATTTATAATATCTTCTTGAGGGGGCAAACTGTTGACACAAAAAAGTGTAATACATTTAATAAAATTTAAATCATTTCACAAATAAACGAAAATTGAGTGGTTATTTAGAAAACTTTGAGATTTGGTGGAAAATCAAATCCATTAACCAATACGTGTGTTACAAATTCAAGGAAAAGAAAATTGAATTTGTCATGCTAGTGGATCCGTGCTGGGATAATCGATTCTGTTGAAATATATACGTGAATCCTCTCAAAACTTGGTTCCCACCTAGGGCTGTCAATCGTGTCGTGTCGTGTGCTAATCGTGTCGTGTCAACTCCTATATATAAGCTCTAGGTGCTGTGCCGTATCCGACCCATTTAATAATCGTGTTGCTAAATTTCTGCCGTATCCAACCCATTTATAATCGTGTTGCCATATCCAACCCGTTTATACCCGATTATTAAACGGGTTACTTCGTGTACACGTTTAACACCGCTACCGTTTACACCATTTAACACACGTTTAACACACAATTATCCACTCGTTCAGTGTTCAGAATTCAAACTTCAAAGTTTCAAACCAATTATATATATAATTGGTAAAATTATAAATATGACATTCAGTTATTAGAATTTGTTTATTATAATTTATAACTTATATATTACTTATATACTTGTCGGTATTAGTCGTGTATTAATCGTGTCGTATTCGTAATCGTGTGCCTAATTACCCAATTACTTATCGTGTTTTATCGTGTCTTAATCGTGTTAATCGTTTTTGCAGCAGAAATCCATATCCAACCCATTTAATAATCGTGTTGCCGTATCCAACCCATTTATTAATCGTGTTCAAATTCTCAATCCATATCCGCTAACTTCGTGTCGTTTTCGTGTCGTGTTATCGTGTTTCGTGTAAAATTGACAGCCCTATTCCCACCCAACCTCTCAACACTAAAATCCTCAACAACCAATTCAAAAAAAAATCGACCCCGAAGCACAATACGTTGAAACTACATTAATGGAAATTAGAGACAAGCCATGATTTTCATTATTTTGAATCACAAAGGTGAAATCAAGTCCTTGGTCAACGGTTCAATGATATGCAATATGTCGAGCCCCAACCTCAACATCATGTGAACCAAATCTGAAACAAAAAATGCATCGATTTCAATCTAATTAATAAATCAATCAGTAGTTAAGGCAAATATGTGCGTTGCCAAAGTAAAGATTAAATTATGACGAAGGTGTAGCGAGACAGAATCACATCTTTCTTTGGCACCTACATCTCATATGCAACTGAATTGCAGGCGAAAAGAAAGCCGAACCATGCAGATCAACACATGACATAATGCAAAATATTAACATGTGTTATTCTTAGTAATTACAAGTATAATACGTGTCAAACCAATCGGATATATCCATGAGGTTGCATATGATATTGAAAGGGGTTTGGAATCTATCTGTGCTGATTCGATAGATCAAGGCACACTTAGTATATTATTACTCTTCGATTAGGGTAGTAAATATCAAAAGTTAGTCCAAAATATTATGTCAATCCCAAAAGGGAATATACGGGATCTCTCAACTCCTATGCCTATAGCCTTATTCTTATCCAGCCCCTCTAATATTATGCATGCAACACAATATCACACGTCTCCCATACTCCACCTTATCCCATCTCACTTCAAACTAAACCAACTCTCATGATCTCTTACACGTCAACCCCATCTCAACCTCCTCATTCCCACGATCTCGTAACCACCATCCTTGATCTCCACGTGATCCCATATTATAAATACCCCGTAGATGTCTTGTTTTCAAGGTTACAATTCCATACATACACCCACCAAAAACCCATACGTACACAAGACATACACACCAAAGTGAAGGGAAGAGAGAAAAATAGGTTAGGGCATACACATCAAAGACAAAATAAAACGAGAGGAAAGAAGAGAAGAGAAGGTGAGACGAAGGAGAAGGTGCGCAACTATCGAAACCGAAACGATTCTGACTTTCTAGTCGCGACGATTCCAGTGACAACAGCTTCGACTTCGCAGCTGCAACAACTTCGCAGTCGCGTCGACTCCAACGACGACTCCGGCAAGTGCAATAGAGCTTACTTCATCTAAATATCTATACATAATAATAATAAACATACAGAACCATTCCGGCCACTTTCCTTTTGAGGAATTGTATCCGGATGGTTGTCAAACATGGTTATTTCGGTCTCTTTCCTTTTGAGGAATTGTATCCGGGTGATCATCCGATAACACAATCATCCCGACAACTTTCCTTTTGAGGAATTGTATCCGGGTGGTTGCCTATACGTCATTCCGGCCACTTTCCTTTTGAGGAATTCCCTAGTGCAGAATAGGCTTTACTCGTTGCTCAATAGACATCTGCCGTTATAACCACCGACGTCTAGTGGGGAGAGGACAGAATGGACGTCGGTCTTCATTGAGGCCGACGTCTATGTAGTACTATAGACGTCGGGTTTGGGAATAACACGTTTAGCCGACGTCTATGAGGTATAGACGTCGACCTATAGACGTCGACCGTTTGTGTACCTTGTGAATCCGACGTCTATAGGGTATAGACGTCTCCCTATAGACGTCGGACGTAATGTAAGACCGACGTCTATACTCCATCCATATAGACGTCGAGGTATAGACGTCGGCGTTATATAACATCCGACGTCTATAGGTCTTAAAGAAATCGGACAGACGCGTTTTCTTTCATTCATTTTAGACGATCACCCACCCAAACCCTAGCCGTCCCGCGACCGAACTCTCCTCCGCGACCAATCTCTGACCGATCCGCACCGTCTCCGGCACCGCAGCGAGCTCCCAAGCTCTCCTCCACTTCTCCGGCCCTCTTCTCCTTCTTCCTCCATCTTCCTCCGTCTCTCTCCACATGTAAGTTTTAAGTTCATTTTTGGTTGTTTTAAGTTCGCCTTCCTCCGTTTTTCTCCACATATTCTTTCTAAGTTAGCCTTCATCTCGTGTCGTTTATAGCCGTCACCGCACCACCTCCGCGACGTCTTCGGGAACCACAAAGACCTACTCCGGCATCACAACTTTTCCCTCCTCTGGTTCGTGCTCAATTTTAGATCCTTAATTTAGGATTAGTTTAGACCAAGAATCCAACGCCAACATGCACGTATGTTGATTACTTGTTGAGATTTAATTGAAGTAATATGTAATATTTCGTGGAAAAACAAACTTGAAAACCTACAGAAAGCCCTGAGTTTAAATTCACCTTAGGATTGAAAATCAACTTTTTTTGCAACGAAACTGACACCGTTAGGTTAGTATATCTAGTGTGTTATGTGTTGATATTTGATAAACATATCCAACTAATGCAGCACTATTCTTGTCATGGCCGAACCTACGTTAAATATGTTAAAAGACATACGCTAGTAACCCTACCCTTATACATGTATTCTCCATTCAATCATGCCTCAACATAATTTTTTAATTTGGGAGTTTGATAAGTTTATTGGTGAATGGAGTGTGATCATTGTGTGAATGTTTAATTCATTTGATTTGACTCATTCATTGGATTGATTTGGTTTGGATTGAGTTGGGTTGGTTGGATGATTTAACCAAACTTTGTTTTCATTGGATTGATTTGGTTTGGATTATGTTAAGAATTTGGTTTGGATTGAGTAGAGAAATACATGATGTGAATGTGAGTAGATAACTAGATATACATTTTTCTTGTTGATTTCAGGATTTGAAGAATTTTACATATCAAATTTTAAGTGGAGGTTCTGCCAAAATTTCAATAAAATTTTATTCCCAATTATTATTAATAACATGATAGTTTGTGTTTAAAATGTTTTTCTGTCAATTCAAGTAATTAGTTTTAATACTTGCTTTTAATATTTTAAATGTTTATTGCCTTAATTTTAATATTATGATAATAACTCATTGCCCCCCTTAAACAACTTGGCCTTTAATAACCCAAAGCAAAAGATTAGATAATATTTGCTAAGTCATTCATCATATAGGATTTGCATGCATTGAATTTTTCTATTATTTACGATTTCTGTCGTAGATTGCTGGCGTAAGGTACGTACTATCTTTCACTCATCATTCATTAGAAAGCACGCATTAGTTAGTAGGACTTGCATTGGAACAAGAGTGAGAAGAGTGTTTGTTTGGTGTGTTGTTTGTTAGATTAAGGTATGAAAAACACTTAGGGGGTAGTCACCTATAGGAAATGAGGTGGGGGATTTCATCACCCTTTCCTTAGCCCAGAAACCACTTAATAAAAGAGCCTTAATAAAATCAATTAGACGTTGCCCCTAGGATTTTCGGACGCATTAAGGAGAGGAAACCGTTTAAGACCGTTATGGCCTGAATGTCGTTGCCCATCTAGTCTCCCTGAGATTTTAGGAACGTCCGGGTTCTTGATTTCCTATAGATTAGTGGTCCTCGATGTTTAAGACCGTTTCGGCCTGAACGTCGTTGCCCATCTAGTCTCCCTGAGATCATTAATTTTATATGTTTCAAATGTTACTAAATATTGTTTTAAACTTAGGACTCTCTGAAGTTGAGAGAATCTCAAGGTGAATTTGCTTCCGATGGTCGGAATTATATTCTACGCGAGGCCTTGGGAAACGACGAACACCCTGGTCGTGTGCGAGGGGTAGGGAGTAGAGTTGGACTTCGACAATATTATGGGAAGACTCAACGGTCTACTTCGTCGACTGGTCATACCAAATGCCAGCAAGAGATCGCAGATTTGAAGAATACGTTGCAACTGGTTTTGGAGAGATTGGATCGTTTGCCTACTTCTCCTACCCGTCGTAAGACCGGTTCTTCCACGGAGACAACTCCAGTTCCGCCAGTGTTCCACCCTGATCGACAAGATGATTTTGTGTCTCATTCTCGAGAATTGGCCCTCGTCGTCGGGCCCTCGTTTGGAAAGTTCGCGGATGGATCTAGATGTGCTTTGTTTGTCGAAGATCCTGATCGAAGATTGGTGGGACACGGGAAAGTTTATAACATCTCCAGACACCATTTCACAGAGGTAGGAGAGGGAGAATTGAAGGTTGCAGTTGAGAGTTGCTTAGATCATGGTGCTTTTGTGCCATTTCCGGAAGAAGAGATTGTTACTCTCGGCGATGCTATCGGTGGGTTCGTGCTGTGGCCTAGTTATTTAGTAGAGCTAAACGACAAACATGAGGTATAGTTTAACTTTGAAAGACTTCAAACTTCAAATTTGTTAACAATTGTATTTTAACGGTTGTATACATATCTGTAAGATGTCAAGCCCCGGAGCAAAGGGTCAAACAACCAATCTCCGATCAACATTAATTCGCTTCCAAGTAGGTGCAAAGTGTTGTATCAATGTATGGTAGGGAAGCACAATCCTTAAGTACCTGGGACTTGGAGGGGGAGGGGGATAAAGGGTTGCCTCCCTCTTTGTACGTCACCAAAGAGGATATCATGTAGTTCATGGCGATGGATTCGTTGTGTATCATGATTATCGACGTGCAAGTGAAGTAAGTGTTTTTTGTATACAATGAAAAGTATTGAATAATTTTATAAAAACTGTAATAAATTATAATTTTTATACTTGTAGACATCTTTACGACGCCAGAAGATCAATCTTTCCCGAGGATCAAGTATTTGGATTTATCAGTCCATCTACATATATATACGGGAATGACGATAAATCGGGTCAACTTGGGACATTCTTTAAAGAAGAAGACAAAAGATATTATCTGCTCCCTTATCATGAGAGGTAAACTTTGTAATTCAAAGTGAAATTTTATTTTGTAATAAGCTTCTAATTATATATAACACAGGGCTCATTGGATGCTTGTCGTTGTATGCCCCACGACTAATTCGGCATATTGGTTTGATCCGTTGGGGTCTAATAAACCAAGGGACTCAATAAACAAACTTCTAAATATGTAAGTTCGTTTAGTCGTGAATAAAGTAATTCGTGGATTTTTATTAGTATTATTGAATGATATTTTAACTTTGTGCTACTCAGGGCAATTAAGGTTTACAGAGCTTTAGGTGGTAGGAGAACAACCACAAAAGCAGGAATAACATGGCATGGAATGAGAGTACGTTCTATCCCATTTTTGTTAATTAAGTTAGGAACAAATATTTAGTGAATTCCTATGTTTGTAGTACCGGAAGCAGGTTGGAAATATTGAATGCGGTTACTACGTGATGAGATACATGGAGGAAATCCTCGATGTGGTAACTCAAGACGTATGTCTAACCGAGGTAATGTAGATCGTTATTCAATTGTATAGTTGTGTAGTTTCAATATTTAGTTATTAATATTCAACACACTTGTATTTTTTTGATAGGTTTTCCCAAAAAGTAGTGATCCCTTCTCGCAACAGGAGCTCGATGAAACTCGCAACCGATGGGCTCGCTATTTCATCAGAAACATGCTGACGATCTAAGAGGTTCTCCTGCCAATTGTATTTTTTGTAATTTAGTTAACAAGTGCACTTGTATTACAAACCTACACTTTATGCCTTAATATAATCGCCTTAATTTTAGAATGAATTAATTGCAAGTGTGTTGAATGTCAATTGTGTATGCATTGTATGTTTGTTCATGTATGATATGTTTGTGTTTGTGCATGTATGCTTGTTTGTTTGTGCTTGTATGTATATGTGGATGAAATTGTGAGTATTATGAACAAATTTATAGGTGAACGAATTTGGTGCAGTTGTATGTACACGAATACGACGACTAAAAACAATTTCGCCGGATGCTATATTTTTTGTCCAGGTTTAGGAATAGACGACGGCCGTTATTATTATCCGACGTCTATCCCTCTGAAGAAAGGAATAGACGTCGGCTTTCTATGGAATCCGACGTATATTCATTACGAATGGACGTCGCATGTTAGTTCACCGACGTCTATCCCTAAAGAATATACGTCGTCTGTGACATAACCGACGTCTACCTCTAAATCATATACGTCGTCTATTATATCACTTACGTCTATACCTAAAGCATAGACGTCGGTTTTTGTCTAGGCCGACGTCTATGCGTTAACGAATACACGTCAGCTTCTACGTATAGCCGACGTCTATTCTTTAGGTATAGACGTCGGTGATATAATTGACGACGTCGATGTATAGACAACGCACGCATAGACGTCGGATCGGAAAGTGCTTATATCCGACGTTTATAGCCCCATACATCTGACGTATATTCCCTTTTCTGTAGTAGTGATTGTATCCGGATTGATTCTTCATATTTTAACAAATAAAAAAAAGGACGCCCGAAGGCTGCCCAAATTTACAATGTTATTGTGACTAAAAGAATGACATAATTTCATAAACAATCAATGATAACAATGTGATTAGTGGATGTCAGATAATAGAGAGTTTCAATCTTATGTCTAGGATTGGATATGGGATATCATTCATTGAAGGAATCGGAACATATATAAATACCACGATGGAGTAGGAAGATGGAAGTTTCACACGAACGATACGTGATTCCAATACATGCTCGTATACGAGAAATATGACTTCGGTTAATTATGGGGTTTGAGTTACATAAAAATGACTTCATAATTACGTCTATATTCTAATTCAAACATGGCTGAATTAATTCTTATCCTGAAATTAATGATGCCCCAACTCGTTCGTATGTGAGGTTTTGGCTTCAACTCCAAAAAAAAGTGCATATGTACACCTCTCTTGAAAGGATAACTTATAACTCTTCAAGAAACTAACCATTAATCGAAATTTATTTGATCCCAATCTGGCTAATCAGCATGTTGAGGTTGGATGTTGAAGGGTCCGGTTTCAAGATGTGGGTTTAACATGAATATACAATTGTATCGTAAGATTCATGATAGAGAATCTGAAAACTCTGATAGAAAATTGTGATCTATTGATTTTAGATGACAAATACAAAAATTGGACTAAGCACAAGTTCAAATGATGATAATCAAGTGCCATATTATGCATTCAAACTATGACTGCCGCAAATCAAACCAAGTTCATATAAGTCTTCAATAGCAAGGTCTTCTACACACAATGTTATCATATTGGGCGTTAAATGAGTTAAAAGAATTTATTTTTTTAATTCAATTACGAAGGCCATATATGCACATGCATCTCTATACGTCCAAGGCACTGGAGATTTCCATGCAAATGCAAGTGATGAGATTTTGCATGTGAAACCCTATACAATAACTGATTGAAGTACGGTGGTCATGCTTTGAAAACAATCAACCAATCCAACACCTTTGACAAGATTACAAATAGTCCACCCAAATGGACAAAATTACTAACTCACTTGTTAGTGAGATAAATTACAACAATATACAAGTTGTATCATTTGATTTACAAAATCAATCTTAAAATACAAATAGTCCCCTTAAATGGACAAATAACAAATCCACTCCTAACTGTGGATAAATTGCAAAATAAATCTTTAAAGTTGTAAAATATGTCAACCAACCTAAAAATTCGAAAACAAACATAAAACATACATATTGACTGCTCCAATAATAAGAGAGGATGCACGCCAAGCTTGATCTTGGGTTCCCTTTCTCTTATTGTTGAAGTGGTCAGAAACTAAAATACGGACTACCTTAGTCGTAGACGAGGATGCACGCCAAACATGATCTTGGGTTCCCTCTCTCTTACAGGAGATGGAGTCTTCATTTAACAAACAAATGAACAAACCCAAATACAAAATAAAACATATATACAAAATCCTCCGGGTCACGAGGCTAAACTGTCCAAGACACTTAACAAATTATATATATAAAATTTTCTCCTAGTTATGCGATTAAACTAACTATTTCATGACATTTAAATATAAGAATCATCGGCATTATAACAAAAACATAAATACAAATCCCCTCCGGGTTATGAGGCTAAACTGACCAAAACATCATGATATATGAATAATTGTCTAAATCAAATCATATACAACTCCTCCTTGTTACGAGGCTAAACTAACTAATATCCGACAATCTTCATCATAAAGACGAAGTCGATACAAAACAAAACATATACAAAATGTTCTCCTAAACAAGAGAATAAATTGTTTACAATAGTCTCCTAAATGAGAGAATAAATTGTTTACATATATACCTATCCTCTTTGTGATGAGGTTAAACTCACTAATATCAGGTTGTCTTCACGATAAAGTTGAAGTACCAAAAAATATACACAAAAACCTCCTGGGTTACGAGGCTAAACTAATCTAACCCATTAGCGATCTTTAGTAGTGAAATAAACTAAAGTTGTTACACCCAATACAAATATATATAATATTCTCCTAAACAAGAGAATAAACTGTTTGTAATGTCTCCTAAATACGAGACTACACCATATATATACCCCTCCGGGTTACGAGGCTAAACTGACCAAGACATGGCGATATTGATATCAAAAGAATAATCGTCCAAATAAATACATATATACAAAATACTTCCGGGTTATGAGGCTAAACTAACCAAGATATCACGATATTGATACCAAAAGAATAATCGTCTAAATAACATACATATATACAAAATACCTCCTAGGTTATGAGACTAAACTAACCGTTTGTACGATATTCTAATATAAGAATTATCGTTGATAAGTCAAATACATATACAACCCCTCCTAGTTATGAGACTAAACTAACCATTTGGTGATATTCTAATATAAGAATCATCATCTCCATAACCAAATATGTACACAAATTCCCTCCATGTTATGAGGCTAAACTGACTAAATCTTGGTGATCATGATAAAGACAAGAACCAAACCAACCCTAAGCAAACAAACAAAATTGTCATACACGACGGTCCCCTTCAAATAAATAAGGGAATAAATCGTCAAATCACGTATAGAATATATAAGTCAAATGTTTGCCTTGGTTATGAGATTAAAGGTAACTATTGTTTGATAATCTCTCCTATCAGAGATAAACTTGTCAAACGATGAAATATATACTCGAATCTCTTTGGACAAGAAGATAAATTATCATACCAAGATGGTCCCTTTAAATATGAAAATGAGCAAATCATCAGTGAAAGGAATGTGTTCTATAAGTTTTTAATTTTATATGTCAATTATTATGAATTGAATATGCAAACATTTTGTTCCTTGATTATGATATTCGTCTTTTGGAAGTGTTAAGGAAGAGACGCTTGGTCCTTAACCGCGGAGCTGTAAAAGATAATGGTTTACATAAATCAAAAGTTATTCACAATCATGGTAATTAAAATCGAACATTAATCACCGAGATAAGATTGTCTTGTTGGTCATCGATTGTTGTAGCTCTACAAATAATTGACGACACAAGTATATAAAAGAGAAAAAGATTAGTTTTATATATTGAATAGACATAACAAGTAAAACATTATGGAATTGTGTTTCGTGTCATTAATATTTTACTGTGTCTTGGATCCTAAGATATGAGACTTATATCTTTTCACTCAAGAAGTGCTTAATTTGTTTATTGTCAAAAGCTATCAATGAGTATAGTGATAAATGCAATAGTTGGTTGAGCATGACTTGTGCTGGAAAAGATAGCTAGTCAAACGATTATCATTGCCCCTCTTAATTGAGTGATGATATTAGTGGGCCCCTTGATAAAACAAAATTATAATGTGCACAATGTAACTTAAGTTAAGTTACATAGCTATAATTAGCTTAAAGAGATCAAGAAGTGAATATAATACAAATGTGACACATTTCTACTTTGTATATATTCTTAATATCATGAGGCAAGGGACGGACACAAGTGGTGCACTTACATCACTAAATGGATCGTGTTTTAGTTTGGGTGGAACAAAGACATCTATGCTAATTGGGTAACTATAATGTGTAGCTAGATAACGCTTAGAGTTTGAGATATTAAGTGTTTAATATCGCTGCCAATTTAGCTTAGATCCTCCTATAGGTCACACCACAAACTGGGAAACAAGAGGGTTGATTTTAAGTTCATATGATGTGTCGGGTTTCATGTGAAAATAGGACACATGTGGTGAATCAATAAAATCAACATGTCATGAGAATTGACATAATTAGAATCATAATAAATTCATATGAGGTGTGTATATTATGGGGTGTAATAATTTAATATTACATAAGATAATATATTACATAAGATATGAATTTGCTAAAACCCCAAAAAGATCAAACTTTGTTGGAAATAAATCCAAAATTTGACAAAGGCAAAATCGGGGTCAAACACGGTGAACCGTTCATGGTTCGTTCGAATTTTTCCAGGGAATTTTTTCATGCGAATTCGGTCGACCATCTAGTTCACGGTGCACCGAACACGTGTTATAACCGAATGGTTCGGTCGACAGAATAGTTCTCGGTCCACCGAACAGAACGATTCTGCTTGAATTATTAAGAGATTAATTAGATCATGGGTGGATTAATTCTAGATTTAATTAAAACATTTTTTGTGGGTGCTTATGTTGAAATTAGAGATTAATTTTAGGAGAGAATAAACAAGGGATCATGGCTAAAGAATAGCTCTTGATGAGGATGTTTTGGGAGCCTATAAAAGGGCACCTTCTCCTACTTGTTTATGTTAATGCAAAAATTCTTTCCTCATTAATCTCTCCCTAATCACCACAAAAATCTCTTAGTAAATTTAAATTTTAGAGATAAGAATCTCAGGAGCTTAAAGAGGGGTTATTAGCTAGATTCTAAGCCTTATTAGAGATTGATTGGCTAGCTCCTTTCTCTCTAATATTGTTTAGAGTTTGGTGAACACTTGGAGGAGAATCGGTGGGCGATTCAACGGGCAACGCAACTCCGGATCTTCAAAAGGTTTTAGAGAACCTTTAGGTATGATTCTCTCTTTGTGATTTATTTTAATATATGTAGGATTGCATGATATTATAATAAACACAAAGTTATGTACATAAAGTTGAAAATATGAAATCGATCTTGTATGTTTTTTAAATTTTTAAAAAATATATACATACATGGGCACAAGAAATCCTACAGTGGTATCAGAGCATTTAGTTCATAATTTCAATGATTAGACTATATAATTAATTTTAGTTTAACATCTACAATCGGAACAATTCATGTTCTATGTCTTTTTCGAGTTTTCAGATAGTTTTGTTGATTTAATTCTAATTGATTCTTTTGATAGTTTTAAATGTTTTGAAACACATCATGCGAACGTTAGAATTAAAATTTAGACTTATGTCTAATTTATAGAATTTTCGTTTTTAATTAAATGCTTATTTTATAAGGAATCGACAAAACGAAAAAGGCATATGTTTATCTTTCTTTAAATTTTTATTTTTGGAAATTGGATAAACAACGGTTCATATGTTTTGTGTATTGAACTATGGATGCATAAAATCATTTTAATGGATTTCAAATGATGTTACAATTGTTTGATTTAGAGATACATGATAAACTACATCGAGTAATATATAGTATTTGTACATGCGTTGCTCGAGTTCTCTAATGCAGGGATATGTGAGTTTGTATGTTCCGATGAAGTCATGTGTGAATGAATGAATGTGTATGTTATTATTATTCAATCACAGATGCTTATGTATATGTGAAAGCCAAATTTCAATTTCTATTTCTATGTATATGCATGCATATGAGAGGATTTTTACATAGGACTTACACTAGACAATTTTTCAAAATTGAGAGATGCATGTTTATATTTTTGCAATATCAGCATCCATGGTGCAAGGGGAAGACGCTGAAGAAGCGTGAGGATCAAGGACGCGGGAACATATAAACTCACACAATGTGTGTGTGAATGGATTTATTTATGTTTGTGTGCTTGATATATATGTGATTGTATGGATGAATGTTAGGATGTGTATAGATGATAAATATGCATGATCACCTAAATTCTAAAATCACATGTAAATGTTTAAATTGTCCAACCAAAAATTAAGAGTATTTTTCTTTCTTATTTCATCCACTAGCAGTCATCGATTGAGGGATATTCTGCTCGCCCTTAGCGGGAGATAACTTCCTCCATCTTTGGGAATAGTGGGAGATATAAGGTTGTCTATTGTTGTGCCATGAATAGATGTACAAGGTGTGATTCCCCCTTAGTGGACACCGAGTATATTTGTTTGTGAATACAATGGATAGACGTATCTCGTATCAAATGAAGAAAGTTTTCTTAACAAGACCCGGAGCCCTAGCTCGGTTTTGAGAAAGAGAGTTTTTCTTACGAGGATTGATCAAATTCCCTCTTAATTAAAACCACAAGAATCATAAGAGTTTGAAAATGCAAATGTTGCGATATTTTGAAATGGTTATGATTAGAAAAATGTTTTCTTACCTTGATTTTATAATATATCTGATAGCCCTTATCTAGTTTATATTATAATTGATAGGATCTTGAAATGCTGCATTTATGGACAAATTTTTATTTGCGGTATTGATTTTTTAAAACATAAAATTGACGTTAAATCCCATATAATTTATTTTGTAGAAATGTCGAATATTCAACCTATTGTGCGATCTATGAGTGAAAAATATCCTTTGGCAATTGATGGCTCAAACTTCATAAGCTGGCAACTCAAGCTCAATATCGTGTTGAAGTTTGAGAAACTATCTCACATTTTGGATGGTGAAATCCCAAAATTAAATGAGAAGGCAACCGATAGTGAGAGAGAGGCAAAATCCAAGTGGGAAGACCAAGAGAACCAGGTTCACGGTCTAATGTTGGCCTCCATGGGTGACTCGCTTCAAGCGAAATACTTGGATTCAAATCCCAAGAAGACCATGGAAGCTTTAACAAACATGTTCATAGATAATGCTAGAAAATAGCGCTATAAGACCACCATCGCACTCACAAGGTGCCACATGGCGGAGGGAACATCGGTATCCATGCATTTTCTCATGATGCAAGGATACCTTGAGAAGTTGTCGAAGCTCTCTTCCCCGATGCCCGATAACATTGCGGAATATTTGATTCTTGGCTCTCTAGCTCCGTCCTACAATGACTTCATTATGCACTATCATGTGCGTGAGAAAGGGGTGGGCCTTGAGGAACTTCACAACGCTCTCAAAACGGCTGAAGTTGATATGGGCAAGGGTCGGGACAAGCACGTCTTATCCGTCCATGAGAGGCGCAAGAAGATCACCAAAGGTAAAGGCAAATTCACCAAAAATACGTCAATCAAGAGCAAGGGAGTAGGAGGTGCTCGTGGGAGCGCCTCAAGGGGGAAATCTTTGAAATCTCCGACTCCCAACACGGAGTGCTTTCACTGCGGTGAAAAGGGACACATCCGGCCAAATTGCCCCAAGTACAAGGAAGACCTTGACAATGGAATGATTGAACGTAAGCGCCCCAAAAAGGCCAAAGGTATATTTGTTATTGGGATAAATTTAGACACCTCTGTCCATGATTGGGTAATTGATACCGGATCTTATGCTCACATAATTTCTAATGTGCAGCTACTAAAGGATAGGAAGGAACTCATGAAGAACGAGATGATTTTGAAGGTCGGAAATGGTGCGAGCGTTGCTGCGATTGCACAAGGTTCTGTGGAGCTTCAATTATCTAGTGGTTTAAATTTATGTTTAAAGAAAGTTTATTATGTGCCTTCGATTAGCAAGAATATTATTTCTGTATCATGTTTGGATATGGATGATTTTAATATAAATATTCAAATTCTTTCTTATCTATATCGAAGAATGATATTTTCTATGCAAATGCGTTCGTGAGGAATGGTCTCGATATGCTTGAATTGAATAATAAACAAATCTTAAACATCAATAACAAAAGGCTTAAAACTACTCACGTGAATGATACACTCTTGTGGCACTATCGTCTTGGTCACATAAATGAAAAACGCATCAAGAAATTGCAAGAAGCTAACCTTCTTGGTCAACTTGATTTTAAATCATTGGAGACGTGCGAACCTTGCCTAATGGACAAAATGACCAATAGGCCTTTCAAGAAGAAAGGACTGAGAGCGAATGACTTGTTGGATTTGATACATTCCGATGTATGTGGTCCGATGAGTACTAGTGCAAGAGACAGTTTTAGGTACTTCATTACGTTCACGGATGACTATAGTCGTTATGGCTATATTTATCTAATGAGAAACAAAAGTGAATCCTTTGACAAGTTCAAGGAATTCAAGAATGAAGTAGAGAACCAACTCAACAAGAAAATCAAGTCTCTACGAACGGATCGTGGAGGTGAGTACTTAAGTACCGAATTTGACTCATTCCTAAAGGAGTGTGGTATTGTACTGCAGCTCACCCATCCCGGTATACCTCAGTGGAATGGGGTATCCGAAAGGAGGAATAGGACATTACTCGACATGGTTCGATCAATGATGAGTCAAGCTGAATTGTCACTTTACTTTTGGAGTTATGCACTAGAAGCTGCGGCTTACATACTAAATAATGTTCCATCTAAATCCGTAGCGAAAACGTCTTATGAGCTATGGAGTGGTAAAACACCTAAGCTCAATTTTCTCAAGATTTGGGGTTGTGAGGCCTACGTCAAGAGATTGATGTCGACCAAACTTCAACCAAAAGCGGATAAGTGCTTCTTTATAGATTATCCTCGTAAGACAAGAGGATACTACTTTTGGCATATAACCTCCAATCCAGTGATTGTAGAGAGGGATGCCGTATTTCTAGAAAAGAAATTTCTGGAAAGAATAAAAAGTTGTGGGAGTAGAGTTGTGCTTGAGGAGACTCAAGATATTCTACAAGATCATGATATGAATGGTGACATTCAAGATCACGAAGGCCCAACCGAGGTTCCTTTGGTTAGTGGGAGCGTGAGTGAGAGACCCTCGCAAGAAATTGTGAGAGAAACTCAATCTTCCCCACCTAGTGTACGTTCGAGAATCGAACACGAACCAATTCCACAAGAAATTGTGGAAGAAGTTCGAGAAGTACACGTAGAACTGAAAGAACTTAGAAGGTCAACGAGGGAAAGGAACAAACCCGATATGTATTTGAGACTTCATGAGATCATGGTACTAGATACCGATGATCCCTCGACCTTTCAAGAAGTAATGGAAAGAAAGGACTCCAAACTATGGTTTAAAGCCATGGAATCCGAAATAGAATCCATGTATGATAATCAAGTGTGGAACTTGGTTAACCTTCCTCAAGGGAAAAAGACCATTCAAAATAAATGGGTTTTCAAGAGAAAGATGGTCTGGGAACTTGACAACCTACAAAACAAGGCTTGCAGCAAAATGTTTCACTCAAGTACAAGGAATTGACTATGATGAAAATTTTTCACCAGTTGTCATGTTCAAGTCTATTCGTATTATGCTTGCTATTGTCGCATTTCATGATTATGAGATATGGAAAATGGATGTCAAAACAACGTTCCTTAATAGGAACTTGAAGGAGGATGTGTACATGGTACAACCTCAATGTTTTGAAGATCCAAAGAATAGCGAGAAAGTATGCAAGCTTCAAAGATCCATTTATGGATTGAAGTAAGCATCAAGGAGTTGGAACAAGCGCTTTGACGAGGAAGTCAAAAAGATTCACTTCGTCCAAAGTAAGGAAGAGTCTTGTATGTACAAGAAGGTTAGTGGGAGCCACATAGTGTTCTTGATCTTATATGTCAATGACATACTCTTCATGGGAAATCATATACCTTTGCTTGAGCAAGCGAGAAGTTCATTGAAATCTGCATTTTCGATGAAAGATATGGGTGAGGCTCAATACATCTTGGGAATCAAGATATATAGAGATAGATCCCGTAGACTCATTGGCCTAAGTCAACGTACATACATTGACAAAGTCTTGGAAAGGTTCAACATGAACAACTCCAAAAAGGGCAATGTGCCAATGAGTATGAGTGTGCAACTCAAGAAGTCTCAACGTGCTGAATCACGTAAAGACTTGGAGTACATGAAAGATATTCCTTATACTTCGGCAATACGATCGATCATGTACGCGATGACTTGCACAAGACCCGATGTCTCGTCGCGTCTAAGCGTGACAAGTCGTCACCAATCCAACGCAGGTCCTGAGCATTGGACTGCGGTCAAGAATATTCTGAGGTACCTTAACCGGACCAAAGATAAGTTTCTTGTTTATGGAGGACAAAGGGAGTTAATAGCCGAGGGCTATTCGGATGCAAGTTTCATGAGTGATCCCGACGATAGAAGGTCGCAATCAGGATACGTCTACCTTCTAAATGGTGGAGTTGTGAGTTGGCGTAGTTGGAAGCAAAGCACTACGGCCGACTCAACCACCACTTCCGAAGTAATGACTGTCGCTGAAGAGAGCAAGGAAGGAGTGTGGATTAAGAAGTTCCTTGAAGAGCTTGGAGTAGTTCCCTCGCGCGAGGAACCCATAGAGCTATTTTGCGATAATAGTGCATCTATCTCGCAAATCAAGGATCCCAAATCACACCACAAAGTGAAGTACATGGATCGTAAGTACTTTGTCACACGTGACTTCATCGACGAGGGCAAAATAAATCTGTTATGGGTGGACACAAACAGCAACACAGCTGATCCATTCACCAAACCTTTATCCCAAGCCAAGGGTGAAATGCATTCGAGTCCATGGGTCTGAGGAACCATGTGGATTGGCTTGATGAGTGATTAGAGAGGGTTACCCTAGTTATTATTGTTTTATACATTGAGAATGTATGTGAGAGAAAACTTTGATAACAAGTGGGAGATTGAAAGGAATGTGTTCTAAAAGTTTTACTTTTATATGTCAATTATTATGAATTGAATGTGCAAACATTTTGTTCCTTGATTATGGTATTCATCTTTTGGAAGTGTTAAGGAAGAGGCGTTTGGTCCTTAACCGTAGAGCTCTAAAAGATAATGGTTTACATAAATCAAAAGTTATTCACAATCATGGTAATTAACATGGAACATTAATCACCGAGATAAGATTGTCTTGTTGGTGATCGATTGTTGTAGGTCTACAAATAATTGACGACACGAGTTTATAAAAGAAGAAAAAATTACTTTTATATATTGAATAGACCTAACAAGTAAAACATTATGGAATTGTGTTTCGTGTCATTAATGTTTTACTGTGTCTTGGATCCTAAGATATGAGACTTATATCTTTTCACTCAAGAAGTGCTTAATTTGATTATTGTCAAAAGCTATCAATGAGTATAGTGATAAAGGCAATAGTTGGTTGAGCATGACTTGTGCTGGAAAAGATAGCTAGTCAAACTTTTATCATTGCCCATCTTAATTGAGTGATAATATTAGTAGGCCCTTGATAAAGCAAAATTATAATGTGCACAATGTAACTTAAGTTAAGTTACATAGTTATAATTAGCTTAAAGAGATCAAGAAATGAATATAATACAAATGTGACACATTTCTACTTTGTATATATTCTTAATATCATGAGGCAAGGGACGAACACAAGTGGTGCACTTACATCACTAAATGGATCGTGTTTTAGTTCGGGTGGAACAAAGACATCTATGTTAATTGGGTAACTATAATGTGTAGCTAGATACCGCTTATAGTTTGAGATATTAAGTGTTTAATATCGCTGCCAATTTAGCTTAGATCCTCCTATAGGTCACACCACAAACTGGGAAACAAGAGGGTTGATTTTAAGTTCATATGATGTGTCGGGTTTCATGTGAAAATGGGACACATGTGGTGAATCAATAAAATCAACATGTCATGCGAATTTACATAATTAGAATCATAATAAATTCATATGAGGTGTGTATATTATGGGGTGTAATAATTTAATATTACATAAGATAATATATTACATAAGATATGAATTTGCTAAAACCCCCAAAAGATCAAATTTTGTTTGAAATAAATCCAAAATTTGACAAAGGCAAAATCGGGGTCAAACACGGTGAACCGTTCATGGTTCGATCGATCGGGATATCTTCGGATCGGTTAACCGTATAGGGAACGGGTAAGCGCAATTGGTTTACCGAAATTGTCTGGAGTGCCTGACAATCGGGTTCGGTTAGCCGAGTGTCCACGGTCAACCGAGAAGTAGTATTTTTAGTAGACCGAAGGTGACGCAGTCATCCGATGACTATGTCCCAGGAAAGATTCTGATGGGACAACGGTCGACCGAGTAAAAGACGTGGTTCGTTTGAATTTTTCCAGGGAGTTTTTCTCATGCAAATTCGGTCAACCGTCTAGCTCTCGATTCACCGAACACGTGTTATGACCGAATGGTTCGGTTGACTGAATAGTTCTCGGTCCACCGAACAGTACGATTCTGCCTGAATTATTAAGAGATTAATTAGATCATGGGTGGATTAATTCCAGATTTAATTAAATATTTTTTGTGGGTGTTTATGTGGAAATTAGAGATTAATTTTAGGAGAGAATAAATAAGGGATCATGGCTAAAGAATATCTCTTGATGATGATGTTTTGGGAGCCTATAAAAGGGCACCTTCTCCTACTTGTTTATGTTAATGCAAAAATTCTTTCTCTCATTAATCTCTCTCTAATCACCACGAAAATCTCTTAGTAAATTTAAGTTTTAGAGATAAGAATCTCAGGAGCTTAAAGAGGGGTTATTAGTTATATTCTAAGCCTTATTAGAGATTGATTGGCTAGCTCCTTTCTCTCTAATCTTGTTTAGAGTTTGGTGAACACTTGGAGGCGAATCGGTGGGCGATTCAACGGGCAATGCAACTCCAGATCTTCAAAAGGATTTAGAGAACCTTTAGGTATGATTCTCTCTTTGTGATTTATTTTAATATATGTAGGATTGCATGATATTAGAATAAACACAAAGTTATGTACATAAAATTGTTGAAAATATGAAATCGATCTTGTATGTTTTATTAATTTTTTAAAAATATATACATACATGGGGACAAGAAATCCTACAATCATGCCCCAAAAACTCGAAACCAAATTGTCACAGCAATACCGTTCCTTGAAATAGAAGAATGAATAAGTCGTCAAGCTCCGACTCTGATCGAGACTCTATACAAATGCATCATCTGTGGCATGAACTATATCGCCACGTACTTCAAGCTATTTGATATATGTAATAATTTGTGAAATATGTATCATGTATTCATCTTTTGTACACCATATAAATGTGTCAAAGTTCATGTATTCCTATATCGAATGAAATGAAATATTGAATTTATATCATTTTGTTGTCATTTGCATTTTCTTTACTTAGCATTACAAATGGTGACACGATCGTGACAATAGAGGGGCATTCTTCTATACGAAGTTGTAAGGTGCGGAATTCCATTATGAATTCTTGAGAGGTCTTCCCAACACCAATATATAATACAAAAGAACAAAAAACCCACGTTAAACAACCATCCAGTGCAATTGGAGAGTTGTTAAGATGCCCATGTTTAACGAAGCAGCACCAATTATAGCATCAATCCCCTTTAGAATAAATAAAAAGACTCCATCAAACAAACCCATGAAGCACAAGGAATGTCATTACCTGCCTTGCACATTCAATTAGAGACTCTCCAGTAGGTTTTGTGTCCCTTCCCAGCAGAACTTCTACAGACTGCAATCTCCCAAAGGGGATTTCCTCCTCCTCAACAAATTCCACCACCAACTGCTCAAATCAGAGAGACCAGATCAGACAGATATCCCCAAAAGAACACATGCTGAGAAAAATAAATGTAAATTAAAATATTAAATTCAGTCAGATGAAATCAAACCGGTCGTAAAGGTTGAACCGATCAAAACACAGAGTACCTTACAAATGGAAAACCAAGGTCAGACACGTGAAATTCAATAAAAAAGAAAGGGAAAAAACCTGCACGAGTTGTTCAGGATTAGCCGCGTTCACAAGAGCATCAGCAAATGGCTCCCACCCCTGCGTCAGCATTCTGCCACTTGCATCTGCAAGCTTGACTCCATTGTCCGCAACAGGGTTGTGGGAAGCTGTGATCTGATATCCAACAGTGGAGCATGTCTTCAATGACCTGAGTGCCACCAGTATGCCTGATCTGAACACCGTGGATGCCATAATTGATCCGTCAGCCCTGAACCCTGCAGTCCCATATGAGAACTTCACACCTGCATAGAACAAAATATGTGGTATTTTCTATCGAAAAAAAGGCAAAATCCGTTCTCACAAAAATTGTGTGGACCTGGTGGTTGGGGAATTCTGGAAGCACATTTGGTGAGGATTGAGATTTGTTCTTCCATATTACTTGGCCACTTAGATTTCAAACCTTAGACAAAGGAAGAAATACACACTAATAAGGATGTGAAATGACTAGGAAACAAATAAACATCAAATAATATGGTAAAAAAAAGAATGATACTGAAAAGAGCTACGTGATGTTGCATTTGCATAGGAAACAATATGATAGTGTGTACATTTATTTAAGGCATTATTGCATAAATACTGAAAAGTTACTTGAATTGTGGAAAACACATATTATAAGTTATGTGAACATAAACAATATGTTATTGTTTTGCTTGGAGAAAGCACAGATTAAGATGGAAATTGCAAAACAAATTAGGGACAAAACAAGAAAAAAACATTCCGTGCAGATCCAGTAGCCATAACGTATATATTAGAGCCTTAACAAATAGTTCACTCGCCAGCTTATGCAAAGGGAAAAATAGCCTCCTATAGTTCAATATCAAATATGAGAGGGACACATGAATCTCTGTTTCCAATTCACAACCCATTATTGGTAAGAAACAAACTGCATTAAACAGGGATTTTCAATTATCATGTAAGCTTCAGAATTCAGATAATGGAATGACACTACGATACAGTACAACAGAAGATCAACATCTTGTTCATGTTCCACACATTCTATACTTAGATCCTCTGAGATCTGAACTTGCTATTTCTTAACATTGTGATTATATACTCTTTTTTGTCTGTACACATAACTGTTAATTTTAGTCGAAAGTGCTATATGAAAAGTAATCTTCACAAATTCATGTCATCAGTAAAACCACCACGATCATATCAAGTAAGTGTGCAATAGCAATGGCCTTTAGCAAAGCAATTATTAGTCAAATTAAGGGCTTTATTTTTGGAACATCACAATTTTAGCATCAAAACAATCTACCTCGATTGAAGTATGTTCTATCTAGTAAATATCACAACAAAATAGAAAAAAACATCTAAACAAATATTTTTTTACTAACTTGTGCATGGGAGAAGTATAAAAACACAAAACATACCATCTAACACCAAAATGATTTTCATCCTCTGCAGGTTCCTAAATATCATTTAATTTCAAAAAAAAATCCCTTAATCAAGGGAAAATGATTATCTGCCTACAATTCTGCACATTAATTACAGAACAAACAGTAAAACATCAGCAAAATGGCAAAACGTAGCTACTTCGTGTTGGAGGAGATCGGGGTAAGATTATTACGTGGCGGAGGACTTCCTTGGTCGTGGTGGCGTCGAGAGAGGTTGTGGTCGCCATGGGATAACTAATCGAGGAATCGGAGCAGGTCGAAATTTAGAGTTTTGGGTTTCTGGTGGGGCCGTAAATGGGGTGGGTTTGACCCGCAAACCCGCCCCATAACCCACAAACTCCCCCCCCCCCCCCCCACCATAATGTGAGTAGCAGATATAAAATTTTATTAGCCAACATGTCACCTGCATAACCCACCTAATAAGTGGGGCAAGTTGCAGTTTTTTCGCAACCCGACCCGCATAGTTGCAAATATTCATAGTTCACCAATATAAGGTCTTCTACTGTAGTAACACAATTCCAAATTTCAATACATTTTTTTTGAGTTTTTCTGTAGATTTCGAGTCTTGCTTTTTTGTGTAATTAAGTTAATTTGGGTTAACTTTGTGGTTTTGGTTAGTATTCTTCAAGATTAAACAATATTTGTAAGTAAAATACTAAAAATACTTTATTTTTAACAAAAGAAAATGTATAATATGTTCAATGTGATTTCCGGTCATATTTCACATGATTCATGTTCCACATTATTATCTAAAAGAAACTATACTACATCATTAAATGTTTGTGTGAGCAAATTTCATTAAAAATTAATTATACTACATTAAATTGAAAACGCCTCGCCTAACCCGCCCCGTCCTACCCATTCCACCCTTAGGCGTTGTCGTTTATTGTCCGTAGTTTATCAGCGTTGTTTAATGTATTTGCTTAGTTGACGTATTGTAATTTAATTACCTAATTTAAAAAAATTAGATCAACACAAATGAAGACTAATAAAGATTAAAAATACCAAAAAACATATTTTAAATTATTAAAAACATATTTAGAAATTAAATAGTTTTAAAAAAATAAAATTTAAAAAATGGATCTAAAACACTTATTTATAAAAACCAGATTTAAATTGATTTTACAAAAATAAATAAACGGACCTATGGTCTAAGGGCACGTGGACCCCCCATCCCCACGTTTAGGGCATCCACAACCCCAACTCAATTTCTCTCTCCGGCACGTCAGCGAAAAATACTATACAACCCACCACCCCACCCAACCCATTTTTAACTCCTTAACCCAAACCCCACTTTCAACACTCTCTCTCATCCACATCGTTTTTTACCTCATTTTTTATTCCATCACAAAAATACACAAACTACTAAATAAATTATTTCTACAATAACTTAATCTGATTAAATTACGCTAATTGCCAAATAATTTTGAAAAATTAGATTTAATTAAAAATCGAAAATCACATATTACGATAATTTTAAATTAAATTATTACAATACGTATTACAAACAAAATTAACTTGCATTCCTTCCAAAGCGTTGTCATATATTTTCGATCAATCGGCTCACAATGCTATGCTCTAGGGCTGCCCTTGTCTGTGGTGAGAACCGGAATCAAACTGACAGGGAGGAATCTTGCCTGTCCGGACTCCTCCTATTTCAACAATCGGTCGTACGTACACTCAGTCATGTCATCTAACTAAGCATAAGCAGCGCGCATGTTTCCGGGCGTCCCGAACCCGATCTCTGTTACGCAAATATCTGTTAATATCTACAATACGATCGGTCGAATACGGAAGACTTAACTCGTTTGAACTTTCGGCAGTGTTTTGAGGTCGGTCGTTGAGAAATTCGTTCACATCCACAAACTGCTCGTAAGAGTTGCGTTAATCCTCAACGATCATGTTGTGCAATATTATGCATGCAGTCATAATTTTACCGAGAATCCATGGACTCCATGCTAGAAAGGGCCTTTACACGATGACGAATCTTGTCTGAAGTACTCCAAATGCGCGTTCCACATCTTACGACCTATCTTTTGGTGTCTGAGGAAGAATGATTAATTGCATAAATGCTGTCCATTTTGGGTAAATGTCATATGTGAGATAGTAACCCATATCATACGAGTTGTCATTCACTTCATATCTAACAGGTTGTGCGTGTCCCTCCATAATGTCGTCGAAAACTGGAAATCGTTGGAGGACATTCAGATTGTTACACGATCCTGGGATCCCAAAAAATGAATGTCAAATCCATAGGTCGTAAGATGCAACAACTTCCAGAACAAGTGCTGCATTTCCGCTTCGTCCCTGATATTGTCCTTTCCAAGCAGCTGGACAATTCTTCCATTCCCAATGCATACAATCGATGCTGCCCATCATGCCTGGAAACCCTAGTAGTTCTGAAAATGAACACGTATTTTATGAAGGATTCGATGTGATTTAAAAATGTTTGCTAAAATATATAAGACGTGATTGTAACCCGCCCAAAATATCTGATTGACATCATTTATGCCTATATTTGTATCTTATATCCATTATCTTTCACCTAAACAATGCTACGTGATGAGTTTTATGTTTGAATTTCAGAAATAAATAGGTTTGAAGAGAAGAGGCATAAAAGGACCTAAAAGAATGAAAAAAGACTAAGTTGAGAGACTCGAGGACTAAGATGCAAGATCGAAGGACGTGAACGTAAGATCGAAGGACCAATGAGCTAACAAGAATACTTCACACCATCATGGGGAGTATTTTGACAATTCTATTCGGGTCGGAGCTCCAACAAGTGAAGTAGATGCATAAAAGACAAACAAACCCTTCCAGAAAAGCCCAGAAGAAAATCCAGAGCGATCCGAACATTGTAGACCACCAATTGGCGGTCCTAGACCGCTAATTGGCAGTCCCTTTTGGTCCGGATCCGCTAAGATTTATGTGGAGCGTGTATTAGTGTGTATTTAGTCTATTTCTGGTATTTGTTTAGTCCCATACCGGGGATTGTCCCGGATTACCTTTTTCTATGGCTATAAATTGAACTCTTCACCTTCTATTGTATCCACCCATTGCTTGGTGGCATTCTCTCTACTTGGAGTAAGCCTTGGAGCAAAATCTCAAGGTGGAGAAGAATGCTGCTAGTGATGTGAGTTATTTAATAAAATAATTTTTCCATTGTTTTGTTCTTATGTTGTTTCTTTATGCATGCTTAGCTTAGTTTTATTTCTTTGATTGTAGACTAAAGTAGTTAGAATGTTTCATTTCTTATTTAGTTTAATTGTAAGAATAATGTGTAGTGACTAGATCCATCCCCCTTTGGGGGTGGAGATGATGTTCATACATGCATTAAAGAATGGATATGAATGCTTTATATTTTGATTGTGTTGATAAATGTGAATGTATGCTTGCTTGTTAGAATAGAATACTACACTTGATGGGTTTTGCCACACATCTTAGACACCTCCCATGCTTGTTTAGGTTCTGAAATAACCAGCTTGTGTATATGAATGTTAATCAACTAGGTTAGTGAATGGATTGATAGGTTTTGCCATAACCTTTAGACACTTCTTATGCATGAAAACACTACCTATATTTGTGCTTATAGAATGCATTCTTCACCATCTTTTTACATCTGTGCACACACTCCACCCCTAGGGGTCTTTCTCTTCATGATTCCAGCTTAGTTTTACATTCTTTTAGTTTTTGATTCAAAGTAATCGTTAGTTTCTTTACTTTGCATTTTTCTTCTTAGTAGTTTAGTGTAACGTAGATTAGCATAGACAAACTCTTCTCCCTCTTTGTTGTCACTTGATTTCTAAAAAACCAGAGGCTACTCACCTCCCTGAGGATCGACCCGTACTTGCCACCGCTTCAACGCGGATGTGCATTTGCGGTATTTAAAACGATTAAACAATATCTTTAAGAGATCCACCCCATGTTTGAGATACCGGTGGAACGTAGAAGGATTAAAGGGTATGTGGACTATTCATTTTCTGCCTGTACACCACAATGAAACACTACTCATGTTGGATACTGTCTATGTTTCTGAATATTCTAAGTCCTAACTGATATAATGTTACTTTCAAGTTCACAAAAAGATATCCAATATATTTGTAAATCATTAAAATTCATTGTAATCAATAAATCGGCTATGAAACATTTACAGACAGGAACATTAAATGGTAACCGCGAAGTAAATATAGAAACACAAAATGACGAACTGCTCGTAAAAAATGAAAGATACCCACCTCCAACTCAAATAACATGTTCCCTCTGGTTCTAGTTTGTCTGCTCTGCTTCCCTTCTCTCTTTCTCAACAAAATGCAATCCCACCAATGCAATAAATTTCTACACTTTAACTGCCCAAGATGACAGATATTAGAAGGAAGTGGTGAGGTCTCAAATTAAGTTGCAGACTGCTGCATTCTATCATTCCAATTTGTAGGGAACACAACATTGAAATGGCAAAATTATCCGCACAGCCCCAAGTGTGGACAAGTCAATTGTTTGTGATATGCAGTGTAGAAATTGTGATTATTTGTTGTATTGATCTTAATTTGTGATTACAAATACAAGTGTTTATATAGTAGATAGTAATCTAGCCGTTCGGAATGGTAACGGGAAACAATTATGATTTTTGGATGAAGAGATGCAATAAGTTGTATTTGTGGTTCCGAGAGGAGGCATTGATGATGTATTAATGTCTGAGCCTTGATTTCTTTGATTTCTTCAACATTCCCCCTCAAGTTGTGTCCGGAAGAGATTGAAGGAACCCAACTTGTGAAGAATGGTATCAAACTGTTTTTGATCCAAGGGTTTGGTGAAGATATCTGCGAGTTGGTCTTTGCTTGTGACGAAGGGGACATCGATTTCTTTGGTCTGAATTTTTTCTCTGATGAAGTGACAGTCAACTTCTATGTGCTTTGTTCGTTCGTGGAACACGGGATTGGTGGCGATGTGACGAGCAGCCTGATTGTCGCAGAACATGTGTATAGGTTCATGGTATGGAACCATCATTTCTTTGAGGAGTTGTTTGAGCCAAATCAGCTCACTGGTGGTGGATGCCATGGCACGATATTCTGCTTCGGCGCTTGATCTTGCCACAACGTTTTGTTTCTTGCTTCTCCAAGTGACGAGGTTTCCTCCAACGAATGTGCAGAACCCAGTGGTAGATTTGCGATTGTAACTACCCGCCCAATCTGCATCAGAGTAACCTATGATTGAGTTAGATTGGTTTTGTTTCATCCAAATACCTTGCCCTGGTGTTTTCTTTAAATACCTGAGTATTCTATCAATGATGTCTAGATGGTGGGTGTGTGGCGCATGCATGAATTGACTTACTGTGCTAACTGCATAAGTTATGTCAGGTCTAGTGACGGTTAGATAGATAAGTTTCCCTACCAACCGTTGAAATTGACTTTTATCGCTTAATGGTTCCCCATCAGTGGGACCAACTTTTTGGTTGGTCTCGATAGGTGTGTTGGCAGGTTTAGATCCTAATTTTCCTGTTTCTTTAAGTAGATCAAGGACATACTTTCGTTGAGATAAAAATAGACCCTTTTTTGAGTAAGCAATTTCAATACCCAAAAAATATTTCATGAATCCTAAATCCTTGATGTCAAATTTGTTTTTTAGATATGACTTAACCCTATTAATTTCTTTGTCATTATTTCCGGTGATTATGATGTCGTCTACATACACTAAGACAATGATGGTAATATTGTGATCATGTTTGATAAACATAGAAGCATCGGCAGAACATTTTAAAAAACCAAATTGACTAAGAGATAGACTGAGTTTTGCATACCAGGCTCGGGGTGATTGCTTTAATCCGTAGATTGATTTGTGAAGTTTGCAAACCTGAGTGGTGTTATAACCTGGAGGCGGAGTCATGTAGACATCTTCTTCTAAGGCTCCTTGTAAGAAGGCATTTCGGACGTCCATCTGGAAGAGATTCCATCCATAGTTGACAGCTATAGATAGGAGAACACGGACAGTATTCATTTTTGCAACCGGGGCAAAAGTTTCTTGGTAGTCGATGCCGTAGGTTTGAGTGTATCCTTTGGCAACTAATCTAGCTTTATATCGCTCTATTGATCCGTTGCTATTATATTTGATTTTATAGATCCATTTACAGCCTACGGGTTTGGTTCCGGGTTTTGGGCTGATCATGGTCCAAGTTTGATTTTTTTCTAAGGCTTCTAGTTCTTCTTTCATTGCTCTTGTCCAATTTGGGTTGCTAAGGGCTTCTTGGTAGGAGGTTGGTTCTTTAGTTTTTTCAAGGGATTCTAGGAATGTTCGGTGGGAATTTGCTATGGCTTTGTAGGATACGTAGTTTTGGATTGGGTATGTAACATTATAAGTGACAAAGTCTTGAAGATGAGATGGGGGACGCTTTGGTCTTGTAGATTTTCTTGTGGGGGCTACTTCGTGAGTTGTTTGTGTGTGGTGCTCTCCTTGTTCCTCCGGAGTGTTGTTTTCTCCCCCTCCTTGGGGACCGTTTTCTTCTTCTCGAGGAATAGGATTGTCTTCAAGGAGAGAAAAATCGTTTGGATGCAAGTCGACGGATGGAAGAGAGCCGGTTGATCCTGCAGAAGTGTTAGTCATAGATTCGAAGTATGATTCTTTTTCAGAGAATGCAACGTCCCTGGAAATATAGAGTTTGCAATTCGTAGGGTCATAGCATTTGTAGCCCTTTTTGTGACTAGAGTACCCAAAAAAGACAGTTTTAACTGAGTGAGAGTCAAATTTATCGAGTCGTCTTTTTTGGACATAACACACACAGCCAAACACTTTGAGGTGATCAACGCTCATCTCCCTATTGTTTAGAATCCCCAAGGGTTGTTTGTGGTCTAGAATGGGGCTAGGTAGACGATTGATAAGATAAACAGCGGTTAAGATGGCTTCAGACCAAAAGACAGTGGGAACTTTGGTCTGAAAAAGCAGGGATCGGGTGACATTTAGAAGATGTCGGTTTTTTCTTTCAGAGACACCGTTTTGCTCTGGGGTATTAATACATGTAGTTTGGTGATGAATACCTTTTTCTTTTAAGAAGGCTTGAAATAGGGAGCTAGTGTATTCAGCGCCGTTATCTGACCTAAAAGTTTTAATTTTTGTGTCATACATGTTTTCAACTAAAACAACATATTCACAAAAAATAGAGAAAACTTCAGATTTGGATTTAAGCAGATATAACCAAGTAGTGCGAGAAAAATCATCGATAAAGGTGATAAAGTATTTAAAACCGTTATATGACTCAATGGGAGCTGGTCCCCAAATGTCAGAATGGACCAGTTCCAATGGGTTCCTAGTCTTAGTGGTGGAAGAATAAAACGGTAATCTAGTTTGTTTTGCAAGGCGGCAAGTCTCACAACACAATTCCATGTTTGGTATGATGCTAGGAAATAATTTTTTTAAAACAGGAAAAGATGGATGTCCCAAACGTTTATGTAGAAGGTCGGGTGTATAACGGGATGCGTTATTTGCATGGAAGGTATTGTCCGTTTTTTCTAGTATGTAAAGACCATTGACGAGGGTGCCTCTACCAATCATCTTCCCTGATATACGATCCTGAAACAACACATCAGAAGGTGAGAAAATAGCATTACAATTAAAATTTTTTGTTATCCTTGCAATAGATAGAAGGTTAGACGTAAACTCGGGCACATATAATATATTTTCGGGTGTGTTATTTAGGACTGTAGATTGTCCTATACCTCCAATTTTTACTCGGTTTCCATTTGCTACAGTAACGAAATTGTTTATGTTTGGGTTATTTTGAATATTGCATATAACCTCCTTGTTTCCGGTCATATGATCAGTAGCACCAGTGTCTAAAATCCACGAATTAGAGGTAAAAGTATGATTGCAAGAGATGTGAGTTGAAATAATACCTGACCCATTACCTTGCGGTGTCTGATTTTGACCGGATTTATTTAGTAGACTGTTGAGCTGGGTCAGCACATGACCCAAATCTGGGTGCATAGATTCAGGCCCAAGGTTATTTGATGAGTGAAGCCCATGTGCTGGATTGGGCCCATGACCAGCAGACCGAAGCTCTCCTCTGCCTCGCGGATCAAGATCCGACCCGAACATGAAACCCGGTTTGTCGGTAAGCGGAGGATCCGCGAACTCAGAGGATAAATATCCTCGACTCCCGGATCCAGACCCGGATGCCCATTTTGTTTTTTCGCCTCCGTTGTTAGGGTTTTGCGGGGTGACGTTTGGTCTTCCGCCGGGGTTAGGGTTTCCTCTGCTGTCGCCCCCTCTTTCTCCGGTTCCATCCTTTGGTGGTCGGAGGTGCGGGTAGAGGAACCAGCACCGGTCGCGACTGTGACCCTTTTTCTTGCAGTTGTCACAGTGCTCGTCTTTGTGTTTTCCGAAGTATCCTTTTCCTTTCTGGTTTTGATGTTGTGTTGTGACGAAAGCTTGGTTTTCTCCGTTGTTTTCTCTGGTGTTTTGTGGCATAGCATGTCTTCGAGATTCCTCTCGTTGAATCATTGCGATGATCTGAGTGAGGGGTGGAAGCTCCGATGATAGAAGGATCAGAGATTTTAGGGGCTCGTAGCTAGGATCGAGACCTACCAGGAACTGGTAGACTCGGTTCTGCTCGTCCCTTTCTTTGATGACTTTAGGGTCGGTGCTCGGTGGTTCATACACGCCGAGCTCGTCCCATCGGCTTTTGAGCGTACCGAGAAACTCGGTAACCGATCTGGACCCTTGTTTGGTTTGCGCAAGTTCTTGTTTAATTTTGAAAATGTGGGCGAAGTTCTGTTGCTTACCATACAGAGCGTGGATGGAGTCCCACAGCTCTTTGGCTGAGTCGGAGTATAGAAATAGCTCCGCAATTTGAGGTTGAATGGAGTTCAACACCCAGGTCATCACCAGATGGTCGGAGGTTTGCCATTCCTCGAATTTTTCGTCGTCGGTGTCTGGTTTTGGTATGCGACCGGAGATATGGCCAAGTTTCCCTTTGCCGCTGAGTGATAATGTGACCGACCGAGACCAGGGCAGATAATTTGCCCCGGTGAGGAGTTGGGTGGTGAGGCGTTGAGGCGTGGATCCTTCTGAAGTCATGGCGAGCTTTTTCTGAGGTTAGTAACCGATGATGGTTTTTTTTGGATTTGGGAGATTCTGATGAGAACAAACAGTGTCTGAGGTCAGATGACCGGTGATGGGATTTTTTGGATTTTTGGATGAGGGGAGCTTGGTTTTGGGGTTTTTTTGTTTTGGAAGGGGTCTATGAGGAAAGGAGGAAGGCAGAGGAGGTGAATGGATGTTTGCCTCCGATGATGATCCTCTTAGATCTGAGATCGACGCTCTGATACCATGTAGAAATTGTGATTATTTGTTGTATTGATCTTAATTTGTGATTACAAATACAAGTGTTTATATAGTAGATAGTAATCTAGCCGTTCGGAATAGTAACGGGAAACCATTATGATTTTTGGATGAAGAGATGCAATAAGTTGTATTTGTGGTTCCGAGAGGAGGCATTGATGATGTATTAATGTCTGAGCCTTGATTTCTTTGATTTCTTCAACACACATGTAACAGGGAAAAATGTACGTCCAAGTTACAAAACATCGCAGTTTTTAGTTTTAGCAAACAAAAATGCTATTACGATAAACATAAAATCACAGTGTAAGAGAGACCAATTTCATCCTTTTTCCCAATAAAGAGGAACAAAAGATTAGCTTGTCTGAAAAGCCCAATATTTTCATTAGCACAAAAAATACAAAAGGAACATTAAGGGTTACAAAACCAACAGGGGTAATCTGTAGTTCTTCACAATGTGATCTCGTTTTTAGTAATTGCTTTTAAATAATGACAAGAAAGAGGAAAGTTGAAGCTTTTCTAATGGGAACTGCCAAACCCAAGAATGTGATCCACATGTTGCACCACAGATTGAGCGAGGCTATCAGCTGCGTCCTGTGCGGATGCCTCAGCATAAACACGAACAACGTCCTCTGTGCCAGAAGGCCGTATGAAACATCGACCTTGAGTATATTTGGCTGCAATATATTTAAAAAATAATGACATCAGTGCTTTCTACGAGATACAAGTGAATGGGACAGAATGTTGTTCAACTCTTTTTTCCCAAATTGTTCAAATGGGTTCATAAGAACATAACAGTTCTTTGTTAAGTAATTATTTAAGATGAGAAAGAGAAAGAAAATAAAAGAAAAAGAAAAGGCAACCAAGTGCTTGATGATTCTATGATTCTACCTGTTTCAAAATTTATCAGTTCTTGTAATCCAGAAGGACTCACAACCTGTGTTTCTGCTTCTGCTGTAATAACAACAGTTCTATCGGCAATTTTTAGGCGAATACAAATTCGAAGATTTACAAATTAGAAATTTGTTAAGTCTATTAACTACATTTTCTTTCCAGTATAAATACTATGCATAGTCATGTTTTGCATCTAAAGTGAATGCTTCAACAGAGAAAAGGACAAAATATGTCATCATTCTAAAAAAATGCTTAAAAAGTAAAATGATTAAAGATAAAAAGGTACATCGTCAACAACATGACTAAGCAGGTTATGTATGTCTTACTCAGTCAGACTAGCATAAGAAGAAAGCGTCTAACTATTTTCATTGATTTTTTTATCAGGAATTTTAAATGATATTTGAGGAAGTCATGCGGTGATTGTATGGTTTAAATAATTCAACATTGAAATTCTTAGAAGAACACGAACATAAATTTTCCTCACCCCATCAAATGAATTGCAAAATTTTGGATTGTCAATTAGCTAAGGGAATTCAATTAAGTTACAAATTTAATAACATTTGAGCATACAATCAATGATTTCTGTTAGACTGGGTATCCCACTCAAAATCAATCGGCAATGATGGAAGGAACCCTACAACTTATGGCCCAATGAGAATGTCTTCGTTTTACACAATTTGTAACTATTCACTAACAATTTCAAACTAAGCATTAAGACAAAAAAGTGAAAATGACAATGTCTCAAGGCTCACAACCCATGCCATGTGGAAAGGAAGTTCACTGACCTTGAGTTGTCTGCTAGGGAGATCATCATATAGCCTGCTCCAAGCCTCAAATGTCCAACCGAGGTACTGCAAGATTGCCTCCACCAAAAGCAAACCACTAAAATCATCACCTACAACTTGGTTGACCAATTGACTGATTGAAAATAGTCTTAGAATGGCATTGCCATGCTCAGAGCTTGCAATAAATACGAAATGGTTTTTAAGTCATATGCGATGCACCTATAAATGCATAAAGTAACTAGTGAGAAAATAGAAGCATATAGTAACTTGCTGAACTAGGTGTTATTTCATTGGCCTTCGCCTTCAGTGTACGTAGAAGATTATCAGAAAATAGGATTGTTCCATGATCATTTGCCTCAAAGTAAATTCCAATATCGTATTCAATGCTTTCTTGTGAAGATATTTTACACCAGTTGGAGTAAATGCAACATCTAGACCAAGGTGCCTGAGGTAATCTGTTGATGCACCATTAGCATAAGTAGTTTGAACAACCCCAATCTTCACAGGAAAGTCGTAACTTGCTTGGTTGGTGGCCTTTCTGTTGAGAATATCCAACTGCTCTTTGATAAATAGTGCAAATAATGATAGTATCTTATCTTCATCAACAAGATCAATCTTCTTATTTTCTGTTGAAAGGACAAGAAAATACAGAAGCCTGTCCTCATCCCGTCCAGACTTGCACACCTAAAATAATAAAGCCACCTTTAGAATAAATCATGTAATGGTGACATTTGAAATTGAAACATAAAAGGAGAGATGGTTAACCTAATTCCAACATCATCTGGACCAAAACCAAGAGGAGCAACTTTTTATTTTTGCACAAAATGAGCTCCAACCCAATCATTTAATGTACCATCACTACCAGCGTTTCTGATATTCAATTCAATTCCCACCAAAAACTCTCTAAGATCACATAATTTTTGCCCGCCCACACCATTTGCAACATCAACCAATAGCATCTTGTTTACCATACCGATTGAACTGATCAAAACACAGAGTACCTTAGAAATGGAAAACCAACGTCAGACACATGAATTTCAGTAAAAAAGAAAGGGAAAAAAATTCCTGCACTAGTGAGATAGGATTAGCCGCATTCACAAGAGCATCAGCAAATGTCTCCCACTCCTGCATCAGCATTCCGCCATTGCATCTGCAAGCTTGACTCCATTGTCCGCAACAGGGTTGTGGGAAGCTGTGATCATTAATCCAACAGTGGAGCATGTCTTCAATGACCTGAGTGCCGCCAGTATGCCTGATCTGAACACCGTGGATGACAAAATTGATCCGTCAGCCCTGAACCCTGCAGTCCCATATGAAAACTTCACACCTGCATAGAACAAAATATGTTATATTTTCTATCTAAAAAAGGCAAAATCCGTTCTCACAAAAATTGTGTGGACCTGGTGGTTGGGGAAATCTGGAAGCACATTTGGTGAGGATTGAGATTTGTTCTTCCATATTACTTGGCCACTTAGATTTCAAACCATAGACAAAGGAAGAAATACACACTAATAAGGATGTGAAATGACTAGGAAACAAATAAACATCAAATAATATGGTAAAAAAGAATGATACTAAAAAGAGCTACGTGATGTTGCATTTGCATAGGAAACATTATGATAGCGTGTACATTTATTTAAGGCATTACTGCATAAATACTGAAAAGTTACTTGAATTGCATAAAACACATATTATAAGTTATGTGAACATAAACAATATGTTATTGTGTTGCTTGGAGAAAACACAAATTAAGATGGAAATTGCAAAACAAATTATGGACAAATGAAAACAAGAAGAAAACATTCCGTGCAGATCCAGTAGCCATAACGTAAATATTAGAGCCTTAACAAATAGTTCACTCGCCAGCTTATGCAAAGGGAAAAATAGCCTCCTATAGTTCAATATCAAATATGAGAGGGACACATGGATCTCTGTTTCCAATTCACAACCCATTATTGGTAAGAAACAAACTGCATTAAACAAGGATTTGCAATTATCATGTAAGCTTCAGAATTAAGAAAATGCAATGACACTACGATATAGTTTAACAGAAGATCAACATCTTGTTCATGTTCCACACATTCAATACTTAAATCCTCTGAGATCTGAACTTGCCATTTCTTAACATTGTGATGATAACAACCTTGCGTCAGCCAAGGATTTTACGCTATTTCTCGTCGCCGATAAGGTTCTGACCTCCTGCGACCGACCACCACTTCACCCAACATGGGTGAGCAACAAAACACACTATTGAACCAACATACCTTTCTTCACGATCGATGGAGCTCACGAGCCACACCTCCGGTCAGCAACCGCACCTTCTTCGCTTTGCAACACGTTGGCCATGATCACAGCTAACGTCTTGCCTTGCTTGCGTCGCCTCCGCCGCCTGGGTTCCAGTAGCTTCACTGATGATCGGAAAAGTGGAATGAGAGTGAGAGGGACGAAGAGATGATGAAGCTGAGAGTGAGAGTTCTAGGATCGTGATGGTCTTTAATTCTAATCACTTTTAAGCTAATTACGTACTTGTTTAAGCAATCAAAGAATGCACAACGAAATTAAACAAAAACAAGCAAGTAAAGCAAACCACAATGATGACATCAGATTTTTATAGAGGTTTGGCCTCTCGCCTACTTTCTCTCTTGCAAGCTCCGCTCGATCTCCCTCAAGCTCCGCTCACGTCTTCACTGTCAACCTCGTTTTGGGCCGAGATTAAGCCTTTACAATTCTTCAAACTCGCGAACAACCCTCGCCGAGCTTGGCTCCTCCTCTCACAATCCAAGAGGATCACTTCGGGCTCTCACCGAAGTCTATACTCTTGTCTTGGGATTTCACCAAGACCATTGCTTCTTTGACAATGTTTGAGTGGAACAATACTCTCTAATCTTGAGCACACTTGAGTAAGATATGAAATTGATTACTAAGTGTTGGAGGTTTTGAGCTTTTGAGTGTGTGAAGCTTTCTCTCTAATGTAGGAGACAATATGAAGTGGGAGAGTTTTGTGAAATGGTGTTGGACAACTCTATTTATAAGCTCCTATGGTGTTATAGCCATTGGGGTTAAGTTGGGTAAGGTTTGAGTGAGAATCACAAAACAACAACCTGTAAGACCCAATTCTGAGTAAGTTCGATCGACCGGATCGGGCTGAACGGTCGACCGTTAGGAAAATTTGAGCTCGGTTTAGTCGACCGATAAAGGTGCAGACGACCGGATCAGGCTATAACTTAGGTACACTTAAGTTATCGATCGAACACCGAACAAGGTTCGGTCAACCGAAAACTAACAAGCTCTACGGGGTTGACAAACAAGATCAATTTCGATCGACCGAAACAAAGACCACGGTCGACCGAAAACCAACAGGCAGTTTGGGTTTGTCGAGACATTTTAAGTTCGGTCGACCGAACAAGGTCCTCGGTCTACCGATAGGAAAAAGTACTTTGGAGTATTTGGAAATAATACGAATATGACCGTTGGGTATAATACGACAAATCTAACGGTTGGAAAAATATGCTTACACGGTCGACTGAAAAGGTATGCACGGTCGACCGAAACTGGGCAGGAAATACACTACAAGGTAATTGATCACTCAGTCGACCGAACGGTCTGTTTCGGTCGCCTGAACGTGGGTAGAGACAGTTTTGGTTTTGGTTTGGTATTTTTCGGTCTAAGTTTGGGTGATCCATTGAAGTCCAAATTATATGAAATTTTGTGTGTGACTTCTATAAAGAACCTAGTGTGTGTTTGAGTTGATTTTAGCTCAAGTATGCTCAATTACACATAGTTCCTAAGACTCAAAATAAATCAAGATTACATGTATTTAATAACTTTAATACATGTCTTGATTTGATTTCATTTCTTCCTTGAGTCTTGATCACCTGTAGAGGTTAGCACAATACTATATATGTTATGCAATATATGTGCTACTCTACATTGATTACAATTAAGATTAAGTTGATTGAATCATCAAAACATATATTAAGACCAAAAAACCAACAAGAGTGAGAGGAACGAGTGATATTCTTCTCCAAAACATCTCCCCAACACCTTAGCAAGCAAACCAAGCCAGACCCATCCCTCGACACCACACCTCCTTCACGTCACCACCATAACACCAGACTCCACGTCACATCAAACGTACCTTTCAACTCACCATCACTTCACGTACACCCATGCCTCCCTACCAATCACCATCCTTCTCCAAAGCCAACATCCACCTAATCCTCTCCTTAACACACATTAACCTCACCAAGTGTTTGGGATTTTACAATTAGGCTGACAGGTTGTTGTGTACAGTTTACGCTCTCTTTGTATATTCACCTTCTATTTAGTTATATTCAAATTAATTAAAACCTTCAATTTGATCCGTTGCATTATTATATATCAAAATATACTAATGTTACTTTGATAATATCATAACAAAGTTGCCCTCACCTTCACCTATATTAGAAGGAAAATGTTTAGTGGACGCGCGCGTCCGGGACGCGCGCTGATGTGGCCAGTCCACTCAGCAGACGCTGCTTAGTTGGCGCGATGGGATATGAAAAGTTTTTTGTTTTTTTATTCCTCTATTTTCGTACCGTCATCATTTCCACCATCCTTCCCTCCATCCCTCATTAATGCGACTCAAATCACTCTCTTCCTTCATCATTTTGGCGCTCGGCGCTCCTACACGGCACAGAAGACTTGTTATCAATCTCAAGATGCCTCTTCCTTTTCCTTCCCTTCTCTTCTGTGGTCATTCCTCTGTACTCAAATGGAAATCGTTCCCGTGCCTTCCCTAGTGGAGCAGCCATCAAACGTTCCCCATGAGGGGATGTTTTTCCCCTCTTTCGAAGAAGCCAAAGCATTTTACGTGGCCTATGCCGATCATTGTGGTTTTGGCGTTAAGACAAGACAATCTCATTATGATCGTGGTGTTGTTATACGGGCCACGCTGACTTGCTCCAAGGAGGGCACCGCACCAACGGACCAAGGGCAAGGAAAATTGAAGCCTAGGTTATCCAGCAGAGTACAATGCACTGCTCGGATAAGGGTATCCGGAAACACAGCAAGGGGTTACAACGTTAACTTTGTGGATCTTAACCATAACCATCCCATGCTTGACCCGGAGCAAATGCGATTTCTCAGGCAAAAACGAACCGTCCCTGAATCCGTCGTAGCACGGATATCGGTTAATGATGAAGCTGGGATATCGGCTGCTAAGACCATGCAATCTCTTGTGGTCGAGGCTGGAGGTTATGACAAATTGACTTTCAACGAAAGGGATTTAAGGTTTGTGTTCTTTCCGTCTAACATAATTGAAGTTGAACATTTTGCGCCTGGTCTTACTGGTTCCTGTTTGCAGGAATGTTGTAAACCAAGTCAGAAATTTGAAGATGGGACCTGGTGATGCACAAGCTCTTCAGGACTATTTCATTAGGATGCAGAAGATTGATTCCATGTTTTTTTATGTAATAGATATGGATGACGAAGGAAGACTACGCAACGTTTTTTGGGCTGACAGTCGTTCTAGAGCTGCATATTCATACTTTGGAGACGCAATATGTTTCGACACAACCTACATTACCAACAAATACGACATGCCATTCGCCCCATTTGTAGGAGTCAATCACTATTTCGAATCAGTTTTGCTCGGTTGCGCTTTGCTGTCCTATGAGACTACTGAAAATTACATATGGTTGTTCCAAACCTGGTTGTCGTGCATGAACGGTAAGTTTTTTTCCTTCTTCCCTCTTCATATCTTCCTCTTTTTTGTTTGTCTATTCGTAATAAAAAGTCTGTCTGTTCGGAATAAGAAGAGTGTATGTTCGGAATAAGAAGTCTGTCTGTTCGTATTAAGAAGTCTCTCTGTTCGGATTAAGTGTTGCGTTTGTTCGGAATAAGAAGTCGGATTGTTCGGATTAAGTGTTGTGTCTGTTCGGAATAAGTTGTGAGTCTGTTCGGATTAAGTGTTGTGTCTGTTCGGAATAAGTGGTCGGACTGTTCCGATTAAGTGTTGTGTCTGTTCGGATTAAGTGTTGTGTCTGTTCGGAATAAGTTGTGAGTCTGTTCGGATTAAGTGTTGTGTCTGCTCGGAATAAGTGGTGGGTCTGTTCGGAATAAGAAGTCTGACTGTTCGGATTAAGTGTTGTGTCTGTTCGGAATAAGTGGTCTGACTGTTCGGATTAACTTGTTGTGTCTGTTCGGAATAAGAAGTCTGACTGTTCGGAATAAGTAGTCTGTCTGTTCGGAATAAGAAGTCTGACTGTTCGGATTAAGTGTTGTGTCTGTTCGGAATAAGTGGCCTGACTGTTCGGATTAAGTGTTGTGTCTGTTCGGAATAAGAAGACTGTCTGTTTTGGATTAAGAAGTCTGTCTGTTCGGTATAATGTCTCACTCCTTTCTAATTGGGTCCCTTATGCAGATATACCCCCCCAGCTATAATAACAGATCAATGTGGTGCCATTACTGCTGCTGTAAGGAATGTCTTCCCAGATTCAAGACACAGATTCTGTATATGGCACATAATGAACAAAGCTCCCGTGAAGTTGCCGACGCAGTATCGGGATCACATATTATTTGATCTGAAATTGATTGTATATGATTCCAAAACCCCAGCAGAATTTGATCGTAATTGGCAGGGTTTCCTTCTTGATTTTGACCTGCAGAACCACAGCTGGCTCAAATCCATTTATGCAATCCGAGAGTCGTGGATCCCTGCATTTATTGGTGATTTTTTTTCGCGGGAATGGCATCTACTCAGAGGAGCGAGAGTATGAACGCCTTCTTCGACAAGTATCTTACTTCGAAGACCACCCTTAAGCAGTTTGTTCAACAATACGAACTTGCGCTCCGCCACAAATACGAGAAGGAAGCTCAATCAGAATTTGATTGTCTTCATAAAAAACCCCAGTTGGTTTCAATTTATCCATTCGAGAGTCAGTTGAGCGAGTTGTATACCGTAGGGGTCTTCAAAAAAGTGCAGTTACAAATTGGGAAGATGATATACTGCGATATAACGGAGGAGTTCAATACGAATGAAACATTCCAGTACAAGGTATCTGAACGTGTTTTGGCTGGTGAGCAGCTACTGTCGAAACGTTTCCTAGTACAAAACACATCCATGAATTTTACATGTGATTGCAGAATGTTTCAGCACGTTGGGCTTCTATGCTGCCACGTTTTTGTTGTACTTGCACGCTTGAATCCTAATGCATTGCTTCCAGACTCTTACATCCTTAATCGATGGCGGAAGGATATTCGAAGGAGCTATCGAGATAAGACGTACCCAGACGATGGTGTAATGGCGAAGGATGCGCTACGTCGTCACGACGACATCATGGGTCGTGCCGTTTGGATCGCACAGGAAGCCTTCATCTCCCACAAAAGGTATATTGAGGCCGTGCAGTGTATTGAAATGCTTAAGGCATGTATGCACACTACACAAAACTTGGTTCGACCTGATGAACCTGAGTCTTCGGGTACATCGGTCCTTAATCCGGAAAAGGTCAGACGTATAGGAAGACCGCCGACTAGACGTCGAGTGTCTTTAGCTGAGAAGATAATTAAAAAGAGCCATAAAAAACACGCCCAACAAGAGAAGGGAAAGTGGAAGATGAAGGTTACTTCGCCGCTTCACGAAGTAGCACCAAAACCCGCGGATCCTGATTTCTCCGATTGGGACATGAGTTTGTATTACGAGGAATTTCCTCCTTAATTTACATTTTTGTGTTTTTTCCCGTTCTTGTAAAACCAAGAAACTTGTAATTGTTGATACGTTGTGATCTGTAAATGGTTGTTATACAAGTTCAGTTCAGATTTACTTGTGTCTGTTCGGAAATAGAAGACTGTGTTCGGAATAAGTTGTGAGCCTGTTCGGATTAAATGTTGCTGTTGTTCGGATTAAGTTGTGAGTCTGTTCGGATTAAGTGTTGGGTCTGTTCGGAATAAGAAGACTGTGTTCGGAATAAGTAGTGAGCCTGTTCGGATTAAATGTTGCGTTTGTTCGGATTAAGTTGTGAGTCTGTTCGGATTAAGTGTTGCGTCTGTTCGGATTAAGTGTTGGGTCTGTTCGGAATAAGTGGTGGGTCTGTTCGGAATAAGAAGACTGTGTTCGGAATAAGTTGTGAGCCTGTTCGGATTAAATGTTGCGGTTGTTCGGATTAAGTGTTGCGTCTGTTCGGATTAAGTGTTGCGTTTGTTCGGATTAAGTGGTGGGTCTGTTCGGAATAAGAAGACTGTGTTCGGAATAAGTTGTGAGCCTGTTCGGATTAAATGTTGCGGTTGTTCGGATTAAGTGTTGCGTCTGTTCGGATTAAGTGTTGCGTTTGTTCGGATTAAGTGTTGGGTCTGTTCGGAATAAGAAGACTGTGTTCGGAATAAGTAGTGAGCCTGTTCGGATTAAATGTTGCGTTTGTTCGGAATAAGTTGTGAGTCTGTTCGGGTTAAGTGTTGCGTCTGTTCGGATTAAGTGGTGGGTCTGTTCGGAATAAGTGGTGGGTCTGTTCGGAATAAGAAGACTGTGTTCGGAATAAGTTGTGAGCCTGTTCGGATTAAATGTTGCGGTTGTTCGGATTAAGTGTTGCGTCTGTTCGGATTAAGTGTTGCGTTTGTTCGGATTAAGTGTTGGGTCTGTTCGGAATAAGAAGACTGTGTTCGGAATAAGTAGTGAGCCTGTTCGGATTAAATGTTGCGTTTGTTCGGAATAAGTAGTGAGTCTGTTCGGATTAAGTGTTGCGTCTGTTCGGATTTAGTGTTGCGTTTGTTCGGATTAAGTGTTGGGTCTGTTCGGAATAAGAAGACTGTGTTCGGAATAAGTAGTGAGCCTGTTCGGATTAAATGTTGCGTTTGTTCGGAATAAGTTGTGAGTCTATTCGGATTAAGTGTTGCGTATGTTCGGATTAAGTGTTGCGTCTGTTCGGATTAAGTGTTGGGTCTGTTCAGAATAAGAAGACTGTCTGTTCGGAATAAAGTTAGCTTAAGAATGACATTGGTAATGTTTGTATTTTTACATGTAAATAGTTTGTGAACTGAATATGTAAACATTTTGTACATGTAAACCAAAAAATAAACAAAACTAAAAATATCTTTGTCTGTTTAGACCTGCACACACGACCGACGATCCCTAAGTAACATGACCTCCAATTCACCCCTGATAGAGTGGATGGTATTGGGGTCCTTCTCCTTCGTAGGGTCAACATTCAACATTAGGCACCTTATCCAGTATAAAACGAAGGCGCCGCAATCGTTGCTCCCCGGTGGTTGTTGTTGGCTCTCTTTCCTCAGGATTCTCAGGGGCCAGTCGACCTTGAGTAGATCCCTCCAGTATACAGCCGCATCCGCTGCTGCACATTCATGCTGGCCTACAGTCTGCTCCGGATCATCACTTTCGCCTAGCTCCCTAGAGAGACTGTTGAATGCCAAAATCTCTTTGGACGGGCCATAGACAACCACCAGTGTCCAATGACCTGAAGACCAGCATGGTTGTGCGATCACGGTCTGTGTTGGAGACGCACCTACGATTTTAGGGAGGATAAAATCATCAACTTCTCTGCCTTGCCCTGCAAGAATTCGCCCCGACTCGAATGTGGATATGCATATAACTTTTTCTGGGTGGCGTCTTTCTTCGAGCACCGATAGCATAGCGTCGATAGTTTCATCGCTAATATCCATCCTAGGCGTTATAAGCTCCTTCAGGTCGGAGCGTTTTAAACTGCACATATCGCCTCTCCAGATGACCTCCCTATTGTCCTTGTTGGGTTCGGTCAGGTTCAGTAGCATTTTGACCTCATCAAATGACAACGTGCCCAATGCAGGCATGTCAACATCCGGCCTTTTTTTCTTCAGGCTCCTTTGAGCCGCTCTATCTTTTCTTTTTTGCTCTCTTCTTCCTGCTTATTCTTCTTGGCCAGATGTTCGCCTTCCTTCAGCTGCTGCTCAACGGTGGCCGTCGAGCGTTTTCTTTTCGCGACCCAGTTTGCTATCTGGGCCTTTCTTTCTTCTTCCTTCTCCTTCTTCTTCTTCTCTTCCTCCTTCTCCAGCATTTTCCTCTTTTCTCCCATCTTCCTCTCCTCCTCCCTCTTCTCCTCTTCTTCCTTCTTCCTTTCCTCCTCCCTTTTTCTCTCACATTCCTCCTCCTCCCTCTTCCTCTTTTCTCGTTCCTCCTCCTCCTTCCTCTTCTTCTTTTCTCGTTCCTCCTCCTCCTTCCTCTTCTTCTCTTCTTCTTCCTCCTCCCTCCTCTTTTCTTCTTCCTCCTCCTCCCTCCTCTTCTCCTCTTCTTCCTCCTCCCTCCTCTTTTCTTCTTCCTCCTCCTCCCTCCTCTTTTCTTCTTCTTCATCCTCCTTCCTCTTCCTATTCTCTTCTTCCTCCGCCTCCCTCTTCTTCCTATTCTCCTCCTCTTGCTCTAGCTCGTTCTCCCCACCAGGGACTCCAGTTGTCCCTGTCCCTCGAAGATATATAATATCTTTCCTGAGCCTCCCACACTCTTCCTGGGAAATCCTCAGTTCTTCCCTGAGGTCGTGTACCTGTTCTGTGGCCTTCTTAAGGGCAGCTTCGGCCCTCAGCCATTTTGTCTTCACCTCACTCAGCTCCAATTCTTGGAGCAGCGGGTCGCATGAAATGCTGCAGTCTGCCAGTTGGAGCCTTGGCAAACTGACGGTTGAAGTTGAGCTCTTTCGAACAGGACCAATAAGTTGCAGCTCCCTTTCACTCATTGATGGAGCCCCCATCAGGTCGAACGTGCCGTCGTAAATTCGATGTAAGGTAATTCCACGTTCCTCCCATTTCCTCAGGGTTAATCGTTTCCCAAACATCTCCGTCCATCTTTTCATCCGTGGGAAAACTCCAGTTCTGGGCTCCCCCAATTTAAATTTCTCACAAAGCCACACCTTCAAATGGAAAGGAAAAAAATGAGAACTACTATACCAACGTACCTTCATATTCGAAAGACAACTGAATCCGAACATACATTAAACGTAAACCGAACAGACACCCAACTTAATCCGAACAGACGGACTTCTTATTCCGAACAGACACACGTCTTATTCCGAACAGACCCACCACTTAATCCGAACAGACCCACCCCTTAATGCGAACAGACTCACCATGTATTTCGAACAGACTCACAATGTATTCCGAACTGACTCACAATGTATTCCGAACAGACCCAACACTTAATCCGAACAACCCCACCACATATTCCGAACAGCCCCACCACTTAATCCGAACAGACTCACAACATATTCCGAACAGACTCACAACGTATTCCGAACAGACCCACCACTTAATCCGAACAGACGCACCACCTCACCCGAACAGACGCACCACTTAATCCGAACAGACGCACCACTTAATCCGAACAGACGCACCACTTAATCCGAACAGACGCACCACTTAATCCGAACAGACACCCAACTTAATCCGAACAGACTCACCACTTAATCCGAACAAACGCACCACTTAATCCGAACAGACACCCAACTTAATCCGAACAGACGCACCACTTATTCCGAACAGACTCACCCCTTAATCCGAACAGACCCACCACTTAACCCCGACAGACCCACCACTTAACCCGAACAGACCCACCATTTAATCCGAACGGACCCACCACTTAATCCGAACAGACCCACCACTTAATCCGAACAGACTCACAACGTATTCCGAACAGACACACATCGTCTTCCGAAAAGAACAAAAACAAAAAAAGAGGAAGAGAGGAAGTGTGAAGCAGGAACAAAAACTTACGTGTAGTATGGCAACACAACCTTCGACGTTCCCCTGCCGCATTATGAAATTCCCTGCCTTTTTCCTCTCCTGCAGTTCTAAACTTGCTTTCTCGAGGCCTCCAACCAGGGTTTTGTGAACTGCACTTGCCCATGCGTAGCTGCTTAGGCGTTTGATGTTCCTCAGAGGGTGCATGAACCATTCCTTCGGTCGCAGCGTTCCATCATAGAACAAAAAATTGTTGAAGATGAAAGAAATCAGGAGACGAACGTACTCCTCCGTCTCGCCCATGGTACTGTTTGCCATGAGATGAACTAAAAGTTGGGTGTTGTCAAGGTTCACCCCGTCTCGCTTCTGGACGCGCAATGGTTCCATCACCACGGCCTTCCCATGCGTACGTAACCCCAAAATTAGGGCGATGTCTTCCGGTGTAAGGGGAACTACCCCTGATCCTATTCTCAGCCCCACCTCCTCCGTATCGTAGTGCTCGACGAACCAACCGACTATTTCGTTGTCCGTCGTAATGTTAGGAAGGTTTAGGAAGTGACCGAATGGGGTGCTACGGAAAGCCTCCTTCTCCACCTTATTCATCCGGTCAAACTGCTTTCGGATGGCCTTCCAGGAGCATCGTGATTCCCGGAAGTAGTACGTGGTTCCCTAAAACCAATAATTTAATAAACGGAAGTTCATCAAAAAAAATAACGACCCACGGAAAGAAAAAATTAGAGACCCACCGGTTCTGGGACGTGTTCGATATCGACGGCCGGAGTTGAAGATTCCATTATCGTTTACAAGGTGCGCTTCACAGGGAAAGAAAGTCGGGAATGCTTCACAGGTGCGCTTCCTACGTTCACAGGTAAGAAAGAAAGAAAGCGAGAGTCTCCCTTTTGTTCTGGATATGTTATCTTCCTCGGTATCCGAACCGTCGTTCGTAGGGTGTCTGCCGCTGTCTAATCTGGAAACGAACCGTCCTTCTTCGAAAACCGTCAAAAAAAATTTAAAACAATTTGAGGCGCGTTCGGAAGGAAAGCGTGACATGGCAATCCGAGTAGACGCTGACTCATCCACTTTTTGAAGCCACGTAGGGCGCGTCCGTGACGCCCGCGTCCGTGTATAAGGACTCATATTAGAATATGTAAAGACAACCATTGAGATGATCCAGGAATGGGTACAAAGAACAAATCCATGAATAAGTAACGGCCTTAAACACAATAGTCAAAACATTTTTGCTTCTAAACTCATCCAAAAGTACGCATAGATGCCTCCCGTTGAGATCCAGTCGTCCTTCTATAAAATATAATAAGGAAACAAATGTGGCTATAGGAACCATTGAACCAACTTGATAGTGGCACTTCACGTTAAGTTATGTTTAAGTCATATTTTTTAAATAGAACTAAAGCACACGTATTTAGGGTCGTAAACGAGCTAGTTTTGAGCGAGCGAAGCTGACCCGAACTCGACTCGTTTAATTTTGGACCGGCTCGTGGCTCAGTTTGAGTGCGAAAATTGTGCTCGTGCTCAGCTTGTTTCTGGCTCGCGAGCCGCTCGACTCTTCTCATTTGCCCGTAAGCCTGCTCGGCTCGTTGACTCGTTTCGTTAGAAAATGATCTCTTTCTTGTGCCTGGGAATGTAAGGACAACTACTATCCATACATATCATATACATAACATATTGTTTATACTTAATTTCTAGCTCACATGAACCATTATAATATCATGACTTCTCACTCATGACATTGTTGAAAACCGCAACATTATGGCTTTATTAAGTGACCAGCAAATGTAACAACAAAGTGATGTAATATTATAACAAATCATCTTCATGTCAGCATAATCCTCTCAACTAATATCTCATCAACTACAAATCTTCCCAGTAGAAAAAATATATCTAAATAACAACGTAAACAACCATAACATCTGATTTTACGAAAAAATGACGAGCATATATATATGTTCATCTGTTGCATCAAATATCCAAAGAAACAAAATCATCACCTCAAACAAATATTTGGCATTCAAGAATAATGGGAGGAATGAGAGGATTTGCAATGACGACTGGAGTAAGATGGGTAGAATATAGGATTTTAGGGTTAAGGACAAGGTAGTAATGTAAAATGGCAAAATGAGTATTTGGTAAATGGTAAATGAGTATTTGGATAATTGGATTTGGTAAATGATAATGGGTAATTGATAGATGTATATTTGTAGTGTACATGTTGTGTGTATATATATATATTTGTATGATTGTATGCATATATACGAGAAACCGAGTCGAACGAGTGAGTGAGCTAACGAGCGAGCAGGGTTTCACTCAATTCGGCTCATTTATTTTCTCGATCAGATTTTTTGGCTCATGCTCGATTCGTTAAAAATCGAGCCAAGTTGTTAAGCGAGCGAAATCGAGCGAGTTCGAGCGAAATCTAGCACGAGCAGAAGCTTACAGCCCTGCATGTATTATTGTCTTTTAAGTTAGAACATGTTAAAATTTTAGGTCGATCCGAGTTAGTTTAACCATCAATCTAAAATGTTTATATCCAATGGGGAAATCAGGAATTTTGTTTAAGAGAGCAAAAACATAAAAAACATTATATATATATATTTCTAAAAAAATTACAACTGGCCTCACAAATTTTCATATTTTGAAAACGATTCATTATTGCCGCATTGTTAACTTTACCAAATTGTCGTTCAAGGAATGATCTTTTATTCGATTGCGCAAATGGTTCTTAACAATATTTATTTCAAAAAATGGTGTTTCAATGGTTGCAGTTACAATCATTTTCTCTGCTAAAACATCTATTCCTTTTAATTTACAAAAGTCACCCGAACTACGCATGTCAAAGATATGTGTTTTAATCTTATTAGTAAGTCTGATATTATCTATAGTGGAGAATCCATTAGGATGATATTCTGTTAAACGGACTAGTTCTTATAAGCACGTCATGCAAATGAATTATTTTTTATTTCTTTCATTGAAATGGTTGTTCAACTCTTGAAGTTTTGTATTTATGACAAAGTAAAGCAACTCGGCACGATGATGATAAAGATTTGTGATTTTTGACCCATTTAGGGTGGTCGACCATCAAGTATAAATTATTCAACCATAATATATATGAATCACAATTTCATATATGGAACAAAATAGGTACACTTCCTTTAGAAGGTCATCCAAGTTTTTATCTTGCAATTTTGGCACAATCTTTATTTCAATTACAAATACTAAAGTTAGAAAAGAATTGGTCAAAGTAGAGAAATATTAAGAAGAATAACGAACATTTTAAAGAAAAATGTGGTTGCTAGTTCCTTAAAATTTTCAAAATTAAGAAAGATGAGAGATGTCCACCCTCAATGATATTTTGTTATAGCTTTTGGAAAATATTGTGTACTACTACCTTAAATAGTTCCACAGTTTCAGAGGGGGCGACTACCCAATGATATTTTGTTATACCATTTAGAAAATATTTTATAGTACTACTCCTTAAAAAAAAATCAAAATTCCAGAGGGGGCGACTGCCCCCCATGCCCCCTTGGTTCTGCTCTTCTTCGTATTGTTGCAATTTACTGAAGTTCGAAGTGTTTGGGTCGAGACCTCTAATGATCCATTTGATAAGAATATTTAATACACATCCTCGTATATGATATATCACCCTTGCAATTTTTTATAGAAAAAACCCTTATGAGAAGAGGTGAAAATGAGGTGTCAGCCAAGATGACTATAATGGCTCATACCACAACCCCATTATGTATCAAAAGAACGGAAAATTGACATTACTTTAATAATAGTTCTATTGTTGTTTTTTGAAAGTCTGACATAATAGTTTATATTTCAAATCTGGATATTAACAACAAATAAAATTCTCAAACAAGAATTCTAAATCATTCAATTGAGATTATATATATAACATGGGTATCCAATACAAAATTCAAGTTTGTAAATAGAAGAAAAATGATACAAAATGACGAATTTGGCAATGATGAAGTGGCACCAAAATCAAATGAACATGTGTGAACCTAAGTTTAAATGGTATACATACTAGTGTGTCGTAAACTTGGTATTTTGTACTCTAGGATTATGAATCCACACCTGATCCCAATCAAGCTCAAATGCAACATAACATCAAAAAACACGGTGGGAATATCATCTCCATCTTGCATAAAAGAATATTGATGTCTATTTCCAGACGATTGAACTATAATTAGCCATTTGCTTTCTTTGGTGTCAATATAGTAATTATTTGGGCTTTCTTCTGGTGTCAATGTAGTATTCAACAAATTATCACACACATTCCACTACGTGTGTATCACATCAATATTGTGTTGAACTAAAATATCTTTCCAATATGATAACTGCAAAAAAAAATCTCTTGCTCCAGTTATTGCCAATACCCATAGAACAGTTTTGCAAAAATTTAAGAACATTTTCTCCAAATTTGTATCCAGGTGGACCCCTGTGTTCCTCTTTCCTATCAAATGGTCTCTTATTTCTCTTCCAACGGTGATCTTTATCTAGCCACTGACGGTGACCCAAATAGACATTCTTACCACTATACTTCAGATAAATGGAATGAGTATCTTCCATACAGTAGGGATATGCCATATACCCTCTAGTCATCCAACCACTGAAATTAGCATACGTAGGAAAGCCATTTATTGTCCATAACAAGGTAGCTTGCAGTGTGAAACATGACTTGCTATAAGCATCATAAGTATCCAAACTCTCTTCACCAAGTTCTTTCAGTTTTTCGATAAGTGGTTACAAACAAACATCTAGCTTGTTGTCAGGATGACTAGGAATGATGAGCGACATCATGAAAAATTGGTGTTTCATGCTCATCTACGGTGGGAGATTATAACGCACGAGCATTACAATCCAAATACTATGTTGCGTCTGACAAAATGGTGGAAACCCATCTGAGGCCAAACCTAGCCTCACATTTCTTATTTCTGAAGCGAAAGATGGATGTTTGTTGTCCAACTCGGCCCAACATTCAGAATCAGTCGGATGACGTAATTTCCCATCTTTTGTCATTCCTCTGCATGCCATGTCATCAACTTGGCCATATCAGCAGTGAGATATACCTACGGAGTTTTGGTTTGAGCGGGAAGTGCTGCAAGAGTGCCACTAGACTTCTTTTGCCTTTTTGGGCCCCATCATGTTCAATATCTACTTAATCTCCCCCCTACACGGTTACCCAATGAGATTCCCTGCACAGAACATGAATCAACAATTTCATTTTATTTCGAGTACAACGCGCAATGATTCTTTCAAACGTGGATATTTTCATAATGAAATCCCAAAGTGGCCACCAACGTTTTCGTCTCATATGTATCCTTTGGCAAACAAGCTCCTTTTGGAAGTAATTCTGCTTGGTACGCTAACCATTTTAAACAAAGTGTCTTACATCTACTTGTGCACTTCATGTAAAACGCTTGGATGATGAAGGATAATTTTGTCAATTCTGGTTTGCACTGGGATACAACAGTTGATCTCCATCCTTCATGTAGGCAAGAAAATTCTGAGCATAATTTGTGATCCCAAGTCTCGATGAATAGGTTGTGATGTTACCACCTACTACATTATGTATCATGTCTTCTATGTCGGCAACATCATTCTCTTCTGACTCAATCATTGTAAGTCGTGTTGGCATTGTTGTGGCAACTTGGGCACTCCAACTTGCAATACTTACCCCATGAAAAACTCACTGCTCGTAATTACCAACAAAGCCATGTATGACAATATCATCGATGACGTTGCCTCTAGTCGCCCACTTGTTGTTACAACATTTCTTGCATGGGGATCCGATTTTCCCATCATGAATCAGTTGGTTGTTAGGACCAAAGTTAAGGTTCGGGAATGACTTCAGATTTTCTGTGAATTTCTGAATAATTCTCTTGCCATACATCCAACTTCTATATGAGGTCATGATTCCTTGATTCAAACGAAACATATTAAAAATTATGACTACTAGGAATATTTCACCCAATCTAATTAACACATTCAACTCATTCAAATCAATCTAACCAACTTAATTAACCTATCTAACAATCAACTACCAATCCAACTCAATCCAAGTCAATATAACTAAACCGTAAACACATTTAAAAGTTATAGATTTTTTTATAAATTTCTGCAAAACATGTCATATATTTTCAATACAGAATATTTCTAAAACTTGTATTGACAAGAAAAAATAACATATCTTTCGAACAATTCCATTAATCAATTCCATAAATCAGAATCTGCATTCAAATAGACAACATCCAAACCAAACATGACATGAATCACACATCCTAAAGTAAACTTCAAAATTTAAACCTCATATTACTCCAACGAATCATATTTCACATTGTGGTCGTTGCCATCCTTTCATTCCTATATTTTCGCGACTACTCTCTGAGTCCAATCAATTTGTCAACACATTTCCTGCATCGACCAGGAAACACCAATCACATTGAGTTGTTTGTGATAAAAAACTCATTGGCTATCTATTTATAATAATATACAGTACATGTGTCAATAAGAGAGCAACTATTAAAAGCCATCCAACTAGCCAGTTAGTGATCGGCTTGAGGCTGGCTAGTCAACCTAATTCGTTGACCGAATCTCCAACTAGTCAACATGAAATCCTTGTGACAAAGCACCAACCCATCAATTTGAGTTCATCAAAAGAGACCATCTCTGATATACTTCAAATCACAAATTTCCAACCAATTTCCTCACGACCAAAAGGACCTTCACTGGTGTCTACTCAGAATATCACATTTAATCACTTCATTAACAAACCATAAATTTAGTTCCAATCAAATTCCTTTCCACTACTGAACCACAAAACCTAAGCACTCCAAAGCCGAAAGCAAGCACTCACCTTTATAAATAACCAATCCAACTAAATTAAAAACCAATCCACGTCAATCAATTCAACGCAATCTAACACAATCAACTAACCGATCCCACATAATCCAACTAAATTTATCAAACTATCACATGTCACTCAATCCAAATTAATATCACTAAATTGTAAACACATTTACATTAAATATAAATTTTTATAAATTTTGACAAAAACCTCCCCTAAATTTTTAATAAAAAAATCATTGAATACCTGTATTGACAAGAAAAAACACTCACTTTTTGACATTGATCAAACATTAATAATAAATAATCACATTTGTACACACATTTATTTAATCATACAACATAAGGACATGTTTCTTCTTCAAGTTCTTCTATTAATCGTCTAAGTTTCAACTTTGATCAATAATTGCATGTATTGACAAGATGAGATAGAAAAAAGTTCGTTTGTTGTCTAAATGAAGGGTAATTTTGTCTAGTTATTTGATGGGGACAAGTTGTCAAAGTCACAAAATCGAAGGAACGTGAATACCTATTTCCAAGAAATGGAATTGCAAAGTACATCTTAGCCAAAAGTCAGAAGGCAAATTTCAATTTTACTAGAACTACCTTAGGTATAAATTTTACATAGATCCATGAGATCTATATAATTAATCTCCTATTATTCTCCTACTATAGTTTCAATCACATCAACTTATATTTGTATCACTAAATGTCACATTTTCGATACATGGAAAGTAGTAGTATCAAGACTAATCAAACATTAATCATACAATTTCACTAATTCAATTTACTTTAATCATACAAGATAACATATATATTCTACTTAAACGTACTTTAATCATACAAAATCACAAATTTAATCTAATCAATCGTAACTTCAATCTAAATAATTGTACAAATCACAATTTAAAAATAAAAAGTAAATCTAAAAAATCGTAAAAAGTCACAATTTAATCGGGGTCAGGCCGCAGTGTGGGCAGGAGGGGTCTAGCCTAGGGTAGGGCAGAGTGGTGGGGTGGAAGGGGTCTGGTCGAGGGTCGGGTTTGGTCCAGTCAGGGGTCAGAGATTGGGTACGGTTTGGTTGGGAGTCAAGTTCGGTTTAGGCTAGGGTATGGTCGGGGGTGCGGTGGTGGAGGGGCGAAGGGGACGGGCTATGTCGGGGGTCTTCTGTGCGGGGCAAGGGTCAGTTGGGGGGGGGGGGGTGGTCTGGGCGGACGGGACGGGGGTTGGTCGGAGGGGGAGGACGGGAGGAAGGGGACATAGTGGAGGGATTACGTGGCGACACATAGACAAGGGAGGAGGCGAGCAGTAGCAGCGTGATTAGGGTTTCAACAAAAATAACGTGATTTTAGGGAACAAAGAAGAGTGAAGTGGAAACCTGAATCGAGCTCCTGATATAATTATACACCGACGGAACTTGTCCATTGCAGGTTCTTTATGTGTCCGCTGGTTTTAAAAGTATTAAGTTCGTAACAGTTAAGTTTTGAAATATGTTGTGACAGATGATATTCGTCGGTGCCTCTTTCATAAAACATTCAACGACAGAATATATATGTTGGTGTAGCTAAAACAACAGCCAGTGATTATTTTCGCGTACAAATTTCATTTTACCGCAAATTTATTTTTCCAAAAACGTACACCAAAAGTACATATCCGTCGGTGTAGGTTTCTGGTCCTACGAATACTACGAAAATATTAACCGACAAACTTTTATTGTTGGTGTATGTGATGCGATCCCTCAGTGTATCGTACCACCGACAACATACAATATCTGTCGGTGTACTTGAATGTACACTGACGGATAGTGAACCGGCGGATTATAATCCGCCGGTAAAGCATGTTTTTCTAGTAGTGATAGAGATCTAGAAAACATAGAGTTTGATTGGTAGTAACTACTGTAATAACATTATAAAATGATCGTCACAGTAGTTAATATCCATGCTTTCATCAGCAAAAGGGATAATTAAATGTGAATCATATATCATCTCAGCCCATCATGTCCACGCCCGAGTTGGTTTCTTTGCCATGCCACCCAACCGGGCATAAGCTCACGACTTTACACTAAAAACGAAAATCAACCCGTTACATATGGAGATTTTGATGGGCACTTTGGGCTTATGTTATCATAATATGGTGACTAGAGAATTTGGGTTCCTAAATTAGGTTAAGAATTGAGACCCTCTTTTAATGATTCTCCTGAAAGTAATTAGTATACTTTGTAATCCTTAATAATAATCTTTTTAATCAACAAGTAACAATATTCTAAGTTTTTTTGTTTGTAGATCTCTAGTGGAATAGATAACGGAATGAAGTTCTCCAGTGGAATAGAGTTTATCCTAGTAGCGAGGTTTAGAAAAAAATAGTTTTGAATCTTTGAAGAAAGAGTTGGTCGATGCCATTTCACAATTCAAATTTAGATGTGACCCCTCATGTTGAAACATATTACGAGTTTACACACTCATGCAAGCTCAAATCATCATGTAATAATCATGAAATAATTAGTTGAAACTTCTAAACTCAACCACATTTAATGTTGAATCTACTCTGGATTGAAGCCAAAGTAAAATTGTTCAATAAAAGTGTTATAGTTGAATTTTTGTTAACATAATGGGAAGTTTGCATTACTTTATGTCTGCGTTTTTGCCCTAATCTTGTTTATGTTTTGATAATTGACAATAATATCTTATTTTGGAGTCATCAATCAACATTTAAATCCATATCAATTTAGTCAAATAATTGGTCAACCTTGTATAGACATGCATAATGAGGTGTATATTGCAAATCTCATTCTTATATAGGTGACCAAAATGCAAAAAACTTGTATTGCAAGATCAAGACTCAAAAAATATGGTGAAAGCTTCAAGAAGACATATATTTTTCATTTATTGAGTCCTACGTTTGATCGTAAACTTGGAACAATTGATATGGTAGACAATTAGGTCAAATTGAACAACTTACACCTCTTTGAGTCGTCTTGTTCATTGAAAAAGTTCAATCTAGTTAACACCCGATCAAACACCCAATCAGATGACTTAGACTGTCTTGACTCATCCTATTTCCAAGTCCATACAAGCCTCAATTATCTGATCTGCTAACACCATAGATCCTGTAACATCTGCTTTACATCCAAACGACTGATGAGTCCCTAGACCATCCAGTTCACATGGCACTATCTAAATCAGACGACTTGTTCTACCTTGAGTCCTCCGATTTCACATGTCCCCCCAAATCAGACGTCTCGTCCCTGATTGAGTTGTCCTATGTTTAATCGTTTTAATAACCGCAAGTGCACGACCGCGATGAAGCGGTGGCAAGTACGGGTCGATCCACGGGGAGGTGAGTAGCATCTGGTTTGTCCTAAATCAAATGGAGAAAAAGGGAAAAGAGATTTGATTATGCTAAGCTAACTACACTAAACTAGTAAGTAAGAAATGCGAAAGAAAGTAACGAAAGATTGGAAATCAGGAAGAGAAACCCCTAAGACATGGAGTGTGTGCAGATATGAAGTAAAATAAGAGATGAATGATGCATGTAAGCATGTATGTGTGTGTGTCGTCATGCATAGGAAGTGTTTACAGATTTTGCAAAACCTTTCAATCCATTCACAAAACGTATCGGCAATTACTACTTGATTATCATAAGATTAGGCTAAGCATGAGAAGTATCTAAAGATATGACAAGACTCATCAAAAACCATGAAATCATGTGAAGAACAAAACTAAGCATGGGAGGCGTCTAAATGTTATGGCAAAACCCATGAAAACAAAGTTTCATCAAACAATCAAGTAAGCAACCACAAATACAAACACTTAACTAACATGTAGCATATTCAACAGGAAATTTCAGTCAATAAACATGACGAAAGTAAGCATGGGAAGTGTAAATCATATGGCAAAACCCATCATAATCCCCCAACATGTAGATTATTAAAATACCACAATGAACATACAAACATGCAAGTTTACACAATCCAAAATTCATCAAACATCCAAACATCACAACATATATGTACATCATCTCCACCCCCAAAGGGGATAAAAATACTCACTACACATTATGCTAACAATTAAACTAAAGAAGAAAGGCATTCTAACTAGTTATACTAAGATTAGGAAATCAAAACTAAGTTAAGCATGCAACCATTAAAAAGAGAGAACATTAAAAACAAAACTACGAAAAATTATTTTATATACATGATTTACATTACAAGTAGCATTCTTCTCCACTTGAGTTTTGCTTCAAGACTTTACTCCAAGTAAAGAGAATGCCACCAAGAAATGGGTGAATACAAAGGAGAACGAAGAGTTCTATTTATAGTCATAGAAAAAGGCATGGGCATGACAATCCCCCGGTATAGGACTAAAAGCATACCAAATATGGACTCAATAAAACCTAATTTAACACATGACCAAAGCATGTACATTTTCAAGCAATCTTGACCGCTGATTGGTGGTCTGGGACCGCTAATGAGCAGTCTGTATTTGTCTAATCGGGTCTGGATTTGTTTGGCCTGGTTCTAGCTTGATTTCTTGGTGTTTGATGAACCCGATTTGGTTGTTGATGGTTGGGCCCAGATTTAATTGCCAAAATACTCCTCATTAACGTGTGGAGCTTCTTGATTTGCTCATTGATCCTTTTGGTTTACATCTGGGTCCTTCTTTCTTTCATCTCAGTCCATAAGTCTTGCAACTTAGTCATTTTCCTTGCTTTTGAGTCATTTTTGAATCTCTTCTTCTCAAACCTATTTATTCCTGAAACTTAAACTCGTTACATAGAATTTCTTAGGCTAAAAATATAGGATATAAGACATAAATATATGCATGATATGATGTCAATCATCCCATGTCCATTTCCAGAACCAAATAGGACAACTTATACCATCTTGAGTCGTCACATTTGTGTAGAAGTATCGATCTAAGCTTTTGTTCTGTACTCCAAACTCAACTAAATCACCCTCAAAAATTCCCAAACTACAAGACATTGAGAGCCTATAAATATGAGTTTCTTCACTCATTTGAGCATCAATTACAAAGAGAATTCACAAGTATTCAAATGTTACAATATTATGTTGCAAGCTACACCTTTCTCGATCTTTCTATCTCAAACTACATGATTCAAATCCAATCCCGCACTTGTGATCCTAGTTCTAAATCTAAATCAAGTGTGTCAAGGTAGAGTGATCGTCTTATGATTCTACTACTTCCAATCAAAATCAAGTGTTGTTATTGACTTCGTGTGAAGTCACCTCTTAGGTTATAAGTTTAGAAGAAAGTTTGATAAGCGTGTTCACAAGCCTAGATTGCAAAGGCAAATCTTGGCCCAGATTGAAGATTTGATAGGTTTGAGCAGGGCTCGAGGAGAAGACTGGGATGTCAAGCTTGTTGAACCTTTATACATCTTGTGTCTTTCGTGGTTCGTCATCTCTACTTGTTTGCTTTCTGTGATTGTTGCTTAATAGCTTCCGCATTCGTGGTAATCACGCGTTGTTTTAGAACTTTGAACTAGATTGGATACCTGATTGACATCATTTAATGCTTATATTTGTATCTTATATCCATTATTTTTCACCTAAACAATGCTATGTTATGAGTTTTATGTTTAGTTTTCAGGAATAAATAGGTTTGAAGAGATGAAGCATAAAAGGACTCAAAAGCTGGGAAAAAGGACTGAACTGTGAGATCTAGGGACCAAGATGCAAGGGAGAAAGACCTGAACGCAAGACAGAAGGACCTAAGAGCAAAACAGAAAACTCCACACCATCATGGGGAGTATTTTGGCAATTCTATTCGGGTCGGAGCTCAAATAAACGACGTAGATGCATCCAAGACCACCAAATACACTAAGCGAAGCCCAACACAAATTCCAGATGGATCCAGACTTTTTAGACCGCGAATTGGCGGTCCATTTTGGCCCAAATCCGCTAAAATTTCTCCAACAAATGTATTAGAGGATGTTTAGGCTATTTTTGGTATATGTTTAGTCCCACATCGGGGGATTGTCCCGGTTTGCCTTTTTCCATGGCTATAAATAGAACTCTTCACCTTCCATTGTAATCACTCCATATTTTAAGTGGCTATTCTTCCTACTAGAAGTGAGGCTTTGAAGCACACACTAAAGTAGGAGGATGCTACTTGAAATGTGAGTCATTTTATCAATAAAGTTTTGTGTTTCTTTCATTGTTTGTTTATGTTTCTTTTATTGTTTGTGCATCTTTTAGTTTAATCGTCTTTTATTTCTAGCTTAGTTTTAATATGCTTTCTTTTCTTAGTTTAATAATTAGTGTAACGTTTATTGAGTAGTTCCATCCCCTTTGGGGGGTGGAGTAGATGTACATACATGCATTAGAGAATGTGATGAATGCTTTATTTTTGATGTGTTGATAAAACATGAATGTATGCTTGCTTGTTTAGGATAGAATTTATAACTTGATGAGTTTTGCCAAAATGATTAGACACCTCTCATGCTTGTTTAGGTTCTGAAATAAACAACTTGCATATGTAAATGTTAATGAACTAAGTTGGTGAATAGATTGATAGGTTTTGTCATAACATTTAGACACTTCCTATGTTTGATAAACACCACCTTCATGTGCTTAAAGAATGTATTCTACACCCACCTCTTTGTATGTGTGCACTCACTCCACCCCTTAGGGGTTTTCCCATTTCTGTATTCCAGCATTCTTCCTTTGTTCTTAGCTTAGTTATTATTTCATTGTTTGGTTCTTCCTTTCGCATTTCCTACTTCTTAGCATAGTATAGAGTAGAGTAGCATAAACAACTTTCTTCCACCTTATTGTGCCACTTGATTTCTGATAAACAAGAGGCTGCTCACCTCCTTGAGGACGACTCGTACTTGCCACCGCTTCATCGTGGTCGTGCACTTTCGGTTTAATTAAAACGTTCAACAATACCGTTTAGGTCTATTCACCCTCTCTAGACGTCATTTAGACCTTGATTAGTAGGTCATCAATCCTGTCATTTGGTACCATGGTGTTTAGCATGGACATCGTAATATAAAATGACTAAGTTGGAAGGTATCAAATTCCATTCCGATGGTGGGTGTCAGTGCAGATTTCGTTGGGTGAAGGGTAAGGGGAAAGAACAATCCATGTTGAGGAAGAATTTGTTAAAGGCAACGTAAAAATGATTTTTGAATGGAATCTAAACACTCGCCACCATCGGGAGTGATCAGCAAGCAAAAGTCATGGTAAATTACCATCATTAAATGCACCAGCATTAATGCAAGAAATCTCATTGACATTGTGAAGAAAGAAAGAAAGGGAAACTTGCAAAACCAAAACCCAAAGGAAACCAAAAGACTGGTTGACTCATCCGCTTCAAAAACAAGGGTCCGATAACACGTGAAGGGACTTCCCATCGCGTAAAGGTGTGTCAAAGTGTCGAAAAAAGCGTACATTTCCAATTTTAATTGATTTATATCGAACAAACAAGTGGGTCGATGAGCGAGCGGAGCAATACTTGTGTTGTACCCATTTACTTTATTGAGCAACCTTTTAGGTCGTGCTCAACTTATTAGGAACAAAATCAAATGATGAGCCGAGCAAAAGTGAGTATGTTTCGAACGAGCTATGGAGTGGGAGGAGAACTTGATCTCATTAGGTTAAGCCTGACAATCGTGTAGTGTCATATACTTTCGTGTCATGTTTTTCCGTGTACCAAACAATTTTAGTAGACACTAACACAATCTGAAATTTTTTCATGTCCAAACAAATGAACACGAGCACGACCCGAATAGTTTCGTGTAAACACGACCCGGACCAACACAAAACCAACCAAGAATATATATTTTAAAAAATCAATTTTTATTTCCTCTTAAACATGTTCATTAGGGCATCCCCAATGGGGGTAAAACCCCACTCATGCATGAGTGCATGATCCCCTTAATGGGGATCCCTGACCTATGCTCCATTGGAATGGGACACACAGGTACTGTTACAGTGGATTTGGTGACCCCATGTGGGTGGGTCCCACCAATTAGAAATGTTTTTGTTTAATTTTTTTGTTTTCTTTTTGGGTTTTTTTTGTTCTTTTGGTTTTTTGTTAATGTGTTTGTTTAATACTTGTTATTACTTATTAACATTAATTTATTTGATAATATAATTATTTTTGTTTATTGAAAATAATTTAATATGTTTAGAAGTTCTAAGTTAATTCAACTATTTTTTTCTGAAATTAAAATTAAATAAAAAATGAACAACAGAAGTAACTAAAATTCATAATATTTTTAAGAGCAGCTTAAAATTACATTTAAACAACAATACATAAAATTGATTTAATAAATAAATCAAACTTATACAGTTGTTTGCATAGAGTTGCTCTCAATATGTTCTCCTCGGACATCAAATTTTCTCTTTCAACAACATCATCAACAAGTCTTTCTTGTCTTTATTTTCTTTGTGTCGAAGTTTTAATTTCTGACATTCTAGTTTTTACTTCTCCATGATGAGAATATTTACTTTTACCATCGATGAATATTCGAGTTGCGAACATGCAGTATAAAGGCATTCATTGGGTTGCCCAGAAACCTTTCCTTTTCCTCTAGCTTTTGCAATTTTCACACCTTCAAGACGAGTGAGGGGACATTTAGTATTTGGGGTTGGGCATTCATTAGATTCAGAAGTACGCATACATTTCCTGCTACTACTTGTTTCTGGACTATCCTCCACCACGATGTCGGGGGGGACGACCTATTGGATTGTTCAGGACAGATGTTCAAAGGACGGAATCCCATTTTGGATACCTGTTCAGAAGGAGTCAAGCATAAAAGAAGTGTACCATTATGAGTTTGCTCATAAGTGACATGAGCTTCTTTGATTACATCATCATCATTCATTCCGCTCTTTTTCGTTGTTGTGCTTTGTCGTGACAACCAACCCACTTAAGGACCAATGCTCCCAATCTTCTTCAACGTCCTTTAAGAGAAGTCGCATTCCGCCATGTCAGTTTTTCACGTTGTTGCAGGGGTTGTTGCATTTCTAGTTAGTGTTGACAATCGCATTGCAACTTAAGTTCATGTATGAGGAGATGAGGACCTCATCTTCCTGCATTGACCATTTCTTGCTCCCCTGGGTCGTTGGTTGTGTGTCGGGTTATGATGGTGGTGAGCTAAATTATTGTGATAAATTGGTAAGACAATCATCCACAAGCTCCTCCTCTAAATAGACAATCGGTTCGTCAGTTGTGTCCGCCTCTTTTTTTACATGGCTGGAACCACCTTCGGATTGAAGGTAGTTCGAATACATGTTATAATTGTAGGGTTGATGTGGTGGAGGATATTGTGGGTTCTTGGGGATATTGTGGATATCCATAAAAGGAGGGATTGAATGTTGGCGGTCGATGTTGGGGATAAGTATTGGGAAACAGACTACATGGGTTACGTGGTGGTGGTTCGTTGTTATGGTTAGGAGAATCCATTGCAAAACAATGAAGTTTAGATGATTGGTGCACTCATTCTTGTAACCCAACTATTCCTTTATACTATTATGAAGTCCCTACCAACGACTGCGTTCTCCCATCTCGACGACTCATTTCTCGTGTCTCGAAGATTCCTTTGTCGTGACCCGCAGAATCCTTTCTCCTACCCAAAGTTGCCTTTCTCGTGACCCAACGATCCCTTTTGTCCTATCAAGACTACTCCGTTCTGGTGACCTAATTGATCTTTTCTCGTGTCCCGATGACTCCTTTCTCGTGTCCCAAAGATTCATTTGTCGTGACCCGAGGAATCATTTCCCCCATCCCGAATTGCCTTTCTCGTGACCTAATGACTCCTTTCTCCCATCCTGACGACTCCTTTCTCCTTAAGTACAAACACTTCAACCTCTTTACCCACACATACTTCAATCACCTTACCTATGAACGCTTAATACCTCTTCCACCACTTTGTTGAAATGACTTCCAATTTTGATAGTGGAAGATGAACGAGACTCTTATCACCACGCGGATACAAGCGAATTTATCGAGGAACAACATCAACACGAAAGAACAACAACATCCAACGATGAGTCTTTCCAGTACTCCTCCAATCATATTGTGGATATTAACGCATACTTGGATAACAGAGATCAGGTTCATGACAAAGTTAAATATTTGACTTTGAAGGACTTGGTCGATAACATAAAAGATCGTTTTGGATGATATGATGAATGAAAATGTAATTTATTTAATCATGTTTTAATTTATTTGTAGCTTAAATTATTGTAATATATACATTATTAGTATTTCATAATATTTGTTTTGAATTTTCTGAATTATTAATTAATTAAGTTATTGTTAATTTTGTAATTAATTAATTACATTAAGTAATGTAAATGAATTAAGTTATATATTGATTGTTGAGGGAAAACATAAAATACTGGAGAAGAAAATGAGGTGGAGGAAAGAAAAGGTAGTGAGATAATATCACCGTTAATGAGTAAATAATATAAAGATTGTGGGAGTAAAAATTGTGTTGATGCAGAGGAAGGAGAGGCTGATGTGGAAGAAAGAACGAGGTTGTGATTCTTAAAACAAGATGACTGTTGATGATGGTCTTAGAGCATGCTAACATAGTTAAGCATCATTTCCAACTAAATGAGTTGAATTGTGAGCGGTGGTGTTACTTTTATACACTTGGGTGAATGGTGATAATCAACATCCGGTGATATGGGAATAAATTTTCAGAGCACAAAATGATCTATCAATACATTGGAACATCTAAGATATACATAAATTGTATTTGGTTTAGTGACTACCTGTGGTTCGAAATACATTTTGGCTGCAAGTTTGATTCTCTTTGAGTGCATATTTTCCTATTTTTTCAAATTAATAAAAAACCCGATAGATATTCAAATTTCCAACCACGTTAAACCATTGCCCACATAGATCTTTCTATTATATATTAGATTTGCAATATATTAGTGTTGTTTGTGTACTTTTCGGATACATATATTAGATTTAAAATTAAATCGTGTATCTAAAATTCAACACGAACCTGACACAAAATCAGTAAACCTAGACACAATTTTTTTATGTATATCTTAGATGTTCCAATGTATTGATAGATCATTTTGTGCTCTGAAAATTAAATCGTATTTTGTGTTAAATTGTCAAATTTTTTACATCATGTTTTATGTCAATTTTTTAGTCGTACGGCGAAGTATAGTAGATTAAAACAAAAATAAAAAAAAAGACAACCCACCGAAGTGACAATCGGATCTCTCACCGTCACCCGAATCCAACCCTCTCAGGGAAATACACCCCCGCCGCGTTTCCTCCTTTCTCCCCCGAAAAAAACTAAAACCCGGCGACTCCACTCCCAATCCCATTTCCCGCCCTATTCCATCCCCGGATTTCTAGGGTTTCACGCCATGAGCGTGGCGGCGGAATCCCCCCCTCACTCCAGCAGCACCGAAGATGACTTCGCCGCCCTCCTCGACGCCGAGCTCGAGTCCGCCTTCCAGGACGACGACCGACTCCCCCAACCAGGACAAGAAGACGAGGACGGAAAAGACGTAAAAGAAAAAGAGGAACAAATGTGCAATTTTCCCCCTTTTCTTGCATTTCATCTTGAATTTCTCTTTTTTTTCCGAGACGAGTTGTTTTACTTGACCGTAGGGTTAAGAGGCGTAAGGTGGAAGTAGTCGAAGTGGTTTCGGGATCAACACCAGGTGCGATTTTAATTAGTAGCCTTTTCGTCGGTTTCGGTTAGTTCGTTAGATTTCGTTGCTAGTTTGTGGTGTTTTAGCAGATGCACTGCAAGTGAGTGAGAAGAAGAAGAAGGGGACTTGTCCGCCTCACCCGGTTATCATCAAGGGTTTGTGTGTGGTTTGCGGACAGACGGAGGACGACGATGGGTCTGGAATCGCGATTAGTTATATCCACAAGGTTAGGGTTCGGTGTCTTTTTTAGGGTCGAGATGTTTTGCGACTTATCCCACCATGTGTGTTTATTGTTGTAGGATTTAAAGGTTCAGACCTCTGAAATCGATCGGTTACGTGGACTTGATCTGAAGAATATGTTGCAGAAGAAGAAACTCATTTTAGTTTTGGATTTAGATCACACTTTACTTAATTCAACCAGGTTTGTAGATCTAACTCCTCAAGAAGAGTATTTGCTGAAAGACCTCGATTCAATGCAAGGTAGCATGTTCTTTGACGCTTTGTTTTTCTGAAAATGTGATTCTTGATTGGTGCTCTTGTAAAGACTATGTTGTGGTATTTAGGCGATTCTAATCCAAGCTTGTTCAAGTTGAATGGGATGCATCTGTTGACAAAGTTGAGACCGTACGTCCACACCTTTTTGAGGGAAGCTAGTAATATGTTTGAGATGTACATATATACCATGGCTGAGCGTTCTTATGCGTTAGAAATAGCAAGGATTATTGATCCTGGAGGAGTTTACTTCAACTCCAAAGTAATTTGCCAATCTGATTGCACTCAAAGACACCAAAAAGGCCTTGATGTGGTGCTGGGTGCAGAAAGCACTGTCTTGATCCTTGATGACACTGAAATGGTAAGGTACTATTTTTCTAATTTAGGATGTTAAAGATTTTGTCACCTAATTAGAATCCAATCTTTTTTTTGAAATAATAATTAATTTTGTCTTGTTAAAGGAAGTCTCTTCAGGTGACAGATCCTTCATTATTCTGTCCATACGATATCCTTTTAAAGTCTAACCTCTCTTCTCCTATATTTGTAACAAAGCAACTTCAAGGAAAAGCCCAGAAACAAAAAAAATGCAAAGTTGTAGAGTCGTCCAATACATTTTTTACCTGCCAACTTTATTCATTGCAAGAGTGACACTGATAAAAAGAAAGATTGCATGAGTGCCACATTTCTTGTTAAATATAAAACTATTTTGGAGAATAAGTTTCTGAAAGTATGGAGATATTACTTGAGGTGATTTATATACTGAGTGTCCTGGCATTTTCGATGCATGCAATTTATTGAATATTATAATAATATGAGTGTGAATACCATCTATAAACAATGGTCAGAAATTTGGTAGCGTGGTTTTTAAATTGGGTGGGCTAGTTTGGGATTATAGGCTTTGTTGTTGTTGTTGTTGCCTTTTCTATTGGTGGTATGCTTTTGAATCAGAAAAATTATATTTGGGTACCTATGAAGACTTGAATTAGTCAAAAGAATTATTTTTTTCTTCCTGTCATGACACCATATCATGCTAACTGATATAAATCCTGATGCGTTTTTATTAATACTGCTGAAACTTCTGTACTTTTCGTATAATTTGCTGATTTGCTCTTTGTACGTGTACAGTCTAAAATTTTAGTTGAATATCATTGCGGAATTGGGAATCATCACTAGAGGGTGATTACCATTTGCACATGTGTTGGACTATTTCTCTTGCTCACTGCCATAGATGGTGTTGATGCTGTTAATGTTTAATCCTGGGAGGACAGGGAAAAGAGGTGAGGAAGCGACTTAAGAGTTAGATTGTTAACTTGACATTGATTGGAGATGCTATTTATAGGATTAGCTTTTGGGTGTGATAAGGTTGAAGGTTAAAACTATTAAGTGGGGGAATTACAGTAAAAAAAGACTCAAGAGCGATCAATGTGTTGGAAATTTTTGGAACATGACTTGTTGAACCTTGAATACTTCGAATGGATTTTATGATTTCCCATTAAATCAAAGGAAAAGTATAGTAACTCTGAAAACAATACAAATATACATGACTTACCCACCAGGGCTGTTGTTGAAGAGTGACTGTGCAGAGCATGAACCGAGAAGTGATGGTGTTATTTCCTAAATTCTCTACTTGGTTACTTATTGCTCACAAATGTGAAAAGTAATAACCGCTTCAATTATTAAGAAAAATGTGAATAATAATTTTTAGGTGATTCGGGCATTAATCATAATATCTTTTTTTTTTCTTGCTGGTGTGTTCTCACAGGTATGGCAGAAGCACAGGGAGAACCTCATTTTAATGGAAAGATATCATTACTTTGCTTCAAGTAGTCGCCAGTTTAATTCCAACCAAGAGTCACTTTCAATTGCAAAAAAGGATGAAAGTGAGGCTGAAGGAATTCTTGCGAGCGTCTTAGCTGTCCTCAGGCGTGTACATGAAATGTTTTTTGATCCGGTCAGTTAGATGTCTTTTGATGTTCTAATCAGGCTTGTCTGGTTCTGTTTTGCTTCAACTCTTTCTGATTATGGCAGGATGTTGACACCGACTTGTCAAACCGTGATGTAAGACCAGTAAGTTGTCTGCACCATTTCCTTTTGTTGCACTTTTATGGTTTACTGTCGTTAGAGAAAAAGCATGAAACTGTTGATTATTACCAATAAATTTTGGGCGTCTGTAGCTGCTAAACAAAACTGAGAATAGATAAACTTGTACTTTATGGCTTCTAAAGCAATTCTGTCGCTGCATCAATCTTTCACCTCAGCTCCATGGTGTGAAACCAACTTTTGCTTCCCAAGTAGGAGGAGAGCAAACCTCAGTTTATTGGAGGGGCATCAAATCATCATTTGAATTCTACTGTCACAATGTCAACCTGAGGATTTATTTAAAAAATCTTGAGCCATGGTCTTAACATCCAAATTAATCTGCATTTTTCTCAAATGCAGGTTCTGAGAAAGGTCAGGAGAGAAATTTTACGAGGCTGCAAAGTAGTTTTTAGTCGGCTGTTCCCATCGGAAGCACGTGGCGAGGACCATTGTATTTGGAAAATGTGTGAACAACTAGGGGCAACTTGTTGTACAGAGGTGGATTCATCTATAACACACATAATTGCTAACGACAAAGGAACTCAGAAAGCGAAATGGGCAGTGCAAAATGAGAAGTTTCTGGTCAATCCAGGTTGGATCGAGGGAGCTTATTATTTGTGGAGGCGGTTGCCCGAGAAGGATTTTGCTATTGGTAACTCCAAAAATTAGACAAACATTGATGCCGGGTAGTTTTTAGGTATGATGTATTTGCAAGAGTTTTTGTACCTAAGGGTGCTCTGCATTTCTACTCTGTTGTTGCTAGGAATTTTCTTGCTACTCCAACCCAGCACTGCATGGTTCTGGCCACAAATTGAGTTGCATTATCGTCAATTGTTAATGCTTACTCTTCCGATCCTTAAGTATAGCCAATTACTTGCTGACCTCCTTTCATGGGGATTTGAACTGTAGTAAATTTTAAAATATGATTTGGAATGAATAGTTAACAAAATTAAAGATACGGTTTCTACTTTGTAGGTTACTGGGGTCAAGGGTCATGTTTATCCATTAACTGTGTTCCGAGTTTATAATGTTCTTCTTTAGTGTAACCCTAACAGGGTTTTGCAGCATGTTTCGGGCTATGCACTTCATTCGATGATAAATGACTGCCTCAGTTAAACTTCTATTGGATGCATAATGTGATCATATCTGTACTTTTGCAAGAATAACTTTATACGTCTGTGTTTGAATTGGTTTTCTTTATTTTTGGGGGTGTTTGGATAGAAATAGAATTGGTGGAAAGAAAAGCAAAGAATAGATGCTTGATTTGTTCTCTTGTTAGATATATAAAGGAGAAAATGAGTATCTTTATTTTGGAGAAGAATGCGTAAAAAAAATTAAAAGAAAAGAAATGATAAATTAACCTTGAAGAAAAATAAATAATTTCATTTAACCTGTTAAGTTTAAACAATAAAGGGTAGTTTTGGTAAGAATGTTTTTATGTATTATTTTTCCTTAAAATTTATTCAAAATAAAATAAATCTCATTATTCACCAATTTATTTGCTTTTCTCTCCATTCTTTTTCTATCCAAACATACCATTAAAAATGAGTTTTGCTTGGGTGCCGTTACGAAATAAGTTATTCTATTTGTCATCACTCCACAAGTATTTGCTTAATGCCAAGTTTTATCACTAATTAGAATACTACCATTATAAAAGTAGTAGGGTCTAATTTTACACCTCATTTTGTTTGGTTGTTGGTAAATTCGTTACTTAAAAGAACATGCAGATCTATTACCTTGCAAAAAAAAGTGTACGACGGTGGCACAGTTAGATTTTGTTTTTGTTTTTCTTCTTTTGGCCGGAGACCTTCACAAATTTTCATATTTTGAGAAGGTACAAGATTGTATTGTCAATAATTTTACCATGTAAATTTTTTTCTATATAAGTCACCAAATACTTGTTTAACCAGTGTTTCTGTTAGCCCCTAACCCCTTACTTAGGCTAATCATGGGTTTAGTGTGGGATTAGCATGGGGGGATAGTGGGCTGTGAGATGGGTGATGGGTGTAGGGGAACTGGTTGCTCTTGGTGTTGGGTTTGGTGTGGGGAAAACCAACACATGTCCCTCTCTTCCTCATTTCCTTTCTTCTTCCATTGTTTTCACCTCTCACCGAACTTCTCCTCTTCTCTTTTCCGACGTCCAGTGGAGGAAGGGTATGCTCCGATGTGAGGTGCGCGGAGGTGGACGTGTGCGGGGCTCGTGGTCGTGGTGCGGGGAGTGCTCGAGCGAGGAGTGAGGGCGCGGGTGACGTCGAGCGAACTCCGGTGTGCTCCGTCTTCTCGTTGAGGTATGCCGGCTTCTAGTATGTTTTTGTTGTTCCCCACGTTGGTGGGAAGTTTGGGTCGGTCGCGGGAGGTCGGAGACCTCGCCGGCGACGAGATATGGCGTAAAATCCTTGGCTGGCGCAAGGTTGTTGTCGACCAACGGTCGACCGACGCATTCGGACGGTCGACCGGTTTTACCTTTTTGCCTGACTTTAACCATCATTGGTCGAACAATGCCAGAGTGGCGGTCGACCGGTTGCTTATGTGCTGGTGAGTTGGTGGCCTTCTGTCGGTTTTCGGTCGACCGTTCCTTGTTTTAGGGTCGACCGGAACTTAAGTGTACTTGATGAATATGCATGTTGTTCGACCGATTTACGTATGTTGTTCGACCGTTATATGACTTAGACTATTAGGATGACCCTGATAGTTTTCGGTCGACCGGGACCCCTGAGTCGGTCGACCGAATAGTCTTTGGTGATTTTGACCAACTCCGTATTTGGACATCGTATTCGGTCGACCGGTTTTAGACTTCTGTTCGACCGTTTGGACTTAAGTGACGCGCAGAATAGTTCGACCGTTGTAGACTTTCGGTCGACCGAACATATTGGGGATGGTCGACCGTTTGTGTGCAGAACTGAGTTCCTGGTCCTTGTGATTGTGTCAACTCTGTCCACGGAAACCAGTGTCCTCGCTTAGAGCGTGAGCTGGGAGGTGACGACGGGTACGTGCTCGTGCCTGCCCAGGGACCGCCGTGTGGAAGAGTATGGACACTGGGGTCGCACCACCTCCGTGTTGGACGTGGTGTGACGTGTTGTTGCCTTACTCTCTGATGAGTAGCAGACCCGAGGGATCGCGGATCCCAATGTGTGTGACGCATGGCTCGTGGAGCATGATGACCATGCAGACTACGGTCTGGACCCGTCCGATGTTGTGCCGGCGATGCCGCCGAGGTTTTTGCCGACGATGTTCCGACTTGTGGTTGTGCCGTCCGATGTTGTGCCGGACGTATGTTGTACCGCCGATGTTGTGCCGGCGATGCCGCTGATGTTGTGCCAGCGATGATCCCCGATTGGGCACCTATCCTGGGATGTTGACCGACCGGGCTACGGCTCCGTCGAAGGTGGTGTAGACCATAGTGAGAATTTTATTTACACTGCAAGTACACGACGTCGATGAAGACGCGACAAGTACGGGTCAAACACAAGGATGGAGAGTTTTTTATATTTTTGTGATTTTCGATTAAGGAAAGTTAGAGAGAGAAATAAGGTTGGTTTGAAATTTTTGGATTTTTAATTTCTAAAGCAAGAACAACAAAAACAAATTAAGAATTAAACAAATATGGATGAGAGTCCAGCGGTTGAGGTTTAGATATCGGGTTTTGATTAGAGAATTCTGAAACTTATAATAAATCACATTAGTTATAAAGCATTACATGATAAATGACTCAACATAAACTCAAGTAATCAAAATATACTAACACGAAATTAAAATAATAACGTAATTCTTCTTCTCATCACCCTAAATCCGTCACCCCCACCCTTTGGAGAGAGTTAGAAACTCATGGATGGAGGGAAGGAGAAGGGGTCCTAGAGAAACTACAAAAGAAAACTAAAAACACAAAATAAAAGAACAGAATTTTATTGCAAAAAAGAAGAACGTCTTTACAACATAGTTTCAGGGCTATTTATAGCCGATACGAGAGTCCTAAGTATGCAATAGGAAAGTACACGCGTCATGACACGACTGGACAAAATCCGGGGCCACGGATCGAAAGGGGTGTGGCGGAATCTCCGCACTTTGCATGTAATATGCGGCGGAAACGCCGCAATTTTAGCTCTGATTGGATCCAGATTTTTCCTGTGTGTTTATGGTATGATTTAAATGTCTTTTGCGCGTCTGGATTGATTTTTTTCCTTTCTTTGAGCTCCGACTTTATTTCTTCATATAAATGGAGATCCAAATTGATTTTTCTTTAGAACTTCTCCAAAATAATATTTTTGTACTCGTAATTTTCAGTCCGGTCCTTGGTTTTTTGCAGTTAAGTCCCTGACCTTTTTGTAATTAGGTATTTGAATGCTTTTATGCTTGGATGGACTTCCATTTGAACCCCGATAATCTTGAACTCGGTCTTTATGATAGAAATGAGTCTCTTGTACGCGTTTATGCTCGGGATATGGGTAATTTGTATTCAGGTCCCTGTATTCTGTAAATAAGACTAAACACATACCTTAGTAGCATTTATTGATATAAAATTAATCTAAATGAAAGACATGTTGCAATGTATGCAATGCATCAAATACCCCCACACCTAGATTTTGGTAGTCCCTAGCAAAACAAAATATAAGAAAAAATGAAAACAGGGAAATCCTAACTCACTTTCGTAGGAATCACGGTTGCACTTAGCATGTGCAACAAGCCTTTAAACCCCTAAGTTTCCTTAGAGGACGAGTTTTGTCTCGTGAGGGTTTTCAGTTGACACACCCACAAAGTCTTGATTCAACATTTCATCAATAACTCTCAATATCTCCACCTCAACCTTATACATCTCACTTAGAATTCTTGCATGCTCATTATATAAATTTAACTCATAAAAATTCTGACTTGGTCTTTGTTCCTCCAACATTCACACCACTAACCCTTCTACACATGTTATCACTTAAATTATTTTGCACGCATCCTCTAGTAGTGAAGTATCATTCGGATCAACCATGACATAGATCATTCTTTTAACTTTGGGCCTTGAGTATCTTAAAGTATATATATTTTTCTTTCCGTGATTCAACACATTTGCTTATTTGACACTTTTACCCTTTTGCATTCATGTAGCGAGTTTGGTCGATAATCCCGAGCTGGCAGACTCAAGTTACCGAGTTTCAAGATACCCCTACGGACCAGTGACTCAAAGGCTTTGGTTTTGTAATTATTTTGCAAAATGTGCTTTCCACACTTTTATTCCCCTTTTATTTTCTTCAAGGCTTAATTTATATCAGAAGTCCACACTTCCCTGTATATTTTCCTCAACCTCTGCTTTTTATCAACCACTTCAAAGATTTGATTCATCTAGTTTAAGTGCATACATGTCTTAAAGGGTAATGGGTTATTTCTTTGGAACTTAGATTTATGTCATAGTTTCTTCAAGCAGAACTATATAATAAGGAACAAAAACTCAATGCAATTTGTACTCGGGTTTTGGCAGTTCAATCTTACGCTATGTCATGGAGCATTGAAATTTGTTTTTTTTAACCAACAGAATATATAGATAGATAAACACCCCCACACTTAAATCATGCATTGTCCTCAATGTATGCAAAGATAAAGCAAATGCACTTATTACCTGAGTCAACTTACGGTAGAGGGATTGAATTTGCTCAGAGTCAACCATAGTTAGAACTGGATTGAATGTCACCATGTTGGTGCATGTATCCAGTTGAATTGTTCCCCATGTTGCCCTGAGAATCCTGAGGTAAAGATTCCACACCCCTCACATGTGTTGGTTCTCTTATTTGCTCGAGTGATGGTGGTTGGGTAGAAGAATTACTCTCCTTTTTTCTCACTTTCTTTTTGATTTTGTGATGATTTATTTGATTCAAAAATCTTATAGATACACGATCTCATCACAACATCACTTTGATTACATACTATTTCTGGTTCATTATCAACATGAAAGATATTAAATTCAGTTTTTAAGTTTCCAAAAGATAGTTGCATGAGCCCATTTCGACAATTTATCAAACCTTCAGAAGTGGCTAAAAAGGGTCTGCCTAGTATTACAGGGATTTGTCTTTTAGGATTGACAGCAGGTTCAGTGTCTAGTACGACAAAATCCACTGGGTAAATGAAGTCACCAACCTTAATCAAAACATCCTCTACTACACCTCTTGGTTTCTTAATAGAGCAATCAGCAAATTGAAGGATTGTCTTAGAGGGTTTTAGCGGACCAAGGTTGAGTTGCTCATAGAATGAGAACGGGAGTAGGTTAACACTAGCACCAAGGTCTAGAAGGGCTTTGTTGATAAAAGTATCTCCTATCGCACATGAAATTGTGCGACACCCAGGGTCCTTATACTTTATAGGAGACGAGTTGGACAGAATAAAGCTTATGTTTGCAGTTAAGAATGCCTTCTTTGGTACGTTCGTTTTTCTCTTCTTAGTGCACAGATCCTTTAAGAATTTAGCATAAGCAGGTATTTGTTGAATCATATCTAGGAGTGGAATATTCACCTTAAGTTGCTTAAATACTTCCAAGATTTTCTCCATTTGTGCACTTGAGCTCTTATTGAGTCTATTGGGGAATGTGGCTTTAGGAACATAGACTCGCTCAGGTTGAGATATAGGGTCAGGTTGAGTAGGTGGGTTGGGCTTTTCAAATTGGACTTCAGGTTCAATGGTCTGGTCACATGTGGGTGCTTGATGGTTAGATTGATTAGGAACTCTAGGATTTACCACATTGTTATCAACTTGTTTTCCGGACCGTAATGAAACTACTGCATTTATTTGTTGGAACGGTCCCTCCTCATGAACCATTTGAACCGGTCTAGGGTTGTTACTTCCTAGAGGTGGTTGATAGGGTTGATATTGATTATTAGGTCTTGGATTCACCTCACGTTGACTTGGAAACTGACCCTTTTCTCTTTCACCTACAATTTGCGCTAGTTGGCTGACTTGTGTTTCTAGCCTTTGGAAGGATTGGTTGGTTGTTTGCATAAAAGTCTTAACCATATTTTCCAAGCTTGTCAACCTAACATCATAATCTGCATTGTTACTAAACCCAGATGATGTATTATTTTGGTTATACGGGTTTGGTTGTTGTCTAGGAGGTTGACCTTGTTGGCTCCATGAAAAATTGGGATGATTACGCCAACCCAGGTTATAGGTTGATGCGTATGGGTCATTTCTAGAATGGTTAAATGTGGCATTAACTTGTTCCAAGTCCGCACAATCCTCCATTTATATGACCAGGTTGACCACATCTAGAGCAAGGGATAGAAGAAGCTTGATTCACTAGGGGTCGGGTTTTTAGCTCTAGACTTTCCATTCTACGCATAAGGGTAGCTAGTTTTGCTTCAGCAGCTACAATAGCATCTACAGCTAAGACACCTGGTTTGGGTTGACTTGTTATTCTAGATCCAATACTCGGGTTAATCGGTGCTCTAGCATTGTCCCATTGCATACTATTTTCGGCTAAGTCCTTAAGAAAAATCCAAGCATCATTCTCATTTTTGGACATGAAGTTTCCTTAGCTTACAGATTCTACCATAACCCTAGATGTAGGTGTCAATCCCTCATAGATAATTTGACACAATTTCCATCTTGGAATTCCATGATGAGGGCATTGGGTCAACATGCTCTTAAATCTTTCTAAATAGGAATAGAACGGCTCGCTCTCAGATTGAACGAATGCAACAATTTCATTCCTAATCCTAATAGTCTTATGGTTGGGAAAATATTTCTTTAAGAATACTTGAACAAACTCAGCCCAACTCCTAATAGATCTTCCGGCTAGACTATATAGCCATTTCTTAGCGTTGTCATTCAGTGCTAGAGGCACGAATTTAAGACGCACTGCCTCCTCAGAGATATGCTGGTATTGCATAAGGGAGCAGATTTCCTCAAATTCTCTACGGAAGAGATAGGGGTCTTCCTTAGAGGTGAACTTGGGCAACATACTCATGTATTGTGCCTTTAGTTCGAAGTCGCGACCCGCTATAATGGGCATAACGATGCACGATGGCTGAGCAACCATTGTTGGGTAGCACCGATCCCTTAGAGTCCTAGGTGGTGCAACAGGTGGGTCCACTACATTCTCACCCATTGGATCCGGGTGAGGTGGTGCAACAGGTGGATTGGGGCTAAGCTCTAGACTGGAATCTAGATGAACTCGTGAGAGTCGATTGCTCAAGTCCCGAACCCAAATCTGAGTGCACCGGTTTGAATCAATTTTTTTGAATTCAAATTCGAAATTTTAATTCGAAATTCAAATTCAAGAATCAATTGTTTTTTTTATATAATTTGTTTTTCAAAAATGGAAACAAACAATAGAAGGAGGATAGATGAGAAAGGAATCATAATCTAGAGAATCGAGGTGAGAAGAGAAACTTAACTCTAAAAGATAGATGAGAGGGTTGGTCAGAAATTTCCTAAACAAACACAGTTCAAACAATCCTAGACCTAATGTAGCTTAAATCTAGACGACTCCTAACTGGTTGAGTCGAATTGGTTCGCTTGATTCACCTCCCTCACTAATCAAACCAAATTGGCCAGGCAGTGTATAGTGTTGAACGTTTTATTTAAACCGCAAGTGCACGACCGCGATGAAGCGGTGGCAAGTACGGGTCGTCCTCAGGGAGGTGAGCAGCCTCTTGTTTATCAGAAATCAAGTGGCACAAAAAGGTGGAAGAAAGTTGTTTATGCTAATCTAGACTACGCTAACTACAAAGAAGCAAATGCGAAGGAAAGAGATTAACAAATACTTCAAACTAAACTAAAGAAACTTAACACTATGCTGAAATCAGTAAGAGAGAAACCCCTTAGGGGGTGGAGTGACTACACATACACAATAAGGAGGCAAGAATGTCTTCCTATAGGCACAAGTAGAGTTAGTGTTTGCATGTATGGGAGGTGTCTACTTATCATGGCAAAACCCATCAATTAAATCACTAACCTATTTTGATTAACATTCATAAACACAAGCAAGTTATTTAAGAAACTAAACAAGCATGGGAGGTGTCTTAAACTTGTGGCAAAACCTATCTAGTGAAGTGTTCTATTCTAACAAGCAAGTATGCATTCATATTAATCAACACATTTCAAAATAAACATCCTTCCTTCCTTAATTGCATATATGATTATCATCTCCACCCCCCAAAAGGGGAGTGATTTTACTCACTAAACATTACACTAACTAATACACTAAGATAAGAAGACATTTTAACTAAGCTAGATTTAATAAAAGACAATTAAACTAAAACATGCACAAACAATAAAAGAAGCACAAAACAAATAAAAGAAACAAAAAACTTTATTGATAAAATGACTCACATTTTAAGTAGCATCCTCCTACTTTAGTGTGTGCTTCAAGCCTCACTTCTAGTAGGAAGAATAGCCACTTAAAATATGGAGTGATTACAATAGGAGGTGAAGAGTTCTATTTATATGTATGGAAAAAGTTAATCCGGGACAATCCCCCGGTGTGGGACTAAACCAATACCAAAAATAGCCTAAACAAACACTAATACATGTCCAGGAGCAATCTTAGCAGATTTGGGCCAAAACAGACCGCCAATTAGCGGTCTTGGACCGCCAATTGGCGGTCTATAAAGTCCGGATCCATCTGGAATTTGTGATGGGCTTTGCTTAGTGTAATTGGTGGTCTTGGATGCATCTACTTCGTTTATTGGAGCTCCGACCCGAATCGAATTGCGAAAATACTCCCCATGATGGTGTGGAGTTCTCTATTTTGCTCTTAGGTCATTCTGTCTTGCGTTCAGGTCCTTCTCCCTTGCATCTTGGTCCCCAGATCTCACAATTCAGTCCTTTTTCCCAGCTTTTGGGTCCTTTTATGCTTCATCTCTTCAAACCTATTTATTCCTGAAAACTAAACATAAAACTCGTGACATAGAATTGTTTAGGTGAAAGATAATGGATATAAGATACAAATATAAGCATGAAATGATGTCAATCAAATACCCCCACACCTAACTTCTGCTAGTCCCGAGCAAAACAAAGAAAGGAAAAAGCACACGAAAAACAAAAAATCCTAACTCACTTTCGTAGGAATCACGGTTGCACTTAGCACGTGCAACAAGCCGTTAAACCTCCTTGTCTCCAAGGAGGAGGAGTGTTGTCTCCTGAGGGGTTTCAGCGGATACACCCACAAAATCCGAACAAGATGCATTAATTAATCTAGCTACACGACTCGTTGGACTCATATTTTATCGATCATGGAATGCGGTAATACTATGGATCAACTCTATATATATAATCGGTCCACACACTTAACCTAATGAATTATTCGTGAAAGTTAGTCAAGGACTTAAGTGAAAGACATGGACAACCTTAACTTCTGAATGTGATACAATGTGTAAAGTCCATTAAGGTTCTTATTTGACTCTTTTTGTTTTTTTTGTTTTTTTTCCTTTGGAGCATTTTATTGGTTGGTGTTTGATTCTCTCAGTATCAGGTTTCGTGCATCGTTTCCTATGAGGACTTAAACTATCACGTACACCTTCCCCCAAATCTCCACATAGGGCGATCCCTACCACCCGTGTAAAGGGAGTTCGGTCGGTGCATCCCAAGTTAGATGACTCGAAAGTACCAAGCACAAAGTCCCATCAGACCTACTTTCCCGAGTGATAGGAGCCGTGCGAGAAGAGAGAACACCACTTATTTACTTATCTACATGGGAACTAAAACCCCTACACTTAAGTTTCACAAAAAGATATTAAGGGCCATTGACTACGACAAACTTCCTTATACTAACATACACGAATTATTGACTCACTAGGTTCAGGGTGAACTTCTTTAAATGGTTGAGTACTGAAACCCTATGATTACACGCCCCCCGAGGGAAAACCAGGGTGCATCCTAACTACTAGATAAGACCTAAAGCCAGTAAACTAGACATCCTAATGCATCAAGTTCAAGACACTTTTGGGAGCTTTCTTTTTTACTTTGCCTCTCAACGGTTTTGCACATGCTAAACACACGCAAAACCCACAAAACATTTTCTTTCACAAACACATGAAGATTTTGAAAGAAATGTGAAAATTTTAAAGCATTCAGCAAGCAAAAGAAGACAAGTCACCCAAGGATCATGGCAAGCATATATATCAATGTTAAATGCAGCACACTAACATGACCCTAGCAGTACACACAAAAGAAAACACAACCAAAGGAAAAAGACTCGAATATGTACACACGTAAAACACCCCCACACCTACTTCATGCATTGTCCTCAATGAATGTGAGCAAGATACTGTTGGATCGTGTGGGTTTATGGGTCCACAATTAATGCTAATCACCTAATTACCTACTTGTTTATTCGATCAAAGAAATGCAGCGGAATTTAAACTAAAACAAGCAAGTGTAGGAATATGCAAACCACAAATCGACTCGGCGTTTTTATAGAGGTTCGGCACCCCACCCGGGTCCTAGTCCTCTATTGCAAGCTCCACTCGGATCACCGAGCTCCGCTCACGACTTCACTAACCACTCCCCGTTCCGGACCGGGAGAGAACGCCTTTACAACTGTCAAACTCGCGAACAACCCTCGCCGAGCTTGGAATCCTCTTCTCACAATCCGAGATGGATGCTTCGGGCTTTCACCGGAGCCTTTACTCTTTTGACAACAAATGAGAACTTGAGTGGAGCAACACTCTCTAAATCTTGAGCACACTTGAGTAGGATTAAGGAATTGATCACTAAGTGTGTAAGGTTTGAAGCTTTGAGTGTTTGGGATTCTCTCTAATGTTTGGGACAAGTTTGTAGTGGGAGAGTTGTGTTAAAATGTATTTTACAACTCCTTATATAGGCATTAGAGATAATAAAGTCGTTGGGATTGATTGGGTATGAGTTAATGTGTGATTACACAAAACAGAAAAGACAGGACCCAATTCTGGCTGAATTCGGTCGACCGGATCGGGCAGAACGGTCGACCGTTTGGCAGTTTTACACTCAGTTCGGTTGACCGGTTAAGCAACGGTCGACCGCCCAACTCTACTACTTAGGTTCACTTAAGTCATCGGTCGAACACAAGATAGGGTTCGGTCGACCGATTTCGACCAGGTACTTTGGGGTTGACGAACAAATGTGTGAACGGTCGACCGAAACAGGTTTGGCGGTCGACCGATTAAGGACAGGCACTTTGGGTTTGTCAAGAGATGAACCAACGGTCGACCGATCGTGGTCCTCGGTCGACCGATACATGAAATGTATTTGGGGTATTTTTGGTTTAATACGAATACGACCGTTGGGTATATACGACAAAAGTAACAGTCGGGAAAATGTGATCGGACGGTCGACCGAAAGGTAAAACACGGTCGACCGAAAAAGGGCAGTGAAAACACAAACAAGAGATTTGATCATTCGGTCGACCGAACGGCATGTTGCGGTCGACCGAATGTGGGCAGACTTTTACAGTTCAGGTTTGGTGTTTTCCGGTCTAAGTTTGGGTGATCTATTGAAGTCCAAATTATGTGAAATTTCGTGTGTGACTTCTATAAGGAACCTAGTGTGTGATTAAGTTGATTTTAGCTCAAGTATGCTCAATTACACTTTGTTCCTAAGACTCAAAAGAAATCAATATTACATGTCTTCGATATAGCTTTAATTACATGTCTTGACTTCATTTCCATCTTTCTTGAGTCTTGATCACCTGTAGAGGTTAGCACAATACAATATATATGCAATGCATAGTGTGTGCTACTCTAATTAAGATTAGGTTGATTAAATCATCAAAACATAAGATTGAGGCCAAAAAGCCAACAATCTCCCCCTTTCTGATGATGGCAACCGATATCTTAATACTTGAAATTTGTATATGTAAACTATGCATATAAATGCTCCCCTATGGATGTGCATAGTTTTTGTTCAAATTTTTTCAAGTTTTTCAAGTTACCCCCTTAATTATCTCTCCCCCTTTGACATCCATCAAAAACATTGATAATTATATAAGTCAAAAGGATGTCATCGTAATGAAGTTGCCCCCCCTAAATTTTGCACTTCATTACTCTAATAAAAGATATAACATTTAAGCTCCCCCTATCAATAAGGCTAAATTGAAATAATGAGTATGATGAAATTTTAAGTTCAATTAAGTTTCTACTTAAGCCTTATTCTAACATCCATTTAAAAAATGACATTTAAAATCAATGGATGTGCATAGTTTTTGCAATGAATAGGGTATATGATTTGCAATGAATTGAATTATATGATATGTCAATTAAGCATATGAATTTAGATTAGAGCTAATTTAACATGAATTGTATAGATAGGAATTTTATACCAATGTTGAATTCGAATTTAGCTCCAATTTCATTTGGTGATGCAACCGGATTTGAATTTGACTCTTGAGCTCACCCGGTCACCACCAATCTCCTCCTCAAGCTCCTACAAGAGTAGATTTAGGTACCCAAACAACTTTGGGTCCTTGAATGTTAGCTTTGGGAACCCAAACCATTTTGGTTTTTGGAGCCCACACACTTGAGGAACTATGGTTTACAACTAAGTGCTTTCCATTTAGAGTAGTGTGAGATACATGGTTTTTCAATTTTGCATTGTATCCTAAACCATGTTTTTGCAAAGATTGCCTTTGACTACCTAATAACATGTTAAGCATCTTAGTTCCATGTGTGAATTTTTCTAGATCTTTTCTTAATTGCACATTGCAAGTTTGAAGATCTAATTGTTCACAATGTATAGGTTTTGCTTTTAATTTATCAAAATTTGATGCATAATTTTCTAGTTTAGCAACCACCTCATTTTTCTCATTCACGCATGTTTCAATTTTGCTTTGGAGATCTTTGATTAGCTTTCTAGCATTTTTATTTTTATCACAAATGATCTCATATTAACTAAGTCATGGAAAGCATTTTGAAGCTCATCATGTGTATAATTTTCATTCTTTGCACTAGAGTTTGAGCTATCACTATAATAAGACTTAGTTGAGCATGAATTATTAGAGCAAGAGTTAGATTCTACCTCACTTCCTTCATCTTGAATTGCCATGTAGCACATGTGTGCATATTCTTTTATTGATGAAGGTGTGGTTGATTTGGATGACGATGAAGACGATGAATCGTCCCATGTAGCCTTGTGAGCTTCCAACTTCTTTTCTTTTCTCTTACTCTTCTCCTTTTCTCTTCTTCTCTCCCTCCTCTCATTTTTCTTCTCCTTCTCTTTTCTCTCATTTCCACTCTCTTCCTTCTCCTTGTTTTCTCTCTTTTCACTCCTTCTACCTCTTCTTTCACTCTTTTCTTCTTTATCATTCTTGAGGTATTTGAAGAAGTCTTTTGCTAGGACTTCAATGTCCTCATCTTCTACACTCCTCCTTGGTTCATCTAAATTTGCATGTAATGCCAAGGTGGATTTCTTCTTGGTGGCTTCCTTCTCCTTCCGATGGTTGATTTGAAGTTCATAAGCCATCAAGTTTCCAATGAGCTCCTCCATCTTTAATTTTGAAAGATCATGCGCCTCTTCAATTGCGACGACTTTATCTTCCCAATCGATGCTAAGTGACCGGAGGAACTTCCTTGTCATATCTCCTTCATTGATTTTTCTTCCAAGAACCAAAAGAGAGTTAGTGATATCGGTGAAGCGAGTGTTCATTTCGCTTATGTTCTCACCGATTTGCATAGAAAAAATCTCATATTTATGCATGAGGAGACTAATGCGGGTTTCCTTAGTTTTACTATCCCCCTCATGGTGCATTTGTAGTCTATGCCATATATCATGTGCACTTTCACATCCCCTAATCCTATTATATTCACCCTCATTAAGGCCACAATACAAGATGTTCATAATTTTCGAATTCATTTCGATTTCTTTCGTTTTCGGTCTTGTAAGTGAATCTAATTCATCTTCTTTTGGGGGTGTGTATGGATTTTGGAGAAACATCCAATACTTAAGGTCATTAGAAATTAGGAAAATCTTCATCCTATTCTTCCAATAATCATAATTAGACCCATTAAGCAAAGGAGGTCGAGTTGTGCATAAACCTTCTATGTGATTAGATGATGTAAAAGTCATGCTAAATAATACGATTAAGTATGAGAATTTAGCTAACAAGGCTCTGATACCAAATGTTGGATCGTGTGGGTTTATGGGTCCACAATTAATGCTAATCACCTAATTACCTACTTGTTTATTCGATCAAAGAAATGCAGCAGAATTTAAACTAAAACAAGCAAGTGTAGGAATATGCAAACCACAAATCGACTCGGCGTTTTTATAGAGGTTCGGCACCCCACCCGGGTCCTAGTCCTCTCTTGCAAGCTCCGCTCGGATCACCGAGCTCCGCTCACGACTTCACTAACCACTCCCCGTTCCGGGCCGGGAGAGAACGCCTTTACAACCGTCAAACTCGAGAACAACCCTCGCCGAGCTTGGAATCCTCTTCTCACAATCCGAGATGGATGCTTCGGGCTTTCACCGGAGCCTTTACTCTTTTGACAACAAATGAGAACTTGAGTGGAGCAACACTCTTTAAATCTTGAGCACACTTGAGTAGGATTAAGGAATTGATCACTAAGTGTGTAAGGTTTGAAGCTTTGAGTGTTTGGGATTCTCTCTAATGTTTGGGACAAGTTTGTAGTGGGAGAGTTGTGTTAAAATGTGTTTTACAACTCCTTATATAGGCATTAGAGAGAATAGAGTCGTTGGGATTGATTGGGTATGAGTTGATGTGTGATTACACAAAACAGAAAAGACAGGACCCAATTCTGGCTGAATTCGGTCGACCGGATCGGGCAGAACGGTCGACCGTTTGGCAGTTTTACACTCAGTTCGGTCGACCGGTTAAGCAACGGTCGACCGCCCAACTCTACTACTTAGGTTCACTTAAGTCATCGGTCGAACACAAGATAGGGTTCGGTCGACCGATTTCGATCAGGCACTTTGGGGTTGACAAACAAACGTGGGAACGGTCGACCGAAACAGGTTTGGCGGTCGACCGATTAAGGACAGGCACTTTGGGTTTGTCAAGAGATGAACCAACGGTCGACCGATCGTGGTCCTCGGTCGACCGATACATGAAATGTATTTGGGGTATTTTTGGTTTAATACGAATACGACCGTTGGGTATATACGACAAAAGAAACGGTCGGGAAAATATGATCGGACGGTCGACCGAAAGGTAAAACACGGTCGACCAAAAAAGGGCAGTGAAAACACAAACAAGAGATTTGATCATTCGGTCGACCGAACGGCATGTTGCGGTCGACCGAATGTGGGCAGACTTTTACAGTTCAGGTTTGGTGTTTTCCGGTCTAAGTTTGGGTGATCTATTGAAGTCCAAATTATGTGAAATTTCGTGTGTGACTTCTATAAGGAACCTAGTGTGTGATTAAGTTGATTTTAGCTCAAGTATGCTCAATTACACTTTGTTCCTAAGACTCAAAAGAAATCAATATTACATGTCTTCGATATAGCTTTAATTACATGTCTTGACTTCATTTCCATCTTTCTTGAGTCTTGATCACCTGTAGAGGTTAGCAAAATACAATATATATGCAATGCATAGTGTGTGCTACTCTAATTAAGATTAGGTTGATTAAATCTTCAAAACATAAGATTGAGGCCAAAAAGCCAACAGATACTACATGGATATATGCATGAAAAATGAAAGATCTAACCAATATAAAGCACAAAGGGAAGTTCAAGGTCATGTTGATGGACACAAACTTGAATTCCCTCAAAACCTATGAGACGCTGAAGAAGGGAGATAACTACGTGAAGAAATGGGGCCTAAGTACACTAGGGTTGGGGCCCACAACAAGCAATGCTCGCTCAAAGAGTCTTTTATTACCTTTTTTTGTTCTTTTTTACATGATATATACAACAACAACAATATTCTCATAATCATTTGGTCAAGGAACATCAAATGGGAACATCAAGTCATGAGGACCAGAGACTTACCGAGATGGGTTAACTTCACCGGTACTCTGAGGTGTCATGAGGGGTGAAAGGTCAAAGCTGAAAGGCTCGAACCCCTCATGATATTGGTCGGGTGTAGGCAACATGAAAGAGTGAAGATGTGTTGCCTCACTAGGGTTTAGTTGCTCATCGAACAAAACCCTCCAACCAATAGGTGGGTGCATCGGAATGAGTTCCTCAAGCTCATTCGATGGATGCCGCAGACCTGCATCACTAAGAATGGGGCTTCTCCCCAAGTCATCCAACAAGGACCTCCCACCATCATTTAGATCATCAAGCATAAGCTCGGTCATAGGTGGGTCCTTGTTGGAGTCAATATGAAGCTCAAATGGCTCAATGACCATGGGACATGGGGTGACAACACCTTCTAGAATGGGCATATGATGAGGTGTGTCCCCCTCACTAGTGGTCTCACCTGAATCATGCAACGAACACTCCCTTTGGACATTCATGTTCGAGGTCAGCTCCCTCTGTTGCATTGCAAAGACAGGCAATGACTTTTCGCTGGGCCCACGAACATTCTCAAAGGGTTGCATTGGGGTTAGGGGTGTTTGTTGATTTTGTGGTACTTTCTCCAATTGGCGGATGAGATTGAGATTTAAAGGTTCATCCATGGGTTCCTGTTGCCTACCAGAGTTCAACACATGAAACTCGGCACTCATGTTACAGAATGAGAGCTTCATGAGACCATTTCTACAATTAATCAAGGCATTGGAGGTTGCCAGAAATGGTCTACCAAAATCAAAGGTATTTGAGAGTGGGTGTTTGCAACAGGATTTGTGTCGAGGACAACAAAATCGACTGGAAATATAAAATCTCCAACTTTGATAAGCATGTCCTCGATAATCCCCTTTGGAATACGAATGGATCTATCCGCCAATTGGAGGGTGATCTTAGTTCGTTTCAATTCTCCCAAGTTCAACTGTTGATAAACAGAGAATGGGAGGAGGTTGACCGCCCTGCCGATCCTAAATCAAGCAATACATTGCTCACTCTAGTGTCCCCTATCGTACACTGAATAGTAGGACACCCAGGGTCCTTGTATTTTGTGTAGATGGGATTGGACAAAAGTGAGCTTATATTTGCAGCCAAGAATGCTTTCTTAGGAACATTGGTCTTCCTCTTGGTTGTGCGGAGATCCTTCAACACTTTGGCATATTGAGGTATTTGTTGGATGACATCCAACAAGGGGATGTTAACCTTTACTTGCTTAAATACCTCTAATATCTTGTCCATGTTGTCACTCTGTTTTTTGGTTAACCTACTGGGATAGGGAGCTTTTGGCAGGTAGGTTTCTGTGGTGCCTGAGAAGAAAGTGTTGGTGTATTACCCTCACTCGCAGCCTCTTCTTCACCACCATTCCCATTGAGGGGCTGCATAGATGGTGGTGGGTATGGCAAGGAAATGTGATTGTCAACCTATTTTCCAGTTCTTAAGGTAACAATGGCATTGACATGGTGAACAAGTTCCTCCACGTGGTTCACTTGCCTCCCCCGAGGTACCACACTCTCATTTTGCATGTGTTGTTGCTGGTACATACAGGGGGTTAGCCTCAGGCTGGCTAGGAAAAGACCCTCTCTCTCTTTCATGTACAGACTGGGCCAATTGGCCAATCTGAAACTCTAGAGATTTGATGGTCTGCTGATTTGAAGTGAGAACTTGACTGGTGGTTAACATAAAAATTTTCATTGAGTTTTCAAGTCTACGAGTCAAGGTCTCAAGCGAATTGAATCGGGTTTCCATATTATTGGAATTTGGGAAACCCGATTGATTGGTGGTTTACGCTTGGGGTTGCGAATAAGATTGTGCATGCATGGGAGGTTGGTGTGATTGGTAAGGTGGTCTAGAGGAGTTTGAAGGACCACCCGGGGTATTAGTTTGGTTCCATGAAAAATTGGGGTGGTTCCTCCATCCAGGATTATAAGATGATGAGTATGGGTCATTCCTAGCTCTGTCATAGATGGCGTTGACACGCTCCTTCTGAGGAGGAATAGACACAAACTCGCTTTCTACATGATCTACCCTACCACATGAATGACAGGGAACTGGATCAGATGTGGACATGTGAGGTGCACCTTGTCGGTTTTGGAGCTCAATCGAATCCATACGGCGCATTAAGGCCGCCATGCGCGCCTCGGTGGTTGTAGTGGTATCGACAACAAATGCGGCACCCGATCTAGTCGAGTTTGCATTCGCGATCCTTGCTCCTATGCTAGATGATGCAGGTGGTTCCCTCACACTCTCCCATTTCATGGTTTTCTCAGCAAGGTCTTCTAGGAAAGCCCATGCCTCCCTTTCATCCTTTCCCAAGAACTCTCCTTGACACATGGACTCAAGGAGCGTTCGGGATGGGATGTGAAGACCCTCATAGACAATCTGACAAAGGCGCTACAACTCGATGCCATGGTGAGGGCATGAGGATAGTAGCTCCTTGAACCTCTCTAAGTATGCATAGAATGGTTCAGTCTCATGTTGATAGAACGAATTGATTTCGTTCCTCAATTTTTGAGTCCGATGATTTGGAAAGTACTTCTTGAGGAATGCAGATTGAAACTCGTCCCAAGTCTTAAAGGCATTCGCCTGGTTGCTGTACAACCACTTCTTGGCATCATCCTTTAGTGAAAAAGGAACAAGCCTAAGATGGATGGAGTCTGTGCTAAGTTGTTGCAGCTTGAACATAGCACAGACCTCCTCAAATTCCCTGAGAAAGATATAGGGGCCACCTTTCCCAGTGAAGTGAGGGAGCATGGAAATGAATTGAAGCTTAACCTCTAAGTGGTTCTCATTCGCCTCTGGTAATACGATGCATGAAGGTAGAGTTGTACGGTTCGGGTAGCATCGATCACGTAGAGGTATGGGAACGACAACTGGAAGCACTGGTGGAGCAGGTGGGTCCAGGAACTGCTCCTCCTCACGGAAATTAGCAACCATTGAACCCGGACTGCGTGCGACACGAGAGGAGGAAGGTGTCAAGAAATCGATGACCGAAGCCGGATTGACAACGCTCCTCGTCAAACGACCACTCTCGTCTCGTGTCCACGAAAGCATGCACAAAGGTGCACACACACCAATTTTTTTTCTTCTTTCAACAAAGAATGTACGTAGAAACGAAGACGGGAGAACACAAGAGAGAAAGGATGACTCAGGAGAGAAGGGAAGAAGTCCTTAAGCTACGGCGGATGGGTACATGTAGAAGCACACAAGCAAACAAGGCTCAAGCAATCCTAAGGTCGCTATAAGTCCTTACAGCTAGACGACGCCTAACTGCAAGGTCACACGACCTCAACACGCCTCACCTCCCTACGACGAGGACCACAAAGCCTACCAAGTGAGTCAAGATCCGAAGATCTCGTCTCTCCTACTATCGACAAAGTGGGCAACGCCGATCAGGTTATGACGGTCGGGACCGGATCACTCTCCTAATGCGTCTGAATTCCATAAGGCCAATGTCTACTTGATTTTAAAATTAGGCTCTTGATTAGTGTGGTTTTTGGGGCGAAGGAAAGGGTGATGAAATCCCCCACCATATCTTTTACGGGACAACCCCTCCTTAGTAGCGTTTTGGAGTCTTAATCTAACAATGAGCTCTCCAAACAAAACGATCAACTCACACTTGTTGCAATGCACTTCTTACTAACTAATGCATGTTCTTACGAAATGCATGAATGAGAGTAGAAGGTGCGTACCTCACGCCAGCTCTCAACAACAGAAAATAAAGCTAAGATAGAAGATAATCTAAATGCCCAAGTCACATACATGATGCATGGGCTAAACAAAAAGAATGCATAATCTTTTGCTTTGAGTTTTAGGGTCCAAGTTTCTTAAGGAAAGTTGATTATAAATCTGGGAGCAATCTAAGAATCAGAACATGCAAAATTGAGTCCCAGATTACTAGATCAATTATGGCAACACGAAAAAGAAATAAGAAGGCAAAAACAACTCACCAGACTGCCAATTGGCGGTCTCAAGCCGCTGATTGGCGGTCCAAACTGCCCAGCTTTCCTCCAAATTTTTCCAGATGCCTCTCCCTTCGACTCCAAGTCTCCTGAAACAAAGAAAAACTACAAAACAAAAATTAAATCCACTCGAATCGTCCAAACAAGAGTCTGGACAGGCACCTCCCCGGCAACGATGCCAAAAACTTGTTGAACGTTTTATTTAAACCGCAAGTGCACGGCCGCGATGAAGCGGTGGCAAGTACGGGTCGTCCTCAGGGAGGTGAGCAGCCTCTTGTTTATCAGAAATCAAGTGGCAAAAATAGGGGGAGACAGATTGATTATGCTACTCTACTCTACACTACGCTAAGAAGTAGGAAATGCGAAAGAAAGACACAACCGATGAAATAATAACTAAGCTAGGAACGAAATGCTGGAATTCAGGAAATGGAAAACCCCCAAGGGGTGGAGTGAGTGCACACATGCAAAGAGGTGGATGTTGAATACATTCTTTAAGCACATGAAGGTGGTGTTTATCATGCATAGAAAGTGTCTAAAAGTTAAGGGAAAACCTATCAATCTATTCACCACTTAGTTGATTAGCATTTACATATACAAGTTGTTTATTTCAGAACCTAAACCAGCATAAGAGGTGTCTAATCATTTTGGCAAAACTCATCAAGTTATAAATTCTATCCTAAACAAGCAAGCATACATTCATGTTTTATAAACAAATTGTAAATAAAGCATTCATTCCATTCTCTAATGCATGTATGAACATCTACTCCACCCCCAAAGGGGATGGAACTACTCACTAAACATTACACTAACTAATACACTAAGATAAGAAGACATTTTAACTAAGCTAGATTTAATAAAAGACGATTAAACTAAAACATGCACAAACAATAAAAGAAGCACAAAACAAATAACATAAACACAAAACTTTATTGATAAAATGACTCACATTTCAAGTAGCATCCTCCTACTTTAGTGTGTGCTTCAAGGCCTCACTTCTAGTAGGAAGAATAGCCACTTAAAATATGGAGTGATTACAATAGGAGGTGAAGAGTTCTATTTATAGGCATGGAAAAAGCTAATCCGGGACAATCCCCCGATGTGGGACTAAACCAATACCAAAAATAGCCTAAACAAACACTAATACATGCCCAGGAGAAATATTAGCGGATTTGGGCCAAAACAGACCGCCAATTAGCTGTCTTGGACCGCCAATTGGTGGTCTATAAAGTCCGGATCCATCTGGAATTTGTGTTGGGATTTGCTTAGTGTATTTGGTGGTTTTGGATGCATCTACTTCGTTTATTGGAGCTCCGACCCAAATCAAATTGCTAAAATACTCCCCATGATGGTGTAGAGTTCTCTGTTTTGCTCTTAGGTCCTTCTCCCTTGCATCTTGGTCCACAGATCTCACAATTCAGTCCTTTTTCCCAGCTTTTGGGTCCTTTTATGTTTCATCTCTTCAAACCTATTTATTCCTAAAAACTAAACATAAAACTCGTGACATAGAATTGTTTAGGTGAAAGATAATGGATATAAGATACAAATATAAGCATGAAATGATGTCAATCATATAGCTAGTGGGGGCGCTTCCGACAGTCGGTGCCAATTAGACAACCACTTCACTTGGAAGACTTACGTCAACAAAAAACATTTTCTAGACACCAAATTAAATTCGATCAGCTTCAAGTCATAGCAAGTCAAACCAATCTTCTCCTTAATTGAGTCCGAATCCTTAGGGGTCAATGTCTAATTGATTTTAATTTTTAGGCTTGGGTGACACTTTAGGATTGTGATTTGTGGGCCACGGAAGGGTGATGAAATCCCCACCGTATCTTTTCCTACGGAGTTGCCCTTAAGATAGTTTAACTTCAATCTAGCAAAGATAGTCAAACATTGGTCTTTAATTGGGGGACAATTGCAAGAGTTGTATGCAAACTAAATTATATGCTTAAATGCAATCGATAAAAACCGTGCACGTACATTGCCTCCAGCACTCTTCAACAAAAAATATTTTGCAAGAATTTAGCAAGAATAATGCAAACAAAACACTATATGATGCATGCACTAAGTCTTTCTAATTTTGCTAATTTTTAGGTCAGAGTTGAATTATTGCCAATTATGGAATTTGAGCCTAACACGTGCAGTTCTACTGAAAAGGAAATTTTCCGAAACTAGAAATTACGAGGAAAAAGGAAACAAAGGTTACCTACGCACGCTCAGTCGGGTTTTCCGCCCGCTCTCAAAATTTCCAGTTTCTCTACGCTCCACCCAGAGATGGAGACGACCCCAGAAAAGTTTGAAGCCCACATGCTCCAGACGTGCGGCGATTTCGCCGCAAGTTGTTCTTTGGATGCGGCGATTTCGCCGCTCTTCTTGCTCCAATTGTGCCCTGATTTCTCCGCGCACTCTGTTGTCTCCTGAAACGCACACCCAAATAGTTAGATCGCGCACACAATAAACATAATAGAATCGAAATCACAAAAAATAAACAAAATCTTCGTCGCCTCCCCGGCAACGGTGCCAAAACTTAATGAGAATTTTATTTATACCGCAACTGCACGGCGTCGATGAAGACGCGGCAAGTGCAGGTCGAACACAAGGAGGGAGAGATATTTATAATTTTGTGATTTTCGATTACGGAAAGTTAGAGAGAGAAATAAGGTTGGTTTGAGATTTTTGGATTTTTAATTTCTAAAGCAAGAACAACAAAAACAAATTAAGAATAAAATAAATATAGATGAGAGTCCAGCGGTGGAGGTTTAGATATCGGGTTTTGATTATAGAATTCTGAAACTTATAATAAATCACATTAGTTATAAAGCATTACATGATAAATGACTCAACATAAACTCAAGTAATCAAAATATACTAACACGAAATTAAAATAATAACGTAATTCTTCTTCTCATCACCCTAAATCTGTCACCCTCACCCTTTGGAGAGAGTTAGAAACTCATGGATGGAGGGAAGGAGAAGGGGTACTAGAGAAACTACAAAAGAAAACTAAAAACACAAAATAAAAGAACAGATATTTATTGCTAAAAAGAAGAACGTCTTTATAACATAGTTTTGGGGCTATTTATAGCCGATACGAGGGACCTAAGTATGCAATAGGAAAGTACACGCGTCATGACACGACTGGACAAAATCCAGGGCCACAGATCGAAAGGGGTGCGGCGGAATCACCGTACTTTGCATGTAATATGCGGCGGAAACGCCGTAATTTTATCTCTGATTGGATCCGGATTTTTCCTGTGTGTTTATGGTATGATTTAAATGTCCTTTGCGCGTCTGGATTGATTTCTTTCCTTTCTTTTGAGCTCCGACTTTATTTCTTCATATAAACGGAGATCCAAATTGATTTTTCTTTAGAACTTCTCGCAAATAATATTTTTTTTGGTACTCGTAATTTGCAGTCGGGTCCTTGGCTTTTTGCAGTTAAGTCCCTGCCTTTTTTGTAATTAGGTATTTGAATGCTTTTATGCTTGGATGGACTTCCATTTGAACCCCGATAATCTTGAACTCGGTCTTTATGATAGAAATGAGTCTCTTGCACGCGTTTATGCTCGGGATATGGGTAATTTACATTCAGTTCCCTGTATTCTGTAAAGAAGACTAAACACATACCTTAGTAGCATTTATTGATATAAAATTAATCTAAATGAAAGACATATGATGCAATGTATGCAATGCATCAGACCACGTGGTTCCTTGCGCGGAAGTGCGGACGCTCCTCACCGATCCCTTAGGCTCGAGTAGTCGCGTGTGGGGGAACACGTTGCATACTCTCCGTAAGACCGTATGTGCCTACTGTAGGTTTCCGAGGGAGACCCGTTGTTGTTGCTGGACTGGTGTCCTTGTGGGCCCTGTTGAGGGTCTTTGTTGTTGGACTGAGGTCCCGTTTACCCTGTTGAGGGACTTGATGCATTGCAGATGTGATATGACATGCTACTAGTATGATAGGTTCATTTACCGTACTATTGCATGCATATAGGTGAGCTTGGCATACGGGGTTTCCTAATGGGAAACTCAGGCATCGTTGTTTGATTCATGTTTCAGGACCGCAGTAGGTTCTGTCGGGTGGTGACAGCGAGCACACACATTTTGGGGTCAGGATTGTCATCGGACTCTTCGAGGTCGTCGTGATTGCTTTACTTGTCTTTTCATTGTATCCTTGTATTCACGTCTTTTGACACACTCTGTTGTATTATTGGTGCACCGACTGTTGATTTATTTGATTAACATTCTCGTTGACGAGTTTATTCTCATAATCTCTTGATTGTTTAAATTTTTAAATTTCCGCTGTTTCGGGATGTTACAGTATCCTCCCGATCGACTGTGCAAACATGTATTAACAATGTTAAGAGCCAAAATTGACCTTCCAATTGTTATAGTGTTGCAACTAAAAGGGTTAAAACCAATCTTAATACGTAGTAAGTAAACCAGAACGTACAATCTTTCTTTTCTTCATCTCAACCATTTTATTTGCTAAAACATCAATTCCTCTGACTAAAGTCATTTGAGCTATGCATTTAAAAAACCCCGTAAAGGATCCACTGGTTGAACATGCCCCCACTTGGTTCCGCCCCTATGTATCCAACTATGAATCAAAATGACGATAACAATTATAAGAAAAACAAGAAATCGAAGCTTTACCATTAGGTCGAGGTTGTAATGCGGTAAGGGTTCTCTTTAACTTAAGCAATTTGACTGTCAACTCTTATAATGATATAAAGAAGATCCATACGTGACTTTCATCAATTCAATCGTGAGATAAAGTTGAAAGACACCCATGTCATTATCCGTGAACCCGCTACGTTCTTAGAGCACCCAGACCAATGCCTAAGTCGTCCACTTTCTCTTTCTTCTTTCTCTCTCTGCCACGTCATCATGAGTCAACATCATATTTCTTCCTCACTATTCATCACTTAATAATGACCTAGGAAATCTCACTCTCTTTCCTCTACATCATTAATTTTCTTTACAACTTTTATTTTTATTCCAAATCATTTATATTTACCAAAAATATTAATAATCTATTTGGAAAAACCAAAATACTAATAAATCTCGTATTTGTATTTTTTAAATTATTTCTAATCTATTTTTTAAATCTTCTTTCTTTAAAATATGTTTTCTAATTGTTTTTAAGAAAAAATTCCAAAATAATAAAAAAAATTAAAATTTTGAAAAATATGCACATTGAAAACAACACCTTCAGTGTCGTTTTTTCATTAAGTGAGAACGGCACATGAGGTGTCATTTTTATCTCAATTGAAAACGACACCACTGGTGTCCTTTTTAACCAAGGAAAAAACGACATCCGAGATGTCGTTTTCCCTATGGTTAAAAATGACACCAAGGTTGCCCTTTTCTCCAATTTTCCAAATCCGGTTTTTTTGATTTTTGCTCTCATTCTCTCCGGCGATTTTAGGTATTTTCAGACTTTTTTGTTAAGGTTTTGCTTTATTAGTTTGTATCTATATGCATTTGATTGGTCGGTTTGGTTAGGATTTGTTTGGTTTGAATTTGTTTGATGGATTGGATTGATTGATATTTGGTTGATGAGTGTTTTGATTGATTGATCTTGTGTGGATGATGTTATATTGTTATGATTAATTAATCTTGTACGGATTTGATGGGTTGATTAATGGATCAATTAATCTCGAAAGTCCAAATTTAATGAATTTACATTGTCTGGATGAGTTTCACATTGTGTGGATTTGTGCTAAATCAATTAAAGTTAATGATAAATGTTGTAATTGTTGAAATTTGGTTGATTGTGAACAATGTATGAAATTTGTTGGGATTGTATTATTAAATTGAATTGTACGTAATTATTATTTTTTGTTAATTATGTTTCAACAGTTTCCAAAATGTCGACTTCACACGATTGTCACGGTCTTGTTGACCCTTTAATGTTAGTACTACAGAAAGATCATAGATCATCTTCGATTCTCGAAAATGTAGGTGTGTGATTTGTTAGTGATTGTGTGATTTGTTAGTGATTTTAATTTCAAAATTCTGTGTATCGGTATTGGTTTATATTAGACCTGAAGTACATAATTTTCTTTTTAGGAGTCTTTGACGGATTTTAAATGCGTCGAGCACGTCATTCAGTTCAACACGTGGAATGTGCAAGATGAAAGGGTGTGTGATTTGTTAGTGATTGTGGGATTTGGCACCGTGTCTCGATTGTAACGACGGCAACTGGATTGGAATATGATCCGTGTTGTTGTGAAAAGGTGGAGGCCTGAGACACACACCTTCCATTTTAGACACGAGGAGATGACCATCACGCTACAAGATGTAGCTATGCTTGGTCTTCGTGTTGACAGTTTGGCAGTGTGTGTAACCTTACATCATGATTGAACTCAGGTTTATATGAATCTGTTGGGTGTTGAAGAAGAAGAAGAAGAAGAAGAAGCAACAACTGCAGTGAAAGGTGAATACGTGTCATTGCAGTGGTTGCAACAAAATTATCAAGTTGTCGAGCCAGATGCAACAGATGAGCAAGTTATGCAACACACAAGAACCTACATTTTATTTCAGTTAGGCTACGGGATAATATGCGATAAGAGTGTAAACAAAGTCCACCTTGGATATTTACTGTTGGTGGAGAACATATTTGAATGTGGAAACTACAGTTGGGGAGCTGCATCATTAGCTGTGTTGTACCAATATAAATCAGGTCTGTCTGAAAAAGGGAAACAATTAGCTGGTTTCCTTACATTGTTGGGAACATATTCATGTCAGACGACCATCTAGAATTCCCGGTGTGCAACTTCCATTGTATCCTTTAGGTTCACGTTGGCGGACTCCTAGGTCATGGGCAAACAACGTGAAGACGGTTCAGATTGAATTTTACAGAAAGTAGTTGGACGTTCAAGAAGAAAGTCAAGTTTGTTGGAACCCATATGAAGAAGTAGATCTGATGGCGTTACTTGCTGATTGCCGCCAATGACATGAAGTCTGGATGAGCAGAACGTGGATTGTTTGTTTCGGAGTTGCTGCCATGCACGTTCCAGAAAGGCTGATATGTCAGTTTGGATTGGGCAACATATTCCAAAATTAATGGAGATTTGCAAGATGAAAGCTCAGGGGAAGCCCATAGTAAACTAGTTGTAAGAGCAACAGTTATACATTCAAGCATGGTCACGTCGGCGAGAGTTTGTGCAGATCAGGCCCCTTCACTATCAGAAAATTTAGATGCTTGTAGACGTATTTACATGGAGTAGTATTGACAGATTACGGTTCGATGGCTGACGAGAAAAGTTCAAAATGCAGAATTACCGAATTAGGCCTCCAGCTGCTAGAGATTGATACTTGGTAAGAAATGAAAATCTTAGAATTTTGATTAAGCTTCTAATTTGCACTTTCTAATCACAAATGTGTTTTTTCTGGCAGCTTCATGGCTTGCATAACTTACATGAAGATATTCACCATCTTGAAGGGATGCAATCTTCACACAGGCCCACTCAGTCATTAATGGAGAAATTGAAGAAAAAGATCAAGTAAATGATGGCGTGCTTCAAGACTGTAGATCCGTCATTGAAACTGTCACAAGGTGTGTGCCCCCAACTAGATCAAACATATTCTAAGGAAAATCTCCCAGAAATAGGAGTGTCACTTGATGAAGAGGGTAATTTCATTTTCACCGGAGTATCACTTGATGAAGAAGATAATTTCATTTTCAGCGGAGTGTCTGCCAACGATGGAGGGATTCTAGCTCATGAATCGGGCAGTACTACGTTCTTTCAAGGTGAGGGTTCTTCATTTCACGTGGGCGAATGTTCGGGATTTCAAGTTCCTGAAGTCGAAAGAGCTATTGCCGGTGGGGTTGCTGAAAACGATGCTGGTGTGATAACCCAGGTTTACAGTCGTCCTTCAAAGGCCCCACGACGAGGTGGATGGAATAAAATTCCTACTAAAGTTATTTCTCCACCTTAGTTGTAATTACATTTTGGTTTAGGTGCATTTTGGTTAAGAACAATTTCATGCGTTTAGAACAATTCCATGTGTTAAGAATAATTTTATTTTACGGTTTAATTGTCTGAAATGTCTTGTATGTCTGTTATTGTACGAGATTTGAATTGCGTTTCCCCCGCACAGGTGTACAAGACTTGGATTTAAAGTTTAAGAGAATGTTTGCCAAAACATATCTCTGATTTTTGCCTTCAGCAAAAATGACACTAGTAGTGCCGTTTTTGCTTGAATAAAAACGGCACTACAAGTGTCGTTTTCATTTTATGAAAATGGCAACAACAATGTCGTTTTCATTCAAGTAAAAACGACATTACTAGTGTCGTTTTTGCATAAGACAGAATTCCAAAGCGTTCGCTTTGGTCATTTTAGTTTTGAAGACAAGTATTATGTCTTAAGATTCGTTTCACAACACAAGTATTATCGTTCTTGCAGCGATGATTAACATAAAATATTGTTTCCCCTACATGGGGTACAAGAGAAATTTAGGCTTAAATAAAGAACACGAAATGAACATACTAAATAGTCTCTTTACATGTTTTCCGGTTGTGACCTAACTTGCGACAACGCCCACATCGTATTACTCGTCCACTTTGTTCGTCCATGTTGTTTCTGATTCCTTTTGTTTTCGGTAGGCAGCTTCGTCTTACGATTGAAGGTGTTATTAATGCTATATGTCCTTCCTCCGCCCAAATATTTCATCTAGTATTGGAAAGAAAATAGGTGCATATGCTTTCCTGTAAGCTTTGGTGGTTAGGTATTCTGTGGCAATTCGCGAAGTATGAATGTTCGCGTGGCGGTTGCTGTATACGGCCAACACATGTGAGCATGGAATGTGGTGTGCATCTATGAACCGCAGGAGCATGTTGGGTCTGACTCCGTCAAAATAACATGATAGCTACGAGATTGGTTGCTTTTGACACTGAAGATGTTATGACTATGTCTAATGACACAAAGTTGTGCAGCCAACTGCCGTTGGTTTGTGATTTCATCATTGATTTTTTAGGATAGGCCAATATCATATTCTCTCCTTCATCTCTTCTACTGACAAAATATTTATTCAGCTGCAGATAAGTCATCATGATGAGAGGACAAAATGGTAAGCCACGTACACGCTTTAACACATTGTTGAAGCTTTCTGACAAGTTTGTGGTCATTATATCGAAACGGTGACCTAAATCATGACTTAATGCCCAATATGAAACGTCTTCTTGTTCTTTAATCCACTTGAACCCATGAGGGTAATTAACCTTGATATCCTTCAGATGCTCTTCAAATGTTTTTTTATCAGAAGTGACACCGGCGTGCCAAAATTTATGTTGCAATTCGACATTCCTGCACCGAGCATTTCTTGACATATTTTCACTCATATGTCTCAGATAGAACCTGTGAACTTGACTTCACTCTAGGGGGAAAAGTATGCACAATATTTGTAAGATCTGGAAACCGATCACTAATAATACACAATCTATCTCGTGTGCATACTCTATTGGCCAAAATACGTAAGAACCACTGCCATGAGTTGTCCGATTATTTTTCAACAACAGCAAACGCCAAAGGAAACAAACCGGAGTTCACGTTTATTCTCATAGCAATCAAAGAGTCCCCTCAAACTTGCCAAACAAATGAGTCCCATCAATGCTCAACACGGGTCTACAATAATGAAAACCTTCAATTGAGGCTGTGAATGACTAGAAAAATCTTTGAAGCTGCTCAATGTTGTGATTTATCCTCTGTGTCTGAATCTCGACCACGGTGTGAGGGTTCGTGGTGCAAATATTTGACATAAAGTGTCTTACATTACGATAAGATGCCTAATCAAATCCGTATACTTGTTCCAATGCTTTCTTGCGGGCGTACCAAACTTTGTCATACTTGATATCTATGAAGTAATGAATCTTCACTAAAGCTTGAATTTCTGCAGGAGTAATGATTATGTTTGTTCGAATTGTGACATAAATCATGTTAGAAATTAAACTGGCATCACATTGCATGTGGTCATGCAAAAGGCCCTCGTTACTACAAGTGTGTTCAGACTTGTACTTCTTAACTTGAAAACATTCTTTACTCTGACTGTAAGAGGCATGCATCTTTCATTCACACTCTTTTTTCAAGCAAACAACTATAAATCTTTTTGGCCCAGACGTTAATACTTTGAATTTGACACTTTTTAGCAAATAACATTCCTTCAACTCATGTAACAAATCTTTTTTGTTGAGAAAGTTCTATGCAACCAATAACTTCGTTCATCTTCTAAGTTATCATATTCAGTGTACACAGTAATACGTCCGTCGACATTTCCAATGACTGAATCTTCAATCCAGCTCTCGTTAGGCTCTATGTCTGGCAAGTGCCTCAAATTTGGTAGTACTGACAATGGTGGGAGTTCATTACTAACGATGACTTCATGTACGTTGCTATCAGGTTTTCGATTCATTGCGTCTTCCATATGATGAAACATGTTATGTAGGTTCGGAAGTGGGGTTGAATTTACATCAAGAATGTCTATCTCATCACCTTCCATTTGACTCATCATCTGTCTCATCACTCTTTGCATCTTCAACTTGTCTTCCTTGAGAATGTAATTGAACTACGTATGCTTCATAATTATTAATATCCATTGGTGTGTGTTGATACAGTTCAAAATAGGACTGAGGAACTGCTGACGACGGACCTGCTTCATATTGACTATATGTTTATGTCATTTGTTGATAATCCGTAGTGAACTGACTTTGGTGTACAATAGTATAGTGCTTGGGTTGTTTATGAACAAACAATACAACCGTATTCATGAAGTTAAATAAAGATAGCATCGTAGCCATGCTCTGATCATCAAAAACTTCAACATATGTATACTTTTCGTATGGTAGTCATTTGCAAGTTAACTTTAGATCAAACTCTCCTTCTCGAATACCACAAACTCGACAAACTGTTTCACAAAGATCATCACATCGCGTTTCAGTATTAACATTAAGCATCCGTCTGTAACCACCTTCATATTTTGGTACCCCATCTACGAATGTAACAATTCCATCGAAAAAACTCATAACTTCCGGTACCGGAGCTCATTATTTCATGTGTAGAAAATCTACATTTCATACATGAACATAACAACAATACATTAACTATACATGCATTGTATTTCATGTCAAAATCAAAAAATAAAATAAAAACCTAACCTCAACAATGTTGGTCGCCGGAGAGAGGGAGTAATTGGGAGTGATGAAAAATTTAGGTGTGGGAGAAAGAATATGGTGGCTGGCTAGCTATATTTAAACCCTAGGGAAAAATAGCATCTTAGATGCCATTTTGCTTTGGTTAAAAATGGCACCAGTGGTGCCGTTTTCAATTGAGATGAAAACGACACCTCAGGTGTCGTTTCAATGTGCATATTTTGCCAAATAAGTTTCTGCGGTGCATATTTTTCAATTTGTTTTTGATTTTTTAAATTTTTTTTCTTTGTTTTTATTTTTTAATTTTTTATTGAATAAAATAACCCAAAATTTCAATATGTTCTCTCATCTACATCATTTAGGGGACGATCTTGAAAAAATTTTAAAAATAAAAACAATCACAAAACATATTTTTTAAAAAAAAATAAAAAAATTTAAAACTGATTTTTTTTAAAAAAACAAAAATTAACAAAACAAACCCACCTAAGTGGCACAACCTAGTCGACGACCAGGTCGTTGGAGCGACCTGGTCGTCGACCCGATCGTTGGAGCGACCTGGTTGTCGACCCGATCGTTAGATGACCGTGGTGTCATTCGAGCGGATGACCCGCTAAGGATGACGTTACACCGCCAAAAATAAAATCAACACATATTTGTGCTTACATGATCATCATTTTGCCCAACGTTCAGGTAGGCGGGTCGCCTAGGCGGTAGGAGACCGCCCGTCGCGGTGGTCGCCTGGGCGACCACCGCCTTTCGCCCAGCAAAGCTGGGCGAAATAGGCAATCGCCTGGGCGATCGCTTCGCCGAGGCGATCGCCGTTGGAGGCAACGGCTCTCTCCTTTTTTATTTTATTTTCAAAAATTACAAGTTTGCCACTACCCCAAATCCTATATAAACCCCTCCAAACCTCTTCATTTTTCACACATCTCTCATTCTCTTCTTCTTCATAATTCTATTCTCATCATCAAGTTTCCTAATCACCAAGTTTTTGCGATTAAGTCTCCGGTCTGGTGCTTAGTTTTGAAGTTGGAAAGTGAAGTCTCTGATCTGGTTCTTCATTCTTCAACCGTCAAAATCAAGTGCACTCTTTCTAACTTCTCTTTAGAATTAAATTAATTAGTATTTTATTTTCATATTAGTCTAAATTTTTATATTAGTCTAGTTTTAAAATATGGCTTACGTACCCGACACTAGTCTCCCTATGCATCACGAGAGTTACGATGACCTAAGATTTACCCGTACAAATGACCCTGGTTAGAATACTACCCATTACATTAGTGCTAATGATAAAAACTGCATTGTCTGTGAGTTATGTGGTAAGGAAACTAGAGGTGGTATAACCTGTTACAAACAACATCTTGCATACACACCCGGTAGCAATGCTAGACCTTGTGATAAAGTTCTTGATTTTGTTAAACAAGACATAACTGCATACATGATTAGAAACAGTAGGACATTACAAAACGAAAATGTATGTCTTGATGATTATGTAGACCGAGAAAACATAGAATTTGATCTAGAAATCGGGTCGGGTTCCGGTTCTACTAGGACCCCAACCTCCCGTTCTCGCACCGTTCCTGGTCGAAAGAGACAAAAACAACGTTTGTGGGCAACATTTTACGGACGTGTGAAGGACGTGGTTTCCGGCCCCCCTAACAAACAACCATCGAAATTCTTATTTTCGGGCTAATATATTCTCTTCTACTGATTACTTCTATTTCTCCCAATATATGTATTTACTCTTATCTTGGTTAAATATAACGATGACCTTGGGTCCTTTGGAGGAAAAAAAACTTGCCATTCCCATTGTCACCATGACCAACGTGTAGTCCAAGACACCACACATACAAAAACCCATGCAATCCAACCCACGGAGGCCCATTAAACTCGTACTACTACCACTACTACGATGGTGCGTTTGTGGTTCCCGACCAAACCCAGCGACGGAGCTCCAGCTATGGACGAACCGGCCAAAGTCCACCCCGACGTGCTCTCCGACGGAAGAATCTCTTGCTACAAGGCCCGCGACGCCTTCTACACCTGCGTCGATGCCCACTCCTCCCACAAACCCACCGAGGTCGCCACCGTTGGACTCCTCTTCCCCTCCGATTGTAAGAAGCTGCGTCAGGACTTTGTACGGCACTGCCGCCCCTCTTGGGTGAGTTTGTTGTTGTTGTTGTTGTTGAGAGTGTTTGATCTGAATGTGTTTTGTTTAGGTGAAGCATTTCGATCGGCAGTATTGTAGGAAGAAACGGGTGCAGAGGCTTCTGGAGGACGACACGAGGAGAGGTCCGATTTTGCTTCCTCAGCCTTCCACTTTCAAATCATGATTTCGTTGCTTTTCGTTTGGGTTCGGGATGTTTTGTTTGTGTGTGTGCATAACTAGACTTGTTGTTTAGGATGATGTGTCCCGGATGACATTTCACTACTTCTAATGATGGTGCTTGGAATTAAACCAAAAAAAAAAAAATTCTCGGGTCACATTACTACATTAGAGAAATGCCTTGTATGGAGTAGAAGTAATGGCATTACAGAAAATTAGAGGAATACAGTTGTGCTCGTCTTTTTACACAATTAAAATAAACGTCTTGGCGGTTGGTGGTTTATGTTCCTTTTGTTTCAATCATATTGCTTTCTTTCTTCTTGATGATTTTAGGAAGTAGGAAATGGAAGGGTAGGTTGGAGAATGGAGATCAATGATTCTTAATTTCATCTCTTCTTTTGGTCAACCACGTTATGTACAAACACTACTTTGGGTTTTAGGTTTCGGTGGGTTTGATAATAGCTATCAATGTGCTTCAAAGGAGTTGATCGTTCTTCATCTTTTAAGCCACTTTTGTGAAATAATGTTACACAATCTTTGTTTTATCCATATGTGGAGGGTAGGAGAGCGTTGAGGTGGAGAGCCTCCGCCATGGAAGGACGGGTTTTTGGAGGAGGATTTTATTCCCTTGTTGTTCTGGACGAAAGATTTCTTCTTGAGGCCGGCCAACTTTTTGAGGCGGGCTTTGCCATTGGGAGTGCTGCTCACCGGCTGCCAGTGGTGGAGGGAGAATAAGATTAGGGTTTGTGTGGGGGGTTTCCACTTCACCGGTCGTAGTATTGTTATTGTTCATTCTCATTCTCCATTTTTTTTCCTTTTTTATAATCAGTCAGGTTAATTTCCTGATTTTTTTTGTTTTTTTTCAATTATTATTATTATTATTTACACTTGGAGGCAGCATAAACGAACGCACAGTCGCATATGCGACCCTGACGCTAGTCGCACAGGGTCGCATACGCAACTCCAAGGTTTTCAGAACCGAACCGGACGTCGAACCGGCAACGTTAAAGGTTCAGAGGTTTGACCGGAGTCGAACCAAATCGAATCGGCGACGTCAACATGACATCATAAATATATATTATAGATACAATAATCATATTTATTAAGAAAAAAAGTATTCAAAACATCTACAATATCAACATTTCTAGGGTGGTATAAATTTGGGTTTGGTTTTTTTGGATATGTAGCAATCGAATGACTGAATACATAATCGGGTACTGATAAAAAAACAACATAATTGAGTTTTTCCCCTGAACCGGTGGTTGAACGGTTTTTCCCCATGAACTGGTGGTTGAACCGCCTATTCAACCCGGTTTAGCCTGGTTCTTGGCAAAATACGGTTTTGGGGGGCAAACCGGACAAGCCTCCGGTTCACGGTTAACCCGGTCGGACCGGCCGAACCGGTTTTCAAAACAGTGTGTGACTCCTTAACATTGGGTTAGATAGAGTTTCTTACTAGTATAGTGATAATAACCTACATTGAAGAAATCCTGGTGAAAGATCTTGAAGAAGTTTCAGCTGTATTTGACATCAAATTAAGACAACACAATTTAATTTTTTGTTAGCTTTGAATGACTGCCTTATCAGTTCATTGGTGGATCAATCGTCGAATTTGGTTTTGGGTTGCTACTATTTGTTTAGTACTTGCTAACCAATTGGTTGGCATAGTTAAGGGGTCGAACTACAATTAACTTAAGGTGCTCTTTTTGAGTAAACCCAGGTTTATTATTGGTTCATATTATTTCTGGGGTGTCTGAATAATAGTTAAGAGAAACACTTGTACGTGGTCTTGTGGGTGAACTTAGAATTATTGTTGCAGCCGAATCAGGTTGTATTGTGTGTTTGGGTTCTTTTTCTTGTGGTTATGTTCATCTTGGTTGTCATACATGTGGAGGTGGGAGTGAACCTCAGAAAAAAGAAGACGAATGAGGAGTCACAATTTGAGATCTTAAGCACTTGAGGTCGTACAAAGTGGTGCGAGGAACATTTTGAGGTGCTTATTAAGCGGGGAGGTAGAAGGTCTTAGCTCCAGTTGGTTGAGAAAGAGAAGAATGATGATCTTCACTTTCTCTCTTGCTTCATTGGCCCGACAGGATCCTCTCTAATAAGATTCAGGCTTGCTGGCACAAAAAGAGGAGTCTTTCAGACTTATAAAGAGTCGAGAGGTCACAGGTTTTATGTTCTGCATATAATTAGAAAGGTTATATAATGAATTAATGATGGACACCATAGTGAGTTTTACATGATAAGGACGATGAGGTCATAAGTACCTGTGCTCTGATCTTTGGAAATTGTTTGTAAATCATTTTGATGGAGTTCCTATAGCTGATTGAGGTTTAGGAAGGAGAAGAGGAAGACATGCACTCACATGCTGGGGTTGCAGTAATTACGATGTCCTGGTGAATTTTTTGTAGCTAAATCTTCATATGCTGAGTGTACATTGGATTTTAGATTTTTGTAGTACAAGTCACATTTGTGTAGTTAGACAACAATTGAAACTCGTATCACACATGTGAAAATGGTGCAATTAAGGTGACCAATGGCATAAATTGTAAACTGTGAAGTTGTCAGGATAGAAATGATTCTTGTTTTGGTGGATGTTGTGGCCTTGGAAAATGGTATCACTAGGTGGTCTAATGTAAGAGGCAGGATATGCGTAAAGCCGTAACTCAGACATGGGTCATGAGAATAACTAGAGGAGCAAACAATACCATAGGTGATAAAAGGAAGATGATGACTATAGAGTATAAACTTGTGAAAAGTGTTATAACAGGTGGAGCTACTGCAAAGCCCAAGCCAATCCATCATCGGATGTTGAAGATGATGTGTATGCAGGACTTTCATATAGATTTTGAAAGCAAATAGAGGATGAAACTTGTGAACCTGGCCCTTATGTAGGTTGGCAGTAGTAAGATCACATTGCGTGACATGAAGATGAGTCGCGTGGAGCTCCTTACGAAAGGTTACACCCTGTTTTGAAGGGCGTGGTTGTGTGAGTGAAGGCTGCAAATAGGTTAGACACAGATATGGATCAAGTCAGGAAGATTGACAATGCTTCAATATAACTGAAGCAAGATGTAGATTGTTTTGGGTTTAAGTCTTTAATTTTGTCAAAGATTCATTCTTAAGGTCCAATTAGAGGGACAGATTTTTCTAAGATAGTAAGATAAGATGCGTCGATGATGAGGATAGACTTGCAATGTAGTAAACCAAGAAAACATGAATAGTTTCAATTAAATAGGGCATCGAACAATTTAACAAGGCACATTTTAGTGTCGTTTTGGTACCGGAGCAGATCATCAATCATGGATTAACTAGTGAAGGTGTTTCTAACTATTAAGCAACTATTGATCTGTTTAGTGGCTGATCGACTGGCAGGTGTGCGATTACTATCATTGTAGGGTCCAACTAACGGTATGAGTTGATTATTGTGGACCGTTTAGAAAGTATATGTGCTTTAGGGTTTATAAAAAGAAAAGCAATGAGAAACACTAGTCTGTGTGAGAAATACTTGGAGGGGGCAAGTTTGAGATATTTGACAGAATTGCGTGAGATAGTAGTGAGATGTAGTTGAGAGTGATTTTGTATTTTTTTGGTAATGGATTCTTAGTGGAGTTTGAAACCTTCATAGTTTTGACAACAAGATTTATCAAACTACTTTATATTGTGTATTTGGGTAGTTGTTGATTATTGCACGCCTAGTGATGGTAATGGATTTCCCTAACATGACCAAGTTTATGGAAGATAAGATGGGAAAATGTCGTTCTCAGCGGGAAAAATCAAAGTTGTGCTTGTCAGGTATTGGTCTACTATGGAAACTTTGGACCTTGTCCTGTCAATAGTGGCGGACCTAGGAATTTTTAAAAGGGAGCTCAAATATAACTTTAATCTGAGATACATAATAATAAATTTAACAACTGAAAGTCAATACATTAATACATGATCCCAACAATCCTCTTTGATTTTTGATCTACTGAAAACGTTGCATAATAGTTTCATTGTCAATATTTCTAAATATATCTCTATCAATGTATATCACGAGACAATCATTCAAAAGTTCCATCACTAGTAAGATTGAAAAGTGGACTCTTTATGATATGTATTGCAGAAAAGTTTCTTTCCATTGTAGCAGTGGTAACAGGTAGGGGTGTGCATCCGGGTTGGACCAGATTGGTTCAGATCGGTGACTGGATTGGATCGGAACCGAATTTTCCAAAACTTCCGGACCGGAACCCGAACCGGTCGGTCCGGTCCAAAAAATCAGACTGGACCAAACCTTGCACACCCCTAGTACCACGCAATATCAATGCCAATTTCACCAATAAATACACCAATGGATACATTATGTATTTCTTTGTTGCCACCAATTTTTGAGCAAGACTCCCAATTCCTTAAACTTCACAAAACTTTGGATCATTACGAATAAAAAAATAAAGTTTTTCTAGTTGAACTTCGAGTTCCATTAGTGCAATTGGAGAACATTCATTTGGATAAAATTGCGCTAGATGAACCAATTTGCTTTTACCAAGAGTAGAAAATGATTTTTCTGGATCAAGACAATAATTTTTTTTCTTTTTAGTAATGGTCTAATAATTTTTGTAAACTTTCGTAATGGTCTAATAATTCTAATTAATGGGTTTTTTCTTCACCTAAACAACAAATAGGAGACAAAACTATAAACTAATACAAACATATAATAATATCTCTTTGACTTCCTCTTCCAAGACTACCTCAACTTTCTTGATCTTTCTTTTGTCTCCTTCCTCTTATTTACATAAGAGAAAAGTTCAAGTGAGGTATGTGTTAGTTTGTGAAATTAGTGAGGATCGTAGCTTGCAGCAATGTGGTTAGGGGTTTCGTGAGAATTTAAGGAGGAGAAGTGAATGGTTTAGGATTTTTAAGGTTGTTACAATATAAAGAGGTTTATGATCTACGTTAAAGAACATTTGCCAAATCAAAGGGGGCCACGGGCCCATTGGGCTGTACTTGGGTCCGCCCCTGCTGTCATGTTACTGTCACCGCGATTTCCAATTCAAATGGGGCTTTTTTGTTACTAATATGGGGCCATTCTTTTGGTCTAGAGTTCAAGGAACCAAATGAAAAAAAGTAGTAGGAGCATTGTTTCCTCTGTTTTTCATTTTGTTTGAATTAAGAAAAAAGAAATAAACATCATAGTCAATTTAGTGCATCATCTAAGAAGCAAAGTCACATTTTGATTTGGAAATGCATGTGCTTTATCGTAACAGCAACATTTTTAGCAAGAGAATTGTGGTGGAGCAACATTAGTTGGAAACATTTAATTCTTTGATTGTGGCACTAACAGTTGTGGCTTCCTTTTAGTGATCAACACCTAATTAATTAAATTTCTATTATGCGGTCGAGGATAAAAAAGGGTCCTAAAGTCGTAATCATCACCTTTATTCTTAATATTCTTGTAAAACCAAGTTACGAACCTTACAGGTAAGATTATTATTCTTTTAAGCGTATAATATAATGTCACAGTTGGTAGGTATTAGGTAATAACTCACCTTGTCTTGTGGAAATGAACATGGTAAAAAGAAAAAAAAGATGCAGCGAAAGAAATGATTCTTATCTTATTGACAGCCGATATATTTGAACTACCAATTAAAAATATATGAGAAGAAAACATCTGTAGAGCGTTTGAACTCGTGCAACTTTCATTGTCGTTTCTCTTTTTTATTTATTCATTTAATTGAAAATGTTGAAAGTATTGTTGGTGGCCCATTATCTGCTTCAGAGGCATATCTGGACTGGACATGACCAACTTCAGAAAGCAATCTGTCTTGAATTGATTTCAGAACTGCTGCACTACCCATAGGCCCAACTAGGGTGGGCAAATTCGTGTTTCGTGTCTCGTGTCGTGTTTAACATGAATACGAATTGACACAAATTGTTTTTCCTCGACCCGAACACGAACGTGAATTAATAAGAAATAGCCAACACGAACACGAACACGACCCACGTTAACACGAATCCATTTTTCGTGTTCGTGTTGACACGAACACGAATTAACCTGAATAACTCGAACTGACTTGTTTGACATGAAGTTTTACAAACACGAATTAACCTGAACACGAAATAACATGTTTGACACCAACTATGACATGTTTGACACAAATTTACACAAACACGAATCAACCCGAACACGAACTAGCATATTTGACACTAATTACACAAATTACACGAAACACGAACCCGACCCGAATTACAGTTCGTGTTATTCGTGTCAACCTGAATTACACGAAACACGAAATACTCCAACCCGAACCCGACTCGAATTACAGTTCGTGTCATTCGTGTCGATCCGAATTACAGTTTGTGTCATTCGTGTCGATCCGAATCATGATATTTAGTGTTGGGTTCGGGTTCGGGTTTCGTGTTATGACCCGAATTGCCAGCCCTAGTCTCAACTCTCAAACTGAAACTCATGAAGTGGTTGATGCATCCCACTCTTGCTTTTTTACTAAGACTTTATTGCTTCTTAAGCTTTGTTGCTTTATCCAAAAATAGTTGGGAGAGTGCAGAACAGTGGAGTTAATGATTTAGGCTAGGCCTAGGAACGGTGAGGAACACAATATAATAGCAGCTACTCATTATTGAATTGTCTTGGTTCTGTTTTGGTAACTAGACATCCTAAAGGTGTTCTGCTTCTTCATTTCAAATAAGTATCATAGTTAAGGTCGATTAATTGGGCTAGATATTGATGGAGAAGTATTGCCTATTGGGCAAATGAGTGGGTCAGTAATTGCTTGTCGTTATGTGTTGGTTGTAGAGTAGTTATCAAGGTTGTTGAGAATCGTGTGGATTGTAAAATAAAACAATAATAATCATAACCATCGGAAGTGGCCTTTGAAACGTAATTGCATAGAAGAGTTATTGGCTTTACATGTTTCGAGCTTCTAGATGGTTGGAACCGTAGTGACTAGTGACAGGGCAAGAGTGTAACGTACCCAAAAACAACGGAAAATTTAAACAATAATAAAGACCGTCAATGGTCAACACAAGACACGTCACGGGAAACAAACCAACACATATATATAAGATACAGACCCACGTGGAAGTCAAACTATACAAATGAGTCAACTGTGATTACAACAAAACTAAATATACATGTAATCACTACCTCAACAAAAGAAGATATACAATGACAACAGGATCAGATCTCGGGGGCACTGTCCTCTGTCACCACCTCAACTCTAGACCTGCTCGCTACCTGAAATGCAAACAAACAAACATGCCTGAGTTCCCTGGAGGAACCCCGTATACCAAACCTCCTAAAATACGAAAAGGAAAATTAAAGACAATGCAATGCAATACACATGATCATCCGCCTCGGGCCCACAATAATGCCCTCACCGCCTCCGCGGCACTGAACCACTCCTGCCACTAGGGTCAAGTCAGTCCACCGCTGCCTCACAAGGGTCAGTCGACACCACTGCTCCCCAAAAAGTGCAGGAAGGAACCCCCGGCACACGCCGCACTCCAGGAGCGAGTCAGCCCGCCGAATACACAACTCGGGTCAGACGACAGCCGCTGCTCCCCCAAGAGCTGCCAAACGCGCACCCTGCCGGAACATCCTCGGCCTACCGCTAAACCCTCGCAAACTGCCCAAGGTTTACGGTACACATCCCTCACACCCCGCTCGGTAAGAGAGGAAACAATAATACAATAATACGCCTTCGTCGAAGGTGAAATCCGTAGCTCTCAAAGCCGGTAATCAACCGTCGCCTCGGAGCCGGTAGTCGACCTATACTCAACGGATCGCGTGTGGATAAATCCACCAACCTGCGGCAGATCGGTCGACCGCTAAAAGCACACCGGTCGACCGGTCCCCCACACAGTACACAGTACTGTACAAACAAGTCTACCGGTCGAACCACGCCAACCGAATTACCGACCAATCGGTCGAACAAAAGTCATCTAGCGGTCGACCGTTTGGATGGTCTACGCTATACAATTTTATATAATATATATATCCGACCGGTCGAACCAAGGGGTCGTTCAACCGATAACAAGACTTTCCGCATTTTGCCTAAGTGATATTCGGTCGACCGGAACTGCTATACAGTTCGACCGAATCAACACAGGCACTCTACCGCTTAAATAAAATGCTCAGTCGGTCGACCGGAAGTTAAAGAGCGGTCGACCGTTTTGATGGTCAAAGCTCCCAACCGACTAAGCATCGAATGAATCGGTCGAACAAGGTTAAGGACGTTCGACCGTTTGATAAGTCAAAATCCCCAACCGACCCATTCTCATTGTTATTCGGTCGACCGGCTAAGTGGTCCCGTTCGACCGATAACAGCATAACCCCTTTTTCCCGCACAAATCTGGCATAACGGTCGACCGTCTAACGACATCGTTTGACCGTTCGCGGGTAAAAATCCATATAATAATAGGATCGGTCGACTGCCCACAGGCACCGGTCGACCGATCGTCGTCTTCAACCTCTGAATTGGTTGAAATCCGACGGGGAATTCGACACCAACGTCGATCCCCAACACTCACAAGACATATGTGAGTTATAATGAAGATTTGGCATACCTTTTTGACGGTTGTGGAAGCCTCCCAAGCTTGGGCAACCTCAACCCACTTCTTCTTCTTCTTCTCCTCTTCCTCTTCTTCTCTCCTTCTTCTTCTTCACCAAAATCGCCTCTCTCACGCTCTGGTTAACTTAAGAAGTGAAGAAAACGTTTCAATTAATCTAACACCCCTATTTATACAAAAACCCAATCTTATCTTCAACTCACCTCCAAATCCTCCAATCCAAACAAGCCACCTCATACTATACTAATCAAGGCTTAATTAGGTTAATTAGGTTTAGTTTAGTTTAATTTAGGTGTTTAGATTAGGTTATTACAAAGAGTCTGTATGTGGTCTTCCCATTTCTTTGATTCTGACATGAACATACCAATTTAAGCCATTGTATATCAATCAATTGTCTTTATCATGAGATTTCACTGTGTTTCATTTACTTGGTAGGCATATTCAGATGACAGCACCAAACGTATTGGTTGATTAACTTTTACATTTATTTATCATTGATAGGTAAGAGGTTTCAGGTGTTCATAGACCAACATCCACGGTGACTCATATAAATAGTATCTTAAAACAAAGACATGTTCCAAAGCATATGCAGTGAACATGATGTTCTCCCACTTCTGTTTGAACTTTTGTTTAACCGACATGAGCTTTTTACAATCAAACAGTAACTTGTTGTAAACAAAACACAATCCCCAAAGGAGAGAGTGTCAAACGGCTTCACCAGAGTAGAGGATCCTAAAAACAAACAGCATTGATCTCAGGAAGATATTGGAGGGAGATTGTCGTTCGTCTGTGTCGCGACCTCTGGTTTGCGGTCCTTGTCCTGTTGCTCCATGATAGCCAAATGACCCTTGTCCTGTAGGCTCTTTACTGTATCGTAGAGCACTTGCTTCACTGGAATGAAGTCAAGACCAAGATCTCTGAGCTTCTTGTTGGAGAACTTGTATGGCTTTGCCCTCGGATTCACCTCGTCAGAGCACCTGCACAACCACCAGCATTGTTAGTCTTACAACAATTCTCAGTTGGAGAGATTCCATCAGACCAAGCTCAACCCATGGTATCAAAGAAGTTGGTGAAGAGTTCTCTTCAGTATCTCATATTTGAAAATCCATTTAATATAAATCGTGGGATGATTGTTTGGTGGGATAAAAAAATCAAGCGAAATTTCTTGATCTCTTAACTACACGACTATAATAATCAAATATAAAATGAGTAGACAATTATGGTCCATCTATATCTTCAATATGAAGTACTCGCTCAGCTTTCGTGAACTTCATCCCTGGTCCCTGGATCTACCTACCCTACCAAGTACCAACAATAATATAAAATGCAAGAAACACTATATTAGAAGCGAGTGCTGCACGGACGGACAGCACAAGGGTCACGGGTCCTCTTCTCAATTGAGGATAATGAGCATGAATAGTACCAAAATCACAAACATCACCATCACAAAGTTTGTGGTGGACACCAATAAACAAAGAACATCATGCGCTACGACTTTTATTTTGGAGGTGTCATAGTTTCGTCCAGGAAAATTACGCAATTTGTGTGGTGATGGGCCACAGGAGCAGAACAACGTCCAAATCCGAATTTGGTAAGAAAAAGAAAAAGCTACCATTTCCACCAATACTATAGTGTGTGGGTCGGTGCACCAATAACACCCACTACTTCCAGCAGCAAATGACACAACACCAAGTGGACAGAACGAAACACGTACGTCAAAACGAAAGTAGCACCTACGAAGCTCTACCATAACCTTACATCAGTCGGGTCTTAGTGGGACCACTTAAGTTGGTAATTAATCGCTTAAGATTATTGTACGCACGTTCGATTTCTAGGTGTAGCAACTGAACCAGACTTTTCTATGGAAGTTGAAACTAATGTTTCATAACTTTTGAAAATAAAATACTTCATAAGCTAAAAGAAGCTATATAACTAACCTTGTCGGAATAGGATACTCCGGGAAGAGGTCCCTAAGAATGTCGACCACCTCCCCTCGATGAAGCACGCTCTCGGCGCAAAGGTACCGTCCCTCGGCGGTCGGATTCTCAAAAACGAGCAAATGCGCTGCGGCGACATCCCGCACGTGCACGTAAGCTTGCACGGAATTGACATACGTCTTAGCAGACCCAGTGAGGTACTTGAGGACATGAACCACACTAGCATTGATGGTGGGCTGGAGGAGTGGGCCCAGCACGAGGACCGGGTTTACCACCACAAGGTCCACGTGGCGCTCCGCCGCCAATTCCCACGCCGCCTGCTCCGCCACCGTCTTGCCGTAGCAGTACCAGTTGCGGGTGGCCTTGCAGTACTCGAGGTCGCTCCAGCAGGACTCGTCCACTACTGTGTCGGGGCTACGGTTACGGTCCATGTACACCGCACCGATCGAGGATGTGAAGACCACTCGACGTACGCCCGTCTCGGCCGCCGCTCGTATGACGTTCTTCGTGCCGTTAACCGCTGGTTCGACCATTTGCTCCTGTTTCGGTCGATGCAATTTCAAATTGTTAAAACTTAATTTCACGGAAACCATACTGAAAATTCATAATATATTCTTTCTTTTAATGTAATCACAGTTATGTAATAAGAAATTCATTGTATTTATTACTATACGTGTAAAACCGATCACGTTTAACAACACAAGGGTTCAAGTTTAAGGTGTTTTTGCGATTTTGATTTTTTTGTTGAATATTTTAAGTTCAATGATCTAGCAACTTTAACAAATCCCACCTTTGTAGGATCGAAGAATCAACGATGGAAGGCAATCCTTATTACTGTGTTTGCAATAAATGCAAATGCACACATGGCATACATCTAGGAATTTCTTGAATGTGCAAATTTTAAAAAAAAATTGACAGGTGTAAAGGTCAAAAAGATAAAAATAGAGATTGGGAAAGTTTACGGGGTCGTCGGTGACCGGAGAGGCCGTGTGGAAAACACCCACACAGCCGTCGATCGCTTGCCGGAGACTTTCGTACTCGAGAAGATCCGTCTTGTAGAGGACTAGCCTCTCCTTTGCTCCTTCGAACTCAATCAAGTGTGAGTTCTTTGGATCATCTGCCAAACAAACACAAACTTATATATCCATAACACAACCAACCATTCACACGTATAATTGATCAAGGTGGTGCATAATCTATTATAAACAGACATTTATATGTTATCCAAAATAAAATTAATTTCTAATCTCTAGGCATACGTAGATTAACATGATTCGTTCGTAACCTGGATTAAAAAGGTTACGAGCATGTAATTTGAAACCATAACAACAGATTCAATAGTTAACCTGGATTCCTAGCGGTGCCATGAACTGTGTAGCCCTTCTCGAGGAGAAGCTTAACGAGCCACGACGCGATATAACCGCCGGCACCCGTGACACATACCGCCTCTCCGGCGCCGGTGGTGGTGGAGGAGCCGTTTTCTACAGGCATGTTTTTGTTTATGTGGGGTTTGATTGGTTTTGGATGTGTACAAGTGGATGCGTGTTTGTTGTGCTTTATATAGAGTGGTTGTTGGTGGGAGAGAAGTAACCATGGTTGGAGTGGTAGGTGGGTCTAACCATGGTTTAACATGAGTTCAGTATTTATATGGTTTTAGTGTCCTGTTTAGATATTTAATTAGTGATGATCTTTGATTTGTATTATGTGGTTTGTTTGTTCTCTAAGGAATGATTGTGGATAAGTGGATTTACGATCAATCAACTCGGGTTAACTTAATTGGTAGAAAAATAATGCTGAAGTAGTTAAGAAAATGGTTCGAGTTTAGCCGGAAGCTTGTCCTCTGGTTTTAACTAGGATAAAATAAAGGATTTTTTTTCAAAATAATGTATTTTTAAAAAATATTTGGCAAAATAAACCTAATTAAAAAAATATTTTTCACACTAGATCCTCTGTCACCACGTGGTAACACGTGACGGCGGCGGGTTTTTTTAGTGTCTAGAGAACTCGGAACTAGTAATGCCGAGTTCTCTAGAGAAGAACTCGACATCACCAGTGTCGAGTTCTCTAAAGAAGAACTCGACATCACCAGTGCCAAGTTCGTTTTGATTTTTATTGCACGACACTTGCCAGGAGAATAATTCAAATAGAACTCGGCATCACAAGTGCTGAGTTCTCATCAAGATAACTCGGCAGTGGTGATGCCGAGTTCTATTGAAGAGCAAGTTCATTTAATTTTAGAACTCGACAATTTCATTTCCTGTTTAAAAACATTTTGATAACAAAGACAATCATTTCAATTACAAAAAAATCAAGAACAAACACAACCATTTCCTAGTAGAAAAATACACCAAATATCATCATTTCCCACTTCCTAAATTTTAACACCAAAAAATTGAAGTACCAAAATTTACAGATCGTGGCAACATCACAATGAAGCCTCCGCAAACCAAAAGACCTCCTGATCGGCCAAAATCAACGCGAATTTGAAACGAGATTGACGAACACTCTGGAAGAAGGATACGGTGTGGGAGATGTGGCAGTTTGAGGCATAATAGAAAACAATGTAAGTAACCTATATAGTAAAATTATTTAAAAAATGTCTATGTTACTATTATGTAGGATTTCAGATAAATGTAAGACTTGAATGATTGATTAAATGTATGAGTTGAATTGATGTGGTGTAAGACTTGGTGGTGTAAGAGTTGAATGTTTTTTAAGATTTGATTGTGATGTAAGACTTCAATGAATGTCAAAAAAATTATAATTTTTTTTGGATGATTTTTATGACTCCAAAATTTCCTAACTATAATTAATATTACGTTGATGCTTAAGATATGATTTGCAACACTTCAATATTTTCTAATATTTAACGTGTTATGTACAAATGAAGTTTGGTGGTTCCAGTACCGGTTCGGTTAGAGGCAGCTACGCTTCACAGGGTCTGGTAGACAGATCAGTGTTGATTTTGCAGGTCAACCACAAATCTGACCCGTTCAAAGATTTTGTAAGTATTTTACTACTTTCAAGTGAAATATTTGCACATATGTATTAATATTCTGACATTTCTCTTAATTTATGCAGAAGAAGGTTGATAGCGTAAAATGCGTTGAGCATGGATTGACAGGTCATTGATGAGAGGATGTTGTTTCTGCTAGATATGGCAATGGGAGAGGACGTGCTCACGCACGTCCTAAAAAGAAGAAGAGATCGAGAGGTCACTTAGGATAGATATTTATTTGTATTAAACTTATTTGGTTGTTATTACACTAGTTTTGGTTTTATTTATGTTAAAATGTTAAACTCGTTATTGTGGATGTTATTTTCATTTTATCGTAGTTGTTTGTGTTTTGTGGTTGAATTGTGTTTCCTGTTTAAAAATCTTTGATGATTGTGTTTGCTTTAATTTTTGGTACTTGATCTTTTGGTGTTGAAATTTAGGAAGTGGGAAATTGTGATATTTGTTGTATTTTTCTACTTGGAAATTATTGTGTTTGTTAATTTTTTTGTAATTGAAATGATTGTATTTGTTGTCAAAATGTTTTTAAATACGAAATGAAATTGTCGAGTTCTAAAATTAAATGAACTTGCTCTTCAATAAAACTCGGCATCACCACTGTCGAGTTATCTTGATGAGAACTCGACACTTGTGATGTCGAGTTCTATTTGAACTGTTCTCCTGACAACTCACTTCGAGAGAAATATGATAAGTGTCGTGCAATAAAAACCAAAAGGAACTCGGCAGAATTCGTTTTTGTCCGGTTGGGTATTGAGTTAAGTATACAACTACAATTTCGTTAAATAAAACACAAACACAATTTATTTTTCCCAAAAGAAACCAATTTATTTATTAGAAATTGTTGACTCAATTCGAGAAACAATATATTGGTTACATATAAAAAAATCCGACGGCTAACTAAACCTAAGGAGTAATGAAAAAACATAATGAGTATTAGGAGAAAAATTACTCCTTAAACAAATTGGTTTAGTTAATTTTTCTTCAATTTTCGTTATCATCGACGCTGCTATCGTGAATAACTATGTTCAACATTCTATCCGCAGCGTCGAGCCAATCCTGCAGTCATACGCTCATCTCGATGGACTTATCGGACAAGACACACTTAGTTGCACTAAAAGCATCATCCGACACCACAGTTGATGCCGGCGGACATAATAAGTCTCGCGTCATCAAAGAGACTAGTGGAAACTGATTGACATCATTTCATACATTCATTTGTGTCTTATATCTAGTATCTTGAACCTAAACAATGCTACGTAACGAGTTTTATGTTTTAGTTTCAAGAATAAACAAGTTTGAAGAGAAGATGCATAAAAGGACCTAAAAGCAGGAAAAAAGACCGAGTTGAGAGACTTGGGGACTAAGATGCAAGGGAGAAGGATCTGAATGTAAGATCAAAGGACCAATGAGCAAATAAAAATACTCCACACCATCATGAGGAGTATTTTGACAATTCAGGTTGGACCTAAACTCCAACAACTTCCTTTGGTGCATCAAACATGAAGAACACAACCCACCAAGGCCCAACCAAAATCCAGAGCGGATCCGGACTTTGTAGACCGCTAATTGGCGGTCGGGTTGCCTCCAGATCCAACACGCTTCGGCCAAATTATGTATTAGGGAGAATTAGATCTATTTCTGGTGTTGTATTAGTCCCATATCGGGAGATTGTCCCCGATTACCTTTTTCTATTGCTATAAATAGAACTCTTCACCTTCCATTGTAATCACTACATACTTGGTGGCTATTCTTCCTACTTGAAGTGGAGCCTTGGAGCAAATACTGAAGTAGGAAGATGCTACTTGTATTGTGAGTCTGAAATAAATATATTTTTTCTTCGTTATGTTGTTTCTTTTATGTTGATTGCATGCTTAGTTTAATTTCATTTCAATAATTTTAGTAGACTTAGTTAATATGCTTTCCTTTCTTAAAATAATAATTAGTGTAATGGGTAGTGAGTAGTTCCATCCCCTTTGGGGGGTGGAGTTGATGTTCTATACATGCAAAAGACAATGAAATTGAATGTTTTGTATGAAATGTGTTGATAAACATAAATGTATGCTTGCTTGTTTAGGATAGAACTTGTAACTTGGTGGGTTTTGCCACAAATATTAGACACCTCTCATGCTTGTTTAGGTTCTGAAATAAACAACTTGTATATGTGAATGTTAATCAACTAGGTTAGTAATGAGATTGATAGGTTTTGTCATAAATATTAGACACTTCCTTTGCATGAAAATACAACCTACATTTGTGCTTAATGATTGCATTCTTCACCATCTCTTTGTTTGTGTACACTTACTCCACCCCTTAGGGTTCCCTCTTCCTGATTTACACTTCCACTTTAGGTTCCATCGAATTAGTTTGTTTCGTTAGTTGTTGTTTTCCTTTACATTTGTTATTACTAGTTTAGCATAACTTAGATTAGCATATCCAAAAATCTTCTCCCTTTTTTGCCACCTGATTTTGCTTAAGCCAGAGGTTTCTCACCTCCCTGCGAACGACCCGTACTTGCCCCGTCTTCACCGACGGCTGTGCACTTGCGGTCCAAATATAAAACGATCAAACAAGTTTTTGGCACCATTGCCGAGGAGGTGCCAGTCTAGACTTTGGTTTGGACGATTCTGATGGATTTAATTTTTGTATTGTAGTTTTGTTTCTTGCAGGAGACTCGCACTGGGAAGGGAAAGAAACTGGTGAAGTTTGGAGTCCATCTGACACTTCAAGACCGCCAATTAGAGGCCTGAGACCGCCAATTGGCGGTCTGGTAATCTCATTTCACCTTGTAATTTCTTTGGAGTGTTGGAATAACATATATAGAAATCTGGGACTTAATTCTTCATGTTCTGATCTTTATTTTGCTTCCAGATTAATAATCAATCTCTCATTAAGCAACTTGGACTCTAAAACCCAAAGCAAAAGATTGGGGATTCTTTCTTGTTTACGTCATGCATCATGTACTCGACTTAGGCACGTAGATTGTCTTTTATTTTAGCTTTACTTTCAGTTGCCGAGTGCTGGAGTGAGGTACGCATTTCCTACTCTCATTCATGCATTTCGTATGAACATGCATTAGTTAGTAGGAATTGCATTGCAACAAGTGTGAGTTGAGAGTTTGTTTGGAGAGTTGATTGGTAGATTAAGACTCCAAAACGTTACTAAGGAGGGGCTGTCCCATATAAGATAAGGTGGGCGATTTCATCACCCTTTCCTTCGCCCCAAAAACAATACTAATTAAGAGCCTGATTTTAAAATCAAGTAGACATTGGCCCTAAGGACTTCGGGCGCATTAGGAGAGTGATCTGGTCCCGACCGTCATGACCTGATCGGCGTTACCCACTTTGTCGATAGTAGGAGAGACGAGATCTCCGGATCTTGGCTCCCTTGCTGGGCTTTGTGGTCCTCGTCGTAGGGAGGTGAGGCGTGTTTAGGCCGTGTGACCTCGCAGTTAGGCATCGTCTAGCTGTAAGGACCTATAGCGACCTTAGGATTGTTTGAGCCTTGTTTGCTTTTGTGCTTCTACCGGTACCCACCCGCTGTAGCATAAGGACTTCTTCCCTTCTCTCCTGAGTCATTCTCTCTCTTCTGTGTCCTCCCGTCTTCTCCTCTACGCACATCCTTTGTTAAAAAAAAGTTTTGGTTTGTGTGTGTGCACCTCTGTGCATGCTTGTGTGGGCAGGAGACGAGAGTGACCGTTTGACGAGGCGTGTCGTCAATCCTGCTTCGGTAGTCGATTTCTCAACGCCTTCTTCCTCTTGTGTCGTACACAGTCCGGGTTCAATGGCTACTCATTACCGCGAGGAGGAGCAGTTGCTGGATCCACCTGTTCCACCTGTTCTTGCTCTCATACCTCTCCGTGATCGATGCTACCCGAGCCGTACCGCTCTACCCTCATGCGTTATTGCTAGATGCTAATGGGAATCAGTTTGAGGTTAAGCCTCAGTTTATTTCCATGCTCCCTCACTTCACTGGGAAAGGTGACCCCTATATCTTTCTCAGGGAATTTGAGGAGGTCTGTGCTATGTTCAAGCTGCAACAACTTAGCATAGACTCCATCCATCTTAGGCTTATCCCCTTTGCACTGAAGGATGATGCCAAGAAGTGGTTGTACAGCAACCAGGCGAATGCCTTTAGGACTTGGGATGAGTCTTAGTCTGCATTCCTCAAGAAGTACTTTCCAAATCATCGGACTCAAAAACTGAGGAACGAAATCAATTCGTTTTATCAGTATGAGACCGAATAATTCCATGCATACTTAGAGAGGTTCAAGGAGCTACTATCCTCATGCCCTCACCATGACACCGAGTTGTGGCGCCCGTGTCAGATTGTTTACGAGGGTCTTGACATCCCTTCCCGAACGCTGCTTGAGTCCATGTGTCAAGGAGAGTTCTCAAGAAATGATGAAAGGGAGGCATGGGCTTTCCTAGAAGACCTCGTTGAGAAAACCATGCAATGGGAGAGTGTGAGGGAACCACCAGCATCATCTATCATAGGAGTGAGGATCGCAAATGCAAACTCGACTAGATCGGGTGCCGCATTTGCCGTCGATATTACTACAGCCACCGAGGCACGCATGGCGACCTTAATGCGCCGTATCGATTCGATTGAGCTTCAAAACCAGCACGATGTGTCACATGTGTCTGCATCTGATCCAGTTCCCTGTCATTTATGTGGTAGGATAGGTCATATAGGGGGTGAGTGTGCATGGAGGAACCACCCTAATTTTTCATGAAACCATTTGATGGAGGAACCACCCTAATTTTTCATTAAACCATTTGGTGGAGGAACCACCCTGTTATCATATAACCCTGGATGGAGGAACCACCCTAATTTTTCATGAAACCATAACAATGCCCCAGGTTGTCATTCAAACTTTTCTCGACCACCTAACTGACCACACCAACCTCCCACGCATTCACAGTCTTATCAGCCCCCATAAAGTCAAAACACCAACCCACCAGGTTTCCCAAATTCTAACAACTTGGAAACCCGATTTATTTCGCTTGAGAACTTAACTCGTGGACTTGAGAATCTGTAAAAACTTTATGTCGTCCACGAGTCAAGTCCTCACTTCGAATCAGCAGACCATCAAATGTTTCGAGCTTCAGATGTGCCAATTGGCTCAGTCTGTACATGAGAGAGAGAGAGAGGGAGTCTACCTAGCCAACCTGTGGCTAACCCCCATGCTCAACTTCACTCGAACATGCAAAATGCAAGTTCAAGACCACAGGGGAAGGGGGCAAGTGAACTACGTGGAAGAACCTGTGGACCATGTCAATGCCATTGTGACCCTGAGAAATGGGAAGCAGGTCAACAACCACGTTTCCTTGCCAGTAAATCCATCTTTGCAGCCCCCTTGTGGGAATGATGGTGAGAAAGAGGCTGAGGGTGAGAGTAATACACCAACGTCTCTTTCTACGGCTCCGCATAAGACATACCTACCAAAAGCTCCTTATCCTAGTAGGTTGTCTAAGAAACAGAGTGACAGTATGGATAAAATGCTGGAGATATTTAAGAAAGTGAATGTCAACATTCCTTTGTTAGACATGATTCAACAAATACCTCCCTATGCAAAATTCTTGAATGATCTCTGTAAGACTAAGAGGAAAACCAATGTCCCTAGCAAAACCTTTTTGGCGGCTAATGTGAGCTCGATCATTTTGAACCCAACATACGTAAAATTGAAGGACCCAGGTAGTCCAACAATTTCATGTATCATTGGGGAATCTCGCATTAATAATGTCTTGCTAGATTTAGGGTCGGCGGTTAACCTCTTACCAGCTTCTGTGTATCAACGATTAAGCCTAGGCGAGCTCAAGCCTACGAAAACAACATTGCAGTTGGCTGATCGTTTGATCAAAGTCCCGATGGGGGTCATTGAAGATGTCCTAATCAAAGTTGGCAATTTCATATTTCCTATTGACTTCATCGTCCTTGACACCGAACCAATCAAGACTACCCACTCTCAGATTCCATTGATTTTGGGTAGACCTTTTTTGGCGACGTCAAATGCCTTGATCAATTGTCGTACTAGACTCATGAAATTGTCGTTCGGGAACTTGACCGCGACATTCCATGTGTTCAATATGTCTAGGCAGCCGACATCTTTCGAGGACCCCATGGAAATTAATCTTATCAGGGACGTAGAAGAAGAAATAGAAGAAGAGTACCCCCTGATTCATGAAAATCTAAATGCTTACACCATGGATGATTTCGATCATATGGAGGACGGGGGCGAGTTGAGCAATGATGTGCATGCTATTCAGTACATGTGAGCTCCTCTTATCTTACATCTCGAGCTAGATATCACGCCTTGCCTTGAGGAGCCAGCCATAATTGAGCTTAAAGAACTCCCTAAGGAACTGAAACACATTTTTCTTGGTCCTAATAGGTCATTTCCGGTGATTATTTCATCGACGTTGACCGGTGATCAGGGAAAACGTCTGATTCAAGTCCTAAAGGAGCACAAATCAACCATTGGGTGGTCTTTGAAGGACATTAAAGGGATAAGTCCCGATGTCGTGCAACACCACATCTTTATAGAGGATGAGGCACGACCACGTAGTGACCCACAGAGGCAATTAAATCCAGCAATGACAGAAGTAGTTAAGAAAGAGATCATCAAATGTTTAGATCATGGCATCATTTTTCCCATTTCGGACAGTATTTGGGTAAATCATGTACAGGTTGTGCCCAAGAAGTCGGGTATCATTGTTGTCCAGAATGACAACAATGATCTTGTACCCACACGACTTCAAACTGGGTGGCGAGTTTGCATTGACTATAGGAAGTTGATCGCGGCCACGCGTAAAGACCACTTCCCTCTACCTTTCATTGACCAGATGTTGGAGAGACTCGCTGGGCACACCTATTACTGTTTCCTTGATGGTTATTCGGGGTACAATCAAATCCCAGTCGCCCCCGATGACCAGGAGAAAACCACGTTCACCGGTCCTTTTGGGACGTTTGCTTAGAGACGGATGCCTTTTGGACTATGCAATGCACCGACAACATTCCAACATTGCATGTTGAGTATCTTTTCTGTTATGGTCGAGAACTTCCTTGAAATTTTCATGGATGATTTCTCGGTTCAAGGCACCTCCTTTGATGAGTGCTTGCACCACCTGAACCTTGTTCTCAAGAGGTGTTCGAAAACGAACTTAGCCCTTAATTGGGAAAAATGTCATTACATGGTTACAAAAGGCATCGTTTTGGGTCACGTGGTATCTCGTGATGGTATCGAGGTGGATAGGGCAAAGATTGAGCTTATTTCTAAGCTTCCGCCACCTAGATCGGTAAAAGAAATCCGGTCATTCCTTGGACACGCCGGTTTTTACCGGCGGTTTATTAAGGATTTCAGCAAGATTGCTCGCCTCTTGACAAGCTTGCTTTCTAAAGGTACCTCTTTTGAGTTCACACCCGAGTGCATGACTGTGTTTGAGTGTATGAAGCGTGAGTTGACCTCCGTTCCTATTATTAAGGCACCGATGTAGACTCTACCTTTTGAGCTGATGTGTGATGCATTTGACTATGCGATAGTAGCAATTTTGGGTCAGAAAGTCAACAAATTGGCTCATGTGATCTACTATGCAAGTCATACTCTCAATGATGCCCAACTCAACTACTCCGTTACTGAGAAAGAGTTCCTCGCGATCATATTTGCGTTGGAAAAATTTCGTCAGTACCTCATTGGGTCGCACACCATCATCTACACTGATCACTCAGCTCTCCGCTACCTTTTGTCTAAAAAGGATGTGAAACCCCGTCTCCTGCGTTGGATCTTGTTGTTGCAAGAGTTCGACCTTGAAATACGGGACAAGAAGGGATGCGAAAATGTTGTGGCAGATCACCTCTCTCGCATCACAGTTGATCTTTCACCGGACCCACCAGTGAACGAGTTCTTCCCTGATGAGAACCTTATGGAAATAGCCTCACCCCCTGGTTCGCTGACATTGTGAGCTATTTAGAAACAGGGGAGGTGTCGTCTCATTGGACACACAGTGAGAAAGCAAAGTTCAAGTCGTTAGTCAAGCACTTCTATTGGGATGATCCCTACTTATTTAAATATTGTGCCGATCAAATCATAAGAAGGTGCATTCCTAACAATGAGATTCAGAGCGTCTTGTCCTTTTGCCATAAGGAGGCATGTGGTGGGCACTTCGGTGCCAAGAAAACCGCTGCCAAAGTGCTCCAATGCAGTTTTTACTGGCCCACGTTGTTCCAAGACGCTTTTGCATTTTGCAAAGCATGTGATAGGTGCCAACATGTGGGCTGCATTGGCAGACGTGATATGATGCCACTCAATCCTATCTTATTGGTCTTCTTTGATGTTTGGGGAATTGACTTCATGGGTCCTTTCCCCGTGTCCCATGGTCACACTTACATTCTTGTGGCGGTTGATTATGTGTCAAAGTGGGTGGAAGCAATCCCCACTCGCACTAACGATCGCAAGGTTGTGATCAAATTTTTTAAAGAACACATCTTTGCGAGGTTTGGGACACCTCGTTGTATCATAAGTGATCGGGGGACACTTTGTGAACCGATCCCTCGAGGCAGTGTTGAGGAAATATTCCATCACGCACAAGTTCTCCACACCTTATCATCCTCAAACTAGTGGCCAGGTGGAAATTTCCAACCGTCAACTCAAGCAATTTCTTGAGAAAACGGTTAATGCTTCAAGGAAAGATTGGTCGGTCAAGCTTAATGATGCATTGTGGTCTTTCCACACTGCATTTAAAACCAACCTTGGCATGTCCCCCTACCGGTTAGTTTATGGAAAAGCTTGCCATCTTCCGGTAGAGCTTGAGCACCGGGCATTATGGGCAATCAAACATCTTAACATGAGTCTTGATGTTTCCGGTGCCAATCGTAAGTTGGACCTCAACGAGTTGGAGGAGTTGATAAATGAAGCATATGAGAATGCCAAGATCTGCAAGTCCCGCACTAAAATGTTCCACGATCGCTTGGTCTGAATCAAAACCTTCAAGGTGGCACAAAAGGTCTTGTTGTATAACTCTCGCCTCCACTTGTTTCCGGGGAGACTTCAGAGTCGTTGGTCAGGGCCCTTTATTGTGTTAACCGTCTCTCTTCATGGGGCAGTTGAGATTCATAATCCAAGGAATGGGGACGTGTTCAAAGTTAATGGACAACACCTCAAACCGTACTTGGAAGGGACCACGACAGAGGTCGAGGAGGAAGTTGTGTCTTTACACGAACTCCCCACGGATGTGGTCACTTGACGTGATCCATCCCTTCATTTGGTTGTACATATCTTGGTTAAGAAACGTGAAAAATGAAGAAAAGAAAAAAGATTGAAGTGCCTTTTGGATATTTTTTCCTTTTCCTTTGATAAAAACGCGTTTTTGTTGCCCTACCCATCATTCACCCAACGAAAACACATTTTTATTCTCTTTTCCGCCCCTTGCCCAAAATCCCAGCTCCAGATCTCACAACCAAACCGCTAATCGGAGGTTCTGGACCGCCAATCAGCGGTCTGTTGTGGAGATTAGGTCTTCTATCTTTGTCTGGTTGTGTGAGTTTGGGTCATCTGTTGGTTCTGTTTGATGGAGTACTTGTTTGCTGCTGGAGGCGACGTGTTGTGGTCTTCGACCCTCTCGCGCCGTGTTCACCTTCGTCATCGCGTGTTCCACCGTTAAAACTCGCCAAGGTAGGTGTAGGTATGGCCAACCCACATTTAATTCCAGAACTTAATTTTGCCTCCCTGATTCGTGAATTCAGAGAACCCTTCTACGATAGAATCGTAGCCAAAGGGTGGTACCATTTGTTGTACGAGGGTGACGAAACCATGTATGTAGAGCCTCTCGTACACGAGTTCTTTACTAGACTCGAGTGTGACCAGACCGGACCACTCGAGTTTAGTGTCACTCTCAGAGGGGTGAAGCACACCGTGACACCCCAATTCATCTCCGACGCGACTGTGATCCCCTTAGTCGATGATCTCGCGCCCACCCGTGACATTAATTTTTACCGATCTATGCTTGGGCACGGGCAACCCATCTCATCGCATGGGGGAATACCCAATGCGCACATTTTCTCCAATGTGCACATTGTAGCCAGGTGGGTGTGTAGGAATGATTTGGGCCAAGAGCGGACCTCCACATTCTTCACACCTAGTTTGTGAATAGTGTATAGTTTTATGTATGGTTCACCTCATTGCATTTGTCGAGCGTTGTTCGACGTTTTGGTGAACGCTAAGCCTAAAGAAATACATTGTTTGCGTACTCTTGTTACCAAATTGTGTGGCATGCTGGACATCCCACGATTTGAGCGCACGCTGCGGAGCCAAGGCACCGACCTCAAGGTAACGAAGATGTCCCCGTCATTTCGCCATTGCCTTCCGGAGGCATGGGTGCCTGATTAAATGGAGGAGGATATTAGAGACAGTTCCTCAAGCTCATCTGTGAGCTCGGGAACACTATTTAACACCGACATTTCTGAGATGGCGGTTGAGCAGCAAAACGTCATTTTAGCCAAACAAAATCGGAAAATTTATAGGAAATTGTCGGCTCTTGAGCGAGGTGCCTCTTCAGGCACCTCTGGCCGCCGTCATTAGTCCGGTACACCCTATCCATGCATTGGGACCATTGCCATACATTGAGGACAATGCATGGATTAGGTGTGGGGGGGTGTGTTTTCACGTTTGTACATAGTTTGTGTGCCTTTTGTTTTTATTTCGTTTTCTTTTGTTTGTACTGCTAGGGGCATGTTAGTGTGCTGCATTTAATATTTATATATCTGCTTGCCATGATCCTTGGGTGACTTGTCTTCTTTTGCTTGCCTAGTGCTTTAAAATTTTCACATTTCTTCCAAAATCTTCATGTGTTTGCGAAAGAAATTTTTTTGTGGTTTTGCGTGTGTGTTAGCATGTGCAAAACCGTTGAGAGGCAAAAAGTAAAAAGAAAGTTCCCAAAATTTTCTTAAACATGATGCATTAGGAAATCTAGTATATCGTCTTTAGGTCTTATCGAGTCGTAAGGATGCACCCTGGTCTTGCCTCGGGGGGTGTGTAATCATAGGGTTTCAGTACTCAAACAAATAAAGAAGTCCACCCCGAACCTAGTGAGTCAAATAATTCGTGTCTGTTAGTATAATGAAGTTTGTCGTAGTCAAGGGCCCTTAATCTCTTTTTGTGAACCTGTAAGTGTAGGGGTTTTGATTCCCTTGTAGATAAATGAATAAGTGGTGTTCTCTCTTCTCGCACGACTCCTATCACTCGGGAAATTAGGTCTGAGGGGACTTAGTGCCTGGTGCTCTCGAGTCATCTGACTTGGGATGCACCGACCGAACTCCCGTTACACGGGTGGTAGGGATCGCCCTATGTGGAGATTTGGGGGAAGGTGTACGTGATAGTGTAAGTCCTCACAGGCAATGATGCACGAAACCGACCATGGGAGAATCAAACACCAACCAAGGTAATGCTCCAAAGAAAAGAAAAAAAGAGTCAAATAAGAACCTTATTGGACTTTACACAATGTATCACTTTCAGAAGTTAAGGTTGCCTATGTCTTTCACTTATGTCCTTAATTAACTTTCACGAATGATTCATTAGGCTAGGTGTGTGGACTGATTACATATATAGAGTCGGCCCGTAGCATTACCGCGTCCAATGATCGACAAAAATGAGTCATCGACTCGTGTGTCTAGATTGAATAATGCATCTTTGTTCGGATTTTGTGGGTGTTTCCACTGAAAACCCTCAAGAGACAACACTCCTCCTCCTTGACGACAAGGAGGTTTAATGGTTTGTTGTACGTGCTAAGTGCAACCGTGATTCCTACGAAAGTGAGTTAGTATTTCCCTATTTTATGTGTGTTTTTCCTTTCTTTCATTTTTCTCTTTCTTTCTTTTGCTCGGGACTACCAAAAGTTAGGTGTGGGGGTATTTGATTGACATCATTTCATGCATTCATTTGTGTCTTATATCCAGTATCTTGAACCTAAACAATGCTACGTAACGAGTTTTATGTTTTAGTTTCAGGAATAAATATGTTTGAAGAGAAGACGCATAAAAGGACCTAAAAGCAGGAAAAAAGATCGGGTTGGAAGTGGTTGTGATGATGAACTAACAACTTTTGAATTCATTTGTCTATTTAGTTTTTGATATTTTTCAAAATAGTTATTTAACGAAGACCTACATTTATCTACATGCTTTTGAAAATTTTCATAATTCATGATTTCGTAAATTTGTTCCAAGTAAACTTGTAAACCAGTAATTTTAAATGTTAGGATCCATAATAAAAGCTAAACAAAAGCTAAGTGGAGGAGGATTCCAATATTTATAAAACTTAGCCTCCATTATAGTTAAAATCTCATCAAAACCAAGATTTCCCCTATATTTCGCAAATACTTTTGTAATTGGACGTATTTCGTAAATAAATATGTTAGAGGTTGGGTAATATTGTCTACTTAATCTTTTAGTGAAGTTGAATTTTTTTTTAAAAACTAACATTATATTACAAATTTCCCAATTTTGGTCGGTTAAAAATACCTATTTTTGTTTTTCATTATAAAAAGTTTGAATTGCAAGATAATGATCAAAACAAGATTTTAATATTTCATAGGTTGAATTCTATCTACGAGGGACATCTGATTTAAATTTCCTAAGTTTAAGATCATTAGATATACAAAATTCTCTAAATTCTTGATATCTAGATGTATTACTACACCCTACAAAGACAATTGCATTCCTAATATTTCCTAGATATAGTTTAATTAATTGAAGTTCATCTTGTACTACCAAGTTTAAAGTATGACAAACACATCTGATATGAAAAAGTGAACCATCTAGAGTTGGCTTATAATAACTTATATGCATTCTTATTGCTGCACTGTTACTAGTAGCATTATCAGATGGAATTGCACAATTTTTATTTTCAAGAGAATAAGCTACGATGACATCTTTAATGTGATCAAATATAACCTTGGTAGTGTGTGGATGCAAAATAGGTAAAAAATAAATATTTTCTATTTAACAACCGTGAATCGTCTAGATAATGAGCAGTTACACAACAATATGGTTAATTATTTGGACTGATCCACACATCACTAGTTAATGCTACCTTATTGTTCATTTCAAAAAAATAATTAATCATTATTGTTCTTTGTTTTTCGAATTTATCAAATACAACATTTTTACGAGTTTTTCTAGAAAATGGTTTAAATTGGGGATTATGATAGAGAATTGTTGTTCTTAGGGATTCAGATTCACATGTGCTAAATGGTAATTTATCTGTAATTATGAAATCAACAATTATTTCTCTACCTTTAATTGGACAATATTTTTGAAAATATAAATTTCCACTAGCTGTGTCTAAAACAAATTGACGTGAATCCATTACTAACCCAGGATTGTTCTTAACTTTACATACTTTTAAATTTCTACTTAAATGAATGGTTCCCCCACTTGACTTACCCGAATATACATTACCACAATGTTCGTTTTGATCTCTACCTTCTTGAAAATCTTTCCAGATTGGGCTAGTTATTTTTTTTCTAAAACCGGCAGTAGTTATTTAGGGTGGTATATCAGGAATGGGTTGTACGGTATCATTATCTTAAGAATCTGATGTTGAAGTCATGCAAACTACTAAATATTCAAAGAAAAACATAATTTTTTCATAAAAAATAACGTCATGATTAACTAATTTTTTTAGAAAAGTCTGGGAAATGAAGAGTAGAGTCGTAAAATTAGCGATCAGCGTTTGCTTGTAGCTTTAGGCTTCACGCTTTAGCTCAAACTCGACCCATATCCACCAAAAATCAAAGTAATTAGAGAAAGATTAGATAAGATTGGAATAGAGTTGGAGAGAATTGTGTGAAAAAAATAGGAGGGGTTAGGGGGTTTATATAGGATAGGGGAGGGGTAGTTTAGGAATAAAAAAACTCCAACGACTCTAAGACTTGTTGGAACAGTGTCGTGCCAGGCATGGGACGGACCGGCCTATCGTGCCTCTGGCCTGGCACCCCGGTCTAATGTGGAGTATGTCTTACCGTCTAAGTATAATTTTGGTTGGGGGTAAAATAATGGTAAATATGAACTTAGTAAGGAAGTGAAATTTGGGTCCCTTTAGACCCAAAATGATTCTAGAGAAGTGATTCCAGACCAAAATTCATTACGAGCATTTATTGCAGAATAATATTCCATGGAGAAGTAAAATTTGGATAAATTGTGTTTGACTTGTGTCAACAAGAAACATGATTTTGGTAAGTTGAAGTGATCATTTTAACCATCTTCCTTTCATTTGCTATTTAATTTGCTAGAATAGCTAGACCACTTATTTACAAAACTACAATCCACAACCAAAAAAAGTTTCACACTATCAAAATCTATTCAATAAGAAAATATAAAATAGCAATTTACGAACCCAAAAAATCACAAATCAAATCAAGAAATTTGAACTTCCATCTTTTCCATAAATGGAAAGGCCAATTTTAATCCTTTTTGTGGACGATGATGGTTCTTCGTGGCGAAGGAGAGAGATTTAAAGGAAGGTGACACTTGAAAATCTATGACATTGAAGGAGGCAAGGGTTCATATTTAAGGGAAGGAGCCACGAGAAAGGATAACTTCAAAATTGTGAGAATCACAATTTGTTTGAAAACAAATGAAGTCATTATCATTTATTGGGAAACTACCCACCACTAGTGTAGAAAAGTGAATATACGTCAGGTATAAGACATGTAGATGTTGGTTATTTGCGTTCCACAATCTAACGTTTATTTATGTGTCGTCTATAAATAGACGTCGGTCACACAAACACTGACGTCTATTATGGGGTATACGCGTCAGATATACAACACGACTGACACCCATTCTAAGGGGTTACACGTCGGATATGCAACACAACCGATGTCTATTTTGGGGGTATACACGTTCGATATCCCATACAACCGACGTGTATAGCCTTTAAAAAAGACTAGGCGTCGCATTAACCTTATAACCAACATTTATGTGGCGATGACTATTCACTAATCTGCACTAGTGCACCCCCTTAGCAATGGAGCTAACGTGGCTACTCACTTGGCTACGCGTTCGGAGATGTGCGCGTTCAACAATCGTTTTCCTTTATTTTATATGCAAGAACACGAAAGTGCATTTTGTGCTGAGATTTCATACCATATTTGATTGCAGAGTCATATCTAATTTAATTTTCATTCATTTAAATGATGTGATATTGTTGATGATATGATGCTGCAATATAAAGTAGTAATCAACTTAGCATGCAAGCACTTTTGGAAATGATAAATTGAAGATTTGTGATTGTTTCAGTTATAATAACCGCAAGTACACGGCGTCGGTGAAGACACGGTAAGTACGGGTCGTGTCCGCGAGGAGCGTGTGCGAGTCAGAGTCCACAATATTCGAGTGGGAAAGGAAAAACGAGATATGAGATCAGAATTACACTACGATGCGTACTAAATCAGAAAATAACGATAAAAATAAACCCCATAGGGGTAGAGAATGAATGTGAAAATGAGAGTATGTGTATGTTCATTGGTGCTCATCATAACATGTAATACTTGAAATCCATAAAAACCAAATCCAACTTTGTCTCCACATGAAATAAGATAAAACATTATCATTAAAACATACAACACAATAATTGAGATGATGTTAACATGAAATCCATAATGACCAAACCTCATTATGTCTCCACATGAAATAAGATTTAACATAATCATTAAAACATACAAAACATTAATTAGAATGAGGCCAACATGAGCACATGCATACACATGTCATGTTTACTCCTTATCCACTCCATCCTTATCCTCTCCTCATCATTCCCCATACAATAGACTCATTAATCTAAATATGTGCTAAACATAACTTAAGAGTATTAGCACATCAAAGAAGTGAAAATGTCATTTGATGGTTATGAAACCCATGTGAGGTTCAAAGGTTAGGATTAACACACACTCACACTTAATACATCACATAATCACATTACCTTCTTCTCCACCCCACAATAAGGATGAACTACTTTCTACTCATCTCTATAACCAAGAAAATAACAAAAACAAAACAACCCATAAGCAAAGAAAGGAAACTAAAGTTAACCAAAGTAAGTGAACAAAATTTGCATCAAATAGAAGATAACAACATGAAAAACATAAAAACTTAACTTGATTAAGAAAATGAAGGTTACAAAGTTGCTCATCTCCTCCACTATACTACTAATCAATAAACTAAAACATACTCTAATAAACAAGAAATAAAATCTACCCTACTAATCAAGAAATGAAACTAACGTAAGGAAGAGGGGAAGGAAGAAGAAAGGACACGTGATAAGTCTATTTATAAAATATTAGAGGGTTTGGATTGATCTCAGCGTAATCAGACGGTTCTAACTAAAATCTGGTGTTGCATATTTCTCTAACCCAACCCACCGCCAAAATTTAGGCTAAAACTGAGCAAAAATATTCGCCAAATGAGGATCAAAGGGCTCTGATCAGCCTAGAATTTCGCTAGCCGATTAAGTTTGATGTTTTACACGTGGGGTGGAGTCATGGTCCATTGTCTCAAGCCGATTTGATTTTAATTGTTGTTTTACTCCTCAGGTTATGGACTTCTGTGATATAATATATTTCTTTACACTTTGGTGAGTTTGGTCCCTCTGGGTTTTCACTTGGATCCCTTAGTGTTTTTAGTCCATTCTTTGGGCATTACAAACAGGTCCATAAACCTTCCAAATCAGTCTATTTGTTCTTACATTTAGGTTTTTTTTTCTCTTTTTATTGCATAATACCTGAAATATAACAACACTTGAATATCACAATATATATTAGGATAAAATAAAAGATATCGAATATGAGTACGATGTATAGTATGCTACTAATCAATTTGCCCAATGATCTATTGTTTCTCTACTAAGATAATCGGCCGGTGTTGATATTTTGGATTCCAGTATTAACTAATAAAGTACTCGGATCCCACGATATCATGGGACTACCTCAAAGTCAGGTGTTTTTGTCGAAGAAACGCCTTTGTTGGTTTCGATTTTCTTCTTTCATTTCATGTTTTTTTGGTTGAGGGATTGGTGCACCTAATATTACTAAGTGGGATGATTATACGTTAGATATAGTTTACTCGCATATATTGCTGTATAAGTGGACATCGCACGCTTGTATTTTGTTGATGTGTTTGGATTCCACAAACAAATGAGGTGGCTACGTAAAGTAGTTTTGTAACTTCCTAAGCAAATTACACATCTCTCTTCAAGTTTATTCATATCATAACTTTATCATTTTGGGGACTTTGTTTTAGACCTGTCAATTGGGTCGTGTTCGTGTACTATCGTGTCTGACAGTTCTGCATTCGTGTCAGGATTTCGTGTTATCGTGTATAGTATAAATTGAAAAGATTTCATCATGTTTAGATTGAAAATAGTTAAGTGACATGTTATATTGATATTTTTCATTCTAAATAACATCTTAATTGACTATAATCAAGTAAAAAAAATTGATTATCTAACAAAAGATGCAGTTCGTGTTTGTTTCGTGTACAAAAACAACTTATCGTGTTATCGTGTCGTGTTCGTGTCAAATCGTGTACCAATTATTTTATATTTATATGTTCACAAAATAATAAATCATTTCAATCATACAAAAAAATTCGTGTAAAGTCGTGTTTTCTTATCGTGTCGTGTCCGTGTCGTATAATCGTGTCGTGTCCAAAATTGACAGGTCCACTTTGTTTCGTTTATAAGGAGCCTTAGGGATTTTGAACTTATAGTTGTTAAGATTTTACCAAGCTTAAGGATTCTGACCCTCTTGAATTTTTTTAATTCTCTCTTAAATTTTGACCCCCTGGATTATTATAAATTCCGATCCCCTTATCTCAATTCCTAACATCATGGCTGCTGATTATCAAGCACAATATTCTTCAGTATCAATGTATCACAATCAAAATTAAATGACAACCTAAAAGAAATTTCTTTCAAAATAATCATGAAAAAAGTAATTGAAAAAAAATATAAAACTGAGAAACTTATTTGATAAAATATGTGACAAATAAACGACACCAGTGGTATCGTTTTTATTGAACTAAAAACGATATCACTGATGTCGTTTCATTTTCCACATTAATGTAGATGTTGTTTTTTGTATATAGGCAATACCGTTTTTACCTAAGACGAGAAAAAACCACTAGCCCTTCCTCGCACCTCTCAATCCTAACCGCTTTCTCCCCTTGTTGAAACTCCAACAACATCTTAATCTAGTCAGATTGAAACTTGAAGTGGAGGTGATTCACCTTTCAGTTAGCCACCCAACTTTATCTAACTTAAAAAAGAAAAGAAGAGCCAAAGAAAATAAGACCGGGGACTTATGTGCTTACCTGTCTGTGACAGAGGAATAAACCAACATTCTTTACAAAAGTCTCGTGTCTTCTGGTGTGTTACAACATTTCCTCCCCTGTTCAAGTCAAGAAACAAGATCAATCGAGTGAAATCAGAAATAACTAGAGTTTTAACTATTTGAAATCACATTCATAATACATGCTTCTTGCTGTTACGAACAAGGGCAGATCCAGGATTTTTTGAGCGGGAGGGTCAAAAATAGGAGTGTAAGCGGGGTGGGGTGGGTTTTTGTCCCACCGCTACCTGCCCCGCCAAAATTAAGCGGGTAAGCGAGGCGGGATGGGTTTGGCGGGTTATTCTTCAATCAACCTTCCTTACTATTTTCCATTTTGATCAAAGCTAGATACAAAAATCAAGAATTTTTTTAATTGATGTATGTTTTAACTAAATATAAAAAAATCAAAGCTAAATACAAAAAGATCAAACCTAAATACAAGGAAAATATGGGTATGAATTATTGAGTTATGTGGGTTGCAGGTTATGCGGGAAAGGTTACGAGAAAATCGCTACCCGCATGCTTATTATGCGGGTTGTGCGGGTGGCGGGTTGGTTTTTTTGTCCACTGACCTCAATAGGCTTGGCGGAGCGGATTTGTTGGTAAAACCCACCTCATTTACAACCCTAGCCAAAAACCATATATAATTTTTTTAATAACATTCTTTGCGACTTCATGTCTTGTAATTGCTTCATAATTTATTCGTCTTCAATAGACCGAAAAACATCATTTTCTATGTACGTGATAAGACAATCATTCAGTCAATAATCGTCTATTTGAGTCTGAAGCCGCCTAGTCGTGCTTGAACTTGTAAAAACAAATACCTATGTATTTATCCATTCTAAAAAAATATCATCAAAAGTTAAAAGTCACATTGTATGATATATTTAAAATAATTTGCAAAGTTAACATTTTATAAAACAGTAATTGAAAAGCATATCCAAACATTGTTCAAGCATAACATGCAGTAATTTATTTGATCGACCGACATTATATCCAAAAAATTATCATTTTTACAATTTCATACTACCGTCAATATAAAAGAAAAAATCTTGACATGAATATCGTTGTTTATTAAACGTGCTGCATAATATGATATTAGTGATGGATCAATAATTCAAAAATAACTTCATGATTGAGTTGAGAAAATAAAAAAATAACAATTTGAGATATATGCCTAATAGGAAGGTTATGCGTAAATTCCTAGGATTCTAATTGATCATAATTCATAATTCAATCTTAATATTAATATTATCGAAAACTACAAACTATCCATACTATAAATTCAAATTAAATCCACCAATAAATAATACAAATAGATAATTAGTAATTACTTTGTTTTTGATTTAGTGGGTGGGCACATGCCCACCCGGGCCCATATTTAGGTCTGCCACTGGTTACGAATAAATGACTCAAATCATCACAAGCACAAGTCATACATGAAATTGCTTGCTTCAGTCTAAATGGTGCTTGCTGCGCAACCCTATATTACTTCAATACATACAGAAACTTGACCATAAAATTTTAGGAGCTCTTTGTGGCATGGTTGAAAGTATATAAGCCGAATCCCCAAGGCATGAGAAGTAGAGACAGGATCTTGAAGCCACTCATAGGATCATGAAACAAGATAATTGTTGCGATGCTGGTGATAGGAACCCTAGCTGCGTTAAGAACACTGTTTAGAATGATCGAAGTCGGGTATAGAACTCCAGTTCCTGCCAGGATTCCCAACTGAAACATAAACACAGTTCGACCAGTAATGGTTTTGTAAAACGTAGGAAGACTCTGTTATTTTCGGTCGGATGAGACTCCTTTGCCGTTGGCCTGTTGCTGTGATTATTTAATAATTTTGAAGCATGCAAATGGTCGACCGTTCTTGTACCTTCGTACGATCGTTTGCACGTATGTTCATTTGACCGATCGAGTTGTAGTTCAGATGTTCTACTGGTTCAACTTCCAAAAGGTCGACCACTTTGCCATTAGCAGTCGACCGGTTGGCACCTAGATTGAATTTCTTGCCTTTATGCTTATTTGCACCATGTTGCATTCCACATTCTTTGTGGTAGACCTGAGGGATCGCCGATCCCAATGCATTGCTTTGTTACCACGCTCTACGGGGCATGATGTTTGATCGGCCTTGAAGGCAATGGGTCTAACCGGCCTTGATGGAGACGGAAAGGACAGACTGGCCTGATAGCAACCGATGTGTCTGCTTTTGTGAGCAATTATATGTCAGCTTGTGTGAGCAATTATGTGTCAGCTTGTGTGAGCAACCTATTTTATTACCCCTGGATGGGGAAAACTTTATGTTTGCATTATTATATGTCATGTATACTAGTATTATAGGTTCTTGTTTCATGTTTATATTTCAGGTCGCGAGCGACATTGACTGGGTGGTGAGCGACGGCAAGTGCACCAGGATCAGATCCTCTTGTCTTGTATTTTAGGTTGTTATGATTACTTGTATTTATTTCATATTGTCTTTTGACATAATCATACTTTTGGAAAACTCCCTTGTAATAGTGCACATTTTGTGTATTTATGAGTAATGTCCTCATGGTTCTTTGGGTTTAATTCTTGAGTTTTCATTTTAAATTTTCTACTAATTTTCGAGGACGTTACACATGTAGTACGAGGTCGGACCGTACTTGAAGTGAGCAGCTTCCGTCTTCATTCCTTGGAAGTCTTGGTTTGCAATGACTCCTATTGTCTTGAATACAAAGGCAAAAAACGAAACCATGGTTTGCAACTCAAGCACGACATGGAACAATCTTCTCCCCAATGTCTTAAAAAAAACAAGCTCGAATAGAGCAAAAATCAGTCCGTGAAACACAGACCCCAGAATGTCCCATATGAATCCCAGAGCATACTGCAAACTTCAAACCAACACAAATAGAAAACATTAATTCAACTTAAATTTATAGATGAATTTAGTATCGTAGAGACCGTTTTCTGTATAATGAAAACAATATCGGTGATTCCGTTTCATTAAAGGTGTAAAGTGAATACTGATATCGTTTTCAGTTAAATAAAAGTAGTACTTGATGTGTTGTTTATTTAGCTCATATTTTGTCAAATATGTTTCACCAACTTATATCCTTCCGATTACTTTTTTTTCATGATTATTTTGAATTTTTTTGCAACCTAAAACCTTGAAGTCTGCGCAACCTCCCATGACCAAATCCAAGTAGTAGTTATTCAAAATCAAACAACGGTTGTCTGGATTTTGTGATTCTTCAGTCTGTATAATTTCCTACCAAGTCAATCTTGGTATCCTAATCTGCTTGTATTATTTCATACCATGTGCATCACGCATTCTCGCGGTTAGGCAAGATACACTAATCTCCAACAATTCTATCCCAAGCAGTGTGAATGGAATCTTGGAAGTTTCAAATATGAACATATATAATAGGCATAAATTCAAAGTTATTGTAGGGTATTGGGAATTTTTTTCTTCGTACACTTGAAGATGTGGGTATTGGAGATGTTTGACAAACATATTACTTGAAACAAAAATCAGCTCCATCTACACTTTTCTTTTGCAGAGATAAAGATGTTGTTTTCCTAAGGGTCGGATTGGTTTGAAGGAAAATAACATGGAGATGTGGGAATTAGACTCGAGAACGAATTTTAATGATTGATTTGCACGAAAACGGAAGTCCGATTATAAGAATTTCACATCTTTATAATTTTGTTATGACGTCTTCTATGTCCACTCCAAAATGAAGAATGTCATAAAACTAGAATTCCAAAAGTTATTTGGCATCCTCCAAACCAATCACACCCTAACGACTTCATTGCTTACAAGTGATCATTCATTATTTTTTCCATACTACCTATTCTACTCTTTACTCCTTCCCATTTTCAACTACACCAAGCAGTCAACCTTGGTTAACACCTACTCTTCTGAGCAAGAGGTGTTGTTTGTGGAATGTACTCGTCAGATTTCATTTTCTGTAAAATAACATTCATTTCAGTTCTTGTAGATTATAAATAGTTTCGTGTTTCTTATCAATGGCAACGTTTTGGACTTCGACTGCATCGAATGAGAATTTTAAATCTTTCCTAGTTTGTTTTTTTCTTTCAGAGTTACAGCTCCGATTTGCAAGTCAGTTTGTGTTAAAGAACCCAACCTGTGCTACACCCAACCGACGCCTCATTCAACCGTCGCGTCCTCCAGACAAAGCATCCAACAGTCGCATCCTCCAGCCAAAGCATTCAACCAACGCATCTCTTCCCGAAGCATCGCATCGCTTCTCTCCCGAGGCACTTCATCTCAACGGATAAACTTGCACTTATATAAACTCATGTATTCAAAACAAAATCACTTAATAAAAACCAAAAACCCTTACGCGTTTCTTCATGGTATCAGAGCATACAAGCTCGTAATCCTCATCATCGGTGATCCTCAGGTTCACTGAACTCATCACCGGATCCCTCAGAAAAACCCACAACAAAAAAACCTTCTTCTTCCTCAAGGGGGTTGAAGGAAAACCTCCCGACATCCAAACCCAAGGAAAGAAAGGAAAACAACGATGGATCAAGAAGGAAACGCTGCTCCCAGACTGGTTTCTCAACCACTCAACGGACAGAACTATCTGTCGTGGGCGCGAGCGGTCACACTGGCCCTCAGTGGGAAAGGAAAACTCGGACACATCACCGGGAATACAAAAAAGCCAGATGGAGAGGGCACCGAGACAAAACAATAGGAGTGGCAGGCAACAGACCATCTCGTGATGTCATGGCTCCTCAACTCCATGCAACCAAAGATCGGGGCGATCTTTCTCTACAAGAACTCTGCGAAAGAACTCTGGGACTCCGTCCAAAATATTTTCGGTAAAACATAAAACTTTGCTCATATTTTTAAACTAAAACAAGAGATCTCGCAGACAAAACAACAAGGGCAGACCATCACGGAGTACCTCGGGGCACTTCAACGTGGATGGGATGAACTTTCCATCTACGAACCAGCGGCGACAGACCAAAAAACAATACTGGAACGCACGGAACGGGACCACATCTACCAGTTCCTTATCGGACTTGATGGCAGCTATGAAGCCATCCGAAGTCAAGTCCTGATGACCACCGAACTGCCGGACCTCGGAACCATCATTGCGATGATCCAACGGGAGGAGTCCCGACGGACCACCGCTCAGAATACCGACCATACATCAGAAACTCAGGCGTTTTACGCCGGCAAACCACAACCCAGTAAAAATAAACAGAAATATGGAAATAGATCTCAAGAAACTTGCGATAACTGTAAAAAAACAGGCCACAGTAGGAACGCCTGCTGGTTCCTACATCCACACCTCCGACCGACAAGGGAAGGAGGGGGAGATCATCGGAATCGAAAGAAAAACAACGGCGGAATAATAGGAAATGGTGCGGTAGCAAACCCTAGCGGAGAAAGGGAGAGAAGATGGGAAGACGAATCGGGTGTTTTCGCGGATCAACGCGGCTTTATATGCACGCGCGGAGAAACGGTCGAAGGACGACCCGATTCCAGCAGATCCAGCCGACCCGACCCGCGACCAGTCGAATTTATACCCGCGACCAGCGGGTCCAGTGGATCCGGATCCGGATCCAGACCGGATCTGGATCAGCTTTTATCCCAATTAAGTGCCATTTTGCAACAAAACCCCCCAAGACCAGGTAATTATGCAGGTATAACTTCCTCCCCACAAACTTTTTCTGTTAATACTCCTAGAAACATGCTTAATACCATATCAAAATACAACAACCATTGGATTATTGATTCTGGAGCCACCGATCACATGACCGGAAATTCGTCCTTGTTACAAAACCTTAGAAATAATTCCAACATGATTAATAAATTTGTAACCGTAGCAAACAACAATCAAGTTGAAATCAAAGGAATAGGAGAAACCATGTTATTAAATCAAATGAACAAAGATGTATTATATGTTCCAAATCTCACTTCCAACCTTCTATCTGTTGCAAGGATAACAAAACACCTTAATTGTGATGTTGTATTTACCCCAACTGATGTATTCTTTCAGGATCGAGCTACAGGGAAGACGATTGGTAAAGGAGTCAATAACAACGGACTCTATATCTTAGACTCTCAAAAAAGTGTTTTTCATACTTCTAGTAACATTAATCAGGAACTCTGGCATAAGTGGATGGGACATCCATCTTCTCATGTCCTAAAAACTTTATTTCCTACTTTTTCTCCTAAATATGCATGTGATGTATGCCATTTCTCAAAACAAACTAGACTTCCTTTTCCTACATCTAAAAACAAATCTAAATTTCCGCTCGATTTGATTCACTGTGATATCTGGGGTCCCGCCCCGGTTGAATCTTACAACGGTTTCAAATATTTTGTTTTATTCATTGATGATTTTTCGCGTAACACCTGGATTTACCTTCTTAAAAATAAGTCAGACGTTTTTAAAATTTTTTGCGAATTTGTAACATTTGTTGAAAACATGTATAATTTCAAAATTAAAACCCTACGAACCGATAATGGGACAGAATATACCAGTCTCAATTTTCAAACTTTTCTAAAAACTCGTGGAATTTTTCATCAAACTACGTGTGTTAATACTCCTGAGCAAAATGGAATTTCTGAACGAAAAAACCGTCACATCTTGAATGTTACCCGATCTCTATTATTTCAAAGTAATACACCAAAACATTTTTGGTCTGATGCAGTTCTAACTGCCACCTATCTCATTAACCGTTTGTCAAGTCCCGTCCTCCAAAACAAACAACCTTTAGGTATATTATTAAACCGGGCACTGCAATTAGATCATCTTAAAGTGTTTGGTTGTGTCTGTTTTGTTCACAAGAAACGGGTAGACAAATTTGACAGCAATTCTGTAAAATGTATTTTCCTTGGTTATTCTGTAAGCAAAAAAGGGTACAAATGTTTTGACCCCAATACTTGTAAAATGTATATATCGAGAGATGTATCCTTTAGAGAGAGTGAGTTCTACTACAAGAGTACAACTGGGACTCTCCCGGCTACAACCACAACTCTACCACAAAGCCACATGGACGAAAGAGAAGGACAAGAAAGCAACCAAGAAAACGAGGAAGAAGACGAAGAAGAAGAAGAAGAAGAAGAAACTCCACCTCAAGACAATCAAGAAAATACTCAAGCAAGGAGATCCACTCGTCCAAGACGTCCTCCCGTCCGGTTTAACGACTTTGTTACCTCACACGTTACCTATCCCATTGAAAACCACATCTCCTACGATAAAATTCTCCCAATCTACAAAACATACATAACCCAAATAAATAACTTAGAACCTAAGACATTCCAAGAAGCAATAGGAGATCCAAAATGGCACAAAGCCATGGGAGAGGAACTCAACGCCCTAGAAAACAACAACACATGGACACTCATCCAAAAACCACAAGGGATCAAACCTGTTGGGTGCAAATGGGTCTATAAAATAAAATATAACAGTAATGGAACCATAGAAAGATACAAAGCTAGACTTGTGGCCAAAGGGTACACTCAAACTTACGGGATCGACTACCTAGAAACATTTGCTCCTGTTGCAAAAATGAACACGGTTCGCGTTCTTCTATCCATAGCGGTCAACAAAAATTGGAAACTCCATCAAATGGATGTAAGAAATGCTTTCTTACAAGGAAATCTTGAAGAGGAAGTATATATGACTCCTCCTCCAGGTTACAACGTTACCTCAAACCAGGTATGCAAACTCAACAAAGCTATCTATGGTCTAAAGCAATCTCCACGCGCATGGTATGCCAAACTCAGTCATTTTTTACTTGCTTATGGTTTTTTTAAATCTTCCGCTGACGCTTCTATGTTTACTAAACACCACAAACAAGGTATCACCATAGTATTAGTTTATGTTGACGATATCATCATCACGGGAGACATTAACAATGAAATTAGTCAAGTTAAACACTACCTAAAAACAAAATTCGACATAAAAGACCTCGGCCTCTTAAAATACTTCTTAGGAATAGAAATTGCATACTCAAAAAAGGTCTCTTCTTATCACAAAGGAAATATGCCCTAGACTTATTAACAGAAACAGGAAAACTTGGTGTTAAACCCGCCAACACACCAGTAGAAACAAACCTCAAAATCAACTCTATTGACGGAGAACCCGTCAAAGATATTCATCAGTTCCAAAGACTTGTAGGCAAACTCATATATCTAACAGTAACTAGACCAGACATAACATTTGCTGTTAGCATAGTAAGTCAATTTATGCATGCACCTCGAACACCACACTTAGGTATCATTGATCGCATTCTAAGGTATATAAAACAAACTCCAGGACAAGGAATACTTATGAAAAATAATAACTCTAACAGTATCACTGGTTTCTCGGATGCAGATTGGGCAGGAAGCTATGATCGTAGATCAACTACAGGTTTTTGCACCTTTGTAGGAGGGAACCTAGTAACTTGGAGAAGTAAGAAGCAAAAGGTTGTTGCACGATCCAGTGCAGAAGCTGAGTATCGCGCAATGGCATCTACAACTAGTGAACTTATATGGTTAAAACAACTTCTCATCGATATGAGACAAACTCCCAACATGCCCATACAGATGTTCTGCGACAATAATGCTGCTCGACACATAGCGTCCAATCCAGTGTTCCACGAAAGGACCAAGCACATTGAAGTTGATTGCCACTTCATTCGCGAAAAGATCCAAGCAAAAGAAATAGAAGTTCCCTACATACCCAGTAAGGAACAATTAGCAGATGTTTTCACCAAGGCTCTAAACCAGAAGCAATTCAGTCAGATCATCAGCAAGCTGGGTACCTTCAATCTCTTCCGGACCCAACTTGAGGGGGAGTGTTAAAGAACCCAACCTGTGCTACACCCAACCGACGCCTCATTCAACCGTCGCGTCCTCCAGACAAAGCATCCAACAGTCGCATCCTCCAGCCAAAGCATTCAACCAACGCATCTCTTCCCGAAGCATCGCATCGCTTCTCTCCCGAGGCACTTCATCTCAACGGATAAACTTGCACTTATATAAACTCATGTATTCAAAACAAAATCACTTAATAAAAACCAAAAACCCTTACGCGTTTCTTCAGTTTGGATGTTCACTTTGGATTCGTAACTTAGAAACGGAATTTCAGTTGAAGTTGAAATTTCAAAATGTGCTATTAGCAAATATCACGTCTGGTTAATAAATAATAATGTATTGGAATTTCAAATCTTTCATGGTATTCTCAAATTCCGTTTCAATATAAAATTTGTCAAAACCAACTTCCATGTTGTGAGGTGAAATTTCGAAATTCTGCATGACTTATTTTAACTGTGATCATTCAAATTATTACAAAATGTAATTGTTATGTTTCAAATATGATCTTAAAGACAACGTGTTTTTTGTGTGGTTTGGATACAATTTCAAATTAAGGAACAGGTAGAATATCATATAATGGTTTGATTTTCATTGGAAGATAATGTCTATCCAAACATAGTGAATACAAATCACGTCATTTATAAATTCAAGATTTGTAATCTTATCAATTGAAAATTTCATACAAAATACCGCATCGAGACGCTGACTCAAGTTAGTTTTCACAATTATTAAGTGGTATGATCTTTGCATTTTATTCATAGACGATGACCGCTTCTTGGATCACATGCCTCGTGAAGAAATTGTAGCGCATGAACGATCGCTAAGTGGATTTAAGTCTTTGTAAGTTGTTTCTTTGCTTCACGTCATACTCGTTTGAATTATGTTACATGCTTTAGTTGTAAGTCACACATGATATAGACACTTTTGACATCTGTATTACATAAATAATTATACGAATCATGATGAGAAAATACTGAAAAAAGAAGAAAGCAGAAGACTAATTTTTTGAAAATTGAGTATTTGATTGGTTCAAAAATCGAAATTGCAGATCAGCCTGAAATTTAGATGTCCCTTGCTTGTCAGTTTAGTGTATAAAACTTGTTGTTTATTAGTGCCAAGGTGCTGAGCTAAGTGAGCGCTTGCTACCACAAACATGCCTCACATATATCTCAAAGTGGCTATCGTTGTCTCATACGTTTCATTGTGAAATAAAAATGGGAATTGCCTTCCCAATATGTATCAAAGTAAGCATATATAATTGTGATTGAGTGTGGTGTTTTTATTTTATTTGCATCACAGTAACTCAATGCGTATCGTGTTTATCTTGCAGTCTGCTATTGTTGTCTCGAACCCGCAACACCACAAAGTCACCTTTTGGCTATTGTCAATCAATTTAAATCTTTAATAATTGCAACAGGAGTGTTTCTGTTCAGAGCACTTGATCTGTGGTTTTTTTTTCTATTAAGTTTATACAGTTTTTGCTTTCTGATCTGTAAATGGGCAAATGCCAAAATTTTAACTTTCTTGAAACCTTGAAGTTCTTAGTAGAGTTTGTTAAATGATGTCAATGCCACTGAACATGAGTGCTTTCATTTAGATTGCACTTGTTCTGTTATGATTGTCATTCTCTACTTGTTTTGGTATGCAAATATTGCTTTAGTGCACGATGTCTGAAGAATTACTGTTGGTGATTGAAAGCCAGATGCCAAAGGTGAGCCAACTTGACCTCATTTACTTACATCTTGAATAGATTTACTGATTTTGTGTATGGGCGGTTTTGCATCTCAATAAAATGTGAATTTTGGTCCCCTTTTCACGTACTTTAAAAATCATTTTTAATGAATTTCATTGTAAGATGCACGTTTGTGGATGATTTTGTGTAATTTGGTTTTTTGTAGGTTTTTTGCCCATTTGGGGATGAAATTGAGTTGTTATGCTTTTTGGGCATTGATACAATTTTGCATACAATACATGAATGTTGGGTGTGAAGCCCGTCAAATTTCCAACAAAATGGAATTTCCGGCTAAACATCGAACACCTTGAGTGCAACTCGACCGATCAACCAAAATCATGCAGTGGAAACTTCGATGAAGCATACAACCACCAAGTCATTCAAGCACACAATTATCACAAGAGTATTAGGATCTATGACCCTCTAATCACTAAACTAATTGCGGAATTAAAACACTAATTGAAGGATTAAGAGATGAGACAATTGCAAACTACAAAATCGACGACACCGGAGTTTAGAGAGGTTCGGCACTGCACCCCGTCTTAATCCTTCTTGCAAGCCTCGGTCTATCCCCCGTGTCTCGCTTACGGTTCCACTAACTGGTCTCCGTTACAGGCTGAGATTAACGTCGTTTACAACTCCGAACCTCGTGAACAACATCGCATCGCTCGCGTCTCCTCTCACAACCCGAGAGGGAGCTTCCTCGAAGATTTACAACTCTTTGGTGATTCTTGAATATGGAAGTTGAATTACAATCTAACTAACACTCTATACTCGAGCACACTTGGATATTGATATGGAATGAATATGCAAGTGGTGAAGTTTTGGCTGGAGTGTAGAAGAATGAGAGCTTGGAGATGAAAAGAATTTGACTTTGAGTATGGTATAGATAGGAAGTGTTCAAGAGACTCAAAACCAACAAATGAGGTCATATTTATAAGTCTTCAAGCTCTACTAGCCGTTTGAGAGTTGGTGAGAAATGGACCAATGAGAAGCAAAGATTTGTTTAAAGCTCGGGCAGAATTCTCTACAGGTTCGGTCGACCATTAATGGAACGGCAATCTGAAATGTTGGTTTTTTGGCCTTAATCTATGATTTGATGATTTAATTAACCTTAAAATTGATTAAAATTAGGTAGTCATAATGATCCTACATTTGGTATCAGAGTCTTGTTAGCTAAATTGCACACTTAATCGTATTTTTAGCCTTACTTCAACATCTAATCATGTAGAGGGTCTTTGCACTACTATACCTCATTTACTTAATGAGTCTAATTAATTCATAATTTCTAGTGACCTTAAGTTTTGGATGTTTCTTCAAAACCCATATACCCCTCCTAAGGAAGAAGAATTTGGCACATTATCTAGGGCTAAAATGAAAGAAATAGAAATGAATTCTAAAATCATGAACATTCTATATTGTGGCCTTAATGAGGGAGACTATAATAGAATTAGAGGTTGTGAAAGTGCACATGAAATTGGCATAGGCTACAAATGCATCATGAGTGAGATAGTAAAACTAAAAAAATTCTAATTAGTCTCCTTATGCATAAGTATGAAATCTTTTCTATGTAAATCGGTGAGAACATAAGCGAAATGAACACTCGCTTCACCGATATTACTAACTCTCTTTTTGTTCTTCGAAGAAAAAATAATGAAGGAGAGATGACAAGGAAGTTCCTCCGATCGCTAACCAATGATTGGGAAGATAAGGTGGTCGCAATTGAAGAAGTGCCAACTAAAGATAGAGAAGTTAATTGGAAATCTCATGGCTTATGAGCTCCAATTAAGTCATAGAAAGGAGAAGGATGCCTCAAAGAAAAACCCTACCTTGGCCTTGAATTCAATGATGGAATCCAAAAAACCAAGGAGGAGAGTAGAAGATGAGGACATTGAGGTCCTTGCACAAGATTTCTTCAAATACCTGAAGAAAGACAATAGAGAAATAATGGAAAGAAGAGGTAGAAGAAGTGAGAAGAGGGAAAAGAAAAAGGAGAAGGAGGAGAGTAAGAATGACAGAAAAGAAAATGAGAAGAAAAATGAGAGAAGGGAGAGGAGAGAAAATACGGAAGAGAAAAGAAAAATTATGGAGGCTCACAAGGCTACATGAGACGATTCATCTTCGTCATCTTCATCTTCATCCCACTCAACCGCACCTTCATCATTAAAGGAATTCGCCCACATGTGCCATATGGCCATTCAAGATGAAGGAAGTGAGGTATCCTCTAACTCATGGTCAACTAAGTCTTATTATAATGATAGCTCAAATTCTAGTGCTAATAATGAATCATACACATATGATGAGCTACAAAATGCATTCATGACTTATTTAAACAATATAAGATCATTTGTGATAAAAATAAAAATTCTAGGAAATTGATAAATGATCTTCAAAGTCAAATTGAAATGTGCATGAAGGAGACTACTCATGATGAACAACTAAATCTTAAGGCGTCAAATGCTCAACTTAGAAAAGATCTAGAAAGGTTCACAAATGGAACCAAGATGCTTGACATGCTTTTAGGTAGTCAAAGACAATTCCTAGACAAACATGGTTTAGGATACAATGCTAAATTCAAAAATCATGTATCTCATACTATCCTAAATGGCAAGCATTTGTTTGTTGATCATAGGTCTTCAAGTGTGTGGGCTCCTAAAACCAAAATGGTTTGGGTTCTCAAAGCTAATGTACAAGGACCCAAAGTGGTTTTGGTACCTAAATCTACACTTGTAGGTGCTTGAAGAAGGAGATAGGTGGTGACCGGGCAAGCTTACAAAGTCAAATTCAAAGCCGGTTGCACTACTGAAAGGAGATTGGAACCAACTCCATGATCAAATTGGGTAAAATTTATCTATCATCTACATTCATATTAGATTGGTTCTAATCTAGGATTATATTGAATGGTTAATTGTCATATTTTTATCACATTCATTGATCAATTAGGATATGTTTCACGTACCTCTTTAAGGGGGAGAAAAATGGTTATTATGCCTAATTGATTGTATTCATTGCATATCTTGAAAATTTAGGAGAAAAACACATCTATATTTAAATGTTATAATTTTCAAATAAATGTCAAAGGGGAGATAAACATCACATGCTTAATTGTCATATTTGTTTGATGTTAAAAGGGGAGAATAAAATTGAACTTAATTACAATATCATATTCATATTAATTGGGAGAGCTTAATGAATATCATATACATTGGGTAATGAAATGCAATATTTAGGGGAAGCAACTTCATTACAACAATTTCGGGGGAGAGATAAAAATTCCATGTTAAATCTCATCTTTTCATAGATGTCAAAGGATGAGAGATTATTAAGGGGAGATGACTTGAAATTGGATGAAAATTGATTAAAAAAACTATGCACATCCATAGGAGGAGTATTTATATGGAAATACGGAATGTGGTTACTACATGATGAGATACATGGATGAAATCTTCGAAATTGCACCTCAAAACGTATCCCTAACTGAGGTAATATAGATCGCTATTTAGTTGTATAATTATAGTTTCATTATTTAGATTTAATCTCTTTTACATGTATTTTATAGGTCTTCCAAAAGAATAGCTATCCCTACTCGCAACCAGAGCTTGATGAAACTCGCGACCTATGAACTTGCTATTTTATCAGAAACATGTTAATGAACTAAAATGTTCTTATATCACTAACATTTTCTTTGTAATTTATTTAACAAGTTTACTTGTATTAGAAACATACAATGTTATGCCTTAATATAATCAAATTTTTTTGGAATGAATGCCAAGTTTTTGTGTATGAATGTCAAGTGTGTTGAATAATTGTGTTTGTATATGTATGTTTGTATGTATTTGTGTTTGTGGATGAATGTGTGTATTTGTTGTGTGTGTGAATGAGTTTGATGCAGGATGAATACTTTTCTTGTGCAGGTTGAATGTGTTTACTATGCAGGTATCTATGAATACTACTTTTCGTTTTTTTAATCTAGACGTCGGTTGTACCGAGTAACCGATGTCTATACCTAGAGAAAAAGGAATAGACGTCGGCTCCCGGTCAAAGTCGACGTCCATACCAAAAGGAATAAACGTCGGCTCCCAGTAACAACTGACGTCTATTTGCTAAGTATAGACGTCGATCATCCCTAATAGCGGACGTCTATACTTAGAGAATAGACGTCGGTTCAGTGGAGCCTTAGATCCGACGTATATACCCCGTTTATCCGACGTATATGTCCTTTTCTGCACTAGTATTCCTAGGCTTTTTTTAAATGGCTCTCGAAATACACTCGATATTTTTCTGAATTGCCAAGTTTAATAAAAATTGGCAAAGAATATAAACTACAGTTGAATGAGATTGATAGTTAAATTAAGATAGTTGGACATAGCAGTAGAGCACCAGAAGAAATGACAGATGCTGTAATAACCTAATCTAAACACCTAAATTAAACTAAACTAAACCTAATTTACCTAATTAAGCCTTGATTAGTATAGCATGAGGTGGCTTGTTTGGATTGGAAGATTTGGAGGTGAGTTGAGGATAAGCTTTGTTTCTTCTATAAATAGAGGTGAGGTTAAGGAAAAACGTTTTCTTGGTCATTTTGATTCTTCAGAGAGGGAGAGAGGTGAATTCGGAGAGGAAGAAGAAGAAGAAGAAGGAGAAGAAGAGAAGGAGAGGAAGTGAAGAAGAAGTGTTGGGTTAGGCTTGCCAAAGCTTGGGAGGCGTCTTCAAACTTCTTCAAGGTATGCCAAATCTTCATTATAACTCACATAAGCCTTGTGAGTGTTGGGGATCGACGTTGGTGTCGAATTCCCCGTCGGATTGCAACCAATTCAGAGGTTGAAGACGACGATCGGTCGACCGGTGCCTGTGGGCAGTCGACCGATCCTATTATTATATTGATTTTTACCCGCGAACGGTCGAACGATGCCCTTGGACGGTCGACCGTTATGCCAGATTTGTGCGGGAAAAGGGTTGATGCTGTTATCGGTCGAACGGGACCACTTAGCCGGTCGACCGAATAACAATGAGAATGGGTCGGTTGGGGGTTTTGACTTATTAAACGGTCAAACGCCCTTAACCTTGTTCGACCGATCTATTCGATGCTAAGTCGGTTGGGAGCTTTGACCATCAAAACGGTCGACGGCTCTTTAACTTTCGGTCGACCGACTGAGCATTTTAATTAAGCAGTAGAGTGCCTGTGATGTTTCGGTCGAACTGTATAGCAGTTCCGGTCGACCGAATGTCACTTGGGCAAGATACTAAGAAGTCCTGTTATCGGTTGAACGACCCCTTGGTTCGACCGATCGGATATATATTATATAAATTTGTATAGCGTAGACCATCCAAACGGTCGACCGCTAGATGACTTTTGTTCGACCGATTGGTCGGTAATTCGGTTGGCGTGGTTCGACCGGTAGACTTGTTTGTACAGTACTGTGTACTGTGTGGGGGACCGGTCGACCGGTGTGCTTTTAGCGGTCGACCGATCTGCCGCAGGTTGGTGGATTTATCCACACGCGATCCGTTGAGTATAGGTCGACTACCGGCTCCGAGGCGACGGTTGATTACCGGCTTTGAGAGCTACGGATTTCACCTTCGACGAAGGCGTATTATTGTATTACTGTTTCCTCTCTTACCGAGCGGGGTGTGAGGGATGTGTACCGTAAACCTTGGGCAGTTTGCGAGGGTTTAGCGGTAGGCCGAGGATGTTCCGGCAGGGTGCGCGCTTGGCGGCTCTTGGGGGAGCAGCGGCTGTCGTCTGACCCGAGTTGTGTATTCGGCGGGCTGACTCGCTCCTTGGGTGGCGGCGTGTACCGGGGGTTCCTTCCTGCACTTTTTGGGGAGCAGTGGTGTCGACTGACCCTTGTGAGACAGCGGTGGACTGACTTGACCCTAGTGACAGGAGTGGTTCAGTGCCGCGGAGGCGGTGAGGGCATTATTGTGGGCCCGAGGTGGATGATCATGTGCATAGCATTGCATTGTCTTTAATTCCTTTTTATATTTTAGGAGGTTTGGTATACGGGGTTCCTGCAGGGAACTCAGGCATGTTTGTTTGTTTTCATTTCAGGTAGCGAGTAGCATTAGAGTCGGGTGGTGACCGAGGAGAGTGCCCCCGGGATCAGATCCTGTTCTCTTTATTATCTTCTTTTGTTTGAGGTAGTGATTACATGTATATTCACTTTTATTGTAATCACAGTTGACTCATTTATATAGTTTGACTTCCACGTGGGTCTGTATCTTATATATTTTATATATATGTTAGTTTGTTTTCCCGTGACGTGCCCTGTGTTGACCGTTGACGGTCTTTATTATTGTTTAAATTTTCCGCTTTTTTCGGGTACGTTACAGATGCGTTAGGAAAAAAAGACATCTATTAGAACAATATTCCAATTGATTGGGAAAACGGGAGCTAAGAGTCTCAAATAATAACATAAAGCCAATTTTCATTTGCCTTCAATCAGTGTTACGTGTAGTATTGTATGTTTCCAATGTCTTCAAGGCTTAATCTATGTTGTTAATTGTTGATCTCTACCAAGATATTTCATGTTGGCCTAGAAAATAATAGTTCTCTCTTTAGGCAATGTCTCATAACCGAGCAATTATGGATCTAATTATTTAATTAACGAGGTCAATTGCTAATGGATGGTCTTGACATTTCGCCATCAGAATCTATAAATGGAGCATATGACATTCTCCTGAGCTTGGAATGGTTATGCAAAACAACATCCATGTTTCGAACTTATCTATGGTGAGGTCGTAAGTTGGTGTCATTCTAATTATGAAGTTAGTTTCACATTTCCTTTCAGTAATATTTTTGTTTATTTATTAATAAAAAAGAGGTGGAAAATATGATGCTTTGCATTTGGAGGGCCTTTTGAAGCTTTGTCACGATGCTTATATATATATATATATATATATATATATATATATATATATATATGTTATTTTTGCTACCTGATAATGGTTCCCACTTCACCGAAGATTACAGGGTACAGCTTCAGAAATGTGTTACAAATCTTATGCATCTGGATATCCGATTGTACCAATTAAGAATCTTTTTTACCAAGATGACTGGACTCATTAGGCAAAGATGGCTAAAGAAACTGGGCTGGAAGTCCAGATTGTTGCTGATATCTTCTTTGTCACCAAGACAGTATGTCAGTAATAATTTGAAGTCAATTTTGTGTCTTTTGAGAGTTCAAAAAGCTACCAACAAGAAGATCTGTAATTCTCCTCTGCCGATTATATACAATTATACACCATGAAAATCTAAACGTGAATGCAGTTGGCTAGTTTAGGAATTTTTTTCGTAGTTTTTTTCCACTTGTATTTTACATTATAGTTATACCTATATCCTGATGTCCTGGATATAGGAGTCATAAGTTGATGTATGCTACATTCGCGTCATGTTACATTACCTGCTTTTATCTGTTAATATGAAGCAAAATATAATTCTTTTGAAAAATGGATCATCGACTTTACCTTGGATTGGATTACTCAAGTCATACAGATTCGCAAGAGATGTCTAAAAGACATTGCAATTGACTAGTTGAGAGTGACTTTCCCTTTGCTAGACCTACCATTGTGATTTATGAGAACTTTCACTTTTGAGGGTAAAGTAGTTCTATGATGTAGATAGAACAATGAAGGGAGAATATTAATTAATAGCGAAAGGTTGATCTCCATTTCCTCCCTCTTTCGGGATTTATAAAGGCAACAAGATTTATTTTGTTGACTTTTGCTTAACATATGAATGACCATGTTGGACTTGCATGATGTGTAAGGGAACACAAACACTGTGGATACGTACAAATATAAGTATTATACGTATCTATATCAAATTCATCAATTATGATAAAAACACGAATACTGATCATCACGGGTACCTAGTTTTGTAAACCTCTTTATATTTGAGAAGAATGAATGACAATTATAGTTTTTGCTTTTGCCCTAAAATTTGTGTTTTCTCCTTATTCTTAGTGAATTCCAAGATCTTTTCCGGTAGATTTTAGATTTTATCTCGTCGACCGGAGCAAAATCCGACCAACTCACTTTCGTTCCACGTCACAACTACTTATATCCACATTGTTATAAAAGGAAAACAAACACGGTTCAGATATAAAACATTTTAGCAGACAAGTTCGAATATGGATTGGATATCAAAATAGATATATCCAGGTCCATAATATTCAATACAATACGTTATTTTTTCTATAAAAAATACCACAAATTAAAAAGAATTGAATAGAGATAATATACATTAGAAACATATTAATTAAAACTAACACAACTTCAACAATATAGAGAAGCTTTGAATAAATTTGTCAAGTGGGGTTTTAGGCTGGTGATGCTACGAGAGCCCTGAATAATGAGAATGAAGTAATTTTGTGTGTTTATAACTACTTTTTAAAAATATTTTCGTTTGAAAAGTTACTGTGGTCTATAAGGTAGTGGAAAATAAACCTATAACGCCTTAAGTGATGAAAGCCTACGTTGTAGGTTTAATTAATTTGAGATTTATGATTTCATAAAATTAATTTGAACATACTATAAAATATCTCATGAGCAATTACAGATTTTAAGATATCAAAACGTATATGGTGCACTTAGAGCATCGTTAACAGCGCCCGGGCAGTTCCCGGGCGTCCTGATTTCTCTTTTCTTCACGTCAACTTCTCTCTCCGCCACGTCAGCTCAAATCAACCCTCCTAATTTTTTTTAACCACACCCAAAAACACATTAAGCGCCCTACATTCTCTCCCCTACACGTAATTTCGAGATCAATTCTAGACAAAACACGAAAAATTATCAAAAAATTCTACGAATATAAACAAATAAAAAACTTATTTTCATAAAAAAATATTTGAAAAAACGATTTTAATTTTTTTTAAAATATTTGTTAAAACAAAAACACAAGAAAAAAAATTCGGGCCAATAGGGGGCCACGTGGCCCCCCGCCTGGCCGTAGAGCACCCGTTAAGAGTGCTCTTAGGTATGTGACAAATATATATTGCACTTTCTAAAAAATCTGCGGATATTCGTATCTATATCCAGGAAAATTGTATATGTATTTGTAGCCATATATGTATTCGTGATTTTTGAACTTGATATCCATTTTCGTGACCATATCCACTGGAAATGCAAATTTATATTCACATCCTTTCAATTTTGGGATACGAATGGAAAAATTCATATCCGTTTGCACCACTAACGATGAATATATTGTTCCATGCTTTTCTCTTATATCCACGGGCATTGGAATTAAAGACTCTAAATCTGAAAAAATTGATATCATATCCTTTATATTTCGGCTAAATATCGAGAAATCCATATCCATTTGCATCATTAATGATGAGTATATTGTTCTTTTCGCCATGAACTTTTCCTTTTTCCTCGAAGGAGCTAACGCTCAATGATTGGCCTCTGTCGTACGACGAATGTGAAGTAGCATCTATGTTTCGGTAGCCTTAAGGATCGAAATATGTAATCACAGCAGGACTTGTAGATCGACCAGAAAGCATTCAAAAGAAGCGTCGCTTGATGGATTCTACTGCGACTATGATCGTCCAGGAGTTGCCTTAGGCCCTTAGGAAGATAAGAAGATTGGATGAAGAAATTAAGTTGAGCAACTGGGCCTCAATCACTTAATTAGTAAATGTAGAGTAAAAGGGCATCTTCCAAGTATATATGTGTAGAAGTTAATTTCCTCCACTGGACAGCTAAAATTAAGGACAATTAATTTCTTCAAAATGCAATTTGCTACTGAGTAAACTTTTTGTTGGGAGGATTCCAGGAGCTAGTTTCCAAACGATTAAAATAAGTTACTCTTGGTGCATGATGTTTGCCAAACCTAGCTTCATAATTTATGACAAGGGGCATCATGATTAGTATCAGTCATGTTGGAAGTGGCTATTGCTGAAAAAAAATTGTTTCCCGAAATTCCCAAAGAGACATAGAATCCAAAATTAAAGACCATTCTAATAATTTATGAAAAGCCTTGGATAAATCAATTTCAGGAAAAAAACCGGATGCAACTGTGGGAGTTTGTTGTTTCATGGAATGTAAAATTTCTTGCGTGAGGTGATGTTATCATGAATATGTCGACCATGGATGAAAGTAGATTGGTTGTTAGAGATGAGATCGGGTAGTTTAGAGTTTATTCTTGTATCATCCTCAAAGAGTGGAAAATTTAAAACTTTGAAAGATAAGCAACACAAGAGGATATTACCGCAAACAAACACATTGTACATCAATATATATATATATATATATATATATATATATATATCATAATATATATATCTGAATGTGTTCAAAAGTGTGATTACATCAAAAGACTATAAAGTAAATGTATAAATAATCACTACAACCTCCAAAATGGGGAAAAAGAAAGACTTGGCCCCAAATCTTCTCCTCTGCAGTCACCACCTCCTAACACCGCTCACGACATGAAATGCAAACATAAAACTATACATGAGTTTGCATAAGGAAACCCTGTATGTCAAACCCATAACACATATATGAACAAAATACTATAATCAGCATGCAAACAAAACAACAGCAACTGGAACATCGTCGCCAAGCTGGGCTCCCGGGTTCTTTCACCCAACCACAACAACCACGACCCAAGACCAGGGCTTCAGGCCTCTTTCACCCAACCCCCTATCAAGCGGTCCACGTTCGGGCTCTAGGGTTTTTTCACCCAACCTGAACACTCTACATGGCTCTGGGATTTTTTCACCCAACCGCCGTATCACACATTAACACAAGGCACAATTGCCGGGAAAATGTCGGCAAACCAACCCACCTCACATGGACGGCAACACCAAAAGCACCTCAGAAGTGCAAAGACAGGGCAACAACGGTCGATCGAATAAAATCAACTGGTCGACCGGTTCTCTCCAGAACCATGCATGGGTTCAACCGTCTCTCAAACGGTCGAACGCATTCCACAACATTCGGTCGAACCAAGGTCAAGGGTGGTCGACCGTTTAAAGGGTCAACTCCAAGGGTTCAACTAACAAAACGACCAACCGGTTGAACAAGTCTCCGGCGATCGACCATTTAAAGGTCTACGCCCAAAATATTATTAATAATAACCATCCCAATCGGTCGAACGACAAAGGGAATCCGATCGACCGAAAATAGGGATTTCCAACGTTTCTTCTCAAGTCCACAACCGTTCGAACGAAGCACGAACCGATCGAACAGACTTTAGGTCAACTTAAGTTACCGGTTGGACTATAGTCAAGAATGGTCGACCGTTTGGATGGTCCATACTCTGTTCAGACCAGTCCATAATATAAACGGTCAAACAAATCATATAAACGGTCGACCGTTTGAAGGTCTAGGCCTGAACCGACTTGCTACAGGTACAATCGACTAACGGATCTACGGTAGGCCGTTTTGATGGTCTATTCCCCCAACCAGCTTACCAACAGTATAATCGGTTGAACGACAAATGGGACCCGTTTGACCAAAAACTTCAAGAGTCTGCTTAAAACACTTAGTCGGTCGACCACCCAAGGGCATCGTTCGACCGGTGCAAGACGACCGTTATTCAGCAGAATCTTGTTGTTCAGCAACCTTCGACGAGCCTAACAACTACCGTCAACTAAATCCACCACTCACACACATTGGGCGAGGCTTAATGAGAAACTTGACATACCTTTAAGTAGGCTAGTAAACGGGTCGGGTAATACCTCTATACCCTCCCACCTGACCCGTACGGGTATGCGTACAAAAGTCTATACCTATTTAAAATTTTGTACCCGTTTACCCGCCAGATAAACGGGTCTGGTACGGGTGTGTTCCTTACCTGTACCCGTATACCCGTTAACCCGTTTACAATATATTATATATGTTGATATATTATTCTCAAAGTCTCACAGTCACGTACTTAAATCCTTAATGAATAAAAAACAACATTTGTTTCTCCCAAATCCCCAAATCAAACAGGAGACACAAAAACCCCAAATCTAACCTAGCCATCTCACCTCCACCTTCCACCCGATCCCGTCGCCGCCTCCTCTCCGTCTTACGGCCACCTCACCGTCTCCACCTCACCTCCTCACCGTCGCATTGACGCCTCCTCCTCGCCTCATAGGAATACCTCGCAGTCGCAACCCCATCGTCGTCTTCACACTTCTCCTCTTGGCCTCTCCCCTGCTCCTAGGTAATCCATCTTCCATGTCCTTAAGATCTTCAAATATTGTCGTGTTATGTGTATGTTGTTGTTATGCAAAGTTGTTGCTGCAGAGCTTTTGGTTTGTGAAAAGTGGTAGTGTTTTTGTTGTTGCTGCAGAGTTGGTTAAGGATGTTCTCAAAGACCACAAGAAGTTCCTTGCTGACTTAGTCTGGGTTCATGAGGAGGTTCCGTTCCTATTTCTATTTCTCACTTTTGAAGCATCAACTTGCTTTTCTTATCATGGTCTTATTGCAGGACGATGTTTGTATTGATACTTCTGCAGGACGTTGTGAGTGGTCACCATGGAAAACTCCACATTGACGGTCGTAGACTCATAATTGATGAGATTGGGGGTTTGGAGTATCCTATAGTAGCTGTTGTGAACTTGTGATACCGTTGATGTTGCCAACCAAGACTGATGTTTTCATTTTTCACAACCCGACATAATACATGTACAAGACATCAAATTCTTAGGATGGTGAAAGAGCTTCATGTTTCAGAAATGAAGTCACTCATCATCACTTTCCTCCATCATGATGTTTGTGATTGTTATATATTTGTTAAGACATTTGTTTTGTGCGACTTTTTATTTTTGATTTTTACAGAATATTATTTAATAGATTACTCACTTACCCGTTACCCGCCCCGTACCCGCTAACCAAGCGTGTACGGGGCGAGTACGGTTAGACCAATATTGGTTACGGGTATATACCCGTACCCGTTAATTTGGACAGGTACGAGTACGGGTGAGGGCGTACCCGACCCGTACCTGACCCATTTACATGCCTACCTTTAAGGCTTGAAGAAGCCTCCGAAGGTCAACGACGAACACCTTCGCACGATTAGCCTTATCTCTGGCAAACTTCACCCCCACAATGATCACCACTCCTCCGGAAACCGCAACTCCTTAATCGCCGATCACCTAACCTCATCGAAGCTTCAAAGAGCTTGAGAGAGAGAAGATTAGAGAGTGAGAGGGAGAGTGATGAGTGAGAGAGAGGAATACCTTTAAATAGCCCTCAAACAAACCTCCACCAATCACAAACCACCACCTCATGAATCCCAAATCATTCCCTAAAACCCCATTAGCCTCCTAAACACTATTAATCACCTAATCAACGATTAAGATATCACAATCCACCATCCTTACAAAAATTTCATCCTCGAAATTTAAACAAGGCCTATCGAAAAGCTCCGGATAGTTTTTTCAGACTTCTTCCCCGATCTCCCAAGTGGCCTCTCGCTCACTGCTAGTCGGTGCAATCTGACAATCTCCTCGATATACAACTTAGCTAGAGCCTCCAAAGGCAAAGTGGTCCTAATAGCTAAGAAGTGTGCCGACTTGGTCAGTCAATCGACTATCACCCAAATTGCGTCGTGGAATGTCCTCGTCTTCGGCAGCCTGGTGATAAAATCCATTGTCATGTGCTCCCATTTCTAGTTCGGCATCTCGATCCTATGCATCTACCCAGCTGGCCTCTGGTGCTCAATCTTCACCCGCTGACAGATCAAGCATCTGGTCACAAACTCTGCTATCTTGGTCTTCATCCCCTTCCACCAGAAATTCCTCTACAGATCCTTGTACATCTTCGTGTTGCCTAGGTGTATAGAGTAACGAGACCTGTGTGCCTCCTCCATGATTTCCTTCCTCAGATCTCCTCACTTTGGCACCCATACACGACCTCTGAATCTCATACCTCCATCAACTCTTATACTGAAGTCAGATCCATCTCTGGCAGCCAACAACAACAAACCATCCAACTCATTATCAGAACTCAGAGCCTGAATAATACTCGAGACTATCTAAGGCTCCACCCTCAGACCAGCTATCACTATCCCCTGGAATCCATCGGTGAATGGCTTCCACTCAGCCAAATCCTCTAGCAACTTCCATTCCTGGATACACCTATCGAGAGCTCCACCTTCCTGCTCAAAGCATCTACTACCGAATTCACCTTTTTCGGATGATAGGAAATGGTGAAGTCATAGTCTGATTGACATCATATCATGCATATATTCGTGTCTTATATCCTCTATTTTGAACGTAAGTAATGCTACATAACGAGTTTTATGTTTAAGTTTCAGGAATAAACATGTTTAAGAAGAAGAGACACAAAAATGACCCAGATGTAAACCAAAAGGACCAATAAGAAAATCAAGAAGCTCCACACCATCGTGAGTAGTATTTTGGCAATTAGATCCGGGCCTAAACTCGAACAACCAACTCAGGTGCACTACACATGAAGAAATCAACTCACCAAAGCGTCATCCAAAGCAGGACCAGATCCAATCAATCCAGACCGCTAGTTGGCTGTTGGATCAGATCAGATCTGATTAGCTTTAGTCGGGTGTTATATTAGTGTGTATTATGTCCATTTTTAGTATGTCATTAGTCTCATACCGGAGATTGTCCCCGGTTACCTTTTTTCATGCCTATAAATAGAACTCTTCTTCCTCATTTGTATTTGGCTCCTCTCTTGGTGGTCATTCTCTCTACTTGGAGTAATTTTGTATCTTAATCTTAGTAGAAATAATTAGCATGTCTCCTTTTCCTATCTTAATTAGCTTAAATTTGTTTTGTCTTCTTTTAATGAGTAGTGAGTAGTTCCATCCCCCTTTGGGAGTGAAGTTGATGTTTATACATGTCATGAAGAATGGAATGAATGCTATATGTTGTTTTATGTGATAAATGTGAGTGTGATTGTTTGGATTAAAGAGAATACTTAACTTGATGGTTTCTTCTATATTCATTAGGTACATCCCATGCTTGTTTAGGTTCTTAAGAACAAACATGTTTATGCTCATATTAATCAATAGGTTAGTGATTTGGATGATAGGTCTTGCCAACCATTAAGTACTTCCTATGCATAACAACACTTTCTACACTTGTGCTCTATTGAATGCATTCTTCACCACTTTATTTCATGTGTACACACACTCCGCCCCTTAGGGGTTCTCTTCCTGAATTCCAACTTGCTTTTCTAGGTACTTAGTTTAGTTTCATTTCATCACGTACTTTCATCTTTTCTTGTTTGTTGCTTACTAATGTAGATTTTTTAGTTTAATCAACTTCTTCTTCTCTCTTTTCCCACTTGCCTTCAAAAGAACTAGAGTCGACACACCTCCCTATGGATCGACCCGTACTTACCCCATCTTCACCGACGATCGTGCACTTGAGGTTAAACTTAATATTCACATTAAGTATTTGGCACCGTTGTCGGGGAGGTGCTCTTTCTTGACTCTGGTTTGGACGATTCGAGTGGGTTTAATCTTCTGTTTTTAGTTTTTGTTTGTTTCATGTACATCTAAGGATCAAGGGGAGGTTCCATGAGAAATTTGGAGAAGAGAGCAGACATTTGGACTGCCAATCAGCGGCCTGGTGAGCTTCTTTTGTTCCAATATTTCTTGTGGTTGTTTATAATTGCAATGTAGTGGTCTAGAGGTTCCGCATGTAGTAGATGTGGACATACGAGACATGATGACTTGGAATGTGATTACGCTCCAAGGGATATTGGGCATGTAAACCCTTCAAGCGTTCATACAGAGCATGCAAAGTTCATTCAAAGCTTTGGAAATGCAAGTTAGCCAGCTGGCTCATCAGTTCCATGAATGTGAGAAGGGTCAGTTGCTGAGTCAACCTGTGGTAAATCCCAGGGGTCAACTTGCTCAGGCTAGGGTAGAATGTGTACAATGTTGAAGATGATCCTTCCCAACATGCAAATGTTGTCCATACCTTAAGACTGGGAAGGGTTGTTGACAGCAATGTGAAAATGCATGAATCCAACCCTCTTGAATCCAACCCTGTTGGTGACTCTTCCGTGGAGGGTCGTGAGTCTTTCAAGGAATCCAATCCTGAGGCTCCTCCTCATGATAGTTATGTCCCCAAGGCACCATTCCCTCATAGGTTGACTAAAAAGCACAACGAGCATTGGGACAAAATCGTTGAGGTACTTAGGCAAGTCAAGGTAAACATTCCGTTGTTGGACGTTGTTCCACAAATGCTACCGTATGCCAAGTTCATTAAGGACCTTTGTATTGTTAAAAGGAGAACAAATGTTTCCAAAAAGGCATTTCCGGCCGCCAATGTGAATTCAATATTGACACAACCCATGCAAGTCAAATACAAGGACACCGGTTGTCCAATTGTTTCTTGCACGATCAGTAACGTGACAATTCCTCAAGCTCTATTAGATTTGGGAGCATTTGTGAACCTCCTACCCTACTCTGTCTATGTCAACCTTGGAATAGGCAATCTTAAGCCAGCGAGGACCACCCTCCACTTGGCTGACAGATCCGTTAAGATTCCACGAGGAAGTGTGGAGGATGTCCTTTTTAAAGTGGGTGAGTTCGTATTCCCAGTTGATTTCATCATCTTGGATATTGAACCCGTGTCCAACCCAAAATGAGAAATTCCAATGATCCTTGGGAGACCATTTCTTACGACATCTAATGTTTTGATCAATTTTCACAATTGCTTGATGAGGTTGTCTTTTGGAAACTCACGGTGGATTTCAACATCTTTAATCTTGGTAAGCAACCTGGGCTTTTCGATGATGTTGTTGGAGCCAATTTCATTTAGGACACTGATAAGCTTGAATCATTGGGCATGTTTGACTCACATCAACATATTATTGAGGTGTCTAATGACCATGTTGCGAATGAAAGATGATTTTGAGGAATCCGCTTGTGAACTTCTGGATGATGAGGCACATCTAGGTGTGTTATCCTCTTACCCTGTGGCCCTTGAACCACTTGAAATTAATTCTCAATCCAACAAGAACCCACATCCGGTCGAGCTTAAACCGCTCCCCGATAACCTTAAATACATATTTTTAGGGGATAACTAGAAGTTGCCACTCATTATTGCTTCTGATCTTGCAAGAGATCAAGAGACTGCCCTCAAAAAGTGCTCTTTGAAAACAAATAGGCTATCGGGTGGTCCTTGAAGGACATCAAGGGAATCAACTCTGGTATTGTCCAGCATTGGATCCATACGGAAGAGAATTCTAGGCTCCGTCGGGACCCACAACAAATATTGAATCATGTGCTGAAAGAAGCCATCCAAAAGGAGGTTCTCAAGTGCTTGGATCATGGTATAATCTATCCTAACTCTGATAGTTCGTTGGTGAGTCATTTCCATGCGGTTCGCAAAAACTCAGGCGTGATGGATGTTGAGAATGAGCATAATGATCTTATACCAACAAGCCTGCAAACTGGTTGGCGTGTTTGCGTTGATCATCACAAGCTCAATGCGGCAACGTGGAAAGATCATTTCATGTTGCCATTCATTGATAAGATGTTGGAAAGGTTGGCCAAACATGAGTATTATTGTTTTCTTGATGGATACTCCGGTTACAACCAAATTCCCATCACCCCCGACGATCAAGAGAAAACTACATTTACATGTCCCTTTGGCATGTTTTCCTACCGTCGCATGCTCTTTGGGTTATGTAATGCGCCAACAATGTTTCAAAGGTGTATGAGCAACATCTTCTCCAATACGGTAGAATGTTTCCTTGAGATTTTCATGGATGGTTTTTCCATATTTGACGCTTCCTTTGATGAGTGTCTTCATCACTTTAGCCTTGTCCTCAAGCGATGCCATGATAAGAACCTCATTCTCAATAGGGAGAAATGTCACTTCATTGTGAAGCGAGGTATTGTACTTGGACATGTGGTCTAAAGTAGGGGAATTGAGGTCAATCCCGCCAAAGTGGGTCTTATTGCTAATCTCCCACTGCTGCGTAATGTGAAGGATATCTATGCCTTTTTGGGGCATGCTGGATTCTATCGGCGGTTCATTCGGGATTTCAACGAAATTGCTCGACCTCTCACCGCCTTGTTGGCTAAGGATTTCATTTTTGAATTCACACTGGATTGCCACCATGCTTTTTTAACCATGAAGAAAGAATTGACTTCAGCTCCCATAATTAAAGCATGAGGTTGGATTGAACCCTTTGAGTTGATGTGTGATGCATCTGACTTTGCTCTGGGAGCAGTGCATGGGCAACGATTGGACAGATTTCCTCATGTGATCTACCATGCTAGTAGAACACTCAATGATGCCCAATTGAACTGCACTGTGACCGAGAAAGAATACTTAGCGATCATATTCGCTTTGGAGAAATTCCGATCGTACTTGATTGGCTCCCACGTGATTATCTAATTCTGATCACACAACCATCAAGCACCTCATGTCAAAGAAAGATGCAAAATCTAGAGTTTTGAGATGGATATTGTTGTTACAAGAATTCGATCTCGAGATTCAGGACAAAAAAAGTTTGAAAATGTTGTAACAGACCATCTGTCTCGTCTTGAGACGACCAACCCACATGACCAAATCATTAATGACAAATTTCCTGATGAGCAATTGTTCACGGTCGAAGATAAGCCTTGGTTTACCAACATCGTGAACAACCTCGAGACCGAGCAACTTCCTGTGGGTTGGTCAAAATCTAACCAAACCAAATTTAGATCTTATGTTAGATTCTTTCACTGGGACGACCCCTACCTATTCAAATACTGCTCCGACCAAATCTTCAGGTGGTGCATCCCAAATAACGACTTCCAAAGTGTGTTCCAATTTTGCCACTCCGAGGCATGTGGAGGACACTTTGGAGCAAAGAAAACTGCCTCCAAGGTGCTCCAATCTGGATTATACTGACCTTCTCTTTTCAAAGATGCCTTCAAAGAAAATTGCCTCCAAGGTGGTCCAAGGTACTCTAAAGTGTGTTGAGGCTATCCCCACAAAGATCAATGACAACAAGGTGGTCCACAAATTCTTAAAGGACATTAGTGCGCAATTTGGTACTCCTCGTACCATAATCAGCGATAGGGGTACCTACTTCTGCAATCGCTCCTTTGAAGTGCTTATGAGGAAGTATTCGATCACCCACAAGCTTGCAACCCCATACCATCCACAAACTAGTGGTCAGGTCGAAGTTTCTCACCGTCAATTAAAGCAAACCCTTGAGAAGGGGTGCAGTGTAAACTCGACATTGCAGAACTGGAAGAGCTACGCAATAATGCGTATGAAAATGCCAAAATTCATAAGTCCCGAGCCAAGATGTTTCACGATCGTATGATTATGCGAAATGTGTTTATGACCGGGCAGAAGGTGTTGCTCTACAATTCCCGGCTTTATATGTTTGTGGGTAAGATTCACAGTCGCTGGTCTGACCCTTTTATTGTGAAAACCGTATTTTCTCATGGAGCGGTTGAAATCTTAAACCTAGGGAATGGGGACGTGTTCAAAGTTAATGGAGAACGCCTGAAACCTTACTTGGAGGGGGCCCAACTGAAGTTGAGGAGGTCATGTTCCTTCATGAATCTCTCTCGTAGCCAACCATTCATGTTCCTGCATGAATGGTTGAGATTTCATGTTTGTACATATTTATATTGTAGGAAAAACAAGAAGAAAAAGAAGAAGTAGAAAAAAAAGACTCCACAAGTGAGCATTGATTGTTGTGGGCCCCAACCCTTATGTATTTGGGTCCCATTTCTTTCACATATTTGTTTCCCTTCTTTAGTATTTCACTGGTTTTGATGGGAATTCGGGTTTGTGTCCATCAACATAACCATGAACTTCCCTTTGTGCTTCACGTTGGTGAGAACTTTTCTTTTTCAAGCATAAATCCATGTAATATCATGCTCACATTCATTGAGGACAATGCATGAAGTAAATGTGTAGGGGGTGTTTTACATGTGAACATAGTTGAGTCTTTCTCATTTTGTTTTGTTTTCCTTTGTGTGCAGTGTTAGGGTCATGTTTGTGTGCTGCATTTAATATCGATATATCTGCTTGCCATGATCCTTGGGTGACTTGTCTTCTTTTGCTTTCTTAGTGCTTTAAATTTTCACATTTCTTTCAAAATCTTCATGTGTTTGCGAAAGAAAATGTTTTGTGGATTTTGCGTGTGTTTGGCATGTGCAAAACCGTTGAGAGGCAAAGTAAAACGAAGCTCCCAAAATTGACTTGAACATGATGCATCAAGATATCTAGTACACCGGCTTTAAGTCTTATCTAGTCATAAGTATGCACCCTGGTTTTCCCTCGGGGGGAGAGTAATCTTAGGGTTTCAGTACTCAAACAAATAAAGAAGTCGACCTTGAACCTAGTGAGTCAAATAATTCATGTTTGTTAGTATAAAGAAGTTTGTCGTAGTCAGAGACTTTTAAACTTCTTTCGTGAAACCTTAAGTGTAGAGGTTTTGGTTCATGTGTAGATATTAAATAAGTGGGTAGGGTGTTCTCTCCTCTTGCATGGCCCCTACCACTCGGGAAATTAGGTCCGAGAGGACTTAGTACCTGGTGCTTTCGAGTCATCTAACTTGGGATGCACCGACCGTACTCCCATTACACGGATGGTAGGAATCACCCTATGTGGAGATGTGGGTTAAGATGTACGTGATAGTGTAAATCATCATAGGCAATGATGCACGAAACCTAACCTTGGGAGTATTAAACACCAACTAGCAAAAAAAAGAAAAAGAAAAAAAAAAGAAAAGAAAAAAGAGAAGAACAAAAGGAAAAAGAAAAGAAAAGAAACGACAATGCAAATAAGAACCTTAGTGGACTTTACACGTTGTATCACTTGAGGATGTTAATGTTGCCCATGTCTTTCAGTTAAGACCTTACTAACTTGTACGAATGGTTTATTAGGCTAGGTGTGTGGACTAAATACTTATATAGAGTCAGCACATAGTATTACCGTATCCAATGATCGACAATAGTAGGTCCAACGAGTCGAGTTGCTAGGTTGAATAGCATCTATGTTCGGATTTTGTGGCTATATCCGCTCAAAACCCTCAGGAGACACCACTCGTCCACCTTGGAGACAAGGAGGTTTACAGCTTGTCACACGTGTTAAGTGCAACCGTGATTCCTATGAAAGTGAGTCAGGATTTCCCTGTTTTTCAAATGTTTTATCTTTCTTTCATTTTTCTCTTTCTTTGTTTTTCTCGGGACTACCAAAAACTAAGTGTACGGGTATTTGATTGACATCATATTATGCATATATTCATGTCTTATATCCTCTATTTTGAACCTAAGCAATGCTATGTAACGAGTTTTATGTTTACGTTTCTGGAATAAACATGTTTCAGAAGAAGAGACAAAAAATGACCTGTGCGCAAGAAAAATGACTGAATTGTAAGACTTATGTACTAAGATGAAAGAGGGACGAACCCGACTGTAAACCAAAAGGACCAATGAGTAAATCAAGAAACTCCACACCATCATGAGGAGTATTTGGGCAATTAGATTCGGGCCTAAACTCAAACAACCAACTCGGGTGCACTACACATGAAGAAATCAATTCACCAAAGCCTCATCCAAAGCAGGACCGGATCCAATCAATCCAGACCGCCAATTAGCAGTTCCAAACCGCTGGTTGGCGGTTGGATCAGCTCCAGATCCGATTAGCTTTAGCCTGGTGTTGTATTAGTGTGTATTATGTCCATTTATAGTATGCCATTAGTCCCATACTGGGGGATTGTCCCTGGTTACCTTTTTTTCATACCTATAAATAGAACTCTTCTTCATCCTTTGTATTTGACTCCTCTCTTGATGGTCATTCTCTCTACCGTGAGTAAAGCCTTTGAGCAAAACTCTAGTGAAGAGATGCTACTTGAAATGTGAGTGAGGAATAAAGAATGTTTTGTTAAGTTTCTTGTTGTTTCTATTAATTCTTGCATGCTTAGTTAATTTTGTTTGTCTTAATCATAGTAGAAATAATTAGCATGTATCCTTTTCCTATATTAATTAGCTTAAATTTGTTTTGTCTTCTTTTCATGAGTAGTGAATAGTTTCATCCCCCTTTGGGAGTGCAGTTCATGTTTATACATGTCATGAAGAATGAAATGAATGCTATATGTTATTTTATGTAATGAATGTGAGTATGGTTGTTTGGATTAAAGAGAATACTTAACTTGATGGTTTATGCCATATTCATTAGGTACATACCATGCTTGTTTAGGTTCTTAATAACAAACTTGTTTATGCTCATATTAATCAACCAGGTTAGTGATTTGGATGATAGGTCTTGCCAACCATTAGATACTTCCTATGCATAGAAACACTACCTACACTTATGCTCTATTGAATGCATTCTTCACCACTTTATTTCATGTTTACACACACTCCACCCCTTATGGGTTTCTCTTCCTGAATTCCAGCATGCTTTTCTAGTTACTTAGTTTAGTATCATTTCTTCTCGTACTTTCATCTTTTATTGTTTGTTGCTTACTAGTGTAGCGTAGTTTAGTTTATTTTAATAAACTTCTTCTCCCCTCTTTTCCCACTTTCCTTTGAAAGAACCAGAGTCGACATACCTCCCTGTGGATCGACTCGTACTTGCCCCGTCTTCACCGACGGCCGTGCACTTGCGGTTAAACTTAATATTCACATTACAGTCCTTAAAGAACTCAAGTCATCTGCGCTGTCTCATATTCAGCTCCTTCTGTGAAAATAGATACTTTAGACTGATGATCTGGGAAGACCTCAAACTTCTCTCCATACCGGTAATGCCTTCAGGTCTTCAATGCATGTACCCCAGCTTCCAGCTCCAAGTCATCGGTCGGGTAATTCCTCTCGTATACCTTCAGCTACCTTGAAGCATACGCAACCACCTACCCGTGATGTATAAGTGCACAACCTAAACGAAACGCCTAAAGCGTCGCTGTAAATCACAAATCCTCCGCTACCACTAGGAAGAGTCAGAACCGGAGCAGTCGTCAACTGATTCTTCAGTTCCTGGAACCTGTCCTCGTACTTCTGGGACCAGACCAACTTGACGCTATTCTGCATAAAAGTCGTCAAAGGCAAAGCAAGTCTTGAGAAGTCTTTGATAAAACGATGGTAGTAACCCTTTAGTCCCATAAAGCTTCTAATCTCAGTAACACTCGTCGGGGCTCTCCACTGTCTCTGCCTCAACCTTCGTCGGATCTACTGATATCCCAGCGCCAGACACAATGTGCCCCAGGAATGCAACACTGTCCAACCAAAACTCGCACTTCGAATACTTGACATACAACTAATGATCCCTCAAGTTGCCAAGCACAATCCTCAAATGCTCCTTGTGCTGCTCTCTGTCTGGTGAGTAGACCAAAATGTCGCCCACGAAGACAATGACAAATCTATTGAGGTACTAATTGAACATCTTGTTCATTAGATCCATGAATATTGCAAGCGCATTCATCAACCCAAACGACGTCACTAAGAACTCGTAGTGCCCATACCTCGTCCTTAATGCTGTCTTCTGGACATCTGCCTCCCTGATCCTCAGCTGATGATAATCGAAGCGTAGATTGATCTTCGAGAACACCTTCGCTGACTGCAGCAGGTCAAAGAGGTCCTCGATCCTGGCTAAATGATACTGATTCCTGATGGTAACCTTATTCAGCATCCTGTAGTCTATGTACATCCGCAACGACCCATCCTTCTTCTTCACGAAGAGTATTGACGGTCCCTAAGGTGAGACACTAGGTCAGATAAACCCAGTATCCATCAACTCCTGCAACTGCTTCTTCAGCTCAGCTAACTCTATAGGTGTCATCCTATACAGAGCATTCGACTGTGGAGCGGTACCAGCAAACAACTCGATACCAAACTTTATCTCTCGATGTGGCAGTAGGCCAACGATATCATCAGGAAAAACCTCTGGATAATCCTGAACTATCTCGATGTCCTCCAACGTCCACATCTCAGGATTTGGAACTACTAGGGTGTCCACAAAAGCTCTGCAACCATGCTGCATCATTTTCTGTGCCCTCACTGCAGATGTCGCAACACGGCCACCTTGCTCCTTCGTCTCCCTGATCAACAAATTAGGTAGGTTGTTCCTCGGGATCAGAATCTTCTTTTCCCAGTACAAGACTCGCACATCATACTATGATGCCAATCCATCCAAAGTATGACGTCGAAGTCCCCCATCGGCAGTAAGACTAGGTCAGTCGAAAACTCCTGGTCTCCAAAAACAATCGTGGCGCTGGGGAGGAAGCACCCCACAATGCCCACCAAACTCAAATGTGTACTGACTTCTAAACTGGCAGTTAGCAGCGTAGGGGTACGACCCAACACTCTCACAAATCGCTCCGAGATGAACGAGTGTGTGGCCCCACAATCAAATAGCACTCTAGCTACTAAACCTACAACATAAAACGTACCTTCCACCACAGTGCTGGCGTCCCTCACCTCATCTGCCTGGATGGTGAAGACCCTTCCAGCTCTCTGACCCTACTATGGTGGTGTGAAAGGTCGACGAACTACACCTCTGCCTGCCGCTGGGGGTCCTGGTCATCTACTGGACTCGCCCGACCCATTCAGACAATCTCTAATATAGTGACATGGCTGGCCACAAAGATGACAAAGTCCATAGCAACCCTATCACTCCCCGAAATGGACTCTGCCACAAATCATGCACGTTTCAGGTTGACATGCCACAACTCCTCCAATCTGAGGCCTCTTGCCTAGATTCCCTGCTAGCGGACCCCCCGGTCGTCCACTGACCTTCCCCTGTGGCTTCCTAGCCTCTGTGTAGTTCTCTTGATAATCCTGATCTATATTGGTTGCAAACTACACAACATCTGCCAGAGTCTGCGACATGTTGTAGGTTACGCGAGAACAAAGTTTCTTCCGTAGCCCCTATATAAACTTCCTCGCTCTTTGTACCGGTGTCACGCAGATCTCCGGACAATAACACTCAAGGGCGTGGAACTTCCGAACGTTGACTGCCAGTGCCATCTCCCCCTGCTCGAGGGCCATGAACTCCTCTCTCTTCCCACTTAATATGATCTAGGAAAGACCGTTCATTGAATTCCCCGAGGAACTCATCCCATTTGACGCCAGCTCTGCCAACAAACACCACTGCAGATGTGGTCCTCTACCAGTTAGACGCATCACCGCCCGGAAAATAAGCGGTCAAGTCCACCATCCACAATAGGGAACTCCCAATCGTGTGGAAGATCTCCTGGATCTTAAAGACCCAATCCTCAGCTGCCTCAAAGTCACCTTTGCCACCAAAAGTGGGCGGATGCTGGGGCATAAAGTGGTCGTGTACCGCTCCCGCCCCTGCCGACTCCTCTTAGCCAGACTGGCGCTCCAGAAGCACACCCAATCTCTGAACAATGTCATAGAGCATCTGTCGCTCCTCTGCCAAATCCATGCCTCCAGTCTCCTCGTTGGTTCTACAATCACATGGGGGAGGTCTCACGCATCTCGGAGACATCTTCACACGAGACATCAAAACAGAATCAAATGACTATGCGTGCATGCTCTACAACAGAACTATCTATAAAACTTCTAAGGTGGTTTCTTTGGACAAGTACATAAGAACCGACCGATCGGATACCATGTTGTAACATCCTCAAACAACAGAAAATTTAAAATTTTGAAAGATAAGCAACAAGAGGATATTACTACAAACAAACACAAGGTGCACCAACATATATATCATATATATCTGAATGTTTCAAAAGTGTGATTACATCAAAGGACTATAAATTAAATGTACAAGTAATCACTACAACCTCCAAAATGGGGAAAAAGGAGGATCTTGCCCCAAATGTGCTCCTCCACGGTCACCACCTCCTAACGCCGCTCAAAGTATGAAATGCAAACATAAAACTATGTATGAGTTTGCATAAGGAAACCTCGTATGCCAAACCCCTAACACATATATGAACAATATACTACAATCAGCATGCAAACAAAACAACAGTAACTAGAACATCGTCACCAAGTTGGGCTCCCGGGCTGTTTCACCCAACCACAACAACCACAACCCAAGACCATGGCTTCAGGGCTCTTTCACCCAACCCCCTATCAAGCGGTCCACGTCTGGGCTCCAGGGCTTTTTCACCCAATCGTCGTATCACACGTACACACAAAGCACAATTGCCGGGAAAACGTCAGCCAACCAACCCACCTCACATGGACGACAACACCAAAAGTACCTCACAAGTGCAAAGACAGGGCAACAACGGTCGACCGAATCAAATCAGCTGGTCGACTGATTCTCTCCAGAACCAGGCATGGGTTCAACCATCTCTCAAGCGGTCAAACACATTCCACAACATTCGGTCGAACCAAGGTAAATGATGGTCGACCATTTAGAAGGTCAACTCTCAGGGCTCAACTAACAAAACGACCAACCGATTGAACAACAGGTCTCAGGCGGTCGACCGTTTAAAGATCAACTCCCCAAATATTATTAATAATAACCATCACAATCGGTCGAATGGCAAAGGAGACCCGGTCGACCGAAAACAAGGATTTTCAACGTTTCTTCTAAACTCCACAACCGGTCGAACGAAGCATGAATCGGTCGAACAGACTTTAAGTCAACTTAAGTTACCGGTCAGACCAGAGTCAAGAGCGGTTGACCTTTTAGATGGTCCATGCTTTGTCCAGACCAGTCCATAAATCAACGGTCGAACAAAAAATATAGGTGGTCGACCGTTTGAAGGTCTAGTCCTGAACCGACTTGCTACATGTACAATTGGTCAAACAAATCTAAAGCCGGTCGACCGTTTTGATGGTCTTTGCCCCCAATCGACTTACCAACAGTAGAATCGGTCGAACGACAAAGGGGACTCGTTCAACCGGAAACTTCTAGAGTCTGCCTAAAACACTTAGTCGGTCGACCACCCAAGGGCATCACTCGACCGGTGCAAGGCAGAAACTCACATTTACGCTGCATCGGTCGACCAAGGCACACGTTGGTCGACCGTTATTCAGCAGAATCCTGTTGTTCAGCAATCTCCGACGAGCCTAACGGCTACCGTCGACTCAATCCACCACTCACACACATTGGGTGAGTCTTAACGAGAAACTTGACATACCTTTAAGGCTTGAAAAAACCTCCGAAGGTCAACAACGAACACCTCCGCACGATTAGCCTTATCTCCGGCAAACTTCACCCGCACAATGATCACCACTCCTCCGGCAACCGCAACTCCTTGCTCGCCGATCACCCAACCTCACCGGACCTTCAGAGAGCTTTAGAGGGAGAGAAGATTAGAGAGTGAGAGGGAGAGTGATGAGTGAAGAGTGAGAGAGAGGAATACCTTGAAATACCCTTCAAAGAAACCTCCACCAATCACAAATCACCACCTCATCAATCCCAAATCTTTCCCCCTAAACCCCGTTAGCCTCCTAAACACTATTAATCACCTAATCAACAATTAGGATATCACAATTCTCCTTGTTAGAATTTTAGCCAGTTGTTTATAAAGAATGTTTGTAAGGCTAATAGCTCGATATCATTGACGGTCAAAGGAGTCTATTTTGGGAAGTAGAACAATAAGAGCGTGATTTAATTTGGGTGGAATATTAGTGGCTAGGGCAGAGCAAAACCCGGACCGGTCGGTCCGGGTTTGGTCCAGGAAGATTTGGTCCGGCTCGGTCCGGGTTTCGGTCCGACAAAATTTTAAAATTTCAGTCCGTTCCGGACCGGTCTTTTTTTGTTTTTTATTTAAAAAAATTGGTTTTTGACCGGACCGGACCGATTTGGTCCGGTCCGGTCCGGTCCGGTCTTCGGTCCGCGGGCATCCGGTCCGGACCGGATGCTCACCCCTATTAGTGGCCGGTTGTGATAAAGTACTCCTGCACAAGAGAGAGATTGAATATACCCCTTTACAGAATCCCAAAATTTTTGATATGGAAAAATCCTTATAAGCATGTTTTGATTTAATCTAGATATATATTGTTGAGTATAAATCAAGAAATTATGTTGTCGTGAAAGACCAGGGATTTCCGAGAAAAGAGTCGGGTCAATATAATGGGGATTGGAAGTTGTGTTCAAAGATTCGTAGTGAGCAACAAATTATCTTGCTATATCATCTGGCGAAGTGAGAAGTTTACTATGATGAAGCAATTGATTAATTAATTTCTTACGCTTACGAATTGTGGCATATTGATGGAAAATTTTGGTATTTTTGTACCTGCTTCAATCCATACTTGCTTTGATCTCTGGCGCCAGAAAATCTCCTCCATCCATTACTAGCGTACGATAATATATTTCATTTCATTTCATTATTGGACTATTAGCCTTGCATAATGTGCTTGAGTTGGTCCAGTCATATTTGGGTGTGTTTGGCACCACTATGGTTGCTTTGATCTTGCAGGTCTTAGGGTATGCAAGTATGCAACCAAACACCAACTTGATTCTCTAACCCTTGGGGCGGGAATCTAGCTTTTCCAAGAGACTACAACCAAATACCAATATGATTCTCCACCTTTTGGGCTGGAATTCTAGCTTTTGCGTAGAGATTTTCAGCTCTCACACATGTATATGAGCGATTTTCTTGACCCTACTGCTTAGTCCGCTTCTTATGTGGCATTACTGTTGCACGTATTAACATACCAACCAGGCAACCATCATAATAATTACTAGTCACCATCCTCAGAACCTGTGACTCCTTTATTCGAAAACCAATTCTCCTCTCCTCCAACGTTCTAATTTGGTGAATTCCGACATCCTCCGATCCAATGGTCGTTGTGGTCATTCGCTAAAGATTGCAACTCTCCCTCTGCCTCCTTGATCACGCTTTGGTTCCCCACTTCACGGTCGTTAGTGTGGTATCCGAGTACGAACCTTACGCTATTTTTGTCCATTGTTTATCCTTTGCTCTTAGAGCACCCTTAACAGGTGCTCTTTGGGGTCGGGTCGGAGGGGGACCCGACCCCAGCCCCCCTTAATGGGGGGCGGACCCAGGTCGGGTCCACGTGGCCAGCCCGGGTTGGCTGAATTTTATTTTGCTATTTTGTTTTTGTTATTTTGTTTTTGTTATTTAATATATATTTGATATGTATAGTAATTTATATAATTAGAATATATTTGTGAAAATTAAAATAAATGAAAATAAATAATGAAAATTAGTAAGATAAATGTAAAAATAATAATTATTATAAATGTAAGTAATTAAAGGAAATTAGTAAGATAAAAAACCATAATAAAATAGAACACACGAATTTATCTAGGTTCATCCCAAAATACATTAGTAACCCAAAAAATCGGCAGAGAATTACTAATAAAAATCTCAATAATAAAAAATCTTCAGGAGGTGCTGCCCCCTTGCCACCCCCGCCACTTCACCGGCGAGGTGGAACGCCGCTCGCTTACCGGGGAGCGAGACCCCCGACCGAGACGTTGGGGGTGTGCATTATAATTACAACTAATTAGTAAAAAAAAGAAAAATAAATAAATGTAAAAATAACCCAAAATAAAGGAAATTAAATTAACATTAACTGCTTACACAAGCAAACACACATAGATAAGACTACTTCCATAACTGGAAATACGAAGGAAATGTACTTAAACCAAATACATCATTCTAAAATAAAGTTCAACTGATTAACAGCAAAGTACGTAACTAAACCGATTAAAGATGTCCATTTTTCTCTGCCCAATCCAGTAACTTTGCGAGTGTCTAGTCTTCCACTTCTGTGCGGCTCGACTTACTAAATAGTGTGTTCATCAATGCTATCTTCCCCGTGGCTAGCTTCAACATATGTTTTCGCTCTGATTTTTCACCTATAACTTGTGAACAATGTTCAAGTTTTGAACACTGCTCCACTACCCGGTCGTCCAGTTGAATTGGTGCTGGGGCTTTTCCCTTCTTCTTTCCCTTTTTTACCCCTTCTGGGCGCTGAAAATGTTGTTGTGGAGTTTCATATGGTGTTGTTTCGTCTAGCGGAGATGACCGGGTCGAAGAGCCTTCCGTGCTTTTTCTTTTAGTCCCGCTTCATTGTAACGGGAACCTTAAATTGCAACTTCTCCTCAAACGCAAAGTCTCAAGTATGTCGGCTGACAATACTTCTAATTCCAAGTCTTCCTATTCCTTATCTGATGACATAGATGAGGCAATAGACCAAGTAACCAACGGAGTTGTCGAGTACATCTCCTCTTATCTCAATACACAACGTCCATGTAGGACGAGAAGGCGAACTTCTAACCCGGACAGAGATCGGACGGTTGGTTATAATCGTCTAATTACAGATTATTTTACTGACAATCCGGTGTATTGTGATCGTATTTTCAGAAGAAGGTTTCGAATGCGGAAGAATGTCTTCCTTCGAATTGTAAACACGCTCGAGGCTACCGTTGTATTCTTCGAGCAACGACCAGATGCGGTGGGTCGACTTAGCATATCAGGTATTCAAAAATGTACTGCAGCGCTGCGGATGTTAGCATATGGCGTAGCAGCAGACGCGGTTGATGAGTACTTACATCTCAGCGAAGCAACCGCAAGAATGTCCCTCCAAAAATTCTGTGAAGGCGTCATCAGCAATTTCGGTGCTGAATATCTACGAACGCCTAATCCAGCGGACGTAGCAAGATTGCTCCAGGTTGGTGAACTACAAGGGTTTCCAGGCATGATGGGCAGCATCGATTGTATACATTGGGAATGGAAGAATTGTCCAGTTGCTTGGAAAGGGCAATATCAGGGCCGAAGTGGAAATGCAACACTTGTTCTGGAAGTTGTTGAATCTTACGACTTATGGATTTGACATTCATTTTTTGGGATCCCAGGATCGTGTAATGATCTGAATGTCCTCCAACGATCTCCAGTTTTCGACGACATTATGGAGGGACGTGCACCACCTGTTAGATATGAAGTGAATGGAAACTCGTATGATATGGGTTACTATCTCACAGATGGCATTTATCCAAAATGGGCAGCATTTATGCAATCAATCATTCTTCCTCAGATACCAAAAGATAAATTGTTTGCCCAATTTCAGGAAACAACAAGGAAAGATGTGGAACGCGTATTTGGGGTACTTCTAGCAAGATTCACCATCGTGAAAAGGCCTTCGCTAGCATGGAGTCCAGAGATTCTCGGTAAAATTATGACTGCATGCATAATATTGCACAACATGATTGTGGAGGACGAACGCGACTCTTACGAGCAATTGGTGGATGTAAACGAGTTTCTCAACGACCGACCTCAAAACACCGTCGGAAGTTCAAACGAGTCAGGTCTTCCGTATTCCACTGATAGTATCGTAGATATTAACAAATATTTGCGTAACAGAGATCGGATTCGGGACGCCCAGAAGCATATAGCATTGCGAGCCGATTTTATCGAAAATATATGGCAACGCTTTGGAATGAATGCAAGTTAATTTTGTTTGTAATACGTATTGTAATAATTTAATTTAAAGTTATCGTATTATGTAATTATCAAATTTTAATTAAATCTACTTTTTTGAAATTATTTGACAATTAACGTAATTTAATTAGATTAAGTTACTGTAGAAATAATTTATTTAGTAGTTTATGTGTTTTTGTGATGAAATAGAAAATGAGGTAAAAAAATTATGTGGATGAGAGAGAGTGTTGAAAGTGGGGTTGGGGTTAAGAAGTGAAAAATGGGTTGGGTTGGGTGGTGGGTTGCATAGTGTTTTTTGCTGATGTGACGGAGAGAAAAACTGGGTTGGAGGAAAAAATGGGATTGGGGTTAATATTTTTTTGTAAATTATCGAATTATTCCTTTTATGCGGTTGTACAATTACAAATGAATTTCCTATCATAAAATTATTTGACCATTTGAAGTTTGCAATGCATTGTTGATGATTTATCTTATTTAATTTCAGTATGTATGAGAATATTTTTCTGATTTTTATACAATCGATGATTTATAAAATAAGGGGGTTGTACGGTTACCATCCTTTTTGACCTCCTATAAAAATAAGGTTTTTTTGCTAAAGTACTACTTAAAAACACCATGTGCCCCAAAATACCGTGACATTATAACTATTTTCTTGGATGTCATTTAAAAACATAGTTAACATAAAAAATATTACTCTGTTAACCTATTCCATTAGTGACGTCACTATTCCGTTAATAATGTTTAAAAAATTAATATTTAATTATAATTTTACAATTCACCCTTTTATAACCAAACAAAACTTTCTTTCATTTTTTCTCTCTCTACTTTTTCTCTCTCCTCTCTCTTATCTTTCCTCCTTTCTCCTCACTCCCCTCTCTCCTCTCATTCTTCTCTTTCCCCTTCAAAGGAGAGAGGAGAGATAGAGGAGACAGAAAGAGTAGAGAGAGGAGAGAGAAAGAGTAGAAAAGAAAAAAAAGAAAGGAGAGATAAATAGCAGAGAGAGGAGAGAGAAAGAGTAGAAAAGAAAAAAGAGAAAGGAGAGAGAAATAGTAGAGAGAGGAGAGAGAAAGAGTAGAAAAGAAAAAAGAGAAAGGAGAGAGAAATAGTAGAGAGGAGAGAGAACGAGTAGAAAAGAAAAAGGAGAAAGGAGAGAGAAATAGTAGAGAGAGGAGAGAGAAATAGTGGAAAAGAAAAAAGAGAGAGGGTAGAGTAGAGAGAAAGAGTAGAAAGAAAAAATAGAAAAAAGAAATAGAAGAAAGAAATACTTAACTTATTAACGTGTGAATTTGTAAAATGTACAATTTAAAATTATTTTTTTGACGTTGTTAATAAAATAGTACGGTCAATAATGATTTTTTTTAATAAAGTGGTAAATCTACGTCAATCTGAAAACATAATGACAATTTGAATATTAACAATGTTTTTTAGTGTCAACCAAGAAAATAGTTGTAACATGATGATATTTTGGAAAATACGGTGTTTTGAGTGACACTTTAACAAGAAAATCCTATAAAATAACTTTTTGAGAATTTGGAAGTTTGCATGTAGTGAATCAACTATTATTTGTTTTTTTGGTTATTTTTAATATGTAGATTTTGCAATAAAATTTGTTTGGGAGTTATAAACAATTGCCTCTAATTTTTGCAAAAGATCAACAACTAGGTTTAGTTTAGTTATATTAACTTTAATGAAGCAAATTCTGAATATTAATGGACGAATTAAGTTGGACTATAGGTTACGCATATAGATATTGAAGTTCGACAATGGCTTTAAAGCACCCTCTAAAATTTAAGGTAGAAGAAAATTCTTTTGATGTTTTCCTTTATTTTTCGGCACGAGGAGCCATTAAGAGAGCAAACTATACCAAGAAATCTCATTTTCACCGTCCATTCATTGAAGGTCAAATTCTGGCTAATATAATGTCCTGTCATTATAGAATTTGTTATGATGCATGTCGATTGATGCCCGAAACTTTTAAGATTTTGTTTACTATGTTCACAGAGGGTGAAGCTCAAAGACTCATACATTATACGTGTGGGCAAGGAAATGTATATTTTCCTAAACATATTAGCTCATCCCCAAAGTAGTTGTTCTTTATGAGCCCCAACGACAACATTCTTTAGAGATAAATAGCCGATACTTCAGTGTCATAACCGACATAATGTTTGAGTGGGCATGTGAAATGATTAAGCCTAATTGTAATTCAGCATCCACTCCTGAAGATATATTGGATAGTTGTGGAAGAAAGTGTGGGATCGTATATGACCTAATTAATCTAACCAATTTCGCCTAATCTCTACTTAATATGCAGCGGAACGATAATTAAAAATAGTAGAGAAAAGCAAGCAAACCACAAGAAGACTCACAATTTTATAGAGGTTCGGCACCCCACCCTGGTCATACTTCCTATCTTACAAGCTCCGCTCGATCCCACGAGCTCCACCTATGTCTTCACTAATCCAATCTCGATCTGGGTCGAGATCAAACCTTTAGACCACAAACTCACGAACAATCCTCGCAGAGCTCGGATCCTCGTCTCACAACCCGAGAGGGATGCTTCGGGCTTTCACCGAAGCCTTTACAACTTTGACAACGATGAATCGAACTAAGAGTATCAACACTCTAACTTTGAGCACACTTGAGTAGGATATGATTTGGGATTTAAAGTATGGAAATTTTAACTCTTGAGTGTGTAGAATGAGATTCTTGAGAAAGAAGGATTCTCTCTAAAGTATGTGTGAGTTTGGAGTGAGAGAGTTTTTAAATAAGGTGTGTGAACCTCTATTTATAAGCTCTTAAAGTGTTATAGTCGTGGGGGAAGATTTGTGAAAGATACACAAAATAGAAAATTAAGTTCAGCAAATCTGTCCTAAACCGGTCGAACGACACGAGATCAACGGTCGACCATTTCTATGAAAGTAAGGAAATATTTGAACCAACTTAAACTACGGTCGAACTAAATGGCTACAACTTAAGTGAACAGTCAAACTAAATCTAAGGGATGGTCGACCGTTCTAAGGGTTTTTGCTAAGTAAAAGATGTAAAAGAATCGATGGCCCTTAATAAATCTAATCACTTAGTTAATTCTCTACTTGCTTCAATCAATAGATGCAGCAGAAACAAACAATTAAAACACAAGTAGGAAAATGCAAACCACAAATAACTCGGGTTTTTTATAGAGGTTTGGCCTCCCGCCTACTTTCTCTCTTGCAAGCTCCGCTCAACTCCACAAGCTCCGCTTACAACTTCACTATCCACTCCCCATTCCGGGCCGGGAGAGAACATCTTTACAAACTTAGCTCCGCGAACAACCTCGCAAACTTGGTATCCTCCTCTCACAATCCGAGAGGGATGCTTCGGGCTTTCACCGAAACCTCTACTTCTTTTGATAAAAGACTTGAGTGGAACAACACTCTCTAGCTTGAGCACACTTTGAGTATAATGTGGAATTGATCAAAGATGTGGAAGTTTAGGCTTGGAGTGTATGTTTTGGAGCTTTTGAGGATTGTGAGACTTCTATCTAGTGTATGGTACAATTGAAAGTAGGAGAGTTGTCTAAACAATGTGTTTGATCCTTTATTTATAAGTTCCTAAAGTTTTCTATCCATTGGAGAAGATTTGATAGAGTTGTGGTAAGAAACACAAGACAGAATTCTAAGTTCAGCAAATCTGTCCCGCAACGGTCGAACAAAACGAGTCAACCGGCATGACGTCCAGAAATGAAGTTGAGAAAAGACCAGGAACATCGGTCGAACGAGGAAAGAGGCGGCCGAACCAACTAGGCTAAAGCTTAAGTTCAGTTAAGTGAACGGTCGAACTAAGTAATTCGGTTGGTCGACCGTTGAGGGGTTTTTGGCTAGGGTAAAGATAATCGGTCGAACAAAAGGTGTGTCAACCGAAAATAGGAACTTTTTGTAGGATTTCGTGTCCCTATGTATGTGTATATTTTGAAATTTTTAATACAAACATACAAGATCGATTTCATATTTTCATTGATTTTATGTACATGTATGTGTTTATTCTAATATCATGCATTCCTACACATATTAAAATAAACAAAAGTGAGAGGATCATACTCAAAGGTTCTCTAAAACCTTTCAGAAGATCCGGTGTTCCGTTGCTCGTCAAATCGCCGCCGATTCGCCTCCAAGTGTTCACCAAACTTTAAACAAAATTAGAGAGAAATAAGTTAGTCAATCAATCTCTAATTAAGCTTACAATCTAGCTAATAACCCCTCTTTAAGCTCCTGAGATTTCTATCTTCAAAACTTAAAACTATTAATGGATTTTCGTGGTTATTAAGATTGAGATTAAATGGAGAGAGAATTATGCATGTAATGTAAACAAGTAGGATGATGGGTCCTTTTATACGCTCCCAAAACATACATATCAAGAATTATTCTCCAGCCATGTTCCCTAGTCTTTTCTTTCCTAAAATTAATCCCAATTTGCCACATAAGCATCCTAAAAACGTTTGATCAAATCTGGAATTAATCCAACCCATGATCTATTTATTCTCCTAATAATTCAGAAAGAAATTGTGTTGTTCGGTTAACCGAAATTTTCAATCGGTTGACCGAACCATTCGGTTTTAGCACGCGTTCGGATGATCGTGAACTAAATGGTCGACTGAATATACATGAGAAAAAAATCCCTGGAAAATTTTGTTCGATCCACGTCTCGCTCTGGTCGACACCCACCAAAATTTCTACTTGCGAATCTCTTCGGACAACCGTGTCACTTTCGGTCTACCGAAAATATCCCAATGGTTGACCGTTTACGCCCGGTTGACCGATCCCAATTGTCCAGGCACTCCAGACAATTTTGGCCAACAAATCGCGTTTATTCGATCTTCGTCCGGTTGACCGTTCCGAAGAAACCTCAGTCGACCGAACCCTAAATAGTTTACCGTGTTGACCCCGATTTTGCATTTGTCAAATTTCGAATTATATCCAACAAAATTTGATCTTTTGGGGTTTTTAGCAAATTCATATCTTATGTAATATATTATCTTATGTAATATTAAATCATTACACCCCATAATATATACACTCATATGAATTATCCATGATTCTAATTATTTCAATTCTCATGACATCTTGATTTTATTGATTCACCACATATGACCATTTTCACATGAAACCCGACACATCATATGAACTCAAAATCAAGGTTCTTGTTTCCCAGTTTTGTGGTGTGACCTATAGGAGGATCTAAGTCAAATTGACAGCGATATTAAACACTTACTATCTCAAACTATAAGCGGTATCTAGCTACACATTATAGTTACCCAATTAGCATAGATGTCTTGTTCCACTCGAACTAAACACGATCCATTTAGTGATGTAAGTGCACCACTTGTGTCTATCTCTTGCCTCATGATATTAAGAATATATACAAAGTAGAAACGTGTCACCTTTGTGTTATATTCATTTCTTGATCTGTTTAAGCTAATTATAACTATGTAACTTAACTCAAGTTACATTGTGCACATTATAATTTTGCTCTATCAAGGGGCCCACTAATATCATCACTCAATTAAGAGGGAAAATGATAATCATTTGACTAGCGATCTTTTCCAGCACAAGTCATGTTTAACCAACTATCGCATTTATCACTATACTCGTTGATAGTTTTTGACAATAATCAAATCAAACACTTGTTGAGTGAAAAGATATAAGTCTCATATCTTAGGATCCAAGACACAGTAAAACATTAATGAGACAAAACAAAATTCCATAATGTTTTACTTGTTAGGTCTATTCAATATATAAAAGTAATTTTCCTCTTTTATAAACTCGTGTTGTCAATTATTTGTAGAGCTACAACAATCGATAACCAACACGACAATCTTATCTCGGTGATTAATCTTCCATTTTTAATTACCATGATTGTGAATATCTTTTGATTTATGTAAACCATTATCTTTTAGAGCTCTACGGTTAAGGACCAAGCGCCTCTTCCTTAACACCTCCAAGAGACGAATGCAATAATCAAGGAACAAAATGTTTGCACATCTAATTCATAATAATTGACATATAAAACTAAAACTTTTATAACACATTCCTTTCACTTTTGGGCTAAATATATGTCTTCATCCGGTCGACGATTCTAAGGTCAACGATCAACCGGTGGCCAATTGTATTTTAGGGGTAGGTTGAATTTATACGAATACGACCATTGTATGAATACGACAAGAAAAACGACCATATGAATTTCCGGAAACAATCGAACGAAAGTTTAAAACTAGTCGACCGTTAGAGCTAGGAAAAACCACTAAAAGATTCTATTATAAACGGTCGAACTAAGACCTCGTTTGGTCCACCGTTTAGCACAAGAAATCTAGGTTTGGTTTTAAGTGATTTTCTGGCTAAGGTTTGGGTGATCTAATAAAGTCCAAAGAATGTGAGATTTTGTCTGTGACTTCTACAAGGAACCTAGTGTTTATGTCAGTTAGTTTTAACTCTTATATGCTCAAAATTACACAAGTTCCTAAGACTCAAAATAAAGACAAATTACATGTCTTCAAAACCTTGATTACATATCTTGACTTGAATTTCATTCTTCCTTGAGTCTTGATCACCTGTAGATGTTAGCACAATACAATATATCTTCCACGCATTATGTGTGCTACACTACATTTGATTGTGATTAAGATTAGGTTGATTAGATCACCAAAACACGGATTAAGGACAAAAAGCCAACAATCTCCCCCTTTTTGATGATGACAACTTATATTTTAATACTTGAAATTTTAAGATGTAACTATGCATAGTTTTTGTTCAATTAATCTGAATTTCAAGTTTCTTCAAATCTTCCCCTTTTGACGATGGCAACCTATATCTTAATACTTGAAATTTTAAGATGTAACTATGCATATAAGATGCTCCTCCTAAAGATGTGCATAGTTTTTGTTCAATTAATCTCAATTTCAAGTTTCTTCTCCTCTTTGACATCCATCAAATTTTTAAGCAATGTAAACATAAGATGTGTAGTTTCCTCTCCCCCTGAATCAATGTAATGAATTTGCTCCCCCTTAAGTTTGCAATTCATTACTTCATCTAAAAGATATTCATTAAGCTCCCTCTATCAATATGAATAGGATATAACATGTAAGCTCAAAATTTCTTGTCTCTTTTTAACATCAAACAAATATGGAAAAATAAGCATGTGATGTTTTACTCCCCCTTTTAAGATATGCAATGAATAAAATATCATTTAGTCATAAGATTCATTTTTCTCCCCCTTAAAAAGGTACATTAAGCTTATCCTAATTGATCAATGAATGAGATAAAAGATATGACAATTTAACCATTCAATTTCATATTGGAACCAAATCTATATTCTTAGGAGGATTGATTGTTACCACTTGTTATTCCTCAATTGTTGGTTCCATACTCCTTTCGTTAATGCAACCGGCATAATATTCGACTCTTCATACTTGGTTGGTCACTATCGATCTCCAATCTTCTATGTACCTACAAGTGTAGATTTTGGTACCCAATTTTGTTTGGGTCCATTCGATTTAGCTTTTGGTACCCATACCCAAGTGGATTTAGGTACCCAAACACTTGAGGTTCTTTTCATGGCAATGTGATACTTTCCATTGATACTATCATTGACAAGATGGTTTTTAACATAAGAAGCATTATAGCCTAAAACATGCTTGTCTAATGATTGTCTTTGATTTCCTATAAGCATATCAATGTTCTTCTTGCCATTAGTGAACTTATGCAAATCATTAATAAATGTTTCATTTGTAGCATTATGTTCATTGTTTTTAAGCACAAGAGATTCATTCATGCGTTTTAGATTTTTAATCAAAGAATTGTGCTTTTCATTCATTTCATCCATGTAAATCTCAAATTCAACAAATTTGTCATTCATGCAAATCAAGTCATTCAATAAATTCTTGCTTTCAAGATATGATTCATCAAGTTTCATAGGTAAGTCATTCTTATCATTTCAAGCTTGTGACTATCAATATCATGAGATGAGTTGTGATTAGCTTTTGATTTTTCATTTTCATCTTTTAAGCATGAGATCTCCAAAGTCATTTTGTCAATTTTAGCAAGTAAATCATTTTTCTCATTCAAGATGGATTCATTTAAGCAATGTAGATCACGATTTACTTCTGTAGCTAACTTGTTCTTTTCACAAAGTAGCTCATATCTTTCAATTAGCTCATCAATTGCATTTTGTAGTTCTTTAAAAGAATACGATTCATTGTTAGAACTAGAACTAGATGAACTAGATTTGGAAGATACCTCATTTTGTTCATCTTCTATTGCAATGAGGCATATGTGGGCATCTTCTCCCTTGGATGAGCTTGATAAGGAATATGATGTAGATATGTTCTTGTCCCATCTCTCATGAGCTTCATCCATTTGGCTTGATTCTTCCTCCTTCTCGATTGGTGATTCTTCATTGTCACCATACTTAGCTTGAAGTGTTTTCCAAATACCATGTGCACTTTCACAAGAAGAGACAAGGACAAAAAGTTCATACTTAAGTGCACAATGTAATACATTCATAACCTTGACATTCAAGCAAGTTAATTTCTCCTCTTCTAAACTCTAACGTTTATAATTATCTTTAGGCATATCATATGGAGTAATGATCATGAACTACATATCTAGATTAGTCATGGATTTTAAGTATATCTTCATTTTACCTTTCCATGAACAGAAATTATCTAAAATGTTTATAATTATCTTTAACCATGAGGTTGGTGCATCTTGTGCGCTTCTTGCTCGGTTGCTGGACCGAACGGCTTGGACAGACTTCTTCAGATCTTCTCCCACCTCAGACCGCCTGGGAAGGATTATCTGAGCACGTGGTTTGGATGGGTCAGGGATCCATATGCATGGCTGTGAGGTTTGTATTTTTCTGTGATTTATCTGATGCTATCGGTTGCATTGTGTGTGATGGTTGCTGGGATTCGTGGTTTGAGTCATTTCTGGACCAGCAGCACATATGATACATTCATGATCTGATTTTGGTTATATTCTCTGATATTTTTGATATGCATGCACTCAGGAACTAAATTGGACTCCTTCTTGTTATATGTTATTCATATTACATCTTAATGCAACACGTGCTTTCGAATGTACGCATAGATAATAATATTGGATAGATTGAGACTTCATATATTATGTGCAAGTTTCACCATGTTGTATTACTGATATATAAGCTATTTCATGCCCATATATGATATGATCATATTCTTAGATTTTAATTTGATTCCATGTATGCTCTGAAATTGATAATTCATATCGTCGATTGTAGTGTGGTGCAATTTTGATATCTTCTATTGTTTGCATGGTTATGTTACTATGTTCATGATGATCTATGTCTGATGTGATGTGTTATGTTGTGCTCGTGTATGACCCTTAAGATTTCAGACCTCATAACATCCCTATCATAACCCGTAGATGACTAAATTATTTGTTATATCGATTTACCGATTCGGTAATGTTTGTTTGTTGTTGTGAGTTTCGTTTGTTCCTAATTTGTATGTCTGATTTCCGAGTTGGTTCGGGGCTGCTAGGAGGGTATCCGGATACTCCTCCTTGAGTTCGTTCCATACACTGGAGATCCATTAGATTTTAGATGCTTAAGTAGCTTGCATTGCATTTAATCTGATTAATAATCCTGGGCACGTTCTGTTTTCTGGGCCGACGGGCCACGAGTGTGTCCTCTAGCTACAAAGGCCATTCGCATAAGACCTTCACGTTGGGAGGCCAGGTGTAAGATAAGTCCTGGTCAGGCGTGCTGTCATTCTGTTGTCTCAGGGTAGTTGTTCCCAAGTTAGCGATGACACCATGTAGGTCATTTGCCGCGAATTGGGACACTTATCTGGCACACCGCTTTGTGCCAAGCGGTGGGTCACTGTCGAGTGACCGCCTTTGACCAGTGAGGCTGGTGTTCTGGTTCCTTTCGAGGAATGGTTCGGGTGCTCCCAACCGGCACGACTTATGGAGTCGTAGCCTTTTGTTGCATTTGATGCTTTTCTGTTCTGTTCTGACCATCATGGTTGGTATTTTGGTTCCCTTGGAGGGAATTCTGCGGGTGTTACCCGACTGGCACGACCGATGGAGTTGTAGCCTTCTGATGCATTTTGTGATTTTTTGTTTCTGTTTCTGATGCTTTTGTCTTGGATAAACACCATGCATTCTTCCATATAACTCCGATTGGGCCAGGGGCATACTGGGTTTTCTTTATAGAAAACTCACGCATATGTTGATGCGGTGCTTGCAGGTACTTAGATTCCTACAGGGTAGACTGGACGAGTAGTCAAAAATTCTGTACACGAGGGACACGTCGACCAGATTCTTCAGTTTGTCTTTTGCTTTCGCATTATTTATGATGTATTTTCTTTTGAACTCGATGTAAATGTATTTGACCTTGTTACCATATATGGATAACATCTCACTTTTCAATTATGTTTTATGTTAGTCTATCCATGTATGATCTATCTACGTATTGTCGAGTCGTTGTTTGGTCTGTCTTTTGTAACTCCTTCGGTCATCGCGGAGGTCTCTGATCGCGACACTTGTAGTCTTTCCCAGTGTGCGTACCTGCGAGATCGGGGGTGTTACATAGATGACAAGAAGTCTAATATTTTGCTTTGAGTTTTATGGTCCAAGTTGTCTTTACAAGGGGTCATGCAAGCCAAATTAATTTTTAACACTTAAACATAGCATGTATGGCATCAACAGTGGCAGTAAACAACTAGAAATAGGAAAAGGAAGATACACTGAAAACAGAAAGCACAAATGGCATACCTGATATGCCATGTTTGGGGATTCTGATTCCCAGACTTCACCAGACTCCTCCGATACTCGATTGAGTTCCTTTGTCCACTTATGGCCCCTTCCAGTAACCAAAAGAGAGAACAACACGAAAAAACAAAGGAAAAACCCACCGAAATGGTGAACTCGACTATGAAAACGACGCTCCCCAGCAACGACGCCAAAAATTTGATTGAATCAGTTATAATACCGCAAGTGCACGACCGCGTTGAAGTGGTGGAAAGCACGGGTCAATCCACAGGGAGTGTGCGCGAGTTGGATTTGCAATACTCGAGTGGGGAAAGAAAATGATGATGAATGTTGAAACTACACTACATTGCGAAAGAAGTCAGGAAAATAAGCAATAAAAATAGACCCCTTAGGAGGTAGAGAAAGAACATGGAAATGAAAATGTGTGGGGTAGTGTGTGTTCAAATGTGCTCATTCAAACATGTCATACATGAAATTCATAAAACTCAAATTCAACTTTGCCTCCAGATGAAATAAGATAACTTTTATCATTAAAACATACAATACAATAGTTGAAATGAAGCAAATATGTTCACATGCATAATGAATCAAATCCAACTATGTCTCCACATGAAATAAGATTTTATCACAATCATTAAAACATACAAGACATTAATTTGGATAAAGCCAACATGAGCACATGCATGCACATGTCTTGTTCCCCTCTTCCACTCCATCCTTATCCTAATCTCATCATTCCCCATAAAGTAGGCCCACTAATCTAAGCATGTGCTAAGCTTCATTCAAGAGAATTAGCACATCAAAGATACGAGTGAAATCTCATTAGATGGTTATGGAAATCAAGGGATTAAGATTAACACACACTAATCCATCACATGACCAAATCACCTTCTTCTCCACCCCCAATGGGGATGGACTACTTTCTACTAATCTCTACACTAAAGAAAGCATGAAAATAACATAAACCCATGAAAAAAATGTAGAAGACTAGAATAAACAAACAACAACATAAACGGAATTGCATCAAAGGAAAACATCAACATAATGAACAAGAACTAAACTAGATTAAGAAAATAAAAGACAATGTTTGCGCCACTCCAACCTTCTTATTACACTACTAAACAAAGAAACTAAAACTTACTCTAATGGCGAAGGGAGGAAGAAGGTGGAGAAGAGGGGTTACAATTGTATTATAGAAGAAATAAGGGTTTGGATGAATATGGGAATAATCAGACAGCTTTAAATGACATCTAATAGTCCAGGAATGCTGCAAACCGAAAACCCAACCCACGACCGACATTTCAGCCGCTTTGGTCCATTTTGATCCGCCCGTGGTGGATCCAAATCCGACACTGGCGGATCAAATGACTCTGATCAGGCTAAAGTTTTATGTCGCGCTTTCTTTCTTCATTTGGCACATAGGGTGAAGCCCTGGTCTGCTGGCTCGAATCACTTTGAGTTTAATTGGTGAAATACTGATCTGATTCAAGTCATGTGTCACCATGTTTTGCACTTCACAATCAGGTCCCTCCGGGTTTGCACTTGGGTCCTTCCTGATTTGCGCTCCAGTCCTTGTGCATTTCAAATTGGTCCAGAACCTTCCAAATCAGTTCATAATTGTTACATTTAGGTCCCTTTTGCTCCATTCCTCTTCTTTATTACCTAACCCCTGAAACACTACAAATAACAACTCGAGCAGCACAATAATGCGGGTACAATAAATGATATATAGCATGAATATGATGCATGATATGCTACTAATCATTGGACAAAAAAATTGTTTGTTGATAGGCATACACCGACGACAAGGTATCCGCCGGACAAAAAATTGACGTTCGTTAGTAGATGTACACCGATGGTACATATCTGTCGGTGCAGCGTACCAATATATATCCTCGATGGTACCTATCAATCGGTGGATGTAAACATCCATCAGAGTATGTATTAGTCGAATATCAGTCGGTGTAGATCGCCGACGGATGGCCCGTCAGTGTTTTTTGACACAAAGAAAGTAGGCAAAATATTTTGGTGGGAACTTTCACGGCAAATGTAACACAAACGACGTCTATGCATCAGAACATTCATCGGAGTAGAGATACACTGACACATGTAACACCGACGACAAGGTATCTGTCGGTGTTAATCTACACCGATGGAGTTGGACATGCTCTGATTGATAAGTACCACTAGTGAAACTCTGTATTGCTGTAGTGTACAAAATTACAACAACGGTTAAGTCATACTCCATTTTTTGGGTTATAATCACACTTGTTATGTATTAAAAGTGTGGAATGTAGCCTGTAAGTTGTATGGACGGTTTTTGTTTAATGAATGATACATAGTATTTTGGCTTTGGTAAATTTGTGTTCTTTAGTCATCTTTTTAGATTAAACACTATAATTATCAAAATAATTATCATTTTGTCCATTTGAACCACTATTTGCACTTCCAAGAACTTTTGAGTTTTACAACACGTTGCAGTAAGTAGATAATGCTCCATTTTCAGTAGTGACTGAGTCAATCATTTGGCAAGAAGAAGCCCCATGACTAAAGAAACATTTGTCATACCTAGCCTGGACAATGACGAGGACGACGAAGCTGAATTCTATCCGCATTGTGACTATTCAACCAGAGATTTTTACGACATTGAGTCAGGGCGTACCATCTGGGTAGCAGGGATTCCCTCCCGGGGTTCTTGTAGTCTGACACATATTTAGGAAGCTCGTAACCCTTGTCTGAGTAGTAGCTCATGTAGGAATCTCAGTTGTTGGTCTGTGATAGTGTGGTTTCATTATTATGAAGTTTAAACGTCGTACTAAATCACATTTTGTTATGGTTTCTTTGGTAGTTGAATTTGTGCTATATCGGTGATTGCATTTGACCTTGTATTTCATATTTCCAATCTTGTTTGTTTTTACTAATATACTCTCAACTATTGCTTTATTGAAGTCTAATACTTTTACTATGGAATGTGTATGTTATAATTCCCATCTTGGTTCCATGTTGTAGTTGACACTATAGGTCATCGGTTGGGTGCCTTTCTGGCCCCTAAAATGAGGATAAGTGGTTGTCATTGTTGGTCACCAAATAACAATCTGTTATTGACAAATACTGGAAAATGCAAAGGTATAGTGCAGACCAACCTATTATTCAAAAATACTTACGGGATGTTCTATGACAATTAGAAATACTTACACGACAACAATAATAGACAATTAGGAATGTTCTATGACATATACTACATGCCAACGATAGTAGACAATGCCGAATGTTCTATGACTGCAAAACCAAAGCTTAACAATTAATACAAGTTCCTTGCATAACCAAATCTTTCGACTAGTTGGGTCACCAAGTGCAACAATCACTTCTTTTTTATGGGTGCTCTCGAACTTCTATCCAACATAAACCCAATTCTCAACACCAGGTGTTAGACCACACTCTCGTGCAAATTCCAAGCATGCCATGACACACTATATCCATTGAAGCAGTGGCTAAGCATGGTCCTCCTTTCCTTTAGTTCATTCACCACTGAATTAATTCCTTTGCCTAACACCTGGTTAGATGGTGGTATTCATTTTTTACACTAAACCCCATCACTATGGTGTGGGTGGATGGTCCTAGTGGGACTTTTGTCTCCCTCATGCTCCCCAGAATCTGGAGCGGTTGCTGTAATGAGATGAGGTTGTCTGCTTAGAAATAATTGGAGCCTAAGAATCGACAGTAGATACATTAACTTGTAGATCTCCCTCTGTAACATCCCGAAACAGCGGAAAATTTAAAAATTCATAAACAAGATCAAAAGCACACTAATCAAGGCGGGACTGTTACTTTTCATAAATAAATAGGCGGTGCACCAAATACATCAGAGTTTATCAAAAGATACATGATTACAGCAAAACGACAACAGAAGATAAAAAGTAATCATGTCGACCTCAGCGGCCCGAGAAGAGGATCCAACTCCAAAATGCGCGTCCCCGCCGATCACCACCCAACTGGACCTACTGCGGTCCTGAAAATATATAACAACGATGCCTGAGTTTCCAGAAGGAAACCCCGTATGCCAACTCACCTAAATGCATGCATCACATAATGAACCTATCATACTAGTGGCATGTCATGGCATCGACAGAAAGTAAAACAGTTCCCCCGAAGGGTAAAACAGGACATCAGTCCGACAATCAATCATCGGGTCTCCCGAGGAGACCTACTGCAGGCACATGCAGTCTAGTAGCCCGCGACATCGCACCCCCCACACGCAGCTACACTACTCAAGGGTTCGGCAGGGAGCCTCTGTCACGTCTACGCGCCGATAGAAACAGATCTGTAAATCTCAGTGGTCGGGGCCACAGGGACCAACGGGGCCGTCGCCCGGAAGGTATAACAACATCATCTCGGTAGGTGCCCAGCCGAGGAAAACAACATAGCCGGCACAGCCTCGGCCCAACAATCATCATCGCCGGCACAACCTCGGCGGCATCACCGGCACAGCATCGGTGGTCCAACACAACAGTCCGGCACAGCATCGGACAGATCCAGACCGAAGTCTGCCAGGTCATCGGCTCCTCGAGCCGCAAACACCAACCGCGCCGCTATAAAAGCAGGGCAGCGACCTCCGTAGCCCGTGGGCCGGTAGTCACCTCACCCAACGCCAGTTGCGTGCTCGCACAACATCAACACTGGGATCCGCGATCCCTCAGGCCTGCTATACTACAAGTGCCAACAATCATCTCAAAAGTCACGGTCCATAAATGGAGGTGACGCGTCCCGAACACCCACACTCTTCCCAACGGCGGTCCCTGGGCAGGCACGCGTCACGCGCCCACCGTCACCTCCCGGCTCACGCACAAGGCGAGGACACGGGTTTCCGTGGACAAAGTTGGCGTTCAACAGGGGAACCAGGAATTCTGTCCTGGGCCCAAACGGTCGACCGAAAGAGGTGATTCGGTCGACCGGTTCCAGGAAGGAATCGGTCGACCGTACTCCTAAAACGGTCTACCGCTGCGCTCAAACAGAACCCCCAACGGTCGAACAAGGGTCTAAAACCGGTCGACCGAACGAGGTCAAAATCCGGAGTCTGGTCAACATTAAATCCACACTATCGGTCGACCGACTCAGGGGTCTCGGTCGACCGAAAACAGACAGGGTCAACCTAGTATTCTACGTCATCAAACGGTCGAACGCAAACATACTACCGGTCGAACAAACATGCAATCGGTCGAACGCAATACACATCGGTCGAACAATCATGCAATCATCACAGGTACACTTAAGTTCCGGTCGAACACAACAAGGACCGGTCGACCGACAACAGGTAGAAAAATCCCAACTCACCAGCAATAATGCACTACCGGTCGACCGCCCCAAGGCATCGTTCGACCGGTGAAGGTTAAAGTCGGGCAAACAGTGCTAAAACGGTCGACCGCCCGAAGGATCCGGTCGACCGTTGGTCGTCTTCAACCTCGCGCCAGCCGAGGTTTTACGAAGAACGCGTCGCCGGAGAGGTCCCCAACCTCTCCCGACCCGACCAACGCCTCCCCCCACGCTTGGGTGAGTAACAAACCACACTAAGAAGTTGACATACCTCAACCAACGACGACGAAACGCCGGAGCTCGCTCACGCACGTCGCCTCCGGTAGACCTCGAGCACGCGCCGCGCCTCCTCTGGACGTCCGACCTCTGCCCGCGCGTCGTCCTCGTCTCCTCCGATCGGCGCCTCAGCTGGAAGAAGGAGAAGATGAGTGAAATGGAGAGAATGAGAGAGAGAGAGAGAAGAAAACGCGATTTAAACCCCCAACCCATCTCTTCTCCACAGTAACCCGCAACTCTACACCTCTCACCCATCACCAGACCACTGTAGCTCGCCTCTTCCCCATGCAACCCAACTTCCCATGCCAAGCAAACCCTAATTCTCCTCTAATCTCCATTAGCCTCCTAATCTCGGTTAGGGACATAACAATCCACCCAACTTAAAAGGATTTCGTCCCGAAATCAAAGCAAACTACTCACCGAAAAGCTCTGGATACTGCCTCCTGACATCCTCCTCGATCTCCCACGTGGCCTCGCGCTCACTGTGATGCTGCCACCTGACCTTCACCATCGGAATGGTCCTCCTCCTGAGCTGATGATCCATGCGATCGACAATCTCAACTGGTCTCTCCTCGAGTGACAAGTCCTGCTGAATCTCTGGTACTGCTATCTCGATGACGTGCGACGGATCTGCCACATACTTCCTCAGCATCGACACATGGAAGACATTATGCAGACCTGAAAACTGCGGCGGCAACGCAATCCGGTAGGCAACCTCTCCAACCCGGTCGAGGATCTCAAACGGTCCAACATACCTCGGACTGAGCTTCCCCTTCTTCCCAAACCTCATCACACCTCTGGCTGGGGAAATCTTCAGAAACACATGGTCGCCTACCTCGAAACTCAACTCCCGTCTGCGTCGATCAGCATAACTCTTCTGCCTGCTCTGTGCTGTGGCAAGTCTCCTCCTGATCACATCAACCTTCTCTGAGTACATCTGCACAATCTCTGGCCCCACTAACTGCCTCTCGCCCACATCACTCCAGCATACCGGTGATCTGCAAGGCCTCCCGTACAGCGCCTCGTACGGTGCCATCCCAATACTCGAATGGTAGCTGTTGTTGTAGGCGAACTCTATCAGTGGCAGGTGCTCATCCCAGTGCCCTGCCCAATCCAACGTGCATGCTCTCAGCATATCCTCCAAGGTCTGAATCGTCCTCTCTGACTGACCATCTGTCTGCGGATGGAACGCTGTACTGAACCTCAGACGCGTCCCCAATGCCTGCTGCAGACTCCCCCAAAATCTGGAAGTGAAACGAGGATCTCGATCTGAGATGATGCTCACTGGTACTCCATGCAACCTGACTATCTCCTCCACGTATAACTTAGCTAGACCCTCCAAAGGCAACGTGGTCCTGATCGCTAAGAAATGCGCCGACTTGGTCAGTCGATCGACTATCACCCAAATCGCGTCGTGGAATCTCCTCGTCTTCGGCAATCCTGTGACAAAATCCATCGTCACGTGCTCCCACTTCCACTCAGGAAGCTCAATACTCTGCATCGGTCCTGCCGGCCTCTGATGCTCAATCTTCACCTGCTGGCAGACTAAGCATCGCTCCACAAACTCTGCAATATCCCTCTTCATGCCCTTCCATCAGAAGTTCCGCTGCAGGTCCTTATACATCTTCGTGCTCCCCGGGTGAATGGTGTATCTAGCTCTGTGTGCCTCCTCCATGATGTCATCTCTCAGCCCATCGCTCTTCGGCACCCAGATCCGACTCCTGAACCTCAACCCACCATCAACCCCTATACTGAAATCTGACCCCTCTCTGGAAGCCAACTGTAGCAGACCATCTAACTCATCATCCCCAAGCTGAGCCTGCACCACTCGTGAGACAGTCTGCGGCTCCACCCGAAGCCCAGCAATCACTGCTCCCTCTGAACCCTCTGTGAACGGACTCCACTCGGAAAAAGCCTCGAGTAACCTCCACTCCTGGATGCACATACTCGCAACTGAAACCTCCACCTTCCTGCTCAGCGCGTCTGCAACCGAATTCGCCTTCCCCGGATGATAGGAAATGGTGAAGTCGTAGTCCTTAATGAACTCGAGCCATCTGCGCTGCCTCATATTCAGCTCCTTCTGCGAGAACAAGTACTTCAGACTCTGATGATCGGTGAAGACCTCGAACTGCTCGCCATACAGATAGTGCCGCCAGGTCTTCAACGCATGAACTACTGCTGCTAACTCCAGATCGTGAGTCGGGTAGTTCTTCTCGTGCACCTTCAGCTGCCTCGAAGCGTACGCGACCACCTTCCCATGCTGCATCAGGACACAACCCAAGCCTATCCCAGATGCATCGCTGTAAATCACGTAGCCTCCACTGCCACTCGGTAGCGTCAGAATAGGTGCTGTCGTCAATCGCCTCTTCAGCTACTGAAAGCTGTCCTCGCACTGCTGGGACCAAACGAACTTGACGCCTTTCTGCGTCAATGCTGTCAGCGGCGATGCAAGTCTGGAGAAATCCTGGATAAACCGTCTGTAATACCCTGCCAGACCTACGAAACTCCTGATCTCCGTCACGCTCGTCGGGGCTCTCCACAGAGTCACTGCCTCGACCTTCGCCGGATCCACTGAAATCCCATCTGCTGACACAATATGCCCCAGAAAAGCCACCTGATCCAACCAAAATTCGCACTTCGTGTACTTGGCATATAGCTGCTGATCCCTCAAGATGCCAAGCACAATCCTCAGGTGCTCTCGATGCTGCTCCCGGTCAGGCGAGTATATCAAAATGTCGTCTACGAATACAACGACAAATCTGTCGAGGTACGGCTGGAAGGTCCTATTCATCAGATCCATGAATGCTGCAGGCGCATTCGTCAGTCCAAATGGCATCACCAAGAACTCGTAGTGGCCGTACCGCGTCCTGAAGGCTGTCTTCTGAACATCTGCCTCCCTGATCCGCAACTGATGATAACCCGAACGCAGATCGATCTTCGAGAACACTCTCGCCGTCTGCAACTGATCAAACAAATCATCAATCCTGGGCAAAGGATACCGATTCCGAACGGTAACCTTATTCAGCATCCTGTAGTCGATACACATCCGCAACGATCCGTCCTTCTTCTTCACGAAGAGCACAGGCGCTCCCCATGGAGAAACACTCGGTCGAATGAACCCGGACTCCATCAACTCCTGCAATTGCTTCTTCAGCTCTGTCAACTCTGCAGGTGCCATACGATACGGTGCCTTCGACTGAGGTGTCGTACCCGCTACCAGCTCGATGCCGAACTCGATCTCTCGGTGCGGCGGTAACGCTGGAATCTCCGCTGGAAACACATCCGGAAACTCCTGCACAATCTCTATGTCCTCCAGTCTCCTCGTCTCACGATCAGGAACTACCAGCGTGGCCACAAACGCTCTGCATCCCTGCTGTATCAGTCTCTGTGCCCTAACTGCAGACACAATCAGACGACCCCCTCTGCTCCTCGCACCTCTGATCAGAACATCTGGCAAACCCTCCATCGGAATCAGGATCTTCTTCTCACGGCAAAAGACTCGCACGTCGTACTGTGATAGCCAGTCCATCCCCAGTATGACGTCGAAGTCCTCCATCGGTAACAAGACCAGATCTGCCGGAAAATCGTGGTCTCCCGAAGCAACTGTGGTGCCGGGGAAAAAACTCCCCACAGTGCCCACCTCACCCATGGGCGTGCTGACCTCCAAAACATCAGTCAGCAGCACAGGGGTCCGACTCAACTCGCCAGCAAACTTCTCCGAAATGAAGGAGTGAGTGGCGCCGCAAACAACCAACACAAACATCAACCATGAATGCATGCTAAAAGATAAAATGCATGAATCCTATTACTACAAGGGTGATTTCATTGGGAACCGCATAGGAATCGACCGCTCTGATACCAAGTTGTAACATCCCGAAACAGCGGAAAATTTAAAAATTCATAAATAAGATCAAAAGCACACTAATCAAGGCGGGACTGTTACTTTTCATAAATAAATAGGCGGTGCACCAAATACATCAGAGTTTATCAAAAGATACATGATTACAGCAAAACGACAACAGAAGATAAAAAGTAATCATGTCGACCTCAGCGGCCCGAGAAGAGGATCCAACTCCAAAATGCGCGTCCCCGCCGATCACCACCCAACTGGACCTACTGCGGTCCTGAAAATATATAACAACGATGCCTGAGTTTCCAGAAGGAAACCCCGTATGCCAACTCACCTAAATGCATGCATCACATAATGAACCTATCATACTAGTGGCATGTCATGGCATCGACAGAAAGTAAAACAGTTCCCCCGAAGGGTAAAACAGGACATCAGTCCGACAATCAATCATCGGGTCTCCCGAGGAGACCTACTGCAGGCACATGCAGTCTAGTAGCCCGCGACATCGCACCCCCCACACGCAGCTACACTACTCAAGGGTTCGGCAGGGAGCCTCTGTCACGTCTACGCGCCGATAGAAACAGATCTGTAAATCTCAGTGGTCGGGGCCACAGGGACCAACGGGGCCGTCGCCCGGAAGGTATAACAACATCATCTCGGTAGGTGCCCAGCCGAGGAAAACAACATAGCCGGCACAGCCTCGGCCCAACAATCATCATCGCCGGCACAACCTCGGCGGCATCACCGGCACAGCATCGGTGGTCCAACACAACAGTCCGGCACAGCATCGGACAGATCCAGACCGAAGTCTGCCAGGTCATCGGCTCCTCGAGCCGCAAACACCAACCGCGCCGCTATAAAAGCAGGGCAGCGACCTCCGTAGCCCGTGGGCCGGTAGTCACCTCACCCAACGCCAGTTGCGTGCTCGCACAACATCAACACTGGGATCCGCGATCCCTCAGGCCTGCTATACTACAAGTGCCAACAATCATCTCAAAAGTCACGGTCCATAAATGGAGGTGACGCGTCCCGAACACCCACACTCTTCCCAACGGCGGTCCCTGGGCAGGCACGCGTCACGCGCCCACCGTCACCTCCCGGCTCACGCACAAGGCGAGGACACGGGTTTCCGTGGACAAAGTTGGCGTTCAACAGGGGAACCAGGAATTCTGTCCTGGGCCCAAACGGTCGACCGAAAGAGGTGATTCGGTCGACCGGTTCCAGGAAGGAATCGGTCGACCGTACTCCTAAAACGGTCTACCGCTGCGCTCAAACAGAACCCCCAACGGTCGAACAAGGGTCTAAAACCGGTCGACCGAACGAGGTCAAAATCCGGAGTCTGGTCAACATTAAATCCACACTATCGGTCGACCGACTCAGGGGTCTCGGTCGACCGAAAACAGACAGGGTCAACCTAGTATTCTACGTCATCAAACGGTCGAACGCAAACATACTACCGGTCGAACAAACATGCAATCGGTCGAACGCAATACACATCGGTCGAACAATCATGCAATCATCATAGGTACACTTAAGTTCCGGTCGAACACAACAAGGACCGGTCGACCGACAACAGGTAGAAAAATCCCAACTCACCAGCAATAATGCACTACCGGTCGACCGCCCCAAGGCATCGTTCGACCGGTGAAGGTTAAAGTCGGGCAAACAGTGCTAAAACGGTCGACCGCCCGAAGGATCCGGTCGACCGTTGGTCGTCTTCAACCTCGCGCCAGCCGAGGTTTTACGAAGAACGCGTCGCCGGAGAGGTCCCCAACCTCTCCCGACCCGACCAACGCCTCCCCCCACGCTTGGGTGAGTAACAAACCACACTAAGAAGTTGACATACCTCAACCAACGACGACGAAACGCCGGAGCTCGCTCACGCACGTCGCCTCCGGTAGACCTCGAGCACGCGCCGCGCCTCCTCTGGACGTCCGACCTCTGCCCGCGCGTCGTCCTCGTCTCCTCCGATCGGCGCCTCAGCTGGAAGAAGGAGAAGATGAGTGAAATGGAGAGAATGAGAGAGAGAGAGAGAAGAAAACGCGATTTAAACCCCCAACCCATCTCTTCTCCACAGTAACCCGCAACTCTACACCTCTCACCCATCACCAGACCACTGTAGCTCGCCTCTTCCCCATGCAACCCAACTTCCCATGCCAAGCAAACCCTAATTCTCCTCTAATCTCCATTAGCCTCCTAATCTCGGTTAGGGACATAACACCCTCTGCCATCGATCCCGGGAATATCACATTCAACTCTTCTGCAAATCGTAATGGTTCGTGCTTGAATTTTTCTAAGTTGAAATGGGCTTGTACAAAGAACTACCATTTCAATAAATGTAAGAGAGTTTAACGACTATACAATTTATTTATTTTGCATAGGAAGCACTTACAAACACATTTTCTTTCCACCAACTATCATCCATTTGAATATTTCCAAGGTTGGGATCCCATCCCTTGCCCCGTATGTGACCAATCACATGCACGATTAATATTCTTTATTTTTATTCTCCCAATTGTTCTTGTGCTGGTCTCAGCTATAGTAGATTCCACTTTCACGAGAAAATTTCTAACAAGATTTTCTTTACCCTCAGTAGTAAGCGCAGTGCCAGGCTTATTCCCGATAGTCACCTCCTACATTAGCAAGCAAATCCATATTTTATGTTGTCTTGGTGTCCAATCGGCTTTTTTGGGCTTCGTGGTTGGTGGTAAAACAACCTCCCTTGCTCTAGGTTGCCAGATTGAGAGGTGGAACCTCTTATACTTGTCTCTCCCACGACATGAAGATATTGACTGCTAAGGTTTGTGGATAGCTACTCATCATCTAGTCATAGTTCGTAATCATCCAATGCACCTCTGGTTTCAACCAGGAAGATGGGTGGTATTGATGTGTCATTCCTAGATTGTCCCCTCATATCTGCCAGTCCACATACTTAAAATAATAATAATTTGACACAATATAAGTAAAAGAGTCAACTCTAAATAAAACCATATATGGGAATGTTGAACAACCCAAAATGAGCCTAAACCAGGATTTTTAAATTTAACATGAATCCCATAATAACAAATAGGTTGAACCAATACACACATTAAATAAAACACTCCAGGACAGTATTTAATAACATATTTGACGAAATAAAACCCTAAATACTCCTAGCAACGACAATAACATCCCTTATTTGATCTCTAACATTTTACATAGTGGATTCGTCGCTACCTCCTCCGTTGGTGTCGTTCACAACACTTCTGGATGAGGAATCTACTATCTCTCTGTTGTTATATTCTTCAATCAATACATCATTCCGGTCATCAATAATAAAGTTGTGCAACGCCATTGCAACTATCAAAATTCTACCTTGCTTCTCGAGGGTGTAAGATCCCATTTTCCTAAGGAGTGCCAACCATATTTTTAGGACACCGAAAGAATGCTCTATGACATTCCTTAATGATGAATGCGTTTGATTGAATGTCTCTTCCCTTCCTTGAAGTTAAGAACACTGAAAACCACTCTGGTGGTATCTCGTGTTGTGATAAGGTGCCAAAAACCTCTTCGATTCAGGTACCAGCATCAACCAAGAAGTACTTAATTGCCCAACCACCAAAAAAGGTCCTTTTAAATTGTAAGGCAACTGACCCAATCCACTATCAGATATGGTCCCCGTCATATAATCACTCATCACTGAACACCAAGCCTGCAATGTAGTACATGCTCTGTGTCGATTATGACCCTTCAGAACGATCCACACCTAGTCCTCCCAAATGCGTCTGGTGATGTGACCTCCGAAACTCAGAATGACGCTGTCATCTAAAGGACCACCGGGCATCACACTAGTCATGATCGAAGAATCATCCTCAACCCTCTTCTTCTTCTGAGCTCGGGCGTCTGCAGTGCACGAACTTAAAACACCGGTCACAAACCTACCACCTCTACCCTTCCGAATGACCCACTTAGTAGAAGAAGAACTACCATGTCGCCCCCGTCCTCTACCATACGGCCGCCTCGCCTCCTCCTGCGGCTCCAAGCCATACCAACCCCTGATTGACATCATTTCATGCATTCATTTGTGTCTTATATCCATTATCTTGAACCTAAACAATTCCACGTAACGAGTTTTATGTTTAACTTTCAGGAATAAACAGGATTGAGGAGAATAAGCATAAAATGACCTAAAAGCTGGAAAAAAGGACTGATTTGAGAGACTTAACGACTAAGATGCAATGGAGAAGGACCTGAATGTAAGCCCCAAAGGACCAATGAGTAAATGAAGAAACTCCACACCATCATGAGGAGTATATTGACAATTAGATTCGGGCTGACACTCCTATAACCGATCCGAGTGCACCCCATGTGAGGAATTGAAGCAATAAAGAACATATCCGAAAATGGGTCAGATCCGGGAAAAAGTGACCACCAATTGGTAGTCCGTTTGTGTCCGAATCCGACCCAGTTTCTCCAAGAGATGGGTTATGTGTTTATATATATTCTGGGAAGGTTTTATTAGTCCCACATCGGAGGATTGTCCCCGATTACATTTTCTATGGTTATAAATAGAACTCCTCCTCCTCCTTTTATATTCACCCATGGCTTGGTGGAATTCTCTCTACTTAGAGCAAGCCTTGGAGAAAATTCTCTAGGTGGAGAAGAATGCTGCTAGTGATGTGAGTCATTTAATAAAATAATTTTTCCATTGTTTTGTTCTTATGTTGTTTCTTTATGCATGCTTAGTTTAGTCTTCTTTCTTTGATTGTAGGCTAAAGTAGTTAGAATGTTTTCTTTCTTCTTTAGTTTAATTGTTAGAATAATGTGTAGTGAGTAGATTCATCGTCATTTGGGGTGGAGATGATGTTCATACATACATTAGAGAATGAATATGGATGCTTTATTTTGATTGTGTTGGTAAATGTGAATGTATGCTTGCTTGTTAGAGTAGAATACTACATTTGATGGGTTTTGCCACACATCTTAGACACCTCTCATACTTGTTTAGGTTCTGAAATAACCAGCTTGTGTATATGAATGTTAATCAACTAGGTTAGTGAATGGATTAATAGGTTTTATCATAACCTTTAGACACTTCCTATGCATGAAAACACTACCTACATTTGTGCCTATGGAATGCATTCTTTCACCATCTTTTTACATGTGTGCACACACTCCACCCCTAGGGGTCTTTTTCTTTCTGGTTTCCAATCTTTGTATTAAGTTCTTTTAGTTTTGTTCGAAGTAATCATTAGTCGTTTTCCTTTGCATTTTCTTCTTAGTAGTTTAGTGTAGCATAGATTAGCATAAACAACACTCCCCCCTTTTTGTTGCCACTTGATTTCTGAAAAACCAGAGAGTTCTCTCCTCCCCGTGGATCGACCCGTATTTGTCACGTCTTCACCGACGTCGTGCACTTGCGGTATTATAAACGATTAAACAACCCCTATCGTCACTTTCATCATCACTCTCCACCTCATCTGAATCCTCCTCGTCGAAAGAATCCTCACGTTTTTTACGACGACGTAAACTATCCATCTCCCTCCTAACCAAAGCAGATATACCTCATCTACGTGGATGACGAGGTGTTGAATCCTCTTTGTATGCATGTACAACGCGTAGAGGTATGAATTTTTCTATTCCTCCACGGTAACCCGATGACTATTAATTAAATTTTAAATAAAATATTGTTAAATGGATTTAAGCATCTAAATTAACAAATTTATTAATTATTATTAACTAATTATCAATTAATACTAATTATTTCTTTAAAACAAGGCGTCTACGGCGGATGCCCACCCCTTGGGTGGGGCGTCTCCGACAGACGCCCACCTGTTTGGGGGGGGGGGTGCAGGAGCCGCCCCAAAAAAAGGGCGGCACCCGTAGAAGGCTCCACCAAAAAAAGGACATTTTAGGAGATTCAAATACTCCGGGACGTCTGCTGACTCATTTCCTGGCCTCCGAGACATTCTTCTTGATGATTATGAGAGAAAGATGAAGAGAGAGTGGTGGTGGGAGAGTGCAATGAAGAGTTATATAAGTAGAAATGAGAGAATGACAAAATGGTAATTCGCACAGACGATTTAAGTAGTTTACCGACAATGAATAGCAATTCAGTAAAAATATTTACTATCCAAAAGTTGACTAACATCTATGCCCTTGTGACCAGTAGATTAATGACTAGTAAAACAAGATCAACTAACATGATTCTTTTGGGAAAGGGATAAATGCAGTAGTTATATGAGACATGAAATTTAAAGTTTAAAACATAAAAACTATTTAAAAAATATCCGCTATCATAGATCTCGTTTGAAACAAAACAAGAAAATTAATAAGACTATTTACGGAATCTATTTACTTAAAGGGAAGATTGGAAAATATTTTCCCAAAAAGTACAAAAGAAAAAATATCATATGTAGGAGAAGATATATACCCCACCCAGCCAACAAATTAGACTATTGGATTAATCTAAGGATTAAGATGATGTTTGCCCAAAGCACTGACACGTGACACACTCTCATTGGCTGCGCATTAGGGTTTAGGGAAGACTCTTCTATATAAGAAGAGGAGGCTCTCATTGGAGGGGGTTGCATTCCTTGTGTGCAAAACCCTAACCCTAGCCGTCACCTCTCCTCTCTCTCCCATCCGTCCCACCTTCTCCTCCACTCCTCCCGTAGACTCTCGGGTTGTGGAGTAGTCCTTCTTCTCCACGAGAGTTGAAGGTCGGCCGGTGCTCGAGGCGACTATGTGAGGTGATCTCCGGTTCCCTTCCGCTGCCACAGGTTCTCTCCTACAAAGGTAAATCCGAACCTGTAGATTCAATCGTAGATTGCTTACATTGGTACGGGAGTCATCTTGGTCACCTCCGAGTTTTGTTTTAGAGCACTTTCTTATTTCATATATGTTGAAATAATTTCGGTTGTTTTTGAGAGAAATCACATACATGTGTAGTTTTTTCTCTTCCTCATGCGCCTAGGGTTTGATGACATTTTTCCTCACCCTTGCGCATGTTTTCTTGATTCATTTCATTACATGTGAATTGTATTACAAGTTTCATCATTATTTCACTCTTGCGCATAGCTTAGATTTCATTTTATGCATGTACCTAGGGTTACATGTTAATCTATGTTTGTTGCGCATATTTCTTTCATCCTTGATGCTTGCGGCTAGAGTTTGTTTGTTCTTGATAATATGCGCATATATGTTGTTTGAAATATTATGATAATGTTACAAGAGTTGGATATTGCATATGTTTCATGATGTGATCATGTATTTCGGATTATGCATCTTTTTTTCCTTTTCAAAACTCTTTTTCATGCATCTAAGGATACACGGTGGTTTCCTTATTCATGTATGTGCAATTATTGATCATATATGCATGCATCTAGAATTTGATAATGATTGCCGAATTATGTGCATGATTATTGCTATTTTTCGGCTATGTGTTTCTTTTGGAATGATTGCATGCATTTCATTTGAAATATTTCCTTTATGATTGAATGCACATATATGTTAATCTCATTAAGGATTTTTGGATTTTTTTTTGGAATGATTGCATGCATTTCATTTGATATATTTCCTTTTCATCAAATGTGCATATATGTGTTGCTCTCCACCATAGAATTTCGGATTTTTTTTCCTTTCCTAATCAAAGTAGGATAATTTTTTGTGCTATCATGATTATATTGATTAGGGAAAGAAGAAAAAAAAATCTGTTTTGAGAATGATTATTGTGGAGATTGGTTGTTATTACCTATCACGTTTTTTTTGCCTATATTCGTGCACCTAAAATGCATTGTTTCCTTATGCATAACTTCCTTCTTGATTGAAAGAGGTGCACACTTTATGGGTTTTTTTCAGACATCGAATTGTGCTAACGTATGGAAACATTGTGCTTATATGGAATGAATGGTTGCTGATTTTATTTACTGTTCTATTGAGAGTTGAGTGTAATTTCATTCATTCAATTCCATTTGCAATAGATATCGCAATGGACTGTAATATTTATGGACTGTAGACTGTTTATTGCCCTGAGGAGACGAGGGGCTCCTTCATTTTTTTACTATTGCGATATTATTGCTATAAGGCTCATGCAGGTTCCCGTCTAAGAGGCTAAATCCCTATGGGGGATCCTTAGCTTAATATGAAAGTAATGTAGCAATCGATTTCTGTGTGATCTTGATTGATTTTTTTGAAAGGAAACGTTTTTTTGGAACCTACATGCCTAGTGGGAGTTGCAAGGTAGAAGTGTTTTGTATAAACCACCTTACAACCGGCGGCAATACTTTCTTTATTTGCTGATTTGCCATGATATAAATGTTTTTTTGGGGTCTCTAAATCATGATGGAGTTCCATATATAGATTAGTAAAATGGCTTTATTAACTATTGCATGAGGATTTAATCGAATACTTTATGTTTTCCTTTGGTCTGAATGCTATAGCTATTAAGTCAGTTTATTTTTTTATGACTATTGTAGCTCGTTGTATTTTATGCTAGAACTCATGTATCGCTATGTGTTTTTTGTCCTAGATTTTTTTATGGCTACTTCCAAAAGCATTGTCGCTGATCTGACTCGAGGAGATAAACTCAATGAAAGGAATTACGATCTGTGGCATCGTAAAATTGAGTATCTCTTAGAGGATCAGGACATGTTAGAAAATATAACCCAAACTATGTCTCCCCCCCGAGGAGGGGAACACTGCGCAGCATCGCAGAAATATGTATGTCTATAATGCATGGAAAAAGAAAGACCATATTGCTCGCATTACAATTCTGAGTTCGATGCGAGATGATCTGTTACCGCGGTACGAAAAATTACGAACTGCAAAGGCCTTGTGGGAAGCTGTGAAGTTTCAGTATGGAGTGACCTCCGTCACAAGGGCCCGCCAGCTTGGGCTCATGTTTGATGGGTATAAAATGCGCCAAGGTCACACAATGAGGCAACATATTACCGCAATGTCAAACATGATTAGTGAGCTGAGTGCTGCCGGTAGTGCTAAGACCGATGAGGAGCAAGTGTCTGCTCTCATCAGATCATTGCCTTCGAAGAAGTTGGGAGCATATGAAGGTCCATCTGACCCATGCTGATGACATCAGGACATTTGACCAGGCCGCAAAACACCTAGAGCTGGAGGAGGACCGCATGCTTGCGGAAGCCCCTCTAACTGAAGTGTTTGCTGCTGAAGTTGGCGCTCCTCGGAGGAGTGCAGGTGTTAAGTGCAAAATAGATAGAGCTCAGGGTTAATGGTGCAAATAAGAACAAAACAGAAAACAAAGCTGAAAAGAAACGACCTCGAGGATCCAAAGGTGGGAAAGATAAGTCTAATGTGACTTGTTTTAACTGCCGAAAGACTGGACATTTTGCTCGTGAGTGCACTGAGGAAAAGATAATTACTGTGTGTAAACCCTCGAATTGTAACGTGACTAGTTCTGTGATGCTCACTGATCATTCTCCTGTGTGGATTGTGGATTCAGGTGCCACGGACCACGTAACAAAGGATCGTTCTACCTTCGTGGAATATCGTCGTGTTCCAAGTGGGAGGCGAATAAACATGGCGAACAACACTAGCATTGAAGTTCTTGGAGTTCGCACATGCAAAGTGTCTTTACGAAGTGGCTGAATCCTATTACTTCACGACGTGTTGTATGCACCTGCTATATGGTGAAATATTATTTCTGTTGTTGTTTTGATGAGACATGGTTTTAAAGTTGTTTTTGAGAACAATAATATGGGTTTATACCTTGCTAACATTTATTATGGACGTGCCTTTCTTTCGGATGATTTTATTGTGTTGGACGCAATTTATGATTTCAATCATAACACTAGTGCCTTTATGAGTCAAAGTTCCATGAATAATGATTCAGTTATGTGGCATGCTAGACTAGGTCACATTGCGTTGACCGGATGAACAGGTTGGAAAAAGAGGGGGTATTAGGAGATTGCTCCAAATTTGAATTGCCGACCTGTGAATCTTGTCTAGCTGGAAAGACAACTAGAAAAGCGTTCGGAAAAGCCATTAGGGCTACTTCTCCTTTAGAACTAATTCACTCAGATATTTGTGGACCTTTGAATGTGCGTACTAGACATGGACAAAGTTACTTCATCACATTTATTGATGACTACACTAGATATGGTCATATTTATCTTATTTCTCACAAGTCAGAAGCTCTAGAATGCTTTAAGAGATTCATGAGCTTGGTAGAGAATCAATTGGATAATAAGAGAAAAACTCTCAGAACGGACAGAGGTAGGGAGTATCTCTCCATAATGTTTAAGGAGTTATGTGATGAAAAGGGGATATCTAGACAACTCACTATGCCTTATACTCCTCAGCAAAATGGTGTTGTCGAGAGAAAGAATAGAACGTTGCTAGACATGGTTAGATCCATGATAGCGCATGCGAGCTTGCCAATTTCGTTTTGGGGAGATGCTCTAATGATTGCTGCCTATATCGTCAATAGAGTTCCAACAAAATTGGTTCCCTCAACTCCATATGAGTTATGGACAGGACGAAAGTCTGATTTTAGTTTGCTGCGTCCTTGGGGATGCGCGACATACATTCATTCTACTAGTCACCGATATGGAAAACTAGGACCTAGAGGGCAAAAGTGTATCTTTGTAAAATACAGTGATCTCTCCAAAGGTTATGTTTTTATCGGGTTAGACGAGAATGAAAGAAGGACGGAACTGGAGTCTAGGGATGCCACATTCTTGGAAAATGATTTTCCAACTCTTGCTGGAGCTATCAAAGAGTCAGAGGACTTCTTTGAACAACAAGATGAGAACATTGCCACTCCACGGGATTAGGATCTGGAAGTTGAACATGAGGTTCCATCAGTCAATCATAGTGGGAGCAGCAATGCTGAGGATCCGATAGCTCTCACGGAGGATGAGCCATCAGATACCCATCTGCGTCGAAGTAAACGCGGGCTCATTCCTCGTAGGCGGTTTCGCTTAGAGGAAGAGGCCCTCATGATAACTCAAGAAGAAATCGATTATGAATCATCTGGGATGACAGTAATCGATGAGCAAGAAGCATGGTCCAGCAACCCAAGCATTATGCTGTGGGCATGGTGAGTCGATACCAGTCCAACCCAAGCATGGAGCACTGGAAGGCAGTCAAGAGAATCATGAGATACCTCAGAGGAACGAGTAACTACATGCTGTGTTACCAAGCATCAGATCTCCGCCTGATTGGCTATAGTGATGCCGATTGGGCTGGAGACATTGATGAAAGGAAGTCTACCTCTGGTTATGCTTTCTTGCTGGCTAATGGGGCCATCTCATGGTCCAGCAAGAAGCAAACCTGTATAGCCCTGTCGACTATGGAAGCAGAGTATGTTGCATGCTCTGCAGCAGTACAGGAGACAGTTTGGTTGAGGATGTCCTCAGAACATACTGGGCTTGTAGAGACATCTGATGAGCCTGTTGTTGTCTATTGTGACAGCATGACTGCCCTTTGTTATGTGAAAAACCCCAAATATCATGGAAAGACCAAACATATATAGGTTAGGTATCATTTTGTGAAGGACATCATAGCGAGAAAGTAAGTTGTGTTAAGACATGTATCTACTAGTCTTATGGTAGCTGACCCTCTTACCAAAGCCATAGCTAAGGACTCGTTTGTGTCTCATGTGAAGTCCTTAGGCTTACGCAGACTTTGATGTATTGGCATGTCTGACCTCCTTTTATGAGTGATTGTGTTTTTCCTTTCGACTATATCTGTTTGGTTGATGTAGTTGTTCTAGCATAAAATATTATTCTGTCAATAGGCTGAAGAATGCTCACTCACACGAGCATTCGCCTCTGGCGCTTTTGATAGCGAGCAGAGATGAGACTAATCATAAAGAGATCTTGCATTATAGATCCGGAGAAGTTCATGATCGGATAGTCGCCTTGATTAGGAATCAAGATGAGATCCTCTATGTTGGTGAGGATTGACATGAATGTTCCCACGATTCATGTGACCTATAGAAGCCAAGTGCGAGCATCACATGTGGCGCCCGGTGGCACATGTATGGTGTTAAGGGGACAATGATGAAGCTCGGGTCATGCGCAGAGGGGGGCGACTGGACTAAGACTTGTATGGTGTTGAGAGACAGACGTACTGTTGTGTACAGTATGAACCACCATAACATGTTTGTCATACAACATGTGCTGAACGACCATTGGGAAGTGAAAGGATGGATCCCTGCTCCTTCACTGTGTGAGTCCAAGACTTAATTGTCATTATTTACCCTCAGTGACCTTCGACGACTCCATGAAGCAAAGAGTTGATGTGGCTACTTTGGGATGTTATCTATGACCATGAGAGATTAGGTCTAAAGAGGCATCTCCGGGAAAGGAGTCAACTCTGAGTGTAATGGTGGTCTTGGCGAAGGGAAAGGTTTGACTCGACTGCACTAAAAAGTATTTGCTGGGCCCAACTGTATTGGATACAGTAGCAAGTACCTTGAGGACAAGAATGTATTCTCTCCGAGGGATCGAGATACCGTTCATGTCAAGTGAGTTTCTGAGTAAACATGGGGAACAGTGATGTGCATTTGACTTCTTAATTATTATTTTTGTGAGGATGTTGTCATTCTGGCCTTCTAGTAAGGTTTCTAGTTTGAGACTCCTAATTGCAGGTGCATCAACGGTCGCACGACCCATTTGTCCGTATGATCGGAAGAGTGCATGTGTCAGGGACACAGATGATCTTGTATCGGGGATACATGATCAGAGACTTGCGTGTTGTGGATGCGTTCTTGGAGAGAGGAATAGTTGTATATATCAGGGATGTATACATGTGTGTCGAGGACACATAAAGTGGTGATATATTGTCATTGTGTGATTGTATGTATCAGGAATATATGCATATGTGTCAGGGACACAAAAGCAGATGACATGTTGTTATCGTGCTATTGTGCAAGTGGGAGATATTGGATTAATCTAAGGATTAAGATGATGTTTGCCCAAAGCACTGAGACGTGACACACTCTCATTGGCTGCGCATTAGGGTTTAGGGAAGACTCTTCTATATAAGAAGAGGATGCTCTCATTGGAGGGGGTTGCATTCCTTGTGTGCAAAACCCTAACCCTAACCGCCACCTCTCCTCTCTCTCCCATCCGTCCCACCTTCTCCTCCACTCCTCCCGTAGACTCTTGGGTTGTGGATTAGTCATTCTTCTCCACGAGAGTTGAAGGCCAGCCGATGCTCGAGGCGACTCTGTGAGGTGATCTCCGGTTCCCTTCCGCTGCCACAAGTTCTCTCCTACAAAGATAAATCTGAACCAATCGTAGATTGTTTACACGGACATGCCTTCTGCTAGAAGTGGACGTTGCGTTCGTCCTTCATGTTTAGGATTTATGCCAGTAGCACTTGACCGGAGACACATGACAACATTTGGACAACGCGGTGGCAGGGGAAAGTGATAGAAGACCTACGCGATGATGGGAGATAGGGATTCAATGATATACCATTGAGGAGGTCCTCGGAAAGGCAAGATGGCGAGATATTTTGGTTGGCATCGGAGGGGTTGGTGAGGATGAGAAATGAAGAGTTCGGTTAAACATTACTCATGTTTCGGGGGATATGGATTGGAATTTTAAATTTGGACAATGTCAGTTTTGGTGAATAAAAGATGGCTGTTGTAATAGATTTCTCATTTTTTATGACACTTTAGGCGTGGGGCCCAACCATAAGCGCAGAAAAACATGCCCCCATTGCTTTTGGATTCATGTGTTAATTTGTAAAAATTGGATTTCTAAAATACTGATTACTGTTAAAGAAACTTGAATGTTTAGATGCCTGTGAATTACTATTCCAAACCCATTTCTACTTCCCACATTTATTCAATCCCACCGTCTCTCTCGCTCTCTCTCTCATAATATCATTCCACACATCTCCTCTGTCAGACCTCTCCCCACTGCCTTTCACATGTCATGAACCACCTTCTTCTCCACCACCCTCACAGGAACCAGTAGTTGTCCTCTTTGTCTTTGCATGGGACTCACACTTCCAGACAACCCAACCTCATGTTTTTTCTCTCTCTCCCTCCCTACCTGTCCAGTCCACATAACCTTAATGTTGTGGTAACAATGCAATCTTTATCGTGTTCTGTAACTTCTTTTCTTGGCGTTTTTTGTTGGTTTGACTCTTTTTCCTCTGTTTTTGTCCAGGGAAGAAGGTTTTCTGTGTTGGGTCTGTGAGAAAGTTGTTTTTTTTATGTGTCTTTTGTTGTGAAAAGTGGCCATTTTGTGATTTCAGTTGGTTTTGTGCAATGGGTTGGTGTCTCTTTGCTTCCTTGATTTGCATGTTTTTGTGCTTTGGAACCTCAAACTGTCTCCAACCCAACACAGATGGGTTCTATGTGTATGATTTCCTTCAGAAGATGGGAGGAGAAGCTCTCACTTCAGTAACCATTGACACATCCTCTTCTGTTTGCTCTTGGAAGGGGGTTTCATGTGGTAAAGGTGGACAAGAACATGTCATTGGTCTTGTAGCCTCTGGTGTTGGATTACATGGTGTCATTCCTGATGACACTTTGGGGAAGCTTAATAGCCTTAAGCATTTGGATCTTAGTGGCAATGACATATCCGGTCTCTCGGCGGATTTCTGGGGCATCGGCGGTTCGCTGAAGACACTTAATCTTTCCTCCAACAAGATTAATGGGTCACTTCCTAGCAATATTGGTAACTTTGGTGTGTTGGAAAGCTTGGACCTTTCGAACAACCGCTTCGATGGGGATTTACCGGATGCGTTCAGGTCGCTTTCGAGCTTGAGGGTTCTCAACCTCAGCAGTAATATGTTTTATGGAAGGTTTCCGAGTGGTTTTCTTGGTTGCAAGTCTCTTGTTGTTATTGATCTCTCGGCGAACAAGTTGAATGAGAGTGTTCCTTATGATATTGGATATGCATTTAGGAATCTCACAGCTTTGAGTCTTGCTGGTAATCGGATTCGTGGAAGGATGCCTGATTTCTCTCGATTGGAATCACTCACTTATCTCAATCTTTCAGGGAATTTCTTGCAAGGTCCTCTTAAGATTGTATTTCACAAGAGACTGCAGATTCTTGACTTGAGTAGTAACCAGTTTAGTGGCCACATTTCTCAGGTAACTTCTAGTTTCATCTCTGGTTCGGTCGATTTAGTTTATCTTGATCTTTCGGAGAATCAGCTTAGCGGTTATTTTCCCGGTGATTTGAACAATGCTTGTTCGCTAAAACATCTGAATCTTGCTAGCAATAGATTCTCTCGCTCGGAATTCCCCAGAATAGATAACTTGACAAAGCTGGAATACCTTAATTTGTCGAAAACCAGCCTGATCGGAAATATTCCGCGAGAAATATCTGATCTCCATAACCTCGTAGTTTTGGTTCTTTCGCAAAACCATTTGACAGGTCATATCCCAGAGTTGAGCACCAAAGACATGAAAATCTTAGATCTTTCTTGGAACAACCTGACTGGTGAAATCTCCAAGTCCCTTCTGAATAAGTTGCCTATCATGTTGAAATTTAACTTCTCCCACAACAATCTCACTTACTGCTCGACAAATATCTCGTCCGAGACACTTCATTCTGCATTTTATGGATCCCTAAGCAACTGTCCCGTGGCAGTAAATCCGGCAGCCATTCTCGAGAAAAAAAGAACAAAGCATTTAAGCCTTAAGCTTGTATTTGCCGTTGTTTTGTCCACTTTCTGCTTAATAGTATGTTTGTTCTGCATTGCTCTCCTGTGCCGAAAGAAAACTGAGCAACAGGCAGTTAAGCAACGATCCTTCAAGGACGATCAGAATCTTTCTGGGCCATTCTCCTTTCAGACAGATTCAACAACTTGGGTTGCTGATGTTAAGGTCGCTACTTCAGTTCCTGTGGTCATTTTTGAGAAACCGTTGCTGAACTTCACATTTGCAGACCTGTTGTCTGCAACTTCACATTTTGACAGAGGGACTTTGTTGGCGGAGGGGAGATTCGGGCCAGTGTATAGGGGTTTTCTACCAGGAGGAATACATGTTGCCGTCAAAGTCTTGGTAAATGGGTCCACACTAACAGACGGCGAAGCAGCTCGGGAGCTGGAATATCTCGGACAGATCAAACACCCAAATCTTGTCCCATTAATCGGTTACTGCATTGCTGGTGATCAGAGGATCGCCATATATGAGTACATGGAGAATGGAAACTTACAGCACCTTCTTCATGACTTGCCTCTAGGCGTCCAAACAGTAGATGACTGGTGTAACGATACTTGGGAAGACGATAATGATGACGTGCAAAGCATAACTTCTGAGGAGCAGACCACTTGGAGATTTCGACACAAAATTGCCCTTGGTAGCGCAAGAGCTTTGGCGTTCCTTCATTATGGGTGTTTTCCCCAGATAATTCACAGAGATGTGAAGGCCAGTAGCATCTTTCTTGATTCTTCACTTGAGCCCAGGTTGTCAGATTTTGGTTTGGTGAAAATTGTGGGGAGCAACCTCGAGTGTGAACTTGTCCGAGGATCACCGGGTTACACCCCTCCGGAGTTTTGTGGGACTGAAACCTGTGAAGCAACCTCAAAGTCCGATGTTTACGGCTTCGGGGTTGTTCTGTTTGAACTTCTTACTGGCAAAAAGCCAGTGGGTGATGATTACCCAGAAGTGAAAGAAGTGAATCTGGTGAGTTGGGTAAGAGGGTTGGTGAGGAAAAATGAAATCTCCAAGGCAATTGACCCAAAAATATGGGGAACGGGATCAGAGAAGCAAATGGAGGAAGCTGTGAGGATTGGTTATTTATGCACTGCTGACGCGCCCACAAAGAGGCCATCCATGCAGCAGATAGTAGGACTTTTGAAAGACATCGAACCAGGCGTTACCGATCAACGATTACTCGCATAAAGGGAGCAGAGATAGATTTGAGTTCCGTCATTGGTTTTCTTTCTTTCTTTTCGATGATCTCTGCAGAAAGGTAAAATGTACAGTTCTCTGAATTTCTTCATTAACTTAGTGAAGTTTTTGTAATGGATAATTGACAACTTCAGAAATGTAGCTTGTTGGCGACACTTGAATTCTACTGTATTTTTTGCACTAAAACCAAATTTACCTTATGTTTTCTTTTTTATGTCTGTTTTCATAGAAGTTGAGCTCAACTGGCGCTCTTGGCACTCTTGAAGTTAAACAGTTTGAAAGATCTACTAACTAGATTACACTTAGTAGATGCTGCTGTTAGTAATAGTTACTGGATTCTAAAACTACTTGCTGGTAGCATTGAGATTTCGCTTCTACTCGGTAGATCCACCACCAGCTTAAAGATGGCATGTCTTACTTTTTACCTATAGTTTTCTGTTGTTTTAATGGATGTATATAATATACATATATATGGGAAAAATGGGGTTTAAGGCTTTAGGAGGCCTACAATCATCTTGACTGTGACACCATATTTTCAGCAACTTCCGATTAGTTTTTTTCTATGAAAATTTATGAGTGTGATGTCATATATAAAGAACATGTCGTAAAAATTCCAGATCAAATGAATCATCGTAGATCTTGATCGGAACACTTCGAAATTCAGTAAATTTTAGTCGTTTATGAATCATCATAGATTTTGATACGAACATTTTGAAATTCAATAAAATTTAGTTGTTAAAATATGAACATTTTATATCAACGGTGAAATCAATTTCGATTGACTTAAAATTTTAATGTTATAGCTTAAGAAATAACAATACACGTGATTAGATTTATTAGTGTCAAAAATCATGTTGACTATACTAACTGATATCGTCTCATTCTCACACACATATATATATATAACATTGTTAACTTGCTTCGTTGACCGGACATTTATCTTCTAAACAATATATATATATATATATATATATATATATATAATATTGATAACTTGTTTCATTGTCTGGACATTTATCTTCTAAACAAAATTACTCTAAGTGACTATGACATCATTCAAATTGGACTTGTTACTTTCTTTCTTTAATCCCGTATGTTTGTGTATTCCACTTCTGAAAAAAAAATCAAGGAAGAGGAAAACATTAGTCTTAAGGAATATGTCATTATTTGTCTGTTCCCATGCTTGATTCAGATCTCCAACAAATCCTTATTACTTTAATAAGATTTCTGTTTGAAATTGCTGACATAGGTCTAGATTACTCTCTGCTCAACCAGTACTACTTGTGCTTTGAGCACAATGCACAGTACAATGTACTAACGAATTTGTTTAAGCAAATCACATATTACAAGGCCAATTTATTTTTTATTTGTGTCCATGCTGTCTGTTTTTTGAATTCACCGCAAGTTGTGAAAAAAGTGACAATTTAATCATACCCAACTTTCAAAAGATCTTTCCCTTTCCCCAACCACCTCAGGAAATAAACAAATCTGCATTTACCACTCACTGACATAAGTAGATTTCGAAAATTAATCGTTGTAATAATGGGCACTAGTGGATTTGGGAAATGTTTGCTGCACTTGCAAGGCTATGTTCCTGCTCCAACTTGGGTATTAGATATTTAACATATTGAGATGTTGGAATTGGTGAGTCCCACTGCTTGCAATTTGATGATGCCTACCTTTCAGATTTTTTTGACATCATGCCATGTGCAGTGCCTGTGCATGAGGTTTATGGCACAACCGCCTTCTGATCTTAGCTATGCTGCAGAAGATTTGATAAGTTGCTATCAAAAACATGTCTGGTTAGTGAAGAATTTTTTTAAGACAACCACATTCTGCTCTCACCTGTATAAAGTTGACGAATAATGATACTTGTCTCACCTATGTAAAAAAGTTAGCTGTGGTAGTAATTGCCCACCTTTATGATTGTTAACAAAGTAAAGTTATGGGATATTGTGGCCTACTACATCTCATATGAATGATGAAGTATATATCATGCTTCTACAAATTATCTCCCTGGCTTTTCATGAATTTTTTTAAGACATACACCAATAACAATATATCGTCCATCTTGCCAACTCACGTCTTGAAATCCATTCGATCGTGAAAACATGTCGGTCTTTAATGCAATGTCTAACTCAAGTTGTCCAAAGTTTGATTCAATGACATATTTTGGAAGGAAAATAATTTCTCTTATGCCACTTCTTTATATGTATTTCTTCAGTGATTTTGTCATTTCTCACCTAGCATGTAATAATCAAGAAAGATCACATGTTTCAACTCAAGTTTATGTGAAAAATAAAAGTTTATATTCATGATTTTGCGAAGTTTATATTCATGTCGAACTGTCGAAGTTGAAGTGTTGAATGGATGTGGAAAGAAAAAAATAAATAAGTTGAAGTGTAGAATGTTTGAGACTTTTGAGTATTCTGATATTGTGGTTGTCTAGTTGAAAGAAAAATATCAATTTGAGATGTTGAATGAGGAGATACAGAGAGTGACATTAAAGAATGTACCTGAAAATTTGAAATTAATAGCACCGTCGATTCAAAAAGATATTGCCCATGCTGCTGCCACTTTAACTACTCGAGCTATTGTTGAAGATATCGGGGATAGTTATTTCACTTTACTCGTTGACGAACCTAGGGATGCAGCAGATAAAGAACAAATGGCAGTTGCTTTGCGATATGTGGACAAACATGGTTGCATTGTGGAGCGCTTTCTTGGTGTTGTTCATGTTATGGATACCACAGCTAAGTCACTTAAAGCTGCCATTGAGTTGATTCTCAGTAATCATGGTCTGAGCTTGTCTAATGTTCGAGGTCAGGGGTATGATGGTGCAAGTAACATGTCTGGTCAGTTCAACGGTCTGAAAAGCTTAATTTTGGCAGAAAACAAGTTTGCTTTCTATGTGCATTGCTTTGCTCATCATCTTCAGTTGGCAATGGTAGCAACCGCTAGCAACATTAAATCCCTTTCAGACTTCATCGATTATGTTTCCTTGATTTGTTATGTGGTCAGTGCTTCTTGCAAGAGAAAAGATATATTGAGAATTAAACGGATACAACAAGTAATTGATGGTGTGAGTAGTGGAGACCTCGAAACAGGTCAAGGTTTGAATCAAGAATTGTGTTTGGCACGACCAGGTGCCACACGCTGGAGTTCCCATTATCGTTCTGTTGTGAGTTTGTTGACTTTGTTCAACCCTGTAATCAATGTCTTGCATATTGTAGCAGATGATGGTACAAATGGGCAGAAAAAGATGGAAGCGATTGGTCTCTTGAAACAGATGGAGACATTTGAATTTGTGTTGCTCTTGAATCTCATGTTTAGAGTGTTGGGATTAACAAATGACTTGTCACAAGCACTTCAAAGGAAAGATCAAGATTTGGTCAATAGCATCAAACTTGTTAAACTGTCAAAGGATTTATTACAACAGTTGAGAGAAAATTGGTGGGATGATTTGTTTAAGAAAACTTGTGATTTCTGTGTGAAGCAACATATAGATGTCCCTGATATGGAATGTATACTTGCGGTTCAAGGAAGGAAAAACGTGGAGATCGAGTAATTACGCATCTCCATTACTTCAAGAATGACATTTTCCATGTAGTGATTGACACCCAACTTCAGGAGCTTAATGATCGTTTTAACGATGTTAATAATGAGTTACTCCTCTGTATGGCGTGTTTGGATCCACGTGAAAACTTCTTCGAATTTGATGAAAAGAGATTATGTGAATTCGCTACCTTCTATCCTGTGGAGTTCAATGAGAATGAACTTCTAATGCTTGAAGTTCAACTTCATGTCTACATTGCTCATGTGAGAAGTAGTCCAGAGTTTTCAAATTTAACGGGCATTGCTGATCTTGCGAGGAAGATGGTTGAGAAAGGAATAGATAAGGCCTATCATTTGTTTTTTTTGCTTATCAAGTTAGCCTTAACTTTACCGGTAGCAACCGCAACCGCAACAGTTGAGATAGCATTCTCGGCTATGAAGATTGTCAAGACCAGACTTCGTGCTACGATGAGTGATGATTGGATGAATGATTGTCTCGTCACTTACATAGAACATGATATATTTGATTCCATTGATGATGAAGTGATCATGAAATACTTTCAAGACATGAAGTCTAGAAGAATGATTTTGTAATGACTTTAATTTGTGGTTTTTATGTTAAACTATTTAATTATGTGAATTTTAATGTATTCAAGTTTGGAAAAAGGTTAAAAATAGGAAGGATATTTTCAATTTTTTATTATTTAATTAATTTAAAGTATCAACTTAAAATCGTGGGTCTTCAAAAAAAATTGACCAATCTATAGAAAGTCTGCCCCACCCAGATTTATTTTCGGGATCCGCCCCTGCATCTTGGTATTTAAGCTTAATGAGATTGCATAACTTTTGGTTGCAAAGTAATGCATGGTTGGGAATAATTTCTCTTACATGAAAGGTTGCAATTCGAAACACATTTTGCTCTTCTTTTTGGTCTCAACTTATTTTGCATTGTATCATGAGTTTGGACAAACCAATCCATATGGATTCCCTCCAAAGTAGAGTGCAAACTGTGCAGGAAACAACGCAACCATAAATACACGTATAAAGGCAAAACGTGATCCATCAGGACCAAAAGAAAAATACCACTTTATTGATATAAGCTTTGTTGTTGGTTTATATTTCACAGGATATTTTTTGAAAATGTTACGTTCAAAATAATTATAAAAAAGAAATTGGAAGAGTATGAGCTGGTAAAACGTATTTGGTAAAATATGAGGTAGATAAATGACATATGTGATATCGTTTTCATTAACAAAAAAACATCGTAGATTTCATTTTTATCCTTTAATGAAAATGATAACACCGATGCCCGTTTTTAGAACAAGAAATGATATCTAAGATGTCGTTTTCACCTAAGACGAGAAAATGACCGCCAACCACCCCTCCTCCTACCTCCAAATCACTCCCCATTTCTCCCTTTCTCCGGCGAAAATCAAACTTTAGGTTGGGTTTCCTTTTGTTTTTTGGATTTTTGATTTCGATATGAAATGTAATGCTTGTATAGTTATTTTGATGTATTAAGTATAGATTTTGTACACTCGAAGTAATGAGTTCCGGTACCGGAATGGTTGTAGTTTTTTTCGATAGAATTGTTAAATTCATAGATGACATTCTAGAATATGAAGGTAGTTATAGATGGATGTTGAATGTTAGTAGTGAAATGTCATATGATGTTCTTTGTGAAAAAGTTTGTCAAGTTTGTGATTTTCCAAAAGAATAGTTTGATCCGACATTAACATGCAACTGGTCACCGTATGAAAAGTATAACTATGCTGATGTATTTGATGATCAGAGCACGAAAACGATGTTATCTTTATTTAATATCAGGAAGATCATTCACTAGTGCAGAATAGGCTTTAATCATCGCCCAATAGACGTCGGCCTTTATAACCACCGACGTCTAGTGGGGAGAGGACAGAATGGACGTCGGTCTTCATTGAGACCGACGTCTATTTAGTACTATAGACGTCGGGTTTGGGAATAACACGTTTAGCCGACGTCTATAGGGTATAGATGTCTCCCTATAGACGTTGGATGTAATGTAAGACCGACGTCTATACTCCATTCATATAGACGTCGAGGTATGGACGTCGGCGTTATATAACATCCGACGTCTATATGTCTTAAAGAAATCGGACAGACGCGTTTTCTTTCATTCATTTCAGACGAAACCCACCCAAACCCTATCCGTCCCGCGACTGAACTCTCCTCTGCGACCGACCTCCGACCGATCCGCACCGTCTCCGGCACCGTAGCGAGCTCCCAAGCTCTCCTCCACTTCTCCGGCCCTCTTCTCCTTCTTCCTCCGTCTCTCTCCACGTGTAAGTTTTAAATTCGTTTTTGGTTGTTTTAAGTTCGTCTTCCTCCGTCTTTCTCCACATATTCTTTCTAAGTTAGCCTTCATCTCGTGTCGTTTACAGCCGTCACCGCACCACCTCCGCGACGTCTTCGGGAACCACAAAGACCTCCTCCAGCATCACAACTTTTCCCTCCTCTGGTTCGTGCTCAATTTTAGATCCTTAATTTAGGATTAGTTTAGACCAAGAATCCAACGCCAACATGCATGTATGTTGGTTACTTGTTGAGATTTAATTGAAATAATATGCAATATTTCGTGGAAAAACAAACTTGAAAACCTACAGAAAGCCCTGAGTTTAAATTCACCTTAAGATTGAAAATCAACTTTTTTTGCAACGAAACTGACACCGGTAGGTTAGTATATCTAGTGTGTTATGTGTTGATATTTGATAAACATATCCAACTAATGCAGCACTATTCTTCTCATGGCCGAACCTACGTTAAATATGTTAAAAGACCTACCCTAGTAACCCTACCCTTATACATGTTAAGAAAAAGTGCACCCCAACCTCTTCTAAGCAGAAATGTGTGGGTAATGGACATTTTTGTTTTGGATGATATAAGCAATCACCCATCCATCCAAAAGTCCCAACCACCTTAACACAATAAAGAAACAACAAGCACTATTGATTTGGATCACTTGATTCTCCCTTTCATTTCACATCTCCATCATGCAATGGAAGAGTCTCTATTCTCCATTCAATCATGCCTCAACATAATTTTTTAATTTGGGAGTTTGATAAGTTTATTGGTGAATGGAGTGTGATCATTGTGTGAATGTTTAATTCATTTGATTTGACCCATTCATTGGATTGATTTGGTTTGGACTGAGTTGGGTTGGTTGGATGATTTAACCAAACTTTGTTTTCATTGGATTGATTTGGTTTGGATTATGTTAAGAATTTGGTTTGGATTGAGTAGAGAAATACATGATGTGAATGTGAGTAGATAACTAGATATACATTTTTCTTGTTGATTTCAGATTTGAAGAATTTTACATATCAAATTTTAAGTGGAGGTTCTGCCAAAATTTCAATACAATTTTATTCCCAATTATTATTAATAACATGATAGTTTGTGTTTAAAATGTTTTTCTGTCAATTCAAGTAATTATTTTTAATACTTGCTTTTAATATTTTAAATGTTTATTTCCTTAATTTTTAATTTTTTTAATATTATGATAATAACTCATTGCCCCCCCTCCCCTTAAACAACTTGGCCTTTAATAACCCAAAGCAAAAGATTAGACAATATTTGCTAAGTCATTCATCATATAGGATTTGCATGCATTGTATTTTTCTATTATTTACGATTTTTGTCGTAGATTGCTGGCGTAAGGTACGTACTATCTTTCACTCATCATTCATTAGAAAGCACGCATTAGTTAGTAGGACTTGCATTGGAACAAGAGTGAGGTGAGTGTTTGTTTGGTGTGTTGTTTGTTAGATTAAGGTATGAAAAACACTTAGGGGGCAGTCACCTATAGGAGATGAGGTGGGGGATTTCATCACCCTTTCCTTGGCCCAGAAACCACTTAATAAAAGAGCCTTAATAAAATCATTTAGACGTTGGCCCCTAGGATTTTTGGACGCATTAAGGAGAGGAAACCGTTTAAGACCGTTATGGCCTGAATGTCGTTGCCCATCTAGTCTCCCTGAGAATTTAGGAACCTCCGGGTTCTTGATTTCCTAAAGATTAGTGGTCCTCGATGTTTAAGACCGTTTCGGCCTGAACGTTGTTGCCCATCTAGTCTCCCTGAGATATTAGGGACCTCCGGGTTCTTGATTTCCTACAGACTAGTGGTCCTCGGTGGGACCTCGAAGTTAGGCGGCGTCTATTACTAAGGACCTATAGTGGACTTTAGGTTTGTTTTAGCCTTGATTGCTTAGTTAGATTTCTAACCTTCCTTATTCCACACTAGATTAAGGACTTCATCTCTTCTCCTATGAGTCATTCTTTTCTCATCTTAATGTCTCCGAATCTTCTTATCTACGAACACATTCTTTTAAATTGAAATTTTATTTATTTTCTGCAATAATAACTTACATTTTTGCCTCTGTTTAGATTGAAATGGATCGAGAGTGGATTGTTTCAAACAGATTGTGTGTTTGTGCTTGTATGTATACGTGAATGAAATTGTGAGTATTTGTGAACAAATTTATAGGTGAACGAATTTGGTGCAGTTGTATGTACACGAAGACTAAAAACAATTTCGTCGGATGCTATTTATTTTTTTTGTCCAGGTTTAGGAATAGACGACGGCTGTTGTTATTAGCCGACGTCTATTCCTCTGAAGAAAGGAATAGACGTTGGCTTTACATGGAATCCGACGTATATTCATTAGGAATGGGCGTCGCATGTTAGTTCACCGACGTCTATCCCTAAAGATTATACGTCGGGTGTTATATCACCGACGTCTATCCCTAAAGTATAGACGTCGGTTGTTGTATAATCCGACGTCTATGTGTTAACGAATAAACGTCAGCTTCTTTTTATAGCCGACGTATATTCGTTAGGTATAGACGTCGGCTATACGATAGCCGACGTCTATGTATAGACGACGTACACATAGACGTCGGATCGGGGAGTGCTTATATCCGACGTTTATAGCCCCGTACATCCGACGTATATTCCCTTTTCCGTTGTAGTGATTGTATTGCTTGTTCAGAAACAACCCAAACATTATACTATTGTTCACCCAAGTCAGTTGATTGTGGATTATCAAGCGATGCCATTGACAAGTAGCCAATATGAAACAGGTTCATCGCCCGCAGTTCCTCACTCTGTGTTTGAGCCATCTCATCACACACCAATGAATATTAGTAATTATGAAACAGACATAGTTCAGTTACATTCTCATGAAAAACGAGTTGAAGATGCAGAAAGTGACGAGACAGATGGCGGTGAAACAAAATGTCAGATGGATGATTAGGAGATTAACATGGTTGATGTATGTAGATCCAACACTGCTTCGAGAGCTGTAGAACATGTTTCGTTGTATGGCAGACACAGTCAATCGAGAACCTGAGATGAGCATACATGAAGTCGTCATTAGTATTGAATTGCCAATATTGTCAATACTCCTAGATTTGAGGCAGTTGCCGTCATAGATCCTAACGAAAACTGGATTGAAGATTCCGTCATTGGAAATACCGATCGCTTAATTGTTGCACACAATAAACATGAGAACTTTGAAGATGGATAGAGTTATTGGTTGCATCAAACTTTCCCCACAAAAGAAGATTTGCTGCATTAGTTGAAGGAATGACATTTACGAAAAACGTCTAATTCAAAGTGTTAGTGTATGGGAAAAAGATTATTTACAACTTGTTGTTTGAAGAAAAAATGATATTTGAGGATACGTGTGTTGGCTTTTAGAACTTAATCCATGTTTTGATGATTTAATCAACCTAATCTTAATCACAATCCAAAGTAGAGTAGCACACATTATGCATAGTATATATATATAGCATTGTGCTAACTTCTACAGGTGAGCAAGACTCAAGAAAGAAAGGAATTCAAGTCAAGACATGTAATCAAGCTTATTGAAGACATGTAATTGTGTATTTCTTTTGAGTCTTAGGAACTTGTGCATACTTGAGCATACTAGAGTAAATAACTAATCACATACACACTATGTTTCTTGTAGAAGTCACACACAAAATCTCAGATCAATTGGACTTCAATAGGTCACCTAAACTTAGACTGAAAAATCACTAAACCTTAACCTAAAACTGCTTGCGCTAAATTGGTCGACCTAACATTCTCCGTTCCAGTTAGCCTATAGTGATTTACCAAGCTCGACCGGTCGACCGTCTACATGTGTCATTTGACCGTTAGACTTGTCATTTTATTACAACGATCGAATTTCCCAAAACCTCAAAATACTTTGTCCCTCGGTCGACCATTCCCTAGATCCCGGTCGACCGATCATAGATTTCTCTTGAAACCCAAAGTGCCTGGGAGTTTCCGATTGGCCATTCCCAATATCCCGGTCGACCAAACTTATTTTTACTCTTACCAAAACTCCCTGAACGGTCGACTGTCCCACATTTAGTTCGACCGTTCACTTAAGTGAACGGTAGTTATAGCCTTGTTCGTTCGACCGTCCCTTGCTTGGTCGACCATTTTATTCCTAGACTTTTCTGGACTTTTCTTGACTTCATTTCCGGACGGCCTTCGGTCAACCGTTAAGCCCAATTCGATCGACCGAACTTGACCCGAACAGTGCCCTGAGCTTTTCTGTTTTGTGCTTCCTACACAAACACTTACCTTATTAATCACAACAGCCATAACACCTTAGGAGCTTATAAATAGATGTTACCAAAACATAATTCAACAACTCTTACACTCCAAATTGTCATACACATCTAAGAGAAAGCTCCCAAACCTTCAATCCCCAAATCCTACTCTTCAAGCCAAGCTTTACACACTTTAGATCAATTCCAATCATACTCTAAGTGTGCTCAAGTTAGAGAGTGATTGTTTCCACTCAACTTCTCAGTCATCAAGGTTGTAAAGGTTTCGGTGAAAGCCTGAAGCCTCCCTCTCGGATTGTGAGAGGAGCCAAGCTTGGCGAGGGTTGTTCGCAAGCTTGAAGATTGTAAAGGCGTTTGCTCCCAGCCCAGAATGGGGAGCAGATAGTGAAGACATAAACGAAGCTCGCAGAGTCGAGCGGATCTTGCAAGAGAGGAAGTAGGCGGGTGGCCGGACCTCTATAAAAATTCTCGGTGAACATTGTGTGGTTTGCATTTCTCTACTTGTTTGTTTTGATTGTTTCCACTGCATCTTTGATTGTTTAAGCAAGTAGAGATTAACTTAAAACGTGATTAGAATTAGGGTAAGACACGATCCTACAACGTGCCTCCTACAATGAAAGCAATGAATGTTTTCAAGTGAAGAGGTACAACTTTAAACATAACTATAGTAACAACGGCCTTTTGCATGACCACGTGCAATGTGATGTCGGTTTAATTTCCAACATGATTCTTGCCACCATTCGAACAAACATCACTATAAAGCCTGCAAAAATTCAAGCGCTAGTAAAGACCCATTACTTCATAGACATCAAGTTTGATAAAGCTTGGTATGCCCGGAAGAAAGCTGATTAGTAGCATATCATGCATCATATTCATGCTATACATCCTTTATTTTACTCCAATATTGTGCTACTCGAGTTGTTATTTGTAGTATTTCAGGAGTTAGGTAATAAAGAAGAGGAAGTGAGTAAAAAGGTATTAAATGTAACAAGTATGGACTGATTTGGAAGGTTCTAGACCAATTTGTAATGCACAAGGACTGAAGCACAAATTAGGAAGGACCCAAGTGCAAACTCGGAGGGACCTGATTGTGAAGTGCAAAACATGGTGACACATGACTTGAACCAAATCAATATTTCACCAATTAAATTCAAATCGGTTCAAGCCAGAAGACCATGACTTCACCCCACGTGCCAATTGAAGAAATAGAGCAACAAAAAAAAAATCAACCCGATTGGACCCATTTGTTCTGCCAGTGGCGGATTTGGATCCGCCACTAGCGGATCAAAATGGTCCAAATGGGCTGTAATTTCGGTCGTGTGTCGGGTATTCGGTTTGGAGCATTCCTGGACTATCAGATGTAAATTAGAGTCGTCCGATTATTCCCAGATTAATCCTAACAATGTATTAGTCTATATAAACCATTGTAATCCCTCCTCTCCATTTCTTCTTCCTCCTTCCCCCATTAGAGTAGGTTTTAGTTTCCCATTTTAGTAGTGTAATAAGGGGGTTGGAGAGGAGCAAATTTTGTATTTTTGTTTCTTAATCTAGTTTTGTTCTTGTTCTACACTTTAGTGTCTTTACTTAGATGCAATTTCTTTTATGTTGTTGTTTGGTTAATCTTGTTTCCAGTAATTTATATTATGGGTTATTCTTGTTTTTATGCTTTCTTTAGTGTAGAGATGAGTAGAGAGTAGTCCATCCCCATAGGGGGTAGAGAAAAAGGTGATTTGATCATGTGATGGATTAATGTGTATGTTAATCTTAATCCTTTGAGCCTTACATGATTTCCATAACCATCTAATGAGATTTCACTCTTATCTTTGATGTGCTAATACTCTTGAATGAAGCTTAGAAAATGCTTAGATTAGTAAGCCTATTTTATGGGGAATGATGAGGTTAGGATAATGATGGAGAGGAAGAAGGGAACAAGACATGTGCATGCATGTGCTCATGTTGGCTTATCCAAATTAATGTTTTAATGATTGTGATAAATCTTATTTCATGTGGAGACATTGTTGGATTAGAGTCATTTTGCATGTGAACATATTAGCTTCATTTCAATTATTGTCTTGTATGTTTTAATAATAATGTTTTATCTTATTTCATGTGGAGACAAAGTTGGAATTGAGTTTTATGGATTTCATGTATGACATGTTTTGATGAGCACATTTGAACACACACTACACTACACATTTTCAATTCCATGTTCTTTCTTTACCGCCTAGGGGTCTAGTTTTATTGGTTGTTTTCTGATTTTCTACTTGTTTTAGTTTGATTCCGATCGCATCTCTCTCCCTTCCTTTTCCCACTCGAGTATTGTGAACTCGACTCGTGCACGCTCCTTGTGGATCGACCCGTGCTTGTCACCGCTTCAACGCGGTCGTGCACTTGCGGTTATTTTAACTGATTTAATCAAAAGCACTAGAAAAAACGCTTTATGTCTAATATTTGCACCACCAACCCCGACACAATAGTCATGATTCAGACGAAGAGGATAAAGCCAAATATTGAGCAGTTTCAAAGAATTTTCTGGTCTTTTGCGGCATCCATTGAAGGTTTCAAGTATTGTAAACATGTGTTGAGTATTGATGAGACTCATTTGCTCGACAAGTTTCAAGGTACTCTTTTCATTGCCATGGGTACCGACGCAAAATATTATTTGTTTCTTTTGGCATTTGCAGTCGTTGAAAAAGAATATGGAAGCTCATGGCAGTGGTTATTAAGTATTTTGTCAAGTAGAGTATGCACACAAGATGGATTTGAGTATCATCAGTGGCCGATTTCTTGGCCTTATAAATATCACGAAGACATTGGTTCCCTTAGAGAGGTCATGTACACAATTTTTGTTTGAGACACATGAGTGCAAATATGATAAGATATGATCGGCACAAGAGTGTGTAATTGAAAAATAAATTTTGGCATGCTGGTGAAGCTCTTGATAAAAAAAATTGAAGAGCATATGGAGGATAATGAGGTTAATCACCCTAATGGGTTGCAGTGGATTAAAGACCAAGATGACGTTTTGTATTGGGCACTAAGCCAAGATTATGACTGACATTTTGGTATAATGATAACAAACTTGTCAGAAAGTTTTAACAATGTGTTAAAGCATGTACGTGACTTACCACTTTGTCCTCTGATCATGATGACTTACGTTTGAATAAATATTTTGTAAGTAGAAGAGATGAAGGGGAGACTATGATATTGGTCTATCCTAAAAAGGTTAACAATGAAATCACAAGCCAACGATACTTGGTTGCACAACTTTGTGTGACACGGGATAATCATAATATATTTAGTGCAGAAAGCAACCAATACCTAGCTATCAGGTTATATTGACGGAGATAGGCCCAACATACTCGTGCAAGTTCATAAATGCACACAACATTTCATGCTCACATGTGTTGGCCCGTCTGTAGTAACTGCCACGCGAATATTCATACTTTGTGAATTATCTCGTAATTCTTAACTACCGAAGTGTAAAGGAGAGCATATGCACCAATTTTCTTTCCAATACTAGATAGGAGATTTTGGCCTTCAGAAGGACATATTCAACTAATAACGCCTTATGTCGTATGCTGGAGTGGACGTTCAAGAACAAAAAAACAACAACATGGATGAACAAAGTAGTCGAACAATATGATGTGGGCGATGACATAAGTTAGGCGATAACAAGAAGACATGTAAAAATGTCATTTAGTATGTTCATTTGGCATTGTTTACCCCGTACTTGTAATTTTGCAAACGACTAATTATTATGTTAGGTGGGTAGAATGTAATGTATTTGAATGAGTACTCCTTTTACTAAGCGAATCTTAGAGTTGCAAACAGTCAATTAACTAATCATGTGGACCATTTCATGCGTTGTTGAAGTTGAAAGAAAATTGGAAGGATACATGTCAAATAGACTTCAATTGGGTTTGTCTTCTGCTAAAACGAAAACACCAATATCGTTTTACATTGAATGAAAACGACACTGGTGATCCTGTTTTCATTAACTAAAAATGACATCACCATTGTTGTTAAAAAAATTGGTTTCTATGCTCTAAATTTAAATTTGCATTTGCTCATTGTAAGCAAAATTGTCGTATTTGTTTGTAACTTCACAACTTTACATGGGTTACATGAAGATATTCACCACCTTGAAGGATTGCGTTCTTCACATAACCCCACATTGTCAATAACTAAAAACTGAAGAAAAAAATTAAGGATATGATGGCGTGTTTCAAGAATGTGGATCCATCGTTGAATTTGTAAGAAGACGTAAGCACCCAACTTATTCGTCAAGATTCTGAGGAAAAATCTCATAGAAATAGCAGTGTCACTGGATGAAGACAATTACATTTTCACAGGTGTGTCTGCTTCCGATGGAGGAATTGTCACTCAAGTCGTGGCACAACATTCTTCCAAGGTGAAGGTTCATGATTTCAAGTTAGTCAAGTAGAAAGAGGTGATGATAGTGGGATTGATGAAGACGAAGATGGTGGGATTTCTCAAGAATAAATGCACTGTCACATTCGAAGGTACCACGACGGGGTGGGCGGACCAAAAGACCTACCAAAGTTTTTTTTGATGACCAGGGAACTCACTGGACCAACTCCCTTTGGACGTCGGACAGGCTACAAACCCCGGGGCTCGTGGGACCCACCCCCTTTATTACCCTGATTAGTAGTATATCATACATTGCATTCATACTATATATTTATTTTACCCTATATTTGTGCTACTCGAGTGTTTGTTTGATGTGTTTCAGGGTTCAGACAATAAAAAAGAGAAAATAACATAAATGCACGAAGATGAACTGATTTGGAAGGTTTTTTGACGTGTTTGTAATGCCTAAGGATTGGACTGAAAGTGGAAAGGAACTCAAGTGAAAACCCAGAGGGACCAAAGTCTAAAGAAATATATTGTGTCACAAAAGTCCATAACTTGAGGAGTAAATCAACAATTAAAATCAAATCGGCTCGAGACAATGGACCAGGGCTTAACCCCACGTGCAAAACACCTAACTTAACCTGATGGAGAACGTAGAGGCTGATCGGGGCCATTTGATCCGCCATTAGCAGATCATTTCGCTTCATTTTAGCCACCATTTTACTCGTGGGTCTTGTTGTCGGGTCAGAGAAATATGAAACATCTAGATCTTATTTACAACCGTTTGATTATGCCCAGATCCATCCTAACCTCTAATCTTCTATAAATAAACTAGTAATATCTCCTTTCTTCTTCATCCTTCCTCCATTAGAGTAGGTTTTAGTTTCCTGTTTTAGTAGTGTGAATAAAGGGATTGGAGAGGAGCAAACTTTGTATTTTTATTTCTTAATCAAGTTTAGTTCTTGTTCTTTATGTTGATGTTTTTCATTTTATGAAATTGCCTTTGTGTTTGATGCTTGCTTAATCTAGTTTTCTACATTTCTTTCATGGGTTTTTGTTGTTTTTATGCTTTCTTTAGTTTAGAGATGGGTACGGAGTAGTGCATCCCCATTGGGGGGGGGGGGGGGGGGTGGAGAACAAGGTGATGTGATTATGTGGTGTATTAAGTGTGTGTTAATCCTAACATTTGAACTTCACATGATTTCCATAACCATCTAATGACATTCACTTTTATCTTTGATGTGCTAATGCTCTTGAGTGATGCTTAGCACATGCTTAGATTAGTGAGTGTATTTTATGGGGAATGATGAGGTGAGGATAAGGATGAAGTGGAAGAATGAAACATAACATGTGCATGCATGTGCTCATGTTGGCCTCATCCCAATTAATGTCTTGTATGTTTTAATGATTGTGTTAAATCTTATTTCATGTGGAGACATAGTGGGGTTCGGTCAATATGCATGAGTTCATTTAACCTTATTTCAATTATTATCTTGTATGTTTTAATGATAATGTTTTATCTTATTTCATGTGGAGGCAAAGTCGGATTTGCTTTTATGGATTTCATATATTACAAGTTGTGATGAGCACAATTGAATACACACAAGTACACATATCTTCATTTCCATATTGTTTTTCTACCCCCTATGGGATTTAGTTTTATTGTTTGTTTTTTGATTTCATACACATAGTAGTGTAATCCAACCTCTCTTTTCCTTTCCCCCACTCGAGTATGGTGGATTTTGACTCGCCCGTGCTCCCTGTGCACTCAACCCGTACATGCCACCGCTTCATTGCGGCTGTGCACTTGCGGTATTATCACTGAATCAATTATACCCCTAACCAATAGGGGCCCACTCACTAGGTAAGGGACTAGAGGCACCTGCAGGATTTGAACCGGTGACCTCCCATTTTTGGTGAGACCTTACTTGGTGAGCCACAGGTGGGGGACATCCTACCAAAGTATTTTCTTCACCTTAGTTTTAAGTTGTGCCTCTTGTTGGTCAAGACATGTTTACATGCGCTAAATGCAGACTCAGACGCCATAGTTGATGCCAGATGAATTAGTAAATTGTGTGCTAATAAATAAACTATTAGAAATCTAGCATAGTTACATTTCCACGAGTGTAAAACATCAAATGATTTCCATTCTAAAGGATTTAAGTACATTTAAGTGTTTAAATATCTAGTTAATTCGTTATGTATTTCATTTTGTACTACTTTTATTTTTTTCTGGTTTAACCAATTCCATTCAGAGTTATCATCATCTACATTTTAATCCACAAGTAGGTGTTGTTGGGATAATGAACTAATAATCTTTTTAACCTATTTGATTAACACTATGTAATCGTTCATATAAATTAAAATATTCATTAAGGTGTACTCTAATTTATTTTAAGTAATTTTCACAAGCTTCATAATTCATTTTTTTATAAAAATAGTTACTAGGTAAATTTGTAAACCGGTCATCTTAAATCTAGGATCCATAACAAAAGCTAAACAAAAATTTAATGGTAGAGATTTCCAATATTTATCAAACCTAGCCTCCATTACATTTATAATTATAATAAAACTAGCATTATTCCTATATTTCATAAATACTTTAGTAATTGAAAGTAATTCAGATATAAATAAGTTAGCAGTTGTGTAATATATTCCACTTGATGTCTTAGTGAAGTTGAAAAAAGTTTCAAAAAATCTAACATAATTCTACAATTATCCCAATAATTAATTAAAAGGTTTCACTTTGTTTTTCATTATAAAAAAATGAAATTAAAGAACTATAAAGATAATAACATTTCAACATTTCATAAGTAGAGTTTCATTTATGATGGACATCTAATTTAGATTTCCTAGGTTTAACATCATTACTAGAGCACAATTCTCTAAATTCATGATATCTATATGTACAACTACTCTCTATCTAGGAAATAACATTTCTAGCATTTTGTAAATATGGTCTAATTATTTCAAGTCTATCTTGTATGACTCAGTTTAAAACATGATAAACACATCTAACATAAATATAATACCATCTAAGTGTGGATTACGTAATTTTATAAGTAATTCTACTGCTGCAGAATTATTAGTAGCATTGTCAAAAAAAATTGCACATATTTTATTTGTTATTAAATAAAAAAGCAAGATATCTCTTATTTGGTTATATATAATCATAGTAGTGTGTGAGTGGAAAATTTGTGCTAAAGATATAATTTTTTTAATGTAAAACTCATGAATTATCTAAAAAATGAGCAGTTATGCAACAATATGAGAATTGATTAGGACTGGTCCAAACATCACTTGTTAATGCTATCTTATCAGTCATGATGCAAATGTATTAATCCAATCTATTTTCTCGTTATCAAATTTTGTATTTGCAGCAACCCCAAATGTGCATTGGGAAAATGGTTGAAATTGTGGTTATAGTAAGTAAATGTCTTTCTATGGTTTGGAGATTCAAATTGTCTAAATGAGAATTTATCTCTAATTATATAATCAACAAATACATTTCTACCTTTAATTGGATTGTATTTCCTAGTTTGTAAATTTTCACTACTAGAGTCTAAAATTGATTGTTGTGAACTAGATACTCCAACATTCCTAAGTTTACATTTTGTTGGATGTCTTGATAGATGACCAGTTCCTTGGCTACCATGTGCAGAAAGTTCAACACCACATATTTTTCATATGGCGATATTTTCCCCATTTTCATATTGGCCTAGGTCAAAATTTTCCGAAACAGGGCTAGTTCTTTCTCTAGTACTTTTGCCTTTGGATTTTCTAATTGATGCACTAATAGTCCCCCTCAGGTGACGAATTAAACAAGGGTTCAGAAGCCATTGAAATTAAGAAATATGCAAACAAAAATCTATTTTTTAAACAATAAGAAAGCCATGATAATTAACTAAATTAAATTTAACTCAAACAAAACTAATTCTAATAAATAAACTAGATGAGTAAAGAAATGCAAATGACAAGGCGAGAAGTGGAGAAGATGTGTTAGCGTGTCGCGAAATCGAACGAATCTGGCAGTAGCTTTAGGCTTTTGCTCAAAGTCGACCTGCTTGGAATGCTAATAGAACACTTAGTGAAATCTTTAAGAGACTAAGTAAGAAGATTGGAAGAGAAAAAAAGATTTGGTGTACAGAAATGAATGGAATGGGGAGTGGGGTTTATATAGATTTTTAATGACATTTTTCGTAAATTTAGTAGCAAAATTGTAGTTAAAAAATCCCAAAAGCACAAAACAAAGCAAACGACTCTAATAGCCATTGGAGTTGACGGCCTGGCCCGAGTGTAAAGGAAGCGAAAATGACATAAATGCAATGATGCTATATATTCTTTATTTTATCACATATTTGTGATACTCGAGTTGTTGTTGCATGTATTTCATGTTGTAGGTAATATAGAAGAGAATGGAAGTGAAAATGACATAAATGCAAGAATAATGGACTGATTTGGAAGCCTTCTAGAACTGTTTCTAATGCTCAAAGACCGGATTGCAAGTCAGGAAGGACCTAGGTGCAAAACCTGGAGGGACCTAAGTGCAAAGAAAAATATGTTGGTTGCAAAAGTCCATAATCTCCTGAACCTAAGGAGTAAATCAACAATTAAGACCAAACGGGTTCGAACCAATGGCTCCAGGTGCACTCCACGTGCTAAAATGATACATTTAAGTTGCTGATGAAATTAGAGGTCGATCCAACCCAAATGATCCGCCCCTGGTGGATCCGGTTGGTCGGTTTGACTCCGAATTTCTCTAGTGGGTTGGGTTGTCGGGTCAGAGCAATACACAACATCTAGATATCATTTACAGTCATCCGACCGCTCCTAGATTCATCTAGACCCTTTAATCTTCTATAAATACACTTGGAATCCTTCCATTCCTCTTCTTCAATCCTCTCCTCATTAGGTTAGCTTTATTTTCTTGTTTAGTAAAGTACGTTTTATTTCTTGTTTAGTAGTGTAGTGCAGGAGAAGAGACACATTTTGTAATTTTTTTAATCAAGTTTTAGTTTCTTGTTCTTTATGTTCTTGTTTTTCATTTGATGCAATTTTTATTCCATTACTTTGGTTAGTTCTAGTTTTCTTTACTTGTTCATGTGTTTCTTTTATGTTGTTGTTTTCTTTGGTTAATATGTTGATTAGTGAGTAATCCATCCTCATTGGGAGGTGGAGAATGATGTGAAGTGTGAATGTTGTGAGATTGGTGTGTTTTAATCTTAATCTTGGAGCTTCACATGATTTCCATAACTATTTTGTTGGGTTCCTCACTCTTACCTTTGATGTGTTAATGGTCTTACATGATGCTTAACACATGTTTTTGCTAGTGGGCCCACTTTATGGGGAATGACGAGGTGAGCATAAAGATGGAGTGGGTAAAGAGATAAGGATGACATGTGGGAGTATGTACTCTTGTTAGTCTCATCTTAATTAATGTCTTGTATGTTGTAATGATAATGTTAAATCTTAATTCATGTGGATACATAGTTGGGTTTTGGTCATTATGGATTCCATGTTATGCATGTCATGAACACTAAATTGTATACACACACAACTTACACATCTACACTTTTGCATTCATTCTCCAGCTCCGATTAGTTGTTTTCGATTCACGTCGCATTCGTCACGTAGTTTAGATACCCCCAATCTCCCTTTCTCATCCCCCACTAGAGTATGGTCGACAACGACCCACACTCACTCCTCGTGGACACAACCCTTACTTGGTACCGCTTCAACATGGTCGTGCACTTGCGGTTTTGAACTTTAATTTCTCAATCAACGGGCCCACAGGGCCCCGTGCCCCTTGTTATACCAACACGTTTATGATACCTTGGCCTGGTTGGCCAGACACCCAGGTCGATCCTCGATTTGTACAAACTCTCGCCAACGTGGCCAAGCTTGAATCTATGATTGTTGTTCTTGTAACTACTTTATTTTAGGATTCCTTTGAGCTTTCTTCAATTAGAAAATATCCATTATATTTGGAATATATTGTTGCAATACAAACTGACGCATGATCTTATCCGGCACGTGCATAACAGCTTCTCCAAAACAAACAAACCATGTTCTCGTCATCCATATATCTTGTCATTCTCTAGAAGAAACTACTTGTTTCCTATTTTTCAAGCATGCTTGATCCAAATAGTTGTACATAACAACCAAAGACGTAGCTCCCCAACTATTGTTACAACATTCGGCTAGATCCTCCAACAGAAGTAAGTATCTAAGGTGAACTTTGTTTTCACTCTTATCTCCTACTATCCCAGAACCTAACTAAAACAAAATGTAGGCTCTAGTGTACTACAACACTTCCTCATCTGTTGCATCTGGCGCCACGACAAGTTCATGCAAATCTCAAATCAATCATGATCTAAGGTCGCACACACAGCTAGGTCGTCAATTTTGAAGACAAAAAAGATACCAACATCTTGGAGTGTGATCGTCATCTCCCCGTGTTTGAAATGGAAAGTGTGTGTCTCCGGCCTCCACCTCTCAACCACAACCCATATAAAATTCCAATCAACTTGCACTCAGGACAAACAAGAAATTGTATCAAATCCAGCAACCCGTAACAACCCCCATAATGTATCATCCAGCATAGTCCACGTGTTGAACTGAATACCGTGCTTGATACACATAGTATCAGACAATTGCTTCTGATAGAAAAATTAATTAGTTAAAGTATAGTAAAACAACAATACACATAACTTTAAATTTGCTAATTTAAGCACTTACATTTTCGTGAATCGAAGATGAGCTATGGTTCTTATGTAATACTAGCAGTGAAAGGTCCACATGGCCGTGAAAGTCATGTGAAACAGACATTTTGCAACTGTACAAAAAAATACTACACATCTAAGTACTTTAAAATAATTAAGTAACATCATCATCTCTGAGCTATAGCATTCAGTTATTCAATAAGAACAAACAAAAATTACCACAAATACAAACATCGATGTAGAATACAAATTTAGACATAAAACTTAAATAATAGAAAGTGTGTTCCCACTAGCAAAATATTTTAAATTAAATATGTAAGAAGATTAAATTAAAACAACTGTCTTCAAAGCTTAACAAGTTAGATTAATCCACTAACTAATTCAGAAGAACTGAACCAAACAAAACCAGAGAAGATTTGAAGACTCAACTATAACAACTATGTTGTAGACTCAAGTTAGAATACTCAATAAAAAACAATAGCAATGTTGTGGGAATTTGAACTATAATTTAGGACTCAAAATCCTACTTACGAAACAACCGAATTCGAATCCGTAACGAATAAATTTGAAGTTAATCTAAATCAATCTCAAATAATCTAAACAAATAATCGAAATAATTCTCAACCAATTCAAACTAATCCATCAAATACAAACCAAAACAACACATCCAAATCATTCCCAATCACCTCAAGTTAATTTCAAATAAGTATCAAGCAATCCAAATCAAGCAATAAAAATGTCAACAAAAAAATATGGGAAATGTACCTAAGAACGAATCAAACACATGAAACTGGCACCGGGAGATCGAAAATCGCCGGAGAGGGAGGAGGAAAGGGGCCCGACGGTTATGGGAAGAAGAGGGGGCCGACAACCCTTTTCTCGCCTTAGGTGAAAAGGACATCTCGGATGTTGTTTTCTGTTCTAAAAATGGCATCTCGGATATCATTTTTATTAAAGGATGAAAATGACATTTGTGATGTTGTTTTTTGTTAATAAAAACGATGTCAGAGATGCCTTTTATTTTTGCCAAATTAGTTTCACAGACTTATATTCTTCTAATTTCTTTTTTTCAACAATTATTTTGATTTTTTTTCTTTTTAGTTAAATCTGAATTATGTGATCACATGATGTGTGACAGACGGTTATAGTTTTGGCTAATTCAAGATCACATATCACACAGGTCTAGCTAGTTCTTGAGAATTAGATGTTGGGGTTAGGAGTTGGTCACAACCTCTTTGTTATATATTCAAAACACCATAAATAAGATAACAACCAGTTTTTTCAAAAAAAAAAACCCAAAAAACTATGATGTACCACCAATAACGTTCTGAATTAGATAAAATTGTTGTTAAATGATGAGATCACTTATTTTGGGGGAAGAGAGGGAATAGGATTTGATGTTATATTGAACCGGCAATTCATGTCAGCGGTGGATTTCATGGCCAAAGCTTAAAGAGAAGTTTTGTCACGAAGTTAATGGATATAAGGTTGGTACCTAACTTGTAAATTTCTTCAACCACCAGAAGTACAGTTATTCTTCGGAGAAAGGCGCCTCCCGCACGTGATTGTCCATAATCACTGCATTCATTATCAACTAGCTTTAGTTGTTAATTGATTAATCAAAAAATTTATTAATTTCCTTTTCGAAAAAATATTAATTATTTCTATCTTTGGAAGGAGTAAGAAGTAAAAGAATGAAGGTTCGATCTAATAGGATTCTCTCAAACAGTGGCAGTGCCAACTAGAGATCAGGAGGGTAAGGGTTCTTGGATTTTAAATTTTAGGGTTAATTACAGTTTGCCCCCCCCCCCAAACTATACTTTGATATCATTTTGTCCAATTAAAATTTCAAAGTTAAGAGTTACTTCTCATGAGCTTTAATTTTGTAACACTTTGTCTCATTGAACTTTAAAAACTCATTATTTAACACACATTCGACGTTTGTTTTCCTAATTTTTTTGTTGTATCCCTAATACACTTCTAGACTCAAATTTACGTGAAATTTTGGATCGAAACGGAAGTCGGATATGGTTGGAATTTGGTCGGATTGACAGGATTGAGTGTCAATCCGACCCAAATTCCAACCATATCTGACTTCGGTTTCAATCCAAAATTTCACGTATACATCGTACTAACGTTTTGAACTCAGTTTTTCTCTTAGATGTCATATAAATTATGACCTCTAACTTGAAATCTAAGCACCGTCCTTACTCTCAACTATTCACAATTACAATATTCTTATTATTTATGAGTGCAAAGTTTATCAATATTAGAGTTAGAATTCATGTATTGAATAATATTCATGTATTTTGTTTAGTATAAGATCTCAATTTTCTACCGACAATCACTTATCGTGCCTAATTACAAGCTTATAGATAGCAAGAGTGAGAAAAAAAAAGAGAAATAGAGATAAAAGGCCAAGTTTCTTTTATCTTCTCTTCCATACTTTTCACTCTTTTATGAATTTGTTGGATACACACATAATCGATTTTATAGATGGTTTTTTAGATTGGGCTTTTAGTCCATATGTTTCTTTTTCTATTTTCGGCATTTAGGTTTAAAAAGCGTGTCTTCTATCAATTATATTAAGATACATATATTTTTGTTTGAAGTTAATGCTCATATTATTTTTGTTATTAAAAAAATTCAAAACACTTCAAGCACAATGAAATTTTATAACTTCAAAATTTCTCTTAAAGTGACAATTTAGTTCATAAAATGAAATAGAATTTGTGATCATAACATCTTAATAAATTTTTATTTAATATTTGTTTGCAAACTTTTGAATTGTTTCTTAAACCAATCATTATAAGACACATGCATTTAGATTTTGAGATTAATACTCACTTTATTTTCATATTAAAAAAATTCAAATCTTTGCTTGAAACCCCATGTTCTTGAAAAAATATAACTTAGGAAAAACTCTTAAATTGATCATTTTATTTCTAAAATGAATTAAAATTTCTGGTCATAATATCTTAATATTATTTTTTATTTTTCTACAATTATTTTATTCATTAAAATTCTTACAAATTTTCTTTTTAGTTAAACCAATATATCTAGAAACCCCACCAAAAAATCACGAGTATTTCTGTTCTTATATTTAAGATCTAAAATCACCTCTGCAGGATAGCAGGTTGACTCCAACAAGTCACAGGTTTTTTGATTTCTTATATTAATTTAAATGTATTTTGTTACTATTACAGAAAAACACTTTTCTCACTTGGTTTGTATCAAATTTTTATTATAAAACACACTAAAATATGGAGCATTTTTCTCCAACCCATCAAATACGTTCACCGATTATTTCATTTCTCAATTTACTTTTTTTCTTATATTAAAACACTAAAAAAGTTGTTTCGTGTAAAAATGTCATTTTTCTGTAAACATTTTCTAACTGATCAAACTCTTCTATTTATTTATTTTTTCACTTTCAATATACGTATCAATTGATTTATATTTATAAGCTTCTTTAAAATGGATTGTTGTGCCTCCAACCAAGTTTTATAAATCAATTTGTGTGATTTGTGGGTTTTTAAAATGTATCAAGGTCATTTCGAAAAACATTATTGAGGAAACAACTTTTATAAATTTCAACGTTATATTTTTACATATTATGTCATTTATAAAATATCATAATTTCAAGTTGTACATATAGTTTAAAATATAATGATAAATAGTCCAACATTTAATTTTCTATGTAGACACAAAGTTTATTTTTAATTTTTTTGTTAAGGACTTTCAAATAAATTCATTAAATTTTATGTGTTAATAACTTCAAAAAACATTTTGATAATTTTTTATATTATTTATGATGTATTTTTTACTTTTTTGATAAAATACCTGTGCAAAGCAAGGCAATCATTTAATAATATTTAATACATGTCTTATTTAAATTGATGGACATACAAAGATTTTATAAGTTTAACGTATACTATAATTTCTTAATTAATTTTTATTACAATAATTTTATTTTTATATTGAAATTTGTTATTTGTAATTTTAAACTATCATGCTATAATTTAAATATAATATAAAGTTAATTATTCAACCTTACTCAAATTAACAATAATGTGAGTTTCATGTTATTATATTTTCTGGTAAAATATTACAAATATTAATATTTATTTTTCATACACTTTTTGTCTTTGATTCCGTTGAGAGACACAATACGAGTAAAAGAATTGGTTAAAAATGTAATAACTGTATTACAACACTAGTTTTACCACTCAATAAACACCTTTGCACAACTCACACCACTTCACCCTAGAAATGACACAATAATTAATATGACAACACTAGTATTACCACTCAATAAACACAACTGCACAAGTCACACCACTTCACTCTAGAAATGACTCACTACACAAATGACGTGCTAATGTCACTCATACTTGCTCTTCCTACTAATGAATTTACTTGGATGGGAATGGTCTTAGTTGGAAATGGTTGAAGGTGGTTGAGAGTGGTTCTATTTATAGGTGAAAATGAAAGGTGACAGAAGACCGAGGAGAGAGTTTAGTTAATGAAAGTCGCTAGGTGATCAAGTTGATTAGGCGAGAAGGTTGTTGAATGTTTGAGAGAAAATATCTAGGGAGAAATATCTAAATTTTGAGTCTATATCTAAAGTTGGGTACCGGACCGAGCCAAAATAAACAAACCGGGCTGCCCGACCAGTTAATGGAAATGGACGGGCCAGGCTGGCCCGCCCGTTTGTTTAAAAAGAATTAAAAAAATTCTGGCTGACGTGTCGGGCAGGACCCGACGTCGTAAAAACGGGTCGGGCCGGAGCCCGACCCGTTTAACTTAACGGGCCAACGGGCTCGGGCCAGCCCGATACTGACCTTTATCTTTATCATATTGGTTTACTTGTTAAAACTAGAAAATACTATATTGGTTCCAATTGTATTGCATTCTTAATAAATTGGTTTACTACGTACTTTGTCTATACTATCTCCCCAATGTGTGAGTTAACACTACGAGTCTATAACGGTGTAATTCAAATCCATCCACAAAAACCTCCGCAGAAGAGAAACATAGGAACAAAAGAGTAGGGTCCTAGCGAGCTAAATTGCCGTACCTTGCTTGAGAGGCTCGCAAGCCCTCTAAGCTGTACATAGCCGAGGATCCAATAATTCAGAACAATTATTCATCGAAAATAAAAAAATAGAGGACCAATCTCTAAACACTCTCTCGTTAAGTTCACAAGATTATTCCAAATCACTAAAAAGAAGACACAATCTGGGTGTTCCTGAAAGGAATATGTTATAAAAGTTTTACTTTTATATATGTCATTTTTTATGAATTAGATGTGCAAACATTTTGTTCTTTGATTATGATATTCGTCTTTTGTATGTGTTAAGGAAGAGACGCTTGGTCCTTAACCGTACAACTCTAAAAAATAATAATTTACATAAATCAAAAGTTATTCACAATAATAGTTTTTAACATGGAACATTAATCACCTAGATAAGATTGTCGTGTTGGTCATCGATTGTTGTAGCTCTACAAATAATTGACGACACGAGTATATAAAAGAAGAAAAAATTACTTTTATATATTGAATAGACCTAACAAGTAAAACATTATGTAATTGTATTTCGTGTCATTAATGTTTTACTGTGTCTTGGATCCTAAGATACGAGACATATCTTTTCACTCAAGAAGTGCTTAATTTGATTTTTGTCAAAAGCTATCAATGAGTATAGTGATAAAGGCAATAGTTGGTTGAACATGACTTGTGCTGGAAAAGATAGCTAGCCAAACGATTATCGTTGCCCCTCTTTATTTAGTGATGATATTAGTGGTCCCCTTGATAAAGAAAAATTATGATGTGCACAATGTAACTTGAGTTAAGTTACATAGTTATAATTAGCTTAAAGAGATCAAGAAATGAATATAATACAAATGTGACACATTTCTACTTTGTATATATTCTTAATATCATAAGGCAATGGACGGACACAAGTGGTGCACTTACATTACTAAATGAATCATGTTTTAGTTCAAGTGGAACAAAGACATCTATGATAATTGGGTAACTATAATGTGTAGCTAGATGTCGCTTATAGTTTGGGATATTAAGTGTTTAATATCGCTGTCAATTTGCTTAGATCCTCCTATAGGTCACACCACAAAACTGAGAAACAAGAAATTTGATTTTGAGTTCATATGATGTGTCGGGTTTCATGTGAAAAATGGACACATGTGGTGAATCAATAAATCAATATGTCATGAGAATTGACATAATTAGAATCATAATAAATTCATATGAGGTGTATATATTATGGGGTGTAATAATTTAATATTACATAGGATAATATATTACATAAGATGTGAATTTGCTAAAAACCCCAAAAGATCAAATTTTATTGGAAATAAATCCATAATTTCACAAAGGAAAAATCGGGGTCAAACACGGTAAACCGCTTAGGGTTCGGTCGACTAAGGAATCTTCGGAACGGTCAATCGAACGGGAAATGGGTAAACACAATTGGTTGACCGAAATTGTCTGGAGTGCCTGGACAATTGGGTTCGGTCAACGGAGCGTGAAAATATCCAGGAGATATCTTGGGATATTTTCGGTAGACCGAAGGTGACACGGTCGTCCGATGAATATTCGCCAGGAGAAATTTTGATGAGTCAATGGTCGACCGGAGCAAGACGCGGATCGTTCGAATTTTTCCAGAGAATTTTTCTCATGCATATTCGGTCGACCGTCTAGCTCACGGTCCACCAAACATGTGTTAAAACCGAATGATTGGGTTAACCGAGAAGAATTCTCGGTGAACCAAACATAACAATTTTTGCCTGAATTATTAAGAGAATAATTAGATCATGGGTTGGATTAATTCCAGATTTAATCAAACGATTTTTAGGATGCTTATGTGACAATTTGAGATTAATTTATACAGAGAATAAGCAAAAGATCATGACTAAAGAATAGTTCTTGATAATGATGTTTTGGGAGCTCATAAAAGGACCCCTCATCCTACTTGTTTATGAAAATGCATAAACTCTTTCTCACATTAATCTCTCCCTTAATCGCCACGAAAATCTCTTAATAGTTTTAAGTTTTGGAGATAGAAATCTCAGGAGCTTAAAGAGAAGTTATTAGCTAGATTCTAAGCTTAATTAGAGATTGATTGACTAGCTCATTTCTCTCTAATCTTGTTTAGAGTTTGGTGAACACTTTGAGGCGAATCGACGGGCGATTCGACGAGCAATGAAACTCCAGATCTTCTGAAAGGTTTTAGAGAGCCTTTGGGTATGATTATCTATCCTTTGTTTATTTTAATATGTGTAGGAATGCATGATATTAGAATAAACAAATACATGAACGTAAAATCAATGAAAATATGAAATCGATCCTGTATGTTTGTATTAAAATTTTATAATATATACATACATGAGGACACGAAATCCTATGGTTCCATTCACTCATATTTAAATCAAGTGGTGGGGTGGTTTGTAGTGTAGCTGTTACAAAGGAGTTCATGAGTTCAGTAGAGAGGGTGGGGGCAATTAGGGGTGTCAACGGATCGGATATAAGTATATCAATATTCGCATCCGCATCAAATTTACGTATGCGGTTACAGATACAGATAGAGATTATTTGTGGATATGAGAAGTCTATATCCGTTCGGATATATGACGGATTCAGGTAGATACGGATAATATCCGCATCCGTAACATAATGACTCACCATGAATTTTTTTTTGTTTTGACTTAGAAAAATTATTATAATAGTAGTCTTTATTTAGTTTCAAATGTTAATTTAATTTATGTTAACTTTTAACTTAATATTTTGAAAATAATAACAATAGTCAACGCTTAAATAATCAGTGGATGTATTTTTATTTGAGTAAATAAATTTAAAATTTATATTCAAAATAGAATCACACAAGGTGGAAATATGGATACATTTGTTATAATAATGTATTGTATAAGTATACATATACAAATATAGATACGAATGTTGAAATACAAATATCAAGTACCGGAGCGGATGTTATTCGGATCAGATACACTAATATCCATATTCGCTCAGCGAGTTGATGAATACTCTATCATGGATACTGATTGGGATATTTTAAAATTAAAATCGCCAGTGCACGACGTCAGTGAAGACACACAAGTATGGGTCGTAGCACGAGGAGTCGTGTCATTTTTGCCACCATACTCGAATGAGAGAGAAAAGGAGATGGAGAGGATTATTCTAGACTAACTAAACTGGATTAAGAATGAATCAACAAGATAACTAAACCCCTTGGAGTGGAGGTGTATAGAGGTGTGTGTGTGAGTTGGTGTTCAATGCAATTAGGCACAAGTGTAGTGTGTATGACATATAAGTAGAAGCTAGTGTAGAATCTAAGTATAGGACACACAACACTACATGACAAACCATGAACATGCATATATCACATAAAGCTTAGGTTGATTTTAGATCATCAAGCATGCAATAAGTACCTAGTGTGACCATTAGAGCATCAATTAATCTTACCTACAACTTAAATCATTCATGTGAACCAAACATGGATTCATACATTTCAATCCAATTCCATAACAACGATAAATCATTACAAGCAACATGAAAACTCTAGATCTAGAATGAGACAAGTATCTTGTGACCATTATCCCATCTAATACATGTTTAAGCATGCTATATGTATAGATCTACATTAAACACATGGAAATGACACAAATAAGAGGAACTCATCACCACACAACGCATAGTCTACATCACCTCCACCCCAAATTGGGTGAATCTACTCTCTACTCATAACAACTGTAGGATTTCATGTTTAATTGTGCATATATATTTTTCGAATTTTTATGCATAATAAGGATCAATTACAATTTTCTACGATTTATTTCATGCATGCATCAGTTTGTTTTAACAACTAGTTTCAAAAACTTATTAAAATAAACACAAGGGACTCCGAAATTCATACCTAGAAGTTTTCTAAACTTCTTGATGTTCCAGAGACGTTAAGGAAGACGATTGTCGCTTCTCGTTGCGCCGGATGCCTCCGAGTGTTCACCGAAATCCTAAACAAGGTTGGAGAGAAAGGAGCTAGCCAATCAATCTCCAAACTAGCTTAGAATCTAGCTACAAACCCCTTCCTTAATCTCTGAGATTTCTCCTTCGAAAGACTTAGAAAACTAAGAGAATTTTCGTGGCTTTTGTGGTGAATTAGGAGAGAAAATAATTAGAAAAAACATCTAACTTAATTAAGGAGAATAATGACCTATTTATAGGCTCCAATCTTACTCTCAATCATGGCTATTCTTAAGCCACATTTTCTTGACATTTTCTCTCACAAACTAATTCCATAATGTATTACATGCATCCACAAAACGTTTGACCAAGTTTGGAGCCAATCCAACCATTGATCAAATCAATCTCTTAATTATCAAAGGCAGAAAATCGATCGAGGTTCAGTCTACCGAGTCCCACTCGGTTCACCGAATATGTCTCGATTGTTTAACCGAGTATTAGACGGATGATCGATTCTTAAGGAGAAAAATTCTCCTTAACCGATCGGATGAATTTGCATCTAAAACCGAGTGCCATTCGGTTAACTGAAAATATCGGAATTGGACATGTTTCGGTCGACCGTTCCTTGTTCGGTACACCGTACCAGAGTTCCAGGCACTTTGGTCAAGTTCGGTCAATCAACTATGACTATCCGTTCCACGTTCGGTTGACCGATCCACAGATCCTTCAGTCAACCGAACCATAACGGATTACCAAACTTTTACCCGATTTTGCCTTTTCAATTTTTGGATTTATTTCCAACAAAATTTGAACTTTTGGGGTTTTTAGCAAATTCACAACTTATGCAATATATTATCCTATGCAATAATAAATTATTGCACCCTATAATATATGCATCTCATATGAATTTATCATGATTCTAATTATGTTATACACAACATAATTGATTTTACTTGTTCACCATATATGTCCTATTTTCTATAAGAAACCTGACACATCATATGAACCAAAAATCAAGCTTCTTGTTTCCCGGTTTTTTGCGGTGTGACCTATGGGAGGATCTAGACTAAGTTGGCAGTGATATTAAGAGCTTAATATCACAAGCTATAAGCGGTATCTAGCTACACATTATAGCTCCTAATTAGTTAGATGTCTTAATTCCACTCGAACCAAAACCCGATCCATTTAGTGATGGAGTGCACCACTTGTGTCCGTCCCTTGCCTCGTGATATTAAGAATACACACAAAGTAGTATTGTGTCATCTTTGTATTAATATTCATTTCTTGATCTCTTTAAGCTAGTTAAAAATATGTGACTTAACTCAAATCACATTGTGCACATTATAACTTTGCTTTATCAAGGGGCCCACTAATATCATCACTCAATTAAGAGGGGCAATGATAATCTTTTGACTAACTATGTTCTCCAACAAAAGTCATACTTAACCAACTAATGCCTTTACACTACTCTCATCGATAGCTCAAGACACTAGTCTAATTAAGCAATTCTTAAGTGATCGGATATAAGTCTCATATCAAAGGACCAAAGACACAGTAAAACATTAATGACACAGAAAACACAATTCTATAATGTTTTACTTATTAGGTCTATTTAGTATACAAAAGTAATATTTTCCTCTTTTATGTACCCGTGTTGTCACTCACTTGTAGAGCTACAATGATCTATGACCAACACGACAATCTTAACTCGGTAATTAATGTCCCATGTTAATTACCATGATTTGTGAATATCTTTTGTTTTATGTAAACCAATATCTTTTAGAGCTCTACGGTTAAGGACCAAGAGCCTCTTCCTTAACACTTCTAAAAGACAAATAACATAAACAAGGAACAAAATGATTTCTTATTCAATTCATAATAATTGGCATTTAAAAGTAAAACTTTTAGAACACATTCCCTTCAACAACAAGCATGGAAAGCAAGAAATCTACACTAAACATGGTAAGAATAACAAACTACTAAATCAACCAACAAAATGTAAAAAAACTTGGAAAGAAAGGAAGCTAAAGAAAATATGAACACACATCTAACATTAGATTAACCAAAGAGTAAGATTACAACCTTCATCCACCATCATTCCATTGTTGACCAATTGGGTAAACTAAACCTATTCTAATGGAGGACGGTGGAGAGAGGGGCTAAGGGTAGGAGAAACATTGTTATTTATAGAAGAAAGAGAGGTGTAGATGAATACGGGAGCAATCTGACGGTTGAAAATCAGATCTATACAATCCGGAGTTCTCTTAGCCGACGACCTGACCCACGGGAGAAATTTGGGCATGAAACTCCAAATTGGATCCTCCAGTGGTGGATTTTAATCTTCCATTGGTGGATCATTTGGCTTGGATCGGCCTCAAATTGTGGCATCAACTTTAGTTCACCTATTGAACACATGGGGTGCACCCGGAGCAGTTGGTTCGAGCTTGTGTGGCCTTAATTTCCTAAATACTCCTCAAGATCATAGTATTGAGTGATTTTGACGCTAGAAATGTTTTCCTTACGTTCAGGTCCCTCCGGGTTTCATCTAGGTCCCTCATGAATTGCAGATGGGTCATTGATCATGACAACATGTCCAAGATGCTTCAATAAGGTTCTTTCTCTTTGCATTTCAGTCGTTTTCTCTTCATTTCTCTTCTTTATTACCTAAAACCTTAAACCCATCAAACAAACACTCGAGTAGCACAAATATGGGTGATTAATATCATATAATGCATCTATTCATGTCTTATACTCTCTATTTTGAATCTAAGCAATGTTATGTAACGAGTTTTATGTTTAAGTTTCAGGAATAAACAAGTTTGAGAAGAAGACACATAAAAATGACCAAAACGTGAGAAAATGACTTATCGATGAGACTTATGGACCGATCTGCAAAATGGAAGGACCTGGATGCAAGCCAAGAAGACCAATTAGCAAATCGAGAAACTCCACACCATCATGAGAAGTATTTTGGCAATTAGATTCAGGCCCAGACTTGTATGACCGGATATGGTGCACCTCACATGCCTAATTACAACACTAAAGATGGCTGCAAAATTTGGACTCGATCTGACCAATTCAGACTGCCAATTGGCAATCCAACCTGGTCAGGATCCGATCTAATTTGTCCTGGTTAATTGTTATGTCGTTTATAGTTATTTTTAGTAGGTATCATTAGTCCAACATCAGAGGATTGTCTCCGGTTACCTTTTTCATGCCTATAAATAGAACTCTTCATCCTCCTTTGTATGTACCCATTACTTTGTGGCATTTTCTCTACCTAGAGTAAGCCTTGGAGTAAAACTCAAGTGGAGAAGAATGCTACTTGTAATGTGAGTCATGTAAATAAAATATTTTTTCTTAGTTTGTTTTAATGTTGTCTTCTCTTTTAATTTTTGTGTACTTAGCTTATTTTTGTTTTGCCTTAGTAGAAGTAACTAGAATGTCTCATTTTCTTAATGAGTAGGGAGTAGTTTCATCCCCCTTTTGGGGTGGAGGTGATGTAGAATATGTGATATTGATGGGTTCTTTTATTTGTGTCATTTCATATACTTGATGTAGATCTATACTTGTAGCATGCTTAAACTTGTATTAGATGAGATAATATCCACACTAGGTACTTATTGTAGGATCGTGAGGGTCTCTAATTCTAATCATTTTTAAGCTAATTACCTACTTGTTTAATCAATCAAAGATATGCAGCGGAATTTAAAACTAAATACAAGTAAGCAAAACAAACCACAGGATGACACCAGATTTTTATAGAGGTTCGGCCTCCCGCCTACTTCCTCTCTTGCAAGCTCCGATCGATCTCCCTCGAGCCCCGCTCACGTCTTCACTATCAACCTCGTTCCGAGCCGAGATAAAGTCTTTTACAAAACAAGCTCCACGAATACCCTCGTGAGCTTGACTTTCTTCTCTCACAATCCGAGAGGAACACTTCGGGCTTTCACCGAACTCCTTGCTTCTTCACAACTGAGATCTTGAATGGAACACACTCTCTAACTTCAGCACACTTAGCTTAGGATGTGGAATTGATGCTAAGATGTGGAGGTTTAAGCTTGGAGAGTAGGATTTGGGGAATGGGAGACTTGGGAGTTTCTCTTAGGTGTATTTGACAAATGGAAGTGTAAGAGATTTCTAATTGTGTCAAGGGAACGCCTATTTATAAGCTCCTAAGGTATTATAGTCGTTGGGTATGAATTGGGTAAAGATTGTGTAAGATACACAAAACAAAAACTAACATGACCCAATTCTGAGTAAGTTCGGTCGACCGGATCGGGTTGTTCGGTCGACCATTTGGCAACTGAGATTAAGGTTCGGTCGACTGGTTAAGGAACAGTCGACCGCTAAAGGCTACACTCTGGGTACACTTAAGTGATCTGTTGAACACCGAGATAAGTTCGGTCGACCGATTCACACCAGGCACTTTGGGGTTGACAAACAAGATCATATTCGGTCGATTGAAACAAGTTCCTCGGTTGACCAAAAACTAGCAGGCAGTTCGGGTTTGTCAAGTCTTCTTAGGTTCGGTCGACCGAACAAGGTTCTCGGTCGACCGATACACAAAATGTATTTGGGATATTTGGAGATAATACGAATACGACCGTTGGGTATTAATGACAAAACAAACAGTCAGAAATTTGTTGATACTCAGTCGACCGAAAAGGTCGGGACGGTCCACCGAACTCGTCCAGTTAAACACTAACAGGATATATGATCACTCGGTCAACCGAATATGGGCAGACTGTTCAGGTTTTGGTTTAGTATTTTTCAGTCTTAAGTTTTGGTGATCTATTGAAGTCCAAATTATATGAAATTTTGTGTGTGACTTCTATAGGGAACCTAGTGTTTGTTTGAGTAGTTTTTAGCTCAAGTATGCTCAATTACACAACATTCCTAAGACTCCAAGAAATACAAATTACATGTCTTCAAATGAGCTTGATTACATGTCTTGACTTGATTTCATTTCTTCCTTGAGTCTTGATCACCTGTAGACGTTAGCACAAAGCAATATATATGCAATGCAACATGTGTGATACTCTACATGATCACAATTAAGATTAGGTTGATTAAATCATCAAAAACATAGATTAAGGCCAGAAAACCAACACTTATCTTATGCTAGTTTTAGAGTTTATCTTGTTGCTTGTAATGATTTGATGGCAATGCCTTGTTATGTATGGATCCGTGTTTGGTGCATATTCACATAAATGATTTAGGTTGTATGTTGGATCGATTGATACTCTAATGGGCACACTAGGTACTTATTGCATGCTTGATGATCTAAAATCAACCTAAACTTTATGTGATATATGCATGTTCATGGTTTGCCATGTAGTGTTGTGTATCCAATGCTTAGATTCTACACTAGCTTCTACTTGTATGCCACATAAACTACACTTGTTCCTAATTGAAATGAAGACCCACTCACACACACATGCCTACACACCTCCACTACATGGGGGGCTTAGTTTAATTGTTAGTTCATTCATAGTGTAGTGTAGTTAGCATAATCAACAACTTCTCCTATCCTTTCCCACTGGATTTCTAAAGAACCAGAGTCGACACAACTCATTGTGGATCGACCCATACTTGCCCTGTCTTCACCGACGGCCATGCACTTGTGGTTAAACTTAATTTCACATCAAGTTTTTGCCGTTGTCCAGACTCTGGTTTGGACGATTCGAGTGGATTTAATCTTTTGTTTTTAGTGTTTGTTTGTTTCAGGGACGTCTCAGCATTGAGGGGAGGTACCAGGAGAAATTTGAGAGCATAAAAAGCCATTGTGACCGCCAATCAGGGGTCTGAGACCGCCAACTGGCGGTCTGGTGAGCAGATCTTGCTTCATAATTTCTTCTATTTGTTGTTGCTTCCAATATAGTGGTCTGGGAGCTCAATTTGGCATGTTATGATCTGTAGACTATTTCCAGATTAAACAAGAAACCAACAAATCTCCCTTTTAATAAATTTGGACCTTAAAGCTCAAAGCAAAAGAGTAGACTGATTGTCATCTAGGTCATGCATCATCTGTAGACCTTGCACACACTCATTTTTTTCTCTTTACATTCTTGTTGTTGATTGTTGGCGTGAGGTACATGCACCCATTCTCTCATTCATGCATGGTTAAAACATGCATTAGTTAGTAATGTGCATCAGGACAAGAGTGAGGTGAGTGCATGTTTGGTGAGTTGCTTGCTAGTCTAAGATTTCAAAACATCTTTAAGGGGTACAACTTATAGTCTTAAGATAAGGTGGGGGATTTCATCACCCCTCCCTTAGCCTCACAAACCACACTCAAGTGGTTTTAATCTAAAATCAAGTAGACATTGGCCACTAGGACTTGGGTGCATTAGGAGAGTGATCCGGTCGCGACCGTTATAGCCTGATCGGCGTCGCCCTCTTTGTCGATAGCACGAGAGACAAGATCTACGGATCTTGGCTCACTTGCTGGGCTTTATGGTCTTTGTCGTAGGAAGGTGAGACGTGTTGAGGCCGCGTGAGCTCAAAATTAGGCGTTGTCTAGCTTAAGGACTCATAACCAACCTAAGCTTGTTTGAGCCGTCTTTACTAGACTAGACTTCTACCCTCACCCTCTACCACGCTAGTTTTAGGGAGTATTTCCTTCTCCTCTGAGTCATCTTCTTCTCACCTACTTCTACATTCTAGTCTCCTCCCTTTTACACTCTTTATAAGCATTTTAGGGTTGAGTCGAGCACTTTTTGCGAGCTTGGCCTCGTAATGGTGAGAGTGGTCGATTCGAAAGTTTTTTGTCGAGATAAGTGTTTACATGGGCAACTGATTGATATCATATCATGCATATATTTGTGTCTTATATCCTTTATTCTTAGACTAAGCAATGCTACGTAACGAGTTTTATGTTTAAGTTTCAGGAATAAACATGTTTGAGAAGAAGAGACTATAAAAGGAATTAAAAGCAAGAAAAATGACTAAGTTATGGGACTTATGGACTGAGATACAAGAGAGAAGAACCTGGATGTAAACCAAAAGAATCAATGAGCAAATCAAGAACCTCCACACCATCATGAGGAGTATTTTGGCAATTATATCTGGGCCCAAACATCCACAACCAAATCGGCTTCATAAAACATCAAGTTAGAAATGAACCACAAAAATCCAGACTCAATCCAAGACATATAGACCGCCAATTGGATGTCCTAGACCGCCAATTGGATGTCCAAATGTGCCCAAAGTGTTCACAGTTTAGTCGGGTCGTTGGTTATGTTATTTTATGTCCATTTATATTATGCGTTTCGTCCCATACCGGGGGATTGTCCCCAATTGTCTTTTTATGACTATAAATAGAACTCTTCCTTCTCCTATGTATTTGCCCATTGCTTGGTGGCATTCTCTCTACTTAGAGTAAGCCTTGGAGAAAAACTCAAGGTGGAGAAGAATGCTACTTGTAATGTGAGTCTGGTCAATAAAATAATTTTTCTTAGTTAGTTTTATATTGTCTCTTTTTGCATGCTTAGTTTAATTTCGTTTTGTCTTTCTTTCTTAATGAGTAGTGAGTATTTCCATCCCCATTTGGGGTGGAGATAATGTAGAATATGTGATGTTTGTGGGTTCTTTTATTTGTGTCATTTCATATGCTTAATATATATCTATACTTGTAGCATGATTAAACTTGTATTAGATGGGATAATGTACACACTAGGTACTTATCTCATGCTAGCTTTAGAGTTTATCTTGTTGCTTGTTATGATTTGATGGGAATGACTTGTTATGTATAGATCCATGTTTGGTGCACATTTACATGAATGATTCAGGTTGTATATAGGATTAATTGATGCTGTAATGGCCACACTAGGTACTTATGGCATGCTTGAGACTCTAAAATCAACTTCAACTTTATGTGAGATATGCATGTTCATGGTTTGCCATGTAGTGTTGTGTGTCCTACACTTAGATTCTACACCAGCTTCTACTTGTATGCCACACAAACTACACTTGTTTCTAATTGAAAAGAAGAACCACTCACACACACATACCTACACACCTCCACTCCATGGGGTTTAGTTTTATTGTTTGCTCATTCTTAGTTTAGTGTAGTGTAATCACAACTTCTTTCCCTCTTTTTCCCACTGGCCTTCGAACTAACCAAAGTCGACACACGTCCCTATGGATCGACCCATATTTGCCACCACTTCAACGTGGTCGTGCACTTGCGGTAATTTAACTGATTCAATCAGCCACCATCCATTTCAATGTTGGGACTATGACTATTCTCCTTGGTATTCCGGACCCATGCATCTTGTGGTGCCTCAGACAAACACCATGTATTGTTGGGACAAACTTAATTGTGGCTGAGCAGTCTTCAGATTTCGGTAATATGAGAGAGGCACCGACTACTAGACCACCATCTAGTTATGTCGGATCATATGTTGGTCAACAAACTGAGACATTAGTGCACTGATGGCTCCAGTAGCCCTACCATGTGTCCGTTGTGGGTTGACTGGTCACGTTATCGGGGAATGACCTTATGTTTCCCCTGAGCCTGAGTATGAGCATACATTTTCCCAAAATGCTCAATGTGGTCTTTACGCATCCGCGTACAACCCAAGATGGATGGATTCATGGGGAGACAATATTGATTCAATTTTTATATCATACCCATCCCATTATTCTCCTCCCGAATACCCATATCTTACTAGCCACCACCCATGACCAATCATTGGACTCATTCTCATCCCATAAACACTCAACCCTAAAATCTCTAAAATTCAAAGTTGGACCTCACAGTTGACCATAGACATGATTCCTTGAGACAAACTGTCATTACGTTCATGGAAACCGCTCAACATTCTATGCAAAATCTGGCAATACGAGTCAGATCACACAACAATTACATGAACATGAGGAGGGTAACCTTTATTGTCAACATGAGGATTTATCTTCTGATATCGAACCACCACCACATCCACAAATTCAAAGCACAATCTTTCAAAGTCAAACTCCTAGTCAGTTTGAGGGACTTTGGGTTTTAATTCACGATCACTTGGTGGGAGATTCGATTCAAATGGAGAATAGCATGGACCAGCTTCATTATGAGTCGGCATAGGATTGTGTCTAATCTTTTTGTACCTTTTTGTCCAATGGTTCTTGAGCCATATAATCGTATTGTTGTGCATCTTAAGGACTCACCTTTGGTGGAGCAAGATCTCCCCAATACCCCTATTTTCATACAACCTGGTGAGAGTTTGCCTCTCACTATTGTTCCTGATCATCTTGAAAATGATGTGACATCAAACAACTACATTTCCAATAAGGGTATTCGGAGTTCCTTAAAGGATACCTAGGGTAAGAGACCCACTTTCTGTTTGCCTGGTGCGTCGGGCAAGGATAACGAGGTTGTCGGCCTCATTCTTGTACACCAGCCTATAGGTTGGAGAGTTTGGATTGATGACCATAACGCCAGTATCGCAACCGGGGAAACTCTTTTTCCGTAGCGCAATATTTCCCAAACTCTTGAGAGGTTTGAGCTATTTTAGTGTAATCATTTGAATGAGACACCTTTGCGTCTAATTCATGTACCTCTCCTTGCATTTTCTGCACTTTGTGAGGGGGGCACGCATGAGTATTTTGGCCCCGCATGGTGTCATGTGCTCATTCCAAGTGCATTCCACTTTTGCGGTTGTCATTGATGTCATTTGACAAATGAAGATGAGAACTTATTTTTGTGCATAGTTATATTTCAAAAAACAACACTCTAAGAGTGAGCACAACTTGTTGTGGGTTCCAACCCCTGTGTATTTGGGCCCCATTTGTTTCACATTTTTGTCTACCTTCTTTAGTATTTCACAGGTTTTGAGGGGAATTCGGGTTTGTGTCCATCAACATAATCATGAACTTCCCTTTGCGCTTCACATTGGTGAGATCTTTTCTTTTTCCTGCATAAATCCATGTAGTATCATGCTCACATTCATTGAGGATAATGCATGAAGTAAGTGTGGGGGTGTTTTACGTGTGTACATAGTCGAGTCTTTCTCATTTTGTTTTGTTTTGTTTGTATTGTTAGGGTCATGTTAGTATGTTGCATTTAATATTGATAGATCTGTTTGCCATGATCCTTGGGTGACTTGCCTTCTTTTGCTTGCCTAGTGCTTTAATTTTTCCATTTCTTTCAAAATCTTAATGTGTATGCGAAAGAAAATATTTTGTGGGTTTTACGTGTGTTTAACATGTGCAAAACCATTGAGATAAAAGTAAAAAGGAAGCCCCAAAATTGACTTGAATATGATGAATTAGGATATCTAGTACACCGACTTTCGGTCTTATCTTGTCATGTGTTTATTCTTTTCTTTTTTTGTTTTATTTTTGATAAAAAGAAATTAAAACTTGTTAGTGTTTAATTCTCTGAGGGTCTGGTTTCATGCATCATTGCATGTGAGGACTTACACTATCACGTACACCTTCCCTAGATCTCCACCTAGGGTGATCCTTACCACCCATGTAACAAGATTTCGATCGGTGCATCCCAAGTCAGATGACTCGAAAGCACCAGGTATTAAGTCCCTCTCGGACTAAATTTCTAGAGTGATAGGAGTTATGCGAGACAAGAGAACATCATATGAATTTTGTAAGAAATGTGATAGGTGTCAGCGTCTTGGCAGAATAGGATGGCGAGATATTATGTCTTTGCAAAATATCCTCGCCATTGATGTCTTCAATGTTTAGGGCATCGACTTCATAGGACCCTTCCCAAACTCTTTTTTGGGAATGTTTATATTTTGTTGGTTATTAACTATGTGTCTAAGTAGGTTGAGGTTATCCCCACTAATACCAATGATAGCAAAGTTGTCACCAAATTTTTAAGGTACCTTTTCACATGATTTGGTACACCTCACCATAATCAGCGACCGATGCACCCACTCCTGTAATCACTAGTTTGAAGCACTTATGAGGAAGTATTCAACAACCCAATACACGATCAACTTATGAGGAAGTATTCAACAACCCAATATAAGTAGTCTTGATAATGGGAGCAGTCGACCGGGTGTAATACACGACCGACTCACAATTTCCAGGATATATTTTGAGGATTAAATGGTCGACCGGTAGGGAGACACGGTCGACCGAAATTCACCAGGAGCAATTTTGGTAAGGGAAGGGTCGACCAGAGTGTGAAGTGGTTCGACCGCAATTTTCCATGGACTTTTCCTTATGAATATTCGGTCGACCGTCTAGCTCATGGTCCGACCAAACTTGTCAAAGTCATAACCATTCGGTCGACTGAGTGGTGGTTTCGGTCGACCGTTTGGCACGATTCTGCATTGAATTATTAAGATTAATGTTGATCATGGGCTCGATTTATTCCAATTATGGTCAAATGTTTTTAAGGATGATTATGTGTCAATTTGTGATTGTTTTAGGGAGAGAAAAACAAGAGATCATGGGTTGTGGGTAGCCCATGATGTGGGTGTTGGGAGAGTCTATAAATAGCTCTCCTCTCCCTATTTGTTTTAAGTTAATGCAAAAATATTCTCTCTCCCTAACCTCACCACTAATCCATCCGAATTTCTCTTAATTATTTCGAGCTTTTGGAGATTAAATTCCTAGCTAGATTCTAAGTTTGATTTAAAGATTGAATTGGCAAGCTCATTTCTCTCTAATCTTGTTTAAAGTTTGGTGAACACTTGGAGACGAATCGATGGGCAATTCAACGCGCAGTGTAACTGTGAATCTTCATAAAGGTTTTAGAGAACTTTTGGGTATGATCATCTTCTATTTATTTTAATATATATGTAGATTACATGATTTTAGAATAAATATAAAACAATGTACATGAAATCGTCGAAAATATGGAAATCGATCTTGTATGCATGTATAAAAAAATTAAAATATATACATACATAGGGGCACAAAACTCTACTGTGGTATTAGAATATTTAGTTCATATTTTTAATGATATATAATTAATTTTACTTTACCATCTCCAATCGAAACAATTCGTGTTTGATGTGTCTTTCATGTTTTTCGATAGTTTTGTTGATTTAAATCTAATTAATTCTTTCGATAGTTTAAATATTTTAAAATAAGTCATATGAATGTTAAAATTAAGATTTAGACTTATGTCTAATTGCGTAAAAATTTTGTTTTATACTAAATGATTATTTTTACAAGGAATCGACAAAGCAGAAGAGACAAATAAGTTTATTTAAAGTTTTGTTTGGGAATCTAAATAAACTTCGGTTCAAATGTTTTAATGGATTTCAAATGATTTTGTAATTCTTTGATTAAGAGATGAAGGAAAAACTAAATCATGTAATATATACTCTATGTGCATGCGTTGAACTAGTTCTCTTTTGCAGGGACAAGTGAGCTTGTATGTTCCAACAAAGACATGTGTATGTTGTTAATATTATTATTCAATCACAGGACGCGGGACATATAAACTCACACTGATATATGTGTGAATGAATAAATTTATGTTTGTGTGATTGACATGTATGTGATTGTATGGATGAATGTTAGGATGTGTATAGATATAAATATGCATTATCACCTAAATTCTAAAATCACATATAAATGTTCAATTGTCCAACCAAAAATTAGGAGTATTTTTCTTTCTTATTTCATCCACTAGCAGTCATCGATCGGGGATATTCTGCTCGCCTTTAGCAGGAGATAGCTTCCTCCATCTTTGGGAATAGTGGGAGATATTTGGATATTCATTGTTGTGCCATGAATAATACATGAAGTGAGATTCACCCTCAGTGAACACTAAGTGTATTTGTTCGTGAATACAATGGACAATTGTATCTCGTATCAAATGAAATAAGTTTTCTTAACAAGACCAAGAGCCCTCGCTCGGTTTTGAGAAAAGACTTTTCTTTGGGAGGATTGGTTAAATTCCCTCTTAATTATAAAGACAAAAATCGTAAGAGTTTGAAAATGCACAGTTTGCAAAATTTCGAAATAGTTATGATTAGAAAATGTTTCTTACCTTGATTTTATAATATATCTGATAGCCCTTAGCTAGTTTATATTATAATTGATAGGATCTTGAATTACTGCATTCATGGACATATTTATTTATTTGAGGTATTGATTTTCAAACATAAAATAGACATTAAATCCCATATAATTTATTTTGTAGAAATGCTGAATATTCAACCCATTGTGCGATATATGATTGAAAAACATCCTATAGCATATATGATTGGTCCAACTTTATAAGCTAGCAACTCAAGTTCAACATCGTGTTGAAGTTTGAGAAACTATCTCATATTTTGGATGATGAAATTCCAAAATTAAATGAGAAGGCAACCGATAATGAGAAGAAGGCTAAAGCCAAGTGGGAAGACCAAGAGAACCACGTTCACGGTCTAATGTTGGCCTCCATGGGTGACTTGTTTCAAGCGAAGTACTTGGATTCAAAACCCAAGTAGACCATGGAAGCTTTAACGAAGATGTTCATGGATAGTACTAGAAAAAAGCACCATAAGACCACCATAGGACTCACAAGGTGCCACATGGGGGAGGGAACATCGGTGTCCATGCATTTTCTCACTATGGAAGGATACCTTGAGATGTTAGAAAAGCTATCTTCCCCGATGCCCGATGACATTGTGGAAGTTTTGATTCTTGACTCTCTAGCCCCGTCCTAGAAGGAGTGAGTCTTGAGGAGCTTCACAACGCTCTCAAAATTGCTGAAGTTGACATGGACAAGGGTCGGGACAAGCACATCCAAGTCTTCCATGGTGGGAGCAGAAAGATCACCAAAGGTAAAGGCAAAAACAAATTAGCCAAAAAGGCGTTGAAGGGAAGTGGAGTAGGAGGGACTCATGCGAGTACTTCGAGTGGAAATTCTTCAAAATCTCTGACTCATAATATGGAGTGTTACCACTGAGGTGGAAAATGACACATCCGCCTGAATTGCCCCAAGTACAAGGAGGATCTTGACAACGGTGTGATTGAGCGAAAACGCCCCAAAAAGGCTAAAGGTATATTTGTTATGGAAATAAATTTAGACACCTCTGTCCTTGATTGGGTAATTGATACTAGATCTTGTGCTCACATAATTTCTAATGTGCAACTACTAAAGGATAGGAAGGAACTCGCAAAAAACGAGATAATTTTGATGGTTAGAAATGGTGCAAGTGTCGCTGTAATTGCACAATGTTCCGTAGAGTTTCAATTGTCTAGTGATTTAAATTTATGTTTAAAGAACATCTATTATGTAGTTTCGATTAGCAAGAATATTATTTTTGTATCATGTTTGGATATGGATAATTTTAATATAAATATTTCAAACTCTTGCTTGTCTATATCGAAGAATGGAATTTTCTATGCAAATGCTTTCATAAGAAATCGATTCTATTTGCTTGAATTGAAGAATAGACAAATTTTAAACATCAATAACAAAAGGCTTAAAACTACTCACGTGAATGATACACTCTTGTGGCACTATCGTCTGAAAGGAATGTGTTCTAAAAGTTTTACTTTTATATGTCAATTATTATGAATTGAATGTGCAAACATTTTGTTCCTTGATTATGGTATTCGTCTTTTGGAAGTGTTAAGGAAGAGGCGCTTGGTCCTTAACCGTAGAGCTCTAAAAGATAATGGTTTACATAAATCAAAAGTTATTCACAATCATGGTAGTTAACATGGAACATTAATTACCGAGATAAGATTGTCGAGTTGGTCATCGATTGTTGTAGCTCTACAAATAACCGACGACACGAGTATATAAAAGAGGAAACGATTACTTTTATATATTGAATAGACCTAACAAGTAAAACATTATGGAATTGTGTTTCGTGTCATTAATGTATTACTATGTCTTGGATCCTAAGATATGAGACTTACATATTTTCACTCAAGAAGTGCTTAATTTGATTATTGTCAAAAGCTACCAATGAGTGTAGTGATAACGGCAATAGTTGGTTGAACATGACTTGTGCTGGAAAAGATAGCTAGTCAAACGATTATCATTGCCCCTCTTAATTGAGTGATGATATTAGTGGGCCCCTTGATAAAACAAAATTATAATGTGCACAATGTGTCTTGAGTTAAGTCACATAGTTATAATTAGCTTAAAGAGAACAAGAAATGAATATAATACAAAGGTGACACATTTATACTTTGTATATATTCTTAATATCATGAGGCAAGGGACGGAGACAAGTGGTGCACTTACATCACTAAATGGATCGTGTTTTAGTTCAGGTGGAACAAAGACATCTATGCTAATTGGGTGACTATAATGTGTAGCTAGATACCGCTTATAGTCTGAGATATTAAGTGTTTAATATCACTACCAATTAGGCTTAGATCCTCCCATAGGTCACACCACAAAACTGGGAAACAAGAGGTTTGATTTTAAGTTCATATGATGTGTCGGGTTTCTTGTGAAAATGGGACACATGTGGTGAATTAATTAAAATCAATGTGTTATGAGAATTAACATAATTAAAATCATAATAAATTCATATGAGGTGTATATATTATGGGGTGTAATAATTTAATATTACATATGATAATATATATAGGATGTGAATTGCTAAAAACCCCAAAAGATCAAATTTTGTTGGAAATAAATCCAAAATTTGACAAAGGTAAAATCGGGGTCAAACACGGTGAACCGTTCATGGTTCGGTCGACCGGGGCATCTTCAGATCGGTTAACCGAATAGGGAACGGGTAAGCGCAATTGGTTGACCGAGATTGCCCAGAGTGCCTGGACAATCGGGTTCGGTTAACCGATTGGAAACGGTCAACCGAGAAGTAGTATTTTCGGTAGACCGAAGGTGACCCGGTCATCCGATGACTATGCTCCTGGAGCGATTTTTGTGGGTCAAAGGTAGGCCGATTACAAGACGTGGTTCGTCCGAATTCTTCTAGGGAATTTTTCTCATAGGCATTCGGTCGACCGTCTAGCTCACGGTGCACCGAACACGTGTTATAACCGAATGGTTTGGTTGACCGAATAATACTCGGTCTACCGAAGAAGAACGATTCTACCTGAATAATTAAGAGATTAATTAAATCATGGGTGAAATAATTCCAGATTTAATTAAAACGTTTTTTGTGGGTGATTATGTGGAATTTAGAGATTAATTTTAGGAGAGAAAAACAAGGGATCATGGCTAAATTATAGCTCTTGATAATGATATTTTGGGAGCCTATAAAAGGGCACCTATTCCTACTTGTTTTAATACTAGTGTAAAATCTTTCTCTCATTAATCTGTCCCTAATCACCACGAAATTTCTCTTAGTAAAATTAAGTTTGGAGATTAGAATCTCAGGAGAGTTAAAGAGGGGTTATTAGCTTGATTCTAAACCTTGTTAGAGATTGATTGGCTAGCTCCTTTCTCTCTAACCTTGTTTAGAGTTTGGTGAACACTCAGAGGCAATTCCGTGGGCGACACAACGTGCAACGCGACTCCGGATCATCAAAAGGTTTTAGAGAACCTTTAGGAATGATTCTCCTTTGTGATTTATTTTAATAAATGTAGGATTGCATGTTATTAGAATAAAACACAAATAGATGTACATAAAATTGCTGAAAATATGAAAACGATCTTGTATGATGTATTAAAAATTTAAAAATATATACATACATGGGGACACGAAATCCTACATCGTCTTGGTCACATAAACGAAAAACACATCAAGAAATTGCAAGAAGCAAACCTTCTTGGTCAACTTAATTTTAAATCATTGGAGACATGTGAACCTTACCTAACGGGAAAAATGATCAAGAGGCCTTTCAAGAAGAAAGACCCAAGAGCGAATAACTTGCTGGATTTGATACATTCTGATGTATGTGGTCCAATGAGTACAAGTGCACGAGACAATTTTGTGGAAAAACATCTCAACTTGTTTGATAGAACGAGCTAGGTCGTTTGGTGCATCCCGCGGGGGACTGTTGCGTCCCAGCTTTGTTTTATGGGAAAACGACCCAACTCAATTGGTAGAACGACCCAACTCATTTTGTAGAACGTCTTTCACACCCTTTATGAGTCTATCGAGCACAACAATCGCATTCTTATCGAACTCATAGCGAGCTTGTTTGGTGAAAACGACCCAGCTCATTTGGTTAAAACAAAACTCAACAAATTTTTGTCAAGATCACATGAAAAAGGAATCGAGTCTATCGAGCACAAAAATCGTGTTCCTATCGAACATCCATCGAATGCATCGAGCTTCATTTAAAACACAGAAGATTGGTCTAATTTCTATCGATTCAATCCACAGACGATGAGCTGGCTAGTCTGTTGTAATGAGTCAGCTTGTTTAGACCAAATCGGCGACGATCCTAACCCAATGGAAAATAACCAAAAGTAAATCACGAAATGATCCAAAAATCAAGAGATAAAATTGAAAAGAGAGACCAAAATAAAACTTAATGATGGAAATCGATGTTAACACCAAGGTGTACTAGGTAGGATGGTTGGAGTGAGGTTGTCTCGATTAAGGAGAGAATTAGGGATGTTGGGAAGGAGGAGAGTATGATTTGTAATTAGGACAAAAATACCAAGGATAAATCTAACATTTGGTATTCTTTTTTAGGTCAAAAAAAGTCAATGACCCTCATATAAATAGATACTCAGTCAATGACACTTTAATATATTTCCGGTTATTATTATTCTATGTGTAGACTCCACTCGATCCCCCAAATAAATTCAACTTGGCTCGGGAGTCTTAGACGACTTCGGGTCAATCTTGATCTAACCATCTTCAACTTTGGTAGGATGCAGGGCAGGTGAAGGGAATGTGTTCTAAAAGTTTTACTTTTAAATGTCAATGAATTGAATGAGAAATCATTTTGTTCCTTATTTATGTTATTCGTCTTTTAGAAGTGTTAAGGAAGAGGCTCTTGGTCCTTAATCGTAGAGCTCTAAAAGATATTGGTTTACATAAAACAAAAGATATTCGCAATCATGGTAATTAACATGGAACATTAATTACCGAGTTAAGATTGTCGTGTTGGTCATAGATCATTGTAGCTCTACAAGTGAGTGACAACACGGGTATGCAAAAGAGGAAAATATTACTTTTGTATACTGAATATACCTAATAAGTAAAATATTATAGAAATGTGTTTCTGTGTCATTAATATTTTACTGTGTCTTTGGTCCTTTGTTATGAGACTTATATCTAATCACTTAAGGAATACTTAATTAGATCAGTGTCTTGAACTATCGATCAGTGTAGTGTAAAGGCATTGGTTGGTTAAGTATAACTTTCGTTGGAGAAGATAGTTAGTCAAAGAATTATCATTGCCCCTCTTAATTGAGTGATGATATTAGTGGGCCCCTTGATAAAGCGAAGTTATAATGTGCACAATGTGATTTGAGTTAAGTCACATATTTATAACTAGCTTAAAGAGATCAAGAAATGAATGCTAAGACAAAGATGACACAATACTACTTTGTGTGTATTCTTAATATCATGAGGCAAGGGACGGACACAAGTGGTGCACACCATCACTAAATGGATCGGGTTTTGGTTCGAGTGGAATTAAGACATCTAACTAATTGGGAGCTATAATGTGTAGCTAGATACCGCTTATAGCTTGTGATATTAAGCCTTTAATATCACTGCCAACTTAGTTTAGATCCTCCCATAGGTCACACCACAAAACTGGGAAACAAGAAATGGGGATTTTGAGTTCATAAGATGTGTCGGGTTTCATGTAGAAAATATGACACATGGGGTGAACAAGCAAAATCAAAATTATGTTGTGATTAATAACATAATTAGAATCTAAATTAAATTCATATGTGATGTAAATATTATGGGGTGTAATGATTGATCATTACATAGGATAATATGTTACATAAGTTGTGAATTTACTACTAATCCCGAAATGTCAAATTTTGTAGGGGTTAAACCGAAATTTGACAAGTCTGCAAGACTGTGCAAACGGTCGACCGGTTAATGGATAACGGTCGACCGAAGGTGCACGGTCGACCGGACGTGTCTCGACCGATAACAGGGAATTTTCGTATGTTCGGAACGGTCGACCGAATATATCGGTCGGTCGACCGAACATTGCGATGAAATATTCTACGTTAAGAATGGTCGACCGAATCTTGCACGGTCGACCGAAATTGGGTTCGAGAGGTCGACCGGACCTTCGTAACGGTCGACCGGTCCAGACGGTTTTATGCAGAATTAATTAGATCATGCATGGAATTGGTCCATAATTGATTTAATTCGTGGCTAATATTATTTATTAATAAATAATGAATGGTAAGATGGAATTTTGCATGAAATCATGGGCAAGAGGTTGCACATGAATAGGTAATTTGGAGAGAACCTATAAATAGAGGTTATCTCATTGCCTTCCTACATCTTAATTAATATTGCTTTTCATGCAAAATCTCTCTCCTTAATTCTCCACGAAAATTCCACAAATTCTTAAGTTTAGTTTAGTTCTTAAGAGATCATCTTCTCAAGGGAATTAAAGAGGGGTTAGTAATTGGATTCTAAACCCTATCGGAGATTGAGAGACTAGCTTCCCTCTCTCCGATCTTGTTTAGAGTTTGGTGAATACTTGGAGGCATCCGGCGCAGCGAGGAGCATCCCCAACGTCTCCGAATCTTGAAGAAGTTTTAGAGAACTTCTAGGTATGAATTTCGGAGCCCTTGTTTGTTTTAATAGAGTTTTGAAACTAGATGTTAAAACAAACTGATGCATGCATGAAATAAATCAAAGAAAATTGTAATTGATCCTTATTATACATAAAAATTTCGAAAAAATATATGTATAATTAAACATGAAATCCTACAGCAGGATCAACCCACCTCCTCAAAACCCATCTGCATCCTGCTCCGTGTCCTGGCAACATGGTAGGTTGCTGATCAGATCCTGTCAAAACCAAATGGGATGTATCATGTATGGTCAAATTAAAAAAACTGATGAGATTCTGTTAAAATCGTATGCATGGTAATCATGATGTCAGGTAAGCTAAAATGGATATTTCCCATTAATCCCTCGTTACTGGAATTTGAAGAGATTTCAATTGTACTGTAACTTAGGTCCGTCAGAGCGCCACTGTAAGGAAAAAAATTAATATATATTTTTAGAAAAATAACAATTGTTGTGGACGAGTTTCTTATTTTGATATGAAATATAACTGCCCAATCAATAACTTATCAAATAAATTTTTTCGTATAAGCCACCAAAGTTGATCTTCTATTCCATTATGCAAATGATTCTTAATAATATTTAGGGTTAATTACGGTTTGACCGCCTAAACTATGTCTTGATATCACTTTGCACCCCTGAACTTTCGTTTTGTAATACTTTGCCTCACTAAACTTTAAAAATAAAGTATTTAAACCCACATTCGTCGTTTTTTGGCGATTATTTATTGTATCCGTAGTACACTTCTAAATCTATATTTACGTGAAAGTTCGGAACCAAACGAAGGTCAGATTTGGTTGGAATTTAGGTCAGATTCAGTACCAATCCGTCCCAAATTCCAACCAAATCTGACCTCCGTTTCAATCCAACACTTCCCTCGCTCTTGCTTCGTCGAGTCTCGTCCCCATCTCTCCCCTCTCGCTCCTCCGAACCCATCTCGACGACCATGCAATGGCGGCCCGTCCACCCATCCAGCCATCCCATTTTGTTTTTGTGGTGTGTCGGCCAAAGTGTGGCTTCGAGTGGAGGACGGTGCCCCTACCTGGGTTTTTTACGAGTGCCACCATGATGTGTTGACTTTTGGTGTTCAATCGGAACACGAATAACATATGCTCCTCCCTTTCCGAGTTTTCCCATTTTTTCTAGCCTTTTTTTATTTTTGTTTTTGTTTTGTGAAATCGTAGAGAAAAGGGTTGATATATAACATAAGAACGACCATGCTTAAACATAAGATTTGGAAATGTAATTTTTGGTGATATTTGACTATATGCATTTTGTTTTTCACTGAATCTTTGCTGATATTTGACCGTATGCATTTTTGTTGGGTGAAAAATGAAGCTAAATTTGTTGTCAAGAGTCTCTGAAACACATCATTTGAGTAGGTCAACCTTAGTTAAAATGCTTTGGATCTTTGGCATACATGCTTGGGGTGGTTGTATCAGGTTGATGAAAGGCATTGCAGTATAACCTCACTGAGGAATCCGTCGCCGCCACGATGGCGTGGATCATCGGTCACCTGCATGACCACCTATAGAAGATGGAGAACACTATAATGGAAAAAGTGGACGTTGTGGTAGATCGTGTGGCCAATTTGAAGGTGTCCATCCAATAAGTCATTAATAATGACATTTCCTATAAAAGGGGCGGTGTGAACTAGTGGCCTAGTGACACGGTACGTGGGTACGACAACATATTGGTAATACGCGACAAGGACACATACAACGGTGACCAACTGAAATTCTTCCTCCGACAAATCAACTTTTGGGTCATTCAAAACATTTAATAACTCATCCATAAGTCGACACCTAACACATAATCAAATAATACATCATGGGTTTTACATATAAACTTGGAAAATTACTCCAAACTTGAAATGAGAAACCATACATTAGTAGGTAGACCTTTTATTCCTATTCCTCTCCATTATACCTAATTTTTTCCCGAATTGTAAGAGAAATGACTTTTATCATGGGCATTTAAATCACTAAATAAATTCAAATGAAAGAGTAACGCAAAGGCACATAAATAAAACTATTGGAAAAGAAAACAAAACATACTTGCATTTTGGTGGGAAAAAATAAACACAGGTATTGACTCTCACATTGTACCTTTTAATTTAATGAGATTGTTGATTGATCTCGTTTTATATTTAACCGCAAGTGCACGGCCGCGTTGAAGCAGTGGCAAATATGGGTCGTCCACTGGGAGGTGTGTCGACACTTGGTTTGTGCGAAGGCGAGAGGTAAAGAAAGGGAAGAGAAGGGTTGGTTACACTAAACTACACTAAGATGCAAAAAGGAAATGAAAATAAGCAATAAACTAAGCCCCAAAGGGGGTAGAGAAATAATGTGAACATAAAGAAGTGTGTGTGTGTTCATTAAGCTCCTCACAACATGTAGTGCATGAAATCATAAAACTACATCCAACTTTGCCTCTACATGAATTAAGATAAGACTACACCATTAAAACATACAAGACAATAATTGGAATGAAGCTACATGAACTCAAGTATAAAGACTATACCCTACTATGTCTCTACATGAATTACGATTTCACTACATCATTAAAACATACAAGACATTAGCTAAGGTAAAGGCAACAAGAGTACATACACTACAAATTGTGTTTCCAATATTAACTTCATCCATATCCTATCCTTATCATTCCCCATAAAATAGGTCCACTAATCAAAGCATAAGCTAAGCTTCATTCAAGAGCATTAGCATATCAAAGATAAAAGTGAAAACCCATTAGATGGTTATGGAAATCATATAAAGCTCAAGGGATAAAGATAACACACACTTAATACACTACATGATTATATCACATATTTCTCCACCCCCAAATGGGGATGAAACTACTCACTACTGATTAGACTAAGTAAAGAAAACATTTAACTAAGATACTAAAATTACTAAACAAGAGATTAAACAAAGTAAAGCAACCCACACAAAACAAGCAACATAACAAAACAAGATTAAAAAAACAAATAAACTTTTATTAACAATGACTCACATTGAAGGTAGCATCATTCTCCACCTTGAGTTATTGCTTCAAGGCTCACTCCTTAGTAGAGAGAATGCCACCAAACAATGGGTGATTACAATGGAAGGTGAATGGTTCTATTTATAAGCATGAAAAAAGCTAATCGGGGACAATCCTCCGATGTGGGACTAAACCAATACCAAAAATAGACTAAGAATACACCAATACAAGCCCAGCACAAATCTTAGCGGATCTGGAGACATATGGACCGCCAATTAGCGGTCCAAGACCGCCAATTGGCGGTCTATAAGCTTTGGATTCATCTGGGATTTGTTGTGGGCTTTGCTGGTGGTCTTTGTTGGTCCTGGATGCATCTACTTGGTTTGTTGGAGCTCCGACCCGAATCAAATTGCCAAAATACTCCCCATGATGGTGTGGAGTTTCCTGGTTTGCTCTTAGGTCCTTCTGTCTTACGATCAGGTCCTTCTGTCTTGCATCTTGGTCCCCAGGTCTCACAATTAAGTCCTTTTTCCTGCTTTTGGGTCCTTTCATGGCTCTTCTCTTCAAACCTCTTTATTTCTGAAAACTAAACATAAAACTCGTCACGTAGCATTTCTTAGGTGTAAGATAATGGATATAAGATACAAATATAAGCATGAAATGATGTCAATCAAATACCCCCACACCTAAGTTTTTGCTAGTCCCGAGCAAAACAAAGAAAGAGAAAAGCAAACAAAAAAACAAGAAATCCTAACTCACTTTCGTAGGAATCATGGTTGCACTTAGCACGTGCAACAAGTCGTTAAACCTCTTTGTTGCCAAGGAGGAGGAGTGTTGTCTCCTGAGGGTTTTCAGCAGATATACCCACAAAATCCGAACAAGATGCATTATTCAATCTAGACCTCGACTCGTTGGAAATTTTTTGTCGATCAATGGACGCGGTAATCCTACGGGCCGACTCTATATAGGTAATCAGTCCACACCTAGCCTAATAAACCATTCGTGCAAGTTAAATAAGAAATTAAGTGAAAGACATGGACAACCTCAAGATCCTCAAGTGATACAAAGTGTAAGGTCCATTAAGGTTCTTATTTGCATTACAATATTTTTTTCTTTTTATTTCTTTTCACATTTTTTTTTCTTTTTATGAGTTGGAGCTTCGTTCTCCCAGGGTCAGGTTTCGTGCATCATTGCCCATGAGGACTTACACTATCACGTACACCTTTCCCCAAATCTCCACATAGGGCAATCCCTACCACCCGTGTAACGGGAGTTCGGTCGGCGCATCCCAAGTCAGATGACTCGAAAGCACCAGGCACAAAGTCCCCTCAGACCTACTTTCCCGAGTGATAGGAGTCGTGCGAGAAGAGAGCATCTACTCACTTATTTCTTATCTACACATGAACCAAAACCCCTACACTAATGTCTCACAACAAGATTAAGAGGGTCCTTGACTACAACAAACTTCCTAAATTAACAAACACGAATTATTGACTCACTAGGTTCAGGGTGGACTTCTTTGAATGTTTGAGAACTGAAACCCTATGATTACTCACCCCCAAAGGAAAACTGGGGTGCATCCTAACGACTCGATAAATCCTAAAGCCACGTACAAGATATCCTAATGCATCAAGTTCAAGACAATTTTGGGAGCTTTCTTTTTACTTTGCCTCTCAACGGTTTTGCACATGCTAAACACACGCAAAACCCACAAAACATTTTCTTTCGAAAACACATGAAGATTTTGAAAGAAATGTGAAAATTTTGAAGCACTAGGCAAGCAAAAGAAGACAAGTCACCCAAGGATCATGGCAAACAGATATATCGATATTAAATGCAGCACACTAACATGACCCTAACAATGCAAACAAAAGAAAGCAAAATCAAAGAAAAGACTCGACTATGTACACACGTAAAACACCCCCCCACACCTACTTCATGCATTGTCCTCAATGAATGTGAGCAAAAGACTACATGGATTTATGCATGAAAAATGAGAGATCCCACCAACGTGAACTACAAAGGGAAGTGTATGACTATGTTGATGGACACAACCCAAATTCCCTCAAACCCAAAGAGGGAATGCAGCACACTAATGAATAAATTGTTTCCCTCCTGCTTTACTTGTACATCCTACTTTACTTGTACAATAATGAATAAATTGTTTCCCTCCTGCGATTTAAAGCTTCTGAAGGGCTAAGTTTTATTGTCCAATCTAATAATCATATATATAGGATGTACATTTTCTGGCATTAGCGGGGGAAGCTAGAAGCTTAAAGAATATCAAGAAAATGTACTATATTGAACCTGAAGTTCATAAGAAAATATACGTATAAGTATGGTTGAACCTGAAGTTCATAAAATCATTATCTTGCAATATCTAGCAAGTAATTGTCATACATTTGTATTGATCACAAAAGAGTGACTACACCTTATATTACTAGACATAGATAACATAATATAAAGTGAAGATCTCCACATGATAAAATATATTTGAGCTCAACCAACGCCAGAAGCGTGGACCAAAACATATATTATTTGTGGAAATAAAATAAAAGTTAGTCACTCTCATTGCACCTCCTGAAGAGGTTATTCCTGAAGAATATACACCCATAAAAATACATGCAGCTGCTAAACAAAAGATTAATGAAATTACGGGGATACAGAACGGTCAAATCCATAAATTTTGGGAAACGATGAGGATTTGATTATTATTGACGTAAAACTTGCAATAAACTATATATGTTGATACGAGAGATATTAAATAATTATTAAAATTATTGTCGACAATTCATTCGCCTTCTTAATAGCATGCTATCTGAAGAAAAGAAAAATGGATCCAAAACCTATGATATTATAAGAATGCCAGAAGCATTCGTATTTGATATAAACAAAAGAAGGCGAACAATATATAATAAACTCGCTGAATAAATATACTATTTTGACCTGTAGTCCTGATTTCTGAAATTATATCCCTGAAGGATAAAAAAATAGAAATCAGAAAAACATGTGATACATTATAAAGCGAGGAGTAATATAAGGGTATTCGCAGGACCCAACATCCATCGTGATGTTACTCATTCTCTCGTAATATTGATAATAAGTTCTATTACATGATCAATATGATATGCATATAAGATATGTTGTGACTTTAAAATTTTCTAAGTCACTTACTATTGATAATTATATGAGAATCCCTGAAGGACTAATATGACAAAATATATAATATGATGACAATAATCAAAAGATGCACTATACAATTTTTGAAAAGATCGCTATATAAAGAAACAAGTAAGAGTGTGCATATAACCTATTCAATCAAAGTCATCATGAAGAATAATGCGAAGTTGATCTTAGTTGTCCATATGTTTCATCCAATAACAAAAGTTACTGTTATTTATTATGTTTATAACATGGTTGATGTCATAGGACCTCCATCAGAGTTTTTGAAAACTCATGAAATATTTAATGGACAATTTTTGGAACAAATGATCAGAGAAAACTCAATTATTTTTCGACCTGAAGTTCGAACATTCTCTGGAAGAGAATTTGTACAATGATTCAATTGTAGAAAGTGAATATTGTAGAAAAAATATATATTCTACTTAATACTCACATTGAAATTACACTAAGAAAGGACATGTATTGTATATAAACAAAGATCCAATTGTAATAGGACCTTAAGTTCCTTATCAAAATGTCATGAACATTTTCTTATAACTTGAAACCTAAAAAGGTTCACAGTAAATGTTTTATCTAAGCATAATGTTCATCTGAAAACATTTAGATGACGTTCAAGGATCTACCAATTTCTAGTCATGCGATAAAAAAATACATTAGCAATGTTTCTTATATGTCTCATCCACATCAATTACTATCACAAAAGTTTGGTGTCATTGCGTGGAGTCATTACAATTTTATGCAAGTTGGTGAATCAATTATTGATTCTTACATTCTCGTGTCGCTAGGACATCAATATAATTATGAGATATCTTTAAATTGTTCATAAGTAATATCTTTTGAGGTAACATATTCATATCAAAAGTTACCACAATTTGTATTACTCCCAACATATTATTTGAGAAAAATTACGCAAACATATTTCACAATCTTATTATCTAAGTGAAATATAGTAAATATTCATTAAATTCGTTAAACTATCATGTATTTGTTTATTGAATCCCCACGCAATTTTGTGTTTAATGACTTCGTAAAATATATTCGTAAGTTTGGTAAACTACGAATAAGGGGAAGCGGATTTGTATTTATCGTCCCTGAAGGACGGATATCCCTGAAGGATAGAGCCCGAAAGGCTTGTAGTTGCACTCTTTTTCCCTTTTTCCCATTTTTGTCCTAAAAGGTTTTATTGGTTAAAGGTTTTTAATGAGGCAACTTGTGCAATTTTGTTAGCGTATGTTATGCACTCTTTTCCTTAACTACTTTTTCCCACGGGGTTTTGTAGCAAGGTTTTTAACGAGGTATAAACATAACACATATTATATAAGGGAGTATTATAAATGTATGTTTAATTGAGGGGGAGAATTATACGATGCACTCTTTTTTCCTTCACCAAGTTTTGTCCCACAGGGTTTACTTGGCAAGGTTTTTAACGAGGCAGACCAATAAAGTGACAACTGATCATATCCAATCAAGCAAGAATTTGGCGGATTTATTTACAAAGTTCTTGGCCACCAAAGTCTTTAAGAAGCTTGTCTTTAAATTTGGTGCTCGTCGTTTGAAGAATGTATGTTGAAGTGAGGGGGAGCATCATACGCGCTGCACTCTTTTTTCCTTCATCAAGTTTTTATCCCATCAGGTTTTCTTGATAAGGTTTTTAACGAGGCAGCATCCCTAACATATAAAGGTGAAGATCCAAGGGGGAGTGTTGTGAAACATCATGGATGCTTCTGTAGGATCGTGTGGGTTATGGGTCCACTAATCACTTTTAAGCTGATCCCTAACTAATCAAACAATAAACGCAGCGGAAACAAATTTAAAAACAAGTAGGGAAATAACATGTAAACCACAAAGAGACTCGGCGTTTTTATAGAGGTTCGGAACCCCACCCGGGTCCTAGTCCTCTCTTGTAAGCTCCGCTCGACTCCGAGAGCTCCGCCTACGTCTTCACTATCCACTCCCCGTTCCGGGACGGGAGAGAACGCCTTTACACCACAAGCAACGCGAACAACCCTCGCTTGCTTGAATTCTTCCTCTCACAATCCGAGAGGGACACTTCGGGCTTTCACCGAAGTCCTTGCTTCTTTTGACAACACTTGTAACTGAGTGGGATTCACTCTCTAATTGAGCACACTTTGAGTAGGATGAGTAATTAATCAAGTGTATGAAGTTTAAGCTTATAGAGTGTAGAAATGGGAGCTTTGAGGATTGAGGTTTCTCTCTAATGTATTGGGACAATTTCAGTTGGAGAGTTCTGTTAATAACAGGTCTTGATCCTCTATTTATAAGCTCCTAAGGTGTTCTAGCCGTTGGGGATAGATTTGGTTGGGTTTTGTGTAAGATACACAAAGCAGAAAATCGGGTTGCAAATCTGTCCATAACTGGTCGACCGAAACTACTAAACCGGTCGACCGTTCACTTGATTTCAAGGAGAACGGTCGAACAAAAGAATATTCGGTCGGACAAACGAGCTAGAACTTAACTCTACTTAAGTGAAACGATCGAACCAAAGTATGAGGCGATCGACCATTTAGGGGATTCAGTTGAGACAAAGGTGAAACGGTCGAACGAAGATGTGTCGACCGATAGCAGGGAATTTTGTTTCTGTTCAACCGGTCGACCGAATCAAGGTCGTCGTTCGACCGGTTACCGAAAGTATTTTGGGGTTAAGTTTGTTTTATACGAATACGACCGTTATTGGAATACGACAAAGAAAACGGTCATATTAAAATCCGGGATCGGTCGACCGAAAAGGTAGAACCGATCGACCGGTAGAGTTCGGTAAAAATACTGTGGAGAGTCTGTTATAAACTGGTCGAACTGAGAACTGGTTCGGTCGACCGGTGCACACAGGAAATCTGGGTTTAGGTTTTAAGTGATTTCCGACTAAAGTTTGGGTGATCTAATGAAGTCCAAATTAGGTGAAATTTTGTGTGTGACTTCTCTAAGGAAGCTAGTGTGTATGTGATAAGTTTTTAGCTCTTGTATTCTCAATTTACACATGTTCCTAAGACTCAAAATAAAATCAAGATTACAAGTCTTCATATAGCTTTATTACAAATCTTGACTTGATTTCCTTCCATCCATGAGTCTTGATCACCTGTAGAGGTTAGCACATGCAATATATACGCAATGCAATATGTGTGCTACTCTACATTACTTATGATTAAGATTAGGTTGATTAAATCATCAAAACAAGGATTAAGGCCAAAAAACCAACAACTTCACCTTCACATTCTCCTCTCATAACTCCATCAACCTCTCACATTCCCATTACTCTTGTAACATACACCCTTCCATTTCTCATATAGCCTATAAATAGGAGATCATTGTAAGACCATTGGAATACTTTGTAGATGGATGAAATACTACAAATATTCTCCTCCAAATCTTTATCTTCTTTGTTCCATGTATATTTATTTTATAACAGAAATCATATTAGTTTCTAAGGTCCATTTCAAACTCCTCTTAAGTTCATCCGAGATTCACGTCAATTTCCTTTTGTGTTGGGATAATGTTGATCTATTTGGTTTTGTAAAATGATTTATAAATTGACCTCCAACTTCCAAGCATTTTCAGACTAAAACTCCACATTCTATGCATGCATGTATTTGTGGAGTGTCAGTTATATTTAGAGCAATAGCCACTTTGATTTAGAGGGGAATGTGGTTTTTGAACCTCACTAATCACAATAGTCTATAGCTTCTTAATTCTAACGACTAGACTAACCTTAGTTAGAATTTGTTATGTTTTACATAGTGCAAGTGCAATAAACAAACATAACAGTACAAACATCCAATATTGATCCAAATAACTAAGATAAGAGATACCACATTTCTATTCAAATAAATGAAACATAGTTTAATTCCACATTAGAACTAATACCACAAGCAAATTAACATAGAAATATATATACATACTGTAACATCCCGAAACAGCGGAAATTTAAAAATTTAAACAACCAAGAGATTACCAGATAAACTCATCAACGAGAATGTTACTCATATAAATCAACAGTCGTTGTACCAAAATAAAACAGGGTTTGTCAAAAGACATGATTACAACAATACAACGAAAGACAACTACAAGTAATCATGACGACCTCAAAGAGTCCGAAGAGGATCCTGACCCCAAAATGTATGCGCCCGCTGTCACCACCCGACAGAACCTACTGCGGTCCTGAAACATGAATCAAACAACGATGACTAAGTTTCCCATTAGGAAACCTCATATGCCAAGCTTGCCTTTATGAATGCAACAGTCTGGTAAATGAACCTATCATACTAGTAGCATGTCATATCAATATCTGCAATGCATCAAATCCCTCCAAGGGTAAACAGGACCTCAGTCCAACAACACAAGGACCCTCAAGGGTCAACAAGGACATCAGTCCAGCAACAACAACGGGTCTCCTTTGCAAACCTACCATAGCCACATACGGTCTTACGAACAGTACGCGACGTACCCCCACACAGGACTACTCGAGCCAAAAGGATCAGTGAGGAGTGACCGCACTTCCGCGCAAGGTATAAAATGTGCCCTACACCACCTTAATGGAGTCGTAGCCCAGTCGATCAACATCCCAAGATAGGTACCCAATCGGGGATCATCGTCGGAACACATTGGCGGTATCACCGACACAACATCGGCGGTACAACATACATCTGACACAACATCGGACGACACAACCACAAACCGGAACATCGTCGGCACCATCATCGCCGGCAAAAACCATGGCGGCATCGCCGGCACAACCTCGACGGTACAACATACAGCCGACACAACTTCGGACGGGTCCAGACCATAGTCTGCAAGGTCATCATGCTCCACGAGCCATGCATCAACATGGATTGGGATCCGCGACCCCTCAGGTGTTCTACTCTATAGAGATTTAAGCAACAATACGTCACATTATTGTCCATCAACGGAGGTGGCGCGACCCAAGTGTCCACACTCTTCCACATGGCGGTCCCTAGGCAGGCACGAGCACGTACCCATTGTCACCTCCCGGCTCACGCTCTAAGTGAGCACACGGGTTTCCGTGGACAGAGTTGACACAATACAAGGACCAAGAATTCAGTTCTGCGCACAAACGGTCGACCGAAAAAGCCTAACTGGTCGACCGTTCCCAATAAGTTCGGTCGACCAAAAGTCTGCAACGATCGAACTATTTGGCGCATCACTTAAGTCCAAATGGTCGAACAACGATCTAAAACCGGTCTACCGAACACGAGGTCAAAATCCGGAGTTGGTCAAAATCACAAAATACTATTCGGTCGACCAACTCAGGGGTCCCGGTCGACCGAAAACTAGCAGGGTCATCCTAATAGTCTACGTCATAAAACAGCCGAATAATATAACAAAATCGGTCGAACAACATGCATAATAGTCAAGTACGCTTAAGTTCCGGTCGAAACAAAAGCTAAGGACGGTCGACCGAAATCTGACAAAAAACCTCAAACCTACCAGCATACATGCAATCGGTCGACCGCCACACGACATCGTTCGACCGGTGTTGGTTAAAGTTGGGCAAAATAGTAAAACTGCCCGAAGGAACCGGTCGACCGCTGGTGGACAGCAACCCCGCACATACCTCAAATGAAGATGGAGCACGCCAAAGTTCGCTCAACGTCGACGCTCGTTGACCGTAACCTCCAAACTCGCGCGCCTCACGCCCGCGCCTCCGCTACCCCAAGCTCGACCACCCTTGTCGGAGCTGCCGTAACGTCCTTTGGTCGCCGAAAAAGAAGAGAAGAAATGGTGAGAGATGGGTGAAGGTAAAGCAAAGAAGAAGAACAAGTTTTGGTTAAGAAACCAAAACCCAACAGCATCCTCTCCTCACCAACAGTACCCTACACCCCAACCAATCACCACTCTCCCCTTCCCCACGCACAACACTGTGCACGCCTCTTCCCCATGCTAAACCTCCTCAATTCAAGGGATTAAACCTCTAACCAGGGTTAGGGTCCTAACACATGCTGTTACACGTATAAAGAAAGCAAAGAAGTCATGTATGCATCAGATAAATCATGTCTCTGCCCGAACAGCTACCCGGACTCATCAGCCCGCACCTCAACTCCTCGAGCTCCGCCTTGAACCGCTGTAAGTCCTCCAGCCCCAGATTCTCCATGTTGACGCTCTCCATAAGTCCTGCCTTCTTTCTCTTCTTCGCCTCCTCCATCTTTCGGTTGCTCAAATCCATGCCAGAGAGATAGCGGTCGAGGACGGTATCGACGGAAGGGTTACCAGCCAGAGTCTGTTTATATTGGCGGGGTTGCAACAACTAGTTTGATGGAGGAAGTTATAATAAAAATCTGATTTAATTTGATACGATTGTGTTTGAGATCTTTCCTTTCCATCCAAGTTTACCCGTGATGATGAGTTCAAATGTTCTGAGAAATTTCTCATTTTTGGACCATAAATATATATATCCAAAAAATATGGATCATTTGTTTGTTCTCTTAAAAACAATGAAAATCGAAGTTAGGCTTTTGAAGATTCTGCTTCTTAAGAATATATACTCTAAGACAACCGTGCGCTACTTTGATCTCCTGTTTAGCTTGAGTGCTCCAACGGTTTGGCCCCAATTTCATCGGGCTTGTTATATATGGTGACCCAATTTCTTGACGAGCGATTTGTGCTGTATGTGTTGGGGGTTGATGTTGCAATCAGTGTCGTGGTACGAAGCTGGTGTCCGTATTAAGACATAGGCCAAGTGGTCGAGCAAAAATGCAAGTATAGATGCTAGCACCACCCATAAAGATCTAATGGGGAACTTGAATCCCTACATTAGATCTTGATACAAGATATATATCCCACACCTGAATAGCTACCATTTCAAGGTTGGTTCCATGAGCCATGGATCTAGTAGAGAGTTGTTTTAAGAGCATCCACAACCATACACTGCAACCACCAAAGAAGACCACTTCCAATCACAGACGTCAGTCTCCGACGACCTCCGATAGTTGTCTGGTGAAGTTCCTACCTCCACTAGCAAGCTCTTTGATAAGGTGTATGACGTTGATATTGTAGCATGTGTTTTGTAATTGTTTGATCATAAGAAGATGTTGAATCTGAGTGGAGTTGGGAATTCGATTGGTGAAGAATATGTATCATAAGTTATTTCACAATAAGTGATCATGTTTGCTGGATTACAAAACTGTGATCATATCTAGCAAGATAGGTTGATATATTAAACAATTATTATGAGATTTCATTTGATGCCAAGGCTTTCTACATTGCTTTCATGTCATTTTTATTACTATTATAGTGTTATACTTATACCTAATGATATATTTATTGTTAGATCCTAACCCTTGCTTACTGTTCTTAATTGTGTTTAGGAGAGGATTAGTGATGGATTGAGATGGACGGCTGAGATCGAGTCGGAGAAAAGTATATAAAGGTTGGTTTCTCTCTCTCTCTCTCTCTCATTTGCATCTCTCTCTCACTCACTCTCTCTCTCTCTAGACTCGTCTCTCTCTCCCTCTGTGGTTCTTTGGTGTTGGCGGAGGCGAGGATCAGAGTGTTGGATTCACCGGAGTCGTCGTAGAGATCGTTGTGTTCGCCGGAGTTCGAGTTTATCGTGGAAAAGCTCGCCGTCGTTTCTTCAAAGGCTTCTTCAAGCCTTAAGTTATGTCAAACTTGCTTTCAAGCTCACCTAGTGTTAATGTGGGAGTGGGAGCGGTTGACGGTAGGCCGTTTCGGGCTCGTCGGACATGCACAGCCGTTTCTGAACTATAAACGGTCGACCGGTGTTTTGGTTCGGTCGACCGGTTGTAGTGTATTTTGGGGCAGAATCCCTCGTACTGGTCGAACGATGCCCTTTGGGCGGTCGACCGGTTGTTGCAATTTTAGCGAGAGAAGACGTCCTGTGTATTTTCGGTCGAACGGGACCCCTTTGCCGGTCGACCGAAAGTACTGTTGTATGTCGGTTCGGGCGTTGACCATCTAAACGGTCGACCGCCTGTTTGACTCGTTCGACCGACGTTTAAGTTAACTTAATGGCCGGTCGACCGGAAGTGTGGTTTTGGTCGACCGTGATGTGAGGACTCTGGGTGAGTTCTACTGGTTGTTTTTGGTCGACCGATAGGGTTCGGTTGTTCGACCGTTTTACTGTTGATTGCGAAAATGGATTTCTACTGGTGCTTTTCGGTCAACCGGGACCCCTTTGTCGGTCGACCGTTTGGCGGGTTTTTCGGTTGGGCCAGTTCTCTGGGTGAGGATCGGTCGACCGGAAGCCATGTTTTGTTCGACCGTTTTACACTGTTTTTGTGTGTGTGTTGCTATTGATTGGCTAGAAGGCAACGGGTCTCCGGCCCTTTTGGGGCGACGACACAGACATTCCGGCCCTATAGCGATTAGTGGTGACACGGGTTGTGATTTGTGGTCGTGGCTCCGGCGAATGAGGCAAAGCCGTGGCTCCGGCGAATATGGCAAAGCCGTGGCTCCGGCGAATGATGAAAAATCGTGGCTCCGGTAACACTGAGGCAATGAGGGGGTTGTGTGGCCGTGTTTTGGACCGGCGGTGCCTTTTGTGCACGTGTGTTGGTGGGTTGGGGTGAGAGGACCCTTGAGACCCGCGTTGTTGGGTTATGGCCGGGAGAGAGGTCCCGGGAACTTAGCGGGTGTTTCTGTTGTGGTGTTTTATGTTTCCTTGAACATTTCATTTCTGTCCATATATGTGTTAGGGTTTGGCATACTGGGTTTCCTCCTGGAAACTCAGGCATTCATTGTCTGCTTTCAGGCCGAGAGCGACGTTAGGTGGGTGGCGTCGGCGGAGGGAGCACTCGAGACCTGATCCTGCTTCCCTACATTTTGAGGTGGTTGTGATTACTTGTGTATATTCTCTGTATATGATCTTTTGATGTAATCGCATTCTTTTGTAAAGTCGTTCACATATATATATTATATGTTGGTGCACCAGTGTGTGTATTTCTTTCGTAATGTCCTCGTTCATTTTATGATTTAAATTTGAAATTTTCCGCTGTGTTTGAGGACGTTACAACTTGGTATCAGAGCGGTCAGTTTTAGTGTCTTCGTCCAATGGAACCACCCTTAGAGTTGTGTCAATCATGCACGCATTGTTCTCATTCATGTTTTGTGTCTCTTGTGTAGATGGCTCTGAGGCGTGTGAGACCTTCTCCCCGAGACCGTAGCACCAGTGATGAGGTGGGTGAGGGGAGTAGAGGTGAGGAGCTAAGGACGCTCCAGGGCACGCTGGGTAGATTGGGCGAGATTCTCGAGCGCCAATCCGCCCAGGCTGATCAGGGAGGAGCAGGCGCAGTGTTGGATCGGTTTATGCGTCAGCATCCCCCATCCTTCGATGGTAGCAGCGACCCTGAGGCAGCAGAGGACTGGGTCTTTAAGATCCAGAAGATATTTCGGGCGATTGGGTGTCCTCCTGAGAGGAAGGTGGATCTGGCCACTTACGTGTTGGACGGCGGCGCAGCCAACTGGTGGAGATCCACTTCTGCTGTGGTGTTCGAGGACAGTGAGGAGTTGAGCTGGGAGGAGTTCCTGGTGGAGTTCAACCAGCAGTACTTTCCGCAACTTGCCCGCGACAGGAAGAGAGAGGAGTTCCTGGCTTTAGAGCAGAGGGACATGACTCTGGCTGCCTACATCAGCAAATTTCACGCTTTGGAGCGATACTGTCCAGAGATTTATGTGACGCAGGAGCAGAGGGCTCGGAGGTTTGTGCGCGGTCTGAGGCCGCAGTTCAGGGCCCGTGTTACCACGAGCATGCTACAGACGTTAGCAGACGCTGTGAAGTTCACGACCATCATGGATCAGGATAGCCAGGACATTGAGGAGGCTAGGAGGTCGCAGGTGAAGACCGGAGTGCGTCCGGGGAGTCAGTTGTCAGGGAATCCGGGCAAGAGGCCTCGGATTGACGGAGGTGGACCACCGCAGGCTGGGCAGTGCAGGCAGTGTGGTGGAGTTCATCCGGGACGCGGTTGCGGGCCCCATTCTGGCGCGTGTCATGGTTGTGGCCAGCTGGGTCACTTTGTTCGTTCTTGCCCGAGTAGGCCGGGTGGGCCTATTGTTCGGCCGGGATCATCCACAGCTGGTGGAGCTGGACCGAGTCGTTCTGCAGCACCACTCCAGCAGGGGAAGAGAGCAGGTCGCGTATTCACTATCCAGGCGGAGGAGGCTAGAGATGCGAGCACGGTGGTGGAAGGTACGCTACTTGTTGCAGATTTGGTAGCTAGGGTGTTGTTTGACTCTGGGGCCACACACTCGTTTATCGCTGAGCTGTTTGCGAGCGTGTTGGGCCGTACCCCTGCGATGTTGACTGCCACTTTGGAAGTCAGCACACCCCTGGGTTTGGTGGGCACTGTGGGGAGATTTCTTCCCGGCGCCACGATTGCTTCGGGAGACCAGGAATTTCCGGCTGACCTGGTCTTGCTACCGATGGTGGACTTCGATGTTATACTCGGGATGGATTGGTTGTCCCAGTACGACGTCCGAGTCTTGTGCCGTGATAAGAACATTTTGATTCTGAGGCGAGGTTTGCCTGATCTTCTGATCAGGTGATTGAAGGACCGCGGGAGTCTGTTGATTGTTTCTTCGGTTAGAGCTCGGAAGTTGATTCAGCAGGGTTGCAGGGCTTTTGTGGCCACCTTGGTAGTTCCAGACCCAGAGATGAGGAGGCTGGAGGACATCGAGATTGTTCAGGATTTTCCCGAGGTGTTTGCTGAGGATGTCTCCGGTTTACCACCTCACAGAGAGATAGAGTTCGGCAGTGATTTGGTAGCTGGGGCTACACCGCAGTCGAAGGCTCCGTACAGGATGGCGCCTGCAGAGTTGTCGGAGCTGAAGAAGCAGTTGCAGGTTCTGATGGATACTGGGTTTATCCGACCCAGTGTCTCACTGTGGGGTGCGCCGACTTTATTTGTGAAGAAGAAGGACGGCTCGTTGCGGATGTGCATAGATTACCGGATGCTGAATAAGGTTACTGTGAGGAATCAGCATCCTTTGCCCAGGATCGAGGACCTGTTTGACCAGTTGCAGTCAGCGAAGGTGTTCTCGAAGATTGATCTGCGATCTGGGTACCATCAGTTGAGGATCAGAGAGGCAGATGTCCAGAAGACAGCTTTTCGGACGAGGTGCGGGCACTTTGAGTTTCTGGTGATGCCGTTCGGGTTGACGAACGCGTCTGCAGCATTTATGGATCTGATGAATAGGACTTTCAGTCAGTATCTGGACCGTTTTGTGATTGTCTTCGTGGGTGATATTTTAGTCTATTCACCAGATATGGATCAGCACCGGGAGCATCTGAGGATTGTACTTGGCATTCTGAGAGATCAGCAGTTGTATGCCAAGTTTTCGAAGTGCGAGTTCTGGCTTCACAGTGTTGCATTTTTGGGGCATATCGTGTCAAGAGCTGGGATATCAGTGGATCCAACGAAGGTCGAGGCAGTGACGCAGTGGAGAGCCCCGACGAGTGTGACTGAGATTAGGAGTTTTGTTGGATTGGCGGGTTACTACCGCCGGTTCATCAAAGACTTCTCGAGACTTGCTTCACCACTGACAACGCTGACGAAGAAAGGAGTGAAGTTTGTTTGGTCCCAGAATTGCGAGGACAGTTTTCAGGAACTGAAGAGTCGGTTGACGACTGCTCCAGTTCTGACTCTTCCCAGCGGCAGCGGAGGTTTTGTGATTTACAGCGACGCCTCAGGTGTTGGTTTGGGTTGTGTACTGATGCAGCACGGGCAGGTGGTGGCGTATGCTTCGAGGCAGCTGAAGGTGCACGAGAAGAATTACCCCACTCACGATATTGAGTTAGCAGCTGTGGTCCATGCTCTGAAGATTTGGCGTCACTATTTGTATGGTGAGCGGTTCGAAGTCTTCACGGATCATCAGAGTCTGAAGTACCTGTTTTCACAGAAGGAGCTGAATATGAGGCAGCGCAGGTGGCTTGAGCTGATTAAGGATTTTGATTTCACCATCTCCTATCATCCGGGGAAGGCGAATTCAGTTGCAGACGCGCTGAGCAGGAAAGTGGAGGTGTCAGCTGCGAGTTTGTGTATTCAGGAGTGGAGGCTACTCGAGACATTGTCAGAGTGGAGGCCGTTCACCGAGAGCTTGGGGGGAGCAGTGATTGCGGGTCTTCGAGTGGAGCCGCAGACCGTCAGTCGAGTTGTCCAGGCTCAGCACAGGGATGAGGATTTGACTAGTCTGCTACAGTCAGCTGCCAGAGATGGGTCGGACTTCACTGTGGGAGTGGATGGAGGTCTGAGGTTCAGGAGTCGGATCTGGGTGCCGAAGGTCGATGCGCTGAGAGATGACATCATGGAGGAGGCACACCGAGCCAGATATTCCATTCACCCGGGGAGTACGAAGATGTATAAGGATCTGCAGCGGATCTTCTGGTGGCGAGGGATGAAGCGTGATGTGGCTGATTTTGTGGCTAGGTGTTTGGTTTGCCAGCAGGTGAAGATGGAGCACCAGAGACCAGCGGGACCGATGCAGAGTATAGAGCTACCTGAGTGGAAGTGGGAGCACGTGACGATGGATTTCGTCACCGGGTTGCCGAAGACGAGGAGCTCCCATGACGCGATTTGGGTTAGAGTCGATCGACTGACCAAATCGGCACATTTTCTGGCCATCCGGACTACTCTACCTTTGGAGGGTCTTGCGAGATTGTATATTGAGGAGATCGAGATCCGAGGTTCACTTCCAGATTCTGGGGGAGTTTGCAGCAGGCTTTGGGTACTCGTCTGAAGTTCAGTACAACATTTCACCTGCAGACAGACGGTCAGTCAGAGAGGACCATTCAGACGTTAGAGGACATGCTGAGAGCGTGCACTCTGGATTGGGCAGGGCACTGGGATGAGCACTTGCCGTTGATCGAGTTCGCCTACAACAACAGCTACCATGCGAGTATTGGGATGGCGCCGTACGAGGCTTTGTACGGGAGGCCGTGCAGATCACCGGTGTGCTGGAGTGAGGTAGGCGAGAGGCAGTTAGTCGGGCCTGAGATTATACAGGCGTATGCTGAAAAGGTTGATGTGATCAGGCAGCGACTAGCGACAGCTCAGAGCAGGCAGAAGAGCTACGCAGATCGGCGTAGACGAGTATTGATTTTTGAGGTCAGCGATCATGTCTTTCTGAAGATCTCACCGTCGCGTGGGGTCATGAGATTCGGGAAGAAGGGGAAGCTCAGTCTGAGGTACATTGGGCCGTTCGAGATTTTGGACCGAGTTGGAGAGGTCGCCTACCGGATTGCGTTGCCGCCACAGTTTTCTGGTCTTCATAACATCTTCCACGTTTCAATGCTGAGGAAGTACGTGTCAGATCCTTCTCATGTGATTCAGATTGAGGTTCCAGAGATCCAGCAGGATTTGTCTCTCGAGGAGAGACCGGTTGAGATTGTGGATCGGATGGATCACCAGCTCAGGAGGAGGACGATCCCTATGGTTAAGGTCAGGTGGCAGCATCACTCTGAGCGAGAGGCTACTTGGGAGGTTGAGGAGGAAGTTCGGAAGTCGTATCCGGAACTGTTTGGTAAGCACTGGATTTAATTTCGTGGGTGAAATTCTTTTAAGGAGGGTGGATTGTTAGATCCTAACCCTTGCTTACTGTTCTTAATTGTATTTAGGAGAGGATTAGTGATGGATTGAGATGGACGGCTGAGATCGAGTCGGAGAAAAGTATATAAAGGTTGGTTTCTCTCTCTCTCTCTCTCTCTCTCTCATTTGCATCTCTCTCTCACTCACTCTCTCTCTCTAGACTCTTCTCTCTCTCCCTCTGTGGTACTTCGGTGTTGGCGGAGGCGAGGATTGGAGTGTTGGATTCGCCGGAGTCGTCGTAGAGATCGTTGTGTTCGCCGGAGTTCGAATTTATCGTGGAAAAGCTCGCCGTCGTTTCTTCAAAGGCTTCTTCAAGCCTTAAGGTATGTCAAACTTGCTTTCAAGCTCACCTAGTGTTAGTGTGGGAGTGGGAGCGGTCGACGGTAGGCCGTTTCGGGCTCGTCGGACCTGCACAGCCGTTTCTGAACTATAAACGGTCGACCGGTGTTTTGGTTCGGTCGACTGGTTGTAATGTATTTTGGGGCAGAATCCCTCGTACCGGTCTAACGATGCCCTTTGGGCGGTCGACCGGTTGTTGCAATTTTAGCGAGAGAAGACGTCCTGTGTATTTTCGGTCGAACGGGACCCCTTTGCCGGTCGACCGAAAGTACTGTTGTATGTCGGTTGGGGCGTTGACTATCTAAACGGTCGACCTCCTGTTTGACTCGTTCGACCGACGTTTAAGTTAACTTAATGGCCGGTCGACCGGAAGTGTGGTTTCGGTCGACCGTGATGTGAGGACTCTGGGTGAGTTCTACTGGTTGTTTTCGGTCGACCGATAGGGTTCGGTTGTTCGACCGTTTTACTGTTGATTGCGAAAATGGATTTCTACTGGTGCTTTTCGGTCGACCGGGACCCCTTTGTCGGTCGACCGTTTGGCGGGTTTTTCGGTTGGGCCAGTTCTCTGGGTGAGGATCGGTCGACCGGAAGCCATGTTTTGTTCGATCGTTTTACACTGTTTTTGTGTGTGTGTGTGTTGCTATTGATTGGCTAGAAGGCAACGGGTCTCCGGCCCTTTTGGGGCGACGACACAGACATTCCGGCCCTATAGCGATTAGTGGTGACACGGGTTGTGATTTGTGGTCGTGGCTCCGGCGAATGAGGCAAAGCCGTGGCTCCGGCGAATGATGCAAAACCGTGGCTCCGGTAACACTGAGGCAATGAGGGAGTTGTGTGGCCGTGTTTTGGACCGGCGGTGCCTTGTGTGCACGTGTGTTGGTGGGTTGGGGTGAGTGGACCCTTGAGACCCGTGTTGTTGGGCTATGGCCGGGAGAGAGGTCCCGGGAACTTAGCGGGTGTTTCTGTTGTGGTGTTTTATGTTTCCTTGCACATTTCATTTCTGTCCATATATGTGTTAGGGTTTGGCATACTGGGTTTCCTCCTGGAAACTCAGGCATTCATTGTCTGCTTTCAGGCCGAGAGCGACGTTAGGTGGGTGGCGTCGGCGGAGGGAGCACTCGAGACCTGATCCTGCTTCCCTGCATTTTGAGGTGGTTGTGATTACTTGTGTATATTCTCTGTATATGATCTTTTGATGTAATCGTATTCTTTTGTAAACTCGTTCACATATATATATTATATGTTGGTGCACCAGTGTGTGTATTTCTTTCGTAATGTCCTCGTTGATTTTATGATTTAAATTTGAAATTTTCCGCTGTGTTTGAGGACGTTACATCTATGGTACTTATTATTTGTTGTTTCACTTCTTCAGGAAATTGGAGGCTCACGTGAGTGGGGGCATTCGACGAGAGAAGTCTAAGTTCATCTTCACTACAGAGTAAGTAAGTATAAGCTACCAAGGTTCATTTACATCCCTACTTTTATTAATTAGTTTTTAAATAATGTTGTAGGTAATATACCTTACCTAGGATATAGTAATCATATATCATTTAATATTGTATGCCGACCAGTGTTTCAAAAGTTAGCATTTAAGAACATATTTCACTTATAACATCTAAGAAAGAAGTGATTCTATATATATTAAGATTTCTTTACCACGAAACCCAGAATAATATCCTTAAATTACATTGAAAAGTATTGGAAACATACACATGCATTGTCATGAGTTTAGAAACGACAATGGTCAATGGAGGGTTTCACGTTGGACTTACTTTTATATTCTCCTTCAAACTGTCAATAGAAGCAATTCGTTTGCACATGATTTAGTTTTTAGTTAAAACTAAATGCAAAACAATAACCCATTAATTCATGTGTTGGATTACGATGAAACGCAACGAAAAAATAACATAGAAACAATTTCTAAATTCATCAACCACTCAAGATCCATGCACATGATAATAATAAGGAAAACTAACGCACATCGATTTATATCTTTGATGCGTGTCTTTCTTTTCTCACGGAGGAGGTGCGGAGAATCTCAAGTGTGATTTCTCTACTCGGGACACACGAACCACAAACTAAACTCCACCAACACGTTAGCTAGAACGAGAGGAGTGGAAGAACAACTTTCTTCCTTGGTGGAGAGAGGGGGGACGACTAAAAGGAGGTGACGACTAGGGATAGGAGGAAAAAACTTTGGTTTGCATCATTTTCTCTTCTTATTTATAAGTGTCTCCAAAGCTAACCTTAATCTCATTAGATAAGTTAGCTTAATGAGTCCATTTAGCCATCCATGTGTTTAGTTCATTAGATCAATGTGTGTAATTCTTTGTAGGACTCGATTGTATTAGTAACGTATGTAACAGTTGACATGTAGATCGTAATTGGTTTCTAGCTAAACGTTACGAATTTTAATATAATTGGATTAAATTTCTTTCAACTATTTATTCATTGTCACCTTGATTAATGGACACCTCCTTCACGTAGGAAAATAAACTTAGTCCAGCTACTTGTTGTATTCATCTTGTTTTTTTTGGCAATGATAGCTAATGAAATGGGAACTCGATGTTCGTAACTTCGTATGCATCCAGATAACAAAATGATCTTAAAGACACATGTGAAGTTTGATTCCTCGTATGTATCTCTTTTTGCATTAATTTTAGAACTACATCAAACCGAGATAACATGTTTTAAGAGCACCATTAACAGCACTCGGGTAGTTCCTGGGCGCCCTGGTTTCTCTCTCAGCCACGTCATTTTATCTCTCCGCCACGTCAGCTCAAACCAACCTCCCTATATTTTTCTTAACAACACCCAGAAACAACTCAAGCGCCCTACATTCTCTCCCCTACACGTCATTTCGGAATCAATTCTAGGTAAAAGACAAAAAATTGTCAAAAAATCTAAAAAATATAAACAAATAAAAAACTTATTTTCATAAAAATATATTTGACAAAACGATTTTAAATGATTTTTAAAACATTTCTGAAAACAAAACACACAAAAAATGGGGACCAATTGGGGGGGGGGGGGGGGGGGCACGTGCCCCCCCCCCCCCCCCCCCCCCCCCCCCCCCGGGGGGCGCCCTCCCTTAATGGGAGGGCAACTCGGGCGCCCGAGTGTAGAGCACCCGTTAAGGGTGCTCTAAACCCTGTATTGGTAAAACGAAGATAACGATCGAAGTGTCAAAATCTCCGAATCAGTCAATTCTTGGCCTAACTCCAAAATATTTGATTCTCTGCTCTCAGAAAATAACAAATGCCTCCTAATGTGAAAAGTATGTTGATAAAAATACTATTCTTTTAATCTATAATCCCTTAGAGGATCCTGGAGACTGGAATATGGTTTTTATTTGTTTATGCCATCCAGAAAACAAGTGCAATCTGAGGTTAGAAAATCACACAAGATTGTCTTCTCACGCTTAATCCCAAAAGGAAATAAAACTAAGGGCATAGAAAATAAAGAAATAGAAGACTTAGGCATCAAAGAAATTACAAATCGAGTCAAAGATTATCTTGTGAACAATAACAAAATCCAAGAGGTATGAATCCATAAGAACCTTAAGATGGATCCAAAATGGAGATTGTCTTCTCACCCTTACTCCAAACATGAAATAAAAGCTAAGAAAATAAAAAAAAATTAAAATCAAGAATTGAGCTGGCAATACGAATTGAGCGAAAGATATATTCTATACCAGAGCAAACTCTAAAAATTACAATTCTGTAAGAACCTTGAGATGAATTCAGGGAAGATTTAAATTTGATCGAATTTTTTTCTTCAAATGTGGAACAAAATTACTGTTAAATCCCTCCTTAAGTTGCCCCAATTCCTTAACCCATTTCCCCCAAATCCCACATCTCTCTCTCCCTCATCCTCCTCTCTTCCCTCTCACTACACTCCGGCGATGGTAAAGGCGACGACGAGGAGTTCCGGCGACGGCACGATCCGCACGTGGGTACGGAGGCGAAGGCGTCCCCTTCTCCGACGAGCTCTTTTGGAAGGTACGCCACCCACCCACTTTGTTTCGGTTCAACGGGTTCGGGGGAGGGGAAGGTAGGACGACGGTCGTGGGAGTGTGGTCGGACTTTGGGCTGCAGGTTGCGGCCGGATTTCAGGCGGTGTTTGGGCCACGGAAGTGCTATTGGGTTGATGTCGCGGATTGCGGCCGGAGTGGAGGTTGTGGGTGTGGCCGGGGTTAGGTCATGGGGATCAGGCGGAGTTGGCTGGAGTTCCGCCGGCGATGGCAACGGCCGGAGGGCCGGGGTTGGCGGTGGAAGAGGGTCTAGTCGGAGGGGAGAAGGTTTTGGATAAATTGTGGATAAAGCCCTGGATTTTTAGTTGATTTAGTTGAATGATTTCCTTTGGGTATTTTGCATTATATTGATGGCAGTTATTTGTAATTGATTAGTTAAAAAGTAATTGGAATAATTGCAGAATAAATAGTGAAGTTTATAGTATTTGATTGAAAGAATTGATAATTGGAATATTGCCTGGAAAATCGTAGATATAATTGAATTTGAATAAATGATGTATAATTGGTTTATTTGCTTGATAAACCTTAGTTTTGGCATAATTGTGAGAAATGTTTTAATTTAGGGATAATTGTCCTCTTCACCCTGGAAATTCATAGGGAACTACTATTCGTCGCCGGAAAACTACTTAAATCGCCCTAAAAATGACCTTTTTGCCCTTAACAAATCAATTAATACCGATTTCGTCCTGTGTCTTTAAATAAGGTGTTTGACTCAGTTTTACTCACATTCCTAGTACCAATACCACGAAAATGTCTGGCGAAGCACCTGAATCCGGCGAGGTAACTGGGGAGGAATTTTTTTCACGACTCGAGCGTCGGCTAAACCGCCTCCACCTTTGTGCAGGCGTGTCCTATGGACGCCTCCACAAAGGTGGAGGCGTCTGTCTAAACCGCCTCCACCTATGTGGAGGCGTGTTAGGCAGACGCCTCCACCTTGGTGGAGGCGGTTTAGCCAGATGCCCGTTTTTTTTTGTTTTTTTTAATTTTTTGTTAAATTCAAATTTTTCAGGTTCCGTTTCAAGATTTCGGTGGTGATGGAGTAGATTACAGTGAGCTTTTGGACAGTAAAGAAATATTTACAACAATCGAGGAAGGTTGTAAATGGGCGAAACAAATTGCAATAGGAGCCGGATTATTTTTGGTTATATCATCATACAAACCGAAAGCAGATAACCGGATGGATTGTTACCTCAGATGGGATCGCAGACGTGAGATGAGTTCTCGTGATACGAGTATTGCACTGCGAAAGAATACGAAAAGAAAAGGTTGCGGTTGTCGGTTTTTGGTAAAAGTGGTGGAGCGACGAGATCGTGATGGATGGGTTATTGTTTCTAGTAGCATGTTTGGGCAGCACAACCACCCATTGGCAGTTTATTCAGAGGGTCACTGACAGATCAGCGGACTTAGTGCTGGGGCAAAGCAAATTGTTCGGGATATGACAGAGGCACAAGCAAGGCCCCGTAACATTTTGTTGGCGGTAAAGAAGAAATTTCCGGACGATAATCCTAATCAAAGTCACATTTACAACTTCAGAGAGTACATGAGGAGGACGAAATCTGAAGACAGGAATCCCGCGCAGCAGTTTCTCAGAGAGGCAGTGCAGCATAAGTATTTGCATTGGATTGTGGCAGATGAAGAAACTAATGTCTTGACTCACGCATTTTTGGCACATCCGACTTCAGTTCAGTTGTTGCGTACATACCCATTCGTGATCTGTATGGATTCGACGTATAAGACGAACAAGTACAAGATGCCTTTGTTTGAGATGGTTGGGGTTACTCCAACAAATATGAATTTCCTCGTCGGATATGCGATTTTGCAGGATGAGACCGAGTCTAGTTACCGGTGGGTGTTGGAGAGGTTGCGAGATCTGTTATTGGATATTGTTAGCCCGACAGCAATAATTACGGACCGGGAGATGGGTCTGATGCGACCAGTGGCAGAGGTTTTTCCTGAGTCAGCTCATTTACTATGCACCTGGCATATCAACAAAGACGTGTACAACTACGCATACCACGTATTCGGCAAGGCAAAGCAGCTTGCAGAGAGTTTTAGACGTGGAAGATGGAGGAGAGTCATGCTTTCTGATTCACAGACGGATTATGATAGAGCAGTCCGTAATCTGAAGGATTCTTACAGTTCCTGGCCAGTGCTGACGAAGTATGTGGAAGACACGTGGTTGGTGCATAAGGAAAAATTCGTGTTGAATTGGACGAATCAAGTTCTTCATTTCGGCAACACTACGAACTGCAGGGTGGAAAGTGCACATTCGGCTCTGAAAGAGTGGATCACTACATCGACTGCCGCTCTCGACACTCTTTTCGACCGTGTGAACTCGTCTATTGAAATGCAGCTGACAAATATTCGGAACTTTCTTGAAGATTCGAGACGTCGAAATTTGGCACATTACATAGGTCCTCTGTTTCAGCATATAAATGGCCGAGTTTCGCATCACTGCTTGTCGTTAATGACTCAGGAGTTGAAGAGAATGCAGGACTTAAGTGATGAAATTGAATATCGTTGTGGGTGTGCTTTCCTGACAACACATGGGATTCGTTGTGCCTGTACCATGTACGAGTGTTTCGCGTCAGGTGATGGAATTTATTTAGAGCAGATTCATCCATTCTGGAAAACACTTGTTATCGGAGAAGGAGTCCAGATGTCAGAGTTTGTTGATCAGTCAGCACAAGACACCGAGCATTTTCGGAAGCTAGTGGATGAGATCTCGCAGAGCGATCCTGCAGTAATTCATAGTGCCTCTCGTATTTTATACGAACAGTTACACCCCGATCAGTCGAACTATGGAGAACCCGAAGAAAATACTAAGGTACGAGGTCGACCTAGGGGAAAGTCGACACGTCGGGACCCGAGTGCCTTCGAGTATGCTGAGCGAGGTCGTGGTCGGTCTGGCAGTAGTGGGAGCAGGGGTCGTGGTCGGTCTGCCAGTAGTGGGAGCAGGGGTCGTCGGTCTAATTCGTCTCGATCGTCCTTGAATACGGGCACAGGATCTTCTGGTATGTCGATATCTTTGTTGTTATGTTATTTAATATATATTAGTAATCTAAATGGGGTTGAATATATTATCTCCTAATTTTGTTGTTTTAATGAATTGTTATTTACCTATCTTACAGTGTCCGGACGGGTTGACGTGGACAACTTTCCATATAATGATAGACTGCCAGGAATCATTTTGCCATTTCTGCAAAGGTGGAATGACGTACGTGCTGATGGCAACTGTGGATTTCGATGTGTTGCCGATGTCTTTCATGGTGGTCAGGAGAACTGGTCGTACGCCCGTCGTGCGATTTCTAATGAGATAGGTGCACATCCTATTTATGAGACAGTCTATTTCGGTCATGTGAGAGAGGCTCGTCAACGAATTGATTGGGGCGGGGGAGGTTGTGGCGAGGATCATTATATGGAGGTTTGGTCCGACTTGTTTCCTATTGCGAATTTTTACAAGTGTGCGGTCATGTATTTCGCAGTGGGAACGGATGGTTCGTTGTTCCCGTGTCTTACTGTTCTACCCTGGGAGTGTCCCTCTACCATGACGAGGCCTGTCAGAGAGTTGGTCATTGCTCATTTAGGGAGTTACGCTCATTTTATTCGTTTGGAATTACTTGATGATTTCCCAGTACCTCCTATAGCGACCTTATGGTATCAAATGCGAGATGAGAGTGTTGTTGGATGGGAGGATCAGTACCAAAGTAGGATGGAGTATTGGAACCGGTCACGTTGATTGTAATTTGTAATGTTTTGTAATGTATAATATATCGTGTATTTCTACTTATATCGTGTTGTTTTTTTTACCGTATTTTAAATTTAAATATTATTTCATATCTAAAGAAATAAGTTGAAAATCTTTTCGTGAAAAATAAATATTAAAAAATACGATAGTCAAAAAAATATGTAGAAGATATGTTCGTCAGAAATAAATAATAAGAGTACACAAATAAACATAAGCATATACCAACAAATGTACTAACAGTGCAACAAAACGAAAGTAAAAGCAAGACAACTACAGCTCAGCATCTGAATCATGGTCCGAAATGCCCAACTGGCTGTTCCAATCCTCGATCAGGTGATCCCAATCTGTACATACAAGTCTCGTCGCCTCACTCGTCATGACGTCTCTCTCTCGCAAGAACGGCTGCGTACACCGTATCGCCCTACTCATCCACTGTATGTAAAATAGAAATTAGCGTACAATAACAAAATATACTTTACAATTAAATATAAAATTAGATAAACTTACCGCATCGGCACATGTCCTATCCAGTGGTCTCTCTGGTCTCGGAATGATACCGCGTACGAGCAGTGGATGTGAGCATCTACCAAACCACTCCAAAATAATCTGGAGCACAGGTGGAGGGGTCGCGGCTACGACTTAGATCGGCCAGGTGTAGTCGTCCTACTCTCGAAAATGTCCTCCAAACAGATTCCGCAGACGAAACGCTGTGCCTGACGTCGTACATCATCACAGTCGCAGACCGTACTGCATGGTCGGGCGTCGGGATGTCAACAGGGATCACCTGAACGTAACCTAACTGACGTAACACGCGATCAGGTAAATAAGGCTCTGTGATATCCCTATAACGAATAACGCCCATAAATGTAGTCCTCGGCACAGCTACAGCAGGCTCGGGACCATACGGTAACCACTCCACCTAAACGTTTATACGTTAATAATAATAAAGTTAAATTTAAATAAACGTGAATGATATATACATTATATACCTGCGATGGAGTCATCTGATCTAGCCGTCTACGAATAGAAAGAAGTCAACTCTCGCTCTTATCCTCCGCCCGGACAGCCCACATACGCGAACGAGGATGGCCACGCTCAACAATCTTCCGCTCACGATGTGGGCGGAAAGCAGGAAAATACTCATATATCCAAGCCTGCAGCAGTGTAAGACAACCCGTAATCTGACCACAATCAGCACGACTAGATATGCCCAGCTGGCGATACAGATATGCCAACGTCGCCGACCCCCATGAGTAATCAGCGATGGTATCTGGGTCCCTCGCCTCCAATAAGTCGCGTGGTCTCAGTCTGGAACCGCTCTTGTGGACAAACAATACGCAGCCTAGCAGTAAGAAGAAATAAGCAGTCATCTGCGTATCCTCAGTCCGTGGTGGTCGCCCCCGTCTGCAACACTCGTCCACAGCGTCGATACTAACACCACCGCCACTCCAAAATGAGCTATCCCGCCCATGACCCTCCAGGCTGACACCCAGCAACTCAGATACATATAACTTCAGCTCAGATGTCGGCGCCTGCGCATTGACCATGGGACCCTCAACAGGAATGTGAAGAATCTGAAAGACGTCATGCAACATGATCGTCATCTCTCCGAACGGCAAGTGGAAAGTGTTGGTGTCAGGCTGCCACCGCTCCACGAATGCCGAAATCAACGGCATGTCGATGCAGGAAAACATGTTGTACGACAAGTGACCCAATCCACTGTCAACCACGGTCGCCGTCATATCCTCAGTCATCACTGAGCGTCATGCCTGCAATGTCGTACAGGCTCTGTGCCGATTATGGCACTTCAAAACCTTCCGCTCCTCGCCATCCCAGATGCGTCTGGCGACGTGGCCTCCGAAACTCGGAATGACGCTGCCATCTACAGGACCACCTGGAATAATATCCGTGACGATCCAAGACTCGTCATCACCCCTCTTCTTCTTCTGAGCTCCGGCGTTTGCAGTGCACGAACTCGAATCACCGGTCACAAACCGGCCACCTCGATCCTTCCTAATGACCCACTCAGATGAAGGACCACCGTGTCGCCCCCGTCCTCGACCGGCCTGATGTACCGCCTCCTCCTGTGGCCCCAAGTCGTATCGGCCCCCATCGTCACTGTCGTCGTGACTCCTCAGCTCATCTGAATCATCCTCGTCGTCGAAAGACTCTCCAGGTGTCTGACAACGACGTAACAGATCTCTCTCTCTCCTAACTGAAGCAGAAATACCACGTCTACGTGGATGACGAGGACCTGACTCGTCTGCTATACTACGTACCGCGCGTAAGGGAATTGATTTCCCTTTTCCTCCACGGTAACCCGATGACTATTAATTCAATTTTAAAAATACAAATTTATTAATGAATTTACTAAAATAATTAAACTAATTATTAACTGAATAATCTATTAATTTAGCAATTATCACAATTAATCAATAATCCTTTACTAAAATCGTACACAACTAATTACTAACATAATAATCAATTTATTTAGCGATTTTTTTTATTAATTATCACAATTTATAATCAATAAGGGATTTACTAAACTAATTTAACTCATTATTAACATAATATTCAATTTATTTAAAATTTATCACAATTTATAATAAAATTTAAAAAAAAACCGGGCGTCTGCGGGAGACGCCTACCCTACGTGGTAGGCGTCTGCCAGAGACGCCTACCGTACGTGGGAGACGTCTCCCGCAGACGTCTGTTCATTGGGTCGGGCGGTCGCGGGAGACGCCCGACCCAACGAGAGGGCGGTCGCACGAACCGCCTCCCCCAAGGGGGAGGCGGTTCCGGCGACCGCCCTCTCGTTGGGTCGGGCGTCTCCCGCGACCGCCCGACTCAAATATTTTTTTTTTAAAATTAATTGAAATAAACAAGGTAATTTACCAAATGTGAGTAGTCAGGGGTCTCCGCTGGCTCTTTCCCTGGCCTCCGAGACATTCTATTTGGTGAATAAAAGTGTGATATGAAGAGAAAGTTGTGTTAAAAGAGTGAAATGAGGAGTTATATTAGTAGAAAGGGCAAAGGGGCAAAATGGTAATCTTACGGGTGATTTAAGTAGTTTTACGGCGACGAATAGCAGTTCAGAATTCATATATATTGTAGAAAATTTTATAAATTGGGAAATTTATTGTTTTCCACTTAAACTTATGAGAATTATGTTTTGGTACGAAATTTGGTAAAATTACGCTTATACCCCAACACCTTTGATTGTGGTTCGAAGTTATACTTTTTTTTGACCTTTATAGTCTTTTTTATGTTTAATTGTACCATAGTTCATGGAGGCGGTCGTAGAGCTTATGTTATGAAATATTGGGGTCGTGTGACCCATAATTTTGGGGTAAATTGCGTTTACCATTGCTTTATGTAATATGTGAGTGGTTCGTGGAACCGATGGTTCACCCACGTCGTTACGAGTGGTCGTTGGAGCATTACTCACCGACTCAGGCGTGTGGTCGAGTAGTGGAGATGACGCGTGAGGCACGTATGACTAGATGTTAGGGTGTTTCCTTGTTGGGGGGTACAGGATGGTTTACCAGCGTTGTTACGAGTGACCGCTGGAGCTAGGCTCGCGAGCTCGGGCGTTGTGGTTGGATTCCTGGAGTTTGTTTTCCCTTGTGTTGTTGCGGTTCGGAAGGGTCCACCCACGTTGTGGCGAGTGATTGTTACGAAGCGTTGCTTACGGGCTCGGACGTGTGGTCGGCTTTCGAAACCGGATGCAGAACTGGTCAGCTCACCAGCGTTGTGACGGGTGACCGTTTGGGAGCGTTGCTCACAGGCTTGGGCGCGTGGTTGGAGTAGGGTGTTGCCTTGTCGGCCGGATGCACGGTCTTGTCGAGGGTGCACGTTCGACCTGGTTGGGCGCGTGGTCACCTTGGGACGTGTGACAGTTCTGCCGTGAGAGCGGGTCAAGTGTTGCCTTGTGGGTTGGATGTGCGGTGGGAGCTGAGGTGCACGCTCGACCTCACTTGGCGCGTGACCACCTTGGAACACGAGACCAGTGTGAGCCATAAGGGACGGCTAGACCTTGTTCGGTGTCGGGTTGGGGTGGTGTATTGGGTCTTGATTTGAGACTCAGGCGTGCCTGTTCGTGTGCAGGTGAGACGCGGTAGGTGACTGGAGGCGACTTGGGCTTGGGACGCGTGGACTGGATCTGTTGAGCTTAGTGTCATGTATTTTTTTCACTCCTCTCAGTAGTTGTGTAGTAGGATTCAGAGTTCTTGTATTTCCTTCCGCATTGTACATTGACTTTGAATTTATTATAAATTTTAATTGAAACATCGAGTTTGTTATTTCAGTTAATGTACTTTTTTCGTTTCTTTTTAGTGTTGTGAGTATTGTTGTGTCCTAAGTACAGATTAGGAGCGTTACCATTACCTCTTTCATAATTGAGCCCATTAGTATGACCCATCAAAATAAATGGACAAGTGTTGGAGATTTTTAGAAAAAGTTATCATTGCTCATATTTGTCTATGAGAATTTCCACTTATTAAAATCAGTTTCTATTTTCAGTTACAGAAGATGTTGGCATCTTTTCCAGTACCAACTACTCCATGTTGCGATTATTTATGTTTGATTGCTTAGTTTTGTTAGCCATTTTTAGTTGAATACCCGTTTCACACGACTGAAATCTACTTCATTCTTCAGAGGTTGAATATTTTACTCATAAGTTCAATTGGGGAGGAACCTATAGAACAAAATTAAAGTTTGGGCTACTAGGAGATTGACTGATTGAAAAATCTTCATTTTCAGAATTTAAATAGAGTTAAAAGTGAAAGAGCTATAAAGATCACAAAGAATACCAGGACTTTGAGCAGTTAGAAAAGGAATTTGGTGTGGGGAAATGCCGGAAGGAAATTGATACCGAGTTAAACAGTTCCAACAAAATTGTATGCTTCCTAGGCTGAAAGAAGATGTAGGTTAAACAAGTATTTAACTACTTTATTTTAAACGGTGACCTTGGTAGATATGGAGAAAAACTTAAAATTTCAAATCCACCACATCCTTAATTCTTAGCCTAACTCCAAATTATCTCCATTTTCCCAATGACCCTCAAAGTGCGGTTTCTATTTTTATTGCCATCAACAAAGTCAAGGAATAAAGGATGTTTGTAAGGATGTTGTCTTCTCCCCTTCATATTCCCCATTATCTGATTAAAATTCTGAGCATGAATTGTTAAGTAATTATTAGAACATTACTTCTTTTGCCTTTCTGCTTTCTACGCTATCAAGATGGTTACATTAGCACATCTCGTCTTTAATAATAAAATCACTTTTAGTTTGTTAAGAGTTGAATACATATCATGGACTCGTCAAAAAGACCAGGGCAACATAAATGGGCACAGAGAGCAAAAATTAGTACAAAATTGGACAGCTTATTGAACATAAGGAAATATGCATCATAATATAACAACCAGCTATGGATGCATTCCATCAACTTATCGAAGAGGAAAAATTAATAGATGCAACACTTTATTGCTTTTTAAAAGTTGCAGTTTAGCAACTTCAATTCGTCTTTCTTGGCATTTTCACTGTCAGTCGTGTTTTTCTCCACTTCAACCATAACAAGTTTTAAAATTCGTAACCTTTGAATGTATTTCTACTTGAAACAATCTATTCCATTAACTAAATTTAGTTATGAATTCATCTTTTCAGTTTTCTTTACTTAATTTGTTAATATGTTCAGCTCACTGACGTAACGTCTCCGAAAATAACGGAAAATTTAAACGATATTCAAGGAAAAAAACTCAATAGTACAAGGACCCTACTAAAAATATATACATCAATATGTGCACCATGTACAAGTGTTGTCAAAAGTATTATTATGTCAAGATACAAAAGACATAGATACATGTAATCATACAAACATCAAAACAAGACTACAGGATCCGGTCCCTGAATATACCCATCATCGGTCACCACCCGCTCAATACTTAAAGAGGTCTTGAAAAACATAAATACAATGTCTGAGTTTCCATAGGGAAATCCCGTATACCAAGTCCACCTACATGCACATGCACCTACAATACATGACCTATTATACTAGTATCATGACAACATAAAACATAACAGTTATTTTCCCACTCTTTGGTAGGCTGTCAATTGTACACGAAATACGATTACACGACACAAAAACGACACGAACTTAGCGAATTTAGATTGAGAATTTGAACACGATTAATAAATATGTTGGATATGACAACACGATTATTAAATGGATTGGATATGGATTTCTGCTGCAAAAACGATTAACACGATTAAGACACGATAAGTAATCAGGTAATTAGGTACACGATTACGAATACTACACGATTAATACACGACTAATACCGACAAGTCTACAAGTAATATATAAGTTATAAATAATAATGAACAAGTGGCTTGCAATCATGCAATCCGATATTCGTGTCGTAAACGAACTAATTGTGTATGGATTATTGTTTAATGGTGTAAACGGTAGTCGTGTTAAACGTGTACACGAAATAATCCCGTTTAATAATCGTGTATAAACGGGTTGGATATGACAACACGATTATAAACGGGTTAAATACGACATAAGTCTAGCAATACGATTATTAAATGGGTTGGATAAGGCACAACACCTAGAGCTTATGCACACGACACGATTGACAACCCTACTCTGGGGGTCATAAAATTATAAGACTCAACATCATCGGGTATCCAAGAATACCCACCGCAGGCAAACACTGTCATACGGAGAGTACGCTAACATGAGGGTTCGGTGAAGGTCACACGCACTTTCGAGTCATCAACCTAGATCTAATCACGTGGTCCAAATGTCACACATCTGCTAGAGTTGTCACTCTGGTCAGTCATACTCATCGATTGTGCCACAACCGGGCAATCATACCTGCTGGAAAAATTGTCGGTCGATCATCTTTGTTGAACAACGTTCAAATGGTCATCTTCGTTGCCGCTCATGCTAAATGGACATCTCGCTCTGTAGAGTCGTACATATATCAATGCAAATGGGAACTTGGTCTCTCAGATCTACTACATAGGGTCTCAATGTGTATGTCATCAAATCATAATAGTCATAATAGTATCTCATGCGCCAACGCACTCATAAACATACATTACAATCCTGGGCACCAACGGTCAACCAAAATGGTCAAGTGGTCGACTGTTTGGTTGTTATACCGGTAGAGGGTTCCAACAACAAGCCACCGGTCGAAACAAACATACATCAAAACGGTTGTACAAAAGTCATAGGGCGGTCGACCATTTGGAAGGTTTACGCCAAATAAACATTAAACAATTCATCCCAACAGTCGAACGACAAGGGGGTCACGTTTGACCAAAAATAACATGGACTTCCTACGTTTCACAAACTCGTCACCCGATCGAACCAATATTAGCAAACTGATCGAACATAAATTAAGTTCACTTAAGTTATCGGTCAAACCATATCTTAGAGAGATCGACTATTTAGATGGTCTAAGCGCTAACCAACTTACTTAAATCCAATTGGTCAAACAACAAGGGGTGTAACATCCTCAACACGACGGAAAATTTAAAATTTTAATAACACACAATCAACAGAGGATATTACGCAATTACTGAACACGGGTGCACCAACATATATAATATATATATACGAACATCAGAGTATTCCAAAAGTTGTGATTACATCAAAAGACTATACAAATGGAAGCAGTAATCACTCGACCTCAACAGAGAGAAAGCTGAATTACGGCATGAAAGTAAACATGCAACAATGCCTGAGTTTCCAGAAGGAAACCCCGTATGCCAAACTCTACAGTACATGAACTGAAAGACACCCTAGCATGCAATTCTACTGAACAAGAAAGCATGTCAAATAAAAGACTGGGCTCCAGGGCTCTTTCACCCAACCACAACACACACCACGGTCACGGGTCTCCAGGTCTAATCTCAACCAACCATCGTACCACACACTCGTCGCCAAGCTGGGCTCCGGGTCTAATCTCAACCAACCGCAGCTACCACGACACGACCAAGGGCTCCAGGTCTAATCTCAACCAACCCAAACGTCTAAGGGCTCCAGGTCTTTTTCAACCAATCCCTACACGCGGTCCCTGCTCAGGCTCCAGGCCTTTTTCAGCCAACCTGAACGCACTACGGAGCTCCAGGTCTTTTTCAACCAACCCCGCCCAGACTAGCTGGGCTCCAGGTCTTTTTCAACCAACCGCAGCTCTCATACAGTTACGGGGATCCAGGTCTCCTTCAACCAACCACCGCAACACCACAATTCTAAGCTGGGCCTCTGGCCTGTTTCAGCCAATCCCAAGCTCTCACACCGTTACGGGGCTCCAGGTCTTTTTCAACCAACCACCGCAACTCTCGTGCACCCTAGCACAATTGCCGGAAGAACATCGGCACCACGACTAACCCCACACGGACGACCACAACAACATCACCTCCATAGTGCAAAACTGGACACAAACGGTCGACCGAACCAAAAGTCCCGGTCGACCGAATCAAGCAAAAACAGGGCAAATCAGCTCGACCGGCACTCCCTCAGTCGACCGATTCTCAAAACCACACTCGTTCGGTCGAACCAAAGTTAAAGGACGGTCGACCGTTTAGATGGTCAAGTCCCAGGTTCAACGAACAAAATGACCATTCGGTTGAACGGCAAAGGGGACCCGTTCGACCGGAAGTCACCAGGGACAAATCCCACAACGAATTCGGTCGAACAGCCGAGCACTCTCGGTCGACCGAATACCACCAGGGATAAATCCCTCACTCGCACCTTGAATCCGGTCGAACGTCGAGACCTCCTCAGTCGACCGAATTCCTCCAGAACGTTCCCCACGCTCAGCACACAAGTTCGGTCGACCGAATCCACATTCGGTGGAACTGACCAATCCATCCACTTAAGTCACGGTCGGACGAAGTCATAGAGGCGGTCGACCGTTTAGATGGTCAACTCCCTATCCGACCCATGACGGTGCACACGATTGACCGGCAAAGGGGACCCGGTCGACCGAATCTCACCAGGCCTGCCTCCTACGCACGATCGGTCGACCGCCCCAAGGGCATCGTTCGACCGATTTGAGGCAGAACCCGAATCTCTTCACGACCGATCGACCGTTTGCACCAACCGGTCGACCGATCAGGCAGTGAAATCTGCTGCACATTTAATCACGACGAGCCGAAAGGCCTACCGTCGACTTCCAAATACTCACACTACTTAAGTGAGCGAGCTTGACATACCGGAAAGCTTGAAGAAGCCTTTGAAGAACCGCGACGATGCCTCCATGAGCACGTCTCCCTAAAACACAAACCGTCGACGAACCTCGCGTCCAAGCGACGATCAATCGCCTCCTCGACGATCCACAACCACAACACCACCTCCGGCAACCTCCAACCACCAACCACAACCACCGAAACATGAGTTAGGTAGAGGGAGAGAGAACCCAAAATGGAAAACCACGAGATGAGCTAACAACCGACCAACTCACCTCCACCACAAACGGCTCCGAACTCGACTCGTCGGAGATCACCTCTTCTTCCACACCGGAGCACACCCACTCGCCGGAGCTCAACCTAGGAGAGAGAGAGTGAGACGTGTGTGAGAGCAAGGTAAGGGAGAGAGAGAAAATCACCAAATAAATATCTCCTCCCAAACCAATCCTCACCATCCATCTCCATCCTTTCCATCTCCACCACACATCTCAGCCCTAATAAGATTAGGATTAGGACAGAATCCTACAAGGGGTCCCATTCATCTTGTTCCCGCAAAATGATGCATAATCGGTCGACGGCCAAAAGACATCGTTCGACCGATGTGGGTAAAAATCTCAGATTTACACTACTATTAGTCGACCAATGATTGACATCATTTCATGCTTACATTTGTATCTTATATCCATTATCGTTCACCTAAACAATGCTACATAACAAGCTTTATGTTTGAATTTAAGAAATAAATAGGTTTGAAGAGAAGAGGCATGAAAGGACCTAAAAGCAGGAAAAAGGACTGAGTGGAGAGACTCGAGGACTAAGATGCAAGATCGAAGGACCTGAATGCAAGATAGAAGGACCAATGAGCAAACAAGAATACTTCACACCATCATGGGGAGTATTATGGCATTTCTATTCGGGTCGGAGCTCCAGCAAGCAAAGTAGAGGCATCAAAGACCAACAAATCCATCCAGAAAAGCCCAGAAGAAAACCCAGATGGATCCAAATCCTGTAGACCGCCAATTGGTTGATATATCTGCTTGCCATGATCCTTTGGTCACTTGTCTTCTTTTGCTTGCCTAGTGCTTTAAAATGTTCACATTTCTATAAAAATCTTCATGTGTTTGCGAAAAAAATGTTTTGTGGGTTTTGTGTGTGTTTAGCATGTGCAAAACCTTTGAGAGGCAAAGTAAAAAAAGAAAGCTTCCAAAATTGTCTTGAACTTGATGCATTAGGATATCTAGTACAGTGGCTTTACGACTTATCGAGTCGTTATGATACACCCCAGTTTTTCCTCGGGTGTGAGTAATCATAGGGTCTCAGTACTCAAACAATTATAGAAGTCTATCTCGAACCAAGTGAGTCAATAATTCGTGTCTGTTAATTTAAGAAAGTTTGTTGTAGTCAATGACCCTTTAAATCTTGTTGTGAGACATTAAGTGTAGGGGTTTTGGTTCATGTGTAGATAAGAAATAAGTGAGTAGGTGTTCTCTCTTCTCACACGACTCCTATCACTCGGGAAAGTTGGTATGAAGGGACTTTGTGCCTGGTGCTTTCGAGTCATCTGACTTGGGATGCGCCGACCGAACTCCCGTTACACGGGTGGTAGAGATTGCCCTATGTGGAGATTTGGGGAAAGGTGTACATGATAGTGTAAGTCCTCATAGGCAACGATGCACAAAATCTGACCCTGGGAGAATGAAACTCTAACTAGTAAGAAAAAGAAGAAGAAAAAAGAAACAGAAAAAGAAAAAAAATGGTAATGCAAATAAGAACCTTAATGGACTTTACATTGTATCACTTGAGGATGTTAAGGTTGTCCAGGTCACTTAAGTCCTTAATTAACTTGCACGAATGGTTCATTAGGCTAGGTGTGTGGACTGAATACCTATATAGAGTCGGCCACGTAGGATTACCGCGTCCAATGATCGATAAAAATGAGTCCATCGAGTCGAGTGTCTAGATTGAATAGTGCATTTATGTTCAGATTTTGTGGTTATATCCGCTGAAAACCCTCAGGAGACAACAATCCTCCTCCATGGCGACAAGGAGGTTTAACGACATGTTGCACGTGCTAAGTGCAACCGTGATTCCTACGAAAGTGAGTTAGGATTTCTTATTTTTTGTATGCTTGTCTTTCTTTGTTTTGCTCAGGACTAGCAAAAGTTAGGTGTGGGGGTATTTGATTGATATCATTTCATGCTTACATTTGTATCTTATATCCATTATCGTTCACCTAAACAACTCTACGTAACAAGCTTTATGTTTGAATTTCAAAAATAAATAGGTTTGAAGAGAATAGGCATGAAAGGACCTAAAAGTAGGAAAAATGACTGAGTTGAGAGACTCGAGAACCAAGATGCAAGATCGAAGGACCTGAATGCAAGATAGAAGGACCAATGAGCGAACAAGAATACTCCACACCATCATAGGGAGTATTTTGACAATTCTATTCGGGTCGGAGCTCCAGCAAGCAAAGTAGATGCATCAAAGACCAACAAATTCATCCAGAAAAGCCCAGAAGAAAACCCAGATGGATCCAAACCCTATAGACCGCCAATTGGCAGCCTGGGACCGCTGATTGGCGGTCCAGGTTGCTCCGAATCTGCTAATATTTCTTTGGGTCGTGTATTAGAGTGTGTTTAGTCTATTTCTGGTATTTGTTTAGTCCTATACCGGGGGATTGTCCAGAATTACCTTTTTTATGGATATAAATAGAACTCTCCCTCCTCTCTTGTACCCCATCTCTCTCTTGGTGGCCATCATCTCTACTAGAAGTTAAAGCCTTGAAGCAAAAACCCTAGTGGAGAGAGGATACTTGTAATTGAGTGAGTAATAATAGATGTTTTCTTTTGGTTATGTTGTTTCTTTCTTAGTTTAATTTCCTTTCTTATGTCTTGCATGTTTCTTTACTTTTATGTTCTTTTAGTTAAACTTGTTGTTTTAGTCTTCTTATAATTAGTTTAAGCATGTTTTCTTTCCTTAGTATAAATGTTAGTTTGAATATGTGTGAGTAGTTCCATCCCCTTTGGGGGTGGAGTAGATGTGTATACATGTTATGTAGTGTAGGATTTCATGTTTAATTATACATATATATTTTCGAAATTTTTATGTATAATAAGGATCAATTACAATTTTCTTTGATTTATTTCATGCATGCATCGGTTTGTTTTAACATCTAGTTTCAAAACTCTATTAAAACAAACAAGGACTCCGAAATTCATACCTAGAAGTTTCAAAAACTTCTTGAAGATTCGGAGACGTTGGGGATGCTTCTCGCCGCGCCGGATGCCTCCGAGTGTTCACCGAAACCCTAAACAAGGTTGGAGAGAAAGGAGCTAGCCAATCGATCTCCAAACAAGCTTAGAATCTAGCTACAAACTCCTTCCTTAGCCTCTGAGATTTCTCCTTCCAAAGACTTAGAAAACTAAGAGAATTTTCGTGGGTTTTTGTGGTGAATTAAGAGAGAAAATAATTATTGAATTGTGTGTCACAATTAGGGAGAATAAGGACCTATTTATAGGTTCCAATCTTACTCTTAATCATGGCTATTCTTAAGCCACGGTTTTATGACAATTTCTCTCACAAATTAATTCCATAATGCATTATATGCACCCACAAAACGTTTGACCAAATTTGGAGCTAATCCAACCATCGATCAAATTAATCTCTTAATAATCAAAGGCAGAAAATCGACCGCTGTTCGGTTTACCGAGTCCCACTCGGTTAACCGAATTTGTCACGATCGTTTAACCGAGTACGTGACGGATGACCGAATCTTAAGGGGAAAAATTCTCCTTAACCGATCGGACCCATTCACGTGTAAGACCGAGTGCTGTTCGGTTAACCGAAAATATCGGAACTTGACATTGTTCGGTCGACCGTTTCTGGTTCGGTATACCGTACCAAAGCTCCAGGCACTTTGGTCAAGTTCGGTCAATCAATTACGATTATCCGTTCCACGTTCGGTTGACCGATCCATAGATCCTTCGGTCGACCGAACCTCAACGGATTACCGAACTTCTACCGAATTTTGCCTATTTCAAATTTTGGATTTATTTCCAACAAAATTTGAACTTAAGGGGGTTTTAGCAAATTCACAACTTATGCAATGTATTATCCTATGCAACAATAAATTATTGCACCCCGTAATATATGCATCTCATATGAATTTATCATGACTCTAATTATGTTTATATACAACATAATTGATTTTACTTGTTCACCACATGTGTCATATTTTCTATGAGAAACCCGACACATCATATGAACCAAAAATCAAGCTTCTTGTTTCACGGTTTTTGCGGTGTGACCTATGGGAGGATCTAAACTAAGTTGACAGTGATATTAAGAGCTTAATATCACAAGCTATAAGCGGTATCTAGCTACACATTATAGCTCCCAATTAGTTAGATGTCTTAATTCCACTCGAACCAAAACCCGGTCCATTTAGTGATGGAGTGCACCACTTGTGTCCGTCCCTTGCCTCATGATATTAAGAATACACACAAAAGTAGTATTGTGTCATCTTTGTATTAGTATTCATTTCTTGATCTCTTTAAGCTAGTTATAAATATGTGACTTAACTCAAATCACATTGTGCACATTATAACTTTGCTTTATCAAGGGGCCCACTAATATCATCACTCAATTAAGAGGGGCAATGATAATCTTTTGACTAACTATCTTCTCCAACGAAAGTTATACTTAACCAACCGATGCCTTTACACTACACTGATCGATAGTTCAAGACACTGATCTAATTAAGTATTCCTTAAGTGATTAGATATAAGTCTCATATCAAAGGACCTAAAGACACAGCAAAATATTAATGACACAGAAACACATTTCTATAATATTTTACTTATTAGGTCTATTCAGTATACAAAAGTAATATTTTCCTCTTTTGCATACCCGTGTTGTCACTCACTTGTAGAGCTACAATGATCTATGACCAACACGACAATCTTAACTCGGTAATTAATGTTCCATGTTAATTACCATGATTGCGAATATCTTTTGTTTTATGTAAACCAATATCTTTTAGAGCTCTACGGTTAAGGACCAAGAGCCTCTTCCTTAACACTTCTAAAAGACGAATAACATAAACAAGGAACAAAATGATTTCTCATTCAATTCATAATAATTGACATTTAAAAGTAAAACTTTTAGAACACATTCCCTTCAATCTCCCACTTGTTATCAAAGTTTTCTTTCACATACATTCGCAATGTATAAAACATTAATAACTAGGGTAACCTTCCTAAATCACCTATCAAGCCAATCCACATGGATCCTCGGATCCATGGACTCGAAATATATTTCGTCTCTTAGCTTGGTATGAAGGTTTGTTGAATGGATCAGTTGTGTCACTGTTGTGTCCACCTATTTATTTATTTTGTCTTTCGTTGGTGGTTGAGTTAGCTGTAGTGATATTACTCCTAACTACACTAGCTCATACCTCCACCTTCGATAATGATGACGCATCATCACTCCAACCTCTTATTGTCTAGAATTCCTATAAGAATTGCATCAAAATAGCTCTCGGCTATTTTCTCCTTTGTCTTCCATAAACAAGAACCTTATCTTTAGTCCGGTTAAGGTACTTCAGAATATTCTTGACCGCAATCCTACGATTAGGACTTGCGTTGGATTGGTGACCACTTGTCATGTTTAGAGCATACGAGATATTGAGTCTTGTGCAAGTCATTGTGTACATGGTCCTTTCTTTTGCCGAAGCATAAGGGATACCTTCATGTACTCCAAGTCTTTGTGTGATTGAGCACATTGAGACTTCTTGAGTTGCACACCTATACTCATACTCATTGGCATATTGTCCATATCGGAATTGTTCACCCTGAACATTTCAAAGACCTTGTCAATGTATGCACGTTGACTGCAGCCAATGAGTCTACGGGATGTATCTCAATGTATCTTGATTCTCAAGATAGGTTGAGACTCATCCTTTTCTTTTCATTGAAATGTCGACTTCAATGAAATTTCTCGTTTGCTAATGCTAAGGTATATGATTGCTCATGAGCAATATGTCATCGACATATGAGATCAGAAGTACTATATGGCTCCCACTAATCTCCTTGTATCAACAAGGTTTTCCTTTACTTTGAATGAAGTGAATCTCCTTCACCTCTTCGTCAAAGCGTTTGTTCCAACTCCTCGATGCTTGCTTCAATCCATAAATGGATTCTCGAAACTTGCATTTCTTCTCACTACTATTTGGATCATCAAAACCTTGAGGTTGTACCATGTATATATCCTCCTCCAAGTTCCTGTTTAAGGAACGCCATTTTGATATCCATCTTCCATATCCCACAATTGTGAAATGCGGTAATAGTGAGCATAATCCGAATAGATTTTAATATGGCAACTTCTCAAAAATTTCATCAAAGTCAATTTCTTGAATTTGAGTATAACTTTTGCTACAAGCCTTGCTTTGTAGGTTGTCAAGTTACTATCCATGTCTATCTTCCTCCTAAAAGCTCATTTATACCAAATGATATTTTCTCTTGAGGAAGACTAATCAAGTTTCATACTTGATTATCATACATGGATTCTACTTCGGATTCCATGGCTTTAAGCCATAGTTTGGAGTCTTCCCTTTCCATTGCTTCTTGGAAGGTTAAGGTATCATTGGTATCTAGTACCATGATTTCATGAAGTCCCACATACTTATTGGGTTTCTTCCTTTCCCTCATTGACCTTCTTAGTTCTTTTGGTTCTTCTCGTGTCTCTCGAACTTCTTCCACAATTGCTTGAGGAATAGGTTCATGTTCGACTCTCGAACGCACACTAGGTGAGGATGATTGAGATTCTCTCACAATTTCTTGTAAGGATCTCTCGCTCATACTCCCACTAACCAAATGAATCTTGGTTGGGCCTTCATGATTTTGAATGCAACATTCACATCATGATCTTGTAGAGTATCTTGAGTTTCCTCAAGCTCAACTCTACTCCCACTACTTTTCTCTCTTTTCCAGAAATTCCAGAAAAACCATATCTCTCTCTACAATCTTTCGATTGGAGGTGATATACCAAAAGTAGTATACTCTTGTCACACGAGGACAACCTATAAAGAAGCACTTATCCGCTTTTGGTTGAAGCTTGGTCGACATCAATTTCTTGATGTATACCTCACAACCCCAAATCTTGAGAAAGTCGAGCTTAGGTGTCTTTCAACTCCATAGCTCACAAGACATTTTCTCCACGGATTTGGATGGAACATTATTTAGTGAGTTTTGTCATTATTTGTAGTGCATAATTCCAAAAGTAAATCGGCAATTTTAAATTGACTCATTATTGATCGAACCATGTCGAGCAATATCATATTCCTACTTTAGGAATGAGTCAAATTAGGTATTCTAAGCACTCACCCCTACGAACCTTTCATAGAGACTCGATATTCTTGTTGAGTCGGTTCACTACTTCATCCTCGAATTCCTTGAACTTGTCAAAGAATTCACTTTTGCTTCCCATTAGACAAATATAGCCATAATGACTATAGTTGTCTGTGAACAAAATGAAGTACCTTAAACCGTCTCTTGCACTTGTACTTATCGGACCACGTACATTAGAATGTATCATATCCAATTAGTTGTTCGTTTTCGTTCCTTTCTTCTTGAAAAGTCTCTTGGTCATTTATTTGACCAATCCGATAGTGCTACAAGATTGTATCATTCACGTGAGTTATCTTAGTTTCTCTTTTGTTATTGTTTGTTTGACTTTGTTCATTATTTATGTCAAGCAAATAGAAATCATTCCATATGAATGTATTTGCATAGAAAATTCCATTCTTCGATATAGACAAGCAAGAATTAAAATATTTATTAAAATTTATCCATATCCAAAACTTGATACAGAATAGTTCTTGCTAATCGAAGGTACATAACAAACATTCTACAAAGCATAAATTTAAATCACTAGACTATTGAAGTTCCATAGAATCTTGTACAATCGCAGCGATGCTTGTACTATTTCCAATCTTCAATATCATCTCGTTCCCAACGAGTTCCTTCCTATCCTTCAATAGCTGCACATCAAAATTATGTGAGCACAAGATCCGGTAACCATTACCAAATCAAGGATAGAGGTGATTAAATTTATCTCAATAACAAACATACCTACGGCGTTTCTCGGGCGCCTACGTTCAATCATCCCATTTTCAAGGTCTTCCTTGTACTTGGGGCAATTAGGTCGGATGTGTCCCTTTTCACCGTAGTGAAAGCACTTCGTGCTGGGAGTTGGAGATTTCAAAGATTTCCCCCTTGAGGCACTCCTTTGAGCACCTCCTACTCCCTTGCTCTCGATTGACGTATCTTTGGTAAATTTGCCTTTACCTTTGTTGATCTTTTTGCTCTTCTTATGGATAGCAAGGACCTCATGGGCCCTACTCTTGCCCATATCAACTTCAGCCGTTTTGAGAGCGTTGTGAAGCTCCTCAAGACTCACCCCTTTCTCACGCACATGATAGTGCATCACAAAATCCTTAAAGGACGGGGCTAGAGAGCCAAGAATTAGATCTTCGGCAATGTCCACTGGCATTGGAGAATAGAGCTTCGACAACTTCTCAAGGTATCCTTGCAATGTGAGAAAATGCATGGATACCGATGTTCCCTCCGCCATATGGCACCTTGTGAGTGCGATGGTGGTCTTATAGCGCTCCTTTCGGGCACTATCCATGAACATCTTGGTTAGAGCCTCCATGGTCTTCTTGGGTTTTGAATCCAAGTATTTCGCTTGAAGCGAGTCACCCATGGATGCTAGTATAAGACCGTGAACTTGGTTCTCTTGGTCTTCCCACTTGGCTATCGCCTCTTTCTCTTTATCGGTTGCCTTCTCATTTAATTTTGGGATTTCACCATCCAAAATATGAGATAGTTTTTCAAACCTCAACACGATATTAAGATTGAGTTGTCATTTCATGAAGTTTGAGCCATCATTTTGCAAAGGGTTCTTTTCGATCATAGATCGCACAATTGGTTGGATATTTGACATTTCTACAAAATAAATTATATAGGTTTTAATGGCAATTTTATGTTTTAATACCTACATACATATATATATCGAATATGATGTAAATACTGCAAATAAAATCTTGCCCGTAAATGCAGTAATCCAAGATCCCATCAATTGTAATATAGACTAGCTAAGGGCTATCGAATACATTACAACATCAAGGTAAGAAAACATTTTCTAATCACAACCTTTTTGAATTTTAGCAACATTTAGCATCTTCAAACTTTTGTGACTCTTGTCGTTTTAATTATGAGGGAATGCGACCTATCCTCGTAAGAAAAACTTTTTCCCAAAACCGAGCGAGGGCTCTAGGTAATGTTAAGAAAACTTATTTTCATTTGATACGAGATACGTTTATCTATTGTATTCACAACTAAACATACTTGGGGTTCACTAGGGTGAAACACACCACATATATTTAATTGTGGCACAACAACAGACAACCTTTATATCTCCCACTATTCCCAAAGATAGAGGGAGCTATCTCCCGCTAAGGGCGAGCAGAGTATCCCTCGATCAATGGCTGCTAGTGGATGAAATAAGAAGGAAAAATTAATCTTAATTTTTGTTGGACAATTTCATTTATCAACATGTGATTTTGAATTTTAGTTTATCATGCATATTAAAATTTATACACATCCTAACATTAACCATTCATCACATGCATAGCAGAAATTATAAAAACAGAAATTAAACATTCACACAATCCATATCGCGTGAGTTTATATGTTCCCTTTGATCCTTGATCTTCGATCCCTGATCCTCGATCCTCGATCAATGCACTACAGCGGCGACTTCCTCTTGCACCGGAGATGTAGATTTTACAGAAAATAAACATGCTCCTCACATTCGATAAAACCGACTAGTGCAAGTCCTATGTAAAAACCTCTCATATGCAAATGCAACTATCTAAAAGACGGAAATAGAGAGAATTTTGGCTTTTACATACATAAGCCCCTGTATAATAATAATTACATACATTTGTAGTGTCTGATTTGGAACATATAAACTCACAATCCTGCAAAGCAACTCAAGCATCCATGCACGCAATTGCTATAAACTACAGAATCTAATTTATCAATCATCTAGAATTCTCAACAATTCTTTGAAAAATATTTTGAAATCCATTAAAAACATTTTTCATACATCCATAGTTCACAAATTAATTATGAACCGCTGTTCATCCAATTTCCAATGGAAAGATGAATCGCAGTTTTTCGGTTTTGTTGATTCTCTTACAAAATAATCGTTTATACTTAAAACGAAATTATTGCAAGTTAGACTTATGTCTAAATCATAATTCTAATAATTATATGTCATGTTTTAAATATTCAAAACATTTAAAACGAATTATTATAAAGAATTATTTCAACAAACATTTAAAGACCGAAAAACCGGTAAAACGAATTGTTTAAATCCTAGATGGTAAACTAGATTTGTTTACAGCCATAAATCATGAGAAAATTGAACCCAAAACTCTGATACCACTGTAGGATTTCATGTTTAATTATACATATATATTTTCGAAATTTTTATGTATAATAAGGATCAATTACAATTTTCTTTGATTTATTTCATGCATGCATCGGTTTGTTTTAACATCTAGTTTCAAAACTCTATTAAAACAAACAAGGGCTCCGAAATTCATACCTAGAAGTTCTCAAAAACTTCTTGAAAATTCGGAGACGTTGGGGATGCTTCTCGCCGCGCCGGATGCCTCCGAGTGTTCACCGAAACCCTAAACAAGGTTGGAGAGAAAGGAGCTAACCAATCGATCTCCAAACAAGCTTAGAATCTAGCTATAAACCCCTTCCTTAGCCTCTGAGATTTCTCCTTCCAAAGACTTAGAAAACTAAGAGAATTTTCGTGGGTTTTTGTGGTGAATTAAGAGAGAAAATAATTATTGAATTGTGTGTCACAATTAGGGAGAATAAGGACCTATTTATAGGTTCCAATCTTACTCTTAATCATGGCTATTCTTAAGCCACGGTTTTATGACAATTTCTCTCCCAAATTAATTCCATAATGCATTATATGCACCCACAAAACGTTTGACCAAATTTGGAGCTAATCCAACCATCGATCAAATTAATCTCTTAATAATCAAAGGCAGAAAATCGACCACTGTTCGGTTTACCGAGTCCCACTCGGTTAACCGAATTTGTCACGATCGTTTGACCGAGTACGTGACGGATGACCGAATCTTAAGGGGAAAAATTCTCCTTAACCGATCGGACCCATTCACGTGTAAGACCGAGTGCTGTTCGGTTAACCGAAAATATCGGAACTTGACATTGTTCGGTCGACCGTTTCTGGTTCGGTATACCGTACCAAAGCTCCAGGCACTTTGGTCAAGTTCGGTCAATCAATTACGATTATCCGTTCCACGTTCGGTTGACCGATCCATAGATCCTTCGGTCGACCGAACCTCAACGGATTACCGAACTTCTACCCGATTTTGCCTATTTCAAATTTTGGATTTATTTCCAACAAAATTTGAACTTAAGGGGGTTTTAGCAAATTCACAACTTATGCAATGTATTATCCTATGCAACAATAAATTATTGCACCCCGTAATATATGCATCTCATATGAATTTATCATGACTCTAATTATGTTTATATACAACATAATTGATTTTACTTGTTCACCACATGTGTCATATTTTCTATGAGAAACCCGACACGTCATATGAACCAAAAATCAAGCTTCTTGTTTCACGGTTTTTGCGGTGTGACCTATGGGAGGATCTAAACTAAGTTGGCAGTGATATTAAGAGCTTAATATCACAAGCTATAAGCGGTATCTAGCTACACATTATAGCTCCCAATTAGTTAGATGTCGTAATTCCACTCGAACCAAAACCCGATCCATTTAGTGATGAAGTGCACCACTTGTGTCCGTCCCTTGCCTCATGATATTAAGAATACACACAAAGTAGTATTGTGTCATCTTTGTATTAGTATTCATTTCTTGATCTCTTTAAGCTAGTTATAAATATGACTTAACTCAAATCACATTGTGCACATTATAACTTTGCTTTATCAAGGGGCCCACTAATATCATCACTCAATTAAGAGGGGCAATGATAATCTTTTGACTAACTATCTTCTCCAACGAAAGTTATACTTAACCAACCGATGCCTTTACACTACACTGATCGATAGTTCAAGACACTGATCTAATTAAGTATTCCTTAAGTGATTAGATATAAGTCTCATATCAAAGGACCTAAAGACACAGCAAAATATTAATGACACAGAAACACATTTCTATAATATTTTACTTATTAGGTCTATTTAGTATACAAAAGTAATATTTTCCTCTTTTGCATACCCGTGTTGTCACTCACTTGTAGAGCTACAATGATCTATGACCAACACGACATTCTTAACTCGGTAATTAATGTTCCATATTAATTACCATGATTGTGAATATCTTTTGTTTTATGTAAACCAATATCTTTTAGAGCTCTACGGTTAAGGACCAAGAGCCTCTTCCTTAACACTTCTAAAAGACGAATAACATAAACAAGGAACAAAATGATTTCTCATTCAATTCATAATAATTGACATTTAAAAGTAAAACTTTTAGAACACATTCCCTTCATGTAGATGGTATGAAAGCTAGACATTGTTGTTTGTGAGAGATATTAGTATGCTTGTTTGAATTAATAAGAACTTTTACTTGATGGTTTTTGCCATAATGTTTAGGTACATTCCATGCTTGTTTATGTTCTTAATAACAAACTTGTCATGCTCATATTAATCACCTAGATTAGTGCTTCAAATGATAAGTTTTGTCATTAGGTACTTCTTATGCATTAACAAACACTAACTACACTTGAGCTTATTGCATGCATTCACCACACTTATTTCATGTGCACACACACTCCACCCCTTAGGGGTTTTCCATTCCTGATTTCTATCTTCTGTTATTAGTTGCTTAGTTTAGTTTTAAGTTGTTTTATACTTTCATTTCCTTCTTTGTTGTTTACTAGTTTAGTGTAGTGTAGTTTAGATCATAAATCATTTCTCTCCTTTCTTTCCCACTCACATTCAAACAAACTAAATTCGACACACCACCCTGTGGATCGACCCGTATTTGCCACCGCTTCAACGCGGCCGTGCATTTGCGGTTAATTAAAAACATATCAATCAAGTTTTTGGCGCCCTTGCCGGGCAAGTGCTTTGTCCAGGCTTTGGTTTGGATGATTCGAGTGGTTTTAATTTAGCTTTTTCAGTTTTGATTTGTTTCAGGGATCCTGAAGAGCAAGGGGAGGCAACTGGAGGAATTGGAGAGCGAAACATTCAACAGTGACCGGCAATTGGCGTCCTGGTGAGCGTCTTTAGCTTCCATTACTAAAAGAAGCATGTACTAAAAGAAGCCGTCCGAAAGGAGGTTCTTAAGTTCTTGTATCATGGCATAATCTATCCTTTCTCTAATAGTTTATGGGTGAGTCATGTCCATGTGGTTCCCAAGAAGTCAGGTGTGACGGTTGTTGAGAATGAGCATAATGAGCTTATCCCGACACGCCTGCAAACTGGCTGGAGAGTTTGCGTTGATTATGGCAAGCTCAATGAGGCAACGTGGAAAGTTCATTTCCCGTTGCCATTCATTGATCAGATGTTGGAAAGGTTGGCCGGACACGAGTATTATTGTTTTCTTGATGGATACTCCGGTTACAACTAAATTCCCATCGCCCCCGATGATCAAGAGAAAACCACTTTTACTTGTCCCTTTGACACGTTTGCCTACCGTCGCATGCCCTTTGGGTTATGTAATGCGCTGACAACGTTTCAAAGGTGTATGATCAACATCTTCTCCGATATGGTAGAGTGTTTCCTTGAGATTTTCATGGACGACTTTTCCATATTTGGTGCTTCCTTTGATGAGTGCCTTCATCACTTTAGTCTTGTCCTCAAGCGATGCCGTGAGAAGAACCTCGCTCTCAATTGGGAGAAATGTCACTTCATGGTGAAGCGATGAATTGTACTTGGACATGAGGTCTCAAGTAGGGGAATTGTGGTCGATCCCGCCAAAGTTGGTATTATTGCTAATCTCCCACCGCCACGTAATCTGAATGATATTCGTGCCTTTTTGGGGCATGCTGAATTCTATCGGCGGTTCATTCGGGGATTTTAGCAAAATTGCTCGACCTCTCACCGCCTTGTTGGCTAAGGATGCCATTTTTGAGTTCACATCGGATTGTCACCATGCCTTTTTGACCTTGTAGAAAGAGTTGACTTCAGCTCCCATAATTAAGGCGCCAGTGTGGACTGAACCCTTCGAGTTAATGTGTGATGCATCTGATTTCACTGTGAAAGCAGTGGTTGGGCAACGATTGGACAAATTGCCACATGTGATCTACTATGCCAGTAGAACACTAAATGATGCCCAATTGAGCTACACTATGACCGAGAAGGAATTAACGATCATATTTGCTATGGAGAAATTCCGGTCGTACTTGATTGGCTCCCACGTGATTATCTATTCTGATCACACAACCATCAAGCACCTCATGGCGAAGAAAGATGCAAAATCCTGACTCTTGAGATGGATCTTGTTGTTACAAGAAATCGATCTCGAGATTTGGGACAAAAAAGGGTGTGAAAATGTTGTAGCCGACCACCTGTCTTGTCTAGAGATGACCAACCCACAGGACCAAATTATTAATGACAAATTTCATGAGGAGCAGTTGTTCACGATCGAAGATAACCTTTGGTTTGCCGACATCGTGAACTACCTCGTGATCGAGCAACTTCCTATAGGTTGGTCAAAATCTGACAAAACCAAATTTAGATCTTATGTGAGATTCTTTCATTGGGACGACCCCTACCTATTCAAATACTGCTTTGACCAAATTTTCAGGCGGTGCATCCCAGATATCGAATTCCAAAGTGTGCTCCATTTCTGCCACTCTAAGGCATGTGTAGGACACTTTGGAGCTAAGAAACCTGCCGCCAAGGTGCTCCAATCTGGATTCTACTGGCCTTCTCTTTTCAAAGATGCTTACAACTTTTGTAAGCAATGTGATAGGTGTCAGCACCTTGGGAGGATTAGTCGACGTGACATGATGCCTTTGCAAAATGTCATTGTTGTCGACATCTTCGATGTGTGGGGCATCGACTTTGTGGGTCCCTTCCTAAACTCGTTCGGGAATGTTTACATTCTGCTGGCCGTTGACTATGTGTCTAAGTGGGTTGAGGCTATACCCACTAAGATCAATGACAACAATGTGGTCACCAAATTCTTAAGGGACATTTTTGCGCGATTTGGTACTCCTCGTACCATAATCATCGATAGGGGTACCTACTTGCTTATGAGGAAATATTCGATCACCCACAAGCTTCCGACCCCATATCATCCGCAAACTAATGGGCAGGTCGAAGTCCCTAACCGTCAATTAAAGCAAATCCTTGAGAAGACGGTTAATTCCTCGAGGAAGGATTGGTCAACTAAGTTGAATGACGCGTTGTGGGCCTTCCGCACCGCGTATAAGACCAATTTAGGTATGTCCCTATATCGGGTAGTGTACGAAAATGCTTGCCACCTACCCGTCGAGCTTGAGCATCGTGCTTTCTGGGCGATCAAGAACTTGAATATGGATCTTGATCAAGCTGGGGTGCAACGTAAACTCGACATTGTGGAGTTGGAAAAGCTACGCAATGATGCGTATGAAAATGCCAAAATTCATAAGTCCCGAGCCAGGTTGTTTCACGATTGCATGATTATGCGAAAGGTGTTTACGGCTGGGCAGAAGGTGTTGCTCTACAATTCCCGGCTTCATCTGTTTGCGGGTAAGCTCCGCAGTCGCTGGTATGACCCTTTTATTGTTCAAACCGTGTTTCCTCATGGAACAGTTGACATCCTGAATCCAGGGAATGGGAATGTGTCCAAAGTTAATGGACAACGCCTCAAACCCGACATGGAGGGGGCACCAGCTGAAGTCGAGGAGGTCATGTTCCTTCATAAACCTCTCTCGCACTCACTCATTCATGTTCCTGCATGAATGGATGAGTTTTCATGTTTGTATATATCTTTGTGGTTAAAAAGAAAAAAGAAAAAAAGAGTGAAAAAGAAGAAGAAAAGCAAGAAATTGAAGTATCTTTTGGTTATTTTCCTTTTTCTTTATTGAAGACGCGTGATGCCTTGCCCTACTCATTCTCCACCAGAAGCAAAACGCGTCTTCCTCTTTGGTTCCGCCACCACCGAAATCCCATCCCCAGATCTCACCAACAGACCGCTAATCAGAAGTTTTCCACCGCCAATCAGCGGTCCGTTGTTGTTTGTTTGTCTTCTGTCTTCGTCTGGTTGTTGTATTTGGTGTCTTCTGTTGGTTCCATTGGTGGAGTTCTCGTTTGCTGCTGGTTTTGACGTGCGGTGACCTCCGACCCTCTCGCACCGTGTTCATCTTCGCCGTCGTGTACCCCGCCGTTAAAGCTCACCAAGGTAGGTGAAGGTATGGTCAGCCACCATTTAATTCCAGAACTTAATTTTGCCTCCTTGATACGTGAATTCGGAGAACCCTTCTACGATAGAATCGTAGCCAAAGGGTGGTACCATTTGTTCTACGAGGGTGACGAAACCATGTACGTGGAGCCTCTCGTACATGAGTTCTTTACTAAACTCGAATGTGACCAGACCAGTCCACTTGAGTTTAGTGTCACTCTCAGGGGGTGAAGCACACCGTGACACCCCAATTTATCTCCGACGCGACTGAGATCCCCTTGGTCGATGATCTCGCGCCCACCCACGATATGACTTTTTACTGATCTATGCCTGGGCGCGGGCAACCTATATCATCGCATAAGGGAGTACCTAATGCGCACATTTACTCCAATGTGCAAATCCTAGCCAAGTGGGTGTGTATAAATGTGTTTGGCCAATAACGGACCTCCACATTCTTCACACCTAGTTTGCAGATCGTGTATAGTCTTATGGATGGTTCACCTCACTGCATTTGTCGAACGTTGTTCAACATTTTGGTGAACGCTAAGCTAAACGAAATACACTATTTTCCTACCCTGGTTACCAAATTGTGTGGCATGTTGGACATCCCACGATTTGAGCGCATGCTGAGGTGCCAAGGTACCGACCTCGAGGTAGCGAAGATGACCCCATCATTTCGCCATTGCCTTCCTGAGGCATGGGTGCCTGATTACATGGAGGAGGATGTTAGAGCCAGTTCCTCAAGCTCTTCTGTGAGCTCAGGAACACTCTTTAACACCGACATTTCTGAGATGGCGGTCGAGCAGCAAAAAGTCATCTTAGTCAAACAAAATTGGAAGATCTATAGGAAATTGTCGGCTCTTGAGCGAGGTGCCTCTTCGGGCACCTCTGGCTGCCGTCATTAGTCTGGTACACCCTATCCATGTGTTGGCACCATTTTTCCATACATTGAGGACAATGTGTGGATTAGGTGTGAGGGGAGGGGGGGTTCACGTGTGTACATAGTTTGTGTGTCCTTTTGTTTTTATTTCGTTTTCTTTTGTGTGTATTGTTAGGGTCATGTTAGTGTGCTGCATTTAATATCGATATATCTGTTTGTCATGATCCTTGGGTGACTTGTCTTCTTTTGTTTGCCTAGTGCTTTAAAATTTTCACATTTCTTTAAAAATCTTAAAGTGTTTGCGAAAGAAAATGTTTTGTGGGTTTTGTGTGTGTTTAGCATGTGCAAAACCATTGAGAGGCACAATAAAAAAGAAAGCTCCCAAAATTGTTTTGAACTTCATGCATTAGGATATCTAGTATAGTGACTTTAGGACTTATCGAGTCGTTAGGATGCACCCCAATTTTCCTTCGGGGGCGAGTAATCATAGGGTTTCAGTACTCAAATAATTAAAGAAGTCTATCCCGAACCTAGTGAGTCAATAATTCGTGTCTGTTAATTTAAGGAAGTTTGTTGTAGTCAATGATCCCTTTAAATCTTGTTATGAGACATTAAGGGTAGGGGTTTTGGTTCATGTGTAGATAAGAAATAAGTGAGTAGGCGTTCTCTCTTCTCGCACGGCTCCTATCACTTGGGAAGTAGGTATGAGGGGACATTGTGCCTGGTGCTTTCGAGTCATCTGACTTGGGATGCGCCGACTGAACTCCCGTTACACGGGTGGTAGAGATTGCCCTATGTGGAGATTTGGGGAAAGGTGTACATGATAATGTAAGTCCTCATAGGCAACGATGCACAAAACCTGACCCTGGGAGAATGAAACTCTAACTAGTAAGAAAAAGAAAAAAAACAGAAAAAGAAAAAAAATGGTAATGCAAATAAGAACCTTAATGGACTTTACACTTTGTATCACTTGAGGATGTTAAGGTTGTCCAGGTGTTTCACTTAAGTCCTTAATTAACTTGCACAAATGGTTCATTTGGCTAGGTGTGTGGACTGAATATCTATAAAGAGTCGGCCCATAGGATTACCGCGTCCAATGATCGATAAGAATGAGTCCATCGAGTCGAGTGTCTAGATTGAATAATGCATTTATGTTCGGATTTTGTGGTTATATCCGCTGAAAACCCTGAGGAGACAACACTCCTCCTCCATGGCGACAAGGAGGTTTAACGGCTTGTTGCACGTGTTAAGTGCAACCGTGATTCCTACGAAAGTGAGTTGGGATTTCTTGTTTTTTGTATGCTTGTCTTTCTTTGTTTTGCTCAGGACTAGCAAAAGTTAGGTGTGGGGGTATTTGATTGATATCATTTCATGCTTACATTTGTATCTTATATCCATTATCGTTCACCTAAACAACTCTACGTAACAAGCTTTATGTTTGAATTTCAAAAATAAATAGGTTTGAAGAGAATACGCATGAAAGGACCTAAAAGCAGGAAAAATGAATGAGTTGAGAGACTCGAGGACCAATATGCAAGTTCGAAGGACCTGAATGCAAGATAGAAGGACCAATGAGCGAACAAGAATACTCCACACCATCATAGGGAGTATTTTGGCAATTCTATTTGGGTCGGAGCTCCAGCAAGCAAAGTAGATACATCAAAGACCAACAAATCCATCCAGAAAATCCTAGAAGAAAACCCAGATGGATCCAAACCTTGTAAACCGCCAATTGGAGGCCTGGGACCGCTGATTGGCGGTCCGGGTTGCTCTGGATCTGCTAATATTTCTTTGGGTCGTGTATTAGAGTGTGTTTAGTCTATTTCTGGTATTTGTTTAGTCCTATACCGGGAGATTGTCCGGAATTACCTTTTTCTATGGCTATAAGTAGAACTCTCCCTCCTCTCTTGTACCCCATCTCTCTCTTGGTGGCCATCCCCTCTACTAAGAGTTAAAGCCTTGAAGCAAAAACCTGGTGGAGAGAGGCTACTTGTAATTGAGTGAGTAATAATAGATGTTTTCTTTTGGTTGTGTTGTTTCTTTCTTAGTTTAATTTCCTTTCTTATGTCTCGCATGCTTCTTTAGTTTTATGTTCTTTTAGTTAAACTTGTTTTAGTTTTCTTATAATTAGTTTAAGCATGTTTTCTTTCCTTAGTATAAATGTTAGTTTGAATATGTGTGAGTAGTCCATCCCCTTTGGGGGTGGAGTAGATGTGTATACATGTTATGTAGATGGTATGAATGATAGACATTGTTGTTTGTGAGAGATATTAGTATGCTTGTTTGAATTAATAAGAACTTTTACTTGTTGGTTTCTGCCATAATGTTTAGGTACATTCCATGATTGTTTATGTTTTTAATAACAAACTCGTCATGTTCATATTAATCCCCTAGATTAGTGCTTCAATCAACCAACACCAACATCGGTCGACCGTTCCAGTGCAGCAACATTGTTGCACCTTGACACAGATGAGGTCTCTGACCTCCGAAGACGCCCACCACCACTCACACACATTGTGTGAACTTCTAATTGAACTTGGCATACCTTTTCCACGGTCGACGAAGCACCAACGTCGACGACGATCACCACTTCACTTCTTCGTATTCTGGCGAACACGACTCCAAAAGAATCTGAATCTCCTTCTGACTTCTTCTCCTTTTCTTCTTCTTCTTCTTCTACTTCTACTTCTGATTTCTCTTCTTCTTCTTCTTCTTCTTCTTCATCTTCTTCTGCTTCAGCTTTAGACTTCTCTCAACTCCTTAGTTTTCTTTCTTTCGCAACCAAATTCCTCTTCTCACAACCAACTCGATCTTTTATAAACCCAATAAAAAACACCGCCTTTCACCCTTCCTCTCACACCAAGACATGTGTAAAGGCTTGGGTAAATTGCACTCATACCTTAACTTCACCTAAAACAACACATACGTCCAATTAGCCATTAATCACCCTTAAACTTGATCAGTCCACTAATAGAGGTTTGGGTTCTAACAACTAATCCATTTACTGGGATACAGTGAATTTGGGTCCCATACCAGAGGATAATTTTGAAGGGTCAAGCTTCGTTTAAGGGTCTGCCTATGATATCTATTTTTAGGTAATAGACACCTCATAATCTTAACCGTTCATTTTAATATGTTATATCTTTTTTTCTTTATCTTTGCGATTGATAATACAAAAATAGGAAACGAAATTAGTTTAATTGGTTCCTATCAGGCCATTTCTACTGAAATGAAGTTATTAATATCCTAAAGTAAAAGTTAGATTTGAGATTCTGAATTATTATGTGCTTCTATAAAATCTTATATTGAATAAAAATACAAAGTAACAATTACCTTTTGAAACTACCCCCCCCTGGACTTGGTTAACAAAACAATATGATGAACTTAACAATTTAAAAAAACTGGACATACTAAGCTAACAAATTTTAGATTGTAGTTCATTTGATATTGAATGGAAAAGATTTCTCTTAAGTTTTGATAGTTATACGTGTTGGGTTACGATGAAAAACGCAGCGGAAAATAACATAGAAACAATTTCTAAATTCATCAACCACCCAAGATCTATGCGCATGACAATAATGAGGAAAAACTGATGTACAACCATTTATACCTTTGACGTGTGTCTTTCTTTTGCTCACAGAGGAGGTGCGGAGAACCCCAAGTATGATTCCTCTACTCGGGACACACGAACCACAGACTAAACTCCACCAACATGCACGTTAGCTAGAACGAGAGGGATGGTAGAACAAACTTCTTCCTTGGTGGTGGAAGGGGGACGACTAGGGTTTTAGGAGAGAAATAGATTGCACCCTTTTTTCTCTTCTTTTCCATATATTTATGGACCCTTCTTAAGCTAACCTAATCTCATTAGGTAAGTGAGCTTAATGGACCCTTAGCCACCCATTTGTTTAGCCCATAGATTCTAATGTGTGTAACCCTTATAGGATCCGATTATATTAGTAACACATACAATAATTGACACGTAGATCGTAATTGGTTTCTAGCTAAACATTACGACCCCTAATGTAATCAGATTAATTTTCCTTCAAACTATTTATTCATTGCCATCATATTAAAGGACACCTCATTCAATCTCCCACTTGTCCTTTGCAAGTGTGTAATAATAAATTCCTTTTCTCTTATTGTCTTGATATGAACATCAGGTAAGATAGTATGTCATCCCATTCCGTTCAGACCATTTCTTGAAATTCGAGTACAAAACTGCTAAAACAAATGATTAACTTTTAATCTATTTGAGCACGGCTATGCATTGTATTTTTCACTCTCCAAGAGGCCCAAAGACAACCATCTTAATAAATAGGCGGACAATTCAATCTTGCACCTCCACAATTCTCTATACGATTCATGTCAATTCCGACCTCCACCTTTATAGCCTCCTTTTACAGTGTGACGTTTGACAGAGTCAAGAATATACCAATTCTCATATAAGTAAAGTGATGCACTCATGTATGAGGAATTTACATAAATAGTCAATGAGAAATCTTATGACATTCCAAATCTCTTAAAGATTCTCATAGCAGGTTAGTCCAATATATGTTCTCCAACATATATCCATGTAATTGACTAAACATCAAAATGTCTCTATAGCCCATGAAACAGTGCTATCAATCAACTTACAAACTAGTCTTTACAAGTCATTGACGGCCAACTCAATGACCTAGACCAGGGACAACAATAAAATATACATTCAAGTTCACATTATAGGGTTTCATTTATCAAATCACATATTTGACACACATATTTGAATTTATAATTTATTTTGGACAATTATTTAATTCTAAACCATAATTAAATAAATACTGAAATTTTATTTCATTTGACAAAACGTAAACAATACCAATATTCATGAACTACTTCATAATACTAGATATTACAGAAGCCATTTTGCAATGTGCTTTAATCCTATGACCCTAGTATGACTCTCATGCTTAGGCTGAGGCAATGGTTTAGTTAACGGATCGGCCACATTGTCATCCATATTAACCTTTCAAATCTTTACATCTTTCCTTTCAGTGATATCTCGTATTACATGAAACTTCCTGAGAATATGTTTGGATTTCTGGTGAGATCTAGGTTCCTTCGCTTGAGCAATGGTACCATTATTATCATAATAAAGGTCCACTCCTCTATCAATGCTAGGAACTACACCAAGTTTAGTAATGAACTTCTTAATCCAAACCCCTTCCTTTGAAGCTTCTGAAGTTGCAAGGTACTCTGCTTCAGTTGTAGAATCAGCGACAATGCATTGCTTTGAACTTTTCCAGCCCACTGCTCCTCCATTCAGATGAAAAATGTATCCGGACTGAGACCGGAAATCATCTCTGTCAGTTTGGAAGCTCGCATAAACATAGCCTTTGATAATAAGCTCACTTTCTCCTCCAAACACCAAGAAACTATCCTTAGTCCTTCGCAAGTACTTAAGGATGTTTTTAGCTGCAGTCCAGTGTGCCTCACCTGGATTTGATTTGGAATATGCTACATATGCTCAAAGCATATGCAACATCTAGGCGAGTACATATCATGGCATACATGATAGATCCGATTGCCGAGGCATAAGGGATCATACTCATACGCTTCCCCTCATCTAGCCCAGATGGACACTGAGTTTTGCTTAGCGTTGAGCCATGAGGCATGGGTAGAAATCCTCTCTTAGAGTCTTTCATGTTGAATCTTTCAAGTACCTTATCATTATAAGTTCCTTGACTTAATCCAATCATCCTTTTAGATCTATCTCTATAGATCTTGATGCCCAAGATGTACTCTGCCTCTCCAAGGTCTTTCATTGAAAAACACTTTCCAAGCCAGATCATTGTAGATTCAAGCATTGGAATGTCGTTTCCTATGAGCAGTATGTCATCTACATACAAGACCAAGAAAACAACACATATCCCACTAACCTTCTTGTAGACACAAGATTCTTCTTCATTTATGAGGAAACCAAGCCTTTCGACGGCCTCATTGAAGCGAAGATTCCAACTCCGTGATGATTGCTTCAGTCCATAAATGAACTTTTGAAGCTTACATACTTTCCCAACATTCATGAAGTCCACAAAACCCTCAGGTTGTGTCATATACACACCCTCTTCCAAAACCCCATTTAGGAAGGTGGTTTTGACATTCATCTGCCAAATCTCATAATCATAATGAGCGGCAATTGCTAAGAGTATCCAAATGGATTTAAGCATGGCGACTGGTGAAAATGTTTCATCATAGTCTATACCATGAACCTGTCGGTAACGTTCTGCTACCAGCCTAGCTTTGAAAACGCTCACATTTCCATCATTGTCTATTTTCAATTTGTAAATCCATTTGCAGCCTATGGGTGTTACTCCATCTGTCAAATCAACCAAGTTCCAAACTTGATTTTCAGACATGGATTCCATTTCAGATTTCATGGCTCTAAGCCATTTTCGGAATCTCGACCCGTCATAGCTTCTTTGTAGATGTTAGGCTCCTGACTTTCCAAAAGTAGGATTTCACAACTCTCGATCAAAAGGAAATCAACATACCTCTTGGGCCGAGATCATGGCCTATGAGATCTACGTAGGACTGGAGCAATAGGAGAAGTGTTCACAACAATTTGTGAATTCTCGCATGAATTAAATTCGAGTGGGACAGTAATAAGGTCGTGTGGTGAATGCACGACTTCAGAGATATTATCTGTAACCCTTTTCGGGGTTTCAGAGTCATGTACCTCTACCTCCGGCATAGGTACTCCCACCTCGATTGAGGTGTCATACACAGATGCCGATGTCTCTGATGTGGGTTGAACCACATTCATTTGTTGCTCTTCTCGAATTTCTTCGAGAATTACTTTACTTCCACTTGTCTGTTTGGAAAGAAATTCCTTTTCCAAAAAGACACCAACACGACCAACAAACACTTTGTTCTCTGACTGGTTATAGAAGTAATAGCCCTTAGGTTCTTTGGGATAACCCACAAAGAAACATTTGTCTGACTTAGGTGCAAGCTTATCAGAGAGTAATTGTTTTACATAAGCTTCACATCCCCAGACTTTCAGAAAAGACAACTTTGGAACTTTTCCAGTCCATATCTCATATGGAGTGTTTTCCACAGCTTTTGACGGAGTTCTATTTAGTGTAAAAGCAGTTGTTTCAAAAGCATATCCCCAGAAGGATACTGGAAGACTAGCAAAACTCATCATAGATCGAACCATGTGTAACAATGTTCGATTTCTCCTTTCGGATATATCATTCCATTGTGGTGTTCTTGGTGGAGTTAGTTGTGAAACAATTCCACAACTTCTAAGATGATCATCGAATTCTTAACTCAAATACTCGCCACCTTTATCTGATCATAATGACTTGATTTTCTTGCCAAGTTGGTTTTCTACTTCATTCTGAAACTGTTTGAACTTTTCAAACGATTCGGATTTACGTTTCATTAAGTATATGTAACTGTATCTACTTAAGTCATCAGTAAACGTGATGAAGTAATTCAAACTTCCTCTAGTCATGGAACTCATTGGACCACAGACATTTGTATGTATGAGTCCTAAAAGTTCTATTGCTCTCTCACCCTTTCCTGTAAAAGGTGTTTTCGTCATCTTTCCCATCAAACATGATTCACATGTATCGTATGATTCTAAATCAAATGATGTTAGAAGTCCATTTTTTTGGAGCTTCTGCATGGGCTTCAAGTTGATGTGACCAAGGCGACAATGCCAGAGGTAAGTGAGATTCGATTCATTTGATTTTTGCCTTTTGGGGTTTATGTAAAAGATATGGCGATCTAATTCAAGTAAATAGAGACCATTAATTAATTTAGCACTGACATAAAATTTTAATGAATTAAATTTTAATTGTTAGTTAAATTGATTAATTAGTTAATTAAATTGTTTAATTGTTATAATTAGTTATGATTGTTAGTTAAATTGAATAATTAGTTATAATTGTTAGTTAAATTGATTAATTTTTATAATTATTTACATTAATTTGTTAATTAGTTAAATTGATTAATTGTTATAAGTAGTTATGATCGTTAGTTAAATTGATTATAATTAGTTAAATTGATTAATTTTTATAATTAGTTTCATTGAATGAGAAATTTGTAAATTTAGTAATTTAAATCCATTAACGAAATTTTATTTATAAAATTGAATTGATAGTTGGTGAGAATTAAATTTATACCGCAAGTGCACGGCGCCAATGAAGACGTGGCAAATACGGGTCGAACACAAGGAGGGAGAGATCTTGTTATTTGTGTGATTTTCGATTGAGGGGAAGAAGGAGAGAAGAAATAAATTTGGTTTTGAGATTTTTGGGTTTTAATTATTTAAAGCAAGAAACAAGAACAATTAAAACTAAAGCAAGAACAAAGAGGTGAATTCCGTCGGGTGGAGGTTTAGATTTAAGGTTTAGATTAGAGAATTCAGAAACTTATAATAAATCATATTAGTTATAAAGCATTACATGATAAATGATTTAACATAAACTCAAGTAATCAAAATATACTAACACGAAATTAAAATAATAACATTCATTCATCTTCTCTTCACCCTAAATCCGTCACCTCCACCCTTTGGAAGGAGTTAGAAACTCATAGAGGGAGGAAGAAGGGGTCCTTGAGACATTACAAAAGAAAACTAGAAGTAAGAAATAAAAGACAGAATTTTATTAATGAAAAGAAGAATACAAAACTAAGATTAAGAATAAAAACTACCACCAAAGACTAAGGACCCTTCTAACATCGTTCTCGGGTCTATTTATAGTTGCTACAAGGGATCTAGGTATAATATTGGAAAGTACACGTGTCCAGACACGACTGGACGAAATTGGAGCACACGGATCGACTAGGGGGCGGCGGAATGGCCGCATGGTGTGTGTGATCTGCGGCGGAATCGCCGCACATCATGCTCTGATTTGGTCCAGATTTTGGTTGAATGTTTATGGTATGATTTGATCCTCCTTTACGCGTCTGGATTGATTCTTTCCATTCTTTTGAGCTCCGGATTAATTCCTTCACATATTTGGAGATATACATTGATTTTTCTATATATTTTCTCCAAGAGAATAAAAGCTACTCGTGATTTGCAATTAGGTCCTTGACTTTTTGCAGTTAAGTCCCCGGCTACTTTTGTGCTTAAGTCCTTGTTCTTTTTGCAATTAGGACTTGAATGCTTTTATGCTTGGATACATTTCCATTCGTAACCCGATAATCTTGAACTTGGTCTTTATGATAGAAATGAGTCTTTTGCATGCGTTTATGCTCGGGATGTGGGTAAATTGCATTCAGGTCCATGTATTCTGTAAATAAGACTAAACACATACCTTAGTAGCATTTATTGATGTAAAGGTAATCTAAATGAAAGACATATGATGCAATGTATGCAATGCATCAAATACCCCCACACCTAGATTTTGCTAGTCCCTAGCAAAACATAAGATACGAAAAATAAAAACAGGGAAATCCTAACTCACTTTCGTAGGAATCACGGTTGCACTTAGCATGTGCAACAAGCCTTTAAACCTCCAAGTTTCCTTAGAGGACGAGTTTTGTCTCGTGAGGGTTTTCAGTTGACACACCCACAAAGTCTCAATTCAACATTCCATTAATAGCTCTCAATATCCCTACCTCAACCTTATACATCTCACTCAGAATTTTTGCATGCTCATTATATAAATCTAACTCATTAAAAATATGACTTGGTCTTTGTTCCTCCAACATTCACATCACTAACCCTTCTACACATGTTTATCACTTGAATTATTTTGCACGCCTCCTCTGGTGGTGAAGTATCATTCGGATCAACCATGGCATGGATCATTCTCTTAGCTTTGGGCCTTGAGTATTATTTTTTTTTCTTTTCTTCCGTGATTCAACACATTTGCTTTTTGACATTTTTACCCTTTTGCATTTGTGTAGCGAGTTTGGTCGATAATCCCGAGCTGGTAGACTCAAGTTACCGGGTTTCAAGATACCCCTACGGACCAGTGACTCAAAGGCTTGGGCTTTTGTAATCATTTTGCAAAATGTGTTTTCCTCACTTTATTCCTTTATTTTTATTTTTATTTTCCTCAAGGCTTAATTGCTATTAGAAGTCCACACTTCCCGGTATATTTTCCTCAACCTCTGCTTTTTATCAACCACTTCAAAGATTTGATTCATCCAATTTAATTCATACATGTCTTTAAAGGGCAATGGGTTATTTCTTTGGAACTTAGATTTATGTCACAATTTCTACAAGCAGAACTATATAATAAGGAACAAAAACTCAATGCAATTTGTACACGGGTTTTAGCAGTTCAATCTTAAGCTATGTCATTAAACATTAATTTTTTTTATATAGATAAATATATACATAAACACCCCCCCCCACACCTGAATCATGCATTGTCCTCAATGTATGCAAATATAAAGCAAATGCACTTAGTACCCTTGATGGACTGCGGTGGACGGATGGAATTTGCTCAAAGTCAACCATAGTCAGAACTGGATTGAATGACACCATATTGGTGCATGTATCCAGTTGAATTGTTCCCCATGTTGCAATGAGCATCCTTAGTTACAGGTTCCACACCCCTCACATAAATTGGTTCTCTTATTTGCTCGAGTGACGGTGGGTGTGTAGATGAATTCCTCCCCTTTTTCTTACTTCCTTTTTGATTTTGTGATGATTCAGAAATATTATAGATACGCGATTTCATCACAACATCAATTTGATTGCATGTTATTTCTGGCTCACTATCAATATGAAAGATATTAAATTCAGCTTTTAAGTTCCCAAAAGATAATTGCATGAGCCCATTTCGACAATTTATCAATGCTTCTGAAGTGGCTAAAAAGGGTCTGCCTAGAATTACAGGGATTTGTCGATTAGGATTTACAACAGGTGCGGTATCTAGTACGACAAAATCCACTGGGTAAATGAAGTCACCAACCTTGATCAAAACATCATCTACTATACCTCTTGGTTTCTTAATAGAGCAATCAGCAAATTGAAGGGTTGTCTTAGAGGGTTTTAGTGGACCAAGGTTCATTTGCTCATAGACAGAGTACGGGAGTAGGTTAACACTAGCACCAAGGTCTAGAAGGGCTCTGTTGATAAAAGTATCTCCTATTGAACATGAAATCGTGGGACATCCAGGATCCTTATATTTTATAGGAGATGTGTTGGACAAAATAGAACTTATATTTGCAGTTAAGAATGCCTTCTTTGGTACGTTTGTTTTTCTCTTTTTAGTGCACAAATCTTTTAAGAATTTAGCATAAGCAGGTATTTGTTGAATCATGTCTAAGAGTGGAATGTTCACCTTAACTTGCTTAAATACTTCCAAGATTTTCTCTATTTGTGCACTTGAGTTCTTTTTGAGTCTATTAGAGAATGGAGCTTTAGGAACATAGACTCGCTCAGGTTCAGGTTGAGCTATGGGTTCAGGTTGAGTAGGTGGGTTGGGCGTTTCAGATTGGACGTCAGGTTCAATGGTCAGGTCATATGTGGGTGCTTGATGGCTAGATTGATTGGACACTCTAGGATTTACCACATTGTTATCAACTTGTCTTCCGGACCGTAATGATACTACTGCATTTATTTGTTGGAACGGTCCTTCCTCATTAACCATTTGAACCGGTCTAGGGTTGTTATTTCCTGAAGGTGCTTGATAGGATTGATATGAATTATTATTAGATCTAGGGTTCACCTCAGGTTGACTTGGAAACCGACCCTTTTCTCTTTCACCTACTATTTGTGCTAGTTGGCTGACTTGTGTCTCTAGCCTTTGGAAGGTCTGGTTGGTTGTTTGTATAAAAGTTTTCATCAAATTTTCCAAGCTTGTCAACCTAACCTCATGATCGTTATTGTTATTAAACCCAGATGATGTATTATTTTGGTTATACGGGTTTGGTTGTTGTCTAGGAGGTTGACCTTGTTGGCTAGATGAGAAATTGGAATTATTACGCCAACTCGAGTTATAGGTTGATGCGTATGGGTCATTTCTAGCATGGTTATACATGGCATTAACTTGGTCCCATTCCACACAATCCTCCTTTACATGACCAGTCTGACCACATCTAGAGCACGGGATAGTTGAGGCTTGATTCACTCGGTTTTGTGTTTGTAGCTCTAAACTTTCCATTCTGCGCATAAAGGTAGCTAGTTTTGCTTCAGCCGCTATGTTGGCATCTACAGCTAAGACACCTGATTTGGGTTGACTTGCTATTCTAGATCCAATACTCGGGTTAAGCGGTGTTCTAGCATTGTCCCATTGCATACTGTTTTCAGCTAATTCCTCAAGGAAAGTCCAGGCATCATTTTCATTTTTCGACATAAAGTTCCCTTGGCTTACGGATTCTACCATAACCCTAGATGTGGGTGTCAATCCCTCATAAATAATTTGACATAATTGCCATCTCGGAATTCCATGATGAGGGCATTGGGTCAGAACACTTTTGAATCTTTCTAGATAGGAATAGAACGGCTCGCTCTCAGACTGAACGAATGCAACAATTTCATTCCTAATCCTCATAGTCTTATGGTTGGGAAAATATTTTTTCAGGAATACTTGAACAAACTCAGCCCAACTCCTAATAGATCTTTCGGCTAGACTATATAGTCATTTCTTAGCGTCGTCCTTTAGTGCAAGAGGCACAAATTTCAGACGCACTGCCTCCTCAGGGATATGCTGGTATTGCATAAGAGAGCAGATTTCCTCAAATTCTCTAAGGAAGAGATATGGGTCTTCCCTAGAGGTGAACTTAGGCAACATACTCATGTATTGTGCCTTAAGTTCGAAGAAGTCGCGACCCGGGATGGTGGGCATAACGATGCACGATGGCTGAGCAGCCATCGCTGGATAGCATCGATCCCTCAGAGTTATAGGTTGAGCAACAGGTGGGTCCACAACGTTCTCACCCATTGGATCCGGGTGAGGTGGTACAACAGGTGGATTGGGGCTAAGTTCCAGACTGGAATCTAGATGAACTCGTGAGAGTCGATTACTCAAGTCCCGAATCCAAATCTGAGTGCACCGGGTTGAATCAATTTTTGAATTCAATATTCGAAATTTAAATTCCAAATTTAATTCCAAGAATTAATTACAATTTTTTTTATATTTTCGTTTTTCTTTTTATATATATATTTTTTTTTTCAAAAGGGAAACAAACAATAGAAAGGGGAAAGATGAGAAAGGAATCCTAATCTAGAGAATTTAGGTGAGAAGAGAAAGAAGACTCAGATGAGAAGGGAAACCTAACTCTAAAGATAGAAAGAGGGTTGGTCAGAAAATTCCTAAGAAAACACGGTTCAAACAATCCTAGACCTAGTGTCGCTTAGATCTAGACGACTCCTAACTGGTTGAGTCGAATTGATTCGCTTGATTCACCTCCCTCACTAATCAAACCAACTTGGTCAGGCCGTGTATAGCTAGTGGGGGCACTTCCGACAGAGTCGGTGCCAATTAGACAACCACTTCGCTTGGAAGACTTACGTCAACACAAAAACACTTTCTAGACACCAAATTAAATTCAATCGGCTTCAGGTCATAGCAAGTCAAACCAAGTCTCCTCCTTAAATGAGTATGAGTCCCTAGGGGTCAATGTCTAATTGATTTTAATTTAAGGCTTGGGTGACACTTTGGGATTGTTATTTGTGGGCCACGGAAGGGTGATGAAATCCCCACCGTATCTTTGCCTACGGAGTTGCCCTTAAGATAGTTTAACTTAGATCTAGCAAAGATAGTCAAACAATGGTCTTTAATTGGGGGCAATTGCAAGGTTGTATGCAAACTAAATTATATGCTTAAATGCAATCGTTAAAACGCGATACGTACCTTGCCTCCAGCATTCTTCAACAAGAATTAATTTGCAAGAATTTAGCAAGAATAATGCATACAAAACACTAGATGATGCATGCACTAAGGCCTTTCTAATTTTGCCAATTTTAGGTCAGAGTTGAATTATTGCCAATTATGGAATTTTTCCCTAACACATGCAGTTCTATGAAAAGGAAATTTTCTGAAACTAGAAATTACGAGGAAAAAGGCAACAAAGGTTACCTACGCAATGCTCAATCGGGTTCGCCGCCCGCTCTCGAAATTTCAGTAGCTCCACGCGTCCACCCAGAGATGGTGCTAACCCCAGAAAAATTTGAAGCCCAGATGCTTCACTTGTGCGGCAATTCCGCCGCAGCTTACTCTTGATGTGCGGCGATTCCGCCGCCCTTGTTCCTCAGACTGCGCTCAGATTTCGCCGCGTGCTCTGTTGTCTCCTGAAACACAAATCCAAATAGTTAGATCGCGCACAAGATAAACAGAATAAAATCGAAATCAACAACAAACAAAATTTGCGTCGCCTCCCCGGCAACGGCGCCAAAAACTTGGTGAGAATTAAATTTATACCGCAAGTGCACGGCGTCAATGAAGACATGGCAAATACGGGTCGAACATAAGGAGGGAGAGATCTTGTTATTTGTGTGATTTTCGATTGAGGGGAAGAAGGAGAGAAGAAATAAATTTGGTTTTGAGATTTTTGGGTTTTAATTATTTAAAGCAAGAAACAAGAACAATTAAAACTAAAGCAAGAACAAAGAGGTGAATTCCGTCGGGTGGAGGTTTAGATTTAAGGTTTAGATTAGAGATTTCAGAAACTTATAATAAATCATATTAGTTATAAAGCATTACATGATAAATGATTTAACATAAACTCAAGTAATCAAAATATACTAACACGAAATTAAAATAATAACATTCATTCATCTTCTCTTCACCCTAAATCCGTCACCTCCACCCTTTGGAAGGAGTTAGAAACTCATAGAGGGAGGAAGAAGGGGGTCCTTGAGACATTACAAAAGAAAACTAGAAGTAAGAAATAAAAGACAGAATTTTATTAATGAAAAGAAGAATACAAAACTAAGATTAAGAATAAAAACTACCACCAAAGACTAAGGACCCTTCTAACATCGTTCTCGGGTCTATTTATAGTTGCTACAAGGGATCTAGGTATAATATTGGAAAGTACACGTGTCCAGACACGACTGGACGAAATTGGAGCACACGGATCGACTAGGGGGCGGCGGAATGACCGCATGGTGTGTGTGATCTGCGGCGGAATCGCCGCACATCATGCTCTGATTTGGTCCAGATTTTGGTTGAATGTTTATGGTATGATTTGATCCTCCTTTACGCGTCTGGATTGATTCTTTCCATTCTTTTGAGCTCCGGATTAATTCCTTCACATATTTGGAGATATACATTGATTTTTCTATATATTTTCTCCAAGAGAATAAAAGCTACTCGTGATTTGCAATTAGGTCCTTAACTTTTTGCAGTTAAGTCCCCGGCTACTTTTGTGCTTAAGTCCTTGTTCTTTTTGCAATTAGGACTTGAATGCTTTTATGCTTGGATACATTTCCATTCGTAACCCGATAATCTTGAACTTGGTCTTTATGATAGAAATGAGTCTTTTGCATGCGTTTATGCTCGGGATGTGGGTAAATTGCATTCAGGTCCATGTATTCTGTAAATAAGACTAAACACATACCTTAGTAGCATTTATTGATGTAAAAGTAATCTAAATGAAAGACATATGATGCAATGTATGCAATGCATCAATAGTCATCGGGTTACCGTGGAGGAAAAGGGAAATCAGTTTCCTTATGCGTTGTATAATAGTTAGATGATGATTCAGCTCCTCGTCATCCACGTAGACTGGGGTATATCTGCTTCGGTTAGGAGAGAGACAGAGTTTACATCTTCGTCAGACACGTGGGGATTTTTTTGATCATGAGGATGTTTCAGATCAGGTGGAGAGTGACGACAACGAGTGTGACGATGGTGGTCGGTTGGGAATGGAGGAGGAGAGGTCAGGGGAGTATGGTAGAGGATGGGGCGACATGGTTATTCTTCTACTTTTGAGTGAGTGATTCTAAAGGGTAGAGGTGATAGGTTTACGACTGGTGATTCGAGTTCATGCACTGTAGATGCCCGAACTCAGAAGAAGAGGAGGGTTGTGGACGATTCTTGGATCGTGACTGCGGCGATGCCCGGTGGTCTTTTAGGTGGGAGGGTCATTCCTATTTACGGGGTCACATCGAAAGACGCATTTGAGAGGGTAGTGATCGAAAGGTTTTGAAGTGCCATAATAGGCATAGAGCATGTTCTGCATTGCAGGGTTGACGATCTGTTTTGAGTGATGACTGCATCAGGACCCTTACTGATAGCAGATTGGGTCACTTGCCTTCCAGTATTTTCCCCTGCCTTGACATGTCGTTGATATCTGCGTTTGTGGAGCGGTGGCAGTCTGACACCAACACTTTCCACCTGCCTTTCGGAGAGATGACGTTCATGTTGAATGACGTGTTCATGTTGTTTGGTTAGTGCTCAGACATCGACAGGTGAGCTGAAATGTTAGATAGCAGAGTTGCTCGAGGTGACCGTTGATAGTCTTGGGAAGGATAACCCCTTTTGGAGTGGACGTTGTCGACGACTGTTGTAGACGGGGACGACCTACACGGACCGTGGATACGCAGTTGACTGGATACATATTCTTACTTCTTGGATGTGTCTTGTTTGTCAACAAAAGCGGTTGCGGGATCAGACCACGAGACATATTGGAGGTTAGGGACCTGGAGACGATTGGTCAGTACTCATGGGGGTCGGCGACGTTGGCATACCTATATCGCCAATTAGGGATAGCTAGCCGTGGTGATTGTTCTGGATTGCGGGTCGTCTGACGTTACTACAGGCTTGGATATATGAGTATTTTCCTGCTTTCTACTATCCTCGTTCACGTATGTGGGCCGTCCGGAACTCGGATAAGAGCAATGGGCAACTCCATTACATTCGTAGATGACTAGATCACATGACTGCATCACAGGTATAAAACTTTATACGATTTATGTTTTTCTATTATCGTGTCAACGTTTTAGGTGGAGTGGTTGCCCTATGGTCCTGAACTTGCTGCGGATGTGCCGAGGACTTTATTGATGGGCCTTATTCGTTATCGGGATATCATGGAGACTTATTTGCCTGATCGCGTCTTGCGTCAGTTAGGTTACATTCAGGTGATACCGATTGACATCCCGGTCCTAGAGCATGTAGTGCAGTCTGGGACTTCCGCGACGTACGGCGTGAGGTACACCGCTTCAATGGTAGAGACGATTTGGCGAACATTTCCGAGAGGAGGCCGACTTCACCATGATGACCTCACCTATAGCGGTGACCCCTCCACTTGTGCTGCAAATTATTTGGATTGGTTCAGTAGATACTCACATTCATCTCTCGTGTGCGGTACCATCCCGAGACCTGAGAGACCGCTGGATAGGACATGTGGCGATGTGGTATGTTTTTCTAAATTATTTTTTATTTGTAATGTATATTTTGTTTTCCTTGTTAATGTACACTAATTTTGATGTTATATACAATGGATGAGTAGGGTGATATGGCTTCCGCAACCGTTCTTGGAGAAGAGGGACCTGATGCCGGATGACGAGGCGAGAGATGCATGTGTAGATTGGGATCACTTCATACACTCGTGGAACACTCAGTTGGGCATTTCTGACCATGATTCGGAGGATGAGTCGTAGTCGGTTCTTACATTATTTACTTTATTATCTATTGAATTGTTATCATTTGTATTGGTATTTGCATATATGTTCTAGTCTTATTATTTATTTCTGACGAATCTATATTCTCCTTCTTTGCGTATCTATTGTACTCTTAATATTTATTTCAGACGAACATATCTTTTCCCAATTTGCTATATGTAATGCATTTTAAATTGGAAATCAGATAAAAAAACAACACGATATAATGTACAAACAGATTATCCATTAAAAATACAGTAATTTAACCAATACATTACAAATTACAATCAAAATCTGCTACGTAACTGCTCCCAAGATGTTCTCCTCTACTCGTACTCCACCTCCCATCCATCAACACTCTCATCTCGCATTTGAAACCATATGGTCTCTATAGGAGGTACTGGGAATCCTTCAGCTAATTCTAAGCGAATGAAATGTCTGTAACTCCCTAAATGAGCAATGATCAACTCTCTGCATGACTTCATCATTGTAGACAGACTCTCCCAAGTAGCACTGTAATACACAGGTACAATGAACCATCCGTCCCCACTGAGAAATAAATAACTGCATACTTGTAAAAATTGGCAATCGGGAAAAACTCGCACAAACCTCCTTATAGTGATTCTCGCCACAAGGTCCTCCGCCCAAATCAATACGCCGATGAGCCCATACCACACCGTCATAATAAACGTGCTCATAAATGGGATGTTACCCTATCTCATTAGAAATCGCACGATGGGCGTAAAACCAATTGTCTTGACCACCATGGAAACATCGACAACACATTGAAATCCACAGTTGCCATCAACACGTACATTATTCCACCGCTACAGGAATGGTAAGATGATTCCTGAAAGTATCAACATATGGGAAGTTGTCGACTTCAATCCGTCCGGACACTGTAGGATGAACAAAATAGCAAAGTTATATATAATAGTTGGAAGAACATGTTTACTGAAAACAAAACGATGAAATTATAATAATAACAACAAACATGTCGTCATACCAGATCTTGTACCCATGTTCACGGACGATCGAGACAAACTAGAAGTTCGACCACGACCCCTGCTTCGACTACTAGAAGATCGACCACGACCTCCCTCAGCATACTAAAAGGCATTCAGGTCGCATCGTGTCGACTTTCCCTTTGGTTGACCTCGTATCTTAGTATTTTCTACGGGCTCTTCATAGTTCGACTGATCTGGGTGTAACTGGGGGTATAAAATACGAGAGACACTACGAATTACTACAGGGTCGTTGCCAAAAATCTCGTCAATGAGGCTCCGAAAATGCTCGATGTCTTGTGATGACCGATCCACAAACTATGGCATGTCGACTCCTCCAATCACAAGTGTTCTCTAGAATGAATGAATCTGCTCTAAATAAATTTCATTGCGTGACTCAATACAACCGGGTATGGTACATGCACAAGGAATCCCATGTGAAGTCAGAAAAGCACACCCACAGTGATATTCAACTTCATTACTTAAGTCCTGCATTCTATTGAACTCCTCCAACAACAATGTCAAGCAGTGATGTGAAACTCAAACATTTATATGCTGATATAAAGGATTGATGAAGTTAGTGCGATTTTGATGTCTCGAATCTTCAAGAAAGTGTCAAATATTCGTCAGCTGCATTTCAATGGCCTCCTTGGCGCGGTCGAAAAGAGTGTCCAGAGCTGCAGTCCACGAAGTAATGTAGTCTTTCAGAGCCGCATGAGCATTTTCGACCATACAGTTCGTAGTGTTGCCGAAATGAAGCACTTTGTTCATCCAGTTCAACACAAATGTTTCTTTATGCACTAACCACGTCCCGTCCACATACTCCGTGAGTGCCGGAAAAGCCCTATACGCATCTTTCAGAATAGACACAACTCTATTATACTCGGCCTCTAAACTAGAAAGCATGACTTTCCTCCACCATCCACACTTAAAACCCTCTGATGTCTGCTTGTTCTTGCCGAATACGTGGTATGCGTAATTGTATACATCTTTGTTGATATGTCAGGTGCAAAGTAAATGAGCAGAGTCAGAAAAAATAGCTCTCACCGGTAACATAAGGCCTAACCCCCGGTCCATTATCATTGCAGTCAGGCTAACAGAACTCAATAACAGATCTTGCAACTTCTCCGACACCCACTGGTAACTAGACGCGGTCTCATCCTTCATAATTGCATAGCCGATTAAGAAGTTCATGTTTGTTGGTGTCACCCCAACCATCTCGAACAAAGGTATATTGTACTTGTTCGTTTTGTACGTCGAATCCATACAAATTACGGAAGGGTATGTGCGTAACAACTTAACTAACGTCGGATGTGCCAAGAATGTATGAGTGACGACATTAGTTTCTTCATTCACCAGAATCCAATATAAGTATTGATACTTCTCTGCCTGATGCAGAAACTGTTGAAGGACTTTTCTGTCTTCAGATTTCATCCGTCTCATGTACTCTCTGTTGGCTTTTTGGCCTTAATCTATGTTTTGATGATTTAATCAACCTAATCTTAATTTTGATCATGTAGAATAACATACAGGTTGCATTGGATATATATTGGTTTGTGCTAACCTCTACAGGTGATCAAGACTCAAGGAAGAAAAGAAATCAAGTCAAGACATGTAATCAAGCTAAATTGAAGACATGTAATTTGCATTTTCTTTGAGTCTTTGGAACATTGTGTAATTGAGCATACTTGAGCTAAAAACTACTCAAATACACACTAGGTTCCCTATAGAAGTCGCACACGAAATTTCATATAACTTGGACTTCAATAGATCACCCAAACTTAGACCAGAAAATACCAAACCTTAACCTGAACTGTCTACCCACATTCGGTCGACTGAAACAGACCGTTTGGTCGACCGAGTGATCATATATTCTGTTAGTGTTTTACTGGCCAAGTTCGGTCAACCGTCCAGACCTTTTCGGTCGACCGAGTAACAATAAATTTCCGACCATTTGTTTTGTCGTATTATACCCAACGGTCGTATTCGTATTATCTCCATATATCCCAAATACATTTAGTGTATCGGTCGACCGAGAACCTTTTTCGGTCGACCAAACTTAAGAAGACTCGACAAACCAAAACTTCTTGTTGTTTTTCGGTCGACCGTGAACCTTGTTTTGGTCGACCGAATTCAATCTTGTTTGTCAACCCAGAAGAGCTTGTTGGTTTTCGGTCGAGCGAACCTATCTCGATTTTCGACTGATAACTTAAGTGTACCAAGATAGTAGTCTTTGGCAGTCGACCGTTCTTTTACCGGTCGACCGAACTGTGTTTGAAATTGACAAACGGTCGACCGTTCAGCCCGATCCGGTCGACCGAACTTACTCAATTTTGGGTCCTGCAGTTTTCTATTTTGTGTATCTTACATAACTCTTACCCAACTTAACCCCAATGACTATAATACCTTAGGAGCTTATAAATAGGTGTTCCCTTGACACAATTAGACATATCTTACACTTCCATTTGTTAAATACACCTAAGAGAAACGCCCAAGTCTCTCATTCCCCAAATCCTACTCTCCAAGCTTAAACTTCCACATCTTAGTATCAATTCCACATCCTAAGCTAAGTGTGCTCAAGTTAGAGAGTGTGTTCCACTCAACATCTCAGTTATAAAGAAGCAAGGACTTCAGTGAAAGCCCGAAGTGTTCCTCTCGGATTGTGAGAGAAGAAAGTCAAGTTCACGAGGGTGTTCATGGAGCTTGTTTTGTAAAAGGCTTAATCTCGGCCCGGAATGAGGTTGATAGTGAAGACGCGAGCAGAGCTCGAGGGAGATCAAGCGGAGCTTGTAAGAGAGGAAGTAGGCGGGAGGCTGAACCTCTATAAAAATCCGGTGTCATCATTGTGGTTTGCTTTGCTTACTTGTATTTGTTTAAATTCCGCTGTGCATATCTTGATTGATTAAACAAGTAGGTAATTAGATTAAAAGTGATTAGAATTAGGGACCCTCACAATCCTACACTCTCTACAATTATAATTGTGTCTCTCATTCGGATTATCTTCTGGGAAATTTCTACTTTACCGCCAACAAGATGTAACGTGGTTTCGCTTGTGCCTCAGTCATCTCAGGAACAATTTTCTTAGCCTCAGGACTAAGACCGCTGATCTGTCGGGGACCCTCTAGATAAACTGCAAGTTTGTGGTTGTGCTGACCATGAGTACTATTAGAAACTACGACTCATCCATCACGGTCTCGTCGCTCAACCACCCTTATCAAAAAATGACACCCGCAACCCTTTCTTTTCGTGTTCTTCCGTATTGCAATATCCATGTCCCAGGAATCCATTTCATTTTTGCGATAGCATCTCAGATAACAATTCAACCGATTATCTGCTTGTAGTTTATATGATGATACTACCAAAAAAATCCAGCTCCAATGACAACTTGTTTCGCCCATCTATTCACGTCATCGATTGCTTCAAATATTTGTTGACTTTCAAAAAACTCACTGTAATCTACCCTATCACCACTGAAATCTTGCAACAGACCCGGAAATAACACAACATATTAAAAATATGAGGCGTCATGGGTGGGCGTCCTAGCTAGACGCCACCACCTACGGAGAGGCGTCGGGCTAGGACGCCTCCCCCAAAGGGGGGCGTCTCGCTAGGATATCTCCCCCATGGGTGTGGCATCTATCTAGGACGCCAACCCATGATGCCTCATTTTTTATTTTGTAGACCGAGTGCATATCATGCCATATACGCCAAGTGCGATTAATAATTGTAGCCCTTGCCACATCAACGAAATCACGTAGTCCAAGGCCTCCCTCCCCTTTTGGCAGTGTCATCTTAGACCAGGCCACATCATGCCTGTCGTCCCATAAGAAATTGTAAAACGTTGCTTCTGATGCGTGCTAGTACCTCTTGTGGTAGGCGGCAAGAATAACTCCAGAACAGAAAGTTCCCCATCACCCCCCAGTTGATGAGTTGGAGTCTACTAGCGTCGAACAACATCTTGGCTTTCGATCTGGTCAGCATGTTGTCAATAACCGTCAGTAGTCTACCACAATCACGGGTACAGAGGACTCAAGGTGCAAGAGGCATACCAAGATAACACGACGGAAACTCATCCATCTCCAAACTCAATCTCCTGGGCAAGCTCATCTTTATTTCTAGTGCCTCTCGAGAACATAATCTTGCTCGTCCCGGTACACCATAAGCCCAGTGGTGGTGCCAAGGACTTGAAATGACTCCTTGATTGCCCTTAAGGAAGCCTTAGTTTCCTTGCAGAACATAAGTAAATCATATGCATAGGACAGATGATAAACAATTTTCGCCCAGTGGCACTTGTACAATTTAACATCTCCTCGCCTCACCTTCTCATCAATATCTCTAGAGAAATTCTCCAATAACAAGGTGAAGAGATAAGGAGATATTGGGCCCCCCTGCCTCAGTCCTCTCCTTGCTCCAAATGACTTTATAGGGAAGCCATCGACAAGAACATAAAAGGATGTGTTGGTCACACATTCCATGATCATGGCCACCGCATGCCTGTTGAACCCAAAATCCTCAAGAGTCCCTTCTAGAGCGCCTCAATCTATCGAATCATACGCCTCGGTGATATCCACCGTGATGCATGCTCTAGGGGCACATTTTGCTTTATTGAACCCGACCATCATCTTAGTTGATAAGGCGAAGTTGTCCCCAATGTATCGACCCTTCATGAAGGCTGTCTGATTTGGAGATATCAAGTCCCTGCATATGAGCATTAGTCTATTGTTACTATCAAGTCCCTACTATATAAATATTATTATTATTATTACTATCAATTTTTTTAATGTTAGAATGATATTATATTATCAAACATTTAAAAGAATATAATAATGCCCAAAATGTTTATCATGAAATCATAAAGAATTGACATATATAATGTACATATACCATTATATATATAAGAATTATCTAGTGAGCCTGAGGCTTAATTTTTTATTTTAAGCCCCATCATATCTACCGCACATCTAAAATTGTAAGTTAAATTATAAGAAAAATGGTTATGCTAATTAAATGTGAGATTAACCGTAAATGAGCTTAAATAGTGAGATTGTAGGGGACTTAAACTAAATAAGATGAGCTTTGGGCTCACAAGAACTTATATATACACACACACATATACATATACTCTCTATCTTTTCTTTTATAAAAGCAAAGATGACCACTTCATTTCTTCGTTTTTTGGTTTAAGTAGTTTTTTTACTTAAGAAGTTCCTTTGTTAACATATAATAAACATTACACTATATCAAATATATTATTAATACTATTTTTTTAATATCATAAGATGTAGTTTTTATTGGTACTTTTGTGTGATTGTGAAGTCAACATCTTAGTTTAATTTTAAATTCATCATACAAAGTTGAATTTCACATTAATATTAGCAAGGAATACTTATTACAAACTTTTATTTTCCTTACTCACTATCTACGTTGATGATAAATAAAGTGAATGCTATTTTCTTTGTGATAGCACATTGAGAAATAAATAACTTTGTTTTTACCACGCATTTAGGTTGTTTTTATATAATCGTTTGAATTTGTATATCGAATTTTATATTAGACTTTCTTTACTAAAATTAATTTGTATATCTTATCAAAGATTTACGTGCATAACACATGCGTAGTTCTAGTAATTAAAAAAAATCAAGGATCGCGGCACTTCGCCGTTCATATGATTTGTAGACTTGGCAACTTGGATTAACCTATTTTGATCATTTTTTTATTAAATACAAGTTCCACCAAAATTGTATCTCACCAGTTTCACTTGTACCTTCATACTTAGTATGACTGATCGTTGTCTAGACGAAGTAAAAGTGTGTCTAGATTATATCGACGGTCGAACAAGTATCATCTGTAAAATTGATCGTAAACCAGACTTCCAGCTACTCGATCAATATTTAGAATAGTTGAAGAATTAACTACTGTTTTAAAACAAACAAACCAAAGATGAAAGATTGAGGGAGGGAGAGAGGTATGTATTTCTTCTCTTGTCACCAAATATGTACAATAGTCCCTTATATATAGGGTGAGAATGTAGTAGGGGTTACAACCAAAATAAATGGAATTACACCATATTAATAAGAGTAAAACCTACTTAAGCTATTGGGGTTAAGGAAGGTGAATCATCCACAAAACCTTTGGAATTCTCAACTCTCCCCCTTGGATGATCACCTTTATCGCTAGAGATGTTGCCTCGTTAAAAACCTTACCAAGAAAAACCCGATGGGATAAAAACTTGGTGATGGAAAAAAGAGTGCAGCACGTATGATGCTCCCCCTCACTTCAACATATATTTTTCAAGCAACGAACACCTATCTTGTGAACAAGTTGCTCAAAAACTATTGTGGGCAATGACTTTGTGAATAAATCTGCTAAATTCTCGCTTGATTGGATCTGACGGACATCTATCTCACCATCCTTTTGTAAATCATGCGTCTTTAAAATCTTTGGTGAAATATGTTTAGTCTTATCGCCTTTGATGTATCCTTCTTTTATTTGAGCAATGCATGCAGTATTGTCTTCATATAGAATTATCGGATGGTCTTTGATTTTGTCGAGTCCACATTCTTCTTGTATGCTTTGGATCATTGATCTCAACCATACAAATTCTTGACTAGCCTCATATAATGCAATCAACTCTGCATGATTTGAAGATGTTGTTGTTAATGTTTGTTTCATTGATCGCCATGCAATTGTTGTGCCACCATATGTAAACACATATCCTGTTTGTGATTTAGCTTTATGTGGATATGACAAATATCCAGCATCGGCATATCCAATTAGTTTGGGCTCAAAATTCTTTGGGAAAAATAACCCCATATCATGCGTTCCACAAAGGTAACAGAATACATGTTTAATTTCGTTCCAATGTCTACGTGTTGGTTCAGAACTATATCTAGCCAATACATTTACTGAAAATGCAACATCAGGTCTTGTATTATTAGTCAGGTACATTAAAGCCCCAATAGCACTTAGATATGGTACTTCTGGACCAAGAATGTCGTCATCATTCTCTCGATGACGGAAATGGTCTTTTTCAGCACTAAGTGAACGAACAACTATTAGAGAACTTAATGGATGAGCTTTATGCAATTAAAACGTTTTAATGTCTTCTTTATATAATTTGATTGATGAATGAAAACTCCATTTGGTAAGTGCTTGATCTGCAGGCCGAGACAAAATTTAGTTACGCCAAGGTCTTTCATTTCAAATTCATTCTTCAAATATTTAGCAGTTCTTTCAATCTCTTTAGGTTTCCCAGTGATATTTAAGTCATCAACATATACAACAATAATTACAAAGTCAGATGTTGATTTTCTAATAAGAACACATGGACTTATGGGATTATTTTTAAACCCTTCTTTGAGAAGACTTTCACTAAGACGATTGTACCACATTCGTCTGGATTGTTTTAAACCATATAAAGACCTTTTCAATTTTATAGAATACATCTCTCGAGATTTTGTATTATATGTGCTTGGTAGTTTTAATCCTTCAGGGATTTTCATGAAAATGTCGTTATCTAGTGATCCATATAGATAAGTTGTAATGACATCCATAAGTCACATTTCAATTTTTTCTCTAATTGCAAGGCTAATCAAAAATCTAAGAGTTAATGCATCCACTACAGGTGAATACGTTTCTTCATAGTCAACTCCTGGTATTTGTCTAAAACCTTGCGCTACAAGTCTTGCCTTGTATCTTACAATTTCATTTTTCTCATTTCTTTTAATTACAAATACCCACTTGTATCATACTGGTTTTACATTATTTGGTGTCGGAACTACAGGTCCAAACACATGACGTTTCTCAAGTGAGTTCAATTCTTCTTGAATTGCATTTTTCCATTGTGGCCAATCTTTTCTGCGTCGACACTCTTCAATTGATTTTGGCTCACAGTATTCAACATTCATCACATCATTTGCTATAGTGTACATGAAATTTTCATCAATAATGGTTCTATTTCAGTTCCATCTTTTTACATTGTGCACATATATGATGGAGATCTCATCATCATTTTCATTGTCATGTACATGTACCTCTTTCGGAAATTTGTCCTTGTCCATTTGTTGTCATGTTATCACCTCTACAGGGGTTTCAATAATATCACCAACTGCGTTATTTTGCTCTTTCTTTTTTCGTGGATTTGCATCTTTGGAACCGATTGGTCTTCCACGTCTTTGACGTATAATATATTCATCTGTAACATTAGGAATATCAACCCAAGAAGGTGCATTTAGAGCTGGTATATGCGACTTTGTGACTCTTTTAGTATCAGTGAATGCATCAGGCAACTCATTTGCAATTCTTTGTAAATATATAATCTTTTCAACTTCAAGTTCACATTGACCTGTTAGAGGGTCTGGAATTGATGATGCATTCCAAGTCACTTCTTTGTTTTCTAATTTTTGTTTTTCTCCCCCTAAGATTGGAAATTCATTCTCATTGAATTGACAATCAGCAAATCGTGTTGTGAAAATATCACCGGTTAACGGCTCTAAATATTTTATGATTGATGGAGATTCAAAGCCAATATATATTCCCAATCTTCTTTGAGGTCCCATCTTTGTACGTTGTGGTCGTGCAATTGGCACATAAGCGGCACAACCAAAAACCTTTAGATGAGACAGATTTGGTTCTCTATCGGAGACCAATTTTAAAGGGGAGTATTATGTTAAGAAGTTGGTCTTATTCTTATAAGTGCAGCAGCATGTAAAATGGCATGTCCCTAGGCAGATGATGGTAATTTAGATCTCATTACCAATGGTCTACCAATTAATTGTAATCTCTTAATCAAGGATTCAGCTAGACCATTTTGTGTATGGACATGAGCTACAGGATGCTCAATTGTGATCCCAACAGACATGCAATAATCGTTAAACGTTTGGATGTAAATTCTCCAGCATTGTCAAGTCGAATTTTCTTAATTGGATAATCTGGGAAATGTGCTCTCAATTTGATTAATTATGCTAGAAGTCTAGCAAATGTGACATTTCGAGTTGATAAAAGGCAAACGTGTCACCATCGGGTTGATGCATCTATCAATACCATAAAATAACGAAATGGTCCACATGGAGGAGTAACGGGTCCACAAATATCTCCTTGGATTCGCTCTAAAATTGTAGGCATTTCATTTACAATTTTATTTGTGGAAGGCCTTACTATCATTTTTCCAAGGGAGCATGCTGCACATGAGAAATTCTTTGATGAAGGAATCTTCAAGTTCCTCATTGCGTGCCCACTTGAATTTTCAATAATTCTTCGAATCATTATGGCACCTAGGTGACCCAATCTGTCATGCCAAGTTTCAAAATTTGGATCGACTAACTTCTAGTTAGTGATCATATTTGATTCAATAGGATTTATGAATGTGATATATAACCCAGAAGAGAGAGCTTGCATTTTTTCCAACACAATTTTCTGGCCAGACACATTAGATGTAATGTGGAGATACTCAATATTATCTTCGTTCACCGTCTCAATGTGATAATCATTAAGACGTATATCCTTAAAACTTAGTAGATTTCTTCTGGATCTACTAGAGTATAGAGCATCACTTATTATCAATTTTGTATTGTTAGATAACAAAACACAAGCTCTTCCGGAGCCTTCAATCAAATTGCTAGTGCCAGAAATTGTGTAGACATTTGTTTTTGCTAAACGTAATTGGGAAAAGTATTTTGTACTTTTCAAGATGGTGTTTGTTGTTCCACTGTCTACGAGACATTGGTCTCCATCATTTGGTATAGCATTAGTCATATCTTTGTCTTTCTACATGAAACAAAAGAAAAAATATAATAAATTTGATTTTATCGTAGCTTTAGCACGCTCCTGCGGGGAGGCCTTATTTGCTTCTTTGATTGTTTCTCCAAGATTGTTTGTTGTGAGATGAATCTCAGCATCGAGGGTCCAAGGGAGATAATTCTTTCCCGAAATATCAAGGGCAGCAGATTCAAGCTTGGTAAGGTTTGCCATGTAAGTAACTACAATGAGGTGTATCGAGATGTGAACCACCAAAAATAGATAATAATAATAATAATAATAATAGTAATAAAAATAGTAATTAAATATTGAAAGGAAAAAGGAAAAGTAAACTACAATGATCAGGATCCAGGAGCTCAACGAGAGTTTGCACAATGGTGTCTACTGTGTTATGTTGAAATTATGTTTTGTTGTATCTATACAACTTGACATTTTATTGTTGGTCATTATCATGGCCTATTTTCCATTTTCTCATATTGTGTACAAGAAATGATTTTGATTTGGCAATGCAGCTACTGCAAGTTTCCTATGCAAGTCAGTATTATATCTTCTATCTTAGACTCGTAGTGTGGTTGCATGTGGTAGTATGCTTGCCTCTAGATGTCTTATATCTTGTTTACGAATTCATATGTACTTATTGTCTATCGGCCTTCACCATATAGGCATATACAGTATGTCAGCCACATAGATCGTCCTGTAGGAAGATTCTTACAAATTATTTTGTCTTGAGAAAGATAAAATGGTCATGACATGTCATCGATTCACCAAGATTAGTATATTCCAAGATTTTCCGAAGTAATCAAATAAAAACAATATGAACCCTTTTTTTGTTGTTGAAACAATCCTTGTTTTTCCCCTACAAAATATGACATTAAATTAAATATCTACAATTTTTAATTTTGAAAAGAAAAATTCCGCAAAGGTTATCCACATAAGCACATTTATATATCGACAAAAATGACAGAAGAAATACCTTGAGGCTTGAGTGGCACAAACGGTTTTAGTGTTAATGGTAGAACCTTCGTGCTGATAACGTGTTGTAAAACAAACAAACCAAAGATGAAAGACTGAGGGAGGGAGAGAGGTATGTATTTCTTCTCTTACCAAATATGTACAATAGTCCCCTATATATAGGGTGAGGATGTAGTAGGGGTTACAACCAAAATAAATGGAATTACACCATATTAATAAGAGTAAAACCTACTTAAGCTATTGGGGGTTAAGGAAGGTGAATCATCCACAAAACCCTTGGAATTCTCAACAACTACCACTTTTGTACGATCATATTTTTTGGTATTGCATGTTTTTTTCAAAATCTTCAAATTAAGTGAAAACATATTGCGTTAATAACCATTGCGAAATAATTCCATAAGTATCCATACGACACCCCCTTATGGTTTGAAATTTTCATATCAAGGATGGACTTTCATAACGTTTTATTACCTGAACATTTGTACAAAACGTTTTTGCTATGACAAGGGGTGGATCTAAAAAAAATTGGGTGGGACAGGCAGTCTTCACATTGGTCAATTTTTTTGTTTGAAAACACACAACTTAAAAATGATAATTTGAAAAAATAAATAAATTTAAAAAACAATTTTTTTGAAAATATCATTCCTATTTTTAACATTTTTTTCAAACCTGAATACATTAAAATCCAAAAGAAATTTTTACAACCATAAAGCATGACACATTAGTTGAACGACTAATTAACTAAATAATTTAACGTAAAAAACACAAATGAAAGTCATTACAAAATCATTCTTCTAGACTTCATGTCTTATGAAATCAAGTGCACGACGCACCGACAGAGAAGGAGTTGTGCTGATCGATTTGGGGAGGAGGCGAGAAGCTGAGGAGGGGATCAAATTTAGGGAGGATGAGAGGATTCGGTTTGAGCACGACTAGGGATGACAACGGATCGGTTCCAGTATTGGGAGAGTCAGAACTGGATATGTTTTTTATTTAGGTATCCATAACTGAATCAGATTTGAGTTGGTTCCCAACTTGGGTACCCAGAACCGGATCCGGTGGGATCACGGGTACCCAGAACCGGATATGGCACTAAATCTATAAAAAAAAATATTAATTTTTACGTGTAAAAACTGTTATTTTCATTTTTTACAACTTTTCAGGATTTTTCTTATTTTTTTAATAATACACCGGTTATGGATTTGGATCCAGTAGCTAGAACCGGAACCGAACTGGAACCAGATCGGTTCTGAAATTGGGTAACCATATCCAACCCATATTCGTTTTACGATGGTTCAGTACCACCAGATCCGGTTTGGTTTGACCAGTTCCGGATACCCATTGACATCCCTTGGAGTGAATGTGTTGACTGAAAATTGGAATTAAAAAGAAAAAAATGGTTGAGAAATATAGGTGGGGGCATCCCCACCTGCCCCGAATGTGGATTCTCCACTGGCTATGACCATTGATAGAGCATCTACTTAGTCATTATCTTTATACACAAATATAGGACAAATTTATACAAGACAAAGTTTGTTAGGTGATGTTTTTTGTAGAGAGAAGAATTCCTTATTCTTATCCACTCTTGTACCCACTTTTTTTAAGATGAAGGATCCACTGTCCTTAGAATGTATTAATATCATTTAAACTCCGTAACGAGAATCCGAACGTAGATCTTGTTTTGTTTCACAATATATGTATGTTCATTAAAAATTATAAACATTGGAAGTCATTTCATACAGTATTTTAAGAATACAAAAATCAATGCACGAGATTAATAAGACATTCGACATGACTTCATCTTATATAAAACGACATCCAAATTTAATGATTTTTGATGTGCAAGCTTATTTATGTTATAAAACAAGATCTAAGGTTTAGATTTTATTTCGAAAATTAAATTTTAAGTTATTAATGAATGTCAAATCTATGTTAGAACATTTTAGGAGTAGTTGATCCCTTCTCTTTTTTGTATTATCATCTTTTGGGGTTATAAATATGAATACCAAGACCCTAGAGGTGCAAGGAATTGAAAACTTCTCCTACACTTATTCTTGTGTTTAGTCTACTCTAATATGGTATCAAAGTTTTTCTAAGACCACTGTCTCCAAGATCCATTGTCCCTCTTTCCTATGGCCAAAATACAACTCCAACATCCTCCTTTGGTTCCGTCACCCCTGTTTCTTGACAGATATGCTCTCGTCCCGACCATCTTGCTACAAATTGTTATCGCCATTTTGATACACAAACCTATTTTTCTACAAACCCTCCAACAACGGCACACCTCGCCACGATTGAAGGTGATTATGGCGATGACTCGAGGTATCCCAACTTCAGTGCCACTCATCATGTTACAAATGATCTCTCTTGCCTCTCAACATTCTTGCTATGATCTTATTACTCATATTGGTGTTGCAAGTCACACCACCCCGTCTGGTATCTCTCGCCTCTTACATATCTTGGTTGTTCTCCAAGCCACTAAAATTTACTCTTTGTTAAGTTGTTTCGCAAAAATAATTTTACCATGTTTGAGTTCTATTCTAATTGTTTTGTGATAAGGCACTGGACCGGACTCACACCTTTCTTCATGTTGGCTATTAGGCCTTAATCTATGTTAATTTTGATGATTATCAATTTAATCTTAATCAATCAACCTTATCAATCAAAGTGGACAATACATGATTACATGGATTGCATATATACTTTTGCAAATCAGCTTAATAGGTTGACCAAGATTAACAAGAGAATAAGCATTCAGACAAAAACTCAAGATTGTAAAAAGTTTTGGACCAAGACTTGTAATTTTCTATTTATTGAGTCCTTAGGATCAAATGTCAACTTGAGCACTAGAATTCCATCCCAGTCATGTTCGGACAACTGAACATCTAACGGATGACCAGAATCATCTCATCAGCTTTCGTTAGATTGCTTTCTAGAATTGTCCGCTCGGACGATCGATTGTCATTCCGTCGACCGAATCCCCTTGGACTGGTTTTGAATTGTACTCCAACGGTCACATTTATATTTTGTCTTAGAATCCATTTTTCTTTGTCCATTTTTGGACGACCAATCTTGTAGGATCTAAAGGGCCCTAGGATTAGTCTAAAGGGGGTGAATAGACTAATTACGTTCTTTAAAATATTAAGCAATTTAAAGAAAGAACAATACAATGTAAAGGATAAAAGGATGCAAACCAAGAGACGGATGTATATGAAGGACTTATGACATGTGACTTTACCACTACACTAAAAGAAATTGTTGTTAGTGAGGGGGACACTTCCAATATAGTCCATTCTCAGGCAGTACAGAGCCCCAAACTAAGCGTCGGGTGGACATGAGGGGCTGCACATTGGTGCCAACGAGTCGGACGGTTAAGCACCTAGGACTTTAGGCCCACGAGCCATAGTAAGATATTGCTTGGCAACAACCCCCCATTTATACGGGTGGTCCCATAACCACCAAGGAATTTGCTGGGTCACATGACCTCAACAATCCCCCCCCCAAATTTATTTCATGCGCGGGGTGTGACTCGAACTCGAGACCTCGCTCTGATACCAAATGTTAGGATCTATGACCCTCTAATCGCGAGATAAATGCAGAATTAAAAATACTAATCGAAGGATTAAGAGATAAGATGTGCAAACCACAAAATCGACGACACCAGAGTTAGAGAGGTTCGGCACCCACACTCGTGTCCTAGTCCTCCTCGTAAGCCTCGCTCGATCCGCTGAGCCTCGCTTACGGTTCAACTAACTGATCTCCATTCCGGGCCAAGATCAACGATGTTTACAACTCCGAGCCTCGTGAACAACCTCGCTTCGCTCATGTCTCCTCTCACAATCCGAGAGGGAGCTTCCTCGAAGCTTTACAACAAAATGATTCTTTGATGTGGAAGTTGAATCACAATCTAACACTCTATACTTGAGCACACTTGGATATGGATATAGAATTGGATAAGCAAGTGGTGAAATTTAAGTTTGAGTGTTGAAGAATAAGCTTTGAAGGTTTGGGAATTGAGAGCACAAACATAATTGATGAATAGAGGGTGTTAAGGGTTGGTTTGTGTCTCTAGAGTGGTGTTTATATAGGCTTCAAAGCTTAGAGATCCGTTGGAGAGTTAGTGGGGAAATGGACCAATGAGAATGCAAGATGTGACTTAAGCTCGGGCAGATTTCGAGGCATAATCGGTCGACCAAAAACAGAACGGTAGTCCGAAGGATTGGTCTAATTTAAACATTCGATCGACCAATTATATATCGGATCACCGTTCACCAACCTCCATTAGATTTTATCAATTTATCCCAAATTAAGTTCGGTTAACCAAATTCCATTCGGTTCATCGTTCCAAGGTGGACAGTAGGATTAGTTGGGCTCTGATCTACTCAAGTTTTGTTGACCGTGTACACTTCGGTAGACCGAAGTTAGCACGGGTTTTGCGCTGACAGTTATAACTCAAATAGTGGTTGGGTACAACGGTCAAGTGCCATGTGTAAATAGTTGTTGTGCACCTAAAACCAATAAGGAATCGATAGACCGATAGGTATGTGGTCCTTCAAAGTGGGACAAGTCAATTGGGCTCTAGGGACTCAATTCGAATGCGACCGTTGGAGCAAAGTCCAAAACTGATCCAGGGTTATTCGGTTGCCCGAAGGTGGTTCGGTCTTCAGTTGGGCAATTCCAGAGAACACCTAAGTTTTACTGGTGGGAAATATTCGGGTATCCAAAAGGTGTTCGGTGGACCGAAGTAGACAGGATTCAATTGACCGAAAGAGGTACGGTTTACCGATGATGGACGGGACAGAATCGTAGTGCTCAAGTTTACATTAAACCTTATGGACTCAATCAATACAAAATTACATATCTTGGTCCAAAGCTTTGATTACAAGTCTTGAGTCTTGATGTCATTGTCTCAATTCTCATTTCCTTGATTGTCTTGATCAACCTATTGAGATGTTTACAAGTATGTATGCAATGCATGTAATCGTGTTTGCTCACTTTGATTGATTAGGTTGATTGATTAAGATTACTTTAATTAATCATCAAAATTAATATAGATTAAGGTCAAAAGGCCAACAGTATACAGGTTTGGATCCAACCACCGGATCATAGTCCTCTTTTACGAATTGCTCTTCCTCGAGCAACTTCGCGTCCTCCACTATTCCGATCTCAATTTCGGGCCAAGATCAAGCCTTTACACTTCAAGCTTGCGAACACTCTCGCCAAACTTGGACCACCTTCTCAAACTCCGAGAAGAGTGATTGAATTTAAGTTTAACCACAAGTGCACGGCCACGATGAAGCGGTGACAAGTACGGGTAGATCCACAGGGAGGTGTGTCGACTCTGGTTCATTCGAAGGCGAGTGAGAAAAATAGGGGATACAAAATTGATTACATTAAACTAAACTACGCAAAACTAGCACGAAACAATCAAAGAAGATGAAAGTACGAGACGAAATAAAACTAAACTTAGTGACTAACAAAAGCAAGTTGGAAATCAGAAATGGAAACCCCTAAGGGGTGGAGTGTGTGTACACATGAAATAAGTGGTGATGAATGTATTCAATAAAGCACAAGTGTAGGTAGTGTTGCTATGCATAAGAAGTACCTCATGACAATATCTATCATCCAAATCACTAACCCAAGTGATTAATATGAGCATGAACAAGTTTGTTATTAAGAACCTAAACAAGCATCAAATGTACCTAAAGATTATAGCAGAAACCATCAAGTTAAGTATTATGTTTAATTCAAACAAGCATACTCACATTTCTCACATACAACAACATATAACATTCATTCCATACTACATGACATGTATAAACATCAACTCCACCCCCAAAGGGGGATGAAACTACTCACTACTTATTAAGAAAATAAGACAAAACGAAATTAAACTAAGCATGCAAGAATTAAAAGAGAAGACAACATTAAAACAAACTAAGAAAAAATATTTTATTTACATGACTCACATTAAAAGTAGCATTTTTCTCCACTTGAGTTTTGCTCCAAGACTTACTCTAAGTAGAGAGAATGTCACTAAGCATTGGGTGAATACATAGGAGGAGGAAGAGTTCTATTTATAGTAATAGAAAAAGGTAACCCTGGACAATCCCCCGGTATTGGACTAAACGCATACCATAAATAGACTAAATACACACTAATACACCACCCGGATGGGGTTTATCAGGTTTGGATCCAGATGGACCGCCAATGGGCAATTTGGGACAGCCAATTGGCGGTCTAGGTTGGGCTGATCAGGTTGTGCTTTGGTGGACTTTTATGTATAGATTTCTTCATTTTTGGTGCACCCAAAGTGGTTGTTGGAGATTAGACTCGGATCTAATCTCCAAAATACTCCTCATGATGGTGTGGAGTTTCTAGATTTGCTCATTGGTCCTTTTGGTTTTACATATGGGTCATTCTCTCTTGCATCTCAGTCCATAAGTCTTGCATCTTAGTTTTTTTCCTTACTTTTAAGTCATTTTTGAGTCTCTTTTTCTCAAATCTGTTTATTCCTGAAATTTAAACATAAAACTCATTACGTAGCATTGCTTACGCTAAAAATAAAGGATATAAGACACAAATATATGCATGATTTGATATCAATCAAAGAGTTTCGCTCCGGAAGCTAATACAACACTTTGCTGAGAATTTGAGTAGCAACTTCTATTCTTGAGCACTTGAAAGATTGATGAATGCTATGAGTGATTCAAGTGAAAAGATTGAGCACAAGGAGAAGTTTGGAGCAATTGAGAGTAGTATGAGAGTATGAGCTTAAGAGAAAGGATTGGTAACCTTGTAAGGTTGTTCTAAGCTCTATTTATAAGCGTCAAACTAAATCTAGCCGTTGGGATTGAAGTGATAATGTTTTAACTGAAATGCATAAAACCTGGAAAGTTCAGAACTCAAATCAGGACACAAACGGTCGACCGATTTCTTATAAATAAGAGAACGGTCGATATAAAGTGTATACCAGCCGATCCACCCAGGCAATAACTTAAGTGAACGATCGAACCAAATATAAGTTCGGTCGACCGTTGAGAGGGTTTTGGCAAGAATAATATTAAACAAATTAGGTAACGGTCGAACCAATTTAGGAATCCATTCGACCGAAAACAACAGGAAGTTTGGAGTTCGAATTGTTTCTGTTCCGGTCGAGTGTCGTCAAGGCAATGTTCGATCGATGGCCAAAAATACGAATTGGGTTAGTTGAAGTATGTGTATACGACCGTTGTAGAATATGACAAGTATAACAGTCATATTCGAAAGAAATACGAGATGTCAAACGGTCGAACTAAAGTCGAGATTCAGTCGAGCAGTAACGGGACATGTGTCATGATATAATTTATGAATAAGAAGGAATTGGTCGACCTATGATATCACACAGTAACTTAAGGTTTGACAGTTCAAGGAAAATAATTCATAACATATTGCAAACGGTCGAACTAGATGGTCAACCGGTCAACCATTTTAGGCTGGAATTCTGAATCAAGATAGTTCTTAAGTGTAATGGGGACACCTACAAGAGTCGGTTTGATATGGAATTTTGTATTTGACTTCTATAGGTTTTCTTTGGATCAATGCAATGCAAATAAAAAATATTTGAAGTGTCAAGTTACATTTTAGTCCTAATAACAAGAAATGAAAATCCTATCTATTCTTCCACTTAATTTCTTGTATTTGTGTATCACTTGTCACCAGAAATGTTAGTAACACCAAGATATATGTGTGAATATGTATGTGATGTTATAATAGATAAATATGTGTTTATTCATATGTTAATTAATGATGAAAACAGATTAACGATTATTAGCCAAAAGGCCAACAAATCTCCTATTGGTCAACCATTTACTTCTTGACCTTTAGCGCACAACGACTCTTTCCATGTACAATGGATATTTGATTTCCAAACCATTGGCGTTAAAAGATAGTGTATTGCTTCGGACGACCAAATGGGTCCTGAACGATCGAATTGGGTGATCAAAGCCCAACCAATTCTTACTGTCCACCTTGGAACAACTAGCCGAACCATGTTCGGTGAATCGAACTTTAATTGGTCAAAATCGGGAAAAGTTACTGGAAGTAGGTGATCTATTAACCGAACCTTGTTCGATCATCTGAAATCGTTATTTTGACCAAGTCCACCTTCTTGTTTTGGACGACCATTTTGCAAACAATCGACTGAATCTATGCAAATTTCTACCCGGGCTTAAGTCAAATCACATCTTTCTTGGTCCAAATCTCACCAACTCTCCCAAACGACAACTAGAGTTTGCAAACATATTATAAATAAGGTCTCAAATCTTTGTTTACATATCTCGAATACTCCCTATTGATCCATACCTTAGTGTCAAACTTTCTACATCTTCAAGCTGTCATTCTTACACTCAAAAGCCAAACTTCACCACTTGCGTATCCATTCCATATCATATCCAAGTGCGCTCAAGTATTAAAGTGTTAGCTAGTGATTCCAATTCCATGTCCAAGAATCACATTCCATACCACATCACAAAGTTGTAAAGCTTCGAGGAAGCTCCATTTTTTGGGTTGTGAGAGGAGAAAATAGAGCAAGATGAGGGTGTTCGCAAAGGTTCATGCCGTAAAGGTGTTGATCTCGGTCTGGAACGAAGATCGGATAGTGAATGCTCGAGTAGGGATCAGAGAATCTATCGAAACTCAATGAGAGGACTAAGACCCAGGTGAGGTGTCGAACCTCTATAAGATCCATTGCGTTGACTTATTGTTTGCATGTTCTAACTATATGTTTATTTACTTTTAATTCCGTAATTAGTTTGTGATTAAAGGGTCGTCAATCATAAAAATTGGTATCAGAGCTTTAGGTTGCTAAGTTCATCTACTTAATCGTATTTTAGCATGATAATTACCTCTAATCATTGTGAATGATTATCTACTACTAGGTCACCCTTGTTTAACTATTTGAATTATGGATATTGGAAGAAAATAATGAGAATTTATTTACAATTCAATGATTTAAAATATTAGACATTTATCTTAACCCCATACACACCTCCTAATGTTGAAGAAATTTTGTCCCTAACTAGAGCAAAAATTAAGGAAGCCGTAATGAATTCCCACATCATGACCATTTGGTATTGTGACTTAAATGATGGAGAATACAATAGAGCTAGAGGTTGTGATAATGCATATGATATACGACATAATCTAGGAATGCATCATGAGGGTTCTAGTATAATGAAAGAAACTAAGATAAATTTGTGGGATCGTGTGGGTTATGGGTCCACTAATCACTTTTAATCTAATCACCTACTTGTTTAAACAATCGAGTAAATGCAGCGGAATTTAAAACAAATACAAGTAGGGAAGGAATACAATGCAAACCACAAAAGACGCGGCGATTTTATAGAGGTTCGGAACCCCACCCGGGTCCTAGTCCTCTCTTGTAAGCTCCGCTCGACTTCGCGAGCTCCGCCTACGTCTTCACTAACCACTCCCCGTTCCGGGCCGGGAGAGAACGCCTTTACACCACAAGCAACGCGAACAACCCTCGCTTGCTTGAATTCTTCCTCTCACAATCCGAGAGGGACACTTCGGGCTTTCACCGAAGTCCTTGCTTCTTTTGACAACTCTTGTAACTGAGTGGGATTCACTCTCTAATTGAGCACACTTTGAGTAGGATGAGTATATGATCAAGTGTGTGAAGTTTAGGCTTAAAGAGTGTAGAATTGGGAGCTTTGAGGATTGAGGTTTCTCTCTAATGTATTGGGACAATTGGAGTTGGAGAGTTGTGTTAACAACAAGTCTTGATCCTCTATTTATAAGCTCCTAAGGTTTTCTAGCCGTTGGGGATAGATTTGATTGGGTTTTGTGCAAGATACACAAAGCAGAAAATCGGGCTGCAAATCTGTCCAGAACCGGTCGACCGAAACTAGTACACCGGTCGACCGTTAACATGATTTCAAAGAGAACGGTCGAACAAAAGAATATTCGGTCGGACAAACGAGCTAGAACTTAACTCTACTTAAGTGAATCGGTCGAACCAAAGTACGGGGCGGTCGACCGATAAGGGGATTCGGTTGAGACAAAGGTCAATCGGTCGAACGAGAAATGTGTCGACCGATAGCAGGGAATTTGGTTTCTGAAAATATGTTCAACCGGTCGACCGAATCAAGGTCGTCGTTCGACCGGTTACCGAATGTATTTTGGGGTTAAGTTTTGTTTTATACGAATACGACCGTTATAGGAATACGACAAGAAAAACGGTCATATTAAAATCCGGGATCGGTCGACCGAAAAGGTAGAACCGGTCGACCGGTAGAGTTCGGTAAAATCACTGTGGAGAGTCTGTTATAAACCGGTCGAACTGAGAACTGGTTCGGTCGACCGGTTCACACAGGAAATCTGGGTTTAAGTTTATAAGTGATTTCCGACTAAGGTTTGGGTGATCTAATGAAGTCCAAATAATGTGAAATTTCGTGTGTGACTTCTATAGGGAACCTATTGTGTATGTGATTGGTTTTTAACTCTTGTATGCTCAATTTACACATGTTCCTAAGACTCAAAATAAAATCAAGATTACAAGTCTTCATTTAGCTTTATTACAAATCTTGACTTGATTTCCTTCCTTCCATGAGTCTTGATCACCTGTAGAGGTTAGCACAATACTATATATATGCAATGCAATATGTGTGCTACTCTACATCATCATAATTAAGATTAGGTTAATTAAATCATCAAAACCTAGATTAAGGCCAAAAAGCCAACAATCTCCCCCTTTTTGATGATGGCAACCTATATCTTAATTCTATCTAAATACATGGAATTTGTATATGTAAACCATGCAAATTAATGCTCCCCCTATGGATGTGCATAGTTTTTGTTCAATTTTATGCCAAATTCCAAGTTACCCCCTTAATTATCTCTCCCCCTTTGACATCCATCAAAAATAATAATTATTTAAGATATGAAATGAAATTTCTCCCTCATTGACAATTATATAACTATTCAAGTTCAAATAGGATGTCATTGTAATGAAGTTGCTCCCCCTAAATTTTGCACTTCATTACTCTAATAAAAGATATAACATTTAAGCTCCCCCTATCAATAAGGCTAAATGGAAACAATGAATATGATAAAAGTTAAAATCATTTAAGTTTCTACTTAAGCCTTATTCTAACATCCATTTTAAAATATGACATTTATAATCAATGGATGTGGTAAATGATTTGCAATGAATAGGGTTAATGATTTTCAATGAATTGAACTATATGATATGTCAATTAAGCATGTGAACTAGACTAGAGCTAAATTTTCAGAAATTTCTAGGATAGAAATTTATACCAAACTTGTATCTTGATTAGCTCCAATCTCATTTGGTGATGCAACCGGATTCGAATTCGACGCTTTGGCTCACCCGGTCACCACCAATCTCCTCCTCAAGCTCCTACAAGAGTAGATTTGGGTACCCAAACAACTTTGGGTCCTTGAGTGTTAGCTTTGGGAATCCACACCATTTTGGTTTTGGGAGCCCACACACTTGAGGAAGTAGACTTAACAAATAAATGCTTGCCATTTAATGTAGTATGAGATACATGGTTTTTCAATTGAACATTGTATCCTAAACCATGTTTAGCTAAGGATTGTCTTTGACTACCTAAAAGCATATCAAGCATTTTTGTTCCTTTAGTGAACATTTCTAGATCTTTTCTTAATTGCATATTTGAAACTTTAAGATCTACATGTTCATCAACAATGGGTGTTTTACTTAGACTAGCAAGTGATGATTCATTTGATTCAAGTCTAGCAATCACCTCGTTCTTTTCATTCATGATTAATTCAATTTGGCATTTGAGATCATTTATAGTTTTTCTAGCATTTTTGTTCTTTTCACAAATGATCTCATATTGTTTAACTAAATCATGAAATGCATTTTGTAGCTCAGCATGTGTATATGATTCATCATTAGCATTAGAATTAGAGCTATCACTATAATAGGACTTAGTTGAGCATGAATTACTAGAACAAAAGTTAGAATCTACCTCACTTTGATCTTCAATAGCCATGAAGCATGAGTGAGCCACTTCTCTTCTACTTTGCAAGGAAGAAGACGATGATGATGGTGATGAAGAATCATCCCATGTAGCCTTGTGTGCTTCCTCCTTCCTTTCTCTTCTCTTGCTCTTCTCCTTTTCTTTTCTCCTCTCCCTTCTCTCCTTTTTCTTCTCCCCTTCTCTTCTCTCATTTTCACTCTCCTCCCTCTCTTTTTCTTTTTCTCTTTTCTCACTTCTTCTACCTCTTCTTTCATTCTTTTCTCCCTTATCCCTCTTGAGGTATTTGAAGAAGTCTTGGGCAAGAACCTTAATGTCCTCTTCTTCCACCCTCCTTGGCTCATCAAAATTTGCATGTAGTGCAACCACGGAGTGTTTCTTTGATGCTTCCTTCTCTCTTCGATGACTCAATTGGAGCTCATAGGCCATGAGATTTCCAATGAGTTCCTCCATCTTCAATTTTGAAAGATCGTGCGATTCTTCGATTGCCACGACCTTGTCTTCCCAATCGTTGCTCAATGACCGGAGGAATTTTCGAGTCATCTCTCCTTCATTTATCCTTCTTCCAAGAATCAAAAGAGAGTTAGTGATATCGGTGAAGCGAGTGTTCATGTCGCTTATGTTCTCACCGATTTGCATAGAAAATATTTCATATTTATGCATGAGGAGACTTATCCTAGTTTCTTTGGTTTTGCTATCACCCTCATGATGCATTTGTAACCTATGCCATATTTCATTTGCACTTTCACATCCCCTAATTCTATTGTATTCTCCCTCATTAAGGCCACAATAAAGAATGTTCATAATTTTTGAATTCATTTCAATTTCTTTCATTTGAGCCCTAGATAGAGAATCTAAATCATCTTCATTTGGGGGTATGTATGGATTTTGAATAAACTTCCAATACTTAAGGTCATTTGATATTAAAAAGATTTTCATTCTATTTTTCCAATAATCATAATTTGACCCATTAAGCAAAGGAGGCCTTGTGGTGCATAAACCCTCTAAGTGATTAGATGTTGAAGCCATGCTAAAATTACGGTAAAGTAATGAAATTTAGCTAACAAGGCTCTGATACCAAATGTGGGATCGTGTGGGTTATGGGTCCACTAATCACTTTTAATCTAATCACCTACTTGTTTAAACAATCGAGTAAATGCAGCGGAATTTAAAACAAATACAAGTAGGGAAGGAATACAATGCAAACCACAAAAGACGCGGCGATTTTATAGAGGTTCGGCACCCCACCCGGGTCCTAGTCCTCTCTTGTAAGCTCCGCTCGACTCCGCGAGCTCCGCCTACGTCTTCACTAACCACTCCCCGTTCCGGGCCGGGAGAGAACGCCTTTACACCACAAGCAACGCGAACAACCCTCGCTTGCTTGAATTCTTCCTCTCACAATCCGAGAGGGACACTTCGGGCTTTCACCGAAGTCCTTGCTTCTTTTGACAACTCTTGTAACTGAGTGGGATTCACTCTCTAATTGAGCACACTTTGAGTAGGATGAGTATATGATCAAGTGTGTGAAGTTTAGGCTTAAAGAGTGTAGAATTGGGAGCTTTGAGGATTGAGGTTTCTCTCTAATGTATTGGGACAATTGGAGTTGGAGAGTTGTGTTAACAACAAGTCTTGATCCTCTATTTATAAGCTCCTAAGGTTTTCTAGCCGTTGGGGATAGATTTGATTGGGTTTTGTGCAAGATACACAAAGCAGAAAATCGGGCTGCAAATCTGTCCAGAACCGGTCGACCGAAACTAGTACACCGGTCGACCGTTAACATGATTTCAAAGAGAACGGTCGAACAAAAGAATATTCGGTCGGACAAACGAGCTAGAACTTAACTCTACTTAAGTGAATCGGTCGAACCAAAGTACGGGGCGGTCGACCGATAAGGGGATTCGGTTGAGACAAAGGTCAATCGGTCGAACGAGAAATGTGTCGACCGATAGCAGGGAATTTGGTTTCTGAAAATATGTTCAACCGGTCGACCGAATCAAGGTCGTCGTTCGACCGGTTACCGAATGTATTTTGGGGTTAAGTTTTGTTTTATACGAATACGACCGTTATAGGAATACGACAAGAAAAACGGTCATATTAAAATCCGGGATCGGTCGACCGAAAAGGTAGAACCGGTCGACCGGTAGAGTTCGGTAAAATCACTGTGGAGAGTCTGTTATAAACCGGTCGAACTGAGAACTGGTTCGGTCGACCGGTTCACACAGGAAATCTGGGTTTAAGTTTATAAGTGATTTCCGACTAAGGTTTGGGTGATCTAATGAAGTCCAAATAATGTGAAATTTCGTGTGTGACTTCTATAGGGAACCTATTGTGTATGTGATTGGTTTTTAACTCTTGTATGCTCAATTTACACATGTTCCTAAGACTCAAAATAAAATCAAGATTACAAGTCTTCATTTAGCTTTATTACAAATCTTGACTTGATTTCCTTCCTTCCATGAGTCTTGATCACCTGTAGAGGTTAGCACAATACTATATATATGCAATGCAATATGTGTGCTACTCTACATCATCATAATTAAGATTAGGTTAATTAAATCATCAAAACCTAGATTAAGGCCAAAAAGCCAACAAAATTTGCTAACGCATAAATATGAACTTTTTTATATGCAATTCGATGAAAAAAAATGAGATGCGCACTCGCTTCACCGAGATCATTAACTCTCTCATAACTTTTGACAAACGTTTAGCGAGGGAGAAATGACTCGAAAGATTCTCTGATCACTCACCGGCGAATGGAAAGATAAAACAACCTCTATCGAGGAAGCACAAGATCTCACTAAATTGTCAGTTGAGGAGTTTATAGGTAGTCTCCTAGCATAGAAATACAAATGAAAGACTGCAAGGAGAAGGCAAAAAGAAATCCTTGGTGCTACAAGCCATCACCAACTCCAACAAAAAGGATAGTGATATTGAAGAGGAGTTAATGACTCAAAAATTCAAGGAGCTTCTCAAGAAAGGAAAAGAAATGAGAAAAGAAAAGGAGAAAGAAAGGGGAAAAAGAGAAGAAATCTCGCAAAACTACTTGGGATGAATCCACATATTCTTCATCAAATGAAGGCGAAAACGCCACAATGTGCTTTATTACAATAAAAGATGAAGAAAGTGATGTATCTTCTAGCTCAAATTATGATTCTAATTCTTTTGGTGAACTTCAAATTGCATTCTATAATCTACTTGAAAAGTTTGAACAAATTTTCCAAAAGAACAAACTTGCTAAGAAGAAAATCAATGAGCTATAATGTCAAAATCAAATCAAACATGAATGAGGAAAATGATTTGCTTACTAGTCATGATAAAGTTGCAATAGAGAACTCTCATTTGATTGATCAAATTACGATTCTAAATGCAAAATCTTCATGTAGTAACACACGAGATCTTATTGCTAAAAATGCTCAATTACAAGAAATCTTGAAAGATTCAATAAAGGAAAGAAAATGTTTCATATGCTTATTAGAAGTGAAAAACATTCTTTGAATAAACGTGGTTTAGGCTACAATGTTAATAAAACAAAATCATGTTATCTATACTACTTTGAATGAAAAATATTTCTTTGTGAATAAAAGTTCCTCAAGTATTTAAATACAAATACTACAACGGTTTAGGTACCCAAAATTAATGTCAAAGGACTCAATCTTATTTGGGCACCAAATTAAATCTTCACTTGAAGGTACTTAGAAGAATGATCATCGGTAACGATTGACTCAAGCAAAAAAAGGCCGATCCCAAGCTTCAAGAAAACATTTGGATCGAATTCATAAAGTTATTTTTACTATCGATAAGAGATTGGAACCAATCTCAAATCGAGAATCAAGAGTTAGGTAACATCTTTCAATCCTCTTAGTCTTAATGAACTGATTCTCATCTAGGGATATTGAATGCCTAATGATATCATATCATACATCATCCCTTTAGGCTTTAATGATAGGGGAGCGTATAATGTTAATCATCTAATTAAGGGGACACTTATGTAATCTTAACCTTTGCATGTTATGCTTTCAATGTTTGCATTTAATTGATGTCAAAAGAATGAGAATGATAAGAGATTGAGTTTAATTGATTCGAACTATGCATATTTATAATGGGCAATATATACATGCATAACTCACATATATCAAGGGGGAAATCATATAAGAAGGGAGAGAATTATATTGAATCTCAAGCATTAAGATATAAGGTTTGTCATTATCAAAAAATGGGAGATTGTTGGCTTTTAGGCCTTAATCTATGTTAATTTTCATGATTAATCAAATTAATCTTAATCAATCAATCTAGTCAATCAAAGTGGAAAAACAAGATAACATGCATTGCATATATACTTGTATGTGCGCAAATCATCATAATAGGTTGATCAAGATTATCAAGAGAATGAACATTGAGATAAAGACTCAAGATTGCAACAAAGTTTTGGACCAAGACTTGTAATTTTCCATTTATTGAGTACTTATAATCAAATGTAAACTTGAGTACTAGAATTCTATCACAGTCCTGTTTGGACAACCGAGCATCTAACGGATGACCAGAATCATCTCATCAGTAGTCATTAGAATTATCTCTGGAATTGTCCATTCAGACGACCTAATCCTTTTGGACCGATTTTGGATTTTATTCGTATTCGTATTTTGTCTTACAGTGCATTTTGCCTTGTCCATTTTCAGACGACTGGTCTCCTATGCGTCAACCGTTTACTTCTTGGACTCTACCATGCAACGACTATTTCCACGTATCAATAAAGTCGTTAGACTCACAATGAATATTTGATTTCCAACCGTTAGCGCTAAAAGACAAAGTATTGATCCGAACGACCAAAGCGTTTAATCAAAACCCGACCAATTCTTACCGTCGACCTTGGAACGATTTACTGAACCATGTTCGGTGAACCGAACTTTAATTGGTCGAAATTGAGAAAAGTTATTGAAAGATCATGATCTGTTAACCAAACCTTGTTCGATCATCCGAACTCATTATTTTGACCAAGTCCACCTTCTTGTTTCAAACAACCGTTCTCCAAACGGTCAACTAAATTGTACAAATGTATGCTCGAGCTTAAGTCAAATCATATCTTTCATGGTCAAAATCTCACCAACTCTCCCAAAGGGCTACTAGAGCTTGAAAACTTATAAATACGGTCTAATACATTTGTTTTACATATCTTGAATACTCCCTATTGTCCATACCTTAGTGTCAAACTTTCTACATCTTTAAGCTCTCATTTTCTACACTCAAAAGACAAGCTTCGCTACTTGTGTATCCATTTCATATCATATCCAAGTGTTCTCAAGTATTATAGTAGTACCCAGTGATTCCAATTTCATATCCAAGAATCACGTTCTATACAACATCACAAAAGTTGTAAAGCTTCGAGAAAGTTCCATCTTGGGTTGTGAAATGAGAAAATCAAGCAAGACAAGGGTGTTTATAAAGGCTCGTGCTGTAAAGACGTTCTCAGCCCGAATGGTGATCAGATAGTGAATACTCAAGTATAGATCAAAGAAACTTATAAACAAAGATTGATATGGTTTAGACATGTACAAAGAAGACCTATGGATGCACTGGTAAGAAGAGGTGTTAAGCGAGGATGAAAACATAAAAAGAGGGAGAAGGAGACCAAGATAACTTGTGAAGAAACTGCCAAAAAAGACTTAAGATTTGAATATCCTCCAGAATTTGGCATTGGATCGGAATGCATGGAAGAAAATTATTTATGTGAACTGTGACTCTTTTAAGTTCATTGTCTAGTCTACCCTAACTAGTTTGGAATTAAAAGTTGTCATTTTTGTGCGTAACATCATAGTTACAATACTTATAACACAAACCCTAAATCCAATGCTCTTTTTGAAAAGGCTGTGTTTATGCCAATCTAAGGGAATCTATGTTTGCGTTAGTGGAATAATCAATTCTTCGGACCAACCATGCAACCTCATCTACTTCTAATTTGGGTACGGCGATTTCTTGGACGTCAAGTACCAGTTCCAAATGCTTGGTTGATTTTGCATTTTTGGGATTGTGCTCTCAGCAAATCAAACGTCTACTTTTACACGATTCAAAATTATCGTCATAGTTTAAGATTCCCACCACAACCATTATCATAAAGATGACAAAACCTTGAGCAAGAAAATCAACAAGAAGATAAACATACTTATCGCAGCTTCTATTGAGTGGAATTTTTTTCTTCCTGTCATCGCACTGTTATGGTCTAACTTATACGATGCATGAACCTCACAATTCACACAATCTGAAGTATTTCAAAACTTATGTCCAGATCCCAATTCTTTGCTGAATGCTAGCCAAATAAGAAGCAAATCCATTTGACATTCTCCAAGACTCCAACATTATCCATATAACATACATTTAAGATACTAAATTCGGCAGATCATGCTTTAACCAGTCAGTGACAATTGTACTGTTCTACTTAAAATAGTACCCTATAAAGGGCAAAAAGAAGCGAAGTAAACAGCAGAGCCCAATTTCTTAAACCTGAGAGGATGCCTGAATGAACCCTCTCATGCTTATTTTACAAAGTACTGGTACTTTTTCATCCCACGGCATAGGGCATGAACAAGAACTAATAGGATGATAGTATGCCAGTGGTGAATGGCTCGTCGTTAGTGAAAACTACTCATTATTGTTTGTGTCCTCTGGACCAGGGTTTCCGCCATCTACGATGAGAAATTAGGAATTGCAGATCATATATTGGAAGAAAAAGATTGTCAAGCAACTAACCACAATCTAACAGAAGCAACAGAAACAAACCTTCACCATCTGACCGAGCATATGCAGATCGCCTCGAGCGCTGCTGTGGTGTAGGCTGCAACAAGCAAGAGAAGAAGTGGTTAAAAGATGGCCAAATACTTCATGAGTTCATGATGATAATCAATCTAAAATCACAAAAGTACATCGAATAATGGATTCTAAAAAGATCATAAAGCAACAAAATACCTGTAGCTTTGGTCGGAGAGCTTCGAGTGGTCCTTTTGGCTTAGGGGCTCCTCCTTGCTGCAATGATTTTCAAAATCAATGACAGTGGTATCAAAAGGTGGGTTTTTTTGCCTCTATTTGTAAGTGAAGGATAAAACTGCTACCTTTCCAAGTGCCCAATCAGCGGAATCAAAGAAAGCACGTTCATGGTCCTGAAAACCAGTAGAGCATTGTCAGAACATCCGGGCTTCATATTTTCAACAAAATTCTCAAAGTTCACAGAAACAGACACTACCTTTGATATGAGAGGGACTTTTTTCGGTAGTATTCCTCCATATTTCTTCTTCAGCGCCTCCTCCTGCGAAACAGAAGATGAAGGTCAGACTGGAATGGGAAAAAGGGAAGGAAGATACCACTATTACCACAAATTTGTGTATATTTACCTCCTCTTGGTACGACGTCTTGGGGTTTTCTTTAGGCTGTTCCATTGGTACAGGTTCTGCAGGGGTATCTCCATCTATCTGCTGTTTGACCATGTCTTCGACAGGCTCTACCTGATCAGAACCAGTTGGTGCCATTCCTGACATTTTGCAAGGAAACTGGAGAAGGGAAAAAAATCAATTTCTCATTCTGCGTAAGAAATAAATTTATCAAGTTAAGGAACTGAATTACACAGGCCAATCATACATGTTAACATTCTAACAGGTATTCCTTTTAGTGACAAACGATCACTACAAGTTCTTTCATAAGCAAGAAGGGACCAGAAAACAAATCTCAGAATTGCCAATTTAGAGAAAATAAGAAACTAGTGAAAGAAGGGAAAATATTTACTTAAGAAAAAGTCATCATGATGATTGATTGATTGATGACTTATATCTTTGAATTTAAAGTATGTTGAAGGAATAAACAACTTTGAAACTACATTCCTTTTGGGCTTAGTGTTTAGAAAGAGATAGAGAACATCGATAAAAAAAGGAGATAAACAATAACTTTACACTTCTCACATGCATGAACATGGAGCAGAACCAGCAACAAAAGTAAGACAGTAGAGAAGGAAATGTAATAGGATGATTTAGAACATGAATGCAGAATTCTTGGCAATTGGTCTCTTGCTAGTGTTCCATTTCCCTACTCTGAGTTCCTCCTTCTACTGATCTCTTATCTACAAGACTCTAAACTCCAACTACTGATCAGAATTTTCACTGTCAACTTCGACCAACATAGCTACTGAATTTCCTTCTCAAGCAAGAGATTTCGCTCTTAGTTTTACATCTAGCATCCATCACTAAGTTAGATATGTCGTGCTTAGCTTCGTACATGAAAGAAACTTGTAGATATTTTGTATGATGGTTAAACATAAAGATCCAATACTAATCAAAATATTAGTAAACTAACATCCTTAAATGGAGTGATAAGAAGCAACACAAAAGATCCAAGCACATGCAACCCCAAATGCCTCCTAAATATGCACGACTATCTTTCTTGTACACAACACATGAACAAATTAGAGGGATAAGGGATGATATGACCATTTGTGCTAAATTAACATCATCAACGTTACCCCAAAACCTCAAAGAGGCTCCCACATTACTAAGGTAAGGGGGGTCGGACGTACGCAACCATACCCATGTCAACCTATGACAGAGAGGCTGTTTCCGATTGACGCACGATCTGATGCCCAGACAACTTTCTGCTAATTCACAATAAATAAGAATCGCAGATAGCTTACATAAAGCTAAAAAATAACTTAATCTTAGACTCCATTAGAAATGGACACAATGTGCTAAATTAACATAAGAAAAAAAAGCACTACTATGAGTACTACGTAATTGAGCCTATGAAGAAGAGGGCAAGGATGATGACTCCATGTTATATTCTCTTTCTCCGATCATGCGGAAGCAATACGTATCACAACATCTTATATCTTAACATTTCAGCGAAGGACACTTAAACTAAGTAAGCATCTAATTCGAAACAAATGAAGGTAAAAAAAGGTAGGAAAAGGAATCCTACAAGGAGAAATACAAAGAAACAGATTATAAAAAAATCAAACTCACAAGGGATCTACTTCAAGCTAATCATAAAGGCAGAACCCCAAACAACAAACCAAACTAACAAGAGATCGCTTTAAAAAGAGGTCCAACAAACACATATTTAAAGAAGAAATCCCTTTAAATTACATCAAATTCACAGGAACAAAACCAAACAATCGATATAGAGAACCACAAATCTCCAATTCGAAACAAAACGCAAAACCCAGAAAAATGATCTAAAGAAAGCAAACCCAAAACGAATTACACATCGAAAAAGAAAAAAAAAACCTTCCCATTTCCAAACGAAAAACCAAAGGAAACAAGAGAAACACAAAATCCAACAAAAACCAAAAAGAAATTCGAAAAATCACAGAGACGAAAAAACTCAACAAAAAAAACTCCAAAAGAACACAAGAATCTCATCAAAGAAGGACGAATGCGGCCCAAGATTGGATTTTTAACCATCAAAACGCCAGGCTTTGGACTAGAAAGCAAGAAAAGAGGGATCTGCGAGCGAGACAGGAGGCGGAGATGGGAAGGAACGACAGGTGTGTTGTGTTGGTTTATATTGTGATGTGAATCGAGTAAGATGAGATGAGAATGAGATGAGAAATGTGTATTTTAATTTTAAATTTGAATGGTTACCAACAATTCAATTATGAAGTGATGGAATCAAAGGGTTAGTGGATGGAGATCTAGTGATTGGATCTTGGATGATGCTTCACAAACCAATCTCAATTATGATGCATCTATAATTGGATATGGGTGAGATTTTATATTTATTGTTTCAATGACGGGTGACTTTTGACCTTTATTTGTTTTTTATAATCTGCTACTACCCATCCTATTTTTTAAAGCTCTTACATCTCAAACGTATGAGCGAGACTACTATGATTCAACTCTTAGTATTGACGATCTTAAGACAAAAGATATCATAACTGAGTTAATCTCAGTTGGTAACATTGACCTATCATCTTGGGTAATTAAGTTGGTAGTTTTTCGATCGATGTAGTAATTATTATTAGAATTGAGCAACTATCAGTGAGCATTGTGTTGAGACGCAACGTAACAAATAAGTGTGATTAGTGTGTAGGAAAATGTTAAGGAATTAAGATTTTAGATTTCACATCATTTTAAAAAAAGTTGTAACATAAGTCGGAAAAAAAAATCTCAAGGTATTGCTTGCATTAAGAGTAACAATAAAAGAGTAATCAATGAGTAGCCGCTAAGTCGACCTTTACCACCACCAATTTGTGGAATCTTCCCACTCGAGAAAGCCCCTCAAAACACATTATCGGAACAATGACTATGTGATTGTTTTGTGCTCGATTCTCGGTGAACCAGCAACACATGTTTCTTCAAATGACCTTTCGTGAGGCTGACAAGTTGTAGTGTGGGTGTTGCATGTAGCATGCTCTTTTTCGTTTCAAGGATCACTTAACCTCTCTCTCCACGAGAGAAAACCCAATTGCAATTTCTCCAAATGATTCTTTGCTCAGGGTCCTTTTCGGACAAACCTAGTTCTTTTCCTCTTTTAAGGAATGGTAACATGCAAGGGAGAGCACAAACCGGTCCTGGTTGATCCGGTCCGGTCCAGAATCATAGTCGATTCGGGTTCCAATCCAAAGTGGATCCGACCGGTCCGGTCCCTGGCGACGGAACGGGTTCTGGTCCAGCCCAGTTCAAACCTGAATCCATTCCCAGATTTTCAATACAAACAAGCCCAATTTTGGACCGGACCGATCGGTGAGGTTCGGTCTTCGATCCACCCATGACCGGTCTGATCCAAACGCGGATCCGAGCGATCCGGTCTTCGGTTCGCACCCTGGCGATGGATCGGGTTCCAGTTTGGTTCGGTCCGGGTTCGAACCGATGCACACCCCTAATAATATGTATTCAACGTATGGTGTGGGAGACATGTGTGTTTGGATTAGCTAAGTTTTGAGGTTTGGATATGTTTTGAGTTGCCTTTTTGGATTGAACGTTGAGTTTTACAAACACCAACTCAGAATAGTGTTTTGCAAAATTCAGAGATTTATTCCCGAATTACCCAAATCAACTTCCTTGTTTCACTTCATATCCCCAATTTTCATTACAATATTTCCTAAAAGTGTTTTGCTACCTTTTGGTTTATAATTTATTTTTTATACCCCGTACAATTTTGTGTTAGTTATCGATCATTAAAGTAATATATAGAATTCATGTGCTTACTTTCTTTTACTTTTATGATAATACTTTCTAGAATTTTGGTTTCTTTATGTTTACCTGATTTATTTTCTTATGAATATTATTTATTTACATTGATTTACTTATTACGAATAGACATGTTTAATTAGTATGGTACCTATAGGACCGATGAAAGTTCTTTCTTATGATGTGGGAGCAAATTTGTTAAACGTAATCTTCAACTTAAAGCATACCAAACAGGAATTGTGAGCTTTGAGCTTTCACAAGGGATACCAAAACTTGATGTTTGACATCATCAATGAAAAAGATGACATCAAGGGAGTGACCATTGAGAATTATAGTCTTTTGTAATGGCATTTGATACATTATGTTAGTTTTTCGATGACATATAAGCAAATAGGTGTAGAGTCGTGATTTTTGCGAATTATAGTGTTTTGTCATAGCATGCAAGTAATTAACCCTACTTAATATTTTAAAACCCAAAGTCCAAACAAATAAACATGATGTTTAAGGTTTGGGTATGAAACACGTAAAATTTTGAGGTTTGCAACGTGCCTCAAAACTTTGAGTTTTGAAACTCAAAACTCACGTTATCCATGTTAGGATCTATGACCCTCTAATCACTAGATAAATGCGGAATTAAAAACGTTAATCGAATGATTTAGGGAAGAGACAATGTAAACCACGAAATCGACGACACCGGAGTTTAGAGAGGTTCGGCACCCACACCCGGGTCCTAGTCCTCCTCGCAAGCCTCGCTCGATCCCCCGAGTCTCGCTTACGGTTCCACTAACTGATCTCCTTTCCGGGCCGAGATCAACGTCGTTTACAACCACCGAGCTTCGCAAACATCCTCGCCTCGCTCATGTCTCCTCTCAAAACCCGAGAGGGAGCTTCCTCGAAGCTTTACAACTCTTTGGTGATTCTTGAATATGGAGATGAAATCACAATCTAACTAACACTCTATACTTGAACACACTTGGATATTGATATAGAATTGGATATGCAAGTGGTGAAGTTTTGGCTTGAGTGTTGAGGATTGAGAGCTTGAAGATGAAGATGATTTGGCTTTGAGTATGGGATAGATAGGGAGTGTTCAAGAGTCTCAAAACCAACAAATGAGGTCCTATTTATAAGCCTTCAAGCTTTACTAGCCGTTTGGGAGTTGGTGGGAAAATGGACCAATGAGAAGCAAGATGCGACTTGAGCTCAGGCAGACCTTAAACCAAGTTCGGTCGACCGTTCAAGTAAAGGTAGTCCGAGACACAAGGGATTGATTGGTCTGAACTAGGCATACGGTTGACTGACTAGGGTTTGGATCACCGTTCACCAACTTCTAGTAGCTTTTAACAATTTAGTCCTAATTGAGTTCGGTTAACCGAACTATATTCGGTTCACCGTTCCAAGGTGAACAGTCGGATTGGTAGGGCTCTGATATACTCAAGTTCGTTTGACCGTGTATACTTTGGTAGACCGAAGTTAGCACGTTTTTTGTGCTAAAAGTTAAGGCTTAAATAGTCGTTGGGTACAACGGTAAGGTGCCACGTGTAAAAAGTTGTTGGGCGCATAAAACCAAGAAGGACTCGGTTGACCGATAGGTATTCGGTTGTCCAAATGGGGACAAGTCAATTGGGCTCTTACGGACTTGATTCAAAAGCGACCGTTGGAGCGAAGTCCAAAACCATTCCAGGGTTATTCAGTTGACCGAAGGTGGTTCGGTCTTCCGTCGGGGCAATTCCAGATAACACCTAAGTTTTACTAGTGGGAACAATTCAGGTAACCATAGGTGTTCGGTGGACCGAACTAGAAGATTTTGGTTGACCTTCTAGGGTTCGGTTTACCGAATCTTGACGGGACAGAATCCTAGTGCTCAAGTTTACATTAAACTTATGGACTCAATAAATACAAAATTACATGTCTTGGTCCAAAGCTTTGATTACAAGTCTTTGTCCCAATGCTCATTTTCTTGATTGTCTTGATCAACCTATTAAGATGATTGCAAGTATACAAGTATGTATGCAATGCATGTAATCGTGTTTGCTCACTTTGATTGATTAGGTTGATTGATTAAGATTAGTTTGATTAATCACCAAAATTAATATAGATTAAGGCAAAAAAAACCAACAATCTCCCCTTTTTTTATGATGGCAAATCTATATCTTAATACTTGAATTTCAATTTAAGTTCTCCCCTTTTCTATATGATTGCTCCCCCTTCATTTATGTAAACTATGGATGTATAAGATACTCCCCCTAACAATATGCATAGCATGAGTTAATTGAAGCTCATCCTTATCAATCCAAACCGACCAAAACAATTATATTGGGACTAAACGCAACCTTGATGCTTGTAATTATCATTTATTAAGAATATAAGGATTAAAGATCCTTCAAAAAAAGGAAATAATTAATGTGGTAAATAAACCTATGTTAAAAATGCATGTTTCCTTTTCAAAATTTTCTTGAAAATCGTTTCCCTCTCATTACCTTCACACAACGTATCGGCAATTACTACTTGATTATCATAAGACTAAGCTCATAATAAGAAGTGTCTAAAGATATGGCAAGACTCATCAAAAATCATAAACTCATGTGAAGAACAAAGCTAAGCATGGGAGCTGTCTAAATCTTATGGCAAAACCCATCAAAACAAAGTTTCTTCAATCAAGCAAGCAAGCAACCACAAATACAAACACTTAGCTAACATGTAGCATATTTTCAACAGGAATTTTCAGTCAATAAACATGAGGAAACTAAGCATAGGAAGTGTCTAAATATTATGACAAAACCCATCAAAATTCGCCAACATGTAGATGATTAAAATACCCCTAATGATCATACAAACATGTAAGTTTACACAATCGAAAATTTATCAAACATCACAACATATATGTACATCATCTCCACCCCCCAAAGGGGGATGAAATTACTCACTAATCATTAACCTAACTATTATGTTAAGAGAGGAAAACATATTAACTAAGTCTACTAAGATTAATGAAATGAAATTAAGCTACACTTGCAAGGAAATAAAAGAGAGAACATTAAACTAACAAATATTTCTTTTATTAAATGACTCACATTACAAGCAACATCTCCCTACTTGAGATTTTACTTCAAGGCTTGACTCTAAGTAGAGGGATTGACCACTAAGCAATGAGTAAATACAAAGGAGAAGGAAGAGTTCTATTTATAGGCATGAAAAAAGGTAACGGGGGACAATCCCCGGTATGGGACTAAAATGCATACCATAAATGGACATAAGACGATATAACAAACATCCATGCCAAAGGAGGTTGCCATTGGGCCATATTGGACCGCTAATTGGCGGTCTATGACTGCTGATTGGAAGTCCATGTTGGTCTGATTGGTCCCGGTTTTGGACGACTTGTTTCTGACTTGATTTGTTTATGTTTAGGCCCAGATATAATTGTCAAAATACTCTTCATGATGGTGTGGAGCTTCTTGATTTTCTCATTGGTCGATTTGGTTTACATCCGGGTCATTCTCTCTTACATCTCAGTCCGTAAGTCTTACAATTCAATCATTTCTCTTGCTCTTAGGTCCTTTTTGTGTCTATTCTCCGTACTTGTTTTATTCTTGAAACTTAAACATAAAACTCGTTATGTAGCATTGTCAAGGCTAAAAATAAAGGATATAAGATACAAATATATACATGATATGATGTCAATAGAATACTCCCACACCCAACTTTTGCTAGTCCCGAGCAAAACAAAGAAAGAAAAAATTTAAAGAAAGGAAAAAATATTCGTAAAACAGGGAAATCCTAACTCATTCGTAGGAATCACGGTTGCACTTAGTAGGGAACCAACATTTCTCTCCTTTTGCATTTTAGCGTAGTTTAGTGTAACCAACCTTTCTCTCATTTCTTTCCCACTCGCCTTCGCACAAACCAAAAGTCGACACACCTCCCTGTGGATCGACTCGTATTTGCCACCGCTTCAACACGACCGTGCACTTGCGGTTTAATATAAAACGAATCAATAAAGCTTTTGGCACCGTTGCCGGGGAGGTGATCTGTCCAGAATTTGGTTTGGACGATTCTGGTGGTTTTTAATTTTTTGTTTTAAGTTTTTCTTAGTTTCAGGGATCCTAGAGCTCACGGGGAGACTGCTGGACGAGTTGGAGCACCAAAGCTTTAACAAGGACCACCAATTAGTGGTCTTGGACCGCCAATTGGCGGCCTGGTGAGCGTTTCTTGCTGTCAATTTTCTTCTGGTAGTTGGTTCTTTCATTTTAGTTATCTGGGAGCACTATTTTGCATGCTGTGACTTCTAGTTTGCTCCCAGATCATTAAACCAATCCCCATTAATCAACTTCGCCTTAAAATCCAAAGCAAAATACTAGACATTCTTACTTGTTTAGGTCACACATCATGTACTTGATTTAGGCATATAGTCGTCTTTTCTTTTAGCTTTATCTTCAGTTGTTGAGAGTTGGCGTGAGGTACGCATTTCCTACACTCATTCATGCATCTTGTATGCCCATGCATTAGTTAGTAGGAATTGCATCAGGACAAGAGCGAGTTGAGCGTTTGATTGGAGCGATTGATTGCTAGATTTAGGATCAAAATGTTACTAAGGAGGGGATGTCCCATAAAAGATAAGGTGGGGGATTTCATCACCCTTTCCTTGGCCCCAAAAATCACTCTTAATCAGGCCTTAACTAAAAGCAAGTAGACATTGGCCCTAGGATTTCGGAAGCACTAGGAGAGTAATCTAGTTGAGACCGCCATGGCCTGATCGGCCTTGCCTACCTTGTCAGATAGTAGAAGGTACTGGATCTCCGGATCTGGTATCACTTGCTGGGCATTGTGGTCCTCGTTGTAGGGAGGTGAGACGTGTTGAGGCTAGTGACCTCGAAGTTAGGCGTCGTCTAGCCTAAGGACCCATAGCCTTAAGTTGATTGAGCTGTGCTTGCTAGTTAGGCTTCTACCTTATCCCATCACCCACGTTAGATCTAAGGATTCTTCCCTCCTCATCTATTCTCTACGAGTAGTCTCTTCCTCTGAGTACACTTTTGAGTTAATGGCTGAATGCACCTTTAAGTGGGACACTATGAGAGAGCCACCAGCCGCCAGGTCTTCTAGTTGAGCTAGATCATATCAAGTTGAGTCATCTATCGCGTCTGGGTCTTCTAGTTGAGCTAGATCATATCAAGTTGAGTCATCTATCGCGTCTGCCGCGAAAATGGTTGCTCTCATGCGTAGGATTGAGAGTTTAGAGTTGGACTGAGCCCCTGTAGCTCAGGTTGCTACGCCCGAATGTGGTAGGTGTGGACTTACGGGCCATGATGACTTGGAATGCGTTTACGCTCCAAGGGATACTGAGCATGCAAATGCGATGTATCAACAAAGGCCCAATAACGACCCGTACAGTCACTCCTACAACCCGGGATGGCGTAGCCATCCTAACTTCTCTTGGGGGCCTAGTGGGGGTAACGGTCAGAGCTCGCACGCTAAACCTCAACCTCCACCTTATCCACCTCCACGCCCTTCGGCGACCTACCAACCTCCACGTCAAAGGTCTTAGAACCATAATTACCAACCTCCTCATACCTCATCATCAGGTTATTCTAACCAAACTCCACCACCCCAACGAGTTGACTCGAAGGACCCCACTCTTGAACAAACCCTTCGAGCGTTCATTCAGAGCACACAATCCATGTTTGCGGCCAACAACAATTCGGTCAAAGCATTGGAAATGTAAGTTAGCCAGTTGACTTATCAGCTCCATGAACGCGAGAAGGGCCAATTACCGAGTCAACCCGAGGTGAATCCTCGGGGTACCCATTCTCAAGGAAGGCCACCTGTACCTCATGCTACCTCTGAACTGACCCATCATATTAATGTGATTCATACTTTGAGGTCTGGTAAGGAGGTGGACAACCACATTGGGGTGCCTTCTTTGTCATCACCATCTCTGAGGGAGCCGGATCCTGAGGTTCCTTCTACATTTCCTTCGACAAAGGGGTCGAATCTTGAGGTCCCCTTGTCTCCTCTTCTGTCGAAGGAATCAGATTCTGAGGTCCCCACTCATGCTTCTTTGGACCAGAATTCTGAGGTTCCTTCGCACCCTTATGCCCCGAAGGCATCATTCCCTGAGCGCCTTAAAAAGAAAACCTCTGATGAGCATGACAAGATGCTTGAGATGTTTCGGCAAGTTAAGGTGAACATCCCTCTATTGGAGGTGATTCCGCAAATGTCACCTTCTGCCAAGGTTCTCAAGGACTTATGCACCAAGAAGAGAAAAACTCATGTTCCAAAGAAAGCTTTTCTTGCAGCTAACGTGAGTTCTTTGTTGGCACAACTCATGCAAGTCAAGTACAAGGACCCTAGTTTTCCTACTATCTCTTGTGTGATTCGTGATGTGTCCATACATCGAGCCTTATTAGACCTTGGTTCATCTCTTAATCTTCTGCCATATTCTGTATACGTCCACCTCGGTCTTGGAGACCTCAAACAAACAAAGAACATTATTCAATTGGCTGATAGGTCTATGAAGAAACTGAGGGGTGTGGTGGAAGACGTGCTGATCAAAGTGGGAGAGTTCATTTATCCACTTGACTTCTTTGTTTTGGATACTGAACCTGTGCCAAACCCATTTGGACAAATTCCTGTCATTCTGGGGTGACCATTTCTTGCGACTTCCAATGCCTTGATCAATTGTCGCAATGGTCTGATGTGCTTGACTTATGGTAGTCAATGCGCTGATTTCAACATCTTCACAATTGGCAAGAAGCCAGGTGCCTTCGATGACCATGTTGGGGTCAACCTTATCCAGGGCTTGGATGATATTGAAGTTGAGAGCACCTTCAAGTACTTCAGAGAATTGTTCGATGAAGATCCTGAAGGTGGTGAAGATGTTTCACCTGGGCTGGCACATGAAGGTGCCTTATATTCTGATCACGTGGACCTTGAGCCACATCCTTTTGATCATGTGGCTTTTGAGCCATAAGATACCATTTTTATGGCCTCTGGGCCACATGCTCTTCATTCTGTATCTGCTGAGGACCCCATGTGGGTTAAGAATCAACCACCTGATACCCTTCAACCTGATAGAGGTTCACCTCTCGTTCATGCCTCCTCTTTTGCTAACTCTAAAGAGGCATCAACCAACCACAATGCATATAAGGGTGTCAGGTGGTCGAACAATTCTGTTTTGTATATTGCAAGCCCATGCATGTGCATTTCTGGCTCGAGAGATGGCGGGTTCCCATTTGATGTCCCTTGACATATCAAGATGGAAGCCTATTGTTGTACATAGTTAAAAAAAGGACTCGTTCAGTGAGCATCAATTGTTGTGGGCTCAATCCCTTTAGTATTTGGGCCCTATTTCTTTCACGTGTTTGTATCCATTCTTTAGCATCTCACATGTTTTGAGGGAATTCAGGTTTGTATCCATCAACATAACCATGAACTTGCCTTTGTACTTCACGTTGGTGAGATCTCTTCTTTTTCATGCATAAATCCATGTAGTATCTTGCTCGCACTCTTTGAGGACAATGCATGAAGTAGGTACGGGGGGGGGGGGGGGGGGGGTTACATGTGTACATAGTCGAGTCTTTGCTTTTGATTTTGTTTTCTTTTGTGTGTATTGTTAGGGTCATGTTAGTGTGCCGCATTAAACATTGATATATTTTCTTTCCATGATCCTTGGGTGACTTGTCTTCTTTTGCTTGCTTAATGCTTCAAAGTTTTCACATTTCTTTCAAAATCTTCATGTGTTGGCGAAAGAAAATGTTTTGTGGGTTTTGTGTGTGTTTAGCATGTGCAAAATCGTTGAGAGGCAAAGTAAAAAGAAAACTCCCAAAATTGTCTTGAACTTGATGCATTAGGATATCTAGTACAGTGGCTTTAGGATTTATCGAGTCGTTAGGATGCACCCGGGTTTTCTATGGGGGTGAGTAATCATAGGGTTTCAGGGCTCAAACATTTAAAGAAGTTCACCCTGAACCTAGTGAGTCAATAATTCGTGTCTGTTAATTTAAGGAAGTTTGTTGTAGTCAAGGACCCTCTAAATCTTGTTGTGAGACATTAAGTGTAGGAGTTTTGGTTCATGTGTAGATAAGAAATAAGTGAGTAGGTGTTCTCTGTTCTTGCACGGCTCCTATCACTCGGGAAAGTAGGTCTAAGGGGACTTTGTGCCTCGTGCTTTCGAGTCATCTTACTTGGGATGCGCCGACCGAACTCCCCTTACACGGGTGGTAGGGTTGCCCTATGTGGAGATTTGGGAAAAGGTGTACGTGATAGTGTAAGTTCTCATGGGCAATGATGCACGAAACCTGACCCTGGGAGAATGAATCTCCAACTAATAAAAAGAAAAGAAGAAAAACAAAAAAAAGAAAAGAAACAAAAAAGAAAAAAATGGTAATGCAAATAAGAACCTTAATGGACTTTACACTTTGTATTACTTGAGTATGTCGAGTTTGTCCATGTATTTCACTTAATTCCTTATTTAACTTGCACGAATGGTTCATTAGGCTAGGTGTGTGGACTGATTACCTTTATATAGTCGGCCCGTAGGATTTTGTGGGTATATCCGCTGAAAACCCTCAGGAGACAACACTCCTCCTTGGTAACAAGGAGGTCTAATGGCTTGTTGCACGTGCTAAGTGCAACCGTGATTCCGACGAAAGTGAGTTAGGATTTCTTGTTTCTCGTTTGCTTTTCTCTTTCTTTGTTTTGCTCGGGACTAGCAAAAACTTAGGTGTGGGGGTATTTGATTGACATCATATGTGCAACAAGCAGTTAAACCTCATTGTCGCCAATGAGGATGAGTGTTGTCTCTTGTGGTTTTCAGCGGATACACCCTCAAAATCCGAACATAGATGCATTATTCAACCTAACAACACGACTCGATGGGCTTATCTTTGTCGATCATCAGACACGGTAATTCTATAGGCCGACTCTATATATCTAATCAATCCACTCACCTAGCCTAATGAACCATTCGTGGAAGTTAGTTAAGGACTTAAGTGACAGACATAGGCAACCTTAACATCCTAAAGTGATACAAAGTGTAAAGTCCATTAAGGTTCTTAGTTGTCTTTTTTTCTCTTTTCATCATTCAATTTTTTTTCTTTTTGGGGTATTATGAATTACACTAGTTGGTGTTTGATTCTCCCAAGGTTGGGTTTCATGCATCATTGTCTGTGAGGACTAACAATATCACGTACACCTTCCCCCAAATCACCACATATGGCGATCCCTACCACCCGTGCAACGAGAGTTTGGTCGGTGCACCCAAGTCAGATGACTCAAAAGCACTAAGCACTAAGTCCCCTCAGACCTAATTTCCCTAGTGATAGGAGTCGTGCAAGAAGAGAGAACACAACTTATTTATTTCTTGTCAACAAGGGAACCAAAACCCCTATATTGAGAGTACCACAACAAGATTTCAAGGGTCCCTGACTACGACAAACTTCCTTATACTAACAGACATGAATTATTTGACTCACTAGGTTTAGGGTGGACTTCTTTATTTGTTTGAGTACTGAAACCCTATGATTACTCACCCCCAAGGGAAGACCATGGTGCATCCTTACGACTCGTAAGACCTAAAGTCGGTACACTAGATATCCTAATGCATCATGTGTAGAATTTCGTGTCCCTATGTATGTATATATTTTTAAAAAATAATACAACATACAAGATCGATTTTATACTTTCAACAATTTTATGTACATTACTTTGTGTTTATTCTAATATCATGTAATCCTACATATATTAAAATAAATCACAAAGAGAGAATCATACCCAAAGGTTCTCTAAAACCTTTCGAAGATCCGGAGTCGCGTTGCTCGTTGAATCGCCCGCCGATTTGCCATCAAGTGTTCACCAAACTCTAAACAAGATTAGAAAGAAATGAGCTAGTCAATCAATCTCTAATTAGGCTTAGAATCTAGCTAATAACTACTCTTTATTCTCCTGAGATTTTCTATCTCCAAAACTTAAAATTACTAAGAGATTTTCGTGGTGATTAAGGGAGAGATTAATGAGAGAAAGATTTTTTGCATTAACATAAACAAGTAGGACGAGAGGTCCTTTTATAAGCTCCCAAAACATCCTCATCAAGAACTATTCTTTAGTCATGATCTCTTGTTTATTCTCTCCAAAAATTAATCTCAAATTGCCACATAAGCATCCTAAAAAACATTTAATTAAATATGGAATTAATCTAACCCATGATCTAATTATTCTCTTAATAATTGAGGCAAAAATCGCACTGTTCGGTTGACCGAGAATTTTTCTCGGTTAACCGAACCAATCGGTTATAACACATGTTCGGTGGACCGTGAGCTAGACAGTCGACTGAATATGCATGATAAAAATTCTCTGGAAAAGTTCGGACGATCCGCGTCTTGTTCGGTCGACCGTTGACCCACCAAAATTTCTCCTGGCGAGCATTCATGGGAGGACCGTGTCACCTTCGGTCTACCGAAAATATCCCAAGATATTTTCTCTCGGTTGACCATTCACGCTCGGTTGACCAAACCCAATTGTCCAGGCACTACAGACAATTTTGGTCAACCAATTTTGTTTATCTGTTCCCCGTTTGGTGGACCGTTCCGAAGACACCCCGGTCGACCGAACCCTAAACGGTTCACCGTGTTTGACTCTGATTTTGCCTTTGCCAAATTTTGGATTTATTTCCAGCAAAATTTGATCTTTTAGGGTTTTTAGCAAATTCATATCTTATGTAATATATTATCCTATGTAATATTAAATTATTACACCCCATAATATACACACCTCATATGAATTTATTATGATTCTAACTATGTCAATTCTCATGACATATTGATTTTATTTGTTCACCACATGTGTCCCTTTTTCACATGAAACCCGACACACCAAATGAACTCAAAATCAAGCTTCTTGTTTCCCAGTTTTGTGGTGTGACCTATAGGAGGATCTAAGCTAAATTGGGAGGGATATTAAACACTTAATATCTCAAACTATTAACGGTATCAAGCTACACATTATAGTTACCCAATTAGCATAGATGTCTTTGTTCGACCTGAACCAAAACACGATCCATTTAGTGATGTAAGTGCACCACTAGTGTCTGTCCCTTGCCTCATGATATTAAGAATATATACAAAGTAGAAATGTGTCACATTTGTATTATATTCATTTCATGATCTCTTTAAGCTAATTATAACTATGTAACTTAACTCAAGTTACATTGTGTACATTATAATTTTGTTTTATCAAGGGGCCCACTAATATCATTACTCAATTAAGAGGGGCAACGATAATCGTTTGACTAGTTATCTTTTCCAGCACAAGTCATGTTCAACCAACTATTGCCTTTATCACTATACTCATTGACAGTTTTTGACAATAATCAAATTAAGCACTTCTTGAGTGAGAAGATATAAGTCTCATATCTTAGGATCCAAGACACAGTAAAATATTAATGACATGAAACACAATTCCATAATGTTTTACTTGTTAGGTCTATTCAATATATAAAAGTAATCTTTTCCTCTTTTATATACTCGTGTCGTCAATTATTTGCAGAGGTACAACAATTGATGACCACACGACAATCTTATCTCGGTGATTAATGTTCCATTTTAATCACCATGATTGTGAATAATTTTTGATTTATGTAAACCATTATCTTTTAGAGCTCTACGGTTAAGGATCAAGCACCTCTTCCTTAACACTTCCAAAAGACGAATACCATAATCAAGTAACAAAATGTTTGCACATCCAATTCATAATAATTGACATATAAAAGTAAAACATTTAGAACACATTCATTTCATCATGTTCAAGTCAATTTTCAGGAGCTTCTCTTTTGATTGCCTCTCAACGGTTTTGCACATGCTAAACACACGCAAAACTCACAAAACATTTTCTTTTGCAAACACATGAAGATATTGAAAGAAATGTGAAAATTTAAAGCACTAGGAAAGCAAAATAATACAAGGCACCCAACGATCATGATAGACAGAAATATCAATATTAAATGCATCACACTATCATGACCCTAAAAATACAAACAAAAGAAAACGAAAAACAAAATGACAAAAACTTGACTCCATATATATACAAACGTAAAGCACCCCCACACTTACTTCATGCATTGTCCTCAATGAATGTGAGTACGATACTACATGGATATATGCATGAAAAAGAAAAGATCTCACCAAGGTGGAACACAAGGGGAAGTTCATGGTTATGTTGATGGACACAAACTCAAATTCTCCTCAAGACCTGTGAAATACTAAAGAAAAGATACAAATACGTGAAAGAAATAGAGCTCAAATACTCAAGGGTTGGGGCCACAACAACCAATGCACACTTGTGGAGTCTTTTATTGTTCTTTTTTTCTTTTTCTTTTCTGTTGTTATAAACAAGATATATACATCAACGAAGATATTCTCATAAGCATTTGGTTAAGAAACATCAAATGAGAACATCGAGTCCTGTAGACCAGAGATTTGGCAAGATGGCCTACTTCATTGGTAGATGGAGGTGTCATGAAGAGAGAAAGGTCAAAACTGAAAGACTCAAATCCCTCATGATATTGGTTGGGCATAGGCAACATGAATGAGTGGAGTTGTGTTGTCTCACTAGGGTTTAGTTGATTGTCGAACAAAACCTTCCAACCAATAGGTGGGTGCATCGGAATGAGTTCCTCAGGTTCATTCGAGGAATGTGACACACATGTTTCACTAAGAAGGGGGCTTCTTCCCAAGTCATCAAACAAGGACCACCCAACCTCCTTTATATTATCAAGCATAAGCTCGGTCGCAGATGGGTCCTTGTTGGAGTCAACATGAAGGTCAAAGGGCTCAGTAGCCATGGGACATGGTGTAAAGATACCTTTTGGTATGGGCATATGATGTGGTGTGTCCCCCTCTCTAATAGTCTCAATTGAATCATCCAACAAACACTCCATTTGTATATTCATGTTTGATGTCAACCCACTCTGTTGTTTTGCAAAGACATGCAATGAGTTTTCATTGGGCACACAAACATTCTCAACGGGTTGCATTGGTATTGGGGGTGTTTGTTGATTTTGGGGGGTTTTCTCTAATTGGCGGATGATGTTTCCATTTAGAGGTTGGTCCAAGGGCTCATGTTGCCTATCAGAGTTCAACAAATGAAACTCGACACTCATGTTACCAAATGAGAGTTTAATGAGACCATTTCTGCAATTAAATAAGGCGTTAGAGGTTGCCAGAAATGGTCTACCCAAAATCAAAGGTATTTGAGAGTTGGTGTTCACAACACGGTTGGTATCGAGGACGACAAAATCTATTGGAAATATAAAATCTCCAACTTTGATGTGCACGTCCTCAATAATCCTCTTTGGGACACGAATGGATCTATCCGCCAATTGGAGGGTGATCTTAGTTGGTTTCAATTCTCCCAAGTTCAAATGTTGATAAACAGAAAATGGAAGGAGGTTCACCGTAGATCCTAAATCAGGCAACAGTTACTCATGCTAGTGTCCCCTTTCATACATTGAATAGTAGGACACCTAGGGTCCTTGTACTTTGTGTATGTGAGATTGGACAAAAGTGAGCTCACACTCGCAGCTAAGAATGCTTCCTCTTTGTTCTGCAGAAATCCTTCAACACTTTGGCATATTGACGTATTTGTTGGATGACATCCAACAAGTGGATGTTAACATTCACTTGCTTAAAGACCTCTAATATCTTATCCATTGTGTCACTCTGCTTTTTGGTTAACCTACTAAGATAGGGAGCTTTTGGCAGGTAGGTTTTCTGCGATGCCTGAGAAGGAGGCGTTGGTGTATTACCCTCACCATCAGACTCTTCTTCACCATGATTCCCACTAATGGGCTGCACAGATGGTGGTGGTCGCAAGGAAATGTTATTGTCGACCTGCTTTCTATTCCTTAAGGTTACAATCACATTAACATGGCGAACAAGTTCCTCAACATGGTGAACTTGCCGCCCCCAAGGTACCAAACTCTCATTTTGTAAGTGTGGTTGTCGGTACATGTGGGGATTAGCCTCGTGCTGGCTAGGCAGAGTCCATCGCTCTCTCTCATGTACAAACTGAGTCAATTGACCCATCTGAAGCTCTAGAGATTTGATGGTCTGCTGATTTGAAGTTAGAACTTGACTTGTGGATGACATAAAGTTTTTCATTGAGTTTTCAAGTCCACGAGTCAATGTCTCAATCGAATTGAATCGGGTTTTCATATTTTTAAATTTGGGAAATCTGATTGATTGGTGATTTGAGCTTGAGGTGACTGATAAGATTGGCATGCATGGGAGGTTGGTGTGGTTGGTTAGGTGGTCAAGAGAAGTTGAGGACCCCCTTGGGCATTGTTTTGGTTCCATGAAAAGTTAGGGTGGTTCCTCCATCTGGGGTTATATGATGATGAGTATGAGTCATTCCTGGATCTATAATAGATGACATTAACCTATTCCATCTCAGGAGGAATGGATGCACACTCGCCTCCTACATGACCTATCCTACCACATAGATAACAGGGAACTGGACCTGATGCAGACACATGTGACACATCTTGCGGGTTTTGGAGCTCAATCGAATCCATGCACCGCATTAAGGCCGCCATACGGGACTCGGTGACCGTAGTGGTATAGACAACAAATGCAGCATCTGATCAAATCGCGTTTGCATTTGCAATCCTCGCTCATATGCTAGATGATGGTGATGGTTCCCTCACACTATCTCACTGCATGGTTTTCTCAGCAATGTCTTCTAGGAAAGCATATGCTTCTGTTTCATCCTTTCCTAAGAACTCTCCTTGACACATGGACTCAATGAGCGTTCGAGACGGGATGTGAAAACCCTTGCAGACAATCTGACAAATGCGTCACAACTCGATGCCATGGTGAGAGCATGAGAATAGTAGCTCATTGAACCTCTCTAAATATGCATGGAATGATTCAGTCTCATGCTGATAAAACAAATTGATTTCGTTCCTACATTTTTGAGTCTGATGATTTGGAAAGTACTTCTTGAGGAATACAGATTGAAATTCATCCCAAGTCCTAAAGGCATTCGCTTGGTTGCTTTACAATCACTTTTTGGCATCATCCTTTAGTGTAAAGGGGACAAGCCTAAGATGGATGGAGTCTGTGCTAAGTTGTTGCAGCTTGAACATATCACAAACCTCCTCAAATTCCCTGAGAAAGATATAAGGGTCACCCTTCCCAGTGAAGTGAGGGAGCATGGAGATAAATTGAGGCTTAACCTTAAAGTGATTCCCATTTGCCTCAGGCAATACGATACAAGAAGGTAAGGCAGTACGACTTGGATAACATCAATCGCGGAGGGAGATGTGAGCCTGTGGAATGAGGTGATGAGATTGTGGATCCCCAAAAACTTCTGGACCAAAAGGTGCTGTGAATCCAAAATCTCGGTCACCCTCGTGTGGTTGATGACTGGTCATGGTCCCAGGACTGTGTAGGGCACGAGACGGGGATGAGTTCGAAAAGTCGACAATCGAGGACAAATTGATATCGGATCTCGTCAAACGACCCTCAGCGTCTCGTGACCACATTGGCATGTACAAAGATTGCACACCTACACGAGTCAGACGAAAAAGAAAGATTTTTTTTAAAACAACTAAAACAGAATGTACCTAGAGGAGAAGACGGGAGGACACATATGAGAGGGAATGACTCGGGAGAGAAGGGAAGAAGTCTTTATCCTACGACGGGTAGGTACTGGTAGAAGCTCACAAGCAAACAAGGCTCAAACAACCTAACTGCGAGGTCACGCGGCCTCAACACGCCTAACCTCCCTACAATGAGGATCACAAAGCCTAAATCCGGAGATCTCATCTCTCCTACTATCGACAGAGTGGGCGACGCCGATCATGCCATGACGGTCGTGACTGGATCACTCTCTTAATGCGCCTGAGATCCTTAGGGTAAATGTCTACTTGATTTTAAAGTTAGGCTCTTGATTAGTGTAATTTTTGAGTAAAAGAAATGGTGATGAAATCCCCCACATTATCTTATATGGGACAACCCCTCCTTAGTAGTGTTTGGAGTCTTAATCTAGAAATCAACTCTCCAAACAAACGCTCAACTCATACTTGTTGCAATGCAATTCCTACTAACTAATGTATGATCATATACAATGTATGAATGACAGTAAGAAATGCGTACCTCACGCCCGCACTCAACAACTGAAAGTAAAGCTAAAATAAAAGACAACCTACGTGTCTAAGTCAAGTATATGATGCATGACCTAAGTAAGCAAGAATGCTTAATCTTTGGCTTTGGGTTTTAGTGGGCAAGTTGATTAAAGATGATTGATTATTGATCAGAGGCAAACTACAAGTCAAAACATGTCAAATTGATCCCCCGACCACTATATCAGATGTCGAAATAAAACAAAGAAAGAAGGAGGCATCACAACAGACATCATCAAGAGCAAATATCAATCAAGCCGAAGAACCTTAGGCATCTTCCCAACATCCACGAAAAATTCGGGACCATCACCTTTCTTCCGGGACGTGGTGTCTTGGATCCCAACGCTATTGTTGAACGTTTTAATTTAAACCGCAAGTGCACGACCGCGATGAAGTGGTGGCAAGTACGGGTCGCCCTCAGGAAGGTGAGCAGCCTCTTGTTTTTCAGAAATCAAGTGGCACAAATTGGGGGAGAAAGATTGATTATGCTACTCTATACTAAACTACGCTAAGAAGTATGAAATGCGAATGAAAGAAACAAACAATGAAATGACAACTAAGCTAAGAACAAAAGAAGAATGCTGGAATACAGATATGGGAAAACCCCTAAAGGGTGGAGTGAGTGCACACAAGCAAAGAGGTGGGTGTTGAACACATTCTTTAAGCACAAATTAAGGTGGTGTTATCATGCATAGGAAGTGTCTAAATGTTATGGCAAAACCTATCAATCTATTCACCAACCTAGTTGATTAACATTTACATATGCAAGATGTTTATTTCAGAACCTAAACAAGCATGAGAGGTGTCTAATCATTTTGGAAAAACTCATCAAGTTATAAATTATGTCCTAAACAAGCAAGCATACATTCATGTTTTATCAACACATTGGAAATAAAGCATTCAATCCATTCTCATTTGCATGTATGTACATATACTCCACCCCCAAAGGGGATGGAACTACTCACTAAACATTGCACTAATTATTAAACTAAACAAAGAAAGCATATTAACTAAGCTAATAAAACTAATGAAATGAGATTAAGCAAAGCAAAACAAGAAACATAAAACAAACAACATAATAAAGAAAACTTGTATTAAAATGACTCACATTAAAAGTAGTATCTCACTACTTTAGTGTGTGCTTTAAGACATCACTTCTAGTAGAAAGAATAGCCACTTAAAATATGGAGTGATTACAATGGAAGGTGAAGAGTTATATTTATAGCCATGGAAAAAGGCAAACCGGGACAATCCCCCGATGTGGGACTAAACAGATACCAAACATAGCCTAAACATCCTCTAATACATGTGCTGGAGAAATTTTAGCGGATTTGGGCCCAAAATGGACCGCTAATTTGCGGTCTATATGATTCAGATTCTGCTCATTTTTGTTGTGGACTTTTCTCAGTATATTTTCTGGTCTTGGATGCATTCACTTGGTTTGTTGGAACTCCGACCCGAATCGAATTGCTAAAATACTCCCCATTATGGTGTGGAGTATTCTGTTTTGCTATTAGGTCCTTCTGTCTTACATTTAGGTCATTCTCTCTTGCATCTTAGTCCCCATATCTCACAATTCAGTCATTTTTCCCAGCTTTTGGGTTCTTTTTTGTTTCATCTCTTCAAACTTATTTATTCCTGAAAACTAAACATAAAACTCGTAACATAGCATTGTTTAGGTGAAAGATAATAGATATAAGATACAAATATAAGTATGAAATGATGTCAATTACTATGCAAACTTAGTCAGGTAGAGATGAAACTATTGTGCATTTTTGGCACGACAAGTGGCTTAACAAGTTGGTCCTGCCTGAAAACTGGAAGAAGTATGTGACAAAAAATTTAATAAATGGATCACGACCATCGGCTTCTTCGAGGGCGATCCTTTCACGACCCACTGGAAATATAGTCAAAGCGATTTTCACTATATATATGGCTCTCTTCCCGAGTATTTATCGGAAGAGACTCGATATTGGACGCTAAACAAAAGAGGGACATTCAGGTACCCGTTATTTACACTAAGTGTGGGGGTACAAAATGTCCCCCAAAAGTTAAATTGTTAAATTGGCTTTTATTCGAAAATCAGATGTTAACAAAAAATAGGCTTCTTGAGAAGAGAATCAATATTGATCCTTTTTACGGTGTGTGGGACAGATAATGACTCCAATAACCATCTTTTCTTTAATTGTCCTTTCGCTGAATCGTTTTGCGATAGAGCTAGCCGAATTGACCTTAACCGAATAAGAGGAAATAACGTGTCTTTTAGATTTGCACTTCAAAATCTTTTCGATTTAGGACATGTTGACTGGGAATCTTTTATTAGTGCTTTTGTTTGGTCGGTTTGGATTGAAAGAAATAATCGTATCTTGGGACATTGTCATGGTCAATCTAACTTTCAGCAATTTATGAACATTTTTTTCGATCTGATGAACTTGTGGACAGGCGTTAACGAAGCGACAAGGTGAGATGCTGCAAAGTGACAGCATCAATTAAAGAGCGAGGATCGACAGGTGGACACACCAAACCAGTATCCTCTCGCAACATCACGACCAGAAACCAATTTTACCTTAGAGACTTTCGCCTGTCTTTATTTGCTTTTGAAAGCTTTATATGTTTTATCTTGCAAACAGACTACTGATTGTTGTACTTTGTCCTAGGGCCGTGATTCCACAACTCTTCAGTTTCTTTTATCATAATTAATGCAATGGATCAATTTACTCAAAAAAAAATTCAAACAACTTCTCTCGTGTTATGAAATACAAAGGTCTTGGATGATTCATCTTCTTCTCTCATAACTTCATCAACCTCTTACATTCTTATTTGTAAACTCTTGTAATATACACTATTTCATTTACCTCCTTAAGCCTATAAATATGAGACCATTGTAATACTTTGATGATAAAAATACAAACAATTATTCTTCCTCAAATCATCATCTTCTTTGTTCTACTATTTTATAACACGTTATCTTATGCATATTTAGCATATATATATTATTTGATATATTGACATATTTCACATGATTTATAGCTGAATTAGTTTCTTCATTACGATTCCTCGCATCATTTTGCTTCCACACGATATGATTTGATCAATGGTTTCTCGTGAGACACAATATGATATCGTTTGTTGGTTTAGAAATTTTATTTTAAATTTTACCATTGATGCTTACGGATTTTGTATACATCAATGGGTCATCAATATGAATTATGGTAAACCATCTAAAAAGAAATATATTCTATATTAAATTTGACCTAGACAAGTAACTCTTGCCAATTAAATTATCTTCAATTTTTCATGTAATACTAATATCATTTAGTTATCTCTAAATGTCATAAGGAGTAATATTGTAAGAAGAAAAATCAATATATTTTAAGATAAACATCACACTATTTCATTATTTTTAGTGTCATGCATTAATGTGTGACTTTGAAAATCAGCAATGTTAGATTTCGAAATCTCTTTAATTTGCTCTAATGATTTATGCAATGACATTAAGTCATAACATCTCGTATCAAAGTGGAGTATTTTGGCCTTGATTATTTTATTTGAAAAGATCCTATATTATTTTCGTCGTCTTTTGGGTTAATTCTGTTGTACTATTTTGAAAGGAATGTGTTATAAAAGTTTTACTTTTATATGTCAATTATTATGAATTGAATGTGCAAGCATTTTGTTCCTTGATTATCGTATTCGTCTTTTGGAAGTGTTAAGGAAGAGGCGGTTGGTCCTTAACCGTAGAACTCTAAAAGATAATGGTTTACATAAAATCTAAAGTTATTCACAATCATGGTAATTAACATGAAACATTAATTACCGAGATAAGATTGTCGTGTTGGTCATCGATTGTTGTAGCTCTACAAATAATTGACGACACGAGTATATAAAAGAGGAAAATATTACTTTTATATATTGAATAGACCTAACAAGTAAAACATTATGAAATTGTGTTTCATGTCATTAATATTTTACTGTGTCTTGGATCCTAAGATATGAGACTTATATCTTCTCACTCAAGAAGTGCTTAATTTGATTATTGTCAAAAACTGTCAATGAGTATAGTGATAAAGGCAATAGTTGGTTGAACATGACTTGTGCTGGAAAAGATAACTAGTCAAACGATTATCGTTGCCCCTCTTAATTGAGTAATGATATTAGTGGGCCCCTTGATAAAGTAAAATTATAATGTGCACAATGTAACTTGAGTTAAGTTACATAGTTATAATTAGCTTAGAGAGATCAAGAAATGAATATAATACAAAGATAACACATTTCTACTTTGTATATATTCTTAATATCATGAGGCAAGAGACGGACACAAGTGGTGCACTTACATCACTAAATGGATCGTGTTTTGGTTCGGGTGGAACAAAGACATCTATGCTAATTGGGTAACTATAATGTGTAGCTAGATACCGCTTATAGTTTGAGATATTAAGTGTTTAATATCGCTGTCAATTTGACTTAGATCCTCCTATAGGTCACAGCACAAAACTGGGAAACAAGAGATTTGATTTTAAGTTCATATGATGTGTCGGGTTTCATGTGAAAATAAGACACATGTGGTGAATGAATAAAATCAATATGTCATGAGAATTGACATAATTAGAATCATAATAAATTCATATGAGGTATATATATTATGGGGTGTAATAATTTAATATTACATATAATAATATATTATATAAGATGTGAATTTGCTAAAAATCTCCAAAAGATCAAATTTTGTTGGAAATAAATCTAAAATTTGACAAAGGCAAAATCGGGGTCAAACACGGTGAACCGTTCATGGTTCGGTCGATCGGGGTATCTTCGGATCGGTGAACCGAATAGGGAACGGGTAAACGCAATTGGTTGACCAAAATTGTCTTGAGTGCCTAGACAATCGGGTTCGGTTAACCGAGTGTGCACGGTCAACCGAGAAATAGTATTTTCGGTAGACCGAAGGTGACACGGTCATCCGATGACTATGTCACAGGAGCGATTCTGGTGGGTCAACGGTAGACTGAGTAAAGGAGGTTGTATGTCCGAATTCTTCCAGGGAATGTTTCTCATACGGATTGGGTTGACCGTCTATCTCATTGTGCACCGAACACGTGTTATAACCGAATGGTTCGGTTGACCGGATAATACTCGGTCTACCGAACAAGAACGATTCTGTCTGAATTATTAAGAGATTAATTAGATCATGGGTGGATTAATTCCAGATTTAATTAAAATGTTTTTTGTGGGTGATTATGTGGAAATTAGAGATCAATTTAGGAGAGAATAAACAATGGATCATGGCTAAAGAATAGTTCTTGATAAGGATGTTTTGGGAGACTATAAAAGGACCCCTACTCCTACTTGTTTAACAACTAATGCAAAAATCTTTCTCTCATTAATCTCTCCCTAATCACCACGAAAATCTCTTAGTAAATTTAATTTTTAGAGATAAGAATCTCAGGAGCTTAAAGAGGGGTTATTAGCTAGATTCTAAACCTTGTAAGAGATTGATTGGCTATCTCATTTCTCTCTAATCTTGTTTAGAGTTTGGTGAACACTCGGAGGCAAATCCGTGGACGATTCAACGAGCAACGCGACTCCGGATCTTCAAAAAGGTTTTAGAGAACCTTTAGGTATGATTCTACCTTTGTGATTTATTTTAATAAATGTAGGGTTGCATGTTATTAGAATAAACACAAAGCAATGTACATAAAAATTGTTGAAAATATGAAAATCGATCTTGTATGTTGTATTAATTGTTTTTAAAATATATACATACATAGGGACACGAAATCCTACATATTTATCCATACATGTTTTCCAGAAATTACATAGTATAATATAAGCTATGCATGCATGATCTTTCGACCAACACTTGGACATTGCAACGAGGGTATTAGATGAATTTTGGAAAGACAAAATCTTTACCCATATGTAATTTTATTAATGTGTGACACTTATTTCAAATGGCATGACTTAGTTGCTATATTTTGCATATATCTTGACACATATTGGTTATTAGCAATTCGTATATATTTACGGCATGTGATATGATTATGTGTATGTGTTGTATACATATTCGTGATTTGTTCCGAAATTATTACAAATTGATATACCATTATCATTGTGCTAGATTAATGCTTGTATTAGATATTACAACAAGTAATTATATAACACAACAATTCAATGTTGGGTCATTACTAGTAATCATTGGAAAATCTTGATGTACAAACTATATTCTAGCCTTGAAGGCTAAATCTTTAATATATACTCCAAATCATGTTTTAATGTGCAAATAAAATGACTTTTCATTACATGCTCGATCATGGATAAGAATGGCATCTTATCATGGATTATGGATGTTGAACCCAACTCATTGCCTTTTAAAATATCAATGACTAGAGAAAGAAGCATCAAATCAAGATAAAATGAAGGTTGTGATTTTCTTTTGCTATCCTATTTATTAAAATGATTTTAAAAGTATTATGATTTAATCTCATGTCTGTTCTTGTGGTTGGACAAAACATCGACTTGTTGATCAAAATTTCATGATTTCTCGATCCCCCAATGAAGCATGAAAAGAAATATTTACATATTTAATAGTACTTTTAAAATTAAATGATATATATCTCATGCAACTTTGTATCGATTCACTTGTTCAGTATATGAATTCTTAGTATCATGTTCATTAAAAGAGCATTTGTAAAGTGGTTCAAGTATATGATTGTTACTTGTTGTTACGAGCATTCATCTCGTGAGCACATAATATTCATCTTGATAGATGTATATATAGTAGTACAATGTGCTACATTATAGTGGAATTTGAATCACCATGTTACAAGTGATCAATGTTATTGAAAATTATATGTATTTGCCAAGAAGGCGAATGTCTTAATATTCATAAAATGCTACTATACCAAGATTTAGAGATTATTCATTTAAAGAGGGTTATGAAATTTTATGATAATCCCTAAATGATTTGTATGACCATCTAAATGACGTGCAAATAGATAATTGAGTAAAAATGTACGTCGATCTCTAAATCAAACCCTATGACCAGAAGTTCATAGATATATAGAGATTAGTCGTAAAAGAAAAATATATTTTATTTATCACTTTATAAATTAATGACCCAATACTTTTTTGGGTTATGCATCACCGATGATTGAAGGTCATGAGAGTTGTTGGAAAATCACGATACTTTTCTTGTTTATTTTTGGTGTGTCGGAAGCACACATTACAAAGTATCGTGAAAACAAGAGAATAAGCAGTGCACTAAATTTTGTGCAAATAAGAAGTATGAAATAAAGATGACATCAAAGAGACGAAACATGCCTAGAAGTGCCTAAATAAAATCATCTCTTATATTAATTATGGATGTCATCATTGGTATTATTTTTGTAAAGCTTTAGATAATTTTGTTGACTTCTATCACGACCAAAATGAGGTCAAATTTGTCGACCGATTTGCACAATAAAATGAGAGTCTCTCTGTTTTTAAAACATCTTTCAATATTGATCTTTATAGGATCTTAAAATTTATACATGATACATTAATGTGCATATATACCTGCTAATATTATTCATTAATTTTTATGGTTGATATACATCATGTTATGAATCTTCCCCTACTTTACTTATACAATAATGAATAAAGTGTTTCCCTCCTGCGATTTGAAGCTCCTGAAGGGCTAAGTTTTATTGTCCAATCCAATAATCACATATATAGGATGTACTTTTTTGCCATTAGGGGGAGAAACTAGAAACTTAAAGAATGTCAAGAAAATGTATTATATTGAACCTGAAGTTCATAAAAGAATATACGTACAAGTATGGTTGAACATGAAGTTCATAAAATCATTATCTTGCAGTATCTAGCAAATAATTGTCATACATTTTATTGATCACAAAAGAGAGACTAAGCCTTATATTACTAGACATAAACCACATAATATAAAGTGGAGATCTCCACAAATATGATAAAATATATTTGAGTTCAACCAACGCCAGAAGTGTGGACCATAACATACATTATTTGTGGAAATGAAATAAAAGTTAGTCACTCTCATTGCACCTCCTGAAGAGGTTATTCCTGAAGAATATAAACCCGTAAAAATAAATGCAGCTGCTAAACAAAAGATTAAAGAAATTACATGGATACAGAACGGTAAAATCCTAAAATTTTGGGAAACGATGAGGATTTGATTATTATAGACGTAAAACTTGCAATCAACTATATATATTTATACGAGAGATATAAAATAATTATTAAAATTATTGTCGACAATTCATTCACCTTCTTAATAGCATGTTATATCAAGAGAAAAATGGATCCAAAACCTATTATATTATAAGAATGTTAGAAGCATTCGTATTTGATATAAACAAAAGAAGGCGAACAATATAGAATAAACTCGCTGAATAAATATATTATTTGGACTTATAGTTCTGATTTCTGAAATTATATCCCTGAAGGATACAAATAGAAATCACAATAACAATGTGATACATTATAAAGAGAAAAGTAATATAAATGTATTCGCAGGACCCAACATCCAATGTGATGTTACTCATTCTCTCGTAATATTGATAATACGTTCTGTTACATGAGCAATATGATATGCATATAAGATATGTTGTGACTTCAAAGTTTTATAAGTCACTTAATATTGGTACTTATATGAGAGTCCCTAAAGGACAAATATGACAAAGTATATTATATAATAAACAAGAATCAAAAGATGCACTATACAAAGATCACTATATGAAGAAACAAGTAAGAATGTGCATAAACCTCTTCAATCAAAGTCATCCCGAAGAATGATACGAAGTTGATTTTAGCCGTCCATCTGTTTCACCCAATAAAAAATTATATTATTTATTATATGCATATGATTTGATGTCATAGGACCTCCAACAGAGTTTTTGAAAAACTGTGAAATATTTAAATGACGGATTTTTAAATAAATGACTAGAGATAAACAAATTATTTTTTGACCTGAAGTTTGAATATTCTCCAGAAGAGAATTGGTACAATGATTTAATTGTAGAAAGGGAATATTAAAGAAAATGTTTCTACTAAATGCTCATCTTGAAAGTACATTAACAAAGGGCATCTATTGTATATCGACAAAGATCCAATTCTTATAGGACATGAAGTTCCTTATCATGTTCACAGTAAATGTTTTTTCTGAAAATATTTATATGATGTTCAAGGATCAACAAATTTCTAGTCATGCGAAAAAAAATTATATTAGTGACGTTTCCTACATGTCCAATACACGTCAATCATTATCACAAATCTTGGTGTCATTACGTGGAGTCATTACAACTTTATGTAAGTTGATGAATAAGCTATTGATTCTTACATTCTCATATCGCTATGACATCAATATAATTATGAGACATCTTTAAATTGTCCATAAGTAATATCTTTTGAGGTAACGTATTTATATTTTGCAAAAGTTACCACAATTTGTGTTACTCCCAGCATATTATTTGAAAATAATTGCGAAAACATATTTCACAATCTTATTATCTAAGTGAAATATAGTAAATGTCCATTAAATCCGTTAAACTTTCATGTATTTGTTTATTGAATCCCCATGCACTTTTGTGTTTAAAAGCTTTGTAAAATATATTCGTAAGTTTGATAAACTACGAATCAAGGGAAGTGGATTTATATTTACCATCCCTGAAAGACGGATATCCCTGAAGGATAAAGCCCGGAAGGCTTGTAGTTGCAATCTTTTTCCCTTTTTCCAATTTTTGTCCTAAAATGTTTTATTGGTTAAAGGTTTTTAATGAGGCAGCTTGTGCAATTTTGTTAGCGTATGTTATGCACACTTTTCCTTAGTTACTTTTTCCCACAGGATTTTGTAACAATGTTTTTAACGAGACATAAACATAACACATATTATCTAAGGGAGTGTTATAAACATATGTTGAATCAAAGGGGAGAATTATACGGTGCACTTTTTTCCTTCACCAAGTTTTGGTCCCATAGGATTTTACTTGACAACGTTTTAATGAGGCAGACCAATCAAGTGACAACTGATCAGATCCAATCAAACAAGAACTTGGCGGATTTATTTGCAAAGTTATTGCCACCAAAGTCTTTAAGAAGTTTGTCTTCAAAATTGGTGTTCGTCGTTTGAAGAATGTATGTTAAAGAGAGTGAGAGCATTATAGGCGCTGCACTTTTTATCCTTTCACCAAGTTTTTATCCCATCGGGTTTTTCTTGGTAAGATTTTTAACGAGACAACATCCCGAGCGTGTAAATGTGATCCTCCAATGGGGAGTGTTATGAAATCCAAAGGTCTTGGATGATTCACCTTTTCCTCCCATAATTCCATCAACATCTTACATTTTCATTTGTAAACTCTTGTATCATACATCATTTCATTTGCCTCATTTAACCTATAAATAGGAGACCATTGTAATACTTTGATGATTAAAATACATACAATTATTCTTCCTCAAATCATCATCTTCTTTGTTCTATTATTTTATAACATCTCCTTTTTTGCACGGCCCAAATATTCTCTTTTTTTTCCTTGAGCTCAAATAAGTGATTCTTTCTCCTTCCTTTTCCTCTCATTGTTAATATTTTACACCGTCAAGAGTTTACTTTCCTCTCGTCTATTACAAGTTCATGAGAAAAGTTCCAAACCTTCTATTTTCTCCCCATTTATTGCAATTCCAGACATCTGGTGATCGTTAGAAATCCGACGACCCGGGGAGTCCGAATAAGTAAGTGTAATGCTCTTTGTACATTATGCAACATATATCATTATCTCTTTACAGTTGAGCTTGACAGATACCAACATATCATTGATTAAATAGAAATAAATAAGTACTAAAACATCTGGTTGAAAAAAAATTGAGTATTAATTAAGGTGTGGTGTCTTATCTATTCCATGTATTTGAGGGATGTATAGTCAATCAAAAGCAGACAAGTAGATTCCTGAAGGGAAGAAAGAATAATTTTGACGTGGAAAGGAAATAATGCCTAAGATAAGAAGAGGCATATGCAAGAATTAATAATACAAGTGTGCTTACATCTTAAGCACCTTTTGGATAAACTCTATTTAAACACAAAGTGTTAATCTCATAATTTCATACTACATTCTTCCCCCCTAAGAATGTGCACAATGTACCACCGGTTCTACCTTTCCAAGCAAAAATCTAGAATAGAATATCATAAAGTTTGTGGATGACACGAAGGATGATGAGGATAATACATTGTTGGTCGACTTCTATCCATTTGCAATTAACCTCTTTTGACTATGTAAAAAGATTATATTGGTGAAACGAAGTATTTGTTCTTCTTCAATACTGTTAAATTGTGTCCATTTATTTGTACTGCATTAGAGTTGCTGAAATATACACCAATGGCTACATTAAATCCTTTATTAGGATCAGGATACATCATCCCCCATCAAAGATTATTTCTCTCATCACAAGAATCATCAAGATTGTACATCCCATAACAAGCAAATCCCATAGTAGGAAACATGTAAAACGGCTATAATCAGTCGTATATATGTATGTATATGATGTTGCATGAGCACAAAATAATAAGAACAAAAAAACAAATCTCGCACTCCGTCGATCTCGTTATGCTTTTCAATATGGTATCAAGACCAGAAATCTCAACGGTTTGTTTGACGCATCCACCCTTGTTATCCATGCGCATACACGGAGAAAAAAATATATGGTCACACGTGCAGGGGAGTGTTAGAGAAAAGTCTCGCATCGGTTAAAATGTGATTTTTCCTGGGTTATAAGTTGTAGGATCTTTCCACTCATAATCAATTGGTCATGATCTCAGACGAGCCAAAACTTCTCATTATCAATCTTTGCCTCAAAAATCCAATGATCTCCTCACTGGTCGTGACCAGACAACCTCAAAGCAAGAAGAAGGGGGTTGAAGCTTGCTCAACCTCCAATTCCTCCCAATGGCAGACGGAGGCAACACTTACCAAGAGGCAAACACCACACAACGTCTGACCACTCAACCCCTAAACGGGGAAAATGTCTTATCATGGACGCAATCAGTCTCCCTCTCCTTTAGCGGGAAAGGGAAACTCAAGCAAATCACTGGCAAAATAGCGACGATTGATCATTTCATGGATCCTAACTCCATGACCCCCCAACTCACAGAGCTATTCGTATTCTCAAACTTTGTAAAGGAGCTCTGGGAATCAATTGAGGCGATTTACGGTAAACAACAAAAATTGCTAATATTTTCAAAATCAAACAAGAAATCTCACAGACAAAATAATGTATACAAACCACCAAGCATCGACCGTAAAACTATCTAGGAAAGGATGGAGCAGGACCGGGTATACAAGTTCTTGGTCAAACTCAACTCAAGCTTTAAGCCGGTCAAGTTAAAAATCCTCTTGGCACCCGAACTCCCACCGTTCTCCAACATCGTAGCGATGGTCCACCGGGAGGAAACCATACGTAACATGATGAACAACCAACCTACATAGAAAGAAAGCCAAGCATTCACCTCAACCCGAGGTTCAAACCAAAAACCACCAAAGAAAGACTATGAGAACCGGAAGGAGTTTTGCCGGAACTGCAATAAGCAAGGACACAACCAGAGTCGGTGCCGGTCCTTATTCCCACACCTTTGGATGCCGCCCAGAGCAAGAAACCCTAGATCGAGAGAAGGAGGCGAAAAATGGTTCGAAAAACAAGGATGGCCGAAGTAAGCAACCCGACTAACTAGCTCCAGATAACCGACCAACCTGATCCACACGCCTTACGAGCCCAGTATGTTCCAAACCACACTAGCACGTAACTTAACCAAATTGTGGCCCAACTCAACCATATCTTGCAAAATCAAAATATAGGTAGTACCTCAGGTATTGGCTCCACCTCATTTTTCATTAATTCGTCCAAACCTAATGTATGGATAATTGACTCCAACGCCACATATCATATAACCAGTAATCCCACTCTAACATCAAATATGAAAATGAACTCAAATAAATAAGTAATTGTAGTTAATGGTCAGCATGTTAAAATAAAAAGAGAAGGGCACATGTGTTTGTTAAAGCAAGTTAATCAAGATGTGTTATATGTCCCTGATTTTAGTGCCAATTTGTTATCGGTTGCAAAAATCATAAAGAATTGAAATTGTAATGTGATTTTCTCATCTTATAGTGTGGTCTTTCAAGATTGAATAGCAGGGGAAATGATTGGTAGCGGCTCCCTCGTGAATGGACTTTACATCCTTAATAATTAAACCATTAATGCTAATAAGGTCTCCTTTTTGGATCAAACTCTCTAGCATAAACGGATGGGCTACCCATCTAATTTAGTTTAAAAAAATTGTTCCCAAACATTAGTTTAAATTCCTTCTGTTGTGATGTATGTCGCTTAACAAAACAAACCTGATTATTCGTCCAAACCTAATGTATGGATGATTGACATCATTTCATGCTTATATTTGTATCTTATATCAATTATCTTTCACCTAAACAATGCTACGTGACGAGTTTTATGTTTGAATTTCAAAAATAAATAGGTTTGAAGAGAAGAGTCATAAAAGGACCTAAAAGCATGAAAGAGGACTGAGTTGAGAGACTCAAGGACTAAGATGCAAGATCGAAGGACCTGAATGTAAGATTGATGGACCAATGAACAAACAAGAACGTAGATGCATCAAAGATTGAAGGACTAAGAGTCACACCATCATGGGGAGTATTTTGGCAATTCTATTCGGGTGGGAGCTTCAACAAGCAACGTAGATGCATCAAAGACCATCAAAGACATCCAGAAAAGCCCAGAAGAAAATCCATCGGGATCTGAACCATATAGACTGCCAATTGGCGGTCCAAGACCGCTAATTGCCGGTCTATTTTGGCCCGAATCCGCTAAGATTTTGGTTGGTCGCGTATTAGTTCGTATTTATTCTATTTCTAGTATTTGTTTAGTCCCATATCGGGGGATTGGCCCGGATTACCTTTTTCTATGGCTATAAATAGAACTCTTCACCTTCTATTGTAATTGCCCATTGCTTGGTGGCATTCTCTCTACTTGAAGTAAGCCATGAAGCAAAACTCCATGTGGAGAAGAATGCTACCTTCAATGTGTGTCATTTTAATAAAATAATTGTTCTTAGTTTCTTTTAATCTTGTCTTTTAATTCTTGCATATTTCTTTAGTTTTATCTTCATTTCAATTAGTTTCTTTAATATTCCTTTCTTGCTTAGTTGAATTCCCTTTCAGTATAATGTTTCATTTTGTTAATGTAGTTGGTGTAATGAGTAGTGAGTAGTTCCATCCCCATTTGGGGGTGGAGAAATATGTGATATGATCATGTAGTGTATTAGGTGTGTGTTATCTTAATCCATTGAGCCTTATATGATTTCCATAACCATCTAATGGGATTTCACTCTTATCTTTGATATGTTAATGCTCTTGAATGAAGCTTAGCTTATGCTTAGATTAGTGGACATATTTTATGGGGAATGATAAGGTGAGGATATGGATGAAATTAATATTGGAAACACAATTCGTAGTGTATGTACTCTTGTTTCCTTTACCTTGGTTAATGCCTTGTATGTTTTAATGATATTAGGTTATCTTAATTCATGTGGAGGCATAGTAGGGTCTAGTCTTTATACATGAGTTCATTTAACTTCATTCCAATTATTGTCTTGTATGTTTTAATGATATGATCTTATCTTATTTCATGTGGAGACAAAGTTGGATTTAGTTTTATTATTTCATGCACTACATATTGTGAGGAGCATAATTGAACATACACACACATCTTTATACTCACATTATTTCTCTACCCCCTATGAGGTTTAGTTTGATTGCTTATCTTCCATTTCCTTGTTGCATTTTAGTGTAGTTTAGTGTAACGAACCTTTCTCTCATTTCTTTCTCACTCGCCTTCGCACAAGCCAAAAGTCGACACACCTCCCTGTGGATCGACCCGTATTTACCACCACTTCAACGCGGCCGTGCACTTGCGGTTAATATAAAACGAATCAATCAAGTTTTTGGCGCCGTTGCAGGGGAGGTGTTCTGTCCAGACTTTGGTTTGAACGATTCGAGTGGTTTTAATTTTTTTTGTTTTTAGTTTTTGTGTGTTTCAGGGAGCCTAGAGCTCAAGGGGAAGCGATCGGAGAAATTGGAGAGAGAAACACTCAACAATGACCGCCAATCAGCGGTCTGGGACCGCCAATTGGCAGCCTGGTGAGCTTAGCTTTCTCTCAATTTTATTCTGGTTGTTGTGTATTTCATTGTAGTTATCTGGGAGCACCATCTTTCATGCTGTGACTTCTAGTTTTCTCCCAGATTAAAAATCAGTCCCCTTTAATCAACTTGGACCATAAAACTCAAAGCAAAAGATTAGACTTCTTGCCATCTAGGTCATGCATCATGTGTAGACCTTGCATGCATTTGTCATTTCTTTGCTTTACATTTTGTTGTTGATTGCTGGCGTGAGGTACGTGCACCAAAATCTCTCATTCATGCATGTTTCAACCATGCATTAGTTAGTAAGGTGCATCGGGACAAGAGTGAGTTGAGCGTTTGATTGGAGTGTTGATTTCTAGATTTAAGATCAAAACGCTACTAAGGAGGGGATGTCCCATAAAAGATAAGGTGGGGGATTTCATCACCCTTTCCTTGGCCCCAAAAATCACTCGTAATAAAAGCCTTAATTCTAAAAGCAAGTAGACATTGACCCTAAGGATTGCAGACGCACTAGGAGAGTAATCTAGTTGAGACTGTCACGGCCTGATCGACGTTGCCTACCTTGTCGATAATAGGAGGTACTGGATCTCCAGATATGGTATCACTTGCTGGGCATTGTGGTCTTCGTTGTAGGGAGGTGAGGCGTGTCGAGGCTAGTGACCTCGAAGTTAGGCGTCGTCTAGCCTAAGGACCCATTGCCTTACATTGTTTGAGCCGTGCTTGCTAGATTAGGCTTCTACCCTCTCCCGCTACCCACACTAGTTTCTAGGGATTCTTCCATTCTCCCCTGAGTTGTCTTCTTCTCACCTACTCCTACGTTCTAGTCTCCTCCCCTTTACACTCTCTCGTAGCATTTTAGGGTCGAGTCGAGAACTTTTTGCGAGCTTAGCCTCGTGGTGGTGAGAGTGGTCGACTCGAGAGTTTTTGTTGAGATGGATGGTTACATGGGCGACCATCCATATCATTGTTGAGACCAGGACAATTCTTCCTGGTATTCCGGACCCATGCAACCAGGGGTGTCTCAGACTAACACCCCGTATGGTTGGTACAATCTTAATTGTATGACTGAGCAATCTTCATATTGGGGTAATATGAGAGAGACACCAACTGCTAGACCACAATCTAGTTATGTGGGATCATATGCTGGTCAACAAACTGAGACATTACAACAAACTTTGGCCTCTTTCATGCGTGCGGTAGACGACATGAGTGCACCGGTGGATCCAGTAGTCGTAAAGTGTGACTGTTGTGGGTTGAGTGGTCATGTTATCGGGGAATGTCCTTATGTTCCCTCAGAGCCTGAGTATGAGCATACATTTTCCAAAAATGCTCAATATAACCATTACGCATCCGCGTACAACCCGAGAGGGATGGATTCGTGGGGAGACAATTCTTATTCAAATTCTTATACTTCATTTTCACCCCAGTATCCTCCTCCCGAATACCCAGAACTCTACCAACACCCCACTTCAAATCATTGGACTCATTCTCAGTCCATCAACACCCAACACCAAAATTTCCCAAATTCTAACATGAACCTCACTGTTGACCCCAAACTTGATTCCTTAAAACAAACCCTCCAAACGTTCATTGAAACCACTCACACTTTATTGAAGTACAACTTGAATTCCTTGCAAACATTGGAAATGCAAGTGAGTCAAATGACACAACAATTCCATGAACATGCGGAGGGTAACCTTTCTTGTCAACATGAGGATTCATCTTTTGATATCGAACCACCACCTCATCCACAAATTCAAAGCACAATCTTTCAAAGTCAAACTCCTAGTCAGTCTGAGGGAATTGGGGTTTCAATTCATGATCACTTGGTGGAGGATTCGATTCCAATTGAGAAAAACATGGACCAATGTCATTATGAGTCGGCACAGGATTGTGCCTTATCTTTTTGTCCCGTGGCACTTGAGCCACATGATCTTCATGTTGTGCCTCTTAAGGACTCACCTCTGGTGGAGCAAGAGCTCCCTAGTACCCTCAATTTCAAACAACCTGATGAGAGTTTGGCTCTCACTATTGTTCCTGATTAACGTGGAAATGATGGAACATCAAACAACTACATTGCTAAGGAGGGTATTAGGAGTTCCTTGGAGGATACCTTTGGTATGAGACCCACTTTTTGTTCTCCTGGTGAGTCGGACATGCCTAACGAGGTTCTTGACCTCGTTCTGATGCATCAGCTTGTTGGTTGGAGAGTTTGGATTGACGATCATAACTTCAGCAGCGCAACGGGAGAAACTCTTCTTCCGTTGCCCCTTATTACCCAAACTCTTGAGAGGTTCAAGCTCTTTCAGTTTGATCCTTTGAATGAGACGCCTTTGTGTCCAATTCATGAACCTCTCATTTCATCTTGTGCTCTTTGTGAATGGGGCCCACGTATGAGTATTCTGGCACCGCATGGTGTCATATTCCCTTTCCAAGTGCATTGACCCACTTTTGAGGTTCCCATTTGATGTCTTTTGACAAATGAAGATGAAAACTTATGTTTGTACATATTTATATTAAAAAGTACAATAAAAGACTCTATGAACGAGCATTGATTGTTGTGGGCCCCAACACTTGTGTATTTGAGCCCCATTTCTTTCACGTATTTGTATCCCTTTTTTAGCATCTCACAGGTTTTGAGGGACTTCGGGGTTTTGTCCATCAACATAACCTTGAACTTCCTTTTGCGCTTCATATTGGTGAGATCTTTCCTTTTTCATGCATAAATTCATGTAGTATCTTGCACACATTCATTGAGGACAATGCATGAAGTAGGTGTGGGGGGTGTTTTACGTGTGTACATAGTCGAGTCTTTTTCTTTTGATTTTGTTTTCCTTTGTGTGCATTATTAGGGTCGTGTTATTGTGCTGCATTTAGTATCGATATACCTGCTTATCATGATCCTTGAGTGACTTGTCTTCTTTTGCTTGCCTAGTGCTTCAAAATTTTCACATTTCTTTCAAAATCTTTATGTGTTTGTGAAAGAAAATGTTTTGTGGGTTTTGTGTGTGTTTGGCATGTGCAAAACCGTTGAGAGGCAAAGTAAAGAGAAAGCTCCCAAAATTGTCTTGAACTTGATGCATTAGGATATCTAGTACAGTGGATTTAGGATTTTTCTAGTCGTTAGGATGCACCCCAGTTTTCCATCGGGGGTGAGTAATCATAGGGTTTCAGTGCTCAAACATTTAAAAAAGTCCATCCCGAACCTAGTGAGTCAATAATTCATGTCTGTTAAATTAAGGGAGTTTGTTGTAGTCAACGACCCTTTAAATCTTGTTGTTGAACGTTTTAATTAAACCGCAAGTGCACGGCCGCGATGAAGCGGTGGCAAGTACGGGTCGTCCTCAGGGAGGTGAGTAGCCTCTTGCTTGTACGAAATCAAGTGGCAAAAATAGGGGGAGAAAGATGTTTATGCTACTCTACTCTATACTACGCTAAGAAGTATGAAATGCGAACGAAAGAAACAAACAATGAACTAACAACTAAGCTAAGAACAAAGGAAGAATGCTGGAATATAGAATTGGAAAAACCCCTAAGGGGTGGAGTGAGTGCACACATGCAAAGAGGTGGGTGTAGAATACATTCTTTAAGCACATGAAGGTGGTGTTTATCAAGCATAGGAAGTGTCTAAATGTTATGGCAAAACCTATCAATCTATTCACCAACTTGGTTGATTAACATTTACATATGCAAGTTGTTTATTTCAGAACCTAAACAACCATGAGAGGTGTCTAATCATTTTGGCAAAACTCATCAAGTTATAAATTCTATCCTAAACAAGCAAGCATACATTCATGTTTAATCAACACATTGAAATTAAAGCATTCATCCCATTCTCTAATGCATGTATGTACATCTACTCCATCCCCAAAGGGGATGGAACTACTCACTAAACATTACACTAATTATTAAACTAAGCAAAGAAAGCATATTAAAACTAAGCTAGAAATGAAAGACGATTAAACTAAAACATGCACAAACTATAAAAGAAGCATAAACAAACAATGAAAGAAACACAAAACTTTATTGATAAAATGACTCACATTAAAAGTAGCATCCTCCTACTTTAGTGTGTGCTTCAAGGCCTCACTTCTAGTAGGAAGAATAGCCACTTAAAATATGGAGTGATTACAATAGGAGGTGAAGAGTTCTATTTATAGGCATGGAAAAAGCTAATTCGGGACAATCCCCCGATGTGGGACTAAACAAACACCAAAAATAGCCTAAACGAACATTAATACAAGTCCAGGAGAAATCTTGGCGGATCTGGACTAATCCAGACCGCCAATTGGCGGTCCAAAATGTCCGGATCCAGTTGAGTTTTATTCTGGGCTTTTCTTTGTGCTTTTGGTGGTCTTTGATGCATCTACTTCGTTTGTTGAAGCTCCGACCCGAATCCAATTGCTAAAATACTCCCCATAATTGTGTGAAGTATTTTTTTTTACTCTTAGGTCCCTCTGTCTTACGATCAAGTCCTTCTCCCTTGCATCTTGGTCCCCAGATCTCACAATCCAGTCCTTTTTCTCAGCTTTTGGGTCCTTTTATGCTTCATCTCTTCAAACCTAATTATTCCTGAAAACTAAACATAAAACTCGTAACATAGCATTGTTTAGGTGAAAGATAATGGATATAAGATACAAATATGAGCATGAAATGATGTCAATCAAATACCCCCACACCTAACTTTTGCTAGTCCCGAGCAAAACAAAGAAAGAGAAAAGCATGCGAAAAACAAGAAATCCTAACTCACTTTCGTAGGAATCACGGTTGCACTTAGCACGTGCAACAAGCCATTAAACCTCCTTGTCGCCAAGGAGGAGGAGTGTTGTCTCCTGAGGGTTTTCAGCGGATATACCCACAAAATCCGAACAAGATGCATTAATCAATCTACATACACGACTCGTTGGACTTATTTTGTCGATCATGGGACGCGGTAATACTACGGGTCGACTCTATATATGTAATCAGTCCACACACCTAGCCTAATGAGTTATTCGTGAGAGTTAACTAAGGAATTAAGTGAAAGACATGGGCAACCTTAACTTCTGAATGTGATACAATGTGTAAAGTCCATTTTGGTTCTTATTTGACTTTTTTTTCTTTCTTCTTCTTTTTTTTCTTTTTTTCTTTCTTTTTCTTTGGAGCATTTTATTTGTTGGTGTTTGATTCTCCCAGGGTCAGGTTTCGTGCATCATTGCCTATGAGGACTTACACTATCACGTACACCTTCCCCCAAATCTCCACATAGGGCGATCCCTATCACCCGTGTAACGGGAGTTCGGTCGGTGCATCCCAAGTCAGATGACTCGAAAGCACCAGGCACAAAGTCCCCTCAGACTTACTTTCCCGAGTGATAGGAGCCGTGCGAGAAGAGAGAACACCACTTATTTATCTACATGGGAACCAAAACCCCTACACTTAAGTTTCACAAAAAGAGATTAAGGGCCCTTGACTACGACAAACTTCCTTATACTAACAGACACGAATTATTTACTCACTAGGTTCAGGGTGGACTTATTTAAATGTTTTAGTACTGAAACCCTATGATTACACGCCCCCTGAGGGAAAACCAGGGTGCATCCTAACGAATCGACAAGACCTAAAGCCATTAAACTAGAAATCCTAATGCATCAAGTTCAAGACAATTTTGGGAGCTTTCGTTTTACTTTGCCTCTCAACGGTTTTGCACATGCTAAACACACACAAAACCCACAAAAACATTTTCTTTCGCAAACACATGAAGATTTTGAAAGAAATGTGAAAATTTTAAAGCACTCGGCAAGCAAAAGAAGACAAGTCACCCAAGGATCATGGCAAGCAGATATATCAATGTTAAATGCGGCACACTAACATGACCCTAGCAGTACAAACAAACGAAAATAAAACCAAAGGAAAAAGACTCGACTATGTACACACGTAAAACACCCCCCCCCCCCCCCACACCTACTTCATGCATTGTCCTCAATGAATGTGAACAAGATACTACATGGATACATGCATGAAAAAGGAAAGATCTCACCAACATGAAGTACAAAGGGACGTTCAGGGTCATGTTGATGGACACAAACCCAAATTCCCTCAAAACCTGTGAGAAGCTGAAGAAGAGAGATAAATACGTGAAGAGATTGGGCCCAATTACACAAGGGTTGGGGCCCACAACAATCGATGCTCACTGCAGGAGTCTGTTATTACACACTTTTTTTTTTGAATATAACTATGTACAATCATAGGTTCCCATCTTCATTTGTCTAAAGACATCAAATGGGAATCTCAAAAGTGGGTCAATGTACTTGGAAAGGGAACATGACACCACGCGGGGCCAGAATACTCATGCGTGGGCCCCCTTCACAAAGAGCATAAGATGAAATGAGAGGTTCATGAATTGGACGCAAAGGCGTCTCAATCAAAGGATCAAACTGAAAGAACTTGAACCTCTCGAGAGTTTGAGAAATAAGGGGCAACGGAAGAAGAAAATCTTCTGTTGCGCTGCTGAAGTTATGATCGTCAATCCAAACTCTCCAACCAACTGGCTGGTGAGCCGGAACGAGGTCAAGAACCTCGTTAGGCATGTCTGACTCACCAGGCGAACAAAAAGTGGGTCTCATACCCAAGGTATCCTCTAAGGAACTCCTAATACCCTCATTAGCAATGTAGTTGTTTGATATTCCATCATCTCCAAGATGATCAGGAACAATAGTGAGAGGCAAACTCTCATCAGGTGGTTTGAAATTGAGGGTACTAGGGAGCTCTTGCTCCACCAGAGGTGAGTCCTTAAGGGGCACAACATGAAGATCATGTGGCTCAAGGGCCATGGGACAAAAAGATAGGACACAATCCTGTGCCGACTCATAATGAAATTGGTCCATGTTATTCTCAATTCAGATCGAATCCCCCACAATGTGATCGTGAATTGAAACCCCAAGTCCCTCAGACTAACTAGGAGTTTGACTCTGAAAGATTGTGCTTCGAATTTGTGAATGTGGTGGTGGTTCGATATCAAACGATGAATCCACATGTTGACAAGAAATGTCACCCTCCTCACGTTTACTTAATTGTTGTGTAATTTGACCCACATACACTTCCATAGTTTGCAGGGAATCGTGATTGGACTTCAACACATTTTGAGTGGTTTCCATGAACGTTTGGAGGGCTTGTTCCAAAGAATCAAGTTTGGGGTCAACTGTGAGGTTCATGTCAGAATTTGGGAAATGGATGGGTTGGGTGGTGATGGGCTGAGAATGAGTCCAATGATTGGTCGTGGGGTGTTGGTAGAATTCAGGATATTCAGAAGGAGGGTACTGGGGTGGGAGTGATGTATAAGAATTTGAATAAGAATTGTCTCCCCATGAATCCATCCTTCTCGGGTTGTACGCGGATGCGTAATGGTCATACTGAGCATTTTGGGAAAAGGTATGCTCATACTCAGGCTCTGAGGGAACATAAGGACATTCCCCGCAAACATGACCACTCAACCCACAACAACGACACGGTACGGCTACTGGAGCCACCGGTGCACTCATGTCTTCTACCACATGCATGAAAGAGGCCAAAGGTTCTTGCAATGTCTCAGTTTGATGACCAACATATGATCCGACGTAACTAGATGGAGATCTAGCAGTCGGTGCCTCTCTCATATCACCCCTATATGAAGATTGCTCAGTCACACAATGAAGATTATCCCAACCATACGGGGTGTTTGTCTGAGCCACCCCAGGTTGCATGGGTCCGGAGTACCAGGGAGAATTGTCCTGGTCCCAACAATGACATGGATGATCGCCCATGTAACCATACATCTCGACAAAGAACTCTCGAGTCGATCACTCTCACCACCACGAGGCCAACCTCGCAAAAAGTGCTCGACTCGACCCTAAAACGCTAACAGAGAGTGTAAAGGGGAGGAGACTAAAACGTAGAAGTAGGTGAGAAGAAGATGACTCAGAGGAGAAGGGACGAATCCCTGCCAACTAGCGTGGGTAAAGGGTGAGGTTAGAAGCCTAGTCTAGCAAACACGGCTCAAACAAGCTTAGGCTAGCTATGGGTCCTTACAGCTAGACGACGCCTAACTGCGAGGTCACACGGCCTCAACACGCCTCACCTCCCTACGACGAAGACCACAATGCCCAGCAAGTGAGCCAAGATCCGGAGATCTCGTCTCTCCTACTATCGACAAAGTGGGCGACGCCGATCAGGCTATGACGGTCGTGACCGGTTCACTCTCCTAATGCACCCAAGTCCTAATGGCCAATGTCTACTTGCTTTTAGATTAAGGCTTTACTTGAGTGTGCTTTTTGGGGCTAAGGAAGGGGTGATGAAATCCCCCACCTTATCTTTGAAGACTATAGGTGGTGCCCCTTAAGATGTTTTGATCCTTAAGCTAGCAAGCAACTCACCAAGCAAACACTCACCTCACTCTTGTTTCGATGCAAACCTTACTCACTAATGAATGTCCTAATGCATGAATGAGTGTTAAGGAATGCGTACCTCGCTCATGCAACACTTCCTATGAATGAGTGTTAAGGAATGCGTACCTCGCTATTTGGCGGTCTTGAGGGCTTGAAGTGTTCCCAAATTTTTCCTGCTGCTTTATCCTTGAATCCCAAATGTCCTGAGACAACACAAAACTAAAAAAAAAAAGATCAAATCCACTCGAATCGTCTAAACAAGAGTCTGGACTGGCACCTCCCCGGCAACGGTGCCAAAAACTTGTTGAACGTTTTAATTAAACCGCAAGTGCACGGCCGTGATGAAGCGGTGGCAAGTACGGGTCATCCTCAGGGAGGTGAGTAGCCTCTTGCTTGTACGAAATCAAGTGGCAAAAATAGGGGGAGAAAGATGTTTATGCTACTCTACTCTATACTACGCTAAGAAGTATGAAATGCGAACGAAAGAAACAAACAATGAACTAACAACTAAGCTAAGAACAAAGGAAGAATGCTGGAATATAGAAATGGAAAACCCCCTAAGGGGTGGAGTGAGTGCACACATGCAAAGAGGTGGGTATAGAATACATTCTTTAAGCACATGAAGGTGGTGTTTATCAAGCATAGGAAGTGTCTAAATGTTATGACAAAACCTATCAATCTATTCACCAACTTGGTTGATTAACATTTACATATGCAAGTTGTTTATTTCAGAACTAAAATAAGCATGAGAGGTGTCTAATCATTTTGGCAAAACTCATCAAGTTATAAATTCTATCCTAAACAAGCAAGCATACATTCATGTTTAATCAACACATTGAAATTAAAGCATTCATCACATTCTCTAATGCATGTATGTACATCTACTCCACCCCCAAAGGGGATGGAACTACTCACTAAACATTACATTAATTATTAAACTAAGCAAAGAAAGCATATTAAAACTAAGCTAGAAATGAAAGACGATTAAACTAAAACATGCACAAACTATAAAAGAAGCATAAACAAACAATGAAAGAAACACAAAACTTTATTGATAAAATGACTCACATTAAAAGTAACATCCTCCTACTTTAGTGTGTGCTTCAAGGCCTCACTTCTAGTAGGAAGAATAGCCACTTAAAATATGGAGTGATTACAATAGGAGGTGAAGAGTTCTATTTATAGGTATGGAAAAAGCTAATCCGGGACAATCCCCCGATGTGGGACTAAACAAACACCAAAAATAGCCTAAACGAACATTAATACAAGTCCAGGAGAAATCTTGGCGGATCTGGACTAATCCAGACCGCCAATTGGCGGTTCCAGACCGCCAATTGGCGGTCCAAAATGTCTGGATCCAGTTGAGTTTTATTCTGGGCTTTTCTTTTTGCTTTTGGTGGTCTTTGATGCATCTACTTCGTTTGTTGAAGCTCCGACCCGAATCCAATTGCTAAAATACTCCCCATAATTGTGTGAAGTATTCTGTTTTACTCTTAGGTCCCTCTGTCTTACGATCAGGTCCTTCTCCCTTGCATCTTGGTCCCCAGATCTCACAATCCAGTCCTTTTTCCCAGCTTTTGGGTCCTTTTATGCTTCATCTCTTCAAACCTAATTATTCCTTAAAACTAAACATAAAACTCGTAACATAGCATTGTTTAGGTGAAAGATAATGGATATAAGATACAAATATGAGCATGAAATGATGTCAATCACTTGTTGTGAGACATTAAGTGTAAGGGTTTTGGTTCATGTGTAGATAAGAAATAAGTGAGTAGGTGTTCTCTCTTCTCGCACGGCTCCTATCACTCGGGAAGTAGTAGGTCTGAGGGGACTTTGTGCCTGGTGCTTTCGAGTCATCTGACTTGGGATGCGTCGACCGAACTCTCGTTACACGGGTGGTAGGGATTGCCCTATGTGGAGATTTGGGGAAAGGTGTACGTGATAGTGTAAGTCCTCATGGGCAATGATGCACGAAACCTGACCCTAGGAGAATGAAGCTCCAACTAATAATAATAATAATAATAATAATAATAATATATTAAAAAAAAGAAAAAAGAAACAAAAAAGAAAAAAATGGTAATGCAAATAAGAACCTTAATGGACTTTACACTTTGTATCACTTGAGGATGTCGAGTTTGTCCATGTCTTTCACTTAATTCCTTATTTAACTTGCATGAATGGTTCATTAGGCTAGGTGTGTGGACTGATTACCTTTATAGAGTTGGCCCGTAGGATTACCACGTCCAATGATCGACAAAATTTGTCCAACGAGTCGTGTATCTAGGTTGAATAATGCATCTTTGTTCGGATTTTGTGGGTGTATCCGCTGAAAACCCTCAGGAGACAACTCTCCTCCTCCTTGGCGACAAGGAGGTTTAACGGCTTGTTGCACGTGCTAAGTGCAACCGTGATTCCTAGGAAAGTGAGTTACGATTTCTTCTTTTTCGTATGCTTTTCTCTTTCTTTGTTTTGCTCGGGACTAGCAAAAGTTAGGTGTGGGGGTATTTGATTGACATCATTTCATGCTTATATTTGTATCTTATATCCATTATCTTTCACCTAAACAATGTTACGTGACGAGTTTTATGTTGGAATTTCAAAAATAAATAGGTTTGAAGAGAAGAGTCATAAAAGGACCTAAAAGCATGAAAGAGGACTGAGTTGAGAGACTCAAGGACTAAGATGCAAGATCGAAGGACCTGAATGTAAGACTGAAGGACCAATGAGCAAACAAAAATACTTCACACCATCATGGGGAGTATTTTGGCAATTCTATTCGGGTCGGAGCTCCAACAAGCAAAGTAGATGCATCAAAGACCACCAAAGACATCCAGAAAAGCCCAGAAGAAAAGCCAGCTGGATCCGTACCATATAGACCGCCAATTGGCGGTCCAAGACCGCTAATTGGCGGTCTGTTTTGGCCCAAATCCGCTAAGATTTTGGTAGGTCGCGTCTTAGTGTGTATTTAGTCTATTTATAGTATTTGTTTAGTCCCATATCGGTGGATTGTCCCGGATTACCTTTTTCTATGGCTATAAATAGAACTTCTCACCTTCTATTGTAATTACCCATTGCTTGGTGGCATTCTCTCTACTTGGAGTAAGCCTTGAAGCAAAACTCAAGGTGGAGAAGAATGTTACCTTCAATGTGAGTCATTGTTAATAAAATAATTGTTCTTAGATTCTTTTAATCTTGTCTTTTAATTCTTGCATATTTCTTTAGTTTTATGTTCATTTCAATTAGTTTCTTTAATATTCCTTTCTTGCTTAGTTGAATTCCCTTTCAGTATAATGTTTCATTTTGTTAATGTAGTTGGTGTAATGAGTAGTGAGTAGTTCCATCCCCATTTGGGGGTGGAGAAATTTGTGATATGATCATGTAGTGTATTAGGTGTGTGTTATCTTAATACCTTGAGCCTTATATGATTTCCATAACCATCTAATAGGATTCCACTCTTATCTTTGATATGTTAATGCTCTTGAATGAAGTTTAGCTTATGCTTAGATTAGTGGACCTATTTTATGGGGAATGATAAGGTGAGGATATGGATGAAATTAATATTGGAAACACAATTCTTAATGTATGTACTCTTGTTGCCTTTACCTTGGTTAATGCCTTGTATGTTTTAATGATATTGGGTTATCTTAATTCATGTGGAGGCATAGTAGGGTCTAGTCTTTATACATGAGTTCATTTAGCTTCATTCCAATTATTGTCTTGTATGTTTTAATGATATGATCTTATCTTATTTTATGTGGAGGCAAAGTTGGATTTAGTTTTATGATTTCATGCACTACATATTGTGAGGAGAATAATTGAACACACACACATACACATATCTTTATACTCACATTATTTCTCTACCCCCTATGGGGTTTAGTTTGATTGCTTATCTTCCATTTCCATGTTGCATTTTAGTATAGTTTAGTGTAACGAACCTTTCTCTCATTTCTTTCCCACTCGCATTCGCACAAACCAAAACTCGACACACCTCCTTGTGGATCGACCCGTATTTGCCACCGCTTCAACGCGGTCGTGCACTTGCGGTTAATATAAAACAAATCAATCAGTCATAAACTATATATTTCTAGAGATGTTGCCTTCTTTGAAAATGAATACATCCTATTTCAAAGAACATTGCAGTGATACATCCTCTCCAGGTCAAAATATACCTCTACCAGAAGTTGACTTCCTCGAGGAAAATCCCATTCCTCAAGAAGAAGGGGAGAGAAATAACACAAGGGGAGAAGACACGTAGGAAGATCACAACGATCAACAAAACGAAGAACCACATAAAAGGTCACACAGAAATAGTCGATCTCCTACTAGGTTACAAGATTCCATCACATACAATGTAACGTATCCCATTCAAAAACATGTGAGCTATGGTAATATCTCTTCTAACCACCGTGCCTTTCTTACTAGCATAGGAAATCATAAGGAACCGAATAATTTTTATGAAGGCATCAACATTCCCGAATGGGCCAAAGCTATGAAAGATGAAATAAAAGCACTAGAAAACAACAAAACATGGACTCTAGTTCCCAAACAACCCATAATCAAACCTGTTGGTTGCAAATAGATCTACATGATAAAATATAATAGCAATGAGACTATCGAAAGATACAAAGCTAGATTAGTAGCTAAGGAGTACACAAACATATGGGATAAACTATCAAGAGACCTTTGACCCTGTAGTTTGTGTATTACTCTTTGTCATTGTTAATCTAGATGGAATCTATTTCAAATGGATGTCAAAAATGCTCTTCTCCAGGGTAACCTAGAAGAAGAGGTATATATGACACCTCCTCCTGGATATCAAGGAAATCGTACCCAAAACTAGATTTGTAAGCTTTATAAAGCTATCAATGGATTAAAACAATCTCCAAGAGTCTGGTATGCAAAACTCAGTCACACCCTTCTTATTTATGATTTTTTCCAAATGTTCTGCAGATACATCCATGTTCATCAAACACTATGCACATACAACTCTCATCATCCTAGTATATGTAGACGACATCATAATCACTGACAATAATGATCATGAAATTAATGTAGTAAAAACTATCTAAAAAGAAATTTGATATCAACGACCTAGGACCTCTAAAATATTTCTTAGGCATAGAAATTGTATATTCTAAGAAAGGCCTGTATCTGTCTCAATGCAAATATTTCCTAGATCTCCTTCAAGAAACTGGAAAATTAGAAGCTAAAGCTGCCAAAACTTCGATGGAACTGAACCGAAAGGTCAGTCCTACTGATGGAACTATATATTCTAGAAGACATAGGACAATTTCAAAGACTAGTAGGGAAACTCATATATCTCATTGTCACTCGTCCTGACATTATATACACTGTAAGCACCATCAGTCAATTTATATGCATGCACCTCACACACATCACCTAGACATTGTATACCACATCATTAGATAAATAACTCTTCTGGTAAAGGATTATGAATGAAACCGAACAAATCTAACCATATAGTTGGTTATTGTGATGCAGGCTGCGGTGGAAGCTTTGATAGAAAATCCACCACTGGATTCTGGACATTTGTTGGAGAAAACTAGTTACATGGAGAAGTAAAAAAACAAAAGGTGGTCGCTCGATCAAGCGCCAAGGCAGAATATTGTGTCATGACATCCACCACAACGAGCTTGTATGGCTTAAGCAACTTCTCCGTGAAATAAAAATGCCTTGTCAAGAACCGGTACCAATGTTCTGTGACAACCAAGCTGCTCGACACATTGCATCCAATTTTGTCTTTCACTAACAAACAAAGCACATCGAAATCGACTGTCACTTCATCATTGAAAAATTCAAGCAAAGGAAATTGAAGTTCCCTACGTTAACAACAAAGATCAGCTCGCTGTTATATTCACTAAACCCTTGGACAACACACACTTCGAAAGCATTCTTCGCAAGTTGGGATCTTTCAATCTTTTCCGAGCCCAACTTGATCCCAACCTTAGGGGGAGTGTTGAAATATACACCAACGGCTACATCAAATCCTTGATTAGGCTCAGGATCCATCATCGTCAATCAAAGATTATTTCTCTCATTACAAGAATCATCAAGATTATGCATTCCATAACAAGCAAATCTCACAGTAGGAAACATGTAAAACGATTATAATCAGTCATATATATATGATGTTGCATGATCACAAAATAATAATAAGAACAAAAAATCCTCGCCCATTAGTTTGTATTACCATTTTATGTTAGAATGCATCCATCATCATTACAACGTCTTATAACACACGATAATAGTTTTTTTATACATTTCGATGATATTTCGGGGGGTTTTCTCATCAGTTCAACTACCACATCGAGTTTTAAGGATTCACAATTTCGATTTTTTTTGTTGGGCCAAAGCCATCTGTCTCATTTAAAAAATTCAATTTTGTACCACAAGATAATTTTTGTTTTGATATTTCTCATTCTTTTTTTTCACTCTTCAATTCAAGTATCACATTGACAAGGTTTAAAATATTAAAAAAATGTACTTTTTTTGAAAAGGAATAGAACCGGTATCAATTTGTTTTTTCTTGAAATTTTTGATTCTAATATTCATTTTTTTATCCAAATGTATTTAATATAAATTAAGGAATCACGTCGTTCCTTGTTGCAACTTGCAAACATCCGCCCTACTTTTCATGCTTTTTGAATATTTTTGGATTAAAATAGAATAGATATAAAATCATTTTGAACCTAAATTTTTATTTTTGGAATCCTAACAATATGGTGCTTAAAATAGAAGAAAAAAACAAAAGGAATTCGGAAAAGTGGACGCAATGCATAAAAAATAGGGTTAATTACAGTTTGACCCCCTGAACTATGTCTTGGTATCACTTTGCCCTCCTGAACTTTAATTTTGAACACATTTTGCCCCCTGAACTTCAAAAACTCATTATTTAACACACATTCGACGTTTTTTTCCTAATTGTTTTTGTTGTATCCCTAATACACTCTTAAACCTATATTTACGTGAAAGTTTGGATCGAAACGGATGTCGGATATGGTTAGAATTTGGGTCGATTTGACACTCAATCCGACCCAAATTCCAACCATATCCGACATCCGTTTCGATCCAAACTTTCACGTAAATATATGTTTAGGAGTGTATTAGGGATACAACAAAAAACCTAGGAAACAAAACGTCGAATGTGTGTTAAATAATGAGTTTTTGAAGTTCAGGGGGGCAAAGTGTTACAAAATTAAAGTTCAGGGGAGGTAATTGTTAACTTTGAAAGTTCAGGGGGGCAAAGTGATATCAATGCATAGTTCAGGGGGTAAACTGTAATGAACCCTAAAAAATACTATCATGTGGTATAAGCTTTGTGGTGATGCATCTTTAGCAGTTCCCGGGTACTTCCCGGATGTCCTATTTTCTCTCTCAACTACATCAGTTTTTTTCTCTACCACGTCAGCACAAACCACCTCCTCCCAAATTTTCTCTAACCACACACCCAAATTTTCTCTAACCACACCCAAATTTTATCTCCCTTCCACGTCATTTGGGGATCAATTCAAGATAAAACACACAAAAAATATTAATTTTTTGAAAAAATATAAACAAATAAAAAACATATTTTCATTAAAAAAAATTAAAAAACGATTTAAAATAATTTTTAACAATTTTTTATATTTAAAAAAACAAATTTAACCAACCAGGGGGCCGATATGAAAACTTGAGCTTCACACCTAGAGGAGACTGAAGCAATAATGGAGCAGAATCTTCAAAAGCCTAACTTCGATTTTCAATGTTCTTAAGACGAGAACAAACAAAACGATCCATATTTTTTGGATATATATTTATTTATTTATGGTCCAAAAATGAGAAATTTCTCGGAACAATCGAACTCATCATCACGGGTAAACTTGGATGGAAAGGAAAGATCTTAAACACAATCGTATCAAATTAAATCAGATTTTTATTATAACTTTCTCCATCAAACTAGCCGTTGGACTCCAGCTTAACCCCGCCAATATAAACAGACTCCATCTAATTTGCCGCCATTACACCAAACGGCAATCACAAACCGGCCCTAACCTCACTCTCTTCCAACACCACCAATAATTCCAAATCCAAATCCAATTCCGGCAGAAACCAACCATGAGCACGAAACAGACCAAGGGACGGAGAAGGATCGAGATGAAGCCCATTGCAAACCCTGAATCCCGCCAAGTCACCTTCTCCAAGCGCCGCACCGGCTTGTTCAAGAAGGCCAACGACCTCTCCGTTCTCTGCGGGGCCGACATTGCCGTCCTTGTTTTCTCCCCTGCTGGCAAACCCTATTCCTTCGGTAACCCTTCCGTCGATACCGTCCTCGACCACTATCTCTCTGGCACGGATTTGACCAACCGAAAGATGGAGGAGGCGAAGAAGAGAAAGAAGGCAGCACTTATGGAGAGCGTCAACATAGAGAATCTGGGGCTGGAGGACTTACAGCGGTTCAAGGCGGAGCTGGAGGAGTTGAGGTGCGGGCTGATGAGTCCGGGCAGAGACATGATTTATCTGATGCATACATGACTTCTTTGCTTTCTTTATACGCGTAACAGTATATATATATATATATATATATATATATATATATATATTTCTATGTTAATTTGCTTGTGGTATTAGTTCTAATGTGGAATTAAACTATGTTTCATTTATTTGAATAGAAATGTGGTATCTCTTATCTTAGTTATTTGGATGTTTGTATTGTCATCTTTGTTTATGGCACTTGCACTATGTAAAACATAACAAATTCTAACTGAGGTTAGTCTAGTTGTTAGAATTAAGAAGCTATAGACTATTGTGATCAGTGAGGTTCAAAAACCACATTCCCCCCTAAATCAAAGTGGCTAGTGCTCTAAACATAACTGCCACTCCACCAAATACATGCATGCATGTGGAGTTTTAGTCCGAAAATGCTTGGAAGTTGGAAGTCAATTTATATATCATTTTATAAAACCAAATAGATCAACATTATCCCAACACAAAAGGAAATTGACATGAATCTCGTATGAACTTAAGAGGACTTTGAAATGGACCTTAGAAACTAATATGATTTTCATATATGTAGGCTTCTTTTCGGGATTTCAGAACCTTGGGCACAAATGAAAAAAAGATGGTTTCAGTTGCACGACTTAAAATGCTTGGCTTTCCTATTCAATCCACGTACACATGATGGAAAAACTATGATATTACTATGGAACCCCAAGATTGCAAGCTTGAGTCTTGTTTTTGAACTTGATCAATTAATGGATGTGTTTCTATAACTAATAGATGGCTGCTCATGTCTACGTTGGTCGATGTTGGTGGAAATTGTCGGTGTGTCTCGAGTCCACTTTGGGAAGGGGTTACGGAATGTAGATGAGGACAGACGACTCAAGGAAGAAACACAAATGAAGATAACGCAGCAGAATAAAAAACGAAACCGTGGAACAAAAACGAAAATGTTTGTTGGGTTGTGGTTTCTGTTTACATCGTTGGGTTTGTATGTTGTTTGTGTTTCCTTCCTCGTGTATGATTTTTGGGACACCATCTCGGTGCCTGCAACTGATGTTCTTACGTCACGAATCACACCCACGCTTAGGGGTGCAAATGGTTACCAACTATCCGAGTATTCGACTCGAAAATTTCTATTTAGTTGGTATTTGGTAAGTTCAATATTACCAATTTAATTTCGGATACGAATTTGGTTTAAAAAAATTACCAATTAGAATTCGGATACAAGCTATTAAAATTCAAATTATCCGAATTATTCGAATACATGGTCAAATACACAAATTAGTATTCCAAAATTTAGTATTCCAAAATTTTAATACGAAAATTTAGTATTCGAAAATTTTAATTCGAAAATTAATTACAATATATATCTATTCAATTTCGGATAATATCCGAATACCAATTAGTATTCAAAATTTTTGAAGTTTTGGATTCAGATTCGGATAGTTCTACTGAATTCATATTCAAATTCGAATTTGGTAATGGAATATGGTATTCAGATTCGAATTTGGATACAGTAGGTATCTGAGTCATATTATCCGAGTTGCACCCCTACCCACGCTGTCAGAGGCACTGTTTGGACAGGGATTCTAGGCTCAGCTTCCATTTAATAAGTTGGATTTTTTTTATAAAAAAACCAAACATCTCTCATGTTCGGATTTAACCCAAAAGTTCCAGATTCAACCCAATCACAAATGCACAATGCTCCAGAAGATCCTTTATAGTGGCTTCCGGATCTCCACCCAAACATAGAATAACAAATGACACAATTGTTCATGTAAATTACGCTCATTACCACCACCAAATTATGAATCTGCCACCGACTTTACCAAATTCTCATCATTGAATCCTCTCTCACCCATCTTCATTTTCTTCCAACGCCTCCACGGCCGTGGTGAGATTTCCACCATAGTTCTTCCCCGTCGTTCTTCCACCAAGCTGTATAGAAGACGTTCGTTGCCCCATTCGTCGTCGATCTTCTCTCTGACACTGTTTGTCGACCCCTATTGTGCCAAGTACGGCACCAATCTCCTTTAGATCCGGTTTGGGGCTTTTCAATACTTGATTCTTTTGTTGAGAGAATCATCTCTGATTTCTTAAAAAACCAACATGCATGCATTTGGAAATACATTTCCTCTTCTGTGTGTTATATGTGAATCATCTCTGATTTTCTTGCTCCAAGCATTTACATGTTGACTGTTGAGAGAACGAAGATAAAATCAAAGAGCCTTGTTTCAAATTACTTTATTACATGTTTATATGTGGATCGTCTCCGATTATGTTGCTCCAAGCATTATTACGGATTTTTGATCTGCATTTTTTACGTTGACAAAAGATGGAGCTTCAAGAAGTGCTATTATCACGAGTAGATATTAATAAAATGTATGCTTTATCATGAGTAGATAAATGACATTTTATCTAGTGATATTTTGAGTATATAGTAGATATTAGAGGTTGAGGATGTAGTGATATTAATCATGAGTAGATAGACCTATTATCATGTAACGCAAAGTGTTCTGTGGGGAATGAAAATATTAGATGTTTTAAGTACAAATTCGGAGAACAGACAAACAATATTTGTCTTTATTAAGATATGAATTTTATTTATGCATTCATGACCAATGATTAAATATAGAATTGTAGAGGTCACCAATCGGTCTTTGTTATGGACAGATGCACCAAATAACGATTACAATATAATCACCAAAAACGTGAACCAAATATTAATCTGGAGAGTAAACAAAACGACATAACATTACATGTGCAAAACGAAGAGGAAAATGCTATGTGGTATTTTAACAAAATGTCTCCTCTTATAAACTTCAGTGATAACTTCCAGGCTGACTTTATAATGTGCAACATTTACTTGTAAGTAAATGACACTATCACATTTGAAAACATTTTAGGTTTACAATCTCATTAAATTAAAAGGTACAATGTGAGAGTCAATACGTGTGTTTATTTTTTCCCACCAAAATGCGAGTATGTTTTGTTTTCTTTTCCAATAGTATGATTTATGTGCCTTTGCGTAACTCTTTCATTTGAATTTATTTAACGATTTAAATGCGCATGATAAAAGTCATTTGTCTTACAATTCGGGAAAAATTTAGGTATAATGGAGAGGAATAGGAATAAAAAGTCTACCTACTAATGTATGGTTTCTCATTTCAAGTTTGGAGTAATTTTCCAAGTTTATATGTAACCCATGATGTATTATTTGATTATGTGTTAGGTGTCGACTTATGGATGAGTTATTAAAGGTTTGAATGACCCAAAAGTTGATTTGTCGGAGGAAGAATTTCAGTTGGTCACCGTTGTATGTGTCCTTGTCGCATATTACCAATATGTTGTCGTACCCACGTACCGTGTCTCTAGGCCACTAGTTCACACCGCCCTTTTTACAGGAAATACCATTATTAATGACTTATTGGATGGACACCTTCAAATCGGCCACACGATCCACCACGGCGTCCACTTTTGCCATTATAGTGTACTCCATCTTCTGTAGGTGGTCATGCAGGTGACCGACGATCCCCACCATCGTGGCGGCGACAGATTCCTCAGTGAGGTTATTCTGACAACACCTTTCATCAACCTCATACAACCACCCCAAGCATGTATGTCAAAGATCAAAGCATTTTAACTAAGATTGACCTACTGAAATGATGTGTTTCAGAGACTCTTGACAACAAATTTGGCTTCATTTTTCACCCAACAAAAAAATACATACGGTCAAATATCAACAAAGATTCAGTGAAAACCAAAATGCATACGGTAAAATATCACCAAAAAATACATTTCCAAATCTTATGTTTAAGCATGGTTGTTCTTACGTTATATATCAACCATTTTCTCTATGATTTCACAAAACAAAAAAAAATTCAAAAAAAAAGACCTGAAAAAGGGGAAATTTTGGAAAAGGAGGAGCATATGCTATTCGTGTTCCGATCGAAGCCAAAACTCACCACATTACAGTGGCACTCGTAAAAAAACCCGGGTAGGGGCATCGTCCTCCACTCGATGCCACACTTTGGCTGACACACCACAAAAACAAAACGGGATGGCTGGACGGGTGGATGGGGCTGCCATTGCGTCGTCGTCGAGATGGGTTCGGAGGAGCGAGAGGGGAGAGATGGGGATGTGGCTGGAGGAACCAAGAGCGAGGGAAGTGACTGTTGCTTGGGAAGAGGGTAGAATAAGGGAAGAAGGGACATTTGCTTTTTGTGGGCATTTTGAGAATTTCTCATTCGTCGGAGGAGAAGTCGAAGCCACATTGCCCACCAAACATCTTCCTAGTTGGGGGAGGTGATCGGCTTCTTTGGCTTCTCAGAAGAGTTGGATTATGGTTGGAGATGTGGGTTGAGAATCCCTGTCCAAACAGAGTCTGAGGCTGTCTCCTTTCTTTTTTCGATGGGCACGGGATTCGGAGAGGCCAAATCCCCAACAACTCTTACCTCTTCGACCTTCCCTTTCTCTTCTACTCTCATGTAACCCCTCACTACTGAACTCATGTACTCCTTTCTAACAGCCCTATGTCCCTTATATATCCAACTAAGCTACCACTCGACTAATCTTACTTACTTAATTTTGAAAATTTAAAGAACCATTAACATACAACATTTTCTTAACATTTGCTTAATTTTTTTTTCTTCTTAATATTTCTTCACTTTAATGAATTCTTTTTTAACTTCAATATATGTATTTTCTAAAAGTGGAACCAATATCATAGGGAGTGGATGCCCCCCTCTTTCTCTTCATTTTAAAATAAAGAATGAGTTGAAATTGTATGATAAATACTCAAATAATCAACTAAAGTAAGTGCACTTATTTTGTGTTATTTATGGAGTTGTGATTCATATTATGGATGAGAACAATTTATACTCGATGATTATGTGTTGAAGGAGTAATGAAATCACAAATCTTTGTCATCATCGTACTGAGTTGTTTTACTTTGTCATGGATACAAAACTTCAAGATTTAAACAACCATTTCAATGAAACAAATATAGAATTACTCATTTATATGTGACATTTAGATCCAAACTAGTTCCTTTAACAAAATATTATCCTAATGAATTCTATATTATAAATCATTTCAAACTTTAAAATAAGCTTCAGCAAAGAACTTTCAAAATGTAGCTCGAATGACTTTTGTAACTTAGAAGGAATTGTTGCTTTAGCAAAGAAAACGATTGCAACTATAACCGTTGAACGATCATATTCGGCAATAAATATTAGGGTTAATTACGATTTGACCCCCTGAACTACGCACTGATATTACTTTGCCTCCCTGAACTTTCAAAGTACACAGTTACCCCCCCCCCCCCCCCCAACTTTGGTTTTGTAACACTTTGCCCCTCTGAACTTTGAAAATCCATTATTTAAACTCATATTCGTCATTTTGTTTTGCAATTTTTGTTGTATCCCTAGTACATTCCTAACTTTATATTTATATGAAAGTTTGGATCGAAACGGAAGTCATATTTGGTTGGAATTTTGGTTGAATTGGTACTGAATTTGACCCAAATTCCAACCAAATCCGACATTCCTTTGGTTTTGAACTTTCACGTAAATATAGATTTAGAAGTGTACTACGGATACAATAAAAAAGCGTAAAAATGACGATTGTGAGTTTAAATAATTGATTTTTAAAGTTCAGGGGAGCAAAGTATTACAAAACGAAAGTTAAGGGCTGCAAAGTGATATCAAGACATAGCTTAGACGGTCAAACCGTAAGTAACCCTAAATATTATTAAGAATCATTTGCATAATGGAATAGAAGATCAACTTTGGTGGCTTATACGAAAAAAATTATTTGATAAGTTATTGATTGGGCAATCATATTTCATATCAAAATATGAAACTCGTCAACAACAATTGTTATTTTTCTAAAAATATATATTAATGTTTTCCTTACAGTGGCGCTCTGACGGACCTAAGTTACAGTACAATTGAAATCTCTTCTAATTCCAGTAACAACGAGGGATTAATGGGAAATATCTGTTTTAGCTTACTTGACATCATGATTACCATGCATACGATTTTAACACAATCTTATTAGTTTTTTAAGTTGACCATACATGATACAACCCGATTGGTTTTAACAGGATCTGATCAGCAACCTACCATGTTGCCAGGATACGGAGCAGGATGGAGATGGGTTTTGAGGTGGTGGGTTGATCCTGCCTGCATCCCACCAAAGTAGAAGATGGTTGGATCTAGATTGACCCGAAGTCGTCTAAGACTCCCGAGCCAAGTTAAATTTATTTGGGAGATCGAGTGGAGTCTACACATGGAGTAATAATAACCAGAAATATATTAAAAGATCAATGACAGTGTCTATTTATTTGAGGGTCATTGACTCTTTCTGACCTAAAAAAGAATACCAAATGTCAGATTTATCCTTGGTATTTTTGTCCTAATTACAAATCATACTCTCCTCCTTCCCAACATCCCTAATTCTCTCCTTAATCGAGACAACTCACTCCAACCATCCTACCTAGCACACTGTGGTGTTAACATCAATTTCCATCATTAAGTTTTATTTTGGTCTCTCTTTTCAGTTTTATCTATTTATTTTTGGATCATTTCGTTATTTACTTTCGGTTATTTTCCATTGGGTTTGGATCATCACCGATTTAGTCTAAACAAGCTGACTCGTTACAACAGACTAGCTGGCTCATCGTCTCGAACAAGTTGTGTCCCAAGCTCCCAACAAACAGTCGAGGTCGACCAAAGACGTTGCCTCATTTGGTCTAAACAATCTAGCTCTTTTGTTCCAAACAAATGGGTTTGGGACACAAATCTATCCCATTGGTCTGAATGAGCGGGCTCTTTTGCTCCAAACAAGCTGGCTCGTTTGGTCGAAGCGACCTAGGTCATTCGTTACACAGAACAAGCATGGTCGTTTTGATAAACAAGCTGGGTTGTTTCTACTTAACTAACAACCTAAAAAAATTAACTTCTCTCTAAGACATGAAACCACTTGTCCAACACGAGACCACTTGATTGACAAACAAATATGTTACGTGGTAGGATTGAATCAAGACAAACGAGTTTAAAACATTACATGAGAACTTGTTGCATGTTGCGATGCGACAACCAAACTTGCTAGATGGTAAGATTGAATCAAGTGAAATTTGGGACGCATGTGACTCGCGAGTAAGTCCTGTCCAGGCATCTCGAGACGCAATTATGTCCCATTGGTCTGAATGAGCTGGCTCGTTTGCTCCAAACAAGCTGGCTCGTTCGGTCGAAATGACTTGGGTCATTCGTTACACAGAACGAGCGGAGTCGTTTCGACAAACAAGCTAGGTTTAGTCTACTTAACTAACAACCTAAAAAAATTAACTTCTCTGTAAGACATGAAACCACTTGTCCAACACAAGACCATTTGACTGAAAAACAAACATATTACGTGGTAGGATTGAATCAAGACAAACGAGTTTAAAACAAAACATGAGAACTTGTTGCATGTTACGACGCGACAACCAAACTTGTTAGATGGTAGGATTGAATCAAGCGAATATCGGATGCATGTGTCTCACGAGTCAGTCCCGTCTGGGACGGCTCGAGATGCAATTATATCCCCTGGTCTGAACGAGCTGGCTCGTTTGCTCCAAACAAACTGGCTCGTTCGGTCGAAACGACCTGGGTTGTTCCACCAAACGAGAGGGATCGTTTCGACAAATAAACTGGGTCATTTCTACTTAACTAACAACTAAAAAAATTAACTTCTCTCTAAGACATGAAACCACTTGTCCAACACGAGACCTCATGATTGACAAACAAATATGTCCAATTGAAAATGACGTTGGTCAAATTATGTGTAGTTCAATTAAACATAACATGAGAACTTGTTACATGTTACAACGTGACAACAATGTAGGATTTCGTGTCCCTATGTATGTATATATTTTAAATTTTTTTAATACAACATACAAGATCAATTTCATACTTTCAATAATTTTATGTACATAACTTTGTGTTTTATTCTAATATCATGCAACCCTACATTTATTAAAATAAATCACAAAGGTAGAATCATACCTAAAGGTTCTCTAAAACCTTTTTGAAGATCCGGAGTCGCGTTGCCCGTTGAATCGTCCACAGATTTACCTCCGAGTGTTCACCAAACTCTAAACAAGATTAGAGAGAAAGGAGCTAGCCAATCATTCTCTAATAAGGTTTAGAATCTAGCTAATAACCCCTCTTTGAGCTCCTGAGATTTCTATCTCCTAAACTAAAAATTACTAAGAGAATTTCGTGGTGATTAGAGGAGAGATTAATGAGAGAAATAATTTTTGCATTAACCTTAAACAAGTAGGAGGAGTTGCCTTTTTTTAGGCTCCCAAAACATCTTCATCAAAAATTATTCTTTAGTCATGATCCCTTATTTATTCTCTCCTAAAATTAATCTCTAATTTCCACATAAGCACCCTAAAAACATTTTAATAAAATCTGGAATTAATCCACCCATGATTTAATTAATCTCTTAATAATTCAGGCAGAATCGTTCTGTTCGGTGAACCGAGAATTACTCGGTCAACCGAACCATTCGGTTTTAACACGTGTTCGGTGCACCGTAAGCCAGACGGTCGACCAAATCCACATGAGAAAATTTCCCTGGAAAAAATCGGACGAACCACGTCTTTTACTCGGTTGACCGTTGACCCACCAGAATCTCTCCTGCGACATAGTCATCGGATGACCGCATCACTTTCGGTCTACCGAAATACTCTTTCTCGGTTGACTGTTCACACTCGGTTAACCGAACGCGATTGTCCGGCACTCCAGACAATTTCGGTCAACCAATTGTGATTACTCGTTCCCCATTCGGTTAACCGATCCGAAGATACCCCTGTCGACCGAACCATGAACGGTTTACTGTGTTTGACCCTATTTTGCCTTTGTCAAATTTTGGATTTATTTCCAACAAAATTTGATCTTTTGAGGTTTTTAGGAAATGCACATCTTATGTAATATATTGTCCTATGTAATATTAAATTATTATATCTCATAATATATACACCTCATATGAATTTATTATGATTCCAATTATGTCAATTCTCATGACATGTTGATTTTATTCATTCACCACATGTGTAATATTTTCACATGAAACCCGACACATCATATGAACTTAAAATCAAGCCTCTTGTTTCCCAGTTTTGTGGTGTGACATATAGGAGGATTTAAGCCAAATTGACAGAGATATTAAATACTTAATATCTCAAACTATAAGCAGTATCTAGCTACACATTATAGTTATCCAATTAGCATAGATGTCTTTGTTCCACCCGAACCAAAACACGATCCATTTAATGATGTAAGAGCACCACTTGTATCTGTCCCTTGCCTCATGATATTAAGAATATATACAAAGTAGAAATGTGTCATCTTTGTATTATATCCATTTCTTGATATCTCTAAGTTAATTATAACTATGTAACTTCACTCAAGTTTACATTGTGCACATTATAATTTTGCTTTATCAAGGGGCCCATTAATATCATCACTCAATTAAGATGTGCAATGATAATCGTTTGACTAGCTATCTTTTCCAGCACAAGTCATGTTCAACCAACTATTGCCTTTATCACTACACTCATTGATAGCTTTTGACAATAATCAAATTAAGCACTTCTTGAGTGAAAATATATACGTCTCATATCTTAGGATTGAAGACACAGTAAAACATTAATGACACGAGACACAATTCCATAATGTTTTACTTGTTAGGTCTGTTCAATATATAAAAGTAATATTTTCCTCTTTCATATACTCGTGTCGTCAATTATTTGTAGAGCTACAATAATCGATGACCAACACGACAATCTTATCTCGGTAATTAATGTTCCATGTTAATTACCATGATTGTGAACAACTTTTGATTTATGTAAACCATTATCTTTTAGAGCTCTACGATTAAGGACCAAACGTCTCTTCCTTAACACTTCCAAAAGACGAATACCATAATCAACAAACAAAATGCTTGCACATCCAATTCATAAGAATTGACATATAAAAGTAAAACTTTTATAACACATTCCTTTCAATCTCCCACTTGTTATCAAAGTTTTCTTTCACATACATTCTCAATGTATAAAACAATAATAACTAGGGTAACCCTCTCTAATCACTCATCAAGCCAATCCACATGGCTCCTCAGACCCATGGACTCGAAATGCATTTTGCCCTCGGGAATTCAGACCAATCTTCTATTTTTCTAATGAAGCTCGATGAGCTCGATGGATGTTCGATAGGAACGCGAGTGTTGTTCTTGATAGACACGATTTCTTTTTCATGTGAGTTCGAGAAAAAATTGTTGAGTTTTGTTTCACCAAAAAAGCTCGATCGGCTCGATATGAGTTTGATAGGAACACGATTGTTGCACTACCGAGCTGGGTCATTTTCACAAAATGAGTTGGGTTGTTTTCACCAACGAGTTATCTCATTTTCACCAAACGAGCTGGGTCATTTTCACTAAACGAGTTGCCTTGTTTTCACCATTCCTATGAAGCTCTATGGGCTTGATATGAGTTCGACAGAAACACGATTGTTGTGCTCGATAGGCTCAATTAGTTTTGCAAGTGAGCTCGGTAGGAATAGTCAGAGTATTTTATGTAGTGGATTGAATCGATGGAATTCAGACCAATCTTCTGTATTTTTAATGAAGCTCGATGCGTTTGATGAATGTTCGATAGGAACACAATTGTTGTGCTCGATAGACTCGATTCCTTTTTCATGTGAGTTTGACAACAATTTGTTGATTGGTTTTAACCAAACGAGGTGGGTCGTTTTCATCAAACAAGCTCGATGAGCTTGATATGAGTTCGATAGGAATGCGATTGTTGTGCTCGATAGACTCATAAAGGGTGTGGAAGACATTCTACAAAATGAGCTGGGTCGTTCTACCAATTAAGCTTGGTCGTTTTTCCATAAAACAAAGCTGGGACGCAGCACTCCCGCGCGGGACGCACCAAACGAGCTGGGTCGTCCTACTAAACAAGTTGGGTTCTTTTTCCACAAAACAAACCTGGGACGCAGCAGTCCTGCGCAGGACGCACCAAACGAGTTAGGTCGTTCTTCCAAACGAGCTGGGTTGTTTTTCCCCCCAAAGAAGCTGGCTGTGGAGAACTATAAACTAGATGGGTTTGATGCGCTCAATATGTGCGCGATATGAACTCGATAATTTATATATATTTAAAATACGAAGTTTCACCGTAGGATTTTTGAGAAAATTTTATGACGAGCGGAAACAATGGTCCGTGGGGTGGGGTCGTCGGCATGTTGAAATGTTTGAGATTTGGTGTAGAAATGGAGAAGATTTGGTGGGTTTGTTTGTGATGTGAGTTTGTGGTGATGTGGGTAGGGGTATTTTAGGGATAAAATTGAAAATATATTAAAATTTTGACATTCAAAAGAACTTGCACAGTGATTGACCTAATGTAACATTTGACTTTCCTAAATTAACCATTTAATATATTCTCCCTAATAATAATGATACTAAGATGGTTGAACTACTAAGAACTTATAATTAGTGAACTGGAGTTAGTTCATAGTTGTTGAGACAATTGCTACAAAATCAATTAGAAGACATTAACCTAGGGTACCACTAACATCTATTTTTTGTTAATAATTATTCTTAATTATTTTTCTTTATAAAATAATATTAACTTATCTAGAAAGTAACTCACATACTCTTGGGTCTAATCCCCAACCCACCATGTCGACAGGTCTTGGGGCAGGGTGTGGATAGGTTTTGAGAAGGTGGGTTGAATCCGTTCTGCAACCTAGAATTGACTCGAAGTCGTTTAGAACCCTGATCAATATGGGGGATCGACTGTAGTCTACACATGGAGAAACATTAAGGTCCCCTTTGGGTAACCAAACGTTTCAAATCTTTGATTTCAAAAACACATTTTGCAAGATGACATTTAATTCAAATAATTAGTTTGAAAATTCATTATCATGCGTATTAATGTGGGGCCGAAGAGTATTTTTTTAGGAAAAATATAGATTTATGATGCATAATTCAAGTTGGTCCAAACACTAAGATTGAAAACTATATTTTTAGGAACTATACATTTATTCTAAAAAATAATCATGAGTAGAGGTGGGTACTTGGAGAAAATAAATGGGCGGCCCGACCCATTTGTTTACAAAACACTAAGAACAAAATAGACCGACCTGACAAGTTGACGGACCAGACTGGACCTCCTTGAAATGGGCTATGTCGGAGCTCGATCTGTTGGGCTTTGCGGGCCGACGAGCTCGGGCCGGGCCGGGCCGTTATCCGTCTTTATTTTCATGAGTATCCAAACATGCGTTGAGTTTGAGTTGGTCCGAGAGTAGATTTTGCCAGACTTGACAATATTGGATTGGATACGTATTAAAAATCCAATTGGTCTGAATGGATCAATCTTTGTGCGGTGAGTCCAAAGCATCCAAACAGTGAAAGATTCCACCTACATTTTACAGCTCACCTCCAACTCACATTCAGGGCACCCTTAACGGGGGTGCCCCGCCCGGGCGCCCTGGTCGGGCGCCCGGGCGCACCCCCGTTAACGGGCGGGGCGCCCGTGAGGCGCCCGCCCGGGCGCTTGCCCGGGCGGTGGGCGTCCCGGGCAGACGCCCGGGCGCCCATGGGAGGGGGACACGTGTCCCCCTCCCATTGGTGATTAATTTTTTTTTTTGAATTTTTTTTGTTTTGATTTTGTTATTAGTGGATTGGGTATTTGTTATAAATGTGGGGTAATAATTTTTTGTAAGTAATTAAAATTAAGAAATTTCCAGAACCAATACACTGTTTAATCACGGGTGCAATATTTAATCACGGGTGCACTATTTTCAATCACGCGTGCACTGTTTGCAATCACGCGTGCACTATTTGCAATCACGCGTACACTATGTGCAATCACGCGTGAACAGTGCAACAAATACATCCAAACCATCCCAACTATAAATACATCTATTTATCTCCTGATTCCTCACATTTCCTTAACTTCTCAACTTGTAGCTTCTTCTCTCATCAATGTCGGATAATAGTTTAAACTCCGGTCAATCGGACGATGATAACTGGAATGAGATATTAAATCTAATGGACCGTGCTATTGAATTAGCCGGACAGGCTGTTTACGAAAGGACTACACGTCCTAAGCAACGTCGAAGGAGAACGACGAACCCAGATAGAGATCGTGAACTAGGTTACAGACGCCTTGTAGACGATTATTTCTCTGACAACCCTGTGTATTCTGATAGTCTTTTCAGGACAAGATTTCGGATGAGAAAACATGTCTTCCTGCGCATCCACAATGCCATCGAAGCATCTGATGTCTTCTTCCAACGAACACCGGACGCAACTGGTAGGATGAGCATCTCCGGTCTACAAAAAAGTACGGCAGCAATGCGAATGCTAGCATATGGCGTTGCCGCTGATGGGATCGATGAGTACCTACGAATGAGTGCGGCAACATCCAGAAATGCTCTCCTCAAATTCTGTGAAGGTGTTATTCGCATCTTCGGCCCTGAGTATTTACGTCGGCCAACTGCAAATGACTTGGCACGCCTACTTTACGTTGGTGAGCAACGTGGGTTTCCAGGTATGATGGGGAGTATCGATTGTATGCACTGGGAGTGGAAAAACTGCCCAGCTGCTTGGAAGGGACAACATCAAGGACGTGCTGGGAAAGCAACTCTGATCCTTGAGGCGGTGGCATCGTACGACTTATGGATCTGGCACTCCTTCTTCGGAATACCGGGTTCATGCAATGACTTAAACGTCCTGCAACAATCTCCGGTTTTCGACGACATACTAGAAGGCCGAGCACCACCTGTTAATTATGAGGTAAACGGTGTTCAATATGATATGGGATACTATCTTACTGATGGTATTTATCCACAGTGGGCGGCCTTCATCCAATCCATCCTTCACCCTCACACCCCAAAGCACAGATTGTTTGCTGAAGTGCAGGAGGCAACGCGTAAAGATGTTGAACGCGCTTTCGGAGTGTTGCAAGCGAGGTTCGCGATCATCAGAAACCCGGCTCTTGCCTGGAGCAAGGACGTTCTGTCCAAAATAATGACAGCTTGTATCATCATGCATAACATGATAGTGGAGGACGAACGCGACTGCTATGCTAATTTTGGAGATATTCGCGAATTTATGGAAGATCGTCCTGGAACTTCAGCTGAGGCAACGTCGTATTCAACTGATCGTATAACGGATATTCACGAGTTTTTTGTCAATCAAGATCGAGTGCGTGACAGGAACCAACATTTGGATCTGAAAGGCGATTTAATTGAGCATATATGGCAACGCTACGGACGAGGAGCGGTTTGAAAATCGGTTAACGTAGTTGGTCATGTAGTATTTAAAAGTTGAGTTTATGTAATATGTACTGTTGTTTCTTAACTTTGATTGTAATATTTCCTATTTCAGTTTGTCTTAAATGTAACGTGGCTCCGTAATATTTAATAATAATTTCGTGATTTACCAGTAATTATTAACAATATTTCGAGTTAAAATATAATTATAATGTAATTAAACTTAGATTTATATAAAATGTATTTTGTTAAATGTTGTGTGAGAATTAAATTTGTTTAATTAAGAAATGATGTGGATGAAAGAGAGTGTAGGGTGGGTGAGGGTAGCCTGGGCATGGGTAAGGGGATTTTTTGGGTGGGTTGGGTGAGCTGACGTGGCAGAGAGAGAAGCTGACGTGACAGAGAGAGAGTGCAGGGCGCCCGGGGTAGCCCGGGCGCTGTTAAATATGCTCTCACATCCACACTCTCCACCCCAAACCCAACCAATGTCTCCTTTTCTCCTCCTCCTCCTCCCCCTCGCCGGCGCCACCGACCACATCGTCGGCGGCCATTTAGGCTGGAACCCGAACGTGAACTATACTCCCTGGCTGAACAACCAGACCTTCTACGTCGGGGACCTGATCTCCTTCAGGTACCAGAAGAACATGTACAACGTGTGGGAGGTGAACAAGACGGGTTTCAACAACTGCACCCTCGACTCCGCCGTCGGCAACTGGAGCAGCGGCAAGGACTTCATCCCCCTCCCCGAGGCCAAGAGGTACTACTTCGTGTGCGGCAACGGCTTCTGCTTCTCCGGTATGAAGATCTCGGTCGTCGTCCTCCCGGTGAAGGAGGTCGTGGCCAATGCGACGGCGAATAGGACGGCAGGTCCGGCAGTGGAGGGCTCGTCGGGGTCGGTCCGGATCATGGGTGCCGTTTGGGGGGTGGTTTTGGGGGTGTTTGGTGTTGTTGGGATTTTGAGTTGATTTTTTTTTTCTTTATTGAGTTTGTGTGGGCTGATTTGGGAAGTTGTTTGTTTGGATTTGTGTTTGTGGGTGATTTGTTTGCTTATTTCATTTGAAATTAGGGCTGATTCATTAAGCTTATTCCACGATAGTGTTCATGATGGATGCTCGGTTAAGCGTTCTTTGCAGTTGGGACATGCTATTTTTAGAAGATAAAAAAAACTAATAATTAAATCCTAAATTTAGAAGAATTTCTTTTTCCTTAAGCTTATGTACGATGTAGTCCAGCAGAGTTCGAGCGAGCAAGATCTATGTTGGTTTTGCTGGACGTAAAATTTTCCTATCTTGTTGCACAACTTGAACTTGAGTTCAGCTCAAGTAGGCGATTCCAACTCGACTCAGTTTGAACCAGAAAGATGTATGTAAATCTAGAGATTAGGATCTAGAGATTAGGGATGCTCCAGCCCATGAGGCCCAGTAGGGCATTCTAGTCATCACTGGTAATTGGACGGAATAGTCTCTCATGTAAGGATTCGATACCAACCTTGTAATCCCTAATCGCATCTATATAAAGGCAGTTAGAGGTGTGAGCTCAAGTTAGTTAAAGTTCTATTTTCATTCGTTTTCAAATCGTTTATGGTATCAGAACGAGAACGCTACTTCTAAAAACCAAAAATGGTGATTTCGTTTAGCACTAGAAGTGGAGGATTGAGATATCTATGTTTGATTTCGCTGAATGTTGCGAATTTTGTGTCAATCAAGTTTGACGCAATCCAATTTCCTATATTGGGAGACTCAGATTAGGGTGCTTATCGAAAGCAATGGCATGATCGACTTCATCGACCACACGAAGGCCAAACCAGATGAGATGATCAAAGGAAACGATGGTGTTGAGGTGTTGAATCCAGATATGGAATCATGGATTCAAACAGATTTCTTGGTGAAGGTGTTGGTCACCAACAACTTGCCTGAAGAGGTGTTAGGTTTGATTGTTAGTCTTGAATCTGCTGTTGAAGTATGGAAAGCGCTGGTCGTCAACTTCTCTCAAGGATCACAAGCAAAGGAGTATAGACTTCTTTCTCAGTTGCGGTTTTTAACCAAAGGTGAAATCCCTCTTACTGATTATTTGAGAAAGTTTAAAGTGATTTGCGATCAATTCCACAAAAATGTCCTTGGGAGCAAAATGCACTTGGGTCAGATAATGCACTTGGGTGTCTCCTCTTGTTTGCACTTGGGTCTCTCCGGCTCTCCGCAAAAAATTCTTGGCTTTACTCAATTGTAGGGGTTGCATAAAAGTTGAAAAGCAAATCCAACATCCAAATTGAATTTAAAATACAAATTTGCACCATAAACCTTCAGGAACATTCACGAAACCCATATTCCATCCAAAACCAAAACCCAAAATCCATTCCAAAACCATATTCTTATCTAAAATTCAAAATCAAATCTGGAAAAGTAAAGCAGACTTTCCCGGGACTCATTCAGTTTCACTCGCTCAACAGCTCAACTCAATTGTTAACGAGTCAAGCACGAAACAAAAATTCACTCGGAAAAATGAATTAGCCAAGCAGAGCGAAACCTTGCTCGTTCACTCATTCGACTTGGTTGCTCTTAAATACGCATATGAGCAAACATCCTTATACATACATGACATGTACATTACAAATATGCATCTATCAACTTTATATTGCCTTCGTTTACACGATATACACTAATATATAATACATGTCATACTAAAAGAACATGTTCATGCAATATTGTAGTGGTTGTCATTAAGGTCGCAAGTTCGAAACTCCATCAGGGCTTCAATCTTTTTTTTAGATTATATATTATTACACTCAATAACATGTATGTTATAAATTTTTATATGGATCTCAAAGTACTCAATATTTAATTGACATTGTACACTAATATTTGTAAATAGTTATCTTAGTACATTACGTATTTAACCCCACAACTCACATTGTGTGTTTAATTGGGTATAATTTTTTTGGGCCTAATTCTTCTTATATGATTAGCTTTTCGGGAAATTTCCAAAAACGAACAATTTCAACAAAAACTTTCAATTTCTTATTTTACCACGGAGTAGTGAAATGCGTAGAGATAGGAAAGAATATTAAATTAATAATTAAATAAAAACAAAAGAGGTAGGTAGCTAGATTCAAACATTGGTATTGTGAATGCATGTCAACATTTCAATTATTTTACTAAAAAGATCAAAGATTGGGTGTATTGTGCAAAACATTCAATAACAAAACATATTGCATGCTTGTTACTTTTTTGTGTAGCCACGGTAGCATGTGGTGTGGGAGTGGGAACATTAGTCCCACAGGGATGGTGTGTGAGTTTCAAACCATTCCCAGGTTAATAAATACGAAGGTTAGTCAGACCATGATTGTCCGGGAAACAATATTTGGTACTACTGACCAATTGATTTAACTCCGACATATGCTTTTAATTAAGTATTTGGTCATGAATTAAAATAATTTCCGATTGCACGTACTGAGTCGAGCGGCTCGCGAGCAAGTAGTGAGCTGAGCATGAACATAATTTTCACGCTCAAACTGAACCACGACCAAATGAGCCGAGTTCGCTCAAACTTACAACCCTATTCTTAGTAGTAATTTTATCTGTTAAAATTGAATATTCATTGGAAGAACTATCATGTGATCATGGTCAACCAATGGGAGTACTTATCACAAGAACTTCTAACACAACTGCAAATTGAATGTAATTATACATGAACCATTTTTGGTTCACCGTTATTGAAGGGAATGTGTTCTAAAAGTTTTACTTTTAAATGTCAATTATTATGAATTGAATGAGAAATCATTTTGTTCCTTATTTATGTTATTCGTCTTTTAGAAGTGTTAAGGAAGAGGCTCTTGGTCCTTAACCGTAGAGCTCTGAAAGATATTGGTTTGCATAAAACAAAAGATATTCGCAATCATGGTAATTAACATGGGACATTAATTACCGAGTTAAGATTGTCGTGTTGGTCATAGATCATTGTAGCTCTACAAGTAAGTGACAACACGAGGGGTGCACATGGGTTGGGTTCAACCCGAAACCCAACCCCAACCCGACTGGTCGGGTCGGGTTGGGTTGGGTTGGAGAGGGGTTCGGGTCGGGTCGGGTTGGGAAAATCAAAAACCCGAATTTTCGGGTCGGGTTCGGGTTGAGAGGGTCGGGTTGACCCAACCCAACCCGAACCCGATTTTTTTATTTTTTTTTTATTTGTTTTAATTTTTTTTTATTTTTTCCCAAATAAACCAGTCGACCGAACATCCCTCGGTCGACCGAACATCACTCGGTCGACCGTTTCCAACCTGAAAATTTCGGGTTTTCAAGCCACCGGTCGACCGTTTAAGCACCGGTCGACCGAACCCGACCAAGTTTGGGAGAAAAATTCCAAATTCGGGTTCAACCCGATCCAACCCGACCCAACCCGAAAATTTCGGGTCGGGTTGGGTTGAACCCAAACCGGTTCGGGTTCGGGTTGGGTTGGGTTTTTTCCCAACCCGAAAATTTCGGGTCGGGTTGGGTTGAACCCAAACCGGTTCGGGTTCGGGTTGGGTTGGGTTGGGTTTTTTCCCAACCCGAAAATTTCGGGTTGGGTCGGGTTGAGGCCCAAACCCGACCCATGTGCACCCCTAACAACACGGGTATGCAAAAGAGGAAAATATTACTTTTGTATACTAAATAGACCTAATAAGTAAAATATTATAGAAATGTGTTTCTGTGTCATTAATATTTTACTATGTCTTTGGTCCTTTGATATGAGACTTATATCTAATCACTTAAGGAATACTTAATTAGATCAGTGTCTTGAACTATCGATCAGTGTAGTGTAAAGGCATTGGTTGGTTAAGTACAACTTTTGTTGGAGAAGATAGTTAGTCAAAAGACTATCATTGCCCCTCTTAATTGAGTGATGATATTAGTGTGCCCCTTGATAAAGCAAAGTTATAATGTGCACAATGTGATTTGAGTTAAGTCACATATTTATAACTAGCTTAAAGAGATCAAGAAATGAATACTAAGACAAAGATGACACAATACTACTTTGTGTGTATTCTTAATATCATGAGGCAAGGGACGGACACAAGTGGTGCACTCCATCACTAAGTGGATCGGGTTTTGGTTCGAGTGGAATTAAGACATCTAACTAATTGGGAGCTATAATGTGTAACTAGATACCGCTTATAGCTTGTGATATTAAGCTCTTAATATCACTGTCAACTTAGTTTAGATCCTCCCATAGGTCACACCACAAAACTGGGAAACAAGAAATGGGGATTTTGAGTTCATAGGATGTGTCGGGTTTCATGTAGAAAATATGACACATGGGGTGAACAAGCAAAATCAAAATTATGTTGTGATTTATAACATAATTAGAATCTAAATTAAATTCATATGTGATGTAAATATTATGGGGTGTAATGATTGATCATTACATAGGATAATATGTTACATAAGTTGTGAATTTATTACTAATCCCGAAATGTCAAATTTTGTAGGGGTTAAACCGAAATTTGACAAGTCTGCAGCACAATGCACAAACGGTCGACCGCTAAACAGTAAACGGTCGACCGGATGTGGGACGGTCGACCGCAATATTGCACGGTCGACCGGATGTGTGTACATCGTAACAGGGATTTCGTCTGTTCGTTTTCGGTCGACCGAATTTATCGGTCGGTCGACCGAACATTGTGATGAAATATTTTAATGTTGCGAACGGTCGACCGAGTGTCTAAACGGTCGACCGAAACCAGGTCTAAACGGTCGACCGGACCTCGCAGACGGTCGACCGGTCAGACGGTTTTATGCAGAATTAATTTAAGAATTAATTAGATCATGCATGGAATTGGTCCATAATATATTTAATTCGTGGCTAAGATTATTTATTAATAAATAATGTATGGTTAGATGGAATTTTGCATGGAATCATGGGCAAGAGGTTGCACATGAATAGGTAATTTGGAGAGAACCTATAAATACAAGGTTATCTCATTACCTCCTTAATTAATTCATTATTTTTCTTATGCAAAATCTCTCTCCATAATTCTCCACGAAAATTCCTTAATTCTTAAGTTTAGTTTAGTTCTTAAGAGATCATCTTCTCAAGGGAATTAAAGAGGGGTTAGTAATTGGATTCTAAACCCTATCGGAGATTGAGAGACTAGCTTCCCTCTCTCCGATCTTGTTTAGAGTTTGGTGAATACTCGGAGGCATCCGGCGCGGCGAGAAGCATTGTTGCATTGCATACATTGCATCATATGTCTTTCATTTATATTACTTTTACATCAATAAATGCTACTAAGGTATGTGTTTAGTCTTATTTACAGATTACAGGGACCTGAATGCAATTTACCCACATCCCGAGAATAAACGCATGCAAAAGGACTCATTTCTATCATAAAGACCAAGATTCAAGATTATCGGGTTACGAATGGAAATGCATCCCAAGCATAAAAGCATTCAAGTCCTAATTGCAAAAAGAACAAGGACTTAAGCACAAAAGTAGCCGGGGACTTAACTGCAAAAAGTCAAGGACCTAATTGCAAATCACGAGTAGTCTTTATTCTCTTGGAGAAAATATATAGAAAAATCAATGTATATCTCCAAATATGTGAAGGAATTAATCCGGAGCTCAAAAGAATGGAAAGAATCAATCCAGACGCGTAAAGGAGGATCAAATCATACCATAAACATTCAACCAAAATCTGGACCAAATCAGAGCATGATGTGCGGCGATTCCGCCGCAGATCACACACACCATGCGGCGATTCCGCCGCCCCCTAGTCGATCCGTGTGCTCCAATTTCGTCCAGTCGTGTCTGGACACGTTTACTTTCCAATATTATACCTAGATCCCTTGTAGCAACTATAAATAGACCCGAGAACGATGTTAGAAGGGTCCTTAGTCTTTGGTTGTAATTTTTATTCTTAATCTTAGTTTTGTAATCTTCTTTTCATTAATAAAATTCTGTCTTTTATTTCTTACTTTTAGTTTTCTTTTGTAATGTCTCAAGGACCCCTTCTTCCTCCCTCTATGAGTTTCTAACTCCTTCCAAAGGGTGGAGGTGACGGATTAGGGTGAAGAGAAGACGAATGAATGTTATTATTTTAATTTCGTGTTAGTATATTTTGATTACTTGAGTTTATGTTAAATCATTTATCATGTAATGCTTTATAACTAATATGATTTATTATAAGTTTCTAAATTCTCTAATCTAAACCTTAAATCTAAACCTCCACCCGACGGAATTCACATCTTTGTTCTTGTTTTAGTTTTAATTGTTCTTGTTTCTTGCTTTAGATAATTAAAATCCAAAAATCTCAAAACCCAATTATTTCTTCTCTCCTTCTTCTCCTTAATCGAAAATCACGAAAATAACAAATCTCTCCCTCCTTGTGTTCGACCCGTATTTGCCACGTCTTCATTGACACCGTGCACTTGCGGTATAAAATAAAATTCACATCAAGTTTTTGGTGCCGTTGCCGGGGAGGCGACGCAGATTTTGTTTTTTTTTGTTGATTTCGATTCTATTCTGTTTATCGTGTGCGCGATCTAACTATTTGGATTTGTGTTTCAGGAGACAACAGAGCGCGCGGCGAAATCTGAGCGCAGTCTGAGCAACAAGGGCGGCGGAATCGCCGCACAATTGAAACATCTGGACTTCAAATTTTTCTGGGGTTAGCACCATCTCTGGGTGGACGCGTGGAGCTACTGAAATTTCGAGAGCGGGCGGCGAACCCGACTCAGCATTGAGTAGGTAACCTTTGTTGCCTTTTTCCTCGTAATTTCTAGTTTCAGAAAATTTCCTTTTATTAGAATTGCACGTGTTAAACTTAAATTTCATAATTGGCAATAATTCAATTCTGACCTAAAAATTGGCAAAACTAGAAGAACTTAGTGCATGCATCATATAATGTTTTGTTTGCATTATTCTTGCTAAATTCTTGCAAATTATTTTTATTGTTGAAGAGTGCTGGAGGCAAGGTACGTATCGCGTTTTAACGATTGCATTTAAGCATATAATTTAGTTTGCATACAACCTTGCAATTGCCCCCACTAAAGACCATTGTTTGACTATCTTTGCTAGATCTAAGTTAAACTATCTTAAGGGCAACTCCGTAGGCAAAGATACGGTGGGGATTTCATCACCCTTCCGTGGCCCACAAATCACAATCCTAAAGTGTCACCCAAGCCATAAATTAAAATCAATTAGACATTGACCCCTAAGGACTCGGACTCATTTAAGGAGAAGAATTGATTTGACTTGCTATGACCTGAAGCCGATTGAATTCAATTTGGTGTCTAGAAAGTGTTTTTGTGTTGACGTAAGTCTTCCAAGAGAAGTGGTTGTCTAATTGGCACCGACTCTGTCGGAAGCGCCCCCACTTGCTATACACGGCCTGGACAAGTTGGTTTGATTAGTGAGGGAGGTGAATCAAGCGAATCAATTCGACTCAACCAGTTAGGAGTCGTCTAGATCTAAGCGACACTAGGTCTAGGATTGTTTGAACCGTGCTTTCTTAGGAATTTTCTGACCAACCCTCTTTCTATCTTTAGAGTTAGGTTTCCCTTCTCATCTGAGTCTTCTCTCTCTTCTCACCTAAATTCTCTAGATTAGGATTCATTTCTCATCTTTCCCCATTCTATTGTTTGTTTCCCTTTTGAAAAAAAAACATAAAAAAAATATATATTAAAAAAAACGAAAATATAAAAAAAAAATTAACTAATTCTTGAACATAAATTTGGAATTTAAATTCCGAATTTGAATTCAAAAATTGATTCAACCCGGTGCACTCAGATTTGGATTTGGGACTTGAGTAATCGACTCTCACGAGTTCATCTAGATTCCAGTCTGGAACTTAACCCCAATCCACCTGTGGCACCACCTCACCCGGACCCAATGGGTGAGAACGTAGTGGACCCGCCTGTTGCACAACCTATAACTCTGAGGGATCGATGCTAGCCAGCGATGGCTGCTCAGCCATCGTGCATCGTTATGCCCGCCGTCCCGGGTCGGGACTTCGAACTTAAGGCACAATACATGAGTATGTTGCCTAAGTTCACCTCTAGGGAAGACCCATATCTCTTCCTTAGAGAATTTGAGGAAATCTGCTCTCTTATGCAATACCAGCATATCCCTGAGGAGGCAGTGCGTCTGAAATTCGTACCTCTAGCACTGAAGGACGACACTAAGAAATGGCTATATAGTCTAGCCGAAAGATCCATTAGAAGTTGGGCTGAGTTTGTTCAAGTTTTCCTAAAAAATTATTTCCCCAACCATAAGACTATGAGGATTAGGAATGAAATTGTTGCATTCGTTCAGTCTGAGAGCGAGCCGTTCTATTCCTATCTAGAAAGATTCAAAAGTGTTCTGACCCAATGCCCTCATCATGGAATTCCAAGATGGCAATTATGCCAAATTATTTATGAGGGATTGACACCCACATCTAGGGTTATGGTAGAATCCGTAAGCCAAGGGAACTTTATGTCAAAAAATGAAAATGATGCCTAGACTTTCCTTGAGGATTTAGCTGAAAACAGTATGCAATGGGACAATGCTAGAACACCGCTTAACCCGAGTATTGGATCTAGAATAGCAAGTCAACCTAAACCAGATGTCTTAGCTGTAGATGCCAACATAGCGGCTGAAGCAAAACTAGCTACCCTTGTGCGCAGAATGGAAAGTTTAGAGCTACAAACCCAAAACCGAGTGAATCAAGCCTCGACTATCCCGTGCTCTAGATGTGGTCAGACTGGTCATGTAAAGGAGGATTGTGCGGAATGGGACCAAGTTAATGCCATGTATAACCATGCTAGAAATGACCCATACACATCAACCTATAACTCGGGTTGGCGTAATAATTCCAATTTCTCATCAAACAAACAGGGTCAACCTCCTAGACAACAACCAAACCCGTATAACCAAAATAATACATCATCTGGGTTTAATAATAATAACGATCATGAGGTTAGGTTGACAAGCTTGGAAAATTTGATGAAAACCTTTATACAAACAACCAACCAGACCTTCCAAAGGCTAGAGACACAAGTCAGCCAACTAGCACAAATAGTAGGTGAAAGAGAAAAGGGTCGGTTTCCAAGTCAACCTGAGGTGAACCCTAGATCTAATAATTCATATCAATCCTATCAAGTACCTTCAGGAAATAACAACCCTAGACCGGTTCAAATGGTTAATGAAGAAGGACCGTTCCAACAAATAAATGTTGTAGTATCATTACGGTCCGGAAGACAGATTGATAATAATGTGGTAAATCCTAGAACGTCTAATCAATCTAGCCATCAAACTGCCACATATGACCTAACCATTGAACCCGATGTCCAATCTGAAACGCCCACCCCACCTACTCAATCTGAACCCGTAGCTCAACCTGAACCTGAGCGAGTCTATGTCCCTAAAGCCCCATTTCCCAATAGACTCAAAAAGAACTCAAGTGCACAAATAGAGAAAATCTTGGAAGTATTTAAGCAAGTTAAGGTGAACATTCCACTCTTAGACATGATTCAACAAATACCTGCTTATGCTAAATTCTTAAAAGATTTGTGCACTAAAAAGAGAAAAACAAACGTACCAAAGAAGACATTCTTGACTGCAAACATAAGTTCTATTTTGTCCAACACATCTCCTATAAAATATAAGGATCCTGGATGTCCCACAATTTCATGTGCAATAGGAGATACTTTTATCAACAAAGCCCTTCTAGACCTTGGTGCTAGTGTTAACCTACTCCCGTACTCTGTCTATGAGCAAATGAACCTTGGTCCACTAAAACCCTCTAAGACAACCCTTCAATTTGCTGATTGCTCTATTAAGAAACCAAGAGGTGTAGTAGAGGATGTTTTGATCAAGGTTGGTGACTTCATTTACCCAGTGGATTTTGTCGTACTAGATACCGCACCTGTTGTAAATCCTAATCGACAAATCCCTGTAATTCTAGGCAGACCCTTTTTAGCCACTTCTGAAGCATTGATAAACTGTCGTAATGGGCTCATGCAATTATCTTTTGGGAACTTAAAAGCTGAATTTAATATCTTTCATATTGATAGTGAGCCAGAAATAATATGCAATCAAAGTGACGTTGTGATGAAATCACGAATCTATAATATTTCTGAATCATCACAAAATCAAAAAGGAAGTAAGAAAAAGGGGAGAAATTCATCTACACACCCACCATCACTCGAGCAAATAAGAGAACCAATTTATGTGAGGGGTGTGGAACCTGTAACTCAGGATGCTCATTGCAACATGAGGAACAATTCAACTGGATACATGCACCAATATGGTGTCATTCAATCCAGTTCTGACTATGGTTGACTTTGAGCAAATTCCATCCGTCCACCGCAGTTCATCAAGGTAATAAGTGCATTTGCTTTATATTTGCATACATTGAGGACAATGCATGATTTAGGTGTGGGGGGGTGTTTATGTATATATTTATCTATATATTCTGTCTTTTATTTTAAAAAAAATTTAATGTTTCATGACATAGCTTAAGATTGAACTGCTAAAACCCGTGTACAAATTGCATTGAGTTTTTGTTCCTTATTATATAGTTCTACTTGTAGAATTTGTGACATAAATCTAAGTTCCAAAGAAATAACCCATTGCCCTTTAAGACATGTATGCACTTAAATTGGATGAATGAAATCTTTGAAGTGGTTGATAAAAAGCAGAGGTTGAGGAAAATATACCGGGAAGTGTGGACTTCTAATAGCAATTAAACCTTGAGGAAAATAAAAATAAAAATAAAGGAATAAAGTGAAGAAAACACATTTTGCAAAATGATTACAAAAGCCCAAGCCTTTGAGTCACTGGTCCGTAGGGGTATCTTGAAACCCGGTAACTTGAGTCTACCAGCTCGGGATTATCGACCAAACTCGCTACACGAATGCAAAATGGTAAAAGTGTCAAAAAGCAAATGTGTTGAATCACGGAAGAAAAGAAAAGAAAAAAATAATAATACTCAAGGCCCAAAGCTAAAACAATGATCCATGCCATGGTTGATCCGAATGATACTTCACCACCAGAGGAGGCGTGCAAAATAATTCAAGTGATAAACATGTGTAGAAGGGTTAGTGGTGTGAATGTTGGCGGAATAAAGACCAAGTCATATTTTTAATGAGTTAGATTCATATAATGAGCATACAAGAATTCTAGGTGAGATGTATAAGGTTAAGGTGGAGATATTAAGAGCTATTAATGGAATGTTGATTTAAGACTTTGTGGGTGTGTCAACTGAAAACCCTCACGAGACAAAACTCGTCCTCTAAGGAAACTTGGAGGTTTAAAGGCTTGTTGCACATGCTAAGTGCAACCGTGATTCCTACGAAAGTGAGTTAGGATTTCCCTGTTTTTATTTTTCGTATCTTCTGTTTTGCTAGGGACTAGCAAAATCTAGGTGTGGGGGTATTTGATGCGTTGCATACATTGCATCATATGTCTTTCATTTAGATCACTTTTACATCAATAAATGCTACTAAGGTATGTGTTTAGTCTTATTTACAGATTACACGGACCTGAATGCAATTTACCCACATCCCGAGCATAAACGCATGCAAAAGGACTCATTTCTATCATAAAGACCAAGATTCAAGATTATCGGGTTACGAATGGAAATGCATGCCAAGCATAAAAGCATTCAAGTCCTAATTGCAAAAAGAACAAGGACTTAAGCACAAAAGTAGGCGGGGACTTAACTGCAAAAAGTCAAGGACCTAATTGCAAATCACGAGTAGCCTTTATTCTCTTTGAGAAAATATATAGAAAAATCAATGTATATCCCCAAATATGTGAAGGAATTAATCCGGAGCTCAAAAGAATGGAAAGAATCAATCCAGACGCGTAAAGGAGGATCAAATCATACCATAAACATTGAACCAAAATCTGGACCAAATCAGAGCATGATGTGCGGCGATTCCGCCGCAGATCACACACACCATGCGGCGATTCCGCCGCCCCCTAGTCGATCCGTGTGCTCCAATTTCGTCCAGTCGTGTCTGGACACGTGTACTTTCCAATATTATACCTAGATCCCTTGTAGCAACTATAAATAGACCCGAGAACGATGTTAGAAGGGTCCTTAGTCTTTGATTGTAATTTTTATTCTTAATCTTAGTTTTGTAATCTTCTTTTCATTAATAAAATTCTGTCTTCTATTTCTTACTTTTAGTTTTCTTTTGTAATGTCTCAAGGACCCCTTCTTCCTCCCTCTATGAGTTTCTAACTCCTTCCAAAGGGTGGAGGTGACGGATTAGGGTGAAGAGAAGACGAATGAATGTTATTATTTTAATTTCGTGTTAGTATATTTTGATTACTTGAGTTTATGTTAAATCATTTATCATGTAATGCTTTATAACTAATATGATTTATTATAAGTTTCTAAATTCTCTAATCTAAACCTTAAATCTAAATCTCCACCCGACGGAATTCACATCTTTGTTCTTGTTTTAGTTTTAATTGTTCTTGTTTCTTGCTTTAGATAATTAAAATCCAAAAATCTCAAAACCCAATTATTTCTTCTCTCCTTCTTCTCCTTAATCGAAAATCACGAAAATAACAAATCTCTCTCTCCTTGTGTTCGACCCGTATTTCCCACGTCTTCATTGACACCGTGAACTTGCGGTATAAAATAAAATTCACATCAAGAATCCCCAACGTCTCCGAATCTTCAAGAAGTTTTTGAGAACTTCTAGGTATGAATTTCGGAGTCCCTGTTTGTTTTAATAGAGTTTTGAAACTAGATGTTAAAACAAACCGATGCATGCATGAAACAAATCAAAGAAAATTGTAATTGATCCTTATTATACATGAAAATTCGAAAAATATATATGTATAATTAAACATGAAATCCTACAGTGGTATCAGAGCATAGGGTTCAATTTTGTTATGATTTATGGTTGTAAACAAATTTAGTTTACCATCTAGGATTTAAACAATTCGTTTTACAGGTTTTTCGGTCTTTAAATGTTTTGCTGAAATAATTCTTGTAATAATTCGTTTTAAATGTTTTGAATATTTAAAACATGGCATGTAATTTCTAGAATTATGATTTGGACATAAGTCTAACTTGCAATAATTTCGTTTTAAGTATAAACGATTATTTTGTAAGAGAATCAACAAAACCGAAAAACTGCGATACATCTTTCCATTGGAAATTGGATGGACAGCGATTCATAATTAATTTTTTGAACTATGGATGCATGAAAAATGTTTTTAATGGATTTCAAAACGTTTTTCAAAGAATTGTTTGAGATTCTAGATGCTTGATAAACTAGATTACATAGTTTATAGCGATATTGCGTGCATGGATGCTCGAATTGTATATGCAGGAATTGTGGGTTTATATGTTCCAAATCAGAAGCTATGAATGTATGTTATTATTATAATACAGGGGCTTGTGTATGTAAAAGCCAAAATTCTCTCTATTTCCGTCTTTTAGAAAGTTGCATTTGCATATGAGAGATTTTTACATAGGACTTGCACTAGTCGGTTTTATCGAATGTGAGGAGCATGTTTATTTTCTGTAAAATCTACATCTCCGGTGCAAGAGGAAGTCGCCGCTGTAGCGCATTGATCGAGGATCGAGGATCAGGGATCGAAGATCAAGGATCAAAGGGAACATATAAACTCACGCGATATGGATTGTGTGAATGTTTAATTTCTGTTTTTATAATTTCTGCTATGCATGTGATGAATGGTGAATGTTAGGATTTTAATATGCATGATAAACTAAAATTCAAAATCACACGTTGATAAATGAAATTGTCCAACAAAAATTAAGATTAATTTTTCCTTCTTATTTCATCCACTAGCAGCCATTGATCGAGGGATACTCTGCTCGCCCTTAGCGGGAGATAGCTCCCTCTATCTTTGGGAATAGTGGGAGATATAAAGGTTGTCTGTTGTTGTGCCACAATTAAATATATGAGGTGTGTTTCACCCTAGTGAACCCCAAGTATGTTTAGTTGTGAATACAATAGATAAACGTATCTCGTATCAAATGAAAATAAGTTTTCTTAACATTACCTAGAGCCCTCGCTCGGTTTTGGGAAAAAGTTTTTCTTACGAGGATAGGTCGCATTCCCTCATAATTAAAACGACAAGAGTCACAAAAGTTTGAAGATGCTAAATGTTGCTAAAATTCAAAAAGGTTGTGATTAGAAAATGTTTTCTTACCTTGATGTTGTAATGTATTCGATAGCCCTTAGCTAGTCTATATTACAATTGATGGGATCTTGGATTACTGCATTTACGGGCAAGATTTTATTTGCAGTATTTACATCATATTCGATATATATATGTATGTATGTATTAAAACATAAAATTGCCATTAAAACCTATATAATTTATTTTGTAGAAATGTCAAATATCCAACCAATTGTGCGATCTATGATCGAAAAGAACCCTTTGCAAAATGATGGCTCAAACTTCATGAAATGGCAACTCAATCTTAATATCGTGTTGAGGTTTGAAAAACTATCTCATATTTTGGATGGTGAAATCCCAAAATTAAATGAGAAGACAACTGATAAAGAGAAAGAGGCGATAGCCAAGTGGGAAGACCAAGAGAACCAAGTTCACGGTCTTATACTAGCATCCATGGGTGACTCGCTTCAAGCGAAATACTTGGATTCAAAACTCAAGAAGACCATGGAGGCTCTAACCAAGATGTTCATGGATAGTGCCCGAAAGGAGCGCTATAAGACCACCATCGCACTCACAAGGTGCCATATGGCGGAGGGAACATCGGTATCCATGCATTTTCTCACGATGCAAGGATACCTTGAGAAGTTGTCGAAGCTCTCTTCTCCAATGCCAGTGGACATTGCCGAAGATCTAATTCTTGGCTCTCTAGCCCCGTCCTTTAAGGATTTTGTGATGCACTATCATGTGCGTGAAAAAGGGGTGAGTCTTGAGGAGCTTCACAACGCTCTCAAAATGGCTGAAGTTGATATGGGCAAGAGTAGGGACCATGAGGTCCTTGCTATCCATAAGAAGAGCAAAAAGATCAACAAAGGTAAATGCAAATTTACCAAAGATACGTCAATCAAGAGCGAGGGAGTAGGAGGTGCTAATGGGAGTGTCTCAAGGGAGAAAACTTACAAGTCTCCAACTCCCAACTCGGAGTGCTTTCACTGTGGTGAAAAGGACACATCCGACCTAATTGCCCCAAGTACAAGGAAGACCTGTAAAATGGGATGATTGAACGTAGGCGCCCGAGAAACGCCATAGGTATGTTTGTTATTGAGATAAATTTAATCACCTTTATCCTTGATTTGGTAATGGTTACCGGATCTTGTGCTCACATAATTTTGATGTGCAGCTATTGAAGGATAGGAGGAACTCGTTGGGAACGAGATGGTATTGAAGATTGGAAATAGTACAAGCATCGCTGCGATTGTACAAGATTCTATGGAACTTCAATAGTCTAGTGATTTAAATTTATGCTTTGTAGAATGTTTGTTATGTACCTTCGATTAGCAAGAACTATTCTGTATCAAGTTTTGGATATGGATAAATTTTAATAAATATTTTAATTCTTGCTTGTCTATATCGAAAAATGGAATTTTCTATGCAAATACATTCATATGGAATGATTTCTATTTGCTTGAAATAAATAATGAACAAACTCAAACAAACAATAACAAAAGAGAAACTAAGATAACTCACGTGAATGATACAATCTTGTAGCACTATCGGATTGGTCAAATAAATGACCAAGAGACTTTTCAAGAAGAAAGGAACAAAAACGAACAACTAATTGGATATGATACATTCTAATGTATATGGTCCGATAAGTACAAGTGCAATAGACGGTTTAAGGTACTTCATTTTGTTCACAGACAACTATAGTCATTATGGCTATATTTGTCTAATGGGAAGCAAAAGTGAATTCTTTGACAAGTTCAAGGAATTCGAGGATGAAGTAGTGAACCGACTCAACAAGAATATCGAGTCTCTATGAAAGGTTCGTAGGGGTGAGTGCTTAGAATACCTAATTTGACTCATTCCTAAAGTAGGAATAGGATATTGCTCGACATGGTTCGATCAATAATGAGTCAATTTAAATTGCCGATTTACTTTTGGAATTATGCACTACAAATAATGACAAACTCACTAAATAATGTTCCATCCAAATCCGTGGAGAAAATGGTTTATGAGCTATGGAGTTGAAAGACACCTAAGCTCAACTTTCTCAAGATTTGGGGCTGTGAGGTCTACGTCGAGAAATTGATGTCGACCAAACTTCAACCAAAAACGGATTAAGTGCTTCTTTATAGGTTATCCTCGTGTGACAAGAGGATACTACTTTTTATATCACCTCCAATCGAAAGATTGTAGAGAGGGATATGGTGTTTCTAGAATTTCTGGAAAAGGGAGAAAAGTAGTGGGAGTAGAGTTAAGCTTGAGGAAACTTAAGATGCTCTACGAGATCATGATGTGAATGTTGCATTCAAAATCATGAAGGCCCAACCGAGATTCACTTGGTTAGTGGGAGCGTGAGCGAGAGATCATCACAAGAAATTGTGAGAGAATCTCAATCATCCCCACCGTGTGTACGTTCAAGAGTTGAACATGAACCTATTCCTCAAGAAATTGTGGAAGAAGTTCGAGAGACACGAGAAGAACCAAAAGAATTGAGAAGGTCGACGAGGTAAAGGAAGAAACCCAATAAGTATGTGAGACTTCATGAGATCATGGTACTAGATACCAAAGATCCCTCGACCTTCCAAGAAGCAATGATAAGAGAAGACTCCAAACTATGGCTTAAGGCCATAAAATCTGAAATAGAATCCATGTATGATAATTGAGTGTATAACTTGATTTGCCTTCCTCAAGAGAAAATATCATTTAGTATAAATGAACTTTTAGGAGGAAGATGGACATGGATAGTAACTTGACAATCTAAAAAGCAAGGCTTATAGCAAAAGGTCATACTCGAATTCAAGAAATTGACTTTGATGAAACTTTTGAGAAGTTACCATGATAAAATCTATTCGGATTATGCTCGCTATTTCCACATTTCATAATTATGAGATATGGAAGATGGATATCAAAATGGCGTTCCTTAACAAGAACTTGGAGGAGGATATGTACATAGTACAACCTCAAGGTTTTGATGATCCAAAGAATAGCGAGAAGATATGCAAGTTTTGAGAATCCATTTCTGGATTGAAGCAAGCATAAAGGAGTTGGAACAAACGCTTTGACGAAGAGGTGAAGAAGATTCACTTCATTCAAAGTAAAGGAGTACCTTGTATATACAAGGAGATTAGTGGGAGCCATGTAGTACTTCTGATCTTATATGTCGATGACATATTGCTCATGAGCAATCATATACCTTTGCATTAGCAAACGAGAAATTTCGTTGAAATCAGTGTATTCAATGAAAAGAAAAGGATGAGGCTCAACACATCTTGAGAATCAAGATACATTGAGATACATCCCGTAGACTCATTGGCTTCAGTCAACGTGCATACATTGACAAGGTCTTTGGAAATGTTCAGGGTGAACAATTTCGATATGGACAATATGCCAATAAGTATGAGTATAGGTGTGCAACTCAAGAAGTCTCAATGTGCTCAATCACACAAAGACTTGGGGTACATGAAGGTATCCCTTATGCTTCGGCAAAAGGAAGGACCATGTACACGATGGCTTGCACAAGAATCAATATCTCGTATGCTTTAAATGTGACAAGAGGTCACCAATCCAACGCGAATCCTAATCATAGGATTGCAGTCAAGAATATTCTGAAGTACCTTAACCGGACTAAAGATAAGGTTCGTGTTTATGGAAGACAAAGGAGAAAATAGCCGAGGGCTGTTTTGATGCAATTCTTATAGGAATTCTAGACAATAAGAGGTTGGAGTGATGATGCGTCATCATTATCGAAGGTGGAGGTATGAGCTAGTGTAGTTAGGAGTAATATCACTACAGCTAACTCAACCACCAAAGAAAGACAAAATAAATAAATAGGTGGACACAACAGTGGCACAACTGATCCATTCAACAAACCTTCATACCAAGCTAAGAGACGAAATATATTTCGACTCCATGGATCCGAGGGTCCATGTTGATTGGCTTGATAGGTGATTTGGGAAGGTTACCCTAGTTATTGATGTTTTATGCATTGAGAATGTATGTGAAAGAAAACTTTGATAACAAGTGGGAGATTGAAGGGAATGTGTTCTAAAAGTTTTACTTTTAAATGTCAATTATTATGAATTGAATGAGAAATCATTTTGTTCATTGTTTATGTTATTCGTCTTTTAGAAGTGTTAAGGAAGAGGCTCTTGGTCCTTAACCGTAGAGCTCTGAAAGATATTGGTTTGCATAAAACAAAAGATATTTGCAATCATGGTAATTAACATGGGACATTAATTACCGAGTTAAGATTGTTGTGTTGGTCATAGATCATTGTAGCTCTACAAGTGAGTGACGACACGGGTATGCAAAAGAGGAAAATATTACTTTTGTATACTAAATAGACCTAATAAGTAAAATATTATAGAAATGTGTTTCTGTGTCATTAATATTTTACTATGTCTTTGGTCCTTTGATATGAGACTTATATCTAATCACTTAAGGAATACTTAATTAGATCAGTGTCTTGAACTATCGATCAGTGTAGTGTAAAGGCATTGGTTGGTTAAGTACAACTTTTGTTGGAGAAGATAGTTAGTCAAAAGACTATCATTGCCCCTCTTAATTGAGTGATGATATTAGTGGGCCCCTTGATAAAGCAAAGTTATAATGTGCACAATGTGATTTGAGTTAAGTCACATATTTATAACTAGCTTAAAGAGATCAAGAAATGAATACTAAGACAAAGATGACACAATACTACTTTGTGTGTATTCTTAATATCATGAGGCAAGGGACGGACACAAGTTGTGCACTCCATCACTAAGTGGATCGGGTTTTGGTTCGAGTGGAATTAAGACATCTAACTAATTGGGAGCTATAATGTGTAGCTAGATACCGCTTATAGCTTGTGATATTAAACTCTTAATATCACTGCCAACTTAGTTTAGATCCTCCCATAGGTCACACCACAAAACTGGGAAACAAGAAATGAGGATTTTGAGTTCATAGGATGTGTCGGGTTTCATGTAGAAAATATGACACATGGGGTGAACAAGCAAAATCAAAATTATGTTGTGATTTATAACATAATTAGAATCTAAATTAAATTCATATGTGATGTAAATATTATGGGGTGTAATGATTGATCATTACATAGGATAATATGTTACATAAGTTGTGAATTTATTACTAATCCCGAAATGTCAAATTTTGTAGGGGTTAAACCGAAATTTGACAAGTCTGCAGCACAGTGCACAAACGGTCGACCGCTAAACAGTAAACGGTCGACCGGATGTGGGACAGTCGACCGCAATATTGCACGGTCGACCGGATGTGTGTACATCGTAACTGGGATTTCGTCTGTTCGTTTTCGGTCGACCGAATTTATCGGTCGGTCGACCGAACATTGTGATGAAATATTTTAATGTTGCGAACGGTCGACCGAGTGTCTAAACGGTCGACCGAAACCAGGTCTAAACGGTCGACCGGACCTCGCAGACGGTCGACCGGTCAGACGGTTTTATGCAGAATTAATTTAAGAATTAATTAGATTATGCATGGAATTGGTCCATAATTGATTTAATTCGTGGCTAAGATTATTTATTAATAAATAATGTATGGTTAGATAGAATTTTGCATGGAATCATGGGCAAGAGGTTGCACATGAATAGGTAATTTGGAGAGAACCTATAAATACAAGGTTATCTCATTACCTCCTTAATTAATTCATTATTTTTCTTATGCAAAATTTCTCTCCATAATTCTCCACGAAAATTCCTTAATTCTTAAGTTTAGTTTAGTTCTTAAGAGATCATCTTCTCAAGGGAATTAAAGAGGGGTTAGTAATTGGATTCTAAACCCTATCGGAGATTGAGAGACTAGCTTCCCTCTCTCCGATCTTGTTTAGAGTTTGGTGAATACTCGGCGGCATCCGGCGCGGCGAGAAGCATCCCCAACGTCTCCGAATCTTAAAGAAGTTTTTGAGAACTTCTAGGTATGAATTTCGGAGTCCCTGTTTGTTTTAATAGAGTTTTGAAACTAGATGTTAAAACAAACCGATGCATGCATGAAATAAATCAAAGAAAATTGTAATTGATCCTTATTATACATGAAAATTCGAAAAATATATATGTATAATTAAACATGAAATCCTACAGTTATAGGATCACAAGCAATCAAGTTCTATGTAATCAAATTAGATTCTCATGAATTTAATTCCTTGTAATAAAATTATTTTGTTTAGTGGTTTTGGGATTCACCACAAGAATCATAATGTAATTAAAAAATTAGGGTCAAGCTCTAGTGAGCACATAACTCATCAAATTTAGTTTAAGTCCCCTACAATCTTACCATTGGATCTTATTTACAGTTAATCTCATCATTCATTAGCATAACCGTTTTTTCTTAATTTACCTTACAATTTGAAATGAGTGGTTGATACTGTGGGGGCCTAATTTATAAAAATTAAGCTCTGGGCTCACTTGAGAATTTCTGTAAAAAATTAATCTAGTAATTAAATAATTCCGGTAAACGTTGAGAGGGGTCATTGGAGCTTCTGTAGCCTCCTCCCACATCATTGGGTCAAGTTTTAATTACGACAACAAACTCTGTAATCCATTACTTGAAAATGGTATTGGAAGATTTCTGTATTTTGAATATGATGTGATTACAACCTCCAATATTATCAACCAAACATTATAATGTAATCAATGATCTAACTGGGTTTTATGAATATGATAAAAAATCATAAAATGTTAGATTTGAATTCATTAATTGAATTCATACTTTCGAAACGCCATTACCACTTTACCAATCGCTCGAAAGATCTTCTGCATCTTGAAGATCCAATCCTCAGCCACCTCAGGATCACTTCTTCCATCAAAACTCGGTGGGTGCTGACGCATAAACTGATCATGCTCAGTGCCCAACCCGCCCTGCACATTCTGGGCCGCCTGTCGCTCCAGAAACTCGTCCATCCTGTCCCAGTTGGCGCCTCTTGTGTCGTCACTGGCATCGCGATTGCGCGGGGAACTCCGTACACGTCTAGGAGCCATCTGGAACATCAATCAAAACTAATCAGCAATGCATGCATGATCTACTACCAGAAATGCAATAATCAAGCTACACTACTCGCAAGGGTGGTTTCTTTGAGAGAATGCACAGGAACCGACCGCTCTGATACCAATTGTAACATCCCCGAACAGCGGAAAATTTAAACTTTTAAAATCAAGGGAAACACGATGATAAAACCATCAAGAGTGGGGACATTACTGAAAGAAATACTCAAATACAACTGGTGCACCATAATACAAAAGAGTTTGTCAAAAGAGTGATTACATCAGAATATGTAATACATAAAACACGTAATCATGACAACCTAAAGTAGGTAGACGACAGGATCCAGTCCCAAAGTGCAATCTCCCTCGGACACCACCCGCCGGAACCTAACGCGGTCCTAAAAAAGATGCAACAACAATGTCTGAGTTTCCACAAGGAAACCCTGTATGACAAGCTCACCTATATGCCCTAACATACTAGTATAGCATGGCATGGAATACAAAGCAGTAAACATTCCGACAAGGCAAAATCGGACATCCATCCTGCAATCGTTCCTGCTGCCACACAGGCCTCGCGGTCTACAATCGCCACCGCTGCCACACAGGCCCCACGGTCCGCAACATCGCCGTCGCCACACAGGCCGCACGATCCAACAACCACCGGTACCACACAAGCCACATGGTCAAACATCACCGCCGCCACACAGGCTTCACGGTCCAAACATCGGGTCCCCGTAGAGACCTACCGTAGGCACATACGGTCTAACGGACAGTACGCAACACATCCCCACACGCGACTACACAACCCAAGGGATCGGTGAGGAGGCGTTCGCACTTCCGCACAGGTAGAATCAGATATGAAAACATCGTGGTCCACCACCACACCAACAAAGCCGTCGCTAAGTTCGGTCCATCACCAGCACCACACAGGCCGCACGGTACCTCACTCGATAGGTGCCCAGTCGAGCTACCTGCTGGAACACATCATCGGCAGTCCATCACCGCAACCACACAGGCCACGCGCGATCCTCCCTGCCGCCACACAGGCCACACAAGGGCTCTACCGCCGCCACACAGGCCGCACGACACGTGCAATCACTACCATCAAGGCCAGTCGAACATATCCGCCACACAAAGGGCCAGATAATCGACAGATCCGAACCGAAGTCCGCAGGGTCAACGAGCTCCACGTGCAGACACCAACTCCGCCGCTATAAAAGCAGGGCAGCGGCCTCCGTATCCCCTCAGGCCGGTAGTCACTTCACCCAACGACAGTTGCGTGCCCGCTGAAGCAATGGGAACCGCGATCCCTCAAGCTGCTACCCTAAAGCGAGTTAAACAATACACCAGAAATAGTCATGATCCATACATGGAGGTGACGCGTTTCGAACACCCACACTCTTCCACACGATGGTCCCTGGGCAGGCACGCGTAACGCGCCCACCGTCACCTCCTAGTTCACGCACAAGGCGAGGACACAGGTTTCCGTGGACAGAGTTGGCATCCTAAGCGGAACCAGGAATTCTGTCCTGTGCAAAACGGTCGACCGAAAAAGACAACTCGGTCGACCGTTTTCCTCGAGGGAATCGGTCGACCGAAAGTGACAACTCGGTCGACCGCTTCCACAAGGGAATCGGTAGACCGAAGTGTCTGCCACGGTCGAACTATTTGTGCAAAACATAAGTCCCAACGGTCTACCGAAGGTCTAAGACCGGTCGACCGAACGGTGTCAAAATCTAGAGTCTGGTCAACATCAAAATTGAAACTACCGGTTGACCGACTCAGGGGTCTCGGTCGACCGAAAACTAACAGGGTCAACCTATTATTTCTACGTCATATAACGGTCGACCACAAACCACACCAAAGGTCCGGTACACTTAAGTCCTGGTCGACCGAATACAAGGACCCGGTCGACCGAAACACCACAGACAGACGAAATACACTACGTTCGGTCGACCGTCCGAAGGACCCGGTCAACCGACAGTCGTCTTCAACCTCGCGCCAGCCGAGGTTTTGACACTGAACCTCATCGCCGGCGAGGTCTCCGACCTCCCGCGACCAACCACAACATCACCCCAACGTGGGTGATCACTAAAGGCCTCTAATGCAAGAACTTGGGATACCTCTCTTGAAGAACGACAAACTTCACCAGAGCACCATTGACGCCTCCGGACTGCAACTACACGCACACTCTCCTTCTCGCGCCGCACCAAGCCCAACACTCCTTGCCTCACGCGCACCTTCTCCACCGGAACTCGAGCACCACAAGAGAGGATGAAAGGTTTGAAGAAGAAGAAGAAAAGGGAGAAACGTTTTGGGTTATAAAACCAAAACTTGGCTCAACAGTGCCCTGCACATCCAACCCATCACCTCTCACCCCTCTACAGTGCACGCCCCCTCTTCCCTTCCCCATGCAAAGCATTCTCTCTCCTCCTAAACCCTTCTCTTAATCACCATTAGTCCATAAAACAAGTTAGGTTTATTACATACTTTAGTAGTTCCATATCCCGAATCGAGTTCAGCTCCATATACATTGGTTACAGTTTACCACCTTGACTCTATCATATATAGCGGTATGGCTCCCACTAATTTTTGGTCTTTCAAATTGATCTAACTCATTCGTTGTTTGGTCCCTCAAATTGATCTCGACCGTCTATTATATATCTTTTTTTTCTTGTTACATAAGTAAAACACAATTCATTCTCATCCATCTATTGTTTGGTCCTCAAATATCATGACTGCCCAAACCACTTAGGATTGGGAAAAGTTAACTATTTTTTATAAAGACAAAGATATATTAAAGGGAAGAAATCTCATCCTTCCATCCTTAAGAAGTGATCCATTTGACCATAATCATTCATTCATTTAAAATTAGGAAAAATCAACCACAAGTTTTATATGAGATAAGAAAAGGGAAGCAAAAACTTATTTTCATGTTTGACGTTCATTTCCAACCCTAAGCATTTTTTTCTAGCAATACCTTTCAAGATTCGAAACCCCAAAATTTCTCTCGCACTTCAAGTGAAAGTGTTCTACCATTTTAAATTTTGGGAATTATAATTCGCCGTCTAAAAACTACTTAAATCGTCCCAACAAATACCATGTTGCCCTTCACAATTCATTTAATACTCATTTCGTCCCATCTCTTAAACTATGGCTTATGTCTAAGTTATCCTCACTTTACCAGTATCAACACCACGAAAATGTCTGGCGAAGCGTCTCGATCACGTGAACTTCAAAACAAAAAAAAATTGGGTCGGGCTTCTGGGTAAAATGCCCCCCATGGCAGCGGCAAGCGAGACCCGCGACGGACTTGTCGAGGTAGTATTTGGTAAAACTTCCAGACTTACAAAAAAATAAATATAATTCACCCCATTAATACCGAAAATTTTGGAACGGAACTTGAAATAATTTGAGATAACACATTGTATAATTTTAAGATTTTTATTTTAAAAAATAAAGACGTCTAAGCCAGACGCCTCCCCATGGGGAAGGCATCCACAAAAAAACCCTCCCCATGGGGGAGGTGTCTAAGCAAGACGCCACCCCCATGTGGGCCGGTTCCGACAAACACCCCATGAGGGCCGGTTCCGACGGACACCCCCTAATTTTTATTTTATTTTTACTAAAAAGAAGTTTGACATTTTACCAGATTCGAGTGCACCGGGGCGTCCGCTAACTCCTTTTCTGACTTCTGAAACATTGTTTTTGATGATTACTAGAGTGGTATAAAGAGACAATAGTGGTAGGAGAGTGAAATGAAGAGATATATAAGTAGGAATGAGAGAATGACAAAATAGTAATTCACACTGACGATTTAAGTAGTTTTCGGCGATGAACAACAATTCGGTAAATTTTCTCATGTTTACAAAGTGCTTTATTCTTAAAGTTCTCTCAGTTTTCTATTGGGATTTTTGCTTGCATGCACTTGCAAAAGGCCTTTATTGGATCTTTGCTCACTCGAACCTTTTTATTGGCGAGAAACACCTGCAAAACTCAGTATTTGGTTCGGTGCACCTCCCATCTAATGTCGTTGACAGAATCTCGTTAACTTCCGATGCCATTAAGGGCAAACGAACGGTGTTTAACTCCGTCGGCCACACGTAACGTGATCTTAAAGCAGCTACCTAACGTATAGTTCGGTCGACTGTTCAAACGACGGTCATCCGAACTTAGAAGTCTCGTAGATGTTTTCTAGTGTCCCTGGTGGCTTTGAAACGGAGGACTGAATCCTATTCGGTCGTCTGTTTTTGGTGGTCCAGTAAAGCCCACGAAGTATCTGTTGTGTAGGAAACGGATGCCCGAAGTTGATTCGGTCGACCGAATCGAACGCGATACTGAACTTATTAGCCCTATTTGCCCTTTCTTTTGAGGCAAATCTCCCTTTCCTTTCTTCACCTCTCTTTCCCAATTTTCTTCCTCCAAGCCGCATCGATCACCATCTTCTTCCTACAAGCCTCATCTACCGCACCTACTTCGTCTAAGGGGTCTCTCTCCCACTCTTCCTCCTCTAAGTTGCGTCTCCCACATTTGTCGGCCTCCAACTCGCTTTTTTGGGTTTTTTACTTGCGTCCCAATCGCCGTTGGTTTTAAGCAATGCACACTCGTAGTGGGTTCGTTAGACGGAGGTTAACGTGTGCATATGATATTGAAGACTGCAATGGTCAATTTGGGGCAAATTAGAGATTGTTCTTTTTGGAGTATAAAGTATGATGGATTACATTTATCTCTTGTTTGTTTGTGAATGTATGATGGATCACAAAACTTACACAAACTAGGTAAACTTCAACCGTAATCAACAACAACTACACAGTCTTCAAGCACCATAGATGCACTTCTACTCATTATAGATGATGTATGTTAATGGTGTTCTTTGAATGTTTAGACAAACCATTACTCTTCAAACACCATATATGATGTTTGTTTGTGAATGTATGTATGTATGTATGTTATAAATGATGTATGCTAACGTTGTAGGATTTTGTGTCCCTATGTATGTGTATATTTTAAAAAATTAATACAAGCATACATGATCAATTTCGTATTTTCATTGATTTTATGTACATGTATATGTTTATTCTAATATCATGAATTCCTACACATATTAAAATAAACAAAATAGAGAGAGGATAATACCCAAAGGTTCTCTAAAACCTTCTAGAAGATCCGGTGTTCCGTTGCTCATCGAATCACCCGCCGATTCGCCTCCAAGTGTTCACCAAACTCTAAACAAGATTAGAGAGAAATGAGCTAGCCAATCAATCTAATTAAGCTTAGAATCTAGCTAATAACCCATCTTTAAGCTCCTCAGATTTCTATCTCCAAAACATAAAACAACTAAGAGATTTTCGTGGTTATTAAGGAAAGATTAAAGGGAGAGAGAATTATGCATGTAATTAAACAAGTAGGATAATGAGTCCTCTTATAGGCTCCCAAAACATCCATATCAAGAATTATTCTCTAGTCATGATCTTTTGCCTTTTCTCTCCTAAAATTAATCCAAAATTGTCATATAAGCATCCTAAAAACGTTTGATCAAATATGGAATTAATCTAACCCATTATATAATTATTCTCATAAAAATATTGAGAATTGAACTTAATCCTAGGTGGCATCCTAGTCACTTGCCACATCACCTATGGAGGGTGAGTCATCTAGGAGTTGATGACTCAACAAGAAGGAAGGCAAAAGGTTGTAGGAAAGGAAGAGACAGGGGACTCTTCATTTTTTCATTATTTTCGTCATATTTTATGATGCAATTTAAGTAGAGGTTGCAATGATCTTGAATGATCATCTTTATATAGTTAATGTTATGTTTGTGTTATAGGGTAAGTTGAAAAGTCTTTGTAAGTAACAAGCCAAAAAACAAATCAAGTCAAGTGAGAAAGAAGAAAGAAAAGATGAGTGTTTGGTGCAAATCTCGTTTTGCTTGTGAGTGTTAAGTAGTTATTTTCTTCTTCCATTCGTGTCCACCAATTACGTAGATCAAAGTATGGATCTAGTGATGGTAATAGAAGACCCTCAGCATGTAGAACAAGGTGAGCCGAAGCAGCCCACCAGGTACAACTTCTGAACCGCCAATTGGCGGTTTGGGACCGCTGGTTGGCGGTCTAGGTGTGTCTGGTGGAGGCGTGTTTTCTGGGGTGGCTTGGTGTGGTGCTCCCCGTCTTTCTCCCGCATCTAACATCTGATATCAGAGCCTGATCTGATGGGGAGCTCAGGGATGATCTCGTTTGGTCATGTATCCTTGCCTCGCCTTTCGAAGGGAAACTACGACAATTAGAGTATCTAGATGCGTGCCCTGCTCGGTGCGCATGATGCTTGGGATCTTGTGGAGAGCGGCTTCGAGGAGAACGCCGTGACGGGGGTGGCAACCGTCGCACAAATCAAAACACAAAAGGAGAGAAGAGCCAAAGACAAGAGTGCTCTCTTCCTTCACTTCCAAGCGGTGGATGACAGTGGTTTTGAGAAGATCGCTGAAGCAAAGACGTCGAAGGAGGCGTGGGACACCCTTGAGAAGAGCTACAAGGGTGCTGATCGAGTGAGGCAAGTGCGCCTCCAAATGTTCGAGGCATTGAAAATGAAGGAATTGGAAGGTGTTGCCGATTTCGTGACGAGGGTTCACATGGTGGTGAACAAATTGAAGAGAAATGGGGAGGCGTTGACTGAAGGAAGAGTGGTGGAGAAGGTGCTGCGTTCTCTCACCGAAGACTTTGAAAATGTTGTGTGTGCTATCGAGGAATCAAATGACCTCGAGAAGATGACCGTCGACGACCTAGCAAGCTCGTTGGAGGCACACGAGCAAAGAAAGAAGAAGAAGAGACAAGATGTCTTGGAGGAGGCGTTGCAAGCGAAGATGTCGCTTAAAGTAGGAGAAACCTCGCAACGTAGATCATGGAAGCGATCGTGACTATGGAGGCCGTCCAAAGAAGAAGGAGGTCGAGTGCTTCAAGTGTGGGAAGCGTGGCCATGTTGTGAAAGAATGTTGGTCGCAAAAGAAGGTGGAGAAGAGCTCCAGCTGTGGCCGTGGTGATCGTGGATCAAAGAAGGAGATCGAGTGCTTCAATTGTGGGAAGCATGGACACTATGCAAGCGGGTGTTGGTCAAAGAAAAGGGTGGAAGAAAACTCCAACCTCGTTTCCGTGGAGGAGAATGTTTGTGATGATGGAGTGGTTTTGCTTGCCGACCAAGGAGCCGAAACCGAACAAAAAGGTATTTGGTATCTCGATACGGGAGCAAGCAATCACATGTGTTGGAATAGACACATGTTCGCACACTTGGAAGAGAGAGTGCATGGGCACGACTCGTTTGGAGATGCATCAAAGGTGCGTATGGAGGGGAAAGGGCACATCATGATTCAAGTGAAGGATGGATCACAAAAGCTTATTTCCAACGTCTACTTTGTGCCCGATATGAAGACGAACATACTTAGCATGGGACAACTCTTGGAGAAAGGATTCACGATCTTGATGAAAGATCAACACATGACCGTGCGAGGACAAGATGAGCGCTTGATTGCAAAGGTAGAGATGTCCAAAAATCGAATGTTTAAATTTAATCTAACATGTGTGATGAGAATTAAATTTTATACCGCAAGTGCACGGCGTCAATGAAGACGTGGCAAGTACGGGTCGAACACAAGGAGGGAGAGATTTCGTTGTTAGTGTGATTTCGATTGAGAGGAAGAAGGGAGAGAAGAATTAATTTGGGTTTTTGGGGTTTTTGGTTTAATTAACTAAAGTACGAAACAAAAGCAATTAAAATTAAAACAAGAACAAAGAGAGAAATCCGTGGGGTGGAGGTTTAGACTTAGGTTTAGAGTAGAGAATTACTGAAACTTATTGTAAATCATGTTAGTTATGAAGCATTACAAGATAAATGACTTAACATAAACTCAAGTAATCAAAATACACTAATCATGAACTTAAAATAATAACATGCATTCATCATTCTCTAACCCTAATTCCATCACCTCCACCCTTTGGAGAGAGTTAGAAACTCATGGAGGGAGGAAGAAGAAGAGGTCATTGAGACATTAAAAGAAAACTAAAACAAGAATTAAAAGAACAGAATTTTATTAATAAAACTAAGGTACACAAATAATAACAACAACCAAGGACCCTATTTACATCGTTCTCGGGTCTATTTATAGTTGCTACAAGGGACTTAGGTATAGAATTGGATAGTACACGTGTCCATACACGAGTGGACGAAATTGGGACACACGGATCGACCAATGGGCGGCGGAATCGCCGCACATCATGTGTATTGTGCGGCGGATTCGCCTCCCACGTTGGTCGGATTTAATCAGGATTTTTGTCACGCGTTTATGGTATGATTTGATCTTTATTTGCGTGTCTGGATGATTTCTTTCCATTGTCTTGAGCTCCGGATTAATTCCTTCCATTGTTGGAGATTTATAGTTGATTTTTCTTTTGACTTTTCCAACAAAATAACTTGATCCTTTTCTTTTGCAATTAGGTCCTTGGCATTTTGCAATTAAGTCCTTGACCTTTTTGCGATTAGCTCCTTGAATGCTTTTATGCTTGGATGCATTTCCAATTGAAACCCGATAAACTTGAATTCGGTCTTTATGATAGAAGTGAATCTTTTGCACACGTTTATGCTCGGAATGTTGGTAAATTGCATTCAGGTCCCTGTATTCTGTAAATAAGACTAAACACATACCTTAGTAGCATTTATTGATGTAAAAGTAATCTAAATGAAAGACATATGATGCAATGTATGCAATGCATCAATGTGCTCGTGCTAGATGTTTGAATGCATGCAATGAGGGAGATTGGCTGTGGCATATGTGACTTGGACACTTGAACTTCGGTGGGCTCCAAGAAATGGCGCAAAAGGGAATGGTGCATGGTTTGCCGATGATCAAATCTAAAGAAGGATTTTGTGAAGGTTGCATGGTTGCAAAATTACCAAGGAAGAGTTTTCCAAAACAAGCTGAATATAGAGCAAAGAAGGTGCTAGAGTTGGTACATACCGACATTTGTGGACCGATCACTCCACATTCGATTAGTAAGAATCGTTATTTCTTAACCTTTATTGATGATTTGTCACGCAAGACATGGGTGTACTTCCTGAAGGAGAAATCCGAGGCATTTCGCATATTCAAGAAGTTCAAGGCATATGTGGAGAAACAAAGTGGAAATAGCATCAAGACATTGAGGTCTGATCGAGGAGGAGAGTTCACATCAACCGAGTTCAACAACTTTTGTGCGGAACATGGCATAAAACGCCATTTAACCGCTCCATACTCGCCACAACAAAATGGTGTAGCCGAGAGAAAGAATAGAACCATCATGGACATGGTTCGAAGTATGTTAAAAAGCAAGAACGTGTCAAAAGAACTATGGGCCGAGGCGGTTGCTTGTGCGGTGTACACGTTGAATCGTTGCAAAACCGCAAGCTTGGAGGAAGTAAGTCCACAAGAAGCTTGGAGTGGCGACAAGCCAATTGTGGCACATCTGAAAGTGTTTGGGAGCGTCGCCTATGCACATGTACCAAAGGAGAAAAGAATAAAACCTGATGATAGGAGCACAAAGCTTGTGTTCGTTGGCTATGATGAACGATCGAAAGCTTATAGGCTTCTCGATCCCACTAACAACAAAATTGTCATTAGCCGTGATGTGCAGGTTAACGAGGAGGTAACATGGGACTCCAAAGAGGAGATTTCAGAAGTGCAAAATGAAGAACAGGGAGAGGAGATTGACAACCCCACTGAACATGAAACAGTTCCATCCGACAAACAAGACGAGATGAGACCAAGGAGGTTCAAGACACTTCGTGAAATCTACGAGACGACAAATGAGTTGCACATGGTGTGTCTTTTAGTTCAAAAATGAAGTTGTCAATAAGGTTGAAGGAAAGGATGCGCAACCTACTTGGGATGGTGGATGGAAGAGGATTAAGTTCAAGGAGGAGTATTGAGAATTGAACTTAATCCTAGGTGGCATCCTAGTCACTTGCCACGTCACCTATGGAGGGTGAGTCATCTAGGAGTTGACGACTCAACAAGAAGGAAGGCAAAAGGTTGTAGGAAAGGAAGAGACAGGGGACTCTTCATTTTTTCATTATTTTCGTCATATTTTATGATGTAATTTAAGTAGAGGTTGCAATGATCTTGAATGATCATCTTTATATAGTTTATGTTATGTTTGTGTTATAGGGTAAGTTGAAGAGTCTTTGTAAGTGTCTATATAAGCACAAGAGTTCTCCATTTCTAAAACAAGCCAAAAAACAAATCAAGTCAAGTGAGAAAGAAGAAAGAAAAGATGAGTGTTTGGTGCAAATCTCGTTTTGCTTGTGAGTGTTAAGTAGTTTATTTTCTTCTTTCATTCGTGTCCACCAATTGCGTAGATAAAAGTATGGATCTAGTGATGGCAATAAAAGGCCCTCAGCATAGAGAACAAGGTGAGCCGAAGCAGCCCACCAGGCGAAACTTCTGAACCGCCAATTGGTGGTTTGGGACCGCTGGTTGGCGGTCCAGGTGTGTCTAGTGGAGGCGTGTTATCTGGGGTGGCTTGGTGTGGTGCTCCCCGTCTTTCTCCCGTATCTAACAAAAAATTCAGGCAAAGTCGCGTTGTTCGGTTAACCGAGAATTCTTCTCGTTCAAACGAACCATTCGGTTTTAACACATATTCGGATGACCGTGAGCTAGACGGTTTTAACACATATTCGGATGACAAAAGTTCCCTAGAAAAAAATTCAGACGATCCCCGTCTCGCTCTGGTTGACCGTTGACCCACCAAAATTTCTCCTAGCGAATTTCTTCGGTCGACCGAGTCACGTTCCGTCTACCGAAAATATCCCAAGATAGCTCCTGGATAATTTCTCTCGGTTGACCGTTCAAGCCCGATTGACCGATCCCAATTGTCTAGGCACTCCAGACAATTTCGGTAAACCAAATGCGTTATCCGTTCCCCATTCGGTTGATCGTTCCGAAGATACCTCGGTCGACCGAATCCTAAACGGTTTACCGTCATGACCCCGATTTTTCCTTTGTCAAATTTAACATTTATATACAACAAAATTTGATCTTTAGGGGTTTTTAGCAGGTTTATATCTTATGTAATATTAAATTATTACACCCCATAATATATACACCTCATATGAATTTATTCATGATTCTAATTATGTTAATTCCCATGACATATTGATTTTATTGATTCACCATATGTGTCTTTTTTCATTTGAAACCCGACACATCTTATGAACTCAAAATCAAGCTTCTTGTTTCCCAGTTTTGTGGTGTGACCTATAGGAGGATCGAAGCCAAATTGGCAATGATATTGAACACTCAATATCTCAAACTATAAGCGGAATCTAGCTACACATTATAGTTACCCAAATAGCATAGATGTCTTTGTCCCACTCGAACTAAACAAGATCCATTTAGTGATGTAAGTGCATCACCTGTGTCCGTCCATTGCCTCATGATATTAAGAATATATACAAAGTAGAAATGCGTCACCTTTGTATTATATTCATTTCTTGAACTCTTTAAGCTAATTATAGCTATGTAACTTAACTCAAGTTACATCGTGCACATTATAATTTTGCTTTATCAAAGGACCCCTTAATATCAACACTCAATTAAGAGAGGCAATGATAATCGTTTGATTAGCTATCTTTTCCAGCATAAGTCATGTCCAACCAACTATTGCCTTTATCACTATACTCATTGATAGCTTTTGACAATAATCAAATCAAGCACTTCTTGAGTGAAAAGATATAAGTCTCATATCTTAGGATCCAAGACACAGTAAAACATTAACGACATGAAACACAATTCCATAATGTTTTACTTGTCAGGTCTATTCAATATATAAAATTAATATTTTCCTCTTTTATATATTCGTGTCGTCAATTATTTGTAGAGCTACAACAATCGATGACCAACAAGACAATCTTATCTCGGTAATTAATGTTTCATGTTAATTACCATGATTGTGAATAACTTTTGATTTATGTAAACCATTATCTTTTAGAGCTCTACGGTTAAGGACCAAGTGTTTATTCCTTAACTCATCCAAAAGACGAATAACATAATCAAGTCACAAAATATTTGCACATCCAATTCATAATTATTGACATATAAAAGTAAAACTTTTAGAACACATTTCTTTCAAACGTTTGTCAACATGGATGTTCGGATCATGAATACTCAATTGAAATTGCACATTGGACGACAATGGGTGATTAGAAGGGGGCGTAGGCGTGCTATGAATTTTAGAGGGGTAGAGGAAATGATTTTGATCGAGGACATCAATTTTTAGTGAGCTTAAGCGGTGGACTGAGAAGGAGAGTAAGTATAAATAGGGACTCGTGATCGGTTGACCGAACCTGAGTCGGTTGACCGTATCTGTTGGGTGAAGATTTGAATCATATCACTATTCCCCAATAAATGGATCAGACCGTTTGATCCATTTATCCAAATGTTCAATCAATCGGACGACCGTTGTACCCTTTTCAAACTTTGACCTTCAGTATCGCGTTCGATTCGGTCGACCGAATCAGCTTCGGGCATCTGTTTCCTACACAACATATACTTCGTGGGCTTTACTGGACCACCATAAACGGACGACCGAATAAGATTCGGTCCTCCGTTTCAAAGCTACCAGGGACACTGGAAAACATGTACGAGTCTTCCAAGCTCGAAAGACCGTCGTTTGAACGGTCGACCAAATTATACGTCAGGTATCTACTTTAAGACCACGTTACGTGTAGCTGACGAAGTTAAACATCGTTCGTTTGCCATTAACGACATCTGAAGTTAACGAGATTTCGTCAACGACATTAGATGGGAAGTGCACCCAAGCAAATACTGAGTTTTGCAAGTGTTTCTGGCCAATAAAAAGGTTCGGGTGAGCAAAGATCCAATAAAGACCTTTTGCAAGTGCACGCAAGCAAAAATTCTGTTTTCTATTGCAAGTTCTCTTGATTAATTGTAAACATGATATTTTGTACCCAACTATGTTTTTTTATTTACTCATCAAGTCGAAGACATGAAGTGATGAAACCCATGATCTACATATTTTCACTAGATTTTTTTTGTATTTGTTAGTTGTTACAATAAACAAAAAAATATTTGACTCTAAACCAACTTCTTTGACTACACCCTCTTAGGGGTGTAATCGATCCATAAACGAACGATCTGAGCTTGCTCAAGATCGGCTCGATAAGGGTTCGTGCGAAAATTTTTGCTCGTGCTCGGCTTGTCCTGTTCACGAGTGATGAGAATTAAATTTATACCGCAAGTGCACGGTGTCAATGAAGACGTGGCAAATACGGGTCGAACACAAGGAGGGAGAGATTTGTTATTTTCGTGATATTCGATTAAGGAGAAGAAGGAGAGAAGAATTAAGTTTGGTTTTGAGATTTTTGGGTTTTAGTTATTTAAAGCAAGAAACAAAAACAATTAAAACTAAAGCAAGAACAAAGAAGTGAATTCCGTTGGGTGGAGGATTAGATTTAAGGTTTAGATTAGAGAATTCAGAAACTTATAATAAATCATATTAGTTATAAAGCATTACATGATAAATGATTTAACATAAAGTCAAGTAATCAAAATATACTAACACGAAATTAAAATAATAACATCCATTCATCTTCTCTTCACCCTAATCCGTCACCTCCACCCTTTGGAAGGAGTTAGAAACTCATGGAGGGAGGAAGAAGGGGTCCTTGAGACATTACAAAAGAAAACTAAAAGTAAAAAATAAAAGACAGAATTTTATTAATGAAAAGGAAGAATACAAAACTAAGATTAAGAATAAAAACTAACACCAAAGACTCAGGACCCTTCTAACATCGTTCTCGGGTCTATTTATAGTTGCTACAAGGGATCTAGGTATAATATTGGAAAGTACACGTGTCCAGACACGACTGGACGAAATTGGAGCACACGGATCGAAGCTTGGGCGGCGGAAACGCCGCATATTGCATGTGTGGTGCGGCGGAAACGCCGCACAATCTGGCCTGATTTTGTCCGGATTTTGGTTGAATGTTTATGGTATGATTGATCCTTCTTTGCGCGTCTGGATTGATTCTTTCCATTCTTTTGAACTCCGGATTAATTCCTTCACATATTTGGAGATATACCTTGATTTTTCTATATATTTTCTCCAATAGAATAAAAGCTACTCGTGATTTGCAATTAGGTCTTTGACTTTTTGCAGTTAAGTCCCTGGTTACTTTTGTGCTTATATCCTTGTTCTTTTTGCAATTAGGACTTGAATGCTTTTATGCTTGGATACATTTCCATTTGTACCCCGATAAACTTGAACTTGGTCTTTATGATAGAAATAAATCTTTTGCACGCGTTTATGCTCGGGATGTGGGTAAATTGCATTCAGGTCCCTGTATTCTGTAAATAAGACTAAACACATACCTTAGTAGCATTTGTTGATGTAAAAGTAATCTAAATGAAAGACATATGATGCAATGTATGCAATGCATCAACGAGCGGCTTGTTAACCCGAACCTGAGTTTTTTGGTATTGAATTGCTAATATTGTTGTCCTAACAAGTAAATTGTAAGATCACTTAAGACAATCTTAAAATCAACATCTAAAATCAAACACAATCTTATAAACTATACGACAACCAGGGGCGGATCCAGGAAATTTTCATAGGGGGCAAAAAAAATCCACGGCAATCGAACTAAACGATTAATAAACTTAATGGTCTAACATAAAAAACACACACAAAAGTCATTAAAAGATCATCCTTCTAGGTTTCATGTCCTGAAATAGTTTCATGATCGCTTCAGTATCAACAGAATCAAATACATCATTTTCTATGTAAGTAACAAGACAATCATTCATCCACTCATCACTCATCGTAGAACGAAGTCTGGTCTTTATAAGTTTCATAGCCGAGAATGCTCTTTCAACGGTTGTTGTTTCTACCGGCAAAGTTAAAGCCAATTTGATGAGCAGAAAAACCAAAGGATAAACTTCATCTATTCTCGTCTCAACCATCTTCCTCGTAAGATCAACTATACCCCTTAAATCTAAAAAATTCTAGACTGCTCCTCATATGAGCAATGTAGATGTCCAGTTGAATTTCTAGCATTACAAGGTCATTCTCATTGAACTCCACAGGGTAGAAGGTAGCAAATTCACACAATTTTTTTACATCAAATTCTGCGTAGTTCTTACGTGGATCCAAACACGCCATACATAGAAGTAACTGATTATTAATCGACCATTAAGCTCTTATAATGGGGTATCAATCAAAGCATGAAAAATATCATTCTTGAAGTAATGAAGATGTGTAATCGATCGATGTCCTTGTTTTTTTCTTCCTTGAACCGGAAGTACACCATCCATGTCAAGGACATCTATTAGTTGCTCCACACAAAAATCCCAAGTTTTCTTAAACAAATCATCCCACCAATTTTCTCTTGACTTCTGCAATAGACCCTTTGACAATTCAACAAGTTTGATGACATTGATCAAGTCTTGCTCTTTTCTCTGGAGTGCCTGTGACAAGTCATTCGTTACTCCCAAAACTCTGATCATTAAGTTCAAGATCAGCACGAATTCAAATGTTTGCATCCGCTTCAGAAGGCCAAATGCTTCCATTCTTTTCTGTCTAAGTGAAGCATCTCCTGCCACAACATCTAAGACCTCAATGATAGGATTGAACAAGGTAAACAAACTCACAACGGATCGGTAGTGGGAACTCCAACGCGTGTCACCTGGTCGTGCTAAACTCAGTTCTTGATTCAAACCTCGACCCGTTTCGATCTCCCCAACTCCCACAACATCAATGACTTGTTGAATTCCATTGATTCTCAACATATCTTTTCTTTTGCAAGAACCACCAACCACATTGCAAATCAAGGAAACATAATCAAAGAAATTGGAAAGTGATTCAATGTTGCTGGCGGCATCTACCAATGCCAACTGAAGCTGGTGAGCAAAACAATGCACATAGAAAGTAGACTTGTTTTCATCCAAAATCAAACTTTTGAGACCGTTGAACTAACCAGACATGTTACTTGCACCATCATACCCTTGTCCTCGAACCTTGGACAAACTCAAACCATGCTTACTGATCATCAACTCAATGGCATCTTTAAGTGACTTAGCTCTAGTATCCATAACATGCACAACACCAAGAAAGTGTTCCATTATGCAACCTTGTTTGTCAACATATCGTATAACAAATGCCATTTGTTCTTTGTCCGATGCATCCTGGGCTTCGTCCACAAGTAAAGTGAAAAAGTTTTCTCCAAGATCTATAACAATGGCTCGAGTAGTTAAAGTGGTAGCAGCATCACAAATGTCTTTTTGGATCGACGGTGCTACTAATTTTAGATTTTCAAGGGCATTCTTTAATATCATTTTTCCTGTCTCCTGTTCTGTTCACCTGTATATTTCAAGAGTGCGAGAAAGTAACCCGTCCTGGACGACGTCTCTGTCTCATCATGTCCTCGAAAAGGAGCTCCCTGATTTAGAAGCCACCGTACACATTCAACACTTGCCTTCAAACGAGTGCGGTAAGCAAGTTTGGCTTCATCAGATACATTAGACATGATGATATCAATATGTTGTCTTCGATTATGGACAGAACTTATTCTGGACAGACTTTGAACTTATTCTGGACAAACACATGACTTATTATGGACAGACTTTGAACTTATTCTGGACAGACTTTGAACTTATTATGGACAAACCCAAACTTATTATAGACAAACTTTGAACTTATTATGGACAAACACACAATTTATTCTGGACAAACTTTGAACTTATTATGGACAAACTTTGAACTTATTATGGACAGACACACAACCTATTCTGGACAGACTTTGAACTTATTATGGACATAGTTTAAACTTATTATGGACAACACAAAACACTTATTATGGACAAACACACAACATATTCTGGACATACACACAACCTATTCTGGACAAACTTTGAACTTATTACGGACAAACTTTGAACTTATTCCGGACAAACACACAATCTATTCTGGACAGACACACAACCTATTCTGGACAAACTTTGAACTTATTCTGGACAGACTTTGAACTTATTCTGGACAGACTTTGAACTTATTCTGGACACACACAGAACTTATTCTGAACAAACACAGAACTTACTATGGACAAATTTTGAACTTATTCCGGAAAGACTTTAAACTTATTATGGACAAACACAAAACTTATTATGGACAGACTTTGAACTTATTATGGATAGACACACAACTTATTCTGGACAGACTTTGAACTTATTGTAGACAAACTTTGAATTTATTATGGACAGACACACAACCTATTCTGGACAGACTTTGAATTTATTCTGGACAGACTTTGAACTTATTCTGGACAGACACATAACCTATTCTGGACAGACTTTGAACTTATTATGGACAACAAACAGAACTTATTCTCGACAGACACACAACTTATTCTGGACAATCACAGAACTTATTCTGGAAAGAATAAGGTGTTCATCTATCAATTTTATGTTGTGAGTTTTTCCGTGTGGGAATCAAAAGTTGCATTGAGAAAATAAATGTTGCATGAGGAAACGAAATGTTACATTGGGAAACGTAATGTTGCATTGAGAGAGTATAAGTTGCATGTGACACAAAATAAATCTGTTATTTAATTAATTTCAGAAAGAAAAAGACATTTGACTTTTGATAACTAGACTGTTGCTGCTGTCTGAACTGACCACGTCAGCGCGCGTCCCAGACGCAAGCGTCCATTAATCATTTCTTGTTGGATCGGGGATTGCTTGGTTTTGAACATTTTGGTGGATTGGAATGTAAATATCAAATTTTATTGGGTTTTTTCCAAATTTGAGAGGGGGGGGGGGGACAATTGCCCCCCCCCCCCCCCCCCCCCCTCCCTTCAACGTGGGTCCGCCCCTGACAACAACATCAACATCTTATAAATAAGATCGTACACTTGTATCAAACAAAATCAACGTAATCTTAAAATTAACACCTAAAATCAAATATATTCTCATAAATTATACGACGACTCACAACATCTTATAAATAAGATAATACACTTGGATCAAACAAAATCAACACAATCTTGAAATAAACACCTACTATCAAACATAATCTTATAAATTTTACGACAACTCACAACATCAACATCTTATAAATAATATCATCCACCTAACCCAAACCTTAATTTATTTGAATTTTTTGTTTAAAAAAGAATAAGAAAAAGAAAATAAATAACAATAATGGAAAACGAAAAGTCCAGGACTAATAGATTTTGATTATGATAGGTATTTGGGTTTGGTTTGTTAAATGGATTGTTGGGTTTGGTAATGGATAATGAGTTTGGTAAAGGAGTTTATTAATTGAGTTTACCAATTGCGTAATTAGATAAAATATATGGATTAATCAGATAATTAGATATAGTAATCGGATCTCGAACAATAATCGAACGAGATCTGCTCGTACTCGACTTGTTACTAACCGATCTAAGTCACGATCCGAGTAAAATCAAACAAACGTCGAACGGTCGATCCCACGCAGAAATTGGCAACTCTATCTCCATAACCTTAATCCCACGTGTTTCGTCTTCTCGTATAAATAGGAGTCTTGTTCGTCCTCAAAGCATCTTCAATCAAACAATCAAATGATTATGTAGGTACTACGTGCAAAAATAAGTGGTAGTTGAGTTGATTGTTATAGGGACTCATTCTAGGCTAATGTTTTTTTAAATTTGTTTGTCGGTGTTTTGTTCAAACTGAAGAAGATATTGATTTGAAACATGGAAGACTAAGTTACTATTAACCAAGTGAATTTTAATAATGATAATGTTAATTGAAATAAACAGGCACATATAAATAACACTAAATAAAAAATATAAAAAATCAAATAAGTAAAAAAAGGTTAATTAAGCAAAAAAAACTAAAAATAATCCCGAATAATATTCATATAAAAAATTAAATACAAATGATACTAAAAATATTAATTAATATTTTTAAACTCAAAATTAATTGGTCATTAAATTAGTAGACTATCATCCAGTCATCCGCCAGTCTACTCACCATCATTAAAAGTGTAATATTCGTCACTTCCATTAAATTAGTTATCGTTATCACCACCACTGTCGGATGCGTTATTTTGGTTATTAAATTGGAAAATGATTTATGAACGCAGCGCGTCACGGACGCGCTCTACGTGGACATCCATGTCAGCCCTTACGTGACCAAAGCATGAATGTTTTTTTGTTTTTTCTTCCTGATGTCTACTCAAATCACATTAAATGCGTTTCAACTCAGCACGTTCTCTCTCTCCACCCAAATACAAATATGATGACTTTCTTTCTTTCTTCTTCATTCTTTCTCTCCAGAATAAATCACCATTTCGAGCAAAATATTAGGTCGAAGAAGTGTCTGATGCTGACTCCCAGGATTCTTCACAACGTAAGCAGCATGAATGGGACGGTGCGAAGACTTCCCGATGTTCTACATAAACAGGAAATCTGAGATGCTATTTTTTTTCCTAAACATAATTCTTGTGCGGTAAAATATACAGTGGGAGGTTTGTTGAGTTTGTGCGGGGGTGGCAGGGGGCGGCAGCCCCTGCGGGGGACGTGAGTCATATTATTGCATTCCATATATTGATTCGTTTATTCCGACAATAATGAAGTCATCTATTATTCCGGACTGCAAATACACTTATTCCAGACAGCAAATACACTTATTCCGGACAGCAAATCCACTTATTCCGGACAAACTTTATGTTCCGTTTCTGGACACACATTATTCTTAAACCGGACAACAAATACACTTATTCTGGACAACAAATACACTTATTCCGGACAGCAAATACACTTATTCCGGACAAACTTTCTGTTCCGTTTATGGACACACTTTCCTATTATTCTGGACAACTACACTTATTCCGGACATCAAATACACTTATTCCGGACTACAAATACACTTATTCCGGACATCAAATACACTTATTCCGGACAACAAATCAACTTATTCCGGACAAACTTTATGTTCCGTTTCTGGACACACTTTATTCTTAAACCGGACAACAAATACACTTATTCCGGACAACAAATACACTTATTCCGGACAGCAAATACACTTATTCCGGACAAACTTTCTGTTCCGTTTATGGACACACTTTCTTATTATTCTGGACTACACTTATTCCGGACTGCAAATACACTTATTCCGGACATCAAATACACTTATTCCGGACTGTAAATACACTTATTCCGGACATCAAATACACTTATTCCGGATAACAAATCAACTTATTCCGGACAAACTTTATGTTCCGTTTCTGGACACACTTTATTCTTAAACCGGACAACAAATACACTTATTCCGGACAACAAATACACTTATTCCGGACAGCAAATACACTTATTCCGGACAAACTTTCTGTTCCGTTTCTGGACACACTTTCTTCTTATTCTGGACAACTACACTTATTCCGGACTGCAAATACACTTATTCCGGACAGCAAATACACTTATTCCGGACAGCAAATCCACTTATTCCGGACAAATTTTATGTTCCGTTTCTGGACACACTTTATTCTTAAACCGGACAACAAATACACTTATTCCGGACACCAAATACACTTATTCCGGACAAACTTTATGTTCCGTTTCTGGACACACTTTCTACTTATTCTGGACAACTACACTTATTTCGGACAGCAAATACACTTATTCCGGACAACAAATCAACTTATTCTGGACAAACTTTATGTTCCGTTTCTGGACACACTTTATTCTTAAACCGGACAACAAATACACTTATTCCGGACAACAAATACACTTATTCCGTACAACAATATACACTTATTCCGGACATACACATAATGTAAACAGGACAAACACATAATGTAAACTGCACACACACATAAAGTAAGCTAGACAAATTAAGTTGATCCAACGTAAAACTTAAAAACAAATATTTTATTATGATAAGTGTGGGCTCTGCACGAATAATGAGACTGCACGATGTCCTAGGGTCTGCACACTGTCTTATCTGTGTATTGGGAAATGAATCGTTCAACTTAAAGAACCGGCGTTTTTTAAAAAGACCAAAACACGCGAAGAGAAATTTCGCTGACTGGACGCTGACTCAAAGAAAAATATCTGATCTGTACAAATCCACGTAAGGCGCGTCCGTGACGCCTGCGTCCGTCTATCACGGTTCTATTAAATTAGCCATTGTCGTGATCAAATACGTCACTGTTATCAATTAATGCGTCCGTACAGTTATGTTGTAATTATTATTTTTATATTTTTTTATTGTTATTAAATTTATTTTTTATTAAATTCCGGTATTATATTTTTTCACTTCTTCAGTAATCTCACTTGTAGTTATTAATATTTGTATATTCATTTGATTCAGATGTCCATATGTTGTAAACAAATTTTAATATTCACTTTCTACAAATTAGGATAACAAAATATTGAATGATTAAATTTATTTTATTTATATTTTTAACGTATATAATTGTGAATATAATTACAGAAGATTTCAAAGCATATTTAGTTTGTAAACATGTTGCCTTAGTTTTCTTTAACGTGAAAACAAAATAGAAATACAATAGTGATTTGATATCAATGTAATTCATCTCCCGTAAAAGAAATGAGAATTTTATTAATTCTTTTACACATGAATATTTATGAAAACAAAATAAAAACATACCAAAATAATATATAAAGCTCATAATTAATAATCTATTTTTTAAATATTAGGCATTACTTTTCGACATGTTGAATATTTCCACATAATTAATTGAAGAGTGATTGAAGGTGGAATATCTTGTAATTTTTCTTTTATAGCAAAATATGTCATTCTTGATCAGATCACATATTTTTATTTAGCCTTTATTGATATGTAAAAAGTTAGATCATTTATTAGTTAAGAAAACATCTGCCCCCTATTTTTAATATGATTGGATTAGAGTATTAAGGAAATATTGAAAATTATTGTCACAGGTTATTAAAAATATATAATCAGTTGATTGCAACATGGATTTTGTTTTCTTGTATATTTCACCTAACCAATGAAGAGGGATAAAATCATTAGTTGAAAGTCTAACAAAGAAACTAAAAAATTAATTTCTTCGTGGTATCCAACATAAATAGTTTGTGTTCAATGAGTTCTAATTTATATACTTACATAACACCCATGCATATAATATTCTAATGCATTCACTTTATGTTCTATTGAACTATCTGTTGGTGTTTCAGTGTAAAGTTAAAACATTATCATGAACTGAAGTTTATAAACCTAAAATACATTATCGGAAGAAAAAAAGTAGTGCCTAAATAGTTCTAGAATATTTATTAAATAAATATTGGAATACAAGAATATTTTTGCATCTCTTTTCATCTCGGAGAGGGCCAGAGACGATCAGTGTAACATCTTGAAACAGCGAAAATTTTAAAATTTATCATCAAAGACACTAAAGATAGATCATCCAAAAGGCGGGACTTTTACTCCAATAAAACATTCAAACGGTGCATCATATTACATCAGAGTTTGTCAAAACTACATGATTACATCGAATATAACAAAAGGCAATACAAGTAATCATGTCGACCTCAATGGTCTGAAAAGGAGGATTCCGGTCCCAAATGCGCGCGTCCGCACTCACCACTTAATTGGACCTACTGCGGTCCTGAAATAAAACATGCAACAACAATGCCTGAGTTTCCATTAGGAACCCCCGTATGTCAAACTCACTTATATGAATGCAGTAGTACAAATGAACCTATCATACTAGTAGCATGTCATGTCATCAACAGTAAGGAAAAAAGTTCCCTCGAAGGGTAAAACGGGACATGAGTCCGACAATCATCATCGAGTCTCCCTCGAAAACCTACAGTAGGCACATACGGTCTTACGGAATAATGTGCGACGCTCCCCACACGCAGCTATACTAATCATGGGGTTCAGTAAGGGGCGCCCGCAAGGTCCGAGTCGTGAGAAACAAATTTGTATCTATAGTGGTCAAACCACACCAACGGAGTCGTCGCTCGGTCGGTCCATCAATCATCTCAGTAGGTGCCCAGCTGAGGAATCCTAGCTGGAACAGCATCGACAACATCATAGTCGGAATAACATTGGCCCATCATCGCCAGGATAGCATCGACGGCATCACAGGCACAACATCGGTGGTCCAACATACGTCCGGCACAGCATCAGACGGTTCCGAACCGAAGTCCGCCAAGTCATCAAGCTCCACGAGCCGCATATAATCATACATTGGGATCCACGATCCCTCAGGTCTGCTACTCTACCATAAGTCCATAAATTCATCACATTACGCCACAATCCATACACGGATGTTGCATGTTCCAAATACCCACACTCTTCCACACGAGGTCCCTGGGCAGGCACGCGTAACGCGCCCGCCGTCACCTCCCGGCTCACGCACTAGGCGAGCACACGAGTTTTCGTGGACAGAGTTGACATTATACAATGACCGGGAATTCAGTTCTGCGCACCAACGGTCGACCGAAAAAAGGCAATTTGGTCGACCGTTCCCATGGTGTTCGGTCGACCGAAAGTCTGCAACGGTCGAACTCTCTGCGCCTAACCTAAGTTCTAACGGTCGAACAAAATTCTAAAACCGGTCGACCGATACGTGGTCAAAATTTGGAGTCTGGTCAAAATCATACAAGTCTAATCGGTCGACCGACTCAGGGGTCCCAGTTGTCCGAATACTACCAGGGGCATCCTAGTAGTCTAGGTCATCAATCGTCGAACAGTGCATAAAAATGGTCAAACCATACATAAGGCAACTTAAGTTTCATTTGAACCAACAATAGAAATGGTCGACCGAAAACCAACAGGCAAACCCCCGACCCACCAGCACACGCACTACCGGTCGACTGCCACAAGGCATCGTTTGACCGGTGTTGATTAAAGTCGGGCAAAATACACTAAACCGGTAGACCACCCGAACGAACCGGTCGACCGTTGGTCGACAGCAACCCCACGCCAACCGAGGATTTTACACTGTTTCTCGCCACCGGTGAGGTCTCTGACCTCTCGCGACCGACCACAAAATCACCCCAACATGGATGAGCAACAAATCAAACTAATAAGCCGACATACCTTTCGAAGACGACGAAACTCGTCGGAGCCTCGCTCGCGCTACATCGCCTCCGGTCAGCAATCACTCGCACGACCGCCTCCTCGTGCAACGTCTTCCGCACGCCTCACGTCGATGCAGCCTCTTCCGTCAGAGCTCGAGCAACTGGGGAAAGGAGTGATGAATGCTTTGTGAGAGGAATGGAATGAAGAAGGAAGAAGAAGAAGGATGGTGTATGCTTGGTTTATAAACAAACCCACACACCACCCCTACACCTCCAACCATCCCTCAACCCACCCCCTATCCCTCTCCACGTCCCACCAACACTTCCCTCCATACCCCCATCCATACCTTTCTCTCTCTTCCCAAGTCAAACCTCCACTTAACCCCTAATTGGGTTTAGGGATATTACAATCAATTTCTCGATCTTTCTCAAATAGTGTTTTAAATGGAAAAGAGTATTACATATCATACTCCTTAAAAAATAGGTTAATGAGTCTTTTGATATATATTTTTAATTTACCCTTTTGCTCTTATTTCATTTACTTTTCATGGTAGGTTTATTTTTTAGGTTATACTATAATATGTAGTAGTATTTTTGTTAATGCATGTCTCAACTGACAAGTACGATATTATTCAATTATAATGGTAACATTACTATAATTCGGTTCTTCAAGTAAACATTCTTTATGTTGTATTTGTATAGAAAGTTAAGATGCAGAAAGAAAAAAGAGAAATGAATTGGAGAGAAGAGAAGAGAAGAGAAAGTATGTTGTTTCCCCTTGTTCGGATAGAATGTGTAAAGAGAGAACAAGAAAAATAAAATTTTGACATCATATTACCAAAGTACCCATGGTTTGGTTAGCCTCCTTAATTATTTTGGTGTACTATGGGAAACTAGGAGAGAAATCAACTTTCTCTCCAAAGCTCTTTACTTTTGTAGAGAAAGTTGACGGCCTATTTTGTATGGAAGACTTTTTTTCTTCCATTTCTCTCCCTTTTACTTATTTCTCTCCTTAATAAGTCCCTTCCAACAACACTCCATTTCTCTCCCTTTCTATCATGTCCAAACACACCATTAATAATCTTTTATTAAGATGATATAATTTTAATTATTTTCAATTATTCCACCGATTTAAACTATTTTTTATCATGCCATTTACATATATATATATATATACATATATATAATGTGATGGAACTTAATTATCGTAACTAGAGCTAAATACCTTGTCATTGTTGGCTCAATAGTCATAATCTGATCTTTATTTTGATGATGACGGTAATACATAATTTAACATTTATATAATTCAATTCACACACATACATCTACACGTATACACCACACTTATGCATGTTCTTATCTTGATGAGTGATCAAGACAAGTAATAATAAACTCATGAAGACTTGTAATTTTATCTTTTGTTGAGTCCAAGGATTCTATGTAAACTTGGGACTAGTTGGAATCGATATCAAACACTTAAAAACTATAAGTTATGTTCACTAAGAAGTGAATTTGGTTGTCTGAAAAACGGTCTAGTCATCCAAATTGTGGTATGGACCTACAATTTGAACTTGCCTAGTTTCGGACACCAAACCACTCTTGGGTCGTCCGAACATTTTCCCAAATTTCCATACAATTTGCATGAATTATTTGGATGACTAAACCTTGATTAGGTTGTTCGATTCCTCTTTTGTTTGATGACTACTGGAGCACGTCCATTCAGATGACTAACTCACTCTTAGGTGGTCCGATCTATTGGAACATGTCAATTTCGATGAGTTGGTTTATGTGGACAATTCTCCTCTTGATGATGTTTACATTGAGGTTGTCCGAGATGTAACATCATAAGACCCACCTCCCGAGCCACATCAAAAACCTCCAAAAGAAGATATTGTGGAACTTTTAAAGTATTGGATTGATTAATGGTGACATATCATATATCGCACTCATGACATAAATCTTTTATTTTATCCCATTTGTGTGCTACTCGGATGTTTAGTTCATGTGCATTGTTTGACCAACCAGATCCGCCATTGGCGGTCATTTGGGTCGGATCGGTCTTAAATTTCTCCAGCAGCTTATGTTAATCAATTGCACATGTCGGGTGCACCCAGAGATGTTGGTTCGAACCCGTTTGGTTTTAATTGTTGAATTACTTCTCATGTTCACGAGATTATGGACTTTTACAACAACCATATTTGCTTTACGATAAGGTCCCTCCAGGTTTTCACCTAGGTCCTTCATGACTTACAATCCGGTCCTTGAGCATTACAAATAGGTCCAAAAGGCTTCCAAATCAATCATTTCATCTTGCATTTATGTCATTTTCACTTTATTTCTCTTCTTTATTACCTAAATCCTGAAATATATGAAACAAATACCCGAGTACATAGCACAAATATATGGTGAAATAAATAATATATAACATGAATTAGTCATATGATATGATACTAATCAGTGTACAATCGACCTACATGTTTGAGCGAACTGATCCCCATTAAGTTAATCTTGATTGGCATTGTCACATATTTAACACCACGAATTTTCCTCCAATTCTCTTCACCCCAGTAGAGGAAGGAAACAAACCCCTCGATAATATGAAAAATTATGAATATTCTGGAATTAATTTCTCTAATTGTTTTTGAAAGTTATGCTTGCAAAGGCTAATTTTTTGCCAACCGAACCTACAAAAAAATGAGGAAATCTCAAGATCAGTACAAAAATTGATTAGAAATAGATAGTAATTGAAGCTTGGCCAAGCTTGTCTCTACCTCTACCCTTGGAACTCTAACCACTACCAAATTCGGGTGTAAATGGTTACCAACTATCCGGATATTCGATTCGAAAATTTCTATGTAGTTGGTATTTGGTAAGTTCCATCTTACCAATTTAATTTCGGATACGGATTTGATTTAAAAAAATTATTAATTAAAAATAGGATACGAATTCGGATACAAAGTGTTTCAAATTCGAATTATCCAAATTACCAAATTAATTACAATATATACACACACTTATACATATACGGATACACCCACATGACCACATACACACGTTAGTATTTGAAAATTAATATTCCAAAATTTTAATTCGAAAATTAATTACAATGTTCATATATATTCAATTTTGGATAATATTCGAATACCAATTAGTATTCGAAAATTTTGAAGATTCGGATTCGAATTCGATAATAGATTATGGATTTCGAATTCGAATTCAGATATACTATATATATAGTGTTTCTATTTGGTTCATAATGAATTATTGTGCTCACCGTAATAGAAATTACTTTTGATCAAATACCTATTCGGCTCACATCCGTTCAACAAAATCAAATCAGATACCAAGAAAATACTGTCAAGAAAATAAATTAGGAACTAAACCTTCCAATGTGAATTTGCAAATTGCTGCAACTCTCTAAACTCCAAGCTCATATTCATCTAACCTTCTTTTTGCAGGTCAGAGTACAATACTACAATGAAGCAAAATATCTAACATATTATTAATGGCTAATAATGACTAAAAATTTGCATCCTAGATATTAGTGGAGCTACAATAAGTGTACGAAATTTATGTGTGATTTGTGAAAATCTTACTTTAGTTGTGATAGAAAAAACAATAATATTGATAATAGTACAAAACATTACAAACTGAAATAAATAAAGGATTACAATTTGTTTGACTGAGTTAGTAGTAGACCTCAGATTTTGGCCGTGCCGACCCGCCCAGCTATGGCTCGTTAACCCAACGGTTATCATAGCCATTGGGCTTTTTTTTACTACCTCTCATCTTATATAAACCCCTACCTCACTTATTTTCTTCACACAAAACTTTCAACTTTTCACTCTTCATCTAAATCTCTCCAAGTATTCTTTCTATTTGCCCTGATTTTGTTGAAACCAGTCGAGTTTAAGCTAAAGCGTTAAGCCTAAATCTACAAGCAGAATGTTGACCACCCGATTTCGTGACTCATCCACTCTTTATTTCCCATATTTTTCTAATATTTTTTAGTAGTTAATTTTAGTTCAACAATCATCATCATGGAAAAAAAATCATTTTTGTTTGCATATTTACTAATTTCCATGACTTTAACATCTAAATCTAAAGATAATAATAACTCGCTCATCTTAATCCACCTAGACCTAAGGGTAGAAATACTAGAAAAAATACTAGGAAAGTATGGAATGATTTTGAAAAATAATAAACTAGTGAGCATAAACCAATTGTTATTCGTAATGCATGTGGTAAAGAACTTTTGACCAAGTCAAAGCGGAGGAACTAATCATCTAAGTAGACATTTATTATCATATAAACGTAAGCATGCATTATCGGTAATAGATTCACGTCAGTAGATTCTAGTCAATCAGTTTTAGACATAAGTAGTGGAACTTTGAATTTCAGAAAATATTATCCAATTAAAAGTAGAGATAATTGTTGATTTCATAAATATAGATGAACTACCATTTAGCATACGTGAATCTAAAGGCCTCAGAAGCAATTCTTTACCATAATCAACATAAACCATTTTGTAGACAAAACACTTAAAATGTCATAATCGATAAATTCAGTAAAGAAAAAGAAAACACGATTAGTTATTTTTCATCAATGAACAATAAGGTAGCATTAAGTAGTGATGTTTGAACCGGTCCAAATAATTATCCTTACTGTTGCGTAACTGCTCATTAACTAGATGATTTATGGTGTTTAAATAATAATAATAAATTATTTTTTACCTATTTTGCATCCACACTACCCAGGTTATATTTGATCATATTAAAGATGTTATGGTAGCTAATAATATTGAAAATAAAGTTTGTGCAATTACAATTGATAACACTACTAATAATAGTTCAACAATAAAAATGCTTATATATTTGCTATACTTTGAATTTGGTAGTACATTATGGGTTTGAAATAATTAAATCTTACTTAAAAATGTTAGAAACACAATTGCCTATGTATGGTGCAATAGCATCAAGATATCAGGATTTTCGAAAATTTTGTGTATATAATCATGTTAAACCTAGGAGGTTTAAATTAGATGTCCCCCAAAAATAGATTCTACATATGAAATGTTAAAATGTTATCTTTATAAAATGTTAGAATTAAAAAAAATCACCTTCACTACTAGATTAAGTAGACAATATTATCTCACCCCAAACATATTTATCTATGAATTACTTTTAATTATTAGAGTATTTGCGAGATATATGTTAATTGGTAGTTTTGTTGAAATTTTAATTGTAATAGAGACTAAGTTTAATAAATATTAGAATCCTCCTACATTTAGTTTTTGTTTAGTTTTTATAATGAATCCTAGATTTAAAATTAGTGGTTTACATGTTTTTTGAAAATATGAATTATGATTTTTTTCAAAAAACATATAGATAATTGTAAGCCTTTGCTAAATATCTACAACAACAAAGTCTTTCTAGTTGGGTAGGCTAGAAATGAAACTCTAATGAGTCACGGCTCAGGCACGTGAATCGTCTTCTTTCACGTGTTTCTATCCAATGCAAATTCTCGAGAAACATTCCAATCTTTTAAATATCTTTTGACCGCTTCCTCCCAAGTCAATCGTTGTCTGCCTCTTCCTCTTTTATGTCTTCGATCTGATTCAATACCTCTCTTCTTATAGGTGCATCCATAGGTCTTCTTTGTACATGTCCATACCATCTCAATCTGTGTTGGATAACTTTCTCTTCCATTGGAGCAACTCCAACTCTCTCACGAATGTCTTCATTTCTAATTTGATCCATTCGCGTATGGTCACACATCCACCTCAACATCCTCATTTCATGTAATATTTTGAACTCTGAAATGTATTAAACTACTATCATGTAAAGTCTTTGCTAAACATATATTTTGAATAATATGAAAGACTAAATCATGTAAATCAAATGAGTTCAAATGTTGTTAGTTTATCATCACAACCACCTGCAACTACAATGAATCTAGATGATGACTCTCAATGGAATTAGTGAACCCAAAAAAAAGTGCAAAATGGAATACAAATCAATTAACTATATATTTAAACTCTGAAATATATTAAACTATTGTCGAGTTAAAAGTTTTTGATGTTTTAAACTGGTAGAGAAAAAACCTGGTTAGTTTTCACAAGTCTCCTTGATGACAGAGACTTCTTATGTCATCCGGTGTCAATTGTGGCATTGAATTCTCCATTTAGGGTAGACAAAACGTGTCCGACAAATCAATCGAGATGAACGTATGCCTGAAATATTAGATGGACGATACGGACAAAATGCAAAACATTAATCTTAACGACAACAACGACGATGAATATTGAAGACGAATTAGCGAAACCATTTTGTTTAATGAGTACTTTTTTTCTTAGTACTCCTTAGGTTTTTTTCATTACTGCTTAAGTTTAACTAGCATTTAGGCTTTTTTCATATGTAACCAATTATGTATTTATATTGTTTCTCGATTTGAGTCAACAATTATTAATAAATAAATTAGTTATTTTGAGTAAAAACAAATTGTGTTTGAGTTTGTTAATTCAATTGAGATCGTATACTTCAAATTTAAAAAAATGACCAAAATAATTGAAACCTGAGCGACCCGACCAAAAAAACCTAACATGCCGCTCCCACATCCGGCCCGGCCCAGGCACAGATCCCGCCCAACCCAAGCTACCGTGCACGGCACAAGTCCTAAGTCTAATTATTAGGAGAAGCAAATGCACCAAGTACAATTGACGCCACTGGATTTTGTTAATCTACTCTCATCTTCTCTAATCTTCTAAGATAATCAAACTGCATAGGCAAGAATGTTCGAATGATCAAATAGAAAAATATTCACTATAAACACCACAGACCACCACAAACTTAGAAGTAAAATCGAAGTATGTAAGGTTCGTTGCTCTAAATTTTAGTATTGTATCTGAATTCAGGATTACAACTAATTGAGTAATCATTCTTTTCTGTAATAAAACTTATAACAAAAGAAACGTGGGTGAAGAAAAGTTGAGTGGTAAAACGTCAGGGGAGAATTTCATTAGATGGTTCATCATGTCAGTCATGCATAAGTGGTTAGCAAGTAGATGTTTCATCATGACCTGAGATAGACTTGAAGTGGGAAAAAATGGTATTTGAATATGACTTGGACTATGTAACCAATCGTTTTCAACAAACATAATACATTCAAAGGCAACTAAGCGGATCTGGTCTTACAAATTAGTCATTGACAAACTTAACAGTCCACGAGTCAATGAAACTTGAACACTACCACAGAAGATATGCACTTGCAGCAGTCTGAATGCTTGAAAGTTGAGGACATTGCTCAAGGAGAGCAGAATGGATTAGAAAAATGGTACTAAATTCATTGAGAGATTGTCCCCTTTTTGTACTGCTGGTTTGTGATGCATATTCCCTGCATTGAAGAACAAATACATGACGAATTATCAGAAAAAAAACTCATAGTACAATCCATAAAAGAATGTCATGGACTAACAATTGCTATAACTAATTTTCAGAACAGAACAATCAAAGATTTTCTTCCTATGAAATGTGAAAATAGGTGAAAAATTCACGAAAGAAAAAACCCAAGTATGCATAGGTGGAGTAAGACCTGAAGTGTCTACTAAAGACGATCAACAACAACAACAACAAAGTCTTTTATCCCAAACTAGTTGGGGTAGGCTAGAAATGAAACTCTAAGGAGTCACGGTTCAGGCACGTGAATCGTCTTCTTCCACGCGTTTCTATCCAATGCAAATTCTCGAGGAACATTCTAATCTTTTAAATCTCTTTTTACCGTTTCCTCCTAAGTCAATCGTGGTCTGCCTCTTCCTCTTTTTATGTCTACTAAAGAAGATAATCTCTGGAAAAAATTGGTTTGGCTTCTCCTCTTCTTATTTGCACTCTATTTAACCTATATAAAATGCAAATAAACAAATTGAAATACAAGAGTACCTCTTCATCAATCATTGTTAACTCTTGGCACATATTGCCATTTCTTGAAAGCGTCAGGACAAAAAATTTGGATGACCTTAACTTTGGCCTTCCACCTAAGTGTTTTGTCATTGATTTCCTACAGCGGCATGCAAGGAGTAGCCATTGAGAGTTGAGACTGTCATCTGTGAATGCAAAAGACAGCAACTTAGAAACCAAAATCAGAAGTGGTTGCAAGCACAGAAGTGGGCACAAGCAAACTAACTGTTAAAGTCTCGATAAACATATAGCTGACGAGCTCAGACTACCAATAAATAACTGTTAAAACGAAGAGCAGTACACAAGAAATTTTCTGTAATAACCCATGGATTATTAGTTATTACTCTAAATTAATATCTACACGTAGGTAACCCCAAATTAATAATGAATAAAACTCCAAATGATGCGAAGCACATAAAATCATTGATAATATCCTCTCACCCAAAATCTCTTGTAATAGCATTAAAATCATTGATAAAAGAATCTCATGCACCACTGAATCCGACAATACACATCTAAACCTTAACCCCTCCCCATATCAAGAAAATCCCTTTGAGAACCCTATCCCCAAACCCTTTCTCCTCTCCGAATCCAGAAAAACACTTCGAGAACCCTATCCCCAAATCCATTCAAATAGAAAAGAAAGCATGTTGTCATTCTTTCTAACTAAAATAGGTGGAGATCTTGCTTCTCTAAATCCTCGTGGATTGCGTGCCGAAGAAGACGATGCAAAGGGATGTGTGATATAGGAGTGAAGGGCACGCCAACTTCAACGTGTTGTCGCAATATATGGACAAGACAAATGAAGAGCTACAGAGACGCGACGCGTCGGGACGGAAATTACCTGGATAAACCGTGGAGGGAAGATAAGAATGGAAGAAGGTAAGATCGCATCAGTGGAAGAAGTTGGCGAACATTAGGTGGTGGTTTATGAAGTAGGAGGTGGAATGTAAAGAAGCAGGACATGGAAGATGAAATAGTAGAAACAGCTCAACCTTCTCTTTTTCGAGCAGCTGAACAGCATCTCAGAGAAGACAAAAGACAAAGAATTTGTCTTTTGCCAGCAGCTGGTATTCCCTCTTTTATAGTATAGGGAAATGTACATGATCTTTTTGTTTCTTGCATGAGTTGCAAATCAAACAGCCACTAGTATGTGGAATTCCTAGTATGCCTTGTGACAAAAGGGACATCAATTTAGTGAAGGACCAACATGGAAGCACCCCCAAGAATTCCTATCAGAATACTGGCCATCAAACAAGGAAATATCAAGGAGTAAACTGCAGTAACTTCACAGGTTCACACAATGATGCAACAAGAAGGTAGCCTACAAGATGGCAAATAGATAGAAAGTTAGCAACAGTTGTAGCCAACATGATGGCAAATAAAGAGAAAGTTAGCAACAGCTCTTGACCACCTGTAGGATGCCAATGAATATGAGGCTTAACAGACTGCGAATCTGCAATTTTTTCCACCAGTCAAACCAATAGGCAGTTAAGAAGCCTGCATGGTTAAGAGTCACTTAAGACCAACTCATCATAGAAAGCTTGACACATAAATGGACAAAATTGACAGACCTATTAAAAAAATAGTTTGATTTGATGCATCTGCCAAGAGTTCAGATGCTAATGAGGCTTTAGGGACTGTGATGATTCCCTGCAGCCAAACAGAGACTGGTAAGAACCTGTGGGATAAGACCAACCCATCATTTTTTCAGATGGGAGGGCCAACTCATCATTGAAACATAACAGTCCCTTGGAGTTCACACCTTAAGACAAAGGTGAGTTACTAGCAATGTGTTCAATGGTGCTAAAGAAATAATCTAATGTTGGTTGAATTCCAACCTTATCAAGGCAAAATCATATATTTTTCCCATAAAAGAAGCTTGGATATATACGGGCCTAAGTTCAAAATTAAATCATGCATATCATTGAATGGGTTTTAAACAAATGGTCGATCACTCAAGTTTCACACAACACAAACCACACCCTTGCTGGTAAAGAATTTGTGCAAAATTTCACCCTTATTTCCAAATACCACACCAGAATTAATTATGTTTTTCTATCATAATTGCTAAGTTTAACCTCAAATTCTGATATTTAAGTAGAATTGTAGGAAAAGAAGCTCTGTTGTCAAGATCGTGTGCAATTAGCTCAGTAACAAGGTGATTTTGTCAAACCAATGCTATTACTCAATCATTTTTGTTTCCCATTATTGTGTGTTTAATGCAAGGGAGTATAAATTCCAGGATTTAAATATAAGCTATATGCTCTATAATAATCACAATTAAACAACACAAACATCCTATCAGAGAATGTTGAAACAATATGCCAACAGAGGGTGCCTGGGGCTAATCATGAATTTAAAAGTGCAAGCTAATGAAAAATATTTTAACCTTACCACAGGACAAAGGTTATCTTCACTTATTAACTCCCTTTACAACATCTTTCACGCTTTCGGCCTGTGCAATTGCCTCCTTTATTAATAATTTAATTATTAGTGCTGAACTCTAATTGAGAATACCTGGAATTAAGAAAGACATTACACAAAGTTAAGAATAAACTTGAAAAGAAGTGATTCTAGTTTAATTAACATACTGAATTATTGGTACCAGGAATAACATTAGATATAATAGCTTAAGAAATAAACAAGAATGTCGCCATGTACCCTTTACTTTGTCAAGGAAAACCAACTACACATGTTTTAGTTGTGAAGTACATAGATTCAGCTTCTGTAAAGGGAAGAACCCAATGAATTTTATCGAAAAGAAGCATTTTAAGAATACCATCAACAAGGAAAGATGCAGATTTGAGCATTAAAAAAGGACTTGATTATTTTCCTTTTTTTTCGTTTTTGATCGGTTAAAAATAGGACTTGGTTTATTGCTTAAACAGACCGAGAAATTTGCACACAGACCAACATAAAGAAAGATGTCCTGTGCTGCTATAGTACAAATATGGCATTCACCCGCAGCTGTTTCTGGGTACAAATCCAGCACTAGGATTGCTAGCACATTTAAGTTATCAAAGAGAGGATAATTAAAGTTTCAGAATCACGTAAGGATATTTAGTCATTAAAGAGGAGGCCTGCAATGAGCAAATCTAGCAACGAAGGGTATAGATCTCCACAGGGAACTAAAGGAAATGATGAAAGACGTACAAATTTAAAGAGGGGAATCAACGTTTTGTGCTAACATAATTTCAGTGAATTGCAATTAACTACTTCAACTGACTCAGATAGTTCATAAACGTTAACTCAAGCCAACAAGTTCAAGGTGCAGTTAACTTTCACCTGCAAACTACACGAACATGGGTTGACACTTCAGTAAGGATTGCAAAGCCATCGTGCCAGGTCCATAAAACCAAGGCATTTTAAGTATTTCTGGATCCATCTTCGACTCATTTTTTAATAGTTGAGTTCCTCGTTTTCAGTCATTTGATATGCATTCTTCATTTGGAATGGATTGGCATATTTAGCAAAGACATCATCACATTATATTGTTCCTTAGATGAATATTTTCTCTTCCCATAGGGACTTTCCTCTGCTATGAGGTGCATCATGTTTCTTGCCAACCACGCCTCCGTGACTTTCATGATCAGGAACCAACTTACTCAGGAGCTTCTCGGTCTTAGGATCGGCAGGAAATCCCTTTGACACCATTTCATGGTAAAAGTTCCTAGCCTCCAGGACCTGCCCTGATTTTGCCAGTCCATGGACTACTTCAAAGTAGAGACTAGCATCAGATTTAACATCATACCTTTCCATTTGACTCCATATTCTCAGAACACATTCAGGTTGATTCAATCTGAAAAGCTTCCTGAAGATTAGAAGGAAAGTTTGGTTATTGGGACCACAATTAGCACTTTTCATTCTTTCTATGAGATCCAAAGCCCCCTCTGGACACTCCACTTCCACAAAAGCATGATATATTTCATCGGTTGGCTTGATTCCTCTCTCAATCATACTTTCCAGTATGTGACGAGCATCATCTAGGTTATGTGCTTCACATAAAGGATATATAATAGAGATGTACGTGTCAACGTCTGGTTCCAGACCATCCTCTTTTATTTTGTCAAAGATAGCATATGCTTCCTTCATGCAATTCTCCCTAGCTAAAACATATATGAGGGAATTGTAGACTTTCATGCCGGGAACCCAACCTCTCTTTTTCATCTCATCACAAAGCCTAAGAGAGTCGAAAAGATTTCCAGCTTTGGAGAAGCAGCATTTCATATGAGTGTAAGATGAGTCGTCTGGATAAATGCAGTAGTTTGACATTTCTCTCCACACTCTTTTTGCTTCGGTCAGATCGCCAATCACATTACACCACGAATCCAGAATTATATTGAATCCCTTTGTTTCAAGAGGGAAAAGCTTCCGGTCATTAAAGAGTAATTCTTCAGCCTCTTCAACATTTTTATATTTACAGAGGGCACGAAGAAGTGCATAAAATGCAGTTGAATCTGCAATTATCTTGAATTTCTCCATGGCATGAAAAGTTCTTATGGCTTTTGTTGTGTCATCGGCAGCAACATAGTGTCAAAGAAAAAAATCAGTAGAATTAACAAAAGGAATGAAGAACATTGCCACAACACTCGACAAAGAAAAAAGCTCTGCCAGCATTGCACAAGAACCACACGAAGAGTTACTCATGAAATTATCGATGTGTGGCAGATGATAGCTGAATAGCATAAAAAGGTTTGGCTAGTTTTCACATATGGAAGGAACTTCAGGAAGGAGATGAAAAAACCTCTTGCTGCTTACACCTCGTGAGTTGTGACCTACCTATTACTCAGCTGATTTGTTTTACAGAAATGAATTGCAGAGCAGAGAATGAGGTAAAGGCTTCTAAATTTTTATGAGCAATGCAACTGATTGAAGTCAACCAAAGGAGAAGTTGTGCTAGATCCCAAACTAACTATTTCTAGTAGTGAATCATATATTGCAGATATTTAATCATTTCAGCGGCAACATAACAGATGGACTAGTCCAGTTGTCCACAACCATCAACGGAAATTATGCATCTATTGCCAATAACAAGTAGTAATGTAGCTTGTGTGAGTGAACCCCTTACTCTCACCTATGATTTTCATGCTATAATAACAATATCCATGCATGGTACACATGATTTTTACACACCAAGCTTGTAACATGTAGTACAAATTTATGCACAGGGTGCATAAAATTACTTCTACCCTAAGAAAAAAGAAAACTCTCCATCACTAATGGCATCACAAAACACAAAGAACTTCCCCAATCACAAATCTAATATATAAGAAAAAATCCTAAAACAACAAGTATATTTCCTTCTACTCAAATTTTAGACATTTACGTGGGACACATAATATTACCTCTATGCTACAAAAAAGAGTTACACGTACGAATTGAAAATTATCATCCCCGAGACAAAAAAAAACCCCTTCCCTAATCACAATCCAAGAAAAAGAACAGAAGGGTAGGTCTGTTCACACCTCCATGATGATGACCAGCCCGCGGCGAACGGAGAGGTTCCACCTCCGCATCCGTCTGAGCACGCCTCCAGGAACCTCCGCTGGCACCCCAAAGCCCAGATAGCGAGCTCCCAGGCATAGGGGGAATCGGAGACGCAGTCCTCCCCCCACCGGAGCGATAACAGGACACTCTCCGGGTGGGCCCTGGTCTCCCACATGGCTGCCAAAACGAGGTCCTTGGTGGGGCGGATGGCGGAGGAGCGGAGGAGGGAGAGAGAGGCGGGGTGGGAGAGGAGGGTGGGGAGGGACGGGTGGGGTGGTGGGGGAACAAGGGTGGTGGGTGGGGAGGAGATGGAGGACAAGAAGCGGCAGATGAGGGAGGTTCTCCGGGCGAGATTGAACAGATGCATCGGGTCGAGTCCGGCGGAGACTGAGTGGGAGGGTGTTGGAAATGGATGGGGGTTTTGGGTTTCGCAGGAGAGGAGACGAGGTTGTGGGATACCACGTAAAATATGATACATAATTTAACATGAAAATGACATGATTGTACCTTATGTTTACGTTTTACATTTAAATAGCGTATTTTGTTAATTAATCCATTGTTTTTAGTTGATGTATTTTTTGGAAAGAAAATATCAATATAACTTGTTATCTAATTATTTTCAATTTAAATATGATGAATTTTCTTTAAATTATGTTTGACACGGTTGACATAAAATACTAACACGAGTATAAAATTATTTGACACGATAATACACGGACATAGGCCCAAAGTGATGGAATAGGTGTGGCCTTTGGTCGCCTCCTTCGCCAAAAAATTAGCAGCTTCTTTAGTGTCTACGGGGGAATGGACCATCATGCAGCCCATTTGACATTGGAGAGTGATAATGTTGTCGACCACTATACCTTCCCACCATTCGAGAGTGGCAGACTCGTTACACATGGCAACTTGTAAAGTTGAATGCCGACATGCATAATCCGCACAAAGTCAAACATCATTTAGTTAACAAGAATCTTGCACATATACAAACTATTATATGCACAACTAAGAGAAAATGGTGAAATTCTCAAGTAAGATATTACCCATGGGAAATTAATATTAGACACCTACAGTCTAAAACATAAAATTCATCAGCTCTGAGCGACTAAATGTATTATGAGTTTCATCTTATAAAATTAGATAAGCAGCAATGAGCACATCTTGCACCCCAACTAAGTGTGTAAAATTGAACTCAAGGTTGTGATTCATTTGGATTCGACTTGTTAAATCTTAAGTTGAGCTCGAATCAAAACTAAACGAGTCAAACCACGAGTCTACAGAAATAGTAACAATCCATAAATGCCTAGTGCTGAAGCAACCACACTAAATCCTGTAGTGGTCTTATCAGAGACACATTCATCAAAAGTAAATATCATTTCTCAAAAAAACAAACGAAAATATATTATAAGGTTGTTGACTGAGTGTCCATTTATTTGAGGGTCATTGACTTTTTGGGTCCTAAAAAGAATATCAAATGTCACATTTATTGTTATTATTTTGTCCTAATTACAAACTGAACTGCTAAACGTCGCACGTGAATTACTAAAATCGTCCGCATCAATCACCATTTTGTCATTCACTTTCCATTAATACACATTTCGTCCCGTCTCTTAAAAGAATGTTTCTCTCTCAGTTTTCCTCACTCTACCAGGGCCAACACCAAGAAAACGTCTGACAAACCGTCTGAATCCGGCGAATTAAAAAAAACGGGCGGGGCATCTGCAAACAACGCCTCCCCATGGGGAGGTTTTTTTTTTGCAGACGCCCCTATTTTTTTATTTTTAAAAATTAATGTATACGGTGTGTTATCTCAAATTATTTCACGTTCTGTTACAAGATTTCGGTGGTGACGGGGTGGATTACAGTGAGTTTTTTGTAAATCATTAAGTATTTCCAGCATGCAAAGACGCTATTGACGCTATTGGGCGCAGTTACGTAGTAAATATTGATTGTAACGTGTAATTTGTAATGATTTTGTTACTTTGTGTGATTTCTAATGTGTAATTTGTTCGTACATTGTATTGTGTTACTTTCTTTACTAAACTAAAAGATTTCAAATGCAAATTTGAAATGTATTGTACCACACTACAATGACAAAGTGGGATATATATTTAATGATCAAAAGATTGGCACTTGAGACACTTGGGCAAAAGATTGTTGTAAAGTTTTTAATTATTTACCCCAGTATAGGCTGCTATACAATACAACATACAATACATTTCAAATTTGCATTTAAAATTTGAAATCTTTTAGTTCAGTAAAGAAAGTAACACAATACAATGTACGAACAAATTACACATTAGAAATCACACAAAGTAACCAAATCATTACAAATTACACGTTACAATCAATATCTACTACGTAACTGCGCCCAATAGCGTCTTTGCATGCTGGAAATACTTCCTGACTTACAAAAAAAACTCACTATAATTCACCCCGTCACCACCAAAATCTTGTAATGGAACTTTAAATAATTTGAGATAACACACCGTATAAATTTATATATTTCCAAATTATGAACATCGGCTCATATATGGTGTTAAAGACGCATTAGTCCCACGTGGAATGCACTCGTCCCACGCGGGACACATGACTTTTTTTACTCATAACATCCACATCCAGATATATAATTTGATGATTTCAGATTCATTGTAAAGATAATTAAAAGGAACACATATTATTTCACTTACTACTTATCAAACTCCAATGATACGAGAGTGAAAAATGTGTGTCAAGACAGACCATATTCTGAAAATAGACAATCGACACATTGCCAATAATATGTGCATAAATATCTCCTCCAATATCCAAATAAAGTGATTCAAGACTTCTTACAAAGACGATTGTGAGGCACAAAATGTTTCCATTTAACATATTTCCAAATTATGAATCTAATGGGCTCATAATGGGCATGTAAGACTGTAGATTTGAGAGAACATAAAACAAGCTGTCATTTTTCCACCAAACGAGCTAGGTTGTTTTTCCCACCAAACGAGATGGGTCGTTTTCCGCCAAACGAGTTGGGTCGTAGTAGTTCCGTGCGGGACACACTAATGAGTTGTAACATTTTGATGAACATTTTAATTAATTGCAAGTGCACGACCGCGTTGAAGCAGTGACAAATACGGGTCGATCCACAGGGAGGTGTGTCGACTTTTGGTTTGTGCGAAGGCGAGTGGGAAAGAGAGAGAAGAAGAGATTGATTACACTAAACTAACTACACTAAACTAATGAATTAGAAGAAAGGAATTGAAAACATGAAATGAACTAACTAAGCTAAGCTAAGCAACTATTAAGAAGAAAGATAAGCTGGAAATCAGGAATCTAAAACCCCTAAAGGGTGGAGTGTGTGTGTGCACATGAAATAAGTATGGAGAATGCATACAATAAGCTCAAGTGTGGTTAGTGTTTGTTAATGCATAAGAAGTACATCATGGCAAGACCTATCATTTTCAACACTAACCTATGTGATTAATATGAGCAATGCAATGTTGTTATTAAGAACATAACGAGCATGTAGTGTACCTAACTATGGCAGAAACCATCAAGTAAAGTTCTTATTAATTCAAGCAAACATACTAATATCTCTCAGAAACAATAATATCTAACATTCATACCACCTACATAACATGTACATACATCTACTTCACCCCCAAAGGGGATGGAACTACTCACTAATCATTACACTACCTACATTAACAAAATGAAACATTATACTGAAAGGAAATTTAACTAAGCAAGAAAGGAGCATTAAAGAAGCTTAAAAGGGAAGGAAATACTAAACAAGCATGCACAAATTAAAAGACAAGATTAAAAGAAACTAGAACAATTATTTTATTAACAATGACTCACATTGAAGGTAGCATTCTTCTCCACCTTGAGTTTTGCTTCAAGGCTTACTCCTTGGTAGAGAGAATGCCACCAAGCAATGAGTAGTTTACAATAGAAGGTGAAGAGTTCTATTTATAGCCATATAAAAAGGTAATCCGGGACAATCCCCCGACGTGGGACTAAACAAATACCAAAAATAGCCTAAACAAACACTAATACATACGCTCTAGAAATCTTAGCAGATCCGGGAAGATCAGGACCGCCAATTGGCGGTCTACAAGATCCGCATCTGGCTCATTTTTGTTTTGGGCTTTCCTTGATATATTTGTTGGTCTTGGATGCATCTACTTCGCTTGTTGGAGCTCCGACCCGAATCGAATTGTCAAAATACTCCCCATGATGGTGTGGAGTTTTTTGTTTTGCTCTTTGGTCCTTCGGTCTTATGTTCAGGTCCTTCTCCCTTGCATCTTAGTCCCCAGGTCTCACAATTCAGTCCTTTTTCCCTGCTTTGGGTCCTTTTATGCTTCATCTCTTCAAACCTATTTATTTCTGAAATTCAAACATAAAACTCGTCACGTAGCATTACTTAAGTGTAAGATAATGGATATAAGATATAGATATAATAATGAAATGATGTCAATCAAATACCCCCACACCTAAGTTTTTGCTAGTCCCGAGCAAAACAAAGAAAGAGAAAAGCAGACGAGAAACAAGAAATCATAACTCACTTTCGTAGGAATCACGGTTGCACTTAGCACGTGCAACAAGACATTAAACATCCTTGTTGCCAAGGAGGAGGAGTGTTGTCTCCTGAGGGTTTTCAGCGGATATACCCACAAAATCCGAACAAGATGCATTATTCAATCTAGAAACTCGACTCGGTCGGTGCATCCCAAGTCAGATGACTCGAAAGCACCAAGCACAAAGTCCCCTCATACCTACTTTCCTGAGTGATAGGAGTCGTGCGAGAAGAGAGAACACCTACTCACTTATTTCTTATCTACACATGAACCAAAACCCCTACACTTAATGTCTCACAACAAGATTTAAAGGGTCATTGACTACAACAAACTTCCTTAAATTAACAGACACGAATTATTAATTCACTAGGTTCAGGGTAGACTTCTTTAAATGTTTGAGTACTGAAACCCTATGATTACTCGCCCCCCGAGGGAAACTAGGGTGTATCCTAACGACTAGATAAGTCCTAAAGCCACAGTACTAGATATCCTAATGCATCAAGTTCAAGACAATTTTATGAGCTTTCTTTTTACTTTGCCTCTCAACGGTTTTGCACATGCTACACACACACAAAACCCACAAACCATTTTCTTTCGCAAATACATGAAGCTTTTGATAGAAATGTGAAAATTTTAAAGCACTAGGCAGGCAAAAGAAGACAAGTCACCCAAGGATCAGTGCAAGCAGATATATCGATATTAAATGCAGGACACTAACATGACCCTAATAATGCACACAAAAGAAAACAAAAATCAAAGAAAAAACTCGACTATGTACACACGTAAAAACACCCCCCACACCTACTTCAGCATTGTCCTCAATGAATGTGAGCATGATACTACATGGATTTATGCATGAAAAAGGGAAGATCTCACCAACATGAAGTGCAACAGGAAGTTCATGGTTATAGTGATGGACACAAACCCGAATTCCCTCAAAAGTTGTGAGATACTGAAGAATGGAGACAAATATGTGAAAGAAATTGGGCCCAAGTACACAAGGGTTGGAGCCCACAACAATCGATGCTCACTGAAGGAGTCTTTTATTGTACTTTTGTTTTTTTGTTTTTTTTGTTTTTTTGAATATAACTATGTTCAAATATAAGTTCCCATCTTCATTTGTCAAAAGACATCAAATGGGAACCTCAAGAGTGGGTCAATGCACTTGGAAAGGGAACATGACACCACGCGGGGCCAGAATACTCATGTTTGGGCCCCCCTCACAAAGAGCACAAAATGAAAGGAGAGGTTCATGAATTGGACTCAAAGGCGTCTCATTCAAAGGATCAAATTGAAAGAGCTGGAAGCTCTCAAGAGTTTGGGAAATACGGGGCAACGGGAGAAGAGTTTCTCCCGTTGCGGTACTGAAGTTATGATCATCAATCCAAACTCTTCAACCAACATGCTGGTGCGTCGGAACGAGGTCAAGAACCTCGTTAGGCATGTCTGACACACCAGGCGAACAAAAAGTGGGTATCATACCCAAGGTATCCTCCAAGAACTCCTAATACCCTCATTAGCAATGTAGTTGTTTGATGTTCCATCATTTCCAAGATGATCAGGAACAATAGTGAGAGGCAAAGTCTCATCAGGTTGTTTGAAATTGAGGGTACTAGGGAGCTCTTGCTCCACCACAGGTGAGTCCTTAAGAGGCACAACATGAAGATTGATTGACATCATTTCATGCTTATATTTGTATCTTATATCCATTATCTTACACCTAAGCAATGCTACGTGATGAGTTTTATGTTTAGTTTTCAGGAATAAATAGGTTTGAAGAGTTGAAGCATAAAAGACCCAAAAGCTGGGAAAAAGGACTGAATTGTGAGATCTGGGGACTAAGATGCAAGGGAGAAGGACCTGAATGTAAGACAAAAGGACCTAAGAGCAAAACATAATACTCCACCCCATCATGGGGAATATTTTAGCAATTCGATTCGGATCGGAGCTCCAACAAACCAAGTAAATGCATCCAAGACCAGAAAATATACCAAGAAAAGCCCACAACAAATTCCAACTCGATCCAAAGTTTATGGACCGCCAATTGGCGATCTGGGACCGCTAATTGGCGGACCAGATCACTCTGGATCCGCCCAAATTTCTCCAGCACATTTATTAGAGGATGTTTAGGCTATTTTTGGTATCTGTTTAGTCCCACATCGGGGGATTGTCACGGATTGCCTTTTTTCTTTGGCTATAAATAGAACTTTTCACCTTCCATTGTACATATCTCTCTCTTGGTGGCCTTCTTCCCTACTAAGAGTGAAGCCTTGAAGCAAAACTCTGGTGGAGGAAGGGCTGCTTGTATTGAGTGAGTTAATAATAGATATTTTTCCTTTAATTGTGTTGTTTCTCTCTTAGTTTAATTTCCTTTCATATGCATGCTTGCTTGTTTGTTTTGTTTTATGCTTCTTTAATATTTCTTGCTTGAATAGTGTAGTTTCATTTCTGTATAATGCTTCATTTTGTTAGAGTAGTTAGTTTAAATATGTGTGAGTAGTTCCATCCCCATTTGGGTGTGGAGTAATGTGTGATATGATCATATAGTGTATTAAGTGTGTGCTATATTTATCCTTTGAGCTTTATATGATTTCCCTAATGGGTTTTCACTCTTATCTTTGATATGCTAATGCTCTTGAATGAAGCTTAGCTTATGCTTTGATTACTGGACCTATTTTATGGGGAATGATAAGGTTAGGATATGGATGAAATTAATATTGGAAACACAAGTTGTAGTGTATGTACTCTTGTTGCCTTTACCTTGGTTAATGTCTTGTATGTCTTGGTTAATGTCTTGTATGTTTTAATGATATAGTCTTATCTTAATTCATATGTTATAATATTACAGATCACATTATTTCATGTAATATAAATCATATATAATGTCAAACATTATACCTCATAATATATATACATCTCATTCAAATTTATTCGAAATTCTAACCTTGTCGTTATTATGACATATCGATTTTATCATTTCACCATATGTATCTCAATACATCACATATAATGTAAAATAATATCTCTTGTTTTCTAGTTTTGTGGTGTGACTTATAGGAGGATCTTAGTTATATTGGCAATGATATAAAACATTTTATATCATAAAGTATAAGTGGTATCTAGCTACACATTATAGTTACCCAAATAACTAAGATGTTTCGTTCACTTGAACTAAACACGATTCACTTAGTGATATGAAATAATATCACTTGTGTCTATCTCTTGTCTCATGATACTAGGAATATTGTACAAAGTAGAAATGTGTCATCTTTGTATTATATATTCTTTTCTTGATCTCTTAAGCTAATTATAAATATGTAACTATACATAAGTTACATTGTGTACAATATAACTTTGTTTAATCAAAGGATCTATTAGTATCATCACTCAAGTCAAGAGGGGCAATTTTAATCTTTTGACATATGATCTTTTCCGACTCAAATCATGTATAACAAACTAATACCTTTATCACTATACGTAATGATAATTTTTGAGAATAATCAAATTATACTCTTCTCATTTGAAAATGACATAGGGCTCATATCTTAGGATTCAAAAACACAATGAAAACATTAATGACACAAATACAATTCCATAATGTTTCATTGATTTTGTCTATTCAATATATAAAATAAAATATTTTCCATTTCATATACCCATGTTGTTAAATACGTGTAGAGCTACAATATCTTTTAACCAACATGATAATCTTATCTCGGTAATTAATGTTCCATGTTAATCACCATGATTGTGAATTACTATTATTTTATGCAAACCATTATCTCTTAGAGCTTTATGGTTAAGAATCAAAAGTCTCTTCCTTAACACTTCCAAAGACGAATACATTAATCAATGAATAAAATATTTTATACAATCAATTCATAATAAAGGACATATAAAAGAATATTTTTAGAACACACACTCCTTTCCATTTTGACAAAACAAGTGTGTTTGTTTTCATCAAACGGTCTGGGTCGTTGAAACTTAATTAACAACGTGACTTCTTTTAAAAAAAAATACTTCTCCCTATGACAAGAAACAAGTTGTTCTACATGAGACAACTTAATTAACAACATATACAATTACGGATGATTGGTTTTGAGTGTTAAAAAATATTAATATGCGTACAATTTAATTTTTTAAGTGAAGTTGTTACATGCACACATTGAATCAAAACAAACGAGTTGTAAAATTTCCCAAACAAACTGGGTCGTTCTATCAAAAGAGCTGACTTGTTTTCAACAATCGAGTCGTATGACCCTGGTCGTTTTCACCAAACAAGTTGGGTTATTTTCCCCCCAAACGAGTTGAGATGCAGCAGTCCCGCACAGGATGCACCAATGAGTTGGCGGGACACACCAACGAGTTGTATCATTTTCACCAAACGGGCTTACATGTTTTCACGAATGAGATGACTTGTTTTTAGCAATGAGCTGTGTCATTTTCACCAAACAAGTCGTGTCATTTTCACCAAATGAGCTGCCTTGTTTTCATAAAACCAGTTGGCTTGTTTTCATCAAACGAGATGGGTCATTGCAACTGAATTAACAACTTGACTCGTTTTCAAAAAAAATCTCCCTAAGACATGAAACAAGTTCTACATAAGACACCTTAATTAACAACATATACAATTACAAATGATTGGTTTTGAGTGTTAGAACATTAATGATTGTACAATTTAATTTCTTAAGTGAACTTGTTATGTTCAATTTTTGAATTATATGCGCTATGAAAAATCATATGTTTTGAAACAACTTTATGACACTGTTGTTTGATTCAAATTCAATCAACACAACCGAGTTGAAAACATCACAAACCAACTTGTTACATGTTAACTTGTACGGACAAGAACATTGAGACGAGACAAACCAACTTGTTACATGAACACATTGAATCAAGATAAACAAGTTGTGAAATTCACCAAACTTGCTGGGTCATTCTATCAAACGAGCTGACTTGTTTTCAACAAACGAGCTAAGTGACCTAGATCATTTTCACCAAACGAATGGGTCATTTCCACCAAAATATGTCCATATTGTGTCTAGATGTGTCCATTTTTGTCCATATTGTGTCTAGAATGTGTACATATTGTGTTCAAATGTCTCCAGAATGTGTCCATATTGTTCTTAGATGTCTCCATATTGTGTCCAGAATGTGTCAATATTTGTCCAGAATGTGTCTATATTGTGTCTAGATGTGTTCAAATTTGTCCATATTGTGTCCATACTTTAGAAAGCAAGTTTTTTGTGAATCATAGTTCTACAAGTGTGTGGGTTCCTAAAACCAAAATGGTTTGGGTTCCCAAAGCTAATGTTCAAGGACCAAAAATTATTTGGATACCTAAATCTACACTTGTAGGTGGTTAGAGATGGGAGATCGGTAGTGATCGACCAAGCATGAAGAGTCAAATTCAAAGCCGGTTGCACTATCGAATGGAGGATGGAACCGACATTGAGGAATAACTATTGGTAAAATAAAATTATCCTCCTAAGCTTAAAGAATTGGTTCCAATATGAAATTGAATGCTTAATTTCTCAAATATTCATCACATTCATTCATCAATTAGGATATGCTTCATGTACATCAATAAGGGGGAGAAAAATGATTACTATGCTTAATTGAACTTGTATTCATTGCATATCTTATAAATTTGGGAGAAAAACACATCATTTGCTTTAGTGTCATTTTTTTCAAATGGATGTCAAAAGAGGATAAAACATCACATGCTTATATGTTCATTATTATTTGATGTTAAAAAGGAGAGAAGAAAATTAAACTTAATTAACATATCATATTCATATTGATAAGGGGAGATTAATGAATATCTTTTAAATAGGGTAATGAAGTGCAAAATTAAGGGAGAACAACTTCATTACAAGAATTTTGGGGGAAAATACATTCAATGAAAAATCTTATTTTTTATGGATGTCAAAGGGGGAGAGAATATTAGGGGTAACTTGAAATTTGCTAAAAATTGAAAAAAAAAACTATGCACATCCATAGGTGAGCATTATATATGCATAGTTTACATTTAGAAATTTCAAGTATTAAAATATAGGTTGCCATCATCAAAAGGGGGAGATTGTTGGCTTTTCGGCATTCATCTATGTTTTGATGATTTAATCAACTTAATCTTAATTATAATAAATGTAGAGTATAACACATATGTTGGCTTTTTGGCATTAATCTATGTTTTTATGATTTAATTAACCTAATCTTAATTGTGATCATGTAGAGTAGCACACATGTTTCATTGCATATATATTGTTTTGTGCTAACCTCTACAGGTGATCAAAACTCACGGAAGAAAGGAAATCAAGTCAAGACATGTAATCAAGCTCATTTGAAGACATGTAATTTGTATTTCTTTGAGTCTTAGGAACTATGTGTAATTGAGCATACATGAGCTAAAAACTACTCAAACACTCACTAGGTTCCCTATAGAAGTCACACACAAAATTTCACATAATTTGGACTTCAATAGATCACCCAAACTTAGACCGGAAAACACTAAACCAAAACCTAAATAGTCTGCCCACATTCGATCGACCGAAACAGACCGTTTGGTCGACTGAGTGATCATATATATTGTTAGTGTTTTACTGCCCAAGTTGGGTCGACCGTCCAGACCTTTTTGGTCGACCGAGTAACAACAATTTTCTGACCGTTTGTTTTGTCGTATTATACCAAACGGTCGTATTCGTATTCTATATGTATACCCCAAATACATTTAATGTATCGGTCGACTGATGACCTTATTATGTCAACCGAACGTAAGAAGACTTGACAAACCAAAACTTCCTATTGGTTTTCAGTCGACCGCGGACCTTGTTTCGGTTGACCGAATTTAATCATGTTTATCAACCCAGAAGAGCATGTTAGTTTTCGGTCGACTGAACCTATCTCGGTGTTCGACCGATAACTTAAGTGTACCTAGATCATAGCCTTTGGCGGTCGACTATTCTTTTACCGGTCGACCGAACTGTAATCAAAATTGCCAAACGACCGACCGTTCAGCCCGATCTGGTCAACCGACTTACTCAGTTTTGGGTCCTACTGATTTCTGTTTTGTGTATCTTACACATCTCTTACCCAACTTAACCCCAACGGCTATAATACCTTAGACGCTTATAAATAGGAGTTTCCTTGACATAATTAGACATCTCTCACACTTCCATTTGTCACATACACTAGAGTGAAACTCCCAAGCTCCAATTTCCCCAATCCTACACTCTAAACCTAAATTCCACACATTTGATCATTATCCCATACTCAAACTGTGCTCAATATTTAGAGAGTGTTGTCCCACCCATTTGTTGTTCAAGAAGCAAGGATTTCGGTGAAATCCCGAAGTGTTCCCTCTCGGATTGTGAGAGGAAGAAGGTCAAGCAAGCGAGGGTGTTCGCGGTGCTTGTGTTGTAAAGGCGTTCTCTCCTGGCCCGGAAAGGGGAGTGGTTAGTGAAGTCGTGAGCAGATCTCGGTGATCCGAGCGGAGCTTGCAAGAGAGGACTAGGACTCGGGTGGGGTGCCAAACCTCTGTAAAATCCCCCGACTCCTTGTGGTTTGCATTTCCATTCCTTTACTTGCTTGTTTAGTTTTAAATTCCACTGCATATCTTTGATCGTTAAACAAGTAGGTAATTAGGGTTAAAAGTGATTAGAATTAGAGATCCTCACGATCCTACAACATATTCCATAGCATATATATTGTTTTGTGCTAACTTCTAGAGGTGATCAAGACGCAAGGAAGAAAGGAATTTAAGTCAAGACATGTAATCAAGTTTTTGAAGACATGTAATTTTACTTGTAATTGAGTCTTAGGAATCTATGTAATCTTGAGCATACAAGAGTAAATAACAATTCATATAGATACTAGGTTCTTTAAAGAAGTCACACATAAAATCTCAGATCATTTGGACTTCAATAGGTCACCCAAACATAGACCACAAAACACTTAAAACCAAACTGAACTATTTGAGAAAAATCGGTCGACCGAACTAGTTCTCAGTTCGACCGATTGGATCAGTTAATCTCTTAGCCAATAGTGTTAAACCGGTCGACCGTTTTGTGCCTTTTGTTCGATCGTCTACACATGTCAAATGATTGTTAAACTTGTCTTATTCTCGAACAGTCGTTTTTACAAACCCCTAGATTTCTTATGGCCACCGGTCGAACAATGTCTTCTTGGCGGTCAACCGGAAGAAGACTTTTTGTGTTTTCCCAATATGCCTGTTAGTTTCAGTCGAACGGTTCCATGAAACCGGTCGACCGAACCTAGACTTTTCTTGAGCCCCTAAGTGCCTGATATTTTTGGTCGAACGAATCCATATCTTGTGTTCGACCGATTACATTTTTCCTTGGCCAAATCCCCTGAATGGTCGATCGTTCTATACCTTTGGTTCGACCATTCGCTTAAGTAAACTTAAGTTATAGCCTTGTTGGTTCGACCGCCCTTTGTTCGGTCGACCTTTTTTTCCTAGACTTTTCTGGACTCCATGTCTAGAGAAAGAATGTGAATATGAAAATGTGTGGTGTAGTGTGTGTTCAAAAGTGCTCATCAAAATATGTCATACATGAAATCCACAAAACTCACTTCCAACTTTGCTTGTACATGAAATAAGATAAAACATTATCATTAAAACATACAAGACAATAATTGAAATGAAGCTAATATGTTCACATGAAAAATGACTCTAATCCAACTATGTCTCCACATGAAATAAGATTTATCACAACCATTAAAACATACAAGACATTAATTTGGATAAAGCCAACATGAGCACATGCATGCACATGTCTTGTTCCATTCTTCCACTCCATCCATATCCTAACCTCATCATTTCCCATAAAATAGGCCCACTAATGTAAGCATGTGCGAAGCTTCATTGAAGAGCATTATCACATCAAAGATAAGAGTGAAACCCATTAGATGGTTATGGAAATCATGTAAGGCTCAAATGATTAATATTAACACACACACTAATCCATCACATGATCAATCACCTTCTTCTCCACCCCCCAATGGGGATGGACTACTCTCTACTCATCTCTACACTAAAGAAAGCATAAAAACAACAAGAACTCATAATGTAAATAACCGAAAACAAGATTAACTAAACAACAACATCAAAGAAATTGCATCAAAGTAAAAGACATGTATTTAAAGAAAACAACTCACTATTGATTGAAATGAAATGATTACAAAGTGTGCTTCTTCTCCTCCAACTACACTAAACAGCAACAAAATAAAACCTAAAACTAATGGAGAAGCAAGAAGAAGAGGGATAGGAGAGATTACAATGGTATATATGGACTAATACATGGTTAGGATTAATCTGGGAATAATCGGATGACTCTAAATCACATATGATAGTCCCAGAATGCTCTAACCTGACAACCCGAACAACGACAAAAATTTCAACCGAATTAGAAATAGGTCCAAAACCTTCTAAATCAGTCCATACTTGTTACATTTAGGTCCTTTTTTGATCTCTTCCTCTTCTTTATTACCTAATTCCTGAAACACTACAAACAACAATTCGAGTAACACAGTATTGTGGTAAAATAAAGGATATATAGCATGAATATGATGAATGATATGCTACTAATCACTCCTAAACTTTCAATTCCCCAAACCTATACTCTCCAAGCCTAAACTTTACACTTTAGTTTATCAATTCCTTATTCACTCAAAGTGTGCTCAAGTTAGAGAATGTGTTCCACTCACAATTGTCTGTCAAGAAGCAAGGATTTTGGTGAAAGCCCAAAGTGTTCCCTCTCGGATTGTGAGAGGAAGAAATCAAGCTAGCGAGGATTGTTCGCGGAGCTTGTGGTGTAAAAGGCTTAATCTCGGCCCGGAATGAGATTGGTAGTGAAGACGTAGGCGGAGCTCGAGGGAGATCGAGCGGAGCATTCAAGAGAGAAAGTAGACGGGAGACCGAACCTCTTTAAAAATCACATTGTCTACTTGGGTGGTTTGCTGGTTTTTCCCTGCCTTTTTAATTCCGCTGCACAACTTGTTTAGGTAGAGATTAGCATTAAAAGTGATTAGAATTAGGGTCATACACGATCCTACATATGTGAATAAATTTTAACCCTTGTATGTTCAAGTTCATAGATTCCTAAGACTCAAATAAAGACAAAATTACACGTCTTCAAGTAGCTTGATTACATGTCTTGACTTCATTACATTCTTCTTTGAGTCTTGATCACCAGTAGATGTTAGCACAATATAATATATATTCCATGCATAATGTGTGTTACACTACATTTGATTATGATTAAGATTAGGTTAGGTTAATTATCAAAACATAAATTAAGGAAAAAAATCCAACACAAATGAGGTGGGTCATTTCCGTCGAAGGAGTTGGATTGTTCTCACCAAACGTGCTCGGCCGTTTCCACCAAACGAGCTGGGTCGTTTGACCAAACAAGTTGGGTCGTTTTATTCATAACATTCACAATCAAATATGAAATTTGATGATTTTTGATCCGTTGGAAAGACAATTGAAAGGCACACATATTTGTATATTGGATAGATTTGCCAGATTCCAATGATACAAGGGTAAAAAAGGTCCAAGATAGATCATATTGGAAACTAGACAATTGACAGATCTTCAATATTTTGTGCATAATTCTCTCCTCCGATATCCAAATAAGACAATCTAAGGCTCTTGACAAATAAGATTTCGAGACGCAAAGATTTTATATATACCATAATTCTAAATTAAGAACCTATTGGATTCATAAAGGGTGTGGAAGACTGCGTATTTGAGGGAATAGAAAACGAGCTGGGTCGTTTTATTCATAACATTCACATCCAAATACAAAATTTGATGATTCTAGATCCGTCGGAAAAAAAATTGAAAGGAGCACATATTCGTTTCTATGACTTATCAAATGCTGATGATACAATGGTGAAAAAGATGTCTCAAGACAGATCGTATTTGGAAACTGGACAATCGACAAATCTTCAATAATTTGTGCATAACTTTCTTCTCCAATATCCAAATAAGACGATTGAAGACTCATTACATAGAAGATTTTGAGGCACAAATATTTTATATTTACTATATTTCCAAATTAAGAACCTAATGGATTTCATAGAAGATTTGAGATGATCGTTTTTTTCTACCAAACGAGCTGAGTCATTTTTTCCACCAGAAAAGTCAGGTCTTCTTTCCACCCGAAACAAGCTGAGATGCACCAGTCCTGCACGGGACACACCAACGAGCTAGGCCATTTTCACCAAACGAGCTACCTTATTTTCATCAAACGAGTTGGGTCGTTCGATCGAAACGAGCGGGAACGGTGGTCCGAGGGTAGAGCCGGGATTGTCAATGGGTTGGAATGTTTGGGATTTGGTATGAGAATGAGGAAGATTTTGTGATTTTGTTTGGGATGTGAGATTGTGGTGATGGGGGTGGGTGTATTTTAGGGATAAAATTAGAAATATATTAAAATATAGTAAATTTTTGGTCTTCAAAAGAACTTGTATAATGTTTGGTCTTATGTAACATTTGACTTTCTTACTTTGGACTTTTAATTTATTCTCTCAAAAAACAATCATATTAGTTAAACCTGCAGGACAAACATAATATTTTTTGCCAATTAGAAATGACGCTATCAACACAAGGTCCAATCATTTCATCCAATATACACAAAAGCCTTTAATAACCTTAACAAAAATACGACACTCGTGGTTCTCTAAATTGGGCTTCTTGAACGGTGGAAGAATTTTATTAAACAATAAATTTGCACTGTTATGAAAATATACATGTGATAAATGATTCACCTTCTAACCTCTTCATTACTTATTGTAACATCTCTTGTATTTACATCTATATTTACATTTCAATTAGTATAGACCATGAATGCTTGTAACTTATACACACCTCTATATATATGAGGTTGTGCAATGTAATGAAAAAAAGTGAATAAAAAGTCTTTATCCTCCCAAATTTCCATGTCTCTTCATTTCACAACACGTTACCAACATGATCTTGCATCTAGCTTAACCAATATTAAAAGATGATGATCACAGAATTTTTTTTCTCGATTTGTGGATCAATTGGGTGGAGCACGAAACGTAGGTATGCAATTCAATATGATTTATTTTATGCATCCTTTGAACTATTTTTGTCGATTTGAAAGAAAAGAAAGAGTTAATATTATAAAAGTGTTAATAATTTGTTCAACAAAATGATTTTAGTACGTAGATCATGAGCAATGGTTTTGTAACTGGTCATGCCACGAAATGAAGTTTTTTTCCGTTATTTGATTTTCTTTTCTTCCGGTAGTTTTTCGCCCTCGTTCTTCATTCAACATGCGGTTAGTTCTTTCATTTGAATAAAAAAAATTAAGTACAATTTTAGGACACTTTGAACTGAAACATATCGATGATATTTAATTTAGTTTGTAACGATGACTTGGATTGGTCTGCACATCTTATCCTTTTTACCAGTCATGATTCCCAAAAAAAATCATACGGTTGTGGTGGTTTGTTTCTTCTACGATTGTTTTCCATTAGTACCAGAATGGTTTCTTAACAGTTTCCTTCTTATTTTCTTTTGTTGTGATATGATGACGAAGATCGATGATGCTGCATATATTGGGCATCTATACAGGTATATCCAATGGATAAACTTTTTTTCTGGATAGACTATGGGTCTTTTCTTTATTGATTAAGTAGGTAATGACCAATACATCTGAATCTTGATTTATACAGAAATAATTCCCGTACTTTTCTTTTATGGCCCTTGGTACGATTCATACGACTAAATCGACCTCATCTTTAGAGGAGGATTTATAATGAACTTGTAACTTCTTAACTATTGTAGATTTTAGTGTAGATATGAATGTTATTCTTGTGATCAAATTGATTCATGCAATTGAGTTCTTTTATCGAGTAACTACTTGGTTTTCTCGATATGTTTAATTTGAGACGACTTAAATTTGTGATATTTTCATTTTATAGTCATGATCTGATTTGAAACTGTGAACCCCTGTTGTCGCAATTTTGTACACATTGATTTTGATTCTTAGTATATATTTCCATGTTTCTTAGTATATATTTCCGGTCAAACTCATTAATTGCTCATTAATTGCACATAAATTGTAGCAACTTTCAGAGCAAACATGGAAATATATAATTGCACATAAATGAGATAATATTCATGTCATATGTTTTGTACTCTAATGAACATCCATTAGGTTCTACTGCTTATACGAATGGTTATGTATTCATGTCAAACAAAAGAGCATTTGTAGAGTGGTGCTAGCATGTGATTATTACTTCTCAATTTGTGCATTAAGAGGTGATTTTTTTTTGCTTAAATACTATAGTATTATATTTTCTGACGAAATATTAGTTTCATAATATTTGATGCATCACATTATGCCATGCAAGATGTCATTGATATTTTGATGCATCCATTTGCAAGTATTATTTATATTCATCTGTTGAGCACATGTGATTTATTTGTAATGTTTATGTCATCTATATGTTATAATGTTATGGAACTAATCCTTTACTCTCAATCATATTGATATTGAAAGAGAAGTACTTTAGCACAAAGGTTTCAAAAACATTACTCTCAATGCGATGCATGTATATAATGATACCAAGATTGTATATCTACTTAAAGAGGGTTATGAAAATGTATAACAATCCATGAAGGATTCTTATGAGCATCAAAAGGATGTGTCAATGTCAAAGTTACGTAAATGGTAAATCCATCAAACTCATTCCCAAATGTAACTCTATGGCCATATGACTATAGAGAGTTGAGATGTAAAAGGAAAATCTTTTATCCATTTTACAAGTTAATGACCCGATACTCCAGTAGTAATACGGAGTTCAAGAATCACAAGTAATTGATTTGCTCCATTCCCTGAAATGAATGTATGAGCGCGTGAAAAATCTTATAAAAGTCTAGTACAATCATTTTGCGACCATGATTATGGATGTGAATTTAGATGAGATAAACGACAAAATTATTGATGCCCTTGTGGTATATATGAAAGGAATGTGTTCTAAAAGTTTTTACTTTTATATGTCAATTATTATGAATTGAATGTGCAAACATTTTGTTCCTTGATTATGGTATTCGTCTTTTGGAAGTGTTAAGGAAGAAGCGATTGATCCTTAACCGTAGAGCTCTAAAAGATAATGGTTTACATAAATCAAAAGTTATTCACAATCATGGTAATTAACATGGAACATTAATTACCGAGATAAGATTGTCGTGTTGGTCATCGATTGTTGTAGCTCTACAAATAATTGACGACACGAGTATATAAAAGAGGAAAAGATTACTTTTATATATTGAATAGACCTAACAAGTAAAACATTATGGAATTGTGTTTCCTGTCATTAATGTTTTTACTGTGTCTTGGATCCTAAGATATGAGACTTATATCTTTTCACTCAAGAAGTGCTTAATTTGATTATTGTCAAAAGCTATCAATGAGTATAGTGATAAAGGCAATAGTTGGTTGAACATGACTTGTGCTTGAAAAGATAGTTAGTCAAACGATTATCGTTGCCCCTCTTAATTTAGTGATGATATTAGTGGGCCCCTTGATAAAGTACAATTATAATGTGCACAATGTAACTTGAGTTAAGTTACATAGTTATAATTAGCTTAGAGAGATCAAGAAATGAATATAATACAAATATGACACATTTCTACTTTGTATGTATTCTTAATATCATATGGCAAGGGACGGACACAAGTTGTGCACTTACATCACTAAATAGATCGTGTTTAGTTCGAGTGGAACAAAGACATCTATGTTAATTGGGTAACTATAATGTGTAGCTAGATACCGCTTATAGTTTGAGATATTAAGTGTTTAATATCATTGCCGATTTATCTTAGATCCTCCTATATGTCACACCACAAAACTGGGAAACAAGAAACTTGATTTTGAGTTCATATGATGTGTCGGGTTTCATGTGAAAAAGGGACACATGTGGTGAATTAATTAAAATCAATATGTCATGAGAATTGACATAATTAGAATCATAATAAATTCATATGAGGTATATATTATGGGGTGTAATAATTTAATATTACATATGATGATATATATATAGGATGTGAATTGCTAAACACCTCAAAAGATCAAATTTTGTTGTAAATAAATCCAAAATTTGACAAAGGTAAAATCGGGGTCAAACATGGTGAACCGTTCATGGTTCGGTCGACCGGGGCATCTTCGGATCGGTTAACCGAATAGGGAACGGGTAAGAGCAATTGGTTGACCGAGATTTCCCAGAGTGCCTGGACAATTGGGTTCGGTTAACCGATTGGAAACAGATAAAACCGAGAAGTAGTATTTTCGGTAGACCGAAGGTGACCCGGTCATCCGATGACTATGTCCCAGGAGCGATTATGGTGCGTCAACGGTAGACCGACTACAAGACGTGGTTCGTTCGAATTCTTCCAGGGAATTTTTCTCATAAAGAATCGGTCGACCGTCTAGCTCACGGTGCACCGAACACGTGTTATAACCGAATGGTTCGGTTGACCGAATAATTCTCGGTCTACCGAACAAGAATGATTCTACCTGAATTATTAAGAGATTAATTAGATCATGGGTGGATTAATTCCAGATTTAATTAAAACGTTTTTTGTGGGTGATTATGTGGAAATTAGAGATTAATTTTAGGAGAGAATAAACAAGAGATCATGGCTAAATAATAGATCTTTATAAGGATGTTTTGGGAGACTATAAAAAAACCCCTACTCCTACTTGTTTAACACCTAATGCAAAAATTCGTTCCCTCATTAATCTCTCCCTAATCACTACGAAAATATCTTAGTAAATTTAAGTTTTAGAATTAAGAATCTCAGGAGCTTAAAGAAGGGTTATTAGCTAGATTCTAAACCTTGCTAGAGATTGATTGACTAGCTCCTTTCTCTCTAATCTTGTTTAAAGTTTGGTGAACACTCGGAGGCAAATGCGTGGACGAGACAACGGGCAACGCGACTCCGAATCTTCAAAAAAGTTCTAGAGAACCTTTAGGTATGATTCTACCTTTGTGATTTATTTTAATATATGTAGGATTGCATGTTATTAGAATAATCACAAAACTATGTACATAAAATTACTGAAAATAGGAAAATCGATCTTGTATGTTGTATTAAATTTTTTAAAATATATACATACATAGGGACACGAAATCCTACAATATAAACTCGACAATCAAAATGGGTTGTCAAAGTAACCCTCCACTATACACATATATTATACTTATGTGTGTTTTATTTGATATTTTGTATAAGTAATATATATACTCTATTTAGTAGATATACATAGCCATATGCTAATATATATATATATATATATATATATATATATATATATATATATATATATGACAAATGGGCGTTATATACCATGATACAAATATTTTATTTAATATTCTTGAGGTTTGTTCAATTATCATATTTATTATCTTTAAGATTTTGATTTAGTTGTTATTTTTGTTGAAACTATATATTTTATATTGGTTAGTGCTCTCATTAGTCCAATATATTTCCATACTTGTGATTTTTATTCACTCACGATGAGATTCTTCTAGATATTAACAATACACATGCATATGTTGCTAGCATATCGATATTCAACATTTTTATGTTTGTCATGACTATTTATGCATATCATTATAATGACTTTTAATGTTTAATAGCAAAGATAGTATTTGCATTTATCGTCTTAAAAGGACAAAATATACATGCATATGGTAATATGTTGATATGCATAATTTCTACCTAAAAGATTTATATCAAGCTACGTTGAAATTAATTGAGCTTGATATGATTTAATGCATGGTTCTTATTTTGACTATATTTTGTCATTGGAAGCACTTTATCATTTATTTGGTAATAGTTGCATAAATAATTGATCTGCAACAAATATTTAAGATCAGGAAAAATGATTTATGCATCATGTAGAGTATTGTCATGCACACTATATTAAAAGATAAGTATTTCTCTAATTTGAGAATGAGAAAAGCCAAAACCACTATTGTACATAGTCGTACGAATTTAGTTGAAAGCGCGAGAAGAGTCATATCTACTGTTACATGTGGAATTATCTTGGCTTTAAATGATGCATTTTATTTATTAGGTCTCAAGAAACTTATTGAGTTTCAAATCGCTAGAATGACTTGTATTGAGACTATAGTTGAAGTAAAGAAGAATTTTTATATTACTACAATCATGTCAGGTAGGAAAATTGCTATCGAGAAAATTACATGACTTTTGAACGATGTGCATTGCACACATAGTGGTTTGGTAAAAGACCTGCACTAGTGAATCAAATGAATATTGATTCTAATAACTTGTGGTATGACTGATTGGGTCAATGATGATAAGATATGATGACCATCCACTGAAGAATGGGAAGATTCTTCAACTAAGTGGGTATATATCCACGAGATCTATCTTTTCATGGGATATGACTACTTGTGTTATATGTTACTTGTGATTGAAAGTCATAAGTAAAAATTATTGTAAAATCACAATATATGCCCTTGTATTTGGATCACATGCCCGAAGCACATGTTACAAAGCATAGTGAAAAAAAACATACGTCGTGGAAAAATAAATTATGCAAATACGAAGTAATAAGATATTTAAATGACTCTCGAATGAGTTAATTTGAGATACCAGCCCCAGAAGTGCCAAAATGAACTTATCATTTTATTCATTATAGGTATCGATGGTGATCTTGTATCTATGATAACTAAATTGACATTTACTAGTTGAACAAACATGAGGTCAAGTTTGTCGACCGATTTGCACAATAAAATGACTCACTCTGTTGATAAAATATCTCTTAATATGGATCATTTTGGGATCATATCTGCTTTTTTACTAGATCAAGATCATATTATAAATGCTCCTCTATTTTACTTGTACGATATTGAATGAAATGTTTCCCATCTGTGATTTCTTTTACATAGTTTTTTTTATCATCACCTCCATAATTTAGTGGTCTCAAATTAAATTGGACATTTCAGCAGAATTCATATTCCTGATAATATTAAAATATTTTGAAGCCCCTGAAGGGCGATGTATTTTATTATCCAGTCCAACAATTATATATATAGTAACATTTTTTTTGGCATTAGGGGAAGAAAGTCAGAAGCTTAAAGAATGTCAAGAAAATGTACTATATTGAATATGAAGTTCATAAGAGAATATACGTACAAGTATGATTGAACCTGAAGTTCATAAAATAATTAGCTTGCAATATCTATCAAGTAATTGTCATACGTATTTATTGATCACAAATGAGTGACTAAGTCTTGTATTACTTGACATAATACACATCACATAAAGTGGAGATCTCTACATGATAAAATATATTTGAGTTCAACCAACGCCAGAAGCGTGGACCAGAAAATATATTATTTGTGGGGAAAAAAGTTAGTCACTCATTACACCTCCTGAAGAGGTTATTACTGGAGAATATAAACCCAGTAAAATAAAAGCAGCTGCTAGCAAATGTAACAATTCCAGGAATACATAACAGTCAAATCTTAATATTTTGGGAAACGACGAGGATTTGATTATTATAAAAGTTGCAATCAACTATGTTGATACGAGAGAGAAACATAAAAAGGTTATCGTCAACGACTAATTCACCTTCTTAAAGCATGTTAATTCAAGAGAAAATCTGGATTCATAACCTATAATATTATAAGAATGCCAGAAGCATTTGTATTTGAAATGAATAACAGAAGGCGAATAATGTAGATCTAGACTCGCTTAATAAACATATTGTTTTGACCTGTAGTCCTATTTCTGAAGAATGTGAATAGAAATCACATTACAATAACATGATGGTACATTATAAAGCGAGTAGTGACATAAAGGTTTTTTGCAAGACCCAACATCCATTATGATGTTACTCATTCTCTCAAAATGTATAATATTACGTTATGTTACTTGATCAGTATGACAAATATAGATAAACATATGATATATGTTGTGACTGCAAATCTATATAAGTCACTTGATATAAGAGTCTATGAAGGACTAAATTGCCCAAGACAAATTATAACGAAGAGATGCGATATAATTTATGAAAAGATCACCACATGAAAAAACAAAGAGAATATGCATATCATCTCAAAGAATGATATGAAAGGAATTCTTGAAGAGATTAAACACGTACCCGTGAAATATTTGAATTTTGAAATAAATGAAAGGAGAAAGGTCAACTATTTTTCGACTGCAATTTGAACATTCTCCAGAAGAGAATTGCTACAATTATTCAAATATATAAAGAGATATTATACAAAGAAAGTTCACATGGAAACACATTAATGACAGATTGTCTGTATTAAACAAAGATACAGTTATATATATGAGATATAGATTTACTTTAGTGATGCTTCCTATATCTCTAATTCAGAACAACAAATCACAAACTATTTTGTGATATTGTAGAGACGTTGCAATTTTTATGCAAGTTGGTGAACTACATATCAGGAGGAGCCAATTTCTAATTATCATTACTAAAGTATGATTATCCCAAAGGTGGTGTTTGTACACCTGGAAACAGAGGGAAAAGAAAAACAGATTCCCTTTGACTAGAACTTTTCCTAGTGTTTGTGTCAGTCTTGGAAAAGAAAAATATTTTCCCTCCGTTTCCGTCTATCATCCAGAATGTACTGAAATCTTTTCGCTCAGTTTCTCACAGCCCCCCACAGGAAACCAATGAAAAGTGAAGGAAAGTTATAAAAAATGTACACGTTTATCAAACTTATTTAATAATTTTTTTATTGTATAAAAATTTAACTACAAAAATCTTACAATCATATTTCTAAATTAAATTATCTTTAAAAAATCATGACAATATGTTACAAAATTATACCATAAACTAGGTAATAAAAATTAAGAATACATCTTGAACTTCATATTGTCTTGTTAAAGTAAAATTCTAAAATATATAATTTTATTCTTCAACAAGAGATATATGTATATAATATATAATTCACACATTGCATTTTTTAGTTAAATTAAACCAAAATGTACAATGTCTATTTAAATCTTAATGTACAACATACTCTTCATAATAAAATTATACATTTATATATACAACATTCATAGATAATATCAATTTTCGAAAATGACAGATAATGAATTTAATTTTTTATTTTCCAGTGGATTCGAGTAGGTTGGACAAACAACGGAATCTTGGTCAAAGGGAAACTAATTTTCTCTGGTTTCTATGATCCGTTGTTTTCCCTTTGACCACAGAATCCATTTTCTAATGGTTTCCTGTGCACAGACACTAAACAGGATAAAGCCGAGAAGAAATATAGTTGTACCTTTTTTTCTTCAAGTTTTTGTCTCACAAGGTTTTACTTGATAAGATTTTTAACGAGACAACTTACGCAATTGTATTAGCGTATGTCATGCAATTTTTTTAATACTTAGTTATTTTCCCATTGGGTTTTTGTAGCAAGGTTTTTAACGAGAGATAAACATAGCGTCATATTATTTAAGAGAGTTTGTATATGTATACTAAATTGATGGGGAGAACTATACGCTCTGTACTCTTTTTTCTTTTACCAAGTTTTTTTCCCACATGATTTTACTTGATAAGGTTTTTAACGAGGCAGACCGAAAAACGTATAGCAAACAGTGATTATCCAATGGGGAGTTTTATGAAAATATACATTTGATGAATGATTCACCTTCCAACCTCTTCATTACTTATATATTTACATATATATTTACATTTTAATTAGTATAAACTATGAATGCTTGTATCTTATACACACATCTACATATATGAGATTGTGCAATGTAACCAAAAAGAGTGAATAAAAAGTCTATATCCTTTTCTCCCAAATCTCCATGTCTCTTCATTTCACAACATGCACCAAATTGACGGGCCTTTTTGTTCAGATTTCGCATTGTCATTTTCATTTGTTTAGGGGTACCTTTCGTAATTAGTAGAAAAAGAGTCAAGATCTTTCTCTTCTTTTTCTCGTCATGGGATAATTCTTCCTCTTTCTCTTCATTAAAAAGAGCTGCAAATAATTTATAATTTCAGACTTCATCAACGACAATTCACCCGGAGCCTCCTTTGAAACGTCGAACTGCTGCTCCTGATTTTCGTCAAGAATCACACATGGAGGAATTTCCATGGGTATTGATATTACACCAATTAGTGTAACACCTGGTGTGAAAAAGCAGCAGGCGAGCACTTATTTATTGAGAATAGATGAAGAAATATGACGAGTATACATAAATTTTATTAAAGTAAAAATATAAATTAGTATCTGCAAGTGGAGTTGTGCTCCCCGTTCTCGTCGAAGTTTCATGCCACCTAGTTATTTGCCGCATTGTGGTGCGGGTAGCAAGCCCAACAAATTTTGTGGTGGCATCCCATGCTGCCAGAGTTGGAGTAGCGTCGGGTGTCACACCACCAGTAGGAGCAGCATCTGCATCCTCGACACATCAAGTACTCATAGTCTAATCCCACATATTCCTTTGAGAAAGAGAATCTAGGCATAACCAATCCTCCCTGACGTCGGGGTGGCATCCCACCTCTTAATTCTTGGGGTTTGCTCCATGTCCTTGATCTTATTCTTTGCAGGGTACCTTCAAGTCCTCAAGGTTTCCCTATCAAACACCATGTCCGTCATCATATCAGCACAAGTCTTTAGATATCGATCCGGTGTGACCCCTCCGGAAGCAAACAAATCATTCGGGTCAGGTGAAATATTATGCCGCAACCTCCTAAGCTTACAACGGTCATCTCTATTTGTAATGTTCTGCGACTGCTTAAACCTAGAGAAATCGTCGTCGATAGGGATTGTGTGTGCACAAGGTTTAGGAATGTGGTAAGGCACTACATCTTGCGTACACAGTTTGCTATTTAATAGATAAATAATATCATTAATATACATATTAAATATAAATTCTATATAGATGCATAAAGTTTTTGAATCATTCCTAAGATAAATATTAAATAAAAGAGAACATAACGGTACAAGTATACAAGTAGTAATGTATTAATTTTCTTGAGTTCAGACAACGAATAAATTGACGAGTTGTTGGGAAAATAATGGACAATCCATCTAACATTCTAAACCTCTCTAAATAATGCAAGTGCACAAGTCAACTTTATAATAACAATTTGGACATATTATCTTTACTACATTGGAAATTTTCCTCGCAACTATACTTCAATGAGATCAAAGTGATCAACGCAAAAGTAATTGAATCATTATTCATTAATTTTTGATTTGAGTCAAAATGAACATTTATCTAAATCAAAATCAAGAGAAAGATTTGAATCACAATAAATCAAAATCAACTCTTTACTGATTGAGATTTGAGAGAAAATTTGACAAAAAATCATGTTGGAAAATTGAAATTGGATGTTTTGTGATGCGCTGCATATGCAGTCCGCAAGTCTCATCCTTTCATTCGCATATGCGATCATATATCAGAACAGTGTGTGTACATTGTTCCGTCTTGGAAAAACCCTAACCCTAATTAAATGTGTCCAAGAAAGTGCAAAATGACAAGATTAATGAGGCCTTATTGGTCCTTTTTTTCTTGAGATGCAAGCTCTCTTCCTCTGTCTTATACATTGTTCATTTTCTTCATTCTTTCACTTCAAGAAACCCTAACCTTAATTAGATGTGTCGAAGAACAATTGCAATGAGAAGCCTAGGGTTTGGGGAGAACATACCTAAGTTATTGTTTAGTATTACTTTCTTATGCGACTTTTTATTGGATAGGGTAACGGACCTTATGACCCTTCTATGAAGATATGATGTCATTGTATATTTGGCACGACATGTGCACCGATAGAGGTTTGTTGTCAACAATCCACAATCGCACTTGGAGAGTGTCTTTTTCCATCAAGTCTGCTACTTTGTTGGTTGCACGCGAAACAAACTTAAGTTCACAATTCGTTTCTCCTATCATCTTCCTTGTCTCATAGACAAGACTCCACTCCCGCCAACACAGTTGTTGTGCCCCATTACACGAAGCCACCATGATCGTCGTGTCTAACTACACTACCATTGGGACTTCTAAGGGGAGGATCTTCTAATACCTCTTTGATGGCCAAGAGCTCTGCCAAGCCACTGTGCTCCGTGAGAACCTTGGCGTTTGCCCAATAAAAAAGATGGCCCTCATGGTTTTTAACGATAACATCGATACCACTTTCATTACTGTTAGAAGCTTCATGGACATTGACTTTAATTGTCCTCCCGGGAGGAGCATTCCAAACGAGATTGTTATTGGATGCAAGGGTAGGAGGTGTTGCATTTGTACTGATTTTCGCCCACTAGATAGCTTCTAAATGGGTCTATCTCAGAACCAATTTGAGGTCAAATTTGATGTGGCTGATGACCCAAACATCTAGACTTACATAAACTCCAAAAGAAGACCCCCCTTGTTGCATGAGATTAGGCCAGATTAGGTGGCAAGCAACTTTGTCGTAAAAGTTCTAGGGATTGGCACACGTAAATTGGTTTTGCGAGATGACCATATCTTGTTACTTTTTAATGTGTTGTATAGGCCAGCTGTCACGGGTCGTATTAGGAGTCCTTTAGAGACTCTCAAGTTCCAACTTTCGAGTTTTGACCGGTCAAACAATTTATCCCCGCGAGGAAGGCTAAAAACACTAACACAACCCTACAACTCTTTGACCCTCCTCAAAGTTGGGGAATTAGTTGAATAGTTCCCTTAGCAAGCATACACGGAAAACAAACAATCTCACAACCGACACACGCACCAACCCTACGAGTCCCCAAATTGCCCACACGCAGATCAAGATATGGAGGAATGATTGAAATCATTTCATGCTTATATTTGTATCTTATATCCATTATCTTACACCTAAGCAATGCTACGTGACGAGTTTTATGTTTGAATTTCAAAAATAAAGAGGTTTGAAGAGAAAATTCATGAAATGACCCAAAAGAAGAGAAAAAGGACTTAATTGTGAGACCTGGGGACTAAGATGCAAGGGAGAAGGACCTGAACGTAAGACCGAAGGACCTGAGAGCAAAACAAAAAACTCCACACCATCATGGGGAGTATTTTGGCAATTCGATTCGGGTCGGAGCTCCAACAAGCGAAGTAGATGCATCCAAGACCAACAAATATATCAAGGAAAGCCCAAAACAAAATTTAGCTGGATCTGGATCCCGTAGACCGCCAATTGGCGGTCCGGATCTTCCCGGATCCGCTAAGATTTCTGGAGCGTATGTATTAGTGTTTGTTTAGGCTATTTTTGGTATTTGTTTAGTCCTACATCGGGGGATTGTCCCAGATTACCTTTTTCTATGGCTATAAATAGAACTCTTCACCTTCCATTGTAATCACTTCACATTTTGGTGGCAATTCTTCCTACTTGAAGTGAGGCCTTGAACCAAACACTGAAGTGGGAGAATGCTACCTGTATTGTGAGTCATTTTAATAATAAAAGTTTCTTTGTTTTTTTTAATCTTGTCTTGTTATGTTGCTTGTTTTGTGTTGGTTGTTTTACTTTGTTTAATTTCTTGTTTAGTATTTTTAGTTGCTTAGTTAAAATGTTTTCTTTGCTTAGTGTAATCATTAGTTTAATGAGTAGTGAGTAGTTTCATCCCCTTTAGGGGGTGGAGCAATGTTTATACATGTTATGTAGATGGAATGAATGCTAAACTTTTGTGTTTGTGAAAAATGTTAGTATACTTGTTTGATTAAAAAGAATTCTTACTTTATGGTTTCTGCCATAGCTTAGGTACATTCCATGCTTGTCTAAGTGTCTTAATAACAAACTTGTCATGCTCATATTAATCACATATGGTAGTGTTTTAAATGATAGGTCTTGCCATTAGGTACTTCTTATGCATATCAAACACTACATACACTTGTTCTTAATGAAAGCATTCATCACCACTCATATCTTGTGTACACACACTCCACCCCTTAGGGATTTTAGATTCCTGATTTCCAACTTCTCTTTCTAGTTTATCTTTCTTCTTAATAGTTGCTCAGCTTAGCTTAGTTTAGTTCATTTCATGTTTTTAATTCCTTGCTTCTAGTTCATTAGTTTAGTGTAATCAATCTCTTCTTCTCTCTCTTTCCCACTCGCCTTCGCACAAACCAAAAGTCGACACACCTCCCTGTGGATCGACCCGTATTTGCCACCGTTTCAATGTGGTCGTGCACTTGCGGTATAATATAAAACGAATCAATGAAGTTTTTGGCGCCGTTGTCGGGGAGGTGCTCTGTCCAGACTTTGGCTTGGACGATTCGAGTGGTTTTAATTTTTTGTTTTTAGTTTTTGTTTGTTTTAGGGATCCTAGAGCTCACGGGGAGGCTACTGGACGAGTTGAAGCACAAAAGCTTCAACAAGGACCACCAATCAGCGGTCTTGGACCACCAATTGGCGGCCTGGTGAGCGTTTCTTGCTCTCAGTTTTCTTCTGGTAGTTGGTTCTTTCATTTTAGTTATCTGGGAGCACTATTTTGCATGCTGTGACTTCTAGGTTGCTCCTACTTCATTAAACCAATCCCCATTAATCAACTTGGCCTTAAAATCCAAAGCAAAAGACTAGACATTCTTACTTGTTTAGGTCACGCATCATGTACTTGACTTAGGCATGTAGTTGTCTTTTCTTTTAGCTTTATTTTCAGTTGTTGAGTGCTGGCGTGAGGTACGCATTTCCTACACTCATTCATGCATCTTGTATGCCCATGCATTAGTTAGTAGGAATTGCATCAGGACAAGAGTGAGTTGAGCGTTTGATTGGAGCGTTGATTGCTAGATTTAGGATCAAAACGCTACTAAGGAAGGGTTGTCCCATAAAAGATAAGGTGGGGGATTTCATCACCCTTTCCTTGGCCCCAAAAATCACTCTTAATCAAGCATTAACTTAAAGCAAGTAGACATTGGCCGTAGGATTTCAGACACACTAGGAGAGTAATCTAGTTGAGACCGTCATGGCCTGATCGGCATTGCCTACCTTGTCGATAGTAGGAGGTACTGGATCTCCGGATCTGGTACCACTTGCTGGGCATTGTGGTCCTCGTTGTAGGGAGGTGAGGCGTGTTGAGGCTAGTGACATCGAAGTTAGGTGTCGTCTAGCCTAAGGACCCATAGCCTTAAGCTGATTGAGTCGTGCTTGCGAGTTAGGCTTCTACCTGATCCCATTACCCACGTTAGATCTAAGGATTCTTCCCTCCTCATCTGAGTCATCTCCTCATCTATTCTCTACGAGTAGTCTCCTCCTCTGAGTACACCTTCTATTGTGTGATTTTTAGAGTCGAGTCGAGTATTTTTATGCGACGTTGGGCTCGTTCTGGTGAGAGCGCTCGACTTGAGAGAGTGCATTTTTCTGAGATGGACAGTCTTGGTGATCAATGATGAGAATTAAATTTATACCGCAAGTGCACGGCGTCAATGAAGACGTGGCAAGTACGGGTCGAACACAAGTAGGGAGAGATATTGTTATTTTTGTGATTTTTGAATTAAGGAAGAAAGAGAGAGAAATATTTTGGTTTGAGATTTTTGGTTTTTAATTTTCTAAAGCAAGAACAACAAAAGAAAAACAAAAAGAAAAGAAATATGGATGAGAGTCCAGCGGGTGGGGGATTAGATATCGGGTTTTGTTTAGAGAATTCTGAAACTTATAATAAATCACATTAGTTATAAAGCATTACATGATAAATGATTCAACATAAACTCAAGTAATCAAAATATACTAACACGAAATTAAAATAATAACATCATTCTTCTTCTCATCACCCTAAATCCGTCACCCCCACCCTTCGGAGAGAGTTAGAAACTCATGGATGGAGGGAAGGAGAAGGGGTTCTAGAGAAACTACAAAAAAAAACTAAAAAACACAAAATAAAAGAACAGAATTTTATTGCTAAAAAGAAGAGGAGGAGAGGAGCCCCTTCCAATACATGATTCGGCCTTATTTATAGCCTCAACCGGGGATCCTAATATATAAAAGGAAAGTACACGCGTCAATACAGCATTGGTAAATATTTGAGCGCACGGATCGACTTTTGTGCGGCGGAATCGCCACATTTTGTACATGAGGTGCGGCGGAATCGCCACCTTTTTAGCTCGGAATCGATTCAGATTTTTCCTTTGTGTTTATGGCATGATTTAGCTGTCCTTTGCGCGTCCGAATTAATTATTGCATATCTTTGGAGATCCGAGTTAATTTCTTCATATATTTGGAGATCCAAATTGATTTTTAGAACTTCTCCAAAATAATCTTTTGGTACTCGTAATTTGCAGTCGGGTCCTCGGCTTTTGCAATTAAGTCCCTGACATTTTTGTAATTAGGTCTTTAAATGCTTTTATGCTTGGATGGACTTCAATTTGAATCCCGATAATCTTGAACTGGTCTTTATGATAGAAATGAGTCTTTTGCACGTGTTTATGCTCGGGATATGGGTAATTTGCATTCAGGTCCCTGTATTATGTAAATAAGACTAAACACATACCTTAGTAGCATTTATTGATATAAAATTAATCTAAATGAAAGACATATGATGCAATGTATGCAATGCATCAACCAACCATCTCTGCCTTGTGCTCCTTTGGAGCATGAGGCCGAGTCGCCTCGTGGTGACGAGGGAGACCCAGGTCCATTCATGGATTACTTCGGTCCGCTCCCACCACCACGTAGACCTCTTTCTCCTCCTCCTCTGACTTGAGAGGAAGGGAGATTCGGTCAAGATCGAGTTCTTGGTGCACCACCACCTTTAGCTCGACAGGATAGACCGATGACTTTGTGGGAGCGGACCCATCCTGTTCGGGCCGCGCAGCCTTCTTGCATAGTTCTTCCCCCTGCTCGCGGAAACAACTATGAGCTGAAACCTCAATAAGTGAGCATGCTTCCAACCTTTACTGCCAATAAGGAGAATGCATATATTTTTATACGTGAATTCGAGGAAGTATGCTCCATGTTCAAGCTTCAGCAACTTGACGAGGATTCAGTCCGGTTGAGGATGATTTCTTTCGCATTGAAGGATAACGCGAAGAAATGGATGTACAGCCTCCCGACGAGCTCTATTCGGTCTTGGGATGACTTTGTGACCGTATTTCTGAAGAGATTTTTCCCTCAAAGGAAAACTCAACAGATACGGCACCAGATACATCAAATGAATCAGACTGAGACCGAATCTTTTCATGGTTTCTTTGAGAGGTTCAAGGACCTACTCCGGCAGTGCCCTCATCATGGACTTGAGCTATGGTAGTTGTGCCAAATTGTTTATATGGGCCTCAACTACAACATCCGCACATTGTTAGAGTTGATGTGTCAGGGTGACTTCCAAATGAAACCCATCGATGAGGCATGAGACACTTTTGAGTTAATGGCTGAACACACCTTTGAGTGGGACACCATGAGAGAGCCACCAGCCGCCAGGTCTTCTGGTCGAGCTGGATCATATCATGTTGAGTCAACTATCGCGTCTGAGGCGAAATTGGTTGCTGTTGAACGTTTTATTTTAAACCGCAAGTGCACGGCCGCGATGAAGCGGTGGCAAGTACGGGTCGTCCTCAGGGAGGTGAGCAGCTTCTTGTTTGCACGAAATCAAGTGGCGAAAATAATGGGGAAGAGAGTTGGTTACGCTAATCTAGACTACGCTACACTAAGAAGTATGAAATGCGAACGAAACAAACAAATGATGGAATAACAACTAAACTAAGAGCAAAGAAAGAATGCTGGAATACAGAAATGGGAAAACCCCTAAGGGGTGGAGTGAGTGCACACATGCAAAGAGGTGGGTGTAGAATACATTCTTTAAGCACATGAAGGTGGTGTTTATCAAGCATAGGAAGTGTCTAAATGTGTGGCAAAACCTATCAATCTATTCACCAACTTAGTTGATTAACATTTACATATGCAAGGTGTTTATTTCAGAACCTAAACAAGCATGAGAGGTGTCTAATCATTTTGGCAAAACTCATCAAGTTATAAATTCTATCCTAAACAAGCAAGCATACATTCATGTTTAATCAACACATTGAAATTAAAGCATTCATCCCATTCTCTAATGCATGTATGTACATCTACTCCACCCCCCAAAGGGGATGGAACTACTCACTAAACATTACACTAATTATTAAACTAAGCAAAGAAAGCATATTAAAACTAAGCTAGAAATAAAAGACGATTAAACTAAAACATGCACAAACAATAAAAAGAAGCATAAACAAACAATGAAAGAAACACAAAACTTTATTGATAAAAATGACTCACATTAAAAGTAGCATCCTCCTACTTTAGTGTGTGCTTCAAGGCCTCACTTCTAGTAGGAAGAATAGACACTTAAAATATGGAGTGATTACAATAGGAGGTGAAGAGTTCTATTTATAGGCATGGAAAAAGCTAATCCGGGACAATCCCCCGATGTGGGACTAAACCAATACCAAAAATAGCCTAAACAAACATTAATACACGTCCAGGAGAAAACTTGGTGGATTTGGGCCCAAAGTGACCGCTAATTGGCGGTCCAAATTTTCCGGATCGAGTTGAATCTTGTTCTGGGCTTTGCTTGGTGTATTTGGTGGTCTTGGATGCATCTACTTTGTTTATTGGAGCTCCGACCCGAATCCAATTGCTAAAATACTCCCCATGATGGTGTGGAGTATTCTGTTTTGCTCTTAGGTCCTTCTGTCTTGCGTTCAGGTCCTTCTCCCTTGCATCTTGGTCCCCAGATCTCACAATCCAGTCCTTTTTCCCAGCTTTTGGGTCCTTTTATGTTTCATCTCTTCAAACCTATTTATTCCTGAAAACTAAACATAAAACTCGTGACATAGCATTGTTTAGGTGAAAGATAATGGATATAAGATACAAATATGAGCATGAAATGATGTCAATCAAATACCCCCACACCTAACTTTTGCTAGTCCCGAGCAAAACAAAGAAAGAGAAAAGCAAACGAAAAACAAGAAATCCTAACTCACTTTCGTAGGAATCACGGTTGCACTTAGCACGTGCAACAAGCCGTTAAACCTCCTTGTCGCCAAGGAGGAGGAGTGTTGTCTCCTGAGGGTTTTCAGCGGATACACCCACAAAATCCGAACAAGATGCGTTAATCAATCTAGCTACACGACTCGTTGGACTTATTTTGTCGATCATGGGATGCGGTAATACTACGGGTCGACTCTATATATGTAATTAGTCCACACACCTAGCCTAATGAGTTATTCGTGAGAGTTAACTAAGGAATTAAGTGAAAGACATGGGCAGCCTTAACTTCTAAATGTGATACAATGTGTAAAGTCCATTTTGGTTCTTATTTGACTCCTTTTTTTTTCTTCTTTTTTTTTCTTTTTTTTTTCTTTGGAGCATTTTATTGGTTGGTGTTTGATTCTCTCAGGATCAGGTTTCGTGCATCATTGCCCATGAGGACTTACACTATCACGTACACCTTCCCCCAAATCTCCACATAGGGCGATCCCTACCACCCGTGTAACGGGAGTTCGGTCGATGCATCCCAAGTCAGATGACTCGAAAGCACCAGGCACAAAGTCCCCTCAGACCTACTTTCCCGAGTGATAGGAGCCGTGCGAGAAGAGAGAACACCACTTATTTATCTACATGGGAACCAAAACCCCTACACTTAAGTTTCACAAAAAGAGATTAAGGGCCCTTGACTACGACAAACTTCCTTATACTAACAGACACGAATTATTTACTCACTAGGTTCAGGGTGGACTTCTTTAAATGTTTGAGTACTGAAACCCTATGATTACACGCCCCCCGAGGGAAAACCGGGGTGCACCCTAACGACTCGATAAGACCTAAAGCCAGTAAACTAGAAATCCTAATGCATCAAGTTCAAGACAATTTTGGGAGCTTTCTTTTTACTTTGCCTCTCAACGGTTTTGCACATGCTAAACACACGCAAAACCCACAAAAACATTTTCTTTCGCAAACACATGAAGATTTTGAAAGAAATGTGAAAATTTTAAAGCACTCGGCAAGCAAAAGGAGACAAGTCACCCAAGGATCATGGCAAGCAGATATATCAATGTTAAATGCGGCACACTAACATGACCCTAGCAGTACAAACAAACGAAAATAAAACCAAAGGAAAAAGACTCGACTATGTACACACGTAAAACACCCCCCCACACCTACTTCATGCATTGTCCTCAATGAATGTGAACAATATACTACATGGATACATGCATGAAAAAGGAACTATCTCACCAACATGAAGTACAAAGGGACGTTCGGGGTCATGTTGATGGACACAAACCCAAATTCCCTCAAAACCTGTGAGAAGCTGAAGAAGGGAGATAAATACGTGAAGAAATTGGGGCCCAAGTACACAAGGGTTGGGGCCCACAACAATCGATGCTCACTGAAGGAGTCTTTTATTACACAATTTTTTTTTGTTTTTTTTTTGTTTTTTTTTTTTTGACAAGATATATACATCAACCAAGATATTCTCATAATCATTTGGTCAAGGAACATCAAATGAGAACATCAAGTCATGAGGACCAGAGGCTTGCCGAGATGGGCAAACTCCACTGGTACTCTGAGGTGTCATGAGGGGTGAAAGGTCAAAGCTGAAAGGCTCGAACCCCTCATGATATTGGTTGGGTGTGGGCAACAAAGAATGAAGTTGTGTTGCCTCACTAGGGTTTAATTGCTCATCGAAGAAAACCCTCCAACCAATAAGCGGGTGCATCGGAATGAGTTCCTCAAGCTCATTCGATGGATGCAGCAGACCTGCATCACTAAGAATGGGGCTTCTCCCCAAGTCATCCAACAAGGACCTCCCACCATCATTTAGATCATCAAGCATAAGCTCGGTCATAGGTGGGTCCTTGTTGGAGTCAATATGAAGCTCAAATGGCTCAATGGCCATGGGACATGAGGTAGAGACACCTTCTGGTATAGGCATATGATGAGGTGTCTCACTCTCACTAGTACTCTCAACTGAATCATGAAACGAACACTCCCTTTGGACATTCATGTTCGAGGCCAGCTCACTCTGTTGCATTGCGAAGACAGGCAATGAGTTTTCGCTGGGCCCACGAACATTCTCAACGGGTTGCATTGGGGTGAGGGGTGTTCGTTGATTTTGTGGTGCTTTCTCCAATTGGCGGATGAGATTTAGATTTAAAGGTTCATCCATGGGTTCCTGTTGCTTACCAGAGTTGAACACATGAAACTCGGCACTCATGTTACCGAATGAGAGCTTCATGAGACCATTTCTACAATTAATCAAGGCATTGGAGGTTGCCAGAAATGGTCTACCCAAAATCAAAGGTATTTGAGAGTGGGTGTTCGCAACAGGATTGGTATCGAGGACAACAAAATCGACTGGAAATATAAAATCTCCAACTTTGATAAGCACGTCCTCGATAATCCCCATGGGAATACGAATGGATCTATCCGCCAGTTGGAGGGTGATCTTAGTTGGTTTCAATTCTCCCAAGTTCAACTGTTGATAAACAGAGAATGGGAGGAGGTTGACCGCTGATCCTAAATCAAGCAAAACATTGCTCAATCTAGTGTCCCCTATCGTACACTGAATAGTAGGACACCCAGGGTCCTTGTATTTTGTGTAGGTAGGATTGGACAAAAGTGAGCTGATATTTGCAGCCAAGAATGCTTTCTTAGGAACATTGGTCTTCCTCTTAGTTGTGCAGAGATCCTTCAACACTTTGGCATATTGAGGTATTTGTTGGATGACATCCAACAAGGGGATATTAATCTTTACTTGCTTAAACACCTCTACTATCTTGTCCATGTTGTCACTCTGCTTTTTGTTTAACCTACTTGGATAGGGAGCTTTTGGCAGGTATGTTTTCTGCTGTGCCTGAGAAGAAAGCTTTGGTGTATTACCCCCACCCTCAGCTTCTTCTTCACCACCATTCCCACTGGGGGGCTGCATAGATGGTGGTGGGTGTGGCAAGGAAATGTGATTGTCAACCTGTTTTCCATTCCTTAAGGTCACAATGGAATTGACATGGTGAACAGGTTCCTCCACATGGTTCACTTGCCTCCCCCGAGGTACCACATTCTCATTTTGCATTTGTTGTTGTTGGTACATGCGGGGGTTAGCCTCAGGCTGGCTAGGAAAAGACCCTCTCTCTCTTTCATGTACAGACTGAGCCAATTGACCCATCTGAAGCTCTAGAGATTTCATGGTCTGCTGATTTGACGTGAGAACTTGACTTGTGGTAGACATAAAATTTTTCATTGAGTTTTCAAGTCCACGAGTCAAGGTCTCAAGCGAATTGAATCGGGTTTCCATATTATTGGAATTTGGGAAACCCGATGGATTGGTGGTTTGCGCTTGGGGTGGCTGATAGGAATGTGCATGCATGGGAGATTGGTGTGATTGGTAAGGTGGTCTAGAGGAGTTTGAAGGACCACCCGGGGCATTATTTTGGTTCCATGAAAAATTGGGGTGGTTCCTCCATCCAGGGTTATAAGATGATGAGTATGGGTCATTCCTGGCTCTATCATAGATGGCGTTGACACGCTCCATCTCAGGAGGAATGGACTCACACTCGCTCTCTACATGACCTATCCTACCACATGAATGACAAGGAACTGGACCAGATGTGGACATGTGAGGTGCACTTTGTTGGTTTTGGAGCTCAATCGAATCCATACGGCGCATTAAGGCCGTCATGCGTGCCTCGGTGGCCGTAGTGGTATCGATAGCAAATGCGGAACCCGATCTAGTTGAGTTTGCATTCGCGATCCTTGCTCCTATACTAGATGATGCAGGTGGTTCCCTCACACTCTCCCACTGCATGGTTTTCTCAGCGAGGTCTTCTAGGAAGGCCCATGCCTCCCTTTCATCCTTTCCCAAGAACTCTCCTTGACACATGGACTCAAGGAGCGTTCTGGACGGGATGTGAAGACCCTCATACACAATCTGACAAAGACGCCACAACTCAATGCCATGGTGAGGGCACGAGGATAGTAGCTCTTTGAACCTCTCAAGATATGCATGAAATGGTTCGGTCTCATGTTGATAGAACGAATTGATTTCGTTCCTCAATTTTTGAGTCCGATGATTAGGAAAGTACTTCTTGAGGAATGCAGATTGAAACTCATCCCAAGTCCTAAAGGAATTCGCCTGGTTGCTGTACAACCACTTCTTGGCATCATCCTTCAGCGCAAAGGGGACAAGCCTAAGATGGATGGAGTCTGTGCTAAGTTGTTGCAGCTTGAACATAGCACAGACCTCCTCAAATTCCCTGAGAAAGATATAGGGGTCACCTTTCCCAGTGAAATGAGGGAGCATGGAAATGAATTGAGGCTTAACCTCAAAATGGTTCCCATTTGCCTCTGGCAATACGATGCATGAGGGCAGAGCTGTACGGCTCGGGTAGCATCGATCACGAAGAGGTATGGGAACGACAACTGGAAGCACAGGTGGAACAGGTGGGTCCAGCAACTGCTCCTCCTCACGGAAATTAGCAGCCATTGGACCCGAACTACGTGCGACACGAGAGGAGGGAGGTGTCAAGAAATTGATGACCGAAGCCGGATTGACAACGCTCCTCGTCAAACGACCACTCTCGTCTCGTGTCCACGAAAGCATGCACAAAGGTGCACACACAAACCACAACTCTTTTTTTTTTCTTTTCAAAAGAAGAATGTACGTAGAAGAGAAGACGAGGGAACACAGGAGAGAAAGAATGACTCAGGAGAGAAAGGAAGAAGTCCTTAAGCTACGGCGGATGGGTACAGGTAGAAGCACACAAGCAAACAAGGCTCAAACAATCCTAAGGTCGCTATAGGTCCTTACAGCTAGACGACGCCTAACTGCGAGGTCACACGGCCTCAACACGCCTCACCTCCCTACAACGAGGACCACAAAGCCCAGCAAGTGAGCCAAGATCCGGGGATCTCGTCTCTCCTACTATCGACAAAGTGGGCAACGCCGATCAGGTCATGACGGTCGGGACCGGATCACTCTCCTAATGCGTCCAAGATCCTTAGGGCCAATATCTACTTGATTTTAAAATTAGGCTCTTGATTAGTGTGGTTTTTGGGGCGAAGGAAAGGGTGATGAAATCCCCCACCTTATCTTTTACGGGACAGCCCCTCCTTAGTAGCGTTTTGGAGTCCTAAATCTAGCAATCAACTCTCCAAACAACGCTCAACTCACACTTGTTGCAATGCACTTCCTACGAACTAATGCATGTTCATACGAAATGCATGAATGAGAGTAGAAGGTGCGTACCTCACGCCAGCTCTCAGCAACAGAAAATAAAGCTAAGATAAAAGACAATCTAAATGCCTAAGTCACATACATGATGCATGACCTAAACAAGAATGAATGCCTAATCTTTTGCTTTGAGTTTTAGGGTCCAAGTTGCTTAAAGGAGGTTTGATTATTGATCTGGGAACGAACTATAAGTCAAAACATGCCAAATTGAGTCCCAGATAACTAGATCATTTAGAGAAACAACAGCAAGAAATTAAAAGATGAACAGAGCTCACCAGACCGCTGATTAGCGGTCTCAGACCGCTGATTGGCGGTCTGAAGTGCTCAGGTCGTCTGGAAATTTCTCCAGTAGCCTCCACTTGCTATTCCCAGTCTCCTGAAACAAAGAAAAACTACAACACACAAATTAAATCCACTCGAATCGTCCAAACAAGAGTCTGGACTAGCACCTCCCCGGCAACGGCGCCAAAAACTTGTTGAACGTTTTATTTTAAACCGCAAGTGCACGGCCGCGATGAAGCGGTGGCAAGTACGGGTCGTCCTCAGGGAGGTGAGCAGCTTCTTGTTTGCACGAAATCAAGTGGCGAAAATAATGGGGAAGAGAGTTGGTTACGCTAATCTAGACTACGCTACACTAAGAAGTATGAAATGCGAACGAAACAAACAAATGATGGAATAACAACTAAACTAAGAGCAAAGAAAGAATGCTGGAATACAGAAATGGGAAAACCCCTAAGGGGTGGAGTGAGTGCACACATGCAAAGAGGTGGGTGTAGAATACATTCTTTAAGCACATGAAGGTGGTGTTTATCAAGCATAGGAAGTGTCTAAATGTGTGGCAAAACCTATCAATCTATTCACCAACTTAGTTGATTAACATTTACATATGCAAGGTGTTTATTTCAGAACCTAAACAAGCATGAGAGGTGTCTAATCATTTTGGCAAAACTCATCAAGTTATAAATTCTATCCTAAACAAGCAAGCATACATTCATGTTTAATCAACACATTGAAATTAAAGCATTCATCCCATTCTCTAATGCATGTATGTACATCTACTCCACCCCCCAAAGGGGATGGAACTACTCACTAAACATTACACTAATTATTAAACTAAGCAAAGAAAGCATATTAAAACTAAGCTAGAAATAAAAGACGATTAAACTAAAACATGCACAAACAATAAAAAGAAGCATAAACAAACAATGAAAGAAACACAAAACTTTATTGATAAAAATGACTCACATTAAAAGTAGCATCCTCCTACTTTAGTGTGTGCTTCAAGGCCTCACTTCTAGTAGGAAGAATAGACACTTAAAATATGGAGTGATTACAATAGGAGGTGAAGAGTTCTATTTATAGGCATGGAAAAAGCTAATCCGGGACAATCCCCCGATGTGGGACTAAACCAATACCAAAAATAGCCTAAACAAACATTAATACACGTCCAGGAGAAAACTTGGTGGATTTGGGCCCAAAGTGACCGCTAATTGGCGGTCCAAATTTTCCGGATCGAGTTGAATCTTGTTCTGGGCTTTGCTTGGTGTATTTGGTGGTCTTGGATGCATCTACTTTGTTTATTGGAGCTCCGACCCGAATCCAATTGCTAAAATACTCCCCATGATGGTGTGGAGTATTCTGTTTTGCTCTTAGGTCCTTCTGTCTTGCGTTCAGGTCCTTCTCCCTTGCATCTTGGTCCCCAGATCTCACAATCCAGTCCTTTTTCCCAGCTTTTGGGTCCTTTTATGTTTCATCTCTTCAAACCTATTTATTCCTGAAAACTAAACATAAAACTCGTGACATAGCATTGTTTAGGTGAAAGATAATGAATATAAGATACAAATATGAGCATGAAATGATGTCAATCAGTTGCTCTCATGCGTAGGATTGAGAGTTTGGAGATGGACCGAGCTCTTGTAGCTCAGGTCGCTACTCCCGGGTGTAGTAGGTGTGGATTGTCGGGACATGATGACTTGGAATTCGCTTACGCTCCAAGGGATACTGAGCATGCGAATGCGATGTATCAACAGAGGCCATGTAAGGACTCGTACAGTCACTCCTACAACCCGGGATGGCGTAACCATCCTAACTTCTCTTGGGGGTCTAGTGGTGGCCATGGTCAGATCTCGCACGCTCAACCTCAACCTCCACCTTATCAACCTGCACGCCCATCAGCGACCTACCAACCCCCACATCAAATGTCTTAACACCATAATTACCAACCTGCTCAGGCCTCATCGTCGGGTTATTCCAACCAGACTCAACTACCCCAGCGGGTTGACCCGAAGGACCCCACTCTTGAACAAACCCTTCAAGCGTTCATGCGGAGCACTCAATCCATGTTTGCGGCCAGCAATAATTCCATCGAAGCATTGGAAATGCAAGTAAGCCTGTTGGCTCATCAGCTCCATGAACGCGAGAAAGGTCAGTTACCGAGTCAACCTGTGGTAAATCCCAGGGGTCAACCTGCCCATTCTAGGCAGAATGTACACAATGTTGAAAGTGACCATTCCAAACATGCCAATGTTGTCCATACCTTGAGATCGGGAAGGGTTGTTGACAACAATGTGGAAATGCCTGAAGCCAACCCTGTTGGCGAGACTGCCGAGGAGAGTCGTGAGTCTGTCAAGGAATCTAATTCTGAGACTCCTCCTCGTGATTGTTATGTCCTCAAGGCACCATTTCCTCATAGGTTGACTAAAAAACATGATGAGCATTGGGACAAGATCGTTGAAGTACTTAGGCAAGTAAAGGTAAACATCCTGTTGTTGGACGTTGTTCAACAAATGCCACCGTATGCCAAGTTCCTCAAGGACCTTTGCACCACTAAGAGAAAAACAAATGTTTCCAAAAAGGTCTTTTTGGCCGCCAATGTGAGCTCTATATTGACACAACCCATGCAAGTCAAGTACAAGGACTCAGGTTGTCCAACTGTCTCTTGCATGATCGGTAATGTGACAATCTCTCAAGCTTTATTGGATTTGGGAGCATCTGTGAATCTCTTGACCTACTCTGTCCATGTCAACCTTGGAATAGGCGATCTTAAACCAACGAGGACAACCCTCCAGTTGGCTGACAGATCCGTCAAGATTCCACGAGGGAGTGTGGAGGATGTCCTTATTAAAGTGGGTGAGTTCGTATTTCCAGTTGATTTCATCATCTTGGATATTGAACCCGTGTCTAACCCACTAGGACAAATTCTTGTGATCCTTGGGAGGTCATTTCTTGCGACATCTAATGCTTTGATCAATTGTCGCAATGGCTTGATGAGGTTGTCTTTTGGAAACCTCACGGCGGATTTCCACATCTTTACCCTTGGTAAGCAACCCGAGCTCTTCGACGATGCAGTCGGAGCTAATTTCATTCAAGACACGGATGAGCCCGACTCATTAGGCATGTTCGACTCACATCGACATATTATTGAGGTGCCTAATGACCAGGTTGCGAGTGAAGAGGATCTTGAGGAATCCGCCAGCGTATCTCTGGACGAGGAGTCACAGCTGGGTGCTTGCTCCTCTTACCCCGTGGCCCTTGAGCCACTTGAAAGTAACTCTGAATCCGACAAGGACCCACCTCTGGTCGAGCTTAAACCGCTCCCCGATAACCTAAAGTACATCTTTTTAGGGGATAATGAGACCTTGTCACTCATTATTGCTTCTGATCTTGCACAAGATCAAGAGGTTGCCCTCAAAAGAGTACTCTTTGAAAACAAAGAGGCGATCGGGTGGTCCTTGAAGGATATCAAGGGAGTTAGCCCTGGTATTGTTCAGCATCGGATCGACATGGAAGAGGATTCTACGCCCCGCAGGGACCCACAACGAAGATTGAATCCTGTACTGAAAGAAGACGTCCGAAAGGAGGTTCTTAAGTGCTTGGATCATGGCATAATCTATCCTTTCTCTGATAGTTCGTGGGTGAGTCTTGTCCATGTGGTTCCCAAGAAGTCAGGTGTGACGGTTGTGGAGAATGAGCATAATGAGCTTATCCCGACACACCTGCAAACTAGATGGCGAGTTTGTGTTGATTATCGCAAGCTCAATGCGGCAACGCGGAAAGATCATTTCCCGTTGCCATTCATTGATCAGATGTTGGAAAGGTTGGTCGGACATGAGTATTATTGCTTTCTTGATGGATACTCCGGTTACAACCAAATTCCCATCACCCCCGAGGATCAAGAGAAAACCACATTTACTTGTCCCTTTGGCACGTTTGCCTACCGTCGCATGCTCTTTGGGTTATGTAATGCGCCGGCAACGTTTCAAAGATGTATGATCAACATCTTCTCCGATATGGTTGAGTGTTTCCTTGAGATTTTCATGGACGATTTTTCCATATTTGGCGCTTCCTTTGATGAGTGCCTTCATCACTTGAGCTTGTCCTCAAGCGATGCCGTGAGAAGAACGTCGCTCTCAATTGGGAGAACTGTCACTTCATGGTGAAGCGAGGGATTGTACTTGGACATGTGGTCTCAAGTAGGGGAACTGAGGTCGATCCCGCCAAAGTGGGTCTTATTGCTAATCTCCCACCACCACGTACTGTGAAGGATATCCGTGCCTTTTTGGGGCATGCTGGATTCTATCGGTGGTTCATTCGGGATTTTAGCAAAATTGCTCGACCTCTCACCGCTTTGTTGGCTAAGGATGCCATTTTTGAGTTCACACCGGACTTCCACCATGCTTTTTTGACTTTGAAGAAAGAGCTGACTTCAGCTCCCACAATTAAGGCACCGGTGTGAACTGAACCCTTCGAGTTAATGTGTAAGGCATCTGACTTCGCTGTGGGAGCAGTGCTTGGGCAACGATTGGACAAATTGCCTCATGTGATCTACTATGCCAGTAGAACACTCAATGATGCCCAATTGAACTACACTGTGACCGAGAAGGAATTCTTAGCGATCATATTTGCTTTGAAGAAATTCCGGTCGTACTTGATTGGCTCCCACGTGATTATCTATTCTGATCACACAGCCATCAAGCACCTCATGGCGAAGAAAGATGCAAAATCCTGACTCTTGAGATGGATCTTGTTGTTACAAGAATTCGATCTCGAGATTCGGGACAAAAAGGGTGTGAAAATGTTGTAGCAGACCATCTGTCTCGTCTAGAGACAACGAACCTACAGGGCCAAATTGTTGATGACAAATTTCATGATGAGCAATTGTTTCACGATCGAAGATAACCCTTGGTTTGCCGACATCGTGAACTACCTCGTGACCGAGCAACTTCCTGTGGGTTGGTCAAAATCTGACCAAGCCAAATTTTGATCTTATGTCAGATTCTTTCACTGTGACGACCCCTACCTATTCAAATACTGCTCTGACCAAATTTTTAGGCGGTACGTCCCAGATACCGAGTTCCAAAGTGTGCTCCATTTCTGTCATTCTAAGGCATGTGGAGGACACTTTGGAGCAAAGAAAACTGCCGCCAAGGTACTCCAATCTGGATTCTACTGGCCTTCTCTTTTCAAAGATGCTTACGACTTTTGTAAGCAATGTGATAGGTGTGAGCGCATTGGTAGGATTGGTTGATGTGAAATGATGCCTTTGCAAAATATCCTTGTTGTCGACATCTTCGATGTGTGGGGCATTGACTTTATGGGTCCCCTCCCGAACTCGTTCGGGAATGTTTACATTCTGGTGGTCGTTGACTATATGTCTAAGTGGGTCGAGGCTATACCTACAAAGACCAATGACAACAAGGTGGTCACCAAATTCTTAAGGGACATTTTTGCGCGATTTGGTACACCTCGTACCATAATCAGCGATAGGGGTACCCACTTCTGTAATCGCTCCTTTGAAGCGCTTATGAGGAAATATTTGATCACCCACAAGCTTGCGACCCCATATCATCCGAAAACTAGTGGGCAGGTCGAAGTCTCTAACCGTCAATTAAAGCAAATTCTTGAGAAGACGATTAATTCCTCGAGGAAGGATTGGTCAACTAAGCTGAATGACGCATTGTGGGCCTTCCGCACCGTGTACAAGACCAATTTGGGTATGTCCCTCATGCATTGCATACATTGCATCATATGTCTTTCATTTAGATTAATTTTATATCAATAAATGCTACTAAGGTATGTGTTTAGTCTTATTTACAGAATACAGGGACCTGAATGCAAATTACCCATATCCCGAGCATAAATGCGTGCAAGAGACTCATTCCTGGCATAAAGACCAAGTTCAAGATTATCGGGTTTCAAATGGAAATGCATCCAAGCATAAAAGCATTCAAGACCTAATTACAAAAAGGACAAGGACTTAAGCACAAAAGTAGACAAGGACTTAATTGCAAAAGGCCAAGGACCTAATTGCAAATTACGAGTAGCTTTTATTATTATGGAGAAAATCTAAATAAAAATCAATGTGGATCTCAAAATATATAAAGAAATAAAGTCGGAGCTCAAAAGCAAGGAAAGAATCAATCCAGATGCGCAAAGGATATTGAAATCATACCATAAACACACAGGAAAAATCCGGATTAAATCGGAGCTAAAAAGGTGGCGAATCCGCCGCACCTTATGTAATTTGATGCGGCGAATCCGCCGCACCAAATTAGATACATGCTCTAAAATTTTACCGGTTGCGTGTTGACGCGTGTACTTTCCTGTTTTATACCTAAGTCCCTTGTATCGGCTATAAATAGCCCTAAAACGATGTTGTGATGGTCCTTAGCTTATGTTCTAGTTTTTATTCCATAATTTAGTAATAAAGTTTTGTTGTTTTATTTTGTGTTTTTAGTTTTCTTTTGTAATCTCTCTAGGACCCCTTCTCATTCCCTCCTTCCATGAGTTTCTAAATCTTTCCAAAGGGTGGGGGTGACGGATTTAGGGTGATGAGAAGAGAAGAGAAGAAGATTATTATTTTAATTTCGTGTTAGGATATTTTGATTACTTGAGTTTGTGTTAAATCATTTATCATGTAATGCTTTATAACTAATATGATTTATTATAAGTTTCTGATTTCTCTAATCAAGACCCGAAATCTAAACCTCCACCCGCTGGACTCTCACCCTTCTTTGTTTTACTCTTAATTTGTTTTTGTTGTTCTTGCTTAAGAAATTAAAAACCAAAAATCTCAAACCAAATGCATGTTTTCTCTCTCTTCCTTCCCTTAATTCGAAAATCACAGAAATAACAATATCTCTCCCTCCTTGTGTTCGACCCGTACTTGCCACGTCTTCATTGACGTCGTGCACTTGCGGTATAAATTTAATTCTCATCAAGTTTTTGGCGTCGTTGTCGGGGAGGCGACGCAGATTTTATTTTTGTTGATTTCGATTCTATTCTGTTTATCTTGTGCGCGATCTAAGTATTTGGATTTGTGTTTCAGGAGAAAATAGAGCGTGCGGTGAAATCTGAACACAGTCTGAGCAACAAGGGCGGCGGAATCGCCGCATACCAAGAAGAACCTGCGGCGGAATCGTCGCACATTTGCAGCATCTGGCCTTCAATTTTTTCTGGGGTCGTCTCCATCTCTGGATGGACGCGTAGAGCATCTGGGAAGTTTCGAGAGCGGGCGGCGAACCCGACTGAGCATTGCATAGGTAACCTTTGTTGCCTCTTTCCTCGTAATTTCTAGTTTTGGAAAATTTCTTTTTGTAGAATTGCACGTGTTAAGCTTAAATTCCATAATTGGCAATAATTCAACTCTGACCTAAAAATTGGCAAAACTAGAAGAACTTAGTGCATGCATCATATAATGTTTTGTTTGCATTATTCTTGTTAAATTCTTGCAAATTAATTCTTGTTGAAGAGTGCTGGAGGCAAGGTACGTATCGCGGTTTTTATCGATTGCATTTAAGCATATAATCTAATTTGCATACAACTTTGCAATTGCCCCCACTAAAGACCATTGTTTGACTATCTTTGCTAGATTTAAGTTAAACTATCTTAAGGGAACTCCGTAGGAAAAGATACGGTGGGGATTTCATCACCCTTCCGTGGCCCACAAATCACAATCCTAAAGTGTCACCCAAACCTTAAAATTAAAATCAATTAGACATTGGCCCCTAAGGACTCGGACTCAATTAAGGAGAAGATTGGTTTGACTTGCTATGACCTGAAGCTGATCGGATTTAATTTGGTGTCTAGAAAGTGTTTTTGTGTTGACGTAAGTCTTCCAAGTGAAGTGGTTGTCTAATTGGCACCGACTCTGTCGGAAGCGCCCCCACTAGCTATACACGGCCTGGCCAAGTTGGTTTGATTAGTGAGGGAAGTGAATCAAGCAAATCAATTCGACTCAACCAGTTAGGAGTCGTCTAGATTTAAGTGACACTAGGTCTAGGATTGTTTGCACCGTGCTTTCTTAGGAAATTTCTGACCGACCCTCTTTTCTATCTTTAGAGTTAAGTTTCCCTTCTAATCTGAGTCTTCTTTCTCTTCTCACCTCAATTCTCTAGATTAGGATTCATTTCTCATCTTTCCCCATTCTATTGTTTGTTTTCCTTTTGAAAAAAAACATAAAAAAACATTTAAAAAAATGAAAAAAAAATTGTAATTAATTCTGGAAATTAAATTTCAAATTTAAATTTCAAATTTGAATTCAAAAATTGATTCAACCCGGTGCACTCAGATTTGGATTCAGGACTTGAGTAATCGACTCTCACGAGTTCATCTAGATTCCAGTCTGGAACTTAGCCCCAATCCATCTGCTGCACCACCTCACCCGGATCCAATGGGTCAGAATGTAGTGAACCCACCTGTTGCACAACCTATAACTCTGAGGGAGCGATGCTACACAGCGATGGCTGCTCAGCCATCGTGCATCGTTATGCCCACCATCCAAGGTCGCGACTTCGAACTTAAGGCACAATACCTGAGTATGTTGCCTAAGTTCACCTCTAGGGAAGCTCCATATCTCTTCCTTAGAGAATTTGAGGAAATCTGCTCTCTCATGCAATACCAGCATATCCCTGAGGAGGCAGTGCGTCTGAAATTCGTGCCTCTAGCACTGAAGGACGACGCTAAGAAATGGCTATATAGTCTAGCCGAAAGATCCATTAGGAGTTGGGCCGAGTTTGTTCAAGTGTTTTTAAAGAAATATTTCCCCAACCATAAGACTATGAGGATTAGGAATGAAATTGTTGCATTCGTTCAATCTGAGAGCGAGCCGTTCTATTCCTATCTTGAAAGATTTAAAAGTGTGCTGACCCAATTTTCTCTCTTCCTTCCCTTAATTCGAAAATCACAGAAATAACAATATCTCTCCCTCCTTGTGTTCGACCCGTACTTGCCACGTCTTCATTGACGCCGTGCACTTGCGGTATAAATTTAATTCTCATCAGTCCCCATATCGGGTAGTGTACGGCAAGGCTTGCCACCTACCCGTCGAGCTTGAGCATCGTGCTTTCTGGGCGATCAAGAACCCGAATATGGATCTTGATCAAACAGGGGTGCAGCGTAAACTCGACATTGTGGAGTTGGAAGAGCTACGCAATGATGCGTACGAGAATGCCAAAATTCATAAGTCCGGAGCCAAGATGTTTCACGATCGCATGATTATGCAAAAGGTGTTTACGACCGGGTAGAAGGTGTTGCTCTACAATTCCCGACTTCATCTGTTTGCGGGTAAGCTCCGCAGTCGCTAGTCTGGCCCTTTCATTGTCCAAACCGTGTTTCCTCATGGAGCGGTTGACATCTTGAACGCAGGGAATGGGGACTTGTTCAACGTTAATGGACAACGCCTCAAACCCTATTTGGAGGGGGCACCAGCCGAAGTCAAGGAGGTCATGTTCCTTCGTGATCCTCTCTCGCAGTCAACCATTCATGCTCCTGCATGAATGGTTGATCTTTCGTGTTTGTATAAAGTTAAATTTGAAAGAAAAAAACTCCATGAGCGAGCATTGATTGTTGTGGGCTCCAACACTTGAGTATTTGGGTCCCTTTTCTTTCACGTATTTTGTCTCCCTTTTTAAGTATCTCACAGGTTTTGAGGGGAATTTGGGTTGTGTTCATCCACATAACCACGAACTTCTTTTTGCGCTTCATGTTGGTGAGATCTTTCCTTTTTCATGCATAAATCCATGTAGTTTCATGCTCACATTCATTGAGGACAATGTATGAAGTAGGTGTGGGGGTGTTTTACGTGTGTACATAGTTGAGTCTTTTCCTTTGATTTTGTTTTCTTTTGTGTGTATTGATAGGGTCATGTTAGTGTGCTGCATTTAATATCGATATATCTGCTTGTCATGATCCTTGGGTGACTTGTCTTCTTTTGCTTGCCTAGTGCTTCAAAATTTTCATATTTTTTTCAAAATCTTCATGTGTTTGCGAAAGAAAATGTTTTGTGGGTGTTTAGCATGTGCAAAACCGTTGAGAGGCATAGTAAAAAGAAAGCTCCCAAAATTGTCTTGAACTTGATGTATTAGGATATCTAGTACTGTGGCTTTAGGATTTATCGAGTCGTTAGGTTGCACCCAGTTTTCCCTCGGGGGTGAGTAATCATAGGATTTCAGTGCTCAAACATTTAAAGAAGTTCACCCTGAACCTAGTGAGTCAATAATTCGTGCTTGTTAAGTTAAGGGAGTTTGTTGTAGTCAAGGACCCTTTAAATCTTGTTGTGAGACATTAAGTGTAGGGGTTTTTGTTCATGTGTAGATCAGAAATAAGTGAGTATGTGTTCTCTCTTCTTGCACAACTCCTATCACTCGGGAAAGTAGGTCTGAGGGGACTTTGTGCCAGGTGCTTTCGAGTCATCTGACTTAGAATGCGCCGACCGAACTCTCGTTACACTGGTGGTAGGGATTGCCCTATGTAGAGATTTGGGGAAAGGTGTATGTGATAGTGTAAGTCCTCAAAGGCAATGATGCACAAAACCTGACCCTGGGAGAGTGAAGCTCCAACTAATAAAAAGAAAAGAAAAAAAATCGAAAAAAACAAAAAGAAAAAAAAGGTAATGCAAATAAGAATCTTAATGGACTTTACACTTTGTATCACATGAGGATGTTGAGGTTGTCCATGTCTTTCACTTAATCTCGTATTTAACTTGCACGAATGGTTCATTAGGCTAGGTGTGTGGACTGATTACCTATATAGAGTCGGCCCGTAGGATTACCACGTCCAATGATCGACAAAATATGTCCAATGAGTCTAGTGTCTAGATTGAATAATGCATCTTGTTCGGATTTTGTGGGTATATCCGCTGAAAACCCTCAGGAGACAACACTCCTCCTCCTTGGCAACAAAGAGGTTTAACGGCTTGTTAGACGTGCTAAGTGCAACCGTGATTCCTACGAAAGTGAGTTAGGATTTCTTGTTTCTCGTTTGTTTTTCTCTTTCTTTGTTTTGCTCGGGACTAGCAAAAACTTAGGTGTTGGGGTATTTGATTGACATCATTTCATGCTTATATTTGTTTCTTATATCCATTATCTTACACCTAAGCAATGCTACGTGACGAGTTTTATGTTTGAATTTCAAAAATAAAGAGGTTTGAAGAGAAGAGGCATGAAAGGACCCAAAAGAAGAGAAAAATGACTTAATTGTGAGACTTGGGGACTAAGATGCAAGGGAGAAGGACCTGAACGTAAGACCGAAGGACCTGAGAGCAAAACAAAAAACTCCACACCATCATGGGGAGCATTTTGGCAATTCGATTCGGGTCGGAGCTCCAACAGCGAAGTAGATGCATCCAAGACCAACAAATATATCAAGGAAAGCCCAAAACAAAATTTAGCCGGATCCGGATCCTGTAGACCCACAATTGGCGGTCTGGATCTTCCCGGATCCCCTAAGATTTCTAGAGCGTATGTATTAGTGTTTGTTTAGGCTATTTTTGGTATTTGTTTAGTCCTACATCGGGGGATTGTCCCAGATTACCTTTTTCTATGGCTATAAATAGAACTCTTCACCTTCCATTGTAATCACTTCACATTTTGGTGGCAATTCTTCCTACTTGAAGTGAGGCCTTGAACCAAACACTGAAGTGGGAGAATGCTACCTGTATTGTGAGTCATTTTAATAATAAAAGTTTCTTTGTTTCTTTTAATCTTGTCTTGTTATGTTGCTTGTTTTGTGTTGGTTGCTTTACTTTGTTTAATTTCTTGTTTGGTACTTTTAGTAGCTTAGTTAAAATGTTTTCTTTTCTTAGTGTAATCATTAGTTTAATGAGTAGTGAGTAGTTCCATCCCTTTTGGGGGGTGGAGCAATGTTTATACATGTTATGTAGATGGAATGAATGCTAAACTTTTGTGTATGTGAAAAATGTTAGTATACTTGTTTGATTAAAAAGAATACTTACTTGATGGTTTCTGTCATAGCTTAGGTACATTCCATGCTTGTCTAAGTGTCTTAATAACAAACTTGTCATGCTCATACTAATCACCTAGGGTAGTGTTTTAAATGATAGGTCTTGTCATTAGGTACTTCTTATGCATATCAAACACTACATACACTTGTTCTTAATGAAAGCATTCATCACCACTCATATCTTGTGTACACACACTCCACCCCTTAGGGATTTTAGATTCCTGATTTCCAGCTTCTCTTTCTAGTTTATTTTTCTTCTTAATAGTTGCTCAGCTTAGCTTAGTTTAGTTCATTTCATGTTTTCAATTCCTTGCTTCTAGTTCATTAGTTTAGTGTAATCAATCTCTTCTTCTCTCTCTTTCCCACTCGCCTTCGCACAAACCAAAAGTCGACACACCTCCCTGTGGATCGACCCGTATTTGCCACCGTTTCAACGCGGCCGTGCACTTGCGGTATAATATAAAATGAATCAATGAAGGAACAATCTCTTTATTACGAGAAAAGTCCCAAAAGGGTACAAAGATTACATGCTCAAAATCTTCTCTCTCACAAAGAAATTCTCTCACGCTGAAATCTCTAACTAAGGGTTAAGGTGATGTTGATGGTGCCTCTGCTCTTGTGGGATGTGTCCCCTTTTGATAATGCCCGTAAGATCCTATCTTCGTGCACAGTTGGATGCCACCTAACCCACTTCCCACGGTTGCAAGAGAATAGAACTTATTCTCTGTATAGCCAAATGTCTACGTGCATATTTAATTCCTGAGTAATCATTCTTGTTCCGCAACCAAACATCTCATCCGTCCAAGAATTCTTCCACACGTTGCACCAACAAAGTTTAACAGAACCATTCGGATATGGGCTTGGCTAAGGCATCCCTAGATCGTGGGGTTTATGTGCATTAATTGAATTGACCCTTTCAAAACCGAATGCACATGTAGGAGGAATATGCGCAAGTGGGTCTGACCCATTCAGCCCTTCATACTCTCCTCCGTTCGATTAGAACTGTTCCATAACCATCCGCACATGTTCTAGCGCCCATGCTTGATCAGCCCATGCCATGACTTGTTCCACGCCCTAGTTTGCAAGTCTGTGCTCGACCCCGTCGGTCTTTGCCTCGTCACCTTTGTTGACTTTATGTTGACTCAGTTCTTTTGGCCCCAAAACATTTGTGCCCGAGCGTTGCCTCCTTGAGCCCGTGTTATCCCGCACGTCCTCAGACCTTGGCTTTACACGCCATGCTTGTTGTTGCCTCTTGGCTTTGGCCATCTCACACATGTTTTGTTGTTGTCTGCTACTCAAATCTCTTCACGCCTCACCTCACATGTTATCTCGTGTGCGCGCCCGCTTGCCCACAACTTCAGCATGAGTTATTCTAAATGAACCCAACTATCCGCGTGTGGAAATACATTCCCCTAAGTGTTGCACTCCCGCACATACCGAATCTCCTAGATGCTTGCCCTACAAAACCATGGGAGTCCTTGGCTACCCTTTTTTGCTCTCCTCGTGCTCACGCACTCGGGTTGCCTTGTGTGCTTCATAGCTCCTCGTGAGAATCCAAGCTCACGAACCTTGCCCGACATGGCACACCCTCAGGCATCCTCGATCTTAAGGTGGTGACACCAGCTATACTTGAAATATTGTTTTGTTGTTACAGGGTGGTTATAAAATTGTTTCTTTATAGAACAATGATGTGGGTTTCTACCTTTATGGTAGTTATTATGGTTACAACGATATGATCTCTGACGGTTTTATTGTGTTGGACACAATTAATGGTTTATGAAATCATTTTACTGAAAGAATGTGTTCTAAAAGTTTTTATTTTATATGTCAATTATTATGAATTGAATGTGCAAGCATTTTGTTCCTTGATTATGGTATTCGTCTTTTGGAAGTGTTAAAGAAGAGGCGTTTGGTCCTTAACCGTAGAGCTCTAAAAGATAATTGTTTACATAAATCAAAAGTTATTCACAATCATGGTAATTAACATGGAACATTAATTACCAAGATAAGTTTGTCGTGTTGGTCATCGATTGTTGTAACTCTACAAATAATTGACGACGCGAGTATATAAAAGAGGAAAAAATTACTTTTACATATTGAACAGACCTAACAAGTAAAACATTATGGAATTGTGTTTCGTGTCATTAATGTTTTTACTGTGTCTTGGATCCTAAGATATGAGACTTATATCTTTTCACTCATGAAGTGCTTAATTTGATTATTGCCAAAAACTATCAATGAGTGTAGTGATAAAGGCAATAGTTGGTTGAGCATGACTTGTGCTGGAAAATGTAGCTAGTCAAACGATTATCATTGCCCCTCTTAATTTAGTGATGATATTAGTGGGCCCCTTGATAAAGCAAAATTATAATGTGCACAATGTAACTTGAGTTAAGTTACATAGTTATAATTAGCTTAAACACATTTCTACTTTGTATATATTCTTAATATCATGAGGCAAGGGACGGACACAAGTGGTGCACTTACGTCACTAAATGGATCGTGTTTTGGTTCGGGTGGAACAAAGACATCTATGCTAATTGGGTAACTATAATGTGTAGCTAGCCAATTTGACTTAGATCCTCCTATAGGTCACACCACAAAACTGGAAAACAAGAGCTTTGATTTTAAGTTCATATGATGTGTCGGGTTTCATGTGAAAATAGGACACATGTGGTGAATGAATAAAATCAATGTCATGAGAATTGACATAATTAGAATCATAATAAATTCATATGAGGTATATATATTATGGGGTGTAATAATTTAATATTACATATGATAATATATTATATAAGATGTAAATTTGCTAAAACCCCAAAAGTTCAAATTTTGTTGGAAATAAATCCAAAATTTGACAAAGGCAAAATCGGGGTCAAACACGGTGAACCGTTCATGGTTCGGTCGACCGGGGTATCTTCGGATCGGTTAACCAAATAGGGAACAAGTAAGCGCAATTGGTTGACCGAAATTGTCTGGAGTGCCTGGACAATCGGGTTCGGTTAACCGAGTGTGCAAGGTCAACCGAGAAGTAGTATTTTGGGTAGACCGAATGTGACACGGTCATCCAATGACTATGTCCCAGAAGCGATTCTATAGGACAACGGTATACCGAGTAAAAGACGTGGTTCGTCCGAATTCTTCCAGGGAATTTTTATCATACGAATTCGGTCGACCGTCTAGCTCACGGTGCACCGAACACGTGTTATAACCGAACGGTTCGGTTGACCGAGTTATACTCGGTCTACCGAACAAGAACGATTCTGCCTGAATTATTAAGAGATTAATTAAATCATGGGTGGATTAATTCCAGATTTAATTAAAACGTTTTTGTGGGTGCTTATGTGGAAATTAGAGATTAATTTTAGGAGAGAATAAGCAAGAGATCATGGCTAAAGAATAGCTCTTGATAAGGATGTTTTGGGAGACTATGAAATGACCCGTACTCCTACTTGTTTAATACTAATGCAAAAAAAATTCTCTCATTAATATCTCCCTAATCACCACGAAAGTCTCTTAGTAAATTTAAGTTTTAGAGATAAGAATCTCAGGAGCTTAAAGAGGGGTTATTAACTAGATTCTAAACCTTGTTAGAGATTGATTGGGTAGCTCCTTTCTCTCTAATCTTAGAGTTTGGTGAAAACTCGGAGGCAAATCCGTGGACGATTCAACGGGTAAGGCGACTCCGAATCTTCATAAAGGTTTTAGAGAACCTTTAGGTATGATTCTACCTTTGTGATTTATTTTAATAAATGTAGAATTGCATGTTATTAGAATAAACAGAAAGTAATGTAGATAGAAATTGTTGAAAATATGAAAATCGATCTTGTATGTTGTATTAAAATTTTAAAATATATACATACATAGGGACATGAAATCCTACATTTACTAGTACTTTTATGTGCCAAAATTGCTTGAATATGACAATTCGGTAAATGACATGCTAGACTTGGTCATATTTTTGTAGATCGGGTTAACATGTTTGCAAGGGGGGGGGGGGGGGGGGGGGGGGGGTATTAGGTGAACGTGCTCCAAGTTTATGTTACCAACCTATAAATATTATCTAGCAAGAAAAACAATTAGAAATCCTTTTGGAAAAACTCTGGGATCTTCTTCTCCTTAATTACTTTTACATTCAAATATTTATGAACCTATGAATGTGCGCATTAGACATGTATACGGCTATCATCACATTTATTGATGACTTTACTAGGTATAGTCATATTTATCTTATTTCTCACATATTAGAAGCTCTAGAATACTTCAAAATTTCATGAGTTTAGTTGAGAATCAACTGAATGGTAAGATAAGAACTCTCAAAACTGATAGATGTCAAGAGTATCTCTCTTATATTTTTATAGAGTATGTGATGAAAATGAGATAGCTAGACAACTCACCATACCTTACAAACCTCAAAAAATTATTGTTGCTGAATGAAGGAGTATAACGTTGCTAGACATGGTTAGATCCATGATGACGCATGCGAGCTTACCGATTTCTTATTGAGTAGATGCTTTGCTAACTACTGCCTAAATCCTTAATAGAGTTTTAACAAAATCGGTTCCCTCAACTCCGTGTGAGTTGTATATTAGAAGAAAGCCATATTTCAGTCAACTACGTCTATCAGGATGCGCAACATACATTCACTCTACTTCTCACCGACATGAAAAGCTAGTACCTAGAGGGAGGAAGTGTGTCTTAGTAAGATACTCATTGCTCTAAAGGTTATGTTTTCATCATGCTAGACGAGAAAGATAGAAGGATGGAACTAGAGTTTAAAGATGCGACATTTCAGGAAAATGATTTTCCAACTTTTGTAGGAGCTAACAAAGAGTTAACGGACTTCTTTGAAGAACAAAATGGACAAATTACTACTCTAGGTGATCAAAAGATGGATGTTGAACAAGACATTCCACTAGTTGGTCCTAGAGGGAGTGACAATATTGATTATTAGGTAGCTCTCGCATAAGATGAGCAATCATATCCCCATATGCGTCGTGGCAGACACAAACTTATTCCTCGTCGAAGGTTCATCTAAAAGGAAGAAACACATGTGGTAGCTCAAGAGGAAATTGATGACGAGTCATTTAGGATGACTACAATTGATTAACAAGAACTAGATACTTTAAGGGAGGCTCGGGAATGCCCAAATGCTAAGGAATAGTTGAAAGTCATAGATGATGAGTTGGACTCGATGAGAATTAACCTTGTTTGGGACTTGGTTGATGGATATGTTGATAGATTGAATGCTCGATGGTAGCTAAGGGCTACACCTAATAGGAAGATGATGATTTTGATGATACTTTTTCATCAATGACTAGGTTTGCTTCAATCCGCCTTTTGCTAGCTATAGTGATTTTAATTGATTTAAACTTTACCAAATGGATAGAAAGAAGCTCCATTTAACAACAAATGAATATAAATTATGGTTCCATTGGGGATGTGTTTGTGGTTGTTTGCAATATAGGCAACTGGTGACGCCAAACCACACTTTTTTTAATCTCCAAACAACATTTTTGGTGGTTTGATTTCAAAGGTATGCATAACCACGACAAACATGAATTGGCTTGGAATCAAAACTCTCCCTCACCTTGTTTGCGAAACACAACAGGGAATGATGTTTTCCTATTTTACAATCATGTAATTAATAGAGAATTTATCATATACTCGGTTATTTACCTACAATCTAGGTATAGTATCTTAAGCAATTTAGGAATTTTGTTTTATTATTTTCTTAACCTAAGTACATGTATTTTACCCACAACTTAGGTAATTTCATGTATTTTTCACCAATTGAAACATATATAAAGTTATTAATTATAATTTTCTTTTTAAGGATAAACTACAAGTTGCACTCTCAACTATGGTCAACATTTTGACACTCAAACTTTAAACGTCGTATTAACATTTCTTAAATTTTGATTTGTGTAGTATTTTGACACATTCTTTATCAAAAAATTATTAAGTTTCAACATATTCATTGTTTTCTCAAAATGATTTCATGTTATTCACTTACGTACTTTTAACTATCATTATGGTAAAATTTAATCAAATCGGACATCAAATTTACCTCAAATTCAGAACTTATCCATACAAAATTCGGCCCACTTGTCTAATTACAATAGTTTGTTTCGTGGACTATTGTCACCGGTCATGTTAGGAGTCCTTTAGAGACTCAAATTTCAACTTTTTCGAGCTTTGGCCTCGCCAAACGCTCTATCCCCGCGGGGAAGATTGAAAACACCAACACAACCGTACAACTCCCTCGGTTTCCCGCAGAGTAAACAAGCACAAACGAAAACGCACACAATAACAACGTTGGCGGAATTGAACTCTTTTATTCCCATAAACAATAAAATTACAATCCCTAAAGGGGTGGAGGAAGGAAGGAAACAAACACAAGGACCATTAGAAACCTTATCCTAATGGTGGCGTCATTTCCACAGGTTGGAGGTGCACCCCTATATATACATGTTGTGAGCCTCCCACTACATGTACTTCGTGGGAATCCATGATCCCCACTACACCTTTAACTCTCCTTTGGTTGTGGAGGAGTGGGGCAAAACCGAATGCCCACTCTCCCCACTAAGGTCACTCTCTCTAGTGCCTTCTATAAATCACGCATGGGCTATAACCGAACCAAACGGTTATAGACTTGGTCAACCTTGACCAGAACGTGGGGAACATGGGGAACATGTTGGCTGGTTCGGTTTTTCTCCAAAACTGAATGCACACGTTGGAGAGGCATGCATTAGTGGGGCTTGGCCCGGTCAGCCCACTCATGCCACCTCCGTTCGGTTATGGACCCGTTCCATAACTGACTCCTATTTTTAAGGACAAATATAGCCGATCCCTATTTTTAAGGAGAACAATTTTGGCCAACCCAAATTTTCCCCGATTCGGTTACGGACCCGTTCCATAACCGAATCCTATTTTCAAGGAGAGCTTGCCTAACCGTTCCCACACGATCAGCAACCTCTCTTGACTCGTTCTCAGCCCTCGCTGACCCACACGCATGTGTCTTGGCTTCCCAAACATCCGCGCCTCCAGTTCCTAGGCTTTGCCCGCCCACGCGCGCCTCCAATGCGCACCTATGTGCTGCCCGGGCAATGTCTAGTGCGCGCCCTCATAGCCACAGCCCCACCTCGCACTTTTCAAGCACGTTTGGCTGCCCGCATGTGAGGATGCTCTTCCCAAGTACCACGCTCGCGCCATGTTTGCTGATGCTCTTTGACCTTTGCTTGGATGTGCCCGGACTCCAAGCCTTGGTGCTTTTCTACGCGCCCCGCGCTCCAAGCCACCAATCGTGCTATAGACTTTAGAACATCCGTGTCTTCGCCTCGCTCGCCTATGCATGCGCCCCGCGCGCACGCATGTGGCCCGAGCATAGCTTCCTCGCGCCCGTGCTACCACGCACGTCCTCAGATTAGGCTTTCCACTCCATGCTCGTAGTCTCGGCTGCTAGCCTCCTCGCACGCATTTTTGCCGCTGCCTACCACTTGATCCCTTTCACGCCTTGCCTCGCGTGTACGCATGCCTGCGCATCTCGAATCTCCTTGGCGCTTGCCCTGCAAATCCAGGGGAGTACTTGGGCTACCCCCGTTGCTTGCCTCACGTGCTCTCGTTTGACTCGCTTTGTGTGCTTCTTGGTTCCTTGTGATGCTCCAAGCTCACGAACCCAGCCCGGTATGGCGCACCCTCGGGCATCCCCGAGTTCAACCCGGTGACAACTATCCACCCCAAGCATCAAAACCAAATTCCAATCCCAGCAGCAACCCAACACAACACAACACAACAATGGCAGCAGCTCTGAGAAGCACCACATTCCGAACCCTAACTACCCACCTCCTCCATCACCACCACCACCTCTCCACGACCTCCTCCTGGCCATCCCTCCTCCGGCCGGGCTTCACCCCGTCCGACGTCATAACCGCCCTACAATCCCAACCCGACCCCGACCTCGCCCTCGACCTGTTCCGCTGGACGTCTCTCCAACCGCACTACCGCCACACCTCCCCCGTCTACCACACCATGCTCACCCTCTCCCTCTCCTCCCGCCGCCTCTCCCACGCCTACTCCCTCATATCCGACCTCCTCGCCGGCGCCGTCCCGTCCCCCTCCCTCCCCTTCCTCAACGCCGCCATCCGCTTCTGCTGCTCCCGCAAAGACCTCTTCTCCTCCGCCTTCGATGTTTTCAACCTCATCCTCAAAACCCCCACCAAACCTGATCTAGAAACCTTCTCCCTTCTCCTCTCCGCCGTCGTCCGCCGCCTCGACCGCTCCGCCGCTTCCCTCTCCTACATGCACTCCGTCCGCTCCCTCATCCGCCACATGAAGGCCTCCGGCGTCGTTCCCGACACCTTCTTATCGAACCTTATTATCAAGGCGCACTCCCGCTGCCACGAGATGGACGAGGCCGTTAGGGTTTTTAAGGCGATGGGGCTCTACTGCTGCGAGCCGAACGAGTTTACTTACGGTTATTTGGTTAGGGGGATGTGCGAGAAAGGGAAGGTGGAGGAGGGGTTGGGGTTTTATAGGGAGATGAGGGAGAAGGAGTTGGTGCCGCGGCCGAGCGTTTATATGGTGGTTGTTAATTGTCTTTCGATGGAAAGGCGGTTCGAGGAGGCAAAGGAGGTTGTCGTGGATATGGTCGAGAATAAGGTTTCGCCCGATACGTTGACTTGCCGGACTTTGGTGGAAGGGTTGGGGAGAGATGGGAGGGTGAAGGAGGGGTTCGAGTTGCTTGAGATGTTGAAGAGGGTTAAGGCTGTGGATGATAGGACTTATGCCAATTTGGTGGATGGTTTGAATTGGATTTGTAAGGATTTCAGGTAGTTATTGGATTTGGTGGTCTCGGGGTTGTTCTCAAGAGCAGAGCAGAGCAAACATGGGATGCATTGTTGGTGGTGGTGGATTGGAGCAATGTTTTTATCAGATGTAAATGGGTGAGTTGTTCTTCATGTTTTACCTTGTTCTTGGCAATTAGTTGGAAATTGGGTTTGGAATTCGTAAGAAAACGATAGTTCTTTTGATGAATGCGATGATCAGATTTTAGAGAGTGAGTCGTTGAATTTGGTGGGAAAGATCAGTCTGTATTCGAAGTGGTCCATTTCTGGAATGCATTGCATCCGATGTGGTACCACTTCTTTGTATTTGTATGTGAACCATTAATAATAGAAAAACAGATTACAGTCGATCGATCTGTATCTAGTCCCTTTGCACCGACAGGGGTGTTTCTACACTGATTGGTTGGTGATTGGTGTTCTATATGCTTCTGCAATTTTGCTACCGATTCAAATGTTTTGGTCTGTTGAAAAAAAAATGTTCCGTGGGTTAGATGTTGAACTCAAAAAAATAAAAGTGTAGAAGTCTAAATTGTAGGTATAAAATTAGATTTAGGCACAAGGTGCCTGATCATATTCACACTTAACTAAAAAACCATTCCTAATCAATTTACATGGTAAATCAATATATTTTATAAACTGCTATGATGTTAACCTACAAGAGCTTCATTGCTAATGAAAAAGGAAAAAATAGAAAATTTTATTATGTAAAAGGTTTGTCTGAGGGGTCAATTAATAACCAGTCGTCCAATGATGCCTGAATGAACTCATTGATGACATACCGAAAATAAAAGAGAGATTGAAAAACACTGGAATCAGTGTGATGTCTGAGGGGTCAATTAATAACAAGTCGTCCAGTGATGCCTGAATGAGCTCATCGGTTACATACTGAAAAAAAAAGAGAAATTGGAAAACATTGGAAGTAGTGTGAATAATACAGAAAGGAGAACCTGCTGAGTGTCTTTCTCCACCAAGTCAAAAACAAACCCAATACAGAAGTATAAAATTATGGAAAACGATTAGCAGACGCTAGCGTTCGGGATGCGCGCTTATGTGGTCAGCCCAGTCAGCAGACGCGTTTGAGTTGGCAGTCTTCACAGAAAAAGTTTATTTTTTATTTTATTCCTCGTTTCGTACAAATGTCTACATCCTTCCATCCCTCATTAATGCGTCTCAAATCACTCATTTTCCATGAACATTTTGGCTCTCCTACACAGCACAGGAGACTTGTTATAAATCTCAACATGTGTCTTCCTTTTTCTTCCCTTCTCTTCTGTGGTCTTACCTCTGTGCTTTGATGGAAATCGTTCATGTGTCTTTCCAAGTGGAGCAACCGACAAACGTTCCTAAGGAGGGGATGTTTTTCCCCTCTATCGAAGAAGCCCAAACATTTTACGTTGCTTATGCTGATTCTTGTGGTTTTTGTGTTAAGAAAAGGTATCACACCCGTTTGTTTGCTACCTCTGGGTCAGGTGTTAATGTGCTGGAACGAGATGCAATGGTGTCAAAGCTTCCGAGGATTTTGGCGTGATGTTCTACTGTTAAAAGTTCAATCAGAAAGTTCTATGTTTTTGCGTATAATTCCACATATACAACAAACAAGACCAAAGTCATCCTTAAGAATGTAGGAATGATCACATTCTTCTTCATTTTCTTCATGTACAGCAGTTGTATGTCTGTTCGGAATAAGAAGTCAGTCTGTTCGGAATATGTTGTGTGTCTGTTCGGAATAAGAAGTCTGTCTGTTCGGATTAAGTGGTGTGTATGTTCGGAATACTTTCTGTTCCATTTCTGCACAAATTTTCAACATAATCTGGACAAACATTTTACATAAACTGGACAAACTTTTTACATAAACAAGACAAATTTTCTACATAAACAAGACAATCTTTCTACATAAATAATACAAACTTTCTGTTCCGTTTTTGGACACACTTTCTATGCTTTTGCGTGTAATTTCACATATACAACAAACAAGACCAAAGTCATCCTTAAAAATGTAGGAATGATCATATTCTTCTTCATTTTCTTCATGTATAACAGTTGTATGTCAGTTCGGAATAAGAAGTCTATCTGTTCGGAATATGTTGTGTGTCTGTTCGGATTAAGTTGTACGTCTGTTCGGAATTAGAAGTCTGTCTGTTCGGAATATGTTGTGTGTCTGTTCGGAATAAGAAGTCTGTCTGTTCGGAATAAGAAGTCTTTCTGTTCGGAATAAGAAGTCTGTCTGTTTGGATTAAGTTGTGCGTCTGTTCGGAATAAGAAGTCTGTCTGTTCGGAATATGTTGTGTGTCTGTTCGGATTAAGTTGTGCGTCTGTTCGGAATAAGAAGTCTGTCTGTTCGGAATAAGAAGTCTTTCTGTTCGGAATAAGAAGTCTGTCTGTTCGGAATAAGAAGTCTTTCTGTTCGGAATAAGTAGTCTGTCTGTTCGGAATAAGAAGTCTTTCTGTTCGGAATAAGAAGTATGTCTGTTCGGAATAAGTAGTCTGTCTGTTCGGAATATGTTGTGTGTCTGTTCGGATTAAGTTATGTGTCTGTTCGGATTAAGTTGTGTGTCTGTTCGGAATATGTTGTGTGTCTGTTCGGATTAAGTTGTGTGTCTGTTCGGAATAAGAAGTCTGTCTGTTCGGATTAAGTTGTGCATCTGTTCGGAATAAGAAGACTGTCTGTTCGGAATATGTTGTGTGTCTGTTTGGATTAAGTTGATCCAACCTAAAAGTTAAAAACAATATTTTATTATGATAAGTCTGGACTCTGCACGAATAAAGGGTCTGCACGCTGTCCTAGGGTCTGCACGCTGTCCTAGGGTCTGCACTATCTGTGTATTGGGAAAAGAATCGTTCAACCTAAAGAACCGGCGTTTTTAAGAAGACCAAAGCACGTGAAGAGAAATTTTGCTGACTGAACGCTGACTCAACACGTCCACGTAAGGCGCGTCCGTGACGCCCGCGTCCGTGTATAAGGACCCTAAAATTATCACTGATGATCATCTGGAAGTTATCTCTTAGGGTGAAGGAACCATCACCTTCCTTCGAGAAAGGGCCAAGAAGTTCTGCCTTACACTTTGAGATGATGTCAAGTCAAATATTGGGAAATGGCTACCTATCAAGGAAGTCATAGTCTATAATCCTCCACAAGCAGCAATCTGGTGACAACCTACAGGATTGTCATTTGTTAAGTTCATCAATACCTGTCATAAACAACCGAGCTGTCAGAAATAACAACTGCGGGCATAAAAGGTATAAACAAAACCTTGATCATTCATCTTATCTCAAGTCCAAACCATATTGGCAGGTATATCGAAAGAAAAAAACTGTCGCCGTTACACTATAGTACACGTAAGAAGAATAGAAGATAATTACTTCCCCTGAACTAAGCCTTGTGTCAGCGTTACTTGTATCCTGCTTTTAGAACATTACCCAACATGTATTGGACAACCTTAGACTAAGCTTTTTATAGATTCTAGATCAATATATTTCTTTATCACCATGACGGACAATTGGTCGAAAATTCTAGCATTGCGAAGAGAAGTTTATAGAACCTCGTATTAGCTGCAAATTAGTGTGAGGCCGGTCTCATACTCTAAGAAAGGCCATCTATAACAATGTTGTAAGTGGTCAGCAGGGTAGGACAGCCTGTGAGCCAAGCTGGTAAAAGTGTGTAAGGCCGGTATCAACCTTTCCATCCTTGCATAGGGCAGTAAGAAGAGTGTTGTAGGTGACAATGTCTGGGTAATACCCATGAGCCACCATCTAATCGACGTACTCAATAGACCGATCCGTCTTCTTGTCCTTGCAGAAGCCATGCAACAATAGATAAGAGAATGCGGGGTACACCCGTGCTGTGTCTTCTTCTCCTATGGCCCTCCCGAGATGCCCTTTCCAGCTAAGAAAACTGATCAAAATGTTAAAAGTCAAAATGCTCAGGGCACAACCCCTATTCCTAACCATGTTCTCCGAAAACCTGTTGATGTCCATCCACCTTCTGGTGCTGCACATGCTCCGGAGAACAATGTAATGTCTTATGTGCAATGACGTCAGGATTACACACATGCTTGGTCGACATAGCATCTAAAAATTTATTAGCATCGTTGAGCCGCCCTTGCACGTACTACTGAAAATACATTGTAAAGTCACCACATCCGGAGTGCATCCCCTGGCGCAGATTTCGTGGAGCAGGCGCATGGCTCGAGCAACTCAATGAGCTCGGGAGGTGGTTTCAATAAAAATCGTGTTTGTAAACACATCGGGTGCGCAGTGGGATTGGTTGATCAAGTGGACAGCAGAATAGAGCCGTCCTTTCTCACCCAAACTTTGGAAAAGAGTGTTACCATCTGGGTTCAAACTCTAGCAACGACATATCAAACATCTCAGTAAAAATGGTGTTGGATTACTTTCAGTTTGGAGTAGTAGTCCGTCTGTCACAAAGTGAAGACGAATGTCAGGAAATTCTGAGTCATCAAAAAAAAACTTACAGAACCCACCTGCGGACGAGGAGACGGAGGGCTGAATCGATGTTACCAACTTACAGAACCCGCTTGTCAAGTTGTCATGACGTTGTAGGTGATCATGTCAATATGGGTATCAGATTCCTCGAAGACTCAAATCTACTACTTGAATCTACCTTACAAGTAGTAGGTTTGTCCTCCGTATCCAAGTTGTAGGTTTGTGCTCGTATTATGTGCTTTCAGTTTGTTTTAAATTGCTTACCAACTATTGTATTGTCATGCCAATAATCGATTCAATTTTCTATTTTCCTTTTTTGTAGCTATATCAACCATAGTCCTGGAAAACCAGCATAAATATTAGAATCCGTTTACTCACTTACCTATCCTATAAAACCACCATGAAATGATTTACCCCATAATTTCCGAAGCTATTGAAATTTGGGTTTGAAGAGCAAGAATTTAGAATTATGTAAGAAGCTCTATCCAATTAGTAGGTTTGTGCTTCGAAATGACGAGAAGCAGCACCAGCAGTCTAAGACTCTAAGCTTATTGTTTGGCATTAAAAATCTAACCATCAGCAGAAAAGAGAAGCAAAATTCGTTCATGAATACAAACACAAGTTGCAGACCTAGAAAAGATATAAAGAGCTAATAGTGTCATTGTATGGGAACACAAGTAGTAGAAAATTTAAATTACGGAAGCCCCATCCCAATCACTATGTAATTGGATAAAAAATTGGTGTTTATTAACAATTATTTTGACAATCTTTTTAACTGAATGCTAACTGAGATGAATCTTTTGAACTGTTGACGCTAACGTTTTTTTCAACAGAACCAGCAGAATAACATCAAGGTCATACAGAAAAATGATTGAAAAAAAACTACATCGTAGCAAGACCATGAATTGGAAGGAGCCTACACAGATAAGAAATAAGCTCAGCAGAGAAACTAAACCAAATGCTAAAAAACAGTATTGAGCAAAATCCAGTAGACTAAACGCTTGACTATTGCAATTATTCTACCATGAAATTCAAATAAGTTGGATTCACATAGGGGGAAAAAAGAAATTACAATTTCAGTATGGTGGGCAATGTATCAATTTAACATTGATCACGGAAATCAACAAATACTATACAATTAAGGCAACAGTCAATGTATATCGACTTAAAATTATAACCTGATTGGCTTACCATCGAAGCCATGTAACCCTGTCCGAGACATCATGACCAACTTGTAGAATATCTAGCAAAAGGATTATCAAAATTAAAATTGGAAATTCCCAAGTGCAGGACAATTAAACTTCATACAAGAAACATGCCAGAACTTGAATGAAATTTGTAATTTCCCTGGGTTACCGTGGAGTTTGATTAGAATCAACCAAGCACAACAGTATTGCTGCAGAAGGAGAAGTTAATCTGAACAACCTTAAGAGGATGGTGATTGTAGGGCACTGCAGTACAGATCAAACTTGCCAGCAAGAACTTAGAAAATAGGCAAGAGCTTAAGATGGAAAAAGAAGGTATACACAATTGAGAAATTCTTTGGAACTTAGCCCCAGAAATGCATAACAATGGTTTATGAAACAAGCCAAGTTGAAGTGAAGTGAGACTACTGTGAGAGATTCATCTCTTATAAGTAGAACAATAACCCAAAAGCTCACAGTGGAGAACAATAGGTAAGAGCAAATTCAAAGCTCCCAAGATCACAGAAACTTTAAGAGATAATTGCGATTTAAATTCTACAATTTAAAATAGACTACACATTGTGAAATATACATCATACATATATATAGCTTTTTGTGCAAATTTTCAATAACTTAAATCACATATTACAAAATCACATTAGTCATTTACAAGCCATTGGATAGTTATATGGAACCCTCACAAATTAGCCCAAGAAATATTTTTCATTGAACGGTGATCTATAGAAAAAGAAAAGATTTTGGTCAAACCATCTACTTTTATTGTGCTAATTTCTGCTGAAAGAATGAATTCCTTTACAAAAATTTAATATACATTAGGTACTATCTAGTTTCTAGATAGCTATGAGTATACAGTTTAAATGTACAATTCATGGTTGACTAGGAAGTTGTGCGAATGTTCCTGTATTCGGGTTGCAACCTCCAATTACCATCTTTTCATAAACAGTGAAAGCACGATCGCTCTTACCAGACGCACTATACCCTCGAATCAAAGCATTATATGTGAACACATTGGGCTTAAACCCCTTCCTCTGGAGTTCTTCATACAGCTTCCCTGCTTCTTCCACCATCCCCACCTTGCCAAAAATAACAATCATGGTATTGTAGGTGTAAAGATCTGGATGGATCCCCTTTGTCCGCATCTCATTGTATAGATTGATCGCCTCCTCAAACCTTTGAGATTTCCCAAGAATATTAATCACCAAATTGTATACAACTAAATCAGGCTCTAGCCCTGCTAGCTTTAGCTCCTCGAACGAACGAAGAGCATCGAGAAATCTTCCCTGCATGAAGAAGGCATCAATGAGGATTGTATGGGATTTCAAATCAGGTCTGATTCCTTCTTGGATCATCTTTCGGAACAATTTGGTGACCTTCTCTAGATCTCCAATCTTTCCAAAACCATTGATGAGGATGTTATAAACAGCACAATTCGGTCTGCAGCCGTATTCCACCATTTCTTCAAAGAGTTTTACAGCATCCTGAATTTTTCCAGCCTTTGTTAGCCCATCAAGTAAAGGACCATATGTGCAAGGTGTGGGGTGAAATTCCCTGCTCATGAGATCATAATAGAAATCAAGAGCCTGATGCACTCGGCCCGACCTTATAAGACCAGCGATTACAATATTGCATGTTACGGTATTTGCTTTGCAACCCCTAGTGTGCATCTCCTTGTGTAGTTCCAACATCTCATCAACCCTCCTGGACTTCCCCATTGCATCTAACAGAATGTTATAGGTCGTAACATCCGGACTACATCCAACGTTCTTCATCTCTTCGAAGAGTTGCCAAGACAGATTGGAATGTTCAAAATCAAAGAAGCCATCAATCAGAGGGTTATATGCGTCAGCTGTTGGAGAAATACCGTACCCTTTGAATTCACTAAACAGCTCATGTGCATCCAGAACCATCTTCCGTCTGCATAGAGATTTTATCAAAACGCAGAGGAAATAATCGTTCTTGCAAATGGCATACAAAGCGGCCTTCCTGGCAAATGCTTTACACAAATCAGTTCCAGCTATGTTCAGGATCCCCTCCATCAGAGATTCCCATGGATGCCTCTCGGTCAAAGAGCCAGGGAGAACGACATAATCTTTTAAAATTTGCAAAGCGTCGTCCACCAGTCCTTTTTCCACCATACAAGGGATGATACTGCACAATGTGACAAAGTCGGGAAAGTATACTTTCCTCAGCTGATTGAAGAGCCAAAATGCTTCACTGGTCCGGCTCACTTTGACTAAACCATGAATGACAGTATTGTAGGAGAAAATATCTGGCTTGCAATCTTTTTCAGTCATACCAAAAAACATGTTGAACGCCAAATTAACCTCACCATTCTTGCAGAAACAGTCAAGCATGGTGTTGAATGTGACAATATCTGGACTAACACCATTAAGAATCATGTCATTGAACAACTCGATCACCTTACCCAACCTGCCTTCTTTTCCTAATCCTCTCAGCAATGTGTTGTACGTCACAACAGTCGGGATAAGCTTCATTTCTTTCATTTTGTAAAACATGTTCCAAGCGTCATCCTCTCTTGCCGCCTTGTAAAGTATGTCAATCAAAGAGTTCACGGTGATTTCGTCAGGTTTGCATCCACATTCCATCATTTCAAAGTAGAGCTTCACAGCCTCTTCTGTTTTTCCCAACTTACTATAGCATTTAATCATCATACCATAAGAAATAGCATCCAAAGGCATCCCATTGCACCTGAGTTCACGAAAAACAGTGTTTGCTTGATGGAACCTATCAGAGTGAACAAGAGCACACAAACATGCATTAAAGGCAACAATGTTGGGAATGATCCCTTTTTCTTTCATGGCTCCGAATATTTTCATAGCGTTGTCAGGCTCTCCACACTTGCCGAAGTAGTCAATGAAAAGTATATAGGTATAGACAGTGGGCGTTGGTCCTTTATTGACAATGGCGTGAAAAAGATCTTGCGCTTCGCTCAATCTATTAACCCTCAACAGCCCACCAATTATCGAATTGAAGGTGTGTAAATTTGGTGACACACCGCTCCTCTCCATTTTGTCCAACATGCTGAAAGCTTCCACAATCTTCCCTTGCTTACACAGAGCATCAACCATAGCAGTGAATAAAATCACGTCCGGTTTGCAACCATCAGCTTCCATTTCCTCCCAAAATCCTTTTATAGAATCCAAGTCACCTATGCTACCAAATCTGTTCAACAATGTTATATAAGTCACCCTGTCCGGCTTCTGGTCACTCGCTTTCATTTTCCGAAACAACTCTTTAGCCTGATCGAGCCTGCCCACGCTGCACAGAGCCTCAATGAGGACGGTAAAAGTAACAACATCAGGCTTGCACCCCTCTTGCTCCATCCTTCCAAGAAGTCGAAAAGCATCCTCGATCTTCCCTGCTTGTCCAAGCATCCTAATGCATATAGTGAATGTATACACATTTGGCCTCAACCCCAAACTTTGCATCTCATCCAAAAGACCCATCATGGTACTGATCTCCCTCCTCCTCCCAAGTGCAACCATAAGCGACGAGTACGTTTTCAAACTAGGCTTAATCCCTTCCAACACCATCCCTCTATAAACCTCCACCGCCTCGTTCCAAAACTTCAACTTGAGGAGAAAATAAATCAACCCGTTGTACGAATACGAATTCATCGCAAAACCCAATTCTTTCATCCTCGTCACAGCGACCGGAGCGCTCCTAAGACCTCCGTGAACACCAAGGCCACTGAAGATGGTAACAAAGGTTTGAGGACTCCTCCTTATAATCTTCTTTTGCATTACATCAAACACATACGCCATCTCCTCAATCCTACCATTGACCCTCAAAACCTCCAACATGAAATCACAAGATTGGGTGGTGTGACTCACATTGGGAGATCGAGCGATCGACTCGAATAGCGCAAAGGCTTCCATAGGGTCGTCTCTAGACCTCAGAGCTTCCACCACCGCATCCGGCCTCACCCCGTTTCGCTTCTTCTTCTCCGGAAAGGAAGCCGTGGACGCCGTTTTCTCGCAAAACCTACAGAATTTGTTGGCGTTTTCGGAGGAATTGCGGCGAAATGGGAACAACACACGTGAGGAAAAGAAGGGTTTTGCAGATTTTCGGCTTCGTTGGGATTCGAATTGGAGAGGTTTGTGGGTGCTAGTGCTGATGGAGCAGAGGGCCATGGTGGCGTGGGATTGAAGAAGAAGAAGAAGAAAGAAGAAATTGGGAAGAAGAAAGAAGTTGGGTTGGAAGTGAGTGGAAGCTATGCTATCTTGCTATGGTCACCTGCCATTGTGGAGTAGTGCAGTGGGAGGAGAAATGGATTTTCTAAGGTCTCAATTTGGATTTTTGTTTTTATATATAAAAAGGAAAAATGCTATGACGGCTCTAAAATGAACTCCAAATTGGATTATTTCCTCTCCATCCACATGTGTTGCATTGATTGACATTATATCATGCATATATTTGTGTCTTATATTTTTTATTTTTTAGCCTAAGTAATGTTACGTAATGAGTTTTATGTTTAAGTTTCAGGAATAAACATGTTTGAGAAGAAAAGACTAAAAATGGACTTAAAAGCAAGAAAAATGACTAAGTCGTTAGACTTATGGACTGAGGTGCAATAGAGAATGACCCAGATGTAAAACCAAAAGGACTAATTAGGAAATCAAGAAGCTTCACATCATTATGAGGAGTATTTTGGCAATTAGATCTGGGCCCAAACATCAACAACCAAATCTGGTTCATCAAACATCAAGAAATCAAGCCAGCAACGAACCACCGAAATTCAGACTCAATCAAAGCTATCTGGACCGCCAATTGATTGTCCTAGACCGTCAATTGGTGGTCCAAATTGGTCCAAAAGTTTTATGGTTGAGTCAGGTCGTGTATTATGTTGTTTGATGTCCATTTATAATATGCGTTTAGTCCCATACCGGGGGTTGTCCCCGATTATCTTTTTTCATACCTATAAATAGAACTCTTCATCCTCATTTGTATTCACCCATTGTTTGACGACAATCTCTCTACTTGTAGTAAAGTCTTGAAGTAAAACTCTAGTGGAGAAGAATGCTACTTGTAATGTGAGTCATGCTAATAAAATAATTTTCTTAGTTAGTTTCATATTGTCTCTTTCAATTCTTTCAATTCTTGCATGTTTAGTTTAATTTCGTTTTCTTTTCTTTTCTTAATGATTGGTGAGTAGTTTCATCCCCCTTTGGGGGTGGAGATGATGTACATATATGTTGTGAAGTTTGGATGTTTGATGAATAATTTGGATTGTGTAAACTTGCATATTTATATGTTCATCGGGGGTATTTTAATCATCTACATGTTAGGGTATTTTTGATGGGTTTTGTTATAAGATTTAGACACTTCCCATGCTTAGTTTGCTCATGTTTATTGACTGAAATTTCATGTTGAAAATGCTACATGTTAGTTAAGTGTTTGTATTTGTGGTTGTTTGCTTGATTGATTGAAAACTTTGTTTTGATGAGTTTTGTCATAAGATTTAGACATCTCTCATGCTTAGTTTCTTTCTTCACATGAGTTAATGGTTTTTAATGAGTATTGCCATATCTTTAGACATTTCTCATGTTGAGCCTAATTTTTTGATAATCAAGTAGTAATTGCCGATACATTATATGAATGGATCGATAAGTTTTGTCACATCTTTAGATACTTCCTATGTATGACAACACACACATACATGCTTACATGCATCATTCATCACTAATTTCACTTCATATGTGTACACACTCCACCCCTTGGTGGTTTCTCTTCTTGATTTTCAATCTTTCGTTGTTTTCTTTCGCATTTCTTACTTACTAGTTTAGTGTAGTTTAGCTTTAGCATAATCACATATTTTCTCTCTTTATTCGCCACTTGATTTCTGACAAACCAGAGGCTACTCACCTCCCCGTGGATTGACCCGTACTTGTCACCGCTTCATCGTTGTCATGCACTTGCGGTATTAAAACGTTTAAACAAGTTTTGGCACCGTTACCGGGGAGGTGTCAGTCCAGACTCTGGTTTGGACGATTTGATTGGGTTTAATTTGTGTTTTGTAATTTTTCTTTGTTTCAGGAGGCTCAAAAGATCAAAGGAATGAACCACAAGAAGTTGGGAGACCAACAAAGACAAACAGACCGCCAATCAGCGGTGGTGGACGCCAACTGGCGGCCTGGTGAGCTCTGCTTGCACTCTTCTTTCTTCTGGTTGTTTGGTGTTTCAACATAGAGGTCTGGGGCTCAATTTGACATATTTTGACTTGTAGTTTGCCCCTCAGATCAATAATCAATCCCCTTTTAAGCAACTTGGACCCTAAAATTCAAAGCAAAAGATTAGACATTCTTTCTTATTTAGGTCATGCATTATGTACTTGACTTAGGCACGTAGTTTGTCTTTTGTTTTAGCTTTACTTTCAGTTGTTGAGCGCTGACTTGAGATACGCATATCCTACACTCATTCATGCATTTGGTATGACCATGCATTAGTTAGTAGGAATTGCATTGCAACAAGTGTGAGGGTGAGCGTTTGTTTGGAGAGTTGATTTCTAGATTTGGACTCCAAAATGCTACTAAGGAGGGGTTGTCCCATATAAGATAAGGTGGGGGATTTCATCACCCTTTCATTTGCCCTAAAAATCACACTAATCAAGAGCCTAAATTTAAAATCAAGTAGACATTGACCATAAGGATCTCGGGCGCATTAGGAGAGTGATCCGGTCACGACTGTCATGGCCTGATCGGCGTTGCCCACTCTGTCGATACTAAGAGAGATGCGATCTCTGGATCTTGGCTCACTTGCTGGGCTTTGTGGTCCTCGTCATAGTGAGGTGAGCCGTGTTGAGGCCGCGTGACCTCGTAGTTTGGCGTCGTCTAGCTGTAAGAACCTATATGGACCTTAGGTTGTTTGAGCTTTGTTTGCTTGTGTGCTTCTACCGGTAGCTACTCGTCGTAGCATAAGGACTTCTTCCCTTCTCTCCTGAGTCATTCCCTCTCTCATGTGTCCTCCCGTCATCTCCTCCACGCACATTCGACCTTGTTAAAACAAAACAAAAGAATTGGTTTGTGTGTGTGCACCTTTGTGCATGTTTGTGTGGGCACGACACGAGAGTGGCCGTTTGACAAGGTGTGTCATCAATCCTGCCTTGGTAGTTGATTTCTCGACGCCTTCCACTTCTCATGTCGCACACAGTCCGGGTTCCATGGTTGCTCAGTACCACGAGGAGGAGCAGTTGCTGGACCCACCTGATCCACTTGTTCCTGTTTCTCTCCGCGATCGATGTTATCCGAGTCGTACTGCCTTACCTTCTTGCATCGTATTGCCCGAGGCAAATGAGAACCACTTTGAGGTTAAGCCTCAATTTATCTCCATGCTCACTCACTTCAGTGGGAAGGGTGACTCCTATATCTTCCTCAGGGAATTTGAGGAGGTCCTTGCTATGTTCAAGCTGCAACAACTTAGCATAGACTCCATCCAGCTTAGGCTTGTCCCTTTTGCACTAAAGGATGATGCCAAGAAGTATTTGTACAGCAACCAAGCGAATGCCTTTAGGACTCTGGATGAATTTCAATATGCATTCCTCAAGAAGTACTTCCCAAATCATCGGACTCAAAAATTGAGGAACGAAATCAATTCATTTTATCAGCATGGGACCGAATCATTCCATACATACTTAGAGAGGTTCAAGGAGATACTATCCTCATGCCCTCACCATGACATCGAGTTGTGACACATTTGTCAGATTGTTTACGAGGGTCTTCACATCCTGTCCCGAACGCTCCTTGAGTCCATGTGTCAATGAGAGTTCTTAGGAAAAGATGAAAGGGAGGCATGAGTTTTTTTAAAAGACCTCGCTGAGAAGACCATGGAGTGGGAGAGTGTGAGGGAACCATCACCATCATCTAGCATAGGCGTGAGGACCGCACACGCAAACTCAACAAGATCGGGTGTCCATTTGTTGTCGATACCACTACGGCGACCGAGGCACGCATGACGGCCTTAATGTGTCGCATGGATTTGATTGAGCTCCAAAACAAACAAGGTGTATCACAAGTGTCTACATCTGGTCCAGTTCCTTGTCATCTATGTGGTAGGATATGTCATATAGGAGGCGAGTGTGCATTCATTCCTCCTGAGATGAAATATGTCATTGTCATCTATGAAAGATCCAGGAATGACCCATACTCATCAACATATAACCCTGGATGAAGGAATCACCCTAACTTTTCATGGAACCAAAACAATCCCCAAGGTGGTCCTTCAAACTTCTCTCGACCACCTAACCAACTACACCAACCTCCCATGCATGCACAATCTTATCAATCACCCCAAGTTCAAATCATCAATAAATCAGGTTTCCCAAATTCCAACAATATGAAAACCTAATTCAATTCACTTGAGACCTTGACTCGTGGACTCGAGAACTCAATAAAAACTTTATGTTATCCACAAGTCAAGTTCTCACTTCAAATTAGCAGACCATCAAATCTCTAGAGTTTCAGATGGGCCAATTGGCTCAGTCTGTACATGAGAGAGAGAGAGAGACTCTGCCAAGCCAGCATGTGGCTAACCCCGCATGTACCAGCAACAACACGTGCAAAATGAGAGTTTGGTACCTCCGGGGCGGCAAGTGAACCATGTGGAGGAACTTGTTCACTATGTCAATGTCATTGTAACCTTAAGAAATTGAAAACAGGTTGACAATCACATTTCCTTGCCACAACCACCACCATTTGTGCAGCCCCTCAGTGGGAATGATGGTGAAGAAGAGACTGAGGGTGATGGTAATACACCAACGCCTCCTTCTCAGGCACCGCAGGAAACCTACCTGCCAAAATCTCCATATCCTAGTAGGTTAACTGATGCATTGCATACATTGCATCATATGTCTTTCATTTAGATTAATTTTATATCAATAAATGCTACTAAGGTATGTGTTTAGTCTTATTTACATAATACAGGGACCTGAATGCAAATTACCCATATCCCGAGCATAAATGTGTGCAAGAGACTCATTTCTATCATAAAGACCAAGTCAAGATTATCAGGATTCAAATGGAAGTTCATCCAAGCATAAAAGCATTCAAATACCTAATTACAAAAAGGTCAGGGACTTAAGCACAAAAGTAGTTAGGGACTTAAGCACAAAAGTAGTCAGGGACTTAATTGCAAAAGCCGAGGACCCGACTGCAAATTACGAGTACCAAAAGATTATTTTGGAGAAGTTCTAGAGAAAAATCAATTTGGATCTCCAAATATATGAAGAAATTAACTCAGATCTCCAAAGATATGCAATAATTAATCCGGATGCGCAAATGACAGCTAAAACATACCATAAACACACAGGAAAAATCCGGGTCGACTCTGAGCCAAAAAGGTGGTGATTCCGCCGCACCTCATGTACAAATTACGGCGATTCCGCCGCACAAAAGTTGATCCGTGTGCTCAAATTTTTACCAATGTTGTATTGACGCATGTACTTTCCGTTTATATATTGGGATCCCTTGTATCGGCTATAAATAGCCCTGAAACGATGTTGTAAAGGGTCTTGGTTTTTGTTCCAAATTTTAGTAATAAAATTCTGTTCTTTTAATTCTTGTTTTTAGGTTTCTTTCTTAGTTTCTCTAGGACCCCTTCTCCTCCTCTCCATCCATGAGTTTATAACTCTCTCCAATGGGTGGGGTGACGGATTTAGGGTGATGAGAAGAAGAATAAAGTTATTATTTTAATTTCGTGTTAGTATATTTTGATTACTTGAGTTTATGTTGAGTCATTTATCATGTAATGCTTTATAACTAATATGATTTATTATAAGTTTCAGAATTCTCTAATCTAAACCTGATATCTAAACCTCCACCCACTCGACTCCCATCCATCTTTACTTTATTTTTAATTTGTTTTTGTTGTTCTTGCTTTAGAAATTAATTAAAAACCAAAAATCGCAAACCAAACATATTTCTCTCTTTTTCTTTCCTTAATCGAAAATCACACAAATAACAATATCTCTCCCTCCTTGTGTTCGACCCGTACTTGTCACATCTTCATTGACGCCGTGCACTTGTGGTATAAATTTAATTCTCATCATTAACTAAAAAACAGAGTGACACAATGGATAAGATATTAGATGTCTTTAAGCAAGTGAAGGTTAGCATCCCCTTGTTGGATGTCATCCAACAAATACCTCAATATGCCAAAGTGAAGGATTTCTGCACAACAAAGAGGAAGACCAATGTTCCTAAGAAAGCATTCTTAGTTGCGAGTGTAAGCTCACTTTTGTCCAATCCTACATACACAAAGTATAAGGAACTTGGGTGTCCTACTATTCAGTGTACAATAGGGGACACAAACATGAGTAATGTATTGCTTGATTTAGGATGGCGGTCAACCTCCTCCCATTTTCTGGTTATCAACAGTTGAACTTGGGAGAATTGAAACCAACAAAGATAATCCTCCAATTGGCGGATAGATCCATTCGTATCCCAAAGGGGATTATTGAGGACGTGCTCATCAAAGTTGGAGATTTTATATTTCTAGTAGATTTTGTTGTCCTCGATACTAACCCTGTTGCGAACACCCACTCTCAAATACCTTTGATTTTGGGTAGACCATTTTTGACAACCTCCAACGCCTTAAATAATTGTAGAAATGGTCTCATGAAGCTCTTATTCGGTAACAGGAATGTCGAGTTTCATGTGTTCAACTCTGGTAGGCAACAAGAACCCTTTGACCAACATTTAAATCTCAACCTCATCTGCCAATTAGAGAAAGCACTGCAAAATCAACAAACACCCCTAACACTAATGCAACACGTTGAGAATGTTTGTGGGCCCAGCAAAAACTCATTGCTTGTCTTTGCAATGCAATAGAGTGAGTTGAACTCAAACATGAATGTATAAAGGGAGTGTTTGTTAGATGATTCAGTTGAGACTGTTAGTGGGGACACACCTCAGCATATGCTCATACCAGAATGTGGTTGTTGAGCCATTTGACCTTCATCTTGACTACAACAAGGACTCACCCGCAGTTGAGCTTATGATTGATAATATAAAGGAGCTTGGGTGATCCTTGTTGGACGACTTGGGGAGAAACCCCATTCTTAGTGAAACTGGTGTGTCACATCCTTTGAATGAGCCTTCGGAAGTCATTCGATGCACCCGCCTATTGGTTTGAGGGTTTTGTTCGATGAGCAACTAAACCCTAGTGAGGCAATACAACTCCACTCATTTATGTTGCCTATGCCCAAGCAATTGAAAGGAATGTGTTCTAAAAGTTTTACTTTTATATGTCAATTATTATGAATTGGATGTGCAAACATTTTGCTCCTTGATTATGGTATTCGTCTTTTGGAAGTGTTAAGGAAGAGACATTTGGTTCTTAACCGTAGAGCTCTAAAAGATAATGGTTTACATAAATCAAAAGTTATTCACAATCATGGTAATTAACATGGAACATTAATCACCGAGATAAGATTGTCGTGTTGGTCATCGATTGTTGTAGCTCAACAAATAATTGACGACACGAGTATATAAAAGAGGAAAAGATTACTTTTATATATTGAATAGACCTAAGAAGTAAAATGTTATGGAATTGTGTTTCGTGTCATTATTGTTTTACTGTGTCTTGGATCCTAAGATATGAGACTTATATCTTTTCACTCAAGAAGTGCTTAATTTGATTATTGTCAAAAGCTATCAATGAGTATGGTGATAAAGGCAATAATTGGTTGAACATGACCTGTGCTTGAAAAGATAGTTAGTCAAACGATTATCGTTGCCCCTCTTAATTTAGTGATGATATTAGTGGGCCCCTTGATGAAGCACAATTATAATGTGCACAATGTAACTTGAGTTAAGTTACATAGTTATAATTAGCTTAGAGAGATCAAGAAATGAATATAATACAAATATGACACATTTCTACTTTGTATGTATTCTTAATATCATATAGCAAGGGATGGACACAAGTTGTGCACTTACATCACTAAATAGATCGTGTTTAGCTCGAGTGGAACAAAGACATCTATGTTAATTGGGTAACTATAATGTGTAGCTAGATACCGCTTATAGTTTGAGATATTAAGTGTTTAATATCGTTGCCGATTTATCTTAGATCCTCCTATATGTCACACCACAAAACTGGGAAACAAGAAACTTGATTTTGAGTTCATATGATGTGTCGGGTTTCATGTGAAAAAGGGACACATGTGGTGAACGAATAAAATCAATATGTCATGAGAATTGATATAATTAGAATCATAATAAATTCATATGAGGTGTGTATATTGTGGGGTGTAATAATTTAATATTACATAAAATAATATATTACATAAGATATGAATTTGCTAAAACCCCCAAAAGATCAAATTTTGTTGGAAATAAATCCAAATTTTTGACAAAGGCAAAATCAGGGTCAAACACGGTAAACCGTTTAGGATTCGGTCGACCGAGGTGTCTTCGGAACGGACAACCGAACGGGGAACATGTAAACACAATTGGTCGACCGAAATTGTCTGGAGTGCCTGGACAATTGGGTTCGGTCAACCGAGCGTGAACGGTCAACCGAGAGAAATATCTTGGGATATTTTTGGTAGCCCGAAGGTGACACGGTCGTCCGATGAATGTTCGCAAGGAGAAATTTTGGTGGGTCAACGGTCGACCGGAGCAAGACGCGGATCGTCCGAATTTTTCCAGAGAATTTTTCTCATGCATATTCGGTCGATCGTCTATCTCACGGTCCACCGAACATGTGTTAAAACTGAATGGTTCGGTTCACCGAGAAAAATTCTTGGTCAACCGAAAAGCATGATTTTTGCCTAAATTATTAAGGGAATAATTAGATCATGGGTTAGATTAATTCCAGATTTAATTAAACGTTTTTTAGGATGCTTATGTGGCAATTTGAGATTAATTTTAGGAGTGAATAAGCAAGAATTGATCATGACTAAATAATAGTTCTTGATAATGATGTTTTGGGAGCCTATAAAAGGACCCATCATCCTACTTGTTTATGTTAATGCAAAAATTATTTCTCTCATTAATCTCTCCCTTAATCACCACGAAAATCTCTTAATAGTTTTAAGTTTTGCAGATAGAAATCTCAGGAGCTAAAAGAGGGGTTATTAGCTAGATTCTAAACCTAATTAGAGATTGATTGACTAGCTCATTTCTCTTTAATCTTGTTTAGAGTTTGGTGAACACTTGGAAGCGAATCGGCAGGCGATTCGACGAGCAACGGAACTCTGGATCTTCTGAAAGGTTTTAGAGAACCTTTGGGATGATTCTCTATTCTTTGTTTATTTTAATATGTATAGGAATGCATGATATTAGAATAAACAAATACATGTACGTAAAATCAATGAAAATATGAAATCGATCTTGTATGTTTGTATTAATTTTTTTTAAATATATACATATATAAGGACACGAAATCCTACACCAATATCATAAGGGATTTGAGCCTTTCAGTTTTGACCTTTCACCCATCATGATAGCTCAGAGTACCAATGAAGCGGGTCGTTCTTGGAAAATCTCCAGTCTGTATGACTCGATGTTCTCATTCGATGTTCCTTGACCAAATGATTATGAGAATATCTTTGTTAATGTATATATCTTCTTTACAAAGAAAAAGAAAAAGAAAAGAAGAAAGAAAAGAAAAGAAATAAGAAAAAAAGCAATAAAAGACTCCACCAGTGAGCAATGATTGGGCCCTAACTCTTGTGTATTTGGGCCTCATTTTGTTTCACGTATTTGTCTCGTTTCTTAAGTATCTCACAGGTTTTTGGGAATTCGGGGTTATGTCCATCAACATGACCATGAAATTTTCTTTGTGCTTCACGTTGGTGAGATTTTTTATTTTTCATGCATAAATCCATGTAGTTTCATACTCACATTCATTGAGGACAATGCATGAAGTAAGTGTGTGGGGGTGCTTTACGTTTGTATATATGTGGAGTTGAGTCTTTTTCATTTTGTTTAGTTTTGTTTTTGTTTTGTTTATATTGTGGGCGGAGTGTCATCCCCGTCGTTCCACTCCCGGATATTGAAAGGGGAGATGGCTTTAAAGGCAAAACCAACCCAGCAAAATGAAATACAGATACAACAAGCACCACGGATTCCTACTTTCTATTCGGGTAGCTATCTCTCGAACACAAGTTTAGGTTCGGGGAAAATGGAGCACCTAACAACGCATCTTCACAAACCAACACCCCTTTCATTCTGGGGTGACGAAGGGACGAGCCTTTTTTTCAAAGATGTGTGTGTGTTCAATTATGCTCCTCACAACATGTAGTGCATGAAATCATAAAACTAAATCCAACTTTGCCTCCACATGAAATAAGATAAGACTATATCGTTAAAACATACAAGACAATAATTGGAATGAAGCTAAATGAACTCATGTATAAAGACTAGACCCTACTATGCCTACACATGAAAAAGATAGCCCAATATCATCAAAACATACAAGGCATTAACCAAAGTAAAGGCAACAAGAGTACATACACTACAAATCGTGTTTCCAATATTAATTCCATCCATATCCTCACTTTATCATTCCCCATAAAATAGGTCCACTAATCTAAGCATAAGCTAAGATTCATTCAAGAGCATTAGCATATCAAAGATAAGAGTGAAATCTCATTAGATGGTTATGGAAATCATATAAGGCTCAAGGGATTAAGATAACACACACCTAATACACTACATTATCATATCACATATTTCTCCACACCCCAAATGGGGATGGAACTACTCACTACTCATTACACTAACTACATTAACAAAATGAAACATATTACTGAAAAGTAATTCAACTAAGCAAGAAAGGAACATTAAAGAAGCTAATTGAAAGAAACATAAACTAAAGAGACATGCAAGAATTAAAAGACAAGATTAAAAGAAACTAAAACAATTATTTTATTAACAATGACTCACATTGAAGGTAGCATTCTTCTCCCCCTTGAGTTTTACTTCAAGGCTTACTCCTTAGTAGAGAGAATGCCACCAAGCAATGGGTGATTTACAATAGAAGGTGAAGAGTTCTATTTATAGCCAAAAAGAAAGGCAATCCGGGACAATCCCCCGATGTGGGACTAAACAAATACCAGAAATGGACTAAATACACACTAATACGCGACCCTCCAAAATCTTAGCGGATTTGGGCCAAAACAGACCGTCAATTAGCGGTCTTGGACCACCCATTGGCGGTCTATATGGTCCGGATCACGAGGGATTTTATTCTGGGCTTTTGTGATGTCTTTGTTCGTTTTTGATGCATCTACTTCACTTGTTGGAGCTCCGACCCGAATAGAATTGCCAAAATACTCCCCATGATAGTGTGGAGCTTTCTGTTTTGCTATTTGGTCCTTCGGTCTTACGTTCAGGTCCTTCTCCCTTGCATCTTAGTCCCCAGGTCTCACAATTAAGTCTTTTTTCCCTGTTTTTGGTCCTTTCATGCTTCATCTCTTCAAACCTATTTATTTTTGAAATTCAAACATAAAAATCGTCACGTAGCATTGCTTATGTGTAAGATAATGGATATAAGATACAAATAAAAGCATTAAATGATATCAATCAGTAAACCTCTTTTAACATGCTTTGGTTTATATGGTTATTATCCTGACTTATCCATAATTTACTAGTCTATGTAGACATTGACTTAGTGTTCGGTATGGAGGTTCATAAGTCAGACGAACAGTGTTTTGAAGATGAAGTTGACGTAGAGGAGAACAACCTCAGTAGAGACTTGGACGGACATCCCGATGATGCCTATGATACATCCTTACCAGAAGATGGTACAATGCAGAAACCTTATCTAGATATTTTTCATTCAGTCATTGACATGTCCTCACCTTCTGTATCAAACGGTTGGGATGCCTTTTACCACCTTTGAACTAGCTCTAATGTTATTTGAGACGTATGAGACATCTATTGGTTCTGGCATCAAGAAACTTCATTGTGTCTGGGAAAATGGTGTTTTATTAAGGGTCACTCTTGCATGCCACAAGACTGGAATGTCACCCACGGTATCTCTCCCGTGGTGAGTTTAGAACTACAAACATCTCAACTTTATCTATATGTACTAATTTTCAAATTTTGTCTTAATATGTTAATATTCCTTTTGTAATGGCTACATCACCACTTATCTAGATACACACATAGAATTACATACTTGTCTCATTTATCTACATTGGATATACGACCATTTATCCTGATACCTTTTCTAAGCGTCTGTTTATCTGCACTATATTGTACCCACATATTTCCATTAATCAAACATCATTCATGTTTGTGTATAACACCAACAATCCACTCTACGAACAACGTCCTACTGCTAGAACCAAGTGTCGTGCGGGACTAAAATTTCATGTTAACGCCCAAGTTGGCTATACTTATGGTAAGATCCGTACTGACCATAATCACAAGTTTCTTAGTCCAGATTTCATACGCTATCTAATATCAAATAGGAAGGTTTCACAACAAGCAAGGGAACAAATAGAGATTAATGATCGGGTCGGCATTAATCCGTCAAAAACCATGGCTTCTTTCCTAGTATAGGCTGATTCGTACTCCAATGTTGGTTTCACAGAATGAGACTTGAGGTAATATCTGGACATCTTATAGATTGTTTGAGGTAATGGTGAAGCCTTTTTTTGCTTCTCCCACAAAACCTTTTTTTTGCACGCAAGAATTTGTTGACGTCTATTAGAACCTTGCAACTTCAAAAAGGAGATGCAAACGCGCTCTACAAGTACTTTCAAAAACAACAAAAGATTAACACCAACTTCTACTACCTCTTAGATCTAGATGACTTTGGACATCTTCGTAACGTCTTCTGGGTCGACGGTCGTTCAAGGATAGCACACAAATTCTTCTGGACCAATCAATTTGATATGCCCTTCACATTTTTTGTCGGTATCAATCATCATGCCCAATCTATTTTGCTCGGTTGCGGTTTTCTATGTGAGGAGACCACTGAAAACTATGTCTGGTTATTTGAGGCATGGCTGAATTGTATGAATGGTAAGTATCTAGATATTTCTATCACCTCCACCGCTTTCTCTCTCTTATGAAACATGCCAATATATGATAGTAGCAGATCATCTTTATCCCTCATATCGTCTGCGAACCGTTTCTCCATCTCTGCCACAACTTCATTATACTTTGTCTCATTCTCTCTCATAGTCTCTTTCAATTTGAGGATTTCATACTCATATTCGTCTCTGAGTTTGGTCTCTCATTTTGTCATGTGGTCGTTGTACTTCAACTCCACCTCCCTTATCTTCATCTCATACCGCTCCCGCAATTCTTCCTCCTTCTCTCTAATGTCTTCTTTCATTTTGTAGTCTGCCAACTTCCTCTCATACTCTTCCTGGATTGCTGAAATTGTTGTCTTGTATTTTTTTTCTCCTCCTCCATCCTCGTGAGTGTTTCCAGCATCCATTTCCTTTCAAAATCCATCTCATTTAACCTACGACCAATTTCTGTGAAATTCAGTTCCATAACCAACCTAGTACTCTGCGTTGAAACTGTTGATGTAGGATCTGCGGATGGTTCTCTGAACATCTTGACAGTTGGGATTTGTGTCAGGCTTTTTATATCCGGACAGATAACTGGTGGTTCATGTTCTATAGAAGTTCCTTGTCTGGACATGGCCATTGTTTGTCCTCCGGATATCACTACAGATAGAACTTTGGGGTCTTCCTCTTGAAGAGTTAGCTGCCTTGACATGTCCATATCTTCTACCCCAAATGTCCTCGTCTCTGCCTCACTTGCAGATCCCATGGTAATGTCTGGATACTTGATTGTCCCAATACGCTCGTCCCTCTGGCTAGTCTCCTCTGATGACTCTACTTCTTCAAATACAAGCACAATCTCAGGCTCTTCCAAGTCCAATTTCTTTCGTGCCTTCTTTGATGTCTCCAAGTTTCTGGGGTGCTGGCGAGTGGGCGGCGTTGCTGCCCTCTTGGATGCCATCACCTTTATTGGCGTCCTTTGAGACACCTTCTTCTCCGGTATTTCATGTTTTTCTTCTCCTTCCATCACCACTCACTTCAGCTTCATTTTTGTTTGTTTCTCCTTCTTCACGACGTGTCTCTTCACATCTGTCTGCACTATGTCTTTCGACAACTCCCTTGTTATTTCTTCACTGTCACGTCTCAAGCTTGGTCCTTCCCAATGATTTCCTTTGCTTTCATCTTCTCCAGCCGGTACTTTGTTGCCCTTGCTTTCATCATAGCCTTCCTTTGTTCCATCCATTCTTCTTCAGTTTTTGTGACGTTCAACTCCACACCCTTTATCATACTTTCATCGATCTTGTCCAGCTCGACACCAGTTGTTGCTTTACGTTTGTAAGACTCATTCCACTACCCTGCCCTCGGTACCTTTGACTTATCTGGCTCCACTCCTAAAATCTCCACCTTCTCAAGGAACCATGTCGGAAATACAACATTAATTTTCTGTTGTTAATGTCATAGTTTAATAAAATATTTCAGCTGAAAATGTAGAAGATGTGTACCATAAGGAATGCAGTGCAACCATTCATATAGCCTAAAGTGGTTCGATCTTCCTTTCCTTTCTTATATCTTTGGAAGTCCTCCTCCCTAAATTTGTACACTTCCCTACCCCAGACAAAACTATGAAGTAACTCACCATCCTCTACCATTTCCAATAGTGCCTCATCAATGGTTCGGTTCTACCATGCAAATAAATACTGCGTAAAGAAGAACAAAATCAACATCCTTACGAAGTCGTTCATGTCCTCTAGTTTGTCACTTTTGATGAGTTCCCCTATGTGTCTAGCTATAGTGTTGACAGAAATCTCCAAGTGTTTGAAATACTTGGGCTTTAGGTATTCGATTTTAATCCCCAGTCCAGTGCTTCTCCCTCTAACGTTAGGCCCATGATCAGTTTGAATTCACGATCATTGATTGTCAGCTTCTTCCCGCCAATCTGAAAAGTCTTCGCTTCTTGGTCGAATACGTCCACCATCTCAGTAAAACTATTACATATCCACACACAAAATCCAGACAAATAATTACTTATACAAAATAAACATGCTTCAGACAAAACTATTCAACATCCAGTCAAAAATATCCAGACAATTCATTACTTACACAAACTAAACATGCTCCAGACAAAATTATGAAATATCCAGACATACGTAAGTAAACAAAATATAGAACTATTAAATATCCAGATAATTAATTACTTACACAAACTAAACATGTTCCGGACAAAAGTATGAAATATCCAGAAATATGTAAATAAATAAAATATAGAACTATTAAATATCCAGACCGTCTGTGTGTTATCAAATCCAGATATAACTATGCAAACATAAATAGTAACAATGCTAAGTTACAGATATTGTGAGATTTAATCGTCAAACGACCTTAAATGTCAACGAAACCCTAAATGCCCAGAAATTTCCAAATATACAAATTCATGTCTAGAGATCGTTCTCTGTTTTAAACCCACGCAAAAAAAATCCAAACATATCTACCAACAAACCATAACTTCAACAAATGCAAAGAAAGCAAAAACAAACAGGAGGTCTACAGTTAACACGGAAAACCAACCTATGAATCTTTCCTCTTGAGTCATTGTCACCTTCAAATGAAGAAACTGTGCCTCTGGGCCTGAGCAGGAGCGACGGGGAGGATAACCTTATCTCGTTAGTGCTAGAGTGGAGGGGGAAGGACAAGTCGTCGGGAGTATTTTTTCGTGAACCACAATCGCCGGAGGAAATAAACGAAAGAGTCGAAATGTGGGTTGACATGTGTCATCACACGTCCAACCACGGACAGTTACCCCTGGGTTATTTTCCGCACAAGCCTTCTACGTATGCAGATATTTTTTGGGTGGGAATTTTGCAAAACTAACCAGTCACACTGTTCACCTATGTTTGGAGCCCAATTTTGAGCATGTTTATCACTTCTCTATAAAAAGGGATATGCCGTCGATAATAAAGGTTTCCATTTCTTTTTTTCTTTTTTTTTTTGAAAAGTTGTTAATTTGCAAAATTGATACAATCCAGTATCCACGTTTGCAAAGGAGTGTCAGCCGTGTCTACTGAATAAGGGTGAAAGTTCGATGGGTTGAACCCAAAATCGACTCATGCCAAATCATTTGGGTTGGGTCATGTATTTTTGGACTAGGGACGATTCGGCTCCAATATTTTAGCAAGTTGCGGACTCGAGCCTAGTTCTATTCTAGAGGTAGGGTTGGACCAAAAATATATAATATTTTTTCTTAAAATATATATATACACATAACACATGTTGAATACTTGTATTTTTATTTGAAATGACTAATGAGGTTTTTTTGTCCTTTCAAATTATTGATTTTAGGAATAAATGATAACTTCATTGGCATATCTTGAATGAAAAGAAAAGAAAAAGATTTATGCTTGAACTTACGATAACATAGAAGTTGATAGGAGATTCATTAGGATGTTAATTACCATTTCATCTTAGTCGTTTCAAAACTTATGTCATATGACTCATTGTTTGTTGTCCATTTTGTTTCGTAACCAAGAATAACAAGATATGTTGGGCCAACCCGAAACCGAACTATCTGGGATGGGTTGGTTCAGTTAAAGGCCTTTACTGAGTTGAGTTTACCCAAAATCGACTAGGTTAGGTTGATTTTGGATTTAAATGTACCCCTAGGTGTGTATGTCACCAAACATATATTTGAGTTCCTTTCGTCAAGCCCATCATTTTAAGTATCACATTCGTTATGTTTAGAACACTCCTTAATATCAACATTTTTCTTGGTTTGTTATAAGTGTATTCAGTTTCTATATCGGATTAATGACCTTGTAGGTTATGCGTAGGACATTTCTGTTATGATCAATGACTCTGTACTCTGTGTTTCTTACATTTTTCTTATCAAATTAATTATCTCGTTATTTGTTTTCAAACTTTTTCGATGAAGTGGACCACCTTGTTGTTCCTTATTCTTACGAAGGTTAGAAAAATGGTGATCAATTGGATTGAAATGTGAGAGATCGAAAGCACAAAATAATTTTTATATCCAACAAATTAATAATCCAAATTACAAAGTCATCGCCACTGTGTCGAAACTGAATTCACTAATAACCGATCAAAGAAAAAAATTGGTTACAAAATGCTCAAAACATAGCAAATGTTACTCAAACCGACCAGCTTCATGCAAGAAACACAAATTTATGTTTATATATCAAAAAAACGTTAAGTAGTTATGAGATTAAAACAAATAAATTGGGCATATTTGACATAAAGGCACGAACTTAGGGATTGAACTGCAATATATCTCAAAACTATTATAAATACAAGCATGGAAACAGAATACCCACCGCACATTGTTCTTATAAAGTTAAGGATTAATTACAATTTCCCCACTGAACTATATTTTGATATCACTTTGTATTCCTAAACTTACTAAATTCGACCCAAATTCTAATCATATCTGACATTCATTTCGATCCAAACTTTCACGTAAATACAAGTTTAGGAGTATATTAGGGATACGGCAAAACAAATTACAGAAAACGACAAATGTATGTTTAAATAATAGATTTTTAAAGTTCAAGAAAACAAAGTGTTACAAACGAAGATTCGGGAAGGGTAACTATCAACTTTGAAAGTTCAGAATGCAATGAGATATCAAAGCATAGTTCAGAAGTCAAATTGTAATTAACCCTAGATTTAACTCTCAAGTACGGTGATGAACTTGGGAAAATTGATGCTATTGGAAAATTATTTATTTTCTCTTGCACTTGGGGCTATGCATCGGCCAGACCGGGCCCTCTCAGGGGTCCGAACCGGTCAGATTCGGTCCAGACTGAACCCAGACCGGATGTTTTTGGGAAAATTTGAGTTTTGGACCGGGTTCGGACCGGACCGAAACCCGTCCCAAGGTCCGGGTCGGTTGGATTCGATCCGGACCGAACCCGGATCGAAAAATGCTCTCCCCTACTTAAGCTAGTGTTTGCACTTTGGCTCTGAATTTTGTTTTACCAAAAACAATGTGCAGCACCAATGGATAACTGGCGATCTGACACCAATGAGGCAAGAAGTTAACGTCACGAAAACATGTCCCAATACGTAGTTTGCGTATTGCATATGCATGCTGATAACGAAACCCAACAATTTGTGGTAGCATTGGGGGCACGACATTCGCCTATGAATCAATGGGAACGTCTCACATATTATAGATAATAAATGCACTCGGTCTTTTCCAAGAAGATACGTATCCGATAGTCAATCGATCTGAGACTCTGAGTGCAACCATGGTTTGCAATTTCTATTCAAAAATTTCATCTAATGAGAAAAAAACAGTGCTTCGGAAATGTTGAGAGATTTTTGTGCGTTTTGTTATGGACAGAAGAATGCAACAAGGGTTACTTAATTTCAACGTTGGTTTCAGTCTCTGATGTCTCCAGTGGCAACTGCTGTGAGCTGGTGGCGTCGCTTTCGGTGGGCTTCTTAAATTGTACCAATATCATGGTCATGTTGTCACACCCCTCCCCACCAGCTGTTGAGGGTGCCAAACATTTATTGAATACTTTCTCGCAGACAGCGGAAAGACTACTTTCCTGCACATTAGAAAGACCACAATTGATTAAACAACGGACTCAGGAGAGATATAATCAAAGGTCTAGGCATGGAAAGTTTCTAAAAATTTATGAATACCAATATCCTCAGCATATTTTTTTTGGATCGCTATTTCAAGTATTTGCTCCTATTGCACTTCTCATGCCACGGTGTGGATCAAAGCACGTGTTTTTTATGGATCGTTATTTCAAGTATTTGTTCCTATTGCACTTCTTATACCGCGGTGTTGATCAAAAAAATAAATATTCTTTCTTGAGTGGTCTATGAGCTGCCGTTCAATCGATTATGTATTGTGTATTAAAGCTTAAAAGGATGCTTTGTGATGGCAGACTATTTAAGGTGGCAGTTTGGCATGAAATTACGTTGATTTCTTGGATCCTGTTTGGACCCAAATGTTCAATATATAAGAGAAGACATTATTACTAGATCATTGCTTTAGAGCAGACACGACAACATTACACTCAATGAGAAACCTAGCATCGTTTAAAGATAGTCGGTTAACCATCAACAACTTAAAAATTCTATACACTTGTGAAAAAGCAATTATACATAAAATATGACAAGATTGAAAGTAATATGTGGAAGAATGTGTTCCAAATATGATACACACGTGAAAACGGAAGCTACTTGGAGACCTACTTAATACAAGTTAGAAAATTGATAACTCAAGGAAGTTATAATTTGCTAAGACCATGGGTTTAACTTACAGAATTGATGTGCCCATGTATGAAATCCACGAGTTCTTGACTTGTCATACAATCCCTGAATGTAAAAGTCGCACATAAAACAAAAGGACTTGTGAGATACAGTTAAATAGGATAAACCATACATATTCTGAACACCAATTTGTCTCGAGAAATGTTCAAAGTTAGTGACGTCAAAAACTGCACTTGTTGAAATTATAATTACATAATTCAAATGGAAAAGTATATGATAAAATGTGTCTCCACTATCTCCCACGGTCCCACCAATGTGTTTAGGTTTTAAAAGGGTGATGGATCAACCAAATTTTCCCGAGTCGTCCAATACAAACACCTGTACTTGAATTCCACATTCAACTCCTTCCACTGCACTCAGAAGTAATTCCACCACTTTAACTTAAAGCTGATTCTGTAACCTGCTGCTATCAGCAGTTGAAATTCAAGTACAGGGAGGTTGTTAAAATTAGAGACTAACCTTCTATTTATTAAATAAAGAAACCCTCAAACCAGTCAGAGCCCTAGGAAATCAACAAAATTGCAGAGACGAAAAGCCCAATACAGACACCCAAAAAAGGCCCAAACACGTGTTTATAAGTAAAAACTTCCAATTCAATGTTAAACTTCAAATTTATGAACTGCAGCAGATACTAAATAGAACAGATCCATTGATATTTTCGTAAGTCAAAAGTGCAAACAGTAGATGCCTTTGAAAAAAAATTATAACTTCCATTCAGAAACAAAAAACTTAAAATACAATTAATGAGAAATATACCATATACCATCACAAGCCAATGCAAGAAAGTCATCGTCTTCGCAAAGCTCAACCTGGTAACAGAATATAATTGAAAAAGGATGATTTAAGCAAGAAGGGGGCAGCAAGGTATATTAGTTCCTATAACATACAATGTTTATTTCTGGATCAGCAGTTACTATTTGCTTCTCTGCAGGTAAAAATTTGTTCTGTTTGAATTCCACATCTCCTACAAGCAAAACATCATTTAATTTCATGTGATGTCAGGAGATTGCAGAAGCAATGTTTTGTATGAAGTTTGCAACGTACCAATAGCTCTTGCTAGGTTCAAGCTTCCATTTATACGCCCGGCATGGATAAACCCACCAGCTTTCAAGATCCTATCTCTTTCAACATCAAGCTCTGGCTTATGATCCCTAGAAAGGTTATATGCCTAGACATGAAGAAACATGTGGCTTAACAGTGGTGATATCGTATAAAGATCAACCACAATAAGTGATCTACTTATTATGTGCCTAGATTTATTTTAGGGGAAAATTACAAATAAAAAAATAAAAAAATTGAAAAATATGCACTGCAGAAACTTATTTGGCAAAGTATACACATTGAAAATGACACCAGTGGTGTCGTTTTAACCAAGTGAAAACAACATCCGACATGTTTTTCCCTAGGACTTAAAATGAAAACGACACTACTAGTGTCGTCTTTGCAAAAGATAGAATTAGATAAATCTATTTTTGCAAACATTCTCTTGGACTTTAAATCCAAATATTGTACACCTATGGGGAAAAAATGCAATTCGAATCTCGTATAATAACAAACATACAAGACATTTCAAATAATTAAACCGTAAAATAAAATTGTTCTTAACACATTTTAACATAAAATTGTTCTTAACCAAAATGCATATAAAATTTATTTTAACAAATCTATTTTAACACACAATCGTCGCCCTACAGGTGTGTGCTTCAGATGCCACGACGAGGTGGACGGAACAAAATTTCTACTAAAGTTTTTTCTCCACCTTAGGTTATAATTACATTTTGGTTTATATGCATTTTGGTTAAGAACAATTTAATGTTAAAACGTATTAAGAATAATTTAATGTTAAAATGTGTTAAGAATAATTTTATTTTATGGTTTAATTATCTGAAATGTCTTGTACGTTTGTTATTGTATGAGATACGAATTGCATTTTTCCCCACAGGTGTACAAGATTTGGATTTAACGTCCAAGAGAATGTTTACAAAAACAGATTTATCTAATTTTTGTCTTTTGCAAAAACGGCATTACTACTGACGTTTTTACTTGAATAAAAATGACACCACTGGTACCGTTTTCAATTAGAGGTGAAAATGACACCATTAAGTGCCGTAATGAAAACGGCACAAAATGTGTCATTTTCAATGTGCATACTTTGCCAAATAAATTTTTACAATGCATAATTTTCAAAAAAATATTATTTTTTGATTATTGTGAAAACAATTCCTTTATTTTATTTTATTTTATTTTTTGATCGGTTATGTGCCTAGAGTTTTTGTTATCATTATTTTCATCCCTTCCTCACAATTGAAGGTATGCAACTGTTACATGTTGAATTACTTGCTCTGAATTGCATTATAACATATCCCCTGGCATATGTTGTGTTACCTAGGTGAATTGACTTAATAGTCAAACCCATGACTGTATGCTGCTCAATAAATATTAGTGAACTTAAATCATTAAAATAGTTTCAGATAAAAGGAATTAAACCATACCTGACCCTTCCTTGAGATTACGCAACGAGAATCGCCAGCATTTGCAACAATGACTTTGTTGTCTCTGATAATTGCCACACATGCTGTACATCCACAAGATGGCCCAGGAAAATCTGAATGCGGACCCTGAGAAGAAGCTTTCATCAATAACAAACATATTTCTACAAGTAATTATTTCAGATTATGTGTGCCTAGTGCAGTATCTCGTCGTTGCAAAATTAGTTGCATAAATTGTAACTCTAAAAATTCTGTTAGCTTACATATCACTGATGATTTGCGTGTCGTCCATAAACAGATTCATACATGACGAAAAATATGAAGTAGAAAATTCACTGGTCAGTAAACTAACATAAAATTAGAAAATGCAAATCCCAAGAAAAGTTGAAGTTCATTTTCTCAGTAAGTATAAAGTATTTGCATGAATTTATTACGAAAAGTTTCAATGCAATATGAAGACACCTGCTATTCACTTGTTCTGTGGTACAGGCACTTTGCACCAAAATCGCAAGAACTTACATCCTCAAAGGCCCACTCATCCATCTGATTCTGTGATTCTCCACCCTTTGGAGACCAAATAAAGCCTTCGATCATGCCAGAGAACTTGTCCATCTTATCTCCCAAAGAAGCTAATTCTCTCCATCCTCGTTGTCCTTTCATCATCTCATCCATTCTGTGGAAAGAAACTATCAGCCATGCCAGGGAATTCCGTGGAAGAATAATTAGTCTAATGACTAGCTCTAATTCTAAATAAATTACTTTTATTTTCACTAACAATCTTCTATATAATAAATAAAAACACAATGTTAGTCTTTGATAGCAAACATGGAAAGCAGAGAGAAGTTTCCACTTGTGCCAAAAAACATGGAATACATAGCTCAGTTTTCCACTTGTGCAGAAAATATAACTTCCTAGGCTCACTAGTTATAATCAACCCATATCGGCCTATCGAATAATGGGGTCCTCAGTTAGTTTGAAAATGGCCAATCTTATTACACGACAGTATATGATTAGTAGATGCTCACTTCATGAACCATCTTATTATATAATAAAGTGGAAAAAAATTCTACAATTTAGAGAGAGAAAAAAAGAGTGGAAAGAAAAAAAGACAGGGAAGGAAAGAAAAACACCTGAAGAAAGCCTTTTGAACGGAGGTACCCAGGTCACCAGATGATGAGGCTTCGTTCTTTAGCACCTGCGTGTGCAAGTGCTTGGCACAAAATTTAGCTACAACTTTACCTACATTAGTGGCTCAACATCATTAGAGTTCTCATATCTAGTCAAAGAGACATAAAAAAGACAACACTTGATTAGATAAAGCAAAAGTGTTAGCTACTACGCGAAACAATAAACTCAAGGATTAACGTATCAGAAATTGAATTTATATTTGAATGATCGCTAACCTCCATGACCATCATAAACACCAAAAAATGATGTGCTGCTATTGAGGTCCGGCAATGCAGCATGCTGCACAATAAGTTATGTAACAAGGGAGTTCAAACAGTATTTCACGATGGGTGGCATGAGAGTACATGACAAATATACACTGAGCTAAAGTGGAAGATTGATAAGAAGATAGGCCACAAACATAGACAAGGAGTGCTTAAAGACCATTTTTATAAACAATAGAAGATTTCAATGTTCAAAGTTGAGAACAAGCAGTGTATTGGGGTTAGAGAAACTAGAAGCATTGCCTAGACATTTTGAAGGGACTCTGAGATCACAGTTAAGATGCAATTTCAACCATCACTAACATCACTATCTAGTATTCATTACGATCAGTGCATCATCAAATATCGGTAATTGTTTGTGAGATGTTTGCTAATTACAAACTAAATAAAACCAAATAAGATCTATCCATGTCCAACACGATAATTATGGAAGAGATACCATAAAAGCTACATTATGTAGAATCAACAAGACCAACGTCAAAATCTTAACTAACTAATTCCTTGTTCATGAATGTGATGCATTGCATTAAGACAAGCCATAAAGGCATCAAATTTGCGGCATTTCATTATTGTACTTATTTTTTCTTGTATCAACCATCTCACATGCCAAGAATAGCACATCAGACATGATGTCACACAAATGCACAACTATGGTACAATGTGGCATATTGGCATCGTTCTATAATTTGCATTTCCTAAAAAAATGCATGGTGGAATTTTTGTACCCCGCAAAAAACACCCTTTGCGACGCACAATAGCATACTTGCCCTTTGGAATGACTCAATCTCAAATATGTCAAATGACTCAATCTCAAATATTGAATATTGTATAATACAAGTCTTCTTGGTATCATATGCCACATATCTAAGTAATATACATGACATGTGACCACCAAATGCTTTGCTTGTTTTGACAACGTCTTTGTTGTAGATTATTCAGACCCTTACCTTGTCTTCCGTCCTCATTCTCCATTGCCTCACTTAATGTTTTTCTTTTATGCAATAGATATGGCATGTGATCAATCATCAATAAGTTATTATAGACCCTTATATCGTCTTCCATCCTTCTTCTTCATTACCTCACTTAATGTTTGTTTTTATTATTCAGAACATGAAACTTAAACTCACTGCTAGGCATTGAGATGATGAGGTTGTTCGCTAGAAACTAAAAGACAAGATAACATACACGTACTTGATATGATGACCTTTGCAATTTTATACTTTGAAGTATATAATCATTTACTATACTTTCCAAATTCAAAGGACTTTAAATTATTTGGATACTGGTTACTCTCAAAGAAACATAAGCTTTTCAAATAGACAGCTAAATACTTACTGCATCTTCCATAGTTGCACGCCATCCTTGCATAGATGACAGACCAAATCTAAATTTTTCATTTTCACCATCTTCTGAAAATTTCTCAGTTTTGGGCGCACTGAGATATATCCCCATTACTATCAAATCAGCAAAATCAACAACTGTTAAAATCACCATCAATTTAAAAGAAAATATAACAGAAACTTTTAGAAGAAAAAAAGTACCTGTTGCGATTCTAGAAACAGTTGCAAATGCTCGGCGTTTACGTGAATCTAACAGAAAACGTCTCCTAAGTGCTGAAATAAACAGAATTCCATGGTTACCATGCCGTGCATTTGATATAGATAGGAATCCCAATCAGACAGTACCAAATCATTTATATATCTACAGATGGAGAGAAATAGAAGTTAATCCTTCACAAGAAAATAAATAAAAGGAAAAAAAGTGACTATGACCTATCACTTCATATGCAGGTCAATTTCCTTTCCTATCATTATAATAGTGTAGCATATTGCCACTTACAAACTAACAACGAACTTCTATCGACTTTTCCATATATTTTTGCCGTCTAGTAGTAGTAGTAATATGCTCATGAATAGAAATGACTGATGAGCAATTAAGAAAATCCATATGCCAAAGGATGCTATTTAGGTTTCTCAATCTCAAAGATAAATTAAATGAGTGTGGGTATGGATGAGCTTCTGTTGTGGGGGTACCGCTGTCTCTACGCTTCCATCATCTCTTTTTTTGCTTGGTCTCTACACTTCCATCATTATTTCTTTGGAGTAAATTATCAAGCTACTTAAGCAGAATATGTTAACATGACCATGATAATACATCTTGGTCAATCATTTTCAGAAGAAACTCTCTCATAGGGAACTAACTCCTTGATTAGTCTCTGGCACTCAATAAGATGGAAGCTTGTCTCCAACCTTTTACACCTTTTGATTCCTTACACTACCTTTCTGATCAGTGAAGTCCACAAATTCTATTTCAATTAAATCTCATTCATATTCTAGTGGGCCCTTATACGTCTAGTGCTTGGAAATCTCTAACTTGGAAAAGAAATCCCATCCAAAATTTCATTTTTGCACGGTTGATCTATCATCATAGTGTGCTTAAAAAAGTTGAACTGAAACCAAAAAGTTGGTCCTTGGTGAGACCTTTGTCCATATTAGAAGAAGAAACATGCTTACATCTTTTTGCCAACTATCCTCGAGTTTTTTTGGCTTTTACACAAAAAACTTGTCCAAGCAATTGGCGTGGTGGGTTTGAGGCATCATGATTTCTGGAGCCTATGATCATTTATGGTGTTGGGCAGAAATTAGAAGAAAACCTGGATGTTGTGCCTTTGAAGATTCACAGAATGTCTCGAAAGCTCTGGCTTTCCAGAAATTAGTGAAAGGGACTGTGGTAGCTGTGCCTCGTGGTGTACTACCTTAGGCTACAAATAAAGTTTGGGTTGGGAATACGATTGTATTAGGATTTTTCTTTTGGTTGGAGCGAAATAGTTTATCTAGAGCAATTATTCCTTCCTTGATGATTTAATGGGTTGTTTGGTTTTTGCTTTTTTGTCTTTCGATTTTTTAATTCTTCTGGTCTATAACCTACCGTTTGAAAAGCGTACCAGTTTTGTAAACTTTCTTCCTGGAACTGAAGTTTATTTTTTAGTTTTTACCGATAGAAAAACCTTAGTCATGTGCATTGGACCCCACTCTAATTGATGACAATCATAGTATTATTTTTCCAATATACAAAATTTGCAAGAAACAAACTCATTGGAGCTTTGAATTTTTTCGAGATGTAATGAAGCAAAGCATGGATTGATATTTGAGTTCACCTGTCCATTTCCATTGTGTCAAAGATTAAGTTATTTTTTGGCATTTGGAGCATCATGGACTATTTCAAATGACCATCTAAACGATCTGCATTTCTTATCTATTATGAAATCACAGATAGTCAGTTGCATTTCGCATCATTGGGTCATTGGAAACAACATCACTGTTTTACAATGATAGGGGTTGCGTACACCCGACCCTCCTTACCTCGCCTAGGCAGGAACCTCTATTGAGGCACTAAGGTAATGTTGATGTTGATGCCCACCTACTTTTGGTTTAAAAGCAAGGAACAATGATCAAGCATATGATTGAAAAGAATACAGCTGATCAAAAAAAAGTCCGAAAAGAATACAGGTAATTATGTGTTTATATTTCATGCTATTGAGATCCCTGAACAATTTCCCAAATTTAAAATTCTCACCATCCAACCCACACAGTTAATGAGTTGAATAAAATCTAGAAATTGAGATACCAATCCAGAAACATCAAACCTTTCAAAAATTCCAAGGCAATGCACATTCAAATAGCAAATTTGATTATGCATAATCTGTAGTTTCTATATCATCGTATATTTCTAATTAGAGAACACGCTGAGTTCAACATATTGTCATGAAAACCAACTGTAGTAGAGCGGGTCTAATAAGAGGGAAGTTGTGTGACTTCTATCAAGATGATAAATTGCTTTAGATTAAAAATAACTTATTATCTTAATAACATGCTTTTCTACCTGATCTACCCTTACTAATCTCTGTTACTAAAACCAGACTAAAGCACCAATAGAGGAAAGAAGACACTGAAGGGGAACGAATACAGCTGCACACCAAACTGGTTTACTTCTCACCACCTCTCTAACCCCCGCAATTCCAGCCTCTTCGTCCAACAATCACGGATGTAAAAATTCTCGCAACAACCGATCAACCTACTTTGGGATCAACAAAACTACCATCCACACCGAACCCATCCAACTTCCGATCTCCACACCAAACCGCAACATCTTGCACCGATCAAACCAAACTACAAACCGAAACCCTAATTCGTAGATCCACCACAACACAAGTATCCAAAACCGAACCGACGCGTTAGAAACAAAACAGATTCTCGGAAGAAACTAGAGATGAGAAATAGAGGACTCACCGGGAGGATTTGGGTGGATCGAAACCCTTATTCGGGGAAGGAGGGGATGGAACGGAGCTTTTTTTGTTTTTTCGGAGAGAGAGGAGAATTGGAAGACAGAAGTGAAGAGGACGCGGTTGTGTTGGGACAGATGGGCGGAGTCGGTGGGACACGATAGTGAATGTTGTTCCGGAGGTGCAGTGGAACGTGGGTGTGCCACCTCCACGTGCACAGCCTTTGTTATCAACTATCCGAATAATCGAATACATTGTCAAATACACAAATTAGTATTCGAAAATTTAGTATTCGAAAATTTTGATTTGAAAATTTAGTATTCGAAATTTTTGATTCAAAAATTAATTATTATATATTTATTTATTTAATTTCGGATAATATCTGAATACCATTTAGTATTCGAAAATTTTGAACTTTCGGATTCGGATAGTTTTACTGAATTCGGATTCGAATTCGAATTTGGTAATGGAATATGGTATTCGGATTCGAATTCATATATAGTAGGTATTCGAGTCAAATTATCCGAGTTGCACCCCTAACTGGGTGGTGTCTTTTGAACCACTACGGCCATAAGAGCATCATTAACAGCGCCCGGGCAGTTTCCGGGCGCCCTGGTTTCTCTCTCAGCCACGTCAGCTTCTCTCTCCGTCACGTCAACACAAACCAAACCTCCTACAAAATCCTTAACCAGTACCCAATCCACACAGTCCCGCTATAATATTTGTTGTCACGTCATTATTTTTATTCTTCTTTCTAAAATTCTTTCAACAATCAACAAAATATATTAATAATCATTATCGTAATTATTTAATATCAACAATTCATTCGTTTTTAATTAACATTTAATTAATAAATACAATAATATTATTAAATGTGTGGTACATTAACTGTAAATTTAAAAACTATAACTAAAAATACATCATTAAATATTAAACTTAAAAACTAAACTTAAAATACATCAATACGCATTTCCTCCAAAGCGTTGTCATATATTGTCGATCAAATCGGCCTGAAGGTTCAAATGTGTGGTGCGATCACACACTTGATCTCTCCTTCTCAAGTACCTGGTAATATCCACTACACGGTCAGTGGAATACCGAACCGCGTCGTTCACGGAATTTCCAGGTTGATCCTCAACAAATTCGTTCTAATCTCCAAAATTACCGAAGGAATCACGTTCATCCTCCACTATCATATTATGCATTACAATGCAAGCTGTCATTATTTTGTTAAGTACAACCTTACTTCACTATCGCGAACCACGCTTGCAAGACTCCAAATGCATGTTCTACATCTTTGCGTACTGTTTCTTGTCGTTTAGCAAATAACTTGTCCTTCGGTGTTTGTGAATGAACGATGGACGGAATAAATGTTGCCCATTTTGGATAAATATCATCAGTAAGATAATATCCCATATTATATCGAGAACCGTTTACCTCAAAATTCATAGGTGGAGCTCGTTCTTCCATTACGTCGTCAAAAACCGGAGATCGTTGCAGGACATTTAAGACGATTGCATCGAGGCTTGAACTTCTCAGGCATCGAGGACCTACAGTATGCACGTGACTCACAAAAGACGAGACGATTGCATGAAGGCTTGAACTTCTCAGGCATCGAGGACCTACAGTATGCGCGTGACTCACAAAAGACGAGACGATTGCATCGAGGCTTGGACTTCTCAGGCATCGAGGACTTACAGTATGCGTGTGACTCACAAAAGACGAAACGATTGGATCGAGGACTTACAGTATGTGCGTGACTACTTGAATATATATACCCCAACCACCTTAATTCTCTACTCACCTCTATTCCGATCTTACTTCTTCCACCATAATCTCACAATGTCCTCTTCAGAAGACAATGATTCACCAGAGTACCGACGATCTCCACGTCATCCACCCCCAACCCAACACTTTTTCCCCTACCAAAATGTTCCACAACCAGGATTCCACCCGTTATACCAAAGCCAATTTACCCCACAACCAGGATTTCACCCGTCCCACCAAAACCAATTTTCCCACACCCAGGGTTCTACCCTCACAATCAATATCAACTGCCAACTCAGGAAGAAGGGCAAACCCAATTCCCAATTGGTATGTATACTCGCCTCCTAAGTGGCGAAAGTAGTGGAAATGCAAGCTGCATTACACATGATGTGAATGACGAAAATGTCGTTCAACCTACAAGTCGTGAGGGAACACGCAAAACCGCGACGATGAGGTCGCAAAAATCGTGGTCCACACAAGAGAATCAACGACTAGTCTCGGCTTACATGGTTGTAAGTGGCGATGTTGTGGTTGGGACAAACCAACAAATGAAGTCCTTCTGGAGACGTGTGGAGCGCATCTTCAATGACTCAGGCGAGCCAGGTGCAGTAGAGTGTAACGATGAATCATTTTGAAGAGGCGATGGAGGCGTACATCGCCATCTGTGAACCAATGGGTCGGTTGCTTCGACCAGGCGGTGTGGAGGAAGAGAAGTGGTTACAACGAGGACGATGTCATCCATGATGCGCACACCATCTACGAACGAACACACAACGCCAAATTTCAGTACATGCATGTGTGACTTTTGTTACGCAGGTACCCTAAATGGGAGTCTGTTGCGCACGGACTTCCCATCGGAAACGTCGATGTAGAAAGTCCGGAGAGTTTTAGTAGTGGGAAAAGAAAAGGCACTGACGACGATGGGAGTCACGCAACACCGTCAACAGATGAAATGGTGTTCGAAACATGTCCTCGTCCTGAAGGTGTTAAAAAAGCTAAAAAAAGGAAACAACTATTTCAGGCACAACTTGATCCTGATATGTTAGAACTGGGGAAACAAATTGAATATAGCGTAAAAGTGAAAGAGGAAAAATACTTGCGTTACGAAGAACGGGTGGAGAGGAAACACATCGAAGCTGAGGCGAATTTCCAAAGGGAACTCAACAACAAGAAACTTGATGTCCTATTTGCTCTGATGAAGAAGGAAAACAATGACAAATTCGATAGAGAAATACTTGCTGAACTCAAGGAGTGGGCAAAAGCACGAGGTTATCTGTAGGTGCTCATGTTTTCATTTGTAATATCAATATGTCTGTTGTAGTTTATCAGTATTGTGGTAGTTTAAATTTTGTATCCGTAGGAGGACTGTCTTTCATTTCCTTATTTCTATTGTATTTTGTATTATGTATTTGTATTGTATTTTGTTTCCGAAGTGTATGAGTATTGTACTACTATTTCTTATTTTGTTTATGATTTTTTAAATTTTACTTTTATCTAAATAAATCAAAAAAAGTTAATTAATCATAAAATATTTTTTCAATTAATTTTCAATACCTAATTAATTTAATTCAATTTACCTAATTAATACATTATCCTAATTATATATAAATAATCTTTTTTCTTTAAAACAAAAACAAAAAAATGGGACCAATAAGGGGCATGTGGCCCCGCCCGAGCGCCCCACCCTGGGCGCGCCCTCCCGTTAAGGGAGGGCAACTCGGGCGCCCGAGAGTAAAGAACACCCGTTAAGGGTGCTCTAAAGTGGGTAGTTGTAAATGATGTGGGTTTGACATACGTCATGTCTCGTCTAATAGGACGGTTATAAAGAATAAGTCATACTCTAGAAACACTCTGGACTGCTCGTGTCAAGAGTTGGATTGATTCTGGACATTCAAAATCTTGGAACCAGCAGTCCTATTTTTGTCTAAAATCAGTCAAACGATAGACAAGTTCTAAACTAACTCGTGCCGAGATATAGAGTGATTTTGGACATACTATGGACAAAATATGGCCACTCAAAACGAGGTCATGAGTCAGTCCAGAATCTGTCCAGAATCATTCCAATCTGGACACTGACCAACTTAGTGCCTCTCCAAAATGGTCATGATTCCTTGTTTTAATTCTTCATTCCTCACTATTCTCACCATTTATTGTCTTCACAGGAATGTGTTGGCTGAGGTTCGTAACATTAAACTAGGATCAAGAAATGCTCAAGCTCTTCAAAAACATTTCATCAAGATGCACATTTTGGATCCCAATTTTTTTTATGTTATGGATATGAACGACGATGGATGTTTGCAAAACGTGTTTTGGACTGACTTTCGTTCTCGTGCTGCATACGATTATTTTGTAGATGCAATCTGTTTTGACAACATATCTAACAAATAAATATGATATGCATTTTGCTCATTTTGTTGGTGTTAACCAACATTTCGAGTTTGTACTTATAAGTTGTTCGTGGTTAGCCTGCAAAACCACTGATAATTACATTTGATTGTTTCGAACTTAGCTAACTTGCATGGGGGTATGTAATCATTTATTCATTTCAACCATTAAGATATTATATGTATATTATGAATTGGTTATGTACATTGTTTGTATAGGAACACCAGCAGCAACCATCATAAGCGATCGATGTCATGCCATAATCGTTATCCGAAATGTTTTTTCCAGACTCTAGACATAGATTTTGCATCTGTCACATAATGAACAAAGTACATTTTAAACTGCCTGCCACCAGCAAAGTTGTATCATATCTCGATTAAAGGAGTTGGTTTATGAGTCTGAGGATGAGGTTGTTTTTTAGACAAAATGTGATGATTTTATTCAAGAATTTTCTCTTCATAACGACTGCAATTTGTTTATTTTGGGTGTCTACATTCGTTGGGGGTTTCTTTTTTGCTGGGATGTCTTCTACCTAGAGGAGTGAAAGCATGAATGCTTTCTTCGACAAGTATTTAAGTTCGAAGACCACTCTTAAACAATTTGTCCAACAATATGAGTTAGCATTACGTCAAAAGTACGAGAAGGCCCAAGCATATTTTGATTCTCCTCATCGTCATCCTTAGCTAATTACCCAATTTCCATTTGAAAAACAATTATCTCAGTTTATTCAATCGGAGCTTTTAAGAGATTTCAACGTCAAATTGGGAGAATGTTATAATGTGATATTATGCATGGTGAAAACATGAATGGTGTATTGTTTATCTTTGGCAGAGAATGTATCCATGTTGCACACCTGCAAGATCCTAAGGAGAAGAGGTTTGAAGTGCAATACATCCTACACAACTAACATTTTCTTGTGGTTGTCCCCTGTTGAAATATGAAGGAATTATCTGTTGTCACACTTTAGTTGTTCTCAGTCATTTCAACATTTCCACTATCTCATCTGCTTACATTCTTCGTCGTTGAAGGAAGGATGTCAGACGTAGCTATAACCCCCCCCCCCCCCCCCCCCCCCCCATCCACACACACTCGATAAATTCAACTTACGGTTGCATGAGAGTGCTAGATATGACGACATTGTTGACCTTGTGTCTGAAAGAAATATGTTTTAAAAGTTTTTACTTTTATATGTTTTTTATTATGAATTGAATCTAACAACATTTTATTCCTTGATTAAAAGAAGAGACTTTTGGTCCTTAACCGTAAAGCTCTAAAAGATAATGGTTTACATAAATCAAAAGTTATTCACAATCATGATGATTAACATGAGACATTGATTACCAAGATAAGATTGTCGTGTTGGTTAAATGAGTATTGTAGTTCTACAAATATTTTAACAATATGAATATATGAAATAGAGAATATTTTCTTTCATATATTGAATTGACCTAATAAATGAAACATTATGAATTGTCTTTGTGTCATTAATGTTTCATTGTGTCTTTGAATCTTAAGATATGACACCTATATCTTTTCACATGAGAATTATATAATTTGATTATTATCAAAAGCTATCATTGAGTATAGTGATAAAGATAATAGTTGGTTATACATGACTTGACCTGAGATATGTCAAAATATTATCATTGTCCCTCTTGACTTGAATGGTGATATTATTGGGTCCCTTGATAAAGCAAAGTTATAATGTCACAATGTAACTTATGTATAGTTACATATTTATAATTAGCTTGAGAGATCAATAAATGAATATATAATACAAATATGACGCATTTATACTTTGTATAATATTCTTAATATCATGAGGTAAGTGATAGACACAAGTGATATTACATATCACTAAATGGATTGTGTTTAGTTCGAGTGAGTAAAACATCTTTGTTAATTGGATAACTATAATATTATGTAGTTAGATACTGTAGGATTTTGTGTCCCAATGTATGTATATCTTTTAAAATTTTAATACATACATTATCGATTTCATATTTTCAACAATTTATATATACACGGTTTTGTATTTATTCTAATATTATATAATATACATATATCAAAATAAATAGATATGAGGATCATACCCAAAGGTTCTTTAAAATAATTACGAAGATCCGGAGATTTGTTGTCCGTCGAATCGTCTGTCAATCCACCTCCAAGTGTTCACCAAACTCTAAACAAGATTAGAGAGAAATGAGCTAGACAATCAATCTCTAAATCAAGCTTAGAATCAAGCTAATAACCCCTTTATAGCTCCACGAGAATATTTTTCTTTAAAAGCTCTTATTAATTAAGAGAAATTCGGATGGATTAGTGGAAAGATGAGAGAGAGAGAGAGAGAGAATTTTTGCATTAACCTTACAAAAAGTAGGATAAGATGTCCTATTTATAGCCTCCCAAATCACCCACATCATGAATTATTCTCTAGTCATGATCTCTTATTTTTCTCTCATTTAAACCAGTCACAATTCGCACATAATCATCCTCAAAAACGTTTGACTACAATTGGAATTAATACTACTCATGATCTACGTAATTCTCTTAACAATTCTGGCAAAACCGTGCAAAACAGTCGACCAAAATTAACCCATCGGTCGACCGATTATCAATTAAACGTGGTTTCGGTTGGACCATGAAACCCTTCGGTCGACCCATCACACCTTCCCAAAGGTAGTGTGATATTTCGGACGAACCAGACACACAAACGGTCGACTGAATCTACACGAGATATAGCTACTGGTCGTTTTCGGTCGGACAACGTCTTAAGTCGGTCGACCGATTGCCACCAAGAAAATTTACGGAAGTTCCTGGTGGTTTTTGGTCGAACCACGACTTCATCGGTCAACCGATTAATCCCAAAAGATTTTCTGTAATATTTCGGCCAACCAACACGTCCACCCAGTCGACGTTCTCACGCGTAACAACTACTATGGAATTTCGGTCGACCGGTCTCTGAACACGTTCAACTGTTTTGTCTAATTTTTGCCTTCATCAAATTTTGGATTTATTTCCAACAAAATTTGATTCTTGGGGTTTTAGCAAATTAATATACTATGGAATATATTATCATATGTAATATTAAACTATTACATCCCATAATGCAATTTATTCATGATTCTAATTATGTTAATTTTCATGACATATTGATTTTATTGATTCACCACATGTGTCTCATTTCTCATGAAACATGACACACCATATGAACTCAAAATCAAACTTCTTGTGTTTCCAGTTTTGTAATGTGACATATAAGATGATATAAGTTATATTGGCAATGATATCAAACACTTAATACCATAAACTATAAGTGGTATCTAGCTACACACTATAGTTACCCAATTATCATAGATGTCTTCTTCCGCTCGAACTAAACACGATCCATTTAGTGATGTAAGTGCACCACTTGTGTCTATCCATTCCTCATGATATTAATAATATATACAAAGTAGAAATGTATCACCTTTGTATTATATATTTATTTCTTGATCTCTTAAGCTAGTTATAAATATGTAACTTAACTTAAGTCACATTGTGCACATTATAATTTTGTTTTATCAAGAGACCCACTAATATCATCGCTCAATTAAAATGGGTAATGATAATCTTTTGACTAGCTACATTTTCTAGCATAAGTTATGTTCAACAAACTATTGTTTTATCACTATACTCATTGATAACTTTTGACAATAATCAAATTAAACATTTTTTATGTGAAAAGATATAAGTCTCATATCTTAGGATTCAAGACACAGTGAAAATATTAATGACACATAACACAATTTCATAATGTTTCACTTGCTAGATCTATTCAATATATAAAAGCAATTTCTTTCCTCTTTTAAATACTCGTGTCGTCAAATATTTGTAGAGCTACAATAATCGATGACCAATACGTCAATCTTATCTCGATAATTAATGTTTCCCGTTAATTACCATGACTGTGAATAACTTTTGAATTATGTAAACCATTATATTTTAGAGTTCTACGGTTAAGGATCAAGAGTCTCTTCCTTAACACTTCCAAAAGACAGAATATAATAATCAAGGAACAAAATATTTGCACATTCAATTCTGTTATAAAATAAATAGACATGAAGCAAAGTAGATGAAGATTTAAGAGAGAATAATTGTTGTATTTCATCACCACCAAAGTATTACAATAGTCCCCTATTTATGGGCTAAAAGAAGCAAATGAAAGAGTGTCTGTTACAAGAGTTACAAATGAGAAGGTGAGAGGTTAATTGAGTTGTGGGAGGAGAAGATGAAGCATCCATTGCATAATATTTCACAACACTCCCCCTTGGATTTTCACCTATATGCTTTTTGGTCTGCCTCGTTAAAAACCTTACTAAGAAAAACTCATTGGGATAAAAACTTAGTAAATAGAAAAAGAGTGCAGAGTGTATAATCATTCCCCTCATTTTAACAAACGTCTTTCAAACGCTGAACAACAATATTGAAAACAAGTCGTTCAAAATCTTAGGTAGGCAACGACTTGGTAAATAAATCTGCAAAGTTGTCACTTTATCGGTCTGTTTCATTAAAAGCCTTGTCAAGTAAAACCATGTGGGACAAAAACTTGGTGAAGAAAAAAAGAGTGCAGCGTATAATTCTCCCCCTCAATTCAACATACATTTATAACACTCCCTTAGATAATATGCGTTATGTTTATGTCTCATTAAAAACATTGCTACAAAACCAAGTAGGAAAAAGTAGTTAAGGAAAAAAATGCATAACATACGCTAACAAAATTGCACAAGCTGCCTCATTAAAAACTTTTAACCAATAAAACCTTTTAGGACAAAAAAGGGAAAAAGGGAAAAAAATGCAACTACAAGCCTTCCGGGCTTTATCCTTCGGGGGTGATAAATACAAATCCGTTCCCCCGTGATTTGTAGTTTACCAAACTTACGAATATATTTTACAAAGTTCTTAAACACAAAAGTGCATGAGGATTCAATAAACAAATATATCATAATTTAACAGATTTAATGGATATTTACTATATTCCACTTAGATAATAGGATTGTGAAATGTGTTTGCGTAATTTTTCTCAAATGATATACTAGGAGTAACACAAACTGTGGCAACTTTTGCAAAATATGAATATGTTACCTCAAAAGATATTACTTATGAACAATTTAAAGATGTCTCATATTTATATTGATGTCATAGCAATATGAGAATGTAAGAATCAATAACTGATTCACCAACTTGCATAAAGTTGTAATGACTCCACATAATGACATCAAATAGTTTGTGATAATAATAGATGTGTATTGGACATATAGGAAACATCACTAATATAAATATTTGTCGCATGACTAGAAATTGGTAGATCCTTGAATGCCATCTAAATGTTTTCAGAAAAAACATTTACCGTGAACATGATAAGGAACTTCTAGTCCTATAAGAATTGGATCTTTGTCGATATACAATAGATGCCCTTTGTTAATGTGCTTTCAAGATGAGCATTTAATAGAATATTTCTTCAATATTCCATTTCTACAATTCAACCATTGTACCAATCAATTCTCTTCTGGAGAATGTTCGAACTTCAGGTCGAAAAACAATTAATTTATCTCTAGTCATTTATTTAAAAATCGGTCATTTAGATATTTCACAGTTTTTCAAAAACTATGTTGGAGGTCCTATGACATCAAGTCATATGCATATAATAAATAATAGTAAATTTTGTTATTGGGTGAAACATATGAACAACTAAGATCAACTTCTTATCATTCTTCGAGATGACTTTGATTGAAGAGGTTATATGCACACTCTTACTTGTTTCTTAATATAATGATATTTGTATAGTGCATTTTTTATTCTTGTTATTATATAATATACTTTGTCATTTTTGTCCTTCAGAGACTCTCATATAAGTACCAATATTAAGTGACTTATAAAACTTTAAAGTCATAACATATCTTATATGCATATCATATTGATCATGTAACAGAACATATTATCAATATTACGAGAGAATGAGTAACATCACGATGAATGTTGGGTCCTGCGAATACCCTTATATTACTTCTCACTTTATAATGTATCACATTGTTATTGTGATTTCTATTTGTATCTTTCGGGGATATAGTTTCAGAAATCAGCACTACATGTCCAAATAATTTATTCAACGAGTTTATTCTGCATTGTTCGCCTTCTTTTATTTATATCAAATCGAATGTTTCTGGCATTCTTATAATATCATAGGTTTTGGATCCAATTTTTCTCTTGAGAAGGCAAATGAATTGTCGACAATAGTTTTAATATTTATTTAATATCTCTCGTATCAACATATATAGTTGATTATAAGTTTTATGTCAATAATAATCAAATCCTCGTCGTTTCCCAAAATTGTAGGATTTGACCATTCTGTATCCCCAAAATTTTCTTTTGTTTAGCAGCTGCATTTATTTTACCGGGTTTATATATTTCTCGTGAATAACCTCTTCAGGAGGTGTAATGAGTGACTAACTTTTATTTTTATTTCCACAAATAATATATTTTCTGGTCCAAGCTTCAAGCGTTGGTTGAGCTCAAATATATTTTATCATGTGGAGATCTTCACTTTTATGTTATGTGTATTATTTCAAGTAATACAAGACTTAATCACTCTTGTGATCAATAAATACGTATGACAATTACTTGCTAGATATTGCAAAATAATGATTTTATGAACTTCAGGTTCAATATAGTACATTTTCTTGACATTCTTTAAGTTTCAAGCTTCTCCCCCTGATGCCAGAAAAATGTACATATATATATATATATGATTATTGGATTGGACAATAAAGCTTAGCCCTTCAGGAGCTTTAAATCACTGGAGGGAAACATTTTATTCATTATTGTATAAGTAAGGTAAGTATTTATAATATGATATTGGTATAAACAATATTGGCAGATATGCATGTTGATAAACCGTGTCTAAATTATATCAGACAATATATGAAATTTTTTAAGATACTAGATAAGAGATGATTTATTTATGCACTTCTGAGCATGTTTCGTCTCATTGAAGTTATCTTTATTTCATACTTGTTATTTGCACAATTTTTAGTCCACTGCTTATGCTCTTGTTTTCACGATACTTTGTAGTGAGTGCTTCCGGCACACAAAAAATGATAAAAAAGGTATCATGATTTTCCAACTCTCATGACCTTTAATCATTAATATTGCATAACCCAAAACTTTTAGGTTTTTGATTCCATACTACTAGTAGTGTATTGGGTCATTAATTCGTAAAGTGATCAATAAAATATTTTTCTTTACTACTAAACTCTATATATCTATGATCTTTTGACCATAGGGTTTGATTTAGAGATTGCCGTGCATTTTTACTAAATTAGCTATTTGCACGTCATTTTGACGGTCATACGAATCTTTCAGGGATTATCATAAAATTTCATAACCTTCTTTGAATGAATAGTCTCTAAATTTTTGTGTGGTAGAATTGCATGAATATTAAGATATTCGTCTTCTGGGCCAATGCATATCATTTTCAATAACAATGATAATAAGATATTCGTCTTCTGGGCCAATACATATCATTTTCAATAACAATGATAATAAGATATTCGCCTTCTGGGCCAATGCATATCATTTTCAATAATAATGATCACTTGTACATGGTAATTCGAATTCCACTATAATGTAGCACATTTTATTATATATATACATACATCTATCAAAATGAATATTTTGTACTCACAAGATGAATGCTTTTAATAGTTGTGAATGAGGATGTGATGCATCAAAATTAACAAGTAATAATCACATGCTTGAACCACTTTACAGATACACTTTTGATCAACATGATACTAAGAATTCATAGAACTTATACTAAGCAAACGAATCAATACAAAGTTGCATGAGATAAATATCATTTAATTTTAGAAGCACTACTAAATATGTAACTATTTCTTTTCATGTTTCATTGGATCGAGAATTCATGAAATTTGGATCAATAACTCGATGTTTTGTCCGATCACAAAAACAGACATGAGATTAAATCATAATACTTTTAAAATCATTTTAACAAATAGGATAGCAATAGAAAATCGCAACCTCCACTTTTATCTTGATTTGATGCTTCTTTCTCTAGTCATTGATATTTTAAAAGGCAATGAGTTGGGTTCAACATTCATAATCCATGGTAAGACGTCATTCTTATCCATGATATCAAGTATAGAGTTAAAAGTCATAACTTACAAGCATTAAAACATAATTGGTTCATGCAACTTATTACATTTTTTTAAACTCATATACTTGTATTGCTTATCCGTGCATACTAAAACATCTCAAAACGGAATATATTATAATGTACTTGAATCATGTGATAAACAAAAGTGCATATAAGCAATTCCAAAAGCAACATAGCAACATATATATATTGATTGTATACATGTAGTCTCATTTATTATATATATACAAAATTAACATGATATATTCTATGTACCATGTGAGTAATTAATTACCTCATGATGAACAAATACAAATTCAAGATGCAAGTAAAATAATCGTATACATACATATTTTGATAGTTACACATTTTATGAATAATACAAATCAATAAAGGTCAATTGAACCTTCACATTAAATCTTCAATTTAAGAAGATTTATAGAATTATGAAACAAGAATTTGCTTCCAAATGAGCCTCAAATAAATTATTATCAATGCATTCCATATTATATATAATGTATCTAACAACTGCATTGTATACAACATTAATATTCAAGTTAAAAGCCTATACAACTTTTGTAAATGAGCATGCTCTAACGTACCACACATGTTTGGCTGAATTATTGTTCTATAATATTGCAAACCTCTTATTGCTTTATTTCATCACATATTAACCAAGAATTCATAATATTTTCTCTTATGTATTTGAGCAAGAAATTATAATCCTTATGCATGGATGGCAGGTGATTGATCGTTTTATATTAATCGCAAGTGCACAGTGCATTGAAGCGGTGGCAAATACGGGTCGTCCACTAGGAGGTGTGTCGACGTTTGGTTTGTGCGAAGGCCAGTGGTCGAAAATGGAGAGAAAGTTTGATTACACTAACTACAGTAGAATGCAAAAGGAAATGAAAGATAAGCAATAAAAACTAAACCTGGTAGGGGGTAAAGAAATAATGTGAATATAAAGATGTGTGTGTGTGTGTGTTCAATTAAGCTCCTCACAACATGTAGTGCATGAAATCATAAAACTACATCCAACTTTGCCTCCACATGAATTAAGATAAGACTACATCATTAAAACATACAACACAATAATTGGAATGAAGCTAAATGAACTCATGTATAAAGACTAGACCCTACTATGCCTCCACATAAATTAAGATAACTCAATATCATTAAAACATACAAGACATTAACCAAGGTAAAGGCAACAAGAGTACATACACTACAACTTGTGTTTCCAATATTAACTTCATCCATATCCTAACCTTATCATTCCCCATAAAATAGGTCCACTAATCAAAGCATAAGTTAAGTTTCATTCAAGAGCATTAGCATATCAAAGATAAGAGTGAAAAGTCATTAGATGGTTATGGAAATCATATAAAGCTCAAGGGATAAAGATAACACACACTTAATACACTACAAGATCATATCACATATTATTCCACCCCCCCCCCCCCCCAAATGGGGATGAAACTACTCACACATATTTAAACTAACTACTCTAACAAAATGAAGCATTATACTGAAATGAAACTACACTAATCAAGCAAGAAATATTAAAGAAGCATAAAACAAAACAAACAAACAAGCATGCATATGAAAGGAAATGAAACTAAGAGAGAAACAACACAATTAAAGGAAAAACATCTATTATTAACTCACTCAATACAAGCAGCACTTCTTCCACCAGAGTTTTGCTTCAAGGCTTCACTCTTAGTAGGGAAGATGGCCACCAAAGAGGGAGATTGATTACATGAGAGGAGGGAGAGTTTTATTTATAGCCATAGAAAAAGGTAATCCGGGACAATTCCCCGATGTGGGACTAAACAAATACCAAAAATAGCATAAACATAATCTAATACACGCTCTCCAGAAGTTTCATCGGATCCGGGAAGATCCGGACCGCCAATTGGTGGTCTACAGGATCCTGATCCGTCTGGTTTTGATGTTGGGCTTTGCTTGAAGTATTTCTTGGTTTGGATGCATCTACTTTGTTTATTGGAGCTCCGACCCGAATCGAATTGCCAAAATACTCCCCATGATGGTGTGGAGTTTTATGTTTTGCTCTTAGGTCCTTCGGTCTTACGTTCATGTCCTTCTCCCTTGCATCTCAGTCCCCAGGTCTCACAATAAAGTCCTTTTTTCCTGCTTTTGGGTCCTTTGATGGTTCTTCTCTTCAAACCTCTTTATTTCTGAAATTCAAACATAAAACTCGTCACATAGCATTGCTTAGGTGTAAGATAATGGATATAAGATACAAATATAAGCATGAAATGATGTCAATCAAATACCCTCACACCTAAGTTTTTGCTAGTCCCGAGCAAAACAAAGAAAGAGAAAAGCAAACGAGAAACAAGAAATCCTAACTCACTTTCGTAGGAATCATTGTTACTTACACTTAGCACGTGCAACAAGCCGTTAAACCTCATTGTTGCCAAGGAGGAGGAGTGTTTTCTCCTGAGGGTTTTCAGCGGATATACCCACAAAATCCGAACAAGATGCATTATTCAATCTAGACACTCGACTCGTTGGACAAATTTTGTCGATCATTGGACACAGTAATCCTATGGGCCGACTCTATATAGGTAATCAGTCCACACACCTAATCTAATGAACCATTCGTGCAAGTTAAATAAGGAATTAAGTGAAAGACATGGACAACCACAACATCCTCAAGTGATACAAAGTGTAAAGTCCATTAAGGTTCTTATTTGCATATATTTTTTCTTTTTGTTTCTTTTCTTTTTATTAGTTTGAGCTTCATTCTCCCAGGGTCAGGTTTCGTGCATCATTGCCCATGAGGACTTACACTATCACGTACACCTTTCCCCAAATCTCCACATAGGGCAATCCCTACCACCCGTGTAACGAGAGTTCGGTCGGCACATCCCAAGTCAGATGACTCGAAAGTACCAGGCACAAAGTCCCCTCAGACCTATTTCCTGAGTGATCACGTAAAGACTTGGAGTACATGAAAGTTATCCCTTATGCTTCGGCAATAGGATCGATCATGTACGCGATGACTTGCACAAGACCCGATGTCTCGTATGCTCTAAGCGTGACAAGTCGTCACCAATCCAACGCAGGTCCTGAGCACTGGACTGCGATCAAGAATATTCTGAGGTACCTTAACCATACCAAAGATAAGTTTCTTGTTTATGGAGGACAAAAGGAATTAATAGCTGAGGGCTATTTGGATGTGAGTTTCATGAGTGATCCCGACGATAGAAGGTCGCAATCAGGATACGTCTACCTAGGGCTGTGCATTGACCGGGTCAAACCGGTCAACTAGACCGGACCAGACCGGTCGGTCCGGGTTCGGTCCGGAAATTTTTGAAAAAATCCGGTCCGGTCCGGGTTTCGGTCGGACAAATTTTAAATTTTCTGGTCCGGTCCGGATCGGTCCAATTTTTTTTTAAATTTAAGGTAAAAAATCTGGTTTTTGGACCGGACCAAACCGGTCCGGTCCGGTCTTCGGTCCGCCTATCCGAATTTTTTCCGGTCCGGACCTAAATTTTTTTTCCGGTCCGGTCCGGACCAAACCGGACCGATGCTCAGCCCTACGTCTACCTTCTAAATGGTGGAGATGTGAGTTGGCGTAGTTGGAAGCAAAGCACTACGACCGACTCAACCATCGCTTCCGAAGTAATGGTTGTCGCTGAAGCGAGCAAGGAAGGAGTGTGGATTAAGAAGTTCCTTGAAGAGCTTGGAGTAGTTCCCTCAAGCGAGGGACCAGTAGAGCTATTTTGCGATAATAGTGCATCTATCTCGCAAATCAAGGATCCCAAATCACACCACAAAGTGAAGTACATGGATCGTAAGTATTTTGTCACACGTGACTTCATCGACGAGGGCAAAATAAATCTGTTATGGGTGGACACAAACAACAACACAACTGATCCATTCGCCAAACCCTTATCCCAAGCCAAGGGCGAAATGCATTTCGAGTCCATGAGTCTGAGGAACCATGTGGATTTGCTTGATGAGTGATTAGAGAGGGTTACCCTAGTTATTATTGTTTTATACATTGAGAATGTATGTGAGAGAAAACTTTGATAACAAGTGAGAGATTGAAAGGAATGTGTTCTAAATGTTTTACTTTTATATGTCAATTATTATGAATTGAATGTGCAAACATTTTGTTCCTTGATTATGATATTCGTCTTTTGGAAGTGTTAAGGAAGAGGCATTTGGTCCTTAACCGTAGAGCTCTAAAAGATAATGGTTTACATAAATCAAAAGTTATTCACAATCATGGTAGTTAACATGGAACATTAATTACCGAGATAAGATTGTCGTGTTGGTCATCGATTGTTGTAGCTCTACAAATAATTGACGACACGAGTATATAAAAGAGGAAAAGATTACTTTTATATATTGAATAGACCTAACAAGTAAATCATTATGGAATTGTGTTTCGTGTCATTAATGTTTTACTGTGTCTTGGATCCTAAGATATGAGACTTATATCTTTTCACTCAAGAAGTGTTTAATTTGATTATTGTCAAAAGCTACCAATGAGTGTAGTGATAACGGCAATAGTTGGTTGAACATGACTTGTGCTGGAAAAGATAGCTGTCAAACGATTATCATTGCCCCTCTTAATTGAGTAATGATATTAGTGGGCCCTTTGATAAAGCAAAATTATAATGTGCACAATGTGACTTGAGTTAATTCACATAGTTATAATTAGCTTAAAGAGATTAAGAAATGAATATAATACAAAGGTGACACATTTCTAATTTGTATATGTTCTTAATATCATGAGGCAAGGGACGGACACAAGTGGTGCACTTACATCACTAAATGGATCGTGCTTTGGTTCGGGTGGAACAAAGACATCTATGCTAATTGGGTAACTATAATGTGTAGCTAGATACCGCTTATAGTTTGAGATATTAAGTGTTTAATATCAATGCCAATTTGGCTTAGATCCTCCTATAGGTCACACCACAAAACTGGGAAACAAGAGGTTGATTTTAAGTTCATATGATGTGTCGGGTTTCATGTGAAAATAGGACACATGTGGTGAATTAATTAAAATCAATATGTCATGAGAATTGATATAATTAGAATAATAATAAATTCATATGAGGTATATATTATGGGATGTAATAATTTAATATTACATATGATGATATATATAGGATGTGAATTGCTAAAAACCCAAAAGATCAAATTTTGTTGGAAATAAATCCAAAATTTGACAAAGGTAAAATTGGGGTCAAACACGGTGAACCGTTCATGGTTCGGTCGACCGGAGATCTTCGGATCGGTTAAACGAATAGAGAACAGGTAAGCGCAATTGGTTGACCGAAATTGTCTGGAGTGCCTGGACAATCGGGTTCGGTTAACCGAGTGTGCACGGTCAACCGAGAAGTAGTATTTTCAGTAGATCGAAGGTGACCCGGTCATCCGATGACTATGTCCCAGGAGCGATTTTGGTGGGTCAACGGTAGACCGATTACAAGACGTGGTTCGTCCGAATTCTTCCAGGGAATTTTTCTCATACGGATTCAGTCGACCGTCTAGCTCACGGTGCACCGAACACGTGTTATAACCGAATGGTTCAGTTGACTGAATAATTCTCGGTCTACCGAACAAGAACGATTCTTCCTTAATTATTAAGAGTTTAAGTAAATCATGGGTGGAATAATTCCAGATTTAATTAAAACATTTTTTGTGGGTGATTATGTGGAATTTGGAGATTAATTTTAGGAGAGAAAAACAAGGGATCATGGCTAAATAATAGCTCTTGATAAGGATGTTTTGGGAGCCTATAAAAGGGCATCTATTCCTACTTGTTTTAATACTAATGCAAAATTCTTTCTCTCATTAATCTCTCCCTAATCACCACGAAAATCTCTTAGTAAATTTAAGTTTTGGAGATAAGATTCTCAGGAGCTTAAAGAGGGGTAATTAGCTTGATTCTAAACTTTGTTAGAGATTAATTGGCTAGCTCCTTTCTCTCTAACTTTGTTTAGAGTTTGGTGAACACTCGGAGGCAATTCCGTGGACGATTCAGCAGGGAACGCGACTCCGGATCATCAAAACAGTTTTAGAGAACCTTTATGTATGATTCTATCTTTGTGGATTATTTTAATAAATGTAGGTTGCATGTTATTAGAATAAAACACAAATAGATGTACATAAAATTGCACAAAATATGAAAATCGATCTTGTATGTTATATTAAAATTTTAAAATATGTACATACATATGGACACAAAATCCTACACATGAAGTACAAAGGGAAGTTCAAGGTCATGTTGATGGACACAACCCAAATTCCCCTCAAAACCTGTGAGATACTTAAAAAGGGAGACCAAATATGTGAAAGAACTGGGGCCCAAATACTCAAAGGTTTGGGCCCACAACAATCGATGCTCGCTGAAGGAGTCTTCTTCTTTTTTCTATTTTTTTAACTATTTACAATAATGGGCTTCCATCTTCATATGTCAAGGGACATCAAATGGGAACCCGTCGTCTCTCGAGCCAAAAATGCACATGCATGGGCTCGCAACATACAAAACAAAATTGTTTGACCACCTGACACCCTTATAAACGTTGTGGTCGTTTGATGCCTCTTGAGAGTGAGCAAGATAGGAGGCATGAATGAGAGGTGAACCTCTATCAGGTTGAAGGGTATCAGGTGGTTGATTCTTACCCCACATGGGGTCCTCAACAGATACAGAATGAAGATCATGTGGCCCAGAGGCCATAAAAAAGGTATCTTGTGGCTCAAAAGCCACATGATCGAAAGGTTGTGGCTCAAGGGCCACGTGATCAAAAGGATGTGGCTCAAGGGCCACAAGATCAAAAGAATGTGGCTCAAGAGCCACAAGATCAAAAGGAGATGGTACTGAGGCCACATGATCAGAACATAAGGCACCTTCTTGTGCCAGCCCAGGTGAAACAGCTTCACCACCTTCAGGATCTTCATCGAACAATTCTCTGAAGTACTTGAATGTGCCCTCAACTTCAATTTCATCTAAACCCTGGATATGGTTGACCCCAACAGTGTCATTGAAGGCACCTGGCTTCTTGTCGATGGTGAAGATGTTGAAATCAGCGCATTGACTACCATAAGTCAAGCGCATCAGACCATTGCGACAATTGATCAATGCATTGGAAGTCGCAAGGAATGGTCGCCCCAGAATGACAAGAATTTTTCCAAGTGAGTTTGGTACATGTTCAGTATCCAAGACAAAGAAGTCGACTGGATAAATGAACTCTCCCACTTTGATCAGCACATCTTCCACCACACCCCCTCAGTTTCTTCATAGACATATCAGCCAATTGAAGAGTGCTCTTTGTTTGTTTGAGGTCTCCAAGACCGAGGTGCACGTAGACAGAATATGGCAGAAGATTAGCAGATGCACCAAGGTCCAATAAGGCTCGATGTATGGACACATCACCAATCACACAAGAGATAGTAGGACAGCCAGGGTCCTTGTACTTGACTTGCATGGGTTGTGCCAACAAAGAACTCACGTTAGCCGCAAGAAAAGCTTTCTTTGGAACATGAATTTTTCTCTTCTTGGTGCATAAGTCCTTGAGAACCTTGGAATAAGGTGACATTTGCTGAATCACCTCCAACAGAGGGATGTTCACCTTAACTTGCCTAAACATCTCAAGCATCTTGTCATGCTGATCTAAGGTTTTCTTTTTAAGGCGCTCAGGGAATGGCGCCTTCGGGGCATAAGGGTGCGAAGGAACCCCAGAATTCTGGTCCAAAGAAACATGAGTGGGGACCTCAGAATCAGATTCCTTCGACACAAGCGGAGACAATGGGACCTCAGGGTTCGGCCCCTTTGTCGAAGGAAATGTAGAAAGAACCTCAAGATCTGGCTCCTTCCTGGAAGTATTTGTGGAGGGAACCTCAGAATCCGGCTCCCTCAGGATGTGATGCATTGCATACATTGCATCATATGTATTTCATTTAGATCACTTTTATATCAATAAATGCTACTAAGGTATGTATTTAGTCTTATTTACAGAATACAGGGACCTGAATGCAATTTACCCACATCTCGAGCATAAACGCATGCAAAAGACTCATTTCTATCATAAAGACCAAGTTCAAGTTTATCAGGTTACAAATGGAAATGTATCCAAGCATAAAAGCATTCAAGATCTAATTACAAAAAGAACAAAGACTTAAGCACAAAAGTAGTCGGGGACTTAATTGCAAAAAGTCAAGGACCTAATTGTAAATCATGAGTAGCTTTTATTATTATGGAGAAAATCTAAAGAAAAATCAATGTGAATCTCCATATATATAAAGGAATTAATCCGGAGCTCAAAAGAATGGAAAGAATCAATCCAGACGCGCAAAGGAGGATCAAATCATACCATAAACACACAGGAAAAATCTGGATCGAATCCGAGCAAAAAAGGTGGCGATTCCGCCGCACCTCATGTACAAATTGCGGCGATTTAGCCGCACAAAAGTCGATCCGTGTGCTCAAATTTTTACCAATGCTGTATTGACGCGTGTACGTTCCATTTATATATTGGGATCCCTTGTATCGGCTATAAATAGCCCCGAGAACGATGGTAGAAGGGTCCTTGGCCTTAGACCTAGTTTTTAGTTGTTGTTTTTATTTGTCTTTATTTTAGTAATAAAATTCTGTCTTTTATTTCTTGTTTTTACTTTACTTTTGTAATGCCTCTAGGATCCCTTCTTCCTCCCTCCATGAGTTTCTAACTCTTTCCAAATGGTGGAGGTGACGGATTTAGGGTGAAGAGAAGATGAATGAATGTTATTATTTTAAGTTCGTGATTAGTATATTTTGATTACTTGAGTTTATGTTAAATCATTTATCATGTAATGCTTCATAACTAACATGATTTATTATAAGTTTCTGAATTCTCTAATCTAAACCCTAAATCTAAACATCCACCCGATGGAATTCACCTCTTTGTTCTTGTTTTAGTTTATTTGTTCTTGTTTCTTGCTTTAGATAATTAAAACCCAAAAATCTCAAAACCCAATCTATTCTTCTCTCCTTCTTCTCCTTAATCGAAATCACATTAATAGCAAATCTCTCCCTCCTTGTGTTCGACCCGTATTTGCCACGTCTTTATTGACGCCGTGCACTTGCGGTATAAATTTAATTCTCATCAAGATGCAGGTATCACCGCAAGTCTGGTGACACCAAGAGATGGTGATGACAAGGCACCTCAATGTGGTTATCCACCTCCTTACCAGACCTCAAAGTATGAATCACATTAATGTGGTGGGTCGGTTCAGAGGTAGCATGAGGTACAAGTGGCCTTCCTTGAGAATGGGTACCCCGAGGATTCACCTCAGCTTGACACGGGAACTGACCCTTCTCGCTTTCATGGAATTGATGAGCCAACTGGCTAACTTGCATTTCCAAAGCCTTGACTGTACTTTGCAACGCTTGAAGGGTCAGATGACAAGAAGGGTCCTTGGGGTCAACCCGCTGGGGTGGTGGAGTCTGGTTGGAATAACCTGACGATGAGGCATGAGGATGTTGGTAATTATGGTGCTGAGACCTTTGATGTGGGGTCGGTAGGTCGCCGATGGGAGTGGAGGTTGAGGTTGAGCGTGCGAGCTCTGACCGTTACCCCCACTAGGCCCCCAAGAGAAGTTGGATGGTTACCCAATCCCGGGTTGTAGGAGTGACTGTACGGGTCATTACGGGGCCTCTGTTGATACTTCACATTTGCATACTCAGTATCCCTTGGAGCGTAAGCGCATTCCGAGTCATCATGGCTCGTAAGTCCACACCTACCACACCCGGGAGTAGCGACCTGAGCTACGGGAGCTCGGTACAACTCTAAACTTTCAATCCTACGCATGAGAACAGCCATTTTCGCCTCAGACGCGATCGGTGACTGAACTTGATAAGATCCAACTCGACCAGAAGACCTGGCGGCTGGTGGCTCTCTCATGGTATCCCACTCGAAGGTACGTTCAGCCACAGACTCAAAAGTATCCCATGCCTCCTCGATGGGTTTCATTTGGAAGTCACCTTGACACGTCGACTCCAACAATGTGTGGGTGTTGTAGTTGATGCCCTCATAAACAATTTGGTACAGCTGCCATAACTCAAATCCATGATGAGGGCACTGTTGGAGAAGGTCCTTGAACCTCTCAAAGAAACCATGAAAAAATTCGGTCTCAGTCTGATACATTTGATGTATCTGGTGCCGTATCTGTTGAGTTTTCCTTTGAGGGAAAAATCTCTTCAGAAATATGGTCACAAAGTCATCCCAAGACCGAATGGAGCTCGCCAGGTGGTTGTACATCCATTTCTTCGCGTTATCCTTCAACGCAAAAGAAATCATCCTCAACCGGACTGAATCCTCATCAAGTTGTTGAAGCTTGAACATGGAGCATACTTCCTCGAATTCGCATATAAAAATATGCGGATCCTCCTTACTGGCTATAAAGGTTGGAAGTATGCTCACATATTGAGGTTTCAGCTCATAATTGTTCCCGCGAGCAGGGGGAAGAACTATGCAAGAAGGTTGCGCGGCCCGAACAGGATGAGTCTGCCCCCACAAAGTCATCGGTCTATCCTGTCTAGCTAAAGGTGGTGGTGCACTAAGAACTCGATCCTAACCAAATCTCCCTTCCTCTCGAGTCAGAGGAGGAGGAGAAGGAGGTATACGTGGTGGTGGGAGCGGACCAAGGTAATCCATGTATGGAACTTGGTCTCCCTCGCCACCACGAGACGACTCGGCCTCTTGCTCCAAAGGAGCACGAGGCGGAGATAGTCGATCACCAAGACCGTCCATCTCAGAAATATGCACTCTCTCTAGTCGAGCGCTCTCACCAGAACGAGCCCAACCTCGCATAAAAATGCTCGACTCGACTCTAAACAACACACAATAGAAGGTGTAGACAGAGGAGGAGACTACACGTACAGAATAGATGAGGAGATGACTCAGATGATGAGGGAAGAATCCTTAGATCTAACGTGGGTAGTGGGATCAGGTAGAAGCCTAACTAGCAAGCACGACTCAAACAACTTAAGGCTATGGGTCCTTAGGCTAGACGATGCCTAACTTTGAGATCACTAGCCTCGACACGCCTCACCTCCCTACAACGAGGACCACAATGCCCAGCAAGTGATACCAGATCCAGAGATCCAGTACCTCCTACTATCGACAAGGTAGGCAACGCCGATCAGGTCATGACGGTCTCAACTAGATTACTCTCCTAATGCGTCCGCAATCCTTAGGGCCAATGTCTACTTGCTCTTAGTTAAGGCTTGATTAAGAGTGATTTATGAGGCTAAGGAAAGGGTGATGAAATCCCCCACCTTATCTTTTATTGGACAACCCCTCCTTAGTAGCGTTTTGATCCTAAATCTGGCAATCAATTGCTCCAATAAAACGCTCAACTCACTCTTGTCCCGATGCAATTCCTACTAACTAATGCATGGGCATACAAGATGCATGAATGAGTGTAGGAAAAGCGTACCTCACGCCAGCGCTCAACAACTGAAAATAAAGCTAAAAGAAAAGACAACTATATGCCTAAGTCAAGTTCATGATGCGTGACCTAAACAAACAAGAATGTCTAATCTTTTGCTTTGGATTTTAAGGCCAAGTTGATTAATGGGGATTGGTTTAATGATCTGGGAGCAAACTAGAGGTCATAGCTTGCAAAATAGGGCTCCCAGATAACAAAAATGAACTAATGTCTGGAGAGAGCCTCTCCATGACAACGGCGTCAAAAACTTGATTGATCGTTTTATATTAACCGCAAGTGCACGTCCGCGTTGAAGCGGTGGCAAATACGGGTCGTCCACTGGGAGGTGTGTCGACGTTTGGTTTGTGCGAAGCGAGTGGTAAAAATGGAGAGAAAGTTTGATTACACTAACTACACTAGAATGCAAAAGGAAATGAAAGATAAGACTACATCATTAAAACATAGGGGGTAGAGAAATAATGTGAATATAAAGATGTGTATGTGCGTGTTCAATTAAGCTCCTCACAACATGTAGTGCATGAAATCATAAAACTACATCCAACTTTGTCTCCACATGAATTTAAGATAAGACTACATCATTAAAACATACATCACAATAATTGGAATGAAGCTAAATGAACTCATGTATAAAGACTAAACCCTACTATGCCTCCACATGAATTAAGATAACCCAATATTATTAAAACATACAAGACATTAACCAAGGTAAAGGCAACAAGAGTACATACACTACAACTTGTGTTTCCAATATTAACTTCATCCATATCCTAACATTATCATTCCCCATAAAATAGGTCTACTAATCAAAGCATAAGCTAAGCTTCATTCAAGAGCATTAGCATATCAAAGATAAGAGTGAAAACTCATTAGATGGTTATGGAAATCATATAAAGCTCAAGGGATAAAGATAACACACACTTAATACACTACAAGATCATATCACATATTACTCCACCCCCCAAATGAAACTACTCACACATATTTAAACTAACTACTCTAACAAAATGAAGCATTATACTAAAATGAAACTACACTAATCAAGCAAGAAATATTAAAGAATCATAAAACAAAACAAACAAACAAGCATGCATATGAAAGGAAATGAAACTAAGAGAGAAACAACACAATTAAAGGAAAAACATCTATTATTAACTCACTCAATACAAGCAGCCCTTCCTCCACCAGAGTTTTGCTTCAAGGCTTCACTCTTAGTAGGGAAGATGGCCACCAAAGAGGGAGATTGATTACATGAGAGGAGGGAGAGTTCTATTTATAGCCATAGAAAAAGGTAATTCGGGACAATCCCCCGATGTGGGACTAAACAAATACAAAAAATAGCCTAAACATCATCTAATACACGCTCTCCAGAAGTTTCATCAGATTCGGGAAGATCCGGACCGCCAATTGGCGGTCTACAGGATCCAGATCCGTGTGGTTTTGATGTTGGGCTTTGCTTGAAGTATTTCTTGGTCTTGGATGCATCTACTTTGTTTATTGGAGCTCCGACCCGAATCGAATTGCCAAAATACTCCCCATGATGGTGTGGAGTTTTCTGTTTTGCTCTTAGGTCCTTCGGTCTTACGTTCAAGTCCTTCTCCCTTGCATTTCAGTCCCCAGGTCTCACAATAAAGTCCTTTTTTCCTGCTTTTGGGTCCTTTCATGGCTCCTCTCTTCAAACCTCTTTATTTCTGAAATTCAAACATAAAACTCATCACGTAGCATTGCTTAGGTGTAAGATAATGGATATAAGATACAAATATAAGCATGAAATGATGTCAATCAACAAGTCTTATTAAAGACTGCAAACAAATGAGAAAACAATCTCTATTACCTCCTACATGAACAGAAACAAAACGTTGAAAATAAAATTATGGATTTAAGTTCACATGATATTCTATCGTATTCATTTAGTTACATTGTTTCTTCACAATATAACTAGCGAAGAATAAAGTACGAACACCATAGCATCGATAAAAGAATCACCAATCTAGACATCTAAAGATATGTATATTTTATTGGTAAATGAAAGAAAATGTCTCATCACATTACATCAAAGACAATATATATAATTGACGTTGAAACAGATTTAATACTCTTTCATGGAAGGAGTCAAGGTAGAGAGAAGAAGATCAACTTCTCAATCTAGAAGTAACTTATATGCAAGGACTACATAATATTCTTTAGACCTCATAGCTAAAAAGAAAGGATATGCACAACTATAATAAAACTCAAACTATTACATATTCAACATAGAAACCATAGGAAGAAAACAATACTAGATACACATGCTAGTTATGATCAAGATAAACTATCTTAATCCACCAATCTAGCATGGCGAGGCAAAACAATATGGTCAGGAAATGAAATGAAAACTTCCCAAGTTATTCTAGATGTAGATAGATACTATGTCGGACTTCATTCAAACATTGGTGTAGGCAAATTACCTTTGGATGATATCTACAATACCAATCGGGAGAAGCTCGTGCTTCAGAAGAAGATTATGCAAGAGTCAATTCGTGATGATAACGTGTTATAAAATAAATAGACATGAAGCAAAGAAGATGAAGATTTAGGTGAGAATAATTGTTGTATTTCATCATCACCAAAGTATTACAATAGTCCCCTATTTATAGGCTAAAATAAGCAAATGAAAGGGTGTATGTTACAAGAGTTACAAACGAGAAGGTGAGAGGTTAATGGAGTTATGAGAGGAGAATGCGAAGGTGAAACATCCATTGCATAATATTTCACAAAAAATTCATAATAATTGACATATAAAATAAAATATTTAGAACACATTCCTTTCAGACACTTCTTATAGTTTATGATATAATGTGTTTTATATCATTGCTAACATAATTTAGATCCTCCTATAGGTCACACCGTAAAACTGGGAAACAAGAAATATAATTTTGTATTTTATATGATGTATTAAAATTCATATGATATTGAATTAAATACATATTGTAAAATTGAAAGGAATGCGTTCTAAAGTATTCTTTTATATGTCAATTATTATGAATTGAATGTGCAAACATTTTGTTCCTTGATTAATATATTCGTCTTTTGGAAGTGCTAAAGAAGATGTTCTTCCTCCTTAACCGTACAACTCTAAAAGATAATAGTTTACATAAATCAAAAGTTATTCACAATCATTGTCATTGCACATGGAACATTAATTACCGAGATAAGATTGTTGTGTTGGTTAAAGAGTATTGTAATTCTACAAATATTTAACGACACAAGTATATGAAAGAGGAAAATAGTTACTTTTATATATTGAATAGACATAGCTAATAAAACATTATGGAATTGTGTTATGTGTCATTAATGTTTCACATTGTCTTAAATCCTAAGATATGAGACTTATGTCTTTTCACATAGGAAGTGCTTAATTTGATTATTGTCAAAAGCTGTCAATGAGTATAGTGATAAAGGCAATGGTTGGTTAATCATGACTTATGCTGGAAAATATTGTTCGTCAAAAGATTATCACTGCCCATCTTTACCTGAGTGATGATATTAGTGGGCCCCTTGATAAAGTAAAATTATAATGTGCACAATGTGACTCGTATTAAGTTACTTATTTAAAATTAGCTTAAAAGATCAAGAAATGAATATATAATACAAAGGTAAAATATTTCTACTTTGTATAGTATTCTTAATATCATAAGCCAATGGATAAACACAAGTGAAAGGAATGTATTCTAAAAGTATTCTTTTATATGTCAATTATTATGAATTAAATGTGCAAACATTTGTTCCTTGATTAATGTATTTTTCTTTTGGAAGTGTTAAGGAAGAGACTCTTGGTCCTCAAAGGTATAGCTCTAAAAGATAATGATTTACATAAATCAAAATTTATTCACAATCATGGTAATTGACATGAAACATTAATTATTGACATTGTGCTGGAGATAAGATTGTCGTGTTAGTCATCGATTATTATAACTTTATAAATATTTGACGACACGAGTATATAAAAGAAGAAAATGATTACTTTTATATATTGAATAAACGTAGTAATTGAAACAATATAGATTTGTGTTATGTGTCATTAATGTTTTCACCGTGTCTTGAATCTTAAGATATGAGACTTATGCCTTTTTCACATGAGAAGTGTTCAATTTGGTTATTGTCAAAAACTATTAATGAGCATAGTGATAAAGACAATAGTTGGTTGAACTTGACTTGTGCTGGAGAAGATAGTTCATCAAAACATTATCAGAGCCTTCTTGATTGAGCGATGATATTGGTGGGCCCATTGATAAAGCAAAATTATAATGTGCACAATGTGACTTGAGTTAAGTTACATATTCATAATTAGCTTAAAAGATCAAGAAATGAATGTATAATACAAATGTGATATATTTCTACTTTATATATATTCTCAATATCATGTGGCAAGGGATAGACACAAGTGATGTCCTTGTAGGATTTCGTGTCCCCATGCATGTATATATTTTAAAAAATTTAATACAACATACAAGATCGATTTCATATTTTCAACAATTTTTATATACATTACTTTGTGTTTATTCTAATATCATACAATCCTACATATATTAAAATAAATCACAAAGAGAGAATCATACCTAAAAGTTCTCTAAAACCTTTTGAAGATCCAGAGTCGCACTGCCCGCAGAATCGTCCACCGATTTGCCTCCGAGTGTTCACAAAACTCTAAACAAGATTAGAGAGAAATGAGCTAGCCAATCAATCTCTAATAAGGCTTAGAATCTAGCTAATAACCCCTCTTTGCGATCCTCAGATTTCTATCTCCTAAACTCAAAATTAATAAGAGATTTTCGTGGTAATTAGAGGAGAGATTAATCAGAGAAAGAATTTTTGCATTAACATAAACAAGTAGGAGGCTGAGTCCTTTTATAGGCTCCCAAAACACACCTATCAAGAACTATTCCTTAGTCATGATCTCTTGCTTATTCTCTCCTAAAATTAATCTCTAGTTGCCACATAAGCATCCTCTAAAATGTTTTAATTAAATCTGGAATTAATTCATCCATGATCTTATTAATCTCTTAATAATTCAGGAAGAAATCGCACTGTTCGATCGACCGAGAATTATTCGGTCAACCGAACTGTTCGATTATAACACGTGTTCGGTGAACCGTGAGCTAGACGGTCGATCGATTCCACATGAGAAAAATTCTCTGGAAAAATTCAGACGAACCACGTCTTCTCTTCGGTCTACCGATGACTCACCAAAATTTCTCCTAGAGCATAGTCATCGGATGACCGTGTCACCTTCGGTCTCCCAAAAATACTCTTTCTCGGTTGACCGTTCACACTCGGTTAACCGAACCCGATTGTCCAGACACTCCAGACAATTTCGGTCAACCAATTGTGATTACTCGTTCCCCATTCGGTTAACTGATCCGAAGATACCCCGGTCGACCGAACCCTGAACGGTTCACCGTGTTTGACCCCGATTTTGCCTTTGTCAAATTTTGGATTCATTTCCAAAAAAATTTGATCTTTTGGGGTTTTTAGCAAATTCATATCTTATGTAATATATTATCCTATGCAATATTAAATTATTAGACCCCATAATATATACACATCATATGAATTTATTATGATTCCAATTATGTCAATTCTCATGACATATTTATTTTATTCATTCACCACATGTGTCCCATTTTCACATGAAACCCGACACATCATATGAACTTAAAATCAAGTATCTTGTTTCCTAGTTTTGTGGTGTGACCTATAAGAGGATCTAAGCCAAATTGACAACGATATTAAACACTTAATATCTCAAACTATAAGCGGTATCTAACTACACATTATAGTTACCCAATTAGCATAGATGTCTTTGTTCCACTCGAACTAAACACGACCCATTTAGTGATGTAAGTGCACCACTTGTGTCTGTCCCTTGTCTCATGATATTAAGAATATATACAAAGTCGAAATGTGTCACCTTTGTATTATATTAATTTCTTGATCTTTTTAAGCTAATTATAACTATGTAACTTAACTCAAGTTACATTGTGCACATTATAATTTCTCTTTATCAAGGGCCCACTAATATCATTACTCAATTAAGAGGGGCAACGATAATCGTTTTTCAGCACAAGTCATGTTCAACCAACTATTGCATTTATCACTATACTCATTGATAGCTTTTGACAATAATCAAATTAAGCACTTCTTGAGTGAAAAGATATAAGTCCCATATCTTAGGATTCAAGACACAGTAAAACATTAATGACACGAAACACAATTCCATAATGTTTTACTTGTTAGGTCTATTCAATATATAAAAGTAATATTTTCCTCTTTTAGATACTCGTGTCGTCAATTATTTGTAGAGCTACAACAATCGATGACCAACACGACAATCTTATCTCGGTGATTAATGTTCCATGTTAATTACCATGATTGTGAATAACTTTTGATTTATGCAAACCATTATCTTTTAGAGCTCTACGGTTAAGGACGAAGCGCCTCTTCCTTAACACTTCCAAAAGACGAATACCATAATCAAGGAACAAAATGTTTGCACATTCATTTCATAATAATTGACATATAAAAGTAAAACTTTTAGAACACATTCCTTTGAGTCCTTACATCATTAAATGGAACGTGTTTAGTTCGAGTGAACAAGACATCTATGCTTATTGGGTAACTATAATGTGTAGCTAGATACCACTTATAGTTTATGATATTAAGTGTTTAATGTCATTGCCAATTTAACTTAGATCCTCCTATATGATACACCACAAAACTGGGAAACAAGAAGCTTGATTTTATGTTCAAATGATGTATTGGGTTTCATGTGAAATATGATACATGTGATGAATCCATAAAATCAATGTCATGAAAATTGACATAATTAGAATCGTGAATAAATTCATATGGGATGTATGTTTTATGGGGTGTAATAGTTTGACATAGGATAATATATTACATGATATGTAGATTTGCTAAAAATCCCAAATATCAAATTTTCTTGGATGAAAATCCAAAATTTGACAACGGCAAAGTCGGGACAAAACGGTAGACCATTTTGGGATTGGTCGATCGGGTTCTTCGAAGCGGTCGACCGGACGTAGTACGCGTATGGGTCGACCGAATATTACTAGAATGTGTCTTGATAATAGGATCGGTCGATCGAGCATAGTACACGGTCGACCAAAAATCTCCAGGGGATATCTTGGTGATATAAACGGTCGACCAAAATGTACCAGAAGAAATTATGGTAACTAAACAGTCAACCAGAGTGAGACGTGGTTCAACCAAAATTTTCTAGGGAATTTTTCTCATGAATATTCGGTCGACCGTCTAGCTTACGGTCCGACTGAACCAGTGAAGGTTAGAACCGTTCGGTCGACTGAGTAGTGAGTTCGGTCGAACGTTCAACAAGATTCTGCCTTGAATTATTAAGAGCTTAGTGTTGTCGTGGGTTGAATTTAGTCCAATTATGGTCAAATGGTTTTGAGGATGATTATGTGTCAATTTGTGATTGGTTTAAGGGAGATAAAATCAAGAGATCATGGGTTAATGGGTAACCCATGATGTGGGTATTGGGAGAACCTATAAATAGGTCTCCTCTCCCTACTTTTTTTAATTAATGCAAACATATTCTCTCTCCTAACATCCCATCAAGTTTAGAGCCTCCGAGGGATCTACTGTATTAATATCAAGATCAAGAGGGATATCACGTTCCTGCACACTACAAGAAAAAATGTTAGAAAACTGGCACCTAAATGCCTCTCGGGTAAAGCTCTCCTCCTCAATCTCCTCACCACCCTCAACTATCCTACACACAGTTATGGTGGCTCTCCTCACTCTAATCGAAGCATGATAGAATAAAGAGTTTGATTCGCCTTCGTGCAACCACCACACCCTTGATTTCTGACGTACAATTGACTCCTCAACCGCTAGAGTATGAGAAAGGGTATCAATGGCTGAAGATTCTTGCCGTTGGAATTCTAAATTAGTTGGGTCCAGCTTGAGACTTGCACGAGTCATAACAAGCGCATTTCTTGCTTCAACTATCCGGTTATCGATGTTGCCAAAGACTTAAAGTGACCATTGCTTCAATTTTGTTCTTACCGCATTCAACTTGCCCACCACCCGGTTCATAGGAGTGCCATCAATATACGTGTTCCAAGCTCTTCTCATCACCCCAAGAAATTGGTCATGCGTCGTCCAAGCATCAACAAACTGAAATATTCTCTTTTCCGTATGCCATGTGGAATTAGATCGATCAAAAGTGGACAATGGTCACTAAGGGCATCCTTAACGGGTCAGCGCGCCCTCGCACCCGACCCAGGCGTCCATTCGGGCTCCAGAGCTCTCGAATGGACACCCGGGCGCCCATCGGGTGGGGGGCACGTGTTGCCCCCCGTTGGTCCAGGTTTTTATTTTATTTTACTGGATGTTTTGTTATTAGAGTTAATTGATAATGTATTGGGTATTTTTTAGTAATGTGGGTTGATAATTTTTCTGAACTGTTATTTATCGCCGGAAAACTACTTAAATCACTTGTACATATTACCATTTTGCCATTCTACCCTTTCTACTTATATAACTCTTCATTTCACTCTCCTAACATCACTATCTCTTCATATTACTCTTATATTCACCAGAAAGAATGTCTCGGAGGCTGGGAAAAGAACCAGCGGACGCCCTAGATTACTCAAATCTGGTAAATTGTCTTGTTTAGTTTTTTTGGGGTCGGACGACCCCGGAGCCGCCAATCCAATGCAAATAGTTATACGACACTGCCTGACTAAGAAACTACTGAGCAGGATTCCTGTCTTCAGATTTCGTCCTCCTCATGTACTCTCTGAAGTTATAAATATGTCTTTGATTGTGATTATCTTCCGGGAATTTCTCCTTTACTGCTAACAAAATGTTATGTGGTCTTGCTTGTGCATCAGTCATATCACGAACAATTTTTTTGGCCCCAGCACTAAGTCCGCTGACCCATCGGTGACCCTCTGAATAAATTGCAAGTGCGTGGTTGTGCTGCCCATAGGTGCTATTAGAAACAACGACTCATCCATCTCGATCCCGTCGCTCGACTACTTTTACCAAAAAACGACAATTGCAACCTTTTTTTTGTGTTCTTTCGTAGTGCAATACTCGTATCACGAGAACTCATTTCATGTCTACGATCACATCTCAGGTAACAATCCATCCGGTTATCTACTTTTGGTTTGTATGATGATATAAGAAAAAAAATCCGGCTCCTATTGCAACTTGTTTCGCCCATTTACAAGCTTCATCGATTGTTATAAATATTTGTTTGCTATCAAAAAGCTCACTGTAATCTACTCCACCACCACCAAAATCTTACAACGGAACCTGGAAAAAATTAATTTAACAAAAAATTAAAAAAAAACATAAAAAACAGGGCATCTGTGCCAGACGCCTCCACGTTGGGGGAGGTGCCTCGCTAAGACGCCTCTACCATGGTGGAGGTGTGCGGCGTGGAGGCGTCTTATCCAGATGCCAGAGTCGGAAAAAAATCTGCATCCGTTACCTCACCATATCCAGGTGCTTCCCCATACATTTTTGTAGTGTTGGTACTAGGAATGTGAGTAAAACTGAGTCAAAAAACTTGTTTAAAGACACAAGACGAAATGAGTATTAATTGATTTGTTAAGGGTAAAAAGGTAATTTTTGGGGCGATTTAAGTAGTTTTCCGGCAACGAATAGTAGCCCCCTAATTTTTGATGTTATTAATTTGAAAAATATTTAAAATTTATACAATACATAAAATTTCATGCTCAAATCAAAGATAAATCCATATTTAGTGCTGAAATTAGAAAATATATCAATACTAAAACATCATAGGAACAATACATTGCGGAACAAAATACAAAGTACACGTAAATACGGGGTGGTACGAAATACATGAAATACGAAATACAACAAACTAAACGTAATATAAACTACATGAAATACGAAATACAACAAACTAAACGTAATATAAACTACACGAAAGTGAAGCATGTCCCGTTCTGACGGGTTGTCCTTTTTCATCAGAGAGTGAAGCATGTCGAGCTTAATTTTTTTAACATGTCTTTGAAAATTATGCTCCGCTAATTTCTCCATCTAGGAGAAACATTATTCTCTCACATGGGCGTTGTATGCAATTCGTTGTGCAAGTTCCATTACGTCGGTGTTGCCTTCAGGCCTAATGTACTTTTACCCTTGTTTTTTGTCTTCTTCACACCTAGTGGGCGTCCAGACTATCCTTACGTCATTTCTTCTTCCTCTGGTGGTGATTGCATTCTTGAGTCCTCAGTGCAGACAGTCTGCACGTGGGGATGGTGGTGCGACAGTCTGGTGTGGTGGGGACTCATCTTCATTTTGGTTGTTTTCTTGAGTGTCCTCTATAGTAGGAGTACTTACTTGTGACATGTTGTGGCCAAACATCTGAAATTAGGGTTGATTTTGTGGGAATTGTGGTGCGTATTGGGAGAATTGTGAAAATTGTTGATTTTGGTCTAGTGGTGAGAATGATGGTGCGTATTGGGAGAAGTCAGATTGTTGGAATGGCTGAGCGTAATGATAGAAGTCTGGCTGTTGGAATGGCTGTGGGAAATATGGACGGGGGTATCCTTGTAGATAGTGTGGACGTGGATTTGATTGGGAACGACGGGGAGAACGGTTGTGATCTGGAGAAGACATTTTGAAGTTGTGTGAAGTTTATGTTGTGTTTGTATGAGGTATATATAGAAGGAAAATTAGATACTGTGCATTCACACGTGTACTGTACGCGCACACGGATACTGTGCATTCCTAATTTTAATTACTAAAATTTCTCGTGGTTTAATATTAATTACTAATTATTAATATTAATCATTTCTTCAATTGGAATGATAACATAATTAGAATTAGAATTATGTAAAATGTAATTTGTTAAATGTGGAGTAAGAATTAAAATTGTTTCATTAAGAAATGATGCAGAGGAAAGAGAGTGTATGGTGGGTGGGGGTAGCCTGGGCGTGGTTAAGGGAGTTTTTTGGGTGGGTGGGGTGAACTGACGTGGCAGAGAGAGAAGCTGACGTGGCGGAGAGAGGGAGCAGGGCGCCCGGGGTAGCCCAAGCGTTGTTATTTATGGTCTAAGCTCGTTGTCACCGACAAAACAAAGCACGTCCGGGAACCATTCTAGCCACAGATGGGAGCATAAAGCGCGATCAATTCTTGTTTCAATTCTCCTGGATCTACTTGAAGAGTTCGACCAAGTGAACTCCCTACCCGTGGATTGGCCTCCAACATCCGGATATTATCTAGCCATGCATTAAATTCATCCACGACCACCATATTCACACCTCCTCCTCCCAACTTTTCCCTTTGGTGGTGAATGCAATTAAAATCTCCCATTATTAACCATGCAACGCTCGGCCTAGGCTCGCACCTCTGTAAATCCTCCCATAGTGGTCGTCGAGCAAGATAGTTGTTATCGCCATAAACCATAGTAATCGCAAGTGGTTGCCCCGTAGCTTGAAGGTGATCTTCAAGGTGAATAAGCTGAGCCGTTTCATACGTCTTTCTTATGTCGTACATCGATGGCTTCTACAACACTAAGATTCGACCGGAGTTGACCACATCACTATTTGACGTCCATTCATCCCGGCATATTGAACGCACAAACTGTCAATCCTATTGTGCTTGAATTTGTGCTCGAGTAAGCCTACGAAATCCACCCCCTTCGTGTTATTTTATCCTGAATCTTGTACAAGCACCCCCGGTTATTTGCGCCACACACATTCCAACTCAAAAACTTCATTGACGTTGTGAAGGGGAGCGGGACCCTTCTTTGCACTTCGTTGCTTTCCTTTGATTTCCGACCTCTCCCTTTCTCACGCTCCAAAGGCTCTAGCGGCATGGATCAACCGAATTAAGTGGCTTATCAAATCCCATTCCGGCATCCTCTTCGTCCATGCAATCAACACCTTTTTTGTCTTGCTCCTCAGCTTCCTCCCAATTGAGTATGTCAATTTATTTGGTGACCCTCCATGCGACTTCCTATTGTGTCCGGGCAGTTGTGGTTGGTTTCGACCCATATCCTCTCCCAAACTCTTTTTGCATGCAACGAGATAATGTCCCTCATCACTTGTAATCTTAGCTACTTTGGTGTCTCCATGTGTGGTCGGTGCTACATAGTCCAAAGTTGTACACGTGTTTGCTTGCCTTTCAAGGAGTTCCGACCACTTCTTGTGCAGAGGTGGTGATGGTGTCTCCTTCCCCTCATCATTTCCTTTGGGCTGCTCTACCCCTGTGAACCACCACGACCATTTGCAACATCCTTAAGGCTTGGAAACTCCTCCAAGTTGATGGAAGTTGCTATACCATGCGCTGAAATCTCCATAGCAAGAGAAAGAACGAAGAAAACAAGGATTTAGGTGGAAAAACGGTAGAAAACGACCCTAGAACCCTAGGAACCAAGCTTCCCTTCATCTCTCCAACTCAAGCACAACATTGTGTTAAAGTTTGAGAAACTATCTCACATTTTGGATGGTGAAATCCCAAAATTAAGTGTGACAGCAACCGATGTTGAGAAGGAAGCTAAAGTCAAGTGGGAAGATCAAGATAACCAAGTTCACGGTCTAATGTTTGCCTCCATTGGTGACTCGCTTCAAGTGAAATACTTAAATTCAAAACCCAAGAAGACCATGGAAGCTTTAACAAAGATGTTGATAGATAGTGCTAGAAAAGAGTCCTATAATTGAGTGCTTGGAAGATTAAATTATTTGGAGCATTGAAAAGGTAATTAGCTAGATTCTAACATCGTATTAGAGATTGATTGACTAGCTTCGATCTCTCTAATCTTGTTTAGAGCTTGGTGAACACTTAGAGTAATTTCAAGGGGATTCAACTTGCAACCCAACTTCCTATTGGTAAAAGAGATTCGATTATCCCTTAGGTATGATCTATCTATGTATTTCAATACTAATTAGTATATTAAATATATTGAAATACAATTAAGAATTTTGTACATAAATGTTGAACGTTTTAATTTAAACCGCAAGTGCACGACCGCATTGAAGCGGTGGCAAATACGGGTCGTCCTCAGGGAGGTGAGCAACCTCTCGTTTGTACGAAATCAAGTGGTAAAAATATGGAAGAGAGTTTGATTATGCTACGCTACGCTACACTACGAAGTATGAAATGCGAAAAAATCAACAAACGATTAACTAAAAACTTAACTAAGAACGAAAGAAGAGTGCTGGAATTCAGAAATGGAAAACCCCTAAGGGGTGGAGTGAGTGCACACATGCAAAGAGGTGGGTGTTGAACACATTCTTTAAGCACAAATGAAGGTTGTGTTATCATGCATAGGAAGTGTCTAAATGTTATGACAAAACCTATCAATCCATTCACCAACCTAGTTGATTAACATTTACATATGCAAATTGTTTATTTCAGAACCTAAACAAGCATGAGAGGTGTCTAATCATTTTGGCAAAACTCATCAAGTTATAAATTCATTCCTAAACAAGCAAGCATACATTCATGTTTTATCAACACATTGTAAATAAAGCATTCATTCTATTCTCTAATGCATGTATGAACATCTACTCCACCCCCCAAAGGAGATGGAACTACTCACTAAACATTAAACTAACTATTACACTAAGCAAGAAAAGCATATTAACTAAGCTACTAAAACTAATGAAATGAAATTAAACAAAGTAAACAAGAAACATAAACACAAACAACATAATAAAAAAACTTTTATTAAAGTGACTCACATTTCAAGTAGCATCCTCCTACTTTAGTGTGTGCTTCAAGGCCTCACTTCTAGTAGGAAGAATAGCCACTTAAAATATGGAGTGATTACATTAGAAGGTGAAAAGTTCTATTTATAGCCATAGAAAAGGCACTCCGGGACAATTCCCCGATGTGGGACTAAACAGATACCAAAAATAACCTAAACATCCTCTAATACATGTGCTGGAGAAATTGGGGCGGATCCAGAGTGATCTGGACCGCCAATTAGCGGTCCATAAACTTTGGATCGGGTTGGAATTTGTTGTGTGCTTTTCTTGCTGGTATTGTTTGTCTTTGATGTGGTTACTTGACTTGTTGAAGCTCCGACCCGAATCGAATTGCTAAAATACTCCCCATGATGGTGTGGAGTTTTCTGTTTTGCTCTTTGGTCCTTTGGTGTTACGTTCAGGTCCTTCTCCCTTGCATCTTAGTCCCCAGATCTCACAATTCAGTCATTCTTCCCAGCTTTTGGGTCCTTTTATGTTTCATCTCTTCAAACCTATTTATTTCTGAAATTCAAGCATAAAACTCGTAACATAGCATTGTTTAGGTGAAAGATAATAGATATAAGATACAAATATAAGCATGAAATGATGCCAATCAATAAAATTCTTGAAAAATATGAAAATTGATCCTAATTGCTTGTATTTTTTTAATAAAATATACACAGGTATATGATACGAAATCCAACAGTATTTTGTTGGCCGAGGAAGCATTCATGTCCTATTAAAGATATGAAGTGGTGGTGAAGTAATTGGAGTCCATAAAATCTCAAATCTCTATGCAACCCCCACCTGAACGACACAACTGATGTTCCTGAAGAACAGACAAATAATGCATTAGTGTTGAATCCGATTTCGGTTCGAAGAGTTGGACGTCCAAGAAGATCATCAAGAAGAACTCAAAAGATAAGGGCAAGTGTAAGGCCAAGGTCGATTCATCTAATGTAATTCCTGGGCTGATTCATCTAATGTAATTCCTGGGTCTGGATTATTCTGATTGGGATTTAAGAGTCTATAAAAAAGTTAGAAGTTATGAATTTTGTAATTTTGTTTATTTGTTCATGTTTGTAATACATTTTTCATGATTCTGGAATGACATGTTTCTATTTGCACCAATAGTTTTAATTCGCATGACTATCCAAGAAGACTTATGAATGATTGACACAATCTGGTCACATTTTGGACCGTCTATAGTCATTTCGACATTAATCTCATTTGTAGGCACAATCTGCACACACTTGGACACAATCTGGATTCTGGACAAACCTAGACACATTCTCAACACAATCTGGACCGACTCGTGCTCAGAGTTGTGTGTCCAGATTGTGTACATAATCATTCCGATTCTGGACATACACTGGATTGACGCTTATCCAGAATTGGTTTGCACACACACGCAATCTGGATACCTAAATTTGAATGCTCGTGTCCCTATTTGGAAACAAACATTGCCCTCCTTTGCCGGGATTCACAAAACGACATGTTTTCCTACTTTTACTTTATCGGAAGCTAACATTGACTGTATTTATCAGAAATCACAAATTGTTGATGATCATGTTGGCTTTTTGACCTTAATCTATATTAATTTTGATGATTAATTAAACTAATCTTAATCAATAAACCTAATCAATCAAAGTGAGCAAATACGATTACATGCATTGCATACATATTTGTATACTTGCAATCATCTTAATAGGTTGATCAAGATAATCAACAAAAGGAGCATTTGGACAAAGACATCAAGACTCAAGACTTGTAATCAAAGCTTTGGACCAAGACATGTAATTTGTATTTATTAAGTCCATAAGGTTTAATGTAAACTTGAGCACTAGGATTCTGTCATGTCCAGATTTGGTAAACCGAACACCACCCGGTCAACCGAAACCTTTCTAGTTCAGTCCACCGAACACCTATCGGTCGCCCAAATACTTCCCACCAATAAAACTTAGGTGTTATCTGGAATTGCCCTGACGGAAGACCGAACCACCTTCGGTCTACCGAATAACCCTAGACCGGTTTTGGACTTTGCTCCAACGATTGTATTCGAATCAAATCCCTAGAGCCCAATTGACTTGTCCCACTTCGGACGATCGAATACCTATCCGTCAACCGAGTCCTTCTTGTTTTTAGGTGCACAACGACTATTTACGCGTGACACTTGACCGTTGTACCCAACGACTATTTAAGCTATAACTGTCAGCGCAAAACCCACGCTAACTTCAGTCTACCGAAGTGTACACGGTCAACCGAATTTGAGTAGATCAGAGTACAACCAATCTTACTGTCCACCTTGAAACGGTGAACCGAATGGAATTCGGTTAACCGAACTTAATTAGGGATAAATTGTTAAAAGCTACTGGAGGTTGGTGAACGGTGATCCGATATAATTGGTCAACCGAATGATTAATTCAGACCAATTCTTCGGACTACCGTTATGCTAACGATCGACCAAATATGCATCGAAATCTGCCCGAGCTTAAGTCACATCTTGCATTCCTATTTGTCTATTTGCCCACCAACTCCCCAACGAATCTCTAAGCTTTGAAGCCTATATAAACACCACTCTAGAGACACAAACCAACCCTTTACACCCTCTATTCAACAACTATCTTTGTGCTTTCAATTCCCAAACTTTCAAAGCTTATTCTTCAACACTCAAACTTAAACTTCACCACTTGCTTATCCAATTCTATATCCATATTCAAATGTGCTCAAGAATAGAGTGTTAGATTGTGATTCAACTTCCACATCAAAGAAGCATCAAGTTGTAAAGCTTCGAGGAAACTCCATCTCGGATTGTGAGAGGAGACACGGGCGAGGCAAAATTGTTTGCGAGGCTCAGTGGTTGTAAACGACGTTGATCACGACCCAGAATGGAGATCAGTTAGTGGAACCGTAAGTGAGGCTCGGGGGATCGAGCGAGGCTTGCGAGGAGGACTAAGACCCGGGTATGGGTGCCGATTGCCAAACCTCTCTAAAATCCGGTGTCGTCGATTTTGTGGTTTGCATGTATTATCTCTTAATCATTCAATTAGTATATCTGGCGATTATGATCATAGATCCTAACACACGTCACAAATGTATTAACTTCTTTACGACAAATACTAGTACAATGATGTCTGACTCTGAAGTAAAATTAATTGTCCTAGAATCGCCACCTCCTGTAAAAACCAAAAATCAAAAATAATAATAATCACACATAACACCACATCCTTGGAATTCTCAACCTTCCCGCCGCTTCTTGCAATCCAACCCACTCCACTCGGGATGGAACCAAATCCTCCCCAAAACCCACCGAATCCGGACCAAAAAATCCTCCTCGATCCCAAATCCTTCAAGCTCGCCATCGCCGTCGCTCTCCTCCGCTTCCAAAAGCAACAGCAACAAAAACAACCACCACCACCACCACAACCCCCCTCTTCCGCTTCCACCTCCGACGCCGCCCAGCGCTGGAAGCAAAAGGTACGGAAAACCCTCTCTTTCCCATCGAACACATCTCAAACCCTACCACCCTTCACGATCCTCTCCAGGCCAAGGACCGGAAGCGCGAGATCCTCTGCCTCCGGAACGAGATCCAGCACCTCGAGGATGGCGCCGAGCGCGAGGAGCTCTGCTCCAGGGTCGTGTCCTGCGCCTGCCATTTTTTCGACGGCCGCGGGGAGTTGGGGCCGAAGAGGATCCGGTTGGGAGAGGGAGGAGGGGATGGAGGGGAGGGTTGGATCGACGAGGTTTTGAGGCGGAGGTTCCTCAGACATGGTATTTTTTCTTATCTTTTATGTTTTAAGTCATGTGTCGTTGGGGTTTTCGTTTCGTGAATCCGTTGAGTTTGTGCAGTGCGTTGGAATGAGAGGAAGAAGTCTGAAGGTTCTTCTCGACATCGGCATCTTTTAGGTAAGTTATTTTTTGGGTGAAAATCTACTAGGTATGTGATATGGGGGATGCAGGGACGGAGCCAGGATTTGAGTCTTGGAGGGGTCGAGTTTATATTAAATACTTCGTGTGAATCTGTACCAAAATATACATTAGTAAACATGTCAAAAAGAAAAATGAAGTAAAGTACATCAAAACTAAAATTGAGACCGACATTTCTTCATATTACAAATTACAATCAAATCTATTTCAATATTTTTACAATATTCATTAAAAGTTTAGACAACCATAAAATTCACGAGAAATTCATCATCAATTCAGTTTTGAAGTTTTGTTTCAACAATTTTCATAGTTCAAAATGCATGATTAGTTGTTATAGTAGAGACAAGCAAAACTAATACAATCGTATCACTCAATCAACCAAACATATAATATTTTGCTTAAACTCTAAGCTTTATGAATCAAATTCAGAAGTCCGCCAATATTTTTGAACTTAAATTAGGATTAAATTCTTATTTTATTGTCTCAACTCTTAACACAACACATTATATGACTTTTATTTAACAATAATTGATGTTTTCTCTTGTTACGAAATACTAATACTCTTGGTATGAGAATAAAAAGAAAACATGTAAACTATAAGAAAATAAAAAACAAGGAAGATAAACAATACTCTTGGATATATATATATATAATAATAATAATTTCTTAAAACCACACTCAAGTATACAGTGCAAAACCAACGTAAATCAAACATAGGAATATAGAAAAATCAAAGAAAAAAGGGAGGCAGAGATGAAAAAAAATCAAAACTAGATTCAATTGTACCATGGGATGAGTCCTTTAGGGTTTTTGAAGTTTGAGAGAGATAAGTGTAATCATGTTTGGTAGTGGGTAATAACTAACAAGGTAAGTGTATGTTGGGTAATTGATGTTTTTCCTTTAGAAAATAATAACTTAAGGTTTACAAAAAAAACCATATACGTGTGTGAGTAATTGGGCTTTCAGTTCAATCCAAGTAAAAATTATGGAAAAAATATTGTGAGGACTAATTTTTATTAACACGACTATTCAACAATCTCGGGGGGCCGAAATTTAAAATTTAACCTCATTTCAAAATTCTTCATTGTGTAGTTTCATCCTTGATGGGATGATTCCCTCATTTTCAAACTTAATTTTAGTTGCTGTGGTTGCAGAATCTAACATTGAAGATGAGTTGGAGCAGCTTAGCACCTCGGCGGAGTTCCTTGTAGAGCTTTCTGATACCATATCAGTTGTATACATCAGTTTCATGGTGGAGTTCTCTATTCTTGTGAAGGATTACGTTTCTACTTTGAATGCCCTTTCTCTGTGCAGGATAAAAATAGCCCTTCTTTAGCTGTGTTGTCTCATCAAGCTGTGGACTTCATTTTAGGTATGAAATAGATAAGTGTTGAGCTCATCACTTGGAGCAGAACAACTTACACACAATATGTTTTCATTGCATTTCAAAATGATGTCTTGTCCAATGCGATATTTTTCATTCAGAGGTTTGTTTATTTAGGGGACAGACAATCAAGGTGTGTTTTTTTTTTTCTGGTGGATTGTTCTTCAGGCTGCTCTACTATTAAACGAGTGTTTGCATCATGGTAGTGTTTATCCTGTGAGGTTGTATTTCAGAAATGAATTTCAAAAGTTTGGTTTAACAGAGTTCTGATACCCAAATGGCCATTCGGGAAACAAATTTTTAGCTATAATGTTTAAATTAAATAACCATGTTAAGGAATCTAATCAATGATGTAGTGTTTGGGAATGATTTTTGGATAGATTTGGTTCTTAATCAAACTGAGTTAACATTAGCTGCCAAACACAAACTAAATCTAAATAAATTGAAATTAGTTTTAGATAAATTATGTTGTTGATAATCCGGACATGTGCTACTGATTCCTAATTTATTTGAGATTATGTTTCAAAATTGTAGGATAATAGTATAATAATTAGAGGAAATAAAACACTGCTAATCCATTATATAGGAGAGAAAACTTGATGCTAGCAATTGGATCTAAGTAGTATTACACGTTTAAGTTTTTTGCTGTCGTTCTCCTTGAAGCAGTTGTTCTGGATAAAAAATTTATATTCTTACAAGTAGGCGTAATATGGATTTCAAATCCTAATTCCATTTCAAAAATTCTTTTACTCTATTACGTGTTATTTGCATATGTAATCTTGATGGAGTTACGGAGTCTTACTGTTGTATTAGGTATTTGGTATGAATTGTTCCAAAAAGATACTAGGTATAGGAAGTTAGATTTCTCCTATTAGTTTTTAAGTATGCTAGGACATTGCCAATTTTAGAGATAAGGACTTTGCTAGTGGTATCATGTTTACCAAATAGGGTGGTGAATAGTACATTCTCAGAAGAATACTTCAGGTTGAGGTCTAATATAAAAAGAATTAAAGATAAGTTTTTTGTTTTGTTTAGTGGACTATCAAGATGGAGTTTAGAAACTATAAGAAAGAGAAATTATCATTCCATAATTACATAGTTAAAGAGGTTTAATGTATTTAAAAATGAGAAGTGTCTAAAGGAAAAAAGACTGAAACCACTTTGGTTCTTTATGGCATTTTTTTGAAACAAAAGGTTAATGTCAATCTTTTGTTATCTGTACATTGTTAAAGATGTTTAATGTAAAAAAGTATATTTTTCTTACATATTTTTTTCTGAAAAAGATGTTTAAATGTTGATGTAATTCTACTATAATCCATGGTCAAAGATGTTTAACATAAAAATTAAAAAGTGAAACCACATTGAATTTTATTTTTTGTTTTAATGAACAGTTAAGATAGATTTGAGGGGGCAACAGAGGGTCAAAATAGATTTGATGGACCAAAGAAAGATTACCAAGAACTGTACTGATGTGTATCTGTAATATATCGCCAGGAAGCATGGTATTATAATAGACATAGTATTCCAGTTATTAGGATGTGGGCTTCCATCACAAACCGGTTCTTGTTTAGTTAAGGTGCACATCAAGTAGCATGAATTCCCAAATTGTCCCTTAACTATCTCATAAACAATGTCTTAACTAATTTTGGATTATATAACGGGCTCTCTTTTTGGTTACTTTGGGAATGTTCTGTGTGCATAGTTACGTAGTTGTGCTTGTCACTGAATGCCTTTTTTCATCTGTGTTTTTCACAGTATGCCTTTTTTCCTGCTTGTTTCTTAATTATACTTTTTATGTTTTTTGTGTTTGTAGCTTCAATGAAGAATTTGCTGCTTCTGAAGAAGGATAAAGAGCTCATCGAAGACATTATAAATGGCTTGATTATGCGTTTGACTAAAAGAATGTGTAGCCCTTCAGACCCTGATGGTAGGCCTGATCTATCTCCATGTTTCTGTTTTTCTTGGTCGGTGTCTCCTATGTTTTTGTCTATCCGTACGTTGTACCTGATACCTATTAACTCCTTGTACTCTACACAGTCATGTTCTCACTATCCATTACAATGTCCTACAAGCACCAAGCAATGCATCGTAAATCTTAAATCAACTTTGAGTACTAAGTATTGCTGCATAGCACATGCAAAAGAATCATAGTATTTCACAGTATGCATTGCACAATCACCAGATAAAGATAACAGCTCAACTGTTCAAGTGTCGTTAAAATGCTCTTCAGATGTCACCTTCGCCAAAGAAGTGAACAAAATACGTTATCCATCTGAGTACAATTTGGCTAGGAAACGTGTTACAAACCTCTTAAATGTCTAAACCATCCAAAAATGGTAGTAATCGATATGGTAAAGTGACAAATATGAGCAGTACCTTCCTACTTATTATCTATTTGTAGATCTTACAGTGGCTTTAGGGTTCAGCTTGTCAGCTTGTTGATTGTGACTTGTGCTCTGTGAGCTAGGCAGCATACTGGGATTTTCGGTTGACACTTGATATTGGCATGTGCGCACATCCTTATGTTCATTATTTTTTTATTAACTAGTTCAATCTCTCGACTTGTATCCCCAACTAGTTTGGGATAAAAAGCTTTGTTGTTGTAATCTCTCGACTTGTATACTTACAGTATCTACTTCTTTCAGGTTTAAATGTCAGTGGCTTAAAGGTACAGTCATTTGTTCAGCATGTAGTTCGCAGTTTGGGAAACGAGTCATACATCGGTCAGCGTATAGTGTTCTCCATTACTCAAAGGATCTGTATACTAGCAGAAAATTTACTTTTGGTGGATCCATTTGATGATGCTTTTCCTGATATGCATGACTGGTTGTTTACCATGTAAGATTATCTCTTTGTAGTTTATATATGAATCTCTAAGGTGACCAATAATTATCTGTACATGTAAAATCAATGGTAATTATATTTTGCTTGTGTGCACTAAGTGTGGCACAGAGAAATTTTATTGGCATAAGCAACCTGTAGATTGTAAATTGAGCAACATTTCTGAATATTATTCTTTAATTATACCGTTTTATCATTCTTTTAATAGAAAGTGCATATTTTATCACCTGAGTTCGTATCCTTCTAATCACACATTGTCACACTAGCATGATCATATGCCTAAGGATTTGCTGTCACGAGTTTTTTCCAAGATTTGCTGCTTCTACCATCTTTGATGAACACAATACCGTATGTTTTGCACTCATTCTTAATTTAAAAGTAACTACTTTTTACACATGGGTATGTCACATGTCGAAGGTAGTACCAACAAAATTTGGTACAAACCCATAACAACAGATCCCCCCTCGTGATCATATGATGGTGTTCATCTTCCTCATTAGCTAGCTTTCAAAACAATATTTTTCTTTACTCCTATTTGATGAAAGATGTTTTTCTTTTCATGAATAAACAGGATTCAACTTATTGAGTTAATGGTATCAGATAATACATATGCATGGACAAGTAGTGAGAACTTTGATAGCAGTAAGTTCCTTGTCTGCAATCTTGTGAATTGTTGTTGCACCATTAGATTGTGGATTTTCAAGTATTTTTTTGGATGTTGGTATTTAGATGTACTAAATTTACCAGAATATTAATTATTTTATCTAGTGATCATAATATTTTAGTCATTGTACGAGGGTTTGTTCCACATATATTTGGTGTTATGGTTTGTTTCTTGGTGTTTGTTTCTTCATTGTTTCATTGCGTTTTTCACTCGCCATTCCGCTTTTTCGGCACATCATTTCCTGACCCTTCTCAAACCCAATTTAATGAAAATCTTGCAGTCTGTGCCAACCAACTCATTCTCAACAAACACCTATCTGCTTATCTTATTTCAGTTATATTTACTACCATTTAAAAGTTATTTGGTTTCTATTTTTTGCCTTTCGTGATTAGAATCCTTCAGTGATCCTAATCTTCTATTCATATTTTTTATTGACATTATATATATATCTGTGTGTGTGGCTTTCTCCTTCTCATCATTCTAGTTAAGTCTTTGCTGCTTTGCGGAAACCATTGTTTTGAGGAAGACTAGTGTTTTTCTGGATTCCGAAATGAAAGCTAGACCATTGGCTTCAACCAATGTTGAAGAAAAGCAAAAGGAGACCTATTTGTCAATGTCGTGGTCAGTTGAGAAAGGAGACTTGACATGTTGCGTTTGATACTTTGATATTGTTTTGACCCAAAGTTAGTGTGTTTTCTGATATAGAAAGCTGTTCGGCGTAGTGCAGTTTAATCATTTATCCTATTTAGATGTTCCTAAGAGCTATGTGGCTTGAATAATTTCATTGGTATAAATAAATTTAGTTCATTGCCATCGTTTGATGAGGTTTTGCTATATAACTTCAATTGCATGGTATCTCTGAAATTGAACGGACACATGTGTTACTTGTAGGACTTTTCGAGGAGTGGCTGAGGTCAGTTGTGCAGGCACACAAGGCTCTGAAACTGCTGGAGTGTAGGAATGGATTGTACATACTCTACCTGGAACGTGTAACTGCAGAGCTCGTGAAACAGTTGGGACCACTTTCATGTCAAGGGAAGCTCAGCTTAGAAATTCTTTCCAGTATTCTGTGCTGACTCAATGGATTACATTCTGAAATTACTACATGAAACATGGCAGCTTGCTCGTCCGAATTTCTGTTTTAATTGTGTGTTTTATGATTTCCTGTATCACATTCTAAGAGAGTACATTTGATAGCATGCAAGCAAATTATTACAGTTACGTCCGACTTTACTTAAATGAAAATCTGGTGTTGCATTTAACCTCTGGAGTGGGAATAGCATTTCAAGGCACAGATTCCACAATGCACTTAGCGAAGTTGCTTTATCAGGGGATCATTCTTTCTGGCGAGTCTGCAAGTCCTAACCTGCACAGTTTCTAACGCTACTCTTCCATTTGATCGAGCTGACTTGCACAATACACCTTGACAAAATGAAACATACTCCCTAAAGATCTAGCTGGTTCAAATCAGAAATACAAGGGGTTTCGTGAGATGCTTTGGAGTGTTCAATTGAGGATGATATCATGAGAAAGCTGGCGGTACTCAAAAGCATCACAACAAAATTTTACATCGAAAATTTATAGAGATCCGAGGACAGATCTGATTGATGGTAACGGTATCTAGCTACACACCAAACACTGCAGTCTAATTACAGTAGTTTATTACCTTTGCTCAGATTAGAAAATTCTTGGTGGTTTGTGGCTTGACCGCCAACTTCAGCTTTGTTGATGTTATTTATTTATTATCTAATCTATTTGGAGGCCCGTCCTCCCTTCTCAGAGGAAAAGAGCATCTGACTGACCTACAGAGCCTATACACTGTTTATATGTATCCTGTAGGGCCCCATTCCCCCCAACAAATCGAGAGGTAGACTCTTGAAAGCAAACATTTGCACTTATTTGGGTAATCCATCTGCCTCGAAGCAAAGAAGTAGTTGCTTATGGGACAATCACACTCCCTAATATGCTTTGCTTTGTCAACCCAAATGCTAGTTACCAAAAGGAGGCAGGCATCTCTCCTTGGAATCATTCTTTTCCTTTCCATAGCCTATATGACGAGTAAAGAGGACAAGAACAGGGTGGCAAAAAGCATCCTCTTGCCAGTATCCAATCATGTGGTTTGAGACTGCTAACAAAACCAGGCAGAATAAATGACCCAAAACCAAAGTTAAATTGTGGGGTTAAGCTGAAGTTTAGTGACGTGATACACACATCCCACCTATTATAAGCTCTAAGTTCCACTTTCCTCGACCACATAAGCACCACATATTTCCATTTCCCACCAACAACTAGAGCATGAAGATTTCTTTTATAACTTGTCTCTTGATCATCCTTCTCCGAATCTCCTTGTGTTTATCCAATGATGACTCTGATCCGAAGCCTGGAGCCACTCAACTGCCGCAGTTCCTGCAGCACAACCACCTCCAAGGTTAGCTAATATCCAACAACTCAAGGAATTCGAAAATCATATTGATGTTGTCCCATACAAAAATTCTACTGAAGAAACAAATATACTTTGTTATCCTTCTATATAAATTAGTGGTGCCATCTTAAACATAGGGTGTAAGAGACTGGTTGAGGTGATGAAGAGTGGAAAAGGTGCTGGTGGAGGTAGAGGCAGAGGTGGAAGTGGAGGTGGAGGTGGAGGTAGAGGCAGAGGTGGAAGTAGAGCGAATGCTGGTGGAGGTTCCACAGTAATTCACCATAGAGGGGAGGGTAGAAGAAAAAGCAGGGCCCCAATCCTTGTCCCTGAAATCATGTCCTATGCTCTTAGTTTTCTTTTGCTTGTTTGATTGGAGAATTTGGAAGTCTGAGCCCGTTTCTTGACTTCTTGAGAGTGCCACACTTGTTTCCATTTCATGTTAGGCTTGTTACTGAGTACTGACTGGAGGGTTTGTTTTAATCTCATGGTACTACAGTTTTGTGACAAGTGCTGTTTCTTCCATAAAAGGACTTTGGTGGTTTCAGATTGTGTATTTAAGATGTTTTTTTTTTGATGATGTAGTATTGTTCTTTCTGAAGGATTCGACTTGGTATATTTGAAGCCTATGCCTCTCCACATTTGGGTGCATTGGCATACCACACAATCGACCACAATGTCGTTATATTCCGCAGAGTTTGGTATTGTCTTTTTTCTTGTTTTTCGTTTAATATTTTTGAACAGTCGCTTCTTCATGTGTGCATTGCGCAATGTTAAATGGTTATAGTTCATGTGATCATCTGAATATTGGAAAGATTGCTCGATCATAATGTCGAATTCAACCAAGATTGAAGCTAGTCATGTCAAGGAAAAGTTTTAAGTTATAGAATGTAAATTCTTGGTAGTGGTTGCTCAACCATTAGTTATTCCTCAAGTAAATGAACTATTGATTTGTTTCGTACAACCAGGGCCGTCTCGGGAATTTTTGAGGTTCTGTGCGAAAACTAACAGTGATGTCCTTTAAGTTTGAAAAGTTATGTCCTCCGAACTTAAATCATAATTTTTTTACTAACTTAGTGCAATATCACTTGAAAGTTTTGTCCTAATATTTTTTCGGGAAAATTTATCAATTAACTTGGTGAAAAATCGAAGATAGATTATTTTTTATGTGTTGTCTTAATATTTATGTGTTATCAATGTACTAGTATTTTATTTTTTTGCAACCCAATAGACTTATGTACATAGTCAAAAAAATTGAGACCCCACTCAAAATGAGGCCCGGAACAGGAGCTCACTCTGCTCTGCTATGGGCGGAACCTGCGTACAGCATATCCTATCTTACGGAAAATGAGTAATGTTTACATCTCAGATCATGCATTTATTTATCTCAAGTAAATTCTTAATTAGTCCTAATCGTAAATTTGAAAGAAATGTCAATGTATTGTGATAAAGTTGTATAACAAGTATTTGTTAAAAAACGGTTGAATTAGTATATAGTTTATGACCTCATGCTCTCTTTTAAGGTTCTGAACCAGGGAAATATAAGAGCACTGAAGGGCATATGAGGGAAAAGGCATTACCAGTAATGGGACGTCGGAGATTGCTACTGAACGGAGCAAGAGGTGCCATCGGAGGTGGTAGTGGTGGAGGAAGGAATAATGGAGCAGGCGGCAACACTCTCCGACCAAAGAAGAACAATTCAACATCCATGAAAGTCTCACATTCTAACTTGCTCCGTTGCATTGCTTCTTTACTTGTTTCCTGTTTCATCATCCTCTCGGGCTAGTTCAATGCCTTCCCTTTGTTATATTATGATTGTCGCAGTGGTTCTTTACTGTAACTTAAGCTTATGTATGAGAATTTTATGTTTCTATTTGAAGGGGGTACGAATGTGCTTTGTTATATGACAATGATTGATAAGTACAATTACATAATGAAATTGTTTAATGTATATCTATCTGAAATTTGAATAAAATGAATGCAATATGATATAACAGATTTCATAAATTTTTCCATTAAAACTTTTGGAAAGCTTGGTTAGATTTCACAGCTCCAGAGTTGCTCCAATGAATACTAGCTTTCCTAAAGACCATAGCAAGCATGAGACAGTAGACACCAGAAAGTGATCTGTCTCAAGCTATCTGAGATTCTTACCAATGTGACAATGTCCATGTGGTTCACATGTGGGTGTGGGAACCAGAGATTTGTAAATCTGCTTTTGCGATTCTGCTTTAAACATGATATCGTTATCGACTTTTCAAAATAAAATAAAATGATATCGTTATGGCAAGCAAGACATTATCCTTGCCAGAGTGATGGTCATCTTGTACAGATCTATTGATCTTTACAATCAATCCATGATTTTTACCACGTCTTGTGAACGAAGGGGACAAGTTGAAATTGGTCAACTCATTCCAAGAACTTTTGTCTCAGAATCTGTCCAAACAAGCATCCAATCATTTTTTTTTGCAAATAAAAAAGAGGTATCTTTTGTGCCTCCAAGACATTACAACAGAAAAAGATTTCACCAACGATACATATCCTTCGGTGCAACGGTCCAACCATCGGTGGTAATAATCACCGACAGATATGGCTCCGTCGGCGTTGTTTGGGTCAGTGTTTATGTACACCAACTAATGTAGCAACAGATAAATGCCACCGTTTGTAATTTTAGCAGTAATTTTTCCACCTAGTTTCGTCGGCTCGAAGAGCACCGTCGGTGCTTGATACTGACAATACCTATCTATCGGTGTAGGGTACTCCGACTAATTCTTTCACCCTAGTAGCACCGACATATCTGGACGTGCATTGACGGATATGTACCGTCGGTGTCGGTTAGCCCCCAAACGTCTGAATGTATCCCGACGGATATGTAACATCAGTGTAGGTTACCCACAAACGTATGGTCTTACATCGGTGTAAGTCCAATAAAGAACTAGGAAATAGCCTATTGGTTCTTTTCAGATTCTGATTTCCCTGATCAAAAAAATCATTCACCATCACATATCATTCATGACCACATATTATTCATCATTTACCAAACATTCATACATGAGATATCAAATATCTTAAAAGTAGTCAATTTTTTGCATTAATCTCAAAACACTTTACAAACAAAATTTATAATTTAATTGAAGTTAAGCTTTGAATTCCAAGACATTATACAATCAAACATTAAGTAGTCAAACAAACTTTAACAATTATAACAAGCAAAAAACAAACACTAAACTGTCAAACCTTCGGTGCTTGCTCCGCCCGATGGTCTGTGATCATCATTTCGACTTAGCGGCGGTGTTTAATAGATGTTATACTAATATCCTGCATGATTGAAACATTATAGAATAAGACTACAATTCATATAAATTAACTTTTTAAATGTAATCAAACTTATTAAAATATAATTCAAATACCTAATCTTCAGAACCCACTTTCGCCATCAAACAATCGATGGTGGACTGCAAGTTTGGGAGCATGTTGTTCATCTCCGCTAGCTCGCTTCACATCATATTGATCTCCTGATCCTGTCAAACAGTTTGCTCAACCTGCGATCTAACGTCAATATCTGCTTGTGATGGCGTCTTGCGGGATCGGTAAATGTTTGTGAGGGTCACAAGACTAGAGTATTAGCTTTTAGGTCTTAATCCATGTTGATTTTGATGAATGATTAAACTAATTTTAATCAACCAACCTAGTCAATCAAAGTAGGCAAACATGATTACATGCATTGCATATACTCTTGTATACTTGCGATCATCTTAATAGGTTGATTAAGATAATCAAGAGAATGAGCATTGGGACAAAGACATTAACACTCAAGACTTGTAACCAATGTTTTGAGATCAAGACTTGTAATTTTCCATTTATTGAGTCCATAGGATCAAATGTAAACTTGGGCACTAGGATTCTGTCCCGACCAAGTTCGGTCAACCGAACCCCTAACGGATAATGAAACCTTCCCATCAGTAGACGTTAGATTGCTCTCTGGAATTGTCCAGTTGGATCAAAAGCGATTTAGTCGACTGAAATCCATTGGACTGGTTTTGGAGTTTACTTCAACGGTCGCATTTGAATATTGCCTTTGAGCCCAATTAACTTGTCCTTTTTCGGACGATCGATCTTCTATCAGTCAACTGATTCCTTCTTGGCTTTTGACGTGTAAAAACTATTTACACGTGACACATGACCATTGAATTCAACGAATATTTGAGCCATAAATCTCAACGCAAAACCCACGCTAACTTTGGTCATCCGAATAATATGTGGTCAACTAAACGTGATTAATCAGAACCCGTCCAATTCTTACTGTCCACATTGGAGTGGTGAACCGAACACAATTTAGTAAACCGAATTTAAATAGGTTGAAACTAGAAAAAGTTATTTGAAGTTGGTGAACGGTGTTCCGAATCCACTCAACCGAATGGTGATCCAATTCGGTCAACCAAATACCTTATTGTGTCCAATCCAACCTTTTTGTTTCAGACTACCGTTCTTCAAATGGTCGACCAAACTTGTTCTAAGTTCTGCTCGAGCTGAATTCACATATTGCTTCCCATGGGTCAAAACTTCACCAAACTCTCCCAACGACTCTATTAGCTTTGAAGCCTATATAAGCCTTATTTAAGAGACATAAACTAGAACTCTACACTCTATATTCATCTATACTCTTTGTTCTCTCATTTACCAAACCTTCAAAACTCAAATACACTCAAAGCTTCATCTTCACCACTTGCAAATCAATTCCTATCCATATCCAAGAGTGCTCAAGTTAGAGTGTTTAGATTGTGATTCAACTTCCATATCCAAGAATCACCAAGTGTTGTAAATCTTCAAGGAAGCTCCCTCTCGGGTTGTGAGAAAAGACACGAGCGAGGCGTGATTGTTCATGGGGCTCGGTGTTGTAGAAGGTGTTGATCTCAACCTGGAATAAAGATCAGTTAGTGGAACCGCAAGCGAGGCTTGCGAGAAGCACCATGACCGGGTGCGGTGCCGAACCTCTCTAAATCTGGAATCTCCACTGTTCACCGGTCGGCCGTTTTGCAAATAACGTTCAACCATTTTGCACTATTTTTTGCCTTTTGACAAATTTTGGATCAATATCCAATAAAATTTGATCTTTGGGGTTTTAGCAAATTTATATTTTATAATATTACGAATCACATTATAATATGCAACATATTATCATATATAAATTCAAACATTATGCACCATAATATATATACATCTCATATAAATTTATTGATTATTCTAACCATGTCGTAATCACAACACATTTGATTTTAATATTTTACCACATGTATTTTAATACATCATATAAAATGTAAAATCAAATTTCTTATTTTCCAGTTCTGTGGTGTGGCATATAGGAGGATCTAAGTTATATTGACAATGACATAAAACACTTTATCATAAACTATAAGCGGTATCTAGCTACACATTATAGTTACCCAAATAACATAAATGTTTTGCTCACTCGAACTAAACAAGAACCATTCAGTGATATTTAATATCACTTTTATCTATCCCTTACCTCATGATATTGAGAATATTATACAAAGTAGAATTGTGTCATCTTTGTAATATATATTCATTTCTTAATCTCTCAAGCTAATTATAAATATGTAACTATACACAAGTTACATTGTGCACATTATAATTTCACTCTATCAAAAGACCCAACAATATCATCACTCAAGTCAAGACGGGAAATGATAGTCTTTTGACATATCAATTTTTCCATCACAAGTTATGTATAACCAACTAATACTTTTATCACCATACGCATTGACAACTTTTGATAATAATCAAATCATACACTCTTTATGTGAAAAGATACAAGTCTCATATCTTATGATTCAAAGAGACAATGAAATATTAATGACACAAATACAAATCCATAATGTTTCATTTGTTAGGTCAATTCAATATATAAAAGAAACATTTTCTATTTCATATACTCATGTTGTTAAATATTTGTAGAGCTACAATATATCTCTTACCAACACGACAATCTTAACTCGGTTATTAATGTCCCATGTTAATTACCATGATTATGAATTACTTTTGATTTATGTAAACCGTTATCTTTTAGAGGTCTACGGTTAAGGACGAACAACCTCTTCCTTAACACTTCCAAAAGACGAATACATTAATCAAGGAACAAAATGTTCAATACATTCAATTCATAATAAAAGACATTTAAAAGTAAAACTTTTAGAACACATTTATTTCAATCTCCCACTTGTTATCAAAGTTTTCTTTCATATTCATTCTCAATGTATAAAACTATAATAACTAGGACAACCCTTTCATATCAGTCATCAAGCCACTCTACATGGTTCTTCAAACCCATGGACTCGAAATGTATTTTGCCTTTGGCTTAGGATAAGAGTTTGGTGAATGGATCAACTGTGTTGTTGTTTGTGTCCACCCATAATAAATTTATTTTGTCTTCGTCGATTAAATCACGGTGACAAAGTACTTGCAATCCATGTACTTCACATTGTGATGTGATTTAGGATCCTTGATTTGCCAGATAGATGCACTATTATTGCAAAATGGCTTTATCGGTCATTCGCTCGAAGGGACTATTCCAAGCTCTTCAATGAACTTTTTGATCCACACTCCTTTTTTGCTCGCTTCAACGACAAGCATCACTTCTGAAGCAGTGGTTGAGTCGACCGTAGTGGTATGCTTCCAACTATGCCAACTCACGACTCCACCATTCATAGTAAAGACATATCCTGATTGAGAACTCCTATCGTCTTGATCACTCATGAAACTCGCATCTGACTAGCCCTTGACTACTAGTTCTCTTTGTCCTCCATAAATAAGAAACTTATCTTGGTCTGGTTAAGGTATCTAAGAATATTCTTGAGCGCAGTCCAATGATCAAGACCTGCATTGGATTGGTGACGACTTGTTACGCTTAAACCATACGAGACATTGAGTGTTGTGCAAGTCATCGCGTACATGATCGATCCTATTGCTGAAGCATAATGAGTATCTTTGATGTACTCTAAGTCCTTACGTGATATCGCACATTGAGACTTCTTGAGTTGCACACTCATACTCATTGTCACATTGCCCTTTTTGGAATTGTTCATATTGAACATCTCCAAGACCTTGTCAATGTATGTACGTTGACTTAGGCCAATGAGTCGACATGGTCTATCTCTATATATCTTGATTCCCAAGATGTATTGAGCCTCACCCATGTATTTCATCGAAAATGCAGATTTCAATGAACTTCTCGTTTGCTCTACCAAAGGGATGTGATTTCCTATGAGGAGTATGTCATCGACATATAAGATCACAAACACTACATGACTCTGATTGACATCATTTCATGCTCATATTTGTATCTTATATCCATTATCTTTCACCTAAATGATGCTATGTTACGAGTTTTATGTTTAGTTTTCAGGAATAAATAGGTTTGAAGAGATGAAGCATAAAAAGACCCAAAAGCTGGGAAAAAGGACTGAATTGTGAGATCTAGGGACCAAGATGCAAGGGAGAAGGACCTGATTGCAAGACAGAGGGACCTAAGAGTAAAAAAGAATACTTCACACCATTATGGGGAGTATTTTAGCAATTGGATTCGGGTCGGAGCTCCAATAAACAAAGTAGATGCATCCAAGACCACCAAATACACCAAGCAAAGCCCAGAACAAGATTCAACTCGATCCGGAAAATTTGGACCGCCAATTGGCGGTCCAAGACCGCCAATTGGCGGTCACTTTGGGCCCAAATCCACCAAGTTTTCTCCTGGACGTGTATTAATGTTTGTTTAGGCTATTTTTGGTATTGGTTTAGTCCCACATCGGGGGATTGTCCCGGATTAGCTTTTTCCATGCCTATAAATAGAACTCTTCACCTCCTATTGTAATCACTCCATATTTTAAGTGGCTATTCTTCCTACTAGAAGTGAGGCCTTGAAGCACACACTAAAGTAGGAGGATGCTACTTTTAATGTGAGTCATTTTTATCAATAAAGTTTTGTGTTTCTTTCATTGTTTGTTTATGCTTCTTTTTATTGTTTGTGCATGTTTTAGTTTAATCGTCTTTTATTTCTAGCTTAGTTTTAATATGCTTTCTTTGCTTAGTTTAATAATTAGTGTAATGTTTAGTGAGTAGTTCCATCCCCTTTGGGGGGTGGAGTAGATGTACATACATGCATTAGAGAATGGGATGAATGCTTTAATTTCAATGTGTTGATTAAACATGAATGTATGCTTGCTTGTTTAGGATAGAATTTATAACTTGATGAGTTTTGCCAAAATGATTAGACACCTCTCATGCTTGTTTAGGTTCTGAAATAAACACCTTGCATATGTAAATGTTAATCAACTAAGTTGGTGAATAGATTGATAGGTTTTGCCACACATTTAGACACTCCCTATGCTTGATAAACACCACCTTCATGTGCTTAAAGAATGTATTCTACACCCACCTCTTTGCATGTGTGCACTCACTCCACCCCTTAGGGGTTTTCCCATTTCTGTATTCCAGCATTCTTTCTTTGCTCTTAGTTTAGTTGTTATTCCATCATTTGTTTGTTTCGTTCGCATTTCATACTTCTTAGTGTAGCGTAGTCTAGATTAGCGTAACCAACTCTCTTCCCCATTATTTTCGCCACTTGATTTCGTGCAAACAAGAAGCTGCTCACCTCCCTGAGGACGACCCGTACTTGCCACCGCTTCATCGCGGCCGTGCACTTGCGGTTTAAAATAAAACGTTCAACAAGTTTTTGGCGCCGTTGCCGGGGAGGTGCCAGTCCAGACTCTTGTTTGGACGATTCGAGTGGATTTAATTTGTGTGTTGTAGTTTTTCTTTGTTTCAGGAGACTGGGAATAGCAAGTGGAGGCTACTGGAGAAATTTCCAGACGACCTGAGCACTTCAGACCGCCAATCAGCGGTCTGAGACCGCTAATCAGCGGTCTGGTGAGCTCTGTTCATCTTTTAATTTCTTGCTGTTGTTTCTCTAAATGATCTAGTTATCTGGGACTCAATTTGGCATGTTTTGACTTATAGTTCGTTCCCAGATCAATAATCAAACCTCCTTTAAGCAACTTGGACCCTAAAACTCAAAGCAAAAGATTAGGCATTCATTCTTGTTTAGGTCATGCATCATGTATGTGACTTAGGCATTTAGATTGTCTTTTATCTTAGCTTTATTTTCTGTTGCTGAGAGCTGGCGTGAGGTACGCACCTTCTACTCTCATTCATGCATTTCGTATGAACATGCATTAGTTAGTAGGAAGTGCATTGCAACAAGTGTGAGTTGAGCGTTGTTTGGAGAGTTGATTGCTAGATTTAGGACTCCAAAACGCTACTAAGGAGGGGCTGTCCCGTAAAAGATAAGGTGGGGGATTTCATCACCCTTTCCTTCGCCCCAAAAACCACACTAATCAAGAGCCTAATTTTAAAATCAAGTAGACATTGGCCCTAAGGATCTTGGACGCATTAGGAGAGTGATCCGGTCCCGACCGTCATGACCTGATCGGCGTTGCCCACTTTGTCGATAGTAGGAGAGACGAGATCCCCGGATCTTGGCTCACTTGCTGGGCTTTGTGGTCCTCGTTGTAGGGAGGTGAGGCGTGTTGAGGCCGTGTGACCTCGCAGTTAGGCGTCGTCTAGCTGTAAGGACCTATAGCGACCTTAGGATTGTTTGAGCCTTGTTTGCTTGTGTGCTTCTACCTGTACCCATCCGCCGTAGCTTAAGGACTTCTTCCCTTCTCTCCTGAGTCATTCTTTCTCTCCTGTGTTCCCTCGTCTTCTCTTCTACGTACATTCTTCATTTGAAAAAAAAAAGAAAAAAAAAGAAAAGAAAAAAAAGAGAGAGTTGTGGTTTGTGTGTGCACCTTTGTGCATGCTTTCGTGGACACGAGACGAGAGTGGTCGTTTGACGAGGAGCGTTGTCAATCCGGCTTCGGTCATCGATTTCTCGACACCTCCCTCCTCTCGTGTCGCACGTAGTTCGGGTCCAATGGCTGCTAATTTCCGTGAGGAGGATCAGTTGCTGGACCCACCTGTTCGACCAGTGCTCCCAGTTGTCGTTCCCATACCTCTACGTGATCGATGCTACCCGAGCCGTACAGCTCTACCCTCATGCATCGTATTACCAGAGGCTAATGGGAACCATTTTGAGGTTAAGCCTCAATTCATTTCCATGCTCCCTCATTTCACTGGGAAAGGTGACCCCTATATCTTTCTCAGGGAATTTGAGGAGGTCTGTGCTATGTTCAAGCTGCAACAACTTAGCACAGACTCCATCCATCTTAGGCTCGTTCCTTTTGCACTAAAGGATGATGCCAAGAAGTGGTTGTACAGCAACCAGGCGAATTCCTTTAGGACTTGGGATGAGTTTCAATCTGCATTCCTCAAGAAGTACTTTCCTAATCATCGGACTCAAAAATTGAGGAACAAAATCAATTCGTTCTATCAACATGAGACCGAACCATTTCATGCATATCTTGAGAGGTTCAAAGAGCTACTATCCTCGTGCCCTCACCATGGCATTGAGTTGTGGCGTCTTTGTCAGATTGTGTATGAGGGTCTTCACATCCCGTCCAGAACGCTCCTTGAGTCCATGTGTCAAGGAGAGTTCTTGGGAAAGGATGAAAGGGAGGCATGGGCCTTCCTAGAAGACCTCGCTGAGAAAACCATGCAGTGGGAGAGTGTGAGGGAACCACCTGCATCATCTAGTATAGGAGCGAGGATCGCGAATGCAAACTCAACTAGATCGGGTTCCGCATTTGCTATCGATACCACTACGGCCACCGAGGCACGCATGGCGGCCTTAATGCGCCGTATGGATTCGATTGAGCTCCAAAACCAACAAAGTGCACCTCACATGTCCACATCTGGTCCAGTTCCTTGTCATTCATGTGGTAGGATAGGTCATGTAGAGAGCGAGTGTGAGTCCATTCCTTCTGAGATGGAGCGTGTCAACGCCATCTATGACAGAGCTAGGAATGACCCATACTCATCATCTTATAACCCTGGATGGAGGAACCACCCCAATTTTTCATGGAACCAAAATAGTGCCCCGGGTGGTCCTTTAAACTCCTCTAGACCACCTTACCAATCACACCAACCTCCCATGCATGCACATTCCTATCAGCCACCCCAAGCGCAAACCACCAATCCATCGGGTTTCCCAAATTCCAATAATATGGAAACCCGATTCAATTCGCTTGAGACCTTGACTCGTGGACTTGAAAACTCAATGAAAAATTTTATGTCTACCACAAGTCAAGTTCTCACTTCAAATCAGCAGACCATGAAATCTCTAGAGCTTCAGATGGGCCAATTGGCTCAGTCTGTACATGAAAGAGAGAGAGGGTCTTTTCCTAGCCAGCCTGAGGCTAACCCCCGTGTGTACCAGCGACAACACATGCAAAATGAGAATGTGGTCCCTCGGGGGAGGCAAGTGAACCATGTGGAGGAACCTGTTCACCATGTCAATTCCATTGTAACCTTAAGGAATGGAAAACAGGTTGACAATCACATTTCCTTGCCACACCCACCACCATCTATGCAGCCCCTCAGTGGGAATGGTGGTGAAGAAGAAGCTGAGGGTGAGGGTAATACACCAAAGCTTTCTTCTCAGGCACAGCAGAAAACCTACCTGCCAAAAGCTCCTTATCCAAGTAGGTTAAACAAAAAGCAGAGTGACAACATGGACAAGATATTAGAGGTATTCAAGCAAGTGAAGGTTAACATCCCCTTGTTGGATGTCATCCAACAAATACCTCAATATGCCAAAGTGTTGAAGGATCTCTGCACAACCAAGAGGAAGACCAATGTTCCTAAGAAAGCATTCTTGGCTGCAAATATCAGCTCACTTTTGTCCAATCCTACCTACACAAAATACAAGGACCCTGGGTGTCCTACTATTCAGTGTACGATAGGGGACACTAGATTGAGCAATGTTTTGCTTGATTTAGGATCAGCGGTCAACCTCCTCCCATTCTCTGTTTATCAACAGTTGAACTTGGGAGAATTGAAACCAACTAAGATCACCCTCCAACTGGCGGATAGATCCATTCGTATTCCCATGGGGATTATCGAGGACGTGCTTATCAAAGTTGGAGATTTTATATTTCCAGTCGATTTTGTTGTCCTCGATACCAATCCTGTTGCGAACACCCACTCTCAAATACCTTTGATTTTGGGTAGACCATTTCTGGCAACCTCCAATGCCTTGATTAATTGTAGAAATGGTCTCATGAAGCTCTCATTCGGTAACATGAGTGCCGAGTTTCATGTGTTCAACTCTGGTAGGCAACAGGAACCCATGGATGAACCTTTAAATCTAAATCTCATCCGCCAATTGGAGAAAGCACCACAAAATCAACGAACACCCCTAACCCCAATGCAACCCATTGAGAATGTTCGTGGGCCCAGTGAAGACTCATTGCCTGTCTTTGCAATGCAACAGAGTGAGCTGACCTCGAACATGAATGTCCAAAGGGAGTGTTCGTTGCATGATTCAGTTGAGAGTACTAGTGAGGGTGAGACACCTCATCATATGCCTATGCCAGAAGGTGTCTCTACCTCATGTCCCATGGCCATTGAGCCATTTGAGCTTCATTTTGACTCCAACAAGGACCCACCTATGACCGAGCTTATGCTTGATGGTCTAAATGATGGTGGGAGGTCCTTGTTGGATGACTTGGGGAGAAGCCCCATTTTTAGTGATGCAGGTCTGCTGCATCCATCGAATGAGCTTGAGGAACTCATTCCGATGCACCCGCCTATTGGTTGGAGGGTTTTCTTCGATGAGCAATTAAACCCTAGTGAGGCAACACAACTTCATTCTTTGTTGCCCACACCCAACCAATATCATGAGGGGTTCGAGCCTTTCAGCTTTGACCTTTCACCCCTCATGACACCTCAGAGTACCAGTGGAGTTTGCCCATCTCGGCAAGTCTCTGGTCCTCCTGACTTGATGTTCTCATTTGATGTTCCTTGACCAAATGATTATGAGAATATCTTGGTTGATGTATATATCTTTCAAAAAAAAAAAAAAAAAAAAGAAAAAGAAAAAAAAAAGTGTGTAATAAAAGACTCCTTCAGTGAGCATCGATTGTTGTGGGCCCCAACCCTTGTGTACTTGGGCCCCAATTTCTTCACGTATTTATCTCCCTTCTTCAGCTTCTCACAGGTTTTGAGGGAATTTGGGTTTGTGTCCATCAACATGACCCCGAACGTCCCTTTGTACTTCATGTTGGTGAGATAGTTCCTTTTTCATGCATGTATCCATGTAGTATCTTGTTCACATTCATTGAGGACAATGCATGAAGTAGGTGTGGGGGGGTGTTTTACGTGTGTACATATTCGAGTCTTTTTCCATTGGTTTTCTTTTCTTTTGTGTGTACTGCTAGGGTCATGTTAGTATGCCGCATTTAACATTGATATATCTGTTTGCCATGATCCTTGGGTGACTTGTCTTCTTTTGCTTGCCGAGTGCTTTAAAATTTTCACATTTCTTTCAAAATCTTCATGTGTTTGCGAAAGAAAATGTTTTTGTGGGTTTTGCGTGTGTTTAGCATGTGCAAAACCGTTGAGAGGCAAAGTAAAAAGAAAGCTCCCAAAATTGTCTTGAACTTGATGCATTAGGATTTCTAGTTTACTGGCTTTAGGTCTTATCGAGTCGTTAGGATGCACCCCGGTTTTCCCTCGGGGGGCGTGTAATCATAGGGTTTCAGTACTCAAACATTTAAAGAAGTCCACCCTGAACCTAGTGAGTCAAATAATTCGTGTCTGTTAGTATAAGGAAGTTTGTCGTAGTCAAGGACCCTTAATCTCTTTTTGTGAAACTTAAGTGTAGGGGTTTTGGTTCCCATGTAGATGAATAAGTGGTGTTCTCTCTTCTCGCACGGCTCCTATCACTCGGGAAAGTAGGTCTGAGGGGACTTTGTGCCTGGTGCTTTCGAGTCATCTGACTTGGGATGCACCGACCGAACTCCCGTTACACGGGTGGTAGGGATCGCCCTATGTGGAGATTTGGGGGAAGGTGTACGTGATAGTGTAAGTCCTCATAGGCAATGATGCATGAAACCTGACCCTGGGAGAATCAAACACCAACCAATAAAATGCTCCAAAGAAAAAAAAAAGAAAAAAAGAAAAAAAAAGAGAGTCAAATAAGAACCAAAATGGACTTTACATGTTGTATCACATTCAGAAGTTAAGGTTGCCGATGTCTTTCACTTAATTCCTTACTTAACTCTCACGAATAACTCATTAGGCTAGGTGTGTGGACCGATTACATATATAGAGTCGACCCGTAGTATTACCGCGTCCCATGATCGACAAAATAAGTCCAACGAGTCGTGTAGTTAGATTGATTAATGCATCTTGTTCGGATTTTGTGGGTATATCCGCTGAAAACCCTCAGGAGACAACACTCCTCCTCCTTGGCGACAAGGAGGTTTAACGGCTTGTTGCACGTGCTAAGTGCAACCGTGATTCCTACGAAAGTGAGTTAGGATTTCTTGTTTTTTTTTCGCATGCTTTTCTCTTTCTTTGTTTTGCTCGGGACTAGCAAAAGTTAGGTGTGGGGGTATTTGATTGACATCATTTCATGCTCATATTTGTATCTTATATCCATTATCTTTCACCTAAATAATGCTATGTTACGAGTTTTATGTTTAGTTTTCAGGAATAAATAGGTTTGAAGAGATGAAGCATAAAAGGACCCAAAAGCTGGGAAAAAGGACTGAATTGTGAGATCTAGGGACCAAGATGCAAGGGAGAAGGACCTGATTGCAAGACAGAGGGACCTAAGAGTAAAACAGAATACTTCACACCATTATGGGGAGTATTTTAGCAATTGGATTCGGGTCGGAGCTCCAATAAACAAAGTAGATGCATCCAAGACCACCAAATACACCAAGCAAAGCCCAGAACAAGATTCAACTCGATCCGGAAAATTTGGACCGCCAATTGGCGGTCCAAGACCGCCAATTGGCGGTCACTTTGGGCCCAAATCCACCAAGTTTTCTCCTCGACGTGTATTAATGTTTGTTTAGGCTATTTTTGGTATTGGTTTAGTCCCACATCGGGGGATTGTCCCGGATTAGCTTTTTCCATGCCTATAAATAGAACTCTTCACCTCCTATTGTAATCACTCCATATTTTAAGTGGCTATTCTTCCTACTAGAAGTGAGGCCTTGAAGCACACACTAAAGTAGGAGGATGCTACTTTTAATGTGAGTCATTTTTATCAATAAAGTTTTGTGTTTCTTTCATTGTTTGTTTATGCTTCTTTTTATTGTTTGTGCATGTTTTAGTTTAATCGTCTTTTATTTCTAGCTTAGTTTTAATATGCTTTCTTTGCTTAGTTTAATAATTAGTGTAATGTTTAGTGAGTAGTTCCATCCCCTTTGGGGGGTGGAGTAGATGTACATACATGCATTAGAGAATGGGATGAATGCTTTAATTTCAATGTGTTGATTAAACATGAATGTATGCTTGCTTGTTTAGGATAGAATTTATAACTTGATGAGTTTTGCCAAAATGATTAGACACCTCTCATGCTTGTTTAGGTTCTGAAATAAACACCTTGCATATGTAAATGTTAATCAACTAAGTTGGTGAATAGATTGATAGGTTTTGCCACACATTTAGACACTCCCTATGCTTGATAAACACCACCTTCATGTGCTTAAAGAATGTATTCTACACCCACCTCTTTGCATGTGTGCACTCACTCCACCCCTTAGGGGTTTTCCCATTTCTGTATTCCAGCATTCTTTCTTTGCTCTTAGTTTAGTTGTTATTCCATCATTTGTTTGTTTCGTTCGCATTTCATACTTCTTAGTGTAGCGTAGTCTAGATTAGCGTAACCAACTCTCTTCCCCATTATTTTCGCCACTTGATTTCGTGCAAACAAGAAGCTGCTCACCTCCCTGAGGACGACCCGTACTTGCCACCGCTTCATCGCGGCCGTGCACTTGCGGTTTAAAATAAAACGTTCAACAGACTCCCACTGACCTTCTTGTATATACAAGGTTCTTCCTTACTTTGGACGAAACTAATCTTTTTGACTTCTTTGTCAAAATATTTGTTCCAACTCCTTGATGCTTGCTTCAATTCATAAATGGATCGTTTAAGCTTGCATACTTTCTCACTATTCTTTGGATCTTTAAAACCTTGAGGTTGTACCATGTACACATCCTCCTCTAAGCTCCCGTTAAGGAATGCTATTTTCACATCCATTTGCCATATTTCATAATCACGAAATGGGTAACGAGCATAATCCGAATAGACTTGAACATGACAACTAGTCAAAAAGTTTCATTATAATCAATTCCTTGAATCTGAGTGAAACCCTTCACTACAAGCCTCGCTTTGTAGGTTGTCAAGTTCCCATCCATGTCCATCTTCATCTTAAAAACCCATTTATTTTGAACGACTTTCTTTCCTTGAGGAAGGTCAACCATGTCCTATACTTGATTGTCATACATGGATTGTATTTCGGATTCCATGGCACTAAGCCATAGTTTGGAGTCTTTCCTTTTCCTTGAAAGGTCAAAGGATCATCAATATCGAGTATCAAGATTTTGTGAAGTCCCAAATACATATCGAGCTTCTTTCTCTCCATCGTCGACCTTATAAGTTCTATTGGTTTCTCGTGTACTTCCTGACCTTCTTCCACAATTTCTTGCAAAATTTGTTCATGTTCAATTCTTGAATGAACACTAGGTGTGGATGATTGAGTTTCACTCACAACTGCTTGCGAGGGTTGCTCTCTCATACTCCCACTAATCAAAGGAACCTCGATTGGCCTTTCATGATCTCGAATGTCATCATTCACATCATGATTTTGTAGAGTATCTTGAGTTTCCTCAAGCACAACTCTACTCCTACTACTTTTTATTCTTTCAAGAAATTCATTCTCTAAGAATACGTCATTCCTCTCAACAATCACTCCATTGGAGATTTTATGCCAAAAGTAGTATCATCTTGTCTCACGAGGATAACCTATAAAGAAGTATTTATCTGCTTTTGGTTGAAGTTTGGTCGACATCAAATTTTTGACGTAAGCCTCACACCCCAAATCTTGAGAAATTTGAGCTTAGGTATTTTTTCACTCCAAAGCTCATATTGCGTTTGCTACGGATTTGGATGGAACATTATTCAATGTGTAAGCCGCAACTTGTAGTGCATAACTCAAAAATAAAGTGGCAATTCATCTTGACGCATCTTTGATCGAACCATGTCAACTAATGTCATATTTCTCCTTTCGGACACACCATTCCACTGAGGTGTTCCTGGTGGATTGAGTTGTGGTATAATACCACACTTCTTAAGGAATGAGTCAAATTCGGCACTTAAGTACTTACCTCCACGATCGGTTCGTAGAGATTTGATATTCTTATTGAGTTGGTTCTCTACTTCATTCTTGAATTCCTTGAATTTGTCAAAGGATTCACTTTTGTTTCTCATTAGATAAATATAACAGTAACGGTTATAGTCATCCTTGAACGTAATGAAGTACCTATAACCATCTCTTGCACTTGTACTCATTAGACCACATACATCGGAATGTATCAAACCCAACAAGTCACTTGCTCTCGGAGCTTTCTTCTTGAAAGGCCTCTTGGTCATTTTGCCAATAAGGCAAGGTTTGCATGTCTCTAATGATTTAAAATCAATAGGACCAAGAAGGTTAGCATCCTGCAATTTCTTGATGCGTTTTTCATTGATGTGACCAAGGCGATAATGCCATGAGATTGTATCATTCACGTGAGTTGTTTCAAGTCGTTTGTTATTGATGTTTAAGATTTGTCTATTATTCAGTTCAAGCAAATAGAGTCCATTTCTTATGAAAGTATTTGCATAGATTTTTTTTGAAATATTTATTATAAAGTCATCCATATCTAAACACGATACAAATATAATATTCTTGCTAATCGAATGTACATAATAGACATTCTTTAAACTTAAAATTAAACCATTAGATAATTGAAGATCCACGGAGCCTTGTGCAATCGCAACGATGCTTGCACAATTTCCGACATTCAGAATCATCTCCTCTTGCGAAGTCCTTACTATCGTTTAGTGGCTGCACATTAGAAACTATGTGAGCACAAGATCTGGTATTGAGTACCCAATCATGGACATGGGTGGTTAATTATTTTTTTCAACAACAAATATACCTCTGACATTTTTGGGGTGCTTACGCTCAATCACTACATTATCAAGGTCTTCCTCGCACTTGGGACAATTAGGCCGGATGTGTCCTTTTTCACCGCAGTGAAAGCACTCTGTGTTGGGAGATGGAGATTTTGAAGAATTCCCTCTCGAGACACTCGCATGAGCACCTCCTACTCTCTTTCCCTTAATTGACATCTTTTTGGTGAATTTGCCTTTTGCTTTACTTTTGGTGATCTTTCTACTTCCACCATGGATGACTAGGACATTCTTGTCCCTACTTTTGCCCATATCAACTTCAGCCATTTTGAGAGCGTTATGAAGCTCCTCAACACTCAGTCATTTCTCACGCACATGGTAATGCATGATGAAATCCTTATAGGATGGGGCTAGAGAGTCAAGAATAAAATCTTCCGCAATGTCATTCGGCATCGGGGAAGAGAGCTTATCAAACTTCTCAAGATATCCTTGCATCGTGAGAAAATTCATGAACACAAATGTTCCCACCGCCATGTGGCACCTTGTGAGTGCTATGATGGTCTTATAGCGCTCCTTTCGAGCACTATCCATAAACATCTTCGTGAGAGCTTCCATGGTCTTCTTGGGTTTTGAGTCTAAGTATTTCGCATGAAGCGAGTCACCCATGTAGGCAAACATTAGACTGTGAACTTGGTTCTCTTAGTCTTCCCACTTTGCTGTAGCCTCTTTCTTAGCATCAGTTGACTTCTAGTTTAATTTTGGGATTTCACTATCCAAAATATGAGATAGTTTTTCAAACATCAACACGATGTTAAGCTTGAGTTGACAACTATTGAAGTTGGAGCCATCATTAGCCAATGAATGTTTTTCAATCATAGATCGTACAATAGGTTGAATGTTCGACATTTCTACAAAATAATTTATAAGGGTTTTCATGTCAATTTTATGTTTATAAAAATCCGTACCACAAATAAATAATTATATCCATAAATACAGTAATACAAGATCCTATTAGATATAACATAGACTAGCTAAGAGCTATCGAATGTGTCATAAATTCAAGGTAAGAAACAATTTCTAATCACAACTATTTTGAAAATTTGCAAACTTTTACGTTTTTCAAACTCTTATGATTTTCGTCATTTTAATTAAGAGGAAATCTATCCAATCCTCCAAAAAAAACTTGAAATGAATGTGTTATAAAAGTTTTACTTTTAAATGACTTTATTACGAATTGAATGTATTGTACATTTTGTTCCTTGATTAATGTATTTGTCTTTTGGAAGAGTTAAAGAAGAAACTCTTGGTCCGTAACCCTAGACCTCTAAAAGATAATGGTTTACATAAATCAAAAGTAATTCATAATCATGGTAATTAACATGGGACATTAATTACCGAGTTAAGATTGTCGTGTTGGTTAAGAGAGATATTGTAGCTCTACAAATATTTAACAACATGAGTATATGAAATAGAAAATGTTTCTTTCATATATTGAATTGACCTAACAAATGAAACATTATGGATTTATATTTGTGTCATTAATATTTCATTGTCTCTTTGAATCCTAAGATTTGAGACTTATATCTTTTCACATAAAGAGTGTGATTTGATTATTATCAAAAGTTATCAATGCGTATGGTGATAAAAGTATTAGTTGGTTATACATAACTTGTGATGGAAAAGTTGATATGTAAAAAGATTATCATTTCCCCTCTTGACTTGAGTGATGATATTGTTGGACCTCTTGATAAAGTGAAATTATAATGTGCACAATGTAACTTGTGTATAGTTACATATTTATAATTAACTTGAGAGATCAAGAAATGAATATATATTACAAAGAGGACACAATTCTACTTTGTATAATATTCTCAATATCATGTGGTAAGGGATAGATAAAAGTGATATTAAATATCACTGAATGGTTCTTGTTTAGTTCGAGTGAGCAAAACATTTATGTTATTTGGGTAACTATAATGTGTAGCTAGATACTGCTTATAGTTTATGATATAAAGTGTTTTATGTCATTGCCAACATAAGTTAGATTCTCCTATAGGCCATACCACAGAACTGGAAAACAAGAAATTTGATTTTACATTTTTTATGATGTATTAAAATACATGTGGTAAAATATTAAAATCAAATATGTCGTGATTACGACATGGTTAGAATTAATAAATTTATATGAGGTGTAAATATATTATGGGTTATAATGTTTGACATCATATATGATAATATTTAACTTATTATAATGTGGTTCGTAACATTATAAAATATAAAATTTCTAAAACCCCAAAGATCAGATTTTATTCGAAGTTAATCCAAAATTTGATGACGGCAAAAACAATGATTTTTGATCATATATGAATAGGTTTTGAGGAAGTCCTATAAATAGGAGCAAAGTCCGACCGAAAGTGTCAATTTTTGATCGATGGGTCGACCGATTGGTAATTTCGGTCGAGTAATTTGTACATAAAATTATTGGTATGATTGGTTTAGAGGAGCTAAAAACAAGGAATCATGTGTAAGTGGGTTACACATGATGTGAGATGGAGGAAGCCCTATAAATAGGTCCCTCCTCTCTTCGTTCTACACATTAATGCAATAATTCTCCTCTCCATATTTCTCCACCAAATCCATCCAAAAATTCCCTTGTTAGTTGAGTGTTAGAGAGATTAAATTCTCAGGAACATCAAATGGGTAGTTAACTAGATTCTAGTCTTGATTTAGAGATTGATTAACTAGCTCCTATCTCTCTAATCTAGCTCCAATCTCTCTAATCTTGTTTAGCGTTTGGTGAACACTTGGAGGAATTCAGAGGTGATCTGAAGTGCAACAAATCTTCCTATTGGTAAAAGGGATTTTAATAATAATAATAACAATAATGATAATAATTAACAGCAATGATATACATATATCATTCATTCACATATGGCTTCGATTAGAACATATAAACTCACTTATTCCTACAAAACCGAACAAGTGCAACAACATGTACATATGTTATCCTACATTATTTAGTTGGTCCTTCATCTCTCAATTAAATAAATCAAAATCTTTTATAATCCTTTAAAATGATTCATTCATCCATAGTTAAACATATTAAAATATCTGAACCGAAGTTTATCTAAATTCCGAAGAACACTTCAAGGAAAAATAAACTTATTTGCTCATTTTTGTTTTGTTGATTCCAAGTAAAATAATCATTTAAAATAAACGAAAATTTTACAAAGTTAGACATAAGTCTAAAACTTGATTTTAATAATCACGTGACTTGTTTTAAAACATGTAAAACTCTCAAAAGAAAAAATAAAATCAAAATCGACAAAACAGTCATATTTTCCCGATTTTCTTTGTTTCACCATAAATACCAAAATTAATCCTTTGATCTCAATGGTTAAAATATTTTCTAACATTACAAACAAATGTTGGAAAATATGATTACAATTTGATGCATCCATCAAAAATAAAAAAATGACTCGAAAAAGGGCAAAAACTGAATTATTCAATTAAGAGATGACAAACTAAATATTTAAAATAGCTTAATCATTGAAAATATGAACAAAAAACTCTAATTCTATTGTAGGATTTCGTGCCCTATATTTTTGTTTATTGTTTTAAAAATTAACAAGCATTTAGGATAGTTTTTCATATTTTCGAATAATTTTATGTACAAAATTCTTAATTGTATTTCTATATATATAATAAATTATTTAATATTGAAATACATAAATTGGATCATACCTCGGGGATTATTGAATCCCTTTTACCAATAGGAAGATTTGATGCATTTCGGATTGTCTTCGAATTCCTCCAAGTGTTCACAAAACTCTAAACAAGATTAGAGAGATCAAAGCTAGATTAGAGACATAGGAGCTAGTTAATCAATATCTAAATCAAGGATAGAATCTAGTTAATTACCCATTTGATGCTCCTGAGAATTTAATCTCTCAAACACTAAACTAACAAGGGAATTTTTGGATGGATTTGGTGGAGAAATATGGAGAGGAGAATTTTTACATTAATGTGTACAAGGAAGAGAGGGACATGTTTATAAGGCTTCCTTCCTCCCACATCATGTGTAACTCACTTACACATGATCGTTTGTTTTTAACTCCTCTAAACCAATCATATTTCGATACGTAATCTTCATTAACCTCTTCTGACCAAATTGGAACAAATTCAACCCATAAATAAAGAATTTCTCTAATTAATTCAGGCAAAATCATGAAAAACGGTCGAACGACTTAGCCAACTGGTCGACCGTTGGGTTATCTAAAAACGTTCCTGATAATTTTGATCGAACGAAATGCCTCATCGGTCGACCATTTTGCAACAAGAAAAGTTAATGTTGTTTTCGGTCGCTCGTCCATCCGGTCAACCATTTTCAAAGACGTTTTCAGAAAAAAATAGAAATTATTGTTCACCGGTCGACCATTTTGCAAATAACGTTCAACCATTTTGCACTATTTTTTTTCTTTTGGCAAATTTTGGATCAATATCCAACAAAATTTGATCTTTGGGGTTTTAACAAATTTATATTTTATAATATTACGAATCACATTATAATATGCAACATATTATCATATATAATGTTAAACATATTATCATATTATCATATTATGCACCATAATATATTTACATCTCATATAAATTTATTGATTATTCTAACAATGTCGTAATCACGACACATTTGATTTTAATATTTTACTACTTGTATTTTAAGACATCATATAAAATGTAAAATCAAATTTCTTGTTTTCCAGTTCTGTAGTGTGGCCTATAGGAGGATCTAAGTTATGTTGACAATGACATAAAATACTTTATATCATAAACTGTAAGTGGTATCTAGTTACACATTATAGTTACCCAAATAACATAGATGTTTTGCTCACTCAAACTAAACAAGAACCATTCAGTGATATTTAATATCACTTTTATCTATCCCTTACCTCATGATATTGAGAATACTATAGAAAGTAGAATTGTGTCATTTTTGTAATATATATTTATTTTTTGATCTCTTAAGCTAATTATAACTATGTAAATTCTTTAGGAACCTTTGGATACCCATATTTATGATTTCTTCATTTTCATAATTTGACGATAAGGTGGCACTTCTTCGAATAATCCACACTCTTTTGTGGAATGATTTTGGTTGCATAGTCTGCCTGCCCGTGTTCACTGATCCACACAAGCAGCTACTTTCGATGTAACAGAAAGAAAAGCAATGACTGGAGTGGGAGAGTTAGAGTCGAAAAGAGAATTCCTCACTTCTTTCTCTCATTCAAAACCGTGCATGAGACTTTCATCTCGCACAACCTTAAGTGATAAAGGAAAGAACTCATCTTCTTACTATACACAAGTTACATTGTGCACATTATAATTTCACTTTGTCAAGTGACACAACAATATCATCACTCAAGTCAAGAGGGGCAATGATAATCTTTTGACATATCAACTCTTCCATCACAAGTTATGTATAACCAACTAATACATTTATCACCATACACATTGATAGCTTTTGATAATAATAAAATCATACACTCTTTATGTGAAAAGATATAAGTCTCATATCTTAGGATTCAAAGACACAATGAAACGTTAATTACACAAATACAATTCCATAATGTTTCATTTGTTAGGTCAATTCAATATATGAAAGAAACATTTTCTATTTCATATACTCATGTTGTTATATATTTGTAGAGCTACAATATCTCTATTAACCAATACGACAATCTTAACTTGGTAATTAATGTCTCATGTTAGTTACCATGATTGTGAATTACTTTTGATTTAAGTAAACCATTATCTTTTAGAGTTCTACGGTTACATACCAAGATTTTTTTTTCTTTAACACTTCTAAAAGACGAATACATTAATCAAGGAACAAAATGTTCAATACATTCAATTCGTAATAAAAGACATTTAAAAGTAAAGCTTTTTAAAACACATTCCTTTCAGCACGGTCATCTCCGCCGCCACAAAGGTCGGACGGTCATCTCGCTCCATGGAGCTGCGTAACACAATGCATCTGGATCCTCAATCCCTTAGGTCTACTTCATAGGGTGATTTCATGAAATGCAACATGCCATACGAAAGTCTATCCAAACCCATTGCACATGTATCAAGCCCCCTCATTGTTTCGCTCGGTGGTCCCTGGGCAGGCACGATCATCGCACCCACTATCACCTCCCGACTCACGCTCGAAGAGAGGACACGGGTTTCCGAGGAAACAATTCGACACATAGCGAATAAGGCAAGAGCTCAAATCTGGGCACCAACGGTCGACCGGTACTGGCAAAGTGGTTGACCTTTTTCTTATGAATAGAAAAAAACGTTTGAACATAAGCACAAGCCGGTCGAACACTAGAACTTAAGTAAATTGGTCGAACCAGGTCTATGGGTGGTCAACCAATTGGAAGGTCTTGGCCAAGATAAACCTAAACAAATGATGTAACGATCGGACACAAGGAAAACTTGTTTGACCAAAAATATAAGGACTTCTCATGCCCAGATTTATCTACATCCGGTCGACCGGTTCCCAGCTATGCCAGACTACGTCAGGCATTGCTTCGCCGCACCCGTGAATGCCCCACTGACGCCCAGCTCCTCGACACCCCTCGGTGCCGGCAAGGCGTCCGACCGCCTGGCGACGAGCCAATACCCCTCACACGCCTTGTATGAGCAAATAAAAGTAACTTGACATACCTTCCCGAGTGCACCAGAGTTCGCCGACAACAAACTCCTATCAGTAGCCTTGCACAAGCACCAAGATGTCACCGCCTCCTTGCGTTGCGTCCTCATTGAACGTGCCTTAGCCGGCCGTCCACCCTGACCAACACCTTAGCTCTGCTTGTCCTCCTTGTGTCGTCTCCTTTGCCTCCTGCCTGAGCTCCGACAACCTCCAAATCCGGCAACACTTGGAGAGGAGAGGAGAGAGATGTGGTGGGAGGAGAGAAAATGGGAGTTGAGTGAGTGAGGGAGAGATGTGTGCATGTGTGTGTTTTCTCCACCAAAAACACTCACCACCCAACCAAGTTTGGTTGCCCATACCTCCATAGCTCCAACCACACCATACTCCCACATGCCTCTCCAAGTCAAAGCATAATTAGTGCTAATCAAACCCACCAACCAATCTTAGCTACCTAAGATAAAGGTTAGGACTTAAGAATAACATTTAGTCGCCAGGGTCACCTGATTTCTCACATTGGTAAATCCGTTCTCAGTTCCAAAATGCTAATCAATCAAAAAATATTTTTACACTACACACATAATTCATTCAGATTCACATGATCAACCCTAAAATCATATAATCTCTCAAATCCATATTTAGTTCTCATTCACAACCACTAAATCAAAGAAAAATTCTATTATTTTGTTCAGTTAATGCATTATCCAAAGCCTGGCGATGATAGAGATCAGATTAATTAGTTTTTACAACAAACTAATTCATTTAAAAAAGGCATTGGGTGGGGTTTGGGGTTGATGGAGAAGGAGAAAAATTAGGATTTGAGGTTTTGGTGTTCCGAGAATTTGGTAGTGTTTCAATTTTTTTATAGGGTTTTGTATTTTTATTATTATATTATTTTAATGACTTTCTACGTTGGTTGTCGTCGCAAATGATGTTGTATAGTTACTATGTCAGTTATAGTTAAAACCGACGTATAGGGAGACCCAAATCTGCCTAAATCTGGGTGGGGCACTTGCCCCACCTGCCTTGTATGTGGGTCCGCCCCTGCTCACATCCTACATTAGCCTCAACTATAAACCATATCAGCCACGATCCATGATCTCTATATCATGATCCACAAACCATATCACAACCATACCTTATACCTATATATACTTAGACCGCATGTTGGAAAGGATTACAGACCAACTCCATGCCACCTCTCCTTCCAGTATCTCACTCATTCCCTTCAAAACACGAAAGCACAACTCCATACACTTACATGACACATATACATACCCCATACACATACATACGTGAGAAAGTAGGATGTTGTGAGCCTAATGCCATATACATACCAATATTTCTTATATCCATCACTCATTTCAAATTGTAAGGTAGATTAAGATAAAAACGGTTATGCTAATTAAAGGTGAGATTAACCATAAATAAGATCCAATGGTGAGATGGTAATAGGCTTAAACTAAATTTGATGAGCCCTGGGCTCACTAGAGCTTGACCCTATTCAAATATTACTCTAAGCGTCTAGTTCCTCGCCGTAATTAAGGATCGACCATCTTTGCTAACTTCCCTAAACCATCGCTTCCTTCCACAGTCGATGATAGCTCTGAGGTTTCGGCTGGCCGTCAACAGCGAGGCCAAATGAAGATTTCGTCATGGAATTGCCGTGGATCGAGGAGGGAGTATCGTGGCAATTTAGGTTTTGAAGGATATCATCCAGTCTATACCTCCCTCAATATCTTTTATTTCAGAAATTAAATGTAACTTAGTTAAATCTTCTATCCTACTAAAGCATTTTGTAATGGATGCACATTTTGTAGTCCAATTTAGGGGACAATCATGCTGTATGTGGCTACTACGACAAGTAATGTAATCAAAGTCTCAGTTATGTACACCGATGACTCCTTCATAATCTCCAAGATCACCAATGAAGGTCACATCTATATATATACTATTGAAACAATTACAAATATAATCATGTAATACAGGTCAGGTTCACAAATGAGATGCCATTAAAACCATCCTCTATCAATTCAGTGAGCCATTATTAATAATTGGTGATTTTAACTCAGTGGCATCCGAGGCAGTTTAAATATGGTGGTCGTGCCCCCACCATTATCTGTTACTCACAAATTCATCCAATTCCAACATGATATAGCTGCTGGATCTAGGGTTCGTGGTGCCTGCATATACGTGGACTAACCAAAAGCACTCTCCACAGCTAATTAAAGAACATTTGGATCGTGCTTTAGTCTCCTCTTCGTGGGGCTAAGCAATGTGCTCATGCTAAAGTCCTTCATTTACCTGGGATTATTGGATCCGATCATTTACCCCTCCTACTCCTACTCTTACTCTCTCCTTCCAGGCCTCGACAACGTCGACCCATTAATGATTGGTTATTCGATGATTCCTTCTCTGAGATCATCAATGAATGCTTCACTTTATCCACGTCATCTTTCACCTCACACATTTCAACTTTTCAAATGCGCTGCAAATCCTGGGCTTCCCACTACCATCAAGAAGTATTATTCTGTTAACATCCCGATGGATCCACTCCAGACCGGACTCATGAATGCGATCACCAACTACGAACCGATACGATTAGTGCTCTTTGAGCGGCACAAAACTCCAAACAAACACAATAACCAAAACTAAGATTTCATTATTCAAAAATGGATGATTATACAAGTACAAGTGATGACCTATTTATAGGCTACAACAACCACTTCAATTAACTAACTCTAACTACTAAAACTAAATCTAACTAACATAGAATCCATGTAACCTCCAAACACCCAATCAAAATATGTCAAGTCATCAATCCTCATCAAGTGTATTAGACCAATTATGATTGGCCACGTCACTTCATTTATTTTGACTACTATCAACTCCTTCCCCCTTAAAATCAACATTGTCCCCAAGGTTGTGGATGAAATGCAACGAATTTGGATGATGAACCCATGGTGGCCTTGCTAGGGGATTGTTTCCCTTTACGTCCTCGATTATCTTCTTCGTAAGGCATGGAAGTTCGACCCAATCTTCCATCGTACCACCAACCCTTGTCATATTCAATTGTAGCCTCATTGTGATGAATGCAACCCATATAGTCATTTTGTCGAGTAGCTTGTGTGCATCATTCTTTGCAACTTTGATATCAAGGTTGGGTAAGCCGACTCTCACGTGGACTGTGAAATCCTTGGTTGGGCTGCATAAGAAGAAAAGAAACATTGACGAAATCGAAAATTCCAAGGAAACCAATCGCATCACAAAAGCTACATGTTTTCAAAACAAAGGGATAAGGCTTGATCATTCTCGACGACTCCCATGGCTGAATGGTTGTGAATTTGGAGGCACACATCTGAGGTCAGCCTTGAAGTTGGTGATTCAATCAATAGATGTATATTCCTTCCCTTCTCGTCATCCACATCCAGCAACGTCCACCCAGACATTTTATCGAACACCTTGAGAGCGTAAGTTAGAAGTATCAAAACATTGGAGCCACCCTCACAAGTATTCCATCAAACTCTTCCCTTGCAGCAATAGGAGCATTGTCTTCAAGACTAATTGGCATCATTAGCGTCACTTCCGCATCTTAAGATGGTTATCGCCAACTTTCGCATTCTGTCAAACAGCTTGTTTGCAACTCTTCTTGTCGTCGTCGTAGCACTAGTCCCACCATTCAAATTGTCCCCACCTGGGTCATATGGTCTCCACATCACAATGACAACGAAGGCACTCCAAGTAAATCCATGCTCCTTGACTGGTGGTGGTTCTCGTCCAGAATTCAGTCCAACGTCCAACATCTTGAAAATCGCTTCCATCACAGGCATTTTGCTGAACACATTACTTGCATATTTGTTTCTCGCGTGGGAAACACTGAATTTGCAACCTTTTGCTAGATTGGTCGGCCTTAATGGTTGTGGCTTTGATTCAGGCCACCATTGGGGACAAAACATTGTCAATTTTCTAAGGTTGAGTGCCCCACACGTCAAAATGCTTGCAAGTATGCCCACCTCTATTACAACACCGTAGGAAGAACCCAAACCCAAATAACAAATCTTCCTTCCTAGCAACGTCCATGACCGAAGTGGTGGTGGTTCGGGAGGTACCTCAAGGAAGAAACTTTTCTCCATCCACGTCATTGAAGACCCAACCACAAAGTCGTCGAGGCCTTTCATCAAACAAGGTTGGAGCGTACCTCTCGCCAAAGCTTTGATGTGGTTCACCTCCGTGCTCAGCCTCGTCGCCGGTGGTTTGACCAGTAGACCCGTGGAACCGTTGCTCGAATCAAGAACACTCACAACCCTTGCTTCTCCTACGATGAGCAACATCGACCCAGACATTCCATCAAACACCCCTTGGACCCTCTTTCTTGTAGTAGATGAAAGTTCTATTTTGCTGGAGTCGCACAACGTTGGCGAGAAAACGGCATTAACACCTCCATGTGGAAACGCTGGATTCACAACGACATCCTCAACCCCCTTGAGCTCCACGGTTTCTAGCATGACACTATTGTTGAGGTTGGAGTGAGGTGCCAACACCGGTGGTTTAAGATGCAATTCTCCTACAACCTCGTTGACACGTGAATAGTCCTCGTCGGGGTTCACGAATTGAGTTGGAGTATCGTTCTGAACAACCTCCACTTCTACCTCGTCTCGCACCACCTGGTAGTCGGCGTTGATGGGCTCCGGCATGGGCTTGAACATCGAATACTCCTTCGACGTTCCCGTATAATGCCCACGAGCAACATCTCCTCTACAATCACATGTCTTGCTGGTTGGCCGAAAGTTGTCGTCTTCAGCGTGGCTTTTGGCTCTCAAGATTTGGTCTTCCTTGCGATTTGGAAATGACAGGATGGCCTTCTTTTTCATGGATATGCATGCTCTTCGTGCATCATTGGGAGACCTTCCAACCAACTTTGAATGAAGCGAAGGTCGTCGTGCAAGATCTCCTTTTCGAAGTGGGACGCTCTCTCTATTCCCACCATCAACATGAGACGCGAGCGTAGCTTCTTGAATTACACAAATTTCGTCTCGTTGAGCCTCATCTTGCTCTTCTTCACCTCCAAATCGAAATACCAGTGCTTGAACAAAATCCAACCATGTAGAAGCTTTTGAATGAGTGCGGTACTACGACCGAAACCATTCGTGCGCCTCCTCGACAAGATAATAATCCGTCATACGGATTTGAAAAGATTTTCGTATTTGCATAGAAGCAAAAAACTCTTCCATGTACACTATCCAAAACTCCACGTCTTCGTCACCGCAATATTCGTAGGGGTGAATCTCCTTTAAAGAAAGTGATCTCCTCGTCATAGTTGTCCAGAGGAGGCTCTGATACCAAATTGTTAGCGTCCTGATGGATCCACTCCGGACCGGACTCACAAATGCGATCACCAACTACGAACCGATACGATTAGTGCTCTTCGAGCGGCACAAAACTCCAAACAAACACAATAACCAAAACTAAGATTTCATTATTCAAAAATGAATGATTATACAAGTATAAGTGATGACCTATTTATAGGCTACAACAACCACTTCAATTAACTAACTCTAACTACTAAAACTAACTCTAACTAACATAGAATCCATGTAACCTCCAAACACCCAATCAAAATATGTCAAGTCATCAATCCTCATCAAGTGTATTAGACCAATTATGATTGGCCACATCACTTCATTTATTTTGACTGCTAACATATTCCAACACCTACCTCCAATGCTTAGAATAGGGATCAAGAACTTGTCAATGAATACGAAACTTTCCTGAACCGTAAAGAGCTGTACTGGAAGCAACATTCCCGCAATATCTGGCTCTGTTTTGGAGATCGCAACACATTCTTCTTCCATGCCAAGGCTTCATGAATGAAATTACACAAATAGATTCAACATATACAAACTCACTCCAATGGGCTTACAACCACGGGCGAATCTCAAATTGCAACCACATTCCTCACTCACTTCACACGATTATTCCGAGCCTTCCCTATATCATTACCATCTGAGTTTCTAATGACAATATTGTGCCTTTTAACACTTAATTCCCTCAATAGTACTCCAACTGAAGAAGAAATCAAAGTAGCCACTTACCACATCAATCCATCCAAGGCCCCAAGTCCTGATGGTATTAATGGTTTGTTTAGCAAAGATTTTGGTCAACATTGAAGGCCATTATTATAAATTTTGTCGAAGACTTCTTTCACAACAAATCACTTCCACCCTGGACCAATCACACGCAGTTTGTTTTGTCCCTAAGACCACTCTACCCAAGGTGGTCTCTGATTGGCGCCCTATTAGTAATACATTCTACAAAATCATAGCTAGAAATAGAATTCTGGTATCCAAACTCCTCAAATATCTACCATCACGCATTTCCAAGGAACAACATGGCTTTATACCAGAGCGACAAATCTCTGACAACCTTTTAATAGCAAAAGAGGTGTAACATTCATTAAATTTTTCTTAACTTATTGACACATGCTTTATGCTAAAAGTTGATATATCTAAAGCTTTTGATAAAGTTGAATGGTCTTTCCTCAATAGTATGCTCAAAGCTTGTAACTTCCCATCGGAGCTCATCACCCTTATATTGGCTTGTGTTACCACCTCCTCTTATGTCTATCTTGCTTAATGGCCGGCCTTGTGGACATATCTAACCGCAACAGGGCCTGCGTCAAGGCTGTCCGCTATCACTTTTTTCTCTTTGCACTCACCCTATAGTATTTATCCAATCTACTTCATAAAGCAGTGTTCATCTGATCTCTCTCTCACGCATCTATGTTTTCCCGATGATATCCTCGTCTTTGGGGAAGCAAAATTGGACACATTGGACCATTTGTTCCACAGCCTCCATTTATTCTCGTTATACACTAGTCAAGTGACAAATTATTCCAAATATTGCATCCATTTTGGCAAATTTATCCCACAACATCTTAAGCACACCATCACCAGTAAATATGGCCTTACTCTTATAATTCAAATGCCAGCTATCTAGGGGATATATATTTGGCAAGGTCTCTGATCAGACCTTGGCCATCCAACTAATTCACACAACCCAACATAAAATGAACGATTGGACTCAAAATAATTTATCCGCCATTGGCCGGGCTCCACTCATCTCCAACCACATTGAAAGCTCCCTAGTTTATCACATGACACATACGATGTTACCCAAGTAAATTCTAGCTGAAATGGAACAACTCTTTCGAAAATTTTCGTGGCGAAAAAACATGTACACATCATGCCTCTATTACCGCATTGCCTGGTCCACATTATAACTTGCGAAACAAAAAGGAAGGCTTAATTTTTCGAATCTAGAGGCCTTTAACAAAGCTATGTTCCTCAAACGATTTCCCAGTCCAAATGAACCACATGGTCCTCATTTATCTCCCTGCAAAGTGACTTTTATAGTCTTATTTCATGGCAATTGGGAAATGGTCAACTCATTAATATTTGGAGAGACAACTGGATTGGCCATAATCGCTCTCTTCCGTCCTTTGCCACCACTACTTTTGCCATTAACCTAGTGGATTTAACACACCCTGGTTAGGATTGGAATGATACAACCCTTTTACCTTTGGACCAGGTCATCCATATCCAATCATTACCATTTCCGACCCCTGTTTTGCCGCCTCACAAACTCGTTTTTGGTCCTGCTCGATCTGTAGAGTACGTGGTCAAACAAGCATATCGCATATTGCTGAATACTTCCAATGATAATTGTGACCCCTACCATAAAATTCTCAAATTCTTCTCTCCCAGTAAGAGTCTCTTACCACTAATTTGGTATTTCCTATGGAAATGGTGCCACTCTGGCCTGCCTTGGATATGCACTCTACCATGACTTTCCTAAATTTAGCGACACGACCAACACTCCTGCTGTAACGTCCCGAAATAACTGAAGTTTTTTTTAAATTAAACATAAAATATACGACCGTCAACGGTCAACAATGACACGTTACTAGAAAAGTCAACTGAATATATATATATATATAATATTTCCACGTGGAAGTCATAATACAGAGTGTCAAAAGAGTGATTACATGACTAATACATAACTACTGTAATCACTACCTCTACAAAAAAGATCAGATGACAGGACCCGATCCCGGAGGTACTCCCCTCGGTTACCACCAACCTACGACTGACTGCTCCCTGAAAATGAAACACAAAATCCGCCTGAGTTCCCGAAAGGAACCCCGTATGCCAACATCTCCTATCATATACAGAAATACAGACGAAAATGCCAAATAATGCTCATGCAATGCAAATCCGCCTCAGGCCCAATGAATGCCCAACCACCACCACAGTCCATCTCCCAGCCGCACAAGCATGAAAGACTTCCCTCTGCCGCACAGTCTCAAAGGGCATCACTCTCCTACACAAGGAAAGGGCATCTCCTTCCTACACAAGGATAGAAGGCGTCTCCCATCTACACAAGCATGGAAGGCATCCCCCACCTACACAAGAATAGGGGGTCCAACTGAATACACCCTCGTCGAAGGTGAAATCCGTAGCTCCGAGGTCCGGTGATCGACCGTGGGCTCAGAGCCGGTAGTCTACCTATGCTCGACGGCTCGCGTGTGGATAAATCCACCAACCTGCGGTTAATCGGTCGTCCGCAACAAATACACAAGTCGACCGGTCTCCCGCTCAGTACTCGGTACAAGGTCAATCTAAAGGTCGCCCGTTTGAAAGGTCTACGCTATACGTTTTATATACATATATATCCTGTCGGTCGAACCAGGGTCCGTTCAACCGATAAGAAAGTCTGCATGAATCCTGCCCACTGTATTCGGTCGACCGGATCAACAGGCACTTCACTACAGCAAACTGCACGCGGTCGGTCGACCGGATCCAGAGCGGTCGACCGTTTAGATGGTCAACGTTCTTGACCGACTTTGCGCAGTTCGGTCGACCGAGACACACTCGGTCGGCCGAAGGTCTGTATAACCTATCTAAAGGAGGTTCGGTCGACCGAAACAAACACCGGTCGACCGGGCTAATGTAACCCTTAAATTCCCGCTAAAATTTGGCATAAACGGTCGACCGTCACACAGACGTCGTTCGACCGTTTTCGGGCGGTAAGTTATTATTTACAAATATCGGTCGACCGACCCAACCACCGGTCGACCGAACTATACATTTTCCCTCTGGACATGCATCATTTAGACGTTGTTCGGTCGACCGAACTCTACATCGGTCGACCGAACAGAGCGTCTTCAACCTCTGTCCAGTTGGGTTTTCACCGGAGAAACGACACCAACGCCGCCCGCTACACTCGCACACCTCTTGGGGAGTTACTATGAAGACTTGGCATACCTTTTCCGAGGTGAGAACGCGTCCGGCGAGCTCCTCCTCCTCCTCCGGCGTCGCTTCTAGCTTCTTCTCCCTCTTTCCTCCGTTCTCGTCGCTCCTTCCTCGCATGCGCCTCCACCACGTCGCCGGAGCTCTTCTCCCTCCTTTTCTGATCGCCGGAATGAAATGAGAAAGGTGAGGTTTGGGGGTGGAACGAAATCAACAACAAAAGAGAAGAAATGAGTGAGTTTTTGCTTCTTAAACACCAAACCCCATGCGCTACAGTAACCGACCCCTACCTAAACCCTAAACCTCATCATCTCTCTTCTCTTCCCCATGCAAAGCACACCAAAACCCATGCATGCAACCCTAATTTCGTGGGTTTAATCCCAAATAAGGTTTAGGTCTTAACAATCCACCCTCCTTAAAAGGAGTTCGCCCCGAAATCAGAAAAGTAACTCACTGAAAAGCTCCAGATATTGTTTCCGAACTTCCTCCTCGATCTCCCAAGTGGCCTCGCGCTCACTGTGATGCTGTCATCTGACCTTAACCATCGGAATGGTCCTCCTCCTGAGCTGATGGTCCATCCGGTCGATGATCTCAACTGGCCTCTCCTTAAGTGACAAGTCCTGCCGAATCTCAGCCACTGTAATCTCTATCGCGTGTGTCGGGTCTGCAACGTACTTCCTCAACATAGAAACATGGAAGACGTTGTGAAGGCCAGAGAACTGTGGCGGCAAATCAACTCTGTAGGCGACCTCCCCGACCCGGTCCAAGATCTCAAAAGGTCCGACATACCTCAGACTGAGCTTCCCCTTCTTCCCGAACCTCATCACTCCCCGAGCTGGTGAAATCTTCAGGAAGACGTGATCTCCAACCTCGAAGCTCAAAGTCCGTCTGCGTCGGTCAGCATAACTCTTCTGTCTGCTCTGTGCTGTAGCCAACTTCCTCCTGATCAAGTCAACCTTCTCTGCGTACATCTGCACAAGCTTCGGGCCCACTAACTGCCTCTCACCTATGTCACTCCAGCGTACCAGTGATCTGCATGGCCTCCCGTATAATGCCTCATACGGTGCCATCCCAATACTAGCTGTTGTTGTAGGCGAACTCGATCAGAGGTAGATGCTCATCCCAGTGTCCAGCCCAGTCCAACGTGCAAGCCCTCAGCATATCCTCCAAGGTCTGGATAGTCCTCTCTGACTGGCCGTCTGTCTGAGGGTGAAAAGTTGTACTGAACCTCAGACGTGTCCCCAATGCCTGCTGCAGAATCCCCCAAAATCTAGATGTGAACCTCGGATCCCTGTCAGAGATGACGCTCACCGGTACTCCGTGTAATCTGACGATCTCCTCTACATACAACTTCGCCAGACTCTCCAAAGGAAAGGTGGTCCTAATGGCCAGAAAGTGTGCCGACTTGGTCAGTCTATCGACTATCACCCAAATCGCGTCATGGAACCACCTCGTCTTCGGTAACCCCGTGACGAAGTCCATCGTCACATTCTCCCACTTCCACTCCGGAAGCTCGATACTCTACATGGGCCCAGCTGGCCTCTGGTGCTCAATCTTCATCTGCTGACAGACCAAGCACCGACTCACGAACTCTGCAATGTCCTTCTTCATGCCTCTCCACCAGAAGTTCCGCTGCAGGTCCTTATACATCTTCGTGCTCCCTGGATGGATGGTGTACTTCGCTCGGTGTGCCTCCTCCATGATGTCATCTCTCATCCCATCAACCTTCGGCACCCAGATCCGCCCTCTGAATCTCAGACCTCCATCGACCCCAACACTGAAATCTGACCCCTCTCTGGCAGTCAACTCCAGCAGACTGGCCAACTCATCATCCTCACGCTGCGCCTGCACTACCTGTGAGACTGTCTGTGGCTCCACCCGCAACCCAGCTAACACTGCTCCTTCAGAGTCTCCAGTGAACGACCTCCACTCTGCCAATGACTCAAGCAGTCTCCACTCCTGAAGGCACAAGCCTGCAACTGATACCTCCACTCTCCTACTCAAGGCGTCTGCCACTGAATTCGCCTTCCCCGGGTGGTAGGAGATGGTGAAATCGTAGTCCTTAATCAACTCCAACCAACGACGCTGTCTCATATTCAACTCCTTCTGGGAGAAGAGGTACTTCAGACTCTGGTGATCGGTGAATACCTCGAACTGCTCGCCATACAGGTAGTGTCTCCATGTCTTCAATGCGTGCACAACGGCTGCCAACTCCAAGTCATGTGTCGGGTAATTCTTCTCATGAGTCTTCAGCTGCTTCGACGCGTATGCAATCACCCTCTCGTGCTGCATCAACACGCAACCCAAACCAACGCCTGACGCGTCACTGTAGACCACAAAACCTCCTGTGTCGCTCGGCAGAGTCAAAACTGGAGCTGTCGTCAGTCGTCTCTTCAGCTCCTGAAAGTTGTCCTCGCACGTCTGGGACCAAACAAAAGTGACTCCCTTCTGCATCAGGGCAGTCAAAGGTGCAGCTAACCTAAGCGACGGTAGTAAACTGCCAACCCAACAAAGCTTCTGATCTCCGTCACGCTCGTAGGGGCTCTCCACTCAGTTACTGGCTCTACCTTCGCCGGATCCACCGAAATGCCCTCCACAGAAACGATGTGACCAAGAAATGCGACTCTCTCCAACCAGAATTCGAACTTCGAGGACTTAGCATACAACCTCTGGTCTCTCAGAATGCTAAGTACAATCCGCAGGTGCTGTCTATGCTGCTCCACGTCAGGTGAGTAGATCAGGATATCATCCACAAAGACAACGACACATCTGTCCAAGTACTGTCTGAACGTCTGGTTCATCAGATCCATGAAAGCCGCCAGAGCGTTCGTCAACCCAAAAGGCATCACCAAGAACTCATAGTGCACATATCTGATCTTGAATGTTGTCTTCTGGACATCCTCCTCTCGGATCCTCAACTGATGGTATCCTGAACGTAGGTCTATCTTAGAGAAGACCTTCGCTGACTGCAACTGATCGAACAGGTCCCCAATCCTTGGTAGGGGATACCTATTCTTGATGGTGACCTTGTTCAACATCCTATAGTCAATGCACATCTGCAATGACCCATCCTTCTTGTTCACAAACAACACTGGCGCGCCCCAAGGTGAGACACTCGGTGTGATGAACCCAACCTCCATCAACTCCTGTAGCTGCTTCTTCAACTCTGCCAACTCTGCGGGTGCCATCCTGTATGGGGCTTTCGACTGTGGTGAGGTGCCTGCTGCCAGCTCAATGCAAAACTCCATCTCTCGCGGAGGCGACAATCCTGGGATATCATCTGGAAACACCTCTGTAAACTCCCGCACCACATCTATCTCGTCTAACCTCAGTGACTCAGCCTCTGGAACAACCAGCGTCGCTAGGAATGCTCTGCAACTCTGCTGTATCAACTTCTGAGCCCTCAAAGCTGACACCACAATGTGGCCCCCTCTGTTCCTGATTCCTCTAACCATGATATCAGGCAACCCCTTCCTCGGAATCAAAATCTTCTTCTCACGGTAAAGGACACGCACATCATGTCGGGACAGCCAGTCCATCCCAAGAATCACGTCGAAGTCCTCCATCGGTAGCAAGACCAGATCTGCCAGAAAATCTTGGTCTCCCGAAACAATCGTGGTGTCGGGGATGAAGCTCCCCCAAGTGCCCACTAGACCTAGGGGTGTGCTGACTTTCAAAGTGGCAGTCAACATCGCAAGGGTACAAACCAACACTCCCGCAAATCGCTCCGAGAGGAACGAGTGTGTCACGCCACAATCAAAAAGCACCCTAGCTTCTAAACCTGCCACAAGAAGTGTACCTTCCACGACAGCCCTGGCGTACCTCGCCTCCTCCGCCTGGATAGTGAAGAATCGTCCAGTGCGCTGACCCTGCTGAGGTGCTGCAGGTCTCCTAGCTCCGCCTCCACTGGCAATCGGAAGTCCCGGAGGTCTGCTCGGTCCAGCGCCCTTGCTAGGGCAATTCCTAACGAAGTGGCCCAGCTGACCACAACCATGACAAGTACCTGGCCCAAAGCAGCGCCCGGTGTGCACTCTGCCACAGCTCCTGCACGCCTCTAGCTGCGACGCCCCTGCTGCCTCGATCCGGGGCTTCTTGCCCGGATTCCCTGATCTCTGCCCTCCTGGCCTCCCTGAGGATCTCCCGACCTGCCTCCTCTCATCCTGGTAATTCTCCCGGTAGTCTCTCTCCATAATCGTGGAACTCCTCACTACATCTGCCAAGGTACGCGGCATGCTCGACAGCACTCGGGTCCTCAGGTGCTTCCGGAGCCCCTTGACAAAATTCATCGACCTCTGCGCCTAAGTGACAAATATCTCTGGACAGTAACGCTCAAGGGCGTTAAACTTCCCAATGTACTCCTCCAGTGTCATGCTCTTCTGCTCCAGGGCGAGGAACTCCTCCCTCTTCCTGTCTCGCACGTGCTACGGAAAGTAGAGCTCATTGAACTCCTCAACGAACTCCTCCCATGCCACATCCTCTCGGCCGACGAACAAAATTGCTGAAGTCGACCTCCACCAGTTCGCTGCAGCTCCTCTCAGCACGTAGGTGGTCGGGTCCACCTTCTCCGGAGTACAGTCGATGGCCCTGAAGATCGTCTGCATAGTGATGATCCACTCCTCAGCTGCCTCTGCATCCATCTGCCCAGTAAAAGTCGGAGGGTGTTGCCTCATGAACCGGTCGTGCATCGCACCAGCCCTCGCCTGCGCACTCTGCGCTGCCTGGCGCTCCAACATCCCGCTCAACCGCTCCACGATGTTGAACAGGACCCTGCGCTCTGCCTCCCGGGCCTCCTCTCTCACAGTCTCACTCGAACTGTGAGTCTCAACCACAGACACGACCTGTCTCGGAGGCATCTCTCTACAGAACAAAAAGCTCACGTCATAATGATCATGAATGCATGCCATGGACCTCTAGACTCTAATCCTTACTCGATGGTGGTTTCTTTGGGAAAGTACGCCAAAATCAAGGCTCTGATACCAAGTTGTAACGTCCCGAAACAGCGGAAGAATTTTTTTAAAATTAAACATAAAATATACGACCGTCAACGGTCAACAAGGGCACGTTACTAGAAAAGTCAACTGAATATATATATATAATATCTCCACGTGGAAGTCATAATACAGAGTGTCAAAAGAGTGATTACATGACTAATACATAACTACTGCAATCACTATCTCTACAAAAACGATCAGATGACAGTACCCGATCCCGGAGGTACTCCCCTAGGTCACCACCAACCTACGACTGCATGCTCCTTGAAAATGACACACAAAATCCGCCTGAGTTCCCGAAAGGAACCCCATATGCCAACATCTCCTATCATATACAGAAATACAGACGAAAATGCCAAATAATGCTCATGCAATGCAAATCCGCCTCGGGCCCAATGAATGCCCAACCACCACCACGGTCCATCTCCCAGCCGCACAGGCATGAAAGGCTTCCCTCTGCCGCACAGGCTCAAGGGGCATCACTCTCCTACACAAGGAAATGACATCTCCTTCCTACACAAGGATAGAAGGCGTCTCCCACCTACACAAGCATGGAAGGCATCCCCCACCTACACAAGAATAGGGGGTCCAACTGAATACGCCCTCGTCGAAGGTGAAATCCGTAGCTCCGAGGTCCGGTGATCGACCGTGGGCTCAGTCGGATTTTGTGTCCGGTGACTCGGTCGGTCTGTCTAACCAATCTAAAGGAGGTTCGGTCGACCGAAACAAACACCGATCGACCGAGCTAATGTAACCCTTAAATTCCCGCTAAAATTTGGCATAAACGGTCGACCATCACACAGACGTCGTTCGACCGTTTTCGGGCGGTAAGTTATTATTTACAAATATCGGTCGACCGACCCAACCATCGGTCGACCGAACTATACATTTTTCCTTTGGACAGACATCATTTAGACGTTGTTCGGTCGACCGAACTCTACATCGGTCGACCGAACAGAGCGTCTTCAACCTCTGTCCAGTTGGGTTTTCACCGGAGAAACGACACCAACGCCGCCCGCTACACTCGCACACCTCTTGGGGAGTTACTATGAAGACTTGGCATACCTTTTCCGAGGTGAGAACGCGTCCGGCGAGCTCCTCCTCCTCCGGCGTCGCTTCTAGCTTCTACTCCCTCTTTCCTCCGTTCTCGTCGCTCCTTCCTCGCGTGCACCTCCACCACGTCGCCGGAGCTCTTCTCCCTCCTTCTCTGATCGCCGGAATGAAATGAGAAAGGTGAGGTTTGCGGGTGGAACGAAATCAACAACAAAAGAGAAGAAATGAGTGAGTTTTTGCTTCTTAAACACCAAACCCCATGCGCTACGGTAATCGGCCCCTACCTAAACCCTAAACCTCATCATCTCTCTTCTCTTCCCCATGCAAAGCACACCAAAACCCATGCATGCAACCCTAATTTCGTGGGTTTAATCCCTAATAAGGTTTAGGTCTTAACACCTGCCCACTTTGTTATCATCATTCGGACAATCCACATGAGTTTATCTGCAAATGTGATTACACAAAATCAAACTACAGTAGTGTTATTCAACAACATCGATGCTATTCTCTACCATCTATGACACATCACATGCACAACAACATCCAAATTTATTGCTTTTGCCATCATCAGTGGATACTAGCTAGCATGGAAGCAGAGATGTGCAAGACTCTACAACCCCGAGCACCAGCAAAGACGTCATCATTTTATCTTATACCAAGCACACAGTCTTACCTGAGCTCAATTATCATGTATTTATCAAAGCACTAGTCGTGTACCATGATTCCATATTAACCAATCAAGTTCTAAACTCCTTCAAAAAACTTTATTATATTTCCTATGTCCACTCAATGGGTTTTGATAACAAGCAGATAACCACCGATTACAACGACTATGTTGTTACTAGAGGCTCCATCGAAGCTTAGTGTTCATGTTGGTTTGGACATTTTACAATGTGAGCTTCAATAACTTCGTAGAACAATTCGTGGTCTGTCTTACTTTGTAAATTAATATTTTTTAGTAAACTATCATCATGTTATTGTTTAGGGTTTTTTGCTTAGGTGCATCTCTCAAGTGGCGTAATTGGCGACATACACTCGTATTTTCACTATTGTATATGGTGCACCTCTTTGCAGAACATATTTGCTCATATGCACCTCTGTCATTCGTGGGTCCCACACCACACTGACGTTGTAAACACTCTATCACAATCTGTGATACTCCGTAAGTACGGGTGTAAGAGTTATATTAATGGGCTTTAGTATTTGTGTTTATTTAACAACTAACCAAAATTGAAACCCAACTTGACAACAACCAATGAAATGAACCCATAATATGCCTGGACCCAATCAAACAAGACTCGATAGAAACATCAAATGACGACCCAATCCCAAACACGACTTAGTCTAACAATCGAATCCCTAACCTCCAACCCCAATTCTTCCCTAAATCACTCCAACCTTCCCCAAATCTCAGATTCACTTCTCCCCCCAATTTCCCCAAATCGTAATGCAATTCTCCAAATTGGAGACCGACACAACCGAGAGAGACGGCAACGAAGGACATTAGAGAGTTAAGGTGATTGATAGAGTTCTTGATCGAACATAGAAAGTGACAATGACAGAAGTGGTTGCCTGATTGGAGAGAGAAGGCAACAAAGGGTTCCGTTAGAGACGTTGGTACACACAAGAAGTGGTTTGGCGGGAAAATGGAGACAATGAGTGGTTTTCTCTCAATGTTCCCTTTTGATTAGTTTTTTCTTATGTTTGCATTTTGGATGATTATGATTCCGATTGCATATTTTATTTTCTTATTTAGTGAATGCATTTGCATGTTTGCAATTAATTTCTATTTTTTTGGGTGCTGATTTCAATTAATCTATGTTTATGTTTGTTTGTGAATTTAATTTCTGTCTGATGTGTGTTTTCCTTTGCATGTTGGTTTGTTAAAGCAATGTGTTTGATTTGGGAGGTAGTGTCAGAATTAGATTGCACTGTGGTGGTAGATAGGTTGAGAGCAAGGGTCGGGATAAGGCTATGGGTTTCGAAAAGTTAGCATCAATGGTTGTAGTTGAAGAATTGACAATCTCATCGCTAATGAATTGGATATTTAGTGTAACAAAGTGGACATCCACTAAAAATGTTGTGAATATGCATTATATGATTCCAAACAATGTTAGGAAAGACTTCAGAACTTTGAATACTGATGAAGACATAGAGGAGGCACTTAGATTCCTCAATAAGCAATGTAAGTTAACACATCTATGCTACTACCGAGAAATGGTCAATAAATGTGAGTGAATTATGTGTTGGAGTTGATGAGCCCTGTGTAGTGGGAAAAAGCCTTGTGTAGTAGTTGAGAAAGAAATAGAGAACCAGGATGTAGAGCCTACTTTAGGAGCAAATGAAAGAGTACCTAGTGTGGTGGGAAGTGTGGGCTCACAACCTTTACTTGGGGAGTTTGAACCCCCTGTTTCAGGTGTTTGTGACCACCAAGCCAGTTGTACACTCCCCTGTAACTCTGAACCTAGCCTAGAAGGTTACTTTATACTTCCACGAGCAGAAAAGGAAAATTCACCACTTAGGGATGAAGATTTTGTTTCCAGTGGTAGTAGTGATACATAACCTGAGTATGTTCTGACTAATGAGGATGTTGAAGGTAGTGATATTGTCGATTTTGATGACTAGGGTAGTGATGTAGTGTTTCTGACCACCAATACAGTTGTACACTCCCCCAATCACCTCAATCAACTTCTCAAGCACCCACAAAATATAGCATTGATCCACAAAGTAGCCAAAAAACCCAACCCTATGGCTCAATGTTAAACCTCCTTCAATCAGTTGGATGTGTGCAAGGGATCTTAGCTGCTTTGCAGCGACCCTCCTTTAAATGATTGCAAAGAACTTTGATTGTACTTTTATGTATGTATTAATGTAGGCTTATACATTGAATGTGTAGATAATTAAGGGGGTAACTTGAAATTTGATAATAATTGAACAAAATCTATGCACATCCATAGGGGAGCATTTTTATGCATAGTTTACATCTCAAAATTTCAAGTATTAAGATATAGGTTGCCATCATCAGAAAGGGGAGATTGTTGGCTTTTTGGCCTTAATCCATGTTTTGATGATTTAATCAACCTAATCTTAATTGTAATCAATGTAGAGTAGCACACATATTGCATCTTATAGATATTGCATTGTGCTAACCTCTACAGTGAAGGGAATGTGTTCTAAAAGTTTTACTTTTAAATGTCAATTATTATGAATTGAATGAGAAATCATTTTGTTCCTTGTTTATGTTATTCGTCTTTTAGAAGTGTTAAGGAAGAGGCTCTTGGTCCTTAACCGTAGAGCTCTAAAAGATATTGGTTTACATAAAACAAAAGATATTCGCAATCATGGTAATTAACATGGGACATTAATTACCGAGTTAAGATTGTCGTGTTGGTCATAGATCATTGTAGCTCTACAAGTGAGTGACAACACGGGTACGCAAAAGAGGAAAATACTACTTTTGTATACCGAATTGACCTAATAAGTAAAATATTATAGGAATGTGTTTCTATGTCATTAATATTTTACTGTGTCCTTGGTCCTTTGATATGAGACTTATATCTGATCCCTTAAGGAGTGCTTAATTAGACTAGTGTCTTAAGCTATCAATGAGTGTAGTGCAAAGGCATTAGTTGGTTAAGTATGACTTTTGTTGGAGAAGATAGTTAGTCAAAAGATTATCATTGCCCCTCTTAATTGAGTGATAATTTTAGTGGGCCCCTTGATAAAGTCAAGTTATAATGTGCACAATGTGATTTGAGTTAAATCACATATTTATAAATAGCTTAAAGAGATCAAGAAATGAATACTAATACAAAGATGACACAATACTACTTTGCGTGTATTCTTAATATCATGAGGCAAGGGACGGACACAAGTGGCGCACTCCATCACTAAATGGATCGGGTTTTGGTTCGAGTGGAATTAAGACATCTAACTAATTGGGAGCTATAATGTGTAGCTAGATACCGCTTATAGCTTGTGATATTAAGCTCTTAATATCACTGCCAACTTAGTCTAGATCCTCCCATAGGTCACACCGTAAAAACCGGGAAACAAGAAACTTGATTTTTGGTTCATATGATGTGTCAGGTTTCTTATATAAAATATGACACATGTGGTGAACAAGTAAAATCAATTATGTTGTGATATATAACATAATTAGAATCATGATAAATTCATATGAGATGCATGTATTGTGGGGTGCAATAAATTATTGTTGCATAGGATAATATATTGCATAAGTTGTGAATTTGCTAAACCCCCTAAAGTTCAAATTTTGTTGGAAATAAATCAAAATTTTGAAAATGCAAAATCGGGTAAAAGTTCGGTAATCCGTTTATGGTTCGGTCGGCCGAAGGTTCTGTGGATCGGTCAACCGAACGTGGAACGGATGGTCATGGTTAATTGACCGAACTTGACTAAAGTGCCTGGAGTTCTGGTACAGTATACCGAACCAGAAACGATCGACCGAACAATGTCCAGTTCTGATATTTTCGGTTAACTGAATGACAATCGGTTCTAGACGAAAATTCGTCCGATCGGTCAAGGAGAATTTTTCTCCTTAAGAATCGGTCATCCGTCTAGTGTACGGTAATACGAACGTGACATATTCGGTTAACCGAATATGTCTCGGTAAACCGAAGCCCGATCGATTTTCTGCCTTTGATAATTAAGAGATTAAATTGATTAATGGTTGGATTAGCTCCAAACTTGGTCAAACATTTTGTGGATGCATGTAATGCATTATGGAACTAGTTTGTGAGAGAAAATGTCAAGAGAACATGGCTTAAGAATATCCGTGATGAAGAGTAAGATAGGAGCCTATAAATAGGTCCTTATTCTCCTTAATTACGTTAGATGTTTCCTAATTATTTTCTCTCCTAATTCACCACAAAAAGCCACGAAAATTCTCTTAGTTTTCTAAGTCTTTGGAAGGAGAAATCTCAAGATTAAGGAAGGATTCTAAGCTAGTTTGCAGATTGATTGGCTAGCTCCTTTCTCTCCAACCTTGTTTAGGGTTTCGGTGAACACTCGGAGGCATCCGGCGCAACGAGAAGCGACGATAGTCTTCCTCAACGTCTCTGGAACATCAAGAAGTTTTAGAGAACTTCTATGTATGAATTTCGGAGTCCCTTGTGTTTATTTTAATAGTGTTTTTGAAACTAGTTATTAAAACAAACCAATGCATGCATGAAACAAATGATAGAAAATTGTAATTGATCCTCATTGTACATAAAAATTTCGAAAATATATATGTGCAATTAAACTAGAAATCCTACAGTGGTATTAGAGCATAGGGTTCAATTTTCGTATGATTTAAGGTTGTAAACGAATTTAGTTTACCATATAGGATTTAAACAATTCGGTTTACCGGTTTTTCGAACTATGAATGTTTTGTTGATATAATTCTCTATAATAATTCGTTTTAAATGTTTTAAGTGTTTTAATACATACCATGTAATTATTAGAATTAAGATTTAGACATTAGTCTAACTTACAATAATTTCGTTTTATAAAGAAATGATTATTTTGTAAGAGAATCAACAAAACCGAAAACTACGGTTCATCTTTCCATTGGAAATTGGATGGACCGCGGTTAAAAATTATTTTTGAACTATGGATGGATGAAAAACGTTTTTTAATGGATTTCAAAATGTTTTTCAAAGAATTGTTTAGGATTCTAGATGATTGATAAACTAGATTGCATAGTTTATAGCGATATTGCGTGCATGGATGCTCGAGTTGTTTTGCAGGAATTGTGAGTTTATATGTTCCAAATCAGCAACTATGAATGTATGTGATTAATATTATACAGGGGCTTATTTATATGTAAAAGCCAAAATTCTCTCTTTCTGTCTTTTAGATAATTGCATTTGCATGTGAGAGGTTTTTACATAGGACTTGCACTAGTCGTTTTTTCGAATGTGAGGAGCATGTTTATTTTCTGTAAAATCTACATCTCCGGTGCAAGAGGAAGTCGCCGCTATAGCGCATCGATCGAGGATCAAAGATCAGGGATCGAGGATCAAGGATCGAAGGGAACATATAAACTCACACGATGTGGATTGTGTGAATGGTTTAATTTCTGTTTTTAATTTCTGCTATGCATGTGATGAATGTGATTGAATGTTAGGATGTGTATGAATGATAATATGCATGATAACCTAAAATTCCAAATCGCATGTTAATATATGAAATTGTCCAACAAAATTAAGAGTAATTTTCCTTCTTATTTCATCCACTAGCAGCCATTGATCGAGGGATACTCTGCTCGCCCTTAGCGGGAGATAACTTCCTCCATCTTTGGGAATAGTGGGAGATATAATGGTTGTCTATTGTTGTGCCACAATTAAATATATGAGGTGTGTTTCACCCTAGTGAACCCCAAAGTATGTTTAGTTGTGAATACAATAGATAAACGTATCTTGTATCAAATGAAAATAAGTTTTCTTAACATTACCTAGAGACCTCGCTCGGTTTTGGGAAAACATTTTTCTTACGAGGATAGGTCATATTCCCTCATAATTAAAACGACAAGAATCACAAGAGTTGAAGATGCTAATATTGCTAAAATTCAAAAAGGTTGTGATTAGAAAGAGTTTTTCTTACCTTGATATTGTGATGTATTCGATAGCCCTTAGCTAGTCTATATTGCAATTGATAGGATCTTAGATTACTGCATTTACGGGCAAAATTTTATTTGCAGTATTTACATTTATATTTGATATATATGTATGTATTTAAAAACATAAAATTGACATTAAAATCCTGTATAATTTATTTTGTCGAAATGTCTAATATCCAACCAATTGTGCGATCTATGATCGAAAAAAATCCTTTGCAAAATGATGGCTCAAACTTCATGAAATGGCAACTCAATCTTAATATCGTGTTGAGGTTTGAAAAACTATCTCATATTTTGTATGGTGAAATCCCAAAATTGAATGAGAAGGCAACCGGTAATGAGAAAGAGGTGATAGCCAAGTGGGAAGACCAAGAGAACCAAGTTCACGGTCTAATGTTGGCATCCATGGGTGACTCGCTTCAATCGAAATACTTGGATTCAAAACCCAAGAAGACCATGGAAGCTTTAACAAAGATGTTCATGGATAGTGCCTGAAAGGAGCGCTATAAGACCACCATCGCACTCACAAGGTGCCACATGGCGGAGGGAACATCAGTATCCATGCATTTTCTCACGATGCAAGGATACCTTGAGAAATTGTCGAAGCTCTCTTCTCCAATGCCCGAGGATATTGCCGAAGATCTGATTCTTGGCTCTCTAGCCCCGTCCTTTAAGGACTTTGTGATGCACTATCATGTGCGTGAAAAAGGGGTGAGTCTTGAGGAGCTTCACAACGCTCACAAAATGGCAGAAGTTGACATGGGCAAGGGTCGGGACAATCAGGTCCTAGCCGTCCATGAGAGGAGCAAAATGATCAACAAAGGTAAAGGTAAATTTACCAAAGATACATCAATCAAAAGAAATGGAGTAGGAGGTGCTCATAGGAGTACCTCAAGGGGAAAATCTTTCAAATCTCCAACTCCCAACACGGAGTGCTTTCACTGCGGTGAAAAGAGACACATCCGACCTAATTACCCCAAGTACAAGGAAGACCTTGAAAATGGGATGATTGAACGTAGGCGCCCGAGAAACACCGTTGGTATGTTTGTTATTGAGATAAATTTAATCACCTCTGTTCTTGATTTGGTAATGGTTACCGGATTTTGTGCTTACATAATTTTGATGTGCAGCTATTGAAGGATAGGAAGGAACTCGTGGAGAACGAGATGATATTGAAGATCGGAAATAGTACAAACATAGCTGCGATCGTACAAGGTTATATGGAACTTCAATAGTCTAATGATTTAAATTTATGTTTTGAAGAATGTTTATTATGTGCCTTCGATTAGCAAGAACTATTCTGTATCATGTTTTGCATATGGATAACTTAATATATATTTCTAATTCTTGCTTATGTATATCGAAGAATGGGATTTTCTGTGCAAATACATTTGTCTGGAATGATTTCTATTTGCTTGAAATGAATAATAAACAAACTCAAATATCAATAACGAAAAGAAACTAAGATAGCTCACGTGAATGATTCATTCTTATAGCACTATCAGATTGGTAAAGTAAATGACGAAGAGACCTTTCAAGAAGAAAGGAACGAAAACAAATGACTAATTGGATATGATACGTTCTAATGTATGTGGTCCGATAAGTACAAGTGCAAGAGACGGTTTAAGGTACTTCATTTTGTTCACGGATAACTATAGTCATTATGACTATATTTGTGTAATGGGAAACAAAAGTGAATTCTTTGACAAATTCAAGGAATTCGAGGATGAAGTAGTGAACCGACTCAATAAGAATATCGAGTCTCTACGAAAGGTTCGTAGGGGTGAGTGCTTAGGATACCTAATTTTACTCATTCCTAAAGTAGGAATAGGATATTGCTCGACATGGTTCGATCAATGATAAGTCAATCTAAATTGCCTATTTACTTTTGGAATTATGCACTACAAGAAATGACGAACTCACTAAATAATGTTCCATCCAAATCCGTGGAGAAAATGGCTTGTGAGCTATGGAGTCGAAAGACAGCTAAGCTCAACTTTCTCAAGATTTGGGGTTGTGAGGTCTACGTCAAGGAATTGATGTCGGCCAAGCTTCAACCAAAATCGGATAAGTGCTTCTTTATAGGTTTTCCTCGTGTGACAAGAGGATACTACTTTTGGTGTATCACCTCCAATCGAAAGATTGTAGAGAGAGATATAGTTTTTCTAGAATTTCTGGAAAAGAGAGAAAAATAGTGGGAGTATAGTTAAGCTTTGGGAAACTCAAGATACTCTACGAGATCATGATGTGAATACTGCATTCAAAATCATGAAGGCCCAACCGAGATTCATTTGGTTAGTGGGAGCATGAGAGAGAGATCCTTACAAGAAATTGTGAGAGAATCTCAATCATCCCCACCCAGTGTACGTTCGAGAGTCGAACGTGAACCTATTCCTCAAGAAATTGTGGAAGAAGTTCGAGACACACGAGAAGAACCAAAAAAATAGAAAAGGTCGACGAGGGAAAGAAATAAACCCAATAAGTATGTGGGACTTCATGGGATCGTGGTACTAGATACCAAAGATCCCTCGACCTTCCAAGAATCAATGGAAAGGGAAGACTCCAAGACTGTGGCTTAAGGCCATGGAATCCGAAATAAAGTACATGTATGACAATCAAGTATGGAACTTGATTTGCCTTCCTCAAGAGAAAATGTCATTTAGTATAAATAAGCTTTTAGGTGGAAGATAGACATGGATAGTAACTTGACAACCTACAAAGCAAGGCTTGTAGCAAAAGTTATACACAAATTCAAGAAATTGACTTTGATGAAAATTTTGAGAGGTTGCCATGTTAAAATCTATTCAGATTGTGCTCACTATTGCCACATTTCACAATTGTGAAATATGGAAGATGGATATCAAAATGGCGTTCCTTAATGGGAACTTGGAGGAGGATATGTACATGGTACAACCTCAAGGTTTTGATGATCCAAAGAATAGCGAGAAGATATGCAAGTTTCAAAGATCCATTTATGGATTGAAGCAAGCATCGAGGAGTTGGAACAAACGCTTTGACGAAAAGGTGAAGAAGATTCACTTCATTCAAAGTAAAGGAAAACCTTGATTGATACAAGGAGACTAGTGGGAGTCATGTAGTACTTCTGATCTTATATGTCGGTGACATATTGCTCATGAGCAATCATATACCTTTGCATTAGCAAACGAGAAATTTCATTGAAATCGGCATTTTCAATGAAAAGAAATGGATGAGGCTCAACACATCTTGAGAATCAAGATACGTTGAGATACATCCTGTAGACTCATTGGCTTCAGTCAACGTGCAAACATTGAAAAGGTCTTGGAAAGGTTCAGGGTGAACAATTCCAATATGGACAATGTGTCAATAAGTATGAGTATAGGTGTGCAACTCAAGAAGTCTCAACGTGCTCAATCACGCAAAGACTTGGAGTAGATGAAGGTATCCCTTATGCTTCGGCAAAAGGAAGGACCATGTACACGATGACTTGCACAAGACTCGATATCTCGTATGCTCTAAGCGTGACAAGTAGTCACCAATCCGACGCAAGTCCTAACTATAGGATTGCAGTCAAGAATATTCTGAAGTACCTTAACTGGACTAAAGATAAGGTTCTTGTTTATGGAAGACAAAGGAGAAAATAGTCGAGGGCTATTTTGATGCAATTCTCATAAGGATTCTTGACAATAGGAGGTTGGAATGATGATGCGTCATCATTATCGAAGGTGGAGGTATGAGCTAGTGTAGTTAAGAGTAATATCACTACAACTAACTCAACCACCAACGAAAAACAAAATAAATAAATGGGTGGACACAACAGTGACACAACTGATCCATTCAACAAACCTTCATACCAAACTAAAAGGCGAAATATATTTCGAGTCCATGGATCCGAGGATCCATGTAGATTGTCTTGATAGGTGATTTGAGAAGGTTACCCTAGTTATTAATGTTTTATACATTGAGAATGTATGCGAAAGAAAACTTTGATAACAAGCGGGAGATTGAAGGGAATGTGTTCTAAAAGTTTTACTTTTAAATGTCAATTATTATGAATTGAATGAGAAATCATTTTGTTCCTTGTTTATGTTATTCATCTTTTAGAAGTGTTAAGGAAGAGACTCTTGGTCCTTAGCCGTAGAGCTCTAAAAGATATTGGTTTACATAAAACAAGAGATATTCGCAATCATGGTAATTAACATGGGACATTAATTACCGAGTTAAGATTGTCGTGTTGGTCATAGATCATTGTAGCTCTACAAGTGAGTGACAACACGGGTACGCAAAAGAGGAAAATACTACTTTTGTATACCGAATTGACCTAATAAGTAAAATATTATAGGAATGTGTTTCTGTGTCATTAATATTTTACTGTGTCCTTGGTCCTTTGATATGAGACTTATATCCGATCGCTTAAGGAGTGCTTAATTAGACTAGTGTCTTAAGCTATCAATGAGTGTAGTGCAAAGGCATTAGTTGGTTAAGTATGACTTTTGTTGGAGAAGATAGTTAGTCAAAAGATTATCATTGCTCCTCTTAATTGAGTGATGATATTAATGGGCCCATTGATAAAGCCAAGTTATAATGTGCACAATGTGATTTGAGTTAAATCGCATATTTATAAATAGCTTAAAGAGATCAAGAAATGAATACTAATACAAAGATGACATAATACTACTTTGTGTGTATTCTTAATATCATGAGGAAAGGGACGGACACAAGTGGCGCACTCCATCACTAAATGGATCGGGTTTTGGTTCGAGTGGAATTAAGACATCTAACTAATTGGGAGCTATAATGTGTAGCTGGATACCGCTTATAACTTGTGATATTAAGCTCTTAATTTCACTGCTAACTTAGTCTAGATCCTCCCATAGGCCACACCGTAAAAACCGGGAAACAAGAAGCTTGATTTTTGGTTCATATGATGTGTCAGGTTTCTTATAGAAAATATGACACATGTGGTGAACAAGTAAAATCAATTATGTTGTGATATATAACATAATTAGAATCATGATAAATTTATATGAGATGCATGTATTGTGGGGTGCAATAAATTATTGTTGCATAGGATAATATATTGCATAAGTTGTGAATTTGCTAAAACCCCCTAAAGTTCAAATTTTGTTGGAAATAAATCCAAAATTTGAAAATGCAAAATCGGGTAAAAGTTCGGTAATCCGTTTATGGTTCGGTCGACCGAAGGTTCTGTGGATCGGTCAACCGAACGTGGAACGGAAGGTAGTGGTTAATTGACCGAACTTGACTAAAGTGCCTGGAGTTCTGGTACGGTATACCGAACTAGAAACGGTCGACCGAATAATGTCCAGTTCTGATATTTTTGGTTAACCGAATGGCACTCGGTTCTAGACGAAAATTCGTCCGATCGGTCAAGGAGAAATTTTCTCCTTAAGAATCGGTCATCCGTCTAGTGCACGGTAATACGAACGTGACATATTCGGTTAACCGAATATGTCTCGGTAAACCGAAGCCTGATCGATTTTCTGCCTTTGATAATTAAGAGATTAAATTGATTAATGGTTGGATTAGCTCCAAACTTGGTCAAACGTTTTGTGGATGCATGTAATGCATTATGGAATTAGTTTGTGAGAGAAAATGTCAAGAGAACATGGCTTAAGAATAGCCATGATTGAGAGTAAGATAGGAGCCTATAAATAGGTCCTTATTCTCCTTAATTACATTAGATGTTTCCTAATTATTTTCTCTCCTAATTCACACAAAAAGCCATGAAAATTCTCTTAGTTTTCTAAGTCTTTGGAAGGAGAAATCTTAGAGATTAAGGAAGGGGTTTGTAGCTAGATTCTAAGCTAGTTTGGAGATTGATTGGCTAGCTCCTTTCTCTCCAACCTTGTTTAGGGTTTCGGTGAACACTCGGACGCATCCGGCGCAACGAGAAGCGACGATAGTGTTCCTCAACGTCTCTGGAACATCAAGAAGTTTTACAGAACTTCTAGGTATGAATTTCGGAGTCCCTTGTGTTTGTTTTAATAGTGTTTTTGAAACTAGTTATTAAATCAAACTGATGCATGCATGAAACAAATCATAGAAAATTGTAATTGATCCTCATTGTACATAAAAATTCCGAAAATATCTATGTGCAATTAAACTAGAAATCCTACATACAGGTGATCAAGACTCAAGGAAGAAAGAAAATTAAGTCAAGGCATGTAATAAAGCTCATTTGAAGATATGTAATCTTGATTTATTTTGAGTCTTAGGAACTTTGTGTAATTGAGCATATTTAAGCTAAAAACCGCTCACATACACACTAGGTTCCCTATAGAAGTCACACACAAAATTTCACACCAATTGGATTTCAATAGATCACCCAACTAGAACCGGAAAAACACTTAAACCAATCTTCACTTCCAGAACCATTTCGATCGACCATTTGTTCCTTTAATCAAATAGTGTCTTCTACCACCCGATCAGTCGACCGTTCAGACCTTTTCGGTCGACCGTGTAAACATATATTTCTGACCGTTTGTCGTATTATACCAACGGTCGTTCAAATGATTCACCCAAACCCCAAAATACAAATGCCTATGGGTCGACCGTGGACCACGTTTCGGTCGACCGAACTTAAATGTCTCGACAAACCTAAACTGCCTGGAAGTTTCCGGTCGACCGTGAACCTTGTTTCGATCGACCAAATATGATCATGTTTGTCATCCCCGTAGAGTTTGGAAGTTTACAGTCGACCGAACCCTTCTCGGTGTTCGACCGTTAACTTAAGTGTACCCAAGTTATAGCATGTTTCGTTCGACCGTTCCCTTATTCGTCCACTAAACATTGTTCAAAATTGCCAACCGGTCGACCGTTCTACCCGATTCGGTCGACTGAATTTGTTCTGAATTGGGTCTTGCATGTTTTTGTTTTGTGAATCTTACACAAACCTTACCTAGCTTATCCCCAACAGCTATAACACCTTAGGAGCTTATAAATAGGTGTTCCATTGACACAATTATACAACTCTCCCACTCCATATTGTTTACTACCTTAGAGAGAAAGCTCCAAACACTCAAAAGCTCAAACCTTCCACACTTAGTAATTAATTCCACATTGTAGGATCGTGTGGGTCGGGTTAATCTAATCACTTTTACACTAATCCCTAACTAATCAAACAATAAACGCAGCGGAAACAATTTAAAGACTAGTAGGGAAAAGGAACAAGCAAACCACAAATCGACTCGGCGTTTTTATAGAGGTTCGGCACCCCACCCGGGTCCTAGTCCTCTCTTGCAAGCTCCGCTCAACTCCGTGAGCTCCGCCTATGACTTCACTATCTACTCCCCGTTCCGGGCCGGGAGACAATGCCTTACAACCATCAAACTCGCGAACAACCCTTGCCGAGCTTGGAATCCTCTTCTCACAATCCAAGAAGGATCACTTCGGGCTTTCACCGAAGTCTATACTTGTGTCTTGGGCTTTCACCAAGACCCTTGCTCTCTTGACAACAAATGTAACTTGAGTGGAACTCACTCTCTAATTGAGCACACTTGAGTTGGATGAGGATATGATCACTAAGTGTGGATTTAGGCTTATGGAGTGAGATTGGGAGCTTTGAGGATTGAGAGTTTCTCTCTAATGAATTGGACAATTGGAAGTTGGAGAGTTGTGTTAACAACAGGTCTTGATCCTCTATTTATAAGCTCCTAAGGTATTCTAGCCGTTGGGGATAGATTTGGTTGGGTTTTGTGTAAGATACACAAAGCAGAAAATCGGGCTGCAAATCTGTCCAGAACCGGTCGACCGAAACTAATAAGTTGGTCGACCGTTCACTTGATTTCAAGGAGAACGGTCGAACAAATGAATATTCGGTCGGACAAACCAGCTAGAACTTAACTCTACTTAAGTGAATCAGTCGAACCAAAGTATGGGGCGGTCGACCGTTAAGGGGATTCAGTTGAGACAAAGGTGCAACGGTCGAACGAAGAATGTGTCGACCGATAGCAGGGATAAAATAAGCGTTCAACCGGTCGACCGAAACAAGGTCGTCGTTCGACCGGTTACCAAATGTATTTTGGGGTTAAGTTTGTTTTATACGATTACGATCGTTATAGGAATACGACAAAGGTAACAGTCATAATAAAATCCGGGATCGGTCGACCAAAAAGGTAGAACCGGTCGACCGGTAGAGTTCGGTAAAATCACTTTGGAGCGTCTGTTATAAACCGATTGAACTGAGAATAGGTTCGGTCGACCGGTTCACACAGGAATTCTGGGTTAAGGTTTTAAGTGATTTCCAACTAAGGTTTGGGTGATCTAATGAAGTCCAAATAAGGTGAAATTTTGTGTGTGACTTCTCTAAGGAAGCTAGTGTGTATGTGATATGTTTTAGCTCTTGTATGCTCAATTTACACATGTTCCTAAGACTCAAAAAAATCAATATTACAAGTCTTCATATAGCTTTATTACAAATCTTGACTTGATTTCCTTCCATCCATGAGTCTTGATCACCTGTAGAGGTTAGCACATGCAATATATATGCAATGCAATATGTGTGCTACTCTACATTACTTATGATTAAGATTAGGTTGATTAAATCATCAAAACAAGGATTAAGGCCAAAAAGCCAACACACATTATACTCAAGTGTGCTCAGATTTAGAGAGTGTTGTCCCACTCACATTGTTGTTCAAAGAAGCAAGGACTTCGGAGAAAGCCCGAAGTGCTCCCTCTCGGATTGTGAGATGAAGAAATCAAGCTAGCGAGAGTTGTTCATGGAAGCTTGTATTGTAAAGGCATTTTCTCCTGGCCTGGAACGGGGAGTGGTTAGTATAGTCATTGGCGGAGCTCGGTGATTCGATCGGAACTAACAAGAGAGGACTAGGACCCGGGTTGCCGAACTTCTATAAAAATCTCTATCTTCGATTGTGGTTTGCATATTCTTTTTTGCTTGCTTGTTAGTTTTTAATTCCGCTGCATCTTTGTTTGATAAGCAAGTAGAGTTTGTTTAGGGTTAAAAATGATTAGAACTAAGCCACATTTATGATCCTACAAAAAAGTACTTTTATGTATTTGAGTTCTTGTTGGAATTATGTACATTAAGAATAACAACTCAAGACTTTATTAAATGATCTCCTTCACCTTGGAATGTAAGTCCACTATTTTTTGTTGGTGTCTTTTTTGTTTCACGTTGTGGATGGTATTACATCGCCTAGCCACATCTTGTTTTGTTTCAGGATGTGGATAGTATTTAGTGTTTAAGGATGCATGGAGCTTGTTTAGTGAATGTATGGAGATGGTTTGCAATCCTTGATACTCACAGTTGTTTACAACCTTACAACCTTGCAGGGAGATGGTTACATCCCTTATAATTACATGGCTTCAACCTTACAACCAAGCCACCTCAACAAAATCATTTGTCAAACACAAAAACAAGTACAAGAAGTGAAAGAAGAAACCAACACTACTACAGAAAAGGACATATACGTCGGATGTACGAGGGTATATACGTTGGATATAAGCACTCCCAGATCCAACGTCTATGCGTGTGTCGTCTATACATAGACGTCGGACGTCCAATATCCGACATCTATTCTTCAAGAATAGATGTCGGCTTCTACATACAGTCGACGTCTATTCTTTAAGAATAAACGTTGGTCGTTCCATCTAACCGACGTCTATTAGTAGGTATAGGCGTCGGTGAACTAACAGACGACGTCTATTCTTAAAGAATAGACGTCAGATTATACATAAAGCTGACATTTATTCCTTTCTTCAGAGGAATAGACGTCGGCTAATACAAATATCTGACGTCTATTCCTAAATTACAAGCAGAATGGGCCACGAACTTTGAATGCTACTCAAACTACCGAAAGGATTCATTTCGTCAGTACAGAGTCCAAGTCGTACATTCCTGAATTCTTCACCAAACACAGGAAAGCTGAAATCTATTTTTTTCCACTGAGGTGAATCTGCAGGGTGACGTAGCAACTGATCATTTGGTTTCTCACGATCAGCATGTCGTGACATGTTCTTGGAATCCTCCTTACCCGCAAACAAACGTTTAAGCCTTGGTATTATCGGAAGATACCATAAAATCTTAGCAGGAGGTCATTTGATTTTCATCTCATCAACCTCTTCATTGTGGTTTGGTCCACTACGTTTCATTTTGTATCTTGAAACATTACACCTGGGACAACAATGTAAGTTTTCAAACTCACCCCTATACAATATACAATCGTTCGGGCATGCGTGTATCTTCCTATATTCCATTCTCATAGGACACAACACTTTCTTAGCATCATAAGTTCTATCTGGCAACTCATTATCATATGGAAGTATCTCTTTCATAAGTTCAACATTGATGTCAAACTGACATCAGACCAACTATTTCCAGCTTTTAAATTGTACAACTTCAACACCGCTGACAATTTAGTAAATTTGGTACAACTCTTATACAACGACTTCTCATTGTCACTCAACAAATTACCAAGTAAATCGGGGTTGGACGAAAACTTTTCAGCCATATCCTAAACCATTTCCTCTAAGTGATCTTCCACACTAACGTCTTCCCCATCAGTCTTGGAACGACTAAATGATTCATTTTCACCGTGCTATATCCACCGTCTGTAATTTGGGTCAAAACCTTTCTCAAACAAATGATCTTTCATTTTCCGAAAAGTCAGCACTGACATATTATGACATTTATTGCACAGACAATATGCCATGTCGTTGTCTTTCATTTTCTTGGAATGTTTTTTGGCAACCTCTAAGAACATATTCACTCTGTTCTCATACTCATCACTCAATCTATTTGAAACAATCCACTCTCGATCCATTTCAATCTAAACATTAACAAAAGTGATAGTTATTATTGGAAACAATAGATAAATTTTCAATTTAAAAGAATGTGTTCGTAGATGAGAATATTCAGAGACATTAAGATGAGAAAAGAATGACTCAGAGGAGAGGAGATGAAGTCCTTAATCTAGCGTGGGAATAAGGAAGGTTAGAAACCTAACTAAGCAATCAAGGACAAAACAACCTAAAGTCCACTATAGGTCCTTAGTAATAGACGACGCCTAACTTCGAGGTCCCACCAAGGACTACTAGTTTGTAGGAAATCAAGAACCCGGAGGTCCCTAATATCTCAGGGAGACTAGATGGGCAACGACGTTAAGGCCGAAACGGTCTTAAACATCGAGGACCACTAATCTGTAGGAAATCAAGAACCCGGAGGTTCCTAAAATCTCAGGGAGACTAGATGGACAACGACATTCAGGCCATAACGGTCTTAAACGGTTTCCTCTCCTTAATGCGTCCGAAAATCCTAGGGGCCAACGTCTAATTGATTTTAGTAAGGCTCTTTTATTAAGTGCTTTTTGGGCAAAGGAAAGGGTGATGAAATCCCCCACCTCATCTCCTATAGGTGACTGCTCCCTAAGTGTTTTTCATACCTTAATCTAACAAACAACACACCAAACAAACACTCACCTCACTCTTGTTCCAATGCAATTCCTACTAACTAATGCGTGCTTTCTAATGAATGATGAGTGAAAGATATTACGTACCTTACGTCAGCAATCTACGACAGAAATCGTAAAATTTATAATAAATACGATGAATGCAAATCCTATATGATGAATGACTTAGGAAATATTGTCTAATCTTTTGTTTTAGGTTATTAAAGGCCAAATTACTTAAAGGGGTCAATGAGTTATTATGATAATATTGAAAATTCAAAAAGCAAGGCAATAAACATTTTAAATATTAAAAGCAAGTATTAAGAATAATTACTTGGATTGACAGAAAAATATTTTAAACACAAAAATAACATGTTAAGCACAAACAAAGAGCATCTACCTCTAAATGGAGATCAAAATGAAAACATAATTTAAAGATATTTTGTGTTCAAATTTTCATACCCAATTCAAATTTGTCAATTCATACTTTCTATTTTCATACCCAATTTATCAAGAGCACCACATTCGTATTGAATCAATTTGTCAATCCTTTGTTTTTTCTCCAAATTTTCATACCCAATTCATACTTTCTATGCTCATTTTTTCTTTCAAACCTAAAGGTAAATAAAAATGAGACAAATTAAATACCCAATCACCTAAAAGTTTCTGAACCAATACCCAAAATGATCGAATGACAAACTTTACCGCTAAAATCATCCTCACAATCATCTAACAATACATGCATTAGAGCTAACCATCCAAAAAGGAGACATGCACAAGATTAGGGCTTCGAGACCATACTAAATTACCATCGTCATTTCTTATATATGCAACAAGTTAGTTACTACCATTAATCACTATCACTACCATACTACGACGAACATTAACAGTATGAGCACGAACTAGAGGAGGAGGAGGTCATGCGGTGACGGCGGTCACGGAGGAGGGTGCGGTGACGGTGGTCGCGGCAGGCTACGGAGACGGTGTAGAGGGACGGAGAGCACAAGGGACGTCGCTGCGGTGGCGGAGACGGTGAAACTTGGTCGGAGATCTGTCGCGGAGGAGAGTTCGGTCGCGGGACGGCTAGGGTTTGGGTGGGTTTTCATCTGGAATGAATGACAGAAAACGCGTCTGTTCGTTTTCTTTGAGACCTATAGACGTCGGATGTTATACATGTCTGACGTCTATATGCAGGGATTATAGACGTCGGATATTTATAACATCTGACGTCTATAGGTATAGACGTCGGCTCAACAGGGTATTCTAATATCCGACGTCTATTTGTTGACGGCTATATCCCATAGACGTCGGATAAACTCGGCGATACAATAGCCGACGTCTATATTACACATAGACGTCAGTCGTAGTAACAACCAACGTCTATGTTATGCTCTCCCTCCTAGACGTTGGCTGTTATAAAGGCTGACGTCTATTGGTCGACGAGTAAAGCTTATTCTGCACTAGTGCAAGTTGAACAAGTACATTAAAAAGTTAAAACAAAACATAATTATTTTAAACCATACAACCCGTAACTTCAACTTTAGGTTCTACAAATTCAACTTCAGCAACTTAAACCTCCACAACTTGAAACACTACCACTTCAACTACCATCAACACTATAACACATAAGCTTAACCAAAACAACATGTCATGACCATAACATGCATTTAACCAAAAACCAAAACGTAATACACCATAAACCAAGAAAACCATAATCGTCATTCCGCCCCTTCCACAACTCCTAGATCCGCCACTTCAGAATGGCCCCAATCACTATGAAGGCACATATATTAATCACCATGTGCACCTTATTCATGAAAATCTTGCATTCATACACAAATGATTTGAGGTCATGAACTGTGGTCACCGCCTCCAACAAAGAAAATGGTTCTCTCCTAGAAGATTCTGCAAGTCCTCCACCTTCATGTTCATCTTAGCATACTTTTCCAACATCATGTCGTGGAATCTCTCCACATGTGTCCTTACATCAACCACAACGGCTTCATTCCCATTTATCCACTGGAAAAAACCTACATTTCTTGCGCTTGGGTTCCTGCACATTTCATCAAACACTTAGTCGGCAACACACGAAAGATGTAAGGGACACAAAATTAAGAAGAAAAAACCTTCCATTAGTTGGGCAACAAAACAACTGGCAACCATACGACCACTCCTTCTTTGAGGTGTTGACTTTGCAAGGCAACCCACAACCGTATTATGGTATGGACGGGACGGAAATGTCAGATCGGTGCAGGATCTCTAATGTGTCTGTGGGACTGGCGGTGGAGAAGTTGGTGGTGTTGGTGTCGGTGGGGTGGTAAGTACTGTCGGTGTTGGTGTTTGAAGGGTTGGAGGTGGAGTCGGAGATGAGATCAACAAACTATATTCGGCTATTGTTGCTGTATGAAGTAACTGAACCACCACCGGCCATGTTAGAGAAGGAAGATGGGTGGTTTGGTTCGGATGAAAGGCAGAAGGGGGAGGGGGTTGGTTAAGATGAATTTTTGGACTGTGTAATGGCTATATGAAGAAGACTAGAAAAATGGCGGGAAGGATTAGTGTGGGTGGGAAAGCCTAATGGATGGGAGTTGACAGATTGCTCACGACTTCGGTGTGGTGTGGGGTCCACGAATGACAGATATGCATATGAGTAAATGTAACATCCTCAAAGCAGCGGAAAATTTAAAATTTTAATAACACAATCAACAGAGGATCTTACACAAATAAAGGAACACAGGTGCACCAACATATATAATATATATATATATAAACAACAGAGTATACAAAAGTTGTGATTACATCAAAAGCATATACAAAGGATAACAGTAATCACACGACCTCAACTGAGAGAAAGATGGATCTGGTAGCGGTGCTCCTCTCCTCGGTCACCACCCCCTAACGCCGATCACGGCCTGAAAGTAAACATGCAACAATGCCTGAGTTTCCAGAAGGAAACCCTGTATGCCAAACTCTAAATGCAATAATAAAATCATCCTAGCATACAGTTCTACTCAACAAGAAAAGCATCACAACAGGCTGGGCACCAGGGCTCTCTCACCCAACCACAGAACACACCGCAGGTACGGGGCTCCAGGTCTAATCTCAACCAACTGCCGTACCCACCACAGTCACGAGGCTCCAGGTCTAATCTCAACCAACCGCCGCGACACACACTCGTTGCCAAGCTGGGCTCCAGGTCTAATTTCAACCAACCGCAACAACCACGACACGACCAAGGGCTCCAGGTCTAATTTCAACCAACCCAAACGTATAAGGGCTTCAGGTCTAATTTCAACCAACCCCTACACGCGGTCCCTGCTCAGGCTCCAGGTCTAATTTCAACCAACCCGAACGCACTACGGAGCTCCAGGTCTAATTTCAACCAACTCCGTACAGACTAGCTGGGCTCCAGGTCTATTTTCAACCAACCACGGCTCTCACACAGTTACGGGCTCCAGGTCTCTTTCAACCAACCGCCGCAACACCACAATTCTAAGCTGGGCCTCAGGCCTATTTCAGCCAATCCCAAGCTCACACACGGTTACGGCGCTCCAGGTCTAATCTCAACCAACCACCGCAACCCTCGTGCACCTAGCACACTTGCCGGAAGAACATCGGCACCACAACTCGCCCCACACAGACGACCACGACAACAGCACCTCCATAGTGCAAAATAGAACACAAACGGTCGACCGAACCAAAAGTCCCAGTCGACCGAATCAAGCAAATACAGGGCAATCCACTTCGACCGGCACTCCATCGGTCGACCGACTCCCAACACCACACTCGTTCGGTCGAACCCAAATCAAGGGACGGTCGACCGTTTAGATGGTCAACTCCCGGTTCAACGAACAAAACGACCAATCGGTCGACCGACAAAGGGGTCCCGGTCGACCGAAAGTCACCAGGGAACAAATCCCACAACACCACAACGAATTCGGTCGAACGCCGAGCACATCTCGGTCGGCTGAATCTGTCCAGGGAATAATCCCCCACACGCACCATGAATTCGGTCAAACGCCGAGCACATCTCGGTCGACCGAATTCCTCCAGAGCGTTCCCCACGCTCAGCGCACAAGTCCGGTCGACCGAACCCTCATTCGGTTGAACCGATCACTATGCTCACTTAAGTCACGCTCGGACGAAAATCAACGAGCGGTCGACCGTTTAGATGGTCTAAGCCCCCAACCGACTTAAGACAGTGTACACGGTCGACCGGCAAAGGGGACCCGGTCGACCGAATCTCTCCAGACTTGCCTCCTATGCACAATCGGTCGACCGCCCCAAAGGCATCGTTCGACCGATGTGACGCAGAGCCCGAATTCTCTTCACGAACGGTCGACCGTTTGCACAAACCGGTGGACCGATCAGGCAGTGAAATCTGCTGCACGTTTACTTACGACGAGTCGGAAGGCCCACCGTCGACTTCCAAATACTCACACTACTTAAGTGAGCGAGATGACATACCTAAAGGTCTGAAGAGACCTTTGAAGAACCACGACGACGCCTCCACGAGCGCGCCTCCCCAAAACACGATCCGTCGACGACTCTCGCGTCCAAACGACGATCAATCACCTCCTCGACACACTCGAGCACTCCAACTCATCCACCAATCCTACCACCACGATCACAGGACACGTGAGGTCGAGAGAGAGAAAAGGAAATGTGAGGGATGGGTTAGCAAAACCACAACTCACCTCCGGCCACCACAACGACTCCAAAGAACTCCTCCACCACACGCCGGAGATCACCACCACCTTCCTCGCCGGAGAGCACTGAGAGAGGGAGATAACGCGAGTGAGAGAGAGAGACACGAGAGAGAGAGAGAGAGAGAGAGTGAGAGAGAGAGAGAGACTCACCACAATAAATATCTCCTCCTCCTCTAATCTCAACCATCCATCCATCCATCCATCAATCTCCACCCCTCATCCAATCCACACCATCCTAGCCCTTCATCCATCCCTCTCAATCCCAGCCGTCCATCTCTAATCCCCTCTAATCACCACCTAAACATCAACAAAACACAATTAGGATAGGATTATGATCAGAATCCCACAGTAAATATGTTCGACATAGAGGTGCACCACAGACAATATTGAAAATACATGTGTATATCACCAATTATGCTACTTGTGAGGTGCACCCAAGCAAAAACCATATTGTTTAAATGATAGTTGTGCCTAATTTTGATGTTTACATGGTATGCTTGGAGAGTCATCCTGGTCAAACTGCCTAAAATGTGGCTTCCTGGACCTTTGTGTTGTGACTTGCCAACGCACCACTCCTGTAGCCAACGGGAGTGCATCAAATACCGAGCAACACCGCCACTTCTCAATGTTCCCAAACGATGAGATGAAGACTCAAACAACTCTTAAAAGACCGAATAGTTTTGTGGTATTAGTATTGTAGCTCTTAAGTAATTTACATTTTTGTTGTCTTTGTAGTTTTTATGATGTAATTCTTATATTTATGTATTGTTGCTCTTACGTGGTGGTACTATATGTATCTTAGCTCTTATAATGTTCTCCTCTCTACGTTCGTAAATTTTGTTTAAACATGTTGGATGGATTTTTTGATTGAATCGAGTTGCAAACATTTTGTTTTTCTAAATGTTTTACTTTGATGCACTTCCTTGATTATTATATTCGTCTTTTCGAAGTGTTAAAGAAGAGACCCTTAGTCCTTAACCGTAAAGCTCTAAAAGATAACAGTTTAGATAAATCAAAACTTATTCACAATCATGGTAATTAACATGAAACATTAATTACTGAGATAAGATTGTCGTGTTGGTTATCGATTGTTGTATCTCTACAAATAATTGACGAAACGAGTATATAAAAGAAAAAAAAATTACTTTTATATATTGAATAAACCTAACAAGTAAAACATTATGGAATTGTATTTCATGTCATTAATGTTTTACTGTGTCTTGGATCCTTTGATATGAGACTTATATCTTTTCACTCAAGAGAGTGCTTGATTTGATTATTGTCAAAAGTTATCAATGAGTATAATGATAAATGCAATAGTTGGTTGAACATGAATGTAGCGACCACTCGTTGATAGAGTTGCTCGAGGAATTCATTTTCCTTTTGTGCTGGAAAAGATAGCTAGTCAAACGATTATCATTGTCCCTCTTAATTGAATGATGATATTAGTGAGCCCCTTGATAAAGCAAAATTATAATGTGCACAATGTAGCTTGAGTTAAGTTACATAGTTATAATTAGTTTAAAGAGATCAAGAAATAAATATGATATAAAGGTGACACATTTCTACTTTGTATATATTCTTAATAATATGAGGCAATGGACGGACACAAGCGATGCCCTAACATCACTAAATGGATCGTGTTTAGTTCGAGTGGAACAAAACATTTATGCTAATTGGGTAATTATAATGTGTGTCTAGATACCACTTATAGTTTGAGGTATTAAGTGTTTAATATCATTGTCAATTTAGCTTAGATCCTCCTATATGTCACACCACAGAACTGGGAAACAAGAAACTTGATTTTGAGTTCATATGATGTGTCGGGTTTCATGTGAAAAGTGACACATGTGGTGAATCAATAAAATCAATATGTCACGAAAAATGACATAGTTAGAATCATGGATAAATTCATATGAGGTGTATATATTATGAGGTGTAATAATTTAATATTATATAAGATAATATATTACAGAAGATAAGAATTTGCTAAAAAACAAAAGATCAAATTTTGTTGGATATAAATCCAAAATTTGACAAAGTCAAAATCGGGATCAAAACGGTCCACCGTTTTAGGTTCGGTCGACCGAGGTTTCTTACGAACGGTCCACCGAACAAAGATCGGATAACGCGATTGGTTGACCGAAATTATCTGGAGTGCCTGGACAATTGGGTTCGGTCAACAGGGCGTAAACGATCAACCGAAAGGAAATATCTAGGAGCTTTCTTTGAGATATTTCGGTAGACCAAAAGTGACACGGTCGTCTGATGAGATTTACCAGGAGAAATTTTGGTGAGTCAACGGTCGACCGGAGCAAGACGTGGATCGTCCGAATTTTTCCAGAGAATTTTTCTCGTGAATATTTGGTCGACCGTCTAACTCACGGTCATCCGAACTTGCGTATAATCGAATGGTTCGGTCGACCAAATGAAAATCTCGGTTAACTGAACAACAAGATTTTTGCCTGAATTATTAAGAGAATAATTAGATCATGAGTTGGATGAATTCCATATTTGATTAAACGTTTTTTAGGATGCTTATGTGGCAAATTGAGATTAATTTTAGGAGAGAAAAAATAAGAGATCATGGCTAGAGAATAGTTCTTGATGTGAGTGATTTGGGAGGTTATAAATAGGTCCTCTCATCCTACTTGTTTCAGAATAATTAATGCAAAATTCTCTCTCTCTTAATCACCACGAAAATTCTCTTAATAGTTTTAAGATTTGGAGATTAAAGTCTGAGGAGCTTTTAGATGTGTTATTAGCTAGATTCTAAACTTAATTAGAGATTGATTGGCTAGCTTCTTTCTTTCTAATCTTGTTTAGAGTTTGGTGAACACTTGTAGTCGAATCGGCAGACGATTCGACGAGCAACGGAACATCGGATCTTCTGAAAGGTTTTAGAGAACCTTTAGGTATGATTCTCTCTCTTTTGTTTATTTTAATATGTGTAGGAATGCATGATATTAGAATAAACATATACATGTACGTAAAATCAATGAAAATATAAAATCGATCATGTATGTTTGTATTATTATTTTTAAATATACACATACATAGGGACACGAAATTCTACAGAGCATGTGTTATCAACACTTATATTACAGTTCATACCTCAGTAGGGTTGTAAATTGGGCGGGTTTGACCCCCCCCCCCCCCCCCCCCCCCCCCCCCAATGCTACGTCTAATGCGGGTTGTGGACAAAAAAAGTCTACCCACCAACATGCACAACCCGCGGGGCGAGGGAATAACGTTTTTTGGGCCTTGCCTGCTTACCTTTAACTAGGCAGAGGTGGGTAGCGGTGGGGCAAAAACTCGCCCCGCCCCGCTTACACGGCATACCTCAATCTTAGTGATAATCAAAATCTAAGTTCCCTTTATTACGAAATTTGTGTTTAACGAAAATATTGTTTTTTCTCTAGTTACGAAATATTAATACTATTGGTATGAGAATAGAAAAGAAAACAAGTAACATGTAAACTATAACAAAATAAAAACATGCATGGAAAAACACAATACTTTTGGATAATTATTAAATAACTTTTTAAAACCAAACTCAGTCGCAAGTGAAAACCAACGTAAATAAAAAATAGGATTGTAGAAAAACAAAAGAAAAACAAGAACAGGTAAAAAAATAAAAAACGAAAATGAATTCAAATGTACCAAGAGATGAGTTTGGCTTTCGAAACTTGAGAAAGATGAAAGTGTAATCATGATTGGTTGTGGTTGATAACTAACATGGTCAGTGTACGTTGGGTAATCGAGATTTTGCTTTAGGAAATAATAGTTTTAGATTTACTATATATAAATCTATGCGAATGAGCTTTCATGTAATTTCAAGGGTCCTTTTGGCCCACCTGTTTTGAAGTGCGAGTCTTATTTTTCCTTTTGGGATATTAGAGTTTGAGTTTTATTTTTTCGTTTTAGGTATCCTTCTAGATGTCAAACACTTGTATAAGTTATTTGAGATATATTTTTAAAATTTGATGTCCTATTTGATAGGAAAAATGATCATATATATTGTTACTTTTTTATCATTCAACTCAAGTCAATTTAGAAATATTTCCCAGTATAATTTTCAAATTTAATTAATGTGATATTGCTCATCTTAATTGTGTCATTATACATGTTGAATTTTTTCAAATTTCAAAATTAAAACATATACCTATATTTCTGCAAATAAATCTGCTAAAATACACTATCAAGTTCTCTTCGAAAAGAAGTATACCAACAAGTTTGAAAAAAATATATTAGAAGTTTATTTAGAAAACCTTATTAATAAAATATATGTCACAATTTGGTGACTCAAACATTTAGGAAATTTATAGAATTTGATGAAAATTGTGATATAATTAATTTTGGTGGGAAATTAATGAAATTTTTAACTCATAAATCTTATTTAATTGCGTTAGGGGTAAGAACGTCCAAAAAATTGACATCTCGTGAAAAGTAGTGTGAGAATACATTCTCAAACAAAATAAAAAAATTGTAACATCTGGTTCCAACCGTAGTCCGTAGATTCTCAAATGTGAATAACCCCATTTGGGACCAAAAGTCGTGTGTCGGTGTTTGGTGAGATATAAAGTGTCACAAACGGATCCCATGTAAAACTTGTGGAACTAATATTGTGACGGATCTCAAGTGTCACAAACGGATCCCAAGTCACAAACCGTAACCCAATTACCATTTTCTACTTACTATCCTTAATTTTTTTTAAATGCATTTCAATAAATAAAAATCACACTTGATTTTAACATGATGCGATAACCTTTTAGGTAGTTTGATAATATTTTCACATTTTCTATATTTTATCATCAATTCAAGTATCATATTGCAAGAGTTTTGTTGATTTTTGAATTTGAACAATTACGATTACAAATTTCGGCAATTCAACAAAATTATTTGAAATTGGTTCTTGAATTAAAGATGAAAAGATGAGGAATTTGATTTTCCAACCAAAGTTTCCAAAAAAGTCTCATCTTCTGTGTTAAAATGATTTTTTTAAAGCAAATGTGTTTGTCTTAACCAATGTTTTAAAAATCGAACCGAAGAGTAAATCGAAAACATCTTGGTTTGGTTCGAAGTGGTCGAACCGATGGTTCAACCTGGTCCAACCGATGATGATGTCAGCATGACATTAGCATTTTGTGAACCGAGGGTTGAACCGAACCGACTCCGTAGCGGCAGTCCAACCGACGGTCGGACCGATTGAACCGATTTTTCCTATTATTTTTTAACATAATAAGTAATAATCAAGTACCTAAACTATGAACAATTCAACAAAAAATATCCATTTGTAAAATAACTTAATTAAAATCAGTAAAAAAATGAACAAACATGTAACTAAGTAATATTAGTCTTTCTTCTAACAAATGAACAAACATTTACTTCAACATCTAAAGAAGGAGGGGGTAGACTGTCCTAGAGATCCGTCGGTCTGCCGGCCTTGGTGGAGATCGTGAGCGGTGGCGGTGCGATGAGGGGTGAACCGGTGGAGATCGCGAGGGTGGAGGTGTGGTTAGGGGTTGGGGAAAGAGTACTAAAAAGTAAAAATCTTAGAATTTGGGTCAAAATTGAACAAAAAATAAAACAATAAAAATCAAATTTTGTTTAAATTGAAAAAACCGGTTTTTTCGGTTTTCTTCGGTTCGCTCCGGTTCACGAGAGAACCCGGTTTTTTAACTGAACCGACCGGTTTGCTACCGGTTCACGGTCCAACCCGGTCCGACCGCCGGTTCGGTCCGGTTTTTAAAACAGAGGTCTTAACCCGGAAAATAGGATTCCAAAAGTCAAATCCTCAAAATCCAAAAACACGTAATCCAAAAAACAAAATCCAACCCGCAAAAAAACATATTCTACTTTAACCAGAAACAAATATTGTTCAATGGAAAATCTTTAGAAAATATCAAACCCAAACTACACCTTTTTTCCAATATTTTTTTAATTTTCAATCTTTGAGATTACGACATACATGCCCGTGCAAAAATATAAATTTAATTTTTATACAATAAATAATTGTTTTGGATATTTTGATCATAAAACCTAGTTCCTCGTCTTTTTATCATTAATCTAAATACCAATTTGCAATAGTTTTGTTGAAACAATTAATTTGTAATAAAAAGTTTAAATTCAAAAATCAACAAAATTACGATATGGTGCTTGATTTTAATAATAAAAAGGAGAAAAATGTGAATATGTTATCAGAATACCCAAAAAATTACTTATCACGTTAAATCAAGTTTTGTTTTGTTTTGAAATTCATGATTTTCTAAAAAATGAGGATGATAAAGGTGTGATTGATACACCGAAAAACTTCCAGGAAGGAACTAGACTTTTAGTATAACTTATGAGAGATTGGTAGCATGAAAATTAAAGTTTTAAAAATTCTGAATAACTTGGGGATCGCCGTACGTGGATATTTGGACACACAATAACTTCGACGACCGAAAAATATACACTTAAGTGACTTCCATATTCAACTTCAAAACGAAGGGAACACATGTTGCATTTATCTTATATTATTTAATTTATTTCTAGTTAGCTCGTGCAAGGGCTGATGCATGGTACGTTCACCACGAATCCTATTGTTTGGAAGTGATCTATACTTGGATAACAATTTCCTTTGAAGGCAGATGGAAACTGAATCCGTTTGATCAGTACAAGCTTCATTATCGACTACAAATTTGTAACATCCTCAAAAGTGGAAGAAATTTAAATTTTAATAAAACACAACACGAGGATATTACCAACGAAAAAGGCCAACTGGTGCACCAACATATATACAATATATATCTGAGAGTTTACAAAAGTGTGATTACAACAAAAGCTAAGGAAAAATATACATGTAATCACTCAGACCTCCAAAACAAGGAAAGCAGGATCTGGTCCCGAAGGCGCTCCTCCGCGGTCACCACCTCCTAATGTTGCCTATGACCTGACATAAAACATGAATATGCCTGAGTTTCCCGAGAGGAAACCCCGTATGCCAAACCTCTATAACAATAAATGACTAGATATCTAAAGCATGTATGATATGAAATGCGATAGACCAACAACGTCTCACTGGGTCCTCGGGAACTCTCTCCCTACCACAGTAGACACCAAACAGTGACGGGTCCCACGGGTCCTCTAGCCCAACCCTCACACACGTGCCCCAGGCACCACAGCCGGAAACTCCCTCGGCGACAACACACGTGCCTCAGGCACCACGACCGGAAATATCCTCGGTCAACACACACATGTGCCCCAGGCACCACCGGATTACTCTCAGGTCGGTATCCTCTGTACCGCTGCCATCTTGAGTTGTCCAGAAGACCACTCTCAGGCCGGCACCGTCACCCCTCTAGGGCCGGAGATCCGTTGCCATCTTGAGCTGGCCCCACACGCGAACCACCCTCAGGCCGGCACCGGTCACCCCACTAGGGCCGGAGATCCGTTGCCTTCTTGGGCTGGCCCGACAACACCCGTGAACCACTCTCAGGCCGGCACCGGTCACCCCACTAGGGCCGGAGATCCGTTGCCATCTCGAGCTGGCTTCACAACACAAGAATACACAAAAACCGTACCAAACGGTCGAACGAAATCTCCCAACCGGTCGACCGAATCCTCTCAGCAGGACTGACCCAACCAACAAAACTGTCAATCGGTCGAACGGCAAAGGGGTCTCGTTCGACCGAATTCGACCAGTAAAAACTCGTACCACAGTAATATGCACCAACGGTCGAACGACACAAACTCACCGGTCGACCGAAAACGACCAGTACCAAACTCCAAAATCCGCATAGTGCACCGGTCGACCGGAACATCTCACGGTCGAACCAACTTAAGTTATTTTTAATCGCCGGTCGAACGAGTCAACAAGGCGGTCGACCGTTTGGATGGTCAACGCCCCCAACCGACTTACAACAGTGCTTTCGGTCGACCGGCAAAGGGGTCCCGTTCGACCGAAAACACACAGAGCATTTTCTCCCTTGATCAAACGTACCACCGGTCGACCACTCGAAGAGTATCGTTCGACCGGTGCAAGGGTTTCCTCCCAAATTCCTCTACAACCGGTCGACCGAACCATGCCACCGGTCGACCGATTATAGTGCAGAACGCAGCTGCACGGGTCCGACGAGCCCTCCGGCCTACCGTCGACCACCCCAACACCCACCAAAGCATAAGTGAGCATCAAAGTAAAGCTTGACATACCTTGAAGACTTGAAGAAGCCTTCGAAGACTCGACGGCGAGCTTTTCCTCGCAAATCACCTCCTCCGGCGAAAACCAACCGAACGACGATCTACCCTCACCGGCGAACGTCCGATCCTTGCCTCGCCTTCAGAACCGCACGGCTCGAGCTCCTCCACGCACCGGAGGTCTGATCAGAGAGAGAGAGAGAGTTTGAGCGGTGAGAGAGAGAAAACGCGAGAGAGAGGGAGAGAGAGAATCACTCACCACTCCTTAAACCCTTCTCTTCCAATCTCCACCCTTCATCCCATCTCATCCAAACCAAATCAATCTCAGCCCTCCATCATAATCCAACCAATTAAGCACCTAATCAAAGCCAAAACATGATTAGTCTTAAGATGGATTAAGGATATTACAAAATTAGTACAGGCTTCACACCAACTACACGATAGGGGAAAAGGGAGGAAAAGAAGCATGCAACCATATTTAATCCCATGCATTTCTTCATTTTGTACTCCCTTACGTAAATGACACAATCTACATCTACATCGTGAAAGAGAAGCTTGTGTGACAAAAGCTCACACATTTTCTTGTAACATCCGTTAGAATCATATCATTGACAATTTCATTTGATCCCATTGAGGTTGTCTTTGAAGACTAATGTTGATATGTGATATGAATGTTCAATTTAAAAATTATTTTCTAAATATAATGTACAAAGCAATGTGAAAATGTCAATAAATCTACATCTATATTGTATTGATTGAGAATGATTTCGGGATGTATTAGATTCTTGCATATTACAGATAATTATGTAGCACAAAATCAGTTAAATCATTTCCCACCCTTCCCTCAAATACTAACTGAACATCTTGCATCCTACTAAAACTATTTTGCTCCTATATTTCCAAAATGTTAGAATCGGATCATTTACAAAGTTTCTTCTTGTCAACTCTATGGAGAGAAACTCTGTAGACATACAGAAACAAGACAATTGACTAGAAATCAGTACAAGCTTCATCACCAACTACACGATAGGGAAAAAAGGGAGGAAAAGAAGCATGCAACCATGTTTAATCCCCATGCATTTCTTCTTTTTGTACTCCCTTTTCCCCATTCATGTAAATGACAAAATAGATCTACATCGTGATAGTGAAGCTTGGGTGACAAACATACACATTTTCTTGTAACATCTGTTAGTAATCAGCTACAGCAAGTACTTGTCTCTGTCCTCCACTCTACGCCACCATCAACATGGGCATGTCCAACATTGTGGATATCTCGTCTTAGTTGAAAGAGTTGTGTCATTAGGCTTGATTCCTGCACCTGAAGACATTAATCAGATAAAATTTGCTTGTAATTAATTCCATTTTGCTTTAGAGATATGATTGTTTAGACAAGATGATATAACATGCAAATTACAATAAACACGGACTTTCAGACTTCTACATCGCGAAAATACACAACTCCTAAATCGGAATCTCCTTCAGAGTTCAGAGATAATGATGAATCTCACATGTATGACATGACCCTTACAAATCTACTGAAAGAGATAGAGATAAATCTTACAAATCTTGAATCTGAATCGCCAGACTCAATAAATTTAGTTGGGTGAGTAGGAACACAAATGGATTTTGAAAAAAAGAAAGATAGCCGCCATCTCATTTATCATCAGAATGTTCTTTATGGGCTCAACTGCCACAAACTGCCACAATCAGCAGATGTCAAAACCATGGATGCATGACATAGGTTAAAGATATGCTTTCTTTTTATTGGGAAGGCTACGTCAATTGATGGACTGGATGATGAAATTATTTTCCTAGATGATTGGAAGTGCTACTTATATCAAAAAAATGCTTGAACGAAGGAATATGGTAGCCTTATCTCTAAATAACACAAAACTCCATTCCCCAGTAACGCCGAGGATTTGTATAATACTTTGAGAGTGGCCTTTCAACTGTGGATGGAAGTAAGTTTAGTTATGTACATAATTATTGTATATCCTTGTGGCAAAAAGGAAAGCATCTGCTCGGCCGTTTCTTTGTTATGCCTTTAAGTTTCAATTAAAAGAAAAGGCTATGAACTTTTGCAATTTGTCGATAGTTAACAATTTATTTCTGATCCCGCAAGTGCAGCATGCTTGTAGTTATAAGATAACTCTACCTGCATAGCTGTAATTGAAGCTAATAAATCTCTGCACTCAGCAAGCATGGTCCTTTGTTTTGTGGCCAAGCTAGCAAGTTCGGATACCAGAGTGTTGGTGCCGTCAACCTGTTCAAACTTGGTTGGTAAGAGTGTGGGTCAAGAGAACTAAATACACCAGTATCTTCAAAAGATACCATTAAGGGCTCAAAGCAGAAAGAGAAAAAGAAAGCTTGGTAACCATTAGATGCACTTGATAGGTACTGACTAACCATCAAATGAATATGGGACCTAATATATGGATAATAACAGTGCGTAGTTCCAGCAAAGGGAATATTAAACTTGACCATTTAAAAGCTATTCATAACATCCCACATCCCTAAACTTTAAAGACTGTTCTAAACTCTGGTCAGACTTTCACACAATGGAAGCATATGTATGACTTCCAACTACTAGCAAGATCATCAATCAAGTAGGCCAAAGCATAAAGTAGGCCAAAGCATAAGCTGGTTGAACATCTTCGGGTATCTGAAGAATAATTTCAATTTAGAATGCTTAAATTTGAGATATAATGTTAATGAACCTAGGTAAATACATGTAGTTCAATGAAAGAGGATTGAACAAAAATATAAAGGAAGCTCCGTCAGAAGCCTTGAAAACCAAATATTAGATCTGCAAGTTACCGGTGTTTGATGATATATAAGTTTAACAAAATCTCTTGTCGTGTGCATTTTACGTTGCACATGCTAGTAAACGTCATGGTATTGCCAAAGATTTACTACGAACTCTTTAGTGGTCCAACGTTCATAGCAAAATCATAAATGCATGCATGACTAGAGCAATTCAGTCCAATTAACACCCAGATGAATGGTTAGGTTAATTAAATTATATTTCTAATGCTTTTAATTCAACATCAACTGAGGATAGCAAGAAAAAGAAACTAACCTTCGATAACAAATGACAAATGGAGGATCCCATTACTTGCATAACATCTACTGCGGAACTAATGGCATCCTTTGTGGGAATAACTTCTGCCTGAAAATGCATGTAGGGTATTGAGAAACTTTCAGCAGTTGTACTACCATCATAATGACATAAAATTACAGAGCAACAAATAATTGCATCTATTGTTCAATTTGACGTACTCTGGCTCCGTCAGTTACTGGAAGACAGATTGTGCACTCTCTTAATACGTCGATTGTCCCTGATAACGAAGTATGGTGTTCTTTTTCTAGAAATGCCCAGCCTTCGAGATAGGGCACCTGGGCCATGTGAATTCCATGCAGAAGATTATTAATATACAGAATTGCTTAAATATCTGTCCAACATGAAGATGCATCTATTGAGGAAAAATATAATCTAAGACACATAGGAAAAAGTCACTAAATGAGAATCTAAAAAAAAGGATGTTCACTGAAATTTATTAGAACATTGAATGCAAAAAGTGGATGCAAATATGCAATAGGATGTTTAATCTACACCTAATGGCTTTTGCGATTACAAAGAAGGCTAGTTATTAAAACTCTAATGTCTTCTTCTTTTAAATTTGCCACAATAATAGATATTAGGAAATAATGCATAGTAGATATTTAATCGATAGGACTTTCCCCCTTAACTAGTGTTTCCAATTGATGTTTTGTAATTGTTGTTTCCATATTACATCCATTTAAATAGAATACATTCCTATTGTATAATTTCTCAAGAGAAGTGAAAACCAGTTACAACCCAATAAAAAAGTTGTTAAATGAATCATTTTTCCATAATCTTGAGATTGAGGTGAGTCAATCTCGTGGAAGTAACAATCCACTCATAAGGAATTTGAAAAGTTGACAAATGGCTGAGGTCGTATTTAAGTTCAAGCAAGTATAACCAATAACTCAACTTCAAAAACTTAAGCCTGAAAATGTTTGCATGCACAAGCTACATGAGGATATAAATATATAAAAAATATATCAAGCCAAGTCACCTATGACTATGAGAGCTCTTCATTCTCTCTGATGCATCGCAATGCGTGAAACTAAAACATTAAATTTTGGATTTATCGAATTTGGTGGTTCAAAATGCTAGTTTATGTTCGTAGTTAAGCACATATTAATAAGTTTAACTTTGACCTTTATACATTGCTGGGTTTAGTAAAGTTCACCAGGTTGTGATTTTTCAAATGAGATGTTTCAACAATTGATTGGAAAATACATTTCCACAAAGACTAATAGCAAAAGCCAAAGAAGGTTTTCACTTTTCAGCAAATGATGGGCAAAATTAAACCATAGGAATTTGAGCATTGGCGTCATTCACAAATTCTACGTGGCCTAAGGAGTAGAAAAGCTCACCAATCCACAGAACTGCTAACATTAATATCTTTCTTATTAGTTTTCAAAAGAGAAGTTACTTTCCTAATACAAAATGAAGAGTTCATTTTAGGAACCATCAAAATTTACCTGCTTTTTCAGAAAGAACTTCGACTTCATCTCTTTCCTGGCTTGCAGCAACTTGATCTTCTTCATAACAACAGATCCAAGCAGTTCCATAGAAGTCACTGACATACCATAGAGGTTACTCTGTTCCATTCATTAAAGATTTAATTATCCACATGACAAACAAATTTAGACCAAACTAGAAGAATCATTGGGAACTACCTGCAGCAATGCAACATTTCCCTTAAATAAGTTTTTCTTACCTCGGCTTTAATTTTCTGAAAGGATAACTCAGTTTCTACTCTGGCATTGACAAAGCGCCATTGCAAATATCGGTTGTACAGAATTCTGAAGTGATGTACATCCTCAATGTGATTTGCATTTTTCTTTCCTTTCGGAACATCAATAATGTAGCTGATAACATTGGAAGTAGTCCCTGTGTGACCGGCATCAGTAACAGATGACCGACATGGTGTTGAGGGTCGTGCCCATGAAGGACTAGGACTGGATCTAGACGAGGACAACAGCAAAGTTCGACTCGGCGATGGTTGACGCTGTGGGCCTGAAACAGGGAGTGACCGTATTCTACTTGTTGAACAAGATACCGACACACCTATATCTGATGAATCCGTAGAACTACTGAGATCAGAAAGAACCATAGAATCTGCTCTTCTACTTGCTTTGGGGTATATTCTCTTTGCTGCATCACTGGTGAATGACCTTGTCCGCGATGGGCTTGCAGTGGATTTTGAGGACTGCGATGACAGTGAAGTCCTACTTGGTGACAATGGACGCCTTGCACTTGCACTAGGCAACGATTGCATTCTACTTGAAATAGATAATGATGCAACCTTTTCAGAATAATCCGCAGAAACATTTAGACTGGCTCCAGAACCTGCTCCCATGATCCCACCATTTGCGATTCTCCTCCTTCCTTCACTAGTCGAGGGCCTTACACGTGATGGACTTGATGCGCATTTGGAAGTCAGCGACGGTAATGAATCCTTGGTTGTGGCAGAAGAACCATGTGCATCCACATTTGGCAGTGATTGCCGCCTACTCGAATGAGCCAAGGATGTTGCTTTCTCGGAAGCTACACTGTGTGTGGGAAGGTCCAAAGCTTCCGTCCTTTTGGTCCCATCCAAGGACAACCTTCTTGCTCCATCACTCGTGGATTTACGAAAGGTCGTAACCGGGCCACTGGACTCCGAATTTCTCCTAGGTGGCGAGACCCCCTTTAGCGAACTTGACGAGAAAGTAGTTCTTCTACACTTATCAGTGAGATCCATGCTTCTAGTCATGGCACTAGGAGACAACTTTGCCCCCTTTAGGCCAAGCAACCTATGCTGATCTACTCCCCTAACAAGTGAATTTTCATGTTGGGGCCTCGAATTCTCCAATTGATTGGTCGCGCTCCGACCTCTAAGCGGAGTCCTTTTCCTCGCGGAGGACTTCACTGCGTCACAAACTTTCTCCTTCTTGGAAACAGATCCGATGTTCAAAGAGGACGACAAGCTCCGCATCGAAGGCCACAAACCGTCGGTGGTTCGAGTCCCAGCTAACCTCCTTGATGATTTCTCAGTATCAACCACCGAATCACAGACCGGTGTGGACGCCCTCGAAGCAGGAGAAAAGGGTCTGGAGGACCGCATAGAAGGGGCGAAAGACGAAGTGGGCCGGCTTCTTTCAGCCGACTGGGGGCGCTTGGACTGAACCGGTTCGGGGATCTTCCGTGGGGGAATTGGAGACGGACATCGCTGCCGCCGGACTGGTGAGTTTCCGGACTTATATCTCGACGTGATCTCTGCATTGCTCTTCTTAGGTGTTACCACATTTTGTTCTGATCTGTCACTCCTTCGCTTCCCCACTGATCTCGGAAGCTTACACTTTCCCACATCCATTAATCAACAACATCCAAACCGAACCACACTCAGATCTTTCTCATAACTATCTGCCAAACATGGAATAGAAATTCCAAAACAGAGATCCAAAGGAGAAAGAAGAAAAAAGCTCTAATTTTTCGGTACCTGAGATGGAAGAACTGGTGATGCCAACTCGGAGGTGGTTTGGGTTGATGTCCTCCTGTTGAGGACAAACAAAGACATGGAGAAAGCCGTTGGGATGAGGGAACAGAAAGGGAAATGGGGAAGGAAGCTTAACTACTGGAAAAGCGCTTGTGACATCAGGTTCTGTGTTGTTTTTTGGGATTTAACCGTTGGGGAACATAGAAAAAGAAAATTAGAAAAATAGATCCCTGTGCTGTGACCTGTCTGACTACGTTGTTTTTTAGTTTAATTAAGAGAATAACAAGCTAAATAGAACTCACTGCACCGTCTAATTTATGTTGCTTTTGAGGGGTCCTTTTATTTTGCAAATACAATATACAATTTTTCGTCGTAATTGCAACTTTAACATAAAAACCTTAGCAAATTACCAGTTTTAGGTGTTGGACGTGAACGTTGGATTACGATATAAGATGAGAGATTCGCTACTCTTAAAATGTATTGACGTTAATTTACAATTGTTAATAACTTAAAGTTTAAGTTTTGAAACAAAAATTCCTTAATGGATATTATTTTATATTGCAACGTGAGTATGCACGTCGAAAATTATAAATATTGAAGTTATTTTATACAATATTTCAACAATAAAAAGATCAATGTGTAAGATTCATTGTAAATTCAACATTACTTTATATAAAACGACTTTTAATTCCATGATTTTTGACGTGTATACTAATATGGTGTTAGGAGATAAGATACATGGTTTATATTTTTAATTTGAAATTTAAATTTTAAGTTATTAATTAAGGAATTCAAAGTTTTGTTAACACATTTTAAAAGGTAATGGATCCCTTCGCATCATATAAATTGTACGCCAATAAACTATTCGAATAGCTTTTATACAAAATTTGTGTATGTAAAATTGTTAAATATGATATTTGAAAAGTTATATTTTGTTTAAAGATCCACCTACTGAGACTTTATATTGAAGCATTTCCATGAATATATGATAGTTAAATGAACGTGGGTAGTTTACTTTCAAGCACTTGAGTCCGCAAAACACACGAAAAAAGGAAACAATTTGAACGATACTTGTGGAGAAGTGTCAGTTAGTTGCTTGCAGGGGCGGAACCAAGGGTGGCATGGCGGCACTTGCCTCTCCTTGGAATTTTGAATTTTATTAAAAGAGTAGTACTATACAATATTTTCGAAAAGGTATAACAAAATATCATGCTTAGTCACCTTTCTTGATTTTTTTTGCCTTAATTTATTTTTTGATGATTTAACTAACATAATCTTAATCACAATTAAATTGATTGTAGCACGTTATGCATGATATATATATATATATAGTTCTAACATCTACAGGGGATCAAGACTCAATGAAGAATTGAATGAAGTCAAGACATGTAATCAAACTATTTGAATACATGTATTTTTTTCTTTATTTGAGTCTTAGGAATCTATGTAAACTTGAACATACAAGAGTTGTAATTTATTTATATACACATTAGGTTTCTTGTAGAAGTCACACACCAAATTTCACATCATTCAGACTTTAATAAATCACTCAAACCTAGGTCGAAAAATTACTCAAACTACACCTTAACCTGTTTGTGCAAAACGGTTGACCGAAACGAATTTTCCGTTTGACCGTTTATACCACTCAACTAGGGGTGAGCAAAATTCGGTCCGGTCCGGGCACCCGGACCGAACCGAATTTTTCGGTCCGGACCGAACCGGACCGAATTTTTTCGGTCCGGTCTTCGGTCCACAAAATTTTGGAAATTCGGTCTTCGGTCCGGACCGGACCGAAAATTTAAGGGGAAAATTCGGGTTTTGGACCGACCCGGACCAGACCGGACCGAACCGAACCGAACCTATTCGGTCCGGTCTTCGGTCCGGACTTCCCGAAAATTCGGGTTTCGGTCCGGTCCGGTTCGGTCCGGTCCTGGACCGAAGCTCACCCCTACACTCAACATATTCTCTATAGTGATTTTACCCAGTTCCACCAGTCGGCCTATTTTGACCTTTCGATCGACCGTTTACCTATATTTTCATATGGTCGTTATTCTTTTCGTATTATACAACGGTCGTATTCGTATATTTTCACCTGACCCCTAAATTTTTTTTGGCCATCGGTCGAGCGATGCCTTGACAACGATCGACCGGATGTAGACAAACCTGTGCACCAAAAGTCCCTGATATTTTCGGTCGGACAAACTCCCTTTTGCATTCAATTGTTAGACCTTTACTATGGCCAAAACTCTCAGAACGGTCGACCCCTCCTTGTTTTAGTCCGATTGTTAACTTAAATTGTTGCCATCTGGTTCGACCGTATATTTAGTTGGTTCAAATGTTTCCTTACTTTCATGGAAACGATCAATTGTTTATCCCATGTCGGTCGACCAGTATTAGAAAAATTTACTGAATTTAGTTTTTTGTTTTGTGTATTTCACACAAATCTTAATCAAACCTTCCACACACAGCTATATCTCTCTAGGCTTATAAATAGAGGTTCTCATACTTTATTTACACAACTCTCATACTCCAAACTCACGCATACATTAGAAAGAAACTCTTCAAGACTTCAACTCCTAAAATCCTAATTCCTACACTACAACCTTAAACTTCACCACTTGACCAAATCATTATCATAATCAAGTGTGCTCAAGTTAGAGTGTTATTGCTCTTGTTTCGTTGCTGTGAAAGATTGTAAGGTTTGATCTCGGCCTGTAACGGTGATCATCCTTCTTGGGTTGTGAGAGGAAGAAATCAAACTCGATGAGGGTGTTCGCAAGCTTGCTTTGTAAATGTATTACTCCTGGCCCGGAACGGGAGAGGATGGTGACGACATGAGCGGGGCTCGTATGATCAAGTAAAACTTGCAAGAGAGGACTAGAACCCGAGTAGGATGCCGAATCTCTATAAAATTGTTTTGTCTTCATTGTGGTTTGTTTGTCTTTCTCTACTCGTTTTAATTTGTGTTTCCACTGCATTCTTGAGTAGAGATTAAGTAGTTGATTAGATTAATTAGGTCATACACCATCCTACATAAACTTCAAAATTATTTAACATAGTAATATATAATATTTTCAGGTATAACAAAATATCATAGGTGATGGACATTTTTGCTCTTTCTTAATTTTGAAAATTTTAAGTAACTATTAACATACAACATTTTTTCTTAAAAAAGTTTATTATTTTTCTTAATATTTCTTTACTTTAATTAGTTTTTTCTTAGCTTTAATATTTGTATTTTCTAAGAGTGAAACTAATATTACAGGGAGTGAGTGTCTTCTTTCTCTTAATTTTGAAATGAAAACTGCACTGAAATTGTAAGATAAAAACTAAGATGACCTACTAAAGGAAGTACACTTATTTTATTCTAGGTATGAAATTGTGATTCATATTATAGATGAACAATTTATACTTGATGACCGACCATGTCAGAGGAGTCAAGAAATCACAAAATTATCACCATTCTGAGCTATTTTACTTTGTCATAAATCCCAAGTTCAACAATTAAACAACAATTTTAATGAAAGAAATACAAAATTATTTGTTTCCATGTTGTGCTTAGATCATAACTAAATTTGTTTAACATAATATTATCCTAATGAATTTTCCATTATATATCATGTCAGACTTTCTAACAAGATTCAAATATATATTTTTGACATGCATAACTTGAGTGACTTATGTTAAACATTGTTTGCGCAATCGAATAGAGAATCATTGGTTGAACGACAGTTTGGTGACTTATATTGAAAAAGATTTACTTGGCAAAGTTAACAATGAGGTGATCATGTATCGTTTTTAAAAAATGAAAACTCATGAGACCATTTTTAATTTTTCTAGAAGCAAATCTTCCCTCCAGCTATCTTCGATCCTGTGTTGATTTTTTCCTTTATGTTTTTTCCCACTAAACAAATTTTCTGGTTCCGCTGGTTGCATCTGAGAGCAATCTAGACCAACCGGATCATGTACTAACGACTTGAAATTTATAAAGACCAATAAACAAAAAATATCACGTTATCAAAGGATTTTAGGGAACTAAATATAATAATAGAAAGTTTCGTTACCTGTGCATCTCACGGGAGTGGCACGGTCATGGGGGGCTTACATCTACTGATCTAAACTTATCCACTGGTAGAAGAAAGAAGTGCAATTAATAGTTGACAGGAGGGCGGCCATTGACCCAGCAAACCAAGTTAATTGAACCAAAAAGAATCTTTATGTGTTAGCTTAATAATTTCGCTTCCTAACCAAAAGGAAGTTAATTCAATCTAACTAAATCAAAACTAAGCCCGTTAATTATGATATTTTATATCAAAGTTTGACTATTTTAAGACCAAGAATCTATTACGGTAGACCAATTGTAGACCGCAAATAGATATGTGGACTATGGATTTGTGTGTCAATTAATGACACAAAAGATTTGCAAATTTTTTGTATTGGTGAATTTCATTTTAGGTCAATTACTTAGATCATATTTAATACTATAATATAGATTTATTTCATATCCAATGCATTTTATTTTTGTATCGACAAGTCATGTATTACTATGTTTTGAAATTGGATCGTGCGCTTACACATGAACACAAACACTTGAATTTTATACTAGTGATAGATAGACCAGCAAAGGTTTAGCAAGAGTAAAATATGTGCCCAAAAGGCTAATAAGTATAGAATAGCTCTTAGCTAAAAAACCTAAACGCCTAAACAATAAATGGGCATAACAGTATATCACTACCATTATCAGGTGGTATTATTTCTTTTTATTTTTGATAGTTACTGATGATAAACATTTGGATTCATGAGAAAAATGTGCCCAAGAGAAAGATCATTATGTCGTTATCAGATGGGATCAATAACGGTGTCAAAAATTTATATCAGGAAGATCAGAATTAATTTATAAGATCTTTTAACGGAACTAGAAATTCACCTACGTATGACGTTTCTAATTATTTGTAAGAATTTTGTTTAGGGAGACTAAAATCTAAAAATGCTAAAATAAGGGGAGTCAAAATCCAAAATATTAATAATGTAAGTATTGAAATCCAATTTTTTTTACAAACCAGGCTCAATTGCAAAATTCAGGTAGTCGGAATCATATAAGCTCTTAAAACTATAGGAAAAATACCAAGAATTCAGGATCAAAATCCAAAAGGTTAAAAAAAATCCAAGGAGGTCGTCCGACTCTCCTTCCATAAGGTGCCAACGCCTCAAATGGAATTATTGCATGTGGCCTTATGGCTCGAGTCATTCGAATTAATGGATATCAGATTTCAACGAGATTAAAAGAAAACTTACCTAATTTTAGCCTCGCAAAAGATTAAGAAAATGGAAACCCGAAATCAGGTTATCTTAACACACTTCCACAGATTATAAAAAAAATAAAAAAAAATACGTAAAGAGAAGAAACCTATTGATTGGCGATCGAGCAGAAGAAGACTACAAGACCCCGGTTCCAAACTCCAAGAAGGCGCCTCGGATTCTCGAACGCGAAACGCCAACACAGATCCGTATCGATCTCCGCCAATCGCTGGGCACGAATCGCACGTCCGAAGCACGACAAATCGGTGCCGGTCGAGGTGGGTTTGTTTTTCGTGAGAGGAGTTCACTTTGTCTTTGTTCTTTATGGCTTGCTTTCTCGTGTAGTGTTCCAAGGAAAGCATGGAGTTAAATGGTCCGGAAAATGACGATAATGCCCCTGCATGCGTGATATTGTTGTTCTACGTCACATTTGGTTATGCTAACCATTAAATTATTGCTTGCTGCTGAGATCAGCTCGATCGATGGATAGATACTTCTTGAATTTCTGTAGTTTCGGGTGTAGCTCAATTGGTAATGGAAGAATGAATCAGTTTTGTGTCCATTGAGTTACCCGTTTGAGCCTTAGGGAAACCCTAAGTCGTCAATAATAATAATAATAATAATTCTTTCTTTCAAATTGCAGTTGATCTTGAGTTTGAGTTTGAAACGATTTCTTGGAAATAGCGCTCTTTCTCTCTCCGATACCTACCATGTGTGTTTGGACTTGGACCTTTAAATGCTTAAACGTAAAAGGCTATCTCTCTAAGCCACAGACCTCTAAATGCTTAAACGTAAAATTATGGAAAATGTTTAGTGGACGCGCACGTCCGGGACGCGCGCTGATGTGGCCAGTCCACTCAGCAGACGCTGCTTTGTTGGCGCGAAGGGATATGAAATGTTTTTGGTTTTTTTATTCCTCTATTTTCGTACCTTCATCATTTCCACCATCCTTCCCTCCATCCCTCATTAATGCGACTCAAATCACTCTCTTCCTTCATCATTTTGGCGCTCGGCGCTCCTACACGGCACAGAAGACTTGTTATCAATCTCAAGATGCCTCTTCCTTTTCCTTCCCTTCTCTTCTGTGGTCATTCCTGTGTACTCAAATGGAAATCGTTCCCGTGCGTTCCCTAGTGGAGCAGTCATCAAACGTTCCCCATGAGGGGATGTTTTTCCCCTCTTTCGAAGAAGCCAAAGCATTTTACGTGGCCTATGCCGATTATTGTGGTTTTGGCGTTAAGACAATACAATCTCATTACGATCGTGGTGTTGTTATACGGGCCACGCTGACTTGCTCCAAGGAGGGCACCGCACCAACGGACCAAGGGCAAGGAAAATTGAAGCCTAGGTTATCCAGCAGAGTACAATGCACTGCTCGGATAAGGGTATCCGGAAACACAGCAAGGGGTTACAACGTTAACTTTGTGGATCTTAACCATAACCATCCCATGCTTGACCCGGAGCAAATGCGATTTCTCAGGCAAAAACGAACCGTCCCTGAGGCCGTCGTAGCACGGATATCGGTTAATGATGAAGCTGGGATATCGGCTGCTAAGACCATGCAATCTCTTGTGGTCGAGGCTGGAGGTTATGACAAATTGACTTTCAACGAAAGGGATTTAAGGTTTGTGTTCTTTCCGTCTAACATAATTGAAGTTGAACATTTTGCGCCTGGTCTTACTGGTTCCTGTTTGCAGGAATGTTGTAAACCAAGTCAGAAATTTGAAGATGGGACCTGGTGATGCACAAGCTCTTCAGGACTATTTCATTAGGATGCAGAAGATTGATTCCATGTTTTTTTATGTAATAGATATGGATGACGAAGGAAGACTACGCAACGTTTTTTGGGCTGACAGTCGTTCTAGAGCTGCATATTCATACTTTGGAGACGCAATATGTTTCGACACAACCTACATTACCAACAAATATGACATGCCATTCGCCCCATTTGTAGGAGTCAATCACTATTTCGAATCAGTTTTGCTCGGTTGCGCTTTGCTGTCCTATGAGACTACTGAAAATTACATATGGTTGTTCCAAACCTGGTTGTCGTGCATGAACGGTAAGTTTTTTTCCTTCTTCCCTCTTCATATCTTCCTCTTTTTTGTTTGTCTATTCGTAATAAAAAGTCTGTCTGTTCGGAATAAGAAGAGTGTATGTTCGGAATAAGAAGTCTGTCTGTTCGTATTAAGAAGTCTCTCTGTTCGGATTAAGTGTTGTGTTTGTTCGGAATAAGAAGTCGGATTGTTCGGATTAAGTGTTGTGTCTGTTCGGAATAAGAAGTTTGACTGTTCGGATTAAGTGTTGTGTCTGTTCGGAATAAGTGGTCTGACTGTTCGGATTAAGTGTTGTGTCTGTTCGGAATAAGTGGTCTGACTGTTCGGATTAAGTGTTGTGTCTGTTCGGAATAAGTTGTGAGTCTGTTCGGAATAAGTTGTGAGTCTGTTCGGAATAAGTGGTGGGTCTGTTCGGATTAAGTGTTGGGTCTGCTCTGATTAAGTGTTCGGTCTGTTCGGAATAAGTGGTGGTTCTGTTCGGATTAAGTGTTGTGTCTGTTCGGAATAAGAAGTCGGACTGTTCGGATTAAGTGTTGTGTCTGTTCGGAATAAGAAGTCTGACTGTTCGGATTAAGTGTTGTGTCTGTTCGGAATAAGTGGTCTGACTGTTCGGATTAAGTGTTGTGTCTGTTCGGAATAAGAAGTCTGACTGTTCGGAATAAGTAGTCTGTCTGTTCGGAATAAGAAGTCTGACTGTTCGGATTAAGTGTTGTGTCTGTTCGGAATAAGTGGCCTGACTGTTCGGATTAAGTGTTGTGTCTGTTCGGAATAAGAAGACTGTCTGTTTGGATTAAGAAGTCTGACTGTTCGGAATAATGTCTCACTCCTTTCGAATTGGGTCCCTTATGCAGATATACCCCCCCCCCCCCCAGCTATAATAACAGATCAATGTAGTGCCATTACTGCTGCTGTAAGGAATGTCTTCCCAGATTCAAGACACAGATTCTGTATATGGCACATAATGAACAAAGCTCCCGTGAAGTTGCCGACGCAGTATCGGGATCACATATTATTTGATCTGAAATTGATTGTATATGATTCCAAAACCCCAGCAGAATTTGATCGTAATTGGCAGGGTTTCCTTCTTGATTTTGACCTGCAGAACCACAGCTGGCTCAAATCCATTTATGCAATCCGAGAGTCATGGATCCCTGCATTTGTTGGTGATTTTTTTTTCGCGGGAATGGCATCTACTCAGAGGAGCGAGAGTATGAACGCCTTCTTCGACAAGTATCTTACTTCGAAGACCACCTTTAAGCAGTTTGTTCAACAATACGAACTTGCGCTCCGCCACAAGTACGAGAAGGAAGCTCAATTAGAATTTGATTGTCTTCATTAAAAACCCCAGTTGGTTTCAATTTATCCATTCGAGAGTCAGTTGAGCGAGTTGTATACCGTAGGGGTCTTCAAAAAAGTGCAGTTACAAATTGGGAAGATGATATACTGCGATATAACGGAGGAGTTCAATACGAATGAAACATTCCAGTACAAGGTATCTGAACGTGTTTTGGCTGGTGAGCAGCTACTGTCGAAACGTTTCCTAGTACAAAACACATCCATGAATTTTACATGTGATTGCAGAATGTTTCAGCACGTTGGGCTTCTATGCTGCCACGTTTTTATTGTACTTGCACGCTTGAATCCTAATGCATTGCTTCCAGACTCTTACATCCTTAATCGATGGCGGAAGGATATTCGAAGGAACTATCGAGATAAGACGTACCCAGACGATGGTGTAATGGCGAAGGATGCGCTACGTCGTCACGACGACATCATGGGTCGTGCCGTTTGGATCGCACAGGAAGCCTTCATCTCCCACAAAAGGTATATTGAGGTCGTGAAGTGTATTGAAATGCTTAAGGCACGTATGCACACTACACAAAACTTGGTTCGGCCTGATGAACCTGAGTCTTCGGGTACATCGGTCCTTAATCCGGAAAAGGTCAGACGTATAGGAAGACCGCCGACTAGACGTCGAGTGTCTTTAGCTGAGAAGATAATTAAAAAGAGCCATAAAAAACACGCCCAACAAGAGAAGGGAAAGTGGAAGATGAAGGTTACTTCGCCGCTTCACGAAGTAGCACCAAAACCCGCGGATCCTGATTTCTCCGATTGGGACATGAGTTTGTATTACGAGGAATTTCCTCCTTAATTTACATTTTTTTGTTTTTTCCCGTTCTTGTAAAACCAAGAAACTTGTAATTGTTGATCTGTTTTGATCTGTAAATGGTTGTTATACAAGTTCAGTTCAGATTTACTTGTGTCTGATCGAAATAAGTTTTTCCTGTTCGGAATATGTTGTGGGTGTGTTGGGAATAAGTTGTGTGTGTTCGGATTAAGTGGTGTGTCTGTTCGGAATAAGTTGTGAGTCTGTTCGGAATAAGTGGTGGTTCTGTTCCGATTAAGTTGTGAGTCTGTTCGGATTAAGTGTTGGGTCTGTTCTGATTAAGTGTTCGGTCTGTTCGGAATAAGTGGTGGTTCTGTTCGGATTAAGTTGTGAGTCTGTTCGGATTAAGTGTTCGGTCTGTTCGGAATAAGTGGTGGTTCTGTTCGGATTAAGTTGTGAGTCTGTTCGGATTAAGTGTTGGGTCTGTTCGGATTAAGAAGACTGTGTTCGGAATAAGTTGTGAGCCTGTTCGGATTAAATGTTGCGTTTGTTCGGATTAAGTTGTGAGTCTGTTCGGATTAAGTGTTGCGTCTGTTCGGATTAAGTGTTGGGTCTGTTCGGAATAAGTGGTGGGTCTGTTCGGAATAAGAAGACTGTGTTCGGAATAAGTTGTGAGCCTGTTCGGATTAAATGTTGCGTTTGTTCGGATTAAGTTGTGAGTCTGTTCGGATTAAGTGTTGCGTCTGTTCGGATTAAGTGTTGGGTTTGTTCGGAATAAGTGGTGGGTCTGTTCGGAATAAGAAGACTGTCTGTTCGGAATAAAGTTAACTTAAGAATGACATTGGTAATGTTTGTATTTTTACATGTAAATAGTTTGTGAACTGAATATGTAAACATTTTGTACATGTAAACCAAAAAATAAACAAAACTTAAAATATCTTTGTCTGTTTAGACCTGCACACACGACCGACGATCCCTAAGTAACATGACCGCCAATTCACCCCTGATAGAGTGGATGGTATTGGGGTCCTTCTCCTTCGTAGGGTCAAGATTGAACATTAGGCACCTTATCCAGTATAAAACGAAGGCGCCGCAATCATTGCTCCCCGGTGGTTGTTGTTGGCTCTCTTTCCTCAGGATTCTCAGGGGCCAGTCGACCTTGAGTAGATCACTCCAGTATACAGCCGCATCCGCTGCTGCACATTCCGAACAGACTCACAACGTATTCCGAACAGACACACATCGTATTCCGAAAAGAACAAAAACAAAAAGAGAGGAAGAGAGGAAGTGTGAAGCAGGAACAAAAACTTACGTGTAGTATGGCAACACAACCTTCGACGTTCCCCTGCCTCATTATGAAATTCCCTGCCATTTTCCTCTCCTGCAGTTCTAAACTTGCTTTCTCGAGGCCTCCAACCAGGGTTTTGTGAACTACACTTGCCCATGCGTAGCTGCTTAGGCGTTTGATGTTCCTCAGAGGGTGCATGAACCATTCCTTCGGTCGCAGCGTTCCATCATAGAACAAAAAATTGTTGAAGATGAAAGAAATCAGGAGACGAACGTACTCCTCCGTCTCGCCCATGGTACTGTTTGCCATCAGATGAACTAAAAGTTGGGTGTTGTCAAGGTTCACCCCGTCTCGCTTCTGGACGCGCAATGGTTCCATCACCACAGCCTTCCCATGCGTACGTAACCCCAAAATTAGGGTGATGTCTTCCGGTGTAAGGGGAACTACCCATGATCCTATTCTCAGCCCCACCTCCTCCGTATCGTAGTGCTCGACGAACCAACCGACTATTTCGTTGTCCGTCGTAATGTTAGGAAGGTTTAGGAAGTGACCGAATGGGGTGCTACGGAAAGCCTCCTTCTCCACCTTATTCATCCGGTCAAACTGCTTTCGGATGGCCTTCCAGGAGCATCGTGATTCCCAGAAGTAGTACGTGGTTCCCTAAAACCAATAATTTAATAAACGGAAGTTCATCAAAAAACATAACGACCCAGGGAAAGAAAAAATTAGAGACCCACCGGTTCTGGGACGTGTTCGATATCGACGGCCGGAGTTGAAGAATCCATTATCGTTTACAAGGTGCGCTTCACAGGGAAAGAAAGTCGGGAAAGCTTCACAGGGAAAGAAAGAAAGCGAGAGTCTCCCTTTAGTTCTGGATATGTTATCTTCCTCGGTATCCGAACCGTCGTTCGTAGGGTGTCTGCCGCTGTCTAATCTGGAAACGAACCGTCCTTCTTCGAAAACCGTCAAAAAAAATTTAAAACAATTTAAGGCGCGTTCAGAAGGAAAGCGTGACATGGCAATCCGAGTAGACGCTGACTCCTCCACTTTTTGAAGCCACGTAGGGTGCGTCACGGACGCCCGCGTCCGTGTATAAGGACTCTAAAATTATTATGTTGTTTTTGTAATGGTAAATTACATATAATCTTCATGAACCATGAGCCAAAATTACTTAATTCTTGTGAATTTTCATTGTTAATGCTTAATTTCCTTGAATTTTGGATCTTAAAAACTTTAACCCTTTGTACTTCTTTTAATTACTAGGTTTCACATATTAACCGTTAATTTTTTTTATTTTTTTGTGTTGTTTGTCTAGAATACTTAATTGTAAAGTTTGATTCAGATCAGAGACCAGATTTGAGTAGGATTTGGATCTGATTATTACCAATTCGATTTAAATATGAATCCGATCTGACACTTGATTTGAACCAAACTTTACTATAAAATTAGGTTTACGAGTGTTCTAGGAAAACAACTTCAAAAAATAAAAAAATTAACGGTTAAGATGTGAAATCTAGTGATTAAAAGAAGTTCAAGATGGTAAAGTATTATATATCCAAACTTCAAGGGATTAAGTGTTAATTTTGAAAGTTCACAAGGATTATGTGATTTAGGCCGATAATTCAAAAAGATTATATGTAATTTACCCGTTTGTAATTTCTCACCGACTTTGATTTCTTGGGTAGTGCTGACTATAATCGAAAAGGTGCATGGTACGGTTTCTCATAGAACGGCTAGTAGATTTTCTACTTAATTTGCAAACTCAACATTTTTTGCATGTCAATATCAAACAGAAATGATTAGAAGCATTGTACAAATGGGTGTCAAAATCAGTAAAGGTCGTTGAGACTTGAGAGGGATGGGTCACTAACAAGTAGCGGCAGTTAGTGAAAACTTGAAGCTATAGATTCCAACCTCCTTATGATATAGCTACGTTCTCAGGTTAGTTTACTTGTCACATATTACCAAACCTAGTCCGCCTCCACAGATTGAGGATCTAGGGATCGTAAGTCTCACGTATATGTCGTAATATTTGCTTTTAAGTTAAAAAAAGAGCATGCAATTGAAATCTACTTCCTTGAGTTCCTTCTAAGAAAACATTCATTTTTACCAGAAAATAGAACCCTCAGTGGCACCGGAAAATTAATTATTCATTGAGATTAATTAGATGATGTTTGCTCTTGACAAATGCTTCCGTGCATTATATTAGCTAACAATATTTTTTTATATTATATTAGGTAAAAATGATATTATTAAAAAATTATTGCCAAAATGGGAAGAATTTAATTATTTTTGTTTGATTCCATTTCGAGGACCAGACTGACTATTTTAGGATTTGGGAGTTGGGACATCACATCCAAATCACTTTTTGGTTTCATATTTTCCTTGCATGTCGATGCAACGTGAGCCATACAAGCTAGCACATGCATGAGACCCAAGAAAATGTTTGTTGGTGGAGTTAGGACTTGGAGCGCGAACTGTTTCATTTCTAACATGATGATACTTGTGGATCTTAACTCTTAAGCCTACAGCAAACTCACATACACATCAGTTTTAGCAGTTTAAGTATTTCACTCTATTTTCATGATGGGGTTTTTACTTCGGTAAATCTACAAAGCGAATTATTTTACTTTTGCCTTTGAATTTTCCAAATATCTTGGGTACACATGTTTCTTTTGAAATTTGCTTCAGTAACCTACATGTTGGTCCCATTTAGGGTCAAGAATAATGTTAAATTTAATATATCTTCAGGTTCGCGTCTCTTTCAACTTTGGTTGAGCAACACTTTAACCCCATAAACATTAAAACATCACACTTATACTCTTAAACGTTGATATGTGTAACACTTTAATCCCATCTCTATCACAAAATGTCAAAATTGTTATTTTTTAACATATTCATTGTTCTTTCTCAATTTAAATTTTATATTGTTTGTCAAACATGCTTTTAATTTATATTTAAGGTAAAGTTACATGAATAGTAGTAACAAAATAGTAAAAAAATGACTTTTAATACTTTAAACTTTCTTCAAAATTACATGAACCACACAATTAGATGGTGCCTATATTCCTACAAATATGCATATTTGAAAGGCATTTTATATTTTTGCTCTACAAGCTTCAATCTATTACTAAAGAGGAGATACACAAAAGAAATAAACTAATACAAGTTTCATTGTTAATCATTTTAATTGGAACAAAGAAATAAATTCCACATTAGTGGAATATGACAAAATAATCATTTACAAATAGAATAAGACAACTTATTGAATGCAATTTAGGATATGTTACATTTGTTGGTTTTCATAAAACAGAGAATTAACAGGGAATGAGAGAATGGACTCAAGAGAAATAAAAAGGGGTTTTGCTACAGTACACCCCGCAAGTGTCCAAATTGGCCATATGCACCTGCTTTTTCGGTATTGCCGCATATGCTTCTGGAAAGCATCCTATTTGTGCAAATGCACCTGGGCCGTTCGTGGGCCCCACTCCAGAGAGACGATGTGAATGGGCCGTTAACGGCCGTTCGAATCGGTTCGTGATCCATTGGGTAGGACGTGTGATTTGTGATTGACTGTAGCCAAATAAATTTTACTAAGACTAATCTAAGACCATGACTAAACCATTACAGTGCTGGAATCACTCTGCATCGAATCACTCTGGATCGACTCTGGCATCACTCTGGATCGTCTATGGAATCGTTCTGGATCGTCTCTGGAATCGTTCTGGATTGACTCTGGAATCAATCGGGATCGACTCTGGACAATCTGGATCGTCTCTGGAATCACTCTGGAATCGCTCCGGGTCCACTCTGGAATCACTCTGGATTAAGTCTGGATCGATGCTGGGATTACATTTATAAAATATATTATTTAGTTTGATAAATACACGATCCGCTATCTTGTACATTTGTATTTTATCACGTATTCTCAAATCACGATTTGCCATATATGTTTTGACCCCTTAAGAAGACATGAAAAAGAATCTCATGAGATTTTGAGAGACTGTGGTTTGACTCTGGAAATACTCTGGACTAAATGTCGACTCTTGGTCAACCCTGGTCTCCATCTTGAATGACTCTGGATAGATATATATGGATTAATTTTATCGAATGACGCAGGATTACTTCTGCATTTGTCTAGTGGTCTCTGACGTGTGACGCGTCATTCCAGAGTGATTCCAGAGTGGATCCGAAGTGATTCCAGAGCGGATCCAGAGTGATTCTAGAGCCGATCCAGATTGATTTCAGAGTCGATCCAGATTGATTCCAGAGTCGATCCAGAACGATTCCAGAGAAGATCCAGAACGATTCCAGAGTCGATACAGAGTGATTCCATAGACAATCCAGAGTGATGCCAGAGTCGATCCAGAGTGATTCGATGCAGAGTGATTCCAGCACTGTAATGGTTTAGTCATGGTCTTAGATTAGTCTTAGTAAATTTTATTTTGCTACAGTCAATCACAAATCACACGTCCTACCAAATGGATCACGAACCGATTCGGACGGCCGTTAACGGCTCATTCACGTTGTCTCTCTAGAGTGGGGCCCACGAACGGCCCAGGTGCATTTACGCAAATAGGATGCTTTCCAGATGCATATGCGGCAATACCGAAAAAGCAGGTATATATGGCCAATTTGGACACTTGCGAGGTGTACTGTAGCAAAAACCCCGAAATAAAAATGTTCTTGCGAGTTACTCTGAGCTTCCTCTGACCCATATATGCAAGTGAAATGGAATCTCCACTTAGAAACTTTTAAGGTGCTCATGGGAGTGTAACAGAAACAAGAGAAATAAGGAAATCATGATTCCTTTTTCACCATTCATGTGCAAGTATATGAAAATATTGAGGTTTTGGCTCAAAGAAACGGATTTTGAGCTTGGTTGATGTCGTAAGCCATACCAGAGCTTGGTCCTTCTACTTGCAAAGTGTTTTGCTATAAAAATACAAGTCCAAATGTTTTCCTGTAAAATTACAAGAAACTAATCCATCAATTACCATAGCCACCCCACATGAACAATGTAACATCCTCAAACAGCGGGAAAATTTAAAACTTTTAAAACATACAATCAACCATAGGATATTACTCAAGATATAAGGAAACAGGTGCACCAACATATAATATATATATATATATATTGAAAGGAATGTGTTCTAAAAGTTTTACTTTTATATGTCAATTACTATGAATTGAATGTGCAAACATTTGTTCCTTGATTATGGTATTCGTCTTTTGGAAGTGTTAAGGAAGATGCGTTTGGTCCTTAACCGTAGAGCTCTAAAAGATAATTGTTTACTGTTGAACGTTTTATTTAAAACCGCAAGTGCACGGCCGCGATGAAGCGGTGGCAAGTACGGGTCGTCCTCAGGGAGGTGAGTAGCCTCTTGCTTGTACGAAATCAAGTGGCAAAAATAGGGGGAAGAAAGTTGGTTACGCTACTCTACACTAAACTACTCTAAGAAGTATGAAATGCGAACGAAAGAAACAATCAATGAACTAACAACTAAGCTAAGAACAAAAGAGGAATGCTGGAATACAGAAATGAAAAACCCCTAAGGGGTGTAGTGAGTGCACACATGCAAAGAGGTGGGTGTAGAATACATTCTTTAAGCACATGAAGGTGGTGTTTATCAAGCATAGGAAGTGTCTAAATGTTATGGCAAAACCTATCAATCTATTCACCAACTTAGTTGATTAACATTTACATATGCAAGGTGTTTATTTCAGAATCTAAACAAGCATGAGAGGTGTCTAATCATTTTGGCAAAACTCATCAAGTTGTAAATTCTATCCTAAACAAGCAAGCATACATTCATGTTTAATCAACACATCAAAAATAAAGCATTCATCCCATTCTCTAATGCATGTATGTACATCTACTCCACCCCCCAAAGGGGATGGAACTACTCACTAAACATTACACTAATGATTACACTAAGCAAAGAAAGCATATTAAAACTAAGCTAGAAATAAAAGACGATTAAACTAAAACATGCACAAACAATAAAAGAAGCATAAACAAACAATGAAAGAAACACAAAACTTTATTGATAAAATGACTCACATTAAAAGTAGCATCCTCCTACTTTAGTGTGTGCTTCAAGGCCTCACTTCTAGTAGGAAGAATAGCCACTTAAAATATGGAGTCATTACAATAGGAGGTGAAGAGTTCTATTTATAGCCATGGAAAAAGCTAATCCGGGATAATCCCCCGATGTGGGACTAAACAGATACCACACATAGCCTAAACATCCTCTAATACATGTGCTGGAGCAATTTGAGCGCATTTGGGCCAAAAGTGACCGCCAATTAGCGGTCTTGGACCGCTAATTTGCGGTCTACAGTGTCCGGATCGCTCTGGAATTTCTTGTGGGCTTTTCTGGAAGGCTTTGTTGGTATTTGATGCATCTAGTTTGCATGTTGGAGCTCCGACCCGAATAGAATTGCCAAAATACTCCCCATGATGGTGAGGAGTATTCTGTTTTGCTCTTAGGTCCTTCTGTCTTGCAATCAGGTCCTTCTTCCTTGCATCTTGGTCCCCAGATCTCACAATTCAGTCATTTTTCCCAGCTTTTGGGTCCTTTTATCCTTCATCTCTTCAAACCTATTTATTCCTGAAAACTAAACATAAAACTCGTGACATAGCATTGTTTAGGTGAAAGATAATGGATATAAGATACAAATATAAGCATGAAATGATGTCAATCATTTACATAAATCAAAAGTTATTCACAATCATGGTAGTTAACATGGAACATTAATTACCGAGATAAGATTGTCGTGTTGGTCATCGATTGTTGTAGCTCTACAAATAATTGACGACACGAGTATATAAAAGAGGAAAATATTACTTTTATATATTGAATAGACCTAACAAGTAAAACATTATGGAATTGTGTTTCGTGTCATTAATGTTTTTACTATGTCTTGGATCCTAAGATATGAGACTTATATCTTTTCACTCAAGAAGTGTTTAATTTGATTATTGTCAAAAGATACCAATGAGTGTAGTGATAACGCAATAGTTGGTTGAACACGACTTGTGCTGGAAAAGATAGCTAGTCAAACGATTATCATTGCCCCTCTTAATTGAGTGATGATATTAGTGAGCCCCTTGATAAAGCAAAATTATAATGTGCACAATGTGACTTGAGTTAAGTCACATAGTTATAATTAGCTTAGAGAGATCAAGAAATGAATATAATACAAAGGTAACACATTTCTACTTTGTATATATTCTTAATATCATGAGGCAAGGGACGGACACAAGTGGTGCACTTACATCACTAAATGGATTGTGTTTTAGTTCAGGTGGAACAAAGACATCTATGCTAATTGGGTGACTATAATGTGTAGCTAGATACCGCTTATAGTCTGAGATATTAAGTGTTTAATATCACTGCCAATTAGGCTTAGATCCTCCCATAGGTCACACCACAAAACTGGGAAACAAGAGGTTTGATTTTAAGTTCATATGATGTGTCGGGTTTCTTGTGAAAATTGGACACATGTGGTGAATTAATTAAAATCAATATGTTATGAGAATTAACATAATTAGAATCATAATAAATTCATATGAGGTATATATTATGGGGTGTAATAATTTAATATTACATGTGATAATATATATAGGATGTGAATTGCTAAAAAACCCAAAAGATCAAATTTTGCTGGAAATAAATCCAAAATTTGACAAAGGTAAAATTGGGGTCAAACACGGTGAACCGTTCATGATTCGGTCGACCGAGGCATCTTCGGATCGGTTAACCGAATAGGGAACGGGTAAGCGCAATTGGTTGACCGAGATTGCCCAGAGTGCCTGGACAATCGAGTTCGGTTAACTGATTGGAAACGGTCAACCGAGAAGTAGTATTTTCGGTAGACCGAAGGTGACCCGGTCATCCGATGACTATGTTCCAAGAGCGATTTTGGTGGGTCAAAGGTAAACCTATTACAAGACGTGGTTCGTCCGAATTATTCTAGGGAATTTTTCTCATACAGATTCGGTCGACCGTCTAGCTCACGGTGCACCGAACACATGTTATAACCGAGTGGTTCAGTTGACCGAATAATACCCGGTCTACCGAACAAGAACGATTCTGCCTGAATTATTAAGAGATTAATTAAATCATGGGTGGAATAATTCCAGATTTAATTAAAACGTTTTTTGTGGGTGATTAAGTGGAATTTAGAGATTAATTTTAGGAGAGAAAAACAAGGGATCATGGCTAAATAATAGCTCTTGATAATGATATTTTAGGAGCCTATAAAAGGGCACCTATTCCTACTTGTCTTAAGACTAATGCAAAAATCTTTCTCTCATTAATCTCTCCCTAATCACCACGAAATTTCTCTTAGTAAAAATAAGTTTGGAGATTAGAATCTCGGGAGACTTAAAGAGGGGTTATTAGCTTGATTCTAAACCTTGTTAGAGATTGATTGACTAGTTCCTTTCTCTCTAACTTTGTTTAGAGTTTGGTGAACACTCAGAGGCAATTTCGTGGACGATTCAGCGGGCGACGCGACTCCGGATCTTCAAAAGGTTTTAGAGAACCTTTAGGTATGATTCCCCTTTGTGATTTATTTTAATAAATGTAGGATTGCATGTTATTAAAATAAAACACAAATAGATGTACATAAAATTACTGAAAATATAAAAACGATCTTGTATGATGTATAAAATTTTAAAAATATATACATACATGGGGACACGAAATCCTACAGTGGTATCAGAGCTTTTAGTTCATATTTTCAACAATTAGACTATATAATTAATTTTAGTTTACCATCTACAATCAAAACAATTCATGTTTTATGTCTTTTTCGAGTTTTCGATAGTTTTGTTGATTTAATTATAAATTGATTCTTCTGATAGTTTTAAATGTTTTAAAACACATCATATGAATGTTAGAATTAAGATTTAGACTTATGTCTAATTTATAGAATTTTCGTTTTAATTAAATGATTATTTTATAAAGGATCAACAAAACGAAAAAAGGCATATGTTTATCTTTCTTTAAATGTTTAATTTTAGAAACTGGATAAACAACGGTTCAAATATTTTATAAATTGAACTATGGATGCATAAAATCATTTTTAATGGATTTCAAATGATTTTAGAATTGTTCGATTTAAGAGATGCATGATAAACTAAATCGAGTAATATATAGTATATGTACATGCATTGCTCGAGTTCTCTAATGCAGGGATATGTGAGTTTATATGTTCCATCGAAGTCATGTGTGAATGAATGAATGAATGTGTATGTTATTATTATTATTCAATCATAGGGGCTTATGTATGTAAAACCCAAATTTTATTTCTATGTATATGCATGCATATGAGAGGATGCTTACATAGGACTTGCACTAGACAATTTTCAAAATTGAGAGATGCATGTTTATATTTTTGCAATATCAACATCCATGGTGCAAGAGGAAGACTTAAAGAGGGGTTATTAGCTTGATTCTAAACCTTGTTAGAGATTGATTGATTGGCTAGCTCCTTTCTCTCTAACCTTGTTTAGAGTTTGGTGAACACTCGGAGGCAATTCCGTGGACGATTGAGCGGGCGACGCGACTCCGGATCATCAAAAGGTTTTAGAGAACATTTAGGTATGATTCCCCTTTGTGATTTATTTTAATAAATATAGGGTTGCATGTTATTAGAATAAAACACAAATAGATGTACATAAATTGCTGAAAATATGAAAACGATCTTGTATGATGTATTAAAAATTTAAAAATATATACATACATGGGGACACAAAATCCTATATATATATATATATATCTGAGTATTTCAAAAGAGTGATTACATCAAAAGGTTATACACAAATACAAGTAATCACTCCGACCTCAAAATGAGAGAAAGCAGGATCTCGTTACGGCGTTCCTCTCCTCGGTCCCCACCCCTAATGTCGGTTAAGGCCTGAAAGGTAAACATGTAACAATGCATGAGTTTTCAGAAGGAAACCCCGTATGCCAAAATCCTAACACATATATGAAACCGAAAGGACAACTTAACGTGCAATTTTAACCACAAAGAAAAGCATAAACACCAGGCTGGGCTTTAAGACTTTTTCACCCAACTGCAGCCACCACGACAAGACCAGGGCTCCAGGGCTCTTTCACCCAACCTGAACGCTCTAAGAGCTCCAGTGCTTTTTCACCCAACCCCTATCACGCGGTCCTTGCTCGGACTCCAGGGCTTTTTCACCCAACCACAACACAGACTAGCTGAGCTCTAGGGCTTTTTCACCTAACCACAACTTCACACAAACAGTTATGGGGCTCTAGGGCTTTTTCACCCAACCACCGCAACACCCGTGTTCACCAAGCACACTTGCCAGAAGAACATCAGCACCAGAACTCGCCTCACAAGGACAACCACAACAAACGCACCTGACATGTGCAAAACATGGCAAGAACGGTCAAACCAAAGTCAGGGACGGGTCAACCGTTTAGAAGGTCACCTCCCAGGTTCAACTAACAAACGACCAAACGGTCAAACCAAACACCTCAGGCGGTCAACCGTTAAAAGGGTATTCCCCACAACACCAAGAATATGCATGTCCCAACGGTTGAACAACAAAGGGGGCCTGCTCGACCGTTAAAAGGGTATTCGCCACAACACCAAGAATATGCATGTCCCAACGGTTGAACAACAAAGGGGGCCCTCTCGACCGAAAACTACCAGGGACTCCTACATTCTCACCAAGTCGCACTGGTCGAACCACATCACACCGGTCGAACGAGGTTTAAGTCAGGATAAGTTATCGGTCGAACGAGATCAACAAGCGGTCGACCATTTAGATGGTCTAGGCTCCAACCGACTTAGCTACATGTACGATCGGTCGAGCGGGTACATGAGTGATCGACTATTTAGATGGTCAATGCCTCTAACAGACCTACAACAGTGTATTTGGTCGAACAACAAAGGGGGCTCGGTCGACCGAAAACTATCAGGGTTTTCCTCTAATGCACCATAGATCGACCGCCTAGAGGCATCGTTCGACCGACGTGGGGCAAAAACCCGAAATCTCACTAGAAACGGTCGACCGTTGCACCAGCCGGTCGACCGTTCCAACAGACAAATTTGCTGCACGATTACCTACGACGAGCCTTTTGGCCTACCGTCGACTTCCCAATCACACACAAACATAAGTGCATCTTAAACACAAGTTCGGCATACCGTGAATGCTTGAAAAAACCTTTGAAGAACCTTGACGGCGCTTCCACGAGTACTTTTCTCCAAAACATGTTACTCCAATGAATATCTCTTTCGATGGACACTCACACCACCTTGTCAATCCACAACAACTTCCTCGCATTCGTTGATCCACACGCCAACCACCACCACAAAGAGAGAGAGACAGATTTAAGAGAGAGAGAATAAAATGCAAGTGAGATGGGTTGGCTTAAGAACCGACTCACCTCTCAACCAACCAACACGCACTGAGACTTGTTTTCCTCATCGTCAAACGCACCACGCCAGAGTCGGGGAAGGAGATGAGCTGAGGGAGAGAAGAGTCAAATGAGAGAAAGAGGGGAATGAGGAAAAGATGGGTTAAACTCTTTAAAACCCACTCACCTCAACACAAACTGATCCCAGTTGTCTATCTCACCAACTCCACTTCTTCCCTAAACATCCACTAATCAAACCAAAATAAGATTAGTCCAAAGTAAGGATTTAACAAACAAACTACCTTCAAGAAACTAAATCACAAACTAAATAAGCCAGAAAGTAAATGTGAGAGAGAGATAGAGAGAATTAGGAAATCAAAGATCGGAGATGTTAGTTTCAAATCTAGGCTAAGACAAAGGATTCCTAGACTTTTTTGGGTAATTTGCTTGGGTACACCTCAAAAGGTGCACAATGACTGAAATACACATGTGTTTTCACTATTCATTTAGGAGCACCTACATTTCACTACATATTGTTTGTGTAGTATTTTACCGTTTGTGAGACCCACTTTATTAGCTTTTCTGTTAGATCATTTGCAAAATACACCCTTTAAAATTGAATTGTCGTTAATATTAAATAAGAAAATCCAAACAAAAATATCTTTTACAAACACACCATCTCTTCTCCTTCTCTCTCCTCTCTCCTGATCTCTCTTCTCCCTCTCTCTCCTATCTCTCTCCTGATCTCTCTCTCATGTTCTCTCTTCTCCCTCCCTCCATCTCCTCTCTCTCTCTTTGATACCTACACCATTGTTGTATCGACTTCGTTCTGGAGACAGTCGAAACGACAGAGGAGGTCGGATGTGGATCCGCTTAGCTCTGTCTCCGACACCATCCCTGAGGAGGACGTCGCCTACTAGCTCGTCATGCTCTCCCACGACACCTGGGAAAAGCAACCAGATTGACCGACACAAGTTCAAGATGAAGTCGAACAAGAAGTTGAAGTTGAAGTAGACAAGGAAGACGAATACATTAACAACAACAACAGATCGAGGAGAAGCGAAGTAAGAAGTAGATTCCAGTGCGTGACGTGCAAAAAGGTGTTCATATCGTACCAAGTGTTTGGAGGCCACCGGACGAGCCACAAGAAGGTGAGGAACTGTGGTGGGTTATGGTTGCCAGAGCAGATTTGACAAGTCACCGTCGAGGATCCGAAGAAGACCCACAAGTGTCCTTTCTCTCCAAGAGTGTTCAGTTCAGATTAGGCTATGGGTGGTCACAATAGATCCCACCTCTCCGTTTCCGCTGCTTCTACTTCCAATGTTGTTGTCGAGGAGAGCTTCATAGATCTTAATCTCCCTACTTTGATTGATGATAATGGTAGTTACGGTGGCGAGGTGGCCAAAAGGTGGTTGCTCAGATGGAGTAAGTGGAGTGCAGGAGAGATCAAGAGAGAGAGAGAGAGAGAGAGAGGAGAAGAGAGGGTGTGTTTGTAAAATGCATTTTTGTTTGAGTTTTCTTATTTAATATTAAGGACAATTTAATTTTAGAGTGTGTGTTTTGCAAATATTTTAACAAAAAAAGTTAATGAAGTGGGTCCCACAAACGGTGGAGGGGTACCCAAACAATTGTAGTGAAATGTAGGTGCACCTAAGTGAATAGTGAAAACGCAGGTGAATTTCAACCATTGTGCACCTTTTGTGGTGTACCCAAGCAAATTGCCCAAATTCTTTCCTACTAGAATCCTAGGAAGTAAGATCCTCTACTTGAACTGAATGAGTAATGTTTTCTCGGACTGGGGCTATAAACGAGTCGAGTTTGAGAGAGCATGCTCGACTCGTTAAGGTTTTTCTCCTACTTGCTACTCACTCGATCATTAGTCGAGTCGAGCAGAAATAACCGCTCGTGCTCGGCTCGCTTGTTATCACAAGGTGGCTTGCTATTTGTAAGTGGGTTTTGTTATTAAGCCATGTAAGACTAATCTCACTTCAATCAATAAAAATAGAGAAGTTAATTACTGCTGCAGATAAATCAAGAACACGAATTGAATTGATGAGTCCTACGTCCTAGAGCCAACCAATTGACCACCATGCCAACAACATATATTACTCATTGTTTATAGCAAAGTTATATATAATACATTACAAGAATAATGATTTCTAATATGTTGGAAAATGTTTGGTAAAACAAACATTTTAATTATAGCAATTTCTTTTTATTTGATTTTGAAAGTAAATTATATTACATAAAACTAAAATATATAAATACAAGAATTATTTTGTGAGTCCGGGGCTTAATTTTTTATTTTAAGCCCCCACTATATCCACCACACATCTGAATTTGTAAGGTAGATTATAAAAAAACGGTTATACTAATTAAAGGTGAGATTAACCGTAAATGATATCAAATGGTGAGATTGTAGGGGGCTTAAACTAAATAAGATGAACCATGTGCTCACTAGAACTTATCCCTATATAAATATATGTATGTATAATCGAGCAGTCGAGCGAGCGAGCAACCAAACGAGCATCCGACGAGCAGCGTCTGCTTGTACTCAACTCATTTAGTTCATCGAGCGGGGTTTTTTCCTCGTGTTTGACTCGTTACTAACCGATCCGAGCCACGATCTGAGAAAAAATCGAGAGAATAACAAGCGATCCAACGATCCCGAGTAAAACTTGACAACCCTGCCATAGATCAATGTCGTCTAATTACAAGAGACACTAGATCGGTCACGCCTTGCAGAATTAGTGAATTCGCATATATGTAGTATTACATGAGGTTAGGTCTTATTTTCTTAATTTAAGGTTGACAGGATATTTTAGTAATCTTTTTTTTGCCAAACAATTTGGGCATTATTTTTGTAGGGTATTTTTTTTGAAAATCCACTATTATAACTCACCCTGCCAGTCAGTTCCTGGTAATCCCAAGAACTGCCAGTAATGACCAATAAAGTTTACAACATGAGGTTGAGTATGCCATCGAAAAAGTTGTTGCTTGGTTATTTATTTCTCGTCCCATCAACTTCCATTGCCAAAAGGACATGAGTGGAACCGCAGGTGCGACCTGAGTGGAATGGGAAGTGGGGTAAAAGCGGAGTCGTAGCAAAGTTAAGGTGCGATTTAGTTTTGGCGGTAGGGAGAAAGACGATGAGACAAGATCACGTGTGATTAGTTTATTTAGGGTTTTATTTGCGGTGCCTAATTTTGTCTGATTTACTAATCAATTGTCGCTTATAAACATCTTAGTTAAAATGTCGTATGTTTAGTATGCTCTGCTAGTATTTTCTAGCATCGTTTTGAACAGCCACTTGTAGCAATCATGAACAGCCACTTGTAGCAATCAAACAAACTACACAACTTAATTAAATAACCAGTAAGCACCAATTAGAAAACCTGACCCGCACTGGTTTGTGGGAGGGACCTAATGAAGCTTTACTGTTTCCTGTGCAGCTAGCTACAAACCACTGACGCCTCAGGAGGTGGCCAAGCAAGATAAGGGAGATGCCCTGCAGCCAACTAGGTGGCTTAGGAAGCTCTTCGGTATCCGGCGCACCGCGGTATACATCGGGCAGGGCAGTTCACATGGGAGTATTCGAGATGGGACATATGATCCGAAGGAGAAATCAAGATTTTCTGCAAAATTAACATTTTCAAATTTAGTAGAATTTGGAATCTTAGGTTAGCAAAATTATACAAGGATGGTCAAAAAATACGATCAGGAAGTACATGAAGACACAAAAGTTATTTCCTTTCATCTTTGAGAGTAACAGAACCTCCCAGTAGTAAACTCCAATGAACACTTAAAATATAATATAATAATAATGAAACAAAACCTACAAACCAAACCACCTGCATGTATAATTTTTTTTAAATATACACATACATAGGGGCATGAAATCCTACAATAAGTATCACCATAAATGAGACCAAGCACTACAAAAGAAACATTCCTACTCTTTCATATACTCAAGCTCTCAAAACTCTCTTTACTCTCTACATTTCATTACATTCACTTTTAGGGAGTGATTGGTACCTCTGGAAGTGGAGGAAGTGAAGTTCTAAGATGAGTTTTAGGTGATTGATACCTAGAAAGTTGTAGAACAAAAGTTTCATGACTTCCCCAAGACTTCTCACATATAAATAGGAGTTCCTATACTCCCACCGAAAAATCCAAGCAAGACAACTTCCAACTCTTCATCTTATTCTCCTTGCTCCATCCTTCCAAAAGATAACATCAAAAGCATCACACGTTCAAGTGGATTTGATGACGTCGATGTGGTGAAGGTGGCTCAACTCGAACGTCACAATGGTTGCATTGATTAGTGATTAGTAGCATATTATACATTGTATTCATACTATATATTCTTTATTTTACCCCAATTTTGTGCTACTCGAGTGTTTGTTTGATGTGTTTTCAGGTTTTAGGTAACGAAGAAGAGAAAATGACTAAAATGAAAAAAAAGAAATGACCTTATTGAAGCATCTTGGACCTGTTTGTCATGCTCAAAGACTCATCTACAATTTAGGAATGATCCAGGTGAAAACCCGGATGGACTTAAGTGTAAAGAAAAATATTGCAAAAGTCCATAATCTCCTGAACCTAAGTAAATCAACAATTAAAACCAAACGGGCTCGAACCAACAACTCTGGGTGCACCCCATGTGTTCAATATGTTAACTAAAGCCTTTGTCAAAATTTGGAGGCGATCAGACACAAATGATATGGTTGAACGGTTGGCCCTCGGATTTCTCCAGTGGGTCAGGTTGTCGGGTCATAGTAATACGCAACATCCAGATCTGATTTACAGTCGTCGGTTTGCTGCTCCCAAATTCATCTACACCTCTCTTTCTTCTCTAAATAAAAATGTTTCTCCTATCTTTAACTCTCTCCTTTCTTCTTCCCCTATTAGAGTAAGTTTTATTTCTTTCTTAGTAGTGTAGTAGAGGAGAAGAGAAACATCATCTTGTAATCTTTCTTTCTTAATCAAGTTTTAGTTTCATGTTCTTTATGTTCTTGTCTTTAATTTGATGCAATTTTTATTCCATTGTTTTGCTTATATTTAGTTTCTTTTACTTGTTCATGTGTTGTTTTTCTTTATTTTTTTCTTTGTTATGGATATCATTAGTGAGTAATTCATCCCCATTGAGGATGGAGGATGATGTGAAGTGTGAATGTTGTTAGATTTGTGTGTGTTTAATCTTAACCTTGGAGCTTTAAATGATTTTCATGGTCATTTTGATGGGTTCCTAACTCGTCTTTGATGTGTTAATGGTCTTAATGGATGCTTAGCACATGCTTTGGTTAGTGAGTTCACTTAATGCGGAATGATGAGGTGATGATAAGATTGGAGTGGATAAAGAGATAAGATTGACATGTGAGCATGTGATTATCTTTAGTCTTATCTCAAGTATTATTTTGTATGTTTTAATGATGGTGATAAGTAGTCTTATCCATGTGGAGCAAACTTAGGATAGTGGTCATTATAGATATCCATATTAATTCATGTCATGAGATTGCAATTGTACACACGCGTCACACACTCCACCTTCTATGGGACTAGTTATATTAGGTTAATTTCAGCACCTCACATTGCCTTAATTAATTAATTCACATACACTCAACTTTTATTTTCTTCCCCCACTCAAGTATGGCTGACGACGACCCGCACTCGCTTCTCCTAGACATGACCTGTACATGCCACTGCTTCAACGTGGTCGTGCATTTACGATTTTGAACTTTAATTTCCCAAACAAGTTTCTGGCGTCGTTGTCAGGGAGTGAGTTTCTGGCGTCGTTGTCACGTTTACCATTTCAGCGGGTTTTTGTTTGTTTTTGTTTTCTATTTGGAAGTGGATGCTAGGGATTAGGGTGCCCAGGGGATACAAATGACCAATGGAGCACTCAGGACAAACCACAACACCAAAGAAGCATATTTATCTGCCAGTAATGGATTTTAATCCGCTAGTGGCAGACCAGGCGGGTGTACGATATATCTTTAATTTTTCAGTTGTGGTTTTCTTCTGTTCATGCCTACTGTTTGGATTCTTGTGGATTCAATACATGCTACATGCTAATGTCTGAACCTATTAATCACGCCCCAAAAATCACGCTAATTTGAAGCCCTAATTAAAATCAAGTAGACATCGTTCCTAAGGACTTCAGGCACGCTTAAGAGACAGTCACATTCTCGACGTAATAACCTAAATGTCGTTGTTTTCTTTGTTGCATTAAGACTTTTGGGACCTCCGGGTCTTGACTTTCTCATTCGGCTTTGTGACCTTCGGCCGAGGGAGGTGAGGTTTTCGGAAATGTGGAGAGTCACGGTTAGGTGTCGTCTAGCCTAAGGTCCTATCAGCCTTAGGTTTGTTTGAGTCATGTTTGTTAGCTTATGCTTCTACCCTATCCCACTACACACGCTAGTTCTTAAGACTTCTTCTCTTCTCACCCGAGTCATCTTCTCCTCTACTTCTATCGTTTATCTCCTCCATTTTACACATTCTCTTAGTGTTTTAGTGTCGAGTCGAGCATTTTTATGCGAGCTTGATTTCGTGGTGATGAGAGTTGTCGATTTGAGAATGTTATTGTCGAGATGGATGGTACATGGGCTATCATTCATTTCATTGTTGGGACCAAGACTACTCTCCCTGGTATACCCAACCCATGCATCATGGACTGCCTCAGACCAACACCCAACATTGTTTGAATAATTTTAATTTTGTAATTGAGTAATTTTTAGATTAGGGTGATATGAGAGAGGCACCATCTGCTAGACCATCATCTAGTTATGTTGGATCATACGTTTGTGAACAAACTAAGTCATTACAATAAACTTCGGTCTCTTTCATGTGTGGTAGAGGGTGTGATTGGATCGGTGGTTCAAAAAGCCACGTCAGATGACCAACGTGGTTTAAGTGATCAGGTGTTCGAACAGTGTTCGTATGTTCCTCCCAAACCCGAATATGATGATGTTTTTCCCTCAAGTACTCATTATGAACCATATGCATTCACGTATACGCGTATAACCCAAAATATCTTTTAAGGACCTCTCAATACCCTCATCAGCTTTTGTGTCGGTTTTGTCGCTTAGTCATAGCCAGCTAGGAAATAAAGAAGTGAGAATCGTGGAACTAAGCTGTGCAATTAAAAATCCCAAGTAAACAAACATTAAGCTAACAAAATAAATAAAAGATCCAATGTGAGTGCCATATTAAGCCCAAGTGTTGAAATGTGATTAAGTCTACATCAAGTGACCAGTGTTGAAGTGTGTGTGGAAAGCAAGCAAGAAACATGAAATACAAATGAACCCATTAAATTTGCTTGAGAAAATGAAGAAGATTAAGAACAAACAACAAAGAAATAAAAAACTAATGTTACCAATGTAAGAATCTCAAAGCAATACAAAGCAAAACACCAAACTAAGCCTCATTCCATCAACTAAACATTTTTTTTTCTCCAATCGAGTTAGTCATTACCCAATCCAACTGTACTCGTAGCATCATCCCCCTCGATTTGGGTAGAAACTATATGGTTTAAAAAAATTTGCTACGTTTTTTTCCAACACTTCCACTTGGTAGAGATATATATTTGGTCCAACCCTATTGATACCAATTTACCAGGACTAGGATATTTTTTTCCAAATTTGATATCATCCAAGTTCCCTTGGCATTACCAGACCTATACTAGATGAAGTGATACTTCCTAAAAATTCACTCACTTACTCGGTACCCCCCGTAATTTATTCCCCCGATCATTATCCCGTAGATACGTGCTGTATAATCAGATCCCCTCGACAAAAAAATCATCATCAAAACTACGTATCTATTAGTAACCATACCATTTCACCGACAATATTATATAGGACCCCTAAATATAAACCTACCATCGAAGAAATAGCAAAAGTATCAATCCGAAAATCACATACAGTTCCTTTTTGGTCGAGTATACATAAAAACTTTGTTATTATAAATACAATGATATATGAATTAGCAAAAGAAGAAAAAATCGGTGCATCAATTTTGAAAAAGCATACAAGCATCAGGATCACAAATCTTAGCAGGACCTAGTTTGAAAAAACAAAAATCCTGTCCAGGCACGAAGGACTAGAACGTCCAAGAAGCGCAAGCAACTGTCTTCCCGTCAGCTCTACTTGATAAAACAACATGATCAGGTCAGTGGTAGATATGTTGATCAACAATAAAGTGGTGCACGCTTGCTAACTGTTGAAGGTAATCACTCCCTTTGTGGACTTATTTCTCAAGTTCTCATTTGATTCTCTCGCCGACACAGAATTCGGCATACCAAACTATCCAAAAATCATTTGAAGGATTCAAATGTAACTGGAAGACCCCAATAGCAACTCAAACATGTCATCTGGAGTCAACAGCGTTGAGCCGCCAATGATCAACTCAATGTCTGGTCTGCCACTTTCTGAAATCACCTTCTGGGCTTCAAAGACCTTGTAATAAGAAGACAATTGTCATTCAAATTCCCTGCTGCCAAAGGTTCTAAATGACAAGATGAAAGAGAGCGCTGCTTCCTAGCAAAACTTGACTGCTTATTTTCAGATTTAGATATATTCCTTTTCATATTCAAAAATGTAAAAAGTTCACACATGCAACACCTTCTGTGTTAAGGAACATCAATGTCTTCCTAACTTACTGATATTTAAGAACCGCAGCATGGTAGAACTGAGTACTTTATAGGAAAGCACATTCCAACTAAGCATCTGCTCTGAGTTCCTGTGAAGCACGTTACACAGGAACGCCTATATGCAAAAGGATGTTTACGATTTGTTTATTTACTTTCAAAGTACGAAAATTGTCTTGAATTGAGCAAACAATGTTAATTGTACAAAAAAATGTCACATATGTCCTTCGGCATCTGTGGCAATCATATCTGTAGTCTTAAATAACACCAAATGAACTTGTGTAACTTAAAAGTAGCGGCAACACACTCAAAACAACCAATTTGAGAGACTGTATACATTCCTCTCCATAATAAGCTGGTAGAAAAGATGATAAACATAATTTCCATGCTAAACAAAGAGAAAAGAAAATAGTCACAAAAAAATGACAGAAAATTTCAATTACTTGGTTCTGCTTGCATCAATGTGACATAGATCATTCAACGTCATGTATAGCTCTAATTGATGATCTATTCCACCCAAGTTATTAAAGTATAGGTTGTCGTCATATCAAAACTAATTGGAGAAGAGATACCTAGGGTTTATAGGGAACAAAAGTGTCCTGTCGTGCTACAAGAAGGGTACATTTAAATGAATGGATGGGGTGTGCTGACGATTAACAGAGATCAAGTGATATAAGGACAAATTGCTTGATTATTCAAAAGATTCCTAAAGATGCATATAAACACCCTCAGTAAGTAAACTTGCCTGGATTTATGCAATCACAAAACCCATTACTAATATAGCACATATTAATTAGAACATCACTAGATAAGATTACAAAACGAAAACATAACCTTTTTTAAATCCTAACTAATACCAACCTTGAGTACATTGGCACCCATAGACGAGTACACATGGACGTAGAATCAAGACCTCCAAATTTCAAAGGCCAAATAACAAAATATATAGGATAATGAAAGGGAAGAACAAACCTCTAGACCATTGATTCCGCCCACCATGAATACCATAAGAACGCTTTGGTCACCAAAGCTTGGATTCGACTGTTGAAGAAACAAAATACAAGTGTTAGAAGTAAACCTAAGTTATGCGACTTCAATTGGAAGGATGAAAAAAATAAGTTAATCACCAACTGTTGAAGCACCATAAAGCCAAATGAGACAAAAAATGCACATTAGGATACCTGTCCTAGACCAAATCTGCCAAAACCACTCTTAAAGAATCGTCCAACAACAGAAGAATGATACTCTAGACCTGGTACCACATTCTTATCAAGTATCATAAACAAAACTTTGCTCAGCAAACATCTTCTAGAGTCACCATCACCTTCAAAACCATGCCCCTCTCTTGAAGTAGGATTTTTCCACTTCATTCCTGCTAACTTGTGAAAGAACTTGAAAAGGTTGTCAACCTTATCTCTCAATTCAAGCTTAAGCTGCATATCCCCATAAACATTTTCATCATTATTATCTGTAACTTCATCGTCCCAACTGCCCCACTGGTCATCATAATCACCTACAGGGGGTGGCTCTGCAGAAACCTCATCCTGCTTTTCGTGGCCCTTATTCGTAGAACTGCCTTTAGATTCCAACTCTAGCCCATGGAGAAAATTGAAATTTGAGGCGCCTGGCATTTCAAGTATTGCATCTACTATAGTTTCCTTGAGGGAATGCTCCTCTTCCCAAGAAAAAGGACTACTTGCACCAGAGGTTGGAAAACTTTCACCAGCCAAAATATATCCAGTTATAGCAAGAAGAAGGGCATCTTTAAGGGAAAGAACAGAATGAGATGATCCATGGCTCTTACTTTGATCACCGGACCTAACAATAATACTAGCATTAATTAGATCACGTATTTGACTAGAAAGACTCTGGGAAGTCGCATCTCCAGTGCTCATATTTAGAATCCTTTCAGCACTCACAAAAGCATCCCAGTGGGATCTATGCGGTTCACTAAGTGCAATTTGAGCAGCTGTAGCCAACTGAATTATACCTTTATTTCTTATCAAGGAAGTCTCTGTTGAGGCTAGAAGTGCAGTTAGAGAGTGTAGGTCTGAAGCAGATACTGCACTCAAACGGCCTTTCATGGTCAGTGGTATCTTATCACGGCGAATAGTTTCAATAAGCCATTTCTTTATCAACAAAGCTCCATCCTTCATTCTTCTGTCAAGTAAAGCTTCTATGTAATTTGCTCCCAGATAACCCTCATTTAATATCAAAGAACCACTTAAAGCGATAATATCATCCATCTTCAGATCACTACCATTGTGGATCTCTCTCTGATCAGATACTGAGGCAGTCTCTGATCCTCTTGATCCACAGTTCCATCCAGATTCAAAAGCTGCAATGCCTTCTGCTAGCTGGCCGTTAACTCCTTCAGATTCTTCTTTGCTAAATATCATATCAAGTGGTACTCTAGCATCAAGTGAGGGTCGTATTACTTGAGCAGGGGCATGCTTGCTAATAAGCTGAGAACCCTTCACCTGTGAAGAGGATGACATTCTCTTCCTACGAGGCAAACATGATAACATACGATCAACAAGCGAATCACCATGGCAGCATGGTGTAAGGAGGTCAAGTGACCGATCGATAAGCAATAAACCAATAGATTTTTTGGTGCGGCCTACATCATATAGGCTTGACATGTCTGTCAATATCTTGCCGATATTTTTGGACAGATCACCCAGTGAAAAAACCTCCATTTTCAGATCCATCTGCATTTACAGAAAGTAGAGTGCTACGTCATTGTGTAATGATTGATGAAGAATGTAGGACTACATTTTCACAACAGGTCAAGACAACACCACATAGGAGAAGTCCTAAGTAAAATGAGTGAAATTACCTTGGAAATCAGATGATAAAGAAAATGTGCAGTAAGTGTTGCGCCAGAAGGAATATCATCACTATCAGCAGGCAAGCCCGAACATATGGCAGGCAAACCGGGACTGAGGGAATCTTCATGATCACTGGATAAACATGCTTCTCCAATAGTACCCTCTGACGGAAAGACAAATACTCTTGGTGATAGAGCACAAAAAATCATAGGAAGGTGATGTACGGAGACAACCAACCTATGGCACCCATCAGCTTCCAGAGAAATCGTAGAGTTAAAGCCATTTTTATCTGCTTCAGAATGGGCATCCAAAGAATTAAAAACATGCCCTTCTGCAGAAGAAAGTTGTGACCTTGCATCCTCTATTGTACTTAAATCTTCTTGATGATAACCTTTTGTGTCTTCAAACTGGTGCGGAATATGTTGCATTTTGTTGTTCTTCTTTACAAGCTCTTCAAAGTCTTGCAAAAGCAAAGATTCATACTCCCGAAAAGCATCTGGCCCCAGAGGGGAATCAATACATGTTGAGTGGGCTACCTGAATTTGAATTTTGAGTAACATCAAAGTAAATTAATCCCTCAAAATTAACATCCAGCGAAATAAAAGTCAGTTAGCATGCATTGTGTTGTCATAGAGCAAACCAAAACATCAACAGTACAAAATTACTAGTTGTTGCATCAATTCCAGTAAGGAGGTCAAGTAACCGATCGAGTAATAACGGATAACTGTCACATGTATTCAATTTACAAATGAACAATGAGGCCTCTGGAGTCTAGAGGGGATGTAGAGAAGGGGCCTGCTAAAAAATTCATCCTACCCATGAAATAACTAACCAGTACAACTAAATATAGGTACAAAGAGTACATGCGGCTAGACCTGGGAACTGGGCCGTGCCGGTACGGCCCGTCCCGGGCCGAGGGGCCGGCCAACCGTGCCGGCCCGACCCGGCCTGATTCCCAAGTCTACATGCGGCTTGTGCAGATGCTAAAGGACACAAATTAATATGTGAATCTACCCACTATCATAAGATTGTCTTAGGGGATTAAAATTACAGATGATCAACGACGGGTAGGTTCAAAATACAATGCATAGAGGATTCTTACATGGGATAATAATAAAAATTCAAAGAATTGCAGCATATCACCATGAGATCAATTTTTACTTCAAGGGTGTTTGGGAATAGATTCTTGGGTGCAATACCTAAGAATATATCCAAGATCTCATTAATCCATTCCCAAACAGCAAAAGGTAGTTTATATTTTGTAGGATTAAATATTCATCACTTAGGCTATGCTTGGTTAATAACTTGAGGAGAGAAAAGAAGAGAAAGTTGAATTTTCTCTTGTTTGGATAACGACTTAAGGAGAGAAGAAAAGAAAGGAAAAGAAATGGAGAGAAATGATGTAATACAAAATTGCAATTCAATTTTCTCTCCAATTTTGGAGAGAAAGGGAGAGAAATGGAGAGAAAGTGAATATATAATATTTTAGTGACCAAAATATCCTTACTAAAAAATCCTACCCAAAAATCCTAAATTGCTACCCATGAATCCTCGTTCCTTCTTCCCCCGCCCAATCGTTTTACTTTCTTCATTTTCACACCTAGACATTCCCTCATACTCATCTTCTCATTTCACGTCCATGTTGGAAATTTGTTGTAAATTTTCTACTATGTTAATTTTTGGGTCGGAATATAATTTGTTGTTTTCGAGTTTGATTTTTTATATTTGATTACATATTTTGAGAATTTGAATTTGCTTGAAATTTTTAGGTATGGTGGACATATTTTATTTATAATAATTTATAATTCTTAACATTATTAGGATAATGTAGAACGATGTATGTTATTATATAAAATGGTATTTTGGACTTTTAAAATGTTTCTTTTCTTTTCTCTCCTAAGATGTTAACCAAACGAGAGAAACTTATTTGTTATAATGGGTATCCAAACAAGAGAAGAGAAAATAAAAGAAAATAAAAGAAACACATTTCTTTTCCTTTCTATTCTCTCCATTTCTCTCCTAAGTTGTTATCCAAACATACCATTACTTTCCCCTTCATTTCTCTCACCTACTAAAATCAAGTTGGAGGCTGCTTTCTGATTCAGAAATACTGACTTTACACTTTTACCATTCCTAAAAAAAGGTGATTTGTTACTTTCTCATGGAAGAGTTCAATAAAATTAAGTTTTCCAAAAATATTTGTTTACCAAACATCTTGTGTAGAATCACTGCTTCAGGAAATCAGGTTTGGATCAATTTTGATCTAAAATCAGAATTACAAAACTGTCTCCAGCACACACTTAGATTTCTAACATAGTAACTTCCTAAGGAAACAACAATGGCTTCGTAATTCCCTTGGAGAAACAATTGGTAATTCGAAAAGCTACCACTTCACAAAAGCTAACAAGCCAATCAGTAGCTAAGCACAAAAGGCAAGAAGTGTCAAGTTCACGCATTAAGTAAATCATTTTACCCATTGTTTACAAAGGCTTAAATAACATAAAAGGTTCATTTACATTTAAGCCATATAAACTCTGTAAATGGCTCAGATATAAATTACATTCCAGTTCATATACTTAATTTTGCCATATATGAAAGAACAATTGCACGCAAGGGAGCAAAGATGCTTAAAAACGCACCATCAATACCTACCACACCAATCCTGATATGGACATGACTAAACACTATTTATAGAGTTAGATAGAATTGACTGAGAAAACTAACAAAATATTTATCTCAAATCTACAATGTCAGGGTTGCTTATGCAATTTGTTTGAACTGAAACTTCACACCATCTACCATTGCTTTGGCCCAAGACAGATCACGTTTAACTAGTTTGGTAGACATTCTAACCCTACGAAAAACAACCATATAACTCCAAAACCAAATGAGCTGCTTTTTATAATATTTGGATAAGACAGAAAGTGAGGTCTCTCTTGTTTGGATAGATATTTTATGGAGTAAGAGACAGATGGAGAGAAAGTCTTCTATACAAAATGAACCCTCAACTTTCACTCAAAAATTGGAGAGATTTATGGAGTGAGTTTATTTCTATCCTAATTGCCCAAAATACCCTAAAAATGAAATAAGGAGGTTAACACAACCATGGGTACTTTGGTAATATGATACCAAAAGTTTCCTTTTCTTCTCTTTTTACATATTCTATCCAAACAAGAGAAAATGACAACACTCTCTATACAAACACACCATTAATATTCCAAAGGCCTATTTCCATATAACGTTTTTCCAATATAAGTCAACAATGTCATGAGAGGTTATTGATAAAAGTAAAGATTTGCGATCATATCATTAATTATAAGATAAAGTCATATCATATCAAAATGCGATCACCAAAAAAAATAGGGGAGAGACAAACCCGGACCGGACCGGTCGGTCCGGGTTCGGTCCGGGAAGTTTTGATTTGGTCCGATCCGGTCCGGGTTTCGGTTCGGAAGCTTTTAAAATTTCGGGTTCGGTCCGGTCCGGACCGGTCTTTTTTTTGTTTTTTATTAAAAAAAATCGGTTTTTGACCGGACCGGACCGATCCGGTCTGGCCCGGTCAGGTCCTCGGTCCACGAGCATCCGGTCCGGTCCGGTCTTCGGTCCGGACCCCGGATAAAAATCCGGTCCGGACCGGATGCTCACCCCTAAAAAAAACACAAAAACTGAATTTTTAATGGCCCACATCACCTCAACAGTTCCCTCAAAATCAGTAAGGAAAAGGGTAATTCTTATTTGATAACATGCTGTGGGACTATGAAAATCGAAGGGACTTTGACATAAAGTGATATTGACACGTGATGACCAAAATTCGTAGAAACATTTGTTGTAACTACTAACTACCAGAAAATATTGCCATGTAGCTTGAGATTATGCCCAATAAAGATCTACATGTAACCCCTTCTTTCGAGTAACTAAAAACAATCTCTAGACGTTATTTTACAAATTAAATCATTTTTTATTGATGTCATGGTTCGGAACAACTTTTGTATTGTGATGACGGTAGTCCCTACGAACAATGGTTTTTATATCATTTATGTGAACTAAGGCCTTAAACTGGACTACTTGATGTGGTTTTGTTTAATGCTTTATATCAAACGCTGTAGTTCATTGTAGCACCAAAAAATTAAACAAGGGAAAAGTTTGAAGTACCTCTGAAATGGACGTGAATATAGTGCAGCATGTGATATTTCTGTGCATGGTTAGACATCGCAGAATATAACGATGTGCATCACTCAGAAAACATGATGTGATAACTGTGATCTTCTTTACAGTATGTAAACCATTAAATTTCCAACCAACTGCCTGAGGAGAAATGTCAAACGAGAAATAATAAACAACATGAACTTGCAATCCCTGAACATTTGTAAAATCACTCGTAGCAATGTAGTAAGCATATCAAAAGAAATCATACTTAAAATGGTCATGACAAATGTGTCGAAAATTCAAATAATAAGTAACAATGAGCAGACAAGTCATGCATGAGACCCGTTTAAGTACAAATAAATTAACAAATAAAAATCTAGCCTGGTTAAAGTACTATTTAGATCACCAACTAGAAACGACTGACAGTGTCTATGGGAGTTGCATTCTCTAAGGAGCAAACAGCTTGCACACCAAGTTCCAATAATAATGGGAATCCTCCAACGGATTCAAATGCTTCAGAAGCTCCAGCATCCATATAAAGAACTGTATCGGCAATATCATCTGAGACCTACAAAGATTAAATAAGATTCAGAGAACTTGAAATTCTTCAGAATGTAAAAGGTCAAAAGATAGTGGCAATCCAGTGTGATTAGCCTTTTAATATTAACCTTATATCGTTAGTTGGCAGTAATCTGTATATCATACTGAAAAGAATAAAGAAAGAAGGGGGAAAAAAGGAACTTTCATCTTATAGGATAAAAAAGAGAATGTTATCAGCTTTTTTTAATAAGTAATTTCTCAGCTATAATTATTTTATACTAATTTTATTTGAACTAGGAAGCACGGATGATGATACGTGATATGAGCAAGATTATGTGATTTTTCATAAAAATAAAATAGACACGGCAAGAACATATAGATTATAGATTTTATTTAATATAAATATTATGTTTTCTTACCCTAAAATGAAATCAATAGTATCTAATTAAATAAAAGATCAAGCAAAAAATTATACCATGCAAAAAAAGCATTTAAAAATTGAATTGAAATGTATAATAAACGGTGATACAACAAATTTTACTATAAACTCATTCTAAAAGCCTATATTGATGCACATTTGGTACTATTATAAGTTTCTTATCAACATCAACATTATTGTGATGTCTATAAAGAAAGTTCAACCTAGGCAAGGTAGGGGTTGAATGTACACAACCATACCGTACTATTGGGGGATGTAGTTCCCAGTTGACCAATTGTTGAGAAGCAGAATCGACCGTCTTCTATTTCACAGTATATAACAAATGCAATCGGTCTATATAGCTATTCCGATTTAATCCAGTTTAACGTAAAAGCATGGGTATCATAGATGAACCAAATGCAGATTGGTAAAGAACATTGTCAGAAGTAATGAAATAGGAAAAAGACTGCCTAGGAGATTAGGAATGCTGTATACAGTACACTTAAAGAGACCATCTGATAGTTTACCCAAAAAAAAGTGTAGAGGAACTAGAAACAGTTTAGCAGCTTTCATCTTTCTACAGCAGCATTACAATGTTGGTTTTGGAACCTTTCACCAAAACTAAAATGCTTTACATTTTGTTAATGCTTAATTTCGTCTTTTTTATTACAACTTGGATTTTCTTGAGCACACAAAATGGTTGGGTATTTATTTTGTTACTGGAACTACTAGATCCAACCACATAGAGAAGAAGCATCATTAACAAAGTAAGCATCCTGTTCGTAGTTAAGAATGTCAACGACTAAAGAAGGAAGATTAGAGTACAATAAGAACAATCTTAATAATTAACACATGGTAGATATGAATTGAGGACAACTCAAATAAATTTATCGGTAACACTGACACCATATTGTGGATCTAGTGGAGTTCATTGCACATCTGAAAAGCAGAGAACTCTCTACCTACCACCTACAATCCTATACCAAAACATATCTTGCTTAGTCAAGCCCACCAAGCGCAAAACAAAGATGGAAATTAGCAAACCCTTAACATAAATTGAGGCCAATTCAATAAGGTCAAACGTCAACTCCACCGCCGGAGTCCGAGTAATTCCGAAAATTTTCATCTAAATCATTGTATTCGCGTTGAGGCAAGTGTTACTTCCTCAAAATTCCAGTCAATATCTCGTCAAAAAAAACATAAATCGTAGCTTCCACCAACGGGAGGAAAACACCAACGGAAATCGTTTTTCCGCCTTAATCGGCCGGAAGTGACGGGGATTACCTGCCGGAGCGAGTCCAAAGAAGATCTGATGAGATTCGCGGACCCCATCGCGGGAGAACGGTCGGGAAACCGACGCCGACGGGGAGAGGGGAATGCGAACGAAGAAGGGAGAGTAGACGAGAAAGATCCTGAAAACAGAGTTGAGGCCACCACGTGGTGTCCGCGTGAGCTGGAAACTTATATACATCTATGTATGTACACACATATATACACACGCTAAACATTTCAATGTTTTCACTTTTTTGTTTTATGAAAGTAGATAAGTTCTTTTGAAGGAGCATTATATTCGATAATTTCTTTACTATATTACATTGTGCAGATAAGATGATATAATCACAGTGTGTTGCAAGAGGCAAATACTATCACGAAGGGATAAGATATGGTTCGTCAGATCCGAATCACACTGTTAATCTTGATTGTTCATTTATGGATCATGATTTTCTCCGTAAAGTGTCTCATTTATTATTGTGAAACGTGATTTTACAATCTGTTTTTTTTAAAATTCTCATCTTAACTAGACTTAGGTAACAGGTTGGCCCAACTAGAACCCGTTGGCTCAGCCTTTTACCCAGGTCTAATCCTAATGTTTCGTATTAAAGACTTTAACATGCAACATCCTTCATGGTATGAGGTATAGATTTCTTTTATTACTAAATTTTGCCATATTATGCTTTTTTAACTAATTAATTTTTTTATACAACAATTCTATTGCTTGACTTTTACATCCTCAGAGTTGCAAAATAATGCAAAAGATTATATGTTTTCCACAACTCACGAAGAACCAAAAATCATGCGTGTGGCCGTCGTGCAAGTTCGGTTAAGAAATATTCAAGTCTAAAGTATGCACATCATAATTGAAATCATTGATTCATTTGCTTTTAATTTTACAACATTACTATATACGTAGATGGATTCCATTTTGGTCTGAAATAAACTTAAATAATTGTATTGATCAATTAATAAATTAATTAGTAATTGATTAATGGCATATCATCTAGACCATTCATCCTAAATATACTTTATTTTACTCCATATTGTGCTACTCGAACGTTTGTTTCTTATATTTTAGGGTTTAGGTATATTAATAAAGAAGAGAAATGAAACAAAAATGACATAAAAGCAACAAGAATAGACTGATTTGGATGATTTCTGGACATGTTTATAATGCTCAAAGACCGGACAAAAAATCAAGAGGGACCCAAGTGAAAACCTGAAGGGACCTAAGTGTAAAACAAAATATGTTCGTTGCAAAAGTTCATAATCTCCTGAACCTAAGAAGTAATTCAACAATTAAAACGAAATATGTTCGAATCAACAGTTTCAGGTGCACCCCACGTGTTACATTAATCAACTAAATCTTCTGGTGAAATTTGGGGTGGATCAGAGCCAAAAGATCCGCTAGTGACGGATCATTACAATCCGTTTGACCTCAAATTTCTCCAGTGGATCGGGTAGTCGAGTCAGAGCATCCCGGAACATCCGGATCGGATTTGGAGTCATCCGATTGCACCCAGATTAATTCAGACCCTCTAATCTTCTATAAATACACTTATAATCCATCTTCTTCTTTTCTCTCCCGACTAGGTTAGCTTCATTTCTTGTTTTAGTAGTGTAGTGAACGAGAAGAGGAAGAACATTTTGTAATCTATATTTCTTAATCAAGTTAAGTTTCATTTTCTTTATGTTCTTATTTTTCATGTGATGCATTGTTTGTTCATTTTGCCTTGGTTAGATTTAGTGAAAGGAATGTGTTCTAAAACTTTTATTTTTATATGTTAATTGTTATGAATTGAATGTGCACACATTTTGTTCATTGATTAATGTATTCTTCTTTTGGAAGTGTTGAGGAAAAGACTCTTGGTCATTAACCGTAGAGCTCTAAAAGATAATGGTTTACATAAATCAAAAGTTATTCACAGTCATGGTAATTGACATTGAACATTAATTACCGAGATAAGATTGTCGTGTTGGTTAAAGAGTATTGTATCTCTAAAATATTTAACGACACGAGTATATAAAAGAAGAAAATTATTACTTTTATATATTGAATAGACCTAGCAAGTGAAACATTATAAAATTGTGTTATGTGTCATTAATATTTCACTATCTCTTGAATTCTAATATATGAGACTTATGTCTTTTCACATATGATGTTTTGTTTGATTATTGTCAAAAGTTGTCAATGAGTATAGTGATAAAATCAATAGTTGGTTGAACACTTCTAATGCTGGAGAAAATAGTTCGTCAAAAGATTATCATTGCCCCTCTTTATTTGAGTGATGATATTAGTTGGCTCATTGATAAAGCAAAATTATAATGTGCACAATGTGATTTGTGTTAAGTTACATATTTGTAATTAGCTTGAAAGATCAAGAAATGAATATATAATACAAAGGTGACACATTTCTACTTTGTATAATATTCTTAACATCATGAGGCAAGGATAGACACAAGTAATGTTCTTACATCACTAAATGGACAATGTTTAGTTCAAGTGAACAAAACATCTTTGTTAATTGGGTAACTACAATGTGTAGCTAGATACCGCTTATAGTTTGTGATATTAAGTGTTTAATATCATTGCCAATATAGCTTAGATCCTCCTATATGTCACACCACAAAATTGGGAAACAAGAAGTTTGATTGTGTTCATATGATGTATCGGGTTTCATGTCAAATCACATATTTGTGGTGAATCGATAAAATCAATATGTCGTGAAAAATGACATAGTTAGAATAATAAATTATAAATAAATTCATATGAAATGTATGTATTATAGGTGTGATATTTTGATATTACATATGATAATATATTACATGATATGTGAATTTTCTAAAAACCCCAAAGATCAAATTTTGTTGGATGTAAATCCAAAATTTGACAAAGGCAAAATCTGGTCAAAATGGTAGACCGTTTTGAGATCGGTCGACCGAAGGCCGTAGAACGATCGATCGGACTGAGATTGGGTTACACTTGGTTCGACCGAAAATTTCCAGGACATATCTTGGTTATGACACTTGGTTATGGGAACGATCGACCGAAGTAAGACATGGTTCGTAAATTTTCATGGACTTTTTCCTATAGAGATTCGGTCAACCGTCTCGCTCACGCAGATCGAACTTGTCAAAGACGCAAGCATTCGGTCGACCAAGTGGAAATTTCAGTCGATCGTTGGCCACAATTTTTGCCAAAATTAATTAAGAGGTTGGTGATGATCATGAGTTGATTTTATTCCAATTATGGTTAAGCGTGGGTGATGATGATTATGTTTCAAATTGTGATTGAGTTTCGGAAGAGAAAACAAAAGATCATGGGTTAGTGGGTAGATCATGCTGTGGGTGTTGGGAGAGCCTATAAATAGGTCTCCTCTCACTCCTTGTTTTAATTAATGCATAATTTCTCTCTCTCCCTAACCACCCCACTAATCCATCCGAATTTCTCCTAATTATTCAAGATTTTGGAGATTAAATTCTCAGGGAGCTTTAGAGAGGTTATTAGCTAGATTCTAAGCTTGATTTAGAGATTGATTGACTAACTCTTTTTTCTCTAATCTTGTTTAGAATTTGGTGAACACTTCAAGGCGAATCGGCAGACAAATTCAACGGGGAACGCAACTCCGGATCTTCATAAAGGTTTTAGAGAACCTTTGGGTATGATCTCATTTTATTTTTTTTAATATATATGTGGAATACATGATATTAGAATAAATATAAAATAATGTACATGAAATAGTCAAAAATATGAAAATTGATCTTGTATGCATGTATAAATTTTAAAAAATATATACATACATAGGGGCACAAAATCCTTCATTTAATTGTCCTTATTTGTTAATGTGTTGTTTTTCTTTTGTTGTTTTCTTTGTTATGGACATGCGTAGTGAGTAAATCATCCCGACTGGGGGTGGCAGATGATGTGAAGTGTAGATGTTGGTAGATTAGTGTGTGTGTGTGTGTTTAATCTTAATCTTGGAGCTTCACATGATTTTCATAGCCATTTTGTTGGGTTCCTCACTCTTGCCTTTGATGTGCTAATGATCTTAATTGATGTTGAGCACATGTTTTGGTTAGTGGGCCTACCTTATGGGGAATGATGAGGTGATGATAATATTGGAGTGGGTGAAGATATTATGATGACATGTGGGAGAATGTGGTCTTGTTGGTATCATCTTGATTAATGTCTTGTATGTTTTAATGATGATGTTAAATCTTAATTCATGTGGAAACATAGTTGTGTTTTGGTCATTATGGATTCCATGTTATGCATGTCATGAGGACTAATTATATACACAACTTACACATCTACACTTTTGCATTCATGCTCCACCTCCTACGGAACTTGTTTTTGATTAGTTGTTTTTGATTCATGACGCATTCATCACGTAATTTAGATACCCTCAATTTCTCTTTCTCATCACTCACTCGAGTATGGTGCAAACAATGACACACAAGTCCTCGTGGTACGACCCGCACTTGCCGCGTCTTTACCGATGTTCTGCAATTGCGGTATTTGAACTGATAAAATCTTAATCAGTAGTAATCTAGAAAGTATTGTGGTTAGAATACATTCAAATCAAGTATTTTTCTATAACGTAAATTCAAAGACTTAGTGAATTACATAGCTATGTTAATTCATATTATTTAACTAAACTTTGCTAAAATCAGTATTTTTTTCAAAAAAAAATTTGAACCTCTAACACACAAAAATTGCATCACGTGTAATAATACATGTCGATTGTGGTAGCTTCTTTGAAATCTTATATATTTTTGTATCTTAGTAGCTTATTGATTGATTGTTTTAATAACCGCAAGTGCACAACATTGATTAAGATGTGACAAATACGGGTCGAAACTCAAGGACCTGTGAGCGTTGTTGTGACTACCATACTCGAGTGGGAAAGAAGAGGAGAATGACAGGATTATGGTAAACTAACTAAAGTAAACTAAATAGCAAATGCGACGTAAATAAAAAAACGACTAATAAAAAACGTGTCCCGTAGGAGGTGGAGAATGAATGCGAAAGTGTAGATCGGTATACGTGTGTGTAACATTTAGTGCTCATGACATGCATCACATGAAAATCTTAAAATGCCACAACCCTCAGGAAACACCACTCTTCCTCCTTGACGATAATGAGGTTTAACGACTTGTTGCACGTGCTAAAGTGCAACCGTGATTCCTACGAAAATGAGTTAGGATTTCTTATTTTTCGTATGTTTTTCCTTTCTTTCATATTTTCACTTTCTTTGTTTTATGTATCCCAGGGTCAGATTTCGTGCATCAACTACAACCCTATGATTACTCACCCCCCGAGGGAAACCCGGGGTGCATCCTAATGACTATTGATAGGACCTAAAATAGGTGTACTAGACATCCTAATGCATCATATTCAAGTCAATTTTGGTAGCTTCCTTTTTACTTTTCCTCTAAACGGTTTTGCACATGCCAAATGTTGGATTTCGTCCCATTCTTGTGTATAATTTTAATTTTTTTATATACGCAAGCAATATCGTTTTCATATTTTTCAACAATTTTATGTAAAAAATTTCCTAATTGCATTTCAATATACATTATATACTAATTAGTCTTGAAATACACAAGTTGATCATACCTAAAAGAGTTGTCAAACTCTTTTGAATCGTTGGAAGTTGGGTTGCACTTGAATTAGCTCGGAATTTCCTCCAAGTGTTCACCAAATTCTAAACAAGATTAGAGAGATCGAAGCTAGCCAATCAATATCTAATGCAAGGTTAGAATCTAGCTAATAACCCCTTTAATGCTCCGAAGAATTTAATCTCTAGCACTTCTATTAACTGGAGAATTTTCGGATGGGTGAGATGAAGAAAATATGGAGGGGAGAATTTTAGCATTCATTAGAAACAAAGAAATGGAGGAGGGACTTATATATAGGGCATCCTCAAATCCACGTAATGTGCAAACCACCTACACATGATCCTTTGATTATCTCTCATCTAAAGTAATCATATTTTGACACATCATCATCCCATAACCTCATTTGATCAAGTTGGATCAAATTCAACCCATGATCAGAAAAAATTGTAGGGTCGTAATGACCCTAATTAATCTAACCAAATTCTTAATTCTCTATTAAATATGCAGCAGAAATAATAAATACAAGTAGAGAAAACAAGACAAACCACAATGAAGACACATCGGTTTTGATAAAGGCTAGGTCACCCGCCTACTTTCTCTCTTGTAAGCTCCGCTCGACTCCGCAAGCTCCACTTAGCCCTTCACTATCAAATCTCGTTCCGGGATGAGATTAAACCTTTACACCACGAACAACCTTCGATGAGATCGATTTTCTCCTCTCACAACCCAAGAGAGACGTTTCGGGCTTTCACCGAAACCTTTACAACTTACTTCGGGATTTCACTGAAACTTATGCTTCTTGCAACCGAATTGAGTGGATCAAACACTCTCTAACTTGAGCACACTTTGAGTAGGATGTGAAATTGATCAAAGGTGTGAAATTTAGGTTCTTGAGTGTAGGATTGGGGATTTGAAGATTGGAAGAAGTCTCTCTAGTGTCTAGAGCAAATGGAAGTATGAGAGTTGTGAACATAAGGTGTATGGACCTCTACTTATAAGCTCCTAGAGAGATATAGCCATTAGGGAATAATTGGTTAAGTTGTGTAAGATACACAAAATAGAAACTAAAGTTATGCAATTCTATCCCACAACGGTCGACCGAGACGAGCTAAATGGGCGACCGTTTCCTTAACAATAAGGAAACGTTCAAACCACTTTAAGCAAACAGGAGAACCTATTGGGCTACAACTTAAGTCATCGGTCGAACCAAGCCAGGGGTCAGACGACCAATATAAGGGTTTAGGCCAGGGTAAAGGTAAATCGATCGAACACAAGAAAAATGCTCGTTCAACCAAAAATAATGTGCACTTTTGGTGCACAAAATTGTCTTCTTATGGTCGACCGCCAGGAAGGTATCGTTCGATCGGTAGCCAAAAGTATTTAGGGGTATTTGAGAAAATAAGAATACGACTGTTGACAGAATATGACAAGTATAACAATTGTCCGGAAAATACGGGTCAATCGGTCGACCGGAAAGTCAGAATCGGTCTACCGGTAGGGTTAGGTAAAATCCTTATTTGTAACACCGTTAACTATTAGAACTAGTCTAGCGGAAAACTCGTTTCGGTTGACCGTTTTACACAGGCAGCCAAAAGTTTGGTTTAGGTGATTTTCCTACCTAAGTTTGGGTGACATATTGAAGTCCAACTGATCTGAGATTTTGTGTATGATTTCTACAAGGAACCTAATGTATATGTCAATAGATTTTAACTCTTGTATGCTCAAGTTCACATAAGTTCCTAAGACTCAAATAAAAGGTAAGTTACATGTCTTTAAGTAGCTTGATTACATGTTTTGACTTCATTCTATTCTTCATTGAGTCTTGATAACATGTAGATATTTGCACAATACATGTTCTATGTATAATGTGTGCAACTCTACATTTGATTGTGATCAAGAATAGGCTAGTTAAATAATCAAAACACGGATTAAGGCAAAAAAGCCAACAAAATTCTCTTATTAATGCAGGTAAAATCGTGGGCAAACGATCGACCGAAATAACCAATAGTTCAACCAATCGGTTACAAATTGACAAATTTGGTCAGACTATAAGCCCAAATGGTCGATCGTTTAGCTACAGAAAAGGTTCCTGTAAATTTCGGTCGGATCGTGTTCCAAGTCGATCGACCGATCCCCTATCAAAAATGCTCCTCATAATTTCGGTCGAACCACTACCACATCGGTCGACCATTTCTCAATTGGAAAAGTTCATGTTATTTTCAATCGAACCGTGTGTCTATTTGGTCGACCATTTCCGAAATCTAAAGTTACTATTGAATTCGATCGACCAGTTTCCTAAAACATTTGATCGTTTTTCACTGTTTTTGTCTTTATCAAATTTTGGATCAATATCCAACAAAATTTGACCTTTGGGGTTTTAGAAAATTCATATGTTATAATGTTGTGGATCACATTATAACACAATTTTGCCATTCGCCCCATCGTTACATCCGTCTAGAGAATCCTAATATTATTTACAATTCCATCAACCTTTTCATTTAAGGGGGTGCATATGCACAATAAAGGATGATATTGTTCCGCGGAGCGATGAGACTGTCCCCCTCGAAGGGACGAGACTACCCCACGGAGGCGATTGTTGGAGAAGGATTTTTTTGTTAAAAGTAAAGTTGAGTTGAGAAAAAAAAAGTGAGACTACGTATAGTGAATTTAAGACAAAAACCGTGAAAAACTTAGTAGTTGTTATAAAATTCAAATGGATGATCCACCTTTTGTAACCCCCACCATTCAAGTAGATTTTATTCTTATATTATGGTGTAATTTCATTTATTGTATTTGGTTATAACTCTTATTACCTCCTCACCTTATATATAGGGGGATGTTGCACACATTTGTAAAGGAAGAAAATACATCTCTCTTCCCCCAATCTTTTCATCTTTGGCTTGTTTGTGTGTTTTATAATACGTTATTAGTACGAAGGTTCTGCTACTATGAGCTAAAACCTTTGGTGTCACTTAAGCATCAAGGTAACAAATCCATGTGTTTGATTCCCATGGTGACATACGTAATTTCTCTCGTTTACTTGTAAAAAATTATTTGATTTGATCATAAAAAAAGTTAGAAAGGTGATTCCATCTTGCACGATTAAAAAAAAACCATGTTCGATCAATGGAGGGATGTACATGTATACTCTAAATAATGTTATAAAAAATCAAGCATTTTGGTGTGGCACATGCACACTTTTCCGATTCTCCCACAAGATATATTCTTCTTCTACTATTCAAAATTTTGTCCAAGTGTGTGACTTAGATTCTTGATTGTTCCTAGTTTCCTGGCATGATAGAAGGAACTTAAGAAAGCATGACAATTTCTAAGTTCACAATTTTTTGCATATGGGATTCTCATGTAAACAACTGGCATGGCAAACAATCATTTTTTGAATGTTGAAACATTTTCCTCTTATTGCAAATTACCGTATTCAAAACATCTTTAATGCTTGAATATCAATGGGCAAGGAAGCATAGATACGTTTTATATCTTATCCGTCATGCAAATTAATATATTCACAACATCTTTAATTCTTGAAAATCATTGTGCAAACTCTCATTGAGATCCTGGATCTAGACCGTTGTAGTTTTCTTTATTTTTTTAATTTTTTTTGCAAATGATTGTCTTCCATCTCGAATTCACATAAGGGTCATTCTTATATTGATTGAGTTCTAATTCAGAGATCTACTTGGTATCTCTGTCTGTAACACCAGTTTATTTTTGAAAATTTAGGGGAATGATGTAAAGTACTACGATGAGAGATTTATTACATGGTGTCACCAGGATCCACCTTCATTACTTGCATTTGGTGTCATGGTTTAGCATTGGTTATAATATTCAATTTTTTATGAGAAAATATTTGATCTAGTTTATTATTATTTTTATCTATTTCAGTGGTTCACATCTCGATACATCTCATTGTAGGTACTTACATGGCAAACCTTACCAAGCTTGAATTTGCCGCCCCTGATATTTTGGGGAAAAATTATCGCCCTTGGACCCTCAATGCTGAGATTCATCTCATGGCAAACAATCTTGGAGAAACAATCAAAGAAGCTAAGAAGGCCTCCCCACAGGAGCGTACCAAAGCAATGATTTTTCTCTAACATCACCTTCATAAGGGCCTTAAAGCTGAATATTTAATGGTGAAAGATCCATTAGAACTATGAATTTTTTTGAAAGAAATGTATGACCACTAAAGCTCGCTATGAATGGATACATTTGAGATTAGAAGATTTTAAATCTGTAAGCGAGTTTAATTCTGCAATGTTTCAGATCACATCTGAACTCAAATTACGTGGAGAAACAATTACTGATAATGATATGTTAGAGAAAACATTCTCTACGTTTCATGCCTCAAATATGCTCCTGCAACAACAACATCGAGAGCGTGGTTTTATGAAATATTTTGAAGTGATATCATGCCTTCTAGTTTCGAGCAAAATAATGAACTCTTGATGAAAAATCATCTGTCTCGACCCACCAGTTCCGTTCCATTCCCTGAAGTGAATGAGGCCAACTAGAAACATAAACGTGAGTCATTCCCTAAAGCTAATGCGACATCATTTAACCACAAATATGGGTGTGGGTGTGGATGTGGAAATGGACGTGGGCAACACCAAGGGTGTGATTGTGGACGTGGTCGTAATAATTGTGGTGGTTAAGATTTCAAAGTAAATAATGATGGGAGAAATGCTAAAGGAAATGGAATGCAACATCCTCCAAAGAAATCTGAAAATGATTGCTTCAAATGTGGCATGACAAATCATTGGCCGCGTATGTCATACACCCAAACATCTTGTTGAGCTTTATCAAGCATCACTCAAGAAGAAAGAAAGTTCTGAAATGAACTTTATTGAGAATAATCAACATGTAATGCTCATGCATACACACTTGGATGTTTCTAATTTTCTTCTAAATGATGAAAATACTGAAACTTTTGTCAATGATGGAAATGTCCATCTAAATGCTTAGTTTTGTTCTTACTTTTGTGGTGTTTTATTTTCCGATAAATATAACACTCGGGTTTTTGTCTTTCAAATTTGAAATAATATAAGCACCTTTGTTTTTCCCTGAAATTATTATTATATATAGATGTGATCATTACTTTATTTTATTTATTTACTTATTTTAGGACCAAGATATAGTTGATACTATCATGAATGATGAAGATCAACATTTGGTACATAGTGGAACAACAAATACCATTTTAAAAGACACAAAATACTTTTCTGAGTTGCATTTTGCCAAGACAAATGTCAACACAATTTCTGGAACTAGTAATTTGATTGAAGGCTCCAGAACATCTTGTATCTTGTTACCCAATGGGACGATAATGCTAATAAATGATGCTTTATATTCTAGTAGATCCATAAGAAATCTACTAAGCTTTAAAGATATATGTTGCAATGATTATCACCTTGAGACTATAAATCAAAATAATGTTGAGTATCTCATATTGTTTCCATTGTCAATGGTCACGGAATCATTTTGGAGAGAATGCGAGCTCTCTCTTCCGAATTATACTGTACAAATATAAATTTGATGGAATCCAATATGGTCACTAACAAGAAGTTAGTTGATCCAATAAATTATAAACTTTGGCATGATAGACTGGGACATCCGGGTAATATAATGATGCAAAAAATTGTTGAAAATTCAAATGGTCATCTTTTAAAGAACCTGAAGAATCTATCATCAAAAGAGCTTTCATGTGCAGCATGCTCTCTTGGAAAAATGATAACTCGGGCATACACAGTAGGATTAAAAATGAAACACCTTTATTTTTAGAACGAATTCATGGAGATATTTGTGGTCCTATTACTCCTTCATGTGGACCATTTCGATATTTCATGGTGTTATAGATGCATCTACACGATGGTCACATGTTTGCCTTCTATCAACTCGTAATGTTGCATTTGCTAGATTCCTAGCTGAGTTGATCAAATTGAGAGCACATTTCCTAGATTATCCAATTAAGAAGATTCTATTAGACAATGCAAGAGAATTTACATCCCAAACATTTAATGATTACTGCACAGCGATTGGGATTACAATTGAGCACCCAGTGGCCCACGTTCATACACAAAATGGTCTGGCTGAGCCCTTGATTAAGAGATTACAATTAACCGCAAGACCATTTCTTATGAAATCTAAATTACCATCTTCTGCTTGGGGTCATGCCATTTTACATGTTGCTGCACTTATCAGAATAAGGCCAACTGCTTACCATAAATATTCTCCTCTACAACTTGTTTCTGGTAGAGAACCAAATTTGTCTCCTTTAAAAAAAATTGGTTGTGATGTTTATGTCCCAATTACCACACCACAACGTACAAAGATGAGACATCAACAAAGATTGGGAATATACATTGCCTTTGAGTCTCCATCAATTATCAAGTATTTGGAGCCATTAACTGGTGATATTTTTACAGCATGATTCACTACAAGAAACTAGACTTACAGCCACGGTAGGTGTTTCCTTGGCCGTAGGATCCGTCGCTGATAGATGCATTAGCAACGAATAAGTAAGAATCAGCCACGGATAAGTCTGGTAGCTGAAAAATGAACCCCAAATGTTAAAAAAAACCAACTTCTCACTCCTCACCCGAACCCAACCATATCCCCAAACCCCCAAAACATGCCTCCTACCATAAACCCCAAAATCGCCGCCTCCCACTGCCACCACCACTCCTCGCCATCGTTGTTCCCACCACGCTCATCGTCGTCGCGTCGCCCACTGCCTTCTCCCTCGTTGCTTCTTCCACCACTGCCTCTTTCTTCCCTAATTTTTGGGTAAAGTTGCCCTAATTTTTTGGCACCCACAACTCCTTCTCTATCCTCGACCTCAACAAGAACACCCCACCCTCCTCTCCTCCTGCAGCTAGGCCGATTAAGTTTTCTTTGGTTTTGTTTTGGAATTTAAGGTTTTGGTTTGATTTTAGGGTTAGATGTGATTTGGTTGGTTGGTTGCGGTATTTGTTGGATTAGAGTTTGGATGTTGCAATGGTTAAGTGTTTGCTGGAATTTAGGGTTTACGTTTGTAATTAACGGACGAAGATCCACATCTTTAGTATGTTTATCTTGATATTATGTTAAGAGTTTAGATTCTCATTAGCACTAGATCTTCTTTTCACAATTGTTCTATTTAAGGTTTTAATTTCTTGAAGTTGTAATTTGGCTGCCCAAGTTCCTTAAGTTTGTTTATTTTTGTCACTTTTGAATCAGGAGAAGAAGCTCAGACTTGCTGGAGATTTGTCTGAAACAAAAGATGTTTCAATTGTGAACAAGTAAGAAAACAACTTTTTTCCTTTTCTTTTGTTGGTATTTGTTGAAATTACAATTTCGTTTGGTTTGTGGGCTTATTGTTGATTAGGTTTTTGGTTTGGTGGAAGAGTTGTTCAACTTTAGGGTGAGATTAGTTGGATTTGGAGGTGAGGCTCACCAGAAGAGGATAAAAAAGATTTGGAACTTTGTGGAGAAATTTGGGAAAAGTTGAACGTTGGACTTGGTTTGTTGTCAACTATTGGGTTTGGTGTGTTTCATTTGGTGATGTGGTTGATGTCTTTTGGTGTGATGTATGGTTTTTGTTTGGGCGTCTTTAGTTGGATTTGGTGTGTGTTTTCAGAATTGTGGGTGATGGAATTTGTGAAAAGTGGAATCTTGGCCTTGATTTGGTAGATTGGACTCGGTTTGTGTTTTTGGATTTGAAGTGATGAATTTTGTGAAAAATGGTGCCTTCGACGGATTTTTGGGTCGTCGATTAGTTTGTTTAGTTGGGTTTGTGTGTTTCTTTTTTGTGGGATTGTGTTAAATTTTGTGAAGAAAATGCACCATTGTCATTTTTCTGGGTGCTTTGTGTTTTTGTGAATCAATTAGTTGGATTTTGCGTTGTTTTAGTGGGAAAATTGTGGGAACTTTTGTGGACAAGTGGGTCAAAATGGCGTTCCTTAAACGGGAACTTGGAGGAGGATATGTACATGGTACAACCTCAAGGTTTTGATGATCCAAATAATAACGAGAAGAAATGCAAGTTTTGAGGATCCATTTATGGATTGAAGCAAGCATCGAGGAGTTGGAACAAACGCTTTGACGAAGAGGTGAAGAAGATTCACTTCATTCAAAGTAAAGGAAAACCTTGTTGATACAAGGAGATTAGTGGGAGCCATGTAGTACTTCTTATCTTATATGTCGATGACTTATTTCTCATGAACAATCATATACCTTTGCATTAGAAAACGAGAGATTTCATTGAAATTGACATTTTCAATGAAAAGAAATGGATGAGGCTCAACACATCTTGAGAATCAAGATACGCTGAGTTACATCCCGTAGACTCATTGGCCTCAGTCAATGTGCATACATTGACAAGGTCTTGGAAATGTTCAGAGTGAACAATTCCAATATGGACAATGTGCCAATAAGTATGGGTATAAGTGTGCAACTCAAGAAGTCTCAACGTGCTCAATCACGCATAGACTTGGAGTACATGAAGGTATCCCTTATGCTTCGGCAAAAAGAAGGACCATGTACACAATGACTTGCACAAGACTCGATATCTCGTATGCTATAAGCGTGACAGGTAGTCACCAATCCAACGCAGGTCCTACTTGTAGGATTACGGTCAAGAATATTCTGAAGTACTTTAACCGGACTAAGGATAAGGTTCTTGTTTATGGAAGACAAAGGAGAAAACAACCAAGGGCTATTTTGATGCAATTCTCATAGGGATTCTTGACAATAGGAGGTTGGAATGCTGGAAAACAGCCAAGGGCTATTTTGATAAGACAATATTCCCAATCTTAGGGGAAGAAAAATAAAAGCTGGAAAAACATGAAATAAATTGGAATGCACCGGTGATTTCTTGTCTTGACCCTCGTACAAGCCAATGTGAACAAGAAGTTCAAAAGTTTATTCATCTACAAATAATTGTGAATGGAGTACCATATGCATTCACAAATACAAAAAGAGTTACTAAATCACATATACCAGCTGAAAAAGCACCTGGTCGTGTCGATATTCCTAAATGAGAGATGAGTCAAATATTCGTCGAAAATGTGGCTGGCCAATCGGTTCCAAAGACATAAAACCACGAAAAAGGAAAGAGCAAAGTATAGCAGTTGATGATATTAAGATTATTAAATGAAACAAATGAATGATGAAACTTTAGAAGAGACTCAGGTACATAGAAATGAAAATGAAGACGAGATCTCAATAAACTATGTGCACAATAGAAAAAGATGGAACCGAGATGAAACTATTGTTAATGAAAACTTTTCATATGCTATAGAAAATGAAGTGATGAATATAAAATATTGTGAGCCAAAATCAATTGAAGTATGTCAGACACAGAAAGAATTGGCCACAATAGAAAGATGCAATACAAGCAGAATTACATTCGCTCGAGAAACATCATGTTTTTTGGTCATGTGGTCCTCACACCTAACAACGTCAAACCTGTCGGATTAAAGTGGTTATTTGCAATAAAAAGAAATGATAAAAATGAGATTGTAAGGTATAAAGCCAGACTTGTGGCACAAGGTTTTACACAGATACCCAGAGTTGATTATGAAGAGATGTATTCACCTGTAGGGGATGCAACAACTCTTAGATTTCTTATTAGCCTTGCAAACATTGAAAAACTTCAGATGCAACTCATGGATGTGGTCACTGCCTATTTATATGGGTCATTAGACACTGACATCTACATGAAGCCCCTAAAGGACTAAAATTGCCAGAAGCATGCAATTCTAAACGCTGAGGGATGTACTCTATAAAACTTAAAAGTTCTTTATACAAATTAAAACAATCTGAACGAATGTGGTATAATCGTCTAAGTGAAAGCCTTCTTAAAGAACATTTTTAAAAATGACTCCATATGTCCATGTGTTTTTATTACAAAAATATTATCAAGTTTTACGATTATCGCCGTATATGTTGATGATTTAAATATCATCGGAACTCCCGAAGAGATTAAAAATACGGTTCAATATTTGAAGAATGAATTGAAATGAAAGACCATGGTGTAACTAAATTTTGTCACAGCTTGCAGATCGAGCATTTACCTAGTGGAATTTTTATCCATAAATCGAATTATACAGAGGAGATTTTAAAATGCTTTAATATGGATAAAACTCATCCATTGTGTTCACCAATGGCTGTTCAATCACTTATTAGTGAAAAAGACCTTTTTCGCCCCAGAGAAAATGATGACAATATTCTTGGTCTGGAAGTACCATACCTAAGTGCAATTGGAGCTTTAATGTATCATGCCAATAATACACTATTGGCTTTAATCTATGCTCTGATGATTTAATTAACCTAATCTTAATCACAATCAAATGTAGACTAGCACACATTATGTACGGAATATATATTGTACTGTGCTAACATCTGCAGGTGATCAAGACTCAAGGAATGAAGTCAAGACATGTAATCAAACTAATTGAAGACATGTAATTTGACCTTTTATTTGAGTCTTAGGAATCTATGTAAACATAAGCATACAAGGTGTAACCTATTCACATACACACTAGGTTCCTTGTAGAAGTCGCACACCAAAATTCAAATAATATGGACTTCAATAGATCACCCAAACTTAGGTCGAAAATCACTCAAACTAAACATCTACCTGTCTATGCAGAATGGTCGACCGAAACAACTTTTTTGTTCGACCATTTATACCAGTTGACGGTTTCTCCAATAGTGATTTTACCTAGTTCTATCGGTCGACCACTTTTGACCTTCTGGTTGACCGTTTTACCCGTATTTTTCGGGCGACCGTTATACTTGTCGTATTTGTATTATTCAAATACCCCTAAATTTTATTTGGCCACTGGTCGAACGATGCCTTAACGGTGGTCAACCGGATGTAGACAATTGTGTGCGCCAAAATTGTGTACGCCGAGGAGAGTGGAAGATGAGGACGTTGATGTTCTTGCCAAAACCTCTTCAAATTCCTCAAGAAAGAAAATGGAGAGAAGAAAGAAAGAAGAGGAAGAAGTGAGAAGATATAAGGAGAAAAGGAGAAGAAAAAAGAGAGAAGGAAAAGGAGAGAAAAGGAAAATAGCAAGAGAAAAGAAAAAGGAGGAAGAAAACCGCAAAACATGATAAAAAGGGAGATTGTTTGTTTTTTGGCCTTAATCTATGTTTTGATGATTTAACCATAATCTTAATCACAATCAAATGTAGAGTAACACACATTATGCACAGAATATATATTGTATTGTGCTAAGATATACAGGTGATCAAGACTCAAAGAAGAATGGAATGAAGTCAAGACTTGTAATCAAGCTAATTAAAGACGTGTAATTTTACCTATAGTTGAGTCTTAGGAATCTATGTAAACTTGGGCATACAAGAGGTGTAATCTATTCACATACACACTAGATTCCTTGTAGAAGTCACACACCAAATTCCACATAATCTTGACTCAATATATCACCTAACTTAGGTCGAAAATCACTCCAACTAATTATCTGTCTGTCTATGCAGAACGGTCGATCGAAACAAGTTTTCTATTCGACCATTTCTACCAGTTAACGGTTTATCCAATAGTGATTTTACATAGTTCTACTGGTCGACCACTTTTGACCTTTTGGTCGACCGTTTTACCCGTATTTTCCAAACGACCATTATACTTGTCGTATTCTCGAAAAGTTGTATTTGTATTATTCAAATACCCCTAAATTGTATTTGGCCACTGGTCGAAGGATGCCTTAACGGCGGTCGACCGGATGTAGACAATTGTGTGCGCCAAAAGTGTATGTTATTTTCGGTCGGATGATCATTCTCTTGGGTTCGACCGCTTAACACTTTACCCCGGCCAAAACCCTTAGAACGGTCGACTGGCCCAAGATTTTGTTTGACTATTCACTTAAGTTATAGCCATTTGGTTCGACCGTAGTTTAAGTTGGTTCGAATGTTTCCTTACTTTCATGCAAACGATCGACCGTTGATCCTGTGTCGGTTGACCGGTTTTGACAGATTTGTTGAACTTAAGTTTTCTGTTTTGTGTATCTTATACAAAGCTCTACCAAATCTTTTTCAACAGCTATATTTCTCTAAGAGCTTATAAATAGAGATTCCCACACTTTATTTACACAGTTCTCCAACTTCTTTTTGCCTCCTACATTAGAGAGAATCATGTCATCTCAAGAATCTCATTCTACACACTCAAGAGCTAGAACTTCCACACTCTAGATCCCAAATCATATCCTACTCAAGTGTGGTCAAATTTTGGTTGCGGTTCGGGTTGTCGGGTCAGAGCATTCCTGGACTATCAGATGTGATTTAGAGCCGTCCGATTATTCCCAGATTAATCCTAACCATGTATTAGTCTATATATACCATTGTAATCCCTCCTCTCCCACTTCTTGCTTCTCCATTAGTTTTAGGTTTTGTTTTGCTGCTGCTTAGTGTAGTTGGAGGAGAAGAAACATACTTTGTAATCTTTCATTTCAATCAAGTGTGAGTTTCGTTCTTTAAATACATATCTTTCCTTTGATGCAATTTCTTTGATGTTGTGGTTTGTTTAATCTTGTTTTTAGTCATTTCCATTATGGGTTCATGTTATTTTTATGTTTTCTTTAGTGTAGAGATGAGTAGAGAGTAGTTCATCCCCATTGAGTCTTTCTTGTGGTTTGATTGCCTTTTCTCTACTATTTTTAATTATTGTTTCCGCTGCATATTAAGTAGAGATTAAGTGAATTGATTGGATTAATTAGGTGCCATAACGATCCTACATACACGGCCGAATATAGGTTTTGTTGTGAATCTTCTTGCAAGATATAACTCTCAACAACACGTAGACATTGGAATGGAATTAAACATGTATTCCGTTACCTTTGTGGGACACGTGATATGAGGTTATTTTATAAAAGGGATTCAAAGACTGAACCAATTGGATATTCAGATGCTGGATATCTATCAGATCCACATAAGGCACTGTCACAAACAAGATACATGTTTACATATGGTGGGACTGTAATTTCATGGTGATCAACAAAACAAACATTAACAACAACATCTTCAAATCACGCATAATTGATTTCATTATATGTGGCTAGTCGAGAATGTGTCTGGTTGAGATTAGTAATTCAACATATACAATTAAAATGCAATCTGAAAAGGATAAAAGGTAGCCCAACACCTATATATGACGATAATGCTGCACGCATTGCTCAAATTAAAGAAGACTACATTAAAAGTGACAAAACAAAACACATTTCACCAAAATTCTTTTCAACACTTGATTTGCAAAAGAATGAAGAGATAAACGTGTATCAGATCCAATCGAGCGAGAACTTAGCAAATTTATTTACAAAGTCATTGCCTATAGTTTTTGAGCAGTTTGTTCACAAGATTGGTGTTCGTCGCTTAAAGAATATATGTTGAAGTGAGGGGGAGCATCATACTCACTGTATTCTTTTTTCCTTCACTAAGTCTTTATCCCATCATATTTTTCTTGGTAAGATTTTTAGCGAGGCAACATCCCTAACGTGTGAAGAAGATCATCTAATGTGGAGTGTTATAGAATTCAAAATCAAATGGATGATCAACTTTTTGTAAGCCTCACCATGTAAGTAGATTTTATTATTATTATTATTACTATTGTGTAATTCTATTTGGTTGTAACTTCTATTACATCCTCACCTTTTATATAGGAGGCTATTGCACACATTTGTAAATGAAGAAAATATATCTCCCTGCTCCCCTCAATCTTTTCCTCTTTGACTTGTTTGTGTTTTGTAACAGTAGTTGAGTTTTTTTAGTGTAATTGTTTGGCTGCAAAAATGTGCTCATTAAGTCAACAAAGTTTTTCAGATTTCTGAGTGGACGCAACCAACAGTTTTTCGTGGCTCTTGGCCCACTAAATACTACAAAATAGTACCAAACACTACATTCTTAATGAATATCCATCGCATAAACCAAGAATAATGATAAACATGTACATTCGTAAGGATATGAAACCAAAACTATGTTTTTATCATCATAGTCCCTTTGGACTTGAGAAAAACACGTAGACAGATACACGTCCATGGCCTTTTTGGGGTCTAACTCAGAGCAGCCTGAACATTGTTTTATTATTATTATTATTATTTTGAATTGAAGCAATTGGTTACCGTGGTTAGATACGAATCTAGAATTCGTCGAGAGCACCTTTTGATCTCAACGAACCTTCGGGTTCTGGGCCAGAACCAGAGCAAGAAAATCACCATAGTAGTCCTTCAGGGGACAATCTGCGTTGTGGTTGTATGCCACGAGGTCCCTATGGACAAGCGGACAAAGTTGCTTTTATTGTATTAACTTTGTCATTCAGTTATTGCAAATCTAAAATTTCCTATTTATCGTTAAATATATCAATTCAACTTAATATAGTCTTTAGCTTTCAAAATAATAACAATAATAATATAGTTTTGAGCTGATTTCATGTAAACATGTCCAAGTGCGAAGTTACTTTTCCTGTTTTCCATTATTACTTTGTATTTTAAATTGATTTTGTTTTTTTATCCTGGAGTTTATTATCTGTTTAGATAATTTGGCTGTCTACTTCTTTGGGCCCTCACAATTTGCTAATATAAATTTTGGACTTGGATATCTAAAACTTGAGATGGCAGTTCCTTTTGGGAAACACTGGCGATGCTAGAAATGATGTGCATACACTGTGCTTACGTCGTCTATTTATTTTCTTCTGTGATATAAACATTAGAATTACTGCTCTCCACTGTTGCTGCAGCCTTCAAAATTAAATCGTGTCTAGAGCTTGTGTTGGCAGCTTTGCTTAAGCTTTTGTAGTGCAGCTGATTTCGTACTGATAGTGATGTGATGGTACTTGGCTGTTTCCAAATGTACAAGAAGAATTTGCAACATATTTCAGGTGGAACAAATTAACCAGATCTTATGTTAGGCTTCATAAGAATTTTTGTATGAAAAAAAAATCAACTTCATTTCAGTTTGAAGTTATGAAAATTTAGTTTACTGATTTAGAATTATCATGATTTAAAATAAAACAAAATATTATATTCCAAAGTTCAGATCATTACTGTTCTTTTAGTTGACGAAATTATCTTATCTGCTTATGCTCCTTAAACAAAAACCAAAGCAAAACATGATTATGTGAGTACTAGATTAAAATTTTAATTTTGATTGTTGCCAACATCCTTTTTCAAAGAAGGGTGCCAACTGCCAAATATGGATAAGATATTGTTTCCATGTGCAATGACAGTTACATTTTTTTTCTTTCAGTCAGCTGTCAGTTGCAAGTCTGTTGGTTCTATCATTATATTTTGTCTGTTTGTTCTATTTATTTTCCTGCAATGTTATAAATTTAAGATAACTTTTTTTTATGGTAGGGAGTAAGTTTTGATTGGAGTTGCAATGGGACTGTATTTGAATGACAATTTTTGTTATACCACCAAACAATAGGCAACTATGAAAGTAAACTTCTGAATATCTATTAATGTCTCTCTCGTTCATGTCCTTATCCTCTGACAATAATGAGGGACATGATCGTCAATGCTGATTATACCTGTACTGCTCAGACTTGCATATGGAAGCATGCTGAGTTTCACACGGCTGGACCGAAAATTGCAGTTTGACTTTAGAAACCATTGTTTACGCACGATATTCATGTCAAGCCCAAAAATCTCCAGTAATGGTAGATAAAGACACACCACGCGAAGATGTGAATGTTGCGGTCGTGTCACCTCCAAGAAAACCTTTTAATCTATCCAAATCATCAGCAACACTAATCATCATGGGTCTGTTTGAAGGGTTCTCCTGAGTACACAGAAGACCAAGCTCAATCAACTCAACCAACACAACTTCCCACATTCTCCTTATCTCTGCCTCCTTGTCCCACAAAGCCTGCACAAGAGAGGAGTCTAATACCTTCTGCATCTCATTGTGGTAATGGTACTTGACCCATTTCTGCAGACTCATGTTCTCATGGAACATGTCGTCCGTAGGTTTCTTTCCTGTGAGCATTTCTAGCACCAAGACTCCGTAACTATAGACATCTCCCTTGGTTGATGCACCTCTACCAAAGCCATACTCTGTATTTATAGGCAAATGTGATAAGTAAAATCGACGGGCATATTGAAATCTGGATTACTAGATGCTCTGAACTGGTAAATCAGACAACAAAATATGTAGTGTTGATCGATTCATAAGGTTATATTGTCGTCATGGCTTGATATGTGTTATGAGTGCAAATCTATAATATTTAGTAAATAAGGAAAGTTAGGTGACATGTTAGGAACATTACGACTGCAACTCTTTTCTTTCTTGAATTAAAGAAACAAATGAACTGTAATGTGTTGTAAATGCTCATTAAATTTTTGATAATTACAAGTTAATAATCAGCTCAAAATCATAATTCATATCTCTGGTTTTCTGTCTACTGTTCAATTCATGATCTTTTTTTCTCTTAATCTATGTTTACCCTTGCTGCGTATGGGTATTCTATATTCATTGATCTAAACAAGGAAGCAATTGTCATTTGTTCACCATTAAAAGATACTAGAGAATGAGGACAGTACCTGGAGGAATATATCCTATTGATCCGACGAGCAAATTCGCTGTTGAATTGGAAGCATTTTCAGCTGCAAGACTTCCCTCTCCAACCTTCATCACCAATCTAGCGATTCCAAAATCCGAGACCAGGGCAGTCATTTCATCATTAAGGAGGACATTACTGGGTTTCAAATCACAATGGATGACCTGAACTGGAGAGTGGTGGTGTAAGTATGCCATTCCCTCCGCTATATCACTACAAATGTTCAATATCTCATTCAAGTTCATGGTTATTGCATCCGAATGCTTTTCGTCAGGGTAAAGGTGGCTCTCCAAGCTTCCATTAGCCATGTAAGGAAGCACCAATGCTTTGAATCCCGGAAGACTGCAGGCTGTGATTATCCTGATCAAATTCCTGTGCCTTATTCTTTTCAGCACCTGACACTCCCTATTGAAACTCTTACTGGAGTTCCCTGTCTGCAACTGCAAAACCTTTACAGCGACAACAACACCATCTCTTAGGACTCCTTTGTAGACATGTCCGAAGCTACCTGACCCTATTAATCTGCTACTATCGAATCCTTGTGTAGCCTCCCAAAGCTCCCTGTGAGTTATTCTCGGGTAACTACTCATCACATCCATTGAGTCTCCCTCCAAATCTTTCTCCTCTGTCCTGAAAGCTCTCTTTATCCTTCTGAACCCGACGACGCAGAAGATGGTTAGAAGAAAAACTGATATGGATACAACTGAGACTACAGTCAAAAGAAACCTGCGAGAGTGTAACGCGGTCTTCTCCATAGTCAAGTTGCAACTGCGAAGTGCAGGTTGTGACCCGCAGATGTTTGGATTTCCTTTGATTGATTCAAAGGTCAAAGACTTGAAAATGCCGCCAGTCGGTAGGACGCGGTCGAAGTTGTTGAATGACAGGTTCAACCGTGCGAGATTCGAACACTGCTCGAGAGAGACTGGAATGTCTCCGGAGAGTTGGTTGTAGGAGAGGTCGAGGGAGCGGAGGTTTAGTAACTTTCCAAGCGTTGCAGGTGCTTGGCCTTGAAGAGAATTATGAGATAGATTCAGCAGCTCGACCTCCTGACAGCTTCCCAAGGTGGGAGGTATGGTTCCAGTTAAATTGTTCGATGAAAGGTCAATTTCCAAGACTCTTTTCATTTTGCTTAGCTCCAAGGGAATACTTCCTGTTAGTAGATTGTTTGACAGGTTGAAGTACGTACCGGTGTTACTCAGGCCAGCGACATCCGGAGGTATGCTTCCTGATAGCTTGTTGTTGGAAATATCAAGGACGTCGAGGTTCGCACATTTTCCCAGCTTTGGTGGTATAGTTCCAGAAAGCAAATTCCCATTCAGCATGAGCTTTCTCAGCTGAATGAGGTTCTCCATGGAGGTTGGAATGGGACCTGAGAGTTTGTTGTTGGATAAATCTAGTAAGCCTAGATGTTTCAGACCTCCAATATTGGATGGAATTTCTCCTTCAAGAGTGTTGTTTGATAAGCACAGTCTTTCTAACTTTGGCAGTAGGCTTATTTCTGAGGGTATGTTCCCATGCAGGAGATTATTTGAAAGGTTCAGAAGGGTTAAGTTGGAAAGGTTGGCAATGTTTTTGGGGATCTCCCCAGTAATGAGATTGTCTTCTAGGTGAATCTGGGATAGATTAACATGAAGAAGGCCGATTATTGGTGGCAATTCACCTCCTAAGTTGTTCGCAGCCAACTCAAGCTCTTCCAAGTGAACCAGATTCGAAATAGAGGTGAAAAAGGGGATTAGATTCGTGTTATTGTCATCGCTTGACAAATTGTTATAAGAAAGATGCAATCTCTGTAAGAAAGGCATGTGCACCACCATATCTGATGGTAGTGGGCCAGTCAGATAATTGTTCTCGAGATCAAGGTCGGTCATTCCTGTCGAATTTGAGAGGGAGGCGGGTATGACATCGGTTAGCTGGTTCAAGTAAAGATATAGAGTATCTAAATTGGGAAGATGGTTTCCAATTTGAGGAGGAATGGAGCCATGGAACAAATTATCTGAAAGGTCAACATACATCAACTTAGTGCAGTTGCAAAGAAGGGTAGTTGGGAGTGACCCCTGGAATATATTATTGCTAAGATCAATGTAGACGAGGTTCGACAGCAAGCCGAAACTGGCAGGAATCTCATGCTGTAGCTTGTTTCCTTGCATGCCCAGAAGGCCAAGGCTTGCTAAACTCCCGAGCTCCATCGGGAGGCTGCCATGAAGTGAATTTTCTGACAATTCAATTAATTCAAGGGAAGAGAGATTCGAGAGGAATGGGGAGATTGTTCCCCTGAGGCGTTTACGCTTTAGCGTAAGCTTGCTTACTCTTTCACCGTCCTCGTTGCAGGTGACACCATTCCACTCGCAAACCGGAGTGGTCTCGTTCCAATTGCTTAGGAAGCCCTTCGGGTCGGAAACAATGCCCTCCCTGAATTTCATCAATGCCATTTGGTCTGACGTGCTGATTCCACTGCACGTATAGGCGGCATAAGAAATAATGCATGCGAAGATGAGGAATTGGGTTGAATTCTTGTAAGAGCAATCCATTTGACAATGCTCTGTTACTGTTGTCTGTGGATTATTCTCTAATGCTAGAGGCTAGATAAGAGATGTCTGTGATGGAGAGGTATCTCCTATGGACATTGACTTCTGATTAAGAAGTAGGAAATCAGTAAGTCTACAACATATGATTGACTGAGGGAAATAAGGTTAGTGGAAAATAAAGTATATTTGTCTTTTCAACAGTCTTTGTATTGTGAAGCTCATGATATATGGGCCACAACTTAGTGCATGCTGTATGAATCCCACTATTCTTTATATCTTTTCGGCCGTAGACAGTGACCATACATGGCAAAATGATGTGAAACAAGATATCATGAAAGTGTTATCCTTGCTAGCCATGTCGCAACCACATCCCATCCACTAAGTTGCACTCTGTGCTTTCTTTCGGAGTGACATAGGAATGTACGTAGAATAAACTACTTTGGTAAATAATGATCCTAGGTATAAATTGAACTCCAATCATCAGTTTTTAGCTTATCACTAACTGGTGATTATTTACTTTGTAATATGTTATGTAGAGGCTTTGCTTAAACATGTGCAGATGATTTGCTTTTCGATACTGTATTCCATATCTCATTTATGGTTGTACGAAATTTTAACGTGAAGTGATACTTCAGGAGAAGATTTTGCTCAGATGTGTCATTACAACATGGCATGATGGCTCGTGCATTATCATATTGGCGAGGGGACAATTCTAGCTACAAAAATTTTAACGTGAAGTGATACAGTTGTGCTTCTTCGCAAACAATTGTTCCTTTGTTTGCCTACAAAAAGAAGGTAAAAGGTAGGCAACGTTATATTTCATGAAATTTCTTCTCCATTAAGTGACGCAAATTTTGAAATTCAACTTCCATAATAGTCCAACTTTTGATGTCTTTGTCTTCATAATGCAGAGTAGTTGAGCTTCGAATTGTTACGAGCTTTCTTGGCCAACAATGATCTTATCCCTGGCCAACAATGACCTTATCCCTGTGAATCTGTGATTGTACTACACTGTACTATTTGCGTTACATGTAATTTTAGTCATTAATTCCTACAGGGGGCTTCCTTGTGTTTTCCTATTGGATCGAAATCAATTTGTCGCCTTTTCTACCTATCAACAGTTTGCCAAGAATATCATAAGCATAAACAACTTAAGATGGAAATTGGAAATGCTTTCTCAAATGTATGCGCGTAAACTGATTATGTCAAGCCAAAATTTCAAGCTTCGGGTATTATTGTATCATATTGTTACATATGTTTTTATATGTACAAAAATAACCAAATAAACTTCGAGCCGAGCTCGAGATTTTTCAAGCTCGAGCCGTCTCGATTAAAATTCAAATTATGAGATTTCTTCATGTTTGAACTAGTTTGATCATTTTTAACTAAAAAAGGAGTCAACTTTTTTTCAAGTCGAGTTTCAAGCTCTATATATGACCATCTATCATTGGATCAAGCTAGAAGCGGGAAGAATTCAAGGTAAACCTCTATTCTTAACTATGTAGTTTCACGAAATGGTCCCCATTCCTCTTCAAGATTGATCCCACCATTACTACAGAAAATGGAATATACGTCGGATGTACGAGGCTATATACGTCGGATATAAGCACTCCCCAACCCGACGTCTATGTGTGCGTCGTCTATACATAGACGTCGGCTATGGTATAGCCGACGTCTATACCTGACGAATAGACGTCGGCTGTAATTAGAAGCCGACGTATATTCGTTAACGTATAGACGTCGGTGCAATAACATGCGACGTCTATTCTTTAGGGATAGACGTCGGTGGAATAACGTACGACGTCTATCCTTAAAGTATATACGTCGGATTCAACATAAGGCCGACGTCTATTCCTTTCTTTACAGGAATACACGTCGGGTAATATAAACAGCCGTCGTGTATTCCTAAACCTGGACAAAAAAAATAAATAGCATCCGACGAAATTGTTTTTATTCGTCGTATTCGTGTACATACAACTGCACCAAATTCGTTCACCTATAAATTTGTTCACAAATACTCAAAATTTCATCCACATATACATACAAGCACAAACACACAAGCATACATGCACAAACATACAACCATACATGCACAAACATACAACCATACATGCACAAACATACAAAGCATACACAATTGACATTCAATACACTTGCAATTAATTCATTCTAAAATTAAGGCGATTATATTAAGGCATAAAGTGTAGGTTTGTAATACAAGTGCAATTGTTAACTAAATTACAAAAAATACTATTGGCAGGAGAACCTCTTAGTTCGTCAACATGTTTCTGATGAAATATTGAGCCCATCGGTCGCGAGTTTCATCGAGCTCCTGTTGCGAGAAGGGATAACTAGTTTTTGGGAAAACCTATCAAAAAATACAACACATTCACATTACAAATCTAAGCTAGAAAACCAAACCAATCTAAGTTCAGTTTGCAACATTTAAGTTCTCATTTAGATGGACCTATCGTAAAACCTCGAAATTTTAATATTGCATTGGTTCGAATATGCCGATGAACAAAGATAAATCTTAATTAGACTTCAATGCAACCTCGATAATACACTTTCAGTCGGAATCAATACCAAATATGCATGTTAAGATCTGTTTTGATATGATTTCAAACTACATTTGACTCGTTCCACCTATATTTTTCACTTATTAATTTTTCTACAGAGATGATGCGGTGACGAACCAGAGGAGGACGGAGGAAGACGAACTTAAACAAGATGTGATGCCGGAGGAGCTCTTTGTGGTTCGGAGACACGAGATGGTGCGGTGACGGCTACAAACGACACGAGATGAAGGCTAACTTAGATAGAATATGTGGAGAAAAACGGAAGACGGAGGAAGACGAACTTAAACAACAAAAACGAACTTAAAACTTACATGTGGAGAAAGCCGGAGGAAGACGGAGGAAGAAGGAGAAGAGGGCCGGAGAAGTGGAGGAGAGCTTGGAGCTCGCTGCGGTGACGGAGACGGTGCGGATGGGTCGGAGATCTGTCGCGGAGGAGCGTTGTGTCGCGGGACGGCTAGGGTTTGGGTGGGTTTCGTTTGAAAAGAATGAGAGAAAACGCGCCTGTTAGATTTCTTTAAGACCTATAGACGTCGGATATTATATAATGCCGACGTCTATACCTCGACGTCTATATGCATGGCGTATAGACGTCGGTCTACTATAACATCCGACGTCTATACCCTATAGACGTTGGATACACAAGGTACTATCACACCCGACGTCTATAGGTCGACGTCTATACATCATAGACGTCGGCCAAACTTGGTATTCTTACACCCGACGTCTATAGTACAATATAGACGTCGGTCTCCCTAAAGGCCGACGTCTATTATGTCCCCTCCCCACTAGACGTCGGTGGTCATAAAGGCCGACGTCTATTGGGCGACGAGTAAAACCTATTTTGCAGTAGTGCACCCGTAATCAAGGAGTAATCCATTGAAAAGATAAACTGATTTAAACCTTACACGACCAGAACTCAGAATTAGAAGAATATCTACATGAACAGGCCAGTATAATACCAGCTATTTCCCCCCCACTTATACCCATTAACCAGAGATTCGTTCCTTGTTCGTAGACGTATACATGGTAGGTCCTGCACTACTGAAGTGATTGCATCTGGGTCTTGTACTCTTGACAATAGATTTGGAAACGGATATGAAGCTTACAACCACCAAGCTTATAGCTTCAACTAATATTTATATAATGGTGGTCACGACTAAAACAACACATTCAGCTTTTTTTTTGCAAGCACATTCTTTGTGATTCTTATCTGGAACACTGATGTGGTTATCCACCTTAGATGCAACAGGAGAATGGGATCGCACTAGGAATCTTTCTTCCTTGGTGTTATGGGTAGCTATCATGACCAAGTGTCTGCAGACCCAAGTTGCAGGGAGAACAGGACAACATGAGTCTCAAGTGGCCTCTAATTTTACAAAAATGGGCACTTGCTTCCTCCACTAACTTCTAGTTTTTTGAAATATGTGTAAGAAAAGTACACTAGGGACCTATATGTAAAGCGTTGAGAATATACTATAGACTATGGGTATCGGATGATTGAAGATACGAATTTTTTTTCAAAATAATAAAGAAAAAATAAAATTTTGAAAAATATGCATCACAGAAACTTAATTGGCAAAATATGCACATTAAAAATGGCACGACAGGTGCCGTTTTCATTAAGTACGCTTAATGAAAACGGCACTGTAGATGCCGTTTTTACTTGGGCAATTTTTTCCTTGATTTCGAGATGTCGTTTTTAACTAAGACATGTTGAACTAGCAACGGGTCGGTCGGGGGTCCCGGTGAGCGAGCGGCGTTCCACCTCGCCGGTGAGGTGGCCGGGGTGGCAAGGGGGTAGCGCCCCCTGAATTTTTTTTGGATCTTGAAATTGTTTGATCTGAAATTTTTTGAATCTTCATCACTTGCAAAAACTCATTGTAGTTATTGTGGAAGAGTTGTAATCATTGTAATCTAATGATTGATGTAGGTGTACTGCAATGAACGGGTAAATCTGGTGCATTTAAACGGATAAATCCGGTGCAGTTAAACAAGTAAATCTGGGTAAACGGATCAATATATGGAATACAATAATATGATGTCGAAACAAAAAAACGTCCGCAAAGCGCGCTCCCTCTGTCCCCCGCAGGGGCTGCCGCCCCCTGCCACCCCGCACAAACTCAACAAATCTCCCTCTGTATATTTTTACCCCATAAGAATTACGTTTAGGAAATAAATAGCATCTCAGATTTCCATTTTTATAGCGTTGTTTTCATATAAACACACAGGATCTCGAATTTTTTTCACCTAAGTAAAAACGGCATCACTGATGCCGTTTTCACTTAGAATAGGATGCCGTTTTTAGTTAATGAAAACGGCATCACAAGTGCCGTTTTCAATGTGCATACTTTGCCAAATAAGTTTTCAACGTGCATATTCTTCCAATTTTTTATTTTTAACTTATTATTTTGAAAAAAATTCCATGAAAATAAACAAGGTTTTTGCAATCCAACATGATAATTAAGAGCCAAATCCTAGCCCTTACCCTTGTCGCTACCACCATCGGCCACTGACGCCGTCGCCAACCACCACCGCCATCGCCTACGATTCTGGTTGCTGATGCCGGTCGGAGGGCTGCTCGGTTCCGACACGGGAATTCTGAAGGGGGTTTGGTCCGAGAGGGAGAGATCGAGACAAGAGGATGGGTTCGGGGCGCTGAGGAAGGAAAGACGAGGTCCTAGAGTTGGACTGAAATGCTCTAGTCAACCTCGCCGTTGTGCCCGAGTAACCCACCACGAGGATGTTTTACCTTGCCATTGCTAAAGTAATTGTAATTTTTCACGCCATTGTACTAGAGGAGGTCGGGAGGAGCGTGAAGGTGTTTGTTTTGGGCGTGAAGGAGGAGAGGAGGTGCTCTTGGTAAAGCATGCTCATGAAGGGGAACCATGATCTAATTTCTCACCTACACTCACCTCACAACTCCAGAAGGTATTCAAATTGCTGATGATACCGCACAACCGGTTGTAGGTAAGGGTATCACACAACTGAAAGGAACGTGTTCTAAAAGTTTTACATTTATATGTCAATTATTATGAATTGGATGTGCAAACATTTTGTTCTTTGATTATTGTATTCGTCTTTTGGAAATGTTAAGGAAGAGACGTTTGGTTCTTATCCGTAGAGCTCTAAAAGATAATGATTTACATAAATCAAAAGTTATTCACAATCATGGTAATTAACATGAAACATTAATCACCGAGATAAAATTGTCGTGTTGGTTATCAATTGTTGTAGCTCTACAAATAATTGAAGACACGAGTATATAAAAAAGGAAAATATTACTTTTATTTATTGAATAGACCTAACAAGTAAAATATTATGGAATTGTGTTTCGTGTCATTAATGTTTTACTATGTCTTGGATTTTTTGATATGATATTTATATCTTTTCACTCATGAAGTGCTTGATTTGATTATTGTCAAAAGCTATCAATGAGTATAGTGATAAATGCAATAGTTGGTCGAACATGACTTGTACTGGATAAGATAGCTAGTCAAAAGATTATCATTGACCATCTTAATTGAGTGATGATATTAGTGGACCCCTTGATAAAGTAAAATTATAATGTGCATAATGTAACTTGAGTTAAGTTACATAGTTATAATTAGCTTAAAGAGATCAAGAAATGAATATAATACAAATGTGACACATTTCTGTTGCCTTTTTGGCCTTAATCTATATTAATTTTGATGATTAATTAAACTAATCTTAATCAATCAACCTAATCAATCAAAGTGAGCAAACACGATTACATGCATTGCACATATGTTTGTATACTTGCAATCATCTTAATAGGTTGATCAAGACAATCAAGGAGATGAGCATTTGGACAAAGACATAAAGACTCAAGACTTGTAATCAAAGCTTTGGACCAAGACATGTAACTTTATATTTATTGAGTCCATAAGGTTTTATGTAAACTTGAGCACTAGGATTCTGTTCCGTCATTCCTCGGTAAACCGAACCTATTTCGGTCAACCGAATCCTACCTAGTTTGGTCCACTGAACACCTATTGGATAGCCGAATAGTTCCCAACAGTGAAACTTAGGTGTTCTCTGGAATTGCCCCTACGGAAGACCGAAACACCTTCGGTCGACCGAATAGCCCTGGATCGGTTTTGGACTTTGCTCCAACGGTCACATTCAAATCAAGACCCTAGAGGCCAATTAACGTGACCCACTTCGGATGACCGCACACACTTCGGTCTACCGAATCCATATTGGCTTTAAGAGCCCAACGACTATTTAAACATGTCACTTGACCGTTAAACAATTTCCCACGCATTGTCAGCGGAATACCCGTGCTACTTCGGTCTACCAAAGTATACACGGTCAACCGAACTTGAGTAGATCAGAGCCCAATCAATTCTACTGTCCACCTTGGAACGCTGAATCGAATGGACTTCGGTGAAGCGAATGTAATTAGGGCTAAATAGATAAAAGCTACTGGAGGTTGGTGAACGGTGATCCGATACTTAATCGGTCAACCGACTTCTTAGTTCAGACCAATGTTTCGGACTACCGCGTGTGGATAACGGTCGACCGAATCTGTCTCGATTTCTTGCCGAGCTTAAGTCACATCTTGCTTTCTCATTGGTCCATTCACCACCAACTCTCCAACGGATCTATAAGCTTTGAAACCTATATAAACATCACTCTAGAGATACAAAACAAGAGATAATACCTTCTATTCATAAACTATCTTTGTGCTCTCAATTCCCAAACCTTCAAAGCTTATTCTTCAACACTCAAGCCTAAACTTCACCACTTGCATATCCAATTCAATATCATATCCAAGTGTGCTCAAGTATAGAGTGTTAGTTAGAGTGTGATTCAACTTCCACATCAAAGAATCAAAGAGTTGTAAAAGCTTCGAGGAAGCTTCATCTCGGGTTGTGAGAGGAGACACGAGCGAGGCGAGGATTGTTCGCGAGGCTCGGTGTTGTAAACGACGTTGATCTCGGCCCGGAACGGAGATCGGTTAGTGGAACCGTAAGCGAGGCTCGGGGGATCGAGCGAGGCTTGCGAGGAGGACTAGGACCCGGGTGTGGGTGCCGAACCTCTCTAAACTCCGGTGTCGACGATTTTGTGGTTTGCATTGTCTCTTTGTTTAATCCTTCGCTTAGCATTTTAATTCCGCATTTATTGTAGCGATTAGAGGGCCATAGATCCTAACAATTTATACTTTGTAAATATTCTTAATACCATGAGGCAAGGGACAAACACAAGTTGTGCACTAACATCACTAAATGGATCGTGTTTAGTTCGTGTGGAACAAGACATCTATATTAATTGGATAACTATAATATGTAGCTAGGTACCGCTTATAGTTTGAGATATTAAGTGGTTAATATCACTGCCAATTTAGCTTAGATCCTCTTATAGGTCACACCACAAAACTGGGAAACAAGAAAATTGATTTTGAGTTCATATGATGTGTCGGGTTTCATGAGAAAATGGACACATGTGGAGAATCAATAAAATCAATATGTCACGAAAATTGACATAATTAGAATTGTGAATAAATTCATATGAGGTGTATATATTATGGGGTGTGATAATTTTTTATTACATAGGATAATATATTACATAAGATATTAATTTGCTAAAAATCCCAAAAGATCAAAATTTGTTGGATATAAATCCAAAATTTGGCAAAGGCAAAATAAGGGTCAAATCGGTCAACCGTTTTGGGTTCGGTCGACCGATGTGTCTTAGGAACGGTCAACCAGATGAAGATCGGATAACGTGATTGGTTGACCAAAATTGTCTGGAGTGCGTGGACAATTGGGTTTGGTCAACCGGGCGTTAATGGTCAACCAAAAAAATATATCCAGGAGCTGTCTTGGGATATTTCGGTACACCGAAAGTTACACGGTCGTTCGATGCGATTTACCAGGAGAAATTTTTGTGAGTCAACGGTCGACCGGACCAAGACGTGAATCATCCAAACTTTTCCAGGGATTTTTTCTCATGAATATTTGGTCGATCGTCTAGCTCACAATCATCCAAACTTGCAAACTGAATGGTTCGGTCGACCGAGTGGAAATCTCGGTTCACCGAACAACACGATTTCTGCCTGAATTATTAAGAGAATAATTAGATCATTGGTTGGATTAATTCCAGATTTGATCAAACATTTTCTAGGATGCTTATATGGCAATTTGTGATTAAGTTTAGGAGAGAAAAAACAAGTTATCATCACTAGAGAATAATTCATGATATGGATGTTTTGGGAGCCTATAAAAGGACCCTTCATCCTACTTGTTTAATACATGCAAAATTCTTTCTCTCCCTAATCACCCAATTAACCCATCCAAAAATTCTCTTAGTATTTTAAGTTTTGGAGATTAAAATCTCAGGAGCTTTTAGAGGTGTTATTAGCTAGATTCTAAGCTTAATTAGAGATTGATTGACTAGCTCATTTATCTCTAATCTTGTTTAGACTTTGGTGAACACTTGGAGGCAAATCGGCGGGCGATTCGACGAGCCACAAAACACCGGATCTTCTAAAATGTTTTAGAGAACCTTTGGGTATGATCCTCTCTCTTTTGTTTATTTTAATATGTGTAGGAATGCATGATGTTAGAATAAACATATACATGTACGTAAAATCAATGAAAATATGAAATCGATGGTGTATGTTTGTTTTAATTTATTTAAAATATACACATACATAGGGACACAAAATCCTACAGTGGTATCAGAGCATTTAGTTCATATTTTCAATGATTAGACTATATAATTAATTTTAGTTTACCATGTACAATCGAAATAATTCATGTTTGATGTCTTTTTCGAGTTTTCCGATAATTTTGTCGATTTGATTCTAATTGATTCTTTTGATAGTTTTAAATGTTTTGAAACACATCATGTGAATGTTAGAATTAAATTTTAGACTTATGTCTAATATATGAATTTTTCTTTTTTATTAAATGATTATTTTATAAGGAATCCACAAAACGAAAATGACATATGTTTATCTTTCCTTAAAAAAAAATCAGTTTGGAAATTGGATAAACCGCGGTTCAAATGTTTTGTATTTTGAACTATGGATGTATAAAAGCATTTTAAATGATTTTAAATTGTTTTAGAATTGTTTGATTTAGAGATGAATGATAAACTAAATCGAGTAATTTATAGTATATGTACATGCATTGCTCGAGTTCTCTTATGCAGGGATATGTGAGTTTGTATGTTCCGATGAAGTCATGTGTGAATGAATGTGTAGGTTATTATTATTCAATCACATGGACTTATGTGTATGTAAAAGCCAAATTTCTATTTCTATATATATGCATGCATATGAGAGAGTTTTTACACAGGACTTGCACTAGATAATTTTTGAAATTGTGAGATGCATGTTTATATTTTTCAATATCTACATCCATAGTGCAAGAGGAAGACGCGAAGAGGACGCTGAGAAAGCGCAAAAGTGAAGGACGCGGGAATATATAAACTCACACCAATGTGTGTGTGAATGGATATATTTATGTTTGTCTGCTTACATGTATGTGATTGTATGAATGAATGTTAGGTTGTCTATAGATGATAAATATGCATGATCACCTAAATTCTAAAATCACATATAAATGATTAAATTATCCAACAAAAAATTAAGAGTATTTTCTATCTTATTTCAACTACTAGCAGCCATCGATCGAGGAATATTCTGTTCGCCCTTAGCGGGAGGTAGCTCCCTCCATTTTTGGGAATAGTGGGAGATATAAGGTTTTCTATTGTTGTGCCATAATTAGATGTAGAAGGTGCGATTCACCCTTAGTGAACACTGAGTGCATTTATTTGTGAATACAATGGATAGACGTTTTCAAATGAAGAGTTTTCTTAACAAGACCTGGAGCCCTAGCTCGGTTTTGGGAAAAAGAGTTTTTCTTACGAGGATAGGTAAAATGCCTTCTTAATTAAAACGACAAGAGTCATAATTGTTTGAAAATGCAAATGTTGCAAAATTTCGAAATGTTATGATTAGAAAATGTTTTCTCACCTTGATTTTATAATATATCTGATAATCCTTAGCTAGTTTGTATTATAATTGATAGGATCCTGAATTGTTGCATTTATGGACAAATTTTTATTTGCGGTATTGATTTTCAAACATAAAATTGAAATTAAATCCCATATAATTTATTTTGTAGAAATGTCAAATATTCAACCTATTATGCGATCTATGATTGAAAAATATCCTTTGGCAAATGATGGGCTCAAACTTCATAAGCTGACAACTCAAGCTCAATATTGGGTTGAAGTTTGAGAAACTATCTCTTATTTTGGATGGTGAAATCCCAAAATTAAATGAGAAGACAACCGATAGCGAGAGAGAGAGGCAAAAGCGAAGTGGGACGACCAAGAGAACCAGGTTTATGGTCTAATGTTGGCCTCCATGGGTGAATCGCTTCAAGCGAAATACTTGGATTCAAAACCCAAGAAGACCATGGAAGCTTTAACAAAAATGTTCCTGGATAGTGCTAGAAAAGAGCGCTATAAGACCACCATCTCACTCACAAGGTGCCACATGACGGAGGGAACATCGATATCTATGCATTTTCTCACGATGCAAGGATACCTTGAGAAGTTGTCGAAACTCTCTTCCCCGATGCCCGATGACATTACAAAAGATTTGATTCTTGGCTCTCTAGCCCCGTCCTACAAGGACTTCATTATGCACTATCATGTGCGTGAGAAAGGGGTGAGTCTTGAGGAACTTCACAACACTCTCAAAATGGCTGAAGTTGACATGGGCAAGGGTCGGGACAAGCACGTCCTAGCCATCCATGAGAGGAGCAAAAAGATCACCAAAGGTAAAAGCAAATTCACCAAAAAGACGCCAATCAAGAGCAAGGGAGTAGGAGGTACTCATGGTAGTGTCTCGAGGGGGAATTCTTTGAAATCTCCGACTCCCAATACGGAGTGCTTTCACTGCGGTGAAAAGGGACACATCCTGCCAAATTGCCCAAGTACAAGGAAGACATTGACAATGGAGTGATTGAGTGTAAGCGCCCCAAAAAGGCCAAAGGTATATTTGTTATTGAGATAAATTTAGCTACCTATGTCCATGATTGGGTAATTGATACCGGATCTTGTGCTCACATAATTTCTAATGTGCAGCTACTAAAGGATAGGAAGGAACTCGTGAAGAACGAGATGATTTTGAAGGTCGGAAATGGTGCGAGCGTTGCAGCGATTGCACAAGGTTCCGTGGAGCTTCAATTATCTAGTGGTTTAAATTTATGTTTAAAGAACGCTTATTATGTGCCTTTGATTAGCAAGAATTTTATTTCTGTATCGTGTTTGGATATGGATAATTTTAATATAAATATTTCAAATTCTTGCTTGTCTATATCGAAGAATGGATTTTTCTATGCAAATGCATTCGTGAGGAATGATCTCTATTTGCTTGAATTGAATAATAGACAAATCTTAAACATCAATAACAAAAGGCTTAAAACTACTCACATGAATTATTCACTCTTGTGACACTTTCGTCTTGGTCACATAAATGAAAAAAACATCAAGAAATTGCAAGAAATTAACCTTCTTGGTCAACTTGATTTTAAATCATTGGAGACATGCGAACCTTGCCTAATGGGCAAAATGACCAAGAGGCCTTTCAAGAAGAAAGGTCCGAGAGCGAATAACTTGTTGCATTTGATAAATTCCGATGTATGTAGTCCGATGAGTACTAGTGCAAGAGACGGTTTTAGGTACTTCATTACGTTCACGGATGACTATAATCGTTATGACTATATTTATCTAATGAGAAACAAAAGCAAATTATTTGACAAGTTCAAGGAATTCAAGAATGAAGTAGAGAACCAACTCAACAAGAAAATCAAGTCTCTACGAACGGATCGTGGAGGTGAGTACTTAAGTACCGAATTTGACTCATTCCTAAATGAGTGAGGATAAATGCTTCGATCAATGATGAGTCAAGCTGAATTGCGACTTTACTTTTGGAGTTATGCACTAGAAGTTGCGGCTTACACACTAAATAATGTTCCATCCAAATCCGTGGAGAAAACACCTTATGAGCTATGGAGTGGTAGAACACCTAAGCTCAATTTTCTCAAGATTTGGGGTTGTGAGGCCTACATCAAGAGATTGATGTTGACCAAACTTCAACCAAAAGAGGATAAATGCTTCTTTATAGGTTATCCTCGTGAGACAAGAGGATACTACTTTTGGCATATAACCTCCAATCAAGTGATTGTAGAGAGGGATGTCGTATTCCTAGAAAAAGAATTTCTGGAAATAATTAAAAGTAGTGGGAGTAGAGTTGTGCTTGAGGAAACTCAAGATATTCTACAAGATCATGATATGAATGGTGACATTCAAAATCATGAAGGCCCAACCGAGGTTCCTTTGGTTAGTGGGAGCATGAATGAGAGGCCCTCGCAAGCAATTGTGAGAGAAACTCAATCACCCCCACCTAGTGTACGTTCGAGAATCGAACACAAACCAATTCCTCAAAAAAATATGGAAGAGGTTTGAGAAGTGCACGTAGAACCAAAAGAACTTAGAAGGTCAACGAGAGAAAGGAATAAACCCGATATGTATTTGGGACTTCATCAGATCATGGTACTAGATACCGATGATCCCTTGACCTTTCAAGAAGCAATGAAAAGAGAGGACTCCAAACTATGGTTTAAAGCCATGGAATCCGAAATAGAATCCCTGTATGACAATCAAGTGTGGAACTTGGTTGACCTTCCTCAAGGAAGAAAACCATTCAAAATAAATGGATTTTCAAGAGGAAGATGGATATGGATGGGAACTTGACAACCTACAAAGTGAGGCTTGTAGAAAAATGTTTCACTCAAGTTCAAGGAATTGACTATGATGAAACTTTTTCACTAGTTTCCATGTTCAAGTCTATTCGGATTATGCTCGCTATTGCCGCATTTCATGATTATGAGATATGGCAAATGAATGTTAAAATGACGTTCCTTAATGGGAATTTGGAGGAGGATGTGTACATGGTACAACCTCAAGGTTTTGAAGATCCAAAGAATAGCAAGAAAGTATGCAAGCTTCAAAGATCCATTTATGGATTGAAGCAAGCATCAAGGAGTTGGAACAAGCACTTTGACGAAGAAGTCAAAAAATCCACTTAGTCCAAAGTAAGGAAGAACCTTGTATACGTGATTGACATCATTTCATGCTTATATTTGTATCTTATATTCATTATCTTTCACCTAAACAATGCTATGTAACGAGTTTTATGTTTAGTTTTCAGGAATAAATAGGTTTGAAGAGATGAAGCATAAAAGGACCCAAAAGCAGGGAAAAAGGACTGAATTGTGAGTCCTGGGGACTAAGATGCAAGGGAGAAGGACCTGAAGGTAAGACCAAAGGACCAAAGAGCAAAACAAAATACTCCACACCATCATGGGGAGTATTTTGGCAATTCTATTCGGGTCGGAGCTCCAGCAAGCAAAGTAGATGCATCAAAGATCACCAAAGACATCTAGCAAAGCCCAGAAGAAAACTTAGCGGGATCCGAACCATATAGACCGCCAATTGGCGGTCCAAGACCACTAATTGGCGGTCTGGTTTGGCCCAAATCTGCTAAGATTTTGGTGGGTCGCGTATTAGTGTGTATTTAGTCCATTTATGGTATTTTGTTAGTCCCACATCGGGGGATTGTCCCGGATTGCCTTTTTCTTTGGATATAAATAAAACTCTTCACCTTCTATTGTAATCACTCCATATTTTAAGTGGCTATTCTTCCTACTAGAAGTGAGGCCTTGAAGCACACACTAAAGTAGGAGGATGCTACTTGAAATGTGAGTCACTTTAATAAATGTTTCTTTATTATCTTGTTTGTTTTATGTTTCTTGTTTTACTTTCTTAGTTTTATTTAATTTCATTAGTTTTTTAGTAGCTTAGTTAATATGCTTTCCTTTCTTACTTTAATAATTATTGTAATGTGTAGTGAGTAGTTCCATCCCCTTTGGGGGTGGAGTAGATGTTCATACATGCATTAGAGGATGGAATGAATGCTTCATTTCCAATGTGTTGATAAAACATGAATGTATGCTTGCTTGTTTAGGATAGAATTTATAACTTGATGAGTTTTGACAAAAATGATTAGACACCTCTCATGCTTGTTTAGATTCTGAAATAAATAACTTGTATATGTAAATGTTAATCAACTTGGATGGTGAATGGATTGATAGGTTTTGCCATAATATTTAGACACTTCCTATGCATGATAACACCACCTTTATTTGTGCTTAAAGAATGTGTTCAACACCCACCTCTTTGCATGTGTGCACTCACGCCACCTCTTAGGGGTTTTCCATTTCTGAATTTCAGCACTCTTCTTTCGTTCTTAGTTAAGTTTTTAGTTAATCGTTTGTTGCTTTCTTTCGCATTTCATACTTCGTAGTGTAGTGTAGCGTAGAGTAGCATAATCACCCTCTTCTCTATTTTTTCGCAACTTGATTTCGTGCAAATGAGAGGCTGCTCACCTCCCTGAGGACGACCCGTATTTGCCACCGCTTCAAGCGGCCGTGCACTTGCGGTTTAAATTAAAACGTTCAACAAGTTTTTGGCACCGTTGTCGGGGAGGTGCCAGTCCAGACTCTCGTTTGGACGATTCTAGTGGATTTAAGTTGTGTTTTGTAGTTTTTCTTTGTTTCAGGAGACTGGGAATAGCTAGGGGAGGCTACTGGAGAAATTTCAAGACAAACTTGGCACTTCAGACCACCAATCAGCGGTCTGAGACCGCCAATCAGCGGTCTGGTGAGCTCTGTTCACCTTCTCTTTTCTTTGTGTTGTTGCCCTAATTGATCTAGTAATCTGGGACTCAATTTTGCATGTCCTGACTCTTAGATTGATCCCAGATTAATAATCAACTTCCATTAAGCAACTTGGACCCTAAAACTCAAAGCAAAAGATTAGGCATTTTTTTTGTTTAGGTCATGCATCGTGTATGTGACTTAGGCATAAAGATTGTCTTTCATTTTAGCTTTATTTTCAGTTGCTGAGTGCTGGCATGAGGTACGCACCTTCTACTCTCATTCATTCATTTTGTATGAACATGCATGAGTTAGTAGGAAGTGCATTGAAACAAGTGTGAGTTGAGCGTTTGTTTGGAGAGTTGATTGCTAGATTAGGACTCCAAAACGCTACTAAGGAGGGGCTGTCCCATAAAAGATAAGGTGGGGGATTTCATCACCCTTTCCTTCGCCCCACAAACCACACTAATCATGAGCCTAATTTTTAAAATCAAGTAGACATTGACCCTAAGGATTTCGGGCGCATTAGGAGAGTGATACGGTCCCGACCGTCATGACCTGATCGGCGTTGCCCACTTTGTCGATAGTAGGAGAGATGAGATTCCCAGATCTTGGCTCACTTGCTGGGCTTTGTGGTCCTCGTCGTAGGGAGGTGAGGCATGTTGAGGCCGTGTGACCTCGCAGTTAGGCGTCGTCTAGCTGTAAGGACCTATAGCGACCTTAGGATTGCTTGAGCCTTGTTTGCTTGTGTGCTTCTACCTGTACCCATCCGCCGTTGCATAATGACTTCTTCCCTTCTCTCCTGAGTCATTCTTTCTCTCCTGTGTCTCCCCGTCTTCTGATCTACGCACATTCTTTGTTAAAAAAACAAAAAAAAAGTTTTGGTGTGTGCACCTTTGTGCATGCTTTTGTGGACACGAGACGAGAGTGGTCGTTTGACGAGGAGCGTTGTCAATCGGGCTTCGGTCATCGATTTCTCGACGCCTTCCTCCTCTCGTATCGCACACAGTTTGGGTTCAATGACTGCTAATTTCCGTGAGGAGGAGCAATTGCTGGACCCACCTGTTCGACCTGTGCTTCCAGTTGTCGCTCCCATACCTCTACGTGATCGATGCTACCCGAGCCGTACTGCTCTACCATCATGCATCGTATTGCCAGAGGCTAATGGGAACCATTTTGAGGTTAAGCCTCAGTTTATCTCCATGCTCCCTCATTTCACTGGGAAAGGTGACCCCTATATCTTTCTCAGGGAATTTGAGGAGGTTTGTGCTATGTTCAAGCTGCAACAACTTGGCACAGACTCCATCCATCTTAGGCTTGTCCCCTTTTCCCTGAAGGATGATGCCAAGAAGTGGTTGTACATCAACCATGCGAATGCCTTTAGGACTTGGGATGAGTTTCAATCTGCATTCCTCAAGAAATACTTTCCAAATCATCGGACCCAAAAATTGAGGAACGAAATCAATTCGTTCTATCAACTTGAGACCGACACATTTCATGCATATCTAGAGAGGTTCAAGGAGCTACTATCCTCATTCCCTCACCATGGCATTGAGTTGTGGCGTCTTTGTCAGATTGTTTACGAGGGTCTTCACATCCTGTCCCGGACGCTCCTTGAGTCTATGTGTCAAGGAGAGTTCTTAGGAAAGGATGAAAGGGAGGCATGGGCTTTCCTAGAAGACCTTGCCAAGAAAACAATGCAATGGGAGAGTGTAAGGGAACCACCTGCATCATCTAGTATACGAGCGAGGATCACGAATGCAAACTTGACTACCTCGGGTGTCGCATTTGCTATCGATACCATTACGGTCACTGAGGCACGCATGACGGCTTTAATGCGCCGTATGGATTCGATTGAGCTCCAAAACAAACAAAGTGCACCTCACATGTCCACATCTGGTCGAGTTCCCTGTCATTCATGTGGTAGGATAGGTCATATAGATAGCGAGTGTGGGTCCATTCCTCCTGAGATGGAATGTGTCAACGCCATCTATGACAGAGCTAGGAATGACCCATACTCATCATCTTATAATCCTGGATGGAGGAACCACCCTACTTTTTCATGGTACCAAAATAATGCCCCGGGTGGTCCTTCAACCTCCCCTCGACCACCTAATAAACCACACCAACCTCCCATGCATGCTCATTCATATCAGCAACCCCAAGTTACAAGCACCAACCAACCAGGTTTCCTAAATTCTAACAACTTTGAAACCCGGTTTAATTCGCTTGAGAACTTGACTCGTGGACTTGAGAACTTATGAATTTTTTTATGTCATCCACAAGTCAAGTTCTCACTTCAAATCAGCAGACCATCAAATCTCTAGAGCTTCAGATGGGCCAATTGGCTCAGTCTGTACATGAAAGAGAGAGAGAGTTTTTTCCTAGCCAGCCTGAGGCTAACCCCCGCATGTACCAGCAACAACACATGCAAAATGAGAATGTGGTACCTCGGGAGAGGCAAGTGAACCATGTGGAGGAACATGTTCACCATGTCAATTCCATTGTGACCTTAAGGAATTGAAACTAGGTTGACAATCACATTTCCTTGCCACCACCACCACCATCTATGCAGCCCCTCAGTGGGAATGGTGGTGAAGAAGAGGCTGAGGGTAATACACCAACGCCTCCTTCTCAGGTACTGCAGAAAACCTACCTGCCAAAAGCTCCTTATCCCAGTAGGTTATCCAAAAAGCAGAGTGACACAATGGACAATATATTAGAGGTGTATAAGCAAGTTAAGGTTAACATCCCCTTGTTGGATGTCATCCAACAAATACCTCAATATGACAAAGTATTGAAGGATCTCTGCACAACCAAGAGGAAGACCAATGTTCCTAAGAAAGCATTCTTGGCTACAAATGTAAGCTCACTTTTGTCCAATCCCGCCTACACAAAATACAAGGACCCTCGGTGTCCTACTATTCAGTGTACGATAGGGGACACTAGCATGAGTAATGTTTTGCTTGATTTAGGATCAGCGGTCAACCTCCTCCCATTTTCTGTGTATCAACAGTTAAATTTGGGAGAATTGAAATCAACTAAGATCACCCTCCAATTGGCGGATAGATCCATTCGTATTCCAAAGGGGATTATCGAGTACGTGCTTATCAAAGTTGAAGATTTTATATTTCCACTCGATTTTGTTGTCCTCGATACCAATCTTGTTGCGAACACCCACTCTCAAATACCTTTGATTTTGGGTAGACCATTTCTGGCAACTTCCAACGCCTTAATTAATTGTAGAAATGGTCTCATGAAGCTCTCATTCGGTAACATGAGTGTCGAGTTTCATGTGTTCAACTCTGGTAGGCAACAGGAGCCCATGGATCAACCTTTAAATCTAAATCTCATCCGCCAATTGGAGAAAGCACCACCAAATCAACGAACACCCCTAACACCAAGGAAACCCATTGAGAATGTTTGTGGGCCCAGCGAAAACTCATTGCCTGTCTTTGCAATGCAACAGAGTGAGCTGGCATCAAACATAAATGTCCAAAGGGAGTTTTCGTTGCATGATCCAGTTGAGAGTACTAGTGAGAGTGAGACACCTCATCATATGCCTATACCAGAAGGCGTCTCTACCTGATGTCCCATGGCCATTGAGCCATTTGAGCTTCATATTGACTCCAACAAGGACCCACCTATGACCGAGCTTATGTTTGATGATCTAAATGATGGTGGGAGGTCCTTGTTGGATGACTTGGGGAGAAGCCCCATTCTTAGTGATGCAGGTCTGCTGCATCCATTGAATGAGCTTGAGGAACTCATTCCGATGCACCCGCCTATTGGATGGAGGGTTTTGTTCGATGAGCAACTAAACCCTAGTGAGGCAACACAACTTCATTCTTTGTTTCCCACACCAAACCAATATCATGAGGGGTTCGAGCCTTTCAGCTTTGACCTTTCACCCCTCATGACACCTCAGAGTACCGGTGAAGTTTGCCCATCTCGGCAAGTCTTTTGTCCTCATGATTTGATGTTCTCATTTGATGTTTATGAGAATATCGTTGTTGCTGTATATATCATTTAAAAAAAGAAAGGAAACGAAAAGAAAAAAATAGAGCGAGTAATAAAAGACTCCATGAGCGAGCATTGATTGTTGTGGGCCCCAACCCTTGTGTACTTGGGCCCCATTTCTTCACGTATTTGTCTCCCTTCTTCAGTATCTCACAGGTTTTATGGGAATTCGGGTTTGTGTCCATCGCTATAACGATGAACTTCCTGTTGCACTTCATGTTGGTGAGATCTTCCCTTTTTCATGCATAAATCCATGTAGTATCATGCTCACATTCATTGAGGACAATGCATGAAGTAGGTGTGTGGGGGGGGGGGTGTTTTACGTGTGTACATAGTTGAGTCTTTTTCCTTTGATTTCTTTTGTGTGTATTGTTAGGGTCATGTTGGTGTGCCGCATTTAACATTGATATACCTGCTTGCCATGATCCTTGGGTGACTTGTCTTCTTTTGCTTGCCTAGTGCTTTAAAATTTTCACATTTCTTTCAAAATCTTCATGTGTTTGCGAAAGAAAATGTTTTTGTAGGTTTTGCGTGTGTTTAGCTTGTGCAAAACCGTTGAGAGGCAAAGTAAAAAGAAAGCTCCCAAAATTGTCTTGAACTTGATGCATTAGAGGATATCTAGTTTACTGGCTTTAGGTCTTATCGAGTCATTAGGATGCACCCCAGTTTCCCTCGGGGGGGGGGGGGGGGTGTAATCATAGGGTTTCAGCACTCAAACATTTAAGAAGTCCACCTTGAACCTAGTGAGTCAAATAATTCGTGTCTGTTAGTATAAGGAAGTTTGTCCTAGTCAAGGGCCCTTAATCTCTTTTTGTGAAACTTAAGTGTAGGGGTTTTGGTTCCCATGTAGATAAATGAATAAGTGGTATTCTCTCTTCTCGCATGACTCCTATCACTCGAGAAATTCGGTCCGAGGGGACTTAGTGCCTAGTACTCTCGAGTCATCTGACTTGTATCACATTCAGAAGTTATGGTTGCCCATGTCTTTCACATAAGTCCTTAACTAACTCTCATGAATAACTCATTAGGCTAGGTATGTGGACCGATTACATATATAGAGTCAACCCGTAGTATAACCGCGTCCCATGATCGACAATATGAGTCCAACGAGTCGTGTAGCTAGATTGATTAATGCACCTTGTTCGGATTTTGTGGGTGTATCCGCTGAACACCCTTAGGAGACAACACTCCTCCTTGGCGACAAGGAGGTTTAACGACTTGTTGCACGTGCTAAGTGCAACCGTGATTCCAACGAAAGTGAGCTAGGATTTCTTGTTTTTTTTCGTATGCTTTTTCTTTTCTTTGTTTTGCTCGGGACTAGCAAAAGTTAGGTGTTGGGGTATTTTATTGACATCATTTCATGCTTATATTTGTATCTTATATCCATTATCTTTCACCTAAACAATGCTATGTAACGAGTTTTATGTTTAGTTTTCAGGAATAAAAAGGTTTGAAGAGATGAAGTATAAAAGGACCCAAAAGCAGGAAAAAGGACTGAATTGTGAGACCTGGGGACTAAAATGCAAGGGAGAAGGACCTGAAGGTAAGACCAAAGGACCAAAGAGCAAAACAAAATACTCCACACCATCATGTGGAGTATTTTGGCAATTCTATTCGGGTCGGAGCTCCAACAAGCAAAGTAGATGCATCAAAGATCACCAAAGACATCCAGAAAAGCCAAAAAGAAAACTTAGCGGGATCCGAACCATATAGACCGCCAATTGGCGGTATGTTTTGGCCCAAATCCGCTAAGATTTTGGTGGGTCGCGTATTAATGTGTATTTAGTCCATTTCTGGTATTTTGTTAGTCCCACATCGGGGGATTGTCCCGGATTGCCTTTTTCTTTGGCTATAAATAAAACTCTTCACCTTCTATTGTAATCACTCCATATTTTAAGTGGATATTCTTCCTACTAGAAGTGAAGCCTTGAAGCACACACTAAAGTAGGAGGATGCTACTTAAAGTGTGAGTCACATTAATAAATATTTCTTTATTATGTTGTTTATTTTATGTTTCTTGTTTTACTTTCTTAGTTTAATTTCATTTGATTAGTTTTTTAGTAGCTTAGTTAATATGCTTTCCTTTCTTAGTTTAATAATTATTGTAATGTGTAGTGAGTAGTTCCATCCCCTTTGGGGGGTGGAGTAGATGTTCATACATGCATTAGAGAATGGAATGAATGCTTTATTCCCAATGTGTTGATAAAACATGAATGTATGCTTGCTTGTTTAGGATAAAATTTATAACTTGATGAGTTTTGCCAAAATGATTAGACACCTCTCATGCTTGTTTAGATTCTGAAATAAATAACTTGTATATGTAAATGTTAATCAACTTGGATGGTGAATGGATTGATAGGTTTTGCCATAATATTTAGACACTTCCTATGCATGATAACACCACCTTTATTTGTACTTAAAGAATGTGTTCAACACCCACCTCTTTGTATCTGTGCACTCACTCCACCCCTTAGGGGTTTTCCATTTCTGAATTCCAGCACTCTTCTTTTGTTCTTAGTTAAGTTTTTAGTTAATCGTTTGTTGCTTTCTTTCGCATTTCATACTTCGTAGTGTAGTGTAACGTAGAGTAGCATAATCACCCTCTTCTCTATTTTTTCGCCACTTGATTTCGTGCAAACGAGAGGCTGCTCACCTCTTTGAGGACGACCCGTATTTGCCACCGCTTCAACGCGACCGTGCACTTGCGGTTTAAATTAAAACGTTCAAGAATACGCAAGAAGTTTAGTTGGAGCCACAGTGTTCTTGATCTTATACGTCGATGACATACTCCTCATGGGAAATCATATACCTTTGCTTGAGCAAACGAGAAGTTCATTCAAATCTACATTTTCAATGAAAGACATGGGTAGAGCTCAATACATCTTGGGAATCAAGATATATAGAGATAGATCCTGTAGCCTCATTGGCCTAAGTCAACGTACATGCATTGACAAGGTCTTGGAAAGGTTCAGCATGAACAACTCCAACAACGGCAATGTGCCAATGAGTATGGGTGTGCAACTCAAGAAGTCTCAACGTGTTGAATCACGTAAAGACTTAGAGTACATGAAAAATATTCCTTATGCTTTGGCTATAAGATCAATCATGTACGCCATGACTTGCACAAGACCCGATGTCTCGTATGCTCTAAGCGTGACAAGTCATCACCAATCCAACGCAGGTCCTGAGCATTGGACTGCGGTCAAGAATATTCTAAGGTACCTTAACCAAACCAAAGATAAGTTTCTTGTTTATGGATGACAAAGGGAGCAAATAGCCGAGGGCTATTCGGATCCGAGTTTCATGAGTGATCCCGACGATAGAAGGTCACAATCAAGATATGTTTTCCTTCTGAATGGTGGAGCTGTGAGTTGGCGTAGTTGGTAGCAAACTACTACGGTCGACTCAACCACCGCCTCCAAAGTAATGCTTGTCGCTGAAGCTAGCAAGGAAGGAGTGTGGATTAAGAAGTTCCTTGAAGAGTTTGGAGTAGTTCCCTCGTGCGAGGGACCAATAGAGATATTTTGCGACAATATTGCATCTATCTCGCAAATCAAGGATCCTATATCACACCACAAAGTGAAGTACATGGATCGCAAGTACTTTGTCACACGTGACTTCATCCACGAAGGCAAAATAATTTTTTTATGTGTGGTCCATTCGCCAAACCCTTATCCCAGGCCAAAGGTGAAATGCATTTTGAGTCCATGGGTCTGAGGAACCATGTGGATTGGCTTGAAGACTGATTTGAGAGGGTTACCCTAGTTATTATTGTTTTATACATTGAGAATGTATGTCAAATAAAACTTTGATAACAAGTGGGAGATTGAAAGTGATTGTCAAGATGAATGTCGTATTCTTAGAAAAAGAATTTCTCAAAAAATAAAAAGTCATGGGAGTAGAATTGTGCTTGAGGAAACTCAAGATATTCTATAAGATCATGATGTGAATGATAACATTCAAGATCATGAAGACCCAACCGAAGTTCGTTTGGTTAGTGGGAATATGAGTGAGCAACCCTCGCAATCAATCGTGAGTGAAACTCAATCATCCCCGTTTAGTGTTCGTTCAAGAATTGAACATAAACTAATTCTGCAAGAAATTGTGGAAGAAGTTCAAGAAGTACACGTGAAACAAATAGAACTTAGAAGGTCAACGAGGGAGAGAAAGAAGCCCGATATGTATTTGGGGCTTCATGAGATCATGGTACTCGATATCGATGATCCCTCGACCTTTCAAGTGAAAGGAACATGTTCTAATTTTTGTACTTTTAAATGTCTTTTTTATGAATTGATTGTATTGAACATTTTGTTCCTTAATTAATGTATTCATCTTTTGGAAGTGTTAAGGAAGAGACTCTTGGTCCTTAACCGTAGAGTTCTAAAAGATAATAGTTTGCAAAAATCAAAAGTAATTCACAATCATGGTGATTAACATGGGAGATTAATTACCGAGTTAAGATTGTCATGAGTATATGAAATAGAAAATGTTTCTTTCATATATTGAATTGAGCTAACAAATGAAACATTATGGAATTGTGTTTGTGTCATTAATGTTTCAATGTGTCTTTGAATCCTAAGATATGAGACTTGTATCTTTTCACATAATGAGTGTATAATTTGATTATTATCAAAAGCTATCAATGAGTATAGTGATTAGGGTATTAGTTGGTTATACATAACTTGTGATAGAAAAGTTGATATGTCAAAAGATTATCAATGCCCCTATTGACTTGAGTGATGATATTGCTTGGCCCCTTGATAAAGAGAAATTATAATGTGCACAATGTAACTTGTGTATAGTTACATATTTGTAACTAGCTTGAGAGATCAAGAAATGAATATATTGCAAAGATGACACAATTCTACTTCGTATAATATTCTCAATATCATTAGGCAAGTGATAAACACAAGTGATATTAAATATAACTTAATGGATCGTGTTTAGTTCGAGTGAGTTAAACATCTTTGTTATTTGGGTAACTATAATGTGTAGCTAGATACTGTTTATAGTTTATGATATAAATATTTTATATCATTGCCAACATAACTTAGATCTTCCTATACGTCACACCACAGAACTGGGAAACAAGGAATTTGATTTTACATTTTATATGATGTATTAAAATACATGTGGTAAAATATTTAAATCAAATGTATCGTGATTACGATATGGTTAGAATGATTAATAAATTTATATGAGATGTAAATATATTATGGGGTATAATGTTTAACATTATATATGATAATATATTGCATATTATAATGTGGTTCCTAACATTACAAAGATCATATTTTGTTGGACATTGATCTTAAAATTTGATAAAGGCAAAAAACAATGAAAAACGGTCGGATGTTTTTTTGGGAACCGGTCGACCAAATTTAACAGTAACTTTTAAATACGTAAATGGTCGACAAGTTGGACGTGTGGTTCGATCGAAAATAACAGGAATTTTTTATATTGTGTAATGGTCGACCGGTGTGGGTCGTGGTTCGATTGAAATTATCGGGAGGTTTCTTGGTAAGGATTCGGTCGACCAACTGGGAACACAGTCCGACGGAAATTGAGAATTTTAACCGATCTGTTGAACAATTTACTATTTCGGTCAACCATTTTTGCACAATTTGGCTTGAATTAATAAGAGAATTTCTTTGATCATGGGCTGGATTTGTTCCAATTAGGTTAGAGGAGGTTAAGTGATGATTACGTGTCGAAATATGATTGGTTTAGAGGAGCTAAAAACAAGAGATCATGTGTAAGTGGGTTACACAAGATGTGGGAAAGAGGAAGCCCTATAAATAGGTCCCTCATCTCTTCCTTAGACACATGAATGCAAAAAAAATTCTCTCCATATTTCTCCACCAAATCCATCCAAAAATTCCCTTGTTAGTTGAGTGTTTGAGAGATTAAATTCTTAGGAGCATCAAATGGGTAATTAGCTAGATTCTAGCCGTGATTTAGATATTGATTGACTAGCTCCGATCTCTCTAATCTTGTTTAGAGTTTGGTGAACACTTGAAGGAATTCCGAGGTGATCCGTTGTGCAACTCATCTTCTTATTGGTAAAAGGAATTTGGTAATCCCCGAGGTATGATCCAATTAATGTATTTCAATATTAAATATTTAATTACATATATTGAAATACAATTAGGAATTTTGTACAAAAAATTGTTGAAAAATATGAAATTCGATCTTAAATGCTTGTTAATGGTTTTTAAAAATATACATAAGTATAGGCCACGAAATCCTACATCAAGAAACAATGAAAAGGAAAGACTCCAAACTGTGGTATAGGGCCATGGAATCCCAAATACAATCTATATATGACAATCAAGTATGGGTTTTGGTTGGCCTTTCTCAAGGAAAGAAAGTCATTCAAAACAAATGGGTTTTTAAGAGAAAGATGAACATGGATGGGAACTTGACAACCCATAAGGCAAGACTTGTAGCGAAAGGTTTCACTCAAATTCAAGGAATTGAGTATGATGTAACTTTTTTACCGATTGTCAGGTTCAAATCTATTCGGATTATGCTTGCTATTGCCGTATTTCATGATTATGAAATATGACAAATAGATGTCAAAATGGTGTTCCATAATGTGAACTTGGAGGAGGACGTGTACATGGTGCTAGGGGTGAGCTTCAATCCGGGACCAGACCCAACCGGACCAGACCGAAGACCGAACTTTTTGGAAGACCGGACCGAATAAATTGTCACCAATCCAATGCAGGTCATGATCATTGGACTTCGGTCAAGAATATTCTAAGGTACCTAAACTGGACCAAAGATAACTTTCTTATTTATGGAGAACAAAGGGAGCTGGTAGTCAAGGGCTATTCGGATGCGAGTTTCATGAGTGATCCAGACAATAGGAGGTCTCAATCAGGATATGTCTTTCTTCTGAATGGTGGAGCCATCATTTGGCATAGCTGGAAATAGACCACTACAACTGACTCAACCACTGCTTCAGAAGTGATGGGTCTCGCTGAAGTGAGCAAAGAAGAGTGTGGATTAATAAGTTCCTTGAAGAGCTTGGAATAGTTCCCTTGAGTGAGGGACCCATAGAGCTATTTTGCGACAATAACACATCTATCACGCAAATCAAGGATCCTAAATCACATCACAAGGTGAGGTACATGGATCGCAAGTACTTCGTCACCTGTGATTTCATCGACGAAGGCAAAATAAATTTATTATGGGTGGACACAAACAACACATCTGATCCATTCACCAAACCCTTATCTCAAGCCAAAAGAGAAATGCATTTTGAGTTCATGGGTTTAATGAACCATGTAGAGTGGCTTGATGAGTAAGATAAGAGGGATACCCTAGTTATTACAGTTTTATACATTGTGAATGTATGTGGAAGAAGACTTTGATAACACGTGGGAGATTGAAACGAATGTGTGTTCTAAAAGTATTCTTTTATATGTCTTTTATTATGAATTGAATGTATATACATTTTGTTCCTTGATTAATGTATTTGTCTTTTGGAAGAGTTAAAGAAGACGCTCTTCGTCCTTAACCGTAGAGCTCTAAAAGATAATAGTTTACATAAATCAAAATTAGTTCGTAGTCATGATGATTAACTTGGAACATTGATCACCGAGATAAGATTGTCATGTTGGTTAAAAGGGATTGTAGCTCTACAAATATTTAACAACGTGAGTATATAAAAGAGAAAGTATTTACTTTTATATATTGAATAGACCTAGTAAATGAAACATTATCGAATTGTGTTTGTCATTAATGTTTTCATTGTGTCTTTGAATCCTAACATATGAGACCTATGTATTTTTCACATGAAAAGTATATAATTTGATTATTATCAAAAGCTATCATTACGTTTACTGATAAAGATATTAATTGGTTGTATATAACTTGTGCGGGAAAAGTCACATGTCAAAAGATCGTCATTTCCCATCTTGACTTGAGTGATGATGTTATTGGGAACTTGATAAAGCAAATTTATCATGTGCACAATATAACTTATGTATAGTTACATATTTATAATTAGCGTAAGAGATGAAGAAAGGAATATATAATACAAAGATGACACATTCCTACTTTGTACAATATTCCTAATATCATGAGACAAGGGATAGACATAAGTGATATTATTTCATATCACTAACTGGATCGTGTTCTGTTCAAGTGAGCAAAACAACTTGGTTATTTGGATAACTATAATGTGTATCTAGATACCGCTTATAGTGTATAATATAAAGTAATTTTATATCATTGCCAACATAACTTAGATCATCCTATAGGTCACACTACAAAACTGAGAAACAAGAAATATGATTTTACATGTTATGTGATGTATTGAATGATGTACATGTGGTGAAATGATAAAATCGATATGTCGTAAAATCGACATGGCTAGAATAACAAATACATTTATATGAGATATGTATATATCATGGGGTATAATGTTTGACAATATATATGATAATATATTACATAGTATAATGCGATCCGTAACATTATAACATATAAATTTGCCAAAACCCCAAAGCTCAAATTTTGTTGCATATTGATCCCAAATTTGTAAAGGCAAAAATAGTGAAAAATGGTCGAACGTTTTTTGAGAACTGGTTAACCGAATTCAACATTAAGTTTTGAGTTCGGAAATTGTCGACTCGCAAGACACGCACTGTGACTGAAATTATAAGCACTCCTAGTAAGGGAATAGTCGAGCGATGTGTTTCGTTGTTCGAAAGAAATTATCAGGAGCGTTCTTGGTAAGGGATCGGTGGACCGACATGAAACACAATCCGACCGAAAATAATATGGACTTTTCTTGGTAATGAAATGGTCGACCGTCTAGGCTTATTGTCCGACCAAAATTGTCAATAGGTAACCGATCAGTCGACCGATTGGTTGGTTAGGTCGACCATTTGCCCACGATTTTGCTTGCATTAATAAGAGATTTTTGCTGATCATTGGTTGGATTTGATCCAACTTTGTCAAAGGAGGTTATGGGATGATGTGTCAAAATATGATTGGTTTAGAGGAGAAATTATCAAGGGATCATGTGTAAGTGGTTTACACATGATGTGGGTTTGAGGATGCCCTATAAGCAGGTCCATGCTCACTTCCTTTGTTTGTATCAATACAAAATTCTCTCATCTCCATATTTACTCCATATCTTTCATCTGAAAATTCTCCTGATTAATTAAAGTGCTGGAGATTAAATTCTTTGGAGCATAAAAGGGTTATTAGCTAGATTCTAACCTTGCATTAGTGATTGATTAACTAGCTTCGATTTCTCTAATCTTGTTTAGAGTTTGGTGAACACTTGGAGGAAATTCCGTGGCGATTTGAGTGCAACTCGACTTCCGACGATTGAAAAGCATTTGACAATCCTTTTAGGTATGATCAACTTATGCATTTTATATGTTATGTAGTATGCATAATATTGAAATCAAAAAAGGAAATCTTGTACCTATAAGTTGTTGAATAAATATGAAAACAATTTTGCTTGTGTATAAATTTAAACAAATATAAATACATAAGCATGTGACCAAATCCAACATTGTCTCAGAAGTGAACCGCTGGAGTTTCTTCCTTGAGTCAAGGAAGATGCTAAGGGTATTGGAAATGCAAGGCACCAGCCTCCTCAAAATAGCCAGTCGAGAAGTGAAGTAGAGAGAAGAAGATTAGCTGGAACCACTTGAAAATGTAGAGACATGTGAATACCATGAGGTCGACGAATGCATTGAGCCTGGAACCAATGGCGATCAACGAATCATCATCATTCTCCAGTATGTTCTGCATTAGAGGATAATGGTGAGCACGTACGACATTTAGAGGGGCCCACTGCAAGACGAGGTCAACTACCAGGAGATAAAATTGAGATGGCTCAAGGCAGAGAAGACAATCAAGGATTTGTAGCAACAACTAGGGGAGAAAGACAGAGAAATACAAACATGGAATGACAGGTGGATAAAGTCTCTGCAATGAGAGAAAGATACCCAGTACACCACACCGATATCACTTCTTCAGTAGACGAGATCAATGAAGGTCTTGACGAGGAACCTTGATGATGCATGCAGAAGGTGCCTCCACATCCCAGGTCGAAGCGGCGGACGTGTACTCCAATGAAATGGAATGTGTCCTAATGCATTACATACATTGCATCATATGTCGTTCATTTACATTAACTTTATATCAATAAATGCTACTAAGGTATGTGTTTAGTCTTATTTACAGAATTCAGGGACCTGAATGCAAATTACCCATATCCCGAGCATAAACACATGCAAGAGACTCATTTCTATCATAAAGACCAAGTTCAAGATTATCGGGTTCAAATTGAAGTTCATCCAAGCATAAAAGCATTCAAAGACCTAATTACAAAAATGCCAAGGACCTAAGCACAAAAGTAGTCACGGACTTAATTACAAAAAGTCGAGGACCCGACTGCAAATTACAAGTACCAAAATATTATTTTGGAGAAGTTCTAAAGAAAAAACAATTTGGATCTCCAAATATACGAAGAATTAATTCGGAGCTCAAAAAAAGGAAAGAAATCAATCAGGACGCGCAAACGACATTTAAATCATACCATAAACACACAGGAAAAATCCGGATTAAATCTGAGCCAAAATTGCGGCGATTCCGCCGCCCATTACATGTGATTTGTGGCGAAAACGCCGCACCCCTTTCGATCCGTGCCCCCGGATTTTGTCCAGTCGTGTCATGACGCGTGTAGTTTCCTATTTCATACTTGGGTCCCTTGTATCGTCTATAAATAGCCCCGAAACGATGTTGGGAAAAAAACTGTTTTTTATTCCATTCTTTAGCAATAAAATTCTGTTGGTTTATTTCATATTTTTAGTTTTCTTTTGTAGTTTCTCTAGGACCCCTTCTCCTTCCCTCTATCCATGAGTTTCTAACTCTCTCCAAAGGGTAGGGGTGACGGATTTAGGGTGACGAGAAGAAGAATGATGTTATTATTTTAATTTCGTGTTAGTATATTTTGATTACTTTAGTTTATGTTAAGTCATTTATCATGTAATGCTTTATAACTAATGTGATTTATTATAAGTTTCAGATTTTTCTAAACAAAACTCGATATCTAAACCCCCACCCGCTGGACTCTCATCCATATTTGCTTTATTCTTAGTTTGTTTTTGTTGTTCTTGCTTTAGAAAATTAAAAATCCAAAATCTCAAACCAATCCTATTTCTCTCTCCTTCTTTCCTTAATCGAAAATCACAAAAATAACAATATCTCTCCCTCCTTGTGTCCGACCCGTACTTGCTACGTCTTCATTGACGCCGTGCACTTGCGGTATAAATAAAATTCTCATAATGTCCTTTTAAACCCTTAAAAATAAAATGTGTCCTTTAAACACAAGAATTTTGTCCTTCGATGGACACCTTTGTCCTTTGAAGGACAAGTTTGACCTTAAAAGGAGACCAATGTCCTTCGAAGGACACGTTTGTCATTAAAAGGACATAGGTGTCCTTGGAAGGACATGTGTCCCTGGAAGGACACCAACATGTGGTTTCAAGATCGACATGTCCATTGAGGGACAAAGGTAAGATTTTAGAGGGATACTTTGTCCATCAAAGGGAAATTGGTGTGTGTCTTAGCTCAACCATGCCCCTTAAAGGTCACCTTTGTCTCTCAAGGGACACCAAATTGTGAATCGAACATGAATTTCTACTACGTTCATTAAGAATTCGCAATCCTGATGACATTACATGATATTTAACTGTAAAAATGTTGAACCTTGAATTCGTTGGTGTAGAAGAAGAAGAAGAAGCACAAGAGAGACGAAGCAGGAACAAGAAGATAAAAAAGAAAATGGAAGAGGAGGAAGAGGAGAAGGCAAGGAAAGAAGCAAAGGAGGAGAGGAAGAGAAAGGAAGAAGTGAACGAAGAAAGAAGAAGGAAAAGAGAGGAGGAGAAGACAAGGAAAGAAGAATAGAAGGAGGAGAGGAAAGAAGAGGAGGAGAAACATGGAGAGGATAAAAGGAAAAAAGAGGAGAAGAAGAAAGAAAAGAGGAAGAATAATGGAGAAGAGGAAAGAAGAGGAGAAGAAGAAAGAGGGAGAGGATAAAAGGAAAAAAGAGGAGAAGAGGAAAAGAGGAAAGAAGGGGAGAAGAAGAAAGAGGGAGAAAACGAGGAGGAGAAAAAAGACAAAGATGAGAAAAAAGAAGAAAGTGAAAAGAAGAATAAGAATGAGGAGAAGAAAAAGGGAAAAAATAGCAACAGGAATTGGGGGACCATACATGTAAGGACACGAGGAGATCACCTAGAAAAGAAAATGCAAAAGAAAAGGAAGAAAGGGAAGAGAGGAGACGAAAGAGCAGTCTCAAGAAGAGTGACTTAGATAAGAAGAAAAAGAAAGAAAAAAAGAATGATAATACAAATAAGTGAAGAGTCAATCGTGGAGAAGAGATTGAAATTTGATTGTAATAAAATTACAATTGAACAAGACAAATTTTCTCCAACAAATAGCCGACTAATAAATAAACCATGTGTAAATTTAAATGAAAACATCGACATGGAAGCCATGGCAGGGTTGACTGATGTAGAAAAGAATGTTCTTCTGCACCTAACAACACCAGGAAGAGACATGAAGGAATATCTTTGGTGTGGGGACTTATCCAGGTGAGGCTAGGGGATCTAAAGCATCTAATAACCAAAAGGTCAGACCTATCAACAGACGTAAGTAAATTTTATTTTCTGAGTGGTGTTCTTTTAAACTCGGAAATGTTAAGTTAATGTTACTAATTTTAATGGACAATTAATAGATGCGTTACTAGATGTGTTGGAGCAAAGGCAGAAGATGGGATGCTATCCACGGAAGGTGATGACAATTCCATGCGTCACCATTGCAGCCATCTTGTCTGGACAACGTGATTTGGTTGCATTTTATGTAGATCCTAGACTAAAATACTTGGACCCAAAGGACACGGTGATTTTTGAACCACTATTTGGAACACTTTACCCTTTTGATCGTAGATGGGAGATCGAAAAGATTAACCCAACATGTCTTAACGTTTGAGGTTGGAAAGCAACAAAAATTCAAAAAACCATTGTATGCGGTCGACCGAATACATTTCAGTCCACCGAAATTTGCTACACGGACTACCGAACACATATCGATACATGGATATCTCTAACTACAATCACCAGTTCGGACACCTAAAATGCATTCAGTCACTCATTGATCAGGTGGGTGACAATCTTGGCATCTGGAGGTTGGAAATCTGGGATGATTCTTACTCGATTAGAATCCTAGAAGAGAGGAATGCGCGTGAGCTGTGTACAACCATCATTGTTCACACATCACAAATTCGACATGGATGTCTTTTTTCAGCATAATCTATTTTTTAATAATGAAACATATATATAACACGCCGGATATTATGAGAACGACTGAAGTGTGATGCGTTTTTTATAAGAAATTATGTAGAGGTTGGGCTTATAAAGTACACATTCGATTTTAAAGGACCTACTTAGGGTTTAAAGGACACATTTGATCTTTAAAGAACTCACGTGTCCTTTAAAGGACATAAGTTGCCTTGTTGGGACATACTTTTTTTAAAAAGGACACATTTGTATTTAAAGGACACAAGTCATTGGTGGATGAATCATTGAAAGAGTAAATTTGGAAAAATACAATGGTTAGTTCATTATTGTTCATATTTTTTTAATTTAATTCATTTCTTATAGGTTTTTATATAATCAAACCTACTTTATTTATTTTGTGTTACAGGAAAATTCATTTTCTAATCAAGTAAAGAGTTGAAAAAGAAGTGGATGTCATATGCAGGTACTCGATGGAAGGATTTCAAAACAAAGTTGATGTCCAATTTTATTTTGGGACAGTATAAGGATCTAGCTCCATGGAAAATTTAAAATTTTATTACTCAGATAACACGAGCTGAATTCAAAAGCTCAAGGCTAACTCCAGAATGTTTTGGTAACAGATACATTCATACTTCCTTGACACATTGAAATATTTAATATGATAACTAATCTCTTTTTTGGTGTGTAGGAACTACGAGCTCTCAACCAAAAAAATAATCGAAGATCAAGTTTCCACAGATTGTCGTGGGGAGATATCATAAATTGGAGGAGATAATGATGGCCAAAAAGGTTGCCAAGAAAAGTAGGAAACTTTAGAGGTTGGTTTTAGCAAAGAGCAAGCCAGTAATTTGGCTCCTCTGTCTCGCCTAGCTCGACAAGATAAGTGGAAGAGTGTGTGCGTTAGTCCAGTCAGAAGTTATGTTAACTCTGAGTCGGTAGAGGTTGCAATGAATATTGAAAGTGCTTACATTTAATTCTTGTATTTCGTATACTACCTAATTAATTAATAAAATAGTGTTTAACGTTATGAAATGATATAGTTTTTAACATTCTTGGGTTTTGTATAGGACGATCGTAAACTGCAAGCTTTCCAAGGTGAATTTATTTCAGGGCACAAAATATATTTTGATTGTAGCTTTGGGTAAAGAGAAGCATGCTGGATGAATACGTGGTGTCGGTAGTCAAATAGGACTACGATAATACTTTGGGTCATCCTTTTTGGCAAAGTAGGAAATGAATTCACGCGAATTGCGAAGAAAAGATCCATAGGCTGCAAGAACGAATAGTTGTGGTACTTAATAAATTAAGTGCTTTCACCGTTACTGCCACACCTATTCGGACAACACAAAATACTATGGGAAGTGTGAATCCTGAAGATGAAATAATAAAGAAGACAATGATATTACCTTTGAATTTTATAACTCCCTAATTGTAGATATATTGCTCATGTCGTTTTATTCTAATAATATTTTTTTGTGTTTCAGGATAGTGTTCCATCGTCAAAAACATCTTCTCCTCAAGAGTTGTATGATGAGAGTCATTTGTCTATGAATTGCAGAATGTTGTACACTCTTGTAAAGAGTGAATATGGAGATTCTACAATACAAAGGTGTTATGTGGAAGGAAATGGTAGGGCAAAACAACTGAGAGCGGCATATAAGCCATGATATATGTCTGCATAAGTGATGTCATGCAGTTTCTAAAGATGGAAAGATTGTGTATAACAATCATTCAGGGTCACTTGAAGTAAGTCATGTTTGTCTTTTTCATACCTATTTATGTTACATTTAATTTTAATGGTGTTAATTTATTTATATAAGGAATCTATACCAAATGCCGAGGCGAAAACTATGGTAATGTGTGTCCCAGTCTAATGTTCAAATGAGGACCTAAACTTCGAAATGTGGACAACATATGTTCAAAGTTTATGGAAGTATTGCAAGCATCAAAGAAGGTTGTCTATTTTCTAGTACCATATTGGGAGGAGTAGCTCATTATATTTTATAATTCCTTCACTTTCATTATTTTTCATTTGGGAATCATAAAGAATATTAGCATTGATCTAATTGATGAAGTAATTTAACATGAGTGATTTTTAGGAAATATTGGATGTTAGCTGTGGTAGAACCCGTTACGTGGATGACCTATAAGTTTGATCATTTGGCATCAAAGAAACCCAGGGAAGATTTAATGAACATTATTCAAACATAAGTTGTTTAGAATAATTCCATACATATTCTAAGTTAGTTTGTTGTTATTGAATGTTTGAATCCATTTTCGAACATTTACATATTTTGGCAGAGTACTCTGGTGGTCCAAGGTCTGCAATAAAAAAAGGTGTGTCATGAAGGTAAGATGTTTAAGTAAAGTTTGTTTTTATAATATACGTCATTCTTTTCATTAATTTTGTTATTTTCCTAATATACATGACATCTTAATTGTAGTATCATAAGCAATTTGGAAATACTGAATACAGATACTACATAATGAGGTATATTGACAAACATGCTGAGAAGGGAGTGACAATGGGAGCTTTAAGATTGATAAATTTTGATATTGATGTTATGTTGCATTATATATGTTTGGTGGCACAATTTATATGTTAATAAATAGGTTTGTTTACTCTATAGTCGTTCGAAGATTCCATTGATATATTTTCTTAGAAGAGATAGACGTGACGTGAGAGAAGTGGTCTTACTTATTCATCAGTCATATGATGTTAGCAACTTAATTGATGAATGCAAAGTTATCGAGTGATGTTGTCGTCTTTAAGCTTTTATTATAATACATGAATATATACATGATATCATTGGTGCTGAGGTATAGGATTTTCAACCTGACATTCAGATCAAACCAAACTGTAAAGCAGGAGCTGAGACATTGCAACCATATTCAACCTACTAACTGGAAATTTTCATATGACATGCATAGTGTACGTACTAACAACAACATAGTTTAGAGACAGTTCATAATCAAGTTGAATTGAATGAGCATAGTCAACAACACAAACATAATGTACAACACAAACATAGTTTACACCACAAAGATAGTTACAACACTACCTTCACCAAAACAGCCTTAGAACTTCATTTTTTTGCAATTATACATATGTTTCAGTTTGATGTACATATTAAAACTTTTGAGATTATCTATAATAGGTTAACTGATATATATCTATGTGTGACACTTTTTGTATGTACATTTCAAAGATCTTATTGTAAACTGAGATATATATATATATATATATATATATATATATATTTAACATTTTCACTAGTGCAGAATAGTGAATAGTCGTTGCCAATTACACGTTGGTCCCCCACATAGTCGACGTCTATAGGCGTCCTCTAGATGTAGGTTGTTTGTAAAACATTTTACCTAATGTCTATTAGGCGACGTTTATTCATTATGTCTAATATGGTCCTCTAGACGTCAAGGTATAGACGTCGGTTGTATCGTATAACTGATGTCTATGCCCCATTCATATAGACGTCAGGTGTAGGCTATGACTGACGTCTATGGGTCTTAAAGAAAATGAACAATTTTGTTTTTTTCCAACAAAACCTCCACGATCGTTAATCCTACCCCCCGCTACCATTCTCCAAACAAAACAACACCTCCGCGACTTCGATAACCGTCCTTAAGACCCCCCAACCTCCTCCGCCTCCACAGCCACGACCCACGATCTCGGGGTACATTCTCATGCCTTGTTTGATTCTCCACCCTGTGATTGTGTTTTATTGGTTTTTGGTTCGTTTTGGTTGGTTTGAGGTGGATCTTGGTTCTACGACGATCAGGTTGAAGACGAAGGATGACATCGTGCTTGTTGTTCGATTCCATCATTCCTTGCTGGTTCATGCTCTGTTTCTGTTTCTTGTTTTGTGGTGTGGAATTTAGATTTTTTGGAGAATTTGAACTTTGAACAAGAAATTCTTATTTTTGGTCGAATAAATTGTTGAAGATGAATTGATTTGTTCCCTTAAAGTAATACATGCTTGAATGTGTTGTGCATGGACATAATTAAAAGGTATTTCTACTTCTGATTAAATATGTTAATGCTAGAATTATTGCTTCATTTTTCTCTCAACGAACTTATAAAACAACTAAACCTAGAATTCTAAATTAATTCTGAACCAAACTAAGAGTAGTATTTAATAACTTGAAATTCGGCTAGTATAAACAAGTCACTAATCATGCATTATTTAACTAAGTTCACTACCAATTTGAAGTTAGAAAAATAGAAGATTTGAATATTTTAATCAACATAATTTGAAGTTTTTTTACATAGCAAATTTTTAGGGGAGTTTGTATCAAAATTTCAATAAAATTATAATCCCAATTGTTATTCATAACATGATATTTTATGTTTAACATGTTTTTCCGTCTTAAAATTATAATCCAAGTAATTCTATTAAAATTATAACTTAGATTTTATATTAAAAAACTATAACTTAGATCATGTAAAAACTTATGTTTAGTTTAGTGAGTTCATACATTTATTTATGTTTAGCTTAGTTAAATATTTATTATGCTGAAAAAACTTATTTTGATTAGTTAAATGTTTATTTATGTTTAGTTTTTAATAACTCATCGACCCCCTGCAACTTGGTCTTTAATAACCTATAACAAACGATTAGACAATATTTGTTAAGTCATTCATCATATAGCCAGGACTTTCCATTCATCGTATTTATTTTTTATTTTACGATTTCTGTAGTAGATTGCTGGCGTAAGGTATGTAATCTCTATCCTTCATCATTCATTAGAGAGCACACATTAGTTAGTAGGGTTGCATTGAAACAAGAGAGTGAGTGATTGTTTGGTGTGTTGTTTGTTAGATTAAGGTATGAAAAACACCTACGGGGCAATCACCTATAGGAGATGAGGTGGGGGATTTCATCACCCTTTCGTTGACCCAAAAACCACATAATAAAAGAGCCATAATAAAATCAATTTAGACATTGTCCCCTAGGATTTCCGGACTCATTAAGGAGAGGAAACCGTTTAAGAGCATTAGGGCCTGAACGTCGTTGCCCATCTAGTCTCCCTGAGATTTTAGGAACCTCTGGGTTCTTGATTTCCTATAGACTAGTGACCCTCGCCATTTAAGAACGTTCCAGCCTGAACGTCGTTGCCCATCTAATCTCATTGAGATTTTAGGAACCTCTGGGTTCTTGATTTCCTACAGACTAGTGGGACATCGAAGTTACGTGTCGTCTAGTGCTAAGGACCTATAGTGGACTTTAGGCTCACTTTTGCCTTGATTGCTTTGTTAGGTTCTTATAACATTCTTTGTAATGAAATATGCAATTTTATTTAATATGTTTCTTTGTATTACCAACATACAATTTGTTCTTTAATATAATCAAACTTCTTTGTGAATGAATGATTGTGTTTGTGCATGATTGTGGACTGAATGTGTTTGATTGTGGATGAATATGTTATGTGCAGGATGGTGTTTGTTATGCAGGAATATTGTATGATTTGCTCCAATTTTTTAAATTTTTTTAATTATAGACGTCGGTTATTAGTATAATGTGACACATATTCCTTAATTCCTAGATGTCGGTTGTAAAAGACAAGCGAAGTGTATTCTCTAGAATAGACGTCAGTTATTAGTGAAAACCAACACATATTCTCAAGAATAGACGTCAGCCGTTCTGTACGATCGACGTCTATTTGTTACAAATAGACGTCAGCCTTTTAGTGAACAACGTCTATGTATATACGACACATAGATAGACATCAGGTCAGGGAAGCCGTATATCCAACATATAGAAGCCGTATATTCCTTTTTCTGCACTAGTGTCTTGGAATATACATTGGCAGAACACAATCGTATTTATATGCGATTATCAAAATGTTGTGGTGTATGCTTGTTTCAATTGCAGGGAGTTTATGTAGTATATTTTTGTTTCAATTGCAGGGATTTTTATGTAGTGTATTTCTATTTCAATCGCAGGAAATTTAATTAGAAATTAAAAATAAAATCCAATTTTAACAAAAAATCATTTAAGAACATAACATGTCAGTTATTTGTTGAAATTGGTGTGGAATTTCACCACAAAATTCAAAAAAAGACATAACAATCGGTGTGTTGGAAGAAACTGACGTTGTCTGGAACTATTATTTTAATGAAAAGGACAAACCATGCCAGTGGTCGTTTGCCAACTAACCGATGTGGTATATTTTATTATTTATTTTATTTTTATTACTTTTATAATAATGGGATAGACAACGTCGGCCTTCCGTTTCAACTGACGTGATGTGTCTACAGACCACGTCGGCCATTTGCCAACAAACCGACGTGGTATGACCTATTATTGGATTTTGTTTTCCGAATTTCTGATTTTAATATTAGGACATACGATGTCGGTCTTCTAGGGGTGGCAGACGTGGTATTGTGAAAATACCATGTCAGTGTTAGACGTGGTATGCCTACATATCACGTCGGATTATTGGCCGACGTGATATCCCCTCTCTTACCACGTCCCCTTCGACACACGTCGATCAACCCGACGTGAGATGTCAAAAAACCGACGTAATAATTCTGTATTGCAGTAGTGATAGTTGATCACTTGGATTTTTTTGATGGTTTTGGAAATTTAAATTTGTCTTTCCTTATTCAAGATCATAATGTATTTGGAAAGTTTGCATTCAACAATATTTGATTTTAGTGTCTTTCGTTATTCAAGTCACATGTATTTTAAAAGTTTACAGTTGGCAACATTTGGGATGTTGGAATTGTAATCGTCTTTTGAATTAAAAACGTCGATTTCGTCAAAGATAATAATCAACATATTCCTATGATTTACCGAAAATATATTATAAGACCATTAACTGGGTGTCTATTTATTTGAGGGCATTTACTTTTTCTAGCATTAAAATGAATATCAAATGTCACATTTACCCTTCTAATTTTTGTCCTAATTACAAATCCTACCATTCTTTTCCCAACATCAATTTTTCTTCCAATTCTCACTCCCAACATATTTCTCCCCTAAATCCAACAAGCTCACTCCAACCATCCTACATAATACACCAGAGTATTAAGATCAATTTCCATTATCTAAGCTTTATCTTGGTATTTTTTTTGGTTTTAACACAAAAGAAACAAACGAGCTAACTTGTTTTCAACAAACGAGACAAATGACCTGTGTCGTTGTCGACCAAACGAGCTGGGTCATTTTCACCGAACGAGTTGGGTCATTTCTCCCAAACGATCTGGGTCATTCGCACCAAATGACCTTGGTAGTTCTCACCAACGAGATGGGTCGTTCGACCAAACGAGCTAGGTCGTTTTATTCAAAACATCCACATCCAAATACGAAATTTGATGATTCAAGATCCGTTGGAAAGACAATTGAAAGGAACACATATTTGTTTCGCTTATGACTTGCCAAATTCTGATGATACGAGGGTGAAAAATGTGTCAAGACAGACCGTATTTGTTACCTTCACAATTGACAAATCATCAATAATGTGTGTATAACTCTCTCATCCGATATCGAAATAAGGTGTTTCAAGAGTCATTATAGATAATATTTCAAGAAGAAAAACTTTCATATTTTACATATTTCGAAATTCAGAACCTAATAGGCTCATAAATAGCGTTGAAGACGCACCAGTCCTGCTCGGGACGCACTCATCCCGTGTGTATCACATCACTTGTTTTACACATAACATCCACATCCAAATATTGAATTTTATGATTGAAGATCCATTAGAAAGATAATTGAAAAGAACACCAAGGAATCTATAGACGTACACATCCCGAACATGATGCATCACTTGTTTTACGCATACTTTCCAACACATATATTAGTATCTCTTACGACTTAAAAATTCAAATGATACGAGGGTGAAAAAGTGTGTGAATGCAGACCATATTTGGAAACTAGAAAATCGATAGATCATCAATAATTTGTGTGGGATCGCGAGGGTCTCTAATTCTAATCACTTTTAATCCTAATTACATACTTGTTTAACGATCAATGATATGCAACGGAATTTAAAACTAAACAAGCAAGTAAGGAATAGAAAATGCAAACCACAAGGAGTCGGGGGATTTTTATAGAGGTTCGGCACCCCACTCGGGTCCTAGTCCTCTCTTGCAAGCTCCGCTCGGATCACCGAGCTCCTCTTACGACTTCACTAACCACTCCCCGTTCCGGGCCGGGAGAGAATGCCTTTACAATCTTCAAGCTCACGAACAACCCTCGCCGAGATTGGCTCTTCCTCGCACAATCCAAGAGGGATCACTTCGGGCTCTCACCAAACTCTATACTCTTGTCTAGGGCTTTCACCAAGACCCTTGCTTTTTGAACAAACAATGAGTGGAACAACATTCTCTAATCTTGAGCACACTTGAGTGAGAATATGATTTAAGACTAAAGTGTGGAAGGTTTGAGGCTTGGAGTGTTTGGAGCTTTCTAATTAATGTAGGGACAAATAGTAGTGGGAGAGTTGTGTTAAAATGTATTTTACAAGTCTATTTATAAGCTCCTAAAGAGTTATAGCCGTTGGGAATGAATTGGGTAAAGATTGTGTAAGATACACACACAAAAAAACTAACAGGACACAATTCTGAGTATGTTCGGTCGACCAGATCGGGCTGAACGGTCGACCGTTTGGCAATTTAGAAATCGGTTCGGTCGACCGGTAAATGGACGGTCGACCGCCAAAGGCTATAGTCTAGGTACACTTAAATGATCGGTCGAACACCGAGATAGGTTTGGTTGATCGATTCACACCGGGCACTTTGGGGTTAACAAACAAGATCATATTCGATCGACCGAACAAGGAATATGGTCGACCGAAAACCGATAGGCACTTTTGGTTTGTCAAGTCTTCTAAGTTCGGTCGACCGAACAAGGTCCTCGGTCGACAGATACACTAAATGTATTTGGGGTATATGAAGATAATACGAATACGACCGTTGGGTATAATACGACAAAACAAACGGTCAGAATTTGTTGTTACAAGGTCGACAGAAAAGTTCTGGACGGTCAACTGTACTAGGTCAGTAAAACACTAACAAGATATATGATCACTCGGTCGACCAAACGGTCTGTTTTGGTTGACCGAATGTGGGCAGACTGTTTAGGTTTTGGTTTAGTGTTTTCCGGTCTACGTTTGGGTGATCTATTGAAGTCCAAATTATTTGAAATTTCGTGTGTGACTTCTATAGGGAACCTAGTGTGTGTTTCAGTAGTTTTAGTTCAAGTATGCTCAATTACACAAAGTTCCTAAGACTCAAAGAAATACAAATTACATGTCTTCAAATGAGTTTGATTACATGTCTTGACTTGATTTCCTTTCTTCCTTGAGTCTTGATCACCTGTAGAGGTTAGCACAAAGAAATATATATGCAATGCAACATGTGTGCTACTCTACATGATCACAATTAAGATTAGGTTGATTAAATCATCAAAACATAGATTAAGGCAAAAAAGACAACAATTTGTACACAACTCTCTTCCCGATATCCAAATAAGGCAATTTAAGACTCGTTACAAAGAAGATTTGGAGAAGCAAAACTTTTCTATTTAACATATTTCCAAATTAGGAACCTAATAGGCTCATAAATAGTGTGTAAGATGCATTATTTCAACTCGGGACGCACTCGTCCCGCGCGAGACACACTAAGCCAGCTCGGGACACACTCGTCCCGCACGTGATGCATCACTTGTTTTACTCATAACATCCAGATCCGAATATAGAATTTGATTATCTTAGATCCGTTAAAAGATAATTGAAAGGAGAACACATTAGTATCTTATGAGTTGCCAAATTCCAACGATACAAATGTGAAAATGTGTCTCAAGATAGATCATATTTGGAAACTGGAAAATCGACATATTATTAGTAATTTGTGTATAACTCTCTCCTATGATACCCAAATAAGGCGATTAAAGACTCGTAACAAAGAAATTTTGGAAACGTAAAACATTTGTATTTAACATATTTCAAAATTCGGAAGCTAATGAACTCGTAAATGGCTTGGAAGACACATCAGTCCCGATGTGTCCAGACTATGTCTATATTGTGTCCACATTTGTCCATATGGTTTCCATATTGTGTCCAGATGTGTCCATATTGTTTCCATAATGTATCCATATTATGTCCAGCTTCTGTCTAAATTTATCCAGATGTGTCCATATTGTGTCCATTTGTGTCCTGAATGTGTTCATATTGTGTCAAGTAGTGTCCAGATTTGTCTAAAATGTATCCATATTGTGTCCATTTGTGTCTAGATTTGTCCAGAATGTGTCCAAAATATGTTCATATTGTGTCAAGTTGTGTCCAGAATGTATTCATGTTGTGTCAAGTTATATCCAGAATTGTCCAAAATGTGTACATTTGTGTCCATCTTGTGTCAAGATTTGTCCAGATGTGCCCATATTGTTTCAAGTGTGTCCTGAATCCATATTGGGACCAAACGAGCTGGAAAAATCACAAACCAACTTGTTACAAGTGAACTTGTATGGACACGAACCTTGAGGCGGGACAAAGAAAAATGTTACATGGACACATTGAATCGAGATAAACGAGTTGTCAAAATCACCAAACAAGCTGGGTCATTCTATCTAACGACTTGGTTTGTTTTTCAACAAACGAACCGAATGACTTGGGTCATTTTCACCAAAATAGTTGGGTCGTTTTTACCCCTCAAATGAGCTGGGAAGCAAAAGTCCCACGTGGGACAAACCAACGATCTGGCGGGACGCACCAACAAGTTGGGTAATTTTCCCCAAACGAGCTGGGTCGTTTTCACAAAATGAGCTAGCTTGTTTTCACAAAACGAGTCGGGTCATTTGGTCCCAATGAGCTGGGTCATTTTCACCAAACAAGCTAGGTCGTTGCAACTTAATTAACAACCTGGCTCATTTTAACACAAAAAAACCTTCTCTCTAAGACATGAAACAATTTGTTCTACATGACACAACTTAATTAACAACATACACAATTACGGATGGTTGGTTTTGAGTGTTAGAACATTAATATGTGTACAATTTAATTTCATAAGTGAACTTCTTATGTTCAATTTCTGAATTATTTGCATTGTTATGAAAAATTATATGTTTTGAAACAACTTTATGAAACTATTGTTAGATTCCAATTCAATCAAGACAAATGAGTTGAAAACATCACAAACCAACTTGTTACAAGTTAACTTGTATGGACACGAACATTGAGACAAGATAAACCAACTTGTTAGATGAACACATTGAATCAAGATAAACGAGTTGTAAAAATCACCAAACAAGCTGGGTAGTTCTTGTTAGGATCGATGGCCCTCCAATCACTAGATAAATGCGGAATTAAAACACTAATTGAAGGATTAAGTGAGAAGACAACTGCAAACCACAAAATCATCGACACCGAAGTTTAGAGAGGTTCATCACCGCACCCCAATCCTAGTCCTCCTCGCAAGCCTTGCTCGATCTCCCGAGCCTCGCTTACGGTTCCACTAACCGATCTCCGTTCCGGGCCGAGATCAACGTCGTTTACAACACCGAGCCTCGCAAACAACCTCGCCTCTCTCGTGTCTCCTCTCACAATCCGAGAGGGACCTTCCTCGAAGTTTTACAATACTTGGGTGATTCTTGAATATGGAAATGGAATCACAATCTCACTAACACTCTATACTTGAGCACACTTGGATATTGATATGGAATGGATATGCAAGTGGTGAAGTTTTGGCTTGAGTGTAGAAGAATGAGAGCTTGAAGATGAAGAGGATTTGGCTTTGAGTATGATTTTTATAGTTGGTTTTATACAATAGATTAAACCATGCTTATCAAAAGATGTTTTTGACTACCAATGAGCATATCAAGCATTTTCTTTCCATTTTTGAATCTTTCAAGATCTTTTTGTAATTGAACATTCTTATCAATAAGATCTTGTGTATCACCACTACATGAAGGTTTTGCATTTAAAGTTGCAATTTCATCAATCAAATTAGAGTTCTCTAATGCAATTTTATCATGACTAGCAAGAAAATCATTTTTCTCATTCATGATAGATTCAATTTGAGATTGTAACTCATTGATTTTCTTTCTTGCTAGTTTGTTTCTTTGAGAAATTTGTTCAAAGTTCTCAAACAATTCATTGAATTCACTTTGAAGTTCATTAAATGAATTTGAATGATTTGAATCAATTCAATCGCGACAAGAGCAAGAAGATACCTCACTATTTTCATCTTGTATTGCCATGAACCACATTGAGACGAATTCTCCTTCAATTGATGAAGATGATGAATCGTCCCAAGTAGCTTTGAGAGCTTTCTTCTTCTCTTTTCTCTTGCTCTTCTTCTTTTCTTTTCTCCTTTATTTTTCTTACTTAAGGAACTCCTTGAATTGTTGTGTCGCCAACTCTTCAACATTACTATCTCCTTTGATTGAATTTACGTCGGTGTGTAGCACCAAGGATTTCATGGCTTCCGTCTCCTTCCGGTCTTTCATTTGTATCTCATATGTCATGAGACTACCCATACCCAGCCAAAGACAAGAATTTTATTACTCCAAAGAAAAGACTACAAATAAAACAACAACTAAAAACTAGGTCTAAGGCCAAGGACTTTTTTAACATCGTTCTCGGGGCTATTTATAGTTGTTACAAGAGACTTAAGTATAGAATTGGAGAGTACACGTGTCCAGACACGACTGGACAAAATTTGAGCACGCGGATCGCCAAGGGGGCGGCGTTTCCGCCGCATAATGCATGTAATATGCGGTGATTTCACCGCATAATCTCCTCTGATTTAATCTGGATTTTTGCTGTGTGTTTATGGTATGATTTGATCCTCCTTTGCACGTCTGGATTGATTCTTTCCATTCTTTTGAGCTCCGGATTAATTCCTTCATATATTTCGAGATCCACATTGATTTTTCTTTAGATTTTCTCCAAGATAATAAAAGCTACTCGTGATTTGCAATTAGGTCTTTGTCTTTTTTCAATTAAGTCCCCGGCTACTTTTGTGCTCAAGTCCTTGTTCTTTTTTGTAATTAGGTCTTGAATGCTTTTATGCTTGGATACATTTCCATTTGAAACCCGATAATCTTGAGCTTGGTCTTTATGATAGAAATGAGTCTTTTGCACGCGTTTATGCTCAGGATGTGGGTAAATTGCATTCAGGTCCCTGTATTCTGTAAATAAGACTAAACACATACCGTAGTAGCATTTATTGATATAAAAGTAATCTAAATGAAAGACATATGATGCAATGTATGCAATGCATCATGTCTCCTCTAACAATCCGAGAGGGAGCTTCCTCGAAGCTTTAGGACACTTGGGTGATTCTTGAATATGGAAATGGAATCAAAATCTGACTAACACACTATACTTGAGCACACTTTATATTGATATTGAATGGATATGCAAGTGGTGAAGTTTTGGCTTGAGTGTAGAAGAATGAGAGCTTGAAGATGAAGAGGATTTAGCTTTGAGTATCGGATTGATAGGAAGTGTTCAAGAGATCTAAAGCCAAAAAATGTGATCCTATTTATAAGCCTTCAAGCTCTACTAGCCGTTTGGGAGTTGATGGGATATGAACCAATGAGAAGCAAGCTTCCTCAAAGCTTTAGGAGACGTGGGTGATTCTTGAATACGTAATTCGCTCGTGTCTCCAACTCTTCAACGTCACTATCTCCTTTGATTGAATTTGCGATGGCGTGTAGCACCAAGGATTTCTTGGCTTCCGTCTCCTTCCGGTCTTTCATTTGTATCTCATATGTCATGAGACTACCCATAAGCTCCTTCACGGACAACTTTGTGAGATCTTGCGTTTCTTTGATAGCGGTCGTCTTCTCCTCCCATTTGTCGGTGAGTGACCGGAGAATCTTTCGAGTCACTTATCCCTCGCTGAAAATCATGCCAAGAGCTTTGAGAGATTTAATGATCTCGGTGAAACGAGTGTGCACCTCGCTTATGTTCTCACCGGATTGCATACAAAAGAGTTCATATTTATGCATAAGCAAACTAATCCTAGTTTCTTTAAATCTATTTGAACACTCATGGTGCATTTAAATCCTATCTTAATGCTTGAGTTTCAATTTAAGTTCTCATCTTTTCTATATGATTGCTCCCCCTTCATACATGTAAACTATGCATGTATAAGATACTCCCCCTAACAATATGCATAGTATGAGTAAATTGAAGCTCAATCTTATCATTCTCTCCCTTTTGACATCAATAAAATGCAAATAATAAAAGCATATGATGTAAAGGTTAGGATTACATAATTCTCCCCCTTAATTAGATGATATAACATTATGCTCCCCCTATCACTAAGGCCCAAAGAGCAATGATGTATGATATCAATTAAGCATGCAATTTTCTTAGATTAGAACCAATTGTTAGAGCTAAGAGGATTGAAAATGTCACCCAAGTTTTGATCTTCAATTTGGTATTGCCTCCAATCTCCTTTCGATAGCGGCGACAACTTTATGAATTCGATCCAAATAATTTCCTTGAAACTTGGAATCGATCTTTTATTGCTTGAGTCGATCGCTACCAATTCTCCTTCTTCTAAGTACCTACAAGTGAAGATTTTGGTACCCAAACAACCTTGAGTCCTTTGACATTAATTTTAGGTACCCAAACCATTTTGGTCTTAGGTGCCCAAACACTTGAGGTACTCTTATTCACAAAGAAATATCTTCCATTCAGGGTAGTGTGAATAACATGGTTTTTGTAGTTGTTTAATATAATAAACTAAACCATGCTTATCTAAAGATTGTTTTTGACTACCAATGAGCATATCAAGCATTTTCTTTCCATTTTTTAATCTTTCAAGATCTTTTTGTAATTGAACATTCTTATCAATAAGATCTTGTGTATCACCACTACATGAAGGTTTTGCATTTAAAGTTGCAATTTCATCAAACAAATTAGAGTTCTCTAATGCAATTTTATCATGAGTAGCAAGCAAATTATTTTTCTCATTCATGATAGATTCAATTTTTGATTGTAACTCATTGATTTTCTTTCTTGCTAGTTTGTTTCTTTGAGAAATTTGTCCAAAGTTCTCAAACAATTAATTGAATTCACTTTGAAGTTCATTAAATGAATTTGAATGATTTGAATCAATTCAATCGCGACTAGAGCAAGAAGATTCCTAACTATTTTCATCTTGTATTGCCATGAAGCACATTGAGACGAATTCTCCTTCAACTGATAAAGATGATGAATCGTCCCAAGTCGCTTTGAGAGCTTTCTTCTTCTCTTTTCTCTTGCTCTTCTTCTTTTCTTTTCTCCTTTATTTTTCTTACTTAAGGAACTCCTTGAATTGTTGTGTTGCCAACTCTTCAACGTCACTATCTCCTATGATAGAATTTGCGACGACGTGTAGCACCAAGGATTTCTTGGCTTCCATCTCCTTCCGGTCTTTCATTTGTATCTCATATGTCATGAGACTACCCATAAGCTCCTTCACCGACAACTTTGTGAGATCTTGCGTTTCTTTTATAGCGGTCGTCTTCTCCTCCCATTTGTCGGTGAGTGACCGGACAATCTTTCGAGTCACTTATCCCTCGCTGAAAATCTTGCCAAGAGCTTTGAGAGAGTTAATGATCTCGGTGAAACGAGTGTGCACCTCGCTTATGTTCTCACCGGATTGCATACAAAAGAGTTCATATTTATGCATGAGCAAACTAATCCTAGTTTCTTTAAATCTATTTGAACCCTCAGGGTGCATTTCTAATGTATGCCACATATCATATGCACTTTCACAACCTCTTACCCTATTGTATCCCCCTTCGTTTAACCCACAATATAAGATGTTCATGATGCGGGAATTCATCTCCGCTTCCTTAATTTTTGGTTTACTTAAGGATACAATCTCATTATCATTAGTAGGTGTGTATGAGTTTAAGATGAATGTCCAAAATTTTAAGTCATTGGATTGAAAATATATTCCCATTCTTTTCTTCCAATAGTCATAGTTTAACCCATTAAATAAAGATGGCTTAGTTGTGGATAATCCTTCACAATGATTAGAAGTAGATGTAATGCTAAATTACAATTAGGTAAATGAAATTAGCAAGCTAATTTTCTGATACCAATTGTTAGGTTCTATTGTCCTCTAATCACTAGATAAATGAGGATTTAAAACACTAATTGAAGGATTAAGTGAGAAGACAATTGCAAACCAAAAAATCATCGACACGGAAGTTTAAAAAGGTTTGGCACCGCACCCCGATACGAGTCCTCCTCGCAAGCCTCGTTCCATCCCCCGAGCCTCGCTTACGGTTCTACTAACTGATCTCCGTTCCGGTCCGAGATCAACGCCGTTAACAACACCGAGCCTCGCGAACAACCTCGCCTCGCTCGTGTCTCCTCTTACAATCCGAGAGGGAGCTTCCTCGAAGCTTTAGGACACTTGGGTGATTCTTGAATATGGAAATGGAATCAAAATCTGACTAACACTCTATACTTGAGCACACTTTATATTGATATTGAATGGATATGCAAGTGGTGAAGTTTTGGCTTGAGTGTAGAAGAATGAGAGCTTGAAGATGAAGAGGATTTGGCTTTGAGTATGGGATTGATAGGAAGTGTTCAAGATATCTAAGCCCAACAAATGTGATCCTATTTATAAGCCTTCAAGCTCTACTAGCCGTTTGGGAGTTGATGGGATATGAACCAATGAGAAGCAAGGATTTGCTTAAAGCTCGGGCAGATTTTTATGCAAGTTCGGTCGACCATTAATGGAGGTGGTAGTCCAAAACAAGAAGGTTGGATTGGTCTGAACTAAGCATATGGTTCACCAAATAGGGTTCGGATCACCGTTCACCAACTTTCAGTAACTATTTTCAATTTCTCCCTATTTAATTTTTGTTAACTGAATTCGATTATGTTCATCGTTCCAAGGTGGAAAATAAGATTGGTTGGGCTCTAATTACTCAAGTTTGGTTGACCCGTGTGTACTTTGGTAGACCGAAGTTAACGAGTTTTGCGCTGACAGTTAATGCTAAATAGTCTTTGGGTACAACGGTCAAGTGTCACGTGTAAATAGTTGTTGGGTACCTAAAACCAAGAAGGACTCGGTTGACCGATAGGCATTTGGTTGTCCGAATTAGGATAAGTCAATGGGGCTCTACAGGCTCGATTCAAATGTAACCGTTGGAGCAAAGTCCAATAACGGTCCATGGCTATTCGGTCATCCATCAGGACTATTCCAGAGACCATCCTATGGTTTACTGATGGCAAGGATTCAGTTATCCGATAAGTGTTCGGTGGACCGAACTGGGAATGTTTCGGTTGACCGTGAAGGGTCCAGTGTACCGAATCACGACAGGACAAAATCCTAGTGCTCAAGTTTACATAAGACCTTATGGACTCAATAAGTATAAAATTACATGTCTTGGTCCAAAGCTTTGATTACAAGTCTTGAGTCTTGATGTCTTTGTCCCAATGCTCTTTTTCTTGATTATCTCGATCAACCTATTAAGATGACTACAAGTATACACATATGTATGCAATGCATATAATCGTGTTCGCTCTCTTGGATAGATTAGGTTGATTAGTTAAGATAAGTGTGATTAATCATCAAAATTAATATAGATTAAGGCCAAAAACCAACAATCTCCACCTTTCGATAATGGACAAAACCTATATCTTTATGCTTGAGTTTCAATTTAAGTTCTCATCTTTTCTATATGATTGCTCCCCCTTCATACATGTAAACTATGCATGTATAAGATACTCCCCCTAACAATATGCATAGTATGAGTAAATTGAAACTCAATCTTATCATTCTCTCCCTTTTGACATCAATAAAATGCAAATAATAAAAGCATATGATGTAAAAGTTAGGATTACATAATTCTCCCCCTTAATTAGATGATATAACATTATGCTCCCCCTATCACTAAGGCCCAAAGAGCAATGATGTATGATATCAATTAAGCATGCAATTTTCTTAGATTAGAACCAATTGTTAAAGCTAAGAGGATTGAAAATGTCACCCAAGTTTTGATCTTCAATTTGGTATTGCCTCCAATCTCCTTTCGATAGCGGCGACAACTTTATGAATTCGATCCAAATAATTTCCTTGAAACTTGGAATCGATCTTTTATTGCTTGAGTCGATCGCTACCAATTCTCCTTCTTCTAAGTACCTACAAGTGAAGATTTTGGTACCCAAACAACCTTGAGTCCTTTGACATTAATTTTAGGTACCCAAACCATTTTGGTCTTAGGTGCCCAAACACTTGAGGTACTCTTATTCACAAAGAAATATCTTCCATTCAGGGTAGTGTGAATAACATGGTTTTTGTAGTTGTTTAATATAATAAACTAAACCATGCTTATCTAAAGATTGTTTTTGACTACCAATGAGCATATCAAGCATTTTCTTTCCATTTTTTAATCTTTCAAGATCTTTTTGTAATTGAACATTCTTATCAATAAGATCTTGTGTATCACCACTACATGAAGGTTTTGCATTTAAAGTTGCAATTTCATCAAACAAATTAGAGTTCTCTAATGCAATTTTATCATGAGTAGCAAGCAAATCATTTTTCTCATTCATGATAGATTCAATTTTTGATTGTAACTCATTGATTTTCTTTCTTGCTAGTTTGTTTCTTTGAGAAATTTGTCCAAAGTTCTCAAACAATTAATTGAATTCACTTTGAAGTTCATTAAATGAATTTGAATGATTTGAATCAATTCAATCGCGACTAGAGCAAGAAGATTCCTAACTATTTTCATCTTGTATTGCCATGAAGCACATTGAGACGAATTCTCCTTCAACTGATAAAGATGATGAATCGTCCCAAGTCGCTTTGAGAGCTTTCTTCTTCTCTTTTCTCTTGCTCTTCTTCTTCTTTTCTTTTCTCCTTTATTTTTCTTACTTAAGGAACTCCTTGAATTGTTGTGTTGCCAACTCTTCAACGTCACTATCTCCTATGATTGAATTTGCGACGACGTGTAGCACCAAGGATTTCTTGGCTTCCATCTCCTTCCGGTCTTTCATTTGTATCTCATATGTCATGAGACTACCCATAAGCTCCTTCACCGACAACTTTGTGAGATCTTGCGTTTCTTTTATAGCGGTCGTCTTCTCCTCCCATTTGTCGGTGAGTGACCGGACAATCTTTCGAGTCACTTATCCCTCGCTGAAAATCTTGCCAAGAGCTTTGAGAGAGTTAATGATCTCGGTGAAACGAGTGTGCACCTCGCTTATGTTCTCACCGGATTGCATACAAAAGAGTTCATATTTATGCATGAGCAAACTAATCCTAGTTTCTTTAAATCTATTTGAACCCTCAGGGTGCATTTCTAATGTATGCCACATATCATATGCACTTTCACAACCTCTTACCCTATTGTATCCCCCTTCGTTTAACCCACAATATAAGATGTTCATGATGCGGGAATTCATCTCCGCTTCCTTAATTTTTGGTTTACTTAAGGATACAATCTCATTATCATTAGTAGGTGTGTATGAGTTTAAGATGAATGTCCAAAATTTTAAGTCATTGGATTGAAAATATATTCCCATTCTTTTCTTCCAATAGTCATAGTTTAACCCATTAAATAAAGATGGCTTAGTTGTGGATAATCCTTCACAATGATTAGAAGTAGATGTAATGCTAAATTACAATTAGGTAAATGAAATTAGCAAGCTAATTTTCTGATACCAATTGTTAGGTTCTATTGTCCTCTAATCACTAGATAAATGAGGATTTAAAACACTAATTGAAGGATTAAGTGAGAAGACAATTGCAAACCAAAAAATCATCGACACGGAAGTTTAAAAAGGTTCGGCACCGCACCCCGATACGAGTCCTCCTCGCAAGCCTCGTTCCATCCCCCGAGCCTCGCTTACGGTTCTACTAACTGATCTCCGTTCCGGTCCGAGATCAACGCCGTTAACAACACCGAGCCTCGCGAACAACCTTGCCTCGCTCGTGTCTCCTCTTACAATCCGAGAGGGAGCTTCCTCGAAGCTTTAGGACACTTGGGTGATTCTTGAATATGGAAATGGAATCAAAATCTGACTAACACTCTATACTTGAGCACACTTTATATTGATATTGAATGGATATGCAAGTGGTGAAGTTTTGGCTTGAGTGTAGAAGAATGAGAGCTTGAAGATGAAGAGGATTTGGCTTTGAGTATGGGATTGATAGGAAGTGTTCAAGATATCTAAGCCCAACAAATGTGATCCTATTTATAAGCCTTCAAGCTCTACTAGCCGTTTGGGAGTTGATGGGATATGAACCAATGAGAAGCAAGGATTTGCTTAAAGCTCGGGCAGATTTTTATGCAAGTTCGGTCGACCATTAATGGAGGTGGTAGTCCAAAACAAGAAGGTTGGATTGGTCTGAACTAAGCATATGGTTCACCAAATAGGGTTCGGATCACCGTTCACCAACTTTCAGTAACTATTTTCAATTTCTCCCTATTTAATTTTTGTTAACTGAATTCGATTATGTTCATCGTTCCAAGGTGGAAAATAAGATTGGTTGGGCTCTAATTACTCAAGTTTGGTTGACCCGTGTGTACTTTGGTAGACCGAAGTTAACGAGTTTTGCGCTGACAGTTAATGCTAAATAGTCTTTGGGTACAACGGTCAAGTGTCACGTGTAAATAGTTGTTGGGTACCTAAAACCAAGAAGGACTCGGTTGACCGATAGGCATTTGGTTGTCCGAATTAGGATAAGTCAATGGGGCTCTACAGGCTCGATTCAAATGTAACCGTTGGAGCAAAGTCCAATAACGGTCCATGGCTATTCGGTCATCCATCATGACTATTCCAGAGACCATCCTATGGTTTACTGATGGCAAGGATTCAGTTATCCGATAAGTGTTCGGTGGACCGAACTGGGAATGTTTCGGTTGACCGTGAAGGGTCCAGTGTACCGAATCACGACAGGACAAAATCCTAGTGCTCAAGTTTACATAAGACCTTATGGACTCAATAAGTATAAAATTACATGTCTTGGTCCAAAGCTTTGATTACAAGTCTTGAGTCTTGATGTCTTTGTCCCAATGCTCTTTTTCTTGATTATCTCGATCAACCTATTAAGATGACTACAAGTATACACATATGTATGCAATGCATATAATCGTGTTCGCTCTCTTGGATAGATTAGGTTGATTAGTTAAGATAAGTGTGATTAATCATCAAAATTAATATAGATTAAGGCCAAAAACCAACAATCTCCACCTTTCGATAATGGACAAAACCTATATCTTTATGCTTGAGTTTCAATTTAAGTTCTCATCTTTTCTATATGATTGCTCCCCCTTCATACATGTAAACTATGCATGTATAAGATACTCCCCCTAACAATATGCATAGTATGAGTAAATTGAAACTCAATCTTATCATTCTCTCCCTTTTGACATCAATAAAATGCAAATAATAAAAGCATATGATGTAAAAGTTAGGATTACATAATTCTCCCCCTTAATTAGATGATATAACATTATGCTCCCCCTATCACTAAGGCCCAAAGAGCAATGATGTATGATATCAATTAAGCATGCAATTTTCTTAGATTAGAACCAATTGTTAAAGCTAAGAGGATTGAAAATGTCACCCAAGTTTTGATCTTCAATTTGGTATTGCCTCCAATCTCCTTTCGATAGCGGCGACAACTTTATGAATTCGATCCAAATAATTTCCTTGAAACTTGGAATCGATCTTTTATTGCTTGAGTCGATCGCTACCAATTCTCCTTCTTCTAAGTACCTACAAGTGAAGATTTTGGTACCCAAACAACCTTGAGTCCTTTGACATTAATTTTAGGTACCCAAACCATTTTGGTCTTAGGTGCCCAAACACTTGAGGTACTCTTATTCACAAAGAAATATCTTCCATTCAGGGTAGTGTGAATAACATGGTTTTTGTAGTTGTTTAATATAATAAACTAAACCATGCTTATCTAAAGATTGTTTTTGACTACCAATGAGCATATCAAGCATTTTCTTTCCATTTTTTAATCTTTCAAGATCTTTTTGTAATTGAACATTCTTATCAATAAGATCTTGTGTATCACCACTACATGAAGGTTTTTCATTTAAAGTTGCAATTTCATCAAACAAATTAGAGTTCTCTAATGCAATTTTATCATGAGTAGCAAGCAAATCATTTTTCTCATTCATGATAGATTCAATTTTTGATTGTAACTCATTGATTTTCTTTCTTGCTAGTTTGTTTCTTTGAGAAATTTGTCCAAAGTTCTCAAACAATTAATTGAATTCACTTTGAAGTTCATTAAATGAATTTGAATGATTTGAATCAATTCAATCGCGACTAGAGCAAGAAGATTCCTAACTATTTTCATCTTGTATTGCCATGAAGCACATTGAGACGAATTCTCCTTCAACTGATAAAGATGATGAATCGTCCCAAGTCGCTTTGAGAGCTTTCTTCTTCTCTTTTCTCTTGCTCTTCTTCTTTTCTTTTCTCCTTTATTTTTCTTACTTAAGGAACTCCTTGAATTGTTGTGTTGCCAACTCTTCAACGTCACTATCTCCTATGATTGAATTTGCGACGACGTGTAGCACCAAGGATTTCTTGGCTTCCATCTCCTTCCGGTCTTTCATTTGTATCTCATATGTCATGAGACTACCCATAAGCTCCTTCACCGACAACTTTGTGAGATCTTGCGTTTCTTTTATAGCGGTCGTCTTCTCCTCCCATTTGTCGGTGAGTGACCGGACAATCTTTCGAGTCACTTATCCCTCGCTGAAAATCTTGCCAAGAGCTTTGAGAGAGTTAATGATCTCGGTGAAACGAGTGTGCACCTCGCTTATGTTCTCACCGGATTGCATACAAAAGAGTTCATATTTATGCATAAGCAAACTAATCCTAGTTTCTTTAAATCTATTTGAACCCTCATGGTGCATTTCTAATGTATGTCATATATCATATGCACTTTCACAACCTCTTACCCTATTGTATCCCCCTTCGTTTAACCCACAATATAAGATGTTCATGATGCGGGAATTCATCTCCGCTTCCTTAATTTTTGGTTTAGTTAAGGATACAATCTCATTGTCATTAGTAGGTGTGTATGAGTTTAAGATGAATGTCCAAAATTTTAAGTCATTGGATTGCAAATATATTCCCATTCTTTTCTTCCAATAGTCATAGTTTAACCCATTAAACAAAGATGGCTTAGTTGTGAATAATCCTTCACAATGATTAGAAGTAGATGTAATGCTAAATTACGATTAGGTAAATGAAATTAGCAAGCTAATTTTCTGATACCAATTGTTAGGATCTATTGTCCTCTAATCACTAGATAAATGAGGAATTAAAACACTAATTGAAGGATTAAGCGAGAAGACAATTGCAAACCAAAAAATTATCGACACGGAAGTTTAGAAAGGTTCGGCACCGCACCCCGATCCGAGTCCTACTCGCAAGCCTCGTTCGATCCCCCGATCCTCGCTTACGGTTCCACTAACCGATCTCCGTTCCAGGCCGAGATCAACGCCGTTAACAACACCGAGCCTCGTGAACAACCTTGCCTCGCTCGTGTCTCCTCTCACAATCCGAGAGGGAGCTTCCTCGAAGCTTTAGAACACTTGGGTGATTCTTGAATATGGAAATGGAATCAAAATCTGACTCACTCTATACTTGAGCACACTTTATATTGATATTGAATGGATATGCAAGTGGTGAAGTTTTGGCTTGAGTGTATAAGAATGAGAGATTGAAGATGAAGAGGATTTGGCTTTGAGTATGGGATTCATAGGAAGTGTTCAAAAGATCTAAAACCAACAAATGTGATCCTATTTATAAGCCTTCAAGCTCTACTAGCCGTTTGGGAGTTGATGGGATATGAACCAATGAGAAGAAATGATTTGCTTAAAGCTCGGGCAGATGTTTATGCAAGTTCGGTCGACCATTAATGGAACGGTAGTCCAAAACAAGAAGATTGGATTGGTCTGAACTAAGCATACGGTTCACCGAATAGGGTTCATATCACCGTTCACCAACTTCCAGTAACTATTTTCAATTTCTCCCTATTTAATTTTGGTTAACTGAATTCGATTCAGTTCACCATTCCAAGGTGGACAGTAAGATTGGTTGGGCTCTAATTACTCAAGTTCGGTTGACCGTGTGTACTTTTGTAGACCGAAGTTAACGGGTTTTGCACTGACAGTTAAGGCTCAAATAGTCGTTGGGTACAACGGTCAAGTGTCACGTGTAAATAGTTGTTGGGTACCTAAAACCAAGAAGGACTCGGTTGACCGATAGGCATTTGGTTGTCCGAATTAGAAAAAGTCAATTGGGCTCTACATGCTCGATTCAAATGTAACCGTTGGAGGAAAGACCAATAACAGTCCAAGGCTATTCGGTCATCCATCAGGACTATTGCAGAGACCATCCTATGGTTTACTGATGGCAAGGATTCAGTTATCCGATAAGTGTTTGGCGGACCGAACTGGGAATGTTTCGGTTGACCGTGAAGGGTCGAGTTACCGAATCTTGACGGGACAGAATCCTACTGCTCAAGTTTACATAAAACCTTATGGACTTAATAAGTATAAATTTACATATCTTGGTCCAAAGCATTGATTACAAGTCTTGAGTCTTGATGTCTTGGTCCCAATGCTCTTTTTCTTGATTATCTTGAACAACCTATTACGATGATTAGAAGTATACACATATGTATGCAATGCGTATAATCGTGTTTGCTTACTTTGATTGATTAGGTTGATTGATTAAGATTAGTTTGATTAATCATCAAAATTAATATAGCTTAAGGCAAAAGGCCAACAGTTCTCTCAAACGAGCATGTTTGTTTTCAACAAACGAGCCGAACAACTCTGGTCGTTTTGACCAAACAAGCTGGGTCATGTTTCCCTCTCAAACGAGCAGGGACGCAGTAGTCCCGCTGGGTCATTCATATTGAACATATTTCCAAATTAAGAAATATTGGGTTCATAAAGGGCGTGGAAGACTGCTGAATTGAGTTGGGTTGCTTTTTCCACTAAACGAGTTGGGTTGTTTTTTCCAGTAAATGAGTTGTCTTTTTTTCCACCAAATAAGCTAGATTGTTTTTCCACCCTAATCAAGCTGAGGCGCACCAGTCCCACGTGGGACGCATCAATGAGCTGGATCATTTTCACCAAATGAGCTGCCTTGTTTTCACCAAACGAGTTGGGTTGTTCGGTCGGAACGATCGGGAACGGTGGTCGGCAGGTTGGAATATTTGAGATTTGGTGTAGGAATGAGAACGATTTGGTGGGTTAGTTTGGGATGTGAGATTGTGGTAACGAGGGTGGGGGTATTTTAGGGATAAAATTGGAAATATATTAAAATATATTAAATTTTTGGTCTTCAAAAGAACCTGTATAGTGATTGACCTTATGTAACATTTGACTTCCCTACTTCGACCCTTTAATATATTCTCCCATGATTTTATTGGGAGCATTGGTTTACATAACGCTAATTATTTTTTAGTATTTGTTAAATGGATGATAATTTGTATTATTGATGGACATGAGATCACGACTTTCCATATATGCAGAATGAATCTTATTTAGTAATCATTCCTAATCTATTGCCATCTAAAATGCAAACAATTTGACTTTAATTGATCCAATTAAATATATTTTGTGGATTCAAGACAAATCCATTTATTATTATTTAAGTGAATAATCATTTGACTTTTGCATATTCACCCATAAAGTTAATTGACCCATAAAGTTATTTAAGTGAATAATTATTAGATCCTAATCCATATTCAAGGACTAATTATACTAGGGGTAGGATTAGTGCTAATTGGGGTTTGAGTTTGGAGGTAAGGTGCTGGAGTGGTGGTGGTTGAGGTGAGAATGGGGAGGTATGGGCGGGAGTGTTTGGTTGGTGGACTTTTGGTTTTTAAGAGAAACACAAACCCCTTCATTCTCCATTTTCACTCTCCCTCTCACTCATTCTTCTCCCTCTCTCTCTCTTAGTTCCCACGACTAGTGGTGATCGGAGTTTCAGCGTGTGGTGGGCGGCAGCAACGCAAAGAGTAGTGGGTGGCTTGAAGGCGTGAGTCTGGTGTGGTTCAAGGGAACATGCAGTTTCAAGGCGTGGCAAAGGTGCTTGACTGCTAACCGTGGCATTCCGAACTCCGGCAATCGCAAGAGGTATGTCAAGTTCTATTAGGTTGTTCACACAAGGTGTGTGAAGGGTTAGCTCATTGCCGGAGGCCTTGCCCGTGGCGAGGGGCAATTAGGTATCTACCGAGAAACTGTCTACCGATGCCGTGGGGATAGACCGGTTGTAGTTTACTTGTGAGACTTTGCCCCGTATTGGTCGAACGATGCCTGTTGGCGATCGACCTGTTGTGAAAAGTTATTGGCCTTGAGAGGGTCTATTATTTTTGGTCGGACGGGACCTCATTGCAATTCGATCGTTGCATTGTTGTTTAGTTTACTCTGGGCCAAGACTATCTAAATGATCGACTGCCTTAGACCTAATTCGCCTGTTAACTTAAGTTTACTGCCTTAGTGTTCGATCGACTTGTGCCTTTGGTCGACTAGATGTAGTTAGCTTCAGAAGCCCTATTATTTTCGGTCGGATGATCCCTTTTTGCTATCCGACCGTTGCCTTGTTGATTGGTTGAACCCTAGCATAGACTTTCCAAATGGTCGATCACCCTTTGACTTTGGTTTGATCGATTCGCCTAGATTGTGGCCCCAACGTTCGACCAACTTGTGCTCGTGATTCAAACATGTCCTTGTTAATAAGGAAACAGTCGAATGGTTTGCTGCTTCTGGTCAACTGTTTGTGCCATTTTCTGTATTTCTTTGCCTTGTGTGTTGTGTCATGCATTTTTCCTTAGAAACCAGTGTCTACGCCTTGTGTGTAGATGAGAGGTTTCGGTGGGTGCGGTGAGAACGATTGTCCACAGACCGCTGAGCAAAATAGTGTATATACTTGATACTCGTGTCATTTTATTTTTATGAGCCTTGTATGGCATGTGCATTGTGGAGGCAACACTTGGTAGAAGACCTAAGGGATCTAGAATCCCAATGCATTACGTTGTTACGCAGCTCCGTGGGGTGAGGTGACTACCGGCCTTGATGGCGACAGAGGTGACCGACCAGCCTGTGTGGTGGAGGATATGACTGACCAACATTTATTCTGGCAGGTAGCATGGCTGTGATATAGCCAGGTGAGTTGACTGTCCCGCCTGGGTGGTGGCGGAGATGACCGTGCCTCCTTGATGGCAATAGGGATGACTGTCCGTCAATTATTCTAGCAGGTAGCTCGGCTGTGGCACAACCAGGTGAGTTGAGAGTCTAGAGAGTGACGACTCCGGTGGTGTGGCATTGGCCACAAGATCATATATGTATCTATGACGTAGATGTGCGTGCGACCCTCACCGAACCCTCATGATTAGTATAGTCGGGAGTGGGGATTGGTCGTGTACCTCCTTTAAGCTGCATGTGCATGTGGTACGTCCCTTTGGGGGACCCGACGTTGTTGGTGGGACCGTTGTCCCTTACTAACCCATGGATGGGGATGGTTGTACCCTTATCTTCTTGTATGCCATGATATACTAGTATCATATGATTATTGTACAGTGCATTGTATACTAGCATTGTAAGGTGTATTCATGCATTTTAGGTGGGCTTGACATACGAGGTTTTCGCTATGAAAACTCAGGTATTTTTTATCATGTTTCCATTTCAAGCCTTGAGCAACACTGAGCGGGTGGCAACCGAGGATGAGCACACTAGGACTGGATCCTCTAGTCTTATTTTGTAGGTTGTTATCTTTATCGGTATTTTGTACTCCTTGTATTAATGTAACCTCATTTTGAAACTCCTATGTAATGGTGCACCTTGATGAAGTTTATTGGGTAATGCCCTCAGTCGTTCTGGTCTTATTGTTTTTAATATTTGTTTAATTTTTTTGGTATTTTGGCGACGTTACAACTTGGTATCATAGTAAGTCGGTTATGGTATACTCACCCAAATAAACCACCCTTAGGAATAGTTGGATAGAATCATGCATTTTTTCAGTAGACCATACATGCATAGTTGAATTGATTATGTGTCCTTGGTTGTTGTGCTAGATGCCTTCGAGACGTATGAGACTCCCACCGCACGAGCGTATCATTGTGAAGGGATTGAGGGTGCGGCGTGGGAGGATGAGCGACGAGTGCTCAATGGGACGTTATAGAGGCTGGGTGAGTTCCTTGAGCGACAATCATCCCGTGCTAAGTGACAGTCTAGCATCCGCCTACCTTCGAGGGCGGAGTCAACCTGGAGGTGGTTGAAGACTAGGTTGTCAAGATCCAAAGGCTTTTTTGGGTGGTTGGATAGGTCCTGGGTATGAAGGTGGTCTGGCCACCTATGTGGTGGGCGGTGCAGTGTTCAACTGGTGGAGAAATACGTTTGTAGTGGTATTCAGTGACCGAGAGGATGTGAGTTGGGAGGAATTCCTAGAGGAGTTCAACTTGAAGTACTTCCTGCAGCATGTCAGGGTTGCAAAGTGAGTGGAGTTCCTGGCTCTAGGGCAGAAGGATTTGACACTGGAGTGCTACGTCAACAAGTTCAATACCTTCGAGTGCTAGTGCCTCGAGATTTACATCACTCAAGAGTAGAGGGCGATGAAGTTCATACGGGGACTTCGGAAGCAGCTCAGCTCCCGTGTGATCACTAGCATGCCACAGATCCTGACGGATGTTGTGAATTGCGCAACTCTTCTGGATAAGGATTACCACGAGAACTATCAGGAGGCTAGGAAGCCGTAGGGGAATGTTGGGGGAAGTGCATCTGGTCGTTTCCCAACGAATCTTGGCAAGAGGCCCCAGATTGAAGGAGGTGGTGCGCACCAACCTGAGGTGTGCAAAGCGTGCGAGAGAGTTCACCCCAGACGAGGGTGCTTTTTCCGTCCTATGGTTTGTTTGGGTTGTGGTCAGCATGGACTCAATATCAAAGAGTGCCCGAGCAGGCAGGCGAGCCCAGAAGGAGACTAGGACCACCAGTTGCAGGGAGAGGCGGAGTCAGCCGACCTGTTGCACCACCAGAGCTGGGAAGGAGAGTGGGATGGGTCTTCACCATTCAGGCTGAGGAGGCGAGGGTTGCCAACACCGTGGTGGAAGGTACACTCATTATTGATGGTCTTGTCGCTAGATTCCTTTTTATTATGGTGCGACACATTCCTTCATCTCGAAGAGGTTTGCGGGCATTTTGAGTCGTACCCCGACACAATTGAGTACCAGTTTGGAAGTTACTACGCCCATGGGAGGGGTGGGCACTGTGGAGAGCTTTCTCCCCAGCATCACAGTTGTTTCGGGAGACCAAGACTTTTCGGCAGATCTGGTCTTGCTACCAATGGAGGACTTCGATGTTATACTGGGGATGAATTGAATGTCACAGTAGGATGTTCGAGTCTTTTGTCATGAGAAGAAGATCTTGATTTCAGGGAGGGACCAACTGGATGTGCTAATCAGGGGGACGAAGAATAAAGAAGGCCAAATCATTATTTTTCTATTCAGAGGCAACACCATGGAGGCAAAGTGTTCTTGCCTACTCTGGTAGTTCTACACCCGGGGACGAAGAGATTGGAGGACATAGAATTCATGCAGGATTTTCCTAAAGTTTTCCCACTAATATTGTTGAACGTTTTAATTATAACCGCAAGTGCACGGCGTCGGTGAAGACGTGGCAAATACGGGTCGTCCACAGGGAGGTGAGCAGCCTCTTGTTTGTCAGAAATCAAGTGGCAACAAAGAGGGAAGAGAGTTGATTATACTAATCTACGCTATACTACACTTCGAAGTAACGCATGCACAAGCAAACGACAAATGATGAATTAAAACTTAACTAAGAACGAAATAAGTGTGCTGGAATGAAGAAATGGAAAACCCCTAAGGGGTAGAGTGAGTGCACACATGCAAAAAGATGGTGAAGAATGCATTCTATAGGCACAAATGTAGGTAGTGTTTTCATGCATATGAAGTGTCTAAAGGTTATGGCAAAACCTATCAATCCATTCACTAACCTAGTTGATTAACATTCATAAACACAAGCTGGTTATTTCAGAACCTAAACAAGCATGGGAAGTGTCTAAGATGTGTGGCAAAACCCATCAAGTGTAGTATTCTACTCTAACAAGCAAGCATACATTCACATTTATCAACACAATCAAAATATAAAGCATTCATATCCATTCTTTAATGCATATATGAACATCATCTCCACCCCCAAAGGGGATGTATCTACGGACTACACATTACTCTAACAATTAAACTAAAGAAGAAAAGAAACATTCTAACTACTTTAGCCTAGAATCAAAGAAATAAAACTAAGCTAAGCATGCATAAAGAAACAACATAAGAGCAAAACAATGGAAAAAATATTTTATTAGGTCCAAGTAGAGAGAATACCACCAAGCAATGGGTAATTACAATAGAAGGTGAAGAGTTCTATTTATAGCCATAGAAAAAGGTAATCCGGGACAATGCCCCGGTATGGGACTAAACAAATACCAGAAATAGAATAAACCCCTATAATACATGTGCCCGCGAAGTCTTAGCGGATTCCGAGAGATCCGGACCGCCATTTAGCGGTCCATAAGTTCTGGATCCGGCTGAAATTTGTTGTGGGCTTTTCTGGATTTCTTTGTCGGTCTTTGATGCATATACTTTGTTTATTGGAGCTCTGACCCGAATCTAATTGCCAAAATACTCCCCATGATGGTGTGGAGTTTTCTGTTTTGCTCTTTGATCCTTTGGTCTTACGTTCAGGTCCTTCTCCCTTGCATCTTAGTCCCCTGTTCTCACAATTCAGTACTTTTTCCCTGCTTTTGGGTCCTTTTATGCTTCATCTCTTCAAACCTATTTATTTCTGAAATTCAAACATAAAACTCGTCACGTAGCATTGTTTAGGTGAAAGATAATGGATATAAGATACAAATATAAGCATGAAATGATGTCAATCAGATATCATCGGATTACCACCACACCTAGAAATTGAGTTTGGCATAGAGTTGGTAGCTGGTACTACTCCATAGTCTAAGGCTCCGTATCGAATGACACCTGCAGAGTTGACTGAGTTGAAGAAGTAGTTGCGGGAGTTGATGGATTATGGGTTCATCTGACCTAGTGTCTCACCTAGGGGAGCACCAGTGTTATTCATGAAGAAGAAGGATGGGTCATTGCAGATTTGCATCGACTACAGGATGTTGAATAAGGTTACCATCAGAAATCGGTACCCTTTACCCAGGATATAGGACCACTCTTATCGGTTGCAGACCACGAAGGTTTTCTCCAAGATCAATCTACGCTCAGGCCATCACATGTTGCGGATCAAGTAGGAGGATGTCCATAAGACAACGTTCAGAACTCGGTATGGGCATTATGAATTCGTAGTGATGTTGTTTGGATTGGCGATTGCGCCTACAACATTCATGGACCTAATGAACAGAACGTTCAAACTGTACCTCAATAGTTTTGTCATCATTTTCATGGACGACATCTTGGACTACTCCCCATATAGAGAGCAACATATGGAGCATCTGAAGACAATACTTGAGTCTTGAGGGATCATAAGCTTTATGCCAAGTATTCGAAGTGTGAGTTTTGGATGGATCAAGTAGCTTTTCTGGGGCACATTGTGTTTAAGGGCAAAATCTTAGTGGACTGAGCGAAGGTGGTGGCAGTGACACAGTGGAAGGCCCCGACAAGCGTGATCGAGATCAGGAGTTTTGTGGGACTTGCAGGTATTACCGCCATTTCATCAAGGACTTCTCCAGGCTTGCTTCACCATTGACAACGTTAACGCAAAAGAGTGTCAACTTTGGTTGGTTATAGAAATGCGAGGACAACTTCCAAGAATTGAAGAGACGGTTGACGACGGCACTGATTCTGACCCTTCCGAGTCATAGTGGTGGTTACGTGATCTACAATGATGCATCTGGGATTGGCTTGGGTTGTGTGCTCATATAGAACAGGAAGGTGGTGGCGTATGCTTCAAGGTAGCTAAAAGAGCACGAGAAGAATTACCCTACCCATGACTTGGAGTTGGCGGCAGTAGTTCACGAGCTAAAGACCTAAAGGCACTATTTGTAGAACGAGCGGTTTGAGGTCTTCACCGAATATGCCAAAGTGTTAAAAGATCTTTGCACCACCAAGAGGAAGACCAATGTTCCTAAGAAAGCATTCTTGGCTGCAAATATAAGCTCACTTTTGTCCAATCCCACATACACAAAATACAAGGACCCTGGGTGTCCTACTATTCAGTGTACAATAGGGGACACTAGCATGAGTAATGTATTGCTTGATTTAGGATCAGCGGTCAACCTCGTCCCATTTTCTGTTTATCAACAGTTGAACTTGGGATAATTGAAACCAACTAAGACCACCCTCCAATTAGCGGATAGATCCATTCGTATTCCAAAAGGGATTATCGAGGATGTGTTTATCAAAGTTGAAGATTTTATATTTCCATTATATTTTGTTGTCCTTGATACCAATCCTATTGTGAACACCCACTCTCAAATACCTTTGATTTTGTGTAAACCATTTCTGGCAACCTCCAACGCCTTAGTTAATTGTAGAAATGGTCTCATGAAGCTCTCATTCGATAACATGAGTGCTGAGTTTCATGTGTTCAACTCTGGTAGGCAAGAAGAGCCCATGGACCAACCTTTAAAACTCAATCTCATCCGTCAATTAGAGAGAGCACTGCAAAATCAACGAACACCCCTAACACCAATGCAACCCATTGAGAATGTTTGTGGGCTCAACGGAAACTCATTGCCTGTCTTTGCAATGCAACAGAGTGAGTTGACATCAAACATGAATGTACAAAGGGAGTATTCGTTGCATGATTCAGTTGATACCATTAGTGAGGGGGACACACCTCAGCATATGCCCATTCTAGAAGGTGTCGTCACCCCGTGTCACAGGGCTATTGAGCCCTTTGAGCTTCATATTGACCCCAACAAGGACCGACCTACGACCAAGTTTATGCATGATAATATACAGGAGGTTGGGTTGTCCTTATTGGATGACTTGGGGAGAAGCCTCATTCATAGTGAAACTAGTGTTTCACATCCTTCGAATGTTAACATTCCGATGCCTACACCCAACTCATTTTCATGCACTCACCTATTGGTTGGAGAGTTTTGTTGGATGAGCAACTAAACCCTAGTGAGGCAACTCAACTCCACTCATTCATGTTGCCTACACCCAACCAATATCATGAGGGGTTCGACCCTTTCAACTTTGACCTTTCACCCCTCATGACACCTTAAAGTACCAATGAATTGGGCACATTTTTTGCAAATCTTTGGCCCACAGGACTCGATGTTCTCATTTGATGTTCCTTAACCAAATGATTATGAGAATATCAATGTTGATGTATATATCTTGTTTAGAAAGAGAAAAAAAGTAATAAAAGACTCCACCAATAAGTGATGATTGTTGTGGGCCTCAACCATTGTGCATTTGGGCCACATTTGTTTGACGTATTTGTCTCCCTTCTTACGTATCTCACATGTTTTTTTGGGAATTCGGGGTTATATCCATCAACATGATCATGAAACTGTCATTGTGCCTCACGTTGGTGAGATCTTCTCTTTCTCATGCATAAATCCATGTAGTTTCATACTCACATTCATTGAGGACAATGCATGAAGTAAGTGTGAGGGGTGTTTTATGTTTGTATATATGTGGAGTCAAGTATTTTTCATTTTGCTTTTCGTTTACTTGTATTGTTAGGGTTATGTTAATGTGCTGCATTTAATATCGATTTATCTGCTTGTCATGATCCTTGAGTGACTTGTCTTCTTTTGCTTGTCTTGTGCTTTAAAATTTTGACATTTTTTCAAAATCTTCATGTGTTTGCGAAAGAAAATGTTTTGTGGGTTTTACGTGTGTTTGGCATGTGCAAAACCGTTGAGAGGCAAAGTAAAAAGAAGCTCCCAAAATTGTCTTGAACTTGATGCATTAGGATATCTTGTATACCGGCTTTAGGTCTTATCGAGTCGTTAGATTGTATCCCAATTTTCCCTCGGGGGGCGAGTAATCATAGTGTTTCTGTACTCAAACATTTAACGAATTCCACCATGAACCTAGTGAGTCAATAATTTGTGTCTCTTAATATAATGAAGTTTGTTGTAGTCAAGGACCCTTCAAATCTTGTTGTGGGACATTAAGTGTAGGGGTTCTGGTTCATGTGTTGATAACAAATAAGTGAGTAGGTATTCTCTCTTCTTGTACGGCTCCTATCACTCGGGAAATTAGGTCTGAGGGGACTTTGTGCATGATGCTTTCGAGTCATCTGACTTGGGATGCACCGACCGAACTCCCGTTACACGGGTGGTAGGGATAGTCCTATGTGGAGATGTGGGGAAAGGTGTACGTGATAGTGTAAGTCCTCATAGGCAATGAAGCACGAAATCTGACCCTGGGAGAATTACAATCCAACTGGAAAGAAAAAGAAAAAAAAAGAAAAAAAGAAAGAAAAATGGTAATGCAAATAAGAACTTTAATGGACTTTACACTTTCTATCACTTGAGGATGTTGAGGTTGTCCATGTCTTTAACTTAAGTCCTTAATTAACTTGCATGAATGGTTCATTAGGTTAGGTGTGCGGACTGGATACATATATAGAGTCGGCCCGTAGGATTACCGTGTCCAATGATTGACAAAAATGAGTTCATCGAGTCGAGTTCTAGATTGAATAATGCATCAATGTTCGGATTTTGTGGGTATATCCGCTGAAAACTCTCAGGAGACAACACTCCTCCTCCTTGGCGACAAGGAGGTTTAACATCTTGTAGCACGTGCTAAGTGCAACAGTGATTCCTACGAAAGTGAGTTAGGATTTCCCTGCTTTCCGTATGTTTTTTTTCCTTTCATTCATTTTTCTCATTCTTTGTTTTGCTCGAGACTAGAAAAAGTTAGGTGTGGGGGTATTTGATTGACATCATATCATGCATATATTTGTGTTTTATATCCATTATCTTTCACCTAAATAATGCTATGTAACGAGTTTTATGTTTGAGTTTCAGGAATAATTAGGTTTGAGAAGGAGAGACTATAAAAGGACTTAAAAGCAAGAAAAAACAGGACTAAGTTGCAAGACTTATGGACTGAGATGCAAGAGAAAGGGACCCGAATGTAAAACCAAAGTACCAATGAGCAAATGAAGAAACTTCACACCATCATGAGGAGTATTTTCGCAATTGGATTCGGGTCGCAAGCCAAACAACCGATAAGGATGCATCATACATGAAGAAATCGAGCCAAACAACAACTTTTTGAACCAGAGCGCGATCTGAAGAATATAGACCGCCAATTGGCGGCCCAAGACCTTTGATTGGCAGTCTGGATTAGTCTCGATCTTCTGAGGTTTAGTCGGGTCATGTATTAGGGTGTTTTATGTCTATTTTTCGTAGTGTACTAATCCCATATAAGGGATTGTCCCCGATTGCCATTTTCTTTGACTATAAATAGAACTCATCCTTCTCCTTTGTATTCACCCATTGTTTGGTGGCATTCTCTCTACTTGGAGTAAAAAAATCAATGTGAAGAAGAATGCTACTAGTAATGTGAGTCATTTTTAATAAAATAATTTTTCATTGTTTTGTTCTCATGTTGTTTCTTTTTTATGCATGCCTATCTTAGTCTTATTTCTTTGATCTTAGGCTAGATTAATTAGAATGTTTACTTTCTTCTTTAGTTTAATTGCTAGAATAATGTGTAGTGAGTAGATTGATCCCCTTTGGGGTGGAGATGATGTCCATATATATTGTGAATTTTGGATGTTTGATGAATTTTTGATTGTGTAGACTTGCATGTTTCGTATGTTCATTGGGGGTATTTTAATCATCTACATGTTGGGGAATTTTGATGGGTTTTGCCATAAGATTTAGACACTTCTCATGCTTAGTTTTTTCATGTTTAATGACTGAAATTTCCTGTTGAATATGCTACATGTTAGTTATGTGTTTGTATTTGTGTTTGCTTGATTGATTGAACTTTGTTTTGATGGGTTTTGCCATAACATTTAGACACCTCCCATGCTTACCTTTCTTCTTCACATGAGTTTATGGTTTTTCATGAGTCTTGCCATATCTTCAGACACTTCTCATGCTGAGCCTAATCTTATATTAATCAAGTAGTAATTGCCGATACGTTGTGAATGGATTGATACGTTTTGCCACATCTTTAGATACTTCCTACGCATGAAGACACACACACACATACATGCTTACGTGCATTTTTCATCACTTATTTCACTTCATATGTGCACACACTCCACCCTTTAGGGGTTTCTCTTTCTGATTTCCAATCTTTCGTGCATTCTTTCGCATTTCGTACTTATTAGTTTAGTGTAGTTTAGCTTTAGCGTAATCTACAACGCTTCTCCCCTTTTTTGCGATCTGATTTTGGTCATACCAGAGGCTACTCACCTCCCTGCAGAAGACCCGTACTTGCCCCGTCTTCACCGACGGTTGTGCACTTGCGGTCTAAATTTAAAACGATTAAACACTTGTGTTGAACGTTTTATTTAAACCGCAACTGCACGGCCGCGATGAAGCGGTGGCAAGTACGGGTCGTCCTCAGGGAGGTGAGCAGCCTCTTGTTTGCACGAAATCAAATGGCGAAAAAATGGAGAAGAGAGTTGGTTACGCTACTCTACCCTAAACTACTCTAAGAAGTATGAAATGTGAAAGAAGCAAACAAACGATGAAATTAGAACTAAGCTAAGAACAAAACAAGAATGCTGGAATTCAGAAATGGGAAAACCCCTAAGGGGTGGAGTGAGTGCACACATGCAAAGAGGTGGGTGTAGAATACATTCTTTAAGCACATGAAGGTGGTGTTTATCAAGCATAGGAAGTGTCTAAATGTTATGGCAAAACCTATCAATCCATTCACCAACTTAGTTGATTAACATTTACATATCCAAGGTGTTTATTTCAGAACCTAAACAAGCATGAGAGGTGTCTAATCATTTTGGCAAAACTCATCAAGTTATAAATTCTATCCTAAACAAGCAAGCATACATTCATGTTTAATCAACACATTGAAATTAAAGCATTCATCCCATTCTCTAATGCATGTATGTACATCTACTCCACCCCCCAAAGGGGATGAAACTACTCACTAAACATTACACTAATTATTAAACTAAACAAAGAAAGCATATTAACTAAGCTAATAAAACTAATGAAATGAGATTAAGCAAAGCAAAACAAGAAACATAAAACAAACAACATAATAAAGAAAACTTGTATTAAAATGACTCACATTAAAAGTAGCATCCTCTACTTTAGTGTGTGCTTCAAGGCCTCACTTCTAGTAGGAAGAATAGCCACTTAAAATATGGAGTGATTACAATAGGAGGTGAAGAGTTCTATTTATAGCCATGGAAAAAGCTAATCCGGGACAATCCCCCGATGTGGGACTAAACAGATACCACAAATAGCCTAAACATCCTCTAATACATGTGCTGGAGAAATTTGAGCGCATTTGGGCCAAAAGTGACCGCCAATTAGCGGTCTTAGACCGCTAATTAGCGGTCTACAGTGTCCGGATCGCACTGGAATTTCTTGTGGGCTTTTCTGGAAGGCTTTGTTGGTATTTGATGCATCTAGTTTGCATGTTGGAGCTCCGACCCGAATAGAATTGCCAAAATACTCCCCATGATGGTGAGGAGTATTCTGTTTTGCTCTTAGGTCCTTCTGTCTTGCAATCAGGTCCTTCTTCCTTGCATCTTGGTCCCCAGATCTTACAATTCAGTCCTTTTTCCCAGCTTTTGGGTCCTTTTATCCTTCATCTCTTCAAACCTATTTATTCCTGAAAACTAAACATAAAACTCGTGACATAGCATTGTTTAGGTGAAAGATAATGGATATAAGATACAAATATAAGCATGAAATGATGTCAATCAAATACCCCCACACCTAACTTTTGCTAGTCCCGAGCAAAACAAAGAAAGAGAAAAGCATACGAAAAAACAAGAAATCCTAACTCACTTTCGTAGGAATCACGGTTGCACTTAGCACGTGCAACAAGCCGTTAAACCTCCTTGTCGCCAAGGAGGAGGAGTGTTGTCTCCTGAGGGTTTTCAGCGGATATACCCACCAAATCCGAACAAGATGCATTAATCAATCTAGCTACACGACTCGTTGGACTTATTTTGTCGATCATGGGATGCGGTAATACTACGGGTCGACTCTATATATGTAATCAGTCCACACACCTAGCCTAATGAGTTATTCGTGAGAGTTAACTAAGGAATTAAGTGAAAGACATGGGCAACCTTAACTTCTGAATGTGATACAACGTGTAAAGTCCATTTTGGTTCTTATTTGACTCCTTTTTTTTTCTTTTTTTTCTTTTTTTCTTTTTCTTTGGAGCATTTATTGGTTGGTGTTTGATTCTCCCAGGGTCAGGTTTCGTGCATCATTGCCTATGAGGACTTACACTATCACGTACACCTTCCCCCAAATCTCCACATAGGGCGATCCCTACCACCCGTGTAACGGGAGTTCGGTCGGTGCATCCCAAGTCAGATGACTCGAAAGCACCAGGCACAAAGTCCCCTCAGACCTACTTTCCCGAGTGATAGGAGCCGTGCGAGAAGAGAGAACACCACTTATTCATTTATCTACATGGGAACCAAAACCCCTACACTTAAGTTTCACAAAAAGAGATTAAGGGCCCTTGACTACGACAAACTTCCTTATACTAACAGACACGAATTATTTGACTCACTAGGTTCAGGGTGGACTTCTTTAAATGTTTGAGTACTGAAACCCTATGATTACACGCCCCCCGAGGGAAAACCGGGGTGCATCCTAACGACTCGATAAGACCTAAAGCCAGTAAACTAGAAATCCTAATGCATCAAGTTCAAGACAATTTTGGGAGCTTTCTTTTTACTTTGCCTCTCAACGGTTTTGCACATGCTGAACACACGCAAAACCTACAAAAACATTTTCTTTCGCAAACACATGAAGATTTTGAAAGAAATGTGAAAATTTTAAAGCACTCGGCAAGCAAAAGAAGACAAGTCACCCAAGGATCATGGCAAGCAGATATATCGATATTAAATGCGGCACACTAACATGACCCTAACAATGCAAACAAAAGAAAATAAAACCAAAGGAAAAAGACTCGACTATGTACACACGTAAAACACCCCCCCACACCTACTTCATGCATTGTCCTCAATGAATGTGAACAAGATACTACATGGGTACATGCATGAAAAAGGAAAGATCTCACCAACATGAAGTACAAAGGGACGTTCAGGGTCATGTTGATGGACACAAACCCAAATTCCCTCAAATCCTGTGAGAAGCTGAAGAAGGGAGATAAATACGTGAAGAAATTGGGCCCAAGTACACAAGGGTTGGGGCCCACAACAATCGATGCTCACTGAAAGAGTCTTTTATTACACACTTTTTTTTTCTTTTTTTTTCTTTTTTTTTACAAGATATATACATCAACCAAGATATTCTCATAATCATTTGGTCAAGGAACATCAAATGAGAACATCAAGTTTTGAGGACCAGAGACTTGCCGAGATAGGCAAACTTCACTGGTACTCTGAGGTGTCATGAGGGGTGAAAGGTCAAAGCTGAAAGGCTCGAACCCCTCATGATATTGGTTGGGTGTGGGCAACAAAGAATGAAGTTGTGTTGCCTCACTAGGGTTTAATTGCTCATCGAAGAAAACCCTCCAACCAATAGGCGGGTGCATCGGAATGAGTTCCTCAGGCTCATTCGATGGATGCAACAGACTTGCATCACTAAGGATGGGGCTTCTCCCCAAGTCATCCAACAAGGACCTCCCACCATCATTTAGATCATCAAGCATAAGCTCGGTCATAGGTGGGTCCTTGTTGGAGTCAAAATGAAGCTCAAATGGCTCAATGGCCATGGGACATGAGGTAGAGACACCTTCTGGTATAGGCATATGGTGAGGTGTCTCACTCTCACTAGTACTCTCAACTGAATCATGCAACGAACACTCCCTTTGGACATTCATGTTTGAGGCCAGCTCACTCTGTTGCATTGCAAAGACAAGCAATGAGTCTTCGCTGAGCCTACAAACATTCTCAACGGGTTGCATTGGTGTTAGAGGTGTTCGTTGATTTTGTGGTGCTTTCTCCAATTGGCGGATGAGATTGAGATTTAAAGGTTCATCCATGGGTTCCTGTTGCCTACCAGAGTTGAACACATGAAACTCGGCACTCATGTTACCGAATGAGAGCTTCATGAGACCATTTCTACAATTAATCAAGGCATTGGAGGTTGCCAGAAATGGTCTACCCAAAATCAAAGGTATTTGAGAGTGGGTGTTCGCAACAGGATTGGTATCGAGGACAACAAAATCAACTGGAAATATAAAATCTCCAACTTTGATAAGCACGTCCTCGATAATCCCCATGGGAATACGAATGGATCTATCCGCTAATTGGAGGGTGATCTTAGTTGGTTTCAATTCTCCCAAGTTCAACTGTTGATAGACAGAGAATGGGAGGAGGTTGACCGCTGATCCTAAATCAAGCAAAACATTGCTCAATCTAGTGTCCCCTATCGTACACTGAATAGTAGGACACCCAGGGTCCTTGTATTTTGTGTAGGTAGGATTGGACAAAAGTGAGCTGATATTTGCAGCCAAGAATGCTTTCTTAGGAACATTGGTCTTCCTCTTAGTTGTGCAGAGATCCTTCAACACTTTGGCATATTGAGGTATTTGTTGGATGACATCCAACAAGGGGATATTAACCTTTACTTGCTTAAACACCTCTACTATCTTGTCCATGTTGTCACTCTGCTTTTTGTTTAACCTACTTGGATAGGGAGCTTTTGGCAGGTAGGTTTTCTGCTGTGCCTGAGAAGAAAGCTTTGGTGTATTACCCTCACCCTCAGCTTCTTCTTCACCACCATTCCCACTGGGGGGCTGCATAGATGGTGGTGGGTGTGGCAAGGAAATGTGATTGTCAACCTGTTTTCCATTCCTTAAGGTCACAATGGAATTGACATGGTGAACAGGTTCCTCCACATGGTTCACTTGCCTCCCCCGAGGTACCACATTCTCATTTTGCATTTGTTGTTGTTGGTACATGCGGGGGTTAGCCTCAGGCTGGCTAGGAAAAGACCCTCTCTCTCTTTCATGTACAGACTGAGCCAATTGACCCATCTGAAGCTCTAGAGATTTCATGGTCTGCTGATTTGAAGTGAGAACTTGACTTGTGGTAGACATAAAAATTTTCATTGAGTTTTCAAGTCCACGAGTCAAGGTCTCAAGCGAATTGAATCGGGTTTCCATATTATTGGAATTTGGGAAACCCGATGGATTGGTGGTTTGCGCTTGGGGTGGCTGATAGGAATGTGCATGCATGGGAGGTTGGTGTGATTGGTAAGGTAGTCTAGAGGAGTTTGAAGGACCACCCGGGGCATTATTTTGGTTCCATGAAAAATTGGGGTGGTTCCTCCATCCAGGGTTATAAGATGATGAGTATGGGTCATTCCTAGCTCTGTCATAGATGGCGTTGACACGCTCCATCTCAGGAGGAATGGACTCACACTCGCTCTCTACATGACCTATCCTACCACATGAATGACAAGGAACTGGACCAGATGTGGACATGTGAGGTGCACTTTGTTGGTTTTGGAGCTCAATCGAATCCATACGGCGCATTAAGGCCGCCATGCGTGCCTCGGTGGCCGTAGTGGTATCGATAGCAAATGCGGAACCCGATCTAGTTGAGTTTGCATTCGCGATCCTCGCTCGTATACTAGATGATGCAGGTGGTTCCCTCACACTCTCCCACTGCATGGTTTTCTCAGCGAGGTCTTCTAGGAAGGCTCATGCCTCCATTTCATCCTTTCCCAAGAACTCTCCTTGACACATGGACTCAAGGAGCGTTCTGGACGGGATGTGAAGACCCTCATACACAATCTGACAAAGACGCCACAACTCAATGCCATGGTGAGGGCACGAGGATAGTAGCTCTTTGAACCTCTCAAGATATGCATGAAATGGTTCGGTCTCATGTTGATAGAACGAATTGATTTCGTTCCTCAATTTTTGAGTCCGATGATTAGGAAAGTACTTCTTGAGGAATGCAGATTGAAACTCATCCCAAGTCCTAAAGGAATTCGCCTGGTTGCTGTACAACCACTTCTTGGCATCATCCTTCAGCGCAAAGGGGACAAGCCTAAGATGGATGGAGTCTGTGCTAAGTTGTTGCAGCTTGAACATAGCACAGACCTCCTCAAATTCCCTGAGAAAGATATAGGGGTCACCTTTCCCAGTGAAATGAGGGAGCATGGAAATGAATTGAGGCTTAACCTCAAAATGGTTCCCATTTGCCTCTGGCAATACGATGCATGAGGGCAGAGCTGTACGGCTCGGGTAGCATCGATCACGAAGAGGTATGGGAACGACAACTGGAAGCACAGGTGGAACAGGTGGGTCCAGCAACTGCTCCTCCTCACGGAAATTAGCAGCCATTGGACCCGAACTACGTGCGACACGAGAGGAGGAAGGTGTCGAGAAATCGATGACCGAAGCTGGATTGACAACGCTCTTCGTCAAACGACCACTCTCGTCTCGTGTCCACGAAAGCATGCACAAAGGTGCACACACAAACCACAACTTTCTTTTTTTTTCTTTTTTTTTCTTTTTTTTCAAATGAAGAATGTACGTAGAAGAGAAGACGAGGGAACACAGGAGAGAAAGAATGACTCAGGAGAGAAGGGAAGAAGTCCTTAAGCTACGGCGGATGGGTACAGGTAGAAGCACACAAGCAAACAAGGCTCAAACAATCCTAAGGTCGCTATAGGTCCTTACAGCTAGACGACGCCTAACTGCGAGGTCACACGGCCTCAACACGCCTCACCTCCCTACAACGAGGACCACAAAGCCCAGCAAGTGAGCAAAGATCCGGGGATCTCGTCTCTCCTACTATCGACAAAGTGGGCAACGCCGATCAGGTCATGACGGTCGGGACCGGATCACTCTCCTAATGCGTCCAAGATCCTTAGGGCCAATGTCTACTTGATTTTAAAATTAGGCTCTTGATTAGTGTGGTTTTTGGGGCGAAGGAAAGGGTGATGAAATCCCCCACCTTATCTTTTATGGGACAGCCCCTCCTTAGTAGCGTTTTGGAGTCCTAAATCTAGCAATCAACTCTCCAAACAACGCTCAACTCACACTTGTTGCAATGCACTTCCTACTAACTAATGCATGTTCATATGAAATGCATGAATGAGAGTAGAAGGTGCGTACCTCACGCCAGCTCTCAGCAACAGAAAATAAAGCTAAGATAAAAGACAATCTAAATGCCTAAGTCACATACATGATGCATGCCTTAAACAAGAATAATGCCTAATCTTTTGCTTTGAGTTTTAGGGTCCAAGTTGCTTAAAGGAGGTTTGATTCTTGATCTGGGAATAAACTATAGGTCAAGACATGCTAAATCGAGTCCCAGATCACTATAACAGATAAAGAAATACTCCACAAAAATTTAGAGGCGAAATGAAGCTACCAGACCGCCAGTTGGCGGTTGAATACCGCTGATTGGCGGTCTTCTTCTCTCAGATCACCTCCAAACTTGACCAGATGCTTCCCCTTCTCAATGTGAGTCACCTGCGACAACGAAAACTACAAGACAAAAATTAAATCCACTCGAATCGTCCAAACAAGAGTCTAGACTGGCACCTCCCCGGCAACGGCGCCAAAAACTTGTTGAACGTTTTATTTAAACCGCAAGTGCACGGCCGCGATGAAGCGGTGGCAAGTACGGGTCGTCCTCAGGGAGGTGAGCAGCCTCTTGTTTGCACGAAATCAAATGGCGAAAAAATGGAGAAGAGAGTTGGTTACGCTACTCTACCCTAAACTACTCTAAGAAGTATGAAATGTGAAAGAAGCAAACAAACGATGAAATTAGAACTAAGCTAAGAACAAAACAAGAATGTTGGAATTCAGAAATGGGAAAACCCCTAAGGGGTGGAGTGAGTGCACACATGCAAAGAGGTGGGTGTAGAATACATTCTTTAAGCACATGAAGGTGGTGTTTATCAAGCATAGGAAGTGTCTAAATGTTATGGCAAAACCTATCAATCCATTCACCAACTTAGTTGATTAACATTTACATATCCAAGGTGTTTATTTCAGAACCTAAACAAGCATGAGAGGTGTCTAATCATTTTGGCAAAACTCATCAAGTTATAAATTCTATCCTAAACAAGCAAGCATACATTCATGTTTAATCAACACATTGAAATTAAAGCATTCATCCCATTCTCTAATGCATGTATGTACATCTACTCCACCCCCCAAAGGGGATGAAACTACTCACTAAACATTACACTAATTATTAAACTAAACAAAGAAAGCATATTAACTAAGCTAATAAAACTAATGAAATGAGATTAAGCAAAGCAAAACAAGAAACATAAAACAAACAACATAATAAAGAAAACTTGTATTAAAATGACTCACATTAAAAGTAGCATCCTCTACTTTAGTGTGTGCTTCAAGGCCTCACTTCTAGTAGGAAGAATAGCCACTTAAAATATGGAGTGATTACAATAGGAGGTGAAGAGTTCTATTTATAGCCATGGAAAAAGCTAATCCGGGACAATCCCCCGATGTGGGACTAAACAGATACCACAAATAGCCTAAACATCCTCTAATACATGTGCTGGAGAAATTTGAGCGCATTTGGGCCAAAAGTGACCGCCAATTAGCGGTCTTAGACCGCTAATTAGCGGTCTACAGTGTCCGGATCGCACTGGAATTTCTTGTGGGCTTTTCTGGAAGGCTTTGTTGGTATTTGATGCATCTAGTTTGCATGTTGGAGCTCCGACCCGAATAGAATTGCCAAAATACTCCCCATGATGGTGAGGAGTATTCTGTTTTGCTCTTAGGTCCTTCTGTCTTGCAATCAGGTCCTTCTTCCTTGCATCTTGGTCCCCATATCTTACAATTCAGTCCTTTTTCCCAGCTTTTGGGTCCTTTTATCCTTCATCTCTTCAAACCTATTTATTCCTGAAAACTAAACATAAAACTCGTGACATAGCATTGTTTAGGTGAAAGATAATGGATATAAGATACAAATATAAGCATGAAATGATGTCAATCAACTTGTTTAAGGATTAATCCCTTAATTAGTGGATGTTTTGCTTGGGGAAATGGAGGCGTAACAATGGAGGCATGGAGAGGGTGATGAGTTGGGGTGTCTAGGGTGTTGTGGATGAAGGAGGTCACTGTTGAGCTGGGATTTTTGTTTTATAAACCAAAATGTTCTCTCATTTCCTTCTTCTTCTTTTTGCCTTGCCACTACCCATCGCTCAATTCTTTTCTATTCCAGCAACTAGGGGGCGTGGAGGTTGCCCCGGCGTGAGGTGCAGAGGTCGGTTTGCGAGGAGGCGCACGTGCGATTGCGGACCGGAGGTGGTTTCGTGGGTTCACTAGCGGGCATCGTTGATTGACATCATTTCATGCTCATATTGGTATCTTATATCCATTATCTTACACTTAAGCAATGCTACGTGACGAGTTTTATGTTTAGTTTTCAGGAATAAAGAGGTTTGAAGAGAAGAGCCACGAAAGGGCCCAAAAGCAGGAAAAAAGGACTTAATTGTGAGACCTGGGGACTAAGATACAAGGGAGAAGGACCTGATCATAAGACCGAAGGACGTAAGAGCAAAACAGGAAACTCCACACCATCATGGGGAGTATTTTGGCAATTCGATTCGGGTCAGAGCTCCAACAAACCAAGTAGATGCATCCAGGACCAAGAAACACATCAAGAAAAGCCCACAACCAAAACCAAAGCGATCTAGGCTTTATAGACCGCCAATTGGCGGTCTGGATCATCCCAGATCCACTAAGTTTTCTCCTGGACTTGTATTAATGTTTGTTTAGGCTATTTTTGGTATTGGTTTAGTCCCACATCGGGAAATTTTCCCGGATTAGCTTTTTCCATGCCTATAAATAGAACTCTTCACCTTCTATTGTAATTACCCATTGCTTGGTGACATTCTCTCTACTAAGGAGTGAGTCTTGAAGCAAAAACTCAAGGTGGAGAAGAATGCTACCTTCAATGTGAGTCATTTGTTAATAAAATAATTCTTCTAGTTTCTTTTAATCTTGTCTTTTAATTTGTGCATGTTTGTTTAGTCTTTCCTTTCCTTTTATGTTTCTTTAATATTTCTTGCCTTCTTAGTTAACTTTCATTTCAGTATTATGCTTTCTTTTGTTAATATAGTTAGTGTAATGTGTAGTGAGTAGTTCCATCCCCATTTGGGGGGTGGAGAAATATGTGATATAATCATGTAGTGTATTAAGTGTGTGTTATCTTTATCCCTTGAGCTTTATATGATTTCCATAACCATCTAATGGGTTTTCACTCTTATCTTTGATATGCTAATGCTCTTGAATGAAGCTTAGCTTATGCTTTGATTAGTGGACCTATTTTATGGGGAATGATAAGGTTAGGATATGGATGAAGTTAATATTCAAAACATAATTTGTAGTGTATGTGCTCTTGTTGCCTTTACCTTAGCTAATGTCTTGTATGTTTTAATGATGTAGTCTTATCTTAATTCATGTGGAGACATAGTAGGGTCTAGTCTTTATACTTGAGTTCATTTAGCTTCATTCCAATTATTGTCTTGTATATTTTAATGATGTAGTCTTATCTTAATTCATGTGTAGGCAAAGTTGGATGTAGTTTTATGATTTCATGCACTCCATGTTGTGAGGAGCTTAATTGAACACACACACACATCTTCATATTCACATTATTTCTCTACCCCCTATGGGGCTTAGTTTTATTGCTTATCTTCATTTCCTTTTTGCATCTTAGTGTAGTTTAGTGTAACCAACCTTTCTCTCCTTCTTTTTACCTCTCGCCTTCGAACAAACCAATCGTCGACACACCTCCCAGTGGACGACCCGTATTTGCCACCGCTTCAACGTGGCCATGCACTTGCAGTTTAATATAAAATGATCAATCAGTCGTCGATCACTTTGAAAAGCTATACCGGCTTTTTAGTTTGATTGTGGCTCACCCACGTTGAGGTGATGTTGTGGTCGGTCAAGGGAGGTCGGAGACCTCGCTAGAGACGAGAAAACGACGTAAAATCCTTGGCTGACGCGGGGTTGCTGTCGACTAACGGTCGACCAGTGACTTCGGGCGGTCGACGGGTTTACTGTTTTTGCCCGACTTCAACCAACACCGGTGAAACGATGCTTTGTAACGGTCAACCAGTTGCATGTGTGGTGGTGGGTCGGGGGATTGCTTGTTAGTTTTTGGTCGACCGTTCCTATTTTGCGGTTCGACCAGAACTTAAGTGAACTTGATATTATTGCATGTTGTTCAACCAATTATTTATCTTGTTCGACCGATATATGACATAGAGTATTAGGATGCCCCTAGTAGTTTTTTGTTGACCGAGACCCCTGAGTCGGTCGATCGATTAGACTTGTACGATTTTGACCAGACTATGGATTTTTACCTCGTATTCGGTCGACCGGTTTTAGATTTTCGTTCGACCGTTGGGACTTAAGTGATGCGCAGAGAGTTCAACCGTTGCAGACTTTCAGTCGACCTAACCTATTGGGAATGGTCAACTGGATAGCCTATTTCGGTCGACCATTTGTACGTAGAACCGAATTCCCGGTCCTTGTGCGGTGTCAACTCTGTTCACAGAAACCCATGTCCTCGCTTAGAACAAGAGCTAGGAGGTGACGGCAGGTACGTTGCTCGTGTCTACCCCGGGACCGCCGTGTGGAAGAGTGTGTATACTTGGGTCGTGCCACCTCCGTTGATAGATCATGGTGTGATGTGTTATTGCTTGACTCTCTGTAGAGTGGCATACCTGAGAGATCGTGGATCCCAAATGCATGTTGATGCATGGCTCGTGGAGCATGACGACCCTACAGACTATGGTCTGGACCCGTCCGATGTTGTGGTGGACGTATGTTGTACCGCCGAGGTTGTGCAAGCGATGCCGCCGAGGTTTTTGCTGGCGATGATGTTGCCGACGATGTTCTGGCTTGTGGTTGTGTTGTCCGATGTTGTGCCAGACGTATGTTGCACCACCGATGTTGTGCCGGCGATGCCGCCTATGTTGTTTCGACGATGATTCCTCGATTGGGCACCTATCGGGGAATGTTTGGACCGACCGGGCTACCGCCCCATTGAGGTAGTGTAGACCACAGGGTTACCTTGCGTGGAAGTATGGACGCTCCTCACCGATCCCTTTGGCCCGAGTAGTCGCGTGTGGGGGTGTGTCGCATACTGTCTGTAAGACCGTATGTGCTTACGGTAGGTTTCCGAGGGAGACACGATGTTTTTGCTGGACTAATGTCCTTGTTAACCCTTTGAGGGTATTTGTTGTTGCCGAGGGACTGAGGTCCTATTTTACCCTTGGAGGGGATTTGTTGCATTGCAGATGAGGTTATTGTTGGTTTTTTTGCCTTAATCTATGTTTTGATGATTTAATCAACCTAATCTTAATTGTGATCATGTAGAGTAGCACACATGTTGCATTGCATATATATTGCTTTGTGGTAACCTCTACAGGTGATCAAGACTCAAGGAAGAAAGGAAATCAAGTCAAGACATGTAATCAAGCTCATTTGAAGACATGTATTTTGTATTTCTTTGAGTCTTTAGGAACCTTGTGTAATTGAGCATACTTGAGCTAAAAACTACTCAACCACACACTAGGTTCCCTATAGAAGTCACACACAAAATTTCACATAATTTGGACTTCAATAGATCATCCAAACTAGAACCGCAAAACACCTAAACAAAACTTGAACTTCCTGGACCAAATCGGTCGACCGTTTACACATTTTCGGTCGACCGTTCACACGTGTCACATGACCATTTGTTTTGTCGTATTATACCCAACGGGCGTATTCATTATTCCCAAATACCCCAAAATTACCAAACATCCGGTCGACCAAAACTTTCCTAGCGGTCGACCGAACCAACACAATTTGGTCTCCCAGAAGTGCCTGGAATTATTCGGTCAACCTATCCCCTGAGCCCGTTTGACTGTTAACTTAAGTGAACTTAAGTCAAAGTTGAATTTTGACCAAATGGTTGAATGACATACCCATTTCGGTCGACCGTTTTTAGGCAGAATTGGGTCCTACAGGTTTCTGTTTTGTGTATCTTACACCAACTCATACCCAATCAACCCCAACGGATATATTCTCTCACTACATACTTGTCCAATACATACTTGTCCAATACATTTTAACACAACTCTCCCACTACATACTTGTCCAATACATTTGAGAGAATCCTAAACACTCCAAGCCTCCAATTTCCACACTTAAGATCAATTCCAATCCTTCTCAAGTGTGCGCAAGTTTAGAGAGTGATTGTCCCACTCAAGTTTGTTGCTGTCAAAGAAGAGTAAAGGTTTCAGTGAAGAAAGCCCGAAGCATCCCTCTCGGATTGTGAGAGGTGGAGCCAAGCTCGGCGAGGGTTGTTCGCGAGCTTGAAGATTGTAAAGGCGTTCTCTCCCGACCCGGAACGGGGAGTGGTTAGTGAAGTCGTGAGCGGAGCTCGGTGATCCGAGAGGAGCTTGCAAGAGAGGACTAGGACCCGGGTGGGGTGCCGAACTTCTATACAAATCCCCCGTCTCATTGTGGTTTGTATTTCTATTCTTTACTTGCTTGTTTGTTAGTTTAACTACGCTGCATATCTTTGATAGATCAAACAAGTAGGTTATTAGGATTAATTATGATTAGTATTGTGGATCCATAACCCACAAGATCCTACATTTGGTATCAGAGCCTTGTGAGCTAAATTTATTACTTAATCGTATTTTTAGCATGGCTTCTACATCATCTAATCACATAGAAGGATTATGCACTACTAGACCTCCTTTGCTAAATGGGTCAAATTATGATTATTGGAAGAATATGATGAAATTTTTCCTAATTTCTAATGACCTTAAGTATTGGATGTTTCTTCAAAATCCATACACACCCCCAAATGAAGATGAATTAGATTCACTTACAAGACCCAAAATGAAAGAAATCAAAATGAATTCGAAAATCATGAACATCTTGTATTGTGGCCTTAATGAGGGTGAATATAATAGGATTAGGGGTTGTGTAAGTGCATATGAAATTTGGCATAGACTACAAATGCATCATGAGGTGGATAACAAAACTAAGGAAACCCGCATTAATCTCCTCATGCATAAATATGAGATTTTTTCTATGCAAATCGGTGAAAACATAAGCGAAATGAACACTCGCTTCACCGATATTAGTAACTCTCTCTTGGTTCTTGGAAGAAGATTAAATGAAGGAGAGATGACAAGGAAATTCCTTCGGTCGCTAAGCCACGATTGGGAAGATAAGGTGGTCGCAATTGAAGAAGCACACGACCTTTCCCAACTCAAGATGGAGGAGTTAATTGGAAACTTGATGGCATATGAACTCCAAATCAACCATCGAAAGTAGAAGGAAGCTTCAAGGAACAAACTCTTCTTGGCATTACATGCAAATGTTGAGGAACCAAGGAGGAGTGTAGAAGATGAGGACATTGAAGTCCTAGCAAAAGACTTCTTCAAATACCTCAAGAAGGATAAAGGAGAAAAGAATGAAAGAAGAGGTAGAAGAAGTGAGAAAAGAGAAAAAGAGAAGGATAGAGAGGAGAGCGAAAATGAGAGAAGAGAAGGGAAGAAGAAAAAGGAGAGAAGGGAGAGGAGAAGAGAAAAAGAGAAGAGAAAGGAAGGAGGAAGCACACAAGGCTACATGGGATGATTCTTCATCACCACCATCATCGTCGTCTTCCTTGCAAAGTAGAAGAGAGGTGGCTCACTCACGCTTCATGGCTATTGAAGATGATGAAAGTGAGGTAGAATCTAACTCTTGTTCTAGTAATTCATGCTCAACTAAGTCATATTATAGTGATAGCTCACATTCTAGTGTTAATGAAGAAACCTATACACATGTTGAGCTTCAAAATGCATTTCATGACTTAGTTAAACAATATGAGATCATTTGTGAAAAAACAAAAGTGCTAGAAAGCAAATCAAAGATCTTCAAAGTCAAATTGAAACATGCATGAATGAGAAAAATGAGGTGCTTGCTAAATTTGAAAATAATGCATCAAATCTTGATAAATTAAAAGCAACACCTATAGATGTTGAACAATTAGATCTTCATGCTTGCAATGTCCAATTAAGAAAAGATCTAGAAAAGTTCACATATGGAACTAAGATGCTTAACATGATATTAGGAAGTCAAAGACAATCTTTGCAAAAACATGGTTTAGGATACAATGCTAAATTGAAGAACCATGCATCTTATACAAATTTGAATGGAAAGCACTTAGTTGTAAAGCATAGTTCCTCAAGTGTGTGGGCTCCTAAAACCAAAATGGTTTGGATTGCCAAAGCTAATATTCAAGGACTCAAAGTTGTTTGGGTACCAAAATCTACACTTGCAGGTACTTGAGAAGAAATCGGTGGTGACCGGGCAAGCTTAAGAGTCGAATTGAAAGCCGGTTGCATCACCGAATGAAGGATAGAACCAAATCAAGCTTCAAGTTGGTATAATTTACTTATCCTCTAAATTCTTCAATCAAATTGGTTATAGTCTAGGTTATATGCTTAATTGACATATCATTATTCATTCATTGCAAATTTTAAATTTGAATAATATCCATAGTTTTAGAGTCAAATGTTTCCTAAATGGATGTTAAAAGGGGAAATGAAAACATCACATGCTATAATGGTTATATTTGCTTGATGTTAATAAGGGAGAAATAAAATTGAACTTAATTGAAAAATCATATTCATATTGATAGGGGGCTTAATGAATATCATTTTATTAGTGTAATGAAGTGCAAAATTTAGGGGGAGCAACTTCATTACAAGACATCCACATTGAACTTAATTCATATAAATTTTTGATGAATGTCAAAGGGGGAGAGATAATTAAGGGGGTAACTTGGAATTTTGACTTAAATTGAACAAAAACTATGCACATCCATAGGGGGAGCATTAATATGCATAATGTACATCTAAAAATTCCATTTATTAAGATATAGGTTGTCATCATCAAAAGGGGAGAGATTGTTGGCTTTTTGGCCTTAATCTACGTTTTGATGATTTAATCAACCTAATCTTAATTGTGATCATGTAGAGTAGCACACATGTTGCATTGCATATATATTGCTTTGTGCTAACCTCTACAGGTGATCAAGACTCAAGGAAGAAAGGAAATCAAGTCAAGACATGTAATCAAGCTCATTTGAAGACATGTATTTTGTATTTCTTTGAGTCTTTAGGAACCTTGTGTAATTGAGCATACTTGAGCTAAAAACTACTCAACCACACACTAGGTTCCCTATAGAAGTCACACACAAAATTTCACATAATTTGGACTTCAATAGATCATCCAAACTAGAACCAGAAAACACCTAAACAAAACTTGAACTTCCTGGACCAAATCGGTCGACCGTTTACACATTTTCGGTCGACCGTTCCCACTTGTCACATGACCATTTGTTTTGACGTATTATACCCCAACGGTCGTATTCGTATTATTCCCAAATACCCCAAAATTACCAAACATCCGGTCGACCGAAACTTTCCTAGCGGTCGACCGAACCAACACAATTTGGTCTCCCAGAAGTGTCTGGAATTATTATGTTGACCTATCCCCTGAGCCCGTTCGACCGTTAACTTAAGTGAACTTAAGTCAAAGCTGAATTTTGACCAAACGGTCGAACGACATACCCATTTCGGTCGACCGTTTTTAGGCAGAATTGGGTCCTGCAGGTTTCTGTTTTGTGTATCTTACACCAACTCATACCCAATCAACCCCAATGGATATATTCTCTTTAATGCTTATAAATAGAGTTGTAAAAAACATTTTAACACAACTCGCCCACTACATACTTGTCCAATACATTAGAGAGAATCCCAAACACTCCAAGCCTCCAATTTCCACACTTAAGATCAATTCCAATCCTTCTCAAGTGTGCTCAAGTTTAGAGAGTGATTGTCCCACTCAAGTTTGTTGCTGTCAAAGAAGAGTAAAGGTTTCGGTGAAGAAAGCCTGAAGCATCCCTCTCGGATTGTAAGAGGTGGAGCCAAGCTCGACGAGGGTTGTTCGCGAGCTTGAAGATTGTAAAGGCGTTCTCTCCCAGCCCGGAATGGGGAGTGGTTAGTGAAGTCGTGAGCGGAGCTCGGTGATCCGAGCGGAGCTTGCAAGAGAGGATTAGGACCCGGGTGGGTGCCGAACCTCTATAAAAATCCCCCGTCTCATTCTGGTTTGCATTTCTATTCTTTACTTGCTTGTTTGTTAGTTTAATTCCGCTGCATATCTTTGATAGATTAAACAAGTAGGTTATTAGGATTAATTGTGATTAGTATTGTGGACCCATAACCCACACGATCCTACAGTTATGACATGATACTAGTATGATAGGTTCATTACCGCACTGTTGCATTCATTTAGATGTGCTTGGCATACGGGGTTTCCTAATGGGAAACTCAGTCATTGTTGTTGATTCATGTTTCAGGACCGCAGTAGATTCTGTCGGGTGGTGACAACGGGTTCACATTTTGGGTCAGGATCCTCTTCGGATTCTTCGAGGTCTTCATGATTACTTGTATTTGTCTTTCATTGTATTGTTGTAATCATGTATTTAGACAAACTTTGTTGTATTGTGGTGCATTGACTGGTTATATTTGTGAGTAACATTCCCGTTTGATGACTCTTGAGATCTCGTTTGTTTAAATTTTTTAAATTTTCCGCTGTTTCGGGATGTTACACTATTATATTAGCAAACATATGTTGGTAGGTGTACTTTATGTACAAGTCCCATGGATTGCAAGTTTGCAACCACTTATTTTAACAATGCAGTTTGTTGTCTCCATTTTATAGCCAAACTCAATGAACCCTCAATTTGTGACATATATTAATTAAACATAAATAATGTATGCCTCAATTTGTTCCACTCTATCTCAACTATGTGTGCAATATTTAGCTTTTTCAATTGGTTGGTTAAACTAGAGTCTTACACTATAAATTATCACATTCTATTTTTTCCACCTTTACATTGAATTAACAAAATGATGTCTATTTTTGTTGTCTATTTGTAGTACTTCATTTGGCAATATCACACTAAGGGTTTTTCGAAGTGGAAGATGGGTTAACCGCAAGGGACGTATGTGTTCAATGAACTTTGTAGAAGTTGGTGATGTTTTGATCTCAGAAGAGATGACAATGGACAATATTCGGAGTGCAATAACAACTTGAATGAATTGGGCCTTCAATGCGAACCTCACATTTCAGGATATGATACCAGGTATGATCAGAAAGGAGTTCAAGCCTTTGATTAGTGATGCTGATGTGATTGTAGCTATTGGCACTCCAAAAATGTGACTCTCCAAGCTCTCGTATACCAGATGAAGCCACAACAAACCCTATTAACATAGCTCCTAGCTGTCTTGTGCCTCTTAGATTAACTCCAACAAAGAAGTTCACTCCCATTAGGCATCGCATAGTTGATCCACCAGTTCAAGATGATGAGGACTCAAATGACAAAGATTTTGTCATAGCATCAGATAAGGAGACTGACTCCTATAGAGAGCTTCTGAGTACTGATGAAGCGGAGTCATATGGACAAGAGGATGACTGAGACCATGTTGTTACAGAAGATGGTCCTCCTCATACTCCTGTGGACCACCAAAATCCAGTCCTTGCAGTGGGCACCCAATTTAGTAATCTCAAGGCCTTCAAGTTTGCATTGAGGCAATATTCTATCTTAAATTATTACTCTTTGAAGTTTTACAAAAGCGATCCTACAAGAGTTATAGCTCTTTGTGAGGACAAGTCTTGTAATTGGAGAATTCATGCCTCAATAGTTGAAGGAGGAGTTGTTTTTCAAGTTAAGACTCTTAAAGGTGAGCACACATGTTCAAGTGTAAATAAGAGAGCTTCAAAAATTGCAACGAAGATATGGATTGCGGAGCTATGTTACAAATGATTGTCGGTAGATCAAAACTTGAGGGTTAAGGATATAAGGAATAGAGTGGCAGAGTCTTTCAACCTTGAACTCCCGTATCACAGGGTTTGGAGAGGAAGAGAGATGGCTCTTATGAAGATAAATGGTACCGATGATGCACAATTTCAGAGTTTGCCAAGTTTGGTTGACGAGATGCAGAGAAGGAATCCTGGTAGTACTATTAATCTTGAGGTGGATGGACAAGGAAGGTTCAAAAGAATTTTCATATGTTTTAAAGCTTTTAAAGATGGATTTCTACAAGGTTGCAAACCATTGTTGGGATTAGACGGGTGTCATTCGTGTTGCCTTTTTGGCCTTAATCTATATTAATTTTGATGATTAATTAAACTAATCTTAATCAATCAACCTAATCAATCAAAGTGAGCAAACACGATTACATGCATTGCATACATATTTGTATACTTGCAATCATCTTAATAGGTTGATCAAGATAATCAACAAAAGGAGCATTGGGATAAAGACATCAAGACTCAAGACTTGTAATCAAAGCTTTAGACCAAGATATGTAATTTTGTATTTATTGAGTTCATAAGGTTTAATGTAAACTTGGGCACTAGGATTTTGTCCCGTCCAAATTCAGTAATCCGAACACCACCCGATCAATCGAAACCTTTCTAGTTCGGTCCACTGAACACCTTTCAGATACCCGAATACTTCCCACCATTACAAATTAGGTGTTCTCTGGAATTACCCTAATGGAAGACCGAACCACCTTCGGTCGACCGAATAGCCCTAGAATGACTTTGCTCCAAGGGTCGCATTCGAATCGAGTCCCTAGATCCCGATTAACTTGTCCCACTTCAGACGACCGAATACCTATCGGTCTACCGATTCCTTATTGGCTTTAGGTGCGCAACGACTATTTACACATGACACTTGACCGTTGTACCCAACGACTATTTGAGCTATAACTGTCAGCGCAAAACTTGCGCTAACTTTGGTCTACCGAAGTGTATACGGTCAACCGAACTTGAGTAGATCAGAGCCCAACCAATCTTACTGTCCACCTTGGAACAGTGAACTGAATGGAATTCGGTTAACAGAACTTAATTATGGCTAAATTGATAAAAGCTACTGGAGGTTGGTGAACGGTGATCCGATGTATAATCAGTCAACCGAATCCGTAAATCAGACCAATTCTTCGGACTACCATTCTGTTAACTGTCGACCGAATATGCATCAGAAACTGCCCGAACTTAAGTCAGATCTTGCATTCCTATTGGTCAATTTTCCCCCACAAACTCCCAAACGGCTAGTTGAGCTTGAAGGCTTATAAATAGGACCTCATTTGTTGGTTTTGGAGATCTTGAACACTCCTTATCAATCCAATACTCAAAGTCAAATCTTCTTCATCTTCAAGCTCTCAATCCTCGATACTCAAGACAAGACTTCACCACTTGCATATCCAATTCTATATCCATATCTAAGTGTGCTCAAGTATAGAGTGTTAGTTAGATTGTGATTCCATCTCCATATTCAAAGAATCACCAAGTTGTAATGCTTCGAGGAAGCTCCCTCTCGGATTGCGAAAGGAGACACGAGCGAGGCGAGGTTGTTCGTGAGGCTCGGAGTTGTAAACGGCGTTGATCTCGCCCTGAAACAGAGATCAGTTAGTGAAAACGTAAGCGAGGCTCGGGGGATCGAGCGAGGCTTGCGAGGAGGACTAGGACTCGGGTGTGGGTGTCGAACCTCTCTAAACTCCGGTGTCGTCGATTTTGTGGTTTGCACGTCTTATCTCTTACTCCTTCGATTAGTATTTTTAATTCTGCATTTATCTAGTGATTAGAGGGTCATAGATCCTAAAAATTGGTATCAGAGTTTTAGGTTGCTAATTTCATTTACTTAATCGTAATTTAGCATGTCATCTACTTCTGATCATTGTGAAGGGTTATTCACAACTAAGTCATCTTTGTTTAATGGGTTAAACTATGACTATTGGAAGAAAAGAACGAGAATTTATTTGCAATCCAATTACTTAAAATTTTGGACATTCATCTTAAACTCATACACACCTCCAAACGATGATGAAATTGTATCCTTAACTAAACCCACAATTAAGGAAGAGGAGATGAATTCCCGCATTATGAACATCTTGTATTGTGGGTTAAATGAAGGGGAATACAATAGGGTAAGAGGTTGTGAAAGTGCATATGATATATGACATACATTAGAAATGCATCATGAGGGTTCAACTAGATTGAAAGAATATGATTAATTTGCTCATGCATAAATATGAACTATTTCGTATGCAATTCGGTAAAAACATAAGCGAGATGCACACTCACTCCACCGAGATCATTAACTCTCTTTAAGAACTTGGCAAGGATTTTAGGAATGGAGAAATGACTCAAAAGATTCTCCGGTCACTCACCGACGATTGGGAGTAGAAGACGACCGCTATCGAAGAAGCACAAGATATCACCAAATTATCGGTCGATGAGCTTATGGGTAGTCTCATGACATATGAGATACAAATGAAAGAGCGTAAGGAGAAGGGAGCCAAGAAATCCTTGGTGCTACATGTTGTCGCCAATTCGATCAAAGGAGATAGTGACATTGAAGAACAATTGGCGACACAACAATTCAAGGAGTTTGTCAAAGAAGAGAAAGAAAGGAGAAAAGAGAAGAACAAGAGCAACAGAAAATGGAAGAAGAAAGCTCTCAAAGCAACTTGGGACATTTCATCATCTTCATCAATTGAAGGTGAATTCACTTCTATGTGTTTCATGGCAATAGAAGATGACGATAGTGAGGTAATCTTCTTGCTCTGGTCACGATTCAATTGATTCAAACAATTCAAATGCATATAATGAACTTCAATGTGAATTCAATGAATTGCTTGAAAATTAAAATTTTGAGAAAATTTGTCAAAAGAACAAACTAGCAAGAAAGAAAATCAATGAGCTACAATCTCAAATTGAATTAATCATGAATGGGAAGAATGAATTGCTTGCTTGTCATGATAAAATTGCATTAGAGAATACTAATTTGATTGATGAAATTGCAACTCTAAATGCAAAACATTTATGTAGTGATGATATTCAAGATCTAATTGCTAAGAATGTTAAATTACAAAAAGATCTTGAAAGATTTACGAAGGGAAAAGAAATGCTTGATAGGCTTATTGGTAGTCAAAGACAATCTTTAAATAAGCATGACTTAGGCTATTGTGTTAACAACTACAAAAACCATGTTAGTCATACAACATTGAATGGAAAGTATTTCCTTGTGAATAAGATTTTCTCAAGTGTTTGGGCACCGAAGACCAAAATGGTTTGGGTACCAAAAACTAATGTCAAAGGACCCAAGGTTGTTTGGGTACCAAAATGTTCACTTGTATGTACTTAGAAGGAGGAGAATCGATAGCGTCGGATCAAGCAATAAAAGATCGATTCCAAGCTTCAAGGAAATCATTTGGATCGAATTCATAAAACCGTCGTCGCTATCGAAAGGAGATTGGAACCAATACCAAATCGAGGATCAAAAGTTTGGTATTATTTCAATCCTCCTAAACTTAACATTTGGTTCTAATCTAGGATTGCTACATGCTTAATTGATATCATACATCATTGCTTTTAGGCCTTAGTGATAGGGGGACCATATAATGTTATATCATCTAATTAAGGGAGAGAATTATGTATTCCTATACCTTTACATCATATGATTGTATTGTTTGCATTTGATTGATGTCAAATATGGAGAATGATAAGGATTGAGCTTCAATTTACACATACTATGCACATTGTTAGGGGGAGTATCTTATACATGCATAGTTTACATATATGAAGGGGGGTCAATCATACAGAAAATGAGAGAATTTAAATTGAATCTCAAGTATTAAGATATAGATTTGTCATCATAAAAAATGGGGAGATTGTTGGGTTTTTTTTCCTTAATCTATATTAATTTTGATGGTTAATTAAACTAATCTTAATCAATCGACTTAATCAATCAAAGTGAGTAAACACGATTACATGCATTGCATGCATATTTGTATACTTGCAATCATCTTAATAGGATGATCAAGATAATCAACAAAAGGAGCATTGGGACAAAGACATCAAGACTTGTAATCAAAGATTTGAACCAAGACATGTATTTGTATTTATTGAGTTCATAAGGTTTAATGTAAACTTGAGCACTAGGATTATGTCCCGTCCAGATTCGGTAATCCGAACACCTTCGGTCCATCGAACACCTTTCGGATACCCGAATACTTCTCATCAGTAAAACTTAGGTGTTCTCTGGAATTACCCTAACGAAAGACCGAACCACCTTCATTTGTTGGTTTCCAAAATTGTAGTAGTTTAGGGAGTTAGTTGCAATTTACCCAAAAAAAGGAAAAAAATTAATGATGTTAGCGTGTAATAGTAGGACCCACATTTGAGCAATTAGTTGTAAAAAGTAACACATTAAGACAAAAAAGTGTTTGGTAATAACATCCAAGAAAAAAATCTTTTTATTATCACTAAAAAATCCGAAGAGCTCCTATTCATGATTAGAATATATTACTTGGTTAGAAATAGTTTTACCAATACATTACTCCAACGAAACTAAGAAGATACACCGGCAAAACTTGGTTCGCAAGTCCCGCTGTGACCTTATCGCATGCCAAAGGAAACGTTGCCGTTTTTGTTCTGTTTGAAATGTAACTTTACCAATTGGTCCTTTTTTTTAGCACAGTGAAATAATCCTTTTTGTTCATGATGTCTTTATAATTTGGTGACAAATTTTCAACGTCGTGAGCGTGAAATTAAATGATTCAAAAAACTAAGGAAAAATATTTCGGATCAAATTTCATAACACGGTTTCCATTTTGACGGTCTCATCAACATGCATAAAAACCGAGACAATGAGATGCAACAAAATGTACATATCATCTTTCTTTTTCATTATGAAACCAATAACAAGAATAAAAGAACAGGGTGTTGTTCCAAACGTACTATGAACACTTGATACAAATAATAGAAAAGACACAAGCATAAATATATCATACATAACACGTTATCTGCAATATATATCACTAACCATTAATAACCAACAACTGAAGGGAAACTTTGTATACTTACTCTGCAGTAGCAGCAGGCAAGATGGAAGAAATTATTAGTGGTGGTTCTCCTGTTGCTCATCTCCCACTTCGTCCAATGTTTCGGAACCCTGCAACATATCCATGAGCATTGCCACTTGGTTCTCAAGCATGGTCTTCTCCCTTTCCACGTTTGCCCTCTTGCTGCGCTCTTCCAGCAGCTGGAGTTGCAACCGCTCCAGGCACTTACCGTCCTCTTCCAGCTGCTCATTGAGACCATCGATCTCTCTGTCCTGCATGCAATGCAGAACACAGTTGCTGTTCAAGAGTAACATCTATCAAGTGCACTTTTGGATTATTCTCAATATGACATCGAAGTCACTGACAATCCAATATCATGTGATCACGTCAGGCTCAGTCTCTTACTCGCATCGCTACATTATAAAGCCAAGACTCAGGAGGAACATGTTCTGGACCACTCGACACATCATTGTTGTGTGTACACTTTTAACTTCTAAGTAAACATTCAGGACTTAATTGGTATCAAATACTCACCATGCTATTGATATATATTATATAATATAAGACTCTAAAAAAGAAAAGAAAAAATACCATAACTATAGTAGGCAATGAAAGTTGTTTCTAAAATTAACAAATGGAAGCAAAATGTTTTTTACAAGATAACAAAATAAAAAAAATAAAGAGAGGTAATTAATACATTATAGTGAAGCATCAAGTGGATGAAAATAAGTAGAAATACCAGTGAATCAGATAGAAGCATCCAATACAGGAATAGAACTAGACATCCAGTGAGTGAAGAAGATCCTAATCCATTTTTATTTTCCAGTATACAACAAATTACATAGGAAATAGCATTCTATAAGATTTGGACAATTTACATTTAATGGACAATTTAAACGTCAAAGGCAATTGCAACTTTATTGATATCTCCTTCTAAAAATTCATTTAGTATAACGGAAGTAAACCTACACAATTTTATGCAGTGCACAAATTGTTAGATTAAGACCATCAAGGTGGACAAATAGCATATGCTTGCAGCTAAGCTTGGTCAAATATTTGATTAATTCAAATTCGGATCATGAATCCAAAAAAAGACGATGCAAACATATACAAATTATACAAAGACAATGCAAGATCATAAAAAAGAAAAGAAAAACAGAAACAACATTGCAAAATTGTTTTATTAGTGGTCAGGCAGACAAAAATTGACTGCAAAATTACAAATAAATTTATATACATTTACCGATCAAATATATGTATGGGTGGTTTTTCAGGTGAGGTCAACCTCATCTGAGGTTGATTGAGGTCAAACATACACTAATTCTATGAAGACAATGCAAGACCATAAAAAAAGAAAAGAAAAACAGAAAGAACATTGCAAGATTGTTTTTTTAGTGGTCAGCAGACAATAATTGTCTTCAAAATCACAAATAAATTTATATACATTTACCGATCAAATATATATAGGTGGTTTTTCAGGTGAGGTCAACCTCATATGAGGTTGAGTGAGGTTGCTTAATAAGAACCGTTGGATTGCAATCCGACAGTTAAATGTTGTTGGATTAATTGACTGTTTCCTTACCATAACTAGAAATTTTGATTTTTCAAATATGCAAAACGTATGAACGCACGATGCAATTTTCACACTAATTGTGTAACATCCCGAAAAACGGAAATTTAAAAATTTATAATCGAGACATCAGAGACTAATAATCAAAGACGAGATTGTTACTTCTCATAAAACATATAAGCGGTGCACCATATTACATCAAAGTTTGTCAAACGGTACATGATTACAACAAAACAAAACAAAAGGAAGATAAACGTAATCATGTCGACCTCGGTGGTCTGAATAGAGGATCCGATCCCAAGATACGCGCGCCCGCTGATCACCACCCAACTGGACCTACTGCGGTCCTGAAAAAGATGCAACAATAATGCCTGGGTTCCATAAGGAAACCTCGTATGTCAAGCTCACCTATATGCATGCAGTAGTACAAATGAACTTATCATACTAGTAGCATGTCATGTCATCAACAGTAAGGAAAACAGTTCCCCCGAAGGGTAACACATGACATCAGTCCGACAATCATCATCGGGTCTCCTGAGGAGACCTACCGTAGGCACATACGGTCTAACGGAGCAAACCGTAACGCCTCCCATACGCGGCTACACTAATCACGGGTTTCGACAAGGGGCATCCCTCAGGTCCGCGCCATAAGAAACAGATCTGTAACTTCGTGGTCGAAACCATACCAACGGAGCCATCGCTCGGTCGGTCCATCAATCATCATCTCAGTAGGTGCCCAGCTGACGAAAACATAGCCGGAACAGCATCGGCCCATCATACAACATAGCCGGAAGAACATCGGCCCATCAATCATCATCGCCGGAACAACATCGGCGGCATCACCGGCACAACGTCGGTGGTCCAACAATACGTCAGGCACAACATCGGACGGGTCCAGACCGAAGTCTGACAGGTCATCAGGCTCCATGAGCCGCAAACACCAACGCCGCCGCTATAAAAGCAGGGCAGCAACCTCCATCACCATATAGGCCGGTAGTCACCTCACCCAATGACAGTTGCGTACTTGCACAAACATCATACATCGGGATCCGCGATCCCTCAGGCCTGCTACTCTAGAATGAGTCCAATCAATCCATCATATTAGTCACGATCCATACATGTAGGTGACGCGTCCCGAACACCACACTCTTCCACACGGCGGTCCCTGGGCAGGCACGCGGAACGCGCCCACCGTCACCTCCTGGCTCACGCACAAGGCGAGGACACGGGTTCCCGTGAACAGAGTTGGCATTCAAAAAGGGAACCAGGAATTCAGTCCTATGCAAAAAAGGTCGACCGAAGGAGGCAACCCGGTAGACCGTTGATTGATCGTTTTATATTTCTACCGCAAGTGCACGGCCGCGTTGAAGCGGTGGCAAATACGGGTCATCCACTGGGAGGTGTGTCGACACTTGGTTCGTGCGAAGGCAAGGGGTAAAGAAAGGAGAAAAGGATTGGTTACACTAAACTACACTACAATGCTAAACTAGAATGCAAAAGGAAATGAAGATAAGCAATAAAACTAAACCCCAAAGGGGGTAGAGAACTGATGTGAACATAAAGATGTGTGTGTGTGTGTGTGTGTGTGTTCAATTAAGCTCCTCACAACATGTAGTGCATGAAATCATAAAACTACATCCAATCTTGCCTCTACATGAATTAAGATTTCACTACATCATTAAAACATACAAGACAATGATTTGAATGAAGCTACATGAACTCAAGTATAAAGACTAGACCCTACTATGCCTCCACATGAATTAAGATGACTACATCATTAAAACATACAAGACATTAGCTAAGGAAAAGGCAACAAGAGTACATACACTACAAATTGTGTTTCCAACATTAACTTCATCCATATCCTAACCTTATCATTCCCCATAAAATAGGTCCACTAATCAAAGCATAAGCTAAGCTTCATTCAAGAGCATTAGCATATCAAAGATAAGAGTGGAGACCCATTAGATGGTTATGGAAATCATGTAAAGCTCAAGGGATAAAAATAACACACACTTAATACACTACATTATTATATCACATATTTCTCCACCCCCCCAAATGGGGATGGAACTACTCACTACTCATTACACTAACTAATTTAGCAAAGGAAAGCATAATACTGAAATGAAATTTATACTACTTAAGCAAGAAATATTAAAGAGACATAAAACTAAACAAACAAACAAGCATGCAAATGAAAGGAAATTAAACTAAGAGAGAAACAACATCATTAAAAGAAAAACTTCTATTATTAACTCACTCAATTACAAGTAGCTCTTCCTCCACTAGAGTTTTGCTTCAAGGCTTCACTCTTAGTAGGGAAGATGGCCACCAAGAGGGAGATGGATACAATGGGAGGTGAAAAGTTCTATTTATAAGCATGGAAAAAGCTAATCAGGGACAATCCCCCGATGTGGGACTAAACCAATACCAAAAATAGCCTAAACGAACACTAATACAAGTCCAGGAGAAGTTGGGGCGGATCTTGCATGATCCAGACCGCCAATTGGCGGTTCCAGACCGCCAATTGGCGGCCTATAAAGCCCAGATCCGTCTGGGTCTTCTGGTGGGCTTGCCTTGGTATGTTTCTTGGTCTTGGATGCATCTAACTTGTTTAGTGGAGCTCCGACCCGAATCGAATTGACAAAATACTCCTCATGATGGTGTGGAGTTTCCTGTTTTGCTCTTAGGTCCTTCTGTCTTACGATCAGGTCCTTCTCCCTTGCATCTTGCTCCCCAGGTCTCACAATTAGGTCCTTTTTTCCTGCTTTTGGGTCCTTTCATGGCTCTTCTCTTCAAACCTCTATATTTCTGAAAACTAAACATAAAACTCGTCACATAGCATTGCTTAGGTGTAAGATAATGGATATAAGGTACAAATATAAGCATGAAATGATGTCAGTCAAATACCCCCACACCTAAGTTTTTGCTAGTCTCGAGCAAAACAAAGAAAGGAAAAAGCATACGAAAAAACAAGAAATCCTAACTCACTTTCGTAGGAATCACGGTTGCACTTAGCATGTGCAACAAGCCGTTAAACCTCCTTGTTGCCAAGGAGGAGGAGTGGTGTCTCCTGAGGGGTTTCAGCGGATATACCCACAAAATCCGAACAAGATGCATTAATCAATCTAGCTACACGACTCGTTGGACTTATTTTGTCGATCATGGAATGCGGTAATACTACGGGTCGACTCTATATATGTAATCAGTCCACACACCTAGCCTAATGAGTTATTCGTGAGAGTTAACTAAGGAATTAAGTGAAAGACATGGGCAACCTTAACTTCTGAATGTGATACAACGTGTAAAGTCCATTTTGGTTCTTATTTGACTCTTCTTTTCTTTTCTTTTCTCTTTTCTTTCTTTTTTTTTGTTTTTTTTTGGAGCATTTATTGGTTGGTGTTTGATTCTCCCAGGGTCAGGTTTCGTGCATCATTGCCTATGAGGACTTACACTATCACGTACACCTTCCCCCAAATCTCCACATAGGGCGATCCCTACCACCCGTGTAACGGGAGTTCGGTCGGTGCATCCCAAGTCAGATGACTCGAAAGCACCAGGCACAAAGTCCCCTCAGACCTACTTTCCCGAGTGATAGGAGCCGTGCGAGAAGAGAGAACACCACTTATTCATTCATTTATCTACATGGGAACCAAAACCCCTACACTTAAGTTTCACAAAAAGATATTAAGGGCCCTTGACTACAACAAACTTCCTAAATTAACAAACACGAATTATTTGACTCACTAGGTTCAGGGAGGACTTCTTTAAATGTTTGAGCACTGAAACCCACTGATTACTCACCCCCAAGGGAAAACTGGGGTGCATCCTAACGACTCGATAAATCCTAAAGCCACGTACTTAGATATCCTAATGCATCAAGTTCAAGACAATTTTGGGAGCTTTCTTTTTTACTTTGCCTCTCAACGGTTTTGCACATGCTAAACACACGCAAAACCCACAAAACATTTTCTTTCGAAAACACATGAAGATTTTGAAAGAAATGTGAAAATTTTAAAGCACTAGGCAAACAAAAGAAGACAAGTCACCCAAGGATCATGGCAAGCAGATATATCGATATTAAATGCGGCACACTAACATGACCCTAACAATGCACACAAAAGAAAAAAACAAAAAAAATCAAAAGAAAAGACTCGACTATGTACACACGTAAAACACCCCCCACACCTACTTCATGCATTGTCCTCAATGAATGTAAACAAGATACTACATGGATACATGCATGAAAAAGGAAGGATCTCACCAACATGAAGTACAAAGGGACGTTCAGGGTCATGTTGATGGACACAAACCCAAATTCCCTCAAAACCTGTGACAAGCTGAAGAAGGGAGATAAATACGTGAAGAGATTGGGCCCAAGTACACAAGGGTTGGGGCCCACAACAATCGATACTCACTGCAGGAGTCTTTTTTTTTTTTTTTTTTTTCTTTTTTTTTATGTAACTATGTACAAACATGAAAGCTCAACCACTCATGTAGGAGCATGAATGGTTGAGTGCGAGGGAGGTTCATGAAGGAACATGACCTCCTCGACTTCGGCTGGTGCCCCCTCCAAGTAGGGTTTGAGGCGTTGTCCATTAACTTTGAACACGTCCCCATTCCCTGGGTTCAAGATCTCAACCGCTCCATGAGGATAAACGGTTTGGACAATAAACGGGCCAGACCAGCGACTGCGGAGCTTACCCGCAAACAGATGAAGCCGGGAATTGTAGAGCAACACCTTCTGCCCGGCCGTAAACACCTTTCGCATAATCATGCGATCGTGAAACATCTTGTCTCGGGACTTATGAATTTTGGCATTCTCGTACGCATCATTGCGTAACTCTTCTAATTCCACAATGTCGAACTTACGTTGTACTCCTGCTTGATCAAGATCCATATTCAGGTTCTTGATCGCCCAGAAAGCACGATGCTCAAGCTCGACGGGTAGGTGGCAAGCCTTGCCGTACACTACCCGATAAGGGGACATACCCAAATTGGTCTTGTACGCGGTGCGGAAAGCCCACAATGCGTCATTCAATTTGGTAGACCAATCCTTCCTCGAGGAACTAACCGTCTTCTCAAGAATTTGCTTTAATTGACGGTTAGAGATTTCGACCTGCCCACTAGTTTGCGGATGGTATGGGGTCGCAAGCTTGTGGGTGATCGAATATTTCCTCATAAGCGCTTCAAAGGAGCGATTACAGAAGTGGGTACCCCTATCGCTGATTATGGTACGAGGAGTACCAAATCGCGCAAAAATGTCCCTCAAGAATTTGGTGACCACCTTGTTGTCATTGGTCTTTGTGGGTATAGCCTCAACCCACTTAGACACATAGTCAACGGCCACCAGAATGTAAACATTCCCGAAAGAGTTCGGGAAGGGACCCATGAAATCGATGCCCCACACATCGAAGATGTCGACAACAAGGACATTTTGCAAAGGCATCATGTCACGTCGACCAATCCTGCCAAGGTGCTGGTACCTATCACATTGCTTACAAAAGTCGTAAGCATCCTTGAAAAGAGAGGGCCAGTAGAATCCAGATTGGAGCACCTTGGCAGCAGTTTTCTTTGCTCCAAAGTGTCCTCCACATGCCTTGAAATGGCAGAAATGGAGCACACTTTGGAACTCGGTATCTGGGACGCACCGCCTGAAAATTTGGTCAGAGCAGTATTTCAATAGGTAGGGGTCGTCCCAGTGAAAGAATCTGACATACGATCTAAATTTGGATTGGTCAGATTTTGACCAACCCACAGGAAATTGCTCGGTCACGAGGTAGTTCACGATGTCGGCAAACCAAGGGTTATCTTCGATCATGAACAACTGCTCGTCAGGAAATTTATCGTCAATGATTTGGTCCTGTGGGTTGGTCGTCTCTAGACGAGACAAGTGGTCAGCTACAACGTTTTCACACCCTTTTTTGTCCCGAATCTCGAGATCGAATTCTTGTAACAACAAGATCCATCTCAAGAGTCGGGATTTTGCATCTTTCTTCGCCATGAGGTGCTTGATGGCTGTGTGATCAGAATAGATAATCACGTGGGAGCCAATCAAGTACGACCGGAATTTCTCCAAAGCAAATATGATCGCTAAGAATTCCTTCTCGGTCACAGTGTAGTTCAATTGGGCATCATTGAGTGTTCTACTGGCATAGTAGATCACATGAGGCAATTTGTCCAATCGTTGCCCAAGCACTGCTCCCACAGCGAAGTCAGATGCATCACACATTAACTCAAAGGGTTCAGTCCACACCGGTGCCTTAATAATGGGAGCTGAAGTCAACTCTTTCTTCAAGGTCATAAAGGCATGGTGGCAATCCGGTGTGAACTCAAAAATGGCATCCTTAGCCAACAAGGCGGTGAGAGGTCGAGCGATTTTGCTAAAATCCCGAATGAACCGCCGATAGAATCCAGCATGCCCCAAAAAGGCGCGGATATCCTTCACATTACGTGGTGGTGGGAGATTAGCAATGATACCCACTTTGGCGGGATCGACCTCAATTCCCCTACTTGAGACCACATGTCCAAGTACAATCCCTCGCTTCACCATGAAGTGACATTTCTCCCAATTGAGAGCGAGGTTCTTCTCACGGCATCGCTTGAGGACAAGGCTCAAGTGATGAAGGCACTCATCAAAGGAAGCGCCAAATATGGAAAAGTCGTCCATGAAGATCTCAAGGAAACACTCAACCATATCGGAGAAGATGCTGATCATACACCTCTGAAACGTTGCCGGCGCATTGCATAACCCAAAGGGCATGCGACGGTAGGCAAACGTGCCAAAGGGACAAGTGAATGTGGTTTTCTCTTGGTCCTCGGGGGCGATGGGAATTTGGTTGTAACCGGAGTATCCATCAAGAAAACAATAGTACTCATGTCCGGCCAACCTTTCCAACATCTGATCAATGAATGGCAACGGGAAATGATCTTTCCGCGTTGCCGCATTGAGCTTGCGATAATCAATGCAAACTCGCCAGCCAGTTTGCAGGCGTGTCGGGATAAGCTCATTATGCTCATTCTCCACAACCGTCACGCCTGACTTCTTGGGAACCACATGGACAGGACTCACCCACGAACTATCAGAGATAGGATAGATTATGCCATGATCCAAGCACTTAAGAACCTCCTTTCGGACGGCTTCTTTCAGTACAGGATTCAATCTCCGTTGTGGGTCCCTGCGGGGCCTAGAATCCTCTTCCATGTGGATCCGATGCTGAACAATACCAGGGCTAATTCCCTTGATATCCTTCAAGGACCACCCGATCGCCTCTTTGTTTTCAAAGAGTACTCTTTTGAGGGCAACCTCTTGATCTTTTTCAAGATCAGAAGCAATAATGAGTGGCAAGGTCTCATTATCCCCTAAAAAGATGTACTTTAGGTTATCGGGGAGCGGTTTAAGCTCGACCAGAGGTGGGTCCTTGTCGGATTCAGAGTTAATTTCAAGTGGCTCAAGGGCCACGGGGTAAGAGGAGCAAGCACCTAGATGTGCCTCCTCGTCCAGAGATATGCTGGCGGATTCCTCAAGATCCTCTTCACTCGCAACCTGATCATTAGGCACCTCAATAATATGTCGATGTGAGTCGAACATGCCTAATGAATCGGGCTCATCCGTGTCCTGGATGAAATTGGCTCCGACTGAGTCGTCGAAGAGCCCAGGTTGCTTACCAAGAGTGAAGATGTTGAAATCCGCCGTGAGGTTTCCAAAAGACAACCTCATCAAGCCATTGCGACAATTGATCAAAGCATTAGATGTCGCAAGAAATGGCCTCCCAAGGATTACAGGAATTTGTCCTTGTGGGTTGGACACGGGTTCGGTATCCAAGATGATGAAATCAACTGGAAATACGAACTCACCCACTTTGATAAGGACATCCTCCACACTCCCTCGTGGGATTTTGACGGATCTATCAGCCAACTGGAGGGTTGTCCTCGTTGGTTTAAGATCGCCTATCCCAAGGTTGACATAGACTGAGTAAGGCAGGAGATTCACAGATGCCCCCAAATCCAATAGAGCTTGAGAGATGGTCACATTCCCAATCATGCAAGAGACAGTTGGACAACCAGGGTCCTTGTACTTGACATTCATGGGTTGTGTCAATATGGAGCTCACATTGGCGGCAAGAAGGCCTTCTTGGGCACATTTGTTTTTCTCTTGGTGGTGCAAAGGTCTTTGAGGAACTTGGCATACGGTGGCATTTGTTGAACAACGTCCAACCACGGGATGTTCACCTTTACTTGCCTAAGTACCTCAACGATCTTATCCCAATGCTCATCACGTTTTTTAGTCAACCGATGAGGGAATGGTGCCTTGGGGACATAGGAATCACGAGGAGGAGTCTCAGAATTAGGTTCCTTGACAGACTCAAGACTCTCCTCGGAAGACTTGCCAACAGGGTTGGCTTCCGGCATGTTCACATTGTTGTCAACGACCCTTCCCGATCTCAAGGTGTGAATAACATTAGCATGTTGGGAAGGGTCACTTTCAACATTGTGTACATTCTGCCTGGTATTAGCAGGCTGACCCCTGAGATTTACCACAGGTTGACTCGGGAATTGACCCTTCTCGCGTTCATGGAGCTGATGAGCCAACTGGCTTACTTGCATTTCCAATGCTTTGACCGTATTATTGTTGGCCGCAAGCATGGATTGAGTGCTCTGCATGAATGCTTGAAGGGTTTGTTCAATGGTAGAGTCCTTAGGGTCAACCCGCTGGGGTGGTGGAGTCTGGTTAGAATAACCCGACGAAGAGGCCTGACCAGGTTGGTAATTTTGGTGCTGAGACCTTTGATGTGGGGGTTGGTAGGTCGCCGATGGGCGTGGAGGTTGATAAGGTGGAGGTTGAGGTTGAGCGTGCGAGCTCTGACCGTGTCCTCCACTAGACCCCCAAGAGAAGTTAGGATGGTTACGCCATCCCGGGTTATAGGACTGACTGTACGGGTCGTTTTGGGGCCTTTGTTGATACATCGCATTTGCATGCTCAGTATCTCTTGGAGCGTAAGCGCACTCCAAGTCATCATGTCCCGACAGTCCACACCTAGTACACCCGGGAGTAGCGACCTGAGCTACAGGAGCTCGGTCCATCTCCAAACTCTCTATCCTACGCATGAGAGCAGCCATTTTCGCCTCAGACGCGATAGTCAACTCAACATGATATGATCCAGCTCGACTGATGAAGATTTAAATTTTATACCGCAAGTGCACGGCGTCTATGAAGACGTGGCAAGTACGGGTCGAACACAAGGAGGGAGAGATTTCGTAGTTGATGTTATTTTCGATTAAGGGAAAGAAGGAGAGAAGAATAAATTGGGTTTTTGAGATTTTTGGTTTTTATTATCTAAAGCAAGAAACAAGAACAAATAAAACTAAAACAAGAACAAAGATGGTGAATTCCGTTGGGTGGAGGTTTAGATATCGGGTTTAGATTAGAGAATTCTGAAACTTATAATAAATCATATTAGTTATAAAACATTACATGATAAATGATTTAACATAAACTCAAGTAATCAAAACATACTAATACGAAATTAAAATAATAACATCTTCTCTTCTCATCACCCTAAATCCGTCACCCCCACCCTTTGGAAAGAGTTAGAAACTCATAGATGGAGGGAGGGAGAAGGGGTCCTAGAGAAACTAAGAAAAGAAAATTAAAAACATAAAATAAAAGAAACAGAATTTTATTGCTAAATTATGGAACAAAAGGAAGAACTCCTCACAACATCGTTCTCGGGGCTATTTATAGCCGATACAAGGGACCTAAGCATGAAATAAGAAAGTACACGCGTCAACACGCAACCGGTAAAATTTTTAGAGCATGAATCTAATTTGGTGCGGCGGATTCGCCGCAATTTGCTCTTGAGGTGCGGCGGAATCGCCACCTTTTTGGCTCAGAATCGACCCGGATTTTTCCTGTGTGTTTATGGTATGATTTCAATGTCATTTGCGCGTCTGGATTGATTCTTGCATATCTTTGGAGATCTGAATTAATTTCTTCATATATTTGGAGATCCACATTGATTTTTCTTTATATTTTATCCATAATAATAAAAGTTACTCGTGATTTGCAATTAGGTCCTTCACTTTTTGCAATTAAGTCCCCGGCTACTTTTGTGCTTAAGTCCTTGTTCTTTTCGTAATTAGGTCTTGAATGCTTTTATGCTTGGATACATTTCCATTTGAAGCCCGATAAACTTGAACTTGGTCTTTATGATAGAAACGAGTCTTTTGTACGCGTTTATGCTCGGGATGTGGGTAAATTGCATTCAGGTCCCTGTATTCTGTAAATAAGACTAAACACATACCTTAGTAGCATTTATTGATGTAAAAGTAATATAAATGAAAGACATATGATGCAATGTATGCAATGCATCAATAACTAATATGATTTATTATAAGTTTCAGAATTCTCTAATCTAAACCCGATATCTAAACCTCCACCCAACGGAATTCACCATCTTTGTTCTTGTTTTAGTTTTATTTGTTCTTGTTTCTTGCTTTAGATAATAAAAACCAAAAATCTCAAAAACTCAATTTATTCTTCTCTCCTTCTTTCCCTTAATCGAAAATAACATCAACTACGAAATCTCTCCCTCCTTGTGTTCGACCCGTACTTGCCACGTCTTCATAGACGCCGTGCACTTGCGGTATAAAATTTAAATCTTCATCAGTTATAAAGCATTACATGATAAATGATTTAACATAAACTCAAGTAATCAAAACATACTAATACGAAATTAAAATAATAACATCTTCTCTTCTCATCACCCTAAATCCGTCACCCCCACCCTTTGGAAAGAGTTAGAAACTCATAGATGGAGGGAGGGAGAAGGGGTCCTAGAGAAACTAAGAAAAGAAAATTAAAAACATAAAATAAAAGAAACAGAATTTTATTGCTAAATTATGGAACAAAAGGAAGAACTCCTCACAACATCGTTCTCGGGGCTATTTATAGCCGATACAAGGGACCTAAGCATGAAATAAGAAAGTACACGCGTCAACACGCAACCGGTAAAATTTTTAGAGCATGAATCTAATTTGGTGCGGCGGATTCGCCGCCATTTGCTCTTGAGGTGCGGCGGAATCGCCACCTTTTTGGCTCAGAATCGACCCGGATTTTTCCTGTGTGTTTATGGTATGATTTCAATGTCATTTGCGCGTCTGGATTGATTCTTGCATATCTTTGGAGATCCGAATTAATTTCTTCATATATTTGGAGATCCACATTGATTTTTCTTTATATTTTATCCATAATAATAAAAGTTACTCGTGATTTGCAATTAGGTCCTTCACTTTTTGCAATTAAGTCCCCGGCTACTTTTGTGCTTAAGTCCTTGTTCTTTTCGTAATTAGGTCTTGAATGCTTTTATGCTTGGATACATTTCCATTTGAAGCCCGATAAACTTGAACTTGGTCTTTATGATAGAAACGAGTCTTTTGTACGCGTTTATGCTCGGGATGTGGGTAAATTGCATTCAGGTCCCTGTATTCTGTAAATAAGACTAAACACATACCTTAGTAGCATTTATTGATGTAAAAGTAATATAAATGAAAGACATATGATGCAATGTATGCAATGCATCAAATACCCCCACACCTAGATTTTGCTAGTCCCTAGCAAAACAGAAGATACGAAAAATAAAAACAGGGAAATCCTAACTCACTTTCGTAGGAATCACGGTTGCACTTAGCATGTGCAACAAGCCTTTAAACCTCCTTGTTGCCAAGGAGGAGGAGTGTTGTCTCCTGAGGGTTTTCAGCGGATATACCCACAAAATCCTAAATCAACGTTTCATTAATAGTTCTCAATATCCCTACCTCAACCTTATACATCTCACTAAGAATTTTTGCATGCTCATTATATGAATCTAACTCATTAAAAATATGACTTGGTCTTTGTTCCTCCAACATTCACACCACTAACCCTTCTACACATGTTTATCACTTGAATTATTTTGCACGCCTCCTCTGGTGGTGAAGTATCATTCGGATCAACCATGACATGAATCATTCTTTTAGCTTTGGGCCTTGAGTGTCTTAAAGTATTTATTTATTTTTTTTTTCCGTGATTCAACACATTTGCTTTTCTTTTTAACACTTATACCCTTTTTGCATTCGTGTAGCGAGTTTGGTCGATAATCCCGAGCTGGCAGACTCAAGTTACCGGGTTTCAAGATACCCCTACGGGCCAGTGACTCGAAGGCTTGGGCTTTTGTAATCATTTTGCAAAATGTGTTTTCCTCACTTTATTTTTATTTTACTTTTATTTTCCTCAAGGCTTAATTGCTATTAGAAGTCCACACTTCCCGGTATATTTTCCTCAACCTCTGCTTTTTATCAACCACTTCAAAGATTTGATTCATCCAATTTAAGTGCATACATGTCTTACAAGGGTCATGGGTTATTTCTTTGGAACTTAGATTTATGTCATAATTTCTACAAGCAGAACTATATAATAAGGAACAAAAACTTAATGCAATTTGTACACGGGTTTTGGCAGTTCAAACTTAAGCTATGTCATAGAATATTGAATTTTTTTTTTTTTTTTTTTAAAATAAAGCAGAGCAGAAAATCAAATAGATAGATATGTACATATATAAACACCCCCCACACCTAAATCATGCATTGTCCTCAATGTATGCGAGCAAGATACTACATGGATTTATGCATGAAAAAGGAAAGATCTCACCAACGTGAAGTACAAAGGAAAGTTCATGGCTCTGTTGATGGAAAAAAAAAACCCGAATTCCCTCAAAAACCTGTGAGATGCTAAAGAAGGGATAAAAACAATTTTTTTTTTAACTTATTGTTATACAAATATAACTATGTACAAACATAAGTTCTCATCTTCATTTGTCAAAAGACCTCAAAAGGGAACATGACACCACGTGGGGCCAGAATATTCATGCGTGGGCCCCCTTCACAAAGAGCACAAGAAGAAATGAGAGGTTCATGAATTGGACGCAAAGGCGTCTCATACAAAGGATCAAACTGAAAGAGCTTGAACCTCTCGAGAGTTTGGGAAATAGGGGGCAACGGAAGAAGAGTTTCTCCCGTTACAGTGCTGAAGTTATGATCGTCAATCCAAACTCTCCAACCAACTGGCTGGTGCGTCGGAGCGAGGTCAGGAGCCTCGTTAGGCAAGTCCGACTCAACAGGTAAACATAAAATGGGTCTCATACCCAATGTATCCTCCAAGGAACTCCTAATACCCTCATGAGCACTGTAGTCGTTTGATGTTCCATCATTTCCAAGATGATCAGGAACGATAGTGAGAGGCAAACTCTCATCAGGTTGTTTGAAATTGAGGGTGCTAGGGAGCTCTTGCTCCACCAGAAGTGAGTCCTTAAGAGGCACAACATGAAGATCATGTGGCTCAAGGGCCACGAAGATAAGGCACAATCCTGGGCCGACTCATGATGAAATTGGTCAATGTGTATCGAATCCTCCACTAAGTGATCGTGAATTGAAACCCCAAGTCCTTCAGACTGACTAGGAGTTTGGCTTTGACAGATTGTGCTTTGAATTTGTGGATGTGGTGGTGGTTCGATATCAAAAGGTGGATCCTCATGTTGACACGAAAAGTTACTCTCCTTACGTTCACCTAATTGTTGTATCATTTGACTCAAATGCGATGTTATATTTTGTACGGATCGTTGAGTGGATTCCATGTACGTAAGGAAAGTTTGTTCCAAGGAATTAGGTACGTGGTCAACTATGAGGTCCAAGTTTGAGCTTGTGAAATTATGGGATTGGGTGTTGATGGGCTGAGAATAATGATTTGACGTGGGGAGTTGGTAGAATTCTGGGTATTCGGGAGGAGGATACTGAGGTGAAAATGAAGTATAAGAATTTGGATAGGAATTGTTTCTCCACGAATCCATCACTCTCGGGTTGTACGCGGATGCGTAATAGTCATTTTGAGCGTCTTGGGAAAAAGTATGCTCATACTCAGGCTCTGGGGGAACATAAGGGCATTCCCTGATAACATGACCACTCAACCCACAACAGTCGCACGGTACGGCTACTGGAGCCACCGGTGCACTCATGTTGTCTGTCCTACGCATGAAGGAGGCAAAAGTTTGTTGTAATGTCTCAGTTTGTTGACCAACATATGATCCGACATAACTAGATTGTGGTCTAGCAGTCGGTGCCTCTCTCATGTTACCCCAATATAAGGATTGCTCAGTCATACAATTAGGATTGTCCCAACCATATGGGGTGTTAGTCTGAGCCACCCCAGGTTGCAAGGTTTTAGAATACCAGGAAGCATTGTCCTGGTCCCAACAATGATATAGATGGTTGCTCATGTAACCATCCATCAAAACACTCTTGAGTCAAGTACTCTTACCCTTATGAGGCTAAGCAAGCACAAGTTCTCGACTCGACCTTAAAATGCTAATAGATAATGTAAAGGGGAGGAGACTAGAACGTATAAGTAGGTGAGAAGAAGATGACTCATAGGAGAAGGGAAACTTAACTCTAAAGATAGATAAGAGGGTCGGTCAGAGGTTTCCTAAGAAAGCACGGTTAAACAATCCTAGACCTAGTGTCGCTTAGATCTAGACGACTCCTAACTGGTTGAGTCGAATTGATTTGCTTGATTCACCTCCCTCACCAATCAAACCAAGTTGGCCAGTTAGTGTATAGCTAGTGGGGGCGCTTCCGACAGAGTCGGTGCCAATTAGACAACCACGTCGCTTGGAAGACTTTCGTCAACACAAAAACACTTTCTAGACACCAAATTGAATTCAATTAGCTTCAGGTCATAGCAAGTCAAACCAATCTCCTCCTTAATTGAGTCCGAGTCCTTAGGGGTCAATGTCTAATTGATTTTAATTTTAGGCTTGGGTGACACTTGAGGATTGTGATTTGTGGGCCACGGAAGGGTGATGAAATCCCTACCGTATCTTTTCCTATGGAGTTGCCCTTAAGATAGTTTAACTTAGATCTAACAAAGATAGTCAAACAATGGTCTTTTTAATGGGGGCAATTGCAAGGTTGTATGCAAATTAAATTATATGCTTAAATGCAGTCGTTAAAAACCGCGATACGTACCTTGTCTCCAGCACTCTTCAACAAAAATAATTTGCAATAATTTAGCAAGAATAATGCAAACAAAACATTATATGATGCATGCACTAAGGTCTTTCTAATTTTGCCAATTTTTAGGTCAGAGTTGAGTTATTGCTAATTATGGAATTTTTGACCCTAACACGTGCAATTCTACGAAAGGAAACTTTTCGAAAATTCAGATTATACGAGAAAGGCAAGAAAAGTTACCTCCGCAATGCTCAGACAGGTTCGCCGCCTGCTCTCGGAATTTCCAGTAGCTCAATGCGACCAATCCACGATGTAGACGACCCCAGAGAAAAATGACGCCCAGAAGCCTTACTGGTGCGGCGAATTCGCCGCAAGTTGTTCTTCAGGTGCGGCGATTTCGCCGCTCGTTTAGCTCCAAATGTGCCCGGATTTCTCCGCGCACTCTGTTGTCCCCTGAAACACAAATCCAAATACTTAGATTGCGCACAAGATAAACAGGATAAAATCGAAAACACAAAAACAACAAAAATCTGCGTCGCCTCCCCGGCAACGGCGCCAAAAACTTGATGAAGATTTAAATTTTATACCGCAAGTGCACGGCGTCTATGAAGACGTGGCAAGTACGGGTCGAACACAAGGAGGGAGAGATTTCGTAGTTGATGTTATTTTCGATTAAGGGAAAGAAGGAGAGAAGAATAAATTGGGTTTTTGAGATTTTTGGTTTTTATTATCTAAAGCAAGAAACAAGAACAAATAAAACTAAAACAAGAACAAAGATGGTGAATTCCGTTGGGTGGAGGTTTAGATATCGGGTTTAGATTAGAGAATTCTGAAACTTATAATAAATCATATTAGTTATAAAGCATTACATGATAAATGATTTAACATAAACTCAAGTAATCAAAACATACTAATACGAAATTAAAATAATAACATCTTCTCTTCTCATCACCCTAAATCCGTCACCCCCACCCTTTGGAAAGAGTTAGAAACTCATAGATGGAGGGAGGGAGAAGGGGTCCTAGAGAAACTAAGAAAAGAAAATTAAAAACATAAAATAAAAGAAACAGAATTTTATTGCTAAATTATGGAACAAAAGGAAGAACTCCTCACAACATCGTTCTCGGGGCTATTTATAGCCGATACAAGGGACCTAAGCATGAAATAAGAAAGTACACGCGTCAACACGCAACCGGTAAAATTTTTAGAGCATGAATCTAATTTGGTGCGGCGGATTCGCCGCAATTTGCTCTTGAGGTGCGGCGGAATCGCCACCTTTTTGGCTCAGAATCGACCCGGATTTTTCTTGTGTGTTTATGGTATGATTTCAATGTCATTTGCGCGTCTGGATTGATTCTTGCATATCTTTGGAGATCCGAATTAATTTCTTCATATATTTGGAGATCCACATTGATTTTTCTTTATATTTTATCCATAATAATAAAAGTTACTCGTGATTTGCAATTAGGTCCTTCACTTTTTGCAATTAAGTCCCCGGCTACTTTTGTGCTTAAGTCCTTGTTCTTTTCGTAATTAGGTCTTGAATGCTTTTATGCTTGGATACATTTCCATTTGAAGCCCGATAAACTTGAACTTGGTCTTTATGATAGAAACGAGTCTTTTGTACGCGTTTATGCTCGGGATGTGGGTAAATTGCATTCAGGTCCCTGTATTCTGTAAATAAGACTAAACACATACCTTAGTAGCATTTATTGATGTAAAAGTAATATAAATGAAAGACATATGATGCAATGTATGCAATGCATCAATAACTAATATGATTTATTATAAGTTTCAGAATTCTCTAATCTAAACCCGATATCTAAACCTCCACCCAACGGAATTCACCATCTTTGTTCTTGTTTTAGTTTTATTTGTTCTTGTTTCTTGCTTTAGATAATAAAATCCAAAAATCTCAAAAACCCAATTTATTCTTCTCTCCTTCTTTCCCTTAATCGAAAATAACATCAACTACGAAATCTCTCCCTCCTTGTGTTTGACCCGTACTTGCCACGTCTTCATAGACGCCGTGCACTTGCGGTATAAAATTTAAATCTTCATCAGTTATAAAGCATTACATGATAAATGATTTAACATAAACTCAAGTAATCAAAACATACTAATACGAAATTAAAATAATAACATCTTCTCTTCTCATCACCCTAAATCCGTCACCCCCACCCTTTGGAAAGAGTTAGAAACTCATAGATGGAGGGAGGGAGAAGGGGTCCTAGAGAAACTAAGAAAAGAAAATTAAAAACATAAAATAAAAGAAACAGAATTTTATTGCTAAATTATGGAACAAAAGGAAGAACTCCTCACAACATCGTTCTCGGGGCTATTTATAGCCGATACAAGGGACCTAAGCATGAAATAAGAAAGTACACGCGTCAACACGCAACCGGTAAAATTTTTAGAGCATGAATCTAATTTGGTGCGGCGGATTCGCCGCCATTTGCTCTTGATGTGCGGCGGATTCGCCGCCATTTGCTCTTGATGTGCGGCGGAATCGCCACCTTTTTGGCTCAGAATCGACCCGGATTTTTCCTGTGTGTTTATGGTATGATTTCAATGTCATTTGCGCGTCTGGATTGATTCTTGCATATCTTTGGAGATCCGAATTAATTTCTTCATATATTTGGAGATCCACATTGATTTTTCTTTATATTTTATCCATAATAATAAAAGTTACTCGTGATTTGCAATTAGGTCCTTCACTTTTTGCAATTAAGTCCCCGGCTACTTTTGTGCTTAAGTCCTTGTTCTTTTCGTAATTAGGTCTTGAATGCTTTTATGCTTGGATACATTTCCATTTGAAGCCCGATAAACTTGAACTTGGTCTTTATGATAGAAACGAGTCTTTTGTACGCGTTTATGCTCGGGATGTGGGTAAATTGCATTCAGGTCCCTGTATTCTGTAAATAAGACTAAACACATACCTTAGTAGCATTTATTGATGTAAAAGTAATATAAATGAAAGACATATGATGCAATGTATGCAATGCATCAATAACTAATATGATTTATTATAAGTTTCAGAATTCTCTAATCTAAACCCGATATCTAAACCTCCACCCAACGGAATTCACCATCTTTGTTCTTGTTTTAGTTTTATTTGTTCTTGTTTCTTGCTTTAGATAATAAAAACCAAAAATCTCAAAAACCCAATTTATTCTTCTCTCCTTCTTTCCCTTAATCGAAAATAACATCAACTACGAAATCTCTCCCTCCTTGTGTTCGACCCGTACTTGCCACGTCTTCATAGACGCCGTGCACTTGCGGTATAAAATTTAAATCTTCATCAGTTATAAAGCATTACATGATAAATGATTTAACATAAACTCAAGTAATCAAAACATACTAATACGAAATTAAAATAATAACATCTTCTCTTCTCATCACCCTAAATCCGTCACCCCCACCCTTTGGAAAGAGTTAGAAACTCATAGATGGAGGGAGGGAGAAGGGGTCCTAGAGAAACTAAGAAAAGAAAATTAAAAACATAAAATAAAAGAAACAGAATTTTATTGCTAAATTATGGAACAAAAGGAAGAACTCCTCACAACATCGTTCTCGGGGCTATTTATAGCCGATACAAGGGATCTAAGCATGAAATAAGAAAGTACACGCGTCAACACGCAACCGGTAAAATTTTTAGAGCATGAATCTAATTTGGTGCGGCGGATTCGCCGCCATTTGCTCTTGAGGTGCGGCGGAATCGCCACCTTTTTGGCTCAGAATCGACCCGGATTTTTCCTGTGTGTTTATGGTATGATTTCAATGTCATTTGCGCGTCTGGATTGATTCTTGCATATCTTTGGAGATCCGAATTAATTTCTTCATATATTTGGAGATCCACATTGATTTTTCTTTATATTTTATCCATAATAATAAAAGTTACTCGTGATTTGCAATTAGGTCCTTCACTTTTTGCAATTAAGTCCCCGGCTACTTTTGTGCTTAAGTCCTTGTTCTTTTCGTAATTAGGTCTTGAATGCTTTTATGCTTGGATACATTTCCATTTGAAGCCCGATAAACTTGAACTTGGTCTTTATGATAGAAACGAGTCTTTTGTACGCGTTTATGCTCGGGATGTGGGTAAATTGCATTCAGGTCCCTGTATTCTGTAAATAAGACTAAACACATACCTTAGTAGCATTTATTGATGTAAAAGTAATATAAATGAAAGACATATGATGCAATGTATGCAATGCATCAAATACCCCCACACCTAGATTTTGCTAGTCCCTAGCAAAACAGAAGATACGAAAAATAAAAACAGGGAAATCCTAACTCACTTTCGTAGGAATCACGGTTGCACTTAGCATGTGCAACAAGCCTTTAAACCTCCTTGTTGCCAAGGAGGAGGAGTGTTGTCTCCTGAGGGTTTTCAGCGGATATACCCACAAAATCCTAAATCAACGTTTCATTAATAGTTCTCAATATCCCTACCTCAACCTTATACATCTCACTAAGAATTTTTGCATGCTCATTATATGAATCTAACTCATTAAAAATATGACTTGGTCTTTGTTCCTCCAACATTCACACCACTAACCCTTCTACACATGTTTATCACTTGAATTATTTTGCACGCCTCCTCTGGTGGTGAAGTATCATTCGGATCAACCATGACATGAATCATTCTTTTAGCTTTGGGCCTTGAGTGTCTTAAAGTATTTATTTATTTTATTTTTTTCCGTGATTCAACACATTTGCTTTTCTTTTTAACACTTATACCCTTTTTGCATTCGTGTAGCGAGTTTGGTCGATAATCCCGAGCTGGCAGACTCAAGTTACCGGGTTTCAAGATACCCCTACGGGCCAGTGACTCGAAGGCTTGGGCTTTTGTAATCATTTTGCAAAATGTGTTTTCCTCACTTTATTTTTATTTTACTTTTATTTTCCTCAAGGCTTAATTGCTATTAGAAGTCCACACTTCCCGGTATATTTTCCTCAACCTCTGCTTTTTATCAACCACTTCAAAGATTTGATTCATCCAATTTAAGTGCATACATGTCTTACAAGGGTCATGGGTTATTTCTTTGGAACTTAGATTTATGTCATAATTTCTACAAGCAGAACTATATAATAAGGAACAAAAACTTAATGCAATTTGTACACGGGTTTTGGCAGTTCAAACTTAAGCTATGTCATAGAATATTGAATTTTTTTTTTTTTTTTTTTTAAAATAAAGCAGAGCAGAAAATCAAATAGATAGATATGTACATATATAAACACCCCCCACACCTAAATCATGCATTGTCCTCAATGTATGCGAGCAAGATACTACATGGATTTATGCATGAAAAAGGAAAGATCTCACCAACGTGAAGTACAAAGGAAAGTTCATGGCTCTGTTGATGGAAAAAAAAAACCCGAATTCCCTCAAAAACCTGTGAGATGCTAAAGAAGGGATAAAAACAATTTTTTTTTTAACTTATTGTTATACAAATATAACTATGTACAAACATAAGTTCTCATCTTCATTTGTCAAAAGACCTCAAAAGGGAACATGACACCACGTGGGGCCAGAATATTCATGCGTGGGCCCCCTTCACAAAGAGCACAAGAAGAAATGAGAGGTTCATGAATTGGACGCAAAGGCGTCTCATACAAAGGATCAAACTGAAAGAGCTTGAACCTCTCGAGAGTTTGGGAAATAGGGGGCAACGGAAGAAGAGTTTCTCCCGTTACAGTGCTGAAGTTATGATCGTCAATCCAAACTCTCCAACCAACTGGCTGGTGCGTCGGAGCGAGGTCAGGAGCCTCGTTAGGCAAGTCCGACTCAACAGGTAAACATAAAATGGGTCTCATACCCAATGTATCCTCCAAGGAACTCCTAATACCCTCATGAGCACTGTAGTCGTTTGATGTTCCATCATTTCCAAGATGATCAGGAACGATAGTGAGAGGCAAACTCTCATCAGGTTGTTTGAAATTGAGGGTGCTAGGGAGCTCTTGCTCCACCAGAAGTGAGTCCTTAAGAGGCACAACATGAAGATCATGTGGCTCAAGGGCCACGAAGATAAGGCACAATCCTGGGCCGACTCATGATGAAATTGGTCAATGTGTATCGAATCCTCCACTAAGTGATCGTGAATTGAAACCCCAAGTCCTTCAGACTGACTAGGAGTTTGGCTTTGACAGATTGTGCTTTGAATTTGTGGATGTGGTGGTGGTTCGATATCAAAAGGTGGATCCTCATGTTGACACGAAAAGTTACTCTCCTTACGTTCACCTAATTGTTGTATCATTTGACTCAAATGCGATGTTATATTTTGTACGGATCGTTGAGTGGATTCCATGTACGTAAGGAAAGTTTGTTCCAAGGAATTAGGTACGTGGTCAACTATGAGGTCCAAGTTTGAGCTTGTGAAATTATGGGATTGGGTGTTGATGGGCTGAGAATAATGATTTGACGTGGGGAGTTGGTAGAATTCTGGGTATTCGGGAGGAGGATACTGAGGTGAAAATGAAGTATAAGAATTTGGATAGGAATTGTTTCTCCACGAATCCATCACTCTCGGGTTGTACGCGGATGCGTAATAGTCATTTTGAGCGTCTTGGGAAAAAGTATGCTCATACTCAGGCTCTGGGGGAACATAAGGGCATTCCCTGATAACATGACCACTCAACCCACAACAGTCGCACGGTACGGCTACTGGAGCCACCGGTGCACTCATGTTGTCTGTCCTACGCATGAAGGAGGCAAAAGTTTGTTGTAATGTCTCAGTTTGTTGACCAACATATGATCCGACATAACTAGATTGTGGTCTAGCAGTCGGTGCCTCTCTCATGTTACCCCAATATAAGGATTGCTCAGTCATACAATTAGGATTGTCCCAACCATATGGGGTGTTAGTCTGAGCCACCCCAGGTTGCAAGGTTTTAGAATACCAGGAAGCATTGTCCTGGTCCCAACAATGATATAGATGGTTGCTCATGTAACCATCCATCAAAACACTCTTGAGTCAAGTACTCTTACCCTTATGAGGCTAAGCAAGCACAAGTTCTCGACTCGACCTTAAAATGCTAATAGATAATGTAAAGGGGAGGAGACTAGAACGTATAAGTAGGTGAGAAGAAGATGACTCATAGGAGAAGGGAAACTTAACTCTAAAGATAGATAAGAGGGTCGGTCAGAGGTTTCCTAAGAAAGCACGGTTAAACAATCCTAGACCTAGTGTCGCTTAGATCTAGACGACTCCTAACTGGTTGAGTCGAATTGATTTGCTTGATTCACCTCCCTCACCAATCAAACCAAGTTGGCCAGTTAGTGTATAGCTAGTGGGGGCGCTTCCGACAGAGTCGGTGCCAATTAGACAACCACGTCGCTTGGAAGACTTTCGTCAACACAAAAACACTTTCTAGACACCAAATTGAATTCAATTAGCTTCAGGTCATAGCAAGTCAAACCAATCTCCTCCTTAATTGAGTCCGAGTCCTTAGGGGTCAATGTCTAATTGATTTTAATTTTAGGCTTGGGTGACACTTGAGGATTGTGATTTGTGGGCCACGGAAGGGTGATGAAATCCCTACCGTATCTTTTCCTATGGAGTTGCCCTTAAGATAGTTTAACTTAGATCTAACAAAGATAGTCAAACAATGGTCTTTTTAATGGGGGCAATTGCAAGGTTGTATGCAAATTAAATTATATGCTTAAATGCAGTCGTTAAAAACCGCGATACGTACCTTGTCTCCAGCACTCTTCAACAAAAATAATTTGCAATAATTTAGCAAGAATAATGCAAACAAAACATTATATGATGCATGCACTAAGGTCTTTCTAATTTTGCCAATTTTTAGGTCAGAGTTGAGTTATTGCTAATTATGGAATTTTTGACCCTAACACGTGCAATTCTACGAAAGGAAACTTTTCGAAAATTCAGATTATACGAGAAAGGCAAGAAAAGTTACCTCCGCAATGCTCAGACAGGTTCGCCGCCTGCTCTCGGAATTTCCAGTAGCTCAATGCGACCAATCCACGATGTAGACGACCCCAGAGAAAAATGACGCCCAGAAGCCTTACTGGTGCGGCGAATTCGCCGCAAGTTGTTCTTCAGGTGCGGCGATTTCGCCGCTCGTTTAGCTCCAAATGTGCCCGGATTTCTCCGCGCACTCTGTTGTCCCCTGAAACACAAATCCAAATACTTAGATTGCGCACAAGATAAACAGGATAAAATCGAAAACACAAAAACAACAAAAATCTGCGTCGCCTCCCCGGCAACGGCGCCAAAAACTTGATGAAGATTTAAATTTTATACCGCAAGTGCACGGCGTCTATGAAGACGTGGCAAGTACGGGTCGAACACAAGGAGGGAGAGATTTCGTAGTTGATGTTATTTTCGATTAAGGGAAAGAAGGAGAGAAGAATAAATTGGGTTTTTGAGATTTTTGGTTTTTATTATCTAAAGCAAGAAACAAGAACAAATAAAACTAAAACAAGAACAAAGATGGTGAATTCCGTTGGGTGGAGGTTTAGATATCGGGTTTAGATTAGAGAATTCTGAAACTTATAATAAATCATATTAGTTATAAAGCAATTAGGTCCTTCACTTTTTGCAATTAAGTCCCCGGCTACTTTTGTGCTTAAGTCCTTGTTCTTTTCGTAATTAGGTCTTGAATGCTTTTATGCTTGGATACATTTCCATTTGAAGCCCGATAAACTTGAACTTGGTCTTTATGATAGAAACGAGTCTTTTGTACGCGTTTATGCTCGGGATGTGGGTAAATTGCATTCAGGTCCCTGTATTCTGTAAATAAGACTAAACACATACCTTAGTAGCATTTATTGATGTAAAAGTAATATAAATGAAAGACATATGATGCAATGTATGCAATGCATCAATAACTAATATGATTTATTATAAGTTTCAGAATTCTCTAATCTAAACCCGATATCTAAACCTCCACCCAACGGAATTCACCATCTTTGTTCTTGTTTTAGTTTTATTTGTTCTTGTTTCTTGCTTTAGATAATAAAAACCAAAAATCTCAAAAACCCAATTTATTCTTCTCTCCTTCTTTCCCTTAATCGAAAATAACATCAACTACGAAATCTCTCCCTCCTTGTGTTCGACCCGTACTTGCCACGTCTTCATAGACGCCGTGCACTTGCGGTATAAAATTTAAATCTTCATCAGTTATAAAGCATTACATGATAAATGATTTAACATAAACTCAAGTAATCAAAACATACTAATACGAAATTAAAATAATAACATCTTCTCTTCTCATCACCCTAAATCCGTCACCCCCACCCTTTGGAAAGAGTTAGAAACTCATAGATGGAGGGAGGGAGAAGGGGTCCTAGAGAAACTAAGAAAAGAAAATTAAAAACATAAAATAAAAGAAACAGAATTTTATTGCTAAATTATGGAACAAAAGGAAGAACTCCTCACAACATCGTTCTCGGGGCTATTTATAGCCGATACAAGGGACCTAAGCATGAAATAAGAAAGTACACGCGTCAACACGCAACCGGTAAAATTTTTAGAGCATGAATCTAATTTGGTGCGGCGGATTCGCCGCCATTTGCTCTTGAGGTGCGGCGGAATCGCCACCTTTTTGGCTCAGAATCGACCCGGATTTTTCCTGTATGTTTATGGTATGATTTCAATGTCATTTGCGCGTCTGGATTGATTCTTGCATATCTTTGGAGATCCGAATTAATTTCTTCATATATTTGGAGATCCACATTGATTTTTCTTTATATTTTATCCATAATAATAAAAGTTACTCGTGATTTGCAATTAGGTCCTTCACTTTTTGCAATTAAGTCCCCGGCTACTTTTGTGCTTAAGTCCTTGTTCTTTTCGTAATTAGGTCTTGAATGCTTTTATGCTTGGATACATTTCCATTTGAAGCCCGATAAACTTGAACTTGGTCTTTATGATAGAAACGAGTCTTTTGTACGCGTTTATGCTCGGGATGTGGGTAAATTGCATTCAGGTCCCTGTATTCTGTAAATAAGACTAAACACATACCTTAGTAGCATTTATTGATGTAAAAGTAATATAAATGAAAGACATATGATGCAATGTATGCAATGCATCATCGACCAGAAGACCTGGCGGCTGGTGGCTCTCTCATGGTGTCCCACTCGAAGGTGCGCTCAGCCGTGGATTCAAAAGTGTCCCATGCCTCCTCGATGGGTTTCATTTGGAAGTCACCCTGACACATTGACTCCAACAATGTGCGGGTGTTGTAGTTGATGCCCTCATAAACAATTTGGCACAGCTGCCATAGCTCAAGTCCATGATGAGGGCATTGCTGGAGAAGGTCCTTGAACCTCTCAAAGAAACCATGAAAAGATTCGGTCTCGGTCTGATACATTTGATGTATCTGGTGCCGTATCTGTTGAGTTTTCCTTTGAGGGAAAAATCTCTTCAGAAAGACGGTCACAAAGTCATCCCAAGACCGAATCGAGCTCGCCGGGAGGCTATACATCCATTTCTTCGCATTATCCTTCAATGCGAACGAAATCATCCTCAACCGGACAGAATCCTCGTCAAGCTGTTGAAGCTTGAACATGGAGCATACTTCCTCGAATTCGCGTATAAAAATATACGGATCCTCCTTATTGGCAGTAAAGGTTGGAAGCATGCTCACATACTGAGGTTTCAGCTCATAGTTGTTCCCGCGAGCAGGGGGAACAACTATGCAAGAAGGTTGCGCGGCCCGAACAGGATGGGTCCGCTCCCACAACGTCATCGGCCTATCCTGTCGAGCTAAAGGTGGTGGTGCACCTAGAACTCGATCCTGACCGAATCTCCCTTCCTCTCGAGTCAGAGGAGGAGGAGAAGGAGGTCTACGTGGTGGTGGGAATGGACCGAGGTAGTCCATGTATGGAACCCGGTCTCCCTCGCCACCACGAGACGACTCGCCTTCTTGCTCCAAAGGAGCACGAGGCGGAGATGGTCGATCACCAAGATCTTCCATCTCAGAAATAAGCACTCTCTCGAGTCGAGCGCTCTCACCAGAACGAGCCCAACCTCGCATAAAAATGCTCGACTCGACTCTACCAAACACACAACAGAAGGTCTACTAGAGGAGGAGACTAAACGTAGAGAATAGATGAGGAGATGACTCAGGTGAGGAGAGAAGAATCCCTAGAGCTAGCGTGGGTAGTGGGATCAGGAAGAAGCCTAACTAGCAAGCACGACTCAAACAAAGTAAGGCAATGGGTCCTTAAGCTAGACGACGCCTAACTTCGAGGTCACTAGCCTCGACACGCCTCACCTCCCTACAACGAGGACCACAATGCCCAGCAAGTGATACCAGATCCGGAGATCCAGTACCTCCTACTATCGACAAGGTAGGCAACGCCGATCAGGTCATGACGGTCTCGACTAGATTACTCTCCTAGTGCGTCCGAATTCCTTAGGGCCAATGTCTACTTGCTTTTAGTTAAGGCTTTATTAAGAGTGGTTTTTGGGGCCAAGGAAAGGGTGATGAAATCCCCCACCTTATCTTTTATGGGACAGCCCCTCCTTAGTAGCGATTTGATCCTAGATCTAGCAATCAATCGCTCCAATCAAACGCTCTCTCACTCTTGTCCCGATGCACCTTACTAACTAATGCATGAAAGAAACATGCATTAATGAGGGATGTGGGTGCACGTACCTCACACCAGCAATCAATGACAAAATGTAAAGCAAAGAAAAGACAAATGCATGCAAGGTCTACCAATGGTGCATGACCTAGATGGCAAGAAGTCTAATCTTTTGCTTTGAGTTTTATGGTCCAAGTTGATTAATGGGGGAGTTATTAATGATCTGGGAGCAAACCAGAAGTCAAAGCATGCAAAATAGAGCTCCCAGATAACCAAATAGAAGAAAACAACTACCAGAAAAAATGTCAAGGCAAGATGACCTCACCAGGCCGCCAGTTGGCGGTCTACAACCGCTGATTGGCGGTCCCTTTTGGTCGTCTGGTCCTCAGATTTTCCCAGTAGCCTCTCCTTGATCAGAGTGTTCCCTGAAACTAAGAAAACTGAAAACAAAAAATTAAAAACCCCTCGAATCGTCCAAACCAAGGTCTGGACAGAGCACCTCCCCGGCAACGGCGCCAAAAACTTGATTGATCGTTTTATATTTCTACCGCAAGTGCACGGCCGCGTTGAAGCGGTGGCAAATACGGGTCGTCCACTGGGAGGTGTGTCGACACTTGGTTCGTGCGAAGGCAAGGGGTAAAGAAAGGAGAAAAGGATTGGTTACACTAAACTACACTACAATGCTAAACTAGAATGCAAAAGGAAATGAAGATAAGCAATAAAACTAAACCCCAAAGGGGGTAGAGAACTGATGTGAACATAAAGATGTGTGTGTGTGTGTGTGTGTTCAATTAAGCTCCTCACAACATGTAGTGCATGAAATCATAAAACTACATCCAATCTTGCCTCTACATGAATTAAGATTTCACTACATCATTAAAACATACAAGACAATGATTTGAATGAAGCTACATGAACTCAAGTATAAAGACTAGACCCTACTATGCCTCCACATGAATTAAGATGACTACATCATTAAAACATACAAGACATTAGCTAAGGAAAAGGCAACAAGAGTACATACACTACAAATTGTGTTTCCAACATTAACTTCATCCATATCCTAACCTTATCATTCCCCATAAAATAGGTCCACTAATCAAAGCATAAGCTAAGCTTCATTCAAGAGCATTAGCATATCAAAGATAAGAGTGGAGACCCATTAGATGGTTATGGAAATCATGTAAAGCTCAAGGGATAAAAATAACACACACTTAATACACTACATTATTATATCACATATTTCTCCACCCCCCCCAAATGGGGATGGAACTACTCACTACTCATTACACTAACTAATTTAGCAAAGGAAAGCATAATACTGAAATGAAATTTATACTACTTAAGCAAGAAATATTAAAGAGACATAAAACTAAACAAACAAACAAGCATGCAAATGAAAGGAAATTAAACTAAGAGAGAAACAACATCATTAAAAGAAAAACTTCTATTATTAACTCACTCAATTACAAGTAGCTCTTCCTCCACTAGAGTTTTGCTTCAAGGCTTCACTCTTAGTAGGGAAGATGGCCACCAAGAGGGAGATGGATACAATGGGAGGTGAAGAGTTCTATTTATAAGCATGGAAAAAGCTAATCAGGGACAATCCCCCGATGTGGGACTAAACCAATACCAAAAATAGCCTAAACGAACACTAATACAAGTCCAGGAGAAGTTGGGGTGGATCTTGCATGATCCAGACCGCCAATTGGCGGTTCCAGACCGCCAATTGGCGGCCTATAAAGCCCAGATCCGTCTGAGTCTTCTGGTGGGCTTGCCTTGGTGTGTTTCTTGGTCTTGGATGTATCTAACTTGTTTAGTGGAGCTCCGACCCAAATCAAATTGACAAAATACTCCTCATGATGGTGTGGAGTTTCCTGTTTTGCTCTTAGGTCCTTCTGTCTTACGATCAGGTCCTTCTCCCTTGCATCTTGGTCCCTAGATCTCACCATTCAGTCCTTTTTCCCAGCTTTTGGGTCCTTTCATGGCTCTTCTCTTCAAACCTCTTTATTCCTGAAAACTAAACATAAAACTCGTCACGTAGCATTGCTTAGGTGTAAGATAATGGATATAAGATACAAATATGAGCATGAAATGATGTCAGTCAAATACCCCCACACCTAAGTTTTTGCTAGTCTCGAGCAAAACAAAGAAAGGAAAAAGCATACGAAAAAACAAGAAATTCTAACTCACTTTCGTAGGAATCACGGTTGCACTTAGCATGTGCAACAAGCCGTTAAACCTCCTTGTTGCCAAGGAGGAGGAGTGGTGTCTCCTGAGGGTTTTCAGCGGATATACCCACAAAATCCGAACAAGATGCATTAATCAATCTAGCTACACGACTCGTTGGACTTATTTTGTCGATCATGGAATGCGGTAATACTACGGGTCGACTCTATATATGTAATCAGTCCACACACCTAGCCTAATGAGTTATTCGTGAGAGTTAACTAAGGAATTAAGTGAAAGACATGGGCAACCTTAACTTCTGAATGTGATACAACGTGTAAAGTCCATTTTGGTTCTTATTTGACTCTTCTTTTCTTTTCTTTTCTCTTTTCTTTCTTTTTTTCTTCTTTTTTTTTGTTTTTTTTGGAGCATTTATTGGTTGGTGTTTGATTCTCCCAGGGTCAGGTTTCGTGCATCATTGCCTATGAGGACTTACACTATCACGTACACCTTCCCCCAAATCTCCACATAGGGCGATCCCTACCACCCGTGTAACGGGAGTTCGGTCGGTGCATCCCAAGTCAGATGACTCGAAAGCACCAGGCACAAAGTCCCCTCAGACCTACTTTCCCGAGTGATAGGAGCCGTGCGAGAAGAGAGAACACCACTTATTCATTCATTTATCTACATGGGAACCAAAACCCCTACACTTAAGTTTCACAAAAAGATATTAAGGGTCATTGACTACAACAAACTTCCTAAATTAACAAACACGAATTATTTGACTCACTAGGTTCAGGGAGGACTTCTTTAAATGTTTGAGCACTGAAACCCACTGATTACTCACCCCCAAGGGAAAACTGGGGTGCATCCTAACGACTCGATAAATCCTAAAGCCACGTACTTAGATATCCTAATGCATCAAGTTCAAGACAATTTTGGGAGCTTTCTTTTTACTTTGCCTCTCAACGGTTTTGCACATGCTAAACACACGCAAAACCCACAAAACATTTTCTTTCGAAAACACATGAAGATTTTGAAAGAAATGTGAAAATTTTAAAGCACTAGGCAAACAAAAGAAGACAAGTCACCCAAGGATCATGGCAAGCAGATATATCGATATTAAATGCGGCACACTAACATGACCCTAACAATGCACACAAAAGAAAAAAAACAAAAAAAATCAAAAGAAAAGACTCGACTATGTACACACGTAAAACACCCCCCACACCTACTTCATGCATTGTCCTCAATGAATGTAAACAAGATACTACATGGATACATGCATGAAAAAGGAAGGATCTCACCAACATGAAGTACAAAGGGACGTTCAGGGTCATGTTGATGGACACAAACCCAAATTCCTTCAAAACCTGTGACAAGCTGAAGAAGGGAGATAAATACATGAAGAGATTGGGCCCAAGTACACAAGGGTTGGGGCCCACAACAATCGATGCTCACTGCAGGAGTTTTTTTTTTATGTAACTATGTACAAACATGAAAGCTCAACCACTCATGTAGGAGCATGAATGGTTGAGTGCGAGGGAGGTTCATGAAGGAACATGACCTCCTCGACTTCGGCTGGTGCCCCCTCCAAGTAGGGTTTGAGGCGTTGTCCATTAACTTTGAACACGTCCCCATTCCCTGGGTTCAAGATCTCAACCGCTCCATGAGGATAAACGGTTTGGACAATAAACGGGCCAGACCAGCGACTGCGGAGCTTACCCGCAAACAGATGAAGCCGGGAATTGTAGAGCAACACCTTCTGCCCGGCCGTAAACACCTTTCGCATAATCATGCGATCGTGAAACATCTTGGCTCGGGACTTATGAATTTTGGCATTCTCGTACGCATCATTGCGTAACTCTTCTAATTCCACAATGTCGAACTTACGTTGTACTCCTGCTTGATCAAGATCCATATTCAGGTTCTTGATCGCCCAGAAAGCACGATGCTCAAGCTCGACGGGTAGGTGGCAAGCCTTGCCGTACACTACCCGATAAGGGGACATACCCAAATTGGTCTTGTACGCGGTGCGGAAAGCCCACAATGCGTCATTCAATTTGGTAGACCAATCCTTCCTCGAGGAACTAACCGTCTTCTCAAGAATTTGCTTTAATTGACGGTTAGAGATTTCGACCTGCCCACTAGTTTGCGGATGGTATGGGGTCGCAAGCTTGTGGGTGATCGAATATTTCCTCATAAGCGCTTCAAAGGAGCGATTACAGAAGTGGGTACCCCTATCGCTGATTATGGTACGAGGAGTACCAAATCGCGCAAAAATGTCCCTCAAGAATTTGGTGACCACCTTGTTGTCATTGGTCTTTGTGGGTATAGCCTCAACCCACTTAGACACATAGTCAACGGCCACCAGAATGTAAACATTCCCGAAAGAGTTCGGGAAGGGACCCATGAAATCGATGCCCCACACATCGAAGATGTCGACAACAAGGACATTTTGCAAAGGCATCATGTCACGTCGACCAATCCTGCCAAGGTGCTGGCACCTATCACATTGCTTACAAAAGTCGTAAGCATCCTTGAAAAGAGAGGGCCAGTAGAATCCAGATTGGAGCACCTTGGCAGCAGTTTTCTTTGCTCCAAAGTGTCCTCCACATGCCTTGAAATGGCAGAAATGGAGCACACTTTGGAACTCGGTATCTGGGACGCACCGCCTGAAAATTTGGTCAGAGCAGTATTTCAATAGGTAGGGGTCGTCCCAGTGAAAGAATCTGACATACGATCTAAATTTGGATTGGTCAGATTTTGACCAACCCACAGGAAATTGCTCGGTCACGAGGTAGTTTACGATGTCGGCAAACCAAGGGTTATCTTCGATCATGAACAACTGCTCGTCAGGAAATTTATCGTCAATGATTTGGTCCTGTGGGTTGGTCGTCTCTAGACGAGACAAGTGGTCAGCTACAACGTTTTCACACCCTTTTTTGTCCCGAATCTCGAGATCGAATTCTTGTAACAACAAGATCCATCTCAAGAGTCGGGATTTTGCATCTTTCTTCGCCATGAGGTGCTTGATGGCTGTGTGATCAGAATAGATAATCACGTGGGAGCCAATCAAGTACGACCGGAATTTCTCCAAAGCAAATATGATCGCTAAGAATTCCTTCTCGGTCACAGTGTAGTTCAATTGGGCATCATTGAGTGTTCTACTGGCATAGTAGATCACATGAGGCAATTTGTCCAATCGTTGCCCAAGCACTGCTCCCACAGCGAAGTCAGATGCATCACACATTAACTCAAAGGGTTCAGTCCACACCGGTGCCTTAATAATGGGAGCTGAAGTCAACTCTTTCTTCAAGGTCATAAAGGCATGGTGGCAATCCGGTGTGAACTCAAAAATGGCATCCTTAGCCAACAAGGCGGTGAGAGGTCGAGCGATTTTGCTAAAATCCCGAATGAACCGCCGATAGAATCCAGCATGCCCCAAAAAGGCGCGGATATCCTTCACATTACGTGGCGGTGGGAGATTAGCAATGATACCCACTTTGGCGGGATCGACCTCAATTCCCCTACTTGAGACCACATGTCCAAGTACAATCCCTCGCTTCACCATGAAGTGACATTTCTCCCAATTGAGAGCGAGGTTCTTCTCACGGCATCGCTTGAGGACAAGGCTCAAGTGATGAAGGCACTCATCAAAGGAAGCGCCAAATATGGAAAAGTCGTCCATGAAGATCTCAAGGAAACACTCAACCATATCGGAGAAGATGCTGATCATACACCTCTGAAACGTTGCCGGCGCATTGCATAACCCAAAGGGCATGCGACGGTAGGCAAACGTGCCAAAGGGACAAGTGAATGTGGTTTTCTCTTGGTCCTCGGGGGCGATGGGAATTTGGTTGTAACCGGAGTATCCATCAAGAAAACAATAGTACTCATGTCCGGCCAACCTTTCCAACATCTGATCAATGAATGGCAACGGGAAATGATCTTTCCGCGTTGCCGCATTGAGCTTGCGATAATCAATGCAAACTCGCCAGCCAGTTTGCAGGCGTGTCGGGATAAGCTCATTATGCTCATTCTCCACAACCGTCACGCCTGACTTCTTGGGAACCACATGGACAGGACTCACCCACGAACTATCAGAGATAGGATAGATTATGCCATGATCCAAGCACTTAAGAACCTCCTTTCGGACGGCTTCTTTCAGTACAGGATTCAATCTCCGTTGTGGGTCCCTACGGGGCCTAGAATCCTCTTCCATGTGGATCCGATGCTGAACAATACCAGGGCTAATTCCCTTGATATCCTTCAAGGACCACCCGATCGCCTCTTTGTTTTCAAAGAGTACTCTTTTGAGGGCAACCTCTTGATCTTTTTCAAGATCAGAAGCAATAATGAGTGGCAAGGTCTCATTATCCCCTAAAAAGATGTACTTTAGGTTATCGGGGAGCGGTTTAAGCTCGACCAGAGGTGGGTCCTTGTCGGATTCAGAGTTAATTTCAAGTGGCTCAAGGGCCACGGGGTAAGAGGAGCAAGCACCCAGATGTGCCTCCTCGTCCAGAGATATGCTGGCGGATTCCTCAAGATCCTCTTCACTCGCAACCTGATCATTAGGCACCTCAATAATATGTCGATGTGAGTCGAACATGCCTAATGAATCGGGCTCATCCGTGTCCTGGATGAAATTGGCTCCGACTGAGTCGTCGAAGAGCCCAGGTTGCTTACCAAGAGTGAAGATGTTGAAATCCGCCGTGAGGTTTCCAAAAGACAACCTCATCAAGCCATTGCGACAATTGATCAAAGCATTAGATGTCGCAAGAAATGGCCTCCCAAGGATTACAGGAATTTGTCCTTGTGGGTTGGACACGGGTTCGGTATCCAAGATGATGAAATCAACTGGAAATACGAACTCACCCACTTTGATAAGGACATCCTCCACACTCCCTCGTGGGATTTTGACGGATCTATCAGCCAACTGGAGGGTTGTCCTCGTTGGTTTAAGATCGCCTATCCCAAGGTTGACATAGACTGAGTAAGGCAGGAGATTCACAGATGCCCCCAAATCCAATAGAGCTTGAGAGATGGTCACATTCCCAATCATGCAAGAGACAGTTGGACAACCAGGGTCCTTGTACTTGACATTCATGGGTTGTGTCAATATGGAGCTCACATTGGCGGCAAGAAGGCCTTCTTGGGCACATTTGTTTTTCTCTTGGTGGTGCAAAGGTCTTTGAGGAACTTGGCATACGGTGGCATTTGTTGAACAACGTCCAACCACGGGATGTTCACCTTTACTTGCCTAAGTACCTCAACGATCTTATCCCAATGCTCATCACGTTTTTTAGTCAACCGATGAGGGAATGGTGCCTTGGGGACATAGGAATCACGAGCAGGAGTCTCAGAATTAGGTTCCTTGACAGACTCAAGACTCTCCTCGGAAGACTTGCCAACAGGGTTGGCTTCCGGCATGTTCACATTGTTGTCAACGACCCTTCCCGATCTCAAGGTGTGAATAACATTAGCATGTTGGGAAGGGTCACTTTCAACATTGTGTACATTCTGCCTGGTATTAGCAGGCTGACCCCTGAGATTTACCACAGGTTGACTCGGGAATTGACCCTTCTCGCGTTCATGGAGCTGATGAGCCAACTGGCTTACTTGCATTTCCAATGCTTTGACCGTATTATTGTTGGCCGCAAGCATGGATTGAGTGCTCTGCATGAATGCTTGAAGGGTTTGTTCAATGGTAGAGTCCTTAGGGTCAACCCGCTGGGGTGGTGGAGTCTGGTTAGAATAACCCGACGAAGAGGCCTGACCAGGTTGGTAATTTTGGTGCTGAGACCTTTGATGTGGGGGTTGGTAGGTCGCCGATGGGAGTGGAGGTTGATAAGGTGGAGGTTGAGGTTGAGCGTGCGAGCTCTGACCGTGTCCTCCACTAGACCCCCAAGAGAAGTTAGGATGGTTACGCCATCCCGGGTTATAGGACTGACTGTACGGGTCGTTTTGGGGCCTTTGTTGATACATCGCATTTGCATGCTCAGTATCTCTTGGAGCGTAAGCGCACTCCAAGTCATCATGTCCCGACAGTCCACACCTAGTACACCCGGGAGTAGCGACCTGAGCTACAGGAGCTCGGTCCATCTCCAAACTCTCTATCCTACGCATGAGAGCAGCCATTTTCGCCTCAGACGCGATAGTCGACTCAACATGATATGATCCAGCTCGACTGATGAAGATTTAAATTTTATACCGCAAGTGCACGGCGTCTATGAAGACGTGGCAAGTACGGGTCGAACACAAGGAGGGAGAGATTTCGTAGTTGATGTTATTTTCGATTAAGGGAAAGAAGGAGAGAAGAATAAATTGGGTTTTTGAGATTTTTGGTTTTTATTATCTAAAGCAAGAAACAAGAACAAATAAAACTAAAACAAGAACAAAGATGGTGAATTCCGTTGGGTGGAGGTTTAGATATCGGGTTTAGATTAGAGAATTCTGAAACTTATAATAAATCATATTAGTTATAAAGCATTACATGATAAATGATTTAACATAAACTCAAGTAATCAAAACATACTAATACGAAATTAAAATAATAACATCTTCTCTTCTCATCACCCTAAATCCGTCACCCCCACCCTTTGGAAAGAGTTAGAAACTCATAGATGGAGGGAGGGAGAAGGGGTCCTAGAGAAACTAAGAAAAGAAAATTAAAAACATAAAATAAAAGAAACAGAATTTTATTGCTAAATTATGGAACAAAAGGAAGAACTCCTCACAACATCGTTCTCGGGGCTATTTATAGCCGATACAAGGGACCTAAGCATGAAATAAGAAAGTACACGCGTCAACACGCAACCGGTAAAATTTTTAGAGCATGAATCTAATTTGGTGCGGCGGATTCGCCGCAATTTGCCAACAGGAAGTCTTCCGAGGAGAGTCTTCCGAGGATGAAATGATGTCAGTCAACCGTTTTCTCAAGGGAATCGGTCGACCGAAGGTCTGCAACGGTCGAACTATTTGCGCAAAACTTAAGTCCCAACGGTCTACAGAAAGTCTAAAACTGGTCGACCGAACGAGGTCAAAATCCGGAGTCTGGTCAACATTAATTCAAAACTATCGGTCGACGGACTCAGGGGTCTCGGTCGACCGAAAACTACCAGGGCATCCTATTACTTCTAAGTCATATAACGGTCGACCGCAACAAGTATAAAATCATCAAGTACACTTAAGTTCCGGTCGACCGACCCAAGGAACCGGTCGACCGAAACACAATAGGCAGTCAAAAATACACTACATCGGTTGACCGCCCAACGGTACCCGGTCGACCGTTGGTCGTCTTCAAACTCGCGCCAGTCGAGGTTTTACAAGGAAAACGTCACCGAAGATGTCTCCGACCTCCCCCGACCGACCAACACCACCCTCCCACGAGGGTGAGCAACCACCAAACACACTAAGAACCGGCATACCTCAAATCGCAATCTCCAGAGAAGGTTGAAGATCCACCTCACGCGTCCTCCTCCGCAACCTCCTGAGCCTCGCGCGTGCTTCTCCTGAGCTCGCTTGCCGCAACACCTCCCTCCGCCAATGGTGAGCTCGAGTCTGAGGTTGAGAGAGAGTGAGAACCGAGAAGAGAGGGATGAAAGGAAGAGAGAGATGAAAGGAAGGGAGAGAGAGAGAGTTTCAGCATATAAAACCCCACTCCACCCATCACCTCACCATCCCCTAAACCTCCATCAACAGTGCACGTCACCCTTCTCTTCCCCATGCACACCACTGTGCACCTCACCTTCCCCATGCAAACTCATCCTTAAACACCCATTAGCACTCTAACCTAGGTTAGGGATATAACAAATTGAATGAGAGTGACTTCACTAAAATGAAATTGTGTCAATAAATGCTGAAATTTAAACTTGCATTTTAAACTACATTCCTTTTTCAAAGGAATTAAATTTGTACCTCATTTTTTTCGAAAACACAAAAAATTAGTACACACGTTCCAATTCAAGGGACATTTTTTTTATAATCTGTTTGACTGAATAATTACAATCGCATTATTTCTTCAACAAAAATTATAATTGCATTATGTAAAATAGCAAAAATTTCCAAAAAATACACAAACCGTAAAAACTAATATTCAAAAAAAATTCAGTTAGAAAATGTTCCTTTAAAAAACCTGTAAAACATACAATTAAATAAAATGTATTTTCTTACTAACATTTTTTATAATGCATAAAACTTTCGACACCAAATGCATTGAATAAATGTAATTTTAAGAAACTCCAAATGACAACCAATGTATTTTTTGAAATTAGAAAAGGAACTCACTCTCTCATTCAATAAATCAATCGTGTACTGTTGCATTAGGGAAAGCTTTGGATATTTGGTATGACTAGTCCACCAAGAGGGAGAGAATTGATTAGTTGCATTACCTTTTTTAAAGAGATTAACGGCCATAATTACAATTTCTTATTCTCATTAAATTATAATGTGGAAATTGCAAATTTACTTCTTGCTTTTACAATTTGGAAACTAAAAAGTTCATTATTTTTTATAAGGATTACAAAGTCCTTCATCCAACGGCATTCAATGATTGTAATGTAATCTAACGGTTGTATCTAGGCAACCTCATTTGTAATAAGATTGACCTCATCTAAAAATCTCTCTCTCTTTTTTATTGTGTGTGTGTCTATATACATACACACAAACACACATTAATAATGACATTTACAAAACTAATGGTAATGTTTCGAAACTACATTAACGTCTCTTCATCAAGCGTAATTGTTAATGTTTCTAGGCTCCTGAAGTTACTTCAATACTTCGTTCCACAAAACATAAAACACTTGGGATAAAGTTCTAATTGATACTGTGACATCCCGAAACAGCGGAAATTTAAAAATTTATAATCAAGACACAGGAACTCAATAATCAAAGACGGGACTGTTACTTCTCATAAAACAAATAGCGGTGCACCAAAATTACACCAGAGTTTGTCAAAATGATCCATGATTACAACTAAACGACAACAGAAGGTAAAATGTAATCATGTCGACCTCAGCGGTCCGAGAAGATGATCCAACTCCAAAATGCGTGTGTCCGCCGATCACCACCCAACTGGACCTACTGCGGTCCTGAAAATATATAACAACAATGCATGAGTTTCCAGAAGTAAACCCCGTATGCCAACTCACCTATATGCATACATTACACAAGTGAACCTATCATACTAGTAGCATGTCATGACATCGACAGAATGGAAAACAGTTCCCCCGAAGGGTAAAACAGGACATCAGTCCGATAGTCAACATCGAGTCTCCCGAGGAGACCTACTGCAGGCACATGCAGTCTTACAGCACGCGACATCGCACCCCCCACACGCGGCTACACTACTCAAGGGTTCGGCAGTGAGCCTCTGTCACGCCTGTGGGCCGATAGAATACAGATCTGCAAATCTCAGTGGTCGGAGCCACAGGGACCAACGGTGCCGTCGCCCGGAAGGTATAACAACATCATCTCGATAGGTGCCCAGTCGAGGAATCAACATAGCCGGAACAGCCTCGGCCCAACAATCATCATCGCCGGCACAACCTCGGCGGCATCACCGGCACAACATCGGTTGTCCATCACAACGTCCGGCACAGCATCGGACGGGTCCAGACCGAAGTCTGCCAGGTCATCAGGCTCCACGAGACGCAAACACCAACCGCGCCGCTATAAAAGCAGGGCAGCGACCTCCGTAGCCCGAAGCCCGGTAGTCACCTCACCCAACGCCAGTTGCGTGCCCGCACAAACATCAACAATGGGATCCGCGATCCCTCAGGCCTGCTATACTACAATGAGTCCAAACAATCCAACACATGGGTCACGGTCCACACATGGAGGCGACGCGTCCCACACACCCACACTCTTCCCAACGGTGGTCCCTGGGCAGGCACGCGGAACGCGCCTACCGTCACCTCCCGGCTCACGCACAAGGCGAGGACACGGGTTTCCGTGGACAAAGTTGGCATTCAAAAAGGGATCCAGGAATTCTGTCTTGGGCCCAAACAATCGACCGGAAGAGGTGATTCGGTCAACCGTTTCTAGAAAGGAATCGGTCGACCGTTCGCCTAACACGGTCTACCGGTGCGCTCAAAACACAATCCCCCAACGGTCTATCGAAGGTCTAAAACCGGTCGACCGAACGAGGTCAAAATCCGGAGTCTGGCCAACATTAAAATCCAGTCTATCGGTCCACCGACTCAGGGGTCTTGGTCGACCGAAAACTAACAGAACATATTCTACATCATTTTAATCCATTGGTCGACGACTCAGGGGTCTCGGTCGACCAAACTTACAGGGTCAACTTAATATTTCTACGTCAAATAACGGTCGACCGCACACAAGTCTACGTCCGAACATCATGTAATATAAACCAATAAACTTAAGTTCCGGTCGATCGAACACAAGGAGTCGGTCGACCGAAACGCAACAGGCATACCAAACACACATGCATTCGGTCGACCGCACGAAGGCCGGTCGACCGTTCGGTCGTCTTCAACCTCGCGCCAACTGAGATTTCTTCGCCCAAACGCGACATCGGAGAGGCCTTTGACCGACCAACACAACCCTCTCATGAGGGTTAACAATAAAACCACACTAGAGAGCGGCATACCTCAAGCAAAGATGACGAACCATCGGAGCTCGCTCACGAACGTCGCCTCCGGTAGACCTCGAGCACGCGCCGCGCCTCCTCTGGACTTCCGACCTCTGCCCGCGCGTCGTTCTCGCCTCCTCCGATCGACGCCTCAGCTGGATGAAGGAGAAGAAGAAGAAAATGGAGAGAATGAGAGAGAGAGAGAGAAGAAAACACGTTATAAACCCATCAACACCAACAGTGCACGCCCCTACAACCCATCACCCTCCCCTCATCCACAGTGCTCGCCCCTTCTCTTCCCCATGCATACACTATACAATCCAACTTTCCATGCTAATGTAATATCCTGAATTTTTTAGTTGAGGTAATAATCAAATATCTTAATGGACTAATTAAGATTATTGGATGATTGTGTGGTTTTAGGAGAAGATGGAATTTTGAGAAGAATATAAAGAAGAAAAAGATGGAGATTTTGAGGCAAGTATTGATTCGTTATTCTTCAGTTTCGTATCATGTCTGTCTCTCTTGATATTCGTAGTTGCATGCATGCTGAGTATCGATGTTGATTTCATTGATATGCATATTATTGCATGGTGGTGTTTCGGTTGACATGTCCTGTGACTGTATGTATATTTCTGGCTGAGCCACTTAGGAAAGAGCTGCCTAACGGACATTGTGGATCAACCCGAGAGAGGAAAGGGCTGCCTGTCGTTAGTGTGGAGCTACCAGGTGTGCGTCTGACTGATTGATAGATTTCAGAAGCACAGGATGTGGTCGAATCCGAATGGGGGTTCCAGATTGTTATGCAGGTATTTTATTTGTGATGCATGTCTCTTGATTGTGCTTATTGACTGAATGTCATATTCCGTATTATTTTCCACATGATTTTGATTCTGATTGATTGACGGTTGGAACTTGCGGGCTGTCGAGCTCACAATTTGTTGATTATATTTTTCAGATTAATTATGGGCCTATCAGATGGATTTAAATATCAGAGTGCGCAGCGGTCAGGATCGTGGATCGTATCTTAACGCACCGGGTTCGGGCGGGTGAGCAGTTGTCCGGGCTCGGGGCGTTACAAATGGTATTAGAGCAATACGATTCTCGGAATTAGTCGGGATTTGGATTTGAATTAAAAATTTGATTGAATTGGAATTGAGAAATTGGATTTAGAAGTATTGACTATTGATTTAAATGTGAATTTTGACTTAGTTGGATTTGCTACCAAATTATTAATAAATAGTGAAAGATGAATTTAGAGATATTTGGACTTGAGTTTAAATGTGAATTTGGATTTGGTTGGACTGATTATCTAAATTATGAGCGATAAGTGGTGTTGGGTTTTTAGATTTGATAAATAATGAGTTGAAAATTTTGTATTGATTTGTTCGGATTGAGACAATATTGAGATCAAATTTCGAGGACGAAATTTCTTTTAAGGAGGGTAGAATGTAATATCCTGAATTTTTTAGTTGATGTAATAATCAAATATCTTAATGGACGAATTAAGATTATTGGATGATTGTGTGGTTTTAGGAGGAGATGGAATTTTGAGAAAAATATAAAGAAGAAAAAGATGGAGATTTGGAGGCAAGTACTGATTCGTTATTCTTCAGTTTCATATCATGTTTGTCTCTCTTGATATTCGTAGTTGCATGCATGCTGAGTATCGATGTTGATTTCATTGATATGCATATTATTGCATGGTGGTGTTTCGGTTGACATGTCCTGTGACTGTATGTATATTTCTGGCTGAGCCACTTAGGAAAGAGCTGCCTAACGGACAGCGTGGAGCCACCCAAGAGAGGAAAGGGCTGCCTGTCGTTAGTGTGGAGCTACCAGGTGTGCGTCTGACTGATTGATAGATTTCAGAAGCACGGGATGTGGTCGAATCCGAATGGGGGTTCCAGATTGTTATGCATGTATTTTATTTGTGATGCATGTCTCTTGATTGTGCTTATTGACTGAATGTCATATTCCGTATTATTTTCCACATGATTCTGATTCTGATTGATTGACGGTTGGAACTTGCGGGCTGTCGAGCTCACAATTTGTTGATTATATTTTTTAGATTAATTATGGGCCTATCAGATGGATTTAAATATCAGAGTGCGCAGCGGTCAGGATCGTGGATCGTATCTTAACGCACCGGGTTCAGGCGGGTGAGCAGTTGTTCGGGCTCAGGGCGTTACAGCTAATCACCTCCTTAATCACCAAGATTAACCCTAAACCGGGTTAGGTTTCTAACAATCCACCGAACTTAAAAGGATTTAGTCCCGAAATCAAAGCAACTACTCACCGAAAAGCTCTGGAAACTACCTCCTGACGTCCTCCTCGATCTCCCAAGTGGCCTCACGCTCACTGTGATGCTGCCACCTGACCTTCACCATCGGAATGGTCCTCCTCCTGAGCTGATGATCCATGCGATCGACTATCTCGACAGGTCTCTCCTCGAGCGACAAGTCCTGCTGAATCTCTGGCACTGCTATCTCAATAACGTGAGCCAGATCTGCAACGTACTTCCTCAACATCGATACATGGAAGACGTTGTGAAGACCCGAAAACTGTGGTGGCAATGCAATCCGGTAGGCAACCTCTCCAACTCGGTCGAGGATCTCAAACGGTCCAACATATCTCGGACTGAGCTTCCCCTTCTTCCCAAACCTCATCACACCTCTGGCTGGGGAAATCTTCAGAAACACGTGGTCGCCCACCTCGAACCTCAACACTAGTCTGCGTCGATCAGCATAACTCTTCTGCCTGCTCTGTGTTGTGGCCAGTCTCCTCCTGATCACATCCACCTTCTCTGCATACATCTGCACGATCTCTGGCCCCACTAACTGCCTCTCGCTCACATCGCTCCAGCTTACCGGTGATCTACAAGGCCTTCCGTACAACGCCTCGTACGGTGTCATCCCAATACTCGAGTGGTAGCTGTTGTTGTAGGCGAACTCTATCAGCGGCAAGTGCTCATCCCAGTGCCCTGCCCAATCCATTGTGCATGCTCTCAGCATATCCTCCAAGGTCTGAATCGTCCTCTCTGACTAACTATCTGTCTGCGGATGAAACGTTGTACTGAACCTCAGACGCGTCCCCAACGCCTGCTGCAGACTCCCCCAAAACCTGGAAGTGAAACGAGGATCTCGATCGGAGATGATGCTCACTGGCACTCCATGCAACCTGACTATCTCCTCCACGTACAACTTAGCTAGACCCTCCAAAGGCAACGTGGTCCTGATCGCTAAGAAGTGTGCCAACTTGGTCAGTCGATCGACTATCACCCAAATTGCGTCGTGGAATCTCCTCGTCTTCGGCAATCCTGTGACAAAATCCATCGTCGTGTGCTCCCACTTCCACTCAGGAAGCTCAATACACTGCATCGGTCCTGCTGGCCTCTGATGCTCAATCTTCACCTGCTGACAGACTAAGCACCGCTCCACAAACTCTGCGATGTCCCTCTTCATGCCCTTCCACCAGAAGTTCCGCTGCAGGTCCTTATACATCTTCGTGCTCCCCGGGTGAATGGTGTATCTAGCTCTGTGTGCCTCCTCCATGATGTCATCTCTCAGCCCATCGACCTTCGGCACCCAGATCCGACTCCTGAACCTCAAACGACCATCGACCCCTACACTGAAGTCGGATCCATCCCTGGAAGCTAACTGTAGCAGACCAGCTAACTCGTCATCCCCCTGCTGAGCCTGAACCACCCGTGAGACCGTCTGCGGCTCCACCCGAAGCCCAACAATCACTGCTCCCTCTGATCCCTCTGTGAATGGTCTCAACTCTGACAATGCCTCGAGTAGCCTCCACTCCTGGATGCACAGACTCACAACTGATACCTCCACCTTCCTGCTCAGCGCGTCTGCAACCGAATTCGCCTTCCCCGGATGATAGGAAATGGTGAAGTCGTAGTCCTTAATGAACTCAAGCCATATGCGCTGCCTCATATTCAGCTCCTTCTGCGAGAACAAGTACTTCAGACTCTGATGATCGGTGAAGACTTCAAACTGCTCGCCATACACATAGTGTCGCCAGGTCTTCAATGCGTGAACTACCGCTGCCAACTCCAGATCGTGAGTAGGGTAGTTCTTCTCGTGCACCTTCAGCTGCCTCAAAACGTACGCGACCACCTTCCTATACTGCATCAGAAGACAACCCAAGTCTATCCCTGATGCATCACTATAAATCACGTAGCCTCCACTGCCACTCGGTAGAGTCAGAATAGGTGCCGTCGTCAATCGCCTCTTCAGCTCCTGAAAGCTGTCCTCGCACTTCTGGGACCAGACGAACTTGACGCCTTTCTGCGTCAATGCCGTCAGCGGTGATGCAAGTCTGGAGAAATCCTGGATAAACCGTCTGTAGTACCCTGCCAGTCCTACGAAACTCCTAATCTCTGTCACGCTCGTCGGGGCTCTCCACTGAGTCATTGCCTCGACCTTCGCCGGATCCACTGATATCCCATCCGCTGACACAATATGCCCCAGAAAAGCCACCTGATCCAACCAAAACTCACACTTAAAGTATTTGGCATAAAGTTGGTGATCCCTCAAGATGCCAAGCACAATCCTCAGGTGCTCTCGATGCTGCTCCCTGTCAGGTGAGTATACCAAGATGTCATCCACGAACACCACGACAAATCTGTCAAGGTACGGCTGGAAGGTCCTATTCATCAAATCCATGAATGTTGCAGGTGCATTCGTCAGCCCAAATGGCATCACAAGAACTCGTAGTGGTCGTACCGCGTCCTGAAGGCTGTCTTCTGAACATCTGCCTCCCTGATCCGCAACTGGTGATAACCCGAACGCAGATCGATCTTCGAGAACACTCTCGCCATCTGCAACTGATCAAACAAGTCATCAATCGTAGGCAAAGGGTACCGATTCCGAACGGTAACCTTATTCAGCATCCTGTAGTCAATGCACATCCGCAACGATCCATCCTTCTTCTTTACGAAGAGCACAAGCGCTCCCCATGGAGAAACACTCGGTCAAATGAACCCGGACTCCATCAACTCCTGCAACTGCTTCTTCAGCTCTATCAACTCAGCAGGTGCCATACGATAAGGTGCCTTCGACTGAGGTGTCGTACCCGCAACCAACTCGATGCTGAACTCGATCTCTCGGTGCGACGGTAATGCTGGAATCTCTGCTGGAAACACATCTGGGAACTCCTGCACTACCTCTATATCCTCCAGCCTCCTCGTCTCAGGATCAGGAACTACCAGCGTGGCCACGAACGCCCTGCATCCCTGCTGTATCAGTCTGTGCCTTAACCGCAGACACAATCAGACGACCCCCACTGCTCCTCGCACCTCTGATCAGAACGTCTGGCAAGCCCTCCATCGGAATCAGGATCTTCTTCTCACGGCAAAAGACTCGCACGTCGTACTGTGACAGCCAGTCCATCCCCAGTATGACGTCGAAATCCTCCATCGGTAACAAGACCAGATCTGCCGGAAAATCATGGTCTCCCTAAGCAACTGTGGTGCCGGGGAAAAAGCTCCCCACAGTGCCCACCTCACCCATGGGCGTGCTGACCTCCAAAACATCAGTCAGCAGCACAGGGGTCCGACCCAACTCGCCAGCAAACTTCTCCGAAATGACGGAGTCAGTGGCACCGCAATCAAACAACACACGCGCAATCAAACCATAAACAGAAAGTGTACCTTCCACGACGGTGTTGGAGTCCCTCGCCTCCTCAACATGAATAGTGAAGACTCGCCCGGTCTTCCTGCCCTGGCCCGGTGAAACAACAGATCGGCTGCCTCCGCCTCTGCCTACTGCTGCTGGTCCTGGCCTCCTGCTCGACTCTCCCTGCCTCTGAGGACAATCACGGACGAAATGTCCCATCTGATCGCAACCCATACACGATCCAGTCTGACGTGGACACTCCTGTCCTGGGTGAAACCTCCCACAGTAAGTGCACGCTCCTGACTGACGTGCTCCTCCTCCATCATACCTGGGCCTCTTGCCCGGGTTTCCCGCTCCACGACCGGCTACACGGCTACCGGTGCTCACTGGTGCCTTCCTTGCCTCCTGAAGACACTCTCTCTGGTCCTGCTCTATGATCGTAGCATGCTTCACCGCATCTGCAAGGGTCCGCGACATGTTGTTGATCACCCGAGATCGAAGCGGCTGTCTCAGTCCCTTCACGAACTTCCTCGCCCGCTGCTCTGGGGTCACACAAATCTCTGGGCAATAACGCTCTAAGGCGTTCAACCTGCTGATGTAGCTCGCCAGAGTCATCTCCTTCTGCTCGAGCAACATGAACTCTCCCCACTTCTGATCCCTGATGTGTTGGGGAAAGTACTGGTCATGGAACACCTCTAAGAACTCCTCGCAGCTGACAACCACACGGTCATCAAACAACACCGTGGATGTGGACCTCCACCAATTGGCGGCCTCGCCATCGAACACATAGGTGGCCAGCTCCACCATCCTCTCTGGTGTTACTCCAATAGCGCGGAAGATCTTCTACATCCTGAAGACCCAGTCCGCCGCAATCTCCGGAGCCCTCCTGCCATCAAAAGTCGGTGGGTGCTGACGCATGAACCGATCGTGCTCAGCTCCCACCCCACCCTGCACACTCTGGGCCGCCTGACGCTCCAGGAACTCGCCCAACCTGTCCCACCGCGTGGAGAACTCCTCACGTGCCTAGGTGCCATCTGACAGAAGAAACAATCACCAACTTCAGCCATAAATGCATGCCAAAAATATAAAATGCATGAGTCCTATTACTACAAGGGTGATTTCATTGGGAACCGCATAGGAATCGACCGCTCTGATACCAAATTGTAACATCCCAAAACAGCGGAAATTTAAAAATTTATAATCAAGACACAGGAACTCAATAATCAAAGACGGGACTGTTACTTCTCATAAAACAAATAGCGGTGCACCAAAATTACATCAGAGTTTGTCAAAATGATACATGATTACAACTAAACGACAACAGAAGGTAAAACGTAATCATGTCGACCTCACCGGTCCGAGAAGAGGATCCAACTCCAAAATGCGCGTGCTCGCCGATCACCACCCAACTGGACCTACTGCGTTCCTGAAAATATATAACAACAATGCCTGAGTTTCCAGAAGGAAACCCTGTATGCCAACTCACCTATATGCATGCATTACACAAGTGAACCTATCATACTAGTAGCATGTCATGGCATCGACAGAATGGAAAACAGTTCCCCCGAAGGGTAAAACAGGACATCAGTCAACTGGACCTACTGCGGTCCATAACAACGTCCGGCACAACATCGGACGGGTCCAGACCGAAGTCTGCCAGGTCATCAGGCTCCACGAGACGCAAACACCAACCACGCCGCTATAAAAGCAGGACAGCGACCTCCGTAGCCCGAAGGCCGGTAGTCACCTCACCCAACGCCAGTTGCGTGCCCGCACAAACATCAACAATTGGATCTGCGATCCCACACGCCTGCTATACTACAATGAGTCTAAACAATCCAACACATGGGTCACAGTCCACACATGGAGGCGACGCGTCCCGAACACCTACACTCTTCCCAACGGCGGACCCTGGGCAGGCACGCGGAACGCGCCTACCGTCACCTCCCGGCTCACGCACAAGGCGAGGACACGGGTTTCCGTGGACAAAGTTGGCATTCAAAAAGGGATCCAGGAATTCTGTCCCGGGCCCAAACGATCGACCGGAAGAGGTGATTCGGTCGACCGTTTCCAGAAAGGAATCAGTCGACCGTTCCCCTAACACGGTCTATCGCTGCGCTCAAAACACAATCCCCCAACGGTCTACCGAAGGTCTAAAACCGGTCGACCGAACGAGGTCAAAATCCGGAGTCTGGTCAACATTAAAATCCAGTCTATCGGTCGACCGACTCAGGGGTCTCGGTCGACCAAAAACTAACAGAACATCTTCTACATCATTTTAATCCATCGGTCGATGACTCAGGGGTTTCGGTCGACCGAACCTACAGGGTCAACTTAATATTTCTACGTCATATAACGGTCGACCGAACACAAGTCTATGTCCAAACATCATGCAATATAAACCAATAAACTTAAGTTCCGGTCCACCGAACACAAGGAGTCGGTCGACCGAAACGCAACAGGCATACCAAACACACATGCATTCGGTCGACCGCACGAAGGCCGGTCGACCGTTCGGTCGTCTTCAACCTCGCGCCAGCCGAGATTTCTTCGCCCAAACGCGACGTCGGAGAGGCCTCCGACCTCCTCCGACCGACCAACACAACCGTCTCATGAGGGTTAACAATAAAACCACACTAGAGAGCGGCATACCTCAAGCAAAGATGACGAACCGCCGGAGCTCACTCACGCACGTCGCCTCCGGTAGACCTCGAGCGCGCGCCGCGCCTCCTCTGGACTTCCGACCACTGCCCTTGCGTCGTCCTCGCCTCCTCCGATCGACGCCTCAGCTGGATGAAGGAGAAGAAGAAGAAGAAAATGGAGAGAATGAGAGAGAGAGAGAGAGAGAAGAAAACACGTTATAAACCCATCAACACCAACAGTGCACGCCCCTACAACCCATCACCCTCCCCTCATCTACAGTGCTCGCCCCTTCTCTTCCCCATGCATACACTATACAATCCAACTTCCCATGATAATCACCTCCTTAATCACCAAGATTAACCCTAAACCGGGTTAGGGTTCTAACAGATACCCTAAACTATGGAGAAAATCACTTTATTAGGCTGAAGTATAAAAATGTCGATTTCTTTTGAAAATCACTTTATCAAAATCACTTTATCAAAATATGACATGATTTCTTTTTAGTGCAAAATGTGGTTTCGTTTCTTACTTGATTATGTAAAGTTTTGTTGTCCAAATAACTTCAAAAAAATGATTTTGCAAAAAAGGTAGTGGTGAAACAAGTAATCAACATCCAGATTACTGCAAAGCCTCAACAAAGACTTCCACCTAAGCAGGGTAAGGGGTGTCGGATGTACACAACCATAGCTTGCTAACCATAGAGGTTTTCAGTGATGAGTTGACCCAATTATCAGAAGTGCAAACCATATGCTATTTCACAATAAATGAAAATCACAGCCAATTCAAATAGTCACTTTGATTTAGTCAATGACAATCAAAAGCACAACAAAAACAGTTTAATCTTTGATTTGTTGGAAACCGACAAGCGAAACAGGTAATGCACTCCAAAATTTTAAGAACATCAAGTCCAAAATCAAATTTTCAATAATTTAATGACTGAATTGATGAGTTATATAATTAAGAGAAAGTGATTTCCGCCAATATTATTGTACAGGTACCAATAAGAAATTTGATTTGCTCCTCCATTATGTAGATGATAGAGGACACCAGAGCTGAAAGAACAAAAAAAGAATTCATAAACCTTAAAGGCTTCTTTTTTTAAATCAGGTAACCCTTTAATGTTTACTTGATGAAATATAAGTTCCAAACTGTAGGTAAGATGATCTAATTTTAGGTCTTTCTCAGAACCAAGCGCAATTTAACAATTATCTCAAATTATATTCCATCATCCCTAATTATCTCCAAGTCATCCTCACATCCCAATTGGCCTAACTTCCACTCTCCCACTGAAAATCCACTCTTTACCGAACCATCTAAATATGCAAAATCCATAAAAGAAAGAGAAATCAACAAAAAGAAAAAAAGATCCCAAACCTTCCGATTCATCTCCTGAACAGCGATCCTCCGCATGCTCTCGACAACATCGACATTCACAAGCTTCTTCCTCTTCCCAACCAACCACCCTTTCGGATACGACACGTTGTCGAAGTCGGGCGGCGGGAGGAGATCCTCCGCACGGACCCGCTTCCCGTCCGACAGCTCCAGCGGCTCGAAAAACCACCGACTCTTCTCCGACATCTCCTCCGACGGCGGCTGGGGCTCTTTAGAGGGGCTACTACTAGTCGTGGAGGCATGCCTCCTGGCGTTCCAGAAGACCCGCGGTGGGGAAGCCGGGATGAAGCCGTCCAGAAGGATCGGCGCCGGAGAGGCGGCGGATTCCGGTTACCTCATGGGTGGTGATGAGCACCGTAGGATTTGTATTCAAAGGAGAGGATTAAAGGGGATTAAGTTAGTTGGGGGTGGTTAAGTTGTTATGTGAAATGGGGCTGCAACTGTTGAAGTCAGTTGAAGGGGTTGTTGGTTGGGATCGTGCGGCTGTGGATGGATGACTTACGCACCATCTGATGGTCAGCATAAGCACCCATTAGCTCAGCCCGTTTACACTCACCCGATTAAGGATCCGATTTGTTCACCTTCTCTCCCGCCCAGACGAACATTTTCTCCATTTAAGTCATGTTTTGTTAATCAGACAAATTGAGCAGGTTATTAGTTTATAATTACATGTAATTAGTTCACGATGGGGTTTTTTCATCCTCTCTACACCAGAGAGGGTTTTCCCCCGTATAAATAATAAGAAGTAATAGAAAAGGGGCCGCCCATTATTTTGCCCAAAATTGTGTGCCCCTGAGCTGGAGGAGCTAGAATCCTTCCATCGGAGTGTGGTGGAGCTCGAATCCACTAAGATTGTGTGTATTTACGAGTCAAGTTGTTGACTCGGGCAAAATCAGCCACCAACGGTGGTGTGGTCGCCGGACTTGATCGGACTCCTCGTCGGAATCCTATCAAATTGGTATCAGAGCCTTCTGGGACAGCGGAGACAGGGGGGCCAAATCCAAACCCCCAATGGTCCGATGAGCTTGAAAAGCTGGTGAACCAGAACGGGGAGATTCTACAGATGATGATGGCCTAGAATGGAAGCATCGAAGCAATGGATCATAAAATTAGCAACCTCTCCCGTAATTCACATGGGATTTGCTCACCATCTCCAGCTGGCTTGATGCATTGGAGACCAACACACCAGGAGCATACCACGAGGAAGAACCGCCTCACCAAAGGCCAGATCTTAAGGGCTACTTGATTGATCGTTTTATATTTAACCGCAAGTGCACGGCCGCGTTGAAGCGGTGGCAAATACGGGTCGTCCACTGGGAGGTGTGTCGACACTTGGTTTGTGCGAAGGCGAGAGGTAAAGAAAGGGAAGAAAGGTTGGTTACACTAGACTACACTAAGGTGCAAATGGAAATGGAAGAAAAGCAAGAAAACTAAACCCCAAAGGGGGTAGAGAAATAATGTGAACATAAAGAAGTGTGTGTGTGTTCATTAAGCTCCTCACAACATGTAGTGCATGAAATCATAAAACAACATCCAACTTTGCCTCTACATGAATTAAGATAAAACTACATCATTAAAACATACAAGACAATAATTGGAATGAAGCTACATGAACTCAAGTATAAAGACTATACCCTACTATGCCTCTACATGAATTAAGATTTCACTACATCATTAAAACATACAAGACATTAGCTAAGGTAAAGGCAACAAGAGTACATACACTACAAATTATGTTTCCAATATTAACTTCATCCATATCCTAACTTTATCATTCCCCATAAAATAGGTCCACTAATCAAAGCATAAGCTAAGCTTCATTCAAGAGCATTAGCATATCAAAGATAAAAGTGAAAACCCATTAGATGGTTATGGAAATCATATAAAGCTCAAGGGATAAAGATAACACACACTTAATACACTACATGATTATATCACATATTTCTCCACCCCCCAAATGGGGATGGAACTACCCACTACTCATTACACTAACTATACTAGAAAAAGAAAGCATAATACTGAAATGAAAGTTAACTAAGAAGGCAAGAAGCATTAAAGAAACATAAAAGGAAAGGAAAGACTAAACAAACATGCACAAATTAAAAGACAAGATTAAAAGAAACTAGAAGAATTATTTTATTAACAAATGACTCACATTGAAGGTAGCATTCTTCTCCACCTTGAGTTTTTGCTTCAAGGCTCACTCCTTAGTAGAGAGAATGCCACCAAGCAATGGGTAATTACAATGGAAGGTGAAGAGTTTTATTTATAAGCATGGAAAAAGTTAATCGGGGACAATCCCCCGATGTGTGACTAAACCAATACCAAAAATAGCCTAAACGAACATTAATACAAGTCCAGGAGAAATTTCGACGGATCCTGAGCAATATGGACCGCCAATTAGCGGTCCAAGACCGCCAATTGGTGGTCCAAAATTGTCGGATCGTGTTGGAATTTGTTGTGGGCTTTGCTGTCTGGTATTGTTGGTCTTTGATGCGGTTACTCGACTTGTTGGAGCTCCGACCCGAATCGAATTGGTAAAATACTCCCCATGATGGTGTGGAGTATTCTGTTTTGCTCTTAGGTCCTTCTGTCTTACATTCAGGTCCTTCTCCCTTGCATCTTGGTCCCTAGATCTCACCATTCAGTCCTTTTTCCCAGCTTTTGGGTCCTTTCATGGCTCTTCTCTTCAAACCTCTTTATTCCTGAAAACTAAACATAAAACTCGTCACGTAGCATTGCTTAGGTGTAAGATAATGGATATAAGATACAAATATGAGCATGAAATGATGTCAATCAAATACCCCCACACCTAAGTTTTTGCTAGTCTCGAGCAAAACAAAGAAAGAGAAAAACAAACGAGAAACAAGAAATCCTAACTCACTTTCGTAGGAATCACGGTTGCACTTAGCACGTGCAACAAGCCGTTAAACCTCTTTGTTGCCAAGGAGGAGGAGTGTTGTCTCCTGAGGGTTTTCAGCGGATATACCCACAAAATCCGAACAAGATGCATTATTCAATCTAGACCTCGACTCGTTGGAAATATTTTGTCGATCAATGGACGCGGTAATGCTACGGGCCGACTCTATATAGGTGATCAGTCCACACCTCTACCCTAATGAACCATTCGTGTTAGTTAAATAAGGAATTAAGTGAAAGACATGGACAACCTCAAGATCCTCAAGTGATACAAAGTGTAAGGTCCATTAAGGTTCTTATTTGCATTAACATTTTTTTTTTCTTTTTGTTTCTTTTCACACATTTTTTTTCTATTTTTTCTTTTTATTAGTTGGAGCTTCATTCTCCCAGGGTCAGGTTTCGTGCATCATTGCCCATGAGGACTTACACTATCACGTACACCTTTCCCCAAATCTCCACATAGGGCAATCCCTACCACCCGTGTAACGGGAGTTCGGTCGGCGCATCCCAAGTCAGATGACTCGAAAGCACCAGGCACAAAGTCCCTTCAGACCTACTTTCCCGAGTGATAGGAGCCGTGCGAGAAGAGAGAACATCTACTCACTTATTTCTTATCTACACATGAACCAAAACCCCTACACTAATGTCTCACAACAAGATTAAGAGGGTCCTTGACTACAACAAACTTCCTAAATTAACAAACACGAATTATTGACTCACTAGGTTCAGGGTGGACTTCTTTGAATGTTTGAGCACTGAAACCCTATGATTACTCACCCCCAAAGGAAAACTGGGGTGCATCCTAACGACTCGATAAATCCTAAAGCCACGTACTAGATATCCTAATGCATCAAGTTCAAGACAATTTTGGGAGCTTTCTTTTTACTTTGCCTCTCAACGGTTTTGCACATGCTAAACACACGCCAAACCCACAAAACATTTTCTTTCGAAAACACATGAAGATTTTGAAAGAAATGTGAAAATTTTGAAGCACTAGGCAAGCAAAAGAAGACAAGTCACCCAAGGATCATGGCAAACAGATATATCGATATTAAATGGAGCACACTATCATGACCCTAACAATGCAAACAAAAGAAAACAAAATCAAAGGAAAAAGGCTCAACTATGTACACACGTAAAACACCCCCCCACACCTACTTCATGCATTGTCCTCAATGAATGCAAGCAAGATACTACATGGATTTATGCATAAAAAGGAGAGATCTCACCAACATGAAGTACAAAGGGAAGTGCAAGGTCATGTTGATGGACATAACCCGAATTCCCTCAAAACCTGTGAGATGCTAAAGAAAGGATACAAATACGTGAAAGAAATGGAGCCCAAATACACAAGGGTTGGGGCTCACAACAATCGATGCTCACTGAAGGAGTCTTTTATTGTACTTTTCTTTTTTTCTCTTTTTTTTCTTTTTTTTATATATAACTATGTACAAACATAAGTTCCCATCTTCATTTGTCAAAAGACATCAAATGAGAACCTCAAGAGTGGGTCAATGCACCTGGAAAGGGAACATGACACCACGCGGGGCCAGAATACTCATGTGTGGGCCCCCTTCACAAAGAGCACCAGATGAAATGAGAGGTTCGTGAATTGGACGCAAAGGCGTCTCATTCAAAGGATCAAACTGAAAGAGCTTGAACCTCTCAACAGTTTGGGAAGTAAGGGGCAACGGAGGAAGAGTTTCTCTCGTTGCGTCGCTGAAGTTATGATCGTCAATCCAAACTCTCCAACCAACAGGCTGGTGCGTCGGAACGAGGTCAAGAACCTCGTTAGGCATGTCCAACTCACCAGGAGAACAGGAAGTGGGTCTCATACCCAAAGTATCCTCCAAGGAACTCCTAATACCCTCATGAGCAATGTAGTTGTTTGATGTTCCATCATTTCCAAGATGATCAGGAACAATAGTGAGAGGCAAACTCTCATCAGGTCGTATGAGATTAAGGGTACTAGGGAGCTCTTTCTCCACCAAAGGTGAGTCCTTAGGAGGTACAACAATAAGATCATGTGGCTCAAGGGCCACAGGACAAAAAGGTAAGGCACAATCCTGTGCCGACTCATAATAGAACTGGTCCAAGCTATTCTCAGTTTGAATCGAATCCTCCACTAAGTGATCGTGAATTGAAACCCCAAGTCCCTCAGACTGACTAGGAGTTTGACTTTGAAAGGTTGTGCTTTGAATTTGTGGATGTGGTGGTGGTTCGATATCAAAAGAAGAATCCTCATGTTGACAAGAAAGGTTACTCTCCTCACATTCACGTAATTTCTGCGACATTTGACTCACTTGCAGTGTCATATTTTGTATGGACTGTTGAGTGGTTTCCATGAACGTAAGGAAAGTTTGTTTCAAGGAATCAGGTATGCGGTCAACGATGAGGTCCAAGTCAGAGCTTGGGAAATTTTGGGGTTGGGTGTGGATGGGCTGAGAATGAGTCCAATGATTTGGGGTGGGGTGTTGGTAGAATTCTGGGTATTCGGGAGGAGGATACTGGGGTGAACATGAAGTATAAGAATTTGAATAAGAATTGTCACCCCATGAATCCATCACTCTCGGATTGTACGCGGATGCGTAATGGTCATAATGAGCATTTTCGGAAAATGTGTGCTCATACTCAGGCTCTGGGGGAACATAAGGACATTCCCCGAAATCATGACCACTCAACCCACAATAGTGACACGGTACGGCTACTGGAGCCACCGGTGCACCCATGTCATCTACCACATGCATGAAAGAGGCCAAAGGTTCTTGTAATGTCTCAGATTGATGACCAACATATGATCCGACGTAACTAGATGGTGGTCTAGTAGTCGGTGCCTCTCTCATATTACCCCAATATGAAGATTGCTCAGTCACACAATTGCGATTATCCCAACCATACGGGGTGTTCGTCTGAGCCACCCCAGGTTGCATGGGTCCGGAGTACCAGGGAGAATCGTCTTGGTCCCAACAATGATATGGATGGTCGCCCATGTAACCATCCATCTCAACAGAGAACTCTCGAGTCGATCACTCTCACCACCACGAGGCCAAGCTCGCAAAAAGTGCTCGACTCGACCCTAAAACGCTACAGAGAGTGTAAAGGGGAGGAGACTATAACGTAGAAGAAGGTGAGAAGAAGATGACTCAGAAGAGAAAGGAAGAATCCCTAGAGCTAGCGAGGGTACAGAGTGAAGGTAGAAGCCTAACTAGCAAGCACGACTCAAACAATGTAAGGCAATGGGTCCTTAAGCTAGACGACGCCTAACTTCGAGGTCACTAGCCTCGACACGCCTCACCTCCCTACAACGAGGACCACAATGCCCAGCAAGTGATACCAGATCCGGAGATCCAGTACCTCCTACTATCGACAAGGTAGGCAACGCCGATCAGGTCATGACGGTCTCGACTAGATTACTCTCCTAGTGCGTCCGAATTCCTTAGGGCCAATGTCTACTTGCTTTTAGTTAAGGCTTTATTAAGAGTGATTTTTGGGGCCAAGGAAAGGGTGATGAAATCCCCCACCTTATCTTTTATGGGACAGCCCCTCCTTAGTAGCGATTTGATCCTAGATCTAGCAATCAATCGCTCCAATCAAACACTCTCTCACTCTTGTCCCGATGCACCTTACTAACTAATGCATGATCGAAACATGCATGAATGAGAGATTGGGGTGCACGTACCTCACGCCAGCAATCAACAACAAAATGCAAAGAAAAGAAAAGACAAATGCATGCAAGGTCTACAAATGATGCATGACATAGATGGCAAGAAGTCTAATCTTTTGCTTTGAGTTTTATGGTCCAAGTTGATTAAAAGGGAATTGAAATTAAATCTGGGAGCAAAGTAGAAGTCACAGCATGCAAATTTGTGCTCCCAGATAACTAACATGAAAAATATAACAACTGGAACAAATTTGAGAACAATTGAGCCTCACCAGGCCGCCAATTGGCGGTCCCAGACCGCTGATTGGCGGTCTTTTTGTAGCTTCTGGTCCTCAAAATTCTCCAGTAGCCTCCCCTTGATGCTTAGGTTCCCTGAAACTAAACAACACTGGAAACAAAAAAATTAAAAACCCCTCGAATCGCCCAAACCAACGTCTGGACAGAGCACCTCCCCGGCAACGGCGCCAAAAACTTGATTGATCGTTTTATATTTAACCGCAAGTGCACGACCGCGTTGAAGCGGTGGCAAATACGGGTCGTCCACTGGGAGGTGTGTCGACACTTGGTTTGTGCGAAGGCGAGAGGTAAAGAAAGGGAAGAAAGGTTGGTTACACTAGACTACACTAAGGTGCAAATGGAAATGGAAGAAAAGCAAGAAAACTAAACCCCAAAGGGGGTAGAGAAATAATGTGAACATAAAGAAGTGTGTGTGTGTTCATTAAGCTCCTCACAACATGTAGTGCATGAAATCATAAAACAACATCCAACTTTGCCTCTACATGAATTAAGATAAAACTACATCATTAAAACATACAAGACAATAATTGGAATGAAGCTACATGAACTCAAGTATAAAGACTATACCCTACTATGCCTCTACATGAATTAAGATTTCACTACATCATTAAAACATACAAGACATTAGCTAAGGTAAAGGCAACAAGAGTACATACACTACAAATTATGTTTCCAATATTAACTTCATCCATATCCTAACCTTATCATTCCCCATAAAATAGGTCCACTAATCAAAGCATAAGCTAAGCTTCATTCAAGAGCATTAGCATATCAAAGATAAAAGTGAAAACCCATTAGATGGTTATGGAAATCATATAAAGCTCAAGGGATAAAGATAACACAGACTTAATACACTACATGATTATATCACATATTTCTCCACCCCCCAAATGGGGATGGAACTACCCACTACTCATTACACTAACTATACTAGAAAAAGAAAGCATAATACTGAAATGAAAGTTAACTAAGAAGGCAAGAAGCATTAAAGAAACATAAAAGGAAAGACTAAACAAACATGCACAAATTAAAAGACAAGATTAAAAGAAACTAGAAGAATTATTTTATTAACAAATGACTCACATTGAAGGTAGCATTCTTCTCCACCTTGAGTTTTTGCTTCAAGGCTCACTCCTTAGTAGAGAGAATGCTACCAAGCAATGGGTAATTACAATGGAAGGTGAAGAGTTCTATTTATAAGCATGGAAAAAGTTAATCGGGGACAATCCCCCGATGTGTGACTAAACCAATACCAAAAATAGCCTAAACGAACATTAATACAAGTCCAGGAGAAATTTCGACGGATCCTGAGCAATATGGACCGCCAATTAGCGGTCCAAGACCGCCAATTGGTGGTCCAAAATTGTCGGATCGTGTTGGAATTTGTTGTGGGCTTTGCTGTCTGGTATTGTTGGTCTTTGATGCGGTTACTCGACTTGTTGGAGCTCCGACCCGAATAGAATTGGTAAAATACTCCCCATGATGGTGTGGAGTATTCTGTTTTGCTCTTAGGTCCTTCTGTCTTACATTCAGGTCCTTCTCCCTTGCATCTTGGTCCCTAGATCTCACCATTCAGTCCTTTTTCCCAGCTTTTGGGTCCTTTCATGGCTCTTCTCTTCAAACCTCTTTATTCCTGAAAACTAAACATAAAACTCGTCACGTAGCATTGCTTAGGTGTAAGATAATGGATATAAGATACAAATATGAGCATGAAATGATGTCAATCACTACTCCTATGGTCGACCCGTACATGCTGAAGGGAGAGCTAGAAAGCTAGATTACGATGGATCTACTGATCCAAATCAATGGATCTTCATATGCAACAGATATTTTTTAGTCAATTCCATTCCTCACAACCAAAAGGTGTTTTGCGCCTCGAGTTATTTGTATGGAGATGCGCTAGAGTGGTACTGGTGGATGCTTAAGAATCAGGTGAGCATGGATTGGGATTGTTTTTGTTGTGAACTTGAAAAAAAATATGCCTCACCTTATGAAAATGCTGCCACAATAATCAAACAGTTGAGTCAAGTAGGGTCCGTTGTTGACTATAATAAGGAGTTTAGGAGGCTAAGCGTCAAATGTTGTTTGGTTGAACATGACCAAATTGGGCTTTTCCTAGGAGGATTAAAACCAGACATCAAGGCAGAAGTGGAGTCATATGAACCTGATTCACTACCTAGAGCCATGAATTTAGCAGTGCTACAAGAGAAGAAGTTAAAGTTCTTAAAAGAGTCACTGAAGTCAGGTTCAAGTCATCCTGTGCCCAGACCATGTTCCTTCTCTCCTAAGCCCAGTGGAGGAAATTCTTTTCCTAAACTCCTGGGGTCTAGAACAATAGAAGTTACAGGGGTACAACCTACAAAAAGATTGACCTTAAGTCAACAAGAAGAGAGAAGAAGAAAAGGATTGTGCTATTACTGTGAGGATAAATGGCATAGGAACCACAAATGTGACCCTAACAAGGCATTTACCATGGAGTTATGTAGGGAAGAAGAACAAGAAGAGGAGGAAGAAAATTTCACTCATGGTGAGGAGCCTAATATATCATTGTGTGCACTTGGAGGACAAGTTAGTGATTCCACCATGAGGATTATTGGCCACATTTAGGGAAAACAAGTAGTGGTGCTAGTCGATTCTGGCAGCACAACTAGTTTTGTGAATCAGAAAATCGTGAAGAAACTTGGTATACCATTGCAACCTAGAGGAGAGCAGCCAGTGATGGTTGCCTCAGGAGAAAGGGTACCCGGACCGGGGTTGACTGAATGCATTACTTTAAATTTGCAAGGGATGAACATTACTATGAGCTTCCATATTTTGTCTTTGGGGGCATATGGGTAGTACTTGGCACAGATTGGTTAAGTAGCCTTAACACAATTACTTGGAATCTGAAAGACAAGATAATGCAATTCAAATGGAAGGACAAACCATATGTGCTCAAAGGGCTGAAGCACCCCCTTTTGGGCAAGATTTCTGAAGAACAATTTCAAAAAGAAGCCAGACAGTCCACACAACTCTACTTGGTCCAGCTACAAGCTATAGACCCCTGCAAACCAATCAAAGGTGATCTAGACCAGCAGTTACAGAAAATTGAACCAACTGACTTGCAAACACTCTTACTCACATTATCTAATGTATTTGCTGAGCCTCAAGGGTTACCTCCCTATATGAGTTATGACCATCACATTCCCCTCAAGGATGAATCAAAGCCTGTAAAATTAGCCCATACAGGCATTCTCCCTACCAAAAGAATATAATCGAGGACACCATTAATGAAGGGTTAGCTAGTGGAATCCTAAGATCTAGTTGCAGTGCATTTGCCTCCCCAGTTCTGCTAGTGAAGAAACATGATGGTGGATGGAGGATGTGTGTACACTACAGGGCCTTGAATTCCAATACTTTGAAAGACAAATACCCATACCCCTTATAGATGAGTTATTGGATGAGCTACATGGAGATGCCTTCTTCACTAAACTGGATTTGAGGTCTGGATACCATCAGATCAGAATGAGGGAGGAAGATGTGCACAAGACCGCCTTTAGAACACATGATGGGCATTATGAGTATTTGGTCATGCCTTTTGGGCTTACTAATGCTCCATCCACCTTTCAACATTTGATGAATGATATATTCAGACCTTGCCTAAGAAAGTTCATTCTAGTATTCTTTGATGATATATTGGTATATAGTCAAGTTTGGGAGGATGACCTGCAGCACCTGGCTCAAGCTTTGGAATTACTGAGAGAACATCATTTATGTGTTAAGTTGTCTAAGTGTGCATTTGGGCAGAGACAAGTCGGGTATTTAGGGCTTACTGAGCTGAAGGTGTTTCAGTCGACCCAGAAAAGATTGAAGTCATGCAAAGTTGGCCAACACCTAAATCCCTCAAAGTCTTAAGAGGGTTCCTAGGGCTTACTGGGTACTACAGGAAGTTTATAAAGCTTTATGGGGTCATTGCATCTCCTCTCACACAATTACTCAAATCAGAGACATTCAAGTGGAATGAATCAGCACATGAGGCTTTTGAGAGGTTAAAATCTGAGATGATGCAAGCTCCAGTTTTGGGAACCCCTAACTTCCAAAAACCCTTTGTAATAGAATGTGATGCTTGTGGAGTGGGAGTGGGGGCTGTATTGATGCAGGAGGGTAGGCCCATTCCATACATGAGCAAGGGTCTCAAAGGTAAGAAGTTGCACTTGTCCACCTATGAGAAAGAGCTGGAAGCTTTAGTTTTGGCAGTACTTAAGTGGAAGCCATATCTTTTGACTAATCCCTTCATTATTAGAACTGACCACCAAGCCCTTAAATACTTGTTGGAATAGAGAATTCAGCATCATTCCCAGCATAAGTGGCTTGTAAAGCTGATGGGGTTGGACTTTAAGGTGGAGTACAAGAAGGGAAGAAACAATACAGCTGTAGATGCACTCTCTAGAGTGGTTGAAAAGGTTGAAAGCCCAACAAATGAACAAGTAGTAGAAGCCATAATCCACATTAATGCTAATTGGTTCCAAGAAGTGCAAGCGTTATACGCAGAGGAACCAAACTTCCAAGCACTTCTGCACAAATGGAAAAGTGGGGAGTTCGATCACTTGAAGTATAAAATGTAAGGAAGGATTCTATACTATACAGGTAGAATCTTCTTGTTAAGAGGATCTCCCATAATTTCCAAACTCTTACATGAATTTCATAGTATTCCTTTGGCTGGCCACTTAGGATACTTAAAAACAATGCAAAGGTTGAAACTAATTTTTTTTTGGAAGGGCATGTCTAAGGATGTCAAGGAATACATTAAAGGGTGTGATACCTGTCAGAAATTCAAGGGAGAGACACTCTCCCCAGCTGGTCTCCTCCAGCCTTTGCCTATAGCAGAACAAGTCTGGGAAGACATCTCCATGGATTTCATTGAATGCCTCCCTCCTTCCCATCACAAGAACTGCATATTAGTGGTGGTGGACAGGCTGAGTAAGTATGCTCATTTTGTGGCCCTCAAACACCCTTACACAGCTTCCATAGTTGCCCAGGAATTCATTTCCTCAGTTGTTAAACTGCATGGTTTCCCTAAATCTATTGTGAGTGATAGAGATGTGATTTTTACTAGCCTCTTCTGGAAGGAATTATTTAAACTTCAAGGAAGCCAGCTGAACATGAGTACAAACCTACCACCCTCAAACAGATGGCCAAACTGAAGTGGTTAACAAATGCTTGGAATCTTACCTTAGGTGTTTCTGCTATACACAACCTAAGGAATGGACTAAATGGCTGGCTTGGGCTGAATTTTGGCACAATTCCAATTATCACACATCCACCCACACAACTCCCTTTGAAGTCGTCTACGGAAGACCCCCTCCCACCTTATTATCTCATGTCCCTGGCACTGCAAAGGTGGAAAATGTTGACTTAACACTTAGAACAAGGGATGTGATTCTCAAAGAACTCAAGTGGCAATTAGAGTAAGCCTAGAACAGAATGAAACTTCAGGCAGATGCAGCAAGAACTGAAAGGGTTTTTGAAGTAGGTGATCGAGTATATTTGAAGCTACAACCTTATCGTCAAGATTCAAAGGAAGTGGCCTTCTTTCATCCTTGAGGACAAGGACTGAATTAAGGGGGAGGGGATGATGAGCACCGTAGGATTTGCATTCAAAGGAGAGGATTAAAGGGGATTAAGTTAGTTGGGGGTGGTTAAGCTGTTATCTGTGAAATGGGGCCGCAACTGTTGAAGTCAGTTGAAGGGGTTGTTGGTTGGGATCGTGCGGCTGTGGATGGATGACTTACGCACCATCTGACGGTCAGCAGAAGCACCCATTAGCTCAGCCCGTTTACGCTCACCCGATTAAGGATCCGCACTGTTCACCTTCTCTCCCGCCCAGACGAACATTTTCTCCATTTAAGTCATGTTTTGTTAATCAGACAAATTGAGCAGGTTATTAGTTTATAATTACATGTAATTAGTTCACGATGGGGTTTTTTCATCCTCTCTACACCAGAGAGGGTTTTCCCCCGTATAAATAGTGAGAAGTAATAGAAAAGGGGCCGCCCATTATTTTGCCCAAAATTGTGTGCCCCTGGAGCTGGAGGAGCTCGAATCCTTCCATCGGAGTGTGGTGGAGCTCGAATCCACTAAGATTGTGTGTATTTACGAGTCAAGTTGTTGACTCGGGCAAAATCAGCCACCAACGGTGGTGTGGTCGCCGGACTTGATCGGATTCCTCGTCGGAATCCTATCAGGTGGGGTTGGATTGGGTGGGAGAGGAGGTGATGTGTGGTGGTTTGGGTGTTCGGTTGGATGTTAGAGATGATATAAGTAACAACAGAAGATCGATCAATTTGCTACTCAGATTTTATCTGTTGTTGTAACGATGTAAGGACGAACCGAATTATAAACTCGGCTAATTATTTTTGTAGAGTTTGAAGAAAATTTTTATTGTCTATTTTTTGTTACTTCGTGAATCATACTTCTTAGGTGAACTACTAATCGTTTGTGTTGTTAAGTATCACTGTGAATTTGAAGATTCCAACTTCAATATGACATTTTGAAAGTAAAAAGAATTTAAAGTTTGTTTAAAAAGTGTGTAAAATCATGGCCATGTTGTGTAGTTTAGTAGTACAGAGGTGTGAATATTTGTTTGGTCTACCACCTGTACAAAACTCAAACGCTTAGGTGACGGATAATTGATCTAATTTTATTATGACGTGTTGTACGAATCTTGTGTTTAGCAATGTAATATTAACTTTTCTTTGTCTTAACACTTCTGTTTTCTATTTTTCTTTTTTTATATACCTGTGTTGGAGATGAAAAGAAGAACAAATGTGAACGACTACTTTTTCTACTCTCTTAAATCTTGAAGTTTTGGATAGTCCAATCCTAGGAAGGTGTTTTATGACCTACGAAGCAGAGTCTAATAACTGATTCTAATGACAAAAGTAACATTATGGAATGATCATTTAAAAGTTAGTTTGTCTACATGCCACCCTGTACCGAGGAAGGGAAATTAAAACCTAAACAATGTTTCTCCTTTAACTCAAAATAAAATGGTTGTTATTATCGCATCTTCTATTATCGGGTAACAGATCACACTGTACAATGCGTTACAGTGGTTGGCGATTTTAGCATTTTACAAATTTTGATTTTATTTTCATTTTGTGACTTAAAATGATCTTCAGAGTATCCTACAAGAAGGCGCAGAAACACATAGAGATTGTTTACTTGTCTAAAGAGGAAGCAAAATGAATTAAATTGGGACAAAAGTTATAATGAAATACACTTATTTTATTTCCTTTTGTATATTGAGACAAAAAGATGCTATTATAAATTTCCTTCGATAAAATTTTATTTTCTATTATATTACTAGGTATTTAAGATGGTTGTTTTAAACTAGTGCAAAGGTGACAATTTAAAACTGTTGTCACAGTTTTGCTTAAAAGAATACACTTAGATGTCAATTTGATCCCACAGATGCTGCGGAAACGCATGATATTTCATCATCAAGGTCATGAATTAATAATGACATTTCATGATCAAGGTCTATAGCACTACAACAAAAAGGGTGTTTTCCGATGGAGGCATGCCGACGGAAAAAATTGTCAACATTACAACATTTCTGTCGAGTTGGGCGCAAAAAAATTGTGTTTGTGCCTGATTAATTTTGCGTGTGCGGACAAATCCATCGGGTCAGGCGCGGAAAGTTTCCATTTGTGCCTGATAAAATGGACGCATGTGCCGAGGGCATGCTAAAAGTAGCATGCCGACGAAATTTGCCTACCCGACGAAACCCTAATTCTTCTTCACCTATTTTCTGTCTCCACTCCTTCGAAACCCTGCCTCCCGTCTCCAAGACTCGTCGTCGTCTGCCGCTCGTGTCTCCCCTCTTCGTCGTCTCCACGTCCCACCGTCATTTTCATACTCCATCTCACCCTCTCGCCGCCCCACCTCGTCGTCCCAAGTCCGCGCCGACCACCTTCGTGCCACCCCAAATCCGCGCCTCCCACCTCCATGCTGCCCCCACCACGCGCGATCTAGTTCTAGTGCCGCACATGTAATTTTTTATGTTCAGTTTTTTTAATTTGTGTTTGTATTCCACTTATAGTAAAGTATCTAGATGGGGTATGTGGTTTGGAATTGGGGATGGTGGTGAAGTGTAATTATTGTGTGGGTTCTTTTAAAAATGTTTTAGTGCATGTGAGGATGTAGGGGGGGGGGGGGGGGGTGAGGTTGGAGTTTTGATTCTTTGGATGGTTTAAACCTTAAACATGGAGTTACAAAAATTGAAACTACTACGACAATTTGTCCCCTTATTTGTATTTCTTCTTGAAGGTAAAAAATCATTTTTCACTTCCACAAAGACCACACATGGTTAGCAATTGATCCATCTTTCATTACTATTATTACTCGGTGGTGAAGGTAGGAATTACATTTTCATCACTTATAAAAAGTTAGAGTATAAAATGAAGTATTTTATGACCACATCCAACTTCAAATTTTGTTGAACAAGAGTTTACCAAACTAGGGGGCCATTAAATATTCATCTGCCTCTTGGTCACACGAGGGACTAAAATAATGATTGTGGCATAACAATCATGGGATCTTTTTTGTCATGGGATCTGGTGGCTTTAGATGCCACCATAAAAGCACTCGTGTAACAGAAGGGTTTATACATGTGGGAACACCATTTGCTTTTTGAAATTGTCAAGTGGACCGCTTCGTATTATATGTAGGGTTTTTTGAACATTTGTCCTGCAGAAAATTTTTAATAAGACTTTTAAGGTCATTTTTAACTAGTATTTGTTATGAAAATTGTATATATTAGATGATTCACCTTCCAAGATAATTCCTCTTACAACCAATCCATTGTAACTCCTCTATTAAAATGTGTTGCAATGTGTATTGTATTTACTTCCTTATTTAGTGTAAGATATGTAACTTCCACACTTCTATGTATATATATATATATATATATATATATATATATATATATATATGTGGTTGTGCTATGTATTGAAGACATCCAAGATAAATGTATTCATCTTCCTCTCCTTCTACATACTTCTCTTGTCTTATTGTTCTTGTGTTTCCAATGATATTCGACATATTCACAACACGCTATCAGCACGAGGCTCTACGATTAAAGTCTTGTGAAGCACCCAAGGTAACAACTAGTAGACTAAACAACATAGTTGCTAAAAAGTAGTAACAACATAGACTATCATATGCATTATTTGAATCTATATTTTCATGCACCCGCTCAAAATCTATCTCGTTGATTTGGTTTTCATTGCAAGTTAAAAGTAGACCCGTAGGAAATCAATTTGATTTGAAGCTAAAAGGAATACAAGTCCAACTCTTGTTTGCATCAGATATGTATCGGTTTTATTCTCTAGCAAGCAGATTTTATTTGTTTCACATATTGAAATTTACATTTTAATATACATCATACATGGTACATGTGCCAAATTTTATAAGTTCTCATTTATGTCCACTTAACCATTTTCTTAAATTGGAACCAAAGCTTGTACAGTTGCATGTCTCACCTAAACAGTGTTTTGCTTATATTTTACCTATGATCTCAAGTCTTTATTTTTTATGCCTTTAATATATTATTTCATGAAATTTTTGGGGTTGTGTGGATGTGAGACCTTGAAATGAGTTAGCTGTTAGAAATATTATTTTGCTATAAATTTCACTCTAATAATTTTAGAAATTTGTATCACCATATTTTCCTTCTCTCCGGCACCATATTCAATCCTTACAACTATAATTGAAATTTTGGTGAGGTTTATTGCTTAATTAATTGGTGCATAGGTTACTATATTCATGGTAATGTATTGAAAATTTGATGACCTATAGTAACCATTTGTTGGATCAATTAATTTAATGTTTGATGCTACATACATTGGATGACTTTTGATATATGTTCATATACTTTATCTTACATGAACATTTTAAGATGAGGTTCTACTACGTTACGTAGATATACCTTAGTGTAATCTTGCAGTTCGATGTATTCTAGAATATCATTCATTGTACGTTACTTATATGTTGTTTGATCTTCCAAGGTCATGCTCGTATAGGAGTCTATTTAGTTTTGTTGACTTTGCTTCATTTTACTTAATCTTTTGACCTACATCTTGAATGTATATTTGTTCATCATGAGATAATTAATTTTACTCAAGTGGTGCATACAATATATCATGTCAATTTTTTTAAATAAAATAAAATAAATGAGACTACATATATACAATCAATATATATTGCTTTTGAAATTGCTAATATGCACTTTTGTTTATAATATGGTTCAAGCACGTTATAATATATTCCTTTTTTATATGTTTTAGTATGCACCAATAAGCAATACATGTATATGGTAATAAGTTGCATGCATCAATTATGCTTTGATGCTTGTACGTTATGACTTTTAACTCTATACTTGACATCATGGATAAGAATGACTTATCATGGATTACAGATGTTGAACCCAACCAATTGTCTTTTAAAATATCAATGACTAGAGAAAGAAACATCAAATCAAGATAAAGTGAAGGTTGTGATTTTCTATTGCGATCCACTTTGTTAAAATGATTTTAAAAGTATTATGATTTAATCTCATGTCTATTTTAGTTGGGCAAAAGATCGAGTTATTGATCAAAATTTCATGATTTCTCGATCCAATGAAGCATGAAAAGAAATAGTTAAATATTTTGCAGTGCTTCTAAAATTAAATGATATATATCTCATGCAACTTTGTATTGATTCTCTTGCTTAGTATAAGTTATATGAATTCTTAGTATCATGTTGATTAAAAGAGTATTTGTAAAGTGGTTCAAGCATGTGATTATTACTTGCTAATTTTGATGCATCACATGATCATTCACAACTATTACAAGCATACACCTCGTGAGCACATAATATCCATTTTGATAGATGTATATATAATACAATGTGCTACATTATAGTGGAATTTTAATTACCATGTTACAAGTGATCATTGTTATTGAAAATGATATGCATTGACCTAGAAGGTGAATATCTTAATATTCATGCAATGCTACTATACAAAGATTTAGAGATTATTCATTTAAAACGGGTTATGAAATTTTATGATAAACCCTGAAGGATTCAATGACCATCAAAACAACGTGCAAATAGCTAATTGAGTAAAAATGCACGTCGATCTCTAAATCAAACCTTATGGTCAGAAGACCATAGATATATAGCGTTTAGTAGTAAAAGAGAAATATTTTATTGATCACTTAACAAATTAATGACCCAATACTCCAGTATGAGTACAGAGTCAAAAACTAAAAGTTTTGGGTTATGCATTACCGATGATTGAAGGTCATGAGAGTTGTTGGAAAATCACGATACCTTTCTTGTTTTTTTGTTGTGCCGGAAGGACACACTACAAAGTATCATAAAAACCAGAGCATAAGCAGTGGACTAAAAATTGTGCAAATAAGAAGTATGAAATAAATATGACTTCAACGAGACGAAACATGCCCAGAAGTGCCTAAATAAAATCATCTCTTATATTAATTATGGATGTCATCATTGATATTGTATTTGTGAAGCTTTGGATAACTTTGTTAACTTCTATCAAACGAACAAAAATGAGGTCAAGTTTGTTGACCGATTTGCAATTTATTGAGTCTCTGTCTTCTAGAGTATCTCTCAAATATAGATCAGTTTGGGATATCAAAAATGATAAAATTATTCAACACTTCTTATTGCTCATATTAATGTCTGATATAATTTAGACACGATTTATCAACATGCATATCTGCGAATATTTTTTACACCAATATCATATTATAAATACTCACTTACTTTACTTGTATAATAATGAATAGATTGTTTTCCCTCCTGCGATTTAAAGCTCCTGATGGCTAAGTTTTTATTATCAAATCCAATAATATTATATGTGTGTGTGTGTGATGTGCATTTTCTGGCATTAGTGGGAGAAAGTAGAAGCTTAAAGAATGTCAAGAAAATATATTATATAGAACTTGAAGTTCATGAAATAATAGTAAACATACAAGTATGATTGAACCTGAAGTTCAGAAAAGAATACATACGTAAAAGTATGATTGAACCTTATGTTAATAAAATAATTAACATGCAATATGTAGCAAGTAATTGTCATACATATTTATTGATCAGAAATGAGTGACTAAGTTTTGTATCTCCACAATGTAAGATATATTTGAGCTCAACCAACGCCAGAAGCGTGGATCGAAAATATATCATTCTTGGAAATAGAAATAAAATTTAGTCACTCGTTATACCTCCTAGAGAAGTTATTTTTGAAGAATACAATCCCGGACAAATAAATGCAGCTGGTAAATAAAAGAAATTCTTGGGATACAGAATGGTCCAATCCTCAAGTTTTGGCAAACATCGATGATTTGATTATTATTGACATAAAACATGCAATCAAGTATATATGTTGATACGAGAGATATTAAATAATTATTAAAATTATTGTCGACAATTCATTCGCCTTCTTAATAACATTCTATCTAAAGAGAAAACTGGATCCAAAACCTATGATATTATAAGAATGCCAGAAGCATTCGTATTTGATATAAATAAAAGAAGTAGGCGAATAATATAGAATAAAGTCGCTGAATAAATATATTATTTGGACATGTAGTCCTGATTTCTGAAACTTTATCCCTGAATGATAAAAATAGAAATCACAATAACAATGTGATACATTATAAAGCGAGAAGTAATATAAGGGTATTCACAGGACCCAACATCCATCGTGATGTTACTCATTCTCTTGTAATATTAATAGTACGTTCTGTTACATGATCAGTATGACTTATGAATAGATATGCATATAAGATATGTTGTGACTTTAAAGTTTTATAAGTTCTCGATGTTGATACTTATATGAGAATCCTTGAAGGACTAATATGAAAAAGTATATTATATTATGCACTATACAATTTTTGCAAAGATCACATTATGAAGAAACAAGTAAGAGTATTCATATAACATCTTCGATCAAAATCATCCCAAAGAATGTCACAACGTCGATCTTATTCGTCCGTATGTTTTACCTAATAACAAAGTTAACAATTATTTATTATATGCTTATGACTTGATGTCATAGGACCTCCGGTAGAGTTTTGAAAACCTGTGAAATATTTAAATGACGAATTTTTGAAATAAATGACTAGAGAAAAACCAATTGTTTTTCAACCTGAAGTTCGAACATTCTCCATAAGAGAATTGGTACAATGATTTAATTGTAGAAAGCGAATATTGAAGAAAAATATTTTACTAAAATACTCACCTTGAAAGCACAGTAACAACAAGTCGTATATTGTATATCGACAAAGATCCAATTGTAATAAAAATCTAAAGATGTTGCAATAGGACCTAAATATCCTTATTAGAACGTCATGAAAATTTTCTTATAACTTGAAACCTAATAAGGTTCATAGTGAATGTTTTATATAAGCATGATGTTTCTCTGAACACATTTAGATGACGTTCGAGGATCTACCAATTTATAGTCATGCGATAAATTTTTACATTTAGTGATCTTTCCTACACGTCCGATCCACATCAATTATTATTACAAACTATTTTGTGTCATTATGTGGAGTCATTACAATCTTACATTCTCATATCGCTATGACATCAATATAAATATGAGACATTTTTTGAATTGTCCATAAATAATATCTTCTAAGGTAACATATTCATATTGCTCAAAAGTTACCACAGTTTGTGTTACTCTAAATATATGAATTGAGAAAAATTACGCAAACATATGTCACAATCTTATTATCTAAGTGAAATATAGTAAATATCTATCACACTTGTTTAATTATAATGTATTTGTTTATTGAATCCCCATGCACTTTTGTGCTTTGTAAAATATATTCGTAAGTTTAGTAAACTACGAATCAAAGGGAGCAAATTTGTATTTATCGTCACTGAAGTATCGATGTTCCTGAAGGATAAAGCCCGAAAGGCTTGTAGTTACACTTTTTTCCATTTTTTCCAATTTTTGTCCGAAAAGGTTTTATTGGTTAAAAGGTTTTTAATGATGCAGTTTGTGTAATTTTGTTAGTGAATGTTATGCACCTTTTTTCCTTAGCTATTTTATTCCCACAGGGTTTTATAGAAATGTTTCTAACGAGACATAAACATAACATATATTGTCTAAGGGAGTGTTATAAATGTTGGATTTCGTGCCCTATATTATGTATATATTTTTGAAATTTTATAAACATATAGGATCGTAATATTCATATTTTCTTTGATTTTCATGTAGACATGTATTTGTTTATCCTAATTATTTAACATGCATTAGAATAAACAAACAATTGCAAAGAGAATCATACCTAGAGGTTCTCTAAAACCTCTTGAAGATCCAGAGTCGCGTTGCCGGTCGAATCGCCCGGTGGATTGCCTCCGAGTGTTTACCAAATTCTAAACAAGGTTGGAGAGAAAACAGCTAGTCAATCAATCTCCAAACGGGTTTAGAATCTAGCTAATAACCCCCTTTTCTTTCCTGAGATTTTACTCTCCAAAAACTCAAATTAACTAAGGAATTTCGGATGGATTAATTGGGGTGGTTAGAGAGAGAGAGAATTTTGCATATACTTATTTGTAGTGAAGGAAATTAGGCCTATTTATAGGCTCCTTTAATTTCCACATCATGAGCTATGCATTGACCCATTCTTCCATGTTTTTCTCTCTTAAGACCAATTCCAATATTAAATTTATCAATCCACATCCAAATTTAATCATAATTGACAAAGTCAAAACCATGATCAATAATTCCTTAATTAATTTGCCTTTATCGAATTTTGGATTAATTCCCAACAAAATTCGTTTTTTTTTGTTTTAGGAAATTTAATTAATTTGCCTTTATCGAATTTTGGTTTTATTCCAACCAAAATTCGTATTTGGGGTTTTAGCAAATTTAATTAATTAATTTGCCTTATCAAATTTTGGATTAATTCCCAACAAAATTTGATCTTTGGGGTTATAGCTAATTTATATATCTTATGCAATATATCATCATATGTAATATCAAACAATTACACCCCATGATATATTTACATCTCATATATAAATTCATGATTCTAAATATGTTATTTTCATGACATAATGATTTTATCGATTCACCACATGTATACGAAACTCGATACATCATATGAACATAAAATCACCTTCTTGTTTCCCAGTTTTATGGTGTGACCTATGGGAGGATCTAAGCTAAATTGGCAGTGATATTAATAGCTTAACATCACAAACTATAAGTGGTATCTAGCTACACATTATAGTTCCCAATTAGCTAGATGTCTTAATTCAGCTCGAACCAAAACCCGATCCAATTAGTGATGGAGTGCACCACTTGTGTCCGTCCCTTGCCTCATGATATTAAGAATACACACAAAGTAGTATTGTGTCATCTTTGTATTAGTATTCATTTCTTGTTCTCTTTAAGCTAGTTATAAATATGTGACCTAACACAAATCACATTGTGCACATTATAACTTTGCTTTATCATGAGGCCCATTAATATCATTACTCAATTAACAGGGGCAATGATAATCTTTTGACTAGTTATCTTCTCCAACAAATGTCATACTTAACCAACCAATGCCTTTACACTACACTCATCGATAGCTCAAGACACTAGCCTAATCAAGTATTTCTTAAGTGATCGGATATAAGTCTCATATCAAAGGACCAAGGAAACAGTTAAATATTAATGACACGGAAACACATTTCTATAATATTTTACTTATTAGGTCTATTCAGTATAAAAAAGTAATATTTTCCTCTTTTGTGTACCCTTGTTGTCACTCACTTGTAGAGCTACAATGATCTATGACCAACACGGCAATCTTAACTCGGTAATTAATGTCCCATGTTAATTACCATGATTGCGAATATCTTTTGTTTTATATAAACCAATATCTTTTAGAGCTCTACGGTTAAGGACCAAGAGCCTCTTCCTTAACACTTCTAAAAGACGAATAACATAAACAAGGAACAAAATGATTTCTCATTCAATTCATAATTATTGACATTTAAAAGTAAAACTTTTAGAACACATTCCCCTCAATCTCACACTTGTTATCAAAGTTTTCTTTCACATACATTCTCAATGCATAAAACATTAATAACTAGGGTAACCTTCTCAAATCACCTATCAAGCCAATCCACATGGATCCTCAGATCCATGGAGTCGAAATATATTTCGTCTCTTAGCTTGGTATGAAGGTTTGTTGAATGGATCAGTTGTGTCGCTGTTGTGTCCACCCATTTATTTATTTTGTCTTTCTTTGGTGGTTGAGTTAGCCATAGTGATATTACTCCTAACTACACTAGCTCATGCCTCCACCTTCAATAATGATGATGCATCATCATCCCAACCTCCTATTGTCAAGAATCCTTATGAGAATTGCATCAAAACAGCCCTCAGCTATTTTCTCCTTTGTCTTCCATAAACAAGAACCTTATCTTTAGTCTGGTTAAGGTACTTCAGAATATTCTTGGCCGCAATCCTATGCTTAGGACTTGCGTCGGATTGGTGACTACCTGTCACGCTTAGAGCATACGAGATTTCGAGTCTTGTGCAAGTCATTGTGTACATGATCCTTCCTTTTGCTGAAGCATAACGGTTACCTTCATGTACTCCAAGTTTCTGCGTGATTGAGCGCGTTGAGACTCCTTGAGTTGCACACATATACTCATATTTATTGGCACATTGTCTATCTTGGAATTGTTCACCCTGAACCTTTCCAAGACCTTGTCAATGTATGCACGTTGACTTAGGCCAATGAATCTATGAGATGTATCTCAATGTATCTTGATTCTCAAGATGTGTTGAGCCTCATCCATTTCTTTTCATTGAACATGCAGATTTCAATGAAACTTCTCGTTTGCTAATGCAAATGTATATGATTGCTCATGAGCAATATGTCATCGACATATAAGATCAGAAGTATTGCATGACTCTCACTAATCTCCTTGTATCAACAAGGCTTTCCTTTACTTTGAATGAAGTGAATCTTCTTCACCTCTTCGTCAAAGCATTTGTTTCAACTCCTCGATGCTTGCTTCAATCCATAAATGGATCATCGAAACTTGCATTTCTTCTCGCTATTATTTGGATCATCAAAACCTTGAGGTTGTACCATGTACAAATCCTCCTCCAAGTTCCCGTTTAGGGAACGCCATTTTGATATTCATCTTCCATATCTCACAATTGTGAAATGCGGTAATAGTGAGTATAATCCGAATAGATTTTAACATGGCTACCTCTCAAAAATCTCATCAAAGTCAATTTCTTGAATTTGAGTATAACGTTTGCAACAAGGCTTGCTTCGTAGGTTGTCAAGTTACTATCCATGTCTATCTTCCTCCTAAAAGCTCATTTATACCAAATGATATTTTCTCTTGAGGAAGGCAAATCAAGTTCCATACTTGATTATCATACATGGATTCTACTTCGGATTCCATGACTTTTCACCATAGTTTGGAGTCTTTTCTTTCCATTGCTTCTTGGAAGGTCGAGGGATCTTTGGTATCTCGTACCATGATCTCCTGAAGTCTCACATACTTATTGGGTTTCTTCCTTTCCCTCGTCAACCTTCTCTATTCTTTTGGTTCTTCTCGTGTCTCTTGAACTTCTTCCACAATTTCCTGAGGAATAGGTTCATGTTCGACTCTCGAACGTACACTAGGTGGGGATGATTGAGATTATCTCACAATTTTTGTAAGGATCTCTCGCTCATGCTCCCACTAACCAAATGAGTCTCGGTTGGGTCTTCATGATTTTGAATGTCATCATTCATGTCATGATCTTGTAGAGTATCTTGAGTTTCCTCAAGCTTAACTCTACTCCCACTACTTTTCTCTATTTTCCAGAAATTCTAGAAAAATCACATCTCTTTCTCTACAATCTTTCGATTGGAGGTGATAAACCAAAAGTAGCATCCTCTTATCACACGAGGATAACCTATAAAGAAACACTTATCTGATTTTGGTTGAAGCTTGGTCGACATCAATTTCTTGATGTATACCTCACAACCCCAAATCTTGAGAAAGTCGAGCTTAGGTGTCTTTAAACTCCATAGCTCACAAGACATCTTCTATACAGATTTGGATGAAACATTATTTAGTGAGTTTGTCATTATTTGTAGTGCATAATTTCAAAAGTAAATAGGCAATTTAAATTGACTTATTATTGATCGGACCATGTCGAGCAATATCTTGTTCCTACTTTAGGAATGAGTCAAATTAGGTATCCTAAGCACTCACCCCTACGAACCTTTCATAAAGACTCGATATTCTTGTTGAGTCAGTTCACTACTTCATCCTCGAATTCCTTGAACTTGTCAAAGAATTCACTTTTGTTTCCCATTAGACAAATATAGCATAATGATTATAGTTGTCCGTAAACAAAATGAAGTACATTAAACTATCTCTTGCACTTGTACTCATTGGACCACATACATTGGAATGCATCATATCCAATAAGGCACTCGTTTTCGTTCCTTTCTTCTTGAAAGGTTTCTTGGTGATTTATTTGACAAATCCGATAGTGCTACAAGAATCAATCATTCACGTGAGTTATCTTAGTTTCCTTTTTGTGATTGTTTGTTTGAGTTTGTTTATTATTCATTTCAAGAAAATAGAAGTCATTCCATATGAATGTATTGGCATAGAGAATTCCATTCTTCGATATAGACAAGCAAGAATTAAAATATTTATTAAAATTTATCCATATCTAAAATTTGATACAGAAATGTTCTTGCTAATCGAATGCACATAATAAACATTCTTCAAAGCATAAATTTAAATCACTAGACTATTGAAGTTCCTTAGAATTTTGTACAATCGCAGCGATGCTTGTACTATTTCCAATCGTCAATATCATATTCTTCTTCACGAGTTCCTTCCTATCCTTCAATATTTGCACATGAAAATTATGTGAGCACAAGATCCGGTAACCATTACCAAATCAAGGATAGAGGTGATTAAATTTATCTCAATAACTAACATACCTATGGCGTTTCTCGGGCGCCTACGTTCAATTATCCCATTTTCAAGGTCTTCCTTTTATTTGGGGAAATTAGATCGGATGTGTCCCTTTTCACCGCAGTGAAAGCACTCCGTGTTGGGAGTTGGAGATTTGAAAGATTTCCCCCTTGAGGCACTCTCATGACCACCTCCTACTCCCTTTCTCTTGATTGACGTATCTTTGGTAAATTTGCCTTTACCTTTGTTGATCTTTTTGCTCTTCTCATGGACGGTTAGGACGTGATTGTCCCGACCCTTGCCCATGTCAACTTCTGCCATTTTGAGAGCGTTGTGAAGCTCCTCAAGACTCACCCCTTTTTCACGCACTTGATAGTGCATCACAAAGTCCTTAAAGGACGAGGCTGGAGTGCCAGGAATCATATCTTCGGCAATGTCCTCGGGCATTGGAGAAGAGAGCTTTGACAATTTCTCAAGGTATCCTTGCATAGTGAGAAAATGCATGGATACCGATGTTCCCTCCGCCATGTGGCACCTTGTGAGTGCGATGGTGGTCTTATAGTGCTCCTTTCGGGCACTGTCCATGAACATCTTTGTTAAAGCTTCCATGGTCTTCTTGGGTTTTGAATCCAAGTATTTCGCTTGAAGCGAGTCACCCATGGATGCCAACATTAGACCGTGAACTTGGTTCTCTTGGTCTTCCCACTTCGCTATCGCCTCTTTCTCATTACTGGTTGCCTTCTCATTCAATTTTGGGATTTCACCATCCAAAATATGAGATACTTTTTCAAACCTCAACACGATATTAAGATTGAGTTGTCATTTCATGAAGTTTGAGCCATCATTTTGCAAAGGGTTCTTTTCGATCATAGATCGCACAATTGGTTGGATATTAGACATTTCTACAAAATAAATTATACAGGATTTTAATGTCAATTTTATGTTTTACAAATACATACATATATATCGAATATAAATGTAAATACTGCAAATAAAATTTTGCCCGTAGATGCAGTAATCCAAGATCCTATCAATTGCAATATAGACTAGCTAAGGGCTATCGAATATATCACAGTATCAAGGTAAGAAAAACTCTTTCTAATCACAACCTTTTTGAATTTTAGCAATATTAGCATCTTCAAACTCTTATGATTCTTGTCGTTTTAATTATGAGGGAATATGACCTATCCTCGTAAGAAAAACTTTTTCCCAAAACCGAGCGAGGGCTCTAGGTAATGTTAAGAAAACTTATTTTCATTTGATACGAGATACGTTTATCCATTGTATTCACAATCAAACATACTTGGGGTTCACTAGGGTGAAACGCACATCATATATTTAATTGTGGCACAACAATAGACAACCATTATATCTCCCACTATTCCCAAAGATGGAGAGAGCTATCTCCTGCGAAGGGCGAGTAGAGTATCCCTCGATCAATGGCTGCTAGTGGATGAAATAACAACGAAATTACTCTTAATTTTTGTTGGACAATTTAACATATATTAACATGTGATTCAGAATTTTAGGTTATCATGCATATTATTAGTCATACACATCCTAACATTCAACACATGCATAGCAAGATTAAAAACAGAAATTAAACCATTCACACAATCCACATCGTGTGAGTTTATATGTTCCCTTCGATCCTTGATCCTCGATCCCTGATCTTTGATCCTCGATCGATGCGCTACAGCGTTGACTTCCTCTTGCACCGGAGATGTAGATTTTACAAAAAATAAACATGCTCCTCACATTCGATAAAAAACTGACTAGTGCAAGTCCTATTTAAAACCTCTCATATGCAAATGCAATTATCTAAAAGACAGAAAGAGAGAATTTTGGCTTTTACATATAAATAAGTCCCTGTATAATAATAATCACATACATTCATAGTTGCTGATTTGGAACATATAAACTCACAATTCCTGCAAAGACAACTCGAGCAACACATACACGCATGTCCAATCTAAACTATTTAATCTAGATTATCAAGCATCTAAAATCAAACAATTCTAGAAAAATCATTTGAAATCCATTAAAATGATTTTCATGCATCCATAGTTCAAAATTAATTATTTTGAACCGCCGTTCATCCAATTTCCAAAAGGAAAGATGAACATTAGTCCTTTTCAGTTTTGTTGATTCCTTTATAAAATAATCATTTAAAATAAAACGAAAATTCTATAAATTAGACAAATGTCTAAATTTCAATTCTAACAATCATGTGTGATGTTTTAGAACATATAAAACCATCAAAACGAATTTATTAGAATTTTATCAACAAAACATCGAAAAACTCGAAAAAGACATAAAACCGAATTGTTTTCATTCTAGATGGTAGCCTAAATTGATTTTATAGTTTAAATCAAAGATAATATGAATCAAAAGCTCTGATACCACTGTTGGATTTCGTGCCCTATATTATGTATATATTTTCGAAATTTGATAAACATATAGGATCGTAATATTCATATTTTCTTCGATTTTCATATAGACATGTATTTGTTTATCCTAATTATTTAACATGCATTAGAATAAAAAACAATTGCAAAGAGAATCATACCTAGAGGTTCTCTAAAACCTCTTGAAGATCCAGAGTCGCGTTGCCGGTCGAATCGCCCGGTGGATTGCCTCCGAGTGTTTACCAAATTCTAAACAAGGTTGGAGAGAAAACAGCTAGTCAATCAATCTCCAAACGGGTTTAGAATCTAGCTAATAACCCCCTTTTCTTTCCTGAGATTTTACTCTCCAAAAACTCAAATTAACTAAGGAATTTCGGATGGATTAATTGGGGTGGTTAGAGAGAGAGAGAATTTTGCATATACTTATTTTTAATGAAGGAAATTAGGCCTATTTATAGGCTCCTTTAATTTCCACATCATGGGCTATGCATTGACCTATTCTTCCATGTTTTTCTCTCTTAAGACCAATTCCCAATATTAAATTTATTAATCCACATCCAAATTTAATAATAATTGACAAAGTCAAAACCATGATCAATAATTCCTTATTTAATTTGCCTTTATCGAATTTTGGATTAATTCCCAACAAAATTCGTTTTTTTTGTTTTAGGAAATTTAATTAATTTGCCTTTATCGAATTTTGGTTTTATTCCAACCAAAATTCGTATTTGGGGTTTTAGCAAATTTAATTAATTAATTTGCCTTATCAAATTTTGGATTAATTCCCAACAAAATTTGATCTTTGGGGTTATAGCTAATTTATATATCTTATGCAATATATCATCATATGTAATATCAAACAATCACACCCCATGATATATTTACATCTCATATATAAATTCATGATTCTAAATATGTTATTTTCATGACATAATGATTTTATCGATTCACCACATGTATACGAAACTCGATACATCATATGAACATAAAATCACCTTCTTGTTTCCCAGTTTTATGGTGTGACCTATGGGAGGATCTAAGCTAAATTGGCAGTGATATTAATAGCTTAACATCGCAAACTATAAGTGGTATCTAGCTACACATTATAGTTCCCAATTAGCTAGATGTCTTAATTCAGCTCGAACCAAAACCCGATCCAATTAGTGATGGAGTGCACCACTTGTGTCCATCCCTTGCCTCATGATATTAAGAATACACACAAAGTAGTATTGTGTCATCTTTGTATTAGTATTCATTTCTTGTTCTCTTTAAGCTAGTTATAAATATGTGACTTAACTCAAATCACATTGTGCACATTATAACTTTGCTTTATCAAGGGGCCCATTAATATCATTACTCAATTAACAGGGGCAATGATAATCTTTTGACTAGTTATCTTCTCCAACAAATGTCATACTTAACCAACCAATGCCTTTACACTACACTCATCGATAGCTCAAGACACTAGCCTAATCAAGTATTTCTTAAGTGATCGGATATAAGTCTCATATCAAAGGACCAAGGAAACAGTAAAATATTAATGACACGGAAACACATTTCTATAATATTTTACTTATTAGGTCTATTCAGTATAAAAAAGTAATATTTTCCTCTTTTGTGTACCAGTGTTGTCACTCACTTGTAGAGCTACAATGATCTATGACCAACACGGCAATCTTAACTCGGTAATTAATGTCTCATGTTAATTACCATGATTGCGAATATCTTTTGTTTTATATAAACCAATATCTTTTAGAGCTCTACGATTAAGGACCAAGAGTCTCTTCCTTAACACTTCTAAAAGACGAATAACATAAACAAGGAACAAAATGATTTCTCATTCAATTCATAATTATTGACATTTAAAAGTAAAACTTTTAGAACACATTCCCTTCAATCTCCCACTTGTTATCAAAGTTTTCTTTCACATACATTCTCAATGCATAAAACATTAATAACTAGGGTAACCTTCTCAAATCACCTATCAAGCCAATCCACATGGATCCTCGGATCCATGGACTCGAAATATATTTCATCTCTTAGCTTGGTATGAAGGTTTGTTGAATGGATCAGTTGTGTCACTGTTGTATCCACCCATTTATTTATTTTGTCTTTCTTTGGTGGTTGAGTTAGCCATAGTGATATTACTCCTAACTACACTAGCTCATGCCTCCACCTTCAATAATGATGATGCATCATCATCCCAACCTCCTATTGTCAAGAATCCTTATGAGAATTGCATCAAAACAACCCTCAGCTATTTTCTCCTTTGTCTTCCATAAACAAGATCCATGGACTCGAAATATATTTCATCTCTTAGCTTGGTATGAAGGTTTGTTGAATGGATCAGTTGTGTCACTGTTGTATCCACCCATTTATTTATTGTCTTTCTTTGGTGGTTGAGTTAGCCATAGTGATATTACTCCTAACTACACTAGCTCATGCCTCCACCTTCAATAATGATGATGCATCATCATCCCAACCTCCTATTGTCAAGAATCCTTATGAGAATTGCATCAAAACAGCCCTCAGCTATTTTCTCCTTTGTCTTCCATAAACAAGAACCTTATCTTTAGTCCGGTTAAGGTACTTCAGAATATTCTTGGCCGCAATCCTATGCTTAGGACTTGCGTCGGATTGGTGACTACCTGTCACGCTTAGAGCATAAGAGATTTCGAGTCTTGTGCAAGTCATTGTGTACATGGTCCTTCCTTTTGCTGAAGCATAAGGGCTACCTTCATGTACTCCAAGTTTTTACGTGATTGAGCACGTTGAGACTCCTTGAGTTGCACACATATACTCATATTTATTGGCACATTGTCTATCTTGGAATTGTTCACCCTGAACCTTTCCAAGACCTTGTCAATGTATGCACGTTGACTTAGGCCAATGAATCTATGGGATGTATCTCAATGTATCTTGATTCTCAAGATGTGTTGAGCCTCATCCATTTCTTTTCATTGAACACACAGATTTCAATGAAACTTCTCGTTTGCTAATGCAAAGGTATATGATTGCTCATGAGCAATATGTCATCGACATATAAGATCAGAAGTATTGCATGCCTCCCACTAATCTCCTTGTATCAACAAGGCTTTCCTTTACTTTGATTGAAGTGAATCTTCTTCACCTCTTCATCAAAGCGTCTGTTTCAACTCCTCGACGCTTGCTTCAATCCATAAATGGATCATCGAAACTTGCATTTCTTCTCGCTATTATTTGGATCATCAAAACCTTGATGTTGTACCATGTACAAATCCTCCTCCAAGTTCCCATTTAGGGAACACCATTTTGATATTCATCTTCCATATCTCACAATTGTGAAATGCGGTAATAGTGAGTATAATCCGAATAGGTTTTAACATGGCAACCTCTCAAAAATCTCATCAAAGTCAATTTCTTGAATTTGAGTATAACTTTTGCTACAAGGCTTGCTTCGTAGGTTGTCAAGTTACTATGCATGTCTATCTTCCTCCTAAAAGCTCATTTATACCAAATGATATTTTCTCTTGAGGAAGGCAAATCAAGTTCCATACTTGATTATCGTACATGGATTCTACTTCGGATTCCATGGCTTTTCACCATAGTTTGGAGTCTTTTCTTTCCATTGCTTCTTGGAAGGTCGAGGGATCTTTGGTATCTCGTACCATGATCTCCTGAAGTCCCACATACTTATTGGGTTTCTTACTTTCCCTCGTCAACCTTCTCTATTCTTTGGGTTCTTCTCGTGTGTCTTGAACTTCTTCCACAATTTCCTGAGGAATAGGTTCATGTTCGACTCTCGAACGTACACTAGGTGGGGATGATTGAGATTATCTCACAATTTTTGTAAGGATCTCTCGCTCATGCTCCCACTAACCAAATGAGTCTCGGTTGGGTCTTCATGATTTTGAATGTCATCATTCATGTCATGATCTTGTAGAGTATCTTGAGTTTCCTCAAGCTTAACTCTACTCCCACTACTTTTCTCTATTTTCCAGAAATTCTAGAAAAATCACATCTCTTTCTCTACAATCTTTCGATTGGAGGTGATACACCAAAAGTAGCATCCTCTTATCACACGAGGATAACCTATAAAGAAACACTTATCTGATTTTGGTTGAAGCTTGGTCGACATCAATTTCTTGATGTATACCTCACAACCCCAAATCTTGAGAAAGTCGAGCTTAGGTGTCTTTAAACTCCATAGCTCACAAGACATCTTCTCTACAGATTTGGATGAAACATTATTTAGTGAGTT